>OX638112.1:6079743-16079743 GCA_951804975.1 Anthophora plumipes
GGTTCAAGCTGAGATATGCATTTTTTACGATAATCATGGTGAGACTTCTGTCCGAAGTATGCTTAATCATCGAGATCGCTCTATTCGAGCTATTTAATGCGAGAAACACGTTATCTGGTGTTTTCAGCACTCCACAGTGCGTTTGATATGCAGAACCGGCGATATCGTGATTTTCGTGGTGTTTCCAGCTGAGATATGCATTTTCTGCGATAATCTTGGTGAGCCTTTTGTCAGAAGTATGCAGAATCATCGAGATCGCTCTTTTCGTGCTATTTAATGCGAGAAACACGTTTTCTGGGGTTCTCACCACTCCACAGTGCGTTTGATATGCAGAACCAGCGATATCTGGGTTTTCGTGGGGTTTCAAGCTGAGATATGCATTTTTTACGATAATCATGGTGAGACTTCTGTCCGAAGTATGCTTAATCATCGAGATCGCTCTATTCGAGCTATTTAATGCGAGAAACACGTTATCTGGTGTTTTCAGCACTCCACAGTGCGTTTGATATGCAGAACCGGCGATATCGTGATTTTCGTGGTGCTTCCAGCTGAGATATGCATTTTCTGCGATAATCTTGGTGAGCCTTTTGTCAGAAGTATGCAGAATCATCGAGATCGCTCTTTTCGTGCTATTTAATGCGAGAAACACGTTTTCTGGGGTTCTCACCACTCCACAGTGCGTTTGATATGCAGAACCAGCGATATCCTGGTTTTCGTGGGGATTCAAGCTGAGATATGCAATTTCTGCGATAATCTTGGTGAGACTTCTGTCCGAAGTATGCTTAATCATCGAGATCGCACTTTTCGAGCTATTTAATGCGAGAAACACGTTATCTGATGTTTTCACCACTCCACAGTGCGTTTGATTTGCAGAATCGGCGATATCTTGGTTTTCGTGTGGTTTCAAGCTGAGATATGCATTTTGTACGATAATCTTGGTGAGACTTCTGTCCGAAGTATGCTTAATCATCGAGATCGCTCTATTCGAGTTATTTAATGCGAGAAACACGTTATCTGGTGTTTTCAGCACTCCACAGTGCGTTTGATGTGCAGAACCAGCGATATCTTGGTTTTCGTGGGGATTCAAGCTGATATATGCAATTTCTGCGATAATCTTGGTGAGACTTCTGTCCGAAGTATGCAGAATCATCGAGATCGCACTTTTCGATCTATTTAATGCGAGAAACACGTTGTCTGGTGTTTTCACCACTCCACAGTTGGTTTGATATGCAGAACCGGCGATGTTTGGTTTTGCGTCGGGTTTCAAGCTGAGATATGCATTTTCTACGATAATCTTGGTGAAACATCTGTCCTAAGTATGCAGAAACATCAAGAACGCTCTTTTCGAGCTATTTAATGCGAGAAACACGTTTTCTGGGGTTTTCACCACACCACAGTTCGTTGGATGTGCAGAACCAGCGATATCTTGGTTTTCGTGGGGTTTCAAGCTGAGATATGCATTTTTTACGATAATCATGGTGAGACTTCTGTCCGAAGTATGCAGAATCATCGAGATCGCACTTTTCGAGCTATTTAATGCGAGAAACACGTTATCTGGTGTTTTCAGCACTCCACAGTGCGTTTGATATGCAGAACCAGCGGTATCTGGGTTTTCGTGGGGTTTCAAGCTGAGATATGCATTTTTTGCGATAATCTTGATGAGACTTCTGTCCGAAGTATGCTTAATCATCGAGATCGCTCGTTTCGACCTATTTAATGCGAGAAACACGTTATCTGGTGTTTTCACCACTCCACAGTGCGTTTGATATGCAGCACCAGCGATATCTTGGTTTTCGTGGGGTTTCAAGCTCACATATGCATTTTCTGCGATAATCTTGGTGAGACCTCTGTCCGAAGTATGCAGAAATATCGAGATCGCTCTTTTCCACCTATTTAATGCGAGAAACACGTTATCTGGGGGTTCACCACTCCACAGTGCGTTTGATATGCAGAACCAGCGATATCTTGGTTTTCGTGGGGTTTCAAGCTGAGATATGCATTTTTTACGATAATCATGGTGAGACTTCTGTCCGAAGTATGCAGAATCATCGAGTTCGCACTTTTCGAGCTATTTAATGCGAGAAACACGTTATCTGGTGTTTTCAGCACTCCACAGTGCGTTTGATATGCAGAACCAGCGATATCTTGGTTTTCGTCGGGTTTCAAGCGGAGATATGCATTTTCTACGATAAGCGTGGTGAGACATCTGTCCGAAGTATGCAGAAACATCGAGAGCGCTCTTTTCGAGCTATTTAATGCGAGTAACTCGTTTTCTGGGGTTTTCACCACTCCACAGTTCGTTGGATATGCAGAACCGGAGATATCTTGGTATTCGTGGGGTTTCAAGCTCAGATATGCATTTTCTGCGATAATCTTGGTGAGACTTCTATCCGAAGTATGCTTAATCATCGAGATCGCTCTATTCGAGCTATTTAATGCGGGAAACACGTTATCTGGTGTTTTCAGCACTCCACAGTGCGTTTGATATGCAGAACCAGCGATGTCCTGGTTTTCGTGGGTATTCAAGCTGAGATATGCAATTTCTGCGATAATCTTGGTGAGACATCTGTCCGAAGTATGCTTAATCATCGAGATCGTACTTTTCGAGTTATTTAATGCGAGAAACACGTTTTCTGGTGCTTTGACCACTCTAGAGTACGTTTGATGTGCAGAACCAGAGATAACTTGTCTTTCGTGAGGTTTCAAGCGGAGATATGCATTTTCTGCGATTATCTTGGTGAGACTTCAGTCTGAAGTATGCAGAATCATCTAGATCGCTCGTTCCGAGCTATTTAATGGGAAAAAACAAGTTTTCTGGTGTTTTCAACATTCTACAGTGCGTTTGATATGCAGAACCGGCGACATCTTGGATTTCGTCGGGTTTCAAGCTCAGATATGCATTTTCTGCGATAATCTTGGTGAGACTTCTGTCCGAAGTATGCAGAGTCATCGAGATCGTACTTTTCGAGCTATTTAATGCGAGAAACACGTTTTCTGGGGTTTTCACCATTCCACAGTTCGTTGGATATGCAGAACAGGAGATATCTTGGTTTTCGTGAGGTTTCAAGCTGAGATATGCATTTTTTACGATAATCATGGTGAGACTTCTGTCAGAGGTATGCAGAATCATCGGGATCGCTCTTTTCGAGCTATTTAATCCGAGACACACGTTATCTGGTTGTTTTCACCACTCCACAGTGCGTTTGATATGCAGAACCGGCGTCATCTTGATTTTCGTGAGGTTTCAAGGTGAGATATGCATTTTTTGCGATAATATTGGTGAGACTTCAGTCAGAAGTATGCAGAATCATCTAGATCGCTCGTTTCGAGCTACTTAATGCGAGAAACACGTTTTCTGGTGTTTTCACCACTCCACAGAACGTTTTATGTGCAGAACCGGCGACATCTTGGATTTCGTCGGGTTTCAAGCTGAGATATGCATTTTCTGCGATAATCTTGGTGAGACTTCAGTCAGAAGTATGCAGAATCATCTAGATCGCTCTTGTCGAGCTATTAAATGCAAAAAAACAAGTTTCCTGGTGTTTTCAACATTCCACAGTGCGTTTGATATGCAGAACCGGCGATATCGTGATTTTCGTGGTGTTTCCAGCTGAGATATGCATTTTCTGCGATAATCTTGGTGAGTCTTTTGTCAGAAGTATGCAGAATCATCGAGATCGCTCGTTTCGAGCTACTTAATGCGAGAAACACGTTATCTGGTGTTTTCACCACTCCACAGTGCGTTTGATATGCAGAACCGGTGACATCTTGGCTTTCGTCGGGGTTCAAGCTGAGATATGCATTTTCTGCGATAATCTTGGTGAGACATCAGTCAGAAGTATGCAGAATCATCGAGAACCCTCTTTTCGAGCTATTTAATGCGAGAAACACGTTATCTGGTGTTTTCACCACTCCACAGTGCGTTTGATATGCAGAACCGGCGACATCTTGGCTTTTGTCGGGGTTCAAGATGAGATATGCATTTTCTGCGATAATCTTGGTGAGACATCAGTCAGAAGTATGCAGAATCATCGAGAACCCTCTTTTAGAGCTATTTAATGCGAGAAACACGTTATCTGGTGTTTTCTCCACTCCACAGTGCGTTTGATAAGCAGAACCGGCGACATCTTGGCTTTCGTCGGGGTTCAAGCTGAGATATGCATTTTCTGCGATAATCTTGCTGAGACATCAGTCAGAAGTATGCAGAAACATCGAGAACCCTCTTTTCGAGCTATTTAATGCGAGAAACACGTTATCTGGTGTTTTCACCACTCCACAGTGCGTTTGATATGCAGAACCAGCGATATCTTGGTTTTCGAGGGGATTCAAGCTGAGATATGCAATTTCTGCGATAATCTTGGTGAGACTTCCGTCCGAAGTATGCAGTGTCATCTAGATCGTACTTTTCGAGCTATTTAATGCGAGAAACACGTTTTCTGGTGTTTTCACCACTCCACAGTTCGTTGTATATGCAGAACAGGAGATATCTTGGTTTTCGTGGGCGTTCCAGCAGAGATATGCATTTTCTGTGATAATCATAGTGAGACTTCTGTTAGAAGTATGCAGAATCATCGAGATCGCACTTTTCGATCTATTTAATGCGAGAAACACGTTGTCTGGTGTTTTCACCACTCCACAGTGCGTTTGATATGCAGAACCGGCGACATCTTGGCTTTCGTCGGGGTTCAAGCTGAGATATGCATTTTCTGCGATAATCTTGGTGAGACATCAGTCAGAAGTATGCAGAATCATCGAGAACCCTCTTTTCGAGCTATTTAATGCGAGAAACACGTTATCTGGTGTTTTCACCACTCCACAGTGCGTTTGATATGCAGAACCGGCGACATCTTGGCTTTCGTCGGGGTTCAAGATGAGATATGCATTTTCTGCGATAATCTTGGTGAGACATCAGTCAGAAGTATGCAGAATCATCGAGAACCCTCTTTTAGAGCTATTTAATGCGAGAAACACGTTATCTGTTGTTTTCTCCACTCCACAGTACGTTTGATAAGCAGAACCGGCGACATCTTGGCTTTCGTCGGGGTTCAAGCTGAGATATGCATTTTCTGCGATAATCTTGCTGAGACATCAGTCAGAAGTATGCAGAATCATCGAGAACCCTCTTTTCGAGCTATTTAATGCGAGAAACACGTTATCTGGTGTTTTCACCACTCCACAGTGCGTTTGATATGCAGAACCAGCGATATCTTGGTTTTCGTGGGGATTCAAGCTGAGATATGCAATTTCTGCGATAATCTTGGTGAGACTTCCGTCCGAAGTATGCAGAGTCATCTAGATCGTACTTTTCGAGCTATTTAATGCGAGAAACACGTTTTCTGGTGTTTTCACCACTCCACAGTTCGTTGTATATGCAGAACAGGAGATATCTTGGTTTTCGTGGGGTTTCAAGCTGAGATATGCATTTTCTGCGATAATCTTGGTGAGACCTCTGTACGAAGTATGCAGAAACATCGAGATCGCTCTTTTCGACCTATTTAATGCGATAAACACGTTATCTGGTGTTTTCAGCACTTCACAGTGCGTTTGATATGCAGAACCAGCGATATCTGGGTTTTCGTGGGGTTTCAAGCTGAGATATGCATTTTTTACGATGATCATGGTGAGACTTCTGTCCGAAGTATGCTTAATCATCGAGATCGCTCTATTCGAGCTATTTAATGCGAGAAACACGTTATCTGATGTTTTCACCACTCCACAGTGCGTTTGATTTGCAGAACCGGCGATATCTTGGTTTTCGTGTGGTTTCAAGCTGAGATATGCATTTTGTACGATAATCTTGGTGAGACTTCTGTCCGAAGTATGCTTAATCATCGAGATCGCTCTATTCGAGTTACTTAATGCGAGAAACACGTTATCTGGTGTTTTCAGCACTCCACAGTTCGTTGTATATGCAGAACAGGAGATATCTTGGTTTTCGTGGGCGTTCCAGCAGAGATATGCATTTTCTGTGATAATCATAGTGAGACTTCTGTTAGAAGTATGCAGAATCATCGAGATCGCACTTTTTGATCTATTTAATGCGAGAAACACGTTGTCTGGTGTTTTCACCACTCCACAGTGCGTTTGATATGCAGAACCAGCGATATCTTGGTTTTCGAGGGGATTCAAGCTGAGATATGCAATTTCTGCGATAATCTTGGTGAGACTTCCGTCCGAAGTATGCAGAGTCATCTAGATCGTACTTTTCGAGCTATTTAATGCGAGAAACACGTTTTCTGGTGTTTTCACCACTCCACAGTTCGTTGTATATGCAGAACAGGAGATATCTTGGTTTTCGTGGGCGTTCCAGCAGAGATATGCATTTTCTGTGATAATCATAGTGAGACTTCTGTTAGAAGTATGCAGAATCATCGAGATCGCACTTTTCGATCTATTTAATGCGAGAAACACGTTGTCTGGTGTTTTCACCACTCCACAGTGCGTTTGATATGCAGAACCGGCGACATCTTGGCTTTCGTCGGGGTTCAAGATGAGATATGCATTTTCTGCGATAATCTTGGTGAGACATCAGTCAGAAGTATGCAGAATCATCGAGAACCCTCTTTTAGAGCTATTTAATGCGAGAAACACGTTATCTGTTGTTTTCTCCACTCCACAGTGCGTTTGATAAGCAGAACCGGCGACATCTTGGCTTTCGTCGGGGTTCAAGCTGAGATATGCATTTTCTGCGATAATCTTGCTGAGACATCAGTCAGAAGTATGCAGAATCATCGAGAACCCTCTTTTCGAGCTATTTAATGCGAGAAACACGTTATCTGGTGTTTTCACCACTCCACAGTGCGTTTGATATGCAGAACCAGCGATATCTTGGTTTTCGTGGGGATTCAAGCTGAGATATGCAATTTCTGCGATAATCTTGGTGAGACTTCCGTCCGAAGTATGCAGAGTCATCTAGATCGTACTTTTCGAGCTATTTAATGCGAGAAACACGTTTTCTGGTGTTTTCACCACTCCACAGTTCGTTGTATATGCAGAACAGGAGATATCTTGGTTTTCGTGGGGTTTCAAGCTGAGATATGCATTTTCTGCGATAATCTTGGTGAGACCTCTGTACGAAGTATGCAGAAACATCGAGATCGCTCTTTTCGACCTATTTAATGCGATAAACACGTTATCTGGTGTTTTCAGCACTTCACAGTGCGTTTGATATGCAGAACCAGCGATATCTGGGTTTTCGTGGGGTTTCAAGCTGAGATATGCATTTTTTACGATAATCATGGTGAGACTTCTGTCCGAAGTATGCTTAATCATCGAGATCGCTCTATTCGAGCTATTTAATGCGAGAAACACGTTATCTGATGTTTTCACCACTCCACAGTGCGTTTGATTTGCAGAACCGGCGATATCTTGGTTTTCGTGTGGTTTCAAGCTGAGATATGCATTTTGTACGATAATCTTGGTGAGACTTCTGTCCGAAGTATGCTTAATCATCGAGATCGCTCTATTCGAGTTATTTAATGCGAGAAACACGTTATCTGGTGTTTTCAGCACTCCACAGTGCGTTTGATATGCAGAACCAGCGATATCTTGGTTTTCGTGGGGATTCAAGCTGATATATGCAATTTCTGCGATAATCTTGGTGAGACTTCTGTCCGAAGTATGCAGAATCATCGAGATCGCACTTTTCGATCTATTTAATGCGACAAACACGTTGTCTGGTGTTTTCACCACTCCACAGTTGGTTTGATATGCAGAACCGGCGATGTTTGGTTTTGCGTCGGGTTTCAAGCTGAGATATGCATTTTCTACGATAATCTTGGTGAAACATCTGTCCTAAGTATGCAGAAACATCAAGAACGCTCTTTTCGAGCTATTTAATGCGAGAAACACGTTTTCTGGGGTTTTCACCACACCACAGTTCGTTGGATGTGCAGAACCAGCGATATCTTGGTTTTCGTGGGGTTTCAAGCTGAGATATGCATTTTTTACGATAATCATGGTGAGACTTCTGTCCGAAGTATGCAGAATCATCGAGATCGCACTTTTCGAGCTGTTTAATGCGAGAAACACGTTATCTGGTGTTTTCAGCACTCCACAGTGCGTTTGATATGCAGAACCAGCGATATCTGGGTTTTCGTGGGGTTTCAAGCTGAGATATGCATTTTTTACGATAATCTTGGTGAGACTTCTGTCCGAAGTATGAAGAATCATCGAGATCGCTCTAGTAGAGCTATTTAATGCGAGAAACACGTCTTCTGGGGTTTTCACCACTCCACAGTGCGTTTGATATGCTGAACACAGCGATATCTTGGTTTTCGTGGGGTTTCAAGCTGAGATATGCATTTTCTGCGATTATATTGGTGAGACTTCAGTCAGAAGTATGCAGAATCATCTAGATCGCTCTTTTCGAGCTACTTAATGCACGAAACACGTTTTCTGGTGTTTTCACCACTCCACAGTACGTTTGACATGCAGAACCGGAGATATCTTGGTTTCGGTCGGGTTTCAAGCTGAGATATGCATTTTCTACGATAATCCTGGTGAGACTTCTGTCAGAATTATGCACAATCATCTAGATCGCTCTTTTCGAGCTACTTAATGCACGAAACACGTTTTCTGGTGTTTTCACCACTCCACGGTACTTTTGACATGCAGAACCGGAGATATCTTGGTTTCGGTCGGGTTTCAAGCTGAGATATGCATTTTCTGCGATAATCCTGGTGAGACTTCTGTCAGAATTATGCAGAATCATCTAGATCGCTCTTTTCGAGCTACTTAATGCGCGAAACACGTTTTCTGGTGTTTTCACCACTCCACGGTACGTTTGATGTGCAGAACCGGAGATATATCGGTTTTCGTCGGGTTTCAAGCTGAGATATGCATTTTCTACGATAATCTTGGTGAAACATCTGTCCGAAGTATGCAGAAACATCGAGAGCGCTCTTTTCGAGCTATTTAATGCGAGAAACTCGTTTTCTGGGGTTTTCACCACTCCACAGTTCGTTGGATATGCAGAACCGGAGATATCTAGGTCTTCGTGGGGTTTCAAGCTGAGATATGCTTTTTCTGCGATAATCTTGTTGAGACTTCTGTCCGAAGTATGCAGAATCATCGGGATTGCTCGTTTCAAGCTACTTAATGCGAGAAACACGTTATCTGGTGTTTTTACCACTCCACAGTGCGTTGGATATGCAGAACCGGAGATATTTTGGTTTTCGTCGGGTTTCAAGCTGAGATATTCATTTTCTACGATAAGCTTGGTAAAACATCTGTCCGAAGAATGCTTAATCATCGAGATCGCTCGTTTCGACCTATTTAATGCGAGAAACACGTTATCTGGTGTTTTCACCACTCCACAGTGCGTTTGATATGCAGAACCAGCGATATCTTGGTTTTCGTGGGGTTTCAAGCTGAGATATGCATTTTCTGCGATAATCTTGGTGAGACCTCTGTACGAAGTATGCAGAAACATCGAGATCGCTCTTTTCGACCTATTTAATGCGATAAACACGTTATCTGGTGTTTTCACCACTCCACAGTACGTTTGACATGCAGAACCGGAGATATCTTGGTTTCGGTCGGGTTTCAAGCTGAGATATGCATTTTCTACGATAATCCTGGTGAGACTTCTGTCAGAATTATGCACAATCATCTAGATCGCTCTTTTCGAGCTACTTAATGCACGAAACACGTTTTCTGGTGTTTTCACCACTCCACGGTACTTTTGACATGCAGAACCGGAGATATCTTGGTTTCGGTCGGGTTTCAAGCTGAGATATGCATTTTCTGCGATAATCCTGGTGAGACTTCTGTCAGAATTATGCAGAATCATCTAGATCGCTCTTTTCGAGCTACTTAATGCGCGAAACACGTTTTCTGGTGTTTTCACCACTCCACGGTACGTTTGATGTGCAGAACCGGAGATATATCGGTTTTCGTCGGGTTTCAAGCTGAGATATGCATTTTCTACGATAATCTTGGTGAAACATCTGTCCGAAGTATGCAGAAACATCGAGAGCGCTCTTTTCGAGCTATTTAATGCGAGAAACTCGTTTTCTGGGGTTTTCACCACTCCACAGTTCGTTGGATATGCAGAACCGGAGATATCTAGGTTTTCGTGGGGTTTCAAGCTGAGATATGCTTTTTCTGCGATAATCTTGTTGAGACTTCTGTCCGAAGTATGCAGAATCATCGGGATTGCTCGTTTCAAGCTACTTAATGCGAGAAACACGTTATCTGGTGTTTTTACCACTCCACAGTGCGTTGGATATGCAGAACCGGAGATATTTTGGTTTTCGTCGGGTTTCAAGCTGAGATATTCATTTTCTACGATAAGCTTGGTAAAACATCTGTCCGAAGAATGCTTAATCATCGAGATCGCTCGTTTCGACCTATTTAATGCGAGAAACACGTTATCTGGTGTTTTCACCACTCCACAGTGCGTTTGATATGCAGAACCAGCGATATCTTGGTTTTCGTGGGGTTTCAAGCTGAGATATGCATTTTCTGCGATAATCTTGGTGAGACCTCTGTACGAAGTATGCAGAAACATCGAGATCGCTCTTTTCGACCTATTTAATGCGATAAACACGTTATCTGGTGTTTTCACCACTCCACAGTACGTTTGACATGCAGAACCGGAGATATCTTGGTTTCGGTCGGGTTTCAAGCTGAGATATGCATTTTCTACGATAATCCTGGTGAGACTTCTGTCAGAATTATGCACAATCATCTAGATCGCTCTTTTCGAGCTACTTAATGCACGAAACACGTTTTCTGGTGTTTTCACCACTCCACGGTACTTTTGACATGCAGAACCGGAGATATCTTGGTTTCGGTCGGGTTTCAAGCTGAGATATGCATTTTCTGCGATAATCCTGGTGAGACTTCTGTCAGAATTATGCAGAATCATCTAGATCGCTCTTTTCGAGCTACTTAATGCGCGAAACACGTTTTCTGGTGTTTTCACCACTCCACGGTACGTTTGATGTGCAGAACCGGAGATATATCGGTTTTCGTCGGGTTTCAAGCTGAGATATGCATTTTCTACGATAATCTTGGTGAAACATCTGTCCGAAGTATGCAGAAACATCGAGAGCGCTCTTTTCGAGCTATTTAATGCGAGAAACTCGTTTTCTGGGGTTTTCACCACTCCACAGTTCGTTGGATATGCAGAACCGGAGATATCTAGGTTTTCGTGGGGTTTCAAGCTGAGATATGCTTTTTCTGCGATAATCTTGTTGAGACTTCTGTCCGAAGTATGCAGAATCATCGGGATTGCTCGTTTCAAGCTACTTAATGCGAGAAACACGTTATCTGGTGTTTTTACCACTCCACAGTGCGTTGGATATGCAGAACCGGAGATATTTTGGTTTTCGTCGGGTTTCAAGCTGAGATATTCATTTTCTACGATAAGCTTGGTAAAACATCTGTCCGAAGAATGCTTAATCATCGAGATCGCTCGTTTCGACCTATTTAATGCGAGAAACACGTTATCTGGTGTTTTCACCACTCCACAGTGCGTTTGATATGCAGAACCAGCGATATCTTGGTTTTCGTGGGGTTTCAAGCTGAGATATGCATTTTCTGCGATAATCTTGGTGAGACCTCTGTACGAAGTATGCAGAAACATCGAGATCGCTCTTTTCGACCTATTTAATGCGATAAACACGTTATCTGGTGTTTTCACCACTCCACAGTACGTTTGACATGCAGAACCGGAGATATCTTCGTTTCGGTCGGGTTTCAAGCTGAGATATGCATTTTCTACGATAATCCTGGTGAGACTTCTGTCAGAATTATGCAGAATCATCTAGATCGCTCTTTTCGAGCTACTTAATGCACGAAACACGTTTTCTGGTGTTTTCACCACTCCACAGTGAGTTTGACATGCAGAACCAGCGATATCTTGGTTTTCGTGTGGTTTCAAGATGAGATATGCATTTACTGCGATAATATTGGTTAGACTTCAGTCAGAAGAATGCAGAATCATCTAGATCGCTCTTTTGGAGCTACTTAATGCACGAAACACGTTTTCTGGTGTTTTCACCACTCCACAGTACGCTTGACATGCAGAACCGGAGATATCTTGGTTTCGGTCGGGTTTCAAGCTGAGATATGCATTTTCTACGATAATCCTCGTGAGACTTCTGTCAGAATTATGCAGAATCTTCGAGAACGCTCTTTTCGAGCTACTTAATGCGCGAAACACGTTTTCTGGTGTTTTCACCACTCCACGGTACGTTTGATGAGCAGAACCGGAGATATATCGGTATTCGTCGGGTTTCAAGCTGAGATATGCATTTTCTACGATAATCATGGTGAAACTTCTGTCAGAAGTATGCAGGATTTTCGGGAACACTCTTTTCGAGCTACTTAATGCGAGAAACACGTTTTCTGGTGTTTTCACCACTCCACAGTGCGTTTGATATGCAGAACCAGCGATATCTTGGTTTTCGTGGGGTTTCAAGATGAGATATGCATTTTCTGCGATAATATTGGTGAGACTTCAGTCAGAAGTATGCAGAATCATCTAGATCGCTCTTTTCGAGCTACTTAATGCACGAAACACGTTTTCTGGTGATTTCACCACTCCACAGTGCGTTCGATATGCAGAACAGTAGATATCTTGGTTTTCGTGGGGTTTCAAGCTGAGATATGCATTTTCTGCGATAATCCTGTTGAGAGTTCTGTCCGAAGTATGCAGAATCATCGAGATCGCTCGTTTCGAGCTATTTAATGCGAGAAACACGTTATCTGGTGTTTTTACCACTCCACAGTGCGTTGGATATGCAGAACCGGAGATATGTTGGTTTTCGTCGGCTTTCAAGCTGAGATATGCATTTTCTACGATATGCTTGGTGAAACATCTGTCCGAAGTATGCAGAAACGTCGAGAGCGCTCTTTTCGAGCTATTTAATGCGAGAAACACGTTTTCTGGTGTTTACACCACTCCACTGTGCGTTTGATATGCAGAACCGGGGATATCTTGGTATTCGTGGGGTTTCAAGCTGAGATATGCATTTTCTGCGATAATCTTGGTGAGACTTCTGTCCGAAGTATGCTGAATCATCGAGATCGCTCTTTTCGAGCTAGTTAGTGCGACAAACACGTTATCTGGTGTTTTCACCACTCCACAGTGCGTTTGATATGCAGAACAGTAGATATCTTGGTTTTCGTGGGGTTTCAAGCAGAGATATGCATTTTCTGCGATAATCATGGTGTGACTTCTGTCCGAAGTATGCTGAATCATCGAGATCGCTCTTTTCGAGCTAGTTAGTGCGATAAACACGTTATCTGGTGTTTTCACCACTCCACAGTGCGTTTGATATGCAGAACAGTAGATATCTTTGTTTTCGTGGGGTTTCAAGCTGAGATATGCATTTTCTGCGATAATCTTGTTGAGACTTCTGTCTGAAGTATGCTGAATCATCGAGATCGCTCTTTTCGGGCTAGTTAGTGCGAGAAACACGTTATCTGGTGTTTTCACCACTCCACAGTGCGTTTGATATGCAGAACCGGCGACATCTTGGTTTTCGTGGGGTTTCAAGCTGAGATATGCATTTTCTGCGATAATCTTGGTGAGACTTCTGTCAGAAGTATGCAGAAACATCTAGATCGCTCTTTTCGAGCTACTTAATGCACGTAACACGTTTTCTGGTGTTTTCACCACTCCACAGTACGTTTGACATGCAGAACCGGAGATATCTTGGTTTCGGTCGGGTTTCAAGCTGAGATATGCATTTTCTACGATAAGCTTGGTGAGACTTCAGTCTGAAGTATGCTGAAACATCGAGATCGCTCTTTTCGAGCTAGTTAATGCGAGAAAAACCTTATCCGGTGTTTTCACCACTCCACAGTGCGTTTGATATGCAAAACAGTAGATATCTTGGTTTTCGTGGGGTTTCAAGCTGAGAAATGCATTTTCTGCGATAATCTTGTTGAGACTTCTGTCCGAAGTATGCAGAATCATCGAGATCGCACGTTTCGAGCTATTCAATGCGAGAAACACGTTATCTGGTGTTTTCACCACTCCACAGTGCGTTGGATATGCAGTACCAGCGATATCTTGGTTTTCGTGCGGTTTCAAGCGGAGATATGCATTTTCTGCGATAATCTTGGTGAGACTTCTGTCCGAAGTATGCTGAATCATCGAGATCGCTCTTTTCGAGCTAGTTAGTGCGAGAAACACGTTATCTGGTGTTTTCACCACTCCACAGTGCGTTTGATATGCAGAACAGTAGATATCTTGGTTTTCGTGGGGTTTCAAGCTGAGATATGCATTTTCTGCGATAATCTTGTTGAGACTTCTGTCCGAAGTATGCAGAATCATCGAGATCGCTCGTTTCGAGCTATTTAATGCGAGAAACACGTTATCTGGTGTTTTCACCACTCCACAGTGCGTTGGATATGCAGTACCAGCAACATCTTGGTTTTCGTGGGGTTTCAAGCTGAGATATGCATTTTCTGCGATAATCTTGGTGAGACTTCTGTCCGAAGTATGCTGAAACATCGAGATCGCCCTTTTCGAGCTAGTTAATGCGAGAAAAACCTTATCCGGTGTTTTCACCACTCCACAGTGCGTTTGATATGCAGAACCAGCGATATCTTGGCTTTCGTGGGGTTTCAAGCTGAGATATGCATTTTTTACGATAATCTTGATGAGACTTCTGTCCGAAGTATGAAGAACCATCGAGATCGCTCTAGCCGAGCTATTTAATGCGAGAAACACGTCTTCTGGGGTTTTCACCACTCCACAGTGCGTTTGATATGCTGAACACAGCGATATCTTGGTTTTCGTGGGGTTTCAAGCTGAGATATGCATTTTTTACGATAATTTTGATGAGACTTCTGTCCGAAGTATGCAGAATCATCGACATCGCTCGTTTCGAGCTATTTAATGCGAGAAACACGTTATCTGGTGTTTTCACCACTCCACAGTGCGTTGGATATGCAGAACCGGAGATATTTTGGTTTTCGTCGGGTTTCAAGCTGAGATATGCATTTTCTCCGATAAGCTTGGTGAGACTTCTGTCCGAAGTATGCTGAGACATCGATATCGCTCTTTTCGAGCTAGTTAATGCAAGAAAAAACTTATCCGGTGTTTTCACCACTCCACACTGCGTTTGATATGCAGAACCAGCGATATCTTGGCTTTCGAGGTGTTTCAAGCTGAGATATGCATTTTTTACGATAATCTTGGTGAGACTTCTGTCCGAAGTATGAAGAATCATCGAGATCGCTCTATTCGAGCTATTTAATGCGAGAAACACGTTTTCTGGGGTTTTCACCACACCACAGTGCGTTTGATATGCTGAACACAGCGATATCTTGGTTTTCGTGTGGTTTCAAGTTGAGATATGCATTTGCTACGATAGTTTTGGTGAGACTTCTGTCCGAAGTAAGCAGAATCATCGAGATCGCTCGTTTCGAGCTATTCAATGCGAGAAACACGTTATCTGGTGTTTTCACCACTCCCCAGTGCGTTTGATATGCACAACCGGCGATATCTTGGTTTTCGTGGGGTTTCAAGCAGAGATATAGATTTTCTGCGATAATCTTGGTGAGACTTCTGTCCGAAGTATGCTGAATCATCGAGATCGCTCTTTTCGAGCTAGTTAGTGCGAGAAACACGTTATCTGGTGTTTTCACCACTCCACAGTGCGTTTGATATGCAGAACAGGAGATATCTTGGTTTTCGTGGGGTTTCTAGCAGAGATATGCATTTTCTGCGATAATCATGGTGAGACTTCTGTCCGAAGTATGCAGAATCATCGAGATCGCACTTTTCGAGCTATTTAATGCGAGAAACACGTTATCTGGTGTTTTCACCACTCCACAGTGCGTTTGATATGCAGTACCGGCGATATCTTGGTTTTTGTGGGGTTTCAAGCTGAGATATGCATTTTTTACGATAATCTTGGTGAGACTTCTGTCCGAAGTATGAAGAATCATCGAGATCGCTCTAGTCGAGCTATTTAATGCGAGAAACACGTCTTCTGGGGTTTTCACCACTCCACAGTGCGTTTGATATGCTGAACACAGCGATATCTTGGTTTTCGTGGGGTTTCAAGCTGAGATATGCATTTTCTGCGATAATCTTGGTGAGACTTCTGTCCGAAGTATGCAGAATCATCGAGATCGCTCTAGTCGAGCTATTTAATGCGAGAAACACGTCTTCTGGGGTTTTCACCACTCCACAGTGCGTTTGATATGCTGAACACAGCGATATCTTGGTTTTCGTGGGGTTTCAAGCTGAGATATGCATTTTCTGCGATAATCTTGGTGAGACTTCTGTCCGAAGTATGCAGAATCATCGAGATCGCTCTAGTCGAGCTATTTAATGCGAGAAACACGTCTTCTGGGATTCTCACCACACCACAGTTCGTTGGATGTGCAGAACCGGAGATATCTTGGTTTTCGTGGGGTTTCAAGCTGAGATATGCATTTTCTGCGATAATCTTGGTGAGACCCCTGTCCGAAGAATGCAGAAACATCGAGATCGCTCTTTTCGACCTATTTAATGCGAGAAACACGTTATCTGGTGGTTTCAGCACTCCACAGTGCGTTTGATATGCAGAACCAGCGATATCTTGGTTTTCGTGGGGATTCAAGCTGAGATATGCATTTTCAGCGATAATCTTGGTGAGACTTCTGTCCGAAGTATGCACAATCATCGAGATCGCACTTTTCGAGCTATTTATTGCGAGAAACAGGTTTTCTGGTGTTTTCACCACACCACAGTTCGTTGGATGTGCAGAACCAGCGATATCTGGGTTTTTGGTGGGGTTTCAAGCTCAGATATGCATTTTCTGCGATAATCTTGGTGAGACCCCTGTCCGAAGTATGCAGAAACATCGAGATCGCACTTTTCGACCTATTTAATGCGAGAAACACGTTATCTGGTGTTTTCACCACTCCACAGTGCGTTTGATATGCAGAACCAGCGATATCTGGGTTTTCGTGGGGTTTCAAGCTGAGGTATGCATTTTCTGCGATAATCTTGGTGAGACCCCTGTCCGAAGTATGCAGAAACATCGAGATTGCTCTTTTCGACCTATTTAATGCGAGAAACACGTTTTCTGGGGTTTTCACCACACCACAGTTCGTTGGATGTGCAGAACCGGAGATATCTTGGTTTTCGTGGGGTTTCAAGCTGAGATATGCATTTTCTGCGATAATCTTGGTGAGACCCCTGTCCGAAGTATGCAGAAACATCGAGATCGCTCTTTTCGACCTATTTAAAGCGAGAAACACGTTATCTGGTGTTTTCACCACTCCACAGTACGTTTGATATGCAGAACCAGCGATATCTGGGTTTTCGTGGGGTTTCAAGTTGAGGTATGCATTTTCTGCGATAATCATGGTGAGACTTCTGTCCGAAGTATGCAGAATAATCGAGATCGCACTTTTCGAGCTATTCAATGCGAGAACACGTTTTCTGGGGTTTTCACCACCCCACAGATCGTTGGATGTGCAGAACCGGAGATATCTTGGTTTTCGTGGGGTTTCAAGCTGAGATATGCATTTTCTGCGATAATCTTGTTGAGACCCCTGTCCGAAGTATGCAGAAACATCGAGATCGCTCTTTTCGACCTATTTAATGCGAGAAACACGTTATCTGGTGGTTTCAGCACTCCACAGTGCGTCTGATATGCAGAACCAGCGAAATCTTGGTTTTCGTGGGGTTTCAAGCTGAGATATGCATTTTCTGCGATAATCTTGGTGAGACTTCTGTCCGAAGTATGCAGAATCATCAAGATCGCACTTTTCGAGCTATTTAATGCGAGAAACACGTTTTCTGGGGTTTTCACCACACCACAGTTCGTTGGATGTGCACAACCAGCGATATCTGGGTTTTCGTGGGGTTTCAAGCTGAGATATGCATTTTCTGCGATAAGCTTGGTGAGAATTCTGTCCGAAGTATGCAGAATCATCGAGATCGCGCTTTTCGAGCTATTTAATGCGAGATACACGTTATCTGGTGTTTTCACCACTCCACAGTGCGTTTGATATGCAGCACCGGCGATATCTTGGTTTTGTGGGGTTTCAAGCTGAGATATGCATTTTTTACGATAACCTTGGTGAGACTTCTGTCCGAAGTATGAAGAATCATCGAGATCGCTCTTTTCGAGCTAGTTAGTGCGAGAAACACGTTATCTGGTGTTTTCACCACTCCACAGTGCGTTGGATATGCAGAACCGGCGATATCTTGGTTTTCGTGGGGTTTCAAGCAGAGATATAGATTTTCTGCGATAATCTTGGTGAGACTTCTGTCCGAAGTATGCTGAATCATCGAGATCGCTCTTTTCGAGCTAGTTAGTGCGAGAAACACGTTATCTGGTGTTTTCACCACTCCACAGTGCGTTTGATATGCAGAACAGGAGATATCTTGGTTTTCGTGGGGTTTCTAGCAGAGATATGCATTTTCTGCGATAATCATGGTGAGACTTCTGTCCGAAGTATGCAGAATCATCGAGATCGCACTTTTCGAGCTATTTAATGCGAGAAACACGTTATCTGGTGTTTTCACCACTCCACAGTGCGTTTGATATGCAGTACCGGCGATATCTTGGTTTTTGTGGGGTTTCAAGCTGAGATATGCATTTTTTACGATAATCTTGGTGAGACTTCTGTCCGAAGTATGAAGAATCATCGAGATCGCTCTAGTCGAGCTATTTAATGCGAGAAACACGTCTTCTGGGGTTTTCACCACTCCACAGTGCGTTTGATATGCTGAACACAGCGATATCTTGGTTTTCGTGGGGTTTCAAGCTGAGATATGCATTTTCTGCGATAATCTTGGTGAGACTTCTGTCCGAAGTATGCAGAATCATCGAGATCGCTCTAGTCGAGCTATTTAATGCGAGAAACACGTCTTCTGGGGTTTTCACCACTCCACAGTGCGTTTGATATGCTGAACACAGCGATATCTTGGTTTTCGTGGGGTTTCAAGCTGAGATATGCATTTTCTGCGATAATCTTGGTGAGACTTCTGTCCGAAGTATGCAGAATCATCGAGATCGCTCTAGTCGAGCTATTTAATGCGAGAAACACGTCTTCTGGGATTCTCACCACACCACAGTTCGTTGGATGTGCAGAACCGGAGATATCTTGGTTTTCGTGGGGTTTCAAGCTGAGATATGCATTTTCTGCGATAATCTTGGTGAGACCCCTGTCCGAAGAATGCAGAAACATCGAGATCGCTCTTTTCGACCTATTTAATGCGAGAAACACGTTATCTGGTGGTTTCAGCACTCCACAGTGCGTTTGATATGCAGAACCAGCGATATCTTGGTTTTCGTGGGGATTCAAGCTGAGATATGCATTTTCAGCGATAATCTTGGTGAGACTTCTGTCCGAAGTATGCACAATCATCGAGATCGCACTTTTCGAGCTATTTATTGCGAGAAACAGGTTTTCTGGTGTTTTCACCACACCACAGTTCGTTGGATGTGCAGAACCAGCGATATCTGGGTTTTTGGTGGGGTTTCAAGCTCAGATATGCATTTTCTGCGATAATCTTGGTGAGACCCCTGTCCGAAGTATGCACAAACATCGACATCGCACTTTTCGACCTATTTAATGCGAGAAACACGTTATCTGGTGTTTTCACCACTCCACAGTGCGTTTGATATGCAGAACCAGCGATATCTGGGTTTTCGTGGGGTTTCAAGCTGAGGTATGCATTTTCTGCGATAATCTTGGTGAGACCCCTGTCCGAAGTATGCAGAAACATCGAGATCGCTCTTTTCGACCTATTTAAAGCGAGAAACACGTTATCTGGTGTTTTCACCACTCCACAGTACGTTTGATATGCAGAACCAGCGATATCTGGGTTTTCGTGGGGTTTCAAGTTGAGGTATGCATTTTCTGCGATAATCTTGGTGAGACCCCTGTCCGAAGTTTGCAGAAACATCGAGATTGCTCTTTTCGACCTATTTAATGCGAGAAACACGTTATCTGGTGTTTTCACCACTCCACAGTGCGTTGGATATGCAGAACCGGAGATATTTAGGTTTTCGTCGGGTTTCAAGCTGAGATATTCATTTTCTACGATAAGCTTGGTAAAACATCTGTCCGAAGAATGCTTAATCATCGAGATCGCTCGTTTCGACCTATTTAATGCGAGAAACACGTTATCTGGTGTTTTCACCACTCCACAGTGCGTTTGATATGCAGAACCAGCGATATCTTGGTTTTCGAGGGGTTTCAAGCTGAGATATGCATTTTCTGCGATAATCTTGGTGAGACCTCTGTACGAAGTATGCAGAAACATCGAGATCGCTCTTTTCGACCTATTTAATGCGATAAACACGTTATCTGGTGTTTTCACCACTCCACAGTACGTTTGACATGCAGAACCGGAGATATCTTGGTTTCGGTCGGGTTTCAAGCTGAGATATGCATTTTCTACGATAATCCTGGTGAGGCTTCTGTCAGAATTATGCAGAATCATCTAGATCGCTCCTTTCGAGATACTTAATGCACGAAACCCGTTTTCTGGTGTTTTCACCACTCCACAGTGAGTTTGACATGCAGAACCAGCGATATCTTGGTTTTCGTGTGGTTTCAAGATGAGATATGCATTTACTGCGATAATATTGGTTAGACTTCAGTCAGAAGAATGCAGAATCATCTAGATCGCTCTTTTGGAGCTACTTAATGCACGAAACACGTTTTCTGGTGTTTTCACCACTCCACAGTACGCTTGACATGCAGAACCGGAGATATTTTGGTTTCGGTCGGGTTTCAAGCTGAGATATGCATTTTCTACGATAATCCTCGTGAGACTTCTGTCAGAATTATGCAGAATCTTCGAGAACGCTCTTTTCGAGCTACTTAATGCGCGAAACACGTTTTCTGGTGTTTTCACCTCTCCACGGTACGTTTGATGAGCAGAACCGGAGATATATCGGTTTTCGTCGGGTTTCAAGCTGAGATATGCATTTTCTACGATAATCTTGGTGAAACTTCTGTCAGAAGTATGCAGGATTTTCGAGAACACTCTTTTCGAGCTACTTAATGCGAGAAACACGTTTTCTGGTGTTTTCACCACTCCACAGTGCGTTTGATATGCAGAACCAGCGATATCTTGGTTTTCGTGGGGTTTCAAGATGAGATATGCATTTTCTGCGATAATATTGGTGAGACTTCAGTCAGAAGTATGCAGAATCATCTAGATCGCTCTTTTCGAGCTACTTAATGCACGAAACACGTTTTCTGGTGATTTCACCACTCCACAGTGCGTTCGATATGCAGAACAGTAGATATCTTGGTTTTCGTGGGGTTTCAAGCTGAGATATGCATTTTCTGCGATAATCTTGTTGAGACTTCTGTCCGAAGTATGCAGAATCATCGAGATCGCTCGTTTCGAGCTATTTAATGCGAGAAACACGTTATCTGGTGTTTTCACCACTCCACAGTGCGTTGGATATGCAGAACCGGAGATATGTTGGTTTTCGTCGGGTTTCAAGCTGAGATATGCATTTTCTACGATATGCTTGGTGAAACATCTGTCCGAAGTATGCAGAAACGTCGAGAGCGCTCTTTTCGAGCTATTTAATGCGAGAAACACGTTTTCTGGTGTTTTCACCACTCCACTGTGCGTTTGATATGCAGAACCGGGGATATCTTGGTATTCGTGGGGTTTCAAGCTGAGATATGCATTTTCTGCGATAATCTTGGTGAGACTTCTGTCCGAAGTATGCTGAGTCATCGAGATGGCTCTTTTCGAGCTAGTTAGTGCGAGAACCACGTTATCTGGTGTTTTCACCACTCCACAGTGCGTTTGATATGCAGAACAGTAGATATCTTGGTATTCGTGGGGTTTCAAGCAGAGATATGCATTTTCTGCGATAATCATGGTGTGACTTCTGTCCGAAGTATGCTGAATCATCGAGATCGCTCTTTTCGAGCTAGTTAGTGCGATAAACACGTTATCTGGTGTTTTCACCACTCCACAGTGCGTTTGATATGCAGAACAGTAGATATCTTTGTTTTCGTGGGGTTTCAAGCTGAGATATGCATTTTCTGCGATAATCTTGTTGAGACTTCTGTCTGAAGAATGCTGAATCATCGAGATCGCTCTTTTCGGGCTAGTTAGTGCGAGAAACACGTTATCTGGTGTTTTCACCACTCCACAGTGCGTTTGATATGCAGAACCGGCGACATCTTGGTTTTCGTGGGGTTTCAAGCTGAGATATGCATTTTCTGCGATAATCTTGGTGAGACTTCTGTCAGAAGTATGCAGAAACATCTAGATCGCTATTTTCGAGCTACTTAATGCACGAAACACGTTTTCTGGTGTTTTCACCACTCCACAGTACGTTTGACATGCAGAACCGGAGATATCTTGGTTTCGGTCGGGTTTCAAGCTGAGATATGCATTTTCTACGATAAGCTTGGTGAAACATCTGTCCGAAGTATGCAGAAACGTCGAGAGCGCCCTTTTCGAGCTATTTAATGCGAGAAACACGTTTTCTGATGTTTTCACTACTCCACTGTGCGGTTGATATGCAGAACCGGCGATATCTTGGTTTTCGTGGGGTTTCAAGCTGAGATATGCATTTTCTGCGATAATCTTGTTGAGACTTCTGTCCGAAGTATGCAGAATCATCGAGATCGCTCGTTTCGAGCTATTTAATGCGAGAAACACGTTATCTGGTGTTTTCACCACTCCACAGTGAGTTGGATATGCAGAACCGGAGATATTTTGGTTTTCGTCGGGTTTCAAGCTGAGATATGCATTTTCTACGATAAGCTTGGTGAGACTTCTGTCTGAAGTATGCTGAAACATCGAGATCGCTCTTTTCGAGCTAGTTAATGCGAGAAAAACCTTATCCGGTGTTTTCACCACTCCACAGTGCGTTTGATATGAAAAAACAGTAGATATCTTGGTTTTCGTGGGGTTTCAAGCTGAGATATGCATTTTCTGCGATAATCTTGTTGAGACTTCTGTCCGAAGTATGCAGAATCATCGAGATCGCACGTTTCGAGCTATTCAATGCGAGAAACACGTTATCTGGTGTTTTCACCACTCCACAGTGCGTTGGATATGCAGTACCCGCGATATCTTGGTTTTCGTGGGGTTTCAAGCTGAGATATGCATTTTCTGCTATAATCTTGGTGAGACTTCTGTCCGAAGTATGCTGAATCATCGAGATCGCTCTTTTCGAGCTAGTTAGTGCGAGAAACACGTTATCTGGTGTTTTCACCACTCCACAGTGCGTTTGATATGCAGAACAGTAGATATCTTGGTTTTCGTGGGGTTTCAAGCTGAGATATGCATTTTCTGCGATAATCTTGTTGAGACTTCTGTCCGAAGTATGCAGAATCATCGAGATCGCTCGTTTCGAGCTATTTAATGCGAGAAACACGTTATCTGGTGTTTTCACCACTCCACAGTGCGTTGGATATGCAGTACCAGCAACATCTTGGTTTTCGTGGGGTTTCAAGATGAGATATGCATTTTCTGCTATAATCTTGGTGAGACTTCTGTCCGAAGTATGCTGAAACATCGAGATCGCCCTTTTCGAGCTAGTTAATGCGAGAAAAACCTTATCCGGTGTTTTCACCACTCCACAGTGCGTTTGATATGCAGAACCAGCGATATCTTGGCTTTCGTGGGGTTTCAAGCTGAGATATGCATTTTTTACGATAATCTTGATGAGACTTCTGTCCGAAGTATGAAGAACTATCGAGATCGCTCTAGTCGAGCTATTTAATGCGAGAAACACGTCTTCTGGGGTTTTCACCACTCCACAGTGCGTTTGATATGCTGAACACAGCGATATCTTGGTTTTCGTGGGGTTTCAAGCTGAGATATGCATTTTTTACGATACTTTTGATGAGACTTCTGTCCGAAGTATGCAGAATCATCGACATCGCTCGTTTCGAGCTATTTAATGCGAGAAACACGTTATCTGGTGTTTTCACCACTCCACAGTGCGTTGGATATGCAGAACCGGAGATATCTTGGTTTTCGTGGGGTTTCAAGCTGAGATATGCATTTTCTACGATAAGCTTGGTGAGACTTCTGTCCGAAGTATGCTGAGACATCGATATCGCGCTTTTCGAGCTAGTTAATGCAAGAAAAAACTTATCCGGTGTTTTCACCACTCCACACTGCGTTTGATATGCAGAACCAGCGATATCTTGGCTTTCGAGGTGTTTCAAGCTGAGATATGCATTTTTTACGATAATCTTGGTGAGACTTCTGTCCGAAGTATGAAGAATCATCGAGATCGCTCTATTCGAGCTATTTAATGCGAGAAACACGTTTTCTGGGGTTTTCACCACACCACAGTGCGTTTGATATGCTGAACACAGCGATATCTTGGTTTTCGTGTGGTTTCAAGTTGAGATATGCATTTGTTACGATAGTTTTGGTGAGACTTCTGTCCGAAGTAAGCAGAATCATCGAGATCGCTCGTTTCGAGCTATTCAATGCGAGAAACACGTTATCTGGTGTTTTCACCACTCCACAGTGCGTTTGATATGCAGAACCGGCGATATCTTGGTTTTCGTGGGGTTTCAAGCAGAGATATAGATTTTCTGCGATAATCTTGGTGAGACTTCTGTCCGAAGTATGCTGAATCATCGAGATCGCTCTTTTCGACCTATTTAATGCGAGAAACACGTTATCTGGTGTTTTCACCTCTCCACAGTGCGTTTGATATGCAGAACCAGCGATATCTTGGTTTTCGTGGGGTTTCAAGCAGAGATATGCAATTTCTGCGATAATCTTGGTGAGACTTCTGTCCGAAGTATGCTTAATCATCGAGATCGCTCGTTTCGAGCTATTTAATGCGAGAAACACGTTATCTGGTGTTTTCACCACTCCACAGTGCGTATGATATGCAGAACCGACGATATCTTGGTTTTCGTGGGGTTTCAAGCTGAGATATGCATTTTCTGCGATAATATTGGTGAGACTTCAGTCAGAAGTATGCGGAATCATTTAGAACGTTCGTTTCGAGCTATTTAATGCGACCAAACAAGTTTTCTAGTGTTTTGACCACTCCACAGTGCGTTTGATATGTAGAGCCGCCGATAACATGGTTTTCGTGGGGTTTCCAGCTGAAATCTGCATTTTCTGCGATAATCTTGGTGAGTCTTCTGTCAGAAGTATGCAGAATCTTCGAGATCGCTCTATTCGAGCTATTTAATGCGAGAAACACGTTATCCAGTGTTTTCATCATTCCACAGGGCGTTTGATATGCAGAACCGGCGATATCTCGGTTTTCGTGGGGTTTCCAGCTGAGATATGCATTTTCTGCGATAATATTGGTGAGACTTCTGTACGAAGTATGCAGAATCATCGATATCGCTCTTTTCGAGCTATTTAATGCGGGAAACACGTTATCTGGTGTTTTGACCACTCCACAGGGCGTTTGATATGCAGAACCGGCGATATCTTGGTTTTCGTGGGGTTTCCAGCTGAAATATGCATTTTCTGCGATAATCTTGCTGTTTCATCTATGAGAAGTATGCAGAATCATCCAGAACGGTCTTTTCGAGCTAGTTAATGCGAGAAACACGTTTTCTGGGGTTTTCACCACTCCACAGTTCGTTGGATGTGCAGAACCCGAGATATCTTTGTTTTCGTGGGGTTTCAAGATGAGATATGCATTTTCTGCGATAATCTTGGTGAGACCTCTGTCCAAAGTATGCAGAAACGTCGAGATCGCTCTTTTCGACCTATTTAATGCGAGAAACACGTTATCTGGTGTTTTCACCACTCCACAGTGCGTTTGATATGCAGAACCGGCGATATCTTGGTTTTTGTGCGATTTCAAGCTGAGATATGCTTTTTCTGCGATAATATTGGTGAGACTTCTGTGCGAAGTATGCAGAATCATCGATATCGCTCTTTTCGAGCTATTTAATGCGCGAAACACTTTATCTGGTGTTTTGACAACTCCACAGGGCGTTTGATATGCAGAACCGGCGGTATCTTGGTATTCGTAGGGTTTCCAGCTGAAATATGCATTTTCTGCGATAATCTTGGTGTTTCATCTATGAGAAGTATGCAGAATCATCCAGAACGATCTTTTCGAGCTAGTTAATGCGAGTAATACGTTATCTGGTGTTTTCTCCACTCCACAGTGCGTTTGATATGCAGAACCGGCGATATCATGGATTTCGTTGGGGTTCAAGCTGAGATATGCATTTTCTACGATAATCTTGGTGAGGCTTCTGACAGAAGTATGCAGAATCATCGAGATCGCTCTTTTTGAGCTAATTAATGAGAGAAACACGTTATCTGGTGTTTTCACCACTCCACAGTGCGTTTGATATGTAGAGCCGGCGACATCTTGATTTTCGTGAGGTTTCAAGCTGAGATATGCATTTTCAGCAATAATATTGGTGAGATTTCAGTCAGAAGTATGCAGAATCATCTAGATCGCTCTTTTCGAGCTATTTAATGCGAGAAACACGTTATCTGGTTGTTTTCACCACTCCACAGTGCGTTTGATATGCAGGACCGGCAACATCTTGTTTTTCGTGATGTTTCTAGCTGAGATATGCATTTTCTGCGATAATCTTGGTGAGTCTTCTGTCAGAAGTATGCAGAATCATCTAGATCGCTCTTTTCGAGCTATTTAATGCGAAAAAACAAGTTTTCAGGTGTTTTCAACATTCCACAGTGCGTTTGATATGCAGAAATGGCAAAATCTTGGTTTTCGTGGGGTTTCCAGCTGAAATATGCATTTTCTGCGATAATCTTGGTGTTTCATCTATGAGAAGTATGCAGAATCATCCAGAACGATCTTTTCGAGCTAGTTGATGCGAGTAACACGTTATCTGGTGTTTTCATCACTCCACAGTGCGTTTGATATGCAGAACCGGCGACACCATCGATTTCGTCGGGGTTCAAGCTGAGATATGCATTTTCTACGATAATCTTGGTGAAACATCTGTCCGAAGTATGCAGAAACATCAAGAGCGCTCTTTTCGAGCTATTTAATGCGAGAAACACGTTTTCTGGGGTTTTCACCACACCACAGTTCGTTGGATGTGCAGAACCGGAGATATCTTGGTTTTCGTGGGGTTTCAAGCTGAGATATGCATTTTCTGCGATAATCTTGGTGAGACCTCTGTCCGAAGTATGCAGAAACATCGAGATCGCTCTATTCGAGCTATTTAATGCGAGAAACACGTTATCTAGTGTTTTCATCACTCCACAGGGCGTTTGATATGCAGAACCAGCGAAATCTTGGTTTTGGTGGGGTTTCAAGCTGAGATATGCATTTTTTACGATATTCATGGTGAGACTTCTGTCCGAAGTATGCAGAATCATCGAGATCGCACTTTTCGAGCTATTTAATGCGAGAAACACGTTATCTGGTGTTTTCAGCACTCCACAGTGCGTTTGATATGCAGAACGAGCGATATCTGGGTTTTCGTGGGGTTTCAAGCTGAGATATGCATTTTTTACGATAATCTTGATGAGACTTCTGTCCGAAGTATGCTTAATCATCGAGATCGCTCGTTTCTAGCTAGTTAATGCGAGTAACATGTTATCTGGTGTTTTCACCACTCCACAGTGCGTTTGATATGCAGAACCAGCGATATGTGGGTTTTCGTGGGGTTTCAAGCTGAGATATGCATTTTTTACGATAATCATGGTGAGACTTCTGTCCGAAGGATGCAGAATCATCGAGGTCGCACTTTTCGAGCTATTTAATGCGAGAAACACGTTATCTGGTGTTTTCAGCACTCCACAGTGCGTTTGATATGCAGAAACAGCGATATCTTGGTTTTCGAGGGGTTTCCAGCTGAGATATGCATTTTCAGCAATAATATTGGTGAGACTTCAGTCAGAAGTATGCAGAATCATCTAGATCGCTCTTTTCGAGCTATTTAATGCGAGAAACACGCAATCTGGTGTATTGACCACTCCACTGTGCGTTTGATATGCAGAACCGGAGCCATCTTGATTTTCGTGAGGTTTCAAGCTGAGATATGCATTTTCTGCGATAATATTGGTGAGACTTCAGTCAGAAGTTTGCAGAATCATCTAGATCGCTCGTTTCGAGCTACTTAATGCGAAAAAACAAGTTTTCTGGTGTTTTCAACATTCCACAGTGCGTTTGATATGCAGAACCGGCGATATCTTGATTTTCGTGGTGTTTCCAGCTGAGATATGCATTTTCTGCGATAATATTGGTGAGACTTCAGTCAGAAGTATGCAGAATCATCTAGATCGCTCTTTTCGAGCTATTTAATGCGAGAAACACGTTATCTAGTGTTTTCATCACTCCACAGTGCGTATGATATGCAGAACCGGCGATATCTTGGTTTTCGAGGGTTTCAAGCTGAGATATGCATTATCTGCGATAATCTTGGTGAGACTTCTGTCCGAAGTGTGCAGAATCTTCGAGATCGCTCTTTTCGAGCTATTTAATGCGAGAAACACGTTGTCTGGTGTTTTGACCACTCCACAGGGCGTTTGATATGCAGAACCAGCGATATCTTGGTTTCCGTGGGGTTTCCAGGTGAGATATGCATTTTCTGCGATAATATTGGTGAGACTTCTGTCCGAAGTATGCAGAATCATCGATATCCTTCTTTTCGAGCTATTTAATGCGGGAAACACTTTATCTGGTGTTTTGACCACTCCACAGGGCGTTTGATATGCAGAACCGGCGATATCGTGGTTTTTGTAGGGTTTCCAGGTGAAATATGCATTTTGTGCGATAATCTTTGTGTTTCATCTATGAGAAGTATGCAGAATCATCCAGAACGATCTTTTCGAGCTAGCTAATGCGAGTAACACGTTATCTGGTGTTTTCACCACTCCACAGTGCGTTTGATATGTAGAGCCGGCGACATCTTGATTTTCGTGAGGTTTCAAGCTGAGATATGCATTTTCAGCAATAATATTGGTGAGATTTCAGTCAGAAGTATGCAGAATCATCTAGATCGCTCTTTTCGAGCTATTTAATGCGAGAAACACGTTATCTGGTTGTTTTCACCACTCCACAGTGCGTTTGATATGCAGAACCGGCGACACCATCGATTTCGTCGGGGTTCAAGCTGAGATATGCATTTTCTACGATAATCTTGGTGAAACATCTGTCCGAAGTATGCAGAAACATCAAGAGCGCTCTTTTCGAGCTATTTAATGCGAGAAACACGTTTTCTGGGGTTTTCACCACACCACAGTTCGTTGGATGTGCAGAACCGGAGATATCTTGGTTTTCGTGGGGTTTCAAGCTGAGATATGCATTTTCTGCGATAATCTTGGTGAGTCTTCTGTCAGAAGTATGCAGAATCATCTAGATCGCTCTTTTCGAGCTATTTAATGCGAAAAAAACAAGTTTTCAGGTGTTTTCAACATTCCACAGTGCGTTTGATATGCAGAAATGGCAAAATCTTGGTTTTCGTGGGGTTTCCAGCTGAAATATGCATTTTCTGCGATAATCTTGGTGTATCATCTATGAGAAGTATGCAGAATCATCCAGAACGATCTTTTCGAGCTAGTTGATGCGAGTAACACGTTATCTGGTGTTTTCATCATTCCACAGTGCGTTTGATATGCAGAACCGGCGACACCATCGATTTCGTCGGGGTTCAAGCTGAGATATGCATTTTCTACGATAATCTTGGTGAAACATCTGTCCGAAGTATGCAGAAACATCAAGAGCGCTCTTTTCGAGCTATTTAATGCGAGAAACACGTTTTCTGGGGTTTTCACCACACCACAGTTCGTTGGATGTGCAGAACCGGAGATATCTTGGTTTTCGTGGGGTTTCAAGCTGAGATATGCATTTTCTGCGATAATCTTGGTGAGACCTCTGTCCGAAGTATGCAGAAACATCGAGATCGCTCTATTCGAGCTATTTAATGCGAGAAACACGTTATCTAGTGTTTTCATCACTCCACAGGGCGTTTGATATGCAGAACCAGCGAAATCTTGGTTTTGGTGGGGTTTCAAGCTGAGATATGCATTTTTTACGATATTCATGGTGAGACTTCTGTCCGAAGTATGCAGAATCATCGAGATCGCACTTTTCGAGCTATTTAATGCGAGAAACACGTTATCTGGTGTTTTCAGCACTCCACAGTGCGTTTGATATGCAGAACGAGCGATATCTGGGTTTTCGTGGGGTTTCAAGCTGAGATATGCATTTTTTACGATAATCTTGATGAGACTTCTGTCCGAAGGATGCAGAATCATCGAGGTCGCACTTTTCGAGCTATTTAATGCGAGAAACACGTTATCTGGTGTTTTCAGCACTCCACAGTGCGTTTGATATGCAGAACCAGCGATATCTTGGTTTTCGTGGTGTTTCCAGCTGAGATATGCATTTTCAGCAATAATATTGGTGAGACTTCAGTCAGAAGTATGCAGAATCATCTAGATCGCTCTTTTCGAGCTATTTAATGCGAGAAACACGCAATCTGGTGTATTGACCACTCCACTGTGCGTTTGATATGCAGAACCGGCGCCATCTTGATTTTCGTGAGGTTTCAAGCTGAGATATGCATTTTCTGCGATAATATTGGTGAGACTTCAGTCAGAAGTTTGCAGAATCATCTAGATCGCTCGTTTCGAGCTACTTAATGCGAAAAAACAAGTTTTCTGGTGTTTTCAACATTCCACAGTGCGTTTGATATGCAGAACCGGCGATATCTTGATTTTCGTGGTGTTTCCAGCTGAGATATGCATTTTCTGCGATAATATTGGTGAGACTTCAGTCAGAAGTATGCAGAATCATCTAGATCGCTCTTTTCGAGCTATTTAATGCGAGAAACGCGTTATCTGGTTGTTTTCACCACTCCACAGTGCGTTTGATATGCAGGACCGGCAACATCTTGATTTTCGCGATGTTTCTAGCTGAGATATGCATTTTTTGCGATAATCTTGGTGAGTCTTCTGTCAGAAGTATGCAGTATCATCTAGATCGCTCTTTTCGAGCTATTTAATGCGAAAAAAACAAGTTTTCAGGTGTTTTCAACATTCCACAGTGCGTTTGATATGCAGAAATGGCAAAATCTTGGGTTTCGTGGGGTTTCCAGCTGAAATATGCATTTTCTGCGATAATCTTGGTGTTTCATCTATGAGAAGTATGCAGAATCATCCAGAACAATCTTTTCGAGCTATTTAATGCGAGAAACACGTTGTCTGGTGTTTTGACCACTCCACAGGGCGTTTGATATGCAGAACCGGCGATATCTTGGTTTTCGTGGGGTTTCCAGCTGAAATATGCGTTTTCTGCGATAATCTTGGTGAGACATCTGTCCGAAGTATGCAGAATCATCGAGATCGCAATTTTCGAGCTATTTAATGCGAGAAACACGTTATCTAGTGTTTTCATCACTCCACAGGGCGTTTGATATGCAGAACCGGCGATATCTTGGTTTCGGTGGGGTTTCCAGGTGAGATATGCATTTTCTGCGATAATATTGGTGAGACTTCAGTCAGAAGTATGCAGAATCATCGAGATCGCTCTTTTCGAGCTATTTAGTGCGAGAAACAGGTTATCTGGTGTTTTCACCACTCCACGGTGCGTTTGATATGCAGAACCGGAGATATCTTGGTTTTCGTGGGGTTTCAAGCTGAGATATGCATTTTCTGCGATAATCTTGGTGAGACCTCTATCCGAAGTATGCAGAAACATCGAGATCGCTCTATTCGAGCTATTTAATGCGAGAAACACGTTATCTAGTGTTTTCATCACTCCACAGTGCGTATGATATGCAGAACCGGCGATATCTTGGTTTTCGAGGGTTTCAAGCTGAGATATACATTATCTGCGATAATCTTGGTGAGACTTCTGTCCGAAGTGTGCAGAATCTTCGAGATCGCTCTTTTCGAGCTATTTAATGCGAGAAACACGTTGTCTGGTGTTTTGACCACTCCACAGGGCGTTTGATATGCAGAACCGGCGATATCTTGGTTTCCGTGGGGTTTCCAGGTGAGATATGCATTTTCTGCGATAATATTGGTGAGACTTCTGTCCGAAGTATGCAGAATCATCGATATCCTTCTTTTCGAGCTATTTAATGCTTGAAACACTTTATCTGGTGTTTTGACCACTCCACAGGGCGTTTGATATGCAGAACCGGCGATATCGTGGTTTTTGTAGGGTTTCCAGCTGAAATATGCATTTTGTGCGATAATCTTTGTGTTTCATCTATGAGAAGTATGCAGAATCATCCAGAACGATCTTTTCGAGCTAGTTAATGCGAGTAACACGTTATCTGGTGTTTTCACCACTCCACAGGGCGTTTGATATGCAGTACCGGCGACATCATGGATTTCGTCGGGGTTCAATCTGAGATATGCATGTTCTACGATAATCTTGGTGAGACTTCTGACAGAAGTATGCAGAACCATCGAGATCGCTCTTTTCGAGCTATGTAATGAGAGAAACACGTTATCTGGTGTTTTCACCACTCCACAGTGCGTTTGATATGCAGAACCAGCTATATCTTGGTTTTCGTGGGGTTTCAAGCTCAGATATGCATTTTCTTTGGTAATCTTGGTGAGACTTCTGTCCGAAGTATGCAGAATCATCGAGATCGCACTTTTCGAGCTATTTAATGCGAGAAACACGTTATCTGGTGTTTTCACCACTCCACAGTGCGTTTGATATGCAGAACCGGCGATATCTTGGTTTTTGTGGGGTGTCAAGCAGAGATATGCATTTTTTACGATAATCTTGGTGAGACTTCTGTCCGAAGTATGCTTAATCATCGAGATCGCTCGTTTCGAGCTATTTAATGCGAGAAACACGTTATCTGGTGTTTTCACCACTCCTCAGTGCGTATGATATGCAGAACCGACGATTTCTTTGTTTTCGTGGGGTTTCAAGCTCAGATATGCATTTTCTGCGGTAAGCTTGGTGAGACTTCTGTCCGAAGTATGCAGAGTCATCGAGATCGTACTTTTTGAGCTATTTAATGCGAGAAAAACGTTTTCTGGGGTTTTCACCACTCCACAGTTCGTTGGATATGCAGAACCGTCGATATCTTGGTTTTTGTGCGATTTCAAGCTGAGATATGCTTTTTCTGCGATAATATTGGTGAGACTTCTGTGCGAAGTATGCAGAAACATCAAGAGCGCTCTTTTCGAGCTATTTAATGCGAGAAACACGTTTTCTGGGGTTTTCACCACCCCACAGTTCGTTGGATGTGCAGAACCGGAGATATCTTGGTTTTCGTGGGGTTTCAAGCTGAGAAATGCATTTTTTACGATAATGATGGTGGGACCTCTGTCCGAAGTATGCAGAGTCATCGAGATCGCACATTTCGATGTATTTAGTGCGATAAACACGATGTCTGGTGTTTTCACCACTCCACAGTTGGTTTGATATGCAGAACCGTCGATATCTTGGTTTTCGTGGGGTTTCAAGCAGAGAAATGCATTTTCTGCGATAATATTGGTGAGACTTCAGTCAGAAGTATGCGGAATCATCTAGAACGTTCGTTTCGAGCTATTTAATGCGACAAAACAAGTTTTCAAGTGTTTTGACCACTCCACAGTGCGTTTGATGTGTAGAGCCTCCGATAACATGGTTTTCGTGGGGTTTCCAGATGAAATCTGCATTTTCTGCGATAATCTTCGTGATTCTGCTGTCAGAAGTATGCAGAATCTTCGAGATCGCTCTATTCGAGCTATTTAATGCGAGAAACACGTTATCTGGTGTTTTCACCACTCCACAGTGCGTTTGATATGCAGAACCGGCGATATCTTGGTTTTTGTGCGATTTCAAGCTGAGATATGCTTTTTCTGCGATAATATTGGTGAGACTTCTGTGCGAAGTATGCAGAATCATCGATATCGCTCTTTTCGAGCTATTTAATGCGCGAAGCACTTTATCTGGTGTTTTGACCACTCCACAGGGCGTTTGATATGCAGAACCGGCGATATCTTGGTATTCGTAGGGTTTCCAGCTGAAATATGCATTTTCTGCGATAATATTGGTGAGACTTCTGTCCGAAGTATGCAGAATCTTCGAGATCGCTCTATTCGAGCTATTTAATGCGAGAAACACGTTATCTGGTGTTTTCACCACTCCACAGTGCGTTTGATATGCAGAACCGGCGATATCTTGGTTTTTGTGCGATTTCAAGCTGAGATATGCTTTTTCTGCGATAATATTGGTGAGACTTCTGTGCGAAGTATGCAGAAACGTCGAGATCGCTCTTTTCGACCTATTTAATGCGAGAAACACGTTATCTGGTGTTTTCACCACTCCACAGTGCGTTTGATATGCAGAACCGGCGATATCTTGGTTTTTGTGCGATTTCAAGCTGAGATATGCTTTTTCTGCGATAATATTGGTGAGACTTCTGTGCGAAGTATGCAGAATCATCGATATCGCTCTTTTCGAGCTATTTAATGCGCGAAACACTTTATCTGGTGTTTTGACCACTCCACAGGGCGTTTGATATGCAGAACCGGCGATATCTTGGTATTCGTAGGGTTTCCAGCTGAAATATGCATTTTCTGCGATAATATTGGTGAGACTTCTGTCCGAAGTATGCAGAATCATCGATATCGCTCTTTTCGAGCTATTTAATGCGGGAAACACGTTATCAGGTGTTTTGACCACTCCACAGGGCGTTTGATATGCAGAACCGGCGATATCTTGGTTTTCGTGGGGTTTCCAGCTGAAATATGCATTTTCTGCGATAATCATGCTGTTTCATCTATGAGAAGTATGCAGAATCATCAAGAACGGTCTTTTCGAGCTAGTTAATGCGAGAAACACGTTTTCTGGGGTTTCCACCACACCACAGTTCGTTGGATGTGCAGAACCGGAGATATCTTGGTTTTCGTGGGGTTTCAAGCTGAGATATGCATTTTCTGCGATAATCTTGATGAGACTTCTGACAGAAGTATGCAGAAACATCGAGATCGCTCTTTTCGACCTATTTAATGCGAGAAACACGTTATCTGGGGTTTTCACCACTCCACAGTGCGTTTTATATGCAGAACCGGTGATATCTTGGTTTTTGTGGGATTTCAATTGGAGATATGCTTTTTCTGCGATAATATTGGTGAGACTTCTGTCCGAAGTATGCAGAATCATCGATATCGCTCTTTTCGAGCTATTTAATGCGCGAAACACTTTATCTGGTGTTTTGACCACTCCACAGGGCGTTCGATATGCAGAACCGGCGATATCTTGGTTTTCGTAGGATTTCCAGCTGAAATATGCATTTTCTGCGATAATCTTGGTGTTTCATCTATGAGAAGTATGCAGAATCATCCAGAACGATCTTTTCGAGCTAGTTAATGCGAGTAACACGTTATCTGGTGTTTTCACCACTCCACAGTGCGTTTGATATGCAGAACCGGCGACATCATGGATTTCGTCGGGGTTCAAGCTGAGATATGCATTTTCTGCGATAATATTGGTGAGACTTCAGTCAGAAGTATGCAGAATCATCTAGATCGCTCTTTTCGAGCTATTTAATGCGAGAAACGCGTTATCTGGTTGTTTTCACCACTCCACAGTACGTTTGATATGCAGGACCGGCAACATCTTGATTTTCGCGATGTTTCTAGCTGAGATATGCATTTTCTGCGATAATCTTGGTGTTTCATCTATGAGAAGTATGCAGAATCATCCAGAACAATCTTTTCGAGCTATTTAATGCGAGAAACACGTTGTCTGGTGCTTTGACCACTCCACAGGGCGTTTGATATGCAGAACCGGCGATATCTTGGTTTTCGTGGGGTTTCCAGCTGAAATATGCGTTTTCTGCGATAATCTTGGTGAGACATCTGTCCGAAGTATGCAGAATCATCGAGATCGCAATTTTCGAGCTATTTAATGCGAGAAACACGTTATCTAGTGTTTTCATCACTCCACAGGGCGTTTGATATGCAGAACCGGCGATATCTTGGTTTCGGTGGGGTTTCCAGGTGAGATATGCATTTTCTGCGATAATATTGGTGAGACTTCAGTCAGAAGTATGCAGAATCATCGAGATCGCTCTTTTCGAGCTATTTAGTGCGAGAAACAGGTTATCTGGTGTTTTCACCACTCCACAGTGCGTTTGATATGCAGAACCGGAGATATCTTGGTTTTCGTGGGGTTTCAAGCTGAGATATGCATTTTCTGCGATAATCTTGGTGAGACCTCTATCCGAAGTATGCAGAAACATCGAGATCGCTCTATTCGAGCTATTTAATGCGAGAAACACGTTATCTAGTGTTTTCATCACTCCACAGTGCGTATGATATGCAGAACCGGCGATATCTTGGTTTTCGAGGGTTTCAAGCTGAGATATACATTATCTGCGATAATCTTGGTGAGACGTCTGTCCGAAGAATGCAGAATCATCGAGATCGCACTTTTCGAGCTATTTAATGCGAGAAACACGTTATCTTGTGTTTTCATCACTCCACAGGGCGTTTGATATGCAGAACCGGCGATATCCTGGTTTCCGTGGGGTTTCCAGGTGAGATATGCATTTTCTGCGATAATATTGGTGAGACTTCTGTCCGAAGTATGCAGAATCATCGAGATCGCTCTTTTCGAGATATGTAATGAGAAAAACACGTTATCTGGTGTTTTCACCACTCCACAGTGCGTTTGATATGCAGAACCAGCGATATCTTGGTTTTCGTGGGGATTCAAGCTCAGATATGCATTTTCTGCGATAATCTTGGTGATACTTCTGTCCGAAGTATGCATGGTCATCGAGATCGCACATTTCGATGTATTTAATGCGATAAACACGTTGTCTGGTGTTTTCACCACTCCACAGTTGGTTTGATATGCAGAACCGGCGATATCTGGGTTTTCGTGGGGTTTCAAGCTGAGATATGCATTTTCTGCGATAATCTTGGTGAGACCTCTGTCCGAGGTATGCAGAAACATCGAGATCGCTCTTTTCGACCTATTTAATGCGAGAAACACGTTATCTGGTGTTTTCACCTCTCCACAGTGCGTTTGATATGCAGAACCAGCGATATCTTGGTTTTCGTGGGGTTTCAAGCAGAGATATGCAATTTCTGCGATAATCTTGGTGAGACTTCTGTCCGAAGTATGCTTAATCATCGAGATCGCTCGTTTCGAGCTATTTAATGCGAGAAACACGTTATCTGGTGTTTTCACCACTCCACAGTGCGTATGATATGCAGAACCGACGATATCTCGGTTTTCGTGGGGTTTCAAGCTGAGATATGCATTTTCTGCGATAATATTGGTGAGACTTCAGTCAGAAGTATGCGGAATCATTTAGAACGTTCGCTTCGAGCTATTTAATGCGACAAAACAAGTTTTCTAGTGTTTTGACCACTCCACAGTGCGTATGATATGCAGAACCGGCGATATCTCGGTTTTCGTGGGGTTTCCAGCTGAGATATGCATTTTCTGCGATAATATTGGTGAGACTTCTGTACGAAGTATGCAGAATCATCGATATCGCTCTTTTCGAGCTATTTAATGCGGGAAACACGTTATCTGGTGTTTTGACCACTCCACAGGGCGTTTGGTATGCAGAACCGGCGATATCTTGGTTTTCGTGGGGTTTCCAGCTGAAATATGCATTTTCTGCGATAATCTTGCTGTTTCATCTATGAGAAGTATGCAGAATCATCCAGAACGGTCTTTTCGAGCTAGTTAATGCGAGAAACACGTTTTCTGGGGTTTTCACCACACCACAGTTCGTTGGATGTGCAGAACCGGAGATATCTTTGTTTTCGTGGGGTTTCAAGATGAGATATGCATTTTCTGCGATAATCTTGGTGAGACCTCTGTCCGAAGTATGCAGAAACGTCGAGATCGCTCTTTTCGACCTATTTAATGCGAGAAACACGTTATCTGGTGTTTTCACCACTCCACAGTGCGTTTGATATGCAGAACCGGCGATATCTTGGTTTTTGTGCGATTTCAAGCTGAGATATGCTTTTTCTGCGATAATATTGGTGAGACTTCTGTGCGAAGTATGCAGAATCATCGATATCGCTCTTTTCGAGCTATTTAATGCGCGAAACACTTTATCTGGTGTTTTGACCACTCCACAGGGCGTTTGATATGCAGAACCGGCGATATCTTGGTATTCGTAGGGTTTCCAGCTGAAATATGCATTTTCTGCGATAATATTGGTGAGACTTCTGTCCGAAGTATGCAGAATCATCGATATCGCTCTTTTCGAGCTATTTAATGCGGGAAACACGTTATCAGGTGTTTTGACCACTCCACAGGGCGTTTGATATGCAGAACCGGCGATATCTTGGTTTTCGTGGGGTTTCCAGCTGAAATATGCATTTTCTGCGATAATCATGCTGTTTCATCTATGAGAAGTATGCAGAATCATCAAGAACGGTCTTTTCGAGCTAGTTAATGCGAGAAACACGTTTTCTGGGGTTTCCACCACACCACAGTTCGTTGGATGTGCAGAACCGGAGATATCTTGGTTTTCGTGGGGTTTCAAGCTGAGATATGCATTTTCTGCGATAATCTTGATGAGACTTCTGACAGAAGTATGCAGAAACATCGAGATCGCTCTTTTCGACCTATTTAATGCGAGAATCACGTTATCTGGTGTTTTCACCACTCCACAGTGCGTTTGATATGCAGAACCGGCGATATCTTGGTTTTTGTGCGATTTCAAGCTGAGATATGCTTTTTCTGCGATAATATTGGTGAGACTTCTGTGCGAAGTATGCAGAATCATCGATATCGCTCTTTTCGAGCTATTTAATGCGCGAAACACTTTATCTGGTGTTTTGACCACTCCACAGGGCGTTTGATATGCAGAACCGGCGATATCTTGGTATTCGTAGGGTTTCCAGCTGAAATATGCATTTTCTGCGATAATATTGGTGAGACTTCTGTCCGAAGTATGCAGAATCTTCGAGATCGCTCTATTCGAGCTATTTAATGCGAGAAACACGTTATCTGGTGTTTTCACCACTCCACAGTGCGTTTGATATGCAGAACCGGCGATATCTTGGTTTTTGTGCGATTTCAAGCTGAGATATGCTTTTTCTGGGATAATATTGGTGAGACTTCTGTGCGAAGTATGCAGAAACGTCGAGATCGCTCTTTTCGACCTATTTAATGCGAGAAACACGTTATCTGGTGTTTTCACCACTCCACAGTGCGTTTGATATGCAGAACCGGCGATATCTTGGTTTTTGTGCGATTTCAAGCTGAGATATGCTTTTTCTGCGATAATATTGGTGAGACTTCTGTGCGAAGTATGCAGAATCATCGATATCGCTCTTTTCGAGCTATTTAATGCGCGAAACACTTTATCTGGTGTTTTGACCACTCCACAGCTCGTTTGATATGCAGAACCGGCGATATCTTGGTATTCGTAGGGTTTCCAGCTGAAATATGCATTTTCTGCGATAATATTGGTGAGACTTCTGTCCGAAGTATGCAGAATCATCGATATCGCTCTTTTCGAGCTATTTAATGCGGGAAACACGTTATCAGGTGTTTTGACCACTCCACAGGGCGTTTGATATGCAGAACCGGCGATATCTTGGTTTTCGTGGGGTTTCCAGCTGAAATATGCATTTTCTGCGATAATCATGCTGTTTCATCTATGAGAAGTATGCAGAATCATCAAGAACGGTCTTTTCGAGCTAGTTAATGCGAGAAACACGTTTTCTGGGGTTTCCACCACACCACAGTTCGTTGGATGTGCAGAACCGGAGATATCTTGGTTTTCGTGGGGTTTCAAGCTGAGATATGCATTTTCTGCGATAATCTTGATGAGACTTCTGACAGAAGTATGCAGAAACATCGAGATCGCTCTTTTCGACCTATTTAATGCGAGAAACACGTTATCTGGGGTTTTCACCACTCCACAGTGCGTTTTATATGCAGAACCGGTGATATCTTGGTTTTTGTGGGATTTCAATTGGAGATATGCTTTTTCTGCGATAATATTGGTGAGACTTCTGTCCGAAGTATGCAGAATCATCGATATCGCTCTTTTCGAGCTATTTAATGCGCGAAACACTTTATCTGGTGTTTTGACCACTCCACAGGGCGTTCGATATGCAGAACCGGCGATATCTTGGTTTTCGTAGGATTTCCAGCTGAAATATGCATTTTCTGCGATAATCTTGGTGTTTCATCTATGAGAAGTATGCAGAATCATCCAGAACGATCTTTTCGAGCTAGTTAATGCGAGTAACACGTTATCTGGTGTTTTCACCACTCCACAGTGCGTTTGATATGCAGAACCGGCGACATCATGGATTTCGTCGGGGTTCAAGCTGAGATATGCATTTTCTACATTAATCTTTGTGAGACTTCTGACAGAAGTATGCAGAATCATTGAGATCGCTCTTTTCGAGCTATTTAATGAGAGAAACACGTTATCTGGTGTTTTCACCACTCCACAGTGCGTTTGATATGCAGAACCAGCGATATCTTGTTTTCGTGGGGTTTCAAGCTCAGAAATGCATTTTCTGCGATAATCTTGGTGAGACGTCTGTCAGAAGTTTGCAGAATCATCTAGATCGCTCGTTTCGAGCTACTTAATGCGAAAAAACAAGTTTTCTGGTGTTTTCAACATTCCACAGTGCGTTTGATATGCAGAACCGGCGATATCTTGATTTTCGTGGTGTTTCCAGCTGAGATATGCATTTTCTGCGATAATATTGGTGAGACTTCAGTCAGAAGTATGCAGAATCATCTAGATCGCTCTTTTCGAGCTATTTAATGCGAGAAACGCGTTATCTGGTTGTTTTCACCACTCCACAGTGCGTTTGATATGCAGGACCGGCAACATCTTGATTTTCGCGATGTTTCTAGCTGAGATATGCATTTTCTGCGATAATCTTGGTGAGTCTTCTGTCAGAAGTATGCAGTATCATCTAGATCGCTCTTTTCGAGCTATTTAATGCGAAAAAAACAAGTTTTCAGGTGTTTTCAACATTCCACAGTGCGTTTGATATGCAGAAATGGCAAAATCTTGGGTTTCGTGGGGTTTCCAGCTGAAATATGCATTTTCTGCGATAATCTTGGTGTTTCATCTATGAGAAGTATGCAGAATCATCCAGAACAATCTTTTCGAGCTATTTAATGCGAGAAACACGTTGTCTGGTGCTTTGACCACTCCACAGGGCGTTTGATATGCAGAACCGGCGATATCTTGGTTTTCGTGGGGTTTCCAGCTGAAATATGCGTTTTCTGCGATAATCTTGGTGAGACATCTGTCCGAAGTATGCAGAATCATCGAGATCGCAATTTTCGAGCTATTTAATGCGAGAAACACGTTATCTAGTGTTTTCATCACTCCACAGGGCGTTTGATATGCAGAACCGGCGATATCTTGGTTTCGGTGGGGTTTCCAGGTGAGATATGCATTTTCTGCGATAATATTGGTGAGACTTCAGTCAGAAGTATGCAGAATCATCGAGATCGCTCTTTTCGAGCTATTTAGTGCGAGAAACAGGTTATCTGGTGTTTTCACCACTCCACAGTGCGTTTGATATGCAGAACCGGAGATATCTTGGTTTTCGTGGGGTTTCAAGCTGAGATATGCATTTTCTGCGATAATCTTGGTGAGACCTCTATCCGAAGTATGCAGAAACATCGAGATCGCTCTATTCGAGCTATTTAATGCGAGAAACACGTTATCTAGTGTTTTCATCACTCCACAGTGCGTATGATATGCAGAACCGGCGATATCTTGGTTTTCGAGGGTTTCAAGCTGAGATATACATTATCTGCGATAATCTTGGTGAGACTTCTGTCCGAAGTGTGCAGAATCATTGAGATCGCTCTTTTCGAGCTATTTAATGAGAGAAACACGTTATCTGGTGTTTTCACCACTCCACAGTGCGTTTGATATGCAGAACCAGCGATATCTTGTTTTCGTGGGGTTTCAAGCTCAGATATGCATTTTCTGCGATAATCTTGGTGAGACGTCTGTCCGAAGTATGCAGAATCATCGAGATCGCACTTTTCGAGCTATTTAATGCGAGAAACACGTTATCTTGTGTTTTCATCACTCCACAGGGCGTTTGATATGCAGAACCGGCGATATCCTGGTTTCCGTGGGGTTTCCAGGTGAGATATGCATTTTCTGCGATAATATTGGTGAGACTTCTGTCCGAAGTATGCAGAATCATCGAGATCGCTCTTTTCGAGATATGTAATGAGAAAAACACGTTATCTGGTGTTTTCACCACTCCACAGTGCGTTTGATATGCAGAACCAGCGATATCTTGGTTTTCGTGGGGATTCAAGCTCAGATATGCATTTTCTGCGATAATCTTGGTGATACTTCTGTCCGAAGTATGCATGGTCATCGAGATCGCACATTTCGATGTATTTAATGCGATAAACACGTTGTCTGGTGTTTTCACCACTCCACAGTTGGTTTGATATGCAGAACCGGCGATATCTGGGTTTTCGTGGGGTTTCAAGCTGAGATATGCATTTTCTGCGATAATCTTGGTGAGACCTCTGTCCGAGGTATGCAGAAACATCGAGATCGCTCTTTTCGACCTATTTAATGCGAGAAACACGTTATCTGGTGTTTTCACCTCTCCACAGTGCGTTTGATATGCAGAACCAGCGATATCTTGGTTTTCGTGGGGTTTCAAGCAGAGATATGCAATTTCTGCGATAATCTTGGTGAGACTTCTGTCCGAAGTATGCTTAATCATCGAGATCGCTCGTTTCGAGCTATTTAATGCGAGAAACACGTTATCTGGTGTTTTCACCACTCCACAGTGCGTATGATATGCAGAACCGACGATATCTCGGTTTTCGTGGGGTTTCAAGCTGAGATATGCATTTTCTGCGATAATATTGGTGAGACTTCAGTCAGAAGTATGCGGAATCATTTAGAACGTTCGCTTCGAGCTATTTAATGCGACAAAACAAGTTTTCTAGTGTTTTGACCACTCCACAGTGCGTATGATATGCAGAACCGGCGATATCTCGGTTTTCGTGGGGTTTCCAGCTGAGATATGCATTTTCTGCGATAATATTGGTGAGACTTCTGTACGAAGTATGCAGAATCATCGATATCGCTCTTTTCGAGCTATTTAATGCGGGAAACACGTTATCTGGTGTTTTGACCACTCCACAGGGCGTTTGATATGCAGAACCGGCGATATCTTGGTTTTCGTGGGGTTTCCAGCTGAAATATGCATTTTCTGCGATAATCTTGCTGTTTCATCTATGAGAAGTATGCAGAATCATCCAGAACGGTCTTTTCGAGCTAGTTAATGCGAGAAACACGTTTTCTGGGGTTTTCACCACACCACAGTTCGTTGGATGTGCAGAACCGGAGATATCTTTGTTTTCGTGGGGTTTCAAGATGAGATATGCATTTTCTGCGATAATCTTGGTGAGACCTCTGTCCGAAGTATGCAGAAACGTCGAGATCGCTCTTTTCGACCTATTTAATGCGAGAAACACGTTATCTGGTGTTTTCACCACTCCACAGTGCGTTTGATATGCAGAACCGGCGATATCTTGGTTTTTGTGCGATTTCAAGCTGAGATATGCTTTTTCTGCGATAATATTGGTGAGACTTCTGTGCGAAGTATGCAGAATCATCGATATCGCTCTTTTCGAGCTATTTAATGCGCGAAACACTTTATCTGGTGTTTTGACCACTCCACAGGGCGTTTGATATGCAGAACCGGCGATATCTTGGTATTCGTAGGGTTTCCAGCTGAAATATGCATTTTCTGCGATAATATTGGTGAGACTTCTGTCCGAAGTATGCAGAATCATCGATATCGCTCTTTTCGAGCTATTTAATGCGGGAAACACGTTATCAGGTGTTTTGACCACTCCACAGGGCGTTTGATATGCAGAACCGGCGATATCTTGGTTTTCGTGGGGTTTCCAGCTGAAATATGCATTTTCTGCGATAATCATGCTGTTTCATCTATGAGAAGTATGCAGAATCATCAAGAACGGTCTTTTCGAGCTAGTTAATGCGAGAAACACGTTTTCTGGGGTTTCCACCACACCACAGTTCGTTGGATGTGCAGAACCGGAGATATCTTGGTTTTCGTGGGGTTTCAAGCTGAGATATGCATTTTCTGCGATAATCTTGATGAGACTTCTGACAGAAGTATGCAGAAACATCGAGATCGCTCTTTTCGACCTATTTAATGCGAGAAACACGTTATCTGGGGTTTTCACCACTCCACAGTGCGTTTTATATGCAGAACCGGTGATATCTTGGTTTTTGTGGGATTTCAATTGGAGATATGCTTTTTCTGCGATAATATTGGTGAGACTTCTGTCCGAAGTATGCAGAATCATCGATATCGCTCTTTTCGAGCTATTTAATGCGCGAAACACTTTATCTGGTGTTTTGACCACTCCACAGGGCGTTCGATATGCAGAACCGGCGATATCTTGGTTTTCGTAGGATTTCCAGCTGAAATATGCATTTTCTGCGATAATCTTGGTGTTTCATCTATGAGAAGTATGCAGAATCATCCAGAACGATCTTTTCGAGCTAGTTAATGCGAGTAACACGTTATCTGGTGTTTTCACCACTCCACAGTGCGTTTGATATGCAGAACCGGCGACATCATGGATTTCGTCGGGGTTCAAGCTGAGATATGCATTTTCTACATTAATCTTTGTGAGACTTCTGACAGAAGTATGCAGAATCATTGAGATCGCTCTTTTCGAGCTATTTAATGAGAGAAACACGTTATCTGGTGTTTTCACCACTCCACAGTGCGTTTGATATGCAGAACCAGCGATATCTTGTTTTCGTGGGGTTTCAAGCTCAGATATGCATTTTCTGCGATAATCTTGGTGAGACGTCTGTCAGAAGTTTGCAGAATCATCTAGATCGCTCGTTTCGAGCTACTTAATGCGAAAAAACAAGTTTTCTGGTGTTTTCAACATTCCACAGTGCGTTTGATATGCAGAACCGGCGATATCTTGATTTTCGTGGTGTTTCCAGCTGAGATATGCATTTTCTGCGATAATATTGGTGAGAATTCAGTCAGAAGTATGCAGAATCATCTAGATCGCTCTTTTCGAGCTATTTAATGCGAGAAACGCGTTATCTGGTTGTTTTCACCACTCCACAGTGCGTTTGATATGCAGGACCGGCAACATCTTGATTTTCGCGATGTTTCTAGCTGAGATATGCATTTTCTGCGATAATCTTGGTGAGTCTTCTGTCAGAAGTATGCAGTATCATCTAGATCGCTCTTTTCGAGCTATTTAATGCGAAAAAAACAAGTTTTCAGGTGTTTTCAACATTCCACAGTGCGTTTGATATGCAGAAATGGCATAATCTTGGGTTTCGTGGGGTTTCCAGCTGAAATATGCATTTTCTGCGATAATCTTGGTGTTTCATCTATGAGAAGTATGCAGAATCATCCAGAACAATCTTTTCGAGCTATTTAATGCGAGAAACACGTTGTCTGGTGCTTTGACCACTCCACAGGGCGTTTGATATGCAGAACCGGCGATATCTTGGTTTTCGTGGGGTTTCCAGCTGAAATATGCGTTTTCTGCGATAATCTTGGTGAGACATCTGTCCGAAGTATGCAGAATCATCGAGATCGCAATTTTCGAGCTATTTAATGCGAGAAACACGTTATCTAGTGTTTTCATCACTCCACAGGGCGTTTGATATGCAGAACCGGCGATATCTTGGTTTCGGTGGGGTTTCCAGGTGAGATATGCATTTTCTGCGATAATATTGGTGAGACTTCAGTCAGAAGTATGCAGAATCATCGAGATCGCTCTTTTCGAGCTATTTAGTGCGAGAAACAGGTTATCTGGTGTTTTCACCACTCCACAGTGCGTTTGATATGCAGAACCGGAGATATCTTGGTTTTCGTGGGGTTTCAAGCTGAGATATGCATTTTCTGCGATAATCTTGGTGAGACCTCTATCCGAAGTATGCAGAAACATCGAGATCGCTCTATTCGAGCTATTTAATGCGAGAAACACGTTATCTAGTGTTTTCATCACTCCACAGTGCGTATGATATGCAGAACCGGCGATATCTTGGTTTTCGAGGGTTTCAAGCTGAGATATACATTATCTGCGATAATCTTGGTGAGACTTCTGTCCGAAGTGTGCAGAATCTTCGAGATCGCTCTTTTCGAGCTATTTAATGCGAGAAACACGTTGTCTGGTGTTTTGACCACTCCACAGGGCGTTTGATATGCAGAACCGGCGATATCTTGTTTTCCGTGGGGTTTCCACGTGAGATATGCATTTTCTGCGATAATATTGGTGAGACTTCTGTCCGAAGTATGCAGAATCATCGATATCCTTCTTTTCGAGCTATTTAATGCGGGAAACACTTTATCTGGTGTTTTGACAACTCCACAGTGCGTTTGATATGCAGAACCGGCGATATCGTGGTTTTTGTAGGGTTTCCAGCTGAAATATGCATTTTGTGCGATAATCTTTGTGTTTCATCTATGAGAAGTATGCAGAATCATCCAGAACGATCTTTTCGAGCTAGTTAATGCGAGTAACACGTTATCTGGTGTTTTCACCACTCCACAGGGCGTTTGATATGCAGTACCGGCGACATCATGGATTTCGTCGGGGTTCAATCTGAGATATGCATGTTCTACGATAATCTTGGTGAGACTTCTGACAGAAGTATGCAGAACCATCGAGATCGCTCTTTTCGAGCTATGTAATGAGAGAAACACGTTATCTGGTGTTTTCACCACTCCACAGTGCGTTTGATATGCAGAACCAGCTATATCTTGGTTTTCGTGGGGTTTCAAGCTCAGATATGCATTTTCTTTGATAATCTTGGTGAGACTTCTGTCCGAAGTATGCAGAATCATCGAGATCGCACTTTTCGAGCTATTTAATGCGAGAAACACGTTATCTGGTGTTTTCACCACTCCACAGTGCGTTTGATATGCAGAACCGGCGATATCTTGGTTTTTGTGGGGTGTCAAGCAGAGATATGCATTTTTTACGATAATCTTGGTGAGACTTCTGTCCGAAGTATGCTTAATCATCGAGATCGCTCGTTTCGAGCTATTTAATGCGAGAAACACGTTATCTGGTGTTTTCACCACTCCTCAGTGCGTATGATATGCAGAACCGACGATTTCTTTGTTTTCGTGGGGTTTCAAGCTCAGATATGCATTTTCTGCGGTAAGCTTGGTGAGACTTCTGTCCGAAGTATGCAGAGTCATCGAGATCGTACTTTTTGAGCTATTTAATGCGAGAAAAACGTTTTCTGGGGTTTTCACCACTCCACAGTTCGTTGGATATGCAGAACAGGAGATATCTTGGTTTTCGTGGCGCTTCTAGCAGAGATATGCATTTTCTGCGATAATCATGGTGAGACGTCTGTACGAAGTATGCAGAAACATCAAGAGCGCTCTTTTCGAGCTATTTAATGCGAGAAACACGTTTTCTGGGGTTTTCACCACCCCACAGTTCGTTGGATGTGCAGAACCGGAGATATCTTGGTTTTCGTGGGGTTTCAAGCTGAGAAATGCATTTTTTACGATAATGATGGTGGGACTTCTGTCCGAAGTATGCAGAGTCATCGAGATCGCACATTTCGATGTATTTAGTGCGATAAACACGTTGTCTGGTGTTTTCACCACTCCACAGTTGGTTTGATATGCAGAACCGTCGATATCTTGGTTTTCGTGGGGTTTCAAGCAGAGAAATGCAATTTCTGAGATAATCTTGGTGAGACTTCTGTCCGAAGTATGCTTAATCATCGAGATCGCTCGTTTCGAGCTATTTAATGCGAGAAACACGTTATCTGGTGTTTTCACCACTCCACAGTGCGTATGATATGCAGAACCGACGATATCTTGGTTTTCGTGGGGTTTCAAGCTGAGATATGCATTTTCTGCGATAATATTGGTGAGACTTCAGTCAGAAGTATGCGGAATCATCTAGAACGTTCGTTTCGAGCTATTTAATGCGACAAAACAAGTTTTCAAGTGTTTTGACCACTCCACAGTGCGTTTGATGTGTAGAGCCTCCGATAACATGGTTTTCGTGGGGTTTCCAGATGAAATCTGCATTTTCTGCGATAATCTTCGTGATTCTGCTGTCAGAAGTATGCAGAATCTTCGAGATCGCTCTATTCGAGCTATTTAATGCGAGAAACACGTTATCTAGTGTTTTCATCATTCCACAGGGCGTTTGATATGCAGAACCGGCGATATCTTGGTTTTCGTGGGGTTTCCAGCTGAGATTTGCATTTTCTGCGATAATAATGGTGAGACTTCTGTACGAAGTATGCAGAATCATCGATATCGCTCTTTTCGAGCTATTTAATGCGGGAAACACGTTATCAGGTGTTTTGACCACTCCACAGGGCGTTTGATATGCAGAACCGGCGATATCTTGGTTTTCGTGGGGTTTCCAGCTGAAATATGCATTTTCTGCGATAATCATGCTGTTTCATCTATGAGAAGTATGCAGAATCATCAAGAACGGTCTTTTCGAGCTAGTTAATGCGAGAAACACGTTTTCTGGGGTTTCCACCACACCACAGTTCGTTGGATGTGCAGAACCGGAGATATCTTGGTTTTCGTGGGGTTTCAAGCTGAGATATGCATTTTCTGCGATAATCTTGATGAGACTTCTGACAGAAGTATGCAGAAACATCGAGATCGCTCTTTTCGACCTATTTAATGCGAGAAACACGTTATCTGGGGTTTTCACCACTCCACAGTGCGTTTTATATGCAGAACCGGTGATATCTTGGTTTTTGTGGGATTTCAATTGGAGATATGCTTTTTCTGCGATAATATTGGTGAGACTTCTGTCCGAAGTATGCAGAATCATCGATATCGCTCTTTTCGAGCTATTTAATGCGCGAAACACTTTATCTGGTGTTTTGACCACTCCACAGGGCGTTCGATATGCAGAACCGGCGATATCTTGGTTTTCGTAGGATTTCCAGCTGAAATATGCATTTTCTGCGATAATCTTGGTGTTTCATCTATGAGAAGTATGCAGAATCATCCAGAACGATCTTTTCGAGCTAGTTAATGCGAGTAACACGTTATCTGGTGTTTTCACCACTCCACAGTGCGTTTGATATGCAGAACCGGCGACATCATGGATTTCGTCGGGGTTCAAGCTGAGATATGCATTTTCTACATTAATCTGTGTGAGACTTCTGACAGAAGTATGCAGAATCATTGAGATCGCTCTTTTCGAGCTATTTAATGAGAGAAACACGTTATCTGGTGTTTTCACCACTCCACAGTGCGTTTGATATGCAGAACCAGCGATATCTTGTTTTCGTGGGGTTTCAAGCTCAGATATGCATTTTCTGCGATAATCTTGGTGAGACGTCTGTCCGAAGTATGCAGAATCATCGAGATCGCACTTTTCGAGCTATTTAATGCGAGAAACACGTTATCTTGTGTTTTCATCACTCCACAGGGCGTTTGATATGCAGAACCGGCGATATCCTGGTTTCCGTGGGGTTTCCAGGTGAGATATGCATTTTCTGCGATAATATTGGTGAGACTTCTGTCCGAAGTATGCAGAATCATAGAGATCGCTCTTTTCGAGATATGTAATGAGAAAAACACGTTATCTGGTGTTTTCACCACTCCACAGTGCGTTTGATATGCAGAACCAGCGATATCTTGGTTTTCGTGGGGATTCAAGCTCAGATATGCATTTTCTGCGATAATCTTGGTGATACTTCTGTCCGAAGTATGCATGGTCATCGAGATCGCACATTTCGATGTATTTAATGCGATAAACACGTTGTCTGGTGTTTTCACCACTCCACAGTTGGTTTGATATGCAGAACCGGCGATATCTGGGTTTTCGTGGGGTTTCAAGCTGAGATATGCATTTTCTGCGATAATCTTGGTGAGACCTCTGTCCGAGGTATGCAGAAACATCGAGATCGCTCTTTTCGACCTATTTAATGCGAGAAACACGTTATCTGGTGTTTTCACCTCTCCACAGTGCGTTTGATATGCAGAACCAGCGATATCTTGGTTTTCGTGGGGTTTCAAGCAGAGATATGCAATTTCTGCGATAATCTTGGTGAGACTTCTGTCCGAAGTATGCTTAATCATCGAGATCGCTCGTTTCGAGCTATTTAATGCGAGAAACACGTTATCTGGTGTTTTCACCACTCCACAGTGCGTATGATATGCAGAACCGACGATATCTCGGTTTTCGTGGGGTTTCAAGCTGAGATATGCATTTTCTGCGATAATATTGGTGAGACTTCAGTCAGAAGTATGCGGAATCATTTAGAACGTTCGCTTCGAGCTATTTAATGCGACAAAACAAGTTTTCTAGTGTTTTGACCACTCCACAGTGCGTATGATATGCAGAACCGGCGATATCTCGGTTTTCGTGGGGTTTCCAGCTGAGATATGCATTTTCTGCGATAATATTGGTGAGACTTCTGTACGAAGTATGCAGAATCATCGATATCGCTCTTTTCGAGCTATTTAATGCGGGAAACACGTTATCTGGTGTTTTGACCACTCCACAGGGCGTTTGATATGCAGAACCGGCGATATCTTGGTTTTCGTGGGGTTTCCAGCTGAAATATGCATTTTCTGCGATAATCTTGCTGTTTCATCTATGAGAAGTATGCAGAATCATCCAGAACGGTCTTTTCGAGCTAGTTAATGCGAGAAACACGTTTTCTGGGGTTTTCACCACACCACAGTTCGTTGGATGTGCAGAACCGGAGATATCTTTGTTTTCGTGGGGTTTCAAGATGAGATATGCATTTTCTGCGATAATCTTGGTGAGACCTCTGTCCGAAGTATGCAGAAACGTCGAGATCGCTCTTTTCGACCTATTTAATGCGAGAAACACGTTATCTGGTGTTTTCACCACTCCACAGTGCGTTTGATATGCAGAACCGGCGATATCTTGGTTTTTGTGCGATTTCAAGCTGAGATATGCTTTTTCTGCGATAATATTGGTGAGACTTCTGTGCGAAGTATGCAGAATCATCGATATCGCTCTTTTCGAGCTATTTAATGCGCGAAACACTTTATCTGGTGTTTTGACCACTCCACAGGGCGTTTGATATGCAGAACCGGCGATATCTTGGTATTCGTAGGGTTTCCAGCTGAAATATGCATTTTCTGCGATAATATTGGTGAGACTTCTGTCCGAAGTATGCAGAATCATCGATATCGCTCTTTTCGAGCTATTTAATGCGAGAAACACTTTATCTGGTGTTTTGACCACTCCACAGGGCGTTTGATATGCAGAACCGGCGATATCTTGGTTTTCGTGGGGTTTCAATCTCAGATATGCATTTTCTGCGATAATCTTGGTGAGACTTCTGTCCGAAGTATGCAGAGTCATCGAGATAGCACATTTCGATGTATTTAATGCGATAAACACGTAGTCTGGTGTTTTCACCACTCCACAGTTGGTTTGATATGCAGAACCGGCGATATCTGGGTTTTCGTGGGGTTTCAAGCTGAGATATGCATTTTCTGCGATAATCTTGGTGAGACCTCTGTCCGAAGTATGCAGAAACATCGAGATCGCTCTTTTCGACCTATTTAATGCGAGAAACACGTTATCTGGTGTTTTCACCTCTCCACAGTGCGGTTGATATGCAGAACCAGCGATATCTTGGTTTTCGTGGGGTTTCAAGCAGAGATATGCAATTTCTGTGATAATCTTGGTGAGACGTCTGTCCGAAGTATGCTGAATCATCGAGATCGCACTTTTCGAGCTATTTAATGCGAGAAACACGTTATCTTGTGTTTTCATCACTCCACAGGGCGTTTGATATGCAGAACCGGCGATATCCTGGTTTCCGTGGGGTTTCCAGGTGAGATATGCATTTTCTGCGATAATATTGGTGAGACTTCTGTCCGAAGTATGCAGAATCATCGAGATCGCTCTTTTCGAGATATGTAATGAGAAAAACACGTTATCTGGTGTTTTCACCACTCCACAGTGCGTTTGATATGCAGAACCAGCGATATCTTGGTTTTCGTGGGGATTCAAGCTCAGATATGCATTTTCTGCGATAATCTTGGTGATACTTCTGTCCGAAGTATGCATGGTCATCGAGATCGCACATTTCGATGTATTTAATGCGATAAACACGTTGTCTGGTGTTTTCACCACTCCACAGTTGGTTTGATATGCAGAACCGGCGATATCTGGGTTTTCGTGGGGTTTCAAGCTGAGATATGCATTTTCTGCGATAATCTTGGTGAGACCTCTGTCCGAAGTATGCAGAAACATCGAGATCGCTCTTTTCGACCTATTTAATGCGAGAAACACGTTATCTGGTGTTTTCACCTATCCACAGTGCGTTTGATATGCAGAACCAGCGATATCTTGGTTTTCGTGGGGTTTCAAGCAGAGATATGCAATTTCTGCGATAATCTTGGTGAGACTTCTGTCCGAAGTATGCTTAATCATCGAGATCGCTCGTTTCGAGCTATTTAATGCGAGAAACACGTTATCTGCTGTTTTCACCACTCCACAGTGCGTATGATATGCAGAACCGACGATATCTTAGTTTTCGTGGGGTTTCAAGCTGAGGTATGCATTTTCTGCGATAATATTGGTGAGACTTCAGTCAGAAGTATGCGGAATCATTTAGAACGTTCGTTTCGAGCTATTTAATGCGACAAAACAAGTTTTCTAGTGTTTTGACCACTCCACAGTGCGTTTGATATGTAGAGCCGCCGATAACATGGTTTTCGTGGGGTTTCCAGATGAAATCTGCATTTTCTGCGATAATCTTGGTGAGTCTTCTGTCAGAAGTATGCAGAATCTTCGAGATCGCTCTATTCGAGCTATTTAATGCGAGAAACACGTTATCCAGTGTTTTTATCATTCCACAGGGCGTTTGATATGCAGAACCGGCGATATCTCGGTTTTCGTGGGGTTTCCAGCTGAGATATGCATTTTCTGCGATAATATTGGTGAGACTTCTGTACGAAGTATGCAGAATCATCGATATCGCTCTTTTCGAGCTATTTAATGCGAGAAACACGCTATCTGGTGTTTTGACCACTCCACAGGGCGTTTGATATGCAGAACCGGCGATATCTTGGTTTTCGTGGGGTTTCCAGCTGAAATATGCATTTTCTGCGATAATCTTGGTGTTTCATCTATGAGAAGTATGCAGAATCATCCAGAACGATCTTTTCGAGCTAGTTAATGCGAGTAACACGTTATCTGGTGTTTTCTCCACTCCACAGTGCGTTTGATATGCAGAACCGGCGACATCATGGATTTCGTTGGGGTTCAAGCTGAGATATGCCTTTTCTGCGATAATCTTGGTGAGACTTCTGTCCGAAGTATGCTTAATCATCGAGATCGCTCGTTTCGAGCTATTTAATGCGAGAAACACGCTATCTGGTGTTTTCACCACTCCTCAGTGCGTATGATATGCAGAACCAGCGATATCTTGGTTTTCGTGGGGTTTCAAGCTCAGATATGCATTTTCTGCGATAATCTTGGTGAGACTTCTGTCCGAAGTATGCAGAATCATCGATATCGCTCTTTTCGAGCTATTTAATGCGCGAAACACTTTATCTGGTGTTTAGACCACTCCACAGGGCGTTTGATATGCAGAACCGGAGATGTCTTGGTTTTCGTAGGGTTTCCAGCTGAAATATGCATTTTCTGCGATAATCTTTGTGTTTCATTTATGAGAAGTATGCAGAATCATCCAGAACGATCTTTTCGAGCTAGTTAATGCGAGTAACACGTTATCTGGTGTTTTCACCACTCCACAGTGCGTTTGATATGCAGAACCGGCGACATCATGGATTTCGTCGGGGTTCAAGCTGAGATATGCATTTTCTACGATAATCTTGGTGAGACTTCTGTCCGAAGTATGCTTAATCATCGAGATCGCTCTGTTCGAGCTATTTAATGCTAAAAACACGTTATCTGGTGTTTCCAGCACTCCACAGTGCGTTTTGTATGCAGAACCAGCGATATCTTGGTTTTCGTGGGGTTTCAAGCAGAGATATGCAATTTCTGCGATAATCTTGGTGAGACTTCTGTCCGATGTATGCTTAATCATCGAGATCGCTCGTTTCGAGCTATTTAATGCGAGAAACACGTTATCTCGTGTTTTCAACACTCCACAGTGCGTATGATATGCAGAACCGACGATATCTTGGTTTTCGTCGGGCATCAAGCTGAGATATGCATTTTCTACGATAATCTTGGTGAGTCTTCTGTCCGAAGTATGCAGAGTCATCGAGATCGCACATTTCGATCTATTCAATGCGATAAACACGTTGTCTGGTGTTTTCACCACTCCACAGTTGGTTTGATATGCAGAACCGGCGATATCTTGGTTTTCGTGGGGTTACCAGGTGAGATATGCAATTTCTGCGATAATATTGGTGAGACTTCTGTCCGAAGTATGCAGAATCATCGATATCGCTCTTTTCGAGCTATTTAATGCGAGAAACACTTTATCTGGTGTTTTGACCACTCCACAGGGCGTTTGATATGCAGAACCGGCGATATCTTGGTTTTCGTGGGGTTACCAGGTGAGATATACATTTTCTGCGATAATATTGGTGAGACTTCTGTCCGAAGTATGCAGAATCATCAATATCGCTCTTTTCGAGCTATTTAATGCGATAAACACTTTATCTGGTGTTTTGACCACTCCACAGGGCGTTTGATATGCAGAACCGGCGATATCTTGGTTTTCGTAGGGTTTCCAGCTGAAATATGCATTTTCTGCGATAATCTTGGTGTTTCATCTATGAGAAGTATGCAGAATCATCCAGAACGATCTTTTCGAGCTAGTTAATGCGAGTAACACGTTATCGGGTGTTTTCAGCACTCCACAGTTCGTTGGATATGCAGAACCAGCGATATCTTGGTTTTCGTGGGGTTTCAATCTCAGATATGCATTTTCTGCGATAATCTTTGTGAGACTTCTGTCCGAAGTATGCAGAACCATCGAGATCGCACTTTTCGAGCTATTTAATGCGAGAAACACGTTATCTGGTGTTTTAACCACTCCACAGTGCGTTTGATATGCAGAACCGGCGATATCTTGGTTTTCGAGGCGTTTCAAGCTGAGATATGCCTGTTTAACGATAATCTTGGTGAGACTTCTGTCCGAAGTATGCATTTTCATCGAGATCGCTCTATTCAAGCTATTTAATGCGAGAAACACGCTATCTGGTGTTTTCAGCACTCCACAGTGCGTTTTATATGCAGAACCGACGATATCTTGGATTTCGTGGGGTTTCAAGCTCAGATATGCATTTTCTGCGATAATCTTGGTGAGACTTCTCTCCGAAGTATGCAGAATCATCGAGATCGCACTTTTCGAGCTGTTTAATGCGAGAAACACGTTACCTGGTGTTTTCACCACTCCACAGTTGGTTTGATATGCAGAACCGGAGATATCTTGGTTTTCGTGGGGTTTCAAACTGAAATATGCATTTTCTGCGATAATCTTGGTGAGACTTCTGTCCGAAGTATGCTTAATCATCGAGATCGCTCGTTTCGAGCTATTTAATGCGAGAAACACGTTATCTGGTGTTTTCACCACTCCACAGTGCGTATGATATGCAGAACCGACGATATCTTGGTTTTCGTGGGGTTTCAAGCTCAGATATGCATTTTCAGCGATAATCTTGGTGAGACTTCTGTCCGAAGTATGCAGAATCATCGAGATCGCTCTTTTCGAGCTATTTAATGCGAGAAACACGTTATCTGGTGTTTACAGCACTCCACAGTGCGTTTGATATGCAGAACCAGCGATATCTTGGTTTTCGTGGGGTTTCATGATCAGATATGCATTTTCTGCCATAATCTTGGTGAGACTTCTGTCCGAAGTATGCAGAATCATCGAGATCGCACTTTTCGAGCTATTTTATGCGAGAAACACGTTATGTGGTGTTTTCACCACTCCACAGTGCGTTTGTTATGCAGAACCGGCGATATCTTGGTTTTCGTGGGGTTTCCAGCTGGAATATACATTTTCTGCGATAATCTTGGTGTTCAATCTATGAGAAGTGTGCAGAATCATCGAGAACGCTCTTTTCGAGCTAGTTAATGCGAGAAACACGTTTTGTGGTGTTTTCACCACCCCACAGTGCGTCTGATATGCAGAACCGGCGACATCTTGGTTTTGGTCGGGTTTCAAGCTGAGATATGCGTTTTCTGCGATAATATTGGTGAGACTTCAGTCAGAAGTATGCAGAATCATGTAGATCGCTCGTTTCGAGCTATTTAATGCGAGAAACACGTTATCTGGTGTTTTCACCACTCCACAGTGCGTATGATATGCAGAACCGACGATATCTTGGTTTTCGTGGGGTTTCAAGCTCAGATATGCATTTTCTGCGATAATCTTGGTGAGACTTCTGTCAGAAGAATGCAGAATCATCAGGATCGCTCTTTTCGAGCTATTTGATGCGAGAAACACGTTATCTGGTGTTTTCACCACTCCACAGTGCGTATGATATGCAGAACCGACGATATCTTGGTTTTCGTGGGGTTTCAAGCTCAGATATGCATTTTCAGCGATAATCTTGGTGAGACTTCTGTCCGAAGTATGCAGAATCATCGATATCGCTCTTTTCGAGCTATTTAATGCGAGAAACACGTTATCTGGTGTTTTGACCACTCCACAGTGCGTTTGATATGCAGAACCGGCGATATCTTGGTTTTCGTGGCGTTTCAAGCTGAGATATGCATGTTTTACGATAATCTTGGTGAGACTTCAGTCCGAAGTATGCAGAATCATCGAGATCGCACTTTTCGAGCTATTTTATGCGAGAAACACGTTATTTGGTGTTTTCACCACTCCTCAGTGCGTATGATATGCAGAACCGACGATTTCTTTGTTTTCGTGGGGTTTCAAGCTCAGATATGCATTTTCTGCGATAAGCTTGGTGAGACTTCTGTCCGAAGTATGCAGAGTCATCGAGATCGTACTTTTTGAGCTATTTAATGCGAGAAAAAAATTTTCTGGGGTTTTCACCACTCCACAGTTCGTTGGATATGCAGAACAGGAGATATCTTGGTTTTCGTGTCGCTTCTAGCAGAGATATGCATTTTCTGCGATAATCATGGTGAGACTTCTGTACGAAGTATGCAGAAACATCAAGAGCGCTCTTTTCGAGCTATTTAATGCGAGAAACACGTTTTCTGGGGTTTTCACCACACCACAGTTCGTTGGATGTGCAGAACCGGAGATATCTTGGTTTTCGTGGGGTTTCAAGCTGAGATATGCATTTTTTACGATAATGATGGTGGGACTTCTGTCCGAAGTATGCAGAGTCATCGAGATCGCACATTTCGATGTATTTAGTGCGATAAACACGTTATCTGGTGTTTTCACCACTCCACAGTGCGTTTGATATGCAGAACCGGCGAGATCTTGGTTTTTGTGGGGTGTCAAGCAGAGATATGCATTTTTTACGATAATCTTGGTGAGTCTTCTGTCCGAAGTTTGATTAATCATCGAGATCGCTCTTTTCGAGCTATTTAATGCGAGAAACACGTTATCTGGTGTTTTCACCACACCACAGTTCGTTGGATGTGCAGAACCGGAGATATCTTGGTTTTCGTGGGGTTTCAAGCTGAGATATGCATTTTTTACGATAATGATGGTGGGACTTCAGTCAGAAGTATGCGGAATCATCTAGAACATTCGTTTCGAGCTATTTAATGCGACAAAACAAGTTTTCAAGTGTTTTGACCACTCCACAGTGCGTTTGATGTGTAGAACAGGTGATATCTTGGTTTTTGTGGGATTTCAATTTGAGATATGCTTTTTCTGCGATAATATTGGTGAGACTTCTGTCCGAAGTGTGCAGAATCATCGATATCGCTCTTTTCGAGCTATTTAATGCGCGAAACACTTTATCTGGTGTTTTGACCACTCCACAGGGCGTTCGATATGCAGAACCGGCGATATCTTGGTTTTCGTGGGGTTTCCAGCTGAAATATGCATTTTCTGCGATAATCATGCTGTTTCATCTATGAGAAGTATGCAGAATCATCCAGAACGGTCTTTTCGAGCTAGTTAATGCGAGAAACACGTTTTCTGGGGTTTCCACCACACCACTGTTCGTTGGATGTGCAGAACCGGAGATATCTTGGTTTTCGTGGGGTTTCAAGCTGAGATATGCATTTTCTACGATAATCTTGGTGAGACTTCTGTCAGAGGTATGCAGAATCATCGGGATCGCTCTTTTCGAGCTATTTAATGCGAGAAACACGTTATCTGGCATTTTCACCACTCCACAGTGCGTTTGATATGCAGAACCGGCGACATCATGGCTGTCGTAGGGTATCAAGCTGAGATATGCATTTTCTATGATACTCTTGGTGAGACTTCTGTCAGAAGTATGCAGAATCATAGGGATCGCTCTTTTCGAGCTATTTAATGCGAGAAACACGTTATCCGGTGTTTTCAACATTCCACAGAGCGTTTGATATGCAGAAACGGCGATATCTTGATTTTCGTGGTGTTTCCAGCTGAGATATGCATTTTCTGCGATAATCTAGGTGAGTCTTCTGCCAGAAGTATGCAGAATCATCTAGATCGCTTTTTTCGAGCTATTTAATGCGAGAAACACGTTATCTGGTTGTTTTCACCACTCCACAGTGCGTTTGATATGCAGAACCGGCGACACCTTGGCTTTCGTCGGGTATCAAGCTGAGATATGCATTTTCTATGATACTCTTGGTGAGACTTCTGTCGGAAGTATGCAGAATCATCGGGATCGCTCTTTTCGAGCTATTTAATGCGAGAAACACGTTATCCGGTGTTTTCACCACTCCACAGTGCGTTTGATATGCAGAACCGGCGACATCTTGGATTTCGTCGGGTTTCAAGCTGAGATATGCATCTTCTACGATAATCTTGGTGAGACGTCTGTCAGAAGTATGCAGAATCTTCGAAATCGCTCTTTTCGAGCTATTTAATGCCAAAAAATAAGTTTTCTGGTGTTTTCAACATTCCACAGAGCGTTTGATATGCAGAAACGGCGATATCTTGATTTTTGTGGTGTTTCCAGCTGAGATATGCATTTTCAGCGATAATCTTGGTGAGTCTTCTGTCAGAAGTATGCATAATAATCGAGATCGCTCTTTTCGAGCTATTTAATGCGGGAAACACGTTATCCGGTGTTTTCAACATTCCACAGTGCGTTTGATATGCAGAACCGGCGATATCTTGATTTTCGTGGTGTTTCCAGCTGAGATATGCATTTTCTGCGATAAACCTGGTGAGTCTTCTGTCAGAAGTATGCAGAATCATCGGGATCGCTCTTTTCGAGCTATTTAATGCGAGAAACACGTTATCCGGTGTTTTCACCACTCCACAGTGCGTTTTATATGCAGAACCGACGATATCTTGGATTTCGTGGGGTTTCAAGCTCAGATATGCATTTTCTGCCATAATCTTGGTGAGACTTCTGTCCGAAGTATGCAGAATCATCCAGATCGCACTTTTCGAGCTATTTAATGCGAGAACACGTTACCTGGTGTTTTCACCACTCCACAGTTGGTTTGATATGCAGAATAGGGGGATCTCTTGGTTTTCGTGGGGTTTCAAGCTGAGATATGCATTTTCAGCGATAATCTTGGTGAGTCTTCTGTCAGAAGTATGCATAATAATCGAGATCGCTCTTTTCGAGCTATTTAATGCGGGAAACACGTTATCCGGTGTTTTCAACATTCCACAGTGCGTTTGATATGCAGAACCGGCGATATCTTGATTTTCGTGGTGTTTCCAGCTGAGATATGCATTTTCTGCGATAATCCTGGTGAGTCTTCTGTCAGAAGTATGCAGAATCATCGGGATCGCTCTTTTCGAGCTATTTAATGCGAGAAACACGTTATCCGGTGTTTTCACCACTCCACAGTGCGTTTGATATGCAGAACCGGCGACATCTTGGATTTCGTCGGGTTTCAAGCTGAGATATGCATTTTCTACGATAATCTTGGTGAGACGTCTGTCAGAAGTATGCAGAATCTTCGAAATCGCTCTTTTCGAGCTATTTAATGCGAAAAAATAAGTTTTCTGGTGTTTTCAACATTCCACAGAGCGTTTGATATGCAGAAACGGCGATATCTTGATTTTCGTGGTGTTTCCAGCTGAGATATGCATTTTCTGCGTTAATCAAGGTGAGTCTTCTGCCAGAAGTATGCAGAATCATCTAGATCGCTCTTTTCGAGCTATTTAATGCGAGAAACACGTTATCTGGTTGTTTTCGCCACTCCACAGTGCGTTTGATATGCAGAACCGGCGATATTTTGGTTTTCGTCGGGTTTCAAGCTGTGATATGCATTTTCTACGATAATCTTGGTGAAACATCTGTCCGAAGTATGCAGAATCATCGAGAGCGCTATTTTCGAGCTATTTAATGCGAGAAACACGTTATCTGGTATTTTCACCACTCCACAATGCGTTTGATATGCAGAACAGTAGATATCTTGGTTTTCGTGTTGTTTCAAGCTGAGATATGCATTTTCTGCGATAATCTTGTTGAGACTTCTGTCCGAAGGATGCAGAATCATCGAGATCGCTCGTTTCGAGCTATTTAATGCGAGAAACACGTTATCTGGTGTTTTCACCACTCCACAGTGCGTTTGATATGCAGAACAGTAGATATCTTGGTTTTCGTGGGGTTTCAAGCTGAGATATGCATTTTCTGCGATAATCTTGTTGAGACTTCTGTCCGAAGTATGCAGAAACATCGAGAGCGCTCTTTTCGAGCTATTTATTGCGAGAAACACGTTATCTGGTGTTTTCACCACTCTACAGTTCGTTGGATATGCAGAACAGTAGATATCCTGGTTTTCGTGGGGTTTCAAGCTGAGATATGCATTTTCTACGATAAGCTTGGTGAAACATCTGTCCGAAGTATGCAGAAACATCGAGAGCGCTCTTTTCGAGCTATTTAATGCGAGAAACTCGTTTTCTGGGGTTTTCAACACTCCACAGTTCGTTGGATATGCAGAACCTGAGATATCTTGGTTTTCGTGGAGTTTCAAGCTGAGATATGCATTTCCTGCGATAATCTTGGTGAGACTTCTGTCCGAAGTATGCAGAATCATCGAGATCGCTCTTTTCGAGCTATTTAATGCGAGAAACACGTTTTCTGGGGTGTTCACCACTCCACAGTGCGTTTGATATGCTGAACACAGCGATATCTTGGTTTTCGTGGGGTTTCAAGCTGAGATATGCATTTTCTGCGATAATCTTGGTGAGACTTCTGTGCGAAGTATGCAGAATCATCGAGATCGCTCTTTTCGAGCTAGTTAATGCGAGAAAAACCTTATCCGGTGTTTTCACCACTCCACAGTGCGTTTGATATGCAGAACCGGCGACATCTTGGATTTCGTCGGGTTTCAAGCTGAGATATGCATCTTCTACGATAATCTTGGTGAGACGTCTGTCAGAAGTATGCAGAATCTTCGAAATCGCTCTTTTCGAGCTATTTAATGCCAAAAAATAAGTTTTCTGGTGTTTTCAACATTCCACAGAGCGTTTGATATGCAGAAACGGCGATATCTTGATTTTCGTGGTGTTTCCAGCTGAGATATGCATTTTCAGCGATAATCTTGGTGAGTCTTCTGTCAGAAGTATGCATAATAATCGAGATCGCTCTTTTCGAGCTATTTAATGCGGGAAACACGTTATCCGGTGTTTTCAACATTCCACAGTGCGTTTGATATGCAGAACCGGCGATATCTTGATTTTCGTGGTGTTTCCAGCTGAGATATGCATTTTCTGCGATAAACCTGGTGAGTCTTCTGTCAGAAGTATGCAGAATCATCGGGATCGCTCTTTTCGAGATATTTAATGCGAGAAACACGTTATCCGGTGTTTTCACCACTCCACAGTGCGTTTTATATGCAGAACCGACGATATCTTGGATTTCGTGGAGTTTCAAGCTCAGATATGCATTTTCTGCCATAATCTTGGTGAGACTTCTGTCCGAAGTATGCAGAATCATCCAGATCGCACTTTTCGAGCTATTTAATGCGAGAACACGTTACCTGGTGTTTTCACCACTCCACAGTTGGTTTGATATGCAGAATAGGGGGATCTCTTGGTTTTCGTGGGGTTTCAAGCTGAGATATGCATTTTCAGCGATAATCTTGGTGAGTCTTCTGTCAGAAGTATGCATAATAATCGAGATCGCTCTTTTCGAGCTATTTAATGCGGGAAACACGTTATCCGGTGTTTTCAACATTCCACAGTGCGTTTGATATGCAGAACCGGCGATATCTTGATTTTCGTGGTGTTTCCAGCTGAGATATGCATTTTCTGCGATAATCCTGGTGAGTCTTCTGTCAGAAGTATGCAGAATCATCGGGATCGCTCTTTTCGAGCTATTTAATGCGAGAAACACGTTATCCGGTGTTTTCACCACTCCACAGTGCGTTTGATATGCAGAACCGGCGACATCTTGGATTTCGTCGGGTTTCAAGCTGAGATATGCATTTTCTACGATAATCTTGGTGAGACGTCTGTCAGAAGTATGCAGAATCTTCGAAATCGCTCTTTTCGAGCTATTTAAAGCGAAAAAATAAGTTTTCTGGTGTTTTCAACATTCCACAGAGCGTTTGATATGCAGAAACGGCGATATCTTGATTTTCGTAGTGTTTCCAGCTGAGATATGCATTTTCTGCGATAATCTAGGTGAGTCTTCTGTCAGAAGTATGCATAATAATCGAGATCGCTCTTTTCGAGCTATTTAATGCGAGAAACACGTTATCTGGTTGTTTTCGCCACTCCACAGTGCGTTTGATATGCAGAACCGGCGATATTTTGGTTTTCGTCGGGTTTCAAGCTGTGATATGCATTTTCTACGATAATCTTGGTGAAACATCTGTCCGAAGTATGCAGAATCATCGAGAGCGCTCTTTTCGAGCTATTTAATGCGAGAAACACGTTATCTGGTATTTTCACCACTCCACAATGCGTTTGATATGCAGAACAGTAGATATCTTGGTTTTCGTGTTGTTTCAAGCTGAGATATGCATTTTCTGCGATAATCTTGTTGAGACTTCTGTCCGAAGGATGCAGAATCATCGAGATCGCTCGTTTCGAGCTATTTAATGCGAGAAACACGTTATCTGGTGTTTTCACCACTCCACAGTGCGTTTGATATGCAGAACAGTAGATATCTTGGTTTTCGTGGGGTTTCAAGCTGAGATATGCATTTTCTGCGATAATCTTGTTGAGACTTCTGTCCGAAGTATGCAGAAACATCGAGAGCGCTCTTTTCGAGCTATTTAATGCGAGAAACTCGTTTTCTGGGGTTTTCAACACTCCACAGTTCGTTGGATATGCAGAACCTGAGATATCTTGGTTTTCGTGGAGTTTCAAGCTGAGATATGCATTTCCTGCGATAATCTTGGTGAGACTTCTGTCCGAAGTATGCTGAATCATCTAGATCGCTCTTTTCGAGCTATTTAATGCGAGAAACACGTTATCTGGTGTTTTCACCACTCCACAGTGCGTTTGATATGCAGAACCAGCGATATCTTGGTTTTCGTGGCATTTCAAGCTGAGATATGCATTTTTTATGATTATCTTGGTGAGACTTCTGTCCGAAGAATGAAGAATCATCGAGATCGCTCTATTCGAGCTATTTAATGCGAGAAACACGTTTTCTGGGGTGTTCACCACTCCACAGTGCGTTTGATATGCTGAACACAGCGATATCTTGGTTTTCGTGGGGTTTCAAGCTGAGATATGCATTTTCTGCGATAATCTTGGTGAGACTTCTGTCCGAAGTATGCAGAATCATCGAGATCGCTCTTTTCGAGCTAGTTAATGCGAGAAAAACCTTATCCGGTGTTTTCACCACTCCACAGTGCGTTTGATATGCAGAACCGGCGACATCTTGGATTTCGTCGGGTTTCAAGCTGAGATATGCATCTTCTACGATAATCTTGGTGAGACGTCTGTCAGAAGTATGCAGAATCTTCGAAATCGCTCTTTTCGAGCTATTTAATGCCAAAAAATAAGTTTTCTGGTGTTTTCAACATTCCACAGACCGTTTGATATGCAGAAACGGCGATATCTTGATTTTCGTGGTGTTTCCAGCTGAGATATGCATTTTCAGCGATAATCTTGGTGAGTCTTCTGTCAGAAGTATGCATAATAATCGAGATCGCTCTTTTCGAGCTATTTAATGCGGGAAACACGTTATCCGGTGTTTTCAACATTCCACAGTGCGTTTGATATGCAGAACCGGCGATATCTTGATTTTCGTGGTGTTTCCAGCTGAGATATGCATTTTCTGCGATAAACCTGGTGAGTCTTCTGTCAGAAGTATGCAGAATCATCGGGATCGCTCTTTTCGAGCTATTTAATGTGAGAAACACGTTATCCGGTGTTTTCACCACTCCACAGTGCGTTTTATATGCAGAACCGACGATATCTTGGATTTCGTGGAGTTTCAAGCTCAGATTTGCATTTTCTGCCATAATCTTGGTGAGACTTCTGTCCGAAGTATGCAGAATCATCCAGATCGCACTTTTCGAGCTATTTAATGCGAGAACACGTTACCTGGTGTTTTCACCACTCCACAGTTGGTTTGATATGCAGAATAGGGGGATCTCTTGGTTTTCGTGGGGTTTCAAGCTGAGATATGCATTTTCAGCGATAATCTTGGTGAGTCTTCTGTCAGAAGTATGCATAATAATCGAGATCGCTCTTTTCGAGCTATTTAATGCGGGAAACACGTTATCCGGTGTTTTCAACATTCCACAGTGCGTTTGATATGCAGAACCGGCGATATCTTGATTTTCGTGGTGTTTCCAGCTGAGATATGCATTTTCTGCGATAATCCTGGTGAGTCTTCTGTCAGAAGTATGCAGAATCATCGGGATCGCTCTTTTCGAGCTATTTAATGCGAGAAACACGTTATCCGGTGTTTTCACCACTCCACAGTGCGTTTGATATGCAGAACCGGCGACATCTTGGATTTCGTCGGGTTTCAAGCTGAGATATGCATTTTCTACGATAATCTTGGTGAGACGTCTGTCAGAAGTATGCAGAATCTTCGAAATCGCTCTTTTCGAGCTATTTAATGCGAAAAAATAAGTTTTCTGGTGTTTTCAACATTCCACAGAGCGTTTGGTATGCAGAAACGGCGATATCTTGATTTTCGTGGTGTTTCCAGCTGAGATATGCATTTTCTGCGATAATCTAGGTGAGTCTTCTGCCAGAAGTATGCAGAATCATCTAGATCGCTCTTTTCGAGCTATTTAATGCGAGAAACACGTTATCTGGTTGTTTTCGCCACTCCACAGTGCGTTTGATATGCAGAACCGGCGACACCCTGGCTTTCGTCGGGTATCAAGCTGAGATATGCATTTTCTATGATACTCTTGGTGAGACTTCTGTCGGAAGTATGCAGAATCATCGGGATCGCTCTTTTCGAGCTATTTAATGCGAGAAACACGTTATCCGGTGTTTTCACCACTCCACAGTGCGTTTGATATGCAGAACCGGCGACATCTTGGATTTCGTCGGGTTTCAAGCTGAGATATGCATTTTCTACGATAATCTTGGTGAGACGTCTGTCAGAAGTATGTAGAATCTTCGAAATCGCTCTTTTCGAGCTATTTAATGCGAAAAAATAAGTTTTCTGGTGTTTTCAACATTCCACAGAGCGTTTGATATGCAGAAACGGCGATATCTTGATTTTCGTGGTGTTTCCAGCTGAGATATGCATTTTCAGCGATAATCTTGGTGAGTCTTCTGTCAGAAGTATGCATAATAATCGAGATCGCTCTTTTCGAGCTATTTAATGCGGGAAACACGTTATCCGGTGTTTTCACCACTCCACAGTGCGTTTTATATGCAGAACCGACGATATCTTGGATTTCGTGGGGTTTCAAGCTCAGATATGCATTTTCTGCGATAATCTTGGTGAGACTTCTGTCCGAAGTATGCAGAATCATCCAGATCGCACTTTTCGAGCTATTTAATGCGAGAACACGTTACCTGGTGTTTTCACCACTCCACAGTTGGTTTGATATGCAGAATAGGGGGATCTCTTGGTTTTCGTGGGGTTTCAAGCTGAGATATGCATTTTCTGCGATAATCTAGGTAAGACTTCAGTCAGAAGTGTGCAGAATCACCTAGATCGCTCTTTTCGAGCTATTTAATGCGAAAAAACAAGTTTTCTGGTGTTTTCAACATTCCACAGTGCGTTTGATATGCAGAACCGGCGATATCTTGATTTTCGTGGTGTTTCCAGCTGAGATATGCATTTTCTGCGATAATCCTGGTGAGTCTTCTGTCAGAAGTATGCAGAATCATCTAGATCGCTCTTTTCGAGCTATTTAATGTGAAAAAACAAGTTTTCTGGTGTTTTCAACATTCCACAGTGCGTTTGATATGCAGAACAGTAGATATCTTGGTTTTCGTGGGGTTTCAAGCTGAGATATGCATTTTCTGCGATAATCTAGGTGAGTCTTCTGCCAGAAGTATGCAGAATCATCCAGATCGCACTTTTCGAGCTATTTAATGCGAGAAACACGCTATCTGGTGTTTTCAGCACTCCACAGTGCGTTTTATATGCAGAACCGACGATATCTTGGATTTCGAGGGGTTTCAAGCTGAGATATGCATTTTCTGCGATGATCTTGGTGAGACTTCTGTCCGAAGTATGCTTAATCATCGAGATCGCTCGTTTCGAGCTATTTAATGCGAGAAACACGATATCTGGTGTTTTCACCACTCCACAGTGCGTATGATATGCAGAACCGACGACATCTTGGTTTTCGTGGTGTTTCCAGCTGAGATATGCATTTTCTGCGATAATCCTGGTGAGTCTTCTGTCAGAAGTATGCAGAATCATCTAGATCGCTCTTTTCGAGCTATTTAATGCGAAAAAACAAGTTTTCTGGTGTTTTCAACATTCCACAGTGCGTTTGATATGCAGAACCGGCGACATCTTGGATTTCGTCGGGGTTCAAGCTGAGATATGCATTTTCTACGATAATCTTGGAGAGACTTCTTGCAGAAGTATGCAGAATCATCGGGATCGCTCTTTTCGAGCTATTTAATGCGAGAAACACGATATCGGGAAGTTTTCACAACTCCACAGTGCGTTTGATATGCAGAACGGGCGACATCTTGATTTTCGAAAGGTTTCAAGCTGAGATATGCATTTTCTGCGATAATCTAGGTGAGACTTCAGTCAGAAGTATGCAGAATCATCTAGATCGCTCTTTTCGAGCTATTTAATGCGAAAAAACAAGTTTTCTGGTGTTTTCAACATTCCACAGTGCGTTTGATATGCAGAACAGTAGATATCTTGGTTTTCGTGGGGTTTCAAGCTGAGATATGCATTTTCTACGATAATCTTGATGAGACTTCTGTCAGAAGTATGCAGAATCTTCGAGAACGCTCTTCTCGAGCTATTTAATGCGAGAAACACGTTATCTGGTGTTTTCACCACTCCACAGTGCGTTAGATATGCAGAGCCGGAGATATCTTGGTTTTCGTGAGGTTTTATGCTGAGATATGCATTTTCTGCGGCAATCTTGGTGAGACCTCTGTCCGAAGTATGCAGAATCAGCGATATCGCTCTTTTCGAGCTATTTACTGCGAGAATCACGTTATCTGGTGTTTTGACCACTCCACAGTGCGTTTGATATGTAGAACCGCCGATCACTTGGTTTTCGTGGGGTATCCAGCTGGAATATGCATTTTCAGCGATAATCTTGGTGTTCCATCTATGAGAAGTGTGCAGAATCCTCGAGAACGCACTTTTCGAGCTAGTTAATGCGAGAAACACGTTTTCTGGTGTTTTTACCACCCCACAGTGCGTTTGATATGCAGAACCGGCGATGTTTGGTTTTCGTCGAGTTTCAAGTTGAGATATGCATTTTCTACGATACTCTTGGTGAGACTTCTGTCCGAAGTATGCACAATCATCCAGATCGCACTTTTCGAGCTATTTGATGCGAGAAACACGCTATCTGGTGTTTTCAGCACTCCACAGTGCGTTTTATATGCAGAACCGACGATATCTTGGATTTCGTGGGGTTTCAAGCTCAGATATGCATTTTCTGCGATAATCTTGGTGAGACTTCTGTCCGAAGTATGCAGAATCATCCAGATCGCACTTTTCGAGCTATTTAATGCGAGAACACGTTACCTGGTGTTTTCACCACTCCACAGTTGGTTTGATATGCAGAATAGGGGGATCTCTTGGTTTTCGTGGGGTTTCAAGCTGAGATATGCATTTTCTGCGATACTCTTGGTGAAACATCTGTCCGAAGTATGCAGAAACATCAAGGGCGCTCTTTTCGAGCTATTTAATGCGAGAAACACGTTTACTGGGGTTTTCACCACACCACAGTTCGTTGGATGTGCAGAACCGGAGATATCTTGGTTTTCGTGGGGTTTCAAGCTGAGATATGCATTTTCTGCGATAATCTTGGTGAGACTTCTGTCCGAAGTATGCAGAGTCATCGAGATCGTACTTTTCGAGCTATTTAATGCGAGAAACACGTTTTCTGGGGTTTTCACCACTCCACAGTTCGTTGGATATGCAGAACAGGAGATATCTTGGTTTTCGTGGGGTTTCAAGCTCAGATATGCATTTTCTGCGATAATCTTGGTGAGCCTTCTGTCCGAAGTATGCAGAGTCATCGAGATCGTACTTTTCGAGCTATTTAATGCGAGAAACACGTTTTCTGGGGTTTTCACCACTCCACAGTTCGTTGGTTATGCAGAACAGGAGATATCTTGGTTTTCGTGGAGTTTCAAGCTCAGATATGCATTTTCTGCGATAATCTTGGTGAGCCTTCTGTCCGAAGTATGCAGAGTCATCGAGATCGTACTTTTCGAGCTATTTAATGCGAGAAACACGTTGTCTGGTGTTTTCACCACTCCACAGGTGGTTTGATATGCAGAACCGGCGATGTTTGTTTTTCGTCGGGTTTCAAGTTGAGATATGCATTTTCTACGATACTCTTGGTGAAACATCTGCCGAAGTATGCAGAAACATCAAGGGCGCTCTTTTCGAGCTATTTAATGCGACAAACACGTTTTCTGGTGTTTTCAACATTCCACAGTGCGTTTGATATGCAGAACAGTAGATATCTTGGTTTTCGTGGGGTTTCAAGCTGAGATATGCATTTTCTACGATAATCTTGATGAGACTTCTGTCAGAAGTATGCAGAATCTTCGAGAACGCTCTTCTCGAGCTATTTAATGCGAGAAACACGTTATCTGGTGTTTTCACCACTCCACAGTGCGTTAGATATGCAGAGCCGGAGATATCTTGGTTTTCGTGGGGTTTCAAGCTGAGATATGCATTTTCTGCGATAATCTTGGTGAGACTTCTGTCCGAAGTATGCTTAATCATCGAGATCGCTCGTTTCGAGCTATTTAATGCGAGAAACACGATATCTGGTGTTTTCACCACTCCACAGTGCGTATGATATGCAGAACCGACGACATCTTGGTTTTCGTGGTGTTTCCAGCTGAGATATGCATTTTCTGCGATAATCCTGGTGAGTCTTCTGTCAGAAGTATGCAGAATCATCTAGATCGCTCTTTTCGAGCTATTTAATGCGAAAAAACAAGTTTTCTGGTGTTTTCAACATTCCACAGTGCGTTTGATATGCAGAACCGGCGACATCTTGGATTTCGTCGGGGTTCAAGCTGAGATATGCATTTTCTACGATAATCTTGGAGAGACTTCTTGCAGAAGTATGCAGAATCATCGGGATCGCTCTTTTCGAGCTATTTAATGCGTGAAACACGATATCGGGAAGTTTTCACAACTCCACAGTGCGTTTGATATGCAGAACGGGCGACATCTTGATTTTCGAAAGGTTTCAAGCTGAGATATGCATTTTCTGCGATAATCTAGGTGAGACTTCAGTCAGAAGTATGCAGAATCATCTAGATCGCTCTTTTCGAGCTATTTAATGCGAAAAAACAAGTTTTCTGGTGTTTTCAACATTCCACAGTGCGTTTGATATGCAGAACAGTAGATATCTTGGTTTTCGTGGGGTTTCAAGCTGAGATATGCATTTTCTACGATAATCTTGATGAGACTTCTGTCAGAAGTATGCAGAATCTTCGAGAACGCTCTTCTCGAGCTATTTAATGCGAGAAACACGTTATCTGGTGTTTTCACCACTCCACAGTGCGTTAGATATGCAGAGCCGGAGATATCTTGGTTTTCGTGAGGTTTTATGCTGAGATATGCATTTTCTGCGGCAATCTTGGTGAGACCTCTGTCCGAAGTATGCAGAATCAGCGATATCGCTCTTTTCGAGCTATTTACTGCGAGAATCACGTTATCTGGTGTTTTGACCACTCCACAGTGCGTTTGATATGTAGAACCGCCGATCACTTGGTTTTCGTGGGGTATCCAGCTGGAATATGCATTTTCAGCGATAATCTTGGTGTTCCATCTATGAGAAGTGTGCAGAATCCTCGAGAACGCACTTTTCGAGCTAGTTAATGCGAGAAACACGTTTTCTGGTGTTTTTACCACCCCACAGTGCGTTTGATATGCAGAACCGGCGATGTTTGGTTTTCGTCGAGTTTCAAGTTGAGATATGCATTTTCTACGATACTCTTGGTGAGACTTCTGTCCGAAGTATGCACAATCATCCAGATCGCACTTTTCGAGCTATTTGATGCGAGAAACACGCTATCTGGTGTTTTCAGCACTCCACAGTGCGTTTTATATGCAGAACCGACGATATCTTGGATTTCGTGGGGTTTCAAGCTCAGATATGCATTTTCTGCGATAATCTTGGTGAGACTTCTGTCCGAAGTATGCAGAATCATCCAGATCGCACTTTTCGAGCTATTTAATGCGAGAACACGTTACCTGGTGTTTTCACCACTCCACAGTTGGTTTGATATGCAGAATAGGGGGATCTCTTGGTTTCCGTGGGGTTTCAAGCTGAGATATGCATTTTCTGCGATACTCTTGGTGAAACATCTGTCCGAAGTATGCAGAAACATCAAGGGCGCTCTTTTCGAGCTATTTAATGCGAGAAACACGTTTACTGGGGTTTTCACCACACCACAGTTCGTTGGATGTGCAGAACCGGAGATATCTTGGTTTTCGTGGGGTTTCAAGCTGAGATATGCATTTTCTGCGATAATCTTGGTGAGACTTCTGTCCGAAGTATGCAGAGTCATCGAGATCGTACTTTTCGAGCTATTTAATGCGAGAAACACGTTTTCTGGGGTTTTCACCACTCCACAGTTCGTTGGATATGCAGAACAGGAGATATCTTGGTTTTCGTGGGGTTTCAAGCTCAGATATGCATTTTCTGCGATAATCTTGGTGAGCCTTCTGTCCGAAGTATGCAGAGTCATCGAGATCGTACTTTTCGAGCTATTTAATGCGAGAAACACGTTTTCTGGGGTTTTCACCACTCCACAGTTCGTTGGTTATGCAGAACAGGAGATATCTTGGTTTTCGTGGAGTTTCAAGCTCAGATATGCATTTTCTGCGATAATCTTGGTGAGCCTTCTGTCCGAAGTATGCAGAGTCATCGAGATCGTACTTTTCGAGCTATTTAATGCGAGAAACACGTTGTCTGGTGTTTTCACCACTCCACAGGTGGTTTGATATGCAGAACCGGCGATGTTTGTTTTTCGTCGGGTTTCAAGTTGAGATATGCATTTTCTACGATACTCTTGGTGAAACATCTGCCGAAGTATGCAGAAACATCAAGGGCGCTCTTTTCGAGCTATTTAATGCGACAAACACGTTTTCTGGTGTTTTCAACATTCCACAGTGCGTTTGATATGCAGAACAGTAGATATCTTGGTTTTCGTGGGGTTTCAAGCTGAGATATGCATTTTCTACGATAATCTTGATGAGACTTCTGTCAGAAGTATGCAGAATCTTCGAGAACGCTCTTCTCGAGCTATTTAATGCGAGAAACACGTTATCTGGTGTTTTCACCACTCCACAGTGCGTTAGATATGCAGAGCCGGAGATATCTTGGTTTTCGTGGGGTTTCAAGCTGAGATATGCATTTTCTGCGATAATCTTGGTGAGACTTCTATCCGAAGTATGCAGAATCATCGAGATCGCTCTTTTCGAGCTATTTAATGCGAGAAACAGGTTATCTGGTGTTTTACCACTCCACAGTGCGTTTGATATGTAGAACCGCCGATCACTTGGTTTTCGTGGGGTATCCAGCTGGAATATGCATTTTCTGCGATAATCTTGGTGTTCCATCTATGAGAAGTGTGCAGAATCCTCGAGAACGCACTTTTCGAGCTAGTTAATGCGAGAAACACGTTTTCTGGTGTTTTTACCACCCCACAGTGCGTTTGATATGCAGAACCGGCGATGTTTGGTTTTCGTCGAGTTTCAAGTTGAGATATGCATTTTCTACGATACTCTTGGTGAGACTTCTGTCCGAAGTATGCAGAATCATCCAGATCGCACTTTTCGAGCTATTTAATGCGAGAAACACGCTATCTGGTGTTTTCAGCACTCCACAGTGCGTTTTATATGCAGAACCGACGATATCTTGGATTTCGTGGGGTTTCAAGCTGAGATATGCATTTTCTACGATAAGCTTGGTGAGACATCTGTCCGAAGTATGCAGAAACATCGAGAGCGCTCTTTTCGAGCTATTTAATGCGAGAAACTCGTTTTCTGGGGTTTTCACCACTCCACAGTTCGTTGGATATGCAGAACCGAAGATATCTTGGTTTTCGTTGGCTTTCAAGATGAGATATGCATTTTCTACGATACTCTTGGTGAGACTTCTGTCCGAAGTATGCAGAATCATCCAGATCGCACTTTTCGAGCTATTTGATGCGAGAAACACGCTATCTGGTGTTTTCAGCACTCCACAGTGCGTTTTATATGCAGAACCGACGATATCTTGGATTTCGTGGGGTTTCAAGCTCAGATATGCATTTTCTGCGATAATCTTGGTGAGACTTCTGTCCGAAGTATGCAGAATCATCCAGATCGCACTTTTCGAGCTATTTAATGCGAGAACACGTTACCTGGTGTTTTCACCACTCCACAGTTGGTTTGATATGCAGAATAGGGGGATCTCTTGGTTTTCGTGGGGTTTCAAGCTGAGATATGCATTTTCTGCGATGCTCTTGGTGAAACATCTGTCCGAAGTATGCAGAAACATCAAGGGCGCTCTTTTCGAGCTATTTAATGCGAGAAACACGTTTACTGGGGTTTTCACCACACCACAGTTCGTTGGATGTGCAGAACCGGAGATATCTTGGTTTTCGTGGGGTTTCAAGCTGAGATATGCATTTTCTGCGATAATCTTGGTGAGACTTCTGTCCGAAGTATGCAGAGTCATCGAGATCGTACTTTTCGAGCTATTTAATGCGAGAAACACGTTTTCTGGGGTTTTCACCACTCCACAGTTCGTTGGATATGCAGAACAGGAGATATCTTGGTTTTCGTGGGGTTTCAAGCTCAGATATGCATTTTCTGCGATAATCTTGGTGAGCCTTCTGTCCGAAGTATGCAGAGTCATCGAGATCGTACTTTTCGAGCTATTTAATGCGAGAAACACGTTTTCTGGGGTTTTCACCACTCCACAGTTCGTTGGTTATGCAGAACAGGAGATATCTTGGTTTTCGTGGAGTTTCAAGCTCAGATATGCATTTTCTGCGATAATCTTGGTGAGCCTTCTGTCCGAAGTATGCAGAGTCATCGAGATCGTACTTTTCGAGCTATTTAATGCGAGAAACACGTTGTCTGGTGTTTTCACCACTCCACAGGTGGTTTGATATGCAGAACCGGCGATGTTTGTTTTTCGTCGGGTTTCAAGTTGAGATATGCATTTTCTACGATACTCTTGGTGAAACATCTGCCGAAGTATGCAGAAACATCAAGGGCGCTCTTTTCGAGCTATTTAATGCGACAAACACGTTTTCTGGTGTTTTCACCACTCCACAGTTGGTTTGATATGCAGAACAGGCGATGTTTGGTTTTCGTCGAGTTTCAAGGTCAGATATGCATTTTCTGCGATAATCTTGGTGAGCCTTCTGTCCGAAGTATGCAGAGTCATCGAGATCGTACTTTTCGAGCTATTTAATGCGAGAAACACGTTGTCTGGTGTTTTCACCACTCCACAGATGGTTTGATATGCAGAACCGGCGATGTTTGGTTTTCGTGGGGTTTCAAGCTGAGATATGCATTTTCTGCGATAATCTTGGTGAGACTTCTATCCGAAGTATGCAGAATCATCGAGATCGCTCTTTTCGAGCTATTTAATGCGAGAAACATGTTATCTGGTGTTTTCACCACTCCACAGTGCGTTTGATATGCAGAACCAGCGAAATCTTGGTTTTCGTGGTGTTTCAAGCTCAGATATGCATTTTCTGCGATAATCTTGGTGAGACTTCTGTCCGAAGTATGCAGAATCATCGGGATCGCACTTTTCGAGCTATTTAATGCGAGAAACACGTTATCTGGTGTTTTCAACACTCCACAGTGCGACTGATATGCAGAACCAGCGATATCCTTGTTTTCGTGGGGATTCAAGCTGAGATATGCAATTTCTGCGATAATCTTGTTGAGACTTCTGTCCGAAGTATGCAGAATCATCGAGATCGCTCGTTTCGAGCTATTTAATGCGAGAAACACGTTATCTGGTGTTTTCACCACTCCACAGTGCGTTGGATATGCTGAACCGGAGATATTTTGGTTTTCGTCGGGTTTCAAGCTCAGATATGCATTTTCTACGATAAGCTTGCTGAGACATCCGTCCGAAGTATGCAGAAACATCGGGAGCGCTCTTGTCGAGCTATTTAATGCGAGAAACTCGTTTTCTGGGGTTTTCACCACTCCACAGTTCGTTGGATATGCAGAACCGGAGATATCTTGGTTTTCGTGGGTTTTCAAGCTGAGATATGCATTTTCTGCGATAATCTTGGTGAGACTTCTGTCCGAAGTATGCAGAATCATCGAGATCGCTCTTTTCGAGCTATTTAATGCGAGAAACAAGTTATCTGGTGTTTTCACCACTCAACAGTGCGTTTGATATGCAGAACCAGGGATATCCTGGTATTCGTGGGGATTCAAGCTGAGATATGCATTTTCTACGATAAGCTTGGTGAGACATCTGTCCGAAGTATGCAGAAACATCGAGAGCGCTCTTTTCGAGCTATTTAATGCGAGAAACTCGTTTTCTGGGGTTTTCACCACTCCACAGTTCGTTGGATATGCAGAACCGAAGATATCTTGGTTTTCGTTGGCTTTCAAGATGAGATATGCATTTTCTGCGATAATCTTGGTGAGACTTCTGTCCGAAGTATGCAGAATCATCGAGATCGCTCTTTTCGAGCTATTTAATGCGAGAAACAGGTTATCTGGTGTTTTACCACTCCACAGTGCGTTTGATATGTAGAACCGCCGATCACTTGGTTTTCGTGGGGTATCCAGCTGGAATATGCATTTTCTGCGATAATCTTGGTGTTCCATCTATGAGAAGTGTGCAGAATCCTCGAGAACGCACTTTTCGAGCTAGTTAATGCGAGAAACACGTTTTCTGGTGTTTTTACCACCCCACAGTGCGTTTGATATGCAGAACCGGCGATGTTTGGTTTTCGTCGAGTTTCAAGTTGAGATATGCATTTTCTACGATACTCTTGGTGAGACTTCTGTCCGAAGTATGCAGAATCATCCAGATCGCACTTTTCGAGCTATTTAATGCGAGAAACACGCTATCTGGTGTTTTCAGCACTCCACAGTGCGTTTTATATGCAGAACCGACGATATCTTGGATTTCGTGGGGTTTCAAGCTCAGATATGCATTTTCTGCGATAATCTTGGTGAGACTTCTGTCCGAAGTATGCAGAATCATCCAGATCGCACTTTTCGAGCTATTTAATGCGAGAACACGTTACCTGGTGTTTTCACCACTCCACAGTTGGTTTGATATGCAGAATAGGGGGATCTCTTGGTTTTCGTGGGGTTTCAAGCTGAGATATGCATTTTCTGCGATACTCTTGGTGAAACATCTGTCCGAAGTATGCAGAAACATCAAGGGCGCTCTTTTCGAGCTATTTAATGCGAGAAACACGTTTACTGGGGTTTTCACCACACCACAGTTCGTTGGATGTGCAGAACCGGAGATATCTTGGTTTTCGTGGGGTTTCAAGCTGAGATATGCATTTTCTGCGATAATCTTGGTGAGACTTCTGTCCGAAGTATGCAGAGTCATCGAGATCGTACTTTTCGAGCTATTTAATGCGAGAAACACGTTTTCTGGGGTTGTCACCACTCCACAGTTCGTTGGATATGCAGAACAGGAGATATCTTGGTTTTCGTGGGGTTTCAAGCTCAGATATGCATTTTCTGCGATAATCTTGGTGAGCCTTCTGTCCGAAATATGCAGAGTCATCGAGATCGTACTTTTCGAGCTATTTAATGCGAGAAACACGTTTTCTGGGGTTTTCACCACTCCACAGTTCGTTGGTTATGCAGAACAGGAGATATCTTGGTTTTCGTGGAGTTTCAAGCTCAGATATGCATTTTCTGCGATAATCTTGGTGAGCCTTCTGTCCGAAGTATGCAGAGTCATCGAGATCGTACTTTTCGAGCTATTTAATGCGAGAAACACGTTGTCTGGTGTTTTCACCACTCCACAGGTGGTTTGATATGCAGAACCGGCGATGTTTGTTTTTCGTCGGGTTTCAAGTTGAGATATGCATTTTCTACGATACTCTTGGTGAAACATCTGCCGAAGTATGCAGAAACATCAAGGGCGCTCTTTTCGAGCTATTTAATGCGACAAAAACGTTTTCTGGCGTTTTCACCACTCCACAGTTGGTTTGATATGCAGAACAGGCGATGTTTGGTTTTCGTCGAGTTTCAAGGTCAGATATGCATTTTCTGCGATAATCTTGGTGAGCCTTCTGTCCGAAGTATGCAGAGTCATCGAGATCGTACTTTTCGAGCTATTTAATGCGAGAAACACGTTGTCTGGTGTTTTCACCACTCCACAGATGGTTTGATATGCAGAACCGGCGATGTTTGGTTTTCGTGGGGTTTCAAGCTGAGATATGCATTTTCTGCGATAATCTTGGTGAGACTTCTATCCGAAGTATGCAGAATCATCGAGATCGCTCTTTTCGAGCTATTTAATGCGAGAAACATGTTATCTGGTGTTTTCACCACTCCACAGTGCGTTTGATATGCAGAACCAGCGAAATCTTGGTTTTCGTGGTGTTTCAAGCTCAGATATGCATTTTCTGCGATAATCTTGGTGAGACTTCTGTCCGAAGTATGCAGAATCATCGGGATCGCACTTTTCGAGCTATTTAATGCGAGAAACACGTTATCTGGTGTTTTCAACACTCCACAGTGCGACTGATATGCAGAACCAGCGATATCCTTGTTTTCGTGGGGATTCAAGCTGAGATATGCAATTTCTGCGATAATCTTGTTGAGACTTCTGTCCGAAGTATGCAGAATCATCGAGATCGCTCTTTTCGAGCTATTTAATGCGAGAAACACGTTATCTGGTGTTTTCACCACTCCACAGTGCGTTGGATATGCTGAACCGGAGATATTTTGGTTTTCGTCGGGTTTCAAGCTCAGATATGCATTTTCTACGATAAGCTTGGTGAGACATCCGTCCGAAGTATGCAGAATCATCGAGATCGCTCTTTTCGAGCTATTTAATGCGAGAAACAGGTTATCTGGTGTTTTACCACTCCACAGTGCGTTTGATATGCAGAACCAGCGATATCTTGGTTTTCGTGGGGTTTCAAGCTGAGATATGCATTTTTTACGATAATCTTGGTGAGACTTCTGTCCGAAGTATGCAGAATCATCGAGATCGCTCGTTTCGAGCTATTTAATGCGAGAAACACGTTATCTGGAGTTTTCATCACTCCACAGTGCGTTTGATATGCAGAACCAGCGATATCTTGGTTTTCGTGGGGTTTCAAGCTCAGATATGCATTTTCTGCGATAATCTTGGTGAGACTTCGTTCCGAAGTATGCTTAATCATCGAGATCGCTCTATTCGAGCTATTTAATGCGAGAAACACGTTATCTGGTATTTTCAGCACTCCACAGTGCGATTGATATGCAGAACCAGCGATATCCTTGTTTTCGTGGGGAATCAAGCTGAGATATGCAATTTCTGCGATAAGCTTGGTGAGACATCCGTCCGAAGTATGCTGAAACATCGAGAGCGCTCTTTTCGAGCCATTTAATGCGAGAAACACGTTTTCTGGGGTTTTCACCACACCACAGTTCGTTGGATGTGCATAACCGGAGATATCTTGGTTTTCGTGGGGTTTCAAGCTGAGATATGCATTTTCTGCGATAATCTTGGTGAGACTTCTGTCCGAAGTATGCAGAGTCATCGAGATCGTACTTTTCGAGCTATTTAATGCGAGAAACATGTTATCTGGTGTTTTCACCACTCCACAGTGCGTTTGATATGCAGAACCAGCGAAATCTTGGTTTTCGTGGGGTTTCAAGCTCAGATATGCATTTTCTGCGATAATCTTGGTGAGACTTCTGTCCGAAGTATGCAGAATCATCGATATCGCACTTTTCGAGCTATTTAATGCGAGAAACTCGTTTTCTGGGGTTTTCACCACTCCACAGTTCGTTGGATATGCAGAACCGAAGATATCTTGGTTTTCGTTGGCTTTCAAGATGAGATATGCAATTTCTGCGATAATCTTGTTGAGACTTCTGTCCGAAGTATGCAGAATCATCGAGATCGCTCTTTTCGAGCTATTTAATGCGAGAAACAGGTTATCTGGTGTTTCACCACTCCACAGTGCGTTTGATATGCAGAACCAGCGATATTTTGGTTTTCGTGGGGTTTCAAGCTGAGATATGCATTTTTTACTATAATCTTGGTGAGACTTCTGTCCGAAGTATGCAGAATCATCGAGATCGCTCGTTTCGAGCTTTTTAATGCGAGAAACAAGTTATCTGGTGTTTTCACCACTCCACAGTGCGTTTGATATGCAGAACCAGGGATATCCTGGTATTCGTGGGGATTCAAGCTGATATATGCATTTTCTACGATAAGCTTGGTGAGACATCTGTCCGAAGTATGCAGAAACATCGAGAGCGCTCTTTTCGAGCTATTTAATGCGAGAAACTCGTTTTCTGGGGTTTTCACCACTCCACAGTTCGTTGGATATGCAGAACCGTAGATATCTTGGTTTTCGTTGGCTTTCAAGATGAGATATGCATTTTCTGCCATAATCTTGGTGAGACTTCTGTCCGAAGTATGCAGAATCATCGAGATCGCTCTTTTCGAGCTATTTAATGCGAGAAACAGGTTATCTGGTGTTTCACCACTCCACAGTGCGTTTGATATGCAGAACCAGCGGTATCTTGGTTTTCGTGGGGTTTCAAGCTGAGATATGCCTTTTTTACGATAATCTTGGTGAGACTTCTGTCCGAAGTATGCAGAATCATCGAGATCGCTCGTTTCGAGCTATTTAATGCGAGAAACACGTTATCTGGAGTTTTCATCACTCCACAGTGCGTTTGATATGCAGAACCAGCGATATCTTGGTTTTCGTGGGGTTTCAAGCTCAGATATGCATTTTCTGCGATAATCTTGGTGAGACTTCTGTCCGAAGTATGCTTAATCATCGAGATCGCTCTATTCGAGCTATTTAATGCGAGAAACACGTTATCTGGTATTTTCAGCACTCCACAGTGCGTTTGATATGCAGAACCAGGGATATCCTGGTATTCGTGGGGATTCAAGCTGATATATGCATTTTCTACGATAAGCTTGGTGAGACATCTGTCCGAAGTATGCAGAAACATCGAGAGCGCTCTTTTCGAGCTATTTAATGCGAGAAACTCGTTTTCTGGGGTTTTCACCACTCCACAGTTCGTTGGATGTGCATAACCGGAGATATCTTGGTTTTCGTGGGTTTTCAAGCTGAGATATGCATTTTCTGCGATAATCTTGGTGAGACTTCTGTCCGAAGTATGCAGAGTCATCGAGATCGTACTTTTCGAGCTATTTAATGCGAGAAACATGTTATCTGGTGTTTTCACCACTCCACAGTGCGTTTGATATGCAGAACCAGCGAAATCTTGGTTTTCGTGGGGTTTCAAGCTCAGATATGCATTTTCTGCGATAATCTTGGTGAGACTTCTGTCCGAAGTATGCAGAATCATCGATATCGCACTTTTCGAGCTATTTAATGCGAGAAACTCGTTTTCTGGGGTTTTCACCACTCCACAGTTCGTTGGATATGCAGAACCGAAGATATCTTGGTTTTCGTTGGCTTTCAAGATGAGATATGCAATTTCTGCGATAATCTTGTTGAGACTTCTGTCCGAAGTATGCAGAATCATCGAGATCGCTCTTTTCGAGCTATTTAATGCGAGAAACAGGTTATCTGGTGTTTCACCACTCCACAGTGCGTTTGATATGCAGAACCAGCGATATTTTGGTTTTCGTGGGGTTTCAAGCTGAGATATGCATTTTTTACTATAATCTTGGTGAGACTTCTGTCCGAAGTATGCAGAATCATCGAGATCGCTCGTTTCGAGCTTTTTAATGCGAGAAACAAGTTATCTGGTGTTTTCACCACTCCACAGTGCGTTTGATATGCAGAACCAGGGATATCCTGGTATTCGTGGGGATTCAAGCTGATATATGCATTTTCTACGATAAGCTTGGTGAGACATCTGTCCGAAGTATGCAGAAACATCGAGAGCGCTCTTTTCGAGCTATTTAATGCGAGAAACTCGTTTTCTGGGGTTTTCACCACTCCACAGTTCGTTGGATATGCAGAACCGTAGATATCTTGGTTTTCGTTGGCTTTCAAGATGAGATATGCATTTTCTGCCATAATCTTGGTGAGACTTCTGTCCGAAGTATGCAGAATCATCGAGATCGCTCTTTTCGAGCTATTTAATGCGAGAAACAGGTTATCTGGTGTTTCACCACTCCACAGTGCGTTTGATATGCAGAACCAGCGGTATCTTGGTTTTCGTGGGGTTTCAAGCTGAGATATGCCTTTTTTACGATAATCTTGGTGAGACTTCTGTCCGAAGTATGCAGAATCATCGAGATCGCTCGTTTCGAGCTATTTAATGCGAGAAACACGTTATCTGGAGTTTTCATCACTCCACAGTGCGTTTGATATGCAGAACCAGCGATATCTTGGTTTTCGTGGGGTTTCAAGCTCAGATATGCATTTTCTGCGATAATCTTGGTGAGACTTCTGTCCGAAGTATGCTTAATCATCGAGATCGCTCTATTCGAGCTATTTAATGCGAGAAACACGTTATCTGGTATTTTCAGCACTCCACAGTGCGATTGATATGCAGAACCAACGATATCCTTGTTTTCGTGGGGAATCAAGCTGAGATATGCAATTTCTGCGATAAGCTTGGTGAGACATCCGTCCGAAGTATGCTGAAACATCGAGAGCGCTCTTTTCGAGCTATTTAATGCGAGAAACACGTTTTCTGGGGTTTTCACAACACCACAGTTCGTTGGATATGCAGAACAGGTGATATCTTGGTTTTCGTGGGGATTCAAGCTGATATATGCATTTTCTACGATAAGCTTGGTGAGACATCTGTCCGAAGTATGCAGAAACATCGAGAGCGCTCTTTTCGAGCTATTTAATGCGAGAAACTCGTTTTCTGGGGTTTTCACCACTCCACAGTTCGTTGGATATGCAGAACCGAAGATATCTTGGTTTTCGTTGGCTTTCAAGATGAGATATGCATTTTCTGCGATAATCTTGGTGAGACTTCTGTCCGAAGTATGCAGAATCATCGAGATCGCTCTTTTCGAGCTATTTAATGCGAGAAACAGGTTATCTGGTGTTTCACCACTCCACAGTGCGTTTGATATGCAGAACCAGCGATATCTTGGTTTTCGTGGGGTTTCAAGCTGAGATATGCATTTTTTACGATAATCTTGGTGAGACTTCTGTCCGAAGTATGCAGAATCATCGAGATCGCTCGTTTCGAGCTATTTAATGCGAGAAACACGTTATCTGGAGTTTTCATCACTCCACAGTGCGTTTGATATGCAGAACCAGCGATATCTTGGTTTTCGTGGGGTTTCAAGCTCAGATATGCATTTTCTGCGATAATCTTGGTGAGACTTCTGTCCGAAGTATGCAGAATCATCGAGATCGCTCGTTTCGAGCTATTTAATGCGAGAAACACGTTATCTGGTGTTTTCACCACTCCACAGTGCGTTGGATATGCAGAACCGGAGATATTTTGGTTTTCGTCGGGTTTCAAGCTGAGATATGCATTTTCTTCGATAAGCATGGTGAGACATCCGTCCGAAGTATGCTGAAACATCGAGAGCGCTCTTTTCGAGCTATTTAATGCGAGAAACACGTTTTCTGGGGTTTTCACAACACCACAGTTCGTTGGATATGCAGAACAGGTGATATCTTGGTTTTCGAGGGGTTTCAAGCTGAGATATGCATTTTCTGCGATAAACTTGGAGAGACTTCTGTCCGCAGTATGCTGAATCATCCAGATCGCTCTTTTCGACCTATTTAATGCGAGAAACACGTTATCTTGTGTTTTCACCACTCCACAGTGCGTATGATATGCAGAACCTGCGATATCTTGGTTTTCGTGGGGTTTCAAGCTGAGATAAGCATTGTCTGCGATAATCTTGGTGAGACTTCTGTCCGAAGTATGCAGAATCATCGAGATCGCTCGTTTCGAGCTATTTAATGCGAGAAACACGTTATCTGGAGTTTTCATCACTCCACAGTGCGTTTGATATGCAGAACCAGCGATATCTTGGTTTTCGTGGGGTTTCAAGCTCAGATATGCATTTTCTGCGATAATCTTGGTGAGACTTCTGTCCGAAGTATGCAGAATCATCGAGATCGCTCGTTTCGAGCTATTTAATGCGAGAAACACGTTATCTGGAGTTTTCATCACTCCACAGTGCGTTTGATATGCAGAACCAGCGATATCTTGGTTTTCGTGGGGTTTCAAGCTGAGATAAGCATTGTCTGCGATAATCTTGGTGAGACTTCTTTCCGAAGTGTGCAGAATCATCGAGATCGCTCTTTTCGAGTTGGTTAATGCGAGAAAAACCATATCTGGTGTTTTCAACACTCCACAGTGCGTTTGATATGCAGAACCAGCGATATCTTGGTTTTCGTGGGGTTTCAAGCTCAGATATGCATTTTCTGCGATAATCTTGGTGCGATTTCTGTCCGAAGTATGCTTAATCATCGAGATCGCTCTTTTCGAGTTGGTTAATGCGAGAAAAACCATATCTGGTGTTTTCAACACTCCACAGTGCGTTGGATATGCAGAACCAGCGATATCTTGGTTTTCGTGGGGTTTCAAGCTGAGATATGCATTTTTTACGATAATCTTGGTGAGACTTCTGTCCGAAGTATGCAGAATCATCGAGATCGCTCGTTTCGAGCTATTTAATGCGAGAAACACGTTATCTGGAGTTTTCATCACTCCACAGTGCGTTTGATATGCAGAACCAGCGATATCTTGGTTTTCGTGGGGTTTCAAGCTCAGATATGCATTTTCTGCGATAATCTTGGTGAGACTTCTGTCCGAAGTATGCTTAATCATCGAGATCGCTCTATTCGAGCTATTTAATGCGAGAAACACGTTATCTGGTATTTTCAGCACTCCACAGTGCGATTGATATGCAGAACCAACGATATCCTTGTTTTCGTGGGGAATCAAGCTGAGATATGCAATTTCTGCGATAAGCTTGGTGAGACATCCGTCCGAAGTATGCTGAAACATCGAGAGCGCTCTTTTCGAGCTATTTAATGCGAGAAACACGTTTTCTGGGGTTTTCACAACACCACAGTTCGTTGGATATGCAGAACAGGTGATATCTTGGTTTTCGTGGGGATTCAAGCTGATATATGCATTTTCTACGATAAGCTTGGTGAGACATCTGTCCGAAGTATGCAGAAACATCGAGAGCGCTCTTTTCGAGCTATTTAATGCGAGAAACTCGTTTTCTGGGGTTTTCACCACTCCACAGTTCGTTGGATATGCAGAACCGAAGATATCTTGGTTTTCGTTGGCTTTCAAGATGAGATATGCATTTTCTGCGATAATCTTGGTGAGACTTCTGTCCGAAGTATGCAGAATCATCGAGATCGCTCTTTTCGAGCTATTTAATGCGAGAAACAGGTTATCTGGTGTTTCACCACTCCACAGTGCGTTTGATATGCAGAACCAGCGATATCTTGGTTTTCGTGGGGTTTCAAGCTGAGATATGCATTTTTTACGATAATCTTGGTGAGACTTCTGTCCGAAGTATGCAGAATCATCGAGATCGCTCGTTTCGAGCTATTTAATGCGAGAAACACGTTATCTGGAGTTTTCATCACTCCACAGTGCGTTTGATATGCAGAACCAGCGATATCTTGGTTTTCGTGGGGTTTCAAGCTCAGATATGCATTTTCTGCGATAATCTTGGTGAGACTTCTGTCCGAAGTATGCAGAATCATCGAGATCGCTCGTTTCGAGCTATTTAATGCGAGAAACACGTTATCTGGTGTTTTCACCACTCCACAGTGCGTTGGATATGCAGAACCGGAGATATTTTGGTTTTCGTCGGGTTTCAAGCTGAGATATGCATTTTCTTCGATAAGCATGGTGAGACATCCGTCCGAAGTATGCTGAAACATCGAGAGCGCTCTTTTCGAGCTATTTAATGCGAGAAACACGTTTTCTGGGGTTTTCACAACACCACAGTTCGTTGGATATGCAGAACAGGTGATATCTTGGTTTTCGAGGGGTTTCAAGCTGAGATATGCATTTTCTGCGATAAACTTGGAGAGACTTCTGTCCGCAGTATGCTGAATCATCCAGATCGCTCTTTTCGACCTATTTAATGCGAGAAACACGTTATCTTGTGTTTTCACCACTCCACAGTGCGTATGATATGCAGAACCTGCGATATCTTGGTTTTCGTGGGGTTTCAAGCTGAGATAAGCATTGTCTGCGATAATCTTGGTGAGACTTCTGTCCGAAGTATGCAGAATCATCGAGATCGCTCGTTTCGAGCTATTTAATGCGAGAAACACGTTATCTGGAGTTTTCATCACTCCACAGTGCGTTTGATATGCAGAACCAGCGATATCTTGGTTTTCGTGGGGTTTCAAGCTCAGATATGCATTTTCTGCGATAATCTTGGTGAGACTTCTGTCCGAAGTATGCAGAATCATCGAGATCGCTCGTTTCGAGCTATTTAATGCGAGAAACACGTTATCTGGAGTTTTCATCACTCCACAGTGCGTTTGATATGCAGAACCAGCGATATCTTGGTTTTCGTGGGGTTTCAAGCTGAGATAAGCATTGTCTGCGATAATCTTGGTGAGACTTCTTTCCGAAGTGTGCAGAATCATCGAGATCGCTCTTTTCGAGTTGGTTAATGCGAGAAAAACCATATCTGGTGTTTTCAACACTCCACAGTGCGTTTGATATGCAGAACCAGCGATATCTTGGTTTTCGTGGGGTTTCAAGCTCAGATATGCATTTTCTGCGATAATCTTGGTGCGATTTCTGTCCGAAGTATGCTTAATCATCGAGATCGCTCTTTTCGAGTTGGTTAATGCGAGAAAAACCATATCTGGTGTTTTCAACACTCCACAGTGCGTTGGATATGCAGAACCAGCGATATCTTGGTTTTCGTGGGGTTTCAAGCTGAGATATGCATTTTTTACGATAATCTTGGTGAGACTTCTGTCCGAAGTATGCAGAATCATCGAGATCGCTCGTTTCGAGCTATTTAATGCGAGAAACACGTTATCTGGAGTTTTCATCACTCCACAGTGCGTTTGATATGCAGAACCAGCGATATCTTGGTTTTCGTGGGGTTTCAAGCTCAGATATGCATTTTCTGCGATAATCTTGGTGAGACTTCTGTCCGAAGTATGCTTAATCATCGAGATCGCTCTATTCGAGCTATTTAATGCGAGAAACACGTTATCTGGTATTTTCAGCACTCCACAGTGCGATTGATATGCAGAACCAACGATATCCTTGTTTTCGTGGGGAATCAAGCTGAGATATGCAATTTCTGCGATAAGCTTGGTGAGACATCCGTCCGAAGTATGCTGAAACATCGAGAGCGCTCTTTTCGAGCTATTTAATGCGAGAAACACGTTTTCTGGGGTTTTCACAACACCACAGTTCGTTGGATATGCAGAACAGGTGATATCTTGGTTTTCGTGGGGATTCAAGCTGATATATGCATTTTCTACGATAAGCTTGGTGAGACATCTGTCCGAAGTATGCAGAAACATCGAGAGCGCTCTTTTCGAGCTATTTAATGCGAGAAACTCGTTTTCTGGGGTTTTCACCACTCCACAGTTCGTTGGATATGCAGAACCGAAGATATCTTGGTTTTCGTTGGCTTTCAAGATGAGATATGCATTTTCTACGATAATCTTGGTGAGACTTCTGTCCGAAGTATGCAGAATCATCGAGATCGCTCTTTTCGAGCTATTTAATGCGAGAAACAGGTTATCTGGTGTTTCACCACTCCACAGTGCGTTTGATATGCAGAACCAGCGATATCTTGGTTTTCGTGGGGTTACAAGCTGAGATATGCATTTTTTACGATAATCTTGGTGAGACTTCTGTCCGAAGTATGCAGAATCATCGAGATCGCTCGTTTCGAGCTATTTAATGCGAGAAACACGTTATCTGGAGTTTTCATCACTCCACAGTGCGTTTGATATGCAGAACCAGCGATATCTTGGTTTTCGTGGGGTTTCAAGCTCAGATATGCATTTTCTGCGATAATCTTGGTGAGACTTCTGTCCGAAGTATGCAGAATCATCGAGATCGCTCGTTTCGAGCTATTTAATGCGAGAAACACGTTATCTGGTGTTTTCACCACTCCACAGTGCGTTGGATATGCAGAACCGGAGATATTTTGGTTTTCGTCGGGTTTCAAGCTGAGATATGCATTTTCTTCGATAAGCATGGTGAGACATCCGTCCGAAGTATGCTGAAACATCGAGAGCGCTCTTTTCGAGCTATTTAATGCGAGAAACACGTTTTCTGGGGTTTTCACAACACCACAGTTCGTTGGATATGCAGAACAGGTGATATCTTGGTTTTCGAGGGGTTTCAAGCTGAGATATGCATTTTCTGCGATAAACTTGGAGAGACTTCTGTCCGCAGTATGCTGAATCATCCAGATCGCTCTTTTCGACCTATTTAATGCGAGAAACACGTTATCTTGTGTTTTCACCACTCCACAGTGCGTATGATATGCAGAACCTGCGATATCTTGGTTTTCGTGGGGTTTCAAGCTGAGATAAGCATTGTCTGCGATAATCTTGGTGAGACTTCTGTCCGAAGTATGCAGAATCATCGAGATCGCTCGTTTCGAGCTATTTAATGCGAGAAACACGTTATCTGGAGTTTTCATCACTCCACAGTGCGTTTGATATGCAGAACCAGCGATATCTTGGTTTTCGTGGGGTTTCAAGCTCAGATATGCATTTTCTGCGATAATCTTGGTGAGACTTCTGTCCGAAGTATGCAGAATCATCGAGATCGCTCGTTTCGAGCTATTTAATGCGAGAAACACGTTATCTGGAGTTTTCATCACTCCACAGTGCGTTTGATATGCAGAACCAGCGATATCTTGGTTTTCGTGGGGTTTCAAGCTGAGATAAGCATTGTCTGCGATAATCTTGGTGAGACTTCTTTCCGAAGTGTGCAGAATCATCGAGATCGCTCTTTTCGAGTTGGTTAATGCGAGAAAAACCATATCTGGTGTTTTCAACATTCCACAGTGCGTTTGATATGCAGAACCAGCGATATCTTGGTTTTCGTGGGGTTTCAAGCTCAGATATGCATTTTCTGCGATAATCTTGGTGCGATTTCTGTCCGAAGTATGCTTAATCATCGAGATCGCTCTTTTCGAGTTGGTTAATGCGAGAAAAACCATATCTGGTGTTTTCAACACTCCACAGTGCGTTGGATATGCAGAACCAGCGATATCTTGGTTTTCGTGGGGTTTCAAGCTGAGATATGCATTTTTTACGATAATCTTGGTGAGACTTCTGTCCGAAGTATGCAGAATCATCGAGATCGCTCGTTTCGAGCTATTTAATGCGAGAAACACGTTATCTGGAGTTTTCATCACTCCACAGTGCGTTTGATATGCAGAACCAGCGATATCTTGGTTTTCGTGGGGTTTCAAGCTCAGATATGCATTTTCTGCGATAATCTTGGTGAGACTTCTGTCCGAAGTATGCTTAATCATCGAGATCGCTCTATTCGAGCTATTTAATGCGAGAAACACGTTATCTGGTATTTTCAGCACTCCACAGTGCGATTGATATGCAGAACCAACGATATCCTTGTTTTCGTGGGGAATCAAGCTGAGATATGCAATTTCTGCGATAAGCTTGGTGAGACATCCGTCCGAAGTATGCTGAAACATCGAGAGCGCTCTTTTCGAGCTATTTAATGCGAGAAACACGTTTTCTGGGGTTTTCACAACACCACAGTTCGTTGGATATGCAGAACAGGTGATATCTTGGTTTTCGTGGGGATTCAAGCTGATATATGCATTTTCTACGATAAGCTTGGTGAGACATCTGTCCGAAGTATGCAGAAACATCGAGAGCGCTCTTTTCGAGCTATTTAATGCGAGAAACTCGTTTTCTGGGGTTTTCACCACTCCACAGTTCGTTGGATATGCAGAACCGAAGATATCTTGGTTTTCGTTGGCTTTCAAGATGAGATATGCATTTTCTACGATAATCTTGGTGAGACTTCTGTCCGAAGTATGCAGAATCATCGAGATCGCTCTTTTCGAGCTATTTAATGCGAGAAACAGGTTATCTGGTGTTTCACCACTCCACAGTGCGTTTGATATGCAGAACCAGCGATATCTTGGTTTTCGTGGGGTTTCAAGCTGAGATATGCATTTTTTACGATAATCTTGGTGAGACTTCTGTCCGAAGTATGCAGAATCATCGAGATCGCTCGTTTCGAGCTATTTAATGCGAGAAACACGTTATCTGGAGTTTTCATCACTCCACAGTGCGTTTGATATGCAGAACCAGCGATATCTTGGTTTTCGTGGGGTTTCAAGCTCAGATATGCATTTTCTGCGATAATCTTGGTGAGACTTCTGTCCGAAGTATGCAGAATCATCGAGATCGCTCGTTTCGAGCTATTTAATGCGAGAAACACGTTATCTGGTGTTTTCACCACTCCACAGTGCGTTGGATATGCAGAACCGGAGATATTTTGGTTTTCGTCGGGTTTCAAGCTGAGATATGCATTTTCTTCGATAAGCATGGTGAGACATCCGTCCGAAGTATGCTGAAACATCGAGAGCGCTCTTTTCGAGCTATTTAATGCGAGAAACACGTTTTCTGGGGTTTTCACAACACCACAGTTCGTTGGATATGCAGAACAGGTGATATCTTGGGTTTCGAGGGGTTTCAAGCTGAGATATGCATTTTCTGCGATAAACTTGGAGAGACTTCTGTCCGCAGTATGCTGAATCATCGAGATCGCTCTTTTCGACCTATTTAATGCGAGAAACACGTTATCTTGTGTTTTCACCACTCCACAGTGCGTATGATATGCAGAACCTGCGATATCTTGGTTTTCGTGGGGTTTCAAGCTGAGATAAGCATTGTCTGCGATAATCTTGGTGAGACTTCTTTCCGAAGTGTGCAGAATCATCGAGATCGCTCTTTTCGAGCTGGTTAATGCGAGAAAAACCATATCTGGTGTTTTCAACACTCCACAGTGCGTTGGATATGCAGAACCAGCGATATCTTGGTTTTCGTGGGGTTTCAAGCTGAGATATGCATTTTTTACGATAATCTTGGTGAGACTTCTGTCCGAAGTATGCAGAATCATCGAGATCGCTCGTTTCGAGCTATTTCATGCGAGAAACACGTTATCTGGTGTTTTCACCACTCCACAGTGCGTTGGATATGCAGAACCGGAGATATTTTGGTTTTCGTCGGGTTTCAAGCTGAGATATGCATTTTCTACGATAAGCTTGGTGAGTCATCCGTCCGAAGTATGCAGAAACATCGAGAGCGCTCTTTTCGAGCTATTTAATGCGAGAAACTCGTTTTCTGGGGTTTTCACCACTCCACAGTTCGTTGGATATGCAGAACCGGAGATATCTTGGTTTTCGTGGGTTTTCAAGCTGAGATATGCATTTTCTGCGATAATCTTGGTGAGACTTCTGTCCGAAGTATGCAGAATCATCGAGATCGCTCTTTTCGAGCTATTTAATGCGAGAAACAAGTTATCTGGTGTTTTCACCACTCCACAGTGCGTTTGATATGCAGAACCAGGGATATCCTGGTTTTCGTGGGGATTCAAGCTGAGATAAGCATTTTCTGCGATAATCTTGGAGAGACTTCTGTCCGAAGTATGCTTAATCATCGAGATCGCTCGTTTCGAACTATTTAATGCGAGAAACACGTTATCTGGTGTTTTCACCACTTCACAGTGCGTATGATATGCAGAACCGGCGATATCTTGGTTTTCGTGGGGTTTCAAGCTGAGATATGCATTTTCTGCGATAATCTTGGTGAGACTTTTGTCCGAAGTGTGCAGAATCATCGAGATCGCTCTTTTCGAGCTATTTAATGCGAGAAACAAGTTATCTGGTGTTTTCAACACTCCACAGTGCGTTTGATATGCAGAACCAGCGATATCTTGGTTTTCGTGGGGTTTCAAGCTCAGATATGCATTTTCTGCGATAATCTTGGTGAGACTTCTGTCCGAAGTATGCTTAATCATCGAGATCGCTCTTTTCGAGTTGGTTAATGCGAGAAAAACCATATCTGGTGTTTTCAACACTCCACAGTGCGTTGGATATGCAGAACCAGCGATATCTTGGTTTTCGTGGGGTTTCAAGCTGAGATATGCATTTTTTACGATAATCTTGGTGAGACTTCTGTCCGAAGTATGCAGAATCATCGAGATCGCTCGTTTCGAGCTATTTAATGCGAGAAACACGTTATCTGGAGTTTTCATCACTCCACAGTGCGTTTGATATGCAGAACCAGCGATATCTTGGTTTTCGTGGGGTTTCAAGCTCAGATATGCATTTTCTGCGATAATCTTGGTGAGACTTCTGTCCGAAGTATGCTTAATCATCGAGATCGCTCTATTCGAGCTATTTAATGCGAGAAACACGTTATCTGGTATTTTCAGCACTCCACAGTGCGATTGATATGCAGAACCAACGATATCCTTGTTTTCGTGGGGAATCAAGCTGAGATATGCAATTTCTGCGATAAGCTTGGTGAGACATCCGTCCGAAGTATGCTGAAACATCGAGAGCGCTCTTTTCGAGCTATTTAATGCGAGAAACACGTTTTCTGGGGTTTTCACAACACCACAGTTCGTTGGATATGCAGAACAGGTGATATCTTGGTTTTCGTGGGGATTCAAGCTGATATATGCATTTTCTACGATAAGCTTGGTGAGACATCTGTCCGAAGTATGCAGAAACATCGAGAGCGCTCTTTTCGAGCTATTTAATGCGAGAAACTCGTTTTCTGGGGTTTTCACCACTCCACAGTTCGTTGGATATGCAGAACCGAAGATATCTTGGTTTTCGTTGGCTTTCAAGATGAGATATGCATTTTCTACGATAATCTTGGTGAGACTTCTGTCCGAAGTATGCAGAATCATCGAGATCGCTCTTTTCGAGCTATTTAATGCGAGAAACAGGTTATCTGGTGTTTCACCACTCCACAGTGCGTTTGATATGCAGCACCAGCGATATCTTGGTTTTCGTGGGGTTTCAAGCTGAGATATGCATTTTTTACGATAATTTTGGTGAGACTTCTGTCCGAAGTATGCAGAATCATCGAGATCGCTCGTTTCGAGCTATTTAATGCGAGAAACACGTTATCTGGAGTTTTCATCACTCCACAGTGCGTTTGATATGCAGAACCAGCGATATCTTGGTTTTCGTGGGGTTTCAAGCTCAGATATGCATTTTCTGCGATAATCTTGGTGAGACTTCTGTCCGAAGTATGCAGAATCATCGAGATCGCTCGTTTCGAGCTATTTAATGCGAGAAACACGTTATCTGGTGTTTTCACCACTCCACAGTGCGTTGGATATGCAGAACCGGAGATATTTTGGTTTTCGTCGGGTTTCAAGCTGAGATATGCATTTTCTTCGATAAGCATGGTGAGACATCCGTCCGAAGTATGCTGAAACATCGAGAGCGATCTTTTCGAGCTATTTAATGCGAGAAACACGTTTTCTGGGGTTTTCACAACACCACAGTTCGTTGGATATGCAGAACAGGTGATATCTTGGTTTTCGTGGGGATTCAAGCTGATATATGCATTTTCTACGATAAGCTTGGTGAGACATCTGTCCGAAGTATGCAGAAACATCGAGAGCGCTCTTTTCGAGCTATTTAATGCGAGATACTCGTTTTCTGGGGTTTTCACCACTCCACAGTTCGTTGGATATGCAGAACCGAAGATATCTTGGTTTTCGTTGGCTTTCAAGATGAGATATGCATTTTCTACGATAATCTTGGTGAGACTTCTGTCCGAAGTATGCAGAATCATCGAGATCGCTCTTTTCGAGCTATTTAATGCGAGAAACAGGTTATCTGGTGTTTCACCACTCCACAGTGCGTTTGATATGCAGCACCAGCGATATCTTGGTTTTCGTGGGGTTTCAAGCTGAGATATGCATTTTTTACGATAATCTTGGTGAGACTTCTGTCCGAAGTATGCAGAATCATCGAGATCGCTCGTTTCGAGCTATTTAATGCGAGAAACACGTTATCTGGAGTTTTCATCACTCCACAGTGCGTTGGATATGCAGAACCGGAGATATTTTGGTTTTCGTCGGGTTTCAAGCTGAGATATGCATTTTCTTCGATAAGCATGGTGAGACATCCGTCCGAAGTATGCTGAAACATCGAGAGCGCTCTTTTCGAGCTATTTAATGCGAGAAACACGTTTTCTGGGGTTTTCACAACACCACAGTTCGTTGGATATGCAGAACAGGTGATATCTTGGGTTTCGAGGGGTTTCAAGCTGAGATATGCATTTTCTGCGATAAACTTGGAGAGACTTCTGTCCGCAGTATGCTGAATCATCGAGATCGCTCTTTTCGACCTATTTAATGCGAGAAACACGTTATCTTGTGTTTTCACCACTCCACAGTGCGTATGATATGCAGAACCTGCGATATCTTGGTTTTCGGGGGGTTTCAAGCTGAGATAAGCATTGTCTGCGATAATCTTGGTGAGACTTCTTTCCGAAGTGTGCAGAATCATCGAGATCGCTCTTTTCGAGCTGGTTAATGCGAGAAAAACCATATCTGGTGTTTTCAACACTCCACAGTGCGTTGGATATGCAGAACCAGCGATATCTTGGTTTTCGTGGGGTTTCAAGCTGAGATATGCATTTTTTACGATAATCTTGGTGAGACTTCTGTCCGAAGTATGCAGAATCATCGAGATCGCTCGTTTCGAGCTATTTCATGCGAGAAACACGTTATCTGGTGTTTTCACCACTCCACAGTGCGTTGGATATGCAGAACCGGAGATATTTTGGTTTTCGTCGGGTTTCAAGCTGAGATATGCATTTTCTACGATAAGCTTGGTGAGTCATCCGTCCGAAGTATGCAGAAACATCGAGAGCGCTCTTTTCGAGCTATTTAATGCGAGAAACTCGTTTTCTGGGGTTTTCACCACTCCACAGTTCGTTGGATGTGCAGAACCGGAGATATCTTGGTTTTCGTGGGTTTTCAAGCTGAGATATGCATTTTCTGCGATAATCTTGGAGAGACTTCTGTCCGAAGTATGCTTAATCATCGAGATCGCTCGTTTCGAACTATTTAATGCGAGAAACACGTTATCTGGTGTTTTCACCACTTCACAGTGCGTATGATATGCAGAACCGGCGATATCTTGGTTTTCGTGGGGTTTCAAGCTGAGATATGCATTTTCTGCGATAATCTTGGTGAGACTTTTGTCCGAAGTGTGCAGAATCATCGAGATCGCTCTTTTCGAGCTATTTAATTGCGAGAAACACGTTTTCTGGGATTTTCACCACACCACAGTTCGTTGGATATGCAGAACAGGTGATATCTTGGTTTTCGAGGGGTTTCAAGCTGAGATATGCATTTTCTGCGATGATCTTGGTGAGACTTCTGTTAGAAGTATGCAGAATCATCGAGATCGCACATTTCGATCTATTTATGCGAGAAACACGTTGTCTGGTGTTTTCACCACTCCACAGTTCGTTGGATATGCAGAACCGAAGATATCTTGGTTTTCGTGGGTTTTCAAGCTGAGATATGCATTTTCTGCGATAATCTTGGTGAGACTTCTGTCCGAAGTATGCAGAATCATCGATATCGCTCTTTTCGAGCTATTTAATGCGAGAAACACGTTATCTGGTGTTTTCAGCACTCGACAGTGCGTTTGATATGCAGAACCAGCGATATCTGGGTTTTCGTGGGGTTTCAAGCTGAGATATGCATTTTTTACGATAATCTTGGTGTGACTTCTGTCCGAAGTATGCTTAATTATCGAGATCGCTCTTTTCGACTTATTTAATGCGAGAAACACGTTATCTGGTGTTTTCACCACTCCACAGTGCGTATGATATGCAGAACCTGCGATATCTTGGTTTTCGTGGGGTTTCAATCTGAGATATGCATTGTCTGCGATAATCTTGGTGAGACTTCTGTCCGAAGTGTGCAGAATCATCGAGATCGCTCTTTTCGAGCTATTTAATGCGAGAAACACGTTTTCTGGGGTTTTCACCACACCACAGTTCGTTGGATATGCAGAACAGGTGATATCTTGGTTTTCGAGGGGTTTCAAGCTGAGATATGCATTTTCTGCGATAATCTTGGAGAGACTTCTGTCCGAAGTATGCAGAAACATCGAGATCGCTCTTTTCGAGCTATTTAATGCGAGAAACACGCTATCTGGTGTTTTCACCACTCCACAGTGCGTTTGATATGCAGAACCAGCGATATCTTGGTTTTCGTGGGGTTTCAAGCTGAGATATGCATTTTTACGATAATCTTGGTCAGACTTCTGTCCGAAGTATCCAGAAACATCGAGATCGTTCGTTTCGAGCTATTTAATGCGGGAAACACGTTATCTGGTGTTTTTACCTCTCCACAGTGCGTTGGATATGCAGAACCGGACATATTTTGGTTTTCGTCGGGTTTCATGCTGAGATATGCATTTTTTACGATAATCTTGGTGAGACTTCTGTCCGAAGTATGCTTAATCATCGAGATCGCTCGTTTCGACCTATTTAATGCGAGAAACACGTTATCTGGTGTTTTCACCACTCCACAGTGCGTATGATATGCAGAACCTGCGATATCTTGGTTTTCGTGGGTTTTCAAGCTGAGATATGCATTGTCTGCGATAATCTTGGTGAGACTTCTGTCCGAAGTGTGCAGAATCATCTAGGTCGCTCTTTTCTAGCTATTTAATGCGAGAAACACGTTTTCTGGGGTTTTCACCACTCCACAGTTCGTTGGATATGCAGAACCGGAGATATCTTGGTTTTCGTGGGTTTTCAAGCTGAGATATGCATTTTCTGCGATAATCTTGGTGAGACTTCTGTCCGAAGTATGCTTAATCATCGAGATCGCTCTATTCGAGCTATTTAATGCGAGAAACACGTTATCTGGTATTTTCAGCACTCCACAGTGCGATTGATATGCAGAACCAGCGATATCCTTGTTTTCGTGGGGATTCAAGCTGAGATATGCAATTTCTGCGATAATCTTGGTGAGACTTCTGTCCGAAGTATGCAGAATCATCGAGATCGCTCGTTTCGAGCTATTTAATGCGAGAAACACGTTATCTGGTGTTTTCACCACTCCACAGTGCGTTGGATATGCAGAACCGGAGATATTTCGGTTTTCGTCGGGTTTCAAGCTGAGATATGCATTTTCTACGATAAGCTTGGTGAGACATCCGTCCGAAGTATGCTGAAACATCGAGAGCGCTCTTTTCGAGCTATTTAATGCGAGAAACACGTTTTCTGGGGTTTTCACAACACCACAGTTCGTTGGATATGCAGAACAGGTGATATGTTGGTTTTCGAGGGGTATCAAGCTGAGATATGCATTTTCTGCGATAAACTTGGAGAGACTTCTGTCCGAAGTATGCTGAATCATCGAGATCGCTCTTTTCGACCTATTTAATGCGAGAAACACGTTATCTTGTGTTTTCACCACTCCACAGTGCGTATGATATGCAGAACCTGCGATATCTTGGTTTTCGTGGGGTTTCAAGCTGAGATATGCATTGTCTGCGATAATCTTGGTGAGACTTCTGTCAGAAGTATGCAGAATCATCGAGATCCCTCTTTTCGAGCTATTTAATGCGAGAAACACGTTTTCTGGTGTATTCACCACTCCACAGTGCGTTTGATATGCAGAACCGGCGACATCTTGGCTTTCGTCGGGGTTCATGCTGAGATATGCATTTTCTGCGATAATCTTGGTGAGACATCAGTCAGAGGTATGCAGGATCATCTAGATCCCTCTTTTCGAGCTATTTAATGCGAGAAACACGTTTTCTGGTGTTTTCACCACACCACAGTTCGTTGGATATGCAGAACAGGTGATATCTTGGTTTTCGAGGGGTTTCAAGCTGAGATATGCATTTTCTGCGATAAACTTGGAGAGACTTCTGTCCGAAGTATGCTGAATCATCGAGATCGCTCTTTTCGAGCTGGTTAATGCGATAAAAACCATATCTGGTGTTTTCACCACTCCACAGTGCGTTTGATATGCAGAACCAGCGATATCTTGGTTTTCGTGGGGTTTCAAGCTGAGATATGCATTTTTTACGATAATCTTCGTGAGACTTCTGTCCGAAGTGTGCAGAATCATCGAGATCGCTCTTTTCGAGCTATTTAATGCGAGAAACACGTCTTCTGGGATTTTCACCACACCACAGTTCGTTGGATATGCAGAACAGGTGATATCTTGGTTTTCGATGGGTTTCAAGCTGAGATATGCATTTTCTGCGATGATCTTGGTGAGACTTCTGTTAGAAGTATGCAGAGTCATCGAGATCGCACATTTCAATCTATTTAATGCGAGAAACACGTTGTCTGGTGATTTCACCACTCCACAGTTGGTTTGGTATGCAGAACAGGTGATATCTTGGTTTTCGAGGGGTTTCAAGCTGAGATATGCATTTTCTGCGATAATCTTGGAGAGACTTCTGTCCGAAGTATGCAGAAACATCGAGATCGCTCTTTTCGAGCTATTTAATGCGAGAAACACGCTATCTGGTGTTTTCACCACTCCACAGTGCGTTTGATATGCAGAACCAGCGATATCTTGGTTTTCGTGGGGTTTCAAGCTGAGATATGCATTTTTACGATAATCTTGGTGAGACTTCTGTCCGAAGTATCCAGAAACATCGAGATCGCTCGTTTCGAGCTATTTAATGCGGGAAACACGTTATCTGGTGTTTTTACCTCTCCACAGTGCGTTGGATATGCAGAACCGGACATATTTTGGTTTTCGTCGGGTTTCATGCTGAGATATGCATTTTTTACGATAATCTTGGTGAGACTTCTGTCCGAAGTATGCAGAATCATCGAGATCGCTCGTTTCGAGCTATTTAATGCGAGAAACACGTTATCTGGTGTATTCACCACTCCACAGAGCGTTTGATATGCAGAACCGGCGATATCTTGATATTCGTGGTGTTTCTAGCTGAGATATGCATTTTCTGCGATAATCTTGGTGAGTCTTCTGTCAGAAGTATGCAGAATCATCGAGATCCCTCTTTTCGAGCTATTTAATGCGAGAAACACGTTTTCTGGTGTATTGACCACTCCACAGTGCGTTTGATATGCAGAACCGGCGACATCTTGGCTTTCGTCGGGGTTCATGCTGAGATATGCATTTTCTGCGATAATCTTGGTGAGACATCAGTCAGAAGTATGCAGGATCATCTAGATCGCTCGTTTCTAGCTGCTTAATGCGAGAAACACGTTTTCTGGTGTTTTCACCACTCCACAGTGCGTTTCATATGCAGAACCGGCGACATCTTGGGTTTCGCCGGGGTTCAAGCTGAGATATGAATTTTCTGCGATAATCTTTGTGAGTCTTCTGTCAGAAGTATGCAGAATCATCGAGATCCGTCTTTTCGAGCTATTTGATGCGGGAAACACGTTATCTGGTGTTTTCACCACTCCACAGTGCGTTTGATATGCAGAACCGGCGACATCTTGGCTTTCGTCGGGGTTCAAGCTGAGATATGCATTTTCTGCGATAATCTTGGTGAGTCTTCTGTCAGAAGTATGCAGAATCATCTAGATTGCACTTTTCGAGCTATTTAATGCGAGAAACACGTTTTCTGGTGTATTCACCACTCCACAGAGCGTTTGATATGCAGAACCGGCGACATCTTGATTTTCGTGAGGTTTCCAGCTGAGATATTCATTTTCTGCGATAATCTTGGTGAGTCTTTTGTCAGAAGTATGCAGAATCATCTAGATCGCTCTTTTCGAGCTATTTAATGCGAGAAACACGTTATCTGGTGTTTTCACCACTCCACAGTGCGTTTGATATGCAGAACCGGCGACATCTTGGCTGTCGTCGGGTATCAAGCTGAGATGTGCATTTTCTGCGATAATCTTGGTGAGTCTTCTGTCAGAAGTATGCAGAATCATCTAGATTGCACTTTTCGGGCTATTTAATGCGAGAAACACGTTTTCTGGTGTATTCACCACTCCACAGAGCGTTTGATATGCAGAACCGGCGATATCTTGGTTTTCGTGGGGTTTCAATCTGAGATATGCATTGTCTGCGATAATCTTGGTGAAACTTCTGTCCGAAGTGTGCAGAATCATCGAGATCGCTCTTTTCGAGCTATTTAATGCGAGAAACACGTTTTCTGGGGTTTTCACCACACCACAGTTCGTTGGATATGCCGAACAGGTGATATCTTGGTTTTCGAGGGGTTTCAAGCTGAGATATGCATTTTCTGCGATAAACTTGGAGAGACTTCTGTCCGAAGTATGCTGAATCATCGCGATCGCTCTTTTCGAGCTGGTTAATGCGATAAAAACCATATCTGGTGTTTTCACCACTCCACAGTGCGTTTGATATGCAGAACCAGCGATATCTTGGTTTTCGTGGGGTTTCAAGCTGAGATATGCATTTTTTACGATAATCTTCGTGAGACTTCTGTCCGAAGTGTGCAGAATCATCGAGATCGCTCTTTTCGAGCTATTTAATGCGAGAAACACGTTTTCTGGGATTTTCACCACACCACAGTTCGTTGGATATGCAGAACAGGTGATATCTTGGTTTTCGAGGGGTTTCAAGCTGAGATATGCATTTTCTGCGATGATCTTGGTGAGACTTCTATTAGAAGTATGCAGAATCATCGAGATCGCACATTTCGATCTATTTAATGCGAGAAATACGTTGTCTGGTGAATTCACCACTCCACAGTTGGTTTGATATGCAGAACAGGTGATATCTTGGTTTTCGAGGGGTTTCAAGCTGAGATATGCATTTTCTGCGATAATCTTGGAGAGACTTCTGTCCGAAGTATGCAGAAACATCGAGATCGCTCTTTTCGAGCTATTTAATGCGAGAAACACGCTATCTGGTGTTTTCACCACTCCACAGTGCGTTTGATATGCAGAACCAGCGATATCTTGGTTTTCGTGGGGTTTCAAGCTGAGATATGCATTTTTACGATAATCTTGGTCAGACTTCTGTCCGAAGTATCCAGAAACATCGAGATCGTTCGTTTCGAGCTATTTAATGCGGGAAACACGTTATCTGGTGTTTTTACCTCTCCACAGTGCGTTGGATATGCAGAACCGGACATATTTTGGTTTTCGTCGGGTTTCATGCTGAGATATGCATTTTTTACGATAATCTTGGTGAGACTTCTGTCCGAAGTATGCTTAATCATCGAGATCGCTCGTTTCGACCTATTTAATGCGAGAAACACGTTATCTGGTGTTTTCACCACTCCACAGTGCGTATGATATGCAGAACCTGCGATATCTTGGTTTTCGTGGGGTTTCAAGCTGAGATATGCATTGTCTGCGATAATCTTGGTGAGACTTCTGTCCGATGTGTGCAGAATCATCTAGGTCGCTTTTTTCTAGCTATTTAATGCGAGAAACACGTTTTCTGGGGTTTTCACCACTCCACAGTTCGTTGGATATGCAGAACCGGAGATATCTTGGTTTTCGTGGGTTTTCAAGCTGAGATATGCATTTTCTGCGATAATCTTGGTGAGACTTCTGTCCGAAGTGTGCAGAATCATCGAGATCGCTCTTTTCGAGCTATTTAATGCGAGAAACACGTCTTCTGGGATTTTCACCACACCACAGTTCGTTGGATATGCAGAACAGGTGATATCTTGGTTTTCGATGGGTTTCAAGCTGAGATATGCATTTTCTGCGATGATCTTGGTGAGACTTCTGTTAGAAGTATGCAGAATCATCGAGATCGCACATTTCAATCTATTTAATGCGAGAAACACGTTGTCTGGTGATTTCACCACTCCACAGTTGGTTTGATATGCAGAACAGTTGATATCTTGGTTTTCGAGGGGTTTCAAGCTGAGATATGCATTTTCTGCGATAATCTTGGAGAGACTTCTGTCCGAAGTATGCAGAAACATCGAGATCGCTCTTTTCGAGCTATTTAATGCGAGAAACACGCTATCTGGTGTTTTCACCACTCCACAGTGCGTTTGATATGCAGAACCAGCGATATCTTGGTTTTCGTGGGGTTTCAAGCTGAGATATGCATTTTTACGATAATCTTGGTGAGACTTCTGTCCGAAGTATCCAGAAACATCGAGATCGCTCGTTTCGAGCTATTTAATGCGGGAAACACGTTATCTGGTGTTTTTACCTCTCCACAGTGCGTTGGATATGCAGAACCGGACATATTTTGGTTTTCGTCGGGTTTCATGCTGAGATATGCATTTTTTACGATAATCTTGGTGAGACTTCTGTCCGAAGTATGCAGAATCATCGAGATCGCTCGTTTCGAGCTATTTAATGCGAGAAACACGTTATCTGGTGTATTCACCACTCCACAGAGCGTTTGATATGCAGAACCGGCGATATCTTGATATTCGTGGTGTTTCTAGCTGAGATATGCATTTTCTGCGATAATCTTGGTGAGTCTTCTGTCAGAAGTATGCAGAATCATCGAGATCCCTCTTTTCGAGCTATTTAATGCGAGAAACACGTTTTCTGGTGTATTCACCACTCCACAGTGCGTTTGATATGCAGAACCGGCGACATCTTGGCTTTCGTCGGGGTTCATGCTGAGATATGCATTTTCTGCGATAATCTTGGTGAGACATCAGTCAGAAGTATGCAGGATCATCTAGATCGCTCGTTTCGAGCTGCTTAATGCGAGAAACACGTTTTCTGGTGTTTTCACCACTCCACAGTGCGTTTCATATGCAGAACCGGCGACATCTTGGGTTTCGCCGGGGTTCAAGCTGAGATATGAATTTTCTGCGATAATCTTTGTGAGTCTTCTGTCAGAAGTATGCAGAATCATCGAGATCCGTCTTTTCGAGCTATTTGATGCGGGAAACACGTTATCTGGTGTTTTCACCACTCCACAGTGCGTTTGATATGCAGAACCGGCGACATCTTGGCTTTCGTCGGGGTTCAAGCTGAGATATGCATTTTCTGCGATAATCTTGGTGAGTCTTCTGTCAGAAGTATGCAGAATCATCTAGATTGCACTTTTCGAGCTATTTAATGCGAGAAACACGTTTTCTGGTGTATTCACCACTCCACAGAGCGTTTGATATGCAGAACCGGCGACATCTTGATTTTCGTGAGGTTTCCAGCTGAGATATTCATTTTCTGCGATAATCTTGGTGAGTCTTCTGTCAGAAGTATGCAGAATCATCTAGATCGCTCTTTTCGAGCTATTTAATGCGAGAAACACGTTATCTGGTGTTTTCACCACTCCACAGTGCGTTTGATATGCAGAACCGGCGACATCTTGGCTGTCGTCGGGTATCAAGCTGAGATGTGCGTTTTCTGCGATAATCTTGGTGAGTCTTCTGTCAGAAGTATGCAGAATCATCTAGATTGCACTTTTCGGGCTATTTAATGCGAGAAACACGTTTTCTGGTGTATTCACCACTCCACAGAGCGTTTGATATGCAGAACCGGCGATATCTTGGTTTTCGTGGGGTTTCAATCTGAGATATGCATTGTCTGCGATAATCTTGGTGAAACTTCTGTCCGAAGTGTGCAGAATCATCGAGATCGCTCTTTTCGAGCTATTTAATGCGAGAAACACGTTTTCTGGGGTTTTCACCACACCACAGTTCGTTGGATATGCCGAACAGGTGATATCTTGGTTTTCGAGGGGTTTCAAGCTGAGATATGCATTTTCTGCGATAAACTTGGAGAGACTTCTGTCCGAAGTATGCTGAATCATCGCGATCGCTCTTTTCGAGCTGGTTAATGCGATAAAAACCATATCTGGTGTTTTCACCACTCCACAGTGCGTTTGATATGCAGAACCAGCGATATCTTGGTTTTCGTGGGGTTTCAAGCTGAGATATGCATTTTTTACGATAATCTTCGTGAGACTTCTGTCCGAAGTGTGCAGAATCATCGAGATCGCTCTTTTCGAGCTATTTAATGCGAGAAACACGTTTTCTGGGATTTTCACCACACCACAGTTCGTTGGATATGCAGAACAGGTGATATCTTGGTTTTCGAGGGGTTTCAAGCTGAGATATGCATTTTCTGCGATGATCTTGGTGAGACTTCTGTTAGAAGTATGCAGAATCATCGAGATCGCACATTTCGATCTATTTAATGCGAGAAATACGTTGTCTGGTGAATTCACCACTCCACAGTTGGTTTGATATGCAGAACAGGTGATATCTTGGTTTTCGAGGGGTTTCAAGCTGAGATATGCATTTTCTGCGATAATCTTGGAGAGACTTCTGTCCGAAGTATGCAGAAACATCGAGAACGCTCTTTTCGAGCTATTTAATGCGAGAAACACGCTATCTGGTGTTTTCACCACTCCACAGTGCGTTTGATATGCAGAACCAGCGATATCTTGGTTTTCGTGGGGTTTCAAGCTGAGATATGCATTTTTACGATAATCTTGGTCAGACTTCTGTCCGAAGTATCCAGAAACATCGAGATCGTTCGTTTCGAGCTATTTAATGCGGGAAACACGTTATCTGGTGTTTTTACCTCTCCACAGTGCGTTGGATATGCAGAACCGGACATATTTTGGTTTTCGTCGGGTTTCATGCTGAGATATGCATTTTTTACGATAATCTTGGTGAGACTTCTGTCCGAAGTATGCTTAATCATCGAGATCGCTCGTTTCGACCTATTTAATGCGAGAAACACGTTATCTGGTGTTTTCACCACTCCACAGTGCGTATGATATGCAGAACCTGCGATATCTTGGTTTTCGTGGGGTTTCAAGCTGAGATATGCATTTTTACGATAATCTTGGTCAGACTTCTGTCCGAAGTATCCAGAAACATCGAGATCGTTCGTTTCGAGCTATTTAATGCGGGAAACACGTTATCTGGTGTTTTTACCTCTCCACAGTGCGTTGGATATGCAGAACCGGACATATTTTGGTTTTCGTCGGGTTTCATGCTGAGATATGCATTTTTTACGATAATCTTGGTGAGACTTCTGTCCGAAGTATGCTTAATCATCGAGATCGCTCGTTTCGACCTATTTAATGCGAGAAACACGTTATCTGGTGTTTTCACCACTCCACAGTGCGTATGATATGCAGAACCTGCGATATCTTGGTTTTCGTGGGGTTTCAAGCTGAGATATGCATTGTCTGCGATAATCTTGGTGAGACTTCTGTCCGAAGTGTGCAGAATCATCTAGGTCGCTTTTTTCTAGCTATTTAATGCGAGAAACACGTTTTCTGGGGTTTTCACCACTCCACAGTTCGTTGGATATGCAGAACCGGAGATATCTTGGTTTTCGTGGGTTTTCAAGCTGAGATATGCATTTTCTGCGATAATCTTGGTGAGACTTCTGTCCGAAGTATGCTTAATCATCGAGATCGCTCTATTCGAGCTATTTAATGCGAGAAACACGTTATCTGGTATTTTCAGCACTCCACAGTGCGATTGATATGCAGAACCAGCGATATCCTTGTTTTCGTGGGGATTCAAGCTGAGATATGCAATTTCTGCGATAATCTTGGTGAGACTTCTGTCCGAAGTATGCAGAATCATCGAGATCGCTCGTTTCGAGCTATTTAATGCGAGAAACACGTTATCTGGTGTTTTCACCACTCCACAGTGCGTTGGATATGCAGAACCGGAGATATTTCGGTTTTCGTCGGGTTTCAAGCTGAGATATGCATTTTCTACGATAAGATTGGTGAGACATCCGTCCGAAGTATGCTGAAACATCGAGAGCGCTCTTTTCGAGCTATTTAATGCGAGAAACACGTTTTCTGGGGTTTTCACCACACCACAGTTCGTTGGATATGCAGAACAGGTGATATCTTGGTTTTCGAGGGGTTTCAAGCTGAGATATGCATTTTCTGCGATAAACTTGGAGAGACTTCTGTCCGAAGTATGCTGAATCATCGAGATCGCTCTTTTCGACCTATTTAATGCGAGAAACACGTTATCTTGTGTTTTCACCACTCCACAGTGCGTATGATATGCAGAACCTGCGATATCTTGGTTTTCGTGGGGTTTCAAGCTGAGATATGCATTGTCTGCGATAATCTTGGTGAGACTTCTGTCCGAAGTGTGCAGAATCATCGAGATTGCTCTTTTCGAGCTATTTAATGCGAGAAACACGTTTTCTGGGGTTTTCACCACACCACAGTTCGTTGGATATGCAGAACAGGTGAAATCTTGGTTTTCGAGGGGTTTCAAGCTGAGATATGCATTTTCTGCGATAAACTTGGAGAGACTTCTGTCCGAAGTATGCTGAATCATCGAGATCGCTCTTTTCGAGCTGGTTAATGCGATAAAAACCATATCTGGTGTTTTCACCACTCCACAGTGCGTTTGATATGCAGAACCAGCGATATCTTGGTTTTCGTGGGGTTTCAAGCTGAGATATGCATTTTTTACGATAATCTTCGTGAGACTTCTGTCCGAAGTGTGCAGAATCATCGAGATCGCTCTTTTCGAGCTATTTAATGCGAGAAACACGTCTTCTGGGATTTTCACCACACCACAGTTCGTTGGATATGCAGAACAGGTGATATCTTGGTTTTCGATGGGTTTCAAGCTGAGATATGCATTTTCTGCGTTGATCTTGGTGAGACTTCTGTTAGAAGTATGCAGAATCATCGAGATCGCACATTTCGATCTATTTAATGCGAGAAACACGTTGTCTGGTGTTTTCACCACCTCACAGTTGGTTTGATATGCAGAACAGGTGATATCTTGGTTTTCGAGGGGTTTCAAGCTGAGATATGCATTTTCTGCGATAATCTTGGAGAGACTTCTGTCCGAAGTAAGCAGAAACATCGAGATCGCTCTTTTCGAGCTATTTAATGCGAGAAACACGCTATCTGGTGTTTTCACCACTCCACAGTGCGTTTGATATGCAGAACCAGCGATATCTTGGTTTTCGTGGGGTTTCAAGCTGAGATATGCATTTTTACGATAATCTTGGTGAGACTTCTGTCCGAAGTATCCAGAAACATCGAGATCGCTCGTTTCGAGCTATTTAATGCGAGAAACACGTTATCTGGTGTTTTTACCTCTCCACAGTGCGTTGGATATGCAGAACCGGACATATTTTGGTTTTCGTCGGGTTTCATGCTGAGATATGCATTTTTTACGATAATCTTGGTGAGACTTCTGTCCGAAGTATGCAGAATCATCGAGATCGCTCGTTTCGAGCTATTTAATGCGAGAAACACGTTATCTGGTGTATTCACCACTCCACAGAGCGTTTGATATGCAGAACCGGCGATATCTTGATATTCGTGGTGTTTCTAGCTGAGATATGCATTTTCTGCGATAATCTTGGTGAGTCTTCTGTCAGAAGTATGCAGAATCATCGAGATCCCTCTTTTCGAGCTATTTAATGCGAGAAACACGTTTTCTGGTGTATTCACCACTCCACAGTGCGTTTGATATGCAGAACCGGCGATATCTTGATATTCGTGGTGTTTCTAGCTGAGATATGCATTTTCTGCGATAATCTTGGTGATTCTTCTGTCAGAAGTATGCAGAATCATCGAGATCCCTCTTTTCGAGCTGCTTAATGCGAGAAACACGTTTTCTGGTGTTTTCACCACTCCACAGTGCGTTTGATATGCAGAACCGGCGACATCTTGGGTTTCACCGGGGTTCAAGCTGAGATATGAATTTTCTGCGATAATCTTTGTGAGTCTTCTGTCAGAAGTATGCAGAATCATCGAGATCCGTCTTTTCGAGCTATTTGATGCGGGAAACACGTTATCTGGTGTTTTCACCACTCCACAGTGCGTTTGATATGCAGAACCGGCGACATCTTGGCTTTCGTCGGGGTTCAAGCTGAGATATGCATTTTCTGCGATAATCTTGGTGAGTCTTCTGTCAGAAGTATGCAGAATCATCTAGATTGCACTTTTCGAGCTATTTAATGCGAGAAACACGTTTTCTGGTGTATTCACCACTCCACAGAGCGTTTGATATGCAGAACCGGCGACATCTTGATTTTCGTGAGGTTTCCAGCTGAGATATGCATTTTCTGCGATAATCTTGGTGAGTCTTCTGTCAGAAGTATGCAGAATCATCTAGATCGCTCTTTTCGAGCTATTTAATGCGAGAAACACGTTATCTGGTGTTTTCACCACTCCACAGTGCGTTTGATATGCAGAACCGGCGACATCTTGGCTGTCGTCGGGTATCAAGCTGAGATGTGCATTTTCTGCGATAATCTTGGTGAGTCTTCTGTCAGAAGTATGCAGAATCATCTAGATTGCACTTTTCGGGCTATTTAATGCGAGAAACACGTTTTCTGGTGTATTCACCACTCCACAGAGCGTTTGATATGCAGAACCGGCGATATCTTGATATTCGTGGTGTTTCTAGCTGAGATATGCATTTTCTGCGATAATCTTGGTGAGTCTTCTGTCAGAAGTATGCAGATACATCGAGATCCCTCTTTTCGAGCTATTTAATGCGAGAAACACGTTATCTGGTGTTTTTACCTCTCCACAGTGCGTTGGATATGCAGAACCGGACATATTTTGGTTTTCGTCGGGTTTCATGCTGAGATATGCATTTTTTACGATAATCTTGGTGAGACTTCTGTCCGAAGTATGCAGAATCATCGAGATCGCTCGTTTCGAGCTATTTAATGCGAGAAACACGTTATCTGGTGTATTCACCACTCCACAGAGCGTTTGATATGCAGAACCGGCGATATCTTGATATTCGTGGTGTTTCTAGCTGAGATATGCATTTTCTGCGATAATCTTGGTGAGTCTTCTGTCAGAAGTATGCAGAATCATCGAGATCCCTCTTTTCGAGCTATTTAATGCGAGAAACACGTTTTCTGGTGTATTCACCACTCCACAGTGCGTTTGATATGCAGAACCGGCGATATCTTGATATTCGTGGTGTTTCTAGCTGAGATATGCATTTTCTGCGATAATCTTGGTGAGTCTTCTGTCAGAAGTATGCAGAATCATCGAGATCCCTCTTTTCGAGCTGCTTAATGCGAGAAACACGTTTTCTGGTGTTTTCACCACTCCACAGTGCGTTTGATATGCAGAACCGGCGACATCTTGGGTTTCACCGGGGTTCAAGCTGAGATATGAATTTTCTGCGATAATCTTTGTGAGTCTTCTGTCAGAAGTATGCAGAATCATCGAGATCCGTCTTTTCGAGCTATTTGATGCGGGAAACACGTTATCTGGTGTTTTCACCACTCCACAGTGCGTTTGATATGCAGAACCGGCGACATCTTGGCTTTCGTCGGGGTTCAAGCTGAGATATGCATTTTCTGCGATAATCTTGGTGAGTCTTCTGTCAGAAGTATGCAGAATCATCTAGATTGCACTTTTCGAGCTATTTAATGCGAGAAACACGTTTTCTGGTGTATTCACCACTCCACAGAGCGTTTGATATGCAGAACCGGCGACATCTTGATTTTCGTGAGGTTTCCAGCTGAGATATGCATTTTCTGCGATAATCTTGGTGAGTCTTCTGTCAGAAGTATGCAGAATCATCTAGATCGCTCTTTTCGAGCTATTTAATGCGAGAAACACGTTATCTGGTGTTTTCACCACTCCACAGTGCGTTTGATATGCAGAACCGGCGACATCTTGGCTGTCGTCGGGTATCAAGCTGAGATGTGCATTTTCTGCGATAATCTTGGTGAGTCTTCTGTCAGAAGTATGCAGAATCATCTAGATTGCACTTTTCGGGCTATTTAATGCGAGAAACACGTTTTCTGGTGTATTCACCACTCCACAGAGCGTTTGATATGCAGAACCGGCGATATCTTGATATTCGTGGTGTTTCTAGCTGAGATATGCATTTTCTGCGATAATCTTGGTGAGTCTTCTGTCAGAAGTATGCAGATACATCGAGATCCCTCTTTTCGAGCTATTTAATGCGAGAAACACGTTATCTGGTGTTTTCACCACTCCACAGTGCGTTTGATATGCAGAACCGGCGACATCTTGGCTTTCGTCGGGGTTCAAGCTGAGATATGCATTTTTTACGATAATCTTGGTGAGACTTCTGTCCGAAGTATGCAGAAACATCGAGATCGCTCGTTTCGAGCTATTTAATGCGAGAAACACGTTATCTGGTGTTTTCACCTCTCCACAGTGCGTTGGATATGCAGAACCGGAGATATTTTGGTTTTCGTCGGGTTTCATGCTGAGATATGCATTTTCTACGATAAGCATGGTGAGACATCAGTCCGAAGTATGCAGAAACATCGAGAGCGCTCTTTTCGAGCTATTTAATGCGAGAAACTCGTTTTCTGGGGGTTTCACCACTCCACAGTTCGTTGGATATGCAGAACCGGAGATATCTTGGTTTCCGTGCGGTTTCAAGCTGAGATATGCATTTTCTGCGATAATCCTTGTGAGACTTCTGTCCGAAGTATGCAGAATCTTCGAGCTCGCTCGTTTCGAGCTATTTAATGCGAGAAACACGTTTTCTGGTGTATTCACAACTCCACAGAGCGTTTGATATGCAGAACCGGCGATATCTTGATATTCGTGGTGTTTCTAGCTGAGATATGCATTTTCTGCGATAATCCTGGTGAGTCTTCTGTCAGAAGTATGCAGAATCATCGAGATCCCTCTTTTCGAGCTATTTAATGCGAGAAACACGTTATCTGGTGTTTTCACCACTCCACAGTGCGTTTGATATGCAGAACCGGCGACATCTTGGCTGTCGTCGGGTATCAAGCTGAGATGTGCATTTTCTGCGATAATCTTGGTGAGTCTTCTGTCAGAAGTATGCAGAATCATCTAGATTGCACTTTTCGGGCTATTTAATGCGAGAAACACGTTTTCTGGTGTATTCACCACTCCACAGAGCGTTTGATATGCAGAACCGGCGATATCTTGGTTTTCGTGGGGTTTCAATCTGAGATATGCATTGTCTGCGATAATCTTGGTGAGACTTCTGTCCGAAGTGTGCAGAATCATCGAGATCGCTCTTTTCGAGCTATTTAATGCGAGAAACACGTTTTCTGGGGTTTTCACCACACCACAGTTCGTTGGATATGCCGAAAAGGTGATATCTTGGTTTTCGAGGGGTTTCAAGCTGAGATATGCATTTTCTGCGATAAACTTGGAGAGACTTCTGTCCGAAGTATGCTGAATCATCGCGATCGCTCTTTTCGAGCTGGTTAATGCGATAAAAACCATATCTGGTGTTTTCACCACTCCACAGTGCGTTTGATATGCAGAACCAGCGAAATCTTGGTTTTCGTGGGGTTTCAAGCTGAGATATGCATTTTTTACGATAATCTTCGTGAGACTTCTGTCCGAAGTGTGCAGAATCATCGAGATCGCTCTTATCGAGCTATTTAATGCGAGAAACACGTTGTCTGGTGATTTCACCACTCCACAGTTGGTTTGATATGCAGAACAGGTGATATCTTGGTTTTCGAGGGGTTTCAAGCTGAGATATGCATTTTCTGCGATAATCTTGGAGAGACTTCTGTCCGAAGTATGCAGAAACATCGAGATCGCTCTTTTCGAGCTATTTAATGCGAGAAACACGCTATCTGGTGTTTTCACCACTCCACAGTGCGTTTGATATGCAGAACCAGCGATATCTTGGTTTTCGTGGGGTTTCAAGCTGAGATATGCATTTTTACGATAATCTTGGTGAGTCTTCTGTCAGAAGTATGCAGAATCATCTAGATCGCTCTTTTCGAGCTATTTAATGCGAGAAACACGTTATCTGGTGTTTTCACCACTCCACAGTGCGTTTGATATGCAGAACCGGACATATTTTGGTTTTCGTCGGGTTTCATGCTGAGATATGCATTTTTTACGATAATCTTGGTGAGACTTCTGTCCGAAGTATGCAGAATCATCGAGATCGCTCGTTTCGAGATATTTAATGCGAGAAACACGTTATCTGGTGTATTCACCACTCCACAGAGCGTTTGATATGCAGAACCGGCGATATCTTGATATTCGTGGTGTTTCTAGCTGAGATATGCATTTTCTGCGATAATCTTGGTGAGTCTTCTGTCAGAAGTATGCAGAATCATCGAGATCCCTCTTTTCGAGCTATTTAATGCGAGAAACACGTTTTCTGGTGTATTCACCACTCCACAGTGCGTTTGATATGCAGAACCGGCGACATCTTGGCTTTCGTCGGGGTTCATGCTGAGATATGCATTTTCTGCGATAATCTTGGTGAGACATCAGTCAGAAGTATGCAGGATCATCTAGATCGCTCGTTTCGAGCTGCTTAATGCGAGAAACACGTTTTCTGGTGTTTTCACCACTCCACAGTGCGTTTGATATGCAGAACCGGCGACATCTTGGGTTTCGCCGGGGTTCAAGCTGAGATATGAATTTTCTGCGATAATCTTTGTGAGTCTTCTGTCAGAAGTATGCAGAATCATCGAGATCCGTCTTTTCGAGCTATTTGATGCGGGAAACACGGTATCTGGTGTTTTCACCACTCCACAGTGCGTTTGATATGCAGAACCGGCGACATCTTGGCTTTCGTCGGGGTTCAAGCTGAGATATGCATTTTCTGCGATAATCTTGGTGAGTCTTCTGTCAGAAGTATGCAGAATCATCTAGATTGCACTTTTCGAGCTATTTAATGCGAGAAACACGTTTTCTGGTGTATTCACCACTCCACAGAGCGTTTGATATGCAGAACCGGCGACATCTTGATTTTCGTGAGGTTTCCAGCTGAGATATGCATTTTCTGCGATAATCTTGGTGAGTCTTCTGTCAGAAGTATGCAGAATCATCTAGATCGCTCTTTTCGAGCTATTTAATGCGAGAAACACGTTATCTGGTGTTTTCACCACTCCACAGTGCGTTTGATATGCAGAACCGGCGACATCTTGGCTGTCGTCGGGTATCAAGCTGAGATGTGCATTTTCTGCGATAATCTTGGTGAGTCTTCTGTCAGAAGTATGCAGAATCATCTAGATTGCACTTTTCGGGCTATTTAATGCGAGAAACACGTTTTCTGGTGTATTCACCACTCCACAGAGCGTTTGATATGCAGAACCGGCGATATCTTGATATTCGTGGTGTTTCTAGCTGAGATATGCATTTTCTGCGATAATCTTGGTGAGTCTTCTGTCAGAAGTATGCAGATACATCGAGATCCCTCTTTTCGAGCTATTTAATGCGAGAAACACGTTATCTGGTGTTTTCACCACTCCACAGTGCGTTTGATATGCAGAACCGGCGACATCTTGGCTTTCGTCGGGGTTCAAGCTGAGATATGCATTTTTTACGATAATCTTGGTGAGACTTCTGTCCGAAGTATGCAGAAACATCGAGATCGCTCGTTTCGAGCTATTTAATGCGAGAAACACGTTATCTGGTGTTTTCACCTCTCCACAGTGCGTTGGTTATGCAGAACCGGAGATATTTTGGTTTTCGTCGGGTTTCATGCTGAGATATGCATTTTCTACGATAAGCATGGTGAGACATCAGTCCGAAGTATGCAGAAACATCGAGAGCGCTCTTTTCGAGCTATTTAATGCGAGAAACTCGTTTTCTGGGGGTTTCAGCACTCCACAGTTCGTTGGATATGCAGAACCGGAGATATCTTGGTTTCCGTGCGGTTTCAAGCTGAGATATGCATTTTCTGCGATAATCCTTGTGAGACTTCTGTCCGAAGTATGCAGAATCTTCGAGCTCGCTCGTTTCGAGCTATTTAATGCGAGAAACACGTTTTCTGGTGTATTCACAACTCCACAGAGCGTTTGATATGCAGAACCGGCGATATCTTGATATTCGTGGTGTTTCTAGCTGAGATATGCATTTTCTGCGATAATCCTGGTGAGTCTTCTGTCAGAAGTATGCAGAATCATCGAGATCCCTCTTTTCGAGCTATTTAATGAGAGAAACACGTTTTCTGGTGTATTCACCACTCCACAGTGCGTTTGATATGCAGAACCGGCGACATCTTGGCTTTCGTCGGGGTTCATGCTGGGATATGCATTTTCTACGATAATCTTGGTGAGACATCAGTCAGAAGTATGCAGAATCATCGGGATCGCTCTTTTCGAGCTATTTAATGCGAGAAACACGTTATCTGGTTGTTTTCACCACTCCACAGTGCGTTTGATATGCAGAACCGGCGACATCTTGATTTTCGTGAGGTTTCCAGCTGAGATATGCATTTTCTGCGATAATCTTGGTGAGTCTTCTGTCAGAAGTATGCAGAATCATCTAGATTGCACTTTTCGAGCTATTTAATGCGAGAAACACGTTTTCTGGTGTATTCACCACTCCACAGAGCGTTTGATATGCAGAACCGGCGACATCTTGATTTTCGTGAGGTTTCCAGCTGAGATATGCATTTTCTGCGATAATCTTGGTGAGTCTTCTGTCAGAAGTATGCAGAATCATCTAGATCCCTCTTTTCGAGCTATTTAATGCGAGAAACACGTTATCTGGTGTTTTCACCACTCCACAGTGCGTTTGATATGCAGAACCGGCGACATCTTGGCTTTCGTCGGGGTTCAAGCTGAGATATGCATTTTTTACGATAATCTTGGTGAGACTTCTGTCCGAAGTATGCAGAAACATCGAGATCGCTCGTTCCGAGCTATTTAATGCGAGAAACACGTTATCTGGTGTTTTCACCTCTCCACAGTGCGTTGGATATGCAGAACCGGAGATATTTTGGTTTTCGTCGGGTTTCATGCTGAGATATGCATTTTCTACGATAAGCATGGTGAGACATCAGTCCGAAGTATGCAGAAACATCGAGAGCGCTCTTTTCGAGCTATTTAATGCGAGAAACTCGTTTTCTGGGGGTTTCACCACTCCACAGTTCGTTGGATATGCAGAACCGGAGATATCTTGGTTTCCGTGCGGTTTCAAGCTGAGATATGCATTTTCTGCGATAATCCTTGTGAGACTTCTGTCCGAAGTATGCAGAATCTTCGAGCTCGCTCGTTTCGAGCTATTTAATGCGAGAAACACGTTTTCTGGTGTATTCACAACTCCACAGAGCGTTTGATATGCAGAACCGGCGATATCTTGATATTCGTGGTGTTTCTAGCTGAGATATGCATTTTCTGCGATAATCCTGGTGAGTCTTCTGTCAGAAGTATGCAGAATCATCGAGATCCCTCTTTTCGAGATATTTAATGAGAGAAACACGTTTTCTGGTGTATTCACCACTCCACAGTGCGTTTGATATGCAGAACCGGCGACATCTTGGCTTTCGTCGGGGTTCATGCTGAGATATGCATTTTCTGCGATAATCTTGGTGAGACATCAGTCAGAAGTATGCAGAATCATCTAGATCGCTCGTTTCGAGCTGCTTAATGCGAGAAACACGTTTTCTGGTGTTTTCACCACTCCACAGTGCGATTGATATGCAGAACCGGCGAAATCTTGGATTTCGCCGGGTTTCAAGCTGGGATATGCATTTTCTACGATAATCTTGGTGAGACATCAGTCAGAAGTATGCAGAATCATCGGGATCGCTCTTTTCGAGCTATTTAATGCGAGAAACACGTTATCTGGTTGTTTTCACCACTCCACAGTGCGTTTGATATGCAGAACCGGCGACATCTTGATTTTCGTGAGGTTTCCAGCTGAGATATGCATTTTCTGCGATAATCTTGGTGAGTCTTCTGTCAGAAGTATGCAGAATCATCTAGATCGCTCTTTTCGAGCTATTTAATGGGAGAAACACGTTTTCTGGTGTATTCACAACTCCACAGAGCGTTTGATATGCAGAACCGGCGATATCTTGATATTCGTGGTGTTTCTAGCTGAGATATGCATTTTCTGCGATAATCCTGGTGAGTCTTCTGTCAGAAGTATGCAGAATCATCTAGATCGCTCGTTTCGAGCTGCTTAATGCGAGAAACACGTTTTCTGGTGTTTTCACCACTCCACAGTGCGATTGATATGCAGAACCGGCGAAATCTTGGATTTCGCCGGGTTTCAAGCTGGGATATGCATTTTCTACGATAATCTTGGTGAGACATCAGTCAGAAGTATGCAGAATCATCGGGATCGCTCTTTTCGAGCTATTTAATGCGAGAAACACGTTATCTGGTTGTTTTCACCACTCCACAGTGCGTTTGATATGCAGAACCGGCGACATCTTGATTTTCGTGAGGTTTCCAGCTGAGATATGCATTTTCTGCGATAATCTTGGTGAGTCTTCTGTCAGAAGTATGCAGAATCATCTAGATCGCTCTTTTCGAGCTATTTAATGCGAGAAACACGTTATCTGGGGTTTTCACCACTCCACAGTGCGTTTGATATGCAGAACCGGCGACATCTTGGCTGTCGTCGGGTATCAAGCTGAGATGTGCATTTTCTGCGATAATCTTGGTGAGTCTTCTGTCAGAAGTATGCAGAATCATCTAGATTGCACTTTTCGGGCTATTTAATGCGAGAAACACGTTTTCTGGTGTATTCACCACTCCACAGAGCGTTTGATATGCAGAACCGGCGATATCTTGATATTCGTGGTGTTTCTAGCTGAGATATGCATTTTCTGCGATAATCTTGGTGAGTCTTCTGTCAGAAGTATGCAGATACATCGAGATCCCGCTTTTCGAGCTATTTAATGCGTGAAACACGTTATCTGGTGTTTTCACCACTCCACAGTGCGTTTGATATGCAGAACCGGCGACATCTTGGCTTTCGTCGGGGTTCAAGCTGAGATATGCATTTTTTACGATAATCTTGGTGAGACTTCTGTCCGAAGTATGCAGAAACATCGAGATCGCTCGTTTCGAGCTATTTAATGCGAGAAACACGTTATCTGGTGTTTTCACCTCTCCACAGTGCGTTGGATATGCAGAACCGGAGATATTTTGGTTTTCGTCGGGTTTCATGCTGAGATATGCATTTTCTACGATAAGCATGGTGAGACATCAGTCCGAAGTATGCAGAAACATCGAGAGCGCTCTTTTCGAGCTATTTAATGCGAGAAACTCGTTTTCTGGGGGTTTCACCACTCCACAGTTCGTTGGATATGCAGAACCGGAGATATCTTGGTTCCCGTGCGGGTTCAAGCTGAGATATGCATTTTCTGCGATAATCCTTGTGAGACTTCTGTCCGAAGCATGCAGAATCTTCGAGCTCGCTCGTTTCGAGCTATTTAATGCGAGAAACACGTTTTCTGGTGTATTCACAACTCCACAGAGCGTTTGATATGCAGAACCGGCGATATCTTGATATTCGTGGTGTTTCTAGCTGAGATATGCATTTTCTGCGATAATCCTGGTGAGTCTTCTGTCAGAAGTATGCAGAATCATCGAGATCCCTCTTTTCGAGCTATTTAATGAGGGAAACACGTTTTCTGGTGTATTCACCACTCCACAGTGCGTTTGATATGCAGAACCGGCGACATCTTGGCTTTCGTCGGGGTGCATGCTGAGATATGCATTTTCTGCGATAATCTTGGTGAGACATCAGTCAGAAGTATGCAGAATCATCTAGATCGCTCGTTTCGAGCTGCTTAATGCGAGAAACACGTTTTCTGGTGTTTTCACCACTCCACAGTGCGATTGATATGCAGAACCGGCGAAATCTTGGATTTCGCCGGGTTTCAAGCTGGGATATGCATTTTCTACGATAATCTTGGTGAGACATCAGTCAGAAGTATGCAGAATCATCGGGATCGCTCTTTTCGAGCTATTTAATGCGAGAAGCACGTTATCTGGTTGTTTTCACCACTCCACAGTGCGTTTGATATGCAGAACCGGCGACATCTTGATTTTCGTGAGGTTTCCAGCTGAGATATGCATTTTCTGCGATAATCTTGGTGAGTCTTCTGTCAGAAGTATGCAGAATCATCTAGATCGCTCTTTTCGAGCTATTTAATGCGAGAAACACGTTATCTGGTGTTTTCACCACTCCACAGTGCGTTTGATATGCAGAACCGGCGACATCTAGGCTGTCGTCGGGTATCAAGCTGAGATAGGCATTTTCTGCGATAATCTTGGTGAGTCTTCTGTCAGAAGTATGCAGAATCATCTAGATTGCACTTTTCGAGCTATTTATTGCGAGAAACACGTTTTCTGGTGTATTCACCACTCCACAGAGCGTTTGATATGCAGAACCGGCGACATCTTGGCTGTCGTCGGGTATCAAGCTGAGATGTGCATTTTCTGCGATAATCTTGGTGAGTCTTCTGTCAGAAGTATGCAGAATAATCTAGATTGCACTTTTCGGGCTATTTAATGCGAGAAACACGTTTTCTGGTGTATTCACCACTCCACAGAGCGTTTGATATGCAGCACCGGCGATATCTTGATATTCGTGGTGTTTCTAGCTGAGATATGCATTATCTGCGATAACCTTGGAGAGTCTTCTGTCAGAAGTATGCAGAATCATCGAGATCCCTCTTTTCGAGCTATTTAATGCGAGAAACACGTTATCTGGTGTTTTCACCACTCCACAGTGCGTTTGATATGCAGAACCGGCGACATCTTGGCTTTCGTCGGGGTTCAAGCTGAGATATGCATTTTCTGCGATAATCTTGGTGAGACATCAGTCAGAAGTATGCAGAATCATCTAGATCGCTCGTTTCGAGCTGCTTAATGCGAGAAACACGTTTTCTGGTGTTCTCACCACTCCACAGTGCGTTTGATATGCAGAAACGAAGATATCTTGGTTTCGGTCGGGTTTCAAGCTGAGACATGCATTTTCTGCGATAATCTTGGTGATTCTTCTGTCAGAAGTATGCAGAATCATCGAGAACGCTCTTTTCGAGCTGTTTAATGCGAGAAACACGTTATCTGTTGTTTTCACCACTCCACAGTGCGTTTGATATGCAGAACCGGCGACATCTTGGCTTTCGTCGGGTATCAAGCTGAGATATGCATTTTCTGCGATAATCTTGGTGAGTCTTCTGTCAGAAGTATGCAGAATCATCTAGATTGCACTTTTCGAGCTATTTAATGCGAGAAACACGTTTTCTGGTGTATTCACCACTCCACAGAGCGTTTGATATGCAGAACCGGCGATATCTTGATATTCGTGGTGTTTCTAGCTGAGATATGCATTTTCTGCGATAATCTTGGTGTGTCTTCTGTCAGAAGTATGCAGAATCATCGAGATCCCTTTTCTCGAGCTATTTAATGCGAGAAACACGTTATCTCGTGTTTTCACCGCCCCACAGTGCGTTTGATATGCAGAACCGGCGACATCTTGGCTTTCGTCGGGGTTCAAGCTGAGATATGCATTTTCTGCGATAATCTTGGTGAGACATCAGTCAGAAGTATGCAGAATCATCTAGATCGCTCGTTTCGAGCTGCTTAATGCGAGAAACACGTTTTATGGTGTTCTCACCACTCCACAGTGCGTTTGATATGCAGAAACGAAGATATCTTGGTTTCGGTCGGGTTTCAAGCTGAGACATGCATTTTCTGCGATAATCTTGGTGATTCTTCTGTCAGAAGTATGCAGAATCATCGAGAACGCTCTTTTCGAGCTGTTTAATGCGAGAAACGCGTTATCTGTTGTTTTCACCACTCCACAGTGCGTTTGATATGCAGAACCGGCGACATCTTGGCTTTCGTCGGGTATCAAGCTGAGATATGCATTTTCTGCGATAATCTTGGTGAGTCTTCTGTCAGAAGTATGCAGAATCATCTAGATTGCACTTTTCGAGCTATTAAATGCGAGAAACACGTTTTCTGGTGTATTCACCACTCCACAGAGCGTTTGATATGCAGAACCGGCGATATCTTGATATTCGTGGTGTTTCTAGCTGAGATATGCATTTTCTGCGATAATCTTGGTGAGTCTTCTGTCAGAAGTATGCAGAATCATCGAGATCCCTCTTTTCGAGCTATTTAATGCGAGAAACACGTTATCTCGTGTTTTCACCGCCCCACAGTGCGTTTGATATGCAGAACCGGCGACATCTTGGCTTTCGTCGGGGTTCAAGCTGAGATATGCATTTTCTGCGATAATCTTGGTGAGACATCAGTCAGAAGTATGCAGAATCATCTAGATCGCTCGTTTCGAGCTGCTTAATGCGAGAAACACGTTTTCTGGTGTTTTCACCACTCCACAGTGCGTTTGATATGCAGAACCGGCGACATCTTGGGTTTCGTCGGGGTTCAAGCTGAGATATGCATTTTCTGCGATAATAATTGTGAGTCTTCTGTCAGAAGTATGCAGAATCATCTAGATCGTTCGTTTCGAGCTATTTAATGCGGGAAACACGTTATCTGGTGTTTTCACCACTCCACAGTGCGTTTGATATGCAGAACCGGCGAAATCTTGGATTTCGTCGGGTTTCAAGCTGAGATATGCATTTTCTACGATAATCTTGGTGAGACATCAGTCAGAAGCATGCAGAATCATCGGGATCGCTCTTTTCGAGCTATTTAATGCGAGAAACACGTTATCTGGTTGTTTTCACCACTCCACAGTGCGTTTGATATGCAGAACCGGCGACATCTTGGGTTTCGTCGGGGTTCAAGCTGAGATATGCATTTTCTGCGATAATAATTGTGAGTCTTCTGTCAGAAGTATGCAGAATCATCTAGATCGTTCGTTTCGAGCTATTTAATGCGGGAAACACGTTATCTGGTGTTTTCACCACTCCACAGTGCGTTTGATATGCAGAACCGTGGAAATCTTGGATTTCGTCGGGTTTCAAGCTGAGATATGCATTTTCTACGATAATCTTGGTGAGACATCAGTCAGAAGCATGCAGAATCATCTAGATCGCTCGTTTCGAGCTGCTTAATGCGAGAAACACGTTTTCTGGTGTTTTCACCACTCCACAGTGCGTTTGATATGCAGAACCGGCGACATCTTGGGTTTCGTCGGGGTTCAAGCTGAGATATGCATTTTCTGCGATAATCATTGTGAGTCTTCTGTCAGAAGTATGCAGAATCTTCGAGATCCCTCTTTTCGAGCTACTTAATGCGGGAAACACGTTATCTGGTGTTTTCACCACTCCACAGTGCGTTTGATATGCAGAACCGGCGAAGTCTTGGATTTCGTCGGGTTTCAAGCTGAGATATGCATTTTCTACGATAATCTTGGTGAGACATCAGTCAGAAGTATGCAGAATCATCTAGATCGCTCTTTTCGAGCTATTTAATGCGAGAAACACGATTTCTGGTGTATTCACCACTCCACAGTACGTTTGACATGCAGAACAGGAGATATCTTGGTTTCGGACGGGTTTCAAGCTGAGATATGCATTTTCTACGATAATCTTGGTGAGACTTCTGTCAGAAGTATGCAGAATCATCTAGAACGCTCGTTTCGAGCTATTTAATGCGAGAAACACGTTATCTGGTGTTTTCACCACTCCACAGTGCGTTTGATATGCAGAACCGGCGACATCTTTGCTGTCGTCGGGTATCAAGCTGAGATATGCATTTTCTGCGATAATCTTGGTGAGACATCAGTCAGAAGTATGCAGAATCATCTAGATCGCTCGTTTCGAGCTACTTAATATGTAAAAAACATGTTTTCTGGAGTTTTCAACATTACACAGTGCGTTTGATATGCAGAACCGGCGACATCTTGGATTTCGTCGGGTTTCAAGCTGAGATATGTATTTTCTACGATAATCTTGGTGAGACTTCTGTCAGAAGTTTGCAGAATCTTCGAGAACGCTCTTTTCGATCTACTTAATGCGAGAAACACGTTAACTGGTGTTTTCACCACTCCACAGTGCGATTGATATGCAGAACCGGCGACATCTTGGATTTCGTCGGGGTTCAAGATGAGATATGCATTTTGTACGATAATCTTGGTGAGACTTCTGTCAGAAGTATGCAGAATCATCTAGATCGCTCTTTTCGAGCTATTTAATACGGGAAACACGTTATCTGGTGTTTTCACCACTCCACAGTGCGTTTGATATGCAGAACCGGCGAAATCTTGGATTTCGTCGGGTTTCAAGCTGAGATATGCATTTTCTACGAAAGTCTTGGTGAGACATCAGTCAGAAGTATGCAGAATCATCTAGATCGCTCGTTTCGAGCTGCTTAATGCGAGAAACCCGTTTTCTGGTGTTTTCACCACTCCACAGTGCGTTTGATATGCAGAACCGGCGACATTTTGGGTTTCGTCGGGGTTCAAGCTGAGATATGCATTTTCTGCGATAATCATTGTGAGTCTTTTGTCAGAAGTATGCAGAATCATCGAGATCCCTCTTTTCGAGCTATTTAATGCGAGAAACACGTTTTCTGGTGTATTCACCACTCCACAGTACGTTTGACATGCAGAACCGGAGATATCTTGGTTTCGGACGGGTTTCAAGCTGAGATATGCATTTTCTGCGATAATCTTGGTGAGTCTTCTGTCAGAAGTATGCAGAATCATCTAGATTGCACTTTTCGAGCTATTTAATGCGAAAAAACAAGTTTTCTGGGGCTTTCAACATTACACAGTGCGTTTGATATGCAGAACCGGCGACATCTTGGTTTCGGTCGGGTTTCAAGCTGAGATATGCATTTTCTACGATAATTATGGTGAGACTTCTGTCAGAAGTATGCAGAATCATCTTGATCGCTCGTTTCGAGCTATTTAATGCGAGAAACACGTTTTCTTGTGTAATCACCACTCCACAGTACGTTTGACATGCAGAACCGGAGATGACTTGGTTTTCGTGAGGTTTCAAGCTGAGATTTGCATTTTCTGCGATAATCTTGGTGAGACTTCAGTCAGAAGTATGCAGAATCATCTAGAGCGCTCTTTTCGAGCTATTTAATGCGAAAAAACAAGTTTTCTGTTGTTTTCACCACTCCACAGTGCGTTTGATATGCAGAACCGGCGACATCTTGGATTTCGTCGGGGTTCAAGCTGAGATATGCATTTTCTACGATAATCTTGGTGAGACTTCTGTCAGAAGTATGCAGAATCTTCGAGATCGCTCTTTTCGAGCTACTTAATGCGAGAAACACGTTTTCTTGTGTTATCACTACACCACAGTCCGTTTGATGTGCAGAACCGGAGATACCTTGGTTTTCGTGAGGTTACAAGCTGAGATATGCATTTTCTGCGATAATCTTGGTGAGACTTCAGTCAGAAGTATGCAGAATAATCTAGATCTCTCTTGTCGAGCTATTTAAATCGAGAAACACGTTTTCTGGTGTTTTCGCCACACCACAGTGCGTTTGATATGCAGAACCGGAGATACCTTGGTTTCGGTCGGGTTTCAAGCTGAGATATGCATTTTCTGCGATAATCTTGGTGAGACTTCAGTCAGAAGTATGCAGAATCATCTAGATCGCTCGTTTCGAGCTATCTAATGCGAAAAAACATGTTTTCTGGTGCTTTCAACATTGCACAGTGCGTTTGATATGCAGACCCGGCGATATCTTGATTTTCGTGGTGTTTCAAGCTGAGGTATGCATTTTCTGCGATAATCTTGGTGAGTCTTCTGTCAGAAGTATGCCGAATCATCGGGATCGCTTTTTTCGAGCTATTTAATGCGTAAAAAACATGTTTTCTGGAGTTTTCAACATTACACAGTGCGTTTGATAAGCAGAACCGGCGACATCTTGGATTTCGTCGGGGTTCAATTTGAGATATGCATTTTCTACGATAATCTTGGTGAGACTTCTGTCAGAAGTATGCAGAATCATCTAGATCGCTCTTTTCGAGCTATCTAATGCGAAAAAACAAGTTTTCTGGTGCTTTCAACATTCCACAGTGCGTTTGATATGCAGAACCGGCGATAACTTGATTTTCGTGGTGTTTCAAGCTGAGGTATGCATTTTCTGCGATAATCTTGGTGAGTCTTCTGTCAGAAGTATGCAGAATCATCTAGATAGCTCTTTTCGAGCTATTTAATGCGTAAAAAACATGTTTTCTGGAGTTTTCAACATTACACAGTGCGTTTGATATGCAGAACCGGCGACATCTTGGATTTCGTCGGGTTTCAAGCTGAGATATGCATTTTCTACGATAATCTTGGTGAGACTTCTGTCAGAAGTATGCAGAATCATCTAGATCGCTCTTTTCGAGCTATTTAAATCGAGAAACACGTTTTCTGGTGTTTTCACCACTCCACAGAGCGTTTGATATGCAGAACCGGCGATATCTTGATATTCGTGGTGTTTCTAGCTGAGGTATGCATTTTCTGCGATAATCTTGGTGAGACTTCAGTCAGAAGTATGCAGAATCATCTAGATCGCTCGTTTCGAGCTATTTAATGCGAGAAACACGTTTTCTGGAGTATTCACCACTCCATAGTACGTTTGACAGGCAGAACCGGATATATCTTGGGTTCGGTCGGGTTTCAAGCTGAGATATGCATTTTCTACGATAATCTTGTTGAGACTTCTGTCAGAAGTATGCAGAATCATCGTGAACGCTTTTTTCGAGCTACTTAATGCGAGAAACACGACTTCTGGTGTTTTCACCACTCCACAGAGCGTTTGATATGCAGAACCGGCGACATCTTGGATTTCGTCAGGGTTCAATTTGAGATATGCATTTTCTACGATAATCTTGGTGAGACTTCTGTCAGAAGTATGCAGAATCATCTAGATCGCTCTTTTCGAGCTATCTAATGCGAAAAAACGAGTTTTCTGGTTCTTTCAACATTACACAGTGCGTTTGATATGCAGAACCGGCGACATCTTGGTTTCGGTCGGGGTTCAATTTGAGATATGCATTTTCTGCGATAATCTTGGTGAGTCTTCTGTCAGAAGTATGCAGAATCATCTAGATAGCACTTTTCGAGCTATTTAATGCGTAAAAACATGTTTTCCGGAGTTTTCAACATTACACAGTGCGTTTGATATGCAGAACCAGCGACATCTTGGATTTCGTCGGGTTTCAAGCTGAGATATGTATTTTCTACGATAATCTTGGTGAGACTTCTGTCAGAAGTATGCAGAAACTTCGAGATCGCTCTTTTCGATTTACTTAATGCGAGAAACACGTTATCTGGTGTTTTCACCACTCCACAGTGCGTTTGATATGCAGAACCGTCGACGTCTTGGATTTCGTCGGGGTTCAATTTGAGATATGCATTTTCTACGATAATCTTGGTGAGACTTCTGTCAGAAGTATGTAGAAACTTCGAGATCGCTCTTTTCGAGCTACTTAATGCGAGAAACACGTTATCTGGTGTTTTCAACACTCCACAGTGCGTTTGATATGCAGAACCGGCGACATCTTGGATTTCGTCGGGGTTCACGATGAGATATGCATTTTCTACGATAATCTTGGTGAGACTTCTGTCGGAAGTATGCAGAATCATCTAGATCGCTCTTATCGAGCTATTTAATGCGTAAAAAACATGTTTTCTGGAGTTTTCAACATTCCACAGTGCGTTTGATATGCAGAACCGGCGACATCTTGGATTTCGTCGGGGTTCAATTTGAGAAATGCATTTTCTACGATAACCTTGGTGAGGCTTCTGTCAGAAGTATGTAGAAACTTCGAGATCGCTCTTTTCGAGCTACTTAATATGAGAAACACGTTATCTGGTGTTTTCACCACTCCACAGTGCGTTTGATATGCAGAACCGGCGACATCTTGGATTTCGTCGGGGTTCAAAATGAGATATGCATTTTCGACGATAATCTTGGTGAGACTTCAGTCAGAAGTATGCAGAATCATCTAGATCGCTCTTTTCGAGCTATTTAATGCGAAAAAACATGTTTTCTGGAGTTTTCAAAATTACACAGTGCGTTTGATATGCAGAATCGGCGACATCTTGGATTTCGTCGGGTTTCAAGCTGAGATATGTATTTTCTACGATAATCTTGGTGAGACTTCTGTCAGAAGTATGTAGAAACTTCGAGATCGCTCTTTTCGAGCTACTTAATGCGAGAAACACGTTATCTGGTGTTTTCACCACTCCACAGTGCGTTTGATATGCAGAACCGGCGACATCTTGGATTTCGTCGGGTTTCAAGCTGAGATATGCATTTTCTACAATAATCTTGGTGAGACTGCTCTCAGAAGTATGCAGAATCATCTAGATCGCTCTTTTCGAGCTATTTAATGCGAGAAACACGTTATCTGGTGTTTTCACCACTCCACAGTGCGTTTGATATGCAGAACCGGCGACATCTTGGATTTCGTCGGGTTTCAAGCTGAGATATGCATTTTCTACGATAATCTTGGTGAGACTTCTGTCGGAAGTATGCAGAATCATCTAGATCGCTCTTATCGAGCTATTTAATGCGTAAAAAACATGTTTTCTGGAGTTTTCAACATTCCACAGTGCGTTTGATATGCAGAATCGGCGACATCTTCGATTTCGTCGGGTTTCAAGCTGATATATGCATTTTCTGCGATAATCTTGGTGAGACTTCAGTCAGAAGTATGCAGAATCATCTAGATCGCTCGTTTCGAGCTATCTAATGCGAAAAAACAAGTTTTCTGGTGTTTTCAACATTCCACAGTGCGTTTGATATGCAGAACCGGCGACATCTTGGATTTCGTCGGGGTACAAGCTGAGATATGTATTTTCTACGATAATCCTGATGAGACTTTTGTCAGAAGTATATAGAAACTTCGAGATCGCTCTTTTCGAGCTACTTAACACGAGGAACCCGTTATCTGGTGTTTTCACCACTCCACAGTTCGTTTGATATGCAGAACCGGAGATATCTTGGTTTCGGTCGGGTTTCAAGCTGAGATATGCATTTTCTGCGATAATCTTGGTGAGACTTCAGTCAGAAGTATGCAGAATCATCTAGATCGCTCTTTTCGAGCTATTTAATGCGAGAAACACGTTTTCTGGTTTTTTCGCCACCCCACAGTGCGTTTGATATGCACAAACCGGAGATATCTTGGTTTCGGTCGGGTTTCAAGCTGAGATATGCATTTTCTGCGATAATCTTGGAGAGACTTCAGACAGAAGTATGCAGAATCATCTAGATCGCTCTTTTGGAGCTATTTAATGCGAAAAAAACATGTTTTCTGGAGTTTTCACCACTCCACAGTACGTTTGACATGTAGAACCGGAGATATCTTGGTTTCGGTCGGGTTTCAAGCTGAGATATGCATTTTCTGCGATAATCTTGGTGAGACTTCAGTCAGAAGTATGCAGAATCATCTAGATCGCTCTTTTCGAGCTATTTAATGCGAGAAACACGTTTTCTGGTTTTTTCGCCACCCCACAGTGCGTTTGATATGCACAAACCGGAGATATCTTGGTTTCGGTCGGGTTTCAAGCTGAGATATGCATTTTCTGCGATAATCTTGGAGAGACTTCTGTCAGAAGTATGCAGAATCATCTAGATCGCTCTTTTCGAGCTATCTAATGCGAAAAAACAAGTTTTCTGGTGCTTTCAACATTCCACAGTGCGTTTGATATGCAGAACCGGCGATAACTTGATTTTCGTGGTGTTTCAAGCTGAGGTATGCATTTTCTGCGATAATCTTGGTGAGTCTTCTGTCAGAAGTATGCAGAATCATCTAGATAGCTCTTTTCGAGCTATTTAATGCGTAAAAAACATGTTTTCTGGAGTTTTCAACATTACACAGTGCGTTTGATATGCAGAACCGGCGACATCTTGGATTTCGTCGGGTTTCAAGCTGAGATATGCATTTTCTACGATAATCTTGGTGAGACTTCTGTCAGAAGTATGCAGAATCATCTAGATCGCTCTTTTCGAGCTATTTAAATCGAGAAACACGTTTTCTGGTGTTTTCACCACTCCACAGAGCGTTTGATATGCAGAACCGGCGATATCTTGATATTCGTGGTGTTTCTAGCTGAGGTATGCATTTTCTGCGATAATCTTGGTGAGACTTCAGTCAGAAGTATGCAGAATCATCTAGATCGCTCGTTTCGAGCTATTTAATGCGAGAAACACGTTTTCTGGAGTATTCACCACTCCATAGTACGTTTGACAGGCAGAACCGGATATATCTTGGGTTCGGTCGGGTTTCAAGCTGAGATATGCATTTTCTACGATAATCTTGTTGAGACTTCTGTCAGAAGTATGCAGAATCATCGTGAACGCTTTTTTCGAGCTACTTAATGCGAGAAACACGACTTCTGGTGTTTTCACCACTCCACAGAGCGTTTGATATGCAGAACCGGCGACATCTTGGATTTCGTCAGGGTTCAATTTGAGATATGCATTTTCTACGATAATCTTGGTGAGACTTCTGTCAGAAGTATGCTGAATCATCTAGATCGCTCTTTTCGAGCTATCTAATGCGAAAAAACGAGTTTTCTGGTTCTTTCAACATTACACAGTGCGTTTGATATGCAGAACCGGCGACATCTTGGTTTCGGTCGGGGTTCAATTTGAGATATGCATTTTCTGCGATAATCTTGGTGAGTCTTCTGTCAGAAGTATGCAGAATCATCTAGATAGCACTTTTCGAGCTATTTAATGCGTAAAAACATGTTTTCCGGAGTTTTCAACATTACACAGTGCGTTTGATATGCAGAACCAGCGACATCTTGGATTTCGTCGGGTTTCAAGCTGAGATATGTATTTTCTACGATAATCTTGGTGAGACTTCTGTCAGAAGTATGCAGAAACTTCGAGATCGCTCTTTTCGATTTACTTAATGCGAGAAACACGTTATCTGGTGTTTTCACCACTCCACAGTGCGTTTGATATGCAGAACCGTCGACGTCTTGGATTTCGTCGGGGTTCAATTTGAGATATGCATTTTCTACGATAATCTTGGTGAGACTTCTGTCAGAAGTATGTAGAAACTTCGAGATCGCTCTTTTCGAGCTACTTAATGCGAGAAACACGTTATCTGGTGTTTTCAACACTCCACAGTGCGTTTGATATGCAGAACCGGCGACATCTTGGATTTCGTCGGGGTTCACGATGAGATATGCATTTTCTACGATAATCTTGGTGAGACTTCTGTCGGAAGTATGCAGAATCATCTAGATCGCTCTTATCGAGCTATTTAATGCGTAAAAAACATGTTTTCTGGAGTTTTCAACATTCCACAGTGCGTTTGATATGCAGAACCGGCGACATCTTGGATTTCGTCGGGGTTCAATTTGAGAAATGCATTTTCTACGATAACCTTGGTGAGGCTTCTGTCAGAAGTATGTAGAAACTTCGAGATCGCTCTTTTCGAGCTACTTAATATGAGAAACACGTTATCTGGTGTTTTCACCACTCCACAGTGCGTTTGATATGCAGAACCGGCGACATCTTGGATTTCGTCGGGGTTCAAAATGAGATATGCATTTTCGACGATAATCTTGGTGAGACTTCAGTCAGAAGTATGCAGAATCATCTAGATCGCTCTTTTCGAGCTATTTAATGCGAAAAAACATGTTTTCTGGAGTTTTCAAAATTACACAGTGCGTTTGATATGCAGAATCGGCGACATCTTGGATTTCGTCGGGTTTCAAGCTGAGATATGTATTTTCTACGATAATCTTGGTGAGACTTCTGTCAGAAGTATGTAGAAACTTCGAGATCGCTCTTTTCGAGCTACTTAATGCGAGAAACACGTTATCTGGTGTTTTCACCACTCCACAGTGCGTTTGATATGCAGAACCGGCGACATCTTGGATTTCGTCGGGTTTCAAGCTGAGATATGCATTTTCTACAATAATCTTGGTGAGACTGCTCTCAGAAGTATGCAGAATCATCTAGATCGCTCTTTTCGAGCTATTTAATGCGAGAAACACGTTATCTGGTGTTTTCACCACTCCACAGTGCGTTTGATATGCAGAACCGGCGACATCTTGGATTTCGTCGGGTTTCAAGCTGAGATATGCATTTTCTACGATAATCTTGGTGAGACTTCTGTCGGAAGTATGCAGAATCATCTAGATCGCTCTTATCGAGCTATTTAATGCGTAAAAAACATGTTTTCTGGAGTTTTCAACATTCCACAGTGCGTTTGATATGCAGAATCGGCGACATCTTCGATTTCGTCGGGTTTCAAGCTGATATATGCATTTTCTGCGATAATCTTGGTGAGACTTCAGTCAGAAGTATGCAGAATCATCTAGATCGCTCGTTTCGAGCTATCTAATGCGAAAAAACAAGTTTTCTGGTGTTTTCAACATTCCACAGTGCGTTTGATATGCAGAACCGGCGACATCTTGGATTTCGTCGGGGTACAAGCTGAGATATGTATTTTCTACGATAATCCTGATGAGACTTTTGTCAGAAGTATATAGAAACTTCGAGATCGCTCTTTTCGAGCTACTTAACACGAGGAACCCGTTATCTGGTGTTTTCACCACTCCACAGTTCGTTTGATATGCAGAACCGGAGATATCTTGGTTTCGGTCGGGTTTCAAGCTGAGATATGCATTTTCTGCGATAATCTTGGTGAGACTTCAGTCAGAAGTATGCAGAATCATCTAGATCGCTCTTTTCGAGCTATTTAATGCGAGAAACACGTTTTCTGGTTTTTTCGCCACCCCACAGTGCGTTTGATATGCACAAACCGGAGATATCTTGGTTTCGGTCGGGTTTCAAGCTGAGATATGCATTTTCTGCGATAATCTTGGAGAGACTTCAGACAGAAGTATGCAGAATCATCTAGATCGCTCTTTTGGAGCTATTTAATGCGAAAAAAACATGTTTTCTGGAGTTTTCACCACTCCACAGTACGTTTGACATGTAGAACCGGAGATATCTTGGTTTCGGTCGGGTTTCAAGCTGAGATATGCATTTGCTACGATAATCTTTGTGATACTTCAGTCAGAAGTGTGCAGAATCATCGGGATCGCTCGTTTCGAGCGATTTAATGCGAGAAACACGTTTTCTGGTGTATTCACCACTCCACAGTACGTTTGACATGTAGAACCGGCGATATCTTGATTTTCGTGGTGTTTCAAGCTGAGGTATGCATTTTCTGCGATAATCTTGGTGAGTCTTCTGTCAGAAGTATGCAGAATCATCTAGATCGCTCTTTTCGAGCTATTTAATGCGAGAAACACGTTTTCTGGTGTATTCACCACTCCACAGTGCGTTTGACATGCAGAACCGGCGACATCTTGGATTTCGTCGGGTGTCAAGCTCAGATATCCATTTTCTACGATAATCTTTGTGATACTTCAGTCAGAAGTGTGCAGAATCATCGGGATCGCTCGTTTCGAGCGATTTAATGCGAAAAAACAAGTTTTCTGGTGTTTTCACCACACCACATACCGTTTGATGTGCAGAACCGGAGATAACTTGGTTTTCGTGATGTTTCAAGCTGAGATATGCATTTTCTGCGATAATCTTGGTGAGACTTCAGTCAGAAGTATGCAGAATCATCTAGATCCCTCTTTTCGAGCTATTTAAATCGAGAAACACGTTTTCTGGTGTTTTCGCCACCCCACAGTACGTTTGATATGCAGAACCGGCGACATCTTGGATTTCGTCGGGTTTCAAGCTGAGATATGCATTTTCTACAATAATCTTGGTGAGACTTCTGTCAGAAGTATGCAGAATCATCTAGATCGCTCTTTTCGAGCTATTTAATGCGAAAAAAACATGTTATCTGGAGTTTTCAACATTACACAGTGCGTTTGATATGCAGAACCGGCGACATCTTCGATTTCGTCGGGTTTCAAGCTGAGATATGCATTTTCTGCGATACTCTTGGTGAGTCTTCTGTCAGAAGTATGCAGAATCATATAGATCGCTCTTTTCGAGCTATTTAAATCGAGAAACACGTTTTCTGGTGTTTTCGCAACCCCACAGTGCGTTTGATATGCAGAACCGGAGATATCTTGGTTTCGGTCGGGTTTCAAGCTGAGATATGCATTTTCTGCGATACTCTTGGTGAGTCTTCTGTCAGAAGTATGCAGAATCATCTAGATCGCTCTTTTCGAGCTATTTAATGCGAAAAAACATGTTTTCTGGAGTTTTCAACATTGCACAGTGCGTTTGATATGCAGAACCGGCGACATCTTCGATTCCGTCGGGTTTCAAGCTGAGATATGCATTTTCTGCGATAATCTTGGTGATACTTCAGTCAGAAGTATGCAGAATCATCTAGATCGCTCTTTTCGAGCTATTTAATGCGAGAAACACGTTATCTGGTTGTTTTCACCACGCCACAGTGCGTTTGATATGCAGAACCGGCGACATCTTGAGTTTCGTCGGGGTTCACACTGAGATATGCATTTTCTGCGATAATCTTGGTGAGTCTTCTGTCAGAAGGATGCAGAATCATCTAGATCGCTCTTCTCGAGCTATATAATGCGAGAAACACGTTATCTGGTGTTTTCACCACTCCACAGTGCGTTTGACGTGCAGAACCGGAGATATCTTGGTTTCGGTCGTGTTTCAAGCTGAGGTATGCATTTTCTGCGATAATCTTGGTGAGTCTTCTGTCAGAAGTATGCAGAATCATCTAGATCCCTCTTTTCGAGCTATTTAAATCGAGAAACACGTTTTCTGGTGTATTCACCACTCCACAGTACGTTTGACATGCAGAACCGGAGATATCTTGGTTTCGGTCGTGTTTCAAGCTGAGGTATGCATTTTCTGCGATAATCTTGGTGAGTCTTCTGTCAGAAGTATGCAGAATAATCTAGATCGCTCTTTTCGAGCTATTTAATGCGAGAAACATGTTATCTGGTGTTTTCACCACTCCAGAGTGCGTTTGACATGCAGAACCGGAGACATCTTGGAATTCGTCGGGGTTCACGCTGAGATATGCATTTTCTACGATAATCTTGGTGAGACCTCTGTCAAAAGTATACAGAATGAACTAGATCGCTCTTTTCGAGCTATTTAATGCGAGAAACACGTTTTCTGGTGTATTCACAACTCCACAGTACGTTTGACATGCAGAACCGGCGACATCTTGAGTTTCGTCGGGGTTCACGCTGAGATATGCATTTTCTACGCTAATCTTGGTGAGACCTCTGTCAGAAGTATGCAGAATCATCGGGATCGCTCGTTTCGAGCTATTTAATGCGAGACACACGTTATCTGGTATTTTCACCACTCCACAGTGCGTTTGATATGCAGAACCGGCGACATCTTGGCTTTCTTCGGGTATCAAGGTGAGATATGCATTTTCTACGATAATCTTGGTGAGACTTCTCTCAGAAGTATGCAGAATCATCGGGATCGCGCTTTTCGAGCTATTTAATGCGAGAAACACGTTATCTGGTTGTTTTCACCACGCCACAGTGCGTTTGATATGCAGAACCGGCGACATCTTGAGTTTCGTCGGGGTTCACACTGAGATATGCATTTTCTGCGATAATCTTGGTGAGTCTTCTGTCAGAAGGATGCAGAATCATCTAGATCGCTCTTCTCGAGCTATATAATGCGAGAAACACGTTATCTGGTGTTTTCACCACTCCACAGTGCGTTTGACGTGCAGAACCGGCGACATCTTGGATTTCGTCGGGTGTCAAGCTCAGATATCCATTTTCTAAGATAATCTAGGTGATACTTCAGTCAGAAGTATGCAGAATCATCGGGAGCGCTCGTTTCGAGCGATTTAATGCGAAAAAACAAGTTTTCTGGTGTTTTCACCACTCCACAGTGCGTTTGATATGCAGAACCGGCGACATCATGGATTTCGTCGGGGTTCAAGCTGAGATATGCACTTTCTACGATTATCTTGGTGAGACTTCTGTCAGAAGTATGCAGAATCATCTAGATCGCTCTTTTCGAGCTATTTAATGCGAGAAACACGTTTTCTGGTGTATTCACCACTCCACAGTACGTTTGACATGCAGAACCGGAGATATCTTGGTTTCGGTCGGGTTTCAAGCTGAGATATGCAGTTTCTGCGATAATCTTGGTGAGACTTCAGCCAGAAGTATGCAGAATCATCTAGATCGCTCGTTTCGAGCTATCTAATGCGAAAAAACAAGTTTTCCGGTGTTTTCAACATTCCACAGTGCGTTCGATATGCAGAACCGGCGATATCTTGATTTTCGTGGTGTTTCAAGCTGAGGTATGCATTTTCTGCGATAATCTTGGTGAGTCTTCTGTCAGAAGTATGCAGAATCATCTAGATCGCTCTTTTCGAGCTATTTAATGCGAGAAACACGTTTTATGGTGTATTCACCACTCCACAGTACGTTTGATATGCAGAACCGGCGACAGCTTGGATTTCGTCGGGTTTCAAGCTGAGATATGCATTTGCTACGATAATCTTGGTGAGACTTCTGTCAGAAGTATGTAGAAACTTCGAGATCGCTCTTTTCGAGCTACTTAATGCGAGAAACACGTTATCTGGTGTTTTCACCACTCCACAGTGCGTTTGACATGCAGAACCGGAGATATCTTGGTTTCGGTCGGGTTTCAAGCTGAGATATGCATTTTCTACGATAATCTTGGTGAGTCTTCTGTCAGAACTATGCAGAATCATCTAGATCGCTCTTTTCGAGCTATTTAATGCGAGAAACACGTTTTCTGGTGTATTCACCACTCCACAGCACGTTTGACATGTAGAACCGGCGATATCTTGATTTTCGTGGTGTTTCAAGCTGAGGTATGCATTTTCTGCGATAATCTTGGTGAGTCTTCAGTCAGAAGTATGCAGAATCATCTAGATCGCTATTTTCGAGCTCTTCAATGCGAGAAACACGTTTTCTGGTGTATTCACCACTCCACAGTACGTTTGACATGTAGAACCGGAGATATCTTGGTTTCGGTCGGGTTTCAAGCTGAGATATATATTTTCGACGATAATCTTGGTGAGACTTCTGTCAGAAGTATGCAGAATCTTCGAGAACGCTCTTTTCGAGCTACTTAATGCGAGAAACACGTTTTCTGGTGTTTTCACCACACCACAGACCGTTCGATGTGCAGAACCGGAGATAACTTGGTTTTCGTGAGGTTTCAAGCTGAGATATGCATTTTCTGCGATAATCTTGGTGAGACTTCAGTCAGAAGTATGCAGAATCATCTAGATCCCTCTTTTCGAGCTATTTAAATCGAGAAACACGTTTGCTGGTGTTTTCGCCACCCCACAGTGCGTTCGATATGCAGAACCGGCGATATCTTGATTTTCGTGGTGTTTCAAGCTGAGGTATGCATTTTCTGCGATAATCTTGGTGAGTCTTCTGTCAGAAGCATGCAGAATCAACTAGATCGCTCTTTTCGAGATATTTAATGCGAGAAACACGTTTTCTGGTGTATTCACCACTCCACAGTACGTTTGATATGCAGAACCGGCGACATCTTGGATTTCGTCGGGTTTCAAGCTGAGATATGCATTTTCTACAACAATCTTGGTGAGACTTCTGTCAGAAGTATGCAGAATCATCTAGATCGCTCTTTTCGAGCTATTTAATGCGAAAAAAACATGTTATCTGGAGTTTTCAACATTACACAGTGCGTTTGATATGCAGAACCGGCGACATCTTCGATTTCGTCGGGTTTCAAGCTGAGATATGCATTTTCTGCGATACTCTTGGTGAGTCTTCTGTCAGAAGTATGCAGAATCGTATAGATCGCTCTTTTCGAGCTATTTAAATCGAGAAACACGTTTTCTGGTGTTTTCGCGACCCCACAGTGCGTTTGATATGCAGAACCGGAGATATCTTGGTTTCGGTCGGGTTTCAAGCTGAGATATGCATTTTCTGCGATACTCTTGGTGAGTCTTCTGTCAGAAGTATGCAGAATCATCTAGATCGCTCTTTTCGAGCTATTTAATGCGAAAAAACATGTTTTCTGGAGTTTTCAACATTGCACAGTGCGTTTGATATGCAGAACCGGCGACATCTTCGATTCCGTCGGGTTTCAAGCTGAGATATGCATTTTCTGCGATAATCTTGGTGATACTTCAGTCAGAAGTATGTAGAAACTTCGAGATCGCTCTTTTCGAGCTATTTAATGCGTAAAAAACATGTTTTCTGGAGTTTTCAACATTCCACAGTACGTTTGACATGTAGAACCGGCGATATCTTGATTTTCGTGGTGTTTCAAGCTGAGGTATGCATTTTCTGCGATAATCTTGGTGAGTCTTCTGTCAGAAGTATGCAGAATCATCTAGATCGCTCTATTCGAGCTATTTAATGCGAGAAACACGTTTGCTGGTGTATTCACCACTCCACAGTACGTTTGACATGTAGAACCGGAGATATCTTGGTTTCGGTCGGGTTTCAAACTGAGATATGCATTTTCTACGTTAATCTTGGTGAGACTTCTGTCAGAAGTATGCAGAATCGTCTAGCTCGCCCTTTTCGAGCTATTTAATGCGAAAAAAACATGTTTTCTGGAGTTTTCAACATTACACGGTGCGTTTGATATGCAGAATCGGCGACATCTTGGATTTCGTCGGGTTTCAAGCTGAGATATGTATTTTCTACGATAATCTTGGTGAGACTTGTGTCAGAAGTATGTAGAAACTTCGAGATCGCTCTTTTCGAGCTATTTAATGCGTAAAAAACATGTTTTCTGGAGTTTTCAACATTCCACAGTACGTTTGACATGTAGAACCGGCGATATCTTGATTTTCGTGGTGTTTCAAGCTGAGGTATGCATTTTCTGCGATAATCTTGGTGAGTCTTCTGTCAGAAGTATGCAGAATCATCTAGATCGCTCTATTCGAGCTATTTAATGCGAGAAACACGTTTGCTGGTGTATTCACCACTCCACAGTACGTTTGACATGTAGAACCGGAGATATCTTGGTTTCGGTCGGGTTTCAAACTGAGATATGCATTTTCTACGTTAATCTTGGTGAGACTTCTGTCAGAAGTATGCAGAATCTTCTAGCTCGCCCTTTTCGAGCTATTTAATGCGAAAAAAACATGTTTTCTGGAGTTTTCAACATTACACGGTGCGTTTGATATGCAGAATCGGCGACATCTTGGATTTCGTCGTGTTTCAAGCTGAGATATGTATTTTCTACGATAATCTTGGTGAGACTTGTGTCAGAAGTATGTAGAAACTTCGAGATCGCTCTTTTCGAGCTACTTAATGCGAGAAACACGTTATCTGGTGTTTTCACCACTCCACAGTGCGTTTGATATGCAGAACCGGCGACATCTTGGATTTCGTCGGGTTTCAAGCTGAGATATGTATTTTCTACGATAATCCTGATGAGACTTTTGTCAGAAGTATATAGAAACTTCGAGATCGCTCTTTTCGAGCTACTTAACACGAGGAACCCGTTATCTGGTGTTTTCACCACTCCACAGTTCGTTTGATATGCAGAACCGGAGATATCTTGGTTTCGGTCGGGTTTCAAGCTCAGATATCCATTTTCTACGATAATCTTTGTGATACTTCAGTCAGAAGTGTGCAGAATCATCGGGATCGCTCGTTTCGAGCGATTTAATGCGAAAAAACAAGTTTTCTGGTGTTTTCACCACACCACATACCGTTTGATGTGCAGAACCGGAGATAACTTGGTTTTCGTGATGTTTCAAGCTGAGATATGCATTTTCTGCGATAATCTTGGTGAGACTTCAGTCAGAAGTATGCAGAATCATCTAGATCCCTCTTTTCGAGCTATTTAAATCGAGAAACACGTTTTCTGGTGTTTTCGCCACCCCACAGTACGTTTGATATGCAGAACCGGCGACATCTTGGATTTCGTCGGGTTTCAAGCTGAGATATGCATTTTCTACAATAATCTTGGTGAGACTTCTGTCAGAAGTATGCAGAATCATCTAGATCGCTCTTTTCGAGCTATTTAATGCGAAAAAAACATGTTATCTGGAGTTTTCAACATTACACAGTGCGTTTGATATGCAGAACCGGCGACATCTTCGATTTCGTCGGGTTTCAAGCTGAGATATGCATTTTCTGCGATACTCTTGGTGAGTCTTCTGTCAGAAGTATGCAGAATCATATAGATCGCTCTTTTCGAGCTATTTAAATCGAGAAACACGTTTTCTGGTCTTTTCGCAACCCCACAGTGCGTTTGATATGCAGAACCGGAGATATCTTGGTTTCGGTCGGGTTTCAAGCTGAGATATGCATTTTCTGCGATACTCTTGGTGAGTCTTCTGTCAGAAGTATGCAGAATCATCTAGATCGCTCTTTTCGAGCTATTTAATGCGAAAAAACATGTTTTCTGGAGTTTTCAACATTGCACAGTGCGTTTGATATGCAGAACCGGCGACATCTTCGATTCCGTCGGGTTTCAAGCTGAGATATGCATTTTCTGCGATAATCTTGGTGATACTTCAGTCAGAAGTATGCAGAATCATCTAGATCGCTCTTTTCGAGCTATTTAATGCGAGAAACACGTTTTCTGGTGTATTCACCACTCCACAGTACGTTTGACATGCAGAACCGGAGATATCTTGGTTTCGGTCGTGTTTCAAGCTGAGGTATGCATTTTCTGCGATAATCTTGGTGAGTCTTCTGTCAGAAGTATGCAGAATAATCTAGATCGCTCTTTTCGAGCTATTTAATGCGAGAAACATGTTATCTGGTGTTTTCACCACTCCAGAGTGCGTTTGACATGCAGAACCGGAGACATCTTGGAATTCGTCGGGGTTCACGCTGAGATATGCATTTTCTACGATAATCTTGGTGAGACCTCTGTCAAAAGTATACAGAATGAACTAGATCGCAATTTTCGAGCTATTTAATGCGAGAAACACGTTTTCTGGTGTATTCACAACTCCACAGTACGTTTGACATGCAGAACCGGCGACATCTTGAGTTTCGTCGGGGTTCACGCTGAGATATGCATTTTCTACGCTAATCTTGGTGAGACCTCTGTCAGAAGTATGCAGAATCATCGGGATCGCTCGTTTCGAGCTATTTAATGCGAGACACACGTTATCTGGTATTTTCACCACTCCACAGTGCGTTTGATATGCAGAACCGGCGACATCTTGGCTTTCTTCGGGTATCAAGGTGAGATATGCATTTTCTACGATAATCTTGGTGAGACTTCTCTCAGAAGTATGCAGAATCATCGGGATCGCGCTTTTCGAGCTATTTAATGCGAGAAACACGTTATCTGGTTGTTTTCACCACGCCACAGTGCGTTTGATATGCAGAACCGGCGACATCTTGAGTTTCGTCGGGGTTCACACTGAGATATGCATTTTCTGCGATAATCTTGGTGAGTCTTCTGTCAGAAGGATGCAGAATCATCTAGATCGCTCTTCTCGAGCTATATAATGCGAGAAACACGTTATCTGGTGTTTTCACCACTCCACAGTGCGTTTGACGTGCAGAACCGGCGACATCTTGGATTTCGTCGGGTGTCAAGCTCAGATATCCATTTTCTAAGATAATCTAGGTGATACTTCAGTCAGAAGTATGCAGAATCATCGGGAGCGCTCGTTTCGAGCGATTTAATGCGAAAAAACAAGTTTTCTGGTGTTTTCACCACTCCACAGTGCGTTTGATATGCAGAACCGGCGACATCATGGATTTCGTCGGGGTTCAAGCTGAGATATGCACTTTCTACGATTATCTTGGTGAGACTTCTGTCAGAAGTATGCAGAATCATCTAGATCGCTCTTTTCGAGCTATTTAATGCGAGAAACACGTTTTCTGGTGTATTCACCACTCCACAGTACGTTTGACATGCAGAACCGGAGATATCTTGGTTTCGGTCGGGTTTCAAGCTGAGATATGCAGTTTCTGCGATAATCTTGGTGAGACTTCAGTCAGAAGTATGCAGAATCATCTAGATCGCTCGTTTCGAGCTATCTAATGCGAAAAAACAAGTTTTCCGGTGTTTTCAACATTCCACAGTGCGTTCGATATGCAGAACCGGCGATATCTTGATTTTCGTGGTGTTTCAAGCTGAGGTATGCATTTTCTACGATAATCTTGGTGAGACTTCTCTCAGAAGTATGCAGAATCATCGGGATCGCGCTTTTCGAGCTATTTAATGCGAGAAACACGTTATCTGGTTGTTTTCACCACGCCACAGTGCGTTTGATATGCAGAACCGGCGACATCTTGAGTTTCGTCGGGGTTCACACTGAGATATGCATTTTCTGCGATAATCTTGGTGAGTCTTCTGTCAGAAGGATGCAGAATCATCTAGATCGCTCTTCTCGAGCTATATAATGCGAGAAACACGTTATCTGGTGTTTTCACCACTCCACAGTGCGTTTGACGTGCAGAACCGGCGACATCTTGGATTTCGTCGGGTGTCAAGCTCAGATATCCATTTTCTAAGATAATCTAGGTGATACTTCAGTCAGAAGTATGCAGAATCATCGGGAGCGCTCGTTTCGAGCGATTTAATGCGAAAAAACAAGTTTTCTGGTGTTTTCACCACTCCACAGTGCGTTTGATATGCAGAACCGGCGACATCATGGATTTCGTCGGGGTTCAAGCTGAGATATGCACTTTCTACGATTATCTTGGTGAGACTTCTGTCAGAAGTATGCAGAATCATCTAGATCGCTCTTTTCGAGCTATTTAATGCGAGAAACACGTTTTCTGGTGTATTCACCACTCCACAGTACGTTTGACATGCAGAACCGGAGATATCTTGGTTTCGGTCGGGTTTCAAGCTGAGATATGCATTTTCTGCGATAATCTTGGTGAGACTTCAGTCAGAAGTATGCAGAATCATCTAGATCCCTCTTTTCGAGCTCTTCAATGCGAGAAACACGTTTTCTGGTGTATTCACCACTCCACAGTACGTTTGACATGCAGAACCGGAGATATCTTGGTTTCGGTCGGGTTTCAAGCTGAGATATGCAGTTTCTGCGATAATCTTGGTGAGACTTCAGCCAGAAGTATGCAGAATCATCTAGATCGCTCGTTTCGAGCTATCTAATGCGAAAAAACAAGTTTTCCGGTGTTTTCAACATTCCACAGTGCGTTCGATATGCAGAACCGGCGATATCTTGATTTTCGTGGTGTTTCAAGCTGAGGTATGCATTTTCTGCGATAATCTTGGTGAGTCTTCTGTCAGAAGTATGCAGAATCATCTAGATCGCTCTTTTCGAGCTATTTAATGCGAGAAACACGTTTTATGGTGTATTCACCACTCCACAGTACGTTTGATATGCAGAACCGGCGACAGCTTGGATTTCGTCGGGTTTCAAGCTGAGATATGCATTTGCTACGATAATCTTGGTGAGACTTCTGTCAGAAGTATGTAGAAACTTCGAGATCGCTCTTTTCGAGCTACTTAATGCGAGAAACACGTTATCTGGTGTTTTCACCACTCCACAGTGCGTTTGACATGCAGAACCGGAGATATCTTGGTTTCGGTCGGGTTTCAAGCTGAGATATGCATTTTCTACGATAATCTTGGTGAGTCTTCTGTCAGAACTATGCAGAATCATCTAGATCGCTCTTTTCGAGCTATTTAATGCGAGAAACACGTTTTCTGGTGTATTCACCACTCCACAGCACGTTTGACATGTAGAACCGGCGATATCTTGATTTTCGTGGTGTTTCAAGCTGAGGTATGCATTTTCTGCGATAATCTTGGTGAGTCTTCAGTCAGAAGTATGCAGAATCATCTAGATCGCTATTTTCGAGCTCTTCAATGCGAGAAACACGTTTTCTGGTGTATTCACCACTCCACAGTACGTTTGACATGTAGAACCGGAGATATCTTGGTTTCGGTCGGGTTTCAAGCTGAGATATATATTTTCGACGATAATCTTGGTGAGACTTCTGTCAGAAGTATGCAGAATCTTCGAGAACGCTCTTTTCGAGCTACTTAATGCGAGAAACACGTTTTCTGGTGTTTTCACCACACCACAGACCGTTCGATGTGCAGAACCGGAGATAACTTGGTTTTCGTGAGGTTTCAAGCTGAGATATGCATTTTCTGCGATAATCTTGGTGAGACTTCAGTCAGAAGTATGCAGAATCATCTAGATCCCTCTTTTCGAGCTATTTAAATCGAGAAACACGTTTGCTGGTGTTTTCGCCACCCCACAGTGCGTTCGATATGCAGAACCGGCGATATCTTGATTTTCGTGGTGTTTCAAGCTGAGGTATGCATTTTCTGCGATAATCTTGGTGAGTCTTCTGTCAGAAGCATGCAGAATCAACTAGATCGCTCTTTTCGAGATATTTAATGCGAGAAACACGTTTTCTGGTGTATTCACCACTCCACAGTACGTTTGATATGCAGAACCGGCGACATCTTGGATTTCGTCGGGTTTCAAGCTGAGATATGCATTTTCTACAACAATCTTGGTGAGACTTCTGTCAGAAGTATGCAGAATCATCTAGATCGCTCTTTTCGAGCTATTTAATGCGAAAAAAACATGTTATCTGGAGTTTTCAACATTACACAGTGCGTTTGATATGCAGAACCGGCGACATCTTCGATTTCGTCGGGTTTCAAGCTGAGATATGCATTTTCTGCGATACTCTTGGTGAGTCTTCTGTCAGAAGTATGCAGAATCGTATAGATCGCTCTTTTCGAGCTATTTAAATCGAGAAACACGTTTTCTGGTGTTTTCGCGACCCCACAGTGCGTTTGATATGCAGAACCGGAGATATCTTGGTTTCGGTCGGGTTTCAAGCTGAGATATGCATTTTCTGCGATACTCTTGGTGAGTCTTCTGTCAGAAGTATGCAGAATCATCTAGATCGCTCTTTTCGAGCTATTTAATGCGAAAAAACATGTTTTCTGGAGTTTTCAACATTGCACAGTGCGTTTGATATGCAGAACCGGCGACATCTTCGATTCCGTCGGGTTTCAAGCTGAGATATGCATTTTCTGCGATAATCTTGGTGATACTTCAGTCAGAAGTATGTAGAAACTTCGAGATCGCTCTTTTCGAGCTATTTAATGCGTAAAAAACATGTTTTCTGGAGTTTTCAACATTCCACAGTACGTTTGACATGTAGAACCGGCGATATCTTGATTTTCGTGGTGTTTCAAGCTGAGGTATGCATTTTCTGCGATAATCTTGGTGAGTCTTCTGTCAGAAGTATGCAGAATCATCTAGATCGCTCTATTCGAGCTATTTAATGCGAGAAACACGTTTGCTGGTGTATTCACCACTCCACAGTACGTTTGACATGTAGAACCGGAGATATCTTGGTTTCGGTCGGGTTTCAAACTGAGATATGCATTTTCTACGTTAATCTTGGTGAGACTTCTGTCAGAAGTATGCAGAATCGTCTAGCTCGCCCTTTTCGAGCTATTTAATGCGAAAAAAACATGTTTTCTGGAGTTTTCAACATTACACGGTGCGTTTGATATGCAGAATCGGCGACATCTTGGATTTCGTCGGGTTTCAAGCTGAGATATGTATTTTCTACGATAATCTTGGTGAGACTTGTGTCAGAAGTATGTAGAAACTTCGAGATCGCTCTTTTCGAGCTATTTAATGCGTAAAAAACATGTTTTCTGGAGTTTTCAACATTCCACAGTACGTTTGACATGTAGAACCGGCGATATCTTGATTTTCGTGGTGTTTCAAGCTGAGGTATGCATTTTCTGCGATAATCTTGGTGAGTCTTCTGTCAGAAGTATGCAGAATCATCTAGATCGCTCTATTCGAGCTATTTAATGCGAGAAACACGTTTGCTGGTGTATTCACCACTCCACAGTACGTTTGACATGTAGAACCGGAGATATCTTGGTTTCGGTCGGGTTTCAAACTGAGATATGCATTTTCTACGTTAATCTTGGTGAGACTTCTGTCAGAAGTATGCAGAATCTTCTAGCTCGCCCTTTTCGAGCTATTTAATGCGAAAAAAACATGTTTTCTGGAGTTTTCAACATTACACGGTGCGTTTGATATGCAGAATCGGCGACATCTTGGATTTCGTCGTGTTTCAAGCTGAGATATGTATTTTCTACGATAATCTTGGTGAGACTTGTGTCAGAAGTATGTAGAAACTTCGAGATCGCTCTTTTCGAGCTACTTAATGCGAGAAACACGTTATCTGGTGTTTTCACCACTCCACAGTGCGTTTGATATGCAGAACCGGCGACATCTTGGATTTCGTCGGGTTTCAAGCTGAGATATGTATTTTCTACGATAATCCTGATGAGACTTTTGTCAGAAGTATATAGAAACTTCGAGATCGCTCTTTTCGAGCTACTTAACACGAGGAACCCGTTATCTGGTGTTTTCACCACTCCACAGTTCGTTTGATATGCAGAACCGGAGATATCTTGGTTTCGGTCGGGTTTCAAGCTCAGATATCCATTTTCTACGATAATCTTTGTGATACTTCAGTCAGAAGTGTGCAGAATCATCGGGATCGCTCGTTTCGAGCGATTTAATGCGAAAAAACAAGTTTTCTGGTGTTTTCACCACACCACATACCGTTTGATGTGCAGAACCGGAGATAACTTGGTTTTCGTGATGTTTCAAGCTGAGATATGCATTTTCTGCGATAATCTTGGTGAGACTTCAGTCAGAAGTATGCAGAATCATCTAGATCCCTCTTTTCGAGCTATTTAAATCGAGAAACACGTTTTCTGGTGTTTTCGCCACCCCACAGTACGTTTGATATGCAGAACCGGCGACATCTTGGATTTCGTCGGGTTTCAAGCTGAGATATGCATTTTCTACAATAATCTTGGTGAGACTTCTGTCAGAAGTATGCAGAATCATCTAGATCGCTCTTTTCGAGCTATTTAATGCGAAAAAAACATGTTATCTGGAGTTTTCAACATTACACAGTGCGTTTGATATGCAGAACCGGCGACATCTTCGATTTCGTCGGGTTTCAAGCTGAGATATGCATTTTCTGCGATACTCTTGGTGAGTCTTCTGTCAGAAGTATGCAGAATCATATAGATCGCTCTTTTCGAGCTATTTAAATCGAGAAACACGTTTTCTGGTGTTTTCGCAACCCCACAGTGCGTTTGATATGCAGAACCGGAGATATCTTGGTTTCGGTCGGGTTTCAAGCTGAGATATGCATTTTCTGCGATACTCTTGGTGAGTCTTCTGTCAGAAGTATGCAGAATCATCTAGATCGCTCTTTTCGAGCTATTTAATGCGAAAAAACATGTTTTCTGGAGTTTTCAACATTGCACAGTGCGTTTGATATGCAGAACCGGCGACATCTTCGATTCCGTCGGGTTTCAAGCTGAGATATGCATTTTCTGCGATAATCTTGGTGATACTTCAGTCAGAAGTATGCAGAATCATCTAGATCGCTCTTTTCGAGCTATTTAATGCGAGAAACACGTTTTCTGGTGTATTCACCACTCCACAGTACGTTTGACATGCAGAACCGGAGATATCTTGGTTTCGGTCGTGTTTCAAGCTGAGGTATGCATTTTCTGCGATAATCTTGGTGAGTCTTCTGTCAGAAGTATGCAGAATAATCTAGATCGCTCTTTTCGAGCTATTTAATGCGAGAAACATGTTATCTGGTGTTTTCACCACTCCAGAGTGCGTTTGACATGCAGAACCGGAGACATCTTGGAATTCGTCGGGGTTCACGCTGAGATATGCATTTTCTACGATAATCTTGGTGAGACCTCTGTCAAAAGTATACAGAATGAACTAGATCGCAATTTTCGAGCTATTTAATGCGAGAAACACGTTTTCTGGTGTATTCACAACTCCACAGTACGTTTGACATGCAGAACCGGCGACATCTTGAGTTTCGTCGGGGTTCACGCTGAGATATGCATTTTCTACGCTAATCTTGGTGAGACCTCTGTCAGAAGTATGCAGAATCATCGGGATCGCTCGTTTCGAGCTATTTAATGCGAGACACACGTTATCTGGTATTTTCACCACTCCACAGTGCGTTTGATATGCAGAACCGGCGACATCTTGGCTTTCTTCGGGTATCAAGGTGAGATATGCATTTTCTACGATAATCTTGGTGAGACTTCTCTCAGAAGTATGCAGAATCATCGGGATCGCGCTTTTCGAGCTATTTAATGCGAGAAACACGTTATCTGGTTGTTTTCACCACGCCACAGTGCGTTTGATATGCAGAACCGGCGACATCTTGAGTTTCGTCGGGGTTCACACTGAGATATGCATTTTCTGCGATAATCTTGGTGAGTCTTCTGTCAGAAGGATGCAGAATCATCTAGATCGCTCTTCTCGAGCTATATAATGCGAGAAACACGTTATCTGGTGTTTTCACCACTCCACAGTGCGTTTGACGTGCAGAACCGGCGACATCTTGGATTTCGTCGGGTGTCAAGCTCAGATATCCATTTTCTAAGATAATCTAGGTGATACTTCAGTCAGAAGTATGCAGAATCATCGGGAGCGCTCGTTTCGAGCGATTTAATGCGAAAAAACAAGTTTTCTGGTGTTTTCACCACTCCACAGTGCGTTTGATATGCAGAACCGGCGACATCATGGATTTCGTCGGGGTTCAAGCTGAGATATGCACTTTCTACGATTATCTTGGTGAGACTTCTGTCAGAAGTATGCAGAATCATCTAGATCGCTCTTTTCGAGCTATTTAATGCGAGAAACACGTTTTCTGGTGTATTCACCACTCCACAGTACGTTTGACATGCAGAACCGGAGATATCTTGGTTTCGGTCGGGTTTCAAGCTGAGATATGCAGTTTCTGCGATAATCTTGGTGAGACTTCAGTCAGAAGTATGCAGAATCATCTAGATCGCTCGTTTCGAGCTATCTAATGCGAAAAAACAAGTTTTCCGGTGTTTTCAACATTCCACAGTGCGTTCGATATGCAGAACCGGCGATATCTTGATTTTCGTGGTGTTTCAAGCTGAGGTATGCATTTTCTGCGATAATCTTGGTGAGTCTTCTGTCAGAAGTATGCAGAATCATCTAGATCGCTCTTTTCGAGCTATTTAATGCGAGAAACACGTTTTCTGGTGTATTCACCACTCCACAGTACGTTTGATATGCAGAACCGGCGACAGCTTGGATTTCGTCGGGTTTCAAGCTGAGATATGCATTTGCTACGATAATCTTGGTGAGACTTCTGTCAGAAGTATGTAGAAACTTCGAGATCGCTCTTTTCGAGCTACTTAATGCGAGAAACACGTTATCTGGTGTTTTCACCACTCCACAGCACGTTTGACATGTAGAACCGGCGATATCTTGATTTTCGTGGTGTTTCAAGCTGAGGTATGCATTTTCTGCGATAATCTTGGTGAGTCTTCAGTCAGAAGTATGCAGAATCATCTAGATCGCTATTTTCGAGCTCTTCAATGCGAGAAACACGTTTTCTGGTGTATTCACCACTCCACAGTACGTTTGACATGTAGAACCGGAGATATCTTGGTTTCGGTCGGGTTTCAAGCTGAGATATATATTTTCGACGATAATCTTGGTGAGACTTCTGTCAGAAGTATGCAGAATCTTCGAGAACGCTCTTTTCGAGCTACTTAATGCGAGAAACACGTTTTCTGGTGTTTTCACCACACCACAGACCGTTCGATGTGCAGAACCGGAGATAACTTGGTTTTCGTGAGGTTTCAAGCTGAGATATGCATTTTCTGCGATAATCTTGGTGAGACTTCAGTCAGAAGTATGCAGAATCATCTAGATCCCTCTTTTCGAGCTATTTAAATCGAGAAACACGTTATCTGGTGTTGTCACCACTCCACAGTGCGTTTGATATGCAGAACCGGCGACATCCTGATATTAGTGAGGTTTCAAGCTGAGATATGCATTTTCTACGATAATCTTGGTGAGACCTCTGTCAGAAGCATGCAGAATCAACTAGATCGCTCTTTTCGAGCTATTTAATGCGAGAAACACGTTTTCTGGTGTATTCACCACTACACAGTACGTTTGATATGCAGAACCGGCGACATCTTGGATTTCGTCGGGTTTCAAGATGAGATATGCATTTTCTACAACAATCTTGGTGAGACTTCTGTCAGAAGTATGCAGAATCATCTAGATCGCTCTTTTCGAGCTATTTAATGCGAGAAACATGTTATCTGGTGTTTTCACCACTCCAGAGTGCGTTTGACATGCAGAACCGGCGACATCTTGGAATTCGTCGGGGTTCACGCTGAGATATGCATTTTCTACGATAATCTTGGTGAGACCTCTGTCAAAAGTATGCAGAATCAACTAGATCGCTCTTTTCGAGCTATTTAAATCGAGAAACACGTTTTCTGGTGTTTTCGCGACCCCACAGTGCGTTTGATATGCAGAACCGGAGATATCTTGGTTTCGGTTGGGTTTCAAGCTGAGATATGCATTTTCTGCGATACTCTTGGTGAGTCTTCTGTCAGAAGTATGCAGGATCATCGGGATCGCTCTTTTCGTGCTACTTAATGCGAGGAACGCGTTATCTGGTGTTGTCACCACTCCACAGTGCGTTTGATATGCAGAACCGGCGACATCCTGATATTAGTGAGGTTTCAAGCTGAGATATGCATTTTCTACGATAATCTTGGTGAGACCTCTGTCAGAAGCATGCAGAATCAACTAGATCGCTCTTTTCGAGCTATTTAATGCGAGAAACACGTTTTCTGGTGTATTCACCACTCCACAGTACGTTTGATATGCAGAACCGGCGACATCTTGGATTTCGTCGGGTTTCAAGCTGAGATATGCATTTTCTACAACAATCTTGGTGAGACTTCTGTCAGAAGTATGCAGAATCATCTAGATCGCTCTTTTCGAGCTATTTAATGCGAAAAAAACATGTTATCTGGAGTTTTCAACATTACACAGTGCGTTTGATATGCAGAACCGGCGACATCTTCGATTTCGTCGGGTTTCAAGCTGAGATATGCATTTTCTGCGATACTCTTGGTGAGTCTTCTGTCAGAAGTATGCAGAATCATCTAGATCGCTCTTTTCGAGCTATTTAATGCGAAAAAAACATGTTATCTGGAGTTTTCAACATTGCACAGTGCGTTTGATATGCAGAACCGGCGACATCTTCGATTCCGTCGGGTTTCAAGCTGAGATATGCATTTTCTGCGATAATCTTGGTGATACTTCAGTCAGAAGTATGCAGAATCATCTAGATCGCTCTTTTCGAGCTATTTAATGCGAGAAACACGTTTTCTGGTGTATTCACCACTCCACAGTACGTTTGACATGCAGAACCGGAGATATCTTGGTTTCGGTCGTGTTTCAAGCTGAGGTATGCATTTTCTGCGATAATCTTGGTGAGTCTTCTGTCAGAAGTATGCAGAATCATCTAGATCGCTCTTTTCGAGCTATTTAATGCGAGAAACATGTTATCTGGTGTTTTCACCACTCCAGAGTGCGTTTGACATGCAGAACCGGCGACATCTTGGAATTCGTCGGGGTTCACGCTGAGATATGCATTTTCTACGATAATCTTGGTGAGACCTCTGTCAAAAGTATGCAGAATCAACTAGATCGCTCTTTTCGAGCTATTTAATGCGAGAAACACGTTTTCTGGTGTACTCACAACTCCACAGTACGTTTGACATGCAGAACCGGAGATATCTTGGTTTCGGTCGGGTTTCAAGCAGAGATATGCATTTTCAACGATAATCTTCGTGAGACCTCTGTCAGAAGTATGCAGAATCATCTAGATCGCTCTTTTCGAGCTATTTAATGCGAAAAAAACATGTTTTCTGGAGTTTTCAACATAACACAGTGCGTTTGATATGCAGAACCGGCGACATCTTCGATTTCGTCGGGTTTCAAGCTGAGATACGCATTTTCTGCGATAATCTTGGTGATACTTCAGTCAGAAGTATGCAGAATAATCGGGATCGCTTTTTTCGTGCTACTTAATGCGAGGAACACGTTATCTGGTGTTTTCACCACTCCACAGTTCGTTTGATACGCAGAACCGGAGATATCTTGGTTTCGGTCGGGTTTCAAGCTGAGATATGCATTTTCTTCGATAATCTTGGTGAGATGTCTGTCAGAAGTATGCAGAATCATCGGGATCGCTCATTTCGAGCTATTTAATGCGAGACACACGTTATCTGGTATTTTCACCACTCCACAGTGCGTTTGATATGCAGAACCGGCGACATCTTGGCTTTCTTCGGGTATCAAGGTGAGATATGCATTTTCTACGATAATCTTGGTGAGACTTCTGTCAGAAGTATGCAGAATCATCTAGATCGCTCTTTTCGAGCTATTTAATGCGAAAAAAACATGTTATCTGGAGTTTTCAACATTACACAGTGCGTTTGATATGCAGAACCGGCGACATCTTCGATTCCGTCGGGTTTCAAGCTGAGATATGCATTTTCTGCGATAATCTTGGTGATACTTCAGTCAGAAGTATGCAGAATCATCTAGATCGCTCTTTTCGAGCTATTTAATGCGAGAAACACGTTTTCTGGTGTATTCACCACTCCACAGTACGTTTGACATGCAGAACCGGAGATATCTTGGTTTCGGTCGGGTTTCAAGCAGAGATATGCATTTTCAACGATAATCTTGGTGAGACGATTGTCAGAAGTATGCAGGATCATCGGGATCGCTCTTTTCGTGCTACTTAATGCGAGGAACGCGTTATCTGGTGTTGTCACCACTCCACAGTGCGTTTGATATGCAGAACCGGCGACATCCTGATATTAGTGAGGTTTCAAGCTGAGATATGCATTTTCTACGATAATCTTGGTGAGACCTCTGTCAGAAGCATGCAGAATCAACTAGATCGCTCTTTTCGAGCTATTTAATGCGAGAAACACGTTTTCTGGTGTATTCACCACTACACAGTACGTTTGATATGCAGAACCGGCGACATCTTGGATTTCGTCGGGTTTCAAGATGAGATATGCATTTTCTACAACAATCTTGGTGAGACTTCTGTCAGAAGTATGCAGAATCATCTAGATCGCTCTTTTCGAGATATTTACTGCGAGAAACATGTTATCTGGTGTTTTCACCACTCCAGAGTGCGTTTGACATGCAGAACCGGCGACATCTTGGAATTCGTCGGGGTTCACGCTGAGATATGCATTTTCTACGCTAATCTTGGTGAGACCTCTGTCAGAAGTATGCAGAATCATCTAGATCGCTCTTATCGAGCTATTTAATGCGAGAAACACGTTTTCTGGTGTATTCACCACTCCACAGTTCGTTTGATACGCAGAACCGGAGATATCTTGGTTTCGGTCGGGTTTCAAGCGGAGATATGCATTTTCTACGATAATCTTGGTGAGATGTCTGTCAGAAGTATGCAGAATCATCGGGATCGCTCTTTTCGAGCTATTTAATGCGAGACACACGTTATCTGGTGTTTTCACCACTCCACAGTTCGTTTGATACGCAGAACCGGAGATATCTTGGTTTCGGTCGGGTTTCAAGCTGAGATATGCATTTTCTTCGATAATCTTGGTGAGATGTCTGTCAGAAGTATGCAGAATCATCGGGATCGCTCATTTCGAGCTATTTAATGCGAGACACACGTTATCTGGTATTTTCACCACTCCACAGTGCGTTTGATATGCAGAACCGGCAACATCTTGGCTTTCTTCGGGTATCAAGGTGAGATATGCATTTTCTACGATAATCTTGGTGAGACTTCTCTCAGAAGTATGCAGAATCATCGGGATCGCGCTTTTCGAGCTATTTAATGCGAGAAACACGTTATCTCGTTGTTTTCACCACGCCACAGTGCGTTTGATATGCAGAACCGGCGACATCTTGAGTTTCGTCGGGGTTCACGCTGAGATATGCATTTTCTACGCTAATCTTGGTGAGACCTCTGTCAGAAGTATGCAGAATCATCTAGATCGCTCTAATCGAGCTATTTAATGCGAGAAACACGTTTTCTGGTGTATTCACCACTCCACAGTACGTTTGACATGCAGAACCGGAGATATCTTTGTTTCAGTCGGGTTTCAAGCTGAGATATGCATTTTCTACCATAATCTTGGTGAGACATCTGTCAGAAGTATGCAGAATAATCGGGATCGCTTTTTTCGTGCTACTTAATGCGAGGAACACGTTATCTGGTGTTTTCACCACTCCACAGTTCGTTTGATACGCAGAACCGGCGACATCTTGGATTTCGTCGGGTTTCAAGCTGAGATATGTATTTGCTACGAATATCTTGGTGAGACTTCTGTCAGAAGTATGTAGAAACTTCGAGATCGCTCTGTTCGAGCTCTTTAATGCGAGAAACACGTTTTCTGGTGTATTCACCACTCCACAGTACGTTTGACATGCAGAGCCGGAGATATCTTGGTTTCGGTCGGGTGTCAAGATCAGATATCCATTTTCTACGACAATCTTGGTGATACTTCAGTCAGAAGTATGCAGAATCATCGGGATCGCTCGTTTCGAGCGATTTAATGCGAAAAAACAAGTTTTCTGGTGTTTTCACCACTCCACAGTGCGTTTGATATGCAGAACCGGCGTCATCTTGGATTTCGTCGGGTGTCAAGCTCAGATATCCATTTTCTACGATAATCTTGGTGATACTTCAGTCAGAAGTATGCAGAATCATCGGAATCGCTCGTTTCGAGCGATTTAATGCGAAAAAACAAGTTTTCTGGTGTTTTCACCGCTCCACAGTGCGTTTGATATGCAGAACCGGCGACATCTTGGATTTCGTCGGGGTTCAAGCTGAGATATGCCCTTTCTACGATAATCTTGGTGAGACTTCTTTCAGAAGTATGCAGAATCATCGGAATCGCTCGTTTCGAGCGATTTAATGCGAAAAAACAAGTTTTCTGGTGTTTTCACCACTCCACAGTGCGTTTGATATGCAGAACCGGCGACATCTTGGATTTCGTCGGGTGTCAAGCTCAGATATCCATTTTCTACGATAATCTTGGTGATACTTCAGTCAGAAGTATGCAGAATCATCGGAATCGCTCGTTTCGAGCGATTTAATGCGAAAAAACAAGTTTTCTGGTGTTTTCACCGCTCCACAGTGCGTTTGATATGCAGAACCGGCGACATCTTGGATTTCGTCGGGGTTCAAGCTGAGATATGCCCTTTCTACGATAATCTTGGTGAGACTTCTGTCAGAAGTATGCAGAATCATCTAGATCGCTCTTTTCGAGCTATTTAATGCGAGAAACACGTTTTCTGGTGTATTCACCACTCCACAGTACGTTTGACATGCAGAACCGGAGATATCTTGGTTTCGGTCGGGTTTCAAGCTGAGATATGCATTTTCTGCGATACTCTTGGTGAGTCTTCTGTCAGAAGTATGCAGAAACATCTAGATCGCTCTTTTCGAGCTATTTAATGCGAAAAAACATGTTTTCTGGAGTTTTCAACATTACACAGTGCGTTTGATATGCAGAACCGGTGATACCTTGGTTTCGGTCGTGTTTCAAGCTGAGATATGCATTTTCTGCGATACTCTTGGTGAGTCTTCTGTCAGAAGTATGCAGAATCATCTAGATCGCTCTTTTCGAGCTATTTAATGCGAAGAAACATGTTTTCTGGAGTTTTCAACATTACACAGTGCGTTTGATATGCAGAACCGGCGACATCTTGGATTTCGTCGGGGTTCAAGCTGAGATATGCACTTTCTACGATAATCTTGGTGAGACTTCTGTCAGAAGTATACAGAATCATCTAGATCGCTCTTTTCGAGCTATTTAATGCGAGAAACACGTTTTCTGGTGTATTCACCACTCCACAGTACGTTTGACATGCAGAACCGGAGATATCTTGGTTTCGGTCGTGTTTCAAGCTGAGGTATGCATTTTCTGCGATAATCTTGGTGATACTTCAGTCAGAAGTATGCAGTATAATCGGGATCGCTTTTTTCGTGCTACTTAATGCGAGGAACACGTTATCTGGTGTTTTCACCACTCCACAGTTCGTTTGATATGCAGAACCGGCGACATCTTGGAATTCGTCGGGTTTCACGCTGAGATATGCATTTTCTACGATAATCTTGGTGAGACATCTGTCAGAAGTATGCAGAATCATCTAGATCGCTCTTTTCGAGATATTTAATGCGAAAAAAACATGTTTTCTGGAGTTTTCAACATAACGCAGTGCGTTTGATATGCACAACCGGCGACATCTTCGATTTCGTCGGGTTTCAAGCTGAGATATGCATTTTCTGCGATAATCTTGGTGATACTTCAGTCAGAAGTATGCAGTATAATCGGGATCGCTTTTTTCGTGCTACCTAATGCGAGGAACACGTTATCTGGTGTTTTCACCACTCCACAGTTCGTTTGATATGCAGAACCGGCGACATCTTGGAATTCGTCGGGTTTCACGCTGAGATATGCATTTTCTACGATAATCTTGGTGAGACCTCTGTCTGAAGTATGCAGAATCATCTAGATCGCTCTTTTCGAGCTATTTAATGCGAGAAACACGTTTTCTGGTGTATTCACCACTCCACAGTACGTTTGACATGCAGAACCGGAGATATCTTGGTTTCGGTCGGGTTTCAAGCTGAGATATGCATTTTCTACGATAATCTTGGTGATACTTCAGTCAGAAGTGTGCAGAATCATCGGGATCGCTCGTTTCGAGCGATTTAATGCGAGAAACACGTTTTCTGGTGTATTCACCACTCCACAGTACGTTTGACATGTAGAACCGGAGATATCTTGGTTTCGGTCGGGTTTCAAGCTGAGATATGCATTTGCTACGATAATCTTGGTGAGACGTCTGTCAGAAGTATGCAGAATCATCGGGATCGCTCTTTTCGAGTTATTTAATGCGAGAAACACGTTATCTGGTGTTTTCACCACTCCACAGTGCGTTTGACATGCAGAACCGGCGACATCTTGGATTTCGTCGGGTGTCAAGCTCAGATATCCATTTTCTACGATAATCTTTGTGATACTTCAGTCAGAAGTGTGCAGAATCATCGGGATCGCTCGTTTCGAGCGATTTAATGCGAAAAAACAAGTTTTCTGGTGTTTTCACCACACCACATACCGTTTGATGTGCAGAACCGGAGATAACTTGGTTTTCGTGAGGTTTCAAGCTGAGATATGCATTTTCTGCGATAATCTTGGTGAGACTTCAGTCAGAAGTATGCAGAATCATCTAGATCCCTCTTTTCGAGCTATTTAAATCGAGAAACACGTTTTCTGGTGTTTTCGCCACCCCACAGTACGTTTGATATGCAGAACCGGCGACATCTTGGATTTCGTCGGGTTTCAAGCTGAGATATGCATTTTCTACAATAATCTTGGTGAGACTTCTGTCAGAAGTATGCAGAATCATCTAGATCGCTCTTTTCGAGCTATTTAATGCGAAAAAACATGTTTTCTGGAGTTTTCAACATTGCACAGTGCGTTTGATATGCAGAACCGGCGACATCTTCGATTCCGTCGGGTTTCAAGCTGAGATATGCATTTTCTGCGATAATCTTGGTGATACTTCAGTCAGAAGTATGCAGAATCATCTAGATCGCTCTTTTCGAGCTATTTAATGCGAGAAACACGTTTTCTGGTGTATTCACCACTCCACAGTACGTTTGACATGCAGAACCGGAGATATCTTGGTTTCGGTCGTGTTTCAAGCTGAGGTATGCATTTTCTGCGATAATCTTGGTGAGTCTTCTGTCAGAAGTATGCAGAATAATCTAGATCGCTCTTTTCGAGCTATTTAATGCGAGAAACATGTTATCTGGTGTTTTCACCACTCCAGAGTGCGTTTGACATGCAGAACCGGAGACATCTTGGAATTCGTCGGGGTTCACGCTGAGATATGCATTTTCTACGATAATCTTGGTGAGACCTCTGTCAAAAGTATACAGAATGAACTAGATCGCTCTTTTCGAGCTATTTAATGCGAGAAACACGTTTTCTGGTGTATTCACAACTCCACAGTACGTTTGACATGCAGAACCGGCGACATCTTGAGTTTCGTCGGGGTTCACGCTGAGATATGCATTTTCTACGCTAATCTTGGTGAGACCTCTGTCAGAAGTATGCAGAATCATCGGGATCGCGCTTTTCGAGCTATTTAATGCGAGAAACACGTTATCTGGTTGTTTTCACCACGCCACAGAACGTTTGATATGCAGAACCGGCGACATCTTGAGTTTCGTCGGGGTTCACGCTGAGATATGCATTTTCTACGCTAATCTTGGTGAGACTTCTGTCAGAAGTATGCAGAATCATCGGGATCGCGCTTTTCGAGCTATTTAATGCGAGAAACACGTTATCTGGTTGTTTTCACCACGCCACAGTGCGTTTGACATGCAGAACCGGAGACATCTTGGAATTCGTCGGGGTTCACGCTGAGATACGCATTTTCTACGATAATCTTGGTGAGACCTCTGTCAGAAGTATACAGAATGAACTAGATCGCTCTTTTCGAGCTATTTAATGCGAGAAACACTTTTTCTGGGGTATTCACAACTCCACAGTACGTTTGACATGCAGAACCGGCGACATCTTGAGTTTCGTCGGGGTTCACGCTGAGATATGCATTTTCTACGCTAATCTTGGTGAGACCTCTGTCAGAAGTATGCAGAATCATCGGGATCGCGCTTTTCGAGCTATTTAATGCGAGAAACACGTTATCTGGTTGTTTTCACCACGCCACAGAGCGTTTGATATGCAGAACCGGCGACATCTTGAGTTTCGTCGGGGTTCACGCTGAGATATGCATTTTCTACGCTAATCTTGGTGAGACTTCTGTCAGAAGTATGCAGAATCATCGGGATCGCGCTTTTCGAGCTATTTAATGCGAGAAACACGTTATCTGGTTGTTTTCACCACGCCACAGTGCGTTTGATATGCAGAACCGGCGACATCTTGAGTTTCGTCGGGGTTCACGCTGAGATATGCATTTTCTACGCTAATCTTGGTGAGACCTCTGTCAGAAGTATGCAGAATCATCGGGATCGCTCGTTTCGAGCTATTTAATGCGAGACACACGTTATCTGGTATTTTCACCACTCCACAGTGCGTTTGATATGCAGAACCGGCGACATCTTGGCTTTCTTCGGGTATCAAGGTGAGATATGCATTTTCTACGATAATCTTGGTGAGACTTCTCTCAGAAGTATGCAGAATCATCGGGATCGCGCTTTTCGAGCTATTTAATGCGAGAAACACGTTATCTGGTTGTTTTCACCACGCCACAGTGCGTTTGATATGCAGAACCGGCGACATCTTGAGTTTCGTCGGGGTTCACGCTGAGATATGCATTTTCTACGCTAATCTTGGTGAGACCTCTGTCAGAAGTATGCAGAATCATCGGGATCGCGCTTTTCGAGCTATTTAATGCGAGAAACACGTTATCTGGTTGTTTTCACCACGGCACAGTGCGTTTGATATGCAGAACCGGCGACATCTTGAGTTTCGTCGGGGTTCACACTGAGATATGCATTTTCTGCGATAATCTTGGTGAGTCTTCTGTCAGAAGGATGCAGAATCATCTAGATCGCTCTTCTCGAGCTATATAATGCGAGAAACACGTTATCTGGTGTTTTCACCACTCCACAGTGCGTTTGACATGCAGAACCGGCGACATCTTGGATTTCGTCGGGTGTCAAGCTCAGATATCCATTTTCTAAGATAATCTAGGTGATACTTCAGTCAGAAGTATGCAGAATCATCGGGAGCGCTCGTTTCGAGCGATTTAATGCGAAAAAACAAGTTTTCTGGTGTTTTCACCACTCCACAGTGCGTTTGATATGCAGAACCGGCGACATCATGGATTTCGTCGGGGTTCAAGCTGAGATATGCACTTTCTACGATTATCTTGGTGAGACTTCTGTCAGAAGTATGCAGAATCATCTAGATCGCTCTTTTCGAGCTATTTAATGCGAGAAACACGTTTTCTGGTGTATTCACCACTCCACAGTACGTTTGACATGCAGAACCGGAGATATCTTGGTTTCGGTCGGGTTTCAAGCTGAGATATGCAGTTTCTGCGATAATCTTGGTGAGACTTCTGTCAGAAGTATGCAGAATCATCTAGATCGCTCGTTTCGAGCTATCTAATGCGAAAAAACAAGTTTTCCGGTGTTTTCAACATTCCACAGTGCGTTCGATATGCAGAACCGGCGATATCTTGATTTTCGTGGTGTTTCAAGCTGAGGTATGCATTTTCTGCGATAATCTTGGTGAGTCTTCTGTCAGAAGTATGCAGAATCATCTAGATCGCTCTTTTCGAGCTATTTAATGCGAGAAACACGTTTTCTGGTGTATTCACCACTCCACAGTACGTTTGATATGCAGAACCGGCGACATCTTGGATTTCGTCGGGTTTCAAGCTGAGATATGCATTTGCTACGATAATCTTGGTGAGACTTCTGTCAGAAGTATGTAGAAACTTCGAGATCGCTCTTTTCGAGCTACTTAATGCGAGAAACATGTTATCTGGTGTTTTCACCACTCCACAGTGCGTTTGACATGCAGAACCGGAGATATCTTGGTTTCGGTCGGGTTTCAAGCTGAGATATGCACTTTCTACGATAATCTTGGTGAGTCTTCTGTCAGAACTATGCAGAATGATCTAGATCGCTCTTTTCGAGCTATTTAATGCGAGAAACACGTTTTCTGGTGTATTCACCACTCTACAGCACGTTTGACATGTAGAACCGGCGATATCTTGATTTTCGTGGTGTTTCAAGCTGAGGTATGCATTTTCTGCGATAATCTTGGTGAGTCTTCAGTCAGAAGTATGCAGAATCATCTAGATCGCTCTTTTCGAGCTCTTCAATGCGAGAAACACGTTTTCTGGTGTATTCACCACTCCACAGTACGTTTGACATGTAGAACCGGAGATATCTTGGTTTCGGTCGGGTTTCAAGCTGAGATATATATTTTCGACGATAATCTTGGTGAGACTTCTGTCAGAAGTATGCAGAATCTTCGAGAACGCTCTTTTCGAGCTACTTAATGCGAGAAACACGTTTTCTGGTGTTTTCACCACACCACAGACCGTTCGATGTGCAGAACCGGAGATAACTTGGTTTTCGTGAGGTTTCAAGCTGAGATATGCATTTTCTGCGATAATCTTGGTGAGACTTCAGTCAGAAGTATGCAGAATCATCTAGATCCCTCTTTTCGAGCTATTTAAATCGAGAAACACGTTTGCTGGTGTTTTCGCCACCCCACAGTGCGTTCGATATGCAGAACCGGCGATATCTTGATTTTCGTCGGGTTTCAAGCTGAGATATGCATTTTCTGCGATACTCTTGGTGAGTCTTCTGTCAGAAGTATGCAGAATCATATAGATCGCTCTTTTCGAGCTAATTAAATCGAGAAACACGTTTTCTGGTGTTTTCGCGACCCCACAGTGCGTTTGATATGCAGAACCGGAGATATCTTGGTTTCGGTCGGGTTTCAAGCTGAGATATGCATTTTCTGCGATACTCTTGGTGAGTCTTCTGTCAGAAGTATGCAGAATCATCTAGATCGCTCTTTTCGAGCTATTTAATGCGAAAAAACATGTTTTCTGGAGTTTTCAACATTGCACAGTGCGTTTGATATGCAGAACCGGCGACATCTTCGATTCCGTCGGGTTTCAAGCTGAGATATGCATTTTCTGCGATAATCTTGGTGATACTTCAGTCAGAAGTATGCAGAATCATCTAGATCGCTCTTTTCGAGCTATTTAATGCGAGAAACACGTTTTCTGGTGTATTCACCACTCCACAGTACGTTTGACATGCAGAACCGGAGATATCTTGGTTTCGGTCGGGTTTCAAGCAGAGATATGCATTTTCAACGATAATCTTGGTGAGACGATTGTCAGAATTATGCAGGATCATCGGGATCGCTCTTTTCGTGCTACTTAATGCGAGGAACGCGTTATCTGGTGTTGTCACCACTCCACAGTGCGTTTGATATGCAGAACCGGCGACATCCTGATATTAGTGAGGTTTCAAGCTGAGATATGCATTTTCTACGATAATCTTGGTGAGACCTCTGTCAGAAGCATGCAGAATCAACTAGATCGCTCTTTTCGAGCTATTTAATGCGAGAAACACGTTTTCTGGTGTATTCACCACTACACAGTACGTTTGATATGCAGAACCGGCGACATCTTGGATTTCGTCGGGTTTCAAGATGAGATATGCATTTTCTACAACAATCTTGGTGAGACTTCTGTCAGAAGTATGCAGAATCATCTAGATCGCTCTTTTCGAGCTATTTAATGCGAGAAACATGTTATCTGGTGTTTTCACCACTCCAGAGTGCGTTTGACATGCAGAACCGGCGACATCTTGGAATTCGTCGGGGTTCTCGCTGAGATATGCATTTTCTACGATAATCTTGGTGAGACCTCTGTCAAAAGTATGCAGAATCAACTAGATCGCTCTTTTCGAGCTATTTAATGCGAGAAACACGTTTTCTGGTGTATTCACAACTCCACAGTACGTTTGACATGCAGAACCGGAGATATCTTGGTTTCGGTCGGGTTTCAAGCAGAGATATGCATTTTCAACGATAATCTTGGTGAGACGATTGTCAGAAGTATGCAGGATCATCGGGATCGCTCTTTTCGTGCTACTTAATGCGAGGAACGCGTTATCTGGTGTTGTCACCACTCCACAGTGCGTTTGATATGCAGAACCGGCGACATCCTGATATTAGTGAGGTTTCAAGCTGAGATATGCATTTTCTACGATAATCTTGGTGAGACCTCTGTCAGAAGCATGCAGAATCAACTAGATCGCTCTTTTCGAGCTATTTAATGCGAGAAACACGTTTTCTGGTGTATTCACCACTCCACAGTACGTTTGATATGCAGAACCGGCGACATCTTGGATTTCGTCGGGTTTCAAGCTGAGATATGCATTTTCTACAACAATCTTGGTGAGACTTCTGTCAGAAGTATGCAGAATCATCTAGATCGCTCTTTTCGAGCTATTTAATGCGAAAAAAACATGTTATCTGGAGTTTTCAACATTACACAGTGCGTTTGATATGCAGAACCGGCAACATCTTCGATTTCGTCGGGTTTCAAGCTGAGATATGCATTTTCTGCGATACTCTTGGTGAGTCTTCTGTCAGAAGTATGCAGAATCATCTAGATCGCTCTTTTCGAGCTATTTAATGCGAAAAAACATGTTTTCTGGAGTTTTCAACATTGCACAGTGCGTTTGATATGCAGAACCGGCGACATCTTCGATTCCGTCGGGTTTCAAGCTGAGATATGCATTTTCTGCGATAATCTTGGTGATACTTCAGTCAGAAGTATGCGGAATCATCTAGATCGCTCTTTTCGAGCTATTTAATGCGAGAAACACGTTTTCTGGTGTATTCACCACTCCACAGTACGTTTGACATGCAGAACCGGAGATATCTTGGTTTCTGTCGTGTTTCAAGCTGAGGTATGCATTTTCTGCGATAATCTTGGTGAGTCTTCTGTCAGAAGTATGCAGAATCATCTAGATCGCTCTTTTCGAGCTATTTAATGCGAGAAACATGTTATCTGGTGTTTTCACCACTCCAGAGTGCGTTTGACATGCAGAACCGGCGACATCTTGGAATTCGTCGGGGTTCACGCTGAGATATGCATTTTCTACGATAATCTTGGTGAGACCTCTGTCAAAAGTATGCAGAATCAACTAGATCGCTCTTTTCGAGCTATTTAATGCGAGAAACACGTTTTCTGGTGTACTCACAACCCCACAGTACGTTTGACATGCAGAACCGGAGATATCTTGGTTTCGGTCGTGTTTCAAGCTGAGGTATGCATTTTCTGCGATAATCTTGGTGAGTCTTCTGTCAGAAGTATGCAGAATCATCTGTATCGCTCTTTTCGAGCTATTTAATGCGAGAAACATGTTATCTGGTGTTTTCACCACTCCAGAGTGCGTTTGACATGCAGAACCGGCGACATCTTGGAATTCGTCGGGGTTCACGCTGAGATATGCATTTTCTACGATAATCTTGGTGAGACCTCTGTCAAAAGTATGCAGAATCAACTAGATCGCTCTTTTCGAGCTATTTAATGCGAGAAACACGTTTTCTGGTGTACTCACAACTCCACAGTACGTTTGACATGCAGAACCGGAGATATCTTGGTTTCGGTCGGGTTTCAAGCAGAGATATGCATTTTCAACGATAATCTTCGTGAGACCTCTGTCAGAAGTATGCAGAATCATCTAGATCGCTCTTTTCGAGCTATTTAATGCGAAAAAAACATGTTTTCTGGAGTTTTCAACATAACACAGTGCGTTTGATATGCAGAACCGGCGACATCTTCGATTTCGTCGGGTTTCAAGCTGAGATACGCATTTTCTGCGATAATCTTGGTGATACTTCAGTCAGAAGTATGCAGAATAATCGGGATCGCTTTTTTCGTGCTACTTAATGCGAGGAACACGTTATCTGGTGTTTTCACCACTCCACAGTTCGTTTGATACGCAGAACCGGAGATATCTTGGTTTCGGTCGGGTTTCAAGCTGAGATATGCATTTTCTTCGATAATCTTGGTGAGATGTCTGTCAGAAGTATGCAGAATCATCGGGATCGCTCATTTCGAGCTATTTAATGCGAGACACACGTTATCTGGTATTTTCACCACTCCACAGTGCGTTTGATATGCAGAACCGGCGACATCTTGGCTTTCTTCGGGTATCAAGGTGAGATATGCATTTTCTACGATAATCTTGGTGATACTTCAGTCAGAAGTATGCAGAATCATCGGAATCGCTCGTTTCGAGCGATTTAATGCGAAAAAACAAGTTTTCTGGTGTTTTCACCGCTCCACAGTGCGTTTGATATGCAGAACCGGCGACATCTTGGATTTCGTCGGGGTTCAAGCTGAGATATGCCCTTTCTACGATAATCTTGGTGAGACTTCTGTCAGAAGTATGCAGAATCATCTAGATCGCTCTTTTCGAGCTATTTAATGCGAGAAACACGTTTTCTGGTGTATTCACCACTCCACAGTACGTTTGACATGCAGAACCGGAGATATCTTGGTTTCGGTCGGGTTTCAAGCTGAGATATGCATTTTCTGCGATACTCTTGGTGAGTCTTCTGTCAGAAGTATGCAGAAACATCTAGATCGCTCTTTTCGAGCTATTTAATGCGAAAAAACATGTTTTCTGGAGTTTTCAACATTACACAGTGCGTTTGATATGCAGAACCGGTGATACCTTGGTTTCGGTCGTGTTTCAAGCTGAGATATGCATTTTCTGGGATACTCTTGGTGAGTCTTCTGTCAGAAGTATGCAGAATCATCTAGATCGCTCTTTTCGAGCTATTTAATGCGAAGAAACATGTTTTCTGGAGTTTTCAACATTACACAGTGCGTTTGATATGCAGAACCGGCGACATCTTGGATTTCGTCGGGGTTCAAGCTGAGATATGCACTTTCTACGATAATCTTGGTGAGACTTCTGTCAGAAGTATACAGAATCATCTAGATCGCTCTTTTCGAGCTATTTAATGCGAGAAACACGTTTTCTGGTGTATTCACCACTCCACAGTACGTTTGACATGCAGAACCGGAGATATCTTGGTTTCGGTCGTGTTTCAAGCTGAGGTATGCATTTTCTGCGATAATCTTGGTGATACTTCAGTCAGAAGTATGCAGTATAATCGGGATCGCTTTTTTCGTGCTACTTAATGCGAGGAACACGTTATCTGGTGTTTTCACCACTCCACAGTTCGTTTGATATGCAGAACCGGCGACATCTTGGAATTCGTCGGGTTTCACGCTGAGATATGCATTTTCTACGATAATCTTGGTGAGACCTCTGTCAGAAGTATGCAGAATCATCTAGATCGCTCTTTTCGAGATATTTAATGCGAAAAAAACATGTTTTCTGGAGTTTTCAACATAACGCAGTGCGTTTGATATGCAGAACCGGCGACATCTTCGATTTCGTCGGGTTTCAAGCTGAGATATGCATTTTCTGCGATAATCTTGGTGATACTTCAGTCAGAAGTATGCAGTATAATCGGGATCGCTTTTTTCGTGCTACTTAATGCGAGGAACACGTTATCTGGTGTTTTCACCACTCCACAGTACGTTTGATATGCAGAACCGGCGACATCTTGGAATTCGTCGGGTTTCACGCTGAGATATGCATTTTCTACGATAATCTTGGTGAGACCTCTGTCTGAAGTATGCAGAATCATCTAGATCGCTCTTTTCGAGCTATTTAATGCGAGAAACACGTTTTCTGGTGTATTCACCACTCCACAGTACGTTTGACATGCAGAACCGGAGATATCTTGGTTTCGGTCGGGTTTCAAGCTGAGATATGCATTTTCTACGATAATCTTGGTGATACTTCAGTCAGAAGTGTGCAGAATCATCGGGATCGCTCGTTTCGAGCGATTTAATGCGAGAAACACGTTTTCTGGTGTATTCACCACTCCACAGTACGTTTGACATGTAGAACCGGAGATATCTTGGTTTCGGTCGGGTTTCAAGCTGAGATATGCATTTGCTACGATAATCTTGGTGAGACGTCTGTCAGAAGTATGCAGAATCATCGGGATCGCTCTTTTCGAGTTATTTAATGCGAGAAACACGTTATCTGGTGTTTTCACCACTCCACAGTGCGTTTGACATGCAGAACCGGCGACATCTTGGATTTCGTCGGGTGTCAAGCTCAGATATCCATTTTCTACGATAATCTTTGTGATACTTCAGTCAGAAGTGTGCAGAATCATCGGGATCGCTCGTTTCGAGCGGTTTAATGCGAAAAAACAAGTTTTCTGGTGTTTTCACCACACCACATACCGTTTGATGTGCAGAACCGGAGATAACTTGGTTTTCGTGAGGTTTCAAGCTGAGATATGCATTTTCTGCGATAATCTTGGTGAGACTTCAGTCAGAAGTATGCAGAATCATCTAGATCCCTCTTTTCGAGCTATTTAAATCGAGAAACACGTTCTCTGGTGTTTTCGCCACCCCACAGTACGTTTGATATGCAGAACCGGCGACATCTTGGATTTCGTCGGGTTTCAAGCTGAGATATGCATTTTCTACAATAATCTTGGTGAGACTTCTGTCAGAAGTATGCAGAATCATCTAGATCGCTCTTTTCGAGCTATTTAATGCGAAAAAAACATGTTATCTGGAGTTTTCAACATTACACAGTGCGTTTGATATGCAGAACCGGCGACATCTTCGATTTCGTCGGGTTTCAAGCTGAGATATGCATTTTCTGCGATACTCTTGGTGAGTCTTCTGTCAGAAGTATGCAGAATCATATAGATCGCTCTTTTCGAGCTATTTAAATCGAGAAACACGTTTTCTGGTGTTTTCGCAACCCCACAGTGCGTTTGATATGCAGAACCGGAGATATCTTGGTTTCGGTCGGGTTTCAAGCTGAGATATGCATTTTCTGCGATACTCTTGGTGAGTCTTCTGTCAGAAGTATGCAGAATCATCTAGATCGCTCTTTTCGAGCTATTTAATGCGAAAAAACATGTTTTCTGGAGTTTTCAACATTGCACAGTGCGTTTGATATGCAGAACCGGCGACATCTTCGATTCCGTCGGGTTTCAAGCTGAGATATGCATTTTCTGCGATAATCTTGGTGATACTTCAGTCAGAAGTATGCAGAATCATCTAGATCGCTCTTTTCGAGCTATTTAATGCGAGAAACACGTTTTCTGGTGTATTCACCACTCCACAGTACGTTTGACATGCAGAACCGGAGATATCTTGGTTTCGGTCGTGTTTCAAGCTGAGGTATGCATTTTCTGCGATAATCTTGGTGAGTCTTCTGTCAGAAGTATGCAGAATAATCTAGATCGCTCTTTTCGAGCTATTTAATGCGAGAAACATGTTATCTGGTGTTTTCACCACTCCAGAGTGCGTTTGACATGCAGAACCGGAGACATCTTGGAATTCGTCGGGGTTCACGCTGAGATATGCATTTTCTACGATAATCTTGGTGAGACCTCTGTCAAAAGTATACAGAATGAACTAGATCGCTCTTTTCGAGCTATTTAATGCGAGAAACACGTTTTCTGGTGTATTCACAACTCCACAGTACGTTTGACATGCAGAACCGGCGACATCTTGAGTTTCGTCGGGGTTCACGCTGAGATATGCATTTTCTACGCTAATCTTGGTGAGACCTCTGTCAGAAGTATGCAGAATCATCGGGATCGCGCTTTTCGAGCTATTTAATGCGAGAAACACGTTATCTGGTTGTTTTCACCACGCCACAGAGCGTTTGATATGCAGAACCGGCGACATCTTGAGTTTCGTCGGGGTTCACGCTGAGATATGCATTTTCTACGCTAATCTTGGTGAGACTTCTGTCAGATGTATGCAGAATCATCGGGATCGCGCTTTTCGAGCTATTTAATGCGAGAAACACGTTATCTGGTTGTTTTCACCACGCCACAGTGCGTTTGATATGCAGAACCGGCGACATCTTGAGTTTCGTCGGGGTTCACGCTGAGATATGCATTTTCTACGCTAATCTTGGTGAGACCTCTGTCAGAAGTATGCAGAATCATCGGGATCGCTCGTTTCGAGCTATTTAATGCGAGACACACGTTATCTGGTATTTTCACCACTCCACAGTGCGTTTGATATTTAGAACCGGCGACATCTTGGCTTTCTTCGGGTATCAAGGTGAGATATGCATTTTCTACGATAATCTTGGTGAGACTTCTCTCAGAAGTATGCAGAATCATCGGGATCGCGCTTTTCGAGCTATTTAATGCGAGAAACACGTTATCTGGTTGTTTTCACCACGCCACAGTGCGTTTGATATGCAGAACCGGCGACATCTTGAGTTTCGTCGGGGTTCACGCTGAGATATGCATTTTCTACGCTAATCTTGGTGAGACCTCTGTCAGAAGTATGCAGAATCATCGGGATCGCGCTTTTCGAGCTATTTAATGCGAGAAACACGTTATCTGGTTGTTTTCACCACGCCACAGTGCGTTTGATATGCAGAACCGGCGACATCTTGAGTTTCGTCGGGGTTCACACTGAGATATGCATTTTCTGCGATAATCTTGGTGAGTCTTCTGTCAGAAGGATGCAGAATCATCTAGATCGCTCTTCTCGAGCTATATAATGCGAGAAACACGTTATCTGGTGTTTTCACCACTCCACAGTGCGTTTGACATGCAGAACCGGCGACATCTTGGATTTCGTCGGGTGTCAAGCTCAGATATCCATTTTCTAAGATAATCTAGGTGATACTTCAGTCAGAAGTATGCAGAATCATCGGGAGCGCTCGTTTCGAGCGATTTAATGCGAAAAAACAAGTTTTCTGGTGTTTTCACCACTCCACAGTGCGTTTGATATGCAGAACCGGCGACATCATGGATTTCGTCGGGGTTCAAGCTGAGATATGCACTTTCTACGATTATCTTGGTGAGACTTCTGTCAGAAGTATGCAGAATCATCTAGATCGCTCTTTTCGAGCTATTTAATGCGAGAAACACGTTTTCTGGTGTATTCACCACTCCACAGTACGTTTGACATGCAGAACCGGAGATATCTTGGTTTCGGTCGGGTTTCAAGCTGAGATATGCAGTTTCTGCGATAATCTTGGTGAGACTTCTGTCAGAAGTATGCAGAATCATCTAGATCGCTCGTTTCGAGCTATCTAATGCGAAAAAACAAGTTTTCCGGTGTTTTCAACATTCCACAGTGCGTTCGATATGCAGAACCGGCGATATCTTGATTTTCGTGGTGTTTCAAGCTGAGGTATGCATTTTCTGCGATAATCTTGGTGAGTCTTCTGTCAGAAGTATGCAGAATCATCTAGATCGCTCTTTTCGAGCTATTTAATGCGAGAAACACGTTTTCTGGTGTATTCACCACTCCACAGTACGTTTGATATGCAGAACCGGCGACATCTTGGATTTCGTCGGGTTTCAAGCTGAGATATGCATTTGCTACGATAATCTTGGTGAGACTTCTGTCAGAAGTATGTAGAAACTTCGAGATCGCTCTTTTCGAGCTACTTAATGCGAGAAACATGTTATCTGGTGGTTTCACCACTCCACAGTGCGTTTGACATGCAGAACCGGAGATATCTTGGTTTCGGTCGGGTTTCAAGCTGAGATATGCACTTTCTACGATAATCTTGGTGAGTCTTCTGTCAGAACTATGCAGAATGATCTAGATCGCTCTTTTCGAGCTATTTAATGCGAGAAACACGTTTTCTGGTGTATTCACCACTCTACAGCACGTTTGACATGTAGAACCGGCGATATCTTGATTTTCGTGGTGTTTCAAGCTGAGGTATGCATTTTCTGCGATAATCTTGGTGAGTCTTCAGTCAGAAGTATGCAGAATCATCTAGATCGCTCTTTTCGAGCTCTTCAATGCGAGAAACACGTTTTCTGGTGTATTCACCACTCCACAGTACGTTTGACATGTAGAACCGGAGATATCTTGGTTTCGGTCGGGTTTCAAGCTGAGATATATATTTTCGACGATAATCTTGGTGAGACTTCTGTCAGAAGTATGCAGAATCTTCGAGAACGCTCTTTTCGAGCTACTTAATGCGAGAAACACGTTTTCTGGTGTTTTCACCACACCACAGACCGTTCGATGTGCAGAACCGGAGATAACTTGGTTTTCGTGAGGTTTCAAGCTGAGATATGCATTTTCTGCGATAATCTTGGTGAGACTTCAGTCAGAAGTATGCAGAATCATCTAGATCCCTCTTTTCGAGCTATTTAAATCGAGAAACACGTTTGCTGGTGTTTTCGCCACCCCACAGTGCGTTCGATATGCAGAACCGGCGATATCTTGATTTTCGTGGTGTTTCAAGCTGAGGTATGCATTTTCTGCGATAATCTTGGTGAGTCTTCTGTCAGAAGCATGCAGAATCAACTAGATCGCTCTTTTCGAGCTATTTAATGCGAGAAACACGTTTTCTGGTGTATTCACCACTCCACAGTACGTTTGATATGCAGAACCGGCGACATCTTGGATTTCGTCGGGTTTCAAGCTGAGATATGCATTTTCTACAACAATCTTGGTGAGACTTCTGTCAGAAGTATGCAGAATCATCTAGATCGCTCTTTTCGAGCTACTTAATGCGAGAAACATGTTATCTGGTGGTTTCACCACTCCACAGTGCGTTTGACATGCAGAACCGGAGATATCTTGGTTTCCGTCGGGTTTCAAGCTGAGATATGCATTTTCTGCGATACTCTTGGTGAGTCTTCTGTCAGAAGTATGCAGAATCATCTAGATCGCTCTTTTCGAGCTATTTAATGCGAAAAAACATGTTTTCTGGAGTTTTCAACATTGCACAGTGCGTTTGATATGCAGAACCGGAGATATCTTGGTTTCGGTCGGGTTTCAAGCAGAGATATGCATTTTCAACGATAATCTTGGTGAGACGATTGTCAGAATTATGCAGGATCATCGGGATCGCTCTTTTCGTGCTACTTAATGCGAGGAACGCGTTATCTGGTGTTGTCACCACTCCACAGTGCGTTTGATATGCAGAACCGGCGACATCCTGATATTAGTGAGGTTTCAAGCTGAGATATGCATTTTCTACGATAATCTTGGTGAGACCTCTGTCAGAAGCATGCAGAATCAACTAGATCGCTCTTTTCGAGCTATTTAATGCGAGAAACACGTTTTCTGGTGTATTCACCACTCCACAGTACGTTTGACATGCAGAACCGGAGATATCTTGGTTTCGGTCGGGTTTCAAGCTGAGATATGCAGTTTCTGCGATAATCTTGGTGAGACTTCTGTCAGAAGTATGCAGAATCATCTAGATCGCTCGTTTCGAGCTATCTAATGCGAAAAAACAAGTTTTCCGGTGTTTTCAACATTCCACAGTGCGTTCGATATGCAGAACCGGTGATATCTTGATTTTCGTGGTGTTTCAAGCTGAGGTATGCATTTTCTGCGATAATCTTGGTGAGTCTTCTGTCAGAAGTATGCAGAATCATCTAGATCGCTCTTTTCGAGCTATTTAATGCGAGAAACACGTTTTCTGGTGTATTCACCACTCCACAGTACGTTTGATATGCAGAACCGGCGACATCTTGGATTTCGTCGGGTTTCAAGCTGAGATATGCATTTGCTACGATAATCTTGGTGAGACTTCTGTCAGAAGTATGTAGAAACTTCGAGATCGCTCTTTTCGAGCTACTTAATGCGAGAAACATGTTATCTGGTGGTTTCACCACTCCACAGTGCGTTTGACATGCAGAACCGGAGATATCTTGGTTTCGGTCGGGTTTCAAGCTGAGATATGCACTTTCTACGATAATCTTGGTGAGTCTTCTGTCAGAACTATGCCGAATGATCTAGATCGCTCTTTTCGAGCTATTTAATGCGAGAAACACGTTTTCTGGTGTATTCACCACTCTACAGCACGTTTGACATGTAGAACCGGCGATATCTTGATTTTCGTGGTGTTTCAAGCTGAGGTATGCATTTTCTGCGATAATCTTGGTGAGTCTTCAGTCAGAAGTATGCAGAATCATCTAGATCGCTCTTTTCGAGCTCTTCAATGCGAGAAACACGTTTTCTGGTGTATTCACCACTCCACAGTACGTTTGACATGTAGAACCGGAGATATCTTGGTTTCGGTCGGGTTTCAAGCTGAGATATATATTTTCGACGATAATCTTGGTGAGACTTCTGTCAGAAGTATGCAGAATCTTCGAGAACGCTCTTTTCGAGCTACTTAATGCGAGAAACACGTTTTCTGGTGTTTTCACCACACCACAGACCGTTCGATGTGCAGAACCGGAGATAACTTGGTTTCGGTCGGGTTTCAAGCAGAGATATGCATTTTCAACGATAATCTTGGTGAGACGATTGTCAGAAGTATGCAGGATCATCGGGATCGCTCTTTTCGTGCTACTTAATGCGAGGAACGCGTTATCTGGTGTTGTCACCACTCCACAGTGCGTTTGATATGCAGAACCGGCGACATCCTGATATTAGTGAGGTTTCAAGCTGAGATATGCATTTTCTACGATAATCTTGGTGAGACATCTGTCAGAAGCATGCAGAATCAACTAGATCGCTCTTTTCGAGCTATTTAATGCGAGAAACACGTTTTCTGGTGTATTCACCACTCCACAGTACGTTTGATATGCAGAACCGGCGACATCTTGGATTTCGTCGGGTTTCAAGCTGAGATATGCATTTTCTACAACAATCTTGGTGAGACTTCTGTCAGAAGTATGCAGAATCATCTAGATCGCTCTTTTCGAGCTATTTAATGCGAAAAAACATGTTTTCTGGAGTTTTCAACATTGCACAGTGCGTTTGATATGCAGAACCGGCGACATCTTCGATTCCGTCGGGTTTCAAGCTGAGATATGCATTTTCTGCGATAATCTTGGTGATACTTCAGTCAGAAGTATGCGGAATCATCTAGATCGCTCTTTTCGAGCTATTTAATGCGAGAAACACGTTTTCTGGTGTATTCACCACTCCACAGTACGTTTGACATGCAGAACCGGAGATATCTTGGTTTCGGTCGTGTTTCAAGCTGAGGTATGCATTTTCTGCGATAATCTTGGTGAGTCTTCTGTCAGAAGTATGCAGAATCATCTAGATCGCTCTTTTCGAGCTATTTAATGCGAGAAACATGTTATCTGGTGTTTTCACCACTCCAGAGTGCGTTTGACATGCAGAACCGGCGACATCTTGGAATTCGTCGGGGTTCACGCTGAGATATGCATTTTCTACGATAATCTTGGTGAGACCTCTGTCAAAAGTATGCAGAATCAACTAGATCGCTCTTTTCGAGCTATTTAATGCGAGAAACACGTTTTCTGGTGTACTCACAACCCCACAGTACGTTTGACATGCAGAACCGGAGATATCTTGGTTTCGGTCGTGTTTCAAGCTGAGGTATGCATTTTCTGCGATAATCTTGGTGAGTCTTCTGTCAGAAGTATGCAGAATCATCTAGATCGCTCTTTTCGAGCTATTTAATGCGAGAAACATGTTATCTGGTGTTTTCACCACTCCAGAGTGCGTTTGACATGCAGAACCGGCGACATCTTGGAATTCGTCGGGGTTCACGCTGAGATATGCATTTTCTACGATAATCTTGGTGAGACCTCTGTCAAAAGTATGCAGAATCAACTAGATCGCTCTTTTCGAGCTATTTAATGCGAGAAACACGTTTTCTGGTGTACTCACAACTCCACAGTACGTTTGACATGCAGAACCGGAGATATCTTGGTTTCGGTCGGGTTTCAAGCAGAGATATGCATTTTCAACGATAATCTTCGTGAGACCTCTGTCAGAAGTATGCAGAATCATCTAGATCGCTCTTTTCGAGCTATTTAATGCGAAAAAAACATGTTTTCTGGAGTTTTCAACATAACACAGTGCGTTTGATATGCAGAACCGGCGACATCTTCGATTTCGTCGGGTTTCAAGCTGAGATACGCATTTTCTGCGATAATCTTGGTGATACTTCAGTCAGAAGTATGCAGAATAATCGGGATCGCTTTTTTCGTGCTACTTAATGCGAGGAACACGTTATCTGGTGTTTTCACCACTCCACAGTTCGTTTGATACGCAGAACCGGAGATATCTTGGTTTCGGTCGGGTTTCAAGCTGAGATATGCATTTTCTTCGATAATCTTGGTGAGATGTCTGTCAGAAGTATGCAGAATCATCGGGATCGCTCATTTCGAGCTATTTAATGCGAGACACACGTTATCTGGTATTTTCACCACTCCACAGTGCGTTTGATATGCAGAACCGGCGACATCTTGGCTTTCTTCGGGTATCAAGGTGAGATATGCATTTTCTACGATAATCTTGGTGAGACTTCTGTCAGAAGTATGCAGAATCATCTAGATCGCTCTTTTCGAGCTATTTAATGCGAAAAAAACATGTTATCTGGAGTTTTCAACATTACACAGTGCGTTTGATATGCAGAACCGGCGACATCTTCGATTCCGTCGGGTTTCAAGCTGAGATATGCATTTTCTGCGATAATCTTGGTGATACTTCAGTCAGAAGTATGCAGAATCATCTAGATCGCTCTTTTCGAGCTATTTAATGCGAGAAACACGTTTTCTGGTGTATTCACCACTCCACAGTACGTTTGACATGCAGAACCGGAGATATCTTGGTTTCGGTCGGGTTTCAAGCAGAGATATGCATTTTCAACGATAATCTTGGTGAGACGATTGTCAGAAGTATGCAGGATCATCGGGATCGCTCTTTTCGTGCTACTTAATGCGAGGAACGCGTTATCTGGTGTTGTCACCACTCCACAGTGCGTTTGATATGCAGAACCGGCGACATCCTGATATTAGTGAGGTTTCAAGCTGAGATATGCATTTTCTACGATAATCTTGGTGAGACCTCTGTCAGAAGCATGCAGAATCAACTAGATCGCTCTTTTCGAGCTATTTAATGCGAGAAACACGTTTTCTGGTGTATTCACCACTACACAGTACGTTTGATATGCAGAACCGGCGACATCTTGGATTTCGTCGGGTTTCAAGATGAGATATGCATTTTCTACAGCAATCTTGGTGAGACTTCTGTCAGAAGTAGGCAGAATCATCTAGATCGCTCTTTTCGAGCTATTTAATGCGAGAAACATGTTATCTGGTGTTTTCACCACTCCAGAGTGCGTTTGACATGCAGAACCGGCGACATCTTGGAATTCGTCGGGGTTCACGCTGAGATATGCATTTTCTACGATAATCTTGGTGAGACCTCTGTCAAAAGTATGCAGAATCAACTAGATCGCTCTTTTCGAGCTATTTAATGCGAGAAACACGTTTTCTGGTGTATTCACAACTCCACAGTACGTTTGACATGCAGAACCGGAGATATCTTGGTTTCGGTCGGGTTTCAAGCAGAGATATGCATTTTCAACGATAATCTTGGTGAGACCTCTGTCAGAAGTATGCAGAATCATCTAGATCGCTCTTTTCGAGCTATTTAATGCGAAAAAAACATGTTTTCTGGAGTTTTCAACATAACACAGTGCGTTTGATATGCAGAACCGGCGACATCTTCGATTTCGTCGGGTTTCAAGCTGAGATACGCATTTTCTGCGATAATCTTGGTGATACTTCAGTCAGAAGTATGCAGAATAATCGGGATCGCTTTTTTCGTGCTACTTAATGCGAGGAACACGTTATCTGGTGTTTTCACCACTCCACAGTTCGTTTGATACGCAGAACCGGAGATATCTTGGTTTCGGTCGGGTTTCAAGCTGAGATATGCATTTTCTTCGATAATATTGGTGAGACTTCAGTCAGAAGTATGCAGAATCATCTAGATCGCTCGTTTCGAGCTATTTAATGCGAATAAACAAGTTTTCTGGTGTTTTGACCACTCCACAGTGCGTTTGATATGCAGAACCGGCGATATCTTGGTTTTCGTGGGGTTTCCAGCTGAGATATGCATTTTCTGCGATAATCTTGGTGTTTCTCCTATGAGAAGTATGCAGAATCATCGAGAACTCTCTTGTCGAGCTATTTAATGCGAGAAACACGTTTTCTGGTGTTTTCAACATTCCACAGTGCGTCTGATAAGCAGAACCGACGATATCTTGCTTTTCGTGGTGTTTCCAGCTGAGATATGCATTTTCTGCGATAATATTGGTGAGACTTCAGTCAGAAGTATGCAGAATCATCTAGATCGCTCGTTTCGAGCTATTTAATGCGAGAAACACGTTTTCTGGTGTTTTCAACATTCCACAGTGCGTCTGATAAGCAGAACCGACGATATCTTGGTTTTCGTGGTGTTTCCAGCTGAGATATGCATTTTCTGCGATAATATTGGTGAGACTTCAGTCAGAAGTATGCAGAATCATCTAGATCGCTCGTTTCGAGCTATTTAATGCGAATAAACAAGTTTTCTGGTGTTTTGACCACTCCACAGTGCGTTTGATATGTAGAGCCGACGATAACTTGGTTTTCGTGGGGTTTCCAGCTGAGATATGCATTTTCTGCGATAAACTTGGTGAGTCTTCTGTCAGAAGTATGCAGAATCATCGAGATCGCTCTATTCGAGCTATTTAATGCGAGAAACACGTTGTCTGGTTGTTTTCACCACTCCACAGTGCGTTTGATATGCAGACCCGGCGACATCTTGATTTTCATGAGGTTTCAAGCTGAGATATGCATTTTCAGCAATAATATTGGTGAGACTTTAGTCAGAAGTATGCAGAATCATCTAGATCGCTCTTTTCGAGCTATTTAATGCGAGAAACACGTTGTCTGGTTGTTTTCACCACTCCACAGTGCGTTTGATATGCAGAACCGGCGCCATCTTGATTTTCGTGAGGTTTCAAGATGAGATATGCATTTTCTGCGATAATATTGGTGAGTCTTCTGTCAGAAGTATGCAGAATCATCGAGATCGCTCTATTCGAGCTATTTAATGCGAGATACACGTTATCTGGTTGTTTTCACGACTCCACAGTGCGTTTGATATGCAGAACCGACGATATCTTGGTTTTCGTGGTGTTTCCAGCTGAGATATGCATTTTCTGCGATAATATTGGTGTTTCACCTATGAGAAGCATGCAGAATCATCGAGAACTCTCTTGTCGAGCTATTTAATGCGAGAAACACGATTTCTGGTGTTTTCAACATTCCACAGTGCGTCTGATAAGCAGAACCGACGATATCTTGGTTTTCGTGGTGTTTCCAGCTGAGATATGCATTTTCTGCGATAATATTGGTGAGACTTCAGTCAGAAGTATGCAGAAACATCTAGATCGCTTGTTTCGAGCTATTTAATGTGAATAAACAAGTTTTCTGGTGTTTTGACCACTCCACAGTGCGTTTGATATGTAGAGCCGACGATAACTTGGTTTTCGTGGGGTTTCCAGCTGAGATATGCATTTTCTGCGATAAACTTGGTGAGTGTTCTGTCAGAAGTATGCAGAATCATCGAGATCGCTCTATTCGAGCTATTTAATGCGAGAAACACGATTTCTGGTGTTTTCAACATTCCACAGTGCGTCTGATAAGCAGAACCGACGATATCTTGGTTTTCGTGGTGTTTCCAGCTGAGATATGCATTTTCTGCGATAATATTGGTGAGACTTCAGTCAGAAGTATGCAGAATCATCTAGATCGCTCGTTTCGAGCTATTTAATGCGAATAAACAAGTTTTCTGGTGTTTTGACCACTCCACAGTGCGTTTGATATGCAGAACCGGCGATATCTTGGTTTTCGTGGGGTTTCCAGCTGAGATATGCATTTTCTGCGATAATCTTGGTGTTTCTCCTACGAGAAGTATGCAGAATCATCGAGAAGTCTCTTGTCGAGCTATTTAATGCGAGAAACACGTTTTCTGGTGTTTTCAACATTCCACAGTGCGTCTGATAAGCAGAACCGACGATATCTTGGTTTTCGTGGTGTTTCCAGCTGAGATATGCATTTTCTGCGATAATATTGGTGAGACTTCAGTCAGAAGTATGCAGAATCATCTAGATCGCTCGTTTCGAGCTATTTAATGCGAATAAACAAGTTTTCTGGCGTTTTGACCACTCCACAGTGCGTTTGATATGTAGAGCCGACGATAACTTGGTTTTCGTGGGGTTTCCAGCTGAGATATGCATTTTCTGCGATAAACTTGGTGAGTCTTCTGTCAGAAGTATGCAGAATCATCGAGATCGCTCTATTCGAGCTATTTAATGCGAGAAACACGTTGTCTGGTTGTTTTCACCACTCCACAGTGCGTTTGATATGCAGACCCGGCGACATCTTGATTTTCATGAGGTTTCAAGCTGAGATATGCATTTTCAGCAATAATATTGGTGAGACTTTAGTCAGAAGTATGCAGAATCATCTAGATCGCTCTTTTCGAGCTATTTAATGCGAGAAACACGTTGTCTGGTTGTTTTCACCACTCCACAGTGCGTTTGATATGCAGAACCGGCGCCATCTTGATTTTCGTGAGGTTACAAGATGAGATATGCATTTTCTGCGATAATATTGTTGAGTCTTCTGTCAGAAGTATGCAGAATCATCGAGATCGCTCTATTCGAGCTATTTAATGCGAGAAACACGTTATCTGGTTGTTTTCACGACTCCACAGTGCGTTTGATATGCAGAACCGGAGATAACTTGGTTTTCGTGATGTTTCTAGCTGAGATATGCATTTTCTGCGATAATATTGGTGAGACTTCAGTCAGAAGTATGCAGAATCATCTAGATCGCTCGTTTCGAGCTATTTGATGCGAAAAAACAAGGTTTCTGGTGTTTTGACCACTCCACAGAGCGTTTGATATGTAGAGCCGCCAATAACTTGGTTTTCGTGGGGTTTCCAGCTGAAATATATTCATTTTCTGCGATAATCTTGGTGAGTCTTCTGTCAGAAGTATGCAGATTCATCTAGATCGCTCGTTTCGAGCTATTTAATGCGAAAAACACGTTATCTGGTGTTTTGACCACTCCACAGTGCGTTTGATATGTAGAGCCGCCGATAACTTGGTTTTCGTGGGGTTTCCAGCTGAAATATTCATTTTCTGCGATAATCTTGGTGTTTCATCTATGACAAGTATACAGAATCATCGAGATCGCTCTTTTCGAGCTAGTTAATGCGAGAAACACGTTTTCTGGTGTTTTCACCACCCCACAGTGCGTCTGATATGCAGAACCGGCGATAACTTGGTTTTCGTGGGGTTTCCAGCTGAGATATGCATTTTCTGCGATAATCTTGGTGAGACTTCTGTCACAAGTATGCAGAATCTTCGAGGACGCTCTTTTCGAGCTACTTAATGCGAGAAACACGTTTTCTGGTGTTTTCACCACTTCACAGTACGTTTGATGTGCAGAACCGGAGATAACTTGGTTTTCGGAGGTTTCAAACTGAGATATGAATTTTCTGCGATAATCTTGGTGTTTCATCTATGAGAAGTATGCAGAATCATCGAGAACGCTCTTTTCGAGCTAGTTAATGCGAGAAACACGTTTTCTGGTGTTTTCACCACTCCACTGTGCGTCTGATATGCAGAACCGGCGATATCTTGGTTTTCGTGGGGTTTCCAGCTGAGATATGCATTTTCTGCGATAATCTTGGTGTTTCACCTATGAGAAGCATGCAGAATCATCGAGAACTCTCTTGTCGAGCTATTTAATGCGAGAAACACGATTTCTGGTGTTTTCAACATTCCACAGTGCGTCTGATAAGCAGAACCGACGATATCTTGGTTTTCGTGGTGTTTCCAGCTGAGATATGCATTTTCTGCGATAATATTGGTGAGACTTCAGTCAGAAGTATGCAGAAACATCTAGATCGCTCGTTTCGAGCTATTTAATGTGAATAAACAAGTTTTCTGGTGTTTTGACCACTCCACAGTGCGTTTGATATGTAGAGCCGACGATAACTTGGTTTTCGTGGGGTTTCCAGCTGAGATATGCATTTTCTGCGATAATATTGGTGAGACTTCAGTCAGAAGTATGCAGAATCATCTAGATCGCTCGTTTCGAGCTATTTAATGCGAATAAACAAGTTTTCTGGTGTTTTGACCACTCCACAGTGCGTTTGATATGCAGAACCGGCGATATCTTGGTTTTCGTGGGGTTTCCAGCTGAGATATGCATTTTCTGCGATAATCTTGGTGTTTCACCTATGAGAAGTATGCAGAATCATCGAGAACTCTCTTGTCGAGCTATTTAATGCGAGAAACACGTTTTCTGGTGTTTTCAACATTCCACAGTGCGTCTGATAAGCAGAACCGACGATATCTTGGTTTTCGTGGTGTTTCCAGCTGAGATATGCATTTTCTGCGATAATATTGGTGAGACTTCAGTCAGAAGTATGCAGAATCATCTAGATCGCTCGTTTCGAGCTATTTAATGCGAATAAACAAGTTTTCTGGTGTTTTGACCACTCCACAGTGCGTTTGATATGCAGAACCGGCGATATCTTGGTTTTCGTGGGGTTTCCAGCTGAGATATGCATTTTCTGCGATAATCTTGGTGTTTCACCTATGAGAAGTATGCAGAATCATCGAGAACTCTCTTGTCGAGCTATTTAATGCGAGAAACACGTTTTCTGGTGTTTTCAACATTCCACAGTGCGTCTGATAAGCAGAACCGACGATATCTTGGTTTTCGTGGTGTTTCCAGCTGAGATATGCATTTTCTGCGATAATATTGGTGAGACTTCAGTCAGAAGTATGCACAATCATCTAGATCGCTCGTTTCGAGCTATTTAATGCGAATAAACATGTTTTCTGGTGTTTTGACCACTCCACAGTGCGTTTGATATGTAGAGCCGACGATAACTTGGTTTTCGTGGGGTTTCCAGCTGAGATATGCATTTTCTGCGATAAACATGGTGAGTCTTCTGTCAGAAGTATGCAGAATCATCGAGATCGCTCTATTCGAGCTATTTAATGCGAGAAACACGTTGTCTGGTTGTTTTCACCACTCCACAGTGCGTTTGATATGCAGACCCGGCGACATCTTGATTTTCAAGAGGTTTCAAGCTGAGATATGCATTTTCAGCAATAATATTGGTGAGACTTTAGTCAGAAGTATGCAGAATCATCTAGATCGCTCTTTTCGAGCTATTTAATGCGAGAAACACGTTGTCTGGTTGTTTTCACCACTCCACAGTGCGTTTGATATGCAGAACCGGCGCCATCTTGATTTTCGTGAGGTTTCAAGATGAGATATGCATTTTCTGCGATAATATTGGTGAGTCTTCTGTCAGAAGTATGCAGAATCATCGAGATCGCTCTATTCGAGCTATTTAATGCGAGAAACACGTTATCTGGTTGTTTTCACGACTCCACAGTGCGTTTGATATACAGAACCGGAGATAACTTGGTTTTCGTGATGTTTCTAGCTGAGATATGCATTTTCTGCGATAATATTGGTGAGCCTTCAGTCAGAAGTATGCAGAATCATCTAGATCGCTCGTTTCGAGCTATTTGATGCGAAAAAACAAGTTTTCTGGTGTTTTGACCACTCCACAGAGCGTTTGATATGTAGAGCCGCCGATAACTTGGTTTTCGTGGGGTTTCCAGCTGAAATATATTCATTTTCTGCGATAATCTTGGTGAGTCTTCTGTCAGAAGTATGCAGAATCATCTAGATCGCTCGTTTCGAGCTATTTAATGCGAAAAACACGTTATCTGGTGTTTTGACCACTCCACAGTGCGTTTGATATGTAGAGCCGCCGATAACTTGGTTTTCGTGGGGTTTTCAGCTGAAATATGCATTTTCTGCGATAATCTTGGTGTTTCATCTATGACAAGTATACAGAATCATCGAGATCGCTCTTTTCGAGCTAGTTAATGCGAGAAACACGTTTTCTGGTGTTTTCACCACCCCACAGTGCGTCTGATATGCAGAACCGGCGATAACTTGGTTTTCGTGGGGTTTCCAGCTGAGATATGCATTTTCTGCGATAATCTTGGTGAGACTTCTGTCACAAGTATGCAGAATCTTCGAGAACGCTCTTTTCGAGCTACTTAATGCGAGAAACACGTTTTCTGGTGTTTTCACCACTCCACTGTGCGTCTGATATGCAGAACCGGCGATATCTTGGTTTTCGTGGGGTTTACAGCTGAGATATGCATTTTCTGCGATAATCTTGGTGCTTCACCTATGAGAAGTATGCAGAATCATCGAGAACTCTCTTGTCGAGCTATTTAATGCGAGAAACACGTTTTCTGGTGTTTTCAACATTCCACAGTGCGTCTGATAAGCAGAACCGACGATATCTTGGTTTTCGTGGTGTTTCCAGCTGAGATATGCATTTTCTGCGATAATATTGGTGAGACTTCAGTCAGAAGTATGCAGAATCATCTAGATCGCTCGTTTCGAGCTATTTAATGCGAATAAACAAGTTTTCTGGTGTTTTGACCACTCCACAGTGCGTTTGATATGTAGAGCCGACGATAACTTGGTTTTCGTGGGGTTTCCAGCTGAGATATGCATTTTCTGCGATAAACTTGGTGAGTCTTCTGTCAGAAGTATGCAGAATCATCGAGATCGCTCTATTCGAGCTATTTATTGCGAGAAACACGTTGTCTGGTTGTTTTCACCACTCCACAGTGCGTTTGATATGCAGACCCGGCGACATCTTGATTTTCATGAGGTTTCAAGCTGAGATATGCATTTTCAGCAATAATATTGGTGAGACTTTAGTCAGAAGTATGCAGAATCATCTAGATCGCTCTTTTCGAGCTATTTAATGCGAGAAACACGTTGTCTGGTTGTTTTCACCACTCCACAGTGCGTTTGATATGCAGAACCGGCGCCATCTTGATTTTCGTGAGGTTTCAAGATGAGATATGCATTTTCTGCGATAATATTGGTGAGACTTCAGTCCGAAGTTTGCAGAATCATCTAGATCGCTCGTTTCGAGCTATTTAATGCGAAAAAACAAGTTTTCTGGTGTTTTCAACATTCCACAGTGCGTTTGATATGCAGAACCGGCGATATCTTGATTTTCGTGGTGTTTCCAGCTGAGATATGCATTTTCTGCGATAATATTGGCGAGACTTCAGTCAGAAGTATGCAGAATCATCTAGATCGCTCGTTTCGAGCTATTTAATGCGAAAAAACAAGTTTTCTAGTGTTTTCAACATTCCACAGTGCGTTTGATATGCAGAACCGGCGTATCTTGATTTTCGTGGTGTTTCCAGCTGAGATATGCATTTTCTGCGATAATCTTGGTAAGTCTTCTGTCAGCAGTATGCAGAATCATCTAGATCGCTCTTTTCGAGCTATTTAATGCCAGAAACACGTTTTCTGGTGTATTCACCACTCCACAGTACGTTTGACATGCAGAAACGGAGATATCTTGGTTTCGGTCGGGTTTCAAGCTGAGATATGCATTTTCTGCGATAATATTGGTGAGACTTCAGTCAGAAGTATGCAGAATCATCTAGATCGCTCGTTTCGAGCTATTTAATGCGAATAAACAAGTTTTCTGGTGTTTTCAACATTCCACAGTGCGTTTGATATGCAGAACCGGCGATATCTTGATTTTCGTGGTGTTTCCAGCTGAGATATGCATTTTCTGCGATAATATTGGTGAGACTTCAGTCAGAAGTATGCAGAATCATCTAGATCGCTCGTTTCGAGCTATTTAATGCGAAAAACAAGTTTTCTGGTGTTTTCAACATTCCACAGTGCGTTTGATATGCAGAACCGGCGATATCTTGATTTTCGTGGTGTTTCCAGCAGAGATATGCATTTCATTGGTGAGACTTCAGTCAGGAGTATGCAGAATCATCTAGATCGCTCTTTTCGAGCTATTTAATGCGAGAAACACGTTATCTGGTTGTTTTCACCACTCCACAGTGCGTTTGATATGCAGGACCGGCAACATCTTGATTTTCGTGATGTTTCTAGCTGAGATATGCATTTTCTGCGATAATCTTGGTGAGTCTACCTGTCAGGAGTATGCAGAATCATCTAGATCGCTCTTTTCGAGCTATTTAATTCGAAAAAAACAAGTTTTCAAGTGTTTTCAACATTCCACAGTGCGTTTGATATGCAGAACCGGCGACACCATCGATTTCGTCGGGGTTCAAGCTGATATATGCATTTTCTACGATAATCTTGGTGAAACATCTGTCCGAAGTATGCAGAAACATCAAGAGCGCTCTTTTCGAGCTATTTAATGCGAGAAACACGTTATCTGGTTGTTTTCACCACTCCACAGTGCGTTTGATATGCAGGACTGGCAACATCTTGATTTTCGTGATGTTTCTAGCTGAGATATGCATTTTCTGCGATAATATTGGTGAGACTTCAGTCAGAAGTATGCAGAATCATCTAGATCGCTCGTTTCGAGCTATTTAATGCGAGTAACACGTTATCTGGTGTTTTCACCACTCCACAGTGCGTTTGATATGCAGAACCGGCGACATCATGGATTTCGTCGGGGTTCAAGCTGAGATATGCATTTTCTACGATAATCTTGGTGAGACTTCTGGCAGAAGTATGCAGAAGCATCGAGATCGCTCTTTTCGAGCTATTTAATGAGAGAAACACGTTATCTGGTGTTTTCACCACTCCACAGTGCGTTTGATATGCAGAACCAGCGATATCTTGGTTTTCGTGGGGTTTCAAGCTCAGATATACATTTTCAGCGATAATCTTGGTGAGACATCTGTCCGAAGTATGCAGAATCATCGATATCGCTCTTTTCGAGCTATTTAATGCGCGAAACACTTTATCTGGTGTTTTGACCAACCCACAGGGCGTTTTAATATGCAGAACCAGCGATATCTTGGTTTTCGTAGGGTTTCCAGCTGAAATATGCATTTTCTGCGATAATCTTGGTGTTTCATCTATGAGAAGTATGCAGAATCATTCAGAACGATCTTTTCGAGATAGTTAATGCGAGTAACACGTTATCTGGTGTTTTCACCACTCCACAGTGCGTTTGATATGCAGAACCGGCGACATCATGGATTTCGTCGGGGTTCAAGCTGAGATATGCATTTTCTACGATAATCTTGGTGAGACTTCTGGCAGAAGTATGCAGAAGCATCGAGATCGCTCTTTTCGAGCTATTTAATGAGAGAAACACGTTATCTGGTGTTTTCACCACTCCACAGTGCGTTTGATATGCAGGACTGGCAACATCTTGATTTTCGTGATGTTTCTAGCTGAGATATGCATTTTCTGCGATAATATTGGTGAGACTTCAGTCAGAAGTATGCAGAATCATCTAGATCGCTCGTTTCGAGCTATTTAATGCGAGTAACACGTTATCTGGTGTTTTCAACATTCCACAGTGCGTTTGATATGCAGAACCGGCGATATCTTGATTTTCGTGGTGTTTCCAGCAGAGATATGCATTTCATTGGTGAGACTTCAGTCAGGAGTATGCAGAATCATCTAGATCGCTCTTTTCGAGCTATTTAATGCGAGTAACACGTTATCTGGTGTTTTCACCACTCCACAGTGCGTTTGATATGCAGAACCGGCGACATCATGGATTTCGTCGGGGTTCAAGCTGAGATATGCATTTTCTACGATAATCTTGGTGAGACTTCTGGCAGAAGTATGCAGAAGCATCGAGATCGCTCTTTTCGAGCTATTTAATGAGAGAAACACGTTATCTGGTGTTTTCACCACTCCACAGTGCGTTTGATATGCAGAACCAGCGATATCTTGGTTTTCGTGGGGTTTCAAGCTCAGATATACATTTTCAGCGATAATCTTGGTGAGACATCTGTCCGAAGTATGCAGAATCATCGAGATCGCACTTTTCGAGCTATTTAATGCGAGAAACTCGTTATCTAGTGTTTTCATCACTCCACAGGGCGTTTGATATGCAGAACCGGCGATATCTTGGTTTCCGTGGGGTTTCCAGGTGAGATATGCATTTTCTGCGATAATATTGGTGAGACTTCTGTCCGAAGTATGCAGAATCATCGATATCGCTCTTTTCGAGCTATTTAATGCGCGAAACACTTTATCTGGTGTTTTGACCAACCCACAGGGCGTTTTAATATGCAGAACCAGCGATATCTTGGTTTTCGTAGGGTTTCCAGCTGAAATATGCATTTTCTGCGATAATCTTGGTGTTTCATCTATGAGAAGTATGCAGAATCATTCAGAACGATCTTTTCGAGATAGTTAATGCGAGTAACACGTTATCTGGTGTTTTCACCACTCCACAGTGCGTTTGATATGCAGAACAGTAGATATCTTTGTTTTCGTGGGGTTTCAAGCTGAGATATGCATTTTCTGCGATAATCTTGGTGAGACCTCTGTCCAAAGTATCGCCGGTTCTGCATATCAAACCAACTGTGGAGTGATGAAAACACCAGACAACGTGTTTATCGCATTAAATACATCGAAATGTGCGATCTCTATGACTCTGCATACTTCTGACTGAAGTCTCACCAATATTATCGCAGAAAATGCATATCTCATCTTGCAACCCGACGAAAACCAAGATGTCGCCGGTTCTGCATATCAAACGCACAGTGGGGTGGTGAAAACCCCAGAAAACCCCAGAAAACGTGTTTCTCGCATTAAATAGCTCGAAAAGAGCGATCTAGATGATTCTGCAAACTTCTGACAGAAGTCTCACCAAGATTATCGTAGAAAATGCATATCTCAGCTTGAAACCCGACGAAATCCAAGATGTCGCCGGTTCTGCATATCAAACGCACTGTGGAGTGGTGAAAACACCAGATAACGTGTTTCTCGCATTAAATAGCTCGAAACGAGCGATCTAGATGATTCTGCATACTTCTGACTGAAGTCTCACCAAGATTATCGCAGAAAGTGCATATCTTAGCTTGACACCTCACCAAAACCAAGATATCTCCGGTTCTGCACATCAAACGTACTGTGGCGTGGTGAAAACACCAGAAAACGTGTTTCTCGCATTAAGTAGCACGAAAAGAGCGTCCTCGATGATTCTGCATACTTCTGACAGAGGTCTCACCAATATTATCGTAGATAATGCATATCTCATCTTGAAACCCGACCGTAACCAAGATATCTCCGTTTCTGCATGTCAAACGTACTGTGGAGTGGTGTATACACCAGAAAACGTGTTTCTCGCATTAAATAGCTCGAAAAGAGCGATCTGGATGCTTCTGCATACTTCTGACCGAAGACTCACAAAGATTATCGCAGAAAATGCATATCTCAGCTGGAAACATCACGAAAATCAAGATATCGCCGGTTCTGCATATCAGACGCACTGTGGAGTGATGAAAACACCAGAAAACGTGTTACTCGCATTAACTAGCACGAAAAGAGCGTTCTGGATGATTCTGCATACTTCTCATAGATGAAACACAAAGATTATCGCAGAAAATGCATATTTCAGCTGGAAACCCTACGAAAACCAAGATATCGCTGGTTCTGCATATTAAAACGCCCTGTGGGTTGGTCAAAACACCAGATAAAGTGTTTCGCGCATTAAATAGCTCGAAAAGAGCGATATCGATGATTCTGCATACTTCGGACAGAAGTCTCACCAATATTATCGCAGAAAATGCATATCTCAGCTTGAAACACCACGAAAACCAAGATATCGCCGGTTCTGCATATCAAACGCACTGTGGAGTGGTGAAAACACCAGATAACGTGTTTCTCGCATTAAATAGCTCGAAAAGAGCGATCTCGATGATTCTGCATACTTTGGACAGAGGTCTCACCAAGATTATCGTAAAAAAAGCATATCTCAGGTTGAAACCCCACGAAAACCCAGATATCGCTGGTTCTGCATATCAAACGCACTGTGGAGTGCTGAAAACACCACAAAACCTGTTTTTCGCATTCAATAGCACGAAAACAGCGATTTCGGTGATTCTGCATACTTGTCACAGAAGAATCATGAGGATTATCACTGAAAATGCATATCTCATCTGGAAACCCCACGAAAACCAAGTTATCGGCGGCTCTACATATCAAACGCACTGTGGAGTGGTCAAAACACCAGAAAACTTGTTTTTTCGCATTAAATAGATCGAAACGAGCGATCTAGATGATTCTGCATACTTCTGACTGCAGCCTCACCAATATTATCGCAGAAAATGCATATTTCAGCTGGAAACCCAACGAAAACCAAGTTATCGGCGGCTCTACATATCAAACGCACTGTGGAGTGGTCAAAACACCAGATAACGTGTTGGTCGCATTAAATAGCTCGAAAAGAGCGATAGCGATGATTCTGCATACTTCGGACAGAAGTCTCACCAATATTAGTGCATAAAATGCATATCTCAGCTTGAAACCTCACGAAAATCAAGATGTCGCCGGTTCTGCATATCAAACGCACTGTGGAGTGGTGAAAACAACCAGATAACGTGTTTCTCGCATTAAATAGCTAGAAACGAGCGATCTAGATGATTCAGCATACTTCTGACTGAAGTCTCACCAATATTATCGCAGAAAATGCATATCTCAGCTTGAAACCCGACGAAAACCAAGATGTCGCCGGTTCTGCATATCAAACGCACTGTGGGGTGGTGAAAACCCCAGAAAACGTATTTCTCGCATTAAATAGCTCGAAAAGAGCGATCTATATGATTCTGCATACTTCTGACAGAAGACTCACCAAGATTATCGCAGAAAATGCATATCTCAGCTGGAAACCCCACGAAAACTAAGATATCGCCGGTTCTGCATATCAGACGCACTGTGGAGTGGTGAAAACACCAGAAAACGTGTTACTCGCATTAACTAGCTCGAAAAGCGCGATCTGGATGATTCTGCATACTTCTCATAGATGAAACACAAAGAATATCGCAGAAAATGCATATTTCAGCTGGAAATCCCACCAAAAACAAGTTATCGGCGGCTCTACATATCAAACGCACTGTGGAGTGGTCAAAACACCAGAAAACTTGTTTTTTCGCATTAAATAGCTCGAAACGAGCGATCTAGATGATTCTGCATACTTCTGACTAAAGTCTCACCAAGATTATCGCAGAAAATGCATATCTCAGCTGGAAACCCCACGAAAACCAAGATATCGCTGGTTCTGCATATCAAACGCCCTATGGAGTGATGAAAACACCAGATAACGTGTTTCTCGCATTAAATAGCTCGAATAGAGCGATCTCGATGATTCTGCATACTTCTGACAGAAGACACACCAAGATTATCGCAGAAAATGCATATCTCAGCTGGAAACCCCACGAAAACTAAGATATCGCCGGTTCTGCATATCAGACGCACTGTGGAGTGGTGAAAACACCAGAAAACGTGTTTCTCGCATTAACTAGCTCGAAAAGAGCGTTCTCGATGATTCTGCATACTTCTCATAGATGAAACATCAAGATTATCGCAGAAATTGCATATTTCAGCTGGAAACCCCACGAAAACCAAGTTATCGGCGGCTCTACATATCAATCGCACTGTGGAGTGGTCAAAACACCAGATAACGTGTTTCTCGCATTAAATAGCTCGAAAATAGCGATATCGATGATACTGCATCCTTCGGACAGAAGTCTCACCAATACTATCGCAGAAAATGCATATCTCAGCTTGAAACCTCACGAAAATCGAAATGTCGCCGGTTCTGCATATCAAACGCACTGTGGAGTGGTGTAAACACCAGAAAACTTGTTTTTTCGCATTAAATAGCTCGAAAAGGGAGTTCTCTATGATTCTGCATACTTCTCATAGATGATACACCAAGATTATCGCACAAAATGCATATTTCAGCTGGAAACCCCACGAAAACCAAGATATCGCCGGTTCTGCATGTCAAACGCACTGTGGGGTGGTGAAAACACCAGCAGACGTGTTTCTCGCATTAAATAGCTCGAAACGAGCGATCTAGATGATTCTGCATACTTCTGACAGAAGACTCACCAAGATTATCGCAGAAAATGCATATCTCAGCCTCAATCCCAACGAAAATCAAGATGTAGCCGGTTCAGCATATCAAACGCACTGTGGAGTGGTGAGAACATCCAGATAACGTGTTTCTCGCATTAAATAGCTCGAAAAGCGCGTTTTTGGAGATTCTGCATACTTCTGACAGATTCTCACCAAGATTATCGTAAAAAATGCATATCTCAGCTTGAAACCCGACCGAAACCAAGATATCTCCGGTTCTGTATGTCAAACGTACTGTGGATTGGTGAATACACCAGAAAACGTGATTCTCGCATTAAATAGCTCGAAAAGAGCGATCTCGACTATTCTGCATACTTCTGCCTGAAGTCTCACCAAGATTATCGCAGAAAATGCATATCTCAGCTTGAAACCCGACCGAAACCAAGATATCTCCGGTTCTGCATATCAAACGCACTGTGGGGGGGTGAAAACACAAGAAAACGTGTTTCTCGCATTAAATAGCTCGGAAAGAGCGATCTAGATGATTCTGCATACTTCTGACAGAAGACTCACCAAGATTATCGCAGAAAATACATATCTCAGCTACAAACCCCACCAAAACCAAGATTTCGGCGGTTCTGCATTTCAGACGCACTGTGGAGTGGTGAAAAAACCAGAAAACGTGTTTCTCGCATTAAGTAGCTCGAAAAGAGCGTTCTCGATGATTCTGCATACTTCTCATAGATGAAACACCAAGATTATCGCAGAAAAGGCATATAACAGCTGGAAACCCCACGAAAACCAAGTTATCGGCGGCTCTACATATCAAACGCATTGTGGAGTGGTCAAAACACCAGATAACGTGTTTCCCGCATTAAATAGCTCGAAAAGAGCGATCTCGATGATTCTGCATACTTCGGACAGAAGTCTCACCAAGATTGCCGCAGAAAATGCATATCTCAGCTTGAATCCCCACGAAAACCAAGATATCGCCGGTTCTGCATATCAAACGCCCTGTGGAGTGATGAAAACACCAGATAACGTGTTTCTCGCATTAAATAGATGGAATAGAGCGATCTGGATGATTCTGCATACTTCTGACAGAAGACTCACCAAGATTATCGCAGAAAATGCATATTTCAGCTGGAAACCCCACGAAACCAAGATACCTCCGGTTCTGCATGTCAAACGCACTGTGGAGTGGTGAATACACCAGAAAACGTGTTTCTCGCATTAAATAGCCCGAAAAGTGCAATCTAGATGATTCCGCATACTTCTGACAGAAGACTCACCAAGATTATCGCAGAAAATGCATATCTCAGCTTGATACCCGACGACAGCCAAGATGACGCCGGTTCTGCATATCAAACGTACTGTGGAGTGGTGAAAACTACCAGATAACGTGTTTCTCGCATTAAATAGCTCGAAAAGAGCGATCCCGATGATTCTGCATACTTCTGACAGAAGTCTCACCAAGATTATCGTAGAAAATGCATATCTCAGCTTGAAACCCGACGAAATCGAAGATTTTGCCGGTTCTGCATATCAAACGCACTGTGGAGTTGTGAAAACACCAGATAACGTGTTTCCCGCATTAAATATCTCGAAAAGAGGGATCTCGATGATTCTGCATTCTTCTGACAGAAGACTCACAAAGATTATCGCAGAAAATGCATATCTCATCTTGAAACCCGACCGCAACCAGGATATCTTCGGTTCTGCATGTCAAACGTACTGTGGAGTGGTGAATACACCAGAAAACGTGTTTGTCGCATTAAGTAGCTCGAAAAGAGCGTTCTCGAAGATTCTGCATACTTCTGACAGAAGTATAACCAAGATTATCGTAGAAATTGCATATCTCAGCTTGAATCCCGACCATAACCAAGATATCTCCGGTTCTGCATGTCAAACGCACTGTGGAGTGGCGAAAACCCCAGATAACGTGTTTCTCGCATTAAGTAGCTCGAAAAGAGCGATCTCGATGATTGTGCATACTTCTGAATGAAGTCTCACCAAGATTATCGCAGAAAATGCATATCTCAGCTTGAAACCCGACTGAAACAAAGATATCTCCGGTTCTGCATGGCAAACGTACTGTGGAGAGGTGAATACACCAGAAAACGTGGTTCTCGCATTAAATAGCTCGACAAGAGCGATCTTGATGATTCTGCATACTTCTGACTGAAGTCTCACCAAGCTTATCGTAGAAAATGCATATCTCAGCTTGAATCCCGACCGTAACCAAGATATCTCCGGTTCTGCATATCAAACGCACTGTGGAGTGGTGAAAACACCAGATAACGTGTTTCTCGCATTAAATAGCTCGAAACGAGCGATCTAGATGATTCTGCATACTTCTGACAGAAGACTCACCAAGATTGTCGCAGAAAATGCATATATCAGCTGGAAACCCCACGAAAACCAAGTTATCGGAGGCTCTACATATCAAACGAACTGTGGAGTGGTGAAAACACCAGAAAACGTGTTTCTCGCATTAAGTAGCTCGAAAAGACCGATCAAGATGATTCAGCATACTTCGGACAGGAGTGTCACCAAGATTATCGCAGGAAATGCATATCTCAGCTTGAAACCCGACGAAAACCAAAATATCTCCGGTTCTGCATATCCAACGCACTGTGGAGTGGTGAAAACACCAGATAACGTGTTTCTCGCACTAACTATCTCGAAAAGAGCGATCTCGATGATTCAGCATACTTCGGACAGAAGTCTCACAAAGCTTATCGTAGAAAATGCATATCTCAGCTTGAAACCCGACGAAAACCAAAATATCTCCGGTTCTGCATATCCAACGCACTTTGGAGTGGTGAAAACACCAGATAACGTGTTTCTCGCATTACATAGCTCGAAACGAGCGATCTCGATGATTCTGCATACATCGGACAGAAGTCTCAACAAGATTATCGCAGAAAATGCATATCTCAGCTTGAAACCCCACGAAAACCAAGATATCTACTGTTTTGCATATCAAGCGCACTGTGGAGTGGTGAAAACACCGGATAAGGTTTTTCTCGCATTAACTAGCTCGAAAAGAGCGATCTCGAAGTTTCAGCATACTTCGGACAGAAGTCTCACCAAGCTTATCGTAGAAAATGCATATCTCAGCTTGAAACCCGACGAAAACCAAAATATCTCCGGTTCTGCATATCAAACGCACTGTGGAGTGGTGAAAACACCAGATAACGTGTTTCTCGCACTAACTATCTCGAAAAGAGCGATCTCGACGATTCAGCATACTTCGGACAGAAGTCTCACAAAGATTATCGCAGAAAATGCATATCTCTGCTTGAAACCCCACGAAAACCAAGATATCGCCGGTTCTGCATATCAAACGCACTGTGGAGTGGTGAAAACACCAGATAACGTGTTTCTCGCATTGAATAGCTCGAAACGAGCGATCTCGATGATTCTGCATACTTCGGACAGAAGTCTCATCAAGATTATCGTAAAAAATGCATATCTCAGCTTGAAACCCCACGAAAACCCAGATATCGCTGGTTCTGCATATCAAACGCACTGTGGAGTGGTGAAAACACCGGATAAGGTTTTTCTCGCATTAACTAGCTCGAAAAGAGCGATCTCGATGTTTGAGCATACTTCGGACAGAAGTCTCACCAAGATAATCGCAGAAAATGCATATCTCAGCTTGAAACCCCACGAAAACCCAGATATCGCTGGTTCTGCATATCAAACGCACTGTGGAGTGGTGAAAACACCGGATAAGGTTTTTCTCGCATTAACTAGCTCGAAAAGAGCGATCTCGATGTTTGAGCATACTTCGGACAGAAGTCTCACCAAGATAATCGCAGAAAATGCATATCTCAGCTTGAAACCCCACGAAAACCAAGGTATCGCCGGTTCTGCATATCAAACGCACTGCGGAGTGGTGAAAACACCAGATAACGTGTTTCTCGCATTAAATAGCTCGAAAAGAGCGATCTCGATGATTCTGCATACTTTGGACAGAGGTCTCACCAAGATTATCGTAAAAAAAGCATATCTCAGCTTGAAACCCCACGAAAACCCAGATATCGCTGGTTCTGCATATCAAACGCACTGTGGAGTGGTGAAAACACCAGATAACGTGTTTCTCGCACTAGCTAGCTCGAAAAGAGCGATCTCGATGATTCAGCATACTTCGGACAGTAGTCTCACCAATATTATCGCAGAAAATGCATATCTCTGCTTGAAACCCCACGAAAACCAAGATATCTACTGTTCTGCATATCCAACGAACTGTGGAGTGGTGAAAACCCCAGAAAACGTGTTCCTCGCATTATATAGATCGAAAAGAGCGATCTCGATGTTTCTGCATACTTCGGACAGATGTTTCACCAAGATTATCGTAGAAAATGCATATCTCAGCGTGAAACCCGACGAAAACCAAAATATCTCCGGTTCTGCATATCAAACGCACTGTGGAGTGGTGAAAACACCGGATAAGGTTTTTCTCGCATTAACTAGCTCGAAAAGAGCGATTTCGATGTTTCAGCATACATCGGACAGAAGTCTCACCAAGATTATCGCAGAAAATGCATATCTCAGCTTGAAACCCCACGAAAACCAAGATATCGCCGGTTCTGCATATCAAGCGCACTGTGGAGTGGTGAAAACACCGGATAAGGTTTTTCTCGCATTAACTAGCTCGAAAAGAGCGATCTCGATGTTTCAGCATACTTCGGACAGAAGTCTCACCAAGATTATCGCAGAAAATGCATATCTCAGCTTGAAACCCCACGAAAACCAAGATATCGCCGGTTCTGCATATCAAACGCACTGTGGAGTGGTGAAAACACCAGATAACGTGTTTCTCGCATTAAATAGCTCGAAAAGAGCGATCTCGATGATTCTGCATACTTCGGACAGAGGTCTCACCAAGATTATCGCAGAAAATGCATATCTCAGCTTGAAACCCCACGAAAACCAAGATATCTCCGGTACTGCATATCCAACGCACTGTGGAGTGGTGAAAACCCCAGAAAACGAGTTTCTCGCATTAAATAGCTCGAAACGAGCGATCTCGATGATTCTGCATACATCGGACAGAAGTCTCAACAAGATTATCGCAGAAAATGCATATCTCAGCTTGAAACCCCACGAAAACCAAGATATCTACTGTTTTGCATATCAAGCGCACTGTGGAGTGGTGAAAACACCGGATAAGGTTTTTCTCGCATTAACTAGCTCGAAAAGAGCGATCTCGAAGTTTCAGCATACTTCGGACAGAAGTCTCACCAAGCTTATCGTAGAAAATGCATATCTCAGCTTGAAACCCGACGGAAACCAAAATATCTCCGGTGCTGCATATCCAACGCACTGTGGAGTGGTGAAAACACCAGACAACGTGTTTCTCGCACTACCTATCTCGAAAAGAGCGATCTCGATGATTCAGCATACTTCGGACAGAACTCTCACAAAGCTTATCGTAGAAAATGCATATCTCAGCTTGAAACCCGACGAAAACCAAAATATCTCCGGTTCTGCATATCAAACGCACTGTGGAGTGGTGAAAACACCAGATAACGTGTTTCTCGCATTAAATAGCTCGAAAAGAGCGATCTCGATGATTCTGCATACTTTGGACAGAGGTCTCACCAAGATTATCGTAAAAAAAGCATATCTCAGCTTGAAACCCCACGAAAACCAAGATATCTACTGTTTTGCATATCATGCGCACTGTGGAGTGGTGAAAACACCGGATAAGGATTTTCTCGCATTAACTAGCTCGAAAAGAGCGATCTCGAAGTTTCAGCATACTTCGGACAGAAGTCTCACCAAGCTTATCGTAGAAAATGCATATCTCAGCTTGAAACCCGACGAAAACCAAAATATCTCCGGTTCTGCATATCCAACGCACTGTGGAGTGGTGAAAACACCAGATAACGTGTTTCTTGCATTAAATAGCTCGAAACGAGCGATGTCGATGATTCTGCATACATCGGACAGAAGTCTCAACAAGATCATCGCAGAAAATGCATATCTCAGCTTGAAACCCCACGAAAACCAAGATATCTACTGTTCTGCATATCAAACGCACTGTGGAGTGGTGAAAACACCAGATAACGTGTTTCTCGCACTAACTATCTCGAAAAGAGCGATCTCGATGATTCAGCATACTTCGGACAGATGTCTCACCAAGCTTATCGTAGAAAATGCATATCTCAGCTTGAAACCCGACGAAAACCAAAATATCTCCGGTTCTGCATATCCAACGCACTGTGGAGTGGTGAAAACACCAGATAACGTGTTTCTCGCATTAAATAGCTCGAAACGAGCGATCTCGATGATTCTGCATACATCGGACAGAAGTCTCAACAAGATTATCGCAGAAAATGCATATCTCAGCTTGAAACCCCACGAAAACCAAGATATCGCCGGTTCTGCATATCAAACGCACTGTGGAGTGGTGAAAACACCAGATAACGTGTTTCTCGCATTAAATAGCTCGAAAAGAGCGATCTCGATGATTCTGCATACTTTGGACAGAGGTCTCACCAAGATTATCGTAAAAAAAGCATATCTCAGGTTGAAACCCCACGAAAACCCAGATATCGCTGGTTCTGCATATCAAACGCACTGTGGAGTGGTGAAAACACCAGATAACGTGTTTCTCGCACTAGCTAGCTCGAAAAGAGCGATCTCGATGTTTCAGCATACTTCGGACAGAAGTCTCACCAAGATTATCGTAAAAAAAGCATATCTCAGGTTGAAACCCCACGAAAACCCAGATATCGCTGGTTCTGCATATCAAACGCACTGTGGAGTGGTGAAAACACCAGATAACGTGTTTCTCGCATTAAATAGCTCGAAAAGAGCGATCTCGATGATTCTGCATACTTCGGACAGAAGTCTCACTAAGATTATCGCAGAAAATGCATATCTCAGCTTGAAACACCACGAAAACCAAGATATCGCCGGTTCTGCATATCAAACGCACTGTGGAGTGGTGAAAACACCAGATAACGTGTTTCTCGCATTAAATAGCTCGAAAAGAGCGATCTCGATGATTCTGCATACTCTGGACAGAGGTCTCACCAAGATTATCGTAAAAAAAGCATATCTCAGGTTGAAACCCCACGAAAACCCAGATATCGCTGGTTCTGCATATCAAACGCACTGTGGAGTGGTGAAAACACCAGATAACGTGTTTCTCGCACTAGCTAGCTCGAAAAGAGCGATCTCGATGTTTCAGCATACTTCGGACAGAAGTCTCACCAAGATTATCGTAAAAAAAGCATATCTCAGGTTGAAACCCCACGAAAACCCAGATATCGCTGGCTCTGCATATCAAACGCACTGTGGGGGGGTGAAAACACAAGAAAACGTGTTTCTTGCACTAGCTAGCTCGAAAAGAGCGATCTCGATGTTTCAGCATACTTCGGACAGAAGTCTCACCAAGATTATCGCAGAAAATGCATATCTCAGCTTGAAACCCCACGAAAACCAAGATATCGCCGGTTCTGCATATCAAACGCACTGTGGAGTGGTGAAAACACCAGATAACGTGTTTCTCGCATTAAATAGCTCGAAAAGAGCGATCTCGATGATTCTGCATACTTTGGACAGAGGTCTCACCAAGATTATCGTAAAAAATGCATATCTCAGCTTGAAACCCCACGAAAGCCAAGATATCGCCGGTTTTGCATATCAAACGCACTGTGGAGTGGTGAAAACACCGGATAAGGTTTTTCTCGCATTAACTAGCTCGAAAAGAGCGATCTCGATGTTTCAGCATACTTCGGACAGAAGTCTCACCAAGATAATCGCAGAAAATGCATATCTCAGCTTGAAACCCCACGAAAACCAAGGTATCGCCGGTTCTGCATATCAAACGCACTGTGGAGTGGTGAAAACACCAGATAACGTGTTTCTCGCACTAGCTAGCTCGAAAAGAGCGATCTCGATGTTTCAGCATACTTCGGACAGAAATCTCACCAAGATTATCGCAGAAAATGCATATCTCAGCTTGAAACCCGACCGAAACCAAGATATCTCCGGTTCTGCATATCAAACGCACTGTGGGGGGGTGAAAACACAAGAAAACGTGTTTCTCGCATTAAATAGCTCGGAAAGAGCGATCTAGATGATTCTGCATACTTCTGACAGAAGACTCACCAAGATTATCGCAGAAAATACATATCTCAGCTACAGACCCCACCAAAACCAAGATTTCGGCGGTTCTGCATTTCAGACGCACTGTGGAGTGGTGAAAAAACCAGAAAACGTGTTTCTCGCATTAAGTAGCTCGAAAAGAGCGTTCTCGATGATTCTGCATACTTCTCATAGATGAAACACCAAGATTATCACAAAAATGCATATCTCAGCTGGAAACACCACGAAAATCAAGATATCGCCGGTTCTGCATATCAAACGCCCTGTGGAGTGATGAAAACACCAGATAACGTGTTTCTCGCATTAAATAGATGGAATAGAGCGATCTGGATGATTCTGCATACTTTGGACAGAGGTCTCACCAAGATTATCGTAAAAAATGCATATCTCAGCTTGAAACCCCACGAAAGCCAAGATATCGCCGGTTTTGCATATCAAACGCACTGTGGAGTGGTGAAAACAACGGATAAGGTTTTTCTCGCATTAACTAGCTCGAAAAGAGCGATCTCGATGTTTCAGCATACTTCGGACAGAAGTCTCACCAAGATAATCGCAGAAAATGCATATCTCAGCTTGAAACCCCACGAAAACCAAGGTATCGCCGGTTCTGCATATCAAACGCACTGTGGAGTGGTGAAAACACCAGATAACGTGTTTCTCGCATTACATAGCTCGAAACGAGCGATCTCGATGATTCTGCATACATCGGACAGAAGTCTCAACAAGATTATCGCAGAAAATGCATATCTCAGCTTGAAACCCCACGAAAACCAAGATATCTACTGTTTTGCATATCAAGCGCACTGTGGAGTGGTGAAAACACCGGATAAGGTTTTTCTCGCATTAACTAGCTCGAAAAGAGCGATCTCGAAGTTTCAGCATACTTCGGACAGAAGTCTCACCAAGCTTATCGTAGAAAATGCATATCTCAGCTTGAAACCCGACGAAAACCAAAATATCTCCGGTTCTGCATATCAAACGCACTGTGGAGTGGTGAAAACACCAGATAACGTGTTTCTCGCACTAACTATCTCGTAAAGAGCGATCTCGACGATTCAGCATACTTCGGACAGAAGTCTCACAAAGATTATCGCAGAAAATGCATATCTCTGCTTGAAACCCCACGAAAACCAAGATATCGCCGGTTCTGCATATCAAACGCACTGTGGAGTGGTGAAAACACCAGATAACGTGTTTCTCGCATTGAATAGCTCGAAACGAGCGATCTCGATGATTCTGCATACTTCGGACAGAAGTCTCATCAAGATTATCGTAAAAAATGCATATCTCAGCTTGAAACCCCACGAAAACCCAGATATCGCTGGTTCTGCATATCAAACGCACTGTGGAGTGGTGAAAACACCGGATAAGGTTTTTCTCGCATTAACTAGCTCGAAAAGAGCGATCTCGATGTTTGAGCATACTTCGGACAGAAGTCTCACCAAGATAATCGCAGAAAATGCATATCTCAGCTTGAAACCCCACGAAAACCCAGATATCGCTGGTTCTGCATATCAAACGCACTGTGGAGTGGTGAAAACACCGGATAAGGTTTTTCTCGCATTAACTAGCTCGAAAAGAGCGATCTCGATGTTTGAGCATACTTCGGACAGAAGTCTCACCAAGATAATCGCAGAAAATGCATATCTCAGCTTGAAACCCGACGAAAACCAAAATATCTCCGGTTCTGCATATCAAACGCACTGTGGAGTGGTGAAAACACCGGATAAGGTTTTTCTCGCATTAACTAGCTCGAAAAGAGCGATTTCGATGTTTCAGCATACATCGGACAGAAGTCTCACCAAGATTATCGCAGAAAATGCATATCTCAGCTTGAAACCCCACGAAAACCAAGATATCGCCGGTTCTGCATATCAAACGCACTGTGGAGTGGTGAAAACACCGGATAAGGTTTTTCTCGCATTAACTAGCTCGAAAAGAGCGATCTCGATGTTTCAGCATACTTCGGACAGAAGTCTCACCAAGATTATCGCAGAAAATGCATATCTCAGCTTGAAACCCCACGAAAACCAAGATATCGCCGGTTCTGCATATCAAACGCACTGTGGAGTGGTGAAAACACCAGATAACGTGTTTCTCGCATTAAATAGCTCGAAAAGAGCGATCTCGATGATTCTGCATACTTCGGACAGAGGTCTCACCAAGATTATCGCAGAAAATGCATATCTCAGCTTGAAACCCCACGAAAACCAAGATATCTCCGGTACTGCATATCCAACGCACTGTGGAGTGGTGAAAACCCCAGAAAACGAGTTTCTCGCATTAAATAGCTCGAAACGAGCGATCTCGATGATTCTGCATACATCGGACAGAAGTCTCAACAAGATTATCGCAGAAAATGCATATCTCAGCTTGAAACCCCACGAAAACCAAGATATCTACTGTTTTGCATATCAAGCGCACTGTGGAGTGGTGAAAACACCGGATAAGGTTTTTCTCGCATTAACTAGCTCGAAAAGAGCGATCTCGAAGTTTCAGCATACTTCGGACAGAAGTATCACCAAGCTTATCGTAGAAAATGCATATCTCAGCTTGAAACCCGACGGAAACCAAAATATCTCCGGTGCTGCATATCCAACGCACTGTGGAGTGGTGAAAACACCAGACAACGTGTTTCTCGCACTACCTATCTCGAAAAGAGCGATCTCGATGATTCAGCATACTTCGGACAGAATTCTCACAAAGCTTATCGTAGAAAATGCATATCTCAGCTTGAAACCCGACGAAAACCAAAATATCTCCTGTTCTGCATATCCAACGCACTGTGGAGTGGTGAAAACACCAGATAACGTGTTTCTCGCATTAAATAGCTCGAAACGAGCGATCTCGATGATTCTGCATACATCGGACAGAAGTCTCAACAAGATTATCGCAGAAAATGCATATCTCAGCTTGAAACCCCACGAAAACCAAGATATCTACTGTTTTGCATATCATGCGCACTGTGGAGTGGTGAAAACACCGGATAAGGATTTTCTCGCATTAACTAGCTCGAAAAGAGCGATCTCGAAGTTTCAGCATACTTCGGACAGAAGTCTCACCAAGCTTATCGTAGAAAATGCATATCTCAGCTTGAAACCCGACGAAAACCAAAATATCTCCGGTTCTGCATATCCAACGCACTGTGGAGTGGTGAAAACACCAGATAACGTGTTTCTTGCATTAAATAGCTCGAAACGAGCGATCTCGATGATTCTGCATACATCGGACAGAAGTCTCAACAAGATCATCGCAGAAAATGCATATCTCAGCTTGAAACCCCACGAAAACCAAGATATCTACTGTTCTGCATATCAAACGCACTGTGGAGTGGTGAAAACACCAGATAACGTGTTTCTCGCACTAACTATCTCGAAAAGAGCGATCTCGATGATTCAGCATACTTCGGACAGATGTCTCACCAAGCTTATCGTAGAAAATGCATATCTCAGCTTGAAACCCGACGAAAACCAAAATATCTCCGGTTCTGCATATCCAACGCACTGTGGAGTGGTGAAAACACCAGATAACGTGTTTCTCGCATTAAATAGCTCGAAACGAGCGATCTCGATGATTCTGCATACATCGGACAGAAGTCTCAACAAGATTATCGCAGAAAATGCATATCTCAGCTTGAAACCCCACGAAAACCAAGATATCGCCGGTTCTGCATATCAAACGCACTGTGGAGTGGTGAAAACACCAGATAACGTGTTTCTCGCATTAAATAGCTCGAAAAGAGCGATCTCGATGATTCTGCATACTTTGGACAGAGGTCTCACCAAGATTATCGTAAAAAAAGCATATCTCAGGTTGAAACCCCACGAAAACCCAGATATCGCTGGTTCTGCATATCAAACGCACTGTGGAGTGGTGAAAACACCAGATAACGTGTTTCTCGCACTAGCTAGCTCGAAAAGAGCGATCTCGATGTTTCAGCATACTTCGGACAGAAGTCTCACCAAGATTATCGCAGAAAATGCATATCTCAGCTTGAAACCCCACGAAAACCAAGATATCGCCGGTTCTGCATATCAAACGCACTGTGGAGTGGTGAAAACACCAGATAACGTGGTTCTCGCACTAGCTAGCTCGAAAAGAGCGATCTCGATGTTTCAGCATACTTCGGACAGAAGTCTCACCAAGATTATCGCAGAAAATGCATATCTCAGCTTGAAACCCCACGAAAACCAAGATATCGCCGGTTCTGCATATCAAACGCACTGTGGAGTGGTGAAAACACCAGATAACGTGTTTCTCGCATTAAATAGCTCGAAAAGAGCGATCTCGATGATTCTGCATACTTTGGACAGAGGTCTCACCAAGATTATCGTAAAAAATGCATATCTCAGCTTGAAACCCCACGAAAGCCAAGATATCGCCGGTTTTGCACATCAAACGCACTGTGGAGTGGTGAAAACACCGGATAAGGTTTTTCTCGCATTAACTAGCTCGAAAAGAGCGATCTCGATGTTTCAGCATACTTCGGACAGAAGTCTCACCAAGATAATCGCAGAAAATGCATATCTCAGCTTGAAACCCCACGAAAACCAAGGTATCGCCGGTTCTGCATATCAAACGCACTGTGGAGTGGTGAAAACACCAGATAACGTGTTTCTCGCATTAAATAGCTCGAAAAGAGCGATCTCGATGATTCTGCATACTTTGGACAGAGGTCTCACCAAGATTATCGTAAAAAAAGCATATCTCAGGTTGAAACCCCACGAAAACCCAGATATCGCTGGTTCTGCATATCAAACGCACTGTGGAGTGGTGAAAACACCAGATAACGTGTTTCTCGCACTAGCTAGCTCGAAAAGAGCGATCTCGATGTTTCAGCATACTTCGGACAGAAATCTCACCAAGATTATCGCAGAAAATGCATATCTCAGCTTGAAACCCGACCGAAACCAAGATATCTCCGGTTCTGCATATCAAACGCACTGTGGGGGGGTGAAAACACAAGAAAACGTGTTTCTCGCATTAAATAGCTCGGAAAGAGCGATCTAGATGATTCTGCATACTTCTGACAGAAGACTCACCAAGATTATCGCAGAAAATACATATCTCAGCTACAAACCCCACCAAAACCAAGATTTCGGCGGTTCTGCATTTCAGACGCACTGTGGAGTGGTGAAAAAACCAGAAAACGTGTTTCTCGCATTAAGTAGCTCGAAAAGAGCGTTCTCGATGATTCTGCATACTTCTCATAGATGAAACACCAAGATTATCACAAAAATGCATATCTCAGCTGGAAACACCACGAAAATCAAGATATCGCCGGTTCTGCATATCAAACGCCCTGTGGAGTGATGAAAACACCAGATAACGTGTTTCTCGCATTAAATAGATGGAATAGAGCGATCTGGATGATTCTGCATACTTCTGACAGAAGACTCACCAAGATTATCGCAGAAAATGCATATCTCAGCTACAAACCCCACCAAAACCAAGTTATCGGCGGCTCTACATATCAAACGCATTGTGGAGTGGTCAAAACACCAGATAACGTGTTTCCCGCATTAAATAGCTCGAAAAGAGCGATCTCGATGATTCTGCATACTCTGGACAGAGGTCTCACCAAGATTATCGTAAAAAAAGCATATCTCAGGTTGAAACCCCACGAAAACCCAGATATCGCTGGTTCTGCATATCAAACGCACTGTGGAGTGGTGAAAACACCAGATAACGTGTTTCTCGCATTAAATAGATGGAATAGAGCGATCTGGATGATTCTGCATACTTCTGACAGAAGACTCACCAAGATTATCGCAGAAAATGCATATCTCAGCTTGAAACCCGACTGAAACCAAGATATCTCCGGTTCTGCATGGCAAACGTACTGTGGAGAGGTGAATACACCAGAAAACGTGGTTCTCGCATTAAAAGCTCGACAAGAGCGATCTTGATGATTCTGCATACTTCTGACTGAAGTCTCACCAAGCTTATCGTAGAAAATGCATATCTCAGCTTGAATCCCGACCGTAACCAAGATATCTCCGGTTCTGCATATCAAACGCACTGTGGAGTGGTGAAAACACCAGATAACGTGTTTCTCGCATTAAATAGCTCGAAACGAGCGATCTAGATGATTCTGCATACTTCTGACAGAAGACTCACCAAGATTGTCGCAGAAAATGCATATATCAGCTGGAAACCCCACGAAAACCAAGTTATCGGCGGCTCTACATATCAAACGCACTGTGGAGTGGTGAAAACACCAGAAAACGTGTTTCTCGCATTAAGTAGCTCGAAAAGAGCGATCCCGATGATTCTGCATACTTCTGACTGAAGTCTCACCAAGATTATCGCAGAAAATGCATATCTCAGCTTGAACCCCGACGAAAGCCATGATGTCGCCGGTTCTGCATATCAAACGCACTGTGGAGTGGTGAAAACACCAGATAACGTGTTTCTCGCATTAAATAGCTCGAAAGGAACGATCTAGATGATTCTGCATACTTCTGACTGAAGTCTCACGAATATTATCGCAGAAAATGCATATCTCAGCTTGAAACCAGACGAAAACGAAGTTATCGGCGGCTCTACTTATCAAACGCACTGTGGAGTGGTGAAAACACCAGATAACGTGTTTCTCGCATTAAATAGCTCGAAACGAGGGATCTCGATGATTCTGCATACTTCTGACAGAAGACTCACCAAGATTATCACAAAAATGCATATCTCAGCTGGAAACACCACGAAAATCAAGATATCGCCGGTTCTGGATGTCAAACGCACTGTGGAGTGGTGTAAACACCAGAAAACGTGTTTCTCGCATTAAATAGCTCGAAAAGAGCGATCAAGATGATTCAGCATACTTCGGACAGGAGTGTCACCAAGATTATCGCAGGAAATGCATATCTCAGCTTGAAACCCCACGAAAACCAAGGTATCGCCGGTTCTGCATATCAAACGCACTGTGGAGTGGTGAAAACCCCAGAAAACGAGTTTCTCGCATTAAATAGCTCGAAAAGAGCGATCTCGATGATTCTGCATACTTTGGACAGAGGTCTCACCAAGATTATCGTAAAAAAAGCATATCTCAGGTTGAAACCCCACGAAAACCCAGATATCGCTGGTTCTGCATATCAAACGCACTGTGGAGTGGTGAAAACACCAGATAACGTGTTTCTCGCACTAGCTAGCTCGAAAAGAGCGATCTCGATGATTCTGCATACATCGGACAGAAGTCTCAACAAGATTATCGCAGAAAATGCATATCTCAGCTTGAAACCCCACGAAAACCAAGATATCTACTGTTTTGCATATCAAGCGCACTGTGGAGTGGTGAAAACACCGGATAAGGTTTTTCTCGCATTAACTAGCTCGAAAAGAGCGATCTCGAAGTTTCAGCATACTTCGGACAGAAGTCTCACCAAGCTTATCGTAGAAAATGCATATCTCAGCTTGAAACCCGACGAAAACCAAAATATCTCCGGTTCTGCATATCCAACGCACTGTGGAGTGGTGAAAACACCAGATAACGTGTTTCTCGCACTAACTATCTCGAAAAGAGCGATCTCGATGATTCAGCATACTTCGGACAGAAGTCTCACAAAGCTTATCGTAGAAAATGCATATCTCAGCTTGAAACCCGACGAAAACCAAAATATCTCCGGTTCTGCATATCCAACGAACTGTGGAGTGGTGAAAACACCAGATAACGTGTTTCTCGCATTACATAGCTCGAAACGAGCGATCTCGATGATTCTGCATACATCGGACAGAAGTCTCAACAAGATTATCGCAGAAAATGCATATCTCAGCTTGAAACCCCACGAAAACCAAGATATCTACTGTTTTGCATATCAAGCGCACTGTGGAGTGGTGAAAACACCGGATAAGGTTTTTCTCGCATTAACTAGCTCGAAAAGAGCGATCTCGAAGTTTCAGCATACTTCGGACAGAAGTCTCACCAAGCTTATCGTAGAAAATGCATATCTCAGCTTGAAACCCGACGGAAACCAAAATATCTCCGGTGCTGCATAACCAACGCACTGTGGAGTGGTGAAAACACCAGACAACGTGTTTCTCGCACTACCTATCTCGAAAAGAGCGATCTCGATGGTTCAGCATACTTCGGACAGAACTCTCACAAAGCTTATCGTAGAAAATGCATATCTCAGCTTGAAACCCGACGAAAACCAAAATATCTCCTGTTCTGCATATCCAACGCACTGTGGAGTGGTGAAAACACCAGATAACGTGTTTCTCGCATTAAATAGCTCGAAACGAGCGATCTCGATGATTCTGCATACATCGGACAGAAGTCTCAACAAGATTATCGCAGAAAATGCATATCTCAGCTTGAAACCCCACGAAAACCAAGATATCTACTGTTTTGCATATTATGCGCACTGTGGAGTGGTGAAAACACCGGATAAGGTTTTTCTCGCATTAACTAGCTCGAAAAGAGCGATCTCGAAGTTTCAGCATACTTCGAACAGAAGTCTCACCAAGCTTATCGTAGAAAATGCATATCTCAGCTTGAAACCCGACGAAAACCAAAATATCTCCGGTTCTGCATATCCAACGCACTGTGGAGTGGTGAAAACACCAGATAACGTGTTTCTCGCATTAAATAGCTCGAAACGAGCGATCTCGATGATTCTGCATACATCGGACAGAAGTCTCAACAAGATCATCGCAGAAAATGCATATCTCAGCTTGAAACCCCACGAAAACCAAGATATCTACTGTTCTGCATATCAAACGCACTGTGGAGTGGTGAAAACACCAGATAACGTGTTTCTCGCACTAACTATCTCGAAAAGAGCGATCTCGATGATTCAGCATACTTCGGACAGATGTCTCACCAAGCTTATCGTAGAAAATGCATATCTCAGCTTGAAACCCGACGAAAACCAAAATATCTCCGGTTCTGCATATCCAACGCACTGTGGAGTGGTGAAAACACCAGATAACGTGTTTCTCGCATTAAATAGCTCGAAACGAGCGATCTCGATGATTCTGCATACATCGGACAGAAGTCTCAACAAGATTATCGCAGAAAATGCATATCTCAGCTTGAAACCCCACGAAAACCAAGATATCGCCGGTTCTGCATATCAAACGCACTGTGGAGTGGTGAAAACACCAGATAACGTGTTTCTCGCATTAAATAGCTCGAAAAGAGCGATCTCGATGATTCTGCATACTTTGGACAGAGGTCTCACCAAGATTATCGTAAAAAATGCATATCTCAGCTTGAAACCCCACGAAAGCCAAGATATCGCCGGTTTTGCATATCAAACGCACTGTGGAGTGGTGAAAACACCGGATAAGGTTTTTCTCGCATTAACTAGCTCGAAAAGAGCGATCTCGATGTTTCAGCATACTTCGGACAGAAGTCTCACCAAGATAATCGCAGAAAATGCATATCTCAGCTTGAAACCCCACGAAAACCAAGGTATCGCCGGTTCTGCATATCAAACGCACTGTGGAGTGGTGAAAACACCAGATAACGTGTTTCTCGCATTAAATTGCTCGAAAAGAGCGATCTCGATGATTCTGCACACTTTGGACAGAGGTCTCACCAAGATTATCGTAAAAAAAGCATATCTCAGGTTGAAACCCCACGAAAACCCAGATATCGCTGGTGCTGCATATCAAACGCACTGTGGAGTGGTGAAAACACCAGATAACGTGTTTCTCGCACTAGCTAGCTCGAAAAGAGCGATCTCGATGTTTCAGCATACTTCGGACAGAAGTCTCACCAAGATTATCGCAGAAAATGCATATCTCAGCTTGAAACCCCACGAAAACCAAGATATCGCCGGTTCTGCATATCAAACGCACTGTGGAGTGGTGAAAACACCAGATAACGTGTTTCTCGCATTAAATAGCTCGAAAAGAGCGATCTCGATGATTCTGCATACTTCGGACAGAAGTCTCACTAAGATTATCGCAGAAAATGCATATCTCAGCTTGAAACACCACGAAAACCAAGATATCGCCGGTTCTGCATATCAAACGCACTGTGGAGTGGTGAAAACACCAGATAACGTGTTTCTCGCATTAAATAGCTCGAAAAGAGCGATCTCGATGATTCTGCATACTTTGGACAGAGGTCTCACCAAGATTATCGTAAAAAAAGCATATCTCAGGTTGAAACCCCACGAAAACCCAGATATCGCTGGTTCTGCATATCAAACGCACTGTGGAGTGGTGAAAACACCAGATAACGTGTTTCTCGCACTAGCTAGCTCGAAAAGAGCGATCTCGATGTTTCAGCATACTTCGGACAGAAGTCTCACCAAGATTATCGCAGAAAATGCATATCTCAGCTTGAAACCCCACGAAAACGAAGATATCGCCGGTTCTGCATATCAAACGCACTGTGGAGTGGTGAAAACACCAGATAACGTGTTTCTCGCACTAGCTAGCTCGAAAAGAGCGATCTCGATGTTTCAGCATACTTCGGACAGAAGTCTCACCAAGATTATCGCAGAAAATGCATATCTCAGCTTGAAACCCCACGAAAACCAAGATATCGCCGGTTCTGCATATCAAACGCACTGTGGAGTGGTGAAAACACCAGATAACGTGTTTCTCGCATTAAATAGCTCGAAAAGAGCGATCTCGATGATTCTGCATACTTTGGACAGAGGTCTCACCAAGATTATCGTAAAAAATGCATATCTCAGCTTGAAACCCCACGAAAGCCAAGATATCGCCGGTTTTGCATATCAAACGCACTGTGGAGTGGTGAAAACACCGGATAAGGTTTTTCTCGCATTAACTAGCTCGAAAAGAGCGATCTCGATGTTTCAGCATACTTCGGACAGAAGTCTCACCAAGATAATCGCAGAAAATGCATATCTCAGCTTGAAACCCCACGAAAACCAAGGTATCGCCGGTTCTGCATATCAAACGCACTGTGGAGTGGTGAAAACACCAGATAACGTGTTTCTCGCATTAAATAGCTCGAAAAGAGCGATCTCGATGATTCTGCATACTTTGGACAGAGGTCTCACCAAGATTATCGTAAAAAAAGCATATCTCAGGTTGAAACCCCACGAAAACCCAGATATCGCTGGTTCTGCATATCAAACGCACTGTGGAGTGGTGAAAACACCAGATAACGTGTTTCTCGCACTAGCTAGCTCGAAAAGAGCGATCTCGATGTTTCAGCATACTTCGGACAGAAGTCTCACCAAGATTATCGCAGAAAATGCATATCTCAGCTTGAAACCCGACCGAAACCAAGATATCTCCGGTTCTGCATATCAAACGCACTGTGGAGTGGTGAAAACACCAGATAACGTGTTTCTCGCATTACATAGCTCGAAACGAGCGATCTCGATGATTCTGCATACATCGGACAGAAGTCTCAACAAGATTATCGCAGAAAATGCATATCTCAGCTTGAAACCCCACGAAAACCAAGATATCTACTGTTTTGCATATCAAGCGCACTGTGGAGTGGTGAAAACACCGGATAAGGTTTTCTCGCATTAACTAGCTCGAAAAGAGCGATCTCGAAGTTTCAGCATACTTCGGACAGAAGTCTCACCAAGCTTATCGTAGAAAATGCATATCTCAGCTTGAAACCCGACGGAAACCAAAATATCTCCGGTGCTGCATAACCAACGCACTGTGGAGTGGTGAAAACACCAGACAACGTGTTTCTCGCACTACCTATCTCGAAAAGAGCGATCTCGATGATTCAGCATACTTCGGACAGAACTCTCACAAAGCTTATCGTAGAAAATGCATATCTCAGCTTGAAACCCGACGAAAACCAAAATATCTCCTGTTCTGCATATCCAACGCACTGTGGAGTGGTGAAAACACCAGATAACGTGTTTCTCGCATTAAATAGCTCGAAACGAGCGATCTCGATGATTCTGCATACATCGGACAGAAGTCTCAACAAGATTATCGCAGAAAATGCATATCTCAGCTTGAAACCCCACGAAAACCAAGATATCTACTGTTTTGCATATTATGCGCACTGTGGAGTGGTGAAAACACCGGATAAGGTTTTTCTCGCATTAACTAGCTCGAAAAGAGCGATCTCGAAGTTTCAGCATACTTCGAACAGAAGTCTCACCAAGCTTATCGTAGAAAATGCATATCTCAGCTTGAAACCCGACGAAAACCAAAATATCTCCGGTTCTGCATATCCAACGCACTGTGGAGTGGTGAAAACACCAGATAACGTGTTTCTCGCATTAAATAGCTCGAAACGAGCGATCTCGATGATTCTGCATACATCGGACAGAAGTCTCAACAAGATCATCGCAGAAAATGCATATCTCAGCTTGAAACCCCACGAAAACCAAGATATCTACTTTTCTGCATATCAAACGCACTGTGGAGTGGTGAAAACACCAGATAACGTGTTTCTCGCACTAACTATCTCGGAAAGAGCGATCTCGATGATTCAGCATACTTCGGACAGATGTCTCACCAAGCTTATCGTAGAAAATGCATATCTCAGCTTGAAACCCGACGAAAACCAAAATATCTCCGGTTCTGCATATCCAACGCACTGTGGAGTGGTGAAAACACCAGATAACGTGTTTCTCGCATTAAATAGCTCGAAACGAGCGATCTCGATGATTCTGCATACATCGGACAGAAGTCTCAACAAGATTATCGCAGAAAATGCATATCTCAGCTTGAAACCCCACGAAAACCAAGATATCGCCGGTTCTGCATATCAGACGCACTGTGGAGTGGTGAAAACACCAGATAACGTGTTTCTCGCATTAAATAGCTCGAAAAGAGCGATCTCGATGATTCTGCATACTTTGGACAGAGGTCTCACCAAGATTATCGTAAAAAATGCATATCTCAGCTTGAAACCCCACGAAAGCCAAGATATCGCCGGTTTTGCATATCAAACGCACTGTGGAGTGGTGAAAACACCGGATAAGGTTTTTCTCGCATTAACTAGCTCGAAAAGAGCGATCTCGATGTTTCAGCATACTTCGGACAGAAGTCTCACCAAGATAATCGCAGAAAATGCATATCTCAGCTTGAAACCCCACGAAAACCAAGGTATCGCCGGTTCTGCATATCAAACGCACTGTGGAGTGGTGAAAACACCAGATAACGTGTTTCTCGCATTAAATTGCTCGAAAAGAGCGATCTCGATGATTCTGCATACTTTGGACAGAGGTCTCACCAAGATTATCGTAAAAAAAGCATATCTCAGGTTGAAACCCCACGAAAACCCAGATATCGCTGGTTCTGCATATCAAACGCACTGTGGAGTGGTGAAAACACCAGATAACGTGTTTCTCGCACTAGCTAGCTCGAAAAGAGCGATCTCGATGTTTCAGCATACTTCGGACAGAAGTCTCACCAAGATTATCGCAGAAAATGCATATCTCAGCTTGAAACCCCACGAAAACCAAGATATCGCCGGTTCTGCATATCAAACGCACTGTGGAGTGGTGAAAACACCAGATAACGTGTTTCTCGCATTAAATAGCTCGAAAAGAGCGATCTCGATGATTCTGCATACTTTGGACAGAGGTCTCACCAAGATTATCGTAAAAAAAGCATATCTCAGGTTGAAACCCCACGAAAACCCAGATATCGCTGGTTCTGCATATCAAACGCACTGTGGAGTGGTGAAAACACCAGATAACGTGTTTCTCGCACTAGCTAGCTCGAAAAGAGCGATCTCGATGTTTCAGCATACTTCGGACAGAAGTCTCACCAAGATTATCGCAGAAAATGCATATCTCAGCTTGAAACCGCACGAAAACGAAGATATCGCCGGTTCTGCATATCAAACGCACTGTGGAGTGGTGAAAACACCAGATAACGTGTTTCTCGCACTAGCTAGCTCGAAAAGAGCGATCTCGATGTTTCAGCATACTTCGGACAGAAGTCTCACCAAGATTATCGCAGAAAATGCATATCTCAGCTTGAAACCCCACGAAAACCAAGATATCGCCGGTTCTGCATATCAAACGCACTGTGGAGTGGTGAAAACACCAGATAACGTGTTTCTCGCATTAAATAGCTCGAAAAGAGCGATCTCGATGATTCTGCATACTTTGGACAGAGGTCTCACCAAGATTATCGTAAAAAATGCATATCTCAGCTTGAAACCCCACGAAAGCCAAGATATCGCCGGTTTTGCATATCAAACGCACTGTGGAGTGGTGAAAACACCGGATAAGGTTTTTCTCGCATTAACTAGCTCGAAAAGAGCGATCTCGATGTTTCAGCATACTTCGGACAGAAGTCTCACCAAGATAATCGCAGAAAATGCATATCTCAGCTTGAAACCCCACGAAAACCAAGGTATCGCCGGTTCTGCATATCAAACGCACTGTGGAGTGGTGAAAACACCAGATAACGTGTTTCTCGCATTAAATAGCTCGAAAAGAGCGATCTCGATGATTCTGCATACTTTGGACAGAGGTCTCACCAAGATTATCGTAAAAAAAGCATATCTCAGGTTGAAACCCCACGAAAACCCAGATATCGCTGGTTCTGCATATCAAACGCACTGTGGAGTGGTGAAAACACCAGATAACGTGTTTCTCGCACTAGCTAGCTCGAAAAGAGCGATCTCGATGTTTCAGCATACTTCGGACAGAAGTCTCACCAAGATTATCGCAGAAAATGCATATCTCAGCTTGAAACCCCACGAAAACCAAGATATCGCCGGTTCTGCATATCAAACGCACTGTGGAGTGGTGAAAACACCAGATAACGTGTTTCTCGCATTAAATAGCTCGAAAAGAGCGATCTCGATGATTCTGCATACTTCGGACAGAAGTCTCACTAAGATTATCGCAGAAAATGCATATCTCAGCTTGAAACACCACGAAAACCAAGATATCGCCGGTTCTGCATATCAAACGCACTGTGGAGTGGTGAAAACACCAGATAACGTGTTTCTCGCATTAAATAGCTCGAAAAGAGCGATCTCGATGATTCTGCATACTTTGGACAGAGGTCTCACCAAGATTATCGTAAAAAAAGCATATCTCAGGTTGAAACCCCACGAAAACCCAGATATCGCTGGTTCTGCATATCAAACGCACTGTGGAGTGGTGAAAACACCAGATAACGTGTTTCTCGCACTAGCTAGCTCGAAAAGAGCGATCTCGATGTTTCAGCATACTTCGGACAGAAGTCTCACCAAGATTATCGCAGAAAATGCATATCTCAGCTTGAAACCCGACCGAAACCAAGATATCTCCGGTTCTGCATATCAAACGCACTGTGGGGGGGTGAAAACACAAGAAAACGTGTTTCTCGCATTAAATAGCTCGGAAAGAGCGATCTAGATGATTCTGCATACTTCTGACAGAAGACTCACCAAGATTATCGCAGAAAATACATATCTCAGCTACAAACCCCACCAAAACCAAGATTTCGGCGGTTCTGCATTTCAGACGCACTGTGGAGTGGTGAAAAAACCAGAAAACGTGTTTCTCGCATTAAGTAGCTCGAAAAGAGCGTTCTCGATGATTCTGCATACTTCTCATAGATGAAACACCAAGATTATCGCAGAAAAGGCATATAACAGCTGGAAACCCCACGAAAACCAAGTTATCGGCGGCTCTACATATCAAACGCATTGTGGAGTGGTCAAAACACCAGATAACGTGTTTCCCGCATTAAATAGCTCGAAAAGAGCGATCTCGATGATTCTGCATACTTCGGACAGAAGTCTCACCAAGATTGCCGCAGAAAATGCATATCTCAGCTTGAATCCCCACGAAAACCAAGATATCGCCGGTTCTGCATATCAAACGCCCTGTGGAGTGATGAAAACACCAGATAACGTGTTTCTCGCATTAAATAGATGGAATAGAGCGATCTGGATGATTCTGCATACTTCTGACAGAAGACTCACCAAGATTATCGCAGAAAATGCATATCTCAGCTTGAAACCCGACTGAAACCAAGATATCTCCGGTTCTGCATGGCAAACGTACTGTGGAGAGGTGAATACACCAGAAAACGTGGTTCTCGCATTAAATAGCTCGACAAGAGCGATCTTGATGATTCTGCATACTTCTGACTGAAGTCTCACCAAGCTTATCGTAGAAAATGCATATCTCAGCTTGAATCCCGACCGTAACCAAGATATCTCCGGTTCTGCATATCAAACGCACTGTGGAGTGGTGAAAACACCAGATAACGTGTTTCTCGCATTAAATAGCTCGAAACGAGCGATCTAGATGATTCTGCATACTTCTGACAGAAGACTCACCAAGATTGTCGCAGAAAATGCATATATCAGCTGGAAACCCCACGAAAACCAAGTTATCGGCGGCTCTACATATCAAACGCACTGTGGAGTGGTGAAAACACCAGAAAACGTGTTTCTCGCATTAAGTAGCTCGAAAAGAGCGATCCCGATGATTCTGCATACTTCTGACTGAAGTCTCACCAAGATTATCGCAGAAAATGCATATCTCAGCTTGAACCCCGACGAAAGCCATGATGTCGCCGGTTCTGCATATCAAACGCACTGTGGAGTGGTGAAAACACCAGATAACGTGTTTGTCGCATTAAATAGCTCGAAAGGAACAATCTAGATGATTCTGCATACTTCTGACTGAAGTCTCACGAATATTATCGCAGAAAATGCATATCTCAGCTTGAAACCAGACGAAAACGAAGTTATCGGCGGCTCTACATATCAAACGCACTGTGGAGTGGTGAAAACACCAGATAACGTGTTTCTCGCATTAAATAGCTCGAAACGAGGGATCTCGATGATTCTGCATACTTCTGACAGAAGACTCACCAAGATTATCACAAAAATGCATATCTCAGCTGGAAACACCACGAAAATCAAGATATCGCCGGTTCTGCATGTCAAACGCACTGTGGAGTGGTGTAAACACCAGAAAACGTGTTTCTCGCATTAAATAGCTCGAAAAGAGCGATCAAGATGATTCAGCATACTTCGGACAGGAGTGTCACCAAGATTATCGAAGGAAATGCATATCTCAGCTTGAAACCCCACGAAAACCAAGATATCTCCGGTTCTGCATATCCAACGAACTGTTTAGTGGTGAAAACCCCAGAAAACGAGTTTCTCGCATTAAATAGCTCGAAAAGAGCGCTCTCGATGTTTCTGCATACTTCTAACAGAAGTCTCACCAAGATTATCGCAGAAAATGCATATCTCAGCTTGAAACCCGACGAAAACCAAAATATCTCCGGTACTGCATATCCAACGCACTGTGGAGTGATGAAAACCCCAGAAAACGAGTTTCTCGCATTAAATAGCTCGAAACGAGCGATCTCGATGATTCTGCATACATCGGACAGAAGTCTCAACAAGATTATCGCAGAAAATGCATATCTCAGCTTGAAACCCCACGAAAACCAAGATATCTACTGTTTTGCATATCAAGCGCACTGTGGAGTGGTGAAAACACCGGATAAGGTTTTTCTCGCATTAACTAGCTCGAAAAGAGCGATCTCGAAGTTTCAGCATACTTCGGACAGAAGTCTCACCAAGCTTATCGTAGAAAATGCATATCTCAGCTTGAAACCCGACGAAAACCAAAATATCTCCGGTTCTGCATATCCAACGCACTGTGGAGTGGTGAAAACACCAGATAACGTGTTTCTCGCACTAACTATCTCGAAAAGAGCGATCTCGATGATTCAGCATACTTCGGACAGAAGTCTCACAAAGCTTATCGTAGAAAATGCATATCTCAGCTTGAAACCCGACGAAAACCAAAATATCTCCGGTTCTGCATATCCAACGCACTGTGGAGTGGTGAAAACACCAGATAACGTGTTTCTCGCATTACATAGCTCGAAACGAGCGATCTCGAATATTCTGCATACATCGGACAGAAGTCTCAACAAGATTATCGCAGAAAATGCATATCTCAGCTTGAAACCCCACGAAAACCAAGATATCTACTGTTTTGCATATCAAGCGCACTGTGGAGTGGTGAAAACACCGGATAAGGTTTTTCTCGCATTAACTAGCTCGAAAAGAGCGATCTCGAAGTTTCAGCATACTTCGGACAGAAGTGTCACCAAGCTTATCGTAGAAAATGCATATCTCAGCTTGAAACCCGACGAAAACCAAAATATCTCCGGTTCTGCATATCAAACGCACTGTGGAGTGGTGAAAACACCAGATAACGTGTTTCTCGCACTAACTATCTCGAAAAGAGCGATCTCGATGATTCAGCATACTTCGGACAGAAGTCTCACAAAGATTATCGCAGAAAATGCATATCTCTGCTTGAAACCCCACGAAAACCAAGATATCGCCGGTTCTGCATATCAAACGCACTGTGGAGTGGTGAAAACACCAGATAACGTGTTTCTCGCATTGAATAGCTCGAAACGAGCGATCTCGATGATTCTGCATACTTCGGACAGAAGTCTCATCAAGATTATCGTAAAAAAAGCATATCTCAGCTTGAAACCCCACGAAAACCCAGATATCGCTGGTTCTGCATATCAAACGCACTGTGGAGTGGTGAAAACACCGGATAAGGTTTTTCTCGCATTAACTAGCTCGAAAAGAGCGATCTCGATGTTTGAGCATACTTCGGACAGAAGTCTCACCAAGATAATCGCAGAAAATGCATATCTCAGCTTGAAACCCCACGAAAACCAAGGTATCGCCGGTTCTGCATATCAAACGCACTGCGGAGTGGTGAAAACACCAGATAACGTGTTTCTCGCATTATATAGATCGAAAAGAGCGATCTCGATGTTTCTGCATACTTCGGACAGATGTTTCACCAAGATTATCGTAGAAAATGCATATCTCAGCGTGAAACCCGACGAAAACCAAAATATCTCCGGTTCTGCATATCAAACGCACTGTGGAGTGGTGAAAACACCGGATAAGGTTTTTCTCGCATTAACTAGCTCGAAAAGAGCGATTTCGATGTTTCAGCATACATCGGACAGAAGTCTCACCAAGATTATCGCAGAAAATGCATATCTCAGCTTGAAACCCCACGAAAACCAAGATATCGCCGGTTCTGCATATCAAACGCACTGTGGAGTGGTGAAAACACCAGATAACGTGTTTCTCGCATTAAATAGCTCGAAAAGAGCGATCTCGATGATTCTGCATACTTTGGACAGAGGTCTCACCAAGATTATCGTAAAAAATGCATATCTCAGCTTGAAACCCCACGAAAGCCAAGATATCGCTGGTTTTGCATATCAAACGCACTGTGGAGTGGTGAAAACACCGGATAAGGTTTTTCTCGCATTAACTAGCTCGAAAAGAGCGATGTCGATGTTTCAGCATACTTCGGACAGAAGTCTCACCAAGATTATCGCAGAAAATGCATATCTCAGCTTGAAACCCCACGAAAACCAAGATATCGCCGGTTCTGCATATCAAACGCACTGTGGAGTGGTGAAAACACCAGATAACGTGATTCTCGCATTAAATAGCTCGAAAACAGCGATCTCGATAATTCTGCATACTTCGGACAGAGGTCTCACCAAGATTATCGCAGAAAATGCATATCTCAGCTTGAAACCCCACGAAAACCAAGATATCTCCGGTTCTGCATATCCAACGAACTGTTTAGTGGTGAAAACCCCAGAAAACGAGTTTCTCCTGCATTAATTAGCTCGAAAAGAGCGCTCTCGATGTTTCTGCATACTTCTAACAGAAGTCTCACCAAGATTATCGCAGAAAATGCATATCTCTGCTTGAAACCTCACGAAAACCAAGATATCTACTGTTCTGCATATCCAACGAACTGTGGTGTGGTGACAACCCCAGAAAACGTGTTTCTCGCATTAAATAGCTCGAAACGAGCGATCTCGATAATTCTGCATACATCGGACAGAAGTCTCAACAAGATTATCGCAGAAAATGCATATCTCAGCTTGAAACCCCACGAAAACCAAGATATCTACTGTTTTGCATATCAAGCGCACTGTGGAGTGGTGAAAACACCGGATAAGGTTTTTCTCGCATTAACTAGCTCGAAAAGAGCGATCTCGAAGTTTCAGCATACTTCGGACAGAAGTCTCACCAAGCTTATCGTAGAAAATGCATATCTCAGCTTGAAACCCGACGGAAACCAAAATATCTCCGGTGCTGCATATCCAACGCACTGTGGAGTGGTGAAAACACCAGACAACGTGTTTCTCGCACTACCTATCTCGAAAAGAGCGATCTCGATGATTCAGCATACTTCGGACAGAACTCTCACAAAGCTTATCGTAGAAAATGCATATCTCAGCTTGAAACCCGACGAAAACCAAAATATCTCCTGTTCTGCATATCCAACGCACTGTGGAGTGGTGAAAACACCAGATAACGTGTTTCTCGCATTAAATAGCTCGAAACGAGCGATCTCGATGATTCTGCATACATCGGACAGAAGTCTCAACAAGATTATCGCAGAAAATGCATATCTCAGCTTGAAACCCCACGAAAACCAAGATATCTACTGTTTTGCATATCATGCGCACTGTGGAGTGGTGAAAACACCGGATAAGGTTTTTCTCGCATTAACTAGCTCGAAAAGAGCGATCTCGAAGTTTCAGCATACTTCGGACAGAAGTCTCACCAAGCTTATCGTAGAAAATGCATATCTCAGGATGAAACCCGACGAAAACCAAAATATCTCCGGTTCTGCATATCCAACGCACTGTGGAGTGGTGAAAACACCAGATAACGTGTTTCTCGCATTAAATAGCTCGAAACGAGCGATCTCGATGATTCTGCATACATCGGACAGAAGTCTCAACAAGATCATCGCAGAAAATGCATATCTCAGCTTGAAACCCCACGAAAACCAAGATATCTACTGTTCTGCATATCAAACGCACTGTGGAGTGGTGAAAACACCATATAACGTGTTTCTCGCACTAACTATCTCGAAAAGAGCGATCTCGATGATTCAGCATACTTCGGACAGATGTCTCACCAAGCTTATCGTAGAAAATGCATATCTCAGCTTGAAACCCGACGAAAACCAAAATATCTCCGGTTCTGCATATCCAACGCACTGTGGAGTGGTGAAAACACCAGATAACGTGTTTCTCGCATTAAATAGCTCGAAACGAGCGATCTCGATGATTCTGCATACATCGGACAGAAGTCTCAACAAGATTATCGCAGAAAATGCATATCTCAGCTTGAAACCCCACGAAAACCAAGATATCGCTGGTTCTGCATATCAAACGCACTGTGGAGTGGTGAAAACACCAGATAACGTGTTTCTCGCATTAAATAGCTCGAAAAGAGCGATCTCGATGATTCTGCATACTTTGGACAGAGGTCTCACCAAGATTATCGTAAAAAATGCATATCTCAGCTTGAAACCCCACGAAAGCCAAGATATCGCCGGTTTTGCATATCAAACGCACTGTGGAGTGGTGAAAACACCGGATAAGGTTTTTCTCGCATTAACTAGCTCGAAAAGAGCGATCTCGATGTTTCAGCATACTTCGGACAGAAGTCTCACCAAGATAATCGCAGAAAATGCATATCTCAGCTTGAAACCCCACGAAAACCAAGGTATCGCCGGTTCTGCATATCAAACGCACTGTGGAGTGGTGAAAACACCAGATAACGTGTTTCTCGCATTAAATAGCTCGAAAAGAGCGATCTCGATGATTCTGCATACTTTGGACAGAGGTCTCACCAAGATTATCGTAAAAAAAGCATATCTCAGGTTGAAACCGCACGAAAACCCAGATATCGCTGGTTCTGCATATCAAACGCACTGTGGAGTGGTGAAAACACCAGATAACGTGTTTCTCGCACTAGCTAGCTCGAAAAGAGCGATCTCGATGTTTCAGCATACTTCGGACAGAAGTCTCACCAAGATTATCGCAGAAAATGCATATCTCAGCTTGAAACCCCACGAAAACCAAGATATCGCCGGTTCTGCATATCAAACGCACTGTGGAGTGGTGAAAACACCAGATAACGTGTTTCTCGCATTAAATAGCTCGAAAAGAGCGATCTCGATGATTCTGCATACTTCGGACAGAAGTCTCACTAAGATTATCGCAGAAAATGCATATCTCAGCTTGAAACACCACGAAAACCAAGATATCGCCGGTTCTGCATATCAAACGCACTGTGGAGTGGTGAAAACACCAGATAACGTGTTTCTCGCATTAAATAGCTCGAAAAGAGCGATCTCGATGATTCTGCATACTTTGGACAGAGGTCTCACCAAGATTATCGTAAAAAAAGCATATCTCAGGTTGAAACCCCACGAAAACCCAGATATCGCTGGTTCTGCATATCAAACGCACTGTGGAGTGGTGAAAACACCAGATAACGTGTTTCTCGCACTAGCTAGCTCGAAAAGAGCGATCTCGATGTTTCAGCATACTTCGGACAGAAGTCTCACCAAGATTATCGCAGAAAATGCATATCTCAGCTTGAAACCCGACCGAAACCAAGATATCTCCGGTTCTGCATATCAAACGCACTGTGGGGGGGTGAAAACACAAGAAAACGTGTTTCTCGCATTAAATAGCTCGGAAAGAGCGATCTAGATGATTCTACATACTTCTGACAGAAGACTCACCAAGATTATCGCAGAAAATACATATCTCAGCTACAAACCCCACCAAAACCAAGATTTCGGCGGTTCTGCATTTCAGACGCACTGTGGAGTGGTGAAAAAACCAGAAAACGTGTTTCTCGCATTAAGTAGCTCGAAAAGAGCGTTCTCGATGATTCTGCATACTTCTCATAGATGAAACACCAAGATTATCGCAGAAAAGGCATATAACAGCTGGAAACCCCACGAAAACCAAGTTATCGGCGGCTCTACATATCAAACGCATTGTGGAGTGGTCAAAACACCAGATAACGTGTTTCCCGCATTAAATAGCTCGAAAAGAGCGATCTCGATGATTCTGCATACTTCGGACAGAAGTCTCACCAAGATTGCCGCAGAAAATGCATATCTCAGCTTGAATCCCCACGAAAACCAAGATATCGCCGGTTCTGCATATCAAACGCCCTGTGGAGTGATGAAAACACCAGATAACGTGTTTCTCGCATTAAATAGATGGAATAGAGCGATCTGGATGATTCTGCATACTTCTGACAGAAGACTCACCAAGATTATCGCAGAAAATGCATATCTCAGCTTGAAACCCGACTGAAACCAAGATATCTCCGGTTCTGTATGGCAAACGTACTGTGGAGAGGTGAATACACCAGAAAACGTGGTTCTCGCATTAAATAGCTCGACAAGAGCGATCTTGATGATTCTGCATACTTCTGACTGAAGTCTCACCAAGCTTATCGTAGAAAATGCATATCTCAGCTTGAATCCCGACCGTAACCAAGATATCTCCGGTTCTGCATATCAAACGCACTGTGGAGTGGTGAAAACACCAGATAACGTGTTTCTCGCATTAAATAGCTCGAAACGAGCGATCTAGATGATTCTGCATACTTCTGACAGAAGACTCACCAAGATTGTCGCAGAAAATGCATATATCAGCTGGAAACCCCACGAAAACCAAGTTATCGGCGGCTCTACATATCAAACGCACTGTGGAGTGGTGAAAACACCAGAAAACGTGTTTCTCGCATTAAGTAGCTCGAAAAGAGCGATCCCGATGATTCTGCATACTTCTGACTGAAGTCTCACCAAGATTATCGCAGAAAATGCATATCTCAGCTTGAACCCCGACGAAAGCCATGATGTCGACGGTTCTGCATATCAAACGCACTGTGGAGTGGTGAAAACACCAGATAATGTGTTTCTCGCATTAAATAGCTCGAAAGGAACGATCTAGATGATTCTGCATACTTCTGACTGAAGTCTCACGAATATTATCGCAGAAAATGCATATCTCAGCTTGAAACCAGACGAAAACGAAGTTATCGGCGGCTCTACATATCAAACGCACTGTGGAGTGGTGAAAACACCAGATAACGTGTTTCTCGCATTAAATAGCTCGAAACGAGGGATCTCGATGATTCTGCATACTTCTGACAGAAGACTCACCAAGATTATCACAAAAATGCATATCTCAGCTGGAAACACCACGAAAATCAAGATATCGCCGGTTCTGCATGTCAAACGCACTGTGGAGTGGTGTAAACACCAGAAAACGTGTTTCTCGCATTAAATAGCTCGAAAAGAGCGCTCTCGATGTTTCTGCATACTTCTAACAGAAGTCTCACCAAGATTATCGCAGAAAATGCATATCTCAGCTTGAAACCCGACGAAAACCAAAATATCTCCGGTACTGCATATCCAACGCACTGTGGAGTGATGAAAACCCCAGAAAACGAGTTTCTCGCATTAAATAGCTAGAAACGAGCGATCTCGATGATTCTGCATACATCGGACAGAAGTCTCAACAAGATTATCGCAGAAAATGCATATCTCAGCTTGAAACCCCACGAAAACCAAGATATCTACTGTTTTGCATATCAAGCGCACTGTGGAGTGGTGAAAACACCGGATAAGGTTTTTCTCGCATTAACTAGCTCGAAAAGAGCGATCTCGAAGTTTCAGCATACTTCGGATAGAAGTCTCACCAAGCTTATCGTAGAAAATGCATATCTCAGCTTGAAACCCGACGAAAACCAAAATATCTCCGGTTCTGCATATCCAACGCACTGTGGAGTGGTGAAAACACCAGATAACGTGTTTCTCGCACTAACTATCTCGAAAAGAGCGATCTCGATGATTCAGCATACTTCGGACAGAAGTCTCACAAAGCTTATCGTAGAAAATGCATATCTCAGCTTGAAACCCGACGAAAACCAAAATATCTCCGGTTCTGCATATCCAACGCACTGTGGAGTGGTGAAAACACCAGATAACGTGTTTCTCGCATTACATAGCTCGAAACGAGCGATCTCGAATATTCTGCATACATCGGACAGAAGTCTCAACAAGATTATCGCAGAAAATGCATATCTCAGCTTGAAACCCCACGAAAACCAAGATATCTACTGTTTTGCATATCAAGCGCACTGTGGAGTGGTGAAAACACCGGATAAGGTTTTTCTCGCATTAACTAGCTCGAAAAGAGCGATCTCGAAGTTTCAGCATACTTCGGACAGAAGTCTCACCAAGCTTATCGTAGAAAATGCATATCTCAGCTTGAAACCCGACGAAAACCAAAATATCTCCGGTTCTGCATATCAAACGCACTGTGGAGTGGTGAAAACACCAGATAACGTGTTTCTCGCACTAACTATCTCGAAAAGAGCGATCTCGATGATTCAGCATACTTCGGACAGAAGTCTCACAAAGATTATCGCAGAAAATGCATATCTCTGCTTGAAACCCCACGAAAACCAAGATATCGCCGGTTCTGCATATCAAACGCACTGTGGAGTGGTGAAAACACCAGATAACGTGTTTCTCGCATTGAATAGCTCGAAACGAGCGATCTCGATGATTCTGCATACTTCGGACAGAAGTCTCATCAAGATTATCGTAAAAAAAGCATATCTCAGCTTGAAACCCCACGAAAACCCAGATATCGCTGGTTCTGCATATCAAACGCACTGTGGAGTGGTGAAAACACCGGATAAGGTTTTTCTCGCATTAACTAGCTCGAAAAGAGCGATCTCGATGTTTGAGCATACTTCGGACAGAAGTCTCACCAAGATAATCGCAGAAAATGCATATCTCAGCTTGAAACCCCACGAAAACCAAGGTATCGCCGGTTCTGCATATCAAACGCACTGCGGAGTGGTGAAAACACCAGATAACGTGTTTCTCGCATTATATAGATCGAAAAGAGCGATCTCGATGTTTCTGCATACTTCGGACAGATGTTTCACCAAGATTATCGTAGAAAATGCATATCTCAGCGTGAAACCCGACGAAAACCAAAATATCTCCGGTTCTGCATATCAAACGCACTGTGGAGTGGTGAAAACACCGGATAAGGTTTTTCTCGCATTAACTAGCTCGAAAAGAGCGATTTCGATGTTTCAGCATACATCGGACAGAAGTCTCACCAAGATTATCGCAGAAAATGCATATCTCAGCTTGAAACCCCACGAAAACCAAGATATCGCCGGTTCTGCATATCAAACGCACTGTGGAGTGGTGAAAACACCAGATAACGTGTTTCTCGCATTAAATAGCTCGAAAAGAGCGATCTCGATGATTCTGCATACTTTGGACAGAGGTCTCACCAAGATTATCGTAAAAAATGCATATCTCAGCTTGAAACCCCACGAAAGCCAAGATATCGCTGGTTTTGCATATCAAACGCACTGTGGAGTGGTGAAAACACCGGATAAGGTTTTTCTCGCATTAACTAGCTCGAAAAGAGCGATCTCGATGTTTCAGCATACTTCGGACAGAAGTCTCACCAAGATTATCGCAGAAAATGCATATCTCAGCTTGAAACCCCACGAAAACCAAGATATCGCCGGTTCTGCATATCAAACGCACTGTGGAGTGGTGAAAACACCAGATAACGTGTTTCTCGCATTAAATAGCTCGAAAACAGCGATCTCGATAATTCTGCATACTTCGGACAGAGGTCTCACCAAGATTATCGCAGAAAATGCATATCTCAGCTTGAAACCCCACGAAAACCAAGATATCTCCGGTTCTGCATATCCAACGAACTGTTTAGTGGTGAAAACCCCAGAAAACGAGTTTCTCCTGCATTAATTAGCTCGAAAAGAGCGCTCTCGATGTTTCTGCATACTTCTAACAGAAGTCTCACCAAGATTATCGCAGAAAATGCATATCTCTGCTTGAAACCTCACGAAAACCAAGATATCTACTGTTCTGCATATCCAACGAACTGTGGAGTGGTGAAAACCCCAGAAAACGAGTTTCTCGCATTAAATAGCTCGAAACGAGCGATCTCGATGATTCTGCATACATCGGACAGAAGTCTCAACAAGATTATCGCAGAAAATGCATATCTCAGCTTGAAACCCCACGAAAACCAAGATATCTACTGTTTTGCATATCAAGCGCACTGTGGAGTGGTGAAAACACCGGATAAGGTTTTTCTCGCATTAACTAGCTCGAAAAGAGCGATCTCGAAGTTTCAGCATACTTCGGACAGAAGTCTCACCAAGCTTATCGTAGAAAATGCATATCTCAGCTTGAAACCCGACGGAAACCAAAATATCTCCGGTGCTGCATATCCAACGCACTGTGGAGTGGTGAAAACACCAGACAACGTGTTTCTCGCACTACCTATCTCGAAAAGAGCGATCTCGATGATTCAGCATACTTCGGACAGAACTCTCACAAATCTTATCGTAGAAAATGCATATCTCAGCTTGAAACCCGACGAAAACCAAAATATCTCCTGTTCTGCATATCCAACGCACTGTGGAGTGGTGAAAACACCAGATAACGTGTTTCTCGCATTAAATAGCTCGAAACGAGCGATCTCGATGATTCTGCATACATCGGACAGAAGTCTCAACAAGATTATCGCAGAAAATGCATATCTCAGCTTGAAACCCCACGAAAACCAAGATATCTACTGTTTTGCATATCATGCGCACTGTGGAGTGGTGAAAACACCGGATAAGGTTTTTCTCGCATTAACTAGCTCGAAAAGAGCGATCTCGAAGTTTCAGCATACTTCGGACAGAAGTCTCACCAAGCTTATCGTAGAAAATGCATTTCTCAGGATGAAACCCGACGAAAACCAAAATATCTCCTGTTCTGCATATCCAACGCACTGTGGAGTGGTGAAAACACCAGATAACGTGTTTCTCGCATTAAATAGCTCGAAACGAGCGATCTCGATGATTCTGCATACATCGGACAGAAGTCTCAACAAGATCATCGCAGAAAATGCATATCTCAGCTTGAAACCCCACGAAAACCAAGATATCTACTGTTCTGCATATCAAACGCACTGTGGAGTGGTGAAAACACCAGATAACGTGTTTCTCGCACTAACTATCTCGAAAAGAGCGATCTCGATGATTCAGCATACTTCGGACAGATGTCTCACCAAGCTTATCGTAGAAAATGCATATCTCAGCTTGAAACCCGACGAAAACCAAAATATCTCCGGTTCTGCATATCCAACGCACTGTGGAGTGGTGAAAACACCAGATAACGTGTTTCTCGCATTAAATAGCTCGAAACGAGCGATCTCGATGATTCTGCATACATCGGACAGAAGTCTCAACAAGATTATCGCAGAAAATGCATATCTCAGCTTGAAACCCCACGAAAACCAAGATATCGCCGGTTCTGCATATCAAACGCACTGTGGAGTGGTGAAAACACCAGATAACGTGTTTCTCGCATTAAATAGCTCGAAAAGAGCGATCTCGATGATTCTGCATACTTCGGACAGAAGTCTCACCAAGATAATCGCAGAAAATGCATATCTCAGCTTGAAACCCCACGAAAACCAAGGTATCGCCGGTTCTGCATATCAAACGCACTGTGGAGTGGTGAAAACACCAGATAACGTGTTTCTCGCATTAAATAGCTCGAAACGAGCGATCTCGATGATTCTGCATACATCGGACAGAAGTCTCAACAAGATCATCGCAGAAAATGCATATCTCAGCTTGAAACCCCACGAAAACCAAGATATCTACTGTTCTGCATATCAAACGCACTGTGGAGTGGTGAAAACACCAGATAACGTGTTTCTCGCACTAACTATCTCGAAAAGAGCGATCTCGATGTTTCAGCATACTTCGGACAGAAGTCTCACCAAGATAATCGCAGAAAATGCATATCTCAGCTTGAAACCCCACGAAAACCAAGGTATCGCCGGTTCTGCATATCAAACGCACTGTGGAGTTGTGAAAACACCAGATAACGTGTTTCTCGCATTAAATAGCTCGAAAAGAGCGATCTCGATGATTCTGCATACTTTGGACAGAGGTCTCACCAAGATTATCGTAAAAAAAGCATATCTCAGGTTGAAACCGCACGAAAACCCAGATATCGCTGGTTCTGCATATCAAACGCACTGTGGAGTGGTGAAAACACCAGATAACGTGTTTCTCGCACTAGCTAGCTCGAAAAGAGCGATCTCGATGTTTCAGCATACTTCGGACAGAAGTCTCACCAAGATTATCGCAGAAAATGCATATCTCAGCTTGAAACCCCACGAAAACCAAGATATCGCCGGTTCTGCATATCAAACGCACTGTGGAGTGGTGAAAACACCAGATAACGTGTTTCTCGCATTAAATAGCTCGAAAAGAGCGATCTCGATGATTCTGCATACTTCGGACAGAAGTCTCACTAAGATTATCGCAGAAAATGCATATCTCAGCTTGAAACACCACGAAAACCAAGATATCGCCGGTTCTGCATATCAAACGCACTGTGGAGTGGTGAAAACACCAGATAACGTGTTTCTCGCATTAAATAGCTCGAAAAGAGCGATCTCGATGATTCTGCATACTTTGGACAGAGGTCTCACCAAGATTATCGTAAAAAAAGCATATCTCAGGTTGAAACCCCACGAAAACCCAGATATCGCTGGTTCTGCATATCAAACGCACTGTGGAGTGGTGAAAACACCAGATAACGTGTTTCTCGCACTAGCTAGCTCGAAAAGAGCGATCTCGATGTTTCAGCATACTTCGGACAGAAGTCTCACCAAGATTATCGCAGAAAATGCATATCTCTGCTTGAAACCCCACGAAAACCAGGATATCTACTGTTCTGCATATCCAACGAACTGTGGAGTGGTGAAAACACCGGATAAGGTTTTTCTCGCATTAACTAGCTCGAAAAGAGCGATCTCGATGTTTCAGCATACTTCGGACAGAAGTCTCACCAAGATTATCGCAGAAAATGCATATCTCTGCTTGAAACCCCACGAAAACCAAGATATCTACTGTTCTGCATATCAAACGCACTGTGGAGTGGTGAAAACACCGGATAAGGTTTTTCTCGCATTAACTAGCTCGAAAAGAGCGATCTCGATGTTTCAGCATACTTCGGACAGAAGTCTCACCAAGATTATCGCAGAAAATGCATATCTCTGCTTGAAACCCCACGAAAACCAGGATATCTACTGTTCTGCATATCCAACGAACTGTGGAGTGGTGAAAACCCCAGAAAACGTGTTTCTCGCATTAAATAGCTCGAAAAGAGCGCTCTCGATGATTCTGCATACTTCGGACAGAAGTCTCACTAAGATTATCGCAGAAAATGCATATCTCAGCTTGAAACACCACGAAAACCAAGATATCGCCGGTTCTGCATATCAAACGCACTGTGGAGTGGTGAAAACACCAGATAACGTGTTTCTCGCATTAAATAGCTCGAAAAGAGCGATCTCGATGATTCTGCATACTTTGGACAGAGGTCTCACCAAGATTATCGTAAAAAAAGCATATCTCAGGTTGAAACCCCACGAAAACCCAGATATCGCTGGTTCTGCATATCAAACGCACTGTGGAGTGGTGAAAACACCAGATAACGTGTTTCTCGCACTAGCTAGCTCGAAAAGAGCGATCTCGATGTTTCAGCATACTTCGGACAGAAGTCTCACCAAGATTATCGTAGAAAATGCATATCTCAGCTTGAACCCCGACGAAATCAAAGATGTCGGCGGTTCTGCATTATCAAACGCACTGTGGAGTGGTAAAAACACCAGATAACGGGTTTCTCGCATTAAATAGCTCGAAACGAGCGATCTCGATGATTCTGCATACTTCTAACAGAAGTCTCACCAAGATTATCGCAGAAAATGCATATCTCAGCTTGAAACCCCACGAAAACCAAGATATCTACTGTTCTGCATATCAAACGCACTGTGGAGTGGTGAAAACACCGGATAAGGTTTTTCTCGCATTAACTAGCTCGAAAAGAGCGATCTCGATGTTTCAGCATACTTCGGACAGAAGTCTCACCAAGATTATCGCAGAAAATGCATATTTCTGCTTGAAACCCCACGAAAACCAGGATATCTACTGTTCTGCATATCCAACGAACTGTGGAGTGGTGAAAACCCCAGAAAACGTGTTTCTCGCATTAAATAGCTCGAAAAGAGCGCTCTCGATGATTCTGCATACTTCGGACTGAAATCTCACCAAAATTATCGTAAAAAATGCATATCTCAGCTTGAAACCTTACGAAAACCAAGATATCGCTGGTTCTGCATATCAAACGCACTGTGGAGTGCTGAAAACACCAGATAACGTGTTTGTCGCAATAAGCAGCTCGAAAAGAGCGTTTTCGAAGATTCTGCATACTTCTAACAGAAGTCTCACAAATATTATCGCAGAAAATGCATATCTCTGCTTGAAACCCCACGAAAACCAGGATATCTACTGTTCTGCATTTCCAACGAACTGTGGAGTGGTGAAAATCCCAGAAAACGTGTTTCTCGCATTAAATAGCTCGAAAAGAGCGCTCTCGACGTTTCTGCATACTTCGGACAGATGTTTCACCAAGCTTATCGTAGAAAATGCATACCTCAGCTTGAAACCCGTCGAAAACCAAAATTTCTCCGGTTCTGCATATCCAACGCACTGTGGAGTGGTTAAAACACCAGATAACGTGTTTCTCGCATTAAATAGCTCGAAACGAGCGATCTCGATGATTCTGCATACTTCGGACAGATGTCTCACCAAGATTATCGCAGAAAAGGCATATCTCAGCTTGAAACCCCACGAAAACCAAGATATCGCTGTGTTCAGCATATCAAACGCACTGTGGAGTGGTGAAAACACCAGATTACGTGTTTCTCGCACTAACTAGCTCGAAAAGAGCGATCACGATGATTCAGCATACTTCGGACAGATGTCTCACCAAGATTATCGCAGAAAAGGCATATCTCAGCTTGAAACCCCACGAAAACCAAGATATCGCTGTGTTCAGCATATCAAACGCACTGTGGAGTGGAGAAAACACCAGATTACGTGTTTCTCGCACTAACTAGCTCGAAAAGAGCGATCACGATGATTCAGCATACTTCGGACAGAAGTCTCACCAAGATTATCGTAAAAAATGCATATCTCAGCTTGAAACCCCACGAAAGCCAAGATATCGCTGGTTCTGCATATCTAACGCACTGTGGAGTAGTGAAAACACCGGATAAGGTTTTTCTCGCATTAACTAGCTCGAAAAGAGCGATCTCGATGTTTCAGCCAACTTCGGACAGAAGTCTCACCAAGATTATCGCAGAAAATGCATATCTCAGCTTTAAACCCCACGAAAACCAAGATATCGCCGGTTCTGCATATCATACGCACTGTGGAGTGGTGAAAACACCAGATAACGTGGTTCTCGCATTGAATAGCTCGAAAAGAGCGATCTCGATGATTCTGCATACTTTGGACAGAGGTCTCACCAAGATTATCGTAAAAAAAGCATATCTCAGGTTGAAACCGCACGAAAACCCAGATATCGCTGGTTCTGCATATCAAACGCACTGTGGAGTGGTGAAAACACCAGATAACGTGTTTCTCGCACTAGCTAGCTCGAAAAGAGCGATCTCGATGTTTCAGCATACTTCGGACAGAAGTCTCACCAAGATTATCGCAGAAAATGCATATCTCAGCTTGAAACCCCACGAAAACCAAGATATCGCCGGTTCTGCATATCAAACGCACTGTGGAGTGGTGAAAACACCAGATAACGTGTTTCTCGCATTAAATAGCTCGAAAAGAGCGATCTCGATGATTCTGCATACTTCGGACAGAAGTCTCACTAAGATTATCGCAGAAAATGCATATCTCAGCTTGAAACACCACGAAAACCAAGATATCGCCGGTTCTGCATATCAAACGCACTGTGGAGTGGTGAAAACACCAGATAACGTGTTTCTCGCATTAAATAGCTCGAAAAGAGCGATCTCGATGATTCTGCATACTTTGGACAGAGGTCTCACCAAGATTATCGTAAAAAAAGCATATCTCAGGTTGAAACCCCACGAAAACCCAGATATCGCTGGTTCTGCATATCAAACGCACTGTGGAGTGGTGAAAACACCAGATAACGTGTTTCTCGCACTAGCTAGCTCGAAAAGAGCGATCTCGATGTTTCAGCATACTTCGGACAGAAGTCTCACCAAGATTATCGCAGAAAATGCATATCTCTGCTTGAAACCTCACGAAAACCAAGATATCTACTGTTCTGCATATCCAACGAACTGTGGTGTGGTGACAACCCCAGAAAACGTGTTTCTCGCATTAAATAGCTCGAAACGAGCGATCTCGATGATTCTGCATACATCGGACAGAAGTCTCAACAAGATTATCGCAGAAAATGCATATCTCAGCTTGAAACCCCACGAAAACCAAGATATCTACTGTTTTGCATATCAAGCGCACTGTGGAGTGGTGAAAACACCGGATAAGGTTTTTCTCGCATTAACTAGCTCGAAAAGAGCGATCTCGAAGTTTCAGCATACTTCGGACAGAAGTCTCACCAAGCTTATCGTAGAAAATGCATATCTCAGCTTGAAACCCGACGGAAACCAAAATATCTCCGGTGCTGCATATCCAACGCACTGTGGAGTGGTGAAAACACCAGACAACGTGTTTCTCGCACTACCTATCTCGAAAAGAGCGATCTCGATGATTCAGCATACTTCGGACAGAACTCTCACAAAGCTTATCGTAGAAAATGCATATCTCAGCTTGAAACCCGACGAAAACCAAAATATCTCCTGTTCTGCATATCCAACGCACTGTGGAGTGGTGAAAACACCAGATAACGTGTTTCTCGCATTAAATAGCTCGAAACGAGCGATCTCGATGATTCTGCATACATCGGACAGAAGTCTCAACAAGATTATCGCAGAAAATGCATATCTCAGCTTGAAACCCCACGAAAACCAAGATATCTACTGTTTTGCATATCATGCGCACTGTGGAGTGGTGAAAACACCGGATAAGGTTTTTCTCGCATTAACTAGCTCGAAAAGAGCGATCTCGAAGTTTCAGCATACTTCGGACAGAAGTCTCACCAAGCTTATCGTAGAAAATGCATATCTCAGGATGAAACCCGACGAAAACCAAAATATCTCCGGTTCTGCATATCCAACGCACTGTGGAGTGGTGAAAACACCAGATAACGTGTTTCTCGCATTAAATAGCTCGAAACGAGCGATCTCGATGATTCCGCATACATCGGACAGCAGTCTCAACAAGATCATCGCAGAAAATGCATATCTCAGCTTGAAACCCCACGAAAACCAAGATATCTACTGTTCTGCATATCAAACGCACTGTGGAGTGGTGAAAACACCATATAACGTGTTTCTCGCACTAACTATCTCGAAAAGAGCGATCTCGATGATTCAGCATACTTCGGACAGATGTCTCACCAAGCTTATCGTAGAAAATGCATATCTCAGCTTGAAACCCGACGAAAACCAAAATATCTCCGGTTCTGCATATCCAACGCACTGTGGAGTGGTGAAAACACCAGATAACGTGTTTCTCGCATTAAATAGCTCGAAACGAGCGATCTCGATGATTCTGCATACATCGGACAGAAGTCTCAACAAGATTATCGCAGAAAATGCATATCTCAGCTTGAAACCCCACGAAAACCAAGATATCGCTGGTTCTGCATATCAAACGCACTGTGGAGTGGTGAAAACACCAGATAACGTGTTTCTCGCATTAAATAGCTCGAAAAGAGCGATCTCGATGATTCTGCATACTTTGGACAGAGGTCTCACCAAGATTATCGTAAAAAATGCATATCTCAGCTTGAAACCCCACGAAAGCCAAGATATCGCCGGTTTTGCATATCAAACGCACTGTGGAGTGGTGAAAACACCGGATAAGGTTTTTCTCGCATTAACTAGCTCGAAAAGAGCGATCTCGATGTTTCAGCATACTTCGGACAGAAGTCTCACCAAGATAATCGCAGAAAATGCATATCTCAGCTTGAAACCCCACGAAAACCAAGGTATCGCCGGTTCTGCATATCAAACGCACTGTGGAGTGGTGAAAACACCAGATAACGTGTTTCTCGCATTAAATAGCTCGAAAAGAGCGATCTCGATGATTCTGCATACTTTGGACAGAGGTCTCACCAAGATTATCGTAAAAAAAGCATATCTCAGGTTGAAACCGCACGAAAACCCAGATATCGCTGGTTCTGCATATCAAACGCACTGTGGAGTGGTGAAAACACCAGATAACGTGTTTCTCGCACTAGCTAGCTCGAAAAGAGCGATCTCGATGTTTCAGCATACTTCGGACAGAAGTCTCACCAAGATTATCGCAGAAAATGCATATCTCAGCTTGAAACCCCACGAAAACCAAGATATCGCCGGTTCTGCATATCAAACGCACTGTGGAGTGGTGAAAACACCAGATAACGTGTTTCTCGCATTAAATAGCTCGAAAAGAGCGATCTCGATGATTCTGCATACTTCGGACAGAAGTCTCACTAAGATTATCGCAGAAAATGCATATCTCAGCTTGAAACACCACGAAAACCAAGATATCGCCGGTTCTGCATATCAAACGCACTGTGGAGTGGTGAAAACACCAGATAACGTGTTTCTCGCATTAAATAGCTCGAAAAGAGCGATCTCGATGATTCTGCATACTTTGGACAGAGGTCTCACCAAGATTATCGTAAAAAAAGCATATCTCAGGTTGAAACCCCACGAAAACCCAGATATCGCTGGTTCTGCATATCAAACGCACTGTGGAGTGGTGAAAACACCAGATAACGTGTTTCTCGCACTAGCTAGCTCGAAAAGAGCGATCTCGATGTTTCAGCATACTTCGGACAGAAGTCTCACCAAGATTATCGCAGAAAATGCATATCTCAGCTTGAAACCCGACCGAAACCAAGATATCTCCGGTTCTGCATATCAAACGCACTGTGGGGGGGTGAAAACACAAGAAAACGTGTTTCTCGCATTAAATAGCTCGGAAAGAGCGATCTAGATGATTCTACATACTTCTGACAGAAGACTCACCAAGATTATCGCAGAAAATACATATCTCAGCTACAAACCCCACCAAAACCAAGATTTCGGCGGTTCTGCATTTCAGACGCACTGTGGAGTGGTGAAAAAACCAGAAAACGTGTTTCTCGCATTAAGTAGCTCGAAAAGAGCGTTCTCGATGATTCTGCATACTTCTCATAGATGAAACACCAAGATTATCGCAGAAAAGGCATATAACAGCTGGAAACCCCACGAAAACCAAGTTATCGGCGGCTCTACATATCAAACGCATTGTGGAGTGGTCAAAACACCAGATAACGTGTTTCCCGCATTAAATAGCTCGAAAAGAGCGATCTCGATGATTCTGCATACTTCGGACAGAAGTCTCACCAAGATTGCCGCAGAAAATGCATATCTCAGCTTGAATCCCCACGAAAACCAAGATATCGCCGGTTCTGCATATCAAACGCCCTGTGGAGTGATGAAAACACCAGATAACGTGTTTCTCGCATTAAATAGATGGAATAGAGCGATCTGGATGATTCTGCATACTTCTGACAGAAGACTCACCAAGATTATCGCAGAAAATGCATATCTCAGCTTGAAACCCGACTGAAACCAAGATATCTCCGGTTCTGTATGGCAAACGTACTGTGGAGAGGTGAATACACCAGAAAACGTGGTTCTCGCATTAAATAGCTCGACAAGAGCGATCTTGATGATTCTGCATACTTCTGACTGAAGTCTCACCAAGCTTATCGTAGAAAATGCATATCTCAGCTTGAATCCCGACCGTAACCAAGATATCTCCGGTTCTGCATATCAAACGCACTGTGGAGTGGTGAAAACACCAGATAACGTGTTTCTCGCATTAAATAGCTCGAAACGAGCGATCTAGATGATTCTGCATACTTCTGACAGAAGACTCACCAAGATTGTCGCAGAAAATGCATATATCAGCTGGAAACCCCACGAAAACCAAGTTATCGGCGGCTCTACATATCAAACGCACTGTGGAGTGGTGAAAACACCAGAAAACGTGTTTCTCGCATTAAGTAGCTCGAAAAGAGCGATCCCGATGATTCTGCATACTTCTGACTGAAGTCTCACCAAGATTATCGCAGAAAATGCATATCTCAGCTTGAACCCCGACGAAAGCCATGATGTCGACGGTTCTGCATATCAAACGCACTGTGGAGTGGTGAAAACACCAGATAATGTGTTTCTCGCATTAAATAGCTCGAAAGGAACGATCTAGATGATTCTGCATACTTCTGACTGAAGTCTCACGAATATTATCGCAGAAAATGCATATCTCAGCTTGAAACCAGACGAAAACGCAGTTATCGGCGGCTCTACATATCAAACGCACTGTGGAGTGGTGAAAACACCAGATAACGTGTTTCTCGCATTAAATAGCTCGAAACGAGGGATCTCGATGATTCTGCATACTTCTGACAGAAGACTCACCAAGATTATCACAAAAATGCATATCTCAGCTGGAAACACCACGAAAATCAAGATATCGCCGGTTCTGCATGTCAAACGCACTGTGGAGTGGTGTAAACACCAGAAAACGTGTTTCTCGCATTAAATAGCTCGAAAAGAGCGCTCTCGATGTTTCTGCATACTTCTAACAGAAGTCTCACCAAGATTATCGCAGAAAATGCATATCTCAGCTTGAAACCCGACGAAAACCAAAATATCTCCGGTACTGCATATCCAACGCACTGTGGAGTGATGAAAACCCCAGAAAACGAGTTTCTCGCATTAAATAGCTAGAAACGAGCGATCTCGATGATTCTGCATACATCGGACAGAAGTCTCAACAAGATTATCGCAGAAAATGCATATCTCAGCTTGAAACCCCACGAAAACCAAGATATCTACTGTTTTGCATATCAAGCGCACTGTGGAGTGGTGAAAACACCGGATAAGGTTTTTCTCGCATTAACTAGCTCGAAAAGAGCGATCTCGAAGTTTCAGCATACTTCGGATAGAAGTCTCACCAAGCTTATCGTAGAAAATGCATATCTCAGCTTGAAACCCGACGAAAACCAAAATATCTCCGGTTCTGCATATCCAACGCACTGTGGAGTGGTGAAAACACCAGATAACGTGTTTCTCGCACTAACTATCTCGAAAAGAGCGATCTCGATGATTCAGCATACTTCGGACAGAAGTCTCACAAAGCTTATCGTAGAAAATGCATATCTCAGCTTGAAACCCGACGAAAACCAAAATATCTCCGGTTCTGCATATCCAACGCACTGTGGAGTGGTGAAAACACCAGATAACGTGTTTCTCGCATTACATAGCTCGAAACGAGCGATCTCGAATATTCTGCATACATCGGACAGAAGTCTCAACAAGATTATCGCAGAAAATGCATATCTCAGCTTGAAACCCCACGAAAACCAAGATATCTACTGTTTTGCATATCAAGCGCACTGTGGAGTGGTGAAAACACCGGATAAGGTTTTTCTCGCATTAACTAGCTCGAAAAGAGCGATCTCGAAGTTTCAGCATACTTCGGACAGAAGTCTCACCAAGCTTATCGTAGAAAATGCATATCTCAGCTTGAAACCCGACGAAAACCAAAATATCTCCGGTTCTGCATATCAAACGCACTGTGGAGTGGTGAAAACACCAGATAACGTGTTTCTCGCACTAACTATCTCGAAAAGAGCGATCTCGATGATTCAGCATACTTCGGACAGAAGTCTCACAAAGATTATCGCAGAAAATGCATATCTCTGCTTGAAACCCCACGAAAACCAAGATATCGCCGGTTCTGCATATCAAACGCACTGTGGAGTGGTGAAAACACCAGATAACGTGTTTCTCGCATTGAATAGCTCGAAACGAGCGATCTCGATGATTCTGCATACTTCGGACAGAAGTCTCATCAAGATTATCGTAAAAAAAGCATATCTCAGCTTGAAACCCCACGAAAACCCAGATATCGCTGGTTCTGCATATCAAACGCACTGTGGAGTGGTGAAAACACCGGATAAGGTTTTTCTCGCATTAACTAGCTCGAAAAGAGCGATCTCGATGTTTGAGCATACTTCGGACAGAAGTCTCACCAAGATAATCGCAGAAAATGCATATCTCAGCTTGAAACCCCACGAAAACCAAGGTATCGCCGGTTCTGCATATCAAACGCACTGCGGAGTGGTGAAAACACCAGATAACGTGTTTCTCGCATTATATAGATCGAAAAGAGCGATCTCGATGTTTCTGCATACTTCGGACAGATGTTTCACCAAGATTATCGTAGAAAATGCATATCTCAGCGTGAAACCCGACGAAAACCAAAATATCTCCGGTTCTGCATATCAAACGCACTGTGGAGTGGTGAAAACACCGGATAAGGTTTTTCTCGCATTAACTAGCTCGAAAAGAGCGATTTCGATGTTTCAGCATACATCGGACAGAAGTCTCACCAAGATTATCGCAGAAAATGCATATCTCAGCTTGAAACCCCACGAAAACCAAGATATCGCCGGTTCTGCATATCAAACGCACTGTGGAGTGGTGAAAACACCAGATAACGTGTTTCTCGCATTAAATAGCTCGAAAAGAGCGATCTCGATGATTCTGCATACTTTGGACAGAGGTCTCACCAAGATTATCGTAAAAAATGCATATCTCAGCTTGAAACCCCACGAAAGCCAAGATACCGCTGGTTTTGCATATCAAACGCACTGTGGAGTGGTGAAAACACCGGATAAGGTTTTTCTCGCATTAACTAGCTCGAAAAGAGCGATCTCGATGTTTCAGCATACTTCGGACAGAAGTCTCACCAAGATTATCGCAGAAAATGCATATCTCAGCTTGAAACCCCACGAAAACCAAGATATCGCCGGTTCTGCATATCAAACGCACTGTGGAGTGGTGAAAACACCAGATAACGTGTTTCTCGCATTAAATAGCTCGAAAACAGCGATCTCGATAATTCTGCATACTTCGGACAGAGGTCTCACCAAGATTATCGCAGAAAATGCATATCTCAGCTTGAAACCCCACGAAAACCAAGATATCTCCGGTTCTGCATATCCAACGAACTGTTTAGTGGTGAAAACCCCAGAAAACGAGTTTCTCCTGCATTAATTAGCTCGAAAAGAGCGCTCTCGATGTTTCTGCATACTTCTAACAGAAGTCTCACCAAGATTATCGCAGAAAATGCATATCTCTGCTTGAAACCTCACGAAAACCAAGATATCTACTGTTCTGCATATCCAACGAACTGTGGAGTGGTGAAAACCCCAGAAAACGAGTTTCTCGCATTAAATAGCTCGAAACGAGCGATCTCGATGATTCTGCATACATCGGACAGAAGTCTCAACAAGATTATCGCAGAAAATGCATATCTCAGCTTGAAACCCCACGAAAACCAAGATATCTACTGTTTTGCATATCAAGCGCACTGTGGAGTGGTGAAAACACCGGATAAGGTTTTTCTCGCATTAACTAGCTCGAAAAGAGCGATCTCGAAGTTTCAGCATACTTCGGACAGAAGTCTCACCAAGCTTATCGTAGAAAATGCATATCTCAGCTTGAAACCCGACGGAAACCAAAATATCTCCGGTGCTGCATATCCAACGCACTGTGGAGTGGTGAAAACACCAGACAACGTGTTTCTCGCACTACCTATCTCGAAAAGAGCGATCTCGATGATTCAGCATACTTCGGACAGAACTCTCACAAATCTTATCGTAGAAAATGCATATCTCAGCTTGAAACCCGACGAAAACCAAAATATCTCCTGTTCTGCATATCCAACGCACTGTGGAGTGGTGAAAACACCAGATAACGTGTTTCTCGCATTAAATAGCTCGAAACGAGCGTTCTCGATGATTCTGCATACATCGGACAGAAGTCTCAACAAGATTATCGCAGAAAATGCATATCTCAGCTTGAAACCCCACGAAAACCAAGATATCTACTGTTTTGCATATCATGCGCACTGTGGAGTGGTGAAAACACCGGATAAGGTTTTTCTCGCATTAACTAGCTCGAAAAGAGCGATCTCGAAGTTTCAGCATACTTCGGACAGAAGTCTCACCAAGCTTATCGTAGAAAATGCATTTCTCAGGATGAAACCCGACGAAAACCAAAATATCTCCTGTTCTGCATATCCAACGCACTGTGGAGTGGTGAAAACACCAGATAACGTGTTTCTCGCATTAAATAGCTCGAAACGAGCGATCTCGATGATTCTGCATACATCGGACAGAAGTCTCAACAAGATCATCGCAGAAAATGCATATCTCAGCTTGAAACCCCACGAAAACCAAGATATCTACTGTTCTGCATATCAAACGCACTGTGGAGTGGTGAAAACACCAGATAACGTGTTTCTCGCACTAACTATCTCGAAAAGAGCGATCTCGATGATTCAGCATACTTCGGACAGATGTCTCACCAAGCTTATCGTAGAAAATGCATATCTCAGCTTGAAACCCGACGAAAACCAAAATATCTCCGGTTCTGCATATCCAACGCACTGTGGAGTGGTGAAAACACCAGATAACGTGTTTCTCGCATTAAATAGCTCGAAACGAGCGATCTCGATGATTCTGCATACATCGGACAGAAGTCTCAACAAGATTATCGCAGAAAATGCATATCTCAGCTTGAAACCCCACGAAAACCAAGATATCGCCGGTTCTGCATATCAAACGCACTGTGGAGTGGTGAAAACACCAGATAACGTGTTTCTCGCATTAAATAGCTCGAAAAGAGCGATCTCGATGATTCTGCATACTTCGGACAGAAGTCTCACCAAGATAATCGCAGAAAATGCATATCTCAGCTTGAAACCCCACGAAAACCAAGGTATCGCCGGTTCTGCATATCAAACGCACTGTGGAGTGGTGAAAACACCAGATAACGTGTTTCTCGCATTAAATAGCTCGAAACGAGCGATCTCGATGATTCTGCATACATCGGACAGAAGTCTCAACAAGATCATCGCAGAAAATGCATATCTCAGCTTGAAACCCCACGAAAACCAAGATATCTACTGTTCTGCATATCAAACGCACTGTGGAGTGGTGAAAACACCAGATAACGTGTTTCTCGCACTAACTATCTCGAAAAGAGCGATCTCGATGTTTCAGCATACTTCGGACAGAAGTCTCACCAAGATAATCGCAGAAAATGCATATCTCAGCTTGAAACCCCACGAAAACCAAGGTATCGCCGGTTCTGCATATCAAACGCACTGTGGAGTTGTGAAAACACCAGATAACGTGTTTCTCGCATTAAATAGCTCGAAAAGAGCGATCTCGATGATTCTGCATACTTTGGACAGAGGTCTCACCAAGATTATCGTAAAAAAAGCATATCTCAGGTTGAAACCGCACGAAAACCCAGATATCGCTGGTTCTGCATATCAAACGCACTGTGGAGTGGTGAAAACACCAGATAACGTGTTTCTCGCACTAGCTAGCTCGAAAAGAGCGATCTCGATGTTTCAGCATACTTCGGACAGAAGTCTCACCAAGATTATCGCAGAAAATGCATATCTCAGCTTGAAACCCCACGAAAACCAAGATATCGCCGGTTCTGCATATCAAACGCACTGTGGAGTGGTGAAAACACCAGATAACGTGTTTCTCGCATTAAATAGCTCGAAAAGAGCGATCTCGATGATTCTGCATACTTCGGACAGAAGTCTCACTAAGATTATCGCAGAAAATGCATATCTCAGCTTGAAACACCACGAAAACCAAGATATCGCCGGTTCTGCATATCAAACGCACTGTGGAGTGGTGAAAACACCAGATAACGTGTTTCTCGCATTAAATAGCTCGAAAAGAGCGATCTCGATGATTCTGCATACTTTGGACAGAGGTCTCACCAAGATTATCGTAAAAAAAGCATATCTCAGGTTGAAACCCCACGAAAACCCAGATATCGCTGGTTCTGCATATCAAACGCACTGTGGAGTGGTGAAAACACCAGATAACGTGTTTCTCGCACTAGCTAGTTCGAAAAGAGCGATCTCGATGTTTCAGCATACTTCGGACAGAAGTCTCACCAAGATTATCGCAGAAAATGCATATCTCTGCTTGAAACCCCACGAAAACCAGGATATCTACTGTTCTGCATATCCAACGAACTGTGGAGTGGTGAAAACACCGGATAAGGTTTTTCTCGCATTAACTAGCTCGAAAAGAGCGATCTCGATGTTTCAGCATACTTCGGACAGAAGTCTCACCAAGATTATCGCAGAAAATGCATATCTCTGCTTGAAACCCCACGAAAACCAAGATATCTACTGTTCTGCATATCAAACGCACTGTGGAGTGGTGAAAACACCGGATAAGGTTTTTCTCGCATTAACTAGCTCGAAAAGAGCGATCTCGATGTTTCAGCATACTTCGGACAGAAGTCTCACCAAGATTATCGCAGAAAATGCATATCTCTGCTTGAAACCCCACGAAAACCAGGATATCTACTGTTCTGCATATCCAACGAACTGTGGAGTGGTGAAAACCCCAGAAAACGTGTTTCTCGCATTAAATAGCTCGAAAAGAGCGCTCTCGATGATTCTGCATACTTCGGACAGAAGTCTCACTAAGATTATCGCAGAAAATGCATATCTCAGCTTGAAACACCACGAAAACCAAGATATCGCCGGTTCTGCATATCAAACGCACTGTGGAGTGGTGAAAACACCAGATAACGTGTTTCTCGCATTAAATAGCTCGAAAAGAGCGATCTCGATGATTCTGCATACTTTGGACAGAGGTCTCACCAAGATTATCGTAAAAAAAGCATATCTCAGGTTGAAACCCCACGAAAACCCAGATATCGCTGGTTCTGCATATCAAACGCACTGTGGAGTGGTGAAAACACCAGATAACGTGTTTCTCGCACTAGCTAGCTCGAAAAGAGCGATCTCGATGTTTCAGCATACTTCGGACAGAAGTCTCACCAAGATTATCGTAGAAAATGCATATCTCAGCTTGAACCCCGACGAAATCAAAGATGTCGGCGGTTCTGCATTATCAAACGCACTGTGGAGTGGTAAAAACACCAGATAACGGGTTTCTCGCATTAAATAGCTCGAAACGAGCGATCTCGATGATTCTGCATACTTCTAACAGAAGTCTCACCAAGATTATCGCAGAAAATGCATATCTCAGCTTGAAACCCCACGAAAACCAAGATATCTACTGTTCTGCATATCAAACGCACTGTGGAGTGGTGAAAACACCGGATAAGGTTTTTCTCGCATTAACTAGCTCGAAAAGAGCGATCTCGATGTTTCAGCATACTTCGGACAGAAGTCTCACCAAGATTATCGCAGAAAATGCATATTTCTGCTTGAAACCCCACGAAAACCAGGATATCTACTGTTCTGCATATCCAACGAACTGTGGAGTGGTGAAAACCCCAGAAAACGTGTTTCTCGCATTAAATAGCTCGAAAAGAGCGCTCTCGATGATTCTGCATACTTCGGACTGAAATCTCACCAAAATTATCGTAAAAAATGCATATCTCAGCTTGAAACCTTACGAAAACCAAGATATCGCTGGTTCTGCATATCAAACGCACTGTGGAGTGCTGAAAACACCAGATAACGTGTTTGTCGCAATAAGCAGCTCGAAAAGAGCGTTTTCGAAGATTCTGCATACTTCTAACAGAAGTCTCACAAATATTATCGCAGAAAATGCATATCTCTGCTTGAAACCCCACGAAAACCAGGATATCTACTGTTCTGCATTTCCAACGAACTGTGGAGTGGTGAAAATCCCAGAAAACGTGTTTCTCGCATTAAATAGCTCGAAAAGAGCGCTCTCGACGTTTCTGCATACTTCGGACAGATGTTTCACCAAGCTTATCGTAGAAAATGCATACCTCAGCTTGAAACCCGTCGAAAACCAAAATTTCTCCGGTTCTGCATATCCAACGCACTGTGGAGTGGTTAAAACACCAGATAACGTGTTTCTCGCATTAAATAGCTCGAAACGAGCGATCTCGATGATTCTGCATACTTCGGACAGATGTCTCACCAAGATTATCGCAGAAAAGGCATATCTCAGCTTGAAACCCCACGAAAACCAAGATATCGCTGTGTTCAGCATATCAAACGCACTGTGGAGTGGTGAAAACACCAGATTACGTGTTTCTCGCACTAACTAGCTCGAAAAGAGCGATCACGATGATTCAGCATACTTCGGACAGATGTCTCACCAAGATTATCGCAGAAAAGGCATATCTCAGCTTGAAACCCCACGAAAACCAAGATATCGCTGTGTTCAGCATATCAAACGCACTGTGGAGTGGAGAAAACACCAGATTACGTGTTTCTCGCACTAACTAGCTCGAAAAGAGCGATCACGATGATTCAGCATACTTCGGACAGAAGTCTCACCAAGATTATCGTAAAAAATGCATATCTCAGCTTGAAACCCCACGAAAGCCAAGATATCGCTGGTTCTGCATATCTAACGCACTGTGGAGTAGTGAAAACACCGGATAAGGTTTTTCTCGCATTAACTAGCTCGAAAAGAGCGATCTCGATGTTTCAGCCAACTTCGGACAGAAGTCTCACCAAGATTATCGCAGAAAATGCATATCTCAGCTTTAAACCCCACGAAAACCAAGATATCGCCGGTTCTGCATATCATACGCACTGTGGAGTGGTGAAAACACCAGATAACGTGGTTCTCGCATTGAATAGCTCGAAACGAGCGATCTCGATAATTAAGCATACTTCGAACAGAAGTCTCACCAAGATTATCGCAGAAAATGCATATCTCAGCTTGTAACCCCACGAAAACCAAGATATCTACTGTTCTGCATATCAAACGCACTGTGGAGTGGTGAAAACACCAGATTACGTGTTTCTCGCACTAACTAGCTCGAAAAGAGCGATCACGATGATTCAGCATACTTCGGACAGAAGTCTCACCAAGATTATCGCAGAAAATGCATATCTCAGCTTGAAACCCCACGGAAACCAAGATATCGCTGTGTTCATCATATCAAACGCACTATGGAGTGGTGAAAACACCAGATAACGTGTTTCTCGCATTAACTAGCTCGAAAAGAGCGATCTCGAAGATTCTGCATATTTCTGACAGAAGACTCACCAAGATTATCGCTGAAAATGCATATCTCAGCTTGAAACCTCCCGAAAATCAAGATGTCGCACGTTCTGCATATCAAACGCACTGTGGAGTGGTGAAAACAACCAGATATCGTGCTTCTCGCATTAAACAGCACGAAAAGAGCGATCTCGAAGATTCTGCATACCTCTGACAGAAGTCTCACCAAGATTATCGTAAAAAATGCATATCTCAGCTTGAAACCCCACGAAAACCAAGATATCGCTGGTTCTGCATATCAAACGCACTGTGGAGTGGTGAAAACACCAGATAACGTGTTTCTCGCATTAAATAGCTCGAAAAGAGCGATCTCGATGATTCTGCATACTTTGGACAGAGGTCTCACCAAGATTATCGTAAAAAATGCATATCTCAGCTTGAAACCCCACGAAAGCCAAGATATCGCCGGTTTTGCATATCAAACGCACTGTGGAGTGGTGAAAACACCGGATAAGGTTTTTCTCGCATTAACTAGCTCGAAAAGAGCGATCTCGATGTTTCAGCATACTTCGGACAGAAGTCTCACCAAGATAATCGCAGAAAATGCATATCTCAGCTTGAAACCCCACGAAAACCAAGGTATCGCCGGTTCTGCATATCAAACGCACTGTGGAGTGGTGAAAACACCAGATAACGTGTTTCTCGCATTAAATAGCTCGAAAAGAGCGATCTCGATGATTCTGCATACTTTGGACAGAGGTCTCACCAAGATTATCGTAAAAAAAGCATATCTCAGGTTGAAACCGCACGAAAACCCAGATATCGCTGGTTCTGCATATCAAACGCACTGTGGAGTGGTGAAAACACCAGATAACGTGTTTCTCGCACTAGCTAGCTCGAAAAGAGCGATCTCGATGTTTCAGCATACTTCGGACAGAAGTCTCACCAAGATTATCGCAGAAAATGCATATCTCAGCTTGAAACCCCACGAAAACCAAGATATCGCCGGTTCTGCATATCAAACGCACTGTGGAGTGGTGAAAACACCAGATAACGTGTTTCTCGCATTAAATAGCTCGAAAAGAGCGATCTCGATGATTCTGCATACTTCGGACAGAAGTCTCACTAAGATTATCGCAGAAAATGCATATCTCAGCTTGAAACACCACGAAAACCAAGATATCGCCGGTTCTGCATATCAAACGCACTGTGGAGTGGTGAAAACACCAGATAACGTGTTTCTCGCATTAAATAGCTCGAAAAGAGCGATCTCGATGATTCTGCATACTTTGGACAGAGGTCTCACCAAGATTATCGTAAAAAAAGCATATCTCAGGTTGAAACCCCACGAAAACCCAGATATCGCTGGTTCTGCATATCAAACGCACTGTGGAGTGGTGAAAACACCAGATAACGTGTTTCTCGCACTAGCTAGCTCGAAAAGAGCGATCTCGATGTTTCAGCATACTTCGGACAGAAGTCTCACCAAGATTATCGCAGAAAATGCATATCTCAGCTTGAAACCCGACCGAAACCAAGATATCTCCGGTTCTGCATATCAAACGCACTGTGGGGGGGTGAAAACACAAGAAAACGTGTTTCTCGCATTAAATAGCTCGGAAAGAGCGATCTAGATGATTCTACATACTTCTGACAGAAGACTCACCAAGATTATCGCAGAAAATACATATCTCAGCTACAAACCCCACCAAAACCAAGATTTCGGCGGTTCTGCATTTCAGACGCACTGTGGAGTGGTGAAAAAACCAGAAAACGTGTTTCTCGCATTAAGTAGCTCGAAAAGAGCGTTCTCGATGATTCTGCATACTTCTCATAGATGAAACACCAAGATTATCGCAGAAAAGGCATATAACAGCTGGAAACCCCACGAAAACCAAGTTATCGGCGGCTCTACATATCAAACGCATTGTGGAGTGGTCAAAACACCAGATAACGTGTTTCCCGCATTAAATAGCTCGAAAAGAGCGATCTCGATGATTCTGCATACTTCGGACAGAAGTCTCACCAAGATTGCCGCAGAAAATGCATATCTCAGCTTGAATCCCCACGAAAACCAAGATATCGCCGGTTCTGCATATCAAACGCCCTGTGGAGTGATGAAAACACCAGATAACGTGTTTCTCGCATTAAATAGATGGAATAGAGCGATCTGGATGATTCTGCATACTTCTGACAGAAGACTCACCAAGATTATCGCAGAAAATGCATATCTCAGCTTGAAACCCGACTGAAACCAAGATATCTCCGGTTCTGTATGGCAAACGTACTGTGGAGAGGTGAATACACCAGAAAACGTGGTTCTCGCATTAAATAGCTCGACAAGAGCGATCTTGATGATTCTGCATACTTCTGACTGAAGTCTCACCAAGCTTATCGTAGAAAATGCATATCTCAGCTTGAATCCCGACCGTAACCAAGATATCTCCGGTTCTGCATATCAAACGCACTGTGGAGTGGTGAAAACACCAGATAACGTGTTTCTCGCATTAAATAGCTCGAAACGAGCGATCTAGATGATTCTGCATACTTCTGACAGAAGACTCACCAAGATTGTCGCAGAAAATGCATATATCAGCTGGAAACCCCACGAAAACCAAGTTATCGGCGGCTCTACATATCAAACGCACTGTGGAGTGGTGAAAACACCAGAAAACGTGTTTCTCGCATTAAGTAGCTCGAAAAGAGCGATCCCGATGATTCTGCATACTTCTGACTGAAGTCTCACCAAGATTATCGCAGAAAATGCATATCTCAGCTTGAACCCCGACGAAAGCCATGATGTCGACGGTTCTGCATATCAAACGCACTGTGGAGTGGTGAAAACACCAGATAATGTGTTTCTCGCATTAAATAGCTCGAAAGGAACGATCTAGATGATTCTGCATACTTCTGACTGAAGTCTCACGAATATTATCGCAGAAAATGCATATCTCAGCTTGAAACCAGACGAAAACGAAGTTATCGGCGGCTCTACATATCAAACGCACTGTGGAGTGGTGAAAACACCAGATAACGTGTTTCTCGCATTAAATAGCTCGAAACGAGGGATCTCGATGATTCTGCATACTTCTGACAGAAGACTCACCAAGATTATCACAAAAATGCATATCTCAGCTGGAAACACCACGAAAATCAAGATATCGCCGGTTCTGCATGTCAAACGCACTGTGGAGTGGTGTAAACACCAGAAAACGTGTTTCTCGCATTAAATAGCTCGAAAAGAGCGCTCTCGATGTTTCTGCATACTTCTAACAGAAGTCTCACCAAGATTATCGCAGAAAATGCATATCTCAGCTTGAAACCCGACGAAAACCAAAATATCTCCGGTACTGCATATCCAACGCACTGTGGAGTGATGAAAACCCCAGAAAACGAGTTTCTCGCATTAAATAGCTAGAAACGAGCGATCTCGATGATTCTGCATACATCGGACAGAAGTCTCAACAAGATTATCGCAGAAAATGCATATCTCAGCTTGAAACCCCACGAAAACCAAGATATCTACTGTTTTGCATATCAAGCGCACTGTGGAGTGGTGAAAACACCGGATAAGGTTTTTCTCGCATTAACTAGCTCGAAAAGAGCGATCTCGAAGTTTCAGCATACTTCGGATAGAAGTCTCACCAAGCTTATCGTAGAAAATGCATATCTCAGCTTGAAACCCGACGAAAACCAAAATATCTCCGGTTCTGCATATCCAACGCACTGTGGAGTGGTGAAAACACCAGATAACGTGTTTCTCGCACTAACTATCTCGAAAAGAGCGATCTCGATGATTCAGCATACTTCGGACAGAAGTCTCACAAAGCTTATCGTAGAAAATGCATATCTCAGCTTGAAACCCGACGAAAACCAAAATATCTCCGGTTCTGCATATCCAACGCACTGTGGAGTGGTGAAAACACCAGATAACGTGTTTCTCGCATTACATAGCTCGAAACGAGCGATCTCGAATATTCTGCATACATCGGACAGAAGTCTCAACAAGATTATCGCAGAAAATGCATATCTCAGCTTGAAACCCCACGAAAACCAAGATATCTACTGTTTTGCATATCAAGCGCACTGTGGAGTGGTGAAAACACCGGATAAGGTTTTTCTCGCATTAACTAGCTCGAAAAGAGCGATCTCGAAGTTTCAGCATACTTCGGACAGAAGTCTCACCAAGCTTATCGTAGAAAATGCATATCTCAGCTTGAAACCCGACGAAAACCAAAATATCTCCGGTTCTGCATATCAAACGCACTGTGGAGTGGTGAAAACACCAGATAACGTGTTTCTCGCACTAACTATCTCGAAAAGAGCGATCTCGATGATTCAGCATACTTCGGACAGAAGTCTCACAAAGATTATCGCAGAAAATGCATATCTCTGCTTGAAACCCCACGAAAACCAAGATATCGCCGGTTCTGCATATCAAACGCACTGTGGAGTGGTGAAAACACCAGATAACGTGTTTCTCGCATTGAATAGCTCGAAACGAGCGATCTCGATGATTCTGCATACTTCGGACAGAAGTCTCATCAAGATTATCGTAAAAAAAGCATATCTCAGCTTGAAACCCCACGAAAACCCAGATATCGCTGGTTCTGCATATCAAACGCACTGTGGAGTGGTGAAAACACCGGATAAGGTTTTTCTCGCATTAACTAGCTCGAAAAGAGCGATCTCGATGTTTGAGCATACTTCGGACAGAAGTCTCACCAAGATAATCGCAGAAAATGCATATCTCAGCTTGAAACCCCACGAAAACCAAGGTATCGCCGGTTCTGCATATCAAACGCACTGCGGAGTGGTGAAAACACCAGATAACGTGTTTCTCGCATTATATAGATCGAAAAGAGCGATCTCGATGTTTCTGCATACTTCGGACAGATGTTTCACCAAGATTATCGTAGAAAATGCATATCTCAGCGTGAAACCCGACGAAAACCAAAATATCTCCGGTTCTGCATATCAAACGCACTGTGGAGTGGTGAAAACACCGGATAAGGTTTTTCTCGCATTAACTAGCTCGAAAAGAGCGATTTCGATGTTTCAGCATACATCGGACAGAAGTCTCACCAAGATTATCGCAGAAAATGCATATCTCAGCTTGAAACCCCACGAAAACCAAGATATCGCCGGTTCTGCATATCAAACGCACTGTGGAGTGGTGAAAACACCAGATAACGTGTTTCTCGCATTAAATAGCTCGAAAAGAGCGATCTCGATGATTCTGCATACTTTGGACAGAGGTCTCACCAAGATTATCGTAAAAAATGCATATCTCAGCTTGAAACCCCACGAAAGCCAAGATATCGCTGGTTTTGCATATCAAACGCACTGTGGAGTGGTGAAAACACCGGATAAGGTTTTTCTCGCATTAACTAGCTCGAAAAGAGCGATCTCGATGTTTCAGCATACTTCGGACAGAAGTCTCACCAAGATTATCGCAGAAAATGCATATCTCAGCTTGAAACCCCACGAAAACCAAGATATCGCCGGTTCTGCATATCAAACGCACTGTGGAGTGGTGAAAACACCAGATAACGTGTTTCTCGCATTAAATAGCTCGAAAACAGCGATCTCGATAATTCTGCATACTTCGGACAGAGGTCTCACCAAGATTATCGCAGAAAATGCATATCTCAGCTTGAAACCCCACGAAAACCAAGATATCTCCGGTTCTGCATATCCAACGAACTGTTTAGTGGTGAAAACCCCAGAAAACGAGTTTCTCCTGCATTAATTAGCTCGAAAAGAGCGCTCTCGATGTTTCTGCATACTTCTAACAGAAGTCTCACCAAGATTATCGCAGAAAATGCATATCTCTGCTTGAAACCTCACGAAAACCAAGATATCTACTGTTCTGCATATCCAACGAACTGTGGAGTGGTGAAAACCCCAGAAAACGAGTTTCTCGCATTAAATAGCTCGAAACGAGCGATCTCGATGATTCTGCATACATCGGACAGAAGTCTCAACAAGATTATCGCAGAAAATGCATATCTCAGCTTGAAACCCCACGAAAACCAAGATATCTACTGTTTTGCATATCAAGCGCACTGTGGAGTGGTGAAAACACCGGATAAGGTTTTTCTCGCATTAACTAGCTCGAAAAGAGCGATCTCGAAGTTTCAGCATACTTCGGACAGAAGTCTCACCAAGCTTATCGTAGAAAATGCATATCTCAGCTTGAAACCCGACGGAAACCAAAATATCTCCGGTGCTGCATATCCAACGCACTGTGGAGTGGTGAAAACACCAGACAACGTGTTTCTCGCACTACCTATCTCGAAAAGAGCGATCTCGATGATTCAGCATACTTCGGACAGAACTCTCACAAATCTTATCGTAGAAAATGCATATCTCAGCTTGAAACCCGACGAAAACCAAAATATCTCCTGTTCTGCATATCCAACGCACTGTGGAGTGGTGAAAACACCAGATAACGTGTTTCTCGCATTAAATAGCTCGAAACGAGCGATCTCGATGATTCTGCATACATCGGACAGAAGTCTCAACAAGATTATCGCAGAAAATGCATATCTCAGCTTGAAACCCCACGAAAACCAAGATATCTACTGTTTTGCATATCATGCGCACTGTGGAGTGGTGAAAACACCGGATAAGGTTTTTCTCGCATTAACTAGCTCGAAAAGAGCGATCTCGAAGTTTCAGCATACTTCGGACAGAAGTCTCACCAAGCTTATCGTAGAAAATGCATTTCTCAGGATGAAACCCGACGAAAACCAAAATATCTCCTGTTCTGCATATCCAACGCACTGTGGAGTGGTGAAAACACCAGATAACGTGTTTCTCGCATTAAATAGCTCGAAACGAGCGATCTCGATGATTCTGCATACATCGGACAGAAGTCTCAACAAGATCATCGCAGAAAATGCATATCTCAGCTTGAAACCCCACGAAAACCAAGATATCTACTGTTCTGCATATCAAACGCACTGTGGAGTGGTGAAAACACCAGATAACGTGTTTCTCGCACTAACTATCTCGAAAAGAGCGATCTCGATGATTCAGCATACTTCGGACAGATGTCTCACCAAGCTTATCGTAGAAAATGCATATCTCAGCTTGAAACCCGACGAAAACCAAAATATCTCCGGTTCTGCATATCCAACGCACTGTGGAGTGGTGAAAACACCAGATAACGTGTTTCTCGCATTAAATAGCTCGAAACGAGCGATCTCGATGATTCTGCATACATCGGACAGAAGTCTCAACAAGATTATCGCAGAAAATGCATATCTCAGCTTGAAACCCCACGAAAACCAAGATATCGCCGGTTCTGCATATCAAACGCACTGTGGAGTGGTGAAAACACCAGATAACGTGTTTCTCGCATTAAATAGCTCGAAAAGAGCGATCTCGATGATTCTGCATACTTCGGACAGAAGTCTCACCAAGATAATCGCAGAAAATGCATATCTCAGCTTGAAACCCCACGAAAACCAAGGTATCGCCGGTTCTGCATATCAAACGCACTGTGGAGTGGTGAAAACACCAGATAACGTGTTTCTCGCATTAAATAGCTCGAAACGAGCGATCTCGATGATTCTGCATACATCGGACAGAAGTCTCAACAAGATCATCGCAGAAAATGCATATCTCAGCTTGAAACCCCACGAAAACCAAGATATCTACTGTTCTGCATATCAAACGCACTGTGGAGTGGTGAAAACACCAGATAACGTGTTTCTCGCACTAACTATCTCGAAAAGAGCGATCTCGATGTTTCAGCATACTTCGGACAGAAGTCTCACCAAGATAATCGCAGAAAATGCATATCTCAGCTTGAAACCCCACGAAAACCAAGGTATCGCCGGTTCTGCATATCAAACGCACTGTGGAGTTGTGAAAACACCAGATAACGTGTTTCTCGCATTAAATAGCTCGAAAAGAGCGATCTCGATGATTCTGCATACTTTGGACAGAGGTCTCACCAAGATTATCGTAAAAAAAGCATATCTCAGGTTGAAACCGCACGAAAACCCAGATATCGCTGGTTCTGCATATCAAACGCACTGTGGAGTGGTGAAAACACCAGATAACGTGTTTCTCGCACTAGCTAGCTCGAAAAGAGCGATCTCGATGTTTCAGCATACTTCGGACAGAAGTCTCACCAAGATTATCGCAGAAAATGCATATCTCAGCTTGAAACCCCACGAAAACCAAGATATCGCCGGTTCTGCATATCAAACGCACTGTGGAGTGGTGAAAACACCAGATAACGTGTTTCTCGCATTAAATAGCTCGAAAAGAGCGATCTCGATGATTCTGCATACTTCGGACAGAAGTCTCACTAAGATTATCGCAGAAAATGCATATCTCAGCTTGAAACACCACGAAAACCAAGATATCGCCGGTTCTGCATATCAAACGCACTGTGGAGTGGTGAAAACACCAGATAACGTGTTTCTCGCATTAAATAGCTCGAAAAGAGCGATCTCGATGATTCTGCATACTTTGGACAGAGGTCTCACCAAGATTATCGTAAAAAAAGCATATCTCAGGTTGAAACCCCACGAAAACCCAGATATCGCTGGTTCTGCATATCAAACGCACTGTGGAGTGGTGAAAACACCAGATAACGTGTTTCTCGCACTAGCTAGCTCGAAAAGAGCGATCTCGATGTTTCAGCATACTTCGGACAGAAGTCTCACCAAGATTATCGCAGAAAATGCATATCTCTGCTTGAAACCCCACGAAAACCAGGATATCTACTGTTCTGCATATCCAACGAACTGTGGAGTGGTGAAAACACCGGATAAGGTTTTTCTCGCATTAACTAGCTCGAAAAGAGCGATCTCGATGTTTCAGCATACTTCGGACAGAAGTCTCACCAAGATTATCGCAGAAAATGCATATCTCTGCTTGAAACCCCACGAAAACCAAGATATCTGCTGTTCTGCATATCAAACGCACTGTGGAGTGGTGAAAACACCGGATAAGGTTTTTCTCGCATTAACTAGCTCGAAAAGAGCGATCTCGATGTTTCAGCATACTTCGGACAGAAGTCTCACCAAGATTATCGCAGAAAATGCATATCTCTGCTTGAAACCCCACGAAAACCAGGATATCTACTGTTCTGCATATCCAACGAACTGTGGAGTGGTGAAAACCCCAGAAAACGTGTTTCTCGCATTAAATAGCTCGAAAAGAGCGCTCTCGATGATTCTGCATACTTCGGACAGAAGTCTCACTAAGATTATCGCAGAAAATGCATATCTCAGCTTGAAACACCACGAAAACCAAGATATCGCCGGTTCTGCATATCAAACGCACTGTGGAGTGGTGAAAACACCAGATAACGTGTTTCTCGCATTAAATAGCTCGAAAAGAGCGATCTCGATGATTCTGCATACTTTGGACAGAGGTCTCACCAAGATTATCGTAAAAAAAGCATATCTCAGGTTGAAACCCCACGAAAACCCAGATATCGCTGGTTCTGCATATCAAACGCACTGTGGAGTGGTGAAAACACCAGATAACGTGTTTCTCGCACTAGCTAGCTCGAAAAGAGCGATCTCGATGTTTCAGCATACTTCGGACAGAAGTCTCACCAAGATTATCGTAGAAAATGCATATCTCAGCTTGAACCCCGACGAAATCAAAGATGTCGGCGGTTCTGCATTATCAAACGCACTGTGGAGTGGTAAAAACACCAGATAACGGGTTTCTCGCATTAAATAGCTCGAAACGAGCGATCTCGATGATTCTGCATACTTCTAACAGAAGTCTCACCAAGATTATCGCAGAAAATGCATATCTCAGCTTGAAACCCCACGAAAACCAAGATATCTACTGTTCTGCATATCAAACGCACTGTGGAGTGGTGAAAACACCGGATAAGGTTTTTCTCGCATTAACTAGCTCGAAAAGAGCGATCTCGATGTTTCAGCATACTTCGGACAGAAGTCTCACCAAGATTATCGCAGAAAATGCATATTTCTGCTTGAAACCCCACGAAAACCAGGATATCTACTGTTCTGCATATCCAACGAACTGTGGAGTGGTGAAAACCCCAGAAAACGTGTTTCTCGCATTAAATAGCTCGAAAAGAGCGCTCTCGATGATTCTGCATACTTCGGACTGAAATCTCACCAAAATTATCGTAAAAAATGCATATCTCAGCTTGAAACCTTACGAAAACCAAGATATCGCTGGTTCTGCATATCAAACGCACTGTGGAGTGCTGAAAACACCAGATAACGTGTTTGTCGCAATAAGCAGCTCGAAAAGAGCGTTTTCGAAGATTCTGCATACTTCTAACAGAAGTCTCACAAATATTATCGCAGAAAATGCATATCTCTGCTTGAAACCCCACGAAAACCAGGATATCTACTGTTCTGCATTTCCAACGAACTGTGGAGTGGTGAAAATCCCAGAAAACGTGTTTCTCGCATTAAATAGCTCGAAAAGAGCGCTCTCGACGTTTCTGCATACTTCGGACAGATGTTTCACCAAGCTTATCGTAGAAAATGCATACCTCAGCTTGAAACCCGTCGAAAACCAAAATTTCTCCGGTTCTGCATATCCAACGCACTGTGGAGTGGTTAAAACACCAGATAACGTGTTTCTCGCATTAAATAGCTCGAAACGAGCGATCTCGATGATTCTGCATACTTCGGACAGATGTCTCACCAAGATTATCGCAGAAAAGGCATATCTCAGCTTGAAACCCCACGAAAACCAAGATATCGCTGTGTTCAGCATATCAAACGCACTGTGGAGTGGTGAAAACACCAGATTACGTGTTTCTCGCACTAACTAGCTCGAAAAGAGCGATCACGATGATTCAGCATACTTCGGACAGATGTCTCACCAAGATTATCGCAGAAAAGGCATATCTCAGCTTGAAACCCCACGAAAACCAAGATATCGCTGTGTTCAGCATATCAAACGCACTGTGGAGTGGAGAAAACACCAGATTACGTGTTTCTCGCACTAACTAGCTCGAAAAGAGCGATCACGATGATTCAGCATACTTCGGACAGAAGTCTCACCAAGATTATCGTAAAAAATGCATATCTCAGCTTGAAACCCCACGAAAGCCAAGATATCGCTGGTTCTGCATATCTAACGCACTGTGGAGTAGTGAAAACACCGGATAAGGTTTTTCTCGCATTAACTAGCTCGAAAAGAGCGATCTCGATGTTTCAGCCAACTTCGGACAGAAGTCTCACCAAGATTATCGCAGAAAATGCATATCTCAGCTTTAAACCCCACGAAAACCAAGATATCGCCGGTTCTGCATATCATACGCACTGTGGAGTGGTGAAAACACCAGATAACGTGGTTCTCGCATTGAATAGCTCGAAACGAGCGATCTCGATAATTAAGCATACTTCGAACAGAAGTCTCACCAAGATTATCGCAGAAAATGCATATCTCAGCTTGTAACCCCACGAAAACCAAGATATCTACTGTTCTGCATATCAAACGCACTGTGGAGTGGTGAAAACACCAGATTACGTGTTTCTCGCACTAACTAGCTCGAAAAGAGCGATCACGATGATTCAGCATACTTCGGACAGAAGTCTCACCAAGATTATCGCAGAAAATGCATATCTCAGCTTGAAACCCCACGGAAACCAAGATATCGCTGTGTTCATCATATCAAACGCACTATGGAGTGGTGAAAACACCAGATAACGTGTTTCTCGCATTAACTAGCTCGAAAAGAGCGATCTCGAAGATTCTGCATATTTCTGACAGAAGACTCACCAAGATTATCGCTGAAAATGCATATCTCAGCTTGAAACCTCCCGAAAATCAAGATGTCGCACGTTCTGCATATCAAACGCACTGTGGAGTGGTGAAAACAACCAGATATCGTGCTTCTCGCATTAAACAGCACGAAAAGAGCGATCTCGAAGATTCTGCATACCTCTGACAGAAGACTCACCAAGATTATCGCAAAAATGCATATCTCAGGTTGAACCCCGACGAAATCCAAGATGTCGCCGGTTCTGCATATCAAACGCACTGTGGAGTGGTGAAAACACCGGATAACGTTTTTCTCGCATTAAATAGCTCGAAAAGAGCGATCCCGATGATTCTGCATACTTCTGACAGAAGTCTCACCAAGGTTATCGTAGAAAATGCATATCTCAGCTTGAACCCCGACGAAATCCAAGATGTCGCCGGTTCTGCACATAAAACGTTCTGTGGAGTGGTGAGAACACCAGAAAACGTGTTTCTCGCATTAAATAGCTCGAAAAGAGCGATCCCAATGATTCTGCATACTTCTGACAGAAGTCTCACCAATATAATCGTAGAAAATGTATATCTCAGCTTGATACCGGTCCGAAACCAAGATATCTGCGGTTCTGCATGTCAAACGTACTGTGGAGTGGTGAATACACCAGAAAACGAGTATCTCGCATTAAATAGCTCGAAAAGAGCGATCTAGATGATACTACATACTTCTGACAGAAGTCTCACCAAGATTTTCGTAGAAAATGCATATCTCATCTTGAAACCCGACGAAATGCAAGATTTCGCCGGTTCTGCATATCAAAAGCAACTGTGGAGTGGTAAAAACACCAGATAACGTGTTTCCCGCATTAAATAGCTCGAAAAGAGGGATCTCGATGATTCTGCATACTTCTGACAGAAGACTCGCAAAGATTATCGCAGAAGATGCATATCTCAGCTTGATGCCCGACGAAAGCCAAGAGGTCGGCGGTTCTGCATATCCAACGAACTGTGGAGTGGTGAAAACCCCAGAAAACGAGTTTCTCGCATTAAATAGCTCGAAAAGAGCGCTCTCGATGTTTCTGCATACTTCGGACAGATGTTTCACCAAGATTATCGTAGAAAATGCATATCTCAGCTTGAAACCCGACCGAAACCAAGATATCTCCGGTTCTGCATGTCAAACGTACTGTGGAGTGGTGAGAACACCAGAAAACGTGTTTCGTGCATTAAGTAGCTCGAAAAGAGCGATCTAGATGATTCTGCATACTTCTGACTGAAGTCTCACCAATATTAATGCAGAAAATGCATATCTCAGCTGGAAACCCCACGAAAACCAAGATATCGCCGGTTCTGCATATCAGTCGCACTGTGGAGTGGTGAAAACACCGGATAAGGTTTTTCTCGCATTAACTAGCTCGAAAAGAGCGATCTCGATAATTAAGCATACTTCGAACAGAAGTCTCACCAAGATTATCGCAGAAAATGCATATCTCAGCTTGTAACCCCACGAAAACCAAGATATCTACTGTTCTGCATATCAAACGCACTGTGGAGTGGTGAAAACACCAGATTACGTGTTTCTCGCACTAACTAGCTCGAAAAGAGCGATCACGATGATTCAGCATACTTCGGACAGAAGTCTCACCAAGATTATCGCAGAAAATGCATATCTCAGCTTGAAACCCCACGAAAACCAAGATATCGCTGTGTTCAGCATATCAAACGCACTATAGAGTGGTGAAAACACCAGATAACGTGTTTCTCGCATTAACTAGCTCGAAAAGAGCGATCTCGAAGATTCTGCATATTTCTGACAGAAGACTCACCAAGATTATCGCTGAAAATGCATATCTCAGCTTGAAACCTCCCGAAAATCAAGATGTCGCACGTTCTGCATATCAAACGCACTGTGGAGTGGTGAAAACAACCAGATATCGTGCTTCTCGCATTAAACAGCACGACAAGAGCGATCTCGAAGATTCTGCATACCTCTGACAGAAGACTCACCAAGATTATCGCAAAAATGCATATCTCAGGTTGAACCCCGACGAAATCCAAGATGTCGCCTGTTCTGCATATCAAACGCACTGTGGAGTGGTGAAAACACCGGATAACGTTTTTCTCGCATTAAATAGCTCGAAAAGAGCGATCCCGATGATTCTGCATACTTCTGACAGAAGTCTCACCAAGGTTATCGTAGAAAATGCATATCTCAGCTTGAACCCCGACGAAATCCAAGATGTCGCCGGTTCTGCACATAAAACGTTCTGTGGAGTGGTGAGAACACCAGAAAACGTGTTTCTCGCATTAAATAGCTCGAAAAGAGCGATCCCAATGATTCTGCATACTTCTGACAGAAGTCTCACCAATATAATCGTAGAAAATGTATATCTCAGCTTGATACCGGTCCGAAACCAAGATATCTGCGGTTCTGCATGTCAAACGTACTGTGGAGTGGTGAATACACCAGGAAACGAGTATCTCGCATTAAATAGCTCGAAAAGAGCGATCTAGATGATACTACATACTTCTGACAGAAGTCTCACCAAGATTATCGTAGAAAATGCATATCTCATCTTGAAACCCGACGAAATGCAAGATTTCGCCGGTTCTGCATATCAAAAGCAACTGTGGAGTGGTAAAAACACCAGATAACGTGTTTCCCGCATTAAATAGCTCGAAAAGAGGGATCTCGATGATTCTGCATACTTCTGACAGAAGACTCGCAAAGATTATCGCAGAAGATGCATATCTCAGCTTGATGCCCGACGAAAGCCAAGAGGTCGGCGGTTCTGCATATCAATCGCACTGTGGAGTGGTGAAAACACCAGATAACGTGTTTCTCGCATTAAGTTGCTCGAAAAGAGCGAACTCGAAGATTCTGCATACTTCTGACAGAAGGCTCACCAAGATTATCGCAGAAAATGCATATCTCAGCTTGTAACCCCACGAAAACCAAGATATCTACTGTTCTACATACCAAACGCACTGTGGAGTGGTGAAAACACCAGATTACGTGTTTCTCGCACTAACTAGCTCGAAAAGAGCGATCACGATGATTCAGCATACTTCGGACAGAAGTCTCACCAAGATTATCGCAGAAAATGCATATCTCAGCTTGAAACCCCACGAAAACCAAGATATCGCTGTGTTCAGCATATCAAACGCACTGTGGAGTGGTGAAAACACCAGATTACGTGTTTCTCGCACTAACTAGCTCGAAAAGAGCGATCACGATGATTCAGCATACTTCGGACAGAAGTCTCACCAAGATTATCGTAAAAAATGCATATCTCAGCTTGAAACCCCACGAAAGCCAAGATATCGCTGGTTCTGCATATCTAACGCACTGTGGAGTAGTGAAAACACCGGATAAGGTTTTTCTCGCATTAACTAGCTCGAAAAGAGCGATCTCGATGTTTCAGCCAACTTCGGACAGAAGTCTCACCAAGATTATCGCAGAAAATGCATATCTCAGCTTTAAACCCCACGAAAACCAAGATATCGCCGGTTCTGCATATCATACGCACTGTGGAGTGGTGAAAACACCAGATAACGTGGTTCTCGCATTGAATAGCTCGAAACGAGCGATCTCGATAATTAAGCATACTTCGAACAGAAGTCTCACCAAGATTATCGCAGAAAATGCATATCTCAGCTTGTAACCCCACGAAAACCAAGATATCTACTGTTCTGCATATCAAACGCACTGTGGAGTGGTGAAAACACCAGATTACGTGTTTCTCGCACTAACTAGCTCGAAAAGAGCGATCACGATGATTCAGCATACTTCGGACAGAAGTCTCACCAAGATTATCGCAGAAAATGCATATCTCAGCTTGAAACCCCACGAAAACCAAGATATCGCTGTGTTCAGCATATCAAACGCACTATGGAGTGGTGAAAACACCAGATAACGTGTTTCTCGCATTAACTAGCTCGAAAAGAGCGATCTCGAAGATTCTGCATATTTCTGACAGAAGACTCACCAAGATTATCGCTGAAAATGCATATCTCAGCTTGAAACCTCCCGAAAATCAAGATGTCGCACGTTCTGCATATCAAACGCACTGTGGAGTGGTGAAAACAACCAGATATCGTGCTTCTCGCATTAAACAGCACGACAAGAGCGATCTCGAAGATTCTGCATACCTCTGACAGAAGACTCACCAAGATTATCGCAAAAATGCATATCTCAGGTTGAACCCCGACGAAATCCAAGATGTCGCCGGTTCTGCATATCAAACGCACTGTGGAGTGGTGAAAACACCGGATAACGTTTTTCTCGCATTAAATAGCTCGAAAAGAGCGATCCCGATGATTCTGCATACTTCTGACAGAAGTCTCACCAAGGTTATCGTAGAAAATGCATATCTCAGCTTGAACCCCGACGAAATCCAAGATGTCGCCGGTTCTGCACATAAAACGTTCTGTGGAGTGGTGAGAACACCAGAAAACGTGTTTCTCGCATTAAATAGCTCGAAAAGAGCGATCCCAATGATTCTGCATACTTCTGACAGAAGTCTCACCAATATAATCGTAGAAAATGTATATCTCAGCTTGATACCGGTCCGAAACCAAGATATCTGCGGTTCTGCATGTCAAACGTACTGTGGAGTGGTGAATACACCAGAAAACGAGTATCTCGCATTAAATAGCTCGAAAAGAGCGATCTAGATGATACTACATACTTCTGACAGAAGTCTCACCAAGATTATCGTAGAAAATGCATATCTCATCTTGAAACCCGACGAAATGCAAGATTTCGCCGGTTCTGCATATCAAAAGCAACTGTGGAGTGGTAAAAACACCAGATAACGTGTTTCCCGCATTAAATAGCTCGAAAAGAGGGATCTCGATGATTCTGCATACTTCTGACAGAAGACTCGCAAAGATTATCGCAGAAGATGCATATCTCAGCTTGATGCCCGACGAAAGCCAAGATATCTACTGTTCTACATATCAAACGCACTGTGGAGTGGTGAAAACACCAGATTACGTGTTTCTCGCACTAACTAGCTCGAAAAGAGCGATCACGATGATTCAGCATACTTCGGACAGAAGTCTCACCAAGATTATCGCAGAAAATGCATATCTCAGCTTGAAACCCCACGAAAACCAAGATATCGCTGTGTTCAGCATATCAAACGCACTGTGGAGTGGTGAAAACACCAGATTACGTGTTTCTCGCACTAACTAGCTCGAAAAGAGCGATCACGATGATTCTGCATACATCTGACAGAAGTCTCACCAAGATTATCGCAGAAAATGCATATCTCAGCTTGATGCCCGACGAAAACCAAGTTATCTCCGGTTCTGCACACCGAACGTACCGTGGAGTGGTGAAAACACCAGAAAACGTATTTCTCGCATTAAATAGCTCGAAAAGAGCGATCTAGGTGATTCTGCATACTTCTGGCAGAAGACTCACCAAGAATATCGTAGAAAATGCATATCTCAGCTTGATGCCCGACGAAAGCCAAGATGTCGGCGGTTCTGCATATCAAACGCACTGTGGAGCGGTGAAAACACCAGATAACGTGTTTCCCGCATTAAATAGCTCGAAAAGAGGGATCTCGAAGATCCTGCATATTTCTGACAGAAGACTCACCACGATAATCGCTGAAAATGCATATCTCAGCTGGAAACACCACGAAAATCAAGATATCGCCGGTTCTGCATATCAAACGCACTGTGGAGTGGTGAAAACACCGGATAACGTGTTTCTCGCATCAAATAGCTCGAAAAGAGCGATCCCGATGTTTCTGCATACTTCTGACAGAAGTCTCACCAAGATTATCGTAGAAAATGCATATCTCAGCTTGATGCCCGACGAAATCCAAGATGTCGCCGGTTCTGCATATCAAACGCACTGTGGAGTGGTGAAAACACCAGATAACGTGTTTCTCGCATTAAATCGCTCGAAAAGAGCGATCTAGGTGATTCTGCATACTTCTGGCAGAAGACTCACCAAGATTATCGTAGAAAATGCATATCTCAGCTTGATTCCCGACGAAAGCCAAGATGTCGGCGGTTCTGCATATCAAACGCACTGTGGAGTGGTGAAAACACCGCATAACGTGTTTCTCGCATTAAATAGCTCGAAAAGAGCGATCTCGAAGATTCTGCATACTTCTGACAGAAGGCTCACCAAGATTATCGCTGAAAATGCATATTCCAGCTGGAAACCCCACGAAAACCAAGTGATCGGCGGTTCTGCACATCAAACGTACCGTGGAGTGGTGAAAACACCAGAAAACGTGTTTCTCGCATTAAATAGCTCGAAAAGAGCGATCTCGAAGATGCTGCATACTTCTGACAGAAGTCTCGCCAAGATTATCGTAGAAAATGCATATCTCAGCTTGATGCCCGACGAACGCCAAGATGTCGGCGGTTCTGCATATCTAACGCACTGTGGAGTGGTGAAAACACCGGATAACGTGTTTCTCGCATTAAATAGCTCGAAAAAAGCGATCCTGATGATTCTGCATACGTCTGACAGAAGACTCACCAAGATTATCGCAGAAAATGCATATCTGAGCTTGAAACCCCACGAAAACCAAGATATCGTCGGTTCTGCATATCATACGCACTGTGGAGTGGTGAAAACACCAGATAACGTGTTTCTCGCATTAAATAGCTCGAAAAAAGCGATCCCGATGATTCTGCATACATCTGACAGAAGTCTCACCAAGATTATCGTAGAAAATGCATATCTCAGCTTGATTCCCGACGAAAGCCAAGATGTCGGCGGTTCTGCATATCAAACGCACTGTGGAGTGGTGAAAACACCGCATAACGTGTTTCTCGCATTAAATAGCTCGAAAAGAGCGATCTCGAAGATTCTGCATACTTCTGACAGAAGACTCACCACGATAATCGCTGAAAATGCATATCTCAGCTGGAAACACCACGAAAATCAAGATGTCGCCGGTTCTGCATATCAAACGCACTGTGGAGTGGTGAAAACACCAGATAACGTGTTTCTCGCATTAAATCGCTCGAAAAGAGCGATCTAGGTGATTCTGCATACTTCTGGCAGAAGACTCACCAAGATTATCGTAGAAAATGCATATCTCAGCTTGATTCCCGACGAAAGCCAAGATGTCGGCGGTTCTGCATATCAAACGCACTGTGGAGTGGTGAAAACACCGCATAACGTGTTTCTCGCATTAAATAGCTCGAAAAGAGCGATCTCGAAGATTCTGCATACTTCTGACAGAAGACTCACCACGATAATCGCTGAAAATGCATATCTCAGCTGGAAACACCACGAAAATCAAGATATCGCCGGTTCTGCATATCAAACGCACTGTGGAGTGGTCAAAACACCAGATAACGTGATTCTCGCATTAAATAGCTCGAAAAGAGCGATATCGCTGATGCTGCATACTTCTGACTGAAGTCTCACCAATATTATCGCAGAAAATGCATATCTCAGGTTGAACCGCGACGAAATCCAAGATGTCGCCGGTTCTGCATATCAAACGCACTACGGAGTGGTGAAAACACCAGATAACGTATTTCTCGCATTAAATAGCTCGAAAAGAGCAATCCCGATGATTCTGCATACTTCAGACAGACGTCTCACCAAGATTATCGCAGAAAATGCATATCTGAGCTTGAAACCCCACGAAAACCAAGATATCGTCGGTTCTGCATATCATACGCACTGTGGAGTGGTGAAAACACCAGATAACGTGTTTCTCGCATTAAATAGCTCGAAAAAAGCGATCCCGATGATTCTGCATACATCTGACAGAAGTCTCACCAAGATTATCGTAGAAAATGCATATCTCAGCTTGATGCCCGACGAAAACCAAGTTATCTCCGGTTCTGTACATCAAACGTACCGTGGAGTGGTGAAAACACCAGAAAACGTGTTTCTCGCATTAAATAGCTCGAAAAGAGCGATCTCGAAGATGCTGCATACTTCTGACAGAAGTCTCACCAAGATTATCGTAGAAAATGCATATCTCAGCTTGATGCCCGACGAACGCCAAGATGTCGGCGGTTCTGCATATCTAACGCACTGTGGAGTGGTGAAAACACCGGATAACGTGTTTCTCGCATTAAATAGCTCGAAAAAAGCGATCCTGATGATTCTGCATACGTCTGACAGAAGACTCACCAAGATTATCGCAGAAAATGCATATCTCAGGTTGAACCCCGACGAAATCCAAGATGTCGCCGGTTCTGCATATCAAACGCACTGCGGAGTGGTGAAAACACCAGAAAACGTTTTTCTCGCATTAAATAGATCGAAAAGAGCGATCCCGATGATTCTGCATACTTCTGACAGAAGTCTCACAAAGATTATCGTAGAAAATGCATATCTCAGCCCGAACCCCGACGAAATCCAAGATATCGCCGGTTCTGCATATCAAACGCACTGCGGAGTGGTGAAACCACCAGATAACGTTTTTCTCGCATTAAATAGCTCGAAAAGAGGGATCTCGATGATTCTGCATACATCTGACAGAAGTCTCACCAAGATTATCGTAGAAAATGCATATCTCAGCTTGAACCCCGACGAAAACCAAGATGTCGCCGGTTCTGCATATCAAACGCACTGCGGAGTGGTGAGAACACCGGATAACGTGTTTCTCGCATAAAATATCTCGAAAAGAGCGATCCCGATGATTCTGCATACATCTGACAGAAGACTCACCACGATTATCGCAGAAAATGCATATCTCAGGTTGAACCCCGACGAAATCCAAGATGTCGCCGGTTCTGCATATCAAACGCACTGCGGAGTGATGAAAACACCAGATAACGTGTTTCTTGCATTATAATAGCTCGAAAAGAGCGATCTAGGTGATTCTGCATACTTCTGGCAGTAGACTCACCTAGAGTATCGCAGAAAATGCATATCTCAGCTTGAACCCCGACGAAATCCAAGATGTCGCCGGTTCTGCATATCAAACGCACTGCGGAATGGTGAAAACACCAGATAACGTTTTTCTCGCATTAAATAGCTCGAAAAGAGCGATCTCGAAGATTCTGCATACTTCTGACAGAAGACTCACAAAGATTATCGTAGGGAATGCATATCTCAGCTTGAAACCTCACGAAAATCAAGATGTCGCCCGTTCTTCATATCAAACGCACTGTGGAGTGGTGAAAACAACCAGATATCGTGCTTCTCGCATAAAATAGCTCGAAAAGTGCGATCTCGATGATTCTGCATACTTCGGACAGAAGTCTCACCAATATTATCGCAGAAAATGCATATCCCAGCTTGAAACCCCACGAAAACCAAGATATCTCCGGTTCTGCATATCCAACGAACTGTGGTGTGGTGAAAACCCCAGATAACGCGTTTCTCGTATTAACTAGCTCGAATAGTGCGATCTCGATGATTCTGCATACTTCGGATAGAAGTCTCACCAAGATTATCGCAGAAAATGCATATCTGAGCTTGAAACGCCACGAAAACCAAGATATCGCCGGTTCTGCATATCAAACGTAATGTGGAGTGGTGAAAACACCAGATAACGTGTTTCTCGCATTAAATAGCTCGAAAAGTGCGATCTCGATGATTCTGCATCCTTCGGACAGAAGTCTCACCAAGATTATCGCAGAAAATGCATATCTCAGCTTGAAACCCCACGAAAACCAAGATATCGTCGGTTATGCATATCATACGCACTGTGGAGTGGTGAAAACACCAGATAACGTGTTTCTCGCATTAACTAGCATGAAAAGAGCGATCTCGAAGATCCTGCATATTTCTGACAGAAGACTCACCAAGATTATCGCTGAAAATGCATATCTCAGCTGGAAACACCACGAAAACCAAGATATCTCCGGTTCTGCATATCCAACGAACTGTGGAGTGGTGAAAACCCCAGAAAACGAGTTTCTCGCATTAAATAGCTCGACACGAGCGATCTAGATGATTCTGCATACTTCTGACTGAAGTCTCACCAAGATTATCGCAGAAAATGCATATCTCAGCTTGAAACGCCACGATAACCAAGATATCGCTGGTTCTGCATATCAAACGTACTGTGGAGTGGTGAAAACACCAGATAACGTGTTTCTCGCATTAAATAGCTCGAAACGAGCGATCTCGATGATTCTGCATACTTCGGACAGAAATCTCACCAAAATTATCGTAAAAAATGCATATCTCAGCTTGAAACCCCACGAAAACCAAGATATCGCTGTGTTCAGCATATCAAACGCAGTGTGGAGTGGTGAAAACACCCTGAAAACGTGTTTCTCGCATTAAATAGCTCGAATAGAGCGATCTCGATTATTCTTCATACTTCGGACAGAAGTCTCACCAAGATTATCGTAAAAAATGCATATCTCAGCTTGAAACCCCACGAAAGCCAAGATATCGCTGGTTCTGCATATCTAACGCACTGTGGAGTGGTGAAAACACCGGATAAGGTTTTTCTCGCATTAACTAGCTCGAAAAGAGCGATCTCGATGTTTCAGCCAACTTCGGACAGAAGTCTCACCAAGATTATCGCAGAAAATGCATATCTCAGCTTGAAACCCCACGAAAACCAAGATATCTCCGGTTCTGCATATCCAACGAACTGTGGAGTGGTGAAAACCCCAGAAAACGAGTTTCTCGCATTAAATAGCTCGAAAAGAGCGCTCTCGATGTTTCTGCATACTTCGGACAGATGTTTCACCAAGCTTATCGTAGAAAATGCATACCTCAGCTTGAAACCCCACGAAAACCAAGATATCGCCGGTTCTGCATATCAAACGCACTGTGGAGTGGTGAAAACACCAGATAACGTGTTTCTCGCATTAAATAGCTCGAAACGAGCGATCTCGATGATTCTGCATACTTCGGACAGAAATCTCACCAAAATTATCGTAAAAAATGCATATCTCAGCTTGAAACCCCACGAAAACCAAGATATCGCTGTGTTCAACATATCAAACGCAGTGTGGAGTGGTGAAAACACCCTGAAAACGTGTTTCTCGCAATAAGTAGCTCGAAAAGAGCGTTCTCGAAGATCCTGCATACTTCTGACAGAAGTCTCACCAAGATTATCGTAGAAAATGCATATCTCAGCTTGAAACCCGACGGAAACCGAGTTATCTCCGGTTCTGCATATCAAATGCACTGTGGAGTGGTGATAACACCAGATAACGTGTTTCTCGCATTAAACAGCTCGAAAAGAGCGTTCTCGATGATTCTGCATACTTCTGACAGAAGAACCACCAAAATTAACGCAGAAAATGCATGTCTCAGCTTGAAACCCGACCGAAACCAAGATATCTTCGGTTCTGCATGTCAAACGTACTGTGGAGTGGCGAATACACCAGAAAACGTGTTTCTCGCATTAAATAGCTCGAAAAGAGCGATCTCGAAGATTCTGCATACTTCTGACAGAAGTATCACCAAGATTATCGTAGAAAATGTATATCTCAGCTTGAAATCCGTCCGAAACCAAGATATTTCCGGGTCTGCATGTCACACGTACTGTGGAGTGGTGAATACACCAGATAACGTGTTTCTCGCATTAAGAACCTCGAAAAGAGCGATCTCGATGATTCTGCATACTTCTGACAGAAGACTCACCAAGATTATCGCAGAAAATGCATATCTCAGCTTGATACCCGACGAAATCCAAGATGTCTTCGGGTCTGCATATCAAACGCACTGTGGAGTGGTGAAAACACCAGAAAACTTGTTTTTTCGCATTAAATAGCTCGAAAAGAGCGTTCGCGATGATTCTGCATACTTCTCATAGATGAAACACCAGGATTATCGCCGAAAATCAATATCTCAGCAGGAAACCCCACGAAAACCAAGTTATCGGCGGCTCTGTATATCTAACGCACTGTGGAGTGTGCAAAACACCAGATAACGTGTTTCCCGCATTAAATAGCTCGAAAAGAGTGATCTCGATGATTCTGCATACTTCTCATAGATGAAACACCAAGATTATCGCAGAAAATGCATGTCTCAGTTTGAACCCCGACTAAAGCCAAGATGTCGCCGGTTCTGCATATCAAACGCACTGTGGAGTGGTGAGAACAACCAGATAACGTGTTTCTCGCATTAAATAGCTCGAAAAGCGCGATCTCGATGATTCTGCACACCTCGGACAGAAGTCTCACCAAGATTGCCGCAGAAAAGGCATATCTCAGCTTGATACCCGACGAAATCCAAGATGTAGCCGGTTCCGCATATCAAACGCACTGTGGAGTGGTGAGAACAACCAGATAACGTGTTTCTCGCATTAAATAGCTCGAAAAGCGCGTTTTCGCAGATTCTGCATACTTCTGAGAGATTCTCACCAAGATTATCGTAGAAAATGCATATCTCAGCTTGAAACCCGACCGAAACCAAGATATCTCCGGCTCTACATATCAAACGCACTGTGGAGTGCTCATAACACCAGAAAACTTGTTTTTTCGCATGAAATAGTTCGAAAAGAGCGTTCTCGATGATTCTGCATACTTCTCATAGATGAAACACCAAGATTATCGCCGAAAATGAATATCTGAGCTTGAAACCCGACGAAATCCAAGATGTCGCCGGTTCTGCATATCAAACGCACTGTAGAATGTTGAAAACACCAGAAAACGAGTTTCTCGCATTAAATAGCTCGAAAAGAGCGCTCTCGATGTTTCTGCATACTTCGGACAGATGTCTCACCACGCTTATCGTAGAAAATGCATATCTCCGCTTGAAACCCGACGAAAACCAAGATATCGCTGGTTCTGCATATCAAACGCACTGTGGAGTGCTGAAAACACCAGATAACGTGTTTCTCGCATTAAATAGCTCGAAAAGTGCGATCTCGATGATTCTGCATACTTCGGACAGAAGTCTCACCATGATTATCGTAAAAAATGCATATCTCAGCTTGAAACCCCACGAAAACCAAGATATCGCTGGTTCTGCATATCAAACGCACTGTGGAGTGGTGAACCCCCAGATAACGTGTTTCTCGCATTAAATAGGTGGAAAAGAGCGATCTCGATATTTCTGCATACTTCGGACAGAGGTCTCACCAAGATTATCGCAGAAAATGCATATGTGAGCTTGAAACCCCACGAAAACCAAGATATCGCTGGTTCTGCATATCAAACGCACTGTGGAGTGGTGAAAACACCAGATAACGTGTTTCTCGCATTAAATAGGTCGAAACGAGCGATCTCGATGTTTAAGCATACTTCGGACAGAAGTCTCATCAAGATTATCGCAAAAAAAGCATATCTCAGCTTGAAACCCGACGCAAAACCAAACATCGCCGGTTCTGCATATCAAACCAACTGTGGAGTGGTGAAAACACCAGACAACGTGTTTCTCGCATTAAATAGATCGAAAAGTGCGATCTCGATGATTCTGCATACTTCGGACAGAAGTCTCACCAAGATTATCGCAGAAATTGCATATATCAGCTTGAATCCCCACGAAAACCAAGATATCGCTGGTTCTGCATCTCAAACGCACTGTGGAGTGCTGAAAACACCAGATAACGTGTTTCTCGCATTAAATAACTCGAATAGAGCGATCTCGATGATTAAGCATACTTCGGACAGAAGTCTCACCAAGATTATCGTACAAAATGCATATCTCAGCTTGAAACCACACGAAAACCAAGATATCGCCGGTTCTGCAAATCAAACGCACTGTGGAGTGGTGAAAACATCAGATAACGTGTTTCTCGCATTAAATAGCTCGAAAAGTGCGATCTCGATGATTCTGCATACTTCGGACAGAAGTCTCACCAAGATTATCGCAGAAAATGCATATCTGAGCTTGAAACCCCACGACAACCAAGATATCGCTGGTTCTGCATATCAAACAAACTGTGGTGTGGTGAAAACCCCAGAAAACGTGTTTCTCTTATTAAATAGCTCGAAAAGAGCGCTCTTGATGATTCTGCATACATATGACAAAAGGCTCACCAAGATTATCGCAGAAAATGCATATCTCAGCTGGAAACACCACGAAAATCACGATATCGCCGGTTCTGCATATCAAACGCACTGTGGAGTGCTGAAAACACCAGATAACGTGTTTCTCGCATTAAATAGCTCGAATAGAGCGATCTCGATGATTAAGCATACTTCGGACAGAAGTCTCACCATGATTATCGTAAAAAATGCATATCTCAGCTTGAAACCCCACGAAAACCCAGATATCGCTGGTTCTGCATATCAAACGCACTGTGAAGTGCTGAAAACACCAGATAACGTGTTTATCGCATTAAATAGGTCGAAAAGAGCGATCTCGATGTTTCTGCATACTTCGTACAGAGGTCTCACCAAGATTATCGCAGAAAATGCATATCTCAGCTTGAAACCCCACGAAAACCAAGATATCTCCTGTTCTGCATATACAACGAACTGTGGAGTGGTGAAAACACCAGAAAACGTGTTTCTCGCATTAAATAGCTCGAAAAGTACGATCTAGATGACTCTGCATACTTCGGACGGAAGTCTCACCAAGATTATCGCAGAAATTGCATATCTCAGCTTGAATCCCCACGAAAACCAAGATATCGCTGGTTCTGCATATCAAACGCACTGTGGAGTGGTGAAAACACCAGATAACGTGTTTCTCGCATTAAATAGCTCGAAAAGAGGGTTCTCGATGATTCTGCATACTTCTGACTGATGTCTCAGCAAGATTATCGCAGAAAATGCATATCTCAGCTTGAACCCCGACGAAAGCCAAGATGTCGCCGGTTCTGCTTATCAAACGCACTGTGGAGTGGAGAAAACACCAGATAACGTGTTTCTCGCATTAAATAGCTCTAAAAGAGGGTTCTAGATGATTCTGCATACTTCTGACTGATGTCTCACCAAGATTATCGCAGAAAATGCATATCTCATCTTGAACCCCGACAAAAGCCAAGATGTCGCCGGTTCTGCATATCAAACGCACTGTGGAGTGGTGAAAACACCAGATAACGTGTTTCTCGCATTAAATAGCTCGAAAAGAGGGTTCTCGATGATTCTGCATACTTCTGACTGATGTCTCACCAAGATTATCGCAGAAAATGCATATCTCAGCTTGAACCCCGACGAAAGCCAAGATGTCGCCGGTTCTGCATATCAAACGCACTGTGGAGTGGTGAAAACACCAGATAACGTGTTTCTCGCATTAAATAGCTCGAAAAGAGGGTTCTCGATGATTCTGCATACTTCTGACTGATGTCTCACCAAGATTATCGCAGAAAATGCATATCTCAGCTTGAACCCCGACGAAAGCCAAGATGTCGCCGGTTCTGCATATCAAACGCACTGTGGAGTGGTGAAAACACCAGACAACGTGTTTCTCGCATTAAATAGATCGAAAAGTGCGATCTCGATGATTCTGCATACTTCTAACAGAAGTCTCACTATGATTATCACAGAAAATGCATATCTCTGCTGGAACCCCCACGAAAACCAAGATATCTCCTGTTCTGCATATACAACGAACTGTGGAGTGGTGAAAACACCAGAAAACGTGTTTCTCGCATTAAATAGCTCGAAAAGTACGATCTAGATGACTCTGCATACTTCGGACGGAAGTCTCACCAAGATTATCGCAGAAATTGCATATCTCAGCTTGAATCCCCTCGAAAACCAAGATATCGCTGGTTCTGCATATCAAACGCACTGTGGAGTGGTGAAAACACCAGATAACGTGTTTCTCGCATTAAATAGCTCGAAAAGAGGGTTCTCGATGATTCTGCATATTTCTGACTGATGTCTCAGCAAGATTATCGCAGAAAATGCATATCTCAGCTTGAACCCCGACGAAAGCCAAGATGTCGCCGGTTCTGCTTATCAAACGCACTGTGGAGTGGAGAAAACACCAGATAACGTGTTTCTCGCATTAAATAGCTCTAAAAGGGGGTTCTCGATGATTCTGCATACTTCTGACTGATGTCTCACCAAGATTATCGCAGAAAATGCATATCTCATCTTGAACCCCGACAAAAGCCAAGATGTCGCCGGTTCTGCATATCAAACGCACTGTGGAGTGGTGAAAACACCAGATAACGTGTTTCTCGCATTAAATAGCTCGAAAAGAGGGTTCTCGATGATTCTGCATACTTCTGACTGATGTCTCACCAAGATTATCGCAGAAAATGCATATCTCAGCTTGAACCCCGACGAAAGCCAAGATGTCGCCGGTTCTGCATACCAAACGCACTGTGGAGTGGTGAAAACACCAGATAACGTGTTTCTCGCATTAAGTAGCTCGAAACGAGCGATGTCGATGATTCTGCATACTTCTGACAAAAGACTCACCAAGATTATCGCAGAAAATGCATATCTCAGCTGGAAACACCACGAAAATCACGATATCGCCGGTTCTGCATATCAAACGCACTGTGGAATGTTGAAAACACCAGGAAACTTGTTTTTTTGCATTTAATAGCTCGACAAGAGCGATCTAGATGATTCTGCATACTTCTGACTGAAGTCTCACCAAGATTATCGCAGAAAATGCATATCTCAGCTTGAAACCCGACGAAATCCAAGATGTCGCCGGTTCTGCACATAAAACGTTCTGTGGAGTGGTGAAAACACCAGAAAACGTGTTTCTCGCATTAAGTAGCTCGAAACGAGCGATCTAGATGACTCTGCATACTTCTGACTGAAGTCTCACCAATATTATCGCAAAAAATGCATATCTCACCTTGAAACCTCACGAAAATCACGATGACGCCGGTTCTGCATATCAAACGCACTGTGGAGTGGTGAAAACAACCAGATAACGTGTGTCTCGGATTAAATAGCTCGAAAAGAGCGATCCCGATGATTCTGCATACTTCTGACAGAAGTCTCACCATGATTATCGTAAAAAATGCATATCTCAGCTTGAAACCTCACGAAAACCAAGATATCTCCTGTTGTGCATATCCAACGAACTGTGGAATGGTGAAAACCCCAGAAAACGTGTTTCTCGCATTAAATAGCTCGAAAAGTACGATCTCGATGACTCTGCATACTTCGGACAGAAGTCTCACCAAGATTATCGCAGAAAATGCATATCTGAGCTTGAAACCCGACGAAATCCAAGATGTCGCCGGTTCTGCATATCAAACGCACTGTAGAATGTTGAAAACACCAGAAAACTTGTTTTTTCCCATTAAATAGCTCGGAACGAGCGATCTAGATGATTCTGCATACTTCAGACTGAAGTCTCACCAAGATAATCGCAGAAAATGCATATCTCAGCTTGAAACCTCACGAAAGACAAGTTATCTCTGGTTCTGCACATCAAACGTACTCTAGAGTGGTCAAAGCACCAGAAAACGTGTTTCTCGCATTAAATAACTCGAAAAGTACGATCTCGATGATTAAGCATACTTCGGACAGATGTCTCACCAAGATTATCGCAGAAATTGCATATCTCAGCTTGAATCCCCACGAAAACCAGGACATCGCTGGTTCTGCATATCAAACGCACTGTGGAGTGCTGAAAACACCAGATAACGTGTTTCCCGCATTAAATAGCTCGAATAGAGCGATCTCGATGATTAAGCATACTTCGGATAGAAGTCTCACCAAGATTATCGCAGAAAATGCATATCTGAGCTTGAAACCCCACGAATACCAAGATATCTCCGGTTCTGCATATCCAACGAACTGTGGAGTGGTGAAAACCCCAGAAAACGAGTTTCTCGCATTAAATAGCTCTAAAAGAGCGCTCTCGATGTTTCTGCATACTTCGGACAGATGTCTCACCACGCTTATCGTAGAAAATGCATATCTCCGCTTGAAACACGACGAAAACCAAGATATCGCTGGTTCTGCATATCAAACGCACTGTGGAGTGCTGAAAACACCAGATAACGTGTTTCTCGCATTAAATAGCTCGAAAAGTGCGATCTCGATGATTCTGCATACTTCGGACAGAAGTCTCACCATGATTATCGTAAAAAATGCATATCTCAGCTTGAAACCCCACGAAAACCAAGATATCGCTGGTTCTGCATATCAAACGCACTGTGGAGTGGTGAACCCCCAGATAACGTGTTTCTCGCATTAAATAGGTGGAAAAGAGCGATCTCGATATTTCTGCATACTTCGGACAGAGGTCTCACCAAGATTATCGCAGAAAATGCATATGTGAGCTTGAAACCCCACGAAAACCAAGATATCGCTGGTGCTGCATATCAAACGCACTGTGGAGTGGTGAAAACACCAGATAACGTGTTTCTCGCATTAAATAGGTCGAAACGAGCGATCTCGATGATTAAGCATACTTCGGACAGAAGTCTCATCAAGATTATCGCAAAAAATGCATATCTCAGCTTGAAACCCCACGAAAACCCAGATACCGCTGGTTCTGCATATCAAACGCACTGTGGAGTGCTGAAAACACCAGATAACGTGTTTCTCGCATTAAATAGCTCGAAAAGTGCGATCTCGATGATTCTGCATACTTCGGACAGAAGTCTCACCATGATTATCGTAAAAAATGCATATCTCAGCTTGAAACCCCACGAAAACCAAGATATCGCTGGTTCTGCACATCCAACGAACTGTGGTGTGGTGAAAACCCCAGAAAACGTGTTTCTCGCATTAAATAGCTCGAAAAGAGCGTTCTTGATGTTTCTGCATACTTCGGACAGAAGTCTCACCAAGATTATCGCAGAAATTGCATATATCAGCTTGAATCCCCACGAAAACCAAGATATCGCTGGTTCTGCATATCAAACGCACTGTGGAGTGCTGAAAACACCAGATAACGTGTTTCTCGCATTAAATAACTCGAATAGAGCGATCTCGATGATTAAGCATACTTCGGACAGAAGTCTCACCAAGATTATCGTACAAAATGCATATCTCAGCTTGAAACCACACGAAAACCAAGATATCGCCGGTTCTGCAAATCAAACGCACTGTGGAGTGGTGAAAACATCAGATAACGTGTTTCTCGCATTAAATAGCTCGAAAAGTGCGATCTCGATGATTCTGCATACTTCGGACAGAAGTCTCACCAAGATTATCGCAGAAAATGCATATCTGAGCTTGAAACCCCACGACAACCAAGATATCGCTGGTTCTGCATATCAAACGAACTGTGGTGTGGTGAAAACCCCAGAAAACGTGTTTCTCATATTAAATAGCTCGAAAATAGCGCTCTTGATGTTTCTGCATACTTCGGACAGATGTTTCACCAAGATTATCGTAGAAAATGCATATCTCAACTTGAAACCCCACGAAAACCAATATATCGTCGGTTCTGCATAACATACGCACTGTGGAATGGTGAAAACACCAGATAACGTGTTTCTCGCATTAAATAGCTCAAAAGGAGCGATCTCGATGATTAAGCATACTTCGGACAGAAGTCTCACCAAGATTATCGCAGAAATTGCATATCTCAGCTTGAATCCCCACGAAAACCAGGATATCGCTGGTTCTGCATATCAAACGCACTGTGGAGTGGTGAGAACCCCAGAAAACGTGTTTCTCGCATTAAATAGCACGAAAAAAGCGATCTCGATGATTCTGCATACTTCGGACGGAAGTCTCACCAAGATTATCGCAGAAATTGCATATCTCAGCTTGAATCCCCACGAAAACCAAGATATCGCTGGTTCTGCATATCAAACGCACTGTGGAGTGGTGAAAACACCAGATAACGTGTTTCTCGCATTAAATAGCTCGAAAAGAGGGTTCTCGATGATTCTGCATACTTCTGACTGATGTCTCAGCAAGATTATCGCAGAAAATGCATATCTCAGCTTGAACCCCGACGAAAGCCAAGATGTCGCCGGTTCTGCTTATCAAACGCACTGTGGAGTGGAGAAAACAACAGATAACGTGTTTCTCGCATTAAATAGCTCTAATAGAGGGTTCTCGATGATTCTGCAAACTTTTGACTGATGTTTCACCAAGATTATCGCAGAAAATGCATATCTCATCTTGAACCCCGACGAAAGCCAAGATGTCGCCGGTTCTGCATATCAAACGCACTGTGGAGTGGTGAAAACACCAGATAACGTGTTTCTCGCATTAAATAGCTCGAAAAGAGGGTTCTCGATGATTCTGCATACTTCTGACTGATGTCTCACCAAGATTATCGCAGAAAATGCATATCTCAGCTTGAACCCCGACGAAAGCCAAGATGTCGCCGGTTCTGCATATCAAACGCACTGTGGAGTGGTGAAAACACCAGATAACGTGTTTCTCGCATTAAATAGCTCGAAAAGAGGGTTCTCGATGATTCTGCATACTTCTGACTGATGTCTCACCAAGATTATCGCAGAAAATGCATATCTCAGCTTGAACCCCGACGAAAGCCAAGATGTCGCCGGTTCTGCATATCAAACGCACTGTGGAGTGGTGAAAACACCAGACAACATGTTTCTCGCATTAAATAGATCGAAAAGTGCGATCTCGATGATTCTGCATACTTCTAACAGAAGTCTCACTATGATTATCACAGAAAATGCATATCTCTGCTGGAACCCCCACGAAAACCAAGATATCTCCTGTTCTGCATATACAACGAACTGTGGAGTGGTGAAAACACCAGAAAACGTGTTTCTCGCATTAAATAGCTCGAAAAGTACGATCTAGATGACTCTGCATACTTCGGACGGAAGTCTCACCAAGATTATCGCAGAAATTGCATATCTCAGCTTGAATCCCCTCGAAAACCAAGATATCGCTGGTTCTGCATATCAAACGCACTGTGGAGTGGTGAAAACACCAGATAACGTGTTTCTCGCATTAAATAGCTCGAAAAGAGGGTTCTCGATGATTCTGCATACTTCTGACTGATGTCTCAGCAAGATTATCGCAGAAAATGCATATCTCAGCTTGAACCCCGACGAAAGCCAAGATGTCGCCGGTTCTGCTTATCAAACGCACTGTGGAGTGGAGAAAACACCAGATAACGTGTTTCTCGCATTAAATAGCTCTAAAAGAGGGTTCTCGATGATTCTGCATACTTCTGACTGATGTCTCACCAAGATTATCGCAGAAAATGCATATCTCATCTTGAACCCCGACAAAAGCCAAGATGTCGCCGGTTCTGCATATCAAACGCACTGTGGAGTGGTGAAAACACCAGATAACGTGTTTCTCGCATTAAATAGCTCGAAAAGAGGGTTCTCGATGATTCTGCATACTTCTGACTGATGTCTCACCAAGATTATCGCAGAAAATGCATATCTCAGCTTGAACCCCGACGAAAGCCAAGATGTCGCCGGTTCTGCATACCAAACGCACTGTGGAGTGGTGAAAACACCAGACAACGTGTTTCTCGCATTAAATAGATCGAAAAGTGCGATCTCGATGATTCTGCATACTTCTGACAAAAGACTCACCAAGATTATCGCAGAAAATGCATATCTCAGCTGGAAACACCACGAAAATCACGATATCGCCGGTTCTGCATATCAAACGCACTGTGGAATGTTGAAAACACCAGGAAACTTGTTTTTTTGCATTTAATAGCTCGACAAGAGCGATCTAGATGATTCTGCATACTTCTGACTGAAGTCTCACCAAGATTATCGCAGAAAATGCATATCTCAGCTTGAAACCCGACGAAATCCAAGATGTCGCCGGTTCTGCACATAAAACGTTCTGTGGAGTGGTGAAAACACCAGAAAACGTGTTTCTCGCATTAAGTAGCTCGAAACGAGCGATCTAGATGACTCTGCATACTTCTGACTGAAGTCTCACCAATATTATCGCAAAAAATGCATATCTCACCTTGAAACCTCACGAAAATCAAGATGACGCCGGTTCTGCATATCAAACGCACTGTGGAGTGGTGAAAACAACCAGATAACGTGTGTCTCGGATTAAATAGCTCGAAAAGAGCGATCCCGATGATTCTGCATACTTCTGACAGAAGTCTCACCATGATTATCGTAAAAAATGCATATCTCAGCTTGAAACCTCACGAAAACCAAGATATCTCCTGTTCTGCATATCCAACGAACTGTGGAATGGTGAAAACCCCAGAAAACGTGTTTCTCGCATTAAATAGCTCGAAAAGTACGATCTCGATGACTCTGCATACTTCGGACAGAAGTCTCACCAAGATTATCGCAGAAAATGAATATCTGAGCTTGAAACCCGACGAAATCCAAGATGTCGCCGGTTCTGCATATCAAACGCACTGTAGAATGTTGAAAACACCAGAAAACTTGTTTTTTCCCATTAAATAGCTCGGAACGAGCGATCTAGATGATTCTGCATACTTCAGACTGAAGTCTCACCAAGATAATCGCAGAAAATGCATATCTCAGCTTGAAACCTCACGAAAGACAAGTTATCTCTGGTTCTGCACATCAAACGTACTCTAGAGTGGTCAAAGCACCAGAAAACGTGTTTCTCGCATTAAATAACTTGAAAAGTACGATCTCGATGATTAAGCATACTTCGGACAGATGTCTCACCAAGATTATCGCAGAAATTGCATATCTCAGCTTGAATCCCCACGAAAACCAGGACATCGCTGGTTCTGCATATCAAACGCACTGTGGAGTGCTGAAAACACCAGATAACGTGTTTCCCGCATTAAATAGCTCGAATAGAGCGATCTCGATGATTAAGCATACTTCGGATAGAAGTCTCACCAAGATTATCGCAGAAAATGCATATCTGAGCTTGAAACCCCACGAATACCAAGATATCTCCGGTTCTGCATATCCAACGAACTGTGGAGTGGTGAAAACCCCAGAAAACGAGTTTCTCGCATTAAATAGCTCGAAAAGTGCGATCTCGATGATTCTGCATACTTCGGACAGAAGTCTCACCATGATTATCGTAAAAAATGCATATCTCAGCTTGAAACCCCACGAAAACCAAGATATCGCTGGTTCTGCATATCAAACGCACTGTGGAGTGGTGAACCCCCAGATAACGTGTTTCTCGCATTAAATAGGTGGAAAAGAGCGATCTCGATATTTCTGCATACTTCGGACAGAGGTCTCACCAAGATTATCGCAGAAAATGCATATGTGAGCTTGAAACCCCTCGAAAACCAAGATATCGCTGGTGCTGCATATCAAACGCACTGTGGAGTGGTGAAAACACCAGATAACGTGTTTCTCGCATTAAATAGGTCGAAACGAGCGATCTCGATGATTAAGCATACTTCGGACAGAAGTCTCATCAAGATTATCGCAAAAAATGCATATCTCAGCTTGAAACCCCACGAAAACCCAGATACCGCTGGTTCTGCATATCAAACGCACTGTGGAGTGCTGAAAACACCAGATAACGTGTTTCTCGCATTAAATAGCTCGAAAAGTGCGATCTCGATGATTCTGCATACTTCGGACAGAAGTCTCACCATGATTATCGTAAAAAATGCATATCTCAGCTTGAAACCCCACGAAAACCAAGATATCGCTGGTTCTGCACATCCAACGAACTGTGGTGTGGTGAAAACCCCAGAAAACGTGTTTCTCGCATTAAATAGCTCGAAAAGAGCGTTCTTGATGTTTCTGCATACTTAGGACAGATGTTTCACCAAGATTATCGTAGAAAATGCATATCTCAGCTTGAAACCCGACGCAAAACCAAACATCGCCGGTTCTGCATATCAAACCAACTGTGGAGTGGTGAAAACACCAGACAACGTGTTTCTCGCATTAAATAGATCGAAAAGTGCGATCTCGATGATTCTGCATACTTCGGACAGAAGTCTCACCAAGATTATCGCAGAAATTGCATATATCAGCTTGAATCCCCTCGAAAACCAAGATATCGCTGGTTCTGCATATCAAACGCACTGTGGAGTGGTGAAAACACCAGATAACGTGTTTCTCGCATTAAATAGCTCGAAAAGAGGGTTCTCGATGATTCTGCATACTTCTGACTGATGTCTCAGCAAGATTATCGCAGAAAATGCATATCTCAGCTTGAACCCCGACGAAAGCCAAGATGTCGCCGGTTCTGCTTATCAAACGCACTGTGGAGTGGAGAAAACACCAGATAACGTGTTTCTCGCATTAAATAGCTCTAAAAGAGGGTTCTCGATGATTCTGCATACTTCTGACTGATGTCTCACCAAGATTATCGCAGAAAATGCATATCTCAGCTTGAACCCCGACGAAAGCCAAGATGTCGCCGGTTCTGCATATCAAACGCACTGTGGAGTGGTGAAAACACCAGACAACATGTTTCTCGCATTAAATAGATCGAAAAGTGCGATCTCGATGATTCTGCATACTTCTAACAGAAGTCTCACTATGATTATCACAGAAAATGCATATCTCTGCTGGAACCCCCACGAAAACCAAGATATCTCCTGTTCTGCATATACAACGAACTGTGGAGTGGTGAAAACACCAGAAAACGTGTTTCTCGCATTAAATAGCTCGAAAAGTACGATCTAGATGACTCTGCATACTTCGGACGGAAGTCTCACCAAGATTATCGCAGAAATTGCATATCTCAGCTTGAATCCCCTCGAAAACCAAGATATCGCTGGTTCTGCATATCAAACGCACTGTGGAGTGGTGAAAACACCAGATAACGTGTTTCTCGCATTAAATAGCTCGAAAAGAGGGTTCTCGATGATTCTGCATACTTCTGACTGATGTCTCAGCAAGATTATCGCAGAAAATGCATATCTCAGCTTGAACCCCGACGAAAGCCAAGATGTCGCCGGTTCTGCTTATCAAACGCACTGTGGAGTGGAGAAAACACCAGATAACGTGTTTCTCGCATTAAATAGCTCTAAAAGAGGGTTCTCGATGATTCTGCATACTTCTGACTGATGTCTCACCAAGATTATCGCAGAAAATGCATATCTCATCTTGAACCCCGACAAAAGCCAAGATGTCGCCGGTTCTGCATATCAAACGCACTGTGGAGTGGTGAAAACACCAGATAACGTGTTTCTCGCATTAAATAGCTCGAAAAGAGGGTTCTCGATGATTCTGCATACTTCTGACTGATGTCTCACCAAGATTATCGCAGAAAATGCATATCTCAGCTTGAACCCCGACGAAAGCCAAGATGTCGCCGGTTCTGCATACCAAACGCACTGTGGAGTGGTGAAAACACCAGACAACGTGTTTCTCGCATTAAATAGATCGAAAAGTGCGATCTCGATGATTCTGCATACTTCTGACAAAAGACTCACCAAGATTATCGCAGAAAATGCATATCTCAGCTGGAAACACCACGAAAATCACGATATCGCCGGTTCTGCATATCAAACGCACTGTGGAATGTTGAAAACACCAGGAAACTTGTTTTTTTGCATTTAATAGCTCGACAAGAGCGATCTAGATGATTCTGCATACTTCTGACTGAAGTCTCACCAAGATTATCGCAGAAAATGCATATCTCAGCTTGAAACCCGACGAAATCCAAGATGTCGCCGGTTCTGCACATAAAACGTTCTGTGGAGTGGTGAAAACACCAGAAAACGTGTTTCTCGCATTAAGTAGCTCGAAACGAGCGATCTAGATGACTCTGCATACTTCTGACTGAAGTCTCACCAATATTATCGCAAAAAATGCATATCTCACCTTGAAACCTCACGAAAATCAAGATGACGCCGGTTCTGCATATCAAACGCACTGTGGAGTGGTGAAAACAACCAGATAACGTGTGTCTCGGATTAAATAGCTCGAAAAGAGCGATCCCGATGATTCTGCATACTTCTGACAGAAGTCTCACCATGATTATCGTAAAAAATGCATATCTCAGCTTGAAACCTCACGAAAACCAAGATATCTCCTGTTCTGCATATCCAACGAACTGTGGAATGGTGAAAACCCCAGAAAACGTGTTTCTCGCATTAAATAGCTCGAAAAGTACGATCTCGATGACTCTGCATACTTCGGACAGAAGTCTCACCAAGATTATCGCAGAAAATGAATATCTGAGCTTGAAACCCGACGAAATCCAAGATGTCGCCGGTTCTGCATATCAAACGCACTGTAGAATGTTGAAAACACCAGAAAACTTGTTTTTTCCCATTAAATAGCTCGGAACGAGCGATCTAGATGATTCTGCATACTTCAGACTGAAGTCTCACCAAGATAATCGCAGAAAATGCATATCTCAGCTTGAAACCTCACGAAAGACAAGTTATCTCTGGTTCTGCACATCAAACGTACTCTAGAGTGGTCAAAGCACCAGAAAACGTGTTTCTCGCATTAAATAACTTGAAAAGTACGATCTCGATGATTAAGCATACTTCGGACAGATGTCTCACCAAGATTATCGCAGAAATTGCATATCTCAGCTTGAATCCCCACGAAAACCAGGACATCGCTGGTTCTGCATATCAAACGCACTGTGGAGTGCTGAAAACACCAGATAACGTGTTTCCCGCATTAAATAGCTCGAATAGAGCGATCTCGATGATTAAGCATACTTCGGATAGAAGTCTCACCAAGATTATCGCAGAAAATGCATATCTGAGCTTGAAACCCCACGAATACCAAGATATCTCCGGTTCTGCATATCCAACGAACTGTGGAGTGGTGAAAACCCCAGAAAACGAGTTTCTTGCATTAAATAGCTCTAAAAGAGCGCTCTCGATGTTTCTGCATACTTCGGACAGATGTCTCACCACGCTTATCGTAGAAAATGCATATCTCCGCTTGAAACCCGACGAAAACCAAGATATCGCTGGTTCTGCATATCAAACGCACTGTGGAGTGCTGAAAACACCAGATAACGTGTTTCTCGCATTAAATAGCTCGAAAAGTGCGATCTCGATGATTCTGCATACTTCGGACAGAAGTCTCACCATGATTATCGTAAAAAATGCATATCTCAGCTTGAAACCCCACGAAAACCAAGATATCGCTGGTTCTGCATATCAAACGCACTGTGGAGTGGTGAACCCCCAGATAACGTGTTTCTCGCATTAAATAGGTGGAAAAGAGCGATCTCGATATTTCTGCATACTTCGGACAGAGGTCTCACCAAGATTATCGCAGAAAATGCATATGTGAGCTTGAAACCCCACGAAAACCAAGATATCGCTGGTGCTGCATATCAAACGCACTGTGGAGTGGTGAAAACACCAGATAACGTGTTTCTCGCATTAAATAGGTCGAAACGAGCGATCTCGATGATTAAGCATACTTCGGACAGAAGTCTCATCAAGATTATCGCAAAAAATGCATATCTCAGCTTGAAACCCCACGAAAACCCAGATACCGCTGGTTCTGCATATCAAACGCACTGTGGAGTGCTGAAAACACCAGATAACGTGTTTCTCGCATTAAATAGCTCGAAAAGTGCGATCTCGATGATTCTGCATACTTCGGACAGAAGTCTCACCATGATTATCGTAAAAAATGCATATCTCAGCTTGAAACCCCACGAAAACCAAGATATCGCTGGTTCTGCACATCCAACGAACTGTGGTGTGGTGAAAACCCCAGAAAACGTGTTTCTCGCATTAAATAGCTCGAAAAGAGCGTTCTTGATGTTTCTGCATACTTAGGACAGATGTTTCACCAAGATTATCGTAGAAAATGCATATCTCAGCTTGAAACCCGACGCAAAACCAAACATCGCCGGTTCTGCATATCAAACCAACTGTGGAGTGGTGAAAACACCAGACAACGTGTTTCTCGCATTAAATAGATCGAAAAGTGCGATCTCGATGATTCTGCATACTTCGGACAGAAGTCTCACCAAGATTATCGCAGAAATTGCATATATCAGCTTGAATCCCCACGAAAACCAAGATATCGCTGGTTCTGCATATCAAACGCACTGTGGAGTGCTGAAAACACCAGATAACGTGTTTCTCGCATTAAATAACTCGAATAGAGCGATCTCGATGATTAAGCATACTTCGGACAGAAGTCTCACCAAGATTATCGTACAAAATGCATATCTCAGCTTGAAACCACACGAAAACCAAGATATCGCCGGTTCTGCAAATCAAACGCACTGTGGAGTGGTGAAAACATCAGATAACGTGTTTCTCGCATTAAATAGCTCGAAAAGTGCGATCTCGATGATTCTGCATACTTCGGACAGAAGTCTCACCAAGATTATCGCAGAAAATGCATATCTGAGCTTGAAACCCCACGACAACCAAGATATCGCTGGTTCTGCATATCAAACGAACTGTGGTGTGGTGAAAACCCCAGAAAACGTGTTTCTCTTATTAAATAGCTCGAAAATAGCGCTCTTGATGTTTCTGCATACTTCGGACAGATGTTTCACCAAGATTATCGTAGAAAATGCATATCTCAGCTTGAAACCCGACGCAAAACCAAACATCGCCGGTTCTGCATATCAAACCAACTGTGGAGTGGTGAAAACACCAGACAACGTGTTTCTCGCATTAAATAGATCGAAAAGTGCGATCTCGATGATTCTGCATACTTCGGACAGAAGTCTCACCAAGATTATCGCAGAAATTGCATATCTCAGCTTGAATCCCCACGAAAACCAGGATATCGCTGGTTCTGCATATCAAACGCACTGTGGAGTGGTGAGAACCCCAGAAAACGTGTTTCTCGCATTAAATAGCACGAAAAAAGCGATCTCGATGATTCTGCATACTTCTGACAAAAGGCTCACCAAGATTATCGCAGAAAATGCATATCTCAGCTGGAAACACCACGAAAATCACGATATCGCCGGTTCTGCATATCAAACGCACTGTGGAGTGCTGAAAACACCAGATAACGTGTTTCTCGCATTAAATAGCTCGAATAGAGCGATCTCGATGATTAAGCATACTTCGGACAGAAGTCTCACCATGATTATCGTAAAAAATGCATATCTCAGCTTGAAACCCCACGAAAACCCAGATATCGCTGGTTCTGCATATCAAACGCACTGTGAAGTGCTGAAAACACCAGATAACGTGTTTATCGCATTAAATAGGTCGAAAAGAGCGATCTCGATGTTTCTGCATACTTCGTACAGAGGTCTCACCAAGATTATCGCAGAAAATGCATATCTCAGCTTGAAACCCCACGAAAACCAAGATATCTCCTGTTCTGCATATACAACGAACTGTGGAGTGGTGAAAACACCAGAAAACGTGTTTCTCGCATTAAATAGCTCGAAAAGTACGATCTAGATGACTCTGCATACTTCGGACGGAAGTCTCACCAAGATTATCGCAGAAATTGCATATCTCAGCTTGAATCCCCACGAAAACCAAGATATCGCTGGTTCTGCATATCAAACGCACTGTGGAGTGGTGAAAACACCAGATAACGTGTTTCTCGCATTAAATAGCTCGAAAAGAGGGTTCTCGATGATTCTGCATACTTCTGACTGATGTCTCAGCAAGATTATCGCAGAAAATGCATATCTCAGCTTGAACCCCGACGAAAGCCAAGATGTCGCCGGTTCTGCTTATCAAACGCACTGTGGAGTGGAGAAAACAACAGATAACGTGTTTCTCGCATTAAATAGCTCTAATAGAGGGTTCTCGATGATTCTGCAAACTTTTGACTGATGTTTCACCAAGATTATCGCAGAAAATGCATATCTCATGTTGAACCCCGACGAAAGCCAAGATGTCGCCGGTTCTGCATATCAAACGCACTGTGGAGTGGTGAAAACACCAGATAACGTGTTTCTCGCATTAAATAGCTCGAAAAGAGGGTTCTCGATGATTCTGCATACTTCTGACTGATGTCTCACCAAAATTATCGCAGAAAATGCATATCTCAGCTTGAACCCCGACGAAAGCCAAGATGTCGCCGGTTCTGCATATCAAACGCACTGTGGAGTGGTGAAAACACCAGATAACGTGTTTCTCGCATTAAGTAGCTCGAAACGAGCGATCTCGATGATTCTGCATACTTCTGACAAAAGACTCACCAAGATTATCGCAGAAAATGCATATCTCAGCTGGAAACACCACGAAAATCACGATATCGCCGGTTCTGCATATCAAACGCACTGTGGAATGTTGAAAACACCAGGAAACATGTTTTTTTGCATTTAATAGCTCGACAAGAGCGATCTAGATGATTCTGCATACTTCTGACTGAAGTCTCACCAAGATTATCGCAGAAAATGCATATCTCAGCTTGAAACCCGACGAAATCCAAGATGTCGCCGGTTCTGCACATAAAAAGTTCTGTGGAGTGGTGAAAACACCAGAAAACGTGTTTCTCGCATTAAGTAGCTCGAAACGAGCGATCTAGATGATTCTGCATACTTCTGACTGAAGTCTCACCAATATTATCGCAAAAAATGCATATCTCACCTTGAAACGTCACGAAAATCAAGATGACGCCGGTTCTGCATATCAAACGCACTGTGGAGTGGTGAAAACACCAGATAACGTGTTTCTCGCATTAAATAGCTCGAAAAGAGCGCTCTCGATGTTTCTGCATACTTCGGACAGATGTCTCACCACGCTTATCGTAGAAAATGCATATCTCCGCTTGAAACCCGACGAAAACCAAGATATCGCTGGTTCTGCATATCAAACGCACTGTGGAGTGCTGAAAACACCAGATAACGTGTTTCTCGCATTAAATAGCTCGATAAGTGCGATCTCGATGATTCTGCATACTTCGGACAGAAGTCTCACCATGATTATCGTAAAAAATGCATATCTCAGCTTGAAACCCCACGAAAACCAAGATATCGCTGGTTCTGCATATCAAACGCACTGTGGAGTGGTGAACCCCCAGATAACGTGTTTCTCGCATTAAATAGGTGGAAAAGAGCGATCTCGATATTTCTGCATACTTCGGACAGAGGTCTCACCAAGATTATCGCAGAAAATGCATATGTGAGCTTGAAACCCCACGAAAACCAAGATATCTCCGGTTCTGCACATCCAACGAACTGTGGTGTGGTGAAAACCCCAGAAAACGTGTTTCTCGGATTAAATAGCTCGAAAAGAGCGCTCTTGATGTTTCTGCATACTTCAGACTGAAGTCTCACCAAGATAATCGCAGAAAATGCATATCTCAGCTTGACACCTCACGAAAGCCAAGTTATCTCTGGTTCTGCACATCAAACGAACTCTAGAGTGGTGAAAGCACCAGAAAACGTGTTTCTCGCATTAAATAGATCGAAACGTGCGATCTCGATGATTCTGCATACTTCTAACAGAAGTCCACTATGATTATCGCAGAAAATGCATATCTCTGCTAGAAACCCCACGAAAACCAAGATATCTCCTGTTCTGCATATCCAACGAACTGTGGAGTGGTGAAAACCCCAGAAAACGTGTTTCTCGCATTAAATAGCTCGAAAAGTACGATCTCGATGATTAAGCATACTTCGGACAGAAGTCTCACCAAGATTATCGCAGAAATTGCATATCTCAGCTTGATTCCCCACGAAAACCAGAATATCGCTGGTTCTGCATATCAAACGCACTGTGGAGTGCTGAAAACACCAGATAACGTGTTTCTCGCATTAAATAGCTCGAATAGAGCGATCTCGATGATTAAGCATACTTCGGGCAGAAGTCTCACCAAGATTATCGCAGAAAATGCATATCTGAGCTTGAAACCCCACGAAAACCAAGATATCTCCGGTTCTGCATATCCAACGAACTGTGGAGTGGTGAAAACCCCAGAAAACGAGTTTCTCGCATTAAATAGCTCGAAAAGAGCGCTCTCGATGTTTCTGCATACTTCGTACAGATGTCTCACCAAGCTTATCGTAGAAAATGCATATCTCCGCTTGAAACCCGACGAAAACCAAGATATCGCTGGTTCTGCATATCAAACGCACTGTGGAGTGCTGAAAACACCAGATAACGTGTTTCTCGCATTAAATAGCTCGAAAAGTGCGATCTCGATGATTCTGCATACTTCGGACAGAAGTCTCACCATGATTATCGTAAAAAATGCATATCTCAGCTTGAAACCCCACGAAAACCAAGATATCGCTGGTTCTGCATATCAAACGCACTGTGGAGTGGTGAAAACACCAGATAACGTGTTTCTCGCGTTAAATAGGTCGAAAAGTACGATCTCGATGATTAATCATACTTCGGACAGAAGTCTCACCAAGATTATCGCAGAAATTGCATATCTCAGCTTGAATCCCCACGGAAACCAGGATATCGCTGGTTCTGCATATCAAACGCACTGTGGAGTGCTGAAAACACCAGATAACGTGTTTCTCGCATTAAATAGCTCGAATAGAGCGATCTCGATGATTAAGCATACTTCGGACAGAAGTCTCTCCAAGATTATCGCAGAAAATGCATATCTGAGCTTGAAACCCCACGAAAACCACGATATCTCCGGTTCTGCATATCCAACGAACTGTGGAGTGGTGAAAACCCCAGAAAACGAGTTTCTCGCATTAAATAGCTCGAAAAGAGCGCTCTCGATGTTTCTGCATACTTCGGACAGATGTCTCACCAAGCTTATCGTAGAAAATGCATATCTCAGCTTGAAACCCGACGAAAACCAAAATATCTCCGGTTCTGCATATCCAACGCACTGTGGAGTGGTGAAAACACCAGGAAACGTGTTTCTCGCATTAAATAGCTCGAAACGAGCGATCTCGATGATTCTGCATAAATCGGACAGAAGTCTCACCAAGATTATCGTAAAAAATGCATATCTCAGCTTGAAACCCCACGAAAACCCAGATATCGCTGGTTCTGCATATCAAACGCACTGTGAAGTGCTGAAAACACCAGATAACGTGTTTATCGCATTAAATAGGTCGAAAAGAGCGATCTCGATGTTTCTGCATACTTCGTACAGAGGTCTCACCAAGATTATCGCAGAAAATGCATATCTCAGCTTGAAACCCCACGAAAACCAAGATATCTCCTGTTCTGCATATACAACGAACTGTGGAGTGGTGAAAACACCAGAAAACGTGTTTCTCGCATTAAATAGCTCGAAAAGTACGATCTAGATGACTCTGCATACTTCGGACGGAAGTCTCACCAAGATTATCGCAGAAATTGCATATCTCAGCTTGAATCCCCACGAAAACCAAGATATCGCTGGTTCTGCATATCAAACGCACTGTGGAGTGGTGAAAACACCAGATAACGTGTTTCTCGCATTAAATAGCTCGAAAAGAGGGTTCTCGATGATTCTGCATACTTCTGACTGATGTCTCAGCAAGATTATCGCAGAAAATGCATATCTCAGCTGGAAACACCACGAAAATCACGATATCGCCGGTTCTGCATATCAAACGCACTGTGGAATGTTGAAAACACCAGGAAACATGTTTTTTTGCATTTAATAGCTCGACAAGAGCGATCTAGATGATTCTGCATACTTCTGACTGAAGTCTCACCAAGATTATCGCAGAAAATGCATATCTCAGCTTGAAACCCGACGAAATCCAAGATGTCGCCGGTTCTGCACATAAAAAGTTCTGTGGAGTGGTGAAAACACCAGAAAACGTGTTTCTCGCATTAAGTAGCTCGAAACGAGCGATCTAGATGATTCTGCATACTTCTGACTGAAGTCTCACCAATATTATCGCAAAAAATGCATATCTCACCTTGAAACGTCACGAAAATCAAGATGACGCCGGTTCTGCATATCAAACGCACTGTGGAGTGGTGAAAACACCAGATAACGTGTTTCTCGCATTAAATAGCTCGAAAAGAGCGCTCTCGATGTTTCTGCATACTTCGGACAGATGTCTCACCACGCTTATCGTAGAAAATGCATATCTCCGCTTGAAACCCGACGAAAACCAAGATATCGCTGGTTCTGCATATCAAACGCACTGTGGAGTGCTGAAAACACCAGATAACGTGTTTCTCGCATTAAATAGCTCGATAAGTGCGATCTCGATGATTCTGCATACTTCGGACAGAAGTCTCACCATGATTATCGTAAAAAATGCATATCTCAGCTTGAAACCCCACGAAAACCAAGATATCGCTGGTTCTGCATATCAAACGCACTGTGGAGTGGTGAACCCCCAGATAACGTGTTTCTCGCATTAAATAGGTGGAAAAGAGCGATCTCGATATTTCTGCATACTTCGGACAGAGGTCTCACCAAGATTATCGCAGAAAATGCATATGTGAGCTTGAAACCCCACGAAAACCAAGATATCGCTGGTTCTGCATATCAAACGCACTGTGGAGTGGTGAAAACACAAGATAACGTGTTTCACGCATTAAATAGGTCGAAACGAGCGATCTCGATGATTAAGCATACTTCGGACAGAAGTCTCATCAAGATTATCGCAAAAAATGCATATCTCAGCTTGAAACCCCACGAAAACCCAGATATCGCTGGTTCTGCATATCAAACGCACTGTGGCGTGCTGAATACACCAGATAACGTGTTTCTCGCATTAAATAGCTCGAAAAGTGCGATCTCGATGATTCTGCATACTTCGGACAGAAGTCTCACCATGATTATCGTAAAAATGCATATCTCAGCATGAAACCCCACGAAAACCAAGATATCTCCGGTTCTGCACATCCAACGAACTGTGGTGTGGTGAAAACCCCAGAAAACGTGTTTCTCGGATTAAATAGCTCGAAAAGAGCGCACTTGATGTTTCTGCATACTTCAGACTGAAGTCTCACCAAGATAATCGCAGAAAATGCATATCTCAGCTTGACACCTCACGAAAGCCAAGTTATCTCTGGTTCTGCACATCAAACGAACTCTAGAGTGGTGAAAGCACCAGAAAACGTGTTTGTCGCATTAAATAGATCGAAACGTGCGATCTCGATGATTCTGCATACTTCTAACAGAAGTCCACTATGATTATCGCAGAAAATGCATATCTCTGCTAGAAACCCCACGAAAACCAAGATATCTCCTGTTCTGCATATCCAACGAACTGTGGAGTGGTGAAAACCCCAGAAAACGTGTTTCTCGCATTAAATAGCTCGAAAAGTACGATCTCGATGATTAAGCATACTTCGGACAGAAGTCTCACCAAGATTATCGCAGAAATTGCATATCTCAGCTTGAATCCCCACGAAAACCAGAATATCGCTGGTTCTGCATATCAAACGCACTGTGGAGTGCTGAAAACACCAGATAACGTGTTTCTCGCATTAAATAGCTCGAATAGAGCGATCTCGATGATTAAGCATACTTCGGGCAGAAGTCTCACCAAGATTATCGCAGAAAATGCATATCTGAGCTTGAAACCCCACGAAAACCAAGATATCTCCGGTTCTGCATATCCAACGAACTGTGGAGTGGTGAAAACCCCAGAAAACGAGTTTCTCGCATTAAATAGCTCGAAAAGAGCGCTCTCGATGTTTCTGCATACTTCGTACAGATGTCTCACCAAGCTTATCGTAGAAAATGCATATCTCCGCTTGAAACCCGACGAAAACCAAGATATCGCTGGTTCTGCATATCAAACGCACTGTGGAGTGCTGAAAACACCAGATAACGTGTTTCTCGCATTAAATAGCTCGAAAAGTGCGATCTCGATGATTCTGCATACTTCGGACAGAAGTCTCACCATGATTATCGTAAAAAATGCATATCTCAGCTTGAAACCCCACGAAAACCAAGATATCGCTGGTTCTGCATATCAAACGCACTGTGGAGTGGTGAAAACACCAGATAACGTGTTTCTCGCGTTAAATAGGTCGAAAAGTACGATCTCGATGATTAATCATACTTCGGACAGAAGTCTCACCAAGATTATCGCAGAAATTGCATATCTCAGCTTGAATCCCCACGGAAACCAGGATATCGCTGGTTCTGCATATCAAACGCACTGTGGAGTGCTGAAAACACCAGATAACGTATTTCTCGCATTAAATAGCTCGAATAGAGCGATCTCGATGATTAAGCATACTTCGGACAGAAGTCTCTCCAAGATTATCGCAGAAAATGCATATCTGAGCTTGAAACCCCACGAAAACCACGATATCTCCGGTTCTGCATATCCAACGAACTGTGGAGTGGTGAAAACCCCAGAAAACGAGTTTCTCGCATTAAATAGCTCGAAAAGAGCGCTCTCGATGTTTCTGCATACTTCGGACAGATGTCTCACCAAGCTTATCGTAGAAAATGCATATCTCAGCTTGAAACCCGACGAAAACCAAAATATCTCCGGTTCTGCATATCCAACGCACTGTGGAGTGGTGAAAACACCAGGAAACGTGTTTCTCGCATTAAATAGCTCGAAACGAGCGATCTCGATGATTCTGCATAAATCGGACAGAAGTCTCACCAAGATTATCGTAAAAAATGCATATCTCAGCTTGAAACCCCACGAAAACCAAGATATCGCTGGTTCTGCATATCAAACGCACTGTGGAGTGGTGAAAACACCAGACAACGTGTTTCTCGCATTAAATAGCTCGAAAAGAGCGCTCTCGATGTTTCTGCATACTTCGGACAGATGTCTCACCAAGCTTATCGTAGAAAATGCATATCTCAGCTTGAAACCCGACGAAAACCAAAATATCTCCGGTTCTGCATATCCAACGCACTGTGGAGTGGTGAAAACACCAGGAAACGTGTTTCTCGCATTAAATAGCTCGAAACGAGCGATCTCGATGATTCTGCATAAATCGGACAGAAGTCTCACCAAGATTATCGTAAAAAATGCATATCTCAGCTTGAAACCCCACGAAAACCAAGATATCGCTGGTTCTGCATATCAAACGCACTGTGGAGTGGTGAAAACACCAGACAACGTGTTTCTCGCATTAAATAGATCGAAAAGTGCGATCTCGATGATTCTGCATACTTCGGACAGAAGTCTCACCAAGATTATCGCAGATAATGCATATCTCAGCTTGAAACCCCACGAAAACCAAGATATCGCCGGTTCTGCATATCATACGCACTGTGGAGTGGTGAAAACACCAGATAACGTGTTTCTCGCATTAAACAGGTCCAAACGAGCGATCTCGATGATTAAGCATACTTCGGACAGAAGTCTCATCAAGATTATCGTAAAAAATGCATATCTTAGCTTGAAACCCCACGAAAACCCAGATATCGCTGGTTCTGCATATCAAACGCACTGTGGAGTGCTGAAAATACCAGATAACGTGTTTCTAGGAGTAAATAGCTCGAAAAGTGCGATCTCGATGATTCTGCATACTTTGGACAGAAGTCTCACCATGATTATCGTAAAAAATGCATATCTCAGCTTGAAACCCCACGAAAACCAAGATTTCGCAGGTTCTGCATATCAAACGCACTGAGGAGTGGTGAAAACACCAGATAACGTGTTTCGCGCATCAAATAGCTCGAAAAGAGCGCTCTCGATGTTTCTGCATACTTCGGACAGATGTTTCACCAGGATTATCGTAGAAAATGCATATCTCAGCTTGAAACCCGACGAAAACCAAAATATCGCCGGTTCTGCATATCAAACCAACTATGGAGTGGTGAAAACACCAGATAATGTGTTTCTCGCATTAAATAGCTAGAAAAGTGCGATCTCGATGATTCTGCATACTTCTAACAGAAGTCACACCAAGATTATCGCAGAAAATGCATATCTCTGCTTGAATCCCCACGAAAACCAAGATATCTACTGTGCTGCATATCCAACGAACTGTGGAGTGGTGAAAACCCCAGTAAACGTGTTTCTCGCATCAAATAGCTCGAAAAGAGCGCTCTCGACGTTTCTGCATACTTCGGACAGATGTTTCACCAAGCTTATCGTAGAAAATGCATATCTCAGCTTGAAACCCGACGAAAACCAAAATATCTCCGGTTCTGCATATCCAACGCACTGTGGAGTGGTGAAAACACCAGATAACGTGTTTCTCGCATTAAATAGCTCGAAACGAGCGATCTCGATGATTCTGCATACTTCGGAAAGAAGTCTCAACAAGCTTATCGCAGAAAATGCATATCTCAGCTTGAAACCCCACGAAAACCAAGATATCTACTGTTCTGCATATCAAACGCACTGTGGAGTGGTGAAAACACCAGATAACGTGTTTCTCGCACTAACTAGCTCGAAAAGAGCGATCTCGATGATTCAGCATACTTCGGACAGAAGTCTCACCAAGATTATCGAAGAAAATGCATATCTCAGCTTGAAACGCCACGAAAACCAAGATATCGCCGGTTCTGCATATCAAACGCACTGTGGAGTGGTGAAAACACCAGATAACTTGTTTCTCGAATTAAATAGCTCGCAAAGAGCGATCTCGATGATTCTGCATACTTCGGACAGAAGTCTCACCACGCTTATCGTAGAAAATGCATATCTCCGCTTGAAACCCGACGAAAACCAAGATATCGCTGGTTCTGCATATCAAACGCACTGTGGAGTGCTGAAAACACCAGATAACGTGTTTCTCGCATTAAATAGCTCGAAAAGTGCGATCTCGATGATTCTGCATACTTCGGACAGAAGTCTCCCCAAGATTATCGCAGAAAATGCATATCTCATCTTGCACCCCGACGAAAGCCAAGATGTCGCCGGTTCTGCATATCAAACGCACTGTGGAGTGGTGAAAACACCAGATAACGTGTTTCTCGCATTAAATAGCTCGAAAAGAGGGTTCTCGATGATTCTGCATACTTCTGACTGATGTCTCACCAAGATTATCGCAGAAAATGCATATCTCAGCTTGAACCCCGACGAAAGCCAAGATGTCGCCGGTTCTGCATATCAAACGCACTGTGGAGTGGTGAAAACACCAGATAACGTGTTTCTCGCATTAAGTAGCTCGAAACGAGCGATCTCGATGATTCTGCATACTTCTGACAAAAGACTCACCAAGATTATCGCAGAAAATGCATATCTCAGCTGGAAACACCACGAAAATCACGATATCGCCGGTTCTGCATATCAAACGCACTGTGGAATGTTGAAAACACCAGGGAACATGTTTTTTTGCATTTAATAGCTCGACAAGAGCGATCTAGATGATTCTGCATACTTCTGACTGAAGTCTCACCAAGATTATCGCAGAAAATGCTTATCTCAGCTTGAAACCCGACGAAACCCAAGATGTCGCCGGTTCTGCACATAAAACGTTCTGTGGAGTGGTGAAAACACCAGAAAACGTGTTTCTCGCATTAAGTAGCTCGAAACGAGCGATCTAGATGATTCTGCATACTTCTGACTGAAGTCTCACCAATATTATCGCAAAAAATGCATATCTCACCTTGAATCCTCACGAAAATCAAGATGACGCCGGTTCTGCATATCAAACGCACTGTTGAGTGGTGAAAACAACCAGATAACGTGTTTCTCGGATTAAATAGCTCGAAAAGAGCGATCCCGATGATTCTGCATACTTCTGACAGAAGTCTCACCATGATTATCGTAAAAAATGCATATCTCAGCTTGAAACCTCACGAAAACCAAGATATCTCCTGTTCTGCATATCCAACGAACTGTGGAATGGTGAAAACCCCAGAAAACGTGTTTCTCGCATTAAGTAGCTCGAAAAGTACGATCTCGATGACTCTGCATACTTCGGACAGAAGTCTCACCAAGATTATCGCAGAAAATGCATATCTGAGCCTGAAACCCGACGAAATCCAAGATGTCGCCGGTTCTGCATATCAAACGCACTGTAGAATGTTGAAAACACCAGAAAACTTGTTTTTTCCCATGAAATAGCTCGGAACGAGCGATCTAGATGATTCTGCATACTTCAGACTGAAGTCTCACCAAGATAATTGCAGAAAATGCATATCTCAGCTTGAAACCTCACGAAAGACAAGTTATCTCTGGTTCTGCACATCAAACGTACTCTAGAGTGGTCAAAGCACCAGAAAACGTGTTTCTCGCATTAAATAGCTCGAAAAGAGCGCTCTCGATGTTTCTGCATACTTCGGACAGATGTCTCACCACGCTTATCGTAGAAAATGCATATCTCCGCTTGAAACCCGACGAAAACCAAGATATCGCTGGTTCTGCATATCAAACGCACTGTGGAGTGCTGAAAACACCAGATAACGTGTTTCTCGCATTAAATAGCTCGAAAAGTGCGATCTCGATGATTCTGCATACTTCGGACAGAAGTCTCACCATGATTATCGTAAAAAATGCATATCTCAGCTTGAAACCCCACGAAAACCAAGATATCGCTGGTTCTGCATATCAAACGCACTGTGGAGTGGTGAAAACACCAGATAACGTGTTTCTCGCGTTAAATAGGTCGAAAAGTACGATCTCGATGATTAATCATACTTCGGACAGAAGTCTCACCAAGATTATCGCAGAAATTGCATATCTCAGCTTGAATCCCCACGGAAACCAGGATATCGCTGGTTCTGCATATCAAACGCACTGTGGAGTGCTGAAAACACCAGATAACGTATTTCTCGCATTAAATAGCTCGAATAGAGCGATCTCGATGATTAAGCATACTTCGGACAGAAGTCTCTCCAAGATTATCGCAGAAAATGCATATCTGAGCTTGAAACCCCACGAAAACCACGATATCTCCGGTTCTGCATATCCAACGAACTGTGGAGTGGTGAAAACCCCAGAAAACGAGTTTCTCGCATTAAATAGCTCGAAAAGAGCGCTCTCGATGTTTCTGCATACTTCGGACAGATGTCTCACCAAGCTTATCGTAGAAAATGCATATCTCAGCTTGAAACCCGACGAAAACCAAAATATCTCCGGTTCTGCATATCCAACGCACTGTGGAGTGGTGAAAACACCAGGAAACGTGTTTCTCGCATTAAATAGCTCGAAACGAGCGATCTCGATGATTCTGCATAAATCGGACAGAAGTCTCACCAAGATTATCGTAAAAAATGCATATCTCAGCTTGAAACCCCACGAAAACCAAGATATCGCTGGTTCTGCATATCAAACGCACTGTGGAGTGGTGAAAACACCAGACAACGTGTTTCTCGCATTAAATAGCTCGAAAAGAGCGCTCTCGATGTTTCTGCATACTTCGGACAGATGTCTCACCAAGCTTATCGTAGAAAATGCATATCTCAGCTTGAAACCCGACGAAAACCAAAATATCTCCGGTTCTGCATATCCAACGCACTGTGGAGTGGTGAAAACACCAGGAAACGTGTTTCTCGCATTACATAGCTCGAAACGAGCGATCTCGATGATTCTGCATAAATCGGACAGAAGTCTCACCAAGATTATCGTAAAAAATGCATATCTCAGCTTGAAACCCCACGAAAACCAAGATATCGCTGGTTCTGCATATCAAACGCACTGTGGAGTGGTGAAAACACCAGACAACGTGTTTCTCGCATTAAATAGATCGAAAAGTGCGATCTCGATGATTCTGCATACTTCGGACAGAAGTCTCACCAAGATTATCGCAGATAATGCATATCTCAGCTTGAAACCCCACGAAAACCAAGATATCGCCGGTTCTGCATATCATACGCACTGTGGAGTGGTGAAAACACCAGATAACGTGTTTCTCGCATTAAACAGGTCCAAACGAGCGATCTCGATGATTAAGCATACTTCGGACAGAAGTCTCATCAAGATTATCGTAAAAAATGCATATCTTAGCTTGAAACCCCACGAAAACCCAGATATCGCTGGTTCTGCATATCAAACGCACTGTGGAGTGCTGAAAATACCAGATAACGTGTTTCTAGCAGTAAATAGCTCGAAAAGTGCGATCTCGATGATTCTGCATACTTTGGACAGAAGTCTCACCATGATTATCGTAAAAAATGAATATCTCAGCTTGAAACCCCACGAAAACCAAGATTTCGCAGGTTCTGCATATCAAACGCACTGAGGAGTGGTGAAAACACCAGATAACGTGTTTCGCGCATCAAATAGCTCGAAAAGAGCGCTCTCGATGTTTCTGCATACTTCGGACAGATGTTTCACCAGGATTATCGTAGAAAATGCATATCTCAGCTTGAAACCCGACGAAAACCAAAATATCGCCGGTTCTGCATATCAAACCAACTATGGAGTGGTGAAAACACCAGATAATGTGTTTCTCGCATTAAATAGCTAGAAAAGTGCGATCTCGATGATTCTGCATACTTCTAACAGAAGTCACACCAAGATTATCGCAGAAAATGCATATCTCTGCTTGAATCCCCACGAAAACCAAGATATCTACTGTGCTGCATATCCAACGAACTGTGGAGTGGTGAAAACCCCAGTAAACGTGTTTCTCGCATCAAATAGCTCGAAAAGAGCGCTCTCGACGTTTCTGCATACTTCGGACAGATGTTTCACCAAGCTTATCGTAGAAAATGCATATCTCAGCTTGAAACCCGACGAAAACCAAAATATCTCCGGTTCTGCATATCCAACGCACTGTGGAGTGGTGAAAACACCAGATAACGTGTTTCTCGCATTAAATAGCTCGAAACGAGCGATCTCGATGATTCTGCATACTTCGGAAAGAAGTCTCAACAAGCTTATCGCAGAAAATGCATATCTCAGCTTGAAACCCCACGAAAACCAAGATATCTACTGTTCTGCATATCAAACGCACTGTGGAGTGGTGAAAACACCAGATAACGTGTTTCTCGCACTAACTAGCTCGAAAAGAGCGATCTCGATGATTCAGCATACTTCGGACAGAAGTCTCACCAAGATTATCGAAGAAAATGCATATCTCAGCTTGAAACGCCACGAAAACCAAGATATCGCCGGTTCTGCATATCAAACGCACTGTGGAGTGGTGAAAACACCAGATAACTTGTTTCTCGAATTAAATAGCTCGCAAAGAGCGATCTCGATGATTCTGCATACTTCGGACAGAAGTCTCACCACGCTTATCGTAGAAAATGCATATCTCCGCTTGAAACCCGACGAAAACCAAGATATCGCTGGTTCTGCATATCAAACGCACTGTGGAGTGCTGAAAACACCAGATAACGTGTTTCTCGCATTAAATAGCTCGAAAAGTGCGATCTCGATGATTCTGCATACTTCGGACAGAAGTCTCCCCAAGATTATCGCAGAAAATGCATATCTCATCTTGCACCCCGACGAAAGCCAAGATGTCGCCGGTTCTGCATATCAAACGCACTGTGGAGTGGTGAAAACACCAGATAACGTGTTTCTCGCATTAAATAGCTCGAAAAGAGGGTTCTCGATGATTCTGCATACTTCTGACTGATGTCTCACCAAGATTATCGCAGAAAATGCATATCTCAGCTTGAACCCCGACGAAAGCCAAGATGTCGCCGGTTCTGCATATCAAACGCACTGTGGAGTGGTGAAAACACCAGATAACGTGTTTCTAGCAGTAAATAGCTCGAAAAGTGCGATCTCGATGATTCTGCATACTTTGGACAGAAGTCTCACCATGATTATCGTAAAAAATGAATATCTCAGCTTGAAACCCCACGAAAACCAAGATTTCGCAGGTTCTGCATATCAAACGCACTGAGGAGTGGTGAAAACACCAGATAACGTGTTTCGCGCATCAAATAGCTCGAAAAGAGCGCTCTCGATGTTTCTGCATACTTCGGACAGATGTTTCACCAGGATTATCGTAGAAAATGCATATCTCAGCTTGAAACCCGACGAAAACCAAAATATCGCCGGTTCTGCATATCAAACCAACTATGGAGTGGTGAAAACACCAGATAATGTGTTTCTCGCATTAAATAGCTAGAAAAGTGCGATCTCGATGATTCTGCATACTTCTAACAGAAGTCACACCAAGATTATCGCAGAAAATGCATATCTCTGCTTGAATCCCCACGAAAACCAAGATATCTACTGTGCTGCATATCCAACGAACTGTGGAGTGGTGAAAACCCCAGTAAACGTGTTTCTCGCATCAAATAGCTCGAAAAGAGCGCTCTCGACGTTTCTGCATACTTCGGACAGATGTTTCACCAAGCTTATCGTAGAAAATGCATATCTCAGCTTGAAACCCGACGAAAACCAAAATATCTCCGGTTCTGCATATCCAACGCACTGTGGAGTGGTGAAAACACCAGATAACGTGTTTCTCGCATTAAATAGCTCGAAACGAGCGATCTCGATGATTCTGCATACTTCGGAAAGAAGTCTCAACAAGCTTATCGCAGAAAATGCATATCTCAGCTTGAAACCCCACGAAAACCAAGATATCTACTGTTCTGCATATCAAACGCACTGTGGAGTGGTGAAAACACCAGATAACGTGTTTCTCGCACTAACTAGCTCGAAAAGAGCGATCTCGATGATTCAGCATACTTCGGACAGAAGTCTCACCAAGATTATCGAAGAAAATGCATATCTCAGCTTGAAACGCCACGAAAACCAAGATATCGCCGGTTCTGCATATCAAACGCACTGTGGAGTGGTGAAAACACCAGATAACTTGTTTCTCGAATTAAATAGCTCGCAAAGAGCGATCTCGATGATTCTGCATACTTCGGACAGAAGTCTCACCACGCTTATCGTAGAAAATGCATATCTCCGCTTGAAACCCGACGAAAACCAAGATATCGCTGGTTCTGCATATCAAACGCACTGTGGAGTGCTGAAAACACCAGATAACGTGTTTCTCGCATTAAATAGCTCGAAAAGTGCGATCTCGATGATTCTGCATACTTCGGACAGAAGTCTCCCCAAGATTATCGCAGAAAATGCATATCTCATCTTGCACCCCGACGAAAGCCAAGATGTCGCCGGTTCTGCATATCAAACGCACTGTGGAGTGGTGAAAACACCAGATAACGTGTTTCTCGCATTAAATAGCTCGAAAAGAGGGTTCTCGATGATTCTGCATACTTCTGACTGATGTCTCACCAAGATTATCGCAGAAAATGCATATCTCAGCTTGAACCCCGACGAAAGCCAAGATGTCGCCGGTTCTGCATATCAAACGCACTGTGGAGTGGTGAAAACACCAGATAACGTGTTTCTCGCATTAAGTAGCTCGAAACGAGCGATCTCGATGATTCTGCATACTTCTGACAAAAGACTCACCAAGATTATCGCAGAAAATGCATATCTCAGCTGGAAACACCACGAAAATCACGATATCGCCGGTTCTGCATATCAAACGCACTGTGGAATGTTGAAAACACCAGGGAACATGTTTTTTTGCATTTAATAGCTCGACAAGAGCGATCTAGATGATTCTGCATACTTCTGACTGAAGTCTCACCAAGATTATCGCAGAAAATGCTTATCTCAGCTTGAAACCCGACGAAACCCAAGATGTCGCCGGTTCTGCACATAAAACGTTCTGTGGAGTGGTGAAAACACCAGAAAACGTGTTTCTCGCATTAAGTAGCTCGAAACGAGCGATCTAGATGATTCTGCATACTTCTGACTGAAGTCTCACCAATATTATCGCAAAAAATGCATATCTCACCTTGAATCCTCACGAAAATCAAGATGACGCCGGTTCTGCATATCAAACGCACTGTTGAGTGGTGAAAACAACCAGATAACGTGTTTCTCGGATTAAATAGCTCGAAAAGAGCGATCCCGATGATTCTGCATACTTCTGACAGAAGTCTCACCATGATTATCGTAAAAAATGCATATCTCAGCTTGAAACCTCACGAAAACCAAGATATCTCCTGTTCTGCATATCCAACGAACTGTGGAATGGTGAAAACCCCAGAAAACGTGTTTCTCGCATTAAGTAGCTCGAAAAGTACGATCTCGATGACTCTGCATACTTCGGACAGAAGTCTCACCAAGATTATCGCAGAAAATGCATATCTGAGCCTGAAACCCGACGAAATCCAAGATGTCGCCGGTTCTGCATATCAAACGCACTGTAGAATGTTGAAAACACCAGAAAACTTGTTTTTTCCCATGAAATAGCTCGGAACGAGCGATCTAGATGATTCTGCATACTTCAGACTGAAGTCTCACCAAGATAATTGCAGAAAATGCATATCTCAGCTTGAAACCTCACGAAAGACAAGTTATCTCTGGTTCTGCACATCAAACGTACTCTAGAGTGGTCAAAGCACCAGAAAACGTGTTTCTCGCATTAAATAGCTCGAAAAGAGCGCTCTCGATGTTTCTGCATACTTCGGACAGATGTCTCACCACGCTTATCGTAGAAAATGCATATCTCCGCTTGAAACCCGACGAAAACCAAGATATCGCTGGTTCTGCATATCAAACGCACTGTGGAGTGCTGAAAACACCAGATAACGTGTTTCTCGCATTAAATAGCTCGAAAAGTGCGATCTCGATGATTCTGCATACTTCGGACAGAAGTCTCACCATGATTATCGTAAAAAATGCATATCTCAGCTTGAAACCCCACGAAAACCAAGATATCGCTGGTTCTGCATATCAAACGCACTGTGGAGTGGTGAACCCCCAGATAACGTGTTTCTCGCATTAAATAGGTGGAAAAGAGCGATCTCGATATTTCTGCATACTTCGGACAGAGGTCTCACCAAGATTATCGCAGAAAATGCATATGTGAGCTTGAAACCCCACGAAAACCAAGATATCGCTGGTTCTGCATATCAAACGCACTGTGGAGTGGTGAAAACACAAGATAACGTGTTTCTCGCATTAAATAGGTCGAAACGAGCGATCTCGATGATTAAGCATACTTCGGACAGAAGTCTCATCAAGATTATCGCAAAAAATGCATATCTCAGCTTGAAACCCCACGAAAACCCAGATATCGCTGGTTCTGCATATCAAACGCACTGTGGCGTGCTGAATACACCAGATAACGTGTTTCTCGCATTAAATAGCTCGAAAAGTGCGATCTCGATGATTCTGCATACTTCGGACAGAAGTCTCACCAAGATTATCGCAGAAAATGCATATCTGAGCTTGAAACCCCACGACAACCAAGATATCGCTGGTTCTGCATATCAAACGCACTGTGGAGTGCTGAAAACACCAGATATCGTGTTTGTCGCAATAAGTAGCTCGAAAAGAGCGTTCTCGAAGATCCTGCATACTTCTGACAGAAGTCTCACCAAGATTATCGTAGAAAATGCATATCTCAGCTTGAAACCCGACGAAAACCGAGTTATCTCCGGTTCTGCACATCAAACGTACCGTGGAGTGGTGAAAACACCAGAAAACCTGTTTCTCGCATTAAATAGCTCCAAAAGATCGTTCTCGACGTTTCTGCATACTTCGGACAGATGTTTCACCAAGCTTATCGTAGAAAATGCATATCTCAGCTGGAAACCCCACGAAAACCAAGATATCGCCTGTTCTGCATATCAGACGCACTGTGGAGTGGTGAAAACACCAGAAAACGTGTTTCTCGCATTAACTTGCTCGAAAAGAGCGTTCTCGATGATTCTGCATACTTCTCATAGATGAAACACCAAATTTATCGCAGAAAATGCATATTTCAGCAGGATACCCCACGAAAACCAAGTTATCGGCGGTTCTGCATATCATACGCACTGTGGAGTGGTGAAAACACCAGATAGCGTGTTTCTCGCATTACATAGCTCGAAACGAGCGATTTCGATGCTTCTGCATACTTCGGACAGAAGTCTCACCACAATTATCGTAAAAAATGCATATCTCAGCTTGAAACCCCACGAAAACCAAGATATCGCTGTGTTCAGCATATCAAACGCACTGTGGAGTGGTGAAAACCCCAGAAAACGTGTTTCTCGCATTAAATAGCTCCAATAGAGCGATCTCGATGATTCTTCATACTTCGGAGAGAAGTCTCAACAAGATTATCGTAAAAAATGCATATCTCAGCTTGAAACCCCACGAAAGCCAAGATATCTCCGGTTCTGCATGTCAAACGTACTGTTTAGTGGTGAAAACATCAGAATACGTGTTTCGTCCATTAAGTAGCTCGAAAAGAGCGATCTAGATGATTCTGCATACTTCTGACTGAAGTCCCACCAATATTATCGCAGAAAATGCATATCTCAGCTCGAAACCTCACGAAAATCAAGATGTTGCCGGTTCTGCACTGTGGAGTGGTGAAAACACCAGATAACGTGTTTCTCGCATTGAATAGCTCGAAACGAGCGATCTCGATAATTAAGCATACTTCGGACAGAAGTCTCACCAAGATTATCGCAGGAAATGCATATCTCAGCTTGAAACCCCACGAAAACCAAGATATCTCCGGTTCTGCATATCCAACGAACTGTGGAGAGGTGAAAACCCCAGAAAACCTGTTTCTCGCATTAAATAGCTCCAAAAGAGCGCTCTCGACGTTTCTGCATACTTCGGACAGATGTTTCACCAAGCTTATCGTAGAAAATGCATATCTGAGCTTGAAACCCGACGAAAACCAAAATATCTGCGGTTCTGCATATCCAACGCACTGTGGAGTGGTGAAAACACCAGATAACGTGTTTCTCGCATTAAGTAGCTCGAAACGAGCGTTCTCGATGATTCTGCATACTTCTGACAGAAGTCTCACCAGGATTATCGTAGAAAATGCATATCTCAGTTTGAAACCCGACCGAAACCAAGATATCTCCGGTTCTGCATGTCAAATGTACTGTGGAGTGGTGAAAACACCAGAATACGTGTTTCGTGCATTAAGTAGCTCGAAAAGAGCGATCTAGATGATTCTGCATACTTCTGACTGAAGTCTCATCAATATTATCGCAGAAAATGTATATCTCAGCTCGAAACCTCACGAAAATCTAGATGTTGCCGGTTCTGCATATCAAACGCACTGTGGAGTGGTGAAAACAACCAGATAACGTGTTTCTCGCATTAAATAGCTCGAAAAGAGCGTTCTCGAAGATCCTGCATACTTCTGACAGAAGTCTCACCAAGATTATCGTAGAAAATGCATATCTCAGCTTGAAACCCGACGAAAACAGAGTTATCTCCGGTTCTGCCCAACAAACGTACCGTGGAGTGGTGAAAACACCAGAAAACGTGTTTCGCGCATTAAGTAGCTCGAAACGAGCGATCTCGATGATTCTGCATACTTCTGACTGAAGTCTCACCAATATTATCGCAGAAAATGCATATCTCAGCTCGAAACCTCACGAAAATCAAGATGTTGCCGGTTCTGCATATCGTACGCACTGTGGAGTGGTGAAAACACCAGATAACGTGTTTCTCGCATTGAATAGCTCGAAACGAGCGATCTCGATAATTAAGCATACTTCGGACAGAAGTCTCACCAAGATTATCGCAGGAAATGCATATCTCAGCTTGAAACCCGACGAAAACAGAGTTATCTCCGGTTCTGCCCAACAAACGTACCGTGGAGTGGTGAAAACACCAGAAAACGTGTTTCGCGCATTAAGTAGCTCGAAAAGAGCGATCTCGAAGATTCTGCATACTTCTGACAGAAGTCTCACCAGGATTATCGCAGGAAATGCATATCTCAGCTTGAAACCCCACGAAAACCAAGATATCTACTGTTCTGCATATCCAACGAAATGTGGAGTGGTGAAAACCCCAGAAAACGTGTTGCTCGCATTAAATAGCTCGAATAGAGGGCTCTCAACGTTTCTGCATACTTCGGACAGATGTTTCACCAAGCTTATCGTAGAAAATGCATATCTCAGCTGGAAACCCCACGAAAACCAAGATATCGCCTGTTCTGCATATCAGACGCACTGTGGAGTGGTGAAAACACCAGAAAACGTGTTTCTCGCATTAACTAGCTCGAAAAGAGCGTTCTCGATGATTCTGCATACTTCTCATAGATGAAACACCAAGTTTATCGCAGAAAATGCATATTTCAGCAGGAAACCCCACGAAAACCAAGTTATCGGCGGCTCTACATATCAAACGCACTGTGGAGTGGTTAAAACACCAGATAACGTGTTTCTCGCATTAAATAGCTCGAAAAGAGCGATATCGATGATTCTGCATACTTCGGACAGAAGTCTCACCAACATTATCGCAGAAAATGCATATGTCAGATTGAAACCTCACGAAAATCAAGATGACGCCGGTTCTGCATATCAAACGCACTGTGGAGTGGGAAAAACAACCAGATAACGTGTTTCTCGCATTAAATAGCTCGACACGAGCGATCTAGGTGATTCTGCATACTTCTGACTGAAGTCTCACCAATATTATCGCAGAAAATGCATATCTCAGCTTGAAACCCGACAAAAACCACGATGTCGCCGGTTCTGCATATCAAAGGCACTGTGGGGTGGTGAAAACACCAGAAAGCGTGTTTCTCGCATTAAATAGCTCGAATAGAGCGATCACGATGATTCTGCATACATCTCATAGATGAAACACCAAGATTATCGCAGAAAATGCATACTTCAGCTGGAAACCCCACGAAAACCAAGTTATCGGCGGCTCTACATATCAAACGCACTGTGGAGTGGTCAAAACACCAGAAAACGTGTTTCTCGCATTAAGTAGCTCGAAAAGAGCGTTCTCGAAGATTCTGCATACTTCTGACAGAGGTCTCACCAATATTATCGTAGAAAATGCATATCTCAGCTTGAAACTCGACCGAAACCAAGATATCTCCGGTTCTGCATGTCAAACGTACAGTGGAGTTGTGAATACACCAGAAAACGTGTTTCTCGCATTAAATAGCTCGAAAAGAGCGATCCAGATGATTCTGCAAACTTCTGACAGAAGTCTCACCAATATTAGCGTAGAAAATGCATATCTCAGCTTGAAACCCGACCGAAACGAAGATATCTCCGGTTCTGCATGTCTAACGCACTGTGGAGTGGTGAAAACAACCAGATAACGTGTTTCTCGCATTAAATAGCTCGAAACGAGCGATCTAGGTGATTCAGCATACTTCTGACTGAAGTCTCACCAATATTATCGCAGAAAATGCATATCTCAGCTTGAAACCCGACGAAAACCAAGATGTCGACGGTTCTGCATATCAAACGCACTGTGGGGTGGTGAAAACACCAGAAAACGAGTTTCTCGCATGAAATATCACGAATAGAGCGCTCTCGATGTTTATGCATACTTCGGACAGATGTTTCACCAAGATTATCGTAGAAAATGCATATCTCAGCTTGAAACCCGACGAAAACCAAAATATCGCCGGTTCTGCATATCAAACCAACTGTGGAGTGGTGAAAACACCAGATAACGTGTTTCTCGCATTAAATAGCTCGAAAAGTGCGATCTCGATGATTCTGCATACTTCTAACAGAAGTCTCACCAAGATTATCGCAGAAAATGCATATCTCTGCTTGAAACCCCACGAAAACCAAGATATCGCCGGTTCTGCATATCAAACGCACTGTGGAGTGGTGAAAACACCAGGTAACGTGTTTCTCGCATTAAATAGCTCGAAACGAGCGATCTCGATGAATCTGCATACTTCGGACAGAAGTCCCACCAAGATTATCGTAAAAAATGCATATCTCAGCTTGAAACCCCACGAAAGCCAAGATATCGCTGTGTTCAGCATAGCAGACGCACTGTCTAATGGTGAAAACCCAAGAAAACATGTTTCTCGCATTAAATAGCTCGAATAGAGCGATCTCGATGAATTCTTCATACTTCGGATAGAAGTCTCAACAAGATTATCGTAAAAAATGCATATCTCAGCTTGATACCCCGCGAAAGCCAAGATATCGCTGGTTCTGCATATCAAACGCACTGTGGAGTGGTGAAAACACCGGATAAGGTTTTTCTCGCATTAAATAGCTCGAAACCAGCGATCTCGATGATTCTGCAAACTTCTAACAGAAGTCTCACAAGGATTATCGCAGAAAATGCATATCTCTGCTTGAAACCCAACGAAAACCAAGATATCTACTGTTCTGCATATCCAACGAACTGTGGAGTGGTGAAAACCCCAGAAAACGTGTTTCCGCATTAAATAGCTCGAAAAGAGCGCTCTCGATGTTTCTGCATACTTCGGACAGATGTTTCACCAAGCTTATCGTAGAAAATGCATATCTCAGCTTGAAACCCGACGAAAACCAAAATATCTCCGGTTCTGCATATCCAACATACTGTGGAGTGGTGAAAACACCAGATAACGTGTTTCTCGCATTAAATAGCTCGAAACGAGCGATCTCGATGATTCTGCATACTTCGGACAGAAGTCTCACCAAAATTATCGTAAAAAATGCATATCTCAGCTTGAAACCCCACGAAAACCAAGATATCGACGGTTCGGCATACCATACGCACTGTGGAGTGGTGAAAACACCAGATAACGTGTTTCTCGCACTAACTAGCTCGAAAAGAGCGATATCGATGATTCAGCAAACTTCGGACGGAAGTCTCACCAAGATTATCGCAGAAAATGCATATCTCAGCTTGAAACCCCACGAAAACCAAGATGTCGCCGGTTCTGCATATCAAACGCCCTGTGGAGTGGTGAAAACACCAGATAACGTGTTTCACGCATTAAATAGCTCGAAACGAGCGATATCGATGATTCTGCATACTTCGGACAGAAGTCTCAACAAGATTATCGCAGAAAATGCATATCTCAGCTTGAAACCCCACGAAAACCAAGATGTCGCCGGTTCTGCATATCAAACGCTCTGTGGAGTGGTGAAAACACCAGATAACGTGTTTCTCGCACTAACTAGCTCGAAAAGAGCGATCTCGATGATACAGCATACTTCGTACAGAAGTCTCAACAAGATTATCGCAGAAAATGCATTATCTCAGCTTGAAACCCGACCGAAACTGAGTTATCTCCGGTTCTGCATATCAAACGCACTGTGGAGTGGTGAAAACACCAGATAACGTGTTTCTCGCATTAAATAGCTCGAAAAGAGCGTTCTCGAAGATACTGCATACATCTGACAGAAGTCTCACCAAGAATATCGTAGAAAATGCATATCTCAGCTTGAAACCCGACGAAAACCGAGTTATCTCCGGTTCTGCATATCCAACGAACTGTGGTGTTGTGAAAACCCCAGAAAACGTGTTTCTCGCATTAAATAGCTCGATAAGAGCGCTCTCGACGTTTCTGCATACTTCGGACAGATGTTTCACCAAGATTATCGTAGAAAATGCATATCTCAGCTTGAAACCCGACGAAAACCAAAATATCGCCGGTTCTGCATATCAAACCAACTGTGGAGTTGTGAAAACACCAGATAACGTGTTTCTCGCATTAAATAGCTCGAAAAGTGCGATCTCGATGATTCTGCATACTTCTAACAGAAGTCTCACCAAGATTATCGCAGAAAATGCATATCTCTGCTTGAAACCCCACGAAAACCAAGATATCTACTGTTCTGCATATCCAAGGAACTGTGGAGTGGTGAAAACCACAGAAAACGTGTTTCTCGCATTAAATAGCTCGAAAAGAGCGCTCTGGACGTATCTGCATACTTCGGACAGATGTTTCACCATGCTTATCGTACAAAATGCATATCTCAGCTTGAAACCCGACGAAAACCAAAATATCTCCGGATCTGCATATCCAACGAACTGTGGAGTGGTGAAAACCCCAGAAAACGAGTTTCTCGCATCAAATAGCTCGAAAAGAGCGCTCTCGATGTTTCTGCATACTTCGGACAGATGTTTCACCAAGATTATCGTAGAAAATGCATATCTCAGCTTGAAACCCGACCGAAACCAAGATATCTCCGGTTCTGCATGTCAAACGTACTGTGGAGTGGTGATAACACCAGAAAACGTGTTTCGTGCATTAAGTAGCTCGAAAAGAGCGATCTAGGTGATTCTGCATACTTCTGACTGAAGTCTCACACATATTATCGCAGAAAATGCATATCTCAGCTCGAAACCTCACGAAAATCAAGATGTTGCCGGTTCTGCATATCAAACGCACTGTGGAGAGGTGAAAACAACCAGAGAACGTGTTTCTCTCATTAAATAGCTCGAAAAGGGCGATCCCGATGATTCAGCATACTTCGGAGAGAAGTCTCACCAAGATTATCGCAGGAACTGCATATCTCAGCTAGAAACCCCACGAAAACCAAGATATCTCCGGTTCTGCATATCCTACGAACTGTGGAATGGTGAAAACCCCAGAAAACGAGCTTCTCGCATTAAATATCACGAATAGGGCGCTCTCGATGATTATGCATACTTCGGACAGATGTTTCACCAAGATTATCGTAGAAAATGCATATCTCATCTTCAGACCCGACGAAAACCAAAATATCGCCGGTTCTGCATATCAAACCAACTGTGGAGTGGTGAAAACACCAGATAACGTGTTTGTCGCATTAAATAGCACGGGTAGAGCGATCTCGATGAGTCTGCATACTTCGGACAGAAGTCTCACCAAGATTATCGTAAAAAATGCATATCTCAGCTTGAAACCCCACGAAAACCAAGATATCGCTGGTACTGCATATCAAACGCACTGTGGAGTGGTGAAAACACCAGATAACGTGTTTCTCGCATTGAATAGCTCGAAATAGCGATCTCGATGATTCTGCATGATTAGGACAGAAGACTCACCAGGTTTATCGTAGAAAATGCATATCTCAGCTTGAAACCCGACCGAAACCAAGATATCTCCGGTTCTGCATGTCAAACGTACTGCGGAGTGGTGAAAACACCAGAAAACGTGTTTCGTGCATTAAGTAGCTCGAAAAGAGCGATCTCGACGTTTCTGCATACTTCGGACAGATGTTTCACCAAGCATATCGTAGAAAATGCATATCTCAGCTTGAAACCCAACGAAAACCAAAATATCTGCGGTTCTGCATATCCAACAAACTGTGGAGTGGTGAAAACCCCAGAAAACGAGTTTCTCGCATCAAATAGCTCGAAAAGAGCGCTCTCGATGTTTCTGCATACTTCGGACAGATGTTTCACCAAGATTATCGTAGAAAATGCATATCTCAGCTTGAAACCCGACCGAAACCAAGATATCTCCGGTTCTGCATGTCAAACGTACTGTGGAGTGGTGATAACACCAGAAAACGTGTTTCGTGCATTAAGTAGCTCGAAAAGAGCGATCTAGGTGATTCTGCATACTTCTGACTGAAGTCTCACACATATTATCGCAGAAAATGCATATCTCAGCTCGAAACCTCACGAAAATCAAGATGTTGCCGGTTCTGCATATCAAACGCACTGTGGAGAGGTGAAAACAACCAGAGAACGTGTTTCTCTCATTAAATAGCTCGAAAAGGGCGATCCCGATGATTCAGCATACTTCGGAGAGAAGTCTCACCAAGATTATCGCAGGAACTGCATATCTCAGCTAGAAACCCCACGAAAACCAAGATATCTCCGGTTCTGCATATCCTACGAACTGTGGAATGGTGAAAACCCCAGAAAACGAGCTTCTCGCATTAAATATCACGAATAGGGCGCTCTCGATGATTATGCATACTTCGGACAGATGTTTCACCAAGATTATCGTAGAAAATGCATATCTCATCTTCAGACCCGACGAAAACCAAAATATCGCCGGTTCTGCATATCAAACCAACTGTGGAGTGGTGAAAACACCAGATAACGTGTTTGTCGCATTAAATAGCACGGGTAGAGCGATCTCGATGAGTCTGCATACTTCGGACAGAAGTCTCACCAAGATTATCGTAAAAAATGCATATCTCAGCTTGAAACCCCACGAAAACCAAGATATCGCTGGTACTGCATATCAAACGCACTGTGGAGTGGTGAAAACACCAGATAACGTGTTTCTCGCATTGAATAGCTCGAAATAGCGATCTCGATGATTCTGCATGATTAGGACAGAAGACTCACCAGGTTTATCGTAGAAAATGCATATCTCAGCTTGAAACCCGACCGAAACCAAGATATCTCCGGTTCTGCATGTCAAACGTACTGCGGAGTGGTGAAAACACCAGAAAACGTGTTTCGTGCATTAAGTAGCTCGAAAAGAGCGATCTCGACGTTTCTGCATACTTCGGACAGATGTTTCACCAAGCATATCGTAGAAAATGCATATCTCAGCTTGAAACCCAACGAAAACCAAAATATCTGCGGTTCTGCATATCCAACAAACTGTGGAGTGGTGAAAACACCACATAACGTGTTTCTCGCATTAACTAGCTCGAAAAGAGCGTTCTCGAAGATCCTGCATACTTCTGACAGAAGTCTCAGCAAGATTATCGCAGAAAATGCATATCTCAGCTTGAAACGCCACGAAAACCAAGATATCGCTGGTTCTGCATATCAAACGCACTGTAGAGTGGTGAAAACACCAGAAAACTTGTTTCGCGCATTAAGTAGCTCGAAAAGAGCGTTCTCGAAGATTCTGCATACTTCTGACAGAAGTCTCACCAGGATTATCGTAGAAAATGCATATCTCAGCTTGAAACCCGACCGAAACCAAGATATCTCCGGTTCTGCATGTCAAACGTACTGTGGAATGCTGAAAACACCAGAAAACGTGCTTCGTGCATTAAGAAGCTCGAAAAGAGCGATCTAGATGATTCTGCATACTTCTGACAAAAGACCCACCAAGATTATCGCAGAAAATGCATATCTCAGCTTGAAACCTCACGAACATCAAGATGTCGCCCGTTCTTCATATGAAACGGACTGTGGAGTGGTGAAAACAACCAGATATCGTGCTTCTCGCATAAAATAGCTGGAAAAGTGCGATCTCGATGATTCTGCATACTGCGGACAGAAGTGTCACCAAGATTATCGTAAAAACTGCATATCTCAGCTTGAAACCCCCCGAAAACGAAGATATCGCTGGTACTGCATATCAGACGCACTGTGGAGTGGTGAAAACACCAGATAACGTGTTTCTCGCATTAACTAGCTCGAAAAGAGCGATCTAGATGATTCTGCATACTGCGGACAGAAGTGTCACCAAGATTATCGTAAAAACTGCATATCTCAGCTTGAAACCCCCCGAAAACGAAGATATCGCTGGTACTGCATATCAGACGCACTGTGGAGTGGTGAAAACACCAGATAACGTGTTTCTCGCATTAACTAGCTCGAAAAGAGCGATCTAGATGATTCTGCATACTTCTGGCAGAAGACTCACCAGGATTATCGTAGAAAATGCATATCTCAGCTTGAAACCCGACCGAAACCAAGATATCTCCGGTTCTGCATGTCAAACGTACTGTGGAGTGGTGAAAACACCAGAAAACGTGTTTCGTGCATTAAGTAGCTCGAAAAGAGCGATCTCGACGTTTCTGCATACTTCGGACAGATGTTTCACCAAGCATATCGTAGAAAATGCATATCTCAGCTTGAAACCCAACGAAAACCAAAATATCTGCGGTTCTGCATATCCAACAAACTGTGGAGTGGTGAAAACACCAGATAGCGTGTTTCTCGCATTAACTAGCTCGAAAAGAGCGTTCTCGAAGATCCTGCATACTTCTGACAGAAGTCTCACCAAGATTATCGCAGAAAATGCATATCTCAGCTTGAAACCCCACGAAAACCAAGATATCGCTGGTTCTGCATATCAAACGCACTGTAGAGTGGTGAAAACACCAGAAAACGTGTTTCGCGCATTAAGTAGCTCGAAAAGAGCGTTCTCGAAGATTCTGCATACTTCTGACAGAAGTCTCACCAGGATTATCGTAAAAAATGCATATCTAAGCTTGAAACCCCACGAAAACCAAGATATCGCCGGTTCTGCATATCATACGCACTGTGGAGTGGTGAAAACACCAGCGATCGTGTTTCTCGCATTAAATAGCTCGAAAAGTGCGATCTCGATGATTCTGCATACTTCGGACAGAAGTCTCAACAAGATTATCGCAGAAAATGCATATTTCAGCTTGAAACCCCACGAAAACAAAGATATCTACTGTTCTGCATATCAATCGCACTGTGGAGTGGTGAAAATACCAGATAACGTGTTTCTCGCATTAAATAGCTCGAAATGTGCGATCTCGATGATTCTGCAAACTTCTAACAGAAGTCTCACAAGGATTATCGCAGAAAATGCATATCTCTGCTTGAAACCCCACGAAAACCAAGATATCTACTGTTCTGCATATCCAACGAACTGTGGAGTGGTGAAAACCCCAGAAAACGTGTTTCTCGCATTAAATAGCTCGAAAAGAGCGCTCTCGATGTTTCTGCATACTTCTAACAGAAGTCTCACAAGGATTATCGCAGAAAATGCATATCTCTGCTTGAAACCCCACGAAAACCAAGATATCTACTGTTCTGCATATCCAACGAACTGTGGAGTGGTGAAAACCCCAGAAAACGTGTTTCTCGCATTAAATAGCTCGAAAAGAGCGCTCTCGATGTTTCTGCATACTTCGGACAGAAGTCTCACCAAAATTATCGTAAAAAATGCATATCTCAGCTTGAAACCCCACGAAAACCAAGATATCGACGGTTCTGCATATCCAACATACTGTGGAGTGGAGAAAACACCAGATAACGTGTTTCTCGCATTAAATAGCTCGAAACGAGCGATCTCGATGATTCTGCATACTTCGGACAGAAGTCTCACCAAAATTATCGTAAAAAATGCATATCTCAGCTTGAAACCCCACGAAAACCAAGATATCGACGGTTCGGCATACCATACGCACTGTGGAGTGGTGAAAACACCAGATAACGTGTTTCTCGCACTAACTAGCTCGAAAAGAGCGATATCGATGATTCAGCAAACTTCGGACAGAAGTCTCACCAAGATTATCGCAGAAAATGCATATCTCAGCTTGAAACCCCACGAAAACCAAGATGTCGCCGGTTCTGCATATCAAACGCCCTGTGGAGTGGTGAAAACACCAGATAACGTGTTTCTCGCATTAAATAGCTCGAAACGAGCGATCTCGATGATTCTGCATACTTCGGACAGAAGTCTCAACAAGATTATCGCAGAAAATGCATTATCTCAGCTTGAAACCCGACCGAAACTGAGTTATCTCCGGTTCTGCATATCAAACGCACTGTGGAGTGGTGAAAACACCAGATAACGTGTTTCTCGCATTAAATAGCTCGAAAAGAGCGTTCTCGAAGATCCTGCATACATCTGACAGAAGTCTCACCAAGAATATCGTAGAAAATGCATATCTCAGCTTGAAACCCTACGAAAACCAAGTTATCTCCGGTTCTGCATATCCAACGAACTGTGGTGTTGTGAAAACCCCAGAAAACGTGTTTCTCGCATTAAATAGCTCGATAAGAGCGCTCTCGACGTTTCTGCATACTTCGGACAGATGTTTCACCAAGATTATCGTAGAAAATGCATATCTCAGCTTGAAACCCGACGAAAACCAAAATATCGCCGGTTCTGCATATCAAACCAACTGTGGAGTTGTGAAAACACCAGATAACGTGTTTCTCGCATTGAATAGCTCGAAATAGCGATCTCGATGTTTCTGCATAATTCGGACAGAAGACTCACCAGGATTATCGTAGAAAATGCATATCTCAGCTTGAAACCCGACCGAAACCAAGATATCTCCGGTTCTGCATGTCAAACGTACTGTGGAGTGGTGAAAACACCAGAAAACGTGTTTCGTGCATTAAGTAGCTCGAAAAGAGCGATCTCGAAGATTCTGCATACTTCTGACAGAAGTCTCACCAGGATTATCGTAGAAAATGCATATCTCAGCTTGAAACCCGACCGAAACCAAGATATCTCCGGTTCTGCATGTCAAACGTACTGTGGAATGGTGAAAACACCAGAAAACGTGCTTCGTGCATTAAGAAGCTCGAAAAGAGCGATCTAGATGATTCTGCATACTTCTGACAAAAGACCCACCAAGATTATCGCAGAAAATGCATATCTGAGCTTGAAACCCCACCAAAAACCCAGATATCGCTGGTTCTGCACATCCAACGAACTGTGGTGTGGTGAAAACACCAGAAAACCTGTTTCTCGCAATAAATAGCTCGAAAAGTGCGATCTCGATGATTGTGCATACTTCGGACAGAAGTCTCACCAAGATTATCGCTGAAAATGCATATCTCAGCTTGAATCCCCACGAAAACCAAGATATCGCTGGTTCTGCATATCAAACGCACTGTGGAGTGCTGAAACCACCAGATAACGTGTTTCTCGCATTAAATAGGTCGAAAAGAGCGATCTCGATGTTTCTGCATACTTCGGACAGGGGTCTCACCAAGATTATCGCAGAAAATGCATATCTCAGCTTGAAACCCCACGAAAACCAAGATATCTCCGGTTCTGCACATCCAACGAACTGTGGTGTGGTGAGAACCCCAGAAGACGTGTTTCTCGCATTAAATAGCTCGACTAGAGCGATCTCGATGATTCTGCATACTTCGGACAGAAGTCTCACCAAGATTATCGCAGAAAATGCATATCTCAGCTTGAAACCCCACGAAAACCAAGATATCGCTGTGTTCAGCATATCAAACGCACTGTGGAGTGGTGAAAACACCAGATAACGTGTTTCTCGCATTAAATAGCTCGAAAAGTGCGATCTCGATGATTCTGCATACTTCGGACAGAAGTCTCACCATGATTATCGCAGAAAATGCATATTTCTGCTAGAAACCCCACGAAAACCAAGATCTCTCCTGTTCTGCATATCAAACGCACTGTGGAGTGGTGATAACACCGGATAAGGTTTTTCTCGCATTAACTAGCTCGAAAAGAGCGATCTCGAATATTCTGCATACTTCTGACAGAAGTCTCACCAGGATTATCGTAGAAAATGCATATCTCAGCTTGAAACCCGACCGAAACCAAGATATCTCCGGTTCTGCATATCCAACGCACTGTGGAGTGGTGAAAACACCAGATAACGTGTTTCTCGCACTAACTAGCTCGAAAAGAGCGATCTCGATGATTCAGCATACTTCGGACAGAAGTCTCACCAAGATTATCGCAGAAAATGTATATCTCTGCTTGAAACCCGACCGAAACCAAGATATCTCCGGTTCTGCATATCCAACGCACTGTGGAGTGGTGAAAACACCAGATAACGTGTATCTCGCATTAAATAGCTCGAAACGAGCGATCTCGATGATTAAGCATACTTCGGATAGAAGTCTCACCAAGATTATCGTAAAAAATGCATATCTCAGCTTGAAACCCCACGAAAACCAAGATATCGCTGGTTCTGCATATCAAACGCACTGTGGAGTGGTGAAAGCACCAGATAACGTGTTTCTCGCACTAACTAGCTCGAAAAGAGCGATCTCGATGATTCAGCATACTTCGGACAGAAGTCTCACCAAGATTATCGCAGAAAATCTATATCTCTGCTTGAAACCCCACGAAAACCAAGATATCGCCGGTTGTGCATATCAAACGCACTGGGGAGTGGTGAAAACACCAGATAACGTGTTTCTCGCATTGAATAGCTAGAAACGAGCGATCTCGATGATTCTGCTTACTTCGGACAGAAGTCTCACCAAAACTATCGTAACAAATGCATATCTCAACTTGAAACCACACGAAAACCAAGATATCGCTGTGTTCAGCATATCAAACGCACTGTGGTGTGGTGAAAACACCAGAAAACGTGTTTCTCGCATTAAATAGCTCGAATAGAGCGATCTCGATGATTCTTCATACTTCGGACAGAAGTCTCACCAAGATTATCGTAAAAAATGCATATCTCAGCTTGAAACACCTCGAAAGCCAAGATATCGCTGGTTCTGCATATCAAACGCAGTGTGGAGTGGTGAAAACACCGGATAAGTTTTTTCTTGCATTAACTAGCTCGAAAAGAGCGATATCGATGTCTCAGCATACTTCGGACAGAAGTCTCACCAAGCTTATCGGAGAAAATGCATATCTCAGCTTGAAACCCGACGAAAACCAAAATATCTCCGGTTCTGCATATCCAACGCACTGTGGAGTGGTGAAAACACCAGATAACGTGTTTCTCGCATTAAATAGCTCGAAACGAGCGATGTCGATGATTCTGCATACTTCGGACAGAAGTCTCATCAAAATTATCGTAAAAAATGCATATCTCAGCTTGAAACCCCACGAAAACCAAGATATCGCTGTGTTCAGAATATCAAACGCACTGTGGAGTGGTGAAAACCCCAGAAGACGTGTTTCTCGCATTAAATAGCTCGGCTAGAGCGATCTCGATGGTTCTTCATACTTCGGACAGAAGTCTCATCAAGATTATCGTAAAAAATGCATATCTCAGCTTGAAACCCCACGAAAGCCAAGATATCGCTGGTTCTGCATATCAAACGCACTGTGGAGTGGTGAAAACACCGGATAAGGTTTTTCTCGCATTAACTAGCTCGAAAAGGGCGATCTCGATGTTTCAGCATACTTCGGACAGAAGTCTCACCAAGATTATCGCAGAAAATGCATATCTCAGCTTGAAACCCCACGAAAACCAAGAAATCTACTGTTTTGCATATCAAACGCACTGTGGAGTGGTGAAAACACCGGATAAGGTTTTTCTCGCATTAACTAGCTCGAAAAGAGCGATCTCGATGTTTCAGCATACTTCAGACTGAAGTCTCACCAAGCTTATCGTAGAAAATGCATATCTCAGCTTGAAACCCGACGAAAACCAAAATATCTCCGGTTCTGCATATCCAACGCACTGTGGAGTGGTGAAAACACCAGATAACGTGTTTCTCGCATTAAATAGCTCGAAACGAGCGATCTCGATGATTCTGCATACTTCGGACAGAAGTCTCAACAAGATTATCGCAGAAAATGCATATCTCAGCTTGAAACCCCACGAAAACCAAGATATCGCCGGTTCTGCATATCAAACGCACAGTGGAGTAGTGAAAAGATCAGAAAACGTGTTTCTCGCATTAAATAGCTCGAAAAGGGCGCTCTCGACGTTTCTGCATACTTCGGACAGATGTTTCACCAAGCTTATCGTAGAAAATGCATATCTCAGCTTGAAACCCGACCGAAACCAAGATATCTCCGGTTCTGCATGTCAAACGTACTGTGGAGTGGTGAAAACACCAGAAAACGTGTTTCGTGCATTAAGTAGCTCGAAAAGAGCGATCTAGATGTTTCTGCATACTTCTGACAGAAGTCTCACCAAGATTATCGCAGAAAATGCATATCTCAGCTTGAAACCCCACGAAAACCAAGATGTCGCCGGTTCTGCATATCAAACGCACTGTGGAGTGGTGAAAACACCAGATAACGTGTTTCTCGCACTAACTAGCCCGAAAAGAGCGATCTCGATGATTCAGCATACTTCAGACAGAAGTCTCAACAAGATTATCGCAGAAAATGCATATCTCAGCTTGAAACCCCACGAAAACAAAGATATCTACTGTTCTGCATATCAAACGCACTGTGGAGTGGTGAAAACACCAGATAACGTGTTTATCGCACTAACTAGCTCGAAAAGAGCGATCTCGATGATTCAGCATACTTCGGACAGAAGTCACACCATGATTATCGCAGAAAATGCATATCTCTGCTTGAAACCCCACGAAAACCAAGATATCTACTGTTCTGCATATCAAACGCACTGTGGAGTGGTGAAAACACCAGATAACGTGTTTGTCGCACTAACTAGCTCGAAAAGAGCGATCTCGATGATTCAGCATACTTCGGACAGAAGTCTCACCAAGATTATCGCAGAAAATGCATATCTCAGCTTGAAACCCCACGAATACCAAGATATCCCCGGTTCTGCATATCAAACGCACAGTGGAGTGGTGAAAACACCAGAAAACGTGTTTCTCGCATTAAATAGCTCGAAAAGAGCGCTCTCGACGTTTCTGCATACTTCGGACAGATGTTTCACCAAGCATATCGTAGAAAATGCATATCTCAGCTTGAAACCCGACGAAAACCAACATATCTCCGGTTCTGCATATCCAACGCACTGTGGAGTGGTAAAAACACCAGATAACGTGTTTCTCGCATTAAATAGCTCGAAACGAGCGATCTCGATGATTCTGCATACTTCGGACAGAAGTCTCAACAAGATTATCGCAGAAAATGCATATCTCAGCTTGAAACCCCACGAAAACCAAGATATCTACTGTTCTGCATATCGAACGCACTGTGGAGTGGTGAAATCACCAGAAAACGTGTTTCGTGCATTAAGTAGCTCGAAAAGAGCGATCTAGATGATTCTGCATACTTCTGACTGAAGTCTCACCAATATTATCGCAGAAAATGCATATCTCATCTTGAAACCCCACGAAAACCAAGATATCGCTGGTTCTGCATATCAAACGCACTGTGGAGTGGTGAAAACTCCAGAAAACGTGTTTCTCGCATTAAGTAGCTCGAAAAGAGTGTTCCCGAAAATCCTGCATACTTCTGACAGAAGTTTCACCAAGATTATCGTAGAAAATGCATATCTCAGCTTGAAACCCGACGAAAACCGATATATCTCCGGTTCTGCTCATCAAACGTACCGTGGAGTGGTGAAAACACCAGAAAACGTGTTTCGCGCATTAAGTAGCTCGAAAAGAGCGTTCTCGAAGATTCTGCATAATTCTGACAGAGGTCTCACGAGGATTATCGTAGATAATGCATATCTCAGCTTGAAACCCGACCGAAACCAAGATATCTCCGGTTCTGCATGTCAAGCGTACTGTGGAGTGGTGAAAACACCAGAAAACGTGTTTCGTGCATTAAGTAGCTCCAAAAGAGCGATCTAGATGATTCTGCATTCTTCTGACTGAAGTCTAACCAATATTATCGCAGTAAATGCATATCTCATCTTGAAACCACACGAAAACCAAGATATCGCTGGTTCTGCATGTCAAACTCACTGTGGAGTGGAGAAAACACCAGAAAACGGGTTTCGTGCATTAAGTATCTCGAAAGGAGCGATCTAGATGATTCTGCATAATTCTGACAGAAGCCTCACCAGGATTATCGTAGAAAATGCATATCTCAGCTTGAAACCCGACCGAAACCAAGATATCTCCGGTTCTGCATGTCAAACGTACTGTGGAGTAGTGAAAACACCAGAAAACGTGTTTCGTGCATTAAGTAGCTCGAAAAGAGCGATCTAGATGATTCTGCATAATTCTGACAGAAGTCTCACCAGGATTATCGTAGAAAATGCATATCTCAGCTTGAAACCCGACCGAAACGAAGATATCTCCGGTTCTGCATGTCAAGCGTACTGTGGAGTGGTGAAAACACCAGATAACGTGTTTATCGCATTAAATAGGTCGAAAAGAGCGATCTCGATGTTTCTGCATACTTCGTACAGAGGTCTCACCAAGATTATCGCAGAAAATGCATATCTCAGCTTGAAACCCCACGAAAACCAAGATATCGCTGGTTCTGCATATCAAACGCACTGTGGAGTGGTGAAAACACCAGAAAACGAGTTTCTCGCATTAAATAGCTCGAAAAGAGCGCTCTCGATGTTTCTGCATACTTCGGACAGATGTTTCACCAAGATTATCGTAGAAAATGCATATCTCAGCTTGAAACCCGACGAAAACCGATATATCTCCGGTTCTGCACATCAAACGTACCGTGGAGTGGTGAAAACACCAGAAAACGTGTTTCGCGCATTAAGTAGCTCGAAAAGAGCGATCTAGATGATTCTGCATAATTCTGACAGAAGTCTCACCAGGATTATCGCAGAAAATGCATATCTCAGCTTGAAACCCGACCGAAACCAAGATATCACCGGTTATGCATGTCAAAAGTACCGTGGAGTGGTGAAAACACCAGAAAACGTGTTTCGTGCATTAAGTAGCTCGAAAAGAGCGATCTAGATGATTGTGCATAATTCTGACAGAAGTCTCACCAGGATTATCGCAGAAAATGCATATCTCATGTTGAAACCCCACGAAAACCAAGATATCGCTGTGTTCAGCATATCAAACGCACTGTGGAGTGGTGAAAACCTCAGAAGACGTGTTTCTCGCATTAAATAGCTCGACTAGAGCGATCTCGATGATTCTTCATACTTCGGACAGAAGTCTCACCAAGATTATCGTAAAAAATGCATATCTCAGCTTGAAACCCCACAAAAACCAAGATATCGCCGGTACTGCATATCAAACGCACTGTGGAGTGGTGAAAACACCAGATAACGTGTTTCTCGCATTAAATAGCTCGAAAAGTGCGATCTCGATGATTCTGCATACTTCGGACAGAACTCTCACCATGATTATCGCAGAAAATGCATATCTCTGCTAGAAACCCCACGAAAACCAAGATATCTCCTGTTCTGCATATCAAACGCACTGTGGAGTGGTGATAACACCGGATAAGGTTTTTCTCGCATTAACTAGCTCGAAAAGAGCGATCTCGAATATTCTGCATACTTCTGACAGAAGTCTCACCAGGATTATCGTAGAAAATGCATATCTCAGCTTGAAACCCGACCGAAACCAAGATATCTCCGGTTCTGCATATCCAACGCACTGTGGAGTGGTGAAAACACCAGATAACGTGTTTCTCGCACTAACTAGCTCGAAAAGAGCGATCTCGATGATTCAGCATACTTCGGACAGAAGTCTCACCAAGATTATCGTAAAAAATGCATATCTCAGCTTGAAACCCCACGAAAACCAAGATATCGCTGGTTCTGCATATCAAACGCACTGTGGAGTGGTGAAAACACCAGATAACGTGTTTCTCGCACTAACTAGCTCGAAAAGAGCGATCTCGATGATTCAGCATACTTCGGACAGAAGTCTCACCAAGATTATCGCAGAAAATCTATATCTCTGCTTGAAACCCCACGAAAACCAAGATATCGTCGGTTCTGCATATCAAACGCACTGTGGAGTGGTGAAAACACCAGATAACGTGTATCTCGCATTAAATAGCTCGAAACGAGCGATCTCGATGATTAAGCATACTTCGGACAGAAGTCTCACCAAGATTATCGTAAAAAATGCATATCTCAGCTTGAAACCCCACGAAAACCAAGATATCGCTGGTTCTGCATATCAAACGCACTGTGGAGTGGTGAAAACACCAGATAACGTGTTTCTCGCACTAACTAGCTCGAAAAGAGCGATCTCGATGATTCAGCATACTTCGGACAGAAGTCTCACCAAGATTATCGCAGAAAATCTATATCTCTGCTTGAAACCCCACGAAAACCAAGATATCGTCGGTTCTGCATATCAAACGCACTGTGGAGTGGTGAAAACACCAGATAACGTGTTTCTCGCATTGAATAGCTCGAAACGAGCGATCTCGATGATTCTGCTTACTTCGGACAGAAGTCTCACCAAAACTATCGTAACAAATGCATATCTCAACTTGAAACCACACGAAAACCAAGATATCGCTGTGTTCAGCATATCAAACGCACTGTGGTGTGGTGAAAACCCCAGAAAACGTGTTTCTCGCATTAAATAGCTCGAATAGAGCGATCTCGATGATTCTTCATACTTCGGACAGAAGTCTCATCAAGATTATCGTAAAAAATGCATATCTCAGCTTGAAACACCTCGAAAGCCAAGATATCGCTGGTTCTGCATATCAAACGCAGTGTGGAGTGGTGAAAACACCGGATAAGTTTTTTCTTGCATTAACTAGCTCGAAAAGCGCGATATCGATGTCTCAGCATACTTCGGACAGAAGTCTCACCAAGCTTATCGTAGAAAATGCATATCTCAGCTTGAAACCCGACGAAAACCAAAATATCTCCGGTTCTGCATATCCAACGCACTGTGGAGTGGTGAAAACACCAGATAACGTGTTTCTCGCATTAAATAGCTCGAAACGAGCGATGTCGATGATTCTGCATACTTCGGACAGAAGTCTCATCAAAAGTATCGTAAAAAATGCATATCTCAGCTTGAAACCCCACGAAAACCAAGATATCGCTGTGTTCAGCATATCAAACGCACTGTGGAGTGGTGAAAACCCCAGAAGACGTGTTTCTCGCATTAAATAGCTCGACTAGAGCGATCTCGATGGTTCTTCATACTTCGGACAGAAGTCTCATCAAGATTATCGTAAAAAATGCATATCTCAGCTTGAAACCCCACGAAAGCCAAGATATCGCTGGTTCTGCATATCAAACGCACTGTGGAGTGGTGAAAACACCGGATAAGGTTTTTCTCGCATTAACTAGCTCGAAAAGGGCGATCTCGATGTTTCAGCATACTTCGGACAGAAGTCTCACCAAGATTATAGCAGAAAATGCATATCTCATCTTGAAACCCCACGAAAACCAAGATGTTGCTGGTACTGCATATCCAACGCACTGTGGAGTGGTGAAAACACCAGATAACGTGTTTCTCGCATTAAATAGCTCGAAACGAGCGATCTCGATGATTCTGCATACTTCGGACAGAAGTCTCAACAAGATTATCGCAGAAAATGCATATCTCAGCTTGAAACCCCACGAAAACCAAGATATCTACTGTTCTGCATATCAAACGCACTGTGGAGTGGTGAAAACACCAGATAACGTGTTTCTCGCACTAACTAGCTCGAAAAGAGCGATCTCGATGATTCAGCATACTTCGGACAGAAGTCTCACCAAGATTATCGCAGAAAATGCATATCTCAGCTTGAAACCCCACGAAAACCAAGATATCGCTGGTACTGCATATCCAACGCACTGTGGAGTGGTGAAAACACCAGATAACGTGTTTCTCGCATTGAATAGCTCGAAACGTGCGATCTCGATGATTCTGCATACTTCGGACAGAAGTCTCAACAAGATTATCGCAGAAAATGCATATCTCAGCTTGAAACCCTACGAAAACCAAGATATCTACTGTTTTGCATATCAAACGCACTGTGGAGTGGTGAAAACACCGGATAAGGTTTTTCTCGCATTAACTAGCTCGAAAAGAGCGATCTCGATGTTTCAGCATACTTCAGACAGAAGTCTCACCAAGCTTATCGTAGAAAATGCATATCTCAGCTTGAAACCCGACGAAAACCAAAATATCTCCGGTTCTGCATATCCAACACACTGTGGAGTGGTGAAAACACCAGATAACGTGTTTCTCGCATTAAATAGCTCGAAACGAGCGATCTCGATGATTCTGCATACTTCGGACAGAAGTCTCAACAAGATTATCGCAGAAAATGCATATCTCAGCTTGAAACCCCACGAAAACCAAGATATCGCCGGTTCTGCATATCAAACGCACAGTGGAGTAGTGAAAACATCAGAAAACGTGTTTCTCGCATTAAATAGCTCGAAAAGGGCGCTCTCGACGTTTCTGCATACTTCGGACAGATGTTTCACCAAGCTTATCGTAGAAAATGCATATCTCAGCTTGAAACCCGACGAAAACCAAAATATCTCCGGTTCTGCATATCCAACGCACTGTGGAGTGGTAAAAACACCAGATAACGTGTTTCTCGCATTAAGTAGCTTGAAACGAGCAATCCCGATGATTCTGCATACTTCGGACAGAAGTCTCAACAAGATTATCGCAGAAAAAGCATATCTCAGCTTGAAACCCCACGAAAACCAAGATGTCGCCGGTTCTGCATATCAAACGCACTGTGGAGTGGTGAAAACACCAGATAACGTGTTTCTCGCACTAACTAGCCCGAAAAGAGCGATCTCGATGATTCAGCATTCTTCAGACAGAAGTCTCAACAAGATTATCGCAGAAAATGCATATCTCAGCTTGAAACCCCACGAAAACAAAGATATCAACTGTTCTGCATATCAAACGCACTGTGGAGTGGTGAAAACACCAGATAACGTGTTTATCGCACTAACTAGCTCGAAAAGAGCGATCTCGATGATTCAGCATACTTCGGACAGAAGTCACACCATGATTATCGCAGAAAATGCATATCTCTGCTTGAAACCCCACGAAAACCAAGATATCTACTGTTCTGCATATCAAACGCACTGTGGAGTGGTGAAAACACCAGATAACGTGTTTCTCGCACTAACTAGCTCGAAAAGAGCGATCTCGATGATTCAGCATACTTCGGACAGAAGTCTCACCAAGATTATCGCAGAAAATGCATATCTCAGCTTGAAACCCCACGAATACCAAGATATCCCCGGTTCTGCATATCAAACGCACAGTGGAGTGGTGAAAACACCAGAAAACGTGTTTCTGGCATTAAATAGCTCGAAAAGAGCGCTCTCGACGTTTCTGCATACTTCGGACAGATGTTTCACCAAGCATATCGTAGAAAATGCATATCTCAGCTTGAAACCCGACGAAAACCAAGATATCGCTGGTTCTGCATATCAAACGCACTGTGGAGTGGTGAAAACACCAGAAAACGTGTTTCTCGCATTAAGTAGCTCGAAAAGAGTGTTCTCGAAAATCCTGCATACTTCTGACAGAAGTTTCACCAAGATTATCGTAGAAAATGCATATCTCAGCTTGAAACCCGACGAAAACCGATATATCTCCGGTTCTGCTCATCAAACGTACCGTGGAGTGGTGAAAACACCAGAAAACGTGTTTCGCGCATTAAGTAGCTCGAAAAGAGCGTTCTCGAAGATTCTGCATAATTCTGACAGAAGTCTCACGAGGATTATCGTAGAAAATGCATATCTCAGCTTGAAACCCGACCGAAACCAAGATATCTCCGGTTCTGCATGTCAAGCGTACTGTGGAGTGGTGAAAACACCAGAAAACGTGTTTCGTGCATTAAGTAGCTCCAAAAGAGCGATCTAGATGATTCTGCATTCTTCTGACTGAAGTCTAACCAATATTATCGCAGTAAATGCATATCTCATCTTGAAACCACACGAAAACCAAGATATCGCTGGTTCTGCATGTCAAACTCACTGTGGAGTGGTGAAAACACCAGAAAACGGGTTTCGTGCATTAAGTATCTCGAAAGGAGCGATCTAGATGATTCTGCATAATTCTGACAGAAGCCTCACCAGGATTATCGTAGAAAATGCATATCTCAGCTTGAAACCCGACCGAAACCAAGATATCTCCGGTTCTGCATGTCAAACGTACTGTGGAGTGGTGAAAACACCAGATAACGTGTTTATCGCATTAAATAGGTCGAAAAGAGCGATCTCGATGTTTCTGCATACTTCGTACAGAGGTCTCACCAAGATTATAGCAGAAAATGCATATCTCAGCTTGAAACCCCACGAAAACCAAGATATCGCTGGTTCTGCATATCAAACGCACTGTGGAGTGGTGAAAACACCAGATAACGTGTTTCTCGCATTAAATAGGTCGAAACGAGCGATCTCGATGATTAAGCATTCTTCGGACAGATGTTTTACCAAGCTTATCGTAGAAAATGCATATCTCCGCTTGAAACCCGACGAATACCAAGATATCGCTGGTTCTGCATATCAAACGCACTGTGGAGTGCTGAAAACACCAGATAACGTGTTTCTCGCATTAAATAGCTCGAAAAGTGCGATCCCGATGATTCTGCATACTTCGGACAGAAGTCTCACCAAGATTATCGCAGAAAATGCATATCTGAGCTTGAAACCCCACGAAAACCAAGATATCGCTGGTTCTGCACATCCAACGAACTGTGGAGTGCTGAAAACACCAGATAACGTGTTTCTCGCACTAACTAGCTCGAAAAGAGCGATCTCGATGATTCAGCATACTTCGGACAGAAGTCTCACCTAAATTATCGTAAAAAATGCATATCTCAGCTTGAATCCCCACGAAAACCAAGATATCGCTGTGTTCAGCATATCGAACGCACTGTGGAGTGGTGAAAACCCTCTGAAAACGTGTTTCTCGCATTAAATAGCTCGAATAGAGCGATCTCGATGATTCTTCATACTTCGGACAGAAGTCTCACCAAGATTATCGTAAAAAATGCATATCGCAGCTTGAAACCCCACGAAAGCCAAGATATCGCTGGTTCTGCATATCAAACGCACTGTGGAGTGGTGAAAACACCGGATAAGGTTTTTCTCGCATTAACTAGCTCGAAAAGAGCGATCTCGATGTTTCAGCATACTTTGGACAGAAGTCTCACCAAGATTATCGCAGAAAATGCATATCTCAGCTTGAAACCCCACGAAAACCAAGATATCGCTGGTTCTGCATATCAAACGCACTGTGGAGTGGTGAAAACACCAGATAACGTGTTTCTCGCATTAAATAGCTCGAAAAGAGCGATCTCGAAGATCGTGCATACTTCTGACAGAAGTCTCTCCAAGATTATCGTAGAAAATGCATATCTCAGCTTGAAACCCGACTGAAACCAAGATATCTCCGGTTCTGCATGTCAAACGTACTGTGGAGTGGTGAAAACACCAGAAAACGTGTTTCGTGCATTAAGTAGCTCGAAAAGAGCGATCTAGATGATTCTGCATACTTCTGACTGATGTCTCAGCAATATTATCGCAGAAAATGCATAGCTCAGCTCGAAACCTCACGAAAATCAAGATGTTGCCGGTTCTGCATATCAAACGCACTGTGGAGTGGTGAAAACACCAGAGAACGTGTTTCTCGCACTAACTAGCTCGAAAAGAGCGATCTCGATGATTCAGCATACTTCGGACAGAAGTCTCACCTAAATTATCGTAAAAAATGCATATCTCAGCTTGAATCCCCACGAAAACCAAGATATCGCTGTGTTCAGCATATCGAACGCACTGTGGAGTGGTGAAAACACCAGAGAACGTGATTCTCGCATTAAATAGCTCGAAAAGAGCGATCTCGATGGTTCTGCATTCATCGGACAGAAGTCTCACCAAGATTATCGCAGAAAATGCATATCTCTGCTTGAAACCCCACGAAAACCAGGATATCGCTGGTTCTGCATATCCAACGCACTGTGGAGTGCTGAAAACAACAGATAACGTGTTTGTCGCAATAAGTAGCTCGAAAAGAGCGTTCTCGAAGATCCTGCACACTTCTGACAGAAGTCTCACCAAGATTATCGTAGAAAATGCATATCTCAGTCTGAAACCCGACGAAAACCGAGCTATCTCCGGTTCTGCACATCAAACGTACCGTGGAGTGGTGAAAACACCAGAAAACGTGTTTCGTGCATTAAGTAGCTCGAAAAGAGCGATCTAGATGATTCTGCATACTTCTGACAAAAGACCCACCAAGATTATCGCAGAAAATGCATATCTCAGTTGGAAACACCTAGAAAATCAAGTTATCGCCTGTTCTGCATATCAAACGCACTGTGGAGTGGTGAAAACAACCAGAGAACGTGTTTCGCGCATTAAGTAGCTCGAAAAGAGCGTTCTCGAAGATTCTGCATACTTCTGACAGAGGTCTCACCAGGATTATCGTAGAAAATGCATATCTCAGCTGGAAACCCCGACGAAAGCCAAGATGTCGCCGGTTCTGCATATCAAACGCACTGTGGAGTGGTGAAAACACCAGATAACGTGTTTCTCGCATTAAATAGCTCGAAACGAGCGATCTCGATGATTCGGCATACTTCTAACAGAAGTCTCACCAAGATTATCGCAGAAAATGCATATCTCTGCTTGAAACCCCACGAAAACCAGGATATCTACTGTTCTGCATATCCAACGAACTGTGGAGTGGTGAAAACCCCAGAAAACGTGTTTCTAGCATTAAATAGCTCGAAAAGAGCGCTCTCGACGTTTCTGCATACTTCGGACAGATGTTTCACCAAGCTTATCGTAGAAAATGCATATCTCAGCTTGAAACCCGACGAAAACCAAAATATTTCCGGTTCTGCATATCCAACGCACTGTGGAGTGGTGAAAACACCAGATAACGTGTTTCTCGCATCAAATAGCTCGACACGAGCGATCTCGATGATTCTGCATACTTCTGACAGAAGTCTCACCAAGATTATCGCAGAAAATGCATATCTCTGCTTGAAACACCACGAAAACCAGGATATCTACTGTTCTGCATATCCAACGTACTGTGGAGTGGTGAAAACCTCAGAAAACGTGTTTCTCGCATTAAATAGCTCGAAACGAGCGATCTCGATGATTCTGCATACTTCTAACAGAAGTCTCACCATGATTATCGCAGAAAATGCATATCTCTGCTTGAAACCCCACGAAAACCAGGATATCTACTGTTCCGCATATTCAACGCACTGTGGAGTGGTGAAAACACCAGATAACGTGTTTCTCGCATTAAACAGCTCGAAAAGCGCTATCTCGATGTTTCAGCATACTTCGGACAGAAGTCCACCAAGATTATCGCTTAAAATGCATATCTCAGCTTGAACCCGACGAAATCCAAGATTTCGCCGGTTCTGTATATCAAACGCACTGTGGAGTGGTGAAAACACCAGATAACGTGTTTCCCGCATTAAATAGCTCGAAAAGAGGGATCTCGATGATTCTGCATACTTCTGACAGAAGACTCACAAAGATTATCGCAGAAAATGCATATCTCAGCTTGATACCCGACGACAGCCAAGATGTCGCCGGTTCTGCATATCAAACGCACTGTGGAGTGGTGAATACACCAGAAAACGTGTTTCTCGCATATTATAGCTCGAGAAGAGCGATCTAGATTATTCTGCATACTTCTGACAGAAGACTCACCAAGATTATCGCAGAAAATGCATATCTCAGCTGGAAACACCACGAAAATCAAGATATCGCCGGTTCTGCATATCAAACGCACTGTGGAATGTTGAAAACACCAGGAAACTTGTTTTTTTGCATTAAATAGCTCGACAAGAGCGATCTAGATGATTGTGCATACTTCTGACTGAAGTCTCACCAAGATTATCGCAGAAAATGCATATCTCTGCTTGAAACCCCACGAAAACCAGGATATCTACTGTTCTGCATATCCAACGAACTGTGGAGTGGTGAAAACCCCAGAAAACGTGTTTCTCGCATTAAATAGCTCGAAAAGAGCGCTCTCGACGTTTCTGCATACTTCGGACAGATGTTTCACCAAGCATATCGTAGAAAATGCATATCTCAGCTTGAAACCCAACGAAAACCAAAATATCTGCGGTTCTGCATATCCAACAAACTGTGGAGTGGTGAAAACACCAGATAACGTGTTTCTCGCATTAACTAGCTCGAAAAGAGCGTTCTCGAAGATCCTGCATACTTCTGACAGAAGTCTCACCAAGATTATCGCAGAAAATGCATATCTCAGCTTGAAACCCCACGAAAACCAAGATATCGCTGGTTCTGCATATCAAACGCACTGTAGAGTGGTGAAAACACCAGAAAACGTGTTTCGCGCATTAAGTAGCTCGAAAAGAGCGTTCTCGAAGATTCTGCATACTTCTGACAGAAGTCTCACCAGGATTATCGTAGAAAATGCATATCTCAGCTTGAAACCCGACCGAAACCAAGATATCTCCGGTTCTGCATGTCAAACGTACTGTGGAATGGTGAAAACACAAGAAAACGTGCTTCGTGCATTAAGAAGCTCGAAAAGCGCGATCCCGATGATTCAGCATACTTCGGACAGAAGTCTCACAAATATTATCGCAGAAAATGCATATCTCAGCTTGAAACCCCACGAAAACCAAGATATCTCCGGTTCTGCATATCAATCGCACTGTGGAGTGGTGAAAACACCAGATAACGTTTTTCTCGCATTAAATCTCTCGAGACGAGCGATCTCGATGATTCTGCATACTTCGGACAGAAGTTTCACCAAAATTATCGTAAAAAATGCATATCTAAGCTTGAAACCCCACGAAAACCAAGATATCGCCGGTTCTGCATATCATACGCACTGTGGAGTGGTGAAAACACCAGCGATCGTGTTTCTCGCATTAAATAGCTCGAAAAGTGCGATCTCGATGATTCTGCATACTTCGGACAGAAGTCTCAACAAGATTATCGCAGAAAATGCATATTTCAGCTTGAAACCCCACGAAAACAAAGATATCTACTGTTCTGCATATCAATCGCACTGTGGAGTGGTGAAAATACCAGATAACGTGTTTCTCGCATTAAATAGCTCGAAATGTGCGATCTCGATGATTCTGCAAACTTCTAACAGAAGTCTCACAAGGATTATCGCAGAAAATGCATATCTCTGCTTGAAACCCCACGAAAACCAAGATATCTACTGTTCTACATATCCAACGAACTGTGGAGTGGTGAAAACCCCAGAAAACGTGTTTCTCGCATTAAATAGCTCGAAAAGAGCGCTCTCGATGTTTCTGCATACTTCGGACAGATGTTTCACCAAGCTTATCGTAGAAACTGCATATCTCAGCTTGAAACCCGACGAAAACCAAAATATCTCCGGTTCTGCATATCCAACATACTGTGGAGTGGTGAAAACACCAGATTACGTGTTTCTCGCATTAAATAGCTCGAAACGAGCGATCTCGATGATTCTGCATACTTCGGACAGAAGTCTCACCAAAATTATCGTAAAAAATGCATATCTCAGCTTGAAACCCCACGAAAACCAAGATATCGACGGTTCGGCATACCATACGCACTGTGGAGTGGTGAAAACACCAGATAACGTGTTTCTCGCTCTAACTAGCTCGAAAAGAGCGATATCGATGATTCAGCAAACTTCGGACAGAAGTCTCACCAAGATTATCGCAGAAAATGCATATCTCAGCTTGAAACCCCACGAAAACCAAGATGTCGCCGGTTCTGCATATCAAACGCCCTGTGGAGTGGTGAAAACACCAGATAACGTGTTTCTCGCATTAAATAGCTCGAAACGAGCGATCTCGATGATTCTGCATACTTCGGACAGAAGTCTCAACAAGATTATCGCAGAAAATGCATATCTCAGCTTGAAACCCCACGAAAACCAAGATGTCGCCGGTTCTGCATATCAAACGCCCTGTGGAGTGGTGAAAACACCAGATAACGTGTTTCTCGCATTAAATAGCTCGAAACGAGCGATCTCGATGATTCTGCATACTTCGGACAGAAGTCTCAACAAGATTATCGCAGAAAATGCATATCTCAGCTTGAAACCCCACGAAAACCAAGATGTCGCCGGTTCTGCATATCAAACGCTCTGTGGAGTGGTGAAAACACCATATAACGTGTTTCTCGCATTAAATAGCTCGAAAAGAGCGTTCTCGAAGATCCTGCATACATCTGACAGAAGTCTCACCAAGAATATCGTAGAAAATGCATATCTCAGCTTGAAACCCGACGAAAACCGAGTTATCTCCGGTTCTGCATATCCAACGAACTGTGGTGTTGTGAAAACCCCAGAAAACGTGTTTCTCGCATTAAATAGCTCGAAAAGAGCGCTCTGGACGTATCTGCATACTTCGGACAGATGTTTCACCAAGCATATCGTAGAAAATGCATATCTCAGCTTGAAACCCAACGAAAACCAAAATATCTGCGGTTCTGCATATCCAACAAACTGTGGAGTGGTGAAAACACCAGATAACGTGTTTCTCGCATTAACTAGCTCGAAAAGAGCGTTCTCGAAGATCCTGCATACTTCTGACAGAAGTCTCACAAAGATTATCGCAGAAAATGCATATCTCAGCTTGAAACCCCACGAAAACCAAGATATCGCTGGTTCTGCATATCAAACGCACTGTAGAGTGGTGAAAACACCAGAAAACTTGTTTCGCGCATTAAGTAGCTCGAAAAGAGCGTTCTCGAAGATTCTGCATACTTCTGACAGAAGTCTCACCAGGATTATCGTAGAAAATGCATATCTCAGCTTGAAACCCGACCGAAACCAAGATATCTCCGGTTCTGCATGTCAAACGTACTGTGGAGTGGTGAAAACACCAGAAAACGTGTTTCGTGCATTAAGTAGCTCGAAAAGAGCGATCTCGACGTTTCTGCATACTTCGGACAGATGTTTCACCAAGCATATCGTAGAAAATGCATATCTCAGCTTCAGACCCGACGAAAATCAAGATGTCGCCCGTTCTTCATATCAAACGGACTGTGGAGTGGTGAAAACAACCAGATATCGTGCTTCTCGCATAAAATAGCTGGAAAAGTGCGATCTCGATGATTCTGCATACTGCGGACAGAAGTGTCACCAAGATTATCGTAAAAACTGCATATCTCAGCTTGAAACCCCCCGAAAACGAAGATATCGCTGGTTCTGCATATCAAACGCACTGTGAAGTGCTGAAAACACCAGATAACGTGTTTATCGCATTAAATAGGTCGAAAAGAGCGATCTAGATGATTCTGCATACTTCTGGCAGAAGACTCACCAGGATTATCGCAGAAAATGCATATCTCAGCTTGAAACCCCACGAAAACCAAGATATCGCTGGTTCTGCATATCAAACGCACTGTGGAGTGGTGAAAACACCAGATAACGTGTTTCTCGCATTATATAGGTCGAAACGAACGATCTCGATGATTAAGCATACTTCTGACAGAAGTCTCACCATGATTATCGTAAAAAATGCATATCTCAGCAGGAAACACCACGAAAATCACGATATCGCCGGTTCTGCATATCAAACGCACTGTGGAATGTTGAAAACACCAGGAAACTTGTTTTTATGCATTAAATAGCTCGACCAGAGCGATCTAGATGATTCTGCATACTTCTGACTGAAGTCTCACCAGGATTATCGCAGAAAATGCATATCTCAGCTTGAAACCCCACGAAAACCAAGATTTCGCAGGTTCTGCATATCAAACGCACTGAGGAGTGGTGAAAACACCAGATAACGTGTTTCGCGCATCAAATAGCTCGAAAAGAGCGCTCTCGATGTTTCTGCATACTTCGGACAGATGTTTCACCAGGATTATCGTAGAAAATGCATATCTCAGCTTGAAACCCGACGAAAACCAAAATATCGCCGGTTCTGCATATCAAACCAACTGTGGAGTGGTGAAAACACCAGATAATGTGTTTCTCGCATTAAATAGCTAGAAAAGTGCGATCTCGATGATTCTGCATACTTCTAACAGAAGTCACACCAAGATTATCGCAGAAAATGCATATCTCTCCTTGAATCCCCACGAAAACCAAGATATCTACTGTGCTGCATATCCAACGAACTGTGGAGTGGTGAAAACCCCAGTAAACGTGTTTCTCGCATCAAATAGCTCGAAAAGAGCGCTCTCGACGTTTCTGCATACTTCGGACAGATGTTTCACCAAGCTTATCGTAGAAAATGCATATCTCAGCTTGAAACCCGACGAAAACCAAAATATCTCCGGTTCTGCATATCAAACCAACTGTGGAGTGGTGAAAACACCAGATAACGTGTTTCTCGCATTAAATAGCTCGAAAAGAGCGATCTCGATGAGTCTGCATACTTCGGACAGAAGTCTCACCAAGATTATCGTAAAAAATGCATATCTCAGCTTGAAACCCCACGAAAACCAAGATATCGCTGGTACTGCATATCAAACGCACTGTGGAGTGGTGAAAACACCAGATAACGTGTTTCTCGCATTAAATAGCTCGAAAAGAGCGATCTCGATGATTCTGCATACTTCGGACAGAAGTCTCACCAAGATAATCGTAAAAACTGCATATCTCAGCTTGAAACCCCACGAAAACCAAGATATCGCTGGTACTGCATGTCAAACGCACTGTGGAGTGGTGAAAACACCAGATAACGTGTTTCTCGCATTGAATAGCTCGAAATAGCGATCTCGATGATTCTGCATAATTCGGACAGAAGACTCACCAGGATTATCGTAGAAAATGCATATCTCAGCTTGAAACCCGACCGAAACCAAGATATCTCCGGTTCTGCATGTCAAACGTACTGTGGAGTGGTGAAAACACCAGAAAACGTGTTTCGTGCATTAAGTAGCTCGAAAAGAGCGATCTCGACGTTTCTGCATACTTCGGACAGATGTTTCACCAAGCATATCGTAGAAAATGCATATCTCAGCTTGAAACCCAACGAAAACCAAAATATCTGCGGTTCTGCATATCCAACAAACTGTGGAGTGGTGAAAACACCAGATAACGTGTTTCTCGCATTAACTAGCTCGAAAAGAGCGTTCTCGGAGATCCTGCATACTTCTGACAGAAGTCTCACCAAGATTATCGCAGAAAATGCATATCTCAGCTTGAAACCCCACGAAAACCAAGATATCGCTGGTTCTGCATATCAAACGCACTGTAGAGTGGTGAAAACACCAGAAAACTTGTTTCGCGCATTAAGTAGCTCGAAAAGAGCGTTCTCGAAGATTCTGCATACTTCTGACAGAAGTCTCACCAGGATTATCGTAGAAAATGCATATCTCAGCTTGAAACCCGACCGAAACCAAGATATCTCCGGTTCTGCATGTCAAACGTACTGTGGAATGGTGAAAACACCAGAAAGCGTGCTTCGTGCATTAAGAAGCTCGAAAAGAGCGATCTAGATGATTCTGCATACTTCTGACAAAAGACCCACCAAGATTATCGCAGAAAATGCATATCTCAGCTTGAAACCTCACGAAAATCAAGATGTCGCCCGTTCTTCATATCAAACGGACTGTGGAGTGGTGAAAACAACCAGATATCGTGCTTCTCGCATAAAATAGCTGGAAAAGTGCGATCTCGATGATTCTGCATACTGCGGACAGAAGTGTCACCAAGATTATCGTAAAAACTGCATATCTCAGCTTGAAACCCCCCGAAAACGAAGATATCGCTGGTTCTGCATATCAAATGCACTGTGAAGTGCTGAAAACACCAGATAACGTGTTTATCGCATTAAATAGGTCGAAAAGAGCGATCTAGATGATTCTGCATACTTCTGGCAGAAGACTCACCAGGATTATCGCAGAAAATGCATATCTCAGCTTGAATCCCCACGAAAACCAAGATATCGCTGGTTCTGCATATCAAACGCACTGTGGAGTGGTGAAAACACCAGATAACGTGTTTCTCGCATTATATAGGTCAAAACGAACGATCTCGATGATTAAGCATACTTCTGACAGAAGTCTCACCATGATTATCGTAAAAAATGCATATCTCAGCAGGAAACACCACGAAAATCACGATATCGCCGGTTCTGCATATCAAACGCACTGTGGAATGTTGAAAACACCAGGAAACTTGTTTTTATGCATTAAATAGCTCGACCAGAGCGATCTAGATGATTCTGCATACTTCTGACTGAAGTCTCACCAGGATTATCGCAGAAAATGCATATCTCAGCTTGAAACCCCACGAAAACCAAGATTTCGCAGGTTCTGCATATCAAACGCACTGAGGAGTGGTGAAAACACCAGATAACGTGTTTCGCGCATCAAATAGCTCGAAAAGAGCGCTCTCGATGTTTCTGCATACTTCGGACAGATGTTTCACCAGGATTATCGTAGAAAATGCATATCTCAGCTTGAAACCCGACGAAAACCAAAATATCGCCGGTTCTGCATATCCAACGCACTGTGGAGTGGTGAAAACACCAGATAACGTGTTTCTCGCATTAAATAGCTCGAAACGAGCGATCTCGATGATTCTGCATACTTCGGAAAGAAGTCTCAACAAGCTTATCGCAGAAAATGCATATCTCAGCTTGAAACCCCACGAAAACCAAGATATCTACTGTTCTGCATAGCAAACGCACTGTGGAGTGGTGAAAACACCAGATAACGTGTTTCTCGCACTAACTAGCTCGAAAAGAGCGATCTCGATGATTCAGCATACTTCGGACAGAAGTCTCACCAAGATTATCGAAGAAAATGCATATCTCAGCAGGAAACACCACGAAAATCACGATATCGCCGGTTCTGCATATCAAACGCACTGTGGAATGTTGAAAACACCAGGAAACTTGTTTTTATGCATTAAATAGCTCGACCAGAGCGATCTAGATGATTCTGCATACTTCTAACAGAAGTCACACCAAGATTATCGCAGAAAATGCATATCTCTGCTTGAATCCCCACGAAAACCAAGATATCTACTGTGCTGCATATCCAACGAACTGTGGAGTGGTGAAAACCCCAGTAAACGTGTTTCTCGCATCAAATAGCTCGAAAAGAGCGCTCTCGACGTTTCTGCATACTTCGGACAGATGTTTCACCAAGCTTATCGTAGAAAATGCATATCTCAGCTTGAAACCCGACGAAAACCAAAATATCTCCGGTTCTGCATATCCAACGCACTGTGGAGTGGTGAAAACACCAGATAACGTGTTTCTCGCATTAAATAGCTCGAAACGAGCGATCTCGATGATTCTGCATACTTCGGAAAGAAGTCTCAACAAGCTTATCGCAGAAAATGCATATCTCAGCTTGAAACCCCACGAAAACCAAGATATCTACTGTTCTGCATATCAAACGCACTGTGGAGTGGTGAAAACACCAGATAACGTGTTTCTCGCACTAACTAGCTCGAAAAGAGCGATCTCGATGATTCAGCATACTTCGGACAGAAGTCTCACCAAGATTATCGAAGAAAATGCATATCTCAGCTTGAAACGCCACGAAAACCAAGATATCGCCGGTTCTGCATATCAAACGCACTGTGGAGTGGTGAAAACACCAGATAACTTGTTTCTCGAATTAAATAGCTCGAAAAGGGCGATCTCGATGATTCTGCATACTTCGGACAGAAGTCTCACCATGATTATCGTAAAAAATGCATATCTCAGCTTGAAACCCCACGAAAACCAAGATATCGCTGGTTCTGCATATACAACGAACTGTGGAGTGGTGAAAACACCAGAAAACGTGTTTCTCGCATTAAATAGCTCGAAAAGTACGATCTAGATGACTCTGCATACTTCGGACGGAAGTCTCACCAAGATTATCGCAGAAATTGCATATCTCAGCTTGAATCCCCACGAAAACCAAGATATCGCTGGTTCTGCATATCAAACGCACTGTGGAGTGGTGAAAACACCAGATAACGTGTTTCTCGCATTAAATAGCTCGAAAAGAGGGTTCTCGATGATTCTGCATACTTCTGACTGATGTCTCAGCAAGATTATCGCACAAAATGCATATCTCAGCTTGAACCCCGACGAAAGCCAAGATGTCGCCGGTTCTGCTTATCAAACGCACTGTGGAGTGGAGAAAACAACAGATAACGTGTTTCTCGCATTAAATAGCTCTAAAAGAGGGTTCTCGATGATTCTGCAAACTTCTGACTGATGTCTCCCCAAGATTATCGCAGAAAATGCATATCTCATCTTGAACCCCGACGAAAGCCAAGATGTCGCCGGTTCTGCATATCAAACGCACTGTGGAGTGGTGAAAACACCAGATAACGTGTTTCTCGCATTAAATAGCTCGAAAAGAGGGTTCTCGATGATTCTGCATACTTCTGACTGATGTGTCACCAAGATTATCGCAGAAAATGCATATCTCAGCTTGAACCCCGACGAAAGCCAAGATGTCGCCGGTTCTGCATATCAAACGCACTGTGGAGTGGTGAAAACACCAGATAACGTGTTTCTCGCATTAAGTAGCTCGAAACGAGCGATCACGATGATTCTGCATACTTCTGACAAAAGACTCACCAAGATTATCGCAGAAAATGCATATCTCAGCTGGAAACACCACGAAAATCACGATATCGCCGGTTCTGCATATCAAACGCACTGTGGAATGTTGAAAACACCAGGAAACATGTTTTTTGGCATTTAATAGCTCGACAAGTGCGATCTAGATGATTCTGCATACTTCTGACTGAAGTCTCACCAAGATTATCGCAGAAAATGCATATCTCAGCTTGAAACCCCACGAAAGCCAAGATATCTCCGGTTCTGCATGTCAAACGTACTGTGGAGTGGTGAAAACACCAGAAAACGTGTTTCTCGCATTAAGTAGCTCGAAACGAGCGATCTAGATGATTCTGCATACTTCTGACTGAAGTCTCACCAATATTATCGCAAAAAATGCATATCTCACCTTGAATCCTCACGAAAATCAAGATGACGCCGGTTCTGCATATCAAACGCACTGTTGAGTGGTGAAAACAACCAGATAACGTGTTTCTCGGATTAAATAGCTCGAAAAGAGCGATCCCGATGATTCTGCATACTTCTGACAGAAGTCTCACCATGATTATCGTAAAAAATGCATATCTCAGCTTGAAACCTCACGAAAACCAAGATATCTCCTGTTCTGCATATCCAACGAACTGTGGAATGGTGAAAACCCCAGAAAACGTGTTTCTCGCATTAAATAGCTCGAAAAGTACGATCTCGATGACTCTGCATACTTCGGACAGAAGTCTCACCAAGATTATCGCAGAAAATGCATATCTGAGCCTGAAACCCGACGAAATTCAAGATGTCGCCGGTTCTGCATATCAAACGCACTGTAGTATGTTGAAAACACCAGAAAACTTGTTTTTTCCCATTAAATAGCTCGGAACGAGCGATCTAGATGATTCTGCATACTTCAGACTGAAGTCTCACCAAGATAATCGCAGAAAATGCATATCTCAGCTTGAAACCTCACGAAAGACAAGTTATCTCTGGTTCTGCACATCAAACGTACTCTAGAGTGGTCAAAGCACCAGAATACGTGTTTCTCGCATTAAATAGCTCGAAAAGAGCGCTCTCGATGTTTCTGCATACTTCGGACAGATGTCTCACCACGCTTATCGTAGAAAATGCATATCTCCGCTTGAAACCCGACGAAAACCAAGATATCGCTGGTTCTGCATATCAAACGCACTGTGGAGTGCTGAAAACACCAGATAACGTGTTTCTCGCATTAAATAGCTCGAAAAGTGCGATCTCGATGATTCTGCATACTTCGGACAGAAGTCTCACCATGATTATCGTAAAAAATGCATATCTCAGCTTGAAACCCCACGAAAACCAAGATATCGCTGGTTCTGCATATCAAACGCACTGTGGAGTGGTGAACCCCCAGATAACGTGTTTCTCGCATTAAATAGGTGGAAAAGAGCGATCTCGATATTTCTGCATACTTCGGACAGAGGTCTCACCAAGCTTATCGCAGAAATAGCATATGTGAGCTTGAAACCCCACGAAAACCAAGATATCGCTGGTTCTGCATATCAAACGCACTGTGGAGTGGTGAAAACACAAGATAACGTGTTTCTCGCATTAAATAGGTCGAAACGAGCGATCTCGATGATTAAGCATACTTCGGACAGAAGTCTCATCAAGATTATCGCAAAAAATGCATATCTCAGCTTGAAACCCCACGAAAACCCAGATATCGCTGGTTCTGCATATCAAACGCACTGTGGCGTGCTGAATACACCAGATAACGTGTTTCTCGCATTAAATAGCTCGAAAAGTGCGATCTCGATGATTCTGCATACTTCGGACAGAAGTCTCACCATGATTATCGTAAAAAATGCATATCTCAGCTTGAAACCCCACGAAAACCAAGATATCGCTGGTTCTGCACATCCAACGAACTGTGGTGTGGTGAAAACCCCAGAAAACGTGTTTCTCGCATTAAATAGCTCGAAAAGAGCGTTCTTGATGTTTCTGCATACTTAGGACAGATGTTTCACCAAGATTATCGTAGAAAATGCATATCTCAGCTTGAAACCCGACGCAAAACCAAACATCGCCGGTTCTGCAAATCAAACGCACTGTGGAGTGGTGAAAACATCAGATAACGTGTTTCTAGCATTAAATAGCTCGAAAAGTGCGATCTCGATGATTCTGCATACTTCGGACAGAAGTCTCACCAAGATTATCGCAGAAAATGCATATCTGAGCTTGAAACCCCACGACAACCAAGATATCGCTGGTTCTGCATATCAAAGGAACTGTGGTGTGGTGAAAACCCCAGAAAACGTGTTTCTCTTATTAAATAGCTCGAAAAGAGCGCTCTTGATGTTTCTGCATACTTCGGACAGATGTTTCACCAAGATTATCGTAGAAAATGCATATCTCAACTTGAATCCCCACGAAAACCAATATATCGTCGGTTCTGCATAACATACGCACTGTGGAATGGTGAAAACACCAGATAACGTGTTTCTCGCATTAAATAGCTCGAAACGAGCGATCTCGATGATTAAGCATACTTCGGACAGAAGTCTCACCAAGATTATCGCAGAAATTGCATATCTCAGCTTGAATCCCCACGAAAACCAGGATATCGCTGGTTCTGCATATCAAACGCACTGTGGAGTGGTGAGAACCCCAGAAAACGTGTTTCTCGCATTAAATAGCACGAAAAGAGCGATCTCGATGATTCTGCATACTTCTGACAAAAGGCTCACCAAGATTATCGCAGAAAATGCATATCTCAGCTGGAAACACCACGAAAATCACGATATCGCCGGTTCTGCATATCAAACGCACTGTGGAGTGCTGAAAACACCGGATAACGTGTTTATCGCATTAAATAGGTCGAAAAGAGCGATCTCGATGTTTCTGCATACTTCGTACAGAGGTCTCACCAAGATTATCGCAGAAAATGCATATCTCAGCTTGAAACCCCACGAAAACCAAGATATCGCTGGTTCTGCATATCAAACGCACTGTGGAGTGGTGAAAACACCAGATAACGTGTTTCTCGCATTAAACAGGTCGAAACGAACGATCTCGATGATTAAGCATACTTCTGACAGAAGTCTCACCATGATTATCGCAGAAAATGCATATCTCAGCTTGACACCTCACGAAAGCCAAGTTATCTCTGGTTCTGCACATCAAACGTACTCTAGAGTGGTGAAAGCACCAGAAAACGTGTTTCTCGCATTAAATAGATCGAAAAGTGCGATCTCGATGATTCTGCATATTTCTAACAGAAGTCCACTATGATTATCGCAGAAAATGCATATCTCTGCTAGAAACCTCACGAAAGCCAAGTTATCTCTGGTTCTGCACATCAAACGTACTCTAGAGTGGTCAAAGCACCAGAAAACGTGTTTCTCGCATTAAATAGCTCGAAAAGTGCGATCTCGATGATTCTGCATACTTCGGACAGAAGTCTCACCATGATTATCGTAAAAAATGCATATCTCAGCTTGAAACCCCACGAAAACCCAGATATTGCTGGTTCTGCATATCAAACGCACTGTGGAGTGCTGAAAACACCAGATAACGTGTTTATCGCATTAAATAGGTCGAAAAGAGCGATCTCGATGTTTCTGCATACTTCGTACCGAGGTCTCACCAAGATTATCGCAGAAAATGCATATCTCAGCTTGAAACCCCACGAAAACCAAGATATCGCTGGTTCTGCATATCACACGCACTGTGGAGTGGTGAAAACACCAGATAACGTGTTTCTCGCATTAAATAGGTCGAAACGAACGATCTCGATGATTAAGCATACTTCTGACAGAAGTCTCACCATGAATATCGTAAAAAATGCATATCTCAGCTTGAAACCCCACGAAAACCCAGATATTGCTGGTTCTGCATATCAAACGCACAGTGGAGTGCTGAACACACCAGATAACGTGTTTATCGCATTAAATAGGTCGAATAGAGTGATCTCGATGTTTCTGCATACTTCGGGCAGAGGTCTCACCAAGATAATCGCAGAAAATGCATATCTCAGCTTGACACCTCACGAAAGCCAAGTTATCTCTGGTTCTGCACATCAAACGTACTCTAGAGTGGTGAAAGCACCAGAAAACGTGTTTCTCGCATTAAATAGATCGAAAAGTGCGATCTCGATGATTCTGCATACTTCTAACAGAAGTCCACTATGATTATCGCAGAAAATGCATATCTCTGCTAGAAACCCCACGAAAACCAAGATATCTCCTGTTCTGCATATCCAACGAACTGTGGAGTGGTGAAAACCCCAGAAAACGTGTTTCTCGCATTAAATAGCTCGAAAAGTACGATCTCGATGATTAAGCATACTTCGGACAGAAGTCTCACCAAGATTATCGCAGAAATTGCATATCTCAGCTTGAATCCCCACGAAAACCAGAATATCGCTGGTTCTGCATATCAAACGCACTGTGGAGTGCTGAAAACACCAGATAACGTGTTTCTCGCATTAAATAGCTCGAATAGAGCGATCTCGATGATTAAGCATACTTCGGGCAGAAGTCTCACCAAGATTATCGCAGAAAATGCATATCTGAGCTTGAAACCCCACGAAAACCAAGATATCTCCGGTTCTGCATATCCAACGAACTGTGGAGTGGTGAAAAACCCAGATAACGTGTTTCTCGCATTAAATAGCTCGAAAAGTGCGATCTCGATGATTCTGCATACTTCGGACAGAAGTCTCACCATGATTATCGTAAAAAATGCATATCTCAGCTTGAAACCCCACGAAAACCAAGATATCGCTGGTTCTGCATATCAAACGCACTGTGGAGTGGTGAAAACACCAGATAACGTGTTTCTCGCATTAAATAGGTCGAAAAGTACGATCTCGATGATTAAGCATACTTCGGACAGAAGTCTCACCAAGATTATCGCAGAAATTGCATATCTCAGCTTGAATCCCCACGGAAACCAGGATATCGCTGGTTCTGCATATCAAACGCACTGTGGAGTGCTGAAAACACCAGATAACGTGTTTCTCGCATTAAATAGCTCGAATAGAGCGATCTCGATGATTAAGCATACTTCGGACAGAAGTCTCTCCAAGATTATCGCAGAAAATGCATATCTGAGCTTGAAACCCCACGAAAACCACGATATCTCCGGTTCTGCATATCCAACGAACTGTGGAGTGGTGAAAACCCCAGAAAACGAGTTTCTCGCATTAAATAGCTCGAAAAGAGCGCTCTCGATGTTTCTGCATACTTCGGACAGATGTCTCACCAAGCTTATCGTAGAAATTGCATATCTCAGCTTGAATCCCCACGAAAACCAGAATATCGCTGGTTCTGCATATCAAACGCACTGTGGAGTGCTGAAAACACCAGATAACGTGTTTCTCGCATTAAATAGCTCGAATAGAGCGATCTCGATGATTAAGCATACTTCGGGCAGAAGTCTCACCAAGATTATCGCAGAAAATGCATATCTGAGCTTGAAACCCCACGAAAACCAAGATATCTCCGGTTCTGCATATCCAACGAACTGTGGAGTGGTGAAAAACCCAGATAACGTGTTTCTCGCATTAAATAGCTCGAAAAGTGCGATCTCGATGATTCTGCATACTTCGGACAGAAGTCTCACCATGATTATCGTAAAAAATGCATATCTCAGCTTGAAACCCCACGAAAACCAAGATATCGCTGGTTCTGCATATCAAACGCACTGTGGAGTGGTGAAAACACCAGATAACGTGTTTCTCGCATTAAATAGGTCGAAAAGTACGATCTCGATGATTAAGCATACTTCGGACAGAAGTCTCACCAAGATTATCGCAGAAATTGCATATCTCAGCTTGAATCCCCACGGAAACCAGGATATCGCTGGTTCTGCATATCAAACGCACTGTGGAGTGCTGAAAACACCAGATAACGTGTTTCTCGCATTAAATAGCTCGAATAGAGCGATCTCGATGATTAAGCATACTTCGGACAGAAGTCTCTCCAAGATTATCGCAGAAAATGCATATCTGAGCTTGAAACCCCACGAAAACCACGATATCTCCGGTTCTGCATATCCAACGAACTGTGGAGTGGTGAAAACCCCAGAAAACGAGTTTCTCGCATTAAATAGCTCGAAAAGAGCGCTCTCGATGTTTCTGCATACTTCGGACAGATGTCTCACCAAGCTTATCGTAGAAAATGCATATCTCAGCTTGAAACCCGACGAAAACCAAAATATCTCCGGTTCTGCATATCCAACGCACTGTGGAGTGGTGAAAACACCAGGAAACGTGTTTCTCGCATTAAATAGCTCGAAACGAGCGATCTCGATGATTCTGCATAAATCGGACAGAAGTCTCACCAAGATTATCGTAAAAAATGCATATCTCAGCTTGAAACCCCACGAAAACCAAGATATCTCTGGTTCTGCATATCAAACGCACTGTGGAGTGGTGAAAACACCAGACAACGTGTTTCTCGCATTAAATAGATCGAAAAGTGCGATCTCGATGATTCTGCATACTTCGGACAGAAGTCTCACCAAGATTATCGTAAAAAATGCATATCTCAGCTTGAAACCCCACGAAAACCAAGATTTCGCAGGTTCTGCATATCAAACGCACTGAGGAGTGGTGAAAACACCAGATAACGTGTTTCGCGCATCAAATAGCTCGAAAAGAGCGCTCTCGATGTTCCTGCATACTTCGGACAGATGTTTCACCAGGATTATCGTACAAAATGCATATCTCAGCTTGAAACCCGACGAAAACCAAAATATCGCCGGTTCTGCATATCAAACCAACTGTGGAGTGGTGAAAACACCAGATAATGTGTTTCTCGCATTAAATAGCTAGAAAAGTGCGATCTCGATGATTCTGCATACTTCTAACAGAAGTCACACCAAGATTATCGCAGAAAATGCATATCTCTGCTTGAATCCCCACGAAAACCAAGATATCTACTGTGCTGCATATCCAACGAACTGTGGAGTGGTGAAAACCCCAGTAAACGTGTTTCTCGCATCAAATAGCTCGAAAAGAGCGCTCTCGACGTTTCTGCATACTTCGGACAGATGTTTCACCAAGCTTATCGTAGAAAATGCATATCTCAGCTTGAAACCCGACGAAAACCAAAATATCTCCGGTTCTGCATATCAAACGCACTGTGGAGTGCTGAAAACACCAGATAACGTGTTTATCGCATTAAATAGGTCGAAAAGAGCGATCTCGATGTTTCTGCATACTTCGTACCGAGGTCTCACCAAGATTATCGCAGAAAATGCATATCTCAGCTTGAAACCCCACGAAAACCAAGATATCGCTGGTTCTGCATATCACACGCACTGTGGAGTGGTGAAAACACCAGATAACGTGTTTCTCGCATTAAATAGGTCGAAACGAACGATCTCGATGATTAAGCATACTTCTGACAGAAGTCTCACCATGAATATCGTAAAAAATGCATATCTCAGCTTGAAACCCCACGAAAACCCAGATATCGCTGGTTCTGCATATCAAACGCACAGTGGAGTGCTGAACACACCAGATAACGTGTTTATCGCATTAAATAGGTCGAATAGAGTGATCTCGATGTTTCCGCATACTTCGGGCAGAGGTCTCACCAAGATTATCGCAGAAAATGCATATCTCAGCATGAAACCCCACGAAAACCAAGATATCTCCGGTTCTGCACATCCAACGAACTGTGGTGTGGTGAAAACCCCAGAAAACGTGTTTCTCGGATTAAATAGCTCGAAAAGAGCGCTCTTGATGTTTCTGCATACTTCAGACTGAAGTCTCACCAAGATAATCGCAGAAAATGCATATCTCAGCTTGACACCTCACGAAAGCCAAGTTATCTCTGGTTCTGCACATCAAACGTACTCTAGAGTGGTGAAAGCACCAGAAAACGTGTTTCTCGCATTAAATAGATCGAAAAGTGCGATCTCGATGATTCTGCATACTTCTAACGGAAGTCCACTATTATTATCGCAGAAAATGCTTATCTGTGCTAGAAACCCCACGAAAACCAAGATATCTCCTGTTCTGCATATCCAACGAACTGTGGAGTGGTGAAAACACCAGAAAACGTGTTTCTCGCATTAAATAGCTCGAAAAGTACGATCTCGATGATTAAGCATACTTCGGACAGAAGTCTCACCAAGATTATCGCAGAAATTGCATATCTCAGCTTGAATCCCCACGAAAACCAGAATATCGCTGGTTCTGCATATCAAACGCACTGTGGAGTGCTGAAAACACCAGATAACGTGTTTCTCGCATTAAATAGCTCGAAAAGTGCGATCTCGATGATTCTGCATACTTCGGACAGAAGTCTCACCATGATTATCGTAAAAAATGCATATCTCAGCTTGAAACCCCACGAAAACCAAGATATCGCTGGTTCTGCATATCAAACGCACTGTGGAGTGGTGAAAACACCAGATAACGTGTTTCTCGCATTAAATAGGTCGAAAAGTACGATCTCGATGATTAAGCATACATCGGACAGAAGTCTCACCAAGATTATCGCAGAAATTGCATATCTCAGCTTGAATCCCCACGGAAACCAGGATATCGCTGGTTCTGCATATCAAACGCACTGTGGAGTGCTGAAAACACCAGATAACGTGTTTCTCGCATTAAATAGCTCGAATAGAGCGATCTCGATGATTAAGCATACTTCGGACAGAAGTCTCTCCAAGATTATCGCAGAAAATGCATATCTGAGCTTGAAACCCCACGAAAAACCACGATATCTCCGGTTCTGCATATCCAACGAACTGTGGAGTGGTGAAAACCCCAGAAAACGAGTTTTTCGCATTAAATAGCTCGAAAAGAGCGCTCTCGATGTTTCTGCATACTTCGGACAGATGTCTCACCAAGCTTATCGTAGAAAATGCATATCTCAGCTTGAAACCCGACGAAAACCAAAATATCTCCGGTTCTGCATATCCAACGCACTGTGGAGTGGTGAAAACACCAGGAAACGTGTTTCTCGCATTAAATAGCTCGAAACGAGCGATCTCGATGATTCTGCATAAATCGGACAGAAGTCTCACCAAGATTATCGTAAAAAATGCATATCTCAGATTGAAACCCCACGAAAACCAAGATATCGCTGGTTCTGCATATCAAACGCACTGTGGAGTGGTGAAAACACCAGACAACGTGTTTCTCGCATTAAATAGATCGAAAAGTGCGATCTCGATGATTCTGCATACTTCGGACAGAAGTCTCACCAAGATTATCGTAAAAAATGCATATCTCAGCTTGAAACCCCACGAAAACCAAGATTTCGCAGGTTCTGCATATCAAACGCACTGAGGAGTGGTGAAAACACCAGATAACGTGTTTCGCGCATCAAATACCTCGAAAAGAGCGCTCTCGATGTTTCTGCATACTTCGGACAGATGTTTCACCAGGATTATCGTAGAAAATGGATATCTCAGCTTGAAACCCGACGAAAACCAAAATATCGCCGGTTCTGCATATCAAACCAACTGTGGAGTGGTGAAAACACCAGATAATGTGTTTCTCGCATTAAATGGCTAGAAAAGTGCGATCTCGATGATTCTGCATACTTCTAACAGAAGTCACACCAAGATTATCGCAGAAAATGCATATCTCTGCTTGAATCCCCACGAAAACCAAGATATCTACTGTGCTGCATATCCAACGAACTGTGGAGTGGTGAAAACCCCAGTAAACGTGTTTCTCGCATCAAATAGCTCGAAAAGAGCGCTCTCGACGTTTCTGCATACTTCGGACAGATGTTTCACCAAGCTTATCGTAGAAAATGCATATCTCAGCTTGAAACCCCACGAAAACCAAGATATCTACTGTTCTGCACATCCAACGAACTGTGGTGTGGTGAAAACCCCAGAAAACGTGTTTCTCGCATTAAATAGCTCGAAAAGAGCGATCTCGATGATTCAGCATACTTCGGACAGAAGTCTCACCAAGATTATCGAAGAAAATGCATATCTCAGCTTGAAACCCCACGAAAACCAAGATATCTACTGTTCTGCATATCAAACGCACTGTGGAGTGGTGAAAACACCAGATAACGTGTTTCTCGCACTAACTAGCTCGAAAAGAGCGATCTCGATGATTCAGCATACTTCGGACAGAAGTCTCACCAAGATTATCGAAGAAAATGCATATCTCAGCTTGAAACGCCACGAAAACCAAGATATCGCCGGTTCTGCATATCAAACGCACTGTGGAGTGGTGAAAACACCAGATAACTTGTTTCTCGAATTAAATAGCTCGAAAAGAGCGATCTCGATGATTCTGCATACTTCGGACAGAAGTCTCACCATGATTATCGTAAAAAATGCATATCTCAGCTTGAAACCCCACGAAAACCAAGATATCGCTGGTTCTGCACATCCAACGACCTGTGGTGTGGTGAAAACCCCAGAAAACGTGTTTCTCGCATTAAATAGCTCGAATAGAGCGATCTCGATGATTAAGCATACTTCGGACAGAAGTCTCACCATGATTATCGTAAAAAATGCATATCTCAGCTTGAAACCCCACGAAAACCCAGATATCGCTGGTTCTGCATATCAAACGCACTGTGAAGTGCTGAAAACACCAGATAACGTGTTTATCGCATTAAATAGGTCGAAAAGAGCGATCTCGATGTTTCTGCATACTTCGTACAGAGGTCTCACCAAGATTATCGCAGAAAATGCATATCTCAGCTTGAAACCCCACGAAAACCAAGATATCTCCTGTTCTGCATATACAACGAACTGTGGAGTGGTGAAAACACCAGAAAACGTGTTTCTCGCATTAAATAGCTCGAAAAGTACGATCTAGATGACTCTGCATACTTCGGACGGAAGTCTCACCAAGATTATCGCAGAAATTGCATATCTCAGCTTGAATCCCCACGAAAACCAAGATATCGCTGGTTCTGCATATCAAACGCACTGTGGAGTGGTGAAAACACCAGATAACGTGTTTCTCGCATTAAATAGCTCGAAAAGAGGGTTCTCGATGATTCTGCATACTTCTGACTGATGTCTCAGCAAGATTATCGCAGAAAATGCATATCTCAGCTTGAACCCCGACGAAAGCCAAGATGTCGCCGGTTCTGCTTATCAAACGCACTGTGGAGTGGAGAAAACAACAGATAACGTGTTTCTCGCATTAAATAGCTCTAAAAGAGGGTTCTCGATGATTCTGCATACTTCTGACTGATGTCTCACCAAGATTATCGCAGAAAATGCATATCTCAGCTTGAACCCCCACGAAAACCAAGATATCGCTGGTTCTGCATACCAAACGCACTGTGGAGTGGTGAAAACACCAGATAACGTGTTTCTCGCATTAAATAGGTCGAAACGAACGATCTCGATGATTAAGCATACTTCTGACAGAAGTCTCACCATGATTATCGCAGAAAATGCATATCTCAGCTTGACACCTCACGAAAGCCAAGTTATCTCTGGTTCTGCACATCAAACGTACTCTAGAGTGGTGAAAGCACCAGAAAACGTGTTTCTCGCATTAAATAGATCGAAAAGTGCGATCTCGATGATTCTGCATACTTCTAACAGAAGTCCACTATGATTATCGCAGAAAATGCATATCTCTGCTAGAAACCCCACGAAAACCAAGATATCTCCTGTTCTGCATATCCAACGAACTGTGGTGTGGTGAAAACCCCAGAAAACGTGTTTCTCGCATTAAATAGCTCGAAAAGTACGATCTCGATGATTAAGCATACTACTGACTGATGTCTCAGCAAGATTATCGCAGAAAATGCATATCCCAGCTTGAACCCCGACGAAAGCCAAGATGTCGCCGGTTCTGCATATCAAACGCACTGTGGAGTGGTGAAAACACCAGATAACGTGTCTCTCGCATTAAGTAGCTCGAAATGAGCGATCTCGATGATTCTGCATACTTCTGACTGAAGTCTCAATAGGATTATCGCAGAAAATGCATATCTCAGCTTGAAACCCGACGAAATCCAAGATGTCGCTGGTTCTGCATATCAAACGCACTGTAGAATGTTGAAAACACCAGAAAACTTGTTTTTCCGCATTAAATAACTCGAAACGAGCGATCTAGATGATTCTGCATACTTCAGACTGAAGTCTCACCAAGGTAATCGCAGAAAATGCATATCTCAGCTTGAAACCTCACGAAAGCCAAGTTATCTCTGGTTCTGCACATCAAACGTACTCTAGAGTGGTCAAAGCACCAGAAAACGTGTTTCTCGCATTAAATAACTCGAAAAGTACGATCTCGATGATTAAGCATACTTCGGACAGATGTCTCACCAAGATTATCGCAGAAATTGCATATCTCAGCTTGAATCCCCACGAAAACCAGGACATCGCTGGTTCTGCATATCAAACGCACTGTTGAGTGCTGAAAACACCAGATAACGTGTTTCCCGCATTAAATAGCTCGAATAGAGCGATCTCGATGATTAAGTATACTTCGGACAGAAGTCTCACCAAGATTATCGCAGAAAATGTATATCTGAGCTTGAAACCCCACGAAAACCAAGATATCTCCGGTTCTGCATATCCAACGAACTGTGGGGTGGTGAAAACCCCAGAAAACGAGTTTCTCGCATTAAATAGCTCGAAAAGAGCGCTCTCGATGTTTCTGCATACTTCGGACAGATGTCTCACCAAGCTTATCGTAGAAAATGCGTATCTCCACTTGAAACCCGACGAAAACCAAGATATCGCTGGTTCTGCATATCAAACGCACTGTGGAGTGCTGAAAACACCAGATAACGTGTTTCTCGCATTAAATAGCTCGAAAAGTGCGATCTCGATGATTCTGCATACTTCGGACAGAAGTCTCATCATGATTATCGTAAAAAATGCATATCTCAGCTTGAAACCCCACGAAAACCCAGATATTGCTGGTTCTGCATATCAAACGCACTGTGGAGTGCTGAAAACACCAGATAACGTGTTTATCGCATTAAATAGGTCGAAAAGAGCGATCTCGATGTTTCTGCATACTTCGTACCGAGGTCTCACCAAGATTATCGCAGAAAATGCATATCTCAGCTTGAAACCCCACGAAAACCAAGATATCGCTGGTTCTGCATATCACACGCACTGTGGAGTGGTGAAAACACCAGATAACGTGTTTCTCGCATTAAATAGGTCGAAACGAACGATCTCGATGATTAAGCATACTTCTGACAGAAGTCTCACCATGATTATCGTAAAAAATGCATATCTCAGCTTGAAACCCCACGAAAACCCAGATATCGCTGGTTCTGCATATCAAACGCACAGTGGAGTGCTGAACACACCAGATAACGTGTTTATCGCATTAAATAGGTCGAATAGAGTGATCTCGATGTTTCTGCATACTTCGGGCAGAGGTCTCACCAAGATTATCGCAGAAAATGCATATCTCAGCATGAAACCCCACGAAAACCAAGATATCTCCGGTTCTGCACATCCAACGAACTGTGGTGTGGTGAAAACCCCAGAAAACGTGTTTCTCGGATTAAATAGCTCGAAAAGAGCGCTCTTGATGTTTCTGCATACTTCAGACTGAAGTCTCACCAAGATAATCGCAGAAAATGCATATCTCAGCTTGACACCTCACGAAAGCCAAGTTATCTCTGGTTCTGCACATCAAACGTACTCTAGAGTGGTGAAAGCACCAGAAAACGTGTTTCTCGCATTAAATAGATCGAAAAGTGCGATCTCGATGATTCTGCATACTTCTAACAGAAGTCCACTATGATTATCGCAGAAAATGCATATCTCTGCTAGAAACCCCACGAAAACCAAGATATCTCCTGTTCTGCATATCCAACGAACTGTGGAGTGGTGAAAACCCCAGAAAACGTGTTTCTCGCATTAAATAGCTCGAAAAGAGCGCACTCGATGATTAAGCATACTTCGGACAGATGTCTCACCAAGCTTATCGTAGAAAATGCATATCTCCGCTTGAAACCCGACGAATACCAAGATATCGCTGGTTCTGCATATCAAACGCACTGTGGAGTGCTGAAAACACCAGATAACGTGTTTCTCGCATTAAATAGCTCGAAAAGTGCGATCCCGATGATTCTGCATACTTCGGACAGAAGTCTCACCAAGATTATCGCAGAAAATGCATATCTGAGCTTGAAACCCCACGAAAACCAAGATATCGCTGGTTCTGCACATCCAACGAACTGTGGTGTGGTGAAAACCCCAGAAAACGTGTTACTCGCATTAAATAGCTCGAATAGAGCGATCTCGATGATTAAGCATACTTCGGACAGAAGTCTCACCAAGATTATCGTAAAAAATGCATATCTCAGCTTGAAACCCCACGAAAACCAAGATATCGCCGGTTCTGCATATCAAACGCACTGTGGAGTGCTGAAAACACCAGATAACGTGTTTCTCGCACTAACTAGCTCGAAAAGAGCGATCTCGATGATTCAGCATACTTCGGACAGAGGTCTCACCTAAATTATCGTAAAAAATGCATATCTCAGCTTGAATCCCCACGAAAACCAAGATATCGCTGTGTTCAGCATATCGAACGCACTGTGGAGTGGTGAAAACCCTCTGAAAACGTGTTTCTCGCATTAAATAGCTCGAATAGAGCGATCTCGATGATTCTTCATACTTCGGACAGAAGTCTCACCAAGATTATCGTAAAAAATGCATATCGCAGCTTGAAACCCCACGAAAGCCAAGATATCGCTGGTTCTGCATATCAAACGCACTGTGGAGTGGTGAAAACACCGGATAAGGTTTTTCTCGCATTAACTAGCTCGAAAAGAGCGATCTCGATGTTTCAGCATACTTTGGACAGAAGTCTCACCAAGATTATCGCAGAAAATGCATATCTCAGCTTGAAACCCCACGAAAACCAAGATATCGCTGGTTCTGCATATCAAACGCACTGTGGAGTGGTGAAATCACCAGATAACGTGTTTCTCGCATTAAATAGCTCGAAAAGAGCGATCTCGAAGATCGTGCATACTTCTGACAGAAGTCTCTCCAAGATTATCGTAGAAAATGCATATCTCAGCTTGAAACCCGACTGAAACCAAGATATCTCCGGTTCTGCATGTCAAACGTACTGTGGAGTGGTGAAAACACCAGAAAACGTGTTTCGTGCATTAAGTAGCTCGAAAAGAGCGATCTAGATGATTCTGCATACTTCTGACTGATGTCTCAGCAATATTATCGCAGAAAATGCATAGCTCAGCTCGAAACCTCACGAAAATCAAGATGTTGCCGGTTCTGCATATCAAACGCACTGTGGAGTGGTGAAAACACCAGAGAACGTTTTTCTCGCATTAAGTAGCTCGAAACGAGCGTTCTCGATGATTCTGCATACTTCTGACAGAAGTCTCACCAGGATTATCGTAGAAAATGCATATCTCAGTTTGAAACCCGACCGAAACCAAGATATCTCCTGTTCTGCCCAACAAACGTACCGTGGAGTGGTGAAAACACCAGATAACGTGTTTCGCGCATTATGTAGCTCGAAACGAGCGATCTCGATGATTCTGCATACTTCGGACAGAAGTCTCAACAAGATTATCGCAGAAAATGCATATCTCAGCTTGAAACCCCACGAATACCAAGATATGTACTGTTCTGCATATCAAACGCACTGTGGAGTGGTGAAAACACCAGATAACGTGTTTCACGCACTAACTAGCTCGAAAAGAGCGATCTCGATGATTCAGCATACTTCGGACAGAAGTCTCACCAAGATTATCGCAGAAAATGCATATCTCTGCTTGAAACCCCACGAAAACCAAGATATCGCCGGTTCTGCATATCAAACGCACTGTGGAGTGATGAAAACACCAGATAACGTGTTTCTCGCATTACATAGCTCGAAACGAGCGATCTCGATGCTTCTGCATACTTCGGACAGAAGTCTCACCAAAATTATCGTAAAAAATGCATATCTCAGCTTGAAACCCCACGAAAACCAAGATATCGCTGTGTTCAGCATATCAAACGCACTGTGGAGTGGTGAAAACCCCAGAAACCGTGTTTCTCGCATTAAATAGCTCGAATAGAGCGATCTCGATGATTCTTCATACTTCGGAGAGAAGTCTCAACAAGATTATCGTAAAAAATGCATATCTCAGCTTGAAACCCCACGAAAGCCAAGATATCTCCGGTTCTGCATGTCAAACGTACTGTGGAGTGGTGAAAACACCAGAATACGTGTTTCGTGCATTAAGTAGCTCGAAAAGAGCGATCTAGATGATTCTGCATACTTCTGACTGAAGTCTCACCAATCTTATCGCAGAAAATGCATATCTCAGATCGAAACCTCACGAAAATCAAGATATCTCCGGTTCTGCATATCCTACGAACTGTGGAGTGGTGAAAACCCCAGAAAACCTGTTTCTCGCATTGAATGGCTCGAAACGAGCGATCTCGATAATTAAGCATACTTCGGACAGAAGTCTCACCAAGATTATCGCAGGAAATGCATATCTCAGCTTGAAACCCCACGAAAACCAAGATATCTCCGGTTCTGCATATCCAACGAACTGTGGAGAGGTGAAAACCCCAGAAAACCTGTTTCTCGCATTAAATAGCTCCAAAAGAGCGCTCTCGACGTTTCTGCATACTTCGGACAGATGTTTCACCAAGCTTATCGTAGAAAATGCATATCTGAGCTTGAAACCCGACGAAAACCAAAATATCTGCGGTTCTGCATATCCAACGCACTGTGGAGTGGTGAAAACACCAGATAACGTGTTTCTCGCATTAAGTAGCTCGAAACGAGCGTTCTCGATGATTCTGCATACTTCTGACAGAAGTCTCACCAGGATTATCGTAGAAAATGCATATCTCAGTTTGAAACCCGACCGAAACCAAGATATCTCCGGTTCTGCATGTCAAACGTACTGTGGAGTGGTGAAAATACCAGATAACGTTTTTCTCGCATTAAGTAGCTCTAAAAGAGGGTTCTCGATGATTCTGCATACTTCTGACTGATGTCTCACCAAGATTATCGCAGAAAATGCATATCTCAGCTTGAACCCCCACGAAAACCAAGATATCGCTGGTTCTGCATACCAAACGCACTGTGGAGTGGTGAAAACACCAGATAACGTGTTTCTCGCATTAAATAGGTCGAAACGAACGATCTCGATGATTAAGCATACTTCTGACAGAAGTCTCACCATGATTATCGCAGAAAATGCATATCTCAGCTTGACACCTCACGAAAGCCAAGTTATCTCTGGTTCTGCACATCAAACGTACTCTAGAGTGGTGAAAGCACCAGAAAACGTGTTTCTCGCATTAAATAGATCGAAAAGTGCGATCTCGATGATTCTGCATACTTCTAACAGAAGTCCACTATGATTATCGCAGAAAATGCATATCTCTGCTAGAAACCCCACGAAAACCAAGATATCTCCTGTTCTGCATATCCAACGAACTGTGGTGTGGTGAAAACCCCAGAAAACGTGTTTCTCGCATTAAATAGCTCGAAAAGTACGATCTCGATGATTAAGCATACTACTGACTGATGTCTCAGCAAGATTATCGCAGAAAATGCATATCCCAGCTTGAACCCCGACGAAAGCCAAGATGTCGCCGGTTCTGCATATCAAACGCACTGTGGAGTGGTGAAAACACCAGATAACGTGTCTCTCGCATTAAGTAGCTCGAAATGAGCGATCTCGATGATTCTGCATACTTCTGACTGAAGTCTCAATAGGATTATCGCAGAAAATGCATATCTCAGCTTGAAACCCGACGAAATCCAAGATGTCGCTGGTTCTGCATATCAAACGCACTGTAGAATGTTGAAAACACCAGAAAACTTGTTTTTCCGCATTAAATAACTCGAAACGAGCGATCTAGATGATTCTGCATACTTCAGACTGAAGTCTCACCAAGGTAATCGCAGAAAATGCATATCTCAGCTTGAAACCTCACGAAAGCCAAGTTATCTCTGGTTCTGCACATCAAACGTACTCTAGAGTGGTCAAAGCACCAGAAAACGTGTTTCTCGCATTAAATAACTCGAAAAGTACGATCTCGATGATTAAGCATACTTCGGACAGATGTCTCACCAAGATTATCGCAGAAATTGCATATCTCAGCTTGAATCCCCACGAAAACCAGGACATCGCTGGTTCTGCATATCAAACGCACTGTTGAGTGCTGAAAACACCAGATAACGTGTTTCCCGCATTAAATAGCTCGAATAGAGCGATCTCGATGATTAAGTATACTTCGGACAGAAGTCTCACCAAGATTATCGCAGAAAATGTATATCTGAGCTTGAAACCCCACGAAAACCAAGATATCTCCGGTTCTGCATATCCAACGAACTGTGGGGTGGTGAAAACCCCAGAAAACGAGTTTCTCGCATTAAATAGCTCGAAAAGAGCGCTCTCGATGTTTCTGCATACTTCGGACAGATGTCTCACCAAGCTTATCGTAGAAAATGCGTATCTCCACTTGAAACCCGACGAAAACCAAGATATCGCTGGTTCTGCATATCAAACGCACTGTGGAGTGCTGAAAACACCAGATAACGTGTTTCTCGCATTAAATAGCTCGAAAAGTGCGATCTCGATGATTCTGCATACTTCGGACAGAAGTCTCATCATGATTATCGTAAAAAATGCATATCTCAGCTTGAAACCCCACGAAAACCCAGATATTGCTGGTTCTGCATATCAAACGCACTGTGGAGTGCTGAAAACACCAGATAACGTGTTTATCGCATTAAATAGGTCGAAAAGAGCGATCTCGATGTTTCTGCATACTTCGTACCGAGGTCTCACCAAGATTATCGCAGAAAATGCATATCTCAGCTTGAAACCCCACGAAAACCAAGATATCGCTGGTTCTGCATATCACACGCACTGTGGAGTGGTGAAAACACCAGATAACGTGTTTCTCGCATTAAATAGGTCGAAACGAACGATCTCGATGATTAAGCATACTTCTGACAGAAGTCTCACCATGATTATCGTAAAAAATGCATATCTCAGCTTGAAACCCCACGAAAACCCAGATATCGCTGGTTCTGCATATCAAACGCACAGTGGAGTGCTGAACACACCAGATAACGTGTTTATCGCATTAAATAGGTCGAATAGAGTGATCTCGATGTTTCTGCATACTTCGGGCAGAGGTCTCACCAAGATTATCGCAGAAAATGCATATCTCAGCATGAAACCCCACGAAAACCAAGATATCTCCGGTTCTGCACATCCAACGAACTGTGGTGTGGTGAAAACCCCAGAAAACGTGTTTCTCGGATTAAATAGCTCGAAAAGAGCGCTCTTGATGTTTCTGCATACTTCAGACTGAAGTCTCACCAAGATAATCGCAGAAAATGCATATCTCAGCTTGACACCTCACGAAAGCCAAGTTATCTCTGGTTCTGCACATCAAACGTACTCTAGAGTGGTGAAAGCACCAGAAAACGTGTTTCTCGCATTAAATAGATCGAAAAGTGCGATCTCGATGATTCTGCATACTTCTAACAGAAGTCCACTATGATTATCGCAGAAAATGCATATCTCTGCTAGAAACCCCACGAAAACCAAGATATCTCCTGTTCTGCATATCCAACGAACTGTGGAGTGGTGAAAACCCCAGAAAACGTGTTTCTCGCATTAAATAGCTCGAAAAGAGCGCACTCGATGATTAAGCATACTTCGGACAGATGTCTCACCAAGCTTATCGTAGAAAATGCATATCTCCGCTTGAAACCCGACGAATACCAAGATATCGCTGGTTCTGCATATCAAACGCACTGTGGAGTGCTGAAAACACCAGATAACGTGTTTCTCGCATTAAATAGCTCGAAAAGTGCGATCCCGATGATTCTGCATACTTCGGACAGAAGTCTCACCAAGATTATCGCAGAAAATGCATATCTGAGCTTGAAACCCCACGAAAACCAAGATATCGCTGGTTCTGCACATCCAACGAACTGTGGTGTGGTGAAAACCCCAGAAAACGTGTTACTCGCATTAAATAGCTCGAATAGAGCGATCTCGATGATTAAGCATACTTCGGACAGAAGTCTCACCAAGATTATCGTAAAAAATGCATATCTCAGCTTGAAACCCCACGAAAACCAAGATATCGCCGGTTCTGCATATCAAACGCACTGTGGAGTGCTGAAAACACCAGATAACGTGTTTCTCGCACTAACTAGCTCGAAAAGAGCGATCTCGATGATTCAGCATACTTCGGACAGAGGTCTCACCTAAATTATCGTAAAAAATGCATATCTCAGCTTGAATCCCCACGAAAACCAAGATATCGCTGTGTTCAGCATATCGAACGCACTGTGGAGTGGTGAAAACCCTCTGAAAACGTGTTTCTCGCATTAAATAGCTCGAATAGAGCGATCTCGATGATTCTTCATACTTCGGACAGAAGTCTCACCAAGATTATCGTAAAAAATGCATATCGCAGCTTGAAACCCCACGAAAGCCAAGATATCGCTGGTTCTGCATATCAAACGCACTGTGGAGTGGTGAAAACACCGGATAAGGTTTTTCTCGCATTAACTAGCTCGAAAAGAGCGATCTCGATGTTTCAGCATACTTTGGACAGAAGTCTCACCAAGATTATCGCAGAAAATGCATATCTCAGCTTGAAACCCCACGAAAACCAAGATATCGCTGGTTCTGCATATCAAACGCACTGTGGAGTGGTGAAATCACCAGATAACGTGTTTCTCGCATTAAATAGCTCGAAAAGAGCGATCTCGAAGATCGTGCATACTTCTGACAGAAGTCTCTCCAAGATTATCGTAGAAAATGCATATCTCAGCTTGAAACCCGACTGAAACCAAGATATCTCCGGTTCTGCATGTCAAACGTACTGTGGAGTGGTGAAAACACCAGAAAACGTGTTTCGTGCATTAAGTAGCTCGAAAAGAGCGATCTAGATGATTCTGCATACTTCTGACTGATGTCTCAGCAATATTATCGCAGAAAATGCATAGCTCAGCTCGAAACCTCACGAAAATCAAGATGTTGCCGGTTCTGCATATCAAACGCACTGTGGAGTGGTGAAAACACCAGAGAACGTTTTTCTCGCATTAAGTAGCTCGAAACGAGCGTTCTCGATGATTCTGCATACTTCTGACAGAAGTCTCACCAGGATTATCGTAGAAAATGCATATCTCAGTTTGAAACCCGACCGAAACCAAGATATCTCCTGTTCTGCCCAACAAACGTACCGTGGAGTGGTGAAAACACCAGATAACGTGTTTCGCGCATTATGTAGCTCGAAACGAGCGATCTCGATGATTCTGCATACTTCGGACAGAAGTCTCAACAAGATTATCGCAGAAAATGCATATCTCAGCTTGAAACCCCACGAATACCAAGATATGTACTGTTCTGCATATCAAACGCACTGTGGAGTGGTGAAAACACCAGATAACGTGTTTCACGCACTAACTAGCTCGAAAAGAGCGATCTCGATGATTCAGCATACTTCGGACAGAAGTCTCACCAAGATTATCGCAGAAAATGCATATCTCTGCTTGAAACCCCACGAAAACCAAGATATCGCCGGTTCTGCATATCAAACGCACTGTGGAGTGATGAAAACACCAGATAACGTGTTTCTCGCATTACATAGCTCGAAACGAGCGATCTCGATGCTTCTGCATACTTCGGACAGAAGTCTCACCAAAATTATCGTAAAAAATGCATATCTCAGCTTGAAACCCCACGAAAACCAAGATATCGCTGTGTTCAGCATATCAAACGCACTGTGGAGTGGTGAAAACCCCAGAAACCGTGTTTCTCGCATTAAATAGCTCGAATAGAGCGATCTCGATGATTCTTCATACTTCGGAGAGAAGTCTCAACAAGATTATCGTAAAAAATGCATATCTCAGCTTGAAACCCCACGAAAGCCAAGATATCTCCGGTTCTGCATGTCAAACGTACTGTGGAGTGGTGAAAACACCAGAATACGTGTTTCGTGCATTAAGTAGCTCGAAAAGAGCGATCTAGATGATTCTGCATACTTCTGACTGAAGTCTCACCAATCTTATCGCAGAAAATGCATATCTCAGATCGAAACCTCACGAAAATCAAGATATCTCCGGTTCTGCATATCCTACGAACTGTGGAGTGGTGAAAACCCCAGAAAACCTGTTTCTCGCATTGAATGGCTCGAAACGAGCGATCTCGATAATTAAGCATACTTCGGACAGAAGTCTCACCAAGATTATCGCAGGAAATGCATATCTCAGCTTGAAACCCCACGAAAACCAAGATATCTCCGGTTCTGCATATCCAACGAACTGTGGAGAGGTGAAAACCCCAGAAAACCTGTTTCTCGCATTAAATAGCTCCAAAAGAGCGCTCTCGACGTTTCTGCATACTTCGGACAGATGTTTCACCAAGCTTATCGTAGAAAATGCATATCTGAGCTTGAAACCCGACGAAAACCAAAATATCTGCGGTTCTGCATATCCAACGCACTGTGGAGTGGTGAAAACACCAGATAACGTGTTTCTCGCATTAAGTAGCTCGAAACGAGCGTTCTCGATGATTCTGCATACTTCTGACAGAAGTCTCACCAGGATTATCGTAGAAAATGCATATCTCAGTTTGAAACCCGACCGAAACCAAGATATCTCCGGTTCTGCATGTCAAACGTACTGTGGAGTGGTGAAAACACCAGAATACGTGTTTCGTGCATTAAGTAGCTCGAAAAGAGCGATCTAGATGATTCTGCATACTTCTGACTGAAGTCTCACCAATATTATCGCAGAAAATGCATATCTCAGCTCGAAACCTCACGAAAATCAAGATGTTGCCGGTTCTGCATATCCAGCGCACTGTGGAGTGGTGAAAATACCAGATAACGTTTTTCTCGCATTAAGTAGCTCGAAACGAGCGTTCTCGATGATTCTGCATACTTCTGACAGAAGTCTCACCAGGATTATCGTAGAAAATGCATATCTCAGTTTGAAACCCGACCGAAACCAAGATATCTCCTGTTCTGCCCAACAAACGTACCGTGGAGTGGTGAAAACACCAGAAAACGTGTTTCGCGCATTATGTAGCTCGAAACGAGCGATCTCGATGATTCTGCATACTTCTGACTGAAGTCTCACCAATATTATCGCAGAAAATGCATATCTCAGCTCGAAACCTCACGAAAATCAAGATTTTGCCGGTTCTGCATATCGTACGCACTGTGGAGTGGTGAAAACACCAGATAACGTGTTTCTCGCATTGAATAGCTCGAAACGAGCGATCTCGATAATTAAGCATACTTCGGACAGAAGTCTCACCAAGATTATCGCAGGAAATGCATATCTCAGCTTGAAACCCCACGAAAACCAAGATATCTCCGGTTCTGCATATCCAACGAACTGTGGAGAGGTGAAAACCCCAGAAAACCTGTTTCTCGTATTAAATAGCTCCAAAAGAGCGCTCTCGACGTTTCTGCATACTTCGGACAGATGTTTCACCAAGCTTATCGTAGAAAATGCATATCTGAGCTTGAAACACGACGAAAACCAAAATATCTGCGGTTCTGCATATCCAACGCACTGTGGAGTGGTGAAAACACCAGATAACGTGTTTCTCGCATTAAGTAGCTCGAAACGAGCGTTCTCGATGATTCTGCATACTTCTGACAGAAGTCTCACCAGGATTATCGTAGAAAATGCATATCTCAGTTTGAAACCCGACCGAAACCAAGATATCTCCGGTTCTGCATGTCAAACGTACTGTGGAGTGGTGAAAACACCAGAATACGTGTTTCGTGCATTAAGTAGCTCGAAAAGAGCGATCTAGATGATTCTGCATACTTCTGACTGAAGTCTCACCAATATTATCGCAGAAAATGCATATCTCAGCTCGAAACCTCACGAAAATCAAGATGTTGCCGGTTCTGCATATCCAGCGCACTGTGGAGTGGTGAAAATACCAGATAACGTTTTTCTCGCATTAAGTAGCTCGAAACGAGCGTTCTCGATGATTCTGCCTACTTCTGACAGAAGTCTCACCAGGATTATCGTAGAAAATGCATATCTCAGTTTGAAACCCGACCGAAACCAAGATATCTCCGGTTCTGCCCAACAAACGTACCGTGGAGTGGTGAAAACACCAGAAAACGTGTTTCGCGCATTAAGTAGCTCGAAACGAGCGATCTCGATGATTCTGCATACTTCTGACTGAAGTCTCACCAATATTATCGCAGAAAATGCATATCTCAGATCGAAACCTCACGAAAATCAAGATATCTCCGGTTCTGCATATCCTACGAACTGTGGAGTGGTGAAAACCCCAGAAAACCTGTTTCTCGCATTGAATGGCTCGAAACGAGCGATCTCGATAATTAAGCATACTTCGGACAGAAGTCTCACCAAGATTATCGCAGGAAATGCATATCTCAGCTTGAAACCCCACGAAAACCAAGATATCTCCGGTTCTGCATATCCAACGAACTGTGGAGAGGTGAAAACCCCAGAAAACCTGTTTCTCGCATTAAATAGCTCCAAAAGAGCGCTCTCGACGTTTCTGCATACTTCGGACAGATGTTTCACCAAGCTTATCGTAGAAAATGCATATCTGAGCTTGAAACCCGACGAAAACCAAAATATCTGCGGTTCTGCATATCCAACGCACTGTGGAGTGGTGAAAACACCAGATAACGTGTTTCTCGCATTAAGTAGCTCGAAACGAGCGTTCTCGATGATTCTGCATACTTCTGACAGAAGTCTCACCAGGATTATCGTAGAAAATGCATATCTCAGTTTGAAACCCGACCGAAACCAAGATATCTCCGGTTCTGCATGTCAAACGTACTGTGGAGTGGTGAAAACACCAGAATACGAGTTTCGTGCATTAAGTAGCTCGAAAAGAGCGATCTAGATGATTCTGCATACTTCTGACTGAAGTCTCACCAATATTATCGCAGAAAATGCATATCTCAGCTCGAAACCTCACGAAAATCAAGATGTTGCCGGTTCTGCATATCCAGCGCACTGTGGAGTGGTGAAAATACCAGATAACGTTTTTCTCGCATTAAGTAGCTCGAAACGAGCGTTCTCGATGATTCTGCATACTTCTGACAGAAGTCTCACCAGGATTATCGTAGAAAATGCATATCTCAGTTTGAAACCCGACCGAAACCAAGATATCTCCGGTTCTGCCCAACAAACGTACCGTGGAGTGGTGAAAACACCAGAAAACGTGTTTCGCGCATTATGTAGCTCGAAACGAGCGATCTCGATGATTCTGCATACTTCTGACTGAAGTCTCACCAATATTATCGCAGAAAATGCATATCTCAGCTCGAAACCTCACGAAAATCAAGATTTTGCCGGTTCTGCATATCGTACGCACTGTGGAGTGGTGAAAACACCAGATAACGTGTTTCTCGCATTGAATAGCTCGAAACGAGCGATCTCGATAATTAAGCATACTTCGGACAGAAGTCTCACCAAGATTATCGCAGGAAATGCATATCTCAGCTTGAAACCCCACGAAAACCAAGATATCTCCGGTTCTGCATATCCAACGAACTGTGGAGAGGTGAAAACCCCAGAAAACCTGTTTCTCGTATTAAATAGCTCCAAAAGAGCGCTCTCGACGTTTCTGCATACTTCGGACAGATGTTTCACCAATCTTATCGTAGAAAATGCATATCTGAGCTTGAAACCCGACGAAAACCAAAATATCTGCGGTTCTGCATATCCAACGCACTGTGGAGTGGTGAAAACACCAGATAACGTGTTTCTCGCATTAAGTAGCTCGAAACGAGCGTTCTCGATGATTCTGCATACTTCTGACAGAAGTCTCACCAGGATTATCGTAGAAAATGCATATCTCAGTTTGAAACCCGACCGAAACCAAGATATCTCCGGTTCTGCATATCAAACGCACTGTGGAGTGGTGAAAACACCGGATAAGGTTTTTCTCGCATTAACTAGCTCGAAAAGAGCCATCTCGATGTTTCAGCATACTTCGGACAGAAGTCTCACCAAGATTATCGCAGAAAATGCATATCTCTCCTTGAAACCCCACGAAAACCAAGATATCGCCGGTTCTGCATATCATACGCACTGTGGAGTGGTGAAAACACCAGATAACGTGTTTCTCGCATTGAATAGCTCGAAACGAGCGATCTCGATAATTAAGCATACTTCGGACAGAAGTCTCACCAAGATTATCGTAAAAAATGCATATCTCAGCTTGTAACCCCACGAAAACCAAGATATCTGCGGTTGTGCATATCCAACGCACTGTGGAGTGGTGAAAACACCAGATAACGTGTTTCTCGCATTAAATAGCTCGAAACGAGCGATCTCGATGATTCTGCATACTTCGGACAGAAGTCTCAACAAGATTATCGCAGAAAATGCATATCTCAGCTTGAAACCCCACGAATACCAAGACATGTACTGTTCTGCATATCAAACGCACTGTGGAGTGGTGAAAACACCAGATAACGTGTTTCACGCACTAACTAGCTCGAAAAGAGCGATCTCGATGATTCAGCATACTTCGGACAGAAGTCTCACCAAGATTATCGCAGAAAATGCATATCTCTGCTTGAAACCCCACGAAAACCAAGATATCGCCGGTTCTGCATATCAAACGCACTGTGGAGTGGTGAAAACACCAGATAACGTGTTTCTCGCATTACATAGCTCGAAACGAGCGATCTCGATGCTTCTGCATACTTCGGACAGAAGTCTCACCAAAATTATCGTAAAAAATGCATATCTCAGCTTGAAACCCCACGAAAACCAAGATATCGCTGTGTTCAGCATATCAAACGCACTGTGGAGTGGTGAAAACCCCAGAAAACGTGTTTCTCGCATTAAATAGCTCGAATAGAGCGATCTCGATGATTCTTCATACTTCGGAGAGAAGTCTCAACAAGATTATCGTAAAAAATGCATATCTCAGCTTGAAACCCCACGAAAGCCAAGATATCTCCGGTTCTGCATGTCAAACGTACTGTGGAGTGGTGAAAACACCAGAATACGTGTTTCGTGCATTAAGTAGCTCGAAAAGAGCGATCTAGATGATTCTGCATACTTCTGACTGAAGTCTCACCAATCTTATCGCAGAAAATGCATATCTCAGATCGAAACCTCACGAAAATCAAGATATCTCCGGTTCTGCATATCCTACGAACTGTGGAGTGGTGAAAACCCCAGAAAACCTGTTTCTCGCATTGAATGGCTCGAAACGAGCGATCTCGATAATTAAGCATACTTCGGACAGAAGTCTCACCAAGATTATCGCAGGAAATGCATATCTCAGCTTGAAACCCCACGAAAACCAAGATATCTCCGGTTCTGCATATCCAACGAACTGTGGAGAGGTGAAAACCCCAGAAAACCTGTTTCTCGCATTAAATAGCTCCAAAAGAGCGCTCTCGACGTTTCTGCATACTTCGGACAGATGTTTCACCAAGCTTATCGTAGAAAATGCATATCTGAGCTTGAAACCCGACGAAAAACAAAATATCTGCGGTTCTGCATATCCAACGCACTGTGGAGTGGTGAAAACACCAGATAACGTGTTTCTCGCATTAAGTAGCTCGAAACGAGCGTTCTCGATGATTCTGCATACTTCTGACAGAAGTCTCACCAGGATTATCGTAGAAAATGCATATCTCAGTTTGAAACCCGACCGAAACCAAGATATCTCCAGTTCTGCATGTCAAACGTACTGTGGAGTGGTGAAAACACCAGAATACGTGTTTCGTGCATTAAGTAGCTCGAAACGAGCGATCTCGATGATTCTGCATACTTCTGACTGAAGTCTCACCAATATTATCGCAGAAAATGCATATCTCAGCTCGAAACCTCACGAAAATCAAGATTTTGCCGGTTCTGCATATCGTACGCACTGTGGAGTGGTGAAAACACCAGATAACGTGTTTCTCGCATTGAATAGCTCGAAACGAGCGATCTCGATAATTAAGCATACTTCGGACAGAAGTCTCACCAAGATTATCGCAGGAAATGCATATCTCAGCTTGAAACCCCACGAAAACCAAGATATCTCCGGTTCTGCATATCCAACGAACTGTGGAGAGGTGAAAACCCCAGAAAACCTGTTTCTCGTATTAAATAGCTCCAAAAGAGCGCTCTCGACGTTTCTGCATACTTCGGACAGATGTTTCACCAAGCTTATCGTAGAAAATGCATATCTGAGCTTGAAACCCGACGAAAACCAAAATATCTGCGGTTCTGCATATCCAACGCACTGTGGAGTGGTGAAAACACCAGATAACGTGTTTCTCGCATTAAGTAGCTCGAAACGAGCGTTCTCGATGATTCTGCATACTTCTGACAGAAGTCTCACCAGGATTATCGTAGAAAATGCATATCTCAGTTTGAAACCCGACCGAAACCAAGATATCTCCGGTTCTGCATGTCAAACGTACTGTGGAGTGGTGAAAACACCAGAATACGTGTTTCGTGCATTAAGTAGCTCGAAAAGAGCGATCTAGATGATTCTGCATACTTCTGACTGAAGTCTCACCAATATTATCGCAGAAAATGCATATCTCAGCTCGAAACCTCACGAAAATCAAGATGTTGCCGGTTCTGCATATCCAGCGCACTGTGGAGTGGTGAAAATACCAGATAACGTTTTTCTCGCATTAAGTAGCTCGAAACGAGCGTTCTCGATGATTCTGCCTACTTCTGACAGAAGTCTCACCAGGATTATCGTAGAAAATGCATATCTCAGTTTGAAACCCGACCGAAACCAAGATATCTCCGGTTCTGCCCAACAAACGTACCGTGGAGTGGTGAAAACACCAGAAAACGTGTTTCGCGCATTAAGTAGCTCGAAACGAGCGATCTCGATGATTCTGCATACTTCTGACTGAAGTCTCACCAATATTATCGCAGAAAATGCATATCTCAGATCGAAACCTCACGAAAATCAAGATATCTCCGGTTCTGCATATCCTACGAACTGTGGAGTGGTGAAAACCCCAGAAAACCTGTTTCTCGCATTGAGTGGCTCGAAACGAGCGATCTCGATAATTAAGCATACTTCGGACAGAAGTCTCACCAAGATTATCGCAGGAAATGCATATCTCAGCTTGAAACCCCACGAAAACCAAGATATCTCCGGTTCTGCATATCCAACGAACTGTGGAGAGGTGAAAACCCCAGAAAACCTGTTTCTCGCATTAAATAGCTCCAAAAGAGCGCTCTCGACGTTTCTGCATACTTCGGACAGATGTTTCACCAAGCTTATCGTAGAAAATGCATATCTGAGCTTGAAACCCGACGAAAACCAAAATATCTGCGGTTCTGCATATCCAACGCACTGTGGAGTGGTGAAAACACCAGATAACGTGTTTCACGCACTAACTAGCTCGAAAAGAGCGATCTCGATGATTCAGCATACTTCGGACAGAAGTCTCACCAAGATTATCGCAGAAAATGCATATCTCTGCTTGAAACCCCACGAAAACCAAGATATCGCCGGTTCTGCATATCAAACGCACTGTGGAGTGGTGAAAACACCAGATAACGTGTTTCTCGCATTACATAGCTCGAAACGAGCGATCTCGATGCTTCTGCATACTTCGGACAGAAGTCTCACCAAAATTATCGTAAAAAATGCATATCTCAGCTTGAAACCCCACGAAAACCAAGATATCGCTGTGTTCAGCATATCAAACGCACTGTGGAGTGGTGAAAACCCCAGAAAACGTGTTTCTCGCATTAAATAGCTCGAATAGAGCGATCTCGATGATTCTTCATACTTCGGAGAGAAGTCTCAACAAGATTATCGTAAAAAATGCATATCTCAGCTTGAAACCCCACGAAAGCCAAGATATCTCCGGTTCTGCATGTCAAACGTACTGTGGAGTGGTGAAAACACCAGAATACGTGTTTCGTGCATTAAGTAGCTCGAAAAGAGCGATCTAGATGATTCTGCATACTTCTGACTGAAGTCTCACCAATCTTATCGCAGAAAATGCATATCTCAGATCGAAACCTCACGAAAATCAAGATATCTCCGGTTCTGCATATCCTACGAACTGTGGAGTGGTGAAAACCCCAGAAAACCTGTTTCTCGCATTGAATGGCTCGAAACGAGCGATCTCGATAATTAAGCATACTTCGGACAGAAGTCTCACCAAGATTATCGCAGGAAATGCATATCTCAGCTTGAAACCCCACGAAAACCAAGATATCTCCGGTTCTGCATATCCAACGAACTGTGGAGAGGTGAAAACCCCAGAAAACCTGTTTCTCGCATTAAATAGCTCCAAAAGAGCGCTCTCGACGTTTCTGCATACTTCGGACAGATGTTTCACCAAGCTTATCGTAGAAAATGCATATCTGAGCTTGAAACCCGACGAAAACCAAAATATCTGCGGTTCTGCATATCCAACGCACTGTGGAGTGGTGAAAACACCAGATAACGTGTTTCTCGCATTAAGTAGCTCGAAACGAGCGTTCTCGATGATTCTGCATACTTCTGACAGAAGTCTCACCAGGATTATCGTAGAAAATGCATATCTCAGTTTGAAACCCGACCGAAACCAAGATATCTCCGGTTCTGCATGTCAAACGTACTGTGGAGTGGTGAAAACACCAGAATACGTGTTTCGTGCATTAAGTAGCTCGAAACGAGCGATCTCGATGATTCTGCATACTTCTGACTGAAGTCTCACCAATATTATCGCAGAAAATGCATATCTCAGCTCGAAACCTCACGAAAATCAAGATTTTGCCGGTTCTGCATATCGTACGCACTGTGGAGTGGTGAAAACACCAGATAACGTGTTTCTCGCATTGAATAGCTCGAAACGAGCGATCTCGATAATTAAGCATACTTCGGACAGAAGTCTCACCAAGATTATCGCAGGAAATGCATATCTCAGCTTGAAACCCCACGAAAACCAAGATATCTCCGGTTCTGCATATCCAACGAACTGTGGAGAGGTGAAAACCCCAGAAAACCTGTTTCTCGTATTAAATAGCTCCAAAAGAGCGCTCTCGACGTTTCTGCATACTTCGGACAGATGTTTCACCAAGCTTATCGTAGAAAATGCATATCTGAGCTTGAAACCCGACGAAAACCAAAATATCTGCGGTTCTGCATATCCAACGCACTGTGGAGTGGTGAAAACACCAGATAACGTGTTTCTCGCATTAAGTAGCTCGAAACGAGCGTTCTCGATGATTCTGCATACTTCTGACAGAAGTCTCACCAGGATTATCGTAGAAAATGCATATCTCAGTTTGAAACCCGACCGAAACCAAGATATCTCCGGTTCTGCATGTCAAACGTACTGTGGAGTGGTGAAAACACCAGAATACGTGTTTCGTGCATTAAGTAGCTCGAAAAGAGCGATCTAGATGATTCTGCATACTTCTGACTGAAGTCTCACCAATATTATCGCAGAAAATGCATATCTCAGCTCGAAACCTCACGAAAATCAAGATGTTGCCGGTTCTGCATATCCAGCGCACTGTGGAGTGGTGAAAATACCAGATAACGTTTTTCTCGCATTAAGTAGCTCGAAACGAGCGTTCTCGATGATTCTGCCTACTTCTGACAGAAGTCTCACCAGGATTATCGTAGAAAATGCATATCTCAGTTTGAAACCCGACCGAAACCAAGATATCTCCGGTTCTGCCCAACAAACGTACCGTGGAGTGGTGAAAACACCAGAAAACGTGTTTCGCGCATTAAGTAGCTCGAAACGAGCGATCTCGATGATTCTGCATACTTCTGACTGAAGTCTCACCAATATTATCGCAGAAAATGCATATCTCAGATCGAAACCTCACGAAAATCAAGATATCTCCGGTTCTGCATATCCTACGAACTGTGGAGTGGTGAAAACCCCAGAAAACCTGTTTCTCGCATTGAATGGCTCGAAACGAGCGATCTCGATAATTAAGCATACTTCGGACAGAAGTCTCACCAAGATTATCGCAGGAAATGCATATCTCAGCTTGAAACCCCACGAAAACCAAGATATCTCCGGTTCTGCATATCCAACGAACTGTGGAGAGGTGAAAACCCCAGAAAACCTGTTTCTCGCATTAAATAGCTCCAAAAGAGCGCTCTCGACGTTTCTGCATACTTCGGACAGATGTTTCACCAAGCTTATCGTAGAAAATGCATATCTGAGCTTGAAACCCGACGAAAACCAAAATATCTGCGGTTCTGCATATCCAACGCACTGTGGAGTGGTGAAAACACCAGATAACGTGTTTCTCGCATTAAGTAGCTCGAAACGAGCGTTCTCGATGATTCTGCATACTTCTGACAGAAGTCTCACCAGGATTATCGTAGAAAATGCATATCTCAGTTTGAAACCCGACCGAAACCAAGATATCTCCGGTTCTGCATGTCAAACGTACTGTGGAGTGGTGAAAACACCAGAATACGTGTTTCGTGCATTAAGTAGCTCGAAAAGAGCGATCTAGATGATTCTGCATACTTCTGACTGAAGTCTCACCAATATTATCGCAGAAAATGCATATCTCAGCTCGAAACCTCACGAAAATCAAGATGTTGCCGGTTCTGCATATCCAGCGCACTGTGGAGTGGTGAAAATACCAGATAACGTTTTTCTCGCATTAAGTAGCTCGAAACGAGCGTTCTCGAAGATCCTGCATACTTCTGACAGAAGTCTCACCAAGATTATCGTAGAAAATGCATATCTCAGCTTGAAACCCGACGAAAACAGAGTTATCTCCGGTTCTGCCCAACAAACGTACCGTGGAGTGGTGAAAACACCAGAAAACGTGTTTCGCGCATTAAGTAGCTCGAAACGAGCGATCTCGATGATTCTGCATACTTCTGACAGAAGTCTCACCAAGATTATCGCAGGAAATGCATATCTCAGCTTGAAACCCGACGAAAACAGAGTTATCTCCGGTTCTGCCCAACAAACGTACCGTGGAGTGGTGAAAACACCAGAAAACGTGTTTCGCGCATTAAGTAGCTCGAAAAGAGCGATCACGAAGATTCTGCATACTTCTGACAGAAGTCTCACCAGGATTATCGCAGGAAATGCATATCTCAGCTTGAAACCCCACGAAAACCAAGATATCTACTGTTCTGCATATCCAACGAACTGTGGAGTGGTGAAAACCCCAGAAAACGTGTTGCTCGCATTAAATAGCTCGAATAGAGCGCTCTCAACGTTTCTGTATACTTCGGACAGATGTTTCACCAAGCTTATCGTAGAAAATGCATATCTCAGCTGGAAACCCCACGAAAACCAAGATATCGCCTGTTCTGCATATCAGACGCACTGTGGAGTGGTGAAAACACCAGAAAACGTGTTTCTCGCATTAACTAGCTCGAAAAGAGCGTTCTCGATGATTCTGCATACTTCTCATAGATGAAACACCAAGTTTATCGCAGAAAATGCATATTTCAGCAGGAAACCCCACGAAAACCAAGTTATCGGCGGCTCTACATATCAAACGCACTGTGGAGTGGTCAAAACACCAGATAACGTGTTTCTCGCATTAAATAGCTCGAAAAGAGCGATATCGATGATTCTGCATACTTCGGACAGAAGTCTCACCAATATTATCGCAGAAAATGCATATGTCAGATTGAAACCTCACGAAAATCAAGATGACGCCGGTTCTGCATATCAAACGCACTGTGGAGTGGTGAAAACAACCAGATAACGTGTTTCTCGCATTAAATAGCTCGACACGAGCGATCTAGGTGATTCTGCATACTTCTGACTGAAGTCTCACCAATATTATCGCAGAAAATGCATATCTCAGCTTGAAACCCGACAAAAACCACGATGTCGCCGGTTCTGCATATCAAAGGCACTGTGGGGTGGTGAAAACACCAGAAAGCGTGTTTCTCGCATTAAATAGCTCGAATAGAGCGATCACGATGATTCTGCATACTTCTCATAGATGAAACACCAAGATTATCGCAGAAAATGCATACTTCAGCTGGAAAACACACGAAAACCAAGTTATCGGCGGCTCTACATATCAAACGCACTGTGGAGTGGTCAAAACACCAGAAAACGTGTTTCTCGCATTAAGTAGCTCGAAAAGAGCGTTCTCGAAGATTCTGCATACTTCTGACAGAGGTCTCACCAATATTATCGTAGAAAATGCATATCTCAGCTTGAAACTCGACCGAAACCAAGATATCTCCGGTTCTGCATGTCAAACGTACAGTGGAGTTGTGAATACACCAGAAAACGTGTTTCTCGCATTAAATAGCTCGAAAAGAGCGATCCAGATGATTCTGCAAACTTCTGACAGAAGTCTCACCAATATTAGCGTAGAAAATGCATATCTCAGCTTGAAACCCGACCGAAACGAAGATATCTCCGGTTCTGCATGTCTAACGCACTGTGGAGTGGTGAAAACAACCAGATAACGTGTTTCTCGCATTAAATAGCTCGAAACGAGCGATCTAGGTGATTCAGCATACTTCTGACTGAAGTCTCACCAATATTATCGCAGAAAATGCATATCTCTGCTTGAAACCCCACGAAAACCAAGATATCGCCGGTTCTGCATATCAAACGCACTGTGGAGTGGTGAAAACACCAGGTAACGTGTTTCTCGCATTAAATAGCTCGAAACGAGCGATCTCGATGAATCTGCATACTTCGGACAGAAGTCCCACCAAGATTATCGTAAAAAATGCATATCTCAGCTTGAAACCCCACGAAAGCCAAGATATCGCTGTGTTCAGCATAGCAGACGCACTGTGGAATGGTGAAAACCCAAGAAAACATGTTTCTCGCATTAAATAGCTCGAATAGAGCGATCTCGATGAATTCTTCATACTTCGGACAGAAGTCTCAACAAGATTATCGTAAAAAATGCATATCTCAGCTTGATACCCCGCGAAAGCCAAGATATCGCTGGTTCTGCATATCAAACGCACTGTGGAGTGGTGAAAACACCGGATAAGGTTTTTCTCGCATTAACTAGCTCGAAAAGAGCGATCTCGATGTTTCAGCATACTTCGGACAGAAGTCTCTCCAAGATTATCGCAGAAAATGCATATCTAAGCTTGAAACCCCACGAAAACCAAGATATCGCCGGTTCTGCATATCATACGCACTGAGGAGTGGTGAAAATACCAGATAACGTGTTTCTCGCATTAAATAGCTCGAAACCAGCGATCTCGATGATTAAGCATACATCGGACAGAAGTCTCACCAAGATTATGGTAAAAAATGCATATCTCAGCTTGAAACCCCACGAAAACCAAGATATCGATGGTTCTGCATATCAAACGCACTGTGGAGTGCTGAAAACACCAGATAACGTGTTTGTCGCATTAAATAGCTCGAATAGAGCGATCTCGATGAGTCTGCATACTTCGGACAGAAGTCTCACCAAGATTATCGTAAAAAATGCATATCTCAGCTTGAAACCCCACGAAAACCAAGATATCGCTGGTACTGCATATCAAACGCACTGTGGAGTGGTGAAAACACCAGATAACGTGTTTCTCGCATTAAATAGCTCGAAAAGAGCGATCTCGATGATTCTGCATACTTCGGACAGAAGTCTCACCAAGATAATCGTAAAAAATGCATATCTCAGCTTGAAACCCCACGAAAACCAAGATATCGCTGGTACTGCATATCAAACGCACTGTGGAGTGGTGAAAACACCAGATAACGTGTTTCTCGCATTAAATAGCTCGAAAAGAGCGATCTCGATGATTCTGCATAATTCGGACAAAAGTCTCACAAAGATTATCGCAGAAAATGCATATCTCAGCTGGAAACCCTACGACAACCAAGATATCGCGGGTTCTGCATGTCAAACGTACAGTGGAGTGGTGAATACACCAGAAAACGTGTTTCTCGCATTAACTAGCTCGAAAAGAGCGCTCTCGATGATTCTGCATACTTCTCATAGATGAAAAACCAATATTATCGCAGAAAATGCATATCTCAGCTAGAAACATCACGATAATCAAGATGTCGACGGTTCTGCATATCAAACGCACTGTGGGGTGGAGAAAACACCAGAAAACCTGTTTCTCGCATTAAATAGCTCGAAAAGAGCGATCTAGATGATTCTGCATACTTCTGACAGAAGTCTCACCAAGATTATCGCAGGAAATGCATATCTCAGCTTGAAACCCCACGAAAACCAAGATATCTCCGGTTCTGCATATCCAACGAACTGTGGAGTGGTGAAAACCCCAGAAAACGAGTTTCTCGCATTAAATAGCTCGAAAAGAGCGCTCTCGATGTTTCTGCATACTTCGGACAGATGTTTCACCAAGATTATCGTAGAAAATGCATATCTCAGCTTGAAACCCGACGAAAACCAAAATATCGCCGGTTCTGCATATCAAACCAACTGTGGAGTGGTGAAAACACCAGATAACGTGTTTCTCGCATTAGATAGCTCGAAAAGTGCGATCTCGATGATTCTGCATACTTCTAACAGAGGTCTCAACAAGATTATCGCAGAAAATGCATATCTCTGCTTGAAACCCCACGAAAACCAAGATATCTACTTTTCTGCATATCCAACGAACTGTGGAGTGGTGAAAACCCCAGAAAACATGTTTCTCGCATTAAATAGCTCGAAAAGAGCGCACTCGACGTTTCTGCATACTTCGGACAGATGTTTCACCAAGCTTATCGCAGAAAATGCATATCTCAGCTTGAAACCCGACGAAAACCAAACTATCGCCGGTTCTGCATATCAAACCAACTGTGGAGTGGTGAAAACACCAGATAACGTGTTTCTCGCATTAAATAGCTCGAAAAGCGCGATCCCGATGATTCAGCATACTTCGGACAAAAGTCTCACCAAGATTATCGCAGGAAATGCATATCTCAGCTTGAAACCCCACGAAAACCAAGATATCTACTGTTCTGCATATCCAACGAACTGTGGAGTGGTGAAAACCCCAGAAAACGTGTTGCTCGCATTAAATAGCTCGAATAGAGCGCTCTCAACGTTTCTGCATACTTCGGACAGATGTTTCACCAAGCTTATCGTAGAAAATGCATATCTCAGCTTGAAACCCCACGAAAACCAAGATATCGCCGGTTCTACATATCAAACCAACTGTGGAGTGGTGAACACACCAGATAACGTGTTTCTCGCATTAAATAGCTCGAAAAGCGCGATCCCGATGATTCAGCATACTTCGGACAGAAGTCTCACAAATATTATCGCAGAAAATGCATATCTCAGCTTGAAACCCCACGAAAACCAAGATATCTCCGGTTCTGCATATCAATCGCACTGTGGAGTGGTGAAAACACCAGATAACGTTTTTCTCGCATTAAATCTCTCCAGACGAGCGATCTCGATGATTCTGCATACTTCGGACAGAAGTTTCACCAAAATTATCGTAAAAAATGCATATCTAAGCTTGAAACCCCACGAAAACCAAGATATCGCCGGTTCTGCATATCATACGCACTGTGGAGTGGTGAAAACACCAGCGATCGTGTTTCTCGCATTAAATAGCTCGAAAAGTGCGATCTCGATGATTCTGCATACTTCGGACAGAAGTCTCAACAAGATTATCGCAGAAAATGCATATTTCAGCTTGAAACCCCACGAAAACAAAGATATCTACTGTTCTGCATATCAATCGCACTGTGGAGTGGTGAAAATACCAGATAACGTGTTTCTCGCATTAAATAGCTCGAAATGTGCGATCTCGATGATTCTGCAAACTTCTAACAGAAGTCTCACAAGGATTATCGCAGAAAATGCATATCTCTGCTTGAAACCCCACGAAAACCAAGATATCTACTGTTCTGCATATCCAACGAACTGTGGAGTGGTGAAAACCCCAGAAAACGTGTTTCTCGCATTAAATAGCTCGATAAGAGCGCTCTCGATGTTTCTGCATACTTCGGACTGATGTTTCACCAAGCTTATCGTAGAAAATGCATATCTCAGCTTGAAACCCGACGAAAACCAAAATATCTCCGGTTCTGCATATCCAACATACTGTGGAGTGGTGAAAACACCAGATAACGTGTTTCTCGCATTAAATAGCTCGAAACGAGCGATCTCGATGATTCTGCATACTTCGGACAGAAGTCTCACCAAAATTATCGTAAAAAATGCATATCTCAGCTTGAAACCCCACGAAAACCAAGATGTCGCCGGTTCTGCATATCAAACGCCCTGTGGAGTGGTGAAAACACCAGATAACGTGTTTCTCGCACTAACTAGCTCGAAAAGAGCGATCTCGATGATACAGCATACTTCGTACAGAAGTCTCAACAAGATTATCGCAGAAAATGCATTATCTCAGCTTGAAACCCGACCGAAACTGAGTTATCTCCGGTTCTGCATATCAAACGCACTGTGGAGTGGTGAAAACACCAGATAACGTGTTTCTCGCATTAAATAGCTCGAAAAGAGCGTTCTCGAAGATCCTGCATACATCTGACAGAAGTCTCACCAAGAATATCGTAGAAAATGCATATCTCAGCTTGAAACCCGACGAAAACCGAGTTATCTCCGGTTCTGCATATCCAACGAACTGTGGTGTTGTGAAAAAACCAGAAAACGTGTTTCTCGCATTAAATAGCTCGATAAGAGCGCTCTCGACGTTTCTGCATACTTCGGACAGAAGTCTCACCAAGATAGTCGTAAAAAATGCATATCTCAGCTTGAAACCCCACGAAAACCAAGATATCGCTGGTACTGCATATCAAACGCACTGTGGAGTGGTGAAAACACCAGATAACGTGTTTCTCGCATTGAATAGCTCGAAATAGCGATCTCGATGATTCTGCATAATTCGGACAGAAGACTCACCAGGATTATCGTAGAAAATGCATATCTCAGCTTGAAACCCGACCGAAACCAAGATATCTCCGGATCTGCATGTCCAACAAACTGTGGAGTGGTGAAAACACCAGATAACGTGTTTCTCGCATTAACTAGCTCGAAAAGAGCGTTCTCGAAGATCCTGCATACTTCTGACAGAAGTCTCACCAAGATTATCGCAGAAAATGCATATCTCAGCTTGAAACCCCACGAAAACCAAGATATCGCTGGTTCTGCATATCAAACGCACTGTAGAGTGGTGAAAACACCAGAAAACTTGTTTCGCGCATTAAGTAGCTCGAAAAGAGCGTTCTCGAAGATTCTGCATACTTCTGACAGAAGTCTCACCAGGATTATCGTAGAAAATGCATATCTCAGCTTGAAACCCGACCGAAACCTAGATATCTCCGGTTCTGCATGTCAAACGTACTGTGGAATGGTGAAAACACCAGAAAAGATGCTTCGTGCATTAAGAAGCTCGAAAAGAGCAATCTAGATGATTCTGCATACTTCTGACAAAAGACCCACCAAGATTATCGCAGAAAATGCATATCTCAGCTTGAAACCTCACGAAAATCAAGATGTCGCCCGTTCTTCATATCAAACGGACTGTGGAGTGGTGAAAACAACCAGATATCGTGCTTCTCGCATAAAATAGCTGGAAAAGTGCGATCTCGATGATTCTGCATACTGCGGACAGAAGTGTCACCAAGATTATCGTAAAAACTGCATATCTCAGCTTGAAACCCCCCGAAAACGAAGATATCGCTGGTACTGCATATCAGACGCACTGTGGAGTGGTGAAAACACCAGATAACGTGTTTCTCGCATTAACTAGCTCGAAAAGAGCGATCTAGATGATTCTGCATACTTCTGGCAGAAGACTCACCAGGATTATCGTAGAAAATGCATATCTCAGCTTGAAACCCGACCGAAACCAAGATATCTCCGGTTCTGCATGTCAAACGTACTGTGGAGTGGTGAAAACACCAGAAAACGTGTTTCGTGCATTAAGTAGCTCGAAAAGAGCGATCTCGACGTTTTTGCATACTTCGGACAGATGTTTCACCAAGCATATCGTAGAAAATGCATATCTCAGCTTGAAACCCAACGAAAACCAAAATATCTGCGGTTCTGCATATCCAACAAACTGTGGAGTGGTGAAAACACCAGATAACGTGTTTCTCGCATTAACTAGCTCGAAAAGAGCGTTCTCGAAGATCCTGCATACTTCTGACAGAAGTCTCACCAAGATTATCGCAGAAAATGCATATCTCAGCTTGAAACCCCACGAAAACCAAGATATCGCTGGTTCTGCATATCAAACGCACTGTAGAGTGGTGAAAACACCAGAAAACGTGTTTCGCGCATTAAGTAGCTCGAAAAGAGCGTTCTCGAAGATTCTGCATACTTCTGACAGAAGTCTCACCAGGATTATCGTAGAAAATGCATATCTCAGCTTGAAACCCGACCGAAACCAAGATATCTCCGGTTCTGCATGTCAAACGTACTGTGGAATGGTGAAAACACCAGAAAAGGTGCTTCGTGCATTAAGAAGCTCGAAAAGCGCGATCCCGATGATTCAGCATACTTCGGACAGAAGTCTCACAAATATTATCGCAGAAAATGCATATCTCAGCTTGAAACCCCACGAAAACCAAGATATCTCCGGTTCTGCATATCAATCGCACTGTGGAGTGGTGAAAACACCAGATAACGTTTTTCTCGCATTAAATCTCTCGAGACGAGCGATCTCGATGATTCTGCATACTTCGGACAGAAGTTTCACCAAAATTATCGTAAAAAATGCATATCTAAGCTTGAAACCCCACGAAAACCAAGATATCGCCGGTTCTGCATATCATACGCACTGTGGAGTGGTGAAAACACCAGCGATCGTGTTTCTCGCATTAAATAGCTCGAAAAGTGCGATCTCGATGATTCTGCATACTTCGGACAGAAGTCTCAACAAGATTATCGCAGAAAATGCATATTTCAGCTTGAAACCCCACGAAAACCAAGATATCTACTGTTCTGCATATCCAACGAACTGTGGAGTGGTGAAAACCCCAGAAAACGTGTTTCTCGCATTAGATAGCTCGAAAAGAGCGCTCTCGATGTTTCTGCATACTTCGGACAGATGTTTCACCAAGCTTATCGTAGAAAATGCATATCTCAGCTTGAAACCCGACGAAAACCAAAATATCTCCGGTTCTGCATATCCAACATACTGTGGAGTGGTGAAAACACCAGATAACGTGTTTCTCGCATTAAATAGCTCGAAACGAGCGATCTCGATGATTCTGCATACTTCGGACAGAAGTCTCACCAAAATTATCGTAAAAAATGAATATCTCAGCTTGAAACCCCACGAAAACCAAGATATCGACGGTTCGGCATACCATACGCACTGTGGAGTGGTGAAAACACCAGATAACGTGTTTCTCGCTCTAACTAGCTCGAAAAGAGCGATATCGATGATTCAGCAAACTTCGGACAGAAGTCTCACCAAGATTATCGCAGAAAATGCATATCTCAGCTTGAAACCCCACGAAAACCAAGATGTCGCCGGTTCTGCATATCAAACGCCCTGTGGAGTGGTGAAAACACCAGATAACGTGTTTCTCGCATTAAATAGCTCGAAACGAGCGATCTCGATGATTCTGCATACTTCGGACAGAAGTCTCAACAAGATTATCGCAGAAAATGCATATCTCAGCTTGAAACCCCACGAAAACCAAGATGTCGCCGGTTCTGCATATCAAACGCTCTGTGGAGTGGTGAAAACACCAGATAACGTGTTTCTCGCACTAACTAGCTCGAAAAGAGCGATCTCGATGATACAGCATACTTCGTACAGAAGTCTCAACAAGATTATCGCAGAAAATGCATTATCTCAGCTTGAAACCCGACCGAAACTGAGTTATCTCCGGTTCTGCATATCAAACGCACTGTGGAGTGGTGAAAACACCAGATAACGTGTTTCTCGCATTAAATAGCTCGAAAAGAGCGTTCTCGAAGATCCTGCATACATCTGACAGAAGTCTCACCAAGAATATCGTAGAAAATGCATATCTCAGCTTGAAACCCGACGAATACCGAGTTATCTCCGGTTCTGCTTATCCAACGAACTGTGGTGTTGTGAGAACCCCAGAAAACGTGTTTCTCGCATTAAATAGCTCGATAAGAGCGCTCTCGACGTTTCTGCATACTTCGGACAGATGTTTCACCAAGATTATCGTAGAAAATGCATATCTCAGCTTGAAACCCGACGAAAACCAAAATATCGCAGGTTCTGCATATCAAACCAACTGTGGAGTTGTGAAAACACCAGATAACGTGTTTCTCGCATTAAATAGCTCGAAAAGTGCGATCTCGATGATTCTGCATACTTCTAACAGAAGTCTCACCAAGATTATCGCAGAAAATGCATATCTCTGCTTGAAACCCCACGAAAATCAAGATATCTACTGTTCTGCATATCCAAGGAACTGTGGAGTGGTGAAAACCACAGAAAACGTGTTTCTCGCATTAAATAGCTCGAAAAGAGCGCTCTGGACGTATCTGCATACTTCGGACAGATGTTTCACCATGCTTATCGTACAAAATGCATATCTCAGCTTGAAACCCGACGAAAACCAAAATATCTCCGGTTCTGCATATCCAACGAACTGTGGTGTGGTGAAAACCCCAGAAAACGAGTTTCTCGCATCAAATAGCTCGAAAAGAGCGCTCTCGATGTTTCTGCATACTTCGGACAGATGTTTCACCAAGATTATCGTAGAAAATGCATATCTCAGCTTGAAACCCGACCGAAACCAAGATATCTCCGGTTCTGCATGTCAAACGTACTGTGGAGTGGTGATAACACCAGAAAACGTGTTTCGTGCATTAAGTAGCTCGAAAAGAGCGATCTAGGTGATTCTGCATACTTCTGACTGAAGTCTCACACATATTATCGCAGAAAATGCATATCTCAGCTCGAAACCTCACGAAAATCAAGATGTTGCCGGTTCTGCATATCAAACGCACTGTGGAGAGGTGAAAACAACCAGAGAACGTGTTTCTCTCATTAAATAGCTCGAAAAGGGCGATCCCGATGATTCAGCATACTTCGGAGAGAAGTCTCACCAAGATTATCGCAGGAACTGCATATCTCAGCTAGAAACCCCACGAAAACCAAGATATCTCCGGTTCTGCATATCCAACGAACTGTGGAATGGTGAAAACCCCAGAAAACGAGCTTCTCGCATTAAATATCACGAACAGGGCGCTCTCGATGATTATGCATACTTCGGACAGATGTTTCACCAAGATTATCGTAGAAAATGCATATCTCAGCTTCAGACCCGACGAAAACCAAAATATCGCCGGTTCTGCATATCAAACCAACTGTGGAGTGGTGAAAACACCAGATAACGTGTTTGTCGCATTAAATAGCACGGGTAGAGCGATCTCGATGAGTCTGCATACTTCGGACAGAAGTCTCACCAAGATTATCGTAAAAAATGCATATCTCAGCTTGAAACCCCACGAAAACCAAGATATCGCTGGTACTGCATATCAAACGCACTGTGGAGTGGTGAAAACACCAGATAACGTGTTTCTCGCATTAAATAGCTCGAAAAGAGCGATCTCGATGATTCTGCATACTTCGGACAGAAGTCTCACCAAGATAATCGTAAAAAATGCATATCTCAGCTTGAAACCCCACGAAAACCAAGATATCGCTGGTACTGCATATCAAACGCACTGTGGAGTGGTGAAAACACCAGATAACGTGTTTCTCGCATTGAATAGCTCGAAATAGCGATCTCGATGATTCTGCATAATTCGGACAGAAGACTCACCAGGATTATCGTAGAAAATGCATATCTCAGCTTGAAACCCGACCGAAACCAAGATATCTCCGGTTCTGCATGTCAAACGTACTGTGGAGTGGTGAAAACACCAGAAAACGTGTTTCGTGCATTAAGTAGCTCGAAAAGAGCGATCTCGACGTTTCTGCATACTTCGGACAGATGTTTCACCAAGCATATCGTAGAAAATGCATATCTCAGCTTGAAACCCAAGGAAAACCAAAATATCTGCGGTTCTGCATATCCAACAAACTGTTGAGTGGTGAAAACACCAGATAACGTGTTTCTCGCATTAACTAGCTCGAAAAGAGCGTTCTCGAAGATCCTGCATACTTCTGACAGAAGTCTCACCAAGATTATCGCAGAAAATGCATATCTCAGCTTGAAACCCCACGAAAACCAAGATATCGCTGGTTCTGCATATCAAACGCACTGTAGAGTGGTGAAAACACCAGAAAACTTGTTTCGCGCATTAAGTAGCTCGAAAAGAGCGTTCTCGAAGATTCTGCATACTTCTGACAGAAGTCTCACCAGGATTATCGTAGAAAATGCATATCTCAGCTTGAAACCCGACCGAAACCAAGATATCTCCGGTTCTGCATGTCAAACGTACTGTGGAATGGTGAAAACACCAGAAAACGTGCTTCGTGCATTAAGAAGCTCGAAAAGAGCGATCTAGATGATTCTGCATACTTCTGACAAAAGACCCACCAAGATTATCGCAGAAAATGCATATCTCAGCTTGAAACCTCACGAAAATCAAGATGTCGCCCGTTCTTCATATCAAACGGACTGTGGAGTGGTGAAAACAACCAGATATCGTGCTTCTCGCATAAAATAGCTGGAAAAGTGCGATCTCGATGATTCTGCATACTGCGGACAGAAGTGTCACCAAGATTATCGTAAAAACTGCATATCTCAGCTTGAAACCCCCCGAAAACGAAGATATCGCTGGTACTGCATATCAGACGCACTGTGGAGTGGTGAAAACACCAGATAACGTGTTTCTCGCATTAACTAGCTCGAAAAGAGCGATCTAGATGATTCTGCATACTTCTGGCAGAAGACTCACCAGGATTATCGTAGAAAATGCATATCTCAGCTTGAAACCCGACCGAAACCAAGATATCTCCGGTTCTGCATGTCAAACGTACTGTGGAGTGGTGAAAACACCAGAAAACGTGTTTCGTGCATTAAGTAGCTCGAAAAGAGCGATCTCGACGTTTCTGCATACATCGGACAGATGTTTCACCAAGCATATCGTAGAAAATGCATATCTCAGCTTGAAACCCAACGAAAACCAAAATATCTGCGGTTCTGCATATCCAACAAACTGTGGAGTGGTGAAAACACCAGATAACGTGTTTCTCGCATTAACTAGCTCGAAAAGAGCGTTCTCGAAGATCCTGCATACTTCTGACAGAAGTCTCACCAAGATTATCGCAGAAAATGCATATCTCAGCTTGAAACCCCCCGAAAACGAAGATATCGCTGGTACTGCATATCAGACGCACTGTGGAGTGGTGAAAACACCAGATAACGTGTTTCTCGCATTAACTAGCTCGAAAAGAGCGATCTAGATGATTCTGCATACTGCGGACAGAAGTGTCACCAAGATTATCGTAAAAACTGCATATCTCAGCTTAAAACCCCCCGAAAACGAAGATATCGCTGGTACTGCATATCAGACGCACTGTGGAGTGGTGAAAACACCAGATAACGTGTTTCTCGCATTAACTAGCTCGAAAAGAGCGATCTAGATGATTCTGCATACTTCTGGCAGAAGACTCACCAGGATTATCGTAGAAAATGCATATCTCAGCTTGAAACCCGACCGAAACCAAGATATCTCCGGTTCTGCATGTCAAACGTACTGTGGAGTGGTGAAAACACCAGAAAAGGTGTTTCGTGCATTAAGTAGCTCGAAAAGAGCGATCTCGACGTTTCTGCATACTTCGGACAGATGTTTCACCAAGCATATCGTAGAAAATGCATATCTCAGCTTGAAACCCAACGAAAACCAAAATATCTGCGGTTCTGCATGTCAAACGTACTGTGGAATGGTGAAAACACCAGATAACGTGTTTCTCGCATTAACTATCTCGAAAAGAGCGTTCTCGAAGATCCTGCATACTTCTGACAGAAGTCTCACCAAGATTATCGCAGAAAATGCATATCTCAGCTTGAAACCCCACGAAAACCAAGATATCGCTGGTTCTGCATATCAAACGCACTGTAGAGTGGTGAAAACACCAGAAAACGTGTTTCGCGCATTAAGTAGCTCGAAAAGAGCGTTCTCGAAGATTCTGCATACTTCTGACAGAAGTCTCACCAGGATTATCGTAGAAAATGCATATCTCAGCTTGAAACCCGACCGAAACCAAGATATCTCCGGTTCTGCATGTCAAACGTACTGTGGAATGGTGAAAACACCAGAAAACGTGCTTCGTGCATTAAGAAGCTCGAAAAGAGCGATCTAGATGATTCTGCATACTTCTGACAAAAGACCCACCAAGATTATCGCAGAAAATGCATATCTCAGCTTGAAACCTCACGAAAATCAAGATGTCGCCCGTTCTTCATATCAAACGGACTGTGGAGTGGTGAAAACAACCAGATATCGTGCTTCTCGCATAAAATAGCTGGAAAAGTGCGATCTCGATGATTCTGCATACTGCGGACAGAAGTGTCACCAAGATTTTCGTAAAAACTGCATATCTCAGCTTGAAACCCCCCGAAAACGAAGATATCGCTGGTACTGCATATCAGACGCACTGTGGAGTGGTGAAAACACCAGATAACGTGTTTCTCGCATTAACTAGCTCGAAAAGAGCGATCTAGATGATTCTGCATACTTCTGGCAGAAGACTCACCTAGAGTATCGCAGAAAATGCATATCTCAGCTTGAACCCCGACGAAATCCAAGATGTCGCCGGTTCTGCATATCAAACGCACTGCGGAGTGGTGAAAACACCAGATAACGTTTTTCTCGCATTAAATAGCTCGAAAAGAGCGATCTCGAAGGTTCTGCATACTTCTGACAGAAGACTCACCAAGATTATCGTAGAGAATGCATATCTCAGCTGGAAACACCACGAAAATCAAGATATCGCCTGTTCTGCATATCAAACGCACTGTGGAGTGGTGAAAACAACCAGAGAACGTGTTCCTCGCATTAAATATCTCGAAAAGAGAGATCCCGGTGATTCAGCATACTTCGGACAGAAGTCTCACCAAGATTATCGCAGGAAATGCATATCTCAGCTTGAAACCCCACGAAAACCAAGATATCTCCGGTTCTGCCCAACAAACGTACCGTGGAGAGGTGAAAACACCAGAAAACGTGTTTCGCGCATTAAGTAGCTCAAAAACAGCGATCTCGAAGATTCTGCATACTTCTGACAGAAGTCTCACCAGGATTATCGTAGAAAATGCATATCTCAGCTTGAACCCCGACGAAATCCAAGATGTCGCCGGTTCTGCATATCAAACGCACTGTGGAGTGGTGAAAACACCAGATAACGTGTTTCTGGCATTAAATAGCTTGAAAAGAGCGATCTAGGTGATTCTGCATACTTCTGGCAGAAGACTCACCTAGAGTATCGCAGAAAATGCATATCTCAGCTTGAACCCCGACGAAATCCAAGATGTCGCCGGTTCTGCATATCAAACGCACTGCGGAGTGGTGAAAACACCAGATAACGTTTTTCTCGCATTAAATAGCTCGAAAAGAGCGATCTCGAAGATTCTGCATACTTCTGACAGAAGACTCACCAAGATTATCGTAGAGAATGCATATCTCAGCTTGAAACCTCACGAAAATCAAGATGTCGCCCGTTCTTCATATCAAACGGACTGTGGAGTTGTGAAAACAACCAGATATCGTGCTTCTCGCATAAAATAGCTCGAAAAGTGCGATCTCGATGATTCTGCATACTTCGGACAGAAGTGTCACCAAGATTATCGTAAAAACTGCATATCTCAACTTGAAACCCTCCGAAAACGAAGATATCGCTGGTACTGCATATCAGACGCACTGTGGAGTGGTGAAAACACCAGATAACGTGTTTCTCGCATTAACTAGCTCGAAAAGAGCGTTCTCGAAGATCCTGCATACTTCTGACAGAAGTCTCACCAAGATTATCGTAGAAAATGCATATCTCAGCTTGAAACCCGACGAAAACCGAGTTATCTCCGGTTCTGCCCAACAAACGTACCGTGGAGTGGTGAAAACACCAGAAATCGTGTTTCGCGCATTCAGTAGCTCGAAAAGAGCGATCTCGAAGATTCTGCATACTTCTGACAGAAGTCTCACCAGGATTATCGTAGAAAATGCATATCTCAACTTGAAACCCCACGAAAACCAAGATATCGCCGGTTCTGCATATCAAACGCACTGTGGAGTGGTGAAAACACCAGATAACGTGTTTCTCGCACTAACTAGCTCGAATAGAGCGATCTCGATGATTCAGCATACTTCTGACTGAAGTCTCACCAATATTATCGCAGAAAATGCATATCTCAGACTGAAACCTCACGAAAATCAAGATGTCGCCCGTTCTTCATATCAATCGGACTGTGGAGTGGTGAAAACAACCAGATATCGTGCTTCTCGCATAAAATAGCTCGAAAAGTGCGATCTCGATGATTCTGCATACTTCGGACAGAAGTCTCACCAAGATTATCGCAGAAAATGCATATCCCAGCTTGAAACCCCACGAAAACCAAGATATCTCCGGTTCTGCATATCCAACGAACTGTGGTGTGGTGAAAACCCCAGAAAACGTGTTTCTCGCATTAAATAGCACGAAAAGAGCGCTCTCGATGTTTCTGCATACTTCGGACAGAAGTCACACCAAGATCATCGCAGAAAATGCATATCTGAGCTTGAAACCCCACGAAAATCAAGATATCGTCGGTTCTGCATATCATCCGCACTGTGGAGTGGAGAAAACACCAGATAACAGGTTTCTCGCATTAAACAGCTCGATACGAGCGATCTCGATGATTAAGCATACTTCGGACAGAAGTCTCACCAAGATTATCGCAGAAATTGCATATCTCAGCTTGAACCCCGACGAAATCCAAGATATCTCTGTTTCTGCATATCATCCGCACTGTGGAGTGGTGAAAACACCAGATAACGTGTTTCTCGCATTAAACAGCTCGAAACGAGCGATCTCGACGATTAAGCATACTTCGGACGGAAGTCTCACCAAGATTATCGTAGAGAATGCATATCTCAGCATGAAACCTCACGAAAATCAAGGTGTCGCCCGTTCTTCATATCAAACGGACTGTGGAGTGGTGAAAACAACCAGATATCGTGCTTCTCGCATAAAATAGCTCGAAAAGTGCGATCTCGATGATTCTGCATACTTCGGACAGAAGTCTCACCAAGATTATCGCAGAAAATGCATATCCCAGCTTGAAACCCCACGAAAACCAAGATATCTCTGTTTCTGCATATTATCCGCACTGTGGAGTGGTGAAAACACCAGATAACGTGTTTCTCGCATTAAACAGCTCGAAACGAGCGATCTCGATGATTAAGCATACTTCGGACGGAAGTCTCACCAAGATTATCGCAGAAATTGCATATCTCAGCTTGAATCCCCACGAAAACGAAGATATCGCTGGTTCTGCATATCAAACGCACTGTGGAGTGGTGAAAACACCAGATAACGTGTTTCTCGCATTAAATAGGTCGAAACGAGCGATCTCGATGATTAAGCATACTTCTGACAGAAGTCTCACCAAGATTATCGTAGAAAATGCATATCTCAGCTTGAAACCCGACGAAATCCAAGATTTTGCCGGTTCTGCATATCAAACGCACTGTGGAGTGGTGAAAACACCAGATAACGTGTTTCTCGCATTAAATAGCTTGAAAAGAGCGATCTAGGTGATTCTGCATACTTCTGGCAGAAGACTCACCTAGAGTATCGCAGAAAATGCATATCTCAGCTTGAACCCCGACGAAATCCAAGATGTCGCCGGTTCTGCATATCAAACGCACTGCGGAGTGGTGAAAACACCAGATAACGTTTTTCTCGCAATTAATAGCTCGAAAAGAGCGATCTAGGTGATTCTGCATACTTCTGGCAGAAGACTCACCTAGAGTATCGCAGAAAATGCATATCTCAACTTGAAACCCTCCGAAAACGAAGATATCGCTGGTACTGCATATCAGACGCACTGTGGAGTGGTGAAAACACCAGAAAACGTGTTTCGCGCATTAAGTAGCTCGAAAAGAGCGATCTCGAAGATTCTGCATACTTCTGACAGAAGTCTCACCAGGATTATCGTAGAAAATGCATATCTCAGCTTGAAACCCGACCGAAACCAAGATATATCCGGTTCTGCATGTCAAACGTACTGTGGAGTGGTGAAAACACCAGAAAACGTGTTTCGTGCATTAAGTAGCTCGAAAAGAGCGATCTAGATGATTCTGCATACTTCTGAAAAAAGACCTACCAAGATTATCGCAGAAAATGCATATCACAGCTTGAAACCCCACGAAACCCAAGATATCGCCGGTTCTGAATATCAAACGCACTGTGGAATGTTGAAAACACCAGGAAACTTGTTTTTTTGCATTAAATAGCTCGACAAGAGCGATCTAGATGATTCTGCATACTTCTGACTGAAGTCTCACCAAGATAATCGCAGAAAATGCATATCTCCGCTTGAAACCCGACGAAATCCAAGATGTTGCCGGTTCTGCATATCAAACGCACTGTGGAGTGGTGAAAACAACCAGAGAACGTGTTTCTCGCATTCAATAGCTCGAATAGAGCGATCTCGATGATTCTGCATACTGCGGACAGAAGTCTCACCAAGATTATCGTAAAAAATGCATATCTCACCTTGAAACCCCACGAAATCCAAGATATCGCTGGTACTGCATATCAAACGCACTGTGGAGTGGTGAAAACACCAGATAACGCGTTTCTCGCATTAAATAGCTCGAAAAGAGCGTTCTCGAAGATCCTGCATACTTCTGACAGAAGTCTCACCAAGATTATCGTAGAAAATGCATATCTCAGCTTGAAACCCGACGAAAACAGAGTTATCTCCGGTTCTGCACATCAAACGTACCGTGGAGTGGTGAAAACACCAGAAAACGTGTTTCCCACATTAAGTAGCTCGAAAAGAGCGTTCTCGAAGATTCTGCATACTTCTGACAGAAGTCTCACCAGGATTATCGTAGAAAATGCATATCTCAGCTTGAAACCCTACGAAAACCAAGATATCTACTGTTCTGCATATCCAACGAACTGTGGAGTGGTGAAAACCTCAGAAAACGTGTTTCTCGCATTAAATAGCTCGAAAAGAGCGCTCTCGATGTTTCTGCATACATTGGACAGATGATTCACCAAGCTTATCGTAGAAAATGCATATCTCAGCTTGAAACCCGACGAAAACCAAAATATCGCCGGTTCTGCATATCCAACGCACTGTGGAGTGGTGAAAACACCAGATAACGTGTTTCTCGCACTAACTAGCTCGAAAAGAGCGATCTCGATGATTCAGCATACTTCGGACAGAAGGCTCACCAAGATTATCGCAGAAAATGTATATCTCAGCTTGAAACCCCACGAAAACCAAGATATCGCCGGTTCTGCATATCAAACGCACTGTGGAGTGGTGAAAACAACGGATAAGGTTTTTCTCGCATTAACTAGCACGAAAAGAGCGATCTCGATGTTTCAGCATACTTCGGACAGACGTCTCTCCAAGATTATCGCAGAAAATGCATATCTCACCTTGAAACCCCACGAAAACCAAGATATCGCCGGTTCTGCATATCCTACGCACTGCGGACTGGTGAAAACACCAGATTACGTTTTTCTCGCATTAAATAGCTCGAAAAGAGCGTTCTCGAAGATCCTGCATACTTCTGACAGAAGTCTCACCAAGATTATCGTAGAAAATGCATATCTCAGCTTGAAACCCGACGAAAACCGAGTTATCTCCGGTTCTGCCCAACAAACGTACCGTGGAGAGGTGAAAACACCAGAAAACGTGTTTCGCGCATTAAGTAGCTCAAAAACAGCGATCTCGAAGATTCTGCATACTTCTGACAGAAGTCTCACCAGGATTATCGTAGAAAATGCATATCTCAGCTTGAACCCCGACGAAATCCAAGATGTCGCCCGTTCTTCATATCAAACGGACTGTGGAGTTGTGAAAACAACCAGATATCGTGCTTCTCGCATAAAATAGCTCGAAAAGTGCGATCTCGATGATTCTGCATACTTCGGACAGAAGTGTCACCAAGATTATCGTAAAAACTGCATATCTCAACTTGAAACCCTCCGAAAACGAAGATATCGCTGGTACTGCATATCAGACGCACTGTGGAGTGGTGAAAACACCAGATAACGTGTTTCTCGCATTAACTAGCTCGAAAAGAGCGTTCTCGAAGATCCTGCATACTTCTGACAGAAGTCTCACCAAGATTATCGTAGAAAATGCATATCTCAGCTTGAAACCCGACGAAAACCGAGTTATCTCCGGTTCTGCCCAACAAACGTACCGTGGAGTGGTGAAAACACCAGAAAACGTGTTTCGCGCATTCAGTAGCTCGAAAAGAGCGATCTCGAAGATTCTGCATACTTCTGACAGAAGTCTCACCAGGATTATCGTAGAAAATGCATATCTCAACTTGAAACCCCACGAAAACCAAGATATCGCCGGTTCTGCATATCAAACGCACTGTGGAGTGGTGAAAACACCAGATAACGTGTTTCTCGCACTAACTAGCTCGAATAGAGCGATCTCGATGATTCAGCATACTTCTGACTGAAGTCTCACCAATATTATCGCAGAAAATGCATATCTCAGCCTGAAACCTCACGAAAATCAAGATGTCGCCCGTTCTTCATATCAATCGGACTGTGGAGTGGTGAAAACAACCAGATATCGTGCTTCTCGCATAAAATAGCTCGAAAAGTGCGATCTCGATGATTCTGCATACTTCGGACAGAAGTCTCACCAAGATTATCGCAGAAAATGCATATCCCAGCTTGAAACCCCACGAAAACCAAGATATCTCCGGTTCTGCATATCCAACGAACTGTGGTGTGGTGAAAACCCCAGAAAACGTGTTTCTCGCATTAAATAGCACGAAAAGAGCGCTCTCGATGTTTCTGCATACTTCGGACAGAAGTCTCACCAAGATCATCGCAGAAAATGCATATCTGAGCTTGAAACCCCACGAAAATCAAGATATCGTCGGTTCTGCATATCATCCGCACTGTGGAGTGGAGAAAACACCAGATAACAGGTTTCTCGCATTAAACAGCTCGATACGAGCGATCTCGATGATTAAGCATACTTCGGACAGAAGTCTCACCAAGATTATCGCAGAAATTGCATATCTCAGCTTGAACCCCGACGAAATCCAAGATATCTCTGTTTCTGCATATCATCCGCACTGTGGAGTGGTGAAAACACCAGATAACGTGTTTCTCGCATTAAACAGCTCGAAACGAGCGATCTCGATGATTAAGCATACTTCGGACGGAAGTCTCACCAAGATTATCGTAGAGAATGCATATCTCAGCATGAAACCTCACGAAAATCAAGGTGTCGCCCGTTCTTCATATCAAACGGACTGTGGAGTGGTGAAAACAACCAGATATCGTGCTTCTTGCATAAAATAGCTCGAAAAGTGCGATCTCGATGATTCTGCATACTTCGGACAGAAGTCTCACCAAGATTATCGCAGAAAATGCATATCCCAGCTTGAAACCCCACGAAAACCAAGATATCTCTGTTTCTGCATATCATCCGCACTGTGGAGTGGTGAAAACACCAGATAACTTGTTTCCCGCATTAAACAGCTCGAAACGAGCGATCTCGATGATTAAGCATACTTCGGACGGAAGTCTCACCAAGATTATCGCAGAAATTGCATATCTCAGCTTGAATCCCCACGAAAACGAAGATATCGCTGGTTCTGCATATCAAACGCACTGTGGAGTGGTGAAAACACCAGATAACGTGTTTCTCGCATTAAATAGGTCGAAACGAGCGATCTCGATGATTAAGCATACTTCTGACAGAAGTCTCACCAAGATTATCGTAGAAAATGCATATCTCAGCTTGAAACCCGACGAAATCCAAGATTTTGCCGGTTCTGCATATCAAACGCACTGTGGAGTGGTGAAAACACCAGATAACGTGTTTCTCGCATTAAATAGCTTGAAAAGAGCGATCTAGGTGATTCTGCATACTTCTGGCAGAAGACTCACCTAGAGTATCGCAGAAAATGCATATCTCAGCTTGAACCCCGACGAAATCCAAGATGTCGCCGGTTCTGCATATCAAACGCACTGCGGAGTGGTGAAAACACCAGATAACGTTTTTCTCGCAATTAATAGCTCGAAAAGAGCGATCTAGGTGATTCTGCATACTTCTGGCAGAAGACTCACCTAGAGTATCGCAGAAAATGCATATCTCAGCTTGAACCCCGACGAAATCCAAGATGTCGCCGGATCTGCATATCAAACGCACTGCGGAGTGGTGAAAACACCAGATAACGTTTTTCTCGCATTAAATAGCTCGAAAAGAGCGATCTCGAAGATTCTGCATACTTCTGACAGAAGACTCACCAAGATTATCGTAGAGAATGCATATCTCAGCTTGAAACCTCACGAAAATCAAGATGTCGCCCGTTCTTCATATCAAACGGACTGTGGAGTTGTGAAAACAACCAGATATCGTGCTTCTCGCATAAAATAGCTCGAAAAGTGCGATCTCGATGATTCTGCATACTTCGGACAGAATTGTCACCAAGATTATCGTAAAAACTGCATATCTCAACTTGAAACCCTCCGAAAACGAAGATATCGCTGGTACTGCATATCAGACGCACTGTGGAGTGGTGAAAACACCAGAAAACGTGTTTCGCGCATTAAGTAGCTCGAAAAGAGCGATCTCGAAGATTCTGCATACTTCTGACAGAAGTCTCACCAGGATTATCGTAGAAAATGCATATCTCAGCTTGAAACCCGACCGAAACCAAGATATATCCGGTTCTGCACATCAAACGTACCGTGGAGTGGTGAAAACACCAGAAAACGTGTTTCCCACATTAAGTAGCTCGAAAAGAGCGTTCTCGAAGATCCTGCATACATCTGACAGAAGTCTCACCAAGATTATCGTAGAAAATGCATATCTCAGCTTGAAACCCGACGAAAACAGAGTTATCTCCGGTTCTGCACATCAAACGTACCGTGGAGTGGTGAAAACAACCAGAGAACGTGTTTCTCGCATTCAATAGCTCGAATAGAGCGATCTCGATGATTCTGCATACTTCGGACAGAAGTCTCACCAAGATAATCGCAGAAAATGCATATCTCCGCTTGAAACCCGACGAAATCCAAGATGTTGCCGGTTCTGCATATCAAACGCACTGTGGAGTGGTGAAAACAACCAGAGAACGTGTTTCTCGCATTCAATAGCTCGAATAGAGCGATCTCGATGATTCTGCATACTTCGGACAGAAGTCTCACCAAGATTATCGTAAAAAATGCATATCTCAGCTTGAAACCCCACGAAATCCAAGATATCGCTGGTACTGCATATCAAACGCACTGTGGAGTGGTGAAAACACCAGATAACGCGTTTCTCGCATTAAATAGCTCGAAAAGAGCGTTCTCGAAGATCCTGCATACATCTGACAAAAGTCTCACCAAGATTATCGTAGAAAATGCATATCTCAGCTTGAAACCCGACGAAAACAGAGTTATCTCCGGTTCTGCACATCAAACGTACCGTGGAGTGGTGAAAACACCAGAAAACGTGTTTCCCACATTAAGTAGCTCGAAAAGAGCGTTCTCGAAGATTCTGCATACTTCTGACAGAAGTCACACCAGGATTATCGTAGAAAATGCATGTCTCAGCTTGAAACCCTACGAAAACCAAGATATCTACTGTTCTGCATATCCAACGAACTGTGGAGTGGTGAAAACCTCAGAAAACGTGTTTCTCGCATTAAATAGCTCGAAAAGAGCGCTCTCGATGTTTCTGCATACATTGGACAGATGTTTCACCAAGCTTATCGTAGAAAATGCATATCTCAGCTTGAAACCCGACGAAAACCAAAATATCGCCGGTTCTGCATATCCAACGCACTGTGGAGTGGTGAAAACACCAGATAACGTGTTTCTCGCACTAACTAGCTCGAAAAGAGCGATCTCGATGATTCAGCATACTTCGGACAGAAGGCTCACCAAGATTATCGCAGAAAATGTATATCTCAGCTTGAAACCCCACGAAAACCAAGATATCGCCGGTTCTGCATATCAAACGCACTGTGGAGTGGTGAAAACAACGGATAAGGTTTTTCTCGCATTAACTAGCACGAAAGGAGCGATCTCGATGTTTCAGCATACTTCGGACAGACGTCTCACCAAGATTATCGCAGAAAATGCATATCTCACCTTGAAACCCCACGAAAACCAAGATATCGCCGGTTCTGCATATCATACGCACTGCGGACTGGTGAAAACACCAGATTACGTTTTTCTCGCATTAAATAGCTCGAAAAGAGCGTTCTCGAAGATCCTGCATACTTCTGACAGAAGTCTCACCAAGATTATCGTAGAAAATGCATATCTCAGCTTGAAACCCGACGAAAACCGAGTTATCTCCGGTTCTGCACATCAAACGTACCGTGGAGTGGTGAAAACCCCAGAAAACGAGTTTCTCGCATTAAATAGCTCGAAAAGAGCGATCTCGATGATTCAGCATACTTCGGACAGAAGTCTCATCAAGATTATCGCGGAAAATGCATATCTCAGCTTGAAACCCCACGAAAACCAAGATATCGCCGGTTCTGCATATCAAACGCACTGTGGAGTGGTGAAAACACCAGATAACGTGTTTCTCGCATTAAATAGCTCGAAAAGAGCGATCTCGATGTTTCAGCATACTTCGGACAGAATTCTCACCAAGATTATCGCAGAAAATGCATATCTCAGCTTGAAACCCCACGAAAACCAAGATATCGCCGGTTCTGCATATCATACGCACTGTGGAGTGGTGAAAAAACCAGATAACGTGTTTCTCGCATTGAATAGCTCGAAACTAGCGATCTCGATATTGAAGCATACTTCGGACAGAAGTCTCACCAAGATTATCGTAAAAAATGCATATCTCAGCTTGAAACCCCACGAAAACCAAGATATCGCTGGTTCTGCATATAAAACGCACTGTGGAGTGCTGAAAACACCAGATAACGTGTTTGTCGCAATAAGTAGCTCGAAAAGAGCGATCTCGATGTTTCAGCATACTTCGGACAGAAGTCTCACCAAGATTATCGTAGAAAATGCATATCTCAGCTTGAAACCCGACGAAAACCGAGTTATCTCCGGTTCTGCCCAACAAACGTACCGTGGAGTGGTGAAAACACCAGAAAACGTGTTTCGCGCATTAAGTAGCTCGAAAAGAGCGATCTCGAAGATTCTGCATACTTCTGACAGAAGTCTCACCAGGATTATCGTAGAAAATGCATATCTCAGCTTGAAACCCGACCGAAACCAAAATATATCCGGTTCTGCTTGTCAAACGTACTGTGGAGTGGTGAAAACACCAGAAAACGTGTTTCGTGCATTAAGTAGCTCGAAAAGAGCGATCTAGATGATTCTGCATACTTCTGAAAAAAGACCTACCAAGATTATCGCAGAAAATGCATATCTCAGCTTGAAACCCCACGAAACCCCAGATATCGCCGGTTCTGAATATCAAACGCACTGTGGAATGTTGAAAACACCAGGAAACTTGTTTTTTTGCATTAAATAGCTCGACAAGAGCGATCTAGATGATTCTGCATACTTCTGACTGAAGTCTCACCAAGATAATCGCAGAAAATGCATATCTCCGATTGAAACCCGACGAAATCCAAGATGTTGCCGGTTCTGCATATCAAACGCACTGTGGAGTGGTGAAAACAACCAGAGAACGTGTTTCTCGCATTCAATAGCTCGAATAGAGCGATCTCGATGATTCTGCATACTTCAGACAGAAGTCTCACCAAGATTATCGTAAAAAATGCATATCTCAGCTTGAAACCCCACGAAATCCAAGATATCGCTGGTACTGCATATCAAACGCACTGTGGAGTGGTGAAAACACCAGATAACGCGTTTCTCGCATTAAATAGCTCGAAAAGAGCGTTCTCGAAGATCCTGCATACTTCTGACAGAAGTCTCACCAAGATTATCGTAGAAAATGCATATCTCAGCTTGAAACCCGACGAAAACAGAGTTATCTCCGGTTCTGCACATCAAACGTACCGTGGAGTGGTGAAAACACCAGAAAACGTGTTTCCCACATTAAGTAGCTCGAAAAGAGCGTTCTCGAAGATTCTGCATACTTCTGACAGAAGTCTCACCAGGATTATCGTAGAAAATGCATATCTCAACTTGAAACCCTACGAAAACCAAGATATCTACTGTTCTGCATATCCAACGAACTGTGGAGTGGTGAAAACACCAGATAACGTGTTTCTCGCACTAACTAGCTCGAATAGAGCGATCTCGATGATTCAGCATACTTCTGACTGAAGTCTCACCAATATTATCGCAGAAAATGCATATCTCAGCCTGAAACCTCACGAAAATCAAGATGTCGCCCGTTCTTCATATCAATCGGACTGTGGAGTGGTGAAAACAACCAGATATCGTGCTTCTCGCATAAAATAGCTCGAAAAGTGCGATCTCGATGATTCTGCATACTTCGGACAGAAGTCTCACCAAGATTATCGCAGAAAATGCATATCCCAGCTTGAAACCCCACGAAAACCAAGATATCTCCGGTTCTGCATATCCAACGAACTGTGGTGTGGTGAAAACCCCAGAAAACGTGTTTCTCGCATTAAATAGCACGAAAAGAGCGCTCTCGATGTTTCTGCATACTTCGGACAGAAGTCTCACCAAGATCATCGCAGAAAATGCATATCTGAGCTTGAAACCCCACGAAAATCAAGATATCGTCGGTTCTGCATATCATCCGCACTGTGGAGTGGAGAAAACACCAGATAACAGGTTTCTCGCATTAAACAGCTCGATACGAGCGATCTCGATGATTAAGCATACTTCGGACAGAAGTCTCACCAAGATTATCGCAGAAATTGCATATCTCAGCTTGAACCCCGACGAAATCCAAGATATCTCTGTTTCTGCATATCATCCGCACTGTGGAGTGGTGAAAACACCAGATAACGTGTTTCTCGCATTAAACAGCTCGAAACGAGCGATCTCGATGATTAAGCATACTTCGGACGGAAGTCTCACCAAGATTATCGTAGAGAATGCATATCTCAGCATGAAACCTCACGAAAATCAAGGTGTCGCCCGTTCTTCATATCAAACGGACTGTGGAGTGGTGAAAACAACCAGATATCGTGCTTCTCGCATAAAATAGCTCGAAAAGTGCGATCTCGATGATTCTGCATACTTCGGACAGAAGTCTCACCAAGATTATCGCAGAAAATGCATATCCCAGCTTGAAACCCCACGAAAACCAAGATATCTCTGTTTCTGCATATCATCCGCACTGTGGAGTGGTGAAAACACCAGATAACTTGTTTCTCGCATTAAACAGCTCGAAACGAGCGATCTCGATGATTAAGCATACTTCGGACGGAAGTCTCACCAAGATTATCGCAGAAATTGCATATCTCAGCTTGAATCCCCACGAAAACGAAGATATCGCTGGTTCTGCATATCAAACGCACTGTGGAGTGGTGAAAACACCAGATAACGTGTTTCTCGCATTAAATAGGTCGAAACGAGCGATCTCGATGATTAAGCATACTTCTGACAGAAGTCTCACCAAGATTATCGTAGAAAATGCATATCTCAGCTTGAACCCCGACGAAATCCAAGATGTCGCCGGTTCTGCATATCAAACGCACTGCGGAGTGGTGAAAACACCAGATAACGTTTTTCTCGCAATTAATAGCTCGAAAAGAGCGATCTAGGTGATTCTGCATACTTCTGGCAGAAGACTCACCTAGAGTATCGCAGAAAATGCATATCTCAGCTTGAACCCCGACGAAATCCAAGATGTCGCCGGATCTGCATATCAAACGCACTGCGGAGTGGTGAAAACACCAGATAACGTTTTTCTCGCATTAAATAGCTCGAAAAGAGCGATCTCGAAGATTCTGCATACTTCTGACAGAAGACTCACCAAGATTATCGTAGAGAATGCATATCTCAGCTTGAAACCTCACGAAAATCAAGATGTCGCCCGTTCTTCATATCAAACGGACTGTGGAGTTGTGAAAACAACCAGATATCGTGCTTCTCGCATAAAATAGCTCGAAAAGTGCGATCTCGATGATTCTGCATACTTCGGACAGAATTGTCACCAAGATTATCGTAAAAACTGCATATCTCAACTTGAAACCCTCCGAAAACGAAGATATCGCTGGTACTGCATATCAGACGCACTGTGGAGTGGTGAAAACACCAGAAAACGTGTTTCGCGCATTAAGTAGCTCGAAAAGAGCGATCTCGAAGATTCTGCATACTTCTGACAGAAGTCTCACCAGGATTATCGTAGAAAATGCATATCTCAGCTTGAAACCCGACCGAAACCAAGATATATCCGGTTCTGCATGTCAAACGTACTGTGGAGTGGTGAAAACACCAGAAAACGTGTTTCGTGCATTAAGTAGCTCGAAAAGAGCGATCTAGATGATTCTGCATACTTCGGAAAAAAGACCTACCAAGATTATCGCAGAAAATGCATATCACAGCTTGAAACCCCACGAAACCCAAGATATCGCCGGTTCTGAATATCAAACGCACTGTGGAATGTTGAAAACACCAGGAAACTTGTTTTTTTGCATTAAATAGCTCGACAAGAGCGATCTAGATGATTCTGCATACTTCTGACTGAAGTCTCACCAAGATAATCGCAGAAAATGCATATCTCCGCTTGAAACCCGACGAAATCCAAGATGTTGCCGGTTCTGCATATCAAACGCACTGTGGAGTGGTGAAAACAACCAGAGAACGTGTTTCTCGCATTCAATAGCTCGAATAGAGCGATCTCGATGATTCTGCATACTTCGGACAGAAGTCTCACCAAGATTATCGTAAAAAATGCATATCTCAGCTTGAAACCCCACGAAATCCAAGATATCGCTGGTACTGCATATCAAACGCACTGTGGAGTGGTGAAAACACCAGATAACGCGTTTCTCGCATTAAATAGCTCGAAAAGAGCGTTCTCGAAGATCCTGCATACATCTGACAGAAGTCTCACCAAGATTATCGTAGAAAATGCATATCTCAGCTTGAAACCCGACGAAAACAGAGTTATCTCCGGTTCTGCACATCAAACGTACCGTGGAGTGGTGAAAACACCAGAAAACGTGTTTCCCACATTAAGTAGCTCGAAAAGAGCGTTCTCGAAGATTCTGCATACTTCTGACAGAAGTCACACCAGGATTATCGTAGAAAATGCATGTCTCAGCTTGAAACCCTACGAAAACCAAGATATCTACTGTTCTGCATATCCAACGAACTGTGGAGTGGTGAAAACCTCAGAAAACGTGTTTCTCGCATTAAATAGCTCGAAAAGAGCGCTCTCGATGTTTCTGCATACATTGGACAGATGTTTCACCAAGCTTATCGTAGAAAATGCATATCTCAGCTTGAAACCCGACGAAAACCAAAATATCGCCGGTTCTGCATATCCAACGCACTGTGGAGTGGTGAAAACACCAGATAACGTGTTTCTCGCACTAACTAGCTCGAAAAGAGCGATCTCGATGATTCAGCATACTTCGGACAGAAGGCTCACCAAGATTATCGCAGAAAATGTATATCTCAGCTTGAAACCCCACGAAAACCAAGATATCGCCGGTTCTGCATATCAAACGCACTGTGGAGTGGTGAAAACAACGGATAAGGTTTTTCTCGCATTAACTAGCACGAAAAGAGCGATCTCGATGTTTCAGCATACTTCGGACAGACGTCTCACCAAGATTATCGCAGAAAATGCATATCTCACCTTGAAACCCCACGAAAACCAAGATATCGCCGGTTCTGCATATCATACGCACTGCGGACTGGTGAAAACACCAGATTACGTTTTTCTCGCATTAAATAGCTCGAAAAGAGCGTTCTCGAAGATCCTGCATACTTCTGACAGAAGTCTCACCAAGATTATCGTAGAAAATGCATATCTCAGCTTGACACCCGACGAAAACCGAGTTATCTCCGGTTCTGCACATCAAACGTACCGTGGAGTGGTGAAAACCCCAGAAAACGAGTTTCTCGCATTAAATAGCTCGAAAAGAGCGATCTCGATGATTCAGCATACTTCGGACAGAAGTCTCATCAAGATTATCGCGGAAAATGCATATCTCAGCTTGAAACCCCACGAAAACCAAGATATCGCCGGTTCTGCATATCAAACGCACTGTGGAGTGGTGAAAACACCAGATAACGTGTTTCTCGCATTAAATAGCTCGAAAAGAGCGATCTCGATGTTTCAGCATACTTCGGACAGAATTCTCACCAAGATTATCGCAGAAAATGCATATCTCAGCTTGAAACCCCACGAAAACCAAGATATCGCCGGTTCTGCATATCATACGCACTGTGGAGTGGTGAAAAAACCAGATAACGTGTTTCTCGCATTGAATAGCTCGAAACTAGCGATCTCGATATTGAAGCATACTTCGGACAGAAGTCTCACCAAGATTATCGTAAAAAATGCATATCTCAGCTTGAAACCCCACGAAAACCAAGATATCGCTGGTTCTGCATATAAAACGCACTGTGGAGTGCTGAAAACACCAGATAACGTGTTTGTCGCAATAAGTAGCTCGAAAAGAGCGATCTCGATGTTTCAGCATACTTCGGACAGAAGTCTCACCAAGATTATCGTAGAAAATGCATATCTCAGCTTGAAACCCGACGAAAACCGAGTTATCTCCGGTTCTGCCCAACAAACGTACCGTGGAGTGGTGAAAACACCAGAAAACGTGTTTCGCGCATTAAGTAGCTCGAAAAGAGCGATCTCGAAGATTCTGCATACTTCTGACAGAAGTCTCACCAGGATTATCGTAGAAAATGCATATCTCAGCTTGAAACCCGACCGAAACCAAAATATATCCGGTTCTGCATGTCAAACGTACTGTGGAGTGGTGAAAACACCAGAAAACGTGTTTCGTGCATTAAGTAGCTCGAAAAGAGCGATCTAGATGATTCTGCATACTTCTGAAAAAAGACCTACCAAGATTATCGCAGAAAATGCATATCTCAGCTTGAAACCCCACGAAACCCAAGATATCGCCGGTTCTGAATATCAAACGCACTGTGGAATGTTGAAAACACCAGGAAACTTGTTTTTTTGCATTAAATAGCTCGACAAGAGCGATCTAGATGATTCTGCATACTTCTGACTGAAGTCTCACCAAGATAATCGCAGAAAATGCATATCTCCGATTGAAACCCGACGAAATCCAAGATGTTGCCGGTTCTGCATATCAAACGCACTGTGGAGTGGTGAAAACAACCAGAGAACGTGTTTCTCGCATTCAATAGCTCGAATAGAGCGATCTCGATGATTCTGCATACTTCGGACAGAAGTCTCACCAAGATTATCGTAAAAAATGCATATCTCAGCTTGAAACCCCACGAAATCCAAGATATCGCTGGTACTGCATATCAAACGCACTGTGGAGTGGTGAAAACACCAGATAACGCGTTTCTCGCATTAAATAGCTCGAAAAGAGCGTTCTCGAAGATCCTGCATACTTCTGACAGAAGTCTCACCAAGATTATCGTAGAAAATGCATATCTCAGCTTGAAACCCGACGAAAACAGAGTTATCTCCGGTTCTGCACATCAAACGTACCGTGGAGTGGTGAAAACACCAGAAAACGTGTTTCCCACATTAAGTAGCTCGAAAAGAGCGTTCTCGAAGATTCTGCATACTTCTGACAGAAGTCTCACCAGGATTATCGTAGAAAATGCATATCTCAGCTTGAAACCCTACGAAAACCAAGATATCTACTGTTCTGCATATCCAACGAACTGTGGAGTGGTGAAAACCTCAGAAAACGTGTTTCTCGCATTAAATAGCTCGAAACGAGCGCTCTCGATGTTTCTGCATACATTGGACAGATGATTCACCAAGCTTATCGTAGAAAATGCATATCTCAGCTTGAAACCCGACGAAAACAGAGTTATCTCCGGTTCTGCACATCAAACGTACCGTGGAGTGGTGAAAACACCAGATAACGTGTTTCTCGCACTAACTAGCTCGAAAAGAGCGATCTCGATGATTCAGCATACTTCGGACAGAAGGCTCACCAAGATTATCGCAGAAAATGTATATCTCAGCTTGAAACCCCACGAAAACCAAGATATCGCCGGTTCTGCATATCAAACGCACTGTGGAGTGGTGAAAACAACGGATAAGGTTTTTCTCGCATTAACTAGCACGAAAAGAGCGATCTCGATGTTTCAGCATACTTCGGACAGACGTCTCACCAAGATTATCGCAGAAAATGCATATCTCACCTTGAAACCCCACGAAAACCAAGATATCGCCGGTTCTGCATATCATACGCACTGCGGACTGGTGAAAACACCAGATTACGTTTTTCTCGCATTAAATAGCTCGAAAAGAGCGTTCTCGAAGATCCTGCATACTTCTGACAGAAGTCTCACCAAGATTATCGTAGAAAATGCATATCTCAGCTTGACACCCGACGAAAACCGAGTTATCTCCGGTTCTGCACATCAAACGTACCGTGGAGTGGTGAAAACCCCAGAAAACGAGTTTCTCGCATTAAATAGCTCGAAAAGAGCGATCTCGATGATTCAGCATACTTCGGACAGAAGTCTCATCAAGATTATCGCGGAAAATGCATATCTCAGCTTGAAACCCCACGAAAACCAAGATATCGCCGGTTCTGCATATCAAACGCACTGTGGAGTGGTGAAAACACCAGATAACGTGTTTCTCGCATTAAATAGCTCGAAAAGAGCGATCTCGATGTTTCAGCATACTTCGGACAGAATTCTCACCAAGATTATCGCAGAAAATGCATATCTCAGCTTGAAACCCCACGAAAACCAAGATATCGCCGGTTCTGCATATCATACGCACTGTGGAGTGGTGAAAAAACCAGATAACGTGTTTCTCGCATTGAATAGCTCGAAACTAGCGATCTCGATATTGAAGCATACTTCGGACAGAAGTCTCACCAAGATTATCGTAAAAAATGCATATCTCAGCTTGAAACCCCACGAAAACCAAGATATCGCTGGTTCTGCATATAAAACGCACTGTGGAGTGCTGAAAACACCAGATAACGTGTTTGTCGCAATAAGTAGCTCGAAAAGAGCGATCTCGATGTTTCAGCATACTTCGGACAGAAGTCTCACCAAGATTATCGTAGAAAATGCATATCTCAGCTTGAAACCCGACGAAAACCGAGTTATCTCCGGTTCTGCCCAACAAACGTACCGTGGAGTGGTGAAAACACCAGAAAACGTGTTTCGCGCATTAAGTAGCTCGAAAAGAGCGATCTCGAAGATTCTGCATACTTCTGACAGAAGTCTCACCAGGATTATCGTAGAAAATGCATATCTCAGCTTGAAACCCGACCGAAACCAAAATATATCCGGTTCTGCATGTCAAACGTACTGTGGAGTGGTGAAAACACCAGAAAACGTGTTTCGTGCATTAAGTAGCTCGAAAAGAGCGATCTAGATGATTCTGCATACTTCTGAAAAAAGACCTACCAAGATTATCGCAGAAAATGCATATCTCAGCTTGAAACCCCACGAAACCCAAGATATCGCCGGTTCTGAATATCAAACGCACTGTGGAATGTTGAAAACACCAGGAAACTTGTTTTTTTGCATTAAATAGCTCGACAAGAGCGATCTAGATAATTCTGCATACTTCTGACTGAAGTCTCACCAAGATAATCGCAGAAAATGCATATCTCCGATTGAAACCCGACGAAATCCAAGATGTTGCCGGTTCTGCATATCAAACGCACTGTGGAGTGGTGAAAACAACCAGAGAACGTGTTTCTCGCATTCAATAGCTCGAATAGAGCGATCTCGATGATTCTGCATACTTCGGACAGAAGTCTCACCAAGATTATCGTAAAAAATGCATATCTCAGCTTGAAACCCCACGAAATCCAAGATATCGCTGGTACTGCATATCAAACGCACTGTGGAGTGGTGAAAACACCAGATAACGCGTTTCTCGCATTAAATAGCTCGAAAAGAGCGTTCTCGAAGATCCTGCATACTTCTGACAGAAGTCTCACCAAGATTATCGTAGAAAATGCATATCTCAGCTTGAAACCCGACGAAAACAGAGTTATCTCCGGTTCTGCACATCAAACGTACCGTGGAGTGGTGAAAACACCAGAAAACGTGTTTCCCACATTAAGTAGCTCGAAAAGAGCGTTCTCGAAGATTCTGCATACTTCTGACAGAAGTCTCACCAGGATTATCGTAGAAAATGCATATCTCAGCTTGAAACCCTACGAAAACCAAGATATCTACTGTTCTGCATATCCAACGAACTGTGGAGTGGTGAAAACCTCAGAAAACGTGTTTCTCGCATTAAATAGCTCGAAAAGAGCGCTCTCGATGTTTCTGCATACATTGGACAGATGATTCACCAAGCTTATCGTAGAAAATGCATATCTCAGCTTGAAACCCGACGAAAACCAAAATATCGCCGGTTCTGCATATCCAACGCACTGTGGAGTGGTGAAAACACCAGATAACGTGTTTCTCGCACTAACTAGCTCGAAAAGAGCGATCTCGATGATTCAGCATACTTCGGACAGAAGGCTCACCAAGATTATCGCAGAAAATGTATATCTCAGCTTGAAACCCCACGAAAACCAAGATATCGCCGGTTCTGCATATCAAACGCACTGTGGAGTGGTGAAAACAACGGATAAGGTTTTTCTCGCATTAACTAGCACGAAAAGAGCGATCTCGATGTTTCAGCATACTTCGGACAGACGTCTCTCCAAGATTATCGCAGAAAATGCATATCTCACCTTGAAACCCCACGAAAACCAAGATATCGCCGGTTCTGCATATCCTACGCACTGCGGACTGGTGAAAACACCAGATTACGTTTTTCTCGCATTAAATAGCTCGAGAAGAGCGTTCTCGAAGATCCTGCATACTTCTGACAGAAGTCTCACCAAGATTATCGTAGAAAATGCATATCTCAGCTTGAAACCCGACGAAAACCGAGTTATCTCCGGTTCTGCACATCAAACGTACCGTGGAGTGGTGAAAACCCCAGAAAACGAGTTTCTCGCATTAAATAGCTCGAAAAGAGCGATCTCGATGATTCAGCATACTTCGGACAGAAGTCTCATCAAGATTATCGCGGAAAATGCATATCTCAGCTTGAAACCCCACGAAAACCAAGATATCGCCGGTTCTGCATATCAAACGCACTGTTGAGTGGTGAAAACACCGGATAAGGTTTTTCTCGCATTAAATAGCTCGAAAAGAGCGATCTCGATGTTTCAGCATACTTCGGACAGAAGTCTCACCAAGATCATCGCAGAAAATGCATATCTCAGCTTGAAACCCCGCGAAGCCCAAGATATCGCCGGTTCTGCATATCATACGCACTGTGGAGTGGTGAAAACACCAGATAACGTGTTTCTCGCATTAAATAGCTCGAAAAGAGCGTTCTCGAAGATCCTGCATACTTCTGACAGAAGTCTTACCAAGATTATCGTAGAAAATGCATATCTCAGCTTGAAACCCGACGAAAACCGAGTCATCTCCGGTTCTGCACTTCAAACGTTCCGTGGAGTGGTGAAAACACCATATAACGTGTTTCTCGCATTAAATAGGTCGAAAAGAGCAATCTCGATGTTTCTGCATACTTCGGACAGGGGTCTCACCAAGATTATCGCAGAAAATGCATACCTCAGCTTGAAACCCCATGAAAACCCAGATATCGCTGGTTCTGCATATCAAACGCACTGTGGAGTGGTGAAAACACCAGATAACGCGTTTCTCGCATTAAATAGGTCGAAAAGAGCGATCTCGATGTTTCTGCATACTTCGGACAGAGGTCTCACCAAGATTATCGCAGAAAATGCATATCTGAGCTTGAAACCCCACGAAAACCAAGATTTCGCTGGTTCTGCATATCAAACGCACTGAGGAGTGGTGAAAACACCAGATAACGTGTTTCTCGCATTAAATAGGTCGAAAAGTGCGATCTTGATGATTCTGCATACTTCGGACAGAAGTCTCACCAAGATTATCGCAGAAAATGCATATCTCAGCTTGAAACCCCACGAAAACCAAGATATCGCCGGTTATGCATATCAAACGCACTGTGGAGTGGTGAAAACACCGGATAAGGTTTTTCTCGCATTAAATAGCTCGAAAAGAGCGATCTCGATGTTTCAGCATACTTCGGACAGAAGTCTCACCAAGATCATCGCAGAAAATGCATATCTCAGCTTGAAACCCCGCGAAGCCCAAGATATCGCCGGTTCTGCATATCATACGCACTGTGGAGTGGTGAAAACAGCAGATAACGTGTTTCTCGCATTAAATAGCTCGAAAAGAGCGTTCTCGAAGATCCTGCATACTTCTGACAGAAGTCTCACCAAGATTATCGTAGAAAATGCATATCTCAGCTTGAAACCCGACGAAAACCGAGTCATCTCCGGTTCTGCACTTCAAACGTTCCGTGGAGTGGTGAAAACACCATATAACGTGTTTCTCGCATTAAATAGGTCGAAAAGAGCAATCTCGATGTTTCTGCATACTTCGGACAGGGGTCTCACCAAGATTATCGCAGAAAATGCATACCTCAGCTTGAAACCCCATGAAAACCCAGATATCGCTGGTTCTGCATATCAAACGCACTGTGGAGTGGTGAAAACACCAGATAACGCGTTTCTCGCATTAAATAGGTCGAAAAGAGCGATCTCGATGTTTCTGCATACTTCGGACAGAGGTCTCACCAAGATTATCGCAGAAAATGCATATCTGAGCTTGAAACCCCACGAAAACCAAGATTTCGCTGGTTCTGCATATCAAACGCACTGAGGAGTGGTGAAAACACCAGATAACGTGTTTCTCGCATTAAATAGGTCGAAAAGTGCGATCTTGATGATTCTGCATACTTCGGACAGAAGTCTCACCAAGATTATCGCAGAAAATGCATATCTCAGCTTGAAACCCCACGAAAACCAAGATTTCGCTGGTTCTGCATATCAGACGCACTGTGGAGTGCTGAAACCACCAGATAACGTGTTTCTCGCATTAAATAGCTCGAAAAGCGCGATCTCGATGATTCTGCATACTCCGGACATAATTCTCACCAATATTATCGCAGAAAATGCATATCTCAGCTTGAAACCCCACGAAAACCCAGATATCGCTGGTTGTGCACATCCAACGAACTGTGGTGTGGTGAAAACCCCAGAAAACGTGTTTCTCGCATTAAATAGCTCGAAAAGTGCGATCTTGATGATTCTGCATACTTCGGACAGAAGTCTCACCAAGATTATCGCAGAAAATGCATATCTCAGCTTGAAACCCCACGAAAACCAAGATTTCGCTGGTTCTGCATATCAGACGCACTGTGGAGTGCTGAAACCACCAGATAACGTGTTTCTCGCATTAAATAGGTCGAAAAGAGCGATCTCGATGTTTCTGCAAACTTCGGACAGGGGTCTCACCAAGATTATCGCAGAAAATGCATACCTCAACTTGAAAACCCACGAAAACCAAGATATCTCCGGTTCTGCACATCCAACGAACTGTGGTGTGGTGAAAACCCCAGAAAACGTGTTTCTCGCATTAAATAGGTCGAAAAGAGCAATCTCGATGTTTCTGCATACTTCGGACAGGGGTCTCACCAAGATTATCGCAGAAAATGCATACCTCAGCTTGAAACCCCACGAAAACCCAGATATCGCTGGTTCTGCATATCAAACGCACTGTGGAGTGGTGAAAACACCAGATAACGTGTTTCTCGCATTAAATAGGTCGAAAAGTGCGATGTCGATGTTTCTGCATACTTCGGACAGGGGTCTCACCAAGATTATCGCAGAAAATGCATATCTGAGCTTGAAACCCCACCAAAAACCCAGATATCGCTGGTTCTGCATATCAAACGCACTGTGGAGTGGTGAAAACACCAGATAACGTGTTTCTCGCATTAAATAGCTCGAATACAGCAATCTCGATGATTAAGCATACTTCGGACAGAAGTCTCACCAAGATATTCGTAAAAAATGCATATCTCAGCTTGAAACCCCACAAAAACCAATATATCGCCGGTTCTGCATATCAAACGCACTGTGGAGTGGTGAAAACACCAGATCACGTGTTTCTCGCATTAAATAGCTCGGAAAGTGCGATCTCGATGATTCTGCATACTTCGGACAGAATTCTCACCAAGATTATCGCAGAAAATGCATATCTGAGCTTGAAACCCCACGAAAACCAAGATATCGCTGGTTTTGCATATCAAACGCACTGTGGAGTGGTGAAAACACCAGATAACGTGTTTCTCGCATTAAATAGGTCCAAACGAGCGATCTCGATGATTAAGCATACTTCGGACAGAAGTCTCATCAAGATTATCGTTAATAATGCATATCTCAGCTTGAAACCCCACGAAAACCCAGATATCGCTGGTTCTGCACATCCAACGAACTGTGGTGTGGTGAAAACACCAGAAAACCTGTTTCTCGCAATAAATAGCTCGAAAAGTGCGATCTCGATGATTCTGCATACTTCGGACAGAAGTCTCACCAAGATTATCGCTGAAAATGCATATCTCAGCTTGAATCCCCACGAAAACCAAGATATCGCTGGTTCTGCATATCAAACGCACTGTGGAGTGCTGAAACCACCAGATAACGTGTTTCTCGCATTAAATAGGTCGAAAAGAGCGATCTCGATGTTTCTGCATACTTCGGACAGGGGTCTCACCAAGATTATCGCAGAAAATGCATATCTCAGCTTGAAACCCCACGAAAACCAAGATATCTCCGGTTCTGCACATCCAACGAACTGTGGTGTGGTGAGAACCACAGAAAACGTGTTTCTCGCATTAAATAGCTCGAAAAGTGCGATCTCGATGATTAAGCATACTTCGGACAGAAGTCTCATCAAGATTATCGTAAAAAATGCATATGTCAGCTTGAAACCCCACGAAAACCCAGATATCGCTGGTTCTGCACATCCAACGAACTGTGGTGTGGTGAAAACCCCAGGAAACGTGTTTCTCGCATTAAATAGCTCGAAAAGAGCGCTCTTGATGTTTCTGCATACTTCGGACAGATGTTTCACCAAGATTATCGTAGAAAATGCATATCTCAACTTGAAACCCGACGAACACCAAACATTGCCGGTTCTGCATATCAAACCAACTGTGGAGTGGTGAAAACACCAGACAACGCGTTCTCGCATTAAATAGATCGAAAAGTGCGATCTCGATGAATCTGCATACTTCTAACAGAAGTCTCACTATGATTATCGCAGAAAATGCGTATCTCTGCTAGAAACCCCACGAAAACCAAGATATCTCCTGTTCTGCATATCCAACGAACTGTGGAGTGGTGAAAACACCAGAAAACGTGTTTCTCTCATTAAATAGCTCGTAAAGTACGATCTCGATGATTAAGCATACTTCGGACAGAAGTCTCACCAAGATTATCGCAGAAATTGCATATCTCAGCTTGAATCCCCACGAAAACCAAGATATCGCTGGTTCTGCTTATCAAACGCACTGTGGAGTGCTGAAACCTCCAGATAACGTGTTTCTCGCATTAAATAGGTCGAAAAGAGCGATCTCGATGTTTCTGCATACTTCGGACAGGGGTCTCACCAAGATTATCGCAGAAAATGCATATCTCAGCTTGAAACCCCACGAAAACCAAGATATCTCCGGTTCTGCACATCCAACGAACTGTGGTGTGGTGAGAACCTCAGAAAACGTGTTTCTCGCATTAAATAGCTCGAAAAGTGCGATCTCGATGATTAAGCATACTTCGGACAGAAGTCTCATCAAGATTATCGTAAAAAATGCATATCTCAGCTTGAAACCCCACGAAAACCCAGATATCGCTGGTTCTGCACATCCAACGAACTGTGGTGTGGTGAAAACCCCAGGAAACGTGTTTCTCGCATTAAATAGCTCGAAAAGAGCGCTCTTGATGTTTCTGCATACTTCGGACAGATGTTTCACCAAGATTATCGTAGAAAATGCATATCTCAACTTGAAACCCGACGTAAACCAAACATTGCCGGTTCTGCATATCAAACCAACTGTGGAGTGGTGAAAACACCAGACAACGTGTTCTCGCATTAATTTGGTCGAAACGAGCGATCTCGATGATTAAGCATACTTCGGACAGAAGTCTCACCAAGATTATCGCAGAAAATGCATATCTGAGCTTGAAACCCCACGAAAACCCAGATATCGCTGGTTCTGCATATCAAACGCACTGTGGAGTGGTGCAAACACCAGATAACTTGTTTCTCGCATTAAATAGCTCGAAAAGAGCGATCTCGATAATTCTGCACACATCGGACAGAAGTCTCACCAAGATTATCGCAGATAATGCATATCTCAGCTTGAAACCCCACGAAAACCAGGATATCTCCGGTTCTGCACATCCAACGATCTGTGGGGTGGTGAAAACCCCAGAAAACGTGTTTCTCGCATTGAATAGCTCGAAAAGTGCGATCTCGATTATTCTGCATACTTCGGACAGAAGTCTCATCAAGATTATCGTAAAAAATGCATATCTCAGCTTGAAACCCCACGAAAACCAAGATTTCGCTGGTTCTGCATATCAAACGCACTGTGGAGTGGTGAAAACACCATATAACGTGTTTCTCGCATTAAATAGGTCGAAAAGAGCAATCTCGATGTTTCTGCATACTTCGGACAGGGGTCTCACCAAGATTATCGCAGAAAATGCATACCTCAGCTTGAAACCCCACGAAAACCCAGATATCGCTGGTTCTGCATATCAAACGCACTGTGGAGTGGTGAAAACACCAGATAACGCGTTTCTCGCATTAAATAGGTCGAAAAGAGCGATCTCGATGTTTCTGCATACTTCGGACAGAGGTCTCACCAAGATTATCGCAGAAAATGCATATCTGAGCTTGAAACCCCACGAAAACCAAGATTTCGCTGGTTCTGCATATCAAACGCACTGAGGAGTGGTGAAAACACCAGATAACGTGTTTCTCGCATTAAATAGGTCGAAAAGAGCAATCTCGATGTTTCTGCATACTTCGGACAGGGGTCTCACCAAGATTATCGCAGAAAATGCATACCTCAGCTTGAAAACCCACGAAAACCCAGATATCGCTGGTTCTGCATATCAAACGCACTGTGGAGTGGTGAAAACAACAGATAACGTGTTTCTCGCTTTAAATAGGTCGAAAAGAGCGATCTCGATGTTTCTGCATACTTCGGACAGAGGTCTCACCAAGATTATCGCAGAAAATGCATATCTGAGCTTGAAACCCCACGAAAACCAAGATATCGCTGGTTTTGCATATCAAACGCACTGTGGAGTGGTGAAAACACCAGATAACGTGTTTCTCGCATTAAATAGGTCCAAACGAGCGATCTCGATGATTAAGCATACTTCGGACAGAAGTCTCATCAAGATTATCGTTAAAAATGCATATCTCAGCTTGAAACCCCACGAAAACCCAGATATCGCTGGTTCTGCACATCCAACGAACTGTGGTGTGGTGAAAACACCAGAAAACCTGTTTCTCGCAATAAATAGCTCGAAAAGTGCGATCTCGATGATTCTGCATACTTCGGACAGAAGTCTCACCAAGATTATCGCTGAAAATGCATATCTCAGCTTGAATCCCCACGAAAACCAAGATATCGCTGGTTCTGCATATCAAACGCACTGTGGAGTGCTGAAACCACCAGATAACGTGTTTCTCGCATTAAATAGGTCGAAAAGAGCGATCTCGATGTTTCTGCATACTTCGGACAGGGGTCTCACCAAGATTATCGCAGAAAATGCATATCTCAGCTTGAAACCCCACGAAAACCAAGATATCTCCGGTTCTGCACATCCAACGAACTGTGGTGTGGTGAGAACCACAGAAAACGTGTTTCTCGCATTAAATAGCTCGAAAAGTGCGATCTCGATGATTAAGCATACTTCGGACAGAAGTCTCATCAAGATTATCGTAAAAAATGCATATCTCAGCTTGAAACCCCACGAAAACCCAGATATCGCTGGTTCTGCACATCCAACGAACTGTGGTGTGGTGAAAACCCCAGGAAACGTGTTTCTCGCATTAAATAGCTCGAAAAGAGCGCTCTTGATGTTTCTGCATACTTCGGACAGATGTTTAACCAAGATTATCGTAGAAAATGCATATCTCAACTTGAAACCCGACGAAAACCAAACATTGCCGGTTCTGCATATCAAACCAACTGTGGAGTGGTGAAAACACCAGCCATCGTGTTCTCGCATTAAATAGATCGAAAAGTGCGATCTCGATGAATCTGCATACTTCTAACAGAAGTCTCACTATGATTATCGCAGAAAATGCGTATCTCTGCTAGAAACCCCACGAAAACCAAGATATCTCCTGTTCTGCATATCCAACGAACTGTGGAGTGGTGAAAACACCAGAAAACGTGTTTCTCGCATTAAATAGCTCGTAAAGAACGATCTCGATGATTAAGCATACTTCGGACAGAAGTCTCACCAAGATTATCGCAGAAATTGCATATCTCAGCTTGAATCCCCACGAAAACCAAGATATCGCTGGTTCTGCTTATCAAACGCACTGTGGAGTGCTGAAACCACCAGATAACGTGTTTCTCGCATTAAATAGGTCGAAAAGAGCGATCTCGATGTTTCTGCATACTTCGGACAGGGGTCTCACCAAGATTATCGCAGAAAATGCATATCTCAGCTTGAAACCCCACGAAAACCAAGATATCTCCGGTTCTGCACATCCAACGAACTGTGGTGTGGTGAGAACCCCAGAAAACGTGTTTCTCGCATTAAATAGCTCGAAAAGTGCGATCTCGATGATTAAGCATACTTCGGACAGAAGTCTCATCAAGATTATCGTAAAAAATGCATATCTCAGCTTGAAACCCCACGAAAACCCAGATATCGCTGGTTCTGCACATCCAACGAACTGTGGTGTGGTGAAAACCCCAGGAAACGTGTTTCTCGCATTAAATAGCTCGAAAAGAGCGCTCTTGATGTTTCTGCATACTTCGGACAGATGTTTCACCAAGATTATCGTAGAAAATGCATATCTCAACCTGAAACCCGACGAAAACCAAACATTGCCGGTTCTGCATATCAAACCAACTGTGGAGTGGTGAAAACACCAGACAACGTGTTCTCGCATTAAATAGATCGAAAAGTGCGATCTCGATGAATCTGCATACTTCTAACAGAAGTCTCACTATGATTATCGCAGAAAATGCGTATCTCTGCTAGAAACCCCATGAAAACCAAGATATCTCCTGTTCTGCATATCCAACGAACTGTGGAGTGGTGAAAACACCAGAAAACGTGTTTCTCGCATTAAATAGCTCGTAAAGTACGATCTCGATGATTAACATACTTCGGACAGAAGTCTCACCAAAATTATCGTAAAAAATGCATATCTCAGCTTGAAACCCCACGAAAACCAAGATATCGCTGTGTTCAGCATATCAAACGCACTGTGGAGTGGTGAAAACCACAGAAGACGAGTTTCTCGCATTAAATAGCTCGACTAGAGCGATCTCGATGATTCTGCATACTTCGGACAGAAGTCTCACCAAGATTATCGCAGAAAATGCATATCTCAGCTTGAAACCCCACGAAAACCAAGATATCGCTGTGTTCAGCATATCAAACGCACTGTGGAGTGGTGAAAACCCCAGAAGACGCGTTTCTCGCATTAAATAGCTCGACTAGAGCGATCTCGATGATTCTGCATACTTCGGACAGAAGTCTCACCAAGATTATCGCAGAAATTGCATATCTCAGCTTGAATCCCCACGAAAACCAAGATATCGCTGGTTCTGCTTATCAAACGCACTGTGGAGTGCTGAAACCACCAGATAACGTGTTTCTCGCATTAAATAGGTCGAAAAGAGCGATCTCGATGTTTCTGCATACTTCGGACAGGGGTCTCACCATGATTATCGCAGAAAATGCATATCTCTGCTAGAAACCCCACGAAAACCAAGATATCTCCTGCTCTGCATATCAAACGCACTGTGGAGTGGTGATAACACCGGATAAGGTTTTTCTCGCATTAACTAGCTCGAAAAGAGCGATGTCGAATATTCTGCATACTTCTGACAGAAGTCTCACCAGGATTATCGTAGAAAATGCATATCTCAGCTTGAAACCCGACCGAAACCAAGATATCTCCGGTTCTGCATATCCAACGCACTGTGGAGTGGTGAAAACACCAGATAACGTGTTTCTCGCACTAACTAGCTCGAAAAGAGCGATCTCGATGATTCTTCATACTTCGGACAGAAGTCTCACCAAGGTTATCGTAAAAAATGCATATCTCAGCTTGAAACCCCACAAAAACCAAGATATCGCCGGTACTGCATATCAAACGCACTGTGGAGTGGTGAAAACACCAGATAACGTGTATCTCGCATTAAATAGCTCGAAAAGCGCGATCTCGATGATTCTGCATACTTCGGACAGAATTCTCACCAAGCTTATCGCAGAAAATGCATATCTCAGCTTGAAACCCCACGAAAACCCAGATATCGCTGGTTGTGCACATCCAACGAACTGTGGTGTGGTGAAAACCCCAGAAAACGTGTTTCTCGCATTAAATAGCTCGAAAAGTGCGATCTTGATGATTCTGCATACTTCGGACAGAAGTCTCACCAAGATTATCGCAGAAAATGCATATCTCAGCTTGAAACCCCACGAAAACCAAGATTTCGCTGGTTCTGCATATCAGACGCACTGTGGAGTGCTGAAACCACCAGATAACGTGTTTCACGCATTAAATAGGTCGAAAAGAGCGATCTCGATGTTTCTGCATACTTCGGACAGGGGTCTCAACAAGATTATCGCAGAAAATGCATATCTCAGCTTGAAACCCCACGAAAACCAAGATATCTCCGGTTCTGCACATCCAACGATCTGTGGGGTGGTGAAAACCCCAGAAAACGTGTTCTCGCATTGAATAGCTCGAAAAGTGCGATCTCGATTATTCTGCATACTTCGGACAGAAGTCTCACCATGATTATCGTAAAAAATGCATATCTCAGCTTGAAACCCCACGAAAACCAAGATTTCGCTGGTTCTGCATATCAAACGCACTGTGGAGTGGTGAAAACACCAGATAACGTGTTTCTCGCATTAAATAGGTCGAAAAGAGCAATCTCGATGTTTCTGCAAACTTCGGACAGGGGTCTCACCAAGATTATCGCAGAAAATGCATACCTCAACTTGAAACCCCACGAAAACCCAGATATCGCTGGTTCTGCATATCAAACGTACTGTGGAGTGGTGAAAACACCAGATAACGTGTTTCTCGCTTTAAATAGGTCGAAAAGAGCGATCTCGATGTTTCTGCATACTTCGGACAGGGGTCTCACCAAGATTATCGCAGAAAATGCATATCTGAGCTTGAAACCCCACCAAAAACCCAGATATCGCTGGTTCTGCACATCCAACGAACTGTGGTGTGGTGAAAACACCAGAAAACCTGTTTCTCGCAATAAATAGCTCGAAAAGTGCGATCTCGATGATTGTGCATACTTCGGACAGAAGTCTCACCAAGATTATCGCTGAAAATGCATATCTCAGCTTGAATCCCCACGAAAACCAAGATATCGCTGGTTCTGCATATCAAACGCACTGTGGAGTGCTGAAACCACCAGATAACGTGTTTCTCGCATTAAATAGGTCGAAAAGAGCGATCTCGATGTTTCTGCATACTTCGGACAGGGGTCTCACCAAGATTATCGCAGAAAATGCATATCTCAGCTTGAAACCCCACGAAAACCAAGATATCTCCGGTTCTGCACATCCAACGAACTGTGGTGTGGTGAGAACCCCAGAAAACGTGTTTCTCGCATTAAATAGCTCGAAAAGTGCGATCTCGATGATTAAGCATACTTCGGACAGAAGTCTCATCAAGATTATCGTAAAAAATGCATATCTCAGCTTGAAACCCCACGAAAACCCAGATATCGCTGGTTCTGCACATCCAACGAACTGTGGTGTGGTGAAAACCCCAGGAAACGTGTTTCTCGCATTAAATAGCTCGAAAAGAGCGCTCTTGATGTTTCTGCATACTTCGGACAGATGTTTCACCAAGATTATCGTAGAAAATGCATATCTCAACTTGAAACCCGACGAAAACCAACATTGCCGTTTCTGCATATCAAACCAACTGTGGAGTGGTGAAAACACCAGACAACGTGTTCTCGCATTAAATAGATCGAAAAGTGCGATCTCGATGAATCTGCATACTGCTAACAGAAGTCTCAGTATGATTATCGCAGAAAATGCGTATCTCTGCTAGAAACCCCACGAAAACCAAGATATCTCCTGTTCTGCATATCCAACGAACTGTGGAGTGGTGAAAACACCAGAAAACGTGTTTCTCGCATTAAATAGCGCGTAAAGTACGATCTCGATGATTAAGCATACTTCGGACAGAAGTCTCACCAAAATTATCGTAAAAAATGCATATCTCAGCTTGAAACCCCACGAAAACCAAGATTTCGCTGGTTCTGCATATCAGACGCACTGTGGAGTGCTGAAACCACCAGATAACGTGTTTCTCGCATTAAATAGGTCGAAAAGAGCGATCTCGATGTTTCTGCATACTTCGGACAGGGGTCTCAACAAGATTATCGCAGAAAATGCATATCTCAGCTTGAAACCCCACGAAAACCAAGATATCTCCGGTTCTGCACATCCAACGATCTGTGGGGTGGTGAAAACCCCAGAAAACGTGTTCTCGCATTGAATAGCTCGAAAAGTGCGATCTCGATTATTCTGCATACTTCGGACAGAAGTCTCACCATGATTATCGTAAAAAATGCATATCTCAGCTTGAAACCCCACGAAAACCAAGATTTCGCTGGTTCTGCATATCAAACGCACTGTGGAGTGGTGAAAACACCAGATAACGTGTTTCTCGCATTAAATAGGTCGAAAAGAGCAATCTCGATGTTTCTGCAAACTTCGGACAGGGGTCTCACCAAGATTATCGCAGAAAATGCATACCTCAACTTGAAACCCCACGAAAACCCAGATATCGCTGGTTCTGCATATCAAACGTACTGTGGAGTGGTGAAAACACCAGATAACGTGTTTCTCGCTTTAAATAGGTCGAAAGGAGCGATCTCGATGTTTCTGCATACTTCGGACAGGGGTCTCACCAAGATTATCGCAGAAAATGCATATCTCAGCTTGAAACCCCACGAAAACCAAGATATCTCCGGTTCTGCACATCCAACGAACTGTGGTGTGGTGAAAACCCCAGAAAACGTGTTTCTCGCATTAAATAGGTCGAAAAGAGCAATCTCGATGTTTCTGCATACTTCGGACAGGGGTCTCACCAAGATTATCGCAGAAAATGCATACCTCAGCTTGAAACCCCACGAAAACCCAGATATCGCTGGTTCTGCATATCAAACGCACTGTGGAGTGGTGAAAACACCAGATAACGTGTTTCTCGCATTAAATAGGTCGAAAAGTGCGATCTCGATGTTTCTGCATACTTCGGACAGGGGTCTCACCAAGATTATCGCAGAAAATGCATATCTGAGCTTGAAACCCCACCAAAAACCCAGATATCGCTGGTTCTGCACATCCAACGAACTGTGGTGTGGTGAAAACACCAGAAAACCTGTTTCTCGCAATAAATAGCTCGAAAACTGCGATCTCGATGATTGTGCATACTTCGGACAGAAGTCTCACCAAGATTATCGCTGAAAATGCATATCTCAGCTTGAATCCCCACGAAAACCAAGATATCGCTGGTTCTGCATATCAAACGCACTGTGGAGTGCTGAAACCACCAGATAACGTGTTTCTCGCATTAAATAGGTCGAAAAGAGCGATCTCGATGTTTCTGCATTCTTCGGACAGGGGTCTCACCAAGATTATCGCAGAAAATGCATATCTCAGCTTGAAACCCCACGAAAACCAAGATATCTCCGGTTCTGCACATCCAACGAACTGTGGTGTGGTGAGAATCCCAGAAGACGTGTTTCTCGCATTAAATAGCTCGACTAGAGCGATCTCGATGATTCTGCATACTTCGGACAGAAGTCTCACCAAGATTATCGCAGAAAATGCATATCTCAGCTTGAAACCCCACGAAAACCAAGATATCGCTGTGTTCAGCATATCAAACGCACTGTGGAGTGGTGAAAACCCCAGAAGACGTGTTTCTCGCATTAAATAGCTCGACTAGAGCGATCTCGATGATTCTGCATACTTCGGACAGAAGTCTCACCAAGATTATCGCAGAAAATGCATATCTCAGCTGGAAACCCCACGAAAACCAAGATATCGCTGTGTTCAGCATATCAAACGCACTGTGGAGTTGTGAAAACCCCAGAAGACGTGTTTCTCGCATTAAATAGCTCGACTAGAGCGATCTCGATGATTCTTCATACTTCGGACAGAAGTCTCACCAAGATTATCGTAAAAAATGCATATCTCAGCTTGAAACCCCACAAAAACCAAGATATCGCCGGTACTGCATATCAAACGCACTGTGGAGTGGTGAAAACACCAGATAACGTGTTTCTCGCATTAAATAGCTCGAAAAGTGCGATCTCGATGATTCTGCATACTTCGGACAGAAGTCTCACCATGATTATCGCAGAAAATGCATATCTCTGCTAGAAACCCCACGAAAACCAAGATATCTCTTGTTCTGCATATCAAACGCACTGTGGAGTGGTGATAACACCGGATAAGGTTTTTCTCGCATTAACTAGCTCGAAAAGAGCGATCTCGAATATTCTGCATACTTCTGACAGAAGTCTCACCAGGATTATCGTAGAAAATGCATATCTCAGCTTGAAACCCGACCGAAACCAAGATATCTCCGGTTCTGCATATCCAACGCACTGTGGAGTGGTGAAAACACCAGATAACGTGTTTCTCGCACTAACTAGCTCGAAAAGAGCGATCTCGATGATTCAGCATACTTCGGACAGAAGTCTCACCAAGATTATCGCAGAAAATGTATATCTCTGCTTGAAACCCGACCGAAACCAAGATATCTCCGGTTCTGCATATCCAACGCACTGTGGAGTGGTGAAAACACCAGATAACGTGTATCTCGCATTAAATAGCTCGAAACGAGCGATCTCGATGATTAAGCATACTTCGGACAGAAGTCTCACCAAGATTATCGTAAAAAATGCATATCTCAGCTTGAAACCCCACGAAAACCAAGATAGCGCTGGTTCTGCATATCAAACGCACTGTGGAGTGGTGAAAACACCAGATAACGTGTTTCTCGCACTAACTAGCTCGAAAAGAGCGATCTCGATGATTCAGCATACTTCGGACAGAAGTCTCACCAAGATTATCGCAGAAAATGTATATCTCTGCTTGAAACCCGACCGAAACCAAGATATCTCCGGTTCTGCATATCCAACGCACTGTGGAGTGGTGAAAACACCAGATAACGTGTATCTCGCATTAAATAGCTCGAAACGAGCGATCTCGATGATTCAGCATACTTCGGACAGAAGTCTCACCAAGATTATCGCAGAAAATGCATATCTCAGCTTGAAACCCCACGAAAACCAAGATATCGCTGTGTTCAGCATATCAAACGCACTGTGGAGTGGTGAAAACCCCAGAAGACGTGTTTCTCGCATTAAATAGCTCGACTAGAGCGATCTCGATGATTCTGCATACTTCGGACAGGGGTCTCACCAAGATTATCGCAGAAAATGCATATCTCAGCTTGAAACCCCACGAAAACCAAGATATCTCCGGTTCTGCACATCCAACGAACTGTGGTGTGGTGAAAACCCCAGAAAACGTGTTTCTCGCATTAAATAGGTCGAAAAGAGCAATCTCGATGTTTCTGCATACTTCGGACAGGGGTCTCACCAAGATTATCGCAGAAAATGCATACCTCAGCTTGAAACCCCACGAAAACCCAGATATCGCTGGTTCTGCATATCAAACGCACTGTGGAGTGGTGAAAACACCAGATAACGTGTTTCTCGCATTAAATAGGTCGAAAAGTGCGATCTCGATGTTTCTGCATACTTCGGACAGGGGTCTCACCAAGATTATCGCAGAAAATGCATATCTGAGCTTGAAACCCCACCAAAAACCCAGATATCGCTGGTTCTGCACATCCAACGAACTGTGGTGTGGTGAAAACACCAGAAAACCTGTTTCTCGCAATAAATAGCTCGAAAACTGCGATCTCGATGATTGTGCATACTTCGGACAGAAGTCTCACCAAGATTATCGCTGAAAATGCATATCTCAGCTTGAATCCCCACGAAAACCAAGATATCGCTGGTTCTGCATATCAAACGCACTGTGGAGTGCTGAAACCACCAGATAACGTGTTTCTCGCATTAAATAGGTCGAAAAGAGCGATCTCGATGTTTCTGCATTCTTCGGACAGGGGTCTCACCAAGATTATCGCAGAAAATGCATATCTCAGCTTGAAACCCCACGAAAACCAAGATATCTCCGGTTCTGCACATCCAACGAACTGTGGTGTGGTGAGAATCCCAGAAGACGTGTTTCTCGCATTAAATAGCTCGACTAGAGCGATCTCGATGATTCTGCATACTTCGGACAGAAGTCTCACCAAGATTATCGCAGAAAATGCATATCTCAGCTTGAAACCCCACGAAAACCAAGATATCGCTGTGTTCAGCATATCAAACGCACTGTGGAGTGGTGAAAACCCCAGAAGACGTGTTTCTCGCATTAAATAGCTCGACTAGAGCGATCTCGATGATTCTGCATACTTCGGACAGAAGTCTCACCAAGATTATCGCAGAAAATGCATATCTCAGCTGGAAACCCCACGAAAACCAAGATATCGCTGTGTTCAGCATATCAAACGCACTGTGGAGTTGTGAAAACCCCAGAAGACGTGTTTCTCGCATTAAATAGCTCGACTAGAGCGATCTCGATGATTCTTCATACTTCGGACAGAAGTCTCACCAAGATTATCGTAAAAAATGCATATCTCAGCTTGAAACCCCACAAAAACCAAGATATCGCCGGTACTGCATATCAAACGCACTGTGGAGTGGTGAAAACACCAGATAACGTGTTTCTCGCATTAAATAGCTCGAAAAGTGCGATCTCGATGATTCTGCATACTTCGGACAGAAGTCTCACCATGATTATCGCAGAAAATGCATATCTCTGCTAGAAACCCCACGAAAACCAAGATATCTCTTGTTCTGCATATCAAACGCACTGTGGAGTGGTGATAACACCGGATAAGGTTTTTCTCGCATTAACTAGCTCGAAAAGAGCGATCTCGAATATTCTGCATACTTCTGACAGAAGTCTCACCAGGATTATCGTAGAAAATGCATATCTCAGCTTGAAACCCGACCGAAACCAAGATATCTCCGGTTCTGCATATCCAACGCACTGTGGAGTGGTGAAAACACCAGATAACGTGTTTCTCGCACTAACTAGCTCGAAAAGAGCGATCTCGATGATTCAGCATACTTCGGACAGAAGTCTCACCAAGATTATCGCAGAAAATGTATATCTCTGCTTGAAACCCGACCGAAACCAAGATATCTCCGGTTCTGCATATCCAACGCACTGTGGAGTGGTGAAAACACCAGATAACGTGTATCTCGCATTAAATAGCTCGAAACGAGCGATCTCGATGATTAAGCATACTTCGGACAGAAGTCTCACCAAGATTATCGTAAAAAATGCATATCTCAGCTTGAAACCCCACGAAAACCAAGATAGCGCTGGTTCTGCATATCAAACGCACTGTGGAGTGGTGAAAACACCAGATAACGTGTTTCTCGCACTAACTAGCTCGAAAAGAGCGATCTCGATGATTCAGCATACTTCGGACAGAAGTCTCACCAAGATTATCGCAGAAAATGTATATCTCTGCTTGAAACCCGACCGAAACCAAGATATCTCCGGTTCTGCATATCCAACGCACTGTGGAGTGGTGAAAACACCAGATAACGTGTATCTCGCATTAAATAGCTCGAAACGAGCGATCTCGATGATTCAGCATACTTCGGACAGAAGTCTCACCAAGATTATCGCAGAAAATGCATATCTCAGCTTGAAACCCCACGAAAACCAAGATATCGCTGTGTTCAGCATATCAAACGCACTGTGGAGTGGTGAAAACCCCAGAAGACGTGTTTCTCGCATTAAATAGCTCGACTAGAGCGATCTCGATGATTCTGCATACTTCGGACAGAAGTCTCACCAAGATTATCGCAGAAAATGCATATCTCAGCTGGAAACCCCACGAAAACCAAGATATCGCTGTGTTCAGCATATCAAACGCACTGTGGAGTGGTGAAAACCCCAGAAGACGTGTTTCTCGCATTAAATAGCTCGGCTAGAGCGATCTCGATGATTCTTCATACTTCGGACAGAAGTCTCACCAAGATTATCGTAAAAAATGCATATCTCAGCTTGAAACCCCACAAAAACCAAGATATCGCCGGTACTGCATATCAAACGCACTGTGGAGTGGTGAAAACACCAGATAACGTGTTTCTCGCATTAAATAGCTCGAAAAGTGCGATCTCGATGATTCTGCATACTTCGGACAGAAGTCTCACCATGATTATCGCAGAAAATGCATATCTCTGCTAGAAACCCCACGAAAACCAAGATATCTCTTGTTCTGCATATCAAACGCACTGTGGAGTGGTGATAACACCGGATAAGGTTTTTCTCGCATTAACTAGCTCGAAAAGAGCGATCTCGAATATTCTGCATACTTCTGACAGAAGTCTCACCAGGATTATCGTAGAAAATGCATATCTCAGCTTGAAACCCGACCGAAACCAAGATATCTCCGGTTCTGCATATCCAACGCACTGTGGAGTGGTGAAAACACCAGATAACGTGTTTCTCGCACTAACTAGCTCGAAAAGAGCGATCTCGATGATTCAGCATACTTCGGACAGAAGTCTCACCAAGATTATCGCAGAAAATGTATATCTCTGCTTGAAACCCGACCGAAACCAAGATATCTCCGGTTCTGCATATCCAACGCACTGTGGAGTGGTGAAAACACCAGATAACGTGTATCTCGCATTAAATAGCTCGAAACGAGCGATCTCGATGATTAAGCATACTTCGGACAGAAGTCTCACCAAGATTATCGTAAAAAATGCACATCTCAGCTTGAAACCCCACGAAAACCAAGATAGCGCTGGTTCTGCATATCAAACGCACTGTGGAGTGGTGAAAACACCAGATAACGTGTTTCTCGCACTAACTAGCTCGAAAAGAGCGATCTCGATGATTCAGCATACTTCGGACAGAAGTCTCACCAAGATTATCGCAGAAAATCTATATCTCTGGTTGAAACCCCACGAAAACCAAGATATCGCCGGTTGTGCATATCAAACGCACTGGGGAGTGGTGAAAACACCAGATAACGTGTTTCTCGCATTGAATAGCTCGAAACGAGCGATCTCGATGATTCTGCTTACTTCGGACAGAAGTCTCACCAAAACTATCGTAGCAAATGCATATCTCAACTTGAAACCACACGAAAACCAAGATATCGCTGTGTTCAGCATATCAAACGCACTGTGGTGTGGTGAAAACCCCAGAAAACGTGTTTCTCGCATTAAATAGCTCGAATAGAGCGATCTCGATGATTCTTCATACTTCGGACAGAAGTCTCACCAAGATTATCGTAAAAAATGCATATCTCAGCTTGAAACACCTCGAAAGCCAAGATATCGCTGGTTCTGCATATCAAACGCAGTGTGGAGTGGTGAAAACACCGGATAAGTTTTTTCTTGCATTAACTAGCTCGAAAAGAGCGATATCGATGTCTCAGCATACTTCGGACAGAAGTCTCACCAAGCTTATCGGAGAAAATGCATATCTCAGCTTGAAACCAGACGAAAACCAAAATATCTCCGGTTCTGCATATCCAACGCACTGTGGAGTGGTGAAAACACCAGATAACGTGTTTCTCGGATTAAATAGCTCGAAACGAGCGATGTCGATGATTCTGCATACTTCGGACAGAAGTCTCATCAAAATTATCGTAAAAAATGCATATCTCAGCTTGAAACCCCACGAAAACCAAGATATCGCTGTGTTCAGCATATCAAACGCACTGTGGAGTGGTGAAAACCCCAGAAGACGTGTTTCTCGCATTAAATAGCTCGGCTAGAGCGATCTCGATGGTTCTTCATACTTCGGACAGAAGTCTCATCAAGATTATCGTAAGAAATGCATATCTCAGCTTGAAACCCCACGAAAGCCAAGATATCGCTGGTTCTGCATATCAAACGCACTGTGGAGTGGTGAAAACACCGGATAAGGTTTTTCTCGCATTAACTAGCTCGAAAAGGGCGATCTCGATGTTTCAGCATACTTCGGACAGAAGTCTCACCAAGATTATCGCAGAAAATGCATATCTCAGCTTGAAACCCCACGAAAACCAAGATGTTGCTGGTACTGCATATCCAACGCACTGTGGAGTGGTGAAAACACCAGATAACGTGTTTCTCGCATTAAATAGCTCGAAACGAGCGATCTCGATGATTCTGCATACTTCGGACAGAAGTCTCAACAAGATTATCGCAGAAAATGCATATCTCAGCTTGAAACCCCACGAAAACCAAGATATCTACTGTTCTGCATATCAAACGCACTGTGGAGTGGTGAAAACACCAGATAACGTGTTTCTCGCACTAACTAGCTCGAAAAGAGCGATCTCGATGATTCAGCATACTTCGGACAGAAGTCTCACCAAGATTATCGCAGAAAATGCATATCTCAGCTTGAAACCGCACGAAAACCAAGATATCGCTGGTACTGCATATCCAACGCACTGTGGAGTGGTGAAAACACCAGATAACGTGTTTCTCGCATTGAATAGCTCGAAACGTGCGATCTCGATGATTCTGCATACTTCGGACAGAAGTCTCAACAAGATTATCGCAGAAAATGCATATCTCAGCTTGAAACCCCACGAAAACCAAGATATCTACTGTTTTGCATATCAAACGCACTGTGGAGTGGTGAAAACACCGGATAAGGTTTTTCTCGCATTAACTAGCTCGAAAAGAGCGATCTCGATGTTTCAGCATACTTCAGACTGAAGTCTCACCAAGCTTATCGTAGAAAATGCATATCTCAGCTTGAAACCCGACGAAAACCAAAATATCTCCGGTTCTGCATATCCAACGCACTGTGGAGTGGTGAAAACACCAGATAACGTGTTTCTCGCATTAAATAGCTCGAAACGAGCGATCTCGATGATTCTGCATTCTTCGGACAGAAGTCTCAACAAGATTATCGCAGAAAATGCATATCTCAGCTTGAAACCCCACGAAAACCAAGATATCGCCGGTTCTGCATATCAAACGCACAGTGGAGTAGTAAAAAGATCAGAAAACGTGTTTCTCGCATTAAATAGCTCGAATAGGGCGCTCTCGACGTTTCTGCATACTTCGGACAGATGTTTCACCAAGCTTATCGTAGAAAATGCATATCTCAGCTTGAAACCCGACCGAAACCAAGATATCTCCGGTTCTGCATGTCAAACGTACTGTGGAGTGGTGAAAACACCAGAAAACGTGTTTCGTGCATTAAGTAGCTCGAAAAGAGCGATCTAGATGTTTCTGCATACTTCTGACAGAAGTCTCACCAAGATTATCGCAGAAAATGCATATCTCAGCTTGAAACCCCACGAAAACCAAGATGTCGCCGGTTCTGCATATCAAACGCACTGTGGAGTGGTGAAAACACCAGATAACGTGTTTCTCGCACTAACTAGCCCGAAAAGAGCGATCTCGATGATTCAGCATACTTCAGACAGAAGTCTCAACAAGATTATCGCAGAAAATGCATATCTCAGCTTGAAACCCCACGAAAACAAAGATATCTACTGTTCTGCATATCAAACGCACTGTGGAGTGGTGAAAACACCAGATAACGTGTTTATCGCACTAACTAGCTCGAAAAGAGCGATCTCGATGATTCAGCATACTTCGGACAGAAGTCACACCATGATTATCGCAGAAAATGCATATCTCTGCTTGAAACCCCACGAAAACCAAGATATCTACTGTTCTGCATATCAAACGCACTGTGGAGTGGTGAAAACACCAGATAACGTGTTTGTCGCACTAACTAGCTCGAAAAGAGCGATCTCGATGATTCAGCATACTTCGGACAGAAGTCTCACCAAGATTATCGCAGAAAATGCATATCTCAGCTTGAAACCCCACGAATACCAAGATATCCCCGGTTCTGCATATCAAACGCACAGTGGAGTGGTGAAAACACCAGAAAACGTGTTTCTCGCATTAAACAGCTCGAAAAGAGCGCTCTCGACGTTTCTGCATACTTCGGACAGATGTTTCACCAAGCATATCGTAGAAAATGCATATCTCAGCTTGAAACCCGACGAAAACCAACATATCTCCGGTTCTGCATATCCAACGCACTGTGGAGTGGTAAAAACACCAGATAACGTGTTTCTCGCATTAAATAGCTCGAAACGAGCGATCTCGATGATTCTGCATACTTCGGACAGAAGTCTCAACAAGATTATCGCAGAAAATGCATATCTCAGCTTGAAACCCCACGAAAACCAAGATATCTACTGTTCTGCATATCGAACGCACTGTGGAGTGGTGAAATCACCAGAAAACGTGTTTCGTGCATTAAGTAGCTCGAAAAGAGCGATCTAGATGATTCTGCATACTTCTGACTGAAGTCTCACCAATATTATCGCAGAAAATGCATATCTCATCTTGAAACCCCACGAAAACCAAGATATCGCTGGTTCTGCATATCAAACGCACTGTGGAGTGGTGAAAACACCAGAAAACGTGTTTCTCGCATTATGTAGCTCGAAAAGAGTGTTCCCGAAAATCCTGCATACTTCTGACAGAAGTTTCACCAAGATTATCGTAGAAAATGCATATCTCAGCTTGAAACCCGACGAATACCGATATATCTCCGGTTCTGCTCATCAAACGTACCGTGGAGTGGTGAAAACACCAGAAAACGTGTTTCGCGCATTAAGTAGCTCGAAAAGAGCGTTCTCGAAGATTCTGCATAATTCTGACAGAAGTCTCACGAGGATTATCGTAGAAAATGCATATCTCAGCTTGAAACCCGACCGAAACCAAGATATCTCCGGTTCTGCATGTCAAGCGTACTGTGGAGTGGTGAAAACACCAGAAAACGTGTTTCGTGCATTAAGTAGCTCCAAAAGAGCGATCTAGATGATTCTGCATTCTTCTGACTGAAGTCTAACCAATATTATCGCAGTAAATGCATATCTCATCTTGAAACCACACGAAAACCAAGATATCGCTGGTTCTGCATGTCAAACTCACTGTGGAGTGGTGAAAACACCAGAAAACGGGTTTCGTGCATTAAGTATCTCGAAAGGAGCGATCTAGATGATTCTGCATAATTCTGACAGAAGCCTCACCAGGATTATCGTAGAAAATGCATATCTCAGCTTGAAACCCGACCGAAACCAAGATATCTCCGGTTCTGCATGTCAAACGTACTGTGGAGTGGTGAAAACACCAGAAAACGTGTTTCGTGCATTAAGTAGCTCGAAAAGAGCGATCTAGATGATTCTGCATAATTCTGACAGAAGTCTCACCAGGATTATCGTAGAAAATGCATATCTCAGCTTGAAACCCGACCGAAACGAAGATATCTCCGGTTCTGCATGTCAAACGTACTGTGGAGTGGTGAAAACACCAGATAACGTGTTTATCGCATTAAATAGGTCGAAAAGAGCGATCTCGATGTTTCTGCATACTTCGTACAGAGGTCTCACCAAGATTATCGCAGAAAATGCATATCTCAGCTTGAAACCCCACGAAAACCAAGATATCGCTGGTTCTGCATATCAAACGCACTGTGGAGTGGTGAAAACACCAGATAACGTGTTTCTCGCATTAAATAGGTCGAAACGAGCGATCTCGATGATTAAGCATTCTTCGGACAGATGTTTTACCAAGCTTATCGTAGAAAATGAATATCTCAGCTTGAAACCCGACGAAAACCAAAATATCTCCGGTTCTGCATATCCAACGCACTGTGGAGTGGTGAAAACACCAGATAACGTGTTTCTCGGATTAAATAGCTCGAAACGAGCGATGTCGATGATTCTGCATACTTCGGACAGAAGTCTCATCAAAATTATCGTAAAAAATGCATATCTCAGCTTGAAACCCCACGAAAACCAAGATATCGCTGTGTTCAGCATATCAAACGCACTGTGGAGTGGTGAAAACCCCAGAAGACGTGTTTCTCGCATTAAATAGCTCGGCTAGAGCGATCTCGATGGTTCTTCATACTTCGGACAGAAGTCTCATCAAGATTATCGTAAGAAATGCATATCTCAGCTTGAAACCCCACGAAAGCCAAGATATCGCTGGTTCTGCATATCAAACGCACTGTGGAGTGGTGAAAACACCGGATAAGGTTTTTCTCGCATTAACTAGCTCGAAAAGGGCGATCTCGATGTTTCAGCATACTTCGGACAGAAGTCTCACCAAGATTATCGCAGAAAATGCATATCTCAGCTTGAAACCCCACGAAAACCAAGATGTTGCTGGTACTGCATATCCAACGCACTGTGGAGTGGTGAAAACACCAGATAACGTGTTTCTCGCATTAAATAGCTCGAAACGAGCGATCTCGATGATTCTGCATACTTCGGACAGAAGTCTCAACAAGATTATCGCAGAAAATGCATATCTCAGCTTGAAACCCCACGAAAACCAAGATATCTACTGTTCTGCATATCAAACGCACTGTGGAGTGGTGAAAACACCAGATAACGTGTTTCTCGCACTAACTAGCTCGAAAAGAGCGATCTCGATGATTCAGCATACTTCGGACAGAAGTCTCACCAAGATTATCGCAGAAAATGCATATCTCAGCTTGAAACCGCACGAAAACCAAGATATCGCTGGTACTGCATATCCAACGCACTGTGGAGTGGTGAAAACACCAGATAACGTGTTTCTCGCATTGAATAGCTCGAAACGTGCGATCTCGATGATTCTGCATACTTCGGACAGAAGTCTCAACAAGATTATCGCAGAAAATGCATATCTCAGCTTGAAACCCCACGAAAACCAAGATATCTACTGTTTTGCATATCAAACGCACTGTGGAGTGGTGAAAACACCGGATAAGGTTTTTCTCGCATTAACTAGCTCGAAAAGAGCGATCTCGATGTTTCAGCATACTTCAGACTGAAGTCTCACCAAGCTTATCGTAGAAAATGCATATCTCAGCTTGAAACCCGACGAAAACCAAAATATCTCCGGTTCTGCATATCCAACGCACTGTGGAGTGGTGAAAACACCAGATAACGTGTTTCTCGCATTAAATAGCTCGAAACGAGCGATCTCGATGATTCTGCATTCTTCGGACAGAAGTCTCAACAAGATTATCGCAGAAAATGCATATCTCAGCTTGAAACCCCACGAAAACCAAGATATCGCCGGTTCTGCATATCAAACGCACAGTGGAGTAGTAAAAAGATCAGAAAACGTGTTTCTCGCATTAAATAGCTCGAATAGGGCGCTCTCGACGTTTCTGCATACTTCGGACAGATGTTTCACCAAGCTTATCGTAGAAAATGCATATCTCAGCTTGAAACCCGACCGAAACCAAGATATCTCCGGTTCTGCATGTCAAACGTACTGTGGAGTGGTGAAAACACCAGAAAACGTGTTTCGTGCATTAAGTAGCTCGAAAAGAGCGATCTAGATGTTTCTGCATACTTCTGACAGAAGTCTCACCAAGATTATCGCAGAAAATGCATATCTCAGCTTGAAACCCCACGAAAACCAAGATGTCGCCGGTTCTGCATATCAAACGCACTGTGGAGTGGTGAAAACACCAGATAACGTGTTTCTCGCACTAACTAGCCCGAAAAGAGCGATCTCGATGATTCAGCATACTTCAGACAGAAGTCTCAACAAGATTATCGCAGAAAATGCATATCTCAGCTTGAAACCCCACGAAAACAAAGATATCTACTGTTCTGCATATCAAACGCACTGTGGAGTGGTGAAAACACCAGATAACGTGTTTATCGCACTAACTAGCTCGAAAAGAGCGATCTCGATGATTCAGCATACTTCGGACAGAAGTCACACCATGATTATCGCAGAAAATGCATATCTCTGCTTGAAACCCCACGAAAACCAAGATATCTACTGTTCTGCATATCAAACGCACTGTGGAGTGGTGAAAACACCAGATAACGTGTTTGTCGCACTAACTAGCTCGAAAAGAGCGATCTCGATGATTCAGCATACTTCGGACAGAAGTCTCACCAAGATTATCGCAGAAAATGCATATCTCAGCTTGAAACCCCACGAATACCAAGATATCCCCGGTTCTGCATATCAAACGCACAGTGGAGTGGTGAAAACACCAGAAAACGTGTTTCTCGCATTAAACAGCTCGAAAAGAGCGCTCTCGACGTTTCTGCATACTTCGGACAGATGTTTCACCAAGCATATCGTAGAAAATGCATATCTCAGCTTGAAACCCGACGAAAACCAACATATCTCCGGTTCTGCATATCCAACGCACTGTGGAGTGGTAAAAACACCAGATAACGTGTTTCTCGCATTAAATAGCTCGAAACGAGCGATCTCGATGATTCTGCATACTTCGGACAGAAGTCTCAACAAGATTATCGCAGAAAATGCATATCTCAGCTTGAAACCCCACGAAAACCAAGATATCTACTGTTCTGCATATCGAACGCACTGTGGAGTGGTGAAATCACCAGAAAACGTGTTTCGTGCATTAAGTAGCTCGAAAAGAGCGATCTAGATGATTCTGCATACTTCTGACTGAAGTCTCACCAATATTATCGCAGAAAATGCATATCTCATCTTGAAACCCCACGAAAACCAAGATATCGCTGGTTCTGCATATCAAACGCACTGTGGAGTGGTGAAAACACCAGAAAACGTGTTTCTCGCATTATGTAGCTCGAAAAGAGTGTTCCCGAAAATCCTGCATACTTCTGACAGAAGTTTCACCAAGATTATCGTAGAAAATGCATATCTCAGCTTGAAACCCGACGAATACCGATATATCTCCGGTTCTGCTCATCAAACGTACCGTGGAGTGGTGAAAACACCAGAAAACGTGTTTCGCGCATTAAGTAGCTCGAAAAGAGCGTTCTCGAAGATTCTGCATAATTCTGACAGAAGTCTCACGAGGATTATCGTAGAAAATGCATATCTCAGCTTGAAACCCGACCGAAACCAAGATATCTCCGGTTCTGCATGTCAAGCGTACTGTGGAGTGGTGAAAACACCAGAAAACGTGTTTCGTGCATTAAGTAGCTCCAAAAGAGCGATCTAGATGATTCTGCATTCTTCTGACTGAAGTCTAACCAATATTATCGCAGTAAATGCATATCTCATCTTGAAACCACACGAAAACCAAGATATCGCTGGTTCTGCATGTCAAACTCACTGTGGAGTGGTGAAAACACCAGAAAACGGGTTTCGTGCATTAAGTATCTCGAAAGGAGCGATCTAGATGATTCTGCATAATTCTGACAGAAGCCTCACCAGGATTATCGTAGAAAATGCATATCTCAGCTTGAAACCCGACCGAAACCAAGATATCTCCGGTTCTGCATGTCAAACGTACTGTGGAGTGGTGAAAACACCAGAAAACGTGTTTCGTGCATTAAGTAGCTCGAAAAGAGCGATCTAGATGATTCTGCATAATTCTGACAGAAGTCTCACCAGGATTATCGTAGAAAATGCATATCTCAGCTTGAAACCCGACCGAAACGAAGATATCTCCGGTTCTGCATGTCAAACGTACTGTGGAGTGGTGAAAACACCAGATAACGTGTTTATCGCATTAAATAGGTCGAAAAGAGCGATCTCGATGTTTCTGCATACTTCGTACAGAGGTCTCACCAAGATTATCGCAGAAAATGCATATCTCAGCTTGAAACCCCACGAAAACCAAGATATCGCTGGTTCTGCATATCAAACGCACTGTGGAGTGGTGAAAACACCAGATAACGTGTTTCTCGCATTAAATAGGTCGAAACGAGCGATCTCGATGATTAAGCATTCTTCGGACAGATGTTTTACCAAGCTTATCGTAGAAAATGAATATCTCAGCTTGAAACCCGACGAAAACCAAAATATCTCCGGTTCTGCATATCCAACGCACTGTGGAGTGGTAAAAACACCAGATAACGTGTTTCTCGCATTAAGTAGCTTGAAACGAGCAATCCCGATGATTCTGCATACTTCGGACAGAAGTCTCAACAAGATTATCGCAGAAAAAGCATATCTCAGCTTGAAACCCCACGAAAACCTAGATATCTCCGGTTCTGCATATCCAACGAACTGTGGAGTGGTGAAAACCCCAGAAAACGAGTTTCTCGCATTAAATAGCTCGAAAAGAGCGCTCTCGATGTTTCTGCATACTTCGGACAGATGTTTCACCAAGATTATCGTAGAAAATGCATATCTCAGCTTGAAACCCGACGAAAACCGATATATCTCCGGTTCTGCACATCAAACGTACCGTGGAGTGGTGAAAACACCAGAAAACGTGTTTCGCGCATTAAGTAGCTCGAAAAGAGCGATCTAGATGATTCTGCATAATTCTGACTGAAGTCTCACCAGGATTATCGCAGAAAAAGCATATCTCAGCTTGAAACCCGACCGAAACCAAGATATCTCCGGTTCTGCATGTCAAAAGTACCGTGGAGTGGTGAAAACACCAGAAAACGTGTTTCGTGCATTAAGTAGCTCGAAAAGAGCGATCTAGATGATTGTGCATAATTCTGACAGATGTCTCACCAGGATTATCGTAGAAAATGCATATCTCAGCTTGAAACCCGACCGAAACCAAGATATCTCCGGTTCTGCATGTCAAACGTACTGTGGAGTGGTGAAAACACCAGAAAACGTGTTTCGTGCATTAAGTAGCTCGAAAAGAGCGTTCTAGATGATTCTGCATACTTCTGACTGAAGTCTCACCAATATAATCGCAGAAAATGCATATCTCAGCTTGAAACCCCACGAAAACCAAGATATCGCTGTGTTCAGCATATCAAACGCACTGTGGAGTGGTGAAAACCCCAGAAGACGTGTTTCTCGCATTAAATAGCTCTACTAGAGCGATCTCGATGATTCTTCATACTTCGGACAGAAGTCTCACCAAGATTATCGTAAAAAATGCATATCTCAGCTTGAAACCCCACAAAAACCAAGATATCGCCGGTACTGCATATCAAACGCACTGTGGAGTGGTGAAAACACCAGATAACGTGTTTCTCGCATTAAATAGCTCGAAAAGTGCGATCTCGATGATTCTGCATACTTCGGACAGAAGTCTCACCATGATTATCGCAGAAAATGCATATCTCTGCTAGAAACCCCACGAAAACCAAGATATCTCCTGTTCTGCATATCAAACGCACTGTGGAGTGGTGATAACACCGGATAAGGTTTTTCTCGCATTAACTAGCTCGAAAAGAGCGATCTCGAATATTCTGCATACTTCTGACAGAAGTCTCACCAGGATTATCGTAGAAAATGCATATCTCAGCTTGAAACCCGACCGAAACCAAGATATCTCCGGTTCTGCATATCCAACGCACTGTGGAGTAGTGAAAACACCAGATAACGTGTTTCTCGCACTAACTAGCTCGAAAAGAGCGATCTCGATGATTCAGCATACTTCGGACAGAAGTCTCACCAAGATTATCGCAGAAAATCTATATCTCTGCTTGAAACCCCACGAAAACCAAGATATCGCCGGTTCTGCATATCAAACGCACTGTGGAGTGGTGAAAACACCAGATAACGTGTTTCTCGCATTGAATAGCTCGAAACGAGCGATCTCGATGATTCTGCTTACTTCGGACAGAAGTCTCACCAAGATTATCGTAAAAAATGCATATCTCAGCTTGAAACACCTCGAAAGCCAAGATATCGCTGGTTCTGCATATCAAACGCAGTGTGGAGTGGTGAAAACACCAGAAAACGGGTTTCGTGCATTAAGTATCTCGAAAGGAGCGATCTAGATGATTCTGCATAATTCTGACAGAAGCCTCACCAGGATTATCGTAGAAAATGCATATCTCAGCTTGAAACCCGACCGAAACCAAGATATCTCCGGTTCTGCATGTCAAACGTACTGTGGAGTGGTGAAAACACCAGAAAACGTGTTTCGTGCATTAAGTAGCTCGAAAAGAGCGATCTAGATGATTCTGCATAATTCTGACAGAAGTCTCACCAGGATTATCGTAGAAAATGCATATCTCAGCTTGAAACCCGACCGAAACGAAGATATCTCCGGTTCTGCACATCAAACGTACCGTGGAGTGGTGAAAACACCAGAAAACGTGTTTCGCGCATTAAGTAGCTCGAAAAGAGCGATCTAGATGATTCTGCATAATTCTGACTGAAGTCTCACCAGGATTATCGCAGAAAAAGCATATCTCAGCTTGAAACCCGACCGAAACCAAGATATCTGCGGTTCTGCATGTCAAAAGTACCGTGGAGTGGTGAAAACACCAGAAAACGTGTTTCGTGCATTAAGTAGCTCGAAAAGAGCGATCTAGATGATTGTGCATAATTCTGACAGATGTCTCACCAGGATTATCGTAGAAAATGCATATCTCAGCTTGAAACCCGACCGAAACCAAGATATCTCCGGTTCTGCATGTCAAACGTACTGTGGAGTGGTGAAAACACCAGAAAACGTGTTTCGTGCATTAAGTAGCTCGAAAAGAGCGTTCTAGATGATTCTGCATACTTCTGACTGAAGTCTCACCAATATAATCGCAGAAAATGCATATCTCAGCTTGAAACCCCACGAAAACCAAGATATCGCTGTGTTCAGCATATCAAACGCACTGTGGAGTGGTGAAAACCCCAGAAGACGTGTTTCTCGCATTAAATAGCTCTACTAGAGCGATCTCGATGATTCTTCATACTTCGGACAGAAGTCTCACCAAGATTATCGTAAAAAATGCATATCTCAGCTTGAAACCCCACAAAAACCAAGATATCGCCGGTACTGCATATCAAACGCACTGTGGAGTGGTGAAAACACCAGATAACGTGTTTCTCGCATTAAATAGCTCGAAAAGTGCGATCTCGATGATTCTGCATACTTCGGACAGAAGTCTCACCATGATTATCGCAGAAAATGCATATCTCTGCTAGAAACCCCACGAAAACCAAGATATCTCCTGTTCTGCATATCAAACGCACTGTGGAGTGGTGATAACACCGGATAAGGTTTTTCTCGCATTAACTAGCTCGAAAAGAGCGATCTCGAATATTCTGCATACTTCTGACAGAAGTCTCACCAGGATTATCGTAGAAAATGCATATCTCAGCTTGAAACCCGACCGAAACCAAGATATCTCCGGTTCTGCATATCCAACGCACTGTGGAGTAGTGAAAACACCAGATAACGTGTTTCTCGCACTAACTAGCACGAAAAGAGCGATCTCGATGATTCAGCATACTTCGGACAGAAGTCTCACCAAGATTATCGCAGAAAATCTATATCTCTGCTTGAAACCCCACGAAAACCAAGATATCGCCGGTTCTGCATATCAAACGCACTGTGGAGTGGTGAAAACACCAGATAACGTGTTTCTCGCATTGAATAGCTCGAAACGAGCGATCTCGATGATTCTGCTTACTTCGGACAGAAGTCTCACCAAGATTATCGTAAAAAATGCATATCTCAGCTTGAAACACCTCGAAAGCCAAGATATCGCTGGTTCTGCATATCAAACGCAGTGTGGAGTGGTGAAAACACCAGAAAACGGGTTTCGTGCATTAAGTATCTCGAAAGGAGCGATCTAGATGATTCTGCATAATTCTGACAGAAGCCTCACCAGGATTATCGTAGAAAATGCATATCTCAGCTTGAAACCCGACCGAAACCAAGATATCTCCGGTTCTGCATGTCAAACGTACTGTGGAGTGGTGAAAACACCAGAAAACGTGTTTCGTGCATTAAGTAGCTCGAAAAGAGCGATCTAGATGATTCTGCATAATTCTGACAGAAGTCTCACCAGGATTATCGTAGAAAATGCATATCTCAGCTTGAAACCCGACCGAAACGAAGATATCTCCGGTTCTGCATGTCAAACGTACTGTGGAGTGGTGAAAACACCAGATAACGTGTTTATCGCATTAAATAGGTCGAAAAGAGCGATCTCGATGTTTCTGCATACTTCGTACAGAGGTCTCACCAAGATTATCGCAGAAAATGCATATCTCAGCTTGAAACCCCACGAAAACCAAGATATCGCTGGTTCTGCATATCAAACGCACTGTGGAGTGGTGAAAACACCAGATAACGTGTTTCTCGCATTAAATAGGTCGAAACGAGCGATCTCGATGATTAAGCATTCTTCGGACAGATGTTTTACCAAGCTTATCGTAGAAAATGAATATCTCAGCTTGAAACCCGACGAAAACCAAAATATCTCCGGTTCTGCATATCCAACGCACTGTGGAGTGGTAAAAACACCAGATAACGTGTTTCTCGCATTAAGTAGCTTGAAACGAGCAATCCCGATGATTCTGCATACTTCGGACAGAAGTCTCAACAAGATTATCGCAGAAAAAGCATATCTCAGCTTGAAACCCCACGAAAACCTAGATATCTCCGGTTCTGCATATCCAACGAACTGTGGAGTGGTGAAAACCCCAGAAAACGAGTTTCTCGCATTAAATAGCTCGAAAAGAGCGCTCTCGATGTTTCTGCATACTTCGGACAGATGTTTCACCAAGATTATCGTAGAAAATGCATATCTCAGCTTGAAACCCGACGAAAACCGATATATCTCCGGTTCTGCACATCAAACGTACCGTGGAGTGGTGAAAACACCAGAAAACGTGTTTCGAGCATTAAGTAGCTCGAAAAGAGCGATCTAGATGATTCTGCATAATTCTGACAGAAGTCTCACCAGGATTATCGCAGAAAATGCATATCTCAGCTTGAAACCCGACCGAAACCAAGATATCTCCGGTTCTGCATGTCAAAAGTACCGTGGAGTGGTGAAAACACCAGAAAACGTGTTTCGTGCATTAAGTAGCTCGAAAAGAGCGATCTAGATGATTGTGCATAATTCTGACAGAAGTCTCACCAGGATTATCGTAGAAAATGCATATCTCAGCTTGAAACCCGACCGAAACCAAGATATCTCCGGTTCTGCATGTCAAACGTACTGTGGAGTGGTGAAAACACCAGAAAACGTGTTTCGTGCATTAAGTAGCTCGAAAAGAGCGATCTAGATGATTCTGCATACTTCTGACTGAAGTCTCACCAATATAATCGCAGAAAATGCATATCTCAGCTTGAAACCCCACGAAAACCAAGATATCGCTGTGTTCAGCATATCAAACGCACTGTGGAGTGGTGAAAACCCCAGAAGACGTGTTTCTCGCATTAAATAGCTCTACTAGAGCGATCTCGATGATTCTTCATACTTCGGACAGAAGTCTCACCAAGATTATCGTAAAAAATGCATATCTCAGCTTGAAACCCCACAAAAACCAAGATATCTCCTGTTCTGCATATCAAACGCACTGTGGAGTGGTGATAACACCGGATAAGGTTTTACTCGCATTAACTAGCTCGAAAAGAGCGATCTCGAATATTCTGCATACTTCTGACAGAAGTCTCACCAGGATTATCGTAGAAAATGCATATCTCAGCTTGAAACCCGACCGAAACCAAGATATCTCCGGTTCTGCATATCCAACGCACTGTGGAGTGGTGAAAACACCAGATAACGTGTTTCTCGCACTAACTAGCTCGAAAAGAGCGATCTCGATGATTCAGCATACTTCGGACAGAAGTCTCACCAAGATTATAGCAGAAAATGCATATCTCATCTTGAAACCCCACGAAAACCAAGATGTTGCTGGTACTGCATATCCAACGCACTGTGGAGTGGTGAAAACACCAGATAACGTGTTTCTCGCATTAAATAGCTCGAAACGAGCGATCTCGATGATTCTGCATACTTCGGACAGAAGTCTCAACAAGATTATCGCAGAAAATGCATATCTCAGCTTGAAACCCCACGAAAACCAAGATATCTACTGTTCTGCATATCAAACGCACTGTGGAGTGGTGAAAACACCAGATAACGTGTTTCTCGCACTAACTAGCTCGAAAAGAGCGATCTCGATGATTCAGCATACTTCGGACAGAAGTCTCACCAAGATTATCGCAGAAAATGCATATCTCAGCTTGAAACCCCACGAAAACCAAGATATCGCTGGTACTGCATATCCAACGCACTGTGGAGTGGTGAAAACACCAGATAACGTGTTTCTCGCATTAAATAGCTCGAAACGAGCGATCTCGATTTTTCTGCATACTTCGGACAGAAGTCTCAACAAGATTATCGCAGAAAATGCATATCTCAGCTTGAAACCCCACGAAAACCAAGATATCGCCGGTTCTGCATATCAAACGCACAGTGGAGTAGTGAAAACATCAGAAAACGTGTTTCTCGCATTAAATAGCTCGAAAAGGGCGCTCTCGACGTTTCTGCATACTTCGGACAGATGTTTCACCAAGCTTATCGTAGAAAATGCATATCTCAGCTTGAAACCCGACCGAAACCAAGATATCTCCGGTTCTGCATGTCAAACGTACTGTGGAGTGGTGAAAACACCAGAAAACGTGTTTCGTGCATTAAGTAGCTCGAAAAGAGCGATCTAGATGTTTCTGCATACTTCTGACAGAAGTCTCACCAAGATTATCGCAGAAAATGCATATCTCAGCTTGAAACCCCACGAAAACCAAGATGTCGCCGGTTCTGCATATCAAACGCACTGTGGAGTGGTGAAAACACCAGATAACGTGTTTCTCGCACTAACTAGCCCGAAAAGAGCGATCTCGATGATTCAGCATTCTTCAGACAGAAGTCTCAACAAGATTATCGCAGAAAATGCATATCTCAGCTTGAAACCCCACGAAAACAAAGATATCTACTGTTCTGCATATCAAACGCACTGTGGAGTGGTGAAAACACCAGATAACGTGTTTATCGCACTAACTAGCTCGAAAAGAGCGATCTCGATGATTCAGCATACTTCGGACAGAAGTCACACCATGATTATCGCAGAAAATGCATATCTCTGCTTGAAACCCCACGAAAACCAAGATATCTACTGTTCTGCATATCAAACACACTGTGGAGTGGTGAAAACACCAGATAACGTGTTTCTCGCACTAACTAGCTCGAAAAGAGCGATCTCGATGATTCAGCATACTTCGGACAGAAGTCTCACCAAGATTATCGCAGAAAATGCATATCTCAGCTTGAAACCCCACGAATACCAAGATATCCCCGGTTCTGCATATCAAACGCACAGTGGAGTGGTGAAAACACCAGAAAACGTGTTTCTCGCATTAAATAGCTCGAAAAGAGCGCTCTCGACGTTTCTGCATACTTCGGACAGATGTTTCACCAAGCATATCGTAGAAAATGCATATCTCAGCTTGAAACCCGACGAAAACCAACATATCTCCGGTTCTGCATATCCAACGCACTGTGGAGTGGTGAAAACACCAGATAACGTGTTTCTCGCATTAAATAGCTCGAAACGAGCGATCTCGATGATTCTGCATACTTCGGACAGAAGTCTCAACAAGATTATCGCAGAAAATGCATATCTCAGCTTGAAACCCCACGAAAACCAAGATATCTACTGTTCTGCATATCGAACGCACTGTGGAGTGGTGAAATCACCAGAAAACGTGTTTCGTGCATTAAGTAGCTCGAAAAGAGCGATCTAGATGATTCTGCATACTTCTGACTGAAGTCTCACCAATATTATCGCAGAAAATGCATATCTCATCTTGAAACCCCACGAAAACCAAGATATCGCTGGTTCTGCATATCAAACGCACTGTGGAGTGGTGAAAACACCAGAAAACGTGTTTCTCGCATTAAGTAGCTCGAAAAGAGTGTTCTCGAAAATCCTGCATACTTCTGACAGAAGTTTCACCAATATTATCGTAGAAAATGCATATCTCAGCTTGAAACCCGACGAAAACCGATATATCTCCGGTTCTGCTCATCAAACGTACCGTGGAGTGGTGAAAACACCAGAAAACGTGTTTCGCGCATTAAGTAGCTCGAAAAGAGCGTTCTCGAAGATTCTGCATAATTCTGACAGAAGTCTCACGAGGATTATCGTAGAAAATGCATATCTCAGCTTGAAACCCGACCGAAACCAAGATATCTCCGGTTCTGCATGTCAAGCGTACTGTGGAGTGGTGAAAACACCAGAAAACGTGTTTCGTGCATTAAGTAGCTCCAAAAGAGCGATCTAGATGATTCTGCATTCTTCTGACTGAAGTCTAACCAATATTATCGCAGTAAATGCATATCTCATCTTGAAACCACACGAAAACCAAGATATCGCTGGTTCTGCATGTCAAACTCACTGTGGAGTGGTGAAAACACCAGAAAACGGGTTTCGTGCATTAAGTATCTCGAAAGGAGCGATCTAGATGATTCTGCATAATTCTGACAGAAGCCTCACCAGGATTATCGTAGAAAATGCATATCTCAGCTTGAAACCCGACCGAAACCAAGATATCTCCGGTTCTGCATGTCAAACGTACTGTGGAGTGGTGAAAACACCAGATAACGTGTTTATCGCATTAAATAGGTCGAAAAGAGCGATCTCGATGTTTCTGCATACTTCGTACAGAGGTCTCACCAAGATTATAGCAGAAAATGCATATCTCAGCTTGAAACCCCACGAAAACCAAGATATCGCTGGTTCTGCATATCAAACGCACTGTGGAGTGGTGAAAACACCAGATAACGTGTTTCTCGCATTAAATAGGTCGAAACGAGCGATCTCGATGATTAAGCATTCTTCGGACAGATGTTTTACCAAGCTTATCGTAGAAAATGAATATCTCAGCTTGAAACCCGACGAAAACCAAAATATCTCCGGTTCTGCATATCCAACGCACTGTGGAGTGGTAAAAACACCAGATAACGTGTTTCTCGCATTAAGTAGCTTGAAACGAGCAATCCCGATGATTCTGCATACTTCGGACAGAAGTCTCAACAAGATTATCGCAGAAAAAGCATATCTCAGCTTGAAACCCCACGAAAACCAAGATGTCGCCGGTTCTGCATATCAAACGCACTGTGGAGTGGTGAAAACACCAGATAACGTGTTTCTCGCACTAACTAGCCCGAAAAGAGCGATCTCGATGATTCAGCATTCTTCAGACAGAAGTCTCAACAAGATTATCGCAGAAAATGCATATCTCAGCTTGAAACCCCACGAAAACAAAGATATCTACTGTTCTGCATATCAAACGCACTGTGGAGTGGTGAAAACACCAGATAACGTGTTTATCGCACTAACTAGCTCGAAAAGAGCGATCTCGATGATTCAGCATACTTCGGACAGAAGTCACACCATGATTATCGCAGAAAATGCATATCTCTGCTTGAAACCCCACGAAAACCAAGATATCTACTGTTCTGCATATCAAACGCACTGTGGAGTGGTGAAAACACCAGATAACGTGTTTCTCGCACTAACTAGCTCGAAAAGAGCGATCTCGATGATTCAGCATACTTCGGACAGAAGTCTCACCAAGATTATCGCAGAAAATGCATATCTCAGCTTGAAACCCCACGAATACCAAGATATCCCCGGTTCTGCACATCAAACGTACCGTGGAGTGGTGAAAACACCAGAAAATGTGTTTCTCGCATTAAATAGCTCGAAAAGAGCGCTCTCGACGTTTCTGCATACTTCGGACAGATGTTTCACCAAGCATATCGTAGAAAATGCATATCTCAGCTTGAAACCCGACGAAAACCAACATATCTCCGGTTCTGCACATCAAACGTACCGTGGAGTGGTGAAAACACCAGAAAATGTGTTTCGCGCATTAAGTAGCTCGAAAAGAGCGTTCTCGAAGATTCTGCATAATTCTGACAGAAGTCTCACCAGGATTATCGTAGAAAATGCATATCTCAGCTTGAAACCCCACGAATACCAAGATATCCCCGGTTCTGCACATCAAACGTACCGTGGAGTGGTGAAAACACCAGAAAATGTGTTTCTCGCATTAAATAGCTCGAAAAGAGCGCTCTCGACGTTTCTGCATACTTCGGACAGATGTTTCACCAAGCATATCGTAGAAAATGCATATCTCAGCTTGAAACCCGACGAAAACCAACACATCTTCGGTTCTGCACATCAAACGTACCGTGGAGTGGTGAAAACACCAGATAACGTGTTTCTCGCACTAACTAGCTCGAAAAGAGCGATCTCGATGATTCAGCATACTTCGGACAGAAGTCTCACCAAGATTATCGCAGAAAATGCATATCTCAGCTTGAAACCCGACGAAAACCAAGATATCGCTGGTTCTGCATATCAAACGCACTGTGGAGTGGTGAAAACACCAGATAACGTGTTTCTCGCATTAAATAGGTCGAAACGAGCGATCTCGATGATTAAGCATTCTTCGGACAGATGTTTTACCAAGCTTATCGTAGAAAATGAATATCTCAGCTTGAAACCCGACGAAAACCAAAATATCTCCGGTTCTGCATATCCAACGCACTGTGGAGTGGTAAAAACACCAGATAACGTGTTTCTCGCATTAAGTAGCTTGAAACGAGCAATCCCGATGATTCTGCATACTTCGGACAGAAGTCTCAACAAGATTATCGCAGAAAAAGCATATCTCAGCTTGAAACCCCACGAAAACCAAGATGTCGCCGGTTCTGCATATCAAACGCACTGTGGAGTGGTGAAAACACCAGATAACGTGTTTCTCGCACTAACTAGCCCGAAAAGAGCGATCTCGATGATTCAGCATTCTTCAGACAGAAGTCTCAACAAGATTATCGCAGAAAATGCATATCTCAGCTTGAAACCCCACGAAAACAAAGATATCTACTGTTCTGCATATCAAACGCACTGTGGAGTGGTGAAAACACCAGATAACGTGTTTATCGCACTAACTAGCTCGAAAAGAGCGATCTCGATGATTCAGCATACTTCGGACAGAAGTCACACCATGATTATCGCAGAAAATGCATATCTCTGCTTGAAACCCCACGAAAACCAAGATATCTACTGTTCTGCATATCAAACGCACTGTGGAGTGGTGAAAACACCAGATAACGTGTTTCTCGCACTAACTAGCTCGAAAAGAGCGATCTCGATGATTCAGCATACTTCGGACAGAAGTCTCACCAAGATTATCGCAGAAAATGCATATCTCAGCTTGAAACCCCACGAATACCAAGATATCCCCGGTTCTGCACATCAAACGTACCGTGGAGTGGTGAAAACACCAGAAAATGTGTTTCTCGCATTAAATAGCTCGAAAAGAGCGCTCTCGACGTTTCTGCATACTTCGGACAGATGTTTCACCAAGCATATCGTAGAAAATGCATATCTCAGCTTGAAACCCGACGAAAACCAACATATCTCCGGTTCTGCACATCAAACGTACCGTGGAGTGGTGAAAACACCAGAAAATGTGTTTCGCGCATTAAGTAGCTCGAAAAGAGCGTTCTCGAAGATTCTGCATAATTCTGACAGAAGTCTCACCAGGATTATCGTAGAAAATGCATATCTCAGCTTGAAACCCCACGAATACCAAGATATCCCCGGTTCTGCACATCAAACGTACCGTGGAGTGGTGAAAACACCAGAAAATGTGTTTCTCGCATTAAATAGCTCGAAAAGAGCGCTCTCGACGTTTCTGCATACTTCGGACAGATGTTTCACCAAGCATATCGTAGAAAATGCATATCTCAGCTTGAAACCCGACGAAAACCAACACATCTTCGGTTCTGCACATCAAACGTACCGTGGAGTGGTGAAAACACCAGATAACGTGTTTCTCGCACTAACTAGCTCGAAAAGAGCGATCTCGATGATTCAGCATACTTCGGACAGAAGTCTCACCAAGATTATCGCAGAAAATGCATATCTCAGCTTGAAACCCGACGAAAACCGATATATCTCCGGTTCTGCACATCAAACGTACCGTGGAGTTGTGAAAACACCAGAAAATGTGTTTCGCGCATTAAGTAGCTCGAAAAGAGCGATCTAGATGATTCTGCATAATTCTGACAGAAGTCTCACCAGGATTGTCGCAGAAAATGCATATCTCAGCTTGAAACACGACCGAAACCAAGATATCTCCGGTTCTGCATGTCAAACGTACCGTGGAGTGGTGAAAACACCAGAAAACGTGTTTCGTGCATTAAGTAGCTCGAAAAGAGCGATCTAGATGATTCTGCATACTTCTGACTGAAGTCTCACCAATATTATCGCAGAAAATGCATATCTCATGTTGAAACCCCACGAAAACCCAGATATCGCTGGTTCTGCATATCAAACGCACTGTGGAGTGGTGAAAACACCAGAAAACGTGTTTCTCGCATTAAGTAGCTCGAAAAGAGTGTTCTCGAAGATCCTGCATACTTTTGACAGAAGTTTCACCAAGATTATCGTAGAAAATGCATATCTCAGCTTGAAACCCGATGAAAACCGATATATCTCCGGTTCTGCACATCAAACGTACCGTGGAGTGGTGAAAACACCCGAAAACGTGTTTCGCGCATTAAGTAGATCGAAAAGGGCGTTCTCGAAGATTCTGCATAATTCTGACAGAAGTCTCACGAGGATTATCGTAGAAAATGCATATCTCAGCTTGAAACCCGACCGAAACCAAGATATCTCCTGTTCTGCATGTCAAACGTACTGTGGAGTGGTGAAAACACCAGAAAACGTGTTTCGTGCATTAAGTAGCTCGAAAAGAGCGATCTAGATGATTCTGCATACTTCTGACTGAAGTCTCACCAATATTATCGCAGTAAATGCATATCTCATCTTGAAACCCCACGAAAACCAAGATATCGCTGGTTCTGCATATCAAACGCACTGTGGAGTGGTGAAAACACCAGAAAACGTGTTTCGTGCATTAAGTATCTCGAAAAGAGCGATCTAGATGATTCTGCATAATTCTGACAGAAGTCTCACGAGGATTATCGTAGAAAATGCATATCTCAGCTTGAAACCCGACCGAAACCAAGATATCTCCTGTTCTGCATGTCAAACGTACTGTGGAGTGGTGAAAACACCAGAAAACGTGTTTCGTGCATTAAGTAGCTCGAAAAGAGCGATCTAGATGATTCTGCATACTTCTGACTGAAGTCTCACCAATATTATCGCAGTAAATGCATATCTCACCTTGAAACCCCACGAAAACCAAGATATCGCTGGTTCTGCATGTCAAACTCACTGTGGAGTGGTGAAAACACCAGAAAACGGGTTTCGTGCATTAAGTATCTCGAAAGGAGCGATCTAGATGATTCTGCATAATTCTGACAGAAGCCTCACCAGGATTATCGTAGAAAATGCATATCTCAGCTTGAAACCCGACCGAAACCAAGATATCTCCGGTTCTGCATGTCAAACGTACTGTGGAGTGGTGAAAACACCAGATAACGTGTTTATCGCATTAAATAGGTCGAAAAGAGCGATCTCGATGTTTCTGCATACTTCGTACAGAGGTCTCACCAAGATTATAGCAGAAAATGCATATCTCAGCTTGAAACCCCACGAAAACCAAGATATCGCTGGTTCTGCATATCAAACGCACTGTGGAGTGGTGAAAACACCAGATAACGTGTTTCTCGCATTAAATAGGTCGAAACGAGCGATCTCGATGATTAAGCATTCTTCGGACAGATGTTTTACCAAGCTTATCGTAGAAAATGAATATCCCAGCTTGAAACCCGACGAAAACCAAAATATCTCCGGTTCTGCATATCCAACGCACTGTGGAGTGGTAAAAACACCAGATAACGTGTTTCTCGCATTAAGTAGCTTGAAACGAGCAATCCCGATGATTCTGCATACTTCGGACAGAAGTCTCAACAAGATTATCGCAGAAAAAGCATATCTCAGCTTGAAACCCCACGAAAACCAAGATATCGCTGGTTCTGCATATCAAACGTACCGTGGAGTGGTGAAAACACCAGAAAATGTGTTTCTCGCATTAAATAGCTCGAAAAGAGCGCTCTCGACGTTTCTGCATACTTCGGACAGATGTTTCACCAAGCATATCGTAGAAAATGCATATCTCAGCTTGAAACCCGACGAAAACCAACATATCTCCGGTTCTGCACATCAAACGTACCGTGGAGTGGTGAAAACACCAGAAAATGTGTTTCGCGCATTAAGTAGCTCGAAAAGAGCGTTCTCGAAGATTCTGCATAATTCTGACAGAAGTCTCACCAGGATTATCGTAGAAAATGCATATCTCAGCTTGAAACCCCACGAATACCAAGATATCCCCGGTTCTGCACATCAAACGTACCGTGGAGTGGTGAAAACACCAGAAAATGTGTTTCTCGCATTAAATAGCTCGAAAAGAGCGCTCTCGACGTTTCTGCATACTTCGGACAGATGTTTCACCAAGCATATCGTAGAAAATGCATATCTCAGCTTGAAACCCGACGAAAACCAACACATCTTCGGTTCTGCACATCAAACGTACCGTGGAGTGGTGAAAACACCAGATAACGTGTTTCTCGCACTAACTAGCTCGAAAAGAGCGATCTCGATGATTCAGCATACTTCGGACAGAAGTCTCACCAAGATTATCGCAGAAAATGCATATCTCAGCTTGAAACCCGACGAAAACCGATATATCTCCGGTTCTGCACATCAAACGTACCGTGGAGTTGTGAAAACACCAGAAAATGTGTTTCGCGCATTAAGTAGCTCGAAAAGAGCGATCTAGATGATTCTGCATAATTCTGACAGAAGTCTCACCAGGATTGTCGCAGAAAATGCATATCTCAGCTTGAAACACGACCGAAACCAAGATATCTCCGGTTCTGCATGTCAAACGTACCGTGGAGTGGTGAAAACACCAGAAAACGTGTTTCGTGCATTAAGTAGCTCGAAAAGAGCGATCTAGATGATTCTGCATACTTCTGACTGAAGTCTCACCAATATTATCGCAGAAAATGCATATCTCATGTTGAAACCCCACGAAAACCCAGATATCGCTGGTTCTGCATATCAAACGCACTGTGGAGTGGTGAAAACACCAGAAAACGTGTTTCTCGCATTAAGCAGCTCGAAAAGAGTGTTCTCGAAGATCCTGCATACTTTTGACAGAAGTTTCACCAAGATTATCGTAGAAAATGCATATCTCAGCTTGAAACCCGATGAAAACCGATATATCTCCGGTTCTGCACATCAAACGTACCGTGGAGTGGTGAAAACACCCGAAAACGTGTTTCGCGCATTAAGTAGATCGAAAAGGGCGTTCTCGAAGATTCTGCATAATTCTGACAGAAGTCTCACGAGGATTATCGTAGAAAATGCATATCTCAGCTTGAAACCCGACCGAAACCAAGATATCTCCTGTTCTGCATGTCAAACGTACTGTGGAGTGGTGAAAACACCAGAAAACGTGTTTCGTGCATTAAGTAGCTCGAAAAGAGCGATCTAGATGATTCTGCATACTTCTGACTGAAGTCTCACCAATATTATCGCAGTAAATGCATATCTCATCTTGAAACCCCACGAAAACCAAGATATCGCTGGTTCTGCATATCAAACGCACTGTGGAGTGGTGAAAACACCAGAAAACGTGTTTCGTGCATTAAGTATCTCGAAAAGAGCGATCTAGATGATTCTGCATAATTCTGACAGAAGTCTCACCAAGATTATCGCAGAAAATGCATATCTCAGCTTGAAACCCGACGAAAACCGATATATCTCCGGTTCTGCACATCAAACGTACCGTGGAGTTGTGAAAACACCAGAAAATGTGTTTCGCGCATTAAGTAGCTCGAAAAGAGCGATCTAGATGATTCTGCATAATTCTGACAGAAGTCTCACCAGGATTGTCGCAGAAAATGCATATCTCAGCTTGAAACACGACCGAAACCAAGATATCTCCGGTTCTGCATGTCAAACGTACCGTGGAGTGGTGAAAACACCAGAAAACGTGTTTCGTGCATTAAGTAGCTCGAAAAGAGCGATCTAGATGATTCTGCATACTTCTGACTGAAGTCTCACCAATATTATCGCAGAAAATGCATATCTCATGTTGAAACCCCACGAAAACCCAGATATCGCTGGTTCTGCATATCAAACGCACTGTGGAGTGGTGAAAACACCAGAAAACGTGTTTCTCGCATTAAGTAGCTCGAAAAGAGTGTTCTCGAAGATCCTGCATACTTTTGACAGAAGTTTCACCAAGATTATCGTAGAAAATGCATATCTCAGCTTGAAACCCGATGAAAACCGATATATCTCCGGTTCTGCACATCAAACGTACCGTGGAGTGGTGAAAACACCCGAAAACGTGTTTCGCGCATTAAGTAGATCGAAAAGGGCGTTCTCGAAGATTCTGCATAATTCTGACAGAAGTCTCACGAGGATTATCGTAGAAAATGCATATCTCAGCTTGAAACCCGACCGAAACCAAGATATCTCCTGTTCTGCATGTCAAACGTACTGTGGAGTGGTGAAAACACCAGAAAACGTGTTTCGTGCATTAAATAGCTCGAAAAGAGCGATCTAGATGATTCTGCATACTTCTGACTGAAGTCTCACCAATATTATCGCAGTAAATGCATATCTCATCTTGAAACCCCACGAAAACCAAGATATCGCTGGTTCTGCATATCAAACGCACTGTGGAGTGGTGAAAACACCAGAAAACGTGTTTCGTGCATTAAGTATCTCGAAAAGAGCGATCTAGATGATTCTGCATAATTCTGACAGAAGTCTCACCAGGATTATCGTAGAAAATGCATATATCAGCTTGAAACCCGACGAAAACCGATATATCTCCGGTTCTGCACATCAAACGTACCGTGGAGTGGTGAAAACACCAGAAAATGTGTTTCGCGCATTAAGTAGCTCGAAAAGAGCGTTCTCGAAGATTCTGCATAATTCTGACAGAAGTCTAACCAGGATTATAGTAGAAAATGCATATCTCAGCTTGAAACCCCACGAAAACCAAGATATCGCCGGCTCTGCATATCAAACGCACTGTGGAGTGGTGAAAACACCAGAAAACGTGTTTCGCGCATTAAGTAGCTCGAAACGAGCGATCTCGATGATTCTGCATACTTCGGACAGAAGTCTCAACAAGATTATCGCAGAAAATGCATATCTCAGCTTGAAACCCCACGAAAACCAAGATATCTCCGGTTCTGCATGTCAAACGTACTGTGGAGTGGTGAAAACACCAGGAAACTTGTTTTTTTGCATCTAATAGCTCGACAAGAGCGATCTAGATGATTCTGCATACTTCTGACTGAAGTCACACCAAGATTATCGCAGAAAATGCATATCTCAGCTTGAAACCCGACGAAATCCAAGATGTCGCCGGTTCTGCACATAAAACGTTCTGTGGAGTGGTGAAAACACCAGAAAACGTGTTTCTCGCATTAAGTAGCTCGAAACGAGCGATCTAGATGATTCTGCATACTTCTGACTGAAGTCTCACCAATATTATCGCAAAAAATGCATATCTCACCTTGAAACCTCACGAAAATCAAGATGACGCCGGTTCTGCATATCAAACGCACTGTGGAGTGGTGAAAACAACCAGATAACGTGTGTCTCGGATTAAATAGCTCGAAAAGAGCGATCCCGATGATTCTGCATACTTCTGACAGAAGTCTCACCAGGATTATAGTAGAAAATGCATATCTCAGCTTGAAACCCCACGAAAACCAAGATATCGCCGGTTCTGCATATCAAACGCACTGTGGAGTGGTGAAAACACCAGATAACGTGTTTCTCGCATTAAATTGCTCGAAAAGAGCGATCTCGATGATTCTGCATACTTCGGACAGATGTCTCACCAACATTATCGCAGAAAATGCATATCTCAGCTTGAAACCCCACGAATACCAAGATGTCGCCGGCTCTGCATATCAAACGCACTGTGGAGTGGTGAAAACACCAGAAAACGTGTTTCGCGCATTAAGTAGCTCGAAACGAGCGATCTCGATGATTCTGCATACTTCGGACAGAAGTCTCAACAAGATTATCGCAGAAAATGCATATCTCAGCTTGAAACCCCACGAAAACCAAGATATCTCCGGTTCTGCATGTCAAACGTACTGTGGAGTGGTGAAAACACCAGGAAACTTGTTTTTTTGCATTTAATAGCTCGACAAGAGCGATCTAGATGATTCTGCATACTTCTGACTGAAGTCTCACCAAGATTATCGCAGAAAATGCATATCTCAGCTTGAAACCCGACGAAATCCAAGATGTCGCCGGTTCTGCACATAAAACTTTCTGTGGAGTGGTGAAAACACCAGAAAACGTGTTTCTCGCATTAAGTAGCTCGAAACGAGCGATCTAGATGATTCTGCATACTTCTGACTGAAGTCTCACCAATATTATCGCAAAAAATGCATATCTCACCTTGAAACCTCACGAAAATCAAGATGACGCCGGTTCTGCATATCAAACGCACTGTGGAGTGGTGAAAACAACCAGATAACGTGTGTCTCGGATTAAATAGCTCGAAAAGAGCGATCCCGATGATTCTGCATACTTCTGACAGAAGTCTCACCATGATTATCGTAAAAAATGCATATCTCAGCTTGAAACCTCACGAAAACCAAGATATCTCCTGTTCTGCATATCCAACGAACTGTGGAATGGTGAAAACCCCAGAAAACGTGTTTCTCGCATTAAATAGCTCGGAAAGTACGATCTCGATGACTCTGCATACATCGGACAGAAGTCTCACCAAGATTATCGCAGAAAATGCATATCTGAGCTTGAAACCCGACGAAATCCAAGATGTCGCCGGTTCTGCATATCAAACGCACTGTAGAATGTTGAAAACACCAGAAAACTTGTTTTTTCCCATTAAATAGCTCGGAACGAGCGATCTAGATGATTCTGCATACTTCAGACTGAAGTCTCACCAAGATAATCGCAGAAAATGCATATCTCAGCTTGAAACCTCACGAAAGACAAGTTATCTCTGGTTCTGCACATCAAACGTACTCTAGAGTGGTCAAAGCACCAGAAAACGTGTTTCTCGCATTAAATAACTCGAAAAGTACGATCTCGATGATTAAGCATACTTCGGACAGAAGTCTCATCAAGATTATCGCAAAAAATGCATATCTCAGCTTGAAACCCCACGAAAACCCAGATATCGCTGGTTCTGCATATCAAACGCACTGTGGAGTGCTGAAAACACCAGATAACGTGTTTCTCGCATTAAATAGCTCGAAAAGTGCGATCTCGATGATTCTGCATACTTCGGACAGAAGTCTCACCATGATTATCGTAAAAAATGCATATCTCAGCTTGAAACCCCACGAAAACCAAGATATCGCTGGTTCTGCACATCCAACGAACTGTGGTGTGGTGAAAACCCCAGAAAACGTGTTTCTCGCATTAAATAGCTCGAAAAGAGCGTTCTTGATGTTTCTGCATACTTAGGACAGATGTTTCACCAAGATTATCGTAGAAAATGCATATCTCAGCTTGAAACCCGACGCAAAACCAAACATCGCCGGTTCTGCATATCAAACCAACTGTGGAGTGGTGAAAACACCAGACAACGTGTTTGTCGCATTAAATAGATCGAAAAGTGCGATCTCGATGATTCTGCATACTTCGGACAGAAGTCTCACCAAGATTATCGCAGAAATTGCATATATCAGCTTGAATCCCCACGAAAACCAAGATATCGCTGGTTCTGCATATCAAACGCACTGTGGAGTGCTGAAAACACCAGATAACGTGTTTCTCGCATTAAATAACTCGAATAGAGCGATCTCGATGATTAAGCATACTTCGGACAGAAGTCTCACCAAGATTATCGTACAAAATGCATATCTCAGCTTGAAACCACACGAAAACCAAGATATCGCCGGTTCTGCAAATCAAACCCACTGTGGAGTGGTGAAAACATCAGATAGCGTGTTTCTCGCATTAAATAGCTCGAATAGAGCGATCTCGATGATTAAGCATACTTCGGACAGAAGTCTCACCATGATTATCGTAAAAAATGCATATCTCAGCTTGAAACCCCACGAAAACCCAGATATCGCTGGTTCTGCATATCAAACGCACTGTGAAGTGCTGAAAACACCAGATAACGTGTTTATCGCATTAAATAGGTCGAAAAGAGCGATCTCGATGTTTCTGCATACTTCGTACAGAGGTCTCACCAAGATTATCGCAGAAAATGCATATCTCAGCTTGAAACCCCACGAAAACCAAGATATCTCCTGTTCTGCATATACAACGAACTGTGGAGTGGTGAAAACACCAGAAAACGTGTTTCTCGCATTAAATAGCTCGAAAAGTACGATCTAGATGACTCTGCATACTTCGGACGGAAGTCTCACCAAGATTATCGCAGAAATTGCATATCTCAGCTTGAATCCCCACGAAAACCAAGATATCGCTGGTTCTGCATATCAAACGCACTGTGGAGTGGTGAAAACACCAGATAACGTGTTTCTCGCATTAAATAGCTCGAAAAGAGGGTTCTCGATGATTCTGCATACTTCTGACTGATGTCTCAGCAAGATTATCGCAGAAAATGCATATCTCAGCTTGAACCCCGACGAAAGCCAAGATGTCGCCGGTTCTGCTTATCAAACGCACTGTGGAGTGGAGAAAACAACAGATAACGTGTTTCTCGCATTAAATAGCTCTAAAAGAGGGTTCTCGATGATTCTGCATACTTCTGACTGATGTCTCACCAAGATTATCGCAGAAAATGCATATCTCATCTTGAACCCCGACGAAAGCCAAGATGTCGCCGGTTCTGCATATCAAACGCACTGTGGAGTGGTGAAAACACCAGATAACGTGTTTCTCGCATTAAATAGCTCGAAAAGAGGGTTCTCGATGATTCTGCATACTTCTGACTGATGTCTCACCAAGATTATCGCAGAAAATGCATATCTCAGCTTGAAACCCGACGAAAACCAAGATGTTGCTGGTACTGCATATCCAACGCACTGTGGAGTGGTGAAAACACCAGATAACGTGTTTCTCGCATTAAATAGCTCGAAACGAGCGATCTCGATGATTCTGCATACTTCGGACAGAAGTCTCAACAAGATTATCGCAGAAAATGCATATCTCAGCTTGAAACCCCACGAAAACCAAGATATCTACTGTTCTGCATATCAAACGCACTGTGGAGTGGTGAAAACACCAGATAACGTGTTTCTCGCACTAACTAGCTCGAAAAGAGCGATCTCGATGATTCAGCATACTTCGGACAGAAGTCTCACCAAGATTATCGCAGAAAATGCATATCTCAGCTTGAAACCGCACGAAAACCAAGATATCGCTGGTACTGCATATCCAACGCACTGTGGAGTGGTGAAAACACCAGATAACGTGTTTCTCGCATTGAATAGCTCGAAACGTGCGATCTCGATGATTCTGCATACTTCGGACAGAAGTCTCAACAAGATTATCGCAGAAAATGCATATCTCAGCTTGAAACCCCACGAAAACCAAGATATCTACTGTTTTGCATATCAAACGCACTGTGGAGTGGTGAAAACACCGGATAAGGTTTTTCTCGCATTAACTAGCTCGAAAAGAGCGATCTCGATGTTTCAGCATACTTCAGACTGAAGTCTCACCAAGCTTATCGTAGAAAATGCATATCTCAGCTTGAAACCCGACGAAAACCAAAATATCTCCGGTTCTGCATATCCAACGCACTGTGGAGTGGTGAAAACACCAGATAACGTGTTTCTCGCATTAAATAGCTCGAAACGAGCGATCTCGATGATTCTGCATACTTCGGACAGAAGTCTCAACAAGATTATCGCAGAAAATGCATATCTCAGCTTGAAACCCCACGAAAACCAAGATATCGCCGGTTCTGCATATCAAACGCACAGTGGAGTAGTGAAAAGATCAGAAAACGTGTTTCTCGCATTAAATAGCTCGAATAGGGCGCTCTCGACGTTTCTGCATACTTCGGACAGATGTTTCACCAAGCTTATCGTAGAAAATGCATATCTCAGCTTGAAACCCGACCGAAACCAAGATATCTCCGGTTCTGCATGTCAAACGTACTGTGGAGTGGTGAAAACACCAGAAAACGTGTTTCGTGCATTAAGTAGCTCGAAAAGAGCGATCTAGATGTTTCTGCATACTTCTGACAGAAGTCTCACCAAGATTATCGCAGAAAATGCATATCTCAGCTTGAAACCCCACGAAAACCAAGATGTCGCCGGTTCTGCATATCAAACGCACTGTGGAGTGGTGAAAACACCAGATAACGTGTTTCTCGCACTAACTAGCCCGAAAAGAGCGATCTCGATGATTCAGCATACTTCAGACAGAAGTCTCAACAAGATTATCGCAGAAAATGCATATCTCAGCTTGAAACCCCACGAAAACAAAGATATCTACTGTTCTGCATATCAAACGCACTGTGGAGTGGTGAAAACACCAGATAACGTGTTTATCGCACTAACTAGCTCGAAAAGAGCGATCTCGATGATTCAGCATACTTCGGACAGAAGTCACACCATGATTATCGCAGAAAATGCATATCTCTGCTTGAAACCCCACGAAAACCAAGATATCTACTGTTCTGCATATCCAACGCACTGTGGAGTGGTGAAAACACCAGATAACGTGTTTGTCGCACTAACTAGCTCGAAAAGAGCGATCTCGATGATTCAGCATACTTCGGACAGAAGTCTCACCAAGATTATCGCAGAAAATGCATATCTCAGCTTGAAACCCCACGAATACCAAGATATCCCCGGTTCTGCATATCAAACGCACAGTGGAGTGGTGAAAACACCAGAAAACGTGTTTCTCGCATTAAACAGCTCGAAAAGAGCGCTCTCGACGTTTCTGCATACTTCGGACAGCTGTTTCACCAAGCATATCGTAGAAAATGCATATCTCAGCTTGAAACCCGACGAAAACCAACATATCTCCGGTTCTGCATATCCAACGCACTGTGGAGTGGTAAAAACACCAGATAACGTGTTTCTCGCATTAAATAGCTCGAAACGAGCGATCTCGATGATTCTGCATACTTCGGACAGAAGTCTCAACAAGATTATCGCAGAAAATGCATATCTCAGCTTGAAACCCCACGAAAACCAAGATATCTACTGTTCTGCATATCGAACGCACTGTGGAGTGGTGAAATCACCAGAAAACGTGTTTCGTGCATTAAGTAGCTCGAAAAGAGCGATCTAGATGATTCTGCATACTTCTGACTGAAGTCTCACCAATATTATCGCAGAAAATGCATATCTCATCTTGAAACCCCACGAAAACCAAGATATCGCTGGTTCTGCATATCAAACGCACTGTGGAGTGGTGAAAACACCAGAAAACGTGTTTCTCGCATTATGTAGCTCGAAAAGAGTGTTCCCGAAAATCCTGCATACTTCTGACAGAAGTTTCACCAAGATTGTCGTAGAAAATGCATATCTCAGCTTGAAACCCGACGAATACCGATATATCTCCGGTTCTGCTCATCAAACGTACCGTGGAGTGGTGAAAACACCAGAAAACGTGTTTCGCGCATTAAGTAGCTCGAAAAGAGCGTTCTCGAAGATTCTGCATAATTCTGACAGAAGTCTCACGAGGATTATCGTAGAAAGTGCATATCTCAGCTTGAAACCCGACCGAAACCAAGATATCTCCGGTTCTGCATGTCAAGCGTACTGTGGAGTGGTGAAAACACCAGAAAACGTGTTTCGTGCATTAAGTAGCTCCAAAAGAGCGATCTAGATGATTCTGCATTCTTCTGACTGAAGTCTAACCAATATTATCGCAGTAAATGCATATCTCATCTTGAAACCACACGAAAACCAAGATATCGCTGGTTCTGCATGTCAAACTCACTGTGGAGTGGTGAAAACACCAGAAAACGGGTTTCGTGCATTAAGTATCTCGAAAGGAGCGATCTAGATGATTCTGCATAATTCTGACAGAAGCCTCACCAGGATTATCGTAGAAAATGCATATCTCAGCTTGAAACCCGACCGAAACCAAGATATCTCCGGTTCTGCATGTCAAACGTACTGTGGAGTGGTGAAAACACCAGAAAACGTGTTTCGTGCATTAAGTAGCTCGGAAAGAGCGATCTAGATGATTCTGCATAATTCTGACAGAAGTCTCACCAGGATTATCGTAGAAAATGCATATCTCAGCTTGAAACCCGACCGAAACGAAGATATCTCCGGTTCTGCATGTCAAACGTACTGTGGAGTGGTGAAAACACCAGATAACGTGTTTATCGCATTAAATAGGTCGAAAAGAGCGATCTCGATGTTTCTGCATACTTCGTACAGAGGTCTCACCAAGATTATCGCAGAAAATGCATATCTCAGCTTGAAACCCCACGAAAACCAAGATATCGCTGGTTCTGCATATCAAACGCACTGTGGAGTGGTGAAAACACCAGATAACGTGTTTCTCGCATTAAATAGGTCGAAACGAGCGATCTCGATGATTAAGCATTCTTCGGACATATGTTTTACCAAGCTTATCGTAGAAAATGAATATCTCAGCTTGAAACCCGACGAAAACCAAAATATCTCCGGTTCTGCATATCCAACGCACTGTGGAGTGGTAAAAACACCAGATAACGTGTTTCTCGCATTAAGTAGCTTGAAACGAGCAATCCCGATGATTCTGCATACTTCGGACAGAAGTCTCAACAAGATTATCGCAGAAAAAGCATATCTCAGCTTGAAACCCCACGAAAACCTAGATATCTCCGGTTCTGCATATCCAACGAACTGTGGAGTGGTGAAAACCCCAGAAAACGAGTTTCTCGCATTAAATAGCTCGAAAAGAGCGCTCTCGATGTTTCTGCATACTTCGGACAGATGTTTCACCAAGATTATCGTAGAAAATGCATATCTCAGCTTGAAACCCGACGAAAACCGATATATCTCCGGTTCTGCACATCAAACGTACCGTGGAGTGGTGAAAACACCAGAAAACGTGTTTCGCGCATTAAGTAGCTCGAAAAGAGCGATCTAGATGATTCTGCATAATTCTGACCGAAGTCTCACCAGGATTATCGCAGAAAAAGCATATCTCAGCTTGAAACCCGACCGAAACCAAGATATCTCCGGTTCTGCATGTCAAAAGTACCGTGGAGTGGTGAAAACACCAGAAAACGTGTTTCGTGCATTAAGTAGCTCGAAAAGAGCGATCTAGATGATTGTGCATAATTCTGACAGAAGTCTCACCAGGATTATCGTAGAAAATGCATATCTCAGCTTGAAACCCGACCGAAACCAAGATATCTCCGGTTCTGCATGTCAAACGTACTGTGGAGTGGTGAAAACACCAGAAAACGTGTTTCGTGCATTAAGTAGCTCGAAAAGAGCGTTCTAGATGATTCTGCATACTTCTGACTGAAGTCTCACCAATATAATCGCAGAAAATGCATATCTCAGCTTGAAACCCCACGAAAACCAAGATATCGCTGTGTTCAGCATATCAAACGCACTGTGGAGTGGTGAAAACCCCAGAAGACGTGTTTCTCGCATTAAATAGCTCTACTAGAGCGATCTCGATGATTCTTCATACTTCGGACAGAAGTCTCACCAAGATTATCGTAAAAAATGCATATCTCAGCTTGAAACCCCACAAAATCCAAGATATCGCCGGTACTGCATATCAAACGCACTGTGGAGTGGTGAAAACACCAGATAACGTGTTTCTCGCATTAAATAGCTCGAAAAGTGCGATCTCGATGATTCTGCATACTTCGGACAGAAGTCTCACCATGATTATCGCAGAAAATGCATATCTCTGCTAGAAACCCCACGAAAACCAAGATATCTCCTGTTCTGCATATCAAACGCACTGTGGAGTGGTGATAACACCGGATAAGGTTTTTCTCGCATTAACTAGCTCGAAAAGAGCGATCTCGAATATTCTGCATACTTCTGACAGAAGTCTCACCAGGATTATCGTAGAAAATGCATATCTCAGCTTGAAACCCGACCGAAACCAAGATATCTCCGGTTCTGCATATCCAACGCACTGTGGAGTAGTGAAAACACCAGATAACGTGTTTCTCGCACTAACTAGCTCGAAAAGAGCGATCTCGATGATTCAGCATACTTCGGACAGAAGTCTCACCAAGATTATCGCAGAAAATCTATATCTCTGCTTGAAACCCCACGAAAACCAAGATATCGCCGGTTCTGCATATCAAACGCACTGTGGAGTGGTGAAAACACCAGATAACGTGTTTATCGCATTAAATAGGTCGAAAAGAGCGATCTCGATGTTTCTGCATACTTCGTACAGAGGTCTCACCAAGATTATCGCAGAAAATGCATATCTCAGCTTGAAACCCCACGAAAACCAAGATATCGCTGGTTCTGCATATCAAACGCACTGTGGAGTGGTGAAAACACCAGATAACGTGTTTCTCGCATTAAATAGGTCGAAACGAGCGATCTCGATGATTAAGCATTCTTCGGACATATGTTTTACCAAGCTTATCGTAGAAAATGAATATCTCAGCTTGAAACCCGACGAAAACCAAAATATCTCCGGTTCTGCATATCCAACGCACTGTGGAGTGGTAAAAACACCAGATAACGTGTTTCTCGCATTAAGTAGCTTGAAACGAGCAATCCCGATGATTCTGCATACTTCGGACAGAAGTCTCAACAAGATTATCGCAGAAAAAGCATATCTCAGCTTGAAACCCCACGAAAACCTAGATATCTCCGGTTCTGCATATCCAACGAACTGTGGAGTGGTGAAAACCCCAGAAAACGAGTTTCTCGCATTAAATAGCTCGAAAAGAGCGCTCTCGATGTTTCTGCATACTTCGGACAGATGTTTCACCAAGATTATCGTAGAAAATGCATATCTCAGCTTGAAACCCGACGAAAACCGATATATCTCCGGTTCTGCACATCAAACGTACCGTGGAGTGGTGAAAACACCAGAAAACGTGTTTCGCGCATTAAGTAGCTCGAAAAGAGCGATCTAGATGATTCTGCATAATTCTGACAGAAGTCTCACCAGGATTATCGCAGAAAAAGCATATCTCAGCTTGAAACCCGACCGAAACCAAGATATCTCCGGTTCTGCATGTCAAAAGTACCGTGGAGTGGTGAAAACACCAGAAAACGTGTTTCGTGCATTAAGTAGCTCGAAAAGAGCGATCTAGATGATTGTGCATAATTCTGACAGAAGTCTCACCAGGATTATCGTAGAAAATGCATATCTCAGCTTGAAACCCGACCGAAACCAAGATATCTCCGGTTCTGCATGTCAAACGTACTGTGGAGTGGTGAAAACACCAGAAAACGTGTTTCGTGCATTAAGTAGCTCGAAAAGAGCGTTCTAGATGATTCTGCATACTTCTGACTGAAGTCTCACCAATATAATCGCAGAAAATGCATATCTCAGCTTGAAACCCCACGAAAACCAAGATATCGCTGTGTTCAGCATATCAAACGCACTGTGGAGTGGTGAAAACCCCAGAAGACGTGTTTCTCGCATTAAATAGCTCTACTAGAGCGATCTCGATGATTCTTCATACTTCGGACAGAAGTCTCACCAAGATTATCGTAAAAAATGCATATCTCAGCTTGAAACCCCACAAAAACCAAGATATCGCCGGTACTGCATATCAAACGCACTGTGGAGTGGTGAAAACACCAGATAACGTGTTTCTCGCATTAAATAGCTCGAAAAGTGCGATCTCGATGATTCTGCATACTTCGGACAGAAGTCTCACCATGATTATCGCAGAAAATGCATATCTCTGCTAGAAACCCCACGAAAACCAAGATATCTCCTGTTCTGCATATCAAACGCACTGTGGAGTGGTGATAACACCGGATAAGGTTTTTCTCGCATTAACTAGCTCGAAAAGAGCGATCTCGAATATTCTGCATACTTCTGACAGAAGTCTCACCAGGATTATCGTAGAAAATGCATATCTCAGCTTGAAACCCGACCGAAACCAAGATATCTCCGGTTCTGCATATCCAACGCACTGTGGAGTAGTGAAAACACCAGATAACGTGTTTCTCGCACTAACTAGCTCGAAAAGAGCGATCTCGATGATTCAGCATACTTCGGACAGAAGTCTCACCAAGATTATCGCAGAAAATCTATATCTCTGCTTGAAACCCCACGAAAACCAAGATAACGCCGGTTCTGCATATCAAACGCACTGTGGAGTGGTGAAAACACCAGATAACGTGTTTCTCGCATTGAATAGCTCGAAACGAGCGATCTCGATGATTCTGCTTACTTCGGACAGAAGTCTCACCAAGATTATCGTAAAAAATGCATATCTCAGCTTGAAACACCTCGAAAGCCAAGATATCGCTGGTTCTGCATATCAAACGCAGTGTGGAGTGGTGAAAACACCAGAAAACGGGTTTCGTGCATTAAGTATCTCGAAAGGAGCGATCTAGATGATTCTGCATAATTCTGACAGAAGCCTCACCAGGATTATCGTAGAAAATGCATATCTCAGCTTGAAACCCGACCGAAACCAAGATATCTCCGGTTCTGCATGTCAAACGTACTGTGGAGTGGTGAAAACACCAGAAAACGTGTTTCGTGCATTAAGTAGCTCGAAAAGAGCGATCTAGATGATTCTGCATAATTCTTACAGAAGTCTCACCAGGATTATCGTAGAAAATGCATATCTCAGCTTGAAACCCGACCGAAACGAAGATATCTCCGGTTCTGCATGTCAAACGTACTGTGGAGTGGTGAAAACACCAGATAACGTGTTTATCGCATTAAATAGGTCGAAAAGAGCGATCTCGATGTTTCTGCATACTTCGTACAGAGGTCTCACCAAGATTATCGCAGAAAATGCATATCTCAGCTTGAAACCCCACGAAAACCAAGATATCGCTGGTTCTGCATATCAAACGCACTGTGGAGTGGTGAAAACACCAGATAACGTGTTTCTCGCATTAAATAGGTCGAAACGAGCGATCTCGATGATTAAGCATTCTTCGGACAGATGTTTTACCAAGCTTATCGTAGAAAATGAATATCTCAGCTTGAAACCCGACGAAAACCAAAATATCTCCGGTTCTGCATATCCAACGCACTGTGGAGTGGTAAAAACACCAGATAACGTGTTTCTCGCATTAAGTAGCTTGAAACGAGCAATCCCGATGATTCTGCATACTTCGGACAGAAGTCTCAACAAGATTATCGCAGAAAAAGCATATCTCAGCTTGAAACCCCACGAAAACCTAGATATCTCCGGTTCTGCATATCCAACGAACTGTGGAGTGGTGAAAACCCCAGAAAACCAGTTTCTCGCATTAAATAGCTCGAAAAGAGCGCTCTCGATGTTTCTGCATACTTCGGACAGATGTTTCACCAAGATTATCGTAGAAAATGCATATCTCAGCTTGAAACCCGACGAAAACCGATATATCTCCGGTTCTGCACATCAAACGTACCGTGGAGTGGTGAAAACACCAGAAAACGTGTTTCGCGCATTAAGTAGCTCGAAAAGAGCGATCTAGATGATTCTGCATAATTCTGACAGAAGTCTCACCAGGATTATCGCAGAAAATGCATATCTCAGCTTGAAACCCGACCGAAACCAAGATATCTCCGGTTCTGCATGTCAAAAGTACCGTGGAGTGGTGAAAACACCAGAAAACGTGTTTCGTGCATTAAGTAGCTCGAAAAGAGCGATCTAGATGATTGTGCATAATTCTGACAGAAGTCTCACCAGGATTATCGTAGAAAATGCATATCTCAGCTTGAAACCCGACCGAAACCAAGATATCTCCGGTTCTGCATGTCAAACGTACTGTGGAGTGGTGAAAACACCAGAAAACGTGTTTCGTGCATTAAGTAGCTCGAAAAGAGCGATCTAGATGATTCTGCATACTTCTGACTGAAGTCTCACCAATATAATCGCAGAAAATGCATATCTCAGCTTGAAACCCCACGAAAACCAAGATATCGCTGTGTTCAGCATATCAAACGCACTGTGGAGTGGTGAAAACCCCAGAAGACGTGTTTCTCGCATTAAATAGCTCTACTAGAGCGATCTCGATGATTCTTCATACTTCGGACAGAAGTCTCACCAAGATTATCGTAAAAAATGCATATCTCAGCTTGAAACCCCACAAAAACCAAGATATCGCCGGTACTGCATATCAAACGCACTGTGGAGTGGTGAAAACACCAGATAACGTGTTTCTCGCATTAAATAGCTCGAAAAGTGCGATCTCGATGATTCTGCATACTTCGGACAGAAGTCTCACCATGATTATCGCAGAAAATGCATATCTCTGCTAGAAACCCCACGAAAACCAAGATATCTCCTGTTCTGCATATCAAACGCACTGTGGAGTGGTGAAAACACCAGATAACGTGTTTCTCGCACTAACTAGCTCGAAAAGAGCGATCTCGATGATTCAGCATACTTCGGACAGAAGTCTCACCAAGATTATCGCAGAAAATGTATATCTCTGCTTGAAACCCGACCGAAACCAAGATATCTCCGGTTCTGCATATCCAACGCACTGTGGAGTGGTGAAAACACCAGATAACGTGTATCTCGCATTAAATAGCTCGAAACGAGCGATCTCGATGATTAAGCATACTTCGGACAGAAGTCTCACCAAGATTATCGTAAAAAATGCATATCTCAGCTTGAAACCCCACGAAAACCAAGATATCGCTGGTTCTGCATATCAAACGCACTGTGGAGTGGTGAAAACACCAGATAACGTGTTTCTCGCACTAACTAGCTCGAAAAGAGCGATCTCGATGATTCAGCATACTTCGGACAGAAGTCTCACCAAGATTATCGCAGAAAATCTATATCTCTGCTTGAAACCCCACGAAAACCAAGATATCGCCGGTTCTGCATATCAAACGCACTGTGGAGTGGTGAAAACACCAGATAACGTGTTTCTCGCATTGAATAGCTCGAAACGAGCGATCTCGATGATTCTGCTTACTTCGGACAGAAGTCTCACCAAGATTATCGTAAAAAATGCATATCTCAGCTTGAAACACCTCGAAAGCCAAGATATCGCTGGTTCTGCATATCAAACGCAGTGTGGAGTGGTGAAAACACCGGATAAGTTTTTTCTTGCATTAACTAGCTCGAAAAGCGCGATATCGATGTCTCAGCATACTTCGGACAGAAGTCTCATCAAAATTATCGTAAAAAATGCATATCTCAGCTTGAAACCCCACGAAAACCAAGATATCGCTGTGTTCAGCATATCAAACGCACTGTGGAGTGGTGAAAACCCCAGAAGACGTGTTTCTCGCATTAAATAGCTCGACTAGAGCGATCTCGATGGTTCTTCATACTTCGGACAGAAGTCTCATCAAGATTATCGTAAAAAATGCATATCTCAGCTTGAAACCCCACGAAAGCCAAGATATCGCTGGTTCTGCATATCAAACGCACTGTGGAGTGGTGAAAACACCGGATAAGGTTTTTCTCGCATTAACTAGCTCGAAAAGGGCGATCTCGATGTTTCAGCATACTTCGGACAGAAGTCTCACCAAGATTATAGCAGAAAATGCATATCTCATCTTGAAACCCCACGAAAACCAAGATGTTGCTGGTACTGCATATCCAACGCACTGTGGAGTGGTGAAAACACCAGATAACGTGTTTCTCGCATTAAATAGCTCGAAACGAGCGATCTCGATGATTCTGCATACTTCGGACAGAAGTCTCAACAAGATTATCGCAGAAAATGCATATCTCAGCTTGAAACCCCACGAAAACCAAGATATCTACTGTTCTGCATATCAAACGCACTGTGGAGTGGTGAAAACACCAGATAACGTGTTTCTCGCACTAACTAGCTCGAAAAGAGCGATCTCGATGATTCAGCATACTTCGGACAGAAGTCTCACCAAGATTATCGCAGAAAATGCATATCTCAGCTTGAAACCCCACGAAAACCAAGATATCGCTGGTACTGCATATCCAACGCACTGTGGAGTGGTGAAAACACCAGATAACGTGTTTCTCGCATTAAATAGCTCGAAACGAGCGATCTCGATTTTTCTGCATACTTCGGACAGAAGTCTCAACAAGATTATCGCAGAAAATGCATATCTCAGCTTGAAACCCCACGAAAACCAAGATATCGCCGGTTCTGCATATCAAACGCACAGTGGAGTAGTGAAAACATCAGAAAACGTGTTTCTCGCATTAAATAGCTCGAAAAGGGCGCTCTCGACGTTTCTGCATACTTCGGACAGATGTTTCACCAAGCTTATCGTAGAAAATGCATATCTCAGCTTGAAACCCGACCGAAACCAAGATATCTCCGGTTCTGCATGTCAAACGTACTGTGGAGTGGTGAAAACACCAGAAAACGTGTTTCGTGCATTAAGTAGCTCGAAAAGAGCGATCTAGATGTTTCTGCATACTTCTGACAGAAGTCTCACCAAGATTATCGCAGAAAATGCATATCTCAGCTTGAAACCCCACGAAAACCAAGATGTCGCCGGTTCTGCATATCAAACGCACTGTGGAGTGGTGAAAACACCAGATAACGTGTTTCTCGCACTAACTAGCCCGAAAAGAGCGATCTCGATGATTCAGCATTCTTCAGACAGAAGTCTCAACAAGATTATCGCAGAAAATGCATATCTCAGCTTGAAACCCCACGAAAACAAAGATATCTACTGTTCTGCATATCAAACGCACTGTGGAGTGGTGAAAACACCAGATAACGTGTTTATCGCACTAACTAGCTCGAAAAGAGCGATCTCGATGATTCAGCATACTTCGGACAGAAGTCACACCATGATTATCGCAGAAAATGCATATCTCTGCTTGAAACCCCACGAAAACCAAGATATCTACTGTTCTGCATATCAAACGCACTGTGGAGTGGTGAAAACACCAGATAACGTGTTTCTCGCACTAACTAGCTCGAAAAGAGCGATCTCGATGATTCAGCATACTTCGGACAGAAGTCTCACCAAGATTATCGCAGAAAATGCATATCTCAGCTTGAAACCCCACGAATACCAAGATATCCCCGGTTCTGCATATCAAACGCACAGTGGAGTGGTGAAAACACCAGAAAACGTGTTTCTCGCATTAAATAGCTCGAAAAGAGCGCTCTCGACGTTTCTGCATACTTCGGACAGATGTTTCACCAAGCATATCGTAGAAAATGCATATCTCAGCTTGAAACCCGACGAAAACCAACATATCTCCGGTTCTGCATATCCAACGCACTGTGGAGTGGTGAAAACACCAGATAACGTGTTTCTCGCATTAAATAGCTCGAAACGAGCGATCTCGATGATTCTGCATACTTCGGACAGAAGTCTCAACAAGATTATCGCAGAAAATGCATATCTCAGCTTGAAACCCCACGAAAACCAAGATATCTACTGTTCTGCATATCGAACGCACTGTGGAGTGGTGAAATCACCAGAAAACGTGTTTCGTGCATTAAGTAGCTCGAAAAGAGCGATCTAGATGATTCTGCATACTTCTGACTGAAGTCTCACCAATATTATCGCAGAAAATGCATATCTCATCTTGAAACCCCACGAAAACCAAGATATCGCTGGTTCTGCATATCAAACGCACTGTGGAGTGGTGAAAACACCAGAAAACGTGTTTCTCGCATTAAGTAGCTCGAAAAGAGTGTTCTCGAAAATCCTGCATACTTCTGACAGAAGTTTCACCAAGATTATCGTAGAAAATGCATATCTCAGCTTGAAACCCGACGAAAACCGATATATCTCCGGTTCTGCTCATCAAACGTACCGTGGAGTGGTGAAAACACCAGAAAACGTGTTTCGCGCATTAAGTAGCTCGAAAAGAGCGTTCTCGAAGATTCTGCATAATTCTGACAGAAGTCTCACCAGGATTATCGTAGAAAATGCATATCTCAGCTTGAAACCCCACGAATACCAAGATATCCCCGGTTCTGCACATCAAACGTACCGTGGAGTGGTGAAAACACCAGAAAATGTGTTTCTCGCATTAAATAGCTCGAAAAGAGCGCTCTCGACGTTTCTGCATACTTCGGACAGATGTTTCACCAAGCATATCGTAGAAAATGCATATCTCAGCTTGAAACCCGACGAAAACCAACACATCTTCGGTTCTGCACATCAAACGTACCGTGGAGTGGTGAAAACACCAGATAACGTGTTTCTCGCACTAACTAGCTCGAAAAGAGCGATCTCGATGATTCAGCATACTTCGGACAGAAGTCTCACCAAGATTATCGCAGAAAATGCATATCTCAGCTTGAAACCCGACGAAAACCGATATATCTCCGGTTCTGCACATCAAACGTACCGTGGAGTGGTGAAAACACCAGAAAATGTGTTTCGCGCATTAAGTAGCTCGAAAAGAGCGATCTAGATGATTCTGCATAATTCTGACAGAAGTCTCACCAGGATTGTCGCAGAAAATGCATATCTCAGCTTGAAACACGACCGAAACCAAGATATCTCCGGTTCTGCATGTCAAACGTACCGTGGAGTGGTGAAAACACCAGAAAACGTGTTTCTCGCACTAACTAGCCCGAAAAGAGCGATCTCGATGATTCAGCATTCTTCAGACAGAAGTCTCAACAAGATTATCGCAGAAAATGCATATCTCAGCTTGAAACCCCACGAAAACAAAGATATCTACTGTTCTGCATATCAAACGCACTGTGGAGTGGTGAAAACACCAGATAACGTGTTTATCGCACTAACTAGCTCGAAAAGAGCGATCTCGATGATTCAGCATACTTCGGACAGAAGTCACACCATGATTATCGCAGAAAATGCATATCTCTGCTTGAAACCCCACGAAAACCAAGATATCTACTGTTCTGCATATCAAACGCACTGTGGAGTGGTGAAAACACCAGATAACGTGTTTCTCGCACTAACTAGCTCGAAAAGAGCGATCTCGATGATTCAGCATACTTCGGACAGAAGTCTCACCAAGATTATCGCAGAAAATGCATATCTCAGCTTGAAACCCCACGAATACCAAGATATCCCCGGTTCTGCATATCAAACGCACAGTGGAGTGGTGAAAACACCAGAAAACGTGTTTCTCGCATTAAATAGCTCGAAAAGAGCGCTCTCGACGTTTCTGCATACTTCGGACAGATGTTTCACCAAGCATATCGTAGAAAATGCATATCTCAGCTTGAAACCCGACGAAAACCAACATATCTCCGGTTCTGCATATCCAACGCACTGTGGAGTGGTGAAAACACCAGATAACGTGTTTCTCGCATTAAATAGCTCGAAACGAGCGATCTCGATGATTCTGCATACTTCGGACAGAAGTCTCAACAAGATTATCGCAGAAAATGCATATCTCAGCTTGAAACCCCACGAAAACCAAGATATCTACTGTTCTGCATATCGAACGCACTGTGGAGTGGTGAAATCACCAGAAAACGTGTTTCGTGCATTAAGTAGCTCGAAAAGAGCGATCTAGATGATTCTGCATACTTCTGACTGAAGTCTCACCAATATTATCGCAGAAAATGCATATCTCATCTTGAAACCCCACGAAAACCAAGATATCGCTGGTTCTGCATATCAAACGCACTGTGGAGTGGTGAAAACACCAGAAAACGTGTTTCTCGCATTAAGTAGCTCGAAAAGAGTGTTCTCGAAAATCCTGCATACTTCTGACAGAAGTTTCACCAAGATTATCGTAGAAAATGCATATCTCAGCTTGAAACCCGACGAAAACCGATATATCTCCGGTTCTGCTCATCAAACGTACCGTGGAGTGGTGAAAACACCAGAAAACGTGTTTCGCGCATTAAGTAGCTCGAAAAGAGCGTTCTCGAAGATTCTGCATAATTCTGACAGAAGTCTCACCAGGATTATCGTAGAAAATGCATATCTCAGCTTGAAACCCCACGAATACCAAGATATCCCCGGTTCTGCACATCAAACGTACCGTGGAGTGGTGAAAACACCAGAAAATGTGTTTCTCGCATTAAATAGCTCGAAAAGAGCGCTCTCGACGTTTCTGCATACTTCGGACAGATGTTTCACCAAGCATATCGTAGAAAATGCATATCTCAGCTTGAAACCCGACGAAAACCAACACATCTTCGGTTCTGCACATCAAACGTACCGTGGAGTGGTGAAAACACCAGATAACGTGTTTCTCGCACTAACTAGCTCGAAAAGAGCGATCTCGATGATTCAGCATACTTCGGACAGAAGTCTCACCAAGATTATCGCAGAAAATGCATATCTCAGCTTGAAACCCGACGAAAACCGATATATCTCCGGTTCTGCACATCAAACGTACCGTGGAGTGGTGAAAACACCAGAAAATGTGTTTCGCGCATTAAGTAGCTCGAAAAGAGCGATCTAGATGATTCTGCATAATTCTGACAGAAGTCTCACCAGGATTGTCGCAGAAAATGCATATCTCAGCTTGAAACACGACCGAAACCAAGATATCTCCGGTTCTGCATGTCAAACGTACCGTGGAGTGGTGAAAACACCAGAAAACGTGTTTCGTGCATTAAGTAGCTCGAAAAGAGCGATCTAGATGATTCTGCATACTTCTGACTGAAGTCTCACCAATATTATCGCAGAAAATGCATATCTCATGTTGAAACCCCACGAAAACCCAGATATCGCTGGTTCTGCATATCAAACGCACTGTGGAGTGGTGAAAACACCAGAAAACGTGTTTCTCGCATTAAGTAGCTCGAAAAGAGTGTTCTCGAAGATCCTGCATACTTTTGACAGAAGTTTCACCAAGATTATCGTAGAAAATGCATATCTCAGCTTGAAACCCGATGAAAACCGATATATCTCCGGTTCTGCACATCAAACGTACCGTGGAGTGGTGAAAACACCCGAAAACGTGTTTCGCGCATTAAGTAGATCGAAAAGGGCGTTCTCGAAGATTCTGCATAATTCTGACAGAAGTCTCACGAGGATTATCGTAGAAAATGCATATCTCAGCTTGAAACCCGACCGAAACCAAGATATCTCCTGTTCTGCATGTCAAACGTACTGTGGAGTGGTGAAAACACCAGAAAACGTGTTTCGTGCATTAAGTAGCTCGAAAAGAGCGATCTAGATGTTTCTGCATACTTCTGACTGAAGTCTCACCAATATTATCGCAGTAAATGCATATCTCATCTTGAAACCCCACGAAAACCAAGATATCGCTGGTTCTGCATATCAAACGCACTGTGGAGTGGTGAAAACACCAGAAAACGTGTTTCGTGCATTAAGTATCTCGAAAAGAGCGATCTAGATGATTCTGCATAATTCTGACAGAAGTCTCACCAGGATTATCGTAGAAAATGCATATATCAGCTTGAAACCCGACGAAAACCGATATATCTCCGGTTCTGCACATCAAACGTACCGTGGAGTGGTGAAAACACCAGAAAATGTGTTTCGCGCATTAAGTAGCTCGAAAAGAGCGTTCTCGAAGATTCTGCATAATTCTGACAGAAGTCTCACCAGGATTATCGTAGAAAATGCATATCTCAGCTTGAAACCCGACCGAAACCAAGATATCTCCGGTTCTGCATGTCAAACGTACCGTAGAGTGGTGAAAACACCAGAAAATGTGTTTCGCGCATTAAGTAGCTCGAAAAGAGCGTTCTCGAAGATTCTGCATAATTCTGACAGAAGTCTCACCAGGATTATCGTAGAAAATGCATGTCTCAGCTTGAAACCCGACCGAAACCAAGATATCTCCGGTTCTGCATGTCAAACGTACTGTGGAGTGGTGAAAACGGCAGAAAACGTGTTTCGTGCATTAAGTAGCTCGAAAAGAGCGACCTAGATGATTCTGCATAATTCTGACAGAAGTCTAACCAGGATTATAGTAGAAAATGCATATCTCAGCTTGAAACCCCACGAAAACCAAGATATCGCCGGTTCTGCATATCAAACGCACTGTGGAGTGGTGAAAACACCAGATAACGTGTTTCTCGCATTAAATTGCTCGAAAAGAGCGATCTCGATGATTCTGCATACTTCGGACAGATGTCTCACCAACATTATCGCAGAAAATGCATATCTCAGCTTGAAACCCCACGAATACCAAGATGTCGCCGGCTCTGCATATCAAACGCACTGTGGAGTGGTGAAAACACCAGAAAACGTGTTTCGCGCATTAAGTAGCTCGAAACGAGCGATCTCGATGATTCTGCATACTTCGGACAGAAGTCTCAACAAGATTATCGCAGAAAATGCATATCTCAGCTTGAAACCCCACGAAAACCAAGATATCTCCGGTTCTGCATGTCAAACGTACTGTGGAGTGGTGAAAACACCAGGAAACTTGTTTTTTTGCATTTAATAGCTCGACAAGAGCGATCTAGATGATTCTGCATCCTTCTGACTGAAGTCACACCAAGATTATCGCAGAAAATGCATATCTCAGCTTGAAACCCGACGAAATCCAAGATGTCGCCGGTTCTGCACATAAAACGTTCTGTGGAGTGGTGAAAACACCAGAAAACGTGTTTCTCGCATTAAGTAGCTCGAAACGAGCGATCTAGATGATTCTGCATACTTCTGACTGAAGTCTCACCAATATTATCGCAAAAAATGCATATCTCACCTTGAAACCTCACGAAAATCAAGATGACGCCGGTTCTGCATATCAAACGCACTGTGGAGTGGTGAAAACAACCAGATAACGTGTGTCTCGGATTAAATAGCTCGAAAAGAGCGATCCCGATGATTCTGCATACTTCTGACAGAAGTCTCACCAGGATTATAGTAGAAAATGCATATCTCAGCTTGAAACCCCACGAAAACCAAGATATCGCCGGTTCTGCATATCAAACGCACTGTGGAGTGGTGAAAACACCAGATAACGTGTTTCTCGCATTAAATTGCTCGAAAAGAGCGATCTCGATGATTCTGCATACTTCGGACAGATGTCTCACCAACATTATCGCAGAAAATGCATATCTCAGCTTGAAACCCCACGAATACCAAGATGTCGCCGGCTCTGCATATCAAACGCACTGTGGAGTGGTGAAAACACCAGAAAACGTGTTTCGCGCATTAAGTAGCTCGAAACGAGCGATCTCGATGATTCTGCATACTTCGGACAGAAGTCTCAACAAGATTATCGCAGAAAATGCATATCTCAGCTTGAAACCCCACGAAAACCAAGATATCTCCGGTTCTGCATGTCAAACGTACTGTGGAGTGGTGAAAACACCAGGAAACTTGTTTTTTTGCATTTAATAGCTCGACAAGAGCGATCTAGATGATTCTGCATACTTCTGACTGAAGTCTCACCAAGATTATCGCAGAAAATGCATATCTCAGCTTGAAACCCGACGAAATCCAAGATGTCGCCGGTTCTGCACATAAAACGTTCTGTGGAGTGGTGAAAACACCAGAAAACGTGTTTCTCGCATTAAGTAGCTCGAAACGAGCGATCTAGATGATTCTGCATACTTCTGACTGAAGTCTCACCAATATTATCGCAAAAAATGCATATCTCACCTTGAAACCTCACGAAAATCAAGATGACGCCGGTTCTGCATATCAAACGCACTGTGGAGTGGTGAAAACAACCAGATAACGTGTGTCTCGGATTAAATAGCTCGAAAAGAGCGATCCCGATGATTCTGCATACTTCTGACAGAAGTCTCACCATGATTATCGTAAAAAATGCATATCTCAGCTTGAAACCTCACGAAAACCAAGATATCTCCTGTTCTGCATATCCAACGAACTGTGGAATGGTGAAAACCCCAGAAAACGTGTTTCTCGCATTAAATAGCTCGAAATGTACGATCTCGATGACTCTGCATACATCGGACAGAAGTCTCACCAAGATTATCGCAGAAAATGCATATCTGAGCTTGAAACCCGACGAAATCCAAGATGTCGCCGGTTCTGCATATCAAACGCACTGTAGAATGTTGAAAACACCAGAAAACTTGTTTTTTCCCATTAAATAGCTCGGAACGAGCGATCTAGATGATTCTGCATACTTCAGACTGAAGTCTCTCCAAGATAATCGCAGAAAATGCATATCTCAGCTTGAAACCTCACGAAAGACAAGTTATCTCTGGTTCTGCACATCAAACGTACTCTAGAGTGGTCAAAGCACCAGAAAACGTGTTTCTCGCATTAAATAACTCGAAAAGTACGATCTCGATGATTAAGCATACTTCGGACAGATGTCTCACCAAGATTATCGCAGAAAATGCATATGTGAGCTTGAAACCCCACGAAAACCAAGATATCGCTGGTTCTGCATATCAAACGCACTGTGGAGTGGTGAAAACACCAGATAACGTGTTTCTCGCATTAAATAGGTCGAAACGAGCGATCTCGATGTTTAAGCATACTTCGGACAGAAGTCTCATCAAGATTATCGCAAAAAATGCATATCTCAGCTTGAAACCCCACGAAAACCCAGATATCGCTGGTTCTGCATATCAAACGCACTGTGGAGTGCTGAAAACACCAGATAACGTGTTTCTCGCATTAAATAGCTCGAAAAGTGCGATCTCGATGATTCTGCATACTTCGGACAGAAGTCTCACCATGATTATCGTAAAAAATGCATATCTCAGCTTGAAACCCCACGAAAACCAAGATATCGCTGGTTCTGCACATCCAACGAACTGTGGTGTGGTGAAAACCCCAGAAAACGTGTTTCTCGCATTAAATAGCTCGAAAAGAGCGTTCTTGATGTTTCTGCATACTTAGGACAGATGTTTCACCAAGATTATCGTAGAAAATGCATATCTCAGCTTGAAACCCGACGCAAAACCAAACATCGCCGGTTCTGCATATCAAACCAACTGTGGAGTGGTGAAAACACCAGACAACGTGTTTGTCGCATTAAATAGATCGAAAAGTGCGATCTCGATGATTCTGCATACTTCGGACAGAAGTCTCACCAAGATTATCGCAGAAATTGCATATATCAGCTTGAATCCCCACGAAAACCAAGATATCGCTGGTTCTGCATATCAAACGCACTGTGGAGTGCTGAAAACACCAGATAACGTGTTTCTCGCATTAAATAACTCGAATAGAGCGATCTCGATGATTAAGCATACTTCGGACAGAAGTCTCACCAAGATTATCGTACAAAATGCATATCTCAGCTTGAAACCACACGAAAACCAAGATATCGCCGGTTCTGCAAATCAAACGCACTGTGGAGTGGTGAAAACATCAGATAACGTGTTTCTCGCATTAAATAGCTCGAATAGAGCGATCTCGATGATTAAGCATACTTCGGACAGAAGTCTCACCATGATTATCGTAAAAAATGCATATCTCAGCTTGAAACCCCACGAAAACCCAGATATCGCTGGTTCTGCATATCAAACGCACTGTGAAGTGCTGAAAACACCAGATAACGTGTTTATCGCATTAAATAGGTCGAAAAGAGCGATCTCGATGTTTCTGCATACTTCGTACAGAGGTCTCACCAAGATTATCGCAGAAAATGCATATCTCAGCTTGAAACCCCACGAAAACCAAGATATCTCCTGTTCTGCATATACAACGAACTGTGGAGTGGTGAAAACACCAGAAAACGTGTTTCTCGCATTAAATAGCTCGAAAAGTACGATCTAGATGACTCTGCATACTTCGGACGGAAGTCTCACCAAGATTATCGCAGAAATTGCATATCTCAGCTTGAATCCCCACGAAAACCAAGATATCGCTGGTTCTGCATATCAAACGCACTGTGGAGTGGTGAAAACACCAGATAACGTGTTTCTCGCATTAAATAGCTCGAAAAGAGGGTTCTCGATGATTCTGCATACTTCTGACTGATGTCTCAGCAAGATTATCGCAGAAAATGCATATCTCAGCTTGAACCCCGACGAAAGCCAAGATGTCGCCGGTTCTGCTTATCAAACGCACTGTGGAGTGGAGAAAACACCAGATAACGTGTTTCTCGCATTAAATAGCTCTAAAAGAGGGTTCTCGATGATTCTGCATACTTCTGACTGATGTCTCACCAAGATTATCGCAGAAAATGCATATCTCATCTTGAACCCTGACAAAAGCCAAGATGTCGCCGGTTCTGCATATCAAACGCACTGTGGAGTGGTGAAAACACCAGATAACGTGTTTCTCGCATTAAATAGCTCGAAAAGAGGGTTCTCGATGATTCTGCATACTTCTGACTGATGTCTCACCAAGATTATCGCAGAAAATGCATATCTCAGCTTGAACCCCGACGAAAGCCAAGATGTCGCCGGTTCTGCATATCAAACGCATTGTGGAGTGGTGAAAACACCAGATAACGTGTTTCTCGCATTAAGTAGCTCGAAACGAGCGATCTCGATGATTCTGCATACTTCTGACAAAAGACTCACCAAGATTATCGCAGAAAATGCATATCTCAGCTGGAAACACCACGAAAATCACGATATCGCCGGTTCTGCATATCAAACGCACTGTGGAATGTTGAAAACACCAGGAAACTTGTTTTTTTGCATTTAATAGCTCGACAAGAGCGATCTAGATGATTCTGCATACTTCTGACTGAAGTCTCACCAAGATTATCGCAGAAAATGCATATCTCAGCTTGAAACCCGACGAAATCCAAGATGTCGCCGGTTCTGCACATAAAACGTTCTGTGGAGTGGTGAAAACACCAGAAAACGTGTTTCTCGCATTAAGTAGCTCGAAACGAGCGATCTAGATGATTCTGCATACTTCTGACTGAAGTCTCACCAATATTATCGCAAAAAATGCATATCTCACCTTGAAACCTCACGAAAATCAAGATGACGCCGGTTCTGCATATCAAACGCACTGTGGAGTGGTGAAAACAACCAGATAACGTGTGTCTCGGATTAAATAGCTCGAAAAGAGCGATCCCGATGATTCTGCATACTTCTGACAGAAGTCTCACCATGATTATCGTAAAAAATGCATATCTCAGCTTGAAACCTCACGAAAACCAAGATATCTCCTGTTCTGCATATCCAACGAACTGTGGAATGGTGAAAACCCCAGAAAACGTGTTTCTCGCATTAAATAGCTCGAAAAGTACGATCTCGATGACTCTGCATACTTCGGACAGAAGTCTCACCAAGATTATCGCAGAAAATGCATATCTGAGCTTGAAATCCGACGAAATCCAAGATGTCGCCGGTTCTGCATATCAAACGCACTGTAGAATGTTGAAAACACCAGAAAACTTGTTTTTTCCCATTAAATAGCTCGGAACGAGCGATCTAGATGATTCTGCATACTTCAGACTGAAGTCTCACCAAGATAATCGCAGAAAATGCATATCTCAGCTTGAAACCTCACGAAAGACAAGTTATCTCTGGTTCTGCACATCAAACGTACTCTAGAGTGGTCAAAGCACCAGAAAACGTGTTTCTCGCATTAAATAACTCGAAAAGTACGATCTCGATGATTAAGCATACTTCGGACAGATGTCTCACCAAGATTATCGCAGAAATTGCATATCTCAGCTTGAATCCCCACGAAAACCAGGACATCGCTGGTTCTGCATATCAAACGCACTGTGGAGTGCTGAAAACACCAGATAACGTGTTTCCCGCATTAAATAGCTCGAATAGAGCGATCTCGATGATTAAGCATACTTCGGATAGAAGTCTCACCAAGATTATCGCAGAAAATGCATATCTGAGCTTGAAACCCCACGAATACCAAGATATCTCCGGTTCTGCATATCCAACGAACTGTGGAGTGGTGAAAACCCCAGAAAACGAGTTTCTCGCATTAAATAGCTCGAAAAGAGCGCTCTCGATGATTCTGCATACTTCGGACAGATGTCTCACCACGCTTATCGTAGAAAATGCATATCTCCGCTTGAAACCCGACGAAAACCAAGATATCGCTGGTTCTGCATATCAAACGCACTGTGGAGTGCTGAAAACACCAGATAACGTGTTTCTCGCATTAAATAGCTCGAAAAGTGCGAACTCGATGATTCTGCATACTTCGGACAGAAGTCTCACCATGATTATCGTAAAAAATGCATATCTCAGCTTGAAACCCCACGAAAACCAAGATATCGCTGGTTCTGCATATCAAACGCACTGTGGAGTGGTGAACCCCCAGATAACGTGTTTCTCGCATTAAATAGGTGGAAAAGAGCGATCTCGATATTTCTGCATACTTCGGACAGAGGTCTCACCAAGATTATCGCAGAAAATGCATATGAGAGCTTGAAACCCCACGAAAACCAAGATATCGCTGGTGCTGCATATCAAACGCACTGTGGAGTGGTGAAAACACCAGATAACGTGTTTCTCGCATTAAATAGGTCGAAACGAGCGATCTCGATGATTAAGCATACTTCGGACAGAAGTCTCATCAAGATTATCGCAAACAATGCATATCTCAGCTTGAAACCCCACGAAAACCCAGATACCGCTGGTTCTGCATATCAAACGCACTGTGGAGTGCTGAAAACACCAGATAACGTGTTTCTCGCATTAAATAGCTCGAAAAGTGCGATCTCGATGATTCTGCATACTTCGGACAGAAGTCTCACCATGATTATCGTAAAAAATGCATATCTCAGCTTGAAACCCCACGAAAACCAAGATATCGCTGGTTCTGCACATCCAACGAACTGTGGTGTGGTGAAAACCCCAGAAAACGTGTTTCTCGCATTAAATAGCTCGAAAAGAGCGTTCTTGATGTTTCTGCATACTTAGGACAGATGTTTCACCAAGATTATCGTAGAAAATGCATATCTCAGCTTGAAACCCGACGCAAAACCAAACATCGCCGGTTCTGCATATCAAACCAACTGTGGAGTGGTGAAAACACCAGACAACGTGTTTCTCGCATTAAATAGATCGAAAAGTGCGATCTCGATGATTCTGCATACTTCGGACAGAAGTCTCACCAAGATTATCGCAGAAATTGCATATATCAGCTTGAATCCCCACGAAAACCAAGATATCGCTGGTTCTGCATATCAAACGCACTGTGGAGTGCTGAAAACACCAGATAACGTGTTTCTCGCATTAAATAACTCGAATAGAGCGATCTCGATGATTAAGCATACTTCGGACAGAAGTCTCACCAAGATTATCGTACAAAATGCATATCTCAGCTTGAAACCACACGAAAACCAAGATATCGCCGGTTCTGCAAATCAAACGCACTGTGGAGTGGTGAAAACATCAGATAACGTGTTTCTCGCATTAAATAGCTCCAAAAGTGCGATCTCGATGATTCTGCATACTTCGGACAGAAGTCTCACCAAGATTATCGCAGAAAATGCATATCTGAGCTTGAAACCCCACGACAACCAAGATATCGCTGGTTCTGCATATCAAACGAACTGTGGTGTGGTGAAAACCCCAGAAAACGTGTTTCTCTTATTAAATAGCTCGAAAAGAGCGCTCTTGATGTTTCTGCATACTTCGGACAGATGTTTCACCAAGATTATCGTAGAAAATGCATATCTCAACTTGAAACCCCACGAAAACCAATATATCGTCGGTTCTGCATAACATACGCACTGTGGAATGGTGAAAACACCAGATAACCTGTTTCTCGCATTAAATAGCTCAAAACGAGCGATCTCGATGATTAAGCATACTTCGGACAGAAGTCTCACCAAGATTATCGCAGAAATTGCATATCTCAGCTTGAATCCCCACGAAAACCAGGATATCGCTGGTTCTGCATATCAAACGCACTGTGGAGTGGTGAGAACCCCAGAAAACGTGTTTCTCGCATTAAATAGCACGAAAAGAGCGATCTCGATGATTAAGCATACTTCGGACAGAAGTCTCACCATGATTATCGTAAAAAATGCATATCTCAGCTTGAAACCCCACGAAAACCCAGATATCGCTGGTTCTGCATATCAAACGCACTGTGAAGTGCTGAAAACACCAGATACCGTGTTTATCGCATTAAATAGGTCGAAAAGAGCGATCTCGATGTTTCTGCATACTTCGTACAGAGGTCTCACCAAGATTATCGCAGAAAATGCATATCTCAGCTTGAAACCCCACGAAAACCAAGATATCTCCTGTTCTGCATATACAACGAACTGTGGAGTGGTGAAAACACCAGAAAACGTGTTTCTCGCATTAAATAGCTCGAAAAGTACGATCTAGATGACTCTGCATACTTCGGACGGAAGTCTCACCAAGATTATCGCAGAAATGGCATATCTCTGCTTGAATCCCCACGAAAACCAAGATATCGCTGGTTCTGCATATCAAACGCACTGTGGAGTGGTGAAAACACCAGATAACGTGTTTCTCGCATTAAATAGCTCGAAAAGAGGGTTCTCGATGATTCTGCATACTTCTGACTGATGTCTCAGCAAGATTATCGCAGAAAATGCATATCTCAGCTTGAACCCCGACGAAAGCCAAGATGTCGCCGGTTCTGCATATCAAACGCACTGTGGAGTGGTGAAAACACCAGATAACGTGTTTCTCGCATTAAGTAGCTCGAAACGAGCGATCTCGATTATTCTGCATACTTCTGACAAAAGACTCACCAAGATTATCGCAGAAAATGCATATCTCAGCTGGAAACACCACGAAAATCACGATATCGCCGGTTCTGCATATCAAACGCACTGTGGAATGTTGAAAACACCAGGAAACATGTTTTTTTGCATTTAATAGCTCGACAAGAGCGATCTAGATGATTCTGCATACTTCTGACTGAAGTCTCACCAAGATTATCGCAGAAAATGCATATCTCAGCTTGAAACCCGACGAAATCCAAGATGTCGCCGGTTCTGCACATAAAACGTTCTGTGGAGTGGTGAAAACACCAGAAAACGTGTTTCTCGCATTAAGTAGCTCGAAACGAGCGATCTAGATGATTCTGCATACTTCTGACTGAAGTCTCACCAATATTATCGCAAAAAATGCATATCTCACCTTGAAACCTCACGAAAATCAAGATGACGCCGGTTCTGCATATCAAACGCACTGTTGAGTGGTGAAAACAACCAGATAACGTGTTTCTCGGATTAAATAGCTCGAAAAGAGCGATCCCGATGATTCTGCATACTTCTGACAGAAGTCTCACCATGATTATCGTAAAAAATGCATATCTCAGCTTGAAACCTCACGAAAACCAAGATATCTCCTGTTCTGCATATCCAACGAACTGTGGAATGGTGAAAACTCCAGAAAACGTGTTTCTCGCATTAAATAGCTCGAAAAGAGCGTTCTTGATGTTTCTGCATACTTAGGACAGATGTTTCACCAAGATTATCGTAGAAAATGCATATCTCAGCTTGTAACCCGACGCAAAACCAAACATCGCCGGTTCTGCAAATCAAACGCACTGTGGAGTGGTGAAAACATCAGATAACGTGTTTCTAGCATTAAATAGCTCGAAAAGTGCGATCTCGATGATTCTGCATACTTCGGACAGAAGTCTCACCAAGATTATCGCAGAAAATGCATATCTGAGCTTGAAACCCCACGACAACCAAGATATCGCTGGTTCTGCATATCAAACGAACTGTGGTGTGGTGAAAACCCCAGAAAACGTGCTTCTCTTATTAAATAGCTCGAAAAGAGCGCTCTTGATGTTTCTGCATACTTCGGACAGATGTTTCACCAAGATTATCGTAGAAAATGCATATCTCAACTTGAAACCCCACGAAAACCAATATATCGTCGGTTCTGCATAACATACGCACTGTGGAATGGTGAAAACACCAGATAACGTGTTTCTCGCATTAAATAGCTCGAAACGAGCGATCTCGATGATTAAGCATACTTCGGACAGAAGTCTCACCAAGATTATCGCAGAAATTGCATATCTCAGCTTGAATCCCCACGAAAACCAGGATATCGCTGGTTCTGCATATCAAACGCACTGTGGAGTGGTGAGAACCCCAGAAAACGTGTTTCTCGCATTAAATAGCACGAAAAGAGCGATCTCGATGATTCTGCATACTTCTGACAAAAGGCTCACCAAGATTATCGCAGAAAATGCATATCTCAGCTGGAAACACCACGAAAATCACGATATCGCCGGTTCTGCATATCAAACGCACTGTGGAGTGCTGAAAACACCGGATAACGTGTTTCTCGCATTAAATAGCTCGAATAGAGCGATCTCGATGATTAAGCATACTTCGGACAGAAGTCTCACCATGATTATCGTAAAAAATGCATATCTCAGCTTGAAACCCCACGAAAACCCAGATATCGCTGGTTCTGCATATTAAACGCACTGTGAAGTGCTGAAAACACCAGATAACGTGTTTATCGCATTAAATAGGTCGAAAAGAGCGATCTCGATGTTTCTGCATACTTCGTACAGAGGTCTCAACAAGATTATCGCAGAAAATGCATATCTCAGCTTGAAACCCCACGAAAACCAAGATATCGCTGGTTCTGCATATCAAACGCACTGTGGAGTGGTGAAAACACCAGATAACGTGTTTCTCGCATTAAATAGGTCGAAACGAACGATCTCGATGATTAAGCATACTTCTGACAGAAGTCTCACCATGATTATCGCAGAAAATGCATATCTCAGCTTGACACCTCACGAAAGCCAAGTTATCTCTGGTTCTGCACATCAAACGTACTCTAGAGTGGTGAAAGCACCAGAAAACGTGTTTCTCGCATTAAATAGATCGAAAAGTGCGATCTCGATGATTCTGCATACTTCTAACAGAAGTCCACTATGATTATCGCAGAAAATGCATATCTCTGCTAGAAACCCCACGAAAACCAAGATATCTCCTGTTCTGCATATCCAACGAACTGTGGAGTGGTGAAAACCCCAGAAAACGTGTTTCTCGCATTAAATAGCTCGAAAAGTACGATCTCGATGATTAAGCATACTTCTGACTGATGTCTCAGCAAGATTATCGCAGAAAATGCATATCTCAGCTTGAACCCCGACGAAAGCCAAGATGTCGCCGGTTCTGCATATCAAACGCACTGTGGAGTGGTGAAAACACCAGATAACGTGTCTCTCGCATTAAGTAGCTCGAAATGAGCGATCTCGATGATTCTGCATACTTCTGACAAAAGACTCACCATGATTATCGTAAAAAATGCATATCTCAGCAGGAAACACCACGAAAATCACGATATCGCCGGTTCTGCATATCAAACGCACTGTGGAATGTTGAAAACACCAGGAAACTTGTTTTTTTGCATTAAATAGCTCGACCAGAGCGATCTAGATGATTCTGCATACTTCTGACTGAAGTCTCACCAGGATTATCGCAGAAAATGCATATCTCAGCTTGAAACCCGACGAAATCCAAGATGTCGCTGGTTCTGCATATCAAACGCACTGTAGAATGTTGAAAACACCAGAAAACTTGTTTTTTCGCATTAAATAACTCGAAACGAGCGATCTAGATGATTCTGCATACTTCAGACTGAAGTCTCACCAAGGTAATCGCAGAAAATGCATATCTCAGCTTGAAACCTCACGAAAGCCAAGTTATCTCTGGTTCTGCACATCAAACGTACTCTAGAGTGGTCAAAGCACCAGAAAACGTGTTTCTCGCATTAAATAACTCGAAAAGTACGATCTCGATGATTAAGCATACTTCGGACAGATGTCTCACCAAGATTATCGCAGAAATTGCATATCTCAGCTTGAATCCCCACGAAAACCAGGACATCGCTGGTTCTGCATATCAAACGCACTGTTGAGTGCTGAAAACACCAGATAACGTGTTTCCCGCATTAAATAGCTCGAATAGAGCGATCTCGATGATTAAGTATACTTCGGACAGAAGTCTCACCAAGATTATGGCAGAAAATGCATATCTGAGCTTGAAACCCCACGAATACCAAGATATCCCCGGTTCTGCATATCCAACGAACTGTGGGGTGGTGAAAACCACAGAAAACGAGTTTCTCGCATTAAATAGCTCGAAAAGAGCGCTCTCGATGTTTCTGCATACTTCGGACAGATGTCTCACCAAGCTTATCTTAGAAAATGCATATCTCCGCTTGAAACCCGACGAAAACCAAGATATCGCTGGTTCTGCATATCAAACGCACTGTGGAGTGCTGAAAACACCAGATAACGTGTTTCTCGCATTAAATAGCTCGAAAAGTGCGATCTCGATGATTCTGCTTACTTCGGACAGAAGTCTCACCATGATTATCGTAAAAAATGCATATCTCAGCTTGAAACCCCACGAAAACCCAGATATTGCTGGTTCTGCATATCAAACGCACTGTGGAGTGCTGAAAACACCAGATAACGTGTTTATCGCATTAAATAGGTCGAAAAGAGCGATCTCGATGTTTCTGCATACTTCGTACCGAGGTCTCACCAAGATTATCGCAGAAAATGCATATCTCAGCTTGAAACCCCACGAAAACCAAGATATCGCTGGTTCTGCATATCACACGCACTGTGGAGTGGTGAAAACACCAGATAACGTGTTTCTCGCATTAAATAGGTCGAAACGAACGATCTCGATGATTAAGCATACTTCTGACAGAAGTCTCACCATGATTATCGTAAAAAATGCATATCTCAGCTTGAAACCCCACGAAAACCCAGATATCGCTGGTTCTGCATATCAAACGCACAGTGGAGTGCTGAACACACCAGATAATGTGTTTATCGCATTAAATAGGTCGAATAGAGTGATCTCGATGTTTCTGCATACTTCGGGCAGAGGTCTCACCAAGATTATCGCAGAAAATGCATATCTCAGCATGAAACCCCACGAAAACCAAGATATCTCCGGTTCTGCACATCCAACGAACTGTGGTGTGGTGAAAACCCCAGATAACGTGTTTCTCGGATTAAATAGCTCGAAAAGAGCGATCCCGATGATTCTGCATACTTCTGACAGAAGTCTCACCATGATTATCGTAAAAAATGCATATCTCAGCTTGAAACCTCACGAAAACCAAGATATCTCCTGTTCTGCATATCCAACGAACTGTGGAATGGTGAAAACCCCAGAAAACGTGTTTCTCGCATTAAATAGCTCGAAAAGTACGATCTCGATGACTCTGCATACTTCGGACAGAAGTCTCACCAAGATTATCGCAGAAAATGCATATCTGAGCCTGAAACCCGACGAAATCCAAGATGTCGCCGGTTCTGCATATCAAACGCACTGTAGAATGTTGAAAACACCAGAAAACTTGTTTTTTCCCATTAAATAGATCGGAACGAGCGATCTAGATGATTCTGCATACTTCAGACTGAAGTCTCACCAAGATAATCGCAGAAAATGCATATCTCAGCTTGAAACCTCACGAAAGACAAGTTATCTCTGGTTCTGCACATCAAACGTACTCTAGAGTGGTCAAAGCACCAGAAAACGTGTTTCTCGCATTAAATCGCTCGAAAAGTACGATCTCGATGACTCTGCATACTTCGGACAGAAGTCTCACCAAGATTATCGCAGAAAATGCATATCTCAGCTTGAAACCCCACGAAAACCAAGATATCGCTGGTTCTGCATATCAAACGCACTGTGGAGTGGTGAACCCCCAGATAACGTGTTTCTCGCATTAAATAGGTGGAAAAGAGCGATCTCGATATTTCTGCATACTTCGGACAGAGGTCTCACCAAGATTATCGCAGAAAATGCATATGTGAGCTTGAAACCCCACGAAAACCAAGATATCGCTGGTTCTGCATATCAAACGCACTGTGGAGTGGTGAAAACACAAGATAACGTGTTTCTCGCATTAAATAGGTCGAAACGAGCGATCTCGATGATTAAGCATACTTCGGACAGAAGTCTCATCAAGATTATCGCAAAAAATGCATATCTCAGCTTGAAACCCCACGAAAACCCAGATATCGCTGGTTCTGCATATCAAACGCACTGTGGCGTGCTGAATACACCAGATAACGTGTTTCTCGCATTAAATAGCTCGAAAAGTGCGATCTCGATGATTCTGCATACTTCGGACAGAAGTCTCACCATGATTATCGTAAAAATGCATATCTCAGCTTGAAACCCCACGAAAACCAAGATATCGCTGGTTCTGCACATCCAACGAACTGTGGTGTGGTGAAAACTCCAGAAAACGTGTTTCTCGCATTAAATAGCTCGAAAAGAGCGTTCTTGATGTTTCTGCATACTTAGGACAGATGTTTCACCAAGATTATCGTAGAAAATGCATATCTCAGCTTGAAACCCGACGCAAAACCAAACATCGCCGGTTCTGCAAATCAAACGCACTGTGGAGTGGTGAAAACATCAGATAACGTGTTTCTAGCATTAAATAGCTCGAAAAGTGCGATCTCGATGATTCTGCATACTTCGGACAGAAGTCTCACCAAGATTATCGCAGAAAATGCATATCTGAGCTTGAAACCCCACGACAACCAAGATATCGCTGGTTCTGCATATCAAACGAACTGTGGTGTGGTGAAAACCCCAGAAAACGTGTTTCTCTTATTAAATAGCTCGAAAAGAGCGCTCTTGATGTTTCTGCATACTTCGGACAGATGTTTCACCAAGATTATCGTAGAAAATGCATATCTCAACTTGAAACCCCACGAAAACCAATATATCGTCGGTTCTGCATAACATACGCACTGTGGAATGGTGAAAACACCAGATAACGTGTTTCTCGCATTAAATAGCTCGAAACGAGCGATCTCGATGATTAAGCATACTTCGGACAGAAGTCTCACCAAGATTATCGCAGAAATTGCATATCTCAGCTGGAAACACCACGAAAATCACGATATCGCCGGTTCTGCATATTAAACGCACTGTGAAGTGCTGAAAACACCAGATAACGTGTTTATCGCATTAAATAGGTCGAAAAGAGCGATCTCGATGTTTCTGCATACTTCGTACAGAGGTCTCACCAAGATTATCGCAGAAAATGCATATCTCAGCTTGAAACCCCACGAAAACCAAGATATCGCTGGTTCTGCATATCAAACGCACTGTGGAGTGGTGAAAACACCAGATAACGTGTTTCTCGCATTAAATAGGTCGAAACGAACGATCTCGATGATTAAGCATACTTCTGACAGAAGTCTCACCATGATTATCGCAGAAAATGCATATCTCAGCTTGACACCTCACGAAAGCCAAGTTATCTCTGGTTCTGCACATCAAACGTACTCTAGAGTGGTGAAAGCACCAGAAAACGTGTTTCTCGCATTAAATAGATCGAAAAGTGCGATCTCGATGATTCTGCATACTTCTAACAGAAGTCCACTATGATTATCGCAGAAAATGCATATCTCTGCTAGAAACCCCACGAAAACCAAGATATCTCCTGTTCTGCATATCCAACGAACTGTGGAGTGGTGAAAACCCCAGAAAACGTGTTTCTCGCATTAAATAGCTCGAAAAGTACGATCTCGATGATTAAGCATACTTCTGACTGAAGTCTCACCAGGATTATCGCAGAAAATGCATATCTCAGCTTGAAACCCGACGAAATCCAAGATGTCGCTGGTTCTGCATATCAAACGCACTGTAGAATGTTGAAAACACCAGAAAACTTGTTTTTTCGCATTAAATAACTCGAAACGAGCGATCTAGATGATTCTGCATACTTCAGACTGAAGTCTCACCAAGGTAATCGCAGAAAATGCATATCTCAGCTTGAAACCTCACGAAAGCCAAGTTATCTCTGGTTCTGCATATCAAACGTACTCTAGAGTGGTCAAAGCACCAGAAAACGTGTTTCTCGCATTAAATAACTCGAAAAGTACGATCTCGATGATTAAGCATACTTCGGACAGATGTCTCACCAAGATTATCGCAGAAATTGCATATCTCAGCTTGAATCCCCACGAAAACCAGGACATCGCTGGTTCTGCATATCAAACGCACTGTTGAGTGCTGAAAACACCAGATAACGTGTTTCCCGCATTAAATAGCTCGAATAGAGCGATCTCGATGATTAAGTATACTTCGGACAGAAGTCTCACCAAGATTATCGCGGAAAATGCATATCTGAGCTTGAAACCCCACGAATACCAAGATATCTCCGGTTCTGCATATCCAACGAACTGTGGGGTGGTGAAAACCACAGAAAACGAGTTTCTCGCATTAAATAGCTCGAAAAGAGCGCTCTCGATGTTTCTGCATACTTCGGACAGATGTCTCACCAAGCTTATCGTAGAAAATGCATATCTCCGCTTGAAACCCGACGAAAACCAAGATATCGCTGGTTCTGCATATCAAACGCACTGTGGAGTGCTGAAAACACCAGATAACGTGTTTCTCGCATTAAATAGCTCGAAAAGTGCGATCTCGATGATTCTGCATACTTCGGACAGAAGTCTCACCATGATTATCGTAAAAAATGCATATCTCAGCTTGAAACCCCACGAAAACCCAGATATTGCTGGTTCTGCATATCAAACGCACTGTGGAGTGCTGAAAACACCAGATAACGTGTTTATCGCATTAAATAGGTCGAAAAGAGCGATCTCGATGTTTCTGCATACTTCGTACCGAGGTCTCACCAAGATTATCGCAGAAAATGCATATCTCAGCTTGAAACCCCTCGAAAACCAAGATATCGCTGGTTCTGCATATCACACGCACTGTGGAGTGGTGAAAACACCAGATAACGTGTTTCTCGCATTAAATAGGTCGAAACGAACGATCTCGATGATTAAGCATACTTCTGACAGAAGTCTCACCATGATTATCGTAAAAAATGCATATCTCAGCTTGAAACCCCACGAAAACCCAGATATCGCTGGTTCTGCATATCAAACGCACAGTGGAGTGCTGAACACACCAGATAATGTGTTTATCGCATTAAATAGGTCGAATAGAGTGATCTCGATGTTTCTGCATACTTCGGGCAGAGGTCTCACCAAGATTATCGCAGAAAATGCATATCTCAGCATGAAACCCCACGAAAACCAAGATATCTCCGGTTCTGCACATCCAACGAACTGTGGTGTGGTGAAAACCCCAGAAAACGTGTTTCTCGGATTAAATAGCTCGAAAAGAGCGCTCTTGATGTTTCTGCATACTTCAGACTGAAGTCTCACCAAGATAATCGCAGAAAATGCATATCTCAGCTTGACACCTCACGAAAGCCAAGTTATCTCTGGTTCTGCACATCAAACGTACTCTAGAGTGGTGAAAGCACCAGAAAACGTGTTTCTCGCATTAAATAGATCGAAACGTGCGATCTCGATGATTCTGCATACTTCTAACAGAAGTCCACTATGATTATCGCAGAAAATGCATATCTCTGCTAGAAACCCCACGAAAACCAAGATATCTCCTGTTCTGCATATCCAACGAACTGTGGAGTGGTGAAAACCCCAGAAAACGTGTTTCTCGCATTAAATAGCTCGAAAAGTACGATCTCGATGATTAAGCATACTTCGGACAGAAGTCTCACCAAGATTATCGCAGAAATTGCATATCTCAGCTTGAATCCCCACGAAAACCAGAATATCGCTGGTTCTGCATATCAAACGCACTGTGGAGTGCTGAAAACACCAGATAACGTGTTTCTCGCATTAAATAGCTCGAATAGAGCGATCTCGATGATTAAGCATACTTCGGGCAGAAGTCTCACCAAGATTATCGCAGAAAATGCATATCTGAGCTTGAAACCCCACGAAAACCAAGATATCTCCGGTTCTGCATATCCAACGAACTGTGGAGTGGTGAAAACCCCAGAAAACGAGTTTCTCGAATTAAATAGCTCGAAAAGAGCGCTCTCGATGTTTCTGCATACTTCGGACAGATGTCTCACCAAGCTTATCGTAGAAAATGCATATCTCAGCTTGAAACCCGACGAAAACCAAAATATCTCCGGTTCTGCATATCCAACGCACTGTGGAGTGGTGAAAACACCAGGAAACGTGTTTCTCGCATTAAATAGCTCGAAACGAGCGATCTCGATGATTCTGCATAAATCGGACAGAAGTCTCACCAAGATTATCGTAAAAAATGCATATCTCAGCTTGAAACCCCACGAAAACCAAGATATCGCTGGTTCTGCATATCAAACGCACTGTGGAGTGGTGAAAACACCAGACAACGTGTTTCTCGCATTAAATAGATCGAAAAGTGCGATCTCGATGATTCTGCATACTTCGGACAGAAGTCTCACCAAGATTATCGCAGATAATGCATATCTCAGCTTGAAACCCCACGAAAACCAAGATATCGCCGGTTCTGCATATCATACGCACTGTGGAGTGGTGAAAACACCAGATAACGTGTTTCTCGCATTAAACAGGTCCAAACGAGCGATCTCGATGATTAAGCATACTTCGGACAGAAGTCTCACCAAGATTATCGCAGAAATTGCATATCTCAGCTTGAATCCCCACGAAAACCAGAATATCGCTGGTTCTGCATATCAAACGCACTGTGGAGTGCTGAAAACACCAGGTAACGTGTTTCTCGCACTAACTAGCTCGAAAAGAGCGATCTCGATGATTCAGCATACTTCGGACAGAAGTCTCACCAAGATTATCGAAGAAAATGCATATCTCAGCTTGAAACGCCACGAAAACCAAGATATCGCCGGTTCTGCATATCAAACGCACTGTGGAGTGGTGAAAACACCAGACAACGTGTTTCTCGCATTAAATAGATCGAAAAGTGCGATCTCGATGATTCTGCATACTTCGGACAGAAGTCTCACCAAGATTATCGCAGATAATGCATATCTCAGCTTGAAACCCCACGAAAACCAAGATATCGCCGGTTCTGCATATCATACGCACTGTGGAGTGGTGAAAACCCCAGAAAACGTGTTTCTCGCATTAAATAGCTCGAAAAGTACGATCTCGATGATTAAGCATACTTCGGACAGAAGTCTCACCAAGATTATCGCAGAAATTGCATATCTCAGCTTGAATCCCCACGAAAACCAGAATATCGCTGGTTCTGCATATCAAACGCACTGTGGAGTGCTGAAAACACCAGATAACGTGTTTCTCGCACTAACTAGCTCGAAAAGAGCGATCTCGATGATTCAGCATACTTCGGACAGAAGTCTCACCAAGATTATCGAAGAAAATGCATATCTCAGCTTGAAACGCCACGAAAACCAAGATATCGCCGGTTCTGCATATCAAACGCACTGTGGAGTGGTGAAAACACCAGATAACTTGTTTCTCGAATTAAATAGCTCGAAAAGAGCGATCTCGATGATTCTGCATACTTCGGACAGAAGTCTCACCATGATTATCGTAAAAAATGCATATCTCAGCTTGAACCCCGACGAAAGCCAAGATGTCGCCGGTTCTGCTTATCAAACGCACTGTGGAGTGGAGAAAACAACAGATAACGTGTTTCTCGCATTAAATAGCTCTAAAAGAGGGTTCTCGATGATTCTGCAAACTTCTGACTGATGTCTCCCCAAGATTATCGCAGAAAATGCATATCTCATCTTGAACCCCGACGAAAGCCAAGATGTCGCCGGTTCTGCATATCAAACGCACTGTGGAGTGGTGAAAACACCAGATAACGTGTTTCTCGCATTAAATAGCTCTAAAAGAGGGTTCTCGATGATTCTGCAAACTTCTGACTGATGTCTCCCCAAGATTATCGCAGAAAATGCATATCTCATCTTGAACCCCGACGAAAGCCAAGATGTCGCCGGTTCTGCATATCAAACGCACTGTGGAGTGGTGAAAACACCAGATAACGTGTTTCTCGCATTAAATAGCTCGAAAAGAGGGTTCTCGATGATTCTGCATACTTCTGACTGATGTCTCACCAAGATTATCGCAGAAAATGCATATCTCAGCTTGAACCCCGACGAAAGCCAAGATGTCGCCGGTTCTGCATATCAAACGCACTGTGGAGTGGTGAAAACACCAGATAACGTGTTTCTCGCATTAAGTAGCTCGAAACGAGCGATCTCGATGATTCTGCATACTTCTGACAAAAGACTCACCAAGATTATCGCAGAAAATGCATTATCTCAGCTGGAAACACCACGAAAATCACGATATCGCCGGTTCTGCATATCAAACGCACTGTGGAATGTTGAAAACACCAGGAAACATGTTTTTTTGCATTTAATAGCTCGACAAGAGCGATCTAGATGATTCTGCATACTTCTGACTGAAGTCTCACCAAGATTATCGCAGAAAATGCATATCTCAGCTTGAAACCCGACGAAACCCAAGATGTCGCCGGTTCTGCACATAAAACGTTCTGTGGAGTGGTTAAAACACCAGAAAACGTGTTTCTCGCATTAAGTAGCTCGAAACGAGCGATCTAGATGATTCTGCATACTTCTGACTGAAGTCTCACCAATATTATCGCAAAAAATGCATATCTCACCTTGAATCCTCACGAAAATCAAGATGACGCCGGTTCTGCATATCAAACGCACTGTTGAGTGGTGAAAACAACCAGATAACGTGTTTCTCGGATTAAATAGCTCGAAAAGAGCGATCCCGATGATTCTGCATACTTCTGACAGAAGTCTCTCCAAGATTATCGCAGAAAATGCATATCTGAGCTTGAAACCCCACGAAAACCACGATATCTCCGGTTCTGCATATCCAACGAACTGTGGAGTGGTGAAAACCCCAGAAAACGAGTTTCTCGCATTAAATAGCTCGAAAAGAGCGCTCTCGATGTTTCTGCATACTTCGGACAGATGTCTCACCAAGCTTATCGTAGAAAATGCATATCTCAGCTTGAAACCCGACGAAAACCAAAATATCTCCGGTTCTGCATATCCAACGCACTGTGGAGTGGTGAAAACACCAGGAAACGTGTTTCTCGCATTAAATAGCTCGAAACGAGCGATCTCGATGATTCTGCATAAATCGGACAGAAGTCTCACCAAGATTATCGTAAAAAATGCATATCTCAGCTTGAAACCCCACGAAAACCAAGATATCTCTGGTTATGCATATCAAACGCACTGTGGAGTGGTGAAAACACCTGACAACGTGTTTCTCGCATTAAATAGATCGAAAAGTGCGATCTCGATGATTCTGCATACTTCGGACAGAAGTCTCACCAAGATTATCGTAAAAAATGCATATCTCAGCTTGAAACCCCACGAAAACCAAGATTTCGCAGGTTCTGCATATCAAACGCACTGAGGAGTGGTGAAAACACCAGATAACGTGTTTCTCGCATTAAATAGCTCGAAAAGTGCGATCTCGATGATTCTGCATACTTCGGACAGAAGTCTCACCATGATTATCGTAAAAAATGCATATCTCAGCTTGAAACCCCACGAAAACCTAGATATTGCTGGTTCTGCATATCAAACGCACTGTGGAGTGCTGAAAACACCAGATAACGTGTTTATCGCATTAAATAGGTCGAAAATAGCGATCTCGATGTTTCTGCATACTTCGTACCGAGGTCTCACCAAGATTATCGCAGAAAATGCATATCTCAGCTTGAAACCCCACGAAAACCAAGATATCGCTGGTTCTGCATATCACACGCACTGTGGAGTGGTGAAAACACCAGATAACGTGTTTCTCGCATTAAATAGGTCGAAACGAACGATCTCGATGATTAAGCATACTTCTGACAGAAGTCTCACCATGAATATCGTAAAAAATGCATATCTCAGCTTGAAACCCCACGAAAACCCAGATATCGCTGGTTCTGCATATCAAACGCACAGTGGAGTGCTGAACACACCAGATAACGTGTTTATCGCATTAAATAGGTCGAATAGAGTGATCTCGATGTTTCCGCATACTTCGGGCAGAGGTCTCACCAAGATTATCGCAGAAAATGCATATCTCAGCATGAAACCCCACGAAAACCAAGATATCTCCGGTTCTGCACATCCAACGAACTGTGGTGTGGTGAAAACCCCAGAAAACGTGTTTCTCGGATTAAATAGCTCGAAAAGAGCGCTCTTGATGTTTCTGCATTCTTCAGACTGAAGTCTCACCAAGATAATCGCAGAAAATGCATATCTCAGCTTGACACCTCACGAAAGCCAAGTTATCTCTGGTTCTGCACATCAAACGTACTCTAGAGTGGTGAAAGCACCAGAAAACGTGTTTCTCGCATTAAATAGATCGAAAAGTGCGATCTCGATGATTCTGCATACTTCTAACAGAAGTCCACTATGATTATCGCAGAAAATGCATATCTCTGCTAGAAACCCCACGAAAACCAAGATATCTCCTGTTCTGCATATCCAACGAACTGTGGAGTGGTGAAAACACCAGAAAACGTGTTTCTCGCATTAAATAGCTCGAATAGAGCGATCTCGATGATTAAGCATACTTCGGGCAGAAGTCTCAGCAAGATTATCGCAGAAAATGCATATCTGAGCTTGAAACCCCACGAAAACCAAGATATCTCCGGTTCTGCATATCCAACGAACTGTGGAGTGGTGAAAACCCCAGAAAACGAGTTTCTCGCATTAAATAGCTCGAAAAGAGCGCTCTCGATGTTTCTGCATACTTCGGACAGATGTCTCACCAAGCTTATCGTAGAAAATGCATATCTCCGCTTGAAACCCTACGAAAACCAAGATATCGCTGGTTCTGCATATCAAACGCACTGTGGAGTGGTGGAAACACCAGACAACGTGTTTCTCGCATTAAATAGATCGAAAAGTGCGATCTCGATGATTCTGCATACTTCGGACAGAAGTCTCACCAAGATTATCGTAAAAAATGCATATCTCAGCTTGAAACCCCACGAAAACCAAGATTTCGCAGGTTCTGCATATCAAACGCACTGAGGAGTGGTGAAAACACCAGATAACGTGTTTCGCGCATCAAATAGCTCGAAAAGAGCGCTCTCGATGTTTCTGCATACTTCGGACAGATGTTTCACCAGGATTATCGTAGAAAATGCATATCTCAGCTTGAAACCCGACGAAAACCAAAATATCGCCGGTTCTGCATATCAAACCAACTGTGGAGTGGTGAAAACACCAGATAATGTGTTTCTCGCATTAAATAGCTAGAAAAGTGCGATCTCGATGATTCTGCATACTTCTAACAGAAGTCACACCAAGATTATCGCAGAAAATGCATATCTCTGCTTGAATCCCCACGAAAACCAAGATATCTACTGTGCTGCATATCCAACGAACTGTGGAGTGGTGAAAACCCCAGTAAACGTGTTTCTCGCATCAAATAGCTCGAAAAGAGCGCTCTCGACGTTTCTGCATACTTCGGACAGATGTTTCACCAAGCTTATCGTAGAAAATGCATATCTCAGCTTGAAACCCGACGAAAACCAAAATATCTCCGGTTCTGCATATCCAACGCACTGTGGAGTGGTGAAAACACCAGATAACGTGTTTCTCGCATTAAATAGCTCGAAACGAGCGATCTCGATGATTCTGCATACTTCGGAAAGAAGTCTCAACAAGCTTATCGCAGAAAATGCATATCTCAGCATGAAACCCCACGAAAACCAAGATATCTCCGGTTCTGCACATCCAACGAACTGTGGTGTGGTGAAAACCCCAGAAAACGTGTTTCTCGGATTAAATCGCTCGAAAAGAGCGCTCTTGATGTTTCTGCATTCTTCAGACTGAAGTCTCACCAAGATAATCGCAGAAAATGCATATCTCAGCTTGACACCTCACGAAAGCCAAGTTATCTCTGGTTCTGCACATCAAACGTACTCTAGAGTGGTGAAAGCACCAGAAAACGTGTTTCTCGCATTAAATAGATCGAAAAGTGCGATCTCGATGATTCTGCATACTTCTAACAGAAGTCCACTATGATTATCGCAGAAAATGCATATCTCTGCTAGAAACCCCACGAAAACCAAGATATCTCCTGTTCTGCATATCCAACGAACTGTGGAGTGGTGAAAACACCAGAAAACGTGTTTCTCGCATTAAATAGCTCGAAAAGTACGATCTCGATGATTAAGCATACTTCGGACAGAAGTCTCACCAAGATTATCGCAGAAATTGCATATCTCAGCTTGAATCCCCACGAAAACCAGAATATCGCTGGTTCTGCATATCAAACGCACTGTGGAGTGCTGAAAACACCAGATAACGTGTTTCTCGCATTAAATAGCTCGAATAGAGCGATCTCGATGATTAAGCATACTTCGGGCAGAAGTCTCAGCAAGATTATCGCAGAAAATGCATATCTGAGCTTGAAACCCCACGAAAACCAAGATATCTCCGGTTCTGCATATCCAACGAACTGTGGAGTGGTGAAAACCCCAGAAAACGAGTTTCTCGCATTAAATAGCTCGAAAAGAGCGCTCTCGATGTTTCTGCATACTTCGGACAGATGTCTCACCAAGCTTATCGTAGAAAATGCATATCTCCGCTTGAAACCCGACGAAAACCAAGATATCGCTGGTTCTGCATATCAAACGCACTGTGGAGTGGTGAAAACACCAGACAACGTGTTTCTCGCATTAAATAGATCGAAAAGTGCGATCTCGATGATTCTGCATACTTCGGACAGAAGTCTCACCAAGATTATCGTAAAAAATGCATATCTCAGCTTGAAACCCCACGAAAACCAAGATTTCGCAGGTTCTGCATATCAAACGCACTGAGGAGTGGTGAAAACACCAGATAACGTGTTTCGCGCATCAAATAGCTCGAAAAGAGCGCTCTCGATGTTTCTGCATACTTCGGACAGATGTTTCACCAGGATTATCGTAGAAAATGCATATCTCAGCTTGAAACCCGACGAAAACCAAAATATCGCCGGTTCTGCATATCAAACCAACTGTGGAGTGGTGAAAACACCAGACAACGTGTTTCTCGCATTAAATAGATCGAAAAGTGCGATCTCGATGATTCTGCATACTTCGGACAGAAGTCTCACCAAGATTATCGTAAAAAATGCATATCTCAGCTTGAAACCCCACGAAAACCAAGATTTCGCAGGTTCTGCATATCAAACGCACTGAGGAGTGGTGAAAACACCAGATAACGTGTTTCGCGCATCAAATAGCTCGAAAAGAGCGCTCTCGATGTTTCTGCATACTTCGGACAGATGTTTCACCAGGATTATCGTAGAAAATGCATATCTCAGCTTGAAACCCGACGAAAACCAAAATATCGCCGGTTCTGCATATCAAACCAACTGTGGAGTGGTGAAAACACCAGATAATGTGTTTCTCGCATTAAATAGCTAGAAAAGTGCGATCTCGATGATTCTGCATACTTCTAACAGAAGTCACACCAAGATTATCGCAGAAAATGCATATCTCTGCTTGAATCCCCACGAAAACCAAGATATCTACTGTGCTGCATATCCAACGAACTGTGGAGTGGTGAAAACCCCAGTAAACGTGTTTCTCGCATCAAATAGCTCGAAAAGAGCGCTCTCGACGTTTCTGCATACTTCGGACAGATGTTTCACCAAGCTTATCGTAGAAAATGCATATCTCAGCTTGAAACCCGACGAAAACCAAAATATCTCCGGTTCTGCATATCCAACGCACTGTGGAGTGGTGAAAACACCAGATAACGTGTTTCTCGCATTAAATAGCTCGAAACGAGCGATCTCGATGATTCTGCATACTTCGGAAAGAAGTCTCAACAAGCTTATCGCAGAAAATGCATATCTCAGCTTGAAACCCCACGAAAACCAAGATATCTACTGTTCTGCATATCAAACGTACTGTGGAGTGGTGAAAACACCAGATAACGTGTTTCTCGCACTAACTAGCTCGAAAAGAGCGATCTCGATGATTCAGCATACTTCGGACAGAAGTCTCACCAAGATTATCGAAGAAAATGCATATCTCAGCTTGAAACGCCACGAAAACCAAGATATCGCCGGTTCTGCATATCAAACGCACTGTGGAGTGGTGAAAACACCAGATAACTTGTTTCTCGAATTAAATAGCTCGAAAAGAGCGATCTCGATGATTCTGCACACTTCGGACAGAAGTCTCACCATGATTATCGTAAAAAATGCATATCTCAGCTTGAAACCCCACGAAAACCAAGATATCGCTGGTTCTGCACATCCAACGAACTGTGGTGTTGTGAAAACCCCAGAAAACGTGTTTCTCGCATTAAATAGCTCGAAAAGAGCGTTCTTGGTGTTTCTGCATACTTAGGACAGATGTTTCACCAAGATTATCGTAGAAAATGCATATCTCAGCTTGAAACCCGACGCAAAACCAAACATCGCCGGTTCTGCATATCAAACCAACTGTGGAGTGGTGAAAACACCAGACAACGTGTTTCTCGCATTAAATAGATCGAAAAGTGCGATCTCGATGATTCTGCATACTTCGGACAGAAGTCTCACCAAGATTATCGCAGAAATTGCATATATCAGCTTGAATCCCCACGAAAACCAAGATATCGCTGGTTCTGCATATCAAACGCACTGTGGAGTGCTGAAAACACCAGATAACGTGTTTCTCGCATTAAATAACTCGAATAGAGCGATCTCGATGATTAAGCATACTTCGGACAGAAGTCTCACCAAGATTATCGTACAAAATGCATATCTCAGCTTGAAACCACACGAAAATCACGATATCGCCGGTTCTGCATATCAAACGCACTGTGGAGTGCTGAAAACACCAGATAACGTGTTTCTCGCATTAAATAGCTCGAATAGAGCGATCTCGATGATTAAGCATACTTCGGACAGAAGTCTCACCATGATTATCGTAAAAAATGCATATCTCAGCTTGAAACCCCACGAAAACCCAGATATCGCTGGTTCTGCATATCAAACGAACTGTGGAGTGGTGAAAACCCCAGAAAACGAGTTTCTCGCATTAAATAGCTCGAAAAGAGCGCTCTCGATGTTTCTGCATACTTCGGACAGATGTCTCACCAAGCTTATCGTAGAAAATGCATATCTCCGCTTGAAACCCGACGAAAACCAAGATATCGCTGGTTCTGCATATCAAACGCTTTGTGGAGTGGTGAAAACACCAGACAACGTGTTTCTCGCATTAAATAGATCGAAAAGTGCGATCTCGATGATTCTGCATACTTCGGACAGATGTTTCACCAGGATTATCGTAGAAAATGCATATCTCAGCTTGAAACCTCACGAAAATCAAGATGTTGCCGGTTCTGCACTGTGGAGTGGTGAAAACACCAGATAACGTGTTTCTCGCATTGAATAGCTCGAAACGAGCGATCTCGATAATTAAGCATACTTCGGACAGAAGTCTCACCAAGATTATCGCAGGAAATGCATATCTCAGCTTGAAACCCCACGAAAACCAAGATATCTCCGGTTCTGCATATCCAACGAACTGTGGAGTGGTGAAAACACCAGATAACGTGTTTCGCGCATCAAATAGCTCGAAAAGAGCGCTCTCGATGTTTCTGCATACTTCGGACAGATGTTTCACCAGGATTATCGTAGAAAATGCATATCTCAGCTTGAAACCCGACGAAAACCAAAATATCGCCGGTTCTGCATATCAAACCAACTGTGGAGTGGTGAAAACACCAGATAATGTGTTTCTCGCATTAAATAGCTAGAAAAGTGCGATCTCGATGATTCTGCATACTTCTAACAGAAGTCACACCAAGATTATCGCAGAAAATGCATATCTCTGCTTGAATCCCCACGAAAACCAAGATATCTACTGTGCTGCATATCCAACGAACTGTGGAGTGGTGAAAACACCAGATAACGTGTTTATCGCATTAAATAGGTCGAAAAGAGCGATCTCGATGTTGCTGCATACTTCGTACCGAGGTCTCACCAAGCTTATCGTAGAAAATGCATATCTCAGCTTGAAACCCGACGAAAACCAAAATATCTCCGGTTCTGCATATCCAACGCACTGTGGAGTGGTGAAAACACCAGATAACGTGTTTCTCGCATTAAATAGCTCGAAACGAGCGATCTCGATGATTCTGCATACTTCGGAAAGAAGTCTCAACAAGCTTATCGCAGAAAATGCATATCTCAGCTTGAAACCCCACGAAAACCAAGATATCTACTGTTCTGCATATCAAACGTACTGTGGAGTGGTGAAAACACCAGATAACGTGTTTCTCGCACTAACTAGCTCGAAAAGAGCGATCTCGATGATTCAGCATACTTCGGACAGAAGTCTCACCAAGATTATCGAAGAAAATGCATATCTCAGCTTGAAACGCCACGAAAACCAAGATATCGCCGGTTCTGCATATCAAACGCACTGTGGAGTGGTGAAAACACCAGATAACTTGTTTCTCGAATTAAATAGCTCGAAAAGAGCGATCTCGATGATTCTGCACACTTCGGACAGAAGTCTCACCATGATTATCGTAAAAAATGCATATCTCAGCTTGAAACCCCACGAAAACCAAGATATCGCTGGTTCTGCACATCCAACGAACTGTGGTGTTGTGAAAACCCCAGAAAACGTGTTTCTCGCATTAAATAGCTCGAAAAGAGCGTTCTTGGTGTTTCTGCATACTTAGGACAGATGTTTCAGCAAGATTATCGTAGAAAATGCATATCTCAGCTTGAAACCCGACGCAAAACCAAACATCGCCGGTTCTGCATATCAAACCAACTGTGGAGTGGTGAAAACACCAGACAACGTGTTTCTCGCATTAAATAGATCAAAAAGTGCGATCTCGATGATTCTGCATACTTCGGACAGAAGTCTCACCAAGATTATCGCAGAAATTGCATATATCAGCTTGAATCCCCACGAAAACCAAGATATCGCTGGTTCTGCATATCAAACGCACTGTGGAGTGCTGAAAACACCAGATAACGTGTTTCTCGCATTAAATAACTCGAATAGAGCGATCTCGATGATTAAGCATACTTCGGACAGAAGTCTCACCAAGATTATCGTACAAAATGCATATCTCAGCTTGAAACCACACGAAAATCACGATATCGCCGGTTCTGCATATCAAACGCACTGTGGAGTGCTGAAAACACCAGATAACGTGTTTCTCGCATTAAATAGCTCGAATAGAGCGATCTCGATGATTAAGCATACTTCGGACAGAAGTCTCACCATGATTATCGTAAAAAATGCATATCTCAGCTTGAAACCCCACGAAAACCCAGATATCGCTGGTTCTGCATATCAAACGCACTGTGAAGTGCTGAAAACACCAGATAACGTGTTTATCGCATTAAATAGGTCGAAAAGAGCGATCCCGATGTTTCTGCATACTTCGTACAGAGGTCTCACCAAGATTATCGCATAAAATGCATATCTCAGCTTGAAACCCCACGAAAACCAAGATATCTCCTGTTCTGCATATACAACGAACTGTGGAGTGGTGAAAACACCAGAAAACGTGTTTCTCGCATTAAATAGCTCGAAAAGTACGATCTAGATGACTCTGCATACTTCGGACGGAAGTCTCACCAAGATTATCGCAGAAATTGCATATCTCAGCTTGAATCCCCACGAAAACCAAGATATCGCTGGTTCTGCATATCAAACGCACTGTGGAGTGGTGAAAACACCAGATAACGTGTTTCTCGCATCAAATAGCTCGAAAAGAGCGCTCTCGATGTTTCTGCATACTTCGGACAGATGTTTCACCAGGATTATCGTTGAAAATGCATATCTCAGCTTGAAACCCGACGAAATCCAAAATATCGCCGGTTCTGCATATCAAACGCACTGTGGAGTGGTGAAAACACCAGACAACGTGTTTCTCGCATTAAATAGATCGAAAAGTGCGATCTCGATGATTCTGCATACTTCGGACAGAAGTCTCACCAAGATTATCGCAGATAATGCATATCTCAGCTTGAAACCCCACGAAAACCAAGATATCGCCGGTTCTGCATATCATACGCACTGTGGAGTGGTGAAAACACCAGATAACGTGTTTCTCGCATTAAACAGGTCCAAACGAGCGATCTCGATGATTAAGCATACTTCGGACAGAAGTCTCACCAAGATTATCGCAGAAATTGCATATCTCAGCTTGAATCCCCACGAAAACCAGAATATCGCTGGTTCTGCATATCAAACGCACTGTGGAGTGCTGAAAACACCAGGTAACGTGTTTCTCGCACTAACTAGCTCGAAAAGAGCGATCTCGATGATTCAGCATACTTCGGACAGAAGTCTCACCAAGATTATCGAAGAAAATGCATATCTCAGCTTGAAACGCCACGAAAACCAAGATATCGCCGGTTCTGCATATCAAACGCACTGTGGAGTGGTGAAAACACCAGACAACGTGTTTCTCGCATTAAATAGATCGAAAAGTGCGATCTCGATGATTCTGCATACTTCGGACAGAAGTCTCACCAAGATTATCGCAGATAATGCATATCTCAGCTTGAAACCCCACGAAAACCAAGATATCGCCGGTTCTGCATATCATACGCACTGTGGAGTGGTGAAAACCCCAGAAAACGTGTTTCTCGCATTAAATAGCTCGAAAAGTACGATCTCGATGATTAAGCATACTTCGGACAGAAGTCTCACCAAGATTATCGCAGAAATTGCATATCTCAGCTTGAATCCCCACGAAAACCAGAATATCGCTGGTTCTGCATATCAAACGCACTGTGGAGTGCTGAAAACACCAGATAACGTGTTTCTCGCACTAACTAGCTCGAAAAGAGCGATCTCGATGATTCAGCATACTTCGGACAGAAGTCTCACCAAGATTATCGAAGAAAATGCATATCTCAGCTTGAAACGCCACGAAAACCAAGATATCGCCGGTTCTGCATATCAAACGCACTGTGGAGTGGTGAAAACACCAGATAACTTGTTTCTCGAATTAAATAGCTCGAAAAGAGCGATCTCGATGATTCTGCATACTTCGGACAGAAGTCTCACCATGATTATCGTAAAAAATGCATATCTCAGCTTGAACCCCGACGAAAGCCAAGATGTCGCCGGTTCTGCTTATCAAACGCACTGTGGAGTGGAGAAAACAACAGATAACGTGTTTCTCGCATTAAATAGCTCTAAAAGAGGGTTCTCGATGATTCTGCAAACTTCTGACTGATGTCTCCCCAAGATTATCGCAGAAAATGCATATCTCATCTTGAACCCCGACGAAAGCCAAGATGTCGCCGGTTCTGCATATCAAACGCACTGTGGAGTGGTGAAAACACCAGATAACGTGTTTCTCGCATTAAATAGCTCTAAAAGAGGGTTCTCGATGATTCTGCAAACTTCTGACTGATGTCTCCCCAAGATTATCGCAGAAAATGCATATCTCATCTTGAACCCCGACGAAAGCCAAGATGTCGCCGGTTCTGCATATCAAACGCACTGTGGAGTGGTGAAAACACCAGATAACGTGTTTCTCGCATTAAATAGCTCGAAAAGAGGGTTCTCGATGATTCTGCATACTTCTGACTGATGTCTCACCAAGATTATCGCAGAAAATGCATATCTCAGCTTGAACCCCGACGAAAGCCAAGATGTCGCCGGTTCTGCATATCAAACGCACTGTGGAGTGGTGAAAACACCAGATAACGTGTTTCTCGCATTAAGTAGCTCGAAACGAGCGATCTCGATGATTCTGCATACTTCTGACAAAAGACTCACCAAGATTATCGCAGAAAATGCATTATCTCAGCTGGAAACACCACGAAAATCACGATATCGCCGGTTCTGCATATCAAACGCACTGTGGAATGTTGAAAACACCAGGAAACATGTTTTTTTGCATTTAATAGCTCGACAAGAGCGATCTAGATGATTCTGCATACTTCTGACTGAAGTCTCACCAAGATTATCGCAGAAAATGCATATCTCAGCTTGAAACCCGACGAAACCCAAGATGTCGCCGGTTCTGCACATAAAACGTTCTGTGGAGTGGTTAAAACACCAGAAAACGTGTTTCTCGCATTAAGTAGCTCGAAACGAGCGATCTAGATGATTCTGCATACTTCTGACTGAAGTCTCACCAATATTATCGCAAAAAATGCATATCTCACCTTGAATCCTCACGAAAATCAAGATGACGCCGGTTCTGCATATCAAACGCACTGTTGAGTGGTGAAAACAACCAGATAACGTGTTTCTCGGATTAAATAGCTCGAAAAGAGCGATCCCGATGATTCTGCATACTTCTGACAGAAGTCTCTCCAAGATTATCGCAGAAAATGCATATCTGAGCTTGAAACCCCACGAAAACCACGATATCTCCGGTTCTGCATATCCAACGAACTGTGGAGTGGTGAAAACCCCAGAAAACGAGTTTCTCGCATTAAATAGCTCGAAAAGAGCGCTCTCGATGTTTCTGCATACTTCGGACAGATGTCTCACCAAGCTTATCGTAGAAAATGCATATCTCAGCTTGAAACCCGACGAAAACCAAAATATCTCCGGTTCTGCATATCCAACGCACTGTGGAGTGGTGAAAACACCAGGAAACGTGTTTCTCGCATTAAATAGCTCGAAACGAGCGATCTCGATGATTCTGCATAAATCGGACAGAAGTCTCACCAAGATTATCGTAAAAAATGCATATCTCAGCTTGAAACCCCACGAAAACCAAGATATCTCTGGTTATGCATATCAAACGCACTGTGGAGTGGTGAAAACACCTGACAACGTGTTTCTCGCATTAAATAGATCGAAAAGTGCGATCTCGATGATTCTGCATACTTCGGACAGAAGTCTCACCAAGATTATCGTAAAAAATGCATATCTCAGCTTGAAACCCCACGAAAACCAAGATTTCGCAGGTTCTGCATATCAAACGCACTGAGGAGTGGTGAAAACACCAGATAACGTGTTTCTCGCATTAAATAGCTCGAAAAGTGCGATCTCGATGATTCTGCATACTTCGGACAGAAGTCTCACCATGATTATCGTAAAAAATGCATATCTCAGCTTGAAACCCCACGAAAACCCAGATATTGCTGGTTCTGCATATCAAACGCACTGTGGAGTGCTGAAAACACCAGATAACGTGTTTATCGCATTAAATAGGTCGAAAATAGCGATCTCGATGTTTCTGCATACTTCGTACCGAGGTCTCACCAAGATTATCGCAGAAAATGCATATCTCAGCTTGAAACCCCACGAAAACCAAGATATCGCTGGTTCTGCATATCACACGCACTGTGGAGTGGTGAAAACACCAGATAACGTGTTTCTCGCATTAAATAGGTCGAAACGAACGATCTCGATGATTAAGCATACTTCTGACAGAAGTCTCACCATGAATATCGTAAAAAATGCATATCTCAGCTTGAAACCCCACGAAAACCCAGATATCGCTGGTTCTGCATATCAAACGCACAGTGGAGTGCTGAACACACCAGATAACGTGTTTATCGCATTAAATAGGTCGAATAGAGTGATCTCGATGTTTCCGCATACTTCGGGCAGAGGTCTCACCAAGATTATCGCAGAAAATGCATATCTCAGCATGAAACCCCACGAAAACCAAGATATCTCCGGTTCTGCACATCCAACGAACTGTGGTGTGGTGAAAACCCCAGAAAACGTGTTTCTCGGATTAAATAGCTCGAAAAGAGCGCTCTTGATGTTTCTGCATTCTTCAGACTGAAGTCTCACCAAGATAATCGCAGAAAATGCATATCTCAGCTTGACACCTCACGAAAGCCAAGTTATCTCTGGTTCTGCACATCAAACGTACTCTAGAGTGGTGAAAGCACCAGAAAACGTGTTTCTCGCATTAAATAGATCGAAAAGTGCGATCTCGATGATTCTGCATACTTCTAACAGAAGTCCACTATGATTATCGCAGAAAATGCATATCTCTGCTAGAAACCCCACGAAAACCAAGATATCTCCTGTTCTGCATATCCAACGAACTGTGGAGTGGTGAAAACACCAGAAAACGTGTTTCTCGCATTAAATAGCTCGAATAGAGCGATCTCGATGATTAAGCATACTTCGGGCAGAAGTCTCAGCAAGATTATCGCAGAAAATGCATATCTGAGCTTGAAACCCCACGAAAACCAAGATATCTCCGGTTCTGCATATCCAACGAACTGTGGAGTGGTGAAAACCCCAGAAAACGAGTTTCTCGCATTAAATAGCTCGAAAAGAGCGCTCTCGATGTTTCTGCATACTTCGGACAGATGTCTCACCAAGCTTATCGTAGAAAATGCATATCTCCGCTTGAAACCCTACGAAAACCAAGATATCGCTGGTTCTGCATATCAAACGCACTGTGGAGTGGTGGAAACACCAGACAACGTGTTTCTCGCATTAAATAGATCGAAAAGTGCGATCTCGATGATTCTGCATACTTCGGACAGAAGTCTCACCAAGATTATCGTAAAAAATGCATATCTCAGCTTGAAACCCCACGAAAACCAAGATTTCGCAGGTTCTGCATATCAAACGCACTGAGGAGTGGTGAAAACACCAGATAACGTGTTTCGCGCATCAAATAGCTCGAAAAGAGCGCTCTCGATGTTTCTGCATACTTCGGACAGATGTTTCACCAGGATTATCGTAGAAAATGCATATCTCAGCTTGAAACCCGACGAAAACCAAAATATCGCCGGTTCTGCATATCAAACCAACTGTGGAGTGGTGAAAACACCAGATAATGTGTTTCTCGCATTAAATAGCTAGAAAAGTGCGATCTCGATGATTCTGCATACTTCTAACAGAAGTCACACCAAGATTATCGCAGAAAATGCATATCTCTGCTTGAATCCCCACGAAAACCAAGATATCTACTGTGCTGCATATCCAACGAACTGTGGAGTGGTGAAAACCCCAGTAAACGTGTTTCTCGCATCAAATAGCTCGAAAAGAGCGCTCTCGACGTTTCTGCATACTTCGGACAGATGTTTCACCAAGCTTATCGTAGAAAATGCATATCTCAGCTTGAAACCCGACGAAAACCAAAATATCTCCGGTTCTGCATATCCAACGCACTGTGGAGTGGTGAAAACACCAGATAACGTGTTTCTCGCATTAAATAGCTCGAAACGAGCGATCTCGATGATTCTGCATACTTCGGAAAGAAGTCTCAACAAGCTTATCGCAGAAAATGCATATCTCAGCATGAAACCCCACGAAAACCAAGATATCTCCGGTTCTGCACATCCAACGAACTGTGGTGTGGTGAAAACCCCAGAAAACGTGTTTCTCGGATTAAATCGCTCGAAAAGAGCGCTCTTGATGTTTCTGCATTCTTCAGACTGAAGTCTCACCAAGATAATCGCAGAAAATGCATATCTCAGCTTGACACCTCACGAAAGCCAAGTTATCTCTGGTTCTGCACATCAAACGTACTCTAGAGTGGTGAAAGCACCAGAAAACGTGTTTCTCGCATTAAATAGATCGAAAAGTGCGATCTCGATGATTCTGCATACTTCTAACAGAAGTCCACTATGATTATCGCAGAAAATGCATATCTCTGCTAGAAACCCCACGAAAACCAAGATATCTCCTGTTCTGCATATCCAACGAACTGTGGAGTGGTGAAAACACCAGAAAACGTGTTTCTCGCATTAAATAGCTCGAAAAGTACGATCTCGATGATTAAGCATACTTCGGACAGAAGTCTCACCAAGATTATCGCAGAAATTGCATATCTCAGCTTGAATCCCCACGAAAACCAGAATATCGCTGGTTCTGCATATCAAACGCACTGTGGAGTGCTGAAAACACCAGATAACGTGTTTCTCGCATTAAATAGCTCGAATAGAGCGATCTCGATGATTAAGCATACTTCGGGCAGAAGTCTCAGCAAGATTATCGCAGAAAATGCATATCTGAGCTTGAAACCCCACGAAAACCAAGATATCTCCGGTTCTGCATATCCAACGAACTGTGGAGTGGTGAAAACCCCAGAAAACGAGTTTCTCGCATTAAATAGCTCGAAAAGAGCGCTCTCGATGTTTCTGCATACTTCGGACAGATGTCTCACCAAGCTTATCGTAGAAAATGCATATCTCCGCTTGAAACCCGACGAAAACCAAGATATCGCTGGTTCTGCATATCAAACGCACTGTGGAGTGGTGAAAACACCAGACAACGTGTTTCTCGCATTAAATAGATCGAAAAGTGCGATCTCGATGATTCTGCATACTTCGGACAGAAGTCTCACCAAGATTATCGTAAAAAATGCATATCTCAGCTTGAAACCCCACGAAAACCAAGATTTCGCAGGTTCTGCATATCAAACGCACTGAGGAGTGGTGAAAACACCAGATAACGTGTTTCGCGCATCAAATAGCTCGAAAAGAGCGCTCTCGATGTTTCTGCATACTTCGGACAGATGTTTCACCAGGATTATCGTAGAAAATGCATATCTCAGCTTGAAACCCGACGAAAACCAAAATATCGCCGGTTCTGCATATCAAACCAACTGTGGAGTGGTGAAAACACCAGACAACGTGTTTCTCGCATTAAATAGATCGAAAAGTGCGATCTCGATGATTCTGCATACTTCGGACAGAAGTCTCACCAAGATTATCGTAAAAAATGCATATCTCAGCTTGAAACCCCACGAAAACCAAGATTTCGCAGGTTCTGCATATCAAACGCACTGAGGAGTGGTGAAAACACCAGATAACGTGTTTCGCGCATCAAATAGCTCGAAAAGAGCGCTCTCGATGTTTCTGCATACTTCGGACAGATGTTTCACCAGGATTATCGTAGAAAATGCATATCTCAGCTTGAAACCCGACGAAAACCAAAATATCGCCGGTTCTGCATATCAAACCAACTGTGGAGTGGTGAAAACACCAGATAATGTGTTTCTCGCATTAAATAGCTAGAAAAGTGCGATCTCGATGATTCTGCATACTTCTAACAGAAGTCACACCAAGATTATCGCAGAAAATGCATATCTCTGCTTGAATCCCCACGAAAACCAAGATATCTACTGTGCTGCATATCCAACGAACTGTGGAGTGGTGAAAACCCCAGTAAACGTGTTTCTCGCATCAAATAGCTCGAAAAGAGCGCTCTCGACGTTTCTGCATACTTCGGACAGATGTTTCACCAAGCTTATCGTAGAAAATGCATATCTCAGCTTGAAACCCGACGAAAACCAAAATATCTCCGGTTCTGCATATCCAACGCACTGTGGAGTGGTGAAAACACCAGATAACGTGTTTCTCGCATTAAATAGCTCGAAACGAGCGATCTCGATGATTCTGCATACTTCGGAAAGAAGTCTCAACAAGCTTATCGCAGAAAATGCATATCTCAGCTTGAAACCCCACGAAAACCAAGATATCTACTGTTCTGCATATCAAACGTACTGTGGAGTGGTGAAAACACCAGATAACGTGTTTCTCGCACTAACTAGCTCGAAAAGAGCGATCTCGATGATTCAGCATACTTCGGACAGAAGTCTCACCAAGATTATCGAAGAAAATGCATATCTCAGCTTGAAACGCCACGAAAACCAAGATATCGCCGGTTCTGCATATCAAACGCACTGTGGAGTGGTGAAAACACCAGATAACTTGTTTCTCGAATTAAATAGCTCGAAAAGAGCGATCTCGATGATTCTGCACACTTCGGACAGAAGTCTCACCATGATTATCGTAAAAAATGCATATCTCAGCTTGAAACCCCACGAAAACCAAGATATCGCTGGTTCTGCACATCCAACGAACTGTGGTGTTGTGAAAACCCCAGAAAACGTGTTTCTCGCATTAAATAGCTCGAAAAGAGCGTTCTTGGTGTTTCTGCATACTTAGGACAGATGTTTCACCAAGATTATCGTAGAAAATGCATATCTCAGCTTGAAACCCGACGCAAAACCAAACATCGCCGGTTCTGCATATCAAACCAACTGTGGAGTGGTGAAAACACCAGACAACGTGTTTCTCGCATTAAATAGATCGAAAAGTGCGATCTCGATGATTCTGCATACTTCGGACAGAAGTCTCACCAAGATTATCGCAGAAATTGCATATATCAGCTTGAATCCCCACGAAAACCAAGATATCGCTGGTTCTGCATATCAAACGCACTGTGGAGTGCTGAAAACACCAGATAACGTGTTTCTCGCATTAAATAACTCGAATAGAGCGATCTCGATGATTAAGCATACTTCGGACAGAAGTCTCACCAAGATTATCGTACAAAATGCATATCTCAGCTTGAAACCACACGAAAATCACGATATCGCCGGTTCTGCATATCAAACGCACTGTGGAGTGCTGAAAACACCAGATAACGTGTTTCTCGCATTAAATAGCTCGAATAGAGCGATCTCGATGATTAAGCATACTTCGGACAGAAGTCTCACCATGATTATCGTAAAAAATGCATATCTCAGCTTGAAACCCCACGAAAACCCAGATATCGCTGGTTCTGCATATCAAACGAACTGTGGAGTGGTGAAAACCCCAGAAAACGAGTTTCTCGCATTAAATAGCTCGAAAAGAGCGCTCTCGATGTTTCTGCATACTTCGGACAGATGTCTCACCAAGCTTATCGTAGAAAATGCATATCTCCGCTTGAAACCCGACGAAAACCAAGATATCGCTGGTTCTGCATATCAAACGCTTTGTGGAGTGGTGAAAACACCAGACAACGTGTTTCTCGCATTAAATAGATCGAAAAGTGCGATCTCGATGATTCTGCATACTTCGGACAGATGTTTCACCAGGATTATCGTAGAAAATGCATATCTCAGCTTGAAACCTCACGAAAATCAAGATGTTGCCGGTTCTGCACTGTGGAGTGGTGAAAACACCAGATAACGTGTTTCTCGCATTGAATAGCTCGAAACGAGCGATCTCGATAATTAAGCATACTTCGGACAGAAGTCTCACCAAGATTATCGCAGGAAATGCATATCTCAGCTTGAAACCCCACGAAAACCAAGATATCTCCGGTTCTGCATATCCAACGAACTGTGGAGTGGTGAAAACACCAGATAACGTGTTTCGCGCATCAAATAGCTCGAAAAGAGCGCTCTCGATGTTTCTGCATACTTCGGACAGATGTTTCACCAGGATTATCGTAGAAAATGCATATCTCAGCTTGAAACCCGACGAAAACCAAAATATCGCCGGTTCTGCATATCAAACCAACTGTGGAGTGGTGAAAACACCAGATAATGTGTTTCTCGCATTAAATAGCTAGAAAAGTGCGATCTCGATGATTCTGCATACTTCTAACAGAAGTCACACCAAGATTATCGCAGAAAATGCATATCTCTGCTTGAATCCCCACGAAAACCAAGATATCTACTGTGCTGCATATCCAACGAACTGTGGAGTGGTGAAAACACCAGATAACGTGTTTATCGCATTAAATAGGTCGAAAAGAGCGATCTCGATGTTGCTGCATACTTCGTACCGAGGTCTCACCAAGCTTATCGTAGAAAATGCATATCTCAGCTTGAAACCCGACGAAAACCAAAATATCTCCGGTTCTGCATATCCAACGCACTGTGGAGTGGTGAAAACACCAGATAACGTGTTTCTCGCATTAAATAGCTCGAAACGAGCGATCTCGATGATTCTGCATACTTCGGAAAGAAGTCTCAACAAGCTTATCGCAGAAAATGCATATCTCAGCTTGAAACCCCACGAAAACCAAGATATCTACTGTTCTGCATATCAAACGTACTGTGGAGTGGTGAAAACACCAGATAACGTGTTTCTCGCACTAACTAGCTCGAAAAGAGCGATCTCGATGATTCAGCATACTTCGGACAGAAGTCTCACCAAGATTATCGAAGAAAATGCATATCTCAGCTTGAAACGCCACGAAAACCAAGATATCGCCGGTTCTGCATATCAAACGCACTGTGGAGTGGTGAAAACACCAGATAACTTGTTTCTCGAATTAAATAGCTCGAAAAGAGCGATCTCGATGATTCTGCACACTTCGGACAGAAGTCTCACCATGATTATCGTAAAAAATGCATATCTCAGCTTGAAACCCCACGAAAACCAAGATATCGCTGGTTCTGCACATCCAACGAACTGTGGTGTTGTGAAAACCCCAGAAAACGTGTTTCTCGCATTAAATAGCTCGAAAAGAGCGTTCTTGGTGTTTCTGCATACTTAGGACAGATGTTTCAGCAAGATTATCGTAGAAAATGCATATCTCAGCTTGAAACCCGACGCAAAACCAAACATCGCCGGTTCTGCATATCAAACCAACTGTGGAGTGGTGAAAACACCAGACAACGTGTTTCTCGCATTAAATAGATCAAAAAGTGCGATCTCGATGATTCTGCATACTTCGGACAGAAGTCTCACCAAGATTATCGCAGAAATTGCATATATCAGCTTGAATCCCCACGAAAACCAAGATATCGCTGGTTCTGCATATCAAACGCACTGTGGAGTGCTGAAAACACCAGATAACGTGTTTCTCGCATTAAATAACTCGAATAGAGCGATCTCGATGATTAAGCATACTTCGGACAGAAGTCTCACCAAGATTATCGTACAAAATGCATATCTCAGCTTGAAACCACACGAAAATCACGATATCGCCGGTTCTGCATATCAAACGCACTGTGGAGTGCTGAAAACACCAGATAACGTGTTTCTCGCATTAAATAGCTCGAATAGAGCGATCTCGATGATTAAGCATACTTCGGACAGAAGTCTCACCATGATTATCGTAAAAAATGCATATCTCAGCTTGAAACCCCACGAAAACCCAGATATCGCTGGTTCTGCATATCAAACGCACTGTGAAGTGCTGAAAACACCAGATAACGTGTTTATCGCATTAAATAGGTCGAAAAGAGCGATCCCGATGTTTCTGCATACTTCGTACAGAGGTCTCACCAAGATTATCGCATAAAATGCATATCTCAGCTTGAAACCCCACGAAAACCAAGATATCTCCTGTTCTGCATATACAACGAACTGTGGAGTGGTGAAAACACCAGAAAACGTGTTTCTCGCATTAAATAGCTCGAAAAGTACGATCTAGATGACTCTGCATACTTCGGACGGAAGTCTCACCAAGATTATCGCAGAAATTGCATATCTCAGCTTGAATCCCCACGAAAACCAAGATATCGCTGGTTCTGCATATCAAACGCACTGTGGAGTGGTGAAAACACCAGATAACGTGTTTCTCGCATCAAATAGCTCGAAAAGAGCGCTCTCGATGTTTCTGCATACTTCGGACAGATGTTTCACCAGGATTATCGTTGAAAATGCATATCTCAGCTTGAAACCCGACGAAATCCAAAATATCGCCGGTTCTGCATATCAAACCAACTGTGGAGTGGTGAAAACACCAGATAATGTGTTTCTCGCATTAAATAGCTAGAAAAGTGCGATCTCGATGATTCTGCATACTTCTAACAGAAGTCACACCAAGATTATCGCAGAAAATGCATATCTCTGCTTGAATCCCCACGAAAACCAAGATATCTACTGTGCTGCATATCCAACGAACTGTGGAGTGGTGAAAACCCCAGTAAACGTGTTTCTCGCATCAAATAGCTCGAAAAGAGCGCTCTCGACGTTTCTGCATACTTCGGACAGATGTTTCACCAAGCTTATCGTAGAAAATGCATATCTCAGCTTGAAACCCGACGAAAACCAAAATATCTCCGGTTCTGCATATCAAACGCACTGTGGAGTGCTGAAAACACCAGATAACGTGTTTCTCGCATTAAATAGCTCGAAAAGTGCGATCTCGATGATTCTGCATACTTCGGACAGAAGTCTCACCATGATTATCGTAAAAAATGCATATCTCAGCTTGAAACCCCACGAAAACCCAGATATTGCTGGTTCTGCATATCAAACGCACTGTGGAGTGGTGAAAACACCAGATAACGTGTTTATCGCATTAAATAGGTCGAAAAGAGCGATCTCGATGTTGCTGCATACTTCGTACCGAGGTCTCACCAAGATTATCGTAGAAAATGCATATCTCAGCTTGAAACCCGACGAAAACCAAAATATCTCCGGTTCTGCATATCAAACGCACTGTGGAGTGCTGAAAACACCAGATAACGTGTTTCTCGCATTAAATAGCTCGAAAAGTGCGATCTCGATGATTCTGCATACTTCGGACAGAAGTCTCACCATGATTATCGTAAAAAATGCATATCTCAGCTTGAAACCCCACGAAAACCCAGATATTGCTGGTTCTGCATATCAAACGCACTGTGGAGTGGTGAAAACACCAGATAACGTGTTTATCGCATTAAATAGGTCGAATAGAGTGATCTCGATGTTTCCGCATACTTCGGGCAGAGGTCTCACCAAGATTATCGCAGAAAATGCATATCTCAGCATGAAACCCCACGAAAACCAAGATATCTCCGGTTCTGCACATCCAACGAACTGTGGTGTGGTGAAAACCCCAGAAAACGTGTTTCTCGGATTAAATAGCTCGAAAAGAGCGCTCTTGATGTTTCTGCATTCTTCAGACTGAAGTCTCACCAAGATAATCGCAGAAAATGCATATCTCAGCTTGACACCTCACGAAAGCCAAGTTATCTCTGGTTCTGCACATCAAACGTACTCTAGAGTGGTGAAAGCACCAGAAAACGTGTTTCTCGCATTAAATAGATCGAAAAGTGCGATCTCGATGATTCTGCATACTTCTAACAGAAGTCCACTATGATTATCGCAGAAAATGCATATCTCTGCTAGAAACCCCACGAAAACCAAGATATCTCCTGTTCTGCATATCCAACGAACTGTGGAGTGGTGAAAACACCAGAAAACGTGTTTCTCGCATTAAATAGCTCGAAAAGTACGATCTCGATGATTAAGCATACTTCGGACAGAAGTCTCACCAAGATTATCGCAGAAATTGCATATCTCAGCTTGAATCCCCACGAAAACCAGAATATCGCTGGTTCTGCATATCAAACGCACTGTGGAGTGCTGAAAACACCAGATAACGTGTTTCTCGCATTAAATAGCTCGAATAGAGCGATCTCGATGATTAAGCATACTTCGGGCAGAAGTCTCAGCAAGATTATCGCAGAAAATGCATATCTGAGCTTGAAACCCCACGAAAACCAAGATATCTCCGGTTCTGCATATCCAACGAACTGTGGAGTGGTGAAAACCCCAGAAAACGAGTTTCTCGCATTAAATAGCTCGAAAAGAGCGCTCTCGATGTTTCTGCATACTTCGGACAGATGTCTCACCAAGCTTATCGTAGAAAATGCATATCTCCGCTTGAAACCCGACGAAAACCAAGATATCGCTGGTTCTGCATATCAAACGCACTGTGGAGTGCTGAAAACACCAGATAACGTGTTTCTCGCATTAAATAGCTCGAAAAGTGCGATCTCGATGATTCTGCATACTTCGGACAGAAGTCTCACCATGATTATCGTAAAAAATGCATATCTCAGCTTGAAACCCCACGAAAACCAAGATATCGCTGGTTCTGCATATCAAACGCACTGTGGAGTGGTGAAAACACCAGATAACGTGTTTCTCGCATTAAATAGGTCGAAAAGTACGATCTCGATGATTAAGCATACTTCGGACAGAAGTCTCACCAAGATTATCGCAGAAATTGCATATCTCAGCTTGAATCCCCACGGAAACCAGGATATCGCTGGTTCTGCATATCAAACGCACTGTGGAGTGCTGAAAACACCAGATAACGTGTTTCTCGCATTAAATAGCTCGAATAGAGCGATCTCGATGATTAAGCATACTTCGGACAGAAGTCTCTCCAAGATTATCGCAGAAAATGCATATCTGAGCTTGAAACCCCACGAAAACCACGATATCTCCGGTTCTGCATATCCAACGAACTGTGGAGTGGTGAAAACCCCAGAAAACGAGTTTCTCGCATTAAATAGCTCGAAAAGAGCGCTCTCGATGTTTCTGCATACTTCGGACAGATGTCTCACCAAGCTTATCGTAGAAAATGCATATCTCAGCTTGAAACCCGACGAAAACCAAAATATCTCCGGTTCTGCATATCCAACGCACTGTGGAGTGGTGAAAACACCAGGAAACGTGTTTCTCGCATTAAATAGCTCGAAACGAGCGATCTCGATGATTCTGCATAAATCGGACAGAAGTCTCACCAAGATTATCGTAAAAAATGCATATCTCAGCTTGAAACCCCACGAAAACCAAGATATCGCTGGTTCTGCATATCAAACGCACTGTGGAGTGGTGAAAACACCAGACAACGTGTTTCTCGCATTAAATAGATCGAAAAGTGCGATCTCGATGATTCTGCATACTTCGGACAGAAGTCTCACCAAGATTATCGTAAAAAATGCATATCTCAGCTTGAAACCCCACGAAAACCAAGATTTCGCAGGTTCTGCATATCAAACGCACTGAGGAGTGGTGAAAACACCAGATAACGTGTTTCGGGCATCAAATAGCTCGAAAAGAGCGCTCTCGATGTTTCTGCATACTTCGGACAGATGTTTCACCAGGATTATCGTAGAAAATGCATATCTCAGCTTGAAACCCGACGAAAACCAAAATATCGCCGGTTCTGCATATCAAACCAACTGTGGAGTGGTGAAAACACCAGATAATGTGTTTCTCGCATTAAATAGCTAGAAAAGTGCGATCTCGATGATTCTGCATACTTCTAACAGAAGTCACACCAAGATTATCGCAGAAAATGCATATCTCTGCTTGAATCCCCACGAAAACCAAGATATCTACTGTGCTGCATATCCAACGAACTGTGGAGTGGTGAAAACACCAGACAACGTGTTTCTCGCATTAAATAGATCGAAAAGTGCGATCTCGATGATTCTGCATACTTCGGACAGAAGTCTCACCAAGATTATCGTAAAAAATGCATATCTCAGCTTGAAACCCCACGAAAACCAAGATTTCGCAGGTTCTGCATATCAAACGAACTGTGGAGTGGTGAAAACCCCAGTAAACGTGTTTCTCGCATCAAATAGCTCGAAAAGAGCTCTCTCGACGTTTCTGCATACTTCGGACAGAAGTCTCACCAAGATTATCGAAGAAAATGCATATCTCAGCTTGAAACGCCACGAAAACCAAGATATCGCCGGTTCTGCATATCAAACGCACTGTGGAGTGGTGAAAACACCAGATAACTTGTTTCTCGAATTAAATAGCTCGAAAAGAGCGATCTCGATGATTCTGCATACTTCGGACAGAAGTCTCACCATGATTATCGTAAAAAATGCATATCTCAGCTTGAAACCCCACGAAAACCAAGATATCGCTGGTTCTGCATATACAACGAACTGTGGAGTGGTGAAAACACCAGAAAACGTGTTTCTCGCATTAAATAGCTCGAAAAGTACGATCTAGATGACTCTGCATACTTCGGACGGAAGTCTCACCAAGATTATCGCAGAAATTGCATATCTCAGCTTGAATCCCCACGAAAACCAAGATATCGCTGGTTCTGCATATCAAACGCACTGTGGAGTGGTGAAAACACCAGATAACGTGTTTCTCGCATTAAATAGCTCGAAAAGAGGGTTCTCGATGATTCTGCATACTTCTGACTGATGTCTCAGCAAGATTATCGCAGAAAATGCATATCTCAGCTTGAACCCCGACGAAAGCCAAGATGTCGCCGGTTCTGCTTATCAAACGCACTGTGGAGTGGAGAAAACAACAGATAACGTGTTTCTCGCATTAAATAGCTCTAAAAGAGGGTTCTCGATGATTCTGCAAACTTCTGACTGATGTCTCCCCAAGATTATCGCAGAAAATGCATATCTCATCTTGAACCCCGACGAAAGCCAAGATGTCGCCGGTTCTGCATATCAAACGCACTGTGGAGTGGTGAAAACACCAGATAACATGTTTCTCGCATTAAATAGCTCGAAAAGAGGGTTCTCGATGATTCTGCATACTTCTGACTGATGTCTCACCAAGATTATCGCAGAAAATGCATATCTCAGCTTGAACCCCGACGAAAGCCAAGATGTCGCCGGTTCTGCATATCAAACGCACTGTGGAGTGGTGAAAACACCAGATAACGTGTTTCTCGCATTAAGTAGCTCGAAACGAGCGATCTCGATGATTCTGCATACTTCTGACAAAAGACTCACCAAGATTATCGCAGAAAATGCATATCTCAGCTGGAAACACCACGAAAATCACGATATCGCCGGTTCTGCATATCAAACGCACTGTGGAATGTTGAAAACACCAGGAAACATGTTTTTTTGCATTTAATAGCTCGACAAGGGCGATCTAGATGATTCTGCATACTTCTGACTGAAGTCTCACCAAGATTATCGCAGAAAATGCATATCTCAGCTTGAAACCCCACGAAAGCCAAGATATCTCCGGTTCTGCATGTCAAACGTACTGTGGAGTGGTGAAAACACCAGAAAACGTGTTTCTCGCATTAAGTAGCTCGAAACGAGCGATCTAGATGATTCTGCATACTTCTGACTGAAGTCTCACCAATATTATCGCAAAAAATGCATATCTCACCTTGAATCCTCACGAAAATCAAGATGACGCCGGTTCTGCATATCAAACGCACTGTTGAGTGGTGAAAACAACCAGATAACGTGTTTCTCGGATTAAATAGCTCGAAAAGAGCGATCCCGATGATTCTGCATACTTCTGACAGAAGTCTCACCATGATTATCGTAAAAAATGCATATCTCAGCTTGAAACCTCACGAAAACCAAGATATCTCCTGTTCTGCATATCCAACGAACTGTGGAATGGTGAAAACCCCAGAAAACGTGTTTCTCGCATTAAATAGCTCGAAAAGTACGATCTCGATGACTCTGCATACTTCGGACAGAAGTCTCACCAAGATTATCGCAGAAAATGCATATCTGAGCCTGAAACCCGACGAAATCCAAGATGTCGCCGGTTCTGCATATCAAACGCACTGTACAATGTTGAAAACACCAGAAAACTTGTTTTTTTCCATTAAATAGCTCGGAACGAGCGATCTAGATGATTCTGCATACTTCAGACTGAAGTCTCACCAAGATAATCGCAGAAAATGCATATCTCAGCTTGAAACCTCACGAAAGACAAGTTATCTCTGGTTCTGCACATCAAACGTACTCTAGAGTGGTCAAAGCACCAGAAAACGTGTTTCTCGCATTAAATAGCTCGAAAAGAGCGCTCTCGATGTTTCTGCATACTTCGGACAGATGTCTCACCACGCTTATCGTAGAAAATGCATATCTCCGCTTGAAACCCGACGAAAACCAAGATATCGCTGGTTCTGCATATCAAACGCACTGTGGAGTGCTGAAAACACCAGATAACGTGTTTCTCGCATTAAATAGCTCGAAAAGTGCGATCTCGATGATTCTGCATACTTCGGATAGAAGTCTCACCATGATTATCGTAAAAAATGCATATCTCAGCTTGAAACCCCACGAAAACCAAGATATCGCTGGTTCTGCATATCAAACGCACTGTGGAGTGGTGAACCCCCAGATAACGTGTTTCTCGCATTAAATAGGTGGAAAAGAGCGATCTCGATATTTCTGCATACTTCGGACAGAGGTCTCACCAAGATTATCGCAGAAAATGCATATGTGAGCTTGAAACCCCACGAAAACCAAGATATCGCTGGTTCTGCATATCAAACGCACTGTGGAGTGGTGAAAACACAAGATAACGTGTTTCTCGCATTAAATAGGTCGAAACGAGCGATCTCGATGATTAAGCATACTTCGGACAGAAGTCTCATCAAGATTATCGCAAAAAATGCATATCTCAGCTTGAAACCCCACGAAAACCCAGATATCGCTGGTTCTGCATATCAAACGCACTGTGGCGTGCTGAATACACCAGATAACGTGTTTCTCGCATTAAATAGCTCGAAAAGTGCGATCTCGATGATTCTGCATACTTCGGACAGAAGTCTCACCATGATTATCGTAAAAAATGCATATCTCAGCTTGAAACCCCACGAAAACCAAGATATCGCTGGTTCTGCACATCCAACGAACTGTGGTGTGGTGAAAACCCCAGAAAACGTGTTTCTCGCATTAAAGAGCTCGAAAAGAGCGTTCTTGATGTTTCTGCATACTTAGGACAGATGTTTCACCAAGATTATCGTTGAAAATGCATATCTCAACTTGAATCCCCACGAAAACCAATATATCGTCGGTTCTGCATAACATACGCACTGTGGAATGGTGAAAACACCAGATAACGTGTTTCTCGCATTAAATAGCTCGAAACGAGCGATCTCGATGATTAAGCATACTTCGGACAGAAGTCTCACCAAGATTATCGCAGAAATTGCATATCTCAGCTTGAATCCCCACGAAAACCAGGATATCGCTGGTTCTGCATATCAAACGCACTGTGGAGTGGTGAGAACCCCAGAAAACGTGTTTCTCGCATTAAATAGCACGAAAAGAGCGATCTCGATGATTCTGCATACTTCTGACAAAAGGCTCACCAAGATTATCGCAGAAAATGCATATCTCAGCTGGAAACACCACGAAAATCACGATATCGCCGGTTCTGCATATCAAACGCACTGTGGAGTGCTGAAAACACCGGATAACGTGTTTATCGCATTAAATAGGTCGAAAAGAGCGATCTCGATGTTTCTGCATACTTCGTACAGAGGTCTCACCAAGATTATCGCAGAAAATGCATATCTCAGCTTGAAACCCCACGAAAACCAAGATATCGCTGGTTCTGCATATCAAACGCACTGTGGAGTGGTGAGAACCCCAGAAAACGTGTTTCTCGCATTAAATAACTCGAAAAGTACGATCTCGATGATTAAGCATACTTCGGACAGATGTCTCACCAAGATTATCGCAGAAATTGCATATCTCAGCTTGAATCCCCACGAAAACCAGGACATCGCTGGTTCTGCATATCAAACGCACTGTTGAGTGCTGAAAACACCAGATACCGTGTTTCCCGCATTAAATAGCTCGAATAGAGCGATCTCGATGATTAAGTATACTTCGGACAGAAGTCTCACCAAGATTATCGCAGAAAATGCATATCTGAGCTTGAAACCCCACGAAAACCAAGATATCTCCGGTTCTGCATATCCAACGAACTGTGGGGTGGTGAAAACCCCAGAAAACGAGTTTCTCGCATTAAATAGCTCGAAAAGAGCGCTCTCGATGTTTCTGCATACTTCGGACAGATGTCTCACCAAGCTTATCGTAGAAAATGCATATCTCCGCTTGAAACCCGACGAAAACCAAGATATTGCTGGTTCTGCATATCAAACGCACTGTGGAGTGCTGAAAACACCAGATAACGTGTTTATCGCATTAAATAGGTCGAAAAGAGCGATCTCGATGTTTCTGCATACTTCGTACCGAGGTCTCACCAAGATTATCGCAGAAAATGCATATCTCAGCTTGAAACCCCACGAAAACCAAGATATCGCTGGTTCTGCATATCACACGCACTGTGGAGTGGTGAAAACACCAGATAACGTGTTTCTCGCATTAAATAGGTCGAAACGAACGATCTCGATGATTAAGCATACTTCTGACAGAAGTCTCACCATGAATATCGTAAAAAATGCATATCTCAGCTTGAAACCCCACGAAAACCCAGATATCGCTGGTTCTGCATATCAAACGCACAGTGGAGTGCTGAACACACCATATAACGTGTTTATCGCATTAAATAGGTCGAATAGAGTGATCTCGATGTTTCTGCATACTTCGGGCAGAGGTCTCACCAAGATTATCGCAGAAAATGCATATCTCAGCATGAAACCCCACGAAAACCAAGATATCTCCGGTTCTGCACATCCAACGAACTGTGGTGTGGTGAAAACCCCAGAAAACGTGTTTCTCGGATTAAATAGCTCGAAAAGAGCGCTCTTGATGTTTCTGCACACTTCAGACTGAAGTCTCACCAAGATAATCGCAGAAAATGCATATCTCAGCTTGACACCTCACGAAAGCCAAGTTATCTCTGGTTCTGCACATCAAACGTACTCTAGAGTGGTGAAAGCACCAGAAAACGTGTTTCTCGCATTAAATAGATCGAAAAGAGCGCTCTCGATGTTTCTGCATACTTCGGACAGATGTCTCACCAAGCTTATCGTAGAAAATGCATATCTCCGCTTGAAACCCTACGAAAACCAAGATATCGCTGGTTCTGCATATCAAACGCACTGTGGAGTGGTGAAAACACCAGATAATGTGTTTCTCGCATTAAATAGCTAGAAAAGTGCGATCTCGATGATTCTGCATACTTCTGACTGAAGTCTCACCAGGATTATCGCAGAAAATGCATATCTCAGCTTGAAACCCGACGAAATCCAAGATGTCGCTGGTTCTGCATATCAAACGCACTGTAGAATGTTGAAAACACCAGAAAACTTGTTTTTCCGCATTAAATAACTCGAAACGAGCGATCTAGATGATTCTGCATACTTCAGACTGAAGTCTCACCAAGGTAATCGCAGAAAATGCATATCTCAGCTTGAAACCTCACGAAAGCCAAGTTATCTCTGGTTCTGCACATCAAACGTACTCTAGAGTGGTCAAAGCACCAGAAAACGTGTTTCTCGCATTAAATAACTCGAAAAGTACGATCTCGATGATTAAGCATACTTCGGACAGCTGTCTCACCAAGATTATCGCAGAAATTGCATATCTCAGCTTGAATCCCCACGAAAACCAGGACATCGCTGGTTCTGCATATCAAACGCACTGTTGAGTGCTGAAAACACCAGATAACGTGTTTCCCGCATTAAATAGCTCGAATAGAGCGATCTCGATGATTAAGTATACTTCGGACAGAAGTCTCACCAAGATTATCGCAGAAAATGTATATCTGAGCTTGAAACCCCACGAAAACCAAGATATCTCCGGTTCTGCATATCCAACGAACTGTGGGGTGGTGAAAACCCCAGAAAACGAGTTTCTCGCATTAAATAGCTCGAAAAGTGCGATCTCGATGATTCTGCATACTTCGGACAGAAGTCTCACCAAGATTATCACAGAAATTGCATATCTCAGCTTGAATCCCCACCAAAACCAGGATATCGCTGGTTCTGCATATCAAACGCACTGTGGAGTGGTGAGAACCCCAGAAAACGTGTTTCTCGCATTAAATAGCACGAAAAGAGCGATCTCGATGATTCTGCATACTTCTGACAAAAGGCTCACCAAGATTATCGCAGAAAATGCATATCTCAGCTGGAAACACCACGAAAATCACGATATCGCCGGTTCTGCATATCAAACGCACTGTGGAGTGCTGAAAACACCGGATAACGTGTTTCTCGCATTAAATAGATCGAATAGAGCGATCTCGATGATTAAGCATACTTCGGACAGAAGTCTCACCATGATTATCGTAAAAAATGCATATCTCAGCTTGAAATCCCACGAAAACCCAGATATCGCTGGTTCTGCATATCAAACGCACTGTGAAGTGCTGAAAACACCAGATAACGTGTTTATCGCATTAAATAGGTCGAAAAGAGCGATCTCGATGTTTCTGCATACTTCTGACAGAAGTCTCACCATGATTATCGTAAAAAATGCATATCTCAGCTTGAAACCCCACGAAAACCCAGATATCGCTGGTTCTGCATATCAAACGCACAGTGGAGTGCTGAACACACCAGATAACGTGTTTATCGCATTAAATAGGTCGAATAGAGTGATCTCGATGTTTCTGCATACTTCGGGCAGAGGTCTCACCAAGATTATCGCAGAAAATGCATATCTCAGCATGAAACCCCACGAAAACCAAGATATCTCCGGTTCTGCACATCCAACGAACTGTGGTGTGGTGAAAACCCCAGAAAACGTGTTTCTCGGATTAAATAGCTCGAAAAGAGCGCTCTTGATGTTTCTGCATACTTCAGACTGAAGTCTCACCAAGATAATCGCAGAAAATGCATATCTCAGCTTGACACCTCACGAAAGCCAAGTAATCTCTGGTTCTGCACATCAAACGTACTCTAGAGTGGTGAAAGCACCAGAAAACGTGTTTCTCGCATTAAATAGATCGAAAAGTGCGATCTCGATGATTCTGCATACTTCTAACAGAAGTCCACTATGATTATCGCAGAAAATGCATATCTCTGCTAGAAACCCCACGAAAACCAAGATATCTCCTGTTCTGCATATCCAACGAACTGTGGAGTGGTGAAAACCCCAGAAAACGAGTTTCTCGCATTAAATAGCTCGAAAAGAGCGCTCTCGATGATTAAGCATACTTCGGACAGATGTCTCACCAAGCTTATCGTAGAAAATGCATATCTCCGCTTGAAACCCGACGAATACCAAGATATCGCTGGTTCTGCATATCAAACGCACTGTGGAGTGCTGAAAACACCAGATAACGTGTTTCTCGCATTAAATAGCTCGAAAAGTGCGATCCCGATGATTCTGCATACTTCGGACAGAAGTCTCACCAAGATTATCGCAGAAAATGCATATCTGAGCTTGAAACCCCACGAAAACCAAGATATCGCTGGTTCTGCACATCCAACGAACTGTGGTGTGGTGAAAACCCCAGAAAACGTGTTACTCGCATTAAATAGCTCGAATAGAGCGATCTCGATGATTAAGCATACTTCGGACAGAAGTCTCAGCAATATTATCGCAGAAAATGCATAGCTCAGCTCGAAACCTCACGAAAATCAAGATGTTGCCGGTTCTGCATATCAAACGCACTGTGGAGTGGTGAAAACACCAGAGAACGTGTTTCTCGCACTAACTAGCTCGAAAAGAGCGATCTCGATGATTCAGCATACTTCGGACAGAAGTCTCACCTAAATTATCGTAAAAAATGCATATCTCAGCTTGAATCCCCACGAAAACCAAGATATCGCTGTGTTCAGCATATCGAACGCACTGTGGAGTGGTGAAAACCCTCTGAAAACGTGTTTCGTGCATTAAGTAGCTCGAAAAAAGCGATCTAGATGATTCTGCATACTTCTGACTGAAGTCTCACCAATATTATCGCAGAAAATGCATATCTCAGCTCGAAACCTCACGAAAATCAAGATGTTGCCGGTTCTGCATATCAAACGCACTGTGGAGTGGTGAAAACACCAGAGAACGTGTTTCTCGCATTAAAGAGCTCGAAAAGAGCGCTCTCGATGTTTCTGCATACTTCGGACAGATGTTTCAGCAAGATTATCGTAGAAAATGCATATCTCAGCTTGAAACCCGACGAAAACCAAAATATCGCGGGTACTGCATATCAAACGCACTGTGGAGTGGTGAAAACACCAGAGAACGTGATTCTCGCATTAAATAGCTCGAAAAGAGCGATCTCGATGGTTCTGCATTCTTCGGACAGAAGTCTCACCAAGATTATCGCAGAAAATGCATATCTCAGCTTGAAACCCCACGAAAACCAAGATATCGCCGGTTCTGCATATCAAACGCACTGTGGAGTGGTGAAAACAACCAGATAACGTGTTTCTCGCATTAAATAGCTCGAAAAGAGCGATCCCGATGATTCTGCATACTTCTGACAGAAGTCTCACCAAGATTATCGCAGAAAATGCATATCTCAGCTTGAAACCCCACGAAAACCAGGATATCTACTGTTCTGCATATCCAACGAACTGTGGAGTGGTGAAAACCCCAGAAAACGTGTTTCTCGCATTAAATAGCTCGAAGCGAGCGATCTCGATGATTCTGCATACTTCTAACAGAAGTCTCACCAAGATTATCGCAGAAAATGCATATCTCTGCTTGAAACCCCACGAAAACCAGGATATCTACTGTTCTGCATATCCAACGAACTGTGGAGTGGTGAAAACACCAGATAACGTGTTTCTCGCACTAAATAGCTCGAAACGAGCGATTTCGATGATTCTGCATACTTCGGACAGAAATCTCACCAAAATTATCGTAAAAAATGCATATCTCAGCTTGAAACCCCACGAAAACCAAGATATCGCTGGTTCTGCATATCCAACGCACTGTGGAGTGCTGAAAACACCAGATAACGTGTTTGTCGCAATAAGTAGCTCGAAAAGAGCGTTCTCGAAGATCCTGCACACTTCTGACAGAAGTCTCACCAAGATTATCGTAGAAAATGCATATCTCAGTCTGAAACCCGACGAAAACCGAGCTATCTCCGGTTCTGCACATCAAACGTACCGTGGAGTGGTGAAAACACCAGAAAACGTGTTTCGTGCATTAAGTAGCTCGAAAAGAGCGATCTAGATGATTCTGCATACTTCTGACAAAAGACCCACCAAGATTATCGCAGAAAATGCATATCTCAGTTGGAAACACCTAGAAAATCAAGATATCGCCTGTTCTGCATATCAAACGCACTGTGGAGTGGTGAAAACACCAGAGAACGTGTTTCTCGCATTAAAGAGCTCGAAAAGAGCGCTCTCGATGTTTCTGCATACTTCGGACAGATGTTTCAGCAAGATTATCGTAGAAAATGCATATCTCAGCTTGAAACCCGACGAAAACCAAAATATCGCGGGTACTGCATATCAAACGCACTGTGGAGTGGTGAAAACACCAGAGAACGTGATTCTCGCATTAAATAGCTCGAAAAGAGCGATCTCGATGGTTCTGCATTCTTCGGACAGAAGTCTCACCAAGATTATCGCAGAAAATGCATATCTCAGCTTGAAACCCCACGAAAACCAAGATATCGCCGGTTCTGCATATCAAACGCACTGTGGAGTGGTGAAAACAACCAGATAACGTGTTTCTCGCATTAAATAGCTCGAAAAGAGCGATCCCGATGATTCTGCATACTTCTGACAGAAGTCTCACCAAGATTATCGCAGAAAATGCATATCTCAGCTTGAAACCCCACGAAAACCAGGATATCTACTGTTCTGCATATCCAACGAACTGTGGAGTGGTGAAAACCCCAGAAAACGTGTTTCTCGCATTAAATAGCTCGAAGCGAGCGATCTCGATGATTCTGCATACTTCTAACAGAAGTCTCACCAAGATTATCGCAGAAAATGCATATCTCTGCTTGAAACCCCACGAAAACCAGGATATCTACTGTTCTGCATATCCAACGAACTGTGGAGTGGTGAAAACACCAGATAACGTGTTTCTCGCACTAAATAGCTCGAAACGAGCGATTTCGATGATTCTGCATACTTCGGACAGAAATCTCACCAAAATTATCGTAAAAAATGCATATCTCAGCTTGAAACCCCACGAAAACCAAGATATCGCTGGTTCTGCATATCCAACGCACTGTGGAGTGCTGAAAACACCAGATAACGTGTTTGTCGCAATAAGTAGCTCGAAAAGAGCGTTCTCGAAGATCCTGCACACTTCTGACAGAAGTCTCACCAAGATTATCGTAGAAAATGCATATCTCAGTCTGAAACCCGACGAAAACCGAGCTATCTCCGGTTCTGCACATCAAACGTACCGTGGAGTGGTGAAAACACCAGAAAACGTGTTTCGTGCATTAAGTAGCTCGAAAAGAGCGATCTAGATGATTCTGCATACTTCTGACAAAAGACCCACCAAGATTATCGCAGAAAATGCATATCTCAGTTGGAAACACCTAGAAAATCAAGATATCGCCTGTTCTGCATATCAAACGCACTGTGGAGTGGTGAAAACAACCAGAGAACGTGTTTCGCGCATTAAGTAGCTCGAAAAGAGCGTTCTCGAAGATTCTGCATACTTCTGACAGAGGTCTCACCAGGATTATCGTAGAAAATGCATATCTCAGCTTGAAACCCCACGAAAACCAAGATATCGCTGTGTTCAGCATATCAAACGCACTGTGGAGTGGTGAAAACACCAGAGAACGTGTTTCTCGCATTAAAGAGCTCGAAAAGAGCGCTCTCGATGTTTCTGCATACTTCGGACAGATGTTTCAGCAAGATTATCGTAGAAAATGCATATCTCAGCTTGAAACCCGACGAAAACCAAAATATCGCGGGTACTGCATATCAAACGCACTGTGGAGTGGTGAAAACACCAGAGAACGTGATTCTCGCATTAAATAGCTCGAAAAGAGCGATCTCGATGGTTCTGCATTCTTCGGACAGAAGTCTCACCAAGATTATCGCAGCAAATGCATATCTCAGCTTGAAACCCCACGAAAACCAAGATATCGCCGGTTCTGCATTTCAAACGCACTGTGGAGTGGTGAAAACAACCAGATAACGTGTTTCTCGCATTAAATAGCTCGAAAAGAGCGATCCCGATGATTCTGCATACTTCTGACAGAAGTCTCACCAAGATTATCGCAGAAAATGCATATCTCAGCTTGAAACCCCACGAAAACCAGGATATCTACTGTTCTGCATATCCAACGAACTGTGGAGTGGTGAAAACCCCAGAAAACGTGTTTCTCGCATTAAATAGCTCGAAGCGAGCGATCTCGATGATTCTGCATACTTCTAACAGAAGTCTCACCAAGATTATCGCAGAAAATGCATATCTCTGCTTGAAACCCCACGAAAACCAGGATATCTACTGTTCTGCATATCCAACGAACTGTGGAGTGGTGAAAACACCAGATAACGTGTTTCTCGCACTAAATAGCTCGAAACGAGCGATTTCGATGATTCTGCATACTTCGGACAGAAATCTCACCAAAATTATCGTAAAAAATGCATATCTCAGCTTGAAACCCCACGAAAACCAAGATATCGCTGGTTCTGCATATCCAACGCACTGTGGAGTGCTGAAAACACCAGATAACGTGTTTGTCGCAATAAGTAGCTCGAAAAGAGCGTTTTCGAAGATCCTGCACACTTCTGACAGAAGTCTCACCAAGATTATCGTAGAAAATGCATATCTCAGTCTGAAACCCGACGAAAACCGAGCTATCTCCGGTTCTGCACATCAAACGTACCGTGGAGTGGTGAAAACACCAGAAAACGTGTTTCGTGCATTAAGTAGCTCGAAAAGAGCGATCTAGATGATTCTGCATACTTCTGACAAAAGACCCACCAAGATTATCGCAGAAAATGCATATCTCAGTTGGAAACACCTAGAAAATCAAGATATCGCCTGTTCTGCATATCAAACGCACTGTGGAGTGGTGAAAACAACCAGAGAACGTGTTTCGCGCATTAAGTAGCTCGAAAAGAGCGTTCTCGAAGATTCTGCATACTTCTGACAGAGGTCTCACCAGGATTATCGTAGAAAATGCATATCTCACCTTGAATCCTCACGAAAATCAAGATGACGCCGGTTCTGCATATCAAACGCACTGTTGAGTGGTGAAAACAACCAGATAACGTGTTTCTCGGATTAAATAGCTCGAAAAGAGCGATCCCGATGATTCTGCATACTTCTGACAGAAGTCTCACCATGATTATCGTAAAAAATGCATATCTCAGCTTGAAACCTCACGAAAACCAAGATATCTCCTGTTCTGCATATCCAACGAACTGTGGAATGGTGAAAACCCCAGAAAACGTGTTTCTCGCATTAAATAGCTCGAAAAGTACGATCTCGATGACTCTGCATACTTCGGACAGAAGTCTCACCAAGATTATCGCAGAACATGCATATCTGAGCCTGAAACCCGACGAAATCCAAGATGTCGCCGGTTCTGCATATCAAACGCACTGTAGAATGTTGAAAACACCAGAAAACTTGTTTTTTCCCATGAAATAGCTCGGAACGAGCGATCTAGATGATTCTGCATACTTCAGACTGAAGTCTCACCAAGATAATCGCAGAAAATGCATATCTCAGCTTGAAACCTCACGAAAGACAAGTTATCTCTGGTTCTGCACATCAAACGTACTCTAGAGTGGTCAAAGCACCAGAAAACGTGTTTCTCGCATTAAATAGCTCGAAAAGAGCGCTCTCGATGTTTCTGCATACTTCGGACAGATGTCTCACCACGCTTATCGTAGAAAATGCATATCTCCGCTTGAAACCCGACGAAAACCAAGATATCGCTGGTTCTGCATATCAAACGCACTGTGGAGTGCTGAAAACACCAGATAACGTGTTTCTCGCATTAAATAGCTCGAAAAGTGCGATCTCGATGATTCTGCATACTTCGGACAGAAGTCTCACCATGATTATCGTAAAAAATGCATATCTCAGCTTGAAACCCCACGAAAACCAAGATATCGCTGGTTCTGCATATCAAACGCACTGTGGAGTGGTGAACCCCCAGATAACGTGTTTCTCGCATTAAATAGCTCGAAAAGAGCGTTCTTGATGTTTCTGCATACTTAGGACAGATGTTTCACCAAGATTATCGTAGAAAATGCATATCTCAGCTTGAAACCCGACGCAAAACCAAACATCGCCGGTTCTGCAAATCAAACGCACTGTGGAGTGGTGAAAACATCAGATAACGTGTTTCTAGCATTAAATAGCTCGAAAAGTGCGATCTCGATGATTCTGCATACTTCGGACAGAAGTCTCACCAAGATTATCGCAGAAAATGCATATCTGAGCTTGAAACCCCACGACAACCAAGATATCGCTGGTTCTGCATATCAAACGAACTGTGGTGTGGTGAAAACCCCAGAAAACGTGTTTCTCTTATTAAATAGCTCGAAAAGAGCGCTCTTGATGTTTCTGCATACTTCGGACAGATGTTTCACCAAGATTATCGTAGAAAATGCATATCTCAACTTGAATCCCCACGAAAACCAATATATCGTCGGTTCTGCATAACATACGCACTGTGGAATGGTGAAAACACCAGATAACGTGTTTCTCGCATTAAATAGCTCGAAACGAGCGATCTCGATGATTCTGCATACTTCGGACAGAAATCTCACCAAGATTACCGTAAAAAATGCATATCTCAGCTTGAAACCCCACGAATGCCAAGATATCGCTGGTTCTGCATATCAATCGCACTGTGGAGTGGTGAAAACACCGGATAAGGTTTTTCTCGCATTAACTAGCTCGAAAAGAGCCATCTCGATGTTTCAGCATACTTCGGACAGAAGTCTCACCAAGATTATCGCAGAAAATGCACATCTCAACTTGAAACCCCACAAAAACCAAGATATCGCCGGTTCTGCATATCATACGCACTGTGGAGTGGTGAAAACACCAGATAACGTGTTTCTCGCATTGAATAGCTCGAAACGAGCGATCTCGATAATTAAGCATACTTCGGACAGAAGTCTCACCAAGATTATCGTAAAAAATGCATATCTCAGCTTGAAACCCCACGAAAACCTAGATATCGCTGGTTCTGCATATCAAACGCACTGTGGAGTGCTGAAAACACCAGATATCGTGTTTGTCGCAATAAGTAGCTCGAAAAGAGCGTTCTCGAAGATCCTGCATACTTCTGACAGAAGTCTCACCAAGATTATCGTAGAAAATGCATATCTCAGCTTGAAACCCGACGAAAACCGAGTTATCTCCGGTTCTGCACATCAAACGTACCGTGGAGTGGTGAAAACACCAGAAAACCTGTTTCTCGCATTAAATAGCTCCAAAAGAGCGTTCTCGACGTTTCTGCATACTTCGGACAGATGTTTCACCAAGCTTATCGTAGAAAATGCATATCTCAGCTGGAAACCCCACGAAAACCAAGATATCGCCTGTTCTGCATATCAGACGCACTGTGGAGTGGTGAAAACACCAGAAAACGTGTTTCTCGCATTAACTAGCTCGAAAAGAGCGTTCTCGATGATTCTGCATACTTCTCATAGATGAAACACCAAGTTTATCGCAGAAAATGCATATTTCAGCAGGAAACCCCACGAAAACCAAGTTATCGGCGGTTCTGCATATCATACGCACTGTGGAGTGGTGAAAACACCAGATAGCGTGTTTCTCGCATTACATAGCTCGAAACGAGCGATCTCGATGCTTCTGCATACTTCGGACAGAAGTCTCACCACAATTATCGTAAAAAATGCATATCTCAGCTTGAAACCCCACGAAAACCAAGATATCGCTGTGTTCAGCATATCAAACGCACTGTGGAGTGGTGAAAACCTCAGAAAACGTGTTTCTCGCATTAAATAGCTCGAATAGAGCGATCTCGATGATTCTTCATACTTCGGAGAGAAGTCTCAACAAGATTATCGTAAAAAATGCATATCTCAGCTTGAAACCCCACGAAAGCCAAGATATCTCCGGTTCTGCATGTCAAACGTACTGTTTAGTGGTGAAAACATCAGAATACGTGTTTCGTCCATTAAGTAGCTCGAACAGAGCGATCTAGATGATTCTGCATACTTCTGACTGAAGTCCCACCAATATTATCGCAGAAAATGCATATCTCAGCTCGAAACCTCACGAAAATCAAGATGTTGCCGGTTCTGCACTGTGGAGTGGTGAAAACACCAGATAACGTGTTTCTCGCATTGAATAGCTCGAAACGAGCGATCTCGGTAATTAAGCATACTTCGGACAGAAGTCTCACCAAGATTATCGCAGGAAATGCATATCTCAGCTTGAAACCCCACGAAAACCAAGATATCTCCGGTTCTGCATATCCAACGAACTGTGGAGAGGTGAAAACCCCAGAAAACCTGTTTCTCGCATTAAATAGCTCCAAAAGAGCGCTCTCGACGTTTCTGCATACTTCGGACAGATGTTTCACCAAGCTTATCGTAGAAAATGCATATCTGAGCTTGAAACCCGACGAAAACCAAAATATCTGCGGTTCTGCATATCCAACGCACTGTGGAGTGGTGAAAACACCAGATAACGTGTTTCTCGCATTAAGTAGCTCGAAACGAGCGTTCTCGATGATTCTGCATACTTCTGAAAGAAGTCTCACCAATATTATCGCAGAAAATGCATATCTCAGCTCGAAACCTCACGAAAATCAAGATGTTGCCGGTTCTGCATATCATACGCACTGTGGAGTGGTGAAAACACCAGATAACGTGTTTCTCGCATTGAATAGCTCGAAACGAGCGATCTCGATAATTAAGCATACTTCGGACAGAAGTCTCACCAAGATTATCGCAGGAAATGCATATCTCAGCTTGAAACCCCACGAAAACCAAGATATCTCCGGTTCTGCATGTCCTACGAACTGTGGAGTGGTGAAAACCCCAGAAAACCTGTTTCTCGCATTGAATGGCTCGAAACGAGCGATCTCGATAATTAAGCATACTTCGGACAGAAGTCTCACCAAGATTATCGCAGGAAATGCATATCTCAGCTTGAAACCCCACGAAAACCAAGATATCTCCGGTTCTGCATATCCAACGAACTGTGGAGAGGTGAAAACCCCAGAAAACCTGTTTCTCGCATTAAATAGCTCCAAAAGAGCGCTCTCGACGTTTCTGCATACTTCGGACAGATGTTTCACCAAGCTTATCGTAGAAAATGCATATCTGAGCTTGAAACCCGACGAAAACCAAAATATCTGCGGTTCTGCATATCCAACGCACTGTGGAGTGGTGAAAACACCAGATAACGTGTTTCTCGCATTAAGTAGCTCGAAACGAGCGTTCTCGATGATTCTGCATACTTCTGACAGAAGTCTCACCAGGATTATCGTAGAAAATGCATATCTCAGTTTGAAACCCGACCGAAACCAAGATATCTCCGTTTCTGCATGTCAAACGTACTGTGGAGTGGTGAAAACACCAGAATACGTGTTTCGTGCATTAAGTAGCTCGAAAAGAGCGATCTAGATGATTCTGCATACTTCTGACTGAAGTCTCACCAATATTATCGCAGAAAATGCATATCTCAGCTCGAAACCTCACGAAAATCAAGATGTTGCCGGTTCTGCATATCCAGCGCACTGTGGAGTGGTGAAAATACCAGATAACGTTTTTCTCGCATTAAGTAGCTCGATACGAGCGTTCTCGATGATTCTGCATACTTCTGACAGAAGTCTCACCAATATTATCGCAGAAAATGCATATCTCAGCTCGAAACCTCACGAAAATCAAGATGTTGCCGGTTCTGCATACCGTACGCACTGTGGAGTGGTGAAAACACCAGATAACGTGTTTCTCGCATTGAATAGCTCGAAACGAGCGATCTCGATAATTAAGCATACTTCGGACAGAAGTCTCACCAAGATTATCGCAGGAAATGCATATCTCAGCTTGAAACCCCACGAAAACCAAGATATCTCCGGTTCTGCATATCCAACGAACTGTGGAGAGGTGAAAACCCCAGAAAACCTGTTTCTCGTATTAAATAGCTCCAAAAGAGCGCTCTCGACGTTTCTGCATACTTCGGACAGATGTTTCACCAAGCTTATCGTAGAAAATGCATATCTGAGCTTGAAACCCGACGAAAACCAAAATATCTGCGGTTCTGCATATCCAACGCACTGTGGAGTGGTGAAAACACCAGATAACGTGTTTCTCGCATTAAGTTGCTCGAAACGAGCGTTCTCGATGATTCTGCATACTTCTGACAGAAGTCTCACCAGGATTATCGTAGAAAATGCATATCTCAGTTTGAAACCCGACCGAAACCAAGATATCTCCGGTTCTGCATGTCAAACGTACTGTGGAGTGGTGAAAACAACCAGATAACGTGTTTCTCGCATTAAATAGCTCGAAAAGAGCGTTCTCGAAGATCCTGCATACTTCTGACAGAAGTCTCACCAAGATTATCGTAGAAAATGCATATCTCAGCTTGAAACCCGACGAAAACAGAGTTATCTCCGGTTCTGCCCAACAAACGTACCGTGGAGTGGTGAAAACACCAGAAAACGTGTTTCGCGCATTAAGTAGCTCGAAACGAGCGATCTCGATGATTCTGCATACTTCTGACTGAAGTCTCACCAATATTATCGCAGAAAATGCATATCTCAGCTCGAAACCTCACGAAAATCAAGATGTTGCCGGTTCTGCATATCGTACGCACTGTGGAGTGGTGAAAACACCAGATAACGTGTTTCTCGCATTGAATAGCTCGAAACGAGCGATCTCGATAATTAAGCATACTTCTGACTGAAGTCTCACCAATATTATCGCAGAAAATGCATATCTCAGCTTGAAACCCGACGAAAACCAAGATGTCGACGGTTCTGCATATCAAACGCACTGTGGGGTGGTGAAAACACCAGAAAACGAGTTTCTCGCATGAAATATCACGAATAGAGCGCTCTCGATGTTTATGCATACTTCGGACAGATGTTTCACCAAGATTATCGTAGAAAATGCATATCTCAGCTTGAAACCCGACGAAAACCAAAATATCGCCGGTTCTGCTTATCAAACCAACTGTGGAGTGGTGAAAACACCAGATAACGTGTTTCTCGCATTAAATAGCTCGAAAAGTGCGATCTCGATGATTCTGCATACTTCTAACAGAAGTCTCACCGAGATTATCGCAGAAAATGCATATCTCTGCTTGAAACCCCACGAAAACCAAGATATCGCCGGTTCTGCATATCAAACGAACTGTGGAATGGTGAAAACCCCAGAAAACGAGTTTCTCGCATTAAATTTCACGAATAGAGCGCTCTCGATGTTTATGCATACTTCGGACAGATGTTTCACCAAGATTATCGTCGAAAATGCATATCTCAGCTTGAAACCCGACGTAAACCAAAATATCGCCGGTTCTGCATATCAAACCAACTGTGGAGTGGTGAAAACACCAGATAACGTGTTTCTTGCATTAAATAGCTCGAAAAGTGCGATCTCGATGATTCTGCATACTTCTAACAGAAGTCTCACCAAGATTATCGCAGAAAATGCATATCTCTGCTTGAAACCCCACGAAAACCAAGATATCGCCGGTTCTGCATATCAAACGCACTGTGGAGTGGTGAAAACACCAGGTAACGTGTTTCTCGCATTAAATAGCTCGAAACGAGCGATCTCGATGAATCTGCATACTTCGGACAGAAGTCCCACCAAGATTATCGTAAAAAATGCATATCTCAGCTTGAAACCCCACGAAAGCCAAGATATCGCTGTGTTCAGCATAGCAGACGCACTGTGGAATGGTGAAAACCCAAGAAAACATGTTTCTCGCATTAAATAGCTCGAATAGAGCGATCTCGATGAATTCTTCATACTTCGGACAGAAGTCTCAACAAGATTATCGTAAAAAATGCATATCTCAGCTTGATACCCCGCGAAAGCCAAGATATCGCTGGTTCTGCATATCAAACGCACTGTGGAGTGGTGAAAACACCGGATAAGGTTTTTCTCGCATTAACTAGCTCGAAAAGAGCGATCTCGATGTTTCAGCATACTTCGGACAGAAGTCTCTCCAAGATTATCGCAGAAAATGCATATCTAAGCTTGAAACCCCACGAAAACCAAGATATCGCCGGTTCTGCATATCATACGCACTGAGGAGTGGTGAAAATACCAGATAACGTGTTTCTCGCATTAAATAGCTCGAAACCATCGAGCTCGATGATTAAGCATACATCGGACAGAAGTCTCACCAAGATTATGGTAAAAAATGCATATCTCAGCTTGAAACCCCACGAAAACCAAGATATCGATGGTTCTGCATATCAAACGCACTGTGGAGTGCTGAAAACACCAGATAACGTGTTTGTCGCATTAAATAGCTCGAATAGAGCGATCTCGATGAGTCTGCATACTTCGGACAGAAGTCTCACCAAGATTATCGCAGAAAATGCATATCTCAGCTTGAAACCCCACGAAAACCAAGATGTCGCCGGTTCTGCATATCAAACGCCCTGTGGAGTGGTGAAAACACCAGATAACGTGTTTCACGCATTAAATAGCTCGAAACGAGCGATCTCGATGATTCTGCATACTTCGGACAGAAGTCTCAACAAGATTATCGCAGAAAATGCATATCTCAGCTTGAAACCCCACGAAAACCAAGATGTCGCCGGTTCTGCATATCAAACGCTCTGTGGAGTGGTGAAAACACCAGATAACGTGTTTCTCGCACTAACTAGCTCGAAAAGAGCGATCTCGATGATACAGCATACTTCGTACAGAAGTCTCAACAAGATTATCGCAGAAAATGCATTATCTCAGCTTGAAACCCGACCGAAACTGAGTTATCTCCGGTTCTGCATATCAAACGCACTGTGGAGTGGTGAAAACACCAGATAACGTGTTTCTCGCATTAAATAGCTCGAAAAGAGCGTTCTCGAAGATCCTGCATACATCTGACAGAAGTCTCACCAAGAATATCGTAGAAAATGCATATCTCAGCTTGAAACCCGACGAAAACCGAGTTATCTCCGGTTCTGCATATCCAACGAACTGTGGTGTTGTGAAAACCCCAGAAAACGTGTTTCTCGCATTAAATAGCTCGATAAGATCGCTCTCGACGTTTCTGCATACTTCGGACAGATGTTTCACCAAGATTATCGTAGAAAATGCATATCTCAGCTTGAAACCCGACGAAAACCAAAATATCGCCGGTTCTGCATATCAAACCAACTGTGGAGTTGTGAAAACACCAGATAACGTGTTTCTCGCATTAAATAGCTCGAAAAGTGCGATCTCGATGATTCTGCATACTTCTAACAGAAGTCTCACCAAGATTATCGCAGAAAATGCATATCTCTGCTTGAAACCCCACGAAAACCAAGATATCTACTGTTCTGCATATCCAAGGAACTGTGGAGTGGTGAAAACCACAGAAAACGTGTTTCTCGCATTAAATAGCTCGAAAAGAGCGCTCTGGACGTATCTGCATACTTCGGACAGATGTTTCACCATGCTTATCGTACAAAATGCATATCTCAGCTTGAAACCCGACGAAAACCAAAATATCTCCGGTTCTGCATATCCAACGAACTGTGGAGTGGTGAAAACCCCAGAAAACGAGTTTCTCGCATCAAATAGCTCGAAAAGAGCGCTCTCGATGTTTCTGCATACTTCGGACAGATGTTTCACCAAGATTATCGTAGAAAATGCATATCTCAGCTTGAAACCCGACCGAAACCAAGATATCTCCGGTTCTGCATGTCAAACGTACTGTGGAGTGGTGATAACACCAGAAAACGTGTTTCGTGCATTAAGTAGCTCGAAAAGAGCGATCTAGGTGATTCTGCATACTTCTGACTGAAGTCTCACACATATTATCGCAGAAAATGCATATCTCAGCTCGAAACCTCACGAAAATCAAGATGTTGCCGGTTCTGCATATCAAACGCACTGTGGAGAGGTGAAAACAACCAGAGAACGTGTTTCTCTCATTAAATAGCTCGAAAAGGGCGATCCCGATGATTCAGCATACTTCGGAGAGAAGTCTCACCAAGATTATCGCAGGAACTGCATATCTCAGCTAGAAACCCCACGAAAACCAAGATATCTCCGGTTCTGCATATCCTACGAACTGTGGAATGGTGAAAACCCCAGAAAACGAGCTTCTCGCATTAAATATCACGAATAGGGCGCTCTCGATGATTATGCATACTTCGGACAGATGTTTCACCAAGATTATCGTAGAAAATGCATATCTCATCTTCAGACCCGACGAAAACCAAAATATCGCCGGTTCTGCATATCAAACCAACTGTGGAGTGGTGAAAACACCAGATAACGTGTTTGTCGCATTAAATAGCACGGGTAGAGCGATCTCGATGAGTCTGCATACTTCGGACAGAAGTCTCACCAAGATTATCGTAAAAAATGCATATCTCAGCTTGAAACCGCACGAAAACCAAGATATCGCTGGTACTGCATATCAAACGCACTGTGGAGTGGTGAAAACACCAGATAACGTGTTTCTCGCATTGAATAGCTCGAAATAGCGATCTCGATGATTCTGCATAATTAGGACAGAAGACTCACCAGGTTTATCGTAGAAAATGCATATCTCAGCTTGAAACCCGACCGAAACCAAGATATCTCCGGTTCTGCATGTCAAACGTACTGTGGAGTGGTGAAAACACCAGAAAACGTGTTTCGTGCATTAAGTAGCTCGAAAAGAGCGATCTCGACGTTTCTGCATACTTCGGACAGATGTTTCACCAAGCATATCGTAGAAAATGCATATCTCAGCTTGAAACCCAACGAAAACCAAAATATCTGCGGTTCTGCATATCCAACAAACTGTGGAGTGGTGAAAACACCAGATAACGTGTTTCTCGCATTAACTAGCTCGAAAAGAGCGTTCTCGAAGATCCTGCATACTTCTGACAGAAGTCTCACCAAGATTATCGCAGAAAATGCATATCTCAGCTTGAAACCCCACGAAAACCAAGATATCGCTGGTTCTGCATATCAAACGCACTGTAGAGTGGTGAAAACACCAGAAAACTTGTTTCGCGCATTAAGTAGCTTGAAAAGAGCGTTCTCGAAGATTCTGCATACTTCTGACAGAAGTCTCACCAGGATTATCGTAGAAAATGCATATCTCAGCTTGAAACCCGACCGAAACCAAGATATCTCCGGTTCTGCATGTCAAACGTACTGTGGAATGGTGAAAACACCAGAAAACGTGCTTCGTGCATTAAGAAGCTCGAAAAGAGCGATCTAGATGATTCTGCATACTTCTGACAAAAGACCCACCAAGATTATCGCAGAAAATGCATATCTCAGCTTGAAACCTCACGAAAATCAAGATGTCGCCCGTTCTTCATATCAAACGGACTGTGGAGTGGTGAAAACAACCAGATATCGTGCTTCTCGCATAAAATAGCTGGAAAAGTGCGATCTCGATGATTCTGCATACTGCGGACAGAAGTGTCACCAAGATTATCGTAAAAACTGCATATCTCAGCTTGAAACCCCCCGAAAACGAAGATATCGCTGGTACTGCATATCAGACGCACTGTGGAGTGGTGAAAACACCAGATAACGTGTTTCTCGCATTAACTAGCTCGAAAAGAGCGAACTAGATGATTCTGCATACTTCTGGCAGAAGACTCACCAGGATTATCGTAGAAAATGCATATCTCAGCTTGAAACCCGACCGAAACCAAGATATCTCCGGTTCTGCATGTCAAGCGTACTGTGGAGTGGTGAAAACACCAGAAAACGTGTTTCGTGCATTAAGTAGCTCGAAAAGAGCGATCTCGACGTTTCTGCATACTTCGGACAGATGTTTCACCAAGCATATCGTAGAAAATGCATATCTGAGCTTGAAACCCAACGAAAACCAAAATATCTGCGGTTCTGCATATCCAACAAACTGTGGAGTGGTGAAAACACCAGATAACGTGTTTCTCGCATTAACTAGCTCGAAAAGAGCGTTCTCGAAGATCCTGCATACTTCTGACAGAAGTCTCACCAAGATTATCGCAGAAAATGCATATCTCAGCTTGAAACCCCACGAAAACCAAGATATCGCTGGTTCTGCATATCAAACGCACTGTAGAGTGGTGAAAACACCAGAAAACGTGTTTCGCGCATTAAGTAGCTCGAAAAGAGCGTTCTCGAAGATTCTGCATACTTCTGACAGAAGTCTCACCAGGATTATCGTAGAAAATGCATATCTCAGCTTGAAACCCGACCGAAACCAAGATATCTCCGGTTCTGCATGTCAAACGTACTGTGGAATGGTGAAAACACCAGAAAACGTGCTTCGTGCATTAAGAAGCTCGAAAAGAGCGATCTAGATGATTCTGCATACTTCTGACAAAAGACCCACCAAGATTATCGCAGAAAATGCATATCTCAGCTTGAAACCCCACGAAAACCAAGATATCGCTGTGTTCAGCATATCAAACGCACTGTGGAGTGGTGAAAACACCAGAGAACGTGTTTCTCGCATTAAAGAGCTCGAAAAGAGCGCTCTCGATGTTTCTGCATACTTCGGACAGATGTTTCAGCAAGATTATCGTAGAAAATGCATATCTCAGCTTGAAACCCGACGAAAACCAAAATATCGCGGGTACTGCATATCAAACGCACTGTGGAGTGGTGAAAACACCAGAGAACGTGATTCTCGCATTAAATAGCTCGAAAAGAGCGATCTCGATGGTTCTGCATTCTTCGGACAGAAGTCTCACCAAGATTATCGCAGCAAATGCATATCTCAGCTTGAAACCCCACGAAAACCAAGATATCGCCGGTTCTGCATTTCAAACGCACTGTGGAGTGGTGAAAACAACCAGATAACGTGTTTCTCGCATTAAATAGCTCGAAAAGAGCGATCCCGATGATTCTGCATACTTCTGACAGAAGTCTCACCAAGATTATCGCAGAAAATGCATATCTCATCTTGAAACCCCACGAAAACCAGGATATCTACTGTTCTGCATATCCAACGAACTGTGGAGTGGTGAAAACCCCAGAAAACGTGTTTCTCGCATTAAATAGCTCGAAGCGAGCGATCTCGATGATTCTGCATACTTCTAACAGAAGTCTCACCAAGATTATCGCAGAAAATGCATATCTCTGCTTGAAACCCCACGAAAACCAGGATATCTACTGTTCTGCATATCCAACGAACTGTGGAGTGGTGAAAACACCAGATAACGTGTTTCTCGGACTAAATAGCTCGAAACGAGCGATTTCGATGATTCTGCATACTTCGGACAGAAATCTCACCAAAATTATCGTAAAAAATGCATATCTCAGCTTGAAACCCCACGAAAACCAAGATATCGCTGGTTCTGCATATCCAACGCACTGTGGAGTGCTGAAAACACCAGATAACGTGTTTGTCGCAATAAGTAGCTCGAAAAGAGCGTTTTCGAAGATCCTGCACACTTCTGACAGAAGTCTCACCAAGATTATCGTAGAAAATGCATATCTCAGTCTGAAACCCGACGAAAACCGAGCTATCTCCGGTTCTGCACATCAAACGTACCGTGGAGTGGTGAAAACACCAGAAAACGTGTTTCGTGCATTAAGTAGCTCGAAAAGAGCGATCTAGATGATTCTGCATACTTCTGACAAAAGACCCACCAAGATTATCGCAGAAAATGCATATCTCAGTTGGAAACACCTAGAAAATCAAGATATCGCCTGTTCTGCATATCAAACGCACTGTGGAGTGGTGAAAACAACCAGAGAACGTGTTTCGCGCATTAAGTAGCTCGAAAAGAGCGTTCTCGAAGATTCTGCATACTTCTGACAGAGGTCTCACCAGGATTATCGTAGAAAATGCATATCTCACCTTGAATCCTCACGAAAATCAAGATGACGCCGGTTCTGCATATCAAACGCACTGTTGAGTGGTGAAAACAACCAGATAACGTGTTTCTCGGATTAAATAGCTCGAAAAGAGCGATCCCGATGATTCTGCATACTTCTGACAGAAGTCTCACCATGATTATCGTAAAAAATGCATATCTCAGCTTGAAACCTCACGAAAACCAAGATATCTCCTGTTCTGCATATCCAACGAACTGTGGAATGGTGAAAACCCCAGAAAACGTGTTTCTCGCATTAAATAGCTCGAAAAGTACGATCTCGATGACTCTGCATACTTCGGACAGAAGTCTCACCAAGATTATCGCAGAACATGCATATCTGAGCCTGAAACCCGACGAAATCCAAGATGTCGCCGGTTCTGCATATCAAACGCACTGTAGAATGTTGAAAACACCAGAAAACTTGTTTTTTCCCATGAAATAGCTCGGAACGAGCGATCTAGATGATTCTGCATACTTCAGACTGAAGTCTCACCAAGATAATCGCAGAAAATGCATATCTCAGCTTGAAACCTCACGAAAGACAAGTTATCTCTGGTTCTGCACATCAAACGTACTCTAGAGTGGTCAAAGCACCAGAAAACGTGTTTCTCGCATTAAATAGCTCGAAAAGAGCGCTCTCGATGTTTCTGCATACTTCGGACAGATGTCTCACCACGCTTATCGTAGAAAATGCATATCTCCGCTTGAAACCCGACGAAAACCAAGATATCGCTGGTTCTGCATATCAAACGCACTGTGGAGTGCTGAAAACACCAGATAACGTGTTTCTCGCATTAAATAGCTCGAAAAGTGCGATCTCGATGATTCTGCATACTTCGGACAGAAGTCTCACCATGATTATCGTAAAAAATGCATATCTCAGCTTGAAACCCCACGAAAACCAAGATATCGCTGGTTCTGCATATCAAACGCACTGTGGAGTGGTGAACCCCCAGATAACGTGTTTCTCGCATTAAATAGGTGGAAAAGAGCGATCTCGATATTTCTGCATACTTCGGACAGAGGTCTCACCAAGATTATCTCAGAAAATGCATATGTGAGCTTGAAACCCCACGAAAACCAAGATATCGCTGGTTCTGCATATCAAACGCACTGTGGAGTGGTGAAAACACCGGATAAGGTTTTTCTCGCATTAACTAGCTCGAAAAGAGCCATCTCGATGTTTCAGCATACTTCGGACAGAAGTCTCACCATGATTATCGTAAAAAATGCATATCTCAGCTTGAAACCCCACGAAAACCAAGATATCGCTGGTTCTGCACATCCAACGAACTGTGGTGTGGTGAAAACCCCAGAAAACGTGTTTCTCGCATTAAATAGCTCGAAAAGAGCGTTCTTGATGTTTCTGCATACTTAGGACAGATGTTTCACCAAGATTATCGTAGAAAATGCATATCTCAGCTTGAAACCCGACGCAAAACCAAACATCGCCGGTTCTGCAAATCAAACGCACTGTGGAGTGCTGAAAACACCAGATAACGTGTTTCTCGCATTAAATAGCTCGAAAAGTGCGATCTCGATGATTCTGCATACTTCGGACAGAAGTCTCACCAAGATTATCGCAGAAAATGCATATCTGAGCTTGAAACCCCACGACAACCAAGATATCGCTGGTTCTGCATATCAAACGAACTGTGGTGTGGTGAAAACCCCAGAAAACGTGTTTCTCTTATTAAATAGCTCGAAAAGAGCGCTCTTGATGTTTCTGCATACTTCGGACAGATGTTTCACCAAGATTATCGTAGAAAATGCATATCTCAACTTGAATCCCCACGAAAACCAATATATCGTCGGTTCTGCATAACATACGCACTGTGGAATGGTGAAAACACCAGATAACGTGTTTCTCGCATTAAATAGCTCGAAACGAGCGATCTCGATGATTCTGCATACTTCGGACAGAAATCTCACCAAGATTACCGTAAAAAATGCATATCTCAGCTTGAAACCCCACGAATGCCAAGATATCGCTGGTTCTGCATATCAATCGCACTGTGGAGTGGTGAAAACACCGGATAAGGTTTTTCTCGCATTAACTAGCTCGAAAAGAGCCATCTCGATGTTTCAGCATACTTCGGACAGAAGTCTCACCAAGATTATCGCAGAAAATGCACATCTCAACTTGAAACCCCACAAAAACCAAGATATCGCCGGTTCTGCATATCATACGCACTGTGGAGTGGTGAAAACACCAGATAACGTGTTTCTCGCATTGAATAGCTCGAAACGAGCGATCTCGATAATTAAGCATACTTCGGACAGAAGTCTCACCAAGATTATCGTAAAAAATGCATATCTCAGCTTGAAACCCCACGAAAACCTAGATATCGCTGGTTCTGCATATCAAACGCACTGTGGAGTGCTGAAAACACCAGATATCGTGTTTGTCGCAATAAGTAGCTCGAAAAGAGCGTTCTCGAAGATCCTGCATACTTCTGACAGAAGTCTCACCAAGATTATCGTAGAAAATGCATATCTCAGCTTGAAACCCGACGAAAACCGAGTTATCTCCGGTTCTGCACATCAAACGTACCGTGGAGTGGTGAAAACACCAGAAAACCTGTTTCTCGCATTAAATAGCTCCAAAAGAGCGTTCTCGACGTTTCTGCATACTTCGGACAGATGTTTCACCAAGCTTATCGTAGAAAATGCATATCTCAGCTGGAAACCCCACGAAAACCAAGATATCGCCTGTTCTGCATATCAGACGCACTGTGGAGTGGTGAAAACACCAGAAAACGTGTTTCTCGCATTAACTAGCTCGAAAAGAGCGTTCTCGATGATTCTGCATACTTCTCATAGATGAAACACCAAGTTTATCGCAGAAAATGCATATTTCAGCAGGAAACCCCACGAAAACCAAGTTATCGGCGGTTCTGCATATCATACGCACTGTGGAGTGGTGAAAACACCAGATAGCGTGTTTCTCGCATTACATAGCTCGAAACGAGCGATCTCGATGCTTCTGCATACTTCGGACAGAAGTCTCACCACAATTATCGTAAAAAATGCATATCGCAGCTTGAAACCCCACGAAAACCAAGATATCGCTGTGTTCAGCATATCAAACGCACTGTGGAGTGGTGAAAACCCCAGAAAACGTGTTTCTCGCATTAAATAGCTCGAATAGAGCGATCTCGATGATTCTTCATACTTCGGAGAGAAGTCTCAACAAGATTATCGTAAAAAATGCATATCTCAGCTTGAAACCCCACGAAAGCCAAGATATCTCCGGTTCTGCATTTCAAACGTACTGTTTAGTGGTGAAAACATCAGAATACGTGTTTCGTCCATTAAGTAGCTCGAAAAGAGCGATCTAGATGATTCTGCATACTTCTGACTGAAGTCCCACCAATATTATCGCAGAAAATGCATATCTCAGCTCGAAACCTCACGAAAATCAAGATGTTGCCGGTTCTGCACTGTGGAGTGGTGAAAACACCAGATAACGTGTTTCTCGCATTGAATAGCTCGAAACGAGCGATCTCGATAATTAAGCATACTTCGGACAGAAGTCTCACCAAGATTATCGCAGGAAATGCATATCTCAGCTTGAAACCCCACGAAAACCAAGATATCTCCGGTTCTGCATATCCAACGAACTGTGGAGAGGTGAAAACCCCAGAAACCCTGTTTCTCGCATTAAATAGCTCCAAAAGAGCGCTCTCGACGTTTCTGCATACTTCGGACAGATGTTTCACCAAGCTTATCGTAGAAAATGCATATCTGAGCTTGAAACCCGACGAAAACCAAAATATCTGCGGTTCTGCATATCCAACGCACTGTGGAGTGGTGAAAACACCAGATAACGTGTTTCTCGCATTAAGTAGCTCGAAACGAGCGTTCTCGATGATTCTGCATACTTCTGAAAGAAGTCTCACCAATATTATCGCAGAAAATGCATATCTCAGCTCGAAACCTCACGAAAATCAAGATGTTGCCGGTTCTGCATATCATACGCACTGTGGAGTGGTGAAAACACCAGATAACGTGTTTCTCGCATTGAATAGCTCGAAACGAGCGATCTCGATAATTAAGCATACTTCGGACAGAAGTCTCACCAAGATTATCGCAGGAAATGCATATCTCAGCTTGAAACCCCACGAAAACCAAGATATCTCCGGTTCTGCATGTCCTACGAACTGTGGAGTGGTGAAAACCCCAGAAAACCTGTTTCTCGCATTGAATGGCTCGAAACGAGCGATCTCGATAATTAAGCATACTTCGGACAGAAGTCTCACCAAGATTATCGCAGGAAATGCATATCTCAGCTTGAAACCCCACGAAAACCAAGATATCTCCGGTTCTGCATATCCAACGAACTGTGGAGAGGTGAAAACCCCAGAAAACCTGTTTCTCGCATTAAATAGCTCCAAAAGAGCGCTCTCGACGTTTCTGCATACTTCGGACAGATGTTTCACCAAGCTTATCGTAGAAAATGCATATCTGAGCTTGAAACCCGACGAAAACCAAAATATCTGCGGTTCTGCATATCCAACGCACTGTGGAGTGGTGAAAACACCAGATAACGTGTTTCTCGCATTAAGTAGCTCGAAACGAGCGTTCTCGATGATTCTGCATACTTCTGACAGAAGTCTCACCAGGATTATCGTAGAAAATGCATATCTCAGTTTGAAACCCGACCGAAACCAAGATATCTCCGGTTCTGCATGTCAAACGTACTGTGGAGTGGTGAAAACACCAGAATACGTGTTTCGTGCATTAAGTAGCTCGAAAAGAGCGATCTAGATGATTCTGCATACTTCTGACTGAAGTCTCACCAATATTATCGCAGAAAATGCATATCTCAGCTCGAAACCTCACGAAAATCAAGATGTTGCCGGTTCTGCATATCCAGCGCACTGTGGAGTGGTGAAAATACCAGATAACGTTTTTCTCGCATTAAGTAGCTCGATACGAGCGTTCTCGATGATTCTGCATACTTCTGACAGAAGTCTCACCAATATTATCGCAGAAAATGCATATCTCAGCTCGAAACCTCACGAAAATCAAGATGTTGCCGGTTCTGCATACCGTACGCACTGTGGAGTGGTGAAAACACCAGATAACGTGTTTCTCGCATTGAATAGCTCGAAACGAGCGATCTCGATAATTAAGCATACTTCGGACAGAAGTCTCACCAAGATTATCGCAGGAAATGCATATCTCAGCTTGAAACCCCACGAAAACCAAGATATCTCCGGTTCTGCATATCCAACGAACTGTGGAGAGGTGAAAACCCCAGAAAACCTGTTTCTCGTATTAAATAGCTCCAAAAGAGCGCTCTCGACGTTTCTGCATACTTCGGACAGATGTTTCACCAAGCTTATCGTAGAAAATGCATATCTGAGCTTGAAACCCGACGAAAACCAAAATATCTGCGGTTCTGCATATCCAACGCACTGTGGAGTGGTGAAAACACCAGATAACGTGTTTCTCGCATTAAGTAGCTCGAAACGAGCGTTCTCGATGATTCTGCATACTTCTGACAGAAGTCTCACCAGGATTATCGTAGAAAATGCATATCTCAGTTTGAAACCCGACCGAAACCAAGATATCTCCGGTTCTGCATGTCAAACGTACTGTGGAGTGGTGAAAACACCAGAATACGTGTTTCGTGCATTAAGTAGCTCGAAAAGAGCGATCTAGATGATTCTGCATACTTCTGACTGAAGTCTCATCAATATTATCGCAGAAAATGTATATCTCAGCTCGAAACCTCACGAAAATCTAGATGTTGCCGGTTCTGCATATCAAACGCACTGTGGAGTGGTGAAAACAACCAGATAACGTGTTTCTCGCATTAAATAGCTCGAAAAGAGCGTTCTCGAAGATCCTGCATACTTCTGACAGAAGTCTCACCAAGATTATCGTAGAAAATGCATATCTCAGCTTGAAACCCGACGAAAACAGAGTTATCTCCGGTTCTGCCCAACAAACGTACCGTGGAGTGGTGAAAACACCAGAAAACGTGTTTCGCGCATTAAGTAGCTCGAAACGAGCGATCTCGATGATTCTGCATACTTCTGACTGAAGTCTCACCAATATTATCGCAGAAAATGCATATCTCAGCTCGAAACCTCACGAAAATCAAGATGTTGCCGGTTCTGCATATCGTACGCACTGTGGAGTGGTGAAAACACCAGATAACGTGTTTCTCGCATTGAATAGCTCGAAACGAGCGATCTCGATAATTAAGCATACTTCTGACTGAAGTCTCACCAATATTATCGCAGAAAATGCATATCTCAGCTTGAAACCCGACGAAAACCAAGATGTCGACGGTTCTGCATATCAAACGCACTGTGGGGTGGTGAAAACACCAGAAAACGAGTTTCTCGCATGAAATATCACGAATAGAGCGCTCTCGATGTTTATGCATACTTCGGACAGATGTTTCACCAAGATTATCGTAGAAAATGCATATCTCAGCTTGAAACCCGACGAAAACCAAAATATCGCCGGTTCTGCTTATCAAACCAACTGTGGAGTGGTGAAAACACCAGATAACGTGTTTCTCGCATTAAATAGCTCGAAAAGTGCGATCTCGATGATTCTGCATACTTCTAACAGAAGTCTCACCGAGATTATCGCAGAAAATGCATATCTCTGCTTGAAACCCCACGAAAACCAAGATATCGCCGGTTCTGCATATCAAACGAACTGTGGAATGGTGAAAACCCCAGAAAACGAGTTTCTCGCATTAAATTTCACGAATAGAGCGCTCTCGATGTTTATGCATACTTCGGACAGATGTTTCACCAAGATTATCGTCGAAAATGCATATCTCAGCTTGAAACCCGACGAAAACCAAAATATCGCCGGTTCTGCATATCAAACCAACTGTGGAGTGGTGAAAACACCAGATAACGTGTTTCTCGCATTAAATAGCTCGAAAAGTGCGATCTCGATGATTCTGCATACTTCTAACAGAAGTCTCACCAAGATTATCGCAGAAAATGCATATCTCTGCTTGAAACCCCACGAAAACCAAGATATCGCCGGTTCTGCATATCAAACGCACTGTGGAGTGGTGAAAACACCAGGTAACGTGTTTCTCGCATTAAATAGCTCGAAACGAGCGATCTCGATGAATCTGCATACTTCGGACAGAAGTCCCACCAAGATTATCGTAAAAAATGCATATCTCAGCTTGAAACCCCACGAAAGCCAAGATATCGCTGTGTTCAGCATAGCAGACGCACTGTGGAATGGTGAAAACCCAAGAAAACATGTTTCTCGCATTAAATAGCTCGAATAGAGCGATCTCGATGAATTCTTCATACTTCGGACAGAAGTCTCAACAAGATTATCGTAAAAAATGCATATCTCAGCTTGATACCCCGCGAAAGCCAAGATATCGCTGGTTCTGCATATCAAACGCACTGTGGAGTGGTGAAAACACCGGATAAGGTTTTTCTCGCATTAACTAGCTCGAAAAGAGCGATCTCGATGTTTCAGCATACTTCGGACAGAAGTCTCTCCAAGATTATCGCAGAAAATGCATATCTAAGCTTGAAACCCCACGAAAACCAAGATATCGCCGGTTCTGCATATCATACGCACTGAGGAGTGGTGAAAATACCAGATAACGTGTTTCTCGCATTAAATAGCTCGAAACCATCGAGCTCGATGATTAAGCATACATCGGACAGAAGTCTCACCAAGATTATGGTAAAAAATGCATATCTCAGCTTGAAACCCCACGAAAACCAAGATATCGATGGTTCTGCATATGAAACGCACTGTGGAGTGCTGAAAACACCAGATAACGTGTTTGTCGCATTAAATAGCTCGAATAGAGCGATCTCGATGAGTCTGCATACTTCGGACAGAAGTCTCACCAAGATTATCGCAGAAAATGCATATCTCAGCTTGAAACCCCACGAAAACCAAGATGTCGCCGGTTCTGCATATCAAACGCCCTGTGGAGTGGTGAAAACACCAGATAACGTGTTTCACGCATTAAATAGCTCGAAACGAGCGATCTCGATGATTCTGCATACTTCGGACAGAAGTCTCAACAAGATTATCGCAGAAAATGCATATCTCAGCTTGAAACCCCACGAAAACCAAGATGTCGCCGGTTCTGCATATCAAACGCTCTGTGGAGTGGTGAAAACACCAGATAACGTGTTTCTCGCACTAACTAGCTCGAAAAGAGCGATCTCGATGATACAGCATACTTCGTACAGAAGTCTCAACAAGATTATCGCAGAAAATGCATTATCTCAGCTTGAAACCCGACCGAAACTGAGTTATCTCCGGTTCTGCATATCAAACGCACTGTGGAGTGGTGAAAACACCAGATAACGTGTTTCTCGCATTAAATAGCTCGAAAAGAGCGTTCTCGAAGATCCTGCATACATCTGACAGAAGTCTCACCAAGAATATCGTAGAAAATGCATATCTCAGCTTGAAACCCGACGAAAACCGAGTTATCTCCGGTTCTGCATATCCAACGAACTGTGGTGTTGTGAAAACCCCAGAAAACGTGTTTCTCGCATTAAATAGCTCGATAAGATCGCTCTCGACGTTTCTGCATACTTCGGACAGATGTTTCACCAAGATTATCGTAGAAAATGCATATCTCAGCTTGAAACCCGACGAAAACCAAAATATCGCCGGTTCTGCATATCAAACCAACTGTGGAGTTGTGAAAACACCAGATAACGTGTTTCTCGCATTAAATAGCTCGAAAAGTGCGATCTCGATGATTCTGCATACTTCTAACAGAAGTCTCACCAAGATTATCGCAGAAAATGCATATCTCTGCTTGAAACCCCACGAAAACCAAGATATCTACTGTTCTGCATATCCAAGGAACTGTGGAGTGGTGAAAACCACAGAAAACGTGTTTCTCGCATTAAATAGCTCGAAAAGAGCGCTCTGGACGTATCTGCATACTTCGGACAGATGTTTCACCATGCTTATCGTACAAAATGCATATCTCAGCTTGAAACCCGACGAAAACCAAAATATCTCCGGTTCTGCATATCCAACGAACTGTGGAGTGGTGAAAACCCCAGAAAACGAGTTTCTCGCATCAAATAGCTCGAAAAGAGCGCTCTCGATGTTTCTGCATACTTCGGACAGATGTTTCACCAAGATTATCGTAGAAAATGCATATCTCAGCTTGAAACCCGACCGAAACCAAGATATCTCCGGTTCTGCATGTCAAACGTACTGTGGAGTGGTGATAACACCAGAAAACGTGTTTCGTGCATTAAGTAGCTCGAATAGAGCGATCTAGGTGATTCTGCATACTTCTGACTGAAGTCTCACACATATTATCGCAGAAAATGCATATCTCAGCTCGAAACCTCACGAAAATCAAGATGTTGCCGGTTCTGCATATCAAACGCACTGTGGAGAGGTGAAAACAACCAGAGAACGTGTTTCTCTCATTAAATAGCTCGAAAAGGGCGATCCCGATGATTCAGCATACTTCGGAGAGAAGTCTCACCAAGATTATCGCAGGAACTGCATATCTCAACTAGAAACCCCACGAAAACCAAGATATCTCCGGTTCTGCATATCCTACGAACTGTGGAATGGTGAAAACCCCAGAAAACGAGCTTCTCGCATTAAATATCACGAATAGGGCGCTCTCGATGATTATGCATACTTCGGACAGATGTTTCACCAAGATTATCGTAGAAAATGCATATCTCATCTTCAGACCCGACGAAAACCAAAATATCGCCGGTTCTGCATATCAAACCAACTGTGGAGTGGTGAAAACACCAGATAACGTGTTTGTCGCATTAACTAGCACGGGTAGAGCGATCTCGATGAGTCTGCATACTTCGGACAGAAGTCTCACCAAGATTATCGTAAAAAATGCATATCTCAGCTTGAAACCGCACGAAAACCAAGATATCGCTGGTACTGCATATCAAACGCACTGTGGAGTGGTGAAAACACCAGATAACGTGTTTCTCGCATTGAATAGCTCGAAATAGCGATCTCGATGATTCTGCATAATTAGGACAGAAGACTCACCAGGTTTATCGTAGAAAATGCATATCTCAGCTTGAAACCCGACCGAAACCAAGATATCTCCGGTTCTGCATGTCAAACGTACTGTGGAGTGGTGAAAACACCAGAAAACGTGTTTCGTGCATTAAGTAGCTCGAAAAGAGCGATCTCGACGTTTCTGCATACTTCGGACAGATGTTTCACCAAGCATATCGTAGAAAATGCATATCTCAGCTTGAAACCCAACGAAAACCAAAATATCTGCGGTTCTGCATATCCAACAAACTGTGGAGTGGTGAAAACACCAGATAACGTGTTTCTCGCATTAACTAGCTCGAAAAGAGCGTTCTCGAAGATCCTGCATACTTCTGACAGAAGTCTCACCAAGATTATCGCAGAAAATGCATATCTCAGCTTGAAACCCCACGAAAACCAAGATATCGCTGGTTCTGCATATCAAACGCACTGTAGAGTGGTGAAAACACCAGAAAACTTGTTTCGCGCATTAAGTAGCTTGAAAAGAGCGTTCTCGAAGATTCTGCATACTTCTGACAGAAGTCTCACCAGGATTATCGTAGAAAATGCATATCTCAGCTTGAAACCCGACCGAAACCAAGATATCTCCGGTTCTGCATGTCAAACGTACTGTGGAATGGTGAAAACACCAGAAAACGTGCTTCGTGCATTAAGAAGCTCGAAAAGAGCGATCTAGATGATTCTGCATACTTCTGACAAAAGACCCACCAAGATTATCGCAGAAAATGCATATCTCAGCTTGAAACCTCACGAAAATCAAGATGTCGCCCGTTCTTCATATCAAACGGACTGTGGAGTGGTGAAAACAACCAGATATCGTGCTTCTCGCATAAAATAGCTGGAAAAGTGCGATCTGGATGATTCTGCATACTGCGGACAGAAGTGTCACCAAGATTATCGTAAAAACTGCATATCTCAGCTTGAAACCCCCCGAAAACGAAGATATCGCTGGTACTGCATATCAGACGCACTGTGGAGTGGTGAAAACACCAGATAACGTGTTTCTCGCATTAACTAGCTCGAAAAGAGCGAACTAGATGATTCTGCATACTTCTGGCAGAAGACTCACCAGGATTATCGTAGAAAATGCATATCTCAGCTTGAAACCCGACCGAAACCAAGATATCTCCGGTTCTGCATGTCAAGCGTACTGTGGAGTGGTGAAAACACCAGAAAACGTGTTTCGTGCATTAAGTAGCTCGAAAAGAGCGATCTCGACGTTTCTGCATACTTCGGACAGATGTTTCACCAAGCATATCGTAGAAAATGCATATCTCAGCTTGAAACCCAACGAAAACCAAAATATCTGCGGTTCTGCATATCCAACAAACTGTGGAGTGGTGAAAACACCAGATAACGTGTTTCTCGCATTAACTAGCTCGAAAAGAGCGTTCTCGAAGATCCTGCATACTTCTGACAGAAGTCTCACCAGGATTATCGTAGAAAATGCATATCTCAGCTTGAAACCCGACCGAAACCAAGATATCTCCGGTTCTGCATGTCAAACGTACTGTGGAATGGTGAAAACACCAGAAAACGTGCTTCGTGCATTAAGAAGCTCGAAAAGAGCGATCTAGATGATTCTGCATACTTCTGACAAAAGACCCACCAAGATTATCGCAGAAAATTCATATCTCAGCTTGAAACCTCACGAAAATCAAGATGTCGCCCGTTCTTCATATCAAACGGACTGTGGAGTGGAGAAAACAACCAGATATCGTGCTTCTCGCATAAAATAGCTGGAAAAGTGCGATCTCGATGATTCTGCATACTGCGGACAGAAGTGTCACCAAGATTTTCGTAAAAACTGCATATCTCAGCTTGAAACCCCCCGAAAACGAAGATATCGCTGGTACTGCATATCAGACGCACTGTGGAGTGGTGAAAACACCAGATAACGTGTTTCTCGCATTAACTAGCTCGAAAAGAGCGATCTAGATGATTCTGCATACTGCGGACAGAAGTGTCACCAAGATTATCGTAAAAACTGCATATCTCAGCTTGAAACCCCCCGAAAACGAAGATATCGCTGGTACTGCATATCAGACGCACTGTGGAGTGGTGAAAACACCAGATAACGTGTTTCTCGCATTAACTAGCTCGAAAAGAGCGATCTAGATGATTCTGCATACTTCTGGCAGAAGACTCACCAGGATTATCGTAGAAAATGCATATCTCAGCTTGAAACCCGACCGAAACCAAGATATCTCCGGTTCTGCATGTCAAACGTACTGTGGAGTGGTGAAAACACCAGAAAACGTGTTTCGTGCATTAAGTAGCTCGAAAAGAGCGATATCGACGTTTCTGCATACTTCGGACAGATGTTTCACCAAGCATATCGTAGAAAATGCATATCTCAGCTTGAAACCCAACGAAAACCAAAATATCTGCGGTTCTGCATATCCAACAAACTGTGGAGTGGTGAAAACACCAGATAACGTGTTTCTCGCATTAACTAGCTCGAAAAGAGCGTTCTCGAAGATCCTGCATACTTCTGACAGAAGTCTCACCAAGATTATCGCAGAAAATGCATATCTCAGCTTGAAACCCCACGAAAACCAAGATATCGCTGGTTCTGCATATCAAACGCACTGTAGAGTGGTGAAAACACCAGAAAACGTGTTTCGCGCATTAAGTAGCTAGAAAAGAGCGTTCTCGAAGATTCTGCATACTTCTGACAGAAGTCTCACCAGGATTATCGTAGAAAATGCATATCTCAGCTTGAAACCCGACCGAAACCAAGATATCTCCGGTTCTGCATGTCAAACGTACTGTGGAATGGTGAAAACACCAGAAAACGTGCTTCGTGCATTAAGAAGCTCGAAAAGCGCGATCCCGATGATTCAGCATACTTCGGACAGAAGTCTCACAAATATTATCGCAGAAAATGCATATCTCAGCTTGAAACCCCACGAAAACCAAGATATCTCCGGTTCTGCATATCAATCGCACTGTGGAGTGGTGAAAACACCAGATAACGTTTTTCTCGCATTAAATCTCTCGAGACGAGCGATCTCGATGATTCTGCATACTTCGGACAGAAGTTTCACCAAAATTATCGTAAAAAATGCATATCTAAGCTTGAAACCCCACGAAAACCAAGATATCGCCGGTTCTGCATGTCAAACGTACTGTGGAGTGGTGAAAACACCAGAAAACGTGTTTCGTGCATTAAGTAGCTCGAAAAGAGCGATCTCGACGTTTCTGCATACTTCGGACAGATGTTTCACCAAGCATATCGTAGAAAATGCATATCTCAGCTTGAAACCCAACGAAAACCAAAATATCTGCGGTTCTGCGTATCCAACAAACTGTGGAGTGGTGAAAACACCAGATAACGTGTTTCTCGCATTAACTAGCTCGAAAAGAGCGTTTTCGAAGATCCTGCATACTTCTGACAGAAGTCTCACCAAGATTATCGCAGAAAATGCATATCTCAGCTTGAAACCCCACGAAAACCAAGATATCGCTGGTTCTGCATATCAAACGCACTGTAGAGTGGTGAAAACACCAGAAAACGTGTTTCGCGCATTAAGTAGCTCGAAAAGAGCGTTCTCGAAGATTCTGCATACTTCTGACAGAAGTCTCACCAGGATTATCGTAGAAAATGCATATCTCAGCTTGAAACCCGACCGAAACCAAGATATCTCCGGTTCTGCATGTCAAACGTACTGTGGAATGGTGAAAACACCAGAAAACGTGCTTCGTGCATTAAGAAGCTCGAAAAGCGCGATCCCAATGATTCAGCATACTTCGGACAGAAGTCTCACAAATATTATCGCAGAAAATGCATATCTCAGCTTGAAACCCCACGAAAACCAAGATATCTCCGGTTCTGCATATCAATCGCACTGTGGAGTGGTGAAAACACCAGATAAAGTTTTTCTCGCATTAAATCTCTCGAGACGAGCGATCTCGATGATTCTGCATACTTCGGACAGAAGTTTCACCAAAATTATCGTAAAAAATGCATATCTAAGCTTGAAACCCCACGAAAACCAAGATATCGCCGGTTCTGCATATCATACGCACTGTGGAGTGGTGAAAACACCAGCGATCGTGTTTCTCGCATTAAATAGCTCGAAAAGTGCGATCTCGATGATTCTGCATACTTCGGACAGAAGTCTCAACAAGATTATCGCAGAAAATGCATATTTCAGCTTGAAACCCCACGAAAACAAAGATATCTACTGTTCTGCATATCAATCGCACTGTGGAGTGGTGAAAATACCAGATAACGTGTTTCTCGCATTAAATAGCTCGAAATGTGCGATCTCGATGATTCTGCAAACTTCTAACAGAAGTCTCACACGGATTATCGCAGAAAATGCATATCTCTGCTTGAAACCCCACGAAAACCAAGATATCTACTGTTCTGCATATCCAACGAACTGTGGAGTTGTGAAAACCCCAGAAAACGTGTTTCTCGCATTAAATAGCTCGAAAAGAGCGCTCTCGATGTTTCTGCATACTTCGGACAGATGTTTCACCAAGCTTATCGTAGAAAATGCATATCTCAGCTTGAAACCCGACGAAAACCAAAATATCTCCGGTTCTGCATATCCAACATACTGTGGAGTGGTGAAAACACCAGATAACGTGTTTCTCGCATTAAATAGCTCGAAACGAGCGATCTCGATGATTCTGCATACTTCGGACAGAAGTCTCACCAAAATTATCGTAAAAAATGCATATCTCAGCTTGAAACCCCACGAAAACCAAGATATCGACGGTTCGGCATACCATACGCACTGTGGAGTGGTGAAAACACCAGATAACGTGTTTCTCGCACTAACTAGCTCGAAAAGAGCGATATCGATGATTCAGCAAACTTCGGACAGAAGTCTCACCAAGATTATCGCAGAAAATGCATATCTCAGCTTGAAACCCCACGAAAACCAAGATGTCGCCGGTTCTGCATATCAAACGCCCTGTGGAGTGGTGAAAACACCAGATAACGTGTTTCTCGCATTAAATAGCTCGAAACGAGCGATCTCGATGATTCTGCATACTTCGGACAGAAGTCTCAACAAGATTATCGCAGAAAATGCATATCTCAGCTTGAAACCCCACGAAAACCAAGATGTCGCCGGTTCTGCATATCAAACGCTCTGTGGAGTGGTGAAAACACCAGATAACGTGTTTCTCGCACTAACTAGCTCGAAAAGAGCGATCTCGATGATACAGCATACTTCGTACAGAAGTCTCAACAAGATTATCGCAGAAAATGCATTATCTCAGCTTGAAACCCGACCGAAACTGAGTTATCTCCGGTTCTGCATATCAAACGCACTGTGGAGTGGTGAAAACACCAGATAACGTGTTTCTCGCATTAAATAGCTCGAAAAGAGCGTTCTCGAAGATCCTGCATACATCTGACAGAAGTCTCACCAAGAATATCGTAGAAAATGCATATCTCAGCTTGAAACCCGACGAAAACCGAGTTATCTCCGGTTCTGCATATCCAACGAACTGTGGTGTTGTGAAAACCCCAGAAAACGTGTTTCTCGCATTAAATAGCTCGATAAGAGCGCTCTCGACGTTTCTGCATACTTCGGACAGATGTTTCACCAAGATTATCGTAGAAAATGCATATCTCAGCTTGAAACCCGACGAAAACCAAAATATCGCCGGTTCTGCATATCAAACCAACTGTGGAGTTGTGAAAACACCAGATAACGTGTTTCTCGCATTGAATAGCTCGAAATAGCGATCTCGATGTTTCTGCATAATTCGGACAGAAGACTCACCAGGATTATCGTAGAAAATGCATATCTCAGCTTGAAACCCGACCGAAACCAAGATATCTCCTGTTCTGCATGTCAAACGTACTGTGGAGTGGTGAAAACACCAGAAAACGTGTTTCGTGCATTAAGTAGCTCGAAAAGAGCGATCTCGAAGATTCTGCATACTTCTGACAGAAGTCTCACCAGGATTATCGTAGAAAATGCATATCTCAGCTTGAAACCCGACCGAAACCAAGATATCTCCGGTTCTGCATGTCAAACGTACTGTGGAATGGTGAAAACACCAGAAAACGTGCTTCGTGCATTAAGAAGCTCGAAAAGAGCGATCTAGATGATTCTGCATACTTCTGACAAAAGACCCACCAAGATTATCGCAGAAAATGCATATCTCAGCTTGAAACCTCACGAAAATCAAGATGTCGCCCGTTCTTCATATCAAACGGACTGTGGAGTGGAGAAAACAACCAGATATCGTGCTTCTCGCATAAAATAGCTGGAAAAGTGCGATCTCGATGATTCTGCATACTGCGGACAGAAGTGTCACCAAGATTTTCGTAAAAACTGCATATCTCAGCTTGAAACCCCCCGAAAACGAAGATATCGCTGGTACTGCATATCAGACGCACTGTGGAGTGGTGAAAACACCAGATAACGTGTTTCTCGCATTAACTAGCTCGAAAAGAGCGATCTAGATGATTCTGCATACTGCGGACAGAAGTGTCACCAAGATTATCGTAAAAACTGCATATCTCAGCTTGAAACCCCCCGAAAACGAAGATATCGCTGGTACTGCATATCAGACGCACTGTGGAGTGGTGAAAACACCAGATAACGTGTTTCTCGCATTAACTAGCTCGAAAAGAGCGATCTAGATGATTCTGCATACTTCTGACAGAAGACTCACCAGGATTATCGTAGAAAATGCATATCTCAGCTTGAAACCCGACCGAAACCAAGATATCTCCGGTTCTGCATGTCAAACGTACTGTGGAGTGGTGAAAACACCAGAAAACGTGTTTCGTGCATTAAGTAGCTCGAAAAGAGCGATCTCGACGTTTCTGCATACTTCGGACAGATGTTTCACCAAGCATATCGTAGAAAATGCATATCTCAGCTTGAAACCCAACGAAAACCAAAATATCTGCGGTTCTGCATATCCAACAAACTGTGGAGTGGTGAAAACACCAGATAACGTGTTTCTCGCATTAACTAGCTCGAAAAGAGCGTTCTCGAAGATCCTGCATACTTCTGACAGAAGTCTCACCAAGATTATCGCAGAAAATGCATATCTCAGCTTGAAACCCCACGAAAACCAAGATATCGCTGGTTCTGCATATCAAACGCACTGTAGAGTGGTGAAAACACCAGAAAACGTGTTTCGCGCATTAAGTAGCTCGAAAAGAGCGTTCTCGAAGATTCTGCATACTTCTGACAGAAGTCTCACCAGGATTATCGTAGAAAATGCATATCTCAGCTTGAAACCCGACCGAAACCAAGATATCTCCGGTTCTGCATGTCAAACGTACTGTGGAATGGTGAAAACACCAGAAAACGTGCTTCGTGCATTAAGAAGCTCGAAAAGCGCGATCCCGATGATTCAGCATACTTCGGACAGAAGTCTCACAAATATTATCGCAGAAAATGCATATCTCAGCTTGAAACCCCACGAAAACCAAGATATCTCCGGTTCTGCATATCAATCGCACTGTGGAGTGGTGAAAACACCAGATAACGTTTTTCTCGCATTAAATCTCTCGAGACGAGCGATCTCGATGATTCTGCATACTTCGGACAGAAGTTTCACCAAAATTATCGTAAAAAATGCATATCTAAGCTTGAAACCCCACGAAAACCAAGATATCGCCGGTTCTGCATATCATACGCACTGTGGAGTGGTGAAAACACCAGCGATCGTGTTTCTCGCATTAAATAGCTCGAAAAGTGCGATCTCGATGATTCTGCATACTTCGGACAGAAGTCTCAACAAGATTATCGCAGAAAATGCATATTTCAGCTTGAAACCCCACGAAAACAAAGATATCTACTGTTCTGCATATCAATCGCACTGTGGAGTGGTGAAAATACCAGATAACGTGTTTCTCGCATTAAATAGCTCGAAATGTGCGATCTCGATGATTCTGCAAACTTCTAACAGAAGTCTCACAAGGATTATCGCAGAAAATGCATATCTCTGCTTGAAACCCCACGAAAACCAAGATATCTACTGTTCTGCATATCCAACGAACTGTGGAGTGGTGAAAACACCAGATAACGTGTTTCTCGCACTAACTAGCTCGAAAAGAGCGATCTCGATGATACAGCATACTTCGTACAGAAGTCTCAACAAGATTATCGCAGAAAATGCATTATCTCAGCTTGAAACCCGACCGAAACTGAGTTATCTCCGGTTCTGCATATCAAACGCACTGTGGAGTGGTGAAAACACCAGATAACGTGTTTCTCGCATTAAATAGCTCGAAAAGAGCGTTCTCGAAGATCCTGCATACATCTGACAGAAGTCTCACCAAGAATATCGTAGAAAATGCATATCTCAGCTTGAAACCCGACGAAAACCGAGTTATCTCCGGTTCTGCATATCCAACGAACTGTGGTGTTGTGAAAACCCCAGAAAACGTGTTTCTCGCATTAAATAGCTCGATAAGAGCGCTCTCGACGTTTCTGCATACTTCGGACAGATGTTTCACCAAGATTATCGTAGAAAATGCATATCTCAGCTTGAAACCCGACGAAAACCAAAATATCGCCGGTTCTGCATATCAAACCAACTGTGGAGTTGTGAAAACACCAGATAACGTGTTTCTCGCATTGAATAGCTCGAAATAGCGATCTCGATGTTTCTGCATAATTCGGACAGAAGACTCACCAGGATTATCGTAGAAAATGCATATCTCAGCTTGAAACCCGACCGAAACCAAGATATCTCCGGTTCTGCATGTCAAACGTACTGTGGAGTGGTGAAAACACCAGAAAACGTGTTTCGTGCATTAAGTAGCTCGAAAAGAGCGATCTCGACGTTTCTGCATACTTCGGACAGATGTTTCACCAAGCATATCGTAGAAAATGCATATCTCAGCTTGAAACCCAACGAAAACCAAAATATCTGCGGTTCTGCATATCCAACAAACTGTGGAGTGGTGAAAACACCAGATAACGTGTTTCTCGCATTAACTAGCTCGAAAAGAGCGTTCTCGAAGATCCTGCATACTTCTGACAGAAGTCTCACAAAGATTATCGCAGAAAATGCATATCTCAGCTTGAAACCCCACGAAAACCAAGATATCGCTGGTTCTGCATATCAAACGCACTGTAGAGTGGTGAAAACACCAGAAAACTTGTTTCGCGCATTAAGTAGCTCGAAAAGAGCGTTCTCGAAGATTCTGCATACTTCTGACAGAAGTCTCACCAGGATTATCGTAAAAAATGCATATCTCAGCTTGAAACCCGACCGAAACCAAGATATCTCCGGTTCTGCATGTCAAACGTACTGTGGAATGGTGAAAACACCAGAAAACGTGCTTCGTGCATTAAGAAGCTCGAAAAGAGCGATCTAGATGATTCTGCATACTTCTGACAAAAGACCCACCAAGATTATCGCAGAAAATGCATATCTCAGCTTGAAACCTCACGAAAATCAAGATGTCGCCCGTTCTTCATATCAAACGGACTGTGGAGTGGTGAAAACAACCAGATATCGTGCTTCTCGCATAAAATAGCTGGAAAAGTGCGATCTCGATGATTCTGCATACTGCGGACAGAAGTGTCACCAAGATTATCGTAAAAACTGCATATCTCAGCTTGAAACCCCCCGAATACGAAGATATCGCTGGTACTGCATATCAGACGCACTGTGGAGTGGTGAAAACACCAGATAACGTGTTTCTCGCATTAACTAGCTCGAAAAGAGCGATCTAGATGATTCTGCATACTTCTGGCAGAAGACTCACCAGGATTATCGTAGAAAATGCATATCTCAGCTTGAAACCCGACCGAAACCAAGATATCTCCGGTTCTGCATGTCAAACGTACTGTGGAGTGGTGAAAACACCAGAAAACGTGTTTCGTGCATTAAGTAGCTCGAAAAGAGCGATCTCGACGTTTCTGCATACTTCGGACAGATGTTTCACCAAGCATATCGTAGAAAATGCATATCTCAGCTTGAAACCCGACGAAAACCAAAATATCTCCGGTTCTGCATATCCAACATACTGTGGAGTGGTGAAAACACCAGATAACGTGTTTCTCGCATTAAATAGCTCGAAACGAGCGATCTCGATGATTCTGCATACTTCGGACAGAAGTCTCACCAAAATTATCGTAAAAAATGCATATCTCAGCTTGAAACCCCACGAAAACCAAGATATCGACGGTTCGGCATACCATACGCACTGTGGAGTGGTGAAAACACCAGATAACGTGTTTCTCGCACTAACTAGCTCGAAAAGAGCGATGTCGATGATTCAGCAAACTTCGGACAGAAGTCTCACCAAGATTATCGCAGAAAATGCATATCTCAGCTTGAAACCCCACGAAAACCAAGATGTCGCCGGTTCTGCATATCAAACGCCCTGTGGAGTGGTGAAAACACCAGATAACGTGTTTCTCGCATTAAATAGCTCGAAACGAGCGATCTCGATGATTCTGCATACTTCGGACAGAAGTCTCAACAAGATTATCGCAGAAAATGCATACCTCAGCTTGAAACCCCACGAAAACCAAGATGTCGCCGGTTCTGCATATCAAACGCCCTGTGGAGTGGTGAAAACACCAGATAACGTGTTTCTCGCATTAAATAGCTCGAAAAGTGCGATCTCGATGATTCTGCATACTTCTAACAGAAGTCTCACCAAGATTATCGCAGAAATTGCATATCTCTGCTTGAAACCCCACGAAAACCAAGATATCTACTGTTCTGCATATCCAAGGAACTGTGGAGTGGTGAAAACCACAGAAAACGTGTTTCTCGCATTAAATAGCTCGAAAAGAGCGCTCTGGACGTATCTGCATACTTCGGACAGATGTTTCACCATGCTTATCGTACAAAATGCATATCTCAGCTTGAAACCCGACGAAACCCAAAATATCTCCGGTTCTGCATATCCAACGAACTGTGGAGTGGTGAAAACCCCAGAAAACGAGTTTCTCGCATCAAATAGTTCGAAAAGAGCGCTCTCGATGTTTCTGCATACTTCGGACAGATGTTTCACCAAGATTATCGTAGAAAATGCATATCTCAGCTTGAAACCCGACCGAAACCAAGATATCTCCGGTTCTGCATGTCAAACGTACTGTGGAGTGGTGATAACACCAGAAAACGTGTTTCGTGCATTAAGTAGCTCGAAAAGAGCGATCTAGGTGATTCTGCGTACTTCTGACTGAAGTCTCACACATATTATCGCAGAAAATGCATATCTCAGCTCGAAACCTCACGAAAATCAAGATGTTGCCGGTTCTGCATATCAAACGCACTGTGGAGAGGTGAAAACAACCAGAGAACGTGTTTCTCTCATTAAATAGCTCGAAAAGGGCGATCCCGATGATTCAGCATACTTCGGAGAGAAGTCTCACCAAGATTATCGCAGGAACTGCATATCTCAGCTAGAAACCCCACGAAAACCAAGATATCTCCGGTTCTGCATATCCAACGAACTGTGGAATGGTGAAAACCCCAGAAAACGAGCTTCTCGCATTAAATATCACGAATAGGGCGCTCTCGATGATTATGCATACTTCGGACAGATGTTTCACCAAGATTATCGTAGAAAATGCATATCTCAGCTTCAGACCCGACGAAAACCAAAATATCGCCGGTTCTGCATATCAAACCAACTGTGGAGTGGTGAAAACACCAGATAACGTGTTTGTCGCATTAAATAGCACGGGTAGAGCGATCTCGATGAGTCTGCATACTTCGGACAGAAGTCTCACCAAGATTATCGTAAAAAATGCATATCTCAGCTTGAAACCCCACGAAAACCAAGATATCGCTGGTACTGCATATCAAACGCACTGTGGAGTGGTGAAAACACCAGATAACGTGTTTCTCGCATTAAATAGCTCGAAAAGAGCGATCTCGATGATTCTGCATACTTCGGACAGAAGTCTCACCAAGATAATCGTAAAAAATGCATATCTCAGCTTGAAACCCCACGAAAACCGAGATATCGCTGGTACTGCATATCAAACGCACTGTGGAGTGGTGAAAACACCAGATAACGTGTTTCTCGCATTGAATAGCTCGAAATAGCGATCTCGATGATTCTGCATAATTCGGACAGAAGACTCACCAGGATTATCGTAGAAAATGCATATCTCAGCTTGAAACCCGACCGAAACCAAGATATCTCCGGTTCTGCATGTCAAACGTACTGTGGAGTGGTGAAAACACCAGAAAACGTGTTTCGTGCATTAAGTAGCTCGAAAAGAGCGATCTCGACGTTTCTGCATACTTCGGACAGATGTTTCACCAAGCATATCGTAGAAAATGCATATCTCAGCTTGAAACCCAACGAAAACCAAAATATCTGCGGTTCTGCATATCCAACAAACTGTGGAGTGGTGAAAACACCAGAAAACGTGTTTCGCGCATTAAGTAGCTCGAAAAGAGCGTTCTCGAAGATTCTGCATGCTTCTGACAGAAGTCTCACCAGGATTATCGTAGAAAATGCATATCTCAGCTTGAAACCTTACCGAAACCAAGATATCTCCGGTTCTGCATGTCAAACGTACTGTGGAATGGTGAAAACACCAGAAAACGTGCTTCGTGCATTAACTAGCTCGAAAAGAGCGATCTAGATGATTCTGCATACTTCTGGCAGAAGACTCACCTAGAGTATCGCAGAAAATGCATATCTCAGCTTGAACCCCGACGAAATCCAAGATGTCGCCGGTTCTGCATATCAAACGCACTGCGGAGTGGTGAAAACACCAGATAACGTTTTTCTCGCATTAAATAGCTCGAAAAGAGCGATCTCGAAGGTTCTGCATACTTCTGAAAGAAGACCCACCAAGATTATCGCAGAAAATACATATCTCAGCTGGAAACACCACGAAAATCAAGATATCGCCTGTTCAGCATATCAAACGCACTGTGGAGTGGTGAAAACAACCAGAGAACGTGTTCCTCGCATTAAATATCTCGAAAAGAGCGATTCCGATGATTCAGCATACTTCGGACAGAAGTCTCACCAAGATTATCGCAGGAAATGCATATCTCAGCTTGAAACCCCACGAAAACCAAGATATCTCCGGTTCTGCCCAACAAACGTACCGTGGAGAGGTGAAAACACCAGAAAACGTGTTTCGCGCATTAAGTAGCTCAAAAACAGCGATCTCGAAGATTCTGCATACTTCTGACAGAAGTCTCACCAGGATTATCGTAGAAAATGCATATCTCAGCTTGAACCCCGACGAAATCCAAGATTTCGCCGGTTCTGCATATCAAACGCACTGTGGAGTGGTGAAAACACCAGATAACGTGTTTCTCGCATTAAATAGCTTGAAAAGAGCGATGTAGGTGATTCTGCATACTTCTGGCAGAAGACTCACCTAGAGTATCGCAGAAAATGCATATCTCAGCTTGAACCCCGACGAAATCCAAGATGTCGCCGGTTCTGCATATCAAACGCACTGCGGAGTGGTGAAAACACCAGATAACGTTTTTCTCGCAATTAATAGCTCGAAAAGAGCGATCTAGGTGATTCTGCATACTTCTGGCAGAAGACTCACCTAGAGTATCGCAGAAAATGCATATCTCAGCTTGAACCCCGACGAAATCCAAGATGTCGCCGGTTCTGCATATCAAACGCACTGCGGAGTGGTGAAAACACCAGATAACGTTTTTCTCGCATTAAATAGCTCGAAAAGAGCGATCTCGAAGATTCTGCATACTTCTGACAGAAGACTCACCAAGATTATCGTAGAGAATGCATATCTCAGCTTGAAACCTCACGAAAATCAAGATGTCGCCCGTTCTTCATATCAAACGGACTGTGGAGTTGTGAAAACAACCAGATATCGTGCTTCTCGCATAAAATAGCTCGAAAAGTGCGATCTCGATGATTCTGCATACTTCGGACAGAAGTGTCACCAAGATTATCGTAAAAACTGCATATCTCAGCTTGAAACCCGACGAAAACCGAGTTATCTCCGGTTCTGCCCAACAAACGTACCGTGGAGTGGTGAAAACACCAGAAAACGTGTTTCGCGCATTAAGTAGCTCGAAAAGAGCGATCTCGAAGATTCTGCATACTTCTGACAGAAGTCTCACCAGGATTATCGTAGAAAATGCATATCTCAACTTGAAACCCCACGAAAACCAAGATATCGCCGGTTCTGCATATCAAACGCACTGTGGAGTGGTGAAAATACCAGATAACGTGTTTCTCGCACTAACTAGCTCGAATAGAGCGATCTCGATGATTCTGCATACTTCGGACGGAAGTCTCACCAAGATTATCGCAGAAATTCCATATCTCAGCTTGAATCCCCACGAAAACGAAGATATCGCTGGTTCTGCATATCAAATGCACTGTGGAGTGGTGAAAACACCAGATAACGTGTTTCTCGCATTAAATAGGTCGAAACGAGCGATCTCGATGATTAAGCATACTTCTGACAGAAGTCTCACCAAGATGATCGTAGAAAATGCATATCTCAGCTTGAAACCCGACGAAATCCAAGATTTTGCCGGTTCTGCATATCAAACGCACTGTGGAGTGGTGAAAACACCAGATAACGTGTTTCTCGCATTAAATAGCTTGAAAAGAGCGATCTAGGTGATTCTGCATACTTCTGGCAGAAGACTCACCTAGAGTATCGCAGAAAATGCATATCTCAGCTTGAACCCCGACGAAATCCAAGATGTCGCCGGTTCTGCATATCAATCGCACTGCGGAGTGGTGAAAACACCAGATAACGTGTTTCTCGCTTTAAATAGCTCGAAACGAGCGATCTCGATGATTCTGGATACTTCGGACAGAAATCTCAACAAGATTATCGCAGAAAATTCATATCTCAGCTTGAAACCCCACGAAAACCAAGATATGTACTGTTCTGCATATCAAACGCACTGTGGAGTGGTGAAAACACCAGATAACGTGTTTCTCGCACTAACTAGCTCGAAAACTGCGATCTCGATGATTCAGCATCCTTCGGACAGAAGTCTCACCAAGATTATCGCAGAAAATGCATATGTCAGCTTGAAACCCCTCGAAAACCAAGATATCGCCGGTTCTGCATATCAAACGCACTGTGGAGTGGTGAAAACACCAGATAACGTGTTTCTCGCACTAAATAGCTCGAAACGAGCGATCGCGATGTTTCAGCATACTTCTGACAGAAGTCTCACCAAGATTTTCGCAGAAAATGCATATCTCAGCTTGAAACCCCACGAAAACCAAGATATCGCCGGTTCTGCATATCATACGCACTGTGGAGTTGTGAAAAAACCAGATAACGTGTTTCTCGCATTGAATAGCTCGAAACTAGCGATCTCGATATTGAAGCATACTTCGGACAGAAGTCTCACCAAGATTATCGTAAAAAATGCATATCTCAGCTTGAAACCCCACGAAAACCAAGATATCGCTGGTTCTGCATATAAAACGCACTGTGGAGTGCTGAAAACACCAGATAACGTGTTTGTCGCAATAAGTAGCTCGAAAAGAGCGATCTCGATGATTCAGCATACTTCGGACAGAAGTCTCACCAAGATTATCGTAGAAAATGCATATCTCAGCTTGAAACCCGACGAAAACCGAGTTATCTCCGGTTCTGCCCAACAAACGTACCGTGGAGTGGTGAAAACACCAGAAAACGTGTTTCGCGCATTAAGTAGCTCGAAAAGAGCGATCTCGAAGATTCTGCATACTTCTGACAGAAGTCTCACCAGGATTATCGTAGAAAATGCATATCTCAGCTTGAAACCCGACCGAAACCAAGATATATCCGGTTCTGCATGTCAAACGTACTGTGGAGTGGTGAAAACACCAGAAAACGTGTTTCGTGCATTAAGTAGCTCGAAAAGAGCGATCTAGATGATTCTGCATACTTCTGAAAAAAGACCTACCAAGATTATCGCAGAAAATGCATATCTCAGCTTGAAACCCCACGAAACCCAAGATATCGCCGGTTCTGAATATCAAACGCACTGTGGAATGTTGAAAACACCAGGAAACTTGTTTTTTTGCATTAAATAGCTCGACAAGAGCGATCTAGATGATTCTGCATACTTCTGACTGAAGTCTCACCAAGATAATCGCAGAAAATGCATATCTCCGCTTGAAACCCGACGAAATCCAAGATGTTGCCGGTTCTGCATATCAAACGCACTGTGGAGAGGTGAAAACAACCAGAGAACGTGTTTCTCGCATTCAATAGCTCGAATAGAGCGATCTCGATGATTCTGCATACTTCGGACAGAAGTCTCACCAAGATTATCGTAAAAAATGCATATCTCAGCTTGAAACCCCACGAAATCCAAGATATCGCTGGTACTGCATATCAAACGCACTGTGGAGTGGTGAAAACACCAGATAACGCGTTTCTCGCATTAAATAGCTCGAAAAGAGCGTTCTCGAAGATCCTGCATACTTCTGACAGAAGTCTCACCAAGATTATCGTAGAAAATGCATATCTCAGCTTGAAACCCGACGAAAACAGAGTTATCTCCGGTTCTGCACATCAAACGTACCGTGGAGTGGTGAAAACACCAGAAAACGTGTTTCCCACATTAAGTAGCTCGAAAAGAGCGTTCTCGAAGATTCTGCATACTTCTGACAGAAGTCTCACCGGGATTATCGTAGAAAATGCATATCTCAGCTTGAAACCCTACGAAAACCAAGGTATCTACTGTTCTGCATATCCAACGAACTGTGGAGTGGTGAAAACCTCAGAAAACGTGTTTCTCGCATTAAATAGCTCGAAAAGAGCGCTCTCGATGTTTCTGCATACATTGGACAGATGTTTCACCAAGCTTATCGTAGAAAATGCATATCTCAGCTTGAAACCCGACGAAAACCAAAATATCGCCGGTTCTGCATATCCAACGCACTGTGGGGTGGTGAAAACACCAGATAACGTGTTTCTCGCACTAACTAGCTCGAAAAGAGCGATCTCGATGATTCAGCATACTTCGGACAGAAGGCTCACCAAGATTATCGCAGAAAATGTATATCTCAGCTTGAAACCCCACGAAAACCAAGATATCGCCGGTTCTGCATATCAAACGCACTGTGGAGTGGTGAAAACAACGGATAAGGTTTTTCTCGCATTAACTAGCACGAAAAGAGCGATCTCGATGTTTCAGCATACTTCGGACAGACGTCTCACCAAGATTATCGCAGAAAATGCATATCTCACCTTGAAACCCCACGAAAACCAAGATATCGCCGGTTCTGCATATCATACGCACTGCGGACTGGTGAAAACACCAGATTACGTTTTTCTCGCATTAAATAGCTCGAAAAGAGCGTTCTCGAAGATCCTGCATACTTCTGACAGAAGTCTCACCAAGATTATCGTAGAAAATGCATATCTCAGCTTGAAACCCGACGAAAACCGAGTTATCTCCGGTTCTGCACATCAAACGTACCGTGGAGTGGTGAAAACCCCAGAAAACGAGTTTCTCGCATTAAATAGCTCGAAAAGAGCGATCTCGATGATTCAGCATACTTCGGACAGAAGTCTCATCAAGATTATCGCGGAAAATGCATATCTCAGCTTGAAACCCCACGAAAACCAAGATATCGCCGGTTCTGCATATCAAACGCACTGTGGAGTGGTGAAAACACCGGATAAGGTTTTTCTCGCATTAAATAGCTCGAAAAGAGCAATCTCGATGTTTCCGCATACTTCGGACAGAAGTCTCACCAAGATCATCGCAGAAAATGCATATCTCAGCTTGAAACCCCGCGAAGCCCAAGATATCGCCGGTTCTGCATATCATACGCACTGTGGAGTGGTGAAAACAGCAGATAACGTGTTTCTCGCATTAAACAGCTCGAAAAGAGCGTTCTCGAAGATCCTGCAAACTTCTGACAGAAGTCTCACCAAGATTATCGTAGAAAATGCATATCTCAGCTTGAAACCCGACGAAAACCGAGTCATCTCCGGTTCTGCACTTCAAACGTTCCGTGGAGTGGTGAAAACACCATATAACGTGTTTCTCGCATTAAATAGGTCGAAAAGAGCAATCTCGATGTTTCTGCATACTTCGGACAGGGGTCTCACCAAGATTATCGCAGAAAATGCATACCTCAGCTTGAAACCGCACGAAAACCCAGATATCGCTGGTTCTGCATATCAAACGCACTGTGGAGTGGTGAAAACACCAGATAACGCGTTTCTCGCATTAAATAGGTCGAAAAGAGCGATCTCGATGTTCCTGCATACTTCGGACAGAGGTCTCACCAAGATTATCGCAGAAAATGCATATCTGAGCTTGAAACCCCACGAAAACCAAGATTTCGCTGGTTCTGCATATCAAACGCACTGAGGAGTGGTGAAAACACCAGATAACGTGTTTCTCGCATTAAATAGGTCGAAAAGTGCGATCTTGATGATTCTGCATACTTCGGACAGAAGTCTCACCAAGATTATCGCAGAAAATGCATATCTCAGCTTGAAACCCCAGGAAAACCAAGATTTCGCTGGTTCTGCATATCAGACGCACTGTGGAGTGCTGAAACCACCAGATAACGTGTTTCTCGCATTAAATAGCTCGAAAAGCGCGATCTCGATGATTCTGCATACTTCGGACAGAATTCTCACCAAGATTATCGCAGAAAATGCATATCTCAGCTTGAAACCCCACGAAAACCCAGATATCGCTGGTTGTGCACATCCAACGAACTGTGGTGTGGTGAAAACCCCAGAAAACGTGTTTCTCGCATTAAATAGCTCGAAAAGTGCGATCTTGATGATTCTGCATAATTCGGACAGAAGTCTCACCAAGATTATCGCAGAAAATGCATATCTCAGCTTGAAACCCCACGAAAACCAAGATTTCGCTGGTTCTGCATATCAGACGCACTGTGGAGTGCTGAAACCACCAGATAACGTGTTTCTCGCATTAAATAGGTCGAAAAGAGCGATCTCGATGTTTCTGCAAACTTCGGACAGGGGTCTCACCAAGATTATCGCAGAAAATGCATACCTCAACTTGAAACCCCACGAAAACCAAGATATCTCCGGTTCTGCACATCCAACGAACTGTGGTGTGGTGAAAACCCCAGAAAACGTGTTTCTCGCATTAAATAGGTCGAAAAGAGCAATCTCGATGTTTCTGCATACTTCGGACAGGGGTCTCACCAAGATTATCGCAGAAAATGCATACCTCAGCTTGAAACCCCACGAAAACCCAGATATCGCTGGTTCTGCATATCAAACGCACTGTGGAGTGGTGAAAACACCAGATAACGTGTTTCTCGCATTAAATAGGTCGAAAAGTGCGATCTCGATGTTTCTGCATACTTCGGACAGGGGTCTCACCAAGATTATCGCAGAAAATGCATATCTGAGCTTGAAACCCCACCAAAAACCCAGATATCGCTGGTTCTGCATATCAAACGCACTGTGGAGTGGTGAAAACACCAGATAACGTGTTTCTCGCATTAAATAGCTCGGAAAGAGCGATCTAGATGATTCTGCATACTTCTGACAGAAGACTCACCAAGATTATCGCAGAAAATACATATCTCAGCTACAAACCCCACCAAAACCAAGATTTCGGCGGTTCTGCATTTCAGACGCACTGTGGAGTGGTGAAAAAACCAGAAAACGTGTTTCTCGCATTAAGTAGCTCGAAAAGAGCGTTCTCGATGATTCTGCATACTTCTCATAGATGAAACACCAAGATTATCGCAGAAAAGGCATATAACAGCTGGAAACCCCACGAAAACCAAGTTATCGGCGGCTCTACATATCAAACGCATTGTGGAGTGGTCAAAACACCAGATAACGTGTTTCCCGCATTAAATAGCTCGAAAAGAGCGATCTCGATGATTCTGCATACTTCGGACAGAAGTCTCACCAAGATTGCCGCAGAAAATGCATATCTCAGCTTGAATCCCCACGAAAACCAAGATATCGCCGGTTCTGCATATCAAACGCCCTGTGGAGTGATGAAAACACCAGATAACGTGTTTCTCGCATTAAATAGATGGAATAGAGCGATCTGGATGATTCTGCATACTTCTGACAGAAGACTCACCAAGATTATCGCAGAAAATGCATATTTCAGCTGGAAACCCCACGAAACCAAGATACCTCCGGTTCTGCATGTCAAACGCACTGTGGAGTGGTGAATACACCAGAAAACGTGTTTCTCGCATTAAATAGCCCGAAAAGTGCAATCTAGATGATTCCGCATACTTCTGACAGAAGACTCACCAAGATTATCGCAGAAAATGCATATCTCAGCTTGATACCCGACGACAGCCAAGATGACGCCGGTTCTGCATATCAAACGTACTGTGGAGTGGTGAAAACTACCAGATAACGTGTTTCTCGCATTAAATAGCTCGAAAAGAGCGATCCCGATGATTCTGCATACTTCTGACAGAAGTCTCACCAAGATTATCGTAGAAAATGCATATCTCAGCTTGAAACCCGACGAAATCGAAGATTTTGCCGGTTCTGCATATCAAACGCACTGTGGAGTTGTGAAAACACCAGATAACGTGTTTCCCGCATTAAATATCTCGAAAAGAGGGATCTCGATGATTCTGCATACTTCTGACAGAAGACTCACAAAGATTATCGCAGAAAATGCATATCTCATCTTGAAACCCGACCGCAACCAGGATATCTTCGGTTCTGCATGTCAAACGTACTGTGGAGTGGTGAATACACCAGAAAACGTGTTTGTCGCATTAAGTAGCTCGAAAAGAGCGTTCTCGAAGATTCTGCATACTTCTGACAGAAGTATAACCAAGATTATCGTAGAAATTGCATATCTCAGCTTGAATCCCGACCATAACCAAGATATCTCCGGTTCTGCATGTCAAACGCACTGTGGAGTGGCGAAAACCCCAGATAACGTGTTTCTCGCATTAAGTAGCTCGAAAAGAGCGATCTCGATGATTGTGCATACTTCTGAATGAAGTCTCACCAAGATTATCGCAGAAAATGCATATCTCAGCTTGAAACCCGACTGAAACCAAGATATCTCCGGTTCTGCATGGCAAACGTACTGTGGAGAGGTGAATACACCAGAAAACGTGGTTCTCGCATTAAATAGCTCGACAAGAGCGATCTTGATGATTCTGCATACTTCTGACTGAAGTCTCACCAAGCTTATCGTAGAAAATGCATATCTCAGCTTGAATCCCGACCGTAACCAAGATATCTCCGGTTCTGCATGTCAAACGCACTGTGGAGTGGCGAAAACCCCAGATAACGTGTTTCTCGCATTAAGTAGCTCGAAAAGAGCGATCTAGATGATTCTGCATACTTCTGACAGAAGACTCACCAAGATTGTCGCAGAAAATGCATATATCAGCTGGAAACCCCACGAAAACCAAGTTATCGGAGGCTCTACATATCAAACGCACTGTGGAGTGGTGAAAACACCAGAAAACGTGTTTCTCGCATTAAGTAGCTCGAAAAGAGCGATCCCGATGATTCTGCATACTTCTGACTGAAGTCTCACCAAGATTATCGCAGAAAATGCATATCTCAGCTTGAACCCCGACGAAAGCCATGATGTCGCCGGTTCTGCATATCAAACGCACTGTGGAGTGGTGAAAACACCAGATAACGTGTTTCTCGCATTAAATAGCTCGAAAGGAACGATCTAGATGATTCTGCATACTTCTGACTGAAGTCTCACGAATATTATCGCAGAAAATGCATATCTCAGCTTGAAACCAGACGAAAACGAAGTTATCGGCGGCTCTACATATCAAACGCACTGTGGAGTGGTGAAAACACCAGATAACGTGTTTCTCGCATTAAATAGCTCGAAACGAGGGATCTCGATGATTCTGCATACTTCTGACAGAAGACTCACCAAGATTATCACAAAAATGCATATCTCAGCTTGAAACCCCACGAAAACCAAGATATCTACTGTTTTGCATATCAAGCGCACTGTGGAGTGGTGAAAACACCGGATAAGGTTTTTCTCGCATTAACTAGCTCGAAAAGAGCGATCTCGAAGTTTCAGCATACTTCGGACAGAAGTCTCACCAAGCTTATCGTAGAAAATGCATATCTCAGCTTGAAACCCGACGAAAACCAAAATATCTCCGGTTCTGCATATCCAACGCACTGTGGAGTGGTGAAAACACCAGATAACGTGTTTCTCGCACTAACTATCTCGAAAAGAGCGATCTCGATGATTCAGCATACTTCGGACAGAAGTCTCACAAAGCTTATCGTAGAAAATGCATATCTCAGCTTGAAACCCGACGAAAACCAAAATATCTCCGGTTCTGCATATCCAACGCACTGTGGAGTGGTGAAAACACCAGATAACGTGTTTCTCGCATTACATAGCTCGAAACGAGCGATCTCGATGATTCTGCATACATCGGACAGAAGTCTCAACAAGATTATCGCAGAAAATGCATATCTCAGCTTGAAACCCCACGAAAACCAAGATATCTACTGTTTTGCATATCAAGCGCACTGTGGAGTGGTGAAAACACCGGATAAGGTTTTTCTCGCATTAACTAGCTCGAAAAGAGCGATCTCGATGTTTGAGCATACTTCGGACAGAAGTCTCACCAAGATAATCGCAGAAAATGCATATCTCAGCTTGAAACCCCACGAAAACCCAGATATCGCTGGTTCTGCATATCAAACGCACTGTGGAGTGGTGAAAACACCAGATAACGTGTTTCTCGCATTAAATAGCTCGAAACGAGGGATCTCGATGATTCTGCATACTTCTGACAGAAGACTCACCAAGATTATCACAAAAATGCATATCTCAGCTGGAAACACCACGAAAATCAAGATATCGCCGGTTCTGCATGTCAAACGCACTGTGGAGTGGTGTAAACACCAGAAAACGTGTTTCTCGCATTAAATAGCTCGAAAAGAGCGATCAAGATGATTCAGCATACTTCGGACAGGAGTGTCACCAAGATTATCGCAGGAAATGCATATCTCAGCTTGAAACCCCACGAAAACCAAGATATCTCCGGTTCTGCATATCCAACGAACTGTTTAGTGGTGAAAACCCCAGAAAACGAGTTTCTCGCATTAAATAGCTCGAAAAGAGCGCTCTCGATGTTTCTGCATACTTCTAACAGAAGTCTCACCAAGATTATCGCAGAAAATGCATATCTCAGCTTGAAACCCGACGAAAACCAAAATATCTCCGGTACTGCATATACAACGCACTGTGGAGTGATGAAAACCCCAGAAAACGAGTTTCTCGCATTAAATAGCTCGAAACGAGCGATCTCGATGATTCTGCATACATCGGACAGAAGTCTCAACAAGATTATCGCAGAAAATGCATATCTCAGCTTGAAACCCCACGAAAACCAAGATATCTACTGTTTTGCATATCAAGCGCACTGTGGAGTGGTGAAAACACCGGATAAGGTTTTTCTCGCATTAACTAGCTCGAAAAGAGAGATCTCGAAGTTTCAGCATACTTCGGACAGAAGTCTCACCAAGCTTATCGTAGAAAATGCATATCTCAGCTTGAAACCCGACGAAAACCAAAATATCTCCGGTTCTGCATATCCAACGCACTGTGGAGTGGTGAAAACACCAGATAACGTGTTTCTCGCACTAACTATCTCGAAAAGAGCGATCTCGATGATTCAGCATACTTCGGACAGAAGTCTCACAAAGCTTATCGTAGAAAATGCATATCTCAGCTTGAAACCCGACGAAAACCAAAATATCTCCGGTTCTGCATATCCAACGCACTGTGGAGTGGTGAAAACACCAGATAACGTGTTTCTCGCATTACATAGCTCGAAACGAGCGATCTCGATGATTCTGCATACATCGGACAGAAGTCTCAACAAGATTATCGCAGAAAATGCATATCTCAGCTTGAAACCCCACGAAAACCAAGATATCTACTGTTTTGCATATCAAGCGCACTGTGGAGTGGTGAAAACACCGGATAAGGTTTTTCTCGCATTAACTAGCTCGAAAAGAGCGATCTCGAAGTTTCAGCATACTTCGGACAGAAGTCTCACCAAGCTTATCGTAGAAAATGCATATCTCAGCTTGAAACCCGACGAAAACCAAAATATCTCCGGTTCTGCATATCAAACGCACTGTGGAGTGGTGAAAACACCAGATAACGTGTTTCTCGCACTAACTATCTCGAAAAGAGCGATCTCGACGATTCAGCATACTTCGGACAGAAGTCTCACAAAGATTATCGCAGAAAATGCATATCTCTGCTTGAAACCCCACGAAAACCAAGATATCGCCGGTTCTGCATATCAAACGCACTGTGGAGTGGTGAAAACACCAGATAACGTGTTTCTCGCATTGAATAGCTCGAAACGAGCGATCTCGATGATTCTGCATACTTCGGACAGAAGTCTCATCAAGATTATCGTAAAAAAAGCATATCTCAGCTTGAAACCCCACGAAAATCCAGATATCGCTGGTTCTGCATATCAAACGCACTGTGGAGTGGTGAAAACACCGGATAAGGTTTTTCTCGCATTAACTAGCTCGAAAAGAGCGATCTCGATGTTTGAGCATACTTCGGACAGAAGTCTCACCAAGATAATCGCAGAAAATGCATATCTCAGCTTGAAACCCCACGAAAACCCAGATATCGCTGGTTCTGCATATCAAACGCACTGTGGAGTGGTGAAAACACCGGATAAGGTTTTTCTCGCATTAACTAGCTCGAAAAGACCGATCTCGATGTTTGAGCATACTTCGGACAGAAGTCTCACCAAGATAATCGCAGAAAATGCATATCTCAGCTTGAAACCCCACGAAAACCAAGGTATCGCCGGTTCTGCATATCAAACGCACTGCGGAGTGGTGAAAACACCAGATAACGTGTTTCTCGCATTAAATAGCTCGAAAAGAGCGATCTCGATGATTCTGCATACTTTGGACAGAGGTCTCACCAAGATTATCGTAAAAAAAGCATATCTCAGCTTGAAACCCCACGAAAACCCAGATATCGCTGGTTCTGCATATCAAACGCACTGTGGAGTGGTGAAAACACCAGATAACGTGTTTCTCGCACTAGCTAGCTCGAAAAGAGCGATCTCGATGATTCAGCATACTTCGGACAGTAGTCTCACCAAGATTATCGCAGAAAATGCATATCTCTGCTTGAAACCCCACGAAAACCAAGATATCTACTGTTCTGCATATCCAACGAACTGTGGAGTGGTGAAAACCCCAGAAAACGTGTTCCTCGCATTATATAGATCGAAAAGAGCGATCTCGATGTTTCTGCATACTTCGGACAGATGTTTCACCAAGATTATCGTAGAAAATGCATATCTCAGCGTGAAACCCGACGAAAACCAAAATATCTCCGGTTCTGCATATCAAACGCACTGTGGAGTGGTGAAAACAACGGATAAGGTTTTTCCTGCATTAACTAGCTCGAAAAGAGCGATCTCGATGTTTCAGCATACTTCGGACAGAAGTCTCACCAAGATTATCGCAGAAAATGCATATCTCAGCTTGAAACCCCACGAAAACCAAGATATCGCCGGTTCTGCATATCAAACGCACTGTGGAGTGGTGAAAACACCAGATAACGTGTTTCTCGCATTAAATAGCTCGAAAAGAGCGATCTCGATGATTCTGCATACTTCGGACAGAGGTCTCACCAAGATTATCGCAGAAAATGCATATCTCAGCTTGAAACCCCACGAAAACCAAGATATCTCCGGTACTGCATATCCAACGCACTGTGGAGTGGTGAAAACCCCAGAAAACGAGTTTCTCGCATTAAATAGCTCGAAACGAGCGATCTCGATGATTCTGCATACATCGGACAGAAGTCTCAACAAGATTATCGCAGAAAATGCATATCTCAGCTTGAAACCCCACGAAAACCAAGATATCTACTGTTTTGCATATCAAGCGCACTGTGGAGTGGTGAAAACACCGGATAAGGTTTTTCTCGCATTAACTAGCTCGAAAAGAGCGATCTCGAAGTTTCAGCATACTTCGGACAGAAGTCTCACCAAGCTTATCGTAGAAAATGCATATCTCAGCTTGAAACCCGACGGAAACCAAAATATCTCCGGTGCTGCATATCCAACGCACTGTGGAGTGGTGAAAACACCAGACAACGTGTTTCTCGCACTACCTATCTCGAAAAGAGCGATCTCGATGATTCAGCATACTTCGGACAGAACTCTCACAAAGCTTATCGTAGAAAATGCATATCTCAGCTTGAAACCCGACGAAAACCAAAATATCTCCTGTTCTGCATATCCAACGCACTGTGGAGTGGTGAAAACACCAGATAACGTGTTTCTCGCATTAAATAGCTCGAAACGAGCGATCTCGATGATTCTGCATACATCGGACAGAAGTCTCAACAAGATCATCGCAGAAAATGCATATCTCAGCTTGAAACCCCACGAAAACCAAGATATCTACTGTTTTGCATATCATGCGCACTGTGGAGTGGTGAAAACACCGGATAAGGTTTTTCTCGCATTAACTAGCTCGAAAAGAGCGATCTCGAAGTTTCAGCATACTTCGGACAGAAGTCTCACCAAGCTTATCGTAGAAAATGCATATCTCAGCTTGAAACCCGACGAAAACTAAAATATCTCCGGTTCTGCATATCCAACGCACTGTGGAGTGGTGAAAACACCAGATAACGTGTTTCTCGCATTAAATAGCTCGAAACGAGCGATCTCGATGATTCTGCATACATCGGACAGAAGTCTCAACAAGATCATCGCAGAAAATGCATATCTCAGCTTGAAACCCCACGAAAACCAAGATATCTACTGTTCTGCATATCAAACGCACTGTGGAGTGGTGAAAACACCAGATAACGTGTTTCTCGCACTAACTATCTCGAAAAGAGCGATCTCGATGATTCAGCATACTTCGGACAGATGTCTCACCAAGCTTATCGTAGAAAATGCATATCTCAGCTTGAAACCCGACGAAAACCAAAATATCTCCGGTTCTGCATATCCAACGCACTGTGGAGTGGTGAAAACACCAGATAACGTGTTTCTCGCATTAAATAGCTCGAAACGAGCGATCTCGATGATTCTGCATACATCGGACAGAAGTCTCAACAAGATTATCGCAGAAAATGCATATCTCAGCTTGAAACCCCACGAAAACCAAGATATCGCCGGTTCTGCATATCAAACGCACTGTGGAGTGTTGAAAACACCAGATAACGTGTTTCTCGCATTAAATAGCTCGAAAAGAGCGATCTCGATGATTCTGCATACTTTGGACAGAGGTCTCACCAAGATTATCGTAAAAAATGCATATCTCAGCTTGAAACCCCACGAAAGCCAAGATATCGCCGGTTTTGCATATCAAACGCACTGTGGAGTGGTGAAAACACCGGATAAGGTTTTTCTCGCATTAACTAGCTCGAAAAGAGCGATCTCGATGTTTCAGCATACTTCGGACAGAAGTCTCACCAAGATAATCGCAGAAAATGCATATCTCAGCTTGAAACCCCACGAAAACCAAAGTATCGCCGGTTCTGCATATCAAACGCACTGTGGAGTGGTGAAAACACCAGTTAACGTGTTTCTCGCATTAAATAGCTCGAAAAGAGCGATCTCGATGATTCTGCATACTTTGGACAGAGGTCTCACCAAGATTATCGTAAAAAAAGCATATCTCAGGTTGAAACCCCACGAAAACCCAGATATCGCTGGTTCTGCATATCAAACGCACTGTGGAGTGGTGAAAACACCAGATAACGTGTTTCTCGCACTAGCTAGCTCGAAAAGAGCGATCTCGATGTTTCAGCATACTTCGGACAGAAGTCTCACCAAGATTATCGCAGAAAATGCATATCTCAGCTTGAAACCCCACGAAAACCAAGATATCGCCGGTTCTGCATATCAAACGCACTGTGGAGTGGTGAAAACACCGGATAAGGTTTTTCTCGCATTAACTAGCTCGAAAAGAGCGATCTCGATGTTTCAGCATACTTCGGACAGAAGTCTCACCAAGATAATCGCAGAAAATGCATATCTCAGCTTGAAACCCCACGAAAACCAAGGTATCGCCGGTTCTGCATATCAAACGCACTGTGGAGTGGTGAAAACACCAGATAACGTGTTTCTCGCATTAAATAGCTCGAAAAGAGCGATCTCGATGATTCTGCATACTTTGGACAGAGGTCTCACCAAGATTATCGTAAAAAAAGCATATCTCAGGTTGAAACCCCACGAAAACCCAGATATCGCTGGTTCTGCATATCAAACGCACTGTGGAGTGGTGAAAACACCAGATAACGTGTTTCTCGCACTAGCTAGCTCGAAAAGAGCGATCTCGATGTTTCAGCATACTTCGGACAGAAGTCTCACCAAGATTATCGCAGAAAATGCATATCTCAGCTTGAAACCCCACGAAAACCAAGATATCGCCGGTTCTGCATATCAAACGCACTGTGGAGTGGTGAAAACACCAGATAACGTGTTTCTCGCATTAAATAGCTCGAAAAGAGCGATCTCGATGATTCTGCATACTTCGGACAGAAGTCTCACTAAGATTATCGCAGAAAATGCATATCTCAGCTTGAAACACCACGAAAACCAAGATATCGCCGGTTCTGCATATCCAACGCACTGTGGAGTGGTGAAAACACCAGATAACGTGTTTCTCGCATTAAATAGCTCGAAAAGAGCGATCTCGATGATTCTGCATACTTTGGACAGAGGTCTCACCAAGATTATCGTAAAAAAAGCATATCTCAGGTTGAAACCCCACGAAAACCCAGATATCGCTGGTTCTGCATATCAAACGCACTGTGGAGTGGTGAAAACACCAGATAACGTGTTTCTCGCACTAGCTAGCTCGAAAAGAGCGATCTCGATGTTTCAGCATACTTCGGACAGAAGTCTCACCAAGATTATCGCAGAAAATGCATATCTCAGCTTGAAACCCGACCGAAACCAAGATATCTCCGGTTCTGCATATCAAACGCACTGTGGGGGGGTGAAAACACAAGAAAACGTGTTTCTCGCATTAAATAGCTCGGAAAGAGCGATCTAGATGATTCTGCATACTTCTGACAGAAGACTCACCAAGATTATCGCAGAAAATACATATCTCAGCTACAAACCCCACCAAAACCAAGATTTCGGCGGTTCTGCATTTCAGACGCACTGTGGAGTGGTGAAAAAACCAGAAAACGTGTTTCTCGCATTAAGTAGCTCGAAAAGAGCGTTCTCGATGATTCTGCATACTTCTCATAGATGAAACACTAAGATTATCACAAAAATGCATATCTCAGCTGGAAACACCACGAAAATCAAGATATCGCCGGTTCTGCATATCAAACGCCCTGTGGAGTGATGAAAACACCAGATAACGTGTTTCTCGCATTAAATAGATGGAATAGAGCGTTCTGGATGATTCTGCATACTTCTGACAGAAGACTCACCAAGATTATCGCAGAAAATGCATATCTCAGCTACAAACCCCACCAAAACCAAGTTATCGGCGGCTCTACATATCAAACGCATTGTGGAGTGGTCTAAACACCAGATAACGTGTTTCCCGCATTAAATAGCTCGAAAAGAGCGATCTCGATGATTCTGCATACTTCGGACAGAAGTCTCACCAAGATTGCCGCAGAAAATGCATATCTCAGCTTGAATCCCCACGAAAACCAAGATATCGCCGGTTCTGCATATCAAACGCCCTGTGGAGTGATGAAAACACCAGATAACGTGTTTCTCGCATTAAATAGATGGAATAGAGCGATCTGGATGATTCTGCATACTTCTGACAGAAGACTCACCAAGATTATCGCAGAAAATGCATATCTCAGCTTGAAACCCGACTGAAACCAAGATATCTCCGGTTCTGCATGGCAAACGTACTGTGGAGAGGTGAATACACCAGAAAACGTGGTTCTCGCATTAAATAGCTCGACAAGAGCGATCTTGATGATTCTGCATACTTCTGACTGAAGTATCACCAAGCTTATCGTAGAAAATGCATATCTCAGCTTGAATCCCGACCGTAACCAAGATATCTCCGGTTCTGCATATCAAACGCACTGTGGAGTGGTGAAAACACCAGATAACGTGTTTCTCGCATTAAATAGCTCGAAACGAGCGATCTAGATGATTCTGCATACTTCTGACAGAAGACTCACCAAGATTGTCGCAGAAAATGCATATATCAGCTGGAAACCCCACGAAAACCAAGTTATCGGCGGCTCTACATATCAAACGCACTGTGGAGTGGTGAAAACACCAGAAAACGTGTTTCTCGCATTAAGTAGCTCGAAAAGAGCGATCCCGATGATTCTGCATACTTCTGACTGAAGTCTCACCAAGATTATCGCAGAAAATGCATATCTCAGCTTGAACCCCGACGAAAGCCATGATGTCGCCGGTTCTGCATATCAAACGCACTGTGGAGTGGTGAAAACACCAGATAACGTGTTTCTCGCATTAAATAGCTCGAAAGGAACGATCTAGATGATTCTGCATACTTCTGACTGAAGTCTCACGAATATTATCGCAGAAAATGCATATCTCAGCTTGAAACCAGACGAAAACGAAGTTATCGGCGGCTCTACATATCAAACGCACTGTGGAGTGGTGAAAACACCAGATAACGTGTTTCTCGCATTAAATAGCTCGAAACGAGGGATCTCGATGATTCTGCATACTTCTGACAGAAGACTCACCAAGATTATCACAAAAATGCATATCTCAGCTGGAAACACCACGAAAATCAAGATATCGCCGGTTCTGCATGTCAAACGCACTGTGGAGTGGTGTAAACACCAGAAAACGTGTTTCTCGCATTAAATAGCTCGAAAAGAGCGATCAAGATGATTCAGCATACTTCGGACAGGAGTGTCACCAAGATTATCGCAGGAAATGCATATCTCAGCTTGAAACCCCACGAAAACCAAGATATCTCCGGTTCTCCATATCCAACGAACTGTTTAGTGGTGAAAACCCCAGAAAACGAGTTTCTCGCATTAAATAGCTCGAAAAGAGCGCTCTCGATGTTTCTGCATACTTCTAACAGAAGTCTCACCAAGATTATCGCAGAAAATGCATATCTCAGCTTGAAACCCGACGAAAACCAAAATATCTCCGGTACTGCATATCCAACGCACTGTGGAGTGATGAACACCCCAGAAAACGAGTTTCTCGCATTAAATAGCTCGAAACGAGCGATCTCGATGATTCTGCATACATCGGACAGAAGTCTCAACAAGATTATCGCAGAAAATGCATATCTCAGCTTGAAACCCCACGAAAACCAAGATATCTACTGTTTTTAATATCAAGCGCACTGTGGAGTGGTGAAAACACCGGATAAGGTTTTTCTCGCATTAACTAGCTCGAAAAGAGCGATCTCGAAGTTTCAGCATACTTCGGACAGAAGTCTCACCAAGCTTATCGTAGAAAATGCATATCTCAGCTTGAAACCCGACGAAAACCAAAATATCTCCGGTTCTGCATATCCAACGCACTGTGGAGTGGTGAAAACACCAGATAACGTGTTTCTCGCACTAACTATCTCGAAAAGAGCGATCTCGATGATTCAGCATACTTCGGACAGAAGTCTCACAAAGCTTATCGTAGAAAATGCATATCTCAGCTTGAAACCCGACGAAAACCAAAATATCTCCGGTTCTGCATATCCAACGCACTGTGGAGTGGTGAAAACACCAGATAACGTGTTTCTCGCATTACATAGCTCGAAACGGGCGATCTCGATGATTCTGCATACATCGGACAGAAGTCTCAACAAGATTATCGCAGAAAATGCATATCTCAGCTTGAAACCCCACGAAAACCAAGATATCTACTGTTTTGCATATCAAGCGCACTGTGGAGTGGTGAAAACACCGGATAAGGTTTTTCTCGCATTAACTAGCTCGAAAAGAGCGATCTCGAAGTTTCAGCATACTTCGGACAGAAGTCTCACCAAGCTTATCGTAGAAAATGCATATCTCAGCTTGAAACCCGACGGAAACCAAAATATCTCCGGTTCTGCATATCCAACGCACTGTGGAGTGGTGAAAACACCAGATAACGTGTTTCTCGCATTAAATAGCTCGAAAAGAGCGATCTCGATGATTCTGCATACTTTGGACAGAGGTCTCACCAAGATTATCGTAAAAAATGCATATCTCAGCTTGAAACCCCACGAAAGCCAAGATATCGCCGGTTTTGCATATCAAACGCACTGTGGAGTGGTGAAAACACCGGATAAGGTTTTTCTCGCATTAACTAGCTCGAAAAGAGCGATCTCGATGTTTCAGCATACTTCGGACAGAAGTCTCACCAAGATAATCGCAGAAAATGCATATCTCAGCTTGAAACCCCACGAAAACCAAGGTATCGCCGGTTCTGCATATCAAACGCACTGTGGAGTGGTGAAAACACCAGATAACGTGTTTCTCGCATTAAATAGCTCGAAAAGAGCGATCTCGATGATTCTGCATACTTTGGACAGAGGTCTCACCAAGATTATCGTAAAAAAAGCATATCTCAGGTTGAAACCCCACGAAAACCCAGATATCGCTGGTTCTGCATATCAAACGCACTGTGGAGTGGTGAAAACACCAGATAACGTGTTTCTCGCACTAGCTAGCTCGAAAAGAGCGATCTCGATGTTTCAGCATACTTCGGACAGGAGTGTCACCAAGATTATCGCAGGAAATGCATATCTCAGCTTGAAACCCCACGAAAACCAAGATATCTCCGGTTCTGCATATCCAACGAACTGTTTAGTGGTGAAAACCCCAGAAAACGAGTTTCTCGCATTAAATAGCTCGAAAAGAGCGCTCTCGATGTTTCTGCATACTTCGGACAGAAGTCTCACCAAGCTTATCGTAGAAAATGCATATCTCAGCTTGAAACCCGACGAAAACCAAAATATCTCCGGTTCTGCATATCCAACGCACTGTGGAGTGGTGAAAACACCAGATAACGTGTTTCTCGCACTAACTATCTCGAAAAGAGCGATCTCGATGATTCAGCATACTTCGGACAGAAGTCTCACAAAGCTTATCGTAGAAAATGCATATCTCAGCTTGAAACCCGACGAAAACCAAAATATCTCCGGTTCTGCATATCCAACGCACTGTGGAGTGGTGAAAACACCAGATAACGTGTTTCTCGCATTACATAGCTCGAAACGAGCGATCTCGAATATTCTGCATACATCGTACAGAAGTCTCAACAAGATTATCGCAGAAAATGCATATCTCAGCTTGAAACCCCACGAAAACCAAGATATCTACTGTTTTGCATATCAAGCGCACTGTGGAGTGGTGAAAACACCGGATAAGGTTTCTCTCGCATTAACTAGCTCGAAAAGAGCGATCTCGAAGTTTCAGCATACTTCGGACAGAAGTCTCACCAAGCTTATCGTAGAAAATGCATATCTCAGCTTGAAACCCGACGAAAACCAAAATATCTCCGGTTCTGCATATCAAACGCACTGTGGAGTGGTGAAAACACCAGATAACGTGTTTCTCGCACTAACTATCTCGAAAAGAGCGATCTCGATGATTCAGCATACTTCGGACAGAAGTCTCACAAAGATTATCGCAGAAAATGCATATCTCTGCTTGAAACCCCACGAAAACCAAGATATCGCCGGTTCTGCATATCAAACGCACTGTGGAGTGGTGAAAACACCAGATAACGTGTTTCTCGCATTGAATAGCTCGAAACGAGCGATCTCGATGATTCTGCATACTTCGGACAGAAGTCTCATCAAGATTATCGTAAAAAAAGCATATCTCAGCTTGAAACCCCACGAAAACCCAGATATCGCTGGTTCTGCATATCAAACGCACTGTGGAGTGGTGAAAACACCGGATAAGGTTTTTCTCGCATTAACTATCTCGAAAAGAGCGATCTCGATGTTTGAGCATACTTCGGACAGAAGTCTCACCAAGATAATCGCAGAAAATGCATATCTCAGCTTGAAACCCCACGAAAACCAAGGTATCGCCGGTTCTGCATATCAAACGCACTGCGGAGTGGTGAAAACACCAGATAACGTGTTTCTCGCATTATATAGATCGAAAAGAGCGATCTCGATGTTTCTGCATACTTCGGACAGATGTTTCACCAAGATTATCGTAGAAAATGCATATCTCAGCGTGAAACCCGACGAAAACCAAAATATCTCCGGTTCTGCATATCAAACGCACTGTGGAGTGGTGAAAACACCGGATAAGGTTTTTCTCGCATTAACTAGCTCGAAAAGAGCGATTTCGATGTTTCAGCATACATCGGACAGAAGTCTCACCAAGATTATCGCAGAAAATGCATATCTCAGCTTGAAACCCCACGAAAACCAAGATATCGCCGGTTCTGCATATCAAACGCACTGTGGAGTGGTGAAAACACCAGATAACGTGTTTCTCGCATTAAATAGCTCGAAAAGAGCGCTCTCGATGATTCTGCATACTTTGGACAGAGGTCTCACCAAGATTATCGTAAAAAATGCATATCTCAGCTTGAAACCCCACGAAAGCCAAGATATCGCTGGTTTTGCATATCAAACGCACTGTGGAGTGGTGAAAACACCGGATAAGGTTTTTCTCGCATTAACTAGCTCGAAAAGAGCGATCTCGATGTTTCAGCATACTTCGGACAGAAGTCTCACCAAGATTATCGCAGAAAATGCATATCTCAGCTTGAAACCCCACGAAAACCAAGATATCGCCGGTTCTGCATATCAAACGCACTGTGGAGTGGTGAAAACACCAGATAACGTGTTTCTCGCATTAAATAGCTCGAAAACAGCGATCTCGATAATTCTGCATACTTCGGACAGAGGTCTCACCAAGATTATCGCAGAAAATGCATATCTCAGCTTGAAACCCCACGAAAACCAAGATATCTCCGGTTCTGCATATCCAACGAACTGTTTAGTGGTGAAAACCCCAGAAAACGAGTTTCTCCTGCATTAATTAGCTCGAAAAGAGCGCTCTCGATGTTTCTGCATACTTCTAACAGAAGTCTCACCAAGATTATCGCAGAAAATGCATATCTCTGCTTGAAACCTCACGAAAACAAAGATATCTACTGTTCTGCATATCCAACGAACTGTGGTGTGGTGACAACCCCAGAAAACGTGTTTCTCGCATTAAATAGCTCGAAAAGAGCGATCTCGATGATTCTGCATACTTCGGACAGATGTTTTACCAAGCTTATCGTAGAAAATGCATATCTCAGCTTGAAACCCGACGAAAACCAAAATATCTCCGGTACTGCATATCCAACGCACTGTGGAGTGGTGAAAACCCCAGAAAACGAGTTTCTCGCATTAAATAGCTCGAAACGAGCGATCTCGATGATTCTGCATACATCGGACAGAAGTCTCAACAAGATTATCGCAGAAAATGCATATCTCAGCTTGAAACCCCACGAAAACCAAGATATCTACTGTTTTGCATATCAAGCGCACTGTGGAGTGGTGAAAACACCGGATAAGGTTTTTCTCGCATTAACTAGCTCGAAAAGAGCGATCTCGAAGTTTCAGCATACTTCGGACAGAAGTCTCACCAAGCTTATCGTAGAAAATGCATATCTCAGCTTGAAACCCGACGGAAACCAAAATATCTCCGGTGCTGCATATCCAACGCACTGTGGAGTGGTGAAAACACCAGACAACGTGTTTCTCGCACTACCTATCTCGAAAAGAGCGATCTCGATGATTCAGCATACTTCGGACAGAACTCTCACAAAGCTTATCGTAGAAAATGCATATCTCAGCTTGAAACCCGACGAAAACCAAAATATCTCCTGTTCTGCATATCCAACGCACTGTGGAGTGGTGAAAACACCAGATAACGTGTTTCTCGCATTAAATAGCTCGAAACGAGCGATCTCGATGATTCTGCATACATCGGACAGAAGTCTCAACAAGATTATCGCAGAAAATGCATATCTCAGCTTGAAACCCCACGAAAACCAAGATATCTACTGTTTTGCATATCATGCGCACTGTGGAGTGGTGAAAACACCGGATAAGGTTTTTCTCGCATTAACTAGCTCGAAAAGAGCGATCTCGAAGTTTCAGCATACTTCGGACAGAAGTCTCACCAAGCTTATCGTAGAAAATGCATATCTCAGGATGAAACCCGACGAAAACCAAAATATCTCCGGTTCTGCATATCCAACGCACTGTGGAGTGGTGAAAACACCAGATAACGTGTTTCTCGCATTAAATAGCTCGAAACGAGCGATCTCGATGATTCTGCATACATCGGACAGAAGTCTCAACAAGATCATCGCAGAAAATGCATATCTCAGCTTGAAACCCCACGAAAACCAAGATATCTACTGTTCTGCATATCAAACGCACTGTGGAGTGGTGAAAACACCAGATAACGTGTTTCTCGCACTAACTATCTCGAAAAGAGCGATCTCGATGATTCAGCATACTTCGGACAGATGTCTCACCAAGCTTATCGTAGAAAATGCATATCTCAGCTTGAAACCCGACGAAAACCAAAATATCTCCGGTTCTGCATATCCAACGCACTGTGGAGTGGTGAAAACACCAGATAACGTGTTTCTCGCATTAAAAAGCTCGAAACGAGCGATCTCGATGATTCTGCATACATCGGACAGAAGTCTCAACAAGATTATCGCAGAAAATGCATATCTCAGCTTGAAACCCCACGAAAACCAAGATATCGCCGGTTCTGCATATCAAACGCACTGTGGAGTGGTGAAAACACCAGATAACGTGTTTCTCGCATTAAATAGCTCGAAAAGAGCGATCTCGATGATTCTGCATACTTTGGACAGAGGTCTCACCAAGATTATCGTAAAAAATGCATATCTCAGCTTGAAACCCCACGAAAGCCAAGATATCGCCGGTTTTGCATATCAAACGCACTGTGGAGTGGTGAAAACACCGGATAAGGTTTTTCTCGCATTAACTAGCTCGAAAAGAGCGATCTCGATGTTTCAGCATACTTCGGACAGAAGTCTCACCAAGATAATCGCAGAAAATGCATATCTCAGCTTGAAACCCCACGAAAACCAAGGTATCGCCGGTTCTGCATATCAAACGCACTGTGGAGTGGTGAAAACACCAGATAACGTGTTTCTCGCATTAAATAGCTCGAAAAGAGCGATCTCGATGATTCTGCATACTTTGGACAGAGGTCTCACCAAGATTATCGTAAAAAAAGCATATCTCAGCTTGAAACCAGACGAAAACGAAGTTATCGGCGGCTCTACATATCAAACGCACTGTGGAGTGGTGAAAACACCAGATAACGTGTTTCTCGCATTAAATAGCTCGAAACGAGGGATCTCGATGATTCTGCATACTTCTGACAGAAGACTCACCAAGATTATCACAAAAATGCATATCTCAGCTGGAAACACCACGAAAATCAAGATATCGCCGGTTCTGCATGTCAAACGCACTGTGGAGTGGTGTAAACACCAGAAAACGTGTTTCTCGCATTAAATAGCTCGAAAAGAGCGATCAAGATGATTCAGCATACTTCGGACAGGAGTGTCACCAAGATTATCGCAGGAAATGCATATCTCAGCTTGAAACCCCACGAAAACCAAGATATCTCCGGTTCTCCATATCCAACGAACTGTTTAGTGGTGAAAACCCCAGAAAACGAGTTTCTCGCATTAAATAGCTCGAAAAGAGCGCTCTCGATGTTTCTGCATACTTCTAACAGAAGTCTCACCAAGATTATCGCAGAAAATGCATATCTCAGCTTGAAACCCGACGAAAACCAAAATATCTCCGGTACTGCATATCCAACGCACTGTGGAGTGATGAAAACCCCAGAAAACGAGTTTCTCGCATTAAATAGCTCGAAACGAGCGATCTCGATGATTCTGCATACATCGGACAGAAGTCTCAACAAGATTATCGCAGAAAATGCATATCTCAGCTTGAAACCCCACGAAAACCAAGATATCTACTGTTTTTAATATCAAGCGCACTGTGGAGTGGTGAAAACACCGGATAAGGTTTTTCTCGCATTAACTAGCTCGAAAAGAGCGATCTCGATGTTTCAGCATACTTCGGACAGAAGTCTCACCAAGCTTATCGTAGAAAATGCATATCTCAGCTTGAAACCCGACGAAAACCAAAATACCTCCGGTTCTGCATATCCAACGCACTGTGGAGTGGTGAAAACACCAGATAACGTGTTTCTCGCACTAACTATCTCGAAAAGAGCGATCTCGATGATTCAGCATACTTCGGACAGAAGTCTCACAAAGCTTATCGTAGAAAATGCATATCTCAGCTTGAAACCCGACGAAAACCAAAATATCTCCGGTTCTGCATATCCAACGCACTGTGGAGTGGTGAAAACACCAGATAACGTGTTTCTCGCATTACATAGCTCGAAACGGGCGATCTCGATGATTCTGCATACATCGGACAGAAGTCTCAACAAGATTATCGCAGAAAATGCATATCTCAGCTTGAAACCCCACGAAAACCAAGATATCTACTGTTTTGCATATCAAGCGCACTGTGGAGTGGTGAAAACACCGGATAAGGTTTTTCTCGCATTAACTAGCTCGAAAAGAGCGATCTCGAAGTTTCAGCATACTTCGGACAGAAGTCTCACCAAGCTTATCGTAGAAAATGCATATCTCAGCTTGAAACCCGACGGAAACCAAAATATCTCCGGTTCTGCATATCCAACGCACTGTGGAGTGGTGAAAACACCAGATAACGTGTTTCTCGCATTAAATAGCTCGAAAAGAGCGATCTCGATGATTCTGCATACTTTGGACAGAGGTCTCACCAAGATTATCGTAAAAAATGCATATCTCAGCTTGAAACCCCACGAAAGCCAAGATATCGCCGGTTTTGCATATCAAACGCACTGTGGAGTGGTGAAAACACCGGATAAGGTTTTTCTCGCATTAACTAGCTCGAAAAGAGCGATCTCGATGTTTCAGCATACTTCGGACAGAAGTCTCACCAAGATAATCGCAGAAAATGCATATCTCAGCTTGAAACCCCACGAAAACCAAGGTATCGCCGGTTCTGCATATCAAACGCACTGTGGAGTGGTGAAAACACCAGATAACGTGTTTCTCGCATTAAATAGCTCGAAAAGAGCGATCTCGATGATTCTGCATACTTTGGACAGAGGTCTCACCAAGATTATCGTAAAAAAAGCATATCTCAGGTTGAAACCCCACGAAAACCCAGATATCGCTGGTTCTGCATATCAAACGCACTGTGGAGTGGTGAAAACACCAGATAACGTGTTTCTCGCACTAGCTAGCTCGAAAAGAGCGATCTCGATGTTTCAGCATACTTCGGACAGAAGACTCACCAAGATTGTCGCAGAAAATGCATATATCAGCTGGAAACCCCACGAAAACCAAGTTATCGGCGGCTCTACATATCAAACGCACTGTGGAGTGGTGAAAACACCAGAAAACGTGTTTCTCGCATTAAGTAGCTCGAAAAGAGCGATCCCGATGATTCTGCATACTTCTGACTGAAGTCTCACCAAGATTATCGCAGAAAATGCATATCTCAGCTTGAACCCCGACGAAAGCCATGATGTCGCCGGTTCTGCATATCAAACGCACTGTGGAGTGGTGAAAACACCAGATAACGTGTTTCTCGCACTAACTATCTCGAAAAGAGCGATCTCGATGATTCAGCATACTTCGGACAGAAGTCTCACAAAGCTTATCGTAGAAAATGCATATCTCAGCTTGAAACCCGACGAAAACCAAAATATCTCCGGTTCTGCATATCCAACGCACTGTGGAGTGGTGAAAACACCAGATAACGTGTTTCTCGCACTAACTATCTCGAAAAGAGCGATCTCGATGATTCAGCATACTTCGGACAGAAGTCTCACAAAGATTATCGCAGAAAATGCATATCTCTGCTTGAAACCCCACGAAAACCAAGATATCGCCGGTTCTGCATATCAAACGCACTGTGGAGTGGTGAAAACACCAGATAACGTGTTTCTCGCATTGAATAGCTCGAAACGAGCGATCTCGATGATTCTGCATACTTCGGACAGAAGTCTCATCAAGATTATCGTAAAAAAAGCATATCTCAGCTTGAAACCCCACGAAAACCCAGATATCGCTGGTTCTGCATATCAAACGCACTGTGGAGTGGTGAAAACACCGGATAAGGTTTTTCTCGCATTAACTATCTCGAAAAGAGCGATCTCGATGTTTGAGCATACTTCGGACAGAAGTCTCACCAAGATAATCGCAGAAAATGCATATCTCAGCTTGAAACCCCACGAAAACCAAGGTATCGCCGGTTCTGCATATCAAACGCACTGCGGAGTGGTGAAAACACCAGATAACGTGTTTCTCGCATTATATAGATCGAAAAGAGCGATCTCGATGTTTCTGCATACTTCGGACAGATGTTTCACCAAGATTATCGTAGAAAATGCATATCTCAGCGTGAAACCCGACGAAAACCAAAATATCTCCGGTTCTGCATATCAAACGCACTGTGGAGTGGTGAAAACACCGGATAAGGTTTTTCTCGCATTAACTAGCTCGAAAAGAGCGATTTCGATGTTTCAGCATACATCGGACAGAAGTCTCACCAAGATTATCGCAGAAAATGCATATCTCAGCTTGAAACCCCACGAAAACCAAGATATCGCCGGTTCTGCATATCAAACGCACTGTGGAGTGGTGAAAACACCAGATAACGTGTTTCTCGCATTAAATAGCTCGAAAAGTGCGATCTCGATGATTCTGCATACTTTGGACAGAGGTCTCACCAAGATTATCGTAAAAAATGCATATCTCAGCTTGAAACCCCACGAAAGCCAAGATATCGCTGGTTTTGCATATCAAACGCACTGTGGAGTGGTGAAAACACCGGATAAGGTTTTTCTCGCATTAACTAGCTCGAAAAGAGCGATCTCGATGTTTCAGCATACTTCGGACAGAAGTCTCACCAAGATTATCGCAGAAAATGCATATCTCAGCTTGAAACCCCACGAAAACCAAGATATCGCCGGTTCTGCATATCAAACGCACTGTGGAGTGGTGAAAACACCAGATAACGTGTTTCTCGCATTAAATAGCTCGAAAACAGCGATCTCGATAATTCTGCATACTTCGGACAGAGGTCTCACCAAGATTATCGCAGAAAATGCATATCTCAGCTTGAAACCCCACGAAAACCAAGATATCTCCGGTTCTGCATATCCAACGAACTGTTTAGTGGTGAAAACCCCAGAAAACGAGTTTCTCCTGCATTAATTAGCTCGAAAAGAGCGCTCTCGATGTTTCTGCATACTTCTAACAGAAGTCTCACCAAGATTATCGCAGAAAATGCATATCTCTGCTTGAAACCTCACGAAAACCAAGATATCTACTGTTCTGCATATCCAACGAACTGTGGTGTGGTGACAACCCCAGAAAACGTGTTTCTCGCATTAAATAGCTCGAAAAGAGCGATCTCGATGATTCTGCATACTTCGGACAGATGTTTTACCAAGCTTATCGTAGAAAATGCATATCTCAGCTTGAAACCCGACGAAAACCAAAATATCTCCGGTACTGCATATCCAACGCACTGTGGAGTGGTGAAAACCCCAGAAAACGAGTTTCTCGCATTAAATAGCTCGAAACGAGCGATCTCGATGATTCTGCATACATCGGACAGAAGTCTCAACAAGATTATCGCAGAAAATGCATATCTCAGCTTGAAACCCCACGAAAACCAAGATATCTACTGTTTTGCATATCAAGCGCACTGTGGAGTGGTGAAAACACCGGATAAGGTTTTTCTCGCATTAACTAGCTCGAAAAGAGCGATCTCGAAGTTTCAGCATACTTCGGACAGAAGTCTCACCAAGCTTATCGTAGAAAATGCATATCTCAGCTTGAAACCCGACGGAAACCAAAATATCTCCGGTGCTGCATATCCAACGCACTGTGGAGTGGTGAAAACACCAGACAACGTGTTTCTCGCACTACCTATCTCGAAAAGAGCGATCTCGATGATTCAGCATACTTCGGACAGAACTCTCACAAAGCTTATCGTAGAAAATGCATATCTCAGCTTGAAACCCGACGAAAACCAAAATATCTCCTGTTCTGCATATCCAACGCACTGTGGAGTGGTGAAAACACCAGATAACGTGTTTCTCGCATTAAATAGCTCGAAACGAGCGATCTCGATGATTCTGCATACATCGGATAGAAGTCTCAACAAGATTATCGCAGAAAATGCATATCTCAGCTTGAAACCCCACGAAAACCAAGATATCTACTGTTTTGCATATCATGCGCACTGTGGAGTGGTGAAAACACCGGATAAGGTTTTTCTCGCATTAACTAGCTCGAAAAGAGCGATCTCGAAGTTTCAGCATACTTCGGACAGAAGTCTCACCAAGCTTATCGTAGAAAATGCATATCTCAGGATGAAACCCGACGAAAACCAAAATATCTCCGGTTCTGCATATCCAACGCACTGTGGAGTGGTGAAAACACCAGATAACGTGTTTCTCGCATTAAATAGCTCGAAACGAGCGATCTCGATGATTCTGCATACATCGGACAGAAGTCTCAACAAGATCATCGCAGAAAATGCATATCTCAGCTTGAAACCCCACGAAAACCAAGATATCTACTGTTCTGCATATCAAACGCACTGTGGAGTGGTGAAAACACCAGATAACGTGTTTCTCGCACTAACTATCTCGAAAAGAGCGATCTCGATGATTCAGCATACTTCGGACAGATGTCTCACCAAGCTTATCGTAGAAAATGCATATCTCAGCTTGAAACCCGACGAAAACCAAAATATCTCCGGTTCTGCATATCCAACGCACTGTGGAGTGGTGAAAACACCAGATAACGTGTTTCTCGCATTAAAAAGCTCGAAACGAGCGATCTCGATGATTCTGCATACATCGGACAGAAGTCTCAACAAGATTATCGCAGAAAATGCATATCTCAGCTTGAAACCCCACGAAAACCAAGATATCGCCGGTTCTGCATATCAAACGCACTGTGGAGTGGTGAAAACACCAGATAACGTGTTTCTCGCATTAAATAGCTCGAAAAGAGCGATCTCGATGATTCTGCATACTTTGGACAGAGGTCTCACCAAGATTATCGTAAAAAATGCATATCTCAGCTTGAAACCCCACGAAAGCCAAGATATCGCCGGTTTTGCATATCAAACGCACTGTGGAGTGGTGAAAACACCGGATAAGGTTTTTCTCGCATTAACTAGCTCGAAAAGAGCGATCTCGATGTTTCAGCATACTTCGGACAGAAGTCTCACCAAGATAATCGCAGAAAATGCATATCTCAGCTTGAAACCCCACGAAAACCAAGGTATCGCCGGTTCTGCATATCAAACGCACTGTGGAGTGGTGAAAACACCAGATAACGTGTTTCTCGCATTAAATAGCTCGAAAAGAGCGATCTCGATGATTCTGCATACTTTGGACAGAGGTCTCACCAAGATTATCGTAAAAAAAGCATATCTCAGGTTGAAACCGCACGAAAACCCAGATATCGCTGGTTCTGCATATCAAACGCACTGTGGAGTGGTGAAAACACCAGATAACGTGTTTCTCGCACTAGCTAGCTCGAAAAGAGCGATCTCGATGTTTCAGCATACTTCGGACAGAAGTCTCACCAAGATTATCGCAGAAAATGCATATCTCAGCTTGAAACCCCACGAAAACCAAGATATCGCCGGTTCTGCATATCAAACGCACTGTGGAGTGGTGAAAACACCAGATAACGTGTTTCTCGCATTAAATAGCTCGAAAAGAGCGATCTCGATGATTCTGCATACTTCGGACAGAAGTCTCACTAAGATTATAGCAGAAAATGCATATCTCAGCTTGAAACACCACGAAAACCAAGATATCGCCGGTTCTGCATATCAAACGCACTGTGGAGTGGTGAAAACACCAGATAACGTGTTTCTCGCATTAAATAGCTCGAAAAGAGCGATCTCGATGATTCTGCATACTTTGGACAGAGGTCTCACCAAGATTATCGTAAAAAAAGCATATCTCAGGTTGAAACCCCACGAAAACCCAGATATCGCTGGTTCTGCATATCAAACGCACTGTGGAGTGGTGAAAACACCAGATAACGTGTTTCTCGCACTAGCTAGCTCGAAAAGAGCGATCTCGATGTTTCAGCATACTTCGGACAGAAGTCTCACCAAGATTATCGCAGAAAATGCATATCTCAGCTTGAAACCCCACGAAAACGAAGATATCGTCGGTTCTGCATATCAAACGCACTGTGGAGTGGTGAAAACACCAGATAACGTGTTTCTCGCATTAAATAGCTCGAAAAGAGCGATCTCGATGATTCTGCATACTTCGGACAGAAGTCTCACTAAGATTATCGCAGAAAATGCATATCTCAGCTTGAAACACCACGAAAACCAAGATATCGCTGGTTCTGCATATCAAACGCACTGTGGAGTGGTGAAAACACCGGATAAGGTTTTTCTCGCATTAACTAGCTCGAAAAGAGCGATCTCGATGTTTCAGCATACTTCGGACAGAAGACTCACCAAGATTATCGCAGAAAATGCATATCTCAGCTTGAAACCCCACGAAAACCAAGATATCGCCGGTTCTGCATATCATACGCACTGTGGAGTGGTGAAAACACCAGATAACGTGTTTCTCGCATTGAATAGCTTGAAACGAGCGCTCTCGATAATTAAGCATACTTCGGACAGAAGTCTCACCAAGATTATCGTAAAAAATGCATATCTCAGCCTGAAACCCCACGAAAACCTAGATATCGCTGGTACTGCATATCAAACGCACTGTGGAGTGGTGAAAACTCCAGATAACGTCTTTCTCGCATTAAATAGCTCGAAAAGAGCGATCTCGAAGATCCTGCATACTTCTGACAGAAGTCTCACCAAGATTATCGTAGAAAATGCATATCTCAGCTTGAAACCCGACCGAAACCAAGATGTCTCCGGTTCTGCATGTCAAACGTACTGTGGAGTTGTGAAAACACCAGAAAACGTGTTTCGTGCATTAAGTAGCTCGATAAGAGCGATCTAGATGATTCTGCATACTTCTGACTGAAGTCTCACCAAGATTATCACAAAAATGCATATCTCAGCTGGAAACACCACGAAAATCAAGATATCGCCGGTTCTGCATGTCAAACGCACTGTGGAGTGGTGTAAACACCAGAAAACGTGTTTCTCGCATTAAATAGCTCGAAAAGAGCGATCAAGATGATTCAGCATACTTCGGACAGGAGTGTCACCAAGATTATCGCAGGAAATGCATATCTCAGCTTGAAACCCCACGAAAACCAAGATATCTCCGGTTCTGCATATCCAACGAACTGTTTAGTGGTGAAAACCCCAGAAAACGAGTTTCTCGCATTAAATAGCTCGAAAAGAGCGCTCTCGATGTTTCTGCATACTTCTAACAGAAGTCTCACCAAGATTATCGCAGAAAATGCATATCTCAGCTTGAAACCCGACGAAAACCAAAATATCTCCGGTACTGCATATCCAACGCACTGTGGAGTGATGAAAACCCCAGAAAACGAGTTTCTCGCATTAAATAGCTCGAAACGAGCGATCTCGATGATTCTGCATACATCGGACAGAAGTCTCAACAAGATTATCGCAGAAAATGCATATCTCAGCTTGAAACCCCACGAAAACCAAGATATCTACTGTTTTGCATATCAAGCGCACTGTGGAGTGGTGAAAACACCGGATAAGGTTTTTCTCGCATTAACTAGCTCGAAAAGAGCGATCTCGAAGTTTCAGCATACTTCGGACAGAAGTCTCACCAAGCTTATCGTAGAAAATGCATATCTCAGCTTGAAACCCGACGAAAACCAAAATATCTCCGGTTCTGCATATCCAACGCACTGTGGAGTGGTGAAAACACCAGATAACGTGTTTCTCGCACTAACTATCTCGAAAAGAGCGATCTCGATGATTCAGCATACTTCGGACAGAAGTCTCACAAAGCTTATCGTAGAAAATGCATATCTCAGCTTGAAACCCGACGAAAACCAAAATATCTCCGGTTCTGCATATCCAACGCACTGTGGAGTGGTGAAAACACCAGATAACGTGTTTCTCGCATTACATAGCTCGAAACGAGCGATCTCGAATATTCTGCATACATCGGACAGAAGTCTCAACAAGATTATCGCAGAAAATGCATATCTCAGCTTGAAACCCCACGAAAACCAAGATATCTACTGTTTTGCATATCAAGCGCACTGTGGAGTGGTGAAAACACCGGATAAGGTTTTTCTCGCATTAACTAGCTCGAAAAGAGCGATCTCGAAGTTTCAGCATACTTCGGACAGAAGTCTCACCAAGCTTATCGTAGAAAATGCATATCTCAGCTTGAAACCCGACGAAAACCAAAATATCTCCGGTTCTGCATATCAAACGCACTGTGGAGTGGTGAAAACACCAGATAACGTGTTTCTCGCACTAACTATCTCGAAAAGAGCGATCTCGATGATTCAGCATACTTCGGACAGAAGTCTCACAAAGATTATCGCAGAAAATGCATATCTCTGCTTGAAACCCCACGAAAACCAAGATATCGCCGGTTCTGCATATCAAACGCACTGTGGAGTGGTGAAAACACCAGATAACGTGTTTCTCGCATTGAATAGCTCGAAACGAGCGATCTCGATGATTCTGCATACTTCGGACAGAAGTCTCATCAAGATTATCGTAAAAAAAGCATATCTCAGCTTGAAACCCCACGAAAACCCAGATATCGCTGGTTCTGCATATCAAACGCACTGTGGAGTGGCGAAAACACCGGATAAGGTTTTTCTCGCATTAACTAGCTCGAAAAGAGCGATCTCGATGTTTGAGCATACTTCGGACAGAAGTCTCACCAAGATAATCGCAGAAAATGCATATCTCAGCTTGAAACCCCACGAAAACCAAGGTATCGCCGGTTCTGCATATCAAACGCACTGCGGAGTGGTGAAAACACCAGATAACGTGTTTCTCGCATTATATAGATCGAAAAGAGCGATCTCGATGTTTCTGCATACTTCGGACAGATGTTTCACCAAGATTATCGTAGAAAATGCATATCTCAGCGTGAAACCCGACGAAAACCAAAATATCTCCGGTTCTGCATATCAAACGCACTGTGGAGTGGTGAAAACACCGGATAAGGTTTTTCTCGCATTAACTAGCTCGAAAAGAGCGATTTCGATGTTTCAGCATACATCGGACAGAAGTCTCACCAAGATTATCGCAGAAAATGCATATCTCAGCTTGAAACCCCACGAAAACCAAGATATCGCCGGTTCTGCATATCAAACGCACTGTGGAGTGGTGAAAACACCAGATAACGTGTTTCTCGCATTAAATAGCTCGAAAAGAGCGATCTCGATGATTCTGCATACTTTGGACAGAGGTCTCACCAAGATTATCGTAAAAAATGCATATCTCAGCTTGAAACCCCACGAAAGCCAAGATATCGCTGGTTTTGCATATCAAACGCACTGTGGAGTGGTGAAAACACCGGATAAGGTTTTTCTCGCATTAACTAGCTCGAAAAGAGCGATCTCGATGTTTCAGCATACTTCGGACAGAAGTCTCACCAAGATTATCGCAGAAAATGCATATCTCAGCTTGAAACCCCACGAAAACCAAGATATCGCCGGTTCTGCATATCAAACGCACTGTGGAGTGGTGAAAACACCAGATAACGTGTTTCTCGCATTAAATAGCTCGAAAACAGCGATCTCGATAATTCTGCATACTTCGGACAGAGGTCTCACCAAGATTATCGCAGAAAATGCATATCTCAGCTTGAAACCCCACGAAAACCAAGATATCTCCGGTTCTGCATATCCAACGAACTGTTTAGTGGTGAAAACCCCAGAAAACGAGTTTCTCCTGCATTAATTAGCTCGAAAAGAGCGCTCTCGATGTTTCTGCATACTTCTAACAGAAGTCTCACCAAGATTATCGCAGAAAATGCATATCTCTGCTTGAAACCTCACGAAAACCAAGATATCTACTGTTCTGCATATCCAACGAACTGTGGTGTGGTGACAACCCCAGAAAACGTGTTTCTCGCATTAAATAGCTCGAAAAGAGCGATCTCGATGATTCTGCATACTTCGGACAGATGTTTTACCAAGCTTATCGTAGAAAATGCATATCTCAGCTTGAAACCCGACGAAAACCAAAATATCTCCTGTTCTGCATATCCAACGCACTGTGGAGTGGTGAAAACACCAGATAACGTGTTTCTCGCATTAAATAGCTCGAAACGAGCGATCTCGATGATTCTGCATACATCGGACAGAAGTCTCAACAAGATCATCGCAGAAAATGCATATCTCAGCTTGAAACCCCACGAAAACCAAGATATCTACTGTTTTGCATATCAAGCGCACTGTGGAGTGGTGAAAACACCGGATAAGGTTTTTCTCGCATTAACTAGCTCGAAAAGAGCGATCTCGAAGTTTCAGCATACTTCGGACAGAAGTCTCACCAAGCTTATCGTAGAAAATGCATATCTCAGCTTGAAACCCGACGGAAACCAAAATATCTCCGGTGCTGCATATCCAACGCACTGTGGAGTGGTGAAAACACCAGACAACGTGTTTCTCGCACTACCTATCTCGAAAAGAGCGATCTCGATGATTCAGCATACTTCGGACAGAACTCTCACAAAGCTTATCGTAGAAAATGCATATCTCAGCTTGAAACCCGACGAAAACCAAAATATCTCCTGTTCTGCATATCCAACGCACTGTGGAGTGGTGAAAACACCAGATAACGTGTTTCTCGCATTAAATAGCTCGAAACGAGCGATCTCGATGATTCTGCATACATCGGACAGAAGTCTCAACAAGATTATCGCAGAAAATGCATATCTCAGCTTGAAACCCCACGAAAACCAAGATATCTACTGTTTTGCATATCATGCGCACTGTGGAGTGGTGAAAACACCGGATAAGGTTTTTCTCGCATTAACTAGCTCGAAAAGAGCGATCTCGAAGTTTCAGCATACTTCGGACAGAAGTCTCACCAAGCTTATCGTAGAAAATGCATATCTCAGGATGAAACCCGACGAAAACCAAAATATCTCCGGTTCTGCATATCCAACGCACTGTGGAGTGGTGAAAACACCAGATAACGTGTTTCTCGCATTAAATAGCTCGAAACGAGCGATCTCGATGATTCTGCATACATCGGACAGAAGTCTCAACAAGATCATCGCAGAAAATGCATATCTCAGCTTGAAACCCCACGAAAACCAAGATATCTACTGTTCTGCATATCAAACGCACTGTGGAGTGGTGAAAACACCAGATAACGTGTTTCTCGCACTAACTATCTCGAAAAGAGCGATCTCGATGATTCAGCATACTTCGGACAGATGTCTCACCAAGCTTATCGTAGAAAATGCATATCTCAGCTTGAAACCCGACGAAAACCAAAATATCTCCGGTTCTGCATATCCAACGCACTGTGGAGTGGTGAAAACACCAGATAACGTGTTTCTCGCATTAAAAAGCAAGAAACGAGCGATCTCGATGATTCTGCATACATCGGACAGAAGTCTCAACAAGATTATCGCAGAAAATGCATATCTCAGCTTGAAACCCCACGAAAACCAAGATATCGCCGGTTCTGCATATCAAACGCACTGTGGAGTGGTGAAAACACCAGATAACGTGTTTCTCGCATTAAATAGCTCGAAAAGAGCGATCTCGATGATTCTGCATACTTTGGACAGAGGTCTCACCAAGATTATCGTAAAAAATGCATATCTCAGCTTGAAACCCCACGAAAGCCAAGATATCGCCGGTTTTGCATATCAAACGCACTGTGGAGTGGTGAAAACACCGGATAAGGTTTTTCTCGCATTAACTAGCTCGAAAAGAGCGATCTCGATGTTTCAGCATACTTCGGACAGAAGTCTCACCAAGATAATCGCAGAAAATGCATATCTCAGCTTGAAACCCCACGAAAACCAAGGTATCGCCGGTTCTGCATATCAAACGCACTGTGGAGTGGTGAAAACACCAGATAACGTGTTTCTCGCATTAAATAGCTCGAAAAGAGCGATCTCGATGATTCTGCATACTTTGGACAGAGGTCTCACCAAGATTATCGTAAAAAAAGCATATCTCAGGTTGAAACCGCACGAAAACCCAGATATCGCTGGTTCTGCATATCAAACGCACTGTGGAGTGGTGAAAACACCAGATAACGTGTTTCTCGCACTAGCTAGCTCGAAAAGAGCGATCTCGATGTTTCAGCATACTTCGGACAGAAGTCTCACCAAGATTATCGCAGAAAATGCATATCTCAGCTTGAAACCCCACGAAAACCAAGATATCGCCGGTTCTGCATATCAAACGCACTGTGGAGTGGTGAAAACACCAGATAACGTGTTTCTCGCATTAAATAGCTCGAAAAGAGCGATCTCGATGATTCTGCATACTTCGGACAGAAGTCTCACTAAGATTATCGCAGAAAATGCATATCTCAGCTTGAAACACCACGAAAACCAAGATATCGCCGGTTCTGCATATCAAACGCACTGTGGAGTGGTGAAAACACCAGATAACGTGTTTCTCGCATTAAATAGCTCGAAAAGAGCGATCTCGATGATTCTGCATACTTTGGACAGAGGTCTCACCAAGATTATCGTAAAAAAAGCATATCTCAGGTTGAAACCCCACGAAAACCCAGATATCGCTGGTTCTGCATATCAAACGCACTGTGGAGTGGTGAAAACACCAGATAACGTGTTTCTCGCACTAGCTAGCTCGAAAAGAGCGATCTCGATGTTTCAGCATACTTCGGACAGAAGTCTCACCAAGATTATCGCAGAAAATGCATATCTCAGCTTGAAACCCCACGAAAACGAAGATATCGTCGGTTCTGCATATCAAACGCACTGTGGAGTGGTGAAAACACCAGATAACGTGTTTCTCGTATTAAATAGCTCGAAAAGAGCGATCTCGATGATTCTGCATACTTCGGACAGAAGTCTCACTAAGATTATCGCAGAAAATGCATATCTCAGCTTGAAACACCACGAAAACCAAGATATCGCTGGTTCTGCATATCAAACGCACTGTGGAGTGGTGAAAACACCGGATAAGGTTTTTCTCGCATTAACTAGCTCGAAAAGAGCGATCTCGATGTTTCAGCATACTTCGGACAGAAGACTCACCAAGATTATCGCAGAAAATGCATATCTCAGCTTGAAACCCCACGAAAACCAAGATATCGCCGGTTCTGCATATCATACGCACTGTGGAGTGGTGAAAACACCAGATAACGTGTTTCTCGCATTGAATAGCTTGAAACGAGCGCTCTCGATAATTAAGCATACTTCGGACAGAAGTCTCACCAAGATTATCGTAAAAAATGCATATCTCAGCCTGAAACCCCACGAAAACCTAGATATCGCTGGTACTGCATATCAAACGCACTGCGGAGTGGTGAAAACTCCAGATAACGTCTTTCTCGCATTAAATAGCTCGAAAAGAGCGATCTCGAAGATCCTGCATACTTCTGACAGAAGTCTCACCAAGATTATCGTAGAAAATGCATATCTCAGCTTGAAACCCGACCGAAACCAAGATGTCTCCGGTTCTGCATGTCAAACGTACTGTGGAGTTGTGAAAACACCAGAAAACGTGTTTCGTGCATTAAGTAGCTCGATAAGAGCGATCTAGATGATTCTGCATACTTCTGACTGAAGTCTCACCAATATTATCGCAGAAAATGCATATCTCAGCTCGAAACCTCACGAAAATCAAGATGTTGCCGGTTCTGCATATCAAACGCACTGTGGAGTGGTGAATACAACCAGAGACCGTGTTTCTCGCATTAAATAGCTCGAAAAGGCCGATCCCGATGATTCTGCATACTTCTAACAGAAGTCTCACCAAGATTATCGCAGAAAATGCATATCTCTGCTTGAAACCCCACGAAAACCAAGATATCTACTGTTCTGCATATCAAACGCACTGTGGAGTGGTGAAAACACCGGATAAGGTTTTTCTCGCATTAACTAGCTCGAAAAGAGCGATCTCGATGTTTCAGCATACTTCGGACAGAAGTCTCACCAAGATTATCGCAGAAAATGCATATCTCTGCTTGAAACCCCACGAAAACCAGGATATCTACTGTTCTGCATATCCAACGAACTGTGGAGTGGTGAAAACCCCAGAAAACGTGTTTCTCGCATTAAATAGCTCGAAAAGAGCGCTCTCGATGATTCTGCATACTTCGGACTGAAATCTCACCAAAATTATCGTAAAAAATGCATATCTCAGCTTGAAACCCCACGAAAACCAAGATATCGCTGGTTCTGCATATCAAACGCACTGTGGAGTGCTGAAAACACCAGATAACGTGTTTGTCGCAATAAGCAGCTCGAAAAGAGCGTTTTCGAAGATTCTGCATACTTCTGACAGAGCTCTCACCAGGATTATCGTAGAAAATGCATATCTCAGCTTGAAACCCGACCGAAACCAAGATATCTCCGGTTCTGCATATCAAACGTACTGTGGAGTGGTGAAAACCCCAGAAAACGTGTTTCTCGCATTAAATAGCTCGAAAAGAGCGCTCTCGACGTTTCTGCATACTTCGGACAGATGTTTCACCAAGCTTATCGTAGAAAATGCATATCTCAGCTTGATACCCGACGAAAACCAAAATATCTGCGGTTCTGCATATCAAACGCACTGTGGAGTGGTGAAAACACCAGATAACGTGTTTCTCGCACTAACTAGCTCGAAAAGAGCGATCTCGATGTTTCAGCTTACTTCGGACAGATGTTTCACCAAGCTTATCGTAGAAAATGCATATCTGAACTTGAAACCCGACGAAAACCAAAATATCTGCGGTTCTGCATATCCAACGCACTGTGGAGTGGTGAAAACACGAGATAACGTGTTTATCGCATTATGTAGCTCGAAACGAGCGTTCTCGAAGATCCTGCATACTTCTGACAGAAGTCTGACCAAGATTATCGTAGAAAATGCATATCTCAGCTTGAAACCCGACGAAAACCGAGTTATCTCCGGTTCTGCACATCAAATGTACCATGGAGTGGTGAAAACACCAGAAAACGTGTTTCGCGCATTAAGTAGCTCGAAAAGAGCGATCTCGAAGATTCTGCATATTTCTGACAGAAGTCTCACCAATATAATCGTAGAAAATGTATATCTCAGCTTGATACCGGTCCGAAACCAAGATATCTGCGGTTCTGCATGTCAAACGTACTGTGGAGTGGTGAATACACCAGAAAACGAGTATCTCGCATTAAATAGCTCGAAAAGAGCGATCTAGATGATACTACATACTTCTGACAGAAGTCTCACCAAGATTATCGTAGAAAATGCATATCTCATCTTGATGCCCGACGAACGCCAAGATGTCGGCGGTTCTGCATATCTAACGCACTGTGGAGTGGTGAAAACACCGGATAACGTGTTTCTCGCATTAAATAGCTCGAAAAAAGCGATCCTGATGATTCTGCATACGTCTGACAGAAGACTCACCAAGATTATCGCAGAAAATGCATATCTCAGGTTGAACCCCGACGAAATCCAAGATGTCGCCGGTTCTGCATATCAAACGCACTGCGGAGTGGTGAAAACACCAGAAAACGTTTTTCTCGCATTAAATAGATCGAAAAGAGCGATCCCGATGATTCTGCATACTTCTGACAGAAGTCTCACAAAGATTATCGTAGAAAATGCATATCTCAGCCCGAACCCCGACGAAATCCAAGATATCGCCGGTTCTGCATATCAAACGCACTGCGGAGTGGTGAAACCACCAGATAACGTTTTTCTCGCATTAAATAGCTCGAAAAGAGGGATCTCGATGATTCTGCATACATCTGACAGAAGTCTCACCAAGATTATCGTAGAAAATGCATATCTCAGCTTGAACCCCGTCGAAATCCAAGATGTCGCCGGTTCTGCATATCAAACGCACTGCGGAGTGGTGAGAACACCGGATAACGTGTTTCTCGCATAAAATATCTCGAAAAGAGCGATCCCGATGATTCTGCATACATCTGACAGAAGACTCACCACGATTATCGCAGAAAATGCATATCTCAGGTTGAACCCCGACGAAATCCAAGATGTCGCCGGTTCTGCATATCAAACGCACTGCGGAGTGATGAAAACACCAGATAACGTGTTTCTTGCATTATAATAGCTCGAAAAGAGCGATCTAGGTGATTCTGCATACTTCTGGCAGTAGACTCACCTAGAGTATCGCAGAAAATGCATATCTCAGCTTGAACCCCGACGAAATCCAAGATGTCGCCGGTTCTGCATATCAAACGCACTTCGGAATGGTGAAAACACCAGATAACGTTTTTCTCGCATTAAATAGCTCGAAAAGAGCGATCTCGAAGATTCTGCATACTTCTGACAGAAGACTCACAAAGATTATCGTAGGGAATGCATATCTCAGCTTGAAACCTCACGAAAATCAAGATGTCGCCCGTTCTTCATATCAAACGCACTGTGGAGTGGTGAAAACAACCAGATATCGTGCTTCTCGCATAAAATAGCTCGAAAAGTGCGATCTCGATGATTCTGCATACTTCGGACAGAAGTCTCACCAATATTATCGCAGAAAATGCATATCCCAGCTTGAAACCCCACGAAAACCAAGATATCTCCGGTTCTGCATATCCAACGAACTGTGGTGTGGTGAAAACCCCAGATAACGCGTTTCTCGTATTAACTAGCTCGAAAAGTGCGATCTCGATGATTCTGCATACTTCGGATAGAAGTCTCACCAAGATTATCGCAGAAAATGCATATCTGAGCTTGAAACGCCACGAAAACCAAGATATCGCCGGTTCTGCATATCAAACGTAATGTGGAGTGGTGAAAACACCAGATAACGTGTTTCTCGCATTAAATAGCTCGAAAAGTGCGATCTCGATGATTCTGCATACTTCGGACAGAAGTCTCACCAAGATTATCGCAGAAAATGCATATCTCAGCTTGAAACCCCACGAAAACCAAGATATCGTCGGTTATGCATATCATACGCACTGTGGAGTGGTGAAAACACCAGATAACGTGTTTCTCGCATTAAATAGCTCGAAACGAGCGATCTAGATGATTCTGCATACTTCTGACTGAAGTCTCACCAACATTATCGCAGAAAATGCATATCTCAGCTTGAAACCTCACGAAAATCAAAATGTCGCCGGTTCTGCATATCAAACGCACTGTGGAGTGGTGAAAACAACCCGATAACGTGTTTTTCGCGTTAAGTAGTTCGGAACGAGCGATCTAGATGATTCTGTATACTTCTGACTGAAGTCTCACCAATATTATCGTTGAAAATGCATTTCTCAGCTTGAAACCTCACGAAAATCAAGATGTCACCGGTTCTGCATAACAGACGCACTGTGGAGTGGTCAATACACCAGATAACGTGTTTCTCGCATTAAATAGCTCGACACGAGCGATCTAGATGATTCTGCATACTTCTGACTGAAGTCTCACCAAGATTATCGCAGAAAATGCATATCTCAGCTTGAAACGCCACGATAACCAAGATATCGCTGGTTCTGCATATCAAACGTACTGTGGAGTGGTGAAAACACCAGATAACGTGTTTCTCGCATTAAATAGCTCGAAAAGGGCGTTCTCGAAGATTCTGCATACTTCTGACAGATTCTCACCAAGATTATCGCAGAAAATGCATATCTCAGGTTGAACCCCGACGAAATCCAAGATGTCGCCGGTTCTGCATATCAAACGCACTGCGGAGTGGTGAAAACACCAGAAAACGTTTTTCTCGCATTAAATAGATCGAAAAGAGCGATCCCGATGATTCTGCATACTTCTGACAGAAGTCTCACAAAGATTATCGTAGAAAATGCATATCTCAGCCCGAACCCCGACGAAATCCAAGATATCGCCGGTTCTGCATATCAAACGCACTGCGGAGTGGTGAAACCACCAGATAACGTTTTTCTCGCATTAAATAGCTCGAAAAGAGGGATCTCGATGATTCTGCATACATCTGACAGAAGTCTCACCAAGATTATCGTAGAAAATGCATATCTCAGCTTGAACCCCGTCGAAATCCAAGATGTCGCCGGTTCTGCATATCAAACGCACTGCGGAGTGGTGAGAACACCGGATAACGTGTTTCTCGCATAAAATATCTCGAAAAGAGCGATCCCGATGATTCTGCATACATCTGACAGAAGACTCACCACGATTATCGCAGAAAATGCATATCTCAGGTTGAACCCCGACGAAATCCAAGATGTCGCCGGTTCTGCATATCAAACGCACTGCGGAGTGATGAAAACACCAGATAACGTGTTTCTTGCATTATAATAGCTCGAAAAGAGCGATCTAGGTGATTCTGCATACTTCTGGCAGTAGACTCACCTAGAGTATCGCAGAAAATGCATATCTCAGCTTGAACCCCGACGAAATCCAAGATGTCGCCGGTTCTGCATATCAAACGCACTTCGGAATGGTGAAAACACTAGATAACGTTTTTCTCGCATTAAATAGCTCGAAAAGAGCGATCTCGAAGATTCTGCATACTTCTGACAGAAGACTCACAAAGATTATCGTAGGGAATGCATATCTCAGCTTGAAACCTCACGAAAATCAAGATGTCGCCCGTTCTTCATATCAAACGCACTGTGGAGTGGTGAAAACAACCAGATATCGTGCTTCTCGCATAAAATAGCTCGAAAAGTGCGATCTCGATGATTCTGCATACTTCGGACAGAAGTCTCACCAATATTATCGCAGAAAATGCATATCCCAGCTTGAAACCCCACGAAAACCAAGATATCTCCGGTTCTGCATATCCAACGAACTGTGGTGTGGTGAAAACCCCAGATAACGCGTTTCTCGTATTAACTAGCTCGAAAAGTGCGATCTCGATGATTCTGCATACTTCGGATAGAAGTCTCACCAAGATTATCGCAGAAAATGCATATCTGAGCTTGAAACGCCACGAAAACCAAGATATCGCCGGTTCTGCATATCAAACGTAATGTGGAGTGGTGAAAACACCAGATAACGTGTTTCTCGCATTAAATAGCTCGAAAAGTGCGATCTCGATGATTCTGCATACTTCGGACAGAAGTCTCACCAAGATTATCGCAGAAAATGCATATCTCAGCTTGAAACCCCACGAAAACCAAGATATCGTCGGTTATGCATATCATACGCACTGTGGAGTGGTGAAAACACCAGATAACGTGTTTCTCGCATTAAATAGCTCGAAACGAGCGATCTAGATGATTCTGCATACTTCTGACTGAAGTCTCACCAACATTATCGCAGAAAATGCATATCTCAGCTTGAAACCTCACGAAAATCAAAATGTCGCCGGTTCTGCATATCAAACGCACTGTGGAGTGGTGAAAACAACCCGATAACGTGTTTTTCGCGTTAAGTAGTTCGGAACGAGCGATCTAGATGATTCTGTATACTTCTGACTGAAGTCTCACCAATATTATCGTTGAAAATGCATTTCTCAGCTTGAAACCTCACGAAAATCAAGATGTCACCGGTTCTGCATAACAGACGCACTGTGGAGTGGTCAATACACCAGATAACGTGTTTCTCGCATTAAATAGCTCGACACGAGCGATCTAGATGATTCTGCATACTTCTGACTGAAGTCTCACCAAGATTATCGCAGAAAATGCATATCTCAGCTTGAAACGCCACGATAACCAAGATATCGCTGGTTCTGCATATCAAACGTACTGTGGAGTGGTGAAAACACCAGATAACGTGTTTCTCGCATTAAATAGCTCGAAAAGGGCGTTCTCGAAGATTCTGCATACTTCTGACAGATTCTCACCAAGATTATCGTAGAAAATGCATATCTCAGCTTGAAACCCCACGAAAACCAAGATATCGCCGGTTATGCATATCATACGCACTGTGGAGTGGTGAAAACACCAGATAACGTGTTTCTCGCATTAAATAGCTCGAATAGAGTGATCTCGATGATTAAGCATACTTCGGACAGAGGTCTCACCAAGATTAACGTAAAAAATGCATATCTCAGCTTGAAACCCCACGAATACCAAGATATCTACGGTTCTGCATATCCAACACACTGTGGAGTGGTGAAAACGCCAGATAACGTGTTTCTCGCATTAACTAGCATGAAAAGAGCGATCTCGAAGATCCTGCATATTTCTGACAGAAGACTCACCAAGATTATCGCTGAAAATGCATATCTCAGCTGGAAACACCACGAAAATCAAGATATCGCCGGTTCTGCATATCAAACGCACTGTGGAGTGGTGAAAACACCGGATAACGTGTTTCTCGCATCAAATAGCTCGAAAAGAGCGATCCCGATGATTCTGCATACTTCTGACAGAAGTCTCACCAAGATTATCGTAGAAAATGCATATCTCAGCTTGATGCCCGACGAAATCCAAGATGTCGCCGGTTCTGCATATCAAACGCACTGTGGAGTGGTGAAAACACCAGATAACGTGTTTCTCGCATTAAATAGCTCGAAAAGAGCGATCTAGGTGATTCTGCATACTTCTGGCAGAAGACTCACCTAGATTATCGTAGAAAATGCATATCTCAGCTTGATGCCCGACGAAAGCCAAGATGTCGGCGGTTCTGCATATCAAACGCACTGTGGAGTGGTGAAAACACCGCATAACGTGTGTCTCGCATTAAATAGCTCGAAAAGAGCGATCTCGAAGATTCTGCATACTTCTGACAGAAGGCTCACCAAGATTATCGCTGAAAATGCATATCTCAGCTTGAACCCCGACGAAATCCAAGATGTCGCCGGTTCTGCATATCAAACGCACTGTGGAGTGGTGAAAACACCAGATAACGTGATTCTCGCATTAAATAGCTCGAAAAGAGCGATATCGCTGATGCTGCATACTTCGGACAGAGGTCTCTACCAAGATTGCCGCAGAAAATGCATATCTCAGCTTGAAACCTCACGAAAACCAAGATATCTCCGGCTCTGCATATCTAACGCACTATGGAGTGATGAAAACACCAGATAACGTGTTTCTCGCATTAAATAGCTCGAAAAGAGCGATCTCGATGATTCTGCATACTACGGACAGAAGTCTCACCAAGATTATCGCAGAAAATGCATCTCTGAGCTTGAAACCCGACGAAAACCAAGTTATCTCCGGTTCTGCACATCAAACGTACCGCGGAGTGGTGAAAACACCAGAAAACGTGTTTCTCGCATTAAATAGCTCGAAAAGAGCGATCTAGGTGATTCTGGATACTTCTGGCTGAAGACTCACCAAGATTATCGTAGAAAATGCATATCTCAGCTTGATGCCCGACGAAAGCCAAGATGTCGGCGGTTCTGCATATCAAACGCACTGTGGAGTGGTGAAAACACCAGATAACGTGTTTCTCGCATTAAATAGCTCGAAAAGAGCGATCTAGGTGATTCTGCATACTTCTGGCAGAAGACTCACCAAGATTATCGTAGAAAACGCATATCTCAGCTTGATGCCCGACGAAAGCCAAGATGTCGGCGGTTCTGCATATCAAACGCACTGTGGAGTGGTGAAAACACCGCATAACGTGTGTCTCGCATTAAATAGCTCGAAAAGAGCGATCTCGAAGATTCTGCATACTTCTGACAGAAGGCTCACCAAGATTATCGCTGAAAATGCATATCTCAGCTTGAACCCCGACGAAATCCAAGATACCGCCGGTTATGCATATCATACGCACTGTGGGGTGGTGAAAACACCAGAAAACGTGTTTTTCGCATTCAATAGCACGAAAACAGCGATTTCGGTGATTCTGCACACTTGTAACAGCAGAATCATGATGATTATCACTGAAAATGCATATCTCAGCTGGAAACATCAACGATAACGAAGATATGGCAGTTTCCGCATATCAAACGCACTGTGGAGTGCTGAAAACACCAGAAAACGTGTTTTCGCATTCAATAGGACGAAAACAGCGATTTCGGTGATTCTGCACACTTGTAACAGCAGAATCATGAAGATTATCACTGAAAATGCATATCTCAGCCGGAAACATCAACGATACCGAAGATATGGCAGTTTCCGCATATGAAACGCACTGTGGTGTGCTGAAAACACCAGAAAACGTGTTTTCGCATTCAATAGCACGAAAACAGCGATTTCGGTGATTCTGCACACTTGTAACAGCAGAATCATGAAGATTATCACTGAAAATGCATATCTCAGCTGGAAACAACAACGATACCGAAGATATGGCAGTTTCCGCTGTTACGTCCCGGATCGCGCTGTTATGGCGAACGCGAGACAGAGCACAATAAAATACCGTTCTTTACGTCCACGCAGCACGTACGTCTGCGTCTGACGGGGACTTTCGCTAATTTGATAGATCGTAAATTGTTACTCACCGAATGCTCCTTGTTGGTTGATGACGACGTTGTAGTTGGTCGTCGTATGAACACGCACTTTCAATGTAAAATGAATATAATATAACGTCTTAATACTCTTTACGATTTATGGGAATAGGAATATGTAACACTGAATTGATAATTAAATATAATATATTATAAGGTATACAAATATGCTAACACTAGAACTAGAAGACTTAGAAATAGTAACGCTGGATATAGAATAACTAGAAATAGAAACACTTGAGATAGTAACGCTTGAGATAGTAACGCGATGTGTACTCCGGGAGTTCCGGAGTGGAACTGACGTACTCTGGGAAGTCCAGAGGAAGACTGACTCTGAGGCTGGGCGCTTGCTTGTTTTATAGTAGTGGAGTGTACAGTAGTGTGTGTTGGTGAATGGAGATTAGATATGAGGAGCGTGAGACCGGGGTAGATTAGGTAGGCGGATGTTTGGGAGATAGGAGAGGAATTCGTATGTTACTGGATCTGGTGTTTATGAGATAAGATAAGGAGTTGGAGTCGAGGAGGATGTTTATAAGATAAGAGAAGAATTCGTATGTTACTGGATCTGGTGTATATGTGATAAGATAAGGAGTTGGAGTCGAGGAGGATGTTTATAAGATTAGATATAGGAGAAGTGTGATGTGATGTCGGAGGAATGTGTTTATAGATAAGAGTTGGTCGTGAGAGCGGATGTCGATAGTCGAGGTTTAGTCTGGAGATATTGAAGGAATGTGTTTATAGATAAGAGTTGATCGTGAGAGCGGATGTCGGTAATAGGATATGGTAGTGGCTTAGTATCTATGTTATGGTTAATTCGGTCTTAAGATTATTGGTTACGTGCTTACTTGCTATCTTAATATACTAGAAGGTTCTACGCTATCTTACATTCTAATAGCGTTCGTTCCTTCTCACTCTCACTGTCGCAGGCGAGTGTCTATGTCAAACGTCGCTAGACGTAACACCTCCCCCCCTGGGGAGAAAATTCTTGAAGAGAATTTTCTTAATGTTCGTAGGAATTCGAGAGGTGACACTGGGGATAGAGTTTGTTAACTCTGTGGGGCGCAAGGGTCGTATCTTCGTCCTTGCCGGGGTTGGGTTTGGGATCCAGGGATGCGGTGTCCTCGATCGGGGCACTGCCGGTTTCCTGGCCTTCCACGGGGTTTGCTTCCTTCGTCCTTCGCTGGTCGAGGAACAAGAGGAAGTGGGTGGCGGAGCTCCATATGGCGCCGAGTAGCTGAATGCTCCAGCCGTATATGGAGTGCAGCGCGATGCCGTTTATGACCACGCTGATGGCCGCCTTGACTGCGCGGACAGCGAGATATACTCCGATGAGTCCTGCGGTGAAGGAGCCGAAAGTGACGAATCCTGACCAGATCCGCTTGGCTGTGGAAGCGGCTATGTGGTCCAGGGCTTTGTCATCCAGAAGGTTATATAGATTAACCCCCTGGGCGTTGTAATCTCGTCCTGTAGCGCCTTGAGCTAGCGTGTTGATGATGGTCGGCCGCTCTATCGGAAACATGATCCTATCCTTGAGTTTTTGGATGTCGTCATGTGAATAGATGCCTCCATCTGCTAGGTTGTGTGGATCGATATACTTCCACGATGACTGAGCTAGTGGTTTTAGCTGTGTTGGTGGTAAGGTCTCTATAGGTTTAGGAGACAGCTTGTACCATTGTCCATGGATCTTATACATGCTGGGCAGGATGTCGCTGCATTCTCTGCTGGTTCCAGTGGTGGTAAGTATCCTATGGATCGGCGTTAGAAATAACGAAGTGTTCTTATACGTTACAGGAAGCTCGTCATAGCAGCGCGTGGTTTGACGCAGTTGGCATATGACGGGGATACATTTGATGATATGTATCGTCTCGCCAGTTGGAATAGCCATGTAGCCTTGCTCTCTGGTGATCATGGAAGCAACCTCTGCGGGTGCGATGTGGATAAGGGTGAGCGCGTTATGGAGAATTTGCTTCTCTAGGGCGCACCGTTGTGTCACGACGTCCTCGTAGAGTTGCGTCAGTTGTGTCTTGAAATGCTTCTCTACGTAAATGAATTTCGAATTTACATACGTGAATATATCCAAGTTATTGACTGCTATGGGTTTTCGTGTTTTAGGTTGTTCTCCGGCGACTGCCTCTAAAATGAACAGCTTGGGATGCTCAGTGTGAATTAGCGCGTAACCGCAGATTTTGGATTCTGTGGTGCGTGCTAGCGCGAATGTGGTGTCGCGTGACGTCACCGAGTACAGTGTGAGTCCTTTGTCTTGACGGAGGATAGTGGCTTGCCCTGAGTATAGCACGTCGTACTGTTCGAAGTTGCAGCTATCTACCGGGGAAGACTGCCAGAAGGAGTATCCGTTTTCAGAGTCTAGGCAGGATCCTCGTTGTACGGGGCATCGTTGTCCAGAGTGTAACAAGATCTCGTTGGATGACAGTTGGATTGACGCGGCGTAGTCCGTAATCTTTATTCTGATTACAGCTTGGACGACGACATCGGACCAAGTGCCGAAAGGGTCGCTGTAAGTGGATCCATGACACGTCCCGTCGTTGGTTAATTTGCCTGATAGTGTTAGGCTCCGCGTTGCTGTTGAATTTGGTAAGATGCCGGTGAGTTGCGAAGCTGGCGTGATGAACAGAGTGCCCGTGTTGTGGAGCATCTGGCACATATCCCTTGGTGTATTCAGGAGATATATTTGTCTCCCGTTCTCTACTGCTGAGACATGAGAGTACATGCCGCAGTGGTAGATTGTCCTATCGATCTCCACTTGGCACTGTATAACTGGTGTCGTGTGGAATTCCGATAGCTGGAGAAGTTGGATCTGCTTGTTTGTGAGCGTTGGTTTCTGAGAGTTAGTTCCGCATCGTATCGGATCGGTGATTGAGTATGTGGTGAGATTGAGTGTCGGGCCGCTGCAGTCGTATCCTATGAGACCTGCGGCTGAGGATGCTGAGATGAGTAGCACTGTTGTTGCGAAGTACATGTTGGTGGTTCGTCGATGACTGTGTTCTTCTGCTCTTCTCTCGCCCTTATATGCTAGTCATGAATGGGGTGAGGGTGACATTGAAGGAGTCGGTGTTTTGGCTATCTTTAGCTTATTTTTGTGGACCGTTCGCTCTCGGCCAGTATCAAGTGTCAGACGGACGTTATTGTTATCTAATACACGCGATACTCTGTGCGGTCCAGAGTATTGGGTGTCGAACTTGCCCTTGATGGGTTCTCGGAGGAGGTATACCAGATCGCCTTCCGAGAATTCCTGGGTGTGCAGTTTACGGTCGTAATACCGTTTTGACTTCTGCTATGCAAGGTTTAGATTAGCGGCTGCTATCGCTCTGGATTCGGTGAGTTTATTTTCGAGTTGTTTGTAATACGCTGAGTAAGTTTCATCCTCCACAGGATGATCGTAAGTGAATGCTGACGGTACTCTGGCTTTTGTGCCGAAGATTAGTTCATGTGGAGTGTAAAGAGTACCCTCGTGAATGCTGGTATTGTAGCTGAACATTGCGCATTGAAGCCAATTGTTCCAGTCGTTTTTACTATTAATATATTGTTTCAGATACTCTGTCAGAACGTGATGTGACCGTTCCAACGAACCGTTCGTCTGGGGATGGAAAGCAGTGGTTTTAGTATGTTGAATTCGGAATCTCCGGGTCACAGCTCGCATAAGAGCGTTGATGAAATTTGTGCCTTGGTCTGTGAGTATGGCTTTGGGTGAGCCGAATCTGCAGATGAGATTGTCCACCAATGCGTCGGCTGTTTCTACTGCCGAGGCGGTTTTGAGGGGGACTGCGATGGAGTATTTAGTAAGGAGATCCTGCATCGTGAGGATATACTGGTAACCTGTAGGAGTAGTAGGGAGAGGACCGACGACGTCGATTGCGACCTTATCGAATGCCGATCCCGGTGTGTCGGTTAATACCATCGGATTCCTAGTTTTTACTCGCGTTAGCTTTTTGGATTGACACTCTGCGCATGTCGTAACGAAAGTTGTGATATCCGCTTTCATATGCGGCCAAAAGTATTTTTCTCGGATTCTACGGTACGTTTTAGTGACACCCTTGTGTCCGGCGTAGGCTGATGTATGGTTTTCTGAAATGATATTCTGTCTGATGTCTTCCGAAGGAATTATAATTTCATTCGTACAAATAGTTAGTCTTACGTTTGTCTCGTCGAGTAGTTCTAATATCGCGTCGCGTATTACCGTCCAAGGTATATCATCGATTGAAGTTTTTGAAATTGTAATAGTCGGTAGATTAAGTTCGATTACCGCGTCGCGTAATGCTCGCAACGATTCGATTGTGTCTTCTAGAGTTGCGGTATGATTCTGAGTTTGTTTTACTGGAAGTTGAATGAGAGTGAATTTGCCTGTTTGCACTTTGGCTCTGCCGATTGTCGCGTTCGTCAGTCTCGGTAGTCGGTTGTTATCACGGAGGTCAATCGCGCCTTTATCTAGTGGTTCGCCAGCGAGAGACATGAAACAAGCTAAGTTGTCATTTCTCATCACTAGTCTATCCCGAGTATACCGCACATGGGCTGGGGATACCGGTGGGCTAGATAAGTCAATCTCTTCCTCGACGTCGACCGATGTAGGAGACGATGTTGACGGTTGCTGGGAATAGAAGAGTTGAGGGGATGCAGTGGAATCGGAGGTGAGTGGGAATATGGCAGTTTGCACAGGATTGCGAGATAGAGCGTCGGCATTGGTATTGGACTTACCTGCTTTGTATAGGATTTTGTACTCATACTCTGCTAGTTTCAATCGCCAGCGGAGGAGTCGCGAAGATGGATCTTTCACAGAGTTCATCCATACTAGCGGCTGATGATCCGTGATAAGATTGAATTGTTTCCCGTAAATATAAGATCGAAAGTGTTGTACCGCGTAAATAATTGCTAAACATTCTTTCTCTATTGTCGCGTAATTTAGCTCTGCTCCATGCAACAGACGTGACGCGTAGGCTATTGGTCGGTCTTTACCAATCTCGCCCTGACTTAGTATAGCTCCGATCGCGTAATTGGACGCGTCGGTTGTGATATGGAATGGTTTGCTGAAGTCTGGATATCTGAGAACTGGCTCAGTGCACAATGCCAAGCGTAGTGTTTCGAATGATTTATCCTGTGGTGGATTCCACTCGAATTTTGCATCCTTGCGTAATAGTAGTGTTAAGGGTTTTGAGATGTGCGAAAATTTTTCGATAAATCGACGATAGTAACCCGCGAGACCGAGGAATTCTCGGACTTGCTTTGTATTTTTGGGTCTGGGAAACTCCTTGATGGCTGCAATTTTGCTTGGACAAGGTTTGACACCCTCGTCGCTGATAACGTGACCTAAGTACGCGACTTCTCGTCGCAGAAACGTACATTTCGATGGCTGTAGTTTTAGGTTTGCTTTACGGAGGCGTTTTGCTAGTTTGTTAAATTTTGACAAATGCTCTGATAGTGACGATGCATAGATGACGATGTCATCCAGGTAGACAAACATCTCTGTTCCCTGCAAGCCAGACAGTACTGAATCCATGAGCCGCTGGAAGGTTGCTGGCGCGTTTCTCAACCCGAATGGCATGCGGTTGTACTCGTAATGACCATACGGGGTGGAAAACGCCGTTTTCCTAGCGTCTTCGCTGCTCATCCCGATCTGATGGAAGCCGGACGCCAAGTCGAAGGTGGAGAAGTATTTGGCTGACCCTAGCTGGTCCAAAATCTCCACGATGCTCGGCAACGGGTACGCATCAGGCTCGGTCTTTTCGTTGAGCTGTCGAAAGTCTATCACCATTCTCCACCTTTTGTTCCCGGCCTCGTCCGGCTTTTTGGGAACAATCCACAAGGGGGAGTTGTAGGGAGATGTCGAGGGACTTACTATGTCGCTGCTCAACAACTCTTTCATCTGGTTGTTGATTTCCTCCTTGTGAATTGGTGGATATCGATACTGCTTGACATGGATTGGCTTATCGTCTGTTGTGGGAATTGAGTGTTCTACGATGTTTGTTTTACATAATTTTTCACCCGGGAGATGAAAGATATCGCCATTCTCTTCGATTATCTTTTTGACATGATCGCGTTCCTCCCGGTTTAAATGATCGAGGTTTATAATATTCTCGATTTCGATTTCGCGCTCCTGGTGTGAGCGGGGATTTTGAATTTGAAATACGTGATTTGAGCTTTTCCTTTTCGGTCTATCACTGAGATTGGCGATTTCTTGGACCTTTACAGTAGGAACGTCGAAGGAAATAGAACTATCCGTCGTATTTACGACGCGTACGTATGCTTTGCCGTTGACTGATTTTACTAGGGCGTCGAACACAAGCACGCCCGGTGCTATATCCTGCCGAGGGAGGTAACCGATTTCTGGCCCGGTGGTCATTATCTGAATAACCCTGGCTGTTCGGCCCTCGACGGTGCGCCTCTTGTGTTCGCGTCCCTCGGGTGCGACGGCAGATTCAGTGGATACAGAGATGTCTGTTCTCCCGGACGATTTCGTCATCGTCGGTTTGGGAGAACTACGAGAATTAGAAGAATTAGAAGAACTAGAAGTTGGGGACGATCGCGTCGTCGCCGATTTAGTAGGTTTTGAGCTTGCTTCGCTCGAATTAGTAGGATTTGGGGAGTTAGTAGGTATGCTTTGTTTCGAGGATTTAGGATTTCCGGTGCGATTCCGCTTATTATGCGGGGAGTTCGCGAAAGGAATCTCTATCCCTTTCCAAAGAATTCTCTTTTTCAGAAAAGAGATCTCCGCTCCTTCTTCGAGGAAGTGGGCACCGAGGATTCCATCTGTAAGGATGGGGAAGTCGGAGGGAACTACATGGAACCTTATTATGGTACCATATAGCGGGATTCCGACAGAACCCAAGGTAGAGACCGCTTCCGCTGTAATACCGTACAGCTGGAGCACTTCGTCGTTGGTTATACGATATCGTGGATGTAGCGCAGATTTCTTGATCAAATTCGGCTCCGATCCCGTATCGATCATTAGCGTAGTTTTATTGAGGAGTGCTGCTGATTCTACTTCGATGTGTGGGGCTCTTCCCTTCTGATCTAGTTCGCATTTGGCGATGCGGCCTTTTCCTGCTGATTCACGCTGATTTTCCGAACCGACCTTGGCGAAGCCTCCCGCCTTCGGTCCGGGTTGGGCGGGAGGGCGTTTGCGTTTCCCTGATTCTGTTTGTTATTAAACTCCCGTTTACGACATTCGTGAATGTCGTGCCCTGGGTTCTTGCAGTAATTGCAGGTTTTTGTGACTCTGCTTGGGCTTGCGGATCTTCGAGGGGGTTCTACCACGTCGCGATACGAACGATTATCGCGGTACGTCTCTCGCGGTGGTGCGCGTTGATCGCGATATGTTTCGCGAGGCGGTGTACGCTGATCGCGATACGATTCGCGATATGGTTCGCGATATGGTTCGCGATATCGATTGGACGTTGGGATCGGCGACGGTTCTCGCCAATCTGAACGCGGTTGGAAATTTTGGTAATAGGATTTACGCTCCGGTGTCGGATCCCGAAATTGTACGTGTTTGGACTCCGGTACGCGACCGTAACGAAGGTTGTCGCGCTCCAATTCTTTGTGTATCTCTATGGACTCGTTGAATATCGTAGACAACGGGCTTCTGTGCAAATGGCGAAGTTCTGTTCGGATCTGAGGAGTAACGCCGCGTATAAAACATTCTACTGTGAGATCATCGACTTCCCCGATAGAGCTAGCATTACAGTCGATGATCACGTTCCTAATATCTTTGACGCGCGTTATAAAATCTAGTATGTGTTCGTCTTTGCGCATAAATATATTTGCCATATCACCTCGGTAGTGATCTACGGTCTTTTGTGGTCCAAATATTCTCTTTAGTCGGTTACAGAGATCTGTGATGCTGACGTAGCGTTCGTCTTCTGTAGCGGTTGCCGCGCGTCCGCTCAGACGTGTGGAGATGAGGCGTGTAAGCGTGCCTTCAGCACTAGGAGGTAGTAGGTCACGAGCGCGGGTGCACGCGCGTGTAAAGGTAAGAACTGACGGTTGAGAACCGTTGAATGAAGGGATCAAAGCCAACGCTTCTTTAAGCGTAAAGGAATCAGTGGGTGTGTCGTCTGACATACGACGTGTTTTTCGATCTCTTCTAAGAGCGTCGATCTCCGCCAGCGCAGCGTCGCGCTCCTGCCGTAAAGTGGTACAGTCGTGCTCTGTACCCGCTGCATCGCTATTATCCGCGAACTTTTTGGATCTTGTGTCCATTTTTGGAAGTGAAATTGAAACAATGTATGTGGCTGAATTATAATTTATTGATGTTGAAATTGGAAGATACACCAATCGGCAATTTCTTTTGGTAAGTACGGTAGATCCTCTTTTGAAAAGTCACGAATGAAGGACAGTAACACCTTCCTTGGAATTTCGCGGTGGTGCCGCACCTTCAGCGCCGTATTTGTGTCGACGATCTCTATTGGCGGCGGGGGAATTGGAATATCGACCGTTTCGTCGTCAGAGTCGCCGATGGTGATCGTCTCGATGATTCGCTCGGCTCCTGCGCTTTCGCAAGGTTTCAGGATTTCCGGCGCAGGCTGCTGCGCTTGGATTTCCTTCAACTCCCGCTGAATAGCTGCAAGCCTCCTCACTTGCACCTTTCTACCACCACGGCGTCCTCGTTTCCGATTCTGGTCGGGTTGAGATTGGTTATGGTATGTATGAATAAAAAAAAATTTTTGGAAAGTAGCTCTAGACACTCACCTTCTTGACTCTGTGCAAGACATCCGGATCAGTCGCAAGGTAACTGCGAGATTCCATCAGATCAAGAACAGTAGCACTAGCGTCAGCGCTTGCGTCAATAAGCAAATGCAAGAACTGGAAATGTGGAAAAGGAGATGGTAAGGATCACCAATGTTTGATCTAACCAAATAATACGCGAAAGTGAACAGCTATCCCACCGCTGTCACCAATTGTTACGTCCCGGATCGCGCTGTTATGGCGAACGCGAGACAGAGCACAATAAAATACCGTTCTTTACGTCCACGCAGCACGTACGTCTGCGTCTGACGGGGACTTTCGCTAATTTGATAGATCGTAAATTGTTACTCACCGAATGCTCCTTGTTGGTTGATGACGACGTTGTAGTTGGTCGTCGTATGAACACGCACTTTCAATGTAAAATGAATATAATATAACGTCTTAATACTCTTTACGATTTATGGGAATAGGAATATGTAACACTGAATTGATAATTAAATATAATATATTATAAGGTATACAAATATGCTAACACTAGAACTAGAAGACTTAGAAATAGTAACGCTGGATATAGAATAACTAGAAATAGAAACACTTGAGATAGTAACGCTTGAGATAGTAACGCGATGTGTACTCCGGGAGTTCCGGAGTGGAACTGACGTACTCTGGGAAGTCCAGAGGAAGACTGACTCTGAGGCTGGGCGCTTGCTTGTTTTATAGTAGTGGAGTGTACAGTAGTGTGTGTTGGTGAATGGAGATTAGATATGAGGAGCGTGAGACCGGGGTAGATTAGGTAGGCGGATGTTTGGGAGATAGGAGAGGAATTCGTATGTTACTGGATCTGGTGTTTATGAGATAAGATAAGGAGTTGGAATCGAGGAGGATGTTTATAAGATAAGAGAAGAATTCGTATGTTACTGGATCTGGTGTATATGTGATAAGATAAGGAGTTGGAGTCGAGGAGGATGTTTATAAGATTAGATATAGGAGAAGTGTGATGTGATGTCGGAGGAATGTGTTTATAGATAAGAGTTGGTCGTGAGAGCGGATGTCGATAGTCGAGGTTTAGTCTGGAGATATTGAAGGAATGTGTTTATAGATAAGAGTTGATCGTGAGAGCGGATGTCGGTAATAGGATATGGTAGTGGCTTAGTATCTATGTTATGGTTAATTCGGTCTTAAGATTATTGGTTACGTGCTTACTTGCTATCTTAATATACTAGAAGGTTCTACGCTATCTTACATTCTAATAGCGTTCGTTCCTTCTCACTCTCACTGTCGCAGGCGAGTGTCTATGTCAAACGTCGCTAGACGTAACACCGCATATCAAACGCACTGTGGAGTGCTGAAAACACCAGAAAACGTGTTTTCGCATTCAATAGCACGAAGACAGCGATTTCGGTGATTCTGCACACTTGTAACAGCAGAATCATGAAGATTATCACTGAAAATGCATATCTCAGCCGGAAACATCAACGATACCGAAGATATGGCAGTTTCCGCATATGAAACGCACTGTGGTGTGCTGAAAACACCAGAAAACGTGTTTTTCGCATTCAATAGCACGAAAACAGCGATTTCGGTGATTCTGCACACTTGTAACAGCAGAATCATGAAGATTATCACTGAAAATACATATCTCAGCTGGAAACATCAACGATACCGAAGATATAGTAGTTTCCGCATATCAAACGCACTGTGGAGTGCTGAAAACACCAGAAAACGTGTTTTCGCATTCAATAGCACGAAAACAGCGATTTCGGTGATTCTGCACACTTGTAACAGCAGAATCATGAAGATTATCACTGAAAATGCATATCTCAGCTGGATACAACAACGATACCGAAGATATGGCAGTTTCCGCATATCAAACGCACTGTGGAGTGCTGAAAACACCAGAAAACGTGTTTTTGCATTCAATAGCACGAAAACAGCGATTTCGGTGGTTCTGCACACTTGTAACAGCAGAATCATGAAGATTATCTCTGAAAATGCATATCTCAGATGGAAACAACAACGATACCGAAGATATGGCAGTTTCCGCATATCAAACGCACTGTGGAGTGCTGAAAACACCAGAAAACGTGTTTTCGCATTCAATAGCACGAAAACAGCGATTTCGGTGATTCTGCACACTTGTAACAGCAGAATCATGAAGATTATCACTGAAAATGCATATCTCAGCTGGAAACATCCACGATACCGAAGATATGGCAGTTTCCGCATATCAAACGCACTGTGGAGTGTTGTAAACACCAGAAAACGTGTTTTCGAATTCAATAGCACGAAAACAGCGATTTCGGTGATTCTGCACACTTGTAACAGCAGAATCATGAAGATTATCACTGAAAATGCATATATCAGCTGGATACAACAACGATACCGAAGATATGGCAGTTTCGGCATATCAAACGCACTGTGGAGTGCTGAAAACACCAGAAAACGTGTTTTTGCATTCAATAGCACGAAAACAGCGATTTCGGTGGTTCTGCACACTTGTAACAGCAGAATCATGAAGATTATCTCTGAAAATGCATATCTCAGCTGGAAACAACAACGATACCGAAGATATGGCAGTTTCCGCATATCAAACGCACTGTGGAGTGCTGAAAACACCAGAAAACGTGTGTTTCGCATTCAATAGCACGAAAACAGCGATTTCGGTGATTCTGCACACTTGTAACAGCAGAATCATGAGGATTATCACTGATAATGCATATCTCAGCTGGAAACATCAACGATACCAAAGATGTCGCAGTTTCCGCATGTCAAAAACTCTGTGGCGTGCTGAAAACACCAGAAAACGTGTGTTTCGCATTCAATAGCACGAAAACAGCGATTTCGGTGATTCTGCACACTTGTAACAGCAGAATCATGAGGATTATCACTGATAATGCATATCTCAGCTGGAAACATCAACGATACCGAAGATATAGCAGTTTCCGCATATCAAACGCACTGTGGAGTGCTGAAAACACCAGAAAACGTGTTTTCGCATTCAATAGCACGAAAACAGCGATTTCGGTGATTCTGCACACTTGTAACAGCAGAATCATGAAGATTATCACTGAAAATGCATATCTCAGCTGGAAACATCCACGATACCGAAGATATGGCAGTTTCCGCATATCAAACGCACTGTGGAGTGCTGAAAACACCAGAAAACGTGTTTTTCGCATTCAATAGCACGAAAACAGCGATTTCGGTGATTCTGCACACTTGTTGCAGCAGAATCATGAAGATTATCACTGATAATGCATATCTCAGCTGGATACAACAACGATACCGAAGATATGGCAGTTTCCGCATATCAAACGCACTGTGGAGTGCTGAAAACACCAGAAAACGTGTTTTTGCATTCAATAGCACGAAAACAGCGATTTCGGTGGTTCTGCACACTTGTAACAGCAGAATCATGAAGATTATCTCTGAAAATGCATATCTCAGATGGAAACAACAACGATACCGAAGATATGGCAGTTTCCGCATATCAAACGCACTGTGGAGTGCTGAAAACACCAGAAAACGTGTTTTCGCATTCAATAGCACGAAAACAGCGATTTCGGTGATTCTGCACACTTGTAACAGCAGAATCATGAAGATTATCACTGAAAATGCATATCTCAGCTGGAAACATCCACGATACCGAAGATATGGCAGTTTCCGCATATCAAACGCACTGTGGAGTGTTGTAAACACCAGAAAACGTGTTTTCGAATTCAATAGCACGAAAACGGCGATTTCGGTGATTCTGCACACTTGTAACAGCAGAATCATGAAGATTATCACTGAAAATGCATATATCAGCTGGATACAACAACGATACCGAAGATATGGCAGTTTCGGCATATCAAACGCACTGTGGAGTGCTGAAAACACCAGAAAACGTGTTTTTGCATTCAATAGCACAACAACAGCGATTTCGGTGGTTCTGCACACTTGTAACAGCAGAATCATGAAGATTATCTCTGAAAATGCATATCTCAGCTGGAAACAACAACGATACCGAAGATATGGCAGTTTCCGCATATCAAACGCACTGTGGAGTGCTGAAAACACCAGAAAACGTGTGTTTCGCATTCAATAGCACGAAAACAGCGATTTCGGTGATTCTGCACACTTGTAACAGCAGAATCATGAGGATTATCACTGATAATGCATATCTCAGCTGGAAACATCAACGATACCAAAGATGTCGCAGTTTCCGCATGTCAAAAACTCTGTGGCGTGCTGAAAACACCAGAAAACGTGTGTTTCGCATTCAATAGCACGAAAACAGCGATTTCGGTGATTCTGCACACTTGTAACAGCAGAATCATGAGGATTATCACTGATAATGCATATCTCAGCTGGAAACATCAACGATACCGAAGATATAGCAGTTTCCGCATATCAAACGCACTGTGGAGTGCTGAAAACACCAGAAAACGTGTTTTCGCATTCAATAGCACGAAAACAGCGATTTCGGTGATTCTGCACACTTGTAACAGCAGAATCATGAAGATTATCACTGAAAATGCATATCTCAGCTGGAAACATCCACGATACCGAAGATATGGCAGTTTCCGCATATCAAACGCACTGTGGAGTGCTGAAAACACCAGAAAACGTGTTTTTCGCATTCAATAGCACGAAAACAGCGATTTCGGTGATTCTGCACACTTGTTGCAGCAGAATCATGAAGATTATCACTGATAATGCATATCTCAGCTGGAAACAACAACGATACCGAAGATATGGCAGTTTCCGCATATCAAACGCACTGTGGAGTGCTGAAAACACCAGAAAACGTGTTTTCGCATACAAAAGCACGAAAACAGCGATATCGGTGATTCTGTACACTTGTAACAGCAGAATCATGAAGATTATCACTGAAAATGCATATCTCAGCTGGAAACATCAACGATACCGAAGATATGGCAGTTTCCCCATATCAAACGCACTGTGGAGTGCTGAAAACACCAGAAACGTGTTTTTCGCATTCAATAGCACGAAAACAGCGATTTCGGTGATTCTGCACACTTGTAGCAGCAGAATCATGAAGATTATCACTGATAATGCATATCTCAGCTGGAAACATCAACGATAACGAAGATATGGCAGTTTCCGCATATCAAACGCACTGTGGAGTGCTGAAAACACCAGAAAACGTGTTTTTCGCATTCAATAGCACGAAAACAGCGATTTCGGTGATTCTGCACACTTGTTGCAGCAGAATCATGAAGATTATCACTGATAATGCATATCTCAGCTGGAAACAACAACGATACCGAAGATATGGCAGTTTCCGCATATCAAACGCACTGTGGAGTGCTGAAAACACCAGAAAACGTGTTTTTGCATTCAATAGCACGAAAACAGCGATTTCGGTGATTCTGCACACTTGTAGCAGCAGAATCATGAAGATTATCACTGATAATGCATATCTCAGCTGGAAGCAACAACGATACCGAAGATATGGCAGTTTCCGCATATCAAACGCACTGTGGAGTGCTGAAAACACCAGAAAACGTGTTTTTCGCATTCAATAGCACGAAAACAGCGATTTCGGTGATTCTGCACACTTGTAACCGCAGAATCATGAAGATTATCACTGAAAATGCATATCTCAGCTGGAAACAATAACGATTCCGAAGATATGGCAGTTTCCGCATATCAAACGCACTGTGGAGTGCTGAAAACACCAGAAAACGTGTTTTCGCATTCAATAGGACGAAAACAGCGATTTCGGTGATTCTGCACACTTGTAACAGCAGAATCATGAAGATTATCACTGAAAATGCATATCTCAGCTGGAAACAACAACGATACCAAAGATATCGCAGTTTCCGCATGTCAAACACCCTGTGGCGTGCTGAAAACACCAGAAAACGTATTTTTCGCATTCAATAGCACGAAAACTGCGATTTCGGTGATTCTGCACACTTGTAACAGTAGAATCATGAAGATTATCACTGATAATGCATATCTCAGCTGGAAACAACAACGATACCAAAGATATCGCAGTTTCCGCATGTCAAACACTCTGTGGCGTGCTGAAAACATCAGAAAACGTGTTTTTCGCATTCAATAGCACGAAAACAGCGATTTCGGTGATTCTGCACTCTTGTAACAGCAGAATCATGAAGACTATCACTGAAAATGCATATCTCAGCTGGATACAACAACGATACCGAAGATATGGCAGTTTCCGCATATCAAGCGCACTGTGGAGCGCTGAAAACACCAGAAAACGTGTTTTTCGCATTCAATAGCAGGAAAACAGCGATTTCAGTGATTCTGCACTCTTGTAACAGCAGAATCATGAAGATTATCACTGAAAATGCATATCTCAGCTGGAAACATCAACGATACCGAAGATATGGCAGTTTCCGCATATCAAACGCACTGTGGAGTGCTGAAAACACCAGAAAACGTGTTTTCGCATTCAATAGCACGAAAACAGCGATTTCGGTGATTCTGCACACTTGTAACAGCAGAATCATGAAGATTATCACTGAAAATGCATATCTCAGCTGGAAACAACAACGATACCAAAGATATCGCAGTTTCCGCATGTCAAACACTCTGTGGCGTGCTGAAAACACCAGAAAACGTGTTTTTCGCATTCAAAAGCACGAAAACAGCGATTTCGGTGATTCTGCACTCTTGTAACAGCAGAATCATGAAGATTATCACTGAAAATGCATATCTCAGCCGGAAACATCAACGATACCGAAGATATGGCAGTTTCCGCATATGAAACGCACTGTGGTGTGCTGAAAACACCAGAAAACGTGTTTTCGCATTCAATAGCACGAAAACAGCGATTTCGGTGATTCTGCACACTTGTAACAGCAGAATCATGAAGATTATCACTGAAAATGCATATCTCAGCTGGAAACAACAACGATACCAAAGATATCGCAGTTTCCGCATGTCAAACACTCTGTGGCGTGCTGAAAACACCAGAAAACGTATTTTTCGCATTCAATAGCACGAAAACAGCGATTTCGGTGATTCTGCACACTTGTAACAGTAGAATCATGAAGATTATCACTGATAATGCATATCTCAGCTGGAAAGAACAACGATACCAAAGATATCGCAGTTTCCGCATGTCAAACACTCTGTGGCGTGCTGAAAACATCAGAAAACGTGTTTTTCGCATTCAATAGCACGAAGACAGCGATTTCGGTGATTCTGCACTCTTGTAACAGCAGAATCATGAAGATTATCACTGAAAATGCATATCTCAGCCGGAAACATCAACGATACCGAAGATATGGCAGTTTCCGCATATGAAACGCACTGTGGTGTGCTGAAAACACCAGAAAACGTGTTTTTCGCATTCAATAGCACGAAAACAGCGATTTCGGTGATTCTGCACTCTTGTAACAGCAGAATCATGAAGATTATCACTGAAAATGCATATCTCAGCCGGAAACATCAACGATACCGAAGATATGGCAGTTTCCGCATATCAAACGCACTGTGGAGTGCTGAAAACACCAGAAAACGTGTTTTCGCATTCAATAGCACGAAGACAGCGATTTCGGTGATTCTGCACACTTGTAACAGCAGAATCATGAAGATTATCACTGATAATGCATATCTCAGCTGGATACAACAACGATACCGAAGATATGGCAGTTTCCGCATATCAAACGCACTGTGGAGCGCTGAAAACACCAGAAAACGTGTTTTTCGCATTCAATAGCACGAAAACAGCGATTTCGGTGATTCTGCACTCTTGTAACAGCAGAATCATGAAGATTATCACTGAAAATGCATATCTCAGCCGGAAACATCAACGATACCGAAGATATGGCAGTTTCCGCATATGAAACGCACTGTGGTGTGCTGAAAACACCAGAAAACGTGTTTTCGCATTCAATAGCACGAAAACAGCGATTTCGGTGATTCTGCACACTTGTAACAGCAGAGTCATGAAGATTATCACTGAAAATGCATATCCCAGCTGGAAGCAACAACGATACCGAAGATATGGCAGTTTCCGCATATCAAACGCACTGTGGAGTGCTGAAAACACCAGAAAACGTGTTTTTCGCATTCAATAGCACGAAAACAGCGATTTCGGTGATTCTGCACACTTGTAACAGCAGAATCATGAAGATTATCACTGAAAATGCATATCTCAGCTGGAAACATCAACGATACCGAAGATATGGCAGTTTCCGCATATCAAACGCACTGTGGAGTGCTGAAAACACCAGAAAACGTGTTTTTGCATTCAATAGCACGAAAACAGCGATTTCGGTGATTCTGCACACTTGTAGCAGCAGAATCATGAAGATTATCACTGATAATGCATATCTCAGCTGTAAGCAACAACGATACCGAAGATATGGCAGTTTCCGCATATCAAACGCACTGTGGAGTGCTGAAAACACCAGAAAACGTGTTTTTCGCATTCAATAGCACGAAAACAGCGATTTCGGTGATTCTGCACACTTGTAACAGCAGAATCATGAAGATTATCACTGAAAATGCATATCTCAGCTGGAAACAACAACGATACCAAAGATATCGCAGTTTCCGCATGTCAAACACTCTGTGGCGTGCTGAAAACACCAGAAAACGTATTTTTCGCATTCAATAGCACGAAAACAGCGATTTCGGTGATTCTGCACACTTGTAACAGTAGAATCATGAAGATTATCACTGATAATGCATATCTCAGCTGGAAACAACAACGATACCAAAGATATCGCAGTTTCCGCATGTCAAACACTCTGTGGCGTGCTGAAAACATCAGAAAACGTGTTTTTCGCATTCAATAGCACGAAAACAGCGATTTCGGTGATTCTGCACTCTTGTAACAGCAGAATCATGAAGACTATCACTGAAAATGCATATCTCAGCTGGATACAACAACGATACCGAAGATATGGCAGTTTCCGCATATCAAGCGCACTGTGGAGCGCTGAAAACACCAGAAAACGTGTTTTTCGCATTCAATAGCAGGAAAACAGCGATTTCAGTGATTCTGCACTCTTGTAACAGCAGAATCATGAAGATTATCACTGAAAATGCATATCTCAGCTGGAAACATCAACGATACCGAAGATATGGCAGTTTCCGCATATCAAACGCACTGTGGAGTGCTGAAAACACCAGAAAACGTGTTTTCGCATTCAATAGCACGAAAACAGCGATTTCGGTGATTCTGCACACTTGTAACAGCAGAATCATGAAGATTATCACTGAAAATGCATATCTCAGCTGGAAACAACAACGATACCAAAGATATCGCAGTTTCCGCATGTCAAACACTCTGTGGCGTGCTGAAAACACCAGAAAACGTGTTTTTCGCATTCAAAAGCACGAAAACAGCGATTTCGGTGATTCTGCACTCTTGTAACAGCAGAATCATGAAGATTATCACTGAAAATGCATATCTCAGCCGGAAACATCAACGATACCGAAGATATGGCAGTTTCCGCATATGAAACGCACTGTGGTGTGCTGAAAACACCAGAAAACGTGTTTTCGCATTCAATAGCACGAAAACAGCGATTTCGGTGATTCTGCACACTTGTAACAGCAGAATCATGAAGATTATCACTGAAAATGCATATCTCAGCTGGAAACAACAACGATACCAAAGATATCGCAGTTTCCGCATGTCAAACACTCTGTGGCGTGCTGAAAACACCAGAAAACGTATTTTTCGCATTCAATAGCACGAAAACAGCGATTTCGGTGATTCTGCACACTTGTAACAGTAGAATCATGAAGATTATCACTGATAATGCATATCTCAGCTGGAAACAACAACGATACCAAAGATATCGCAGTTTCCGCATGTCAAACACTCTGTGGCGTGCTGAAAACATCAGAAAACGTGTTTTTCGCATTCAATAGCACGAAGACAGCGATTTCGGTGATTCTGCACTCTTGTAACAGCAGAATCATGAAGATTATCACTGAAAATGCATATCTCAGCCGGAAACATCAACGATACCGAAGATATGGCAGTTTCCGCATATGAAACGCACTGTGGTGTGCTGCAAACACCAGAAAACGTGTTTTTCGCATTCAATAGCACGAAAACAGCGATTTCGGTGATTCTGCACTCTTGTAACAGCAGAATCATGAAGATTATCACTGAAAATGCATATCTCAGCCGGAAACATCAACGATACCGAAGATATGGCAGTTTCCGCATATCAAACGCACTGTGGAGTGCTGAAAACACCAGAAAACGTGTTTTCGCATTCAATAGCACGAAGACAGCGATTTCGGTGATTCTGCACACTTGTAACAGCAGAATCATGAAGATTATCACTGAAAATGCATATCTCAGCTGGAAACAACAACGATACCAAAGATATCGCAGTTTCCGCATGTCAAACACTCTGTGGCGTGCTGAAAACACCAGAAAACGTGTTTTTCGCATTCAAAAGCACGAAAACAGCGATTTCGGTGATTCTGCACTCTTGTAACAGCAGAATCATGAAGATTATCACTGAAAATGCATATCTCAGACGGAAACATCAACGATACCGAAGATATGGCAGTTTCCGCATATGAAACGCACTGTGGTGTGCTGAAAACACCAGAAAACGTGTTTTCGCATTCAATAGCACGAAAACAGCGATTTCGGTGATTCTGCACACTTGTAACAGCAGAATCATGAAGATTATCACTGAAAATGCATATCTCAGCTGGAAACAACAACGATACCAAAGATATCGCAGTTTCCGCATGTCAAACACTCTGTGGCGTGCTGAAAACACCAGAAAACGTATTTTTCGCATTCAATAGCACGAAAACAGCGATTTCGGTGATTCTGCACACTTGTAACAGTAGAATCATGAAGATTATCACTGATAATGCATATCTCAGCTGGAAACAACAACGATACCAAAGATATCGCAGTTCCCGCATGTCAAACACTCTGTGGCGTGCTGAAAACATCAGAAAACGTGTTTTTCGCATTCAATAGCACGAAGACAGCGATTTCGGTGATTCTGCACTCTTGTAACAGCAGAATCATGAAGATTATCACTGAAAATGCATATCTCAGCCGGAAACATCAACGATACCGAAGATATGGCAGTTTCCGCATATGAAACGCACTGTGGTGTGCTGAAAACACCAGAAAACGTGTTTTTCGCATTCAATAGCACGAAAACAGCGATTTCGGTGATTCTGCACTCTTGTAACAGCAGAATCATGAAGATTATCACTGAAAATGCATATCTCAGCCGGAAACATCAACGATACCGAAGATATGGCAGTTTCCGCATATCAAACGCACTGTGGAGTGCTGAAAACACCAGAAAACGTGTTTTCGCATTCAATAGCACGAAGACAGCGATTTCGGTGATTCTGCACACTTGTAACAGCAGAATCATGAAGATTATCACTGAAAATGCATATCTCAGCTGGATACAACAACGATACCGAAGATATGGCAGTTTCCGCATATCAAACGCACTGTGGAGCGCTGAAAACACCAGAAAACGTGTTTTTCGCATTCAATAGCACGAAAACAGCGATTTCGGTGATTCTGCACTCTTGTAACAGCAGAATCATGAAGATTATCACTGAAAATGCATATCTCAGCCGGAAACATCAACGATACCGAAGATATGGCAGTTTCCGCATATCAAACGCACTGTGGAGTGCTGAAAACACCAGAAAACGTGTTTTCGCATTCAATAGCACGAAGACAGCGATTTCGGTGATTCTGCACACTTGTAACAGCAGAATCATGAAGATTATCACTGATAATGCATATCTCAGCTGGATACAACAACGATACCGAAGATATGGCAGTTTCCGCATATCAAACGCACTGTGGAGCGCTGAAAACACCAGAAAACGTGTTTTTCGCATTCAATAGCACGAAAACAGCGATTTCGGTGATTCTGCACTCTTGTAACAGCAGAATCATGAAGATTATCACTGAAAATGCATATCTCAGCCGGAAACATCAACGATACCGAAGATATGGCAGTTTCCGCATATGAAACGCACTGTGGTGTGCTGAAAACACCAGAAAACGTGTTTTCGCATTCAATAGCACGAAAACAGCGATTTCGGTGATTCTGCACACTTGTAACAGCAGAGTCATGAAGATTATCACTGAAAATGCATATCCCAGCTGGAAGCAACAACGATACCGAAGATATGGCAGTTTCCGCATATCAAACGCACTGTGGAGTGCTGAAAACACCAGAAAACGTGTTTTTCGCATTCAATAGCACGAAAACAGCGATTTCGGTGATTCTGCACACTTGTAACAGCAGAATCATGAAGATTATCACTGAAAATGCATATCTCAGCTGGAAACATCAACGATACCGAAGATATGGCAGTTTCCGCATATCAAACGCACTGTGGAGTGCTGAAAACACCAGAAAACGTGTTTTTGCATTCAATAGCACGAAAACAGCGATTTCGGTGATTCTGCACACTTGTAGCAGCAGAATCATGAAGATTATCACTGATAATGCATATCTCAGCTGTAAGCAACAACGATACCGAAGATATGGCAGTTTCCGCATATCAAACGCACTGTGGAGTGCTGAAAACACCAGAAAACGTGTTTTTCGCATTCAATAGCACGAAAACAGCGATTTCGGTGATTCTGCACACTTGTAACAGCAGAATCATGAAGATTATCACTGAAAATGCATATCTCAGCTGGAAACAACAACGATACCAAAGATATCGCAGTTTCCGCATGTCAAACACTCTGTGGCGTGCTGAAAACACCAGAAAACGTATTTTTCGCATTCAATAGCACGAAAACAGCGATTTCGGTGATTCTGCACACTTGTAACAGTAGAATCATGAAGATTATCACTGATAATGCATATCTCAGCTGGAAACAACAACGATACCAAAGATATCGCAGTTTCCGCATGTCAAACACTCTGTGGCGTGCTGAAAACATCAGAAAACGTGTTTTTCGCATTCAATAGCACGAAAACAGCGATTTCGGTGATTCTGCACTCTTGTAACAGCAGAATCATGAAGACTATCACTGAAAATGCATATCTCAGCTGGATACAACAACGATACCGAAGATATGGCAGTTTCCGCATATCAAGCGCACTGTGGAGCGCTGAAAACACCAGAAAACGTGTTTTTCGCATTCAATAGCAGGAAAACAGCGATTTCAGTGATTCTGCACTCTTGTAACAGCAGAATCATGAAGATTATCACTGAAAATGCATATCTCAGCTGGAAACATCAACGATACCGAAGATATGGCAGTTTCCGCATATCAAACGCACTGTGGAGTGCTGAAAACACCAGAAAACGTGTTTTCGCATTCAATAGCACGAAAACAGCGATTTCGGTGATTCTGCACACTTGTAACAGCAGAATCATGAAGATTATCACTGAAAATGCATATCTCAGCTGGAAACAACAACGATACCAAAGATATCGCAGTTTCCGCATGTCAAACACTCTGTGGCGTGCTGAAAACACCAGAAAACGTGTTTTTCGCATTCAAAAGCACGAAAACAGCGATTTCGGTGATTCTGCACTCTTGTAACAGCAGAATCATGAAGATTATCACTGAAAATGCATATCTCAGCCGGAAACATCAACGATACCGAAGATATGGCAGTTTCCGCATATGAAACGCACTGTGGTGTGCTGAAAACACCAGAAAACGTGTTTTCGCATTCAATAGCACGAAAACAGCGATTTCGGTGATTCTGCACACTTGTAACAGCAGAATCATGAAGATTATCACTGAAAATGCATATCTCAGCTGGAAACAACAACGATACCAAAGATATCGCAGTTTCCGCATGTCAAACACTCTGTGGCGTGCTGAAAACACCAGAAAACGTGTTTTTCGCATTCAAAAGCACGAAAACAGCGATTTCGGTGATTCTGCACTCTTGTAACAGCAGAATCATGAAGATTATCACTGAAAATGCATATCTCAGCCGGAAACATCAACGATACCGAAGATATGGCAGTTTCCGCATATGAAACGCACTGTGGTGTGCTGAAAACACCAGAAAACGTGTTTTCGCATTCAATAGCACGAAAACAGCGATTTCGGTGATTCTGCACACTTGTAACAGCAGAATCATGAAGATTATCACTGAAAATGCATATCTCAGCTGGAAACAACAACGATACCAAAGATATCGCAGTTTCCGCATGTCAAACACTCTGTGGCGTGCTGAAAACACCAGAAAACGTATTTTTCGCATTCAATAGCACGAAAACAGCGATTTCGGTGATTCTGCACACTTGTAACAGTAGAATCATGAAGATTATCACTGATAATGCATATCTCAGCTGGAAACAACAACGATACCAAAGATATCGCAGTTTCCGCATGTCAAACACTCTGTGGCGTGCTGAAAACATCAGAAAACGTGTTTTTCGCATTCAATAGCACGAAGACAGCGATTTCGGTGATTCTGCACTCTTGTAACAGCAGAATCATGAAGATTATCACTGAAAATGCATATCTCAGCCGGAAACATCAACGATACCGAAGATATGGCAGTTTCCGCATATGAAACGCACTGTGGTGTGCTGAAAACACCAGAAAACGTGTTTTTCGCATTCAATAGCACGAAAACAGCGATTTCGGTGATTCTGCACTCTTGTAACAGCAGAATCATGAAGATTATCACTGAAAATGCATATCTCAGCCGGAAACATCAACGATACCGAAGATATGGCAGTTTCCGCATATCAAACGCACTGTGGAGTGCTGAAAACACCAGAAAACGTGTTTTCGCATTCAATAGCACGAAGACAGCGATTTCGGTGATTCTGCACACTTGTAACAGCAGAATCATGAAGATTATCACTGAAAATGCATATCTCAGCTGGAAACAACAACGATACCAAAGATATCGCAGTTTCCGCATGTCAAACACTCTGTGGCGTGCTGAAAACATCAGAAAACGTGTTTTTCGCATTCAATAGCACGAAGACAGCGATTTCGGTGATTCTGCACACTTGTAACAGCAGAATCATGAAGATTATCACTGAAAATGCATATCTCAGCTGGAAACAACAACGATACCAAAGATATCGCAGTTTCCGCATGTCAAACACTCTGTGGCGTGCTGAAAACACCAGAAAACGTATTTTTCGCATTCAATAGCACGAAAACAGCGATTTCGGTGATTCTGCACACTTGTAACAGTAGAATCATGAAGATTATCACTGATAATGCATATCTCAGCTGGAAACAACAACGATACCAAAGATATCGCAGTTTCCGCATGTCAAACACTCTGTGGCGTGCTGAAAACATCAGAAAACGTGTTTTTCGCATTCAATAGCACGAAGACAGCGATTTCGGTGATTCTGCACTCTTGTAACAGCAGAATCATGAAGATTATCACTGAAAATGCATATCTCAGCCGGAAACATCAACGATACCGAAGATATGGCAGTTTCCGCATATGAAACGCACTGTGGTGTGCTGAAAACACCAGAAAACGTGTTTTTCGCATTCAATAGCACGAAAACAGCGATTTCGGTGATTCTGCACTCTTGTAACAGCAGAATCATGAAGATTATCACTGAAAATGCATATCTCAGCCGGAAACATCAACGATACCGAAGATATGGCAGTTTCCGCATATCAAACGCACTGTGGAGTGCTGAAAACACCAGAAAACGTGTTTTCGCATTCAATAGCACGAAGACAGCGATTTCGGTGATTCTGCACACTTGTAACAGCAGAATCATGAAGATTATCACTGAAAATGCATATCTCAGCCGGATACAACAACGATACCGAAGATATGGCAGTTTCCGCATATCAAACGCACTGTGGAGCGCTGAAAACACCAGAAAACGTGTTTTTCGCATTCAATAGCACGAAAACAGCGATTTCGGTGATTCTGCACTCTTGTAACAGCAGAATCATGAAGATTATCACTGAAAATGCATATCTCAGCCGGAAACATCAACGATACCGAAGATATGGCAGTTTCCGCATATCAAACGCACTGTGGAGTGCTGAAAACACCAGAAAACGTGTTTTCGCATTCAATAGCACGAAGACAGCGATTTCGGTGATTCTGCACACTTGTAACAGCAGAATCATGAAGATTATCACTGATAATGCATATCTCAGCTGGATACAACAACGATACCGAAGATATGGCAGTTTCCGCATATCAAACGCACTGTGGAGCGCTGAAAACACCAGAAAACGTGTTTTTCGCATTCAATAGCACGAAAACAGCGATTTCGGTGATTCTGCACTCTTGTAACAGCAGAATCATGAAGATTATCACTGAAAATGCATATCTCAGCCGGAAACATCAACGATACCGAAGATATGGCAGTTTCCGCATATGAAACGCACTGTGGTGTGCTGAAAACACCAGAAAACGTGTTTTCGCATTCAATAGCACGAAAACAGCGATTTCGGTGATTCTGCACACTTGTAACAGCAGAGTCATGAAGATTATCACTGAAAATGCATATCCCAGCTGGAAGCAACAACGATACCGAAGATATGGCAGTTTCCGCATATCAAACGCACTGTGGAGTGCTGAAAACACCAGAAAACGTGTTTTTCGCATTCAATAGCACGAAAACAGCGATTTCGGTGATTCTGCACACTTGTAACAGCAGAATCATGAAGATTATCACTGAAAATGCATATCTCAGCTGGAAACATCAACGATACCGAAGATATGGCAGTTTCCGCATATCAAACGCACTGTGGAGTGCTGAAAACACCAGAAAACGTGTTTTTGCATTCAATAGCACGAAAACAGCGATTTCGGTGATTCTGCACACTTGTAGCAGCAGAATCATGAAGATTATCACTGATAATGCATATCTCAGCTGTAAGCAACAACGATACCGAAGATATGGCAGTTTCCGCATATCAAACGCACTGTGGAGTGCTGAAAACACCAGAAAACGTGTTTTTCGCATTCAATAGCACGAAAACAGCGATTTCGGTGATTCTGCACACTTGTAACAGCAGAATCATGAAGATTATCACTGAAAATGCATATCTCAGCTGGAAACAACAACGATACCAAAGATATCGCAGTTTCCGCATGTCAAACACTCTGTGGCGTGCTGAAAACACCAGAAAACGTATTTTTCGCATTCAATAGCACGAAAACAGCGATTTCGGTGATTCTGCACACTTGTAACAGTAGAATCATGAAGATTATCACTGATAATGCATATCTCAGCTGGAAACAACAACGATACCAAAGATATCGCAGTTTCCGCATGTCAAACACTCTGTGGCGTGCTGAAAACATCAGAAAACGTGTTTTTCGCATTCAATAGCACGAAAACAGCGATTTCGGTGATTCTGCACTCTTGTAACAGCAGAATCATGAAGACTATCACTGAAAATGCATATCTCAGCTGGATACAACAACGATACCGAAGATATGGCAGTTTCCGCATATCAAGCGCACTGTGGAGCGCTGAAAACACCAGAAAACGTGTTTTTCGCATTCAATAGCAGGAAAACAGCGATTTCAGTGATTCTGCACTCTTGTAACAGCAGAATCATGAAGATTATCACTGAAAATGCATATCTCAGCTGGAAACATCAACGATACCGAAGATATGGCAGTTTCCGCATATCAAACGCACTGTGGAGTGCTGAAAACACCAGAAAACGTGTTTTCGCATTCAATAGCACGAAAACAGCGATTTCGGTGATTCTGCACACTTGTAACAGCAGAATCATGAAGATTATCACTGAAAATGCATATCTCAGCTGGAAACAACAACGATACCAAAGATATCGCAGTTTCCGCATGTCAAACACTCTGTGGCGTGCTGAAAACACCAGAAAACGTGTTTTTCGCATTCAAAAGCACGAAAACAGCGATTTCGGTGATTCTGCACTCTTGTAACAGCAGAATCATGAAGATTATCACTGAAAATGCATATCTCAGCCGGAAACATCAACGATACCGAAGATATGGCAGTTTCCGCATATGAAACGCACTGTGGTGTGCTGAAAACACCAGAAAACGTGTTTTCGCATTCAATAGCACGAAAACAGCGATTTCGGTGATTCTGCACACTTGTAACAGCAGAATCATGAAGATTATCACTGAAAATGCATATCTCAGCTGGAAACAACAACGATACCAAAGATATCGCAGTTTCCGCATGTCAAACACTCTGTGGCGTGCTGAAAACACCAGAAAACGTATTTTTCGCATTCAATAGCACGAAAACAGCGATTTCGGTGATTCTGCACACTTGTAACAGTAGAATCATGAAGATTATCACTGATAATGCATATCTCAGCTGGAAACAACAACGATACCAAAGATATCGCAGTTTCCGCATGTCAAACACTCTGTGGCGTGCTGAAAACATCAGAAAACGTGTTTTTCGCATTCAATAGCACGAAGACAGCGATTTCGGTGATTCTGCACTCTTGTAACAGCAGAATCATGAAGATTATCACTGAAAATGCATATCTCAGCCGGAAACATCAACGATACCGAAGATATGGCAGTTTCCGCATATGAAACGCACTGTGGTGTGCTGAAAACACCAGAAAACGTGTTTTTCGCATTCAATAGCACGAAAACAGCGATTTCGGTGATTCTGCACTCTTGTAACAGCAGAATCATGAAGATTATCACTGAAAATGCATATCTCAGCCGGAAACATCAACGATACCGAAGATATGGCAGTTTCCGCATATCAAACGCACTGTGGAGTGCTGAAAACACCAGAAAACGTGTTTTCGCATTCAATAGCACGAAGACAGCGATTTCGGTGATTCTGCACACTTGTAACAGCAGAATCATGAAGATTATCACTGAAAATGCATATCTCAGCTGGATACAACAACGATACCGAAGATATGGCAGTTTCCGCATATCAAACGCACTGTGGAGCGCTGAAAACACCAGAAAACGTGTTTTTCGCATTCAATAGCACGAAAACAGCGATTTCGGTGATTCTGCACTCTTGTAACAGCAGAATCATGAAGATTATCACTGAAAATGCATATCTCAGCCGGAAACATCAACGATACCGAAGATATGGCAGTTTCCGCATATGAAACGCACTGTGGTGTGCTGAAAACACCAGAAAACGTGTTTTCGCATTCAATAGCACGAAAACAGCGATTTCGGTGATTCTGCACACTTGTAACAGCAGAATCATGAAGATTATCACTGAAAATGCATATCTCAGCTGGAAACAACAACGATACCAAAGATATCGCAGTTTCCGCATGTCAAACACTCTGTGGCGTGCTGAAAACACCAGAAAACGTATTTTTCGCATTCAATAGCACGAAAACAGCGATTTCTGTGATTCTGCACACTTGTAACAGTAGAATCATGAAGATTATCACTGATAATGCATATCTCAGCTGGAAACAACAACGATACCAAAGATATCGCAGTTTCCGCATGTCAAACACTCTGTGGCGTGCTGAAAACATCAGAAAACGTGTTTTTCGCATTCAATAGCACGAAAACAGCGATTTCGGTGATTCTGCACTCTTGTAACAGCAGAATCACGAAGACTATCACTGAAAATGCATATCTCAGCTGGATACAACAACGATACCGAAGATATGGCAGTTTCCGCATATCAAACGCACTGTGGAGCGCTGAAAACACCAGAAAACGTGTTTTTCGCATTCAATAGCAGGAAAACAGCGATTGCAGTGATTCTGCACTCTTGTAACAGCAGAATCATGAAGATTATCACTGAAAATGCATATCTCAGCTGGAAACATCAACGATACCGAAGATATGGCAGTTTCCGCATATCAAACACTCTGTGGCGTGCTGAAAACACCAGAAAACGTATTTTTCGCATTCAATAGCACGAAAACAGCGATTTCGGTGATTCTGCACACTTGTAACAGTAGAATCATGAAGATTATCACTGATAATGCATATCTCAGCTGGAAACAACAACGATACCAAAGATATCGCAGTTTCCGCATGTCAAACACTCTGTGGCGTGCTGAAAACATCAGAAAACGTGTTTTTCGCATTCAATAGCACGAAGACAGCGATTTCGGTGATTCTGCACACTTGTAACAGCAGAATCATGAAGATTATCACTGAAAATGCATATCTCAGCTGGATACAACAACGATACCGAAGATATGGCAGTTTCCGCATATCAAACGCACTGTGGAGCGCTGAAAACACCAGAAAACGTGTTTTTCGCATTCAATAGCACGAAAACAGCGATTTCGGTGATTCTGCACTCTTGTAACAGCAGAATCATGAAGATTATCACTGAAAATGCATATCTCAGCCGGAAACATCAACGATACCGAAGATATGGCAGTTTCCGCATATGAAACGCACTGTGGTGTGCTGAAAACACCAGAAAACGTGTTTTCGCATTCAATAGCACGAAAACAGCGATTTCGGTGATTCTGCACACTTGTAACAGCAGAATCATGAAGATTATCACTGAAAATGCATATCTCAGCTGGAAACAACAACGATACCAAAGATATCGCAGTTTCCGCATGTCAAACACTCTGTGGCGTGCTGAAAACACCAGAAAACGTATTTTTCGCATTCAATAGCACGAAAACAGCGATTTCGGTGATTCTGCACACTTGTAACAGTAGAATCATGAAGATTATCACTGATAATGCATATCTCAGCTGGAAACAACAACGATACCAAAGATATCGCAGTTTCCGCATGTCAAACACTCTGTGGCGTGCTGAAAACATCAGAAAACGTGTTTTTCGCATTCAATAGCACGAAGACAGCGATTTCGGTGATTCTGCACTCTTGTAACAGCAGAATCATGAAGATTATCACTGAAAATGCATATCTCAGCCGGAAACATCAACGATACCGAAGATATGGCAGTTTCCGCATATGAAACGCACTGTGGTGTGCTGAAAACACCAGAAAACGTGTTTTTCGCATTCAATAGCACGAAAACAGCGATTTCGGTGATTCTGCACTCTTGTAACAGCAGAATCATGAAGATTATCACTGAAAATGCATATCTCAGCCGGAAACATCAACGATACCGAAGATATGGCAGTTTCCGCATATCAAACGCACTGTGGAGTGCTGAAAACACCAGAAAACGTGTTTTCGCATTCAATAGCACGAAGACAGCGATTTCGGTGATTCTGCACACTTGTAACAGCAGAATCATGAAGATTATCACTGAAAATGCATATCTCAGCTGGATACAACAACGATACCGAAGATATGGCAGTTTCCGCATATCAAACGCACTGTGGAGCGCTGAAAACACCAGAAAACGTGTTTTTCGCATTCAATAGCACGAAAACAGCGATTTCGGTGATTCTGCACTCTTGTAACAGCAGAATCATGAAGATTATCACTGAAAATGCATATCTCAGCCGGAAACATCAACGATACCGAAGATATGGCAGTTTCCGCATATGAAACGCACTGTGGTGTGCTGAAAACACCAGAAAACGTGTTTTTCGCATTCAATAGCACGAAAACAGCGATTTCGGTGATTCTGCACTCTTGTAACAGCAGAATCATGAAGATTATCACTGAAAATGCATATCTCAGCCGGAAACATCAACGATACCGAAGATATGGCAGTTTCCGCATATCAAACGCACTGTGGAGTGCTGAAAACACCAGAAAACGTGTTTTCGCATTCAATAGCACGAAGACAGCGATTTCGGTGATTCTGCACACTTGTAACAGCAGAATCATGAAGATTATCACTGAAAATGCATATCTCAGCTGGATACAACAACGATACCGAAGATATGGCAGTTTCCGCATATCAAACGCACTGTGGAGCGCTGAAAACACCAGAAAACGTGTTTTTCGCATTCAATAGCACGAAAACAGCGATTATGGTGATTCTGCACTCTTGTAACAGCAGAATCATGAAGATTATCACTGAAAATGCATATCTCAGCCGGAAACATCAACGATACCGAAGATATGGCAGTTTCCGCATATGAAACGCACTGTGGTGTGCTGAAAACACCAGAAAACGTGTTTTCGCATTCAATAGCACGAAAACAGCGATTTCGGTGATTCTGCACACTTGTAACAGCAGAATCATGAAGATTATCACTGAAAATGCATATCTCAGCTGGAAACAACAACGATACCAAAGATATCGCAGTTTCCGCATGTCAAACACTCTGTGGCGTGCTGAAAACACCAGAAAACGTATTTTTCGCATTCAATAGCACGAAAACAGCGATTTCGGTGATTCTGCACACTTGTAACAGTAGAATCATGAAGATTATCACTGATAATGCATATCTCAGCTGGAAACAACAACGATACCAAAGATATCGCAGTTTCCGCATGTCAAACACTCTGTGGCGTGCTGAAAACATCAGAAAACGTGTTTTTCGCATTCAATAGCACGAAAACAGCGATTTCGGTGATTCTGCACTCTTGTAACAGCAGAATCACGAAGACTATCACTGAAAATGCATATCTCAGCTGGATACAACAACGATACCGAAGATATGGCAGTTTCCGCATATCAAACGCACTGTGGAGCGCTGAAAACACCAGAAAACGTGTTTTTCGCATTCAATAGCAGGAAAACAGCGATTTCGGTGATTCTGCACACTTGTAACAGCAGAATCATGAAGATTATCACTGAAAATGCATATCTCAGCTGGATACAACAACGATACCGAAGATATGGCAGTTTCCGCATATCAAACGCACTGTGGAGTGCTGAAAACACCAGAAACGTGTTTTTCGCATTCAATAGCACGAAAACAGCGATTTCGGTGATTCTGCACACTTGTAGCAGCAGAATCATGAAGATTATCACTGATAATGCATATCTCAGCTGGAAACATCAACGATAACGAAGATATGGCAGTTTCCGCATATCAAACGCACTGTGGAGTGCTGAAAACACCAGAAAACGTGTTTTTCGCATTCAATAGCACGAATACAGCGATTTCGGTGATTCTGCACACTTGTTGCAGCAGAATCATGAAGATTATCACTGATAATGCATATCTCAGCTGGAAACTACAACGATACCGAAGATATGGCAGTTTCCGCATATCAAACGCACTGTGGAGTGCTGAAAACACCAGAAAACGTGTTTTTCGCATTCAATAGCACGAAAACAGCGATTTCGGTGATTCTGCACACTTGTAACAGCAGAGTCATGAAGATTATCACTGAAAATGCATATCCCAGCTGGAAGCAACAACGATACCGAAGATATGGCAGTTTCCGCATATCAAACGCACTGTGGAGTGCTGAAAACACCAGAAAACGTGTTTTTCGCATTCAATAGCACGAAAACAGCGATTTCGGTGATTCTGCACACTTGTAACAGCAGAATCATGAAGATTATCACTGAAAATGCATATCTCAGCTGGAAACATCAACGATAACGATGATATGGCAGTTTCCGCATATCAAACGCACTGTGGAGTGCTGAAAACACCAGAAAACGTGTTTTCGCATTCAATAGCACGAAGACAGCGATTTCGGTGATTCTGCACACTTGTAACAGCAGAATCATGAAGATTATCACTGAAAATGCATATCTCAGCTGGATACAACAACGATACCGAAGATATGGCAGTTTCCGCATTTCAAACGCACTGTGGAGTGCTGAAAACACCAGAAAACGTGTTTTCGCATTCAATAGCACGAAAACAGCGATTTCGGTGATTCTGCACACTTGTAACAGCAGAATCATGAAGATTATCACTGAAAATGCATATCTCAGCTGGAAACATCAACGATACCGAAGATATGGCAGTTTCCGCATATCAAACGCACTGTGGAGTGCTGAAAACACCAGAAAACGTGTTTTTCGCATACAAAAGCACGAAAACATCGATATCGGTGATTCTGTACACTTGTAACAGCAGAATCATGAAGATTATCACTGAGAATGCATATCTCAGCTGGAAACAACAACAATACCGAAGATATGGCAGTTTCCGCATATCAAACGCACTGTGGAGTGCTGAAAACACCAGAAAACGTGTTTTTCGCATTCAATAGCACGAAAGCAGCGATTTCGGTGATTCTGCACACTTGCAACAGCAGAATCATGAAGATTATCACTGAAAATGCATATCTCAGCTGGAAACATCAACGATACCGAAGATATGGCAGTTTCCCCATATCAAACGCACTGTGGAGTGCTGAAAACACCAGAAACGTGTTTTTCGCATTCAATAGCACGAAAACAGCGATTTCGGTGATTCTGCACACTTGTAGCAGCAGAATCATGAAGATTATCACTGATAATGCATATCTCAGCTGGAAACATCAACGATAACGAAGATATGGCAGTTTCCGCATATCAAACGCACAGTGGAGTGCTGAAAACACCAGAAAACGTGTTTTCGCATTCAATAGCACGAAAACAGCGATTTCGGTGATTCTGCACACTTGTAACAGCAGAATCATGAAGATAATCACTGAAAATGCATATCCCAGCTGGAAGCAACAACGATACCGAAGATATGGCAGTTTCCGCATATCAAACGCACTGTGGAGTGCTGAAAACACCAGAAAACGTGTTTTTCGCATTCAATAGCACGAAAACAGCGATTTCGGTGATTCTGCACACTTGTAACAGCAGAATCATGAAGATTATCACTGATAATGCATATCTCAGCTGGAAACATCAACGATAACGAAGATATGGCAGTTTCCGCATATCAAACGCACAGTGGAGTGCTGAAAACACCAGAAAACGTGTTTTTCGCATTCAATAGCACGAAAACAGCGATTTCGGTGATTCTGCACACTTGTAACAGCAGAATCATGAAGATTGTCACTGATAATGCACATCTCAGCAGGAAACAACAACGATACCAAAGATATCGCAGTTTCCGCATGTCAAACACTCTGTGGCGTGCTGAAAACACCAGAAAACGTGTTTTTCGCATTCAAAAGCACGAAAACAGCGATTTCGGTGATTCTGCACACTTGTAACCGCAGAATCATGAAGATTATCACTGAAAATGCATATCTCAGCTGGAAACAATAACGATTCCGAAGATATGGCAGTTTCCGCATATCAAACGCACTGTGGAGTGCTGAAAACACCAGAAAACGTGTTTTCGCATTCAATAGGACGAAAACAGCGATTTCGGTGATTCTGCACACTTGTAACAGCAGAATCATGAAGATTATCACTGAAAATGCATATCCTAGCCGGAAACATCAACGATACCGAAGATATGGCAGTTTCCGCATATGAAACGCACTGTGGTGTGCTGAAAACACCAGAAAACATGTTTTCGCATTCAATAGCACGAAAACAGCGATTTCGGTGATTCTGCACACTTGTAACAGCAGAATCATGAAGATTATCACTGAAAATGCATATCTCAGCTGGAAACAACAACGATACCGAAGATATGGCAGTTTCCGCATATCAAACGCACTGTGGAGTGCTGAAAACACCAGAAAACGTGTTTTCGCATTCAATAGCACGAAAGCAGCGATTTCGGTGATTCTGCACACTTGTAACAGCAGAATCATGAAGATTATCACTGAAAATGCATATATCAGCTGGATACAACAACGATACCGAAGATATGGCAGTTTCCGCATATCAAACGCACTGTGGAGTGCTGAAAACACCAGAATACGTGTTTTCGCATTCAATAGCACGAAAGCAGCGATTTCGGTGATTCTGCACACTTGTAACAGCAGAATCATGAAGATTATCACTGAAAATGCATATATCAGCTGGATACAACAACGATACCGAAGATATGGCAGTTTCCGCATATCAAACGCACTGTGGAGTGCTGAAAACACCAGAATACGTGTTTTCGCATTCAATAGCACGAAAACAGCGATTTCGGTGATTCTGCACACTTGTAACAGCAGAATCATGAAGATTATCACTGATAATGCATATCTCAGCTGGAAACATCAACGATAACGAAGATATGGCAGTTTCCGCATATCAAACGCACTGTGGAGTGCTGAAAACACCAGAAAACGTGTTTTTCGCATTCAATAGCACGAAAACAGCGATTTCGGTGATTCTGCACACTTGTTGCAGCAGAATCATGAAGATTATCACTGATAATGCATATCTCAGCTGGAAACAACAACGATACCGAAGATATGGCAGTTTCCGCATATCAAACGCACTGTGGAGTGCTGAAAACACCAGAAAACGTGTTTTTCGCATTCAATAGCACGAAAACAGCGATTTCGGTGATTCTGCACACTTGTAACAGCAGAGTCATGAAGATTATCACTGAAAATGCATATCCCAGCTGGAAGCAACAACGATACCGAAGATATGGCAGTTTCCGCATATCAAACGCACTGTGGAGTGCTGAAAACACCAGAAAACGTGTTTTTCGCATTCAATAGCACGAAAACAGCGATTTCGGTGATTCTGCACACTTGTAACAGCAGAATCATGAAGATTATCACTGAAAATGCATATCTCAGCTGGAAACATCAACGATAACGATGATATGGCAGTTTCCGCATATCAAACGCACTGTGGAGTGCTGAAAACACCAGAAAACGTGTTTTCGCATTCAATAGCACGAAGACAGCGATTTCGGTGATTCTGCACACTTGTAACAGCAGAATCATGAAGATTATCACTGAAAATGCATATCTCAGCTGGATACAACAACGATACCGAAGATATGGCAGTTTCCGCATATCAAACGCACTGTGGAGTGCTGAAAACACCAGAAAACGTGTTTTTCGCATACAAAAGCACGAAAACAGCGATATCGGTGATTCTGTACACTTGTAACAGCAGAATCATGAAGATTATCACTGAGAATGCATATCTCAGCTGGATACAACAACGATACCGAAGATATGGCAGTTTCCGCATATCAAACGCACTGTGGAGTGCTGAAAACACCAGAAAACGTGTTTTTCGCATACAAAAGCACGAAAACAGCGATATCGGTGATTCTGTACACTTGTAACAGCAGAATCATGAAGATTATCACTGAGAATGCATATCTCAGCTGGAAACAACAACAATACCGAAGATATGGCAGTTTCCGCATATCAAACGCACTGTGGAGTGCTGAAAACCCCAGAAAACGTGTTTTTCGCATTCAATAGCACGAAAGCAGCGATTTCGGTGATTCTGCACACTTGCAACAGCAGAATCATGAAGATTATCACTGAAAATGCATATCTCAGCTGGAAACATCAACGATACCGAAGATATGGCAGTTTCCCCATATCAAACGCACTGTGGAGTGCTGAAAACACCAGAAACGTGTTTTTCGCATTCAATAGCACGAAAACAGCGATTTCGGTGATTCTGCACACTTGTAGCAGCAGAATCATGAAGATTATCACTGATAATGCATATCTCAGCTGGAAACATCAACGATAACGAAGATATGGCAGTTTCCGCATATCAAACGCACTGTGGAGTGCTGAAAACACCAGAAAACGTGTTTTCGCATTCAATAGCACGAAAACAGCGATTTCGGTGATTCTGCACACTTGTAACAGCAGAATCATGAAGATTATCACTGAAAATGCATATCTCAGCTGGAAACATCAACGATACCGAAGATATGGCAGTTTCCGCATATCAAACGCACTGTGGAGTGCTGAAAACACCAGAAAACGTGTTTTTCGCATACAAAAGCACGAAAACAGCGATATCGGTGATTCTGCACACTTGTAACAGCAGAATCATGAAGATTATCACTGAGAATGCATATCTCAGCTGGAAACAACAACAATACCGAAGATATGGCAGTTTCCGCATATCAAACGCACTGTGGAGTGCTGAAAACACCAGAAAACGTGTTTTTCGCATTCAATAGCACGAAAGCAGCGATTTCGGTGATTCTGCACACTTGCAACAGCAGAATCATGAAGATTATCACTGAAAATGCATATCTCAGCTGGAAACATCAACGATACCGAAGATATGGCAGTTTCCCCATATCAAACGCACTGTGGAGTGCTGAAAACACCAGAAACGTGTTTTTCGCATTCAATAGCACGAAAACAGCGATTTCGGTGATTCTGCACACTTGTTGCAGTAGAATCATGAAGATTATCACTGATAATGCATATCTCAGCTGGAAACAACAACGATACCGAAGATATGGCAGTTTCCGCATATCAAACGCACTGTGGAGTGCTGAAAACACCAGAAAACGTGTTTTCGCATTCAATAGCACGAAAACAGCGATTTCGGTGATTCTGCACACTTGTAACAGCAGAATCATGAAGATAATCACTGAAAATGCATATCTCAGCTGGAAACAACAACGATTCCGAAGATATGGCAGTTTCCGCATATCAAACGCACTGTGGAGTGCTGAAAACACCAGAAAACGTGTTTTTCGCATTCAATAGCACGAAAACAGCGATTTCGGTGATTCTGCACACTTGTAACAGCAGAATCATGAAGATTATCACTGATAATGCATATCTCAGCTGGAAACAACAACGATACCAAAGATGTCGCTGTTTCCGCATGTCAAACACTCTGTGGCGTGCTGAAAACATCAGAAAACGTGTTTTTCGCATTCAAAAGCACGAAAACAGCGATTTCGGTGATTCTGCACATTTGTAACAGCAGAATCATGAAGATTATCACTGAAAATGCATATCTCAGCTGGAAACAACAACGATACCGAAGATATGGCAGTTTCCGCATATCAAACGCACTGTGGAGTGCTGAAAACACCAGAAAACGTGTTTTCGCATTCAATAGCACGAAAACAGCGATTTCGGTGATTCTGCACACTTGTAACAGCAGAATCATGAAGATTATCACTGAAAATGCATATCTCAGCTGGAAACATCAACGATACCGAAGATATGGCAGTTTCCGCATATCAAACGCACTGTGGAGTGCTGAAAACACCAGAAAACGTGTTTTTCGCATTCAATAGCACGAAAACAGCGATTTCGGTGATTCTGCACACTTGTAACAGCAGAGTCATGAAGATTATCACTGAAAATGCATATCCCAGCTGGAAGCAACAACGATACCGAAGATATGGCAGTTTCCGCATATCAAACGCACTGTGGAGTGCTGAAAACACCAGAAAACGTGTTTTTCGCATTCAATAGCACGAAAACAGCGATTTCGGTGATTCTGCACACTTGTAACAGCAGAATCATGAAGATTATCACTGAAAATGCATATCTCAGCTGGAAACATCAACGATAACGATGATATGGCAGTTTCCGCATATCAAACGCACTGTGGAGTGCTGAAAACACCAGAAAACGTGTTTTCGCATTCAATAGCACGAAGACAGCGATTTCGGTGATTCTGCACACTTGTAACAGCAGAATCATGAAGATTATCACTGAAAATGCATATCTCAGCTGGATACAACAACGATACCGAAGATATGGCAGTTTCCGCATATCAAACGCACTGTGGAGTGCTGAAAACACCAGAAAACGTGTTTTCGCATTCAATAGCACGAAAACAGCGATTTCGGTGATTCTGCACACTTGTAACAGCAGAATCATGAAGATTATCACTGATAATGCATATCTCAGCTGGAAACATCAACGATACCGAAGATATGGCAGTTTCCGCATATCAAACGCACTGTGGAGTGCTGAAAACACCAGAAAACGTGTTTTTCGCATACAAAAGCACGAAAACAGCGATATCGGTGATTCTGTACACTTGTAACAGCAGAATCATGAAGATTATCACTGAGAATGCATATCTCAGCTGGAAACAACAACAATACCGAAGATATGGCAGTTTCCGCATATCAAACGCACTGTGGAGTGCTGAAAACCCCAGAAAACGTGTTTTTCGCATTCAATAGCACGAAAGCAGCGATTTCGGTGATTCTGCACACTTGCAACAGCAGAATCATGAAGATTATCACTGAAAATGCATATCTCAGCTGGAAACATCAACGATACCGAAGATATGGCAGTTTCCCCATATCAAACGCACTGTGGAGTGCTGAAAACACCAGAAACGTGTTTTTCGCATTCAATAGTACGAAAACAGCGATTTCGGTGATTCTGCACACTTGTAGCAGCAGAATCATGAAGATTATCACTGATAATGCATATCTCAGCTGGAAACATCAACGATAACGAAGATATGGCAGTTTCCGCATATCAAACGCACTGTGGAGTGCTGAAAACACCAGAAAACGTGTTTTCGCATTCAATAGCACGAAAACAGCGATTTCGGTGATTCTGCACACTTGTAACAGCAGAATCATGAAGATTATCACTGAAAATGCATATCTCAGCTGGAAACATCAACGATACCGAAGATATGGCAGTTTCCGCATATCAAACGCACTGTGGAGTGCTGAAAACACCAGAAAACGTGTTTTTCGCATACAAAAGCACGAAAACAGCGATATCGGTGATTCTGCACACTTGTAACAGCAGAATCATGAAGATTATCACTGAGAATGCATATCTCAGCTGGAAACAACAACAATACCGAAGATATGGCAGTTTCCGCATATCAAACGCACTGTGGAGTGCTGAAAACACCAGAAAACGTGTTTTTCGCATTCAATAGCACGAAAGCAGCGATTTCGGTGATTCTGCACACTTGCAACAGCAGAATCATGAAGATTATCACTGAAAATGCATATCTCAGCTGGAAACATCAACGATACCGAAGATATGGCAGTTTCCCCATATCAAACGCACTGTGGAGTGCTGAAAACACCAGAAACGTGTTTTTCGCATTCAATAGCACGAAAACAGCGATTTCGGTGATTCTGCACACTTGTTGCAGCAGAATCATGAAGATTATCACTGATAATGCATATCTCAGCTGGAAACAACAACGATACCGAAGATATGGCAGTTTCCGCATATCAAACGCACTGTGGAGTGCTGAAAACACCAGAAAACGTGTTTTCGCATTCAATAGCACGAAAACAGCGATTTCGGTGATTCTGCACACTTGTAACAGCAGAATCATGAAGATAATCACTGAAAATGCATATCTCAGCTGGAAACAACAACGATTCCGAAGATATGGCAGTTTCCGCATATCAAACGCACTGTGGAGTGCTGAAAACACCAGAAAACGTGTTTTTCGCATTCAATAGCACGAAAACAGCGATTTCGGTGATTCTGCACACTTGTAACAGCAGAATCATGAAGATTATCACTGATAATGCATATCTCAGCTGGAAACAACAACGATACCAAAGATGTCGCTGTTTCCGCATGTCAAACACTCTGTGGCGTGCTGAAAACATCAGAAAACGTGTTTTTCGCATTCAAAAGCACGAAAACAGCGATTTCGGTGATTCTGCACATTTGTAACAGCAGAATCATGAAGATTATCACTGAAAATGCATATCTCAGCTGGAAACAACAACGATACCGAAGATATGGCAGTTTCCGCATATCAAACGCACTGTGGAGTGCTGAAAACACCAAAAAACGTGTTTTCGCATTCAATAGCACGAAAACAGTGATTTCGGTGATTCTGCACACTTGTAACAGCAGAATCATGAAGATTATCACTGAAAATGCATATCTCAGCTGGAAACATCAACGATACCGAAGATATGGCAGTTTCCGCATATCAAACGCACTGTGGAGTGCTGAAAACACCAGAAAACGTGTTTTTCGCATTCAATAGCACGAAAGCAGCGATTTCGGTGATTCTGCACACTTGCAACAGCAGAATCATGAAGATTATCACTGAAAATGCATATCTCAGCTGGAAACATCAACGATACCGAAGATATGGCAGTTTCCCCATATCAAACGCACTGCGGAGTGCTGAAAACACCAGAAACGTGTTTTTCGCATTCAATAGCACGAAAACAGCGATTTCGGTGATTCTGCACACTTGTTGCAGCAGAATCATGAAGATTATCACTGATAATGCATATCTCAGCTGGAAACAACAACGATACCGAAGATATGGCAGTTTCCGCATATCAAACGCACTGTGGAGTGCTGAAAACACCAGAAAACGTGTTTTCGCATTCAATAGCACGAAAACAGCGATTTCGGTGATTCTGCACACTTGTAACAGCAGAATCATGAAGATAATCACTGAAAATGCATATCTCAGCTGGAAACAACAACGATTCCGAAGATATGGCAGTTTCCGCATATCAAACGCACTGTGGAGTGCTGAAAACACCAGAAAACGTGTTTTTCGCATTCAATAGCACGAAAACAGCGATTTCGGTGATTCTGCACACTTGTAACAGCAGAATCATGAAGATTATCACTGATAATGCATATCTCAGCTGGAAACAACAACGATACCAAAGATGTCGCTGTTTCCGCATGTCAAACACTCTGCGGCGTGCTGAAAACATCAGAAAACGTGTTTTTCGCATTCAAAAGCACGAAAACAGCGATTTCGGTGATTCTGCACATTTGTAACAGCAGAATCATGAAGATTATCACTGAAAATGCATATCTCAGCTGGAAACAACAACGATACCGAAGATATGGCAGTTTCCGCATATCAAACGCACTGTGGAGTGCTGAAAACACCTGAAAACGTGTTTTCGCATTCAATAGCACGAAAACAGCGATTTCGGTGATTCTGCACACTTGTAACAGCAGAATCATGAAGATTATCACTGAAAATGCATATCTCAGCTGGAAACATCAACGATACCGAAGATATGGCAGTTTCCGCATATCAAACGCACTGTGGAGTGCTGAAAACACCAGAAAACGTGTTTTTCGCATTCAATAGCACGAAAGCAGCGATTTCGGTGATTCTGCACACTTGCAACAGCAGAATCATGAAGATTATCACTGAAAATGCATATCTCAGCTGGAAACATCAACGATACCGAAGATATGGCAGTTTCCGCATATCAAACGCACTGTGGAGTGCTGAAAACACCAGAAAACGTGTTTTTCGCATTCAATAGCACGAAAGCAGCGATTTCGGTGATTCTGCACACTTGCAACAGCAGAATCATGAAGATTATCACTGAAAATGCGTATCTCAGCTGGAAACATCAACGATACCGAAGATATGGCAGTTTCCCCATATCAAACGCACTGTTGTAACATCGGACGCACTAACAACCTCTACTCCACTCTGCACCCTTAGCATTAAGCCCCTATTATATGTTAACCCATAGTCAGTAAGCGTCCCTGTATAATCATAGTCGGTAAGTCATTAGCATATAACCATAGTCGATAAGACCCCATTCTATGTAACCTGTAGTCGGTAAGTTTCAACCATGTAACCATAGTCGGTAAGGCAGAACATTGTACCATCTATGTTCAGTACTCCGACAACCATCTCTCAACCAGCGCTACCCCCACACTACGACCATACCCCCACTCTACAACCATACCACCACCACACCGTCCGGGACTCGCTCTGGCGGCAGCGAGCGAGCAGGCAGTCTGCAGCGAGCACACATGGCATACACACGTGTCATCTCGTCCGCGTCTCACTCCACTGTTTCAACTCACTAGTTCTATTTCTATTTCCTTTTCGTTATGTATAGTTAGTAAGTGTAGTGTAAAAGTAGTTACTAGTATCGTAGAAATAAACTCATTTATTGTGAACCACCTCGTCTCGTTGATCGGACCCCTATTCTCGTCAAATCCTCATCAATCACCAATCCATTCCGAGCTCACCACCGGAAGTCTGCCACTGCCGACCTAGGGGGTCTTAGCATCTGCAACGAGCGGAAGCAAGGATATCGGAGTAAGGTGAGTTACCTCAGACTTTATTCGGGAGTACGAGCGGCGCAAATCCCAGCCAGTCGCGGACGGAACGAGCCGCGAGGGCAAAATATATATTTTTAATAAGGGTCACGGTTGAGACGTGACACTGTGGAGTGCTGAAAACACCAGAAACGTGTTTTTCGCATTCAATAGCACGAAAACAGCGATTTCGGTGATTCTGCACACTTGTAACAGCAGAATCATGAAGATTATCACTGAAAATGCATATCTCAGCTGGAAACATCAACGATAACGATGATATGGCAGTTTCCGCATATCAAACGCACTGTGGAGTGCTGAAAACACCAGAAAACGTGTTTTCGCATTCAATAGCACGTAGACAGCGATTTCGGTGATTCTGCACACTTGTAACAGCAGAATCATGAAGATTATCACTGAAAATGCATATCTCAGCTGGATACAACAACGATACCGAAGATATGGCAGTTTCCGCATATCAAACGCACTGTGGAGTGCTGAAAACACCAGAAAACGTGTTTTCGCATTCAATAGCACGAAAACAGCGATTTCGGTGATTCTGCACACTTGTAACAGCAGAATCATGAAGATTATCACTGAAAATCCATATCTCAGCTGGAAACATCAACGATACCGAAGATATGGCAGTTTCCGCATATCAAACGCACTGTGGAGTGCTGAAAACACCAGAAAACGTGTTTTTCGCATACAAAAGCACGAAAACAGCGATATCGGTGATTCTGTACACTTGTAACAGCAGAATCATGAAGATTATCACTGAGAATGCATATCTCAGCTGGAAACAACAACAATACCGAAGATATGGCAGTTTCCGCATATCAAACGCACTGTGGAGTGCTGAAAACACCAGAAAACGTGTTTTTCGCATTCAATAGCACGAAAGCAGCGATTTCGGTGATTCTGCACACTTGCAACAGCAGAATCATGGAGATTATCACTGAAAATGCATATCTCAGCTGGAAACATCAACGATACCGAAGATATGGCAGTTTCCCCATATCAAACGCACTGTGGAGTGCTGAAAACACCAGAAAACGTGTTTTCGCATTCAATAGCACGAAAACAGCGATTTCGGTGATTCTGCACACTTGTAACAGCAGAATCATGAAGATTATCACTGATAATGCATATCTCAGCTGGAAACATCAACGATAACGAAGATATGGCAGTTTCCGCATATCAAACGCACTGTGGAGTGCTGAAAACACCAGAAAACGTGTTTTTCGCATTCAATAGCACGAAAACAGCGATTTCGGTGATTCTGCACACTTGTTGCAGCAGAATCATGAAGATTATCACTGATAATGCATATCTCAGCTGGAAACAACAACGATACCGAAGATATGGCAGTTTCCGCATATCAAACGCACTGTGGAGTGCTGAAAACACCAGAAAACGTGTTTTTCGCATTCAATAGCACGAAAACAGCGATTTCGGTGATTCTGCACACTTGTAACAGCAGAGTCATGAAGATTATCACTGAAAATGCATATCCCAGCTGGAAGCAACAACGATACCGAAGATATGGCAGTTTCCGCATATCAAACGCACTGTGGAGTGCTGAAAACACCAGAAAACGTGTTTTTCGCATTCAATAGCACGAAAACAGCGATTTCGGTGATTCTGCACACTTGTAACAGCAGAATCATGAAGATTATCACTGAAAATGCATATCTCAGCTGGAAACATCAACGATAACGATGATATGGCAGTTTCCGCATATCAAACGCACTGTGGAGTGCTGAAAACACCAGAAAACGTGTTTTCGCATTCAATAGCACGAAGACAGCGATTTCGGTGATTCTGCACACTTGTAACAGCAGAATCATGAAGATTATCACTGAAAATGCATATCTCAGCTGGATACAACAACGATACCGAAGATATGGCAGTTTCCGCATATCAAACGCACTGTGGAGTGCTGAAAACACCAGAAAACGTATTTTCGCATTCAATAGCACGAAAACAGCGATTTCGGTGATTCTGCACACTTGTAACAGCAGAATCATGAAGATTATCACTGAAAATGCATATCTCAGCTGGAAACATCAACGATACCGAAGATATGGCAGTTTCCGCATATCAAACGCACTGTGGAGTGCTGAAAACACCAGAAAACGTGTTTTTCGCATTCAATAGCACGAAAACAGCGATTTCGGTGATTCTGCACACTTGTAACAGCAGAGTCATGAAGATTATCACTGAAAATGCATATCCCAGCTGGAAGCAACAACGATACCGAAGATATGGCAGTTTCCGCATATCAAACGCACTGTGGAGTGCTGAAAACACCAGAAAACGTGTTTTTCGCATTCAATAGCACGAAAACAGCGATTTCGGTGATTCTGCACACTTGTAACAGCAGAATCATGAAGATTATCACTGAAAATGCATATCTCAGCTGGATACAACAACGATACCGAAGATCTGGCAGTTTCCGCATATCAAACGCACTGTGGAGTGCTGAAAACACCAGAAAACGTGTTTTCGCATTCAATAGCACGAAAACAGCGATTTCGGTGATTCTGCACACTTGTAACAGCAGAATCATGAAGATTATCACTGATAATGCATATCTCAGCTGGAAACATCAACGATAACGAAGATATGGCAGTTTCCGCATATCAAACGCACTGTGGAGTGCTGAAAACACCAGAAAACGTGTTTTTCGCATTCAATAGCACGAAAACAGCGATTTCGGTGATTCTGCACACTTGTTGCAGCAGAATCATGAAGATTATCACTGATAATGCATATCTCAGCTGGAAACAACAACGATACCGAAGATATGGCAGTTTCCGCATATCAAACGCACTGTGGAGTGCTGAAAACACCAGAAAACGTGTTTTTCGCATTCAATAGCACGAAAACAGCGATTTCGGTGATTCTGCACACTTGTAACAGCAGAGTCATGAAGATTATCACTGAAAATGCATATCCCAGCTGGAAGCAACAACGATACCGAAGATATGGCAGTTTCCGCATATCAAACGCACTGTGGAGTGCTGAAAACACCAGAAAACGTGTTTTTCGCATTCAATAGCACGAAAACAGCGATTTCGGTGATTCTGCACACTTGTAACAGCAGAATCATGAAGATTATCACTGAAAATGCATATCTCAGCTGGAAACATCAACGATAACGATGATATGGCAGTTTCCGCATATCAAACGCACTGTGGAGTGCTGAAAACACCAGAAAACGTGTTTTCGCATTCAATAGCACAAAGACAGCGATTTCGGTGATTCTGCACACTTGTAACAGCAGAATCATGAAGATTATCACTGAAAATGCATATCTCAGCTGGATACAACAACGATACCGAAGATATGGCAGTTTCCGCATATCAAACGCACTGTGGAGTGCTGAAAACACCAGAAAACGTATTTTCGCATTCAATAGCACGAAAACAGCGATTTCGGTGATTCTGCACACTTGTAACAGCAGAATCATGAAGATTATCACTGAAAATGCATATCTCAGCTGGAAACATCAACGATACCGAAGATATGGCAGTTTCCGCATATCAAACGCACTGTGGAGTGCTGAAAACACCAGAAAACGTGTTTTTCGCATACAAAAGCACGAAAGCAGCGATTTCGGTGATTCTGCACACTTGTAACAGCAGAATCATGAAGATTATCACTGAAAATGCATATCTCAGCTGGAAACATCAACGATAACGATGATATGGCAGTTTCCGCATATCAAACGCACTGTGGAGTGCTGAAAACACCAGAAAACGTGTTTTTCGCATTCAATAGCACGAAAGCAGCGATTTCGGTGATTCTGCACACTTGCAACAGCAGAATCATGAAGATTATCACTGAAAATGCATATCTCAGCTGGAAACATCAACGATAACGAAGATATGGCAGTTTCCGCATATCAAACGCACTGTGGAGTGCTGAAAACACCAGAAAACGTGTTTTCGCATTCAATAGCACGAAAACAGCGATTTCGGTGATTCTGCACACTTGTAACAGCAGAATCATGAAGATTATCACTGAAAATGCATATCTCAGCTGGAAACATCAACGATACCGAAGATATGGCAGTTTCCGCATATCAAACGCACTGTGGAGTGCTGAAAACACCAGAAAACGTGTTTTTCGCATTCAATAGCACGAAAACAGCGATTTCGGTGATTCTGCACACTTGTTGCAGCAGAATCATGAAGATTATCACTGATAATGCATATCTCAGCTGGAAACAACAACGATTCCGAAGATATGGCAGTTTCCGCATATCAAACGCACTGTGGAGTGCTGAAAACACCAGAAAACGTGTTTTTCGCATTCAATAGCACGAAAACAGCGATTTCGGTGATTCTGCACACTTGTAGCAGCAGAATCATGAAGATTATCACTGATAATGCATATCTCAGCTGGAAACATCAACGATAACGAAGATATGGCAGTTTCCGCATATCAAACGCACTGTGGAGTGCTGAAAACACCAGAAAACGTGTTTTTCGCATTCAATAGCACGAAAACAGCGATTTCGGTGATTCTGCACACTTGTAACAGCAGAGTCATGAAGATTATCACTGAAAATGCATATCCCAGCTGGAAGCAACAACGATACCGAAGATATGGCAGTTTCCGCATATCAAACGCACTGTGGAGTGCTGAAAACACCAGAAAACGTGTTTTTCGCATTCCATAGCACGAAAACAGCGATTTCGGTGATTCTGCACACTTGTAACAGCAGAATCATGAAGATTATCACTGAAAATGCATATCTCAGCTGGAAACATCAACGATAACGATGATATGGCAGTTTCCGCATATCAAACGCACTGTGGAGTGCTGAAAACACCAGAAAACGTGTTTTCGCATTCAATAGCACAAAGACAGCGATTTCGGTGATTCTGCACACTTGTAACAGCAGAATCATGAAGATTATCACTGAAAATGCATATCTCAGCTGGATACAACAACGATACCGAAGATATGGCAGTTTCCGCATATCAAACGCACTGTGGAGTGCTGAAAACACCAGAAAACGTATTTTCGCATTCAATAGCACGAAAACAGCGATTTCGGTGATTCTGCACACTTGTAACAGCAGAATCATGAAGATTATCACTGAAAATGCATATCTCAGCTGGAAACATCAACGATACCGAAGATATGGCAGTTTCCGCATATCAAACGCACTGTGGAGTGCTGAAAACACCAGAAAACGTGTTTTTCGCATTCAATAGCACGAAAACAGCGATTTCGGTGATTCTGCACACTTGTAACAGCAGAGTCATGAAGATTATCACTGAAAATGCATATCCCAGCTGGAAGCAACAACGATACCGAAGATATGGCAGTTTCCGCATATCAAACGCACTGTGGAGTGCTGAAAACACCAGAAAACGTGTTTTTCGCATTCAATAGCACGAAAACAGCGATTTCGGTGATTCTGCACACTTGTAACAGCAGAATCATGAAGATTATCACTGAAAATGCATATCTCAGCTGGATACAACAACGATACCGAAGATCTGGCAGTTTCCGCATATCAAACGCACTGTGGAGTGCTGAAAACACCAGAAAACGTGTTTTCGCATTCAATAGCACGAAAACAGCGATTTCGGTGATTCTGCACACTTGTAACAGCAGAATCATGAAGATTATCACTGATAATGCATATCTCAGCTGGAAACATCAACGATAACGAAGATATGGCAGTTTCCGCATATCAAACGCACTGTGGAGTGCTGAAAACACCAGAAAACGTGTTTTTCGCATTCAATAGCACGAAAACAGCGATTTCGGTGATTCTGCACACTTGTTGCAGCAGAATCATGAAGATTATCACTGATAATGCATATCTCAGCTGGAAACAACAACGATACCGAAGATATGGCAGTTTCCGCATATCAAACGCACTGTGGAGTGCTGAAAACACCAGAAAACGTGTTTTTCGCATTCAATAGCACGAAAACAGCGATTTCGGTGATTCTGCACACTTGTAACAGCAGAGTCATGAAGATTATCACTGAAAATGCATATCCCAGCTGGAAGCAACAACGATACCGAAGATATGGCAGTTTCCGCATATCAAACGCACTGTGGAGTGCTGAAAACACCAGAAAACGTGTTTTTCGCATTCAATAGCACGAAAACAGCGATTTCGGTGATTCTGCACACTTGTAACAGCAGAATCATGAAGATTATCACTGAAAATGCATATCTCAGCTGGAAACATCAACGATAACGATGATATGGCAGTTTCCGCATATCAAACGCACTGTGGAGTGCTGAAAACACCAGAAAACGTGTTTTCGCATTCAATAGCACAAAGACAGCGATTTCGGTGATTCTGCACACTTGTAACAGCAGAATCATGAAGATTATCACTGAAAATGCATATCTCAGCTGGATACAACAACGATACCGAAGATATGGCAGTTTCCGCATATCAAACGCACTGTGGAGTGCTGAAAACACCAGAAAACGTATTTTCGCATTCAATAGCACGAAAACAGCGATTTCGGTGATTCTGCACACTTGTAACAGCAGAATCATGAAGATTATCACTGAAAATGCATATCTCAGCTGGAAACATCAACGATACCGAAGATATGGCAGTTTCCGCATATCAAACGCACTGTGGAGTGCTGAAAACACCAGAAAACGTGTTTTTCGCATACAAAAGCACGAAAACAGCGATATCGGTGATTCTGTACACTTGTAACAGCAGAATCATGAAGATTATCACTGAGAATGCATATCTCAGCTGGAAACAACAACAATACCGAAGATATGGCAGTTTCCGCATATCAAACGCACTGTGGAGTGCTGAAAACACCAGAAAACGTGTTTTTCGCATTCAATAGCACGAAAGCAGCGATTTCGGTGATTCTGCACACTTGCAACAGCAGAATCATGAAGATTATCACTGAAAATGCATATCTCAGCTGGAAACATCAACGATACCGAAGATATGGCAGTTTCCCCATATCAAACGCACTGTGGAGTGCTGAAAACACCAGAAACGTGTTTTTCGCATTCAATAGCACGAAAACAGCGATTTCGGTGATTCTGCACACTTGTAGCAGCAGAATCATGAAGATTATCACTGATAATGCATATCTCAGCTGGAAACATCAACGATAACGAAGATATGGCAGTTTCCGCATATCAAACGCACTGTGGAGTGCTGAAAACACCAGAAAACGTGTTTTCGCATTCAATAGCACGAAAACAGCGATTTCGGTGATTCTGCACACTTGTAACAGCAGAATCATGAAGATTATCACTGAAAATGCATATCTCAGCTGGAAACATCAACGATACCGAAGATATGGCAGTTTCCGCATATCAAACGCACTGTGGAGTGCTGAAAACACCAGAAAACGTGTTTTTCGCATACAAAAGCACGAAAACAGCGATATCGGTGATTCTGCACACTTGTAACAGCAGAATCATGAAGATTATCACTGAGAATGCATATCTCAGCTGGAAACAACAACAATACCGAAGATATGGCAGTTTCCGCATATCAAACGCACTGTGGAGTGCTGAAAACACCAGAAAACGTGTTTTTCGCATTCAATAGCACGAAAGCAGCGATTTCGGTGATTCTGCACACTTGCAACAGCAGAATCATGAAGATTATCACTGAAAATGCATATCTCAGCTGGAAACATCAACGATACCGAAGATATGGCAGTTTCCCCATATCAAACGCACTGTGGAGTGCTGAAAACACCAGAAACGTGTTTTTCGCATTCAATAGCACGAAAACAGCGATTTCGGTGATTCTGCACACTTGTTGCAGCAGAATCATGAAGATTATCACTGATAATGCATATCTCAGCTGGAAACAACAACGATACCGAAGATATGGCAGTTTCCGCATATCATACGCACTGTGGAGTGCTGAAAACACCAGAAAACGTGTTTTCGCATTCAATAGAACGAAAACAGCGATTTCGGTGATTCTGCACACTTGTAACAGCAGAATCATGAAGATAATCACTGAAAATGCATATCTCAGCTGGAAACAACAACGATTCCGAAGATATGGCAGTTTCCGCATATCAAACGCACTGTGGAGTGCTGAAAACACCAGAAAACGTGTTTTTCGCATTCAATAGCACGAAAACAGCGATTTCGGTGATTCTGCACACTTGTAACAGCAGAATCATGAAGATTATCACTGATAATGCATATCCCAGCTGGAAGCAACAACGATACCGAAGATATGGCAGTTTCCACATATCAAACGCACTGTGGAGTGCTGAAAACACCAGAAAACGTGTTTTTCGCATTCAATAGCACGAAAACAGCGATTTCGGTGATTCTGCACACTTGTAACAGCAGAATCATGAAGATTATCACTGATAATGCATATCTCAGCTGGAAACATCAACGATAACGAAGATATGGCAGTTTCCGCATATCAAACGCACAGTGGAGTGCTGAAAACACCAGAAAACGTTTTTTTCGCATTCAATAGCACGAAAACAGCGATTTCGGTGATTCTGCACACTTGTAACAGCAGAATCATGAAGATTGTCACTGATAATGCACATCTCAGCTGGAAACAACAACGATACCAAAGATATCGCAGTTTCCGCATGTCAAACACTCTGTGGCGTGCTGAAAACACCAGAAAACGTGTTTTTCGCATTCAAAAGCACGAAAACAGCGATTTCGGTGATTCTGCACACTTGTAACCGCAGAATCATGAAGATTATCACTGAAAATGCATATCTCAGCTGGAAACAATAACGATTCCGAAGATATGGCAGTTTCCGCATATCAAACGCACTGTGGAGTGCTGAAAACACCAGAAAACGTGTTTTCGCATTCAATAGGACGAAAACAGCGATTTCGGTGATTCTGCACACTTGTAACAGCAGAATCATGAAGATAATCACTGAAAATGCATATCTCAGCTGGAAACAACAACGATTCCGAAGATATGGCAGTTTCCGCATATCAAACGCAATGTGGAGTGCTGAAAACACCAGAAAACGTGTTTTCGCATTCAATAGCACGAAAACAGCGATTTCGGTGATTCTGCACACTTGTAACAGCAGAATCATGAAGATAATCACTGAAAATGCATATCTCAGCTGGAAACAACAACGATTCCGAAGATATGGCAGTTTCCGCATATCAAACGCACTGTGGAGTGCTGAAAACACCAGAAAACGTGTTTTTCGCATTCAATAGCACGACAACAGCGATTTCGGTGATTCTGCACTCCTGTAACAGCAGAATCATGAAGATTATCACTGAAAATGCATATCTCAGCCGGAAACATCAACGATACCGAAGATATGGCAGTTTCCGCATATGAAACGCACTGTGGAGTGCTGAAAACACCAGAAAACGTGTTTTTCGCATTCAATAGCACGAAAACAGCGATTTCGGTGATTCTGCACACTTGTTGCAGCAGAATCATGAAGATTATCACTGATAATGCATATCTCAGCTGGAAACAACAACGATTCCGAAGATATGGCAGTTTCCGCATATCAAACGCACTGTGGAGTGCTGAAAACACCAGAAAACGTGTTTTTCGCATTCAATAGCACAACAGCGATTTCGGTGATTCTGCACTCCTGTAACAGCAGAATCATGAAGATTATCACTGAAAATGCATATCTCAGCCGGAAACATCAACGATACCGAAGATATGGCAGTTTCCGCATATGAAACGCACTGTGGAGTGCTGAAAACACCAGAAAACCTGTTTTTCGCATTCAATAGCACGAAAACAGCGATTTCGGTGATTCTGCACACTTGTTGCAGCAGAATCATGAAGATTATCACTGATAATGCATATCTCAGCTGGAAACAACAACGATACCGAAGATATGGCAGTTTCCGCATATCAAACGCACTGTGGAGTGCTGAAAACACCAGAAAACGTGTTTTTCGCATTCAATAGCACGAAAACAGCGATTTCGGTGATTCTGCACACTTGTAACAGCAGAGTCATGAAGATGATCACTGAAAATGCATATCCCAGCTGGAAGCAACAACGATACCGAAGATATGGCAGTTTCCGCATATTAAACGCACTGTGGAGTGCTGAAAACACCAGAAAACGTGTTTTTCGCATTCAATAGCACGAAAACAGCGATTTCGGTGATTCTGCACACTTGTTGCAGCAGAATCATGAAGATTATCACTGATAATGCATATCTCAGCTGGAAACAACAACGATACCGAAGATATGGCAGTTTCCGCATATCAAACGCACTGTGGAGTGCTGAAAACACCAGAAAACGTGTTTTCGCATTCAATAGCACGAAAACAGCGATTTCGGTGATTCTGCACACTTGTAACAGCAGAATCATGAAGATAATCACTGAAAATGCATATCTCAGCTGGAAACAACAACGATTCCGAAGATATGGCAGTTTCCGCATATCAAACGCACTGTGGAGTGCTGAAAACACCAGAAAACGTGCTTTTCGCATTCAATAGCACGAAAACAGCGATTTCGGTGATTCTGCACACTTGTAACAGCAGAATCATGAAGATTATCACTGATAATGCATATCTCAGCTGGAAACAACAACGATACCAAAGATGTCGCTGTTTCCGCATGTCAAACACTCTGTGGCGTGCTGAAAACATCAGAAAACGTGTTTTTCGCATTCAATAGCACGAAAACAGCGATTTCGGTGATTCTGCACACTTGTAACAGCAGAATCATGAAGATTATCACTGAAAATGCATATCTCAGCTGGAAACATCAACGATACCGAAGATATGGCAGTTTCCGCATATCAAACGCACTGTGGAGTGCTGAAAACACCAGAAAACGTGTTTTTCGCATACAAAAGCACGAAAACAGCGATTTCGGTGATTCTGCACATTTGTAACAGCAGAATCATGAAGATTATCACTGAAAATGCATATCTCAGCTGGAAACAACAACGATACCGAAGATATGGCAGTTTCCGCATATCAAACGCACTGTGGAGTGCTGAAAACACCAGAAAACGTGTTTTTCGCATTCAATAGCACGAAAGCAGCGATTTCGGTGATTCTGCACACTTGCAACAGCAGAATCATGAAGATTATCACTGAAAATGCATATCTCAGCTGGAAACATCAACGATACCGAAGATATGGCAGTTTCCCCATATCAAACGCACTGTGGAGTGCTGAAAACACCAGAAACGTGTTTTTCGCATTCAATAGCACGAAAACAGCGATTTCGGTGATTCTGCACACTTGTAACAGCAGAATCATGAAGATTATCACTGAAAATCCATATCTCAGCTGGAAACATCAACGATACCGAAGATATGGCAGTTTCCGCATATCAAACGCACTGTGGAGTGCTGAAAACACCAGAAAACGTGTTTTTCGCATTCAATATCACGAAAACAGCGATTTCGGTGATTCTGCACACTTGTAACAGCAGAATCATGAAGATTATCACTGAAAATGCATATCTCAGCTGGAAACATCAACGATAACGATGATATGGCAGTTTCCGCATATCAAACGCACTGTGGAGTGCTGAAAACACCAGAAAACGTGTTTTCGCATTCAATAGCACGAAGACAGCGATTTCGGTGATTCTGCACACTTGTAACAGCAGAATCATGAAGATTATCACTGAAAATGCATATCTCAGCTGGATACAACAACGATACCGAAGATATGGCAGTTTCCGCATATCAAACGCACTGTGGAGTGCTGAAAACACCAGAAAACGTGTTTTCGCATTCAATAGCACGAAAACAGCGATTTCGGTGATTTTGCACACTTGTAACAGCAGAATCATGAAGATTATCACTGAAAATGCATATCTCAGCTGGAAACATCAACGATACCGAAGATATGGCAGTTTCCGCATATCAAACGCACTGTGGAGTGCTGAAAACACCAGAAAACGTGTTTTTCGCATACAAAAGCACGAAAACAGCGATATCGGTGATTCTGTACACTTGTAACAGCAGAATCATGAAGATTATCACTGAGAATGCATATCTCAGCTGGAAACAACAACAATACCGAAGATATGGCAGTTTCCGCATATCAAACGCACTGTGGAGTGCTGAAAACACCAGAAAACGTGTTTTTCGCATTCAATAGCACGAAAGCAGCGATTTCGGTGATTCTGCACACTTGCAACAGCAGAATCATGAAGATTATCACTGAAAATGCATATCTCAGCTGGAAACATCAACGATACCGAAGATATGGCAGTTTCCGCATATCAAACGCACTGTGGAGTGCTGAAAACACCAGAAAACGTGTTTTTCGCATTCAATAGCACGAAAGCAGCGATTTCGGTGATTGTGCACACTTGCAACAGCAGAATCATGAAGATTATCACTGAAAATGCATATCTCAGCTGGAAACATCAACGATACCGAAGATATGGCAGTTTCCCCATATCAAACGCACTGTGGAGTGCTGAAAACACCAGAAACGTGTTTTTCGCATTCAATAGCACGAAAACAGCGATTTCGGTGATTCTGCACACTTGTTGCAGCAGAATCATGAAGATTATCACTGATAATGCATATCTCAGCTGGAAACAACAACGATACCGAAGATATGGCAGTTTCCGCATATCAAACGCACTGTGGAGTGCTGAAAACACCAGAAAACGTGTTTTCGCATTCAATAGCACGAAAACAGCGATTTCGGTGATTCTGCACACTTGTAACAGCAGAATCATGAAGATTGTCACTGATAATGCACATCTCAGCTGGAAACAACAACGATACCAAAGATATCGCAGTTTCCGCATGTCAAACACTCTGTGGCGTGCTGAAAACACCAGAAAACGTGTTTTTCGCATTCAAAAGCACGAAAACAGCGATTTCGGTGATTCTGCACACTTGTAACCGCAGAATCATGAAGATTATCACTGAAAATGCATATCTCAGCTGGAAACAATAACGATTCCGAAGATATGGCAGTTTCCGCATATCAAACGCACTGTGGAGTGCTGAAAACACCAGAAAACGTGTTTTCGCATTCAATAGGACGAAAACAGCGATTTCGGTGATTCTGCACACTTGTAACAGCAGAATCATGAAGATTATCACTGAAAATGCATATCTTGTCACGTCTCAACCGTGACCCTTATTAAAAATATATATTTTTGCCCTCGCGGCTCGTTCCGTCCGCGACTGGCTGGGATTTGCGTCGCTCGTACTCCCGAATAAAGTCTGAGGTAACTCACCTTAGTCCGATATCCTTGCTTCCGCTCGTTGCAGATGCTAAGACCCCCTAGGTCGGCAGTGGCCCTTAGAGATGTAGACCGAGCGTCCAGACTTCCGGTGGTGAGCTCGGAATGGATCGGCGATTGATGAGGATTTGACGAGAATAGGGGTCCAATCAACGAGACAAGGTGGTTCACAATAAATGAGTTTATTTCTACGATACTAATAATTACTTTTACACTACACTTACTAACTATACATAACGAAAAGGAAATAGAAATAGAACTAGTGAGTTGAAACAGTGGAGTGAGACGCGGACGAGATGACACGTGTGTATGCCATGTGTGCTCGCTGCAGACTGCCTGCTCGCTCGCTGCCGCCAGAGCGAGTCGCCGGACGGTGTGGTGGTGGTATGGTTGTAGAGTGGGGGTATGGTCGTAGAGTGGGGGTGGCGCTGGTTGAGAGGTGGTTGTCGCAGTACTGAACATAGATGGTACAATGTTCTGCCTTACCGACTATGGTTACATGGTAATGACTTACCGACTATGATTATACAGGGACGCTTACCGACTACAGGTTACATAGAATAGGGGCTTAATGCTAAGGGTGCAGAGTGGAGTAGAGGTTGTTAGTGCGTCCGATGTTACACGTCCCCCCTTTTTAAAGGAATTTCGGCCATGCCGAAATCTCCGTTAAGGGTAGGATATAAGGTTCTTCTGGGTGGTTGTGGTGATCCGTCGGGGGTAACTGGTGGAGAGCTCGTCGACTGTGATGCGTTGCTGGTTGGCGTTTCCTGGTGCTCCGCTCGTTTTCCTTTGAATATGAGTAACTGCGTCAGAGAGTCCCATGCTGCGCCCAGGAGATATACGCTCCATCCATATATGGTGTGGAGAGTGTACCCGTTTATTATAGTATCGAGTACTAGCTTAATTAGTTTGGCGATGAGGTACAGGCCCATACAGCCCGCACTAATAGAGCCGAAAGTTGTGAATACTGTCCATATTCTTCGTATTGCTGAGTCGGTGATTTTTTCTAATGTCTGTGTGTCCAATAGATTCTCGAAGTGAATAGTCCCTGGGGGAATGGCTCCTCCCATTGCTCCACGAGCCATGGTGTTTAGGGCTGCCGGTTTTTCAATGGGGAATAATATATGATCCCGTAACTCGTCGATTTGCTGCTGCGTGTAGATCCCGCTTGTCGCAAGGTCGCCAGGGTTTTTATATTGCCAGGTGGGAGTTGTCAGTGGGCTGATGACCGGAGGTGGTAAGCTCTCTGCCGGAGTGGGATTGACCTTGTACCAATTGTTGTGAAGTTGGTACATTACAGGCAGCAGGTCGTTGCATTGTCGTGGTGTTGCTGTTCGGACTAGTATGTGATTCCTGGGTTTCATGAAAAACGACGTATTCCTTACTGTAACTGGGAGCTCGTTGTAACATAGCTCCGTCCTTCGTATGCTGCATTCGACCGGAATGCATTTAATTAGGTGAACGACTTCTCCCGAAGTCACTGCCATATATCCAGGTTGTTTCATGATAGTGAAGGCCAGTTCGTCCGGCTGGATATTGGCCAAGGTCAGTGCGTTTCGCAGTACTTGTTTCTCGAGTATGCATTTCTGGTGTACGATATCGGTGTATAAATCCGTTAGTTGCGTTTTGATATGTTTCTCCACGTATACAAATTTACTATTGACGTAAGTCAGGAGGTCTAGATTGTTGACCTCGACCTTTGTTAGAGTTTTGAAAGCTGTCCCTTTCGTCGTTACCATTATAAATAATTTGGGATGTTCTGTTCTCAGGAGATAGTATCCGCATAGCTGCAGTGGAGACGTGGTGGTAAGTGCGAATGTAGTTTCTTGCGATGTTAGTGTGTATATTACTGGCCCTGGTTTTGCATCTGGTGGGCTGATTTTTGTTGCGATTCCCTCGTAAAGAACATCGTATCTATTGAAGTGGCATCTATCGTCGGGGATTGCGGACCAGGATGTGGCTTCTCCTTCCACGTCCTGGCATGATTCTTCTGTGACGAGGCAGCGGTGTCCAGATGGTAATATCAGCCATCCTGTACTTAGTTTTATCGGGGCTTGGAAGGCTTTGAGGGTTACGGTGATTGATGCTTGGACCACAACGTTGTTCCAGGTCCCGAAGGGGTCGCTATACTGGGTACCTGTGCATTTCCCGTCGATTGAAAGTGTTCCTGCTAGAGTGAGGCTGCGTGAGGAAGTAGCGTTGACTCGAAGTCCTGTGATCACGTCGTTCGCGGAGAATTGAATTTGTCCTGTTCGATGGAGCTGGCTGCACAGTTCGGTTGTTACGTCCATCAAGTATTCTCGTTGTCCTCCCTGAACAACGGAGGTGTGGGAGTGCATGCCGCAGTAGTAGATGGTTCTGTCCACCTTGATCTTGCACTGAATCACGCGCGTGCTCGTATACTCGGCTAATTGCAATAATTGTATATATTGCTTTTCAGTCTCGGGTTCGTTACGCGGCACTTCACAATCACCGACACTCATGAGCGAGAGACTCGTTATGTTCAAGGAGCGGCCCGCACAGTCGTACGCAATGAGCGCGTGAGACACGGCACTTAGAGATAGAAACACTGCGAGGATGATCATTATTGCTTCGTAGTTCGTGGAGTTCTGGGGTCTGACGCTATCGGTTCTGATTCGGAGCACTTTCGCACTGGGGTGGGGGTTGAGAATGTCTCTGCATTCAGGTGGGGGTACGGTGTTCTTGATGTGGAGGGGAATATTGCGCGCTTCTCCACTCTGCACGGCGCACCGTCATATAGAAAATTTACATGGCTTTAGCTTATTCGTATGTATTACTCTAGACTTATTTTTAAACTTAATTTTGACATTGTTATTATTAAGTTTTTCGATAATTTCGTATGGTCCGGTGTATTGCGCGTCAAATTTTCCTTTGCGCGGCTCTTTTAACAAAAACGCTTTGTCGCCTACACGGAAATTTACATGTTTCAGCTTGCGGTCGTAGTAGTACTTATATTTCTGTTTTGCTTTTTCTAGGTTGCCTTTCGCTTGCGTCTGAGTTTCGAATAGTTTGAGATTGAGTTCGCGAAGGTACGTCGTGTACGCCTCGTCTGCCAGGTCTAAGGGAGAGGCTTCGCTGGTGGGAGCTCGAGCTAGTTTGCCGTATACCAATTCATGCGGTGTGAATTGTGTCCCCTCATGCACGCTTGTGTTGTATGAAAACATGGCTAACGGCAGCCATGTATTCCATTCCCGATCTTTGGATATGAATTGTTTCAGATATTCGGCTAGGACGTGGTGTGATCTTTCGATTGAGCCATTGGTCTGAGGATGAAAGGCAGTAGTCTTATAGTGAGCGATTTTAAATCTTTTGGCTATAGTTTTAAACAGACCATTCAAGAAGTGAGACCCTTGGTCGGTAATGACGGCCTTGGGGGCACCGTGTTTGCAGATACAATGTGATATGAATGCGTCCGCCACGTCGACTGCCGTAGCTTGGCGAAGGGGTGCGGCAATTGAATATTTCGTCAAGAGGTCTTGAATTGTGAGTATGTACGTGTAGTTGTCAGAGGTGGTAGGTAGTGGACCAACAATGTCCATGGAAACTTTATCGAATGCGGCCCCGGGGGTGTCCGTCAATACCATAGGTTGTCTCGTTTTTTGTCGCGTCAGTTTCTGTAATTGGCAACTTCGGCAATTTTGAATAAATTTCTGTATGTCTGCTTTCATTGTTCCCCAGTAATACCTTTCCCTGATTCTAGAGTACGTTTTATTGACACCTTTATGCCCTGCGATTGCCGAAACGTGATATTCCGAAATTATCTCCTCGCGCTCTTCCGCGGGTGGTATTCGAGTGAGTCCCTGACATGTAATTATTTTTACCTTGGATTCGTAGAAGATTTCGATTAGTATTTCTTTTATGACTGGCCACGAGATGTCATCTAATGATTCCTTTGCGATGTTAATGGTGTCTAGTTGCAGTTCTGAGATTACGTCGGATAGCGATTTTAGAGCTTCTGTGAGGTTTGACTTTGTTGTGAGTTCGTGCCTATTATGTTTTATCGGTAAAATTATGGCGTATTTTGAGTCGTTTTTAAAGCGCGTTACCCTGGCGCGGCATAAGAATATTCCTGATTGGGGTTTTATGCTATATGTTTCGAGAAATTCGTTTCCCGCGTTCCCTATTGGTTTTCCGTCCATTGTTGTGAATATCACTGTATGATCTTTCCTCATGCTGAGTTTGTCGCGGCTTTCGGTAAGGAGTCTGCGTTGTTGTATATATGGCTGTGCGTCAGAAATGAATAAATCGTCGTCGGAGGCGCTGTCGCTGTCCGTTTGTCGAGTATCAGAGTGTTGAGAAAGTGTGTCAGTAGGATAGTCATCTGGTGGGGCTTGAGGTAGGTCTAGTAGGTCACTGCACGCTGGCGTCGGAGTGGGAGGTCTTGGACTGGGTGCAGGTGGGAGGATTTCTCTGGTGGGGGGTGTCGGAGTTCCAGTCACCGTTTGTCCGGAGCAGCGCGCTCGTGGTGGAAAGAAGAGCGCGTAGTCATCCGAGGAATCGCTGTCAGCGGTGAGGGGAAAAATTCGCACGGGGTTCCGACTTAAGGCGTCCGCATTCATATTAGCTTTGCCTTCTTTGTATATTACGCGGTATTCGAATTCTGCCAATTTTAATCGCCACCTTACTAGGCGAGAGGATGGGTCCTTGACATTGTGCATCCAGACCAACGGCCGATGATCAGTCACCAACGTAAATTCTCGTCCGTACAAATACGGCCGAAAATATTGCACAGCGTATAGGATCGCCAGACACTCTTTTTCTATTACAGCGTAATTGGATTCAGCTGCGTTTAGGAGGCGGGACGCGTATGCAATCGGGAGATCTATTCCGATTTTTCCCTGGCTGAGCACGGCGCCCACGGCGTAACCTGAGGCGTCGGTCGTTACAATAAACGGTTTAGTGAAGTCGGGATATTGAAGAATCGGATCCGTACATAACATTTCCCTGAGAGTATTGAAAGACCTTTCCTGTTCCGTCCTCCACTCAAATTTAGTATCCTTTTTCAGGAGTGTAGTCAATGGCTTCGCGATATGGGAGAATTTTGGGATAAATCGGCGATAATAACCCGCCAGGCCTAAAAATTGTTTAATATTTTTGGCTGATTCTGGAACTGGAAAGGCCCTGACCGCTTTTATGTTTCGCGGGTCGGGTTTCACGCCGTCGCGCCCTATAACATGTCCCAGGTACGCGACTTCTGTACGCAAAAATTCGCATTTGTCGGGTTGTAGTTTTAGATTTGCTCTTCGCAGTCGGTCGGCTAACTTCCGGAATTTGACGTTATGCTCGGTTATAGAGCTGGCGTAGATCACAATGTCGTCTAGATAAACGAACATTTCGTTTCCTTGAAGCCCCGACAAAACCGAATCCATTAATCTCTGGAACGTGGAAGGCGCGTTACGCAAACCGAAAGGCATCCGATTGAATTGGTAGTGTCCATACGGTGTGGAAAACGCGGTTTTGGGAGCGTCCTGCTCAGCGACTCCAATCTGGTGGAATCCGCTGGCCAGGTCGAACGTGCTGAAATATTTGGCGCTGCCTAATTGGTCGAGTATTTCCGTTATATTTGGCAGAGGGTACGCATCGGCTACTGAATTCTCGTTCAGCGAGCGGTAATCAATTACCATACGCCAGCGTTTGTTACCCTGCGAGTCCGGTTTCTTGGGGACTACCCACAGCGGCGAATTGTACGGTGAATTAGATGGTTTAATAATATCGTTCTCCAAAAGTTCCGTAATTTGTTTTGAGATTTCTTCGCGATGCACGGGCGGGTAGCGGTACTGTTTGACATGTATTGGTTCGTTGTTAATAGTAGGTATTCTGTGCTCAATTGCGTCGGTTTTGCCTAGCCGATCGCCCGGGAGATAAAACAGATCATAGTTTTCGTCTATTAGTTTCGCGACGGCTGAGTATTCCTCAGTGTTCAAATGATCCAGGCGCAGTGATTGTTCTATTCGCTCAGATCGCGACAGTGTTCCTTTAGCGCAAAACACTGTGTTTCTATTGTGGGGGAAGACGCCCGAGTCGCAGGGTACCGCTGCTGGCACGTTATGGAATGCGTTTGAATTCGCGGAGTTTGGTTCCCTTTGGGAACGACTAGCCCGAAGGTTACGTGGGTTAGTAGATTTCGTAGTGGATTCAGCGGGATTAGAAGATGCAGTGAACTCAGCGGAATTGGAAGATACAGTGGATACAGTGGAGTTGGAAGGTTCAGTGGACTCAGCGGAATTAGAAGATACAGTGGATTCAGCGGAATTGGAAGATACAGTGGATACAGTGGTGTTGGAAGATACAGTGGATTCAGTGGAATTAGAAAACGTTGCGATAACGTTGGTATGCGGCGGCGGCCGCTTGGCCTTCGGCTGGGCGATAGCGCGGGGCGTAACCCGATACGCGTGGGGCGGCGAGGCCGCTCCGCGTCGCACGACGTCATCGCTCTGGAATGTCTCCTTGTTTTGTCTCGCGCTATCGCATCCGGCCAGGCTTATCTCCTCCAACGCGGCTGATGGCGTTGGAATGCGGACTCGATTATTCGTGGTATTAAAGATACGAGTGTATGCCTTCCCATGGCGATTGGTTACTATTGCGTCTCCTAAGTAGACGCCCGGTGCCACGTCGATCCTGGGAATTAGACCTACCGCCGGGTGTTTTTCGCGCAAGTTTATCGCGATACATTTACTCGTTCTCGGCGGTACTGCTATGTCTGGAGCATTTGCGAAAGGAATGCTAACATCCTTCCAGACAAGACGGTTCTTGGAGTATAGAATATCGACTTCACGATTACAAAATTCGCTGCCTAATATTCCGTCGGTGTCGATCGGGAAACTATCGGGTACGATTTGAAACGAAATTTCCCGTCCACGAATTTGTATTTTTACGGACCCGTAAGTTTTTACTTTGCCGTCCGTAATTCCCGAAATAGCTAGTGCGTCGCCTTTGTTTATTTTTAAATGGGATTTCAGAACGGCTTTCTTTAAAATGTTAGGCTCTGAGCCTGTGTCTACCATTAATCGCGTGGGGTTTTTGGCGAAATCTTTCGAGTGGACGTTGACGTGCGGTACGAAACAATTCTTTCTTAGTCTAACTGTTGCGACTCGGTATCCTCCTCTGTCGCGGGAATTATTGCGCGTACTCTCGCAGGGTTCGCCTCTCGCCTGCTCTCGCGGCGAGGCGAGAGGCCTCGTCCGTTTCCCTGGTTGTTACGGTAACGGTCCTCTGTATCGGCGCGCGTGTTTCTATTTCCACGATCATCGCGGCGTTCGTATCTATACTCCGTATCGCGCGAAACAGGCGCCCGGCGTTCTCTTTCTTCGTTCCGCCGTGATTCGTTGTATCTTTCGCGTTCGCGCAGCGCATTGTTATATTGGCGTTTTCGGCATTCGCTTATACCATGCCCGATATTTTTACAGTAAGAGCACGTCTTTGGTTCAGGTGCACGTGCCGCTTGCATTCGACGTTCCCGTGGTGGTTCGGAGTCTATATTTCTTTGCGCGACTCTAGAAGCGTACGTGGATTTTCGCGTGTGGTTTTGACGTTCGCGGTCCTGTTCGTATCTACGGAAAAGTTCTCGAGATTTAAGGAAAGCTTCCGATAGAGTAGCGGGACGGCCCGCCATTAATTGGAATCGGATCTCGGGTATTAGGCCATCGGAAAAACACCGGAGAGTAAAATCATCAATAGCCAGCTGATCGGCGTGTCTAGAACTGCGTTCGCCGTCGATTATCGCGGCCCTCAAATCTTTAATGCGACTAATGTAGTCTATGATATGTTCGTCTGCGAACTGGTACGTGCTTGCTAATTCCCCGCGGTATTGGTCCACGTTTTTCAGCGGCCCGAACGTTACGCGCATTATATCGCACAAATCCTGAATGTTGCTGCATAAATCGTCTTCTATCGCCAGGTACGCTCGTCCCTTGAGGCGATTAATAGTTAACCGAACGAGGGTTTCCTCGGCGTGTGGGGAGACGAGATCCCTTGCCCTCTTGCACGCGCGAATGAATTGGAAGACGGACATATTATTGCCGTCGAACGAGGGGATCGTGTCAACAGCCTCGCGAAGTGAGTACGTGGAAATAGCGCTGGTTTCCATGCTGAAATCGTTACCGAGTGGACGAGTCGGTGCGTTCGCGAGATTATAATTATCCTGCGCGACTTGAGACCTCGTGACTTTAACGTCGTTCAATTCGCGACGGATGTTGGCCAATTCGTTTAACATTTGTGAATTAAGATCCGCGGGTTGCGCGGCGCGCGCCTCGACTATAGCGGATCGTTCTTCTTCTAAACGCGCGGCAGTCTCTTGGAGACATTTTTCTCTTTCGCGAAGTTGTCGCTGGATTTCGATTAATTCAGCTTCCGTCGGCACGGAGCGTTGCTCGGTGGTCTTCTTCCTCGTTTCCATCCCGGATATTTGACGACGAATATAAAATGACAGGAGCAGGAACAACGGCTAATCCCACCGCTGTCACCAATTTTGTCACGTCTCAACCGTGACCCTTATTAAAAATATATATTTTTGCCCTCGCGGCTCGTTCCGTCCGCGACTGGCTGGGATTTGCGTCGCTCGTACTCCCGAATAAAGTCTGAGGTAACTCACCTTAGTCCGATATCCTTGCTTCCGCTCGTTGCAGATGCTAAGACCCCCTAGGTCGGCAGTGGCCCTTAGAGATGTAGACCGAGCGTCCAGACTTCCGGTGGTGAGCTCGGAATGGATCGGCGATTGATGAGGATTTGACGAGAATAGGGGTCCAATCAACGAGACAAGGTGGTTCACAATAAATGAGTTTATTTCTACGATACTAATAATTACTTTTACACTACACTTACTAACTATACATAACGAAAAGGAAATAGAAATAGAACTAGTGAGTTGAAACAGTGGAGTGAGACGCGGAAGAGATGACACGTGTGTATGCCATGTGTGCTCGCTGCAGACTGCCTGCTCGCTCGCTGCCGCCAGAGCGAGTCGCCGGACGGTGTGGTGGTGGTATGGTTGTAGAGTGGGGGTATGGTCGTAGAGTGGGGGTGGCGCTGGTTGAGAGGTGGTTGTCGCAGTACTGAACATAGATGGTACAATGTTCTGCCTTACCGACTATGGTTACATGGTAATGACTTACCGACTATGATTATACAGGGACGCTTACCGACTACAGGTTACATAGAATAGGGGCTTAATGCTAAGGGTGCAGAGTGGAGTAGAGGTTGTTAGTGCGTCCGATGTTACAATCTCAGCCGGAAACATCAACGATACCGAAGATATGGCAGTTTCCGCATATGAAACGCACTGTGGTGTGCTGAAAACACCAGAAAACATGTTTTCGCATTCAATAGCACGAAAACAGCGATTTCGGTGATTCTGCACACTTGTAACAGCAGAATCATGAAGATTATCACTGAAAATGCATATCTCAGCTGGAAACAACAACGATACCGAAGATATGGCAGTTTCCGCATATCAAACGCACTGTGGAGTGCTGAAAACACCAGAAAACGTGTTTTCGCATTCAATAGCACGAAAACAGCGATTTCGGTGATTCTGCACACTTGTAACAGCAGAATCATGAAGATAATCACTGAAAATGCATATCTCAGCTGGAAACAACAACGATTCCGAAGATATGGCAGTTTCCGCATATCAAACGCAATGTGGAGTGCTGAAAACACCAGAAAACGTGTTTTCGCATTCAATAGCACGAAAACAGCGATTTCGGTGATTCTGCACACTTGTAACAGCAGAATCATGAAGATAATCACTGAAAATGCATATCTCAGCTGGAAACAACAACGATTCCGAAGATATGGCAGTTTCCGCATATCAAACGCACTGTGGAGTGCTGAAAACACCAGAAAACGTGTTTTTCGCATTCAATAGCACGACAACAGCGATTTCGGTGATTCTGCACTCCTGTAACAGCAGAATCATGAAGATTATCACTGAAAATGCATATCTCAGCCGGAAACATCAACGATACCGAAGATATGGCAGTTTCCGCATATGAAACGCACTGTGGAGTGCTGAAAACACCAGAAAACGTGTTTTTCGCATTCAATAGCACGAAAACAGCGATTTCGGTGATTCTGCACACTTGTTGCAGCAGAATCATGAAGATTATCACTGAGAATGCATATCTCAGCTGGAAACAACAACGATTCCGAAGATATGGCAGTTTCCGCATATCAAACGCACTGTGGAGTGCTGAAAACACCAGAAAACGTGTTTTTCGCATTCAATAGCACGACAACAGCGATTTCGGTGATTCTGCACTCCTGTAACAGCAGAATCATGAAGATTATCACTGAAAATGCATATCTCAGCCGGAAACATCAACGATACCGAAGATATGGCAGTTTCCGCATATGAAACGCACTGTGGAGTGCTGAAAACACCAGAAAACCTGTTTTTCGCATTCAATAGCACGAAAACAGCGATTTCGGTGATTCTGCACACTTGTTGCAGCAGAATCATGAAGATTATCACTGATAATGCATATCTCAGCTGGAAACAACAACGATACCGAAGATATGGCAGTTTCCGCATATCAAACGCACTGTGGAGTGCTGAAAACACCAGAAAACGTGTTTTTCGCATTCAATAGCACGAAAACAGCGATTTCGGTGATTCTGCACACTTGTAACAGCAGAGTCATGAAGATGATCACTGAAAATGCATATCCCAGCTGGAAGCAACAACGATACCGAAGATATGGCAGTTTCCGCATATTAAACGCACTGTGGAGTGCTGAAAACACCAGAAAACGTGTTTTTCGCATTCAATAGCACGAAAACAGCGATTTCGGTGATTCTGCACACTTGTTGCAGCAGAATCATGAAGATTATCACTGATAATGCATATCTCAGCTGGAAACAACAACGATACCGAAGATATGGCAGTTTCCGCATATCAAACGCACTGTGGAGTGCTGAAAACACCAGAAAACGTGTTTTCGCATTCAATAGCACGAAAACAGCGATTTCGGTGATTCTGCACACTTGTAACAGCAGAATCATGAAGATAATCACTGAAAATGCATATCTCAGCTGGAAACAACAACGATTCCGAAGATATGGCAGTTTCCGCATATCAAACGCACTGTGGAGTGCTGAAAACACCAGAAAACGTGTTTTTCGCATTCAATAGCACGAAAACAGCGATTTCGGTGATTCTGCACACTTGTAACAGCAGAATCATGAAGATTATCACTGATAATGCATATCTCAGCTGGAAACAACAACGATACCAAAGATGTCGCTGTTTCCGCATGTCAAACACTCTGTGGCGTGCTGAAAACATCAGAAAACGTGTTTTTCGCATTCAAAAGCACGAAAACAGCGATTTCGGTGATTCTGCACACTTGTTGCAGCAGAATCATGAAGATTATCACTGATAATGCATATCTCAGCTGGAAACAACAACGATACCGAAGATATGGCAGTTTCCGCATATCAAACGCACTGTGGAGTGCTGAAAACACCAGAAAACGTGTTTTTCGCATTCAATAGCACGAAAACAGCGATTTCAGTGATTCTGCACACTTGTAACAGCAGAGTCATGAAGATGATCACTGAAAATGCATATCCCAGCTGGAAGCAACAACGATACCGAAGATATGGCAGTTTCCACATATCAAACGCACTGTGGAGTGCTGAAAACACCAGAAAACGTGTTTTTCGCATTCAATAGCACGAAAACAGCGATTTCGGTGATTCTGCACACTTGTAACAGCAGAATCATGAAGATTATCACTGATAATGCATATCTCAGCTGGAAACATCAACGATAACGAAGATATGGCAGTTTCCGCATATCAAACGCACAGTGGAGTGCTGAAAACACCAGAAAACGTGTTTTTCGCATTCAATAGCACGAAAACAGCGATTTCGGTGATTCTGCACACTTGTAACAGCAGAATCATGAAGATTGTCACTGATAATGCACATCTCAGCTGGAAACAACAACGATACCAAAGATATCGCAGTTTCCGCATGTCAAACACTCTGTGGCGTGCTGAAAACACCAGAAAACGTGTTTTTCGCATTCAAAAGCACGAAAACAGCGATTTCGGTGATTCTGCACACTTGTAACCGCAGAATCATGAAGATTATCACTGAAAATGCATATCTCAGCTGGAAACAATAACGATTCCGAAGATATGGCAGTTTCCGCATATCAAACGCACTGTGGAGTGCTGAAAACACCAGAAAACGTGTTTTCGCATTCAATAGGACGAAAACAGCGATTTCGGTGATTCTGCACACTTGTAACAGCAGAATCATGAAGATTATCACTGAAAATGCATATCTCAGCCGGAAACATCAACGATACCGAAGATATGGCAGTTTCCGCATATGAAACGCACTGTGGTGTGCTGAAAACACCAGAAAACATGTTTTCGCATTCAATAGCACGAAAACAGCGATTTCGGTGATTCTGCACACTTGTAACAGCAGAATCATGAAGATTATCACTGAAAATGCATATCTCAGCTGGAAACAACAACGATACCGAAGATATGGCAGTTTCCGCATATCAAACGCACTGTGGAGTGCTGAAAACACCAGAAAACGTGTTTTCGCATTCAATAGCACGAAAACAGCGATTTCGGTGATTCTGCACACTTGTAACAGCAGAATCATGAAGATAATCACTGAAAATGCATATCTCAGCTGGAAACAACAACGATTCCGAAGATATGGCAGTTTCCGCATATCAAACGCAATGTGGAGTGCTGAAAACACCAGAAAACGTGTTTTCGCATTCAATAGCACGAAAACAGCGATTTCGGTGATTCTGCACACTTGTAACAGCAGAATCATGAAGATAATCACTGAAAATGCATATCTCAGCTGGAAACAACAACGATTCCGAAGATATGGCAGTTTCCGCATATCAAACGCACTGTGGAGTGCTGAAAACACCAGAAAACGTGTTTTTCGCATTCAATAGCACGACAACAGCGATTTCGGTGATTCTGCACTCCTGTAACAGCAGAATCATGAAGATTATCACTGAAAATGCATATCTCAGCCGGAAACATCAACGATACCGAAGATATGGCAGTTTCCGCATATGAAACGCACTGTGGAGTGCTGAAAACACCAGAAAACGTGTTTTTCGCATTCAATAGCACGACAACAGCGATTTCGGTGATTCTGCACTCCTGTAACAGCAGAATCATGAATATTATCACTGAAAATGCATATCTCAGCTGGAAACATCAACGATACCGAAGATATGGCAGTTTCCGCATATCAAACGCACTGTGGAGTGCTGAAAACACCAGAAAACGTGTTTTTCGCATTCAATAGCACGAAAACAGCGATTTCGGTGATTCTGCACACTTGTAACAGCAGAATCATGAAGATTATCACTGATAATGCATATCTCAGCTGGAAACAACAACGATACCAAAGATATCGCAGTTTCCGCATGTCAAACACTCTGTGGCGTGCTGAAAACACCAGAAAACGTGTTTTTCGCATTCAAAAGCACGAAAACAGCGATTTCGGTGATTCTGCACACTTGTAACAGCAGATTCATGAAGATTATCACTGAAAATGCATATCTCAGCTGGAAACAATAACGATTCCGAAGATATGGCAGTTTCCGCATATCAAACGCACTTGTGGAGTGCTGAAAACACCAGAAAACGTGTTTTCGCATTCAATAGGACGAAAACAGCGATTTCGGTGATTCTGCACACTTGTTGCAGCAGAATCATGAAGATTATCACTGAAAATGCATATCTCAGCCGGAAACATCAACGATACCGAAGATATGGCAGTTTCCGCATATGAAACGCACTGTGGTGTGCTGAAAACACCAGAAAACGTGTTTTCGCATTCAATAGCACGAAAACAGCGATTTCGGTGATTCTGCACACTTGTAACAGAAGAATCATGAAGATTATCACTGAAAATGCATATCTCAGCTGGAAACAATAACGATACCGAAGATATGGCAGTTTCCGCATATCAAACGCACTGTGGAGTGCTGAAAACACCAGAAAACGTGTTTTCGCATTCAATAGCACGAAGACAGCGATTTCGGTGATTCTGCACACTTGTAATAGCAGAATCATGAAGATTATCACTGAAAATGCATATCTCAGCTGGATACAACAACGATACCGAAGATATGGCAGTTTCCGCATATCAAACGCACTGTGGAGCGCTGAAAACACCAGAAAACGTGTTTTTCGCATTCAATAGCACGAAAACAGCGATTTCGGTGAGTCTGCACTCCTGTAACAGCAGAATCATGAAGATTATCACTGAAAATGCATATCTCAGCCGGAAACATCAACGATACCGAAGAAATGGCAGTTTCCGCATATGAAACGCACTGTGGTGTGCTGAAAACACCAGAAAACGTGTTTTCGCATTCAATAGCAAGAAAACAGCGATTTCGGTGATTCTGCACACTTGTAACAGCAGAATCATGAAGATTATCACTGAAAATGCATATCTCAGCTGGAAACAACAACGATACCAAAGATATCGCAGTTTCCGCATGTCAAACACTCTGTGGCGTGCTGAAAACACCAGAAAACGTATTTTTCGCATTCAATAGCACGAAAACAGCGATTTCGGTGATTCTGCACACTTGTAACAGTAGAATCATGAAGATTATCACTGATAATGCATATCTCAGCTGGAAACAACAACGATACCAAAGATATCGCAGTTTCCGCATGTCAAACACTCTGTGGCGTGCTGAAAACATCAGAAAACTTGTTTTTCGCATTCAATAGCACGAAAACAGCGATTTCGGTGATTCGGCACTCTTGTAACAGCAGAATCATGAAGATAATCACTGAAAATGCATATCTCAGCTGGAAACAACAACGATTCCGAAGATATGGCAGTTTCCGCATATCAAACGCACTGTGGAGTGCTGAAAACACCAGAAAACGTGCTTTTCGCATTCAATAGCACGAAAACAGCGATTTCGGTGATTCTGCACACTTGTAACAGCAGAATCATGAAGATTATCACTGAAAATGCATATCTCAGCTGGATACAACAACGATACCGAAGATATGGCAGTTTCCGCATATCAAACGCACTGTGGAGTGCTGAAAACACCAGAAAACGTGTTTTCGCATTCAATAGCACGAAAACAGCGATTTCGGTGATTCTGCACACTTGTAACAGCAGAATCATGAAGATAATCACTGAAAATGCATATCTCAGCTGGAAACAACAACGATTCCGAAGATATGGCAGTTTCCGCATATCAAACGCACTGTGGTGTGCTGAAAACACCAGAAAACGTGTTTTCGCATTCAATAGCAAGAAAACAGCGATTTCGGTGATTCTGCACACTTGTAACAGCAGAATCATGAAGATTATCACTGAAAATGCATATCTCAGCTGGAAACAACAACGATACCAAAGATATCGCAGTTTCCGCATGTCAAACACTCTGTGGCGTGCTGAAAACACCAGAAAACGTATTTTTCGCATTCAATAGCACGAAAACAGCGATTTCGGTGATTCTGCACACTTGTAACAGTAGAATCATGAAGATTATCACTGATAATGCATATCTCAGCTGGAAACAACAACGATACCAAAGATATCGCAGTTTCCGCATGTCAAACACTCTGTGGCGTGCTGAAAACATCAGAAAACTTGTTTTTCGCATTCAATAGCACGAAAACAGCGATTTCGGTGATTCGGCACTCTTGTAACAGCAGAATCATGAAGATAATCACTGAAAATGCATATCTCAGCTGGAAACAACAACGATTCCGAAGATATGGCAGTTTCCGCATATCAAACGCACTGTGGAGTGCTGAAAACACCAGAAAACGTGCTTTTCGCATTCAATAGCACGAAAACAGCGATTTCGGTGATTCTGCACACTTGTAACAGCAGAATCATGAAGATTATCACTGAAAATGCATATCTCAGCTGGATACAACAACGATACCGAAGATATGGCAGTTTCCGCATATCAAACGCACTGTGGAGTGCTGAAAACACCAGAAAACGTGTTTTCGCATTCAATAGCACGAAAACAGCGATTTCGGTGATTCTGCACACTTGTAACAGCAGAATCATGAAGATAATCACTGAAAATGCATATCTCAGCTGGAAACAACAACGATTCCGAAGATATGGCAGTTTCCGCATATCAAACGCACTGTGGAGTGCTGAAAACACCAGAAAACGTGCTTTTCGCATTCAATAGCACGAAAACAGCGATTTCGGTGATTCTGCACACTTGTAACAGCAGAATCATGAAGATTATCACTGATAATGCATATCTCAGCTGGAAACAACAACGATACCAAAGATGTCGCTGTTTCCGCATGTCAAACACTCTGTGGCGTGCTGAAAACATCAGAAAACGTGTTTTTCGCATTCAAAACCACGAAAACAGCGATTTCGGTGATTCTGCACATTTGTAACAGCAGAATCATGAAGATTATCACTGAAAATGCATATCTCAGCTGGAAACAACAACGATACCGAAGATATGGCAGTTTCCGCATATCAAACGCACTGTGGAGTGCTGAAAACCCCAGAAAACGTGTTTTTCGCATTCAATAGCACGAAAGCAGCGATTTCGGTGATTCTGCACACTTGCAACAGCAGAATCATGAAGATTATCACTGAAAATGCATATCTCAGCTGGAAACAACAACGATACCGAAGATATGGCAGTTTCCGCATATCAAACGCACTGTGGAGTGCTGAAAACACCAGAAAACGTGTTTTTCGCATTCAATAGCACGAAAACAGCGATTTCGGTGATTCTGCACACTTGTTGCAGCAGAATCATGAAGATTATCACTGATAATGCATATCTCAGCTGGAAACAACAACGATACCGAAGATATGGCAGTTTCCGCATATCAAACGCACTGTGGAGTGCTGAAAACACCAGAAAACGTGTTTTTCGCATTCAATAGCACGAAAACAGCGATTTCGGTGATTCTGCACACTTGTAACAGCAGAATCATGAAGATTATCACTGAAAATGCATATCTCAGCTGGAAAGAACAACGATACCGAAGATATGGCAGTTTCCGCATATCAAACGCACTGTGGAGTGCTGAAAACACCAGAAAACGTGTTTTCGCATTCAATAGCACGAAGACAGCGATTTCGGTGATTCTGCACACTTGTAACAGCAGAATCATGAAGATTATCACTGAAAATGCATATCTCAGCTGGATACAACAACGATACCGAAGATATGGCAGTTTCCGCATATCAAACGCACTGTGGAGCGCTGAAAACACCAGAAAACGTGTTTTTCGCATTCAATAGCACGAAAACAGCGATTTCGGTGATTCTGCACACTTGTTGAAGCAGAATCATGAAGATTATCACTGATAATGCATATCTCAGCTGGAAACAACAACGATACCGAAGATATGGCAGTTTCCGCATATCAAACGCACTGTGGAGTGCTGAAAACACCAGAAAACGTGTTTTTCGCATTCAATAGCACGAAAACAGCGATTTCGGTGATTCTGCACACTTGTAACAGCAGAATCATGAAGATTATCACTGATAATGCATATCTCAGCTGGAAACAACAACGATACCAAAGATATCGCAGTTTCCGCATGTCAAACACTCTGTGGCGTGCTGAAAACACCAGAAAACGTGTTTTTCGCATTCAAAAGCACGAAAACAGCGATTTCGGTGATTCTGCACACTTGTAACCGCAGATTCATGAAGATTATCACTGAAAATGCATATCTCAGCTGGAAACAATAACGATTCCGAAGATATGGCAGTTTCCGCATATCAAACGCACTTGTGGAGTGCTGAAAACACCAGAAAACGTGTTTTCGCATTCAATAGGACGAAAACAGCGATTTCGGTGATTCTGCACACTTGTTGCAGCAGAATCATGAAGATTATCACTGAAAATGCATATCTCAGCCGGAAACATCAACGATACCGAAGATATGGCAGTTTCCGCATATGAAACGCACTGTGGTGTGCTGAAAACACCAGAAAACGTGTTTTTCGCATTCAATAGCACGAAAACAGCGATTTCGGTGAGTCTGCACTCCTGTAACAGCAGAATCATGAAGATTATCACTGAAAATGCATATCTCAGCTGGAAACAACAACGATACCGAAGATATGGCAGTTTCCGCATATCAAACGCACTGTGGAGTGCTGAAAACACCAGAAAACGTGTTTTCGCATTCAATAGCACGAAAACAGCGATTTCGGTGATTCTGCACACTTGTAACCGCAGATTCATGAAGATTATCACTGAAAATGCATATCTCAGCTGGAAACAATAACGATTCCGAAGATATGGCAGTTTCCGCATATCAAACGCACTTGTGGAGTGCTGAAAACACCAGAAAACGTGTTTTCGCATTCAATAGGACGAAAACAGCGATTTCGGTGATTCTGCACACTTGTTGCAGCAGAATCATGAAGATTATCACTGAAAATGCATATCTCAGCCGGAAACATCAACGATACCGAAGATATGGCAGTTTCCGCATATGAAACGCACTGTGGTGTGCTGAAAACACCAGAAAACGTGTTTTCGCATTCAATAGCACGAAAACAGCGTTTTCGGTGATTCTGCACACTTGTAACAGCAGAATCATGAAGATTATCACTGAAAATGCATATCTCAGCTGGAAACATCAACGATACCGAAGATATGGCAGTTTCCGCATATCAAACGCACTGTGGAGTGCTGAAAACACCAGAAAACGTGTTTTTCGCATACAAAAGCACGAAAACAGCGATTTCGGTGATTCTGCACATTTGTAACAGCAGAATCATGAAGATTATCACTGAAAATGCATATCTCAGCTGGAAACAACAACGATACCGAAGATATGGCAGTTTCCGCATATCAAACGCACTGTGGAGTGCTGAAAACACCAGAAAACGTGTTTTTCGCATTCAATAGCACGAAAGCAGCGATTTCGGTGATTCTGCACACTTGCAACAGCAGAATCATGAAGATTATCACTGAAAATGCATATCTCAGCTGGAAACATCAACGATACCGAAGATATGGCAGTTTCCCCATATCAAACGCACTGTGGAGTGCTGAAAACACCAGAAACGTGTTTTTCGCATTCAATAGCACGAAAACAGCGATTTCGGTGATTCTGCACACTTGTAACAGCAGAATCATGAAGATTATCACTGAAAATGCATATCTCAGCTGGAAACATCAACGATACCGAAGATATGGCAGTTTCCGCATATCAAACGCACTGTGGAGTGCTGAAAACACCAGAAAACGTGTTTTTCGCATACAAAAGCACGAAAACAGCGATATCGGTGATTCTGTACACTTGTAACAGCAGAATCATGAAGATTATCACTGAGAATGCATATCTCAGCTGGAAACAACAACAATACCGAAGATATGGCAGTTTCCGCATATCAAACGCACTGTGGAGTGCTGAAAACACCAGAAAACGTGTTTTTCGCATTCAATAGCACGAAAGCAGCGATTTCGGTGATTCTGCACACTTGCAACAGCAGAATCATGAAGATTATCACTGAAAATGCATATCTCAGCTGGAAACATCAACGATACCGAAGATATGGCAGTTTCCCCATATCAAACGCACTGTGGAGTGCTGAAAACACCAGAAACGTGTTTTTCGCATTCAATAGCACGAAAACAGCGATTTCGGTGATTCTGCACACTTGTAGCAGCAGAATCATGAAGATTATCACTGATAATGCATATCTCAGCTGGAAACATCAACGATAACGAAGATATGGCAGTTTCCGCATATCAAACGCACTGTGGAGTGCTGAAAACACCAGAAAACATGTTTTTCGCATTCAATAGCACGAAAACAGCGATTTCGGTGATTCTGCACACTTGTTGCAGCAGAATCATGAAGATTATCACTGATAATGCATATCTCAGCTGGAAACAACAACGATACCGAAGATATGGCAGTTTCCGCATATCAAACGCACTGTGGAGTGCTGAAAACACCAGAAAACGTGTTTTTCGCATTCAATAGCACGAAAACAGCGATTTCGGTGATTCTGCACACTTGTAACAGCAGAATCATGAAGATTATCACTGAAAATGCATATCTCAGCTGGATACAACAACGATACCGAAGATTTGGCAGTTTCCGCCTATCAAACGCACTGTAGAGTGCTGAAAACACCAGAAAACGTGTTTTCGCATTCAATAGCACGAAAACAGCGATTTCGGTGATTCTGCACACTTGAAACAGCAGAATCATGAAGATTATCACTGAAAATGCATATCTCAGCTGGAAACATCAACGATACCGAAGATATGGCAGTTTCCGCATATCAAACGCACTGTGGAGTGCTGAAAACACCAGAAAACGTGTTTTTCGCATTCAATAGCACGAAAGCAGCGATTTCGGTGATTCTGCACACTTGCAACAGCAGAATCATGAAGATTATCACTGAAAATGCATATCTCAGCTGGAAACATCAACGATACCGAAGATATGGCAGTTTCCGCATATCAAACGCACTGTGGAGTGCTGAAAACACCAGAAAACGTGTTTTTCGCATTCAATAGCACGAAAGCAGCGATTTCGGTGATTCTGCACACTTGCAACAGCAGAATCATGAAGATTATCACTGAAAATGCATATCTCAGCTGGAAACATCATCGATACCGAAGATATGGCAGTTTCCCCATATCAAACGCACTGTGGAGTGCTGAAAACACCAGAAACGTGTTTTTCGCATTCAATAGCACGAAAACAGCGATTTCGGTGATTCTGCACACTTGTAGCAGCAGAATCATGAAGATTATCACTGATAATGCATATCTCAGCTGGAAACATCAACGATAACGAAGATATGGCAGTTTCCGCATATCAAACGCACTGTGGAGTGCTGAAAACACCAGAAAACGTGTTTTTCGCATTCAATAGCACGAAAACAGCGATTTCGGTGATTCTGCACACTTGTTGCAGCAGAATGATGAAGATTATCACTGATAAAGCATATCTCAGCTGGAAACAACAACGATACCGAAGATATGGCAGTTTCCGCATATCAAACGCACTGTGGAGTGCTGAAAACACCAGAAAACGTGTTTTTCGCATTCAATAGCACGAAAACAGCGAGTTCGGTGATTCTGCACACTTGTAACAGCAGAGTCATGAAGATTATCACTGAAAATGCATATCCCAGCTGGAAGCAACAACGATACCGAAGATATGGCAGTTTCCGCATATCAAACGCACTGTGGAGTGCTGAAAACACCAGAAAACGTGTTTTTCGCATTCAATAGCACGAAAACAGCGATTTCGGTGATTCTGCACACTTGTAACAGCAGAATCATGAAGATTATCACTGAAAATGCATATCTCAATTGGAAACATCAACGATAACGAAGATATGGCAGTTTCCGCATATCAAACGCACAGTGGAGTGCTGAAAACACCAGAAAACGTGTTTTTCGCATTCAATAGCACGAAAACAGCGATTTCGGTGATTCTGCACACTTGTAACAGCAGAATCATGAAGATTATCACTGATAATGCATATCTCAGCTGGAAACAACAACGATACCAAAGATATCGCAGTTTCCGCATGTCAAACACTCTGTGGCGTGCTGAAAACACCAGAAAACGTGTTTTTCGCATTCAAAAGCACGAAAACAGCGATTTCGGTTATTCTGCACACTTGTAATCGCAGATTCATGAAGATTATCACTGAAAATGCATATCTCAGCTGGAAACAATAACGATTCCGAAGATATGGCAGTTTCCGCATATCAAACGCACTTGTGGAGTGCTGAAAACACCAGAAAACGTGTTTTCGCATTCAATAGGACGAAAACAGCGATTTCGGTGATTCTGCACACTTGTTGCAGCAGAATCATGAAGATTATCACTGAAAATGCATATCTCAGCCGGAAACATCAACGATACCGAAGATATGGCAGTTTCCGCATATGAAACGCACTGTAGTGTGCTGAAAACACCAGAAAACGTGTTTTCGCATTCAATAGCACGAAAACAGCGATTTCGGTGATTCTGCACACTTGTAACAGCAGAATCATGAAGATTATCACTGAAAATGCATATCTCAGCTGGAAACAACAACGATACCGAAGATATGGCAGTTTGCGCATATCAAACGCACTGTGGAGTGCTGAAAACACCAGAAAACGTGTTTTCGCATTCAATAGCACGAAGACAGCGATTTCGGTGATTCTGCACACTTGTAATAGCAGAATCATGAAGATTATCACTGAAAATGCATATCTCAACTGGATACAACAACGATACCGAAGATATGGCAGTTTCCGCATATCAAACGCACTGTGGAGCGCTGAAAACACCAGAAAACGTGTTTTTCGCATTCAATAGCACGAAAACAGCGATTTCGGTGATTCTGCACTCCTGTAACAGCAGAATCATGAAGATTATCACTGAAAATGCATATCTCAGCCGGAAACATCAACGATACCGAAGAAATGGCAGTTTCCGCATATGAAACGCACTGTGGTGTGCTGAAAACACCAGAAAACGTGTTTTCGCATTCAATAGCACGAAAACAGCGATTTCGGTGATTCTGCACACTTGTAGCAGCAGAATCATGAAGATTATCACTGATAATGCATATCTCAGCTGGAAACATCAACGATAACGAAGATATGGCAGTTTCCGCATATCAAACGCACTGTGGAGTGCTGAAAACACCAGAAAACGTGTTTTTCGCATTCAATAGCACGAAAACAGCGATTTCGGTGATTCTGCACACTTGTTGCAGCAGAATGATGAAGATTATCACTGATAAAGCATATCTCAGCTGGAAACAACAACGATACCGAAGATATGGCAGTTTCCGCATATCAAACGCACTGTGGAGTGCTGAAAACACCAGAAAACGTGTTTTTCGCATTCAATAGCACGAAAACAGCGATTTCGGTGATTCTGCACACTTGTAACAGCAGAGTCATGAAGATTATCACTGAAAATGCATATCCCAGCTGGAAGCAACAACGATACCGAAGATATGGCAGTTTCCGCATATCAAACGCACTGTGGAGTGCTGAAAACACCAGAAAACGTGTTTTTCGCATTCAATAGCACGAAAACAGCGATTTCGGTGATTCTGCACACTTGTAACAGCAGAATCATGAAGATTATCACTGAAAATGCATATCTCAGCTGGAAACATCAACGATAACGAAGATATGGCAGTTTCCGCATATCAAACGCACAGTGGAGTGCTGAAAACACCAGAAAACGTGTTTTTCGCATTCAATAGCACGAAAACAGCGATTTCGGTGATTCTGCACACTTGTTGCAGCAGAATGATGAAGATTATCACTGATAAAGCATATCTCAGCTGGAAACAACAACGATACCGAAGATATGGCAGTTTCCGCATATCAAACGCACTGTGGAGTGCTGAAAACACCAGAAAACGTGTTTTTCGCATTCAATAGCACGAAAACAGCGATTTCGGTGATTCTGCACACTTGTAACAGCAGAGTCATGAAGATTATCACTGAAAATGCATATCCCAGCTGGAAGCAACAACGATACCGAAGATATGGCAGTTTCCGCATATCAAACGCACTGTGGAGTGCTGAAAACACCAGAAAACGTGTTTTTCGCATTCAATAGCACGAAAACAGCGATTTCGGTGATTCTGCACACTTGTAACAGCAGAATCATGAAGATTATCACTGAAAATGCATATCTCAGCTGGAAACATCAACGATAACGAAGATATGGCAGTTTCCGCATATCAAACGCACAGTGGAGTGCTGAAAACACCAGAAAACGTGTTTTTCGCATTCAATAGCACGAAAACAGCGATTTCGGTGATTCTGCACACTTGTAACAGCAGAATCATGAAGATTATCACTGATAATGCATATCTCAGCTGGAAACAACAACGATACCAAAGATATCGCAGTTTCCGCATGTCAAACACTCTGTGGCGTGCTGAAAACACCAGAAAACGTGTTTTTCGCATTCAAAAGCACGAAAACAGCGATTTCGGTTATTCTGCACACTTGTAATCGCAGATTCATGAAGATTATCACTGAAAATGCATATCTCAGCTGGAAACAATAACGATTCCGAAGATATGGCAGTTTCCGCATATCAAACGCACTTGTGGAGTGCTGAAAACACCAGAAAACGTGTTTTCGCATTCAATAGGACGAAAACAGCGATTTCGGTGATTCTGCACACTTGTTGCAGCAGAATCATGAAGATTATCACTGAAAATGCATATCTCAGCCGGAAACATCAACGATACCGAAGATATGGCAGTTTCCGCATATGAAACGCACTGTGGTGTGCTGAAAACACCAGAAAACGTGTTTTCGCATTCAATAGCACGAAAACAGCGATTTCGGTGATTCTGCACACTTGTAACAGCAGAATCATGAAGATTATCATTGAAAATGCATATCTCAGCTGGAAACAACAACGATACCGAAGATATGGCAGTTTGCGCATATCAAACGCACTGTGGAGTGCTGAAAACACCAGAAAACGTGTTTTCGCATTCAATAGCACGAAGACAGCGATTTCGGTGATTCTGCACACTTGTAATAGCAGAATCATGAAGATTATCACTGAAAATGCATATCTCAACTGGATACAACAACGATACCGAAGATATGGCAGTTTCCGCATATCAAACGCACTGTGGAGCGCTGAAAACACCAGAAAACGTGTTTTTCGCATTCAATAGCACGAAAACAGCGATTTCGGTGATTCTGCACTCCTGTAACAGCAGAATCATGAAGATTATCACTGAAAATGCATATCTCAGCCGGAAACATCAACGATACCGAAGAAATGGCAGTTTCCGCATATGAAACGCACTGTGGTGTGCTGAAAACACCAGAAAACGTGTTTTCGCATTCAATAGCACGAAAACAGCGATTTCGGTGATTCTGCACACTTGTAACAGCAGAATCATGAAGATTATCACTGAAAATGCATATCTCAGCTGGAAACAACAACGATACCAAAGATATCGCAGTTTCCGCATGTCAAACACTCTGTGGCGTGCTGAAAACACCAGAAAACGTATTTTTCGCATTCAATAGCACGAAAACAGCGATTTCGGTGATTCTGCACACTTGTAACAGTAGAATCATGAAGATTATCACTGATAATGCATATCTCAGCTGGAAACAACAACGATACCGAAGATATGGCAGTTTCCGCATATCAAACGCACTGTGGAGCGCTGAAAACACCAGAAAACGTGTTTTTCGCATTCAATAGCACGAAAACAGCGATTTCGGTGATTCTGCACTCCTGTAACAGCAGAATCATGAAGATTATCACTGAAAATGCATATCTCAGCCGGAAACATCAACGATACCGAAGATATGGCAGTTTCCGCATATGAAACGCACTGTGGTGTGCTGAAAACACCAGAAAACGTGTTTTCGCATTCAATAGCACGAAAACAGCGATTTCGGTGATTCTGCACACTTGTAACAGCAGAATCATGAAGATTATCACTGAAAATGCATATCTCAGCTGGAAACAACAACGATAACGAAGATATGGCAGTTTCCGCATATCAAACGCACTGTGGAGTGCTGAAAACACCAGAAAACATGTTTTTCGCATTCAATAGCACGAAAACAGCGATTTCGGTGATTCTGCACACTTGTTGCAGCAGAATCATGAAGATTATCACTGATAATGCATATCTCAGCTGGAAACAACAACGATACCGAAGATATGGCAGTTTCCGCATATCAAACGCACTGTGGAGTGCTGAAAACACCAGAAAACATGTTTTTCGCATTCAATAGCACGAAAACAGCGATTTCGGTGATTCTGCACACTTGTTGCAGCAGAATCATGAAGATTATCACTGATAATGCATATCTCAGCTGGAAACAACAACGATACCGAAGATATGGCAGTTTCCGCATATCAAACGCACTGTGGAGTGCTGAAAACACCAGAAAACGTGTTTTTCGCATTCAATAGCACGAAAACAGCGATTTCGGTGATTCTGCACACTTGTAACAGCAGAATCATGAAGATTATCACTGAAAATGCATATCTCAGCTGGATACAACAACGATACCGAAGATTTGGCAGTTTCCGCCTATCAAACGCACTGTAGAGTGCTGAAAACACCAGAAAACGTGTTTTCGCATTCAATAGCACGAAAACAGCGATTTCGGTGATTCTGCACACTTGAAACAGCAGAATCATGAAGATTATCACTGAAAATGCATATCTCAGCTGGAAACATCAACGATACCGAAGATATGGCAGTTTCCGCATATCAAACGCACTGTGGAGTGCTGAAAACACCAGAAAACGTGTTTTTCGCATTCAATAGCACGAAAGCAGCGATTTCGGTGATTCTGCACACTTGCAACAGCAGAATCATGAAGATTATCACTGAAAATGCATATCTCAGCTGGAAACATCAACGATACCGAAGATATGGCAGTTTCCGCATATCAAACGCACTGTGGAGTGCTGAAAACACCAGAAAACGTGTTTTTCGCATTCAATAGCACGAAAGCAGCGATTTCGGTGATTCTGCACACTTGCAACAGCAGAATCATGAAGATTATCACTGAAAATGCATATCTCAGCTGGAAACATCATCGATACCGAAGATATGGCAGTTTCCCCATATCAAACGCACTGTGGAGTGCTGAAAACACCAGAAACGTGTTTTTCGCATTCAATAGCACGAAAACAGCGATTTCGGTGATTCTGCACACTTGTAGCAGCAGAATCATGAAGATTATCACTGATAATGCATATCTCAGCTGGAAACATCAACGATAACGAAGATATGGCAGTTTCCGCATATCAAACGCACTGTGGAGTGCTGAAAACACCAGAAAACGTGTTTTTCGCATTCAATAGCACGAAAACAGCGATTTCGGTGATTCTGCACACTTGTTGCAGCAGAATGATGAAGATTATCACTGATAAAGCATATCTCAGCTGGAAACAACAACGATACCGAAGATATGGCAGTTTCCGCATATCAAACGCACTGTGGAGTGCTGAAAACACCAGAAAACGTGTTTTTCGCATTCAATAGCACGAAAACAGCGATTTCGGTGATTCTGCACACTTGTGTTACGTCTAGCGACGTTTGACATAGACACTCGCCTGCGACAGTGAGAGTGAGAAGGAACGAACGCTATTAGAATGTAAGATAGCGTAGAACCTTCTAGTATATTAAGATAGCAAGTAAGCACGTAACCAATAATCTTAAGACCGAATTAACCATAACATAGATACTAAGCCACTACCATATCCTATTACCGACATCCGCTCTCACGACCAACTCTTATCTATAAACACATTCCTTCAATATCTCCAGACTAAACGTCGACTATCGACATCCGCTCTCACGACCAACTCTTATCTATAAACACATTCCTCCGACATCACATCACACTTCTCTTATATCTAATCTTATAAACATCCTCCTCGACTCCAACTCCTTATCTTATCACATATACACCAGATCCAGTAACATACGAATTCTTCTCTTATCTTATAAACATCCTCCTCGACTCCAACTCCTTATCTTATCTCATAAACACCAGATCCAGTAACATACGAATTCCTCTCCTATCTCCCAAACATCCGCCTACTTAATCTACCCCGGTCTCACGCTCCTCATATCTAATCTCCATTCACCAACACACACTACTGTACACTCCACTACTATAAAACAAGCAAGCGCCCAGCCTCAGAGTCAGTCTTCCTCTGGACTTCCCAGAGTACGTCAGTTCCACTCCGGAACTCCCGGAGTACACATCGCGTTACTATCTCAAGCGTTACTATCTCAAGTGTTTCTATTTCTAGTTATTCTATATCCAGCGTTACTATTTCTAAGTCTTCTAGTTCTAGTGTTAGCATATTTGTATACCTTATAATATATTATATTTAATTATCAATTCAGTGTTACATATTCCTATTCCCATAAATCGTAAAGAGTATTAAGACGTTATATTATATTCATTTTACATTGAAAGTGCGTGTTCATACGACGACCAACTACAACGTCGTCATCAACCAACAAGGAGCATTCGGTGAGTAACAATTTACGATCTATCAAATTAGCGAAAGTCCCCGTCAGACGCAGACGTACGTGCTGCGTGGACGTAAAGAACGGTATTTTATTGTGCTCTGTCTCGCGTTCGCCATAACAGCGCGATCCGGGACGTAACAATTGGTGACAGCGGTGGGATAGCTGTTCACTTTCGCGTATTATTTGGTTAGATCAAACATTGGTGATCCTTACCATCTCCTTTTCCACATTTCCAGTTCTTGCATTTGCTTATTGACGCAAGCGCTGACGCTAGTGCTACTGTTCTTGATCTGATGGAATCTCGCAGTTACCTTGCGACTGATCCGGATGTCTTGCACAGAGTCAAGAAGGTGAGTGTCTAGAACTACTTTCCAAAAAATTTTTTTTTATTCATACATACCATAACCAATCTCAACCCGTCCAGACTCGGAAACGAGGACGCCGTGGTGGTAGAAAGGTGCAAGTGAGGAGGCTTGCAGCTATTCAGCGGGAGTTGAAGGAAATCCAAGCGCAGCAGCCTGCGCCGGAAATCCTGAAACCTTGCGAAAGCGCAGGAGCCGAGCGAATCATCGAGACGATCACCATCGGCGACTCTGACGACGAAACGGTCGATATTCCAATTCCCCCGCCGCCAATAGAGATCGTCGACACAAATACGGCGCTTAAGGTGCGGCACCACCGCGAAATTCCAAGGAAGGTGTTACTGTCCTTCATTCGTGACTTTTCAAAAGAGGATCTACCGTACTTACCAAAAGAAATAGCCGATTGGTGTATCTTCCAATTTCAACATCAATAAATTATAATTCAGCCACATACATTGTTTCAATTTCACTTCCAAAAATGGACACAAGATCCAAAAAGTTCGCGGATAATAGCGATGCAGCGGGTACAGAGCACGACTGTACCACTTTACGGCAGGAGCGCGACGCTGCGCTGGCGGAGATCGACGCTCTTAGAAGAGATCGAAAAACACGTCGTATGTCAGACGACACACCCACTGATTCCTTTACGCTTAAAGAAGCGTTGGCTTTGATCCCTTCATTCAACGGTTCTCAACCGTCAGTTCTTACCTTTACACGCGCGTGCACCCGCGCTCGTGACCTACTACCTCCTAGTGCTGAAGGCACGCTTACACGCCTCATCTCCACACGTCTGAGCGGACGCGCGGCAACCGCTACAGAAGACGAATGCTACGTCAGCATCACAGATCTCTGTAACCGACTAAAGAGAATATTTGGACCACAAAAGACCGTAGATCACTACCGAGGTGATATGGCAAATATATTTATGCGCAAAGACGAACACATACTAGATTTTATAACGCGCGTCAAAGATATTAGGAACGCGATCATCGACTGTAATGCTAGCTCTATCGGGGAAGTCGATGATCTCACAGTAGAATGTTTTATACGCGGCGTTACTCCTCAGATCCGAACAGAACTTCGACATTTGCACAGAAGCCCGTTGTCTACGATATTCAACGAGTCCATAGAGATACACAAAGAACTGGAGCGCGACAACCTTCGTTACGGTCGCGTACCGGAGTCCAAACACGTACAATTTCGGGATCCGACACCGGAGCGTAAATCCTATTACCAAAATTTCCAACCGCGTTCAGATTGGCGAGAACCATCGCCGACCCCAGCGTACAATCGCTATCGCGAACCATATCGCGAACCATATCGCGAATCGTATCGCGATCGGCGTACACCGCCTCGCGAAACATATCGCGATCAACGCGCACCACCGCGAGAGACGTACCGCGATAATCGTTCGTATCGCGACGTGGTAGAACCCCCTCGAAGATCCGCAAGCCCAAGCAGAGTCACAAAGACATGCAATTACTGCAAAAACCCAGGGCACGACATTCATGAATGCCGTAAACGGGAGTTTAATAACAAACAGAATCAGGGAAACGCAAACGCCCTCCCGCCCAACCCGGACCGAAGGCGGGAGGTTTCGCCAAGGTCGGTTCGGAAAATCAGCGTGAATCAGCAGGAAAAGGCCGCATCGCCAAATGCGAACTAGATCAGAAGGGAAGAGCCCCACACATCGAAGTAGAGTCAGCAGCACTCCTCAATAAAACTACGCTAATGATCGATACGGGATCGGAGCCGAATTTGATCAAGAAATCTGCGCTACATCCACGATATCGTATAACCAACGACGAAGTGCTCCAGCTGTACGGTATTACAGCGGAAGCGGTCTCTACCTTGGGTTCTGTCGGAATCCCGCTATATGGTACCATAATAAGGTTCCATGTAGTTCCCTCCGACTTCCCCATCCTTACAGATGGAATCCTCGGTGCCCACTTCCTCGAAGAAGGAGCGGAGATCTCTTTTCTGAAAAAGAGAATTCTTTGGAAAGGGATAGAGATTCCTTTCGCGAACTGCCCGCATAATAAGCGGAATCGCACCGGAAATCCTAAATCCTCGAAACAAAGCATACCTACTAACTCCCCAAATCCTACTAATTCGAGCGAAGCAAGCTCAAAACCTACTAAATCGGCGACGACGCGATCGTCCCCAACTTCTAGTTCTTCTAATTCTTCTAATTCTCGTAGTTCTCCCAAACCGACGATGACGAAATCGTCCGGGAGAACAGACATCTCTGTATCCACTGAATCTGCCGTCGCACCCGAGGGACGCGAACACAAGAGGCTCACCGTCGAGGGCCGAACAGCCAGGGTTATTCAGATAATGACCACCGGGCCAGAATTCGGTTACCTCCCTCGGCAGGATATAGCACCGGGCGTGCTTGTGTTCGACGCCCTAGTAAGATCAGTCAACGGCAAAGCATACGTACGCGTCGTAAATACGACGGATAGTTCTATTTCCTTCGACGTTCCTACTGTAAAGGTCCAAGAAATCGCCAATCTCAGTGATAGACCGAAAGGGAAAAATTCAAATCACGTATTTCAAATTCAAAATCCCCGCTCACATCAGGAGCGCGAAATCGAAATCGAGAATATTATAAACCTCGATCATTTAAACCGGGAGGAACGCGATCATGTCAAAAAGATAATCGAAGAGAATGGCGATATCTTCCATCTCCCGGGTGAAAAATTATGTAAAACAAACATCGTAGAACACTCAATTCCCACAACAGACGATAAGCCAATCCATGTCAAGCAGTATCGATATCCACCAATTCACAAGGAGGAAATCAACAATCAGATGAAAGAGTTGTTGAGCAGCGACATAGTAAGTCCCTCGACATCTCCCTACAACTCCCCCTTGTGGATTGTTCCCAAGAAGCCGGACGAGGCCGGGAACAAAAGGTGGAGAATGGTGATAGACTTTCGACAGCTCAACGAAAAGACCGAGCCTGATGCGTACCCGTTGCCGAGCATCGTGGAGATTTTGGACCAGCTAGGGTCAGCCAAATACTTCTCCACCTTCGACTTGGCGTCCGGCTTCCATCAGATCGGGATGAGCAGCGAAGACGCTAGGAAAACGGCGTTTTCCACCCCGTATGGTCATTACGAGTACAACCGCATGCCATTCGGGTTGAGAAACGCGCCAGCAACCTTCCAGCGGCTCATGGATTCAGTACTGTCTGGCTTGCAGGGAACAGAGATGTTTGTCTACCTGGATGACATCGTCATCTATGCATCGTCACTATCAGAGCATTTGTCAAAATTTAACAAACTAGCAAAACGCCTCCGTAAAGCAAACCTAAAACTACAGCCATCGAAATGTACGTTTCTGCGACGAGAAGTCGCGTACTTAGGTCACGTTATCAGCGACGAGGGTGTCAAACCTTGTCCAAGCAAAATTGCAGCCGTCAAGGAGTTTCCCAGACCCAAAAATGCAAAGCAAGTCCGAGAATTCCTCGGTCTCGCGGGTTACTATCGTCGATTTATCGAAAAATTTTCGCACATCTCAAAACCCTTAACACTACTATTACGCAAGGATGCAAAATTCGAGTGGAATCCACCACAGGATAAATCATTCGAAACACTACGCTTGGCATTGTGCACTGAGCCAGTTCTCAGTTATCCAGACTTCAGCAAACCATTCCATATCACAACCGACGCGTCCAATTACGCGATCGGAGCTATACTAAGTCAGGGCGAGATTGGTAAAGACCGACCAATAGCCTACGCGTCACGTCTGTTGCATGGAGCAGAGCTAAATTACGCGACAATAGAGAAAGAATGTTTAGCAATTATTTACGCGGTACAACACTTTCGTTCTTATATTTACGGGAAACAATTCAATCTTATCACGGATCATCAGCCGCTAGTATGGATGAACTCTGTGAAAGATCCATCTTCGCGACTCCTCCGCTGGCGATTGAAACTAGCAGAGTATGAGTACAAAATCCTATACAAAGCAGGTAAGTCCAATACCAATGCCGACGCTCTATCTCGCAATCCTGTGCAAACTGCCATATTCCCACTCACCTCCGATTCCACTGCATCCCCACAACTCTTCTATTCCCAGCAACCGTCAACATCGTCTCCTACATCGGTCGACGTCGAGGAAGAGATTGACTTATCTAGCCCACCGGTATCCCCAGCCCATGTGCGGTATACTCGGGATAGACTAGTGATGAGAAATGACAACTTAGCTTGTTTCATGTCCCTCGCTAGCGAACCGCTAGATAAAGGCGCGATTGACCTCCGTGATAACAACCGACTACCGAGACTGACGAACGCGACAATCGGCAGAGCCAAAGTGCAAACAGGCAAATTCACTCTCATTCAACTTCCAGTAAAACAAACTCAGAATCATACCGCAACTCTAGAAGACATAATCGAATCGTTGCGAGCATTACGCGACGCGGTAATCGAACTTAATCTACCGACTATTACAATTTCAAAAACTTCAATCGATGATATACCTTGGACGGTAATACGCGACGCGATATTAGAACTACTCGACGAGACAAACGTAAGACTAACTATTTGTACGAATGAAATTATAATTCCTTCGGAAGACATCAGACAGAATATCATTTCAGAAAACCATACATCAGCCTACGCCGGACACAAGGGTGTCACTAAAACGTACCGTAGAATCCGAGAAAAATACTTTTGGCCGCATATGAAAGCGGATATCACAACTTTCGTTACGACATGCGCAGAGTGTCAATCCAAAAAGCTAACGCGAGTAAAAACTAGGAATCCGATGGTATTAACCGACACACCGGGATCGGCATTCGATAAGGTCGCAATCGACGTCGTCGGTCCTCTCCCTACTACTCCTACAGGTTACCAGTATATCCTCACGATGCAGGATCTCCTTACTAAATACTCCATCGCAGTCCCCCTCAAAACCGCCTCGGCAGTAGAAACAGCCGACGCATTGGTGGACAATCTCATCTGCAGATTCGGCTCACCCAAAGCCATACTCACAGACCAAGGCACAAATTTCATCAACGCTCTTATGCGAGCTGTGACCCGGAGATTCCGAATTCAACATACTAAAACCACTGCTTTCCATCCCCAGACGAACGGTTCGTTGGAACGGTCACATCACGTTCTGACAGAGTATCTGAAACAATATATTAATAGTAAAAACGACTGGACCAATTGGCTTCAATGCGCAATGTTCAGCTACAATACCAGCATTCACGAGGGTACTCTTTACACTCCACATGAACTAATCTTCGGCACAAAAGCCAGAGTACCGTCAGCATTCACTTACGATCATCCTGTGGAGGATGAAACTTACTCAGCGTATTACAAACAACTCGAAAATAAACTCACCGAATCCAGAGCGATAGCAGCCGCTAATCTAAACCTTGCAAAGCAGAGGTCAAAACGGTATTACGACCGTAAACTGCACACCCAGGAATTCTCGGAAGGCGATCTGGTATACCTCCTCCGAGAACCCATCAAGGGCAAGTTCGACACCCAATACTCTGGACCGCACAGAGTATCGCGTGTATTAGATAACAATAACGTCCGTTTGACACTTGATACTGGCCGAGAGCGAACGGTCCACAAAAATAAGCTAAAGATAGCCAAAACACCGACTCCTTCAATGTCACCCTCACCCCATTCATGACTAGCATATAAGGGCGAGAGAAGAGCAGAAGAACACAGTCATCAACGAACCACCAACATGTACTTCGCAGCAACAGTGCTACTCATCTCAGCATCCTCAGCCGCAGGTCTCATAGGATACGACTGCAGCGGCCCGACACTCAATCTCACCACATACTCAATCACCGATCCGATACGATGCGGAACTAACTCTCAGAAACCAACGCTCACAAACAAGCAGATCCAACTTCTCCAGCTATCGGAATTCCACACGGCACCAGTTATACAGTGCCAAGTGGAGATCGATAGGACAATCTACCACTGCGGCATGTACTCTCATGTCTCAGCAGTGGAGAACGGGAGACAAATATATCTCCTGAATACACCTAGGGATATGTGCCACATGCTCCACAGCACGGGCACCCTGTTCATCACGCCAGCTTCGCAACTCACCGGCATCTTACCAAATTCAACAGCAACGCGGAGCCTAACACTATCAGGCAAGTTAACCAACGACGGGACGTGCCATGGATCCACTTACAGCGACCCTTTCGGCACTTGGTCCGATGTCGTCGTCCAAGCTGTAATCAGAATAAAGATTACGGACTACGCCGCGTCAATCCAACTGTCATCCAACGAGATCTTGTTACACTCTGGACAACGATGCCCCGTACAACGAGGATCCTGCCTAGACTCTGAAAACGGATACTCCTTCTGGCAGTCTTCCCCGGTAGATAGCTGCAACTTCGAACAGTACGACGTGCTATACTCAGGGCAAGCCACTATCCTCCGTCAAGACAAAGGACTCACACTGTACTCGGTGACGTCACGCGACACCACATTCGCGCTAGCACGCACCACAGAATCCAAAATCTGCGGTTACGCGCTAATTCACACTGAGCATCCCAAGCTGTTCATTTTAGAGGCAGTCGCCGGAGAACAACCTAAAACACGAAAACCCATAGCAGCCAATAACTTGGACATATTCACGTATGTAAATTCGAAATTCATTTACGTAGAGAAGCATTTCAAGACACAACTGACGCAACTCTACGAGGACGTCGTGACACAACGGTGCGCCCTAGAGAAGCAAATTCTCCATAACGCGCTCACCCTTATCCACATCGCACCCGCAGAGGTTGCTTCCATGATCACCAGAGAGCAAGGCTACATGGCTATTCCAACTGGCGAGACGATACATATCATCAAATGTATCCCCGTCATATGCCAACTGCGTCAAACCACGCGCTGCTATGACGAGCTTCCTGTAACGTATAAGAACACTTCGTTATTTCTAACGCCGATCCATAGGATACTTACCACCACTGGAACCAGCAGAGAATGCAGCGACATCCTGCCCAGCATGTATAAGATCCATGGACAATGGTACAAGCTGTCTCCTAAACCTATAGAGACCTTACCACCAACACAGCTAAAACCACTAGCTCAGTCATCGTGGAAGTATATCGATCCACACAACCTAGCAGATGGAGGTATCTATTCACATGACGACATCCAAAAACTCAAGGATAGGATCATGTTTCCGATAGAGCGGCCGACCATCATCAACACGCTAGCTCAAGGCGCTACAGGACGAGATTACAACGCCCAGGGGGTTAATCTATATAACCTTCTGGATGACAAAGCCCTGGACCACATAGCCGCTTCCACAGCCAAGCGGATCTGGTCAGGATTCGTCACTTTCGGCTCCTTCACCGCAGGACTCATCGGAGTATATCTCGCTGTCCGCGCAGTCAAGGCGGCCAACAGCGTGGTCATAAACGGCATCGCGCTGCACTCCATATACGGCTGGAGCATTCAGCTACTCGGCGCCATATGGAGCTCCGCCACCCACTTCCTCTTGTTCCTCGACCAGCGAAGGACGAAGGAAGCAAACCCCGTGGAAGGCCAGGAAACCGGCAGTGCCCCGATCGAGGACACCGCATCCCGGGATCCCAAACCCAACCCCGGCAAGGACGAAGATACAACCCTTGCGCCCCACAGAGTTAACAAACTCTATCCCCAGTGTCACCTCTCGAATTCCTACGAACATTAAGAAAATTCTCTTCAAGAATTTTCTCCCCAGGGGGGGAGGTGTTACGTCTAGCGACGTTTGACATAGACACTCGCCTGCGACAGTGAGAGTGAGAAGGAACGAACGCTATTAGAATGTAAGATAGCGTAGAACCTTCTAGTATATTAAGATAGCAAGTAAGCACGTAACCAATAATCTTAAGACCGAATTAACCATAACATAGATACTAAGCCACTACCATATCCTATTACCGACATCCGCTCTCACGACCAACTCTTATCTATAAACACATTCCTTCAATATCTCCAGACTAAACGTCGACTATCGACATCCGCTCTCACGACCAACTCTTATCTATAAACACATTCCTCCGACATCACATCACACTTCTCTTATATCTAATCTTATAAACATCCTCCTCGACTCCAACTCCTTATCTTATCACATATACACCAGATCCAGTAACATACGAATTCTTCTCTTATCTTATAAACATCCTCCTCGACTCCAACTCCTTATCTTATCTCATAAACACCAGATCCAGTAACATACGAATTCCTCTCCTATCTCCCAAACATCCGCCTACTTAATCTACCCCGGTCTCACGCTCCTCATATCTAATCTCCATTCACCAACACACACTACTGTACACTCCACTACTATAAAACAAGCAAGCGCCCAGCCTCAGAGTCAGTCTTCCTCTGGACTTCCCAGAGTACGTCAGTTCCACTCCGGAACTCCCGGAGTACACATCGCGTTACTATCTCAAGCGTTACTATCTCAAGTGTTTCTATTTCTAGTTATTCTATATCCAGCGTTACTATTTCTAAGTCTTCTAGTTCTAGTGTTAGCATATTTGTATACCTTATAATATATTATATTTAATTATCAATTCAGTGTTACATATTCCTATTCCCATAAATCGTAAAGAGTATTAAGACGTTATATTATATTCATTTTACATTGAAAGTGCGTGTTCATACGACGACCAACTACAACGTCGTCATCAACCAACAAGGAGCATTCGGTGAGTAACAATTTACGATCTATCAAATTAGCGAAAGTCCCCGTCAGACGCAGACGTACGTGCTGCGTGGACGTAAAGAACGGTATTTTATTGTGCTCTGTCTCGCGTTCGCCATAACAGCGCGATCCGGGACGTAACACTTGTAACAGCAGAGTCATGAAGATTATCACTGAAAATGCATATCCCAGCTGGAAGCAACAACGATACCGAAGATATGGCAGTTTCCGCATATCAAACGCACTGTGGAGTGCTGAAAACACCAGAAAACGTGTTTTTCGCATTCAATAGCACGAAAACAGCGATTTCGGTGATTCTGCACACTTGTAACAGCAGAATCATGAAGATTATCACTGAAAATGCATATCTCAATTGGAAACATCAACGATAACGAAGATATGGCAGTTTCCGCATATCAAACGCACAGTGGAGTGCTGAAAACACCAGAAAACGTGTTTTTCGCATTCAATAGCACGAAAACAGCGATTTCGGTGATTCTGCACACTTGTAACAGTAGAATCATGAAGATTATCACTGATAATGCATATCTCAGCTGGAAACAACAACGATACCAAAGATATCGCAGTTTCCGCATGTCAAACACTCTGTGGCGTGCTGAAAACACCAGAAAACGTGTTTTTCGCATTCAAAAGCACGAAAACAGCGATTTCGGTTATTCTGCACACTTGTAATCGCAGATTCATGAAGATTATCACTGAAAATGCATATCTCAGCTGGAAACAATAACGATTCCGAAGATATGGCAGTTTCCGCATATCAAACGCACTTGTGGAGTGCTGAAAACACCAGAAAACGTGTTTTCGCATTCAATAGGACGAAAACAGCGATTTCGGTGATTCTGCACACTTGTTGCAGCAGAATCATGAAGATTATCACTGAAAATGCATATCTCAGCCGGAAACATCAACGATACCGAAGATATGGCAGTTTCCGCATATGAAACGCACTGTAGTGTGCTGAAAACACCAGAAAACGTGTTTTCGCATTCAATAGCACGAAAACAGCGATTTCGGTGATTCTGCACACTTGTAACAGCAGAATCATGAAGATTATCACTGAAAATGCATATCTCAGCTGGAAACAACAACGATACCGAAGATATGGCAGTTTGCGCATATCAAACGCACTGTGGAGTGCTGAAAACACCAGAAAACGTGTTTTCGCATTCAATAGCACGAAGACAGCGATTTCGGTGATTCTGCACACTTGTAATAGCAGAATCATGAAGATTATCACTGAAAATGCATATCTCAACTGGATACAACAACGATACCGAAGATATGGCAGTTTCCGCATATCAAACGCACTGTGGAGCGCTGAAAACACCAGAAAACGTGTTTTTCGCATTCAATAGCACGAAAACAGCGATTTCGGTGATTCTGCACTCCTGTAACAGCAGAATCATGAAGATTATCACTGAAAATGCATATCTCAGCCGGAAACATCAACGATACCGAAGAAATGGCAGTTTCCGCATATGAAACGCACTGTGGTGTGCTGAAAACACCAGAAAACGTGTTTTCGCATTCAATAGCACGAAAACAGCGATTTCGGTGATTCTGCACACTTGTAGCAGCAGAATCATGAAGATTATCACTGATAATGCATATCTCAGCTGGAAACATCAACGATAACGAAGATATGGCAGTTTCCGCATATCAAACGCACTGTGGAGTGCTGAAAACACCAGAAAACGTGTTTTTCGCATTCAATAGCACGAAAACAGCGATTTCGGTGATTCTGCACACTTGTTGCAGCAGAATGATGAAGATTATCACTGATAAAGCATATCTCAGCTGGAAACAACAACGATACCGAAGATATGGCAGTTTCCGCATATCAAACGCACTGTGGAGTGCTGAAAACACCAGAAAACGTGTTTTTCGCATTCAATAGCACGAAAACAGCGATTTCGGTGATTCTGCACACTTGTAACAGCAGAGTCATGAAGATTATCACTGAAAATGCATATCCCAGCTGGAAGCAACAACGATACCGAAGATATGGCAGTTTCCGCATATCAAACGCACTGTGGAGTGCTGAAAACACCAGAAAACGTGTTTTTCGCATTCAATAGCACGAAAACAGCGATTTCGGTGATTCTGCACACTTGTAACAGCAGAATCATGAAGATTATCACTGAAAATGCATATCTCAGCTGGAAACATCAACGATAACGAAGATATGGCAGTTTCCGCATATCAAACGCACAGTGGAGTGCTGAAAACACCAGAAAACGTGTTTTTCGCATTCAATAGCACGAAAACAGCGATTTCGGTGATTCTGCACACTTGTAACAGCAGAATCATGAAGATTATCACTGATAATGCATATCTCAGCTGGAAACAACAACGATACCAAAGATATCGCAGTTTCCGCATGTCAAACACTCTGTGGCGTGCTGAAAACACCAGAAAACGTGTTTTTCGCATTCAAAAGCACGAAAACAGCGATTTCGGTTATTCTGCACACTTGTAATCGCAGATTCATGAAGATTATCACTGAAAATGCATATCTCAGCTGGAAACAATAACGATTCCGAAGATATGGCAGTTTCCGCATATCAAACGCACTTGTGGAGTGCTGAAAACACCAGAAAACGTGTTTTCGCATTCAATAGGACGAAAACAGCGATTTCGGTGATTCTGCACACTTGTTGCAGCAGAATCATGAAGATTATCACTGAAAATGCATATCTCAGCCGGAAACATCAACGATACCGAAGATATGGCAGTTTCCGCATATGAAACGCACTGTGGTGTGCTGAAAACACCAGAAAACGTGTTTTCGCATTCAATAGCACGAAAACAGCGATTTCGGTGATTCTGCACATTTGTAACAGCGGAATCACGAAGATTATCACTGAAAATGCATATCTCAGCTGGAAACAACAACGATACCGAAGATATGGCAGTTTCCGCATATCAAACGCACTGTGGAGTGCTGAAAACACCAGAAAACGTGTTTTTCGCATTCAAAAGCACGAAAACAGCGATTTCGGTGATTCTGCACACTTGTAACAGCAGAATCATGAAGATTATCACTGATATTGCATACCTCAGCTGGAAACAACAACGATACCAAAGATGTAGCAGTTTCCGCATGTCAAAAACTCTGTGGCGTGCTGAAAACACCAGAAAACGTGTTTTTCGCATTCAATAGCACGAAAACAGCGATTTCGGTGATTCTGCACACTTGTAACAGCAGAATCATGAAGATTATCACTGAAAATGCATATCTCAGCTGGAAACAACAACGATACCGAAGATATGGCAGTTTCCGCATATCAAACGCACGGTGGAGTGCTGAAAACACCAGAAAACGTGTTTTTCGCATTCAATAGCACGAAAACAGCGATTTCGGTGATTCTGCACACTTGTAACAGCAGAATCATGAAGATTATCACTGAAAATGCATATCTCAGCTGGAAACAACAACGATACCGAAGATATGGCAGTTTGCGCATATCAAACGCACTGTGGAGTGCTGAAAACACCAGAAAACGTGTTTTCGCATTCAATAGCACGAAGACAGCGATTTCGGTGATTCTGCACACTTGTAATAGCAGAATCATGAAGATTATCACTGAAAATGCATATCTCAACTGGATACAACAACGATACCGAAGATATGGCAGTTTCCGCATATCAAACGCACTGTGGAGCGCTGAAAACACCAGAAAACGTGTTTTTCGCATTCAATAGCACGAAAACAGCGATTTCGGTGATTCTGCACTCCTGTAACAGCAGAATCATGAAGATTATCACTGAAAATGCATATCTCAGCCGGAAACATCAACGATACCGAAGAAATGGCAGTTTCCGCATATGAAACGCACTGTGGTGTGCTGAAAACACCAGAAAACGTGTTTTCGCATTCAATAGCACGAAAACAGCGATTTCGGTGATTCTGCACACTTGTAACAGCAGAATCATGAAGATTATCACTGAAAATGCATATCTCAGCTGGAAACAACAACGATACCAAAGATATCGCAGTTTCCGCATGTCAAACACTCTGTGGCGTGCTGAAAACACCAGAAAACGTATTTTTCGCATTCAATAGCACGAAAACAGCGATTTCGGTGATTCTGCACACTTGTAACAGTAGAATCATGAAGATTATCACTGATAATGCATATCTCAGCTGGAAACAACAACGATACCGAAGATATGGCAGTTTCCGCATATCAAACGCACTGTGGAGCGCTGAAAACACCAGAAAACGTGTTTTTCGCATTCAATAGCACGAAAACAGCGATTTCGGTGATTCTGCACTCCTGTAACAGCAGAATCATGAAGATTATCACTGAAAATGCATATCTCAGCCGGAAACATCAACGATACCGAAGATATGGCAGTTTCCGCATATGAAACGCACTGTGGTGTGCTGAAAACACCAGAAAACGTGTTTTCGCATTCAATAGCACGAAAACAGCGATTTCGGTGATTCTGCACACTTGTAACAGCAGAATCATGAAGATTATCACTGAAAATGCATATCTCAGCTGGAAACAACAACGATACCAAAGATATCGCAGTTTCCGCATGTCAAACACTCTGTGGCGTGCTGAAAACATCAGAAAACTTGTTTTTCGCATTCAATAGCACGAAAACAGCGATTTCGGTGATTCTGCACTCTTGTAACAGCAGAATCATGAAGACTATCACTGAAAATGCATATCTCAGCTGGATACAACAACGATACCGAAGATATGGCAGTTTCCCCATATCAAACGCACTGTGGAGTGCTGAAAACACCAGAAACGTGTTTTTCGCATTCAATAGCACGAAAACAGCGATTTCGGTGATTCTGCACACTTGTAGCAGCAGAATCATGAAGATTATCACTGATAATGCATATCTCAGCTGGAAACATCAACGATAACGAAGATATGGCAGTTTCCGCATATCAAACGCACTGTGGAGTGCTGAAAACACCAGAAGACGTGTTTTTCGCTTTCAATAGCACGAAAACAGCGATTTCGGTGATTCTGCACACTTGTTGCAGCAGAATCATGAAGATTATCACCGATAATGCATATCTCAGCTGGAAACAACAACGATACCGAAGATATGGCAGTTTCCGCATATCAAACGCACTGTGGAGTGCTGAAAACACCAGAAAACGTGTTTTTCGCATTCAATAGCACGAAAACAGCGATTTCGGTGATTCTGCACACTTGTAACAGCAGAGTCATGAAGATTATCACTGAAAATGCATATCCCAGCTGGAAGCAACAACGATACCGAAGATATGGCAGTTTCCGCATATCAAACGCACTGTGGAGTGCTGAAAACACCAGAAGACGTGTTTTTCGCTTTCAATAGCACGAAAACAGCGATTTCGGTGATTCTGCACACTTGTTGCAGCAGAATCATGAAGATTATCACCGATAATGCATATCTCAGCTGGAAACAACAACGATACCGAAGATATGGCAGTTTCCGCATATCAAACGCACTGTGGAGTGCTGAAAACACCAGAAAACGTGTTTTTCGCATTCAATAGCACGAAAACAGCGATTTCGGTGATTCTGCACACTTGTAACAGCAGAGTCATGAAGATTATCACTGAAAATGCATATCCCAGCTGGAAGCAACAACGATACCGAAGATATGGCAGTTTCCGCATATCAAACGCACTGTGGAGTGCTGAAAACACCAGAAAACGTGTTTTTCGCATTCAATAGCACGAAAACAGCGATTTCGGTGATTCTGCACACTTGTAACAGCAGAATCATGAAGATTATCACTGAAAATGCATATCTCAGCTGGAAACATCAACGATAACGAAGATATGGCAGTTTCCGCATATCAAACGCACTGTGGAGTGCTGAAAACACCAGAAAACGTGTTTTCGCATTCAATAGCACGAAGACAGCGATTTCGGTGATTCTGCACACTTGTAACAGCAGAATCATGAAGATTATCACTGAAAATGCATATCTCAGCTGGATACAACAACGATACCGAAGATATGGCAGTTTGCGCATATCAAACGCACTGTGGAGCGCTGAAAACACCAGAAAACGTGTTTTTCGCATTCAATAGCACGAAAACAGCGATTTCGGTGATTCTGCACTCTTGTAACAGCAGAATCATGAAAATTATCACTGAAAATGCATATCTCAGCCGGAAACATCAACGATACCGAAGATATGGCAGTTTCCGCATATGAAACGCACTGTGGTGTGCTGAAAACACCAGAAAACGTGTTTTCGCATTCAATAGCACGAAAACAGCGATTTCGGTGATTCTGCACACTTGTAACAGCAGAATCATGAAGATTATCACTGAAAATGCATATCTCAGCTGGAAACAACAACGATTCCGAAGATATGGCAGTTTCCGCATATCAAACGCACTGTGGAGTGCTGAAAACACCAGAAAACGTGTTTTTCGCATTCAAAAGCACGAAAACAGCGATTTCGGTGATTCTGCACACTTGTAACAGCAGAATCATGAAGATTATCACTGATATTGCATACCTCAGCTGGAAACAACAACGATACCAAAGATGTAGCAGTTTCCGCATGTCAAAAACTCTGTGGCGTGCTGAAAACACCAGAAAACGTGTTTTTCGCATTCAATAGCACGAAAACAGCGATTTCGGTGATTCTGCACACTTGTAACAGCAGAATCATGAAGATTATCACTGAAAATGCATATCTCAGCTGGAAACAACAACGATACCGAAGATATGGCAGTTTCCGCATATCAAACGCACGGTGGAGTGCTGAAAACACCAGAAAACGTGTTTTTCGCATTCAATAGCACGAAAACAGCGATTTCGGTGATTCTGCACACTTGTAACAGCAGAGTCATGAAGATTATCACTGAAAATGCATATCCCAGCTGGAAGCAACAACGATACCGAAGATATGGCAGTTTCCGCATATCAAACGCACTGTGGAGTGCTGAAAACACCAGAAAACGTGCTTTTCGCATTCAATAGCACGAAAACAGCGATTTCGGTGATTCTGCACACTTGTAACAGCAGAATCATGAAGATTATCACTGAAAATGCATATCTCAGCTGGAAACATCAACGATAACGAAGATATGGCAGTTTCCGCATATCAAACGCACAGTGGAGTGCTGAAAACACCAGAAAACGTGTTTTTCGCATTCAATAGCTCGAAAACAGCGATTTCGGTGATTCTGCACACTTGTAACAGCAGAATCATGAAGATTATCACTGATAATGCATATCTCAGCTGGAAACAACAACGATACCAAAGATATCGCAGTTTCCGCATGTCAAACACTCTGTGGCGTGCTGAAAACACCAGAAAACGTGTTTTTCGCATTCAATAGCACGAAGACAGCGATTTCGGTGATTCTGCACACTTGTAATAGCAGAATCATGAAGATTATCACTGAAAATGCATATCTCAACTGGATACAACAACGATACCGAAGATATGGCAGTTTCCGCATATCAAACGCACTGTGGAGCGCTGAAAACACCAGAAAACGTGTTTTTCGCATTCAATAGCACGAAAACAGCGATTTCGGTGATTCTGCACTCCTGTAACAGCAGAATCATGAAGATTATCACTGAAAATGCATATCTCAGCCGGAAACATCAACGATACCGAAGAAATGGCAGTTTCCGCATATGAAACGCACTGTGGTGTGCTGAAAACACCAGAAAACGTGTTTTCGCATTCAATAGCACGAAAACAGCGATTTCGGTGATTCTGCACACTTGTAACAGCAGAATCATGAAGATTATCACTGAAAATGCATATCTCAGCTGGAAACAACAACGATACCAAAGATATCGCAGTTTCCGCATGTCAAACACTCTGTGGCGTGCTGAAAACACCAGAAAACGTATTTTTCGCATTCAATAGCACGAAAACAGCGATTTCGGTGATTCTGCACACTTGTAACAGTAGAATCATGAAGATTATCACTGATAATGCATATCTCAGCTGGAAACAACAACGATACCGAAGATATGGCAGTTTCCGCATATCAAACGCACTGTGGAGCGCTGAAAACACCAGAAAACGTGTTTTTCGCATTCAATAGCACGAAAACAGCGATTTCGGTGATTCTGCACTCCTGTAACAGCAGAATCATGAAGATTATCACTGAAAATGCATATCTCAGCCGGAAACATCAACGATACCGAAGATATGGCAGTTTCCGCATATGAAACGCACTGTGGTGTGCTGAAAACACCAGAAAACGTGTTTTCGCATTCAATAGCACGAAAACAGCGATTTCGGTGATTCTGCACACTTGTAACAGCAGAATCATGAAGATTATCACTGAAAATGCATATCTCAGCTGGAAACAACAACGATACCAAAGATATCGCAGTTTCCGCATGTCAAACACTCTGTGGCGTGCTGAAAACATCAGAAAACTTGTTTTTCGCATTCAATAGCACGAAAACAGCGATTTCGGTGATTCTGCACTCTTGTAACAGCAGAATCATGAAGACTATCACTGAAAATGCATATCTCAGCTGGATACAACAACGATACCGAAGATATGGCAGTTTCCCCATATCAAACGCACTGTGGAGTGCTGAAAACACCAGAAACGTGTTTTTCGCATTCAATAGCACGAAAACAGCGATTTCGGTGATTCTGCACACTTGTAGCAGCAGAATCATGAAGATTATCACTGATAATGCATATCTCAGCTGGAAACATCAACGATAACGAAGATATGGCAGTTTCCGCATATCAAACGCACTGTGGAGTGCTGAAAACACCAGAAGACGTGTTTTTCGCTTTCAATAGCACGAAAACAGCGATTTCGGTGATTCTGCACACTTGTTGCAGCAGAATCATGAAGATTATCACCGATAATGCATATCTCAGCTGGAAACAACAACGATACCGAAGATATGGCAGTTTCCGCATATCAAACGCACTGTGGAGTGCTGAAAACACCAGAAAACGTGTTTTTCGCTTTCAATAGCACGAAAACAGCGATTTCGGTGATTCTGCACACTTGTTGCAGCAGAATCATGAAGATTATCACCGATAATGCATATCTCAGCTGGAAACAACAACGATACCGAAGATATGGCAGTTTCCGCATATCAAACGCACTGTGGAGTGCTGAAAACACCAGAAAACGTGTTTTTCGCATTCAATAGCACGAAAACAGCGATTTCGGTGATTCTGCACACTTGTAACAGCAGAGTCATGAAGATTATCACTGAAAATGCATATCCCAGCTGGAAGCAACAACGATACCGAAGATATGGCAGTTTCCGCATATCAAACGCACTGTGGAGTGCTGAAAACACCAGAAAACGTGTTTTTCGCATTCAATAGCACGAAAACAGCGATTTCGGTGATTCTGCACACTTGTAACAGCAGAATCATGAAGATTATCACTGAAAATGCATATCTCAGCTGGAAACATCAACGATAACGAAGATATGGCAGTTTCCGCATATCAAACGCACTGTGGAGTGCTGAAAACACCAGAAAACGTGTTTTCGCATTCAATAGCACGAAGACAGCGATTTCGGTGATTCTGCACACTTGTAACAGCAGAATCATGAAGATTATCACTGAAAATGCATATCTCAGCTGGATACAACAACGATACCGAAGATATGGCAGTTTGCGCATATCAAACGCACTGTGGAGCGCTGAAAACACCAGAAAACGTGTTTTTCGCATTCAATAGCACGAAAACAGCGATTTCGGTGATTCTGCACTCTTGTAACAGCAGAATCATGAAGATTATCACTGAAAATGCATATCTCAGCCGGAAACATCAACGATACCGAAGATATGGCAGTTTCCGCATATGAAACGCACTGTGGTGTGCTGAAAACACCAGAAAACGTGTTTTCGCATTCAATAGCACGAAAACAGCGATTTCGGTGATTCTGCACACTTGTAACAGCAGAATCATGAAGATTATCACTGAAAATGCATATCTCAGCTGGAAACAACAACGATTCCGAAGATATGGCAGTTTCCGCATATCAAACGCACTGTGGAGTGCTGAAAACACCAGAAAACGTGCTTTTCGCATTCAATAGCACGAAAACAGCGATTTCGGTGATTCTGCACACTTGTAACAGCAGAATCATGAAGATTATCACTGATAATGCATATCTCAGCTGGAAACAACAACGATACCAAAGATGTCGCTGTTTCCGCATGTCAAACACTCTGTGGCGTGCTGAAAACACCAGAAAACGTATTTTTCGCATTCAAAAGCACGAAAACAGCGATTTCGGTGATTCTGCACACTTGTAACAGCAGAATCATGAAGATTAGCACTGAAAATACATATCTCAGCAGGAAACATCAACGATACCTAAGATATGACAGTTTCCGCATATCAAACGCACTGTGTAGTGCTGAAAACACCAGAAAACGTGTTTTTCGCATTCAATAGCACGAAAACAGCGATTTCGGTGATTCTGCACTCTTGTAACAGCAGAATCATGAAGATTATCACTGAAAATGCATATCTCAGCTGGATACAGCAACGATACGGAAGATATGGCAGTTTCCGCATATCAAACGCACTGTGGAGTGCTGAAAACACCAGAAAACGTGTTTTCGCATTCAATAGCACGAAAACAGCGATTTCGGTGATTCTGCACACTTGTAACAGCAGAATCATGAAGATAATCACTGAAAATGCATATCTCAGCTGGAAACAACAACGATTCCGAAGATATGGCAGTTTCCGCATATCAAACGCACTGTGGAGTGCTGAAAACACCAGAAAACGTGCTTTTCGCATTCAATAGCACGAAAACAGCGATTTCGGTGATTCTGCACACTTGTAACAGCAGAATCATGAAGATTATCACTGATAATGCATATCTCAGCTGGAAACAACAACGATACCAAAGATGTCGCTGTTTCCGCATGTCAAAAACTCTGTGGCGTGCTGAAAACACCAGAAAACGTGTTTTTCGCATTCAAAAGCACGAAAACAGCGATTTCGGTGATTCTGCACATTTGTAACAGCGGAATCACGAAGATTATCACTGAAAATGCATATCTCAGCTGGAAACAACAACGATACCGAAGATATGGCAGTTTCCGCATATCAAACGCACTGTGGAGTGCTGAAAACACCAGAAAACGTGTTTTTCGCATTCAAAAGCACGAAAACAGCGATTTCGGTGATTCTGCACACTTGTAACAGCAGAATCATGAAGATTATCACTGATATTGCATACCTCAGCTGGAAACAACAACGATACCAAAGATGTAGCAGTTTCCGCATGTCAAAAACTCTGTGGCGTGCTGAAAACACCAGAAAACGTGTTTTTCGCATTCAATAGCACGAAAACAGCGATTTCGGTGATTCTGCACACTTGTAACAGCAGAATCATGAAGATTATCACTGAAAATGCATATCTCAGCTAGAAACAACAACGATACCGAAGATATGGCAGTTTCCGCATATCAAACGCACGGTGGAGTGCTGAAAACACCAGAAAACGTGTTTTTCGCATTCAATAACACGAAAACAGCGATTTCGGTGATTTCGCACCCTTGTAACAGCAGAATCATGAAGATTATCACTGAAAATGCATATCTCAGCTGGAAACAACAACGATTCCGAAGAAATGGCAGTTTCCGCATATCAAACGCACTGTGGAGTGCTGAAAACACCAGAAAACGTGCTTTTCGCATTCAATAGCACGAAAACAGCGATTTCGGTGATTCTGCACACTTGTAACAGCAGAATCATGAAGATTATCACTGAAAATGCATATCTCAGCTGGATACAACAACGATACCGAAGATATCGCAGTTTCCGCATGTCAAACACTCTGTGGCGTGCTGAAAACATCAGAAAACTTGTTTTTCGCATTCAATAGCACGAAAACAGCGATTTCGGTGATTCTGCACTCTTGTAACAGCAGAATCATGAAGATTATCACTGAAAATGCATATCTCAGCTGGATACAACAACGATACCGAAGATATCGCAGTTTCCGCATGTCAAACACTCTGTGGCGTGCTGAAAACATCAGAAAACTTGTTTTTCGCATTCAATAGCACGAAAACAGCGATTTCGGTGATTCTGCACTCTTGTAACAGCAGAATCATGAAGACTATCACTGAAAATGCATATCTCAGCTGGATACAACAACGATACCGAAGATATGGCAGTTTCCGCATATCAAACGCACTGTGGAGCGCTGAAAACACCAGAAAACGTGTTTTTCGCATTCAATAGCAGGAAAACAGCGATTTCGGTGATTCTGCACTCTTGTAACAGCAGAATCATGAAGATTATCACTGAAAATGCATATCTCAGCTGGAAACAACAACGATTCCGAAGATATCGCAGTTTCCGCATGTCAAACACTCTGTGGCGTGCTGAAAACATCAGAAAACGTGTTTTTCGCATTCAATAGCACGAAAACAGCGATTTCAGTGATTCTGCACTCTTGTAACAGCAGAATCATGAAGATTATCACTGAAAATGCATATCTCAGCTGGAAACATCAACGATACCGAAGATATGGCAGTTTCCGCATATCAAACGCACTGTGGAGTGCTGAAAACACCAGAAAACGTGTTTTCGCATTCAATAGCACGAAAACAGCGATTTCGGTGATTCTGCACACTTGTAACAGCAGAATCATGAAGATTATCACTGAAAATGCATATCTCAGCTGGAAACAACAACGATACCAAAGATATCGCAGTTTCCGCATGTCAAACACTCTGTGGCGTGCTGAAAACACCAGAAAACGTATTTTTCGCATTCAATAGCACGAAAACAGCGATTTCGGTGATTCTGCACACTTGTAACAGCAGAATCATGAAGATTAGCACTGAAAATGCATATCTCAGCAGGAAACATCAACGATACCGAAGATATGGCAGTTTCCGCATATTAAACGCACTGTGGAGTGCTGAAAACACCAGAAAACGTGTTTTTCGCATTCAATAGCACGAAAACAGCGATTTCGGTGATTCTGCACACTTGTTGCAGCAGAATCATGAAGATTATCACTGATAATGCATATCTCAGCTGGAAACAACAACGATACCAAAGATGTCGCTGTTTCCGCATGTCAAACACTCTGTGGCGTGCTGAAAACATCAGAAAACGTGTTTTTCGCATTCAAAAGCACGAAAACAGCGATTTCGGTGATTCTGCACATTTGTAACAGCAGAATCATGAAGATTATCACTGAAAATGCATATCTCAGCTGGAAACAACAACGATACCGAAGATATGGCAGTTTCCGCATATCAAACGCACTGTGGAGTGCTGAAAACACCAGAAAACGTGTTTTCGCATTCAATAGCACGAAAACAGCGATTTCGGTGATTCTGCACATTTGTAACAGCAGAATCATGAAGATTATCACTGAAAATGCATATCTCAGCTGGAAACATCAACGATACCGAAGATATGGCAGTTTCCGCATATCAAACGCACTGTGGAGTGCTGAAAACACCAGAAAACGTGTTTTTCGCATACAAAAGCACGAAAACAGCGATATCGGTGATTCTGCACACTTGTAACAGCAGAATCATGAAGATTATCACTGAGAATGCATATCTCAGCTGGAAACAACAACAATACCGAAGATATGGCAGTTTCCGCATATCAAACGCACTGTGGAGTGCTGAAAACACCAGAAAACGTGTTTTTCGCATTCAATAGCACTGTTACGTCTAGCGACGTTGGACTTAGACACTTACCTGTGACAGTGAGAGTGAGAAGCAACGAACGCTATTAGCATGTAAGATAGCGTAGAACATTCTAGAATATTAAGATAGCAAGTAAGCACGTAACCAATAACCTTAAGACCGCATTAACCACAACATAGATATTAAGCACTACCATATCCTTTTACCGACATACGCTCTCACGACACATTCTTATCTATAAACACATTCCTTCATTATCTCCAGACTAAACCTCGACTATCGACATCCGCTCTCACGACCAACTCCTTATCTTATCTCATAAACACCAGATCCTGTAACATACGAATTCCTCTCCTATCTTATAAACATCCTCCTCGACTCCAACTCCTTATCTTATCTCATAAACACCGGATCCAGTAACATACGAATTCTTCTCCTATCTTATAAACATCCACCTACCTAATCTACCCCGGTCTCACGCTCCTCATATCTTATCTCCATACTCCACTAGTATAAAACAAGCAAGCGCCCAGACCTCAAAAACAGTTCCACTCCGGAACTCCCGGAGTGTACATCGCGTTTCTACATCAAGTGTTTCTATTTCCAAGCGTTACTATTTCTAAGTGTTTCTATTTCTAAGCGTTACTATTTCTAAGTGTTTCTATATCCAAGTGTTACTATTTCATTGTATTCCTATATCTTATATTATATTACTATTACCATATTCAATTGTATTCCATATCTTATATAACCTACATCGTGAAGTATATTAAATAGATTATTCATATTATAATTCCATATTCAATTATTATAACCAATTATCAAAGTGCGCGATACACATATCAACTGCTACGCTATTATCATCCAGCCTGCAGTTAACAAGGAGTCTAGGTAAGTACCATTTACAATCGACTGAATTAGCGAAAGTCCCCGTTAGACGCAGACGTACGCGCTGCGTGAACGCAAAGAACAGTATATTATTGTGCTCCGTCTCGATTTTGCCAAAATAGCGCGATCCGGGACGTAACAGCACGAAAGCAGCGATTTCGGTGATTCTGCACACTTGCAACAGCAGAATCATGAAGATTATCACTGAAAATGCATATCTCAGCTGGAAACATCAACGATACCGAAGATATGGCAGTTTCCCCATATCAAACGCACTGTGGAGTGCTGAAAACACCAGAAACGTGTTTTTCGCATTCAATAGAACGAAAACAGCGATTTCGGTGATTCTGCACACTTGTAACAGCAGAATCATGAAGATTATCACTGAAAATGCATATCTCAGCTGGAAACATCAACGATAACGATGATATGGCAGTTTCCGCATATCAAACGCACTGTGGAGTGCTGAAAACACCAGAAAACGTGTTTTCGCATTCAATAGAACGAAGACAGCGATTTCGGTGATTCTGCACACTTGTAACAGCAGAATCATGAAGATTATCACTGAAAATGCATATCTCAGCTGGATACAACAACGATACCGAAGATATCGCAGTTTCCGCATGTCAAACACTCTGTGGCGTGCTGAAAACACCAGAAAACGTGTTTTTCGCATTCAAAAGCACGAAAACAGCGATTTCGGTGATTCTGCACACTTGTAACCGCAGAATCATGAAGATTATCACTGAAAATGCATATCTCAGCTGGAAACAATAACGATTCCGAAGATATGGCAGTTTCCGCATATCAAACGCACTGTGGAGTGCTGAAAACACCAGAAAACGTGTTTTCGCATTCAATAGGACGAAAACAGCGATTTCGGTGATTCTGCACACTTGTAACAGCAGAATCATGAAGATTATCACTGAAAATGCATATCTCAGCCGGAAACATCAACGATACCGAAGATATGGCAGTTTCGGCATATGAAACGCACTGTGGTGTGCTGAAAACACCAGAAAACATGTTTTCGCATTCAATAGCACGAAAACAGCGATTTCGGTGATTCTGCACACTTGTAACAGCAGAATCATGAAGATTATCACTGAAAATGCATATCTCAGCTGGAAACAACAACGATACCGAAGATATGGCAGTTTCCGCATATCAAACGCACTGTGGAGTGCTGAAAACACCAGAAAAAGTGTTTTCGCATTCAATAGCACGAAAACAGCGATTTCGGTGATTCTGCACACTTGTAACAGCAGAATCATGAAGATTATCACTGAAAATGCATATCTCAGCTGGATACAACAACGATACCGAAGATATGGCAGTTTCCGCATATCAAACGCACTGTGGAGTGCTGAAAACACCAGAAAACGTGTTTTCGCATTCAATAGCACGAAAACAGCGATTTCGGTGATTCTGCACACTGTTACGTCTAGCGACGTTTGACATAGACACTCGCCTGCGACAGTGAGAGTGAGAAGGAACGAACGCTATTAGAATGTAAGATAGCGTAGAACCTTCTAGTATATTAAGATAGCAAGTAAGCACGTAACCAATAATCTTAAGACCGAATTAACCATAACATAGATACTAAGCCACTACCATATCCTATTACCGACATCCGCTCTCACGACCAACTCTTATCTATAAACACATTCCTTCAATATCTCCAGACTAAACGTCGACTATCGACATCCGCTCTCACGACCAACTCTTATCTATAAACACATTCCTCCGACATCACATCACACTTCTCTTATATCTAATCTTATAAACATCCTCCTCGACTCCAACTCCTTATCTTATCACATATACACCAGATCCAGTAACATACGAATTCTTCTCTTATCTTATAAACATCCTCCTCGACTCCAACTCCTTATCTTATCTCATAAACACCAGATCCAGTAACATACGAATTCCTCTCCTATCTCCCAAACATCCGCCTACTTAATCTACCCCGGTCTCACGCTCCTCATATCTAATCTCCATTCACCAACACACACTACTGTACACTCCACTACTATAAAACAAGCAAGCGCCCAGCCTCAGAGTCAGTTTCCCTCTGGACTCCCCAGAGTACGTCAGTTCCACTCCGGAACTCCCGGAGTACACACCGCGTTACTATCTCAAGCGTTACTATCTCAAGTGTTTCTATTTCCAGTTATTCTATATCCAGCGTTACTATTTCTAAGTCTTCTAGTTCTAGTGTTAGCATATTTGTATACCTTATAATATATTATATTTAATTATCAATTCAGTGTTATATATTCCTATTCCCATAAATCATAAAGAGTATTAAGACGTTATATTATATTCATTTTACATTGAAAGTGCGTGTTCATACGACAACCAACTACAACGTCGTCGTCAACCAACAAGGAGCATTCGGTGAGTAACAATTTACGATCTATCAAATTAGCGAAAGTCCCCGTTAGACGCAGACGTACGTGCTGCGTGGACGTAAAGAACAGTATTTTATTGTGCTCTGTCTCGCGTTCGCCATAACAGCGCGATCCGGGACGTAACAATTGGTGACAGCGGTGGGATAGCTGTTCACTTTCGCGAATTATTTGGTTAGATCAAACATTGGTGATCCTTACCACCTCCTTTCCACATTTCCAGTTCTTGCATTTGCTTATTGACGCAAGCGCTGACGCTAGTGCTACTGTTCTTGATCTGATGGAATCTCGCAGTTACCTTGCGACTGATCCGGATGTCTTGCACAGAGTCAAGAAGGTGAGTGTCTAGAACTACTTTCCACAAAATTTTTTTTTACTCATACATACCATAACCAATCTCAACCCGACCAGACTCGAAAACGAGGACGCCATGGTGGTAGAAAGGTGCAAGTGAGGAGGCTTGCAGCTATTCAGCGGGAGTTGAAGGAAATCCAAGCGCAGCAGCCTGCGCCGGAAATCCTGAAACCTTGCGAAAGCGCAGGAGCCGAGCGAATCATCGAGACGATCACCATCGGCGACTCTGACGACGAAACGGTCGATATTCCAATTCCCCCGCCGCCAATAGAGATCGTCGACACAAATACGGCGCTTAAGGTGCGGCACCACCGCGAAATTCCAAGGAAGGTGTTACTGTCCTTCATTCGTGACTTTTCAAAAGAGGATCTACCGTACTTACCAAAAGAAATTGCCGATTGGTGTATCTTCCAATTTCAACATCAATAAATTATAATTCAGCCACATACATTGTTTCAATTTCACTTCCAAAAATGGACACAAGATCCAAAAAGTTCGCGGATAATAGCGATGCAGCGGGTACAGAGCACGACTGTACCACTTTACGGCAGGAGCGCGACGCTGCGCTGGCGGAGATCGACGCTCTTAGAAGAGATCGAAAAACACGTCGTATGTCAGACGACACACCCACTGATTCCTTTACGCTTAAAGAAGCGTTGGCTTTGATCCCTTCATTCAACGGTTCTCAACCGTCAGTTCTTACCTTTACACGCGCGTGCACCCGCGCTCGTGACCTACTACCTCCTAGTGCTGAAGGCACGCTTACACGCCTCATCTCCACACGTCTGAGCGGACGCGCGGCAACCGCTACAGAAGACGAATGCTACGTCAGCATCACAGATCTCTGTAACCGACTAAAGAGAATATTTGGACCACAAAAGACCGTAGATCACTACCGAGGTGATATGGCAAATATATTTATGCGCAAAGACGAACACATACTAGATTTTATAACGCGCGTCAAAGATATTAGGAACGCGATCATCGACTGTAATGCTAGCTCTATCGGGGAAGTCGATGATCTCACAGTAGAATGTTTTATACGCGGCGTTACTCCTCAGATCCGAACAGAACTTCGACATTTGCACAGAAGCCCGTTGTCTACGATATTCAACGAGTCCATAGAGATACACAAAGAACTGGAGCGCGACAACCTTCGTTACGGTCGCGTACCGGAGTCCAAACACGTACAATTTCGGGATCCGACACCGGAGCGTAAATCCTATTACCAAAATTTCCAACCGCGTTCAGATTGGCGAGAACCATCGCCGACCCCAGCGTACAATCGCTATCGCGAACCATATCGCGAACCATATCGCGAATCGTATCGCGATCGGCGTACACCGCCTCGCGAAACATATCGCGATCAACGCGCACCACCGCGAGAGACGTACCGCGATAATCGTTCGTATCGCGACGTGGTAGAACCCCCTCGAAGATCCGCAAGCCCAAGCAGAGTCACAAAGACATGCAATTACTGCAAAAACCCAGGGCACGACATTCATGAATGCCGTAAACGGGAGTTTAATAACAAACAGAATCAGGGAAACGCAAACGCCCTCCCGCCCAACCCGGACCGAAGGCGGGAGGTTTCGCCAAGGTCGGTTCGGAAAATCAGCGTGAATCAGCAGGAAAAGGCCGCATCGCCAAATGCGAACTAGATCAGAAGGGAAGAGCCCCACACATCGAAGTAGAGTCAGCAGCACTCCTCAATAAAACTACGCTAATGATCGATACGGGATCGGAGCCGAATTTGATCAAGAAATCTGCGCTACATCCACGATATCGTATAACCAACGACGAAGTGCTCCAGCTGTACGGTATTACAGCGGAAGCGGTCTCTACCTTGGGTTCTGTCGGAATCCCGCTATATGGTACCATAATAAGGTTCCATGTAGTTCCCTCCGACTTCCCCATCCTTACAGATGGAATCCTCGGTGCCCACTTCCTCGAAGAAGGAGCGGAGATCTCTTTTCTGAAAAAGAGAATTCTTTGGAAAGGGATAGAGATTCCTTTCGCGAACTGCCCGCATAATAAGCGGAATCGCACCGGAAATCCTAAATCCTCGAAACAAAGCATACCTACTAACTCCCCAAATCCTACTAATTCGAGCGAAGCAAGCTCAAAACCTACTAAATCGGCGACGACGCGATCGTCCCCAACTTCTAGTTCTTCTAATTCTTCTAATTCTCGTAGTTCTCCCAAACCGACGATGACGAAATCGTCCGGGAGAACAGACATCTCTGTATCCACTGAATCTGCCGTCGCACCCGAGGGACGCGAACACAAGAGGCTCACCGTCGAGGGCCGAACAGCCAGGGTTATTCAGATAATGACCACCGGGCCAGAATTCGGTTACCTCCCTCGGCAGGATATAGCACCGGGCGTGCTTGTGTTCGACGCCCTAGTAAGATCAGTCAACGGCAAAGCATACGTACGCGTCGTAAATACGACGGATAGTTCTATTTCCTTCGACGTTCCTACTGTAAAGGTCCAAGAAATCGCCAATCTCAGTGATAGACCGAAAGGGAAAAATTCAAATCACGTATTTCAAATTCAAAATCCCCGCTCACATCAGGAGCGCGAAATCGAAATCGAGAATATTATAAACCTCGATCATTTAAACCGGGAGGAACGCGATCATGTCAAAAAGATAATCGAAGAGAATGGCGATATCTTCCATCTCCCGGGTGAAAAATTATGTAAAACAAACATCGTAGAACACTCAATTCCCACAACAGACGATAAGCCAATCCATGTCAAGCAGTATCGATATCCACCAATTCACAAGGAGGAAATCAACAATCAGATGAAAGAGTTGTTGAGCAGCGACATAGTAAGTCCCTCGACATCTCCCTACAACTCCCCCTTGTGGATTGTTCCCAAGAAGCCGGACGAGGCCGGGAACAAAAGGTGGAGAATGGTGATAGACTTTCGACAGCTCAACGAAAAGACCGAGCCTGATGCGTACCCGTTGCCGAGCATCGTGGAGATTTTGGACCAGCTAGGGTCAGCCAAATACTTCTCCACCTTCGACTTGGCGTCCGGCTTCCATCAGATCGGGATGAGCAGCGAAGACGCTAGGAAAACGGCGTTTTCCACCCCGTATGGTCATTACGAGTACAACCGAATGCCATTCGGGTTGAGAAACGCGCCAGCAACCTTCCAGCGGCTCATGGATTCAGTACTGTCTGGCTTGCAGGGAACAGAGATGTTTGTCTACCTGGATGACATCGTCATCTATGCATCGTCACTATCAGAGCATTTGTCAAAATTTAACAAACTAGCAAAACGCCTCCGTAAAGCAAACCTAAAACTACAGCCATCGAAATGTACGTTTCTGCGACGAGAAGTCGCGTACTTAGGTCACGTTATCAGCGACGAGGGTGTCAAACCTTGTCCAAGCAAAATTGCAGCCGTCAAGGAGTTTCCCAGACCCAAAAATGCAAAGCAAGTCCGAGAATTCCTCGGTCTCGCGGGTTACTATCGTCGATTTATCGAAAAATTTTCGCACATCTCAAAACCCTTAACACTACTATTACGCAAGGATGCAAAATTCGAGTGGAATCCACCACAGGATAAATCATTCGAAACACTACGCTTGGCATTGTGCACTGAGCCAGTTCTCAGTTATCCAGACTTCAGCAAACCATTCCATATCACAACCGACGCGTCCAATTACGCGATCGGAGCTATACTAAGTCAGGGCGAGATTGGTAAAGACCGACCAATAGCCTACGCGTCACGTCTGTTGCATGGAGCAGAGCTAAATTACGCGACAATAGAGAAAGAATGTTTAGCAATTATTTACGCGGTACAACACTTTCGTTCTTATATTTACGGGAAACAATTCAATCTTATCACGGATCATCAGCCGCTAGTATGGATGAACTCTGTGAAAGATCCATCTTCGCGACTCCTCCGCTGGCGATTGAAACTAGCAGAGTATGAGTACAAAATCCTATACAAAGCAGGTAAGTCCAATACCAATGCCGACGCTCTATCTCGCAATCCTGTGCAAACTGCCATATTCCCACTCACCTCCGATTCCACTGCATCCCCTCAACTCTTCTATTCCCAGCAACCGTCAACATCGTCTCCTACATCGGTCGACGTCGAGGAAGAGATTGACTTATCTAGCCCACCGGTATCCCCAGCCCATGTGCGGTATACTCGGGATAGACTAGTGATGAGAAATGACAACTTAGCTTGTTTCATGTCCCTCGCTAGCGAACCGCTAGATAAAGGCGCGATTGACCTCCGTGATAACAACCGACTACCGAGACTGACGAACGCGACAATCGGCAGAGCCAAAGTGCAAACAGGCAAATTCACTCTCATTCAACTTCCAGTAAAACAAACTCAGAATCATACCGCAACTCTAGAAGACATAATCGAATCGTTGCGAGCATTACGCGACGCGGTAATCGAACTTAATCTACCGACTATTACAATTTCAAAAACTTCAATCGATGATATACCTTGGACGGTAATACGCGACGCGATATTAGAACTACTCGACGAGACAAACGTAAGACTAACTATTTGTACGAATGAAATTATAATTCCTTCGGAAGACATCAGACAGAATATCATTTCAGAAAACCATACATCAGCCTACGCCGGACACAAGGGTGTCACTAAAACGTACCGTAGAATCCGAGAAAAATACTTTTGGCCGCATATGAAAGCGGATATCACAACTTTCGTTACGACATGCGCAGAGTGTCAATCCAAAAAGCTAACGCGAGTAAAAACTAGGAATCCGATGGTATTAACCGACACACCGGGATCGGCATTCGATAAGGTCGCAATCGACGTCGTCGGTCCTCTCCCTACTACTCCTACAGGTTACCAGTATATCCTCACGATGCAGGATCTCCTTACTAAATACTCCATCGCAGTCCCCCTCAAAACCGCCTCGGCAGTAGAAACAGCCGACGCATTGGTGGACAACCTCATCTGCAGATTCGGCTCACCCAAAGCCATACTCACAGACCAAGGCACAAATTTCATCAACGCTCTTATGCGAGCTGTGACCCGGAGATTCCGAATTCAACATACTAAAACCACTGCTTTCCATCCCCAGACGAACGGTTCGTTGGAACGGTCACACCACGTTCTGACAGAGTATCTGAAACAATATATTAATAGTAAAAACGACTGGAACAATTGGCTTCAATGCGCAATGTTCAGCTACAATACCAGCATTCACGAGGGTACTCTTTACACTCCACATGAACTAATCTTCGGCACAAAAGCCAGAGTACCGTCAGCATTCACTTACGATCATCCTGTGGAGGATGAAACTTACTCAGCGTATTACAAACAACTCGAAAATAAACTCACCGAATCCAGAGCGATAGCAGCCGCTAATCTAAACCTTGCAAAGCAGAAGTCAAAACGGTATTACGACCGTAAACTGCACACCCAGGAATTCTCGGAAGGCGATCTGGTATACCTCCTCCGAGAACCCATCAAGGGCAAGTTCGACACCCAATACTCTGGACCGCACAGAGTATCGCGTGTATTAGATAACAATAACGTCCGTCTGACACTTGATACTGGCCGAGAGCGAACGGTCCACAAAAATAAGCTAAAGATAGCCAAAACACCGACTCCTTCAATGTCACCCTCACCCCATTCATGACTAGCATATAAGGGCGAGAGAAGAGCAGAAGAACACAGTCATCGACGAACCACCAACATGTACTTCGCAGCAACAGTGCTACTTATCTCAGCATCCTCAGCCGCAGGTCTCATAGGATACGACTGCAGCGGCCCGACACTCAATCTCACCACATACTCAATCACCGATCCGATACGATGCGGAACTAACTCTCAGAAACCAACGCTCACAAACAAGCAGATCCAACTTCTCCAGCTATCGGAATTCCACACGACACCAGTTATACAGTGCCAAGTGGAGATCGATAGGACAATCTACCACTGCGGCATGTACTCTCATGTCTCAGCAGTAGAGAACGGGAGACAAATATATCTCCTGAATACACCTAGGGATATGTGCCACATGCTCCACAGCACGGGCACCCTGTTCATCACGCCAGCTTCGCAACTCACCGGCATCTTACCAAATTCAACAGCAACGCGGAGCCTAACACTATCAGGCAAGTTAACCAACGACGGGACGTGCCATGGATCCACTTACAGCGACCCTTTCGGCACTTGGTCCGATGTCGTCGTCCAAGCTGTAATCAGAATAAAGATTACGGACTACGCCGCGTCAATCCAACTGTCATCCAACGAGATCTTGTTACACTCTGGACAACGATGCCCCGTACAACGAGGATCCTGCCTAGACTCTGAAAACGGATACTCCTTCTGGCAGTCTTCCCCGGTAGATAGCTGCAACTTCGAACAGTACGACGTGCTATACTCAGGGCAAGCCACTATCCTCCGTCAAGACAAAGGACTCACACTGTACTCGGTGACGTCACGCGACACCACATTCGCGCTAGCACGCACCACAGAATCCAAAATCTGCGGTTACGCGCTAATTCACACTGAGCATCCCAAGCTGTTCATTTTAGAGGCAGTCGCCGGAGAACAACCTAAAACACGAAAACCCATAGCAGCCAATAACTTGGACATATTCACGTATGTAAATTCGAAATTCATTTACGTAGAGAAGCATTTCAAGACACAACTGACGCAACTCTACGAGGACGTCGTGACACAACGGTGCGCCCTAGAGAAGCAAATTCTCCATAACGCGCTCACCCTTATCCACATCGCACCCGCAGAGGTTGCTTCCATGATCACCAGAGAGCAAGGCTACATGGCTATTCCAACTGGCGAGACGATACATATCATCAAATGTATCCCCGTCATATGCCAACTGCGTCAAACCACGCGCTGCTATGACGAGCTTCCTGTAACGTATAAGAACACTTCGTTATTTCTAACGCCGATCCATAGGATACTTACCACCACTGGAACCAGCAGAGAATGCAGCGACATCCTGCCCAGCATGTATAAGATCCATGGACAATGGTACAAGCTGTCTCCTAAACCTATAGAGACCTTACCACCAACACAGCTAAAACCACTAGCTCAGTCATCGTGGAAGTATATCGATCCACACAACCTAGCAGATGGAGGTATCTATTCACATGACGACATCCAAAAACTCAAGGATAGGATCATGTTTCCGATAGAGCGGCCGACCATCATCAACACGCTAGCTCAAGGCGCTACAGGACGAGATTACAACGCCCAGGGGGTTAATCTATATAACCTTCTGGATGACAAAGCCCTGGACCACATAGCCGCTTCCACAGCCAAGCGGATCTGGTCAGGATTCGTCACTTTCGGCTCCTTCACCGCAGGACTCATCGGAGTATATCTCGCTGTCCGCGCAGTCAAGGCGGCCATCAGCGTGGTCATAAACGGCATCGCGCTGCACTCCATATACGGCTGGAGCATTCAGCTACTCGGCGCCATATGGAGCTCCGCCACCCACTTCCTCTTGTTCCTCGACCAGCGAAGGACGAAGGAAGCAAACCCCGTGGAAGGCCAGGAAACCGGCAGTGCCCCGATCGAGGACACCGCATCCCGGGATCCCAAACCCAACCCCGGCAAGGACGAAGATACAACCCTTGCGCCCCACAGAGTTAACAAACTCTATCCCCAGTGTCACCTCTCGAATTCCTACGAACATTAAGAAAATTCTCTTCAAGAATTTTCTCCCCAGGGGGGGAGGTGTTACGTCTAGCGACGTTTGACATAGACACTCGCCTGCGACAGTGAGAGTGAGAAGGAACGAACGCTATTAGAATGTAAGATAGCGTAGAACCTTCTAGTATATTAAGATAGCAAGTAAGCACGTAACCAATAATCTTAAGACCGAATTAACCATAACATAGATACTAAGCCACTACCATATCCTATTACCGACATCCGCTCTCACGACCAACTCTTATCTATAAACACATTCCTTCAATATCTCCAGACTAAACGTCGACTATCGACATCCGCTCTCACGACCAACTCTTATCTATAAACACATTCCTCCGACATCACATCACACTTCTCTTATATCTAATCTTATAAACATCCTCCTCGACTCCAACTCCTTATCTTATCACATATACACCAGATCCAGTAACATACGAATTCTTCTCTTATCTTATAAACATCCTCCTCGACTCCAACTCCTTATCTTATCTCATAAACACCAGATCCAGTAACATACGAATTCCTCTCCTATCTCCCAAACATCCGCCTACTTAATCTACCCCGGTCTCACGCTCCTCATATCTAATCTCCATTCACCAACACACACTACTGTACACTCCACTACTATAAAACAAGCAAGCGCCCAGCCTCAGAGTCAGTTTCCCTCTGGACTCCCCAGAGTACGTCAGTTCCACTCCGGAACTCCCGGAGTACACACCGCGTTACTATCTCAAGCGTTACTATCTCAAGTGTTTCTATTTCCAGTTATTCTATATCCAGCGTTACTATTTCTAAGTCTTCTAGTTCTAGTGTTAGCATATTTGTATACCTTATAATATATTATATTTAATTATCAATTCAGTGTTATATATTCCTATTCCCATAAATCATAAAGAGTATTAAGACGTTATATTATATTCATTTTACATTGAAAGTGCGTGTTCATACGACAACCAACTACAACGTCGTCGTCAACCAACAAGGAGCATTCGGTGAGTAACAATTTACGATCTATCAAATTAGCGAAAGTCCCCGTTAGACGCAGACGTACGTGCTGCGTGGACGTAAAGAACAGTATTTTATTGTGCTCTGTCTCGCGTTCGCCATAACAGCGCGATCCGGGACGTAACAACACTTGTAACAGCAGAATCATGAAGATAATCACTGAAAATGCATATCTCAGCTGGAAACAACAACGATTCCGAAGATATGGCAGTTTCCGCATATCAAACGCAATGTGGAGTGCTGAAAACACCAGAAAACGTGTTTTCGCATTCAATAGCACGAAAACAGCGATTTCGGTGATTCTGCACACTTGTAACAGCAGAATCATGAAGATAATCACTGAAAATGCATATCTCAGCTGGAAACAACAACGATTCCGAAGATATGGCAGTTTCCGCATATCAAACGCACTGTGGAGTGCTGAAAACACCAGAAAACGTGTTTTTCGCATACAAAAGCACGAAAACAGCGATATCGGTGATTCTGCACACTTGTAACAGCAGAATCATGAAGATTATCACTGAGAATGCATATCTCAGCTGGAAACAACAACAATACCGAAGATATGGCAGTTTCCCCATATCAAACGCACTGTGGAGTGCTGAAAACACCAGAAAACGTGTTTTTCGCATACAAAAGCACGAAAACAGCGATATCGGTGATTCTGCACACTTGTAACAGCAGAATCATGAAGATTATCACTGAGAATGCATATCTCAGCTGGAAACAACAACAATACCGAAGATATGGCAGTTTCCGCATATCAAACGCACTGTGGAGTGCTGAAAACACCAGAAAACGTGTTTTTCGCATTCAATAGCACTGTTACGTCTAGCGACGTTGGACTTAGACACTTACCTGTGACAGTGAGAGTGAGAAGCAACGAACGCTATTAGCATGTAAGATAGCGTAGAACATTCTAGAATATTAAGATAGCAAGTAAGCACGTAACCAATAACCTTAAGACCGCATTAACCACAACATAGATATTAAGCACTACCATATCCTTTTACCGACATACGCTCTCACGACACATTCTTATCTATAAACACATTCCTTCATTATCTCCAGACTAAACCTCGACTATCGACATCCGCTCTCACGACCAACTCCTTATCTTATCTCATAAACACCAGATCCTGTAACATACGAATTCCTCTCCTATCTTATAAACATCCTCCTCGACTCCAACTCCTTATCTTATCTCATAAACACCGGATCCAGTAACATACGAATTCTTCTCCTATCTTATAAACATCCACCTACCTAATCTACCCCGGTCTCACGCTCCTCATATCTTATCTCCATACTCCACTAGTATAAAACAAGCAAGCGCCCAGACCTCAAAAACAGTTCCACTCCGGAACTCCCGGAGTGTACATCGCGTTTCTACATCAAGTGTTTCTATTTCCAAGCGTTACTATTTCTAAGTGTTTCTATTTCTAAGCGTTACTATTTCTAAGTGTTTCTATATCCAAGTGTTACTATTTCATTGTATTCCTATATCTTATATTATATTACTATTACCATATTCAATTGTATTCCATATCTTATATAACCTACATCGTGAAGTATATTAAATAGATTATTCATATTATAATTCCATATTCAATTATTATAACCAATTATCAAAGTGCGCGATACACATATCAACTGCTACGCTATTATCATCCAGCCTGCAGTTAACAAGGAGTCTAGGTAAGTACCATTTACAATCGACTGAATTAGCGAAAGTCCCCGTTAGACGCAGACGTACGCGCTGCGTGAACGCAAAGAACAGTATATTATTGTGCTCCGTCTCGATTTTGCCAAAATAGCGCGATCCGGGACGTAACAGCACGAAAGCAGCGATTTCGGTGATTCTGCACACTTGCAACAGCAGAATCATGAAGATTATCACTGAAAATGCATATCTCAGCTGGAAACATCAACGATACCGAAGATATGGCAGTTTCCCCATATCAAACGCACTGTGGAGTGCTGAAAACACCAGAAACGTGTTTTTCGCATTCAATAGAACGAAAACAGCGATTTCGGTGATTCTGCACACTTGTAACAGCAGAATCATGAAGATTATCACTGAAAATGCATATCTCAGCTGGAAACATCAACGATAACGATGATATGGCAGTTTCCGCATATCAAACGCACTGTGGAGTGCTGAAAACACCAGAAAACGTGTTTTCGCATTCAATAGAACGAAGACAGCGATTTCGGTGATTCTGCACACTTGTAACAGCAGAATCATGAAGATTATCACTGAAAATGCATATCTCAGCTGGATACAACAACGATACCGAAGATATCGCAGTTTCCGCATGTCAAACACTCTGTGGCGTGCTGAAAACACCAGAAAACGTGTTTTTCGCATTCAAAAGCACGAAAACAGCGATTTCGGTGATTCTGCACACTTGTAACCGCAGAATCATGAAGATTATCACTGAAAATGCATATCTCAGCTGGAAACAATAACGATTCCGAAGATATGGCAGTTTCCGCATATCAAACGCACTGTGGAGTGCTGAAAACACCAGAAAACGTGTTTTCGCATTCAATAGGACGAAAACAGCGATTTCGGTGATTCTGCACACTTGTAACAGCAGAATCATGAAGATTATCACTGAAAATGCATATCTCAGCCGGAAACATCAACGATACCGAAGATATGGCAGTTTCGGCATATGAAACGCACTGTGGTGTGCTGAAAACACCAGAAAACATGTTTTCGCATTCAATAGCACGAAAACAGCGATTTCGGTGATTCTGCACACTTGTAACAGCAGAATCATGAAGATTATCACTGAAAATGCATATCTCAGCTGGAAACAACAACGATACCGAAGATATGGCAGTTTCCGCATATCAAACGCACTGTGGAGTGCTGAAAACACCAGAAAAAGTGTTTTCGCATTCAATAGCACGAAAACAGCGATTTCGGTGATTCTGCACACTTGTAACAGCAGAATCATGAAGATTATCACTGAAAATGCATATCTCAGCTGGATACAACAACGATACCGAAGATATGGCAGTTTCCGCATATCAAACGCACTGTGGAGTGCTGAAAACACCAGAAAACGTGTTTTCGCATTCAATAGCACGAAAACAGCGATTTCGGTGATTCTGCACACTTGTAACAGCAGAATCATGAAGATAATCACTGAAAATGCATATCTCAGCTGGAAACAACAACGATTCCGAAGATATGGCAGTTTCCGCATATCAAACGCAATGTGGAGTGCTGAAAACACCAGAAAACGTGTTTTCGCATTCAATAGCACGAAAACAGCGATTTCGGTGATTCTGCACACTTGTAACAGCAGAATCATGAAGATAATCACTGAAAATGCATATCTCAGCTGGAAACAACAACGATTCCGAAGATATGGCAGTTTCCGCATATCAAACGCACTGTGGAGTGCTGAAAACACCAGAAAACGTGTTTTTCGCATACAAAAGCACGAAAACAGCGATATCGGTGATTCTGCACACTTGTAACAGCAGAATCATGAAGATTATCACTGAGAATGCATATCTCAGCTGGAAACAACAACAATACCGAAGATATGGCAGTTTCCCCATATCAAACGCACTGTGGAGTGCTGAAAACACCAGAAACGTGTTTTTCGCATTCAATAGCACGAAAACAGCGATTTCGGTGATTCTGCACGCTTGTAATAGCAGAATCATGAAGATTATCACTGAAAATGCATATCTCAGCTGGAAACATCAACGATAACGATGATATGGCAGTTTCCGCATATCAAACGCACTGTGGAGTGCTGAAAACACCAGAAAACGTGTTTTCGCATTCAATAGCACGAAGACAGCGATTTCGGTGATTCTGCACACTTGTAACAGCAGAATCATGAAGATTATCACTGAAAATGCATATCTCAGCTGGATACAACAACGATACCGAAGATATGGCAGTTTCCGCATATCAAACGCACTGTGGAGTGCTGAAAACACCAGAAAACGTGTTTTCGCATTCAATAGCACGAAAACAGCGATTTCGGTAATTCTGCACACTTGTAACAGCAGAATCATGAAGATTATCACTGAAAATCCATATCTCAGCTGGAAACATCAACGATACCGAAGATATGGCAGTTTCCGCATATCAAACGCACTGTGGAGTGCTGAAAACACCAGAAAACGTGTTTTTCGCATACAAAAGCACGAAAACAGCGATATCGGTGATTCTGCACACTTGTAGCAGCAGAATCATGAAGATTATCACTGATAATGCATATCTCAGCTGGAAACATCAACGATAACGAAGATATGGCAGTTTCCGCATATCAAACGCACTGTGGAGTGCTGAAAACACCAGAAAACGTGTTTTTCGCATTCAATAGCACGAAAACAGCGATTTCGGTGATTCTGCACACTTGTTGCAGCAGAATCATGAAGATTATCACTGATAATGCATATCTCAGCTGGAAACAACAACGATACCGAAGATATGGCAGTTTCCGCATATCAAACGCACTGTGGAGTGCTGAAAACACCAGAAAACGTGTTTTTCGCATTCAATAGCACGAAAACAGCGATTTCGGTGATTCTGCACACTTGTAACAGCAGAATCATGAAGATTATCACTGAAAATGCATATCTCAGCTGGATACAACAACGATACCGAAGATATGGCAGTTTCCGCCTATCAAACGCACTGTAGAGTGCTGAAAACACCAGAAAACGTGTTTTCGCATTCAATAGCACGAAAACAGCGATTTCGGTGATTCTGCACACTTGAAACAGCAGAATCATGAAGATTATCACTGAAAATGCATATCTCAGCTGGAAACATCAACGATACCGAAGATATGGCAGTTTCCGCATATCAAACGCACTGTGGAGTGCTGAAAACACCAGAAAACGTGTTTTTCGCATTCAATAGCACGAAAGCAGCGATTTCGGTGATTCTGCACACTTGCAACAGCAGAATCATGAAGATTATCACTGATAAAGCATATCTCAGCTGGAAACAACAACGATACCGAAGATATGGCAGTTTCCGCATATCAAACGCACTGTGGAGTGCTGAAAACACCAGAAAACGTGTTTTCGCATTCAATAGCACGAAAACAGCGATTTCGGTAATTCTGCACACTTGTAACAGCAGAATCATGAAGATTATCACTGAAAATCCATATCTCAGCTGGAAACATCAACGATACCGAAGATATGGCAGTTTCCGCATATCAAACGCACTGTGGAGTGCTGAAAACACCAGAAAACGTGTTTTTCGCATACAAAAGCACGAAAACAGCGATATCGGTGATTCTGCACACTTGTAGCAGCAGAAACATGAAGATTATCACTGATAATGCATATCTCAGCTGGAAACATCAACGATAACGAAAATATGGCAGTTTCCGCATATCAAACGCACTGTGGAGTGCTGAAAACACCAGAAAACGTGTTTTTCGCATTCAAAAGCACGAAAACAGCGATTTCGGTGATTCTGCACACTTGTAACCGCAGAATCATGAAGATTATCACTGAAAATGCATATCTCAGCTGGAAACAATAACGATTCCGAAGATATGGCAGTTTCCGCATATCAAACGCACTGTGGAGTGCTGAAAACACCAGAAAACGTGTTTTCGCATTCAATAGGACGAAAACAGCGATTTCGGTGATTCTGCACACTTGTAACAGCAGAATCATGAAGATTATCACTGAAAATGCATATCTCAGCCGGAAACATCAACGATACCGAAGATATGGCAGTTTCGGCATATGAAACGCACTGTGGTGTGCTGAAAACACCAGAAAACATGTTTTCGCATTCAATAGCACGAAAACAGCGATTTCGGTGATTCTGCACACTTGTAACAGCAGAATCATGAAGATTATCACTGAAAATGCATATCTCAGCTGGAAACAACAACGATACCGAAGATATGGCAGTTTCCGCATATCAAACGCACTGTGGAGTGCTGAAAACACCAGAAAAAGTGTTTTCGCATTCAATAGCACGAAAACAGCGATTTCGGTGATTCTGCACACTTGTAACAGCAGAATCATGAAGATTATCACTGAAAATGCATATCTCAGCTGGATACAACAACGATACCGAAGATATGGCAGTTTCCGCATATCAAACGCACTGTGGAGTGCTGAAAACACCAGAAAACGTGTTTTCGCATTCAATAGCACGAAAACAGCGATTTCGGTGATTCTGCACACTTGTAACAGCAGAATCATGAAGATAATCACTGAAAATGCATATCTCAGCTGGAAACAACAACGATTCCGAAGATATGGCAGTTTCCGCATATCAAACGCAATGTGGAGTGCTGAAAACACCAGAAAACGTGTTTTCGCATTCAATAGCACGAAAACAGCGATTTCGGTGATTCTGCACACTTGTAACAGCAGAATCATGAAGATAATCACTGAAAATGCATATCTCAGCTGGAAACAACAACGATTCCGAAGATATGGCAGTTTCCGCATATCAAACGCACTGTGGAGTGCTGAAAACACCAGAAAACGTGTTTTTCGCATACAAAAGCACGAAAACAGCGATATCGGTGATTCTGCACACTTGTAACAGCAGAATCATGAAGATTATCACTGAGAATGCATATCTCAGCTGGAAACAACAACAATACCGAAGATATGGCAGTTTCCCCATATCAAACGCACTGTGGAGTGCTGAAAACACCAGAAACGTGTTTTTCGCATTCAATAGCACGAAAACAGCGATTTCGGTGATTCTGCACGCTTGTAATAGCAGAATCATGAAGATTATCACTGAAAATGCATATCTCAGCTGGAAACATCAACGATAACGATGATATGGCAGTTTCCGCATATCAAACGCACTGTGGAGTGCTGAAAACACCAGAAAACGTGTTTTCGCATTCAATAGCACGAAGACAGCGATTTCGGTGATTCTGCACACTTGTAACAGCAGAATCATGAAGATTATCACTGAAAATGCATATCTCAGCTGGATACAACAACGATACCGAAGATATGGCAGTTTCCGCATATCAAACGCACTGTGGAGTGCTGAAAACACCAGAAAACGTGTTTTCGCATTCAATAGCACGAAAACAGCGATTTCGGTAATTCTGCACACTTGTAACAGCAGAATCATGAAGATTATCACTGAAAATCCATATCTCAGCTGGAAACATCAACGATACCGAAGATATGGCAGTTTCCGCATATCAAACGCACTGTGGAGTGCTGAAAACACCAGAAAACGTGTTTTTCGCATACAAAAGCACGAAAACAGCGATATCGGTGATTCTGCACACTTGTAGCAGCAGAATCATGAAGATTATCACTGATAATGCATATCTCAGCTGGAAACATCAACGATAACGAAGATATGGCAGTTTCCGCATATCAAACGCACTGTGGAGTGCTGAAAACACCAGAAAACGTGTTTTTCGCATTCAATAGCACGAAAACAGCGATTTCGGTGATTCTGCACACTTGTTGCAGCAGAATCATGAAGATTATCACTGATAATGCATATCTCAGCTGGAAACAACAACGATACCGAAGATATGGCAGTTTCCGCATATCAAACGCACTGTGGAGTGCTGAAAACACCAGAAAACGTGTTTTTCGCATTCAATAGCACGAAAACAGCGATTTCGGTGATTCTGCACACTTGTAACAGCAGAATCATGAAGATTATCACTGAAAATGCATATCTCAGCTGGATACAACAACGATACCGAAGATATGGCAGTTTCCGCCTATCAAACGCACTGTAGAGTGCTGAAAACACCAGAAAACGTGTTTTCGCATTCAATAGCACGAAAACAGCGATTTCGGTGATTCTGCACACTTGAAACAGCAGAATCATGAAGATTATCACTGAAAATGCATATCTCAGCTGGAAACATCAACGATACCGAAGATATGGCAGTTTCCGCATATCAAACGCACTGTGGAGTGCTGAAAACACCAGAAAACGTGTTTTTCGCATTCAATAGCACGAAAGCAGCGATTTCGGTGATTCTGCACACTTGCAACAGCAGAATCATGAAGATTATCACTGATAAAGCATATCTCAGCTGGAAACAACAACGATACCGAAGATATGGCAGTTTCCGCATATCAAACGCACTGTGGAGTGCTGAAAACACCAGAAAACGTGTTTTCGCATTCAATAGCACGAAAACAGCGATTTCGGTGATTCTGCACACTTGTTGCAGCAGAATCATGAAGATTATCACTGATAATGCATATCTCAGCTGGAAACAACAACGATACCGAAGATATGGCAGTTTCCGCATATCAAACGCACTGTGGAGTGCTGAAAACACCAGAAAACGTGTTTTTCGCATTCAATAGCACGAAAACAGCGATTTCGGTGATTCTGCACACTTGTAACAGCAGAATCATGAAGATTATCACTGAAAATGCATATCTCAGCTGGATACAACAACGATACCGAAGATATGGCAGTTTCCGCCTATCAAACGCACTGTAGAGTGCTGAAAACACCAGAAAACGTGTTTTCGCATTCAATAGCACGAAAACAGCGATTTCGGTGATTCTGCACACTTGAAACAGCAGAATCATGAAGATTATCACTGAAAATGCATATCTCAGCTGGAAACATCAACGATACCGAAGATATGGCAGTTTCCGCATATCAAACGCACTGTGGAGTGCTGAAAACACCAGAAAACGTGTTTTTCGCATTCAATAGCACGAAAGCAGCGATTTCGGTGATTCTGCACACTTGCAACAGCAGAATCATGAAGATTATCACTGATAAAGCATATCTCAGCTGGAAACAACAACGATACCGAAGATATGGCAGTTTCCGCATATCAAACGCACTGTGGAGTGCTGAAAACACCAGAAAACGTGTTTTTCGCATTCAATAGCACGAAAACAGCGATTTCGGTGATTCTGCACACTTGTAACAGCAGAGTCATGAAGATTATCACTGAAAATGCATATCCCAGCTGGAAGCAACAACGATACCGAAGATATGGCAGTTTCCGCATATCAAACGCACTGTGGAGTGCTGAAAACACCAGAAAACGTGTTTTTCGCATTCAATAGCACGAAAACAGCGATTTCGGTGATTCTGCACACTTGTAACAGCAGAATCATGAAGATTATCACTGAAAATGCATATCTCAGCTGGAAACATCAACGATAACGAAGATATGGCAGTTTCCGCATATCAAACGCACAGTGGAGTGCTGAAAACACCAGAAAACGTGTTTTTCGCATTCAATAGCACGAAAACAGCGATTTCGGTGATTCTGCACACTTGTAACAGCAGAATCATGAAGATTATCACTGATAATGCATATCTCAGCTGGAAACAACAACGATACCAAAGATATCGCAGTTTCCGCATGTCAAACACTCTGTGGCGTGCTGAAAACACCAGAAAACGTGTTTTTCGCATTCAAAAGCACGAAAACAGCGATTTCGGTGATTCTGCACACTTGTAACCGCAGATTCATGAAGATTATCACTGAAAATGCATATCTCAGCTGGAAACAATAACGATTCCGAAGATATGGCAGTTTCCGCATATCAAACGCACTTGTGGAGTGCTGAAAACACCAGAAAACGTGTTTTCGCATTCAATAGGACGAAAACAGCGATTTCGGTGATTCTGCACACTTGTTGCAGCAGAATCATGAAGATTATCACTCAAAATGCATATCTCAGCCGGAAACATCAACGATACCGAAGATATGGCAGTTTCCGCATATGAAACGCACTGTGGTGTGCTGAAAACACCAGAAAACGTGTTTTCGCATTCAATAGCACGAAAACAGCGATTTCGGTGATTCTGCACACTTGTAACAGCAGAATCATGAAGATTATCACTGAAAATGCATATCTCAGCTGAAAACAACAACGATACCAAAGATATCGCAGTTTCCGCATGTCAAACACTCTGTGGCGTGCTGAGAACACCAGAAAACGTATTTTTCGCATTCAATAGCACGAAAACAGCGATTTCGGTGATTCTGCACACTTGTAACAGTAGAATCATGAAGATTATCACTGATAATGCATATCTCAGCTGGAAACAACAACGATACCAAAGATATCGCAGTTTCCGCATGTCAAACACTCTGTGGCGTGCTGAAAACATCAGAAAACTTGTTTTTCGCATTCAATAGCACGAAAACAGCGATTTCGGTGATTCTGCACTCTTGTAACAGCAGAATCATGAAGACTATCACTGAAAATGCATATCTCAGCTGGATACAACAACGATACCGAAGATATGGCAGTTTCCGCATATAAAACGCACTGTGGAGTGCTGAAAACACCAGAAAACGTGTTTTCGCATTCAATAGCACGAAAACAGCGATTTCGGTGATTCTGCACACTTGTAACAGCAGAATCATGAAGATTATCACTGAAAATGCATATCTCAGCTGGATACAACAACGATACCGAAGATATGGCAGTTTCCGCATATCAAACGCACTGTGGAGTGCTGAAAACACCAGAAAACGTGTTTTCGCATTCAATAGCACGAAAACAGCGATTTCGGTGATTCTGCACACTTGTAACAGCAGAATCATGAAGATAATCACTGAAAATGCATATCTCAGCTGGAAACAACAACCATTCCGAAGATATGGCAGTTTCCGCATATCAAACGCAATGTGGAGTGCTGAAAACACCAGAAAACGTGTTTTCGCATTCAATAGCACGAAAACAGCGATTTCGGTGATTCTGCACACTTGTAACAGCAGAATCATGAAGATAATCACTGAAAATGCATATCTCAGCTGGAAACAACAACGATTCCGAAGATATGGCAGTTTCCGCATATCAAACGCACTGTGGAGTGCTGAAAACACCAGAAAACGTGCTTTTCGCATTCAATAGCACGAAAACAGCGATTTCGGTGATTCTGCACACTTGTAACAGCAGAATCATGAAGATTATCACTGATAATGCATATCTCAGCTGGAAACAACAACGATACCAAAGATGTCGCTGTTTCCGCATGTCAAACACTCTGTGGCGTGCTGAAAACATCAGAAAACGTGTTTTTCGCATTCAAAACCACGAAAACAGCGATTTCGGTGATTCTGCACATTTGTAACAGCAGAATCATGAAGATTATCACTGAAAATGCATATCTCAGCTGGAAACAACAACGATACCGAAGATATGGCAGTTTCCGCATATCAAACGCACTGTGGAGTGCTGAAAACACCAGAAAACGTGTTTTCGCATTCAATAGCACGAAGACAGCGATTTCGGTGATTCTGCACACTTGTAACAGCAGAATCATGAAGATTATCACTGAAAATGCATATCTCAGCTGGATACAACAACGATACCGAAGATATGGCAGTTTCCGCATATCAAACGCACTGTGGAGTGCTGAAAACACCAGAAAACGTGTTTTCGCATTCAATAGCACGAAAACAGCGATTTCGGTAATTCTGCACACTTGTAACAGCAGAATCATGAAGATTATCACTGAAAATCCATATCTCAGCTGGAAACATCAACGATACCGAAGATATGGCAGTTTCCGCATATCAAACGCACTGTGGAGTGCTGAAAACACCAGAAAACGTGTTTTTCGCATACAAAAGCACGAAAACAGCGATATCGGTGATTCTGTACACTTGTAACAGCAGAATCATGAAGATTATCACTGAGAATGCATATCTCAGCTGGAAACAACAACAATACCGAAGATATGGCAGTTTCCGCATATCAAACGCACTGTGGAGTGCTGAAAACACCAGAAAACGTGTTTTTCGCATTCAATAGCACGAAAGCAGCGATTTCGGTGATTCTGCACACTTGCAACAGCAGAATCATGAAGATTATCACTGAAAATGCATATCTCAGCTGGAAACATCAACGATACCGAAGATATGGCAGTTTCCCCATATCAAACGCACTGTGGAGTGCTGAAAACACCAGAAACGTGTTTTTCGCATTCAATAGCACGAAAACAGCGATTTCGGTGATTCTGCACACTTGTAGCAGCAGAATCATGAAGATTATCACTGATAATGCATATCTCAGCTGGAAACATCAACGATAACGAAGATATGGCAGTTTCCGCATATCAAACGCACTGTGGAGTGCTGAAAACACCAGAAAACGTGTTTTCGCATTCAATAGCACGAAAACAGCGATTTCGGTGATTCTGCACACTTGTAACAGCAGAATCATGAAGATTATCACTGAAAATGCATATCTCAGCTGGATACAACAACGATACCGAAGATATGGCAGTTTCCGCATATCAAACGCACTGTGGAGTGCTGAAAACACCAGAAAACGTGTTTTCGCATTCAATAGCACGAAAACAGCGATTTCGGTGATTCTGCACACTTGCAACAGCAGAATCATGAAGATTATCACTGAAAATGCATATCTCAGCTGGAAACATCAACGATACCGAAGATATGGCAGTTTCCCCATATCAAACGCACTGTGGAGTGCTGAAAACACCAGAAAACGTGTTTTTCGCATTCAATAGCACGAAAGCAGCGATTTCGGTGATTCTGCACACTTGCAACAGCAGAATCATGAAGATTATCACTGAAAATGCATATCTCAGCTGGAAACATCAACGATACCGAAGATATGGCAGTTTCCCCATATCAAACGCACTGTGGAGTGCTGAAAACACCAGAAACTTGTTTTTCGCATTCAATAGCACGAAAACAGCGATTTCGGTGATTCTGCACTCTTGTAACAGCAGAATCATGAAGACTATCACTGAAAATGCATATCTCAGCTGGATACAACAACGATACCGAAGATATGGCAGTTTCCGCATATCAAACGCACTGTGGAGTGCTGAAAACACCAGAAAACGTGTTTTCGCATTCAATAGCACGAAAACAGCGATTTCGGTGATTCTGCACACTTGTAACAGCAGAATCATGAAGATTATCACTGAAAATGCATATCTCAGCTGGATACAACAACGATACCGAAGATATGGCAGTTTCCGCATATCAAACGCACTGTGGAGTGCTGAAAACACCAGAAAACGTGTTTTCGCATTCAATAGCACGAAAACAGCGATTTCGGTGATTCTGCACACTTGTAACAGCAGAATCATGAAGATAATCACTGAAAATGCATATCTCAGCTGGAAACAACAACGATTCCGAAGATATGGCAGTTTCCGCATATCAAACGCAATGTGGAGTGCTGAAAACACCAGAAAACGTGTTTTCGCATTCAATAGCACGAAAACAGCGATTTCGGTGATTCTGCACACTTGTAGCAGCAGAATCATGAAGATTATCACTGATAATGCATATCTCAGCTGGAAACATCAACGATAACGAAGATATGGCAGTTTCCGCATATCAAACGCACTGTGGAGTGCTGAAAACACCAGAAAACGTGTTTTTCGCATTCAATAGCACGAAAACAGCGATTTCGGTGATTCTGCACACTTGTTGCAGCAGAATCATGAAGATTATCACTGATAATGCATATCTCAGCTGGAAACAACAACGATACCGAAGATATGGCAGTTTCCGCATATCAAACGCACTGTGGAGTGCTGAAAACACCAGAAAACGTGTTTTTCGCATTCAATAGCACGAAAACAGCGATTTCGGTGATTCTGCACACTTGTAACAGCAGAATCATGAAGATTATCACTGAAAATGCATATCTCAGCTGGATACAACAACGATACCGAAGATATGGCAGTTTCCGCCTATCAAACGCACTGTAGAGTGCTGAAAACACCAGAAAACGTGTTTTCGCATTCAATAGCACGAAAACAGCGATTTCGGTGATTCTGCACACTTGAAACAGCAGAATCATGAAGATTATCACTGAAAATGCATATCTCAGCTGGAAACATCAACGATACCGAAGATATGGCAGTTTCCGCATATCAAACGCACTGTGGAGTGCTGAAAACACCAGAAAACGTGTTTTTCGCATTCAATAGCACGAAAGCAGCGATTTCGGTGATTCTGCACACTTGCAACAGCAGAATCATGAAGATTATCACTGATAAAGCATATCTCAGCTGGAAACAACAACGATACCGAAGATATGGCAGTTTCCGCATATCAAACGCACTGTGGAGTGCTGAAAACACCAGAAAACGTGTTTTTCGCATTCAATAGCACGAAAACAGCGATTTCGGTGATTCTGCACACTTGTAACAGCAGAGTCATGAAGATTATCACTGAAAATGCATATCCCAGCTGGAAGCAACAACGATACCGAAGATATGGCAGTTTCCGCATATCAAACGCACTGTGGAGTGCTGAAAACACCAGAAAACGTGTTTTTCGCATTCAATAGCACGAAAACAGCGATTTCGGTGATTCTGCACACTTGTAACAGCAGAATCATGAAGATTATCACTGAAAATGCATATCTCAGCTGGAAACATCAACGATAACGAAGATATGGCAGTTTCCGCATATCAAACGCACAGTGGAGTGCTGAAAACACCAGAAAACGTGTTTTTCGCATTCAATAGCACGAAAACAGCGATTTCGGTGATTCTGCACACTTGTAACAGCAGAATCATGAAGATTATCACTGATAATGCATATCTCAGCTGGAAACAACAACGATACCAAAGATATCGCTGTTTCCGCATGTCAAACACTCTGTGGCGTGCTGAAAACACCAGAAAACGTGTTTTTCGCATTCAAAAGCACGAAAACAGCGATTTCGGTGATTCTGCACACTTGTAACCGCAGATTCATGAAGATTATCACTGAAAATGCATATCACAGCTGGAAACAATAACGATTCCGAAGATATGGCAGTTTCCGCATATCAAACGCACTTGTGGAGTGCTGAAAACACCAGAAAACGTGTTTTCGCATTCAATAGGACGAAAACAGCGATTTCGGTGATTCTGCACACTTGTTGCAGCAGAATCATGAAGATTATCACTGAAAATGCATATCTCAGCCGGAAACATCAACGATACCGAAGATATGGCAGTTTCCGCATATGAAACGCACTGTGGTGTGCTGAAAACACCAGAAAACGTGTTTTCGCATTCAATAGCACGAAAACAGCGATTTCGGTGATTCTGCACACTTGTAACAGCAGAATCATGAAGATTATCACTGAAAATGCATATCTCAGCTGAAAACAACAACGATACCAAAGATATCGCAGTTTCCGCATGTCAAACACTCTGTGGCGTGCTGAAAACACCAGAAAACGTATTTTTCGCATTCAATAGCACGAAAACAGCGATTTCGGTGATTCTGCACACTTGTAACAGTAGAATCATGAAGATTATCACTGATAATGCATATCTCAGCTGGAAACAACAACGATACCAAAGATATCGCAGTTTCCGCATGTCAAACACTCTGTGGCGTGCTGAAAACATCAGAAAACTTGTTTTTCGCATTCAATAGCACGAAAACAGCGATTTCGGTGATTCTGCACTCTTGTAACAGCAGAATCATGAAGACTATCACTGAAAATGCATATCTCAGCTGGATACAACAACGATACCGAAGATATGGCAGTTTCCGCATATCAAACGCACTGTGGAGTGCTGAAAACACCAGAAAACGTGTTTTCGCATTCAATAGCACGAAAACAGCGATTTCGGTGATTCTGCACACTTGTAACAGCAGAATCATGAAGATTATCACTGAAAATGCATATCTCAGCTGGATACAACAACGATACCGAAGATATGGCAGTTTCCGCATATCAAACGCACTGTGGAGTGCTGAAAACACCAGAAAACGTGTTTTCGCATTCAATAGCACGAAAACAGCGATTTCGGTGATTCTGCACACTTGTAACAGCAGAATCATGAAGATAATCACTGAAAATGCATATCTCAGCTGGAAACAACAACGATTCCGAAGATATGGCAGTTTCCGCATATCAAACGCAATGTGGAGTGCTGAAAACACCAGAAAACGTGTTTTCGCATTCAATAGCACGAAAACAGCGATTTCGGTGATTCTGCACACTTGTAACAGCAGAATCATGAAGATAATCACTGAAAATGCATATCTCAGCTGGAAACAACAACGATTCCGAAGATATGGCAGTTTCCGCATATCAAACGCACTGTGGAGTGCTGAAAACACCAGAAAACGTGCTTTTCGCATTCAATAGCACGAAAACAGCGATTTCGGTGATTCTGCACACTTGTAACAGCAGAATCATGAAGATTATCACTGATAATGCATATCTCAGCTGGAAACAACAACGATACCAAAGATGTCGCTGTTTCCGCATGTCAAACACTCTGTGGCGTGCTGAAAACATCAGAAAACGTGTTTTTCGCATTCAAAACCACGAAAACAGCGATTTCGGTGATTCTGCACATTTGTAACAGCAGAATCATGAAGATTATCACTGAAAATGCATATCTCAGCTGGAAACAACAACGATACCGAAGATATGGCAGTTTCCGCATATCAAACGCACTGTGGAGTGCTGAAAACCCCAGAAAACGTGTTTTTCGCATTCAATAGCACGAAAGCAGCGATTTCGGTGATTCTGCACACTTGCAACAGCAGAATCATGAAGATTATCACTGAAAATGCATATCTCAGCTGGAAACAACAACGATACCGAAGATATGGCAGTTTCCGCATATCAAACGCACTGTGGAGTGCTGAAAACACCAGAAAACGTGTTTTTCGCATTCAATAGCACGAAAACAGCGATTTCGGTGATTCTGCACACTTGTTGCAGCAGAATCATGAAGATTATCACTGATAATGCATATCTCAGCTGGAAACAACAACGATACCGAAGATATGGCAGTTTCCGCATATCAAACGCACTGTGGAGTGCTGAAAACACCAGAAAACGTGTTTTTCGCATTCAATAGCACGAAAACAGCGATTTCGGTGATTCTGCACACTTGTAACAGCAGAATCATGAAGATTATCACTGAAAATGCATATCTCAGCTGGAAACAACAACGATACCGAAGATATGGCAGTTTCCGCATATCAAACGCACTGTGGAGTGCTGAAAACACCAGAAAACGTGTTTTCGCATTCAATAGCACGAAGACAGCGATTTCGGTGATTCTGCACACTTGTAACAGCAGAATCATGAAGATTATCACTGAAAATGCATATCTCAGCTGGATACAACAACGATACCGAAGATATGGCAGTTTCCGCATATCAAACGCACTGTGGAGCGCTGAAAACACCAGAAAACGTGTTTTTCGCATTCAATAGCACGAAAACAGCGATTTCGGTGATTCTGCACACTTGTTGCAGCAGAATCATGAAGATTATCACTGATAATGCATATCTCAGCTGGAAACAACAACGATACCGAAGATATGGCAGTTTCCGCATATCAAACGCACTGTGGAGTGCTGAAAACACCAGAAAACGTGTTTTTCGCATTCAATAGCACGAAAACAGCGATTTCGGTGATTCTGCACACTTGTAACAGCAGAATCATGAAGATTATCACTGAAAATGCATATCTCAGCTGGAAACAACAACGATACCGAAGATATGGCAGTTTCCGCATAGCAAACGCACTGTGGAGTGCTGAAAACACCAGAAAACGTGTTTTCGCATTCAATAGCACGAAGACAGCGATTTCGGTGATTCTGCACACTTGTAACAGCAGAATCATGAAGATTATCACTGAAAATGCATATCTCAGCTGGATACAACAACGATACCGAAGATATGGCAGTTTCCGCATATCAAACGCACTGTGGAGCGCTGAAAACACCAGAAAACGTGTTTTTCGCATTCAATAGCACGAAAACAGCGATTTCGGTGATTCTGCACTCCTGTAACAGCAGAATCATGAAGATTATCACTGAAAATGCATATCTCAGCCGGAAACATCAACGATACCGAAGATATGGCAGTTTCCGCATATGAAACGCACTGTGGTGTGCTGAAAACACCAGAAAACGTGTTTTCGCATTCAATAGCACGAAAACAGCGATTTCGGTGATTCTGCACACTTGTAACAGCAGAATCATGAAGATTATCACTGATAATGCATATCTCAGCTGGAAACAACAACGATACCAAAGATATCGCAGTTTCCGCATGTCAAACACTCTGTGGCGTGCTGAAAACATCAGAAAACTTGTTTTTCGCATTCAATAGCACGAAAACAGCGATTTCGGTGATTCTGCACTCTTGTAACAGCAGAATCATGAAGACTATCACTGAAAATGCATATCTCAGCTGGATACAACAACGATACCGAAGATATGGCAGTTTCCGCATATCAAACGCACTGTGGAGTGCTGAAAACACCAGAAAACGTGTTTTCGCATTCAATAGCACGAAAACAGCGATTTCGGTGATTCTGCACACTTGTAACAGCAGAATCATGAAGATTATCACTGAAAATGCATATCTCAGCTGGATACAACAACGATACCGAAGATATGGCAGTTTCCGCATATCAAACGCACTGTGGAGTGCTGAAAACACCAGAAAACGTGTTTTCGCATTCAATAGCACGAAAACAGCGATTTCGGTGATTCTGCACACTTGTAACAGCAGAATCATGAAGATTATCACTGAAAATGCATATCTCAGCTGGAAACATCAACGATACCGAAGATATGGCAGTTTCCGCATATCAAACGCACTGTGGAGTGCTGAAAACACCAGAAAACGTGTTTTTCGCATTCAATAGCACGAAAGCAGCGATTTCGGTGATTCTGCACACTTGCAACAGCAGAATCATGAAGATTATCACTGATAAAGCATATCTCAGCTGGAAACAACAACGATACCGAAGATATGGCAGTTTCCGCATATCAAACGCACTGTGGAGTGCTGAAAACACCAGAAAACGTGTTTTTCGCATTCAATAGCACGAAAACAGCGATTTCGGTGATTCTGCACACTTGTAACAGCAGAATCATGAAGATTATCACTGAAAATGCATATCTCAGCTGGAAACAACAACGATACCGAAGATATGGCAGTTTCCGCATATCAAACGCACTGTGGAGTGCTGAAAACACCAGAAAACGTGTTTTCGCATTCAATAGCACGAAGACAGCGATTTCGGTGATTCTGCACACTTGTAACAGCAGAATCATGAAGATTATCACTGAAAATGCATATCTCAGCTGGATACAACAACGATACCGAAGATATGGCAGTTTCCGCATATCAAACGCACTGTGGAGCGCTGAAAACACCAGAAAACGTGTTTTTCGCATTCAATAGCACGAAAACAGCGATTTCGGTGATTCTGCACACTTGTTGCAGCAGAATCATGAAGATTATCACTGATAATGCATATCTCAGCTGGAAACAACAACGATACCGAAGATATGGCAGTTTCCGCATATCAAACGCACTGTGGAGTGCTGAAAACACCAGAAAACGTGTTTTTCGCATTCAATAGCACGAAAACAGCGATTTCGGTGATTCTGCACACTTGTAACAGCAGAATCATGAAGATTATCACTGAAAATGCATATCTCAGCTGGAAACAACAACGATACCGAAGATATGGCAGTTTCCGCATAGCAAACGCACTGTGGAGTGCTGAAAACACCAGAAAACGTGTTTTCGCATTCAATAGCACGAAGACAGCGATTTCGGTGATTCTGCACACTTGTAACAGCAGAATCATGAAGATTATCACTGAAAATGCATATCTCAGCTGGATACAACAACGATACCGAAGATATGGCAGTTTCCGCATATCAAACGCACTGTGGAGCGCTGAAAACACCAGAAAACGTGTTTTTCGCATTCAATAGCACGAAAACAGCGATTTCGGTGATTCTGCACTCCTGTAACAGCAGAATCATGAAGATTATCACTGAAAATGCATATCTCAGCCGGAAACATCAACGATACCGAAGATATGGCAGTTTCCGCATATGAAACGCACTGTGGTGTGCTGAAAACACCAGAAAACGTGTTTTCGCATTCAATAGCACGAAAACAGCGATTTCGGTGATTCTGCACACTTGTAACAGCAGAATCATGAAGATTATCACTGATAATGCATATCTCAGCTGGAAACAACAACGATACCAAAGATATCGCAGTTTCCGCATGTCAAACACTCTGTGGCGTGCTGAAAACATCAGAAAACTTGTTTTTCGCATTCAATAGCACGAAAACAGCGATTTCGGTGATTCTGCACTCTTGTAACAGCAGAATCATGAAGACTATCACTGAAAATGCATATCTCAGCTGGATACAACAACGATACCGAAGATATGGCAGTTTCCGCATATCAAACGCACTGTGGAGTGCTGAAAACACCAGAAAACGTGTTTTCGCATTCAATAGCACGAAAACAGCGATTTCGGTGATTCTGCACACTTGTAACAGCAGAATCATGAAGATTATCACTGAAAATGCATATCTCAGCTGGATACAACAACGATACCGAAGATATGGCAGTTTCCGCATATCAAACGCACTGTGGAGTGCTGAAAACACCAGAAAACGTGTTTTCGCATTCAATAGCACGAAAACAGCGATTTCGGTGATTCTGCACACTTGTAACAGCAGAATCATGAAGATTATCACTGAAAATGCATATCTCAGCTGGAAACATCAACGATACCGAAGATATGGCAGTTTCCGCATATCAAACGCACTGTGGAGTGCTGAAAACACCAGAAAACGTGTTTTTCGCATTCAATAGCACGAAAGCAGCGATTTCGGTGATTCTGCACACTTGCAACAGCAGAATCATGAAGATTATCACTGATAAAGCATATCTCAGCTGGAAACAACAACGATACCGAAGATATGGCAGTTTCCGCATATCAAACGCACTGTGGAGTGCTGAAAACACCAGAAAACGTGTTTTCGCATTCAATAGCACGAAAACAGCGATTTCGGTAATTCTGCACACTTGCAACAGCAGAATCATGAAGATTATCACTGATAAAGCATATCTCAGCTGGAAACAACAACGATACCGAAGATATGGCAGTTTCCGCATATCAAACGCACTGTGGAGTGCTGAAAACACCAGAAAACGTGTTTTTCGCATTCAATAGCACGAAAACAGCGATTTCGGTGATTCTGCACACTTGTAACAGCAGAGTCATGAAGATTATCACTGAAAATGCATATCCCAGCTGGAAGCAACAACGATACCGAAGATATGGCAGTTTCCGCATATCAAACGCACTGTGGAGTGCTGAAAACACCAGAAAACGTGTTTTTCGCATTCAATAGCACGAAAACAGCGATTTCGGTGATTCTGCACACTTGTAACAGCAGAATCATGAAGATTATCACTGAAAATGCATATCTCAGCTGGAAACATCAACGATAACGAAGATATGGCAGTTTCCGCATATCAAACGCACAGTGGAGTGCTGAAAACACCAGAAAACGTGTTTTTCGCATTCAATAGCACGAAAACAGCGATTTCGGTGATTCTGCACACTTGTAACAGCAGAATCATGAAGATTATCACTGATAATGCATATCTCAGCTGGAAACAACAACGATACCAAAGATATCGCAGTTTCCGCATGTCAAACACTCTGTGGCGTGCTGAAAACACCAGAAAACGTGTTTTTCGCATTCAAAAGCACGAAAACAGCGATTTCGGTGATTCTGCACACTTGTAACCGCAGATTCATGAAGATTATCACTGAAAATGCATATCACAGCTGGAAACAATAACGATTCCGAAGATATGGCAGTTTCCGCATATCAAACGCACTTGTGGAGTGCTGAAAACACCAGAAAACGTGTTTTCGCATTCAATAGGACGAAAACAGCGATTTCGGTGATTCTGCACACTTGTTGCAGCAGAATCATGAAGATTATCACTGAAAATGCATATCTCAGCCGGAAACATCAACGATACCGAAGATATGGCAGTTTCCGCATATGAAACGCACTGTGGTGTGCTGAAAACACCAGAAAACGTGTTTTCGCATTCAATAGCACGAAAACAGCGATTTCGGTGATTCTGCACACTTGTAACAGCAGAATCATGAAGATTATCACTGAAAATGCATATCTCAGCTGAAAACAACAACGATACCAAAGATATCGCAGTTTCCGCATGTCAAACACTCTGTGGCGTGCTGAAAACACCAGAAAACGTATTTTTCGCATTCAATAGCACGAAAACAGCGATTTCGGTGATTCTGCACACTTGTAACAGTAGAATCATGAAGATTATCACTGATAATGCATATCTCAGCTGGAAACAACAACGATACCAAAGATATCGCAGTTTCCGCATGTCAAACACTCTGTGGCGTGCTGAAAACATCAGAAAACTTGTTTTTCGCATTCAATAGCACGAAAACAGCGATTTCGGTGATTCTGCACTCTTGTAACAGCAGAATCATGAAGACTATCACTGAAAATGCATATCTCAGCTGGATACAACAACGATACCGAAGATATGGCAGTTTCCGCATATCAAACGCACTGTGGAGTGCTGAAAACACCAGAAAACGTGTTTTCGCATTCAATAGCACGAAAACAGCGATTTCGGTGATTCTGCACACTTGTAACAGCAGAATCATGAAGATTATCACTGAAAATGCATATCTCAGCTGGATACAACAACGATACCGAAGATATGGCAGTTTCCGCATATCAAACGCACTGTGGAGTGCTGAAAACACCAGAAAACGTGTTTTCGCATTCAATAGCACGAAAACAGCGATTTCGGTGATTCTGCACACTTGTAACAGCAGAATCATGAAGATAATCACTGAAAATGCATATCTCAGCTGGAAACAACAACGATTCCGAAGATATGGCAGTTTCCGCATATCAAACGCAATGTGGAGTGCTGAAAACACCAGAAAACGTGTTTTCGCATTCAATAGCACGAAAACAGCGATTTCGGTGATTCTGCACACTTGTAACAGCAGAATCATGAAGATAATCACTGAAAATGCATATCTCAGCTGGAAACAACAACGATTCCGAAGATATGGCAGTTTCCGCATATCAAACGCACTGTGGAGTGCTGAAAACACCAGAAAACGTGCTTTTCGCATTCAATAGCACGAAAACAGCGATTTCGGTGATTCTGCACACTTGTAACAGCAGAATCATGAAGATTATCACTGATAATGCATATCTCAGCTGGAAACAACAACGATACCAAAGATGTCGCTGTTTCCGCATGTCAAACACTCTGTGGCGTGCTGAAAACATCAGAAAACGTGTTTTTCGCATTCAAAACCACGAAAACAGCGATTTCGGTGATTCTGCACATTTGTAACAGCAGAATCATGAAGATTATCACTGAAAATGCATATCTCAGCTGGAAACAACAACGATACCGAAGATATGGCAGTTTCCGCATATCAAACGCACTGTGGAGTGCTGAAAACCCCAGAAAACGTGTTTTTCGCATTCAATAGCACGAAAGCAGCGATTTCGGTGATTCTGCACACTTGCAACAGCAGAATCATGAAGATTATCACTGAAAATGCATATCTCAGCTGGAAACAACAACGATACCGAAGATATGGCAGTTTCCGCATATCAAACGCACTGTGGAGTGCTGAAAACACCAGAAAACGTGTTTTTCGCATTCAATAGCACGAAAACAGCGATTTCGGTGATTCTGCACACTTGTTGCAGCAGAATCATGAAGATTATCACTGATAATGCATATCTCAGCTGGAAACAACAACGATACCGAAGATATGGCAGTTTCCGCATATCAAACGCACTGTGGAGTGCTGAAAACACCAGAAAACGTGTTTTTCGCATTCAATAGCACGAAAACAGCGATTTCGGTGATTCTGCACACTTGTAACAGCAGAATCATGAAGATTATCACTGAAAATGCATATCTCAGCTGGAAACAACAACGATACCGAAGATATGGCAGTTTCCGCATATCAAACGCACTGTGGAGTGCTGAAAACACCAGAAAACGTGTTTTCGCATTCAATAGCACGAAGACAGCGATTTCGGTGATTCTGCACACTTGTAACAGCAGAATCATGAAGATTATCACTGAAAATGCATATCTCAGCTGGATACAACAACGATACCGAAGATATGGCAGTTTCCGCATATCAAACGCACTGTGGAGCGCTGAAAACACCAGAAAACGTGTTTTTCGCATTCAATAGCACGAAAACAGCGATTTCGGTGATTCTGCACACTTGTTGCAGCAGAATCATGAAGATTATCACTGATAATGCATATCTCAGCTGGAAACAACAACGATACCGAAGATATGGCAGTTTCCGCATATCAAACGCACTGTGGAGTGCTGAAAACACCAGAAAACGTGTTTTTCGCATTCAATAGCACGAAAACAGCGATTTCGGTGATTCTGCACACTTGTAACAGCAGAATCATGAAGATTATCACTGAAAATGCATATCTCAGCTGGAAACAACAACGATACCGAAGATATGGCAGTTTCCTCATAGCAAACGCACTGTGGAGTGCTGAAAACACCAGAAAACGTGTTTTCGCATTCAATAGCACGAAGACAGCGATTTCGGTGATTCTGCACACTTGTAACAGCAGAATCATGAAGATTATCACTGAAAATGCATATCTCAGCTGGATACAACAACGATACCGAAGATATGGCAGTTTCCGCATATCAAACGCACTGTGGAGCGCTGAAAACACCAGAAAACGTGTTTTTCGCATTCAATAGCACGAAAACAGCGATTTCGGTGATTCTGCACTCCTGTAACAGCAGAATCATGAAGATTATCACTGAAAATGCATATCTCAGCCGGAAACATCAACGATACCGAAGATATGGCAGTTTCCGCATATGAAACGCACTGTGGTGTGCTGAAAACACCAGAAAACGTGTTTTCGCATTCAATAGCACGAAAACAGCGATTTCGGTGATTCTGCACACTTGTAACAGCAGAATCATGAAGATTATCACTGATAATGCATATCTCAGCTGGAAACAACAACGATACCAAAGATATCGCAGTTTCCGCATGTCAAACACTCTGTGGCGTGCTGAAAACATCAGAAAACTTGTTTTTCGCATTCAATAGCACGAAAACAGCGATTTCGGTGATTCTGCACTCTTGTAACAGCAGAATCATGAAGACTATCACTGAAAATGCATATCTCAGCTGGATACAACAACGATACCGAAGATATGGCAGTTTCCGCATATCAAACGCACTGTGGAGTGCTGAAAACACCAGAAAACGTGTTTTCGCATTCAATAGCACGAAAACAGCGATTTCGGTGATTCTGCACACTTGTAACAGCAGAATCATGAAGATTATCACTGAAAATGCATATCTCAGCTGGATACAACAACGATACCGAAGATATGGCAGTTTCCGCATATCAAACGCACTGTGGAGTGCTGAAAACACCAGAAAACGTGTTTTCGCATTCAATAGCACGAAAACAGCGATTTCGGTGATTCTGCACACTTGTAACAGCAGAATCATGAAGATTATCACTGAAAATGCATATCTCAGCTGGAAACATCAACGATACCGAAGATATGGCAGTTTCCGCATATCAAACGCACTGTGGAGTGCTGAAAACACCAGAAAACGTGTTTTTCGCATTCAATAGCACGAAAGCAGCGATTTCGGTGATTCTGCACACTTGCAACAGCAGAATCATGAAGATTATCACTGATAAAGCATATCTCAGCTGGAAACAACAACGATACCGAAGATATGGCAGTTTCCGCATATCAAACGCACTGTGGAGTGCTGAAAACACCAGAAAACGTGTTTTCGCATTCAATAGCACGAAAACAGCGATTTCGGTAATTCTGCACACTTGTAACAGCAGAATCATGAAGATTATCACTGAAAATCCATATCTCAGCTGGAAACATCAACGATACCGAAGATATGGCAGTTTCCGCATATCAAACGCACTGTGGAGTGCTGAAAACACCAGAAAACGTGTTTTTCGCATACAAAAGCACGAAAACAGCGATATCGGTGATTCTGCACACTTGTAGCAGCAGAAACATGAAGATTATCACTGATAATGCATATCTCAGCTGGAAACATCAACGATAACGAAAATATGGCAGTTTCCGCATATCAAACGCACTGTGGAGTGCTGAAAACACCAGAAAACGTGTTTTTCGCATTCAATAGCACGAAAACAGCGATTTCGGTGATTCTGCACACTTGTAACAGCAGAATCATGAAGATTATCACTGAAAATGCATATCTCAGCTGGATACAACAACGATACCGAAGATATGGCAGTTTCCGCCTATCAAACGCACTGTAGAGTGCTGAAAACACCAGAAAACGTGTTTTCGCATTCAATAGCACGAAAACAGCGATTTCGGTGATTCTGCACACTTGAAACAGCAGAATCATGAAGATTATCACTGAAAATGCATATCTCAGCTGGAAACATCAACGATACCGAAGATATGGCAGTTTCCGCATATCAAACGCACTGTGGAGTGCTGAAAACACCAGAAAACGTGTTTTTCGCATTCAATAGCACGAAAGCAGCGATTTCGGTGATTCTGCACACTTGCAACAGCAGAATCATGAAGATTATCACTGATAAAGCATATCTCAGCTGGAAACAACAACGATACCGAAGATATGGCAGTTTCCGCATATCAAACGCACTGTGGAGTGCTGAAAACACCAGAAAACGTGTTTTTCGCATTCAATAGCACGAAAACAGCGATTTCGGTGATTCTGCACACTTGTAACAGCAGAGTCATGAAGATTATCACTGAAAATGCATATCCCAGCTGGAAGCAACAACGATACCGAAGATATGGCAGTTTCCGCATATCAAACGCACTGTGGAGTGCTGAAAACACCAGAAAACGTGTTTTTCGCATTCAATAGCACGAAAACAGCGATTTCGGTGATTCTGCACACTTGTAACAGCAGAATCATGAAGATTATCACTGAAAATGCATATCTCAGCTGGAAACATCAACGATAACGAAGATATGGCAGTTTCCGCATATCAAACGCACAGTGGAGTGCTGAAAACACCAGAAAACGTGTTTTTCGCATTCAATAGCACGAAAACAGCGATTTCGGTGATTCTGCACACTTGTAACAGCAGAATCATGAAGATTATCACTGATAATGCATATCTCAGCTGGAAACAACAACGATACCAAAGATATCGCAGTTTCCGCATGTCAAACACTCTGTGGCGTGCTGAAAACACCAGAAAACGTGTTTTTCGCATTCAAAAGCACGAAAACAGCGATTTCGGTGATTCTGCACACTTGTAACCGCAGATTCATGAAGATTATCACTGAAAATGCATATCTCAGCTGGAAACAATAACGATTCCGAAGATATGGCAGTTTCCGCATATCAAACGCACTTGTGGAGTGCTGAAAACACCAGAAAACGTGTTTTCGCATTCAATAGGACGAAAACAGCGATTTCGGTGATTCTGCACACTTGTTGCAGCAGAATCATGAAGATTATCACTGAAAATGCATATCTCAGCCGGAAACATCAACGATACCGAAGATATGGCAGTTTCCGCATATGAAACGCACTGTGGTGTGCTGAAAACACCAGAAAACGTGTTTTCGCATTCAATAGCACGAAAACAGCGATTTCGGTGATTCTGCACACTTGTAACAGCAGAATCATGAAGATTATCACTGAAAATGCATATCTCAGCTGAAAACAACAACGATACCAAAGATATCGCAGTTTCCGCATGTCAAACACTCTGTGGCGTGCTGAGAACACCAGAAAACGTATTTTTCGCATTCAATAGCACGAAAACAGCAATTTCGGTGATTCTGCACACTTGTAACAGTAGAATCATGAAGATTATCACTGATAATGCATATCTCAGCTGGAAACAACAACGATACCAAAGATATCGCAGTTTCCGCATGTCAAACACTCTGTGGCGTGCTGAAAACATCAGAAAACTTGTTTTTCGCATTCAATAGCACGAAAACAGCGATTTCGGTGATTCTGCACTCTTGTAACAGCAGAATCATGAAGACTATCACTGAAAATGCATATCTCAGCTGGATACAACAACGATACCGAAGATATGGCAGTTTCCGCATATCAAACGCACTGTGGAGTGCTGAAAACACCAGAAAACGTGTTTTCGCATTCAATAGCACGAAAACAGCGATTTCGGTGATTCTGCACAGTTGTAACAGCAGAATCATGAAGATTATCACTGAAAATGCATATCTCAGCTGGATACAACAACGATACCGAAGATATGGCAGTTTCCGCATATCAAACGCACTGTGGAGTGCTGAAAACACCAGAAAACGTGTTTTCGCATTCAATAGCACGAAAACAGCGATTTCGGTGATTCTGCACACTTGTAACAGCAGAATCATGAAGATAATCACTGAAAATGCATATCTCAGCTGGAAACAACAACGATTCCGAAGATATGGCAGTTTCCGCATATCAAACGCAATGTGGAGTGCTGAAAACACCAGAAAACGTGTTTTCGCATTCAATAGCACGAAAACAGCGATTTCGGTGATTCTGCACACTTGTAACAGCAGAATCATGAAGATAATCACTGAAAATGCATATCTCAGCTGGAAACAACAACGATTCCGAAGATATGGCAGTTTCCGCATATCAAACGCACTGTGGAGTGCTGAAAACACCAGAAAACGTGCTTTTCGCATTCAATAGCACGAAAACAGCGATTTCGGTGATTCTGCACACTTGTAACAGCAGAATCATGAAGATTATCACTGATAATGCATATCTCAGCTGGAAACAACAACGATACCAAAGATGTCGCTGTTTCCGCATGTCAAACACTCTGTGGCGTGCTGAAAACATCAGAAAACGTGTTTTTCGCATTCAAAACCACGAAAACAGCGATTTCGGTGATTCTGCACATTTGTAACAGCAGAATCATGAAGATTATCACTGAAAATGCATATCTCAGCTGGAAACAACAACGATACCGAAGATATGGCAGTTTCCGCATATCAAACGCACTGTGGAGTGCTGAAAACACCAGAAAACGTGTTTTCGCATTCAATAGCACGAAGACAGCGATTTCGGTGATTCTGCACACTTGTAACAGCAGAATCATGAAGATTATCACTGAGAATGCATATCTCAGCTGGAAACAACAACAATACCGAAGATATGGCAGTTTCCGCATATCAAACGCACTGTGGAGTGCTGAAAACACCAGAAAACGTGTTTTTCGCATTCAATAGCACGAAAGCAGCGATTTCGGTGATTCTGCACACTTGCAACAGCAGAATCATGAAGATTATCACTGAAAATGCATATCTCAGCTGGAAACATCAACGATACCGAAGATATGGCAGTTTCCCCATATCAAACGCACTGTGGAGTGCTGAAAACACCAGAAACGTGTTTTTCGCATTCAATAGCACGAAAACAGCGATTTCGGTGATTCTGCACACTTGTAGCAGCAGAATCATGAAGATTATCACTGATAATGCATATCTCAGCTGGAAACATCAACGATAACGAAGATATGGCAGTTTCCGCATATCAAACGCACTGTGGAGTGCTGAAAACACCAGAAAACGTGTTTTTCGCATTCAATAGCACGAAAACAGCGATTTCGGTGATTCTGCACACTTGTTGCAGCAGAATCATGAAGATTATCACTGATAATGCATATCTCAGCTGGAAACAACAACGATACCGAAGATATGGCAGTTTCCGCATATCAAACGCACTGTGGAGTGCTGAAAACACCAGAAAACATGTTTTTCGCATTCAATAGCACGAAAACAGCGATTTCGGTGATTCTGCACACTTGTAACAGCAGAATCATGAAGATTATCACTGAAAATGCATATCTCAGCTGGATACAACAACGATACCGAAGATATGGCAGTTTCCGCCTATCAAACGCACTGTAGAGTGCTGAAAACACCAGAAAACGTGTTTTCGCATTCAATAGCACGAAAACAGCGATTTCGGTGATTCTGCACACTTGTAACAGCAGAATCATGAAGATAATCACTGAAAATGCATATCTCAGCTGGAAACAACAACGATTCCGAAGATATGGCAGTTTCCGCATAACAAACGCAATGTGGAGTGCTGAAAACACCAGAAAACGTGTTTTCGCATTCAATAGCACGAAAACAGCGATTTCGGTGATTCTGCACACTTGTAACAGCAGAATCATGAAGATAATCACTGAAAATGCATATCTCAGCTGGAAACAACAACGATTCCGAAGATATGGCAGTTTCCGCATATCAAACGCACTGTGGAGTGCTGAAAACACCAGAAAACGTGCTTTTCGCATTCAATAGCACGAAAACAGCGATTTCGGTGATTCTGCACACTTGTAACAGCAGAATCATGAAGATTATCACTGATAATGCATATCTCAGCTGGAAACAACAACGATACCAAAGATGTCGCTGTTTCCGCATGTCAAACACTCTGTGGCGTGCTGAAAACATCAGAAAACGTGTTTTTCGCATTTGTTACGTCCCGGATCGCGCTATTTTGGCAAAATCGAGACGGAGCACAATAATATACTGTTCTTTGCGTTCACGCAGCGCGTACGTCTGCGTCTAACGGGGACTTTCGCTAATTCAGTCGATTGTAAATGGTACTTACCTAGACTCCTTGTTAACTGCAGGCTGGATGATAATAGCGTAGCAGTTGATATGTGTATCGCGCACTTTGATAATTGGTTATAATAATTGAATATGGAATTATAATATGAATAATCTATTTAATATACTTCACGATGTAGGTTATATAAGATATGGAATACAATTGAATATGGTAATAGTAATATAATATAAGATATAGGAATACAATGAAATAGTAACACTTGGATATAGAAACACTTAGAAATAGTAACGCTTAGAAATAGAAACACTTAGAAATAGTAACGCTTGGAAATAGAAACACTTGATGTAGAAACGCGATGTACACTCCGGGAGTTCCGGAGTGGAACTGTCGTACTCTGGGGAATCCAGAGGAAAACTGACGCTGAGGCTGGGCGCTTGCTTGTTTTATAGTAGTGGAGTGTACAGTAGTGTGTGTTGGTGAATGGAGATTAGATATGAGGAGCGTGAGACCGGGGTAGATTAAGTAGGCGGATGTTTGGGAGATAGGAGAGGAATTCGTATGTTACTGGATCTGGTGTTTATGAGATAAGATAAGGAGTTGGAGTCGAGGAGGATGTTTATAAGATAAGAGAAGAATTCGTATGTTACTGGATCTGGTGTATATGTGATAAGATAAGGAGTTGGAGTCGAGGAGGATGTTTATAAGATAAGATATAGGAGAAGTGTGATGTGATGTCGGAGGAATGTGTTTATAGATAAGAGTTGGTCGTGAGAGCGGATGTCGATAGTCGAGGTTTAGTCTGGAGATATTGAAGGAATGTGTTTATAGATAAGAGTTGATCGTGAGAGCGGATGTCGGTAATAGGATATGGTAGTGGCTTAGTATCTATGTTATGGTTAATTCGGTCTTAAGATTATTGGTTACGTGCTTACTTGCTATCTTAATATTCTAGAATGTTCTACGCTATCTTACATGCTAATAGCGTTCGTTGCTTCTCACTCTCACTGTCACAGGTAAGTGTCTAAGTCCAACGTCGCTAGACGTAACACCTCCCTCCCTGGGGAGAAAATTCTTGTAGAGAATTTTCCTCAATGTTCATAGGGGTCTGAGAGATGGCACTGGGGGTAGAGCTTGTTAGCTCTATGAGGTGTGACGGACGTGTCTCCGTCTGTGTTGGGGTCTGGTTTGGGGTTCGGGTTCAGGGGTGCGGTATCCTCAGTAGGGGCTGTTCCGGTTCCCTGAAGTTCCACGATGTTGGGGGTCTTCCTCTGGTTTATGTACAGCAGGAAGTTTGTGACGGAGCTCCATGCAGCTCCGAGGAGTTTCAAGCTCCACCCGTAGATGGAATGCAGCGCGATGCCGTTTATCACCACGCTGATGGCTGCTTTCACGGCACGGATTGCTAGGTAGATGCCGATGAAACCGGCTGTGAAGGATCCGAAGGTTACGAAGCCTGACCAGATCCGTTTGGCGGTCGAAGCGGCAATGTGGTCCAGGGTCCTGTCGTCCAGGAGGTTGTACAGGTTCACGTCGCTGGTTTCGTATTGTCGTCCGGTGGCTCCTTGGGCTAGTGTGTTGATGATAGTCGGGCGTTCTATAGGGAACATGATGCGGTCCTTGAGTTTCTGGACATCATCGTGCGAGTAGATGCCTCCGTCTGCGAGGTTGTGAGGGTCTATGTATTTCCATGTTGACTGTGCCAAGGGTTTGAGCTGGGTTGGTGGTAAAGTTTCTATCGGTTTTGGAGATAGTTTATACCATTGTCCGTGAATTTTGTACATGGTGGGCAGGAGGTCGCTACATTCCCTCCTGGTTCCGGTGGTGGTTAAAATTCTGTGGATTGGCGTTAGAAATAAGGAATTATTTTTGTAGGTAACCGGGAGTTCGTCGTAGCAGTGGTTTGTCTGCCTTAGCTGGCATATGACGGGGATGCACTTGATGATGTGGATCGTTTCTCCCGTTGGGATGGCCATGTAGCCCGGTTCTCTTGTTACCATGGTGGCGACTTCTGCGGGTGCGAGATGTATGAGTGTGAGCGCGTTGTGGAGTATCTGCTTCTCGAGCGCGCAGCGCTGTTTTATGACGTCGTCGTATAGTTGCGTGATTTGCGTTTTGAAATGTTTTTCTACGTATATAAATTTAGAGTTGACGTATGTGAAAATGTCGAGATTGTTTACTGATATTGGCTTCCGTGTTCTAGGTTGCTCTCCGGCTGCTGTCTCGAGTATGAACAATTTTGGGTGCTCGGTGTGGATCAAGATGTAGCCGCATATTTTCGATTCTGTGGTCCGTGCCAATGCGAATGTGGTATCCTGGGAGGTCACCGAATATAAGGTTAGTCCCTTTTCTTGTTGGAGGATCGTCGCTTGTCCTTGGTATAGCACGTCGTATTTCTCGAAGTTACAGCTATCCATTGGCCACGTCTGCCAGAAGGAGTAACCGTTTTCCGCGTCGAGGCAGGATCCTCGTTGTACGGGGCACCGCTGTCCGGAGTGCAGAATGATTTCGTCGGTGGATAGCTTGATCGATGCCGTGTAATCCGTGATCTTTATCCTAATCACGGCTTGGACCACGACGTCTGTCCAGGTGCCGAATGGGTCGCTGAAGGTGGACCCGTGGCATGTCCCGTCGTTTTCGAGTTTACCCGAAAGTGTCAGGCTACGCGATGCAGTTGAGTTTGGTTGTATACCTGTGACTTGCGATGCAGGCGTTATGAAGAGCGTGCCTGTGTTGTGTAGCATACGACATATGTCCCTCGGGGTGTTGAGGAGGTAGATCTGTCTCCCGTTTTCCACCGCCGAAACATGGGAGTGCATGCCGCAGTGGTATATGGTCCTGTCGACTTCGACCTGGCACTGGATCACTGGTGTCGCGTGGAAGTCCGACAGTTGGAGTAATTGGATAGGTTTAGAGGTGACTGTTGGTTTTGCGGTGTCTGCTCCGCATCGTATCGGGTCGGCAATGGAGTAAGTTGTAAGGTTTAGTGTAGGTCCGCTACAGTCGTAGCCGATGAGGCCCGTAGCTGAGGATGCTGTGATGAATAGAATGGCTGCCCTGATGTGCATGGTGGTGGCGGTTCGTCGAATACTGGTTTCTTCGGCTCTTCTCCGCCCCTTATATACTAGTCATGCGAGATTGGGTGAGGGTGACATTGAGGGAGTCGTAGTTTTCGCGCGCTTTAGTTTATTTTTGTGCACGATCTTCTCTCGACCGGTGTCGAGTGTCAAACGAACGTTGTTGTTCTCCATTACGCGTGATACCCTGTGTGGTCCGGTGTACTGGGTGTCGAATTTGCCCTTGGTTGGTTCCTTTAAGAGGTACACCAAATCTCCTTCCGAGAATTCCTGTGGGTTTAGCTTACGGTCATAATACCGTTTAGATTTTTGCTTTGCGATGTTTAGATTGGCGGCTGCTATCGCTCTAGATTGCGCGAGTCTGGTTTCGAGTTTCTTAAGATACGCAGTGTAAGTTTCATCTTCCACAGGCGTTTCGTATGAGAATGCAGATGGCACTCTGGCCTTGCTGCCAAATATTAGCTCATGGGGGGTATGGAGTGTGCCTTCGTGCATACTTGTGTTATAACTGAACATTGCGCACTGAAGCCAATTATTCCAGTCATTTTTATTGTTTACGAATTGTTTTAGGTACTCCGTCAGAACGAGATGGGATCGCTCGAGCGAGCCGTTTGTCTGCGGATGGAACGCTGTGGTCTTAATGTGTTGGATTCTGAATCTACGAGTTACTGCGCGCATGAGGGCGTTAACGAAGTTCGTGCCCTGGTCTGTGAGTATTGCTTTCGGGGTGCCAAATCTACAGATTAGGTGGTCAACTAAGGCGTCGGCTGTTTCTACTGCGGACGTGGTTTTGAGGGGGACGGCGATGGAGTATTTGGTAAGGAGATCCTGCATAGTGAGGATGTATTGGAAGCCTGTGGGGGTGGTGGGGAGAGGACCGACGACATCGAGTGCGATTTTATCGAACGCCTGTCCCGGCGTATCTGTTAATATCATAGGATTTCTGGTTTTGACTCTAGTTAATTTCCGTGTTTGGCAATCTTTGCATGTTGTTACGAATTTTGTAATCTCTAGTTTCATTTGTGGCCAGAAGTATTTCTCGCGAATTCGTCTATAAGTTTTTGTGACACCTTTGTGTCCGGCGTAAGCGGATGTATGATTTTCGAAAATTATGTCTTGTCTAACGTCTTCCGTGGGTATAATGATTTCGTTTGTGCAAATTGTAACTGTGACGTTCGTGTCTTCTAAAAGTTCTATCAATGCGTCGCGTATAATTGTCCAGTGGATGTCGTCTAACGAGGCTCGAGATATCGTTATTGTTTGCAGGTTTAATTCTGTGATTGCGTCGCGTAGGGCTCTGAGTGATTCGATAACGTCTTCGTGCGTTGCTGTGTGTGTCAATGATTGTTTTATCGGTAGCTGTATCAGAGTGAATTTTCCCGAGTGAACTTTTGCTCTGCCAATAGTCGCGTTTGTCAGATTGGGTAGTTTTCCGTGTTTGAATAGGTCTATCGCGCCTTCGTCTAATGGGTCGTTTGCGAGGGACATAAAACATGCCAGATTGTCGTTCTTCATTATCAGTCTGTCTCGTGTGTATCGTACGTTTGTCGGTGTTATTGTTGGACTTGATATATCGATTTCGTCGTCGGCGGCTGGTGATGTAGAAGAAGAGGTGGAAGGTTGGGATTGGAATAGTAATGGAGATGTGGTGGAGTCTGATGTTAGTGGATATATAGGAGTTTGGATGGGGTTTCGGGAAAGAGCGTCTGCGTTAGTGTTGATCTTTCCTGCTTTGTATATGATTTGGTATTCGTACTCGGCTAGTTTTAATCGCCAGCGGAGTAATCGCGATGACGGATCCTTTACGGAATTCATCCAGACTAGCGGCTGGTGGTCTGTGATGAGATTAAACTGCTTCCCGTAGATATAGGATCTGAAGTGTTGGACGGCGTAAATAATGGCTAAGCATTCTTTCTCTATCGTGGCGTAATTTAATTCTGCACCGTGGAGTAGGCGCGACGCGTAAGCGATCGGCTGATCTCGGTTGATCTCGCCCTGACTTAGTATGGCACCTATTGCGTAATTGGACGCGTCGGTTGTGATATGGAACGGTTTGGTAAAATCAGGATAACGGAGCACCGGTTCAGTGCACAATGCTGTTCGCAACGTTTCGAATGCTTTCTCCTGTGGAAGATTCCACTCGAACTTGGCGTCTTTGCGCAATAGTGACGTTAGTGGTTTAGAAATGTGTGAGAATTTGCATATGAACCGTCTATAGTAGCCTGCCAGACCGAGGAATTCCCGGACCTGTTTGGAATTTTTAGGCTTAGGGAACTCTTTAACGGCACTTATTTTATTCGGGCATGGTTTGACACCTTCGTCGCTTATTATATGGCCTAAATAGGCGACTTCCCGGCGGAGGAACGTGCACTTGGACGGTTGTAACCTTAAGTTTGCCTTGCGGAGGCGTTTCGCTAGCTTGGTGAATTTGGATTTGTGTTCCGAAAGAGACGAAGCGTAAATGACTATGTCGTCCAAGTAGACGAACATTTCTGTACCTTGCAGACCGCTCAGTACAGAATCCATTAGGCGCTGAAAGGTTGCCGGTGCGTTCCGCAGCCCGAACGGCATGCGGTTGAATTCGTAATGCCCATATGGGGTTGAGAATGCTGTTTTCCGCGCGTCTTCAGCGCCCATCCCTATTTGATGGAAACCGGACGCGAGGTCGAAAGTGGAGAAGTACTTTGCTGAGCCCAGTTGGTCTAGTATTTCTACGATACTGGGCAACGGATACGCGTCTGGCTCGGTTTTTTCATTTAATTGCCTGAAATCGATCACCATTCTCCACCTCTTGTTCCCGTCTGCATCCGGCTTTTTGGGAACAATCCACAAGGGGGAGTTATAAGGAGATGTTGAGGGACTCACAATGTCGCTACCCAACAACTCCTTCATTTGGTTGTTGATTTCTTCCTTGTGGATCGGTGGATACCTGTATTGCTTCACGTGGATCGGCTTGTCGTCCTTTGTGGGGATCGTATGTTCGACTATTCTCGTTTTACACAGTTTCTCGCCCTGTAGGTGAAAGATGTCGCTGTTCTCCTGTATGAGACTTTCGACATGCTCGCGTTCTTCGTCGTTTAGATGGTCGAGATTTATTGTATCGGTAATTTCTTTTTCGCGTTCCCGATGCGATAGGGGGTTTTGAATTGGGAAGATGTGGTAAGGCTTCGTTGTTTTTGGCTCGTCGCTGAGTTCGGCGATTTCTTCCACCTTTACAGTGGGTAGGACGAATGAAACTGTGCCGTTAGTCGTGTTGACGACGCGTACGTGAGTTCTGCCGTGGGCCGACTTGACGAGGGAGTCGAACACGAGCACTCCCGGTGCCAATTCTTGTCGAGGGAGATAACCTACTTCTGGCCCAGTCGTCATAATTTTAATGACTTTGGCTGTTCGGCCCTCGACCGTGCGTGTTCGGTGCTCGTGCCCTCCTGTCTTGGGCGCGACAGCAGATCCGCAAGATACAGATGTTGGCGATTTTGTCGTTGCCGTCTTTGATTTAGTAGAACTGGAATAGTTGTGCGATGTCGCTTTTGATTTGGTAGAACTAGAATTGTTATGCGTCGTCGCATTTGATTTGGAAGAACTAGAATTGCTATGCGTCGTCGCATTTGATTTGGAAGAACTAGAATTATTATGCGTCGTCGCATTTGATTTGGAAGAACTAGAATAGTTATGCGTCGTCGCATTAGATTTGGAAGAACTAGAATGATTATGCATCGTCGCATTTGATTTGGTACGCTTTGGGCTTGGTTCGCCCGAATTAGTAGGGGTGGCATTAGTAGGAGGTGGGGTGTTAGTGGGCATGTTATATTTGGGTTTTTGGGAGTTGGAGTTTCTTTCGCGATTCCGCTCATTATGCGGGGGGTTCGCGAAGGGAATTTCTATCCCTTTCCACAATATTTTCCTCTTTAGGAAGGATATCTCGGCCCCTTCCTCGAGGAAGTGGGCACCCAGGATTCCGTCTGTGAGGATAGGGAAGTTGGAGGGAACTACATGGAACTTGATTATCGTTCCATATAGAGGGATGCCGACGGAACCCATTGTAGCCACCGCTTCCTCCGTGATGCCATATAGCTGTAGTATTTCTTCATCCCCTATCCGATATCGGGGATGAAGTGCTGATCTTTTGATCAGGTTCGGTTCTGACCCCGTGTCGATCATCAGGGTCGTTTGTCGTGGAAGTCCTGGCGATAGGACCTCCACGTGAGGAGCTCTACCCTTTTGGTTTAATTCGCATTTTGCGATTCGTCCTCGTTCGTTATGATTGCGCGGACCGCCTTTGGCGAAGCCTCCCGCCTTCGGTCCTGGTTGGACGGGAGGCCGTGCTCGTTTCCCTGGCTGCGTTTGTTATTGAATTCGCGTTTGCGGCACTCGTGGATATCGTGCCCAGTGAATTTGCAATATGAACAGAGTTTGGTAGGTCTGCCGGGACTTGTGGGTCTACGCGACGGTTCTGCCACGTCGCGGTAGGAGCGGTTATCGCGGTAATTCTCACGCGGCGGGGCGCGTGTTTCCCTGTATTGGTTGTTATACGTCGGTCTGGGTGACACGTCTCTCCATGACGACCGCGATTGAAAGTTAGTTTGGAACGGTTTCCTTTCCGGCGTTGGGTCGCGGAATTGCACATGTTTTTGCTCCACTGTGCGTCCGTAGCGGAGGCTATCGCGTTCCAGCTCCTTGTGGATTTCTATAGCCTCGTTGAATATACTGGAGAGCGGACTTCTACGAAGGTGACGGAGTTCTGTCCGTATTTGTGGGTTGACGCCGCGAATGAAACAGTCGGCGGTGAGATTGTCAATCTCACTAATTGGGTTTGTATCGCAATCTATAATGGCGTTGCGGATATCCTTGACGCGCGTAATGAAATCTAGTATATGTTCGTCACCGCGCATGTATATGTTCGCTAGATCGCCGCGGTAGTGATCCACCGTTTTCTGAGGGCCGAATACCCTTTTCAATCTGTTACAGAGGTCCGAAATGCTCAGATATCGTTCGTCTTCGACCGCGGTTGCCGCGCGTCCGCTTAACCGCGTTAATATTAACCGAGTAAGAGTGCTTTCGGCACTAGGAGGTAGAAGATCGCGTGCACGGTTGCATGCGCGAGTAAACGTAAGTACCGGTGGTTGCAACCCATTAAAGGTGGGTACTAACGCTAGCGCTTCTTTGAGCGTGAATGAATCTGTTTGAATTATGTCGCTCACGGGGCGATGTACTTTGTATTCTCTCCTGATTGCGTCTATCTCCGCCAGCGCAGCGTCGCGCTCCTGTCGCAAGGTAGTACAATCGTGCTCCGCGCGGCTTGCCTCGCCGTTTTCCGCGAGTTTCTTTGAGCGCGTATCCATTTTAGGAGGGAAATTGAATGTATGTATGTAGGTAAATTTTAATTTATTGGTATATGAATTGGAAGGTACACCAATCGGCGATTTCTTTCGGTAAGTTCGGTAGATCCTCTTTTGAAAAGTCACGAATGAAGGACAGTAACACCTTCCTTGGAATTTCGCGGTGGTGCCGCACCTTAAGCGCCGTATTTGTGTCGATGATCTCTATTGGCGGCGGGGGAATTGGAATATCGACCGTTTCGTCGTCAGAGTCGCCGATGGTGATCGTCTCGATGATTCGCTCGGCTCCTGCGCTTTCGCAAGGTTTCAGGATTTCCGGCGCAGGCTGCTGCGCTTGGATTTCCTTCAACTCCCGCTGAATAGCTGCAAGCCTCCTCACTTGCACCTTTCTACCACCACGGCGTCCTCGTTTTCGAGTCTGGTCGGGTTGAGATAGGTTATGGTATGTTTGAATAAAAAAAAAATTTTTTGGAAAGTAGTTCTAGACACTCACCTTCTTGACTCTGTGCAAGACATCCGGATCAGTCGCAAGGTAACTGCGAGATTCCATCAGATCAAGAACAGTAGCACTAGCGTCAGCGCTTGCGTCAATAAGCAAATGCAAGAACTGGAAATGTGGAAAGGAGATGGTAAGGATCACCAATGTTTGATCTAACCAAATAATTCGCGAAAGTGAACAGCTATCCCACCGCTGTCACCAATTGTTACGTCCCGGATCGCGCTATTTTGGCAAAATCGAGACGGAGCACAATAATATACTGTTCTTTGCGTTCACGCAGCGCGTACGTCTGCGTCTAACGGGGACTTTCGCTAATTCAGTCGATTGTAAATGGTACTTACCTAGACTCCTTGTTAACTGCAGGCTGGATGATAATAGCGTAGCAGTTGATATGTGTATCGCGCACTTTGATAATTGGTTATAATAATTGAATATGGAATTATAATATGAATAATCTATTTAATATACTTCACGATGTAGGTTATATAAGATATGGAATACAATTGAATATGGTAATAGTAATATAATATAAGATATAGGAATACAATGAAATAGTAACACTTGGATATAGAAACACTTAGAAATAGTAACGCTTAGAAATAGAAACACTTAGAAATAGTAACGCTTGGAAATAGAAACACTTGATGTAGAAACGCGATGTACACTCCGGGAGTTCCGGAGTGGAACTGTCGTACTCTGGGGAATCCAGAGGAAAACTGACGCTGAGGCTGGGCGCTTGCTTGTTTTATAGTAGTGGAGTGTACAGTAGTGTGTGTTGGTGAATGGAGATTAGATATGAGGAGCGTGAGACCGGGGTAGATTAAGTAGGCGGATGTTTGGGAGATAGGAGAGGAATTCGTATGTTACTGGATCTGGTGTTTATGAGATAAGATAAGGAGTTGGAGTCGAGGAGGATGTTTATAAGATAAGAGAAGAATTCGTATGTTACTGGATCTGGTGTATATGTGATAAGATAAGGAGTTGGAGTCGAGGAGGATGTTTATAAGATAAGATATAGGAGAAGTGTGATGTGATGTCGGAGGAATGTGTTTATAGATAAGAGTTGGTCGTGAGAGCGGATGTCGATAGTCGAGGTTTAGTCTGGAGATATTGAAGGAATGTGTTTATAGATAAGAGTTGATCGTGAGAGCGGATGTCGGTAATAGGATATGGTAGTGGCTTAGTATCTATGTTATGGTTAATTCGGTCTTAAGATTATTGGTTACGTGCTTACTTGCTATCTTAATATTCTAGAATGTTCTACGCTATCTTACATGCTAATAGCGTTCGTTGCTTCTCACTCTCACTGTCACAGGTAAGTGTCTAAGTCCAACGTCGCTAGACGTAACACATTCAAAACCACGAAAACAGCGATTTCGGTGATTCTGCACATTTGTAACAGCAGAATCATGAAGATTATCACTGAAAATGCATATCTCAGCTGGCAACAACAACGATACCGAAGATATGGCAGTTTCCGCATATCAAACGCACTGTGGAGTGCTGAAAACACCAGAAAACGTGTTTTCGCATTCAATAGCACGAAGACAGCGATTTCGGTGATTCTGCACACTTGTAACAGCAGAATCATGAAGATTATCACTGAAAATGCATATCTCAGCTGGATACAACAACGATACCGAAGATATGGCAGTTTCCGCATATCAAACGCACTGTGGAGTGCTGAAAACACCAGAAAACGTGTTTTCGCATTCAATAGCACGAAAACAGCGATTTCGGTAATTCTGCACACTTGTAACAGCAGAATCATGAAGATTATCACTGAAAATCCATATCTCAGCTGGAAACATCAACGATACCGAAGATATGGCAGTTTCCGCATATCAAACGCACTGTGGAGTGCTGAAAACACCAGAAAACGTGTTTTTCGCATACAAAAGCACGAAAACAGCGATATCGGTGATTCTGTACACTTGTAACAGCAGAATCATGAAGATTATCACTGAGAATGCATATCTCAGCTGGAAACAACAACAATACCGAAGATATGGCAGTTTCCGCATATCAAACGCACTGTGGAGTGCTGAAAACACCAGAAAACGTGTTTTTCGCATTCAATAGCACGAAAGCAGCGATTTCGGTGATTCTGCACACTTGCAACAGCAGAATCATGAAGATTATCACTGAAAATGCATATCTCAGCTGGAAACATCAACGATACCGAAGATATGGCAGTTTCCCCATATCAAACGCACTGTGGAGTGCTGAAAACACCAGAAACGTGTTTTTCGCATTCAATAGCACGAAAACAGCGATTTCGGTGATTCTGCACACTTGTAGCAGCAGAATCATGAAGATTATCACTGATAATGCATATCTCAGCTGGAAACATCAACGATAACGAAGATATGGCAGTTTCCGCATATCAAACGCACTGTGGAGTGCTGAAAACACCAGAAAACGTGTTTTTCGCATTCAATAGCACGAAAACAGCGATTTCGGTGATTCTGCACACTTGTTGCAGCAGAATGATGAAGATTATCACTGATAATGCATATCTCAGCTGGAAACAACAACGATACCGAAGATATGGCAGTTTCCGCATATCAAACGCACTGTGGAGTGCTGAAAACACCAGAAAACGTGTTTTTCGCATTCAATAGCACGAAAACAGCGATTTCGGTGATTCTGCACACTTGTAACAGCAGAATCATGAAGATTATCACTGAAAATGCATATCTCAGCTGGATACAACAACGATACCGAAGATATGGCAGTTTCCGCCTATCAAACGCACTGTAGAGTGCTGAAAACACCAGAAAACGTGTTTTCGCATTCAATAGCACGAAAACAGCGATTTCGGTGATTCTGCACACTTGAAACAGCAGAATCATGAAGATTATCACTGAAAATGCATATCTCAGCTGGAAACATCAACGATACCGAAGATATGGCAGTTTCCGCATATCAAACGCACTGTGGAGTGCTGAAAACACCAGAAAACGTGTTTTTCGCATTCAATAGCACGAAAGCAGCGATTTCGGTGATTCTGCACACTTGCAACAGCAGAATCATGAAGATTATCACTGATAAAGCATATCTCAGCTGGAAACAACAACGATACCGAAGATATGGCAGTTTCCGCATATCAAACGCACTGTGGAGTGCTGAAAACAACAGAAAACGTGTTTTTCGCATTCAATAGCACGAAAACAGCGATTTCGGTGATTCTGCACACTTGTAACAGCAGAGTCATGAAGATTATCACTGAAAATGCATATCCCAGCTGGAAGCAACAACGATACCGAAGATATGGCAGTTTCCGCATATCAAACGCACTGTGGAGTGCTGAAAACACCAGAAAACGTGTTTTTCGCATTCAATAGCACGAAAACAGCGATTTCGGTGATTCTGCACACTTGTAACAGCAGAATCATGAAGATTATCACTGAAAATGCATATCTCAGCTGGATACAACAACGATACCGAAGATATGGCAGTTTCCGCCTATCAAACGCACTGTAGAGTGCTGAAAACACCAGAAAACGTGTTTTCGCATTCAATAGCACGAAAACAGCGATTTCGGTGATTCTGCACACTTGAAACAGCAGAATCATGAAGATTATCACTGAAAATGCATATCTCAGCTGGAAACATCAACGATACCGAAGATATGGCAGTTTCCGCATATCAAACGCACTGTGGAGTGCTGAAAACACCAGAAAACGTGTTTTTCGCATTCAATAGCACGAAAGCAGCGATTTCGGTGATTCTGCACACTTGCAACAGCAGAATCATGAAGATTATCACTGATAAAGCATATCTCAGCTGGAAACAACAACGATACCGAAGATATGGCAGTTTCCGCATATCAAACGCACTGTGGAGTGCTGAAAACACCAGAAAACGTGTTTTTCGCATTCAATAGCACGAAAACAGCGATTTCGGTGATTCTGCACACTTGTAACAGCAGAGTCATGAAGATTATCACTGAAAATGCATATCCCAGCTGGAAGCAACAACGATACCGAAGATATGGCAGTTTCCGCATATCAAACGCACTGTGGAGTGCTGAAAACACCAGAAAACGTGTTTTTCGCATTCAATAGCACAAAAACAGCGATTTCGGTGATTCTGCACACTTGTAACAGCAGAATCATGAAGATTATCACTGAAAATGCATATCTCAGCTGGAAACATCAACGATAACGAAGATATGGCAGTTTCCGCATATCAAACGCACAGTGGAGTGCTGAAAACACCAGAAAACGTGTTTTTCGCATTCAATAGCACGAAAACAGCGATTTCGGTGATTCTGCACACTTGTAACAGCAGAATCATGAAGATTATCACTGATAATGCATATCTCAGCTGGAAACAACAACGATACCAAAGATATCGCAGTTTCCGCATGTCAAACACTCTGTGGCGTGCTGAAAACACCAGAAAACGTGTTTTTCGCATTCAAAAGCACGAAAACAGCGATTTCGGTGATTCTGCACACTTGTAACCGCAGATTCATGAAGATTATCACTGAAAATGCATATCACAGCTGGAAACAATAACGATTCCGAAGATATGGCAGTTTCCGCATATCAAACGCACTTGTGGAGTGCTGAAAACACCAGAAAACGTGTTTTCGCATTCAATAGGACGAAAACAGCGATTTCGGTGATTCTGCACACTTGTTGCAGCAGAATCATGAAGATTATCACTGAAAATGCATATCTCAGCCGGAAACATCAACGATACCGAAGATATGGCAGTTTCCGCATATGAAACGCACTGTGGTGTGCTGAAAACACCAGAAAACGTGTTTTCGCATTCAATAGCACGAAAACAGCGATTTCGGTGATTCTGCACACTTGTAACAGCAGAATCATGAAGATTATCACTGAAAATGCATATCTCAGCTGGAAACATCAACGATAACGAAGATATGGCAGTTTCCGCATATCAAACGCACAGTGGAGTGCTGAAAACACCAGAAAACGTGTTTTTCGCATTCAATAGCACGAAAACAGCGATTTCGGTGATTCTGCACACTTGTAACAGCAGAATCATGAAGATTATCACTGATAATGCATATCTCAGCTGGAAACAACAACGATACCAAAGATATCGCAGTTTCCGCATGTCAAACACTCTGTGGCGTGCTGAAAACACCAGAAAACGTGTTTTTCGCATTCAAAAGCACGAAAACAGCGATTTCGGTGATTCTGCACACTTGTAACCGCAGATTCATGAAGATTATCACTGAAAATGCATATCACAGCTGGAAACAATAACGATTCCGAAGATATGGCAGTTTCCGCATATCAAACGCACTTGTGGAGTGCTGAAAACACCAGAAAACGTGTTTTCGCATTCAATAGGACGAAAACAGCGATTTCGGTGATTCTGCACACTTGTTGCAGCAGAATCATGAAGATTATCACTGAAAATGCATATCTCAGCCGGAAACATCAACGATACCGAAGATATGGCAGTTTCCGCATATGAAACGCACTGTGGTGTGCTGAAAACACCAGAAAACGTGTTTTCGCATTCAATAGCACGAAAACAGCGATTTCGGTGATTCTGCACACTTGTAACAGCAGAATCATGAAGATTATCACTGAAAATGCATATCTCAGCTGAAAACAACAACGATACCAAAGATATCGCAGTTTCCGCATGTCAAACACTCTGTGGCGTGCTGAAAACACCAGAAAACGTATTTTTCGCATTCAATAGCACGAAAACAGCGATTTCGGTGATTCTGCACACTTGTAACAGCAGAATCATGAAGATAATCACTGAAAATGCATATCTCAGCTGGAAACAACAACGATTCCGAAGATATGGCAGTTTCCGCATATCAAACGCAATGTGGAGTGCTGAAAACACCAGAAAACGTGTTTTCGCATTCAATAGCACGAAAACAGCGATTTCGGTGATTCTGCACACTTGTAACAGCAGAATCATGAAGATAATCACTGAAAATGCATATCTCAGCTGGAAACAACAACGATTCCGAAGATATGGCAGTTTCCGCATATCAAACGCACTGTGGAGTGCTGAAAACACCAGAAAACGTGCTTTTCGCATTCAATAGCACGAAAACAGCGATTTCGGTGATTCTGCACACTTGTAACAGCAGAATCATGAAGATTATCACTGATAATGCATATCTCAGCTGGAAACAACAACGATACCAAAGATGTCGCAGTTTCCGCATGTCAAACACTCTGTGGCGTGCTGAAAACATCAGAAAACGTGTTTTTCGCATTCAAAACCACGAAAACAGCGATTTCGGTGATTCTGCACATTTGTAACAGCAGAATCATGAAGATTATCACTGAAAATGCATATCTCAGCTGGAAACAACAACGATACCGAAGATATGGCAGTTTCCGCATATCAAACGCACTGTGGAGTGCTGAAAACACCAGAAAACGTGTTTTTCGCATTCAATAGCACGAAAACAGCGATTTCGGTGATTCTGCACACTTGTTGCAGCAGAATCATGAAGATTATCACTGATAATGCATATCTCAGCTGGAAACAACAACGATACCGAAGATATGGCAGTTTCCGCATATCAAACGCACTGTGGAGTGCTGAAAACACCAGAAAACGTGTTTTTCGCATTCAATAGCACGAAAACAGCGATTTCGGTGATTCTGCACACTTGTAACAGCAGAATCATGAAGATTATCACTGAAAATGCATATCTCAGCTGGAAACAACAACGATACCGAAGATATGGCAGTTTCCGCATATCAAACGCACTGTGGAGTGCTGAAAACACCAGAAAACGTGTTTTCGCATTCAATAGCACGAAGACAGCGATTTCGGTGATTCTGCACACTTGTAACAGCAGAATCATGAAGATTATCACTGAAAATGCATATCTCAGCTGGATACAACAACGATACCGAAGATATGGCAGTTTCCGCATTTCAAACGCACTGTGGAGCGCTGAAAACACCAGAAAACGTGTTTTTCGCATTCAATAGCACGAAAACAGCGATTTCGGTGATTCTGCACACTTGTTGCAGCAGAATCATGAAGATTATCACTGATAATGCATATCTCAGCTGGAAACAACAACGATACCGAAGATATGGCAGTTTCCGCATATCAAACGCACTGTGGAGTGCTGAAAACACCAGAAAACGTGTTTTTCGCATTCAATAGCACGAAAACAGCGATTTCGGTGATTCTGCACACTTGTAACAGCAGAATCATGAAGATTATCACTGAAAATGCATATCTCAGCTGGAAACAACAACGATACCGAAGATATGGCAGTTTCCGCATATCAAACGCACTGTGGAGTGCTGAAAACACCAGAAAACGTGTTTTCGCATTCAATAGCACGAAGACAGCGATTTCGGTGATTCTGCACACTTGTAACAGCAGAATCATGAAGATTATCACTGAAAATGCATATCTCAGCTGGAAACATCAACGATAACGAAGATATGGCAGTTTCCGCATATCAAACGCACAGTGGAGTGCTGAAAACACCAGAAAACGTGTTTTTCGCATTCAATAGCACGAAAACAGCGATTTCGGTGATTCTGCACACTTGTAACAGCAGAATCATGAAGATTATCACTGATAATGCATATCTCAGCTGGAAACAACAACGATACCAAAGATATCGCAGTTTCCGCATGTCAAACACTCTGTGGCGTGCTGAAAACACCAGAAAACGTGTTTTTCGCATTCAAAAGCACGAAAACAGCGATTTCGGTGATTCTGCACACTTGTAACCGCAGATTCATGAAGATTATCACTGAAAATGCATATCACAGCTGGAAACAATAACGATTCCGAAGATATGGCAGTTTCCGCATATCAAACGCACTTGTGGAGTGCTGAAAACACCAGAAAACGTGTTTTCGCATTCAATAGGACGAAAACAGCGATTTCGGTGATTCTGCACACTTGTTGCAGCAGAATCATGAAGATTATCACTGAAAATGCATATCTCAGCCGGAAACATCAACGATACCGAAGATATGGCAGTTTCCGCATATGAAACGCACTGTGGTGTGCTGAAAACACCAGAAAACGTGTTTTCGCATTCAATAGCACGAAAACAGCGATTTCGGTGATTCTGCACACTTGTAACAGCAGAATCATGAAGATTATCACTGAAAATGCATATCTCAGCTGGAAACATCAACGATAACGAAGATATGGCAGTTTCCGCATATCAAACGCACAGTGGAGTGCTGAAAACACCAGAAAACGTGTTTTTCGCATTCAATAGCACGAAAACAGCGATTTCGGTGATTCTGCACACTTGTAACAGCAGAATCATGAAGATTATCACTGATAATGCATATCTCAGCTGGAAACAACAACGATACCAAAGATATCGCAGTTTCCGCATGTCAAACACTCTGTGGCGTGCTGAAAACACCAGAAAACGTGTTTTTCGCATTCAAAAGCACGAAAACAGCGATTTCGGTGATTCTGCACACTTGTAACCGCAGATTCATGAAGATTATCACTGAAAATGCATATCACAGCTGGAAACAATAACGATTCCGAAGATATGGCAGTTTCCGCATATCAAACGCACTTGTGGAGTGCTGAAAACACCAGAAAACGTGTTTTCGCATTCAATAGGACGAAAACAGCGATTTCGGTGATTCTGCACACTTGTTGCAGCAGAATCATGAAGATTATCACTGAAAATGCATATCTCAGCTGGATACAACAACGATACCGAAGATATGGCAGTTTCCGCATATCAAACGCACTGTGGAGTGCTGAAAACACCAGAAAACGTGTTTTCGCATTCAACAGCACGAAAACAGCGATTTCGGTGATTCTGCACACTTGTAACAGCAGAATCATGAAGATAATCACTGAAAATGCATATCTCAGCTGGAAACAACAACGATTCCGAAGATATGGCAGTTTCCGCATATCAAACGCAATGTGGAGTGCTGAAAACACCAGAAAACGTGTTTTCGCATTCAATAGCACGAAAACAGCGATTTCGGTGATTCTGCACACTTGTAACAGCAGAATCATGAAGATAATCACTGAAAATGCATATCTCAGCTGGAAACAACAACGATTCCGAAGATATGGCAGTTTCCGCATATCAAACGCACTGTGGAGTGCTGAAAACACCAGAAAACGTGCTTTTCGCATTCAATAGCACGAAAACAGCGATTTCGGTGATTCTGCACACTTGTAACAGCAGAATCATGAAGATTATCACTGATAATGCATATCTCAGCTGGAAACAACAACGATACCAAAGATGTCGCAGTTTCCGCATGTCAAACACTCTGTGGCGTGCTGAAAACATCAGAAAACGTGTTTTTCGCATTCAAAACCACGAAAACAGCGATTTCGGTGATTCTGCACATTTGTAACAGCAGAATCATGAAGATTATCACTGAAAATGCATATCTCAGCTGGAAACAACAACGATACCGAAGATATGGCAGTTTCCGCATATCAAACGCACTGTGGAGTGCTGAAAACACCAGAAAACGTGTTTTTCGCATTCAATAGCACGAAAACAGCGATTTCGGTGATTCTGCACACTTGTTGCAGCAGAATCATGAAGATTATCACTGATAATGCATATCTCAGCTGGAAACAACAACGATACCGAAGATATGGCAGTTTCCGCATATCAAACGCACTGTGGAGTGCTGAAAACACCAGAAAACGTGTTTTTCGCATTCAATAGCACGAAAACAGCGATTTCGGTGATTCTGCACACTTGTAACAGCAGAATCATGAAGATTATCACTGAAAATGCATATCTCAGCTGGAAACAACAACGATACCGAAGATATGGCAGTTTCCGCATATCAAACGCACTGTGGAGTGCTGAAAACACCAGAAAACGTGTTTTCGCATTCAATAGCACGAAGACAGCGATTTCGGTGATTCTGCACACTTGTAACAGCAGAATCATGAAGATTATCACTGAAAATGCATATCTCAGCTGGATACAACAACGATACCGAAGATATGGCAGTTTCCGCATATCAAACGCACTGTGGAGCGCTGAAAACACCAGAAAACGTGTTTTTCGCATTCAATAGCACGAAAACAGCGATTTCGGTGATTCTGCACACTTGTTGCAGCAGAATCATGAAGATTATCACTGATAATGCATATCTCAGCTGGAAACAACAACGATACCGAAGATATGGCAGTTTCCGCATATCAAACGCACTGTGGAGTGCTGAAAACACCAGAAAACGTGTTTTTCGCATTCAATAGCACGAAAACAGCGATTTCGGTGATTCTGCACACTTGTAACAGCAGAATCATGAAGATTATCACTGAAAATGCATATCTCAGCTGGAAACAACAACGATACCGAAGATATGGCAGTTTCCGCATATCAAACGCACTGTGGAGTGCTGAAAACACCAGAAAACGTGTTTTCGCATTCAATAGCACGAAGACAGCGATTTCGGTGATTCTGCACACTTGTAACAGCAGAATCATGAAGATTATCACTGAAAATGCATATCTCAGCTGGATACAACAACGATACCGAAGATATGGCAGTTTCCGCATATCAAACGCACTGTGGAGCGCTGAAAACACCAGAAAACGTGTTTTTCGCATTCAATAGCACGAAAACAGCGATTTCGGTGATTCTGCACTCCTGTAACAGCAGAATCATGAAGATTATCACTGAAAATGCATATCTCAGCCGGAAACATCAACGATACCGAAGATATGGCAGTTTCCGCATATGAAACGCACTGTGGTGTGCTGAAAACACCAGAAAACGTGTTTTCGCATTCAATAGCACGAAAACAGCGATTTCGGTGATTCTGCACACTTGTAACAGCAGAATCATGAAGATTATCACTGATAATGCATATCTCAGCTGGAAACAACAACGATACCAAAGATATCGCAGTTTCCGCATGTCAAACACTCTGTGGCGTGCTGAAAACATCAGAAAACTTGTTTTTCGCATTCAATAGCACGAAAACAGCGATTTCGGTGATTCTGCACTCTTGTAACAGCAGAATCATGAAGACTATCACTGAAAATGCATATCTCAGCTGGATACAACAACGATACCGAAGATATGGCAGTTTCCGCATATCAAACGCACTGTGGAGTGCTGAAAACACCACAAAACGTGTTTTCGCATTCAATAGCACGAAAACAGCGATTTCGGTGATTCTGCACACTTGTAACAGCAGAATCATGAAGATTATCACTGAAAATGCATATCTCAGCTGGATACAACAACGATACCGAAGATATGGCAGTTTCCGCATATCAAACGCACTGTGGAGTGCTGAAAACACCAGAAAACGTGTTTTCGCATTCAATAGCACGAAAACAGCGATTTCGGTGATTCTGCACACTTGTAACAGCAGAATCATGAAGATAATCACTGAAAATGCATATCTCAGCTGGAAACAACAACGATTCCGAAGATATGGCTGTTTCCGCATATCAAACGCAATGTGGAGTGCTGAAAACACCAGAAAACGTGTTTTCGCATTCAATAGCACGAAAACAGCGTTTTCGGTGATTCTGCACACTTGTAACAGCAGAATCATGAAGATAATCACTGAAAATGCATATCTCAGCTGGAAACAACAACGATTCCGAAGATATGGCAGTTTCCGCATATCAAACGCACTGTGGAGTGCTGAAAACACCAGAAAACGTGCTTTTCGCATTCAATAGCACGAAAACAGCGATTTCGGTGATTCTGCACACTTGTAACAGCAGAATCATGAAGATTATCACTGATAATGCATATCTCAGCTGGAAACAACAACGATACCAAAGATGTCGCTGTTTCCGCATGTCAAACACTCTGTGGCGTGCTGAAAACATCAGAAAACGTGTTTTTCGCATTCAAAACCACGAAAACAGCGATTTCGGTGATTCTGCACATTTGTAACAGCAGAATCATGAAGATTATCACTGAAAATGCATACCTCAGCTGGAAACAACAACGATACCGAAGATATGGCAGTTTCCGCATATCAAACGCACTGTGGAGTGCTGAAAACCCCAGAAAACGTGTTATTCGCATTCAATAGCACGAAAGCAGCGATTTCGGTGATTCTGCACACTTGCAACAGCAGAATCATGAAGATTATCACTGAAAATGCATATCTCAGCTGGAAACAACAACGATACCGAAGATATGGCAGTTTCCGCATATCAAACGCACTGTGGAGTGCTGAAAACACCAGAAAACGTGTTTTTCGCATTCAATAGCACGAAAACAGCGATTTCGGTGATTCTGCACACTTGTTGCAGCAGAATCATGAAGATTATCACTGATAATGCATATCTCAGCTGGAAACAACAACGATACCGAAGATATGGCAGTTTCCGCATATCAAACGCACTGTGGAGTGCTGAAAACACCAGAAAACGTGTTTTTCGCATTCAATAGCACGAAAACAGCGATTTCGGTGATTCTGCACACTTGTAACAGCAGAATCATGAAGATTATCACTGAAAATGCATATCTCAGCTGGAAACAACAACGATACCGAAGATATGGCAGTTTCCGCATATCAAACGCACTGTGGAGTGCTGAAAACACCAGAAAACGTGTTTTCGCATTCAATAGCACGAAGACAGCGATTTCGGTGATTCTGCACACTTGTAACAGCAGAATCATGAAGATTATCACTGAAAATGCATATCTCAGCTGGATACAACAACGATACCGAAGATATGGCAGTTTCCGCATATCAAACGCACTGTGGAGCGCTGAAAACACCAGAAAACGTGTTTTTCGCATTCAATAGCACGAAAACAGCGATTTCGGTGATTCTGCACACTTGTTGCAGCAGAATCATGAAGATTATCACTGATAATGCATATCTCAGCTGGAAACAACAACGATACCGAAGATATGGCAGTTTCCGCATATCAAACGCACTGTGGAGTGCTGAAAACACCAGAAAACGTGTTTTTCGCATTCAATAGCACGAAAACAGCGATTTCGGTGATTCTGCACACTTGTAACAGCAGAATCATGAAGATTATCACTGAAAATGCATATCTCAGCTGGAAACAACAACGATACCGAAGATATGGCAGTTTCCGCATATCAAACGCACTGTGGAGTGCTGAAAACACCAGAAAACGTGTTTTCGCATTCAATAGCACGAAGACAGCGATTTCGGTGATTCTGCACACTTGTAACAGCAGAATCATGAAGATTATCACTGAAAATGCATATCTCAGCTGGATACAACAACGATACCGAAGATATGGCAGTTTCCGCATATCAAACGCACTGTGGAGCGCTGAAAACACCAGAAAACGTGTTTTTCGCATTCAATAGCACGAAAACAGCGATTTCGGTGATTCTGCACTCCTGTAACAGCAGAATCATGAAGATTATCACTGAAAATGCATATCTCAGCCGGAAACATCAACGATACCGAAGATATGGCAGTTTCCGCATATGAAACGCACTGTGGTGTGCTGAAAACACCAGAAAACGTGTTTTCGCATTCAATAGCACGAAAACAGCGATTTCGGTGATTCTGCACACTTGTAACAGCAGAATCATGAAGATTATCACTGATAATGCATATCTCAGCTGGAAACAACAACGATACCAAAGATATCGCAGTTTCCGCATGTCAAACACTCTGTGGCGTGCTGAAAACATCAGAAAACTTGTTTTTCGCATTCAATAGCACGAAAACAGCGATTTCGGTGATTCTGCACTCTTGTAACAGCAGAATCATGAAGACTATCACTGAAAATGCATATCTCAGCTGGATACAACAACGATACCGAAGATATGGCAGTTTCCGCATATCAAACGCACTGTGGAGTGCTGAAAACACCACAAAACGTGTTTTCGCATTCAATAGCACGAAAACAGCGATTTCGGTGATTCTGCACACTTGTAACAGCAGAATCATGAAGATTATCACTGAAAATGCATATCTCAGCTGGATACAACAACGATACCGAAGATATGGCAGTTTCCGCATATCAAACGCACTGTGGAGTGCTGAAAACACCAGAAAACGTGTTTTCGCATTCAATAGCACGAAAACAGCGATTTCGGTGATTCTGCACACTTGTAACAGCAGAATCATGAAGATAATCACTGAAAATGCATATCTCAGCTGGAAACAACAACGATTCCGAAGATATGGCTGTTTCCGCATATCAAACGCAATGTGGAGTGCTGAAAACACCAGAAAACGTGTTTTCGCATTCAATAGCACGAAAACAGCGTTTTCGGTGATTCTGCACACTTGTAACAGCAGAATCATGAAGATAATCACTGAAAATGCATATCTCAGCTGGAAACAACAACGATTCCGAAGATATGGCAGTTTCCGCATATCAAACGCACTGTGGAGTGCTGAAAACACCAGAAAACGTGCTTTTCGCATTCAATAGCACGAAAACAGCGATTTCGGTGATTCTGCACACTTGTAACAGCAGAATCATGAAGATTATCACTGATAATGCATATCTCAGCTGGAAACAACAACGATACCAAAGATGTCGCTGTTTCCGCATGTCAAACACTCTGTGGCGTGCTGAAAACATCAGAAAACGTGTTTTTCGCATTCAAAACCACGAAAACAGCGATTTCGGTGATTCTGCACATTTGTAACAGCAGAATCATGAAGATTATCACTGAAAATGCATACCTCAGCTGGAAACAACAACGATACCGAAGATATGGCAGTTTCCGCATATCAAACGCACTGTGGAGTGCTGAACACCCCAGAAAACGTGTTATTCGCATTCAATAGCACGAAAGCAGCGATTTCGGTGATTCTGCACACTTGCAACAGCAGAATCATGAAGATTATCACTGAAAATGCATATCTCAGCTGGAAACAACAACGATACCGAAGATATGGCAGTTTCCGCATATCAAACGCACTGTGGAGTGCTGAAAACACCAGAAAACGTGTTTTTCGCATTCAATAGCACGAAAACAGCGATTTCGGTGATTCTGCACACTTGTTGCAGCAGAATCATGAAGATTATCACTGATAATGCATATCTCAGCTGGAAACAACAACGATACCGAAGATATGGCAGTTTCCGCATATCAAACGCACTGTGGAGTGCTGAAAACACCAGAAAACGTGTTTTTCGCATTCAATAGCACGAAAACAGCGATTTCGGTGATTCTGCACACTTGTAACAGCAGAATCATGAAGATTATCACTGAAAATGCATATCTCAGCTGGAAACAACAACGATACCGAAGATATGGCAGTTTCCGCATATCAAACGCACTGTGGAGTGCTGAAAACACCAGAAAACGTGTTTTCGCATTCAATAGCACGAAAGCAGCGATTTCGGTGATTCTGCACACTTGCAACAGCAGAATCATGAAGATTATCACTGAAAATGCATATCTCAGCTGGAAACAACAACGATACCGAAGATATGGCAGTTTCCGCATATCAAACGCACTGTGGAGTGCTGAAAACACCAGAAAACGTGTTTTTCGCATTCAATAGCACGAAAACAGCGATTTCGGTGATTCTGCACACTTGTTGCAGCAGAATCATGAAGATTATCACTGATAATGCATATCTCAGCTGGAAACAACAACGATACCGAAGATATGGCAGTTTCCGCATATCAAACGCACTGTGGAGTGCTGAAAACACCAGAAAACGTGTTTTTCGCATTCAATAGCACGAAAACAGCGATTTCGGTGATTCTGCACACTTGTAACAGCAGAATCATGAAGATTATCACTGAAAATGCATATCTCAGCTGGAAACAACAACGATACCGAAGATATGGCAGTTTCCGCATATCAAACGCACTGTGGAGTGCTGAAAACACCAGAAAACGTGTTTTCGCATTCAATAGCACGAAGACAGCGATTTCGGTGATTCTGCACACTTGTAACAGCAGAATCATGAAGATTATCACTGAAAATGCATATCTCAGCTGGATACAACAACGATACCGAAGATATGGCAGTTTCCGCATATCAAACGCACTGTGGAGCGCTGAAAACACCAGAAAACGTGTTTTTCGCATTCAATAGCACGAAAACAGCGATTTCGGTGATTCTGCACACTTGTTGCAGCAGAATCATGAAGATTATCACTGATAATGCATATCTCAGCTGGAAACAACAACGATACCGAAGATATGGCAGTTTCCGCATATCAAACGCACTGTGGAGTGCTGAAAACACCAGAAAACGTGTTTTTCGCATTCAATAGCACGAAAACAGCGATTTCGGTGATTCTGCACACTTGTAACTGCAGAATCATGAAGATTATCACTGAAAATGCATATCTCAGCTGGAAACAACAACGATACCGAAGATATGGCAGTTTCCGCATATCAAACGCACTGTGGAGTGCTGAAAACACCAGAAAACGTGTTTTCGCATTCAATAGCACGAAGACAGCGATTTCGGTGATTCTGCACACTTGTAACAGCAGAATCATGAAGATTATCACTGAAAATGCATATCTCAGCTGGATACAACAACGATACCGAAGATATGGCAGTTTCCGCATATCAAACGCACTGTGGAGCGCTGAAAACACCAGAAAACGTGTTTTTCGCATTCAATAGCACGAAAACAGCGATTTCGGTGATTCTGCACTCCTGTAACAGCAGAATCATGAAGATTATCACTGAAAATGCATATCTCAGCCGGAAACATCAACGATACCGAAGATATGGCAGTTTCCGCATATGAAACGCACTGTGGTGTGCTGAAAACCCCAGAAAACGTGTTTTTCGCATTCAATAGCACGAAAGCAGCGATTTCGGTGATTCTGCACACTTGCAACAGCAGAATCATGAAGATTATCACTGAAAATGCATTTCTCAGCTGGAAACAACAACGATACCGAAGATATGGCAGTTTCCGCATATCAAACGCACTGTGGAGTGCTGAAAACACCAGAAAACGTGTTTTTCGCATTCAATAGCACGAAAACAGCGATTTCGGTGATTCTGCACACTTGTTGCAGCAGAATCATGAAGATTATCACTGATAATGCATATCTCAGCTGGAAACAACAACGATACCGAAGATATGGCAGTTTCCGCATATCAAACGCACTGTGGAGTGCTGAAAACACCAGAAAACGTGTTTTTCGCATTCAATAGCACGAAAACAGCGATTTCGGTGATTCTGCACACTTGTAACAGCAGAATCATGAAGATTATCACTGAAAATGCATATCTCAGCTGGAAACAACAACGATACCGAAGATATGGCAGTTTCCGCATATCAAACGCACTGTGGAGTGCTGAAAACACCAGAAAACGTGTTTTCGCATTCAATAGCACGAAGACAGCGATTTCGGTGATTCTGCACACTTGTAACAGCAGAATCATGAAGATTATCACTGAAAATGCATATCTCAGCTGGATACAACAACGATACCGAAGATATGGCAGTTTCCGCATATCAAACGCACTGTGGAGCGCTGAAAACACCAGAAAACGTGTTTTTCGCATTCAATAGCACGAAAACAGCGATTTCGGTGATTCTGCACACTTGTAGCAGCAGAATCATGAAGATTATCACTGATAATGCATATCTCAGCTGGAAACAACAACGATACCGAAGATATGGCAGTTTCCGCATATGAAACGCACTGTGGTGTGCTGAAAACACCAGAAAACGTGTTTTCGCATTCAATAGCACGAAAACAGCGATTTCGGTGATTCTGCACACTTGTAACAGCAGAATCATGAAGATTATCACTGATAATGCATATCTCAGCTGGAAACAACAGCGATACCAAAGATATCGCAGTTTCCGCATGTCAAACACTCTGTGGCGTGCTGAAAACATCAGAAAACTTGTTTTTCGCATTCAATAACACGAAAACAGCGATTTCGGTGATTCTGCACTCTTGTAACAGCAGAATCATGAAGACTATCACTGAAAATGCATATCTCAGCTGGATACAACAACGATACCGAAGATATGGCAGTTTCCGCATATCAAACGCACTGTGGAGTGCTGAAAACACCAGAAAACGTGTTTTCGCATTCAATAGCACGAAAACAGCGATTTCGGTGATTCTGCACACTTGTAACAGCAGAATCATGAAGATTATCACTGAAAATGCATATCTCAGCTGGATACAACAACGATACCGAAGATATGGCAGTTTCCGCATATCAAACGCACTGTGGAGTGCTGAAAACACCAGAAAACGTGTTTTCGCATTCAATAGCACGAAAACAGCGATTTCGGTGATTCTGCACACTTGTAACAGCAGAATCATGAAGATAATCACTGAAAATGCATATCTCAGCTGGAAACAACAACGATTCCGAAGATATGGCAGTTTCCGCATATCAAACGCAATGTGGAGTGCTGAAAACACCAGAAAACGTGTTTTCGCATTCAATAGCACGAAAACAGCGATTTCGGTGATTCTGCACACTTGTAACAGCAGAATCATGAAGATAATCACTGAAAATGCATATCTCAGCTGGAAACAACAACGATTCCGAAGATATGGCAGTTTCCGCATATCAAACGGACTGTGGAGTGCTGAAAACACCAGAAAACGTGCTTTTCGCATTCAATAGCACGAAAACAGCGATTTCGGTGATTCTGCACACTTGTAACAGCAGAATCATGAAGATTATCACTGATAATGCATATCTCAGCTGGAAACAACAACGATACCAAAGATGTCGCTGTTTCCGCATGTCAAACACTCTGTGGCGTGCTGAAAACATCAGAAAACGTGTTTTTCGCATTCAAAACCACGAAAACAGCGATTTCGGTGATTCTGCACATTTGTAACAGCAGAATCATGAAGATTATCACTGAAAATGCATACCTCAGCTGGAAACAACAACGATACCGAAGATATGGCAGTTTCCGCATATCAAACGCACTGTGGAGTGCTGAAAACCCCAGAAAACGTGTTTTTCGCATTCAATAGCACGAAAGCAGCGATTTCGGTGATTCTGCACACTTGCAACAGCAGAATCATGAAGATTATCACGGAAAATGCATATCTCAGCTGGAAACAACAACGATACCGAAGATATGGCAGTTTCCGCATATCAAACGCACTGTGGAGTGCTGAAAACGCCAGAAAACGTGTTTTTCGCATTCAATAGCACGAAAACAGCGATTTCGGTGATTCTGCACACTTGCAACAGCAGAATCATGAAGATTATCACTGAAAATGCATATCTCAGCTGGAAACAACAACGATACCGAAGATATGGCAGTTTCCGCATATCAAACGCACTGTGGAGTGCTGAAAACACCAGAAAACGTGTTTTTCGCATTCAATAGCACGAAAACAGCGATTTCGGTGATTCTGCACACTTGTTGCAGCAGAATCATGAAGATTATCACTGATAATGCATATCTCAGCTGGAAACAACAACGATACCGAAGATATGGCAGTTTCCGCATATCAAACGCACTGTGGAGTGCTGAAAACACCAGAAAACGTGTTTTTCGCATTCAATAGCACGAAAACAGCGATTTCGGTGATTCTGCACACTTGTAACAGCAGAATCATGAAGATTATCACTGAAAATGCATATCTCAGCTGGAAACAACAACGATACCGAAGATATGGCAGTTTCCGTATATCAAACGCACTGTGGAGTGCTGAAAACACCAGAAAACGTGTTTTCGCATTCAATAGCACGAAGACAGCGATTTCGGTGATTCTGCACACTTGTAACAGCAGAATCATGAAGATTATCACTGAAAATGCATATCTCAGCTGGATACAACAACGATACCGAAGATATGGCAGTTTCCGTATATCAAACGCACTGTGGAGTGCTGAAAACACCAGAAAACGTGTTTTCGCATTCAATAGCACGAAGACAGCGATTTCGGTGATTCTGCACACTTGTAACAGCAGAATCATGAAGATTATCACTGAAAATGCATATCTCAGCTGGAAACAACAACGATACCGAAGATATGGCAGTTTCCGTATATCAAACGCACTGTGGAGTGCTGAAAACACCAGAAAACGTGTTTTCGCATTCAATAGCACGAAGACAGCGATTTCGGTGATTCTGCACACTTGTAACAGCAGAATCATGAAGATTATCACTGAAAATGCATATCTCAGCTGGATACAACAACGATACCGAAGATATGGCAGTTTCCGCATATCAAACGCACTGTGGAGCGCTGAAAACACCAGAAAACGTGTTTTTCGCATTCAATAGCACGAAAACAGCGATTTCGGTGATTCTGCACTCCTGTAACAGCAGAATCATGAAGATTATCACTGAAAATGCATATCTCAGCCGGAAACATCAACGATACCGAAGATATGGCAGTTTCCGCATATGAAACGCACTGTGGTGTGCTGAAAACACCAGAAAACGTGTTTTCGCATTCAATAGCACGAAAACAGCGATTTCGGTGATTCTGCACACTTGTAACAGCAGAATCATGAAGATTATCACTGAAAATGCATATCTCAGCTGGAAACAACAACGATACCAAAGATATCGCAGTTTCCGCATGTCAAACACTCTGTGGCGTGCTGAAAACACCAGAAAACGTATTTTTCGCATTCAATAGCACGAAAACAGCGATTTCGGTGATTCTGCACGCTTGTAACAGTAGAATCATGAAGATTATCACTGATAATGCATATCTCAGCTGGAAACAACAACGATACCAAAGATATCGCAGTTTCCGCATGTCAAACACTCTGTGGCGTGCTGAAAACATCAGAAAACTTGTTTTTCGCATTCAATAGCACGAAAACAGCGATTTCGGTGATTCTGCACTCTTGTAACAGCAGAATCATGAAGACTATCACTGAAAATGCATATCTCAGCTGGATACAACAACGATACCGAAGATATGGCAGTTTCCGCATATCAAACGCACTGTGGAGCGCTGAAAACACCAGAAAACGTGTTTTTCGCATTCAATAGCAGGAAAACAGCGATTTCGGTGATTCTGCACTCTTGTAACAGCAGAATCATGAAGATTATCACTGAAAATGCATATCTCAGCTGGAAACATCAACGATACCGAAGATATGGCAGTTTCCGCATATCAAACGCACTGTGGAGTGCTGAAAACACCAGAAAACGTGTTTTCGCATTCAATAGCACGAAAACAGCGATTTCGGTGATTCTGCACACTTGTAACAGCAGAATCATGAAGATAATCACTGAAAATGCATATCTCAGCTGGAAACAACAACGATTCCGAAGATATGGCAGTTTCCGCATATCAAACGCACTGTGGAGTGCTGAAAACACCAGAAAACGTGCTTTTCGCATTCAATAGCACGAAAACAGCGATTTCGGTGATTCTGCACACTTGTAACGGCAGAATCATGAAGATTATCACTGAGAATGCATATCTCAGCTGGAAACAACAACAATACCGAAGATATGGTAGTTTCCGCATATCAAACGCACTGTGGAGTGCTGAAAACACCAGAAAACGTGTTTTTCGCATTCAATAGCACGAAAGCAGCGATTTCGGTGATTCTGCACACTTGTAACAGCAGAATCATGAAGATTATCACTGAAAACGCATATCTCAGCTGGAAACATCAACGATACCGAAGATATGGCAGTTTCCGCATATCAAACGCACTGTGGAGTGCTGAAAACACCAGAAAACGTGTTTTCGCATTCAATAGCACGAAAACAGCGATTTCGGTGATTCTGCACACTTGTAACAGCAGAATCATGAAGATAATCACTGAAAATGCATATCTCAGCTGGAAACAACAACGATTCCGAAGATATGGCAGTTTCCGCATATCAAACGCACTGTGGAGTGCTGAAAACACCAGAAAACGTGCTTTTCGCATTCAATAGCACGAAAACAGCGATTTCGGTGATTCTGCACACTTGTAACAGCAGAATCATGAAGATTATCACTGATAATGCATATCTCAGCTGGAAACAACAACGATACCAAAGATGTCGCTGTTTCCGCATGTCAAACACTCTGTGGCGTGCTGAAAACATCAGAAAACGTGTTTTTCGCATTCAAAAGCACGAAAACAGCGATTTCGGTGATTCTGCACATTGGTAACAGCAGAATCATGAAGATTATCACTGAAAATGCATATCTCAGCTGGAAACAACAACGATACCGAAGATATGGCAGTTTCCGCATATCAAACGCACTGTGGAGTGCTGAAAACACCAGAAAACGTGTTTTTCGCATTCAATAGCAGGAAAACAGCGATTTCGGTGATTCTGCACTCTTGTAACAGCAGAATCATGAAGATTATCACTGAAAATGCATATCTCAGCTGGAAACAACAACGATACCAAAGATATCGCAGTTTCCGCATGTCAAACACTCTGTGGCGTGCTGAAAACACCAGAAAACGTATTTTTCGCATTCAATAGCACGAAAACAGCGATTTCGGTGATTCTGCACACTTGTAACAGCAGAATCATGAAGATCAGCACTGAAAATGCATATCTCAGCAGGAAACATCAACGATACCGAAGATATGACAGTGTTACGTCTAGCGACGTTGGACTTGGACACTTACCTGTGACAGTGAGAGTGAGAAGCAACGAACGCTATTAGCATGTAAGATAGCGTAGAACATTCTAGAATATTAAGATAGCAAGTAAGCACGTAACCATTAACCTTAAGACCGCATTAACCACAACATAGATATTAAGCACTACCATATCCTATTACCGACATACGCTCTCACGACATACTCTTATCTATAAACACATTCCTTCAATATCTCCAGACTAAACCTCGACTATCGACATCCGCTCTCACGACCGACTCTTATCTATAAACACATTCCTCCGACATCACATCACACTTCTCCTATATCTAATCTTATAAACATCCTCCTCGACTCCAACTCCTTATCTTATCACATATACACCAGATCCAGTAACATACGAATTCTTCTCTTATCTTATAAACATCCTCCTCGACTCCAACTCCTTATCTTATCTCATAAACACCAGATCCAGTAACATACGAATTCCTCTCCTATCTTATAAACATCCACCTACCTAATCTACCCCGGTCTCACGCTCCTCATATCTTATCTCCATACTCCACTAGTATAAAACAAGCAAGCGCCCAGGCCTCACGGACAGTTCCACTCCGGAACTCCCGGAGTGTACATCGCGTTTCTACATCAAGTGTTTCTATTTCCAAGCGTTACTATTTCTAAGTGTTTCTATTTCTAAGCGTTACTATTTCTAAGTGTTTCTATATCCAAGTGTTACTATTTCATTGTATTCCTATATCTTATATTATATTACTATTACCATATTCAATTGTATTCCATATCTTATATAACCTACATCGTGAAGTATATCAAATAGATTATTCATATTATAATTCCATATTCAATTATTATAACCAATTATCAAAGTGCGCGATATACATATCAACTGCTACGCTATTATCATCCAGCCTGCAGTTAACAAGGAGTCTAGGTAAGTACCATTTACAATCGACTGAATTAGCGAAAGTCCCCGTTAGACGCAGACGTACGCGCTGCGTGAACGCAAAGAACAGTATATTATTGTGCTCCGTCTCGATTTTGCCAAAATAGCGCGATCCGGGACGTAACAATTGGTGACAGCGGTGGGATAGCTGTTCACTTTCGCGAATTATTTGGTTAGATCAAACATTGGTGATCCTTACCATCTCCTTTCCACATTTCCAGTTCTTGCATTTACTTATTGACGCAAGCGCTGACGCTAGTGCTACTGTTCTTGATCTGATGGAATCTCGCAGTTACCTTGCGACTGATCCGGATGTCTTGCACAGAGTCAAGAAGGTGAGTGTCTAGAACTACTTTCCAAAAAAATTTTTTTTTATTCGAACATACCATAACCTATCTCAACCCGACCAGACTCGAAAACGAGGACGCCGTGGTGGTAGAAAGGTGCAAGTGAGGAGGCTTGCAGCTATTCAGCGGGAGTTGAAGGAAATCCAAGCGCAGCAGCCTGCGCCGGAAATCCTGAAACCTTGCGAAAGCGCAGGAGCCGAGCGAATCATCGAGACGATCACCATCGGCGACTCTGACGACGAAACGGTCGATATTCCAATTCCCCCGCCGCCAATAGAGATCATCGACACAAATACGGCGCTTAAGGTGCGGCACCACCGCGAAATTCCAAGGAAGGTGTTACTGTCCTTCATTCGTGACTTTTCAAAGGACGATCTACCGAACCTACCGAAAGAAATCGCCGATTGGTGTACCTTCCAATTCATATACCAATAAATTATATCTCATCTACATACATAGATTCAATTTCCCTCCTAAAAATGGATACGCGATCAAAGAAACTCGCGGAAAACGGCGAGGCAAACCGCGCGGAGCATGATTGTACTACCTTGCGGCAGGAGCGCGACGCTGCGCTGGCGGAGATAGACGCAATCAGGAGAGAATACAAAGTACATCGCCCCGTGAGCGACATAATTCAAACAGATTCATTCACGCTCAAAGAAGCGCTAGCGTTAGTACCCACCTTTAATGGGTTGCAACCACCGGTACTTACGTTTACTCGCGCATGCAACCGTGCACGCGATCTTCTACCTCCTAGTGCCGAAAGCACTCTTACTCGGTTAATATTAACGCGGTTAAGCGGACGCGCGGCAACCGCAGTCGAAGACGAACGATATCTGAGCATTTCGGACCTCTGTAACCGATTGAAAAGGGTATTCGGCCCTCAGAAAACGGTGTATCACTACCGCGGCGATCTGGCCAACATATACATGCGCGGAGACGAACATATACTAGATTTCATTACGCGCGTCAAGGATATCCGCAACGCCATTATAGATTGCGATACAAACCCAATTAGTGAGATTGACAATCTCACCGCCGACTGTTTCATCCGCGGCGTCAACCCACAAATACGGACAGAACTCCGTCACCTTCGTAGAAGTCCGCTCTCCAGTATATTCAACGAGGCTATAGAAATCCACAAGGAGCTGGAACGCGATAGCCTCCGCTACGGGCGCACAGTGGAGCAAAAACATGTGCAATTCCGCGACCAAACGCCGGAAAGAAAACCATACCAAACCAACTTTCAATCGCGGTCATCATGGAGAGACGTGTCACCCAGACCGACGTATAACAACCAATACAGGGAGACACGCGCCCCGCCGCGTGAGAATTACCGCGATAACCGCTCTTACCGCGACGTGGTAGAACCGTCGCGTAGACCCACAAGTCCCGGCAGACCTACCAAACTCTGTTCATATTGCAAATTCACTGGGCACGATATCCACGAGTGCCGCAAACGCGAATTCAATAACAAACGCAGCCAGGGAAACGAGCACGGCCTCCCGTCCAACCAGGACCGAAGGCGGGAGGCTTCGCCAAAGGCGGTCCGCGCAATCATAACGAACGAGGACGAATCGCAAAATGCGAATTAAACCAAAAGGGTAGAGCTCCTCACGTGGAGGTCCTATCGCCAGGACTTCCACGACAAACGACCCTGATGATCGACACGGGGTCAGAACCGAACCTGATCAAAAGATCAGCACTTCATCCCCGATATCGGATAGGGGATGAAGAGATACTACAGCTATATGGCATCACGGAGGAAGCGGTGGCTACAATGGGTTCCGTCGGCATCCCTCTATATGGAACGATAATCAAGTTCCATGTAGTTCCCTCCAACTTCCCTATCCTCACAGACGGAATCCTGGGTGCCCACTTCCTCGAGGAAGGGGCCGAGATATCCTTCCTAAAGAGGAAAATATTGTGGAAAGGGATAGAAATTCCCTTCGCGAACCCCCCGCATAATGAGCGGAATCGCGAAAGAAACCCCAACTCCCAAAAACCCAAATATAACATGCCCACTAACACCCCACCTCCTACTAATGCCACCCCTACTAATTCGGGCGAACCAAGCCCAAAGCGTACCAAATCAAATGCGACGACGCATAATAATTCCAGTCCTTCCAAATCAAATGCGACGACGCATAATCATTCTAGTTCTTCCAAATCGAATGCGACGACGCATAATAATTCTAGTTCTTCCAAATTTAATGCGACGACGCATAACCATTCTAGTTCTTCCAAATCAAATGCGACGACGCATAGCAATTCTAGTTCTTCCAAATCAAATGCGACGACGCATAACAATTCTAGTTCTACCAAATCAAAAGCGACATCGCACAACTATTCCAGTTCTACTAAATCAAAGACGGCAACGACAAAATCGCCAACATCTGTATCTTGCGGATCTGCTGTCGCGCCCAAGACAGGAGGGCACGAGCACCGAACGCGCACGGTCGAGGGCCGAACGGCCAAAGTCATTCAAATTATGACGACTGGGCCAGAAGTAGGTTATCTCCCTCGACAAGAATTGGCACCGGGAGTGCTCGTGTTCGACTCCCTCGTCAAGTCGGCCCACGGCAGAACTCACGTACGCGTCGTCAACACGACTAACGGCACAGTTTCATTCGTCCTACCCACTGTAAAGGTGGAAGAAATCGCCGAACTCAGCGACGAGCCAAAAACAACGAAACCTTACCACATCTTCCCAATTCAAAACCCCCGATCGCATCGGGAACGCGAAAAAGAAATTACCGATACAATAAATCTCGACCATCTAAACGACGAAGAACGCGAGCATGTCGAAAGTCTCATACAGGAGAACAGCGACATCTTTCACCTACAGGGCGAGAAACTGTGTAAAACGAGAATAGTCGAACATACGATCCCCACAAAGGACGACAAGCCGATCCACGTGAAGCAATACAGGTATCCACCGATCCACAAGGAAGAAATCAACAATCAAATGAAGGAGTTGTTGGGTAGCGACATTGTGAGTCCCTCAACATCTCCTTATAACTCCCCCTTGTGGATTGTTCCCAAAAAGCCGGATGCAGACGGGAACAAGAGGTGGAGAATGGTGATCGATTTCAGGCAATTAAATGAAAAAACCGAGCCAGACGCGTATCCGTTGCCCAGTATCGTAGAAATACTAGACCAACTGGGCTCAGCAAAGTACTTCTCCACTTTCGACCTCGCGTCCGGTTTCCATCAAATAGGGATGGGCGCTGAAGACGCGCGGAAAACAGCATTCTCAACCCCATATGGGCATTACGAATTCAACCGCATGCCGTTCGGGCTGCGGAACGCACCAGCAACCTTTCAGCGCCTAATGGATTCTGTGCTGAGCGGTCTGCAAGGTACAGAAATGTTCGTCTACCTGGACGACATAGTCATTTACGCTTCGTCTCTTTCGGAACACAAATCCAAATTCACCAAGCTAGCGAAACGCCTCCGCAAGGCAAACTTAAAATTACAACCGTCCAAGTGCACGTTCCTCCGCCGGGAAGTCGCCTATTTAGGGCATATAATAAGCGACGAAGGTGTCAAACCATGCCCGAATAAAATCAGCGCCGTTAAAGAGTTCCCTAAGCCTAAAAATTCCAAACAGGTCCGGGAATTCCTCGGTCTGGCAGGCTACTATAGACGGTTCATATGCAAATTCTCACACATTTCTAAACCACTAACGTCACTATTGCGCAAAGACGCCAAGTTCGAGTGGAATCTTCCACAGGAGAAAGCATTCGAAACGTTGCGAACAGCATTGTGCACTGAACCGGTGCTCCGTTATCCTGATTTTACCAAACCGTTCCATATCACAACCGACGCGTCCAATTACGCAATAGGTGCCATACTAAGTCAGGGCGAGATCAACCGAGATCAGCCGATCGCTTACGCGTCGCGCCTACTCCACGGTGCAGAATTAAATTACGCCACGATAGAGAAAGAATGCTTAGCCATTATTTACGCCGTCCAACACTTCAGATCCTATATCTACGGGAAGCAGTTTAATCTCATCACAGACCACCAGCCGCTAGTCTGGATGAATTCCGTAAAGGATCCGTCATCGCGATTACTCCTCTGGTGATTAAAACTAGCCGAGTACGAATACCAAATCATATACAAAGCAGGAAAGATCAACACTAACGCAGACGCTCTTTCCCGAAACCCCATCCAAACTCCTATATATCCACTAACATCAGACTCCACCACATCTCCATTACTATTCCAATCCCAACCTTCCACCTCTTCTTCTACATCACCAGCCGCCGACGACGAAATCGATATATCAAGTCCAACAATAACACCGACAAACGTACGATACACACGAGACAGACTGATAATGAAGAACGACAATCTGGCATGTTTTATGTCCCTCGCAAACGACCCATTAGACGAAGGCGCGATAGACCTATTCAAACACGGAAAACTACCCAATCTGACAAACGCGACTATTGGCAGAGCAAAAGTTCACTCGGGAAAATTCACTCTGATACAGCTACCGATAAAACAATCATTGACACACACAGCAACGCACGAAGACGTTATCGAATCACTCAGAGCCCTACGCGACGCAATCATAGAATTAAACCTGCAAACAATAACGATATCTCGAGCCTCGTTAGACGACATCCACTGGACAATTATACGCGACGCATTGATAGAACTTTTAGAAGACACGAACGTCACAGTTACAATTTGCACAAACGAAATCATTATACCCACGGAAGACGTTAGACAAGACATAATTTTCGAAAATCATACATCCGCTTACGCCGGACACAAAGGTGTCACAAAAACTTATAGACGAATTCGCGAGAAATACTTCTGGCCACAAATGAAATTAGAGATTACAAAATTCGTAACAACATGCAAAGATTGCCAAACACGAAAATTAACTAGAGTCAAAACTAGAAACCCCATGATATTAACAGATACGCCGGGACAAGCGTTCGATAAAATCGCACTCGATGTCGTCGGTCCTCTCCCCACCACCCCCACAGGCTTCCAATACATCCTCACTATGCAGGATCTCCTTACCAAATACTCCATCGCCGTCCCCCTCAAAACCACGTCCGCAGTAGAAACAGCCGACGCCTTAGTTGACCACCTAATCTGTAGATTTGGCACCCCGAAAGCAATACTCACAGACCAGGGCACGAACTTCGTTAACGCCCTCATGCGCGCAGTAACTCGTAGATTCAGAATCCAACACATTAAGACCACAGCGTTCCATCCGCAGACAAACGGCTCGCTCGAGAGATCACATCTCGTTCTGACGGAGTACCTAAAACAATTCATAAACAATAAAAATGACTGGAATAATTGGCTTCAGTGCGCAATGTTCAGTTACAACACAAGTATGCACGAAGGCACACTCCATACCCCCCATGAGCTAATATTTGGCAGCAAGGCCAGAGTGCCATCCGCATTCTCATACGAAACGCCTGTGGAAGATGAAACGTACACTGCGTATCTTAAGAAACTCGAAACCAGACTCGCGCAATCTAGAGCGATAGCAGCCGCCAATCTAAACATCGCAAAGCAAAAATCTAAACGGTATTATGACCGTAAGCTAAACCCACAGGAATTCTCGGAAGGAGATTTGGTGTACCTCTTAAAGGAACCAACCAAGGGCAAATTCGACACCCAGTACACCGGACCACACAGGGTATCACGCGTAATGGAGAACAACAACGTTCGTTTGACACTCGACACCGGTCGAGAGAAGATCGTGCACAAAAATAAACTAAAGCGCGCGAAAACTACGACTCCCTCAATGTCACCCTCACCCAATCTCGCATGACTAGTATATAAGGGGCGGAGAAGAGCCGAAGAAACCAGTATTCGACGAACCGCCACCACCATGCACATCAGGGCAGCCATTCTATTCATCACAGCATCCTCAGCTACGGGCCTCATCGGCTACGACTGTAGCGGACCTACTCTGAACCTTACAACTTACTCCATTACCGACCCGATACGATGCGGAGCAGACACCGCAAAGCCAACAGTCACCTCTAAACCTATCCAATTACTCCAACTGTCGGACTTCCACGCGACACCAGTGATCCAGTGCCAGGTCGAAGTCGACAGAACCATATACCACTGCGGCATGCACTCCCATGTTTCGGCGGTGGAAAACGGGAGACAGATCTACCTCCTCAACACCCCGAGGGACATATGTCGTATGCTACACAACACAGGCACGCTCTTCATAACGCCTGCATCGCAAGTCACAGGTATACAACCAAACTCAACTGCATCGCGTAGCCTGACACTTTCGGGTAAACTCGAAAACGACGGGACATGCCACGGGTCCACCTTCAGCGACCCATTCGGCACCTGGACAGACGTCGTGGTCCAAGCCGTGATTAGGATAAAGATCACGGATTACACGGCATCGATCAAGCTATCCACCGACGAAATCATTCTGCACTCCGGACAGCGGTGCCCCGTACAACGAGGATCTTGCCTCGACGCGGAAAACGGTTACTCCTTCTGGCAGACCTCGCCAATGGATAGCTGTAACTTCGAGAAATACGACGTGCTATACCAAGGACAAGCGACGATCCTCCAACAAGAAAAGGGACTAACCTTATATTCGGTGACCTCCCAGGATACCACATTCGCATTGGCACGGACCACAGAATCGAAAATTTGCGGCTACATCTTGATCCACACCGAGCACCCAAAATTGTTCATACTCGAGACAGCAGCCGGAGAGCAACCTAGAACACGGAAGCCAATATCAGTAAACAATCTCGACATTTTCACATACGTCAACTCTAAATTTATATACGTAGAAAAGCATTTCAAAACGCAAATCACACAACTATACGACGACGTCGTAAAACAGCGATGCGCGCTCGAGAAGCAGATACTCCACAACGCGCTCACACTCATACATCTCGCACCCGCAGAAGTCGCCACCATGGTAACAAGAGAACCGGGCTACATGGCCATCCCAACGGGAGAAACGATCCACATCATCAAGTGCATCCCCATCATATGCCAGCTAAGGCAGTCAACCCACTGCTATGACGAACTCCCGGTTACCTACAAAAATAATTCCTTATTTCTAACGCCAATCCACAGAATTTTAACCACCACCGGAACCAGGAGGGAATGTAGCGACCTCCTGCCCACCATGTACAAAATTCACGGACAATGGTATAAACTATCTCCAAAACCGATAGAAACATTACCACCAACCCAGCTCAAACCCTTGGCACAGTCAACATGGAAATACATAGACCCCCACAACCTCGCAGACGGAGGCATCTACTCGCACGATGATGTCCAGAAACTCAAGGACCGCATCATGTTTCCTATAGAACGCCCAACTATCATCAACACACTAGCCCAAGGAGCCACCGGACGACAATACGAAACCAGCGACGTGAACCTGTACAACCTCCTGGACGACAGGACCCTGGACCACATTGCCGCTTCGACCGCCAAACGGATCTGGTCAGGCTTCGTAACCTTCGGATCCTTCACAGCCGGGTTCATCGGCATCTACCTGGCAATCCGTGCCGTGAAAGCAGCCATCAGCGTGGTGATAAACGGCATCGCGCTGCATTCCATCTACGGGTGGAGCTTGAAACTCCTCGGAGCTGCATGGAGCTCCGTCACAAACTTCCTGCTGTACCTAAACCAGAGGAAGACCCCCAACATCGTGGAACTTCAGGGAACCGGAACAGCCCCTACTGAGGACACCGCACCCCTGAACCCGAACCCCAAACCAGACCCCAACACAGACGGAGAAATGTCCGTCACACCTCATAGAGCTAACAAGCTCTACCCCCAGTGCCATCTCTCAGACCCCTATGAACATTGAGGAAAATTCTCTACAAGAATTTTCTTCCCAGGGAGGGAGGTGTTACGTCTAGCGACGTTGGACTTGGACACTTACCTGTGACAGTGAGAGTGAGAAGCAACGAACGCTATTAGCATGTAAGATAGCGTAGAACATTCTAGAATATTAAGATAGCAAGTAAGCACGTAACCATTAACCTTAAGACCGCATTAACCACAACATAGATATTAAGCACTACCATATCCTATTACCGACATACGCTCTCACGACATACTCTTATCTATAAACACATTCCTTCAATATCTCCAGACTAAACCTCGACTATCGACATCCGCTCTCACGACCAACTCTTATCTATAAACACATTCCTCCGACATCACATCACACTTCTCCTATATCTAATCTTATAAACATCCTCCTCGACTCCAACTCCTTATCTTATCACATATACACCAGATCCAGTAACATACGAATTCTTCTCTTATCTTATAAACATCCTCCTCGACTCCAACTCCTTATCTTATCTCATAAACACCAGATCCAGTAACATACGAATTCCTCTCCTATCTTATAAACATCCACCTACCTAATCTACCCCGGTCTCACGCTCCTCATATCTTATCTCCATACTCCACTAGTATAAAACAAGCAAGCGCCCAGGCCTCACGGACAGTTCCACTCCGGAACTCCCGGAGTGTACATCGCGTTTCTACATCAAGTGTTTCTATTTCCAAGCGTTACTATTTCTAAGTGTTTCTATTTCTAAGCGTTACTATTTCTAAGTGTTTCTATATCCAAGTGTTACTATTTCATTGTATTCCTATATCTTATATTATATTACTATTACCATATTCAATTGTATTCCATATCTTATATAACCTACATCGTGAAGTATATCAAATAGATTATTCATATTATAATTCCATATTCAATTATTATAACCAATTATCAAAGTGCGCGATATACATATCAACTGCTACGCTATTATCATCCAGCCTGCAGTTAACAAGGAGTCTAGGTAAGTACCATTTACAATCGACTGAATTAGCGAAAGTCCCCGTTAGACGCAGACGTACGCGCTGCGTGAACGCAAAGAACAGTATATTATTGTGCTCCGTCTCGATTTTGCCAAAATAGCGCGATCCGGGACGTAACAACAGTTTCCGCATATCAAACGCACTGTGTAGTGCTGAAAACACCAGAAAACGTGTTTTTCGCATTCAATAGCACGAAAACAGCGATTTCGGTGATTCTGCACTGTTGTAACAGCAGAATCATGAAGATTATCACTGAAAATGCATATCTCAGCTGGATACAGCAACGATACCGAAGATATGGCAGTTTCCGCATATCAAACGCACTGTGGAGTGCTGAAAACACCAGAAAACGTGTTTTCGCATTCAATAGCACGAAAACAGCGATTTCGGTGATTCTGCACACTTGTAACAGCAGAATCATGAAGATCAGCACTGAAAATGCATATCTCAGCAGGAAACATCAACGATACTGAAGATATGACAGTTTCCGCATATCAAACGCACTGTGTAGTGCTGAAAACACCAGAAAACGTGTTTTTCGCATTCAATAGCACGAAAACAGCGATTTCGGTGATTCTGCACTCTTGTAACAGCAGAATCATGAAGATTATCACTGAAAATGCATATCTCAGCTGGATACAGCAACGATACCGAAGATATGGCAGTTTCCGCATATCAAACGCACTGTGGAGTGCTGAAAACACCAGAAAACGTGTTTTCGCATTCAATAGCACGAAAACAGCGATTTCGGTGATTCTGCACACTTGTAACAGCAGAATCATGAAGATAATCACTGAAAATGCATATCTCAGCTGGAAACAACAACGATTCCGAAGATATGGCAGTTTCCGCATATCAAACGCACTGTGGAGTGCTGAAAACACCAGAAAACGTGCTTTTCGCATTCAATAGCACGAAAACAGCGATTTCGGTGATTCTGCACACTTGTAACAGCAGAATCATGAAGATTATCACTGATAATGCATATCTCAGCTGGAAACAACAACGATACCAAAGATGTCGCTGTTTCCGCATGTCAAAAACTCTGTGGCGTGCTGAAAACACCAGAAAACGTGTTTTTCGCATTCAAAAGCACGAAAACAGCGATTTCGGTGATTCTGCACATTTGTAACAGCGGAATCACGAAGATTATCACTGAAAATGCATATCTCAGCTGGAAACAACAACGATACCGAAGATATGGCAGTTTCCGCATATCAAACGCACTGTGGAGTGCTGAAAACACCAGAAAACGTGTTTTTCGCATTCAAAAGCACGAAAACAGCGATTTCGGTGATTCTGCACACTTGTAACAGCAGAATCATGAAGATTATCACTGATATTGCATATCTCAGCTGGAAACAACAACGATACCGAAGAAATGGCAGTTTCCGCATATCAAACGCACTGTGGAGTGCTGAAAACACCAGAAAACGTGCTTTTCGCATTCAATAGCACGAAAACAGCGATTTCGGTGATTCTGCACACTTGTAACAGCAGAATCATGAAGATTATCACTGAAAATGCATATCTCAGCTGGATACAACAACGATACCGAAGATATCGCAGTTTCCGCATGTCAAACACTCTGTGGCGTGCTGAAAACATCAGAAAACTTGTTTTTCGCATTCAATAGCACGAAAACAGCGATTTCGGTGATTCTGCACTCTTGTAACAGCAGAATCATGAAGACTATCACTGAAAATGCATATCTCAGCTGGATACAACAACGATACCGAAGATATGGCAGTTTCCGCATATCAAACGCACTGTGGAGCGCTGAAAACACCAGAAAACGTGTTTTTCGCATTCAATAGCAGGAAAACAGCGATTTCGGTGATTCTGCACTCTTGTAACAGCAGAATCATGAAGATAATCACTGAAAATGCATATCTCAGCTGGAAACAACAACGATTCCGAAGATATGGCAGTTTCCGCATATCAAACGCACTGTGGAGTGCTGAAAACACCAGAAAACGTGTTTTCGCATTCAATAGCACGAAAACAGCGATTTCGGTGATTCTGCACACTTGTAACAGCAGAATCATGAAGATAATCACTGAAAATGCATATCTCAGCTGGAAACAACAACGATTCCGAAGATATGGCAGTTTCCGCATATCAAACGCACTGTGGAGTGCTGAAAACACCAGAAAACGTGCTTTTCGCATTCAATAGCACGAAAACAGCGATTTCGGTGATTCTGCACACTTGTAACAGCAGAATCATGAAGATTATCACTGATAATGCATATCTCAGCTGGAAACAACAACGATACCAAAGATGTCGCTGTTTCCGCATGTCAAACACTCTGTGGAGTGCTGAAAACACCAGAAAACGTGTTTTTCGCATTCAATAGCACGAAAGCAGCGATTTCGGTGATTCTGCACACTTGTAACAGCAGAATCATGAAGATTATCACTGAAAATGCATATCTCAGCTGGAAACATCAACGATACCGAAGATATGGCAGTTTCCCCATATCAAACGCACTGTGGAGTGCTGAAAACACCAGAAACGTGTTTTTCGCATTCAATAGCACGAAAACAGCGATTTCGGTGATTCTGCACACTTGTAGCAGCAGAATCATGAAGATTATCACTGATAATGCATATCTCAGCTGGAAACATCAACGATAACGAAGATATGGCAGTTTCCGCATATCAAACGCACTGTGGAGTGCTGAAAACACCAGAAAACGTGTTTTTCGCATTCAATAGCACGAAAACAGCGATTTCGGTGATTCTGCACACTTGTTGCAGCAGAATCATGAAGATTATCACTGATAATGCATATCTCAGATGGAAACAACAACGATTCCGAAGATATGGCAGTTTCCGCATATCAAACGCACTGTGGAGTGCTGAAAACACCAGAAAACGTGTTTTCGCATTCAATAGCACGAAAACAGCGATTTCGGTGATTCTGCACACTTGTAACAGCAGAATCATGAAGATAATCACTGAAAATGCATATCTCAGCTGGAAACAACAACGATACCGAAGATATGGCAGTTTCCGCATATCAAACGCACTGTGGAGTGCTGAAAACACCAGAAAACGTGTTTTCGCATTCAATAGCACGAAAACAGCGATTTCGGTGATTCTGCACACTTGTAACAGCAGAATCATGAAGATAATCACTGAAAATGCATATCTCAGCTGGAAACAACAACGATTCCGAAGATATGGCAGTTTCCGCATATCAAACGCACTGTGGAGTGCTGAAAACACCAGAAAACGTGCTTTTCGCATTCAATAGCACGAAAACAGCGATTTCGGTGATTCTGCACACTTGTAACAGCAGAATCATGAAGATTATCACTGATAATGCATATCTCAGCTGGAAACAACAACGATACCAAAGATGTCGCTGTTTCCGCATGTCAAAAACTCTGTGGCGTGCTGAAAACACCAGAAAACGTGTTTTTCGCATTCAATAGCACGAAAGCAGCGATTTCGGTGATTCTGCACACTTGTAACAGCAGAATCATGAAGATTATCACTGAAAATGCATATCTCAGCTGGAAACATCAACGATACCGAAGATATGGCAGTTTCCCCATATCAAACGCACTGTGGAGTGCTGAAAACACCAGAAACGTGTTTTTCGCATTCAATAGCACGAAAACAGCGATTTCGGTGATTCTGCACACTTGTAGCAGCAGAATCATGAAGATTATCACTGATAATGCATATCTCAGCTGGAAACATCAACGATAACGAAGATATGGCAGTTTCCGCATATCAAACGCACTGTGGAGTGCTGAAAACACCAGAAAACGTGTTTTTCGCATTCAATAGCACGAAAACAGCGATTTCGGTGATTCTGCACACTTGTTGCAGCAGAATCATGAAGATTATCACTGATAATGCATATCTCAGATGGAAACAACAACGATTCCGAAGATATGGCAGTTTCCGCATATCAAACGCACTGTGGAGTGCTGAAAACACCAGAAAACGTGTTTTTCGCATTCAATAGCACGAAAACAGCGATTTCGGTGATTCTGCACTCTTGTAACAGCAGAATCATGAAGATTATCACTGAAAATGCATATCTCAGCTGGATACAGCAACGATACCGAAGATATGGCAGTTTCCGCATATCAAACGCACTGTGGAGTGCTGAAAACACCAGAAAACGTGTTTTCGCATTCAATAGCACGAAAACAGCGATTTCGGTGATTCTGCACACTTGTAACAGCAGAATCATGAAGATAATCACTGAAAATGCATATCTCAGCTGGAAACAACAACGATACCGAAGATATGGCAGTTTCCGCATATCAAACGCACTGTGGAGTGCTGAAAACACCAGAAAACGTGTTTTCGCATTCAATAGCACGAAAACAGCGATTTCGGTGATTCTGCACACTTGTAACAGCAGAATCATGAAGATAATCACTGAAAATGCATATCTCAGCTGGAAACAACAACGATTCCGAAGATATGGCAGTTTCCGCATATCAAACGCACTGTGGAGTGCTGAAAACACCAGAAAACGTGCTTTTCGCATTCAATAGCACGAAAACAGCGATTTCGGTGATTCTGCACACTTGTAACAGCAGAATCATGAAGATTATCACTGATAATGCATATCTCAGCTGGAAACAACAACGATACCAAAGATGTCGCTGTTTCCGCATGTCAAAAACTCTGTGGCGTGCTGAAAACACCAGAAAACGTGTTTTTCGCATTCAATAGCACGAAAGCAGCGATTTCGGTGATTCTGCACACTTGTAACAGCAGAATCATGAAGATTATCACTGAAAATGCATATCTCAGCTGGAAACATCAACGATACCGAAGATATGGCAGTTTCCCCATATCAAACGCACTGTGGAGTGCTGAAAACACCAGAAACGTGTTTTTCGCATTCAATAGCACGAAAACAGCGATTTCGGTGATTCTGCACACTTGTAGCAGCAGAATCATGAAGATTATCACTGATAATGCATATCTCAGCTGGAAACATCAACGATAACGAAGATATGGCAGTTTCCGCATATCAAACGCACTGTGGAGTGCTGAAAACACCAGAAAACGTGTTTTTCGCATTCAATAGCACGAAAACAGCGATTTCGGTGATTCTGCACACTTGTTGCAGCAGAATCATGAAGATTATCACTGATAATGCATATCTCAGATGGAAACAACAACGATTCCGAAGATATGGCAGTTTCCGCATATCAAACGCACTGTGGAGTGCTGAAAACACCAGAAAACGTGTTTTTCGCATTCAATAGCACGAAAACAGCGATTTCGGTGATTCTGCACTCTTGTAACAGCAGAATCATGAAGATTATCACTGAAAATGCATATCTCAGCTGGATACAGCAACGATACCGAAGATATGGCAGTTTCCGCATATCAAACGCACTGTGGAGTGCTGAAAACACCAGAAAACGTGTTTTCGCATTCAATAGCACGAAAACAGCGATTTCGGTGATTCTGCACACTTGTAACAGCAGAATCATGAAGATAATCACTGAAAATGCATATCTCAGCTGGAAACAACAACGATTCCGAAGATATGGCAGTTTCCGCATATCAAACGCACTGTGGAGTGCTGAAAACACCAGAAAACGTGCTTTTCGCATTCAATAGCACGAAAACAGCGATTTCGGTGATTCTGCACACTTGTAACAGCAGAATCATGAAGATTATCACTGATAATGCATATCTCAGCTGGAAACAACAACGATACCAAAGATATCGCAGTTTCCGCATGTCAAACACTCTGTGGCGTGCTGAAAACACCAGAAAACGTATTTTTCGCATTCAATAGCACGAAAACAGCGATTTCGGTGATTCTGCACACTTGTAACAGCAGAATCATGAAGATTAGCACTGAAAATGCATATCTCAGCTGGAAACAACAACGATTCCGAAGATATGGCAGTTTCCGCATATCAAACGCACTGTGGAGTGCTGAAAACACCAGAAAACGTGTTTTCGCATTCAATAGCACGAAAACAGCGATTTCGGTGATTCTGCACACTTGTAACAGCAGAATCATGAAGATAATCACTGAAAATGCATATCTCAGCTGGAAACAACAACGATTCCGAAGATATGGCAGTTTCCGCATATCAAACGCACTGTGGAGTGCTGAAAACACCAGAAAACGTGCTTTTCGCATTCAATAGCACGAAAACAGCGATTTCGGTGATTCTGCACACTTGTAACAGCAGAATCATGAAGATTATCACTGATAATGCATATCTCAGCTGGAAACAACAACGATACCAAAGATGTCGCTGTTTCCGCATGTCAAACACTCTGTGGAGTGCTGAAAACACCAGAAAACGTGTTTTTCGCATTCAATAGCACGAAAGCAGCGATTTCGGTGATTCTGCACACTTGTAACAGCAGAATCATGAAGATTATCACTGAAAATGCATATCTCAGCTGGAAACATCAACGATACCGAAGATATGGCAGTTTCCCCATATCAAACGCACTGTGGAGTGCTGAAAACACCAGAAACGTGTTTTTCGCATTCAATAGCACGAAAACAGCGATTTCGGTGATTCTGCACACTTGTAGCAGCAGAATCATGAAGATTATCACTGATAATGCATATCTCAGCTGGAAACATCAACGATAACGAAGATATGGCAGTTTCCGCATATCAAACGCACTGTGGAGTGCTGAAAACACCAGAAAACGTGTTTTTCGCATTCAATAGCACGAAAACAGCGATTTCGGTGATTCTGCACACTTGTTGCAGCAGAATCATGAAGATTATCACTGATAATGCATATCTCAGATGGAAACAACAACGATTCCGAAGATATGGCAGTTTCCGCATATCAAACGCACTGTGGAGTGCTGAAAACACCAGAAAACGTGTTTTCGCATTCAATAGCACGAAAACAGCGATTTCGGTGATTCTGCACACTTGTAACAGCAGAATCATGAAGATAATCACTGAAAATGCATATCTCAGCTGGAAACAACAACGATACCGAAGATATGGCAGTTTCCGCATATCAAACGCACTGTGGAGTGCTGAAAACACCAGAAAACGTGTTTTCGCATTCAATAGCACGAAAACAGCGATTTCGGTGATTCTGCACACTTGTAACAGCAGAATCATGAAGATAATCACTGAAAATGCATATCTCAGCTGGAAACAACAACGATTCCGAAGATATGGCAGTTTCCGCATATCAAACGCACTGTGGAGTGCTGAAAACACCAGAAAACGTGCTTTTCGCATTCAATAGCACGAAAACAGCGATTTCGGTGATTCTGCACACTTGTAACAGCAGAATCATGAAGATTATCACTGATAATGCATATCTCAGCTGGAAACAACAACGATACCAAAGATGTCGCTGTTTCCGCATGTCAAAAACTCTGTGGCGTGCTGAAAACACCAGAAAACGTGTTTTTCGCATTCAATAGCACGAAAGCAGCGATTTCGGTGATTCTGCACACTTGTAACAGCAGAATCATGAAGATTATCACTGAAAATGCATATCTCAGCTGGAAACATCAACGATACCGAAGATATGGCAGTTTCCCCATATCAAACGCACTGTGGAGTGCTGAAAACACCAGAAACGTGTTTTTCGCATTCAATAGCACGAAAACAGCGATTTCGGTGATTCTGCACACTTGTAGCAGCAGAATCATGAAGATTATCACTGATAATGCATATCTCAGCTGGAAACATCAACGATAACGAAGATATGGCAGTTTCCGCATATCAAACACACTGTGGAGTGCTGAAAACACCAGAAAACGTGTTTTTCGCATTCAATAGCACGAAAACAGCGATTTCGGTGATTCTGCACACTTGTTGCAGCAGAATCATGAAGATTATCACTGATAATGCATATCTCAGATGGAAACAACAACGATTCCGAAGATATGGCAGTTTCCGCATATCAAACGCACTGTGGAGTGCTGAAAACACCAGAAAACGTGTTTTTCGCATTCAATAGCACGAAAACAGCGATTTCGGTGATTCTGCACTCTTGTAACAGCAGAATCATGAAGATTATCACTGAAAATGCATATCTCAGCTGGATACAGCAACGATACCGAAGATATGGCAGTTTCCGCATATCAAACGCACTGTGGAGTGCTGAAAACACCAGAAAACGTGTTTTCGCATTCAATAGCACGAAAACAGCGATTTCGGTGATTCTGCACACTTGTAACAGCAGAATCATGAAGATAATCACTGAAAATGCATATCTCAGCTGGAAACAACAACGATACCGAAGATATGGCAGTTTCCGCATATCAAACGCACTGTGGAGTGCTGAAAACACCAGAAAACGTGCTTTTCGCATTCAATAGCACGAAAACAGCGATTTCGGTGATTCTGCACACTTGTAACAGCAGAATCATGAAGATTATCACTGATAATGCATATCTCAGCTGGAAACAACAACGATACCAAAGATGTCGCTGTTTCCGCATGTCAAAAACTCTGTGGCGTGCTGAAAACACCAGAAAACGTGTTTTTCGCATTCAATAGCACGAAAGCAGCGATTTCGGTGATTCTGCACACTTGTAACAGCAGAATCATGAAGATTATCACTGATAATGCATATCTCAGATGGAAACAACAACGATTCCGAAGATATGGCAGTTTCCGCATATCAAACGCACTGTGGAGTGCTGAAAACACCAGAAAACGTGTTTTTCGCATTCAATAGCACGAAAACAGCGATTTCGGTGATTCTGCACTCTTGTACCAGCAGAATCATGAAGATTATCACTGAAAATGCATATCTCAGCTGGATACAGCAACGATACCGAAGATATGGCAGTTTCCGCATATCAAACGCACTGTGGAGTGCTGAAAACACCAGAAAACGTGTTTTCGCATTCAATAGCACGAAAACAGCGATTTCGGTGATTCTGCACACTTGTAACAGCAGAATCATGAAGATAATCACTGAAAATGCATATCTCAGCTGGAAACAACAACGATTCCGAAGATATGGCAGTTTCCGCATATCAAACGCACTGTGGAGTGCTGAAAACACCAGAAAACGTGCTTTTCGCATTCAATAGCACGAAAACAGCGATTTCGGTGATTCTGCACACTTGTAACAGCAGAATCATGAAGATTATCACTGATAATGCATATCTCAGCTGGAAACAACAACGATACCAAAGATATCGCAGTTTCCGCATGTCAAACACTCTGTGGCGTGCTGAAAACACCAGAAAACGTATTTTTCGCATTCAATAGCACGAAAACAGCGATTTCGGTGATTCTGCACACTTGTAACAGCAGAATCATGAAGATTAGCACTGAAAATGCATATCTCAGCAGGAAACATCAACGATACCGAAGATATGACAGTTTCCGCATATCAAACGCACTGTGTAGTGCTGAAAACACCAGAAAACGTGTTTTTCGCATTCAATAGCACGAAAACAGCGATTTCGGTGATTCTGCACTCTTGTAACAGCAGAATCATGAAGATTATCACTGAAAATGCATATCTCAGCTGGATACAGCAACGATACCGAAGATATGGCAGTTTCCGCATATCAAACGCACTGTGGAGTGCTGAAAACACCAGAAAACGTGTTTTCGCATTCAATAGCACGAAAACAGCGATTTTGGTGATTCTGCTCACTTGTAACAGCAGAATCATGAAGATAATCACTGAAAATGCATATCTCAGCTGGAAACAACAACGATTCCGAAGATATGGCAGTTTCCGCATATCAAACGCACTGTGGAGTGCTGAAAACACCAGAAAACGTGCTTTTCGCATTCAATAGCACGAAAACAGCGATTTCGGTGATTCTGCACACTTGTAACAGCAGAATCATGAAGATTATCACTGATAATGCATATCTCAGCTGGAAACAACAACGATACCAAAGATGTCGCAGTTTCCGCATGTCAAAAACTCTGTGGCGTGCTGAAAACACCAGAAAACGTATTTTTCGCATTCAATAGCACGAAAACAGCGATTTCGGTGATTCTGCACACTTGTAACAGCAGAATCATGAAGATTAGCACTGAAAATGCATATCTCAGCAGGAAACATCAACGATTCCGAAGATATGGCAGTTTCCGCATATCAAACGCACTGTGTAGTGCTGAAAACACCAGAAAACGTGTTTTTCGCATTCAATAGCAGGAAAACAGCGATTTCGGTGATTCTGCACTCTTGTAACAGCAGAATCATGAAGATTATCACTGAAAACGCATATCTCAGCTGGAAACATCAACGATACCGAAGATATGGCAGTTTCCGCATATCAAACGCACTGTGGAGTGCTGAAAACACCAGAAAACTTGTTTTCGCATTCAATAGCACGATAACAGCGATTTCGGTGATTCTGCACACTTGTAACAGCAGAATCATGAAGATAATCACTGAAAATGCATATCTCAGCTGGAAACAACAACGATTCCGAAGATATGGCAGTTTCCGCATATCAAACGCACTGTGGAGTGCTGAAAACACCAGAAAACGTGCTTTTCGCATTCAATAGCACGAAAACAGCGATTTCGGTGATTCTGCACACTTGTAACAGCAGAATCATGAAGATTATCACTGATAATGCATATCTCAGCTGGAAACAACAACGATACCAAAGATATCGCAGTTTCCGCATGTCAAACACTCTGTGGCGTGCTGAAAACACCAGAAAACGTATTTTTCGCATTCAATAGCACGAAAACAGCGATTTCGGTGATTCTGCACACTTGTAACAGCAGAATCATGAAGATTAGCACTGAAAATGCATATCTCAGCAGGAAACATCAACGATACCGAAGATATGACAGTTTCCGCATATCAAACGCACTGTGTAGTGCTGAAAACACCAGAAAACGTGTTTTTCGCATTCAATAGCAGGAAAACAGCGATTTCGGTGATTCTGCACTCTTGTAACAGCAGAATCATGAAGATTATCACTGAAAACGCATATCTCAGCTGGAAACATCAACGATACCGAAGTATGGCAGTTTCCGCATATCAAACGCACTGTGGAGTGCTGAAAACACCAGAAAACGTGTTTTCGCATTCAATAGCACGAAAACAGCGATTTCGGTGATTCTGCACACTTGTAACAGCAGAATCATGAAGATAATCACTGAAAATGCATATCTCAGCTGGAAACAACAACGATACCGAAGATATGGCAGTTTCCGCATATCAAACGCACTGTGGAGTGCTGAAAACACCAGAAAACGTGCTTTTCGCATTCAATAGCACGAAAACAGCGATTTCGGTGATTCTGCACACTTGTAACAGCAGAATCATGAAGATTATCACTGATAATGCATATCTCAGCTGGAAACAACAACGATACCAAAGATGTCGCTGTTTCCGCATGTCAAAAACTCTGTGGCGTGCTGAAAACACCAGAAAACGTGTTTTTCGCATTCAATAGCACGAAAGCAGCGATTTCGGTGATTCTGCACACTTGTAACAGCAGAATCATGAAGATTATCACTGAAAATGCATATCTCAGCTGGAAACATCAACGATACCGAAGATATGGCAGTTTCCGCATATCAAACGCACTGTGGAGTGCTGAAAACACCAGAAAACGTGTTTTTCGCATTCAATAGCACGAAAACAGCGATTTCGGTGATTCTGCACTCTTGTAACAGCAGAATCATGAAGATTATCACTGAAAATGCATATCTCAGCTGGATACAGCAACGATACCGAAGATATGGCAGTTTCCGCATATCAAACGCACTGTGGAGTGCTGAAAACACCAGAAAACGTGTTTTCGCATTCAATAGCACGAAAACAGCGATTTCGGTGATTCTGCACACTTGTAACAGCAGAATCATGAAGATAATCACTGAAAATGCATATCTCAGCTGGAAACAACAACGATTCCGAAGATATGGCAGTTTCCGCATATCAAACGCACTGTGGAGTGCTGAAAACACCAGAAAACGTGCTTTTCGCATTCAATAGCACGAAAACAGCGATTTCGGTGATTCTGCACACTTGTAACAGCAGAATCATGAAGATTATCACTGATAATGCATATCTCAGCTGGAAACAACAACGATACCAAAGATATCGCAGTTTCCGCATGTCAAACACTCTGTGGCGTGCTGAAAACACCAGAAAACGTATTTTTCGCATTCAATAGCACGAAAACAGCGATTTCGGTGATTCTGCACACTTGTAACAGCAGAATCATGAAGATTAGCACTGAAAATGCATATCTCAGCAGGAAACATCAACGATACCGAAGATATGACAGTTTCCGCATATCAAACGCACTGTGTAGTGCTGAAAACACCAGAAAACGTGTTTTTCGCTTTCAATAGCACGAAAACAGCGATTTCGGTGATTCTGCACTCTTGTAACAGCAGAATCATGAAGATTATCACTGAAAATGCATATCTCAGCTGGATACAGCAACGATACCGAAGATATGGCAGTTTCCGCATATCAAACGCACTGTGGAGTGCTGAAAACACCAGAAAACGTGTTTTCGCATTCAATAGCACGAAAACAGCGATTTTGGTGATTCTGCTCACTTGTAACAGCAGAATCATGAAGATAATCACTGAAAATGCATATCTCAGCTGGAAACAACAACGATTCCGAAGATATGGCAGTTTCCGCATATCAAACGCACTGTGGAGTGCTGAAAACACCAGAAAACGTGCTTTTCGCATTCAATAGCACGAAAACAGCGATTTCGGTGATTCTGCACACTTGTAACAGCAGAATCATGAAGATTATCACTGATAATGCATATCTCAGCTGGAAACAACAACGATACCAAAGATGTCGCAGTTTCCGCATGTCAAAAACTCTGTGGCGTGCTGAAAACACCAGAAAACGTATTTTTCGCATTCAATAGCACGAAAACAGCGATTTCGGTGATTCTGCACACTTGTAACAGCAGAATCATGAAGATTAGCACTGAAAATGCATATCTCAGCAGGAAACATCAACGATACCGAAGATATGACAGTTTCCGCATATCAAACGCACTGTGTAGTGCTGAAAACACCAGAAAACGTGTTTTTCGCATTCAATAGCAGGAAAACAGCGATTTCGGTGATTCTGCACTCTTGTAACAGCAGAATCATGAAGATTATCACTGAAAACGCATATCTCAGCTGGAAACATCAACGATACCGAAGTATGGCAGTTTCCGCATATCAAACGCACTGTGGAGTGCTGAAAACACCAGAAAACGTGTTTTCGCATTCAATAGCACGAAAACAGCGATTTCGGTGATTCTGCACACTTGTAACAGCAGAATCATGAAGATTATCACTGAAAATGCATATCTCAGCTGGAAACAACAACGATACCAAAGATATCGCAGTTTCCGCATGTCAAACACTCTGTGGCGTGCTGAAAACACCAGAAAACGTATTTTTCGCATTCAATAGCACGAAAACAGCGATTTCGGTGATTCTGCACACTTGTAACAGCAGAATCATGAAGATTAGCACTGAAAATGCATATCTCAGCAGGAAACATCAACGATACCGACGATATGACAGTTTCCGCATATCAAACGCACTGTGGAGTGCTGAAAACACCAGAAAACGTGTTTTTCGCATTCAATAGCACGAAAACAGCGATTTCGGTGATTCTGCACACTTGTAACAGCAGAATCATGAAGATTATCACTGAAAATGCATATCTCAGCAGGAAACATCAACGTTACCAAAGATATGACAGTTTCCGCATATCAAACGCACTGTGGAGTGCTGAAAACACCAGAAAACGTGTTTTTCGCATTCAATAGCACGAAAACAGCGATTTCGGTGATTCTGCACTCTTGTAACAGCAGAATCATGAAGATTATCACTGAAAATGCATATCTCAGCTGGATACAGCAACGATACCGAAGATATGGCAGTTTCCGCATATCAAACGCACTGTGGAGTGCTGAAAACACCAGAAAACGTGTTTTCGCATTCAATAGCACGAAAACAGCGATTTCGGTGATTCTGCACACTTGTAACAGCAGAATCATGAAGATAATCACTGAAAATGCATATCTCAGCTGGAAACAACAACGATTCCGAAGATATGGCAGTTTCCGCATATCAAACGCACTGTGGAGTGCTGAAAACACCAGAAAACGTGCTTTTCGCATTCAATAGCACGAAAACAGCGATTTCGGTGATTCTGCACACTTGTAACAGCAGAATCATGAAGATTATCACTGATAATGCATATCTCAGCTGGAAACAACAACGATACCAAAGATGTCGCTGTTTCCGCATGTCAAACACTCTGTGGCGTGCTTAAAACATCAGAAAACGTGTTTTTCGCATTCAAAAGCACGAAAACAGCGATTTCGGTGATTCTGCACATTTGTAACAGCAGAATCATGAAGATTATCACTGAAAATGCAATATCTCAGCTGGAAACAACAACGATACCGAAGATATGGCAGTTTCCGCATATCAAACGCACTGTGGAGTGCTGAAAACACCAGAAAACGTGTTTTTCGCATTCAATAGCAGGAAAACAGCGATTTCGGTGATTCTGCACTCTTGTAACAGCAGAATCATGAAGATTATCACTGAAAATGCATATCTCAGCTGGAAACAACAACGATACCAAAGATATCGCAGTTTCCGCATGTCAAACACTCTGTGGCGTGCTGAAAACACCAGAAAACGTATTTATCGCATTCAATAGCACGAAAACAGCGATTTCGGTGATTCTGCACACTTGTAACAGCAGAATCATGAAGATTAGCACTGAAAATGCATATCTCAGCAGGAAACATCAACGATACCGAAGATATGACAGTTTCCGCATATCAAACGCACTGTGTAGTGCTGAAAACACCAGAAAACGTGTTTTTCGCATTCAATAGCACGAAAACAGCGATTTCGGTGATTCTGCACTCTTGTAACAGCAGAATCATGAAGATTATCACTGAAAATGCATATCTCAGCTGGATACAGCAACGATACCGAAGATATGGCAGTTTCCGCATATCAAACGCACTGTGGAGTGCTGAAAACACCAGAAAACGTGTTTTCGCATTCAATAGCACGAAAACAGCGATTTCGGTGATTCTGCACACTTGTAACAGCAGAATCATGAAGATTAGCACTGAAAATGCATATCTCAGCAGGAAACATCAACGATTCCGAAGATATGGCAGTTTCCGCATATCAAACGCACTGTGTAGTGCTGAAAACACCAGAAAACGTGTTTTTCGCATTCAATAGCAGGAAAACAGCGATTTCGGTGATTCTGCACTCTTGTAACAGCAGAATCATGAAGATTATCACTGAAAACGCATATCTCAGCTGGAAACATCAACGATACCGAAGATATGGCAGTTTCCGCATATCAAACGCACTGTGGAGTGCTGAAAACACCAGAAAACTTGTTTTCGCATTCAATAGCACGAAAACAGCGATTTCGGTGATTCTGCACACTTGTAACAGCAGAATCATGAAGATAATCACTGAAAATGCATATCTCAGCTGGAAACAACAACGATTCCGAAGATATGGCTGTTTCCGCATATCAAACGCACTGTGGAGTGCTGAAAACACCAGAAAACGTGCTTTTCGCATTCAATAGCACGAAAACAGCGATTTCGGTGATTCTGCACACTTGTAACAGCAGAATCATGAAGATTATCACTGATAATGCATATCTCAGCTGGAAACAACAACGATACCAAAGATATCGCAGTTTCCGCATGTCAAACACTCTGTGGCGTGCTGAAAACACCAGAAAACGTATTTTTCGCATTCAATAGCACGAAAACAGCGATTTCGGTGATTCTGCACACTTGTAACAGCAGAATCATGAAGATTAGCACTGAAAATGCATATCTCAGCAGGAAACATCAACGATACCGAAGATATGACAGTTTCCGCATATCAAACGCACTGTGTAGTGCTGAAAACACCAGAAAACGTGTTTTTCGCATTCAATAGCAGGAAAACAGCGATTTCGGTGATTCTGCACTCTTGTAACAGCAGAATCATGAAGATTATCACTGAAAACGCATATCTCAGCTGGAAACATCAACGATACCGAAGATATGGCAGTTTCCGCATATCAAACGCACTGTGGAGTGCTGAAAACACCAGAAAACGTGTTTTCGCATTCAATAGCACGAAAACAGCGATTTCGGTGATTCTGCACACTTGTAACAGCAGAATCATGAAGATTATCACTGAAAATGCATATCTCAGCTGGAAACAACAACGATACCAAAGATATCGCAGTTTCCGCATGTCAAACACTCTGTGGCGTGCTGAAAACACCAGAAAACGTATTTTTCGCATTCAATAGCACGAAAACAGCGATTTCGGTGATTCTGCACACTTGTAACAGCAGAATCATGAAGATTAGCACTGAAAATGCATATCTCAGCAGGAAACATCAACGATACCGAAGATATGACAGTTTCCGCATATCAAACGCACTGTGGAGTGCTGAAAACACCAGAAAACGTGTTTTTCGCATTCAATAGCACGAAAACAGCGATTTCGGTGATTCTGCACACTTGTAACAGCAGAATCATGAAGATTATCACTGAAAATGCATATCTCAGCAGGAAACATCAACGATACCAAAGATATGACAGTTTCCGCATATCAAACGCACTGTGGAGTGCTGAAAACACCAGAAAACGTGTTTTTCGCATTCAATAGCACGAAAACAGCGATTTCGGTGATTCTGCACTCTTGTAACAGCAGAATCATGAAGATTATCACTGAAAATGCATATCTCAGCTGGATACAGCAACGATACCGAAGATATGGCAGTTTCCGCATATCAAACGCACTGTGGAGTGCTGAAAACACCAGAAAACGTGTTTTCGCATTCAATAGCACGAAAACAGCGATTTCGGTGATTCTGCACACTTGTAACAGCAGAATCATGAAGATAATCACTGAAAATGCATATCTCAGCTGGAAACAACAACGATTCCGAAGATATGGCAGTTTCCGCATATCAAACGCACTGTGGAGTGCTGAAAACACCAGAAAACGTGCTTTTCGCATTCAATAGCACGAAAACAGCGATTTCGGTGATTCTGCACACTTGTAACAGCAGAATCATGAAGATTATCACTGATAATGCATATCTCAGCTGGAAACAACAACGATACCAAAGATGTCGCTGTTTCCGCATGTCAAACACTCTGTGGCGTGCTTAAAACATCAGAAAACGTGTTTTTCGCATTCAAAAGCACGAAAACAGCGATTTCGGTGATTCTGCACATTTGTAACAGCAGAATCATGAAGATTATCACTGAAAATGCAATATCTCAGCTGGAAACAACAACGATACCGAAGATATGGCAGTTTCCGCATATCAAACGCACTGTGGAGTGCTGAAAACACCAGAAAACGTGTTTTTCGCATTCAATAGCAGGAAAACAGCGATTTCGGTGATTCTGCACTCTTGTAACAGCAGAATCATGAAGATTATCACTGAAAATGCATATCTCAGCTGGAAACAACAACGATACCAAAGATATCGCAGTTTCCGCATGTCAAACACTCTGTGGCGTGCTGAAAACACCAGAAAACGTATTTATCGCATTCAATAGCACGAAAACAGCGATTTCGGTGATTCTGCACACTTGTAACAGCAGAATCATGAAGATTAGCACTGAAAATGCATATCTCAGCAGGAAACATCAACGATACCGAAGATATGACAGTTTCCGCATATCAAACGCACTGTGTAGTGCTGAAAACACCAGAAAACGTGTTTTTCGCATTCAATAGCACGAAAACAGCGATTTCGGTGATTCTGCACTCTTGTAACAGCAGAATCATGAAGATTATCACTGAAAATGCATATCTCAGCTGGATACAGCAACGATACCGAAGATATGGCAGTTTCCGCATATCAAACGCACTGTGGAGTGCTGAAAACACCAGAAAACGTGTTTTCGCATTCAATAGCACGAAAACAGCGATTTTGGTGATTCTGCTCACTTGTAACAGCAGAATCATGAAGATAATCACTGAAAATGCATATCTCAGCTGGAAACAACAACGATTCCGAAGATATGGCAGTTTCCGCATATCAAACGCACTGTGGAGTGCTGAAAACACCAGAAAACGTGCTTTTCGCATTCAATAGCACGAAAACAGCGATTTCGGTGATTCTGCACACTTGTAACAGCAGAATCATGAAGATTATCACTGATAATGCATATCTCAGCTGGAAACAACAACGATACCAAAGATGTCGCTGTTTCCGCATGTCAAAAACTCTGTGGCGTGCTGAAAACACCAGAAAACGTGTTTTTCGCATTCAAAAGCACGAAAACAGCGATTTCGGTGATTCTGCACATTTGTAACAGCGGAATCACGTAGATTATCACTGAAAATGCATATCTCAGCTGGAAACAACAACGATACCGAAGATATGGCAGTTTCCGCATATCAAACGCACTGTGGAGTGCTGAAAACACCAGAAAACGTGTTTTTCGCATTCAAAAGCACGAAAACAGCGATTTCGGTGATTCTGCACACTTGTAACAGCAGAATCATGAAGATTATCACTGAAAATGCATATCTCAGCTGGAAACAACAACGATACCGAAGATATGGCAGTTTCCGCATATCAAACGCACGGTGGAGTGCTGAAAACACCAGAAAACGTGTTTTTCGCATTCAATAACACGAAAACAGCGATTTCGGTGATTTCGCACACTTGTAACAGCAGAATCATGAAGATTATCACTGAAAATGCATATCTCAGCTGGAAACAACAACGATACCGAAGAAATGGCAGTTTCCGCATATCAAACGCACTGTGGAGTGCTGAAAACACCAGAAAACGTGCTTTTCGCATTCAATAGCACGAAAACAGCGATTTCGGTGATTCTGCACACTTGTAACAGCAGAATCATGAAGATTATCACTGAAAATGCATATCTCAGCTGGATACAACAACGATACCGAAGATATCGCAGTTTCCGCATGTCAAACACTCTGTGGCGTGCTGAAAACATCAGAAAACTTGTTTTTCGCATTCAATAGCAGGAAAACAGCGATTTCGCTGATTCTGCACTCTTGTAACAGCAGAATCATGAAGATTATCACTGAAAATGCATATCTCAGCTGGAAACAACAACGATACCAAAGATATCGCAGTTTCCGCATGTCAAACACTCTGTGGCGTGCTGAAAACACCAGAAAACGTATTTTTCGCATTCAATAGCACGAAAACAGCGATTTCGGTGATTCTGCACACTTGTAACAGCAGAATCATGAAGATTAGCACTGAAAATGCATATCTCAGCAGGAAACATCAACGATACCGAAGATATGACAGTTTCCGCATATCAAACGCACTGTGTAGTGCTGAAAACACCAGAAAACGTGTTTTTCGCATTCAATAGCACGAAAACAGCGATTTCGGTGATTCTGCACTCTTGTAACAGCAGAATCATGAAGATTATCACTGATAATGCATATCTCAGCTGGAAACAACAACGATACCAAAGATGTCGCTGTTTCCGCATGTCAAAAACTCTGTGGCGTTCTGAAAACACCAGAAAACGTGTTTTTCGCATTCAAAAGCACGAAAACAGCGATTTCGGTGATTCTGCACATTTGTAACAGCGGAATCACGAAGATTATCACTGAAAATGCATATCTCAGCTGGATACAACAACGATACCGAAGATATGGCAGTTTCCGCATATCAAACGCACTGTGGAGCGCTGAAAACACCAGAAAACGTGTTTTTCGCATTCAATAGCAGGAAAACAGCGATTTCGCTGATTCTGCACTCTTGTAACAGCAGAATCATGAAGATTATCACTGAAAATGCATATCTCAGCTGGATACAACAACGATACCGAAGATATCGCAGTTTCCGCATGTCAAACACTCTGTGGCATGCTGAAAACATCAGAAAACTTGTTTTTCGCATTCAATAGCACGAAAACAGCGATTTCGGTGATTCTGCACTCTTGTAACAGCAGAATCATGAAGACTATCACTGAAAATGCATATCTCAGCTGGATACAACAACGATACCGAAGATATGGCAGTTTCCGCATATCAAACGCACTGTGGAGCGCTGAAAACACCAGAAAACGTGTTTTTCGCATTCAATAGCAGGAAAACAGCGATTTCGCTGATTCTGCACTCTTGTAACAGCAGAATCATGAAGATTATCACTGAAAATGCATATCTCAGCTGGAAACATCAACGATACCGAAGATATGGCAGTTTCCGCATATCAAACGCACTGTGGAGTGCTGAAAACACCAGAAAACGTGTTTTCGCATTCAATAGCACGAAAACAGCGATTTCGGTGATTCTGCACACTTGTAACAGCAGAATCATGAAGATTATCACTGAAAATGCATATCTCAGCTGGATACAACAACGATACCGAAGATATGGCAGTTTCCGCATATCAAACGCACTGTGGAGCGCTGAAAACACCAGAAAACGTGTTTTCGCATTCAATAGCACGAAAACAGCGATTTCGGTGATTCTGCACTCTTGTAACAGCAGAATCATGAAGATTATCACTGAAAATGCATATCTCAGATGGAAACATCAACGATACCGAAGATATGGCAGTTTCCGCATATGAAACGCACTGTGGTGTGCTGAAAACACCAGAAAACGTGTTTTCGCATTCAATAGCACGAAAACAGCGATTTCGGTGATTCTGCACACTTGTAACAGCAGAATCATGAAGATTATCACTGAAAATGCATATCTCAGCTGGAAACAACAACGATACCAAAGATATCGCAGTTTCCGCATATCAAACGCACTGTGGAGTGCTGAAAACACCAGAAAACGTGTTTTCGCATTCAATAGCACGAAAACAGCGATTTCGGTGATTCTGCACACTTGTAACAGCAGAATCATGAAGATAATCACTGAAAATGCATATCTCAGCTGGAAACAACAACGATTCCGAAGATATGGCAGTTTCCGCATATCAAACGCACTGTGGAGTGCTGAAAACACCAGAAAACGTGCTTTTCGCATTCAATAGCACGAAAACAGCGATTTCGGTGATTCTGCACACTTGTAACAGCAGAATCATGAAGATTATCACTGATAATGCATATCTCAGCTGGAAACAACAACGATACCAATGTTACGTCTAGCGACGTTGGAGTTAGACACTTACCTGTGACAGTGAGAGTGAGAAGCAACGAACGCTATTAGCATGTAAGATAGCGTAGAACATTCTAGAATATTAAGATAGCAAGTAAGCACGTAACCAATAACCTTAAGACCGCATTAACCACAACATAGATATTAAGCACTACCATATCCTATTACCGACATACGCTCTCACGACACATTCTTATCTATAAACACATTCCTTCATTATCTCCAGACTAAACCTCGACTATCGACATCCGCTCTCACGACCAACTCTTATCTATAAACACATTCCTCCAATATCTCCAGACGAAACGTCAACTACCGACATCCGCTCTCACGACCAACTCCTTATCTTATCTCATAAACACCAGATCCTGTAACATACGAATTCCTCTCCTATCTTATAAACATCCTCCTCGACTCCAACTCCTTATCTTATCTCATAAACACCGGATCCAGTAACATACGAATTCTTCTCCTATCTTATAAACATCCACCTACCTAATCTACCCCGGTCTCACGCTCCTCATATCTTATCTCCATACTCCACTAGTATAAAACAAGCAAGCGCCCAGACCTCAAAGACAGTTCCACTCCGGAACTCCCGGAGTGTACATCGCGTTTCTACATCAAGTGTTTCTATTTCCAAGCGTTACTATTTCTAAGTGTTTCTATTTCTAAGCGTTACTATTTCTAAGTGTTTCTATATCCAAGTGTTACTATTTCATTGTATTCCTATATCTTATATTATATTACTATTACCATATTCAATTGTATTCCATATCTTATATAACCTACATCGTGAAGTATATTAAATAGATTATTCATATTATAATTCCATATTCAATTATTATAACCATTTATCAAAGTGCGCGATTCACATATCAACTGCTACGCTATTATCATCCAGCCTGCAGTTAACAAGGAGTCTAGGTAAGTACCATTTACAATCGACTGAATTAGCGAAAGTCCCCGTTAGACGCAGACGTACGCGCTGCGTGAACGCAAAGAACAGTATATTATTGTGCTCCGTCTCGATTTTGCCAAAATAGCGCGATCCGGGACGTAACAATTGGTGACAGCGGTGGGATAGCTGTTCACTTTCGCGAATTATTTGGTTAGATCAAACATTGGTGATCCTTACCATCTCCTTTCCACATTTCCAGTTCTTGCATTTGCTTATTGACGCAAGCGCTGACGCTAGTGCTACTGTTCTTGATCTGATGGAATCTCGCAGTTACCTTGCGACTGATCCGGATGTCTTGCACAGAGTCAAGAAGGTGAGTGTCTAGAACTACTTTCCAAAAAAAATTTTTTTTTACTCATACATACCATAACCAATCTCAACCCGACCAGACTCGAAAACGAGGACGCCGTGGTGGTAGAAAGGTGCAAGTGAGGAGGCTTGCAGCTATTCAGCGGGAGTTGAAGGAAATCCAAGCGCAGCAGCCTGCGCCGGAAATCCTGAAACCTTGCGAAAGCGCAGGAGCCGAGCGAATCATCGAGACGATCACCATCGGCGACTCTGACGACGAAACGGTCGGTATTCCAATTCCCCCGCCGCCAATAGAGATCATCGACACAAATACGGCGCTTAAGGTGCGGCACCACCGCGAAATTCCAAGGAAGGTGTTACTGTCCTTCATTCGTGACTTTTCAAAGGAGGATCTACCGAACTTACCGAAAGAAATCGCCGATTGGTGTACCTTCCAATTCATATACCAATAAATTAAAATTTACCTACATACATACATTCAATTTCCCTCCTAAAATGGATACGCGCTCAAAGAAACTCGCGGAAAACGGCGAGGCAAGCCGCGCGGAGCACGATTGTACTACCTTGCGACAGGAGCGCGACGCTGCGCTGGCGGAGATAGACGCAATCAGGAGAGAATACAAAGTACATCGCCCCGTGAGCGACATAATTCAAACAGATTCATTCACGCTCAAAGAAGCGCTAGCGTTAGTACCCACCTTTAATGGGTTGCAACCACCGGTACTTACGTTTACTCGCGCATGCAACCGTGCACGCGATCTTCTACCTCCTAGTGCCGAAAGCACTCTCACTCGGTTAATATTAACGCGGTTAAGCGGACGCGCGGCAACCGCAGTCGAAGACGAACGATACCTGAGCGTTTCGGACCTCTGTAACCGATTAAAAAGGGTATTCGGCCCTCAGAAAACGGTGGATCACTACCGCGGCGATCTAGCGAACATATACATGCGCGGTGACGAACATATACTAGATTTCATTACACGCGTCAAGGATATCCGCAACGCCATTATAGATTGCGATACAAACCCAATTAGTGAGATTGACAATCTCACAGCCGATTGTTTCATCCGCGGCGTCAACCCACAAATACGGACAGAACTCCGTCACCTTCGTAGAAGTCCGCTCTCCAGTATATTCAACGAGGCTATAGAAATCCACAAGGAGCTGGAACGCGATAGCCTCCGCTACGGGCGCACAGTGGAGCAAAAACATGTGCAATTCCGCGACCAAACGCCGGAAAGAAAACCATACCAAACCAACTTTCAATCGCGGTCGTCATGGAGAGACGTGTCACCCAGACCGACGTATAACAACCAATACAGGGAAACACGCGTCGCGCCGCGTGAGAACTACCGCGATAACCGCTCTTACCGCGACGTGGTAGAACCGTCGCGTAGACCCACAAGTCCCGGCAGACCTACCAAACTCTGTTCATATTGCAAATTCACTGGGCACGATATCTACGAGTGCCGCAAACGCGAATTCAATAACAAACGCAGCCAGGGAAACGAGCACGGCCTCCCGTCCAACCAGGACCGAAGGCGGGAGGCTTCGCCAAAGGCGGTCCGCGCAATCATAACGAACGAGGACGAATCGCAAAATGCGAATTAAACCAAAAGGGTAGAGCTCCTCACGTGGAGGTCCTATCGCCAGGACTTCCACGACAAACGACCCTGATGATCGACACGGGGTCAGAACCGAACCTGATCAAAAGATCAGCACTTCATCCCCGATATCGGATAGGGGATGAAGAGATACTACAGCTATATGGCATCACGGAGGAAGCGGTGGCTACAATGGGTTCCGTCGGCATCCCTCTATATGGAACGATAATCAAGTTCCATGTAGTTCCCTCCAACTTCCCTATCCTCACAGACGGAATCCTGGGTGCCCACTTCCTCGAGGAAGGGGCCGAGATATCCTTCCTAAAGAGGAAAATATTGTGGAAAGGGATAGAAATTCCCTTCGCGAACCCCCCGCATAATGAGCGGAATCGCGAAAGAAACCCCAACTCCCAAAAACCCAAATATAACATGCCCACTAACACCCCACCTCCTACTAATGCCACCCCTACTAATTCGGGCGAACCAAGCCCAAAGCGTACCAAATCAAATGCGACGATGCATAATCATTCTAGTTCTTCCAAATCTAATGCGACGACGCATAACTATTCTAGTTCTTCCAAATCAAATGCGACGACGCATAATAATTCTAGTTCTTCCAAATCAAATGCGACGACGCATAGCAATTCTAGTTCTTCCAAATCAAATGCGACGACGCATAACAATTCTAGTTCTACCAAATCAAAAGCGACATCGCACAACTATTCCAGTTCTACTAAATCAAAGACGGCAACGACAAAATCGCCAACATCTGTATCTTGCGGATCTGCTGTCGCGCCCAAGACAGGAGGGCACGAGCACCGAACACGCACGGTCGAGGGCCGAACAGCCAAAGTCATTAAAATTATGACGACTGGGCCAGAAGTAGGTTATCTCCCTCGACAAGAATTGGCACCGGGAGTGCTCGTGTTCGACTCCCTCGTCAAGTCGGCCCACGGCAGAACTCACGTACGCGTCGTCAACACGACTAACGGCACAGTTTCATTCGTCCTACCCACTGTAAAGGTGGAAGAAATCGCCGAACTCAGCGACGAGCCAAAAACAACGAAGCCTTACCACATCTTCCCAATTCAAAACCCCCTATCGCATCGGGAACGCGAAAAAGAAATTACCGATACAATAAATCTCGACCATCTAAACGACGAAGAACGCGAGCATGTCGAAAGTCTCATACAGGAGAACAGCGACATCTTTCACCTACAGGGCGAGAAACTGTGTAAAACGAGAATAGTCGAACATACGATCCCCACAAAGGACGACAAGCCGATCCACGTGAAGCAATACAGGTATCCACCGATCCACAAGGAAGAAATCAACAACCAAATGAAGGAGTTGTTGGGTAGCGACATTGTGAGTCCCTCAACATCTCCTTATAACTCCCCCTTGTGGATTGTTCCCAAAAAGCCGGATGCAGACGGGAACAAGAGGTGGAGAATGGTGATCGATTTCAGGCAATTAAATGAAAAAACCGAGCCAGACGCGTATCCGTTGCCCAGTATCGTAGAAATACTAGACCAACTGGGCTCAGCAAAGTACTTCTCCACTTTCGACCTCGCGTCCGGTTTCCATCAAATAGGGATGGGCGCTGAAGACGCGCGGAAAACAGCATTCTCAACCCCATATGGGCATTACGAATTCAACCGCATGCCGTTCGGGCTGCGGAACGCACCAGCAACCTTTCAGCGCCTAATGGATTCTGTGCTGAGCGGTCTGCAAGGTACAGAAATGTTCGTCTACCTGGACGACATAGTCATTTACGCTTCGTCTCTTTCGGAACACAAATCCAAATTCACCAAGCTAGCGAAACGCCTCCGCAAGGCAAACTTAAGGTTACAACCGTCCAAGTGCACGTTCCTCCGCCGGGAAGTCGCCTATTTAGGCCATATAATAAGCGACGAAGGTGTCAAACCATGCCCGAATAAAATCAGCGCCGTTAAAGAGTTCCCTAAGCCTAAAAATTCCAAACAGGTCCGGGAATTCCTCGGTCTGGCAGGCTACTATAGACGGTTCATATGCAAATTCTCACACATTTCTAAACCACTAACGTCACTATTGCGCAAAGACGCCAAGTTCGAGTGGAATCTTCCACAGGAGAAAGCATTCGAAACGTTGCGAACAGCATTGTGCACTGAACCGGTGCTCCGTTATCCTGATTTTACCAAACCGTTTCATATCACAACCGACGCGTCCAATTACGCAATAGGTGCCATACTAAGTCAGGGCGAGATCAACCGAGATCAGCCGATCGCTTACGCGTCGCGCCTACTCCACGGTGCAGAATTAAACTACGCCACGATAGAGAAAGAATGCTTAGCCATCATTTACGCCGTCCAGCACTTCAGATCCTATATCTACGGGAAGCAATTTAATCTCATCACAGACCACCAGCCGCTGGTCTGGATGAATTCCGTAAAGGATCCGTCATCGCGATTACTCCTCTGGCGATTAAAACTAGCCGAGTACGAATACCAAATCATATACAAAGCAGGAAAGATCAACACTAACGCAGACGCTCTTTCCCGAAACCCCATCCAAACTCCTATATATCCACTAACATCAGACTCCACCACATCTCCATTACTATTCCAATCCCAACCTTCCACCTCTTCTTCTACATCACCAGCCGCCGACGACGAAATCGATATATCAAGTCCAACAATAACACCGACAAACGTACGATACACACGAGACAGACTGATAATGAAGAACGACAATCTGGCATGTTTTATGTCCCTCGCAAACGACCCATTAGACGAAGGCGCGATAGACCTATTCAAACACGGAAAACTACCCAATCTGACAAACGCGACTATTGGCAGAGCAAAAGTTCACTCGGGAAAATTCACTCTGATACAGCTACCGATAAAACAATCATTGACACACACAGCAACGCACGAAGACGTTATCGAATCACTCAGAGCCCTACGCGACGCAATCATAGAATTAAACCTGCAAACAATAACGATATCTCGAGCCTCGTTAGACGACATCCACTGGACAATTATACGCGACGCATTGATAGAACTTTTAGAAGACACGAACGTCACAGTTACAATTTGCACAAACGAAATCATTATACCCACGGAAGACGTTAGACAAGACATAATTTTCGAAAATCATACATCCGCTTACGCCGGACACAAAGGTGTCACAAAAACTTATAGACGAATTCGCGAGAAATACTTCTGGCCACAAATGAAATTAGAGATTACAAAATTCGTAACAACATGCAAAGATTGCCAAACACGAAAATTAACTAGAGTCAAAACCAGAAATCCGATGATATTAACAGATACGCCGGGACAGGCGTTCGATAAAATCGCACTCGATGTCGTCGGTCCGCTCCCCACCACCCCCACAGGCTTCCAATACATCCTCACCATGCAGGATCTCCTTACCAAATACTCCATCGCCGTCCCCCTCAAAACCACGTCCGCAGTAGAAACAGCCGACGCCTTAGTTGACCACCTAATCTGTAGATTTGGCACCCCGAAAGCAATACTCACAGACCAGGGCACGAACTTCGTTAACGCCCTCATGCGCGCAGTAACTCGTAGATTCAGAATCCAACACATTAAGACCACAGCGTTCCATCCGCAGACAAACGGCTCGCTCGAGAGATCACATCTCGTTCTGACGGAGTACCTAAAACAATTCATAAACAATAAAAATGACTGGAATAATTGGCTTCAGTGCGCAATGTTCAGTTACAACACAAGTATGCACGAAGGCACACTCCATACCCCCCATGAGCTAATATTTGGCAGCAAGGCCAGAGTGCCATCCGCATTCTCATACGAAACGCCTGTGGAAGATGAAACGTACACTGCGTATCTTAAGAAACTCGAAACCAGACTCGCGCAATCTAGAGCGATAGCAGCCGCCAATCTAAACATCGCAAAGCAAAAATCTAAACGGTATTATGACCGTAAGCTAAACCCACAGGAATTCTCGGAAGGAGATTTGGTGTACCTCTTAAAGGAACCAACCAAGGGCAAATTCGACACCCAGTACACCGGACCACACAGGGTATCACGCGTAATGGAGAACAACAACGTTCGTTTGACACTCGACACCGGTCGAGAGAAGATCGTGCACAAAAATAAACTAAAGCGCGCGAAAACTACGACTCCCTCAATGTCACCCTCACCCAATCTCGCATGACTAGTATATAAGGGGCGGAGAAGAGCCGAAGAAACCAGTATTCGACGAACCGCCACCACCATGCACATCAGGGCAGCCATTCTATTCATCACAGCATCCTCAGCTACGGGCCTCATCGGCTACGACTGTAGCGGACCTACTCTGAACCTTACAACTTACTCCATTACCGACCCGATACGATGCGGAGCAGACACCGCAAAGCCAACAGTCACCTCTAAACCTATCCAATTACTCCAACTGTCGGACTTCCACGCGACACCAGTGATGCAGTGCCAGGTCGAAGTCGACAGAACCATATACCACTGCGGCATGCACTCCCATGTTTCGGCGGTGGAAAACGGGAGACAGATCTACCTCCTCAACACCCCGAGGGACATATGTCGTATGCTACACAACACAGGCACGCTCTTCATAACGCCTGCATCGCAAGTCACAGGTATACAACCAAACTCAACTGCATCGCGTAGCCTGACACTTTCGGGTAAACTCGAAAACGACGGGACATGCCACGGGTCCACCTTCAGCGACCCATTCGGCACCTGGACAGACGTCGTGGTCCAAGCCGTGATTAGGATAAAGATCACGGATTACACGGCATCGATCAAGCTATCCACCGACGAAATCATTCTGCACTCCGGACAGCGGTGCCCCGTACAACGAGGATCCTGCCTCGACGCGGAAAACGGTTACTCCTTCTGGCAGACCTCGCCAATGGATAGCTGTAACTTCGAGAAATACGACGTGCTATACCAAGGACAAGCGACGATCCTCCAACAAGAAAAGGGACTAACCTTATATTCGGTGACCTCCCAGGATACCACATTCGCATTGGCACGGACCACAGAATCGAAAATTTGCGGCTACATCTTGATCCACACCGAGCACCCAAAATTGTTCATACTCGAGACAGCAGCCGGAGAGCAACCTAGAACACGGAAGCCAATATCAGTAAACAATCTCGACATTTTCACATACGTCAACTCTAAATTTATATACGTAGAAAAGCATTTCAAAACGCAAATCACACAACTATACGACGACGTCGTAAAACAGCGCTGCGCGCTCGAGAAGCAGATACTCCACAACGCGCTCACACTCATACATCTCGCACCCGCAGAAGTCGCCACCATGGTAACAAGAGAACCGGGCTACATGGCCATCCCAACGGGAGAAACGATCCACATCATCAAGTGCATCCCCGTCATATGCCAGCTAAGGCAGACAAACCACTGCTACGACGAACTCCCGGTTACCTACAAAAATAATTCCTTATTTCTAACGCCAATCCACAGAATTTTAACCACCACCGGAACCAGGAGGGAATGTAGCGACCTCCTGCCCACCATGTACAAAATTCACGGACAATGGTATAAACTATCTCCAAAACCGATAGAAACATTACCACCAACCCAGCTCAAACCCTTGGCACAGTCAACATGGAAATACATAGACCCTCACAACCTCGCAGACGGAGGCATCTACTCGCACGATGATGTCCAGAAACTCAAGGACCGCATCATGTTTCCTATAGAACGCCCAACTATCATCAACACACTAGCCCAAGGAGCCACCGGACGACAATACGAAACCAGCGACGTGAACCTGTACAACCTCCTGGACGACAGGACCCTGGACCACATTGCCGCTTCGACCGCCAAACGGATCTGGTCAGGCTTCGTAACCTTCGGATCCTTCACAGCCGGGTTCATCGGCATCTACCTAGCAATCCGTGCCGTGAAAGCAGCCATCAGCGTGGTGATAAAAGGCATCGCGCTGCATTCCATCTACGGGTGGAGCTTGAAACTCCTCGGAGCTGCATGGAGCTCCGCCACAAACTTCCTGCTGTACCTAAACCAGAGGAAGACCCCCAACATCGTGGAACTTCAGGGAACCGGAACAGCCCCTACTGAGGACACCGCATCCCTGAACCCGAATCCCAAACCCGACCCCAACACAGACGGAGAAACGTCCGTCACACCTCATAGAGCTAACAAGCTCTACCCCCAGTGCCATCTCTCAGACCCCTATGAACATTGAGGAAAATTCTCTACAAGAATTTTCTCCCCAGGGAGGGAGGTGTTACGTCTAGCGACGTTGGAGTTAGACACTTACCTGTGACAGTGAGAGTGAGAAGCAACGAACGCTATTAGCATGTAAGATAGCGTAGAACATTCTAGAATATTAAGATAGCAAGTAAGCACGTAACCAATAACCTTAAGACCGCATTAACCACAACATAGATATTAAGCACTACCATATCCTATTACCGACATACGCTCTCACGACACATTCTTATCTATAAACACATTCCTTCATTATCTCCAGACTAAACCTCGACTATCGACATCCGCTCTCACGACCAACTCTTATCTATAAACACATTCCTCCAATATCTCCAGACGAAACGTCAACTACCGACATCCGCTCTCACGACCAACTCCTTATCTTATCTCATAAACACCAGATCCTGTAACATACGAATTCCTCTCCTATCTTATAAACATCCTCCTCGACTCCAACTCCTTATCTTATCTCATAAACACCGGATCCAGTAACATACGAATTCTTCTCCTATCTTATAAACATCCACCTACCTAATCTACCCCGGTCTCACGCTCCTCATATCTTATCTCCATACTCCACTAGTATAAAACAAGCAAGCGCCCAGACCTCAAAGACAGTTCCACTCCGGAACTCCCGGAGTGTACATCGCGTTTCTACATCAAGTGTTTCTATTTCCAAGCGTTACTATTTCTAAGTGTTTCTATTTCTAAGCGTTACTATTTCTAAGTGTTTCTATATCCAAGTGTTACTATTTCATTGTATTCCTATATCTTATATTATATTACTATTACCATATTCAATTGTATTCCATATCTTATATAACCTACATCGTGAAGTATATTAAATAGATTATTCATATTATAATTCCATATTCAATTATTATAACCATTTATCAAAGTGCGCGATTCACATATCAACTGCTACGCTATTATCATCCAGCCTGCAGTTAACAAGGAGTCTAGGTAAGTACCATTTACAATCGACTGAATTAGCGAAAGTCCCCGTTAGACGCAGACGTACGCGCTGCGTGAACGCAAAGAACAGTATATTATTGTGCTCCGTCTCGATTTTGCCAAAATAGCGCGATCCGGGACGTAACACCAAAGATGTCGCTGTTTCCGCATGTCAAACACTCTGTGGCGTGCTGAAAACATCAGAAAACGTGTTTTTCGCATTCAATAGCACGAAAACAGCGATTTCGGTGATTCTGCACACTTGTAACAGCATAATCATGACGATTAGCACTGAAAATGCATATCTCAGCAGGAAACATCAACGATACCGAAGATATGACAGTTTCCGCATATCAAACGCACTGTGGAGTGCTGAAAACACCAGAAAACGTGTTTTTCGCATTCAATAGCACGAAAACAGCGATTTCGGTGATTCTGCACACTTGTAACAGCAGAATCATGAAAATTATCACTGAAAATGCATATCTCAGCAGGAAACATCAACGATACCGAAGATATGACAGTTTCCGCATATCAAACGCACTGTGGAGTGCTGAAAACACCAGAAAACGTGTTTTTCGCATTCAATAGCACGAAAACAGCGATTTCGGTGATTCTGCACTCTTGTAACAGCAGAATCATGAAGATTATCACTGAAAATGCATATCTCCCCCTGGATACAGCAACGATACCGAAGATATGGCAGTTTCCGCATATCAAACGCACTGTGGAGTGCTGAAAACACCAGAAAACGTGTTTTCGCATTCAATAGCACGAAAACAGCGATTTCGGTGATTCTGCACACTTGTAACAGAAGAATCATGAAGATAATCACTGAAAATGCATATCTCAGCTGGAAACAACAACGATTCCGAAGATATGGCAGTTTCCGCATATCAAACGCACTGTGGAGTGCTGAAAACACCAGAAAACGTGCTTTTCGCATTCAATAGCACGAAAACAGCGATTTCGGTGATTCTGCACACTTGTAACAGCAGAATCATGAAGATTATCACTGATAATGCATATCTCAGCTGGAAACAACAACGATACCAAAGATGTCTCTGTTTCCGCATGTCAAACACTCTGTGGCGTGCTGAAAACATCAGAAAACGTGTTTTTCGCATTCAATAGCAGGAAAACAGCGATTTCGGTGATTCTGCACTCTTGTAACAGCAGAATCATGAAGATTATCACTGAAAATGCATATCTCAGCTGGAAACATCAACGATACGAAGATATGGCAGTTTCCGCATATCAAACGCACTGTAGAGTGCTGAAAACACCAGAAAACGTGTTTTCGCATTCAATAGCACGAAAACAGCGATTTCGGTGATTCTGCACACTTGTAACAGCAGAATCATGAAGATTATCACTGAAAATGCATATCTCAGCTGGAAACAACAACGATACCAAAGATATCGCAGTTTCCGCATGTCAAACACTCTGTGGCGTGCTGAAAACACCAGAAAACGTATTTTTCGCATTCAATAGCACGAAAACAGCGATTTCGGTGATTCTGCACACTTGTAACAGCAGAATCATGAAGATTAGCACTGAAAATGCATATCTCAGCTGGATACAACAACGATACCGAAGATATGGCAGTTTCCGCATATCAAACGCACTGTGGAGCGCTGAAAACACCAGAAAACGTGTTTTCGCATTCAATAGCACGAAAACAGCGATTTCGGTGATTCTGCACTCTTGTAACAGCAGAATCATGAAGATTATCACTGAAAATGCATATCTCAGATGGAAACATCAACGATACCGAAGATATGGCAGTTTCCGCATATGAAACGCACTGTGGTGTGCTGAAAACACCAGAAAACGTGTTTTCGCATTCAATAGCACGAAAACAGCGATTTCGGTGATTCTGCACACTTGTAACAGCAGAATCATGAAGATTATCACTGAAAATGCATATCTCAGCTGGAAACAACAACGATACCAAAGATATCGCAGTTTCCGCATATCAAACGCACTGTGGAGTGCTGAAAACACCAGAAAACGTGTTTTCGCATTCAATAGCACGAAAACAGCGATTTCGGTGATTCTGCACACTTGTAACAGCAGAATCATGAAGATAATCACTGAAAATGCATATCTCAGCTGGAAACAACAACGATTCCGAAGATATGGCAGTTTCCGCATATCAAACGCACTGTGGAGTGCTGAAAACACCAGAAAACGTGCTCTTCGCATTCAATAGCACGAAAACAGCGATTTCGGTGATTCTGCACACTTGTAACAGCAGAATCATGAAGATTATCACTGATAATGCATATCTCAGCTGGAAACAACAACGATACCAAAGATGTCGCTGTTTCCGCATGTCAAACACTCTGTGGCGTGCTGAAAACATCAGAAAACGTGTTTTTCGCATTCAATAGCACGAAAACAGCGATTTCGGTGACTCTGCACACTTGTAACAGCAGAATCATGACGATTAGCACTGAAAATGCATATCTCAGCAGGAAACATCAACGATACCGAAGATATGACAGTTTCCGCATATCAAACGCACTGTGGAGTGCTGAAAACACCAGAAAACGTGTTTTTCGCATTCAATAGCACGAAAACAGCGATTTCGGTGATTCTGCACACTTGTAACAGCAGAATCATGAAAATTATCACTGAAAATGCATATCTCAGCAGGAAACATCAACGATACCGAAGATATGACAGTTTCCGCATATCAAACGCACTGTGGAGTGCTGAAAACACCAGAAAACGTGTTTTTCGCATTCAATAGCACGAAAACAGCGATTTCGGTGATTCTGCACTCTTGTAACAGCAGAATCATGAAGATTATCACTGAAAATGCATATCTCCCCCTGGATACAGCAACGATACCGAAGATATGGCAGTTTCCGCATATCAAACGCACTGTGGAGTGCTGAAAACACCAGAAAACGTGCTTTTCGCATTCAATAGCACGAAAACAGCGATTTCGGTGATTCTGCACACTTGTAACAGCAGAATCATGAAGATTATCACTGATAATGCATATCTCAGCTGGAAACAACAACGATACCAAAGATGTCGCTGTTTCCGCATGTCAAACACTCTGTGGCGTGCTGAAAACATCAGAAAACGTGTTTTTCGCATTCAAAAGCACGAAAACAGCGATTTCGGTGATTCTGCACATTTGTAACAGCAGAATCATGAAGATTATCACTGAAAATGCATATCTCAGCTGGAAACAACAACGATACCGAAGATATGGCAGTTTCCGCATATCAAACTCTCTGTGGCGTGCTGAAAACATCAGAAAACGTGTTTTTCGCATTCAATAGCACGAAAACAGCGATTTCGGTGATTCTGCACTCTTGTAACAGCAGAATCATGAAGACTATCACTGAAAATGCATATCTCAGCTGGATACAACAACGATACCGAAGATATGGCAGTTTCCGCATATCAAACGCACTGTGGAGCGCTGAAAACACCAGAAAACATGTTTTTCGCATTCAATAGCAGGAAAACAGCGATTTCGGTGATTCTGCACTCTTGTAACAGCAGAATCATGAAGATTATCACTGAAAATGCATATCTCAGCTGGAAACATCAACGATACCGAAGATATGGCAGTTTCCGCATATCAAACGCACTGTAGAGTGCTGAAAACACCAGAAAACGTGTTTTCGCATTCAATAGCACGAAAACAGCGATTTCGGTGATTCTGCACACTTGTAACAGCAGAATCATGAAGATTATCACTGAAAATGCATATCTCAGCTGGAAACAACAACGATACCAAAGATATCGCAGTTTCCGCATGTCAAACACTCTGTGGCGTGCTGAAAACACCAGAAAACGTGTTTTTCGCATTCAAAAGCACGAAAACAGCGATTTCGGTGATTCTGCACACTTGTAACAGCAGAATCATGAAGATTATCACTGATATTGCATATCTCAGCTGGAAACAACAACGATACCAAAGATGTCGCAGTTTCCGCATGTCAAAAACTCTGTGGCGTGCTGAAAACACCAGAAAACGTGTTTTTCGCATTCAAAAGCACGAAAACAGCGATTTCGGTGATTCTGCACATTTGTAACAGCGGAATCACGAAGATTATCACTGAAAATGCATATCTCAGCTGGAAACAACAACGATACCGAAGATATGGCAGTTTCCGCATATCAAACGCACTGTGGAGTGCTGAAAACACCAGAAAACGTGTTTTTCGCATTCAAAAGCACGAAAACAGCGATTTCGTAGATTCTGCACACTTGTAACAGCAGAATCATGAAGATTATCACTGATATTGCATATCTCAGCTGGAAACAACAACGATACCAAAGATGTCGCAGTTTCCGCATGTCAAAAACTCTGTGGCGTGCTGAAACCACCAGAAAACGTGTTTTTCGCATTCAATAGCACGAAAACAGCGATTTCGGTGATTCTGCACACTTGTAACAGAAGAATCATGAAGATTATCACTGAAAATGCATATCTCAGCTGGAAACAACAACGATACCGAAGATATGGCAGTTTCCGCATATCAAACGCACGGTGGAGTGCTGAAAACACCAGAAAACGTGTTTTTCGCATTCAATAACACGAAAACAGCGATTTCGGTGATTTCGCACACTTGTAACAGCAGAATCATGAAGATTATCACTGAAAATGCATATCTCAGCTGGAAACATCAACGATACCGAAGATATGGCAGTTTCCCCATATCAAACGCACTGTGGAGTGCTGAAGACACCAGAAACGTGTTTTTCGCATTCAATAGCACGAAAACAGCGATTTCGGTGATTCTGCACACTTGTAACAGCAGAATCATGAAGATTATCACTGAAAATGCATATCTCAGCTGGAAACATCAACGATAACGATGATATGGCAGTTTCCGCATATCAAACGCACTGTGGAGTGCTGAAAACACCAGAAAACGTGTTTTCGCATTCAATAGCACGAAGACAGCGATTTCGGTGATTCTGCACACTTGCAACAGCAGAATCATGGAGATTATCACTGAAAATGCATATCTCAGCTGGAAACATCAACGATACCGAAGATATGGCAGTTTCCCCATATCAAACGCACTGTGGAGTGCTGAAAACACCAGAAAACGTGTTTTTCGCATTCAATAGCACGAAAACAGCGATTTCGGTGATTCTGCACACTTGTAACAGCAGAATCATGAAGATTATCACTGAAAATGCATATCTCAGCTGGAAACATCAACGATAACGATGATATGGCAGTTTCCGCATATCAAACGCACTGTGGAGTGCTGAAAACACCAGAAAACGTGTTTTCGCATTCAATAGCACGAAGACAGCGATTTCGGTGATTCTACACACTTGTAACAGCAGAATCATGAAGATTATCACTGAAAATGCATATCTCAGCTGGATACAACAACGATACCGAAGATATGGCAGTTTCCGCATATCAAACGCACTGTGGAGTGCTGAAAACACCAGAAAACGTGTTTTCGCATTCAATAGCACGAAAACAGCGATTTCGGTGATTCTGCACACTTGTAACAGCAGAATCATGAAGATTATCACTGAAAATCCATATCTCAGCTGGAAACATCAACGATACCGAAGATATGGCAGTTTCCGCATATCAAACGCACTGTGGAGTGCTGAAAACACCAGAAAACGTGTTTTTCGCATACAAAAGCACGAAAACAGCGATATCGGTGATTCTGTACACTTGTAACAGCAGAATCATGAAGATTATCACTGAGAATGCATATCTCAGCTGGAAACAACAACAATACCGAAGATATGGCAGTTTCCGCATATCAAACGCACTGTGGAGTGCTGAAAACACCAGAAAACGTGTTTTTCGCATTCAATAGCACGAAAGCAGCGATTTCGGTGATTCTGCACACTTGCAACAGCAGAATCATGGAGATTATCACTGAAAATGCATATCTCAGCTGGAAACATCAACGATACCGAAGATATGGCAGTTTCCCCATATCAAACGCACTGTGGAGTGCTGAAAACACCAGAAACGTGTTTTTCGCATTCAATAGCACGTAAACAGCGATTTCGGTGATTCTGCACACTTGTAGCAGCAGAATCATGAAGATTATCACTGATAATGCATATCTCAGCTGGAAACAATAACGATTCCGAAGATATGGCAGTTTCCGCATATCAAACGCACTGTGGAGTGCTGAAAACACCAGAAAACGTGTTTTCGCATTCAATAGGACGAAAACAGCGATTTCGGTGATTCTGCACACTTGTAACAGCAGAATCATGAAGATTATCACTGAAAATGCATATCTCAGCCGGAAACATCAACGATACCGAAGATATGGCAGTTTCCGCATATGAAACGCACTGTGGTGTGCTGAAAACACCAGAAAACATGTTTTCGCATTCAATAGCACGAAAACAGCGATTTCGGTGATTCTGCACACTTGTAACAGCAGAATCATGAAGATTATCACTGAAAATGCATATCTCAGCTGGAAACAACAACGATACCGAAGATATGGCAGTTTCCGCATATCAAACGCACTGTGGAGTGCTGAAAACACCAGAAAACGTGTTTTCGCATTCAATAGCACGAAAACAGCGATTTCGGTGATTCTGCACACTTGTAACAGCAGAATCATGATGATTATCACTGAAAATGCATATCTCAGCTGGATACAACAACGATACCGAAGATATGGCAGTTTCCGCATATCAAACGCACTGTGGAGTGCTGAAAACACCAGAAAACGTGTTTTCGCATTCAATAGCACGAAAACAGCGATTTCGGTGATTCTGCACACTTGTAACAGCAGAATCATGAAGATAATCACTGAAAATGCATATCTCAGCTGGAAACAACAACGATTCCGAAGATATGGCAGTTTCCGCATATCAAACGCAATGTGGAGTGCTGAAAACACCAGAAAACGTGTTTTCGCATTCAATAGCACGAAAACAGCGATTTCGGTGATTCTGCACACTTGTAACAGCAGAATCATGAAGATAATCACTGAAAATGCATATCTCAGCTGGAAACAACAACGATTCCGAAGATATGGCAGTTTCCGCATATCAAACGCACTGTGGAGTACTGAAAACACCAGAAAACGTGCTTTTCGCATTCAATAGCACGAAAACAGCGATTTCGGTGATTCTGCACACTTGTAACAGCAGAATCATGAAGATTATCACTGATAATGCATATCTCAGCTGGAAACAACAACGATACCAAAGATGTCGCTGTTTCCGCATGTCAAACACTCTGTGGCGTGCTGAAAACATCAGAAAACGTGTTTTTCGCATTCAAAACCACGAAAACAGCGATTTCGGTGATTCTGCACATTTGTAACACCAGAATCATGAAGATTATCACTGAAAATGCATATCTCAGCTGGAAACAACAACGATACCGAAGATATGGCGGTTTCCGCATATCAAACGCACTGTGGAGTGCTGAAAACCCCAGAAAACGTGTTTTTCGCATTCAATAGCACGAAAGCAGCGATTTCGGTGATTCTGCACACTTGCAACAGCAGAATCATGAAGATTATCACTGAAAATGCATATCTCAGCTGGAAACAACAACGATACCGAAGATATGGCAGTTTCCGCATATCAAACGCACTGTGGAGTGCTGAAAACACCAGAAAACGTGTTTTTCGCAATCAATAGCACGAAAACAGCGATTTCGGTGATTCTGCACACTTGTTGCAGCAGAATCATGAAGATTATCACTGAAAATGCATATCTCAGCTGGATACAACAACGATACCGAAGATATGGCAGTTTCCGCATATCAAACGCACTGTGGAGCGCTGAAAACACCAGAAAACGTGTTTTTCGCATTCAATAGCACGACAACAGCGATTTCGGTGATTCTGCACTCCTGTAACAGCAGAATCATGAAGATTATCACTGAAAATGCATATCTCAGCCGGAAACATCAACGATACCGAAGATATGGCAGTTTCCGCATATGAAACGCACTGTGGTGTGCTGAAAACACCAGAAAACGTGTTTTCGCATTCAATAGCACGAAAACAGCGATTTCGGTGATTCTGCACACTTGTAACAGCAGAATCATGAAGATTATCACTGAAAATGCATATCTCAGCTGGAAGCAACAACGATACCGAAGATATGACAGTTTCCGCATATCAAACGCACTGTGGAGTGCTGAAAACACCAGAAAACGTGTTTTTCGCATTCAATAGCACGAAAACAGCGATTTCGGTGATTCTGCACTCTTGTAACAGCAGAATCATGAAGATTATCACTGAAAATGCATATCTCAGCTGGATACAGCAACGATACCGAAGATATGGCAGTTTCCGCATATCAAACGCACTGTGGAGTGCTGAAAACACCAGAAAACGTGTTTTCGCATTTAATAGCACGAAAACAGCGATTTCGGTGATTCTGCACACTTGTAACAGCAGAATCATGAAGATAATCACTGAAAATGCATATCTCAGCTGGAAACAACAACGATTCCGAAGATATGGCAGTTTCCGCATATCAAACGCACTGTGGAGTGCTGAAAACACCAGAAAACGTGTTTTTCGCATTCAATAGCACGAAAACAGCGATTTCGGTGATTCTGCACTCTTGTAACAGCAGAATCATGAAGATTATCACTGAAAATGCATATCTCAGCTGGATACAGCAACGATACCGAAGATATGGCAGTTTCCGCATATCAAACGCACTGTGGAGTGCTGAAAACACCAGAAAACGTGTTTTCGCATTCAATAGCACGAAAACAGCGATTTCGGTGATTCTGCACACTTGTAACAGCAGAATCATGAAAATTATCACTGAAAATGCATATCTCAGCAGGAAACATCAACGATACCGAAGATATGACAGTTTCCGCATATCAAACGCACTGTGGAGTGCTGAAAACACCAGAAAACGTGTTTTTCGCATTCAATAGCACGAAAACAGCGATTTCGGTGATTCTGCACTCTTGTAACAGCAGAATCATGAAGATTATCACTGAAAATGCATATCTCAGCTGGATACAGCAACGATACCGAAGATATGGCAGTTTCCGCATATCAAACGCACTGTGGAGTGCTGAAAACACCAGAAAACGTGCTTTTCGCATTCAATTGCACGAAAACAGCGATTTCGGTGATTCTGCACACTTGTAACAGCAGAATCATGAAGATTATCACTGATAATGCATATCTCAGCTGGAAACAACAACGATACCAAAGATGTCGCTGTTTCCGCATGTCAAACACTCTGTGGCGTGCTGAAAACATCAGAAAACGTGTTTTTCGCATTCAAAAGCACGAAAACAGCGATTTCGGTGATTCTGCACATTTGTAACAGCAGAATCATGAAGATTATCACTGAAAATGCATATCTCAGCTGGAAACAACAACGATACCGAAGATATGGCAGTTTCCGCATATCAAACTCTCTGTGGCGTGCTGAAAACATCAGAAAACGTGTTTTTCGCATTCAATAGCACGAAAACAGCGATTTCGGTGATTCTGCACTCTTGTAACAGCAGAATCATGAAGACTATCACTGAAAATGCATATCTCAGCTGGATACAACAACGATACCGAAGATATGGCAGTTTCCGCATATCCAACGCACTGTGGAGCGCTGAAAACACCAGAAAACGTGTTTTTCGCATTCAATAGCAGGAAAACAGCGATTTCGGTGATTCTGCACTCTTGTAACAGCAGAATCATGAAGATTATCACTGAAAATGCATATCTCAGCTGGAAACATCAACGATACCGAAGATATGGCAGTTTCCGCATATCAAACGCACTGTGGAGTGCTGAAAACACCAGAAAACGTGTTTTCGCATTCAATAGCACGAAAACAGCGATTTCGGTGATTCTGCACACTTGTAACAGCAGAATCATGAAGATTATCACTGAAAATGCATATCTCAGCTGGAAACAACAACGATACCGAAGATATGGCAGTTTCCGCATATCAAACGCACTGTGGAGTGCTGAAAACACCAGAAAACGTGCTTTTCGCATTCAATAGCACGAAAACAGCGATTTCGATGATTCTGCACACTTGTAACAGCAGAATCATGAAGATTATCACTGATAATGCATATCTCAGCTGGAAACAACAACGATACCGAAGATATGGCAGTTTCCGCATGTCAAAAACTCTGTGGCGTGCTGAAAACACCAGAAAACGTGTTTTTCGCATTCAAAAGCACGAAAACAGCGATTTCGGTGATTCTGCACACTTGTAACAGCAGAATCATGAAGATTATCACTGAAAATGCATATCTCAGCTGGAAACAACAACGATACCGAAGAAATGGCAGTTTCCGCATATCAAACGCACTGTGGAGTGCTGAAAACACCAGAAAACGTGCTTTTCGCATTCAATAGCACGAAAACAGCGATTTCGCTGATTCTGCACACTTGTAACAGCAGAATCATGAAGATTATCACTGAAAATGCATATCTCAGCTGGAAACAACAACGATACCGAAGAAATGGCAGTTTCCGCATATCAAACGCACTGTGGAGTGCTGAAAACACCAGAAAACGTGCTTTTCGCATTCAAAAGCACGAAAACAGCGATTTCGGTGATTCTGCACACTTGTAACAGCAGAATCATGAAGATTATCACTGAAAATGCATATCTCAGCTGGAAACAACAACGATACCGAAGAAATGGCAGTTTCCGCATATCAAACGCACTGTGGAGTGCTGAAAACACCAGAAAACGTGCTTTTCGCATTCAATAGCACGAAAACAGCGATTTCGGTGATTCTGCACACTTGTAACAGCAGAATCATGAAGATTATCACTGATAATGCATATCTCAGCTGGAAACAACAACGATACCGAAGATATGGCAGTTTCCGCATATCAAACGCACGGTGGAGTGCTGAAAACACCAGAAAACGTGTTTTTCGCATTCAATAACACGAAAACAGCGATTTCGGTGATTTCGCACACTTGTAACAGCAGAATCATGAAGATTATCACTGAAAATGCATATCTCAGCTGGAAACAACAACGATACCGAAGAAATGGCAGTTTCCGCATATCAAACGCACTGTGGAGTGCTGAAAACACCAGAAAACGTGCTTTTCGCATTCAATAGCACGAAAACAGCGATTTCGGTGATTCTGCACACTTGTAACAGCAGAATCATGAAGATTATCACTGATAATGCATATCTCAGCTGGAAACAACAACGATACCAAAGATGTCGCAGTTTCCGCATATCAAACGCACTGTGGAGTGCTGAAAACACCAGAAAACGTGCTTTTCGCATTCAATAGCACGAAAACAGCGATTTCGGTGATTCTGCACACTTGTAACAGCAGAATCATGAAGATTATCACTGATAATGCATATCTCAGCTGGAAACAACAACGATACCAAAGATGTCGCAGTTTCCGCATATCAAACGCACTGTGGAGTGCTGAAAACACCAGAAAACGTGCTTTTCGCATTCAATAGCACGAAAACAGCGATTTCGGTGATTCTGCACACTTGTAACAGCAGAATCATGAAGATTATCACTGAAAATGCATATCTCAGCTGGAAACAACAACGATACCAAAGATGTCGCAGTTTCCGCATGTCAAAAACTCTGTGGCGTGCTGAAAACACCAGAAAACGTGTTTTTCGCATTCAAAAGCACGAAAACAGCGATTTCGGTGATTCTGCACATTTGTAACAGCGGAATCACGAAGATTATCACTGAAAATGCATATCTCAGCTGGAAACAACAACGATACCGAAGATATGGCAGTTTCCGCATATCAAACGCACTGAGGAGTGCTGAAAACACCAGAAAACGTGTTTTTCGCATTCAAAAGCTCGAAAACAGCGATTTCGGTGATTCTGCACATTTGTAACAGCAGAATCATGAAGATTATCACTGAAAATGCATATCTCAGCTGGAAACAACAACGATTCCGAAGATATGGCAGTTTCCGTATATCAAACGCACTGTGGAGTGCTGAAAACACCAGAAAACGTGCTTTTCGCATTCAATAGCACGAAAACAGCGATTTCGGTGATTCTGCACACTTGTAACAGCAGAATCATGAAGATTATCACTGATAATGCATATCTCAGCTGGAAACAACAACGATACCGAAGATATGGCAGTTTCCGCATATCAAACGCACGGTGGAGTGCTGAAAACACCAGAAAACTTGTTTTTCGCATTCAATAACACGAAAACAGCGATTTCGGTGATTTCGCACACTTGTAACAGCAGAATCATGAAGATTATCACTGAAAATGCATATCTCAGCTAGAAACAACAACGATACCGAAGAAATGGCAGTTTCCGCATGTCAAAAACTCTGTGGCGTGCTGAAAACACCAGAAAACGTGTTTTTCGCATTCAAAAGCACGAAAACAGCGATTTCGGTGATTCTGCACACTTGTAACAGCAGAATCATGAAGATTATCACTGATAATGCATATCTCAGCTGGAAACAACAACGATACCAAAGATGTCGCAGTTTCCGCATGTCAAAAACTCTGTGGCGTGTTGAAAACACCAGAAAACGTGTTTTTCGCATTCAATAGCACGAAAACAGCGATTTCGGTGATTCTGCACACTTGTAACAGCAGAATCATGAAGATTATCACTGAAAATGCATATCTCAGCTGGAAACAACATCGATACCGAAGATATGGCAGTTTCCGCATATCAAACGCACGGTGGAGTGCTGAAAACACCAGAAAACGTGTTTTTCGCATTCAATAACACGAAAACAGCGATTTCGGTGATTTCGCACACGTGTAACAGCAGAATCATGAAGATTATCACTGAAAATGCATATCTCAGCTGGAAACAACAACGATACCGAAGATATGGCAGTTTCCGCATATCAAACGCACTGTGGAGTACTGAAAACACCAGAAAACGTGTTTTTCGCATTCAAAAGCACGAAAACAGCGATTTCGGTGATTCTGCACATTCGTAACAGCAGAATCATGAAGATTATCACTGAAAATGCATATCTCAGCTGGAAACAACAACGATACCAAAGATGTCGCAGTTTCCGCATGTCAAAAACTCTGTGGCGTGCTGAAAACACCAGAAAACGTGTTTTTCGCATTCAATAGCACGAAAACAGCGATTTCGGTGATTCTGCACACTTGTAACAGCAGAATCATGAAGATTATCACTGAAAATGCATATCTCAGCTGGAAACAACAACGATACCGAAGATATGGCAGTTTCCGCATATCAAACGCACGGTGGAGTGCTGAAAACACCAGAAAACGTGTTTTTCGCATTCAATAACACGAAAACAGCGATTTCGGTGATTTCGCACACGTGTAACAGCAGAATCATGAAGATTATCACTGAAAATGCATATCTCAGCTGGAAACAACAACGATACCGAAGATATGGCAGTTTCCGCATATCAAACGCACTGTGGAGTACTGAAAACACCAGAAAACGTGTTTTTCGCATTCAAAAGCACGAAAACAGCGATTTCGGTGATTCTGCACATTCGTAACAGCAGAATCATGAAGATTATCACTGAAAATGCATATCTCAGCTGGAAACAACAACGATACCGAAGATATGGCAGTTTCCGCATATCAAACGCACTGTGGAGTGCTGAAAACACCAGAAAACGTGTTTTTCGCATTCAATAGCACGAAAACAGCGATTTCGGTGATTCTGCACACTTGTAACAGCAGAATCATGAAGATTATCACTGATAATGCATATCTCAGCTGGAAACAACAACGATACCAAAGATGTCGCAGTTTCCGCATGTCAAAAACTCTGTGGCGTGCTGAAAACACCAGAAAACGTGTTTTTCGCATTCAATAGCACGAAAACAGCGATTTCGGTGATTCTGCACACTTGTAACAGCAGAATCATGAAGATTATCACTGAAAATGCATATCTCAGCTGGAAACAACAACGATACCGAAGATATTGCAGTTTCCGCATATCAAACGCACGGTGGAGTGCTGAAAACACCAGAAAACTTGTTTTTCGCATTCAATAACACGAAAACAGCGATTTCGGTGATTCTGCACATTCGTAACAGCAGAATCATGAAGATTATCACTGAAAATGCATATCTCAGCTGGAAACAACAGCGATACCAAAGATGTCGCAGTTTCCGCATGTCAAAAACTCTGTGGCGTGCTGAAAACACCAGAAAACGTGTTTTTCGCATTCAAAAGCACGAAAACAGCGATTTCGGTGATTCTGCACATTTGTAACAGCGGAATCACGAAGATTATCACTGAAAATGCATATCTCAGCTGGAAACAACAACGATACCGAAGATATGGCAGTTTCCGCATATCAAACGCACTGTGGAGTGCTGAAAACACCAGAAAACGTGCTTTTCGCATTCAATAGCACGAAAACAGCGATTTCGCTGATTCTGCACACTTGTAACAGCAGAATCATGAAGATTATCACTGAAAATGCATATCTCAGCTGGAAACAACAACGATACCGAAGAAATGGCAGTTTCCGCATATCAAACGCACTGTGGAGTGCTGAAAACACCAGAAAACGTGCTTTTCGCATTCAAAAGCACGAAAACAGCGATTTCGGTGATTCTGCACACTTGTAACAGCAGAATCATGAAGATTATCACTGAAAATGCATATCTCAGCTGGAAACAACAACGATACCGAAGAAATGGCAGTTTCCGCATATCAAACGCACTGTGGAGTGCTGAAAACACCAGAAAACGTGCTTTTCGCATTCAATAGCACGAAAACAGCGATTTCGGTGATTCTGCACACTTGTAACAGCAGAATCATGAAGATTATCACTGATAATGCATATCTCAGCTGGAAACAACAACGATACCGAAGATATGGCAGTTTCCGCATATCAAACGCACGGTGGAGTGCTGAAAACACCAGAAAACGTGTTTTTCGCATTCAATAACACGAAAACAGCGATTTCGGTGATTTCGCACACTTGTAACAGCAGAATCATGAAGATTATCACTGAAAATGCATATCTCAGCTGGAAACAACAACGATACCAAAGATGTCGCAGTTTCCGCATATCAAACGCACTGTGGAGTGCTGAAAACACCAGAAAACGTGTTTTTCGCATTCAATAGCACGAAAACAGCGATTTCGGTGATTCTGCACACTTGTAACAGCAGAATCATGAAGATTATCACTGAAAATGCATATCTCAGCTGGAAACAACAACGATACCGAAGATATGGCAGTTTCCGCATATCAAACGCACGGTGGAGTGCTGAAAACACCAGAAAACGTGTTTTTCGCATTCAACAACACGAAAACAGCGATTTCGGTGATTTCGCACACTTGTAACAGCAGAATCATGAAGATTATCACTGAAAATGCATATCTCTGCTGGAAACAACAACGATACCGAAGAAATGGCTTTTTCCTCATATCAAACGCACTGTGGAGTGCTGAAAACACCAGAAAACGTGCTTTTCGCATTCAATAGCACGAAAACAGCGATTTCGGTGATTCTGCACACTTGTAACAGCAGAATCATGAAGATTATCACTGAAAATGCATATCTCAGCTGGAAACAACAACGATACCAAAGATGTCGCAGTTTCCGCATGTCAAAAACTCTGTGGCGTGCTGAAAACACCAGAAAACGTGTTTTTCGCATTCAAAAGCACGAAAACAGCGATTTCGGTGATTCTGCACATTTGTAACAGCGGAATCACGAAGATTATCACTGAAAATGCATATCTCAGCTGGAAACAACAACGATACCGAAGATATGGCAGTTTCCGCATATCAAACGCACTGTGGAGTGCTGAAAACACCAGAAAACGTGTTTTTCGCATTCAAAAGCTCGAAAACAGCGATTTCGGTGATTCTGCACATTTGTAACAGCAGAATCATGAAGATTATCACTGAAAATGCATATCTCAGCTGGAAACAACAACGATTCCGAAGATATGGCAGTTTCCGTATATCAAACGCACTGTGGAGTGCTGAAAACACCAGAAAACGTGCTTTTCGCATTCAATAGCACGAAAACAGCGATTTCGGTGATTCTGCACACTTGTAACAGCAGAATCATGAAGATTATCACTGATAATGCATATCTCAGCTGGAAACAACAACGATACCGAAGATATGGCAGTTTCCGCATATCAAACGCACGGTGGAGTGCTGAAAACACCAGAAAACTTGTTTTTCGCATTCAATAACACGAAAACAGCGATTTCGGTGATTTCGCACACTTGTAACAGCAGAATCATGAAGATTATCACTGAAAATGCATATCTCAGCTAGAAACAACAACGATACCGAAGAAATGGCAGTTTCCGCATGTCAAAAACTCTGTGGCGTGCTGAAAACACCAGAAAACGTGTTTTTCGCATTCAAAAGCACGAAAACAGCGATTTCGGTGATTCTGCACACTTGTAACAGCAGAATCATGAAGATTATCACTGATAATGCATATCTCAGCTGGAAACAACAACGATACCAAAGATGTCGCAGTTTCCGCATGTCAAAAACTCTGTGGCGTGTTGAAAACACCAGAAAACGTGTTTTTCGCATTCAATAGCACGAAAACAGCGATTTCGGTGATTCTGCACACTTGTAACAGCAGAATCATGAAGATTATCACTGAAAATGCATATCTCAGCTGGAAACAACATCGATACCGAAGATATGGCAGTTTCCGCATATCAAACGCACGGTGGAGTGCTGAAAACACCAGAAAACGTGTTTTTCGCATTCAATAACACGAAAACAGCGATTTCGGTGATTTCGCACACGTGTAACAGCAGAATCATGAAGATTATCACTGAAAATGCATATCTCAGCTGGAAACAACAACGATACCGAAGATATGGCAGTTTCCGCATATCAAACGCACTGTGGAGTACTGAAAACACCAGAAAACGTGTTTTTCGCATTCAAAAGCACGAAAACAGCGATTTCGGTGATTCTGCACATTCGTAACAGCAGAATCATGAAGATTATCACTGAAAATGCATATCTCAGCTGGAAACAACAACGATACCAAAGATGTCGCAGTTTCCGCATGTCAAAAACTCTGTGGCGTGCTGAAAACACCAGAAAACGTGTTTTTCGCATTCAATAGCACGAAAACAGCGATTTCGGTGATTCTGCACACTTGTAACAGCAGAATCATGAAGATTATCACTGAAAATGCATATCTCAGCTGGAAACAACAACGATACCGAAGATATGGCAGTTTCCGCATATCAAACGCACGGTGGAGTGCTGAAAACACCAGAAAACGTGTTTTTGCATTCAATAACACGAAAACAGCGATTTCGGTGATTTCGCACACGTGTAACAGCAGAATCATGAAGATTATCACTGAAAATGCATATCTCAGCTGGAAACAACAACGATACCGAAGATATGGCAGTTTCCGCATATCAAACGCACTGTGGAGTACTGAAAACACCAGAAAACGTGTTTTTCGCATTCAAAAGCACGAAAACAGCGATTTCGGTGATTCTGCACATTCGTAACAGCAGAATCATGAAGATTATCACTGAAAATGCATATCTCAGCTGGAAACAACAACGATACCGAAGATATGGCAGTTTCCGCATATCAAACGCACTGTGGAGTGCTGAAAACACCAGAAAACGTGTTTTTCGCATTCAATAGCACGAAAACAGCGATTTCGGTGATTCTGCACACTTGTAACAGCAGAATCATGAAGATTATCACTGATAATGCATATCTCAGCTGGAAACAACAACGATACCAAAGATGTCGCAGTTTCCGCATGTCAAAAACTCTGTGGCGTGCTGAAAACACCAGAAAACGTGTTTTTCGCATTCAATAGCACGAAAACAGCGATTTCGGTGATTCTGCACACTTGTAACAGCAGAATCATGAAGATTATCACTGAAAATGCATATCTCAGCTGGAAACAACAACGATACCGAAGATATTGCAGTTTCCGCATATCAAACGCACGGTGGAGTGCTGAAAACACCAGAAAACTTGTTTTTCGCATTCAATAACACGAAAACAGCGATTTCGGTGATTCTGCACATTCGTAACAGCAGAATCATGAAGATTATCACTGAAAATGCATATCTCAGCTGGAAACAACAGCGATACCAAAGATGTCGCAGTTTCCGCATGTCAAAAACTCTGTGGCGTGCTGAAAACACCAGAAAACGTGTTTTTCGCATTCAAAAGCACGAAAACAGCGATTTCGGTGATTCTGCACATTTGTAACAGCGGAATCACGAAGATTATCACTGAAAATGCATATCTCAGCTGGAAACAACAACGATACCGAAGATATGGCAGTTTCCGCATATCAAACGCACTGTGGAGTGCTGAAAACACCAGAAAACGTGCTTTTCGCATTCAATAGCACGAAAACAGCGATTTCGGTGATTCTGCACACTTGTAACAGCAGAATCATGAAGATTATCACTGATAATGCATATCTCAGCTGGAAACAACAACGATACCAAAGATGTCGCAGTTTCCGCATGTCAAAAATTCTGTGGCGTGCTGAAAACACCAGAAAACGTGTTTTTCGCATTCAAAAGCACGAAAACAGCGATTTCGGTGATTCTGCACACTTGTAACAGCAGAATCATGAAGATTATCACTGATAATGCATATCTCAGCTGGAAACAACAACGATACCAAAGATGTCGCAGTTTCCGCATGTCAAAAACTCTGTGGCGTGCTGAAAACACCAGAAAACGTGTTTTTCGCATTCAATAGCACGAAAACAGCGATTTCGGTGATTCTGCACACTTGTAACAGCAGAATCATGAAGATTATCACTGAAAATGCATATCTCAGCTGGAAACAACAACGATACCGAAGAAATGGCAGTTTCCGCATATCAAACGCACGGTGGAGTGCTGAAAACACCAGAAAACGTGCTTTTCGCATTCAATAGCACGAAAACAGCGATTTCGGTGATTCTGCACACTTGTAACAGCAGAATCATGAAGATTATCACTGAAAATGCATATCTCAGCTGGAAACAACAACGATACCAAAGATGTCGCAGTTTCCGCATGTCAAAAATTCTGTGGCGTGCTGAAAACACCAGAAAACGTGTTTTTCGCATTCAAAAGCACGAAAACAGCGATTTCGGTGATTCTGCACACTTGTAACAGCAGAATCATGAAGATTATCACTGATAATGCATATCTCAGCTGGAAACAACAACGATACCAAAGATGTCGCAGTTTCCGCATGTCAAAAACTCTGTGGCGTGCTGAAAACACCAGAAAACGTGTTTTTCGCATTCAATAGCACGAAAACAGCGATTTCGGTGATTCTGCACACTTGTAACAGCAGAATCATGAAGATTATCACTGAAAATGCATATCTCAGCTGGAAACAACAACGATACCGAAGAAATGGCAGTTTCCGCATATCAAACGCACGGTGGAGTGCTGAAAACACCAGAAAACGTGCTTTTCGCATTCAATAGCACGAAAACAGCGATTTCGGTGATTCTGCACACTTGTAACAGCAGAATCATGAAGATTATCACTGAAAATGCATATCTCAGCTGGAAACAACAACGATACCAAAGATGTCGCAGTTTCCGCATGTCAAAAACTCTGTGGCGTGCTGAAAACACCAGAAAACGTGTTTTTCGCATTCAAAAGCACGAAAACAGCGATTTCGGTGATTCTGCACATTTGTAACAGCGGAATCACGAAGATTATCACTGAAAATGCATATCTCAGCTGGACACAACAACGATACCGAAGATATGGCAGTTTCCGCATATCAAACGCACTGTGGAGTGCTGAAAACACCAGAAAACGTGTTTTTCGCATTCAATAGCACGAAAACAGCGATTTCGGTGATTCTGCACACTTGTAACAGCAGAATCATGAAGATTATCACTGAAAATGCATATCTCAGCTGGAAACAACAACGATACCGTAGATATGGCAGTTTCCGCATATCAAACGCACGGTGGAGTGCTGAAAACACCAGAAAACGTGTTTTTCGCATTCAATAACACGAAAACAGCGATTTCGGTGATTTCGCACACTTGTAACAGCAGAATCATGAAGATTATCACTGAAAATGCATATCTCAGCTGGAAACAACAACGATACCGAAGAAATGGCAGTTTCCGCATATCAAACGCACTGTGGAGTGCTGAAAACACCAGAAAACGTGCTTTTCGCATTCAATAGCACGAAAACAGCGATTTCGGTGATTCTGCACACTTGTAACAGCAGAATCATGAAGATTATCACTGAAAATGCATATCTCAGCTGGAAACAACAACGATACCAAAGATGTCGCAGTTTCCGCATGTCAAAAACTCTGTGGCGTGCTGAAAACACCAGAAAACGTGCTTTTCGCATTCAATAGCACGAAAACAGCGATTTCGGTGATTCTGCACACTTGTAACAGCAGAATCATGAAGATTATCACTGATATTGCATATCTCAGCTGGAAACAACAACGATACCTAAGATGTCGCAGTTTCCGCATGTCAAAAACTCTGTGGCGTGCTGAAAACACCAGAAAACTTGTTTTTCGCATTCAAAAGCACGAAAACAGCGATTTCGGTGATTCTGCACATTTGTAACAGCGGAATCACGAAGATTATCACTGAAAATGCATATCTCAGCTGGAAACAACAACGATACCGAAGATATGGCAGTTTCCGCATATCAAACGCACGGTGGAGTGCTGAAAACACCAGAAAACGTGTTTTTCGCATTCAATAACACGAAAACAGCGATTACGGTGATTTCGCACACTTGTAACAGCAGAATCATGAAGATTATCACTGAAAATGCATATCTCAGCTGGAAACAACAACGATACCGAAGAAATGGCAGTTTCCGCATATCAAACGCACTGTGGAGTGTTGAAAACACCAGAAAACGTGTTTTCGCATTCAATAGCACGAAAACAGCGATTTCGGTGATTCTGCACACTTGTAACAGCAGAATCATGAAGATTATCACTGAAAATGCATATCTCAGCTGGAAACAACAACGATACCAAAGATGTCGCAGTTTCCGCATGTCAAAAACTCTGTGGCGTGCTGAAAACACCAGAAAACGTGTTTTTGCATTCAATAGCACGAAAACAGCGATTTCGGTGGTTCTGCACACTTGTAACAGCAGAATCATGAGGATTATCACTGATAATGCATATCTCAGCTGGAAACATCAACGATACCGAAGATATGGCAGTTTCCGCATATCAAACGCACTGTGGAGTGCTGAAAACACCAGAAAACGTGTTTTCGCATTCAATAGCACGAAAACAGCGATTTCGGTGATTCTTCACACTTGTAACAGCAGAATCATGAGGATTATCACTGATAATGCATATCTCAGCTGGAAACATCAACGATACCGAAGATATAGCAGTTTCCGCATATCAAACGCACTGTGGAGTGCTGAAAACACCAGACAACGTGTTTTTGCATTCAATAGCACGAAAACAGCGATTTCGGTGGTTCTGCACACTTGTAACAGCAGAATCATGAAGATTATCTCTGAAAATGCATATCTCAGCTGGAAACATCCACGATACCGAAGATATGGCAGTTTCCGCATATCAAACGCACTGTGGAGTGTTGAAAACACCAGAAAACGTGTTTTCGCATTCAATAGCACGAAAACAGCGATTTCGGTGATTCTGCACACTTGTAACAGCAGAATCATGAAGATTATCACTGAAAACGCATATCTCAGCTGGATACAACAACGATACCGAAGATATGGCAGTTTCCGCATATCAAACGCACTGTGGAGTGCTGAAAACACCAGAAAACGTGTTTTTGCATTAAATAGCACGAAAACAGCGATTTCGGTGGTTCTGCACACTTGTAACAGCAGAATCATGAAGATTATCTCTGAAAATGCATATCTCAGCTGGAAACAACAACGATACCGAAGATATGGCAGTTTCCGCATATCAAACGCACTGTGGAGTGCTGAAAACACCAGAAAACGTGTGTTTCGCATTCAATAGCACGAAAACAGCGATTTCGGTGATTCTGCACACTTGTAACAGCAGAATCATGAGGATTATCACTGATAATGCATATCTCAGCTGGAAGCATCTACGATACCGAAGATATGGCAGTTTCCGCATATCAAACGCACTGTGGAGTGCTGAAAACACCAGAAAACGTGTTTTCGCATTCAATAGCACGAAAACAGCGATTTCGGTGATTCTGCACACTTGTAACAGCAGAATCATGAAGATTATCACTGAAAATGCATATCTCAGCTGGAAACATCCACGATACCGAAGATATGGCAGTTTCCGCATATCAAACGCACTGTGGAGTGTTGAAAACACCAGAAAACGTGTTTTTCGCATTCAGTAGCACGAAAACAGCGATTTCGGTGATTCTGCACACTTGTAACAGCAGAATCATGAAGATTATCACTGAAAATGCATATCTCAGCTGGATACAACAACGATACCGAAGATATGGCAGTTTCCGCATATCAAACGCACTGTGGAGTGCTGAAAACACCAGAAAACGTGTGTTTCGCATTCAATAGCACGAAAACAGCGATTTCGGTGATTCTGCACACTTGTAACAGCAGAATCATGAGGATTATCACTGATAATGCATATCTCAGCTGGAAACATCAACGATACCGAAGATATGGCAGTTTCCGCATATCAAACGCACTGTGGAGTGCTGAAAACACCAGAAAACGTGTTTTCGCATTCAATAGCACGAAAACAGCGATTTCGGTGGTTCTGCACACTTGTAACAGCAGAATCATGAAGATTATCTCTGAAAATGCATATCTCAGCTGGAAACCTCAACGATACCGAAGATATGGCAGTTTCCGCATATCAAAAGCACTGTGGAGTGCTGAAAACACCAGAAAACGTGTGTTTCGCATTCAATAGCACGAAAACAGCGATTTCGGTGGTTCTGCACACTTGTAACAGCAGAATCATGAAGATTATCTCTGAAAATGCATATCTCAGCTGGAAACAACAACGATACCGAAGATATGGCAGTTTCCGCATATCAAAAGCACTGTGGAGTGCTGAAAACACCAGAAAACGTGTGTTTCGCATTCAATAGCACGAAAACAGCGATTTCGGTGATTCTTCACACTTGTAACAGCAGAATCATGAGGATTATCACTGATAATGCATATCTCAGCTGGAAACATCAACGATACCGAAGATATAGCAGTTTCCGCATATCAAACGCACTGTGGAGTGCTGAAAACACCAGACAACGTGTTTTTGCATTCAATAGCACGAAAACAGCGATTTCGGTGGTTCTGCACACTTGTAACAGCAGAATCATGAAGATTATCTCTGAAAATGCATATCTCAGCTGGAAACATCCACGATACCGAAGATATGGCAGTTTCCGCATATCAAACGCACTGTGGAGTGTTGAAAACACCAGAAAACGTGTTTTCGCATTCAATAGCACGAAAACAGCGATTTCGGTGATTCTGCACACTTGTAACAGCAGAATCATGAAGATTATCACTGAAAATGCATATCTCAGCTGGATACAACAACGATACCGAAGATATGGCAGTTTCCGCATATCAAACGCACTGTGGAGTGCTGAAAACACCAGAAAACGTGTTTTTGCATTAAATAGCACGAAAACAGCGATTTCGGTGGTTCTGCACACTTGTAACAGCAGAATCATGAAGATTATCTCTGAAAATGCATATCTCAGCTGGAAACAACAACGATACCGAAGATATGGCAGTTTCCGCATATCAAACGCACTGTGGAGTGCTGAAAACACCAGAAAACGTGTGTTTCGCATTCAATAGCACGAAAACAGCGATTTCGGTGATTCTGCACACTTGTAACAGCAGAATCATGAGGATTATCACTGATAATGCATATCTCAGCTGGAAGCATCAACGATACCGAAGATATGGCAGTTTCCGCATATCAAACGCACTGTGGAGTGCTGAAAACACCAGAAAACGTGTTTTCGCATTCAATAGCACGAAAACAGCGATTTCGGTGATTCTGCACACTTGTAACAGCAGAATCATGAAGATTATCACTGAAAATGCATATCTCAGCTGGAAACATCCACGATACCGAAGATATGGCAGTTTCCGCATATCAAACGCACTGTGGAGTGTTGAAAACACCAGAAAACGTGTTTTTCGCATTCAGTAGCACGAAAACAGCGATTTCGGTGATTCTGCACACTTGTAACAGCAGAATCATGAAGATTATCACTGAAAATGCATATCTCAGCTGGATACAACAACGATACCGAAGATATGGCAGTTTCCGCATATCAAACGCACTGTGGAGTGCTGAAAACACCAGAAAACGTGTGTTTCGCATTCAATAGCACGAAAACAGCGATTTCGGTGATTCTGCACACTTGTAACAGCAGAATCATGAGGATTATCACTGATAATGCATATCTCAGCTGGAAACATCAACGATACCGAAGATATGGCAGTTTCCGCATATCAAACGCACTGTGGAGTGCTGAAAACACCAGAAAACGTGTTTTCGCATTCAATAGCACGAAAACAGCGATTTCGGTGATTCTGCACACTTGTAACAGCAGAATCATGAGGATTATCACTGATAATGTATATCTCAGCTGGAAACATCAACGATACCGAAGATATGGCAGTTTCCGCATATCAAACGCACTGTGGAGTGCTGAAAACACCAGAAAACGTGTTTTTGCATTCAATAGCACGAAAACAGCGATTTCGGTGGTTCTGCACACTTGTAACAGCAGAATCATGAAGATTATCTCTGAAAATGCATATCTCAGCTGGAAACAACAACGATACCGAAGATATGGCAGTTTCCGCATATCAAACGCACTGTGGAGTGCTGAAAACACCAGAAAACGTGTGTTTCGCATTCAATAGTACGAAAACAGCGATTTCGGTGATTCTGCACACTTGTAACAGCAGAATCATGAAGATTATCACTGAAAATGCATATCTCAGCTGGATACAACAACGATACCGAAGATATGGCAGTTTCCGCATATCAAACGCACTGTGGAGTGCTGAAAACACCAGAAAACGTGTGTTTCGCATGCAATAGCACGAAAACAGCGATTTCGGTGGTTCTGCACACTTGTAACAGCAGAATCATGAAGATTATCACTGATAATGCATATCTCAGCTGGAAACAACAATGATACCAAAGATATCGCAGTTTCCGCATGTCAAACACTCTGTGGCGTGCTGAAAACACCAGAAAACGTGTTTTTGCATTCAATAGCACGAAAACAGCGATTTCGGTGATTCTGCACACTTGTAACAGCAGAATCATGAAGATTATCACTGAAAATGCTTATCTCAGCTGGAAACATCAACGATACCGAAGATATGGCAGTTTCCGCATATCAAACGCACTGTGGAGTGCTGAAAACACCAGAAAACGTGTTTTTCGCATTCAATAGCACGAAAACAGCGATTTCGGTGATTCTGCACATTTGTAACAGCAGAATCATGAAGATTATCACTGAAAATGCATATCTCAGCTGGAAACATCAACGATACCAAAGATATCGCAGTTTATGCATGTCAAACACTCTGTGGCGTGCTGAAAACACCAGAAAACGTGTTTTTCGCATTCAAAAGCACGAAAAAAGCGATTTCGGTGATTCTGCACATTTGTAACAGCAGAATCATGAAGATTATCACTGAAAATGCATATATCAGCTGGAAACATCAACGATACCGAAGATATGGCAGTTTCCGCATATCAAACGCACTGTCGAGTGCTGAAAACACCAGAAAACGTGTTTTTCGCATTCAATAGCACGAAAACAGCGATTTCGGAGATTCTGCACACTTGTAACAGCAGAATCATGAAGATTATCACTGAAAATGCATATCTCAGCTGGATACAACAACGATACCGAAGATATGGCAGTTTCCGCATATCAAACGCACTGTGGAGTGCTGAAAACACCAGAAAACGTGTGTTTCGCATGCAATAGCACGAAAACAGCGATTTCGGTGGTTCTGCACACTTGTAACAGCAGAATCATGAAGATTATCACTGAAAATGCATATCTCAGCTGGAAACATCAACGATACCGAAGATATGGCAGTTTCCGCATATCAAACGCACTGTGGAGTGCTGAAAACACCAGAAAACGTGTTTTTCGCATTCAATAGCACGAAAACAGCGATTTCGGTGATTCTGCACATTTGTAACAGCAGAATCATGAAGATTATCACTGATAATGCATATCTCAGCTGGAAACAACAATGATACCAAAGATATCGCAGTTTCCGCATGTCAAACACTCTGTGGCGTGCTGAAAACACCAGAAAACGTGTTTTTGCATTCAATAGCACGAAAACAGCGATTTCGGTGATTCTGCACACTTGTAACAGCAGAATCATGAAGATTATCACTGAAAATGCTTATCTCAGCTGGAAACATCAACGATACCGAAGATATGGCAGTTTCCGCATATCAAACGCACTGTGGAGTGCTGAAAACACCAGAAAACGTGTTTTTCGCATTCAATAGCACGAAAACAGCGATTTCGGTGATTCTGCACATTTGTAACAGCAGAATCATGAAGATTATCACTGAAAATGCATATCTCAGCTGGAAACATCAACGATACCAAAGATATCGCAGTTTATGCATGTCAAACACTCTGTGGCGTGCTGAAAACACCAGAAAACGTGTTTTTCGCATTCAAAAGCACGAAAAAAGCGATTTCGGTGATTCTGCACATTTGTAACAGCAGAATCATGAAGATTATCACTGAAAATGCATATATCAGCTGGAAACATCAACGATACCGAAGATATGGCAGTTTCCGCATATCAAACGCACTGTCGAGTGCTGAAAACACCAGAAAACGTGTTTTTCGCATTCAATAGCACGAAAACAGCGATTTCGGAGATTCTGCACACTTGTAACAGCAGAATCATGAAGATTATCTCTGAAAATGCATATCTCAGCTGGAAACAACAACGATACCAAAGATATCGCAGTTTCCGCATGTCAAACCCTCTGTGGCGTGCTGAAAACACCAGAAAAAGAGTTTTTCGCATTCAAAAGCACGAAAACAACGATTTCGGTGATTCTGCACACTTGTAACAGCAGAATCATGAAGATTATCACTGATATTGCATATCTCAGCTGGTAACAACAACGATACCAAAGATATCGCAGTTTCCGCATGTCAAACACTCTGTGGCGTGCTGAAAGCACCAGAAAACGTGTTTTTCGCATTCAAAAGCCCGAAAACAGCGATTTCGGTGATTCTGCACATTTGTAACAGCAGAATCATGAAGATTATCACTGAAAATGCTTATCTCAGCTGGAAACATCAACGATACCGAAGATATGGCAGTTTCCGCATATCAAACGCACTGTGGAGTGCTGAAAACACCAGAAAACGTGTTTTTCGCATTCAATAGCACGAAAACAGCGATTTCGGTGATTCTGCACATTTGTAACAGCAGAATCATGAAGATTATCACTGAAAATGCATATCTCAGCTGGAAACATCAACGATACCAAAGATATCGCAGTTTATGCATGTCAAACACTCTGTGGCGTGCTGAAAACACCAGAAAACGTGTTTTTCGCATTCAAAAGCACGAAAAAAGCGATTTCGGTGATTCTGCACATTTGTAACAGCAGAATCATGAAGATTATCACTGAAAATGCATATCTCAGCTGGAAACATCAACGATACCGAAGATATGGCAGTTTCCGCATATCAAACGCACTGTCGAGTGCTGAAAACACCAGAAAACGTGTTTTTCGCATTCAAAAGCACGAAAACAACGATTTCGGTGATTCTGCACATTTGTAACAGCAGAATCATGAAGATTATCTCTGAAAATGCATATCTCAGCTGGAAACAACAACGATACCAAAGATATCGCAGTTTCCGCATGTCAAACCCTCTGTGGCGTGCTGAAAACACCAGAAAAAGAGTTTTTCGCATTCAAAAGCACGAAAACAACGATTTCGGTGATTCTGCACACTTGTAACAGCAGAATCATGAAGATTATCACTGATATTGCATATCTCAGCTGGTAACAACAACGATACCAAAGATATCGCAGTTTCCGCATGTCAAACACTCTGTGGCGTGCTGAAAGCACCAGAAAACGTGTTTTTCGCATTCAAAAGCCCGAAAACAGCGATTTCGGTGATTCTGCACATTTGTAACAGCAGAATCATGAAGATTATCACTGAAAATGCTTATCTCAGCTGGAAACATCAACGATACCGAAGATATGGCAGTTTCCGCATATCAAACGCACTGTGGAGTGCTGAAAACACCAGAAAACGTGTTTTTCGCATTCAATAGCACGAAAACAGCGATTTCGGTGATTCTGCACATTTGTAACAGCAGAATCATGAAGATTATCACTGAAAATGCATATCTCAGCTGGAAACATCAACGATACCAAAGATATCGCAGTTTATGCATGTCAAACACTCTGTGGCGTGCTGAAAACACCAGAAAACGTGTTTTTCGCATTCAAAAGCACGAAAAAAGCGATTTCGGTGATTGTGCACATTTGTAACAGCAGAATCATGAAGATTATCACTGAAAATGCATATCTCAGCTGGAAACATCAACGATACCGAAGATATGGCAGTTTCCGCATATCAAACGCACTGTCGAGTGCTGAAAACACCAGAAAACGTGTTTCTCGCATTCAAAAGCACGAAAACAACGATTTCGGTGATTCTGCACACTTGTAACAGCAGAATCATGAAGATTATCTCTGAAAATGCATATCTCAGCTGGAAACAACAACGATACCGAAGATATGGCAGTTTCCGCATATCAAACGCACTGTGGAGTGCTGAAAACACCAGAAAACGTGTGTTTCGCATTCAATAGCACGAAAACAGCGATTTCGGTGATTCTTCACACTTGTAACAGCAGAATCATGAGGATTATCACTGATAATGCATATCTCAGCTGGAAACATCAACGATACCGAAGATATAGCAGTTTCCGCATATCAAACGCACTGTGGAGTGCGGAAAACACCAGACAACGTGTTTTTGCATTCAATAGCACGAAAACAGCGATTTCGGTGGTTCTGCACACTTGTAACAGCAGAATCATGAAGATTATCTCTGAAAATGCATATCTCAGCTGGAAACATCCACGATACCGAAGATATGGCAGTTTCCGCATATCAAACGCACTGTGGAGTGTTGAAAACACCAGAAAACGTGTTTTCGTATTCAATAGCACGAAAACAGCGATTTCGGTGATTCTGCACACTTGTAACAGCAGAATCATGAAGATTATCACTGAAAATGCATATCTCAGCTGGATACAACAACGATACCGAAGATATGGCAGTTTCCGCATATCAAACGCACTGTGGAGTGCTGAAAACACCAGAAAACGTGTTTTTGCATTCAATAGCACGAAAACAGCGATTTCGGTGGTTCTGCACACTTGTAACATCAGAATCATGAAGATTATCTCTGAAAATGCATATCTCAGCTGGAAACAACAACGATACCGAAGATATGGCAGTTTCCGCATATCAAACGCACTGTGGAGTGCTGAAAACACCAGAAAACGTGTGTTTCGCATTCAATAGCACGAAAACAGCGTTTTCGTTGATTCTGCACACTTGTAACAGCAGAATCATGAGGATTATCACTGATAATGCATATCTCAGCTGGAAACATCAACGATACCGAAGATATGGCAGTTTCCGCATATCAAACGCACTGTGGAGTGCTGAAAACACCAGAAAACGTGTTTTCGCATTCAATAGCACGAAAACAGCGATTTCGGTGATTCTGCACACTTGTAACAGCAGAATCATGAAGATTATCACTGAAAATGCATATCTCAGCTGGAAACATCCACGATACCGAAGATATGGCAGTTTCGGCATATCAAACGCACTGTGGAGTGTTGAAAACACCAGAAAACGTGTTTTTCGCATTCAATAGCACGAAAACAGCGATTTCGGTGATTCTGCACACTTGTAACAGCAGAATCATGAAGATTATCACTGAAAATGCATATCTCAGCTGGATACAACAACGATACCGAAGATATGGCAGGTTCCGCATATCAAACGCACTGTGGAGTGCTGAAAACACCAGAAAACGTGTGTTTCGCATTCAATAGCACGAAAACAGCGATTTCGGTGATTCTGCACACTTGTAACAGCAGAATCATGAGGATTATCACTGATAATGCATATCTCAGCTGGAAACATCAACGATACCGAAGATATGGCAGTTTCCGCATATCAAACGCACTGTGGAGTGCTGAAAACACCAGAAAACGTGTTTTCGCATTCAATAGCACGAAAACAGCGATTTCGGTGATTCTGCACACTTGTAACAGCAGAATCATGAGGATTATCACTGATAATGCATATCTCAGCTGGAAACATCAACGATACCGAAGATATGGCAGTTTCCGCATATCAAACGCACTGTGGAGTGCTGAAAACACCAGAAAACGTGTTTTCGCATTCAATAGCACGAAAACAGCGATTTCGATGATTCTGCACACTTGTAACAGCAGAATCATCAAGATTATCACTGAAAATGCATATCTCAGCTGGAAACATCCACGATACCGAAGATATGGCAGTTTCCGCATATCAAACGCACTGTGGAGTGTTGAAAACACCAGAAAACGTGTTTTCGCATTCAATAGCACGAAAACAGCGATTTCGGTGATTCTGCACACTTGTAACAGCAGAATCATGAGGATTATCACTGATAATGCATATCTCAGCTGGAAACATCAACGATACCGAAGATATGGCAGTTTCCGCATATCAAACGCACTGTGGAGTGCTGAAAACACCAGAAAACGTGTGTTTCGCATTCAATAGCACGAAAACAGCGATTTCGGTGATTCTTCACACTTGTAACAGCAGAATCATGAGGATTATCACTGATAATGCATATCTCAGCTGGAAACATCAACGATACCGAAGATATAGCAGTTTCCGCATATCAAACGCACTGTGGAGTGCTGAAAACACCTGACAACGTGTTTTTGCATTCAATAGCACGAAAACAGCGATTTCGGTGGTTCTGCACACTTGTAACAGCAGAATCATGAAGATTATCACTGATAATGCATATCTCAGCTGGAAACATCAACGATACCGAAGATATGGCAGTTTCCGCATATCAAACGCACTGTGGAGTGCTGAAAACACCAGAAAACGTGTTTTCGCATTCAATAGCACGAAAACAGCGATTTCGGTGATTCTGCACACTTGTAACAGCAGAATCATGAAGATTATCACTGAAAATGCATATCTCAGCTGGAAACATCCACGATACCGAAGATATGGCAGTTTCCGCATATCAAACGCACTGTGGAGTGCTGAAAACACCAGAAAACGTGTTTTCGCATTCAATAGCACGAAAACAGCGATTTCGGTGGTTCTGCACACTTGTAACAGCAGAATCATGAAGATTATCTCTGAAAATGCATATCTCAGCTGGAAACATCAACGATACCGAAGATATGGCAGTTTCCGCATATCAAACGCACTGTGGAGTGCTGAAAACACCAGAAAACGTGTGTTTCGCATTCAATAGCACGAAAACAGCGATTTCGGTGATTCTGCACACTTGTAACAGCAGAATCATGAGGTTTATCACTGATAATGCATATCTCAGCTGGAAACATCAACGATACCGAAGATATGGCAGTTTCCGCATATCAAACGCACTGTGGAGTGCTGAAAACACCAGAAAACGTGTTTTCGCATTCAATAGCACGAAAACAGCGATTTCGGTGATTCCGCACACTTGTAACAGCAGAATCATGAAGATTATCACTGAAAATGCATATCTCAGCTGGAAACATCAACGATACCGAAGATATGGCAGTTTCCGCATATCAAACGCACTGTGGAGTGCTGAAAACACCAGAAAACGTGTTTTTCGCATTCAATAGCACGAAAACAGCGATTTCGGTGATTCTGCACACTTGTAACAGCAGAATCATGAAGATTATCACTGATAATGCATATCTCAGCTGGAAACAACAACGATACCAAAGATATGGCAGTTTCCGCATATCAAACGCACTGTGGAGTGCTGAAAACACCAGAAAACGTGTTTTCGCATTCAATAGCACGAAAACAGCGATTTCGGTGATTCTGCACACTTGTAACAGCAGAATCATGAAGATTATCACTGAAAATGCATATCTCAGCTGGAAACATCAACGATACCGAAGATATGGCAGTTTCCGCATATCAAACGCACTGTGGAGTGCTGAAAACACCAGAAAACGTGTTTTTCGCATTCAGTAGCACGAAAACAGCGATTTCGGTGATTCTGCACACTTGTAACAGCAGAATCATGAAGATTATCACTGAAAATGCATATCTCAGCTGGAGACATCAACGATAACGAAGATATGGCAGTTTCCGCATATCAAACGCACTGTGGAGTGCTGAAAACACCAGAAAACGTGTTTTTGCATTCAATAGCACGAAAACAGCGATTTCGGTGGTTCTGCACACTTGTAACAGCAGAATCATGAAGATTATCTCTGAAAATGCATATCTCAGCTGGAAACAACAACGATACCGAAGATATCGCAGTTTCCGCATATCAAACGCACTGTGGAGTGCTGAAAACACCAGAAAACGTGTTTTCGCATTCAATAGCACGAAAACAGCGATTTCGGTGATTCTGCACACTTGTAACAGCAGAATCATCAAGATTATCACTGAAAATGCATATCTCAGCTGGAAACATCCACGATACCGAAGATATGGCAGTTTCCGCATATCAAACGCACTGTGGAGTGTTGAAAACACCAGAAAACGTGTTTTCGCATTCAATAGCACGAAAACAGCGATTTCGGTGATTCTGCACACTTGTAACAGCAGAATCATGAGGATTATCACTGATAATGCATATCTCAGCTGGAAACATCAACGATACCGAAGATATGGCAGTTTCCGCATATCAAACGCACTGTGGAGTGCTGAAAACACCAGAAAACGTGTTTTCGCATTCAATAGCACGAAAACAGCGATTTCGATGATTCTGCACACTTGTAACAGCAGAATCATCAAGATTATCACTGAAAATGCATATCTCAGCTGGAAACATCCACGATACCGAAGATATGGCAGTTTCCGCATATCAAACGCACTGTGGAGTGTTGAAAACACCAGAAAACGTGTTTTCGCATTCAATAGCACGAAAACAGCGATTTCGGTGATTCTGCACACTTGTAACAGCAGAATCATGAGGATTATCACTGATAATGCATATCTCAGCTGGAAACATCAACGATACCGAAGATATGGCAGTTTCCGCATATCAAACGCACTGTGGAGTGCTGAAAACACCAGAAAACGTGTGTTTCGCATTCAATAGCACGAAAACAGCGATTTCGGTGATTCTTCACACTTGTAACAGCAGAATCATGAGGATTATCACTGATAATGCATATCTCAGCTGGAAACATCAACGATACCGAAGATATAGCAGTTTCCGCATATCAAACGCACTGTGGAGTGCTGAAAACACCTGACAACGTGTTTTTGCATTCAATAGCACGAAAACAGCGATTTCGGTGGTTCTGCACACTTGTAACAGCAGAATCATGAAGATTATCACTGATAATGCATATCTCAGCTGGAAACATCAACGATACCGAAGATATGGCAGTTTCCGCATATCAAACGCACTGTGGAGTGCTGAAAACACCAGAAAACGTGTTTTCGCATTCAATAGCACGAAAACAGCGATTTCGGTGATTCTGCACACTTGTAACAGCAGAATCATGAAGATTATCACTGAAAATGCATATCTCAGCTGGAAACATCCACGATACCGAAGATATGGCAGTTTCCGCATATCAAACGCACTGTGGAGTGCTGAAAACACCAGAAAACGTGTTTTCGCATTCAATAGCACGAAAACAGCGATTTCGGTGGTTCTGCACACTTGTAACAGCAGAATCATGAAGATTATCTCTGAAAATGCATATCTCAGCTGGAAACATCAACGATACCGAAGATATGGCAGTTTCCGCATATCAAACGCACTGTGGAGTGCTGAAAACACCAGAAAACGTGTGTTTCGCATTCAATAGCACGAAAACAGCGATTTCGGTGATTCTGCACACTTGTAACAGCAGAATCATGAGGTTTATCACTGATAATGCATATCTCAGCTGGAAACATCAACGATACCGAAGATATGGCAGTTTCCGCATATCAAACGCACTGTGGAGTGCTGAAAACACCAGAAAACGTGTTTTCGCATTCAATAGCACGAAAACAGCGATTTCGGTGATTCCGCACACTTGTAACAGCAGAATCATGAAGATTATCACTGAAAATGCATATCTCAGCTGGAAACATCAACGATACCGAAGATATGGCAGTTTCCGCATATCAAACGCACTGTGGAGTGCTGAAAACACCAGAAAACGTGTTTTTCGCATTCAATAGCACGAAAACAGCGATTTCGGTGATTCTGCACACTTGTAACAGCAGAATCATGAAGATTATCACTGATAATGCATATCTCAGCTGGAAACAACAACGATACCAAAGATATGGCAGTTTCCGCATATCAAACGCACTGTGGAGTGCTGAAAACACCAGAAAACGTGTTTTCGCATTCAATAGCACGAAAACAGCGATTTCGGTGATTCTGCACACTTGTAACAGCAGAATCATGAAGATTATCACTGAAAATGCATATCTCAGCTGGAAACATCAACGATACCGAAGATATGGCAGTTTCCGCATATCAAACGCACTGTGGAGTGCTGAAAACACCAGAAAACGTGTTTTTCGCATTCAGTAGCACGAAAACAGCGATTTCGGTGATTCTGCACACTTGTAACAGCAGAATCATGAAGATTATCACTGAAAATGCATATCTCAGCTGGAGACATCAACGATAACGAAGATATGGCAGTTTCCGCATATCAAACGCACTGTGGAGTGCTGAAAACACCAGAAAACGTGTTTTTGCATTCAATAGCACGAAAACAGCGATTTCGGTGGTTCTGCACACTTGTAACAGCAGAATCATGAAGATTATCTCTGAAAATGCATATCTCAGCTGGAAACAACAACGATACCGAAGATATCGCAGTTTCCGCATATCAAACGCACTGTGGAGTGCTGAAAACACCAGAAAACGTGTTTTCGCATTCAATAGCACGAAAACAGCGATTTCGGTGATTCTGCACACTTGTAACAGCAGAATCATCAAGATTATCACTGAAAATGCATATCTCAGCTGGAAACATCCACGATACCGAAGATATGGCAGTTTCCGCATATCAAACGCACTGTGGAGTGTTGAAAACACCAGAAAACGTGTTTTCGCATTCAATAGCACGAAAACAGCGATTTCGGTGATTCTGCACACTTGTAACAGCAGAATCATGAAGATTATCACTGAAAATGCATATCTCAGCTGGATACAACAACGATACCGAAGATATGGCAGTTTCCGCATATCAAACGCACTGTGGAGTGCTGAAAACACCAGAAAACGTGTTTTCGCATTCAATAGCACGAAAACAGCGATTTCGGTGGTTCTGCACACTTGTAACAGCAGAATCATGAAGATTATCTCTGAAAATGCATATCTCAGCTGGAAACATCAACGATACCGAAGATATGGCAGTTTCCTCATATCAAACGCACTGTGGAGTGCTGAAAACACCAGAAAACGTGTTTTTCGCATTCAATAGCACGAAAACAGCGATTTCGGTGATTCTGCACACTTGTAACAGCAGAATCATGAGGTTTATCACTGATAATGCATATCTCAGCTGGAAACATCAACGATACCGAAGATATGGCAGTTTCCGCCGATCAAACGCACTGTGGAGTGCTGAAAACACCAGAAAACGTGTTTTTCGCATTCAGTAGCACGAAAACAGCGATTTCGGTGATTCTGCACACTTGTAACAGCAGAATCATGAAGATTATCACTGAAAATGCATATCTCAGCTGGAGACATCAACGATAACGAAGATATGGCAGTTTCCGCATATCAAACGCACTGTGGAGTGCTGAAAACACCAGAAAACGTGTTTTTGCATTCAATAGCACGAAAACAGCGATTTCGGTGGTTCTGCACACTTGTAACAGCAGAATCATGAAGATTATCTCTGAAAATGCATATCTCAGCTGGAAACAACAACGATACCGAAGATATGGCAGTTTCCGCATATCAAACGCACTGTGGAGTGCTGAAAACACCTGATAACGTGTTTTTGCATTCAATAGCACGAAAACAGCGATTTCGGTGGTTCTGCACACTTGTAACAGCAGAATCATGAAGATTATCACTGATAATGCATATCTCAGCTGGAAACATCAACGATACCGAAGATATGGCAGTTTCCGCATATCAAACGCACTGTGGAGTGCTGAAAACACCAGAAAACGTGTTTTCGCATTCAATAGCACGAAAACAGCGATTTCGGTGATTCTGCACACTTGTAACAGCAGAATCATGAAGATTATCACTGAAAATGCATATCTCAGCTGGAAACATCCACGATACCGAAGATATGGCAGTTTCCGCATATCAAACGCACTGTGGAGTGCTGAAAACACCAGAAAACGTGTTTTCGCATTCAATAGCACGAAAACAGCGATTTCGGTGGTTCTGCACACTTGTAACAGCAGAATCATGAAGATTATCTCTGAAAATGCATATCTCAGCTGGAAACATCAACGATACCGAAGATATGGCAGTTTCCGCATATCAAACGCACTGTGGAGTGCTGAAAACACCAGAAAACGTGTGTTTCGCATTCAATAGCACGAAAACAGCGATTTCGGTGATTCTGCACACTTGTAACAGCAGAATCATGAGGTTTATCACTGATAATGCATATCTCAGCTGGAAACATCAACGATACCGAAGATATGGCAGTTTCCGCATATCAAACGCACTGTGGAGTGCTGAAAACACCAGAAAACGTGTTTTCGCATTCAATAGCACGAAAACAGCGATTTCGGTGATTCCGCACACTTGTAACAGCAGAATCATGAAGATTATCACTGAAAATGCATATCTCAGCTGGAAACATCAACGATACCGAAGATATGGCAGTTTCCGCATATCAAACGCACTGTGGAGTGCTGAAAACACCAGAAAACGTGTTTTTGCATTCAATAGCACGAAAACAGCGATTTCGGTGGTTCTGCACACTTGTAACAGCAGAATCATGAAGATTATCTCTGAAAATGCATATCTCAGCTGGAAACAACAACGATACCGAAGATATGGCAGTTTCCGCATATCAAACGCACTGTGGAGTGCTGAAAACACCTGATAACGTGTTTTTGCATTCAATAGCACGAAAACAGCGATTTCGGTGGTTCTGCACACTTGTAACAGCAGAATCATGAAGATTATCACTGATAATGCATATCTCAGCTGGAAACATCAACGATACCGAAGATATGGCAGTTTCCGCATATCAAACGCACTGTGGAGTGCTGAAAACACCAGAAAACGTGTTTTCGCATTCAATAGCACGAAAACAGCGATTTCGGTGATTCTGCACACTTGTAACAGCAGAATCATGAAGATTATCACTGAAAATGCATATCTCAGCTGGAAACATCCACGATACCGAAGATATGGCAGTTTCCGCATATCAAACGCACTGTGGAGTGCTGAAAACACCAGAAAACGTGTTTTCGCATTCAATAGCACGAAAACAGCGATTTCGGTGGTTCTGCACACTTGTAACAGCAGAATCATGAAGATTATCTCTGAAAATGCATATCTCAGCTGGAAACATCAACGATACCGAAGATATGGCAGTTTCCGCATATCAAACGCACTGTGGAGTGCTGAAAACACCAGAAAACGTGTGTTTCGCATTCAATAGCACGAAAACAGCGATTTCGGTGATTCTGCACACTTGTAACAGCAGAATCATGAGGTTTATCACTGATAATGCATATCTCAGCTGGAAACATCAACGATACCGAAGATATGGCAGTTTCCGCATATCAAACGCACTGTGGAGTGCTGAAAACACCAGAAAACGTGTTTTCGCATTCAATAGCACGAAAACAGCGATTTCGGTGATTCCGCACACTTGTAACAGCAGAATCATGAAGATTATCACTGAAAATGCATATCTCAGCTGGAAACATCAACGATACCGAAGATATGGCAGTTTCCGCATATCAAACGCACTGTGGAGTGCTGAAAACACCAGAAAACGTGTTTTTCGCATTCAATAGCACGAAAACAGCGATTTCGGTGATTCTGCACACTTGTAACAGCAGAATCATGAAGATTATCACTGATAATGCATATCTCAGCTGGAAACAACAACGATACCAAAGATATGGCAGTTTCCGCATATCAAACGCACTGTGGAGTGCTGAAAACACCAGAAAACGTGTTTTCGCATTCAATAGCACGAAAACAGCGATTTCGGTGATTCTGCACACTTGTAACAGCAGAATCATGAAGATTATCACTGAAAATGCATATCTCAGCTGGAAACATCAACGATACCGAAGATATGGCAGTTTCCGCATATCAAACGCACTGTGGAGTGCTGAAAACACCAGAAAACGTGTGTTTCGCATTCAATAGCACGAAAACAGCGATTTCGGTGATTCTGCACACTTGTAACAGCAGAATCATGAGGATTATCACTGATAATGCATATCTCAGCTGGAAACATCAACGATACCGAAGATATGGCAGTTTCCGCATATCAAACGCACTGTGGAGTGCTGAAAACACCAGAAAACGTGTTTTTGCATTCAATAGCACGAAAACAGCGATTTCGGTGGTTCTGCACACTTGTAACAGCAGAATCATGAAGATTATCTCTGAAAATGCATATCTCAGCTGGAAACAACAACGATTCCGAAGATATGGCAGTTTCCGCATATCAAACGCACTGTGGAGTGCTGAAAACACCAGAAAACGTGTGTTTCGCATTCAATAGTACGAAAACAGCGATTTCGGTGATTCTGCACACTTGTAACAGCAGAATCATGAAGATTATCACTGAAAATGCATATCTCAGCTGGATACAACAACGATACCGAAGATATGGCAGTTTCCGCATATCAAACGCACTGTGGAGTGCTGAAAACACCAGAAAACGTGTGTTTCGCATGCAATAGCACGAAAACAGCGATTTCGGTGGTTCTGCACACTTGTAACAGCAGAATCATGAAGATTATCACTGATAATGCATATCTCAGCTGGAAACAACAATGATACCAAAGATATCGCAGTTTCCGCATGTCAAACACTCTGTGGCGTGCTGAAAACACCAGAAAACGTGTTTTTGCATTCAATAGCACGAAAACAGCGATTTCGGTGATTCTGCACACTTGTAACAGCAGAATCATGAAGATTATCACTGAAAATGCTTATCTCAGCTGGAAACATCAACGATACCGAAGATATGGCAGTTTCCGCATATCAAACGCACTGTGGAGTGCTGAAAACACCAGAAAACGTGTTTTTCGCATTCAATAGCACGAAAACAGCGATTTCGGTGATTCTGCACATTTGTAACAGCAGAATCATGAAGATTATCACTGAAAATGCATATCTCAGCTGGAAACATCAACGATACCAAAGATATCGCAGTTTCCGCATATCAAACGCACTGTGGAGTGCTGAAAACACCAGAATACGTGTTTTTACATTCACTAGCACGAAAACAGCGATTTCGGTGGTTCTGCACACTTGTAACAGCAGAATCATGAAGATTATCTCTGAAAATGCATATCTCAGCTGGAAACAACAACGATACCGAAGATATGGCAGCTTCCGCATGTCAAACGCACTGTGGAGTGCTGAAAACACCAGAAAACGTGTGTTTCGCATTCAATAGCACGAAAACAGCGATTTCGGTGATTCTTCACACTTGTAACAGCAGAATCATGAGGATTATCACTGATAATGCATATCTCAGCTGGAAACATCAACGATACCGAAGATATGGCAGTTTCCGCATATCAAACGCACTGTGGAGTGCTGAAAACACCAGAAAACGGGTTTTTGCATTCAATAGCACGAAAACAGCGATTTCGGTGGTTCTGCACACTTGTAACAGCAGAATCATGAAGATTATCTCTGAAAATGCATATCTCAGCTGGAAACAACAACGATACCGAAGATATGGCAGTTTCCGCATATCAAACGCACTGTGGAGTGCTGAAAACCCCAGAAAACGTGTGTTTCGCATTCAATAGCACGAAAACAGCGATTTCGGTGATTCTGCACACTTGTAACAGCAGAATCATGAGGATTATCACTGATAATGCATATCTCAGCTGGAAACATCAACGATACCGAAGATATGGCAGTTTCCGCATATCAAACGCACTGTGGAGTGCTGAAAACACCAGAAAACGTGTTTTCGCATTCAATAGCACGAAAACAGCGATTTCGGTGATTCTGCACACTTGTAACAGCAGAATCATCAAGATTATCACTGAAAATGCATATCTCAGCTGGAAACATCCACGATACCGAAGATATGGCAGTTTCCGCATATCAAACGCACTGTGGAGTGTTGAAAACACCAGAAAACGTGTTTTCGCATTCAATAGCACGAAAACAGCGATTTCGGTGATTCTGCACACTTGTAACAGCAGAATCATGAAGATTATCACTGAAAATGCATATCTCAGCTGGATACAACAACGATACCGAAGATATGGCAGTTTCCGCATATCAAACGCACTGTGGAGTGCTGAAAACACCAGAAAACGTGTGTTTCGCATTCAATAGCACGAAAACAGCGATTTCGGTGATTCTTCACACTTGTAACAGCAGAATCATGAGGATTATCACTGATAATGCATATCTCAGCTGGAAACATCAACGATACCGAAGATATGGCAGTTTCCGCATATCAAACGCACTGTGGAGTGCTGAAAACACCAGAAAACGTGTTTTTGTATTCAATAGCACGAAAACAGCGATTTCGGTGGTTCTGCACACTTGTAACAGCAGAATCATGAAGATTATCTCTGAAAATGCATATCTCAGCTGGAAACAACAACGATACCGAAGATATGGCAGTTTCCGCATATCAAACGCACTGTGGAGTGCTGAAAACACCAGAAAACGTGTTTTTGTATTCAATAGCACGAAAACAGCGATTTCGGTGATTCTGCACACTTGTAACAGCACAATCATGAGGTTTATCACTGATAATGCATATCTCAGCTGGAAACATCAACGATACCGAAGATATGGCAGTTTCCGCATATCAAACGCACTGTGGAGTGCTGAAAACACCAGAAAACGTGTTTTCGCAATCAATAGCACGAAAACAGCGATTTCGGTGATTCCGCACACTTGTAACAGCAGAATCATGAAGATTATCACTGAAAATGCATATCTCAGCTGGAAACATCAACGATACCGAAGATATGGCAGTTTCCGCATATCAAACGCACTGTGGAGTGCTGAAAACACCAGAAAACGTGTTTTTCGCATTCAATAGCACGAAAACAGCGATTTCGGTGATTCTGCACACTTGTAACAGCAGAATCATGAAGATTATCACTGAAAATGCATATCTCAGCTGGATACAACAACGATACCGAAGATATGGCAGTTTCCGCATATCAAACGCACTGTGGAGTGCTGAAAACACCAGAAAACGTGTTTTCGCATTCAATAGCACGAAAACAGCGATTTCGGTGGTTCTGCACACTTGTAACAGCAGAATCATGAAGATTATCTCTGAAAATGCATATCTCAGCTGGAAACATCAACGATACCGAAGTTATGGCAGTTTCCGCATATCAAACGCACTGTGGAGTGCTGAAAACACCAGAAAACGTGTGTTTCGCATTCAATAGCACGAAAACAGCGATTTCGGTGATTCTGCACACTTGTAACAGCAGAATCATGAAGATTATCACTGATAATGCATATCTCAGCTGGAAACAACAACGATACCAAAGATATGGCAGTTTCCGCATATCAAACGCACTGTGGAGTGCTGAAAACACCAGAAAACGTGTTTTCGCATTCAATAGCACGAAAACAGCGATTTCGGTGATTCTGCACACTTGTAACAGCAGAATCATGAAGATTATCACTGAAAATGCATATCTCAGCTGGAAACATCAACGATACCGAAGATATGGCAGTTTCCGCATATCAAACGCACTGTGGAGTGCTGAAAACACCAGAAAACGTGTTTTTCGCATTCAGTAGCACGAAAACAGCGATTTCGGTGATTCTGCACACTTGTAACAGCAGAATCATGAAGATTATCACTGAAAATGCATATCTCAGCTGGAGACATCAACGATAACGAAGATATGGCAGTTTCCGCATATCAAACGCACTGTGGAGTGCTGAAAACACCAGAAAACGTGTTTTCGCATTCAATAGCACGAAAACAGCGATTTCGGTGATTCTGCACACTTGTAACAGCAGAATCATGAAGATTATCACTGAAAATGCATATCTCAGCTGGAAACATCCACGATACCGAAGATATGGCAGTTTCCGCATATCAAACGCACTGTGGAGTGCTGAAAACACCAGAAAACGTGTTTTCGCATTCAATAGCACGAAAACAGCGATTTCGGTGATTCTGCACACTTGTAACAGCAGAATCATGAGGATTATCACTGATAATGCATATCTCAGCTGGAAACATCAACGATACCGAAGATATGGCAGTTTCCGCATATCAAACGCACTGTGGAGTGCTGAAAACACCAGAAAACGTGTTTTCGCATTCAATAGCACGAAAACAGCGATTTCGGTGATTCTGCACATTTGTAACAGCAGAATCATGAAGATTATCACTGAAAGTGCATATCTCAGCTGGAAACATCAACGATACCAAAGATATCGCAGTTTATGCATGTCAAACACTCTGTGGCATGCTGAAAACACCAGAAAACGTGTTTTTCGCATTCAAAAGCACGAAAAAAGCGATTTCGGTGATTCTGCACATTTGTAACAGCAGAATCATGAAGATTATCACTGAAAATGCATATCTCAGCTGGAAACATCAACGATACCGAAGATATGGCAGTTTCCGCATATCAAACGCACTGTCGAGTGCTGAAAACACCAGAAAACGTGTTTTTCGCATTCAATAGCACGAAAACAGCGATTTCGGAGATTCTGCACACTTGTAACAGCAGAATCATGAAGATTATCACTGATAATGCATATCTCAGCTGGAAACAACAACGATACCAAAGATATCGCAGTTTCCGCATGTCAAACACTTTGTGGCGTGCTGAAAACACCAGAAAACGTGTTTTTCGCATTATAAAGCACGAAAACAGCGATTTCGGTGATTCTGCACACTTGTAACAGCAGAATCATGAAAATTATCACTGAAAATGCATATCTCAGCTGGAAACAACAACGATACCGACGTTATGGCAGTTTCCGCATATCAAACGCACTGTGGAGTGCTGAAAACACCAGAAAACGTGTTTTCGCATTCAATAGCACGAAAACAGCGATTTCGGTGATTCTGCACACTTGTAACAGCAGAATCATGAAGATTATCACTGAAAATGCATATCTCAGCTGGATACAACAACGATACCGAAGATATGGCAGTTTCCGCATATCAAACGCACTGTGGAGTGCTGAAAACACCAGAAAACGTGTTTTCGCATTCAATAGCACGAAAACAGCGATTTCGGTGGTTCTGCACACTTGTAACAGCAGAATCATGAAGATTATCTCTGAAAATGCATATCTCAGCTGGAAACATCAACGATACCGAAGATATGGCAGTTTCCGCATATCAAACGCACTGTGGAGTGCTGAAAACACCAGAAAACGTGTGTTTCGCATTCAATAGCACGAAAACAGCGATTTCGGTGATTCTGCACACTTGTAACAGCAGAATTATGAGGTTTATCACTGATAATGCATATCTCAGCTGGAAACATCAACGATACCGAAGATATGGCAGTTTCCGCATATCAAACGCACTGTGGAGTGCTGAAAACACCAGAAAACGTGTTTTCGCATTCAATAGCACGAAAACAGCGATTTCGGTGATTCCGCACACTTGTAACAGCAGAATCATGAAGATTATCACTGAAAATGCATATCTCAGCTGGAAACATCAACGATACCGAAGATATGGCAGTTTCCGCATATCAAACGCACTGTGGAGTGCTGAAAACACCAGAAAACGTGTTTTTCGCATTCAATAGCACGGAAACAGCGATTTCGGTGATTCTGCACACTTGTAACAGCAGAATCATGAAGATTATCACTGATAATGCATATCTCAGCTGGAAACAACAACGATACCAAAGATATGGCAGTTTCCGCATATCAAACGCACTGTGGAGTGCTGAAAACACCAGAAAACGTGTTTTTACATTCACTAGCACGAAAACAGCGATTTCGGTGGTTCTGCACACTTGTAACAGCAGAATCATGAAGATTATCTCTGAAAATGCATATCTCAGCTGGAACCAACAACGATACCGAAGATATGGCAGTTTCCGCATATCAAACGCACTGTGGAGTGCTGAAAACACCAGAAAACGTGTGTTTCGCATTCAATAGCACGAAAACAGCGATTTCGGTGGTTCTGCACACTTGTAACAGCAGAATCATGAAGATTATCTCTGAAAATGCATATCTCAGCTGGAAACAACAACGATACCGAAGATATGGCAGTTTCCGCATATCAAACGCACTGTGGAGTGCTGAAAACACCAGAAAACGTGTTTTCGCATTCAATAGCACGAAAACAGCGATTTCGGTGATTCTGCACACTTGTAACAGCAGAATCATGAGGTTTATCACTGATAATGCATATCTCAGCTGGAAACATCAACGATACCGAAGATATGGCAGTTTCCGCATATCAAACGCACTGTGGAGTGCTGAAAACACCAGAAAACGTGTTTTCGCATTCAATAGCACGAAAACAGCGATTTCGGTGATTCCGCACACTTGTAACAATTGAATCATGAAGATTATCACTGAAAATGCATATCTCAGCTGGAAACATCAACGATACCGACGATATGGCAGTTTCCGCATATCAAACGCACTGTGGAGTGCTGAAAACACCAGAAAACGTGTTTTCGCATTCAATAGCACGAAAACAGCGATTTCGGTGATTCTGCACACTTGTAACAGCAGAATCATGAAGATTATCACTGAAAATGCATATCTCAGCTGGAAACATCAACGATACCGAAGATATGGCAGTTTCCGCATATCAAACGCACTGTGGAGTGCTGAAAACACCAGAAAACGTGTTTTCGCATTCAATAGCACGAAAACAGCGATTTCGGTGATTCTGCACACTTGTAACAGCAGAATCATGAAGATTATCACTGAAAATGCATATCTCAGCTGGAAACATCAACGATACCGAAGATATGGCAGTTTCCGCATATCAAACGCACTGTGGAGTGCTGAAAACACCAGAAAACGTGTTTTTCGCATTCAGTAGCACGAAAACAGCGATTTCGGTGATTCTGCACACTTGTAACAGCAGAATCATGAAGATTATCACTGAAAATGCATATCTCAGCTGGAGACATCAACGATAACGAAGATATGGCAGTTTCCGCATATCAAACGCACTGTGGAGTGCTGAAAACACCAGAAAACGTGTTTTCGCATTCAATAGCACGGAAACAGCGATTTCGGTGATTCGGCACACTTGTAACAGCAGAATCATGAAGATTATCACTGAAAATGCATATCTCAGCTGGAAACATCCACGATACCGAAGATATGGCAGTTTCCGCATATCAAACGCACTGTGGAGTGCTGAAAACACCAGAAAACGTGTTTTCGCATTCAATAGCACGAAAACAGCGATTTCGGTGATTCTGCACACTTGTAACAGCAGAATCATGAAGATTATCACTGAAAATGCATATCTCAGCTGGATACAACAACGATACCGAAGATATGGCAGTTTCCGCATATCAAACGCACTGTGGAGTGCTGAAAACACCAGAAAACGTGTTTTTACATTCACTACCACGAAAACAGCGATTTCGGTGGTTCTGCACACTTGTAACAGCAGAATCATGAAGATTATCTCTGAAAATGCATATCTCAGCTGGAAACAACAACGATACCGAAGATATGGCAGTTTCCGCATATCAAACGCACTGTGGAGTGCTGAAAACACCAGAAAACGTGTTTTTGCATTCAATAGCACGAAAACAGCGATTTCGGTGGTTCTGCACACTTGTAACAGCAGAATCATGAAGATTATCTCTGAAAATGCATATCTCAGCTGGAAACAACAACGATACCGAAGATATGGCAGTTTCCGCATATCAAACGCACTGTGGAGTGCTGAAAACACCAGAAAACGTGTGTTTCGCATGCAATAGCACGAAAACAGCGATTTCGGTGGTTCTGCACACTTGTAACAGCAGAATCATGAAGATTATCACTGATAATGCATATCTCAGCTGGAAACAACAACGATACCAAAGATATCGCAGTTTCCGCATGTCAAACACTCTGTGGCGTGCTGAAAACACCAGAAAACGTGTTTTTCGCATTCAATAGCACGAAAACAGCGATTTCGGTGATTCGGCACACTTGTAACAGCAGAATCATGAGGATTATCACTGATAATGCATATCTCAGCTGGAAACATCAACGATACCGAAGATATGGCAGTTTCCGCATATCAAACGCACTGTGGAGTGCTGAAAACACCAGAAAACGTGTTTTTGCATTCAATAGCACGAAAACAGCGATTTCGGTGGTTCTGCACACTTGTAACAGCAGAATCATGAAGATTATCTCTGAAAATGCATATCTCAGCTGGAAACAACAACGATACCGAAGATATGGCAGTTTCCGCATATCAAACGCATTGTGGAGTGCTGAAAACACCAGAAAACGTGTGTTTCGCATTCAATAGCACGAAAACAGCGATTTCGGTGATTCTGCACACTTGTAACAGCAGAATCATGAGGATTATCACTGATAATGCATATCTCAGCTGGAAACATCAACGATACCGAAGATATGGCAGTTTCCGCATATCAAACGCACTGTGGAGTGCTGAAAACACCAGAAAACGTGTTTTCGCATTCAATAGCACGAAAACAGCGATTTCGGTGATTCTGCACACTTGTAACAGCAGAATCATCAAGATTATCACTGAAAATGCATATCTCAGCTGGAAACATCCACGATACCGAAGATATGGCAGTTTCCGCATATCAAACGCACTGTGGAGTGCTGAAAACACCAGAAAACGTGTGTTTCGCATTCAATAGCACGAAAACAGCGATTTCGGTGATTCTTCACACTTGTAACAGCAGAATCATGAGGATTATCACTGATAATGCATATCTCAGCTGGAAACATCAACGATACCGAAGATATAGCAGTTTCCGCATATCAAACGCACTGTGGAGTGCTGAAAACACCAGAAAACGTGTTTTCGCATTCAATAGCACGAAAACAGCGATTTCGGTGATTCTGCACACTTGTAACAGCAGAATCATCAAGATTATCACTGAAAATGCATATCTCAGCTGGAAACATCCACGATACCGAAGATATGGCAGTTTCCGCATATCAAACGCACTGTGGAGTGTTGAAAACACCAGAAAACGTGTTTTCGCATTCAATAGCACGAAAACAGCGATTTCGGTGATTCTGCACACTTGTAACAGCAGAATCATGAAGATTATCTCTGAAAATGCATATCTCAGCTGGAAACAACAACGATACCGAAGATATGGCAGTTTCCGCATATCAAACGCACTGTGGAGTGCTGAAAACACCAGAAAACGTGTTTTTGCATTCAATAGCACGAAAACAGCGATTTCGGTGGTTCTGCACACTTGTAACAGCAGAATCATGAAGATTATCTCTGAAAATGCATATCTCAGCTGGAAACAACAACGATACCGAAGATATGGCAGTTTCCGCATATCAAACGCACTGTGGAGTGCTGAAAACACCAGAAAACGTGTGTTTCGCATGCAATAGCACGAAAACAGCGATTTCGGTGGTTCTGCACACTTGTAACAGCAGAATCATGAAGATTATCACTGATAATGCATATCTCAGCTGGAAACAACAACGATACCAAAGATATCGCAGTTTCCGCATGTCAAACACTCTGTGGCGTGCTGAAAACACCAGAAAACGTGTTTTTCGCATTCAATAGCACGAAAACAGCGATTTCGGTGATTCGGCACACTTGTAACAGCAGAATCATGAGGATTATCACTGATAATGCATATCTCAGCTGGAAACATCAACGATACCGAAGATATGGCAGTTTCCGCATATCAAACGCACTGTGGAGTGCTGAAAACACCAGAAAACGTGTTTTTGCATTCAATAGCACGAAAACAGCGATTTCGGTGGTTCTGCACACTTGTAACAGCAGAATCATGAAGATTATCTCTGAAAATGCATATCTCAGCTGGAAACAACAACGATACCGAAGATATGGCAGTTTCCGCATATCAAACGCATTGTGGAGTGCTGAAAACACCAGAAAACGTGTGTTTCGCATTCAATAGCACGAAAACAGCGATTTCGGTGATTCTGCACACTTGTAACAGCAGAATCATGAGGATTATCACTGATAATGCATATCTCAGCTGGAAACATCAACGATACCGAAGATATGGCAGTTTCCGCATATCAAACGCACTGTGGAGTGCTGAAAACACCAGAAAACGTGTTTTCGCATTCAATAGCACGAAAACAGCGATTTCGGTGATTCTGCACACTTGTAACAGCAGAATCATCAAGATTATCACTGAAAATGCATATCTCAGCTGGAAACATCCACGATACCGAAGATATGGCAGTTTCCGCATATCAAACGCACTGTGGAGTGCTGAAAACACCAGAAAACGTGTGTTTCGCATTCAATAGCACGAAAACAGCGATTTCGGTGATTCTTCACACTTGTAACAGCAGAATCATGAGGATTATCACTGATAATGCATATCTCAGCTGGAAACATCAACGATACCGAAGATATAGCAGTTTCCGCATATCAAACGCACTGTGGAGTGCTGAAAACACCAGAAAACGTGTTTTCGCATTCAATAGCACGAAAACAGCGATTTCGGTGATTCTGCACACTTGTAACAGCAGAATCATCAAGATTATCACTGAAAATGCATATCTCAGCTGGAAACATCCACGATACCGAAGATATGGCAGTTTCCGCATATCAAACGCACTGTGGAGTGTTGAAAACACCAGAAAACGTGTTTTCGCATTCAATAGCACGAAAACAGCGATTTCGGTGATTCTGCACACTTGTAACAGCAGAATCATGAAGATTATCACTGAAAATGCATATCTCAGCTGGATACAACAACGATACCGAAGATATGGCAGTTTCCGCATATCAAACGCACTGTGGAGTGCTGAAAACACCAGAAAACGTGTTTTCGCATTCAATAGCACGAAAACAGCGATTTCGGTGGTTCTGCACACTTGTAACAGCAGAATCATGAAGATTATCTCTGAAAATGCATATCTCAGCTGGAAACATCAACGATACCGAAGATATGGCAGTTTCCGCATATCAAACGCACTGTGGAGTGCTGAAAACACCAGAAAACGTGTGTTTCGCATTCAATAGCACGAAAACAGCGATTTCGGTGATTCTGCACACTTGTAACAGCACAATCATGAGGTTTATCACTGAAAATGCATATCTCAGCTGGAAACATCAACGATACCGAAGATATGGCAGTTTCCGCATATCAAACGCACTGTGGAGTGCTGAAAACACCAGAAAACGTGTGTTTCGCATTCAATAGCACGAAAACAGCGATTTCGGTGATTCTGCACACTTGTAACAGCAGAATCATGAGGTTTATCACTGATAATGCATATCTCAGCTGGAAACATCAACGATACCGAAGATATGGCAGTTTCCGCATATCAAACGCACTGTGGAGTGCTGAAAACACCAGAAAACGTGTTTTCGCATTCAATAGCACGAAAACAGCGATTTCGGTGATTCCGCACACTTGTAACAGCAGAATCATGAAGATTATCACTGAAAATGCATATCTCAGCTGGAAACATCAACGATACCGAAGATATGGCAGTTTCCGCATATCAAACGCACTGTGGAGTGCTGAAAACACCAGAAAACGTGTTTTTCGCATTCAATAGCACGGAAACAGCGATTTCGGTGATTCTGCACACTTGTAACAGCAGAATCATGAAGATTATCACTGATAATGCATATCTCAGCTGGAAACAACAACGATACCAAAGATATGGCAGTTTCCGCATATCAAACGCACTGTGGAGTGCTGAAAACACCAGAAAACGTGTTTTTACATTCACTAGCACGAAAACAGCGATTTCGGTGGTTCTGCACACTTGTAACAGCAGAATCATGAAGATTATCTCTGAAAATGCATATCTCAGCTGGAAACAACAACGATACCGAAGATATGGCAGTTTCCGCATATCAAACGCACTGTGGAGTGCTGAAAACACCAGAAAACGTGTTTTTCGCGTTCAAAAGCACGAAAACAGCGATTTCGGTGATTCTGCACACTTGTAACAGCAGAATCATGAAGATTATCACTGAAAATGCATATCTCAGCTGGATACAACAACGACACTGAAGATATGGCAGTTTCCGCATATCAAACGCACTGTGGAGTGCTGAAAACACCAGAAAACGTGTTTTTCGCATTCAATAGCACGAAAACAGCGATTTCGGTGATTCTGCACACTTGTAACAGCAGAATCATCAAGATTATCACTGAAAATGCATATCTCAGCTGGAAACATCCACGATACCGAAGATATGGCAGTTTCCGCATATCAAACGCACTGTGGAGTGCTGAAAACACCAGAAAACGTGTGTTTCGCATTCAATAGCACGAAAACAGCGATTTCGGTGATTCTTCACACTTGTAACAGCAGAATCATGAGGATTATCACTGATAATGCATATCTCAGCTGGAAACATCAACGATACCGAAGATATAGCAGTTTCCGCATATCAAACGCACTGTGGAGTGCTGAAAACACCAGAAAACGTGTTTTCGCATTCAATAGCACGAAAACAGCGATTTCGGTGATTCTGCACACTTGTAACAGCAGAATCATCAAGATTATCACTGAAAATGCATATCTCAGCTGGAAACATACACGATACCGAAGATATGGCAGTTTCCGCATATCAAACGCACTGTGGAGTGTTGAAAACACCAGAAAACGTGTTTTCGCATTCAATAGCACGAAAACAGCGATTTCGGTGATTCTGCACACTTGTAACAGCAGAATCATGAAGATTATCACTGAAAATGCATATCTCAGCTGGATACAACAACGATACCGAAGATATGGCAGTTTCCGCATATCAAACGCACTGTGGAGTGCTGAAAACACCAGAAAACGTGTTTTCGCATTCAATAGCACGAAAACAGCGATTTCGGTGGTTCTGCACACTTGTAACAGCAGAATCATGAAGATTATCTCTGAAAATGCATATCTCAGCTGGAAACATCAACGATACCGAAGATATGGCAGTTTCCGCATATCAAACGCACTGTGGAGTGCTGAAAACACCAGAAAACGTGTGTTTCGCATTCAATAGCACGAAAACAGCGATTTCGGTGATTCTGCACACTTGTAACAGCACAATCATGAGGTTTATCACTGAAAATGCATATCTCAGCTGGAAACATCAACGATACCGAAGATATGGCAGTTTCCGCATATCAAACGCACTGTGGAGTGCTGAAAACACCAGAAAACGTGTTTTTCGCGTTCAAAAGCACGAAAACAGCGATTTCGGTGATTCTGCACACTTGTAACAGCAGAATCATGAAGATTATCACTGAAAATGCATATCTCAGCTGGATACAACAACGACACTGAAGATATGGCAGTTTCCGCATATCAAACGCACTGTGGAGTGCTGAAAACACCAGAAAACGTGTTTTTCGCATTCAAAAGCACGAAAACAGCGATTTCGGCGATTCTGCACACTTGTAACAGCAGAATCATGAAGATTATCACTGAAAATGCATATCTCAGCTGGAAACATCAACGATACCGAAGATATGGCAGTTTCCGCATATCAAACGCACTGTGGAGTGCAGAAAACACCAGAAAACGTGTTTTTCGCATCCAAAAGCACGAAAACAGCGATTTCGGTGATTCTGCACTCTTGTAACAGCAGAATCATGAAGATTATCACTGAAAATGCATTTCTCAGCTGGAAACATCAACGATACCGAAGATATGGCAGTTTCCGCATATCAAACGCACTGTGGAGTGTTGAAAACACCAGAAAACGTGTTTTTCGCATTCAAAAGCACGAAAACAGCGATTTCGGTGATTCTGCACATTTGTAACAGCAGAATCATGAAGATTATCACTGAAAATGCATATCTCAGCTGGAAACATCAACGATACCGAAGATATGGCAGCTTCCGCATATCAAACGCACTGTGGAGTGCTGAAAACACCAGAAAACGTGTTTTTCGCATTCAAAAGCACGAAAACAGCGATTTCGGTGATTCTGCACACTTGTAACAGCAGAATCATGAAGATTATCACTGACAATGCATATCTCAGCTGGAAACATCAACGATACCGAAGATATGGCAGTTTCCGCATATCAAACGCACTGTGGAGTGCTGAAAACACCAGAAAACGTGTTTTTCGCATTCAATAGCACGAAAACAGCGATTTCGGTGATTCTGCACACTTGTAACAGCAGAATCATGAAGATTATCACTGATAATGCATATCTCAGCTGGAAACAACAACGATACCGAAGATATGGCAGTTTCCGCATATCAAACACACTGTGGAGTGCTGAAAACACCAGAAAATGTGTTTTTCGCATTCAATAGCAAGAAAACAGCGATTTTGGTGATTCTGCACACTTGTAACAGCAGAATCATGAAGATTATCACTGAAAATGCATATCTCAGCTGGAAACATCAACGATACCGAAGATATGGCAGTTTCCGCATATCAAACGCACTGTGGAGTGCTGAAAACACCAGAAAACGTGTTTTCGCATTCAATAGCACGAAAACAGCGATGTCGGTGATTCTGCACACTTGTAACAGCAGAATCATGAAGATTATCACTGAAAATGCATATCTCAGCTGGAAACATCAACGATACCGAAGATATGGCAGTTTCCGCATATCAAACGCACTGTGGAGTGCTGAAAACACCAGAAAACGTGTTTTCGCATTCAATAGCACGAAAACAGCGATGTCGGTGATTCTGCACACTTGTAACAGCAGTATCATGAAGATTATCACTGAAAATGCATATCTCAGCTGGAAATATCAACGATACCGAAGATATGGCAGTTTCCGCATATCAAACGCACTGTGGAGTGCTGAAAACACCAGAAAACGTGTTTTTCGCATTCAATAGCACGAAAACAGCGATTTCGGTGATTCTGCACACTTGTAACAGCAGAATCATGAAGATTATCACTGATAATGCATATCTCAGCAGGAAACAACAACGATATCGAAGATATGGCAGTTTCCGCATATCAAACGCACTGCGGAGTGCTTAAAACACCAGAAAACGTGTTTTTCGCATCCAAAAGCACGAAAACAGCGATTTCGGTGATTCTGCACTCTTGTAACAGCAGAATCATGAAGATTATCACTGAAAATGCATATCTCAGCTGGAAACAACAACGATACCGAAGATATGGCAGTTTCCGCATATCAAACGCACTGTGGAGTGCTGAAAACACCAGAAAACGTGTTTTTCGCATTCAAAAGCACGAAAACAGCGATTTCGGTGATTCTGCACACTTGTAACAGCAGAATCATGAAGATTATCACTGAAAATGCATATCTCAGCTGGAAACATCAACGATACCGAAGATATGGCAGTTTCCGCATATCAAACGCACTGTGGAGTGCTGAAAACACCAGAAAACGTGTTTTTCGCATTCAATAGCACGAAAACAGCGATTTCGGTGATTCTGCACACTTGTAACAGCAGAATCATGAAGATTATCACTGATAATGCATATCTCAGCTGGAAACAACAACGATACCAAAGATATCGCAGTTTCCGCATATCAAACACTCTGTGGCATGCTGAAAACACCAGAAAAAGTGTTTTTCGCGTTCAAAAGCACGAAAACAGCGATTTCGGTGATTCTGCGCACTTGTAACAGCAGAATCATGAGGTTTATCACTGATAATGCATATCTCAGCTGGAAACATCAACGATACCGAAGATATGGCAGTTTCCGCATATCAAACGCACTGTGGAGTGCTGAAAACACCAGAAAACGTGTTTTCGCATTCAATAGCACGAAAACAGCGATTTCGGTGATTCCGCACACTTGTAACAGCAGAATCATGAAGATTATCACTGAAAATGCATATCTCAGCTGGAAACATCAACGATACCGAAGATATGGCAGTTTCCGCATATCAAACGCACTGTGGAGTGCTGAAAACACCAGAAAACGTGTTTTTCGCATTCAATAGCACGGAAACCGCGATTTCGGCGATTCTGCACACTTGTAACAGCAGAATCATGAAGATTATCACTGATAATGCATATCTCAGCTGGAAACAACAACGATACCAACGATATGGCAGTTTCCGCATATCAAACGCACTGTGGAGTGCTGAAAACACCAGAAAACGTGTTTTTACATTCACTAGCACGAAAACAGCGATTTCGGTGGTTCTGCACACTTGTAACAGCAGAATCATGAAGATTATCTCTGAAAATGCATATCTCAGCTGGAAACAACAACGATACCGAAGATATGGCAGTTTCCGCATATCAAACGCACTGTGGAGTGCTGAAAACACCAGAAAACGTGTGTTTCGCATTCAATAGCACGAAAACAGCGATTTCGGTGATTCTGCACACTTGTAACAGCAGAATCATGAAGATTATCACTGATAATGCATATCTCAGCTGGAAACATCAACGATACCGAAGATATGACAGTTTCCGCATATCAAACGCACTGTGGAGTGCTGAAAACACCAGAAAACGTGTTTTCGCATTCAATAGCACGAAAACAGCGATTTCGGTGATTGCGCACACTTGTAACAGCAGAATCATGAAGATTATCACTGAAAATGCATATCTCAGCCGGAAGTTTCAACGATACCGAAGATATGGCAGTTTCCGCATATGAAACGCACTGTGGAGTGCTGAAAACACCAGAAAACGTGTTTTTGCATTCAATAGCACGAAAACAGCGATTTCGGTGATTCTGCACACTTGTAACAGCAGAATCATGAAGATTATCTCTGAAAATGCATATCTCAGCTAGAAACATCAACGATACCGAAGATATGGCAGTTTCCGCATATCAAACGCACTGTGGAGTGCTGAAAACACCAGAAAACGTGTTTTTGCATTCAATAGCACGAAAACAGCGATTTCGGTGATTCTGCACACTTGTAATAGCAGAATCATGAAGATTATCACTGATAATGCATATCTCAGCTGGAAACATCAACGATACCGAAGATATGGCAGTTTCCGCATATCAAACGCACTGTGGAGTGCTGAAAACACCAGAAAACGTGTTTTCGCATTCAATAGCACGAAAACAGCGATTTCGGTGATTCCGCACACTTGTAACAGCAGAATCATGAAGATTATCACTGAAAATGCATATCTCAGCCGGAAGTTTCAACGATACCGAAGATATGGCAGTTTCCGCATATGAAACGCACTGTGGAGTGCTGAAAACACCAGAAAACGTGTTTTCGCATTCAATAGCACGAACACAGCGATTTCGGTGATTCTGCACACTTGTAACAGCAGAATCATGAAGATTATCACTGAAAATGCATATCTCAGCTGGAAACATCAACGATACCGAAGATATGGCAGTTTCCGCATATCAAACGCACTGTGGAGTGCTGAAAACACCAGAAAACGTGTGTTTCGCATTCAATAGCACGAAAACAGCGATTTCGGTGATTCTGCACACTTGTAACAGCAGAATCATGAAGATTATCACTGAAAATGCATATCTCAGCTGGATACAACAACGATACCGAAGATATGGCAGTTTCCGCATATCAAACGCACTGTGGAGTGCTGAAAACACCAGAAAACGTGTGTTTCGCATGCAATAGCACGAAAACAGCGATTTCGGTGGTTCTGCACACTTGTAACAGCAGAATCATGAAGATTATCACTGATAATGCATATCTCAGCTGGAAACAACAACGATACCAAAGATATCGCAGTTTCCGCATGTCAAACACTCTGTGGCGTGCTGAAAACACCAGAAAACGTGTTTTTGCATTCAATAGCACGAAAACAGCGATTTCGGTGATTCTGCACACTTGTAACAGCAGAATCATGAAGATTATCTCTGAAAATGCATATCTCAGCTAGAAACATCAACGATACCGAAGATATGGCAGTTTCCGCATATCAAACGCACTGTGGAGTGCTGAAAACACCAGAAAACGTGTTTTTGCATTCAATAGCACGAAAACAGCGATTTCGGTGATTCTGCACACTTGTAACAGCAGAATCATGAAGATTATCACTGATAATGCATATCTCAGCTGGAAACATCAACGATACCGAAGATATGGCAGTTTCCGCATATCAAACGCACTGTGGAGTGCTGAAAACACCAGAAAACGTGTTTTCGCATTCAATAGCACGAACACAGCGATTTCGGTGATTCTGCACACTTGTAACAGCAGAATCATGAAGATTATCACTGAAAATGCATATCTCAGCTGGAAACAACAACGATACCGAAGATATGGCAGTTTCCGCATATCAAACGCACTGTGGAGTGCTGAAAACACCAGAAAACGTGTTTTTCGCATTCAATAGCACGAAAACAGCGATTTCGGTGATTCTGCACACTTGTAACAGCAGAATCATGAAGATTATCACTGAAAATGCATATCTCAGCTGGAAACATCCACGATACCGAAGATATGGCAGTTTCCGCATATCAAACGCACTGTGGAGTGTTGAAAACACCAGAAAACGTGTTTTTCGCATTCAAAAGCACGAAAACAGAGATTTCGGTGATTCTGCACATTTGTAACAGCGGAATCATGAAGATTATCACTGAAAATGCATATCTCAGCTGGAAACAACAACGATACCGAAGATATGGCAGTTTCCGCATATCAAACGCACTGTGGAGTGCTGAAAACACCAGAAAACTGTTTTTCGCATTCAATATCACGAAAACAGCGATTTCGGTGATTCTGCACATTTGTAACTGCAGAATCATGAAGATTCTCACTGAAAATGCATATCTCAGCTGGAAACATCAACGATACCGAAGATATGGCAGTTTCCGCATATCAAACGCACAGTGGAGTGGTGAAAACACCAGAAAACGTGTTTTTCGCATTCAATAGCACGAAAACAGCGATTTCGGTGATTCTGCACACTTGTAACAGCAGAATCATGAAGATTATCACTGAAAATGCATATCTCAGCTGGAAACAACAACGATACCAAAGATATGGCAGTTTCCGCATATCAAACGCACTGTGGAGTGCTGAAAACACCAGAAAACGTGTTTTTGCATTCAATAGCACGAAAACAGCGATTTCGGTGGTTCTGCACACTTGTAACAGCAGAATCATGAATATTATCTCTGAAAATGCATATCTCAGCTGGAAACAACAACGATACCGAAGATATGGCAGTTTCCGCATATCAAACGCACTGTGGAGTGCTGAAAACACCAGAAAACGTGTTTTCGCATTCAATAGCACGAAAACAGCGATTTCGGTGATTCCGCACACTTGTAACAGCAGAATCATGAAGATTATCACTGAAAATGCATATCTCAGCCGGAAGTTTCAACGATACCGAAGATATGGCAGTTTCCGCATATGAAACGCACTGTGGAGTGCTGAAAACACCAGAAAACGTGTTTTCGCATTCAATAGCACGAACACAGCGATTTCGGTGATTCTGCACACTTGTAACAGCAGAATCATGAAGATTATCACTGAAAATGCATATCTCAGCTGGAAACAACAACGATACCGAAGATATGGCAGTTTCCGCATATCAAACGCACTGTGGAGTGCTGAAAACACCAGAAAACGTGTTTTTCGCATTCAATAGCACGGAAACAGCGATTTCGGTGATTCTGCACACTTGTAACAGCAGAATCATGAACATTATCACTGAAAATGCATATCTCAGCTGGAAACATCAACGATACCGAAGATATGGCAGTTTCCGCATATCAAACGCACTGTGGAGTGCTGAAAACACCAGATAACGTGTTTTCGCATTCAATAGCACGAAAACAGCGATTTCGGTGATTCTGCACACTTGTAACAGCAGAATCATGAAGATTATCACTGAAAATGCATATCTCAGCTGGAAACATCAAGGATACGAAGATATGGCAGTTTCCGCATATCAAACGCACTGTGGAGTGCTGAAAACACCAGAAAACGTGTTTTTCGCATTCAATAGCACGAAAACAGCGATTTCGGTGATTCTGCACACTTGTAACAGCAGAATCATGAAGATTATCACTGAAAATGCATATCTCAGCTGGATAGAACAACGATACCGAAGATATGGCAGTTTCCGCATATCAAACGCACTGTGGAGTGCTGGAAACACCAGAAAACGTGTTCTTGCATTCAATAGCACGAAAACAGCGATTTCGGTGGTTCTGCACACTTGTAACAGCAGAATCATGAAGATTATCTCTGAAAATGCATATCTCAGCTGGAAACAACAACGATACCGAAGATATGGCAGTTTCCGCATATCAAACGCACTGTGGAGTGCTGAAAACACCAGAAAACGTGTGTTTCGCATTCAATAGCACGAAAACAGCGATTTCGGTGATTCTGCACACTTGTAACAGCAGAATCATGAGGATTATCACTGATAATGCATATCTCAGCTGGAAACATCAACGATACCGAAGATATGGCAGTTTCCGCATATCAAACGCACTGTGGAGTGCTGAAAACACCAGAAAACGTGTTTTCGCATTCAATAGCACGAAAACAGCGATTTCGGTGATTCCGCACACTTGTAACAGCAGAATCATGAAGATTATCACTGAAAATGCATATCTCAGCCGGAAGTTTCAACGATACCGAAGATATGGCAGTTTCCGCATATGAAACGCACTGTGGAGTGCTGAAAACACCAGAAAACGTGTTTTCGCATTCAATAGCACGAACACAGCGATTTCGGTGATTCTGCACACTTGTAACAGCAGAATCATGAAGATTATCACTGAAAATGCATATCTCAGCTGGAAACAACAACGATACCGAAGATATGGCAGTTTCCGCATATCAAACGCACTGTGGAGTGCTGAAAACACCAGAAAACGTGTTTTTCGCATTCAATAGCACGAAAACAGTGATTTCGGTGATTCTGCACACTTGTAACAGCAGAATCATGAAGATTATCACTGAAAATGCATATATCAGCTGGAAACATCAACGATACCGAAGATATGGCAGTTTCCGCATATCAAACGCACTGTGGAGTGCTGAAAACACCAGATAACGTGTTTTCGCATTCAATAGCACGAAAACAGCGATTTCGGTGATTCTGCACACTTGTAACAGCAGAATCATGAAGATTATCACTGAAAATGCATATCTCAGCTGGAAACATCAACGATACGAAGATATGGCAGTTTCCGCATATCAAACGCACTGTGGAGTGTTGAAAACACCAGAAAACGTGTTTTCGCATTCAATAGCACGAAAACAGCGATTTCCGTGATTCTGCTCACTTGTAACAGCAGAATCATGAAGATTATCACTGAAAATGCATATCTCAGCTGGATACAACAACGATACCGAAGATATGGCAGTTTCCGCATATCAAACGCACTGTGGAGTGCTGAAAACACCAGAAAACGTGTTTTCGCATTCAATAGCACGAAAACAGCGATTTCGGTGATTCTGCACACTTGTAACAGCAGAATCATCAAGATTATCACTGAAAATGCATATCTCAGCTGGAAACATCCACGATACCGAAGATATGGCAGTTTCCGCATATCAAACGCACTGTGGAGTGCTGAAAACACCAGAAAACGTGTTTTCGCATTCAATAGCACGAAAACAGCGATTTCGGTGGTTCTGCACACTTGTAACAGCAGAATCATGAAGATTATCACTGAAAATGCATATCTCAGCTGGAAACATCCACGATACCGAAGATATGGCAGTTTCCGCATATCAAACGCACTGTGGAGTGCTGAAAACACCAGAAAACGTGTTTTCGCATTCAATAGCACGTAAACAGCGATTTCGGTGATTCTGCACACTTGTAACAGCAGAATCATGAAGATTATCACTGAAAATGCATATCTCAGCTGGAAACATCCACGATACCGAAGATATGGCAGTTTCCGCATATCAAACGCACTGTGGAGTGCTGAAAACACCAGAAAACGTGTTTTTCGCATTCAATAGCACGAAAACAGCGATTTCGGTGATTCTGCACACTTGTAACAGCAGAATCATGAAGATTATCACTGATAATGCATATCTCAGCTGGAAACAACAACGATACCAAAGATATGGCAGTTTCCGCATATCAAACGCACTGTGGAGTGCTGAAAACACCAGAAAACGTGTTTTCGCATTCAATAGCACGAAAACAGCGATTTCGGTGATTCTGCACACTTGTAACAGCAGAATCATGAAGATGATCACTGAAAATGCATATCTCAGCTGGAAACATCAACGATACCGAAGATATGGCAGTTTCCGCATATCAAACGCACTGTGGAGTGCTGAAAACACCAGAAAACGTGTTTTTCGCATTCAGTAGCACGAAAACAGCGATTTCGGCGATTCTGCACACTTGTAACAGCAGAATCATGAAGATTATCACTGAAAATGCATATCTCAGCTGGAGACATCAACGATAACGAAGATATGGCAGTTTCCGCATATCAAACGCACTGTGGAGTGCTGAAAACACCAGAAAACGTGTTTTCGCATTCAATAGCACGAAAACAGCGATTTCGGTGATTCTGCACACTTGTAACAGCAGAATCATGAAGATTATCACTGAAAATGCATATCTCAGCTGGAAACATCCACGATACCGAAGATATGGCAGTTTCCGCATATCAAACGCACTGTGGAGTGTTGAAAACACCAGAAAACGTGTTTTTCGCATTCAATAGCACGAAAACAGCGATTTCGGTGATTCTGCACACTTGTAACAGCAGAATCATGAAGATTATCACTGAAAATGCATATCTCAGCTGGATACAACAACGATACCGAAGATATGGCAGTTTCCGCATATCAAACGCACTGCGGAGTGCTGAAAACACCAGAAAACGTGTTTTTACATTCACTAGCACGAAAACAGCGATTTCGGTGGTTCTGCACACTTGTAACAGCAGAATCATGAAGATTATCTCTGAAAATGCATATCTCAGCTGGAAACAACAACGATACCGAAGATATGGCAGTTTCCGCATATCAAACGCACTGTGGAGTGCTGAAAACACCAGAAAACGTGTGTTTCGCATTCAATAGCACGAAAACAGCGATTTCGGTGATTCTTCACACTTGTAACAGCAGAATCATGAGGATTATCACTGATAATGCATATCTCAGCTGGAAACATCAACGATACCGAAGATATGGCAGTTTCCGCATATCAAACGCACTGTGGAGTGCTGAAAACACCAGAAAACGTGTTTTTGCATTCAATAGCACGAAAACAGCGATTTCGGTGGTTCTGCACACTTGTAACAGCAGAATCATGAAGATTATCTCTGAAAATGCATATCTCAGCTGGAAACAACAACGATACCGAAGATATGGCAGTTTCCGCATATCAAACGCACTGTGAAGTGCTGAAAACACCAGAAAACGTGTGTTTCGCATTCAATAGCACGAAAACAGCGATTTCGGTGATTCTGCACACTTGTAACAGCAGAATCGTGAGGATTATCACTGATAATGCATATCTCAGCTGGAAACATCTACGATACCGAAGATATGGCAGTTTCCGCATATCAAACGCACTGTGGAGTGCTGAAAACACCAGAAAACGTGTTTTCGCATTCAATAGCACGAAAACAGCGATTTCGGTGATTCTGCACACTTGTAACAGCAGAATCATGAAGATTATCACTGAAAATGCATATCTCAGCTGGATACAACAACGATACCGAAGATATGGCAGTTTCCGCATATCAAACGCACTGCGGAGTGCTGAAAACACCAGAAAACGTGTTTTTACATTCACTAGCACGAAAACAGCGATTTCGGTGGTTCTGCACACTTGTAACAGCAGAATCATGAAGATTATCTCTGAAAATGCATATCTCAGCTGGAAACAACAACGATACCGAAGATATGGCAGTTTCCGCATATCAAACGCACTGTGGAGTGCTGAAAACACCAGAAAACGTGTGTTTCGCATTCAATAGCACGAAAACAGCGATTTCGGTGATTCTTCACACTTGTAACAGCAGAATCATGAGGATTATCACTGATAATGCATATCTCAGCTGGAAACATCAACGATACCGAAGATATGGCAGTTTCCGCATATCAAACGCACTGTGGAGTGCTGAAAACACCAGAAAACGTGTTTTTGCATTCAATAGCACGAAAACAGCGATTTCGGTGGTTCTGCACACTTGTAACAGCAGAATCATGAAGATTATCTCTGAAAATGCATATCTCAGCTGGAAACAACAACGATACCGAAGATATGGCAGTTTCCGCATATCAAACGCACTGTGAAGTGCTGAAAACACCAGAAAACGTGTGTTTCGCATTCAATAGCACGAAAACAGCAATTTCGGTGATTCTGCACACTTGTAACAGCAGAATCGTGAGGATTATCACTGATAATGCATATCTCAGCTGGAAACATCAACGATACCGAAGATATGGCAGTTTCCGCATATCAAACGCACTGCGGAGTGCTGAAAACACCAGAAAACGTGTTTTTACATTCACTAGCACGAAAACAGCGATTTCGGTGGTTCTGCACACTTGTAACAGCAGAATCATGAAGATTATCTCTGAAAATGCATATCTCAGCTGGAAACAACAACGATACCGAAGATATGGCAGTTTCCGCATATCAAACGCACTGTGAAGTGCTGAAAACACCAGAAAACGTGTGTTTCGCATTCAATAGCACGAAAACAGCGATTTCGGTGATTCTGCACACTTGTAACAGCAGAATCGTGAGGATTATCACTGATAATGCATATCTCAGCTGGAAACATCAACGATACCGAAGATATGGCAGTTTCCGCATATCAAACGCACTGTGGAGTGCTGAAAACACCAGAAAACGTGTTTTCGCATTCAATAGCACGAAAACAGCGATTTCGGTGATTCTGCACACTTGTAACAGCAGAATCATGAAGATTATCACTGAAAATGCATATCTCAGCTGGATACAACAACGATACCGAAGATATGGCAGTTTCCGCATATCAAACGCACTGCGGAGTGCTGAAAACACCAGAAAACGTGTTTTTACATTCACTAGCACGAAAACAGCGATTTCGGTGGTTCTGCACACTTGTAACAGCAGAATCATGAAGATTATCTCTGAAAATGCATATCTCAGCTGGAAACAACAACGATACCGAAGATATGGCAGTTTCCGCATATCAAACGCACTGTGGAGTGCTGAAAACACCAGAAAACGTGTGTTTCGCATTCAATAGCACGAAAACAGCGATTTCGGTGATTCTTCACACTTGTAACAGCAGAATCATGAGGATTATCACTGATAATGCATATCTCAGCTGGAAACATCAACGATACCGAAGATATGGCAGTTTCCGCATATCAAACGCACTGTGGAGTGCTGAAAACACCAGAAAACGTGTTTTTGCATTCAATAGCACGAAAACAGCGATTTCGGTGGTTCTGCACACTTGTAACAGCAGAATCATGAAGATTATCTCTGAAAATGCATATCTCAGCTGGAAACAACAACGATACCGAAGATATGGCAGTTTCCGCATATCAAACGCACTGTGAAGTGCTGAAAACACCAGAAAACGTGTGTTTCGCATTCAATAGCACGAAAACAGCGATTTCGGTGATTCTGCACACTTGTAACAGCAGAATCGTGAGGATTATCACTGATAATGCATATCTCAGCTGGAAACATCAACGATACCGAAGATATGGCAGTTTCCGCATATCAAACGCACTGTGGAGTGCTGAAAACACCAGATAACGTGTTTTCGCATTCAATAGCACGAAAACAGCGATTTCGGTGATTCTGCACACTTGTAACAGCAGAATCATCAAGATTATCACTGAAAATGCATATCTCAGCTGGAAACATCCACGATAACGAAGATATGGCAGTTTCCGCATATCAAACGCACTGTGGAGTGTTGAAAACACCAGAAAACGTGTTTTCGCATTCAATAGCACGAAAACAGCGATTTCGGTGATTCTGCACACTTGTAACAGCAGAATCATGAAGATTATCACTGAAAATGCATATCTCAGCTGGATACAACAACGATACCGAAGATATGGCAGTTTCCGCATATCAAACGCACTGTGGAGTGCTGAAAACACCAGAAAACGTGTTTTCGCATTCAATAGCACGAAAACAGCGATTTCGGTGATTCTGCACACTTGTAACAGCAGAATCATGAGGTTTATCACTGATAATGCATATCTCAGCTGGAAACATCAACGATACCGAAGATATGGCAGTTTCCGCATATCAAACGCACTGTGGAGTGCTGAAAACACCAGAAAACGTGTTTTCGCATTCAATAGCACGAAAACAGCGATTTCGGTGATTCCGCACACTTGTAACAGCAGAATCATGAAGATTATCACTGAAAATGCATATCTCAGCTGGAAACATCAACGATACCGAAGATATGGCAGTTTCCGCATATCAAACGCACTGTGGAGTGCTGAAAACACCAGAAAACGTGTTTTTCGCATTCAATAGCACGAAAACAGCGATTTCGGTGATTCTGCACACTTGTAACAGCAGAATCATGAAGATTATCACTGAAAATGCATATCTCAGCTGGATACAACAACGATACCGAAGATATGGCAGTTTCCGCATATCAAACGCACTGTGGAGTGCTGAAAACACCAGAAAACGTGTTTTCGCATTCAATAGCACGAAAACAGCGATTTCGGTGATTCTGCACACTTGTAACAGCAGAATCATGAAGATTATCACTGAAAATGCATATCTCAGCTGGATACAACAACGATACCGAAGATATGGCAGTTTCCGCATATCAAACGCACTGTGGAGTGCTGAAAACACCAGAAAACGTGTTTTTACATTCACTAGCACGAAAACAGCGATTTCGGTGGTTCTGCACACTTGTAACAGCAGAATCATGAAGATTATCTCTGAAAATGCATATCTCAGCTGGAAACAACAACGATACCGAAGATATGGCAGTTTCCGCATATCAAACGCACTGTGGAGTGCTGAAAACACCAGAAAACGTGTGTTTCGCATTCAATAGCACGAAAACAGCGATTTCGGTGATTCTTCACACTTGTAACAGCAGAATCATGAGGATTATCACTGATAATGCATATCTCAGCTGGAAACATCAACGATACCGAAGATATAGCAGTTTCCGCATATCAAACGCACTGTGGAGTGCTGAAAACACCAGACAACGTGTTTTTGCATTCAATAGCACGAAAACAGCGATTTCGGTGGTTCTGCACACTTGTAACAGCAGAATCATGAAGATTATCTCTGAAAATGCATATCTCAGCTGGAAACATCCACGATACCGAAGATATGGCAGTTTCCGCATATCAAACGCACTGTGGAGTGTTGAAAACACCAGAAAACGTGTTTTCGCATTCAATAGCACGAAAACAGCGATTTCGGTGATTCTGCACACTTGTAACAGCAGAATCATGAAGATTATCACTGAAAATGCATATCTCAGCTGGATACAACAACGATACCGAAGATATGGCAGTTTCCGCATATCAAACGCACTGTGGAGTGCTGAAAACACCAGAAAACGTGTTTTTGCATTCAATAGCACGAAAACAGCGATTTCGGTGGTTCTGCACACTTGTAACAGCAGAATCATGAAGATTATCTCTGAAAATGCATATCTCAGCTGGAAACAACAACGATACCGAAGATATGGCAGTTTCCGCATATCAAACGCACTGTGGAGTGCTGAAAACACCAGAAAACGTGTGTTTCGCATTCAATAGCACGAAAACAGCGATTTCGGTGATTCTGCACACTTGTAACAGCAGAATCATGAGGATTATCACTGATAATGCATATCTCAGCTGGAAACATCAACGATACCGAAGATATGGCAGTTTCCGCATATCAAACGCACTGTGGAGTGCTGAAAACACCAGAAAACGTGTTTTCGCATTCAATAGCACGAAAACAGCGATTTCGGTGATTCTTCACACTTGTAACAGCAGAATCATGAGGATTATCACTGATAATGCATATCTCAGCTGGAAACATCAACGATACCGAAGATATAGCAGTTTCCGCATATCAAACGCACTGTGGAGTGCTGAAAACACCAGACAACGTGTTTTTGCATTCAATAGCACGAAAACAGCGATTTCGGTGGTTCTGCACACTTGTAACAGCAGAATCATGAAGATTATCTCTGAAAATGCATATCTCAGCTGGAAACATCCACGATACCGAAGATATGGCAGTTTCCGCATATCAAACGCACTGTGGAGTGTTGAAAACACCAGAAAACGTGTTTTCGCATTCAATAGCACGAAAACAGCGATTTCGGTGATTCTGCACACTTGTAACAGCAGAATCATGAAGATTATCACTGAAAATGCATATCTCAGCTGGATACAACAACGATACCGAAGATATGGCAGTTTCCGCATATCAAACGCACTGTGGAGTGCTGAAAACACCAGAAAACGTGTTTTTGCATTCAATAGCACGAAAACAGCGATTTCGGTGGTTCTGCACACTTGTAACAGCAGAATCATGAGGATTATCACTGATAATGCATATCTCAGCTGGAAACATCAACGATACCGAAGATATGGCAGTTTCCGCATATCAAACGCACTGTGGAGTGCTGAAAACACCAGAAAACGTGTTTTCGCATTCAATAGCACGAAAACAGCGATTTCGGTGATTCTTCACACTTGTAACAGCAGAATCATGAGGATTATCACTGATAATGCATATCTCAGCTGGAAACATCAACGATACCGAAGATATGGCAGTTTCCGCATATCAAACGCACTGTGGAGTGCTGAAAACACCAGAAAACGTGTTTTCGCATTCAATAGCACGAAAACAGCGATTTCGGTGATTCTGCACACTTGTAACAGCAGAATCATGAAGATTATCACTGAAAATGCATATCTCAGCTGGAAACATCCACGATACCGAAGATATGGCAGTTTCCGCATATCAAACGCACTGTGGAGTGTTGAAAACACCAGAAAACGTGTTTTTCGCATTCAGTAGCACGAAAACAGCGATTTCGGTGATTCTGCACACTTGTAACAGCAGAATCATGAAGATTATCACTGAAAATGCATATCTCAGCTGGATACAACAACGATACCGAAGATATGGCAGTTTCCGCATATCAAACGCACTGTGGAGTGCTGAAAACACCAGAAAACGTGTTTTTGCATTCAATAGCACGAAAACAGCGATTTCGGTGGTTCTGCACACTTGTAACAGCAGAATCATGAGGATTATCACTGATAATGCATATCTCAGCTGGAAACATCAACGATACCGAAGATATGGCAGTTTCCGCATATCAAACGCACTGTGGAGTGCTGAAAACACCAGAAAACGTGTTTTCGCATTCAATAGCACGAAAACAGCGATTTCGGTGATTCTTCACACTTGTAACAGCAGAATCATGAGGATTATCACTGATAATGCATATCTCAGCTGGAAACATCAACGATACCGAAGATATAGCAGTTTCCGCATATCAAACGCACTGTGGAGTGCTGAAAACACCAGACAACGTGTTTTTGCATTCAATAGCACGAAAACAGCGATTTCGGTGGTTCTGCACACTTGTAACAGCAGAATCATGAAGATTATCTCTGAAAATGCATATCTCAGCTGGAAACATCCACGATACCGAAGATATGGCAGTTTCCGCATATCAAACGCACTGTGGAGTGTTGAAAACACCAGAAAACGTGTTTTCGCATTCAATAGCACGAAAACAGCGATTTCGGTGATTCTGCACACTTGTAACAGCAGAATCATGAAGATTATCACTGAAAATGCATATCTCAGCTGGATACAACAACGATACCGAAGATATGGCAGTTTCCGCATATCAAAGGCACTGTGGAGTGCTGAAAACACCAGAAAACGTGTTTTTGCATTCAATAGCACGAAAACAGCGATTTCGGTGGTTCTGCACACTTGTAACAGCAGAATCATGAAGATTATCTCTGAAAATGCATATCTCAGCTGGAAACAACAACGATACCGAAGATATGGCAGTTTCCGCATATCAAACGCACTGTGGAGTGCTGAAAACACCAGAAAACGTGTGTTTCGCATTCAATAGCACGAAAACAGCGATTTCGGTGATTCTGCACACTTGTAACAGCAGAATCATGAGGATTATCACTGATAATGCATATCTCAGCTGGAAACATCAACGATACCGAAGATATGGCAGTTTCCGCATATCAAACGCACTGTGGAGTGCTGAAAACACCAGAAAACGTGTTTTCGCATTCAATAGCACGAAAACAGCGATTTCGGTGATTCTGCACACTTGTAACAGCAGAATCATGAAGATTATCACTGAAAATGCATATCTCAGCTGGAAACATCCACGATACCGAAGATATGGCAGTTTCCGCATATCAAACGCACTGTGGAGTGTTGAAAACACCAGAAAACGTGTTTTTCGCATTCAGTAGCACGAAAACAGCGATTTCGGTGATTCTGCACACTTGTAACAGCAGAATCATGAAGATTATCACTGAAAATGCATATCTCAGCTGGATACAACAACGATACCGAAGATATGGCAGTTTCCGCATATCAAACGCACTGTGGAGTGCTGAAAACACCAGAAAACGTGTGTTTCGCATTCAATAGCACGAAAACAGCGATTTCGGTGATTCTGCACACTTGTAACAGCAGAATCATGAGGATTATCACTGATAATGCATATCTCAGCTGGAAACATCAACGATACCGAAGATATGGCAGTTTCCGCATATCAAACGCACTGTGGAGTGCTGAAAACACCAGAAAACGTGTTTTCGCATTCAATAGCACGAAAACAGCGATTTCGGTGATTCTGCACACTTGTAACAGCAGAATCATGAAGATTATCACTGAAAATGCATATCTCAGCTGGATAAAACAACGATACCGAAGATATGGCAGTTTCCGCATATCAAACGCACTGTGGAGTGCTGAAAACACCAGAAAACGTGTTTTTACATTCACTAGCACGAAAACAGCGATTTCGGTGGTTCTGCACACTTGTAACAGCAGAATCATGAAGATTATCTCTGAAAATGCATATCTCAGCTGGAAACAACAACGATACCGAAGATATGGCAGTTTCCGCATATCAAACGCACTGTGGAGTGCTGAAAACACCAGAAAACGTGTGTTTCGCATTCAATAGCACGAAAACAGCGATTTCGGTGATTCTTCACACTTGTAACAGCAGAATCATGAGGATTATCACTGATAATGCATATCTCAGCTGGAAACATCAACGATACCGAAGATATAGCAGTTTCCGCATATCAAACGCACTGTGGAGTGCTGAAAACACCAGACAACGTGTTTTTGCATTCAATAGCACGAAAACAGCGATTTCGGTGGTTCTGCACACTTGTAACAGCAGAATCATGAAGATTATCTCTGAAAATGCATATCTCAGCTGGAAACATCCACGATACCGAAGATATGGCAGTTTCCGCATATCAAACGCACTGTGGAGTGTTGAAAACACCAGAAAACGTGTTTTCGTATTCAATAGCACGAAAACAGCGATTTCGGTGATTCTGCACACTTGTAACAGCAGAATCATGAAGATTATCACTGAAAATGCATATCTCAGCTGGATACAACAACGATACCGAAGATATGGCAGTTTCCGCATATCAAACGCACTGTGGAGTGCTGAAAACACCAGAAAACGTGTTTTTGCATTCAATAGCACGAAAACAGCGATTTCGGTGGTTCTGCACACTTGTAACATCAGAATCATGAAGATTATCTCTGAAAATGCATATCTCAGCTGGAAACAACAACGATACCGAAGATATGTCAGTTTCCGCATATCAAACGCACTGTGGAGTGCTGAAAACACCAGAAAACGTGTGTTTCGCATTCAATAGCACGAAAACAGCGTTTTCGTTGATTCTGCACACTTGTAACAGCAGAATCATGAGGATTATCACTGATAATGCACATCTCAGCTGGAAACATCAACGATACCGAAGATATGGCAGTTTCCGCATATCAAACGCACTGTGGAGTGCTGAAAACACCAGAAAACGTGTTTTCGCATTCAATAGCACGAAAACAGCGATTTCGGTGATTCTGCACACTTGTAACAGCAGAATCATGAAGATTATCACTGAAAATGCATATCTCAGCTGGAAACATCCACGATACCGAAGATATGGCAGTTTCCGCATATCAAACGCACTGTGGAGTGTTGAAAACACCAGAAAACGTGTTTTTCGCATTCAATAGCACGAAAACAGCGATTTCGGTGATTCTGCACACTTGTAACAGCAGAATCATGAAGATTATCACTGAAAATGCATATCTCAGCTGGATACAACAACGATACCGAAGATATGGCAGGTTCCGCATATCAAACGCACTGTGGAGTGCTGAAAACACCAGAAAACGTGTGTTTCGCATTCAATAGCACGAAAACAGCGATTTCGGTGATTCTGCACACTTGTAACAGCAGAATCATGAGGATTATCACTGATAATGCATATCTCAGCTGGAAACATCAACGATACCGAAGATATGGCAGTTTCCGCATATCAAACGCACTGTGGAGTGCTGAAAACACCAGAAAACGTGTTTTCGCATTCAATAGCACGAAAACAGCGATTTCGGTGATTCTGCACACTTGTAACAGCAGAATCATGAAGATTATCACTGAAAATGCATATCTCAGCTGGATACAACAACGATACCGAAGATATGGCAGTTTCCGCATATCAAACGCACTGTGGAGTGCTGAAAACACCAGAAAACGTGTTTTTACATTCACTAGCACGAAAACAGCGATTTCGGTGGTTCTGCACACTTGTAACAGCAGAATCATGAAGATTATCTCTGAAAATGCATATCTCAGCTGGAAACAACAACGATACCGAAGATATGGCAGTTTCCGCATATCAAACGCACTGTGGAGTGCTGAAAACACCAGAAAACGTGTGTTTCGCATTCAATAGCACGAAAACAGCGATTTCGGTGATTCTGCACACTTGTAACAGCAGAATCATGAGGATTATCACTGATAATGCATATCTCAGCTGGAAACATCAACGATACCGAAGATATGGCAGTTTCCGCATATCAAACGCACTGTGGAGTGCTGAAAACACCAGAAAACGTGTTTTCGCATTCAATAGCACGAAAACAGCGATTTCGATGATTCTGCACACTTGTAACAGCAGAATCATCAAGATTATCACTGAAAATGCATATCTCAGCTGGAAACATCCACGATACCGAAGATATGGCAGTTTCCGCATATCAAACGCACTGTGGAGTGTTGAAAACACCAGAAAACGTGTTTTCGCATTCAATAGCACGAAAACAGCGATTTCGGTGATTCTGCACACTTGTAACAGCAGAATCATGAGGATTATCACTGATAATGCATATCTCAGCTGGAAACATCAACGATACCGAAGATATGGCAGTTTCCGCATATCAAACGCACTGTGGAGTGCTGAAAACACCAGAAAACGTGTGTTTCGCATTCAATAGCACGAAAACAGCGATTTCGGTGATTCTTCACACTTGTAACAGCAGAATCATGAGGATTATCACTGATAATGCATATCTCAGCTGGAAACATCAACGATACCGAACATATAGCAGTTTCCGCATATCAAACGCACTGTGGAGTGCTGAAAACACCTGACAACGTGTTTTTGCATTCAATAGCACGAAAACAGCGATTTCGGTGGTTCTGCACACTTGTAACAGCAGAATCATGAAGATTATCTCTGAAAATGCATATCTCAGCTGGAAACATCCACGATACCGAAGATATGGCAGTTTCCGCATATCAAACGCACTGTGGAGTGTTGAAAACACCAGAAAACGTGTTTTCGCATTCAATAGCACGAAAACAGCGATTTCGGTGATTCTGCACACTTGTAACAGCAGAATCATGAAGATTATCACTGAAAATGCATATCTCAGCTGGATACAACAACGATACCGAAGATATGGCAGTTTCCGCATATCAAACGCACTGTGGAGTGCTGAAAACACCAGAAAACGTGTTTTTGCATTCAATAGCACGAAAACAGCGATTTCGGTGGTTCTGCACACTTGTAACATCAGAATCATGAAGATTATCTCTGAAAATGCATATCTCAGCTGGAAACAACAACGATACCGAAGATATGGCAGTTTCCGCATATCAAACGCACTGTGGAGTGCTGAAAACACCAGAAAACGTGTGTTTCGCATTCAATAGCACGAAAACAGCGTTTTCGTTGATTCTGCACACTTGTAACAGCAGAATCATGAGGATTATCACTGATAATGCATATCTCAGCTGGAAACATCAACGATACCGAAGATATGGCAGTTTCCGCATATCAAACGCACTGTGGAGTGCTGAAAACACCAGAAAACGTGTTTTCGCATTCAATAGCACGAAAACAGCGATTTCGGTGATTCTGCACACTTGTAACAGCAGAATCATGAAGATTATCACTGAAAATGCATATCTCAGCTGGAAACATCCACGATACCGAAGATATGGCAGTTTCCGCATATCAAACGCACTGTGGAGTGTTGAAAACACCAGAAAACGTGTTTTTCGCATTCAATAGCACGAAAACAGCGATTTCGGTGATTCTGCACACTTGTAACAGCAGAATCATGAAGATTATCACTGAAAATGCATATCTCAGCTGGATACAACAACGATACCGAAGATATGGCAGGTTCCGCATATCAAACGCACTGTGGAGTGCTGAAAACACCAGAAAACGTGTGTTTCGCATTCAATAGCACGAAAACAGCGATTTCGGTGATTCTGCACACTTGTAACAGCAGAATCATGAGGATTATCACTGATAATGCATATCTCAGCTGGAAACATCAACGATACCGAAGATATGGCAGTTTCCGCATATCAAACGCACTGTGGAGTGCTGAAAACACCAGAAAACGTGTTTTCGCATTCAATAGCACGAAAACAGCGATTTCGGTGATTCTGCACACTTGTAACAGCAGAATCATGAAGATTATCACTGAAAATGCATATCTCAGCTGGATACAACAACGATACCGAAGATATGGCAGTTTCCGCATATCAAACGCACTGTGGAGTGCTGAAAACACCAGAAAACGTGTTTTTACATTCACTAGCACGAAAACAGCGATTTCGGTGGTTCTGCACACTTGTAACAGCAGAATCATGAAGATTATCTCTGAAAATGCATATCTCAGCTGGAAACAACAACGATTCCGAAGATATGGCAGTTTCCGCATATCAAACGCACTGTGGAGTGCTGAAAACACAAGAAAACGTGTGTTTCGCATTCAATAGCACGAAAACAGCGATTTCGGTGATTCTTCACACTTGTAACAGCAGAATCGTGAGGATTATCACTGATAATGCATATCTCAGCTGGAAACATCAACGATACCGAAGATAAGGCAGTTTCCGCATATCAAACGCACTGTGGAGTGCTGAAAACACCAGAAAACGTGTTTTTGCATTCAATAGCACGAAAACAGCGATTTCGGTGGTTCTGCACACTTGTAACAGCAGAATCATGAAGATTATCTCTGAAAATGCATATCTCAGCTGGAAACAACAACGATACCGAAGATATGGCAGTTTCCGCATATCAAACGCACTGTGGAGTGCTGAAAACACCAGAAAACGTGTTTTTGCATTCAATAGCACGAAAACAGCGATTTCGGTGGTTCTGCACACTTGTAACATCAGAATCATGAAGATTATCTCTGAAAATGCATATCTCAGCTGGAAACAACAACGATACCGAAGATATGGCAGTTTCCGCATATCAAACGCACTGTGGAGTGCTGAAAACACCAGAAAACGTGTTTTCGCATTCAATAGCACGAAAACAGCGATTTCGGTGATTCTGCACACTTGTAACAGCAGAATCATGAAGATTATCACTGAAAATGCATATCTCAGCTGGAAACATCCACGATACCGAAGATATGGCAGTTTCCGCATATCAAACGCACTGTGGAGTGTTGAAAACACCAGAAAACGTGTTTTTCGCATTCAATAGCACGAAAACAGCGATTTCGGTGATTCTGCACACTTGTAACAGCAGAATCATGAAGATTATCACTGAAAATGCATATCTCAGCTGGATACAACAACGATACCGAAGATATGGCAGGTTCCGCATATCAAACGCACTGTGGAGTGCTGAAAACACCAGAAAACGTGTGTTTCGCATTCAATAGCACGAAAACAGCGATTTCGGTGATTCTGCACACTTGTAACAGCAGAATCATGAGGATTATCACTGATAATGCATATCTCAGCTGGAAACATCAACGATACCGAAGATATGGCAGTTTCCGCATATCAAACGCACTGTGGAGTGCTGAAAACACCAGAAAACGTGTTTTCGCATTCAATAGCACGAAAACAGCGATTTCGGTGGTTCTGCACACTTGTAACAGCAGAATCATGAAGATTATCTCTGAAAATGCATATCTCAGCTGGATACAACAACGATACCGAAGATATGGCAGTTTCCGCATATCAAACGCACTGTGGAGTGCTGAAAACACCAGAAAACGTGTTTTTACATTCACTAGCACGAAAACAGCGATTTCGGTGGTTCTGCACACTTGTAACAGCAGAATCATGAAGATTATCTCTGAAAATGCATATCTCAGCTGGAAACAACAACGATTCCGAAGATATGGCAGTTTCCGCATATCAAACGCACTGTGGGGTGCTGAAAACACCAGAAAACGTGTTTTCGCATTCAATAGCACGAAAACAGCGATTTCGGTGATTCTGCACACTTGTAACAGCAGAATCATGAAGATTATCACTGAAAATGCATATCTCAGCTGGATACAACAACGATACCGAAGATATGGCAGTTTCCGCATATCAAACGCACTGTGGAGTGCTGAAAACACCAGAAAACGTGTTTTTACATTCACTAGCACGAAAACAGCGATTTCGGTGGTTCTGCACACTTGTAACAGCAGAATCGTGAGGATTATCACTGATAATGCATATCTCAGCTGGAAACATCAACGATACCGAAGATATGGCAGTTTCCGCATATCAAACGCACTGTGGAGTGCTGAAAACACCAGAAAACGTGTTTTTGCATTCAATAGCACGAAAACAGCGATTTCGGTGGTTCTGCACACTTGTAACAGCAGAATCATGAAGATTATCTCTGAAAATGCATATCTCAGCTGGAAACAACAACGATACCGAAGATATGGCAGTTTCCGCATATCAAACGCACTGTGGAGTGCTGAAAACACCAGAAAACGTGTGTTTCGCATTCAATAGCACGAAAACAGCGATTTCGGTGATTCTGCACACTTGTAACAGCAGAATCATGAGGATTATCACTGATAATGCATATCTCAGCTGGAAACATCAACGATACCGAAGATATGGCAGTTTCCGCATATCAAACGCACTGTGGAGTGCTGAAAACACCAGAAAACGTGTTTTCGCATTCAATAGCACGAAAACAGCGATTTCGATGATTCTGCACACTTGTAACAGCAGAATCATCAAGATTATCACTGAAAATGCATATCTCAGCTGGAAACATCCACGATACCGAAGATATGGCAGTTTCCGCATATCAAACGCTCTGTGGAGTGTTGAAAACACCAGAAAACGTGTGTTTCGCATTCAATAGCACGAAAACAGCGATTTCGGTGATTCTTCACACTTGTAACAGCAGAATCATGAGGATTATCACTGATAATGCATATCTCAGCTGGAAACATCAACGATACCGAACATATAGCAGTTTCCGCATATCAAACGCACTGTGGAGTGCTGAAAACACCTGACAACGTGTTTTTGCATTCAATAGCACGAAAACAGCGATTTCGGTGGTTCTGCACACTTGTAACAGCAGAATCATGAAGATTATCTCTGAAAATGCATATCTCAGCTGGAAACATCCACGATACCGAAGATATGGCAGTTTCCGCATATCAAACGCACTGTGGAGTGTTGAAAACACCAGAAAACGTGTTTTCGCATTCAATAGCACGAAAACAGCGATTTCGGTGATTCTGCACACTTGTAACAGCAGAATCATGAAGATTATCACTGAAAATGCATATCTCAGCTGGATACAACAACGATACCGAAGATATGGCAGTTTCCGCATATCAAACGCACTGTGGAGTGCTGAAAACAGCAGAAAACGTGTGTTTCGCATTCAATAGCACGAAAACAGCGATTTCGGTGATTCTGCACACTTGTAACAGCAGAATCATGAGGATTATCACTGATAATGCATATCTCAGCTGGAAACATCAACGATACCGAAGATATGGCAGTTTCCGCATATCAAACGCACTGTGGAGTGCTGAAAACACCAGAAAACGTGTTTTCGCATTCAATAGCACGAAAACAGCGATTTCGGTGATTCTGCACACTTGTAACAGCAGAATCATGAAGATTATCACTGAAAATGCATATCTCAGCTGGAAACATCCACGATACCGAAGATATGGCAGTTTCCGCATATCAAACGCACTGTGGAGTGCTGAAAACACCAGAAAACGTGTTTTCGCATTCAATAGCACGAAAACAGCGATTTCGGTGGTTCTGCACACTTGTAACAGCAGAATCATGAAGATTATCTCTGAAAATGCATATCTCAGCTGGAAACATCAACGATACCGAAGATATGGCAGTTTCCGCATATCAAACGCACTGTGGAGTGCTGAAAACACCAGAAAACGTGTGTTTCGCATTCAATAGCACGAAAACAGCGATTTCGGTGATTCTGCACACTTGTAACAGCAGAATCATGAGGTTTATCACTGATAATGCATATCTCAGCTGGAAACATCAACGATACCGAAGATATGGCAGTTTCCGCATATCAAACGCACTGTGGAGTGCTGAAAACACCAGAAAACGTGTTTTCGCATTCAATAGCACGAAAACAGCGATTTCGGTGATTCCGCACACTTGTAACAGCAGAATCATGAAGATTATCACTGAAAATGCATATCTCAGCTGGAAACATCAACGATACCGAAGATATGGCAGTTTCCGCATATCAAACGCACTGTGGAGTGTTGAAAACACCAGAAAACGTGTGTTTCGCATTCAATAGCACGAAAACAGCGATTTCGGTGATTCTTCACACTTGTAACAGCAGAATCATGAGGATTATCACTGATAATGCATATCTCAGCTGGAAACATCAACGATACCGAACATATAGCAGTTTCCGCATATCAAACGCACTGTGGAGTGCTGAAAACACCTGACAACGTGTTTTTGCATTCAATAGCACGAAAACAGCGATTTCGGTGGTTCTGCACACTTGTAACAGCAGAATCATGAAGATTATCTCTGAAAATGCATATCTCAGCTGGAAACATCCACGATACCGAAGATATGGCAGTTTCCGCATATCAAACGCACTGTGGAGTGTTGAAAACACCAGAAAACGTGTTTTCGCATTCAATAGCACGAAAACAGCGATTTCGGTGATTCTGCACACTTGTAACAGCAGAATCATGAAGATTATCACTGAAAATGCATATCTCAGCTGGATACAACAACGATACCGAAGATATGGCAGTTTCCGCATATCAAACGCACTGTGGAGTGCTGAAAACACCAGAAAACGTGTTTTTGCATTCAATAGCACGAAAACAGCGATTTCGGTGGTTCTGCACACTTGTAACAGCAGAATCATGAAGATTATCTCTGAAAATGCATATCTCAGCTGGAAACAACAACGATACCGAAGATATGGCAGTTTCCGCATATCAAACGCACTGTGGAGTGCTGAAAACACCAGAAAACGTGTGTTTCGCATTCAATAGCACGAAAACAGCGATTTCGGTGATTCTGCACACTTGTAACAGCAGAATCATGAGGATTATCACTGATAATGCATATCTCAGCTGGAAACATCAACGATACCGAAGATATGGCAGTTTCCGCATATCAAACGCACTGTGGAGTGCTGAAAACACCAGAAAACGTGTTTTCGCATTCAATAGCACGAAAACAGCGATTTCGATGATTCTGCACACTTGTAACAGCAGAATCATCAAGATTATCACTGAAAATGCATATCTCAGCTGGAAACATCCACGATACCGAAGATATGGCAGTTTCCGCATATCAAACGCTCTGTGGAGTGTTGAAAACACCAGAAAACGTGTGTTTCGCATTCAATAGCACGAAAACAGCGATTTCGGTGATTCTTCACACTTGTAACAGCAGAATCATGAGGATTATCACTGATAATGCATATCTCAGCTGGAAACATCAACGATACCGAACATATAGCAGTTTCCGCATATCAAACGCACTGTGGAGTGCTGAAAACACCTGACAACGTGTTTTTGCATTCAATAGCACGAAAACAGCGATTTCGGTGGTTCTGCACACTTGTAACAGCAGAATCATGAAGATTATCTCTGAAAATGCATATCTCAGCTGGAAACATCCACGATACCGAAGATATGGCAGTTTCCGCATATCAAACGCACTGTGGAGTGTTGAAAACACCAGAAAACGTGTTTTCGCATTCAATAGCACGAAAACAGCGATTTCGGTGATTCTGCACACTTGTAACAGCAGAATCATGAAGATTATCACTGAAAATGCATATCTCAGCTGGATACAACAACGATACCGAAGATATGGCAGTTTCCGCATATCAAACGCACTGTGGAGTGCTGAAAACACCAGAAAACGTGTTTTTGCATTCAATAGCACGAAAACAGCGATTTCGGTGGTTCTGCACACTTGTAACAGCAGAATCATGAAGATTATCTCTGAAAATGCATATCTCAGCTGGAAACAACAACGATACCGAAGATATGGCAGTTTCCGCATATCAAACGCACTGTGGAGTGCTGAAAACAGCAGAAAACGTGTGTTTCGCATTCAATAGCACGAAAACAGCGATTTCGGTGATTCTGCACACTTGTAACAGCAGAATCATGAGGATTATCACTGATAATGCATATCTCAGCTGGAAACATCAACGATACCGAAGATATGGCAGTTTCCGCATATCAAACGCACTGTGGAGTGCTGAAAACACCAGAAAACGTGTTTTCGCATTCAATAGCACGAAAACAGCGATTTCGGTGATTCTGCACACTTGTAACAGCAGAATCATGAAGATTATCACTGAAAATGCATATCTCAGCTGGAAACATCCACGATACCGAAGATATGGCAGTTTCCGCATATCAAACGCACTGTGGAGTGCTGAAAACACCAGAAAACGTGTTTTCGCATTCAATAGCACGAAAACAGCGATTTCGGTGGTTCTGCACACTTGTAACAGCAGAATCATGAAGATTATCTCTGAAAATGCATATCTCAGCTGGAAACATCAACGATACCGAAGATATGGCAGTTTCCGCATATCAAACGCACTGTGGAGTGCTGAAAACACCAGAAAACGTGTGTTTCGCATTCAATAGCACGAAAACAGCGATTTCGGTGATTCTGCACACTTGTAACAGCAGAATCATGAGGTTTATCACTGATAATGCATATCTCAGCTGGAAACATCAACGATACCGAAGATATGGCAGTTTCCGCATATCAAACGCACTGTGGAGTGCTGAAAACACCAGAAAACGTGTTTTCGCATTCAATAGCACGAAAACAGCGATTTCGGTGATTCCGCACACTTGTAACAGCAGAATCATGAAGATTATCACTGAAAATGCATATCTCAGCTGGAAACATCAACGATACCGAAGATATGGCAGTTTCCGCATATCAAACGCACTGTGGAGTGTTGAAAACACCAGAAAACGTGTGTTTCGCATTCAATAGCACGAAAACAGCGATTTCGGTGATTCTTCACACTTGTAACAGCAGAATCATGAGGATTATCACTGATAATGCATATCTCAGCTGGAAACATCAACGATACCGAACATATAGCAGTTTCCGCATATCAAACGCACTGTGGAGTGCTGAAAACACCTGACAACGTGTTTTTGCATTCAATAGCACGAAAACAGCGATTTCGGTGGTTCTGCACACTTGTAACAGCAGAATCATGAAGATTATCTCTGAAAATGCATATCTCAGCTGGAAACATCCACGATACCGAAGATATGGCAGTTTCCGCATATCAAACGCACTGTGGAGTGTTGAAAACACCAGAAAACGTGTTTTCGCATTCAATAGCACGAAAACAGCGATTTCGGTGATTCTGCACACTTGTAACAGCAGAATCATGAAGATTATCACTGAAAATGCATATCTCAGCTGGATACAACAACGATACCGAAGATATGGCAGTTTCCGCATATCAAACGCACTGTGGAGTGCTGAAAACAGCAGAAAACGTGTTTTCGCATTCAATAGCACGAAAACAGCGATTTCGGTGATTCTGCACACTTGTAACAGCAGAATCATGAAGATTATCACTGAAAATGCATATCTCAGCTGGAAACATCCACGATACCGAAGATATGGCAGTTTCCGCATATCAAACGCACTGTGGAGTGCTGAAAACACCAGAATACGTGTTTTCGCATTCAATAGCACGAAAACAGCGATTTCGGTGGTTCTGCACACTTGTAACAGCAGAATCATGAAGATTATCTCTGAAAATGCATATCTCAGCTGGAAACATCAACGATACCGAAGATATGGCAGTTTCCGCATATCAAACGCACTGTGGAGTGCTGAAAACACCAGAAAACGTGTGTTTCGCATTCAATAGCACGAAAACAGCGATTTCGGTGATTCTGCACACTTGTAACAGCAGAATCATGAGGTTTATCACTGATAATGCATATCTCAGCTGGAAACATCAACGATACCGAAGATATGGCAGTTTCCGCATATCAAACGCACTGTGGAGTGCTGAAAACACCAGAAAACGTGTTTTCGCATTCAATAGCACGAAAACAGCGATTTCGGTGGTTCTGCACACTTGTAACAGCAGAATCATGAAGATTATCACTGAAAATGCATATCTCAGCTGGAAACATCCACGATACCGAAGATTTGGCAGTTTCCGCATATCAAACGCACTGTGGAGTGCTGAAAACACCAGAATACGTGTTTTCGCATTCAATAGCACGAAAACAGCGATTTCGGTGGTTCTGCACACTTGTAACAGCAGAATCATGAAGATTATCTCTGAAAATGCATATCTCAGCTGGAAACATCAACGATACCGAAGATATGGCAGTTTCCGCATATCAAACGCACTGTGGAGTGCTGAAAACACCAGAAAACGTGTGTTTCGCATTCAATAGCACGAAAACAGCGATTTCGGTGATTCTGCACACTTGTAACAGCAGAATCATGAGGTTTATCACTGATAATGCATATCTCAGCTGGAAACATCAACGATACCGAAGATATGGCAGTTTCCGCATATCAAACGCACTGTGGAGTGCTGAAAACACCAGAAAACGTGTTTTCGCATTCAATAGCACGAAAACAGCGATTTCGGTGATTCCGCACACTTGTAACAGCAGAATCATGAGGTTTATCACTGATAATGCATATCTCAGCTGGAAACATCAACGATACCGAAGATATGGCAGTTTCCGCATATCAAACGCACTGTGGAGTGCTGAAAACACCAGAAAACGTGTTTTTACATTCACTAGCACGAAAACAGCGCTTTCGGTGGTTCTGCACACTTGTAACAGCAGAATCATGAAGATTATCTCTGAAAATGCATATCTCAGCTGGAAACAACAACGATACCGAAGATATGGCAGTTTCCGCATATCAAACGCACTGTGGAGTGATGAAAACACCAGAAAACGTGTGTTTCGCATTCAATAGCACGAAAACAGCGATTTCGGTGATTCTTCACACTTGTAACAGCAGAATCATGAGGATTATCACTGATAATGCATATCTCAGCTGGAAACATCAACGATACCGAAGATATGGCAGTTTCCGCATATCAAACGCACTGTGGAGTGCTGAAAACACCAGAAAACGTGTTTTTGCATTCAATAGCACGGAAACAGCGATTTCGGTGGTTCTGCACACTTGTAACAGCAGAATCATGAAGATTATCTCTGAAAATGCATATCTCAGCTGGAAACAACAACGATACCGAAGATAAGGCAGTTTCCGCATATCAAACGCACTGTGGAGTGCTGAAAACACCAGAAAACGTGTGTTTCGCATTCAATAGCACGAAAACAGCGATTTCGGTGATTCTGCACACTTGTAACAGCAGAATCATGAGGATTATCACTGATAATGCATATCTCAGCTGGAAACATCAACGATACCGAAGATATGGCAGTTTCCGCATATCAAACGCACTGTGGAGTGCTGAAAACACCAGAAAACGTGTTTTTGCATTCAATAGCACGAAAACAGCGATTTCGGTGGTTCTGCACACTTGTAACAGCAGAATCATGAAGATTATCTCTGAAAATGCATATCTCAGCTGGAAACAACAACGATACCGAAGATATGGCAGTTTCCGCATATCAAACGCACTGTGGAGTGCTGAAAACACCAGAAAACGTGTGTTTCGCATTCAATAGTACGAAAACAGCGATTTCGGTGATTCTGCACACTTGTAACAGCAGAATCATGAAGATTATCACTGAAAATGCATATCTCAGCTGGATACAACAACGATACCGAAGATATGGCAGTTTCCGCATATCAAACGCACTGTGGAGTGCTGAAAACACCAGAAAACGTGTGTTTCGCATGCAATAGCACGAAAACAGCGATTTCGGTGGTTCTGCACACTTGTAACAGCAGAATCATGAAGATTATCACTGATAATGCATATCTCAGCTGGAAACAACAATGATACCAAAGATATCGCAGTTTCCGCATGTAAAACACTCTGTGGCGTGCTGAAAACACCAGAAAACGTGTTTTTGCATTCAATAGCACGAAAACAGCGATTTCGGTGATTCTGCACACTTGTAACAGCAGAATCATGAAGATTATCACTGAAAATGCTTATCTCAGCTGGAAACATCAACGATACCGAAGATATGGCAGTTTCCGCATATCAAACGCACTGTGGAGTGCTGAAAACACCAGAAAACGTGTTTTTCGCATTCAATAGCACGAAAACAGCGATTTCGGTGATTCTGCACATTTGTAACAGCAGAATCATGAAGATTATCACTGAAAATGCATATCTCAGCTGGAAACATCAACGATACCAAAGATATCGCAGTTTATGCATGTCAAACACTCTGTGGCGTGCTGAAAACACCAGAAAACGTGTTTTTCGCATTCAAAAGCACGAAAAAAGCGATTTCGGTGATTCTGCACATTTGTAACAGCAGAATCATGAAGATTATCACTGAAAATGCATATATCAGCTGGAAACATCAACGATACCGAAGATATGGCAGTTTCCGCATATCAAACGCACTGTCGAGTGCTGAAAACACCAGAAAACGTGTTTTTCGCATTCAATAGCACGAAAACAGCGATTTCGGAGATTCTGCACACTTGTAACAGCAGAATCATGAAGATTATCTCTGAAAATGCATATCTCAGCTGGAAACAACAACGATACCAAAGATATCGCAGTTTCCGCATGTCAAACACTCTGTGGCGTGCTGAAAACACCAGAAAAAGAGTTTTTCGCATTCAAAAGCACGAAAACAACTATTTCGGTGATTCTGCAAACTTGTAACAGCAGAATCATGAAGATTATCACTGATATTGCATATCTCAGCTGGTAACAACAAAGATACCAAAGATATCGCAGTTTCCGCATGTCAAACACTCTGTGGCGTGCTGAAAGCACCAGAAAACGTGTTTTTCGTATTCAAAAGCCCGAAAACAGCGATTTCGGTGATTCTGCACATTTGTAACAGCAGAATCATGAAGATTATCACTGAAAATGCTTATCTCAGCTGGAAACATCAACGATACCGAAGATATGGCAGTTTCCGCATATCAAACGCACTGTGGAGTGCTGAAAACACCAGAAAACGTGTTTTTCGCATTCAATAGCACGAAAACAGCGATTTCGGTGATTCTGCACATTTGTAACAGCAGAATCATGAAGATTATCACTGAAAATGCATATCTCAGCTGGAAACATCAACGATACCAAAGATATCGCAGTTTATGCATGTCAAACACTCTGTGGCGTGCTGAAAACACCAGAAAACGTGTTTTTCGCATTCAAAAGCACGAAAAAAGCGATTTCGGTGATTCTGCACATTTGTAACAGCAGAATCATGAAGATTATCACTGAAAATGCATATCTCAGCTGGAAACATCAACGATACCGAAGATATGGCAGTTTCCGCATATCAAACGCACTGTCGAGTGCTGAAAACACCAGAAAACGTGTTTTTCGCATTCAATAGCACGAAAACAGCGATTTCGGAGATTCTGCACACTTGTAACAGCAGAATCATGAAGATTATCTCTGAAAATGCATATCTCAGCTGGAAACAACAACGAGACCAAAGATATCGCAGTTTCCGCATGTCAAACACTCTGTGGCGTGCTGAAAACACCAGAAAAAGAGTTTTTCGCATTCAAAAGCACGAAAACAACGATTTCGGTGATTCTGCACACTTGTAACAGCAGAATCATGAAGATTATCACTGATAATGCATATCTCAGCTGGAAACAACAACGATACCAAAGATATCGCAGTTTCCGCATGTCAAACACTTTGTGGCGTGCTGAAAACACCAGAAAACGTGTTTTTCGCATTATAAAGCACGAAAACAGCGATTTCGGTGATTCTGCACACTTGTAACAGCAGAATCATGAAAATTATCACTGAAAATGCATATCTCAGCTGGAAACAACAACGATACCGACGTTATGGCAGTTTCCGCATATCAAACGCACTGTGGAGTGCTGAAAACACCAGAAAACGTGTTTTCGCATGCAATAGCACGAAAACAGCGATATCGGTGATTCTGCACGCTTGTAACAGCAGAATCATGAAGATTATCACTGAAAATGCATATCTCAGCTGGAAACATCAACGATACCGAAGATATGGCAGTTTCCGCATATCATACGCACTGTGGAGTGCTGAAAACACCAGAAAACGTGTTTTTGCATTCAATAGCACGAAAACAGCGATTTCGGTGGTTCTGCACACTTGTAACAGCAGAATCATGAAGAGTATCTCTGAAAATGCATATCTCAGCTGGAAACAACAACGATACCGAAGATATGGCAGTTTCCGCATATCAAACGCACTGTGGAGTGCTGAAAACACCAGAAAACGTGTGTTTCGCATTCAATAGCACGAAAACAACGATTTCGGTGATTCTGCACACTTGTAACAGCAGAATCATGAAGATTATCACTGATAATGCATATCTCAGCTGGAAACAACAACGATACCAAAGATATCGCAGTTTCCGCATGTCAAACACTTTGTGGCGTGCTGAAAACACCAGAAAACGTGTTTTTCGCATTATAAAGCACGAAAACAGCGATTTCGGTGATTCTGCACACTTGTAACAGCAGAATCATGAAAATTATCACTGAAAATGCATATCTCAGCTGGAAACAACAACGATACCGAAGATATGGCAGTTTCCGCATATCAAACGCACTGTGGAGTGCTGAAAACACCAGAAAACGTGTGTTTCGCATGCAATAGCACGAAAACAGCGATTTCGGTGGTTCTGCACACTTGTAACAGCAGAATCATGAAGATTATCACTGATAATGCATATCTCAGCTGGAAACAACAATGATACCAAAGATATCGCAGTTTCCGCATGTAAAACACTCTGTGGCGTGCTGAAAACACCAGAAAACGTGTTTTTGCATTCAATAGCACGAAAACAGCGATTTCGGTGATTCTGCACACTTGTAACAGCAGAATCATGAAGATTATCACTGAAAATGCTTATCTCAGCTGGAAACATCAACGATACCGAAGATATGGCAGTTTCCGCATATCAAACGCACTGTGGAGTGCTGAAAACACCAGAAAACGTGTTTTTCGCATTCAATAGCACGAAAACAGCGATTTCGGTGATTCTGTACATTTGTAACAGCAGAATCATGAAGATTATCACTGAAAATGCATATCTCAGCTGGAAACATCAACGATACCAAAGATATCGCAGTTTATGCATGTCAAACACTCTGTGGCGTGCTGAAAACACCAGAAAACGTGTTTTTCGCATTCAAAAGCACGAAAAAAGCGATTTCGGTGATTCTGCACATTTGTAACAGCAGAATCATGAAGATTATCACTGAAAATGCATATATCAGCTGGAAACATCAACGATACCGAAGATATGGCAGTTTCCGCATATCAAACGCACTGTCGAGTGCTGAAAACACCAGAAAACGTGTTTTTCGCATTCAATAGCACGAAAACAGCGATTTCGGAGATTCTGCACACTTGTAACAGCAGAATCATGAAGATTATCTCTGAAAATGCATATCTCAGCTGGAAACAACAACGATACCAAAGATATCGCAGTTTCCGCATGTCAAACACTCTGTGGCGTGCTGAAAACACCAGAAAAAGAGTTTTTCGCATTCAAAAGCACGAAAACAACTATTTCGGTGATTCTGCAAACTTGTAACAGCAGAATCATGAAGATTATCACTGATATTGCATATCTCAGCTGGTAACAACAACGATACCAAAGATATCGCAGTTTCCGCATGTCAAACACTCTGTGGCGTGCTGAAAGCACCAGAAAACGTGTTTTTCGCATTCAAAAGCCCGAAAACAGCGATTTCGGTGATTCTGCACATTTGTAACAGCAGAATCATGAAGATTATCACTGAAAATGCTTATCTCAGCTGGAAACATCAACGATACCGAAGATATGGCAGTTTCCGCATATCAAACGCACTGTGGAGTGCTGAAAACACCAGAAAACGTGTTTTTCGCATTCAATAGCACGAAAACAGCGATTTCGGTGATTCTGCACATTTGTAACAGCAGAATCATGAAGATTATCACTGAAAATGCATATCTCAGCTGGAAACATCAACGATACCAAAGATATCGCAGTTTATGCATGTCAAACACTCTGTGGCGTGCTGAAAACACCAGAAAACGTGTTTTTCGCATTCAAAAGCACGAAAAAAGCGATTTCGGTGATTCTGCACACTTGTAACAGCAGAATCATGAAAATTATCACTGAAAATGCATATCTCAGCTGGAAACAACAACGATACCGACGTTATGGCAGTTTCCGCATATCAAACGCACTGTGGAGTGCTGAAAACACCAGAAAACGTGTTTTCGCATTCAATAGCACGAAAACAGCGATATCGGTGATTCTGCACGCTTGTAACAGCAGAATCATGAAGATTATCACTGAAAATGCATATCTCAGCTGGAAACATCAACGATACCGAAGATATGGCAGTTTCCGCATATCATACGCACTGTGGAGTGCTGAAAACACCAGAAAACGTGTTTTTGCATTCAATAGCACGAAAACAGCGATTTCGGTGGTTCTGCACACTTGTAACAGCAGAATCATGAAGAGTATCTCTGAAAATGCATATCTCAGCTGGAAACAACAACGATACCGAAGATATGGCAGTTTCCGCATATCAAACGCACTGTGGAGTGCTGAAAACACCAGAAAACGTGTGTTTCGCATTCAATAGCACGAAAACAACGATTTCGGTGATTCTGCACACTTGTAACAGCAGAATCATGAAGATTATCACTGATAATGCATATCTCAGCTGGAAACAACAACGATACCAAAGATATCGCAGTTTCCGCATGTCAAACACTTTGTGGCGTGCTGAAAACACCAGAAAACGTGTTTTTCGCATTATAAAGCACGAAAACAGCGATTTCGGTGATTCTGCACACTTGTAACAGCAGAATCATGAAAATTATCACTGAAAATGCATATCTCAGCTGGAAATAACAACGATACCGAAGATATGGCAGTTTCCGCATATCAAACGCACTGTGGAGTGCTGAAAACACCAGAAAACGTGTTTTCGCATTCACTAGCACGAAAACATCGATTTCGGTGGTTCTGCACACTTGTAACAGCAGAATCATGAAGATTATCTCTGAAAATGCATATCTCAGCTGGAAACATCAACGATACCGAAGATATGGCAGTTTCCGCATATCAAACGCACTGTGGAGTGCTGAAAACACCAGAAAACGTGTTTTCGCATTCAATAGCACGAAAACAGCGATTTCGGTGATTCTTCACACTTGTAACAGCAGAATCATGAAGATTATCTCTGAAAATGCATATCTCAGCTGGAAACATCAACGATACCGAAGATATGGCAGTTTCCGCATATCAAACGCACTGTGGAGTGCTGAAAACACCAGAAAACGTGTTTTCGCATTCAATAGCACGAAAACAGCGATATCGGTGATTCTGCACACTTGTAACAGCAGAATCATGAAGATTATCACTGAAAATGCATATCTCAGCTGGAAACATCAACGATACCGAAGATATGGCAGTTTCCGCATATCAAACGCACTGTGGAGTGCTGAAAACACCAGAAAACGTGTTTTTTCATTCAATAGCACGAAAACAGCGATTTCGGTGGTTCTGCACACTTGTAACAGCAGAATCATGAAGATTATCTCTGAAAATGCATATCTCAGCTGGAAACAACAACGATACCGAAGATATGGCAGTTTCCGCATATCAAACGCACTGTGGAGTGTTGAAAACACCAGAAAACGTGTTTTCGCATTCAATAGCACGAAAACAGCGATTTCGGTGATTCTGCACACTTGTAACAGCAGAATCATGAAGATTATCACTGAAAATGCATATCTCAGCTGGATACAACAACGATACCGAAGATATGGCAGTTTCCGCATATCAAACGCACTGTGGAGTGCTGAAAACACCAGAAAACGTGTTTTCGCATTCAATAGCACGAAAACATCGATTTCGGTGGTTCTGCACACTTGTAACAGCAGAATCATGAAGATTATCTCTGAAAATACATATCTCAGCTGGAAACATCAACGATACCGAAGATATGGCAGTTTCCGCATATCAAACGCACTGTGGAGTGCTGAAAACACCAGAAAACGTGTTTTTCGCATTCAGTAGCACGAAAACAGCGATTTCGGTGATTCTGCACACTTGTAACAGCAGAATCATGAAGATTATCACTGAAAATGCATATCTCAGCTGGAGACATCAACGATAACGAAGATATGGCAGTTTCCGCATATCAAGCGCACTGTGGAGTGCTGAAAACACCAGAAAACGTGTTTTCGCATTCAATAGCACGAAAACAGCGATTTCGGTGATTCTGCACACTTGTAACAGCAGAATCATGAGGATTATCACTGATAATGCATATCTCAGCTGGAAACATCAACGATACCGAAGATATGGCAGTTTCCGCATATCAAACGCACTGTGGAGTGCTGAAAACACCAGAAAACGTGTTTTCGCATTCAATAGCACGAAAACAGCGATTTCGGTGATTCTGCACACTTGTAAGAGCAGAATCATGAAGATTATCACTGAAAATGCATATCTCAGCTGGATACAACAACGATACCGAAGATATGGCAGTTTCCGCATATCAAACGCACTGTGGAGTGCTGAAAACACCAGAAAACGTGTTTTTACATTCACTAGCACGAAAACCGCGATTTCGTTGGTTCTGCACACTTGTAACAGCAGAATCATGAAGATTATCTCTGAAAATGCATATCTCAGCTGGAAACAACAACGATACCGAAGATATGGCAGTTTCCGCATATCAAACGCACTGTGGAGTGCTGAAAACACCAGAAAACGTGTGTTTCGCATTCAATAGCACGAAAACAGCGATTTCGGTGATTCTTCACACTTGTAACAGCAGAATCATGAAGATTATCTCTGAAAATGCATATCTCAGCTGGAAACAAAAACGATACCGAAGATATGGCAGTTTCCGCATATCAAACGCACTGTGGAGTGCTGAAAACACCAGAAAACGTGTGTTTCGCATTCAATAGCACGAAAACAGCGATTTCGGTGATTCTGCACACTTGTAACAGCAGAATCATCAAGATTATCACTGAAAATGCATATCTCAGCTGGAAACATCCACGATACCGAAGATATGGCAGTTTCCGCATATCAAACGCACTGTGGAGTGTTGAAAACACCAGAAAACGTGTTAGCGCATTCAATAGCACGAAAACAGCGATTTCGGTGATTCTGCACACTTGTAACAGCAGAATCATGAAGATTATCACTGAAAATGCATATCTCAGCTGGATACAACAACGATACCGAAGATATGGCAGTTTCCGCATATCAAACGCACTGTGGAGTGCTGAAAACACCAGAAAACGTGTTTTCGCATTCAATAGCACGAAAACATCGATTTCGGTGGTTCTGCACACTTGTAACAGCAGAATCATGAAGATTATCTCTGAAAATGCATATCTCAGCTGGAAACATCAACGATACCGAAGATATGGCAGTTTCCGCATATCAAGCGCACTGTGGAGTGCTGAAAACACCAGAAAACGTGTTTTCGCATTCAATAGCACGAAAACAGCGATTTCGGTGATTCTGCACACTTGTAACAGCAGAATCATGAGGATTATCACTGATAATGCATATCTCAGCTGGAAACATCAACGATACCGAAGATATGGCAGTTTCCGCATATCAAACGCACTGTGGAGTGCTGAAAACACCAGAAAACGTGTGTTTCGCATTCAATAGCACGAAAACAGCGATTTCGGTGATTCTGCACACTTGTAACAGCAGAATCATGAGGATTATCACTGATAATGCATATCTCAGCTGGAAACATCAACGATACCGAAGATATGGCAGTTTCCGCATATCAAACGCACTGTCGAGTGCTGAAAACACCAGAAAACGTGTTTTTCGCATTCAATAGCACGAAAACAGCGATTTCGGAGATTCTGCACACTTGTAACAGCAGAATCATGAAGATTATCTCTGAAAATGCATATCTCAGCTGGAAACAACAACGATACCAAAGATATCGCAGTTTCCGCATATCAAACGCACTGTGGAGTGCTGAAAACACCAGAAAACGTGTTTTTACATTCACTAGCACGAAAACAGCGTTTTCGGTGGTTCTGCACACTTGTAACAGCAGAATCATGAAGATTATCTCTGAAAATGCATATCTCAGCTGGAAACAACAACGATACCGAAGATATGGCAGTTTCCGCATATCAAACGCACTGTGGAGTGCTGAAAACACCAGAAAACGTGTGTTTCGCATTCAATAGCACGAAAACAGCGATTTCGGTGATTCTTCACACTTGTAACAGCAGAATCATGAGGATTATCACTGATAATGCATATCTCAGCTGGAAACATCAACGATACCGAAGATATGGCAGTTTCCGCATATCAAACGCACTGTGGAGTGCTGAAAACACCAGAAAACGTGTTTTTGCATTCAATAGCACGGAAACAGCGATTTCGGTGGTTCTGCACACTTGTAACAGCAGAATCATGAAGATTATCTCTGAAAATGCATATCTCAGCTGGAAACATCAACGATACCGAAGATATGGCAGTTTCCGCATATCAAACGCACTGTGGAGTGCTGAAAACACCAGAAAACGTGTTTTCGCTTTCAATAGCACGAAAACAGCGATTTCGGTGATTCTGCACACTTGTAACAGCAGAATCATCAAGATTATCACTGAAAATGCATATCTCAGCTGGAAACATCCACGATACCGAAGATATGGCAGTTTCCGCATATCAAACGCACTGTGGAGTGTTGAAAACACCAGAAAACGTGTTTTCGCATTCAATAGCACGAAAACAGCGATTTCGGTGATTCTGCACACTTGTAACAGCAGAATCATGAAGATTATCACTGAAAATGCATATCTCAGCTGGATACAACAACGATACCGAAGATATGGCAGTTTCCGCATATCAAACGCACTGTGGAGTGCTGAAAACACCAGAAAACGTGTTTTCGCATTCAATAGCACGAAAACAGCGATTTCGGTGGTTCTGCACACTTGTAACAGCAGAATCATGAAGATTATCTCTGAAAATGCATATCTCAGCTGGAAACATCAACGATACCGAAGATATGGCAGTTTCCGCATATCAAACGCACTGTGGAGTGCTGAAAACACCAGAAAACGTGTTTTTCGCATTCAATAGCACGAAAACAGCGATTTCGGTGATTCTGCACACTTGTAACAGCAGAATCATGAGGTTTATCACTGATAATGCATATCTCAGCTGGAAACATCAACGATACCGAAGATATGGCAGTTTCCGCCGATCAAACGCACTGTGGAGTGCTGAAAACACCAGAAAACGTGTTTTTCGCATTCAGTAGCACGAAAACAGCGATTTCGGTGATTCTGCACACTTGTAACAGCAGAATCATGAAGATTATCACTGAAAATGCATATCTCAGCTGGAGACATCAACGATAACGAAGATATGGCAGTTTCCGCATATCAAACGCACTGTGGAGTGCTGAAAACACCAGAAAACGTGTTTTTGCATTCAATAGCACGAAAACAGCGATTTCGGTGGTTCTGCACACTTGTAACAGCAGAATCATGAAGATTATCTCTGAAAATGCATATCTCAGCTGGAAACAACAACGATACCGAAGATATGGCAGTTTCCGCATATCAAACGCACTGTGGAGTGCTGAAAACACCAGAAAACGTGTTTTCGCATTCAATAGCACGAAAACAGCGATTTCGGTGATTCTGCACACTTGTAAGAGCAGAATCATGAAGATTATCACTGAAAATGCATATCTCAGCTGGATACAACAACGATACCGAAGATATGGCAGTTTCCGCATATCAAACGCACTGTGGAGTGCTGAAATCACCAGAAAACGTGTTTTTACATTCACTAGCACGAAAACCGCGATTTCGTTGGTTCTGCACACTTGTAACAGCAGAATCATGAAGATTATCTCTGAAAATGCATATCTCAGCTGGAAACAACAACGATACCGAAGATATGGCAGTTTCCGCATATCAAACGCACTGTGGAGTGCTGAAAACACCAGAAAACGTGTGTTTCGCATTCAATAGCACGAAAACAGCGATTTCGGTGATTCTTCACACTTGTAACAGCAGAATCATGAAGATTATCTCTGAAAATGCATATCTCAGCTGGAAACAAAAACGATACCGAAGATATGGCAGTTTCCGCATATCAAACGCACTGTGGAGTGCTGAAAACACCAGAAAACGTGTGTTTCGCATTCAATAGCACGAAAACAGCGATTTCGGTGATTCTGCACACTTGTAACAGCAGAATCATCAAGATTATCACTGAAAATGCATATCTCAGCTGGAAACATCCACGATACCGAAGATATGGCAGTTTCCGCATATCAAACGCACTGTGGAGTGTTGAAAACACCAGAAAACGTGTTAGCGCATTCAATAGCACGAAAACAGCGATTTCGGTGATTCTGCACACTTGTAACAGCAGAATCATGAAGATTATCACTGAAAATGCATATCTCAGCTGGATACAACAACGATACCGAAGATATGGCAGTTTCCGCATATCAAACGCACTGTGGAGTGCTGAAAACACCAGAAAACGTGTTTTCGCATTCAATAGCACGGAAACAGCGATTTCGGTGGTTCTGCACACTTGTAACAGCAGAATCATGAAGATTATCTCTGAAAATGCATATCTCAGCTGGAAACATCAACGATACCGAAGATATGGCAGTTTCCGCATATCAAACGCACTGTGGAGTGCTGAAAACACCAGAAAACGTGTTTTCGCTTTCAATAGCACGAAAACAGCGATTTCGGTGATTCTGCACACTTGTAACAGCAGAATCATCAAGATTATCACTGAAAATGCATATCTCAGCTGGAAACATCCACGATACCGAAGATATGGCAGTTTCCGCATATCAAACGCACTGTGGAGTGCTGAAAACACCAGAAAACGTGTGTTTCGCATTCAATAGTACGAAAACAGCGATTTCGGTGATTCTGCACACTTGTAACAGCAGAATCATGAAGATTATCACTGAAAATGCATATCTCAGCTGGATACAACAACGATACCGAAGATATGGCAGTTTCCGCATATCAAACGCACTGTGGAGTGCTGAAAACACCAGAAAACGTGTGTTTCGCATGCAATAGCACGAAAACAGCGATTTCGGTGGTTCTGCACACTTGTAACAGCAGAATCATGAAGATTATCACTGATAATGCATATCTCAGCTGGAAACAACAATGATACCAAAGATATCGCAGTTTCCGCATGTAAAACACTCTGTGGCGTGCTGAAAACACCAGAAAACGTGTTTTTGCATTCAATAGCACGAAAACAGCGATTTCGGTGATTCTGCACACTTGTAACAGCAGAATCATGAAGATTATCACTGAAAATGCTTATCTCAGCTGGAAACATCAACGATACCGAAGATATGGCAGTTTCCGCATATCAAACGCACTGTGGAGTGCTGAAAACACCAGAAAACGTGTTTTTCGCATTCAATAGCACGAAAACAGCGATTTCGGTGATTCTGCACATTTGTAACAGCAGAATCATGAAGATTATCACTGAAAATGCATATCTCAGCTGGAAACATCAACGATACCAAAGATATCGCAGTTTATGCATGTCAAACACTCTGTGGCGTGCTGAAAACACCAGAAAACGTGTTTTTCGCATTCAAAAGCACGAAAAAAGCGATTTCGGTGATTCTGCACATTTGTAACAGCAGAATCATGAAGATTATCACTGAAAATGCATATATCAGCTGGAAACATCAACGATACCGAAGATATGGCAGTTTCCGCATATCAAACGCACTGTCGAGTGCTGAAAACACCAGAAAACGTGTTTTTCGCATTCAATAGCACGAAAACAGCGATTTCGGAGATTCTGCACACTTGTAACAGCAGAATCATGAAGATTATCTCTGAAAATGCATATCTCAGCTGGAAAGAACAACGATACCAAAGATATCGCAGTTTCCGCATGTCAAACACTCTGTGGCGTGTTGAAAACACCAGAAAAAGAGTTTTTCGCATTCAAAAGCACGAAAACAACGATTTCGGTGATTCTGCACACTTGTAACAGCAGAATCATGAAGATTATCACTGATATTGCATATCTCAGCTGGTAACAACAACGATACCAAAGATATCGCAGTTTCCGCATGTCAAACACTCTGTGGCGTGCTGAAAGCACCAGAAAACGTGTTTTTCGCATTCAAAAGCCCGAAAACAGCGATTTCGGTGATTCTGCACATTTGTAACAGCAGAATCATGAAGATTATCACTGAAAATGCTTATCTCAGCTGGAAACATCAACGATACCGAAGATATGGCAGTTTCCGCATATCAAACGCACTGTGGAGTGCTGAAAACACCAGAAAACGTGTTTTTCGCATTCAATAGCACGAAAACAGCGATTTCGGTGATTCTGCACATTTGTAACAGCAGAATCATGAAGATTATCACTGAAAATGCATATCTCAGCTGGAAACATCAACGATACCAAAGATATCGCAGTTTATGCATGTCAAACACTCTGTGGCGTGCTGAAAACACCAGAAAACGTGTTTTTCGCATTCAAAAGCACGAAAAAAGCGATTTCGGTGATTCTGCACATTTGTAACAGCAGAATCATGAAGATTATCACTGAAAATGCATATCTCAGCTGGATACATCAACGATACCGAAGATATGGCAGTTTCCGCATATCAAACGCACTGTCGAGTGCTGAAAACACCAGAAAACGTGTTTTTCGCATTCAATAGCACGAAAACAGCGATTTCGGAGATTCTGCACACTTGTAACAGCAGAATCATGAAGATTATCTCTGAAAATGCATATCTCAGCTGGAAACAACAACGATACCAAAGATATCGCAGTTTCCGCATGTCAAACACTCTGTGGCGTGCTGAAAACACCAGAAAAAGAGTTTTTCGCATTCAAAAGCACGAACACAACGATTTCGGTGATTCTGCACACTTGTAACAGCAGAATCATGAAGATTATCACTGATAATGCATATCTCAGCTGGAAACAACAACGATACCAAAGATATCGCAGTTTCCGCATGTCAAACACTTTGTGGCGTGCTGAAAACACCAGAAAACGTGTTTTTCGCATTATAAAGCACGAAAACAGCGATTTCGGTGATTCTGCACACTTGTAACAGCAGAATCATGAAAATTATCACTGAAAATGCATATCTCAGTTGGAAACAACAACGATACCGACGTTATGGCAGTTTCCGCATATCAAACGCACTGTGGAGTGCTGAAAACACCAGAAAACGTGTTTTCGCATTCAATAGCACGAAAACAGCGATATCGGTGATTCTGCACACTTGTAACAGCAGAATCATGAAGATTATCACTGAAAATGCATATCTCAGCTGGAAACATCAACGATACCGAAGATATGGCAGTTTCCGCATATCATACGCACTGTGGAGTGCTGAAAACACCAGAAGACGTGTTTTTGCATTCAATAGCACGAAAACAGCGATTTCGGTGGTTCTGCACACTTGTAACAGCAGAATCATGAAGATTATCTCTGAAAATGCATATCTCAGCTGGAAACAACAACGATACCGAAGATATGGCAGTTTCCGCATATCAAACGCACTGTGGAGTGCTGAAAACACCAGAAAACGTGTGTTTCGCATTCAATAGCACGAAAACAGCGATTTCGGTGATTCTGCACACTTGTAACAGCAGAATCATGAGGATTATCACTGATAATGCATATCTCAGCTGGAAACATCAACGATACCGAAGATATGGCAGTTTCCGCATATCAAACGCACTGTCGAGTGCTGAAAACACCAGAAAACGTGTTTTTCGCATTCAATAGCACGAAAACAGCGATTTCGGAGATTCTGCACACTTGTAACAGCAGAATCATGAAGATTATCTCTGAAAATGCATATCTCAGCTGGAAACAACAACGATACCAAAGATATCGCAGTTTCCGCATATCAAACGCACTGTGGAGTGCTGAAAACACCAGAAAACGTGTTTTTACATTCACTAGCACGAAAACAGCGTTTTCGGTGGTTCTGCACACTTGTAACAGCAGAATCATGAAGATTATCTCTGAAAATGCATATCTCAGCTGGAAACAACAACGATACCGAAGATATGGCAGTTTCCGCATATCAAACGCACTGTGGAGTGCTGAAAACACCAGAAAACGTGTGTTTCGCATTCAATAGCACGAAAACAGCGATTTCGGTGATTCTTCACACTTGTAACAGCAGAATCATGAGGATTATCACTGATAATGCATATCTCAGCTGGAAACATCAACGATACCGAAGATATGGCAGTTTCCGCATATCAAACGCACTGTGGAGTGCTGAAAACACCAGAAAACGTGTTTTTGCATTCAATAGCACGGAAACAGCGATTTCGGTGGTTCTGCACACTTGTAACAGCAGAATCATGAAGATTATCTCTGAAAATGCATATCTCAGCTGGAAACAACAACGATACCGAAGATAAGGCAGTTTCCGCATATCAAACGCACTGTGGAGTGCTGAAAACACCAGAAAACGTGTGTTTCGCATTCAATAGCACGAAAACAGCGATTTCGGTGATTCTGCACACTTGTAACAGCAGAATCATGAGGATTATCACTGATAATGCATATCTCAGCTGGAAACATCAACGATACCGAAGATATGGCAGTTTCCGCATATCAAACGCACTGTGGAGTGCTGAAAACACCAGAAAACGTGTTTTCGCTTTCAATAGCACGAAAACAGCGATTTCGGTGATTCTGCACACTTGTAACAGCAGAATCATCAAGATTATCACTGAAAATGCATATCTCAGCTGGAAACATCCACGATACCGAAGATATGGCAGTTTCCGCATATCAAACGCACTGTGGAGTGTTGAAAACACCAGAAAACGTGTTTTCGCATTCAATAGCACGAAAACAGCGATTTCGGTGATTCTGCACACTTGTAACAGCAGAATCATGAAGATTATCACTGAAAATGCATATCTCAGCTGGATACAACAACGATACCGAAGATATGGCAGTTTCCGCATATCAAACGCACTGTGGAGTGCTGAAAACACCAGAAAACGTGTTTTCGGATTCAATAGCACGAAAACAGCGATTTCGGTGGTTCTGCACACTTGTAACAGCAGAATCATGAAGATTATCTCTGAAAATGCATATCTCAGCTGGAAACATCAACGATACCGAAGATATGGCAGTTTCCGCATATCAAACGCACTGTGGAGTGCTGAAAACACCAGAAAACGTGTTTTTCGCATTCAATAGCACGAAAACAGCGATTTCGGTGATTCTGCACACTTGTAACAGCAGAATCATGAGGTTTATCACTGATAATGCATATCTCAGCTGGAAACATCAACGATACCGAAGATATGGCAGTTTCCGCCGATCAAACGCACTGTGGAGTGCTGAAAACACCAGAAAACGTGTTTTTCGCATTCAGTAGCACGAAAACAGCGATTTCGGTGATTCTGCACACTTGTAACAGCAGAATCATGAAGATTATCACTGAAAATGCATATCTCAGCTGGAGACATCAACGATAACGAAGATATGGCAGTTTCCGCATATCAAACGCACTGTGGAGTGCTGAAAACACCAGAAAACGTGTTTTTGCATTCAATAGCACGAAAACAGCGATTTCGGTGGTTCTGCACACTTGTAACAGCAGAATCATGAAGATTATCTCTGAAAATGCATATCTCAGCTGGAAACAACAACGATACCGAAGATATGGCAGTTTCCGCATATCAAACGCACTGTGGAGTGCTGAAAACACCAGAAAACGTGTGTTTCGCATTCAATCGCACGAAAACAGCGATTTCGGTGATTCTGCACACTTGTAACAGCAGAATCATGAGGATTATCACTGATAATGCATATCTCAGCTGGAAACATCAACGATACCGAAGATATGGCAGTTTCCGCATATCAAACGCACTGTGGAGTGCTGAAAACACCAGAAAACGTGTGTTTCGCATTCAATAGCACGAAAACAGCGATTTCGGTGATTCTGCACACTTGTAACAGCAGAATCATGAGGATTATCACTGATAATGCATATCTCAGCTGGAAACATCAACGATACCGAAGATATGGCAGTTTCCGCATATCAAACGCACTGTGGAGTGCTGAAAACACCAGAAAACGTGTTTTTGCATTCAATAGCACGAAAACAGCGATTTCGGTGGTTCTGCACACTTGTAACAGCAGAATCATGAAGATTATCTCTGAAAATGCATATCTCAGCTGGAAACAACAACGATACCAAAGATATCGCAGTTTCCGCATATCAAACGCACTGTGGAGTGCTGAAAACACCAGAAAACGTGTTTTTACATTCACTAGCACGAAAACAGCGTTTTCGGTGGTTCTGCACACTTGTAACAGCAGAATCATGAAGATTATCTCTGAAAATGCATATCTCAGCTGGAAACAACAACGATACCGAAGATATGGCAGTTTCCGCATATCAAACGCACTGTGGAGTGCTGAAAACACCAGAAAACGTGTGTTTCGCATTCAATAGCACGAAAACAGCGATTTCGGTGATTCTTCACACTTGTAACAGCAGAATCATGAGGATTATCACTGATAATGCATATCTCAGCTGGAAACATCAACGATACCGAAGATATGGCAGTTTCCGCATATCAAACGCACTGTGGAGTGCTGAAAACACCAGAAAACGTGTTTTTGCATTCAATAGCACGGAAACAGCGATTTCGGTGGTTCTGCACACTTGTAACAGCAGAATCATGAAGATTATCTCTGAAAATGCATATCTCAGCTGGAAACAACAACGATACCGAAGATAAGGCAGTTTCCGCATATCAAACGCACTGTGGAGTGCTGAAAACACCAGAAAACGTGTGTTTCGCATTCAATAGCACGAAAACAGCGATTTCGGTGATTCTGCACACTTGTAACAGCAGAATCATGAGGATTATCACTGATAATGCATATCTCAGCTGGAAACATCAACGATACCGAAGATATGGCAGTTTCCGCATATCAAACGCACTGTGGAGTGCTGAAAACACCAGAAAACGTGTTTTCGCTTTCAATAGCACGAAAACAGCGATTTCGGTGATTCTGCACACTTGTAACAGCAGAATCATCAAGATTATCACTGAAAATGCATATCTCAGCTGGAAACATCCACGATACCGAAGATATGGCAGTTTCCGCATATCAAACGCACTGTGGAGTGTTGAAAACACCAGAAAACGTGTTTTCGCATTCAATAGCACGAAAACAGCGATTTCGGTGATTCTGCACACTTGTAACAGCAGAATCATGAAGATTATCACTGAAAATGCATATCTCAGCTGGATACAACAACGATACCGAAGATATGGCAGTTTCCGCATATCAAACGCACTGTGGAGTGCTGAAAACACCAGAAAACGTGTTTTCGCATTCAATAGCACGAAAACAGCGATTTCGGTGGTTCTGCACACTTGTAACAGCAGAATCATGAAGATTATCTCTGAAAATGCATATCTCAGCTGGAAACATCAACGATACCGAAGATATGGCAGTTTCCGCATATCAAACGCACTGTGGAGTGCTGAAAACACCAGAAAACGTGTTTTTCGCATTCAATAGCACGAAAACAGCGATTTCGGTGATTCTGCACACTTGTAACAGCAGAATCATGAGGTTTATCACTGATAATGCATATCTCAGCTGGAAACATCAACGATACCGAAGATATGGCAGTTTCCGCCGATCAAACGCACTGTGGAGTGCTGAAAACACCAGAAAACGTGTTTTTCGCATTCAGTAGCACGAAAACAGCGATTTCGGTGATTCTGCACACTTGTAACAGCAGAATCATGAAGATTATCACTGAAAATGCATATCTCAGCTGGAGACATCAACGATAACGAAGATATGGCAGTTTCCGCATATCAAACGCACTGTGGAGTGCTGAAAACACCAGAAAACGTGTTTTTGCATTCAATAGCACGAAAACAGCGATTTCGGTGGTTCTGCACACTTGTAACAGCAGAATCATGAAGATTATCTCTGAAAATGCATATCTCAGCTGGAAACAACAACGATACCGAAGATATGGCAGTTTCCGCATATCAAACGCACTGTGGAGTGCTGAAAACACCAGAAAACGTGTGTTTCGCATTCAATAGCACGAAAACAGCGATTTCGGTGATTCTGCACACTTGTAACAGCAGAATCATGAGGATTATCACTGATAATGCATATCTCAGCTGGAAACATCAACGATACCGAAGATATGGCAGTTTCCGCATATCAAACGCACTGTGGAGTGCTGAAAACACCAGAAAACGTGTGTTTCGCATTCAATAGCACGAAAACAGCGATTTCGGTGATTCTGCACACTTGTAACAGCAGAATCATGAAGATTATCACTGAAAATGCATATCTCAGCTGGATACAACAACGATACCGAAGATATGGCAGTTTCCGCATATCAAACGCACTGTGGAGTGCTGAAAACACCAGAAAACGTGTGTTTCGCATGCAATAGCACGAAAACAGCGATTTCGGTGGTTCTGCACACTTGTAACAGCAGAATCATGAAGATTATCACTGATAATGCATATCTCAGCTGGAAACAACAATGATACCAAAGATATCGCAGTTTCCGCATGTAAAACACTCTGTGGCGTGCTGAAAACACCAGAAAACGTGTTTTTGCATTCAATAGCACGAAAACAGCGATTTCGGTGATTCTGCACACTTGTAACAGCAGAATCATGAAGATTATCACTGAAAATGCTTATCTCAGCTGGAAACATCAACGATACCGAAGATATGGCAGTTTCCGCATATCAAACGCACTGTGGAGTGCTGAAAACACCAGAAAACGTGTTTTTCGCATTCAATAGCACGAAAACAGCGATTTCGGTGATTCTGCACATTTGTAACAGCAGAATCATGAAGATTATCACTGAAAATGCATATCTCAGCTGGAAACATCAACGATACCAAAGATATCGCAGTTTATGCATGTCAAACACTCTGTGGCGTGCTGAAAACACCAGAAAACGTGTTTTTCGCATTCAAAAGCACGAAAAAAGCGATTTCGGTGATTCTGCACATTTGTAACAGCAGAATCATGAAGATTATCACTGAAAATGCATATATCAGCTGGAAACATCAACGATACCGAAGATATGGCAGTTTCCGCATATCAAACGCACTGTCGAGTGCTGAAAACACCAGAAAACGTGTTTTTCGCATTCAATAGCACGAAAACAGCGATTTCGGAGATTCTGCACACTTGTAACAGCAGAATCATGAAGATTATCTCTGAAAATGCATATCTCAGCTGGAAACAACAACGATACCAAAGATATCGCAGTTTCCGCATGTCAAACACTCTGTGGCGTGTTGAAAACACCAGAAAAAGAGTTTTTCGCATTCAAAAGCACGAAAACAACGATTTCGGTGATTCTGCACACTTGTAACAGCAGAATCATGAAGATTATCACTGATATTGCATATCTCAGCTGGTAACAACAACGATACCAAAGATATCGCAGTTTCCGCATGTCAAACACTCTGTGGCGTGCTGAAAGCACCAGAAAACGTGTTTTTCGCATTCAAAAGCCCGAAAACAGCGATTTCGGTGATTCTGCACATTTGTAACAGCAGAATCATGAAGATTATCACTGAAAATGCTTATCTCAGCTGGAAACATCAACGATACCGAAGATATGGCAGTTTCCGCATATCAAACGCACTGTGGAGTGCTGAAAACACCAGAAAACGTGTTTTTCGCATTCAATAGCACGAAAACAGCGATTTCGGTGATTCTGCACATTTGTAACAGCAGAATCATGAAGATTATCACTGAAAATGCATATCTCAGCTGGAAACATCAACGATACCAAAGATATCGCAGTTTATGCATGTCAAACACTCTGTGGCGTGCTGAAAACACCAGAAAACGTGTTTTTCGCATTCAAAAGCACGAAAAAAGCGATTTCGGTGATTCTGCACATTTGTAACAGCAGAATCATGAAGATTTTCACTGAAAATGCATATCTCAGCTGGAAACATCAACGATACCGAAGATATGGCAGTTTCCGCATATCAAACGCACTGTCGAGTGCTGAAAACACCAGAAAACGTGTTTTTCGCATTCAATAGCACGAAAACAGCGATTTCGGAGATTCTGCACACTTGTAACAGCAGAATCATGAAGATTATCTCTGAAAATGCATATCTCAGCTGGAAACAACAACGATACCAAAGATATCGCAGTTTCCGCATGTCAAACACTCTGTGGCGTGCTGAAAACACCAGAAAAAGAGTTTTTCGCATTCAAAAGCACGAAAACAACGATTTCGGTGATTCTGCACACTTGTAACAGCAGAATCATGAAGATTATCACTGATAATGCATATCTCAGCTGGAAACAACAACGATACCAAAGATATCGCAGTTTCCGCATGTCAAACACTTTGTGGCGTGCTGAAAACACCAGAAAACGTGTTTTTCGCATTATAAAGCACGAAAACAGCGATTTCGGTGATTCTGCACACTTGTAACAGCAGAATCATGAAAATTATCACTGAAAATGCATATCTCAGCTGGAAACAACAACGATACCGACGTTATGGCAGTTTCCGCATATCAAACGCACTGTGGAGTGCTGAAAACACCAGAAAACGTGTTTTCGCATTCAATAGCACGAAAACAGCGATATCGGTGAATCTGCACACTTGTAACAGCAGAATCATGAAGATTATCACTGAAAATGCATATCTCAGCTGGAAACATCAACGATACCGAAGATATGGCAGTTTCCGCATATCATACGCACTGTGGAGTGCTGAAAACACCAGAAAACGTGTTTTTGCATTCAATAGCACGAAAACAGCGATTTCGGTGGTTCTGCACACTTGTAACAGCAGAATCATGAAGATTATCTCTGAAAATGCATATCTCAGCTGGAAACAACAACGATACCGAAGATATGGCAGTTTCCGTATATCAAACGCACTGTGGAGTGCTGAAAACACCAGAAAACGTGTGTTTCGCATTCAATAGCACGAAAACAGCGATTTCGGTGATTCTGCACACTTGTAACAGCAGAATCATGAGGATTATCGCTGATAATGCATATCTCAGCTGGAAACATCAACGATACCGAAGATATGGCAGTTTCCGCATATCAAACGCACTGTCGAGTGCTGAAAACACCAGAAAACGTGTTTTTCGCATTCAATAGCACGAAAACAGCGATTTCGGAGATTCTGCACACTTGTAACAGCAGAATCATGAAGATTATCTCTGAAAATGCATATCTCAGCTGGAAACAACAACGATACCAAAGATATCGCAGTTTCCGCATGTCAAACACTCTGTGGCGTGCTGAAAACACCAGAAAAAGAGTTTTTCGCATTCAAACGCACGAAAACAGCGATTTCGGTGATTCTGCACACTTGTAACAGCAGAATCATGAAAATTATCACTGAAAATGCATATCTCAGCTGGAAACAACAACGATACCGACGTTATGGCAGTTTCCGCATATCAAACGCACTGTGGAGTGCTGAAAACACCAGAAAACGTGTTTTCGCATTCAATAGCACGAAAACAGCGATATCGGTGATTCTGCACACTTGTAACAGCAGAATCATGAAGATTATCACTGAAAATGCATATCTCAGCTGGAAACATCAACGATACCGAAGATATGGCAGTTTCCGCATATCAAACGCACTGTGGAGTGCTGAAAACACCAGAAAACGTGTTTTTGCATTCAATAGCACGAAAACAGCGATTTCGGTGGTTCTGCACACTTGTAACAGCAGAATCATGAAGATTATCTCTGAAAATGCATATCTCAGCTGGAAACAACAACGATACCGAAGATATGGCAGTTTCCGCATATCAAACGCACTGTGGAGTGTTGAAAACACCAGAAAACGTGTTTTCGCATTCAATAGCACGAAAACAGCGATTACGGTGATTCTGCACACTTGTAACAGCAGAATCATGAAGATTATCACTGAAAATGCATATCTCAGCTGGATACAACAACGATACCGAAGATATGGCAGTTTCCGCATATCAAACGCACTGTGGAGTGCTGAAAACACCAGAAAACGTGTTTTCGCATTCAATAGCACGAAAACATCGATTTCGGTGGTTCTGCACACTTGTAACAGCAGAATCATGAAGATTATCTCTGAAAATGCATATCTCAGCTGGAAACATCAACGATACCGAAGATATGGCAGTTTCCGCATATCAAACGCACTGTGGAGTGCTGAAAACACCAGAAAACGTGTTTTTCGCATTCAGTAGCACGAAAACAGCGATTTCGGTGATTCTGCACACTTGTAACAGCAGAATCATGAAGATTATCACTGAAAATGCATATCTCAGCTGGAGACATCAACGATAACGAAGATATGGCAGTTTCCGCATATCAAGCGCACTGTGGAGTGCTGAAAACACCAGAAAACGTGTTTTCGCATTCAATAGCACGAAAACAGCGATTTCGGTGATTCTGCACACTTGTAACAGCAGAATCATGAGGATTATCACTGATAATGCATATCTCAGCTGGAAACATCAACGATACCGAAGATATGGCAGTTTCCGCATATCAAACGCACTGTGGAGTGCTGAAAACACCAGAAAACGTGTTTTCGCATTCAATAGCACGAAAACAGCGATTTCGGTGATTCTGCACACTTGTAAGAGCAGAATCATGAAGATTATCACTGAAAATGCATATCTCAGCTGGATACAACAACGATACCGAAGATATGGCAGTTTCCGCATATCAAACGCACTGTGGAGTGCTGAAAACACCAGAAAACGTGTTTTTACATTCACTAGCACGAAAACCGCGATTTCGTTGGTTCTGCACACTTGTAACAGCAGAATCATGAAGATTATCTCTGAAAATGCATATCTCAGATGGAAACAACAACGATACCGAAGATATGGCAGTTTCCGCATATCAAACGCACTGTGGAGTGCTGAAAACACCAGAAAACGTGTGTTTCGCATTCAATAGCACGAAAACAGCGATTTCGGTGATTCTTCACACTTGTAACAGCAGAATCATGAGGATTATCACTGATAATGCATATCTCAGCTGGAAACATCAACGATACCGAAGATATGGCAGTTTCCGCATATCAAACGCACTGTGGAGTGCTGAAAACACCAGAAAACGTGTTTTTGCATTCAATAGCACGAAAACAGCGATTTCGGTGGTTCTGCACACTTGTAACAGCAGAATCATGAAGATTATCTCTGAAAATGCATATCTCAGCTGGAAACAACAACGATACCGAAGATATGGCAGTTTCCGCATATCAAACGCACTGTGGAGTGTTGAAAACACCAGAAAACGTGTTTTCGCATTCAATAGCACGAAAACAGCGATTACGGTGATTCTGCACACTTGTAACAGCAGAATCATGAAGATTATCACTGAAAATGCATATCTCAGCTGGATACAACAACGATACCGAAGATATGGCAGTTTCCGCATATCAAACGCACTGTGGAGTGCTGAAAACACCAGAAAACGTGTTTTCGCATTCAATAGCACGAAAACATCGATTTCGGTGGTTCTGCACACTTGTAACAGCAGAATCATGAAGATTATCTCTGAAAATGCATATCTCAGCTGGAAACATCAACGATACCGAAGATATGGCAGTTTCCGCATATCAAACGCACTGTGGAGTGCTGAAAACACCAGAAAACGTGTTTTTCGCATTCAGTAGCACGAAAACAGCGATTTCGGTGATTCTGCACACTTGTAACAGCAGAATCATGAGGATTATCACTGATAATGCATATCTCAGCTGGAAACATCAACGATACCGAAGATATGGCAGTTTCCGCATATCAAACGCACTGTGGAGTGCTGAAAACACCAGAAAACGTGTTTTTGCATTCAATAGCACGAAAACAGCGATTTCGGTGGTTCTGCACACTTGTAACAGCAGAATCATGAAGATTATCTCTGAAAATGCATATCTCAGCTGGAAACAACAACGATACCGAAGATATGGCAGTTTCCGCATATCAAACGCACTGTGGAGTGTTGAAAACACCAGAAAACGTGTTTTCGCATTCAATAGCACGAAAACAGCGATTACGGTGATTCTGCACACTTGTAACAGCAGAATCATGAAGATTATCACTGAAAATGCATATCTCAGCTGGATACAACAACGATACCGAAGATATGGCAGTTTCCGCATATCAAACGCACTGTGGAGTGCTGAAAACACCAGAAAACGTGTTTTCGCATTCAATAGCACGAAAACATCGATTTCGGTGGTTCTGCACACTTGTAACAGCAGAATCATGAAGATTATCTCTGAAAATGCATATCTCAGCTGGAAACATCAACGATACCGAAGATATGGCAGTTTCCGCATATCAAACGCACTGTGGAGTGCTGAAAACACCAGAAAACGTGTTTTTCGCATTCAGTAGCACGAAAACAGCGATTTCGGTGATTCTGCACACTTGTAACAGCAGAATCATGAAGATTATCACTGAAAATGCATATCTCAGCTGGAGACATCAACGATAACGAAGATATGGCAGTTTCCGCATATCAAGCGCACTGTGGAGTGCTGAAAACACCAGAAAACGTGTTTTCGCATTCAATAGCACGAAAACAGCGATTTCGGTGATTCTGCACACTTGTAACAGCAGAATCATGAGGATTATCACTGATAATGCATATCTCAGCTGGAAACATCAACGATACCGAAGATATGGCAGTTTCCGCATATCAAACGCACTGTGGAGTGCTGAAAACACCAGAAAACGTGTTTTCGCATTCAATAGCACGAAAACAGCGATTTCGGTGATTCTGCACACTTGTAAGAGCAGAATCATGAAGATTATCACTGAAAATGCATATCTCAGCTGGATACAACAACGATACCGAAGATATGGCAGTTTCCGCATATCAAACGCACTGTGGAGTGCTGAAAACACCAGAAAACGTGTTTTTACATTCACTAGCACGAAAACCGCGATTTCGTTGGTTCTGCACACTTGTAACAGCAGAATCATGAAGATTATCTCTGAAAATGCATATCTCAGATGGAAACAACAACGATACCGAAGATATGGCAGTTTCCGCATATCAAACGCACTGTGGAGTGCTGAAAACACCAGAAAACGTGTGTTTCGCATTCAATAGCACGAAAACAGCGATTTCGGTGATTCTTCACACTTGTAACAGCAGAATCATGAGGATTATCACTGATAATGCATATCTCAGCTGGAAACATCAACGATACCGAAGATATGGCAGTTTCCGCATATCAAACGCACTGTGGAGTGCTGAAAACACCAGAAAACGTGTTTTTGCATTCAATAGCACGAAAACAGCGATTTCGGTGGTTCTGCACACTTGTAACAGCAGAATCATGAAGATTATCTCTGAAAATGCATATCTCAGCTGGAAACAAAAACGATACCGAAGATATGGCAGTTTCCGCATATCAAACGCACTGTGGAGTGCTGAAAACACCAGAAAACGTGTGTTTCGCATTCAATAGCACGAAAACAGCGATTTCGGTGATTCTGCACACTTGTAACAGCAGAATCATCAAGATTATCACTGAAAATGCATATCTCAGCTGGAAACATCCACGATACCGAAGATATGGCAGTTTCCGCATATCAAACGCACTGTGGAGTGTTGAAAACACCAGAAAACGTGTTTTCGCATTCAATAGCACGAAAACAGCGATTTCGGTGATTCTGCACACTTGTAACAGCAGAATCATGAAGATTATCACTGAAAATGCATATCTCAGCTGGATACAACAACGATACCGAAGATATGGCAGCTTCCGCATATCAAACGCACTGTGGAGTGCTGAAAACACCAGAAAACGTGTTTTCGCATTCAATAGCACGAAAACATCGATTTCGGTGGTTCTGCACACTTGTAACAGCAGAATCATGAAGATTATCTCTGAAAATGCATATCTCAGCTGGAAACATCAACGATACCGAAGATATGGCAGTTTCCGCATATCAAACGCACTGTGGAGTGCTGAAAACACCAGAAAACGTGTTTTTCGCATTCAGTAGCACGAAAACAGCGATTTCGGTGATTCTGCACACTTGTAACAGCAGAATCATGAAGATTATCACTGAAAATGCATATCTCAGCTGGAGACATCAACGATAACGAAGATATGGCAGTTTCCGCATATCAAGCGCACTGTGGAGTGCTGAAAACACCAGAAAACGTGTTTTCGCATTCAATAGCACGAAAACAGCGATTTCGGTGATTCTGCACACTTGTAACAGCAGAATCATGAGGATTATCACTGATAATGCATATCTCAGCTGGAAACATCAACGATACCGAAGATATGGCAGTTTCCGCATATCAAACGCACTGTGGAGTGCTGAAAACACCAGAAAACGTGATTTCGCATTCAATAGCACGAAAACAGCGATTTCGGTGATTCTGCACACTTGTAACAGCAGAATCATGAAGATTATCACTGAAAATGCATATCTCAGCTGGATACAACAACGATACCGAAGATATGGCAGTTTCCGCATATCAAACGCACTGTGGAGTGCTGAAAACACCAGAAAACGTGTTTTTACATTCACTAGCACGAAAACAGCGATTTCGGTGGTTCTGCACACTTGTAACAGCAGAATCATGAAGATTATCTCTGAAAATGCATATCTCAGCTGGAAACAACAACGATACCGAAGATATGGCAGCTTCCGCATATCAAACGCACTGTGGAGTGCTGAAAACACCAGAAAACGTGTGTTTCGCATTCAATAGCACGAAAACAGCGATTTCGGTGATTCTTCACACTTGTAACAGCAGAATCATGAGGATTATCACTGATAATGCATATCTCAGGTGGAAACATCAACGATACCGAAGATATGGCAGTTTCCGCATATCAAACGCACTGTGGAGTGCTGAAAACACCAGAAAACGTGTTTTTGCATTCAATAGCACGAAAACAGCGATTTCGGTGGTTCTGCACACTTGTAACAGCAGAATCATGAAGATTATCTCTGAAAATGCATATCTCAGCTGGAAACAACAACGATACCGAAGATATGGCAGTTTCCGCATATCAAACGCACTGTGGAGTGCTGAAAACACCAGAAAACGTGTGTTTCGCATTCAATAGCACGAAAACAGCGATTTCGGTGATTCTGCACACTTGTAACAGCAGAATCATGAGGATTATCACTGATAATGCATATCTCAGCTGGAAACATCAACGATACCGAAGATATGGCAGTTTCCGCATATCAAACGCACTGTGGAGTGCTGAAAACACCAGAAAACGTGTTTTCGCATTCAATAGCACGAAAACAGCGATTTCGGTGATTCTGCACACTTGTAACAGCAGAATCATCAAGATTATCACTGAAAATGCATATCTCAGCTGGAAACATCCACGATACCGAAGATATGGCAGTTTCCGCATATCAAACGCACTGTGGAGTGTTGAAAACACCAGAAAACGTGTTTTCGCATTCAATAGCACGAAAACAGCGATTTCGGTGATTCTGCACACTTGTAACAGCAGAATCATGAAGATTATCACTGAAAATGCATATCTCAGCTGGATACAACAACGATACCGAAGATATGGCAGTTTCCGCATATCAAACGCACTGTGGAGTGCTGAAAACACCAGAAAACGTGTGTTTCGCATTCAATAGCACGAAAACAGCGATTTCGGTGATTCTTCACACTTGTAACAGCAGAATCATGAGGATTATCACTGATAATGCATATCTCAGCTGGAAACATCAACGATACCGAAGATATGGCAGTTTCCGCATATCAAACGCACTGTGGAGTGCTGAAAACACCAGAAAACGTGTTTTTGTATTCAATAGCACGAAAACAGCGATTTCGGTGGTTCTGCACACTTGTAACAGCAGAATCATGAAGATTATCTCTGAAAATGCATATCTCAGCTGGAAACAACAACGATACCGAAGATATGGCAGTTTCCGCATATCAAACGCACTGTGGAGTGCTGAAAACACCAGAAAACGTGTGTTTCGCATTCAATAGCACGAAAACAGCGATTTCGGTGATTCTGCACACTTGTAACAGCAGAATCATGAGGATTATCACTGATAATGCATATCTCAGCTGGAAACATCAACGATACCGAAGATATGGCAGTTTCCGCATATCAAACGCACTGTGGAGTGCTGAAAACACCAGAAAACGTGTTTTCGCATTCAATAGCACGAAAACAGCGATTTCGGTGATTCTGCACACTTGTAACAGCAGAATCATCAAGATTATCACTGAAAATGCATATCTCAGCTGGAAACATCCACGATACCGAAGATATGGCAGTTTCCGCATATCAAACGCACTGTGGAGTGTTGAAAACACCAGAAAACGTGTTTTCGCATTCAATAGCACGAAAACAGCGATTTCGGTGATTCTGCACACTTGTAACAGCAGAATCATGAGGATTATCACTGAAAATGCATATCTCAGCTGGAAACATCCACGATACCGAAGATATGGCAGTTTCCGCATATCAAACGCACTGTGGAGTGTTGAAAACACCAGAAAACGTGTTTTCGCATTCAATAGCACGAAAACAGCGATTTCGGTGATTCTGCACACTTGTAACAGCAGAATCATGAAGATTATCACTGAAAATGCATATCTCAGCTGGATACAACAACGATACCGAAGATATGGCAGTTTCCGCATATCAAACGCACTGTGGAGTGCTGAAAACACCAGAAAACGTGTGTTTCGCATTCAATAGCACGAAAACAGCGATTTCGGTGATTCTTCACACTTGTAACAGCAGAATCATGAGGATTATCACTGATAATGCATATCTCAGCTGGAAACATCAACGATACCGAAGATATGGCAGTTTCCGCATATCAAACGCACTGTGGAGTGCTGAAAACACCAGAAAACGTGTTTTCGCATTCAATAGCACGAAAACAGCGATTTCGGTGATTCTGCACACTTGTAACAGCAGAATCATCAAGATTATCACTGAAAATGCATATCTCAGCTGGAAACATCCACGATACCGAAGATATGGCAGTTTCCGCATATCAAACGCACTGTGGAGTGTTGAAAACACCAGAAAACGTGTTTTCGCATTCAATAGCACGAAAACAGCGATTTCGGTGATTCTGCACACTTGTAACAGCAGAATCATGAAGATTATCACTGAAAATGCATATCTCAGCTGGATACAACAACGATACCGAAGATATGGCAGTTTCCGCATATCAAACGCACTGTGGAGTGCTGAAAACACCAGAAAACGTGTGTTTCGCATTCAATAGCACGAAAACAGCGATTTCGGTGATTCTTCACACTTGTAACAGCAGAATCATGAGGATTATCACTGATAATGCATATCTCAGCTGGAAACATCAACGATACCGAAGATATGGCAGTTTCCGCATATCAAACGCACTGTGGAGTGCTGAAAACACCAGAAAACGTGTTTTTGTATTCAATAGCACGAAAACAGCGATTTCGGTGGTTCTGCACACTTGTAACAGCAGAATCATGAAGATTATCTCTGAAAATGCATATCTCAGCTGGAAACAACAACGATACCGAAGATATGGCAGTTTCCGCATATCAAACGCACTGTGGAGTGCTGAAAACACCAGAAAACGTGTGTTTCGCATTCAATAGCACGAAAACAGCGATTTCGGTGATTCTGCACACTTGTAACAGCAGAATCATGAGGATTATCACTGATAATGCATATCTCAGCTGGAAACATCAACGATACCGAAGATATGGCAGTTTCCGCATATCAAACGCACTGTGGAGTGCTGAAAACACCAGAAAACGTGTTTTCGCATTCAATAGCACGAAAACAGCGATTTCGGTGATTCTGCACACTTGTAACAGCAGAATCATCAAGATTATCACTGAAAATGCATATCTCAGCTGGAAACATCCACGATACCGAAGATATGGCAGTTTCCGCATATCAAACGCACTGTGGAGTGTTGAAAACACCAGAAAACGTGTTTTCGCATTCAATAGCACGAAAACAGCGATTTCGGTGATTCTGCACACTTGTAACAGCAGAATCATGAAGATTATCACTGAAAATGCATATCTCAGCTGGATACAACAACGATACCGAAGATATGGCAGTTTCCGCATATCAAACGCACTGTGGAGTGCTGAAAACACCAGAAAACGTGTGTTTCGCATTCAATAGCACGAAAACAGCGATTTCGGTGATTCTTCACACTTGTAACAGCAGAATCATGAGGATTATCACTGATAATGCATATCTCAGCTGGAAACATCAACGATACCGAAGATATGGCAGTTTCCGCATATCAAACGCACTGTGGAGTGCTGAAAACACCAGAAAACGTGTGTTTCGCATTCAATAGCACGAAAACAGCGATTTCGGTGATTCTGCACACTTGTAACAGCAGAATCATGAGGATTATCACTGATAATGCATATCTCAGCTGGAAACATCAACGATACCGAAGATATGGCAGTTTCCGCATATCAAACGCACTGTGGAGTGCTGAAAACACCAGAAAACGTGTTTTCGCATTCAATAGCACGAAAACAGCGATTTCGGTGATTCTGCACACTTGTAACAGCAGAATCATCAAGATTATCACTGAAAATGCATATCTCAGCTGGAAACATCCACGATACCGAAGATATGGCAGTTTCCGCATATCAAACGCACTGTGGAGTGTTGAAAACACCAGAAAACGTGTTTTCGCATTCAATAGCACGAAAACAGCGATTTCGGTGATTCTGCACACTTGTAACAGCAGAATCATGAAGATTATCACTGAAAATGCATATCTCAGCTGGATGCAACAACGATACCGAAGATATGGCAGTTTCCGCATATCAAACGCACTGTGGAGTGCTGAAAACACCAGAAAACGTGTTTTCGCATTCAATAGCACGAAAACAGCGATTTCGGTGGTTCTGCACACTTGTAACAGCAGAATCATGAAGATTATCTCTGAAAATGCATATCTCAGCTGGAAACATCAACGATACCGAAGATATGGCAGTTTCCGCATATCAAACGCACTGTGGAGTGCTGAAAACACCAGAAAACGTGTGTTTCGCATTCAATAGCACGAAAACAGCGATTTCGGTGATTCTGCACACTTGTAACAGCACAATCATGAGGTTTATCACTGATAATGCATATCTCAGCTGGAAACATCAACGATACCGAAGATATGGCAGTTTCCGCATATCAAACGCACTGTGGAGTGCTGAAAACACCAGAAAACGTGTTTTCGCATTCAATAGCACGAAAACAGCGATTTCGGTGATTCCGCACACTAGTAACAGCAGAATCATGAAGATTATCACTGAAAATGCATATCTCAGCTGGAAACATCAACGATACCGAAGATATGGCAGTTTCCGCATATCAAACGCACTGTGGAGTGCTGAAAACACCAGAAAACGTGTTTTTCGCATTCAATAGCACGAAAACAGCGATTTCGGTGATTCTAAACACTTGTAACAGCAGAATCATGAAGATTATCACTGAAAATGCATATCTCAGCTGGATACAACAACGATACCGAAGATATGGCAGTTTCCGCATATCAAACGCACTGTGGAGTGCTGAAAACACCAGAAAACGTGTTTTCGCATTCAATAGCACGAAAACAGCGATTTCGGTGGTTCTGCACACTTGTAACAGCAGAATCATGAAGATTATCTCTGAAAATGCATATCTCAGCTGGAAACATCAACGATACCGAAGTTATGGCAGTTTCCGCATATCAAACGCACTGTGGAGTGCTGAAAACACCAGAAAACGTGTGTTTCGCATTCAATAGCACGAAAACAGCGATTTCGGTGATTCTGCACACTTGTAACAGCAGAATCATGAGGTTTATCACTGATAATGCATATCTCAGTTGGAAACATCAACGATACCGAAGATATGGCAGTTTCCGCATATCAAACGCACTGTGGAGTGCTGAAAACACCAGAAAACGTGTTTTCGCATTCAATAGCACGAAAACAGCGATTTCGGTGATTCCGCACACTTGTAACAGCAGAATCATGAAGATTATCACTGAAAATGCATATCTCAGCTGGAAACATCAACGATACCGAAGATATGGCAGTTTCCGCATATCAAACGCACTGTGGCGTGCTGAAAACACCAGTAAACGTGTTTTTCGCATTCAATAGCACGAAAACAGCGATTTCGGTGATTCTGCACACTTGTAACAGCAGAATCATGAGGATTATCACTGATAATGCATATCTCAGCTGGAAACATCAACGATACCGAAGATATGGCAGTTTCCGCATATCAAACGCACTGTGGAGTGCTGAAAACACCAGAAAACGTGTTTTCGCATTCAATAGCACGAAAACAGCGATTTCGGTGATTCTGCACATTTGTAACAGCAGAATCATGAAGATTATCACTGAAAGTGCATATCTCAGCTGGAAACATCAACGATACCAAAGATATCGCAGTTTATGCATGTCAAACACTCTGTGGCATGCTGAAAACACCAGAAAACGTGTTTTTCGCATTCAAAAGCACGAAAAAAGCGATTTCGGTGATTCTGCACATTTGTAACAGCAGAATCATGAAGATTATCACTGAAAATGCATATCTCAGCTGGAAACATCAACGATACCGAAGATATGGCAGTTTCCGCATATCAAACGCACTGTGGAGTGCTGAAAACACCAGAAAACGTGTTTTTCGCATTCAATAGCACGAAAACAGCGATTTCGGTGATTCTAAACACTTGTAACAGCAGAATCATGAAGATTATCACTGAAAATGCATATCTCAGCTGGATACAACAACGATACCGAAGATATGGCAGTTTCCGCATATCAAACGCACTGTGGAGTGCTGAAAACACCAGAAAACGTGTTTTCGCATTCAATAGCACGAAAACAGCGATTTCGGTGGTTCTGCACACTTGTAACAGCAGAATCATGAAGATTATCACTGAAAATGCATATCTCAGCTGGAAACAACAACGATACCGACGTTATGGCAGTTTCCGCATATCAAACGCACTGTGGAGTGCTGAAAACACCAGAAAACGTGTTTTCGCATTCAATAGCACGAAAACAGCGATATCGGTGATTCTGCACACTTGTAACAGCAGAATCATGAAGATTATCACTGAAAATGCATATCTCAGCTGGAAACATCAACGATACCGAAGATATGGCAGTTTCCGCATATCAAACGCACTGTGGAGTGCTGAAAACACCAGAAAACGTGTTTTTGCATTCAATAGCACGAAAACAGCGATTTCGGTGGTTCTGCACACTTGTAACAGCAGAATCATGAAGATTATCACTGAAAATGCATATCTCAGCTGGAGACATCAACGATAACGAAGATATGGCAGTTTCCGCATATCAAACGCACTGTGGAGTGCTGAAAACACCAGAAAACGTGTTTTCGCATTCAATAGCACGAAAACAGCGATTTCGGTGATTCTGCACACTTGTAACAGCAGAATCATCAAGATTATCACTGAAAATGCATATCTCAGCTGGAAACATCCACGATACCGAAGATATGGCAGTTTCCGCATATCAAACGCACTGTGGAGTGTTGAAAACACCAGAAAACGTGTTTTCGCATTCAATAGCACGAAAACAGCGATTTCGGTGATTCTGCACACTTGTAACAGCAGAATCATGAAGATTATCACTGAAAATGCATATCTCAGCTGGATACAACAACGATACCGAAGATATGGCAGTTTCCGCATATCAAACGCACTGTGGAGTGCTGAAAACACCAGAAAACGTGTTTTCGCATTCAAAAGCACGAAAAAAGCGATTTCGGTGATTCTGCACATTTGTAACAGCAGAATCATGAAGATTATCACTGAAAATGCATATATCAGCTGGAAACATCAACGATACCGAAGATATGGCAGTTTCCGCATATCAAACGCACTGTGGAGTGCTGAAAACACCAGAAAACGTGTGTTTCGCATTCAATAGCACGAAAACAGCGATTTCGGTGATTCTGCCCACTTGTAACAGCAGAATCATGAGGTTTATCACTGATAATGCATATCTCAGCTGGAAACATCAACGATACCGAAGATATGGCAGTTTCCGCATATCAAACGCACTGTGGAGTGCTGAAAACACCAGAAAACGTGTTTTCGCATTCAATAGCACGAAAACAGCGATTTCGGTGATTCCGCACACTTGTAACAGCAGAATCATGAAGATTATCACTGAAAATGCATATCTCAGCTGGAAACATCAACGATACCGAAGATATGGCAGTTTCCGCATATCAAACGCACTGTGGAGTGCTGAAAACACCAGAAAACGTGTTTTTCGCATTCAATAGCACGGAAACAGCGATTTCGGTGATTCTGCACACTTGTAACAGCAGAATCATGAAGATTATCACTGATAATGCATATCTCAGCTGGAAACAACAACGATACCAAAGATATGGCAATTTCCGCATATCAAACGCACTGTGGAGTGCTGAAAACACCAGAAAACGTGTTTTTACATTCACTAGCACGAAAACAGCGATTTCGGTGGTTCTGCACACTTGTAACAGCAGAATCATGAAGATTATCTCTGAAAATGCATATCTCAGCTGGAAACAACAACGATACCGAAGATATGGCAGTTTCCGCATATCAAACGCACTGTGGAGTGCTGAAAACACCAGAAAACGTGTGTTTCGCATTCAATAGCACGAAAACAGCGATTTCGGTGGTTCTGCACACTTGTAGCAGCAGAATCATGAAGATTATCTCTGAAAATGCATATCTCAGCTGGAAACAACAACGATACCGAAGATATGGCAGTTTCCGCATATCAAACGCACTGTGGAGTGCTGAAAACACCAGAAAACGTGTGTTTCGCATTCAATAGTACGAAAACAGCGATTTCGGTGATTCTGCACACTTGTAACAGCAGCATCATGAAGATTATCACTGAAAATGCATATCTCAGCTGGATACAACAACGATACCGAAGATATGGCAGTTTCCGCATATCAAACGCACTGTGGAGTGCTGAAAACACCAGAAAACGTGTGTTTCGCATGCAATAGCACGAAAACAGCGATTTCGGTGGTTCTGCACACTTGTAACAGCAGAATCATGAAGATTATCACTGATAATGCATATCTCAGCTGGAAACAACAACGATACCAAAGATATCGCAGTTTCCGCATGTCAAACACTCTGTGGCGTGCTGAAAACACCAGAAAACGTGTTTTTGCATTCAATAGCACGAAAACAGCGATTTCGGTGATTCTGCACACTTGTAACAGCAGAATCATGAAGATTATCTCTGAAAATGCATATCTCAGCTAGAAACATCAACGATACCGAAGATATGGCAGTTTCCGCATATCAAACGCACTGTGGAGTGCTGAAAACACCAGAAAACGTGTGTTTCGCATTCAATAGCACGAAAACAGCGATTTCGGTGATTCTGCACACTTGTAACAGCAGAATCATGAGGTTTATCACTGATAATGCATATCTCAGCTGGAAACATCAACGATACCGAAGATATGGCAGTTTCCGCATATCAAACGCACTGTGGAGTGCTGAAAACACCAGAAAACGTGTTTTCGCATTCAATAGCACGAAAACAGCGATTTCGGTGATTCCGCACACTTGTAACAATTGAATCATGAAGATTATCACTGAAAATGCATATCTCAGCTGGAAACATCAACGATACCGACGATATGGCAGTTTCCGCATATCAAACGCACTGTGGAGTGCTGAAAACACCAGAAAACGTGTTTTTCGCATTCAATAGCACGGAAACAGCGATTTCGGTGATTCTGCACACTTGTAACAGCAGAATCATGAAGATTATCACTGATAATGCATATCTCAGCTGGAAACAACAACGATACCAAAGATATGGCAGTTTCCGCATATCAAACGCACTGTGGAGTGCTGAAAACACCAGAAAACGTGTTTTCGCATTCAATAGCACGAAAACAGCGATTTCGGTGATTCTGCACACTTGTAACAGCAGAATCATGAAGATTATCACTGAAAATGCATATCTCAGCTGGAAACATCAACGATACCGAAGATATGGCAGTTTCCGCATATCAAACGCACTGTGGAGTGCTGAAAACACCAGAAAACGTGTTTTTCGCATTCAGTAGCACGAAAACAGCGATTTCGGTGATTCTGCACACTTGTAACAGCAGAATCATGAAGATTATCACTGAAAATGCATATCTCAGCTGGAGACATCAACGATAACGAAGATATGGCAGTTTCCGCATATCAAACGCACTGTGGAGTGCTGAAAACACCAGAAAACGTGTTTTCGCATTCAATAGCACGAAAACAGCGATTTCGGTGATTCGGCACACTTGTAACAGCAGAATCATGAAGATTATCACTGAAAATGCATATCTCAGCTGGAAACATCCACGATACCGAAGATATGGCAGTTTCCGCATATCAAACGCACTGTGGAGTGCTGAAAACACCAGAAAACGTGTTTTCGCATTCAATAGCACGAAAACAGCGATTTCGGTGATTCTGCACACTTGTAACAGCAGAATCATGAAGATTATCACTGAAAATGCATATCTCAGCTGGATACAACAACGATACCGAAGATATGGCAGTTTCCGCATATCAAACGCACTGTGGAGTGCTGAAAACACCAGAAAACGTGTTTTTACATTCAATACCACGAAAACAGCGATTTCGGTGGTTCTGCACACTTGTAACAGCAGAATCATGAAGATTATCTCTGAAAATGCATATCTCAGCTGGAAACAACAACGATACCGAAGATATGGCAGTTTCCGCATATCAAACGCACTGTGGAGTGCTGAAAACACCAGAAAACGTGTTTTTGCATTCAATAGCACGAAAACAGCGATTTCGGTGGTTCTGCACACTTGTAACAGCAGAATCATGAAGATTATCTCTGAAAATGCATATCTCAGCTGGAAACAACAACGATACCGAAGATATGGCAGTTTCCGCATATCAAACGCACTGTGGAGTGCTGAAAACACCAGAAAACGTGTGTTTCGCATGCAATAGCACGAAAACAGCGATTTCGGTGGTTCTGCACACTTGTAACAGCAGAATCATGAAGATTATCACTGATAATGCATATCTCAGCTGGAAACAACAACGATACCAAAGATATCGCAGTTTCCGCATGTCAAACACTCTGTGGCGTGCTGAAAACACCAGAAAACGTGTTTTTCGCATTCAATAGCACGAAAACAGCGATTTCGGTGATTCTGCACACTTGTAACAGCAGAATCATGAGGATTATCACTGATAATGCATATCTCAGCTGGAAACATCAACGATACCGATGATATGGCAGTTTCCGCATATCAAACGCACTGTGGAGTGCTGAAAACACCAGAAAACGTGTTTTTGCATTCAATAGCACGAAAACAGCGATTTCGGTGGTTCTGCACACTTGTAACAGCAGAATCATGAAGATTATCTCTGAAAATGCATATCTCAGCTGGAAACAACAACGATACCGAAGATATGGCAGTTTCCGCATATCAAACGCACTGTGGAGTGCTGAAAACACCAGAAAACGTGTGTTTCGCATTCAATAGCACGAAAACAGCGATTTCGGTGATTCTGCACACTTGTAACAGCAGAATCATGAGGATTATCACTGATAATGCATATCTCAGCTGAAAACATCAACGATACCGAAGATATGGCAGTTTCCGCATATCAAACGCACTGTGGAGTGCTGAAAACACCAGAAAACGTGTTTTCGCATTCAATAGCACGAAAACAGCGATTTCGGTGATTCTGCACACTTGTAACAGCAGAATCATCAAGATTATCACTGAAAATGCATATCTCAGCTGGAAACATCCACGATACCGAAGATATGGCAGTTTCCGCATATCAAACGCACTGTGGAGTGTTGAAAACACCAGAAAACGTGTTTTCGCATTCAATAGCACGAAAACAGCGATTTCGGTGATTCTGCACACTTGTAACAGCAGAATCATGAAGATTATCACTGAAAATGCATATCTCAGCTGGATACAACAACGATACCGAAGATATGGCAGTTTCCGCATATCAAACGCACTGTGGAGTGCTGAAAACACCAGAAAACGTGTGTTTCGCATTCAATAGCACGAAAACAGCGATTTCGGTGATTCTTCACACTTGTAACAGCAGAATCATGAGGATTATCACTGATAATGCATATCTCAGCTGGAAACATCAACGATACCGAAGATATGGCAGTTTCCGCATATCAAACGCACTGTGGAGTGCTGAAAACACCAGAAAACGTGTTTTTGTATTCAATAGCACGAAAACAGCGATTTCGGTGGTTCTGCACACTTGTAACAGCAGAATCATGAAGATTATCTCTGAAAATGCATATCTCAGCTGGAAACAACAACGATACCGAAGATATGGCAGTTTCCGCATATCAAACGCACTGTGGAGTGCTGAAAACACCAGAAAACGTGTGTTTCGCATTCAATAGCACGAAAACAGCGATTTCGGTGATTCTGCACACTTGTAACAGCAGAATCATGAGGATTATCACTGATAATGCATATCTCAGCTGGAAACATCAACGATACCGAAGATATGGCAGTTTCCGCATATCAAACGCACTGTGGAGTGCTGAAAACACCAGAAAACGTGTTTTCGCATTCAATAGCACGAAAACAGCGATTTCGGTGGTTCTGCACACTTGTAACAGCAGAATCATGAAGATTATCACTGAAAATGCATATCTCAGCTGGAAACATCAACGATACCGAAGATATGGCAGTTTCCGCATATCAAACGCACTGTGGAGTGCTGAAAACACCAGAAAACGTGTGTTTCGCATTCAATAGCACGAAAACAGCGATTTCGGTGGTTCTGCACACTTGTAACAGCAGAATCATGAAGATTATCACTGATAATGCATATCTCAGCTGGAAACAACAACGATACCAAAGATATGGCAGTTTCCGCATATCAAACGCACTGTGGAGTGCTGAAAACACCAGAAAACGTGTTTTTACATTCACTAGCACGAAAACAGCGATTTCGGTGGTTCTGCACACTTGTATCAGCAGAATCATGAAGATTATCTCTGAAAATGCATATCTCAGCTGGAAACAACAACGATACCGAAGATATGGCAGTTTCCGCATATCAAACGCACTGTGGAGTGCTGAAAACACCAGAAAACGTGTGTTTCGCATTCAATAGCACGAAAACAGCGATTTCGGTGATTCTGCACACTTGTAACAGCAGAATCATGAGGATTATCACTGATAATGCATATCTCAGCTGAAAACATCAACGATACCGAAGATATGGCAGTTTCCGCATATCAAACGCACTGTGGAGTGCTGAAAACACCAGAAAACGTGTTTTCGCATTCAATAGCACGAAAACAGCGATTTCGGTGATTCTGCACACTTGTAACAGCAGAATCATCAAGATTATCACTGAAAATGCATATCTCAGCTGGAAACATCCACGATACCGAAGATATGGCAGTTTCCGCATATCAAACGCACTGTGGAGTGTTGAAAACACCAGAAAACGTGTTTTCGCATTCAATAGCACGAAAACAGCGATTTCGGTGATTCTGCACACTTGTAACAGCAGAATCATGAAGATTATCACTGAAAATGCATATCTCAGCTGGATACAACAACGATACCGAAGATATGGCAGTTTCCGCATATCAAACGCACTGTGGAGTGCTGAAAACACCAGAAAACGTGTGTTTCGCATTCAATAGCACGAAAACAGCGATTTCGGTGATTCTTCACACTTGTAACAGCAGAATCATGAGGATTATCACTGATAATGCATATCTCAGCTGGAAACATCAACGATACCGAAGATATGGCAGTTTCCGCATATCAAACGCACTGTGGAGTGCTGAAAACACCAGAAAACGTGTTTTTGTATTCAATAGCACGAAAACAGCGATTTCGGTGGTTCTGCACACTTGTAACAGCAGAATCATGAAGATTATCTCTGAAAATGCATATCTCAGCTGGAAACAACAACGATACCGAAGATATGGCAGTTTCCGCATATCAAACGCACTGTGGAGTGCTGAAAACACCAGAAAACGTGTGTTTCGCATTCAATAGCACGAAAACAGCGATTTCGGTGATTCTGCACACTTGTAACAGCAGAATCATGAGGATTATCACTGATAATGCATATCTCAGCTGGAAACATCAACGATACCGAAGATATGGCAGTTTCCGCATATCAAACGCACTGTGGAGTGCTGAAAACACCAGAAAACGTGTTTTCGCATTCAATAGCACGAAAACAGCGATTTCGGTGGTTCTGCACACTTGTAACAGCAGAATCATGAAGATTATCACTGAAAATGCATATCTCAGCTGGAAACATCAACGATACCGAAGATATGGCAGTTTCCGCATATCAAACGCACTGTGGAGTGCTGAAAACACCAGAAAACGTGTGTTTCGCATTCAATAGCACGAAAACAGCGATTTCGGTGGTTCTGCACACTTGTAACAGCAGAATCATGAAGATTATCACTGATAATGCATATCTCAGCTGGAAACAACAACGATACCAAAGATATGGCAGTTTCCGCATATCAAACGCACTGTGGAGTGCTGAAAACACCAGAAAACGTGTTTTTACATTCACTAGCACGAAAACAGCGATTTCGGTGGTTCTGCACACTTGTAACAGCAGAATCATGAAGATTATCTCTGAAAATGCATATCTCAGCTGGAAACAACAACGATACCGAAGATATGGCAGTTTCCGCATATCAAACGCACTGTGGAGTGCTGAAAACACCAGAAAACGTGTTTTCGCATTCAATAGCACGAAAACAGCGATTTCGGTGGTTCTGCACACTTGTAACAGCAGAATCATGAAGATTATCTCTGAAAATGCATATCTCAGCTGGAAACATCAACGATACCGAAGATATGGCAGTTTCCGCATATCAAACGCACTGTGGAGTGCTGAAAACACCAGAAAACGTGTGTTTCGCATTCAATAGCACGAAAACAGCGATTTCGGTGATTCTGCCCACTTGTAACAGCAGAATCATGAGGTTTATCACTGATAATGCATATCTCAGCTGGAAACATCAACGATACCGAAGATATGGCAGTTTCCGCATATCAAACGCACTGTGGAGTGCTGAAAACACCAGAAAACGTGTTTTCGCATTCAATAGCACGAAAACAGCGATTTCGGTGATTCCGCACACTTGTAACAGCAGAATCATGAAGATTATCACTGAAAATGCATATCTCAGCTGGAAACATCAACGATACCGAAGATATGGCAGTTTCCGCATATCAAACGCACTGTGGAGTGCTGAAAACACCAGAAAACGTGTTTTTCGCATTCAATAGCACGGAAACAGCGATTTCGGTGATTCTGCACACTTGTAACAGCAGAATCATGAAGATTATCACTGATAATGCATATCTCAGCTGGAAACAACAACGATACCAAAGATATGGCAGTTTCCGCATATCAAACGCACTGTGGAGTGCTGAAAACACCAGAAAACGTGTTTTTACATTCACTAGCACGAAAACAGCGATTTCGGTGGTTCTGCACACTTGTAACAGCAGAATCATGAAGATTATCTCTGAAAATGCATATCTCAGCTGGAAACAACAACGATACCGAAGATATGGCAGTTTCCGCATATCAAACGCACTGTGGAGTGCTGAAAACACCAGAAAACGTGTGTTTCGCATTCAATAGCACGAAAACAGCGATTTCGGTGGTTCTGCACACTTGTAACAGCAGAATCATGAAGATTATCTCTGAAAATGCATATCTCAGCTGGAAACAACAACGATACCGAAGATATGGCAGTTTCCGCATATCAAACGCACTGTGGAGTGCTGAAAACACCAGAAAACGTGTGTTTCGCATTCAATAGTACGAAAACAGCGATTTCGGTGATTCTGCACACTTGTAACAGCAGAATCATGAAGATTATCACTGAAAATGCATATCTCAGCTGGATACAACAACGATACCGAAGATATGGCAGTTTCCGCATATCAAACGCACTGTGGAGTGCTGAAAACACCAGAAAACGTGTGTTTCGCATGCAATAGCACGAAAACAGCGATTTCGGTGGTTCTGCACACTTGTAACAGCAGAATCATGAAGATTATCACTGATAATGCATATCTCAGCTGGAAACAACAACGATACCAAAGATATCGCAGTTTCCGCATGTCAAACACTCTGTGGCGTGCTGAAAACACCAGAAAACGTGTTTTTGCATTCAATAGCACGAAAACAGCGATTTCGGTGATTCTGCACACTTGTAACAGCAGAATCATGAAGATTATCTCTGAAAATGCATATCTCAGCTAGAAACATCAACGATACCGAAGATATGGCAGTTTCCGCATATCAAACGCACTGTGGAGTGCTGAAAACACCAGAAAACGTGTGTTTCGCATTCAATAGCACGGAAACAGCGATTTCGGTGATTCTGCACACTTGTAACAGCAGAATCATGAAGATTATCACTGATAATGCATATCTCAGCTGGAAACAACAACGATACCAAAGATATGGCAGTTTCCGCATATCAAACGCACTGTGGAGTGCTGAAAACACCAGAAAACGTGTTTTCGCATTCAATAGCACGAAAACAGCGATTTCGGTGATTCTGCACACTTGTAACAGCAGAATCATGAAGATTATCACTGAAAATGCATATCTCAGCTGGAAACATCAACGATACCGAAGATATGGCAGTTTCCGCATATCAAACGCACTGTGGAGTGCTGAAAACACCAGAAAACGTGTTTTTCGCATTCAGTAGCACGAAAACAGCGATTTCGGTGATTCTGCACACTTGTAACAGCAGAATCATGAAGATTATCACTGAAAATGCATATCTCAGCTGGAGACATCAACGATAACGAAGATATGGCAGTTTCCGCATATCAAACGCACTGTGGAGTGCTGAAAACACCAGAAAACGTGTTTTCGCATTCAATAGCACGAAAACAGCGATTTCGGTGATTCGGCACACTTGTAACAGCAGAATCATGAAGATTATCACTGAAAATGCATATCTCAGCTGGAAACATCCACGATACCGAAGATATGGCAGTTTCCGCATATCAAACGCACTGTGGAGTGCTGAAAACACCAGAAAACGTGTTTTCGCATTCAATAGCACGAAAACAGCGATTTCGGTGATTCTGCACACTTGTAACAGCAGAATCATGAAGATTATCACTGAAAATGCATATCTCAGCTGGATACAACAACGATACCGAAGATATGGCAGTTTCCGCATATCAAACGCACTGTGGAGTGCTGAAAACACCAGAAAACGTGTTTTTACATTCAATACCACGAAAACAGCGATTTCGGTGGTTCTGCACACTTGTAACAGCAGAATCATGAAGATTATCTCTGAAAATGCATATCTCAGCTGGAAACAACAACGATACCGAAGATATGGCAGTTTCCGCATATCAAACGCACTGTGGAGTGCTGAAAACACCAGAAAACGTGTTTTTGCATTCAATAGCACGAAAACAGCGATTTCGGTGGTTCTGCACACTTGTAACAGCAGAATCATGAAGATTATCTCTGAAAATGCATATCTCAGCTGGAAACAACAACGATACCGAAGATATGGCAGTTTCCGCATATCAAACGCACTGTGGAGTGCTGAAAACACCAGAAAACGTGTGTTTCGCATGCAATAGCACGAAAACAGCGATTTCGGTGGTTCTGCACACTTGTAACAGCAGAATCATGAAGATTATCACTGATGATGCATATCTCAGCTGGAAACAACAACGATACCAAAGATATCGCAGTTTCCGCATGTCAAACACTCTGTGGCGTGCTGAAAACACCAGAAAACGTGTTTTTCGCATTCAATAGCACGAAAACAGCGATTTCGGTGATTCTGCACACTTGTAACAGCAGAATCATGAGGATTATCACTGATAATGCATATCTCAGCTGGAAACATCAACGATACCGATGATATGGCAGTTTCCGCATATCAAACGCACTGTGGAGTGCTGAAAACACCAGAAAACGTGTTTTTGCATTCAATAGCACGAAAACAGCGATTTCGGTGGTTCTGCACACTTGTAACAGCAGAATCATGAAGATTATCTCTGAAAATGCATATCTCAGCTGGAAACAACAACGATACCGAAGATATGGCAGTTTCCGCATATCAAACGCACTGTGGAGTGCTGAAAACACCAGAAAACGTGTGTTTCGCATTCAATAGCACGAAAACAGCGATTTCGGTGATTCTGCACACTTGTAACAGCAGAATCATGAGGATTATCACTGATAATGCATATCTCAGCTGAAAACATCAACGATACCGAAGATATGGCAGTTTCCGCATATCAAACGCACTGTGGAGTGCTGAAAACACCAGAAAACGTGTTTTCGCATTCAATAGCACGAAAACAGCGATTTCGGTGATTCTGGACACTTGTAACAGCAGAATCATCAAGATTATCACTGAAAATGCATATCTCAGCTGGAAACATCCACGATACCGAAGATATGGCAGTTTCCGCATATCAAACGCACTGTGGAGTGTTGAAAACACCAGAAAACGTGTTTTCGCATTCAATAGCACGAAAACAGCGATTTCGGTGATTCTGCACACTTGTAACAGCAGAATCATGAAGATTATCACTGAAAATGCATATCTCAGCTGGATACAACAACGATACCGAAGATATGGCAGTTTCCGCATATCAAACGCACTGTGGAGTGCTGAAAACACCAGAAAACGTGTGTTTCGCATTCAATAGCACGAAAACAGCGATTTCGGTGATTCTTCACACTTGTAACAGCAGAATCATGAGGATTATCACTGATAAGGCATATCTCAGCTGGAAACATCAACGATACCGAAGATATGGCAGTTTCCGCATATCAAACGCACTGTGGAGTGCTGAAAACACCAGAAAACGTGTTTTTGTATTCAATAGCACGAAAACAGCGATTTCGGTGGTTCTGCACACTTGTAACAGCAGAATCATGAAGATTATCTCTGAAAATGCATATCTCAGCTGGAAACAACAACGATACCGAAGATATGGCAGTTTCCGCATATCAAACGCACTGTGGAGTGCTGAAAACACCAGAAAACGTGTGTTTCGCATTCAATAGCACGAAAACAGCGATTTCGGTGATTCTGCACACTTGTAACAGCAGAATCATGAGGATTATCACTGATAATGCATATCTCAGCTGGAAACATCAACGATACCGAAGATATGGCAGTTTCCGCCTATCAAACGCACTGTGGAGTGCTGAAAACACCAGAAAACGTGTTTTCGCATTCAATAGCACGAAAACAGCGATTTCGGTGATTCTGCACACTTGTAACAGCAGAATCATCAAGATTATCACTGAAAATGCATATCTCAGCTGGAAACATCCACGATACCGAAGATATGGCAGTTTCCGCATATCAAACGCACTGTGGAGTGTTGAAAACACCAGAAAACGTGTTTTCGCATTCAATAGCACGAAAACAGCGATTTCGGTGATTCTGCACACTTGTAACAGCAGAATCATGAAGATTATCACTGAAAATGCATATCTCAGCTGGATACAACAACGATACCGAAGATATGGCAGTTTCCGCATATCAAACGCACTGTGGAGTGCTGAAAACACCAGAAAACGTGTTTTCGCATTCAATAGCACGAAAACAGCGATTTCGGTGGTTCTGCACACTTGTAACAGCAGAATCATGAAGATTATCTCTGAAAATGCATATCTCAGCTGGAAACATCAACGATACCGAAGATATGGCAGTTTCCGCATATCAAACGCACTGTGGAGTGCTGAAAACACCAGAAAACGTGTGTTTCGCATTCAATAGCACGAAAACAGCGATTTCGGTGATTCTGCACACTTGTAACAGCACAATCATGAGGTTTATCACTGAAAGTGCATATCTCAGCTGGAAACAACGACGATACCGAAGATATCGCAGTTTCCGCATATCAAACGCACTGTGGAGTGCTGAAAACACCAGAAACCGTGTTTTTCGCATTCAAAAGCACGAAAACAGCGATTTCGGTGATTCTGCACAGTTGTAACAGCAGAATCGTGAAGATTATCACTGAAAGTGCATATCTCAGCTGGAAACAACAACGATACCGAAGGTATCGCAGTTTCCGCATATCAAACGCACTGTGGAGTGCTGCAAACACCAGAAAACGTGTTTTTCGCTTTCAAAAGCACGAAAACAGCGATTTCGGTGATTCTGCACACTTGTAACAGCAGAATCATGAAGATTATCACTGAAAATGCATATCTGAGCTGGAAACAACAACGATACCGAAGATATCGCAGTTTCCGCATATCAAACGCACTGTGGAGTGCTGAAAACACCAGAAAACGTGTTTTTCGCATTCAAAAGCACGAAAACAGCGATTTCGGTGATTCTGCACACTTGTAACAGCAGAATCGTGAAGATTATCACTGAAAATGCATATCTCAGCTGGAAACAACAACGATACCGAAGATATCGTAGTTTCCGCATATCAAACGCACTGTGGAGTGCTGAAAACACCAGAAAACGTGTTTTTCGCTTTCAAAAGCACGAAAACAGCGATTTCGGTGATTCTGCACACTTGTAACAGCAGAATCATGAAGATTATCACTGAAAATGCATATCTCAGCTGGAAACAACAACGATACCGAAGATATCGTAGTTTCCGCATATCGAACGCACTGTGGAGTGCTGAAAACACCAGAAAACGTGTTTTTCGCTTTCAAAAGCACGAAAACAGCGATTTCGGTGATTCTGCACACATGTAACAGCAGAATCATGAAGATTATCACTGAAAATGCATATCTCAGCTGGAAACAACAACGATACCGATGATATCGTAGTTTCCGCATATCAAACGCACTGTGGAGTGCTGAAAACACCAGAAAACGTGTTTTTCGCATTCAAAAGCACGAAAACAGCGATTTCGGTGATTCTGCACACTTGTAACAGCAGAATCGTGAAGATTATCACTGAAAGTGCATATCTCAGCTGGAAACAACAACGATACCGAAGATATCGCAGTTTCCGCATATCAAACGCACTGTGGAGTGCTGAAAACACCAGAAAACGTGTTTTTCGCATTCAAAAGCACGAAAACAGCGATTTCGGTGATTCTGCACACTTGTAACAGCAGAATCGTGAAGGTTATCACTGAAAATGCATATCTCAGCTGGAAACAACAACGATACCGAAGATATGGCAGTTTCCGCATATCAAACGCACTGTGGAGTGCTGAAAACACCAGAAAACGTGTGTTTCGCATTCAATAGCACGAAAACAGCGATTTCGGTGATTCTGCACACTTGTAACAGCAGAATCATGAGGATTATCACTGATAATGCATATCTCAGCTGGAAACATCAACGATACCGAAGATATGGCAGTTTCCGCCTATCAAACGCACTGTGGAGTGCTGAAAACACCAGAAAACGTGTTTTCGCATTCAATAGCACGAAAACAGCGATTTCGGTGATTCTGCACACTTGTAACAGCAGAATCATCAAGATTATCACTGAAAATGCATATCTCAGCTGGAAACATCCACGATACCGAAGATATGGCAGTTTCCGCATATCAAACGCACTGTGGAGTGTTGAAAACACCAGAAAACGTGTTTTCGCATTCAATAGCACGAAAACAGCGATTTCGGTGATTCTGCACACTTGTAACAGCAGAATCATGAAGATTATCACTGAAAATGCATATCTCAGCTGGATACAACAACGATACCGAAGATATGGCAGTTTCCGCATATCAAACGCACTGTGGAGTGCTGAAAACACCAGAAAACGTGTTTTCGCATTCAATAGCACGAAAACAGCGATTTCGGTGGTTCTGCACACTTGTAACAGCAGAATCATGAAGATTATCTCTGAAAATGCATATCTCAGCTGGAAACATCAACGATACCGAAGATATGGCAGTTTCCGCATATCAAACGCACTGTGGAGTGCTGAAAACACCAGAAAACGTGTGTTTCGCATTCAATAGCACGAAAACAGCGATTTCGGTGATTCTGCACACTTGTAACAGCACAATCATGAGGTTTATCACTGATAATGCATATCTCAGCTGGAAACATCAACGATACCGAAGATATGGCAGTTTCCGCATATCAAACGCACTGTGGAGTGCTGAAAACACCAGAAAACGTGTTTTCGCATTCAATAGCACGAAAACAGCGATTTCGGTGATTCCGCACACTTGTAACAGCAGAATCATGAAGATTATCACTGAAAATGCATATCTCAGCTGGAAACATCAACGATACCGAAGATATGGCAGTTTCCGCATATCAAACGCACTGTGGAGTGCTGAAAACACCAGAAAACGTGTTTTCGCATTCAATAGCACGAAAACAGCGATTTCGGTGATTCCGCACACTTGTAACAGCAGAATCATGAAGATTATCACTGAAAATGCATATCTCAGCTGGAAACATCAACGATACCGAAGATATGGCAGTTTCCGCATATCAAACGCACTGTGGAGTGCTGAAAACACCAGAAAACGTGTTTTTCGCATTCAATAGCACGAAAACAGCGATTTCGGTGATTCTGCACACTTGTAACAGCAGAATCATGAAGATTATCACTGATAATGCATATCTCAGCTGGAAACAACAACGATACCAAAGATATGGCAGTTTCCGCATATCAAACGCACTGTGGAGTGCTGAAAACACCAGAAAACGTGTTTTCGCATTCAATAGCACGAAAACAGCGATTTCGGTGATTCTGCACACTTGTAACAGCAGAATCATGAAGATTATCACTGAAAATGCATATCTCAGCTGGAAACATCAACGATACCGAAGATATGGCAGTTTCCGCATATCAAACGCACTGTGGAGTGCTGAAAACACCAGAAAACGTGTTTTTCGCATTCAGTAGCACGAAAACAGCGATTTCGGTGATTCTGCACACTTGTAACAGCAGAATCATGAAGATTATCACTGAAAATGCATATCTCAGCTGGAGACATCAACGATAACGAAGATATGGCAGTTTCCGCATATCAAACGCACTGTGGAGTGCTGAAAACACCAGAAAACGTGTGTTTCGCATTCAATAGCACGAAAACAGCGATTTCGGTGATTCTGCACACTTGTAACAGCAGAATCATGAAGATTATCACTGAAAATGCATATCTCAGCTGGATACAACAACGATACCGAAGATATGGCAGTTTCCGCATATCAAACGCACTGTGGAGTGCTGAAAACACCAGAAAACGTGTGTTTCGCATTCAATAGCACGAAAACAGCGATTTCGGTGATTCTTCACACTTGTAACAGCAGAATCATGAGGATTATCACTGATAATGCATATCTCAGCTGGAAACATCAACGATACCGAAGATATGGCAGTTTCCGCATATCAAACGCACTGTGGAGTGCTGAAAACACCAGAAAACGTGTTTTTGTATTCAATAGCACGAAAACAGCGATTTCGGTGGTTCTGCACACTTGTAACAGCAGAATCATGAAGATTATCTCTGAAAATGCATATCTCAGCTGGAAACAACAACGATACCGAAGATATGGCAGTTTCCGCATATCAAACGCACTGTGGAGTGCTGAAAACACCAGAAAACGTGTGTTTCGCATTCAATAGCACGAAAACAGCGATTTCGGTGGTTCTGCACACTTGTAACAGCAGAATCATGAAGATTATCTCTGAAAATGCATATCTCAGCTGGAAACATCAACGATACCGAAGATATGGCAGTTTCCGCATATCAAACGCACTGTGGAGTGCTGAAAACACCAGAAAACGTGTGTTTCGCATTCAATAGCACGAAAACAGCGATTTCGGTGATTCTGCACACTTGTAACAGCACAATCATGAGGTTTATCACTGATAATGCATATCTCAGCTGGAAACATCAACGATACCGAAGATATGGCAGTTTCCGCATATCAAACGCACTGTGGAGTGCTGAAAACACCAGAAAACGTGTTTTCGCATTCAATAGCACGAAAACAGCGATTTCGGTGATTCCGCACACTTGTAACAGCAGAATCATGAAGATTATCACTGAAAATGCATATCTCAGCTGGAAACATCAACGATACCGAAGATATGGCAGTTTCCGCATATCAAACGCACTGTGGAGTGCTGAAAACACCAGAAAACGTGTTTTTCGCATTCAATAGCACGAAAACAGCGATTTCGGTGATTCTGCACACTTGTAACAGCAGAATCATGAAGATTATCACTGAAAATGCATATCTCAGCTGGATACAACAACGATACCGAAGATATGGCAGTTTCCGCATATCAAACGCACTGTGGAGTGCTGAAAACACCAGAAAACGTGTTTTCGCATTCAATAGCACGAAAACAGCGATTTCGGTGGTTCTGCACACTTGTAACAGCAGAATCATGAAGATTATCTCTGAAAATGCATATCTCAGCTGGAAACATCAACGATACCGAAGTTATGGCAGTTTCCGCATATCAAACGCACTGTGGAGTGCTGAAAACACCAGAAAACGTGTGTTTCGCATTCAATAGCACGAAAACAGCGATTTCGGTGATTCTGCACACTTGTAACAGCAGAATCATGAGGTTTATCACTGATAATGCATATCTCAGTTGGAAACATCAACGATACCGAAGATATGGCAGTTTCCGCATATCAAACGCACTGTGGAGTGCTGAAAACACCAGAAAACGTGTTTTCGCATTCAATAGCACGAAAACAGCGATTTCGGTGATTCCGCACACTTGTAACAGCAGAATCATGAAGATTATCACTGAAAATGCATATCTCAGCTGGAAACATCAACGATACCGAAGATATGGCAGTTTCCGCATATCAAACGCACTGTGGAGTGCTGAAAACACCAGAAAACGTGTTTTTCGCATTCAATAGCACGAAAACAGCGATTTCGGTGATTCTGCACACTTGTAACAGCAGAATCATGAAGATTATCACTGATAATGCATATCTCAGCTGGAAACAACAACGATACCAAAGATATGGCAGTTTCCGCATATCAAACGCACTGTGGAGTGCTGAAAACACCAGAAAACGTGTTTTCGCATTCAATAGCACGAAAACAGCGATTTCGGTGATTCTGCACACTTGTAACAGCAGAATCATGAAGATTATCACTGAAAATGCATATCTCAGCTGGAAACATCAACGATACCGAAGATATGGCAGTTTCCGCATATCAAACGCACTGTGGAGTGCTGAAAACACCAGAAAACGTGTTTTTCGCATTCAGTAGCACGAAAACAGCGATTTCGGTGATTCTGCACACTTGTAACAGCAGAATCATGAAGATTATCACTGAAAATGCATATCTCAGCTGGAGACATCAACGATAACGAAGATATGGCAGTTTCCGCATATCAAACGCACTGTGGAGTGCTGAAAACACCAGAAAACGTGTTTTCGCATTCAATAGCACGAAAACAGCGATTTCGGTGATTCTGCACACTTGTAACAGCAGAATCATGAAGATTATCACTGAAAATGCATATCTCAGCTGGAAACATCCACGATACCGAAGATATGGCAGTTTCCGCATATCAAACGCACTGTGGAGTGCTGAAAACACCAGAAAACGTGTTTTCGCATTCAATAGCACGAAAACAGCGATTTCGGTGATTCTGCACACTTGTAACAGCAGAATCATGAGGATTATCACTGATAATGCATATCTCAGCTGGAAACATCAACGATACCGAAGATATGGCAGTTTCCGCATATCAAACGCACTGTGGAGTGCTGAAAACACCAGAAAACGTGTGTTTCGCATTCAATAGCACGAAAACAGCGATTTCGGTGATTCTGCACACTTGTAACAGCACAATCATGAGGTTTATCACTGATAATGCATATCTCAGCTGGAAACATCAACGATACCGAAGATATGGCAGTTTCCGCATATCAAACGCACTGTGGAGTGCTGAAAACACCAGAAAACGTGTTTTCGCATTCAATAGCACGAAAACAGCGATTTCGGTGATTCCGCACACTTGTAACAGCAGAATCATGAAGATTATCACTGAAAATGCATATCTCAGCTGGAAACATCAACGATACCGAAGATATGGCAGTTTCCGCATATCAAACGCACTGTGGAGTGCTGAAAACACCAGAAAACGTGTTTTTCGCATTCAATAGCACGAAAACAGCGATTTCGGTGATTCTGCACACTTGTAACAGCAGAATCATGAAGATTATCACTGAAAATGCATATCTCAGCTGGATACAACAACGATACCGAAGATATGGCAGTTTCCGCATATCAAACGCACTGTGGAGTGCTGAAAACACCAGAAAACGTGTTTTCGCATTCAATAGCACGAAAACAGCGATTTCGGTGGTTCTGCACACTTGTAACAGCAGAATCATGAAGATTATCTCTGAAAATGCATATCTCAGCTGGAAACATCAACGATACCGAAGTTATGGCAGTTTCCGCATATCAAACGCACTGTGGAGTGCTGAAAACACCAGAAAACGTGTGTTTCGCATTCAATAGCACGAAAACAGCGATTTCGGTGATTCTGCACACTTGTAACAGCAGAATCATGAGGTTTATCACTGATAATGCATATCTCAGTTGGAAACATCAACGATACCGAAGATATGGCAGTTTCCGCATATCAAACGCACTGTGGAGTGCTGAAAACACCAGAAAACGTGTTTTCGCATTCAATAGCACGAAAACAGCGATTTCGGTGATTCCGCACACTTGTAACAGCAGAATCATGAAGATTATCACTGAAAATGCATATCTCAGCTGGAAACATCAACGATACCGAAGATATGGCAGTTTCCGCATATCAAACGCACTGTGGAGTGCTGAAAACACCAGAAAACGTGTTTTTCGCATTCAATAGCACGAAAACAGCGATTTCGGTGATTCTGCACACTTGTAACAGCAGAATCATGAAGATTATCACTGATAATGCATATCTCAGCTGGAAACAACAACGATACCAAAGATATGGCAGTTTCCGCATATCAAACGCACTGTGGAGTGCTGAAAACACCAGAAAACGTGTTTTCGCATTCAATAGCACGAAAACAGCGATTTCGGTGATTCTGCACACTTGTAACAGCAGAATCATGAAGATTATCACTGAAAATGCATATCTCAGCTGGAAACATCAACGATACCGAAGATATGGCAGTTTCCGCATATCAAACGCACTGTGGAGTGCTGAAAACACCAGAAAACGTGTTTTTCGCATTCAGTAGCACGAAAACAGCGATTTCGGTGATTCTGCACACTTGTAACAGCAGAATCATGAAGATTATCACTGAAAATGCATATCTCAGCTGGAGACATCAACGATAACGAAGATATGGCAGTTTCCGCATATCAAACGCACTGTGGAGTGCTGAAAACACCAGAAAACGTGTTTTCGCATTCAATAGCACGAAAACAGCGATTTCGGTGATTCTGCACACTTGTAACAGCAGAATCATGAAGATTATCACTGAAAATGCATATCTCAGCTGGAAACATCCACGATACCGAAGATATGGCAGTTTCCGCATATCAAACGCACTGTGGAGTGCTGAAAACACCAGAAAACGTGTTTTCGCATTCAATAGCACGAAAACAGCGATTTCGGTGATTCTGCACACTTGTAACAGCAGAATCATGAGGATTATCACTGATAATGCATATCTCAGCTGGAAACATCAACGATACCGAAGATATGGCAGTTTCCGCATATCAAACGCACTGTGGAGTGCTGAAAACACCAGAAAACGTGTTTTCGCATTCAATAGCACGAAAACAGCGAATTCGGTGATTCTGCACATTTGTAACAGCAGAATCATGAAGATTATCACTGAAAGTGCATATCTCAGCTGGAAACATCAACGATACCAAAGATATCGCAGTTTATGCATGTCAAACACTCTGTGGCATGCTGAAAACACCAGAAAACGTGTTTTTCGCATTCAAAAGCACGAAAAAAGCGATTTCGGTGATTCTGCACATTTGTAACAGCAGAATCATGAAGATTATCACTGAAAATGCATATCTCTGCTGGAAACATCAACGATACCGAAGATATGGCAGTTTCCGCATATCAAACGCACTGTCGAGTGCTGAAAACACCAGAAAACGTGTTTTTCGCATTCAATAGCACGAAAACAGCGATTTCGGAGATTCTGCACACTTGTAACAGCAGAATCATGAAGATTATCACTGATAATGCATATCTCAGCTGGAAACAACAACGATACCAAAGATATCGCAGTTTCCGCATGTCAAACACTTTGTGGCGTGCTGAAAACACCAGAAAACGTGTTTTTCGCATTATAAAGCACGAAAACAGCGATTTCGGTGATTCTGCACACTTGTAACAGCAGAATCATGAAAATTATCACTGAAAATGCATATCTCAGCTGGAAACAACAACGATACCGACGTTATGGCAGTTTCCGCATATCAAACGCACTGTGGAGTGCTGAAAACACCAGAAAACGTGTTTTCGCATTCAATAGCACGAAAACAGCGATATCGGTGATTCTGCACACTTGTAACAGCAGAATCATGAAGATTATCACTGAAAATGCATATCTCAGCTGGAAACATCAACGATACCGAAGATATGGCAGTTTCCGCATATCAAACGCACTGTGGAGTGCTGAAAACACCAGAAAACGTGTTTTTGCATTCAATAGCACGAAAACAGCGATTTCGGTGGTTCTGCACACTTGTAACAGCAGAATCATGAAGATTATCTCTGAAAATGCATATCTCAGCTGGAAACAACAACGATACCGAAGATATGGCAGTTTCCGCATATCAAACGCACTGTGGAGTGCTGATAACACCAGAAAACGTGTGTTTCGCATTCAATAGCACGAAAACAGCGATTTCGGTGATTCTGCACACTTGTAACAGCAGAATCATGAGGATTATCACTGATAATGCATATCTCAGCTGGAAACATCAACGATACCGAAGATATGGCAGTTTCCGCATATCAAACGCACTGTGGAGTGCTGAAAACACCAGAAAACGTGTTTTCGCATTCAATAGCACGAAAACAGCGATTTCGGTGATTCTGCACACTTGTAACAGCAGAATCATCAAGATTATCACTGAAAATGCATATCTCAGCTGGAAACATCCACGATACCGAAGATATGGCAGTTTCCGCATATCAAACGCACTGTGGAGTGTTGAAAACACCAGAAAACGTGTTTTCGCATTCAATAGCACGAAAACAGCGATTTCGGTGATTCTGCACACTTGTAACAGCAGAATCATGAAGATTATCACTGAAAATGCATATCTCAGCTGGATACAACAACGATACCGAAGATATGGCAGTTTCCGCATATCAAACGCACTGTGGAGTGCTGAAAACACCAGAAAACGTGTTTTCGCATTCAATAGCACGAAAACAGCGATTTCGGTGGTTCTGCACACTTGTAACAGCAGAATCATGAAGATTATCTCTGAAAATGCATATCTCAGCTGGAAACATCAACGATACCGAAGATATGGCAGTTTCCGCATATCAAACGCACTGTGGAGTGCTGAAAACACCAGAAAACGTGTGTTTCGCATTCAATAGCACGAAAACAGCGATTTCGGTGATTCTGCACACTTGTAACAGCAGAATCATGAGGTTTATCACTGATAATGCATATCTCAGCTGGAAACATCAACGATACCGAACATATGGCAGTTTCCGCATATCAAACGCACTGTGGAGTGCTGAAAACACCAGAAAACGTGTTTTCGCATTCAATAGCACGAAAACAGCGATTTCGGTGATTCCGCACACTTGTAACAGCAGAATCATGAAGATTATCACTGAAAATGCATATCTCAGCTGGAAACATCAACGATACCGAAGATATGGCAGTTTCCGCATATCAAACGCACTGTGGAGTGCTGAAAACACCAGAAAACGTGTTTTCGCATTCAATAGCACGAAAACAGCGATGTCGGTGATTCTGCACACTTGTAACAGCAGAATCATGAAGATTATCACTGAAAATGCATATCTCAGCTGGAAACATCAACGATACCGAAGATATGGCAGTGTCCGCATATCAAACGCACTGTGGAGTGCTGAAAACACCAGAAAACGTGTTTTCGCATTCAATAGCACGAAAACAGCGATGTCGGTGATTCTGCACACTTGTAACAGCAGTATCATGAAGATTATCACTGAAAATGCATATCTCAGCTGGAAATATCAACGATACCGAAGATATGGCAGTTTCCGCATATCAAACGCACTGTGGAGTGCTGAAAACACCAGAAAACGTGTTTTTCGCATTCAATAGCACGAAAACAGCGATTTCGGTGATTCTGCACACTTGTAACAGCAGAATCATGAAGATTATCACTGATAATGCATATCTCAGCAGGAAACAACAACGATATCGACGATATGGCAGTTTCCGCATATACAAACGCACTGTGGAGTGCTTAAAACACCAGAAAACGTGTTTTTCGCATCCAAAAGCACGAAAACAGCGATTTCGGTGATTCTGCACTCTTGTAACAGCAGAATCATGAAGATTATCACTGAAAATGCATATCTCAGCTGGAAACAACAACGATACCGAAGATATGGCAGTTTCCGCATATCAAACGCACTGTGGAGTGCTGAAAACACCAGAAAACGTGTTTTTCGCATTCAAAAGCACGAAAACAGCGATTTCGGTGATTCTGCACACTTGTAACAGCAGAATCATGAAGATTATCACTGAAAATGCATATCTCAGCTGGAAACATCAACGATACCGAAGATATGGCAGTTTCCGCATATCAAACGCACTGTGGAGTGCTGAAAACACCAGAAAACGTGTTTTTCGCATTCAATAGCACGAAAACAGCGATTTCGGTGATTCTGCACACTTGTAACAGCAGAATCATGAAGATTATCACTGATAATGCATATCTCAGCTGGAAACAACAACGATACCAAAGATATCGCAGTTTCCGCATATCAAACACTCTGTGGCATGCTGAAAACACCAGAAAAAGTGTTTTTCGCGTTCAAAAGCACGAAAACAGCGATTTCGGTGATTCTGCGCACTTGTAACAGCAGAATCATGAAGATTATCACTGAAAATGCATATCTCAGCTGGAAACATCAACGATACCGAAGATATGGCAGTTTCCGCATATGAAACGCACTGTGGAGTGTTGAAAACACCAGAAAACGTGTTTTTCGCATTCAATAGCACGAAAACAGCGATTTCGGTGATTCTGCACACTTGTAACAGCAGAATCATGAAGATTATCACTGAAAATGCATATCTCAGCTGGAAACATCAACGATACCGAAGATATGGCAGTTTCCGCCTATCAAACGCACTGTGGAGTGCTGAAAACACCAGAAAACGTGTTTTCGCATTCAATAGCACGAAAACAGCGATGTCGGTGATTCTGCACACTTGTAACAGCAGAATCATGAAGATTATCACTGAAAATGCATATCTCAGCTGGAAACATCAACGATACCGAAGATATGGCAGTTTCCGCATATCAAACGCACTGTGGAGTGCTGAAAACACCAGAAAACGTGTTTTTCGCATTCAAAAGCACGAAAAAAGCGATTTCGGTGATTCTGCACATTTGTAACAGCAGAATCATGAAGATTATCACTGAAAATGCATATCTCAGCTGGAAACATCAACGATACCGAAGATATGGCAGTTTCCGCATATCAAACGCACTGTCGAGTGCTGAAAACACCAGAAAACGTGTTTTTCGCATTCAATAGCACGAAAACAGCGATTTCGGAGATTCTGCACACTTGTAACAGCAGAATCATGAAGATTATCACTGATAATGCATATCTCAGCTGGAAACAACAACGATACCAAAGATATCGCAGTTTCCGCATGTCAAACACTTTGTGGCGTGCTGAAAACACCAGAAAACGTGTTTTTCGCATTATAAAGCACGAAAACAGCGATTTCGGTGATTCTGCACACTTGTAACAGCAGAATCATGAAAATTATCACTGAAAATGCATATCTCAGCTGGAAACAACAACGATACCGACGTTATGGCAGTTTCCGCATATCAAACGCACTGTGGAGTGCTGAAAACACCAGAAAACGTGTTTTCGCATTCAATAGCACGAAAACAGCGATATCGGTGATTCTGCACACTTGTAACAGCAGAATCATGAAGATTATCACTGAAAATGCATATCTCAGCTGGAAACATCAACGATACCGAAGATATGGCAGTTTCCGCATATCAAACGCACTGTGGAGTGCTGAAAACACCAGAAAACGTGTGTTTCGCATTCAATAGCACGAAAACAGCGATTTCGGTGATTCTGCACACTTGTAACAGCAGAATCATGAGGTTTATCACTGATAATGCATATCTCAGTTGGAAACATCAACGATACCGAAGATATGGCAGTTTCCGCATATCAAACGCACTGTGGAGTGCTGAAAACACCAGAAAACGTGTTTTCGCATTCAATAGCACGAAAACAGCGATTTCGGTGATTCCGCACACTTGTAACAGCAGAATCATGAAGATTATCACTGAAAATGCATATCTCAGCTGGAAACATCAACGATACCGAAGATATGGCAGTTTCCGCATATCAAACGCACTGTGGAGTGCTGAAAACACCAGAAAACGTGTTTTTCGCATTCAATAGCACGAAAACAGCGATTTCGGTGATTCTGCACACTTGTAACAGCAGAATCATGAAGATTATCACTGATAATGCATATCTCAGCTGGAAACAACAACGATACCAAAGATATGGCAGTTTCCGCATATCAAACGCACTGTGGAGTGCTGAAAACACCAGAAAACGTGTTTTCGCATTCAATAGCACGAAAACAGCGATTTCGGTGATTCTGCACACTTGTAACAGCAGAATCATGAAGATTATCACTGAAAATGCATATCTCAGCTGGAAACATCAACGATACCGAAGATATGGCAGTTTCCGCATATCAAACGCACTGTGGAGTGCTGAAAACACCAGAAAACGTGTTTTTCGCATTCAGTAGCACGAAAACAGCGATTTCGGTGATTCTGCACACTTGTAACAGCAGAATCATGAAGATTATCACTGAAAATGCATATCTCAGCTGGAGACATCAACGATAACGAAGATATGGCAGTTTCCGCATATCAAACGCACTGTGGAGTGCTGAAAACACCAGAAAACGTGTTTTCGCATTCAATAGCACGAAAACAGCGATTTCGGTGATTCTGCACACTTGTAACAGCAGAATCATGAAGATTATCACTGAAAATGCATATCTCAGCTGGAAACATCCACGATACCGAAGATATGGCAGTTTCCGCATATCAAACGCACTGTGGAGTGCTGAAAACACCAGAAAACGTGTTTTCGCATTCAATAGCACGAAAACAGCGATTTCGGTGATTCTGCACACTTGTAACAGCAGAATCATGAGGATTATCTCTGAAAATGCATATCTCAGCTGGAAACAACAACGATACCGAAGATATGGCAGTTTCCGCATATCAAACGCACTGTGGAGTGCTGAAAACACCAGAAAACGTGTGTTTCGCATTCAATAGCACGAAAACAGCGATTTCGGTGATTCTGCACACTTGTAACAGCAGAATCATGAGGATTATCACTTATAATGCATATCTCAGCTGGAAACATCAACGATACCGAAGATATGGCAGTTTCCGCATATCAAACGCACTGTGGAGTGCTGAAAACACCAGAAAACGTGTTTTCGCATTCAATAGCACGAAAACAGCGATTTCGGTGATTCTGCACACTTGTAACAGCAGAATCATGAGGATTATCACTTATAATGCATATCTCAGCTGGAAACATCAACGATACCGAAGATATGGCAGTTTCCGCATATCAAACGCACTGTGGAGTGCTGAAAACACCAGAAAACGTGTTTTCGCATTCAATAGCACGAAAACAGCGATTTCGGTGATTCTGCACACTTGTAACAGCAGAATCATCAAGATTATCACTGAAAATGCATATCTCAGCTGGAAACATCCACGATACCGAAGATATGGCAGTTTCCGCATATCAAACGCACTGTGGAGTGTTGAAAACACCAGAAAACGTGTTTTCGCATTCAATAGCACGAAAACAGCGATTTCGGTGATTCTGCACACTTCTAACAGCAGAATCATGAAGATTATCTCTGAAAATGCATATCTCAGCTGGATACAACAACGATACCGAAGATATGGCAGTTTCCGCATATCAAACGCACTGTGGAGTGCTGAAAACACCAGAAAACGTGTTTTCGCATTCAATAGCACGAAAACAGCGATTTCGGTGATTCTGCACACTTGTAACAGCAGAATCATCAAGATTATCACTGAAAATGCATATCTCAGCTGGAAACATCCACGATACCGAAGATATGGCAGTTTCCGCATATCAAACGCACTGTGGAGTGTTGAAAACACCAGAAAACGTGTTTTCGCATTCAATAGCACGAAAACAGCGATTTCGGTGATTCTGCACACTTCTAACAGCAGAATCATGAAGATTATCTCTGAAAATGCATATCTCAGCTGGATACAACAACGATACCGAAGATATGGCAGTTTCCGCATATCAAACGCACTGTGGAGTGCTGAAAACACCAGAAAACGTGTTTTCGCATTCAATAGCACGAAAACAGCGATTTCGGTGATTCTGCACACTTGTAACAGCAGAATCATGAGGATTATCACTTATAATGCATATCTCAGCTGGAAACATCAACGATACCGAAGATATGGCAGTTTCCGCATATCAAACGCACTGTGGAGTGCTGAAAACACCAGAAAACGTGTTTTCGCATTCAATAGCACGAAAACAGCGATTTCGGTGATTCTGCACACTTGTAACAGCAGAATCATCAAGATTATCACTGAAAATGCATATCTCAGCTGGAAACATCCACGATACCGAAGATATGGCAGTTTCCGCATATCAAACGCACTGTGGAGTGTTGAAAACACCAGAAAACGTGTTTTCGCATTCAATAGCACGAAAACAGCGATTTCGGTGATTCTGCACACTTCTAACAGCAGAATCATGAAGATTATCTCTGAAAATGCATATCTCAGCTGGATACAACAACGATACCGAAGATATGGCAGTTTCCGCATATCAAACGCACTGTGGAGTGCTGAAAACACCAGAAAACGTGTTTTCGCATTCAATAGCACGAAAACAGCGATTTCGGTGATTCTGCACACTTGTAACAGCAGAATCATGAAGATTATCACTGATAATGCATATCTCAGCAGGAAACAACAACGATATCGAAGATATGGCAGTTTCCGCATATACAAACGCACTGTGGAGTGCTTAAAACACCAGAAAACGTGTTTTTCGCATCCAAAAGCACGAAAACAGCGATTTCGGTGATTCTGCACTCTTGTAACAGCAGAATCATGAAGATTATCACTGAAAATGCATATCTCAGCTGGAAACAACAACGATACCGAAGATATGGCAGTTTCCGCATATCAAACGCTCTGTGGAGTGCTGAAAACACCAGAAAACGTGTTTTTCGCATTCAAAAGCACGAAAACAGCGATTTCGGTGATTCTGCACACTTGTAACAGCAGAATCATGAAGATTATCACTGAAAATGCATATCTCAGCTGGAAACATCAACGATACCGAAGATATGGCAGTTTCCGCATATCAAACGCACTGTGGAGTGCTGAAAACACCAGAAAACGTGTTTTTCGCATTCAATAGCACGAAAACAGCGATTTCGGTGATTCTGCACACTTGTAACAGCAGAATCATGAAGATTATCACTGATAATGCATATCTCAGCTGGAAACAACAACGATACCAAAGATATCGCAGTTTCCGCATATCAAAAACTCTGTGGCATGCTGAAAACACCAGAAAACGTGTTTATCGCATTATAAAGCACGAAAACAGCGATTTCGGTGATTCTGCACACTTGTAACAGCAGAATCATGAAAATTATCACTGAAAATGCATATCTCAGCTGGAAACAACAACGATACCGACGTTATGGCAGTTTCCGCATATCAAACGCACTGTGGAGTGCTGAAAACACCAGAAAACGTGTTTTCGCATTCAATAGCACGAAAACAGCGATTTCGGTGATTCTGCACACTTGTAACAGCAGAATCATCAAGATTATCACTGAAAATGCATATCTCAGCTGGAAACATCCACGATACCGAAGATATGGCAGTTTCCGCATATCAAACGCACTGTGGAGTGCTGAAAACACCAGAAAACGTGTTTTTGCATTCAATAGCACGAAAACAGCGATTTCGGTGGTTCTGCACACTTGTAACAGCGGAATCATGAAGATTATCACTGAAAATGCATATCTCAGCTGGATACAACAACGATACCGAAGATATGGCAGTTTCCGCATATCAAACGCACTGTGGAGTGCTGAAAACACCAGAAAACGTGTTTTCGCATTCAATAGCACGAAAACAGCGATTTCGGTGGTTCTGCACACTTGTAACAGCAGAATCATGAAGATTATCTCTGAAAATGCATATCTCAGCTGGAAACATCAACGATACCGAAGATATGGCAGTTTCCGCATATCAAACGCACTGTGGAGTGCTGAAAACACCAGAAATCGTGTGTTTCGCATTCAATAGCACGGAAACAGCGATTTCGGTGATTCTGCACACTTGTAACAGCAGAATCATGAAGATTATCACTGATAATGCATATCTCAGCTGGAAACAACAACGATACCAAAGATATGGCAGTTTCCGCATATCAAACGCACTGTGGAGTGCTGAAAACACCAGAAAACGTGTTTTCGCATTCAATAGCACGAAAACAGCGATTTCGGTGATTCTGCACACTTGTAACAGCAGAATCATGAAGATTATCACTGAAAATGCATATCTCAGCTGGAAACATCAACGATACCGAAGATATGGCAGTTTCCGCATATCAAACGCACTGTGGAGTGCTGAAAACACCAGAAAACGTGTTTTTCGCATTCAGTAGCACGAAAACAGCGATTTCGGTGATTCTGCACACTTGTAACAGCAGAATCATGAAGATTATCACTGAAAATGCATATCTCAGCTGGAGACATCAACGATAACGAAGATATGGCAGTTTCCGCATATCAAACGCACTGTGGAGTGTTGAAAACACCAGAAAACGTGTTTTCGCATTCAATAGCACGAAAACAGCGATTTCGGTGATTCTGCACACTTGTAACAGCAGAATCATGAAGATTATCACTGAAAATGCATATCTCAGCTGGAAACATCAATGATACCGAAGATATGGCAGTTTCCGCATATCAATCGCACTGTGGAGTGCTGAAAACACCAGAAAACGTGTTTTTCGCATTCAATAGCACGAAAACAGCGATTTCGGTGATTCTGCACACTTGTAACAGCAGAATCATGAAGATTATCACTGGAAATGCATATCTCAGCTGGAAACATCAACGATACCGAAGATATGGCAGTTTCCGCATATCAAACGCACTGTGGAGTGCTGAAAACACCAGAAAACGTGTTTTTCGCATTCAATAGCACGAAAACAGCGATTTCGGTGATTCTGCACACTTGTAACAGCAGAATCATGAAGATTATCACTGATAATGCATATCTCAGCTGGAAACAACAACGATACCAAAGATATCGCAGTTTCCGCATGTCATACACTCTGCGGCGTGCTGAAAACACCAGATAACGTGTTTTTCGCATTCAAATGCACGAAAACTGCGATTTCGGTGATTCTGCACATTTGTAACAGCAGAATCATGAAGATTATCACTGAAAATGCATATCTCAGCTGGAAACATCAACGATACCGAAGATATGGCAGTTTCCGCATATCAAACGCACTGTGGAGTGGTGAAAACACCAGAAAACGTGTTTTCGCATTCAATAGCACGAAAACAGCGATTTCGGTGATTCTGCACACTTGTAACAGCAGAATCATCAAGATTATCACTGAAAATGCATATCTCAGCTGGAAACATCCACGATACCGAAGATATGGCAGTTTCCGCATATCAAACGCACTGTGGAGTGCTGAAAACACCAGAAAACGTGTTTTTGCATTCAATAGCACGAAAACAGCGATTTCGGTGGTTCTGCACACTTGTAACAGCGGAATCATGAAGATTATCACTGAAAATGCATATCTCAGCTGGATACAACAACGATACCGAAGATATGGCAGTTTCCGCATATCAAACGCACTGTGGAGTGCTGAAAACACCAGAAAACGTGTTTTCGCATTCAATAGCACGAAAACAGCGATTTCGGTGGTTCTGCACACTTGTAACAGCAGAATCATGAAGATTATCTCTGAAAATGCATATCTCAGCTGGAAACATCAACGATACCGAAGATATGGCAGTTTCCGCATATCAAACGCACTGTGGAGTGCTGAAAACACCAGAAATCGTGTGTTTCGCATTCAATAGCACGGAAACAGCGATTTCGGTGATTCTGCACACTTGTAACAGCAGAATCATGAAGATTATCACTGATAATGCATATCTCAGCTGGAAACAACAACGATACCAAAGATATGGCAGTTTCCGCATATCAAACGCACTGTGGAGTGCTGAAAACACCAGAAAACGTGTTTTCGCATTCAATAGCACGAAAACAGCGATTTCGGTGATTCTGCACACTTGTAACAGCAGAATCATGAAGATTATCACTGAAAATGCATATCTCAGCTGGAAACATCAACGATACCGAAGATATGGCAGTTTCCGCATATCAAACGCACTGTGGAGTGCTGAAAACACCAGAAAACGTGTTTTTCGCATTCAGTAGCACGAAAACAGCGATTTCGGTGATTCTGCACACTTGTAACAGCAGAATCATGAAGATTATCACTGAAAATGCATATCTCAGCTGGAGACATCAACGATAACGAAGATATGGCAGTTTCCGCATATCAAACGCACTGTGGAGTGTTGAAAACACCAGAAAACGTGTTTTCGCATTCAATAGCACGAAAACAGCGATTTCGGTGATTCTGCACACTTGTAACAGCAGAATCATGAAGATTATCACTGAAAATGCATATCTCAGCTGGAAACATCAATGATACCGAAGATATGGCAGTTTCCGCATATCAATCGCACTGTGGAGTGCTGAAAACACCAGAAAACGTGTTTTTCGCATTCAATAGCACGAAAACAGCGATTTCGGTGATTCTGCACACTTGTAACAGCAGAATCATGAAGATTATCACTGGAAATGCATATCTCAGCTGGAAACATCAACGATACCGAAGATATGGCAGTTTCCGCATATCAAACGCACTGTGGAGTGCTGAAAACACCAGAAAACGTGTTTTTCGCATTCAATAGCACGAAAACAGCGATTTCGGTGATTCTGCACACTTGTAACAGCAGAATCATGAAGATTATCACTGATAATGCATATCTCAGCTGGAAACAACAACGATACCAAAGATATCGCAGTTTCCGCATGTCATACACTCTGCGGCGTGCTGAAAACACCAGATAACGTGTTTTTCGCATTCAAATGCACGAAAACTGCGATTTCGGTGATTCTGCACATTTGTAACAGCAGAATCATGAAGATTATCACTGAAAATGCATATCTCAGCTGGAAACATCAACGATACCGAAGATATGGCAGTTTCCGCATATCAAACGCACTGTGGAGTGGTGAAAACACCAGAAAACGTGTTTTCGCATTCAATAGCACGAAAACAGCGATTCAACGAAAAACAGAACCACCGAAATCGCTGTTTTCGTGCTATTGAATGCAAAAACACGTTTTCTGGTGTTTTCAGCACTCCACAGTGCGTTTGATATGCGGAAACTGCCATATCTTCGGTATCGTTGTTGTATCCAGCTGAGATATGCATTTTCAGTGATAATCTTCATGATTCTGCTGTTACAAGTGTGCAGAATCACCGAAATCGCTGTTTTCGTGCTATTGAATGCGAAAACACGTTTTCTGTTGTTTTCAACACTCCACAGTGCGTTTGATATGCGGAAACTGCCATATCTTCGGTATCGTGGATGTTTCCAGCTGAGATATGCATTTTCAGTGATAATCTTCATGATTCTGCTGTTACAAGTGTGCAGAATCACCGAAATCGCTGTTTTCGTGCTATTGAATGCAAAAACACGTTTTCTGGTGTTTTCAGCACGCCACAGAGTGTTTGACATGCGGAAACTGCGATATCTTTGGTATCGTTGTTGTTTCCAGCTGAGATATGCATTATCAGTGATAATCTTCATGATTCTGCTGTTACAAGTGTGCAGAACCACCGAAATCGCTGTTTTCGTGCTATTGCATGCGAAACACACGTTTTCTGGTGTTTTCAGCACTCCACAGTGCGTTTGATATGCGGAAACTGCCATATCTTCGGTATCGTTGTTGTTTCCAGCTGAGATATGCATTTTCAGAGATAATCTTCATGATTCTGCTGTTACAAGTGTGCAGAACCACCGAAATCGCTGTTTTCGTGCTATTGAATGCAAAAACACGTTTTCTGGTGTTTTCAGCACTCCACAGTGCGTTTGATATGCGGAAACTGCCATATCTTCGGTATCCTTGTTGTTTCCAGCTGAGATATGCATTTTCAGAGATAATCTTCATGATTCTGCTGTTACAAGTGTGCAGAACCACCGAAATCGCTGTTTTCGTGGTAGTGAATGTGAAAACACGTTTTCTGGTGTTTTCAGCACTCCACAGTGCGTTTGATATGCGGAAACTGCCATATCTTCGGTATCGTTGTTGTATCCAGCTGAGATATGCATTTTCAGTGATAATCTTCATGATTCTGCTGTTACAAGTGTGCAGAATCACCGAAATCGCTGTTTTCGTGCTATTGAATGCGAAAACACGTTTTCTGGTGTTTTCAGCACTCCACAGTGCGTTTGATATGCGGAAACTGCCATATCTTCGGTATCGTGGATGGTTCCAGCTGAGATATGCATTTTCAGTGATAATCTTCATGATTCTGCTGTTACAAGTGTGCCGAATCACCGAAATCGCTGTTTTCGTGCTATTGAATGCGAAAACACGTTTTCTGGTGTTTTCAGCACTCCACAGTGCGTTTGATATGCGGAAACTGCCATATCTTCGGTATCGTTGATGTTTCCAGCTGAGATATGCATTTTCAGTGATAATCTTCATGATTCTGCTGTTACAAGTGTGCAGAATCACCGAAATCGCTGTTTTCGTGCTTTTGAATGCGAAAAACACGTTTTCTGGTGTTTTCAGCACTCCACAGTGCGTTTGATATGCGGAAACTGCCATATCTTCGGTATCGTTGTTGTTTCCAGCTGAGATATGCATTTTCAGTGATAATCTTCATGATTCTGCTGTTACAAGAGTGCAGAATCACCGAAATCGCTGTTTTCGTGCTTTTGGATGCGAAAAACACGTTTTCTGGTGTTTTAAGCACTCCACAGTGCGTTTGATATGCGGAAACTGCCATATCTTCCATATCGTTGTTGTTTCCTGCTGAGATATGCATTATCAGTGATAATCTTCATGATTCTGCTGTTACAAGTGTGCAGAATCACCGAAATCGCTGTTTTCGTGCTATTGAATGCGAAAAACACGTTTTCTGGTGTTTTCAGCACTCCACAGTGCGTTTGATATGCGGAAACTGCCATATCTTCGGTATCGTTGATATTTCCAGCTGAGATATGCATTTTCAGTGATAATCTTCATGATACTGCTGTTACAAGTGTGCAGAATCACCGACATCGCTGTTTTCGTCCTATTGAATGCGAAAACACGTTTTCTGGTGTTTTCAGCACTCCACAGTGTGTTTGATATGCGGAAACTGCCATATCTTCGGTATCGTTGTTGTTTCCAGCTGAGATATGCATTATCAGTGATAATCTTCATGATTCTGCTGTTACAAGTGTGCAGAATCACCGAAATCGCTGTTTTCGTGCTATTGAATGCGAAAAACACGTTTTCTGGTGTTTTCAGCACTCCACAGTGCGTTTGATATGCGGAAACTGCCATATCTTCGGTATCGTTGATGTTTCCAGCTGAGAAATGCATTTTCAGTGATAATCTTCATGATTCTGCTGTTACAAGAGTGCAGAATCACCGAAATCGCTGTTTTCGTGCTTTTGGATGCGAAAAACACGTTTTCTGGTGTTTTCTGCACTCCACAGTGCGTTTGATATGCGGAAACTGCCATATCTTCGGTATCGTTGATGTTTCCAGCTGAGATATGCATTTTCAGTGATAATCTTCATGATTCTGCTGTTACAAGTGTGCAGAATCGCCGAAATCGCTGTTTTCGTGCTTTTGAATGCGAAAAACACGTTTTCTGGTGTTTTCAGCACTCCACAGTGCGTTTGATATGCGGAAACTGCCATATCTTCGGTATCGTTGATGTTTCCAGCTGAGATATGCATTTTCAGTGATAATCTTCATGATTCTGCTGTTACAAGAGTGCAGAATCACCGAAATCGCTGTTTTCGTGCTTTTGGATGCGAAAAACACGTTTTCTGGTGTTTTCAGCACTCCACAGTGCGTTTGATATGCGGAAACTGCCATATCTTCGGTATCGTTGATGTTTCCAGCTGAGATATGCATTTTCAGTGATAATCTTCATGATTCTGCTGTTACAAGAGTGCAGAATCACCGAAATCGCTGTTTTCGTGCTTTTGGATGCGAAAAACACGTTTTCTGGTGTTTTCAGCACTCCACAGTGCGTTTGATATGCGGAAACTGCCATATCTTCGGTATCGTTGATGTTTCCAGCTGAGATATGCATTTTCAGTGATAATCTTCATGATTCTGCAGTTACAAATGTGCAGAATCACCGAAATCGCTGTTTTCGTGCTATTGAATGCGAAAAACACGTTTTCTGGTGTTTTCAGCACTCCACAGTGCGTTTGATATGCGGAAACTGCGATATCTTTGGTATCGTTGTTGTTTCCAGCTGAGATATGCATTTTCAGTGATAATCTTCATGATTCTGCTGTTACAAGTGTGCAGAATCACCGAAATCATTGTTTTCGTGCTATTGAATGCGAAAACACGTTTTCTGGTGTTTTCAGCACTCCACAGTGTGTTTGATATGCGGAAACTGCCATATCTTCGGTATCGTTGTTGTTTCCAGCTGAGATATGCATTATCAGTGATAATCTTCATGATTCTGCTGTTACAAGTGTGCAGAATCACCGAAATCGCTGTTTTCGTGCTATTGAATGCGAAAAACACGTTTTCTGGTGTTTTCAGCACTCCACAGTGCGTTTGATATGCGGAAACTGCCATATCTTCGGTATCGTTGATGTTTCCAGCTGAGAAATGCATTTTCAGTGATAATCTTCATGATTCTGCTGTTACAAGAGTGCAGAATCACCGAAATCGCTGTTTTCGTGCTTTTGGATGCGAAAAACACGTTTTCTGGTGTTTTCTGCACTCCACAGTGCGTTTGATATGCGGAAACTGCCATATCTTCGGTATCGTTGATGTTTCCAGCTGAGATATGCATTTTCAGTGATAATCTTCATGATTCTGCTGTTACAAGTGTGCAGAATCGCCGAAATCGCTGTTTTCGTGCTTTTGAATGCGAAAAACACGTTTTCTGGTGTTTTCAGCACTCCACAGTGCGTTTGATATGCGGAAACTGCCATATCTTCGGTATCGTTGATGTTTCCAGCTGAGATATGCATTTTCAGTGATAATCTTCATGATTCTGCTGTTACAAGAGTGCAGAATCACCGAAATCGCTGTTTTCGTGCTTTTGGATGCGAAAAACACGTTTTCTGGTGTTTTCAGCACTCCACAGTGCGTTTGATATGCGGAAACTGCCATATCTTCGGTATCGTTGATGTTTCCAGCTGAGATATGCATTTTCAGTGATAATCTTCATGATTCTGCTGTTACAAGAGTGCAGAATCACCGAAATCGCTGTTTTCGTGCTTTTGGATGCGAAAAACACGTTTTCTGGTGTTTTCAGCACTCCACAGTGCGTTTGATATGCGGAAACTGCCATATCTTCGGTATCGTTGATGTTTCCAGCTGAGATATGCATTTTCAGTGATAATCTTCATGATTCTGCAGTTACAAATGTGCAGAATCACCGAAATCGCTGTTTTCGTGCTATTGAATGCGAAAAACACGTTTTCTGGTGTTTTCAGCACTCCACAGTGCGTTTGATATGCGGAAACTGCGATATCTTTGGTATCGTTGTTGTTTCCAGCTGAGATATGCATTTTCAGTGATAATCTTCATGATTCTGCTGTTACAAGTGTGCAGAATCACCGAAATCATTGTTTTCGTGCTATTGAATGCGAAAAACACGTTTTCTGGTGTTTTCAGCACTCCACAGTGCGTTTGATATGCGGAAGCTGCCATATCTTCGGTATCGTTGATGTTTCCAGCTGAGATATGCATTTTCAGTGATAATCTTCATGATTCTGCTGTTACAAATGTGCAGAATCACCGAAATCGCTGTTTTCGTGCTTTTGAATGCGAAAAACACGTTTTCTGGTGTTTTCAACACTCCACAGTGCGTTTGATATGCGGAAACTGCCATATCTTCGGTATCGTTGATGTTTCCAGCTGAGAAATGCATTTTCAGTGATAATCTTCATGATTCTGCTGTTACAAGAGTGCAGAATCTCCGAAATCGCTGTTTTCGTGCTTTTGGATGCGAAAAACACGTTTTCTGGTGTTTTCTGCACTCCACAGTGCGTTTGATATGCGGAAACTGCCATGTCTTCGGTATCGTTGATGTTTCCAGCTGAGATATGCATTTTCAGTGATAATCATCATGATTCTGCTGTTACAAGTGTGCAGAATCACCGAAATCGCTGTTTTCGTGCTTTTGAATGCGAAAAACACGTTTTCTGGTGTTTTCAGCACTCCACAGTGCGTTTGATATGCGGAAACTGCCATATCTTCGGTATCGTTGATGTTTCCAGCTGAGATATGCATTTTCAGTGATAATCTTCATGATTCTGCGGTTACAAGTGCGCAGAATCACCGAAATCGCTGTTTTCGTGCTTTTGAACGCGAAAAACACTTTTTCTGGTGTTTTCAGCATGCCACAGAGTGTTTGATATGCGGAAACTGCGATATCTTTGGTATCGTTGTTGTTTCCAGCTGAGATATGCATTTTCAGTGATAATCTTCATGATTCTGCTGTTACAAGTGTGCAGAATCACCGAAATCGCTGTTTTCGTGCTTTTGAATGCGAAAAACACGTTTTCTGGTGTTTTCAGCACTCCACAGTGCGTTTGATATGCGGAAACTGCCATATCTTCGGTATCGTTGATGTTTCCAGCTGAGATATGCATTTTCAGTGATAATCTTCATGATTCTGCTGTTACAAGTGTGCAGAATCACCGACATCGCTGTTTTCGTGCTATTGAATGCGAAAACACGTTTTCTGGTGTTTTCAGCACTCCACAGTGCGTTTGATATGCGGAAACAGCCATATCTTCGGTATCGTTGATGTTTCCAGCTGAGATATGCATTTTCAGTGATAATCTTCATGATTCTGCTGTTACAAGTGCGCAGAATCACCGAAATCGCTGTTTTCGTTCTTTTGAACGCGAAAAACACTTTTTCTGGAGTTTTCAGCATGCCACAGAGTGTTTGATATGCGGAAACTGCGATATCTTTGGTATCGTTGTTGTTTCCAGCTGAGATATGCATTATCAGTGATAATCTTCATGATTCTGCTGTTACAAGTGTGCAGAATCGCCGAAATCGCTGTATTCGTGCTATTGTATGCGAAAAACACGTTTTCTGGTGTTTTCAGCACTCCACAGTGCGTTTGATATGCGGAAACTGCCATATCTTCGGTATCGTTGATGTTTCCAGCTGAGATATGCATTTTCAGTGATAATCTTCATGATTCTGCTGTTACAAATGTGCAGAATCACCGAAATCGCTGTTTTCGTGCTTTTGAATGCGAAAAACACGTTTTCTGGTGTTTTCAGCACTCCACAGTGCGCTTGATATGCGGAAACTGCCATATCTTCGGTATCGTTGATGTTTCCAGTTGAGAAATGCATTTTCAGTGATAATCTTCATGATTCTGCTGTTGCAAGAGTGCAGAATCACCGAAATCGCTGTTTTCGTGCTTTTGAATGCGAAAAACACGTTTTCTGGTGTTTTCAGCACTCCACAGTGCGCTTGATATGCGGAAACTGCCATATCTTCGGTATCGTTGATGTTTCCAGCTGAGATATGCATTTTCAGTGATAATCTTCATGATTCTGCTGTTACAAGTGTGCAGAATCACCGAAATCGCTGTTTTCGTGCTTTTGAATGCGAAAAACACGTTTTCTGGTGTTTTCAGCACTCCACAGTGCGTTTGATATGCGGAAGCTGCCATATCTTCGGTATCGTTGATGTTTCCAGCTGAGATATGCATTTTCAGTGATAATCTTCATGATTCTGCTGTTACAAATGTGCAGAATCACCGAAATCGCTGTTTTCGTGCTTTTGAATGCGAAAAACACGTTTTCTGGTGTTTTCAACACTCCACAGTGCGTTTGATATGCGGAAACTGCCATATCTTCGGTATCGTTGATGTTTCCAGCTGAGAAATGCATTTTCAGTGATAATCTTCATGATTCTGCTGTTACAAGAGTGCAGAATCTCCGAAATCGCTGTTTTCGTGCTTTTGGATGCGAAAAACACGTTTTCTGGTGTTTTCTGCACTCCACAGTGCGTTTGATATGCGGAAACTGCCATGTCTTCGGTATCGTTGATGTTTCCAGCTGAGATATGCATTTTCAGTGATAATCATCATGATTCTGCTGTTACAAGTGTGCAGAATCACCGAAATCGCTGTTTTCGTGCTTTTGAATGCGAAAAACACGTTTTCTGGTGTTTTCAGCACTCCACAGTGCGTTTGATATGCGGAAACTGCCATATCTTCGGTATCGTTGATGTTTCCAGCTGAGATATGCATTTTCAGTGATAATCTTCATGATTCTGCGGTTACAAGTGCGCAGAATCACCGAAATCGCTGTTTTCGTGCTTTTGAACGCGAAAAACACTTTTTCTGGTGTTTTCAGCATGCCACAGAGTGTTTGATATGCGGAAACTGCGATATCTTTGGTATCGTTGTTGTTTCCAGCTGAGATATGCATTTTCAGTGATAATCTTCATGATTCTGCTGTTACAAGTGTGCAGAATCACCGAAATCGCTGTTTTCGTGCTTTTGAATGCGAAAAACACGTTTTCTGGTGTTTTCAGCACTCCACAGTGCGTTTGATATGCGGAAACTGCCATATCTTCGGTATCGTTGATGTTTCCAGCTGAGATATGCATTTTCAGTGATAATCTTCATGATTCTGCTGTTACAAGTGTGCAGAATCACCGACATCGCTGTTTTCGTGCTATTGAATGCGAAAACACGTTTTCTGGTGTTTTCAGCACTCCACAGTGCGTTTGATATGCGGAAACAGCCATATCTTCGGTATCGTTGATGTTTCCAGCTGAGATATGCATTTTCAGTGATAATCTTCATGATTCTGCTGTTACAAGTGCGCAGAATCACCGAAATCGCTGTTTTCGTTCTTTTGAACGCGAAAAACACTTTTTCTGGAGTTTTCAGCATGCCACAGAGTGTTTGATATGCGGAAACTGCGATATCTTTGGTATCGTTGTTGTTTCCAGCTGAGATATGCATTATCAGTGATAATCTTCATGATTCTGCTGTTACAAGTGTGCAGAATCGCCGAAATCGCTGTATTCGTGCTATTGTATGCGAAAAACACGTTTTCTGGTGTTTTCAGCACTCCACAGTGCGTTTGATATGCGGAAACTGCCATATCTTCGGTATCGTTGATGTTTCCAGCTGAGATATGCATTTTCAGTGATAATCTTCATGATTCTGCTGTTACAAATGTGCAGAATCACCGAAATCGCTGTTTTCGTGCTTTTGAATGCGAAAAACACGTTTTCTGGTGTTTTCAGCACTCCACAGTGCGCTTGATATGCGGAAACTGCCATATCTTCGGTATCGTTGATGTTTCCAGTTGAGAAATGCATTTTCAGTGATAATCTTCATGATTCTGCTGTTGCAAGAGTGCAGAATCACCGAAATCGCTGTTTTCGTGCTTTTGAATGCGAAAAACACGTTTTCTGGTGTTTTCAGCACTCCACAGTGCGCTTGATATGCGGAAACTGCCATATCTTCGGTATCGTTGATGTTTCCAGCTGAGATATGCATTTTCAGTGATAATCTTCATGATTCTGCTGTTACAAGTGTGCAGAATCACCGAAATCGCTGTTTTCGTGCTTTTGAATGCGAAAAACACGTTTTCTGGTGTTTTCAGCACTCTACAGTGCGTTTGATATGCGGAAGCTGCCATATCTTCGGTATCGTTGATGTTTCCAGCTGAGATATGCATTTTCAGTGATAATCTTCATGATTCTGCTGTTACAAATGTGCAGAATCACCGAAATCGCTGTTTTCGTGCTTTTGAATGCGAAAAACACGTTTTCTGGTGTTTTCAACACTCCACAGTGCGTTTGATATGCGGAAACTGCCATATCTTCGGTATCGTTGATGTTTCCAGCTGAGAAATGCATTTTCAGTGATAATCTTCATGATTCTGCTGTTACAAGAGTGCAGAATCTCCGAAATCGCTGTTTTCGTGCTTTTGGATGCGAAAAACACGTTTTCTGGTGTTTTCTGCACTCCACAGTGCGTTTGATATGCGGAAACTGCCATATCTTCGGTATCGTTGATGTTTCCAGCTGAGATATGCATTTTCAGTGATAATCATCATGATTCTGCTGTTACAAGTGTGCAGAATCAGCGAAATCGCTGTTTTCGTGCTTTTGAATGCGAAAAACACGTTTTCTGGTGTTTTCAGCACTCCACAGTGCGTTTGATATGCGGAAACTGCCATATCTTCGGTATCGTTGATGTTTCCATCTGAGATATGCATTTTCAGTGATAATCTTCATGATTCTGCGGTTACAAGTGCGCAGAATCACCGAAATCGCTGTTTTCGTGCTATTGAATGCGAAAAACACGTTTTCTGGTGTTTTCAACACTCCACAGTGCGTTTCATATGCGGAAACTGCCATATCTTCGGTATCGTTGATGTTTCCAGCTGAGATATGCATTTTCAGTGATAATCTTCATGATTCTGCTGTTACAAATGTGCAGAATCACCGAAATCGCTGTTTTCGTGCTTTTGAATGCGAAAAACACGTTTTCTGGTGTTTTCAGCACTCCACAGTGCGTTTGATATGCGGAAGCTGCCATATCTTCGGTATCGTTGATGTTTCAAGCTGAGATATGCATTTTCAGTGATAATCTTCATGATTCTGCTGTTACAAATGTGCAGAATCACCGAAATCGCTGTTTTCGTGCTTTTGAATGCGAAAAACACGTTTTCTGGTGTTTTCAACACTCCACAGTGCGTTTGATATGCGGAAACTGCCATATCTTCGGTATCGTTGATGTTTCCAGCTGAGAAATGCATTTTCAGTGATAATCTTCATGATTCTGCTGTTACAAGAGTGCAGAATCTCCGAAATCGCTGTTTTCGTGCTTTTGGATGCGAAAAACACGTTTTCTGGTGTTTTCTGCACTCCACAGTGCGTTTGATATGCGGAAACTGCCATATCTTCGGTATCGTTGATGTTTCCAGCTGAGATATGCATTTTCAGTGATAATCATCATGATTCTGCTGTTACAAGTGTGCAGAATCACCGAAATCGCTGTTTTCGTGCTTTTGAATGCGAAAAACACGTTTTCTGGTGTTTTCAGCACTCCACAGTGCGTTTGATATGCGGAAACTGCCATATCTTCGGTATCGTTGATGTTTCCAGCTGAGATATGCATTTTCAGTGATAATCTTCATGATTCTGCGGTTACAAGTGCGCAGAATCACCGAAATCGCTGTTTTCGTGCTTTTGAACGCGAAAAACACTTTTTCTGGTGTTTTCAGCATGCCACAGAGTGTTTGATATGCGGAAACTGCGATATCTTTGGTATCGTTGTTGTTTCCAGCTGAGATATGCATTTTCAGTGATAATCTTCATGATTCTGCTGTTACAAGTGTGCAGAATCACCGAAATCGCTGTTTTCGTGCTTTTGAATGCGAAAAACACGTTTTCTGGTGTTTTCAGCACTCCACAGTGCGTTTGATATGCGGAAACTGCCATATCTTCGGTATCGTTGATGTTTCCATCTGAGATATGCATTTTCAGTGATAATCTTCATGATTCTGCGGTTACAAGTGCGCAGAATCACCGAAATCGCTGTTTTCGTGCTATTGAATGCGAAAAACACGTTTTCTGGTGTTTTCAACACTCCACAGTGCGTTTCATATGCGGAAACTGCCATATCTTCGGTATCGTTGATGTTTCCAGCTGAGATATGCATTTTCAGTGATAATCTTCATGATTCTGCTGTTACAAATGTGCAGAATCACCGAAATCGCTGTTTTCGTGCTTTTGAATGCGAAAAACACGTTTTCTGGTGTTTTCAGCACTCCACAGTGCGTTTGATATGCGGAAGCTGCCATATCTTCGGTATCGTTGATGTTTCAAGCTGAGATATGCATTTTCAGTGATAATCTTCATGATTCTGCTGTTACAAATGTGCAGAATCACCGAAATCGCTGTTTTCGTGCTTTTGAATGCGAAAAACACGTTTTCTGGTGTTTTCAACACTCCACAGTGCGTTTGATATGCGGAAACTGCCATATCTTCGGTATCGTTGATGTTTCCAGCTGAGAAATGCATTTTCAGTGATAATCTTCATGATTCTGCTGTTACAAGAGTGCAGAATCTCCGAAATCGCTGTTTTCGTGCTTTTGGATGCGAAAAACACGTTTTCTGGTGTTTTCTGCACTCCACAGTGCGTTTGATATGCGGAAACTGCCATATCTTCGGTATCGTTGATGTTTCCAGCTGAGATATGCATTTTCAGTGATAATCATCATGATTCTGCTGTTACAAGTGTGCAGAATCACCGAAATCGCTGTTTTCGTGCTTTTGAATGCGAAAAACACGTTTTCTGGTGTTTTCAGCACTCCACAGTGCGTTTGATATGCGGAAACTGCCATATCTTCGGTATCGTTGATGTTTCCAGCTGAGATATGCATTTTCAGTGATAATCTTCATGATTCTGCGGTTACAAGTGCGCAGAATCACCGAAATCGCTGTTTTCGTGCTTTTGAACGCGAAAAACACTTTTTCTGGTGTTTTCAGCATGCCACAGAGTGTTTGATATGCGGAAACTGCGATATCTTTGGTATCGTTGTTGTTTCCAGCTGAGATATGCATTTTCAGTGATAATCTTCATGATTCTGCTGTTACAAGTGTGCAGAATCACCGAAATCGCTGTTTTCGTGCTTTTGAATGCGAAAAACACGTTTTCTGGTGTTTTCAGCACTCCACAGTGCGTTTGATATGCGGAAACTGCCATATCTTCGGTATCGTTGATGTTTCCAGCTGAGATATGCATTTTCAGTGATAATCTTCATGATTCTGCTGTTACAAGTGTGCAGAATCACCGACATCGCTGTTTTCGTGCTATTGAATGCGAAAACACGTTTTCTAGTGTTTTCAGCACTCCACAGTGCGTTTGATATGCGGAAACAGCCATATCTTCGGTATCGTTGATGTTTCCAGCTGAGATATGCATTTTCAGTGATAATCTTCATGATTCTGCTGTTACAAGTGCGCAGAATCACCGAAATCGCTGTTTTCGTTCTTTTGAACGCGAAAAACACTTTTTCTGGTGTTTTCAGCATGCCACAGAGTGTTTGATATGCGGAAACTGCGATATCTTTGGTATCGTTGTTGTTTCCAGCTGAGATATGCATTATCAGTGATAATCTTCATGATTCTGCTGTTACAAGTGTGCAGAATCGCCGAAATCGCTGTATTCGTGCTATTGTATGCGAAAAACACGTTTTCTGGTGTTTTCAGCACTCCACAGTGCGTTTGATATGCGGAAACTGCCATATCTTCGGTATCGTTGATGTTTCCAGCTGAGATATGCATTTTCAGTGATAATCTTCATGATTCTGCTGTTACAAATGTGCAGAATCACCGAAATCGCTGTTTTCGTGCTTTTGAATGCGAAAAACACGTTTTCTGGTGTTTTCAGCACTCCACAGTGCGCTTGATATGCGGAAACTGCCATATCTTCGGTATCGTTGATGTTTCCAGTTGAGAAATGCATTTTCAGTGATAATCTTCATGATTCTGCTGTTGCAAGAGTGCAGAATCACCGAAATCGCTGTTTTCGTGCTTTTGAATGCGAAAAACACGTTTTCTGGTGTTTTCAGCACTCCACAGTGCGCTTGATATGCGGAAACTGCCATATCTTCGGTATCGTTGATGTTTCCAGCTGAGATATATATTTTCAGTGATAATCTTCATGATTCTGCTGTTACAAGTGTGCAGAATCACCGAAATCGCTGTTTTCGTGCTTTTGAATGCGAAAAACACGTTTTCTGGTGTTTTCAGCACTCTACAGTGCGTTTGATATGCGGAAGCTGCCATATCTTCGGTATCGTTGATGTTTCCAGCTGAGATATGCATTTTCAGTGATAATCTTCATGATTCTGCTGTTACAAATGTGCAGAATCACCGAAATCGCTGTTTTCGTGCTTTTGAATGCGAAAAACACGTTTTCTGGTGTTTTCAACACTCCACAGTGCGTTTGATATGCGGAAACTGCCATATCTTCGGTATCGTTGATGTTTCCAGCTGAGAAATGCATTTTCAGTGATAATCTTCATGATTCTGCTGTTACAAGAGTGCAGAATCTCCGAAATCGCTGTTTTCGTGCTTTTGGATGCGAAAAACACGTTTTCTGGTGTTTTCTGCACTCCACAGTGCGTTTGATATGCGGAAACTGCCATATCTTCGGTATCGTTGATGTTTCCAGCTGAGATATGCATTTTCAGTGATAATCATCATGATTCTGCTGTTACAAGTGTGCAGAATCACCGAAATCGCTGTTTTCGTGCTTTTGAATGCGAAAAACACGTTTTCTGGTGTTTTCAGCACTCCACAGTGCGTTTGATATGCGGAAACTGCCATATCTTCGGTATCGTTGATGTTTCCATCTGAGATATGCATTTTCAGTGATAATCTTCATGATTCTGCGGTTACAAGTGCGCAGAATCACCGAAATCGCTGTTTTCGTGCTTTTGAATGCGAAAAACACGTTTTCTGGTGTTTTCAACACTCCACAGTGCGTTTGATATGCGGAAACTGCCATATCTTCGGTATCGTTGATGTTTCCAGCTGAGATATGCATTTTCAGTGATAATCTTCATGATTCTGCTGTTACAAGTGTGCAGAATCTCCGAAATCGCTGTTTTCGTGCTTTTGGATGCGAAAAACACGTTTTCTGGTGTTTTCTGCACTCCACAGTGGGTTTGATATGCGGAAACTGCGATATCTTTGGTATCGTTGTTGTTTCCATCTGAGATATGCATTATCAGTGATAATCTTCATGATTCTGCGGTTACAAGTGCGCAGAATCACCGAAATCGCTGTTTTCGTGCTTTTGAACGCGAAAAACACTTTTTCTGGTGTTTTCAGCATGCCACAGAGTGTTTGATATGCGGAAACTGCGATATCTTTGGTATCGTTGTTGTTTCCAGCTGAGATATGCATTTTCAGTGATAATCTTCATGATTCTGCTGTTACAAGTGTGCAGAATCACCGACATCGCTGTTTTCGTGCTATTGAATGCGAAAACACGTTTTCTAGTGTTTTCAGCACTCCACAGTGCGTTTGATATGCGGAAACAGCCATATCTTCGGTATCGTTGATGTTTCCAGCTGAGATATGCATTTTCAGTGATAATCTTCATGATTCTGCTGTTACAAGTGCGCAGAATCACCGAAATCGCTGTTTTCGTTCTTTTGAACGCGAAAAACACTTTTTCTGGTGTTTTCAGCATGCCACAGAGTGTATGATATGCGGAAACTGCGATATCTTTGGTATCGTTGTTGTTTCCAGCTGAGATATGCATTATCAGTGATAATCTTCATGATTCTGCTGTTACAAGTGTGCAGAATCGCCGAAATCGCTGTATTCGTGCTCTTGTATGCGAAAAACACGTTTTCCGGTGTTTTCAGCACTCCACAGTGCGTTTGATATGCGGAAACTGCCATATCTTCGGTATCGTTGATGTTTCCAGCTGAGATATGCATTTTCAGTGATAATCTTCATGATTCTGCTGTTACAAATGTGCAGAATCACCGAAATCGCTGTTTTCGTGCTTTTGAATGCGAAAAACACGTTTTCTGGTGTTTTCAGCACTCCACAGTGCGCTTGATATGCGGAAACTGCCATATCTTCGGTATCGTTGATGTTTCCAGTTGAGAAATGCATTTTCAGTGATAATCTTCATGATTCTGCTGTTGCAAGAGTGCAGAATCACCGAAATCGCTGTTTTCGTGCTTTTGAATGCGAAAAACACGTTTTCTGGTGTTTTCAGCACTCCACAGTGCGCTTGATATGCGGAAACTGCCATATCTTCGGTATCGTTGATGTTTCCAGCTGAGATATGCATTTTCAGTGATAATCTTCATGATTCTGCTGTTACAAGTGTGCAGAATCACCGAAATCGCTGTTTTCGTGCTTTTGAATGCGAAAAACACGTTTTCTGGTGTTTTCAGCACTCTACAGTGCGTTTGATATGCGGAAGCTGCCATATCTTCGGTATCGTTGATGTTTCCAGCTGAGATATGCATTTTCAGTGATAATCTTCATGATTCTGCTGTTACAAATGTGCAGAATCACCGAAATCGCTGTTTTCGTGCTTTTGAATGCGAAAAACACGTTTTCTGGTGTTTTCAACACTCCACAGTGCGTTTGATATGCGGAAACTGCCATATCTTCGGTATCGTTGATGTTTCCAGCTGAGAAATGCATTTTCAGTGATAATCTTCATGATTCTGCTGTTACAAGAGTGCAGAATCTCCGAAATCGCTGTTTTCGTGCTTTTGGATGCGAAAAACACGTTTTCTGGTGTTTTCTGCACTCCACAGTGCGTTTGATATGCGGAAACTGCCATATCTTCGGTATCGTTGATGTTTCCAGCTGAGATATGCATTTTCTGTGATAATCATCATGATTCTGCTGTTACAAGTGTGCAGAATCACCGAAATCGCTGTTTTCGTGCTTTTGAATGCGAAAAACACGTTTTCTGGTGTTTTCAGCACTCCACAGTGCGTTTGATATGCGGAAACTGCCATATCTTCGGTATCGCTGATGTTTCCATCTGAGATATGCATTTTCAGTGATAATCTTCATGATTCTGCGGTTACAAGTGCGCAGAATCACCGAAATCGCTGTTTTCGTGCTTTTGAACGCGAAAAACACTTTTTCTGGTGTTTTCAGCATGCCACAGAGTGTTTGATATGCGGAAACTGCGATATCTTTGGTATCGTTGTTGTTTCCAGCTGAGATATGCATTTTCAGTGATAATCTTCATGATTCTGCTGTTACAAGTGTGCAGAACCACCGAAATCGCTGTTTTCGTGCTTTTGAATGCGAAAAACACGTTTTCTGGTGTTTTCAGCACTCCACAGTGCGTTTGATATGCGGAAACTGCCATATCTTCGGTGTCGTTGATGTTTCCAGCTGAGATATGCATTTTCAGTGATAATCTTCATGATTCTGCTGTTACAAGTGTGCAGAATCACCGACATCGCTGTTTTCGTGCTATTGAATGCGAAAACACGTTTTCTGGTGTTTTCAGCACTCCACAGTGCGTTTGATATGCGGAAACAGCCATATCTTCGGTATCGTTGATGTTTCCAGCTGAGATATGCATTTTCAGTGATAATCTTCATGATTCTGCTGTTACAAGTGTGCAGAATCACCGAAATCGCTGTTTTCGTGCTATTGAATGCGAAAAACACGTTTTCTGGTGTTTTCAACACTCCACAGTGCGTTTCATATGCGGAAACTGCCATATCTTCGGTATCGTTGATGTTTCCAGCTGAGATATGCATTTTCAGTGATAATCTTCATGATTCTGCTGTTACAAGTGCGCAGAATCACCGAAATCGCTGTTTTCGTGCTTTTGAACGCGAAAAACACTTTTTCTGGTGTTTTCAGCATGCCACAGAGTGTTTGATATGCGGAAACTGCGATATCTTTGGTTTCGTTGTTGTTTCCAGCTGAGATATGCATTATCAGTGATAATCTTCATGATTCTGCTGTTACAAGTGTGCAGAATCACCGAAATCGCTGTTTTCGTGCTGTTGAATGCGAAAAACACGTTTTCTGGTGTTTTCAGCACTCCACAGTGCGTTTGATATGCGGAAACTGCCATATCTTCGGTATCGTTGATGTTTCCAGCAGAGATATGCATTTTCAGTGATAATCTTCATGATTCTGCTGTTACAAGTGTGCAGAATCACCGAAATCGCTGTTTTCGTGCTTTTGAATGCGAAAAACACGTTTTCTGGTGTTTTCAGCACTCCACAGTGCGTTTGATATGCGGAAACTGCCATATCTTCGGTATCGTTGATGTTTCCAGCTGAGATATGCATTTTCAGTGATAATCTTCATGATTCTGCTGTTACAAGTGTGCAGAATCACCGAAATCGCTGTTTTCGTGCTTTTGAATGCGAAAAACACGTTTTCTGGTGTTTTCAGCACTCTACAGTGCGTTTGATATGCGGAAGCTGCCATATCTTCGGTATCGTTGATGTTTCCAGCTGAGATATGCATTTTCAGTGATAATCTTCATGATTCTGCTGTTACAAATGTGCAGAATCACCGAAATCGCTGTTTTCGTGCTTTTGAATGCGAAAAACACGTTTTCTGGTGTTTTCAACACTCCACAGTGCGTTTGATATGCGGAAACTGCCATATCTTCGGTATCGTTGATGTTTCCAGCTGAGAAATGCATTTTCAGTGATAATCTTCATGATTCTGCTGTTACAAGAGTGCAGAATCTCCGAAATCGCTGTTTTCGTGCTTTTGGATGCGAAAAACACGTTTTCTGGTGTTTTCTGCACTCCACAGTGCGTTTGATATGCGGAAACTGCCATATCTTCGGTATCGTTGATGTTTCCAGCTGAGATATGCATTTTCAGTGATAATCATCATGATTCTGCTGTTACAAGTGTGCAGAATCACCGAAATCGCTGTTTTCGTGCTTTTGAATGCGAAAAACACGTTTTCTGGTGTTTTCAGCACTCCACAGTGCGTTTGATATGCGGAAACTGCCATATCTTCGGTATCGTTGATGTTTCCATCTGAGATATGCATTTTCAGTGATAATCTTCATGATTCTGCGGTTACAAGTGCGCAGAATCACCGAAATCGCTGTTTTCGTGCTTTTGAACGCGAAAAACACTTTTTCTGGTGTTTTCAGCATGCCACAGAGTGTTTGATATGCGGAAACTGCGATATCTTTGGTATCGTTGTTGTTTCCAGCTGAGATATGCATTTTCAGTGATAATCTTCATGATTCTGCTGTTACAAGTGTGCAGAATCACCGAAATCGCTGTTTTCGTGCTTTTGAATGCGAAAAACACGTTTTCTGGTGTTTTCAGCACTCCACAGTGCGTTTGATATGCGGAAACTGCCATATCTTCGGTATCGTTGATGTTTCCAGCTGAGATATGCATTTTCAGTGATAATCTTCATGATTCTGCTGTTACAAGTGTGCAGAATCACCGACCTCGCTGTTTTCGTGCTATTGAATGCGAAAACACGTTTTCTGGTGTTTTCAGCACTCCACAGTGCGTTTGATATGCGGAAACTGCCATATCTTCGGTATCGTTGATGTTTCCAGCAGAGATATGCATTTTCAGTGATAATCTTCATGATTCTGCTGTTACAAGTGTGCAGAATCACCGAAATCGCTGTTTTCGTGCTTTTGAATGCGAAAAACACGTTTTCTGGTGTTTTCAGCACTCCACAGTGCGTTTGATATGCGGAAACTGCCATATCTTCGGTATCGTTGATGTTTCCAGCTGAGATATGCATTTTCAGTGATAATCTTCATGATTCTGCAGTTACAAATGTGCAGAATCACCGAAATCGCTGTTTTCGTGCTATTGAATGCGAAAAACACGTTTTCTGGTGTTTTCAGCACTCCACAGTGCGTTTGATATGCGGAAACTGCGATATCTTTGGTATCGTTGTTGTTTCCAGCTGAGATATGCATTTTCATTGATAATCTTCATGATTCTGCTGTTACAAGTGTGCAGAATCACCGAAATCATTGTTTTCGTGCTATTGAATGCGAAAAACACGTTTTCTGGTGTTTTCAGCACTCCACAGTGCGTTTGATATGCGGAAACTGCCATATCTTCGGTATCGTTGATGTTTCCAGCTGAGATATCCATTTTCAGTGATAATCTTCATGATTCTGCTGTTACAAGTGTGCAGAATCACCGAAATCGCTGTTTTCGTGCTTTTGAATGCGAAAAACACGTTTTCTGGTGTTTTCAGCATGCCACAGAGTGTTTGACAAGCGGAAACTGCGATATCTTTGGTATCGTTGTTGCTTCCAGCTGAGATATGCATTTTCAGTGATAATTTTCATGATTCTGCTGTTACAAGTGTGCAGAATCACCGAAATCGCTGTTTTCGTGCTTTTGAATGCGAAAAACACGTTTTCTGGTGTTTTCAGCACTCCACAGTGCGTTTGATATGCGGAAACTGCCATATCTTCGGTATCGTTGATGTTTCCAGCTGAGATATGCATTTTCAGTGATAATCTTCATGATTCTGCTGCTACAAATGTGCAGAATCACCGAAATCGCTGTTTTCGTGCTTTTGAATGCGAAAAACACGTTTTCTGGTGTTTTCAGCACTCCACAGTGCGTTTGATATGCGGAAACTGCCATATCTTCGGTATCGTTGATGTTTCCAGCTGAGATATGCATTTTCAGTGATAATCTTCATGATTCTGCTGTTACAAGTGTGCAGAATCACCGAAATCGCTGTTTTCGTGCTATTGAATGCGAAAAACACGTTTTCTGGTGTTTTCAGCACTCCACAGTGCGTTTGATATGCGGATACTGCCATATCTTCGGTATCGTTGTTGTTTCCAGCTGAGATATGCATTTTCAGTGATAATCTTCATGATTCTGCTGTTACAAATGTGCAGAATCACCGAAATCGCTGTTTTCGTGCTTTTGAATGCGAAAAACACGTTTTCTGGTGTTTTCAGCACTCCACAGTGCGTTTGATATGCGGAAACTGCCATATCTTCGGTATCGTTGATGTTTCCAGCTGAGATATGCATTTTCAGTGATAATCTTCATGATTCTGCTGTTACAAGTGTGCAGAATCACCGAAATCGCTGTTTTCGTGCTATTGAATGCGAAAAACACGTTTTCTGGTGTTTTCAGCACTCCACAGTGCGTTTGATATGCGGAAACTGCCATATCTTCGGTATCGTTGATGTTTCCAGCTGAGATATGCATTTTCAGTGATAATCTTCATGATTCTGCTGTTACAAGTGTGCAGAATCACCGACATCGCTGTTTTCGTGCTATTGAATGCGAAAACACGTTTTCTGGTGTTTTCAGCACTCCACAGTGCGTTTGATATGCGGAAACTGCCATATCTTCGGTATCGTTGATGTTTCCAGCTGAGATATGCATTTTCAGTGATAATCTTCATGATTCTGCTGTTACAAGTGTGCAGAATCACCGAAATCGCTGTTTTCGTGCTATTGAATGCGAAAAACACGTTTTCTGGTGTTTTCAACACTCCACAGTGCGTTTGATATGCGGAAACTGCCATATCTTCGGTATCGTTGATGTTTCCAGCTGAGATATGCATTTTCAGTGATAATCTTCATGATTCTGCTGTTACAAGTGTGCAGAATCACCGAAATCGCTGTTTTCGTGCTTTTGAATGCGAAAAACACGTTTTCTGGTGTTTTCAGCACTCCACAGTGCGTTTGATATGCGGAAACTGCCATATCTTCGGTATCGTTGATGTTTCCAGCTGAGATATGCATTTTCAGTGATAATCTTCATGATTCTGCTCTTACAAATGTGCAGAATCACCGAAATCGCTGTTTTCGTGCTTTTGAATGCGAAAAACACGTTTTCTGGTGTTTTCAGCACTCCACAGTGCGTTTGATATGCGGAAACTGCCATATCTTCGGTATCGTTGATGTTTCCAGCTGAGATATGCATTTTCAGTGATAATCTTCATGATTCTGCTGTTACAAGTGTGCAGAATCACCGAAATCGCTGTTTTCGTGCTATTGAATGCGAAAAACACGTTTTCTGGTGTTTTCAGCACTCCACAGTGCGTTTGATATGCGGATACTGCCATATCTTCGGTATCGTTGTTGTTTCCAGCTGAGATATGCATTTTCAGTGATAATCTTCATGATTCTGCTGTTACAAGAGTGCAGAATCACCGAAATCGCTGTTTTCGTGCTTTTGGATGCGAAAAACACGTTTTCTGGTGTTTTAAGCACTCCACAGTGCGTTTGATATGCGGAAACTGCCATATCTTCGGTATCGTTGATGTTTCCAGCTGAGAAATGCATTTTCAGTGATAATCTTCATGATTCTGCTGTGACAAGAGTGTAGAATCACCGAAATCGCTGTTTTCGTGCTTTTGGATGCGAAAAACACGTTTTCTGGTGTTTTCTGCACTCCACAGTGCGTTTGATATGCGGAAACTGCCATATCTTCGGTATCGTTGATGTTTCCAGCTGAGATATGCATTTTCAGTGATAATCATCATGATTCTGCTGTTACAAGTGTGCAGAATCACCGAAATCGCTGTTTTCGTGCTTTTGAATGCGAAAAACACGTTCTCTGGTGTTTTCAGCACTCCACAGTGCGTTTGATATGCGGAAACTGCCATATCTTCGGTATCGTTGATGTTTCCAGCTGAGATATGCATTTTCAGTGATAATCTTCATGATTCTGCTGTTACAAATGTGCAGAATCACCGAAATCGCTGTTTTCGTGCTTTTGAATGCGAAAAACACGTTTTCTGGTGTTTTCAGCACTCCACAGTGCGTTTGATATGCGGAAACTGCCATATCTTCGGTATCGTTGATGTTTCCAGCTGAGATATGCATTTTCAGTGATAATCTTCATGATTCTGCTGTTACAAATGTGCAGAATCACCGAAATCGCTGTTTTCGTGCTTTTGAATGCGAAAAACACGTTTTCTGGTGTTTTCAGCACTCCACAGTGCGTTTGATATGCGGAAACTGCCATATCTTCAGTGCCGTTGTTGTATCCAGCTGAGATATGCATTTTCAGTGATAATCTTCATGATTCTGCTGTTACAAGTGTGCAGAATCACCGAAATCGCTGTTTTCGTGCTTTTGAACGCGAAAAACACGTTTTCTGGTGTTTTCAGCACTCCACAGTGCGTTTGATATGCGGAAACTGCCATATCTTCGGTATCGTTGATGTTTCCAGCTGAGATATGCATTTTCAGTGATAATCTTCATGATTCTGCAGTTACAAATGTGCAGAATCACCGAAATCGCTGTTTTCGTGCTATTGAATGCGAAAAACACGTTTTCTGGTGTTTTCAGCACTCCACAGTGCGTTTGATATGCGGAAACTGCCATATCTTCGGTATCGTTGATGTTTCCAGCTGAGATATCCATTTTCAGTGATAATCTTCATGATTCTGCTGTTACAAGTGTGCAGAATCACCGAAATCGCTGTTTTCGTGCTATTGAATGCGAAAAACACGTTTTCTGGTGTTTTCAACACTCCACAGTGCGTTTCATATGCGGAAACTGCCATATCTTCGGTATCGTTGATGTTTCCAGCTGAGATATGCATTTTCAGTGATAATCTTCATGATTCTGCGGTTACAAGTGCGCAGAATCACCGAAATCGCTGTTTTCGTGCTTTTGAACGCGAAAAACACTTTTTCTGGTGTTTTCAGCATGCCACAGAGTGTTTGATATGCGGAAACTGCGATATCTTTGGTATCGTTGTTGTTTCCAGCTGAGATATGCATTATCAGTGATAATCTTCATGATTCTGCTGTTACAAGTGTGCAGAATCGCCGAAATCGCTGTATTCGTGCTATTGTATGCGAAAAACACGTTTTCTGGTGTTTTCAGCACTCCACAGTGCGTTTGATATGCGGAAACTGCCATATCTTCGGTATCGTTGATGTTTCCAGCTGAGAAATGCATTTTCAGTGATAATCTTCATGATTCTGCTGTTACAAGAGTGCAGAATCACCGAAATCGCTGTTTTCGTGCTTTTGAATGCGAAAAACACGTTTTCTGGTGTTTTCAGCACTCCACAGTGCGCTTGATATGCGGAAACTGCCATATCTTCGGTATCGTTGATGTTTCCAGCTGAGATATGCATTTTCAGTGATAATCTTCATGATTCTGCTGTTACAAGTGTGCAGAATCACCGAAATCGCTGTTTTCGTGCTTTTGAATGCGAAAAACACGTTTTCTGGTGTTTTCAGCACTCCACAGTGCGTTTGATATGCGGAAACTGCCATATCTTCGGTATCGTTGATGTTTCCAGCTGAGAAATGCATTTTCAGTGATAATCTTCATGATTCTGCTGTTACAAGTGTGCAGAATCACCGACATCGCTGTTTTCGTGCTATTGAATGCGAAAACACGTTTTCTGGTGTTTTCAGCACTTCACAGTGCGTTTGATATGCGGAAACTGCCATATCTTCGGTATCGTTGATGTTTCCAGCTGAGATATGCATTTTCAGTGATAATCTTCATGATTCTGCTGTTACAAGTGTGCAGAATCACCGAAATCGCTGTTTTCGTGCTATTGAATGCGAAAAACACGTTTTCTGGTGTTTTCAACACTCCACAGTGCGTTTGATATGCGGAAACTGCGATATCTTTGGTATCGTTGTTGTTTCCAGCTGAGATATGCATTATCAGTGATAATCTTCATGATTCTGCTGTTACAAGTGTGCAGAATCACCGAAATCGCTGTTTTCGTGCTGTTGAATGCGAAAAACACGTTTTCTGGTGTTTTCAGCACTCCACAGTGCGTTTGATATGCGGAAACTGCCATATCTTCGGTATCGTTGATGTTTCCAGCAGAGATATGCATTTTCAGTGATACTCTTCATGATTCTGCTGTTACAAGTGTGCAGAATCACCGAAATCGCTGTTTTCGTGCTTTTGAATGCGAAAAACACGTTTTCTGGTGTTTTCAGCACTCCACAGTGCGTTTGATATGCGGAAACTGCGATATCTTTGGTATCGTTGTTGTTTCCAGCTGAGATATGCATTTTCATTGATAATCTTCATGATTCTGCTGTTACAAGTGTGCAGAATCACCGAAATCATTGTTTTCGTGCTATTGAATGCGAAAAACACGTTTTCTGGTGTTTTCAGCACTCCACAGTGCGTTTGATATGCGGAAACTGCCATATCTTCGGTATCGTTGATGTTTCCAGCTGAGATATCCATTTTCAGTGAGAATCTTCATGATTCTGCTGTTACAAGTGTGCAGAATCACCGAAATCGCTGTTTTCGTGCTTTTGAATGCGAAAAACACGTTTTCTGGTGTTTTCAGCACTCCACAGTGCGTTTGATATGCGGAAACTGCCATATCTTCGGTATCGTTGATGTTTCCAGCTGAGATATGCATTTTCAGTGATAATCTTCATGATTCTGCTGTTACAAGTGTGCAGAATCACCGACATCGCTGTTTTCGTGCTATTGAATGCGAAAACACGTTTTCTGGTGTTTTCAGCACTCCACAGTGCGTTTGATATGCGGAAACTGCGATATCTTTGGTATCGTTGTTGTTTCCAGCTGAGATATGCATTATCAGTGATAATCTTCATGATTCTGCTGTTACAAGTGTGCAGAATCACCGAAATCGCTGTTTTCGTGCTGTTGAATGCGAAAAACACGTTTTCTGGTGTTTTCAGCACTCCACAGTGCGTTTGATATGCGGAAACTGCCATATCTTCGGTATCGTTGATGTTTCCAGCAGAGATATGCATTTTCAGTGATAATCTTCATGATTCTGCTGTTACAAGTGTGCAGAATCACCGAAATCGCTGTTTTCGTGCTTTTGAATGCGAAAAACACGTTTTCTGGTGTTTTCAGCACTCCACAGTGCGTTTGATATGCGGAAACTGCCATATCTTCGGTATCGTTGATGTTTCCAGCTGAGATATGCATTTTCAGTGATAATCTTCATGATTCTGCAGTTACAAATGTGCAGAATCACCGAAATCGCTGTTTTCGTGCTATTGAATGCGAAAAACACGTTTTCTGGTGTTTTCAGCACTCCACAGTGCGTTTGATATGCGGAAACTGCGATATCTTTGGTATCGTTGTTGTTTCCAGCTGAGATATGCATTTTCATTGATAATCTTCATGATTCTGCTGTTACAAGTGTGCAGAATCACCGAAATCATTGTTTTCGTGCTATTGAATGCGAAAAACACGTTTTCTGGTGTTTTCAGCACTCCACAGTGCGTTTGATATGCGGAAACTGCCATATCTTCGGTATCGTTGATGTTTCCAGCTGAGATATCCATTTTCAGTGAGAATCTTCATGATTCTGCTGTTACAAGTGTGCAGAATCACCGAAATCGCTGTTTTCGTGCTTTTGAATGCGAAAAACACGTTTTCTGGTGTTTTCAGCACTCCACAGTGCGTTTGATATGCGGAAACTGCCATATCTTCGGTATCGTTGATGTTTCCAGCTGAGATATGCATTTTCAGTGATAATCTTCATGATTCTGCTGTTATAAGTGTGCAGAATCACCGACATCGCTGTTTTCGTGCTATTGAATGCGAAAACACGTTTTCTGGTGTTTTCAGCACTCCACAGTGCGTTTGATATGCGGAAACTGCCATATCTTCGGTATCGTTGATGTTTCCAGCTGAGATATGCATTTTCAGTGATAATCTTCATGATTCTGCTGTTACAAGTGTGCAGAATCACCGAAATCGCTGTTTTCGTGCTATTGAATGCGAAAAACACGTTTTCTGGTGTTTTCAACACTCCACAGTGCGTTTCATATGCGGAAACTGCCATATCTTCGGTATCGTTGATGTTTCCAGCTGAGATATGCATTTTCAGTGATAATCTTCATGATTCTGCTGTTACAAGTGTGCAGAATCACCGAAATCGCTGTTTTCGTGCTTTTGAATGCGAAAAACACGTTTTCTGGTGTTTTCAGCACTCCACAGTGCGTTTGATATGCGGAAACTGCGATATCTTTGGTATCGTTGTTGTTTCCAGCTGAGATATGCATTTTCAGTGATAATCTTCATGATTCTGCTGTTACAAGTGTGCAGAATCACCGAAATCATTGTTTTCGTGCTATTGAATGCGAAAAACACGTTTTCTGGTGTTTTCAGCACTCCACAGTGCGTTTGATATGCGGAAACTGCCATATCTTCGGTATCGTTGATGTTTCCAGCTGAGATATGCATTTTCAGTGATAATCTTCATGATTCTGCTGTTACAAGTGCGCAGAATCACCGAAATCGCTGTTTTCGTGCTTTTGAATGCGAAAAACACGTTTTCTGGTGTTTTCAGCACTCCACAGTGCGTTTGATATGCGGAAACTGCCATATCTTCGGTATCGTTGATGTTTCCAGCTGAGATATGCATTTTCAGTGATAATCTTCATGATTCTGCTGTTACAAGTGTGCAGAATCACCGACATCGCTGTTTTCGTGCTATTGAATGCGAAAACACGTTTTCTGGTGTTTTCAGCACTCCACAGTGCGTTTGATATGCGGAAACTGCCATATCTTCGGTATCGTTGATGTTTCCAGCTGAGATATGCATTTTCAGTGATAATCTTCATGATTCTGCTGTTACAAGTGTGCAGAATCACCGAAATCGCTGTTTTCGTGCTATTGAATGCGAAAAACACGTTTTCTGGTGTTTTCAGCACTCCACAGTGCGTTTGATATGCGGAAACTGCCATATCTTCGGTATCGTTGATGTTTCCAGCTGAGATATGCATTTTCAGTGATAATCTTCATGATTCTGCTGTTACAAGTGTGCAGAATCACCGAAATCGCTGTTTTCGTGCTTTTGAATGCGAAAAACACGTTTTCTGGTGTTTTCAGCACTCCACAGTGCGTTTGATATGCGGAAACTGCCATATCTTCGGTATCGTTGATGTTTCCAGCTGAGATATGCATTTTCAGTGATAATCTTCATGATTCTGCTGTTACAAATGTGCAGAATCACCGAAATCGCTGTTTTCGTGCTTTTGAATGCGAAAAACACGTTTTCTGGTGTTTTCAGCACTCCACAGTGCGTTTGATATGCGGAAACTGCCATATCTTCGGTATCGTTGATGTTTCCAGCTGAGATATGCATTTTCAGTGATAATCTTGATGATTCTGCTGTTACAAGTGTGCAGAATCACCGAAATCGCTGTTTTCGTGCTATTGAATGCGAAAAACACGTTTTCTGGTGTTTTCAGCACTCCACAGTGCGTTTGATATGCGGATACTGCCATATCTTCGGTATCGTTGTTGTTTCCAGGTGAGATATGCATTTTCAGTGATAATCTTCATGATTCTGCTGTTACAAGAGTGCAGAATCACCGTAATCGCTGTTTTCGTGCTTTTGGATGCGAAAAACACGTTTTCTGGTGTTTTAAGCACTCCACAGTGCGTTTGATATGCGGAAACTGCCATATCTTCGATATCGTTGTTGTTTCCTGCTGAGATATGCATTATCAGTGATAATCTTCATGATTCTGCTGTTACAAGTGTGCAGAATCACCGAAATCGCTGTTTTCGTGCTATTGAATGCGAAAAACACGTTTTCTGGTGTTTTCAGCACTCCACAGTGCGTTTGATATGCGGAAACTGCCATATCTTCGGTATCGTTGATGTTTCCAGCTGAGATATGCATTTTCAGTGATAATCTTCATGATTCTGCTGTTACAAATGTGCAGAATCACCGAAATCGCTGTTTTCGTGCTTTTGAATGCGAAAAACACGTTTTCTGGTGTTTTCAGCACTCCACAGTGCGTTTGATATGCGGAAACTGCCATATCTTCGGTATCGTTGATGTTTCCAACTGAGATATGCATTTTCAGTGATAATCTTCATGATTCTGCTGTTACAAGTGTGCAGAATCACCGAAATCGCTGTTTTCGTGCTATTGAATGCGAAAAACACGTTTTCTGGTGTTTTCAGCACTCCACAGTGCGTTTGATATGCGGAAACTGCCATATCTTCGGTATCGTTGATGTTTCCAGCTGAGATATGCATTTTCAGTGATAATCTTCATGATTCTGCTGTTACAAGTGTGCAGAATCACCGACATCGCTGTTTTCGTGCTATTGAATGCGAAAACACGTTTTCTGGTGTTTTCAGCACTCCACAGTGCGTTTGATATGCGGAAACTGCCATATCTTCGGTATCGTTGATGTTTCCAGCTGAGATATGCATTTTCAGTGATAATCTTCATGATTCTGCTGTTACAAGTGTGCAGAATCACCGAAATCGCTGTTTTCGTGCTATTGAATGCGAAAAACACGTTTTCTGGTGTTTTCAACACTCCACAGTGCGTTTCATATGCGGAAACTGCCATATCTTCGGTATCGTTGATGTTAACAGCTGAGATATGCATTTTCAGTGATAATCTTCATGATTCTGCTGTTACAAGTGCGCAGAATCACCGAAATCGCTGTTTTCGTGCTTTTGAACGCCAAAAACACTTTTTCTGGTGTTTTCAGCATGCCACAGAGTGTTTGATATGCGGAAACTGCGATATCTTTGGTATCGTTGTTGTTTCCAGCTGAGATATGCATTATCAGTGATAATCTTCATGATTCTGCTGTTACAAGTGTGCAGAATCACCGAAATCGCTGTTTTCGTGCTATTGAATGCGAAAAACACGTTTTCTGGTGTTTTCAGCACTCCACAGTGCGTTTGATATGCGGAAACTGCCATATCTTCGGTATCGTTGATGTTTCCAGCTGAGATATGCATTTTCAGTGATAATCTTCATGATTCTGCTGTTACAAGTGTGCAGAATCACCGAAATCGCTGTTTTCGTGCTTTTGAATGCGAAAAACACGTTTTCTGGTGTTTTCAGCACTCCACAGTGCGTTTGATATGCGGAAACTGCCATATCTTCGGTATCGTTGATGTTTCCAGCTGAGATATGCATTTTCAGTGATAATCTTCATGATTCTGCTGTTACAAATGTGCAGAATCACCGAAATCGCTGTTTTCGTGCTTTTGAATGCGAAAAACACGTTTTCTGGTGTTTTCAGCACTCCACAGTGCGTTTGATATGCGGAAACTGCCATATCTTCGGTATCGTTGATGTTTCCAGCTGAGATATGCATTTTCAGTGATAATCTTCATGATTCTGCTGTTACAAGTGTGCAGAATCACCGAAATCGCTGTTTTCGTGCTATTGAATGCGAAAAACACGTTTTCTGGTGTTTTCAGCACTCCACAGTGCGTTTGATATGCGGATACTGCCATATCTTCGGTATCGTTGTTGTTTCCAGCTGAGATATGCATTTTCAGTGATCATCTTCATGATTCTGCTGTTACAAGAGTGCAGAATCACCGAAATCGCTGTTTTCGTGCTTTTGGATGCGAAAAACACGTTTTCTGGTGTTTTAAGCACTCCACAGTGCGTTTGATATGCGGAAACTGCCATATCTTCGATATCGTTGTTGTTTCCTGCTGAGATATGCATTATCAGTGATAATCTTCATGATTCTGCTGTTACAAGTGTGCAGAATCACCGAAATCGCTGTTTTCGTGCTATTGAATGCGAAAAACACGTTTTCTGGTGTTTTCAGCACTCCACAGTGCGTTTGATATGCGGAAACTGCCATATCTTCGGTATCGTTGATGTTTCCAGCTGAGATATGCATTTTCAGTGATAATCTTCATGATTCTGCTGTTACAAGTGTGCAGAATCACCGAAATCGCTGTTTTCGTGCTTTTGAATGCGAAAAACACGTTTTCTGGTGTTTTCAGCACTCCACAGTGCGTTTGATATGCGGAAACTGCCATATCTTCGGTATCGTTGTTGTTTCCAGCTGAGATATGCATTTTCAGTGATCATCTTCATGATTCTGCTGTTACAAGAGTGCAGAATCACCGAAATCGCTGTTTTCGTGCTTTTGGATGCGAAAAACACGTTTTCTGGTGTTTTAAGCACTCCACAGTGCGTTTGATATGCGGAAACTGCCATATCTTCGATATCGTTGTTGTTTCCTGCTGAGATATGCATTATCAGTGATAATCTTCATGATTCTGCTGTTACAAGTGTGCAGAATCACCGAAATCGCTGTTTTCGTGCTATTGAATGCGAAAAACACGTTTTCTGGTGTTTTCAGCACTCCACAGTGCGTTTGATATGCGGAAACTGCCATATCTTCGGTATCGTTGATGTTTCCAGCTGAGATATGCATTTTCAGTGATAATCTTCATGATTCTGCTGTTACAAGTGTGCAGAATCACCGAAATCGCTGTTTTCGTGCTTTTGAATGCGAAAAACACGTTTTCTGGTGTTTTCAGCACTCCACAGTGCGTTTGATATGCGGAAACTGCCATATCTTCGGTATCGTTGATGTTTCCAGCTGAGATATGCATTTTCAGTGATAATCTTCATGATTCTGCAGTTACAAATGTGCAGAATCACCGAAATCGCTGTTTTCGTGCTATTGAATGCGAAAAACACGTTTTCTGGTGTTTTCAGCACTCCACAGTGCGTTTGATATGCGGAAACTGCGATATCTTTGGTATCGTTGTTGTTTCCAGCTGAGATATGCATTTTCAGTGATAATCTTCATGATTCTGCTGTTACAAGTGTGCAGAATCACCGAAATCGCTGTTTTCGTGCTTTTGAATGCGAAAAACACGTTTTCTGGTGTTTTCAGCACTCCACAGTGCGTTTGATATGCGGAAACTGCCATATCTTCGGTATCGTTGATGTTTCCAGCTGAGATATGCATTTTCAGTGATAATCTTCATGATTCTGCTGTTACAAGTGTGCAGAATCACCGAAATCGCTGTTTTCGTGCTTTTGAATGCGAAAAACACGTTTTCTGGTGTTTTCAGCACTCCACAGTGCGTTTGATATGCGGAAACTGCCATATCTTCGGTATCGTTGATGTTTCCAGCTGAGATATGCATTTTCAGTGATAATCTTCATGATTCTGCAGTTACAAATGTGCAGAATCACCGAAATCGCTGTTTTCGTGCTATTGAATGCGAAAAACACGTTTTCTGGTGTTTTCAGCACTCCACAGTGCGTTTGATATGCGGAAACTGCGATATCTTTGGTATCGTTGTTGTTTCCAGCTGAGATATGCATTTTCAGTGATAATCTTCATGATTCTGCTGTTACAAGTGTGCAGAATCACCGAAATCGCTGTTTTCGTGCTTTTGAATGCGAAAAACACGTTTTCTGGTGTTTTCAGCACTCCACAGTGCGTTTGATATGCGGAAACTGCCATATCTTCGGTATCGTTGATGTTTCCAGCTGAGATATGCATTTTCAGTGATAATCTTCATGATTCTGCAGTTACAAATGTGCAGAATCACCGAAATCGCTGTTTTCGTGCTTTTGAACGCGAAAAACACTTTTTCTGGTGTTTTCAGCATGCCACAGAGTGTTTGATATGCGGAAACTGCGATGTCTTTGGTATCGTTGTTGTTTCCAGCTGAGATATGCATTATCAGTGATAATCTTCATGATTCTGCTGTTACAAGTGTGCAGAATCACCGAAATCGCTGTTTTCGTGCTATTGAATGCGAAAAACACGTTTTCTGGTGTTTTCAGCACTCCACAGTGCGTTTGATATGCGGAAACTGCCATATCTTCGGTATCGTTGATGTTTCCAGCTGAGATATGCATTTTCAGTGATAATCTTCATGATTCTGCTGTTACAAGTGTGCAGAATCACCGAAATCGCTGTTTTCGTGCTTTTGAATGCGAAAAACACGTTTTCTGGTGTTTTCAGCACTCCACAGTGCGTTTGATATGCGGAAACTGCCATATCTTCGGTATCGTTGATGTTTCCAGCTGAGATATGCATTTTCAGTGATAATCTTCATGATTCTGCTGTTACAAATGTGCAGAATCACCGAAATCGCTGTTTTCGTGCTTTTGAATGCGAAAAACACGTTTTCTGGTGTTTTCAGCACTCCACAGTGCGTTTGATATGCGGAAACTGCCATATCTTCGGTATCGTTGATGTTTCCAGCTGAGATATGCATTTTCCGTGATAATCTTCATGATTCTGCTGTTACAAGTGTGCAGAATCACCGAAATCGCTGTTTTCGTGCTATTGAATGCGAAAAACACGTTTTCTGGTGTTTTCAGCACTCCACAGTGCGTTTGATATGCGGATACTGCCATATCTTCGGTATCGTTGTTGTTTCCAGCTGAGATATGCATTTTCAGTGATCATCTTCATGATTCTGCTGTTACAAGAGTGCAGAATCACCGAAATCGCTGTTTTCGTGCTTTTGGATGCGAAAAACACGTTTTCTGGTGTTTTAAGCACTCCACAGTGCGTTTGATATGCGGAAACTGCCATATCTTCGATATCGTTGTTGTTTCCTGCTGAGATATGCATTATCAGTGATAATCTTCATGATTCTGCTGTTACAAGTGTGCAGAATCACCGAAATCGCTGTTTTCGTGCTATTGAATGCGAAAAACACGTTTTCTGGTGTTTTCAGCACTCCACAGTGCGTTTGATATGCGGAAACTGCCATATCTTCGGTATCGTTGATGTTTCCAGCTGAGATATGCATTTTCAGTGATAATCTTCATGATTCTGCTGTTACAAGTGTGCAGAATCACCGAAATCGCTGTTTTCGTGCTTTTGAATGCGAAAAACACGTTTTCTGGTGTTTTCAGCACTCCACAGTGCGTTTGATATGCGGAAACTGCCATATCTTCGGTATCGTTGATGTTTCCAGCTGAGATATGCATTTTCAGTGATAATCTTCATGATTCTGCAGTTACAAATGTGCAGAATCACCGAAATCGCTGTTTTCGTGCTATTGAATGCGAAAAACACGTTTTCTGGTGTTTTCAGCACTCCACAGTGCGTTTGATATGCGGAAACTGCGATATCTTTGGTATCGTTGTTGTTTCCAGCTGAGATATGCATTTTCAGTGATAATCTTCATGATTCTGCTGTTACAAGTGTGCAGAATCACCGAAATCGCTGTTTTCGTGCTTTTGAATGCGAAAAACACGTTTTCTGGTGTTTTCAGCACTCCACAGTGCGTTTGATATGCGGAAACTGCCATATCTTCGGTATCGTTGATGTTTCCGGCTGAGATATGCATTTTCAGTGATAATCTTCATGATTCTGCAGTTACAAATGTGCAGAATCACCGAAATCGCTGTTTTCGTGCTATTGAATGCGAAAACACGTTTTCTGGTGTTTTCAGCACTCCACAGTGCGTTTGATATGCGGAAACTGCCATATCTTCGGTATCGTTGATGTTTCCAGCTGAGATATGCATTTTCAGTGATAATCTTCATGATTCTGCTGTTACAAGTGTGCAGAATCACCGAAATCGCTGTTTTCGTGCTATTGAATGCGAAAAACACGTTTTCTGGTGTTTTCAACACTCCACAGTGCGTTTCATATGCGGAAACTGCCATATCTTCGGTATCGTTGATGTTTCCAGCTGAGATATGCATTTTCAGTGATAATCTTCATGATTCTGCTGTTACAGGAGTGCAGAATCACCGAAATCGCTGTTTTCGTGCTTTTGGATGCGAAAAACACGTTTTCTGGTGTTTTAAGCACTCCACAGTGCGTTTGATATGCGGAAACTGCCATATCTTCGATATCGTTGTTGTTTCCTGCTGAGATATGCATTATCAGTGATAATCTTCATGATTCTGCTGTTACAAGTGTGCAGAATCACCGAAATCGCTGTTTTCGTGCTTTTGAACGCGAAAAACACTTTTTCTGGTGTTTTCAGCATGCCACAGAGTGTTTGATATGCGGAAACTGCGATATCTTTGGTATCGTTGTTGTTTCCAGCTGAGATATGCATTATCAGTGATAATCTTCATGATTCTGCTGTTACAAGTGTGCAGAATCACCGAAATCGCTGTTTTCGTGCTATTGAATGCGAAAAACACGTTTTCTGGTGTTTTCAGCACTCCACAGTGCGTTTGATATGCGGAAACTGCCATATCTTCGGTATCGTTGATGTTTCCAGCTGAGATATGCATTTTCAGTGATAATCTTCATGATTCTGCTGTTACAAGTGTGCAGAATCACCGAAATCGCTGTTTTCGTGCTTTTGAATGCGAAAAACACGTTTTCTGGTGTTTTCAGCACTCCACAGTGCGTTTGATATGCGGAAACTGCCATATCTTCGGTATCGTTGATGTTTCCAGCTGAGATATGCATTTTCAGTGATAATCTTCATGATTCTGCTGTTACAAATGTGCAGAATCACCGAAATCGCTGTTTTCGTGCTTTTGAATGCGAAAAACACGTTTTCTGGTGTTTTCAGCACTCCACAGTGCGTTTGATATGCGGAAACTGCCATATCTTCGGTATCGTTGATGTTTCCAGCTGAGATATGCATTTTCAGTGATAATCTTCATGATTCTGCTGTTACAAGTGTGCAGAATCACCGAAATCGCTGTTTTCGTGCTATTGAATGCGAAAAACACGTTTTCTGGTGTTTTCAGCACTCCACAGTGCGTTTGATATGCGGATACTGCCATATCTTCGGTATCGTTGTTGTTTCCAGCTGAGATATGCATTTTCAGTGATAATCTTCATGATTCTGCTGTTACAAGAGTGCAGAATCACCGAAATCGCTGTTTTCGTGCTTTTGGATGCGAAAAACACGTTTTCTGGTGTTTTAAGCACTCCACAGTGCGTTTGATATGCGGAAACTGCCATATCTTCGATATCGTGGTTGTTTCCTGCTGAGATATGCATTATCAGTGATAATCTTCATGATTCTGCTGTTACAAGTGTGCAGAATCACCGAAATCGCTGTTTTCGTGCTATTGAATGCGAAAAACACGTTTTCTGGTGTTTTCAGCACTCCACAGTGCGTTTGATATGCGGAAACTGCCATATCTTCGGTATCGTTGATGTTTCCAGCTGAGATATGCATTTTCAGTGATAATCTTCATGATTCTGCTGTTACAAGTGTGCAGAATCACCGAAATCGCTGTTTTCGTGCTTTTGAATGCGAAAAACACGTTTTCTGGTGTTTTCAGCACTCCACAGTGCGTTTGATATGCGGAAACTGCCATATCTTCGGTATCGTTGATGTTTCCAGCTGAGATATGCATTTTCAGTGATAATCTTCATGATTCTGCAGTTACAAATGTGCAGAATCACCGAAATCGCTGTTTTCGTGCTATTGAATGCGAAAAACACGTTTTCTGGTGTTTTCAGCACTCCACAGTGCGTTTGATATGCGGAAACTGCGATATCTTTGGTATCGTTGTTGTTTCCAGCTGAGATATGCATTTTCAGTGATAATCTTCATGATTCTGCTGTTACAAGTGTGCAGCATCACCGAAATCGCTGTTTTCGTGCTATTGAATGCGAAAAACACGTTTTCTGGTGTTTTCAGCACTCCACAGTGCGTTTGATATGCGGAAACTGCCATATCTTCGGTATCGTTGATGTTTCCAGCTGAGATATGCATTTTCAGTGATAATCTTCATGATTCTGCTGTTACAAGTGTGCAGAATCACCGAAATCGCTGTTTTCGTGCTTTTGAATGCGAAAAACACGTTTTCTGGTGTTTTCAGCACTCCACAGTGCGTTTGATATGCGGAAACTGCCATATCTTCGGTATCGTTGATGTTTCCAGCTGAGATATGCATTTTCAGTGATAATCTTCATGATTCTGCTGTTACAAGTGTGCAGAATCACCGAAATCGCTGTTTTCGTGCTATTGAATGCGAAAAACACGTTTTCTGGTGTTTTCAGCACTCCGCAGTGCGTTTGATATGCGGATACTGCCATATCTTCGGTATCGTTGTTGTTTCCAGCTGAGATATGCATTTTCAGTGATAATCTTCATGATTCTGCTGTTACAAGAGTGCAGAATCACCGAAATCGCTGTTTTCGTGCTTTTGGATGCGAAAAACACGTTTTCTGGTGTTTTAAGCACTCCACAGTGCGTTTGATATGCGGAAACTGCCATATCTTCGATATCGTTGTTGTTTCCTGCTGAGATATGCATTTTCAGTGATAATCTTCATGATTCTGCTGTTACAAGAGTGCAGAATCACCGAAATCGCTGTTTTCGTGCTTTTGGATGCGAAAAACACGTTTTCTGGTGTTTTAAGCACTCCACAGTGCGTTTGATATGCGGAAACTGCCATATCTTCGATATCGTTGTTGCTTCCTGCTGAGATATGCATTATCAGTGATAATCTTCATGATTCTGCTGTTACAAGTGTGCAGAATCACCGAAATCGCTGTTTTCGTGCTATTGAATGCGAAAAACACGTTTTCTGGTGTTTTCAGCACTCAACAGTGCGTTTGATATGCGGAAACTGCCATATCTTCGGTATCGTTGATATTTCCAGCTGAGATATGCATTTTCAGTGATAATCTTCATGATTCTGCTGTTACAAGTGTGCAGAATCACCGAAATCGCTGTTTTCGTGCTATTGAATGCGAAAAACACGTTTTCTGGTGTTTTCAGCACTCCACAGTGCGTTTGATATGCGGATACTGCCATATCTTCGGTATCGTTGTTGTTTCCAGCTGAGATATGCATTTTCAGTGATAATCTTCATGATTCTGCTGTTACAAGAGTGCAGAATCACCGAAATCGCTGTTTTCGTGCTTTTGGATGCGAAAAACACGTTTTCTGGTGTTTTAAGCACTCCACAGTGCGTTTGATATGCGTAAACTGCCATATCTTCGATATCGTTGTTGTTTCCTGCTGAGATATGCATTATTAGTGATAATCTTCATGATTCTGCTGTTACAAGTGTGCAGAATCACCGAAATCGCTGTTTTCGTGCTATTGAATGCGAAAAACACGTTTTCTGGTGTTTTCAGCACTCCACAGTGCGTTTGATATGCGGAAACTGCCATATCTTCGGTATCGTTGATGTTTCCAGCTGAGATATGCATTTTCAGTGATAATCTTCATGATTCTGCTGGTACAAGTGTGCAGAATCACCGAAATCGCTGTTTTCGTGCTTTTGAATGCGAAAAACACGTTTTCTGGTGTTTTCAGCACTCCACAGTGCGTTTGATATGCGGAAACTGCCATATCTTCGGTATCGTTGATGTTTCCAGCTGAGATATGCATTTTCAGTGATAATCTTCATGATTCTGCAGTTACAAATGTGCAGAATCACCGAAATCGCTGTTTTCGTGCTATTGAATGCGAAAAACACGTTTTCTGGTGTTTTCAGCACTCCACAGTGCGTTTGATATGCGGAAACTGCGATATCTTTGGTATCGTTGTTGTTTCCAGCTGAGATATGCATTTTCAGTGATAATCTTCATGATTCTGCTGTTACAAGTGTGCAGAATCACCGAAATCGCTGTTTTCGTGATATTGAATGCGAAAAACACGTTTTCTGGTGTTTTCAGCACTCCACAGTGCGTTTGATATGCGGAAACTGCCATATCTTCGGTATCGTTGATGTTTCCAGCTGAGATATGCATTTTCAGTGATAATCTTCATGATTCTGCTGTTACAAATGTGCAGAATCACCGAAATCGCTGTTTTCGTGCTTTTGAATGCGAAAAACACGTTTTCTGGTGTTTTCAGCACTCCACAGTGCGTTTGATATGCGGAAACTGCCATATCTTCGGTATCGTTGATGTTTCCAGCTGAGATATGCATTTTCAGTGATAATCTTCATGATTCTGCTGTTACAAGTGTGCAGAATCACCGAAATCGCTGTTTTCGTGCTATTGAATGCGAAAAACACGTTTTCTGGTGTTTTCAGCACTCCACAGTGCGTTTGATATGCGGATACTGCCATATCTTCGGTATCGTTGTTGTTTCCAGCTGAGATATGCATTTTCAGTGATAATCTTCATGATTCTGCTGTTACAAGAGTGCAGAATCACCGAAATCGCTGTTTTCGTGCTTTTGGATGCGAAAAACACGTTTTCTGGTGTTTTAAGCACTCCACAGTGCGTTTGATATGCGGAAACTGCCATATCTTCGATATCGTTGTTGTTTCCTGCTGAGATATGCATTATCAGTGATAATCTTCATGATTCTGCTGTTACAAGTGTGCAGAATCACCGAAATCGCTGTTTTCGTGCTATTGAATGCGAAAAACACGTTTTCTGGTGTTTTCAGCACTCCACAGTGCGTTTGATATGCGGAAACTGCCATATCTTCGGTATCGTTGATGTTTCCAGCTGAGATATGCATTTTCAGTGATAATCTTCATGATTCTGCTGTTACAAGTGTGCAGAATCACCGAAATCGCTGTTTTCGTGCTTTTGAATGCGAAAAACACGTTTTCTGGTGTTTTCAGCACTCCACAGTGCGTTTGATATGCGGAAACTGCCATATCTTCGGTATCGTTGATGTTTCCAGCTGAGATATGCATTTTCAGTGATAATCTTCATGATTCTGCAGTTACAAATGTGCAGAATCACCGAAATCGCTGTTTTCGTGCTATTGAATGCGAAAAACACGTTTTCTGGTGTTTTCAGCACTCCACAGTGCGTTTGATATGCGGAAACTGCGATATCTTTGGTATCGTTGTTGTTTCCAGCTGAGATATGCATTTTCAGTGATAATCTTCATGATTCTGCTGTTACAAGTGTGCAGCATCACCGAAATCGCTGTTTTCGTGCTATTGAATGCGAAAAACACGTTTTCTGGTGTTTTCAGCACTCCACAGTGCGTTTGATATGCGGAAACTGCCATATCTTCGGTATCGTTGATGTTTCCAGCTGAGATATGCATTTTCAGTGATAATCTTCATGATTCTGCTGTTACAAGTGTGCAGAATCACCGAAATCGCTGTTTTCGTGCTTTTGAATGCGAAAAACACGTTTTCTGGTGTTTTCAGCACTCCACAGTGCGTTTGATATGCGGAAACTGCCATATCTTCGGTATCGTTGATGTTTCCAGCTGAGATATGCATTTTCAGTGATAGTCTTCATGATTCTGCTGTTACAAATGTGCAGAATCACCGAAATCGCTGTTTTCGTGCTTTTGAATGAGAAAAACACGTTTTCTGGTGTTTTCAGCACTCCACAGTGCGTTTGATATGCGGAAACTGCCATATCTTCGGTATCGTTGATGTTTCCAGCTGAGATATGCATTTTCAGTGATAATCTTCATGATTCTGCTGTTACAAGTGTGCAGAATCACCGAAATCGCTGTTTTCGTGCTATTGAATGCGAAAAACACGTTTTCTGGTGTTTTCAGCACTCCACAGTGCGTTTGATATGCGGATACTGCCATATCTTCGGTATCGTTGTTGTTTCCAGCTGAGATATGCATTTTCAGTGATAATCTTCATGATTCTGCTGTTACAAGAGTGCAGAATCACCGAAATCGCTGTTTTCGTGCTTTTGGATGCGAAAAACACGTTTTCTGGTGTTTTAAGCACTCCACAGTGCGTTTGATATGCGGAAACTGCCATATCTTCGATATCGTTGTTGTTTCCTGCTGAGATATGCATTATCAGTGATAATCTTCATGATTCTGCTGTTACAAGAGTGCAGAATCACCGAAATCGCTGTTTTCGTGCTTTTGGATGCGAAAAACACGTTTTCTGGTGTTTTAAGCACTCCACAGTGCGTTTGATATGCGGAAACTGCCATATCTTCGATATCGTTGTTGCTTCCTGCTGAGATATGCATTATCAGTGATAATCTTCATGATTCTGCTGTTACAAGTGTGCAGAATCACCGAAATCGCTGTTTTCGTGCTATTGAATGCGAAAAACACGTTTTCTGGTGTTTTCAGCACTCAACAGTGCGTTTGATATGCGGAAACTGCTATATCTTCGGTATCGTTGATATTTCCAGCTGAGATATGCATTTTCAGTGATAATCTTCATGATTCTGCTGTTACAAGTGTGCAGAATCACCGAAATCGCTGTTTTCGTGCTATTGAATGCGAAAAACACGTTTTCTGGTGTTTTCAGCACTCCACAGTGCGTTTGATATGCGGATACTGCCATATCTTCGGTATCGTTGTTGTTTCCAGCTGAGATATGCATTTTCAGTGATAATCTTCATGATTCTGCTGTTACAAGAGTGCAGAATCACCGAAATCGCTGTTTTCGTGCTTTTGGATGCGAAAAACACGTTTTCTGGTGTTTTAAGCACTCCACAGTGCGTTTGATATGCGGAAACTGCCATATCTTCGATATCGTTGTTGTTTCCTGCTGAGATATGCATTATTAGTGATAATCTTCATGATTCTGCTGTTACAGGTGTGCAGAATCACCGAAATCGCTGTTTTCGTGCTATTGAATGCGAAAAACACGTTTTCTGGTGTTTTCAGCACTCCACAGTGCGTTTGATATGCGGAAACTGCCATATCTTCGGTATCGTTGATGTTTCCAGCTGAGATATGCATTTTCAGTGATAATCTTCATGATTCTGCTGTTACAAGTGTGCAGAATCACCGAAATCGCTGTTTTCGTGCTTTTGAATGCGAAAAACACGTTTTCTGGTGTTTTCAGCACTCCACAGTGCGTTTGATATGCGGAAACTGCCATATCTTCGGTATCGTTGATGTTTCCAGCTGAGATATGCATTTTCAGTGATAATCTTCATGATTCTGCAGTTACAAATGTGCAGAATCACCGAAATCGCTGTTTTCGTGCTATTGAATGCGAAAAACACGTTTTCTGGTGTTTTCAGCACTCCACAGTGCGTTTGATATGCGGAAACTGCGATATCTTTGGTATCGTTGTTGTTTCCAGCTGAGATATGCATTTTCAGTGATAATCTTCATGATTCTGCTGTTACAAGTGTGCAGAATCACCGAAATCGCTGTTTTCGTGCTATTGAATGCGAAAAACACGTTTTCTGGTGTTTTCAGCACTCCACAGTGCGTTTGATATGCGGAAACTGCCATATCTTCGGTATCGTTGATGTTTCCAGCTGAGATATGCATTTTCAGTGATAATCTTCATGATTCTGCTGTTACAAGTGTGCAGAATCACCGAAATCGCTGTTTTCGTGCTTTTGAATGCGAAAAACACGTTTTCTGGTGTTTTCAGCACTCCACAGTGCGTTTGATATGCGGAAACTGCCATATCTTCGGTATCGTTGATGTTTCCAGCTGAGATATGCATTTTCAGTGATAATCTTCATGATTCTGCTGTTACAAATGTGCAGAATCACCGAAATCGCTGTTTTCGTGCTTTTGAATGCGAAAAACACGTTTTCTGGTGTTTTCAGCACTCCACAGTGCGTTTGATATGCGGAAACTGCCATATCTTCGATATCGTTGTTGTTTCCTGCTGAGATATGCATTTTCAGTGATAATCTTCATGATTCTGCTGTTACAAATGTGCAGAATCACCGAAATCATTGTTTTCGAGCTTTTGAATGCGAAAAACACGTTTTCTGGTGTTTTCAGCACTCCACAGAGCGTTTGATATGCGGAAACTGCCATATCTTCGGTATCGTTGATGTTTCCAGCTGAGATATGCATTTTCAGTGATAATCTTCATGATTCTGCTGTTACAAATATGCAGAATCACCGAAATCGCTGTTTTCGTGCTATTGAATGCGAAAAACACGTTTTCTGGTGTTTTCAGCACTCCACAGTGCGTTTGATATGCGGAAACTGCGACATCTTTGGTATCGTTGTTGTTTCCAGCTGAGATATGCATTTTCAGTGATAATCTTCATGATTCTGCTGTTACAAGTGTGCAGAATCACCGAAATCGCTGTTTTCGTGCTATTGAATGCGAAAAACACGTTTTCTGGTGTTTTCAGCACTCCACAGTGCGTTTGATATGCGGAAACTGCCATATCTTCGGTATCGTTGATGTTTCCAGCTGAGATATGCATTTTCAGTGATAATCTTCATGATTCTGCTGTTACAAGTGTGCAGAATCACCGAAATCGCTGTTTTCGTGCTTTTGAATGCGAAAAACACGTTTTCTGGTGTTTTCAGCACTCCACAGTGCGTTTGATATGCGGAAACTGCCATATCTTCGGTATCGTTGATGTTTCCAGCTGAGATATGCATTTTCAGTGATAATCTTCATGATTCTGCTGTTACAAATGTGCAGAATCACCGAAATCGCTGTTTTCGTGCTTTTGAATGCGAAAAACACGTTTTCCGGTGTTTTCAGCACTCCACAGTGCGTTTGATATGCGGAAACTGCCATATCTTCGGTATCGTTGATGTTTCCAGCTGAGATATGCATTTTCAGTGATAATCTTCATGATTCTGCTGTTACAAGTGTGCAGAATCACCGAAATCGCTGTTTTCGTGCTATTGAATGCGAAAAACACGTTTTCTGGTGTTTTCAGCACTCCACAGTGCGTTTGATATGCGGATACTGCCATATCTTCGGTATCGTTGTTGTTTCCAGCTGAGATATGCATTTTCAGTGATAATCTTCATGATTCTGCTGTTACAAGAGTGCAGAATCACCGAAATCGCTGTTTTCGTGCTTTTGGATGCGAAAAACACGTTTTCTGGTGTTTTAAGCACTCCACAGTGCGTTTGATATGCGGAAACTGCCATATCTTCGATATCGTTGTTGTTTCCTGCTGAGATATGCATTGTCAGTGATAATCTTCATGATTCTGCTGTTACAAGAGTGCAGAATCACCAAAATCGCTGTTTTCGTGCTTTTGAATGCGAAAAACACGTTTTCTGGTGTTTTCAGCACTCCACAGTGCGTTTGATATGCGGAAACTGCCATATCTTCGGTATCGTTGATGTTTCCAGCTGAGATATGCATTTTCAGTGATAATCTTCATGATTCTGCTGTTACAAGAGTGCAGAATCACCGAAATCGCTGTTTTCGTGCTTTTGGATGCGAAAAACACGTTTTCTGGTGTTTTCAGCACTCCACAGTGCGTTTGATATGCGGAAACTGCCATATCTTCAGTGTCGTTGTTGTATCCAGCTGAGATATGCATTTTCAGTGATAATCTTCATGATTCTGCTGTTACAAGTGTGCAGAATCACCGAAATCGCTGTTTTCGTGCTTTTGAACGCGAAAAACACGTTTTCTGGTGTTTTCAGCACTCCACAGTGCGTTTGATATGCGGAAACTGCCATATCTTCGGTATCGTTGATGTTTCCAGCTGAGATATGCATTTTCAGTGGTAATCTTCATGATTCTGCAGTTACAAATGTGCAGAATCACCGAAATCGCTGTTTTCGTGCTATTGAATGCGAAAAACACGTTTTCTGGTGTTTTCAGCACTCCACAGTGCGTTTGATATGCGGAAACTGCCATATCTTTGGTATCGTTGTTGTTTCCAGCTGAGATATGCATTTTCAGTGATAATCTTCATGATTCTGCTGTTACAAGTGTGCAGAATCACCGAAATCATTGTTTTCGTGCTATTGAATGCGAAAAACACGTTTTCTGGTGTTTTCAGCACTCCACAGTGCGTTTGATATGCGGAAACTGCCATATCTTCGGTATCGTTGATGTTTCCAGCTGAGATATGCATTTTCAGTGATAATCTTCATGATTCTGCTGTTACAAGGGTGCAGAATCACCGAAATCGCTGTTTTCGTGCTTTTGAATGCGAAAAACACGTTTTCTGGTGTTTTCAGCACTCCACAGTGCGTTTGATATGCGGAAACTGCCATATCTTCGGTATCGTTGATGTTTCCAGCTGAGATATGCATTTTCAGTGATAATCTTCATGATTCTGCTGTTACAAATGTGCAGAATCACCGAAATCGCTGTTTTCGTGCTTTTGAATGCGAAAAACACGTTTTCTGGTGTTTTCAGCACTCCACTGTGCGTTTGATATGCGGAAACTGCCATATCTTCGGTATCGTTGATGTTTCCAGCTGAGATATGCATTATCAGTGGTAATCTTCATGATTCTGCAGTTACAAATGTGCAGAATCACCGAAATCGCTGTTTTCGTGCTATTGAATGCGAAAAACACGTTTTCTGGTGTTTTCAGCACTCCACAGTGCGTTTGATATGCGGAAACTGCCATATCTTTGGTATCGTTGTTGTTTCCAGCTGAGATATGCATTTTCAGTGATAATCTTCATGATTCTGCTGTTACAAGTGTGCAGAATCACCGAAATCATTGTTTTCGTGCTATTGAATGCGAAAAACACGTTTTCTGGTGTTTTCAGCACTCCACAGTGCGTTTGATATGCGGAAACTGCCATATCTTCGGTATCGTTGATGTTTCCAGCTGAGATATCCATTTTCAGTGATAATCTTCATGATTCTGCTGTTACAAGTGTGCAGAATCACCGAAATCGCTGTTTTCGTGCTTTTGGATGCGAAAAACACGTTTTCTGGTGTTTTCAGCACTCCACAGTGCGTTTGATATGCGGAAACTGCCATATCTTCAGTGTCGTTGTTGTATCCAGCTGAGATATGCATTTTCAGTGATAATCTTCATGATTCTGCTGTTACAAGTGTGCAGAATCACCGAAATCGCTGTTTTCGTGCTTTTGAACGCGAAAAACACGTTTTCTGGTGTTTTCAGCACTCCACAGTGCGTTTGATATGCGGAAACTGCCATATCTTCGATATCGTTGATGTTTCCAGCTGAGATATGCATTTTCAGTGATAATCTTCATGATTCTGCAGTTACAAATGTGCAGAATCACCGAAATCGCTGTTTTCGTGCTATTGAATGCGAAAAACACGTTTTCTGGTGTTTTCAGCACTCCACAGTGCGTTTGATATGCGGAAACTGCCATATCTTTGGTATCGTTGTTGTTTCCAGCTGAGATATGCATTTTCAGTGATAATCTTCATGATTCTGCTGTTACAAGTGTGCAGAATCACCGAAATCATTGTTTTCGTGCTATTGAATGCGAAAAACACGTTTTCTGGTGTTTTCAGCACTCCACAGTGCGTTTGATATGCGGAAACTGCCATATCTTCGGTATCGTTGATGTTTCCAGCTGAGATATCCATTTTCAGTGATAATCTTCATGATTCTGCTGTTACAAGTGTGCAGAATCACCGAAATCGCTGTTTTCGTGCTTTTGGATGCGAAAAACACGTTTTCTGGTGTTTTCAGCACTCCACAGTGCGTTTGATATGCGGAAACTGCCATATCTTCAGTGTCGTTGTTGTATCCAGCTGAGATATGCATTTTCAGTGATAATCTTCATGATTCTGCTGTTACAAGTGTGCAGAATCACCGAAATCGCTGTTTTCGTGCTTTTGAACGCGAAAAACACGTTTTCTGGTGTTTTCAGCACTCCACAGTGCGTTTGATATGCGGAAACTGCCATATCTTCGATATCGTTGATGTTTCCAGCTGAGATATGCATTTTCAGTGATAATCTTCATGATTCTGCAGTTACAAATGTGCAGAATCACCGAAATCGCTGTTTTCGTGCTATTGAATGCGAAAAACACGTTTTCTGGTGTTTTCAGCACTCCACAGTGCGTTTGATATGCGGAAACTGCCATATCTTTGGTATCGTTGTTGTTTCCAGCTGAGATATGCATTTTCAGTGATAATCTTCATGATTCTGCTGTTACAAGTGTGCAGAATCACCGAAATCATTGTTTTCGTGCTATTGAATGCGAAAAACACGTTTTCTGGTGTTTTCAGCACTCCACAGTGCGTTTGATATGCGGAAACTGCCATATCTTCGGTATCGTTGATGCTTCCAGCTGAGATATCCATTTTCAGTGATAATCTTCATGATTCTGCTGTTACAAGTGTGCAGAATCACCGAAATCACTGTTTTCGTGCTTTTGGATGCGAAAAACACGTTTTCTGGTGTTTTCAGCACTCCACAGTGCGTTTGATATGCGGAAACTGCCATATCTTCAGTGTCGTTGTTGTATCCAGCTGAGATATGCATTTTCAGTGATAATCTTCATGATTCTGCTGTTACAAGTGTGCAGAATCACCGAAATCGCTGTTTTCGTGCTTTTGAACGCGAAAAACACGTTTTCTGGTGTTTTCAGCACTCCACAGTGCGTTTGATATGCGGAAACTGCCATATCTTCGGTATCGTTGATGTTTCCAGCTGAGATATGCATTTTCAGTGGTAATCTTCATGATTCTGCAGTTACAAATGTGCAGAATCACCGAAATCGCTGTTTTCGTGCTATTGAATGCGAAAAACACGTTTTCTGGTGTTTTCAGCACTCCACAGTGCGTTTGATATGCGGAAACTGCCATATCTTTGGTATCGTTGTTGTTTCCAGCTGAGATATGCATTTTCAGTGATAATCTTCATGATTCTGCTGTTACAAGTGTGCAGAATCACCGAAATCATTGTTTTCGTGCTATTGAATGCGAAAAACACGTTTTCTGGTGTTTTCAGCACTCCACAGTGCGTTTGATATGCGGAAACTGCCATATCTTCGGTATCGTTGATGTTTCCAGCTGAGATATCCATTTTCAGTGATAATCTTCATGATTCTGCTGTTACAAGTGTGCAGAATCACCGAAATCGCTGTTTTCGTGCTTTTGGATGCGAAAAACACGTTTTCTGGTGTTTTCAGCACTCCACAGTGCGTTTGATATGCGGAAACTGCCATATCTTCAGTGTCGTTGTTGTATCCAGCTGAGATATGCATTTTCAGTGATAATCTTCATGATTCTGCTGTTACAAGTGTGCAGAATCACCGAAATCGCTGTTTTCGTGCTTTTGAACGCGAAAAACACGTTTTCTGGTGTTTTCAGCACTCCACAGTGCGTTTGATATGCGGAAACTGCCATATCTTCGGTATCGTTGATGTTTCCAGCTGAGATATGCATTTTCAGTGATAATCTTCATGATTCTGCAGTTACAAATGTGCAGAATCACCGAAATCGCTGTTTTCGTGCTATTGAATGCGAAAAACACGTTTTCTGGTGTTTTCAGCACTCCACAGTGCGTTTGATATGCGGAAACTGCCATATCTTTGGTATCGTTGTTGTTTCCAGCTGAGATATGCATTTTCAGTGATAATCTTCATGATTCTGCTGTTACAAGTGTGCAGAATCACCGAAATCATTGTTTTCGTGCTATTGAATGCGAAAAACACGTTTTCTGGTGTTTTCAGCACTCCACAGTGCGTTTGATATGCGGAAACTGCCATATCTTCGGTATCGTTGATGTTTCCAGCTGAGATATCCATTTTCAGTGATAATCTTCATGATTCTGCTGTTACAAGTGTGCAGAATCACCGAAATCGCTGTTTTCGTGCTTTTGGATGCGAAAAACACGTTTTCTGGTGTTTTCAGCACTCCACAGTGCGTTTGATATGCGGAAACTGCCATATCTTCAGTGTCGTTGTTGTATCCAGCTGAGATATGCATTTTCAGTGATAATCTTCATGATTCTGCTGTTACAAGTGTGCAGAATCACCGAAATCGCTGTTTTCGTGCTTTTGAACGCGAAAAACACGTTTTCTGGTGTTTTCAGCACTCCACAGTGCGTTTGATATGCGGAAACTGCCATATCTTCGATATCGTTGATGTTTCCAGCTGAGATATGCATTTTCAGTGATAATCTTCATGATTCTGCAGTTACAAATGTGCAGAATCACCGAAATCGCTGTTTTCGTGCTATTGAATGCGAAAAACACGTTTTCTGGTGTTTTCAGCACTCCACAGTGCGTTTGATATGCGGAAACTGCCATATCTTTGGTATCGTTGTTGTTTCCAGCTGAGATATGCATTTTCAGTGATAATCTTCATGATTCTGCTGTTACAAGTGTGCAGAATCACCGAAATCATTGTTTTCGTGCTATTGAATGCGAAAAACACGTTTTCTGGTGTTTTCAGCACTCCACAGTGCGTTTGATATGCGGAAACTGCCATATCTTCGGTATCGTTGATGCTTCCAGCTGAGATATCCATTTTCAGTGATAATCTTCATGATTCTGCTGTTACAAGTGTGCAGAATCACCGAAATCACTGTTTTCGTGCTTTTGGATGCGAAAAACACGTTTTCTGGTGTTTTCAGCACTCCACAGTGCGTTTGATATGCGGAAACTGCCATATCTTCAGTGTCGTTGTTGTATCCAGCTGAGATATGCATTTTCAGTGATAATCTTCATGATTCTGCTGTTACAAGTGTGCAGAATCACCGAAATCGCTGTTTTCGTGCTTTTGAACGCGAAAAACACGTTTTCTGGTGTTTTCAGCACTCCACAGTGCGTTTGATATGCGGAAACTGCCATATCTTCGGTATCGTTGATGTTTCCAGCTGAGATATGCATTTTCAGTGGTAATCTTCATGATTCTGCAGTTACAAATGTGCAGAATCACCGAAATCGCTGTTTTCGTGCTATTGAATGCGAAAAACACGTTTTCTGGTGTTTTCAGCACTCCACAGTGCGTTTGATATGCGGAAACTGCCATATCTTTGGTATCGTTGTTGTTTCCAGCTGAGATATGCATTTTCAGTGATAATCTTCATGATTCTGCTGTTACAAGTGTGCAGAATCACCGAAATCATTGTTTTCGTGCTATTGAATGCGAAAAACACGTTTTCTGGTGTTTTCAGCACTCCACAGTGCGTTTGATATGCGGAAACTGCCATATCTTCGGTATCGTTGATGTTTCCAGCTGAGATATCCATTTTCAGTGATAATCTTCATGATTCTGCTGTTACAAGTGTGCAGAATCACCGAAATCGCTGTTTTCGTGCTTTTGGATGCGAAAAACACGTTTTCTGGTGTTTTCAGCACTCCACAGTGCGTTTGATATGCGGAAACTGCCATATCTTCAGTGTCGTTGTTGTATCCAGCTGAGATATGCATTTTCAGTGATAATCTTCATGATTCTGCTGTTACAAGTGTGCAGAATCACCGAAATCGCTGTTTTCGTGCTTTTGAACGCGAAAAACACGTTTTCTGGTGTTTTCAGCACTCCACAGTGCGTTTGATATGCGGAAACTGCCATATCTTCGGTATCGTTGATGTTTCCAGCTGAGATATGCATTTTCAGTGATAATCTTCATGATTCTGCAGTTACAAATGTGCAGAATCACCGAAATCGCTGTTTTCGTGCTATTGAATGCGAAAAACACGTTTTCTGGTGTTTTCAGCACTCCACAGTGCGTTTGATATGCGGAAACTGCCATATCTTTGGTATCGTTGTTGTTTCCAGCTGAGATATGCATTTTCAGTGATAATCTTCATGATTCTGCTGTTACAAGTGTGCAGAATCACCGAAATCATTGTTTTCGTGCTATTGAATGCGAAAAACACGTTTTCTGGTGTTTTCAGCACTCCACAGTGCGTTTGATATGCGGAAACTGCCATATCTTCGGTATCGTTGATGTTTCCAGCTGAGATATCCATTTTCAGTGATAATCTTCATGATTCTGCTGTTACAAGTGTGCAGAATCACCGAAATCGCTGTTTTCGTGCTTTTGAATGCGAAAAACACGTTTTCTGGTGTTTTCAGCACTCCACAGTGCGTTTGATATGCGGAAACTGCCATATCTTCGGTATCGTTGATGTTTCCAGCTGAGATATGCATTTTCAGTGATAATCTTCATGATTCTGCTGTTACAAGTGTGCAGAATCACCGACATCGCTGTTTTCGTGCTATTGAATGCGAAAACACGTTTTCTGGTGTTTTCAGCACTCCACAGTGCGTTTGATATGCGGAAACTGCCATATCTTCGGTATCGTTGATGTTTCCAGCTGAGATATGCATTTTCAGTGATAATCTTCATGATTCTGCTGTTACAAGTGCGCAGAATCACCGAAATCGCTGTTTTCGTACTTTTGAACGCGAAAAACACTTTTTCTGGTGTTTTCAGCATGCCACAGAGTGTTTGATATGCGGAAACTGCGATATCTTTGGTATCGTTGTTGTTTCCAGCTGAGATATGCATTATCAGTGATAATCTTCATGATTCTGCTGTTACAAGTGTGCAGAATCACCGAAATCGCTGTTTTCGTGCTATTGAATGCGAAAAACACGTTTTCTGGTGTTTTCAGCACTCCACAGTGCGTTTGATATGCGGAAACTGCCATATCTTCGGTATCGTTGATGTTTCCAGCTGACATATGCATTTTCAGTGATAATCTTCATGATTCTGCTGTTACAAGTGTGCAGAATCACCGAAATCGCTGTTTTCGTGCTTTTGAATGCGAAAAACACGTTTTTTGGTGTTTTCAGCACTCCACAGTGCGTTTGATATGCGGAAACTGCCATATCTTCGGTATCGTTGATGTTTCCAGCTGAGATATGCATTTTCAGTGATAATATTCATGATTCTGCTGTTACAAATGTGCAGAATCACCGAAATCGCTGTTTTCGTGCTTTTGAATGCGAAAAACACGTTTTCTGGTGTTTTCAGCACTCCACAGTGCGTTTGATATGCGGAAACTGCCATATCTTCGGTATCGTTGATGTTTCCAGCTGAGATATGCATTTTCAGTGATAATCTTCATGATTCTGCTGTTACAAGTGTGCAGAATCACCGAAATCGCTGTTTTCGTGCTATTGAATGCGAAAAACACGTTTTCTGGTGTTTTCAGCACTCCACAGTGCGTTTGATATGCGGATACTGCCATATCTTCGGTATCGTTGTTGTTTCCAGCTGGGATATGCATATTCAGTGATAATCTTCATGATTCTGCTGTTACAAGAGTGCAGAATCACCGAAATCGCTGTTTTCGTGCTTTTGGATGCGAAAAACACGTTTTCTGGTGTTTTAAGCACTCCACAGTGCGTTTGATATGCGGAAACTGCCATATCTTCGATATCGTTGTTGTTTCCTGCTGAGATATGCGTTATCAGTGATAATCTTCATGATTCTGCTGTTACAAGTGTGCAGAATCACCGAAATCGCTGTTTTCGTGCTATTGAATGCGAAAAACACGTTTTCTGGTGTTTTCAGCACTCCACAGTGCGTTTGATATGCGGAAACTGCCATATCTTCGGTATCGTTGATATTTCCAGCTGAGATATGCATTTTCAGTGATAATCTTCATGATACTGCTGTTACAAGTGTGCAGAATCACCGACATCGCTGTTTTCGTGCTATTGAATGCGAAAACACGTTTTCTGGTGTTTTCAGCACTCCACAGTGCGTTTGATATGCGGAAACTGCCATATCTTCGGTATCGTTGATGTTTCCAGCTGAGATATGCATTTTCAGTGATAATCTTCATGATTCTGCTGTTACAAGTGTGCAGAATCACCGACATCGCTGTTTTCGTGCTATTGAATGCGAAAACACGTTTTCTGGTGTTTTCAGCACTCCACAGTGCGTTTGATATGCGGAAACTGCCATATCTTCGGTATCGTTGATGTTTCCAGCTGAGATATGCATTTTCAGTGATAATCTTCATGATTCTGCTGTTACAAGTGTGCAGAATCACCGAAATCGCTGTTTTCTTGCTATTGAATGCGAAAAACACGTTTTCTGGTGTTTTCAGCACTCCACAGTGTGTTTGATATGCGGAAACTGCCATATCTTCGGTATCGTTGTTGTTTCCAGCTGAGATATGCATTATCAGTGATAATCTTCATGATTCTGCTGTTACAAGTGTGCAGAATCACCGAAATCGCTGTTTTCGTGCTATTGAATGCGAAAAACACGTTTTCTGGTGTTTTCAGCACTCCACAGTGCGTTTGATGTGCGGAAACTGCCATATCTTCGGTATCGTTGATGTTTCCAGCTGAGATATGCATTTTCAGTGATAATCTTCATGATTCTGCTGTTACAAGAGTGCAGAATCACCGAAATCGCTGTTTTCGTGCTTTTGGATGCGAAAAACACGTTTTCTGGTGTTTTCAGCACTCCACAGTGCGTTTGATATGCGGAAACTGCCATATCTTCGGTATCGTTGATGTTTCCAGCTGAGATATGCATTTTCAGTGATAATCTTCATGATTCTGCTGTTACAAGTGTGCAGAATCACCGAAATCGCTGTTTTCGTGCTATTGAATGCGAAAAACACGTTTTCTGGTGTTTTCAGCACTCCACAGTGCGTTTGATATGCGGAAACTGCCATATCTTCGGTATCGTTGATGTTTCCAGCTGAGATATGCATTTTCAGTGATAATCTTCATGATTCTGCTGTTACAAGTGTGCAGAATCACCGAAATCGCTGTTTTCGTGCTTTTGAATGCGAAAAACACGTTTTTTGGTGTTTTCAGCACTCCACAGTGCGTTTGATATGCGGAAACTGCCATATCTTCGGTATCGTTGATGTTTCCAGCTGAGATATGCATTTTCAGTGATAATATTCATGATTCTGCTGTTACAAATGTGCAGAATCACCGAAATCGCTGTTTTCGTGCTTTTGAATGCGAAAAACACGTTTTCTGGTGTTTTCAGCACTCCACAGTGCGTTTGATATGCGGAAACTGCCATATCTTCGGTATCGTTGATGTTTCCAGCTGAGATATGCATTTTCAGTGATAATCTTCATGATTCTGCTGTTACAAGTGTGCAGAATCACCGAAATCGCTGTTTTCGTGCTATTGAATGCGAAAAACACGTTTTCTGGTGTTTTCAGCACTCCACAGTGCGTTTGATATGCGGATACTGCCATATCTTCGGTATCGTTGTTGTTTCCAGCTGGGATATGCATATTCAGTGATAATCTTCATGATTCTGCTGTTACAAGAGTGCAGAATCACCGAAATCGCTGTTTTCGTGCTTTTGGATGCGAAAAACACGTTTTCTGGTGTTTTAAGCACTCCACAGTGCGTTTGATATGCGGAAACTGCCATATCTTCGGTATCGTTGATATTTCCAGCTGAGATATGCATTTTCAGTGATAATCTTCATGATACTGCTGTTACAAGTGTGCAGAATCACCGACATCGCTGTTTTCGTGCTATTGAATGCGAAAACACGTTTTCTGGTGTTTTCAGCACTCCACAGTGCGTTTGATATGCGGAAACTGCCATATCTTCGGTATCGTTGATGTTTCCAGCTGAGATATGCATTTTCAGTGATAATCTTCATGATTCTGCTGTTACAAGTGTGCAGAATCACCGACATCGCTGTTTTCGTGCTATTGAATGCGAAAACACGTTTTCTGGTGTTTTCAGCACTCCACAGTGCGTTTGATATGCGGAAACTGCCATATCTTCGGTATCGTTGATGTTTCCAGCTGAGATATGCATTTTCAGTGATAATCTTCATGATTCTGCTGTTACAAGTGTGCAGAATCACCGAAATCGCTGTTTTCTTGCTATTGAATGCGAAAAACACGTTTTCTGGTGTTTTCAGCACTCCACAGTGTGTTTGATATGCGGAAACTGCCATATCTTCGGTATCGTTGTTGTTTCCAGCTGAGATATGCATTATCAGTGATAATCTTCATGATTCTGCTCTTACAAGTGTGCAGAATCACCGAAATCGCTGTTTTCGTGCTATTGAATGCGAAAAACACGTTTTCTGGTGTTTTCAGCACTCCACAGTGCGTTTGATGTGCGGAAACTGCCATATCTTCGGTATCGTTGTTGTTTCCAGCTGAGATATGCATTTTCAGTGATAATCTTCATGATTCTGCTGTTACAAGAGTGCAGAATCACCGAAATCGCTGTTTTCGTGCTTTTGGATGCGAAAAACACGTTTTCTGGTGTTTTAAGCACTCCACAGTGCGTTTGATATGCGGAAACTGCCATATCTTCGATATCGTTGTTGTTTCCTGCTGAGATATGCATTATCAGTGATAATCTTCATGATTCTGCTGTTACAAGTGTGCAGAATCACCGAAATCGCTGTTTTCGTGCTATTGAATGCGAAAAACACGTTTTCTGGTGTTTTCAGCACTCCACAGTGCGTTTGATATGCGGAAACTGCCATATCTTCGGTATCGTTGATATTTCCAGCTGAGATATGCATTTTCAGTGATAATCTTCATGATACTGCTGTTACAAGTGTGCAGAATCACCGACATCGCTGTTTTCGTGCTATTGAATGCGAAAAACACGTTTTCTGGTGTTTTCAGCACTCCACAGTGCGTTTGATATGCGGAAACTGCCATATCTTCGGTATCGTTGATGTTTCCAGCTGAGATATGCATTTTCAGTGATAATCTTAATGATTCTGCTGTTACAAGTGTGCAGGATCACCGAAATCGCTTTTTTCGTGCTATTGAATGCGAAAAACACGTTTTCTGGTGTTTTCAGCACGCCACAGAGTGTTTGATATGCGGAAACTGCCATATCTTCGGTATCGTTGATGTTTCCAGCTGAGATATGCATTTTCAGTGATAATCTTCCTGATTCTGCTGTTACAAGTGCGCAGAATCACCGAAATCGCTGTTTTCGTACTTTTGAACGCGAAAAACACTTTTTCTGGTGTTTTCAGCATGCCACAGAGTGTTTGATATGCGGAAACTGCGATATCTTTGGTATCGTTGTTGTTTCCAGCTGAGATATGCATTATCAGTGATAATCTTCATGATTCTGCTGTTACAAGTGTGCAGAATCACCGAAATCGCTGTTTTCGTGCTATTGAATGCGAAAAACACGTTTTCTGGTGTTTTCAGCACTCCACAGTGCGTTTGATATGCGGAAACTGCCATATCTTCGGTATCGTTGATGTTTCCAGCTGAGATATGCATTTTCAGTGATAATCTTCATGATTCTGCTGTTACAAGTGTGCAGAATCACCGAAATCGCTGTTTTCGTGCTTTTGAATGCGAAAAACACGTTTTTTGGTGTTTTCAGCACTCCACAGTGCGTTTGATATGCGGAAACTGCCATATCTTCGGTATCGTTGATGTTTCCAGCTGAGATATGCATTTTCAGTGATAATATTCATGATTCTGCTGTTACAAATGTGCAGAATCACCGAAATCGCTGTTTTCGTGCTTTTGAATGCGAAAAACACGTTTTCTGGTGTTTTCAGCACTCCACAGTGCGTTTGATATGCGGAAACTGCCATATCTTCGGTATCGTTGATGTTTCCAGCTGAGATATGCATTTTCAGTGATAATCTTCATGATTCTGCTGTTACAAGTGTGCAGAATCACCGAAATCGCTGTTTTCGTGCTATTGAATGCGAAAAACACGTTTTCTGGTGTTTTCAGCACTCCACAGTGCGTTTGATATGCGGATGCTGCCATATCTTCGGTATCGTTGTTGTTTCCAGCTGAGATATGCATTTTCAGTGATAATCTTCATGATTCTGCTGTTACAAGAGTGCAGAATCACCGAAATCGCTGTTTTCGTGCTTTTGGATGCGAAAAACACGTTTTCTGGTGTTTTAAGCACTCCACAGTGCGTTTGATATGCGGAAACTGCCATATCTTCGATATCGTTGTTGTTTCCTGCTGAGATATGCGTTATCAGTGATAATCTTCATGATTCTGCTGTTACAAGTGTGCAGAATCACCGAAATCGCTGTTTTCGTGCTATTGAATGCGAAAAACACGTTTTCTGGTGTTTTCAGCACTCCACAGTGCGTTTGATATGCGGAAACTGCCATATCTTCGGTATCGTTGATATTTCCAGCTGAGATATGCATTTTCAGTGATAATCTTCATGATACTGCTGTTACAAGTGTGCAGAATCACCGACATCGCTGTTTTCGTGCTATTGAATGCGAAAACACGTTTTCTGGTGTTTTCAGCACTCCACAGTGCGTTTGATATGCGGAAACTGCCATATCTTCGGTATCGTTGATGTTTCCAGCTGAGATATGCATTTTCAGTGATAATCTTCATGATTCTGCTGTTACAAGTGTGCAGAATCACCGACATCGCTGTTTTCGTGCTATTGAATGCGAAAACCCGTTTTCTGGTGTTTTCAGCACTCCACAGTGCGTTTGATATGCGGAAACTGCCATATCTTCGGTATCGTTGATGTTTCCAGCTGAGATATGCATTTTCAGTGATAATCTTCATGATTCTGCTGTTACAAGTGTGCAGAATCACCGAAATCGCTGTTTTCTTGCTATTGAATGCGAAAAACACGTTTTCTGGTGTTTTCAGCACTCCACAGTGTGTTTGATATGCGGAAACTGCCATATCTTCGGTATCGTTGTTGTTTCCAGCTGAGATATGCATTATCAGTGATAATCTTCATGATTCTGCTGTTACAAGTGTGCAGAATCACCGAAATCGCTGTTTTCGTGCTATTGAATGCGAAAAACACGTTTTCTGGTGTTTTCAGCACTCCACAGTGCGTTTGATGTGCGGAAACTGCCATATCTTCGGTATCGTTGATGTTTCCAGCTGAGATATGCATTTTCAGTGATAATCTTCATGATTCTGCTGTTACAAGAGTGCAGAATCACCGAAATCGCTGTTTTCGTGCTTTTGGATGCGAAAAACACGTTTTCTGGTGTTTTCAGCACTCCACAGTGCGTTTGATATGCGGAAACTGCCATATCTTCGGTATCGTTGATGTTTCCAGCTGAGATATGCATTTTCAGTGATAATCTTCATGATTCTGCTGTTACAAGTGTGCAGAATCACCGAAATCGCTGTTTTCGTGCTATTGAATGCGAAAAACACGTTTTCTGGTGTTTTCAGCACTCCACAGTGCGTTTGATATGCGGATACTGCCATATCTTCGGTATCGTTGTTGTTTCCAGCTGAGATATGCATTTTCAGTGATAATCTTCATGATTCTGCTGTTACAAGAGTGCAGAATCACCGAAATCGCTGTTTTCGTGCTTTTGGATGCGAAAAACACGTTTTCTGGTGTTTTAAGCACTCCACAGTGCGTTTGATATGCGGAAACTGCCATATCTTCGATATCGTTGTTGTTTCCAGCTGAGATATGCATTTTCAGTGATAATCTTCATGATTCTGCTGTTACAAGAGTGCAGAATCACCGAAATCGCTGTTGTCGTGCTATTGAATGCGAAAAACACGTTTTCTGGTGTTTTCAGCACTCCACAGTGCGTTTGATATGCGGAAACTGCCATATCTTCGGTATCGTTGATGTTTCCAGCTGAGAAATGCATTTTCAGTGATAATCTTCATGATTCTGCTGTTACAAGAGTGCAGAATCACCGAAATCGCTGTTTTCGTGCTTTTGAATGCGAAAAACACGTTTTCTGGTGTTTTCAGCACTCCACAGTGCGCTTGATATGCGGAAACTGCCATATCTTCGGTATCGTTGTTGTTTCCAGCTGAGATATGCATTTTCAGTGATAATCTTCATGATTCTGCTGTTACAAGTGTGCAGAATCACCGAAATCATTGTTTTCGTGCTATTGAATGCGAAAAACACGTTTTCTGGTGTTTTCAGCACTCCACAGTGCGTTTGATATGCGGAAACTGCCATATCTTCGGTATCGTTGATGTTTCCAGCTGAGATATCCATTTTCAGTGATAATCTTCATGATTCTGCTGTTACAAGTGTGCAGAATCACCGAAATCGCTGTTTTCGTGCTATTGAATGCGAAAAACACGTTTTCTGGTGTTTTCAACACTCCACAGTGCGTTTCATATGCGGAAACTGCCATATCTTCGGTATCGTTGATGTTTCCAGCTGAGATATCCATTTTCAGTGATAATCTTCATGATTCTGCTGTTACAAGTGTGCAGAATCACCGAAATCGCTGTTTTCGTGCTATTGAATGCGAAAAACACGTTTTCTGGTGTTTTCAACACTCCACAGTGCGTTTCATATGCGGAAACTGCCATATCTTCGGTATCGTTGATGTTTCCAGCTGAGATATGCATTTTCAGTGATAATCTTCATGATTCTGCGGTTACAAGTGCGCAGAATCACCGAAATCGCTGTTTTCGTGCTTTTGAACGCGAAAAACACTTTTTCTGGTGTTTTCAGCATGCCACAGAGTGTTTGATATGCGGAAACTGCGATATCTTTGGTATCGTTGTTGTTTCCAGCTGAGATATGCATTATCAGTGATAATCTTCATGATTCTGCTGTTACAAGTGTGCAGAATCGCCGAAATCGCTGTATTCGTGCTATTGTATGCGAAAAACACGTTTTCTGGTGTTTTCAGCACTCCACAGTGCGTTTGATATGCGGAAACTGCCATATCTTCGGTATCGTTGATGTTTCCAGCTGAGAAATGCATTTTCAGTGATAATCTTCATGATTCTGCTGTTACAAGAGTGCAGAATCACCGAAATCGCTGTTTTCGTGCTTTTGAATGCGAAAAACACGTTTTCTGGTGTTTTCAGCACTCCACAGTGCGCTTGATATGCGGAAACTGCCATATCTTCGGTATCGTTGATGTTTCCAGCTGAGATATGCATTTTCAGTGATAATCTTCATGATTCTGCTGTTACAAGTGTGCAGAATCACCGAAATCGCTGTTTTCGTGCTTTTGAATGCGAAAAACACATTTTCTGGTGTTTTCAGCACTCCACAGTGCGTTTGATATGCGGAAACTGCCATATCTTCGGTATCGTTGATGTTTCCAGCTGAGATATGCATTTTCAGTGATAATCTTCATGATTCTGCTGTTACAAGTGTGCAGAATCACCGACATCGCTGTTTTCGTGCTATTGAATGCGAAAACACGTTTTCTGGTGTTTTCAGCACTTCACAGTGCGTTTGATATGCGGAAACTGCCATATCTTCGGTATCGTTGATGTTTCCAGCTGAGATATGCATTTTCAGTGATAATCTTCATGATTCTGCTGTTACAAGTGTGCAGAATCACCGAAATCGCTGTTTTCGTGCTATTGAATGCGAAAAACACGTTTTCTGGTGTTTTCAACACTCCACAGTGCGTTTCATATGCGGAAACTGCCATATCTTCGGTATCGTTGATGTTTCCAGCTGAGATATCCATTTTCAGTGATAATCTTCATGATTCTGCTGTTACAAGTGTGCAGAATCACCGAAATCGCTGTTTTCGTGCTATTGAATGCGAAAAACACGTTTTCTGGTGTTTTCAACACTCCACAGTGCGTTTCATATGCGGAAACTGCCATATCTTCGGTATCGTTGATGTTTCCAGCTGAGATATGCATTTTCAGTGATAATCTTCATGATTCTGCGGTTACAAGTGCGCAGAATCACCGAAATCGCTGTTTTCGTGCTTTTGAACGCGAAAAACACTTTTTCTGGTGTTTTCAGCATGCCACAGAGTGTTTGATATGCGGAAACTGCGATATCTTTGGTATCGTTGTTGTTTCCAGCTGAGATATGCATTATCAGTGATAATCTTCATGATTCTGCTGTTACAAGTGTGCAGAATCGCCGAAATCGCTGTATTCGTGCTATTGTATGCGAAAAACACGTTTTCTGGTGTTTTCAGCACTCCACAGTGCGTTTGATATGCGGAAACTGCCATATCTTCGGTATCGTTGATGTTTCCAGCTGAGAAATGCATTTTCAGTGATAATCTTCATGATTCTGCTGTTACAAGAGTGCAGAATCACCGAAATCGCTGTTTTCGTGCTTTTGAATGCGAAAAACACGTTTTCTGGTGTTTTCAGCACTCCACAGTGCGCTTGATATGCGGAAACTGCCATATCTTCGGTATCGTTGATGTTTCCAGCTGAGATATGCATTTTCAGTGATAATCTTCATGATTCTGCTGTTACAAGTGTGCAGAATCACCGAAATCGCTGTTTTCGTGCTTTTGAATGCGAAAAACACATTTTCTGGTGTTTTCAGCACTCCACAGTGCGTTTGATATGCGGAAACTGCCATATCTTCGGTATCGTTGATGTTTCCAGCTGAGATATGCATTTTCAGTGATAATCTTCATGATTCTGCTGTTACAAGTGTGCAGAATCACCGACATCGCTGTTTTCGTGCTATTGAATGCGAAAACACGTTTTCTGGTGTTTTCAGCACTTCACAGTGCGTTTGATATGCGGAAACTGCCATATCTTCGGTATCGTTGATGTTTCCAGCTGAGATATGCATTTTCAGTGATAATCTTCATGATTCTGCTGTTACAAGTGTGCAGAATCACCGAAATCGCTGTTTTCGTGCTATTGAATGCGAAAAACACGTTTTCTGGTGTTTTCAACACTCCACAGTGCGTTTGATATGCGGAAACTGCGATATCTTTGGTATCGTTGTTGTTTCCAGCTGAGATATGCATTATCAGTGATAATCTTCATGATTCTGCTGTTACAAGTGTGCAGAATCACCGAAATCGCTGTTTTCGTGCTGTTGAATGCGAAAAACACGTTTTCTGGTGTTTTCAGCACTCCACAGTGCGTTTGATATGCGGAAACTGCCATATCTTCGGTATCGTTGATGTTTCCAGCAGAGATATGCATTTTCAGTGATAATCTTCATGATTCTGCTGTTACAAGTGTGCAGAATCACCGAAATCGCTGTTTTCGTGCTTTTGAATGCGAAAAACACGTTTTCTGGTGTTTTCAGCACTCCACAGTGCGTTTGATATGCGGAAACTGCCATATCTTCGGTATCGTTGATGTTTCCAGCTGAGATATGCATTTTCAGTGATAATCTTCATGATTCTGCAGTTACAAATGTGCAGAATCACCGAAATCGCTGTTTTCGTGCTATTGAATGCGAAAAACACGTTTTCTGGTGTTTTCAGCACTCCACAGTGCGTTTGATATGCGGAAACTGCGATATCTTTGGTATCGTTGTTGTTTCCAGCTGAGATATGCATTTTCATTGATAATCTTCATGATTCTGCTGTTACAAGTGTGCAGAATCACCGAAATCATTGTTTTCGTGCTATTGAATGCGAAAAACACGTTTTCTGGTGTTTTCAGCACTCCACAGTGCGTTTGATATGCGGAAACTGCCATATCTTCGGTATCGTTGATGTTTCCAGCTGAGATATCCATTTTCAGTGAGAATCTTCATGATTCTGCTGTTACAAGTGTGCAGAATCACCGAAATCGCTGTTTTCGTGCTTTTGAATGCGAAAAACACGTTTTCTGGTGTTTTCAGCACTCCACAGTGCGTTTGATATGCGGAAACTGCCATATCTTCGGTATCGTTGATGTTTCCAGCTGAGATATGCATTTTCAGTGATAATCTTCATGATTCTGCTGTTACAAGTGTGCAGAATCACCGACATCACTGTTTTCGTGCTATTGAATGCGAAAACACGTTTTCTGGTGTTTTCAGCACTCCACAGTGCGTTTGATATGCGGAAACTGCGATATCTTTGGTATCGTTGTTGTTTCCAGCTGAGATATGCATTATCAGTGATAATCTTCATGATTCTGCTGTTACAAGTGTGCAGAATCACCGAAATCGCTGTTTTCGTGCTGTTGAATGCGAAAAACACGTTTTCTGGTGTTTTCAGCACTCCACAGTGCGTTTGATATGCGGAAACTGCCATATCTTCGGTATCGTTGATGTTTCCAGCAGAGATATGCATTTTCAGTGATAATCTTCATGATTCTGCTGTTACAAGTGTGCAGAATCACCGAAATCGCTGTTTTCGTGCTTTTGAATGCGAAAAACACGTTTTCTGGTGTTTTCAGCACTCCACAGTGCGTTTGATATGCGGAAACTGCCATATCTTCGGTATCGTTGATGTTTCCAGCTGAGATATGCATTTTCAGTGATAATCTTCATGATTCTGCAGTTACAAATGTGCAGAATCACCGAAATCGCTGTTTTCGTGCTATTGAATGCGAAAAACACGTTTTCTGGTGTTTTCAGCACTCCACAGTGCGTTTGATATGCGGAAACTGCGATATCTTTGGTATCGTTGTTGTTTCCAGCTGAGATATGCATTTTCATTGATAATCTTCATGATTCTGCTGTTACAAGTGTGCAGAATCACCGAAATCATTGTTTTCGTGCTATTGAATGCGAAAAACACGTTTTCTGGTGTTTTCAGCACTCCACAGTGCGTTTGATATGCGGAAACTGCCATATCTTCGGTATCGTTGATGTTTCCAGCTGAGATATCCATTTTCAGTGAGAATCTTCATGATTCTGCTGTTACAAGTGTGCAGAATCACCGAAATCGCTGTTTTCGTGCTTTTGAATGCGAAAAACACGTTTTCTGGTGTTTTCAGCACTCCACAGTGCGTTTGATATGCGGAAACTGCCATATCTTCGGTATCGTTGATGTTTCCAGCTGAGATATGCATTTTCAGTGATAATCTTCATGATTCTGCTGTTACAAGTGTGCAGAATCACCGACATCGCTGTTTTCGTGCTATTGAATGCGAAAACACGTTTTCTGGTGTTTTCAGCACTCCACAGTGCGTTTGATATGCGGAAACTGCCATATCTTCGGTATCGTTGATGTTTCCAGCTGAGATATGCATTTTCAGTGATAATCTTCATGATTCTGCTGTTACAAGTGTGCAGAATCACCGAAATCGCTGTTTTCGTGCTATTGAATGCGAAAAACACGTTTTCTGGTGTTTTCAGCACTCCACAGTGCGTTTGATATGCGGAAACTGCCATATCTTCGGTATCGTTGATGTTTCCAGCTGAGATATGCATTTTCAGTGATAATCTTCATGATTCTGCTGTTACAAGAGTGCAGAATCACCGAAATCGCTGTTGTCGTGCTATTGAATGCGAAAAACACGTTTTCTGGTGTTTTCAGCACTCCACAGTGCGTTTGATATGCGGAAACTGCCATATCTTCGGTATCGTTGATGTTTCCAGCTGAGAAATGCATTTTCAGTGATAATCTTCATGATTCTGCTGTTACAAGAGTGCAGAATCACCGAAATCGCTGTTGTCGTGCTATTGAATGCGAAAAACACGTTTTCTGGTGTTTTCAGCACTCCACAGTGCGTTTGATATGCGGAAACTGCCATATCTTCGGTATCGTTGATGTTTCCAGCTGAGATATGCATTTTCAGTGATAATCTTCATGATTCTGCTGTTACAAGTGTGCAGAATCACCGACATCGCTGTTTTCGTGCTATTGAATGCGAAAACACGTTTTCTGGTGTTTTCAGCACTCCACAGTGCGTTTGATGTGCGGAAACTGCCATATCTTCGGTATCGTTGATGTTTCCAGCTGAGATATGCATTTTCAGTGATAATCTTCATGATTCTGCTGTTACAAGAGTGCAGAATCACCGAAATCGCTGTTTTCGTGCTTTTGGATGCGAAAAACACGTTTTCTGGTGTTTTCAGCACTCCACAGTGCGTTTGATATGCGGAAACTGCCATATCTTCGGTATCGTTGATGTTTCCAGCTGAGATATGCATTTTCAGTGATAATCTTCATGATTCTGCTGTTACAAGTGTGCAGAATCACCGAAATCGCTGTTTTCGTGCTATTGAATGCGAAAAACACGTTTTCTGGTGTTTTCAGCACTCCACAGTGCGTTTGATATGCGGATACTGCCATATCTTCGGTATCGTTGTTGTTTCCAGCAGAGATATGCATTTTCAGTGATAATCTTCATGATTCTGCTGTTACAAGTGTGCAGAATCACCGAAATCGCTGTTTTCGTGCTTTTGAATGCGAAAAACACGTTTTCTGGTGTTTTCAGCACTCCACAGTGCGTTTGATATGCGGAAACTGCCATATCTTCGTATCGTTGATGTTTCCAGCTGAGATATGCATTTTCAGTGATAATCTTCATGATTGTGCAGTTACAAATGTGCAGAATCACCGAAATCGCTGTTTTCGTGCTATTGAATGCGAAAAACACGTTTTCTGGTGTTTTCAGCACTCCACAGTGCGTTTGATATGCGGAAACTGCGATATCTTTGGTATCGTTGTTGTTTCCAGCTGAGATATGCATTTTCATTGATAATCTTCATGATTCTGCTGTTACAAGTGTGCAGAATCACCGAAATCATTGTTTTCGTGCTATTGAATGCGAAAAACACGTTTTCTGGTGTTTTCAGCACTCCACAGTGCGTTTGATATGCGGAAACTGCCATATCTTCGGTATCGTTGATGTTTCCAGCTGAGATATCCATTTTCAGTGAGAATCTTCATGATTCTGCTGTTACAAGTGTGCAGAATCACCGAAATCGCTGTTTTCGTGCTTTTGAATGCGAAAAACACGTTTTCTGGTGTTTTCAGCACTCCACAGTGCGTTTGATATGCGGAAACTGCCATATCTTCGGTATCGTTGATGTTTCCAGCTGAGATATGCATTTTCAGTGATAATCTTCATGATTCTGCTGTTACAAGTGTGCAGAATCACCGACATCGCTGTTTTCGTGCTATTGAATGCGAAAACACGTTTTCTGGTGTTTTCAGCACTCCACAGTGCGTTTGATATGCGGAAACTGCCATATCTTCGGTATCGTTGATGTTTCCAGCTGAGATATGCATTTTCAGTGATAATCTTCATGATTCTGCTGTTACAAGTGTGCAGAATCACCGAAATCGCTGTTTTCGTGCTATTGAATGCGAAAAACACGTTTTCTGGTGTTTTCAGCACTCCACAGTGCGTTTGATATGCGGAAACTGCCATATCTTCGGTATCGTTGATGTTTCCAGCTGAGATATGCATTTTCAGTGATAATCTTCATGATTCTGCTGTTACAAGTGTGCAGAATCACCGACATCGCTGTTTTCGTGCTATTGAATGCGAAAACACGTTTTCTGGTGTTTTCAGCACTCCACAGTGCGTTTGATGTGCGGAAACTGCCATATCTTCGGTATCGTTGATGTTTCCAGCTGAGATATGCATTTTCAGTGATAATCTTCATGATTCTGCTGTTACAAGAGTGCAGAATCACCGAAATCGCTGTTTTCGTGCTTTTGAATGCGAAAAACACGTTTTCTGGTGTTTTCAGCACTCCACAGTGCGTTTGATATGCGGAAACTGCCATATCTTCGGTATCGTTGATGTTTCCAACTGAGATATGCATTTTCAGTGATAATCTTCATGATTCTGCTGTTACAAGTGTGCAGAATCACCGAAATCGCTGTTTTCGTGCTATTGAATGCGAAAAACACGTTTTCTGGTGTTTTCAGCACTCCACAGTGCGTTTGATATGCGGAAACTGCCATATCTTCGGTATCGTTGATGTTTCCAGCTGAGATATGCATTTTCAGTGATAATCTTCATGATTCTGCTGTTACAAGTGTGCAGAATCACCGACATCGCTGTTTTCGTGCTATTGAATGCGAAAACACGTTTTCTGGTGTTTTCAGCACTCCACAGTGCGTTTGATATGCGGCAACTGCCATATCTTCGGTATCGTTGATGTTTCCAGCTGAGATATGCATTTTCAGTGATAATCTTCATGATTCTGCTGTTACAAGTGTGCAGAATCACCGAAATCGCTGTTTTCGTGCTATTGAATGCGAAAAACACGTTTTCTGGTGTTTTCAACACTCCACAGTGCGTTTCATATGCGGAAACTGCCATATCTTCGGTATCGTTGATGTTTCCAGCTGAGATATGCATTTTCAGTGATAATCTTCATGATTCTGCTGTTACAAGTGCGCAGAATCACCGAAATCGCTGTTTTCGTGCTTTTGAACGCGAAAAACACTTTTTCTGGTGTTTTCAGCATGCCACAGAGTGTTTGATATGCGGAAACTGCGATATCTTTGGTATCGTTGTTGTTTCCAGCTGAGATATGCATTATCAGTGATAATCTTTATGATTCTGCTGTTACAAGTGTGCAGAATCACCGAAATCGCTGTTTTCGTGCTATTGAATGCGAAAAACACGTTTTCTGGTGTTTTCAGCACTCCACAGTGCGTTTGATATGCGGAAACTGCCATATCTTCGGTATCGTTGATGTTTCCAGCTGAGATATGCATTTTCAGTGATAATCTTCATGATTCTGCTGTTACAAGTGTGCAGAATCACCGAAATCGCTGTTTTCGTGCTTTTGAATGCGAAAAACACGTTTTCTGGTGTTTTCAGCACTCCACAGTGCGTTTGATATGCGGAAACTGCCATATCTTCGGTATCGTTGATGTTTCCAGCTGAGATATGCATTTTCAGTGATAATCTTCATGATTCTGCTGTTACAAATGTGCAGAGTCACCGAAATCGCTGTTTTCGTGCTTTTGAATGCGAAAAACACGTTTTCTGGTGTTTTCAGCACTCCACAGTGCGTTTGATATGCGGAAACTGCCATATCTTCGGTATCGTTGATGTTTCCAGCTGAGATATGCATTTTCAGTGATAATCTTCATGATTCTGCTGTTACAAGTGTGCAGAATCACCGAAATCGCTGTTTTCGTGCTATTGAATGCGAAAAACACGTTTTCTGGTGTTTTCAGCACTCCACAGTGCGTTTGATATGCGGATACTGCCATATCTTCGGTATCGTTGTTGTTTCCAGCTGAGATATGCATTTTCAGTGATCATCTTCATGATTCTGCTGTTACAAGAGTGCAGAATCACCGAAATCGCTGTTTTCGTGCTTTTGGATGCGAAAAACACGTTTTCTGGTGTTTTAAGCACTCCACAGTGCGTTTGATATGCGGAAACTGCCATATCTTCGATATCGTTGTTGTTTCCTGCTGAGATATGCATTATCAGTGATAATCTTCATGATTCTGCTGTTACAAGTGTGCAGAATCACCGAAATCGCTGTTTTCGTGCTATTGAATGCGAAAAACACGTTTTCTGGTGTTTTCAGCACTCCACAGTGCGTTTGATATGCGGAAACTGCCATATCTTCGGTATCGTTGATGTTTCCAGCTGAGATATGCATTTTCAGTGATAATCTTCATGATTCTGCTGTTACAAGTGTGCAGAATCACCGAAATCGCTGTTTTCGTGCTTTTGAATGCGAAAAACACGTTTTCTGGTGTTTTCAGCACTCCACAGTGCGTTTGATATGCGGAAACTGCCATATCTTCGGTATCGTTGATGTTTCCAGCTGAGATATGCATTTTCAGTGATAATCTTCATGATTCTGCAGTTACAAATGTGCAGAATCACCGAAATCGCTGTTTTCGTGCTATTGAATGCGAAAAACACGTTTTCTGGTGTTTTCAGCACTCCACAGTGCGTTTGATATGCGGAAACTGCGATATCTTTGGTATCGTTGTTGTTTCCAGCTGAGATATGCATTTTCAGTGATAATCTTCATGATTCTGCTGTTACAAGTGTGCAGAATCACCGAAATCGCTGTTTTCGTGCTTTTGAATGCGAAAAACACGTTTTCTGGTGTTTTCAGCACTCCACAGTGCGTTTGATATGCGGAAACTGCCATATCTTCGGTATCGTTGATGTTTCCAGCTGAGATATGCATTTTCAGTGATAATCTTCATGATTCTGCAGTTACAAATGTGCAGAATCACCGAAATCGCTGTTTTCGTGCTATTGAATGCGAAAACACGTTTTCTGGTGTTTTCAGCACTCCACAGTGCGTTTGATATGCGGAAACTGCCATATCTTCGGTATCGTTGATGTTTCCAGCTGAGATATGCATTTTCAGTGATAATCTTCATGATTCTGCTGTTACAAGTGCGCAGAATCACCGAAATCGCTGTTTTCGTGCTTTTGAACGCGAAAAACACTTTTTCTGGTGTTTTCAGCATGCCACAGAGTGTTTGATATGCGGAAACTGCGATATCTTTGGTATCGTTGTTGTTTCCAGCTGAGATATGCATTATCAGTGATAATCTTCATGATTCTGCTGTTACAAGTGTGCAGAATCACCGAAATCGCTGTTTTCGTGCTATTGAATGCGAAAAACACGTTTTCTGGTGTTTTCAGCACTCCACAGTGCGTTTGATATGCGGAAACTGCCATATCTTCGGTATCGTTGATGTTTCCAGCTGAGATATGCATTTTCAGTGATAATCTTCATGATTCTGCTGTTACAAATGTGCAGAATCACCGAAATCGCTGTTTTCGTGCTTTTGAATGCGAAAAACACGTTTTCTGGTGTTTTCAGCACTCCACAGTGCGTTTGATATGCGGAAACTGCCATATCTTCGGTATCGTTGATGTTTCCAGCTGAGATATGCATTTTCCGTGATAATCTTCATGATTCTGCTGTTACAAGTGTGCAGAATCACCGAAATCGCTGTTTTCGTGCTATTGAATGCGAAAAACACGTTTTCTGGTGTTTTCAGCACTCCACAGTGCGTTTGATATGCGGATACTGCCATATCTTCGGTATCGTTGTTGTTTCCAGCTGAGATATGCATTTTCAGTGATCATCTTCATGATTCTGCTGTTACAAGAGTGCAGAATCACCGAAATCGCTGTTTTCGTGCTTTTGGATGCGAAAAACACGTTTTCTGGTGTTTTAAGCACTCCACAGTGCGTTTGATATGCGGAAACTGCCATATCTTCGATATCGTTGTTGTTTCCTGCTGAGATATGCATTATCAGTGATAATCTTCATGATTCTGCTGTTACAAGTGTGCAGAATCACCGAAATCGCTGTTTTCGTGCTATTGAATGCGAAAAACACGTTTTCTGGTGTTTTCAGCACTCCACAGTGCGTTTGATATGCGGAAACTGCCATATCTTCGGTATCGTTGATGTTTCCAGCTGAGATATGCATTTTCAGTGATAATCTTCATGATTCTGCTGTTACAAGTGTGCAGAATCACCGAAATCGCTGTTTTCGTGCTTTTGAATGCGAAAAACACGTTTTCTGGTGTTTTCAGCACTCCACAGTGCGTTTGATATGCGGAAACTGCCATATCTTCGGTATCGTTGATGTTTCCAGCTGAGATATGCATTTTCAGTGATAATCTTCATGATTCTGCAGTTACAAATGTGCAGAATCACCGAAATCGCTGTTTTCGTGCTATTGAATGCGAAAAACACGTTTTCTGGTGTTTTCAGCACTCCACAGTGCGTTTGATATGCGGAAACTGCGATATCTTTGGTATCGTTGTTGTTTCCAGCTGAGATATGCATTTTCAGTGATAATCTTCATGATTCTGCTGTTACAAGTGTGCAGAATCACCGAAATCGCTGTTTTCGTGCTTTTGAATGCGAAAAACACGTTTTCTGGTGTTTTCAGCACTCCACAGTGCGTTTGATATGCGGAAACTGCCATATCTTCGGTATCGTTGATGTTTCCAGCTGAGATATGCATTTTCAGTGATAATCTTCATGATTCTGCAGTTACAAATGTGCAGAATCACCGAAATCGCTGTTTTCGTGCTATTGAATGCGAAAACACGTTTTCTGGTGTTTTCAGCACTCCACAGTGCGTTTGATATGCGGAAACTGCCATATCTTCGGTATCGTTGATGTTTCCAGCTGAGATATGCATTTTCAGTGATAATCTTCATGATTCTGCTGTTACAAGTGTGCAGAATCACCGAAATCGCTGTTTTCGTGCTATTGAATGCGAAAAACACGTTTTCTGGTGTTTTCAACACTCCACAGTGCGTTTCATATGCGGAAACTGCCATATCTTCGGTATCGTTGATGTTTCCAGCTGAGATATGCATTTTCAGTGATAATCTTCATGATTCTGCTGTTACAAGTGCGCAGAATCACCGAAATCGCTGTTTTCGTGCTTTTGAACGCGAAAAACACTTTTTCTGGTGTTTTCAGCATGCCACAGAGTGTTTGATATGCGGAAACTGCGATATCTTTGGTATCGTTGTTGTTTCCAGCTGAGATATGCATTATCAGTGATAATCTTCATGATTCTGCTGTTACAAGTGTGCAGAATCACCGAAATCGCTGTTTTCGTGCTATTGAATGCGAAAAACACGTTTTCTGGTGTTTTCAGCACTCCACAGTGCGTTTGATATGCGGAAACTGCCATATCTTCGGTATCGTTGATGTTTCCAGCTGAGATATGCATTTTCAGTGATAATCTTCATGATTCTGCTGTTACAAGTGTGCAGAATCACCGAAATCGCTGTTTTCGTGCTTTTGAATGCGAAAAACACGTTTTCTGGTGTTTTCAGCACTCCACAGTGCGTTTGATATGCGGAAAGTGCCATATCTTCGGTATCGTTGATGTTTCCAGCTGAGATATGCATTTTCAGTGATAATCTTCATGATTCTGCTGTTACAAATGTGCAGAATCACCGAAATCGCTGTTTTCGTGCTTTTGAATGCGAAAAACACGTTTTCTGGTGTTTTCAGCACTCCACAGTGCGTTTGATATGCGGAAACTGCCATATCTTCGGTATCGTTGATGTTTCCAGCTGAGATATGCATTTTCAGTGATAATCTTCATGATTCTGCTGTTACAAGTGTGCAGAATCACCGAAATCGCTGTTTTCGTGCTATTGAATGCGAAAAACACGTTTTCTGGTGTTTTCAGCACTCCACAGTGCGTTTGATATGCGGATACTGCCATATCTTCGGTATCGTTGTTGTTTCCAGCTGAGATATGCATTTTCAGTGATAATCTTCATGATTCTGCTGTTACAGGAGTGCAGAATCACCGAAATCGCTGTTTTCGTGCTTTTGGATGCGAAAAACACGTTTTCTGGTGTTTTAAGCACTCCACAGTGCGTTTGATATGCGGAAACTGCCATATCTTCGATATCGTTGTTGTTTCCTGCTGAGATATGCATTATCAGTGATAATCTTCATGATTCTGCTGTTACAAGTGTGCAGAATCACCGAAATCGCTGTTTTCGTGCTATTGAATGCGAAAAACACGTTTTCTGGTGTTTTCAGCACTCCACAGTGCGTTTGATATGCGGAAACTGCCATATCTTCGGTATCGTTGATGTTTCCAGCTGAGATATGCATTTTCAGTGATAATCTTCATGATTCTGCAGTTACAAATGTGCAGAATCACCGAAATCGCTGTTTTCGTGCTATTGAATGCGAAAAACACGTTTTCTGGTGTTTTCAGCACTCCACAGTGCGTTTGATATGCGGAAACTGCGATATCTTTGGTATCGTTGTTGTTTCCAGCTGAGATATGCATTTTCAGTGATAATCTTCATGATTCTGCTGTTACAAGTGCGCAGAATCACCGAAATCGCTGTTTTCGTGCTTTTGAACGCGAAAAACACTTTTTCTGGTGTTTTCAGCATGCCACAGAGTGTTTGATATGCGGAAACTGCGATATCTTTGGTATCGTTGTTGTTTCCAGCTGAGATATGCATTTTCAGTGATAATCTTCATGATTCTGCTGTTACAAGTGTGCAGAATCACCGAAATCGCTGTTTTCGTGCTATTGAATGCGAAAAACACGTTTTCTGGTGTTTTCAACACTCCACAGTGCGTTTCATATGCGGAAACTGCCATATCTTCGGTATCGTTGTTGTTTCCAGCTGAGATATGCATTATCAGTGATAATCTTCATGATTCTGCTGTTACAAGTGTGCAGAATCACCGAAATCGCTGTTTTCGTGCTATTGAATGCGAAAAACACGTTTTCTGGTGTTTTCAGCACTCCACAGTGCGTTTGATATGCGGAAACTGCCATATCTTCGGTATCGTTGATGTTTCCAGCTGAGATATGCATTTTCAGTGATAATCTTCATGATTCTGCTGTTACAGGAGTGCAGAATCACCGAAATCGCTGTTTTCGTGCTTTTGGATGCGAAAAACACGTTTTCTGGTGTTTTAAGCACTCCACAGTGCGTTTGATATGCGGAAACTGCCATATCTTCGATATCGTTGTTGTTTCCTGCTGAGATATGCATTATCAGTGATAATCTTCATGATTCTGCTGTTACAAGTGTGCAGAATCACCGAAATCGCTGTTTTCGTGCTATTGAATGCGAAAAACACGTTTTCTGGTGTTTTCAGCACTCCACAGTGCGTTTGATATGCGGAAACTGCCATATCTTCGGTATCGTTGATGTTTCCAGCTGAGATATGCATTTTCAGTGATAATCTTCATGATTCTGCAGTTACAAATGTGCAGAATCACCGAAATCGCTGTTTTCGTGCTATTGAATGCGAAAAACACGTTTTCTGGTGTTTTCAGCACTCCACAGTGCGTTTGATATGCGGAAACTGCGATATCTTTGGTATCGTTGTTGTTTCCAGCTGAGATATGCATTTTCAGTGATAATCTTCATGATTCTGCTGTTACAAGTGCGCAGAATCACCGAAATCGCTGTTTTCGTGCTTTTGAACGCGAAAAACACTTTTTCTGGTGTTTTCAGCATGCCACAGAGTGTTTGATATGCGGAAACTGCGATATCTTTGGTATCGTTGTTGTTTCCAGCTGAGATATGCATTTTCAGTGATAATCTTCATGATTCTGCTGTTACAAGTGTGCAGAATCACCGAAATCGCTGTTTTCGTGCTATTGAATGCGAAAAACACGTTTTCTGGTGTTTTCAACACTCCACAGTGCGTTTCAAATGCGGAAACTGCCATATCTTCGGTATCGTTGATGTTTCCAGCTGAGATATGCATTTTCAGTGATAATCTTAATGATTCTGCTGTTACAAGTGCGCAGAATCACCGAAATCGCTGTTTTCGTGCTTTTGAACGCGAAAAACACTTTTTCTGGTGTTTTCAGCATGCCACAGAGTGTTTGATATGCGGAAACTGCGATATCTTTGGTATCGTTGTTGTTTCCAGCTGAGATATGCATTATCAGTGATAATCTTCATGATTCTGCTGTTACAAGTGTGCAGAATCACCGAAATCGCTGTTTTCGTGCTATTGAATGCGAAAAACACGTTTTCTGGTGTTTTCAGCACTCCACAGTGCGTTTGATATGCGGAAACTGCCATATCTTCGGTATCGTTGATGTTTCCAGCTGAGATATGCATTTTCAGTGATAATCTTCATGATTCTGCTGTTACAAGTGTGCAGAATCACCGAAATCGCTGTTTTCGTGCTTTTGAATGCGAAAAACACGTTTTCTGGTGTTTTCAGCACTCCACAGTGCGTTTGATATGCGGAAAGTGCCATATCTTCGGTATCGTTGATGTTTCCAGCTGAGATATGCATTTTCAGTGATAATCTTCATGATTCTGCTGTTACAAATGTGCAGAATCACCGAAATCGCTGTTTTCGTGCTTTTGAATGCGAAAAACACGTTTTCTGGTGTTTTCAGCACTCCACAGTGCGTTTGATATGCGGAAACTGCCATATCTTCGGTATCGTTGATGTTTCCAGCTGAGATATGCATTTTCAGTGATAATCTTCATGATTCTGCTGTTACAAGTGTGCAGAATCACCGAAATCGCTGTTTTCGTGCTATTGAATGCGAAAAACACGTTTTCTGGTGTTTTCAGCACTCCACAGTGCGTTTGATATGCGGATACTGCCATATCTTCGGTATCGTTGTTGTTTCCAGCTGAGATATGCATTTTCAGTGATAATCTTCATGATTCTGCTGTTACAGGAGTGCAGAATCACCGAAATCGCTGTTTTCGTGCTTTTGGATGCGAAAAACACGTTTTCTGGTGTTTTAAGCACTCCACAGTGCGTTTGATATGCGGAAACTGCCATATCTTCGATATCGTTGTTGTTTCCTGCTGAGATATGCATTTTCAGTGATAATCTTCATGATTCTGCTGTTACAAATGTGCAGAATCACCGAAATCGCTGTTTTCGTGCTTTTGAATGCGAAAAACACGTTTTCTGGTGTTTTCAGCACTCCACAGTGCGTTTGATATGCGGAAACTGCCATATCTTCGGTATCGTTGATGTTTCCAGCTGAGATATGCATTTTCAGTGATAATCTTCATGATTCTGCTGTTACAAGTGTGCAGAATCACCGAAATCGCTGTTTTCGTGCTATTGAATGCGAAAAACACGTTTTCTGGTGTTTTCAGCACTCCACAGTGCGTTTGATATGCGGATACTGCCATATCTTCGGTATCGTTGTTGTTTCCAGCTGAGATATGCATTTTCAGTGATAATCTTCATGATTCTGCTGTTACAAGAGTGCAGAATCACCGAAATCGCTGTTTTCGTGCTTTTGGATGCGTAAAACACGTTTTCTGGTGTTTTAAGCACTCCACAGTGCGTTTGATATGCGGAAACTGCCATATCTTCGATATCGTTGTTGTTTCCTGCTGAGATATGCATTATCAGTGATAATCTTCATGATTCTGCTGTTACAAGTGTGCAGAATCACCGAAATCGCTGTTTTCGTGCTATTGAATGCGAAAAACACGTTTTCTGGTGTTTTCAGCACTCCACAGTGCGTTTGATATGCGGAAACTGCCATATCTTCGGTATCGTTGATGTTTCCAGCTGAGATATGCATTTTTAGTGATAATCTTCATGATTCTGCTGTTACAAGTGTGCAGAATCACCGAAATCGCTGTTTTCGTGCTTTTGAATGCGAAAAACACGTTTTCTGGTGTTTTCAGCACTCCACAGTGCGTTTGATATGCGGAAACTGCCATATCTTCGGTATCGTTGATGTTTCCAGCTGAGATATGCATTTTCAGTGATAATCTTCATGATTCTGCAGTTACAAATGTGCAGAATCACCGAAATCGCTGTTTTCGTGCTATTGAATGCGAAAAACACGTTTTCTGGTGTTTTCAGCACTCCACAGTGCGTTTGATATGCGGAAACTGCCATATCTTCGGTATCGTTGTTGTTTCCTGCTGAGATATGCATTATCAGTGATAATCTTCATGATTCTGCTGTTACAAGTGTGCAGAATCACCGAAATCGCTGTTTTCGTGCTATTGAATGCGAAAAACACGTTTTCTGGTGTTTTCAGCACTCCACAGTGCGTTTGATATGCGGAAACTGCCATATCTTCGGTATCGTTGATGTTTCCAGCTGAGATATGCATTTTTAGTGATAATCTTCATGATTCTGCTGTTACAAGTGTGCAGAATCACCGAAATCGCTGTTTTCGTGCTTTTGGATGCGAAAAACACGTTTTCTGGGGTTTTAAGCACTCCACAGTGCGTTTGATATGCGGAAACTGCCATATCTTCGGTATCGTTGATGTTTCCAGCTGAGATATGCATTTTTAGTGATAATCTTCATGATTCTGCTGTTACAAGTGTGCAGAATCACCGAAATCGCTGTTTTCGTGCTTTTGAATGCGAAAAACACGTTTTCTGGTGTTTTCAGCACTCCACAGTGCGTTTGATATGCGGATACTGCCATATCTTCGGTATCGTTGTTGTTTCCAGCTGAGATATGCATTTTCAGTGATAATCTTCATGATTCTGCTGTTACAAGAGTGCAGAATCACCGAAATCGCTGTTTTCGTGCTTTTGGATGCGTAAAACACGTTTTCTGGTGTTTTAAGCACTCCACAGTGCGTTTGATATGCGGAAACTGCCATATCTTCGATATCGTTGTTGTTTCCTGCTGAGATATGCATTATCAGTGATAATCTTCATGATTCTGCTGTTACAAGTGTGCAGAATCACCGAAATCGCTGTTTTCGTGCTATTGAATGCGAAAAACACGTTTTCTGGTGTTTTCAGCACTCCACAGTGCGTTTGATATGCGGAAACTGCCATATCTTCGGTATCGTTGATGTTTCCAGCTGAGATATGCATTTTTAGTGATAATCTTCATGATTCTGCTGTTACAAGTGTGCAGAATCACCGAAATCGCTGTTTTCGTGCTTTTGGATGCGAAAAACACGTTTTCTGGGGTTTTAAGCACTCCACAGTGCGTTTGATATGCGGAAACTGCCATATCTTCGATATCGTTGTTGTTTCCTGCTGAGATATGCATTTTCAGTGATAATCTTCATGATTCTGCTGTTACAAATGTGCAGAATCACCGAAATCGCTGTTTTCGTGCTTTTGAATGCGAAAAACACGTTTTCTGGTGTTTTCAGCACTCCACAGTGCGTTTGATATGCGGAAACTGCCATATCTTCGGTATCGTTGATGTTTCCAGCTGAGATATGCATTTTCAGTGATAATCTTCATGATTCTGCTGTTACAAGTGTGCAGAATCACCGAAATCGCTGTTTTCGTGCTATTGAATGCGAAAAACACGTTTTCTGGTGTTTTCAGCACTCCACAGTGCGTTTGATATGCGGATACTGCCATATCTTCGGTATCGTTGTTGTTTCCAGTCGAGATATGCATTTTCAGTGATAATCTTCATGATTCTGCTGTTACAAGAGTGCAGAATCACCGAAATCGCTGTTTTCGTGCTTTTGGATGCGTAAAACACGTTTTCTGGTGTTTTAAGCACTCCACAGTGCGTTTGATATGCGGAAACTGCCATATCTTCGATATCGTTGTTGTTTCCTGCTGAGATATGCATTATCAGTGATAATCTTCATGATTCTGCTGTTACAAGTGTGCAGAATCACCGAAATCGCTGTTTTCGTGCTATTGAATGCGAAAAACACGTTTTCTGGTGTTTTCAGCACTCCACAGTGCGTTTGATATGCGGAAACTGCCATATCTTCGGTATCGTTGATGTTTCCAGCTGAGATATGCATTTTTAGTGATAATCTTCATGATTCTGCTGTTACAAGTGTGCAGAATCACCGAAATCGCTGTTTTCGTGCTTTTGAATGCGAAAAACACGTTTTCTGGTGTTTTCAGCACTCCACAGTGCGTTTGATATGCGGAAACTGCCATATCTTCGGTATCGTTGATGTTTCCAGCTGAGATATGCATTTTCAGTGATAATCTTCATGATTCTGCAGTTACAAATGTGCAGAATCACCGAAATCGCTGTTTTCGTGCTATTGAATGCGAAAAACACGTTTTCTGGTGTTTTCAGCACTCCACAGTGCGTTTGATATGCGGAAACTGCGATATCTTTGGTATCGTTGTTGTTTCCAGCTGAGATATGCATTTTCAGTGATAATCTTCATGATTCTGCTGTTACAAGTGTGCAGCATCACCGAAATCGCTGTTTTCGTGCTATTGAATGCGAAAAACACGTTTTCTGGTGTTTTCAGCACTCCACAGTGCGTTTGATATGCGGAAACTGCCATATCTTCGGTATCGTTGATGTTTCCAGCTGAGATATGCATTTTCAGTGATAATCTTCATGATTCTGCTGTTACAAGTGTGCAGAATCACCGAAATCACTGTTTTCGTGCTTTTGAATGCGAAAAACACGTTTTCTGGTGTTTTCAGCACTCCACAGTGCGTTTGATATGCGGAAACTGCCATATCTTCGGTATCGTTGATGTTTCCAGCTGAGATATGCATTTTCAGTGATAATCTTCATGATTCTGCTGTTACAAATGTGCAGAATCACCGAAATCGCTGTTTTCGTGCTTTTGAATGCGAAAAACACGTTTTCTGGTGTTTTCAGCACTCCACAGTGCGTTTGATATGCGGAAACTGCCATATCTTCGGTATCGTTGATGTTTCCAGCTGAGATATGCATTTTCAGTGATAATCTTCATGATTCTGCTGTTACAAGTGTGCAGAATCACCGAAATCGCTGTTTTCGTGCTATTGAATGCGAAAAACACGTTTTCTGGTGTTTTCAGCACTCCACAGTGCGTTTGATATGCGGATACTGCCATATCTTCGGTATCGTTGTTGTTTCCAGCTGAGATATGCATTTTCAGTGATAATCTTCATGATTCTGCTGTTACAAGAGTGCAGAATCACCGAAATCGCTGTTTTCGTGCTTTTGGATGCGAAAAACACGTTTTCTGGTGTTTTAAGCACTCCACAGTGCGTTTGATATGCGGAAACTGCCATATCTTCGATATCGTTGTTGTTTCCTGCTGAGATATGCATTATCAGTGATAATCTTCATGATTCTGCTGTTACAAGAGTGCAGAATCACCGAAATCGCTGTTTTCGTGCTTTTGGATGCGAAAAACACGTTTTCTGGTGTTTTAAGCACTCCACAGTGCGTTTGATATGCGGAAACTGCCATATCTTCGATATCGTTGTTGTTTCCTGCTGAGATATGCATTATCAGTGATAATCTTCATGATTCTGCTGTTACAAGTGTGCAGAATCACCGAAATCGCTGTTTTCGTGCTATTGAATGCGAAAAACACGTTTTCTGGTGTTTTCAGCACTCAACACTGCGTTTGATATGCGGAAACTGCCATATCTTCGGTATCGTTGATATTTCCAGCTGAGATATGCATTTTCAGTGATAATCTTCATGATTCTGCTGTTACAAGTGTGCAGAATCACCGAAATCGCTGTTTTCGTGCTATTGAATGCGAAAAACACGTTTTCTGGTGTTTTCAGCACTCCACAGTGCGTTTGATATGCGGATACTGCCATATCTTCGGTATCGTTGTTGTTTCCAGCTGAGATATGCATTTTCAGTGATAATCTTCATGATTCTGCTGTTACAAGAGTGCAGAATCACCGAAATCGCTGTTTTCGTGCTTTTGGATGCGAAAAACACGTTTTCTGGTGTTTTAAGCACTCCACAGTGCGTTTGATATGCGGAAACTGCCATATCTTCGATATCGTTGTTGTTTCCTGCTGAGATATGCATTATCAGTGATAATCTTCATGATTCTGCTGTTACAAGTGTGCAGAATCACCGAAATCGCTGTTTTCGTGCTATTGAATGCGAAAAACACGTTTTCTGGTGTTTTCAGCACTCCACAGTGCGTTTGATATGCGGAAACTGCCATATGTTCGGTATCGTTGATGTTTCCAGCTGAGATATGCATTTTCAGTGATAATCTTGATGATTCTGCTGTTACAAGTGTGCAGAATCACCGAAATCGCTGTTTTCGTGCTTTTGAATGCGAAAAACACGTTTTCTGGTGTTTTCAGCACTCCACAGTGCGTTTGATATGCGGAAACTGCCATATCTTCGGTATCGTTGATGTTTCCAGCTGAGATATGCATTTTCAGTGATAATCTTCATGATTCTGCAGTTACAAATGTGCAGAATCACCGAAATCGCTGTTTTCGTGTTATTGAATGCGAAAAACACGTTTTCTGGTGTTTTCAGCACTCCACAGTGCGTTTGATATGCGGAAACTGCGATATCTTTGGTATCGTTGTTGTTTCCAGCTGAGATATGCATTTTCAGTGATAATCTTCATGATTCTGCTGTTACAAGTGTGCAGAATCACCGAAATCGCTGTTTTCGTGCTATTGAATGCGAAAAACACGTTTTCTGGTGTTTTCAGCACTCCACAGTGCGTTTGATATGCGGAAACTGCCATATCTTCGGTATCGTTGATGTTTCCAGCTGAGATATGCATTTTCAGTGATAATCTTCATGATTCTGCTGTTACAAGTGTGCAGAATCACCGAAATCGCTGTTTTCGTGCTTTTGAATGCGAAAAACACGTTTTCTGGTGTTTTCAGCACTCCACAGTGCGTTTGATATGCGGAAACTGCCATATCTTCGGTATCGTTGATGTTTCCAGCTGAGATATGCATTTTCAGTGGTAATCTTCATGATTCTGCAGTTACAAATGTGCAGAATCACCGAAATCGCTGTTTTCGTGCTATTGAATGCGAAAAACACGTTTTCTGGTGTTTTCAGCACTCCACAGTGCGTTTGATATGCGGAAACTGCCATATCTTTGGTATCGTTGTTGTTTCCAGCTGAGATATGCATTTTCAGTGATAATCTTCATGATTCTGCTGTTACAAGTGTGCAGAATCACCGAAATCATTGTTTTCGTGCTATTGAATGCGAAAAACACGTTTTCTGGTGTTTTCAGCACTCCACAGTGCGTTTGATATGCGGAAACTGCCATATCTTCGGTATCGTTGATGATTCCAGCTGAGATATGCATTTTCAGTGATAATCTTCATGATTCTGCTGTTACAAGTGTGCAGAATCACCGAAATCGCTGTTTTCGTGCTTTTGAATGCGAAAAACACGTTTTCTGGTGTTTTCAGCACTCCACAGTGCGTTTGATATGCGGAAACTGCCATATCTTCGGTATCGTTGATGTTTCCAGCTGAGATATGCATTTTCAGTGATAATCTTCATGATTCTGCTGTTACAAATGTGCAGAATCACCGAAATCGCTGTTTTCGTGCTTTTGAATGCGAAAAACACGTTTTCTGGTGTTTTCAGCACTCCACAGTGCGTTTGATATGCGGAAACTGCCATATCTTCGGTATCGTTGATGTTTCCAGCTGAGATATGCATTATCAGTGGTAATCTTCATGATTCTGCAGTTACAAATGTGCAGAATCACCGAAATCGCTGTTTTCGTGCTATTGAATGCGAAAAACACGTTTTCTGGTGTTTTCAGCACTCCACAGTGCGTTTGATATGCGGAAACTGCCATATCTTCAGTGTCGTTGTTGTATCCAGCTGAGATATGCATTTTCAGTGATAATCTTCATGATTCTGCTGTTACAAGTGTGCAGAATCACCGAAATCGCTGTTTTCGTGCTTTTGAACGCGAAAAACACGTTTTCTGGTGTTTTCAGCACTCCACAGTGCGTTTGATATGCGGAAACTGCCATATCTTCGATATCGTTGATGTTTCCAGCTGAGATATGCATTTTCAGTGATAATCTTCATGATTCTGCAGTTACAAATGTGCAGAATCACCGAAATCGCTGTTTTCGTGCTATTGAATGCGAAAAACACGTTTTCTGGTGTTTTCAGCACTCCACAGTGCGTTTGATATGCGGAAACTGCCATATCTTTGGTATCGTTGTTGTTTCCAGCTGAGATATGCATTTTCAGTGATAATCTTCATGATTCTGCTGTTACAAGTGTGCAGAATCACCGAAATCATTGTTTTCGTGCTATTGAATGCGAAAAACACGTTTTCTGGTGTTTTCAGCACTCCACAGTGCGTTTGATATGCGGAAACTGCCATATCTTCGGTATCGTTGATGTTTCCAGCTGAGATATCCATTTTCAGTGATAATCTTCATGATTCTGCTGTTACAAGTGTGCAGAATCACCGAAATCACTGTTTTCGTGCTTTTGGATGCGAAAAACACGTTTTCTGGTGTTTTCAGCACTCCACAGTGCGTTTGATATGCGGAAACTGCCATATCTTCAGTGTCGTTGTTGTATCCAGCTGAGATATGCATTTTCAGTGATAATCTTCATGATTCTGCTGTTACAAGTGTGCAGAATCACCGAAATCGCTGTTTTCGTGCTTTTGAACGCGAAAAACACGTTTTCTGGTGTTTTCAGCACTCCACAGTGCGTTTGATATGCGGAAACTGCCATATCTTCGGTATCGTTGATGTTTCCAGCTGAGATATGCATTTTCAGTGGTAATCTGCATGATTCTGCAGTTACAAATGTGCAGAATCACCGAAATCGCTGTTTTCGTGCTATTGAATGCGAAAAACACGTTTTCTGGTGTTTTCAGCACTCCACAGTGCGTTTGATATGCGGAAACTGCCATATCTTTGGTATCGTTGTTGTTTCCAGCTGAGATATGCATTTTCAGTGATAATCTTCATGATTCTGCTGTTACAAGTGTGCAGAATCACCGAAATCATTGTTTTCGTGCTATTGAATGCGAAAAACACGTTTTCTGGTGTTTTCAGCACTCCACAGTGCGTTTGATATGCGGAAACTGCCATATCTTCGGTATCGTTGATGTTTCCAGCTGAGATATCCATTTTCAGTGATAATCTTCATGATTCTGCTGTTACAAGTGTGCAGAATCACCGAAATCGCTGTTTTCGTGCTTTTGGATGCGAAAAACACGTTTTCTGGTGTTTTCAGCACTCCACAGTGCGTTTGATATGCGGAAACTGCCATATCTTCAGTGTCGTTGTTGTATCCAGCTGAGATATGCATTTTCAGTGATAATCTTCATGATTCTGCTGTTACAAGTGTGCAGAATCACCGAAATCGCTGTTTTCGTGCTTTTGAACGCGAAAAACACGTTTTCTGGTGTTTTCAGCACTCCACAGTGCGTTTGATATGCGGAAACTGCCATATCTTCGGTATCGTTGATGTTTCCAGCTGAGATATGCATTTTCAGTGATAATCTTCATGATTCTGCAGTTACAAATGTGCAGAATCACCGAAATCGCTGTTTTCGTGCTATTGAATGCGAAAAACACGTTTTCTGGTGTTTTCAGCACTCCACAGTGCGTTTGATATGCGGAAACTGCCATATCATTGGTATCGTTGTTGTTTCCAGCTGAGATATGCATTTTCAGTGATAATCTTCATGATTCTGCTGTTACAAGTGTGCAGAATCACCGAAATCGCTGTTTTCGTGCTTTTGAATGCGAAAAACACGTTTTCTGGTGTTTTCAGCACTCCACAGTGCGTTTGATATGCGGAAACTGCCATATCTTCGGTATCGTTGATGTTTCCAGCTGAGATATGCATTTTCAGTGATAATCTTCATGATTCTGCTGTTACAAGTGTGCAGAATCACCGACATCGCTGTTTTCGTGCTATTGAATGCGAAAACACGTTTTCTGGTGTTTTCAGCACTCCACAGTGCGTTTGATATGCGGAAACTGCCATATCTTCGGTATCGTTGATGTTTCCAGCTGAGATATGCATTTTCAGTGATAATCTTCATGATTCTGCTGTTACAAGTGCGCAGAATCACCGAAATCGCTGTTTTCGTACTTTTGAACGCGAAAAACACTTTTTCTGGTGTTTTCAGCATGCCACAGAGTGTTTGATATGCGGAAACTGCGATATCTTTGGTATCGTTGTTGTTTCCAGCTGAGATATGCATTATCAGTGATAATCTTCATGATTCTGCTGTTACAAGATTGCAGAATCACCGAAATCGCTGTTTTCGTGCTATTGAATGCGAAAAACACGTTTTCTGGTGTTTTCAGCACTCCACAGTGCGTTTGATATGCGGAAACTGCCATATCTTCGGTATCGTTGATGTTTCCAGCTGACATATGCATTTTCAGTGATAATCTTCATGATTCTGCTGTTACAAGTGTGCAGAATCACCGAAATCGCTGTTTTCGTGCTTTTGAATGCGAAAAACACGTTTTTTGGTGTTTTCAGCACTCCACAGTGCGTTTGATATGCGGAAACTGCCATATCTTCGGTATCGTTGATGTTTCCAGCTGAGATATGCATTTTCAGTGATAATATTCATGATTCTGCTGTTACAAATGTGCAGAATCACCGAAATCGCTGTTTTCGTGCTTTTGAATGCGAAAAACACGTTTTCTGGTGTTTTCAGCACTCCACAGTGCGTTTGATATGCGGAAACTGCCATATCTTCGGTATCGTTGATGTTTCCAGCTGAGATATGCATTTTCAGTGATAATCTTCATGATTCTGCTGTTACAAGTGTGCAGAATCACCGAAATCGCTGTTTTCGTGCTTTTGAATGCGAAAAACACGTTTTCTGGTGTTTTCAGCACTCCACAGTGCGTTTGATATGCGGAAACTGCCATATCTTCGGTATCGTTGATGTTTCCAGCTGAGATATGCATTTTCAGTGATAATCTTCATGATTCTGCTGTTACAAATGTGCAGAATCACCGAAATCGCTGTTTTCGTGCTTTTGAATGCGAAAAACACGTTTTCTGGTGTTTTCAGCACTCCACAGTGCGTTTGATATGCGGAAACTGCCATATCTTCGGTATCGTTGATGTTTCCAGCTGAGATATGCATTATCAGTGGTAATCTTCATGATTCTGCAGTTACAAATGTGCAGAATCACCGAAATCGCTGTTTTCGTGCTATTGAATGCGAAAAACACGTTTTCTGGTGTTTTCAGCACTCCACAGTGCGTTTGATATGCGGAAACTGCCATATCTTTGGTATCGTTGTTGTTTCCAGCTGAGATATGCATTTTCAGTGATAATCTTCATGATTCTGCTGTTACAAGTGTGCAGAATCACCGAAATCATTGTTTTCGTGCTATTGAATGCGAAAAACACGTTTTCTGGTGTTTTCAGCACTCCACAGTGCGTTTGATATGCGGAAACTGCCATATCTTCGGTATCGTTGATGTTTCCAGCTGAGATATCCATTTTCAGTGATAATCTTCATGATTCTGCTGTTACAAGTGTGCAGAATCACCGAAATCGCTGTTTTCGTGGTTTTGGATGCGAAAAACACGTTTTCTGGTGTTTTCAGCACTCCACAGTGCGTTTGATATGCGGAAACTGCCATATCTTCAGTGTCGTTGTTGTATCCAGCTGAGATATGCATTTTCAGTGATAATCTTCATGATTCTGCTGTTACAAGTGTGCAGAATCACCGAAATCGCTGTTTTCGTGCTTTTGAACGCGAAAAACACGTTTTCTGGTGTTTTCAGCACTCCACAGTGCGTTTGATATGCGGAAACTGCCATATCTTCGATATCGTTGATGTTTCCAGCTGAGATATGCATTTTCAGTGATAATCTTCATGATTCTGCAGTTACAAATGTGCAGAATCACCGAAATCGCTGTTTTCGTGCTATTGAATGCGAAAAACACGTTTTCTGGTGTTTTCAGCACTCCACAGTGCGTTTGATATGCGGAAACTGCCATATCTTTGGTATCGTTGTTGTTTCCAGCTGAGATATGCATTTTCAGTGATAATCTTCATGATTCTGCTGTTACAAGTGTGCAGAATCACCGAAATCATTGTTTTCGTGCTATTGAATGCGAAAAACACGTTTTCTGGTGTTTTCAGCACTCCACAGTGCGTTTGATATGCGGAAACTGCCATATCTTCGGTATCGTTGATGTTTCCAGCTGAGATATCCATTTTCAGTGATAATCTTCATGATTCTGCTGTTACAAGTGTGCAGAATCACCGAAATCACTGTTTTCGTGCTTTTGGATGCGAAAAACACGTTTTCTGGTGTTTTCAGCACTCCACAGTGCGTTTGATATGCGGAAACTGCCATATCTTCAGTGTCGTTGTTGTATCCAGCTGAGATATGCATTTTCAGTGATAATCTTCATGATTCTGCTGTTACAAGTGTGCAGAATCACCGAAATCGCTGTTTTCGTGCTTTTGAACGCGAAAAACACGTTTTCTGGTGTTTTCAGCACTCCACAGTGCGTTTGATATGCGGAAACTGCCATATCTTCGGTATCGTTGATGTTTCCAGCTGAGATATGCATTTTCAGTGGTAATCTTCATGATTCTGCAGTTACAAATGTGCAGAATCACCGAAATCGCTGTTTTCGTGCTATTGAATGCGAAAAACACGTTTTCTGGTGTTTTCAGCACTCCACAGTGCGTTTGATATGCGGAAACTGCCATATCTTTGGTATCGTTGTTGTTTCCAGCTGAGATATGCATTTTCAGTGATAATCTTCATGATTCTGCTGTTACAAGTGTGCAGAATCACCGAAATCATTGTTTTCGTGCTATTGAATGCGAAAAACACGTTTTCTGGTGTTTTCAGCACTCCACAGTGCGTTTGATATGCGGAAACTGCCATATCTTCGGTATCGTTGATGTTTCCAGCTGAGATATCCATTTTCAGTGATAATCTTCATGATTCTGCTGTTACAAGTGTGCAGAATCACCGAAATCGCTGTTTTCGTGCTTTTGGATGCGAAAAACACGTTTTCTGGTGTTTTCAGCACTCCACAGTGCGTTTGATATGCGGAAACTGCCATATCTTCAGTGTCGTTGTTGTATCCAGCTGAGATATGCATTTTCAGTGATAATCTTCATGATTCTGCTGTTACAAGTGTGCAGAATCACCGAAATCGCTGTTTTCGTGCTTTTGAACGCGAAAAACACGTTTTCTGGTGTTTTCAGCACTCCACAGTGCGTTTGATATGCGGAAACTGCCATATCTTCGGTATCGTTGATGTTTCCAGCTGAGATATGCATTTTCAGTGATAATCTTCATGATTCTGCAGTTACAAATGTGCAGAATCACCGAAATCGCTGTTTTCGTGCTATTGAATGCGAAAAACACGTTTTCTGGTGTTTTCAGCACTCCACAGTGCGTTTGATATGCGGAAACTGCCATATCTTTGGTATCGTTGTTGTTTCCAGCTGAGATATGCATTTTCAGTGATAATCTTCATGATTCTGCTGTTACAAGTGTGCAGAATCACCGAAATCGCTGTTTTCGTGCTTTTGAATGCGAAAAACACGTTTTCTGGTGTTTTCAGCACTCCACAGTGCGTTTGATATGCGGAAACTGCCATATCTTCGGTATCGTTGATGTTTCCAGCTGAGATATGCATTTTCAGTGATAATCTTCATGATTCTGCTGTTACAAGTGTGCAGAATCACCGACATCGCTGTTTTCGTGCTATTGAATGCGAAAACACGTTTTCTGGTGTTTTCAGCACTCCACAGTGCGTTTGATATGCGGAAACTGCCATATCTTCGGTATCGTTGATGTTTCCAGCTGAGATATGCATTTTCAGTGATAATCTTCATGATTCTGCTGTTACAAGTGCGCAGAATCACCGAAATCGCTGTTTTCGTACTTTTGAACGCGAAAAACACTTTTTCTGGTGTTTTCAGCATGCCACAGAGTGTTTGATATGCGGAAACAGCGATATCTTTGGTATCGTTGTTGTTTCCAGCTGAGATATGCATTATCAGTGATAATCTTCATGATTCTGCTGTTACAAGTGTGCAGAATCACCGAAATCGCTGTTTTCGTGCTATTGAATGCGAAAAACACGTTTTCTGGTGTTTTCAGCACTCCACAGTGCGTTTGATATGCGGAAACTGCCATATCTTCGGTATCGTTGATGTTTCCAGCTGACATATGCATTTTCAGTGATAATCTTCATGATTCTGCTGTTACAAGTGTGCAGAATCACCGAAATCGCTGTTTTCGTGCTTTTGAATGCGAAAAACACGTTTTTTGGTGTTTTCAGCACTCCACAGTGCGTTTGATATGCGGAAACTGCCATATCTTCGGTATCGTTGATGTTTCCAGCTGAGATATGCATTTTCAGTGATAATATTCATGATTCTGCTGTTACAAATGTGCAGAATCACCGAAATCGCTGTTTTCGTGCTTTTGAATGCGAAAAACACGTTTTCTGGTGTTTTCAGCACTCCACAGTGCGTTTGATATGCGGAAACTGCCATATCTTCGGTATCGTTGATGTTTCCAGCTGAGATATGCATTTTCAGTGATAATCTTCATGATTCTGCTGTTACAAGTGTGCAGAATCACCGAAATCGCTGTTTTCGTGCTATTGAATGCGAAAAACACGTTTTCTGGTGTTTTCAGCACTCCACAGTGCGTTTGATATGCGGATACTGCCATATCTTCGGTATCGTTGTTGTTTCCAGCTGGGATATGCATATTCAGTGATAATCTTCATGATTCTGCTGTTACAAGAGTGCAGAATCACCGAAATCGCTGTTTTCGTGCTTTTGGATGCGAAAAACACGTTTTCTGGTGTTTTAAGCACTCCACAGTGCGTTTGATATGGGGAAACTGCCATATCTTCGATATCGTTGTTGTTTCCTGCTGAGATATGCGTTATCAGTGATAATCTTCATGATTCTGCTGTTACAAGTGTGCAGAATCACCGAAATCGCTGTTTTCGTGCTATTGAATGCGAAAAACACGTTTTCTGCTGTTTTCAGCACTCCACAGTGCGTTTGATATGCGGAAACTGCCATATCTTCGGTATCGTTGATATTTCCAGCTGAGATATGCATTTTCAGTGATAATCTTCATGATACTGCTGTTACAAGTGTGCAGAATCACCGACATCGCTGTTTTCGTGCTATTGAATGCGAAAACACGTTTTCTGGTGTTTTCAGCACTCCACAGTGCGTTTGATATGCGGAAACTGCCATATCTTCGGTATCGTTGATGTTTCCAGCTGAGATATGCATTTTCAGTGATAATCTTCATGATTCTGCTGTTACAAGTGTGCAGAATCACCGACATCGCTGTTTTCGTGCTATTGAATGCGAAAACACGTTTTCTGGTGTTTTCAGCACTCCACAGTGCGTTTGATATGCGGAAACTGCCATATCTTCGGTATCGTTGATGTTTCCAGCTGAGATATGCATTTTCAGTGATAATCTTCATGATTCTGCTGTTACAAGTTTGCAGAATCACCGAAATCGCTGTTTTCTTGCTATTGAATGCGAAAAACACGTTTTCTGGTGTTTTCAGCACTCCACAGTGTGTTTGATATGCGGAAACTGCCATATCTTCGGTATCGTTGTTGTTTCCAGCTGAGATATGCATTATCAGTGATAATCTTCATGATTCTGCTGTTACAAGTGTGCAGAATCACCGAAATCGCTGTTTTCGTGCTATTGAATGCGAAAAACACGTTTTCTGGTGTTTTCAGCACTCCACAGTGCGTTTGATGTGCGGAAACTGCCATATCTTCGGTATCGTTGATGTTTCCAGCTGAGATATGCATTTTCAGTGATAATCTTCATGATTCTGCTGTTACAAGAGTGCAGAATCACCGAAATCGCTGTTTTCGTGCTTTTGGATGCGAAAAACACGTTTTCTGGTGTTTTCAGCACTCCACAGTGCGTTTGATATGCGGAAACTGCCATATCTTCGGTATCGTTGATGTTTCCAGCTGAGATATGCATTTTCAGTGATAATCTTCATGATTCTGCTGTTACAAGTGTGCAGAATCACCGAAATCGCTGTTTTCGTGCTATTGAATGCGAAAAACACGTTTTCTGGTGTTTTCAGCACTCCACAGTGCGTTTGATATGCGGAAACTGCCATATCTTCGGTATCGTTGATGTTTCCAGCTGAGATATGCATTTTCAGTGATAATCTTCATGATTCTGCTGTTACAAGTGTGCAGAATCACCGAAATCGCTGTTTTCGTGCTTTTGAATGCGAAAAACACGTTTTTTGGTGTTTTCAGCACTCCACAGTGCGTTTGATATGCGGAAACTGCCATATCTTCGGTATCGTTGATGTTTCCAGCTGAGATATGCATTTTCAGTGATAATATTCATGATTCTGCTGTTACAAATGTGCAGAATCACCGAAATCGCTGTTTTCGTGCTTTTGAATGCGAAAAACACGTTTTCTGGTGTTTTCAGCACTCCACAGTGCGTTTGATATGCGGAAACTGCCATATCTTCGGTATCGTTGATGTTTCCAGCTGAGATATGCATTTTCAGTGATAATCTTCATGATTCTGCTGTTACAAGTGTGCAGAATCACCGAAATCGCTGTTTTCGTGCTATTGAATGCGAAAAACACGTTTTCTGGTGTTTTCAGCACTCCACAGTGCGTTTGATATGCGGATACTGCCATATCTTCGGTATCGTTGTTGTTTCCAGCTGGGATATGCATATTCAGTGATAATCTTCATGATTCTGCTGTTACAAGAGTGCAGAATCACCGAAATCGCTGTTTTCGTGCTTTTGGATGCGAAAAACACGTTTTCTGGTGTTTTAAGCACTCCACAGTGCGTTTGATATGCGGAAACTGCCATATCTTCGATATCGTTGTTGTTTCCTGCTGAGATATGCGTTATCAGTGATAATCTTCATGATTCTGCTGTTACAAGTGTGCAGAATCACCGAAATCGCTGTTTTCGTGCTATTGAATGCGAAAAACACGTTTTCTGGTGTTTTCAGCACTCCACAGTGCGTTTGATATGCGGAAACTGCCATATCTTCGGTATCGTTGATATTTCCAGCTGAGATATGCATTTTCAGTGATAATCTTCATGATACTGCTGTTACAAGTGTGCAGAATCACCGACATCGCTGTTTTCGTGCTATTGAATGCGAAAACACGTTTTCTGGTGTTTTCAGCACTCCACAGTGCGTTTGATATGCGGAAACTGCCATATCTTCGGTATCGTTGATGTTTCCAGCTGAGATATGCATTTTCAGTGATAATCTTCATGATTCTGCTGTTACAAGTGTGCAGAATCTCCGACATCGCTGTTTTCGTGCTATTGAATGCGAAAACACGTTTTCTGGTGTTTTCAGCACTCCACAGTGCGTTTGATATGCGGAAACTGCCATATCTTCGGTATCGTTGATGTTTCCAGCTGAGATATGCATTTTCAGTGATAATCTTCATGATTCTGCTGTTACAAGTGTGCAGAATCACCGAAATCGCTGTTTTCTTGCTATTGAATGCGAAAAACACGTTTTCTGGTGTTTTCAGCACTCCACAGTGTGTTTGATATGCGGAAACTGCCATATCTTCGGTATCGTTGTTGTTTCCAGCTGAGATATGCATTATCAGTGATAATCTTCATGATTCTGCTGTTACAAGTGTGCAGAATCACCGAAATCGCTGTTTTCGTGCTATTGAATGCGAAAAACACGTTTTCTGGTGTTTTCAGCACTCCACAGTGCGTTTGATGTGCGGAAACTGCCATATCTTCGGTATCGTTGATGTTTCCAGCTGAGATATGCATTTTCAGTGATAATCTTCATGATTCTGCTGTTACAAGAGTGCAGAATCACCGAAATCGCTGTTTTCGTGCTTTTGGATGCGAAAAACACGTTTTCTGGTGTTTTCAGCACTCCACAGTGCGTTTGATATGCGGAAACTGCCATATCTTCGGTATCGTTGATGTTTCCAGCTGAGATATGCATTTTCAGTGATAATCTTCATGATTCTGCTGTTACAAGTGTGCAGAATCTCCGACATCGCTGTTTTCGTGCTATTGAATGCGAAAACACGTTTTCTGGTGTTTTCAGCACTCCACAGTGCGTTTGATATGCGGAAACTGCCATATCTTCGGTATCGTTGATGTTTCCAGCTGAGATATGCATTTTCAGTGATAATCTTCATGATTCTGCTGTTACAAGTGTGCAGAATCACCGAAATCGCTGTTTTCTTGCTATTGAATGCGAAAAACACGTTTTCTGGTGTTTTCAGCACTCCACAGTGTGTTTGATATGCGGAAACTGCCATATCTTCGGTATCGTTGTTGTTTCCAGCTGAGATATGCATTATCAGTGATAATCTTCATGATTCTGCTGTTACAAGTGTGCAGAATCACCGAAATCGCTGTTTTCGTGCTATTGAATGCGAAAAACACGTTTTCTGGTGTTTTCAGCACTCCACAGTGCGTTTGATGTGCGGAAACTGCCATATCTTCGGTATCGTTGATGTTTCCAGCTGAGATATGCATTTTCAGTGATAATCTTCATGATTCTGCTGTTACAAGAGTGCAGAATCACCGAAATCGCTGTTTTCGTGCTTTTGGATGCGAAAAACACGTTTTCTGGTGTTTTCAGCACTCCACAGTGCGTTTGATATGCGGAAACTGCCATATCTTCGGTATCGTTGATGTTTCCAGCTGAGATATGCATTTTCAGTGATAATCTTCATGATTCTGCTGTTACAAGTGTGCAGAATCACCGAAATCGCTGTTTTCGTGCTATTGAATGCGAAAAACACGTTTTCTGGTGTTTTCAGCACTCCACAGTGCGTTTGATATGCGGATACTGCCATATCTTCGGTATCGTTGTTGTTTCCAGCTGAGATATGCATTTTCAGTGATAATCTTCATGATTCTGCTGTTACAAGAGTGCAGAATCACCGAAATCGCTGTTTTCGTGCTTTTGGATGCGAAAAACATGTTTTCTGGTGTTTTAAGCACTCCACAGTGCGTTTGATATGCGGAAACTGCCATATCTTCGATATCGTTGTTGTTTCCTGCTGAGATATGCATTATCAGTGATAATCTTCATGATTCTGCTGTTACAAGTGTGCAGAATCACCGAAATCGCTGTTTTCGTGCTATTGAATGCGAAAAACACGTTTTCTGGTGTTTTCAGCACGCCACAGAGTGTTTGATATGCGGAAACTGCCATATCTTCGGTATCGTTGATGTTTCCAGCTGAGATATGCATTTTCAGTGATAATCTTCCTGATTCTGCTGTTACAAGTGCGCAGAATCACCGAAATCGCTGTTTTCGTACTTTTGAACGCGAAAAACACTTTTTCTGGTGTTTTCAGCATGCCACAGAGTGTTTGATATGCGGAAACTGCGATATCTTTGGTATCGTTGTTGTTTCCAGCTGAGATATGCATTATCAGTGATAATCTTCATGATTCTGCTGTTACAAGTGTGCAGAATCACCGAAATCGCTGTTTTCGTGCTATTGAATGCGAAAAACACGTTTTCTGGTGTTTTCAGCACTCCACAGTGCGTTTGATATGCGGAAACTGCCATATCTTCGGTATCGTTGATGTTTCCAGCTGAGATATGCATTTTCAGTGATAATCTTCATGATTCTGCTGTTACAAGTGTGCAGAATCACCGAAATCGCTGTTTTCGTGCTATTGAATGCGAAAAACACGTTTTCTGGTGTTTTCAGCACTCCACAGTGCGTTTGATATGCGGATACTGCCATATCTTCGGTATCGTTGTTGTTTCCAGCTGAGATATGCATTTTCAGTGATAATCTTCATGATTCTGCTGTTACAAGAGTGCAGAATCACCGAAATCGCTGCTTTCGTGCTTTTGGATGCGAAAAACACGTTTTCTGGTGTTTTAAGCACTCCACAGTGCGTTTGATATGCGGAAACTGCCATATCTTCGATATCGTTGTTGTTTCCTGCTGAGATATGCGTTATCAGTGATAATCTTCATGATTCTGCTGTTACAAGTGTGCAGAATCACCGAAATCGCTGTTTTCGTGCTATTGAATGCGAAAAACACGTTTTCTGGTGTTTTCAGCACTCCACAGTGCGTTTGATATGCGGAAACTGCCATATCTTCGGTATCGTTGATGTTTCCAGCTGAGATATGCATTTTCAGTGATAATCTTCATGATTCTGCTGTTACAAGTGTGCAGAATCACCGAAATCGCTGTTTTCGTGCTATTGAATGCGAAAAACACGTTTTCTGGTGTTTTCAGCACTCCACAGTGCGTTTGATATGCGGATACTGCCATATCTTCGGTATCGTTGTTGTTTCCAGCTGAGATATGCATTTTCAGTGATAATCTTCATGATTCTGCTGTTACAAGAGTGCAGAATCACCGAAATCGCTGCTTTCGTGCTTTTGGATGCGAAAAACACGTTTTCTGGTGTTTTAAGCACTCCACAGTGCGTTTGATATGCGGAAACTGCCATATCTTCGATATCGTTGTTGTTTCCTGCTGAGATATGCGTTATCAGTGATAATCTTCATGATTCTGCTGTTACAAGTGTGCAGAATCACCGAAATCGCTGTTTTCGTGCTATTGAATGCGAAAAACACGTTTTCTGGTGTTTTCAGCACTCCACAGTGCGTTTGATATGCGGAAACTGCCATATCTTCGGTATCGTTGATATTTCCAGCTGAGATATGCATTTTCAGTGATAATCTTCATGATACTGCTGTTACAAGTGTGCAGAATCACCGACATCGCTGTTTTCGTGCTATAGAATGCGAAAACACGTTTTCTGGTGTTTTCAGCACTCCACAGTGCGTTTGATATGCGGAAACTGCCATATCTTCGGTATCGTTGATGTTTCCAGCTGAGATATGCATTTTCAGTGATAATCTTCATGATTCTGCTGTTACAAGTGTGCAGAATCACCCACATCGCTGTTTTCGTGCTATTGAATGCGAAAACACGTTTTCTGGTGTTTTCAGCACTCCACAGTGCGTTTGATATGCGGAAACTGCCATATCTTCGGTATCGTTGATGTTTCCAGCTGAGATATGCATTTTCAGTGATAATCTTCATGATTCTGCTGTTACAAGAGTGCAGAATCACCGAAATCGCTGTTTTCGTGCTTTTGGATGCGAAAAACACGTTTTCTGGTGTTTTCAGCACTCCACAGTGCGTTTGATATGCGGAAACTGCCATATCTTCGGTATCGTTGATGTTTCCAGCTGAGATATGCATTTTCAGTGATAATCTTCATGATTCTGCTGTTACAAGTGTGCAGAATCACCGAAATCGCTGTTTTCGTGCTATTGAATGCGAAAAACACGTTTTCTGGTGTTTTCAGCACTCCACAGTGCGTTTGATATGCGGATACTGCCATATCTTCGGTATCGTTGTTGTTTCCAGCTGAGATATGCATTTTCAGTGATAATCTTCATGATTCTGCTGTTACAAGAGTGCAGAATCACCGAAATCGCTGTTTTCGTGCTTTTGGATGCGAAAAACACGTTTTCTGGTGTTTTCAGCACTCCACAGTGCGTTTGATATGCGGATACTGCCATATCTTCGGTATCGTTGTTGTTTCCAGCTGAGATATGCATTTTCTGTGATAATCTTCATGATTCTGCTGTTACAAGAGTGCAGAATCACCAAAATCGCTGTTTTCGTGCTTTTGGATGCGAAAAACACGTTTTCTGGTGTTTTCAGCACTCCACAGTGCGTTTGATATGCGGAAACTGCCATATCCTCGGTATCGTTGTTGTATCCAGCTGAGATATGCATTTTCAGTGATAATCTTCATGATTCTGCTGTTACAAGTGTGCAGAATCACCGAAATCGCTGTTTTCGTGCTTTTGAATGCGAAAGCCACGTTTTCTGGTGTTTTCAGCTCTCCACAGTGCGTTTGATATGCGGAAACTGCCATATCTTCGGTATCGTTGTTGTTTCCAGCTGAGATATGCATTTTCAGTGATAATCTTCATGATTCTGCTGTTACAAGTGTGCAGAATCACCGACATCGCTGTTTTCGAGCTATTGAATGCGAAAACACGTTTTCTGGTGTTTTCAGCACTCCACAGTGCGTTTGATATGCGGAAACTGCCATATCTTCGGTATCGTTGATGTTTCCAGCTGAGATATGCATTTTCAGTGATAATCTTCATGATTCTGCTGTTACAAGTGTGCAGAATCACCGAAATCGCTGTTTTCTTGCTATTGAATGCGAAAAACACGTTTTCTGGTGTTTTCAGCACTCCACAGTGTGTTTGATATGCGGAAACTGCCATATCTTCGGTATCGTTGTTGTTTCCAGCTGAGATATGCATTATCAGTGATAATCTTCATGATTCTGCTGTTACAAGTGTGCAGAATCACCGAAATCGCTGTTTTCGTGCTATTGAATGCGAAAAACACGTTTTCTGGTGTTTTCAGCACTCCACAGTGCGTTTGATGTGCGGAAACTGCCATATCTTCGGTATCGTTGATGTTTCCAGCTGAGATATGCATTTTCAGTGATAATCTTCATGATTCTGCTGTTACAAGAGTGCAGAATCACCGAAATCGCTGTTTTCGTGCTTTTGGATGCGAAAAACACGTTTTCTGGTGTTTTCAGCACTCCACAGTGCGTTTGATATGCGGAAACTGCCATATCTTCGGTATCGTTGATGTTTCCAGCTGAGATATGCATTTTCAGTGATAATCTTCATGATTCTGCTGTTACAAGTGTGCAGAATCACCGAAATCGCTGTTTTCGTGCTATTGAATGCGAAAAACACGTTTTCTGGTGTTTTCAGCACTCCACAGTGCGTTTGATATGCGGATACTGCCATATCTTCGGTATCGTTGTTGTTTCCAGCTGAGATATGCATTTTCAGTGATAATCTTCATGATTCTGCTGTTACAAGAGTGCAGAATCACCGAAATCGCTGTTTTCGTGCTTTTGGATGCGAAAAACACGTTTTCTGGTGTTTTAAGCACTCCACAGTGCGTTTGATATGCGGAAACTGCCATATCTTCGATATCGTTGTTGTTTCCTGCTGAGATATGCATTATCAGTGATAATCTTCATGATTCTGCTGTTACAAGTGTGCAGAATCACCGAAATCGCTGTTTTCGTGCTATTGAATGCGAAAAACACGTTTTCTGGTGTTTTCAGCACTCCACAGTGCGTTTGATATGCGGATACTGCCATATCTTCGGTATCGTTGTTGTTTCCAGCTGAGATATGCATTTTCAGTGATAATCTTCATGATTCTGCTGTTACAAGAGTGCAGAATCACCAAAATCGCTGTTTTCGTGCTTTTGGATGCGAAAAACACGTTTTCTGGTGTTTTCAGCACTCCACAGTGCGTTTGATATGCGGAAACTGCCATATCTTCGGTATCGTTGTTGTATCCAGCTGAGATATGCATTTTCAGTGATAATCTTCATGATTCTGCTGTTACAAGTGTGCAGAATCACCGAAATCGCTGTTTTCGTGCTTTTGAATGCGAAAGCCACGTTTTCTGGTGTTTTCAGCTCTCCACAGTGCGTTTGATATGCGGAAACTGCCATATCTTCGGTATCGTTGTTGTTTCCAGCTGAGATATGCATTATCAGTGATAATCTTCATGATTCTGCTGTTACAAGTGTGCAGAATCACCGACATCGCTGTTTTCGTGCTATTGAATGCGAAAACACGTTTTCTGGTGTTTTCAGCACTCCACAGTGCGTTTGATATGCGGAAACTGCCATATCTTCGGTATCGTTGATGTTTCCAGCTGAGATATGCATTTTCAGTGATAATCTTCATGATTCTGCTGTTACAAGTGTGCAGAATCACCGAAATCGCTGTTTTCTTGCTATTGAATGCGAAAAACACGTTTTCTGGTGTTTTCAGCACTCCACAGTGTGTTTGATATGCGGAAACTGCCATATCTTCGGTATCGTTGTTGTTTCCAGCTGAGATATGCATTATCAGTGATAATCTTCATGATTCTGCTGTTACAAGTGTGCAGAATCACCGAAATCGCTGTTTTCGTGCTATTGAATGCGAAAAACACGTTTTCTGGTGTTTTCAGCACTCCACAGTGCGTTTGATGTGCGGAAACTGCCATATCTTCGGTATCGTTGATGTTTCCAGCTGAGATATGCATTTTCAGTGATAATCTTCATGATTCTGCTGTTACAAGAGTGCAGAATCACCGAAATCGCTGTTTTCGTGCTTTTGGATGCGAAAAACACGTTTTCTGGTGTTTTCAGCACTCCACAGTGCGTTTGATATGCGGAAACTGCCATATCTTCGGTATCGTTGATGTTTCCAGCTGAGATATGCATTTTCAGTGATAATCTTCATGATTCTGCTGTTACAAGTGTGCAGAATCACCGAAATCGCTGTTTTCGTGCTATTGAATGCGAAAAACACGTTTTCTGGTGTTTTCAGCACTCCACAGTGCGTTTGATATGCGGATACTGCCATATCTTCGGTATCGTTGTTGTTTCCAGCTGAGATATGCATTTTCAGTGATAGTCTTCATGATTCTGCTGTTACAAGAGTGCAGAATCACCGAAATCGCTGTTGTCGTGCTTTTGGATGCGAAAAACACGTTTTCTGGTGTTTTAAGCACTCCACAGTGCGTTTGATATGCGGAAACTGCCATATCTTCGATATCGTTGTTGTTTCCTGCTGAGATATGCATTATCAGTGATAATCTTCATGATTCTGCTGTTACAAGTGTGCAGAATCACCGAAATCGCTGTTTTCGTGCTATTGAATGCGAAAAACACGTTTTCTGGTGTTTTCAGCACTCCACAGTGCGTTTGATATGCGGAAACTGCCATATCTTCGGTATCGTTGATATTTCCAGCTGAGATATGCATTTTCAGTGATAATCTTCATGATACTGCTGTTACAAGTGTGCAGAATCACCGACATCGCTGTTTTCGTGCTATTGAATGCGAAAAACACGTTTTCTGGTGTTTTCAGCACTCCACAGTGCGTTTGATATGCGGAAACTGCCATATCTTCGGTATCGTTGATGTTTCCAGCTGAGATATGCATTATCAGTGATAATCTTCATGATTCTGCTGTTACAAGTGTGCAGAATCACCGACATCGCTGTTTTCGTGCTATTGAATGCGAAAACACGTTTTCTGGTGTTTTCAGCACTCCACAGTGCGTTTGATATGCGGAAACTGCCATATCTTCGGTATCGTTGATGTTTCCAGCTGAGATATGCATTTTCAGTGATAATCTTCATGATTCTGCTGTTACAAGTGTGCAGAATCACCGAAATCGCTGTTTTCTTGCTATTGAATGCGAAAAACACGTTTTCTGGTGTTTTCAGCACTCCACAGTGTGTTTGATATGCGGAAACTGCCATATCTTCGGTATCGTTGTTGTTTCCAGCTGAGATATGCATTATCAGTGATAATCTTCATGATTCTGCTGTTACAAGTGTGCAGAATCACCGAAATCGCTGTTTTCGTGCTATTGAATGCGAAAAACACGTTTTCTGGTGTTTTCAGCACTCCACAGTGCGTTTGATGTGCGGAAACTGCCATATCTTCGGTATCGTTGATGTTTCCAGCTGAGATATGCATTTTCAGTGATAATCTTCATGATTCTGCTGTTACAAGAGTGCAGAATCACCGAAATCGCTGTTTTCGTGCTTTTGGATGCGAAAAACACGTTTTCTGGTGTTTTCAGCACTCCACAGTGCGTTTGATATGCGGAAACTGCCATATCTTCGGTATCGTTGATGTTTCCAGCTGAGATATGCATTTTCAGTGATAATCTTCATGATTCTGCTGTTACAAGTGTGCAGAATCACCGAAATCGCTGTTTTCGTGCTATTGAATGCGAAAAACACGTTTTCTGGTGTTTTCAGCACTCCACAGTGCGTTTGATATGCGGATACTGCCATATCTTCGGTATCGTTGTTGTTTCCAGCTGAGATATGCATTTTCAGTGATAATCTTCATGATTCTGCTGTTACAAGGGTGCAGAATCACCGAAATCGCTGTTTTCGTGCTTTTGGATGCGAAAAACACGTTTTCTGGTGTTTTAAGCACTCCACAGTGCGTTTGATATGCGGAAACTGCCATATCTTCGGTATCGTTGATGTTTCCAGCTGAGATATGCATTTTCAGTGATAATCTTCATGATTCTGCTGTTACAAGTGTGCAGAATCACCGAAATCGCTGTTTTCGTGCTATTGAATGCGAAAAACACGTTTTCTGGTGTTTTCAGCACTCCACAGTGCGTTTGATATGCGGATACTGCCATATCTTCGGTATCGTTGTTGTTTCCAGCTGAGATATGCATTTTCAGTGATAATCTTCATGATTCTGCTGTTACAAGAGTGCAGAATCACCGAAATCGCTGTTTTCGTGCTTTTGAATGCGAAAGCCACGTTTTCTGGTGTTTTCAGCTCTCCACAGTGCGTTTGATATGCGGAAACTGCCATATCTTCGGTATCGTTGTTGTTTCCAGCTGAGATATGCATTATCAGTGATAATCTTCATGATTCTGCTGTTACAAGTGTGCAGAATCACCGACATCGCTGTTTTCGTGCTATTGAATGCGAAAACACGTTTTCTGGTGTTTTCAGCACTCCACAGTGCGTTTGATATGCGGAAACTGCCATATCTTCGGTATCGTTGATGTTTCCAGCTGAGATATGCATTTTCAGTGATAATCTTCATGATTCTGCTGTTACAAGTGTGCAGAATCACCGAAATCGCTGTTTTCGTGCTATTGAATGCGAAAAACACGTTTTCTGGTGTTTTCAGCACTCCACAGTGCGTTTGATATGCGGATACTGCCATATCTTCGGTATCGTTGTTGTTTCCAGCTGAGATATGCACTTTCAGTGATAATCTTCATGATTCTGCTGTTACAAGAGTGCAGAATCACCGAAATCGCTGTTTTCGTGCTTTTGAATGCGAAAGCCACGTTTTCTGGTGTTTTCAGCTCTCCACAGTGCGTTTGATATGCGGAAACTGCCATATCTTCGGTATCGTTGTTGTTTCCAGCTGAGATATGCATTATCAGTGATAATCTTCATGATTCTGCTGTTACAAGTGTTCAGAATCACCGACATCGCTGTTTTCGTGCTATTGAATGCGAAAACACGTTTTCTGGTGTTTTCAGCACTCCACAGTGCGTTTGATATGCGGAAACTGCCATATCTTCGGTATCGTTGATGTTTCCAGCTGAGATATGCATTTTCAGTGATAATCTTCATGATTCTGCTGTTACAAGTGTGCAGAATCACCGAAATCGCTGTTTTCTTGCTATTGAATGCGAAAAACACGTTTTCTGGTGTTTTCAGCACTCCACAGTGTGTTTGATATGCGGAAACTGCCATATCTTCGGTATCGTTGTTGTTTCCAGCTGAGATATGCATTATCAGTGATAATCTTCATGATTCTGCTGTTACAAGTGTGCAGAATCACCGAAATCGCTGTTTTCGTGCTATTGAATGCGAAAAACACGTTTTCTGGTGTTTTCAGCACTCCACAGTGCGTTTGATGTGCGGAAACTGCCATATCTTCGGTATCGTTGATGTTTCCAGCTGAGATATGCATTTTCAGTGATAATCTTCATGATTCTGCTGTTACAAATGTGCAGAATCACCGAAATCGCTGTTTTCGTGCTTTTGGATGCGAAAAACACGTTTTCTGGTGTTTTCAGCACTCCACAGTGCGTTTGATATGCGGAAACTGCCATATCTTCGGTATCGTTGATGTTTCCAGCTGAGATATGCATTTTCAGTGATAATCTTCATGATTCTGCTGTTACAAGTGTGCAGAATCACCGAAATCGCTGTTTTCGTGCTATTGAATGCGAAAAACACGTTTTCTGGTGTTTTCAGCACTCCACAGTGCGTTTGATATGCGGATACTGCCATATCTTCGGTATCGTTGTTGTTTCCAGCTGAGATATGCATTTTCAGTGATAATCTTCATGATTCTGCTGTTACAAGAGTGCAGAATCACCGAAATCGCTGTTTTCGTGCTTTTGGATGCGAAAAACACGTTTTCTGGTGTTTTAAGCACTCCACAGTGCGTTTGATATGCGGAAACTGCCATATCTTCGGTATCGTTGATGTTTCCAGCTGAGATATGCATTTTCAGTGATAATCTTCATGATTCTGCTGTTACAAGTGTGCAGAATCACCGAAATCGCTGTTTTCGTGCTATTGAATGCGAAAAACACGTTTTCTGGTGTTTTCAGCACTCCACAGTGCGTTTGATATGCGGATACTGCCATATCTTCGGTATCGTTGTTGTTTCCAGCTGAGATATGCATTTTCAGTGATAATCTTAATGATTCTGCTGTTACAAGTGTGCAGGATCACCGAAATCGCTTTTTTCGTGCTATTGAATGCGAAAAACACGTTTTCTGGTGTTTTCAGCACTCCACAGTGCGTTTGATATGCGGATACTGCCATATCTTCGGTATCGTTGTTGTTTCCAGCTGAGATATGCATTTTCAGTGATAATCTTCATGATTCTGCTGTTACAAGAGTGCAGAATCACCGAAATCGCTGTTTTCGTGCTTTTGGATGCGAAAAACACGTTTTCTGGTGTTTTTAGCACTCCACAGTGCGTTTGATATGCGGAAACTGCCATATCTTCGATATCGTTGTTGTTTCCTGCTGAGATATGCGTTATCAGTGATAATCTTCATGATTCTGCTGTTACAAGTGTGCAGAATCACCGAAATCGCTGTTTTCGTGCTATTGAATGCGAAAAACACGTTTTTGGGTGTTTTCAGCACTCCACAGTGCGTTTGATATGCGGAAACTGCCATATCTTCGGTATCGTTGATGTTTCCAGCTGAGATATGCATTTTCAGTGATAATCTTCATGATTCTGCTGTTACAAGTGTTCAGAATCACCGACATCGCTGTTTTCGTGCTATTGAATGCGAAAACACGTTTTCTGGTGTTTTCAGCACTCCACAGTGCGTTTGATATGCGGAAACTGCCATATCTTCGGTATCGTTGATGTTTCCAGCTGAGATATGCATTTTCAGTGATAATCTTCATGATTCTGCTGTTACAAGTGTGCAGAATCACCGAAATCGCTGTTTTCTTGCTATTGAATGCGAAAAACACGTTTTCTGGTGTTTTCAGCACTCCACAGTGTGTTTGATATGCGGAAACTGCCATATCTTCGGTATCGTTGTTGTTTCCAGCTGAGATATGCATTATCAGTGATAATCTTCATGATTCTGCTGTTACAAGTGTGCAGAATCACCGAAATCGCTGTTTTCGTGCTATTGAATGCGAAAAACACGTTTTCTGGTGTTTTCAGCACTCCACAGTGCGTTTGATGTGCGGAAACTGCCATATCTTCGGTATCGTTGATGTTTCCAGCTGAGATATGCATTTTCAGTGATAATCTTCATGATTCTGCTGTTACAAATGTGCAGAATCACCGAAATCGCTGTTTTCGTGCTTTTGGATGCGAAAAACACGTTTTCTGGTGTTTTCAGCACTCCACAGTGCGTTTGATATGCGGAAACTGCCATATCTTCGGTATCGTTGATGTTTCCAGCTGAGATATGCATTTTCAGTGATAATCTTCATGATTCTGCTGTTACAAGTGTGCAGAATCACCGAAATCGCTGTTTTCGTGCTATTGAATGCGAAAAACACGTTTTCTGGTGTTTTCAGCACTCCACAGTGCGTTTGATATGCGGATACTGCCATATCTTCGGTATCGTTGTTGTTTCCAGCTGAGATATGCATTTTCAGTGATAATCTTCATGATTCTGCTGTTACAAGAGTGCAGAATCACCGAAATCGCTGTTTTCGTGCTTTTGGATGCGAAAAACACGTTTTCTGGTGTTTTAAGCACTCCACAGTGCGTTTGATATGCGGAAACTGCCATATCTTCGGTATCGTTGATGTTTCCAGCTGAGATATGCATTTTCAGTGATAATCTTCATGATTCTGCTGTTACAAGTGTGCAGAATCACCGAAATCGCTGTTTTCGTGCTATTGAATGCGAAAAACACGTTTTCTGGTGTTTTCAGCACTCCACAGTGCGTTTGATATGCGGATACTGCCATATCTTCGGTATCGTTGTTGTTTCCAGCTGAGATATGCATTTTCAGTGATAATCTTCATGATTCTGCTGTTACAAGAGTGCAGAATCACCGAAATCGCTGTTTTCGTGCTTTTGAATGCGAAAGCCACGTTTTCTGGTGTTTTCAGCTCTCCACAGTGCGTTTGATATGCGGAAACTGCCATATCTTCGGTATCGTTGTTGTTTCCAGCTGAGATATGCATTATCAGTGATAATCTTCATGATTCTGCTGTTACAAGTGTGCAGAATCACCGACATCGCTGTTTTCGTGCTATTGAATGCGAAAAACACGTTTTTTGGTGTTTTCAGCACTCCACAGTGCGTTTGATATGCGGAAACTGCCATATCTTCGGTATCGTTGATGTTTCCAGCTGAGATATGCATTTTCAGTGATAATATTCATGATTCTGCTGTTACAAATGTGCAGAATCACCGAAATCGCTGTTTTCGTGCTTTTGAATGCGAAAAACACGTTTTCTGGTGTTTTCAGCACTCCACAGTGCGTTTGATATGCGGAAACTGCCATATCTTCGGTATCGTTGATGTTTCCAGCTGAGATATGCATTTTCAGTGATAATCTTCATGATTCTGCTGTTTCAAATGTGCAGAATCACCGAAATCGCTGTTTTCGTGCTTTTAAATGCGAAAAACACGTTTTCTGGTGTTTTCAGCACTCCACAGTGCGTATGATATGCGGAAACTGCGATATCTTTGGTATCGTTGTTGTTTCCAGCTGAGATATGCATTATCAGTGATAATCTTCATGATTCTGCTGTTACAAGTGTGCAGAATCACCGAAATCGCTGTTTTCGTGCTATTGAATGCGAAAAACACGTTTTCTGGTGTTTTCAGCACTCCACAGTGCGTTTGATATGCGGAAACTGCCATATCTTCGGTATCGTTGATGTTTCCAGCTGAGATATGCATTTTCATTGATAATCTTCATGATTCTGCTGTTACAAGTGTGCAGAATCACCGAAATCGCTGTTTTCGTGCTTTTGAATGCGAAAAACACGTTTTTTGGTGTTTTCAGCACTCCACAGTGCGTTTGATATGCGGAAACTGCCATATCTTCGGTATCGTTGATGTTTCCAGCTGAGATATGCATTTTCAGTGATAACATTCATGATTCTGCTGTTACAAATGTGCAGAATCACCGACATCGCTGTTTTCGTGCTATTGAATGCGAAAAACACGTTTTCTGGTGTTTTCAGCACTCCACAGTGCGTTTGATATGCGGAAACTGCCATATCTTCGGTATCGTTGATGTTTCCAGCTGAGATATGCATTTTCAGTGATAATCTTAATGATTCTGCTGTTACAAGTGTGCAGGATCACCGAAATCGCTTTTTTCGTGCTATTGAATGCGAAAAACACGTTTTCTGGTGTTTTCAGCACGCCACAGAGTGTTTGATATGCGGAAACTGCCATATCTTCGGTATCGTTGATGTTTCCAGCTGAGATATGCATTTTCAGTGATAATCTTCATGATTCTGCTGTTACAAGTGCGCAGAATCACCGAAATCGCTGTTTTCGTACTTTTGAACGCGAAAAACACTTTTTCTGGTGTTTTCAGCATGCCACAGAGTGTTTGATATGCGGAAACTGCGATATCTTTGGTATCGTTGTTGTTTCCAGCTGAGATATGCATTATCAGTGATAATCTTCATGATTCTGCTGTTACAAGTGTGCAGAATCACCGAAATCGCTGTTTTCGTGCTATTGAATGCGAAAAACACGTTTTCTGGTGTTTTCAGCACTCCACAGTGCGTTTGATATGCGGAAACTGCCATATCTTCGGTATCGTTGATGTTTCCAGCTGAGATATGCATTTTCAGTGATAATCTTCATGATTCTGCTGTTACAAGTGTGCAGAATCACCGAAATCGCTGTTTTCGTGCTTTTGAATGCGAAAAACACGTTTTTTGGTGTTTTCAGCACTCCACAGTGCGTTTGATATGCGGAAACTGCCATATCTTCGGTATCGTTGATGTTTCCAGCTGAGATATGCATTTTCAGTGATAATATTCATGATTCTGCTGTTACAAATGTGCAGAATCACCGAAATCGCTGTTTTCGTGCTTTTGAATGCGAAAAACACGTTTTCTGGTGTTTTCAGCACTCCACAGTGCGTTTGATATGCGGAAACTGCCATATCTTCGGTATCGTTGATGTTTCCAGCTGAGATATGCATTTTCAGTGATAATCTTCATGATTCTGCTGTTACAAGTGTGCAGAATCACCGAAATCGCTGTTTTCGTGCTATTGAATGCGAAAAACACGTTTTCTGGTGTTTTCAGCACTCCACAGTGCGTTTGATATGCGGATACTGCCATATCTTCGGTATCGTTGTTGTTTCCAGCTGAGATATGCATTTTCAGTGATAATCTTCATTATTCTGCTGTTACAAGAGTGCAGAATCACCGAAATCGCTGTTTTCGTGCTTTTGGATGCGAAAAACACGTTTTCTGGTGTTAAAAGCACTCCACAGTGCGTTTGATATGCGGAAACTGCCATATCTTCGATATCGTTGTTGTTTCCTGCTGAGATATGCGTTATCAGTGATAATCTTCATGATTCTGCTGTTACAAGTGTGCAGAATCACCGAAATCGCTGTTTTCGTGCTATTGAATGCGAAAAACACGTTTTCTGGTGTTTTCAGCACTCCACAGTGCGTTTGATATGCGGAAACTGCCATATCTTCGGTATCGTTGATATTTCCAGCTGAGATATGCATTTTCAGTGATAATCTTCATGATTCTGCTGTTACAAGTGTGCAGAATCACCGAAATCGCTGTTTTCGTGCTTTTGAATGCGAAAAACACGTTTTCTGGTGTTTTCAGCACTCCACAGTTCGTTTGATATGCGGAAACTGCCATATCTTCGGTATCGTTGATGTTTCCAGCTGCGATATGCATTTTCAGTGATAATCTTCATGATTCTGCTGTTACAAGTGTGCAGAATCACCGAAATCGCTGTTTTCGTGCTATTGAATGCGAAAAACACGTTTTCTGGTGTTTTCAGCACTCCACAGTGCGTTTGATATGCGGAAACTGCCATATCTTCGGTATCGTTGTTGTATCCAGCAGAGTTATGCATTTTCAGTGATAATCTTCATGATTCTGCTGTTACAAGTGTGCAGAATCACCGAAATCGCTGTTTTCGTGCTATTGAACGCGAAAAACACGTTTTCTGGTGTTTTCAGCACTCCACAGTGTGTTTGATATGCGGAAACTGCCATATCTTCGGTATCGTTGTTGTATCCAGCTGAGTTATGCATTTTCAGTGATAATCTTCATGATTCTGCTGTTACAAGTGTGCAGAATCACCGAAATCGCTGTTTTCGTGCTATTGAACGCGAAAAACACGTTTTCTGGTGTTTTCAGCACTCCACAGTTCGTTTGATATGCGGAAACTGCCATATCTTCGGTATCGTTGATGTTTCCAGCTGAGATATGCATTTTCAGTGATAATCTTAATGATTCTGCTGTTACAAGTGTGCAGGATCACCGAAATCGCTTTTTTCGTGCTATTGAATGCGAAAAACACGTTTTCTGGTGTTCTCAGCACGCCACAGAGTGTTTGATATGCGGAAACTGCCATATCTTCGGTATCGTTGATGTTTCCAGCTGAGATATGCATTTTCAGTGATAATCTTCATGATTCTGCTGTTACAAATGTGCAGAATCACCGAAATCGCTGTTTTCGTGCTTTTGAATGCGAAAATCACGTTTTCTGGTGTTTTCAGCACGCCGCAGAGTCTTTGACATGCGGAAACTGCGATATATTTAGTATCGTTGTTGTTTCCAGCTGAGATATGCATTATCAGTGATTATCTTCATGATTCTGCTGTTACAAGTGTGCAGAATCGCCGAAATCGCTGTATTCGTGCTATTGTATGCGAAAAACACGTTTTCTGGTGTTTTCAGCACTCCACAGTGCGTTCGATATGCGGAAACTGCCATATCTTCGGTATCGTTGATGTTTCCAGCTGAGATATGCATTTTCAGTGATAATCTTCATGATTCTGCTGTTACAAGTGTGCAGAATCACCGAAATCGCTGTTTTCGTGCTATTGAATGCGAAAAACACGTTTTCTGGTGTTTTCAGCACTCCACAGTGCGTTTGATATGCGGATACTGCCATATCTTCGGTATCGTTGTTGTTTCCAGCTGAGATATGCATTTTCAGTGATAATCTTCATGATTCTGCTGTTACAAGAGTGCAGAATCACCGAAATCGCTGTTTTCGTGCTTTTGGATGCGAAAAACACGTTTTCTGGTGTTAAAAGCACTCCACAGTGCGTTTGATATGCGGAAACTGCCATATCTTCGATATCGTTGTTGTTTCCTGCTGAGATATGCGTTATCAGTGATAATCTTCATGATTCTGCTGTTACAAGTGTGCAGAATCACCGAAATCGCTGTTTTCGTGCTATTGAATGCGAAAAACACGTTTTCTGGTGTTTTCAGCACTCCACAGTTCGTTTGATATGCGGAAACTGCCATATCTTCGGTATCGTTGATGTTTCCAGCTGCGATATGCATTTTCAGTGATAATCTTCATGATTCTGCTGTTACAAGTGTGCAGAATCACCGAAATCGCTGTTTTCGTGCTATTGAATGCGAAAAACACGTTTTCTGGTGTTTTCAGCACTCCACAGTGCGTTTGATATGCGGAAACTGCCATATCTTCGGTATCGTTGTTGTATCCAGCAGAGTTATGCATTTTCAGTGATAATCTTCATGATTCTGCTGTTACAAGTGTGCAGAATCACCGAAATCGCTGTTTTCGTGCTATTGAACGCGAAAAACACGTTTTCTGGTGTTTTCAGCACTCCACAGTGTGTTTGATATGCGGAAACTGCCATATCTTCGGTATCGTTGTTGTATCCAGCTGAGTTATGCATTTTCAGTGATAATCTTCATGATTCTGCTGTTACAAGTGTGCAGAATCACCGAAATCGCTGTTTTCGTGCTATTGAACGCGAAAAACACGTTTTCTGGTGTTTTCAGCACTCCACAGTTCGTTTGATATGCGGAAACTGCCATATCTTCGGTATCGTTGATGTTTCCAGCTGAGATATGCATTTTCAGTGATAATCTTCATGATTCTGCTGTTACAAATGTGCAGAATCACCGAAATCGCTGTTTTCGTGCTTTTGAATGCGAAAAACACGTTTTCTGGTGTTTTCAGCACGCCGCAGAGTCTTTGACATGCGGAAACTGCGATATATTTAGTATCGTTGTTGTTTCCAGCTGAGATATGCATTATCAGTGATTATCTTCATGATTCTGCTGTTACAAGTGTGCAGAATCGCCGAAATCGCTGTATTCGTGCTATTGTATGCGAAAAACACGTTTTCTGGTGTTTTCAGCACTCCACAGTGCGTTCGATATGCGGAAACTGCCATATCTTCGGTATCGTTGATGTTTCCAGCTGAGATATGCATTTTCAGTGATAATCTTCATGATTCTGCTGTTACAAATGTGCAGAATCACCGAAACCGCTGTTTTCGTGCTATTGAATGCGAAAAACACGTTTTCTGGTGTTTTCAGCACTCCACAGTGCGTTTGATATGCGGAAACTGCCATATCTTCGGTATCGTTGATGTTTCCAGCTGAGATATGCATTTTCAGTGATAATCTTCATGATTCTGCTGTTACAAGTGTGCAGAATCACCGACATCGCTGTTTTCGTGCTATTGAATGCGAAAACACGTTTTCTGGTGTTTTCAGCACTCCACAGTGCGTTTGATATGCGGAAACTGCCATATCTTCGGTATCGTTGATGTTTCCAGCTGAGATATGCATTTTCAGTGATAATCTTCATGATTCTGCTGTTACAAATGTGCAGAATCACCGAAATCGCTGTTTTCGTGCTTTTGAATGCGAAAAACACGTTTTCTGGTGTTTTCAGCACGCCGCAGAGTGTTTGACATGCGGAAACTGCGATATATTTGGTATCGTTGTTGTTTCCAGCTGAGATATGCATTATCAGTGATAATCTTCATGATTCTGCTGTTACAAGTGTGCAGAATCACCGAAATCGCTGTATTCGTGCTATTGAATGCGAAAAACACGTTTTCTGGTGTTTTCAGCACTCCACAGTGCGTTCGATATGCGGAAACTGCCATATCTTCGGTATCGTTGATGTTTCCAGCTGAGATATGCATTTTCAGTGATAATCTTCATGATTCTGCTGTTACAAGTGTGCAGAATCACCGAAATCACTGTTTTCGTGCTTTTGAATGCGAAAAACACGTTTTCTGGTGTTTTCAGCACGCCACCGAGTGTTTGATATGCGGAAACTGCGGTATCTTTGGTATCGTTGTTGTTTCCAGCGGAGATATGCATTTTCATTGATAATCTTCATGATTCTGCTGTTACAAGTGTGCAGAATCACCGATATCGCTGTTTTCGTGCTATTGAATGCGAAAACACGTATTCTGGTGTTTTCAGCAATCCACAGTGCGTTTGATATGCGGAAACAGCCATATCTTCGGTATCGTTGTTGTTTCCAGCTGAGATATGCATTTTCAGTGATAATTTTCATGATTCTGCTGTTACAAGTGTGCAGAATCACCGAAATCGCTGTTTTCGTGCTTTTGAATGCGAAAAACACGTTTTCTGGTGTTTTCAGCACGCCGCAGAGTGTTTGACATGCGGAAACTGCGATATCTTCGGTATCGTTGATGTTTCCAGCTGAGATATGCATTTTCAGTGATAATCATCATGATTCTGCTGTTACAAGTGTGCAGAATCACCGAAATCGTTGTTTTCGTGCTTTTGAATGCGAAAAACACGTTTTCTGGTGTTTTCAGCACGCCACAGAGTGTTTGATATGCGGAAACTGCGATATCTTTGGTATCGTAGTTGTTTCCAGCTGAGAATTGCATTATCAGTGATAATCTTCATGATTCTGCTGTTACAAGTGTGCAGAATCTCCGAAATCGCTGTTTTCGTGCTATTGAATGCGAAAAACTCGTTTTCTGGTGTTTTCAGCACTCCACAGTGCGTTTGATATGCGGAAACTGCCATATCTTCGGTATCGTTGTTGTATCCAGCTGAGATATGCATTTTCAGTGATAATCCTCATGATTCTGCTGTTACAAGCGTGCAGAATCACCGAAATCGCTGTTTTCGTGCTATTGAATGCGAAGACACGTTTTCTGGTGTTTTCAGCACTCCACAGTGCGTTTGATATGCGGAAACTGCCATATCTTCGGTATCGTTGTTGTTTCCAGCTGAGATATGCATTTTCAGTGATAATTTTCATGATTCTGCTGTTGCAAGTGTGCAGAATCACCGACATCGCTGTTATCGTGCTATTGAATGCGAAAACACATTTTCTGGTGTTTTCAGCACTCCACAGAGCGTTTGATATGCGGAAACTGCCATATCTTCGGTATCGTTGATGTTTCCAGCTGAGATATGCATTTTCAGTGATAATCTTCATGATTCTGCTGTTTCAAATGTGCAGAATCACCGAAATCGCCGTTTTCGTGCTTTTGAATGCGAAAAACACGTTGTCTGGTGTTTTCAGCACGCCGCAGAGTGTTTGACATGCGGAAACTGCGATATCTTCGGTATCGTTGATGTTTCCAGCTGAGATATGCATTTTCAGTGATAATCTTCATGATTCTGCTGTTACAAGTGTGCAGAATCACCGAAATCGTTGTTTTCGTGCTTTTGAATGCGAAAAACACGTTTTCTGGTGTTTTCAGCACTCCACAGTGTGTTTGATATGCGGAAACTGCCATATCTTCGGTATCGTTGTTGTATCCAGCTGAGTTATGCATTTTCAGTGATAATCTTCATGATTCTGCTGTTACAAGTGTGCAGAATCACCGAAATCGCTGTTTTCGTGCTATTGAACGCGAAAAACACGTTTTCTGGTGTTTTCAGCACTCCACAGTTCGTTTGATATGCGGAAACTGCCATATCTTCGGTATCGTTGATGTTTCCAGCTGAGATATGCATTTTCAGTGATAATCTTCATGATTCTGCTGTTACAAGTGTGCAGAATCACCGAAATCGCTGTTTTCGTGCTATTGAACGCGAAAAACACGTTTTCTGGTGTTTTCAGCACTCCACAGTTCGTTTGATATGCGGAAACAGCCATATCTTCGGTATCGTTGATGTTTCCAGCTGAGATATGCATTTTCAGTGATAATCTTCATGATTCTGCTGTTACAAGTGTGCAGGATCACCGAAATCGCTTTTTTCGTGCTATTGAATGCGAAAAACACGTTTTCTGGTGTTTTCAGCACGCTACAGAGTGTTTGATATGCGGAAACTGCCATATCTTCGGTATCGTTGATGTTTCCAGCTGAGATATGCATTTTCAGTGATAATCTTCATGATTCTGCTGTTACAAATGTGCAGAATCACCGAAATCGCTGTTTTCGTTCTTTTGAATGCGAAAAACACGTTTTCTGGTGTTTTCAGCACGCCGCAGAGTGTTTGACATGCGGAAACTGCGATATATTTAGTATCGTTGTTGTTTCCAGCTGAGATATGCATTATCAGTGATAATCTTCATGATTCTGCTGTTACAAGTGTGCAGAATCGCCGAAATCGCTGTATTCGTGCTATTGTATGCGAAAAACACGTTTTCTGTTGTTTTCAGCACTCCACAGTGCGTTCGATATGCGGAAACTGCCATATCTTCGGTATCGTTGATGTTTCCAGCTGAGATATGCATTTTCAGTGATAATCTTCATGATTCTGCTGTTACAAATGTGCAGAATCACCGAAACCGCTGTTTTCGTGCTATTGAATGCGAAAAACACGTTTTCTGGTGTTTTCAGCACTCCACAGTGCGTTTGATATGCGGAAACTGCCATATCTTCGGTATCGTTGATGTTTCCAGCTGAAATATGCATTTTCAGTGATAATCTTCATGATACTGCTGTTACAAGTGTGCAGAATCACCGACATCGCTGTTTTCGTGCTATTGAATGCGAAAACACGTTTTCTGGTGTTTCCAGCACTCCACAGTGCGTTTGATATGCGGAAACTGCCATATCTTCGGTATCGTTGATGTTTCCAGCTGAGATATGCATTTTCAGTGATAATCTTCATGATTCTGCTGTTACAAGTGTGCAGAATCACCGACATCGCTGTTTTCGTGCTATTGAATGCGAAAACACGTTTTCTGGTGTTTTCAGCACTCCACAGTGCGTTTGATATGCGGAAACTGCCATATCTTCGGTATCGTTGATGTTTCCAGCTGAGATATGCATTTTCAGTGATAATCTTCATGATTCTGCTGTTACAAGTGTGCAGAATCACCGAAATCGCTGTTTTCTTGCTATCGAATGCGAAAAACAGGTTTTCTGGTGTTTTCAGCACTCCACAGTGTGTTTGATATGCGGAAACTGCCATATCTTCGGTATCGTTGTTGTTTCCAGCTGAGATATGCATTATCAGTGATAATCTTCATGATTCTGCTGTTACAAGTGTGCAGAATCACCGAAATCGCTGTTTTCGTGCTATTGAATGCGAAAAACACGTTGTCTGGTGTTTTCAGCACTCCACAGTGCGTTTGACGTGCGGAAACTGCCATATCTTCGGTATCGTTGATGTTTCCAGCTGAGATATGCATTTTCAGTGATAATCTTCATGATTCTGCTGTTACAAGAGTGCAGAATCACCGAAATCGCTGTTTTCGTGCGTTTGGATGCGAAAAACACGTTTTCTGGTGTTTTCAGCACTCCACAGTGCGTTTGATATGCGGATACTGCCATATCTTCGGTATCGTTGTTGTTTCCAGCTGAGATATGCATTTTCAGTGATAATCTTCATGATTCTGCTGTTACAAGAGTGCAGAATCACCGAAATCGCTGTTTTCGTGCTTTTGGATGTGAAAAACACGTTTTCTGGTGTTTTAAGCACTCCACAGTGCGTTTGATATGCGGAAACTGCCATATCTTCGATATCGTTGTTGTTTCCTGCTGAGATATGCATTATCAGTGATAATCTTCATGATTCTGCTGTTACAAGTGTGCAGAATCACCGAAATCGCTGTTTTCGTGCTATTGAATGCGAAAAACACGTTTTCTGGTGTTTTCAGCACTCCACAGTGCGTTTGATATGCGGAAACTGCCATATCTTCGGTATCGTTGATATTTCCAGCTGAGATATCCATTTTCAGTGATAATCTTCATGATACTGCTGTTACAAGTGTGCAGAATCACCGACATCGCTGTTTTCGTGCTATTGAATGCGAAAAACACGTTTTCTGGTGTTTTCAGCACTCCACAGTGCGTTTGATATGCGGAAACTGCCATATCTTCGGTATCGTTGATGTTTCCAGCTGAGATATGCATTTTCAGTGATAATCTTCATGATTCTGCTGTTACAAGAGTGCAGAATCACCGAAATCGCTGTTTTCGTGCTTTTGGATGCGAAAAACACGTTTTCTGGTGTTTTCAGCACTCCACAGTGCGTTTGATATGCGGAAACTGCCATATCTTCAGTGTCGTTGTTGTATCCAGCTGAGATATGCATTTTCAGTGATAATCTTCATGATTCTGCTGTTACAAGTGTGCAGAATCACCGAAATCGCTGTTTTCGTGCTTTTGAACGCGAAAAACACGTTTTCTGGTGTTTTCAGCATGCCACAGAGTGTTTGATATGCGGAAACTGCGATATCTTTGGTATCGTTGTTGTTTCCAGCTGAGATATGCATTATCAGTGATAATCTTCATGATTCTGCTGTTACAAGTGTGCAGAATCACCGAAATCGCTGTTTTCGTGCTATTGAATGCGAAAAACACGTTTTCTGGCGTTTTCAGCACTCCACAGTGCGTTTGATATGTGGACACTGCCATATCTTCGGTATCGTTGATGTTTCCAGCTGAGATATGCATTTTCAGTGATAATCTTCATGATTCTGCTGTTACAAGTGTGCAGAATCACCGATATCGCTGTTTTCGTGCTATTGAATGCGAAAACACGTTTTCTGGTGTTTTCAGCACTCCACAGTGCGTTTGATATGCGGAAACTGCCATATCTTCGGTATCGTTGATGTTTCCAGCTGAGATATGCATTTTCAGTGATAATCTTCATGATTCTGCTGTTACAAGTGTGCAGAATCACCGAAATCGCTGTTTTCGTGCTTTTGAATGCGAAAAACACGTTTTCTGGTGTTTTCAGCACTCCACAGTTCGTTTGATATGCGGAAACTGCCATATCTTCGGTATCGTTGATGTTTCCAGCTGCGATATGCATTTTCAGTGATAATCTTCATGATTCTGCTGTTACAAGTGTGCAGAATCACCGAAATCGCTGTTTTCGTGCTATTGAATGCGAAAAACACGTTTTCTGGTGTTTTCAGCACTCCACAGTGCGTTTGATATGCGGAAACTGCCATATCTTCGGTATCGTTGTTGTATCCAGCTGAGTTATGCATTTTCAGTGATAATCTTCATGATTCTGCTGTTACAAGTGTGCAGAATCACCGAAATCGCTGTTTTCGTGCTATTGAACGCGAAAAACACGTTTTCTGGTGTTTTCAGCACTCCACAGTTCGTTTGATATGCGGAAACTGCCATATCTTCGGTATCGTTGATGTTTCCAGCTGAGGTTTGCATTTTCAGTGATAATCTTCATGATTCTGCTGTTACAAGTGTGCAGGATCACCGAAATCGCTTTTTTCGTGCTATTGAATGCGAAAAACACGTTTTCTGGTGTTTTCAGCACGCCACAGAGTGTTTGATATGCGGAAACTGCCATATCTTCGGTATCGTTGATGTTTCCAGCTGAGATATGCATTTTCAGTGATAATCTTCATGATTCTGCTGTTACAAATGTGCAGAATCACCGAAATCGCTGTTTTCGTGCTTTTGAATGCGAAAAACACGTTTTCTGGTGTTTTCAGCACGCCGCAGAGTGTTTGACATGCGGAAACTGCGATATATTTAGTATCGTTGTTGTTTCCAGCTGAGATATGCATTATCAGTGATAATCTTCATGATTCTGCTGTTACAAGTGTGCAGAATCGCCGAAATCGCTGTATTCGTGCTATTGTATGCGAAAAACACGTTTTCTGGTGTTTTCAGCACTCCACAGTGCGTTCGATATGCGGAAACTGCCATATCTTCGGTATCGTTGATGTTTCCAGCTGAGATATGCATTTTCAGTGATAATCTTCATGATTCTGCTGTTACAAATGTGCAGAATCACCGAAACCGTTGTTTTCGTGCTATTGAATGCGAAAAACACGTTTTCTGGTGTTTTCAGCACTCCACAGTGCGTTTGATATGCGGAAACTGCCATATCTTCGGTATCGTTGATGTTTCCAGCTGAAATATGCATTTTCAGTGATAATCTTCATGATACTGCTGTTACAAGTGTGCAGAATCACCGACATCGCTGTTTTCGTGGTATTGAATGCGAAAACACGTTTTCTGGTGTTTTCAGCACTCCACAGTGCGTTCGATATGCGGAAACTGCCATATCTTCGGTATCGTTGATGTTTCCAGCTGAGATATGCATTTTCAGTGATAATTTTCATGATTCTGCTGTTACAAATGTGCAGAATCACCGAAACCGCTGTTTTCGTGCTATTGAATGCGAAAAACACGTTTTCTGGTGTTTTCAGCACTCCACAGTGCGTTTGATATGCGGAAACTGCCATATCTTCGGTATCGTTGATGTTTCCAGCTGAGATATGCATTTTCAGTGATAATCTTCATGATTCTGCTGTTACAAGTGTGCAGAATCACCGACATCGCTGTTTTCGTGCTATTGAATGCGAAAACACGTTTTCTGGTGTTTTCAGCACTCCACAGTGCGTTTGATATGCGGAAACTGCCATATCTTCGGTATCGTTGATGTTTCCAGCTGAGATATGCATTTTCAGTGATAATCTTCATGATTCTGCTGTTACAAATGTGCAGAATCACCGAAATCGCTGTTTTCGTGCTTTTGAATGCGAAAAACACGTTTTCTGGTGTTTTCAGCACGCCGCAGAGTGTTTGACATGCGGAAACTGCGATATCTTCGGTATCGTTGATGTTTCCAGCTGAGATATGCATTTTCAGTGATAATCTTCATGATTCTGCTGTTACAAGTGTGCAGAATCACCGAAATCGTTGTTTTCGTGCTTTTGAATGCGAAAAACACGTTTTCTGGTGTTTTCAGCACGCCACAGAGTGTTTGATATGCGGAAACTGCGATATCTTTGGTATCGTAGTTGTTTCCAGCTGAGAATTGCATTATCAGTGATAATCTTCATGATTCTGCTGTTACAAGTGTGCAGAATCACCGAAATCGCTGTTTTCGTGCTATTGAATGCGAAAAACCCGTTTTCTGGTGTTTTCAGCACTCCACAGTGCGTTTGATATGCGGAAACTGCCATATCTTCGGTATCGTTGTTGTATCCAGCTGAGATATGCATTTTCAGTGATAATCCTCATGATTCTGCTGTAACAAGCGTGCAGAATCACCGAAATCGCTGTTTTCGTGCTATTGAATGCGAAAACACGTTTTCTGGTGTTTTTAGCACTCCACAGTGCGTTTGATATGCGGAAACTGCCATATCTTCGGTATCGTTGATGTTTCCAGCTGAGATATGCATTTTCAGTGATAATCTTCATGATTCTGCTGTTACAAGTGTGCAGAATCACCGAAATCGTTGTTTTCATGCTTTTGAATGCGAAAAACACGTTTTCTGGTGTCTTCAGCACGCCACAGAGTGTTTGATATGCGGAAACTGCGATATCTTTGGTATCGTTGTTGTTTCCAGCTGAGATATGCATTATCAGTGATAATCTTCATGATTCTGCTGTTACAAGTGTGCAGAATCACCGAAATCGCTGTTTTCGTGCTATTGAATGCGAAAAACACGTTTTCTGGTGTTTTCAGCACTCCACAGTGCGTTTGATATGCGGAAACTGCCATATCTTCGGTATCGTTGTTGTTTCCAGCTGAGATATGCATTTTCAGTGATAATCTTCATGATTCTGCTGTTACAAGTGTGCAGAATCACCGATATCGCAGTTTTCGTGCTATTGAATGCGAAAACACGTATTCTGGTGTTTTCAGCACTCCACAGTGCGTTTGATATGCGGAAACTGCCATATCTTCGGTATCGTTGTTGTTTCCAGCTGAGATATGCATTTTCAGTGATAATTTTCATTATTCTGCTGTTACAAGTGTGCAGAATCACCGACATCGCTGTTTTCGTGCTATTGAATGCGAAAACACATTTTCTGGTGTTTTCAGCACTCCACAGAGCGTTTGATATGCGGAAACTGCCATATCTTCGGTATCGTTGATGTTTCCAGCTGAGATATGCATTTTCAGTGATAATCTTCATGATTCTGCTGTTTCAAATGTGCAGAATCACCGAAATCGCTGTTTTCGAGCTTTTGAATGCGAAAAACACGTTTTCTGGTGTTTTCAGCACGCCGCAGAGTGTTTGACATGCGGAAACTGCGATATCTTCGGTATCGTTGATGTTTCCAGCTGAGATATGCATTTTCAGTGATAATCTTCATGATTCTGCTGTTACAAGTGTGCAGAATCACCGAAATCGTTGTTTTCGTGCTTTTGAATGCGAAAAACACGTTTTCTGGTGCTTTCAGCACGCCACAGAGTGTTTGATATGCGGAAACTGCGATATCTTTGGTATCGTTGTTGTTTCCAGCTGAGATATGCATTATCAGTGATAATCTTCATGATTCTGCTGTTACAAGTGTGCAGAATCACCGAAATCGCTGTTTTCGTGCTATTGAATGCGAAAAACACGTTTTCTGGTGTTTTCAGCACTCCACAGTGCGTTTGATATGCGGAAACTGCCATATCTTCGGTATCGTTGTTGTTACCAGCTGAGATATGCATTTTCAGTGATAATTTTCATGATTCTGCTGTTACAAGTGTGCAGAATCACCGACATCGCTGTTTTCGTGCTATTGAATGCGAAAACACATTTTCTGGTGTTTTCAGCACTCCACAGTGCGTTTGATATGCGGAAACTGCCATATCTTGGGTATCGTTGATGTTTCCAGCTGAGATATGCATTTTCAGTGATAATCTTCATGATTCTGCAGTTTCAAATGTGCAGAATCACCGAAATCGCTGTTTTCGTGCTTTTGAATGCGAAAAACACGTTTTCTGGTGTTTTCAGCACGCCGCAGAGTGTTTGACATGCGGAAACTGCGATATCTTCGGTATCGTTGATGTTTCCAGCTGAGATATGCATTTTCAGTGATAATCATCATGATTCTGCTGTTACAAGTGTGCAGAATCACCGAAATCGTTGTTTTCGTGCTTTTGAATGCGAAAAACACGTTTTCTGGTGTTTTCAGCACGCCACAGAGTGTTTGATATGCGGAAACTGCCATATCTTCGGTATCGTTGATGTTTCCAGCTGAGATATGCATTTTCAGTGATAATCTTCATGATTCTGCTGTTACAAATGTGCAGAATCACGGAAACCGCTGTTTTCGTGCTATTGAATGCGAAAAACACGTTTTCTGGTGTTTTCAGCACTCCACAGTGCGTTTGATATGCGGAAACTGCGATATCTTCGGTATCGTTGTTGTTTCCAGCTGAGATATGCATTTTCAGTGATAATCTTCATGATTCTGCTGTTACAAGTGTGCAGAATCACCGAAATCGCTGTTTTCGTGCTATTGAATGCGAAAACACGTTTTCTGGTGTCTTCAGCACTCCACAGTGCGTTTGATATGCGGAAACTGCCATATCTTCGGTATCGTTGATGTTTCCAGCTGAGATATGCATTTTCAGTGATAATCTTCATGATTCTGCTGTTACAAGTGTGCAGAATCACCGAAATCACTGTTTTCGTGCTTTTGAATGCGAAAAACACGTTTTCTGGTGTTCTCAGCACGCCACAGAGTGTTTGATATGCGGAAACTGCGATATCTTTGGTATCGTTGTTGTTTCCAGCTGAGGTATGCATTTTCAGTGGTAATCTTCATGATTCTGCTGTTACAAGTGTGCAGAATCACGGATATCGCTGTTTTCGTGCTATTGAATGCGAAAACACGTTTTCTGGTGTTTTCAGTACTCCACAGTGCGTTTGATATGCGGAAACTGCCATATCTTCGGTATCGTTGTTGTTTCCAGCTGAGATATGCATTTTCAGTGGTAATTTTCATGATTCTGCTGTTACAAGTGTGCAGAATCACCGACATCGCTGTTTTCGTGCTATTGAATGCGAAAACACATTTTCTGGTGTTTTCAGCACTCCACAGTGCGTTTGATATGCGGAAACTGCCATATCTTCGGTATCGTTGATGTTTCCAGCTGAGATATGCATTTTCAGTGATAATCTTCATGATTCTGCTGTTTCAAATGTGCAGAATCACCGAAATCGTTGTTTTCGTGCTTTTGAATGCGATAAACACGTTTTCTGGTGTTTTCAGCACGCCACAGAGTGTTTGATATGCGGAAACTGCCATATCTTCGGTATCGTTGTTGTTTCCAGCTGAGATATGCATTTTCAGTGATAATTTTCATGATTCTGCTGTTACAAGTGTGCAGAATCACCGACATCGCTGTTTTCGTGCTATTGAATGCGAAAACACGTTTTCTGGTGTTTTCAGCACGCCGCAGAGTGTTTGACATGCGGAAACTGCGATATCTTCGGTATCGTTGATGTTTCCAGCTGAGATATGTATTTTCAGTGATAATCTTCATGATTTTGGTGTTAAAAGTGTGCAGAATCACCGAAATCGTTGTTTTCGTGCTTTTAAATGCGAAAAACACGTTTTCTGGTGTTTTCAGCACGCCACAGAGTGTTTGATATGCGGAAACTGCGATATCTTTGGTATCGTTGTTGTTTCCAGCTGAGATATGCATTATCAGTGATAATCTTCATGATTCTGCTGTTACAAGTGTGCAGAATCACCGAAATCGCTGTTTTCGTGCTATTGAATGCGAAAAACTCGTTTTCTGGTGTTTTCAGCACTCCACAGTGCGTTTGATATGCGGAAACTGCCATATCTTCGGTATCGTTGTTGTATCCAGCTGAGATATGCATTTTCAGTGATAATCCTCATGATTCTGCTGTTACAAGTGTGCAGAATCACCGAAATCGCTGTTTTCGTGCTATTGAATGCGAAAACACGTTTTCTGGTGTTTTCAGCACTCCACAGTGCGTTTGATATGCGGAAACTGCCATATCTTCGGTATCGTTGATGTTTCCAGCTGAGATATGCATTTTCAGTGATAATCTTCATGATTCTGCTGTTACAAGTGTGCAGAATCACCGAAATCGTTGTTTTCGTGCTTTTGAATGCGAAAAACACGTTTTCTGGTGTTTTCAGCACGCCACAGAGTGTTTGATATGCGGAAACTGCGATATCTTTGGTATCGTTGTTGTTTCCAGCTGAGATATGCATTATCAGTGATAATCTTCAAGATTCTGCTGTTACAAGTGTGCAGAATCACCGACATCGCTGTTTTCGTGCTATTGAATGCGAAAACACATTTTCCGGTGTTTTCAGCACTCCACAGTGCGTTTGATATGCGGAAACTGCCATATCTTCGGTATCGTTGATGTTTCCAGCTGAGATATGCATTTTCAGTGATAATCTTCATGATTCTGCTGTTTCAAATGTGCAGAATCGCCGAAATCGCTGTTTTCGTGCTTTTGAATGCGAAAAACACGTTTTCTGGTGTTTTCAGCACGCCGCAGAGTGTTTGACATGCGGAAACTGCGATATCTTCGGTATCGTTGATGTTTCCAGCTGAGATATGCATTTTCAGTGATAATCTTCATGATTCTGCTGTTACAAGTGTACAGAATCACCGAAATCGATGTTTTCGTGCTTTTGAATGCGAAAAACACGTTTTCTGGTGTTTTCAGCACGCCACAGAGTGTTTGATATGCGGAAACTGCGATATCTTCGGTATCGTTGTTGTTTCCAGCTGAGATATGCATTTTCAGTGATAATCTTCATGATTCTGCTGTTACAAGTGTGCACAATCACCGATATCGCTGTTTTCGTGCTATTGAATGCGAAAACACGTATTCTGGTGTTTTCAGCACTCCACAGTGCGTTTGATATGCGGAAACTGCCATATCTTCGGTATCGTTGTTGTTTCCAGCTGAGATATGCATTTTCAGTGATAATCTTCATGATTCTGCTGTTACAAGTGTGCAGAATCACCGACATCGCTGTTTTCGTGCTATTGAATGCAAAAACACATTTTCTGGTGTTTTCAGCACTCCACAGTGCGTTTGATATGCGGAAACTGCCATATCTTCGGTATCGTTGATGTTTCCAGCTGAGATATGCATTTTCAGTGATAATCTTCATGATTCTGGTGTTACAAGTGTGCAGAATCACCGAAATCGCTGTTTTCGTGCTATTGAATGCGAAAAACACGTTTTCTGGTGTTTTCAGCACTCCACAGTGCGTTTGATATGCGGAAACTGCCATATCTTCGGTATCGTTGTTGTATCCAGCTGAGTTATGCATTTTCAGTGATAATCTTCATGATTCTGCTGTTACAAGTGTGCAGAATCACCGAAATCGCTGTTTTCGTGCTATTGAACGCGAAAAACACGTTTTCTGGTGTTTTCAGCACTCCACAGTTCGTTTGATATGCGGAAACTGCCATATCTTCGGTATCGTTGATGTTTCCAGCTGAGATTTGCATTTTCAGTGATAATCTTCATGATTCTGCTGTTACAAGTGTGCAGGATCACCGAAATCGCTTTTTTCGTGCTATTGAATGCGAAAAACACGTTTTCTGGTGTTTTCAGCACGCCACAGAGTGTTTGATATGCGGAAACTGCCATATCTTCGGTATCGTTGATGTTTCCAGCTGAGATATGCATTTTCAGTGATAATCTTCATGATTCTGCTGTTACAAATGTGCAGAATCACCGAAATCGCTGTTTTCGTGCTTTTGAATGCGAAAAACACGTTTTCTGGTGTTTTCAGCACGCCGCAGAGTGTTTGACATGCGGAAACTGCGATATATTTAGTATCGTTGTTGTTTCCAGCTGAGATATGCATTATCAGTGATAATCTTCATGATTCTGCTGTTACAAGTGTGCAGAATCGCCGAAATCGCTGTATTCGTGCTATTGTATGCGAAAAACACGTTTTCTGGTGTTTTCAGCACTCCACAGTGCGTTCGATATGCGGAAACTGCCATATCTTCGGTATCGTTGATGTTTCCAGCTGAGATATGCATTTTCAGTGATAATCTTCATGATTCTGCTGTTACAAATGTGCAGAATCACCGAAACCGTTGTTTTCGTGCTATTGAATGCGAAAAACACGTTTTCTGGTGTTTTCAGCACTCCACAGTGCGTTTGATATGCGGAAACTGCCATATCTTCGGTATCGTTGATGTTTCCAGCTGAAATATGCATTTTCAGTGATAATCTTCATGATACTGCTGTTACAAGTGTGCAGAATCACCGACATCGCTGTTTTCGTGGTATTGAATGCGAAAACACGTTTTCTGGTGTTTTCAGCACTCCACAGTGCGTTCGATATGCGGAAACTGCCATATCTTCGGTATCGTTGATGTTTCCAGCTGAGATATGCATTTTCAGTGATAATCTTCATGATTCTGCTGTTACAAATGTGCAGAATCACCGAAACCGCTGTTTTCGTGCTATTGAATGCGAAAAACACGTTTTCTGGTGTTTTCAGCACTCCACAGTGCGTTTGATATGCGGAAACTGCCATATCTTCGGTATCGTTGATGTTTCCAGCTGAGATATGCATTTTCAGTGATAATCTTCATGATTCTGCTGTTACAAGTGTGCAGAATCACCGACATCGCTGTTTTCGTGCTATTGAATGCGAAAACACGTTTTCTGGTGTTTTCAGCACTCCACAGTGCGTTTGATATGCGGAAACTGCCATATCTTCGGTATCGTTGATGTTTCCAGCTGAGATATGCATTTTCAGTGATAATCTTCATGATTCTGCTGTTACAAATGTGCAGAATCACCGAAATCGCTGTTTTCGTGCTTTTGAATGCGAAAAACACGTTTTCTGGTGTTTTCAGCACGCCGCAGAGTGTTTGACATGCGGAAACTGCGATATCTTCGGTATCGTTGATGTTTCCAGCTGAGATATGCATTTTCAGTGATAATCTTCATGATTCTGCTGTTACAAGTGTGCAGAATCACCGAAATCGTTGTTTTCGTGCTTTTGAATGCGAAAAACACGTTTTCTGGTGTTTTCAGCACGCCACAGAGTGTTTGATATGCGGAAACTGCGATATCTTTGGTATCGTAGTTGTTTCCAGCTGAGAATTGCATTATCAGTGATAATCTTCATGATTCTGCTGTTACAAGTGTGCAGAATCACCGAAATCGCTGTTTTCGTGCTATTGAATGCGAAAAACCCGTTTTCTGGTGTTTTCAGCACTCCACAGTGCGTTTGATATGCGGAAACTGCCATATCTTCGGTATCGTTGTTGTATCCAGCTGAGATATGCATTTTCAGTGATAATCCTCATGATTCTGCTGTTACAAGCGTGCAGAATCACCGAAATCGCTGTTTTCGTGCTATTGAATGCGAAAACACGTTTTCTGGTGTTTTCAGCACTCCACAGTGCGTTTGATATGCGGAAACTGCCATATCTTCGGTATCGTTGATGTTTCCAGCTGAGATATGCATTTTCAGTGATAATCTTCATGATTCTGCTGTTACAAGTGTGCAGAATCACCGAAATCGTTGTTTTCATGCTTTTGAATGCGAAAAACACGTTTTCTGGTGTCTTCAGCACGCCACAGAGTGTTTGATATGCGGAAACTGCGATATCTTTGGTATCGTTGTTGTTTCCAGCTGAGATATGCATTATCAGTGATAATCTTCATGATTCTGCTGTTACAAGTGTGCAGAATCACCGAAATCGCTGTTTTCGTGCTATTGAATGCGAAAAACACGTTTTCTGGTGTTTTCAGCACTCCACAGTGCGTTTGATATGCGGAAACTGCCATATCTTCGGTATCGTTGTTGTTTCCAGCTGAGATATGCATTTTCAGTGATAATCTTCATGATTCTGCTGTTACAAGTGTGCAGAATCACCGATATCGCAGTTTTCGTGCTATTGAATGCGAAAACACGTATTCTGGTGTTTTCAGCACTCCACAGTGCGTTTGATATGCGGAAACTGCCATATCTTCGGTATCGTTGTTGTTTCCAGCTGAGATATGCATTTTCAGTGATAATTTTCATTATTCTGCTGTTACAAGTGTGCAGAATCACCGACATCGCTGTTTTCGTGCTATTGAATGCGAAAACACATTTTCTGGTGTTTTCAGCACTCCACAGAGCGTTTGATATGCGGAAACTGCCATATCTTCGGTATCGTTGATGTTTCCAGCTGAGATATGCATTTTCAGTGATAATCTTCATGATTCTGCTGTTTCAAATGTGCAGAATCACCGAAATCGCTGTTTTCGAGCTTTTGAATGCGAAAAACACGTTTTCTGGTGTTTTCAGCACGCCGCAGAGTGTTTGACATGCGGAAACTGCGATATCTTCGGTATCGTTGATGTTTCCAGCTGAGATATGCATTTTCAGTGATAATCTTCATGATTCTGCTGTTACAAATGTGCAGAATCACCGAAACCGCTGTTTTCGTGCTATTGAATGCGAAAAACACGTTTTCTGGTGTTTTCAGCACTCCACAGTGCGTTTGATATGCGGAAACTGCGATATCTTCGGTATCGTTGTTGTTTCCAGCTGAGATATGCATTTTCAGTGATAATCTTCATGATTCTGCTGTTACAAGTGTGCAGAATCACCGAAATCGCTGTTTTCGTGCTATTGAATGCGAAAACACGTTTTCTGGTGTCTTCAGCACTCCACAGTGCGTTTGATATGCGGAAACTGCCATATCTTCGGTATCGTTGATGTTTCCAGCTGAGATATGCATTTTCAGTGATAATCTTCATGATTCTGCTGTTACAAGTGTGCAGAATCACCGAAATCACTGTTTTCGTGCTTTTGAATGCGAAAAACACGTTTTCTGGTGTTCTCAGCACGCCACAGAGTGTTTGATATGCGGAAACTGCGATATCTTTGGTATCGTTGTTGTTTCCAGCTGAGGTATGCATTTTCAGTGGTAATCTTCATGATTCTGCTGTTACAAGTGTGCAGAATCACGGATATCGCTGTTTTCGTGCTATTGAATGCGAAAACACGTTTTCTGGTGTTTTCAGTACTCCACAGTGCGTTTGATATGCGGAAACTGCCATATCTTCGGTATCGTTGTTGTTTCCAGCTGAGATATGCATTTTCAGTGGTAATTTTCATGATTCTGCTGTTACAAGTGTGCAGAATCACCGACATCGCTGTTTTCGTGCTATTGAATGCGAAAACACATTTTCTGGTGTTTTCAGCACTCCACAGTGCGTTTGATATGCGGAAACTGCCATATCTTCGGTATCGTTGATGTTTCCAGCTGAGATATGCATTTTCAGTGATAATCTTCATGATTCTGCTGTTTCAAATGTGCAGAATCACCGAAATCGTTGTTTTCGTGCTTTTGAATGCGATAAACACGTTTTCTGGTGTTTTCAGCACGCCACAGAGTGTTTGATATGCGGAAACTGCCATATCTTCGGTATCGTTGTTGTTTCCAGCTGAGATATGCATTTTCAGTGATAATTTTCATGATTCTGCTGTTACAAGTGTGCAGAATCACCGACATCGCTGTTTTCGTGCTATTGAATGCGAAAACACGTTTTCTGGTGTTTTCAGCACGCCGCAGAGTGTTTGACATGCGGAAACTGCGATATCTTCGGTATCGTTGATGTTTCCAGCTGAGATATGTATTTTCAGTGATAATCTTCATGATTCTGGTGTTACAAGTGTGCAGAATCACCGAAATCGTTGTTTTCGTGCTTTTGAATGCGAAAAACACGTTTTCTGGTGTTTTCAGCACGCCACAGAGTGTTTGATATGCGGAAACTGCGATATCTTTGGTATCGTTGTTGTTTCCAGCTGAGATATGCATTATCAGTGATAATCTTCATGATTCTGCTGTTACAAGTGTGCAGAATCACCGAAATCGCTGTTTTCGTGCTATTGAATGCGAAAAACTCGTTTTCTGGTGTTTTCAGCACTCCACAGTGCGTTTGATATGCGGAAACTGCCATATCTTCGGTATCGTTGTTGTATCCAGCTGAGATATGCATTTTCAGTGATAATCCTCATGATTCTGCTGTTACAAGTGTGCAGAATCACCGAAATCGCTGTTTTCGTGCTATTGAATGCGAAAACACGTTTTCTGGTGTTTTCAGCACTCCACAGTGCGTTTGATATGCGGAAACTGCCATATCTTCGGTATCGTTGATGTTTCCAGCTGAGATATGCATTTTCAGTGATAATCTTCATGATTCTGCTGTTACAAGTGTGCAGAATCACCGAAATCGTTGTTTTCGTGCTTTTGAATGCGAAAAACACGTTTTCTGGTGTTTTCAGCACGCCACAGAGTGTTTGATATGCGGAAACTGCGATATCTTTGGTATCGTTGTTGTTTCCAGCTGAGATATGCATTATCAGTGATAATCTTCAAGATTCTGCTGTTACAAGTGTGCAGAATCACCGACATCGCTGTTTTCGTGCTATTGAATGCGAAAACACATTTTCCGGTGTTTTCAGCACTCCACAGTGCGTTTGATATGCGGAAACTGCCATATCTTCGGTATCGTTGATGTTTCCAGCTGAGATATGCATTTTCAGTGATAATCTTCATGATTCTGCTGTTTCAAATGTGCAGAATCGCCGAAATCGCTGTTTTCGTGCTTTTGAATGCGAAAAACACGTTTTCTGGTGTTTTCAGCACGCCGCAGAGTGTTTGACATGCGGAAACTGCGATATCTTCGGTATCGTTGATGTTTCCAGCTGAGATATGCATTTTCAGTGATAATCTTCATGATTCTGCTGTTACAAGTGTACAGAATCACCGAAATCGATGTTTTCGTGCTTTTGAATGCGAAAAAGACGTTTTCTGGTGTTTTCAGCACGCCACAGAGTGTTTGATATGCGGAAACTGCGATATCTTCGGTATCGTTGTTGTTTCCAGCTGAGATATGCATTTTCAGTGATAATCTTCATGATTCTGCTGTTACAAGTGTGCAGAATCACCGATATCGCTGTTTTCGTGCTATTGAATGCGAAAACACGTATTCTGGTGTTTTCAGCACTCCACAGTGCGTTTGATATGCGGAAACTGCCATATCTTCGGTATCGTTGTTGTTTCCAGCTGAGATATGCATTTTCAGTGATAATCTTCATGATTCTGCTGTTACAAGTGTGCAGAATCACCGACATCGCTGTTTTCGTGCTATTGAATGCAAAAACACATTTTCTGGTGTTTTCAGCACTCCACAGTGCGTTTGATATGCGGAAACTGCCATATCTTCGGTATCGTTGATGTTTCCAGCTGAGATATGCATTTTCAGTGATAATCTTCATGATTCTGGTGTTACAAGTGTGCAGAATCACCGAAATCGTTGTTTTCGTGCTTTTGAATGCGAAAAACACGTTTTCTGGTGTTTTCAGCACGCCACAGAGTGTTTGATATGCGGAAACTGCGATATCTTTGGTATCGTTGTTGTTTCCAGCTGAGATATGCATTATCAGTGATAATCTTCATGATTCTGCTGTTACAAGTGTGCAGAATAACCGAAATCGCTGTTTTCGTGCTATTGAATGCGAAAAACTCGTTTTCTGGTGTTTTCAGCACTCCACAGTGCGTTTGATATGCGGAAACTGCCATATCTTCGGTATCGTTGTTGTATCCAGCTGAGATATGCATTTTCAGTGATAATCCTCATGATTCTGCTGTTACAAGTGTGCAGAATCACCGAAATCGCTGTTTTCGTGCTATTGAATGCGAAAACACGTTTTCTGGTGTTTTCAGCACTCCACAGTGCGTTTGATATGCGGAAACTGCCATATCTTCGGTATCGTTGATGTTTCCAGCTGAGATATGCATTTTCAGTGATAATCTTCATGATTCTGCTGTTACAAGTGTGCAGAATCACCGAAATCGTTGTTTTCGTGCTTTTGAATGCGAAAAACACGTTTTCTGGTGTTTTCAGCACGCCACAGAGTGTTTGATATGCGGAAACTGCGATATCTTTGGTATCGTTGTTGTTTCCAGCTGAGAAATGCATTATCAGTGATAATCTTCAAGATTCTGCTGTTACAAGTGTGCAGAATCACCGACATCGCTGTTTTCGTGCTATTGAATGCGAAAACACATTTTCCGGTGTTTTCAGCACTCCACAGTGCGTTTGATATGCGGAAACTGCCATATCTTCGGTATCGTTGATGTTTCCAGCTGAGATATGCATTTTCAGTGATAATCTTCATGATTCTGCTGTTTCAAATGTGCAGAATCGCCGAAATCGCTGTTTTCGTGCTTTTGAATGCGAAAAACACGTTTTCTGGTGTTTTCAGCACGCCGCAGAGTGTTTGACATGCGGAAACTGCGATATCTTCGGTATCGTTGATGTTTCCAGCTGAGATATGCATTTTCAGTGATAATCTTCATGATTCTGCTGTTACAAGTGTACAGAATCACCGAAATCGATGTTTTCGTGCTTTTGAACGCGAAAAACACGTTTTCTGGTGTTTTCAGCACGCCACAGAGTGTTTGATATGCGGAAACTGCGATATCTTCGGTATCGTTGTTGTTTCCAGCTGAGATATGCATTTTCAGTGATAATCTTCATGATTCTGCTGTTACAAGTGTGCAGAATCACCGACATCGCTGTTTTCGTGCTATTGAATGCAAAAACACATTTTCTGGTGTTTTCAGCACTCCACAGTGCGTTTGATATGCGGAAACTGCCATATCTTCGGTATCGTTGATGTTTCCAGCTGAGATATGCATTTTCAGTGATAATCTTCATGATTCTGCTGTTTCAAATGTGCAGAATCACCGAAATCGCTGTTTTCGTGCTTTTGAATGCGAAAAACACGTTTTCTGGTGTTTTCAGCACGCCGCAGAGTGTTTGACATGCGGAAACTGCCATATCTTCGGTATCGTTGTTGTTTCCAGCTGAGATATGCATTTTCAGTGATAATTTTCATGATTCTGCTGTTACAAGTGTGCAGAATCACCGACATCGCTGTTTTCGTGCTATTGAATGCGAAAACACATTTTCTGGTGTTTTCAGCACTCCACAGTGCGTTTGATATGCGGAAACTGCCATATCTTCGGTATCGTTGATGTTTCCAGCTGAGATATGCATTTTCAGTGATAATCTTCATGATTCTGCTGTTTCACATGTGCAGAATCACCGAAATCGCTGTTTTCGTGCTTTTGAATGCGAAAAACACGTTTTCTGGTGTTTTCAGCACGCCGCAGAGTGTTTGACATGCGGAAACTGCGATATCTTCGGTATCGTTGATATTTCCAGCTGAGATATGCATTTTCAGTGATAATCTTCATGATTCTGCTGTTCCAAGTGTACAGAATCACCGAAATCGTTGTTTTCGTGCTTTTGAATGCGAAAAACACGTTTTCTGGTGTTTTCAGCACGCCACAGAGTGTTTGATATGCGGAAACTGCGATATCTTCGGTATCGTTGTTGTTTCCAGCTGAGATATGCATTTTCAGTGATAATCTTCATGATTCTGCTGTTACAAGTGTGCAGAATCACCGATATCGCTGTTTTCGTGCTATTGAATGCGAAAACACGTATTCTGGTGTTTTCAGCACTCCACAGTGCGTTTGATATGCGGAAACTGCCATATCTTCGGTATCGTTGTTGTTTCCAGCTGAGATATGCATTTTCAGTGATAATTTTCATGATTCTGCTGTTACAAGTGTGCAGAATCACCGACATCGCTGTTTTCGTGCTATTGAATGCAAAAACACATTTTCTGGTGTTTTCAGCACTCCACAGTGCGTTTGATATGCGGAAACTGCCATATCTTCGGTATCGTTGATGTTTCCAGCTGAGATATGCATTTTCAGTGATATTCTTCATGATTCTGCTGTTTCAAATGTGCAGAATCACAGAAATCGCTGTTTTCGTGCTTTTGAATGCGAAAAACACGTTTTCTGGTGTTTTCAGCACGCCGCAGAGTGTTTGACATGCGGAAACTGCGATATCTTCGGTATCGTTGATGTTTCCAGCTGAGATATGCATTTTCAGTGATAATCTTCATGATTCTGCTGTTACAAGTGTGCAGAATCACCGAAATCGTTGTTTTCGTGCTTTTGAATGCGAAAAACACGTTTTCTGGTGTTTTCAGCACTCCACAGTGCGTTTGATATGCGGAAACTGCCATATCTTCGGTATCGTTGATGTTTCCAGCTGAGATATGCATTTTCAGTGATAATCTTCATGATTCTGCTGTTACAAGGGTGCAGAATCACCGAAATCGCTGTTTTCGTGCTATTGAATGCGAAAAACACGTTTTCTGGTGTTTTCAGCACTCCACAGTGCGTTTGAAATGCGGAAACTGCCATATCTTCGGTATCGTTGATTTTTCCAGCTGAGATATGCATTTTCAGTGATAATCTTCATGATTCTGCTGTTACAAGTGTGCAGAATCACCGAAATCGCTGTTTTCGTGCTTTTGAATGCGAAAAACACGATTTCTGGTGTTTTCAGCACTCCACAGTGCGTATGATATGCGGAAAATGCCATATCTTCGGTATCGTTGTTGTTTCCAGCTGAGATATGCATTTTCAGTGATAATCTTCATGATTCTGCTGTTACAAGTGTGCAGAATCACCGAAATCGCTGTTTTCGTGCTTTTGAATGCGAAGAACACGTTTTCTGGTGTTTTCAGCACGCCGCAGAGTGTTTGACATGCGGAAACTGCGATATCTTCGGTATCGTTGATGTTTCCAGCTGAGATATGCATTTTCAGTGATAATCTTCATGATTCTGCTGTTACAAGTGTACAGAATCACCGAAATCGATGTTTTCGTGCTTTTGAATGCGAAAAACACGTTTTCTGGTGTTTTCAGCACGCCACAGAGTGTTTGATATGCGGAAACTGCCATATCTTCGGTATCGTTGATTTTTCCAGCTGAGATATGCATTTTCAGTGATAATCTTCATGATTCTGCTGTTACAAGTGTGCAGAATCACCGAAATCGCTGTTTTCGTGCTTTTGAATGCGAAAAACACGATTTCTGGTGTTTTCAGCACTCCACAGTGCGTTTGATATGCGGAAAATGCCATATCTTCGGTATCGTTGTTGTTTCCAGCTGAGATATGCATTTTCAGTGATAATCTTCATGATTCTGCTGTTACAAGTGTGCAGAATCACCGAAATCGCTGTTTTCGTGCTTTTGAATGCGAAGAACACGTTTTCTGGTGTTTTCAGCACGCCGCAGAGTGTTTGACATGCGGAAACTGCGATATCTTCGGTATCGTTGATGTTTCCAGCTGAGATATGCATTTTCAGTGATAATCTTCATGATTCTGCTGTTACAAGTGTACAGAATCACCGAAATCGATGTTTTCGTGCTTTTGAATGCGAAAAACACGTTTTCTGGTGTTTTCAGCACGCCACAGAGTGTTTGATATGCGGAAACTGCGATATCTTCGGTATCGTTGTTGTTTCCAGCTGAGATATGCATTTTCAGTGATAATCTTCATGATTCTGCTGTTACAAGTGTGCAGAATCACCGATATCGCTGTTTTCGTGCTATTGAATGCGAAAAACACGTTTTCTGGTGTTTTCAGCACTCCACAGTTCGTTTGATATGCGGAAACTGCCATATCTTCGGTATCGTTGATGTTTCCAGCTGAGATTTGCATTTTCAGTGATAATCTTCATGATTCTGCTGTTACAAGTGTGCAGGATCACCGAAATCGCTTTTTTCGTGCTATTGAATGCGAAAAACACGTTTTCTGGTGTTTTCAGCACGCCACAGAGTGTTTGATATGCGGAAACTGCCATATCTTCGGTATCGTTGTTGTTTCCAGCTGAGATATGCATTTTCAGTGATAATCTTCATGATTCTGCTGTTACAAGTGTGCAGAATCACCGACATCGCTGTTTTCGTGCTATTGAATGCAAAAACACATTTTCTGGTGTTTTCAGCACTCCACAGTGCGTTTGATATGCGGAAACTGCCATATCTTCGGTATCGTTGATGTTTCCAGCTGAGATATGCATTTTCAGTGATAATCTTCATGATTCTGCTGTTACAAGTGTGCAGAATCACCGAAATCGCTGTTTTCGTGCTTTTGAATGCGAAGAACACGTTTTCTGGTGTTTTCAGCACGCCGCAGAGTGTTTGACATGCGGAAACTGCGATATCTTCGGTATCGTTGATGTTTCCAGCTGAGTTATGCATTTTCAGTGATAATCTTCATGATTCTGCTGTTACAAGTGTGCAGAATCACCGAAATCGCTGTTTTCGTGCTATTGAACGCGAAAAACACGTTTTCTGGTGTTTTCAGCACTCCACAGTTCGTTTGATATGCGGAAACTGCCATATCTTCGGTATCGTTGATGTTTCCAGCTGAGATTTGCATTTTCAGTGATAATCTTCATGATTCTGCTGTTACAAGTGTGCAGGATCACCGAAATCGCTTTTTTCGTGCTATTGAATGCGAAAAACACGTTTTCTGGTGTTTTCAGCACGCCACAGAGTGTTTGATATGCGGAAACTGCCATATCTTCGGTATCGTTGATGTTTCCAGCTGAGATATGCATTTTCAGTGATAATCTTCATGATTCTGCTGTTACAAATGTGCAGAATCACCGAAATCGCTGTTTTCGTGCTTTTGAATGCGAAAAACACGTTTTCTGGTGTTTTCAGCACGCCGCAGAGTGTTTGACATGCGGAAACTGCGATATATTTAGTATCGTTGTTGTTTCCAGCTGAGATATGCATTATCAGTGATAATCTTCATGATTCTGCTGTTACAAGTGTGCAGAATCGCCGAAATCGCTGTATTCGTGCTATTGTATGCGAAAAACACGTTTTCTGGTGTTTTCAGCACTCCACAGTGCGTTCGATATGCGGAAACTGCCATATCTTCGGTATCGTTGATGTTTCCAGCTGAGATATGCATTTTCAGTGATAATCTTCATGATTCTGCTGTTACAAATGTGCAGAATCACCGAAACCGTTGTTTTCGTGCTATTGAATGCGAAAAACACGTTTTCTGGTGTTTTCAGCACTCCACAGTGCGTTTGATATGCGGAAACTGCCATATCTTCGGTATCGTTGATGTTTCCAGCTGAAATATGCATTTTCAGTGATAATCTTCATGATACTGCTGTTACAAGTGTGCAGAATCACCGACATCGCTGTTTTCGTGGTATTGAATGCGAAAACACGTTTTCTGGTGTTTTCAGCACTCCACAGTGCGTTCGATATGCGGAAACTGCCATATCTTCGGTATCGTTGATGTTTCCAGCTGAGATATGCATTTTCAGTGATAATCTTCATGATTCTGCTGTTACAAATGTGCAGAATCACCGAAACCGCTGTTTTCGTGCTATTGAATGCGAAAAACACGTTTTCTGGTGTTTTCAGCACTCCACAGTGCGTTTGATATGCGGAAACTGCCATATCTTCGGTATCGTTGATGTTTCCAGCTGAGATATGCATTTTCAGTGATAATCTTCATGATTCTGCTGTTACAAGTGTGCAGAATCACCGACATCGCTGTTTTCGTGCTATTGAATGCGAAAACACGTTTTCTGGTGTTTTCAGCACTCCACAGTGCGTTTGATATGCGGAAACTGCCATATCTTCGGTATCGTTGATGTTTCCAGCTGAGATATGCATTTTCAGTGATAATCTTCATGATTCTGCTGTTACAAATGTGCAGAATCACCGAAATCGCTGTTTTCGTGCTTTTGAATGCGAAAAACACGTTTTCTGGTGTTTTCAGCACGCCGCAGAGTGTTTGACATGCGGAAACTGCGATATCTTCGGTATCGTTGATGTTTCCAGCTGAGATATGCATTTTCAGTGATAATCTTCATGATTCTGCTGTTACAAGTGTGCAGAATCACCGAAATCGTTGTTTTCGTGCTTTTGAATGCGAAAAACACGTTTTCTGGTGTTTTCAGCACGCCACAGAGTGTTTGATATGCGGAAACTGCGATATCTTTGGTATCGTAGTTGTTTCCAGCTGAGAATTGCATTATCAGTGATAATCTTCATGATTCTGCTGTTACAAGTGTGCAGAATCACCGAAATCGCTGTTTTCGTGCTATTGAATGCGAAAAACCCGTTTTCTGGTGTTTTCAGCACTCCACAGTGCGTTTGATATGCGGAAACTGCCATATCTTCGGTATCGTTGTTGTATCCAGCTGAGATATGCATTTTCAGTGATAATCCTCATGATTCTGCTGTTACAAGCGTGCAGAATCACCGAAATCGCTGTTTTCGTGCTATTGAATGCGAAAACACGTTTTCTGGTGTTTTCAGCACTCCACAGTGCGTTTGATATGCGGAAACTGCCATATCTTCGGTATCGTTGATGTTTCCAGCTGAGATATGCATTTTCAGTGATAATCTTCATGATTCTGCTGTTACAAGTGTGCAGAATCACCGAAATCGTTGTTTTCATGCTTTTGAATGCGAAAAACACGTTTTCTGGTGTCTTCAGCACGCCACAGAGTGTTTGATATGCGGAAACTGCGATATCTTTGGTATCGTTGTTGTTTCCAGCTGAGATATGCATTATCAGTGATAATCTTCATGATTCTGCTGTTACAAGTGTGCAGAATCACCGAAATCGCTGTTTTCGTGCTATTGAATGCGAAAAACACGTTTTCTGGTGTTTTCAGCACTCCACAGTGCGTTTGATATGCGGAAACTGCCATATCTTCGGTATCGTTGTTGTTTCCAGCTGAGATATGCATTTTCAGTGATAATCTTCATGATTCTGCTGTTACAAGTGTGCAGAATCACCGATATCGCAGTTTTCGTGCTATTGAATGCGAAAACACGTATTCTGGTGTTTTCAGCACTCCACAGTGCGTTTGATATGCGGAAACTGCCATATCTTCGGTATCGTTGTTGTTTCCAGCTGAGATATGCATTTTCAGTGATAATTTTCATTATTCTGCTGTTACAAGTGTGCAGAATCACCGACATCGCTGTTTTCGTGCTATTGAATGCGAAAACACATTTTCTGGTGTTTTCAGCACTCCACAGAGCGTTTGATATGCGGAAACTGCCATATCTTCGGTATCGTTGATGTTTCCAGCTGAGATATGCATTTTCAGTGATAATCTTCATGATTCTGCTGTTTCAAATGTGCAGAATCACCGAAATCGCTGTTTTCGAGCTTTTGAATGCGAAAAACACGTTTTCTGGTGTTTTCAGCACGCCGCAGAGTGTTTGACATGCGGAAACTGCGATATCTTCGGTATCGTTGATGTTTCCAGCTGAGATATGCATTTTCAGTGATAATCTTCATGATTCTGCTGTTACAAATGTGCAGAATCACCGAAACCGCTGTTTTCGTGCTATTGAATGCGAAAAACACGTTTTCTGGTGTTTTCAGCACTCCACAGTGCGTTTGATATGCGGAAACTGCGATATCTTCGGTATCGTTGTTGTTTCCAGCTGAGATATGCATTTTCAGTGATAATCTTCATGATTCTGCTGTTACAAGTGTGCAGAATCACCGAAATCGCTGTTTTCGTGCTATTGAATGCGAAAACACGTTTTCTGGTGTCTTCAGCACTCCACAGTGCGTTTGATATGCGGAAACTGCCATATCTTCGGTATCGTTGATGTTTCCAGCTGAGATATGCATTTTCAGTGATAATCTTCATGATTCTGCTGTTACAAGTGTGCAGAATCACCGAAATCACTGTTTTCGTGCTTTTGAATGCGAAAAACACGTTTTCTGGTGTTCTCAGCACGCCACAGAGTGTTTGATATGCGGAAACTGCGATATCTTTGGTATCGTTGTTGTTTCCAGCTGAGGTATGCATTTTCAGTGGTAATCTTCATGATTCTGCTGTTACAAGTGTGCAGAATCACGGATATCGCTGTTTTCGTGCTATTGAATGCGAAAACACGTTTTCTGGTGTTTTCAGTACTCCACAGTGCGTTTGATATGCGGAAACTGCCATATCTTCGGTATCGTTGTTGTTTCCAGCTGAGATATGCATTTTCAGTGGTAATTTTCATGATTCTGCTGTTACAAGTGTGCAGAATCACCGACATCGCTGTTTTCGTGCTATTGAATGCGAAAACACATTTTCTGGTGTTTTCAGCACTCCACAGTGCGTTTGATATGCGGAAACTGCCATATCTTCGGTATCGTTGATGTTTCCAGCTGAGATATGCATTTTCAGTGATAATCTTCATGATTCTGCTGTTTCAAATGTGCAGAATCACCGAAATCGTTGTTTTCGTGCTTTTGAATGCGATAAACACGTTTTCTGGTGTTTTCAGCACGCCACAGAGTGTTTGATATGCGGAAACTGCCATATCTTCGGTATCGTTGTTGTTTCCAGCTGAGATATGCATTTTCAGTGATAATTTTCATGATTCTGCTGTTACAAGTGTGCAGAATCACCGACATCGCTGTTTTCGTGCTATTGAATGCGAAAACACGTTTTCTGGTGTTTTCAGCACGCCGCAGAGTGTTTGACATGCGGAAACTGCGATATCTTCGGTATCGTTGATGTTTCCAGCTGAGATATGTATTTTCAGTGATAATCTTCATGATTCTGGTGTTACAAGTGTGCAGAATCACCGAAATCGTTGTTTTCGTGCTTTTGAATGCGAAAAACACGTTTTCTGGTGTTTTCAGCACGCCACAGAGTGTTTGATATGCGGAAACTGCGATATCTTTGGTATCGTTGTTGTTTCCAGCTGAGATATGCATTATCAGTGATAATCTTCATGATTCTGCTGTTACAAGTGTGCAGAATCACCGAAATCGCTGTTTTCGTGCTATTGAATGCGAAAAACTCGTTTTCTGGTGTTTTCAGCACTCCACAGTGCGTTTGATATGCGGAAACTGCCATATCTTCGGTATCGTTGTTGTATCCAGCTGAGATATGCATTTTCAGTGATAATCCTCATGATTCTGCTGTTACAAGTGTGCAGAATCACCGAAATCGCTGTTTTCGTGCTATTGAATGCGAAAACACGTTTTCTGGTGTTTTCAGCACTCCACAGTGCGTTTGATATGCGGAAACTGCCATATCTTCGGTATCGTTGATGTTTCCAGCTGAGATATGCATTTTCAGTGATAATCTTCATGATTCTGCTGTTACAAGTGTGCAGAATCACCGAAATCGTTGTTTTCGTGCTTTTGAATGCGAAAAACACGTTTTCTGGTGTTTTCAGCACGCCACAGAGTGTTTGATATGCGGAAACTGCGATATCTTTGGTATCGTTGTTGTTTCCAGCTGAGATATGCATTATCAGTGATAATCTTCAAGATTCTGCTGTTACAAGTGTGCAGAATCACCGACATCGCTGTTTTCGTGCTATTGAATGCGAAAACACATTTTCCGGTGTTTTCAGCACTCCACAGTGCGTTTGATATGCGGAAACTGCCATATCTTCGGTATCGTTGATGTTTCCAGCTGAGATATGCATTTTCAGTGATAATCTTCATGATTCTGCTGTTTCAAATGTGCAGAATCGCCGAAATCGCTGTTTTCGTGCTTTTGAATGCGAAAAACACGTTTTCTGGTGTTTTCAGCACGCCGCAGAGTGTTTGACATGCGGAAACTGCGATATCTTCGGTATCGTTGATGTTTCCAGCTGAGATATGCATTTTCAGTGATAATCTTCATGATTCTGCTGTTACAAGTGTACAGAATCACCGAAATCGATGTTTTCGTGCTTTTGAATGCGAAAAAGACGTTTTCTGGTGTTTTCAGCACGCCACAGAGTGTTTGATATGCGGAAACTGCGATATCTTCGGTATCGTTGTTGTTTCCAGCTGAGATATGCATTTTCAGTGATAATCTTCATGATTCTGCTGTTACAAGTGTGCAGAATCACCGATATCGCTGTTTTCGTGCTATTGAATGCGAAAACACGTATTCTGGTGTTTTCAGCACTCCACAGTGCGTTTGATATGCGGAAACTGCCATATCTTCGGTATCGTTGTTGTTTCCAGCTGAGATATGCATTTTCAGTGATAATCTTCATGATTCTGCTGTTACAAGTGTGCAGAATCACCGACATCGCTGTTTTCGTGCTATTGAATGCAAAAACACATTTTCTGGTGTTTTCAGCACTCCACAGTGCGTTTGATATGCGGAAACTGCCATATCTTCGGTATCGTTGATGTTTCCAGCTGAGATATGCATTTTCAGTGATAATCTTCATGATTCTGGTGTTACAAGTGTGCAGAATCACCGAAATCGTTGTTTTCGTGCTTTTGAATGCGAAAAACACGTTTTCTGGTGTTTTCAGCACGCCACAGAGTGTTTGATATGCGGAAACTGCGATATCTTTGGTATCGTTGTTGTTTCCAGCTGAGATATGCATTATCAGTGATAATCTTCATGATTCTGCTGTTACAAGTGTGCAGAATAACCGAAATCGCTGTTTTCGTGCTATTGAATGCGAAAAACTCGTTTTCTGGTGTTTTCAGCACTCCACAGTGCGTTTGATATGCGGAAACTGCCATATCTTCGGTATCGTTGTTGTATCCAGCTGAGATATGCATTTTCAGTGATAATCCTCATGATTCTGCTGTTACAAGTGTGCAGAATCACCGAAATCGCTGTTTTCGTGCTATTGAATGCGAAAACACGTTTTCTGGTGTTTTCAGCACTCCACAGTGCGTTTGATATGCGGAAACTGCCATATCTTCGGTATCGTTGATGTTTCCAGCTGAGATATGCATTTTCAGTGATAATCTTCATGATTCTGCTGTTACAAGTGTGCAGAATCACCGAAATCGTTGTTTTCGTGCTTTTGAATGCGAAAAACACGTTTTCTGGTGTTTTCAGCACGCCACAGAGTGTTTGATATGCGGAAACTGCGATATCTTTGGTATCGTTGTTGTTTCCAGCTGAGAAATGCATTATCAGTGATAATCTTCAAGATTCTGCTGTTACAAGTGTGCAGAATCACCGACATCGCTGTTTTCGTGCTATTGAATGCGAAAACACATTTTCCGGTGTTTTCAGCACTCCACAGTGCGTTTGATATGCGGAAACTGCCATATCTTCGGTATCGTTGATGTTTCCAGCTGAGATATGCATTTTCAGTGATAATCTTCATGATTCTGCTGTTTCAAATGTGCAGAATCGCCGAAATCGCTGTTTTCGTGCTTTTGAATGCGAAAAACACGTTTTCTGGTGTTTTCAGCACGCCGCAGAGTGTTTGACATGCGGAAACTGCGATATCTTCGGTATCGTTGATGTTTCCAGCTGAGATATGCATTTTCAGTGATAATCTTCATGATTCTGCTGTTACAAGTGTACAGAATCACCGAAATCGATGTTTTCGTGCTTTTGAACGCGAAAAACACGTTTTCTGGTGTTTTCAGCACGCCACAGAGTGTTTGATATGCGGAAACTGCGATATCTTCGGTATCGTTGTTGTTTCCAGCTGAGATATGCATTTTCAGTGATAATCTTCATGATTCTGCTGTTACAAGTGTGCAGAATCACCGACATCGCTGTTTTCGTGCTATTGAATGCAAAAACACATTTTCTGGTGTTTTCAGCACTCCACAGTGCGTTTGATATGCGGAAACTGCCATATCTTCGGTATCGTTGATGTTTCCAGCTGAGATATGCATTTTCAGTGATAATCTTCATGATTCTGCTGTTTCAAATGTGCAGAATCACCGAAATCGCTGTTTTCGTGCTTTTGAATGCGAAAAACACGTTTTCTGGTGTTTTCAGCACGCCGCAGAGTGTTTGACATGCGGAAACTGCCATATCTTCGGTATCGTTGTTGTTTCCAGCTGAGATATGCATTTTCAGTGATAATTTTCATGATTCTGCTGTTACAAGTGTGCAGAATCACCGACATCGCTGTTTTCGTGCTATTGAATGCGAAAACACATTTTCTGGTGTTTTCAGCACTCCACAGTGCGTTTGATATGCGGAAACTGCCATATCTTCGGTATCGTTGATGTTTCCAGCTGAGATATGCATTTTCAGTGATAATCTTCATGATTCTGCTGTTTCACATGTGCAGAATCACCGAAATCGCTGTTTTCGTGCTTTTGAATGCGAAAAACACGTTTTCTGGTGTTTTCAGCACGCCGCAGAGTGTTTGACATGCGGAAACTGCGATATCTTCGGTATCGTTGATATTTCCAGCTGAGATATGCATTTTCAGTGATAATCTTCATGATTCTGCTGTTCCAAGTGTACAGAATCACCGAAATCGTTGTTTTCGTGCTTTTGAATGCGAAAAACACGTTTTCTGGTGTTTTCAGCACGCCACAGAGTGTTTGATATGCGGAAACTGCGATATCTTCGGTATCGTTGTTGTTTCCAGCTGAGATATGCATTTTCAGTGATAATCTTCATGATTCTGCTGTTACAAGTGTGCAGAATCACCGATATCGCTGTTTTCGTGCTATTGAATGCGAAAACACGTATTCTGGTGTTTTCAGCACTCCACAGTGCGTTTGATATGCGGAAACTGCCATATCTTCGGTATCGTTGTTGTTTCCAGCTGAGATATGCATTTTCAGTGATAATTTTCATGATTCTGCTGTTACAAGTGTGCAGAATCACCGACATCGCTGTTTTCGTGCTATTGAATGCAAAAACACATTTTCTGGTGTTTTCAGCACTCCACAGTGCGTTTGATATGCGGAAACTGCCATATCTTCGGTATCGTTGATGTTTCCAGCTGAGATATGCATTTTCAGTGATATTCTTCATGATTCTGCTGTTTCAAATGTGCAGAATCACAGAAATCGCTGTTTTCGTGCTTTTGAATGCGAAAAACACGTTTTCTGGTGTTTTCAGCACGCCGCAGAGTGTTTGACATGCGGAAACTGCGATATCTTCGGTATCGTTGATGTTTCCAGCTGAGATATGCATTTTCAGTGATAATCTTCATGATTCTGCTGTTACAAGTGTGCAGAATCACCGAAATCGTTGTTTTCGTGCTTTTGAATGCGAAAAACACGTTTTCTGGTGTTTTCAGCACTCCACAGTGCGTTTGATATGCGGAAACTGCCATATCTTCGGTATCGTTGATGTTTCCAGCTGAGATATGCATTTTCAGTGATAATCTTCATGATTCTGCTGTTACAAGGGTGCAGAATCACCGAAATCGCTGTTTTCGTGCTATTGAATGCGAAAAACACGTTTTCTGGTGTTTTCAGCACTCCACAGTGCGTTTGAAATGCGGAAACTGCCATATCTTCGGTATCGTTGATTTTTCCAGCTGAGATATGCATTTTCAGTGATAATCTTCATGATTCTGCTGTTACAAGTGTGCAGAATCACCGAAATCGCTGTTTTCGTGCTTTTGAATGCGAAAAACACGATTTCTGGTGTTTTCAGCACTCCACAGTGCGTATGATATGCGGAAAATGCCATATCTTCGGTATCGTTGTTGTTTCCAGCTGAGATATGCATTTTCAGTGATAATCTTCATGATTCTGCTGTTACAAGTGTGCAGAATCACCGAAATCGCTGTTTTCGTGCTTTTGAATGCGAAGAACACGTTTTCTGGTGTTTTCAGCACGCCGCAGAGTGTTTGACATGCGGAAACTGCGATATCTTCGGTATCGTTGATGTTTCCAGCTGAGATATGCATTTTCAGTGATAATCTTCATGATTCTGCTGTTACAAGTGTACAGAATCACCGAAATCGATGTTTTCGTGCTTTTGAATGCGAAAAACACGTTTTCTGGTGTTTTCAGCACGCCACAGAGTGTTTGATATGCGGAAACTGCCATATCTTCGGTATCGTTGATTTTTCCAGCTGAGATATGCATTTTCAGTGATAATCTTCATGATTCTGCTGTTACAAGTGTGCAGAATCACCGAAATCGCTGTTTTCGTGCTTTTGAATGCGAAAAACACGATTTCTGGTGTTTTCAGCACTCCACAGTGCGTTTGATATGCGGAAAATGCCATATCTTCGGTATCGTTGTTGTTTCCAGCTGAGATATGCATTTTCAGTGATAATCTTCATGATTCTGCTGTTACAAGTGTGCAGAATCACCGAAATCGCTGTTTTCGTGCTTTTGAATGCGAAGAACACGTTTTCTGGTGTTTTCAGCACGCCGCAGAGTGTTTGACATGCGGAAACTGCGATATCTTCGGTATCGTTGATGTTTCCAGCTGAGATATGCATTTTCAGTGATAATCTTCATGATTCTGCTGTTACAAGTGTACAGAATCACCGAAATCGATGTTTTCGTGCTTTTGAATGCGAAAAACACGTTTTCTGGTGTTTTCAGCACGCCACAGAGTGTTTGATATGCGGAAACTGCGATATCTACGGTATCGTTGTTGTTTCCAGCTGAGATATGCATTTTCAGTGATAATCTTCATGATTCTGCTGTTACAAGTGTGCAGAATCACCGATATCGCTGTTTTCGTGCTATTGAATGCGAAAACACGTATTCTGGTGTTTTCAGCACTCCACAGTGCGTTTGATATGCGGAAACTGCAATATCTTCGGTATCGTTGTTGTTTCCAGCTGAGATATGCATTTTCAGTGATAATTTTCATGATTCTGCTGTTACAAGTGTGCAGAATCACCGACATCGCTGTTTTCGTGCTATTGAATGCAAAAACACATTTTCTGGTGTTTTCAGCACTCCACAGTGCGTTTGATATGCGGAAACTGCCATATCTTCGGTATCGTTGATGTTTCCAGCTGAGATATGCATTTTCAGTGATAATCTTCATGATTCTGCTGTTTCAAATGTGCAGAATCACCGAAATCGCTGTTTTCGTGCTTTTGAATGCGAAAAACACGTTTTCTGGTGTTTTCAGCACGCCACAGTGTGTTTGACATGCGGAAACTGCCATATCTTCGGTATCGTTGTTGTTTCCAGCTGAGATATGCATTTTCAGTGATAATTTTCATGATTCTGCTGTTACAAGTGTGCAGAATCACCGACATCGCTGTTTTCGTGCTATTGAATGCGAAAACACATTTTCTGGTGTTTTCAGCACTCCACAGTGCGTTTGATATGCGGAAACTGCCATATCTTCGGTATCGTTGATGTTTCCAGCTGAGATATGCATTTTCAGTGATAATCTTCATGATTCTGCTGTTTCAAATGTGCAGAATCACCGAAATCGCTGTTTTCGTGCTTTTGAATGCGAAAAACACGTTTTCTGGTGTTTTCAGCACGCCGCAGAGTGTTTGACATGCGGAAACTGCGATATCTTCGGTATCGTTGATGTTTCCAGCTGAGATATGCATTTTCAGTGATAATCTTCATGATTCTGCTGTTACAAGTGTACAGAATCACCGAAATCGTTGTTTTCGTGCTTTTGAATGCGAAAAACACGTTTTCTGGTGTTTTCAGCACGCCACAGAGTGTTTGATATGCGGAAACTGCGATATCTTCGGTATCGTTGTTGTTTCCAGCTGAGATATGCATTTTCAGTGATAATCTTCATGATTCTGCTGTTACAAGTGTGCAGAATCACCGATATCGCTGTTTTCGTGCTATTGAATGCGAAAACACGTATTCTGGTGTTTTCAGCACTCCACAGTGCGTTTGATATGCGGAAACTGCCATATCTTCGGTATCGTTGTTGTTTCCAGCTGAGATATGCATTTTCAGTGATAATTTTCATGATTCTGCTGTTACAAGTGTGCAGAATCACCGACATCGCTGTTTTCGTGCTATTGAATGCAAAAACACATTTTCTGGTGTTTTCAGCACTCCACAGTGCGTTTGATATGCGGAAACTGCCATATCTTCGGTATCGTTGATGTTTCCAGCTGAGATATGCATTTTCAGTGATATTCTTCATGATTCTGCTGTTTCGAATGTGCAGAATCACAGAAATCGCTGTTTTCGTGCTTTTGAATGCGAAAAACACGTTTTCTGGTGTTTTCAGCACGCCACAGAGTGTTTGATATGCGGAAACTGCCATATCTTCGGTATCGTTGATGTTTCCAGCTGAGATATGCATTTTCAGTGATAATCTTCATGATTCTGCTGTTACAAATGTGCAGAATCACCGAAACCGCTGTTTTCGTGCTATTGAATGCGAAAAACACGTATTCTGGTGTTTTCAGCACTCCACAGTGCGTTTGATATGCGGAAACTGCCATATCTTCGGTATCGTTGATGTTTCCAGCTGAGATATGCATTTTCAGTGATAATTTTCATGATTCTGCTGTTACAAGTGTGCAGAATCACCGACATCGCTGTTTTCGTGCTATTGAATGCGAAAACACATTTTCTGGTGTTTTCAGCACTCCACAGTGCGTTTGATATGCGGAAACTGCCATTTCTTCGGTATCGTTGCTGTTTCCAGCTGAGATATGCATTTTCAGTGATAATCTTCATGATTCTGCTGTTTCAAATGTGCAGAATCACCGAAATCGCTGTTTTCGTGCTTTTAAATGCGAAAAACACGTTTTCTGGTGTTTTCAGCACTCCACAGTGCGTATGATATGCGGAAACTGCCATATCTTCGGTATCGTTGATGTTTCCAGCTGAGATATGCATTATCAGTGATAATCTTCATGATTCTGCTGTTACAAGGGTGCAGAATCACCGAAATCGCTGTTTTCGTGCTATTGAATGCGAAAAACACGTTTTCTGGTGTTTTCAGCACTCCACAGTGCGTTTGATATGCGGAAACTGCCATATCTTCGGTATCGTTGATTTTTCCAGCTGAGATATGCATTTTCAGTGATAATCTTCATGATTCTGCTGTTACAAGTGTGCAGAATCACCGAAATCGCTGTTTTCGTGCTTTTGAATGCGAAAAACACGATTTCTGGTGTTTTCAGCACTCCACAGTGCGTTTGATATGCGGAAAATGCCATATCTTCGGTATCGTTGTTGTTTCCAGCTGAGATATGCATTTTCAGTGATAATCTTCATGATTCTGCTGTTACAAGTGTGCAGAATCACCGACATCGCTGTTTTCGTGCTATTGAATGCGAAAACACGTTTTCTGGTGTTTTCAGCACTCCACAGTGCGTTTGATATGCGGATTCTGCCATATCTTCGGTATCGTTGATGTTTCCAGCTGAGATATGCATTTTCAGTGATAATCTTCATGATTCTGCTGTTACAAATGTGCAGAATCACCGAAATCGCTGTTTTCGTGCTTTTGAATGCGAAAAACACGTTTTCTGGTGTTTTCAGCACGCCGCAGAATGTTTGACATGCGGAAACTGCGATATCTTTGGTATCGTTGTTGTTTCCAGCTGAGATATGCATTATCCGTGATAATCTTCATGATTCTGCTGCTACAAGTGTGCAGAATCACCGAAATCGCTGTTTTCGTGCTATTGAATGCGAAAAACACGTTTTCTGGTGTTTTCAGCACTCCACAGTGCGTTTAATATGCGGAAACTGCCATATCTTCGGTATCGTTGATGTTTCCAGCTGAGATATGCATTTTCAGTGATAATCTTCATGATTCTGCTGTTACAAGTGTGCAGAATCACCGAAATCGCTGTTTTCGTGCTATTGAATGCGAAAAACACGTTTTCTGGTGTTTTCAGCACTCCACGGTGCGTTTGATATGCGGAAACTGCCATATCTTCGGTATCGTTGTTGTTTCCAGCTGAGATATGCATTTTCAGTGATAATCTTCATGATTCTGCTGTTACAAGTGTGCAGAATCACCGAAAACGCTGTTTTCGTGCTATTGAATGCGAAAAACACGTTATCTGGTGTTTTCAGCACTCCACAGTGCGTTTGATATGCGGAAACTGCCATATCTTCGGTATCGTTGTTGTTTCCAGCTGAGATATGCATTTTCAGTGATAATCTTCATGATTCTGCTGTTACAAGTGTGCAGAATCACCGAAATCGCTGTTTTCGTGCTATTGAATGCGAAAACACGTATTCTTGTGTTTTCAGCACTCCACAGTGCGTTTGATATGCGGAAACTGCCATATCTTCGGTATCGTTGTTGTTTCCAGCTGAGATATGCATTTTCAGTGATAATTTTCATGATTCTGCTGTTACAAGTGTGCAGAATCACCGACATCGCTGTTTTCGTGCTATTGAATGCAAAAACACATTTTCTGGTGTTTTCAGCACTCCACAGTGCGTTTGATATGCGGAAACTGCCATATCTTCGGTATCGTTGATGTTTCCAGCTGAGATATGCATTTTCAGTGATAATCTTCATGATTCTGCTGTTTCAAATGTGCAGAATCACCGAAATCGCTGTTTTCGTGCTTTTGAATGCGAAAAACACGTTTTCTGGTGTTTTCAGCACGCCGCAGAGTGTTTGACATGCGGAAACTGCGACATCTTCGGTATCGTTGATGCTTCCAGCTGAGATATGCATTTTCAGTGATAAGCTTCATGATTCTGCTGTTACAAGTGTGCAGAATCACCGAAATCGTTGTTTTCGTGCTTTTGAATGCGAAAAACGCGTTTTCTGGTGTTTTCAGCACGCCACAGAGTGTTTGATATGCGGAAACTGCCATATCTTCGGTATCGTTGATGTTTCCAGCTGAGATATGCATTTTCAGTAATAATCTTCATGATTCTGCTGTTACAAATGTGCAGAATCACCGAAACCGCTGTTTTCGTGCTATTGAATGCGAAACACACGTTTTCTGGTGTGTTCAGCACTCCACGGTGCGTTTGATATGCGGAAACTGCCATATCTTCGGTATCGTTGATGTTTCCAGCTGAGATATGCATTTTCAGTGATAATCTTCATGATTCTGCTGTTACAAGTGTGCAGAATCACCTAAATCGCTGTTTTCGTGCTACTGAATGCGAAAAACTCGTTTTCTGGTGTTTTCAGCACGCCACAGAGTGTTTGATATGCGGAAACTGCCATATCTTCGGTATCGTTGATGTTTCCAGCTGAGATATGCATTTTCAGTGATATTCTTCATGATTCTGCTGTTTCGAATGTGCAGAATCACAGAAATCGCTGTTTTCGTGCTTTTGAATGCGAAAAACACGTTTTCTGGTGTTTTCAGCACGCCACAGAGTGTTTGATATGCGGAAACTGCCATATCTTCGGTATCGTTGATGTTTCCAGCTGAGATATGCATTTTCAGTGATAATCTTCATGATTCTGCTGTTACAAATGTGCAGAATCACCGAAACCGCTGTTTTCGTGCTATTGAATGCGAAAAACACGTATTCTGGTGTTTTCAGCACTCCACAGTGCGTTTGATATGCGGAAACTGCCATATCTTCGGTATCGTTGATGTTTCCAGCTGAGATATGCATTTTCAGTGATAATTTTCATGATTCTGCTGTTACAAGTGTGCAGAATCACCGACATCGCTGTTTTCGTGCTATTGAATGCGAAAACACATTTTCTGGTGTTTTCAGCACTCCACAGTGCGTTTGATATGCGGAAACTGCCATTTCTTCGGTATCGTTGCTGTTTCCAGCTGAGATATGCATTTTCAGTGATAATCTTCATGATTCTGCTGTTTCAAATGTGCAGAATCACCGAAATCGCTGTTTTCGTGCTTTTAAATGCGAAAAACACGTTTTCTGGTGTTTTCAGCACTCCACAGTGCGTATGATATGCGGAAACTGCCATATCTTCGGTATCGTTGATGTTTCCAGCTGAGATATGCATTATCAGTGATAATCTTCATGATTCTGCTGTTACAAGGGTGCAGAATCACCGAAATCGCTGTTTTCGTGCTATTGAATGCGAAAAACACGTTTTCTGGTGTTTTCAGCACTCCACAGTGCGTTTGATATGCGGAAACTGCCATATCTTCGGTATCGTTGATTTTTCCAGCTGAGATATGCATTTTCAGTGATAATCTTCATGATTCTGCTGTTACAAGTGTGCAGAATCACCGAAATCGCTGTTTTCGTGCTTTTGAATGCGAAAAACACGATTTCTGGTGTTTTCAGCACTCCACAGTGCGTTTGATATGCGGAAAATGCCATATCTTCGGTATCGTTGTTGTTTCCAGCTGAGATATGCATTTTCAGTGATAATCTTCATGATTCTGCTGTTACAAGTGTGCAGAATCACCGACATCGCTGTTTTCGTGCTATTGAATGCGAAAACACGTTTTCTGGTGTTTTCAGCACTCCACAGTGCGTTTGATATGCGGAAACTGCCATATCTTCGGTATCGTTGATGTTTCCAGCTGAGATATGCATTTTCAGTGATAATCTTCATGATTCTGCTGTTACAAATGTGCAGAATCACCGAAATCGCTGTTTTCGTGCTTTTGAATGCGAAAAACACGTTTTCTGGTGTTTTCAGCACGCCGCAGAATGTTTGACATGCGGAAACTGCGATATCTTTGGTATCGTTGTTGTTTCCAGCTGAGATATGCATTATCCGTGATAATCTTCATGATTCTGCTGCTACAAGTGTGCAGAATCACCGAAATCGCTGTTTTCGTGCTATTGAATGCGAAAAACACGTTTTCTGGTGTTTTCAGCACTCCACAGTGCGTTTAATATGCGGAAACTGCCATATCTTCGGTATCGTTGATGTTTCCAGCTGAGATATGCATTTTCAGTGATAATCTTCATGATTCTGCTGTTACAAGTGTGCAGAATCACCGAAATCGCTGTTTTCGTGCTATTGAATGCGAAAAACACGTTTTCTGGTGTTTTCAGCACTCCACGGTGCGTTTGATATGCGGAAACTGCCATATCTTCGGTATCGTTGTTGTTTCCAGCTGAGATATGCATTTTCAGTGATAATCTTCATGATTCTGCTGTTACAAGTGTGCAGAATCACCGAAAACGCTGTTTTCGTGCTATTGAATGCGAAAAACACGTTATCTGGTGTTTTCAGCACTCCACAGTGCGTTTGATATGCGGAAACTGCCATATCTTCGGTATCGTTGTTGTTTCCAGCTGAGATATGCATTTTCAGTGATAATCTTCATGATTCTGCTGTTACAAGTGTGCAGAATCACCGAAATCGCTGTTTTCGTGCTATTGAATGCGAAAACACGTATTCTTGTGTTTTCAGCACTCCACAGTGCGTTTGATATGCGGAAACTGCCATATCTTCGGTATCGTTGTTGTTTCCAGCTGAGATATGCATTTTCAGTGATAATTTTCATGATTCTGCTGTTACAAGTGTGCAGAATCACCGACATCGCTGTTTTCGTGCTATTGAATGCAAAAACACATTTTCTGGTGTTTTCAGCACTCCACAGTGCGTTTGATATGCGGAAACTGCCATATCTTCGGTATCGTTGATGTTTCCAGCTGAGATATGCATTTTCAGTGATAATCTTCATGATTCTGCTGTTTCAAATGTGCAGAATCACCGAAATCGCTGTTTTCGTGCTTTTGAATGCGAAAAACACGTTTTCTGGTGTTTTCAGCACGCCGCAGAGTGTTTGACATGCGGAAACTGCGACATCTTCGGTATCGTTGATGCTTCCAGCTGAGATATGCATTTTCAGTGATAAGCTTCATGATTCTGCTGTTACAAGTGTGCAGAATCACCGAAATCGTTGTTTTCGTGCTTTTGAATGCGAAAAACGCGTTTTCTGGTGTTTTCAGCACGCCACAGAGTGTTTGATATGCGGAAACTGCCATATCTTCGGTATCGTTGATGTTTCCAGCTGAGATATGCATTTTCAGTAATAATCTTCATGATTCTGCTGTTACAAATGTGCAGAATCACCGAAACCGCTGTTTTCGTGCTATTGAATGCGAAACACACGTTTTCTGGTGTGTTCAGCACTCCACGGTGCGTTTGATATGCGGAAACTGCCATATCTTCGGTATCGTTGATGTTTCCAGCTGAGATATGCATTTTCAGTGATAATCTTCATGATTCTGCTGTTACAAGTGTACAGAATCACCTAAATCGCTGTTTTCGTGCTACTGAATGCGAAAAACTCGTTTTCTGGTGTTTTCAGCACGCCACAGAGTGTTTGATATGCGGAAACTGCCATATCTTCGGTATCGTTGATGTTTCCAGCTGAGATATGCATTTTCAGTAATAATCTTCATGATTCTGCTGTTACAAATGTGCAGAATCACCGAAACCGCTGTTTTCGTGCTATTGAATGCGAAACACACGTTTTCTGGTGTTTTCAGCACTCCACAGTGCGTTTGATATGCGGAAACTGCCATATCTTCGGTATCGTTGATGTTTCCAGCTGAGATATGCATTTTCAGTGATAATCTTCATGATTCTGCTGTTACAAGTGTGCAGAATCACCTAAATCGCTGTTTTCGTGCTATTGAATGCGAAAAACTCGTTTTCTGGTGTTTTCAGCACTCCACAGTGCGTTTGATATGCGGAAACTGCCATATCTTCGGTATCGTTGTTGTATCCAGCTGAGATATGCATTTTCAGTGATAATCCTCATGATTCTGCTGTTACAAGTGTGCAGAATCACCGAAATCGCTGTTTTCGTGCTATTGAATGCGAAAACACGTTTTCTGGTGTTTTCAGCACTCCACAGTGCGTTTGATATGCGGAAACTGCCATATCTTCGGTATCGTTGATGTTTCCAGCTGAGATATGCATTTTCAGTGATAATCTTCATGATTCTGCTGTTACAAATGTGCAGAATCACCGAAATCGCTGTTTTCGTGCTTTTGAATGCGAAAAACACGTTTTCTGGTGTTTTCAGCACGCCGCAGAGTGTTTGACATGCGGAAACTGCGATATCTTTGGTATCGTTGTTGTTTCCAGCTGAGATATGCATTATCAGTGATAATCTTCATGATTCTGATGTTACAAATGTGCAGAATCACCGAAATCGCTGTTTTCGTGCTTTTAAATGCGAAAAACACGTTTTCTGGTGTTTTCAGCACTCCACAGTGCGTATGATATGCGGAAACTGCCATATCTTCGGTATCGTTGATGTTTCCAGCTGAGATATGCATTATCAGTGATAATCTTCATGATTCTGCTGTTACAAGGGTGCAGAATCACCGAAATCGCTGTTTTCGTGCTATTGAATGCGAAAAACACGTTTTCTGGTGTTTTCAGCACTCCACAGTGCGTTTGATATGCGGAAACTGCCATATCTTCGGTATCGTTGATTTTTCCAGCTGAGATATGCATTTTCAGTGATAATCTTCATGATTCTGCTGTTACAAGTGTGCAGAATCACCGAAATCGCTGTTTTCGTGCTTTTGAATGCGAAAAACACGATTTCTGGTGTTTTCAGCACTCCACAGTGCGTTTGATATGCGGAAAATGCCATATCTTCGGTATCGTTGTTGTTTCCAGCTGAGATATGCATTTTCAGTGATAATCTTCATGATTCTGCTGTTACAAGTGTGCAGAATCACCGACATCGCTGTTTTCGTGCTATTGAATGCGAAAACACGTTTTCTGGTGTTTTCAGCACTCCACAGTGCGTTTGATATGCGGAAACTGCCATATCTTCGGTATCGTTGATGTTTCCAGCTGAGATATGCATTTTCAGTGATAATCTTCATGATTCTGCTGTTACAAATGTGCAGAATCACCGAAATCGCTGTTTTCGTGCTTTTGAATGCGAAAAACACGTTTTCTGGTGTTTTCAGCACGCCGCAGAATGTTTGACATGCGGAAACTGCGATATCTTTGGTATCGTTGTTGTTTCCAGCTGAGATATGCATTATCCGTGATAATCTTCATGATTCTGCTGCTACAAGTGTGCAGAATCACCGAAATCGCTGTTTTCGTGCTATTGAATGCGAAAAACACGTTTTCTGGTGTTTTCAGCACTCCACAGTGCGTTTAATATGCGGAAACTGCCATATCTTCGGTATCGTTGATGTTTCCAGCTGAGATATGCATTTTCAGTGATAATCTTCATGATTCTGCTGTTACAAGTGTGCAGAATCACCGAAATCGCTGTTTTCGTGCTATTGAATGCGAAAAACACGTTTTCTGGTGTTTTCAGCACTCCACGGTGCGTTTGATATGCGGAAACTGCCATATCTTCGGTATCGTTGTTGTTTCCAGCTGAGATATGCATTTTCAGTGATAATCTTCATGATTCTGCTGTTACAAGTGTGCAGAATCACCGAAAACGCTGTTTTCGTGCTATTGAATGCGAAAAACACGTTATCTGGTGTTTTCAGCACTCCACAGTGCGTTTGATATGCGGAAACTGCCATATCTTCGGTATCGTTGTTGTTTCCAGCTGAGATATGCATTTTCAGTGATAATCTTCATGATTCTGCTGTTACAAGTGTGCAGAATCACCGAAATCGCTGTTTTCGTGCTATTGAATGCGAAAACACGTATTCTTGTGTTTTCAGCACTCCACAGTGCGTTTGATATGCGGAAACTGCCATATCTTCGGTATCGTTGTTGTTTCCAGCTGAGATATGCATTTTCAGTGATAATTTTCATGATTCTGCTGTTACAAGTGTGCAGAATCACCGACATCGCTGTTTTCGTGCTATTGAATGCAAAAACACATTTTCTGGTGTTTTCAGCACTCCACAGTGCGTTTGATATGCGGAAACTGCCATATCTTCGGTATCGTTGATGTTTCCAGCTGAGATATGCATTTTCAGTGATAATCTTCATGATTCTGCTGTTTCAAATGTGCAGAATCACCGAAATCGCTGTTTTCGTGCTTTTGAATGCGAAAAACACGTTTTCTGGTGTTTTCAGCACGCCGCAGAGTGTTTGACATGCGGAAACTGCGACATCTTCGGTATCGTTGATGCTTCCAGCTGAGATATGCATTTTCAGTGATAAGCTTCATGATTCTGCTGTTACAAGTGTGCAGAATCACCGAAATCGTTGTTTTCGTGCTTTTGAATGCGAAAAACGCGTTTTCTGGTGTTTTCAGCACGCCACAGAGTGTTTGATATGCGGAAACTGCCATATCTTCGGTATCGTTGATGTTTCCAGCTGAGATATGCATTTTCAGTAATAATCTTCATGATTCTGCTGTTACAAATGTGCAGAATCACCGAAAACGCTGTTTTCGTGCTATTGAATGCGAAACACACGTTTTCTGGTGTGTTCAGCACTCCACGGTGCGTTTGATATGCGGAAACTGCCATATCTTCGGTATCGTTGATGTTTCCAGCTGAGATATGCATTTTCAGTGATAATCTTCATGATTCTGCTGTTACAAGTGTGCAGAATCACCTAAATCGCTGTTTTCGTGCTACTGAATGCGAAAAACTCGTTTTCTGGTGTTTTCAGCACGCCACAGAGTGTTTGATATGCGGAAACTGCCATATCTTCGGTATCGTTGATGTTTCCAGCTGAGATATGCATTTTCAGTAATAATCTTCATGATTCTGCTGTTACAAATGTGCAGAATCACCGAAACCGCTGTTTTCGTGCTATTGAATGCGAAACACACGTTTTCTGGTGTTTTCAGCACTCCACAGTGCGTTTGATATGCGGAAACTGCCATATCTTCGGTATCGTTGATGTTTCCAGCTGAGATATGCATTTTCAGTGATAATCTTCATGATTCTGCTGTTACAAGTGTGCAGAATCACCTAAATCGCTGTTTTCGTGCTATTGAATGCGAAAAACTCGTTTTCTGGTGTTTTCAGCACTCCACAGTGCGTTTGATATGCGGAAACTGCCATATCTTCGGTATCGTTGTTGTATCCAGCTGAGATATGCATTTTCAGTGATAATCCTCATGATTCTGCTGTTACAAGTGTGCAGAATCACCGAAATCGCTGTTTTCGTGCTATTGAATGCGAAAACACGTTTTCTGGTGTTTTCAGCACTCCACAGTGCGTTTGATATGCGGAAACTGCCATATCTTCGGTATCGTTGATGTTTCCAGCTGAGATATGCATTTTCAGTGATAATCTTCATGATTCTGCTGTTACAAATGTGCAGAATCACCGAAATCGCTGTTTTCGTGCTTTTGAATGCGAAAAACACGTTTTCTGGTGTTTTCAGCACGCCGCAGAGTGTTTGACATGCGGAAACTGCGATATCTTTGGTATCGTTGTTGTTTCCAGCTGAGATATGCATTATCAGTGATAATCTTCATGATTCTGATGTTACAAATGTGCAGAATCACCGAAATCGCTGTTTTCGTGCTTTTGAATGCGAAAAACACGTCTTCTGGTGTTTTCGGCACGCCGCAGAGTGTTTGACATGCGGAAACTGCGATATCTTTGGCATCGTTGTTGTTTCCAGCTGAGATATGCATTATCAGTGATAATCTTCATGATTCTGCTGTTACAAGTGTGCAGAATCACCGAAATCGCTGTTTTCGTGCTATTGAATGCGAAAAACACGTTTTCTGGTGTTTTCAGCACTCCACAGTGCGTTTGATATGCGGAAACTGCCATATCTTCGGTATCGTTGATGTTTCCAGCTGAGATATGCATTTTCAGTGATAATCTTCATGATTCTGCTGTTACAAGTGTGCAGAATCACCGAAATCGCTGTTTTCGTGCTATTGAATGCGAAAAACACGTTTTCTGGTGTTTTCAGCACTCCACGGTGCGTTTGATATGCGGAAACTGCCATATCTTCGGTATCGTTGTTGTTTCCAGCTGAGATATGCATTTTCAGTGATAATCTTCATGATTCTGCTGTTACAAGTGTGCAGAATCACCGAAAACGCTGTTTTCGTGCTATTGAATGCGAAAAACACGTTATCTGGTGTTTTCAGCACTCCACAGTGCGTTTGATATGCGGAAACTGCCATATCTTCGGTATCGTTGTTGTTTCCAGCTGAGATATGCATTTTCAGTGATAATCTTCATGATTCTGCTGTTACAAGTGTGCAGAATCACCTAAATCGCTGTTTTCGTGCTATTGAATGCGAAAAACTCGTTTTCTGGTGTTTTCAGCACGCCACAGAGTGTTTGATATGCGGAAACTGCCATATCTTCGGTATCGTTGATGTTTCCAGCTGAGATATGCATTTTCAGTAATAATCTTCATGATTCTGCTGTTACAAGTGTGCAGAATCACCTAAATCGCTGTTTTCGTGCTATTGAATGCGAAAAACTCGTTTTCTGGTGTTTTCAGCACTCCACAGTGCGTTTGATATGCGGAAACTGCCATATCTTCGGTATCGTTGTTGTATCCAGCTGAGATATGCATTTTCAGTGATAATCCTCATGATTCTGCTGTTACAAATGTGCAGAATCACCGAAATCGCTGTTTTCGTGCTTTTGAATGCGAAAAACACGTCTTCTGGTGTTTTCGGCACGCCGCAGAGTGTTTGACATGCGGAAACTGCGATATCTTTGGCATCGTTGTTGTTTCCAGCTGAGATATGCATTATCAGTGATAATCTTCATGATTCTGCTGTTACAAGCGTGCAGAATCACCGAAATAGCTGTTTTCGTGATATTGAATGCGAAAAACACGTTTTCTGCTGTTTTCAGCTCTCCGCAGTGCGTTTGATATGCGTAAACTACCATATCTTCGGTATCGTTGTTGTTTCCAGCTGAGATATGCATTTTCAGTGATAATCTTCATGATTCTGCTGTTACAAGTGTGCAGAATCACCGAAATCTCTGTTTTCGTGCTATTGAATGCGAAAAACACGTTTTCTGGTGTTTTCAGCACTCCACAGTGCATTTGATATGCGGAAACTGCCATATCTTCGGTATCGTTGATGTTTCCAGCTGAGATATGCATTATCAGTGATAATCTTCATGATTCTGGTGTTCCAAGTGTGCAGAATCACCGAAATCTCTGTTATCGTGCTATTGAATGCGAAAAACACGTTTTCTGGTGTTTTCAGCACTCCACAGTGCGTTTGATATGCGGAAACTGCCATATCTTCGGTATCGTTGATGTTTCCAGCTGAGATATGCATTTTCAGTGATAATCTTCATGATTCTGCTGTTACAAGTGTGCAGAATCACCGAAATCACTGTTTTCGTTCTATTGAATGCGAAAACACGTTTTCTGGTGTTTTCAGCACTCCACAGTGCGTTCGATATGCGGAAACTGCCATATCTTCGGTATCGTTGATGTTTCCAGCTGAGATATGCATTTTCAGTGATAATCTTCATGATTCTGCTGTTACAAATGTGCAGAATCACCGAAACCGCTGTTTTCGTGCTATTGAATGCGAAAAACACGTATTCTGGTGTTTTCAGCACTCCACAGTGCGTTTGATATGCGGAAACTGCCATTTCTTCGGTATCGTTGTTGTTTCCAGCTGAGATATGCATTTTCAGTGATAATTTTCATGATTCTGCTGTTACAAGTGTGCAGAATCACCGACATCGCTGTTTTCGTGCTATTGAATGCGAAAACACATTTTCTGGTGTTTTCAGCACTCCACAGTGCGTTTGATATGCGGAAACTGCCATATCTTCGGTATCGTTGATGTTTCCAGCTGGGATATGCATTTTCAGTGATAATCTTCATGATTCTGCTGTTTCAAATGTGCAGAATCACCGAAATCGCTGTTTTCGTGGTTTTGAATGCGAAAAACACGTTTTCTGGTGTTTTCAGCACTCCACAGTGCGTTTGATATGCGGAAACTGCCATATCTTCGGTATCGTTGATGTTTCCAGCTGAGATATGCATTATCAGTGATAATCTTCATGATTCTGCTGTTACAAGGGTGCAGAATCACCGAAATCGCTGTTTTCGTGCTATTGAATGCGAAAAACACGTTTTCTGGTGTTTTCAGCACTCCACAGTGCGTTTGATATGCGGAAACTGCCATATCTTCGGTATCGTTGATTTTTCCAGCTGAGATATGCATTTTCAGTGATAATCTTCATGATTCTGCTGTTACAAGTGTGCAGAATCACCGAAATCGCTGTTTTCGTGCTTTTGAATGCGAAAAACACGATTTCTGGTGTTTTCAGCACTCCACAGTGCGTTTGATATGCGGAAACTGCCATATCTTCGGTATCGTTGTTGTTTCCAGCTGAGATATGCATTTTCAGTGATAATCTTCATGATTCTGCTGTTACAAGTGTGCAGAATCACCGACATCGCTGTTTTCGTGCTATTGAATGCAAAAACACATATTCTGGTGTTTTCAGCACTCCACAGTGCGTTTGATATGCGGAAACTGCCATATCTTCGGTATCGTTGATGTTTCCAGCTGAGATATGCATTTTCAGTGATAATCTTCATGATTCTGCTGTTTCAAATGTGCAGAATCACCGAAATCGCTGTTTTCGTGCTTTTGAATGCGAAAAACACGTTTTCTGGTGTTTTCAGCACGCCGCAGAGTGTTTGACATGCGGAAACAGCGATATCTTCGGTATCGTTGATGCTTCCAGCTGAGATATGCATTTTCAGTGATAAGCTTCATGATTCTGCTGTTACAAGTGTGCAGAATCACCGAAATCGTTGTTTTCGTGCTTTTGAATGCGAAAAACACGTTTTCTGGTGTTTTCAGCACGCCACAGAGTGTTTGATATGCGGAAACTGCCATATCTTCGGTATCGTTGATGTTTCCAGCTGAGATATGCATTTTCAGTGATAATCTTCATGATTCTGCTGTTACAAATGTGCAGAATCACCGAAACCGCTGTTTTCGTGCTATTGAATGCGAAACACACGTTTTCTGGTGTTTTCAGCACTCCACAGTGCGTTTGATATGCGGAAACTGCCATATCTTCGGTATCGTTGATGTTTCCAGCTGAGATATGCATTTTCAGTGATAATCTTCATGATTCTGCTGTTACAAGTGTGCAGAATCACCTAAATCGCTGTTTTCGTGCTATTGAATGCGAAAAACTCGTTTTCTGGTGTTTTCAGCACGCCACAGAGTGTTTGATATGCGGAAACTGCCATATCTTCGGTATCGTTGATGTTTCCAGCTGAGATATGCATTTTCAGTAATAATCTTCATGATTCTGCTGTTACAAATGTGCAGAATCACCGAAACCGCTGTTTTCGTGCTATTGAATGCGAAACACACGTTTTCTGGTGTTTTCAGCACTCCACAGTGCGTTTGATATGCGGAAACTGCCATATCTTCGGTATCGTTGATGTTTCCAGCTGAGATATGCATTTTCAGTGATAATCTTCATGATTCTGCTGTTACAAGTGTGCAGAATCACCTAAATCGCTGTTTTCGTGCTATTGAATGCGAAAAACTCGTTTTCTGGTGTTTTCAGCACTCCACAGTGCGTTTGATATGCGGAAACTGCCATATCTTCGGTATCGTTGTTGTATCCAGCTGAGATATGCATTTTCAGTGATAATCCTCATGATTCTGCTGTTACAAATGTGCAGAATCACCGAAATCGCTGTTTTCGTGCTTTTGAATGCGAAAAACACGTCATCTGGTGTTTTCGGCACGCCGCAGAGTGTTTGACATGCGGAAACTGCGATATCTTTGGCATCGTTGTTGTTTCCAGCTGAGATATGCATTATCAGTGATAATCTTCATGATTCTGCTGTTACAAGCGTGCAGAATCACCGAAATCGCTGTTTTCGTGCTATTGAATGCGAAAAACACGTTTTCTGCTGTTTTCAGCTCTCCGCAGTGCGTTTGATATGCGTAAACTACCATATCTTCGGTATCGTTGTTGTTTCCAGCTGAGATATGCATTTTCAGTGATAATCTTCATGATTCTGCTGTTACAAGTGTGCAGAATCACCGAAATCTCTGTTTTCGTGCTATTGAATGCGAAAAACACGTTTTCTGGTGTTTTCAGCACTCCACAGTGCATTTGATATGCGGAAACTGCCATATCTTCGGTATCGTTGATGTTTCCAGCTGAGATATGCATTATCAGTGATAATCTTCATGATTCTGGTGTTCCAAGTGTGCAGAATCACCGAAATCTCTGTTATCGTGCTATTGAATGCGAAAAACACGTTTTCTGGTGTTTTCAGCACTCCACAGTGCGTTTGATATGCGGAAACTGCCATATCTTCGGTATCGTTGATGTTTCCAGCTGAGATATGCATTTTCAGTGATAATCTTCATGATTCTGCTGTTACAAGTGTGCAGAATCACCGAAATCACTGTTTTCGTTCTATTGAATGCGAAAACACGTTTTCTGGTGTTTTCAGCACTCCACAGTGCGTTCGATATGCGGAAACTGCCATATCTTCGGTATCGTTGATGTTTCCAGCTGAGATATGCATTTTCAGTGATAATCTTCATGATTCTGCTGTTACAAATGTGCAGAATCACCGAAACCGCTGTTTTCGTGCTATTGAATGCGAAAAACACGTATTCTGGTGTTTTCAGCACTCCACAGTGCGTTTGATATGCGGAAACTGCCATATCTTCGGTATCGTTGTTGTTTCCAGCTGAGATATGCATTTTCAGTGATAATTTTCATGATTCTGCTGTTACAAGTGTGCAGAATCACCGACATCGCTGTTTTCGTGCTATTGAATGCGAAAACACATTTTCTGGTGTTTTCAGCACTCCACAGTGCGTTTGATATGCGGAAACTGCCATATCTTCGGTATCGTTGATGTTTCCAGCTGAGATATGCATTTTCAGTGATAATCTTCATGATTCTGCTGTTTCAAATGTGCAGAATCACCGAAATCGCTGTTTTCGTGGTTTTGAATGCGAAAAACACGTTTTCTGGTGTTTTCAGCACTCCACAGTGCGTTTGATATGCGGAAACTGCCATATCTTCGGTATCGTTGATGTTTCCAGCTGAGATATGCATTATCAGTGATAATCTTCATGATTCTGCTGTTACAAGGGTGCAGAATCACCGAAATCGCTGTTTTCGTGCTATTGAATGCGAAAAACACGTTTTCTGGTGTTTTCAGCACTCCACAGTGCGTTTGATATGCGGAAACTGCCATATCTTCGGTATCGTTGATTTTTCCAGCTGAGATATGCATTTTTAGTGATAATCTTCATGATTCTGCTGTTACAAGTGTGCAGAATCACCGAAATCGCTGTTTTCGTGCTTTTGAATGCGAAAAACACGATTTCTGGTGTTTTCAGCACTCCACAGTGCGTTTGATATGCGGAAACTGCCATATCTTCGGTATCGTTGTTGTTTCCAGCTGAGATATGCATTTTCAGTGATAATCTTCATGATTCTGCTGTTACAAGTGTGCAGAATCACCGACATCGCTGTTTTCGTGCTATTGAATGCGAAAACACGTTTTCTGGTGTTTTCAGCACTCCACAGTGCGTTTGATATGCGGAAACTGCCATATCTTGGGTATCGTTGATGTTTCCAGCTGAGATATGCATTTTCAGTGATAATCTTCATGATTCTGCTGTTACAAATGTGCAGAATCACCGAAATCGCTGTTTTCGTGCTTTTGAATGCGAAAAACACGTTTTCTGGTGTTTTCAGCACGCCGCAGAGTGTTTGACATGCGGAAACTGCGATATCTTTGGTATCGTTGTTGTTTCCAGCTGAGATATGCATTATCAGTGATAATCTTCATGATTCTGCTGCTACAAGTGTGCAGAATCACCGAAATCGCTGTTTTCGTGCTATTGAATGCGAAAAACACGTTTTCTGGTGTTTTCAGCACTCCACAGTGCGTTTGATATGCGGAAACTGCCATATCTTCGGTATCGTTGATGTTTCCAGCTGAGATATGCATTTTCAGTGATAATCTTCATGATTCTGCTGTTACAAGTGAGCAGAATCACCGAAATCGCTGTTTTCGTGCTATTGAATGCGAAAAACACGTTTTCTGGTGTTTTCAGCACTCCACGGTGCGTTTGATATGCGGAAACTGCCATATCTTCGGTATCGTTGTTGTTTCCAGCTGAGATATGCATTTTCAGTGATAATCTTCATGATTCTGCTGTTACAAGTGTGCAGAATCACCGAAAACGCTGTTTTCGTGCTATTGAATGCGAAAAACACGTTATCTGGTGTTTTCAGCACTCCACAGTGCGTTTGATATGCGGAAACTGCCATATCTTCGGTATCGTTGTTGTTTCCAGCTGAGATATGCATTTTCAGTGATAATTTTCATGATTCTGCTGTTACAAGTGTGCAGAATCACCGACATCGCTGTTTTCGTGCTATTGAATGCGAAAACACATTTTCTGGTGTTTTCAGCACTCCACAGTGCGTTTGATATGCGGAAACTGCCATATCTTCGGTATCGTTGATGTTTCCAGCTGAGATATGCATTTTCAGTGATAATCTTCATGATTCTGCTGTTTCAAATGTGCAGAATCACCGAAATCGCTGTTTTCGTGGTTTTGAATGCGAAAAACACGTTTTCTGGTGTTTTCAGCACTCCACAGTGCGTTTGATATGCGGAAACTGCCATATCTTCGGTATCGTTGATGTTTCCAGCTGAGATATGCATTATCAGTGATAATCTTCATGATTCTGCTGTTACAAGGGTGCAGAATCACCGAAATCGCTGTTTTCGTGCTATTGAATGCGAAAAACACGTTTTCTGGTGTTTTCAGCACTCCACAGTGCGTTTGATATGCGGAAACTGCCATATCTTCGGTATCGTTGATTTTTCCAGCTGAGATATGCATTTTCAGTGATAATCTTCATGATTCTGCTGTTACAAGTGTGCAGAATCACCGAAATCGCTGTTTTCGTGCTTTTGAATGCGAAAAACACGATTTCTGGTGTTTTCAGCACTCCACAGTGCGTTTGATATGCGGAAACTGCCATATCTTCGGTATCGTTGTTGTTTCCAGCTGAGATATGCATTTTCAGTGATAATCTTCATGATTCTGCTGTTACAAGTGTGCAGAATCACCGACATCGCTGTTTTCGTGCTATTGAATGCGAAAACACGTTTTCTGGTGTTTTCAGCACTCCACAGTGCGTTTGATATGCGGAAACTGCCATATCTTCGGTATCGTTGATGTTTCCAGCTGAGATATGCATTTTCAGTGATAATCTTCATGATTCTGCTGTTACAAATGTGCAGAATCACCGAAATCGCTGTTTTCGTGCTTTTGAATGCGAAAAACACGTTTTCTGGTATTTTCAGCACGCCGCAGAGTGTTTGATATGCGGAAACTGCCATATCTTCGGTATCGTTGATGTTTCCAGCTGAGATATGCATTTTCAGTGATAATCTTCATGATTCTGCTGTTACAAATGTGCAGAATCACCGAAATCGCTGTTTTCGTGCTTTTGAATGCGAAAAACACGTTTTCTGGTGTTTTCAGCACTCCACAGTGCGTTTGATATGCGGAAACTGCCATATCTTCGGTATCGTTGATGTTTCCAGCTGAGATATGCATTTTCAGTGATAATCTTCATGATTCTGCTGTTACAAGTGAGCAGAATCACCGAAATCGCTGTTTTCGTGCTATTGAATGCGAAAAACACGTTTTCTGGTGTTTTCAGCACTCCACGGTGCGTTTGATATGCGGAAACTGCCATATCTTCGGTATCGTTGTTGTTTCCAGCTGAGATATGCATTTTCAGTGATAATCTTCATGATTCTGCTGTTACAAGTGTGCAGAATCACCGAAAACGCTGTTTTCGTGCTATTGAATGCGAAAAACACGTTATCTGGTGTTTTCAGCACTCCACAGTGCGTTTGATATGCGGAAACTGCCATATCTTCGGTATCGTTGTTGTTTCCAGCTGAGATATGCATTTTCAGTGATAATCTTCATGATTCTGCTGTTACAAGTGTGCAGAATCACCGAAATCGCTGTTTTCGTGCTATTGAATGCGAAAACACGTATTCTGGTGTTTTCAGCACTCCACAGTGCGTTTGATATGCGGAAACTGCCATATCTTCGGTATCGTTGTTGTTTCCAGCTGAGATATGCATTTTCAGTGATAATCTTCATGATTCTGCTGTTACAAGTGTGCAGAATCACCGAAATCGCTGTTTTCGTGCTTTTGAATGCGAAAAACACGATTTCTGGTGTTTTCAGCACTCCACAGTGCGTTTGATATGCGGAAACTGCCATATCTTCGGTATCGTTGTTGTTTCCAGCTGAGATATGCATTTTCAGTGATAATCTTCATGATTCTGCTGTTACAAGTGTGCAGAATCACCGACATCGCTGTTTTCGTGCTATTGAATGCGAAAACACGTTTTCTGGTGTTTTCAGCACTCCACAGTGCGTTTGATATGCGGAAACTGCCATATCTTCGGTATCGTTGATGTTTCCAGCTGAGATATGCATTTTCAGTGATAATCTTCATGATTCTGCTGTTACAAATGTGCAGAATCACCGAAATCGCTGTTTTCGTGCTTTTGAATGCGAAAAACACGTTTTCTGGTGTTTTCAGCACGCCGCAGAGTGTTTGACATGCGGAAACTGCGATATCTTTGGTATCGTTGTTGTTTCCAGCTGAGATATGCATTATCAGTGATAATCTTCATGATTCTGCTGCTACAAGTGTGCAGAATCACCGAAATCGCTGTTTTCGTGCTATTGAATGCGAAAAACACGTTTTCTGGTGTTTTCAGCACTCCACAGTGCGTTTGATATGCGGAAACTGCCATATCTTCGGTATCGTTGATGTTTCCAGCTGAGATATGCATTTTCAGTGATAATCTTCATGATTCTGCTGTTACAAGTGAGCAGAATCACCGAAATCGCTGTTTTCGTGCTATTGAATGCGAAAAACACGTTTTCTGGTGTTTTCAGCACTCCACGGTGCGTTTGATATGCGGAAACTGCCATATCTTCGGTATCGTTGTTGTTTCCAGCTGAGATATGCATTTTCAGTGATAATCTTCATGATTCTGCTGTTACAAGTGTGCAGAATCACCGAAAACGCTGTTTTCGTGCTATTGAATGCGAAAAACACGTTATCTGGTGTTTTCAGCACTCCACAGTGCGTTTGATATGCGGAAACTGCCATATCTTCGGTATCGTTGTTGTTTCCAGCTGAGATATGCATTTTCAGTGATAATCTTCATGATTCTGCTGTTACAAGTGTGCAGAATCACCGAAATCGCTGTTTTCGTGCTATTGAATGCGAAAACACGTATTCTGGTGTTTTCAGCACTCCACAGTGCGTTTGATATGCGGAAACTGCCATATCTTCGGTATCGTTGTTGTTTCCAGCTGAGATATGCATTTTCAGTGATAATCTTCATGATTCTGCTGTTACAAGTGTGCAGAATCACCGAAATCGCTGTTTTCGTGCTTTTGAATGCGAAAAACACGATTTCTGGTGTTTTCAGCACTCCACAGTGCGTTTGATATGCGGAAACTGCCATATCTTCGGTATCGTTGTTGTTTCCAGCTGAGATATGCATTTTCAGTGATAATCTTCATGATTCTGCTGTTACAAGTGTGCAGAATCACCGACATCGCTGTTTTCGTGCTATTGAATGCGAAAACACGTTTTCTGGTGTTTTCAGCACTCCACAGTGCGTTTGATATGCGGAAACTGCCATATCTTAGGTATCGTTGATGTTTCCAGCTGAGATATGCATTTTCAGTGATAATCTTCATGATTCTGCTGTTACAAATGTGCAGAATCACCGAAATCGCTGTTGTCGTGCTTTTGAATGCGAAAAACACGTTTTCTGGTGTTTTCAGCACGCCGCAGAGTGTTTGACATGCGGAAACTGCGATATCTTTGGTATCGTTGTTGTTTCCAGCTGAGATATGCATTATCAGTGATAATCTTCATGATTCTGCTGCTACAAGTGTGCAGAATCACCGAAATCGCTGTTTTCGTGCTGTTGAATGCGAAAAACACGTTTTCTGGTGTTTTCAGCACTCCACAGTGCGTTTGATATGCGGAAACTGCCATATCTTCGGTATCGTTGATGTTTCCAGCTGAGATATGCATTTTCAGTGATAATCTTCATGATTCTGCTGTTACAAGTGTGCAGAAACACCGAAATCGCTGTTTTCGTGCTATTGAATGCGAAAAACACGTTTTCTGGTGTTTTCAGCACTCCACGGTGCGTTTGATATGCGGAAACTGCCATATCTTCGGTATCGTTGTTGTTTCCAGCTGAGATATGCATTTTCAGTGATAATCTTCATGATTCTGCTGTTACAAGTGTGCAGAATCACCGAAAACGCTGTTTTCGTGCTATTGAATGCGAAAAACACGTTATCTGGTGTTTTCAGCACTCCACAGTGCGTTTGATATGCGGAAACTGCCATATCTTCGGTATCGTTGTTGTTTCCAGCTGAGATATGCATTTTCAGTGATAATCTTCATGATTCTGCTGTTACAAGTGTGCAGAATCACCGAAATCGCTGTTTTCGTGCTATTGAATGCGAAAACACGTATTCTGGTGTTTTCAGCACTCCACAGTGCGTTTGATATGCGGAAACTGCCATATCTTCGGTATCGTTGTTGTTTCCAGCTGAGATATGCATTTTCAGTGATAATTTTCATGATTCTGCTGTTACAAGTGTGCAGAATCACCGACATCGCTGTTTTCGTGCTATTGAATGCAAAAACACATTTTCTGGTGTTTTCAGCACTCCACAGTGCGTTTGATATGCGGAAACTGCCATATCTTCGGTATCGTTGATGTTTCCAGCTGAGATATGCATTTTCAGTGATAATCTTCATGATTCTGCTGTTTCAAATGTGCAGAATCACCGAAATCGCTGTTTTCGTGCTTTTGAATGCGAAAAACACGTTTTCTGGTGTTTTCAGCATGCCGCAGAGTGTTTGACATGCGGAAACTGCGATATCTTCGGTATCGTTGTTGTTTCCAGCTGAGATATGCATTTTCAGTGATAATCTTCATGATTCTGCTGTTACAAGTGTGCAGAATCACCGAAAACGCTGTTTTCGTGCTATTGAATGCGAAAAACACGTTATCTGGTGTTTTCAGCACTCCACAGTGCGTTTGATATGCGGAAACTGCCATATCTTCGGTATCGTTGTTGTTTCCAGCTGAGATATGCATTTTCAGTGATAATCTTCATGATTCTGCTGTTACAAGTGTGCAGAATCACCGAAATCGCTGTTTTCGTGCTATTGAATGCGAAAACACGTATTCTGGTGTTTTCAGCACTCCACAGTGCGTTTGATATGCGGAAACTGCCATATCTTCGGTATCGTTGTTGTTTCCAGCTGAGATATGCATTTTCAGTGATAATCTTCATGATTCTGCTGTTACAAGTGTGCAGAATCACCGAAATCGCTGTTTTCGTGCTTTTGAATGCGAAAAACACGATTTCTGGTGTTTTCAGCACTCCACAGTGCGTTTGATATGCGGAAACTGCCATATCTTCGGTATCGTTGTTGTTTCCAGCTGAGATATGCATTTTCAGTGATAATCTTCATGATTCTGCTGTTACAAGTGTGCAGAATCACCGACATCGCTGTTTTCGTGCTATTGAATGCGAAAACACGTTTTCTGGTGTTTTCAGCACTCCACAGTGCGTTTGATATGCGGAAACTGCCATATCTTAGGTATCGTTGATGTTTCCAGCTGAGATATGCATTTTCAGTGATAATCTTCATGATTCTGCTGTTACAAATGTGCAGAATCACCGAAATCGCTGTTTTCGTGCTTTTGAATGCGAAAAACACGTTTTCTGGTGTTTTCAGCACGCCGCAGAGTGTTTGACATGCGGAAACTGCGATATCTTTGGTATCGTTGTTGTTTCCAGCTGAGATATGCATTATCAGTGATAATCTTCATGATTCTGCTGCTACAAGTGTGCAGAATCACCGAAATCGCTGTTTTCGTGCTATTGAATGCGAAAAACACGTTTTCTGGTGTTTTCAGCACTCCACAGTGCGTTTGATATGCGGAAACTGCCATATCTTCGGTATCGTTGATGTTTCCAGCTGAGATATGCATTTTCAGTGATAATCTTCATGATTCTGCTGTTACAAGTGTGCAGAAACACCGAAATCGCTGTTTTCGTGCTATTGAATGCGAAAAACACGTTTTCTGGTGTTTTCAGCACTCCACGGTGCGTTTGATATGCGGAAACTGCCATATCTTCGGTATCGTTGTTGTTTCCAGCTGAGATATGCATTTTCAGTGATAATCTTCATGATTCAGCTGTTACAAGTGTGCAGAATCACCGAAAACGCTGTTTTCGTGCTATTGAATGCGAAAAACACGTTATCTGGTGTTTTCAGCACTCCACAGTGCGTTTGATATGCGGAAACTGCCATATCTTCGGTATCGTTGTTGTTTCCAGCTGAGATATGCATTTTCAGTGATAATCTTCATGATTCTGCTGTTACAAGTGTGCAGAATCACCGAAATCGCTGTTTTCGTGCTATTGAATGCGAAAACACGTATTCTGGTGTTTTCAGCACTCCACAGTGCGTTTGATATGCGGAAACTGCCATATCTTCGGTATCGTTGTTGTTTCCAGCTGAGATATGCATTTTCAGTGATAATTTTCATGATTCTGCTGTTACAAGTGTGCAGAATCACCGACATCGCTGTTTTCGTGCTATTGAATGCAAAAACACATTTTCTGGTGTTTTCAGCACTCCACAGTGCGTTTGATATGCGGAAACTGCTATATCTTCGGTATCGTTGATGTTTCCAGCTGAGATATGCATTTTCAGTGATAATCTTCATGATTCTGCTGTTTCAAATGTGCAGAATCACCGAAATCGCTGTTTTCGTGCTTTTGAATGCGAAAAACACGTTTTCTGGTGTTTTCAGCATGCCGCAGAGTGTTTGACATGCGGAAACTGCGATATCTTCGGTATCGTTGATGCTTCCAGCTGAGATATGCATTTTCAGTGATAATCTTCATGATTCTGCTGTTACAAGTGTGCAGAATCACCGACATCGCTGTTTTCGTGCTATTGAATGCAAAAACACATTTTCTGGTGTTTTCAGCACTCCACAGTGCGTTTGATATGCGGAAACTGCCATATCTTCGGTATCGTTGATGTTTCCAGCTGAGATATGCATTTTCAGTGATAATCTTCATGATTCTGCTGTTTCAAATGTGCAGAATCACCGAAATCGCTGTTTTCGTGCTTTTGAATGCGAAAAACACGTTTTCTGGTGTTTTCAGCATGCCGCAGAGTGTTTGACATGCGGAAACTGCGATATCTTCGGTATCGTTGATGCTTCCAGCTGAGATATGCATTTTCAGTGATAATCTTCATGATTCTGCTGTTACAAGTGTGCAGAATCACCGAAATCGTTGTTTTCGTGCTTTTGAATGCGAAAAACACGTTTTCTGGTGTTTTCAGCACGCCACAGAGTGTTTGATATGCGGAAACTGCCATATCTTCGGTATCGTTGATGTTTCCAGCTGAGATATGCATTTTCAGTGATAATCTTCATGATTCTGCTGTTACAAATGTGCAGAATCACCGAAACCGCTGTTTTCGTGCTATTGAATGCGAAACACACGTTATCTGGTGTTTTCAGCACTCCACAGTGCGTTTGATATGCGGAAACTGCCATATCTTCGGTATCGTTGATGTTTCCAGCTGAGATATGCATTTTCAGTAATAATCTTCATGATTCTGCTGTTACAAATGTGCAGAATCACCGAAACCGCTGTTTTCGTGCTATTGAATGCGAAACACACGTTTTCTGGTGTTTTCAGCACTCCACAGTGCGTTCGATATGCGGAAACTGCCATATCTTCGGTATCGTTGATGTTTCCAGCTGAGATATGCATTTTCAGTGATAATCTTCATGATTCTGCTGTTACAAATGTGCAGAATCACCGAAACCGCTGTTTTCGTGCTATTGAATGCGAAAAACACGTTTTCTGGTGTTTTCAGCACTCCACAGTGCGTTTGATATGCGGAAACTGCCATATCTTCGGTATCGTTGATGTTTCCAGCTGAGATATGCATTTTCAGTGATAATCTTCATGATTCTGCTGTTACAAGTGTGCAGAATCACCGACATCGCTGTTTTCGTGCTATTGAATGCGAAAACACGTTTTCTGGTGTTTTCAGCACTCCACAGTGCGTTTGATATGCGGAAACTGCCATATCTTCGGTATCGTTGATGTTTCCAGCTGAGATATGCATTTTCAGTGATAATCTTCATGATTCTGCTGTTACAAATGTGCAGAATCACCGAAATCGCTGTTTTCGTGCTTTTGAATGCGAAAAACACGTTTTCTGGTGTTTTCAGCACGCCGCAGAGTGTTTGACATGCGGAAACTGCGATATCTTCGGTATCGTTGATGTTTCCAGCTGAGATATGCATTTTCAGTGATAATCTTCATGATTCTGCTGTTACAAGTGTGCAGAATCACCGAAATCGTTGTTTTCGTGCTTTTGAATGCGAAAAACACGTTTTCTGGTGTTTTCAGCACGCCACAGAGTGTTTGATATGCGGAAACTGCCATATCTTCGGTATCGTTGATGTTTCCAGCTGAGATATGCATTTTCAGTGATAATCTTCATGATTCTGCTGTTACAAATGTGCAGAATCACCGAAATCGCTGTTTTCGTGCTTTTGAATGCGAAAAACACGTTTTCTGGTGTTTTCAGCACGCCGCAGAGTGTTTGACATGCGGAAACTGCGATATCTTTGGTATCGTTGTTGTTTCCAGCTGAGATATGCATTATCAGTGATAATCTTCATGATTCTGCTGCTACAAGTGTGCAGAATCACCGAAATCGCTGTTTTCGTGCTATTGAATGCGAAAAACACGTTTTCTGGTGTTTTCAGCACTCCACAGTGCGTTTGATATGCGGAAACTGCCATATCTTCGGTATCGTTGATGTTTCCAGCTGAGATATGCATTTTCAGTGATAATCTTCATGATTCTGCTGTTACAAGTGTGCAGAAACACCGAAATCGCTGTTTTCGTGCTATTGAATGCGAAAAACACGTTTTCTGGTGTTTTCAGCACTCCACGGTGCGTTTGATATGCGGAAACTGCCATATCTTCGGTATCGTTGTTGTTTCCAGCTCAGATATGCATTTTCAGTGATAAACTTCATGATTCTGCTGTTACAAGTGTGCAGAATCACCGAAAACGCTGTTTTCGTGCTATTGAATGCGAAAAACACGTTATCTGGTGTTTTCAGCACTCCACAGTGCGTTTGATATGCGGAAACTGCCATATCTTCGGTATCGTTGTTGTTTCCAGCTGAGATATGCATTTTCAGTGATAATCTTCATGATTCTGCTGTTACAAGTGTGCAGAATCACCGAAATCGCTGTTTTCGTGCTATTGAATGCGAAAACACGTATTCTGGTGTTTTCAGCACTCAACAGTGCGTTTGATATGCGGAAACTGCCATATCTTCGGTATCGTTGTTGTTTCCAGCTGAGATATGCATTTTCAGTGATAATTTTCATGATTCTGCTGTTACAAGTGTGCAGAATCACCGACATCGCTGTTTTCGTGCTATTGAATGCAAAAACACATTTTCTGGTGTTTTCAGCACTCCACAGTGCGTTTGATATGCGGAAACTGCCATATCTTCGGTATCGTTGATGTTTCCAGCTGAGATATGCATTTTCAGTGATAATCTTCATGATTCTGCTGTTTCAAATGTGCAGAATCACCGAAATCGCTGTTTTCGTGCTTTTGAATGCGAAAAACACGTTTTCTGGTGTTTTCAGCATGCCGCAGAGTGTTTGACATGCGGAAACTGCGATATCTTCGGTATCGTTGTTGTTTCCAGCTGAGATATGCATTTTCAGTGATAATCTTCATGATTCTGCTGTTACAAGTGTGCAGAATCACCGAAAACGCTGTTTTCGTGCTATTGAATGCGAAAAACACGTTATCTGGTGTTTTCAGCACTCCACAGTGCGTTTGATATGCGGAAACTGCCATATCTTCGGTATCGTTGTTGTTTCCAGCTGAGATATGCATTTTCAGTGATAATCTTCATGATTCTGCTGTTACAAGTGTGCAGAATCACCGAAATCGCTGTTTTCGTGCTATTGAATGCGAAAACACGTATTCTGGTGTTTTCAGCACTCCACAGTGCGTTTGATATGCGGAAACTGCCATATCTTCGGTATCGTTGTTGTTTCCAGCTGAGATATGCATTTTCAGTGATAATCTTCATGATTCTGCTGTTACAAGTGTGCAGAATCACCGAAATCGCTGTTTTCGTGCTTTTGAATGCGAAAAACACGATTTCTGGTGTTTTCAGCACTCCACAGTGCGTTTGATATGCGGAAACTGCCATATCTTCGGTATCGTTGTTGTTTCCAGCTGAGATATGCATTTTCAGTGATAATCTTCATGATTCTGCTGTTACAAGTGTGCAGAATCACCGACATCGCTGTTTTCGTGCTATTGAATGCGAAAACACGTTTTCTGGTGTTTTCAGCACTCCACAGTGCGTTTGATATGCGGAAACTGCCATATCTTAGGTATCGTTGATGTTTCCAGCTGAGATATGCATTTTCAGTGATAATCTTCATGATTCTGCTGTTACAAATGTGCAGAATCACCGAAATCGCTGTTTTCGTGCTTTTGAATGCGAAAAACACGTTTTCTGGTGTTTTCAGCACGCCGCAGAGTGTTTGACATGCGGAAACTGCGATATCTTTGGTATCGTTGTTGTTTCCAGCTGAGATATGCATTATCAGTGATAATCTTCATGATTCTGCTGCTACAAGTGTGCAGAATCACCGAAATCGCTGTTTTCGTGCTATTGAATGCGAAAAACACGTTTTCTGGTGTTTTCAGCACTCCACAGTGCGTTTGATATGCGGAAACTGCCATATCTTCGGTATCGTTGATGTTTCCAGCTGAGATATGCATTTTCAGTGATAATCTTCATGATTCTGCTGTTACAAGTGTGCAGAAACACCGAAATCGCTGTTTTCGTGCTATTGAATGCGAAAAACACGTTTTCTGGTGTTTTCAGCACTCCACGGTGCGTTTGATATGCGGAAACTGCCATATCTTCGGTATCGTTGTTGTTTCCAGCTGAGATATGCATTTTCAGTGATAATCTTCATGATTCTGCTGTTACAAGTGTGCAGAATCACCGAAAACGCTGTTTTCGTGCTATTGAATGCGAAAAAACGTTATCTGGTGTTTTCAGCACTCCACAGTGCGTTTGATATGCGGAAACTGCCATATCTTCGGTATCGTTGTTGTTTCCAGCTGAGATATGCATTTTCAGTGATAATCTTCATGATTCTGCTGTTACAAGTGTGCAGAATCACCGAAATCGCTGTTTTCGTGCTATTGAATGCGAAAACACGTATTCTGGTGTTTTCAGCACTCCACAGTGCGGTTGATATGCGGAAACTGCCATATCTTCGGTATCGTTGTTGTTTCCAGCTGAGATATGCATTTTCAGTGATAATTTTCATGATTCTGCTGTTACAAGTGTGCAGAATCACCGACATCGCTGTTTTCGTGCTATTGAATGCAAAAACACATTTTCTGGTGTTTTCAGCACTCCACAGTGCGTTTGATATGCGGAAACTGCCATATCTTCGGTATCGTTGATGTTTCCAGCTGAGATATGCATTTTCAGTGATAATCTTCATGATTCTGCTGTTTCAAATGTGCAGAATCACCGAAATCGCTGTTTTCGTGCTTTTGAATGCGAAAAACACGTTTTCTGGTGTTTTCAGCATGCCGCAGAGTGTTTGACATGCGGAAACTGCGATATCTTCGGTATCGTTGATGCTTCCAGCTGAGATATGCATTTTCAGTGATAATCTTCATGATTCTGCTGTTACAAGTGTGCAGAATCACCGACATCGCTGTTTTCGTGCTATTGAATGCAAAAACACATTTTCTGGTGTTTTCAGCACTCCACAGTGCGTTTGATATGCGGAAACTGCCATATCTTCGGTATCGTTGATGTTTCCAGCTGAGATATGCATTTTCAGTGATAATCTTCATGATTCTGCTGTTTCAAATGTGCAGAATCACCGAAATCGCTGTTTTCGTGCTTTTGAATGCGAAAAACACGTTTTCTGGTGTTTTCAGCATGCCGCAGAGTGTTTGACATGCGGAAACTGCGATATCTTCGGTATCGTTGATGCTTCCAGCTGAGATATGCATTTTCAGTGATAATCTTCATGATTCTGCTGTTACAAGTGTGCAGAATCACCGAAATCGTTGTTTTCGTGCTTTTGAATGCGAAAAACACGTTTTCTGGTGTTTTCAGCACGCCACAGAGTGTTTGATATGCGGAAACTGCCATATCTTCGGTATCGTTGATGTTTCCAGCTGAGATATGCATTTTCAGTGATAATCTTCATGATTCTGCTGTTACAAATGTGCAGAATCACCGAAACCGCTGTTTTCGTGCTATTGAATGCGAAACACACGTTATCTGGTGTTTTCAGCACTCCACAGTGCGTTTGATATGCGGAAACTGCCATATCTTCGGTATCGTTGATGTTTCCAGCTGAGATATGCATTTTCAGTAATAATCTTCATGATTCTGCTGTTACAAATGTGCAGAATCACCGAAACCGCTGTTTTCGTGCTATTGAATGCGAAACACACGTTTTCTGGTGTTTTCAGCACTCCACAGTGCGTTCGATATGCGGAAACTGCCATATCTTCGGTATCGTTGATGTTTCCAGCTGAGATATGCATTTTCAGTGATAATCTTCATGATTCTGCTGTTACAAATGTGCAGAATCACCGAAACCGCTGTTTTCGTGCTATTGAATGCGAAAAACACGTTTTCTGGTGTTTTCAGCACTCCACAGTGCGTTTGATATGCGGAAACTGCCATATCTTCGGTATCGTTGATGTTTCCAGCTGAGATATGCATTTTCAGTGATAATCTTCATGATTCTGCTGTTACAAGTGTGCAGAATCACCGACATCGCTGTTTTCGTGCTATTGAATGCGAAAACACGTTTTCTGGTGTTTTCAGCACTCCACAGTGCGTTTGATATGCGGAAACTGCCATATCTTCGGTATCGTTGATGTTTCCAGCTGAGATATGCATTTTCAGTGATAATCTTCATGATTCTGCTGTTACAAATGTGCAGAATCACCGAAATCGCTGTTTTCGTGCTTTTGAATGCGAAAAACACGTTTTCTGGTGTTTTCAGCACGCCGCAGAGTGTTTGACATGCGGAAACTGCGATATCTTCGGTATCGTTGATGTTTCCAGCTGAGATATGCATTTTCAGTGATAATCTTCATGATTCTGCTGTTACAAGTGTGCAGAATCACCGAAATCGTTGTTTTCGTGCTTTTGAATGCGAAAAACACGTTTTCTGGTGTTTTCAGCACGCCACAGAGTGTTTGATATGCGGAAACTGCCATATCTTCGGTATCGTTGATGTTTCCAGCTGAGATATGCATTTTCAGTGATAATCATCATGATTCTGCTGTTACAAGTGTGCAGAATCACCGAAATCGTTGTTTTCGTGCTTTTGAATGCGAAAAACACGTTTTCTGGTGTTTTCAGCACGCCACAGAGTGTTTGATATGCGGAAACTGCGATATCTTTGGTATCGTAGTTGTTTCCAGCTGACAATTGCATTATCAGTGATAATCTTCAAGATTCTGCTGTTACAAGTGTGCAGAATCACCGAAATCGCTGTTTTCGTGCTATTGAATGCGAAAAACTCGTTTTCTGGTGTTTTCAGCACTTCACAGTGCGTTTGATATGCGGAAACTGCCATATCTTCGGTATCGTTGTTGTATCCAGCTGAGATATGCATTTTCAGTGATAATCCTCATGATTCTGCTGTTACAAGCGTGCAGAATCACCGAAATCGCTGTTTTCGTGCTATTGAATGCGAAAACACGTTTTCTGGTGTTTTCAGCACTCCACAGTGCGTTTGATATGCGGAAACTGCCATATCTTCGGTATCGTTGATGTTTCCAGCTGAGATATGCATTTTCAGTGATAATCTTCATGATTCTGCTGTTACAAGTGTGCAGAATCACCGAAATCGTTGTTTTCATGCTTTTGAATGCGAAAAACACGTTTTCTGGTGTCTTCAGCACGCCACAGAGTGTTTGATATGCGGAAACTGCGATATCTTTGGTATCGTTGTTGTTTCCAGCTGAGATATGCATTATCAGTGATAATCTTCATGATTCTGCTGTTACAAGTGTGCAGAATCACCGAAATCGCTGTATTCGTGCTATTGAATGCGAAAAACACGTTTTCTGGTGTTTTCAGCACTCCACAGTGCGTTCGATATGCGGAAACTGCCATATCTTCGGTATCGTTGATGTTTCCAGCTGAGATATGCATTTTCAGTGATAATCTTCATGATTCTGCTGTTACAAATGTGCAGAATCACCGAAACCGCTGTTTTCGTGCTATTGAATGCGAAAAACACGTTTTCTGGTGTTTTCAGCACTCCACAGTGCGTTTGATATGCGGAAACTGCCATATCTTCGGTATCGTTGATGTTTCCAGCTGAGATATGCATTTTCAGTGATAATCTTCATGATTCTGCTGTTACAAGTGTGCAGAATCACCGAAATCGCTGTTTTCGTGCTATTGAATGCGAAAAACACGTTTTCTGGTGTTTTCAGCACTCCACAGTGCGTTTGATATGCGGAAACTGCGATATCTTCGGTATCGTTGTTGTTTCCAGCTGAGGTATGCATTTTCAGTGATAATCTTCATTATTCTGCTGTTACAAGTGTGCAGAATCACCGAAATCACTGTTTTCGTGCTTTTGAATGCGAAAAACACGTTTTCTGGTGTTTTCAGCACGCCACAGTGTGTTTGATATGCGGAAACTGCGATATCTTTGGTATCGTTGTTGTTTCCAGCAGAGATATGCATTTTCAGTGATAATCTTCATGATTCTGCTGATACAAGTGTGCAGAATCACCGATATCGCTGTTTTCGTGCTATTGAATGCGAAATCACGTATTCTGGTGTTTTCAGCACTCCACAGTGCGTTTGATATGCGGAAACTGCCATATCTTCGGTATCGTTGTTGTTTCCAGCTGAGATATGCATTTTCAGTGATAATTTTCATGATTCGGCTGTTACAAGTGTGCAGAATCACCGACATCGCTGTTTTCGTGCTATTGAATGCGAAAACACATTTTCTGGTGTTTTCAGCACTCAACAGTGCGTTTGATATGCGGAAACTGCCATATCTTCGGTATCGTTGATGTTTCCAGCTGAGATATGCATTTTCAGTGATAATCTTCATGATTCTGCTGTTTCAAATGTGCAGAATCACCGAAATCGCTGTTTTCGTGCTTTTGAATGCGAAAAACACATTTTCTGGTGTTTTCAGCACGCCGCAGAGTGTTTGACATGCGGAAACTGCGATATCTTCGGTATCGTTGATGTTTCCAGCTGAGATATGCATTTTCAGTGATAATCATCATGATTCTGCTGTTACAAGTGTGCAGAATCACCGAAATCGTTGTTTTCGTGCTTTTGAATGCGAAAAACACGTTTTCTGGTGTTTTCAGCACGCCACAGAGTGTTTGATATGCGGAAACTGCGATATCTTTGGTATCGTAGTTGTTTCCAGCTGAGAATTGCATTATCAGTGATAATCTTCATGATTCTGCTGTTACAAGTGTGCAGAATCACCGAAATCGCTGTTTTCGTGCTATTGAATGCGAAAAACTCGTTTTCTGGTGTTTTCAGCACTCCACAGTGCGTTTGATATGCGGAAACTGCCATATCTTCGGTATCGTTGTTGTATCCAGCTGAGATATGCATTTTCAGTGATAATCCTCATGATTCTGCTGTTACAAGCGTGCAGAATCACCGAAATCGCTGTTTTCGTGCTATTGAATGCGAAAACACGTTTTCTGGTGTTTTCAGCACTCCACAGTGCGTTTGATATGCGGAAACTGCCATATCTTAGGTATCGTTGATGTTTCCAGCTGAGATATGCATTTTCAGTGATAATCTTCATGATTCTGCTGTTACAAGTGTGCAGAATCACCGAAATCGTTGTTTTCATGCTTTTGAATACGAAAAACACGTTTTCTGGTGTCTTCAGCACGCCACAGAGTGTTTGATATGCGGAAACTGCGATATCTTTGGTATCGTTGTTGTTTCCAGCTGAGATATGCATTATCAGTGATAATCTTCATGATTCTGCTGTTACAAGTGTGCAGAATCACCGAAATCGCTGTTTTCGTGCTATTGAATGCGAAAAACACGTTTTCTGGTGTTTTCAGCACTCCACAGTGCGTTTGATATGCGGAAACTGCCATATCTTCGGTATCGTTGTTGTTTCCAGCTGAGATATGCATTTTCAGTGATAATCTTCATGATTCTGCTGTTACAAGTGTGCAGAATCACCGATATCGCTGTTTTCGTGCTATTGAATGCGAAAACACGTATTCTGGTGTTTTCAGCACTCAACAGTGCGTTTGATATGCGGAAACTGCCATATCTTCGGTATCGTTGTTGTTTCCAGCTGAGATATGCATTTTCAGTGATAATTTTCATGATTCTGCTGTTACAAGTGTGCAGAATCACCGACATCGCTGTTTTCGTGCTATTGAATGCGAAAACACATTTTCTGGTGTTTTCAGCACTCCACAGAGCGTTTGATATGCGGAAACTGCCATATCTTCGGTATCGTTGATGTTTCCAGCTGAGATATGCATTTTCAGTGATAATCTTCATGATTCTGCTGTTTCAAATGTGCAGAATGACCGAAATCGCTGTTTTCGTGCTTTTGAATGCGAAAAACACGTTTTCTGGTGTTTTCAGCACGCCGCAGAGTGTTTGACACGCGGAAACTGCGATATCTTCGGTATCGTTGATGTTTCCAGCTGAGATATGCATTTTCAGTGATAATCTTCATGATTCTGCTGTTACAAGTGTGCAGAATCACCGAAATCGTTGTTTTCGTGCTTTTGAATGCGAAAAACACGTTTTCTGGTGTTTTCAGCACGCCACAGAGTGTTTGATATGCGGAAACTGCGATATCTTTGGTATCGTTGTTGTTTCCAGCTGAGATATGCATTATCAGTGATAATCTTCATGATTCTGCTGTTACAAGTGTGCAGAATCACCGAAATCGCTGTTTTCGTGCTATTGAATGCGAAAAAGACGTTTTCTGGTGTTTTCAGCACTCCACAGTGCGTTTGATATGCGGAAACTGCCATATCTTCGGTATCGTTGTTGTTTCCAGCTGAGATATGCATTTTCAGTGATAATTTTCATGATTCTGCTGTTTCAAGTGTGCAGAATCACCGACATCGCTGTTTTCGTGCTATTGAATGCGAAAACACATTTTCTGGTGTTTTCAGCACTCCACAGTGCGTTTGATATGCGGAAACTGCCATATCTTCGGTATCGTTGATGTTTCCAGCTGAGATATGCATTATCAGTGATAATCTTCATGATTCTGGTGTTGCAAGTGTGCAGAATCACCGAAATCTCTGTTATCGTGCTATTGAATGCGAAAAACACGTTTTCTGGTGTTTTCAGCACTCCACAGTGCGTTTGATATGCGGAAACTGCCATATCTTCGGTATCGTTGATGTTTCCAGCTGAGATATGCATTTTCAGTGATAATCTTCATGATTCTGCTGTTACAAGTGTGCAGAATCACCGAAATCGCTGTATTCGTGCTATTGAATGCGAAAAACACGTTTTCTGGTGTTTTCAGCACTCCACAGTGCGTTCGATATGCGGAAACTGCCATATCTTCGGTATCGTTGATGTTTCCAGCTGAGATATGCATTTTCAGTGATAATCTTCATGATTCTGCTGTTACAAATGTGCAGAATCACCGAAACCGCTGTTTTCGTGCTATTGAATGCGAAAAACACGTTTTCTGGTGTTTTCAGCACTCCACAGTGCCTTTGATATGCGGAAACTGCCATATCTTCGGTATCGTTGATGTTTCCAGCTGAGATATGCATTTTCAGTGATAATCTTCATGATTCTGCTGTTACAAGTGTGCAGAATCACCGAAATCGCTGTTTTCGTGCTATTGAATGCGAAAAACACGTTTTCTGGTGTTTTCAGCACTCCACAGTGCGTTTGATATGCGGAAACTGCGATATCTTCGGTATCGTTGTTGTTTCCAGCTGAGGTATGCATTTTCAGTGATAATCTTCATTATTCTGCTGTTACAAGTGTGCAGAATCACCGAAATCACTGTTTTCGTGCTTTTGAATGCGAAAAACACGTTTTCTGGTGTTTTCAGCACGCCACAGTGTGTTTGATATGCGGAAACTGCGATATCTTTGGTATCGTTGTTGTTTCCAGCAGAGATATGCATTTTCAGTGATAATCTTCATGATTCTGCTGTTACAAGTGTGCAGAATCACCGATATCGCTGTTTTCGTGCTATTGAATGCGAAAACACGTATTTTGGTGTTTTCAGCACTCCACAGTGAGTTTGATATGCGGAAACTGCCATATCTTCGGTATCGTTGTTGTTTCCAGCTGAGATATGCATTTTCAGTGATAATTTTCATGATTCTGCTGTTACAAGTGTGCAGAATCACCGACATCGCTGTTTTCGTGCTATTGAATGCGAAAACACATTTTCTGGTGTTTTCAGCACTCCACAGTGCGTTTGATATGCGGAAACTGCCATATCTTCGGTATCGTTGATGTTTCCAGCTGAGATATGCATTTTCAGTGATAATCTTCATGATTCTACTGTTTCAAATGTGCAGAATCACCGAAATCGCTGTTTTCGTGCTTTTGAATGCGAAAAACACGTTTTCTGGTGTTTTCAGCACGCCGCAGAGTGTTTGACATGCGGAAACTGCGATATCTTCGGTATCGTTGATGTTTCCAGCTGAGATATGCATTTTCAGTGATAATCATCATGATTCTGCTGTTACAAGTGTGCAGAATCACCGAAATCGTTGTTTTCGTGCTTTTGAATGCGAAAAACACGTTTTCTGGTGTTTTCAGCACGCCACAGAGTGTTTGATATGCGGAAACTGCGATATCTTTGGTATCGTAGTTGTTTCCAGCTGAGATATGCATTTTCAGTGATAATCTTCATGATTCTACTGTTTCAAATGTGCAGAATCACCGAAATCGCTGTTTTCGTGCTTTTGAATGCGAAAAACACGTTTTCTGGTGTTTTCAGCACGCCGCAGAGTGTTTGACATGCGGAAACTGCGATATCTTCGGTATCGTTGATGTTTCCAGCTGAGATATGCATTTTCAGTGATAATCATCATGATTCTGCTGTTACAAGTGTGCAGAATCACCGAAATCGTTGTTTTCGTGCTTTTGAATGCGAAAAACACGTTTTCTGGTGTTTTCAGCACGCCACAGAGTGTTTGATATGCGGAAACTGCGATATCTTTGGTATCGTAGTTGTTTCCAGCTGAGAATTGCATTATCAGTGATAATCTTCAAGATTCTGCTGTTACAAGTGTGCAGAATCACCGAAATCGCTGTTTTCGTGCTATTGAATGCGAAAAACTCGTTTTCTGGTGTTTTCAGCACTCCACAGTGCGTTTGATATGCGGAAACTGCCATATCTTCGGTATCGTTGTTGTATCCAGCTGAGATATGCATTTTCAGTGATAATCCTCATGATTCTGCTGTTACAAGCGTGCAGAATCACCGAAATCGCTGTTTTCGTACTATTGAATGCGAAAACACGTTTTCTGGTGTTTTCAGCACTCCACAGTGCGTTTGATATGCGGAAACTGCCATATCTTCGGTATCGTTGATGTTTCCAGCTGAGATATGCATTTTCAGTGATAATCTTCATGATTCTGCTGTTTCAAGTGTGCAGAATCACCGAAATCGTTGTTTTCATGCTTTTGAATGCGAAAAACACGTTTTCTGGTGTCTTCAGCACGCCACAGAGTGTTTGATATGCGGAAACTGCGATATCTTTGGTATCGTTGTTGTTTCCAGCTGAGATATGCATTATCAGTGATAATCTTCATGATTCTGCTGTTACAAGTGTGCAGAATCACCGAAATCGCTGTATTCGTGCTATTGAATGCGAAAAACACGTTTTCTGGTGTTTTCAGCACTCCACAGTGCGTTTGATATGCGGAAACTGCGATATCTTCGGTATCGTTGTTGTTTCCAGCTGAGGTATGCATTTTCAGTGATAATCTTCATTATTCTGCTGTTACAAGTGTGCAGAATCACCGAAATCACTGTTTTCGTGCTTTTGAATGCGAAAAACACGTTTTCTGGTGTTTTCAGCACGCCACAGTGTGTTTGATATGCGGAAACTGCGATATCTTTGGTATCGTTGTTGTTTCCAGCAGAGATATGCATTTTCAGTGATAATCTTCATGATTCTGCTGTTACAAGTGTGCAGAATCACCGATATCGCTGTTTTCGTGCTATTGAATGCGAAAACACGTATTCTGGTGTTTTCAGCACTCCACAGTGCGTTTGATATGCGGAAACTGCCATATCTTCGGTATCGTTGTTGTTTCCAGCTGAGATATGCATTTTCAGTGATAATTTTCATGATTCTGCTGTTACAAGTGTGCAGAATCTCCGACATCGCTGTTTTCGTGCTATTGAATGCGAAAACACATTTTCTGGTGTTTTCAGCACTCCACAGTGCGTTTGATATGCGGAAACTGCCATATCTTCGGTATCGTTGATGTTTCCAGCTGAGATATGCATTTTCAGTGATAATCTTCATGATTCTGCTGTTTCAAATGTGCAGAATCACCGAAATCGCTGTTTTCGTGCTTTTGAATGCGAAAAACACGTTTTCTGGTGTTTTCAGCACGCCGCAGAGTGTTTGACATGCGGAAACTGCGATATCTTCGGTATCGTTGATGTTTCCAGCTGAGATATGCATTTTCAGTGATAATCATCATGATTCTGCTGTTACAAGTGTGCAGAATCACCGAAATCGTTGTTTTCGTGCTTTTGAATGCGAAAAACACGTTTTCTGGTGTTTTCAGCACGCCACAGAGTGTTTGATATGCGGAAACTGCGATATCTTTGGTATCGTAGTTGTGTCCAGCTGAGAATTGCATTATCAGTGATAATCTTCATGATTCTGCTGTTACAAGTGTGCAGAATCACCGAAATCGCTGTTTTCGTGCTATTGAATGCGAAAAACTCGTTTTCTGGTGTTTTCAGCACTCCACAGTGCGTTTGATATGCGGAAACTGCCATATCTTCGGTATCGTTGTTGTATCCAGCTGAGATATGCATTTTCAGTGATAATCCTCATGATTCTGCTGTTACAAGCGTGCAGAATCACCGAAATCGCTGTTTTCGTGCTATTGAATGCGAAAACACGTTTTCTGGTGTTTTCAGCACTCCACAGTGCGTTTGATATGCGGAAACTGCCATATCTTCGGTATCGTTGATGTTTCCAGCTGAGATATGCATTTTCAGTGATAATCTTCATGATTCTGCTGTTACAAGTGTGCAGAATCACCGAAATCGTTGTTTTCATGCTTTTGAATGCGAAAAACACGTTTTCTGGTGTCTTCAGCACTCCACAGTGCGTTTGATATGCGGAAACTGCCATATCTTCGGTATCGTTGTTGTTTCCAGCTGAGATATGCATTTTCAGTGATAATCTTCATGATTCTGCTGTTACAAGTGTGCAGAATCACCGATATCGCTGTTTTCGTGCTATTGAATGCGAAAACACGTATTCTGGTGTTTTCAGCACTCAACAGTGCGTTTGATATGCGGAAACTGCCATATCTTCGGTATCGTTGTTGTTTCCAGCTGAGATATGCATTTTCAGTGATAATTTTCATGATTCTGCTGTTACAAGTGTGCAGAATCACCGACATCGCTGTTTTCGTGCTATTGAATGCGAAAACACATTTTCTGGTGTTTTCAGCACTCCACAGAGCGTTTGATATGCGGAAACTGCCATATCTTCGGTATCGTTGATGTTTCCAGCTGAGATATGCATTTTCAGTGATAATCTTCATGATTCTGCTGTTTCAAATGTGCAGAATCACCGAAATCGCTGTTTTCGTGCTTTTGAATGCGAAAAACACGTTTTCTGGTGTTTTCAGCACGCCGCAGAGTGTTTGACATGCGGAAACTGCGATGTCTTCGGTATCGTAGATGTTTCCAGCTGAGATATGCATTTTCGGTGATAATCTTCATGATTCTGCTGTTACAAGTGTGCAGAATCACCGAAATCGCTGTTTTCGTGCTATTGAATGCGAAAAACACGTTTTCTGGTGTCTTCAGCACTCCACAGTGCGTTTGATATGCGGAAACTGCCATATCTTCGGTATCGTTGTTGTTTCCAGCTGAGATATGCATTTTCAGTGATAATTTTCATGATTCTGCTGTTACAAGTGTGCAGAATCACCGACATCGCTGTTTTCGTGCTATTGAATGCGAAAACACATTTTCTGGTGTTTTCAGCACTCCACAGTGCGTTTGATATGCGGAAACTGCCATATCTTCGGTATCGTTGATGTTTCCAGCTGAGATATGCATTATCAGTGATAATCTTCATGATTCTGGTGTTGCAAGTGTGCAGAATCACCGAAATCTCTGTTATCGTGCTATTGAATGCGAAAAACACGTTTTCTGGTGTTTTCAGCACTCCACAGTGCGTTTGATATGCGGAAACTGCCATATCTTCGGTATCGTTGATGTTTCCAGCTGAGATATGCATTTTCAGTGATAATCTTTATGATTCTGCTGTTACAAGTGTGCCGAATCACCGAAATCACTGTTTTCGTGCTATTGAATGCGAAAAACACGTTTTCTGGTGTTTTCAGCACTCCACAGTGCGTTTGATATGCGGAAACTGCCATATCTTCGGTATCGTTGATGTTTCCAGCTGAGATATGCATTGTCAGTGATAATCTTCATGATACTGCTGTTACAAGTGTGCAGAATCACCGACATCGCTGTTTTCGTGCTATTGAATGCGAAAACACGTTTTCTGGTGTTTTCAGCACTCCACAGTGCGTTCGATATGCGGAAACTGCCATATCTTCGGTATCGTTGATGTTTCCAGCTGAGATATGCATTTTCAGTGATAATCTTCATGCTTCTGCTGTTACAAATGTGCAGAATCACCGAAACCGCTGTTTTCGTGCTATTGAATGCGAAAAACACGTTTTCTGGTGTTTTCAGCACTCCACAGTGCGTTTGATATGCGGAAACTGCCATATCTTCGGTATCGTTGATGTTTCCAGCTGAGATATGCATTTTCAGTGATAATCTTCATGGTTCTGCTGTTACAAGTGTGCAGAATCACCGACATCGCTGTTTTCGTGCTATTGAATGCGAAAACACGTTTTCTGGTGTTTTCAGCACTCCACAGTGCGTTTGATATGCGGAAACTGCCATATCTTCGGTATCGTTGATGTTTCCAGCTGAGATATGCATTTTCAGTGATAATCTTCATGATTCTGCTGTTACAAGTGTGCAGAATCACCGAAATCGCTGTTTTCGTGCTATTGAATGCGAAAAACACGTTTTCTGGTGTTTTCAGCACTCCACAGTGCGTTTGATATGCGGAAACTGCGATATCTTCGGTATCGTTGTTGTTTCCAGCTGAGGTATGCATTTTCACTGATAATCTTCATTATTCTGCTGTTACAAGTGTGCAGAATCACCGAAATCACTGTTTTCGTGCTTTTGAATGCGAAAAACACGTTTTCTGGTGTTTTCAGCACGCCACAGAGTGTTTGATATGCGGAAACTGCGATATCTTTGGTATCGTTGTTGTTTCCAGCTGAGATATACATTTTCAGTGATAATCTTCATGATTCTGCTGTTACAAGTGTGCAGAATCACCGATATCGCTGTTTTCGTGCTATTGAATGTGAAAACACGTATTCTGGTGTTTTCAGCACTCCACAGTGCGTTTGATATGCGGAAACTGCCATATCTTCCGTATCGTTGTTGTTTCCAGCTGAGATATGCATTTTCAGTGATAATTTTCATGATTCTGCTGTTACAAGTGTGCAGAATCACCGACATCGCTGTTTTCGTGCTATTGAATGCGAAAAACTCGTTTTCTGGTGTTTTCAGCACTCCACAGTGCGTTTGATATGCGGAAACTGCCATATCTTCGGTATCGTTGTTGTATCCAGCTGAGATATGCATTTTCAGTGATAATCCTCATGATTCTGCTGTTACAAGCGTGCAGAATCACCGAAATCGCTGTTTTCGTGCTATTGAATGCGAAAACACGTTTTCTGGTGTTTTCAGCACTCCACAGTGCATTTGATATGCGGAAACTGCCATATCTTCGGTATCGTTGCTGTTTCCAGCTGAGATATGCATTTTCAGTGATAATCTTCATGATTCTGCTGTTACAAGTGTGCAGAATCACCGAAATCGTTGTTTTCATGCTTTTGAATGCGAAAAACACGTTTTCTGGTGTCTTCAGCACGCCACAGAGTGTTTGATATGCGGAAACTGCGATATCTTTGGTATCGTTGTTGTTTCCAGCTGAGATATGCATTATCAGTGATAATCTTCATGATTCTGCTGTTACAAGTGTGCAGAATCACCGAAATCGCTGTATTCGTGCTATTGAATGCGAAAAACACGTTTTCTGGTGTTTTCAGCACTCCACAGTGCGTTCGATATGCGGAAACTGCCATATCTTCGGTATCGTTGATGTTTCCAGCTGAGATATGCATTTTCAATGATAATCTTCATGATTCTGCTGTTACAAATGTGCAGAATCACCGAAACCGCTGTTCTCGTGCTATTGAATGCGAAAAACACGTTTTCTGGTGTTTTCAGCACTCCACAGTGCGTTTGATATGCGGAAACTGCCATATCTTCGGTATCGTTGATGTTTCCAGCTGAGATATGCATTTTCAGTGATAATCTTCATGATTCTGCTGTTACAAGTGTGCAGAATCACCAAAATCGCTGTTTTCGTGCTATTGAATGCGAAAAACACGTTTTCTGGTGTTTTCAGCACTCCACAGTGCGTTTGATATGCGGAAACTGCCATATCTTCGGTATCGTTGTTGTTTCCAGCTGAGATATGCATTTTCAGTGATAATTGTCATGATTCTGCTGTTACAAGTGTGCAGAATCTCCGACATCGCTGTTTTCGTGCTATTGAATGCGAAAACACATTTTCTGGTGTTTTCAGCACTCCACAGTGCGTTTGATATGCGGAAACTGCCATATCTTCGGTATCGTTGATGTTTCCAGCTGAGATATGCATTTTCAGTGATAATCTTCATGATTCTGCTGTTTCAAATGTGCAGAATCACCGAAATCGCTGTTTTCGTGCTTTTGAATGCGAAAAACACGTTTTCTGGTGTTTTCAGCACGCCGCAGAGTGTTTGACATGCGGAAACTGCGATATCTTCGGTATCGTTGATGTTTCCAGCTGAGATATGCATTTTCAGTGATAATCATCATGATTCTGCTGTTACAAGTGTGCAGAATCACCGAAATCGTTGTTTTCGTGCTTTTGAATGCGAAAAACACGTTTTCTGGTGTTTTCAGCACGCCACAGAGTGTTTGATATGCGGAAACTGCGATATCTTTGGTATCGTAGTTGTGTCCAGCTGAGAATGGCATTATCAGTGATAATCTTCATGATTCTGCTGTTACAAGTGTGCAGAATCACCGAAATCGCTGTTTTCGTGCTATTGAATGCGAAAAACTCGTATTCTGGTGTTTTCAGCACTCCACAGTGCGTTTGATATGCGGAAACTGCCATATCTTCGGTATCGTTGTTGTATCCAGCTGAGATATGCATTTTCAGTGATAATCCTCATGATTCTGCTGTTACAAGCGTGCAGAATCACCGAAATCGCTGTTTTCGTGCTATTGAATGCGAAAACACGTTTTCTGGTGTTTTCAGCACTCCACAGTGCGTTTGATATGCGGAAACTGCCATATCTTCGGTATCGTTGATGTTTCCAGCTGAGATATGCATTTTCAGTGATAATCTTCATGATTCTGCTGTTACAAGTGTGCAGAATCACCGAAATCGTTGTTTTCATGCTTTTGAATGCGAAAAACACGTTTTCTGGTGTCTTCAGCACGCCACAGAGTGTTTGATATGCGGAAACTGCGATATCTTTGGTATCGTTGTTGTTTCCAGCTGAGATATGCATTATCAGTGATAATCTTCATGATTCTGCTGTTACAAGTGTGCAGAATCACCGAAATCGCTGTTTTCGTGCTATTGAATGCGAAAAACACGTTTTCTGGTGTTTTCAGCACTCCACAGTGCGTTTGATATGCGGAAACTGCCATATCTTCGGTATCCTTGTTGTTTCCAGCTGAGATATGCATTTTCAGTGATAATCTTCATGATTCTGCTGTTACAAGTGTGCAGAATCACCGATATCGCTGTTTTCGTGCTATTGAATGCGAAAACACGTATTCTGGTGTTTTCAGCACTCAACAGTGCGTTTGATATGCGGAAACTGCCATATCTTCGGTATCGTTGTTGTTTCCAGCTGAGATATGCATTTTCAGTGATAATTTTCATGATTCTGCTGTTACAAGTGTGCAGAATCACCGACATCGCTGTTTTCGTGCTATTGAATGCGAAAACACATTTTCTGGTGTTTTCAGCACTCCACAGAGCGTTTGATATGCGGAAACTGCCATATCTTCGGTATCGTTGATGTTTCCAGCTGAGATATGCATTTTCAGTGATAATCTTCATGATTCTGCTGTTTCAAATGTGCAGAATCACCGAAATCGCTGTTTTCGTGCTTTTGAATGCGAAAAACACGTTTTCTGGTGTTTTCAGCACGCCGCAGAGTGTTTGACATGCGGAAACTGCGATATCTTCGGTATCGTTGATGTTTCCAGCTGAGATATGCATTTTCAGTGATAATCTTCATGATTCTGCTGTTACAAGTGTGCAGAATCACCGATATCGCTGTTTTCGTGCTATTGAATGCGAAAACACGTATTCTGGTGTCTTCAGCACTCCACAGTGCGTTTGGTATGCGGAAACTGCGATATCTTTGGTATCGTAGTTGTTTCCAGTTGAGAATTGCATTATCAGTGATAATCTTCATGATTCTGCTGTTACAAGTGTGCAGAATCACCGAAATCGCTGTTTTCGTGCTATTGAATGCGAAAAACTCGTTTTCTGGTGTTTTCAGCACTCCACAGTGCGTTTGATATGCGGAAACTGCCATATCTTCGGTATCGTTGTTGTATCCAGCTGAGATATGCATTTTCAGTGATAATCCTCATGATTCTGCTGTTACAAGCGTGCAGAATCACCGAAATCGCTGTTTTCGTGCTATTGAATGCGAAAACACGTTTTCTGGTGTTTTCAGCACTCCACAGTGCGTTTGATATGCGGAAACTGCCATATCTTCGGTATCGTTGATGTTTCCAGCTGAGATATGCATTTTCAGTGATAATCTTCATGATTCTGCTGTTACAAGTGTGCAGAATCACCGAAATCGTTGTTTTCATGCTTTTGAATGCGAAAAACACGTTTTCTGGTGTCTTCAGCACGCCACAGAGTGTTTGATATGCGGAAACTGCGATATCTTTGGTATCGTTGTTGTTTCCAGCTGAGATATGCATTATCAGTGATAATCTTCATGATTCTGCTGTTACAAGTGTGCAGAATCACCGAAATCGCTGTTTTCGTGCTATTGAATGCGAAAAACACGTTTTCTGGTGTTTTCAGCACTCCACAGTGCGTTTGATATGCGGAAACTGCCATATCTTCGGTATCGTTGTTGTTTCCAGCTGAGATATGCATTTTCAGTGATAATCTTCATGATTCTGCTGTTACAAGTGTGCAGAATCACCGATATCGCTGTTTTCGTGCTATTGAATGCGAAAACACGTATTCTGGTGTTTTCAGCACTCAACAGTGCGTTTGATATGCGGAAACTGCCATATCTTCGGTATCGTTGTTGTTTCCAGCTGAGATATGCATTTTCAGTGATAATTTTCATGATTCTGCTGTTACAAGTGTGCAGAATCACCGACATCGCTGTTTTCGTGCTATTGAATGCGAAAACACATTTTCTGGTGTTTTCAGCACTCCACAGAGCGTTTGATATGCGGAAACTGCCATATCTTCGGTATCGTTGATGTTTCCAGCTGAGATATGCATTTTCAGTGATAATCTTCATGATTCTGCTGTTTCAAATGTGCAGAATCACCGAAATCGCTGTTTTCGTGCTTTTGAATGCGAAAAACACGTTTTCTGGTGTTTTCAGCACGCCGCAGAGTGTTTGACATGCGGAAACTGCGATATCTTCGGTATCGTTGATGTTTCCAGCTGAGATATGCATTTTCAGTGATAATCTTCATGATTCTGCTGTTACAAGTGTGCAGAATCACCGAAATCGTTGTTTTCGTGCTTTTGAATGCGAAAAACACGTTTTCTGGTGTTTTCAGCACGCCACAGAGTGTTTGATATGCGGAAACTGCGATATCTTTGGTATCGTTGTTGTTTCCAGCTGAGATATGCATTATCAGTGATAATCTTCATGATTCTGCTGTTACAAGTGTGCAGAATCACCGAAATCGCTGTTTTCGTGCTATTGAATGCGAAAAACACGCTTTCTGGTGTTTTCAGCACTCCACAGTGCGTTTGATATGCGGAAACTGCCATATCTTCGGTATCGTTGTTGTTTCCAGCTGAGATATGCATTTTCAGTGATAATTTTCATGATTCTGCTGTTACAAGTGTGCAGAATCACCGACATCGCTGTTTTCGTGCTACTGAATGCGAAAACACATTTTCTGGTGTTTTCAGCACTCCACAGTGCGTTTGATATGCGGAAACTGCCATATCTTCGGTATCGTTGATGTTTCCAGCTGAGATATGCATTTTCAGTGATAATCTTCATGATTCTGCTGATACAAGTGTGCAGAATCACCGAAATCACTGTTTTCGTGCTTTTGAATGCGAAAAACACGTTTTCTGGTGTTTTCAGCACGCCACAGAGTGTTTGATATGCGGAAACTGCGATATCTTTGGTATCGTTGTTGTTTCCAGCTGAGATATGCATTTTCAGTGGTAATCTTCATGATTCTGCTGTTACATGTGTGCAGAATCACGGATATCGCTGTTTTCGTGCTATTGAATGCGAAAACACGTTTTCTGGTGTTTTCAGCACTCCACAGTGCGTTTGATATGCGGAAACTGCCATATCTTCGGTATCGTTGTTGTTTCCAGCTGAGATATGCATTTTCAGTGATAATTTTCATGATTCTGCTGTTACAAGTGTGCAGAATCACCGACATCGCTGTTTTCGTGCTATTGAATGCGAAAACACATTTTCTGGTGTTTTCAGCACTCCACAGTGCGTTTGATATGCGGAAACTGCCATATCTTCGGTATCGTTGATGTTTCCAGCTGAGATATGCATTTTCAGTGATAATCTTCATGATTCTGCTGTTTCAAATGTGCAGAATCACCGAAATCGTTGTTTTCGTGCTTTTGAATGCGAAAAACACGTTTTCTGGTGTTTTCAGCACGCCACAGAGTGTTTGATATGCGGAAACTGCCATATCTTCGGTATCATTGTTGTTTCCAGCTGAGATATGCATTTTCAGTGATAATTTTCATGATTCTGCTGTTACAAGTGTGCAGAATCACCGACATCGCTGTTTTCGTGCTATTGAATGCGAAAACACGTTTTCTGGTGTTTTCAGCACGCCGCAGATTGTTTGACATGCGGAAACTGCCATATCTTCGGTATCGTTGATGTTTCCAGCTGAGATAAGCATTTTCAGTGATAATCTTCATGATTCTGCTGTTACAAGTGTGCAGAATCACCGAAATCGTTGTTTTCGTGCTTTTGAATGCGAAAAACACGTTTTCTGGTGTTTTCAGCACGCCACAGAGTGTTTGATATGCGGAAACTGCGATATCTTTGGTATCGTTGTTGTTTCCAGCTGAGATATGCATTATCAGTGATAATCTTCAAGATTCTGCTGTTACAAGTGTGCAGAATCACCGAAATCGCTGTTTTCGTGCTATTGAATGCGAAAAACACGTTTTCTGGTGTTTTCAGCACTCCACAGTGCGTTTGATATGCGGAAACTGCCATATCTTCGGTATCGTTGTTGTTTCCAGCTGAGATATGCATTTTCTGTGATAATCTTCATGATTCTGCTGTTACAAGTGTGCAGAATCACCGATATCGCTGTTTTCGTGCTATTGAATGCGAAAACACGTATTCTGGTGTCTTCAGCACTCCACAGTGCGTTTGGTATGCGGAAACTGCCATATCGTCGGTATCGTTGTTGTTTCCAGCTGAGATATGCATTTTCAGTGATAATCTTCTGAATTCTGCTGTTACAAGTGTGCAGAATCACCGATATCGCTGTTTTCGTGCTATTGAATGCGAAAACACGTATTCTGGTGTTTTCAGCACTCCACAGTGCGTTTGATATGCGGAAACTGCCATATCTTCGGTATCGTTGTTGTTTCCAGCTGAGATATGCATTTTCAGTGATAATTTTCATGATTCTGCTGTTACAAGTGTGCAGAATCACCGACATCGCTGTTTTCGTGCTATTGAATGCGAAAACACATTTTCTGGTGTTTTCAGCACTCCACAGTGCGTTTGATATGCGGAAACTGCCATATCTTCGGTATCGTTGATGTTTCCAGCTGAGATATGCATTTTCAGTGATAATCTTCATGATTCTGCTGTTTCAAATGTGCAGAATCACCGAAATCGCTGTTTTCGTGCTTTTGAATGCGAAAAACACGTATTCTGGTGTTTTCAGCACGCCGCAGAGTGTTTGACATGCGGAAACTGCGATATCTTCGGTATCGTTGATGTTTCCAGCTGAGATATGCATTTTCAGTGATAATCTTCATGATTCTGCTGTTACAAGTGTACAGAATCACCGAAATCGTTGTTTTCGTGCTTTTGAATGCGAAAAACACGTTTTCTGGTGTTTTCAGCACGCCACAGTGCGTTTGATATGCGGAAACTGCCATATCTTCGGTATCGTTGTTGTTTCCAGCTGAGATATGCATTTTCAGTGATAATCTTCATGATTCTGCTGTTACAAGTGTGCAGAATCACCGATATCGCTGTTTTCGTGCTATTGAATGCGAAAACACGTATTCTGGTGTTTTCAGCACTCCACAGTGCGTTTGATATGCGGAAACTGCCATATCTTCGGTATCGTTGTTGTTTCCAGCTGAGATATGCATTTTCAGTGATAATTTTCATGATTCTGCTGTTACAAGTGTGCAGAATCACCGACATCGCTGTTTTCGTGCTATTGAATGCAAAAACACATTTTCTGGTGTTTTCAGCACTCCACAGTGCGTTTGATGTGCGGAAACTGCCATATCTTCGGTATCGTTGATGTTTCCAGCTGAGATATGCATTTTCAGTGATAATCTTCATGATTCTGCTGTTTCAAATGTGCAGAATCACCGAAATCGCTGTTTTCGTGCTTTTGAATGCGAAAAACACGTTTTCTGGTGTTTTCAGCACGCCGCAGAGTGTTTGACATGCGGAAACTGCGATATCTTCGGTATCGTTGATGTTTCCAGCTGAGATATGCATTTTCAGTGATAATCTTCATGATTCTGCTGTTACAAGTGTGCAGAATCACCGAAATCGTTGTTTTCGTGCTTTTGAATGCGAAAAACACGTTTTCTGGTGTTTTCAGCACTCCACAGTGCGTTTGATATGCGGAAACTGCCATATCTTCGGTATCGTTGATGTTTCCAGCTGAGATATGCATTATCAGTGATAATCTTCATGATTCTGCTGTTACAAGGGTGCAGAATCACCGAAATGGCTGTTTTCGTGCTATTGAATGCGAAAAACACGTTTTCTGGTGTTTTCAGCACTCCACAGTGCGTTTGATATGCGGAAACTGCCATATCTTCGGTATCGTTGATTTTTACAGCTGAGATATGCATTTTCAGTGATAATTTTCATGATTCTGCTGTTACAAGTGTGCAGAATCACCGACATCGCTGTTTTCGTGCTATTGAATGCGAAAACACGTATTCTGGTGTTTTCAGCACTCCACAGTGCGTTTGATATGCGGAAACTGCCATATCTTCGGTATCGTTGTTGTTTCCAGCTGAGATATGCATTTTCAGTGATAATTTTCATGATTCTGCTGTTACAAGTGTGCAGAATCACCGACATCGCTGTTTTCGTGCTATTGAATGCGAAAACACATTTTCTGGTGTTTTCAGCACTCCACAGTGCGTTTGATATGCGGAAACTGCCATATCTTCGGTATCGTTGATGTTTCCAGCTGAGATATGCATTTTCAGTGATAATCTTCATGATTCTGCTGTTTCAAATGTGCAGAATCACCGAAATCGCTGTTTTCGTGCTTTTGAATGCGAAAAACACGTATTCTGGTGTTTTCAGCACGCCGCAGAGTGTTTGACATGCGGAAACTGCGATATCTTCGGTATCGTTGATGTATCCAGCTGAGATATGCATTTTCAGTGATAATTTTCATGATTCTGCTGTTACAAGTGTGCAGAATCACCGACATCGCTGTTTTCGTGCTATTGAATGCGAAAACACGTATTCTGGTGTTTTCAGCACTCCACAGTGCGTTTGATATGCGGAAACTGCCATATCTTCGGTATCGTTGTTGTTTCCAGCTGAGATATGCATTTTCAGTGATAATTTTCATGATTCTGCTGTTACAAGTGTGCAGAATCACCGACATCGCTGTTTTCGTGCTATTGAATGCGAAAACACATTTTCTGGTGTTTTCAGCACTCCACAGTGCGTTTGATATGCGGAAACTGCCATATCTTCGGTATCGTTGATGTTTCCAGCTGAGATATGCATTTTCAGTGATAATCTTCATGATTCTGCTGTTACAAGTGTGCCGAATCACCGAAATCACTGTTTTCGTGCTATTGAATGCGAAAAACACGTTTTCTGGTGTTTTCAGCACTCCACAGTGCGTTTGATATGTGGAAACTGCCATATCTTCGGTATCGTTGTTGTATCCAGCTGAGATATGCATTTTCAGTGATAATCTTCATGATTCTGCTGTTACAAGTGTGCAGAATCACCGAAATCGCTGTTTTCGTGCTATTGAATGCGAAAAACACGTTTTCTGGTGTTTTCAGCACTCCACAGTGCGTTTGATATGCGGAAACTGCCATATCTTCGGTATCGTTGATGTTTCCAGCTGAGATATGCATTGTCAGTGATAATCTTCATGATACTGCTGTTACAAGTGTGCAGAATCACCGACATCGCTGTTTTCGTGCTATTGAATGCGAAAACACGTTTTCTGGTGTTTTCAGCACTCCACAGTGCGTTCGATATGCGGAAACTGCCATATCTTCGGTATCGTTGATGTTTCCAGCTGAGATATGCATTTTCAGTGATAATCTTCATGATTCTGCTGTTACAAATGTGCAGAATCACCGAAACCGCTGTTTTCGTGCTATTGAATGCGAAAAACACGTTTTCTGGTGTTTTCAGCACTCCACAGTGCGTTTGATATGCGGAAACTGCCATATCTTCGGTATCGTTGATGTTTCCAGCTGAGATATGCATTTTCAGTGATAATCTTCATGATTCTGCTGTTACAAGTGTGCAGAATCACCGACATCGCTGTTTTCGTGCTATTGAATGCGAAAACACGTTTTCTGGTGTTTTCAGCACTCCACAGTGCGTTTGATATGCGGAAACTGCCATATCTTCGGTATCGTTGATGTTTCCAGCTGAGATATGCATTTTCAGTGATAATCTTCCCTGATTCTGCTGTTACAAATGTGCAGAATCACCGAAATCGCTGTTTTCGTGCTTTTGAATGCGAAAAACACGTTTTCTGGTGTTTTCAGCACGCCGCAGAGTGTTTGACATGCGGAAACTGCGATATATTTGGTATCGTTGTTGTTTCCAGCTGAGATATGCATTATCAGTGTTAATCTTCATGATTCTGCTGTTACAAGTGTGCAGAATCACCGAAATCGCTGTATTCGTGCTATTGAATGCGAAAAACACGTTTTCTGGTGTTTTCAGCACTCCACAGTGCGTTCGATATGCGGAAACTGCCATATCTTCGGTATCGTTGATGTTTCCAGCTGAGATATGCATTTTCAGTGATAATCTTCATGATTCTGCTGTTACAAATGTGCAGATTCACCGAAACCGCTGTTTTCGTGCTATTGAATGCGAAAAACACGTTTTCTGGTGTTTTCAGCACTCCACAGTGCGTTTGATATGCGGAAACTGCCATATCTTCGGTATCGTTGATGTTTCCAGCTGAGATATGCATTTTCAGTGATAATCTTCATGATTCTGCTGTTACAAGTGTGCAGAATCACCGAAATCGCTGTTTTCGTGCTATTGAATGCGAAAAACACGTTTTCTGGTGTTTTCAGCACTCCACAGTGCGTTTGATATGCGGAAACTGCGATATCTTCGGTATCGTTGTTGTTTCCAGCTGAGGTATGCATTTTCAGTGATAATCTTCATTATTCTGCTGTTACAAGTGTGCAGAATCACCGACATCGCTGTTTTCGTGCTATTGAATGCGAAAACACGTTTTCTGGTGTTTTCAGCACTCCACAGTGCGTTTGATATGCGGAAACTGCCATATCTTCGGTATCGTTGATGTTTCCAGCTGAGATATGCATTTTCAGTGATAATCTTCCCTGATTCTGCTGTTACAAATGTGCAGAATCACCGAAATCGCTGTTTTCGTGCTTTTGAATGCGAAAAACACGTTTTCTGGTGTTTTCAGCACGCCGCAGAGTGTTTGACATGCGGAAACTGCGATATATTTGGTATCGTTGTTGTTTCCAGCTGAGATATGCATTATCAGTGTTAATCTTCATGATTCTGCTGTTACAAGTGTGCAGAATCACCGAAATCGCTGTATTCGTGCTATTGAATGCGAAAAACACGTTTTCTGGTGTTTTCAGCACTCCACAGTGCGTTCGATATGCGGAAACTGCCATATCTTCGGTATCGTTGATGTTTCCAGCTGAGATATGCATTTTCAGTGATAATCTTCATGATTCTGCTGTTACAAATGTGCAGAATCACCGAAACCGCTGTTTTCGTGCTATTGAATGCGAAAAACACGTTTTCTGGTGTTTTCAGCACTCCACAGTGCGTTTGATATGCGGAAACTGCCATATCTTCGGTATCGTTGATGTTTCCAGCTGAGATATGCATTTTCAGTGATAATCTTCATGATTCTGCTGTTACAAGTGTGCAGAATCACCGAAATCGCTGTTTTCGTGCTATTGAATGCGAAAAACACGTTTTCTGGTGTTTTCAGCACTCCACAGTGCGTTTGATATGCGGAAACTGCGATATCTTCGGTATCGTTGTTGTTTCCAGCTGAGGTATGCATTTTCAGTGATAATCTTCATTATTCTGCTGTTACAAGTGTGCAGAATCACCGAAATCACTGTTTTCGTGCTTTTGAATGCGAAAAACACGTTTTCTGGTGTTTTCAGCACGCCACAGAGTGTTTGATATGCGGAAACTGCGATATCTTTGGTATCGTTGTTGTTTCCAGCTGAGATATGCATTTTCAGTGATAATCTTCATGATTCTGCTGTTACAAGTGTGCAGAATCACCGATATCGCTGTTTTCGTGCTATTGAATGCGAAAACACGTATTCTGGTGTTTTCAGCACTCCACAGTGCGTTTGATATGCGGAAACTGCCATATCTTCGGTATCGTTGTTGTTTCCAGCTGAGATATGCATTTTCAGTGATAATTTTCATGATTCTGCTGTTACAAGTGTGCAGAATCACCGACATCGCTGTTTTCGTGCTATTGAATGGGAAAAACTCGTTTTCTGGTGTTTTCAGCACTCCACAGTGCGTTTGATATGCGGAAACTGCCATATCTTCGGTATCGTTGTTGTATCCAGCTGAGATATGCATTTTCAGTGATAATCCTCATGATTCTGCTGTTACAAGCGTGCAGAATCACCGAAATCGCTGTTTTCGTGCTATTGAATGCGAAAACACGTTTTCTGGTGTTTTCAGCACTCCACAGTGCGTTTGATATGCGGAAACTGCCATATCTTCGGTATCGTTGATGTTTCCAGCTGAGATATGCATTTTCAGTGATAATCTTCATGATTCTGCTGTTACAAGTGTGCAGAATCACCGAAATCGTTGTTTTCGTGCTATTGAATGCGAAAAACACGTTTTCTGGTGTTTTCAGCACTCCACAGTGCGTTTGATATGCGGAAACGGCGATATCTTCGGTATCGTTGTTGTTTCCAGCTGAGGTATGCATTTTCAGTGATAATCTTCATTATTCTGCTGTTACAAGTGAGCAGAATCACCGAAATCACTGTTTTCGTGCTTTTGAATGCGAAAAACACGTTTTCTGGTGTTTTCAGCACGCCACAGAGTGTTTGATATGCGGAAACTGCGATATCTTTGGTATCGTTGTTGTTTCCAGCTGAGATATGCATTTTCAGTGATAATCTTCATGATTCTGCTGTTACAAGTGTGCAGAATCACCGAAATCGTTGTTTTCGTGCTTTTGAATGCGAAAAACACGTTTTCTGGTGTTTTCAGCACGCCACAGAGTGTTTGATATGCGGAAACTGCGATATCTTTGGTATCGTAGTTGTTTCCAGTTGAGAATTGCATTATCAGTGATAATCTTCATGATTCTGCTGTTACAAGTGTGCAGAATCACCGAAATCGCTGTTTTCGTGCTATTGAATGCGAAAAACTCGTTTTCTGGTGTTTTCAGCACTCCACAGTGCGTTTGATATGCGGAAACTGCCATATCTTCGGTATCGTTGTTGTATCCAGCTGAGATATGCATTTTCAGTGATAATCCTCATGATTCTGCTGTTACAAGCGTGCAGAATCACCGAAATCGCTGTTTTCGTGCTATTGAATGCGAAAACACGTTTTCTGGTGAGTTCAGCACTCCACAGTGCGTTTGATATGCGGAAACTGCCATATCTTCGGTATCGTTGATGTTTCCAGCTGAGATATGCATTTTCAGTGATAATCTTCATGATTCTGCTGTTACAAGTGTGCAGAATCACCGATATCGCTGTTTTCGTGCTATTGAATGCGAAAACACGTATTCTGGTGTTTTCAGCACTCAACAGTGCGTTTGATATGCGGAAACTGCCATATCTTCGGTATCGTTGTTGTTTCCAGCTGAGATATGCATTTTCAGTGATAATTTTCATGATTCTGCTGTTACAAGTGTGCAGAATCACCGACATCGCTGTTTTCGTGCTATTGAATGCGAAAACACATTTTCTGGTGTTTTCAGCACTCCACAGAGCGTTTGATATGCGGAAACTGCCATATCTTCGGTATCGTTGATGTTTCCAGCTGAGATATGCATTTTCAGTGATAATCTTCATGATTCTGCTGTTTCAAATGTGCAGAATCACCGAAATCGCTGTTTTCGTGCTTTTGAATGCGAAAAACACGTTTTCTGGTGTTTTCAGCACGCCGCAGAGTGTTTGACATGCGGAAACTGCGATATCTTCGGTATCGTTGATGTTTCCAGCTGAGATATGCATTTTCAGTGATAATCTTCATGATTCTGCTGTTACAAGTGTGCAGAATCACCGAAATCGTTGTTTTCGTGCTTTTGAATGCGAAAAACACGTTTTCTGGTGTTTTCAGCACGCCACAGAGTGTTTGATATGCGGAAACTGCGATATCTTTGGTATCGTTGTTGTTTCCAGCTGAGATATGCATTATCAGTGATAATCTTCATGATTCTGCTGTTACAAGTGTGCAGAATCACCGAAATCGCTGTTTTCGTGCTATTGAATGCGAAAAACACGTTTTCTGGTGTTTTCAGCACTCCACAGTGCGTTTGATATGCGGAAACTGCCATATCTTCGGTATCGTTGTTGTTTCCAGCTGAGATATGCATTTTCAGTGATAATTTTCATGATTCTGCTGTTACAAGTGTGCAGAATCACCGACATCGCTGTTTTCGTGCTATTGAATGCGAAAACACATTTTCTGGTGTTTTCAGCACTCCACAGTGCGTTTGATATGCGGAAACTGCCATATCTTCGGTATCGTTGATGTTTCCAGCTGAGATATGCATTTTCAGTGATAATCTTCATGATTCTGCTGTTACAAATGTGCAGAATCACCGAAACCGCTGTTTTCGTGCTATTGAATGCGAAAAACACGTTTTCTGGTGTTTTCAGCACTCCACAGTGCGTTTGATATGCGGAAACTGCCATATCTTCGGTATCGTTGATGTTTCCAGCTGAGATATGCATTTTCAGTGATAATCTTCATGATTCTGCTGTTACAAGTGTGCAGAATCACCGAAATCGCTGTTTTCGTGCTATTGAATGCGAAAAACACGTTTTCTGGTGTTTTCAGCACTCCACAGTGCGTTTGATATGCGGAAACTGCGATATCTTCGGTATCGTTGTTGTTTCCAGCTGAGGTATGCATTTTCAGTGATAATCTTCATTATTCTGCTGTTACAAGTGTGCAGAATCACCGAAATCACTGTTTTCGTGCTTTTGAATGCGAAAAACACGTTTTCTGGTGTTTTCAGCACGCCACAGAGTGTTTGATATGCGGAAACTGCGATATCTTTGGTATCGTTGTTGTTTCCAGCTGAGATATGCATTTTCAGTGATAATCTTCATGATTCTGCTGTTACAAGTGTGCAGAATCACCGATATCGCTGTTTTCGTGCTATTGAATGCGAAAACACGTATTCTGGTGTTTTCAGCACTCCACAGTGCGTTTGATATGCGGAAACTGCCATATCTTCGGTATCGTTGTTGTTTCCAGCTGAGATATGCATTTTCAGTGATAATTTTCATGATTCTGCTGTTACAAGTGTGCAGAATCACCGACATCGCTGTTTTCGTGCTATTGAATGGGAAAAACTCGTTTTCTGGTGTTTTCAGCACTCCACAGTGCGTTTGATATGCGGAAACTGCCATATCTTCGGTATCGTTGTTGTATCCAGCTGAGATATGCATTTTCAGTGATAATCCTCATGATTCTGCTGTTACAAGCGTGCAGAATCACCGAAATCGCTGTTTTCGTGCTATTGAATGCGAAAACACGTTTTCTGGTGTTTTCAGCACTCCACAGTGCGTTTGATATGCGGAAACTGCCATATCTTCGGTATCGTTGATGTTTCCAGCTGAGATATGCATTTTCAGTGATAATCTTCATGATTCTGCTGTTACAAGTGTGCAGAATCACCGAAATCGCTGTTTTCGTGCTATTGAATGCGAAAAACACGTTTTCTGGTGTTTTCAGCACTCCACAGTGCGTTTGATATGCGGAAACGGCGATATCTTCGGTATCGTTGTTGTTTCCAGCTGAGGTATGCATTTTCAGTGATAATCTTCATTATTCTGCTGTTACAAGTGAGCAGAATCACCGAAATCACTGTTTTCGTGCTTTTGAATGCGAAAAACACGTTTTCTGGTGTTTTCAGCACGCCACAGAGTGTTTGATATGCGGAAACTGCGATATCTTTGGTATCGTTGTTGTTTCCAGCTGAGATATGCATTTTCAGTGATAATCTTCATGATTCTGCTGTTACAAGTGTGCAGAATCACCGAAATCGTTGTTTTCGTGCTTTTGAATGCGAAAAACACGTTTTCTGGTGTTTTCAGCACGCCACAGAGTGTTTGATATGCGGAAACTGCGATATCTTTGGTATCGTAGTTGTTTCCAGTTGAGAATTGCATTATCAGTGATAATCTTCATGATTCTGCTGTTACAAGTGTGCAGAATCACCGAAATCGCTGTTTTCGTGCTATTGAATGCGAAAAACTCGTTTTCTGGTGTTTTCAGCACTCCACAGTGCGTTTGATATGCGGAAACTGCCATATCTTCGGTATCGTTGTTGTATCCAGCTGAGATATGCATTTTCAGTGATAATCCTCATGATTCTGCTGTTACAAGCGTGCAGAATCACCGAAATCGCTGTTTTCGTGCTATTGAATGCGAAAACACGTTTTCTGGTGAGTTCAGCACTCCACAGTGCGTTTGATATGCGGAAACTGCCATATCTTCGGTATCGTTGATGTTTCCAGCTGAGATATGCATTTTCAGTGATAATCTTCATGATTCTGCTGTTACAAGTGTGCAGAATCACCGAAATCGCTGTTTTCGTGCTATTGAATGCGAAAAACACGTTTTAAGGTGTTTTCAGCACTCCACAGTGCGTTTGATATGCGGAAACTGCCATATCTTCGGTATCGTTGTTGTTTCCAGCTGAGATATGCATTTTCAGTGATAATCTTCATGATTCTGCTGTTACAAGTGTGCAGAATCACCGATATCGCTGTTTTCGTGCTATTGAATGCGAAAACACGTATTCTGGTGTTTTCAGCACTCAACAGTGCGTTTGATATGCGGAAACTGCCATATCTTCGGTATCGTTGTTGTTTCCAGCTGAGATATGCATTTTCAGTGATAATTTTCATGATTCTGCTGTTACAAGTGTGCAGAATCACCGACATCGCTGTTTTCGTGCTATTGAATGCGAAAACACATTTTCTGGTGTTTTCAGCACTCCACAGAGCGTTTGATATGCGGAAACTGCCATATCTTCGGTATCGTTGATGTTTCCAGCTGAGATATGCATTTTCAGTGATAATCTTCATGATTCTGCTGTTTCAAATGTGCAGAATCACCGAAATCGCTGTTTTCGTGCTTTTGAATGCGAAAAACACGTTTTCTGGTGTTTTCAGCACGCCGCAGAGTGTTTGACATGCGGAAACTGCGATATCTTCGGTATCGTTGATGTTTCCAGCTGAGATATGCATTTTCAGTGATAATCTTCATGATTCTGCTGTTACAAGTGTGCAGAATCACCGAAATCGTTGTTTTCGTGCTTTTGAATGCGAAAAACACGTTTTCTGGTGTTTTCAGCACGCCACAGAGTGTTTGATATGCGGAAACTGCGATATCTTTGGTATCGTTGTTGTTTCCAGCTGAGATATGCATTATCAGTGATAATCTTCATGATTCTGCTGTTACAAGTGTGCAGAATCACCGAAATCGCTGTTTTCGTGCTATTGAATGCGAAAAACACGTTTTCTGGTGTTTTCAGCACTCCACAGTGCGTTTGATATGCGGAAACTGCCATATCTTCGGTATCGTTGTTGTTTCCAGCTGAGATATGCATTTTCAGTGATAATTTTCATGATTCTGCTGTTACAAGTGTGCAGAATCACCGACATCGCTGTTTTCGTGCTATTGAATGCGAAAACACATTTTCTGGTGTTTTCAGCACTCCACAGTGCGTTTGATATGCGGAAACTGCCATATCTTCGGTATCGTTGATGTTTCCAGCTGAGATATGCATTTTCAGTGATAATCTTCATGATTCTGCTGTTTCAAATGTGCAGAATCACCGAAATCGCTGTTTTCGTGCTTTTGAATGCGAAAAACACGTTTTCTGGTGTTTTCAGCACGCCGCAGAGTGTTTGACATGCGGAAACTGCGATATCTTCGGTATCGTTGATGTTTCCAGCTGAGATATGCATTTAGAGTGATAATCATCATGATTCTGCTGTTACAAGTGTGCAGAATCACCGAAATCGTTGTTTTCGTGCTTTTGAATGCGAAAAACACGTTTTCTGGTGTTTTCAGCACGCCACAGAGTGTTTGATATGCGGAAACTGCCATATCTTCGGTATCGTTGATGTTTCCAGCTGAGATATGCATTTTCAGTGATAATCTTCATGATTCTGCTGTTACAAATGTGCAGAATCACGGAAACCGCTGTTTTCGTGCTATTGAATGCGAAAAACACGTTTTCTGGTGTTTTCAGCACTCCACAGTGCGTTTGATATGCGGAAACTGCGATATCTTCGGTATCGTTGTTGTTTCCAGCTGAGATATGCATTTTCAGTGATAATCTTCATGATTCTGCTGATACAAGTGTGCAGAATCACCGAAATCACTGTTTTCGTGCTTTTGAATGCGAAAAACACGTTTTCTGGTGTTTTCAGCACGCCACAGAGTGTTTGATATGCGGAAACTGCGATATCTTTGGTATCGTTGTTGTTTCCAGCTGAGATATGCATTTTCAGTGGTAATCTTCATGATTCTGCTGTTACATGTGTGCAGAATCACGGATATCGCTGTTTTCGTGATATTGAATGCGAAAACACGTTTTCTGGTGTTTTCAGCACTCCACAGTGCGTTTGATATGCGGAAACTGCCATATCTTCGGTATCGTTGTTGTTTCCAGCTGAGATATGCATTTTCAGTGATAATTTTCATGATTCTGCTGTTACAAGTGTGCAGAATCACCGACATCGCTGTTTTCGTGCTATTGAATGCGAAAACACATTTTCTGGTGTTTTCAGCACTCCACAGTGCGTTTGATATGCGGAAACTGCCATATCTTCGGTATCGTTGATGTTTCCAGCTGAGATATGCATTTTCAGTGATAATCTTCATGATTCTGCTGTTTCAAATGTGCAGAATCACCGAAATCGTTGTCTTCGTGCTTTTGAATGCGAAAAACACGTTTTCTGGTGTTTTCAGCACGCCACAGAGTGTTTGATATGCGGAAACTGCCATATCTTCGGTATCATTGTTGTTTCCAGCTGAGATATGCATTTTCAGTGATAATTTTCATGATTCTGCTGTTACAAGTGTGCAGAATCACCGACATCGCTGTTTTCGTGCTATTGAATGCGAAAACACGTTTTCTGGTGTTTTCAGCACGCCGCAGATTGTTTGACATGCGGAAACTGCCATATCTTCGGTATCGTTGATGTTTCCAGCTGAGATATGCATTTTCAGTGATAATCTTCATGATTCTGCTGTTACAAGTGTGCAGAATCACCGAAATCGTTGTTTTCGTGCTTTTGAATGCGAAAAACACGTTTTCTGGTGTTTTCAGCACGCCACAGAGTGTTTGATATGCGGAAACTGCGATATCTTTGGTATCGTTGTTGTTTCCAGCTGAGATATGCATTATCAGTGATAATCTTCAAGATTCTGCTGTTACAAGTGTGCAGAATCACCGAAATCGCTGTTTTCGTGCTATTGAATGCGAAAAACACGTTTTCTGGTGTTTTCAGCACTCCACAGTGCGTTTGATATGCGGAAACTGCCATATCTTCGGTATCGTTGTTGTTTCCAGCTGAGATATGCATTTTCTGTGATAATCTTCATGATTCTGCTGTTACAAGTGTGCAGAATCACCGATATCGCTGTTTTCGTGCTATTGAATGCGAAAACACGTATTCTGGTGTCTTCAGCACTCCACAGTGCGTTTGGTATGCGGAAACTGCCATATCTTCGGTATCGTTGTTGTTTCCAGCTGAGATATGCATTTTCAGTGATAATCTTCTGAATTCTGCTGTTACAAGTGTGCAGAATCACCGATATCGCTGTTTTCGTGCTATTGAATGCGAAAACACGTATTCTGGTGTTTTCAGCACTCCACAGTGCGTTTGATATGCGGAAACTGCCATATCTTCGGTATCGTTGTTGTTTCCAGCTGAGATATGCATTTTCAGTGATAATTTTCATGATTCTGCTGTTACAAGTGTGCAGAATCACCGACATCGCTGTTTTCGTGCTATTGAATGCGAAAACACATTTTCTGGTGTTTTCAGCACTCCACAGTGCGTTTGATATGCGGAAACTGCCATATCTTCGGTATCGTTGATGTTTCCAGCTGAGATATGCATTTTCAGTGATAATCTTCATGATTCTGCTGTTTCAAATGTGCAGAATCACCGAAATCGTTGTTTTCGTGCTTTTGAATGCGAAAAACACGTTTTCTGGTGTTTTCAGCACGCCACAGAGTGTTTGATATGCGGAAACTGCCATATCTTCGGTATCATTGTTGTTTCCAGCTGAGATATGCATTTTCAGTGATAATTTTCATGATTCTGCTGTTACAAGTGTGCAGAATCACCGACATCGCTGTTTTCGTGCTATTGAATGCGAAAACACGTTTTCTGGTGTTTTCAGCACTCCACAGTGCGTTTGATATGCGGAAACTGCCATATCTTCGGTATCGTTGATGTTTCCAGCTGAGATATGCATTTTCAGTGATAATCTTCAAGATTCTGCTGCTACAAATGTGCAGAATCACCGAAATCGCTGTTTTCGTGCTTTTGAATGCGAAAAACACGTTTTCTGGTGTTTTCAGCACGCCACAGAGTGTTTGACATGCGGAAACTGCGATATCTTCGGTATCGTTGATGTGTCCAGCTGAGATATGCATTTTCAGTGATAATCTTCATGATTCTGCTGTTACAAATGTGCAGAATCACCGAAATCGCTGTTTTCGTGCTATTGAATGCGAAAACACGTTTTCTGGTGTTTTCAGCACTCCACAGTGCGTTTGATATGCGGAAACGGCGATATCTTCGGTATCGTTGTTGTTTCCAGCTGAGGTATGCATTTTCAGTGATAATCTTCATTATTCTGCTGTTACAAGTGAGCAGAATCACCGAAATCACTGTTTTCGTGCTTTTGAATGCGAAAAACACGTTTTCTGGTGTTTTCAGCACGCCACAGAGTGTTTGATATGCGGAAACTGCGATATCTTTGGTATCGTTGTTGTTTCCAGCTGAGATATGCATTTTCAGTGATAATCTTCATGATTCTGCTGTTACAAGTGTGCAGAATCACCGAAATCGTTGTTTTCGTGCTTTTGAATGCGAAAAACACGTTTTCTGGTGTTTTCAGCACGCCACAGAGTGTTTGATATGCGGAAACTGCGATATCTTTGGTATCGTAGTTGTTTCCAGTTGAGAATTGCATTATCAGTGATAATCTTCATGATTCTGCTGTTACAAGTGTGCAGAATCACCGAAATCGCTGTTTTCGTGCTATTGAATGCGAAAAACTCGTTTTCTGGTGTTTTCAGCACTCCACAGTGCGTTTGATATGCGGAAACTGCCATATCTTCGGTATCGTTGTTGTATCCAGCTGAGATATGCATTTTCAGTGATAATCCTCATGATTCTGCTGTTACAAGCGTGCAGAATCACCGAAATCGCTGTTTTCGTGCTATTGAATGCGAAAACACGTTTTCTGGTGAGTTCAGCACTCCACAGTGCGTTTGATATGCGGAAACTGCCATATCTTCGGTATCGTTGATGTTTCCAGCTGAGATATGCATTTTCAGTGATAATCTTCATGATTCTGCTGTTACAAGTGTGCAGAATCACCGAAATCGCTGTTTTCGTGCTATTGAATGCGAAAAACACGTTTTAAGGTGTTTTCAGCACTCCACAGTGCGTTTGATATGCGGAAACTGCCATATCTTCGGTATCGTTGTTGTTTCCAGCTGAGATATGCATTTTCAGTGATAATCTTCATGATTCTGCTGTTACAAGTGTGCAGAATCACCGATATCGCTGTTTTCGTGCTATTGAATGCGAAAACACGTATTCTGGTGTTTTCAGCACTCAACAGTGCGTTTGATATGCGGAAACTGCCATATCTTCGGTATCGTTGTTGTTTCCAGCTGAGATATGCATTTTCAGTGATAATTTTCATGATTCTGCTGTTACAAGTGTGCAGAATCACCGACATCGCTGTTTTCGTGCTATTGAATGCGAAAACACATTTTCTGGTGTTTTCAGCACTCCACAGAGCGTTTGATATGCGGAAACTGCCATATCTTCGGTATCGTTGATGTTTCCAGCTGAGATATGCATTTTCAGTGATAATCTTCATGATTCTGCTGTTTCAAATGTGCAGAATCACCGAAATCGCTGTTTTCGTGCTTTTGAATGCGAAAAACACGTTTTCTGGTGTTTTCAGCACGCCGCAGAGTGTTTGACATGCGGAAACTGCGATATCTTCGGTATCGTTGATGTTTCCAGCTGAGATATGCATTTTCAGTGATAATCTTCATGATTCTGCTGTTACAAGTGTGCAGAATCACCGAAATCGTTGTTTTCGTGCTTTTGAATGCGAAAAACACGTTTTCTGGTGTTTTCAGCACGCCACAGAGTGTTTGATATGCGGAAACTGCGATATCTTTGGTATCGTTGTTGTTTCCAGCTGAGATATGCATTATCAGTGATAATCTTCATGATTCTGCTGTTACAAGTGTGCAGAATCACCGAAATCGCTGTTTTCGTGCTATTGAATGCGAAAAACACGTTTTCTGGTGTTTTCAGCACTCCACAGTGCGTTTGATATGCGGAAACTGCCATATCTTCGGTATCGTTGTTGTTTCCAGCTGAGATATGCATTTTCAGTGATAATTTTCATGATTCTGCTGTTACAAGTGTGCAGAATCACCGACATCGCTGTTTTCGTGCTATTGAATGCGAAAACACATTTTCTGGTGTTTTCAGCACTCCACAGTGCGTTTGATATGCGGAAACTGCCATATCTTCGGTATCGTTGATGTTTCCAGCTGAGATATGCATTTTCAGTGATAATCTTCATGATTCTGCTGTTTCAAATGTGCAGAATCACCGAAATCGCTGTTTTCGTGCTTTTGAATGCGAAAAACACGTTTTCTGGTGTTTTCAGCACGCCGCAGAGTGTTTGACATGCGGAAACTGCGATATCTTCGGTATCGTTGATGTTTCCAGCTGAGATATGCATTTAGAGTGATAATCATCATGATTCTGCTGTTACAAGTGTGCAGAATCACCGAAATCGTTGTTTTCGTGCTTTTGAATGCGAAAAACACGTTTTCTGGTGTTTTCAGCACGCCACAGAGTGTTTGATATGCGGAAACTGCCATATCTTCGGTATCGTTGATGTTTCCAGCTGAGATATGCATTTTCAGTGATAATCTTCATGATTCTGCTGTTACAAATGTGCAGAATCACGGAAACCGCTGTTTTCGTGCTATTGAATGCGAAAAACACGTTTTCTGGTGTTTTCAGCACTCCACAGTGCGTTTGATATGCGGAAACTGCGATATCTTCGGTATCGTTGTTGTTTCCAGCTGAGATATGCATTTTCAGTGATAATCTTCATGATTCTGCTGATACAAGTGTGCAGAATCACCGAAATCACTGTTTTCGTGCTTTTGAATGCGAAAAACACGTTTTCTGGTGTTTTCAGCACGCCACAGAGTGTTTGATATGCGGAAACTGCGATATCTTTGGTATCGTTGTTGTTTCCAGCTGAGATATGCATTTTCAGTGGTAATCTTCATGATTCTGCTGTTACATGTGTGCAGAATCACGGATATCGCTGTTTTCGTGATATTGAATGCGAAAACACGTTTTCTGGTGTTTTCAGCACTCCACAGTGCGTTTGATATGCGGAAACTGCCATATCTTCGGTATCGTTGTTGTTTCCAGCTGAGATATGCATTTTCAGTGATAATTTTCATGATTCTGCTGTTACAAGTGTGCAGAATCACCGACATCGCTGTTTTCGTGCTATTGAATGCGAAAACACATTTTCTGGTGTTTTCAGCACTCCACAGTGCGTTTGATATGCGGAAACTGCCATATCTTCGGTATCGTTGATGTTTCCAGCTGAGATATGCATTTTCAGTGATAATCTTCATGATTCTGCTGTTTCAAATGTGCAGAATCACCGAAATCGTTGTCTTCGTGCTTTTGAATGCGAAAAACACGTTTTCTGGTGTTTTCAGCACGCCACAGAGTGTTTGATATGCGGAAACTGCCATATCTTCGGTATCATTGTTGTTTCCAGCTGAGATATGCATTTTCAGTGATAATTTTCATGATTCTGCTGTTACAAGTGTGCAGAATCACCGACATCGCTGTTTTCGTGCTATTGAATGCGAAAACACGTTTTCTGGTGTTTTCAGCACGCCGCAGATTGTTTGACATGCGGAAACTGCCATATCTTCGGTATCGTTGATGTTTCCAGCTGAGATATGCATTTTCAGTGATAATCTTCATGATTCTGCTGTTACAAGTGTGCAGAATCACCGAAATCGTTGTTTTCGTGCTTTTGAATGCGAAAAACACGTTTTCTGGTGTTTTCAGCACGCCACAGAGTGTTTGATATGCGGAAACTGCGATATCTTTGGTATCGTTGTTGTTTCCAGCTGAGATATGCATTATCAGTGATAATCTTCAAGATTCTGCTGTTACAAGTGTGCAGAATCACCGAAATCGCTGTTTTCGTGCTATTGAATGCGAAAAACACGTTTTCTGGTGTTTTCAGCACTCCACAGTGCGTTTGATATGCGGAAACTGCCATATCTTCGGTATCGTTGTTGTTTCCAGCTGAGATATGCATTTTCTGTGATAATCTTCATGATTCTGCTGTTACAAGTGTGCAGAATCACCGATATCGCTGTTTTCGTGCTATTGAATGCGAAAACACGTATTCTGGTGTCTTCAGCACTCCACAGTGCGTTTGGTATGCGGAAACTGCCATATCTTCGGTATCGTTGTTGTTTCCAGCTGAGATATGCATTTTCAGTGATAATCTTCTGAATTCTGCTGTTACAAGTGTGCAGAATCACCGATATCGCTGTTTTCGTGCTATTGAATGCGAAAACACGTATTCTGGTGTTTTCAGCACTCCACAGTGCGTTTGATATGCGGAAACTGCCATATCTTCGGTATCGTTGTTGTTTCCAGCTGAGATATGCATTTTCAGTGATAATTTTCATGATTCTGCTGTTACAAGTGTGCAGAATCACCGACATCGCTGTTTTCGTGCTATTGAATGCGAAAACACATTTTCTGGTGTTTTCAGCACTCCACAGTGCGTTTGATATGCGGAAACTGCCATATCTTCGGTATCGTTGATGTTTCCAGCTGAGATATGCATTTTCAGTGATAATCTTCATGATTCTGCTGTTTCAAATGTGCAGAATCACCGAAATCGTTGTTTTCGTGCTTTTGAATGCGAAAAACACGTTTTCTGGTGTTTTCAGCACGCCACAGAGTGTTTGATATGCGGAAACTGCCATATCTTCGGTATCATTGTTGTTTCCAGCTGAGATATGCATTTTCAGTGATAATTTTCATGATTCTGCTGTTACAAGTGTGCAGAATCACCGACATCGCTGTTTTCGTGCTATTGAATGCGAAAACACGTTTTCTGGTGTTTTCAGCACTCCACAGTGCGTTTGATATGCGGAAACTGCCATATCTTCGGTATCGTTGATGTTTCCAGCTGAGATATGCATTTTCAGTGATAATCTTCAAGATTCTGCTGCTACAAATGTGCAGAATCACCGAAATCGCTGTTTTCGTGCTTTTGAATGCGAAAAACACGTTTTCTGGTGTTTTCAGCACGCCACAGAGTGTTTGACATGCGGAAACTGCGATATCTTCGGTATCGTTGATGTGTCCAGCTGAGATATGCATTTTCAGTGATAATCTTCATGATTCTGCTGTTACAAATGTGCAGAATCACCGAAATCGCTGTTTTCGTGCTATTGAATGCGAAAACACGTTTTCTGGTGTTTTCAGCACGCCGCAGATTGTTTGACATGCGGAAACTGCCATATCTTCGGTATCGTTGATGTTTCCAGCTGAGATATGCATTTTCAGTGATAATCTTCATGATTCTGCTGTTACAAGTGTGCAGAATCACCGAAATCGTTGTTTTCGTGCTTTTGAATGCGAAAAACACGTTTTCTGGTGTTTTCAGCACGCCACACAGTGTTTGATATGCGGAAACTGCGATATCTTTGGTATCGTTGTTGTTTCCAGCTGAGATATGCATTATCAGTGATAATCTTCAAGATTCTGCTGTTACAAGTGTGCAGAATCACCGAAATCGCTGTTTTCGTGCTATTGAATGCGAAAAACACGTTTTCTGGTGTTTTCAGCACTCCACAGTGCGTTTGGTATGCGGAAACTGCCATATCTTCGGTATCGTTGTTGTTTCCAGCTGAGATATGCATTTTCAGTGATAATCTTCTGAATTCTGCTGTTACAAGTGTGCAGAATCACCGATATCGCTGTTTTCGTGCTATTGAATGCGAAAACACGTATTCTGGTGTTTTCAGCACTCCACAGTGCGTTTGATATGCGGAAACTGCCATATCTTCGGTATCGTTGTTGTTTCCAGCTGAGATATGCATTTTCAGTGATAATTTTCATGATTCTGCTGTTACAAGTGTGCAGAATCACCGACATCGCTGTTTTCGTGCTATTGAATGCGAAAACACATTTTCTGGTGTTTTCAGCACTCCACAGTGCGTTTGATATGCGGAAACTGCCATATCTTCGGTATCGTTGATGTTTCCAGCTGAGATATGCATTTTCAGTGATAATCTTCATGATTCTGCTGTTTCAAATGTGCAGAATCACCGAAATCGCTGTTTTCGTGCTTTTGAATGCGAAAAACACGTATTCTGGTGTTTTCAGCACGCCGCAGAGTGTTTGACATGCGGAAACTGCGATATCTTCGGTATCGTTGATGTTTCCAGCTGAGATATGCATTTTCAGTGATAATCTTCATGATTCTGCTGTTACAAGTGTACAGAATCACCGAAATCGTTGTTTTCGTGCTTTTGAATGCGTAAAACACGTTTTCTGGTGTTTTCAGCACGCCACAGTGCGTTTGATATGCGGAAACTGCCATATCTTCGGTATCGTTGTTGTTTCCAGCTGAGATATGCATTTTCAGTGATAATCTTCATGATTCTGCTGTTACAAGTGTGCAGAATCACCGATATCGCTGTTTTCGTGCTATTGAATGCGAAAACACGTATTCTGGTGTTTTCAGCACTCCACAGTGCGTTTGATATGCGGAAACTGCCATATCTTCGGTATCGTTGTTGTTTCCAGCTGAGATATGCATTTTCAGTGATAATTTTCATGATTCTGCTGTTACAAGTGTGCAGAATCACCGACATCGCTGTTTTCGTGCTATTGAATGCAAAAACACATTTTCTGGTGTTTTCAGCACTCCACAGTGCGTTTGATGTGCGGAAACTGCCATATCTTCGGTATCGTTGTTGTTTCCAGCTGAGATATGCATTTTCAGTGATAATTTTCATGATTCTGCTGTTACAAGTGTGCAGAATCACCGAAATCGCTGTTTTCGTGCTTTTGAATGCGAAAAACACGTTTTCTGGTGTTTTCAGCATCCCGCAGAGTGTTTGACATGCGGAAACTGCGATATCTTCGGTATCGCTGATGTTTCCAGCTGAGATATGCATTTTCAGTGATAATCTTCATGATTCTGCTGTTACAAGTGTGCAGAATCACCGAAATCGTTGTTTTCGTGCTTTTGAATGCGAAAAACACGTTTTCTGGTGTTTTCAGCACGCCACAGAGTGTTTGATATGCGGAAACTGCGATATCTTTGGTATCGTTGTTGTTTCCAGCTGAGATATGCATTATCAGTGATAATCTTCATGATTCTGCTGTTTCAAATGTGCAGAATCACCGAAATCGCTGTTTTCGTGCTTTTGAATGCGAAAAACACGTTTTCTGGTGTTTTCAGCACGCCGCAGAGTGTTTGACATGCGGAAACTGCGATATCTTCGGTATCGTTGATGTTTCCAGCTGAGATATGCATTTAGAGTGATAATCATCATGATTCTGCTGTTACAAGTGTGCAGAATCACCGAAATCGTTGTTTTCGTGCTTTTGAATGCGAAAAACACGTTTTCTGGTGTTTTCAGCACGCCACAGAGTGTTTGATATGCGGAAACTGCCATATCTTCGGTATCGTTGATGTTTCCAGCTGAGATATGCATTTTCAGTGATAATCTTCATGATTCTGCTGTTACAAATGTGCAGAATCACGGAAACCGCTGTTTTCGTGCTATTGAATGCGAAAAACACGTTTTCTGGTGTTTTCAGCACTCCACAGTGCGTTTGATATGCGGAAACTGCGATATCTTCGGTATCGTTGTTGTTTCCAGCTGAGATATGCATTTTCAGTGATAATCTTCATGATTCTGCTGTTACAAGTGTGCAGAATCACCGAAATCGCTGTTTTCGTGCTATTGAATGCGAAAACACGTTTTCTGGTGTCTTCAGCACTCCACAGTGCGTTTGATATGCGGAAACTGCCATATCTTCGGTATCGTTGATGTTTCCAGCTGAGATATGCATTTTCAGTGATAATCTTCATGATTCTGCTGTTTCAAATGTGCAGAATCACCGAAATCGTTGTTTTCGTGCTTTTGAATGCGAAAAACACGTTTTCTGGTGTTTTCAGCACGCCACAGAGTGTTTGATATGCGGAAACTGCCATATCTTCGGTATCATTGTTGTTTCCAGCTGAGATATGCATTTTCAGTGATAATTTTCATGATTCTGCTGTTACAAGTGTGCAGAATCACCGACATCGCTGTTTTCGTGCTATTGAATGCGAAAACACGTTTTCTGGTGTTTTCAGCACGCCGCAGATTGTTTGACATGCGGAAACTGCCATATCTTCGGTATCGTTGATGTTTCCAGCTGAGATATGCATTTTCAGTGATAATCTTCATGATTCTGCTGTTTCAAATGTGCAGAATCACCGAAATCGTTGTTTTCGTGCTTTTGAATGCGAAAAACACGTTTTCTGGTGTTTTCAGCACGCCACAGAGTGTTTGATATGCGGAAACTGCCATATCTTCGGTATCATTGTTGTTTCCAGCTGAGATATGCATTTTCAGTGATAATTTTCATGATTCTGCTGTTACAAGTGTGCAGAATCACCGACATCGCTGTTTTCGTGCTATTGAATGCGAAAACACGTTTTCTGGTGTTTTCAGCACGCCGCAGATTGTTTGACATGCGGAAACTGCCATATCTTCGGTATCGTTGATGTTTCCAGCTGAGATATGCATTTTCAGTGATAATCTTCATGATTCTGCTGTTACAAGTGTGCAGAATCACCGAAATCGTTGTTTTCGTGCTTTTGAATGCGAAAAACACGTTTTCTGGTGTTTTCAGCACGCCACAGAGTGTTTGATATGCGGAAACTGCGATATCTTTGGTATCGTTGTTGTTTCCAGCTGAGATATGCATTATCAGTGATAATCTTCAAGATTCTGCTGTTACAAGTGTGCAGAATCACCGAAATCGCTGTTTTCGTGCTATTGAATGCGAAAAACACGTTTTCTGGTGTTTTCAGCACTCCACAGTGCGTTTGATATGCGGAAACTGCCATATCTTCGGTATCGTTGTTGTTTCCAGCTGAGATATGCATTTTCTGTGATAATCTTCATGATTCTGCTGTTACAAGTGTGCAGAATCACCGATATCGCTGTTTTCGTGCTATTGAATGCGAAAACACGTATTCTGGTGTCTTCAGCACTCCACAGTGCGTTTGGTATGCGGAAACTGCCATATCTTCGGTATCGTTGTTGTTTCCAGCTGAGATATGCATTTTCAGTGATAATCTTCTGAATTCTGCTGTTACAAGTGTGCAGAATCACCGATATCGCTGTTTTCGTGCTATTGAATGCGAAAACACGTATTCTGGTGTTTTCAGCACTCCACAGTGCGTTTGATATGCGGAAACTGCCATATCTTCGGTATCGTTGTTGTTTCCAGCTGAGATATGCATTTTCAGTGATAATTTTCATGATTCTGCTGTTACAAGTGTGCAGAATCACCGACATCGCTGTTTTCGTGCTATTGAATGCGAAAACACATTTTCTGGTGTTTTCAGCACTCCACAGTGCGTTTGATATGCGGAAACTGCCATATCTTCGGTATCGTTGATGTTTCCAGCTGAGATATGCATTTTCAGTGATAATCTTCATGATTCTGCTGTTTCAAATGTGCAGAATCACCGAAATCGCTGTTTTCGTGCTTTTGAATGCGAAAAACACGTATTCTGGTGTTTTCAGCACGCCGCAGAGTGTTTGACATGCGGAAACTGCGATATCTTCGGTATCGTTGATGTTTCCAGCTGAGATATGCATTTTCAGTGATAATCTTCATGATTCTGCTGTTACAAGTGTACAGAATCACCGAAATCGTTGTTTTCGTGCTTTTGAATGCGAAAAACACGTTTTCTGGTGTTTTCAGCACGCCACAGTGCGTTTGATATGCGGAAACTGCCATATCTACGGTATCGTTGTTGTTTCCAGCTGAGATATGCATTTTCAGTGATAATCTTCATGATTCTGCTGTTACAAGTGTGCAGAATCACCGATATCGCTGTTTTCGTGCTATTGAATGCGAAAACACATTTTCTGGTGTTTTCAGCACTCCACAGTGCGTTTGATATGCGGAAACTGCCATATCTTCGGTATCGTTGATGTTTCCAGCTGAGATATGCATTTTCAGTGATAATCTTCATGATTCTGCTGTTTCAAATGTGCAGAATCACCGAAATCGCTGTTTTCGTGCTTTTGAATGCGAAAAACACGTATTCTGGTGTTTTCAGCACGCCGCAGAGTGTTTGACATGCGGAAACTGCGATATCTTCGGTATCGTTGATGTTTCCAGCTGAGATATGCATTTTCAGTGATAATCTTCATGATTCTGCTGTTACAAGTGTACAGAATCACCGAAATCGTTGTTTTCGTGCTTTTGAATGCGAAAAACACGTTTTCTGGTGTTTTCAGCACGCCACAGAGTGTTTGATATGCGGAAACTGCGATATCTTTGGTATCGTTGTTGTTTCCAGCTGAGATATGCATTATCAGTGATAATCTTCATGATTCTGCTGTTTCAAATGTGCAGAATCACCGAAATCGCTGTTTTCGTGCTTTTGAATGCGAAAAACACGTTTTCTGGTGTTTTCAGCACGCCGCAGAGTGTTTGACATGCGGAAACTGCGATATCTTCGGTATCGTTGATGTTTCCAGCTGAGATATGCATTTAGAGTGATAATCATCATGATTCTGCTGTTACAAGTGTGCAGAATCACCGAAATCGTTGTTTTCGTGCTTTTGAATGCGAAAAACACGTTTTCTGGTGTTTTCAGCACGCCACAGAGTGTTTGATATGCGGAAACTGCCATATCTTCGGTATCGTTGATGTTTCCAGCTGAGATATGCATTTTCAGTGATAATCTTCATGATTCTGCTGTTACAAATGTGCAGAATCACGGAAACCGCTGTTTTCGTGCTATTGAATGCGAAAAACACGTTTTCTGGTGTTTTCAGCACTCCACAGTGCGTTTGATATGCGGAAACTGCGATATCTTCGGTATCGTTGTTGTTTCCAGCTGAGATATGCATTTTCAGTGATAATCTTCATGATTCTGCTGTTACAAGTGTGCAGAATCACCGAAATCGCTGTTTTCGTGCTATTGAATGCGAAAACACGTTTTCTGGTGTCTTCAGCACTCCACAGTGCGTTTGATATGCGGAAACTGCCATATCTTCGGTATCGTTGATGTTTCCAGCTGAGATATGCATTTTCAGTGATAATCTTCATGATTCTGCTGATACAAGTGTGCAGAATCACCGAAATCACTGTTTTCGTGCTTTTGAATGCGAAAAACACGTTTTCTGGTGTTTTCAGCACGCCACAGAGTGTTTGATATGCGGAAACTGCGATATCTTTGGTATCGTTGTTGTTTCCAGCTGAGATATGCATTTTCAGTGGTAATCTTCATGATTCTGCTGTTACATGTGTGCAGAATCACGGATATCGCTGTTTTCGTGATATTGAATGCGAAAACACGTTTTCTGGTGTTTTCAGCACTCCACAGTGCGTTTCATATGCGGAAACTGCCATATCTTCGGTATCGTTGTTGTTTCCAGCTGAGATATGCATTTTCAGTGATAATTTTCATGATTCTGCTGTTACAAGTGTGCAGAATCATCGACATCGCTGTTTTCGTGCTATTGAATGCGAAAACACATTTTCTGGTGTTTTCAGCACTCCACAGTGCGTTTGATATGCGGAAACTGCCATATCTTCGGTATCGTTGATGTTTCCAGCTGAGATATGCATTTTCAGTGATAATCTTCATGATTCTGCTGTTTCAAATGTGCAGAATCACCGAAATCGTTGTTTTCGTGCTTTTGAATGCGAAAAACACGTTTTCTGGTGTTTTCAGCACGCCACAGAGTGTTTGATATGCGGAAACTGCCATATCTTCGGTATCATTGTTGTTTCCAGCTGAGATATGCATTTTCAGTGATAATTTTCATGATTCTGCTGTTACAAGTGTGCAGAATCACCGACTTCGCTGTTTTCGTGCTATTGAATGCGAAAACACGTTTTCTGGTGTTTTCAGCACGCCGCAGATTGTTTGACATGCGGAAACTGCCATATCTTCGGTATCGTTGATGTTTCCAGCTGAGATATGCATTTTCAGTGATAATCTTCATGATTCTGCTGTTACAAGTGTGCAGAATCACCGAAATCGTTGTTTTCGTGCTTTTGAATGCGAAAAACACGTTTTCTGGTGTTTTCAGCACGCCACAGAGTGTTTGATATGCGGAAACTGCGATATCTTTGGTATCGTTGTTGTTTCCAGCTGAGATATGCATTATCAGTGATAATCTTCAAGATTCTGCTGTTACAAGTGTGCAGAATCACCGAAATCGCTGTTTTCGTGCTATTGAATGCGAAAAACACGTTTTCTGGTGTTTTCAGCACTCCACAGTGCGTTTGATATGCGGAAACTGCCATATCTTCGGTATCGTTGTTGTTTCCAGCTGAGATATGCATTTTCTGTGATAATCTTCATGATTCTGCTGTTACAAGTGTGCAGAATCACCGATATCGCTGTTTTCGTGCTATTGAATGCGAAAACACGTATTCTGGTGTCTTCAGCACTCCACAGTGCGTTTGGTATGCGGAAACTGCCATATCTTCGGTATCGTTGTTGTTTCCAGCTGAGATATGCATTTTCAGTGATAATCTTCTGAATTCTGCTGTTACAAGTGTGCAGAATCACCGATATCGCTGTTTTCGTGCTATTGAATGCGAAAACACGTATTCTGGTGTTATCAGCACTCCACAGTGCGTTTGATATGCGGAAACTGCCATATCTTCGGTATCGTTGTTGTTTCCAGCTGAGATATGCATTTTCAGTGATAATTTTCATGATTCTGCTGTTACAAGTGTGCAGAATCACCGACATCGCTGTTTTCGTGCTATTGAATGCGAAAACACATTTTCTGGTGTTTTCAGCACTCCACAGTGCGTTTGATATGCGGAAACTGCCATATCTTCGGTATCGTTGATGTTTCCAGCTGAGATATGCATTTTCAGTGATAATCTTCATGATTCTGCTGTTTCAAATGTGCAGAATCACCGAAATCGCTGTTTTCGTGCTTTTGAATGCGAAAAACACGTATTCTGGTGTTTTCAGCACGCCGCAGAGTGTTTGACATGCGGAAACTGCGATATCTTCGGTATCGTTGATGTTTCCAGCTGAGATATGCATTTTCAGTGATAATCTTCATGATTCTGCTGTTACAAGTGTACAGAATCACCGAAATCGTTGTTTTCGTGCTTTTGAATGCGAAAAACACGTTTTCTGGTGTTTTCAGCACGCCACAGTGCGTTTGATATGCGGAAACTGCCATATCTTCGGTATCGTTGTTGTTTCCAGCTGAGATATGCATTTTCAGTGATAATCTTCATGATTCTGCTGTTACAAGTGTGCAGAATCACCGATATCGCTGTTTTCGTGCTATTGAATGCGAAAACACGTATTCTGGTGTTTTCAGCACTCCACAGTGCGTTTGATATGCGGAAACTGCCATATCTTCGGTATCGTTGTTGTTTCCAGCTGAGATATGCATTTTCAGTGATAATTTTCATGATTCTGCTGTTACAAGTGTGCAGAATCACCGACATCGCTGTTTTCGTGCTATTGAATGCAAAAACACATTTTCTGGTGTTTTCAGCACTCCACAGTGCGTTTGATGTGCGGAAACTGCCATATCTTCGGTATCGTTGATGTTTCCAGCTGAGATATGCATTTTCAGTGATAATCTTCATGATTCTGCTGTTTCAAATGTGCAGAATCACCGAAATCGCTGTTTTCGTGCTTTTGAATGCGAAAAACACGTTTTCTGGTGTTTTCAGCACGCCGCAGAGTGTTTGACATGCGGAAACTGCGATATCTTCGGTATCGTTGATGTTTCCAGCTGAGATATGCATTTTCAGTGATAATCTTCATGATTCTGCTGTTACAAGTGTGCAGAATCACCGAAATCGTTGTTTTCGTGCTTTTGAATGCGAAAAACACGTTTTCTGGTGTTTTCAGCACGCCACAGAGTGTTTGATATGCGGAAACTGCCATATCTTCGGTATCGTTGATGTTTCCAGCTGAGATATGCATTTTCAGTGATAATCTTCATGATTCTGCTGTTACAAATGTGCAGAATCACCGAAACCGCTGTTTTCGTGCTATTGAATGCGAAAAACACGTTTTCTGGTGTTTTCAGCACTCCACAGTGCGTTTGATATGCGGAAACTGCCATATCTTCGGTATCGTTGATGTTTCCAGCTGAGATATGCATTATCAGTGATAATCTTCATGATTCTGCTGTTACAAGGGTGCAGAATCCCCGAAATGGCTGTTTTCGTGCTATTGAATGCGAAAAACACGTTTTCTGGTGTTTTCAGCACTCCACAGTGCGTTTGATATGCGGAAACTGCCATATCTTCGGTATCGTTGATTTTTCCAGCTGAGATATGCATTTTCAGTGATAATCTTCATGATTCTGCTGTTACAAGTGTGCAGAATCACCGAAATCGCTGTTTTCGTGCTTTTGAATGCGAAAAACACGATTTCTGGTGTTTTCAGCACTCCACAGTGCGTTTGATATGCGGAAACTGCCATATCTTCGGTATCGTTGTTGTTTCCAGCTGAGATATGCATTTTCAGTGATAATCTTCATGATTCTGCTGTTACAAGTGTGCAGAATCACCGAAATCGCTGTTTTCGTGCTATTGAATGCGAAAAACACGTTTTCTGGTGTTTTCAGCACTCCACAGTGCGTTTGATATGCGGAAACTGCCATATCTTCGGTATCGTTGATGTTTCCAGCTGAGATATGCATTTTCAGTGATAATCTTCATGATTCTGCTATTACAAGGGTGCAGAATCACCGAAATGGCTGTTTTCGTGCTATTGAATGCGAAAAACACGTTTTCTGGTGTTTTCAGCACTCCACAGTGCGTTTGATATGCGGAAACTGCCATATCTTCGGTATCGTTGATGTTTCCAGCTGAGATATGCATTATCAGTGATAATCTTCATGATTCTGCTGTTACAAGGGTGCAGAATCACCGAAATGGCTGTTTTCGTGCTATTGAATGCGAAAAACACGTTTTCTGGTGTTTTCAGCACTCCACAGTGCGTTTGATATGCGGAAACTGCCATATCTTCGGTATCGTTGATTTTTCCAGCTGAGATATGCATTTTCAGTGATAATCTTCATGATTCTGCTGTTACAAGTGTGCAGAATCACCGACATCGCTGTTTTCGTGCTATTGAATGCGAAAAACACGATTTCTGGTGTTTTCAGCACTCCACAGTGCGTTTGATATGCGGAAACTGCCATATCTTCGGTATCGTTGATGTTTCCAGCTGAGATATGCATTATCAGTGATAATCTTCATGATTCTGCTGTTACAAGTGTGCAGAATCACCGAAATCGCTGTTTTCGTGCTATTGAATGCGAAAAACACGTTTTCTGGTGTTTTCAGCACTCCACAGTGCGTTTGATATGCGGAAACTGCCATATCTTCGGTATCGTTGATGTTTCCAGCTGAGATATGCATTTTCAGTGATAATCTTCATGATTCTGCTGTTACAAGTCTGCAGAATCACCGAAATCGCTGTTTTCGTGCTATTGAATGCGAAAAACACGTTTTCTGGTGTTTTCAGCACTCCACGGTGCGTTTGATATGCGGAAACTGCCATATCTTCGGTATCGTTGTTGTTTCCAGCTGAGATATGCATTTTCAGTGATAATCTTCATGATTCTGCTGTTACAAGTGTGCAGAATCACCGAAAACGCTGTTTTCGTGCTATTGAATGCGAAAAACACGTTATCTGGTGTTTTCAGCACTCCACAGTGCGTTTGATATGCGGAAACTGCCATATCTTCGGTATCGTTGTTGTTTCCAGCTGAGATATGCATTTTCAGTGATAATCTTCATGATTCTGCTGTTACAAGTGTGCAGAATCACCGAAATCGCTGTTTTCGTGCTATTGAATGCGAAAAACACGTTTTCTGGTGTTTTCAGCACTCCACAGTGCGTTTGATATGCGGAAACTGCCATATCTTCGGTATCGTTGTTGTATCCAGCTGAGATATGCATTTTCAGTGATAATCTTCATGATTCTGCTGTTACAAGTGTGCAGAATCACCGAAATCGCTGTTTCCGTGCTATTGAATGCGAAAAACACGTTTTCTGGTGTTTTCAGCTCTCCACAGTGCGTTTGATATGCGGAAACTGCCATATTTTCGGTATCGTTGTTGTTTCCACCTGAGATATGCATTATCAGTGATAATCTTCATGATTCTGCTGTTACAAGTGTGCAGAATCACCGACATCGCTGTTTTCGTGCTATTGAATGCGAAAACACGTTTTCTGGTGTTTTCAGCACTCCACAGTGCGTTTGATATGCGGAAACTGCCATATCTTCGGTATCGTTGTTGTTTCCAGCTGAGATATGCATTTTCAGTGATAATCTTCATGATTCTGCTGTTACAAGTGTGCAGAATCACCGAAAACGCTGTTTTCGTCCTATTGAATGCGAAAAACACGTTATCTGGTGTTTTCAGCACTCCACAGTGCGTTTGATATGCGGAAACTGCCATATCTTCGGTATCGTTGTTGTTTCCAGCTGAGATATGCATTTTCAGTGATAATCTTCATGATTCTGCTGTTACAAGTGTGCAGAATCACCGAAATCGCTGTTTTCGTGCTATTGAATGCGAAAAACACTTTTTCTGGTGTTTTCAGCACTCCACAGTGCGTTTGATATGCGGAAACTGCCATATCTTCGGTATCGTTGTTGTATCCAGCTGAGATATGCATTTTCAGTGATAATCTTCATGATTCTGCTGTTACAAGTGTGCAGAATCACCGAAATCGCTGTTTCCGTGCTATTGAATGCGAAAAACACGTTTTCTGGTGTTTTCAGCTCTCCACAGTGCGTTTGATATGCGGAAACTGCCATTTTTTCGGTATCGTTGTTGTTTCCACCTGAGATATGCATTATCAGTGATAATCTTCATGATTCTGCTGTTCCAAGTGTGCAGAATCACCGACATCGCTGTTTTCGTGCTATTGAATGCGAAAACACGTTTTCTGGTGTTTTCAGCACTCCACAGTGCGTTTGATATGCGGAAACTGCCATATCTTCGGTATCGTTGATGTTTCCAGCTGAGATATGCATTTTCAGTGATAATCTTCATGATTCTGCTGTTACAAATGTGCAGAATCACCGAAATCGCTGTTTTCGTGCTTTTGAATGCGAAAAACACGTTTTCTGGTGTTTTCAGCACGCCGCAGAGTTTTTGACATGCGGAAACTGCGATATATTTGGTATCGTTGTTGTTTCCAGCTGAGATATGCATTATCAGTGATAATCTTCATGATTCTGCTGTTACAAGTGTGCAGAATCACCGAAATCGCTGTTTTCGTGCTATTGAATGCGAAAACACATTTTCTGGTGTTTTCAGCACTCCACAGTGCGTTTGATATGCGGAAACTGCCATATCTTCGGTATCGTTGATGTTTCCAGCTGAGATATGCATTTTCAGTGATAATCTTCATGATTCTGCTGTTTCAAATGTGCAGAATCACCGAAACCGCTGTTTTCGTGCTATTGAATGCGAAACACACGTTTTCTGGTGTTTTCAGCACTCCACAGTGCGTTTGATATGCGGAAACTGCCATATCTTCGGTATCGTTGATGTTTCCAGCTGAGATATGCATTTTCAGTGATAATCTTCATGATTCTGCTGTTACAAGTGTGCAGAATCACCTAAATCGCTGTTTTCGTGCTATTGAATGCGAAAAACTCGTTTTCTGGTGTTTTCAGCACGCCACAGAGTGTTTGATATGCGGAAACTGCCATATCTTCGGTATCGTTGATGTTTCCAGCTGAGATATGCATTTTCAGTGATAATCTTCATGATTCTGCTGTTACAAGTGTGCAGAATCACCTAAATCGCTGTTTTCGTGCTATTGAATGCGAAAAACTCGTTTTCTGGTGTTTTCAGCACTCCACAGTGCGTTTGATATGCGGAAACTGCCATATCTTCGGTATCGTTGTTGTATCCAGCTGAGATATGCATTTTCAGTGATAATCCTCATGATTCTGCTGTTACAAGTGTGCAGAATCACCGACATCGCTGTTTTCATGCTATTGAATGCGAAAACACGTTTTCTGGTGTTTTCAGCACTCCACAGTGCGTTTGATATGCGGAAACTGCCATATCTTCGGTATCGTTGATTTTTCCAGCTGAGATATGCATTTTCAGTGATAATCTTCATGATTCTGCTGTTACAAGTGTGCAGAATCACCGAAATCGCTGTTTTCGTGCTTTTGAATGCGAAAAACACGATTTCTGGTGTTTTCAGCACTCCACAGTGCGTTTGATATGCGGAAACTGCCATATCTTCGGTATCGTTGATGTTTCCAGCTGAGATATGCATTTTCAGTGATAATCTTCATGATTCTGCTGTTACAAGGGTGCAGAATCACCGAAATGGCTGTTTTCGTGCTATTGAATGCGAAAAACACGTTTTCTGGTGTTTTCAGCACTCCACAGTGCGTTTGATATGCGGAAACTGCCATATCTTCGGTATCGTTGATTTTTCCAGCTGAGATATGCATTTTCAGTGATAATCTTCATGATTCTGCTGTTACAAGTGTGCAGAATCACCGAAATCGCTGTTTTCGTGCTTTTGAATGGGAAAAACACGATTTCTGGTGTTTTCAGCACTCCACAGTGCGTTTGATATGCGGAAACTGCCATATCTTCGGTATCGTTGTTGTTTCCAGCTGAGATATGCATTTTCAGTGATAATCTTCATGATTCTGCTGTTACAAGTGTGCAGAATCACCGAAACCGCTGTTTTCGTGCTATTGAATGCGAAAAACACGTTTTCTGGTGTTTTCAGCACTCCACAGTGCGTTTGATATGCGGAAACTGCCATATCTTCGGTATCGTTGATGTTTCCAGCTGAGATATGCATTATCAGTGATAATCTTCATGATTCTGCTGTTACAAGGGTGCAGAATCACCGAAATGGCTGTTTTCGTGCTATTGAATGCGAAAAACACGTTTTCTGGTGTTTTCAGCACTCCACAGTGCGTTTGATATGCGGAAACTGCCATATCTTCGGTATCGTTGATTTTTCCAGGTGAGATATGCATTTTCAGTGATAATCTTCATGATTCTGCTGTTACAAGTGTGCAGAATCACCGACATCGCTGTTTTCGTGCTATTGAATGCGAAAAACACGATTTCTGGTGTTTTCAGCACTCCACAGTGCGTTTGATATGCGGAAACTGCCATATCTTCGGTATCGTTGATGTTTCCAGCTGAGATATGCATTATCAGTGATAATCTTCATGATTCTGCTGTTACAAGTGTGCAGAATCACCGAAATCGCTGTTTTCGTGCTATTGAATGCGAAAAACACGTTTTCTGGTGTTTTCAGCACTCCACAGTGCGTTTGCTATGCGGAAACTGCCATATCTTCGGTATCGTTGTTGTTTCCAGCTGAGATATGCATTTTCAGTGATAATTTTCATGATTCTGCTGTTACAAGTGTGCAGAATCACCGACATCGCTGTTTTCGTGCTATTGAATGCGAAAACACATTTTCTGGTGTTTTCAGCACTCCACAGTGCGTTTGATATGCGGAAACTGCCATATCTTCGGTATCGTTGATGTTTCCAGCTGAGATATGCATTTTCAGTGATAATCTTCATGATTCTGCTGTTTCAAATGTGCAGAATCACCGAAATCGTTGTTTTCGTGCTTTTGAATGCGAAAAACACGTTTTCTGGTGTTTTCAGCACGCCACAGAGTGTTTGATATGCGGAAACTGCGATATCTTCGGTATCGTTGTTGTTTCCAGCTGAGATATGCATTTTCAGTGATAATCTTCATGATTCTGCTGTTACAAGTGTGCAGAATCACCGATATCGCTGTTTTCGTGCTATTGAATGCGAAAACACGTATTCTGGTGTTTTCAGCACTCCACAGTGCGTTTGATATGCGGAAACTGCCATATCTTCGGTATCGTTGTTGTTTCCAGCTGAGATATGCATTTTCAGTGATAATTTTCATGATTCTGCTGTTACAAGTGTGCAGAATCTCCGACATCGCTGTTTTCGTGCTATTGAATGCAAAAACACATTTTCTGGTGTTTTCAGCACTCCACAGTGCGTTTGATATGCGGAAACTGCCATATCTTCGGTATCGTTGATGTTTCCAGCTGAGATATGCATTTTCAGTGATAATCTTCATGATTCTGCTGTTTCAAATGTGCAGAATCACCGAAATCGCTGTTTTCGTGCTTTTGAATGCGAAAAACACGTTTTCTGGTGTTTTCAGCACGCCGCAGAGTGTTTGACATGCGGAAACTGCGATATCTTCGGTATCGTTGATGTTTCCAGCTGAGATATGCATTTTCAGTGATAATCTTCATGATTCTGCTGTTACAAGTGTGCAGAATCACCGAAATCGTTGTTTTCGTGCTTTTGAATGCGAAAAACACGTTTTCTGGTGTTTTCAGCACGCCACAGAGTGTTTGATATGCGGAAACTGCCATATCTTCGGTATCGTTGATGTTTCCAGCTGAGATATGCATTTTCAGTGATAATCTTCATGATTCTGCTGTTACAAATGTGCAGAATCACCGAAACCGCTGTTTTCGTGCTATTGAATGCGAAAAACACGTTTTCTGGTGTTTTCAGCACTCCACAGTGCGTTTGATATGCGGAAACTGCCATATCTTCGGTATCGTTGATGTTTCCAGCTGAGATATGCATTTTCAGTGATAATCTTCATGATTCTGCTGTTACAAGTGTGCAGAATCACCGACATCGCTGTTTTCGTGCTATTGAATGCGAAAACACATTTTCTGGTGTTTTCAGCACTCCACAGTGCGTTTGATATGCGGAAACTGCCATATCTTCGGTATCGTTGATGTTTCCAGCTGAGATATGCATTTTCAGTGATAATCTTCATGATTCTGCTGTTTCAAATGTGCAGAATCACCGAAATCGTTGTTTTCGTGCTTTTGAATGCGAAAAACACGTTTTCTGGTGTTTTCAGCACGCCACAGAGTGTTTGATATGCGGAAACTGCGATATCTTCGGTATCGTTGTTGTTTCCAGCTGAGATATGCATTTTCAGTGATAATCTTCATGATTCTGCTGTTACAAGTGTGCAGAATCACCGATATCGCTGTTTTCGTGCTATTGAATGCGAAAACACGTATTCTGGTGTTTTCAGCACTCCACAGTGCGTTTGATATGCGGAAACTGCCATATCTTCGGTATCGTTGTTGTTTCCAGCTGAGATATGCATTTTCAGTGATAATTTTCATGATTCTGCTGTTACAAGTGTGCAGAATCTCCGACATCGCTGTTTTCGTGCTATTGAATGCAAAAACACATTTTCTGGTGTTTTCAGCACTCCACAGTGCGTTTGATATGCGGAAACTGCCATATCTTCGGTATCGTTGATGTTTCCAGCTGAGATATGCATTTTCAGTGATAATCTTCATGATTCTGCTGTTTCAAATGTGCAGAATCACCGAAATCGCTGTTTTCGTGCTTTTGAATGCGAAAAACACGTTTTCTGGTGTTTTCAGCACGCCGCAGAGTGTTTGACATGCGGAAACTGCGATATCTTCGGTATCGTTGATGTTTCCAGCTGAGATATGCATTTTCAGTGATAATCTTCATGATTCTGCTGTTACAAGTGTGCAGAATCACCGAAATCGTTGTTTTCGTGCTTTTGAATGCGAAAAACACGTTTTCTGGTGTTTTCAGCACGCCACAGAGTGTTTGATATGCGGAAACTGCCATATCTTCGGTATCGTTGATGTTTCCAGCTGAGATATGCATTTTCAGTGATAATCTTCATGATTCTGCTGTTACAAATGTGCAGAATCACCGAAACCGCTGTTTTCGTGCTATTGAATGCGAAAAACACGTTTTCTGGTGTTTTCAGCACTCCACAGTGCGTTTGATATGCGGAAACTGCCATATCTTCGGTATCGTTGATGTTTCCAGCTGAGATATGCATTTTCAGTGATAATCTTCATGATTCTGCTGTTACAAGTGTGCAGAATCACCGAAATCGCTGTTTTCGTGCTATTGAATGCGAAATACTCGTTTTCTGGTGTTTTCAGCACTCCACAGTGCGTTTGATATGCGGAAACTGCCATATCATCGGTATCGTTGTTGTATCCAGCTGCGATATGCATTTTCAGTGATAATCCTCATGATTCTGCTGTTACAAGTGTGCAGAATCACCGAAATCGCTGTTTTCGTGTTTTTGAATGCGAAAAACACGTTTTCTGGTTTTTCAGCACTCCACAGTGCGTTTGATATGCGGAAACTGCCATATCTTCGGTATCGTTGATGTTTCCAGCTGAGATATGCATTATCAGTGATAATCTTCATGATTCTGCTGTTACAAGTGTGCAGAATCACCGAAATCGCTGTTTTCGTGCTTTTGAATGCGAAAACACGTTTTCTGGTGTTTTCAGCACTCCACAGTGCGTTTGATATGCGGAAACTGCCATATCTTCGGTATCGTTGATGTTTCCAGCTGAGATATGCATTTTCAGTGATAATCTTCATGATTCTGCTGTTACAAGTGTGCAGAATCACCGACATCGCTGTTTTCGTGCTATTGAATGCGAAAACACGTTTTCTGGTGTTTTCAGCACTCCACAGTGCGTTTGATATGCGGAAACTGCCATATCTTCGGTATCGTTGATGTTTCCAGCTGAGATATGCATTTTCAGTGATAATCTTCATGATTCTGCTGTTACAAGTGTGCAGAATCACCAAAATCGCTGTTTTCGTGCTTTTGAATGCGAAAACACGTTTTCTGGTGTTTTCAGCACTCCACAGTGCGTTTGATATGCGGAAACTGCCATATCTTCGGTATCGTTGATGTTTCCAGCTGAGATATGCATTTTCAGTGATAATCTTCATGATTCTGCTGTTACAAGTGTGCAGAATCACCGACATCGCTGTTTTCGTGCTATTGAATGCGAAAAACACGATTTCTGGTGTTTTCAGCACTCCACAGTGCGTTTGATATGCGGAAACTGCCATATCTTCGGTATCGTTGATGTTTCCAGCTGAGATATGCATTATCAGTGATAATCTTCATGATTCTGCTGTTACAAGTGTGCAGAATCACCGAAATCGCTGTTTTCGTGCTATTGAATGCGAAAAACACGTTTTCTGGTGTTTTCAGCACTCCACAGTGCGTTTGCTATGCGGAAACTGCCATATCTTCGGTATCGTTGTTGTTTCCAGCTGAGATATGCATTTTCAGTGATAATTTTCATGATTCTGCTGTTACAAGTGTGCAGAATCACCGACATCGCTGTTTTCGTGCTATTGAATGCGAAAACACATTTTCTGGTGTTTTCAGCACTCCACAGTGCGTTTGATATGCGGAAACTGCCATATCTTCGGTATCGTTGATGTTTCCAGCTGAGATATGCATTTTCAGTGATAATCTTCATGATTCTGCTGTTTCAAATGTGCAGAATCACCGAAATCGTTGTTTTCGTGCTTTTGAATGCGAAAAACACGTTTTCTGGTGTTTTCAGCACGCCACAGAGTGTTTGATATGCGGAAACTGCGATATCTTCGGTATCGTTGTTGTTTCCAGCTGAGATATGCATTTTCAGTGATAATCTTCATGATTCTGCTGTTACAAGTGTGCAGAATCACCGATATCGCTGTTTTCGTGCTATTGAATGCGAAAACACGTATTCTGGTGTTTTCAGCACTCCACAGTGCGTTTGATATGCGGAAACTGCCATATCTTCGGTATCGTTGTTGTTTCCAGCTGAGATATGCATTTTCAGTGATAATTTTCATGATTCTGCTGTTACAAGTGTGCAGAATCTCCGACATCGCTGTTTTCGTGCTATTGAATGCAAAAACACATTTTCTGGTGTTTTCAGCACTCCACAGTGCGTTTGATATGCGGAAACTGCCATATCTTCGGTATCGTTGATGTTTCCAGCTGAGATATGCATTTTCAGTGATAATCTTCATGATTCTGCTGTTTCAAATGTGCAGAATCACCGAAATCGCTGTTTTCGTGCTTTTGAATGCGAAAAACACGTTTTCTGGTGTTTTCAGCACGCCGCAGAGTGTTTGACATGCGGAAACTGCGATATCTTCGGTATCGTTGATGTTTCCAGCTGAGATATGCATTTTCAGTGATAATCTTCATGATTCTGCTGTTACAAGTGTGCAGAATCACCGAAATCGTTGTTTTCGTGCTTTTGAATGCGAAAAACACGTTTTCTGGTGTTTTCAGCACGCCACAGAGTGTTTGATATGCGGAAACTGCCATATCTTCGGTATCGTTGATGTTTCCAGCTGAGATATGCATTTTCAGTGATAATCTTCATGATTCTGCTGTTACAAATGTGCAGAATCACCGAAACCGCTGTTTTCGTGCTATTGAATGCGAAAAACACGTTTTCTGGTGTTTTCAGCACTCCACAGTGCGTTTGATATGCGGAAACTGCCATATCTTCGGTATCGTTGATGTTTCCAGCTGAGATATGCATTTTCAGTGATAATCTTCATGATTCTGCTGTTACAAGTGTGCAGAATCACCGAAATCGCTGTTTTCGTGCTATTGAATGCGAAATACTCGTTTTCTGGTGTTTTCAGCACTCCACAGTGCGTTTGATAAGCGGAAACTGCCATATCATCGGTATCGTTGTTGTATCCAGCTGCGATATGCATTTTCAGTGATAATCCTCATGATTCTGCTGTTACAAGTGTGCAGAATCACCGAAATCGCTGTTTTCGTGTTTTTGAATGCGAAAAACACGTTTTCTGGTTTTTCAGCACTCCACAGTGCGTTTGATATGCGGAAACTGCCATATCTTCGGTATCGTTGATGTTTCCAGCTGAGATATGCATTATCAGTGATAATCTTCATGATTCTGCTGTTACAAGTGTGCAGAATCACCGAAATCGCTGTTTTCGTGCTTTTGAATGCGAAAACACGTTTTCTGGTGTTTTCAGCACTCCACAGTGCGTTTGATATGCGGAAACTGCCATATCTTCGGTATCGTTGATGTTTCCAGCTGAGATATGCATTTTCAGTGATAATCTTCATGATTCTGCTGTTACAAGTGTGCAGAATCACCGACATCGCTGTTTTCGTGCTATTGAATGCGAAAACACGTTTTCTGGTGTTTTCAGCACTCCACAGTGCGTTTGATATGCGGAAACTGCCATATCTTCGGTATCGTTGATGTTTCCAGCTGAGATATGCATTTTCAGTGATAATCTTCATGATTCTGCTGTTACAAGTGTGCAGAATCACCAAAATCGCTGTTTTCGTGCTTTTGAATGCGAAAACACGTTTTCTGGTGTTTTCAGCACTCCACAGTGCGTTTGATATGCGGAAACTGCCATATCTTCGGTATCGTTGATGTTTCCAGCTGAGATATGCATTTTCAGTGATAATCTTCATGATTCTGCTGTTACAAGTGTGCAGAATCACCGACATCGCTGTTTTCGTGCTATTGAATGCGAAAACACGTTTTCTGGTGTTTTCAGCACTCCACAGTGCGTTTGATATGCGGAAACTGCCATATCTTCGGTATCGTTGATGTTTCCAGCTGAGATATGCATTTTCAGTGATAATCTTCATGATTCTGCTGTTACAAGTGTGCAGAATCACCGAAATCGCTGTTTTCGTGCTTTTGAATGCGAAAAACACGATTTCTGGTGTTTTCAGCACTCCACAGTGCGTTTGATATGCGGAAACTGCCATATCTTCGGTATCGTTGTTGTTACCAGCTGAGATATGCATTTTCAGTGATAATCTTCATGATTCTGCTGTTACAAGTGTGCAGAATCACCGACATCGCTGTTTTCGTGCTATTGAATGCGAAAACACGTTTTCTGGTGTTTTCAGCACTCCACAGTGCGTTTGATATGCGGAAACTGCCATATCTTCGGTATCGTTGATGTTTCCAGCTGAGATATGCATTTTCAGTGATAATCTTCATGATTCTGCTGTTACAAATGTGCAGAATCACCGAAATCGCTGTTTTCGTGCTTTTGAATGCGAAAAACACGTTTTCTGGTGTTTTCAGTACGCCGCAGAGCGTTTGACATGCGGAAACTGCGATATCTTTGGTATCGTTGTTGTTTCCAGCTGAGATATGCATTATCAGTGATAATCTTCATGATTCTGCTGTTACAAGTGTGCAGAATCACCGAAATCGCTGTTTTCGTGCTTTTGAATGCGAAAAACACGATTTCTGGTGTTTTCAGTACGCCGCAGAGTGTTTGACATGCGGAAACTGCGATATCTTTGGTATCGTTGTTGTTTCCAGCTGAGATATGCATTATCAGTGATAATCTTCATGATTCTGCTGTTACAAGTGTGCAGAATCACCGAAATCGCTGTTTTCGTGCTATTGAATGCGAAAAACACGTTTTCTGGTGTTTTCAGCACTCCACAGTGCGTTTGATATGCGGAAACTGTCATATCTTCGGTATCGTTGTTGTATCCAGCTGAGATATGCATTTTCAGTGATAATCTTCATGATTCTGCTGTTACAAGTGTGCAGAATCACCGAAATCGCTGTTTCCGTGCTATTGAATGCGAAAAACACGTTTTCTGGTGTTTTCAGCTCTCCACAGTGCGTTTGATATGCGGAAACTGCCATATCTTCGGTATCGTTGTTGTTTCCACCTGAGATATGCATTATCAGTGATAATCTTCATGATTCTGCTGTTACAAGTGTGCAGAATCACCGACATCGCTGTTTTCGTGCTATTGAATGCGAAAACACGTTTTCTGGTGTTTTCAGCACTCCACAGTGCGTTTGATATGCGGAAACTGCCATATCTTCGGTATCGTTGATGTTTCCAGCTGAGATATGCATTTTCAGTGATAATCTTCATGATTCTGCTGTAACAAATGTGCAGAATCACCGAAATCGCTGTTTTCGTGCTTTTGAATGCGAAAAACACGTTTTCTGGTGTTTTCAGCACGCCACAGAGTGTTTGATTTGCGGAAACTGCCATATCTTCGGTATCGTTGATGTTTTCAGCTGAGATATGCATTTTCAGTGATAATCTTCATGATTCTGCTGTTACAAATGTGCAGAATCACCGATACCGCTGTTTTCGTGCTATTGAATGCGAAACACACGTTTTCTGGTGTTTTCAGCACTCCACAGTGCGTTTGATATGCGGAAACTGCCATATCTTCGGTATCGTTGATGTTTCCAGCTGAGATATGCATTTTCAGTGATAATCTTCATGATTCTGCTGTTACAAGTATGCAGAATCACCTAAATCGCTGTTTTCGTGCTATTGAATGCGAAAAACTCGTTTTCTGGTGTTTTCAGCACTCCACAGTGCGTTTGATATGCGGAAACTGCCATATCTTCGGTATCGTTGTTGTATCCAGCTGAGATATGCATTTTCAGTGATAATCCTCATGATTCTGCTGTTACAAATGTGCAGAATCACCGAAATCGCTGTTTTCGTGCTTTTGAATGCGAAAAACACGTTTTCTGGTGTTTTCGGCACGCCGCAGAGTGTTTGACATGCGGAAACTGCCATATCTTCAGTATCGTTGATGTTTCCAGCTGAGATGTGCATTTTCAGTGATAATCTTCATGATTCTGCTGTTACAAATGTGCAGAACCACAGAAATCGCTGTTTTGGTGCTATTGAATGCGAAAAACACGTTTTCTGGTGTTTTCAGCACTCCACAGTGCGTTTGATATGCGGAAACTGCCATATCTTCGGTATCGTTGTTGTTTCCACCTGAGATATGCATTATCAGTGATAATCTTCATGATTCTGCTGTTACAAGTGTGCAGAATCACCGACATCGCTGTTTTCGTGCTATTGAATGCGAAAACACGTTTTCTGGTGTTTTCAGCACTCCACAGTGCGTTTGATATGCGGAAACTTCCATATCTTCGGTATCGTTGTTGTTTCCAGCTGAGATATGCATTATCAGTGATAATCTTCATGATTCTGCTGTTACAAGTGTGCAGAATCACCGAAATCGCTGTTTTCGTGCTTTTGAATGCGAAAAACACGTTTTCTGGTGTTTTAAGCACTCCACAGTGCGTTTGATATGCGGAAACTGCCATATCTCCGATATCGTTGTTGTTTCCAGCTGAGATATGCATTATCAGTGATAATCTTCATGATTCTGCTGTAACAAGTGTGCAGAATCACCGAAATCGCTGTTTTCGTGCTATTGAATGCGAAAAACACGTTTTCTGGTGTTTTCAGCACGCCGCAGAGTGTTTGACATGCGGAACCTGCGATATATTTGGTATCGTTGTTGTTTCCAGCTGAGATATACATTATCAGTGATAATCTTTATGATTCTGCTGTTACAAGTGTGCAGAATCACCGAAATCGCTGTTTTCGTGCTATTGAATGCGAAAAACACGTTTTCTGGTGTTTTCAGCACTCCACAGTGCGTTTGATATGCGGAAACTGCCATATCTTCGGTATCGTTGATGTTTCCAGCTGAGATATGCATTTTCAGTGATAATCTTCATGATTCTGCTGTTACAAATGTGCAGAATCACCGAAATCGCTGTTTTCGTGCTATTGAATGCGAAAAACACGTTTCCTGGTGTTTTCAGCTCTCCGCAGTGCGTTTGATATGCGGAAACTGCCATATCTTCGGTATCGTTGTTGTTTCCAGCTGAGATATGCATTTTCAGTGATAATCTTCATGATTCTGCTGTTACAAATGTGCAGAATCACCTAAATCGCTGTTTTCGTGCTATTGAATGCGAAAACCACGTTTTCTGGTGTTTTCAGCTCTCCGCAGTGCGTTTGATATGCGGAAACTGCCATATCTTCGGTATCGTTGTTGTTTCCAGCTGAGATATGCATTTTCAGTGATAATCTTCATGATTCTGCTGTTACAAGTGTGCAGAATCACCGAAATCGCTGTTTTCGTGCTACTGAATGCGAAAAACACGTTTTCTGGTGTTTTCAGCTCTCCACAGTGCGTTTGATATGCGGAAACTGCCATATCTTCGGTATCGTTGTTGTTTCCAGCTGAGATATGCATTTTCAGTGATAATCTTCATGATTCTGCTGTTACAAATGTGCAGAATCACCGAAATCGCTGTTTTCGTGCTTTTGAATGCGAAAAACACGTTTTCTGGTGTTTTCGGCACGCCGCAGAGTGTTTGACATGCGGAAACTGCCATATCTTCAGTATCGTTGATGTTTCCAGCTGAGATGTGCATTTTCAGTGATAATCTTCATGATTCTGCTGTTACAAATGTGCAGAACCACCGAAATCGCTGTTTTCGTGCTATTGAATGCGAAAAACACGTTTTCTGGTGTTTTCAGCACTCCACAGTGCGTTTGATATGCGGAAACTGCCATATCTTCGGTATCGTTGTTGTTTCCACCTGAGATATGCATTATCAGTGATAATCTTCATGATTCTGCTGTTACAAGTGTGCAGAATCACCGACATCGCTGTTTTCGTGCTATTGAATGCGAAAACACGTTTTCTGGTGTTTTCAGCACTCCACAGTGCGTTTGATATGCGGAAACTTCCATATCTTCGGTATCGTTGTTGTTTCCAGCTGAGATATGCATTATCAGTGATAATCTTCATGATTCTGCTGTTACAAGTGTGCAGAATCACCGAAATCGCTGTTTTCGTGCTTTTGAATGCGAAAAACACGTTTTCTGGTGTTTTAAGCACTCCACAGTGCGTTTGATATGCGGAAACTGCCATATCTTCGGTATCGTTGATGTTTCCAGCTGAGATATGCATTTTCAGTGATAATCTTCATGATTCTGCTGTTACAAGTGTGCAGAATCACCTAAATCGCTGTTTTCGTGCTATTGAATGCGAAAAACTCGTTTTCTGGTGTTTTCAGCACTCCACAGTGCGTTTGATATGCGGAAACTGCCATATCTTCGGTATCGTTGTTGTATCCAGCTGAGATATGCATTTTCAGTGATAATCCTCATGATTCTGCTGTTACAAGTGTGCAGAATCACCGAAATCGCTGTTTTCGTGCTTTTGAATGCGAAAAACACGTTTTCTGGTGTTTTCAGCACGCCGCAGAGTGTTTGACATGCGGAAACTGCCATATCTTCAGTATCGTTGATGTTTCCAGCTGAGATGTGCATTTTCAGTGATAATCTTCATGATTCTGCTGGTACAAGTGTGCAGAATCACCGACATCGCTGTTTTCGTTCTATTGAATGCGAAAACACGTTTTCTGGTGTTTTCAGCACTAAACAGTGCGTTTGATATGCGGAAACTGCCATATCTTCGGTATCGTTGATGTTTCCAGCTGAGATATGCATTTTCAGTGATAATCTTCATGATTCTGCTGTTACAAATGTGCAGAATCACCGAAATCGCTGTTTTCGTGCTTTTGAATGCGAAAAACACGTTTTCTGGTGTTTTCAGCACGCCACAGAGTGTTTGATATGCGGAAACTGCCATATCTTCGGTATCGTTGATGTTTCCAGCTGAGATATGCATTTTCAGTGATAATCTTCATGATTCTGCTGTTACAAATGTGCAGAATCACCGATACCGCTGTTTTCGTGCTATTGAATGCGAAACACACGTTTTCTGGTGTTTTCAGCACTCCACAGTGCGTTTGATATGCGGAAACTTCCATATCTTCGGTATCGTTGTTGTTTCCAGCTGAGATATGCATTATCAGTGATAATCTTCATGATTCTGCTGTTACAAGTGTGCAGAATCACCGAAATCGCTGTTTTCGTGCTTTTGAATGCGAAAAACACGTTTTCTGGTGTTTTAAGCACTCCACAGTGCGTTTGATATGCGGAAACTGCCATATCTCCGATATCGTTGTTGTTTCCAGCTGAGATATGCATTATCAGTGATAATCTTCATGATTCTGCTGTAACAAGTGTGCAGAATCACCGAAATCGCTGTTTTCGTGCTATTGAATGCGAAAAACACGTTTTCTGGTGTTTTCAGCACGCCGCAGAGTGTTTGACATGCGGAACCTGCGATATATTTGGTATCGTTGTTGTTTCCAGCTGAGATATACATTATCAGTGATAATCTTTATGATTCTGCTGTTACAAGTGTGCAGAATCACCGAAATCGCTGTTTTCGTGCTATTGAATGCGAAAAACACGTTTTCTGGTGTTTTCAGCACTCCACAGTGCGTTTGATATGCGGAAACTGCCATATCTTCGGTATCGTTGATGTTTCCAGCTGAGATATGCATTTTCAGTGATAATCTTCATGATTCTGCTGTTACAAATGTGCAGAATCACCGAAATCGCTGTTTTCGTGCTATTGAATGCGAAAAACACGTTTCCTGGTGTTTTCAGCTCTCCGCAGTGCGTTTGATATGCGGAAACTGCCATATCTTCGGTATCGTTGTTGTTTCCAGCTGAGATATGCATTTTCAGTGATAATCTTCATGATTCTGCTGTTACAAATGTGCAGAATCACCTAAATCGCTGTTTTCGTGCTATTGAATGCGAAAACCACGTTTTCTGGTGTTTTCAGCTCTCCGCAGTGCGTTTGATATGCGGAAACTGCCATATCTTCGGTATCGTTGTTGTTTCCAGCTGAGATATGCATTTTCAGTGATAATCTTCATGATTCTGCTGTTACAAGTGTGCAGAATCACCGAAATCGCTGTTTTCGTGCTACTGAATGCGAAAAACACGTTTTCTGGTGTTTTCAGCTCTCCACAGTGCGTTTGATATGCGGAAACTGCCATATCTTCGGTATCGTTGTTGTTTCCAGCTGAGATATGCATTTTCAGTGATAATCTTCATGATTCTGCTGTTACAAATGTGCAGAATCACCGAAATCGCTGTTTTCGTGCTTTTGAATGCGAAAAACACGTTTTCTGGTGTTTTCGGCACGCCGCAGAGTGTTTGACATGCGGAAACTGCCATATCTTCAGTATCGTTGATGTTTCCAGCTGAGATGTGCATTTTCAGTGATAATCTTCATGATTCTGCTGTTACAAATGTGCAGAACCACCGAAATCGCTGTTTTCGTGCTATTGAATGCGAAAAACACGTTTTCTGGTGTTTTCAGCACTCCACAGTGCGTTTGATATGCGGAAACTGCCATATCTTCGGTATCGTTGTTGTTTCCACCTGAGATATGCATTATCAGTGATAATCTTCATGATTCTGCTGTTACAAGTGTGCAGAATCACCGACATCGCTGTTTTCGTGCTATTGAATGCGAAAACACGTTTTCTGGTGTTTTCAGCACTCCACAGTGCGTTTGATATGCGGAAACTTCCATATCTTCGGTATCGTTGTTGTTTCCAGCTGAGATATGCATTATCAGTGATAATCTTCATGATTCTGCTGTTACAAGTGTGCAGAATCACCGAAATCGCTGTTTTCGTGCTTTTGAATGCGAAAAACACGTTTTCTGGTGTTTTAAGCACTCCACAGTGCGTTTGATATGCGGAAACTGCCATATCTTCGGTATCGTTGATGTTTCCAGCTGAGATATGCATTTTCAGTGATAATCTTCATGATTCTGCTGTTACAAGTGTGCAGAATCACCTAAATCGCTGTTTTCGTGCTATTGAATGCGAAAAACTCGTTTTCTGGTGTTTTCAGCACTCCACAGTGCGTTTGATATGCGGAAACTGCCATATCTTCGGTATCGTTGTTGTATCCAGCTGAGATATGCATTTTCAGTGATAATCCTCATGATTCTGCTGTTACAAGTGTGCAGAATCACCGAAATCGCTGTTTTCGTGCTTTTGAATGCGAAAAACACGTTTTCTGGTGTTTTCAGCACGCCGCAGAGTGTTTGACATGCGGAAACTGCCATATCTTCAGTATCGTTGATGTTTCCAGCTGAGATGTGCATTTTCAGTGATAATCTTCATGATTCTGCTGGTACAAGTGTGCAGAATCACCGACATCGCTGTTTTCGTTCTATTGAATGCGAAAACACGTTTTCTGGTGTTTTCAGCACTAAACAGTGCGTTTGATATGCGGAAACTGCCATATCTTCGGTATCGTTGATGTTTCCAGCTGAGATATGCATTTTCAGTGATAATCTTCATGATTCTGCTGTTACAAATGTGCAGAATCACCGAAATCGCTGTTTTCGTGCTTTTGAATGCGAAAAACACGTTTTCTGGTGTTTTCAGCACGCCACAGAGTGTTTGATATGCGGAAACTGCCATATCTTCGGTATCGTTGATGTTTCCAGCTGAGATATGCATTTTCAGTGATAATCTTCATGATTCTGCTGTTACAAATGTGCAGAATCACCGATACCGCTGTTTTCGTGCTATTGAATGCGAAACACACGTTTTCTGGTGTTTTCAGCACTCCACAGTGCGTTTGATATGCGGAAACTGCCATATCTTCGGTATCGTTGATGTTTCCAGCTGAGATATGCATTTTCAGTGATGATCTTCATGATTCTGCTGTTACAAGTGTGCAGAATCACCTAAATCGCTGTTTTCGTGCTATTGAATGCGAAAAACTCGTTTTCTGGTGTTTTCAGCACTCCACAGTGCGTTTGATATGCGGAAACTGCCATATCTTCGGTATCGTTGTTGTATCCAGCTGAGATATGCATTTTCAGTGATAATCCTCATGATTCTGCTGTTACAAGTGTGCAGAATCACCGATATAGCTGTTTTCGTGCTATTGAATGCGAAACACACGTTTTCTGGTGTTTTCAGCACTCCACAGTGCGTTTGATATGCGGAAACTGCCATATCATTGGTATCGTTGTTGTTTCCAGCTGAGATATGCATTATCAGTGATAATCTTCATGATTCTGCTGTTACAAATGTGCAGAATCACCGAAATCGCTGTTTTCGTGCTTTTGAATGCGAAAAACACGTTTTCTGGTGTTTTCAGCACGCCGCAGAGTGTTTGACATGCGGAAACTGCGATATCTTTGGTATCGTTGTTGTTTCCAGCTGAGATATGCATTATCAGTGATAATCTTCATGATTCTGCTGTTACAAATGTGCAGAATCACCGAAATCGCTGTTTTCGTGCTTTTGAATGCGAAAAACACGTTTTCTGGTGTTTTCGGCACGCCGCAGAGTGTTTGACATGCGGAAACTGCCATATCTTCAGTATCGTTGATGTTTCCAGCTGAGATGTGCATTTTCAGTGATAATCTTCATGATTCTGCTGTTACAAATGTGCAGAACCACCGAAATCGCTGTTTTCGTGCTATTGAATGCGAAAAACACGTTTTCTGGTGTTTTCAGCACTCCACAGTGCGTTTGATATGCGCAAACTGCCATATCTTCGGTATCGTTGATGTTCCAGCTGAGATATGCATTTTCAGTGATAATCTTCATGATTCTGCTGTTACAAGTGTGCAGAATCACCGAAATCGCTGTTTTCGTGCTATTGAATGCGAAAAACACGTTTTCTGGTGTTTTCAGCTCTCCGCAGTGCGTTTGATATGCGGAAACTGCCATATCTTCGGTATCGTTGTTGTTTCCAGCTGAGATATGCATTTTCAGTGATAATCTTCATGATTCTGCTGTTACAAATGTGCAGAATCACCTAAATCGCTGTTTTCGTGCTATTGAATGCGAAAAACACGTTTTCTGGTGTTTTCAGCTCTCCGCAGTGCGTTTGATATGCGGAAACTGCCATATCTTCGGTATCGTTGTTGTTTCCAGCTGAGATATGCATTTTCAGTGATAATCTTCATGATTCTGCTGTTACAAGTGTGCAGAATCACCGAAATCGCTGTTTTCGTGCTATTGAATGCGAAAAACACGTTTTCTGGTGTTTTCAGCACTCCACAGTGCGTTTGATATGCGGAAACTGCCATATCTTCGGTATCGTTGATGTTTCCAGCTGAGATATGCATTTTCAGTGATAATCTTCATGATTCTGCTGTTACAAATGTGCAGAATCACCGAAATCGCTGTTTTCGTGCTATTGAATGCGAAAAACACGTTTTCTGGTGTTTTCAGCTCTCCGCAGTGCGTTTGATATGCGGAAACTGCCATATCTTCGATATCGTTGATGTTTCCAGCTGAGATATGCATTTTCAGTGATAATCTTCATGATTCTGCTGTTACAAATGTGCAGAATCACCGAAATCGCTGTTTTCGTGCTTTTGAATGCGCAAAAAAAGGTTTTCTGGTGTTTTCAGCACTCCACAGTGCGTTTGATATGCGGAAACTGCCATATCTTCGGTATCGTTGATGTTTCCAGCTGAGATATGCATTTTCAGTGATAATCTTCATGATTCTGCTGTTACAAGTGTGCAGAATCACCGAAATCGCTGTTTTCGTGCTATTGAATGCGAAAAACACGTTTTCTGGTGTTTTCAGCACGCCGCAGAGTGTTTGACATGCGGAAACTGCGATATCTTTGGTATCGTTGTTGTTTCCAGCTGAGATATGCATTATCAGTGATAATCCTCATGATTCTGCTGTTACAAGTGTGCAGAATCACCAAAATCGCTGTTTTCGTGCTATTGAATGCGAAAAACACGTTTTCTGGTGTTTTCAGCACTCCACAGTGCGTTTGATATGCGGAAACTGCCATATCTTCGGTATCGTTGATGTTTCCAGCTGAGATATGCATTTTCAGTGATAATCTTCATGATTCTGCTGTTACAAGTGTGCAGAATCACCGAAATCGCTGTTTTCGTGCTATTGAATGCGAAAAACACGTTTTCTGGTGTTTTCAGCTCTCCGCAGTGCGTTTGATATGCGGAAACTGCCATATCTTCGGTATCGTTGTTGTTTCCAGCTGAGATATGCATTTTCAGTGATAATCTTCATGATTCTGCTGTTACAAGTGTGCAGAATCACCGAAATCGCTGTTTTCGTGCTATTGAATGCGAAAAACACGTTTTCTGGTGTTTTCAGCACGCCGCAGAGTGTTTGACATGCGGAACCTGCGATATATTTGGTATCGTTGTTGTTTCCAGCTGAGATATACATTATCAGTGATAATCTTCATGATTCTGCTGTTACAAGTGTGCAGAATCACCGAAATCGCTGTTTTCGTGCTATTGAATGCGAAAAACACGTTTTCTGGTGTTTTCAGCACTCCACAGTGCGTTTGATATGCGGAAACTGCCATATCTCCGATATCGTTGTTGTTTCCAGCTGAGATATGCATTATCAGTGATAATCTTCATGATTCTGCTGTAACAAGTGTGCAGAATCACCGAAATCGCTGTTTTCGTGCTATTGAATGCGAAAAACACGTTTTCTGGTGTTTTCAGCACGCCGCAGAGTGTTTGACATGCGGAACCTGCGATATATTTGGTATCGTTGTTGTTTCCAGCTGAGATATACATTATCAGTGATAATCTTCATGATTCTGCTGTTACAAGTGTGCAGAATCACCGAAATCGCTGTTTTCGTGCTATTGAATGCGAAAAACACGTTTTCTGGTGTTTTCAGCTCTCCGCAGTGCGTTTGATATGCGGAAACTGCCATATCTTCGGCATCGTTGTTGTTTCCAGCTGAGATATGCATTTTCAGTGATAATCTTCATGATTCTGCTGTAACAAGTGTGCAGAATCACCGAAATCGCTGTTTTCGTGCTATTGAATGCGAAAAACACGTTTTCTGGTGTTTTCAGCACGCCGCAGAGTGTTTGACATGCGGAAACTGCCATATCTTCAGTATCGTTGATGTTTCCAGCTGAGATGTGCATTTTCAGTGATAATCTTCATGATTCTGCTGTTACAAATGTGCAGAACCACCGAAATCGCTGTTTTCGTGCTATTGAATGCGAAAAACACGTTTTCTGGTGTTTTCAGCACTCCACAGTGCGTTTGATATGCGGAAACTGCCATATCTTCGGTATCGTTGTTGTTTCCACCTGAGATATGCATTATCAGTGATAATCTTCATGATTCTGCTGTTACAAGTGTGCAGAATCACCGACATCGCTGTTTTCGTGCTATTGAATGCGAAAACACGTTTTCTGGTGTTTTCAGCACTCCACAGTGCGTTTGATATGCGGAAACTGCCATATCTTCGGTATCGTTGTTGTTTCCAGCTGAGATATGCATTATCAGTGATAATCTTCATGATTCTGCTGTTACAAGTGTGCAGAATCACCGAAATCGCTGTTTTCGTGCTTTTGAATGCGAAAAACACGTTTTCTGGTGTTTTAAGCACTCCACAGTGCGTTTGATATGCGGAAACTGCCATATCTCCGATATCGTTGTTGTTTCCAGCTGAGATATGCATTATCAGTGATAATCTTCATGATTCTGCTGTAACAAGTGTGCAGAATCACCGAAATCGCTGTTTTCGTGCTATTGAATGCGAAAAACACGTTTTCTGGTGTTTTCAGCACGCCGCAGAGTGTTTGACATGCGGAACCTGCGATATATTTGGTATCGTTGTTGTTTCCAGCTGAGATATACATTATCAGTGATAATCTTCATGATTCTGCTGTTACAAGTGTGCAGAATCACCGAAATCGCTGTTTTCGTGCTATTGAATGCGAAAAACACGTTTTCTGGTGTTTTCAGCTCTCCGCAGTGCGTTTGATATGCGGAAACTGCCATATCTTCGGCATCGTTGTTGTTTCCAGCTGAGATATGCATTTTCAGTGATAATCTTCATGATTCTGCTGTAACAAGTGTGCAGAATCACCGAAATCGCTGTTTTCGTGCTATTGAATGCGAAAAACACGTTTTCTGGTGTATTCAGCACGCCGCAGAGTGTTTGACATGCGGAAACTGCCATATCTTCAGTATCGTTGATGTTTCCAGCTGAGATGTGCATTTTCAGTGATAATCTTCATGATTCTGCTGTTACAAATGTGCAGAACCACCGAAATCGCTGTTTTCGTGCTATTGAATGCGAAAAACACGTTTTCTGGTGTTTTCAGCACTCCACAGTGCGTTTGATATGCGGAAACTGCCATATCTTCGGTATCGTTGTTGTTTCCACCTGAGATATGCATTATCAGTGATAATCTTCATGATTCTGCTGTTACAAGTGTGCAGAATCACCGACATCGCTGTTTTCGTGCTATTGAATGCGAAAACACGTTTTCTGGTGTTTTCAGCACTCCACAGTGCGTTTGATATGCGGAAACTGCCATATCTTCGGTATCGTTGTTGTTTCCAGCTGAGATATGCATTATCAGTGATAATATTCATGATTCTGCTGTTACAAGTGTGCAGAATCACCGAAATCGCTGTTTTCGTGCTTTTGAATGCGAAAAACACGTTTTCTGGTGTTTTAAGCACTCCACAGTGCGTTTGATATGCGGAAACTGCCATATCTCCGATATCGTTGTTGTTTCCAGCTGAGATATGCATTATCAGTGATAATCTTCATGATTCTGCTGTAACAAGTGTGCAGAATCACCGAAATCGCTGTTTTCGTGCTATTGAATGCGAAAAACACGTTTTCTGGTGTTTTCAGCACGCCGCAGAGTGTTTGACATGCGGAACCTGCGATATATTTGGTATCGTTGTTGTTTCCAGCTGAGATATACATTATCAGTGATAATCTTCATGATTCTGCTGTTACAAGTGTGCAGAATCACCGAAATCGCTGTTTTCGTGCTATTGAATGCGAAAAACACGTTTTCTGGTGTTTTCAGCACTCCACAGTGCGTTTGATATGCGGAAACTGCCATATCTTCGGTATCGTTGATGTTTCCAGCTGAGATATGCATTTTCAGTGATAATCTTCATGATTCTGCTGTTACAAATGTGCAGAATCACCTAAATCGCTGTTTTCGTGCTATTGAATGCGAAAAACACGTTTTCTGGTGTTTTCAGCTCTCCGCAGTGCGTTTGATATGCGGAAACTGCCATATCTTCGGCATCGTTGTTGTTTCCAGCTGAGATATGCATTTTCAGTGATAATCCTCATGATTCTGCTGTTACAAGTGTGCAGAATCACCGAAATCGCTGTTTTCGTGCTACTGAATGCGAAAAACACGTTTTCTGGTGTTTTCAGCTCTCCACAGTGCGTTTGATATGCGGAAACTGCCATATCTTCGGTATCGTTGTTGTTTCCAGCTGAGATATGCATTTTCAGTGATAATCTTCATGATTCTGCTGTTACAAGTGTGCAGAATCACCGAAATCGCTGTTTTCGTGCTATTGAATGCGAAAAACACGTTTTCTGGTGTTTTCAGCACTCCACAGTGCGTTTGATATGCGGAAACTGCCATATCTCCGATATCGTTGTTGTTTCCAGCTGAGATATGCATTATCAGTGATAATCTTCATGATTCTGCTGTAACAAGTGTGCAGAATCACCGAAATCGCTGTTTTCGTGCTATTGAATGCGAAAAACACGTTTTCTGGTGTTTTCAGCACGCCGCAGAGTGTTTGACATGCGGAACCTGCGATATATTTGGTATCGTTGTTGTTTCCAGCTGAGATATACATTATCAGTGATAATCTTCATGATTCTGCTGTTACAAGTGTGCAGAATCACCGAAATCGCTGTTTTCGTGCTATTGAATGCGAAAAACACGTTTTCTGGTGTTTTCAGCACTCCACAGTGCGTTTGATATGCGGAAACTGCCATATCTTCGGTATCGTTGTTGTTTCCAGCTGAGATATGCATTATCAGTGATAATCTTCATGATTCTGCTGTTACAAGTGTGCAGAATCACCGAAATCGCTGTTTTCGTGCTTTTGAATGCGAAAAACACGTTTTCTGGTGTTTTAAGCACTCCACAGTGCGTTTGATATGCGGAAACTGCCATATCTCCGATATCGTTGTTGTTTCCAGCTGAGATATGCATTATCAGTGATAATCTTCATGATTCTGCTGTAACAAGTGTGCAGAATCACCGAAATCGCTGTTTTCGTGCTATTGAATGCGAAAAACACGTTTTCTGGTGTTTTCAGCACGCCGCAGAGTGTTTGACATGCGGAACCTGCGATATATTTGGTATCGTTGTTGTTTCCAGCTGAGATATACATTATCAGTGATAATCTTCATGATTCTGCTGTTACAAGTGTGCAGAATCACCGAAATCGCTGTTTTCGTGCTATTGAATGCGAAACACACGTTTTCTGGTGTTTTCAGCACTCCACAGTGCGTTTGATATGCGGAAACTGCCATATCTTCGGTATCGTTGATGTTTCCAGCTGAGATATGCATTTTCAGTGATAATCTTCATGATTCTGCTGTTACAAATGTGCAGAATCACCTAAATCGCTGTTTTCGTGCTATTGAATGCGAAAAACACGTTTTCTGGTGTTTTCAGCTCTCCGCAGTGCGTTTGATATGCGGAAACTGCCATATCTTCGGCATCGTTGTTGTTTCCAGCTGAGATATACATTATCAGTGATAATCTTCATGATTCTGCTGTTACAAGTGTGCAGAATCACCGAAATCGCTGTTTTCGTGCTATTGAATGCGAAAAACACGTTTTCTGGTGTTTTCAGCACTCCACAGTGCGTTTGATATGCGGAAACTGCCATATCTTCGGTATCGTTGTTGTTTCCAGCTGAGATATGCATTTTCAGTGATAATCTTCATGATTCTGCTGTTACAAGTGTGCAGAATCACCGAAATCGCTGTTTTCGTGCTATTGAATGCGAAAAACACGTTTTCTGGTGTTTTCAGCACTCCACAGTGCGTTTGATATGCGGAAACTGCCATATCTTCGGTATCGTTGATGTTTCCAGCTGAGATATGCATTTTCAGTGATAATCTTCATGATTCTGCTGTTACAAGTGTGCAGAATCACCGAAATCGCTGTTTTCGTGCTATTGAATGCGAAAACACGTTTTCTGGTGTTTTCAGCACTCCACAGTGTGTTTGATATGCGGAAACTGCCATATCTTCGGTATCGTTGATGTTTCCAGCTGAGATATGCATTTTCAGTGATAATCTTCATGATTCTGCTGTTACAAATGTGCATAATCACCGAAATCGCTGTTTTCGTGCTTTTGAATGCGCAAAAAAAGGTTTTCTGGTGTTTTCAGCACTCCACAGTGCGTTTGATATGCGGAAACTGCCATATCTTCGGTATCGTTGATGTTTCCAGCTGAGATATGCATTTTCAGTGATAATCTTCATGATTCTGCTGTTACAAGTGTGCAGAATCACCGAAATCGCTGTTTTCGTGCTATTGAATGCGAAAAACACGTTTTCTGGTGTTTTCAGCACGCCGCAGAGTGTTTGACATGCGGAAACTGCGATATCTTTGGTATCGTTGTTGTTTCCAGCTGAGATATGCATTATCAGTGATAATCCTCATGATTCTGCTGTTACAAGTGTGCAGAATCACCAAAATCGCTGTTTTCGTGCTATTGAATGCGAAAAACACGTTTTCTGGTGTTTTCAGCACTCCACAGTGCGTTTGATATGCGGAAACTGCCATATCTTCGGTATCGTTGATGTTTCCAGCTGAGATATGCATTTTCAGTGATAATCTTCATGATTCTGCTGTTACAAGTGTGCAGAATCACCGAAATCGCTGTTTTCGTGCTATTGAATGCGAAAAAAACGTTTTCTGGTGTTTTCAGCTCTCCGCAGTGCGTTTGATATGCGGAAACTGCCATATCTTCGGTATCGTTGTTGTTTCCAGCTGAGATATGCATTTTCTGTGATAATCTTCATGATTCTGCTGTTACAAATGTGCAGAATCACCTAAATCGCTGTTTTCGTGCTATTGAATGCGAAAAACACGTTTTCTGGTGTTTTCAGCTCTCCGCAGTGCGTTTGATATGCGGAAACTGCCATATCTTCGGTATCGTTGTTGTTTCCAGCTGAGATATGCATTTTCAGTGATAATCTTCATGATTCTGCTGTTACAAGTGTGCAGAATCACCGAAATCGCTGTTTTCGTGCTACTGAATGCGAAAAACACGTTTTCTGGTGTTTTCAGCTCTCCACAGTGCGTTTGATATGCGGAAACTGCCATATCTTCGGTATCGTTGTTGTTTCCAGCTGAGATATGCATTTTCAGTGATAATCTTCATGATTCTGCTGTTACAAGTGTGCAGAATCACCGAAATCGCTGTTTTCGTGCTATTGAATGCGAAAAACACGTTTTCTGGTGTTTTCAGCACTCCACAGTGCGTTTGATATGCGGAAACTGCCATATCTTCGGTATCGTTGTTGTTTCCAGCTGAGATATGCATTATCAGTGATAATCTTCATGATTCTGCTGTTACAAGTGTGCAGAATCACCGAAATCGCTGTTTTCGTGCTTTTGAATGCGAAAAACACGTTTTCTGGTGTTTTAAGCACTCCACAGTGCGTTTGATATGCGGAAACTGCCATATCTCCGATATCGTTGTTGTTTCCAGCTGAGATATGCATTATCAGTGATAATCTTCATGATTCTGCTGTAACAAGTGTGCAGAATCACCGAAATCGCTGTTTTCGTGCTATTGAATGCGAAAAACACGTTTTCTGGTGTTTTCAGCACGCCGCAGAGTGTTTGACATGCGGAACCTGCGATATATTTGGTATCGTTGTTGTTTCCAGCTGAGATATACATTATCAGTGATAATCTTCATGATTCTGCTGTTACAAGTGTGCAGAATCACCGAAATCGCTGTTTTCGTGCTATTGAATGCGAAAAACACGTTTTCTGGTGTTTTCAGCACTCCACAGTGCGTTTGATATGCGGAAACTGCCATATCTTCGGTATCGTTGATGTTTCCAGCTGAGATATGCATTTTCAGTGATAATCTTCATGATTCTGCTGTTACAAATGTGCAGAATCACCTAAATCGCTGTTTTCGTGCTATTGAATGCGAAAAACACGTTTTCTGGTGTTTTCAGCTCTCCGCAGTGCGTTTGATATGCGGAAACTGCCATATCTTCGGCATCGTTGTTGTTTCCAGCTGAGATATGCATTTTCAGTGATAATCCTCATGATTCTGCTGTTACAAGTGTGCAGAATCACCGAAATCGCTGTTTTCGTGCTACTGAATGCGAAAAACACGTTTTCTGGTGTTTTCAGCTCTCCACAGTGCGTTTGATATGCGGAAACTGCCATATCTTCGGTATCGTTGTTGTTTCCAGCTGAGATATGCATTTTCAGTGATAATCTTCATGATTCTGCTGTTACAAGTGTGCAGAATCACCGAAATCGCTGTTTTCGTGCTATTGAATGCGAAAAACACGTTTTCTGGTGTTTTCAGCACTCCACAGTGCGTTTGATATGCGGAAACTGCCATATCTTCGGTATCGTTGTTGTTTCCAGCTGAGATATGCATTTTCAGTGATAATCTTCATGATTCTGCTGTTACAAATGTGCAGAATCACCTAAATCGCTGTTTTCGTGCTATTGAATGCGAAAAACACGTTTTCTGGTGTTTTCAGCTCTCCGCAGTGCGTTTGATATGCGGAAACTGCCATATCTTCGGCATCGTTGTTGTTTCCAGCTGAGATATGCATTTTCAGTGATAATCCTCATGATTCTGCTGTTACAAGTGTGCAGAATCACCGAAATCGCTGTTTTCGTGCTACTGAATGCGAAAAACACGTTTTCTGGTGTTTTCAGCTCTCCACAGTGCGTTTGATATGCGGAAACTGCCATATCTTCGGTATCGTTGTTGTTTCCAGCTGAGATATGCATTTTCAGTGATAATCTTCATGATTCTGCTGTTACAAGTGTGCAGAATCACCGAAATCGCTGTTTTCGTGCTATTGAATGCGAAAAACACGTTTTCTGGTGTTTTCAGCACTCCACAGTGCGTTTGATATGCGGAAACTGCCATATCTTCGGTATCGTTGATGTTTCCAGCTGAGATATGCATTTTCAGTGATAATCTTCATGATTCTGCTGTTACAAGTGTGCAGAATCACCGAAATCGCTGTTTTCGTGCTATTGAATGCGAAAACACGTTTTCTGGTGTTTTCAGCACTCCACAGTGTGTTTGATATGCGGAAACTGCCATATCTTCGGTATCGTTGATGTTTCCAGCTGAGATATGCATTTTCAGTGATAATCTTCATGATTCTGCTGTTACAAATGTGCAGAATCACCGAAATCGCTGTTTTCGTGCTTTTGAATGCGCAAAAAAAGGTTTTCTGGTGTTTTCAGCACTCCACAGTGCGTTTGATATGCGGAAACTGCCATATCTTCGGTATCGTTGATGTTTCCAGCTGAGATATGCATTTTCAGTGATAATCTTCATGATTCTGCTGTTACAAGTGTGCAGAATCACCGAAATCGCTGTTTTCGTGCTATTGAATGCGAAAAACACGTTTTCTGGTGTTTTCAGCACGCCGCAGAGTGTTTGACATGCGGAAACTGCGATATCTTTGGTATCGTTGTTGTTTCCAGCTGAGATATGCATTATCAGTGATAATCCTCATGATTCTGCTGTTACAAGTGTGCAGAATCACCAAAATCGCTGTTTTCGTGCTATTGAATGCGAAAAACACGTTTTCTGGTGTTTTCAGCACTCCACAGTGCGTTTGATATGCGGAAACTGCCATATCTTCGGTATCGTTGATGTTTCCAGCTGAGATATGCATTTTCAGTGATAATCTTCATGATTCTGCTGTTACAAGTGTGCAGAATCACCGAAATCGCTGTTTTCGTGCTATTGAATGCGAAAAACACGTTTTCTGGTGTTTTCAGCTCTCCGCAGTGCGTTTGATATGCGGAAACTGCCATATCTTCGGTATCGTTGTTGTTTCCAGCTGAGATATGCATTTTCAGTGATAATCTTCATGATTCTGCTGTTACAAATGTGCAGAATCACCTAAATCGCTGTTTTCGTGCTATTGAATGCGAAAAACACGTTTTCTGGTGTTTTCAGCTCTCCGCAGTGCGTTTGATATGCGGAAACTGCCATATCTTCGGTATCGTTGTTGTTTCCAGCTGAGATATGCATTTTCAGTGATAATCTTCATGATTCTGCTGTTACAAGTGTGCAGAATCACCGAAATCGCTGTTTTCGTGCTATTGAATGCGAAAAACACGTCTTCTGGTGTTTTCGGCACGCCGCAGAGTGTTTGACATGCGGAAACTGCCATATCTTCAGTATCGTTGATGTTTCCAGCTGAGATGTGCATTTTCAGTGATAATCTTCATGATTCTGCTGTTACAAATGTGCAGAACCACCGAAATCGCTGTTTTCGTGCTATTGAATGCGAAAAACACGTTTTCTGGTGTTTTCAGCACTCCACAGTGCGTTTGATATGCGGAAACTGCCATATCTTCGGTATCGTTGTTGTTTCCACCTGAGATATGCATTATCAGTGATAATCTTCATGATTCTGCTGTTACAAGTGTGCAGAATCACCGACATCGCTGTTTTCGTGCTATTGAATGCGAAAACACGTTTTCTGGTGTTTTCAGCACTCCACAGTGCGTTTGATATGCGGAAACTGCCATATCTTCGGTATCGTTGTTGTTTCCAGCTGAGATATGCATTATCAGTGATAATCTTCATGATTCTGCTGTTACAAGGGTGCAGAATCACCGAAATCGCTGTTTTCGTGCTTTTGAATGCGAAAAACACGTTTTCTGGTGTTTTAAGCACTCCACAGTGCGTTTGATATGCGGAAACTGCCATATCTCCGATATCGTTGTTGTTTCCAGCTGAGATATGCATTATCAGTGATAATCTTCATGATTCTGCTGTAACAAGTGTGCAGAATCACCGAAATCGCTGTTTTCGTGCTATTGAATGCGAAAAACACGTTTTCTGGTGTTTTCAGCACGCCGCAGAGTGTTTGACATGCGGAACCTGCGATATATTTGGTATCGTTGTTGTTTCCAGCTGAGATATACATTATCAGTGATAATCTTCATGATTCTGCTGTTACAAGTGTGCAGAATCACCGAAATCGCTGTTTTCGTGCTATTGAATGCGAAAAACACGTTTTCTGGTGTTTTCAGCACTCCACAGTGCGTTTGATATGCGGAAACTGCCATATCTTCGGTATCGTTGATGTTTCCACCTGAGATATGCATTTTCAGTGATAATCTTCATGATTCTGCTGTTACAAATGTGCAGAATCACCGAAATCGCTGTTTTCGTGCTATTGAATGCGAAAAACACGTTTTCTGGTGTTTTCAGCTCTCCGCAGTGCGTTTGATATGCGGAAACTGCCATATCTTCGGTATCGTTGTTGTTTCCAGCTGAGATATGCATTTTCAGTGATAATCTTCATGATTCTGCTGTTACAAATGTGCAGAATCACCGAAATCGCTGTTTTCGTGCTATTGAATGCGAAAAACACGTTTTCTGGTGTTTTCAGCTCTCCGCAGTGCGTTTGATATGCGGAAACTGCCATATCTTCGGTATCGTTGTTGTTTCCAGCTGAGATATGCATTTTCAGTGATAATCTTCATGATTCTGCTGTTACAAATGTGCAGAATCACCTAAATCGCTGTTTTCGTGCTATTGAATGCGAAAAACACGTTTTCTGGTGTTTTCAGCTCTCCGCAGTGCGTTTGATATGCGGAAACTGCCATATCTTCGGCATCGTTGTTGTTTCCAGCTGAGATATGCATTTTCAGTGATAATCCTCATGATTCTGCTGTTACAAGTGTGCAGAATCACCGAAATCGCTGTTTTCGTGCTACTGAATGCGAAAAACACGTTTTCTGGTGTTTTCAGCTCTCCACAGTGCGTTTGATATGCGGAAACTGCCATATCTTCGGTATCGTTGTTGTTTCCAGCTGAGATATGCATTTTCAGTGATAATCTTCATGATTCTGCTGTTACAAGTGTGCAGAATCACCGAAATCGCTGTTTTCGTGCTATTGAATGCGAAAAACACGTTTTCTGGTGTTTTCAGCACTCCACAGTGCGTTTGATATGCGGAAACTGCCATATCTTCGGTATCGTTGATGTTTCCAGGTGAGATATGCATTTTCAGTGATAATCTTCATGATTCTGCTGTTACAAGTGTGCAGAATCACCGAAATCGCTGTTTTCGTGCTATTGAATGCGAAAACACGTTTTCTGGTGTTTTCAGCACTCCACAGTGTGTTTGATATGCGGAAACTGCCATATCTTCGGTATCGTTGATGTTTCCAGCTGAGATATGCATTTTCAGTGATAATCTTCATGATTCTGCTGTTACAAATGTGCAGAATCACCGAAATCGCTGTTTTCGTGCTTTTGAATGCGCAAAAAAAGGTTTTCTGGTGTTTTCAGCACGCCGCAGAGTGTTTGACATGCGGAAACTGCGATATCTTTGGTATCGTTGTTGTTTCCAGCTGAGATATGCATTATCAGTGATAATCCTCATGATTCTGCTGTTACAAGTGTGCAGAATCACCAAAATCGCTGTTTTCGTGCTATTGAATGCGAAAAACACGTTTTCTGGTGTTTTCAGCACTCCACAGTGCGTTTGATATGCGGAAACTGCCATATCTTCGGTATCGTTGATGTTTCCAGCTGAGATATGCATTTTCAGTGATAATCTTCATGATTCTGCTGTTACAAGTGTGCAGAATCACCGAAATCGCTGTTTTCGTGCTATTGAATGCGAAAAACACGTTTTCTGGTGTTTTCAGCTCTCCGCAGTGCGTTTGATATGCGGAAACTGCCATATCTTCGGCATCGTTGTTGTTTCCAGCTGAGATATGCATTTTCAGTGATAATCCTCATGATTCTGCTGTTACAAGTGTGCAGAATCACCGAAATCGCTGTTTTCGTGCTACTGAATGCGAAAAACACGTTTTCTGGTGTTTTCAGCTCTCCACAGTGCGTTTGATATGCGGAAACTGCCATATCTTCGGTATCGTTGTTGTTTCCAGCTGAGATATGCATTTTCAGTGATAATCTTCATGATTCTGCTGTTACAAGTGTGCAGAATCACCGAAATCGCTGTTTTCGTGCTATTGAATGCGAAAAACACGTTTTCTGGTGTTTTCAGCACTCCACAGTGCGTTTGATATGCGGAAACTGCCATATCTTCGGTATCGTTGATGTTTCCAGGTGAGATATGCATTTTCAGTGATAATCTTCATGATTCTGCTGTTACAAGTGTGCAGAATCACCGAAATCGCTGTTTTCGTGCTATTGAATGCGAAAACACGTTTTCTGGTGTTTTCAGCACTCCACAGTGTGTTTGATATGCGGAAACTGCCATATCTTCGGTATCGTTGATGTTTCCAGCTGAGATATGCATTTTCAGTGATAATCTTCATGATTCTGCTGTTACAAATGTGCAGAATCACCGAAATCGCTGTTTTCGTGCTTTTGAATGCGCAAAAAAAGGTTTTCTGGTGTTTTCAGCACTCCACAGTGCGTTTGACATGCGGAAACTGCCATATCTTCGGTATCGTTGATGTTTCCAGCTGAGATATGCATTTTCAGTGATAATCTTCATGATTCTGCTGTTACAAGTGTGCAGAATCACCGAAATCGCTGTTTTCGTGCTATTGAATGCGAAAAACACGTTTTCTGGTGTTTTCAGCACGCCGCAGAGTGTTTGACATGCGGAAACTGCGATATCTTTGGTATCGTTGTTGTTTCCAGCTGAGATATGCATTATCAGTGATAATCCTCATGATTCTGCTGTTACAAGTGTGCAGAATCACCAAAATCGCTGTTTTCGTGCTATTGAATGCGAAAAACACGTTTTCTGGTGTTTTCAGCACTCCACAGTGCGTTTGATATGCGGAAACTGCCATATCTTCGGTATCGTTGATGTTTCCAGCTGAGATATGCATTTTCAGTGATAATCTTCATGATTCTGCTGTTACAAGTGTGCAGAATCACCGAAATCGCTGTTTTCGTGCTATTGAATGCGAAAAACACGTTTTCTGGTGTTTTCAGCTCTCCGCAGTGCGTTTGATATGCGGAAACTGCCATATCTTCGGTATCGTTGTTGTTTCCAGCTGAGATATGCATTTTCAGTGATAATCTTCATGATTCTGCTGTTACAAATGTGCAGAATCACCTAAATCGCTGTTTTCGTGCTATTGAATGCGAAAAACACGTTTTCTGGTGTTTTCAGCTCGCCGCAGTGCGTTTGATATGCGGAAACTGCCATATCTTCGGTATCGTTGTTGTTTCCAGCTGAGATATGCATTTTCAGTGATAATCTTCATGATTCTGCTGTTACAAGTGTGCAGAATCACCGAAATCGCTGTTTTCGTGCTACTGAATGCGAAAAACACGTTTTCTGGTGTTTTCATCTCTCCACAGTGCGTTTGATATGCGGAAACTGCCATATCTTCGGTATCGTTGTTGTTTCCAGCTGAGATATGCATTTTCAGTGATAATCTTCATGATTCTGCTGTTACAAATGTGCAGAATCACCTAAATCGCTGTTTTCGTGCTATTGAATGCGAAAAACACGTTTTCTGGTGTTTTCAGCTCTCCGCAGTGCGTTTGATATGCGGAAACTGCCATATCTTCGGTATCGTTGTTGTTTCCAGCTGAGATATGCATTTTCAGTGATAATCTTCATGATTCTGCTGTTACAAGTGTGCAGAATCACCGAAATCGCTGTTTTCGTGCTACTGAATGCGAAAAACACGTTTTCTGGTGTTTTCAGCTCTCCACAGTGCGTTTGATATGCGGAAACTGCCATATCTTCGGTATCGTTGTTGTTTCCAGCTGAGATATGCATTTTCAGTGATAATCTTCATGATTCTGCTGTTACAAGTGTGCAGAATCACCGAAATCGCTGTTTTCGTGCTATTGAATGCGAAAAACACGTTTTCTGGTGTTTTCAGCACTCCACAGTGCGTTTGATATGCGGAAACTGCCATATCTTCGGTATCGTTGATGTTTCCAGCTGAGATATGCATTTTCAGTGATAATCTTCATGATTCTGCTGTTACAAGTGTGCAGAATCACCGAAATCGCTGTTTTCGTGCTATTGAATGCGAAAAACACGTCTTCTGGTGTTTTCAGCACTCCACAGTGCGTTTGATATGCGGAAACTGCCATATCTTCGGTATCGTTGTAGTTTCCAGCTGAGATATGCATTTTCAGTGATAATCTTCATGATTCTGCTGTTACAAGTGTGCAGAATCACCGAAATCGCTGTTTTCGTGCTATTGAATGCGAAAAACACGTTTTCTGGTGTTTTCAGCACTCCACAGTGCGTTTGATATGCGGAAACTGCCATATCTTCGGTATCGTTGATGTTTCCAGCTGAGATATGCATTTTCAGTGATAATCTTCATGATTCTGCTGTTACAAGTGTGCAGAATCCCCGAAATCGCTGTTTTCGTGCTATTGAATGCGAAAACACGTTTTCTGGTGTTTTCAGCACTCCACAGTGCGTTTGATATGCGCAAACTGCCATATCTTCGGTATCGTTGATGTTTCCAGCTGAGATATGCATTTTCAGTGATAATCTTCATGATTCTGCTGTTACAAGTGTGCAGAATCACCGAAATCGCTGTTTTCGTGCTATTGAATGCGAAAAACACGTCTTCTGGTGTTTTCAGCACTCCACAGTGCGTTTGATATGCGGAAACTGCCATATCTTCGGTATCGTTGTAGTTTCCAGCTGAGATATGCATTTTCAGTGATAATCTTCATGATTCTGCTGTTACAAGTGTGCAGAATCACCGAAATCGCTGTTTTCGTGCTTTTGAATGCGAAAACACGTTTTCTGGTGTTTTCAGCACTCCACAGTGCGTTTGATATGCGGAAACTGCCATATCTTCGGTATCGTTGTTGTATCCAGCTGAGATATGCATTCTCAGTGATAATCTTCATGATTCTGCTGCTACAAGTGTGCAGAATCACCGAAATCGCTGTTTTCGTGCTATTGAATGCGAAAAACACGTTTTCTGGTGTTTTCAGCACTCCACAGTGCGTTCGATATGCGGAAACTGCCATGTCTTCGGTATTGTTGTTGTTTCCAGCTGAGATATGCATTCTCAGTGATAATCTTCATGATTCTGCTGTTACAAGTGTGCAGAATCACCGATATCGCTGTTTTCGTGCTTTCGTATGCGAAACACACGTTATCAGGTGTTTTCAGCACTCCACAGTGCGTTTGATATGCGGAAACTGCCATATCTTCGGTATCGTTGTTGTATCCAGCTGAGATATGCATTTTCAGTGATAATCTTCATGCTTCTGCTGTTACAAGTGTGCAGAATCACCGACATCGCTGTTTTCGTGCTATTGAATGCGAAAACACGTTTTCTGGTGTTTTCAGCACTCCACAGTGCGTTTGATATGCGGAAACTGCCATATCTTCGGTATCGTTGATGTTTCCAGCTGAGATATGCATTATCAGTGATAATCCTCTTGATTCTGCTGTTACAAGTGTGCAGAATCACCGAAATCGCTGTTTTCGTGCTATTGAATGCGAAAACACGTTTTCTGGTGTTTTCAGCACTCCACAGTGCGTTTGATATGCGGAAACTGCCATATCTTCGGTATCGTTGATGTTTCCAGCTGAGATATGCATTATCAGTGATAATCCTCATGATTCTGCTGTTACAAGTGTGCAGAATCACCGAAATCGCTGTTTTCGTGCTACTGAATGCGAAACACACGTTTTCTGGTGTTTTCAGCACTCCACAGTGCGTTTGATATGCGGAAACTGCCATATCTTCGGTATCGTTGTTGCTTCCAGCTGGGATATGCATTTTCAGTGATAATCTTCATGACTCGGCTGTTAAAAGTTTGCAGAATCACCGAAATCGCTGTTTTCGTGCTATTGAATGCGAAAAACACGTTTTCTGGTGTTTTCAGCACTCCACAGTGCGTTTGATATGCGGAAACTGCCATATCTTCGGTATCGTTGTTGCTTCCAGCTGGGATATGCATTTTCAGTGATAATCTTCATGAGTCTGCTGTTACAATTGTGCAGAATCACCGAAATCGCTGTTTTCGTGCTATTGAATGCGAAAAACACGTTTTCTGGTGTATTCAGCACTCCACAGTGCGTTTGATATGCGGAAACTGCCATATCTTCGGTATCGTTGTTGCTTCCAGCTGGGATATGCATTTTCAGTGATAATCTTCATGACTCTGCTGTTACAAGTGTGCAGAATCACCGAAATCGCTGTTTTCGAGCTACTGAATGCGAAACACACGTTTTCTGGTGTTTTCAGCACTCCACAGTGCGTTTGATATGCGGAAACTGCCATATCTTCGGTATTGTTGATGTTTCCAGCTGAGATATGCATTATCAGTGATAATCCTCTTGATTCTGCTGTTACAAGTGTGCAGAATCACCGAAATCGCTGTTTTCGTGCTATTGAATGCGAAACACAGGTTTTCTGGTGTTTTCAGCACTCCACAGTGCGTTTGATATGCGGAAACTGCCATATCTTCGGTATCGTGGATGTTTCCAGCTGAGATATGCATTTTCAGTGATAATCTTCATGATTCTGCTGTTACAAGTGTGCAGAATCACCGAAATCGCTGTTTTCGTGCTATTGAATGCGAAAACACGTTTTCTGGTGTTTTCAGCACTCCACAGTGCGTTTGATATGCGGAAACTGCCATATCTTCGGTATCGTTGATGTATCCAGCTGAGATATGCATTATCAGTGATAATCCTCATGATTCTGCTGTTACAAGTGTGCAGAATCACCGAAATCGCTGTTTTCGTGCTACTGAATGCGAAACACACGTTTTCTGGTGTTTTCAGCACTCCACAGTGCGTTTGATATGCGGAAACTGCCATATCTTCGGTATCGTTGTTGCTTCCAGCTGGGATATGCATTTTCAGTGATAATCTTCATGACTCGGCTGTTAAAAGTGTGCAGAATCACCGAAATCGCTGTTTTCGTGCTATTGAATGCGAAAACACGTTTTCTGGTGTTTTCAGCACTCCACAGTGCGTTTGATATGCGGAAACTGCCATATCTTCGGTATCGTTGTTGTTTCCAGCTGGGATATGCATTTTCAGTGATAATCTTCATGATTCTGCTGTTACAAGTGTGCAGAATCACCGAAATCGCTGTTTTCGTGCTTTTGAATGCGAAAAACACGTTTTCTGGTGTTTTCAGCACTCCACAGTGCGTTTGATTTGCGGAAACTGCCATATCTTCGGTATCGTTGATGCTTCCAGCTGAGATATGCATTTTCAGTGATAATCTTCATGATTCTGCTGTTACAAGTGTGCAGAATCACCGAAATCGCTGTTTTCGTGCTATTGAACGCGAAAAACACGTTTTCTGGTGTTTTCAGCACTCCACAGTGCGATTGATATGCGGAAACTGCCATATCTTCGGTATCGTTGTTGTTTCCAGCTGAGATATGCATTTTCAGTGATAATCTTCATGATTCTGCTGTTACAAGTGTGCAGAATCACCGAAATCGCTGTTTTCGTGCTTTTGAATGCGAAAAACACGTTTTCTGGTGTTTTCAGCACTCCACAGTACGTTTGATATGCGCAAACTGCCATATCTTCGGTATCGTTGATGTTTCCAGCTGAGATATGCATTTTCAGTGATAATCTTCATGATTCTGCTGTTACAAGTGTGCAGAATCACCGAAATCGCTGTTTTCGTGCTTTGAATGCGAAAAACACGTCTTCTGGTGTTTTCAGCACTCCACAGTGCGTTTGATATGCGGAAACTGCCATATCTTCGGTATCGTTGTTGTATCCAGCTGAGATATGCATTTTCAGTGATAATCTTCATGATTCTGCTGTTACAAGTGTGCAGAATCACCGACATCGCTGTTTTCGTGCTATTGAATGCGAAAACACGTTTTCTGGTGTTTTCAGCACTCCACAGTGCGTTTGATATGCGGAAACTGCCATATCTTCGGTATCGTTGATGTTTCCAGCTGAGATATGCATTATCAGTGATAATCCTCTTGATTCTGCTGTTACAAGTGTGCAGAATCACCGAAATCGCTGTTTTCGTGCTATTGAATGCGAAACACAGGTTTTCTGGTGTTTTCAGCACTCCACAGTGCGTTTGATATGCGGAAACTGCCATATCTTCGGTATCGTGGATGTTTCCAGCTGAGATATGCATTTTCAGTGATAATCTTCATGATTCTGCTGTTACAAGTGTGCAGAATCACCGAAATCGCTGTTTTCGTGCTATTGAATGCGAAAACACGTTTTCTGGTGTTTTCAGCACTCCACAGTGCGTTTGATATGCGGAAACTGCCATATCTTCGGTATCGTTGATGTTTCCAGCTGAGATATGCATTATCAGTGATAATCCTCATGATTCTGCTGTTACAAGTGTGCAGAATCACCGAAATCGCTGTTTTCGTGCTACTGAATGCGAAACACACGTTTTCTGGTGTTTTCAGCACTCCACAGTGCGTTTGATATGCGGAAACTGCCATATCTTCGGTATCGTTGTTGCTTCCAGCTGGGATATGCATTTTCAGTGATAATCTTCATGACTCGGCTGTTAAAAGTTTGCAGAATCACCGAAATCGCTGTTTTCGTGCTATTGAATGCGAAAAACACGTTTTCTGGTGTTTTCAGCACTCTAGCAGTGCGTTTGATATGCGGAAACTGCCATATCTTCGGTATCGTTGATGTTTCCAGCTGAGATATGCATTTTCAGTTATAATCTTCATGATTCTGCTGTTACAAGTGTGCAGAATCACCGAAATCGCTGTTTTCGTGCTTTTGAATGCGAAAAACACGTTTTCTGGTGTTTTCAGCACTCCACAGTGCGTTTGATATGCGGAAACTGCCATATCTTCGGTATCGTTGATGTTTCCAGCTGAGATATGCATTTTCAGTGATAATCTTCATGATTTTGCTGTTACAAGTGTGCAGAATCACCGAAATCGCTGTTTTCGTGCTATTGAACGCGAAAAACACGTTTTCTGGTGTTTTCAGCACTCCACAGTGCGTTTGATATGCGGAAACTGCCATATCTTCGGTAACGTTGTTGTTTCCAGCTGAGATATGCATTTTCAGTGATAATCTTCATGATTCTGCTGTTACAAGTGTGCAGAATCCCCGAAATCGCTGTTTTCGTGCTATTGAATGCGAAAACACGTTTTCTGGTGTTTTCAGCACTCCACAGTGCGTTTGATATGCGCAAACTGCCATATCTTCGGTATCGTTGATGTTTCCAGCTGAGATATGCATTTTCAGTGATAATCTTCATGATTCTGCTGTTACAAGTGTGCAGAATCACCGAAATCGCTGTTTTCGTGCTATTGAATGCGAAAAACACGTCTTCTGGTGTTTTCAGCACTCCACAGTGCGTTTGATATGCGGAAACTGCCATATCTTCGGTATCGTTGTAGTTTCCAGCTGAGATATGCATTTTCAGTGATAATCTTCATGATTCTGCTGTTACAAGTGTGCAGAATCACCGAAATCGCTGTTTTCGTGCTTTTGAATGCGAAAACACGTTTTCTGGTGTTTTCAGCACTCCACAGTGCGTTTGATATGCGGAAACTGCCATATCTTCGGTATCGTTGTTGTATCCAGCTGAGATATGCATTCTCAGTGATAATCTTCATGATTCTGCTGCTACAAGTGTGCAGAATCACCGAAATCGCTGTTTTCGTGCTATTGAATGCGAAAAACACGTTTTCTGGTGTTTTCAGCACTCCACAGTGCGTTCGATATGCGGAAACTGCCATGTCTTCGGTATTGTTGTTGTTTCCAGCTGAGATATGCATTCTCAGTGATAATCTTCATGATTCTGCTGTTACAAGTGTGCAGAATCACCGATATCGCTGTTTTCGTGCTTTCGTATGCGAAACACACGTTATCTGGTGTTTTCAGCACTCCACAGTGCGTTTGATATGCGGAAACTGCCATATCTTCGGTATCGTTGTTGTATCCAGCTGAGATATGCATTTTCAGTGATAATCTTCATGATTCTGCTGTTACAAGTGTGCAGAATCACCGACATCGCTGTTTTCGTGCTATTGAATGCGAAAACACGTTTTCTGGTGTTTTCAGCACTCCACAGTGCGTTTGATATGCGGAAACTGCCATATCTTCGGTATCGTTGATGTTTCCAGCTGAGATATGCATTATCAGTGATAATCCTCTTGATTCTGCTGTTACAAGTGTGCAGAATCACCGAAATCGCTGTTTTCGTGCTATTGAATGCGAAAACACGTTTTCTGGTGTTTTCAGCACTCCACAGTGCGTTTGATATGCGGAAACTGCCATATCTTCGGTATCGTTGATGTTTCCAGCTGAGATATGCATTATCAGTGATAATCCTCATGATTCTGCTGTTACAAGTGTGCAGAATCACCGAAATCGCTGTTTTCGTGCTACTGAATGCGAAACACACGTTTTCTGGTGTTTTCAGCACTCCACAGTGCGTTTGATATGCGGAAACTGCCATATCTTCGGTATCGTTGTTGCTTCCAGCTGGGATATGCATTTTCAGTGATAATCTTCATGACTCGGCTGTTAAAAGTTTGCAGAATCACCGAAATCGCTGTTTTCGTGCTATTGAATGCGAAAAACACGTTTTCTGGTGTTTTCAGCACTCCACAGTGCGTTTGATATGCGGAAACTGCCATATCTTCGGTATCGTTGTTGCTTCCAGCTGGGATATGCATTTTCAGTGATAATCTTCATGAGTCTGCTGTTACAATTGTGCAGAATCACCGAAATCGCTGTTTTCGTGCTATTGAATGCGAAAAACACGTTTTCTGGTGTATTCAGCACTCCACAGTGCGTTTGATATGCGGAAACTGCCATATCTTCGGTATCGTTGTTGCTTCCAGCTGGGATATGCATTTTCAGTGATAATCTTCATGACTCTGCTGTTACAAGTGTGCAGAATCACCGAAATCGCTGTTTTCGTGCTTTTGAATGCGAAAAACACGTTTTCTGTTGTTTTAAGCACTCCACAGTGCGTTTGATATGCGGAAACTGCCATATCTTCGGTATCGTTGTTGTTTCCAGCTGAGATATGCATTTTCAGTGATAATCTTCATGATTCTGCTGTTCCAAGTGTGCAGAATCACCGACATCGCTGTTTTCGTGCTATTGAATGCGAAAACACGTTTTCTGGTGTTTTCAGCACTCCACAGTGCGTTTGATATGCGGAAACTGCCATATCTTCGGTATCGTTGATGTTTCCAGCTGAGATATGCATTATCAGTGATAATCCTCTTGATTCTGCTGTTACAAGTGTGCAGAATCACCGAAATCGCTGTTTTCGTGCTATTGAATGCGAAACACAGGTTTTCTGGTGTTTTCAGCACTCCACAGTGCGTTTGATATGCGGAAACTGCCATATCTTCGGTATCGTGGATGTTTCCAGCTGAGATATGCATTTTCAGTGATAATCTTCATGATTCTGCTGTTACAAGTGTGCAGAATCACCGAAATCGCTGTTTTCGTGCTATTGAATGCGAAAACACGTTTTCTGGTGTTTTCAGCACTCCACAGTGCGTTTGATATGCGGAAACTGCCATATCTTCGGTATCGTTGATGTATCCAGCTGAGATATGCATTATCAGTGATAATCCTCATGATTCTGCTGTTACAAGTGTGCAGAATCACCGAAATCGCTGTTTTCGAGCTACTGAATGCGAAACACACGTTTTCTGGTGTTTTCAGCACTCCACAGTGCGTTTGATATGCGGAAACTGCCATATCTTCGGTATCGTTGATGTTTCCAGCTGAGATATGCATTATCAGTGATAATCCTCTTGATTCTGCTGTTACAAGTGTGCAGAATCACCGAAATCGCTGTTTTCGTGCTATTGAATGCGAAACACAGGTTTTCTGGTGTTTTCAGCACTCCACAGTGCGTTTGATATGCGGAAACTGCCATATCTTCGGTATCGTGGATGTTTCCAGCTGAGATATGCATTTTCAGTGATAATCTTCATGATTCTGCTGTTACAAGTGTGCAGAATCACCGAAATCGCTGTTTTCGTGCTATTGAATGCGAAAACACGTTTTCTGGTGTTTTCAGCACTCCACAGTGCGTTTGATATGCGGAAACTGCCATATCTTCGGTATCGTTGATGTATCCAGCTGAGATATGCATTATCAGTGATAATCCTCATGATTCTGCTGTTACAAGTGTGCAGAATCACCGAAATCGCTGTTTTCGTGCTACTGAATGCGAAACACACGTTTTCTGGTGTTTTCAGCACTCCACAGTGCGTTTGATATGCGGAAACTGCCATATCTTCGGTATCGTTGTTGCTTCCAGCTGGGATATGCATTTTCAGTGATAATCTTCATGACTCGGCTGTTAAAAGTGTGCAGAATCACCGAAATCGCTGTTTTCGTGCTATTGAATGCGAAAACACGTTTTCTGGTGTTTTCAGCACTCCACAGTGCGTTTGATATGCGGAAACTGCCATATCTTCGGTATCGTTGTTGTTTCCAGCTGGGATATGCATTTTCAGTGATAATCTTCATGATTCTGCTGTTACAAGTGTGCAGAATCACCGAAATCGCTGTTTTCGTGCTTTTGAATGCGAAAAACACGTTTTCTGGTGTTTTCAGCACTCCACAGTGCGTTTGATTTGCGGAAACTGCCATATCTTCGGTATCGTTGATGCTTCCAGCTGAGATATGCATTTTCAGTGATAATCTTCATGATTCTGCTGTTACAAGTGTGCAGAATCACCGAAATCGCTGTTTTCGTGCTATTGAACGCGAAAAACACGTTTTCTGGTGTTTTCAGCACTCCACAGTGCGATTGATAATCGGAAACTGCCATATCTTCGGTATCGTTGTTGTTTCCAGCTGAGATATGCATTTTCAGTGATAATCTTCATGATTCTGCTGTTACAAGTGTGCAGAATCACCGAAATCGCTGTTTTCGTGCTTTTGAATGCGAAAAACACGTTTTCTGGTGTTTTCAGCACTCCACAGTACGTTTGATATGCGCAAACTGCCATATCTTCGGTATCGTTGATGTTTCCAGCTGAGATATGCATTTTCAGTGATAATCTTCATGATTCTGCTGTTACAAGTGTGCAGAATCACCGAAATCGCTGTTTTCGTGCTTTGAATGCGAAAAACACGTCTTCTGGTGTTTTCAGCACTCCACAGTGCGTTTGATATGCGGAAACTGCCATATCTTCGGTATCGTTGTTGTATCCAGCTGAGATATGCATTTTCAGTGATAATCTTCATGATTCTGCTGTTACAAGTGTGCAGAATCACCGACATCGCTGTTTTCGTGCTATTGAATGCGAAAACACGTTTTCTGGTGTTTTCAGCACTCCACAGTGCGTTTGATATGCGGAAACTGCCATATCTTCGGTATCGTTGATGTTTCCAGCTGAGATATGCATTATCAGTGATAATCCTCTTGATTCTGCTGTTACAAGTGTGCAGAATCACCGAAATCGCTGTTTTCGTGCTATTGAATGCGAAACACAGGTTTTCTGGTGTTTTCAGCACTCCACAGTGCGTTTGATATGCGGAAACTGCCATATCTTCGGTATCGTGGATGTTTCCAGCTGAGATATGCATTTTCAGTGATAATCTTCATGATTCTGCTGTTACAAGTGTGCAGAATCACCGAAATCGCTGTTTTCGTGCTATTGAATGCGAAAACACGTTTTCTGGTGTTTTCAGCACTCCACAGTGCGTTTGATATGCGGAAACTGCCATATCTTCGGTATCGTTGATGTTTCCAGCTGAGATATGCATTATCAGTGATAATCCTCATGATTCTGCTGTTACAAGTGTGCAGAATCACCGAAATCGCTGTTTTCGTGCTACTGAATGCGAAACACACGTTTTCTGGTGTTTTCAGCACTCCACAGTGCGTTTGATATGCGGAAACTGCCATATCTTCGGTATCGTTGTTGCTTCCAGCTGGGATATGCATTTTCAGTGATAATCTTCATGACTCGGCTGTTAAAAGTTTGCAGAATCACCGAAATCGCTGTTTTCGTGCTATTGAATGCGAAAAACACGTTTTCTGGTGTTTTCAGCACTCTAGCAGTGCGTTTGATATGCGGAAACTGCCATATCTTCGGTATCGTTGATGTTTCCAGCTGAGATATGCATTTTCAGTTATAATCTTCATGATTCTGCTGTTACAAGTGTGCAGAATCACCGAAATCGCTGTTTTCGTGCTTTTGAATGCGAAAAACACGTTTTCTGGTGTTTTCAGCACTCCACAGTGCGTTTGATATGCGGAAACTGCCATATCTTCGGTATCGTTGATGTTTCCAGCTGAGATATGCATTTTCAGTGATAATCTTCATGATTTTGCTGTTACAAGTGTGCAGAGTCACCGAAATCGCTGTTTTCGTGCTATTGAACGCGAAAAACACGTTTTCTGGTGTTTTCAGCACTCCACAGTGCGTTTGATATGCGGAAACTGCCATATCTTCGGTAACGTTGTTGTTTCCAGCTGAGATATGCATTTTCAGTGATAATCTTCATGATTCTGCTGTTACAAGTGTGCAGAATCACCGAAATCGCTGTTTTCGTGCTTATGAATGCGAAAAACACGTATTCTGGTGTTTTCAGCACTCCACAGTGCGTTTGATATGCGGAAACTGCCATATCTTTGGTATCGTTGTTGTTCCCAGCTGAGATATGCATTATCAGTGATAATATTCAAAATTCTGCTGTTACAAGTGTGCAGAATCACCGAAATCGCTGTTTTCGTGCTTTTGAATGCGAAAAACACGTTTTCTAGTGTTTTCAGCACTCCACAGTGCGTTTGATATGCGGAAACTGCCATATCTTCGGTAACGTTGTTGTTTCCAGCTGAGATATGCATTTTCAGTGATAATCTTCATGATTCTGCTGTTACAAGTGTGCAGAATCACCGAAATCGCTGTTTTCGTGCTTATGAATGCGAAAAACACGTTTTCTGGTGTTTTCAGCACTCCACAGTGCGTTTGATATGCGGAAACTGCCATATCTTTGGTATCGTTGTTGTTCCCAGCTGAGATATGCATTTTCAGTGATAATCTTCATGATTCTGCTGTTACAAGCGTGCAGAATCACCGAAATCGCTGTTTTCGTGCTTTTGAACGCGAAAAACAGGTTTTCTGGTGTCTACAGCACTCCACAGTGCGTTTGATATGCGGAAACTGCCATATCTTCGGTAACGTTGTTGTTTCCAGCGGAGATATGCATTTTCAGTGATATTCTTCATGATTCTGCTGTTGCAAGTGTGCAGAATCACCGAAATCGCTGTTTTCGTGCTATTGAATGCGAAAAACACGTCTTCTGGTGTTTTCAGCACTCCTCAGTGCGTTTGATATGCGGAAACTGCCATATCTTCGGTATCGTTGTTGTTTCCAGCTGACATATGCATTTTCAGTGATAATCTTCATGATTCTGCTGTTACAAGTGTGCAGATTCACCGAAATCGCTGTTTTCGTGCTTTTGAATGCGAAAAACACGTTTTCTGTTGTTTTAAGCACTCCACAGTGCGTTTGATATGCGGAAACTGCCATATCTTCGGTATCGTTGTTGTTTCCAGCTGAGATATGCATTTTCAGTGATAATATTCATGATTTTGCTGTTACAAGTGTGCAGAATCATCGAAATCGCTGTTTTCGTGCTATTGAATGCGAAAACACGTTTTCTGGTGTTTTCAGCACTCCACAGTGCGTTTGATATGCGGAAACTGCCATATCTTCGGTATCGTTGATGTTTCCAGCTGAGATATGCATTTTCAGTGATAATCTTCATGATTCTGCTGTTACAAGTGTGCAGAATCACCGAAATCGCTGTTTTCGTGCTTTTGAATGCGAAGAACACGGTTTCTGGTGTTTTCAGCACTCCACAGTGCGTTTGATATGCGGAAACTGCCATATCTTCGGTATCGTTGATGTTTCCAGCTGAGACATGCATTTTCAGTGATAATCTTCATGATTCTGCTGTTACAAGTGTGCAGAATCACCGAAATCGCTGTTTTCGTGCTATTGAACGCGAAAAACACGTTTTCTGGTGTTTTCAGCACTCCACAGTGCGTTTGATATGCGGAAACTGCCATATCTTCGGTATCGTTGTTGTTTCCAGCTGAGATATGCATTTTCAGTGATAACCTTCATGATTCTGCTGTTACAAGTGTGCAGAATCACCGAAATCGCTGTTTTCGTGCTTTTGAATGCGAAATACACGTTTTCTGGTGTTTTCAGCACTCCACAGTGCGTTTGATATGCGCAAACTGCCATATCTTCGGTATCGTTGATGTTTCCAGCTGAGATATGCATTTTCAGTGATAATCTTCATGATTCTGCTGTTACAAGTGTGCAGAATCACCGAAATCGCTGTTTTCGTGCTATTGAATGCGAAAAACACGTCTTCTGGTGTTTTCAGCACTCCACAGTGCGTTTGATATGCGGAAACTGCCATATCTTCGGTATCGTTGTAGTTTCCAGCTGAGATATGCATTTTCAGTGATAATCTTCATGATTCTGCTGTTACAAGTGTGCAGAATCACCGAAATCGCTGTTTTCGTGCTTATGAATGCGAAAAACACGTTTTCTGGTGTTTTCAGCACTCCACAGTGCGTTTGATATGCGGAAACTGCCATATCTTCGGTATCGTTGTTGTTCCAGCTGAGATATGCATTTTCAGTGATAATCTTCATGATTCTGCTGTTACAAGTGTGCAGAATCACCGAAATCGCTGTTTTCGTGCTTTTGAATGCGAAATACACGTTTTCTGCTGTTTTCAGCACGCCACAGAGTGTTTGACATGCGGAAACTGCGATATCTTTGGTATCGTTGTTGTTTCCAGCTGAGATATGCATTATCAGTGATAATCTTCATGATTCTGCTGTTACAAGTGTGCAGAATCACCGAAATCGCTGTTTTCGTGCTATTGAACGCGAAAAACAGGTTTTCTGGTGTCTACAGCACTCCACAGTGCGTTTGATATGCGGAAACTGCCATATCTTCGGTAACGTTGTTGTTTCCAGCTGAGATATGCATTTTCAGTGATATTCTTCATGATTCTGCTGTTACAAGTGTGCAGATTCACCGAAATCGCTGTTTTCGTGCTTTTGAATGCGAAACACACGTTTTCTGTTGTTTTAAGCACTCCACAGTGCGTTTGATATGCGGAAACTGCCATATCTTCGGTATCGTTGTTGTTTCCAGCTGAGATATGCATTTTCAGTGATAATCTTCATGATTCTGCTGTTACAAGTGTGCAGAATCACCGAAATCGCTGTTTTCGTGCTTTTGAATGCGAAGAACACGTTTTCTGGTGTTTTCAGCACTCCACAGTGCGTTTGATATGCGGAAACTGCCATATCTTCGGTATCGTTGATGTTTCCAGCTGAGATATGCATTTTCAGTGATAATCTTCATGATTCTGCTGTTACAAGTGTGCAGAATCACCGAAATCGCTGTTTTCGTGCTTTTGAATGCGAAAAACACGTTTTCTGGTGTTTTCAGCACTCCACAGTGCGTTTGATATGCGCAAACTGCCATATCTTCGGTATCGTTGATGTTTCCAGCTGAGATATGCATTTTCAGTGATAATCTTCATGATTCTGCTGTTACAAGTGTGCAGAATCACCGAAATCGCTGTTTTCGTGCTATTGAATGCGAAAAACACGTCTTCTGGTGTTTTCAGCACTCCACAGTGCGTTTGATATGCGGAAACAGCCATATCTTCGGTATCGTTGATGTTTCCAGCTGAGATATGCATTTTCAGTGATAATCTTCATGATTCTGCTGTTACAAGTGTGCAGAATCACCGAAATCGCTGTTTTCGTGCTTTTGAATGCGAAAAACACGTTTTCTGTTGTTTTAAGCACTCCACAGTGCGTTTGATATGCGGAAACTGCCATATCTTCGGTATCGTTGTTGTTTCCAGCTGAGATATGCATTTTCAGTGATAATATTCATGATTCTGCTGTTACAAGTGTGCAGAATCATCGAAATCGCTGTTTTCGTGCTATTGAATGCGAAAACACGTTTTCTGGTGTTTTCAGCACTCCACAGTGCGTTTGATATGCGGAAACTGCCATATCTTCGGTATCGTTGATGTTTCCAGCTGAGATATGCATTTTCAGTGATAATCTTCATGATTCTGCTGTTACAAGTGTGCAGAATCACCGAAATCGCTGTTTTCGTGCTTTTGAATGCGAAAAACACGTTTTCTGGTGTTTTCAGCACTCCACAGTGCGTTTGATATGCGGAAACTGCCATATCTTCGGTATCGTTGATGTTTCCAGCTGAGATATGCATTTTCAGTGATAATCTTCATGATTCTGCTGTTACAAATGTGCAGAATCACCGAAATCGCTGTTTTCGTGCTTTTGAATGCGAAGAACACGTTTTCTGGTGTTTTCAGCACTCCACAGTGCGTTTGATATGCGGAAACTGCCATATCTTCGGTATCGTTGATGTTTCCAGCTGAGATATGCATTTTCAGTGATAATCTTCATGATTCTGCTGTTACAAATGTGCAGAATCACCGAAATCGCTGTTTTCGTGCTTTTGAATGCGAAAAACACGTTTTCTGTTGTTTTCAGCACGCCACAGAGTGTTTGACATGCGGAAACTGCGATATCTTTGGTATCGTTGCTGTTTCCAGCTGAGATATGCATTTTCAGTGATAATCTTCATGATTCTGCTGTTACAAGTGTGCAGAATCACCGAAATCGCTGTGTTCGTGCTTTTGAATGCGAAAAACACGTTTTCTGGTGTTTTCAGCACTCCACAGTGCGTTTGATATGCGCAAACTGCCAAATCTTCGGTATCGTTGATGTTTCCAGCTGAGATATGCATTTTCAGTGATAATCTTCATGATTCTGCTGTTAGAAATGTGCAGAATCACCGAAATCGCTGTTTTCGTGCTTTTGAATGCGAAGAACACGTTTTCTGGTGTTTTCAGCACTCCACAGTGCGTTTGATATGCGGAAACTGCCATATCTTCGGTATCGTTGATGTTTCCAGCTGAGATATGCATTTTCAGTGATAATCTTCATGATTCTGCTGTTACAAGTGTGCAGAATCACCGAAATCGCTGTTTTCGTGCTATTGAACGCGAAAAACACGTTTTCTGGTGTTTTCAGCGCTCCACAGTGCGTTTGATATGCGGAAACTGCCATATCTTCGGTATCCTTGTTGTTTCCAGCTGAGATATGCATTTTCAGTGATAATCTTCGTGATTCTGCTGTTACAAGTGTGCAGAATCACCGAAATCGCTGTTTTCGTGCTTTTGAATGCGAAAAACACGTTTTCTGGTGTTTTCAGCACTCCACAGTGCGTTTGATATGCGCAAACTGCCATATCTTCGGTATCGTTGATGTTTCCAGCTGAGATATGCATTTTCAGTGATAATCTTCATGAATCTGCTGTTACAAGTGTGCAGATTCACCGAAATCGCTGTTTTCGTGCTATTGAATGCGAAAAACACGTTTTCTGGTGTTTTCAGCACTCTAGCAGTGCGTTTGATATGCGGAAACTGCGATATCTTCGGTATCGTTGTTGTTTCCAGCTGAGATATGCATTTTCAGTTATAATCTTCATGATTCTGCTGTTACAAGTGTGCAGAATCACCGAAATCGCTGTTTTCGTGCTTTTGAATGCGAAAAACACGTTTTCTGGTGTTTTCAGCACTCCACAGTGCGTTTGATATGCGGAAAGTGCCATATCTTCGGTATCGTTGTTGTTTCCAGCAGAGATATGCAGTTTCAGTGATAATCTTCATGAGTCTGCTGTTACAAGTGTGCAGAATCACCGAAATCGCTGTTTTCGTGCTTTTGAATGCGAAAAACACGTTTTCTGGTGTTTTCAGCACTCCACAGTGCGTTTGATATGCGGAAACTGCGATATCTTCGGTATCGTTGTTGTTTCCAGCTGAGATATGCATTTTCAGTTATAATCTTCATGATTCTGCTGTTACAAGTGTGCAGAATCACCGAAATCGCTGTTTTCGTGCTTTTGAATGCGAAAAACACGTTTTCTGGTGTTTTCAGCACTCCACAGTGCGTTTGATATGCGGAAAGTGCCATATCTTCGGTATCGTTGTTGTTTCCAGCAGAGATATGCAGTTTCAGTGATAATCTTCATGAGTCTGCTGTTACAAGTGTGCAGAATCACCGAAATCGCTGTTTTCGTGCTTTTGAATGCGAAAAACACGTTTTCTGGTGTTTTCAGCACTCCACAGTGCGTTTGATATGCGGAAACTGCCATATCTTCGGTATCGTTGATGTTTCCAGCTGAGAAATGCATTTTCAGTGATAATCTTCATGATTCTGCTGTTACAAGTGTGCAGAATCACCGAAATCGCTGTTTTCGTGCTTTTGAATGCGAAAAACACGTTTTCTGGTGTTTTCAGCACTCCACAGTGCGTTTGATATGCGGAAACTGCCATATCTTCGGTATCGTTGTTGTATCCAGCTGAGATATGCATTTTCAGTGATAATCTTCATGATTCTGCTGTTACAAGTGTAGGGAATCACCGAAACCGCTGTTTTCGTGCTATTGAATGCGAAAAACACGTCTTCTGGTGTTTTCAGCACTCCACAGTGCGTTTGATATGCGGAAACTGCCATATCTTCGGTATCGTTGTTGTTTCCAGCTGAGATATGCATTTTCAGTGATAATCTTCATGATTCTGCTGTTACAAGTGTGCAGAATCACCGACATCGCTGTTTTCGTGCTATTGAATGCGAAAACACGTTTTCTGGTGTTTTCAGCACTCCACAGTGCGTTTGATATGCGGAAACTGCCATATCTTCGGTATCGTTGATGTTTCCAGCTGAGATATGCATTTTCAGTGATAATCTTCAAGATTCTGCTGCTACAAATGTGCAGAAACACCGAAATCGCTGTTTTCGTGCTTTTGAATGCGAAAAACACGTTTTCTGGTGTTTTCAGCACGCCACAGAGTGTTTGACATGCGGAAACTGCGATATCTTCGGTATCGTTGATGTGTCCAGCTGAGATATGCATTTTCAGTGATAATCTTCATGATTCTGCTGTTACAAATGTGCAGAATCACCGAAATCGCTGTTTTCGTGCTATTGAATGCGAAAAACACGTCTTCTGGTGTTTTCAGCACTCCACAGTGCGTTTGATATGCGGAAACTGCCATATCTTCGGTATCGTTGTTGTTTCCAGCTGAGATATGCATTTTCAGTGATAATCTTCATGATTCTGCTGTTACAAGTGTGCAGAATCACCGAAATCGCTGTTTTCGTGCTTTTGAATGCGAAAAACACGTTTTCTGTTGTTTTAAGCACTCCACAGTGCGTTTGATATGCGGAAACTGCCATATCTTCGGTATCGTTGTTGTTTCCAGCTGAGATATGCATTTTCAGTGATAATATTCATGATTCTGCTGTTACAAGTGTGCAGAATCATCGAAATCGCTGTTTTCGTGCTATTGAATGCGAAAACACGTTTTCTGGTGTTTTCAGCACTCCACAGTGCGTTTGATATGCGGAAACAGCCATATCTTCGGTATCGTTGATGTTTCCAGCTGAGATATGCATTTTCAGTGATAATCTTCATGATTCTGCTGTTACAAGTGTGCAGAATCACCGAAATCGCTGTTTTCGTGCTATTGAATGCGAAAAACACGTCTTCTGGTGTTTTCAGCACTCCACAGTGCGTTTGATATGCGGAAACTGCCATATCTTCGGTATCGTTGTAGTTTCCAGCTGAGATATGCATTTTCAGTGATAATCTTCATGATTCTGCTGTTACAAGTGTGCAGAATCACCGAAATCGCTGTTTTCGTGCTTATGAATGCGAAAAACACGTTTTCTGGTGTTTTCAGCACTCCACAGTGCGTTTGATATGCGGAAACTGCCATATCTTCGGTATCGTTGATGTTTCCAGCTGAGATATGCATTTTCAGTGATAATCTTCATGATTCTGCTGTTACAAGTGTAGGGAATCACCGAAATCGCTGTTTTCGTGCTATTGAATGCGAAAAACACGTCTTCTGGTGTTTTCAGCACTCCACAGTGCGTTTGATATGCGGAAACTGCCATATCTTCGGTATCGTTGTTGTTTCCAGCTGAGATATGCATTTTCAGTGATAATCTTCATGATTCTGCTGTTACAAGTGTGCAGAATCACCGAAATCGCTGTTTTCGTGCTATTGAACGCGAAAAACAGGTTTTCTGGTGTCTACAGCACTCCACAGTGCGTTTGATATGCGGAAACTGCCATATCTTCGGTATCGTTGTTGTTTCCAGCTGAGATATGCATTTTCAGTGATAATATTCATGATTCTGCTGTTACAAGTGTGCAGAATCATCGAAATCGCTGTTTTCGTGCTATTGAATGCGAAAACACGTTTTCTGGTGTTTTCAGCACTCCACAGTGCGTTTGATATGCGGAAACTGCCATATCTTCGGTATCGTTGATGTTTCCAGCTGAGATATGCATTTTCAGTGATAATCTTCATGATTCTGCTGTTACAAGTGTGCAGAATCACCGAAATCGCTGTTTTCGTGCTTTTGAATGCGAAAAACACGTTTTCTGGTGTTTTCAGCACTCCACAGTGCGTTTGATATGCGGAAACTGCCATATCTTCGGTATCGTTGATGTTTCCAGCTGAGATATGCATTTTCAGTGATAATCTTCATGATTCTGCTGTTACAAGTGTAGGGAATCACCGAAATCGCTGTTTTCGTGCTATTGAATGCGAAAAACACGTCTTCTGGTGTTTTCAGCACTCCACAGTGCGTTTGATATGCGGAAACTGCCATATCTTCGGTATCGTTGATGTTTCCAGCTGAGATATGCATTTTCAGTGATAATCTTCATGATTCTGCTGTTACAAATGTGCAGAATCACCGAAATCGCTGTTTTCGTGCTTTTGAATGCGAAAAACACGTTTTCTGTTGTTTTCAGCACGCCACAGAGTGTTTGACATGCGGAAACTGCGATATCTTTGGTATCGTTGCTGTTTCCAGCTGAGATATGCATTTTCAGTGATAATCTTCATGATTCTGCTGTTACAAGTGTGCAGAATCACCGAAATCGCTGTGTTCGTGCTTTTGAATGCGAAAAACACGTTTTCTGGTGTTTTCAGCACTCCACAGTGCGTTTGATATGCGCAAACTGCCAAATCTTCGGTATCGTTGATGTTTCCAGCTGAGATATGCATTTTCAGTGATAATCTTCATGATTCTGCTGTTAGAAATGTGCAGAATCACCGAAATCGCTGTTTTCGTGCTTTTGAATGCGAAGAACACGTTTTCTGGTGTTTTCAGCACTCCACAGTGCGTTTGATATGCGGAAACTGCCATATCTTCGGTATCGTTGATGTTTCCAGCTGAGATATGCATTTTCAGTGATAATCTTCATGATTCTGCTGTTACAAGTGTGCAGAATCACCGAAATCGCTGTTTTCGTGCTATTGAACGCGAAAAACACGTTTTCTGGTGTTTTCAGCGCTCCACAGTGCGTTTGATATGCGGAAACTGCCATATCTTCGGTATCCTTGTTGTTTCCAGCTGAGATATGCATTTTCAGTGATAATCTTCGTGATTCTGCTGTTACAAGTGTGCAGAATCACCGAAATCGCTGTTTTCGTGCTTTTGAATGCGAAAAACACGTTTTCTGGTGTTTTCAGCACTCCACAGTGCGTTTGATATGCGCAAACTGCCATATCTTCGGTATCGTTGATGTTTCCAGCTGAGATATGCATTTTCAGTGATAATCTTCATGAATCTGCTGTTACAAGTGTGCAGATTCACCGAAATCGCTGTTTTCGTGCTATTGAATGCGAAAAACACGTTTTCTGGTGTTTTCAGCACTCTAGCAGTGCGTTTGATATGCGGAAACTGCGATATCTTCGGTATCGTTGTTGTTTCCAGCTGAGATATGCATTTTCAGTTATAATCTTCATGATTCTGCTGTTACAAGTGTGCAGAATCACCGAAATCGCTGTTTTCGTGCTTTTGAATGCGAAAAACACGTTTTCTGGTGTTTTCAGCACTCCACAGTGCGTTTGATATGCGGAAACTGCCATATCTTCGGTATCGTTGTTGTTTCCAGCTGAGATATGCATTTTCAGTGATAATCTTCATGATTCTGCTGTTACAAGTGTGCAGAATCACCGAAATCGCTGTTTTCGTGCTTTTGAATGCGAAAAACACGTTTTCTGTTGTTTTAAGCACTCCACAGTGCGTTTGATATGCGGAAACTGCCATATCTTCGGTATCGTTGTTGTTTCCAGCTGAGATATGCATTTTCAGTGATAATATTCATGATTCTGCAGTTACAAGTGTGCAGAATCACCGAAATCGCTGTTTTCGTGCTATTGAACGCGAAAAACACGTTTTCTGGTGTTTTCAGCACTCCACAGTGCGTTTGATATGCGGAAAGTGCCATATCTTCGGTATCGTTGTTGTTTCCAGCAGAGATATGCAGTTTCAGTGATGATCTTCATGAGTCTGCTGTTACAAGTGTGCAGAATCACCGAAATCGCTGTTTTCGTGCTTTTGAATGCGAAAAACACGTTTTCTGGTGTTTTCAGCACTCCACAGTGCGTTTGATATGCGGAAACTGCCATATCTTCGGTATCGTTGATGTTTCCAGCTGAGAAATGCATTTTCAGTGATAATCTTCATGATTCTGCTGTTACAAGTGTGCAGAATCACCGAAATCGCTGTTTTCGTGCTTTTGAATGCGAAAAACACGTTTTCTGGTGTTTTCAGCACTCCACAGTGCGTTTGATATGCGGAAACTGCCATATCTTCGGTATCGTTGTTGTATCCAGCTGAGATATGCATTTTCAGTGATAATCTTCATGATTCTGCTGTTACAAGTGTAGGGAATCACCGAAACCGCTGTTTTCGTGCTATTGAATGCGAAAAACACGTCTTCTGGTGTTTTCAGCACTCCACAGTGCGTTTGATATGCGGAAACTGCCATATCTTCGGTATCGTTGTTGTTTCCAGCTGAGATATGCATTTTCAGTGATAATCTTCATGATTCTGCTGTTACAAGTGTGCAGAATCACCGACATCGCTGTTTTCGTGCTATTGAATGCGAAAACACGTTTTCTGGTGTTTTCAGCACTCCACAGTGCGTTTGATATGCGGAAACTGCCATATCTTCGGTATCGTTGATGTGTCCAGCTGAGATATGCATTTTCAGTGATAATCTTCATGATTCTGCTGTTACAAATGTGCAGAATCACCGAAATCGCTGTTTTCGTGCTATTGAATGCGAAAAACACGTCTTCTGGTGTTTTCAGCACTCCACAGTGCGTTTGATATGCGGAAACTGCCATATCTTCGGTATCGTTGATGTTTCCAGCTGAGATATGCATTTTCAGTGATAATCTTCATGATTCTGCTGTTACAAATGTGCAGAATCACCGAAATCGCTGTTTTCGTGCTTTTGAATGCGAAGAACACGTTTTCTGGTGTTTTCAGCACTCCACAGTGCGTTTGATATGCGGAAACTGCCATATCTTCGGTATCGTTGATGTTTCCAGCTGAGATATGCATTTTCAGTGATAATCTTCATGATTCTGCTGTTACAAATGTGCAGAATCACCGAAATCGCTGTTTTCGTGCTTTTGAATGCGAAAAACACGTTTTCTGTTGTTTTCAGCACGCCACAGAGTGTTTGACATGCGGAAACTGCGATATCTTTGGTATCGTTGCTGTTTCCAGCTGAGATATGCATTTTCAGTGATAATCTTCATGATTCTGCTGTTACAAGTGTGCAGAATCACCGAAATCGCTGTGTTCGTGCTTTTGAATGCGAAAAACACGTTTTCTGGTGTTTTCAGCACTCCACAGTGCGTTTGATATGCGCAAACTGCCAAATCTTCGGTATCGTTGATGTTTCCAGCTGAGATATGCATTTTCAGTGATAATCTTCATGATTCTGCTGTTAGAAATGTGCAGAATCACCGAAATCGCTGTTTTCGTGCTTTTGAATGCGAAGAACACGTTTTCTGGTGTTTTCAGCACTCCACAGTGCGTTTGATATGCGGAAACTGCCATATCTTCGGTATCGTTGATGTTTCCAGCTGAGATATGCATTTTCAGTGATAATCTTCATGATTCTGCTGTTACAAGTGTGCATAATCACCGAAATCGCTGTTTTCGTGCTATTGAACGCGAAAATCACGTTTTCTGGTGTTTTCAGCGCTCCACAGTGCGTTTGATATGCGGAAACTGCCATATCTTCGGTATCCTTGTTGTTTCCAGCTGAGATATGCATTTTCAGTGATAATCTTCGTGATTCTGCTGTTACAAGTGTGCAGAATCACCGAAATCGCTGTTTTCGTGCTTTTGAATGCGAAAAACACGTTTTCTGGTGTTTTCAGCACTCCACAGTGCGTTTGATATGCGCAAACTGCCATATCTTCGGTATCGTTGATGTTTCCAGCTGAGATATGCATTTTCAGTGATAATCTTCATGAATCTGCTGTTACAAGTGTGCAGATTCACCGAAATCGCTGTTTTCGTGCTATTGAATGCGAAAAACACGTTTTCTGGTGTTTTCAGCACTCTAGCAGTGCGTTTGATATGCGGAAACTGCGATATCTTCGGTATCGTTGTTGTTTCCAGCTGAGATATGCATTTTCAGTTATAATCTTCATGATTCTGCTGTTACAAGTGTGCAGAATCACCGAAATGGCTGTTTTCGTGCTTTTGAATGCGAAAAACACGTTTTCTGGTGTTTTCAGCACTCCACAGTGCGTTTGATATGCGGAAACTGCCATATCTTCGGTATCGTTGTTGTTTCCAGCTGAGATATGCATTTTCAGTGATAATCTTCATGATTCTGCTGTTACAAGTGTGCAGAATCACCGAAATAGCTGTTTTCGTGCTTTTGAATGCGAAAAACACGTTTTCTGTTGTTTTAAGCACTCCACAGTGCGTTTGATATGCGGAAACTGCCATATCTTCGGTATCGTTGTTGTTTCCAGCTGAGATATGCATTTTCAGTGATAATATTCATGATTCTGCAGTTACAAGTGTGCAGAATCACCGAAATCGCTGTTTTCGTGCTATTGAACGCGAAAAACACGTTTTCTGGTGTTTTCAGCACTCCACAGTGCGTTTGATATGCGGAAAGTGCCATATCTTCGGTATCGTTGTTGTTTCCAGCAGAGATATGCAGGTTCAGTGATAATCTTCATGAGTCTGCTGTTACAAGTGTGCAGAATCACCGAAATCGCTGTTTTCGTGCTTTTGAATGCGAAAAACACGTTTTCTGGTGTTTTCAGCACTCCACAGTGCGTTTGATATGCGGAAACTGCCATATCTTCGGTATCGTTGATGTTTCCAGCTGAGAAATGCATTTTCAGTGATAATCTTCATGATTCTGCTGTTACAAGTGTGCAGAATCACCGAAATCGCTGTTTTCGTGCTTTTGAATGCGAAAAACACGTTTTCTGGTGTTTTCAGCACTCCACAGTGCGTTTGATATGCGGAAACTGCCATATCTTCGGTATCGTTGTTGTATCCAGCTGAGATATGCATTTTCAGTGATAATCTTCATGATTCTGCTGTTACAAGTGTAGGGAATCACCGAAACCGCTGTTTTCGTGCTATTGAATGCGAAAAACACGTCTTCTGGTGTTTTCAGCACTCCACAGTGCGTTTGATATGCGGAAACTGCCATATCTTCGGTATCGTTGTTGTTTCCAGCTGAGATATGCATTTTCAGTGATAATCTTCATGATTCTGCTGTTACAAGTGTGCAGAATCACCGACATCGCTGTTTTCGTGCTATTGAATGCGAAAACACGTTTTCTGGTGTTTTCAGCACTCCACAGTGCGTTTGATATGCGGAAACTGCCATATCTTCGGTATCGTTGATGTTTCCAGCTGAGATATGCATTTTCAGTGATAATCTTCAAGATTCTGCTGCTACAAATGTGCAGAATCACCGAAATCGCTGTTTTCGTGCTTTTGAATGCGAAAAACACGTTTTCTGGTGTTTTCAGCACGCCACAGAGTGTTTGACATGCGGAAACTGCGATATCTTCGGTATCGTTGATGTGTCCAGCTGAGATATGCATTTTCAGTGATAATCTTCATGATTCTGCTGTTACAAATGTGCAGAATCACCGAAATCGCTGTTTTCGTGCTATTGAATGCGAAAAACACGTCTTCTGGTGTTTTCAGCACTCCACAGTGCGTTTGATATGCGGAAACTGCCATATCTTCGGTATCGTTGTTGTTTCCAGCTGAGATATGCATTTTCAGTGATAATCTTCATGATTCTGCTGTTACAAGTGTGCAGAATCACCGAAATCGCTGTTTTCGTGCTTTTGAATGCGAAAAACACGTTTTCTGTTGTTTTAAGCACTCCACAGTGCGTTTGATATGCGGAAACTGCCATATCTTCGGTATCGTTGTTGTTTCCAGCTGAGATATGCATTTTCAGTGATAATATTCATGATTCTGCTGTTACAAGTGTGCAGAATCATCGAAATCGCTGTTTTCGTGCTATTGAATGCGAAAACACGTTTTCTGGTGTTTTCAGCACTCCACAGTGCGTTTGATATGCGGAAACAGCCATATCTTCGGTATCGTTGATGTTTCCAGCTGAGATATGCATTTTCAGTGATAATCTTCATGATTCTGCTGTTACAAGTGTGCAGAATCACCGAAATCGCTGTTTTCGTGCTATTGAATGCGAAAAACACGTCTTCTGGTGTTTTCAGCACTCCACAGTGCGTTTGATATGCGGAAACTGCCATATCTTCGGTATCGTTGTAGTTTCCAGCTGAGATATGCATTTTCAGTGATAATCTTCATGATTCTGCTGTTACAAGTGTGCAGAATCACCGAAATCGCTGTTTTCGTGCTTATGAATTCGAAAAACACGTTTTCTGGTGTTTTCAGCACTCCACAGTGCGTTTGATATGCGGAAACTGCCATATCTTCGGTATCGTTGATGTTTCCAGCTGAGATATGCATTTTCAGTGATAATCTTCATGATTCTGCTGTTACAAGTGTAGGGAATCACCGAAATCGCTGTTTTCGTGCTATTGAATGCGAAAAACACGTCTTCTGGTGTTTTCAGCACTCCACAGTGCGTTTGATATGCGGAAACTGCCATATCTTCGGTATCGTTGTTGTTTCCAGCTGAGATATGCATTTTCAGTGATAATCTTCATGATTCTGCTGTTACAAGTGTGCAGAATCACCGAAATCGCTGTTTTCGTGCTATTGAACGCGAAAAACAGGTTTTCTGGTGTCTACAGCACTCCACAGTGCGTTTGATATGCGGAAACTGCCATATCTTCGGTATCGTTGTTGTTTCCAGCTGAGATATGCATTTTCAGTGATAATATTCATGATTCTGCTGTTACAAGTGTGCAGAATCATCGAAATCGCTGTTTTCGTGCTATTGAATGCGAAAACACGTTTTCTGGTGTTTTCAGCACTCCACAGTGCGTTTGATATGCGGAAACTGCCATATCTTCGGTATCGTTGATGTTTCCAGCTGAGATATGCATTTTCAGTGATAATCTTCATGATTCTGCTGTTACAAGTGTGCAGAATCACCGAAATCGCTGTTTTCGTGCTTTTGAATGCGAAAAACACGTTTTCTGGTGTTTTCAGCACTCCACAGTGCGTTTGATATGCGGAAACTGCCATATCTTCGGTATCGTTGATGTTTCCAGCTGAGATATGCATTTTCAGTGATAATCTTCATGATTCTGCTGTTACAAATGTGCAGAATCACCGAAATCGCTGTTTTCGTGCTTTTGAATGCGAAGAACACGTTTTCTGGTGTTTTCAGCACTCCACAGTGCGTTTGATATGCCGAAACTGCCATATCTTCGGTATCGTTGATGTTTCCAGCTGAGATATGCGTTTTCAGTGATAATCTTCATGATTCTGCTGTTACAAATGTGCAGAATCACCGAAATCGCTGTTTTCGTGCTTTTGAATGCGAAAAACACGTTTTCTGTTGTTTTCAGCACGCCACAGAGTGTTTGACATGCGGAAACTGCGATATCTTTGGTATCGTTGCTGTTTCCAGCTGAGATATGCATTTTCAGTGATAATCTTCATGATTCTGCTGTTACAAGTGTGCAGAATCATCGAAATCGCTGTGTTCGTGCTTTTGAATGCGAAAAACACGTTTTCTGGTGTTTTCAGCACTCCACAGTGCGTTTGATATGCGCAAACTGCCAAATCTTCGGTATCGTTGATGTTTCCAGCTGAGATATGCATTTTCAGTGATAATCTTCATGATTCTGCTGTTAGAAATGTGCAGAATCACCGAAATCGCTGTTTTCGTGCTTTTGAATGCGAAGAACACGTTTTCTGGTGTTTTCAGCACTCCACAGTGCGTTTGATATGCGGAAACTGCCATATCTTCGGTATCGTTGATGTTTCCAGCTGAGATATGCATTTTCAGTGATAATCTTCATGATTCTGCTGTTACAAGTGTGCAGAATCACCGAAATCGCTGTTTTCGTGCTATTGAACGCGAAAAACACGTTTTCTGGTGTTTTCAGCGCTCCACAGTGCGTTTGATATGCGGAAACTGCCATATCTTCGGTATCCTTGTTGTTTCCAGCTGAGATATGCATTTTCAGTGATAATCTTCGTGATTCTGCTGTTACAAGTGTGCAGAATCACCGAAATCGCTGTTTTCGTGCTTTTGAATGCGAAAAACACGTTTTCTGGTGTTTTCAGCACTCCACAGTGCGTTTGATATGCGCAAACTGCCATATCTTCGGTATCGTTGATGTTTCCAGCTGAGATATGCATTTTCAGTGATAATCTTCATGAATCTGCTGTTACAAGTGTGCAGATTCACCGAAATCGCTGTTTTCGTGCTATTGAATGCGAAAAACACGTTTTCTGGTGTTTTCAGCACTCTAGCAGTGCGTTTGATATGCGGAAACTGCGATATCTTCGGTATCGTTGTTGTTTCCAGCTGAGATATGCATTTTCAGTTATAATCTTCATGATTCTGCTGTTACAAGTGTGCAGAATCACCGAAATCGCTGTTTTCGTGCTTTTGAATGCGAAAAACACGTTTTCTGGTGTTTTCAGCACTCCACAGTGCGTTTGATATGCGGAAACTGCCATATCTTCGGTATCGTTGTTGTTTCCAGCTGAGATATGCATTTTCAGTGATAATCTTCATGATTCTGCTGTTACAAGTGTGCAGAATCACCGAAATCGCTGTTTTCGTGCTTTTGAATGCGAAAAACACGTTTTCTGTTGTTTTAAGCACTCCACAGTGCGTTTGATATGCGGAAACTGCCATATCTTCGGTATCGTTGTTGTTTCCAGCTGAGATATGCATTTTCAGTGATAATATTCATGATTCTGCAGTTACAAGTGTGCAGAATCACCGAAATCGCTGTTTTCGTGCTATTGAACGCGAAAAACACGTTTTCTGGTGTTTTCAGCACTCCACAGTGCGTTTGATATGCGGAAAGTGCCATATCTTCGGTATCGTTGTTGTTTCCAGCAGAGATATGCAGTTTCAGTGATAATCTTCATGAGTCTGCTGTTACAAGTGTGCAGAATCACCGAAATCGCTGTTTTCGTGCTTTTGAATGCGAAAAACACGTTTTCTGGTGTTTTCAGCACTCCACAGTGCGTTTGATATGCGGAAACTGCCATATCTTCGGTATCGTTGATGTTTCCAGCTGAGAAATGCATTTTCAGTGATAATCTTCATGATTCTGCTGTTACAAGTGTGCAGAATCACCGAAATCGCTGTTTTCGTGCTTTTGAATGCGAAAAACACGTTTTCTGGTGTTTTCAGCACTCCACAGTGCGTTTGATATGCGGAAACTGCCATATCTTCGGTATCGTTGTTGTATCCAGCTGAGATATGCATTTTCAGTGATAATCTTCATGATTCTGCTGTTACAAGTGTAGGGAATCACCGAAACCGCTGTTTTCGTGCTATTGAATGCGAAAAACACGTCTTCTGGTGTTTTCAGCACTCCACAGTGCGTTTGATATGCGGAAACTGCCATATCTTCGGTATCGTTGTTGTTTCCAGCTGAGATATGCATTTTCAGTGATAATCTTCATGATTCTGCTGTTACAAGTGTGCAGAATCACCGACATCGCTGTTTTCGTGCTATTGAATGCGAAAACACGTTTTCTGGTGTTTTCAGCACTCCACAGTGCGTTTGATATGCGGAAACTGCCATATCTTCGGTATCGTTGATGTTTCCAGCTGAGATATGCATTTTCAGTGATAATCTTCAAGATTCGGCTGCTACAAATGTGCAGAATCACCGAAATCGCTGTTTTCGTGCTTTTGAATGCGAAAAACACGTTTTCTGGTGTTTTCAGCACGCCACAGAGTGTTTGACATGCGGAAACTGCGATATCTTCGGTATCGTTGATGTGTCCAGCTGAGATATGCATTTTCAGTGATAATCTTCATGATTCTGCTGTTACAAATGTGCAGAATCACCGAAATCGCTGTTTTCGTGCTATTGAATGCGAAAAACACGTCTTCTGGTGTTTTCAGCACTCCACAGTGCGTTTGATATGCGGAAACTGCCATATCTTCGGTATCGTTGTTGTTTCCAGCTGAGATATGCATTTTCAGTGATAATCTTCATGATTCTGCTGTTACAAGTGTGCAGAATCACCGAAATCGCTGTTTTCGTGCTTTTGAATGCGAAAAACACGTTTTCTGTTGTTTTAAGCACTCCACAGTGCGTTTGATATGCGGAAACTGCCATATCTTCGGTATCGTTGTTGTTTCCAGCTGAGATATGCATTTTCAGTGATAATATTCATGATTCTGCTGTTACAAGTGTGCAGAATCATCGAAATCGCTGTTTTCGTGCTATTGAATGCGAAAACACGTTTTCTGGTGTTTTCAGCACTCCACAGTGCGTTTGATATGCGGAAACAGCCATATCTTCGGTATCGTTGATGTTTCCAGCTGAGATATGCATTTTCAGTGATAATCTTCATGATTCTGCTGTTACAAGTGTGCAGAATCACCGAAATCGCTGTTTTCGTGCTTTTGAATGCGAAAAACACGTTTTCTGGTGTTTTCAGCACTCCACAGTGCGTTTGATATGCGGAAACTGCCATATCTTCGGTATCGTTGATGTTTCCAGCTGAGATATGCATTTTCAGTGATAATCTTCATGATTCTGCTGTTACAAATGTGCAGAATCACCTAAATCGCTGTTTTCGTGCTATTGAATGCGAAAAACACGTTTTCTGGTGTTTTCAGCTCTCCGCAGTGCGTTTGATATGCGGAAACTGCCATATCTTCGGCATCGTTGTTGTTTCCAGCTGAGATATGCATTTTCAGTGATAATCCTCATGATTCTGCTGTTACAAGTGTGCAGAATAACCGAAATCGCTGTTTTCGTGCTACTGAATGCGAAAAACACGTTTTCTGGTGTTTTCAGCTCTCCACAGTGCGTTTGATATGCGGAAACTGCCATATCTTCGGTATCGTTGTTGTTTCCAGCTGAGATATGCATTTTCAGTGATAATCTTCATGATTCTGCTGTTACAAGTGTGCAGAATCACCGAAATCGCTGTTTTCGTGCTTTTGAATGCGCAAAAAAAGGTTTTCTGGTGTTTTCAGCACTCCACAGTGCGTTTGATATGCGGAAACTGCCATATCTTCGGTATCGTTGATGTTTCCAGCTGAGATATGCATTTTCAGTGATAATCTTCATGATTCTGCTGTTACAAGTGTGCAGAATCACCGAAATCGCTGTTTTCGTGCTATTGAATGCGAAAAACACGTTTTCTGGTGTTTTCAGCACGCCGCAGAGTGTTTGACATGCGGAAACTGCGATATCTTGGTATCGTTGTTGTTTCCAGCTGAGATATGCATTATCAGTGATAATCCTCATGATTCTGCTGTTACAAGTGTGCAGAATCACCGAAATAGCTGTTTTCGTGCTTTTGAATGCGAAGAACACGTTTTCTGGTGTTTTCAGCACTCCACAGTGCGTTTGATATGCGGAAACTGCCATATCTTCGGTATCGTTGATGTTTCCAGCTGAGATATGCATTTTCAGTGATAATCTTCATGATTCTGCTGTTACAAATGTGCAGAATCACCGAAATCGCTGTTTTCGTGCTTTTGAATGCGAAAAACACGTTTTCTGCTGTTTTCAGCACGCCACAGAGTGTTTGACATGCGGAAACTGCGATATCTTTGGTATCGTTGTTGTTTCCAGCTGAGATATGCATTATCAGTGATAATCTTCATGATTCTGCAGTTACAAGTGTGCAGAATCACCGAAATCGCTGTTTTCGTGCTATTGAACGCGAAAAACACGTTTTCTGGTGTTTTCAGCACTCCACAGTGCGTTTGATATGCGGAAAGTGCCATATCTTCGGTATCGTTGTTGTTTCCAGCAGAGATATGCATTTTCAGTGATAATCTTCATGAGTCTGCTGTTACAAGTGTGCAGAATCACCGAAATCGCTGTTTTCGTGCTTTTGAATGCGAAAAACACGTTTTCTGGTGTTTTCAGCACTCCACAGTGCGTTTGATATGCGGAAACTGCCATATCTTCGGTATCGTTGATGTTTCCAGCTGAGAAATGCATTTTCAGTGATAATCTTCATGATTCTGCTGTTACAAGTGTGCAGAATCACCGAAATCGCTGTTTTCGTGCTTTTGAATGCGAAAAACACGTTTTCTGGTGTTTTCAGCACTCCACAGTGCGTTTGATATGCGGAAACTGCCATATCTTCGGTATCGTTGTTGTATCCAGCTGAGATATGCATTTTCAGTGATAATCTTCATGATTCTGCTGTTACAAGTGTAGGGAATCACCGAAACCGCTGTTTTCGTGCTATTGAATGCGAAAAACACGTCTTCTGGTGTTTTCAGCACTCCACAGTGCGTTTGATATGCGGAAACTGCCATATCTTCGGTATCGTTGATGTTTCCAGCTGAGATATGCATTTTCAGTGATAATCTTCATGATTCTGCAGTTACAAGTGTGCAGAATCACCGAATTCGCTGTTTTCGTGCTTTTGAATGCGAAAAACACGTTTTCTGGTGTTTTCAGCACTCCACAGTGCGTTTGATATGCGGAAACTGCCATATCTTCGGTATCGTTGATGTTTCCAGCAGAGATATGCATTTTCAGTGATAATCTTCATGATTCTGCTGTTACAAGTGTGCAGAATCACCGAAATCGCTGTTTTCGTGCTTTTGAATGCGAAAAACACGTTTTCTGGTGTTTTCAGCACTCCACAGTGCGTTTGATATGCGGAAACTGCCATATCTTCGGTATCGTTGTTGTTTCCAGCTGAGATATGCATTTTCAGTGATAATCTTCATGATTCTGCTGTTACAAGTGTGCAGAATCACCGACATCGCTGTTTTCGTGCTATTGAATGCGAAAACACGTTTTCTGGTGTTTTCAGCACTCCACAGTGCGTTTGATATGCGGAAACTGCCATATCTTCGGTATCGTTGATGTTTCCAGCTGAGATATGCATTTTCAGTGATAATCTTCAAGATTCTGCTGCTACAAATGTGCAGAATCACCGAAATCGCTGTTTTCGTGCTTTTGAATGCGAAAAACACGTTTTCTGGTGTTTTCAGCACGCCACAGAGTGTTTGACATGCGGAAACTGCGATATCTTCGGTATCGTTGATGTGTCCAGCTGAGATATGCATTTTCAGTGATAATCTTCATGATTCTGCTGTTACAAATGTGCAGAATCACCGAAATCGCTGTTTTCGTGCTATTGAATGCGAAAAACACGTTTTCTGGTGTTTTCAGCACGCCACAGAGTGTATGACATGCGGAAACTGCGATATCTTTGGTATCGTTGTTGTTTCCAGCTGAGATATGCATTTTCAGTGATAATCTTCATGATTCTGCTGTTACAAGAGTGCAGAATCACCGAAATCGCTGTTTTCGTGCTATTGAATGCGAAAAACACGTTTTCTAGTGTCTTCAGCTCTCCATAGTGCGTTTGATATGCGGAAACTGCCATATCTTCGGTATCGTTGTTGTATCCAGCTGAGATATGCATTTTCAGTGATAATCTTCATGATTCTGCTGTTACAAGAGTGCAGAATCACCGAAATCGCTGTTTTCGTGCTATTGAATGCGAAAACACGTTTTCTGGTGTTTTCAGCACTCCACAGTGCGTTTGATATGCGGAAACTGCCATATCTTCGGTATCGTTGTTGTATCCAGCTGAGATATGCATTTTCAGTGATAATCTTCATGATTCTGCTGTTACAAGAGTGCAGAATCACCGAAATCGCTGTTTTCGTGCTATTGAACGCGAAAAACACGTTTTCTGGTGTTTTCAGCGCTCCACAGTGCGTTTGATATGCGGAACCTGCCATATCTTCGGTATCCTTGTTGTTTCCAGCTGAGATATGCATTTTCAGTGATAATCTTCGTGATTCTGCTGTTACAAGTGTGCAGAATCACCGAAATCGCTGTTTTCGTGCTTTTGAATGCGAAAAACACGTTTTCTGGTGTTTTCAGCACTCCACAGTGCGTTTGATATGCGCAAACTGCCATATCTTCGGTATCGTTGATGTTTCCAGCTGAGATATGCATTTTCAGTGATAATCTTCATGATTCTGCTGTTACAAGTGTGCAGAATCACCGAAATCGCTGTTTTCGTGCTATTGAATGCGAAAAACACGTCTTCTGGTGTTTTCAGCACTCCACAGTGCGTTTGATATGCGGAAACTGCCATATCTTCGGTATCGTTGATGTTTCCAGCTGAGATATGCATTTTCAGTGATAATCTTCATGATTCTGCAGTTACAAGTGTGCAGAATCACCGAATTCGCTGTTTTCGTGCTTTTGAATGCGAAAAACACGTTTTCTGGTGTTTTCAGCACTCCACAGTGCGTTTGATATGCGGAAACTGCCATATCTTCGGTATCGTTGATGTTTCCAGCAGAGATATGCATTTTCAGTGATAATCTTCATGATTCTGCTGTTACAAGTGTGCAGAATCACCGAAATCGCTGTTTTCGTGCTTTTGAATGCGAAAAACACGTTTTCTGGTGTTTTCAGCACTCCACAGTGCGTTTGATATGCGGAAACTGCCATATCTTCGGTATCGTTGTTGTTTCCAGCTGAGATATGCATTTTCAGTGATAATCTTCATGATTCTGCTGTTACAAGTGTGCAGAATCACCGACATCGCTGTTTTCGTGCTATTGAATGCGAAAACACGTTTTCTGGTGTTTTCAGCACTCCACAGTGCGTTTGATATGCGGAAACTGCCATATCTTCGGTATCGTTGATGTTTCCAGCTGAGATATGCATTTTCAGTGATAATCTTCAAGATTCTGCTGCTACAAATGTGCAGAATCACCGAAATCGCTGTTTTCGTGCTTTTGAATGCGAAAAACACGTTTTCTGGTGTTTTCAGCACGCCACAGAGTGTTTGACATGCGGAAACTGCGATATCTTCGGTATCGTTGATGTGTCCAGCTGAGATATGCATTTTCAGTGATAATCTTCATGATTCTGCTGTTACAAATGTGCAGAATCACCGAAATCGCTGTTTTCGTGCTATTGAATGCGAAAAACACGTTTTCTGGTGTTTTCAGCACGCCACAGAGTGTATGACATGCGGAAACTGCGATATCTTTGGTATCGTTGTTGTTTCCAGCTGAGATATGCATTTTCAGTGATAATCTTCATGATTCTGCTGTTACAAGAGTGCAGAATCACCGAAATCGCTGTTTTCGTGCTATTGAATGCGAAAAACACGTTTTCTAGTGTCTTCAGCTCTCCATAGTGCGTTTGATATGCGGAAACTGCCATATCTTCGGTATCGTTGTTGTATCCAGCTGAGATATGCATTTTCAGTGATAATCTTCATGATTCTGCTGTTACAAGAGTGCAGAATCACCGAAATCGCTGTTTTCGTGCTATTGAATGCGAAAACACGTTTTCTGGTGTTTTCAGCACTCCACAGTGCGTTTGATATGCGGAAACTGCCATATCTTCGGTATCGTTGTTGTATCCAGCTGAGATATGCATTTTCAGTGATAATCTTCATGATTCTGCTGTTACAAGAGTGCAGAATCACCGAAATCGCTGTTTCCGTGCTATTGAACGCGAAAAACACGTTTTCTGGTGTTTTCAGCGCTCCACAGTGCGTTTGATATGCGGAAACTGCCATATCTTCGGTATCCTTGTTGTTTCCAGCTGAGATATGCATTTTCAGTGATAATCTTCGTGATTCTGCTGTTACAAGTGTGCAGAATCACCGAAATCGCTGTTTTCGTGCTTTTGAATGCGAAAAACACGTTTTCTGGTGTTTTCAGCACTCCACAGTGCGTTTGATATGCGCAAACTGCCATATCTTCGGTATCGTTGATGTTTCCAGCTGAGATATGCATTTTCAGTGATAATCTTCATGATTCTGCTGTTACAAGTGTGCAGAATCACCGAAATCGCTGTTTTCGTGCTATTGAATGCGAAAAACACGTCTTCTGGTGTTTTCAGCACTCCACAGTGCGTTTGATATGCGGAAACTGCCATATCTTCGGTATCGTTGTAGTTTCCAGCTGAGATATGCATTTTCAGTGATAATCTTCATGATTCTGCTGTTACAAGTGTGCAGAATCACCGAAATCGCTGTTTTCGTGCTTTTGAATGCGAAAAACACGTTTTCTGTTGTTTTAAGCACTCCACAGTGCGTTTGATATGCGGAAACTGCCATATCTTCGGTATCGTTGTTGTTTCCAGCTGAGATATGCATTTTCAGTGATAATCTTCATGATTCTGCTGTTACAAGTGTGCAGAATCACCGAAATCGCTGTTTTCGTGCTATTGAATGCGAAAAACACGTTTTCTGGTGTTTTCAGCACTCCACAGTGCGTTTGATATGCGGAAACTGCCATATCTTCGGTATCGTTGATGTTTCCAGCTGAGATATGCATTTTCAGTGATAATCTTCATGATTCTGCTGTTACAAGTGTGCAGAATCACCGAAATCGCTGTTTTCGTGCTATTGAATGCGAAAACACGTTTTCTGGTGTTTTCAGCACTCCACAGTGTGTTTGATATGCGGAAACAGCCATATCTTCGGTATCGTTGATGTTTCCAGCTGAGATATGCATTTTCAGTGATAATCTTCATGATTCTGCTGTTACAAATGTGCAGAATCACCGAAATCGCTGTTTTCGTGCTTTTGAATGCGCAAAAAAAGGTTTTCTGGTGTTTTCAGCACTCCACAGTGCGTTTGATATGCGGAAACTGCCATATCTTCGGTATCGTTGATGTTTCCAGCTGAGATATGCATTTTCAGTGATAATCTTCATGATTCTGCTGTTACAAGTGTGCAGAATCACCGAAATCGCTGTTTTCGTGCTATTGAATGCGAAAAACACGTTTTCTGGTGTTTTCAGCACGCCGCAGAGTGTTTGACATGCGGAAACTGCGATATCTTGGTATCGTTGTTGTTTCCAGCTGAGATATGCATTATCAGTGATAATCCTCATGATTCTGCTGTTACAAGTGTGCAGAATCACCGAAATAGCTGTTTTCGTGCTTTTGAATGCGAAGACCACGTTTTCTGGTGTTTTCAGCACTCCACAGTGCGTTTGATATGCGGAAACTGCCATATCTTCGGTATCGTTGATGTTTCCAGCTGAGATATGCATTTTCAGTGATAATCTTCATGATTCTGCTGTTACAAATGTGCAGAATCACCGAAATCGCTGTTTTCGTGCTTTTGAATGCGAAAAACACGTTTTCTGCTGTTTTCAGCACGCCACAGAGTGTTTGACATGCGGAAACTGCGATATCTTTGGTATCGTTGTTGTTTCCAGCTGAGATATGCATTATCAGTGATAATCTTCATGATTCTGCAGTTACAAGTGTGCAGAATCACCGAAATCGCTGTTTTCGTGCTATTGAACGCGAAAAACACGTTTTCTGGTGTTTTCAGCACTCCACAGTGCGTTTGATATGCGGAAAGTGCCATATCTTCGGTATCGTTGTTGTTTCCAGCAGAGATATGCATTTTCAGTGATAATCTTCATGAGTCTGCTGTTACAAGTGTGCAGAATCACCGAAATCGCTGTTTTCGTGCTTTTGAATGCGAAAAACACGTTTTCTGGTGTTTTCAGCACTCCACAGTGCGTTTGATATGCGGAAACTGCCATATCTTCGGTATCGTTGATGTTTCCAGCTGAGAAATGCATTTTCAGTGATAATCTTCATGATTCTGCTGTTACAAGTGTGCAGAATCACCGAAATCGCTGTTTTCGTGCTTTTGAATGCGAAAAACACGTTTTCTGGTGTTTTCAGCACTCCACAGTGCGTTTGATATGCGGAAACTGCCATATCTTCGGTATCGTTGTTGTATCCAGCTGAGATATGCATTTTCAGTGATAATCTTCATGATTCTGCTGTTACAAGTGTAGGGAATCACCGAAACCGCTGTTTTCGTGCTATTGAATGCGAAAAACACGTCTTCTGGTGTTTTCAGCACTCCACAGTGCGTTTGATATGCGGAAACTGCCATATCTTCGGTATCGTTGATGTTTCCAGCTGAGATATGCATTTTCAGTGATAATCTTCATGATTCTGCAGTTACAAGTGTGCAGAATCACCGAATTCGCTGTTTTCGTGCTTTTGAATGCGAAAAACACGTTTTCTGGTGTTTTCAGCACTCCACAGTGCGTTTGATATGCGGAAACTGCCATATCTTCGGTATCGTTGATGTTTCCAGCAGAGATATGCATTTTCAGTGATAATCTTCATGATTCTGCTGTTACAAGTGTGCAGAATCACCGAAATCGCTGTTTTCGTGCTTTTGAATGCGAAAAACACGTTTTCTGGTGTTTTCAGCACTCCACAGTGCGTTTGATATGCGGAAACTGCCATATCTTCGGTATCGTTGTTGTTTCCAGCTGAGATATGCATTTTCAGTGATAATCTTCATGATTCTGCTGTTACAAGTGTGCAGAATCACCGACATCGCTGTTTTCGTGCTATTGAATGCGAAAACACGTTTTCTGGTGTTTTCAGCACTCCACAGTGCGTTTGATATGCGGAAACTGCCATATCTTCGGTATCGTTGATGTTTCCAGCTGAGATATGCATTTTCAGTGATAATCTTCATGATTCTGCTGTTACAAGAGTGCAGAATCACCGAAATCGCTGTTTTCGTGCTATTGAATGCGAAAAACACGTTTTCTAGTGTCTTCAGCTCTCCATAGTGCGTTTGATATGCGGAAACTGCCATATCTTCGGTATCGTTGTTGTATCCAGCTGAGATATGCATTTTCAGTGATAATCTTCATGATTCTGCTGTTACAAGAGTGCAGAATCACCGAAATCGCTGTTTTCGTGCTATTGAATGCGAAAACACGTTTTCTGGTGTTTTCAGCACTCCACAGTGCGTTTGATATGCGGAAACTGCCATATCTTCGGTATCGTTGATGTTTCGAGCTGAGATATGCATTTTCAGTGATAATCTTCATGATTCTGCTGTTACAAGTGTGCAGAATCACCGAAATCGCTGTTTTCGTGCTGTTGAATGCGAAAAACACGTTTTCTGGTGTTTTCAGCACTCCACAGTGCGTTTGATATGCGGAAACTGCGATATCTTTGGTATCGTTGTTGTTTCCAGCTGAGATATGCATTTTCAGTGATAATCTTCATGATTCTGCTGTTACAAGTGTGCAGAATCACCGAAATCGCTGTTTTCGTGCTTTTGAATGCGAAAAACACGTTTTCTGGTGTTTTCAGCACTCCACAGTGCGTTTGATATGCGCATACTGCCAAATCTTCGGTATCGTTGATGTTTCCAGCTGAGATATGCATTTTCAGTGATAACCTTCATGATTCTGCTGTTAGAAATGTGCAGAATCACCGAAATCGCTGTTTTCGTGCTTTTGAATGCGAAAAACACGTTTTCTGTTGTTTTAAGCACTCCACAGTGCGTTTGATATGCGGAAACTGCCATATCTTCGGTATCGTTGTTGTTTCCAGCTGAGATATGCATTTTCAGTGATAATCTTCATGATTCTGCTGTTACAAGTGTGCAGAATCACCGAAATCTCTGTTTTCGTGCTTTTGAATGCGAAAAACACGTTTTCTGGTGTTTTCAGCACTCCACAGTGCGTTTGATATGCGGAAACTGCCATATCTTCGGTATCGTTGTTGTTTCCAGCTGAGATATGCATTTTCAGTGATAATCTTCATGATTCTGCTGTTACAAGTGTGCAGAATCACCGACATCGCTGTTTTCGTGCTATTGAATGCAAAAACACGTTTTCTGGTGTTTTCAGCACTCCACAGTGCGTTTGATATGCGGAAACTGCCATATCTTCGGTATCGTTGATGTTTCCAGCTGAGATATGCATTTTCAGTGATAATCTTCAAGATTCTGCTGCTACAAATGTGCAGAATCACCGAAATCGCTGTTTTCGTGCTTTTGAATGCGAAAAACACGTTTTCAGGTGTTTTCAGCACGCCACAGAGTGTTTGACATGCGGAAACTGCGATATCTTCGGTATCGTTGATGTGTCCAGCTGAGATATGCATTTTCAGTGATAATCTTCATGATTCTGCTGTTACAAATGTGCAGAATCACCGAAATCGCTGTTTTCGTGCTATTGAATGCGAAAAACACGTTTTCTGGTGTTTTCAGCACGCCACAGAGTGTATGACATGCGGAAACTGCGATATCTTTGGTATCGTTGTTGTTTCCAGCTGAGATATGCATTTTCAGTGATAATCTTCATGATTCTGCTGTTACAAGAGTGCAGAATCACCGAAATCGCTGTTTTCGTGCTATTGAATGCGAAAAACACGTTTTCTAGTGTCTTCAGCTCTCCACAGTGCGTTTGATATGCGGAAACTGCCATATCTTCGGTATCGTTGTTGTATCCAGCTGAGATATGCATTTTCAGTGATAATCTTCATGATTCTGCTGTTACAAGAGTGCAGAATCACCGAAATCGCTGTTTTCGTGCTATTGAATGCGAAAACACGTTTTCTGGTGTTTTCAGCACTCCACAGTGCGTTTGATATGCGGAAACTGCCATATCTTCGGTATCGTTGATGTTTCGAGCTGAGATATGCATTTTCAGTGATAATCTTCATGATTCTGCTGTTACAAGTGTGCAGAATCACCGAAATCGCTGTTTTCGTGCTGTTGAATGCGAAAAACACGTTTTCTGGTGTTTTCAGCACTCCACAGTGCGTTTGATATGCGGAAACTGCCATATCTTCGGTATCGTTGATGTTTCCAGCTGAGATATGCATTTTCAGTGATAATCTTCATGATTCTGCTGTTACAAGTGTGCAGAATCACCGAAATCGCTGTTTTCGTGCTATTGAATGCGAAAAACACGTCTTCTGGTGTTTTCAGCACTCCACAGTGCGTTTGATATGCGCAAACTGCCATATCTTCGGTATCGTTGATGTTTCCAGCTGAGATATGCATTTTCAGTGATAATCTTCATGATTCTGCTGTTACAAGTGTGCAGAATCACCGAAATCGCTGTTTTCGTGCTATTGAATGCGAAAAACACGTTTTCTGGTGTTTTCAGCACTCTAGCAGTGCGTTTGATATGCGGAAACTGCCATATCTTCGGTATCGTTGTTGTTTCCAGCTGAGATATGCATTTTCAGTGATAATCTTCATGATTCTGCTGTTACAAGTGTGCAGAATCACCGAAATCGCTGTTTTCGTGCTTATGAATGCGAAAAACACGTTTTCTGGTGTTTTCAGCACTCCACAGTGCGTTTGAAATGCGGAAACTGCCATATCTTCGGTATCGTTGTTGTTTCCAGCTGAGATATGCATTTTCAGTGATAATCTTCATGATTCTGCTGTTACAAGTATGCAGATTCACCGAAATCGCTGTTTTCGTGCTATTGAATGCGAAAAACACGTTTTCTGGTGTTTTCAGCACTCTAGCAGTGCGTTTGATATGCGGAAACTGCCATATCTTCGGTATCGTTGCTGTTTCCAGCTGAGATATGCATTTTCAGTGATAATCTTCATGATTCTGCTGTTACAAGTGTGCAGAATCACCGAAATCGCTGTTTTCGTGCTATTGAACGCGAAAAACACGTTTTCTGGTGTTTTCAGCATTCCACAGTGCGTTTGATATGCGGAAACTGCCATATCTTCGGTAACGTTGTTGTTTCCAGCTGAGATATGCATTTTCAGTGATAATCTTCATGATTCTGCTGTTACAAGTGTGCAGAATCACCGAAATCGCTGTTTTCGTGCTTATGAATGCGAAAAACACGTTTTCTGGTGTTTTCAGCACTCCACAGTGCGTTTGATATGCGGAAACTGCCATATCTTCGGTATCGTTGATGTTTCCAGCTGAGATATGCATTTTCAGTGATAATCTTCATGATTCTGCTGTTACAAATGTGCAGAATCACCGAAATCGCTGTTTTCGTGCTTTTGAATGCGAAAACACGTTTTCTGGTGTTTTCAGCACTCCACAGTGCGTTTGATATGCGGAAACTGCCATATCTTCGGTATCATTGATGTTTCCAGCTGAGATATGCATTTTCAGTGATAATTTTCATGATTCTGCTGTTACAAGTGTGCAGAATCACCGAAATCGCTGTTTTCGTGCTTTTGAATGCGAAAAACACGTTTTCTGGTGTTTTCAGCACTCCACAGTGCGTTTGATATGCGGAAACTGCCATATCTTCGGTATCGTTGATGTTTCCAGCTGAGATATGCATTTTATGTGATAATCTTCATGATTCTGTTGTTACAAATGTGCAGAATCACCGAAATCGCTGTTTTCGTGCTTTTGAATGCGAAGAACACGTTTTCTGGTGTTTTCAGCACTCCACAGTGCGTTTGATATGCGGAAACTGCCATATCTTCGGTATCGTTGTTGTTTCCAGCTGAGATATGCATTTTCAGTGATAATCTTCATGATTCTGCTGTTACAAGTGTGCAGATTCACCGAAATCGCTGTTTTCGTGCTATTGAATGCGAAAAACACGTTTTCTGGTGTTTTCAGCACTCTAGCAGTGCGTTTGATATGCGGAAACTGCCATATCTTCGGTATCGTTGCTGTTTCCAGCTGAGATATGCATTTTCAGTGATAATCTTCATGATTCTGCTGTTACAAGTGTGCAGAAATACCGAAATCGCTGTTTTCGTGCTATTGAACGCGAAAAACACGTTTTCTGGTGTTTTCAGCATTCCACAGTGCGTTTGATATGCGGAAACTGCCATATCTTCGGTAACGTTGTTGTTTCCAGCTGAGATATGCATTTTCAGTGATAATCTTCATGATTCTGCTGTTACAAGTGTGCAGAATCACCGAAATCGCTGTTTTCGTGCTTATGAATGCGAAAAACACGTTTTCTGGTGTTTTCAGCACTCCACAGTGCGTTTGATATGCGGAAACTGCCATATCTTCGGTATCGTTGTTGTTTCCAGCTGAGATATGCATTTTCAGTGATAATCTTCATGATTCTGCTGTTACAAGTGTGCAGAATCACCGAAATCGCTGTTTTCGTGCTATTGAATGCGAAAACACGTTTTCTGCTGTTTTCAGCACGCCACAGAGTGTTTGACATGCGGAAACTGCGATATCTTTGGTATCGTTGTTGTTTCCAGCTGAGATATGCATTATCAGTGATAATCTTCATGATTCTGCTGTTACAAGTGTGCAGAATCACCGAAATCGCTGTTTTCGTGCTATAGAACGCGAAAAACAGGTTTTCTGGTGTCTACAGCACTCCACAGTGCGTTTGATATGCGGAAACTGCCATATCTTCGGTAACGTTGTTGTTTCCAGCTGAGATATGCATTTTCAGTGATATTCTTCATGATTCTGCTGTTACAAGTGTGCAGAATCACCGAAATCGCTGTTTTCGTGCTTTTGAATGCGAAAAACACGTTTTCTGGTGTTTTCAGCACTCCACAGTGCATTTGATATGCGGAAACTGCCATATATTCGGTATCGTTGTTGTATCCAGCTGAGATATGCATTTTCAGTGATAATCTTCATGATTCTGCTGTTACAAGTGTAGGGAATCACCGAAATCGCTGTTTTCGTGCTATTGAATGCGAAAAGCACGTCTTCTGGTGTTTTCAGCACTCCACAGTGCGTTTGATATGCGGAAACTGCCATATCTTCGGTATCGTTGTTGTTTCCAGCAGAGATATGCATTTTCAGTGATAATCTTCATGAGTCTGCTGTTACAAGTGTGCAGAATCACCGAAATCGCTGTTTTCGTGCTTTTGAATGCGAAAAACACGTTTTCTGGTGTTTTCAGCACTCCACAGTGCGTTTGATATGCGGAAACTGCCATATCTTCGGTATCGTTGATGTTTCCAGCTGAGAAATGCATTTTCAGTGATAATCTTCATGATTCTGCTGTTACAAGTGTGCAGAATCACCGAAATCGCTGTTTTCGTGCTTTTGAATGCGAAAAACACGTTTTCTGGTGTTTTCAGCACTCCACAGTGCGTTTGATATGCGGAAACTGCCATATCTTCGGTATCGTTGTTGTTTCCAGCTGAGATATGCATTTTCAGTGATATACTTCATGATTCTGCTGTTACAAGTATGCAGAATCACCGACATCGCTGTTTTCGTGCTATTGAATGCGAAAACACGTTTTCTGGTGTTTTCAGCACTCCACAGTGCGTTTGATATGCGGAAACTGCCATATCTTCGGTATCGTTGATGTTTCCAGCTGAGATATGCATTTTCAGTGATAATCTTCATAATTCTGCTGCTACAAGTGTGCAGAATCACCGAAATCGCTGTTTTCGTGCTTTTGAATGCGAAAAACACGTTTTCTGGTGCTTTCAGCACTCCACAGTGCGTTTGATATGCGGAAACTGCCATATCTTCGGTATCGTTGTTGTTTCCAGCTGAGATATGCATTTTCAGTGATATACTTCATGATTCTGCTGTTACAAGTGTGCAGAATCACCGACATCGCTGTTTTCGTGCTATTGAATGCGAAAACACGTTTTCTGGTGTTTTCAGCACTCCACAGTGCGTTTGATATGCGGAAACTGCCATATCTTCGGTATCGTTGATGTTTCCAGCTGAGATATGCATTTTCAGTGATAATCTTCAAGATTCTGCTGCTACAAATGTGCAGAATCACCGAAATCGCTGTTTTCGTGCTTTTGAATGCGAAAAACACGTTTTCTGGTGTTTTCAGCACGCCACCGAGTGTTTGACATGCGGAAACTGCGATATCTTCGGTATCGTTGATGTGTCCAGCTGAGATATGCATTTTCAGTGATAATCTTCATGATTCTGCTGTTACAAATGTGCAGAATCACCGAAATCGCTGTTTTCGTGCTATTGAATGCGAAAAACACGTTTTCTGGTGTTTTCAGCACGCCACAGTGCGTTTGATATGCGGAAACTGCCATATCTTCGGTATCGTTGTTGTTTCCAGCTGAGATATGCATTTTCAGTGATATACTTCATGATTCTGCTATTACAAGTGTGCAGAATCACCGACATCGCTGTTTTCGTGCTATTGAATGCGAAAACACGTTTTCTGGTGTTTTCAGCACTCCACAGTGCGTTTGATATGCGGAAACTGCCATATCTTCGGTATCGTTGATGTTTCCAGCTGAGATATGCATTTTCAGTGATAATCTTCAAGATTCTGCTGCTACAAATGTGCAGAATCACCGAAATCGCTGTTTTCGTGCTTTTGAATGCGAAAAACACGTTTTCTGGTGTTTTCAGCACGCCACAGAGTGTTTGACATGCGGAAACTGCGATATCTTCGGTATCGTTGATGTGTCCAGCTGAGATATGCATTTTCAGTGATAATCTTCATGATTCTGCTGCTACAAGTGTGCAGAATCACCGAAATCGCTGTTTTCGTGCTTTTGAATGCGAAAAACACGTTTTCTGGTGTTTTCAGCACTCCACAGTGCGTTTGATATGCGGAAACTGCCATATCTTCGGTATCGTTGTTGTTTCCAGCTGAGATATGCATTTTCAGTGATATACTTCATGATTCTGCTGTTACAAGTGTGCAGAATCACCGACATCGCTGTTTTCGTGCTATTGAATGCGAAAACACGTTTTCTGGTGTTTTCAGCACTCCACAGTGCGTTTGATATGCGGAAACTGCCATATCTTCGGTATCGTTGATGTTTCCAGCTGAGATATGCATTTTCAGTGATAATCTTCAAGATTCTGCTGCTACAAATGTGCAGAATCACCGAAATCGCTGTTTTCGTGCTTTTGAATGCGAAAAACACGTTTTCTGGTGTTTTCAGCACTCCACAGTGCGTTTGATATGCGGAAACTGCCATATCTTCGGTATCGTTGATGTTTCCAGCTGAGATATGCATTTTCAGTGATAATCTTCAAGATTCTGCTGCTACAAATGTGCAGAATCACCGAAATCGCTGTTTTCGTGCTTTTGAATGCGAAAAACACGTTTTCTGGTGTTTTCAGCACGCCACAGAGTGTTTGACATGCGGAAACTGCGATATCTTCGGTATCGTTGATGTGTCCAGCTGAGATATGCATTTTCAGTGATAATCTTCATGATTCTGCTGTTACAAATGTGCAGAATCACCGAAATCGCTGTTTTCGTGCTATTGAATGCGAAAAACACGTTTTCTAGTGTTTTCAGCACGCCACAGAGTGTATGACATGCGGAAACTGCGATATCTTTGGTATCGTTGTTGTTTCCAGCTGAGATATGCATTTTCAGTGATAATCTTCATGATTCTGCTGTTACAAGAGTGCAGAATCACCGAAATCGCTGTTTTCGTGCTATTGAATGCGAAAAACACGTTTTCTAGTGTCTTCAGCTCTCCACAGTGCGTTTGATATGCGGAAACTGCCATATCTTCGGTATCGTTGTTGTATCCAGCTGAGATATGCATTTTCAGTGATAATCTTCATGATTCTGCTGTTACAAGAGTGCAGAATCACCGAAATCGCTGTTTTCGTGCTATTGAATGCGAAAACACGTTTTCTGGTGTTTTCAGCACTCCACAGTGCGTTTGATATGCGGAAACTGCCATATCTTCGGTATCGTTGATGTTTCGAGCTGAGATATGCATTTTCAGTGATAATCTTCTTGATTCTGCTGTTACAAGTGTGCAGAATCACCGAAATCGCTGTTTTCGTGCTATTGAATGCGAAAAACACGTTTTCTGGTGTTTTCAGCACTCCACAGTGCGTTTGATATGCGGAAACTGCCATATCTTCGGTATCGTTGTTGGTTCCAGCTGAGATATGCATTCTCAGTGATAATCTTCATGATTCTGCTGTTACAAGTGTGCAGAATCACCGAAATCGCTGTTTTCGTGCTTTTGAATGCGAAAATCACGTTTTCTGGTGTTTTCAGCACTCCACAGTGCGTTTGATATGCGGAAACTTAAATATCTTCGGTATCGTTGTTGTTTCCAGCTGAGATATGCATTCTCAGTGATAATCTCCATGATTCTGCTGTTACAAGTGTGCAGAATCACCGATATCGCTGTTTTCGTGCTTTTGTATGCGAAAAACACGTTTTCTGGTGTTTTCAGCACTCCACAGTGCGTTTGATATGCGGAAACTGCCATATCTTCGGTATCGTTGATGTTTCGAGCTGAGATATGCATTTTCAGTGATAAGCTTCATGATTCTGCTGTTACAAGTGTGCAGAATCACCGAAATCGCTGTTTTCGTGCTATTGAATGCGAAAACACGTTTTCTGGTGTTTTCAGCACTCCACAGTGCGTTTGATATGCGGAAACTGCCATATCTTCGGTATCGTTGATGTTTCCAGCTGAGATATGCATTTTCAGTGATAATCTTCATGATTCTGCTGTTACAAGTGTGCAGAATCACCGAAATCGCTGTTTTCGTGCTTTTGAATGCGAAAAACACGTTTTCTGATGTTTTCAGCACTCCACAGTGTGTTTGATATGCGGAAACTGCCATATCTTCGGTATCGTTGTTGTTTCCAGCTGAGATATGCATTTTCAGTGATAATCTTCATGATTCTGCTGTTACAAGTGTGCAGAATCACCGACATCGCTGTTTTCGTGCTATTGAATGCGAAAACACGTTTTCTGGTGTTTTCAGCACTCCACAGTGCGTTTGATATGCGGAAACTGCCATATCTTCGGTATCGTTGATGTTTCCAGCTGAGATATGCATTTTCAGTGATAATCTTCAAGATTCTGCTGCTACAAATGTGCAGAATCACCGAAATCGCTGTTTTCGTGCTTTTGAATGCGAAAAACACGTTTTCTGGTGTTTTCAGCACGCCACAGAGTGTTTGACATGCGGAAACTGCGATATCTTCGGTATCGTTGATGTGTCCAGCTGAGATATGCATTTTCAGTGATAATCTTCATGATTCTGCTGTTACAAATGTGCAGAATCACCGAAATCGCTGTTTTCGTGCTATTGAATGCGAAAAACACGTTTTCTGGAGTTTTCAGCACGCCACAGAGTGTATGACATGCGGAAACTGCGATATCTTTGGTGTCGTTGTTGTTTCCAGCTGAGATATGCATTTTCAGTGATAATCTTCATGATTCTGCTGTTACAAGAGTGCAGAATCACCGAAATCGCTGTTTTCGTGCTATTGAATGCGAAAAACACGTTTTCTAGTGTCTTCAGCTCTCCACAGTGCGTTTGATATGCGGAAACTGCCATATCTTCGGTATCGTTGTTGTATCCAGCTGAGATATGCATTTTCAGTGATACTCTTCATGATTCTGCTGTTACAAGAGTGCAGAATCACCGAAATCGCTGTTTTCGTGCTATTGAATGCGAAAACACGTTTTCTGGTGTTTTCAGCACTCCACAGTGCGTTTGATATGCGGAAACTGCCATATCTTCGGTATCGTTGATGTTTCGAGCTGAGATATGCATTTTCAGTGATAATCTTCATGATTCTGCTGTTACAAGTGTGCAGAATCACCGAAATCGCTGTTTTCGTGCTGTTGAATGCGAAAAACACGTTTTCTGGTGTTTTCAGCACTCCACAGTGCGTTTGATATGCGGAAACTGCCATATCTTCGGTATCGTTGTTGGTTCCAGCTGAGATATGCATTTTCAGTGATAATCTTCATGATTCTGCTGTTACAAATGTGCAGAATCACCGAAATCGCTGTTTTCGTGCTTTTGAATGCGAAAAACACGTTTTCTGTTGTTTTCAGCACGCCACAGAGTGTTTGACATGCGGAAACTGCGATATCTTTGGTATCGTTGTTGTTTCCAGCTGAGATATGCATTTTCAGTGATAATCTTCATGATTCTGCTGTTACAAGTGTGCAGAATCACCGAAATCGCTGTTTTCGTGCTTTTGAATGCGAAAAACACGTTTTCTGGTGTTTTCAGCACTCCACAGTGCGTTTGATATGCGCAAACTGCCAAATCTTCGGTATCGTTGATGTTTCCAGCTGAGATATGCATTTTCAGTGATAATCTTCATGATTCTGCTGTTAGAAATGTGCAGAATCACCGAAATCGCTGTTTTCGTGCTTTTGAATGCGAAGAACACGTTTTCTGGTGTTTTCAGCACTCCACAGTGCGTTTGATATGCGGAAACTGCCATATCTTCGGTATCGTTGATGTTTCCAGCTGAGATATGCATTTTCAGTGATAATCTTCATGATTCTGCTGTTACAAGTGTGCAGAATCACCGAAATCGCTGTTTTCGTGCTATTGAACGCGAAAAACACGTTTTCTGGTGTTTTCAGCGCTCCACAGTGCGTTTGATATGCGGAAACTGCCATATCTTCGGTATCCTTGTTGTTTCCAGCTGAGATATGCATTTTCAGTGATAATCTTCGTGATTCTGCTGTTACAAGTGTGCAGAATCACCGAAATCGCTGTTTTCGTGCTTTTGAATGCGAAAAACACGTTTTCTGGTGTTTTCAGCACTCCACAGTGCGTTTGATATGCGCAAACTGCCATATCTTCGGTATCGTTGATGTTTCCAGCTGAGATATGCATTTTCAGTGATAATCTTCATGATTCTGCTGTTACAAGTGTGCAGAATCACCGAAATCGCTGTTTTCGTGCTATTGAATGCGAAAAACACGTCTTCTGGTGTTTTCAGCACTCCACAGTGCGTTTGATATGCGGAAACTGCCATATCTTCGGTATCGTTGTAGTTTCCAGCTGAGATATGCATTTTCAGTGATAATCTTCATGATTCTGCTGTTACAAGTGTGCAGAATCACCGAAATCGCTGTTTTCGTGCTATTGAACGCGAAAAACACGTTTTCTGGTGTTTTCAGCGCTCCACAGTGCGTTTGATATGCGGAAACTGCCATATCTTCGGTATCCTTGTTGTTTCCAGCTGAGATATGCATTTTCAGTGATAATCTTCGTGATTCTGCTGTTACAAGTGTGCAGAATCACCGAAATCGCTGTTTTCGTGCTTTTGAATGCGAAAAACACGTTTTCTGGTGTTTTCAGCACTCCACAGTGCGTTTGATATGCGCAAACTGCCATATCTTCGGTATCGTTGATGTTTCCAGCTGAGATATGCATTTTCAGTGATAATCTTCATGATTCTGCTGTTACAAGTGTGCAGAATCACCGAAATCGCTGTTTTCGTGCTATTGAATGCGAAAAACACGTCTTCTGGTGTTTTCAGCACTCCACAGTGCGTTTGATAAGCGGAAACTGCCATATCTTCGGTATCGTTGTAGTTTCCAGCTGAGATATGCATTTTCAGTGATAATCTTCATGATTCTGCTGTTACAAGTGTGCAGAATCACCGAAATCGCTGTTTTCGTGCTTTTGAATGCGAAAAACACGTTTTCTGGTGTTTTCAGCACTCCACAGTGCGTTTGATATGCGCAAACTGCCATATCTTCGGTATCGTTGATGTTTCCAGCTGAGATATGCATTTTCAGTGATAATCTTCATGATTCTGCTGTTACAAGTGTGCAGAATCACCGAAATCGCTGTTTTCGTGCTATTGAATGCGAAAAACACGTTTTCTGGTGTTTTCAGCACTCCACAGTGCGTTTGATATGCGGAAACTACCATATCTTCGGTATCGTTGTTGTTTCCAGCTGAGATATGCATTTTCAGTGATAATCTTCATGATTCTGCTGTTACAAGTGTGCAGATTCACCGAAATCGCTGTTTTCGTGCTATTGAATGCGAAAAACACGTTTTCTGGTGTTTTCAGCACTCTAGCAGTGCGTTTGATATGCGGAAACTGCCATATCTTCGGTATCGTTGATGTTTCCAGCTGAGATATGCATTTTCAGTGATAATCTTCATGATTCTGCTGTTACAAATGTGCAGAATCACCGAAATCGCTGTTTTCGTGCTTTTGAATGCGAAGAACACGTTTTCTGGTGTTTTCAGCACTCCACAGTGCGTTTGATATGCGGAAACTGCCATATCTTCGGTATCGTTGATGTTTCCAGCTGAGATATGCATTTTCAGTGATAATCTTCATGATTCTGCTGTTACAAATGTGCAGAATCACCGAAATCGCTGTTTTCGTGCTTTTGAATGCGAAAAACACGTTTTCTGCTGTTTTCAGCACGCCACAGAGTGTTTGACATGCGGAAACTGCGATATCTTTGGTATCGTTGTTGTTTCCAGCTGAGATATGCATTATCAGTGATAATCTTCATGATTCTGCTGTTACAAGTGTGCAGAATCACCGAAATCGCTGTTTTCGTGCTTATGAATGCGAAAAACACGTTTTCTGGTGTTTTCAGCACTCCACAGTGCGTTTGATATGCGGAAAGTGCCATATCTTCGGTATCGTTGTTGTTTCCAGCTGAGGTATGCATTTTCAGTGATAATCTTCATGATTCTGCTGTTACAAATGTGCAGAATCACCGAAATCGCTGTTTTCGTGCTTTTGAATGCGAAAAACACGTTTTCTGGTGTTTTCAGCACTCCACAGTGCGTTTGATATGCGCAAACTGCCATATCTTCGGTATCGTTGATGTTTCCAGCTGAGATATGCATTTTCAGTGATAATCTTCATGATTCTGCTGTTACAAGTGTGCAGAATCACCGAAATCGCTGTTTTCGTGCTATTGAATGCGAAAAACACGTCTTCTGGTGTTTTCAGCACTCCACAGTGCGTTTGATAAGCGGAAACTGCCATATCTTCGGTATCGTTGTAGTTTCCAGCTGAGATATGCATTTTCAGTGATAATCTTCATGATTCTGCTGTTACAAGTGTGCAGAATCACCGAAATCGCTGTTTTCGTGCTTTTGAATGCGAAAAACACGTTTTCTGTTGTTTTAAGCACTCCACAGTGTGTTTGATATGCGGAAACTGCCATATCTTCGGTATCGTTGTTGTTTCCAGCTGAGATATGCATTTTCAGTGATAATCTTCATGATTCTGCTGTTACAAGTGTGCAGAATCACCGAAATCGCTGTTTTCGTGCTTATGAATGCGAAAAACACATTTTCTGGTGTTTTCAGCACTCCACAGTGCGTTTGATATGCGGAAACTGCCATATCTTCGGTATCGTTGTTGTTTCCAGCTGAGATATGCATTTTCAGTGATAATCTTCATGATTCTGCTGTTACAAGTGTGCAGATTCACCGAAATCGCTGTTTTCGTGCTATTGAATGCGAAAAACACGTTTTCTGGTGTTTTCAGCACTCTAGCAGTGCGTTTGATATGCGGAAACTGCCATATCTTCGGTATCGTTGATGTTTCCAGCTGAGATATGCATTTTCAGTGATAATCTTCATGATTCTGCTGTTACAAATGTGCAGAATCACCGAAATCGCTGTTTTCGTGCTTTTGAATGCGAAGAACACGTTTTCTGGTGTTTTCAGCACTCCACAGTGCGTTTGATATGCGGAAACTGCCATATCTTCGGTATCGTTGATGTTTCCAGCTGAGATATGCATTTTCAGTGATAATCTTCATGATTCTGCTGTTACAAATGTGCAGAATCACCGAAATCGCTGTTTTCGTGCTTTTGAATGCGAAAAACACGTTTTCTGCTGTTTTCAGCACGCCACAGAGTGTTTGACATGCGGAAACTGCGATATCTTTGGTATCGTTGTTGTTTCCAGCTGAGATATGCATTATCAGTGATAATCTTCATGATTCTGCTGTTACAAGTGTGCAGAATCACCGAAATCGCTGTTTTCGTGCTTATGAATGCGAAAAACACGTTTTCTGGTGTTTTCAGCACTCCACAGTGCGTTTGATATGCGGAAAGTGCCATATCTTCGGTATCGTTGTTGTTTCCAGCTGAGGTATGCATTTTCAGTGATAATCTTCATGATTCTGCTGTTACAGGTGTGCAGAATCACCGAAATCGCTGTTTTCGTGCTTTTGAATGCGAAAAACACGTTTTCTGGTGTTTTCAGCACTCCACAGTGCGTTTGATATGCGGAAACTGCCATATCTTCGGTATCGTTGATGTTTCCAGCTGAGAAGTGCATTTTCAGTGATAATCTTCATGATTCTGCTGTTACAAGTGTGCAGAATCACCGAAATCGCTGTTTTCGTGCTTTTGAATGCGAAAAACACGTTTTCTGGTGTTTTCAGCACTCCACAGTGCGTTTGATATGCGGAAACTGCCATATCTTCGGTATCGTTGTTGTATCCAGCTGAGATATGCATTTTCAGTGATAATCTTCATGATTCTGCTGTTACAAGTGTAGGGAATCACCGAAACCGCTGTTTTCGTGCTATTGAATGCGAAAAACACGTCTTCTGGTGTATTCAGCACTCCACAGTGCGTTTGATATTCGGAAACTGCCATATCTTCGGTATCGTTGATGTTTCCAGCTGAGATATGCATTTTCAGTGATAATCTTCATGATTCTGCTGTTACAAGTGTGCAGAATCACCGAATTCGCTGTTTTCGTGCTTTTGAATGCGAAAAACACGTTTTCTGGTGTTTTCAGCACTCCACAGTGCGTTTGATATGCGGAAACTGCCATATCTTCGGTATCGTTGATGTTTCCAGCTGAGATATGCATTTTCAGTGATAATCTTCATGATTCTGCTGCTACAAGTGTGCAGAATCACCGAAATCGCTGTTTTCGTGCTTTTGAATGCGAAAAACACGTTTTCTGGTGTTTTCAGCACTCCACAGTGCGTTTGATATGCGGAAACTGCCATATCTTCGGTATCGTTGTTGTTTCCAGCTGAGATATGCATTTTCAGTGATATACTTCATGATTCTGCTGTTACAAGTGTGCAGAATCACCGACATCGCTGTTTTCGTGCTATTGAATGCGAAAACACGTTTTCTGGTGTTTTCAGCACTCCACAGTGCGTTTGATATGCGGAAACTGCCATATCTTCGGTATCGTTGATGTTTCCAGCTGAGATATGCATTTTCAGTGATAATCTTCAAGATTCTGCTGCTACAAATGTGCAGAATCACCGAAATCGCTGTTTTCGTGCTTTTGAATGCGAAAAACACGTTTTCTGGTGTTTTCAGCACTCCACAGTGCGTTTGATATGCGGAAACTGCCATATCTTCGGTATCGTTGATGTTTCCAGCTGAGATATGCATTTTCAGTGATAATCTTCATGATTCTGCTGTTACAAGTGTGCAGAATCACCGAATTCGCTGTTTTCGTGCTTTTGAATGCGAAAAACACGTTTTCTGGTGTTTTCAGCACTCCACAGTGCGTTTGATATGCGGAAACTGCCATATCTTCGGTATCGTTGATGTTTCCAGCTGAGATATGCATTTTCAGTGATAATCTTCATGATTCTGCTGCTACAAGTGTGCAGAATCACCGAAATCGCTGTTTTCGTGCTTTTGAATGCGAAAAACACGTTTTCTGGTGTTTTCAGCACTCCACAGTGCGTTTGATATGCGGAAACTGCCATATCTTCGGTATCGTTGTTTTTTCCAGCTGAGATATGCATTTTCAGTGATATACTTCATGATTCTGCTGTTACAAGTGTGCAGAATCACCGACATCGCTGTTTTCGTGCTATTGAATGCGAAAACACGTTTTCTGGTGTTTTCAGCACTCCACAGTGCGTTTGATATGCGGAAACTGCCATATCTTCGGTATCGTTGATGTTTCCAGCTGAGATATGCATTTTCAGTGATAATCTTCAAGATTCTGCTGCTACAAATGTGCAGAATCACCGAAATCGCTGTTTTCGTGCTTTTGAATGCGAAAAACACGTTTTCTGGTGTTTTCAGCACGCCACAGAGTGTTTGACATGCGGAAACTGCGATATCTTCGGTATCGTTGATGTGTCCAGCTGAGATATGCATTTTCAGTGATAATCTTCATGATTCTGCTGTTACAAATGTGCAGAATCACCGAAATCGCTGTTTTCGTGCTATTGAATGCGAAAACACGTTTTCTGGTGTTTTCAGCACTCCACAGTGCGTTTGATATGCGGAAACTGCCATATCTTCGGTATCGTTGATGTTTCCAGCTGAGATATGCATTTTCAGTGATAATCTTCATGATTCTGCTGTTACAAGTGTGCAGAATCACCGAAATCGCTGTTTTCGTGCTTTTGAATGCGAAAAACACGTTTTCTGATGTTTTCAGCACTCCACAGTGCGTTTGATATGCGGAAACTGCCATATCTTCGGTATCGTTGTTGTTTCCAGCTGAGATATGCATTTTCAGTGATAATCTTCATGATTCTGCTGTTACAAGTGTGCAGAATCACCGACATCGCTGTTTTCGTGCTATTGAATGCGAAAACACGTTTTCTGGTGTTTTCAGCACTCCACAGTGCGTTTGATATGCGGAAACTGCCATATCTTCGGTATCGTTGATGTTTCCAGCTGAGATATGCATTTTCAGTGATAATCTTCAAGATTCTGCTGCTACAAATGTGCAGAATCACCGAAATCGCTGTTTTCGTGCTTTTGAATGCGAAAAACACGTTTTCTGGTGTTTTCAGCACGCCACAGAGTGTTTGACATGCGGAAACTGCGATATCTTCGGTATCGTTGATGTGTCCAGCTGAGATATGCATTTTCAGTGATAATCTTCATGATTCTGCTGTTACAAATGTGCAGAATCACCGAAATCGCTGTTTTCGTGCTATTGAATGCGAAAAACACGTTTTCTGGTGTTTTCAGCACGCCACAGAGTGTATGACATGCGGAAACTGCGATATCTTTGGTGTCGTTGTTGTTTCCAGCTGAGATATGCATTTTCAGTGATAATCTTCATGATTCTGCTGTTACAAGAGTGCAGAATCACCGAAATCGCTGTTTTCGTGCTATTGAATGCGAAAAACACGTTTTCTAGTGTCTTCAGCTCTCCACAGTGCGTTTGATATGCGGAAACTGCCATATCTTCGGTATCGTTGTTGTATCCAGCTGAGATATGCATTTTCAGTGATAATCTTCATGATTCTGCTGTTACAAGAGTGCAGAATCACCGAAATCGCTGTTTTCGTGCTATTGAATGCGAAAACACGTTTTCTGGTGTTTTCAGCACTCCACAGTGCGTTTGATATGCGGAAACTGCCATATCTTCGGTATCGTTGATGTTTCGAGCTGAGATATGCATTTTCAGTGATAATCTTCATGATTCAGCTGTTACAAGTGTGCAGAATCACCGAAATCGCTGTTTTCGTGCTGTTGAATGCGAAAAACACGTTTTCTGGTGTTTTCAGCACTCCACAGTGCGTTTGATATGCGGAAACTGCCATATCTTCGGTATCGTTGTTGGTTCCAGCTGAGATATGCATTTTCAGTGATAATCTTCATGATTCTGCTGTTACAAATGTGCAGAATCACCGAAATCGCTGTTTTCGTGCTTTTGAATGCGAAAAACACGTTTTCTGTTGTTTTCAGCACGCCACAGAGTGTTTGACATGCGGAAACTGCGATATCTTTGGTATCGTTGTTGTTTCCAGCTGAGATATGCATTTTCAGTGATAATCTTCATGATTCTGCTGTTACAAGTGTGCAGAATCACCGAAATCGCTGTTTTCGTGCTTTTGAATGCGAAAAACACGTTTTCTGGTGTTTTCAGCACTCCACAGTGCGTTTGATATGCGCATACTGCCAAATCTTCGGTATCGTTGATGTTTCCAGCTGAGATATGCATTTTCAGTGATAATCTTCATGATTCTGCTGTTAGAAATGTGCAGAATCACCGAAATCGCTGTTTTCGTGCTTTTGAATGCGAAGAACACGTTTTCTGGTGTTTTCAGCACTCCACAGTGCGTTTGATATGCGGAAACTGCCATATCTTCGGTATCGTTGATGTTTCCAGCTGAGATATGCATTTTCAGTGATAATCTTCATGATTCTGCTGTTACAAGTGTGCAGAATCACCGAAATCGCTGTTTTCGTGCTATTGAACGCGAAAAACACGTTTTCTGGTGTTTTCAGCACTCCACAGTGCGTTTGATATGCGGAAACTGCCATATCTTCGGTATCGTTGTTGTTTCCAGCTGAGATATGCATTTTCAGTGATAATCTTCATGATTCTGCTGTTACATGTGTGCAGATTCACCGAAATCGCTGTTTTCGTGCTATTGAATGCGAAAAACACGTTTTCTGGTGTTTTCAGCACTCTAGCAGTGCGTTTGATATGCGGAAACTGCCATATCTTCGGTATCGTTGTTGTTTCCAGCTGAGATATGCATTTTCAGTTATAATCTTCATGATTCTGCTGTTACAAGTGTGCAGAATCACCGAAATCGCTGTTTTCGTGCTTTTGAATGCGAAAAACACGTTTTCTGGTGTTTTCAGCACTCCACAGTGCGTTTGATATGCGGAAACTGCCATATCTTCGGTATCGTTGCTGTTTCCAGCTGAGATATGCATTTTCAGTGATAATCTTCATGATTCTGCTGTTACAAGTGTGCAGAATCACCGAAATCGCTGTTTTCGTGCTATTGAACGCGAAAAACACGTTTTCTGGTGTTTTCAGCATTCCACAGTGCGTTTGATATGCGGAAACTGCCATATCTTCGGTAACGTTGTTGTTTCCAGCTGAGATATGCATTTTCAGTGATAATCTTCATGATTCTGCTGTTACAAGAGTGCAGAATCACCGAAATCGCTGTTTTCGTGCTATTGAATGCGAAAACACGTTTTCTGGTGTTTTCAGCACTCCACAGTGCGTTTGATATGCGGAAACTGCCATATCTTCGGTATCGTTGATGTTTCGAGCTGAGATATGCATTTTCAGTGATAATCTTCATGATTCTGCTGTTACAAATGTGCAGAATCACCGAAATCGCTGTTTTCGTGCTATTGAATGCGAAAAACACGTTTTCTGGTGTTTTCAGCACGCCACAGAGTGTATGACATGCGGAAACTGCGATATCTTTGGTGTCGTTGTTGTTTCCAGCTGAGATATGCATTTTCAGTGATAATCTTCATGATTCTGCTGTTACAAGAGTGCAGAATCACCGAAATCGCTGTTTTCGTGCTATTGAATGCGAAAAACACGTTTTCTAGTGTCTTCAGCTCTCCACAGTGCGTTTGATATGCGGAAACTGCCATATCTTCGGTATCGTTGTTGTATCCAGCTGAGATATGCATTTTCAGTGATAATCTTCATGATTCTGCTGTTACAAGAGTGCAGAATCACCGAAATCGCTGTTTTCGTGCTATTGAATGCGAAAACACGTTTTCTGGTGTTTTCAGCACTCCACAGTGCGTTTGATATGCGGAAACTGCCATATCTTCGGTATCGTTGATGTTTCGAGCTGAGATATGCATTTTCAGTGATAATCTTCATGATTCAGCTGTTACAAGTGTGCAGAATCACCGAAATCGCTGTTTTCGTGCTGTTGAATGCGAAAAACACGTTTTCTGGTGTTTTCAGCACTCCACAGTGCGTTTGATATGCGGAAACTGCCATATCTTCGGTATCGTTGTTGGTTCCAGCTGAGATATGCATTTTCAGTGATAATCTTCATGATTCTGCTGTTACAAATGTGCAGAATCACCGAAATCGCTGTTTTCGTGCTTTTGAATGCGAAAAACACGTTTTCTGTTGTTTTCAGCACGCCACAGAGTGTTTGACATGCGGAAACTGCGATATCTTTGGTATCGTTGTTGTTTCCAGCTGAGATATGCATTTTCAGTGATAATCTTCATGATTCTGCTGTTACAAGTGTGCAGAATCACCGAAATCGCTGTTTTCGTGCTTTTGAATGCGAAAAACACGTTTTCTGGTGTTTTCAGCACTCCACAGTGCGTTTGATATGCGCATACTGCCAAATCTTCGGTATCGTTGATGTTTCCAGCTGAGATATGCATTTTCAGTGATAATCTTCATGATTCTGCTGTTAGAAATGTGCAGAATCACCGAAATCGCTGTTTTCGTGCTTTTGAATGCGAAGAACACGTTTTCTGGTGTTTTCAGCACTCCACAGTGCGTTTGATATGCGGAAACTGCCATATCTTCGGTATCGTTGATGTTTCCAGCTGAGATATGCATTTTCAGTGATAATCTTCATGATTCTGCTGTTACAAGTGTGCAGAATCACCGAAATCGCTGTTTTCGTGCTATTGAACGCGAAAAACACGTTTTCTGGTGTTTTCAGCGCTCCACAGTGCGTTTGATATGCGGAAACTGCCATATCTTCGGTATCCTTGTTGTTTCCAGCTGAGATATGCATTTTCAGTGATAATCTTCGTGATTCTGCTGTTACAAGTGTGCAGAATCACCGAAATCGCTGTTTTCGTGCTTTTGAATGCGAAAAACACGTTTTCTGGTGTTTTCAGCACTCCACAGTGCGTTTGATATGCGCAAACTGCCATATCTTCGGTATCGTTGATGTTTCCAGCTGAGATATGCATTTTCAGTGATAATCTTCATGATTCTGCTGTTACAAGTGTGCAGAATCACCGAAATCGCTGTTTTCGTGCTATTGAATGCGAAAAACACGTCTTCTGGTGTTTTCAGCACTCCACAGTGCGTTTGATAAGCGGAAACTGCCATATCTTCGGTATCGTTGTAGTTTCCAGCTGAGATATGCATTTTCAGTGATAATCTTCATGATTCTGCTGTTACAAGTGTGCAGAATCACCGAAATCGCTGTTTTCGTGCTTATGAATGCGAAAAACACGTTTTCTGGTGTTTTCAGCACTCCACAGTGCGTTTGATATGCGGAAACTGCCATATCTTCGGTATCGTTGTTGTTTCCAGCTGAGATATGCATTTTCAGTGATAATCTTCATGATTCTGCTGTTACATGTGTGCAGATTCACCGAAATCGCTGTTTTCGTGCTATTGAATGCGAAAAACACGTTTTCTGGTGTTTTCAGCACTCTAGCAGTGCGTTTGATATGCGGAAACTGCCATATCTTCGGTATCGTTGTTGTTTCCAGCTGAGATATGCATTTTCAGTTATAATCTTCATGATTCTGCTGTTACAAGTGTGCAGAATCACCGAAATCGCTGTTTTCGTGCTTTTGAATGCGAAAAACACGTTTTCTGGTGTTTTCAGCACTCCACAGTGCGTTTGATATGCGGAAACTGCCATATCTTCGGTATCGTTGCTGTTTCCAGCTGAGATATGCATTTTCAGTGATAATCTTCATGATTCTGCTGTTACAAGTGTGCAGAATCACCGAAATCGCTGTTTTCGTGCTATTGAACGCGAAAAACACGTTTTCTGGTGTTTTCAGCATTCCACAGTGCGTTTGATATGCGGAAACTGCCATATCTTCGGTAACGTTGTTGTTTCCAGCTGAGATATGCATTTTCAGTGATAATCTTCATGATTCTGCTGTTACAAGTGTGCAGAATCACCGAAATCGCTGTTTTCGTGCTTATGAATGCGAAAAACACGTTTTCTGGTGTTTTCAGCACTCCACAGTGCGTTTGATATGCGGAAACTGTCATATCTTCGGTATCGTTGTTGTTTCCAGCTGAGGTATGCATTTTCAGTGATAATCTTCATGATTCTGCTGTTACAAGTGTGCAGAATCACCGAAATCGCTGTTTTCGTGCTATTGAATGCGAAAACACGTTTTCTGCTGTTTTCAGCACGCCACAGAGTGTTTGACATGCGGAAACTGCGATATCTTTGGTATCGTTGTTGTTTCCAGCTGAGATATGCATTATCAGTGATAATCTTCATGATTCTGCTGTTACAAGTGTGCAGAATCACCGAAATCGCTGTTTTCGTGCTATAGAACGCGAAAAACAGGTTTTCTGGTGTCTACAGCACTCCACAGTTCGTTTGATATGCGGAAACTGCCATATCTTCGGTAACGTTGTTGTTTCCAGCTGAGATATGCATTTTCAGTGATATTCTTCATGATTCTGCTGTTACAAATGTGCAGAATCACCGAAATCGCTGTTTTCGTGCTTTTGAATGCGAAGAACACGTTTTCTGGTGTTTTCAGCACTCCACAGTGCGTTTGATATGCGGAAACTGCCATATCTTCGGTATCGTTGATGTTTCCAGCTGAGATATGCATTTTCAGTGATAATCTTCATGATTCTGCTGTTTCAAATGTGCAGAATCACCGAAATCGCTGTTTTCGTGCTTTTGAATGCGAAAAACACGTTTTCTGCTGTTTTCAGCACGCCACAGAGTGTTTGACATGCGGAAACTGCGATATCTTTGGTATCGTTGTTGTTTCCAGCTGAGATATGCATTATCAGTGATAATCTTCATGATTCTGCTGTTACAAGTGTGCAGAATCACCGAAATCGCTGTTTTCGTGCTATTGAACACAAAAAACACGTTTTCTGTTGTTTTCAGCACTCCACAGTGCGTTAGATATGCGGAAAGTGCCATATCTTCGGTATCGTTGTTGTTTCCAGCAGAGATATGCATTTTCAGTGATAATCTTCATGAGTCTGCTGTTACAAGTGTGCAGAATCACCGAAATCGCTGTTTTCGTGCTTTTGAATGCGAAAAACACGTTTTCTGGTGTTTTCAGCACTCCACAGTGCGTTTGATATGCGGAAACTGCCATATCTTCGGTATCGTTGATGTTTCTAGCTGAGAAATGCATTTTCAGTGATAATCTTCATGATTCTGCTGTTACAAGTGTGCAGAATCACCGAAATCGCTGTTTTCGTGCTTTTGAATGCGAAAAACACGTTTTCTGTTGTTTTAAGCACTCCACAGTGCGTTTGATATGCGGAAACTGCCATATCTTCGGTATCGTTGTTGTTTCCAGCTGAGATATGCATTTTCAGTGATAATATTCATGATTCTGCTGTTACAAGTGTGCAGAATCATCGAAATCGCTGTTTTCGTGCTATTGAATGCGAAAACACGTTTTCTGGTGTTTTCAGCACTCCACAGTGCGTTTGATATGCGGAAACTGCCATATCTTCGGTATCGTTGATGTTTCCAGCTGAGATATGCATTTTCAGTGATAATCTTCATGATTCTGCTGTTACAAGTGTGCAGAATCACCGAAATCGCTGTTTTCGTGCTTTTGAATGCGAAAAACACGTTTTCTGGTGTTTTCAGCACTCCACAGTGCGTTTGATATGCGGAAACTGCCATATCTTCGGTATCGTTGATGTTTCCAGCTGAGATATGCATTTTCAGTGATAATCTTCATGATTCTGCTGTTACAAATGTGCAGAATCACCGAAATCGCTGTTTTCGTGCTTTTGAATGCGAAGAACACGTTTTCTGGTGTTTTCAGCACTCCACAGTGCGTTTGATATGCGGAAACTGCCATATCTTCGGTATCGTTGATGTTTCCAGCTGAGATATGCATTTTCAGTGATAATCTTCATGATTCTGCTGTTTCAAATGTGCAGAATCACCGAAATCGCTGTTTTCGTGCTTTTGAATGCGAAAAACACGTTTTCTGCTGTTTTCAGCACGCCACAGAGTGTTTGACATGCGGAAACTGCGATATCTTTGGTATCGTTGTTGTTTCCAGCTGAGATATGCATTATCAGTGATAATCTTCATGATTCTGCTGTTACAAGTGTGCAGAATCACCGAAATCGCTGTTTTCGTGCTATTGAACGCAAAAAACACGTTTTCTGGTGTTTTCAGCACTCCACAGTGCGTTTGATATGCGGAAAGTGCCATATCTTCGGTATCGTTGTTGTTTCCAGCAGAGATATGCATTTTCAGTGATAATCTTCATGAGTCTGCTGTTACAAGTGTGCAGAATCACCGAAATCGCTGTTTTCGTGCTTTTGAATGCGAAAAACACGTTTTCTGGTGTTTTCAGCACTCCACAGTGCGTTTGATATGCGGAAACTGCCATATCTTCGGTATCGTTGATGTTTCTAGCTGAGAAATGCATTTTCAGTGATAATCTTCATGATTCTGCTGTTACAAGTGTGCAGAATCACCGAAATCGCTGTTTTCGTGCTTTTGAATGCGAAAAACACGTTTTCTGGTGTTTTCAGCACTCCACAGTGCGTTTGATATGCGGAAACTGCCATATCTTCGGTATCGTTGTTGTATCCAGCTGAGATATGCATTTTCAGTGATAATCTTCATGATTCTGCTGTTACAAGTGTAGGGAATCACCGAAACCGCTGTTTTCGTGCTATTGAATGCGAAAAACACGTCTTCTGGTGTTTTCAGCACTCCACAGTGCGTTTGATATGCGGAAACTGCCATATCTTCGGTATCGTTGATGTTTCCAGCTGAGATATGCATTTTCAGTGATAATCTTCAAGATTCTGCTGCTACAAATGTGCAGAATCACCGAAATCGCTGTTTTCGTGCTTTTGAATGCGAAAAACACGTTTTCTGGTGTTTTCAGCACGCCACAGAGTGTTTGACATGCGGAAACTGCGATATCTTCGGTATCGTTGATGTGTCCAGCTGAGATATGCATTTTCAGTGATAATCTTCATGATTCTGCTGTTACAAATGTGCAGAATCACCGAAATCGCTGTTTTCGTGCTATTGAATGCGAAAACACGTTTTCTGGTGTTTTCAGCACTCCACAGTGCGTTTGATATGCGGAAACTGCCATATCTTCGGTATCGTTGATGTTTCCAGCTGAGATATGCATTTTCAGTGATAATCTTCATGATTCTGCTGTTACAAGTGTGCAGAATCACCGAAATCGCTGTTTTCGTGCTATTGAACGCAAAAAACACGTTTTCTGGTGTTTTCAGCACTCCACAGTGCGTTTGATATGCGGAAAGTGCCATATCTTCGGTATCGTTGTTGTTTCCAGCAGAGATATGCATTTTCAGTGATAATCTTCATGATTCTGCTGTTACAAGTGTGCAGAATCACCGAAATCGCTGTTTTCGTGCTTTTGAATGCGAAAAACACGTTTTCTGGTGTTTTCAGCACTCCACAGTGCGTTTGATATGCGGAAACTGCCATATCTTCGGTATCGTTGTTGTATCCAGCTGAGATATGCATTTTCAGTGATAATCTTCATGATTCTGCTGTTACAAGTGTAGGGAATCACCGAAACCGCTGTTTTCGTGCTATTGAATGCGAAAAACACGTCTTCTGGTGTTTTCAGCACTCCACAGTGCGTTTGATATGCGGAAACTGCCATATCTTCGGTATCGTTGATGTTTCCAGCTGAGATATGCATTTTCAGTGATAATCTTCATGATTCTGCTGTTACAAGTGTGCAGAATCACCGAATTCGCTGTTTTCGTGCTTTTGAATGCGAAAAACACGTTTTCTGGTGTTTTCAGCACTCCACAGTGCGTTTGATATGCGGAAACTGCCATATCTTCGGTATCGTTGATGTTTCCAGCTGAGATATGCATTTTCAGTGATAATCTTCATGATTCTGCTGCTACAAGTGTGCAGAATCACCGAAATCGCTGTTTTCGTGCTTTTGAATGCGAAAAACACGTTTTCTGGTGTTTTCAGCACTCCACAGTGCGTTTGATATGCGGAAACTGCCATATCTTCGGTATCGTTGTTGTTTCCAGCTGAGATATGCATTTTCAGTGATATACTTCATGATTCTGCTGTTACAAGTGTGCAGAATCACCGACATCGCTGTTTTCGTGCTATTGAATGCGAAAACACGTTTTCTGGTGTTTTCAGCACTCCACAGTGCGTTTGATATGCGGAAACTGCCATATCTTCGGTATCGTTGATGTTTCCAGCTGAGATATGCATTTTCAGTGATAATCTTCAAGATTCTGCTGCTACAAATGTGCAGAATCACCGAAATCGCTGTTTTCGTGCTTTTGAATGCGAAAAACACGTTTTCTGGTGTTTTCAGCACGCCACAGAGTGTTTGACATGCGGAAACTGCGATATCTTCGGTATCGTTGATGTGTCCAGCTGAGATATGCATTTTCAGTGATAATCTTCATGATTCTGCTGTTACAAATGTGCAGAATCACCGAAATCGCTGTTTTCGTGCTATTGAATGCGAAAAACACGTTTTCTGGTGTTTTCAGCACGCCACAGAGTGTATGACATGCGGAAACTGCGATATCTTTGGTATCGTTGTTGTTTCCAGCTGAGATATGCATTTTCAGTGATAATCTTCATGATTCTGCTGTTACAAGAGTGCAGAATCACCGAAATCGCTGTTTTCGTGCTATTGAATGCGAAAAACACGTTTTCTAGTGTCTTCAGCTCTCCACAGTGCGTTTGATATGCGGAAACTGCCATATCTTCGGTATCGTTGTTGTATCCAGCTGAGATATGCATTTTCAGTGATAATCTTCATGATTCTGCTGTTACAAGAGTGCAGAATCACCGAAATCGCTGTTTTCGTGCTATTGAATGCGAAAACACGTTTTCTGGTGTTTTCAGCACTCCACAGTGCGTTTGATATGCGGAAACTGCCATATCTTCGGTATCGTTGATGTTTCGAGCTGAGATATGCATTTTCAGTGATAATCTTCTTGATTCTGCTGTTACAAGTGTGCAGAATCACCGAAATCGCTGTTTTCGTGCTATTGAATGCGAAAAACACGTTTTCTGGTGTTTTCAGCACTCCACAGTGCGTTTGATATGCGGAAACTGCCATATCTTCGGTATCGTTGTTGTATCCAGCTGAGATATGCATTTTCAGTGATAATCTTCATGATTCTGCTGTTACAAGTGTAGGGAATCACCGAAACCGCTGTTTTCGTGCTATTGAATGCGAAAAACACGTCTTCTGGTGTTTTCAGCACTCCACAGTGCGTTTGATATGCGGAAACTGCCATATCTTCGGTATCGTTGATGTTTCCAGCTGAGATATGCATTTTCAGTGATAATCTTCATGATTCTGCTGTTACAAGTGTGCAGAATCACCGAATTCGCTGTTTTCGTGCTTTTGAATGCGAAAAACACGTTTTCTGGTGTTTTCAGCACTCCACAGTGCGTTTGATATGCGGAAACTGCCATATCTTCGGTATCGTTGATGTTTCCAGCTGAGATATGCATTTTCAGTGATAATCTTCAAGATTCTGCTGCTACAAATGTGCAGAATCACCGAAATCGCTGTTTTCGTGCTTTTGAATGCGAAAAACACGTTTTCTGGTGTTTTCAGCACTCCACAGTGCGTTTGATATGCGGAAACTGCCATATCTTCGGTATCGTTGTTGCTTCCAGCTGGGATATGCATTTTCAGTGATAATCTTCATGACTCTGCTGTTACAAGTGTGCAGAATCACCGAAATCGCTGTTTTCGTGCTATTGAATGCGAAAAACACGTTTTCTGGTGTTTTCAGCAGTCCACAGTGCGTTTGATATGCGGAAACTGCCATATCTTCGGTATCGTTGTTGCTTCCAGCTGGGATATGCATTTTCAGTGATAATCTTCATGACTCTGCTGTTACAAGTGTGCAGAATCACCGAAATCGCTGTTTTCGTGCTATTGAATGCGAAAAACACGTTTTCTGGTGTTTTCAGCTCTCCACAGTGCGTTTGATATGCGGAAACTGCCATATCTTCGGTATCGTTGTTGTTTCCAGCTGAGATATGCATTTTCAGTGATAATCTTCATGATTCTGCTGTTACAAGTGTGCGGAATCACCGAAATCGCTGTTTTCGTGCTATTGAATGCGAAAAACACGTTTTCTGGTGTTTTCAGCACTCCACAGTGCTTTTGATATGCGGAAACTGCCATATCTTCGGTATCGTTGCTGTTTCGAGCTGAGATATGCATTTTCAGTGATAATCTTCATGATTCTGCTGTTACAAGTGTGCAGAATCACCGAAATCGCTGTTTTCGTGCTTTTGAATGCGAAAAACACGTTTTCTGGTGTTTTCAGCACGCCACAGAGTGTTTGACATGCGGAAACTGCGATATCTTCGGTATCGTTGATGTGTCCAGCTGAGATATGCATTTTCAGTGATAATCTTCATGATTCTGCTGTTACAAATGTGCAGAATCACCGAAATCGCTGTTTTCGTGCTATTGAATGCGAAAAACACGTTTTCTGGTGTTTTCAGCACGCCACAGAGTGTATGACATGCGGAAACTGCGATATCTTTGGTATCGTCGTTGTTTCCAGCTGAGATATGCATTTTCAGTGATAATCTTCATGATTCTGCTGTTACAAGAGTGCAGAATCACCGAAATCGCTGTTTTCGTGCTATTGAATGCGAAAAACACGTTTTCTAGTGTCTTCAGCTCTCCACAGTGCGTTTGATATGCGGAAACTGCCATATCTTCGGTATCGTTGTTGTATCCAGCTGAGATATGCATTCTCAGTGATAATCTTCATGATTCTGCTGTTACAAGAGTGCAGAATCACCGAAATCGCTGTTTTCGTGCTACTGAATTCGAAAACACGTTTTCTGGTGTTTTCAGCACTCCACAGTGCGTTTGATATGCGGAAACTGCCATATCTTCGGTATCGTTGTTGGTTCCAGCTGAGATATGCATTCTCAGTGATAATCTTCATGATTCTGCTGTTACAAGTGTGCAGAATCACCGAAATCGCTGTTTTCGTGCTTTTGAATGCGAAAATCACGTTTTCTGGTGTTTTCAGCACTCCACAGTGCGTTTGATATGCGGAAACTGCCATATCTTCGGTATCGTTGTTGTATCCAGCTGAGATATGCATTTTCAGTGATAATCTTCATGATTCTGCTGTTACAAGAGTGCAGAATCACCGAAATCGCTGTTTTCGTGCTATTGAATGCGAAAACACGTTTTCTGGTGTTTTCAGCACTCCACAGTGCGTTTGATATGCGGAAACTGCCATATCTTCGGTATCGTTGATGTTTCGAGCTGAGATATGCATTTTCAGTGATAATCTTCATGATTCTGCTGTTACAAGTGTGCAGAATCACCGAAATCGCTGTTTTCGTGCTTTTGAATGCGAAAAACACGTTTTCTGGTGTTTTCAGCACGCCACAGAGTGTTTGACATGCGGAAACTGCGATATCTTCGGTATCGTTGATGTGTCCAGCTGAGATATGCATTTTCAGTGATAATCTTCATGATTCTGCTGTTACAAATGTGCAGAATCACCGAAATCGCTGTTTTCGTGCTATTGAATGCGAAAAACACGTTTTCTGGTGTTTTCAGCACGCCACAGAGTGTATGACATGCGGAAACTGCGATATCTTTGGTATCGTTGTTGTTTCCAGCTGAGATATGCATTTTCAGTGATAATCTTCATGATTCTGCTGTTACAAGAGTGCAGAATCACCGAAATCGCTGTTTTCGTGCTATTGAATGCGAAAAACACGTTTTCTAGTGTTTTCAGCACTCCACAGTGCGTTTGATATGCGGAAACTGCCATATCTTCGGTATCGTTGTTGCTTCCAGCTGGGATATGCATTTTCAGTGATAATCTTCATGATTCTGCTGTTACAAGTGTGCAGAATCACCGAAATCGCTGTTTTCGTGCTATTGAATGCGAAAAACACGTTTTCTGGTGTTTTCAGCACTCCACAGTGCGTTTGATATGCGGAAACTGCCATATCTTCGGTATCGTTGTTGTTTCCAGCTGAGATATCCATTTTCAGTGATAATCCACATGATTCTGCTGTTACAAGTGTGCAGAATCACCGAAATCGCTGTTTTCGTGCTTTTGTATGCGAAAAACACGTTTTCTGGTGTTTTCAGCACTCCACAGTGCGTTTGATATGCGGAAACTGCCATATCTTCGGTATCGTTGATGTTTCCAGCTGAGATGTGCATTTTCAGTGATAATCTTCATGATTCTGCTGTTACAAGTGTGCAGAATCACCGAAATCGCTGTTTTCGTGCTATTGAATGCGAAAAACACGTTTTCTGGTGTTTTCAGCAGTCCACAGTGCGTTTGATATGCGGAAACTGCCATATCTTCGGTATCGTTGTTGTTTCCAGCTGAGATATGCATTTTCAGTGATAATCTTCATGATTCTGCTGTTACAAGTGTGCGGAATCACCGAAATCGCTGTTTTCGTGCTATTGAATGCGAAAAACACGTTTTCTGGTGTTTTCAGCACTCCACAGTGCTTTTGATATGCGGAAACTGCCATATCTTCGGTATCGTTGTTGTATCCAGCTGAGATATGCATTTTCAGTGATAATCTTCATGATTCTGCTGTTACAAGTGTGCAGAATCACCGAAATCGCTGTTTTCGTGCTATTGAATGCGAAAACACGTTTTCTGGTGTTTTCAGCACTCCACAGTGCGTTTGATATGCGGAAACTGCCATATCTTCGGTATCGTTGATGTTTCGAGCTGAGATATGCATTTTCAGTGATAATCTTCATGATTCTGCTGTTACAAGTGTGCAGAATCACCGAAATCGCTGTTTTCGTGCTTTTGAATGCGAAAAACACGTTTTCTGGTGTTTTCAGCACGCCACAGAGTGTTTGACATGCGGAAACTGCGATATCTTCGGTATCGTTGATGTGTCCAGCTGAGATATGCATTTTCAGTGATAATCTTCATGATTCTGCTGTTACAAATGTGCAGAATCACCGAAATCGCTGTTTTCGTGCTATTGAATGCGAAAAACACGTTTTCTGGTGTTTTCAGCACGCCACAGAGTGTATGACATGCGGAAACTGCGATATCTTTGGTATCGTCGTTGTTTCCAGCTGAGATATGCATTTTCAGTGATAATCTTCATGATTCTGCTGTTACAAGAGTGCAGAATCACCGAAATCGCTGTTTTCGTGCTATTGAATGCGAAAAACACGTTTTCTAGTGTCTTCAGCTCTCCACAGTGCGTTTGATATGCGGAAACTGCCATATCTTCGGTATCGTTGTTGTATCCAGCTGAGATATGCATTCTCAGTGATAATCTTCATGATTCTGCTGTTACAAGAGTGCAGAATCACCGAAATCGCTGTTTTCGTGCTACTGAATTCGAAAACACGTTTTCTGGTGTTTTCAGCACTCCACAGTGCGTTTGATATGCGGAAACTGCCATATCTTCGGTATCGTTGTTGGTTCCAGCTGAGATATGCATTCTCAGTGATAATCTTCATGATTCTGCTGTTACAAGTGTGCAGAATCACCGAAATCGCTGTTTTCGTGCTTTTGAATGCGAAAATCACGTTTTCTGGTGTTTTCAGCACTCCACAGTGCGTTTGATATGCGGAAACTGCCATATCTTCGGTATCGTTGTTGTATCCAGCTGAGATATGCATTTTCAGTGATAATCTTCATGATTCTGCTGTTACAAGTGTGCAGAATCACCGAAATCGCTGTTTTCGTGCTATTGAATGCGAAAACACGTTTTCTGGTGTTTTCAGCACTCCACAGTGCGTTTGATATGCGGAAACTGCCATATCTTCGGTATCGTTGATGTTTCGAGCTGAGATATGCATTTTCAGTGATAATCTTCATGATTCTGCTGTTACAAGTGTGCAGAATCACCGAAATCGCTGTTTTCGTGCTTTTGAATGCGAAAAACACGTTTTCTGGTGTTTTCAGCACGCCACAGAGTGTTTGACATGCGGAAACTGCGATATCTTCGGTATCGTTGATGTGTCCAGCTGAGATATGCATTTTCAGTGATAATCTTCATGATTCTGCTGTTACAAATGTGCAGAATCACCGAAATCGCTGTTTTCGTGCTATTGAATGCGAAAAACACGTTTTCTGGTGTTTTCAGCACGCCACAGAGTGTATGACATGCGGAAACTGCGATATCTTTGGTATCGTTTTTGTTTCCAGCTGAGATATGCATTTTCAGTGATAATCTTCATGATTCTGCTGTTACAAGAGTGCAGAATCACCGAAATCGCTGTTTTCGTGCTATTGAATGCGAAAAACACGTTTTCTAGTGTCTTCAGCTCTCCACAGTGCGTTTGATATGCGGAAACTGCCATATCTTCGGTATCGTTGTTGTATCCAGCTGAGATATGCATTTTCAGTGATAATCTTCATGATTCTGCTGTTACAAGAGTGCAGAATCACCGAAATCGCTGTTTTCGTGCTATTGAATGCGAAAACACGTTTTCTGGTGTTTTCAGCACTCCACAGTGCGTTTGATATGCGGAAACTGCCATATCTTCGGTATCGTTGTTGGTTCCAGCTGAGATATGCATTCTCAGTGATAATCTTCATGATTCTGCTGTTACACGTGTGCAGAATCACCGATATCGCTGTTTTCGTGCTTTTGAGTGCGAAAAACACGTTTTCTGGTGTTTTCAGCACTCCACAGTGCGTTTGATATGCGGAAACTGCCATATCTTCGGTATCGTTGATGTTTCCAGCTGAGATATGCATTTTCAGTGATAATCTTCATGATTCTGCTGTTACAAGTGTGCAGAATCACCGAAATCGCTGTTTTCGTGCTATTGAATGCGAAAAACACGTTTTCTGGTGTTTTCAGCACTCCGCAGTGCGTTTGATATGCGGAAACTGCCATATCTTCGGTATCGTTGTTGCGTCCAGCTGGGATATGCATTTTCAGTGATAATCTTCATGACTCTGCTGTTACAAGTGTGCAGAATCACCGAAATCGCTGTTTTCGTGCTATTGAATGCGAAAATCACGTTTTCTGGTGTTTTCAGCACTCCACAGTGCGTTTGATATGCGGAAACTGAAATATCTTCGGTATCGTTGTTGTTTCCAGCTGAGATATGCATTTTCAGTGATAATCTTCATGATTCTGCTGTTACAAGTGTGCAGAATCACAGAAATCGCTGTTTTCGTGCTATTGAATGCGAAAACACGTTTTCTGGTGTTTTCAGCACTCCACAGTGCGTTTGATATGCGGAAACTGCCATATCTTCGGTATCGTTGATGTTTCCAGCTGAGATATGCATTTTCAGTGATAATCTTCATGATTCTGCTGTAACAAGTGTGCAGAATCACCGAAATCGCTGTTTTCGTGCTTTTGAATGCGAAAAACACGTTTTCTGGTGTTTTCAGCACTCCACAGTGCGTTTGATATGCGGAAACTGCCATATCTTCGGTATCGTTGTTGTTTCCAGCTGAGATATGCATTTTCAGTGATAATCTTCATGATTCTGCTGTTACAAGTGTGCAGAATCACCGACATCGCTGTTTTCGTGCTATTGAATGCGAAAACACGTTTTCTGGTGTTTTCAGCACTCCACAGTGCGTTTGATATGCGGAAACTGCCATATCTTCGGTATCGTTGATGTTTCCAGCTGAGATATGCATTTTCAGTGATAATCTTCAAGATTCTGCTGCTACAAATGTGCAGAATCACCGAAATCGCTGTTTTCGTGCTTTTGAATGCGAAAAACACGTTTTCTGGTGTTTTCAGCACGCCACAGAGTGTTTGACATGCGGAAACTGCGATATCTTCGGTATCGTTGATGTGTCCAGCTGAGATATGCATTTTCAGTGATAATCTTCATGATTCTGGTGTTACAAATGTGCAGAATCACCGAAATCGCTGTTTTCGTGCTTTTGAATGCGAAAAACACGTTTTCTGGTGTTTTCAGCACTCCACAGTGCGTTTGATATGCGGAAACTTCCATATCTTCGGTATCGTTGTTGTTTCCAGCTGAGATATGCATTTTCAGTGATAATCTTCAAGATTCTGCTGCTACAAATGTGCAGAATCACCGAAATCGCTGTTTTCGTGCTTTTGAATGCGAAAAACACGGTTTCTGGTGTTTTCAGCACGCCACAGAGTGTTTGACATGCGGAAACTGCGATATCTTCGGTATCGTTGATGTGTCCAGCTGAGATATGCATTCTCAGTGATAATCTTCATGATTCTGCTGTTACAAGTGTGCAGAATCACCGAAATCGCTGTTTTCGTGCTTTTGAATGCGAAAATCACGTTTTCTGGTGTTTTCAGCACTCCACAGTGCGTTTGATATGCGGAAACTGAAATATCTACGGTATCGTTGTTATTTCCAGCTGAGATATGCATTCTCAGCGATAATCTTCATGATTCTGCTGTTACAAGTGTGCAGAATCACCGATATCGCTGTTTTCGTGCTTTTGTATGTGAAAAACACGTTTTCTGGTGTTTTCAGCACTCCACAGTGCGTTTGATATGCGGAAACTGCCATATCTTCGGTATCGTTGATGTTTCCAGCTGAGATATGCATTTTCAGTGATAATCTTCATGATTCTGCTGTTACAAGTGTGCAGAATCACCGAAATCGCTGTTTTCGTGCTATTGAATGCGAAAAACACGTTTTCTGGTGTTTTCAGCACTCCACAGTGCGTTTGATATGCGGAAACTGCCATATCTTCGGTATCGTTGTTGTTTCCAGCTGAGATATCCATTTTCAGTGATAATCCTCATGATTCTGCTGTTACAAGTGTGCAGAATCACCGAAATTGCTGTTTTCGTGCTATTGAATGCGAAAAACACGTTTTCTGGTGTTTTCAGCACTCCACAGTGCGTTTGATATGCGGAAACTGCCATATCTTCGGTATCGTTGTTGCTTCCAGCTGGGATATGCATTTTCAGTGATAATCTTCATGACTCTGCTGTTACAAGTGTGCAGAATCACCGAAATCGCTGTTTTCGTGCTTTTGTATGCGAAAAACACGTTTTCTGGTGTTTTCAGCACTCCACAGTGCGTTTGATATGCGGAAACTGCCATATCTTCGGTATCGTTGATGTTTCCAGCTGAGATATGCATTTTCAGTGATAATCTTCATGATTCTGCTGTTACAAGTGTGCAGAATCACCGAAATCGCTGTTTTCGTACTATTCAATGCGAAAAACACGTTTTCTGGTGTTTTCAGCACTCCACAGTGCGTTTGATATGCGGAAACTGCCATATCTTCGGTATCGTTGTTGCTTCCAGCTAGGATATGCATTTTCAGTGATAATCTTCATGACTCTGCTGTTACAAGTGTGCAGAATCACCGAAATCGCTGTTTTCGTGCTATTGAATGCGAAAAACACGTTTTCTGGTGTTTTCAGCTCTTCACAGTGCGTTTGATATGCGGAAACTGCCATATCTTCGGTATCGTTGTTGTTTGCAGCTGAGATATGCATTCTCAGTGATAATCTTCATGATTCTGCTGTTACAAGTGTGCAGAATCACCGAAATCGCTGTTTTCGTGCTTTTGAATGCGAAAATCACGTTTTCTGGTGTTTTCAGCACTCCACAGTGCGTTTGATATGCGGAAACTGAAATATCTACGGTATCGTTGTTATTTCCAGCTGAGATATGCATTCTCAGCGATAATCTTCATGATTCTGCTGTTACAAGTGTGCAGAATCACCGATATCGCTGTTTTCGTGCTTTTGTATGTGAAAAACACGTTTTCTGGTGTTTTCAGCACTCCACAGTGCGTTTGATATGCGGAAACTGCCATATCTTCGGTATCGTTGATGTTTCCAGCTGAGATATGCATTTTCAGTGATAATCTTCATGATTCTGCTGTTACAAGTGTGCAGAATCACCGAAATCGCTGTTTTCGTGCTATTGAATGCGAAAAACACGTTTTCTGGTGTTTTCAGCACTCCACAGTGCGTTTGATATGCGGAAACTGCCATATCTTCGGTATCGTTGTTGTTTCCAGCTGAGATATCCATTTTCAGTGATAATCCTCATGATTCTGCTGTTACAAGTGTGCAGAATCACCGAAATTGCTGTTTTCGTGCTATTGAATGCGAAAAACACGTTTTCTGGTGTTTTCAGCACTCCACAGTGCGTTTGATATGCGGAAACTGCCATATCTTCGGTATCGTTGTTGCTTCCAGCTGGGATATGCATTTTCAGTGATAATCTTCATGACTCTGCTGTTACAAGTGTGCAGAATCACCGAAATCGCTGTTTTCGTGCTTTTGTATGCGAAAAACACGTTTTCTGGTGTTTTCAGCACTCCACAGTGCGTTTGATATGCGGAAACTGCCATATCTTCGGTATCGTTGATGTTTCCAGCTGAGATATGCATTTTCAGTGATAATCTTCATGATTCTGCTGTTACAAGTGTGCAGAATCACCGAAATCGCTGTTTTCGTACTATTCAATGCGAAAAACACGTTTTCTGGTGTTTTCAGCACTCCACAGTGCGTTTGATATGCGGAAACTGCCATATCTTCGGTATCGTTGTTGCTTCCAGCTAGGATATGCATTTTCAGTGATAATCTTCATGACTCTGCTGTTACAAGTGTGCAGAATCACCGAAATCGCTGTTTTCGTGCTATTGAATGCGAAAAACACGTTTTCTGGTGTTTTCAGCTCTTCACAGTGCGTTTGATATGCGGAAACTGCCATATCTTCGGTATCGTTGTTGTTTGCAGCTGAGATATGCATTTTCAGTGATAATCTTCATGATTCTGCTGTTACAAGTGTGCAGAATCACCGAAATCGCTGTTTTCGTGCTATTGAATGCGAAAAACACGTTTTCTGGTGTTTTCAGCACTCCACAGTGCGTTTGATATGCGGAAACTGCCATATCTTCGGTATCGTTGTTGTTTCCAGCAGAGATATGCATTTTCAGTGATAATCTTCATGATTCTGCTGTTACAAGTGTGCAGAATCACCGAAATCGCTGTTTTCGTGCTATTGAATGCGAAAACACGTTTTCTGGTGTTTTCAGCACTCCACAGTGCGTTTGATATGCGGAAACTGCCATATCTTCGGTATCGTTGATGTTTCGAGCTGAGATATGCATTTTCAGTGATAATCTTCATGATTCTGCTGTTACAAGTGTGCAGAATCACCGAAATCGCTGTTTTCGTGCTTTTGAATGCGAAAATCACGTTTTCTGGTGTTTTCAGCACTCCACAGTGCGTTTGATATGCGGAAACTGCCATATCTTCGGTATCGTTGATGTTTCCAGCTGAGATATGCATTTTCAGTGATAATCTTCATGATTCTGCTGTTACAAGTGTGCAGAATCACCGAAATCGCTGTTTTCGTGCTATTGAATGCGAAAAACACGTTTTCTGGTGTTTTCAGCACTCCACAGTGCGTTTGATATGCGGAAACTGCCATATCTTCGGTATCGTTGTTGTTTCCAGCTGAGATATCCATTTTCAGTGATAATCCTCATGATTCTGCTGTTACAAGTGTGCAGAATCACCGAAATCGCTGTTTTCGTGCTATTGAATGCGAAAAACACGTTTTCTGGTGTTTTCAGCACTCCACAGTGCGTTTGATATGCGGAAACTGCCATATCTTCGGTATCGTTGTTGCTTCCAGCTGGGATATGCATTTTCAGTGATAATCTTCATGACTCTGCTGTTACAAGTGTGCAGAATCACCGAAATCGCTGTTTTCGTGCTTTTGTATGCGAAAAACACGTTTTCTGGTGTTTTCAGCACTCCACTGTGCGTTTGATATGCGGAAACTGCCATATCTTCGGTATCGTTGATGTTTCCAGCTGAGATATGCATTTTCAGTGATAATCTTCATGATTCTGCTGTTACAAGTGTGCAGAATCACCGAAATCTCTGTTTTCGTGCTATTGAATGCGAAAAACACGTTTTCTGGTGTTTTCAGCACTCCACAGTGCGTTTGATATGCGGAAACTGCCATATCTTCGGTATCGTTGTTGCTTCCAGCTGGGATATGCATTTTCAGTGATAATCTTCATGACTCTGCTGTTACAAGTGTGCAGAAACACCGAAATCGCTGTTTTCGTGCTATTGAATGCGAAAAACACGTTTTCTGGTGTTTTCAGCTCTTCACAGTGCGTTTGATATGCGGAAACTGCCATATCTTCGGTATCGTTGTTGTTTCCAGCTGAGATATGCATTTTCAGTGATAATCTTCATGATTCTGCTGTTACAAGTGTGCAGAATCACCGAAATCGCTGTTTTCGTGCTATTGAATGCGAAAAACACGTTTTCTGGTGTTTTCAGCACTCCACAGTGCGTTTGATATGCGGAAACTGCCATATCTTCGGTATCGTTGTTGTTTCCAGCAGAGATATGCATTTTCAGTGATAATCTTCATGATTCTGCTGTTACAAGTGTGCAGAATCACCGAAATCGCTGTTTTCGTGCTATTGAATGCGAAAAACACGTTTTCTGGTGTTTTCAGCACTCCACAGTGCGTTTGATATGCGGAAACTGCCATATCTTCGGTATCGTTGTTGTATCCAGCTGAGATATGCATTTTCAGTGATATTCTTCATAATTCTGCTGTTACAAGTGTGCAGAATCACCGAAATCGCTGTTTTCGTGCTATTGAATGCGAAAACACGTTTTCTGGTGTTTTCAGCACTCCACAGTGCGTTTGATATGCGGAAACTGCCATATCTTCGGTATCGTTGATGTTTCGAGCTGAGATATGCATTTTCAGTGATAATCTTCATGATTCTGCTGTTACAAGTGTGCAGAATCACCGAAATCGCTGTTTTCGTGCTTTTGAATGCGAAAATCACGTTTTCTGGTGTTTTCAGCACTCCACAGTGCGATTGATATGCGGAAACTGAAATATCTTCGGTATCGTTGTTGTTTCCAGCTGAGATATGCATTTTCAGTGATAATCTTCATGATTCTGCTGTTACAAGTGTGCAGAATCACCGAAATCGCTGTTTTCGTGCTATTGAATGCGAAAACACGTTTTCTGGTGTTTTCAGCACTCCACAGTGCGTTTGATATGCGGAAACTGCCATATCTTCGGTATCGTTGATGTTTCCAGCTGAGATATGCATTATCAGTGATAATCTTCATGATTCTGCTGTTACAAGTGTGCAGAATCACCGAAATCGCTGTTTTCGTGCTATTGAATGCGAAAACACGTTTTCTGGTGTTTTCAGCACTCCACAGTGCGTTTGATATGCGGAAACTGCCATATCTTCGGTATCGTTGATGTTTCCAGCTGAGATATGCATTATCAGTGATAATCTTCATGATTCTGCTGTTACAAGTGTGCAGAATCACCGAAATCGCTGTTTTCGTGCTATTGAATGCGAAAACACGTTTTCTGGTGTTTTCAGCACTCCACAGTGCGTTTGATATGCGGAAACTGCCATATCTTCGGTATCGTTGATGTTTCCAGCTGAGATATGCATTCTCAGTGATAATCTTCATGATTCTGCTGTTACAAGTGTGCAGAATCACCGAAATCGCTGTTTTCGTGCTTTTGAATGCGAAAATCACGTTTTCTGGTGTTTTCAGCACTCCACAGTGCGTTTGATATGCGGAAACTGAAATATCTTCGGTATCGTTGTTATTTCCAGCTGAGATATGCATTCTCAGCGATAATCTTCATGATTCTGCTGTTACAAGTGTGCAGAATCACCGATATCGCTGTTTTCGTGCTTTTGTATGCGAAAAACACGTTTTCTGGTGTTTTCAGCACTCCACAGTGCGTTTGATATGCGGAAACTGCCATATCTTCGGTATCGTTGATGTTTCCAGCTGAGATATGCATTTTCAGTGATAATCTTCATGATTCTGCTGTTACAAGTGTGCAGAATCACCGAAATCGCTGTTTTCGTGCTATTGAATGCGAAAAACACGTTTTCTGGTGTTTTCAGCACTCCACAGTGCGTTTGATATGCGGAAACTGCCATATCTTCGGTATCGTTGTTGCTTCCAGCTGGGATATGCATTTTCAGTGATAATCTTCATGACTCTGCTGTTACAAGTGTGCAGAATCACCGAAATCGCTGTTTTCGTGCTATTGAATGCGAAAAACACGTTTTCTGGTGTTTTCAGCACTCCACAGTGCGTTTGATATGCGGAAACTGCCATATCTTCGGTATCGTTGTTGCTTCCAGCTGGGATATGCATTTTCAGTGATAATCTTCATGACTCTGCTGTTACAAGTGTGCAGAATCACCGAAATCGCTGTTTTCGTGCTATTGAATGCGAAAAACACGTTTTCTGGTGTTTTCAGCACTCCACAGTGCGTTTGATATGCGGAAACTGCCATATCTTGGGTATCGTTGTTGTTTCCAGCTGAGATATGCATTTTCAGTGATAATCTTCATGATTCTGCTGTTACAAGTGTGCAGAATCACCGACATCGCTGTTTTCGTGCTATTGAATGCGAAAACACGTTTTCTGGTGTTTTCAGCACTCCACAGTGCGTTTGATATGCGGAAACTGCCATATCTTCGGTATCGTTGATGTTTCCAGCTGAGATATGCATTTTCAGTGATAATCTTCAAGATTCTGCTGCTACAAATGTGCAGAATCACCGAAATCGCTGTTTTCGTGCTTTTGAATGCGAAAAACACGTTTTCTGGTGTTTTCAGCACGCCACAGAGTGTTTGACATGCGGAAACTGCGATATCTTCGGTATCGTTGATGTGTCCAGCTGAGATATGCATTTTCAGTGATAATCTTCATGATTCTGCTGTTACAAATGTGCAGAATCACCGAAATCGCTGTTTTCGTGCTTTTGAATGCGAAAAACACGTTTTCTGGTGTTTTCAGCACTCCACAGTGCGTTTGATATGCGGAAACTTCCATATCTTCGGTATCGTTGTTGTTTCCAGCTGAGATATGCATTTTCAGTGATAATCTTCAAGATTCTGCTGCTACAAATGTGCAGAATCACCGAAATCGCTGTTTTCGTGCTTTTGAATGCGAAAAACACGGTTTCTGGTGTTTTCAGCACGCCACAGAGTGTTTGACATGCGGAAACTGCGATATCTTCGGTATCGTTGATGTGTCCAGCTGAGATATGCATTTTCAGTGATAATCTGCATGATTCTGCTGTTACAAATGTGCAGAATCACCGAAATCGCTGTTTTCGTGCTTTTGAATGCGAAAAACACGTTTTCTGGTGTTTTCAGCACTCCACAGTGCGTTTGATATGCGGAAACTACCATATCTTCGGTATCGTTGTTGTTTCCAGCTGAGATATGCATTTTCAGTGATAATCTTCATGATTCTGCAGTTACAAGTGTGCAGAATCACCGAAATCGCTGTTTTCGTGCTATTGAATGCGAAAAACACGTTTTCTGGTGTTTTCAGCACGCCACAGAGTGTTTGACATGCGGAAACTGCGATATCTTTGGTATCGTTGTTGTTTCCAGCTGAGATATGCATTTTCAGTGATAATCTTCATGATTCTGCTGTTACAAGAGTGCAGAATCACCGAAATCGCTGTTTTCGTGCTATTGAATGCGAAAACACGTTTTCTGGTGTTTTCAGCACTCCACAGTGCGTTTGATATGCGGAAACTGCCATATCTTCGGTATCGTTGATGTTTCGAGCTGAGATATGCATTTTCAGTGATAATCTTCATGATTCTGCTGTTACAAGTTTGCAGAATCACCGAAATCGCTGTTTTCGTGCTATTGAATGCGAAAAACACGTTTTCTGGTGTTTTCAGCACTCCACAGTGCGTTTGATATGCGGAAACTGCCATATCTTCGGTATCGTTGTTGGTTCCAGCTGAGATATGCATTCTCAGTGATAATCGTCATGATTCTGCTGTTACAAGTGTGCAGAATCACCGAAATCGCTGTTTTCGTGCTTTTGAATGCGAAAATCACGTTTTCTGGTGTTTTCAGCACTCCACAGTGCGTTTGATATGCGGAAACTGCCATATCTTCGGTATCGTTGTTGCTTCCAGCTGGGATATGCATTTTCAGTGATAATCTTCATGACTCTGCTGTTACAAGTGTGCAGAATCACCGAAATCGCTGTTTTCGTGCTATTGAATGCGAAAAACACGTTTTCTGGTGTTTTCAGCTCTCCACAGTGCGTTTGATATGCGGAAACTGCCATATCTTCGGTATCGTTGTTGTTTCCAGCTGAGATATGCATTTTCAGTGATAATCTTCATGATTCTGCTGTTACAAGTGTGCAGAATCACCGAAATCGCTGTTTTCGTGCTATTGAATGCGAAAAACACGTTTTCTGGTGTTTTCAGCACTCCACAGTGCGTTTGATATGCGGAAACTGCCATATCTTCGGTATCGTTGTTGTTTCCAGCTGAGATATCCATTTTCAGTGATAATCCTCATGATTCTGCTGTTACAAGTGTGCAGAATCACCGAAATCGCTGTTTTCGTGCTATTGAATGCGAAAAACACGTTTTCTGGTGTTTTCAGCACTCCACAGTGCGTTTGATATGCGGAAACTGCCATATCTTCGGTATCGTTGTTGCTTCCAGCTGGGATATGCATTTTCAGTGATAATCTTCATGACTCTGCTGTTACAAGTGTGCAGAATCACCGAAATCGCTGTTTTCGTGCTTTTGTATGCGAAAAACACGTTTTCTGGTGTTTTCAGCACTCCACAGTGCGTTTGATATGCGGAAACTGCCATATCTTCGGTATCGTTGATGTTTCCAGCTGAGATATGCATTTTCAGTGATAATCTTCATGATTCTGCTGTTACAAGTGTGCAGAATCACCGAAATCGCTGTTTTCGTGCTATTGAATGCGAAAAACACGTTTTCTGGTGTTTTCAGCACTCCACAGTGCGTTTGATATGCGGAAACTGCCATATCTTCGGTATCGTTGTTGCTTCCAGCTGGGATATGCATTTTCAGTGATAATCTTCATGACTCTGCTGTTACAAGTGTGCAGAATCACCGAAATCGCTGTTTTCGTGCTATTGAATGCGAAAAACACGTTTTCTGGTGTTTTCAGCTCTCCACAGTGCGTTTGATATGCGGAAACTGCCATATCTTCGGTCTCGTTGTTGTTTCCAGCTGAGATATGCATTTTCAGTGATAATCTTCATGATTCTGCTGTTACAAGTGTGCAGAATCACCGAAATCACTGTTTTCGTGCTATTGAATGCGAAAACACGTTTTCTGGTGTTTTCAGCACTCCACAGTGCGTTTGATATGCGGAAACTGCCATATCTTCGGTATCGTTGATGTTTCGAGCTGAGATATGCATTTTCAGTGATAATCTTCATGATTCTGCTGTTACAAGTGTGCAGAATCACCGAAATCGCTGTTTTCGTGCTTTTGAATGCGAAAATCACGTTTTCTGGTGTTTTCAGCACTCCACAGTGCGTTTGATATGCGGAATCTGAAATATCTTCGGTATCGTTGTTGTTTCCAGCTGAGATATGCATTTTCAGTGATAATCTTCATGATTCTGCTGTTACAAGTGTGCAGAATCACCGAAATCGCTATTTTCGTGCTATTGAATGCGAAAATCACGTTTTCTGGTGTTTTCAGCACTCCACAGTGCGTTTGATATGCGGAAACTGAAATATCTTCGGTATCGTTGTTGTTTCCAGCTGAGATATGCATTTTCAGTGATAATCTTCATGATTCTGCTGTTACAAGTGTGCAGAATCACCGAAATCGCTGTTTTCGTGCTATTGAATGCGAAAACACGTTTTCTGGGGTTTTCAGCACTCCACAGTGCGTTTGATATGCGGAAACTGCCATATCTTCGGTATCGTTGATGTTTCCAGCTGAGATATGCATTATCAGTGATAATCTTCATGATTCTGCTGTTACAAGTGTGCAGAATCACCGAAATCGCTGTTTTCGTGCTATTGAATGCGAAAACACGTTTTCTGGTGTTTTCAGCACTCCACAGTGCGTTTGATATGCGGAAACTGCCATATCTTCGGTATCGTTGATGTTTCCAGCTGAGATATGCATTTTCAGTGATAATCTTCATGATTCTGCTGTTACAAGTGTGCAGTATCACCGAAATCGCTGTTTTCGTGCTTTTGTATGCGAAAAACACGTTTTCTGGTGTTTTCAGCACTCCACAGTGCGTTTGATATGCGGAAACTGCCATATCTTCGGTATCGTTGATGTTTCCAGCTGAGATATGCATTTTCAGTGATAATCTTCATGATTCTGCTGTTACAAGTGTGCAGAATCACCGAAATCGCTGTTTTCGTGCTATTGAATGCGAAAAACACGTTTTCTGGTGTTTTCAGCACTCCACAGTGCGTTTGATATGCGGAAACTGCCATATCTTCGGTATCGTTGTTGGTTCCAGCTGAGATATGCATTCTCAGTGATAATCTTCATGATTCTGCTGTTACAAGTGTGCAGAATCACCGAAATCGCTGTTTTCGTGCTTTTGAATGCGAAAATCACGTTTTCTGGTGTTTTCAGCACTCCACAGTGCGTTTGATATGCGGAAACTGAAATATCTTCGGTATCGTTGTTATTTCCAGATGAGATATGCATTCTCAGCGATAATCTTCATGATTCTGCTGTTACAAGTGTGCAGAATCACCGATATCGCTGTTTTCGTGCTTTTGTATGCGAAAAACACGTTTTCTGGTGTTTTCAGCACTCCACAGTGCGTTTGATATGCGGAAACTGCCATATCTTCGGTATCGTTGATGTTTCCAGCTGAGATATGCATTTTCAGTGATAATCTTCATGATTCTGCTGTTACAAGTGTGCAGAATCACCGAAATCGCTGTTTTCGTGCTATTGAATGCGAAAAACACGTTTTCTGGTGTTTTCAGCACTCCACAGTGCGTTTGATATGCGGAAACTGCCATATCTTCGGTATCGTTGTTGTTTCCAGCTGAGATATCCATTTTCAGTGATAATCCTCATGATTCTGCTGTTACAACTGTGCAGAATCACCGAAATCGCTGTTTTCGTGCTATTGAATGCGAAAAACACGTTTTCTGGTGTTTTCAGCACTCCACAGTGCGTTTGATATGCGGAAACTGCCATATATTCGGTATCGTTGTTGCTTCCAGCTGGGATATGCATTTTCAGTGATAATCTTCATGACTCTGCTGTTACAAGTGTGCAGAATCACCGAAATCGCTGTTTTCGTGCTTTTGTATGCGAAAAACACGTTTTCTGGTGTTTTCAGCACTCCACAGTGCGTTTGATATGCGGAAACTGCCATATCTTCGGTATCGTTGATGTTTCCAGCTGAGATATGCATTTTCAGTGATAATCTTCATGATTCTGCTGTTACAAGTGTGCAGAATCACCGAAATCGCTGTTTTCGTACTATTGAATGCGAAAAACACGTTTTCTGGTGTTTTCAGCACTCCACAGTGCGTTTGATATGCGGAAACTGCCATATCTTCGGTATCGTTGTTGCTTCCAGCTGGGATATGCATTTTCAGTGATAATCTTCATGACTCTGCTGTTACAAGTGTGCAGAATCACCGAAATCGCTGTTTTCGTTCTATTGAATGCGAAAAACACGTTTTCTGGTGTTTTCAGCTCTTCACAGTGCGTTTGATATGCGGAAACTGCCATATCTTCGGTATCGTTGTTGTTTCCAGCTGAGATATGCATTTTCAGTGATAATCTTCATGATTCTGCTGTTACAAGTGTGCAGAATCACCGAAATCGCTGTTTTCGTGCTATTGAATGCGAAAAACACGTTTTCTGGTGTTTTCAGCACTCCACAGTGCGTTTGATATGCGGAAACTGCCATATCTTCGGTATCGTTGTTGTTTCCAGCAGAGATATGCATTTTCAGTGATAATCTTCATGATTCTGCTGTTACAAGTGTGCAGAATCACCGAAATCGCTGTATTCGTGCTTTTGTATGCGAAAAACACGTTTTCTAGTGTCTTCAGCACTCCACAGTGCGTTTGATATGCGGAAACTGCCATATCTTCGGTATCGTTGTTGTATCCAGCTGAGATATGCATTTTCAGTGATACTCTTCATGATTCTGCTGTTACAAGAGTGCAGAATCACCGAAATCGCTGTTTTCGTGCTATTGAATGCGAAAACACGTTTTCTGGTGTTTTCAGCACTTCACAGTGCATTTGATATGCGGAAACTTCCATATCTTCGGTATCGTTGTTGTTTCCAGCTGAGATATGCATTCTCAGTGATAATCTTCATGATTCTGCTGTTACAAGTGTGCAGAATCACCGAAATCGCTGTTTTCGTGCTTTTGAATGCGAAAATCACGTTTTCTGGTGTTTTCAGCACTCCACAGTGCGTTTGATATGCGGAAACTGAAATATCTTCGGTATCGTTGTTTTTTCCAGCTGAGATATGCATTCTCAGTGATAATCTTCATGATTCTGCTGTTACAAGTGTGCAGAATCACCGATATCGCTGTTTTCGTGCTATTGAATGCGAAAAACACGTTTTCTGGTGTTTTCAGCACTCCACAGTGCGTTTGATACGCGGAAACTGCCATATCTTCGGTATCTTTGATGTTTCGAGCTGAGATATGCATTTTCTGTGATAATCTTCATGATTCTGCTGTTACAAGTGTGCAGAATCACCGAAATCGCTGTTTTCGTGCTATTGAATGCGAAAACACGTTTTCTGGTGTTTTCAGCACTTCACAGTGCATTTGATATGCGGAAACTTCCATATCATCGGTATCGTTGTTGTTTCCAGCTGAGATATGCATTCTCAGTGATAATATTCATGATTCTGCTGTTACAAGAGTGCAGAATCACCGAAATCGCTGTTTTCGTGCTATTGAATGCGAAAACACGTTTTCTGGTGTTTTCAGCACTTCACAGTGCATTTGATATGCGGAAACTTCCATATCTTCGGTATCGTTGTTGTTTCCAGCTGAGATATGCATTCTCAGTGATAATCTTCATGATTCTGCTGTTACAAGAGTGCAGAATCACCGAAATCGCTGTTTTCGTGCTATTGAATGCGAAAACACGTTTTCTGGTGTTTTCAGCACTCCACAGTGCGTTTGATATGCGGAAACTGCCATATCTTCGGTATCGTTGATGTTTCGAGCTGAGATATGCATTTTCTGTGATAATCTTCATGATTCTGCTGTTACAAGTGTGCAGAATCACCGAAATCGCTGTTTTCGTGCTATTGAATGCGAAAAACACGTTTTCTGGTGTTTTCAGCACTCCACAGTGCGTTTGATATGCGGAAACTGCCATATCTTCGGTATCGTTGTTGGTTCCAGCTGAGATATGCATTCTCAGTGATAATCTTCATGATTCTGCTGTTACAAGTGTGCAGAATCACCGAAATCGCTGTTTTCGGGCTTTTGAATGCGAAAATCACGTTTTCTGGTGTTTTCAGCACTCCACAGTGCGTTTGATATGCGGAAACTGAAATATCTTCGGCATCGTTGTTGTTTCCAGCTGAGATATGCATTCTCAGTGATAATCTTCATGATTCTGCTGTTACAAGTGTGCAGAATCACAGATATCGCTGTATTCGTGCTTTTGTATGCGAAAAACACGTTTTCTAGTGTCTTCAGCACTCCACAGTGCGTTTGATATGCGGAAACTGCCATATCTTCGGTATCGTTGTTGTATCCAGCTGAGATATGCATTTTCAGTGATAATCTTCATGATTCTGCTGTTACAAGAGTGCAGAATCACCGAAATCGCTGTTTTCGTGCTATTGAATGCGAAAACACGTTTTCTGGTGTTTTCAGCACTCCACAGTGCGTTTGATATGCGGAAACTGCCATATCTTCGGTATCGTTGATGTTTCGTGCTGAGATATGCATTTTCAGTGATAATCTTCATGACTCTGCTGTTACAAGTGTGCAGAATCACCGAAATCGCCGTTTTCGTGCTATTGAATGCGAAAAACACGTTTTCTGGTGTTTTCAGCTCACCACAGTGCGTTTGATATGCGGAAACTGCCATATCTTCGGTATCGTTGTTGTATCCAGCTGATATATGCATTCTCAGTGATAATCTTCATGATTCTGCTGTTACAAGTGTGCAGAATCACCGAATTCGCTGTTTTCGTGCTATTGAATGCGAAAAACACGTTTTCTGGTGTTTTCAGCACTCCACAGTGCGTTTGATATGCGGAAACTGCCATATCTTCGGTATCGTTGTTGGTTCCAGCTGAGATATGCATTCTCAGTGATAATCTTCATGATTCTGCTGTTACAAGTGTGCAGAATCACCGAAATCGCTGTTTTCGTGCTTTTGAATGCGAAAATCACGTTTTCTGGTGTTTTCAGCACTCCACAGTGCGTTTGATATGCGGAAACTGAAATATCTTCGGTATCGTTGTTGTTTCCAGCTGAGATACGCATTCTCAGTGATAATCTTCATGATTCTGCTGTTACAAGTGTGCAGAATCGCCGATATCGCTGTTTTCGTGCTTTTGTATGCGAAAAACACGTTTTCTGGTGTTTTCAGCACTCCACAGTGCGTTTGATATGCGGAAACTGCCATATCTTCGGTATCGTTGATGTTTCCAGCTGAGATATGCATTTTCAGTGATAATCTTCATGATTCTGCTGTTACAAGTGTGCAGAATCACCGAAATCGCTGTTTTCGTGCTATTGAATGCGAAAAACACGTTTTCTGGTGTTTTCAGCACTCCACAGTGCGTTTGATATGCGGAAACTGCCATATCTTCGGTATCGTTGTTGCTTCCAGCTGGGATATGCATTTTCAGTGATAATCTTCATGACTCTGCTGTTACAAGTGTGCAGAATCACCGAAATCGCTGTTTTCGTGCTATTGAATGCGAAAATCACGTTTTCTGGTGTTTTCAGCACTCCACAGTGCGTTTGATATGCGGAAACTGCCATATCTTCGGTATCGTTGTTGGTTCCAGCTGAGATATGCATTCTCAGTGATAATCTTCATGATTCTGCTGTTACAAGTGTGCAGAATCACCGAAATCGCTGTTTTCGTGCTTTTGAATGCGAAAATCACGTTTTCTGGTGTTTTCAGCACTCCACAGTGCGTTTGATATGCGGAAACTGCCATATCTTCGGTATCGTTTATGTTTCCTTCTGAGATATGCATTTTCAGTGATAATCTTCATGATTCTGCAGTTACAAGTGTGCAGAATCACCGAAATCGCTGTTTTCGTGCTATTGGATGCGAAAAACACGTTTTCTGGTGTTTTCAGCACTCCACAGTGCGTTTGATATGCGGAAACTGCGATATCTTCGGTATCGTTGTTGTTTCCAGCTGAGATATGCATTCTCAGTGATAATCTTCATGATTCTGCTGTTACAAGTGTGCAGAATCACCGAAATCGCTGTTTTCGTGCTTTTGAATGCGAAAATCACGTTTTCTGGTGTTTTCAGCACTCCACAGTGCGTTTGATATGCGGAAACTGAAATATCTTCGGTATCGTTGTTGTTTCCAGCTGAGATATGCATTCTCAGTGATAATCTTCATGATTCTGCTGTTACAAGTGTGCAGAATCACCGATATCGCTGTTTTCGTGCTTTTGTATGCGAAAAACACGTTTTCTGGTGTTTTCAGCACTCCACAGTGCGTTTGATATGCGGAAACTGCCATATCTTCGGTATCGTTGATGTTTCCAGCTGAGATATGCATTTTCAGTGATAATCTTCATGATTCTGCTGTTACAAGTGTGCAGAATCACCGAAATCGCTGTTTTCGTGCTATTGAATGCGAAAAACACGTTTTCTGGTGTTTTCAGCACTCCACAGTGCGTTTGATATGCGGAAACTGCCATATCTTTGGTATCGTTGTTGCTTCCAGCTGGGATATGCATTTTCAGTGATAATCTTCATGACTCTGCTGTTACAAGTGTGCAGAATCACCGAAATCGCTGTTTTCGTGCTATTGAATGCGAAAATCACGTTTTCTGGTGTTTTCAGCACTCCACAGTGCGTTTGATATGCGGAAACTGCCATATCTTCGGTATCGTTGTTGGTTCCAGCTGAGATATGCATTCTCAGTGATAATCTTCATGATTCTGCTGTTACAAGTGTGCAGAATCACCGAAATCGCTGTTTTCGTGCTTTTGAATGCGAAAATCACGTTTTCTGGTGTTTTCAGCACTCCACAGTGCGTTTGATATGCGGAAACTGCCATATCTTCGGTATCGTTTATGTTTCCTGCTGAGATATGCATTTTCAGTGATAATCTTCATGATTCTGCAGTTACAAGTGTGCAGAATCACCGAAATCGCTGTTTTCGTGCTATTGGATGCGAAAAACACGTTTTCTGGTGTTTTCAGCACTCCACAGTGCGTTTGATATGCGGAAACTGCGATATATTCGGTATCGTTGTTGTTTCCAGCTGAGATATGCATTTTCTACGATAATCTTCGAGTTTCTTCTGTGACAAGTGTGCAGAATCACAGAAATCGCTGTTTTCGTGCTATTGAATGCGAAAAACACGTTTTCTGGTGTTTTCAGCACTTCGCAGAGCGTTTGACATGCGGAAACTGCGATATGTTCGGTATCGTTGGGTTTCCAGCTGAGATATGCATTTTCAGTGATAATCTTCACGATTCAGCTGTTACAAGTGTGCAGAAACACCGAAATCGCTGTTTTCGTGCTTTTGAATGCGAAAAACACGTTTTCTGGTGTTTTCAGCACTCCACAGTGCGTTTGATATGCGGAAACTGCGATATCTTCGGTATCGTTGTTGTTTCCAGCTGAGATATGCATTTTCAGTGATAATCTTCATGATTCTGCTGTTACAAGTGTGCAGAATCACAGAAATCGCTGTTTTCGTGCTATTGAATGCGAAAAACACGTTTTCTGGTGTTTTCAGCACTTCACAGAGCGTTTGACATGCGGAAACTGCGATATCTTCGGTATCGTTGGGTTTCCAGCTGAGATATGCATTTTCAGTGATAATCTTCACGATTCTGCTGTTACAAGTGTGCAGAAACACCGAAATCGCTGTTTTCGTGCTATTGAATGCGAAAAACACGTTTTCTGGTGTTTTCAGCACGCCACAGAGCGTTTGACATGCGGAAACTGCGATATCTTCGGTATCGTTGTTGTTTCCAGCTGAGATATGCATTTTCAGTGATAATCTTCATGATTCTGCTGTTACAAGTGTGCAGAATCAACGAAATCGCTGTTTTCGTGCTATTGAATGCGAAAAACACGTTTTCTGGTGTTTTCAGCACTCCACAGTGCGTTTGATATGCGGAAACTGCCATATCTTCGGTATCGTTTATGTTTCCTGCTGAGATATGCATTTTCAGTGATAATCTTCATGATTCTGCAGTTACAAGTGTGCAGAATCACCGAAATCGCTGTTTTCGTGCTATTGGATGCGAAAAACACGTTTTCTGGTGTTTTCAGCACTCCACAGTGCGTTTGATATGCGGAAACTGCGATATCTTCGGTATCGTTGTTGTTTCCAGCTGAGATATGCATTTTCTACGATAATCTTCGAGTTTCTTCTGTGACAAGTGTGCATAATCACAGAAATCGCTGTTTTCGTGCTATTGAATGCGAAAAACACGTTTTCTGGTGTTTTCAGCACTTCACAGAGCGTTTGACATGCGGAAACTGCGATATGTTCGGTATCGTTGGGTTTCCAGCTGAGATATGCATTTTCAGTGATAATCTTCACGATTCAGCTGTTACAAGTGTGCAGAAACACCGAAATCGCTGTTTTCGTGCTTTTGAATGCGAAAAACACGTTTTCTGGTGTTTTCAGCACTCCACAGTGCGTTTGATATGCGGAAACTGCGATATCTTCGGTATCGTTGTTGTTTCCAGCTGAGATATGCATTTTCAGTGATAATCTTCATGATTCTGCTGTTACAAGTGTGCAGAATCACCGAAATCGCTGTTTTCGTGCTATTGAATGCGAAAAACACGTTTTCTGGTGTTTTCAGCACTCCACAGTGCGTTTGATATGCGGAAACTGCGATATCTTCGGTATCGTTGTTGTTTCCAGCTGAGATATGCATTTTCTACGATAATCTTCGAGTTTCTTCTGTGACAAGTGTGCAGAATCACAGAAATCGCTGTTTTCGTGCTATTGAATGCGAAAAACACGTTTTCTGGTGTTTTCAGCACTCCACAGTGCGTTTGATATGCGGAAACTGCCATATCTTCGGTATCGTTGTTGTTTCCAGCTGAGATATGCATTTTCAGTGATAATCTTCATGATTCTGCTGTTACAAGTGTGCAGAATCATCGAAATCGCTGTTTTCGTGCTATTGAATGCGAAAAACACGTTTTCTGGTGTTTTCAGCACTTCACAGAGCGTTTGACATGCGGAAACTGCGATATCTTCGGTATCGTTGGGTTTCCAGCTGAGATATGCATTTTCAGTGATAATCTTCACGATTCTGCTGTTACAAGTGTGCAGAAACACCGAAATCGCTGTTTTCGTGCTATTGAATGCGAAAAACACGTTTTCTGGTGTTTTCAGCACGCCACAGAGCGTTTGACATGCGGAAACTGCGATATCTTCGGTATCGTTGTTGTTTCCAGCTGAGATATGCATTTTCAGTGATAATCTTCATGATTCTGCTGTTACAAGTGTGCAGAATCACCGAAATCGCTGTTTTCGTGCTATTGAATGCGAAAAACACGTTTTCTGGTGTTTTCAGCACTCCACAGTGCGTTTGATATGCGGAAACTGCGATATCTTCGGTATCGTTGTTGGTTCCAGCTGAGATATGCATTTTCAGTGATAATCTTCATGATTCTGCTGTTACAAGTGTGCAGAATCACCGAAATCGCTGTTTTCGTGCTATTGAATGCGAAAAACACGTTTTCTGGTGTTTTCAGCACTCCACAGTGCATTTGATATGCGGAAACTGCGATATCTTCGGTATCGTTGTTGTTTCCAGCTGAGATATGCATTTTCTACGATAATCTTCGAGTTTCTTCTGTGACAAGTGTGCAGAATCACCGAAATAGCTGTTTTCGTGCTATTGAATGCGAAAAACACGTTTTCTGGTGTTTTCAGCACTCCACAGTGCGTTTGATATGCGGAAACTGCGATATCTTCGGTATCGTTGTTGTTTCCAGCTGAGATATGCATTTTCTACGATAATCTCCGAGTTTCTTCTGTGACAAGTGTGCAGAATCACAGAAATCGCTGTTTTCGTGCTATTGAATGCGAAAAACACGTTTTCTGGTGTTTTCAGCACGCCACAGAGCGTTTGACATGCGGAAACTGCGATATCTTCGGTATCGTTGTTGTTTCCAGCTGAGATATGCATTTTCAGTGATAATCTTCATGATTCTGCTGTTACAAGTGTGCAGAATCACCGAAATCGCTGTTTTCGTGCTATTGAATGCGAAAAACACGTTTTCTGGTGTTTTCAGCACTCCACAGTGCGTTTGATATGCGGAAACTGCGATATCTTCGGTATCGTTGTTGGTTCCAGCTGAGATATGCATTTTCAGTGATAATCTTCATGATTCTGCTGTTACAAGTGTGCAGAATCACCGAAATCGCTGTTTTCGTGCTATTGAATGCGAAAAACACGTTTTCTGGTGTTTTCAGCACTCCACAGTGCGTTTGATATGCGGAAACTGCGATATCTTCGGTATCGTTGTTGGTTCCAGCTGAGATATGCATTTTCAGTGATAATCTTCATGATTCTGCTGTTACAAGTGTGCAGAATCACCGAAATCTCTGTTTTCGTGCTATTGAATGCGAAAAACACGTTTTCTGGTGTTTTCAGCACTCCACAGTGCGTTTGATATGCGGAAACTGCGATATCTTCGGTATCGTTGTTGTTTCCAGCTGAGATATGCATTTTCTACGATAATGTTCGAGTTTCTTCTGTGACAAGTGTGCAGAATCACAGAAATCGCTTTTTTCGTGCTATTGAATGCGAAAAACACGTTTTCTGGTGTTTTCAGCACTTCACAGAGCGATTGACATGCGGAAACTGCGATATCTTCGGTATCGTTGGGTTTCCAGCTGAGATATGCATTTTCCGTGATAATCTTCACGATTCTGCTGTTACAAGTGTGCAGAAACACCGAAATCGCTGTTTTCGTGCTTTCGAATGCGAAAAACACGTTTTCTGGTGTTTTCTGCACTCCACAGTGCGTTTGATATGCGGAAACTGCGATATCTTCGGTATCGTTGTTGTTTCCAGCTGAGATATGCATTTTCAGTGATAATCTTCATGATTCTGCTGTTACAAATGTGCAGAATCACCGAAATCGCTGTTTTCGTGCTTTCGAATGCGAAAAACACGTTTTCTGGTGTTTTCAGCACGCCACAAGAGCGTTTGACATGCGGAAACTGCGATATCTTCGGTATCGTTGTTGTTTCCAGCTGAGATATGCATTTTCAGTGATAATCTTCATGATTGTGCTGTTACAAATGTGCAGAATCACCGAAATCGCTGTTTTCGTGCTATTGAATGCGAAAAACACGTTTTCTGGTGTTTTCAGCACTCCACAGTGCGTTTGATATGCGGAAACTGCGATATCTTCGGTATCGTTGTTGTTTCCAGCTGAGATATGCATTTTCTACGATAATCTTCGAGTTTCTTCTGTGACAAGTGTGCAGAATCACAGAAATCGCTGTTTTCGTGCTATTGAATGCGAAAAACACGTTTTCTGGTGTTTTCAGCACTTCACAGAGCGTTTGACATGCGGAAACTGCGATATCTTCGGTATCGTTGGGTTTCCAGCTGAGATATGCATTTTCAGTGATAATCTTCACGATTCTGCTGTTACAAGTGTGCAGAAACACCGAAATCGCTGTTTTCGTGCTATTGAATGCGAAAAACACGTTTTCTTGTGTTTTCAGCACGCCACAGAGCGTTTGACATGCGGAAACTGCGATATCTTCGGTATCGTTGTTGTTTCCAGCTGAGATATGCATTTTCAGTGATAATCTTCATGATTCTGCTGTTACAAGTGTGCAGAATCACCGAAATCGCTGTTTTCGTGCTATTGAATGCGAAAAACACGTTTTCTGGTGTTTTCAGCACTCCACAGTGCGTTTGATATGCGGAAACTGCGATATCTTCGGTATCGTTGTTGTTTCCAGCTGAGATATGCATTTTCTACGATAATCTTCGAGTTTCTTCTGTGACAAGTGTGCAGAATCACAGAAATCGCTGTTCTCGTGCTATTGAATGCGAAAAACACGGTTTCTGGTGTTTTCAGCACTTCACAGAGCGTTTGACATGCGGAAACTGCGATATCTTCGGTATCGTTGGGTTTCCAGCTGAGATATGCATTTTCAGTGATAATCTTCACGATTCTGCTGTTACAAGTGTGCAGAAACACCGAAATCGCTGTTTTCGTGCTATTGAATGCGAAAAACACGTTTTCTTGTGTTTTCAGCACGCCACAGAGCGTTTGACATGCGGAAACTGCGATATCTTCGGTATCGTTGTTGTTTCCAGCTGAGATATGCATTTTCAGTGATAATCTTCATGATTCTGCTGTTACAAGTGTGCAGAATCACCGAAATCGCTGTTTTCGTGCTATTGAATGCGAAAAACACGTTTTCTGGTGTTTTCAGCACTCCACAGTGCGTTTGATATGCGGAAACTGCGATATCTTCGGTATCGTTGTTGGTTCCAGCTGAGATATGCATTTTCAGTGATAATCTTCATGATTCTGCTGTTACAAGTGTGCAGAATCACCGAAATCGCTGTTTTCGTGCTATTGAATGCGAAAAACACGTTTTCTGGTGTTTTCAGGACTCCACAGTGCGTTTGATATGCGGAAACTGCGATATCGTCGGTATCGTTGTTGTTTCCAGCTGAGATATGCATTTTCTACGATAATCTTCGTGATTCTGCTGTTACAAGTGTGCAGAATCACCGAAATCGCTGTTTTCGTGCTATTGGATGCGAAAAACACGTTTTCTGGTGTTTTCTGCACTCCACAGTGCGTTTGATATTCGGAAACTGTGATATCTTCGGTATCGTTGTTGTTTCCAGCTGAGATATGCATTTTCTACGATAGTCTTCGAGTTTCTTCTGTGACTAGTGTGCAGAATCACAGAAATCGCTGTTTTCGTGCTTTTGAATGCGAAAAACACGTTTTCTGGTGTTTTCAGCACGCCACAGAGCGTTTGACATGCGGAAACTGCGATATCTTCGGTATCGTTGTTGTTTCCAGATGAGATATGCGTTTTCAGTGATAATCTTCATGATTCTGCTGTTACAAGTGTGCAGAATCACCGAAATCGCTGTTTTCTTGATATTGAATGCGAAAAACACGTTTTCTGGTGTTTTAAGCACTCCACAGTGCGTTTGATATGCGGAAACTGCGATATCTTCGGTATCGTTGTTGTTTCCAGCTGAGATATGCATTTTCTACGATAATCTTCGTGTTTCTTCTGTGACAAGTGTGCAGAATCACAGAAATCGCTGTTTTCGTGCTATTGAATGCGAAAAACACGTTTTCTGGTGTTTTCAGCACTTCACAGAGCGTTTGACATGCGGAAACTGCGATATCTTCGGTATCGTTGGGTTTCCAGCTGAGATATGCATTTTCAGTGATAATCTTCACGATTCTGCTGTTACAAGTGTGCAGAATCACCGAAATCGCTGTTTTCGTGCTATTGGATGCGAAAAACACGTTTTCTGGTGTTTTCAGCACTCCACAGTGCGTTTGATATGCGGAAACTGCGATATCTTCGGTATCGTTGTTGTTTCCAGCTGAGATATGCATTTTCAGTGATAATCTTCATGATTCTGCAGTTACAAGTGTGCAGAATCACCGAAATCGCTGTTTTCGTGCTATTGGATGCGAAAAACACGTTTTCTGGTGTTTTCAGCACTCCACAGTGCGTTTGATATGCGGAAACTGCGATATCTTCGGTATCGTTGTTGTTTCCAGCTGAGATATGCATTTTCTACGATTATCTTCGAGTTTCTTCTGTGACAAGTGTGCAGAATCACCGAAATCGCTGTTTTTGTGCTATTGAATGCGAAAAACACGTTTTCTGGTGTTTTCAGCACTCCACAGTGCGTTTGATATGCGGAAACTGCCATATCTTCGGTATCGTTGATGTTTCCAGCTGAGATATGCATTTTCAGTGATAATCTTCACGATTCTGCTGTTACAAGTGTGCAGAATCACCGAAATCGCTGTTTTCGTGCTATTGGATGCGAAAAACACGTTTTCTGGTGTTTTCAGCACTCCACAGTGCGTTTGATATGCGGAAACTGCGATATCTTCGGTATCGTTGTTGGTTCCAGCTGAGATATGCATTTTCAGTGATAATCTTCATGATTCTGCTGTTACAAGTGTGCAGAATCACCGAAATCGCTGTTTTCGTGCTATTGAATGCGAAAAACACGTTTTCTGGTGTTTTCAGCACTCCACAGTGCGTTTGATATGCGGAAACTGCGATATCTTCGGTATCGTTGTTGGTTCCAGCTGAGATATGCATTTTCAGTGATAATCTTCATGATTCTGCTGTTACAAGTGTGCAGAATCACCGAAATCTCTGTTTTCGTGCTATTGAATGCGAAAAACACGTTTTCTGGTGTTTTCAGCTCTCCACAGTGCGTTTGATATGCGGAAACTGCGATATCTTCGGTATCGTTGTTGTTTCCAGCTGAGATATGCATTTTCTACGATAATCTTCGTGATTCTGCTGTTACAAGTGTGCAGAATCACCGAAATCGCTGTTTTCGTGCTATTGAATGCGAAAAACACGTTTTCTGGTGTTTTCAGCACTCCACAGTGCGTTTGATATGCGGAAACTGCGATATCTTCGGTATCGTTGTTGTTTCCAGCTGAGATATGCATTTTCTACGATAATGTTCGAGTTTCTTCTGTGACAAGTGTGCAGAATCACAGAAATCGCTGTTTTCGTGCTATTGAATGCGAAAAACACGTTTTCTGGTGTTTTCAGCACTTCACAGAGCGATTGACATGCGGAAACTGCGATATCTTCGGTATCGTTGGGTTTCCAGCTGAGATATGCATTTTCCGTGATAATCTTCACGATTCTGCTGTTACAAGTGTGCAGAAACACCGAAATCGCTGTTTTCGTGCTTTCGAATGCGAAAAACACGTTTTCTGGTATTTTCTGCACTCCACTGTGCGTTTGATATGCGGAAACTGCGATATCTTCGGTATCGTTGTTGTTTCCAGCTGAGATATGCATTTTCAGTGATAATCTTCATGATTCTGCAGTTACAAGTGTGCAGACTCACCGAAATCGCTGTTTTCGTGCTATTGGATGCGAAAAACACGTTTTCTGGTGTTTTCAGCACTCCACAGTGCGTTTGATATGCGGAAACTGCGATATCTTCGGTATCGTTGTTGTTTCCAGCTGAGATATGCATTTTCTACGATTATCTTCGAGTTTCTTCTGTGACAAGTGTGCAGAATCACCGAAATCGCTGTTTTTGTGCTATTGAATGCGAAAAACACGTTTTCTGGTGTTTTCAGCACTCCACAGTGCGTTTGATATGCGGAAACTGCCATATCTTCGGTATCGTTGATGTTTCCAGCTGAGATATGCATTTTCAGTGATAATCTTCATGATTCTGCTGTTACAAATGTGCAGAATCACCGAAATCGCTGTTTTCGTGCTATTGAATGCGAAAAACACGTTTTCTGGTGTTTTCAACACTCCACAGTGCGTATGATATGCGGAAACTGCCATATCTTCGGTATCGTTGATGTATCCAGCTGAGATATGCATTTTCAGTGATAATCTTCATGATTCTGCTGTTACAAATGTGCAGAATCACCGAAATCGCTGTTTTCGTGCTTTTAAATGCGAAAACCACGTTTTCTGGTGTTTTCAGCACGCCACAGAGCGTTTGACATGCGGAAACTGCGATATCTTCGGTATCGTTGTTGTTTCCAGCTGAGATAAGGAATTTTCTACGATAATCTTCGAGTTTCGTCTGTGACAAGTGTGCAGAATCACCGAAATCGCTGTTTTCGTGCTATTGAATGCGAAAAACACGTTTTCTGGTGTTTCCAGCACTTCACAGAGCGTTTGACAGGCGGAAACTGCGATATCTTCGGTATCGTTGGGTTTCCAGTTGAGATATGCATTTTCAGTGATAATCTTCATGATTCTGCTGTTACATGTGTGCAGAATCACCGAAATCGCTGTTTTCGTGCTTTCGAATGCGAAAAACACGTTTTCTGGTGTTTTCAGCACGCCACAAGAGCGTTTGACATGCGGAAACTGCGATATCTTCGGTATCGTTGTTGTTTCCAGCTGAGATATGCATTTTCAGTGATAATCTACATGATTGTGCTGTTACAAATGTGCAGAATCACCGAAATCGCTGTTTTCGTGCTTTTAAATGCGAAAACCACGTTTTCTGGTGTTTTCAGCACGCCACAGAGCGTTTGACATGCGGAAACTGCGATATCTTCGGTATCGTTGTTGTTTCCAGCTGAGATAAGGAATTTTCTACGATAATCTTCGAGTTTCGTCTGTGACAAGTCTGCAGAATCACCGAAATCGCTGTTTTCGTGCTATTGAATGCGAAAAACACGTTTTCTGGTGTTTCCAGCACTTCACAGAGCGTTTGACAGGCGGAAACTGCGATATCTTCGGTATCGTTGGGTTTCCAGTTGAGATATGCATTTTCAGTGATAATCTTCACGATTCTGCTGTTACAAGTGTGCAGAAGCACCGAAATCGCTGTTTTCGTGCTTTTGAATGCGAAAAACACGATTTCTGGTGTTTTCAGCACGCCACAGAGCATTTGACATGCGGAAACTGCGATATCTTCGGTATCGTTGTTGTTTCCAGCTGAGATATGCATTTTCAGTGATAATCTTCATGATTCTGCTGTTACAAGTGTGCAGAATCACCGAAATCGCTGTTTTCGTGCTATTGAATGTGAAAAACACGTTTTCTGGAGTTTTCAGCACTCCACAGTGCGTTTGATATGCGGAAACTGCCATATCTTCGGTATCGTTGTTGTTTCCAGCTGAGATATGCATTTTCAGTGATAATCTTCATGATTCTGCTGTTACAAGTGTGCAGAATCACCGAAATCGCTGTTTTCGTGCTATTGAATGCGAAAAACACGTTTTCTGGTGTTTTCAGCACTCCACAGTGAGTTTGATATGCGGAAACTGCCATATCTTCGGTATCGTTGTTGTTTCCAGCTGAGATATGCATTTTCAGTGATAATCTTCACTATTCTGCTGTTACAAGTGTGCAGAATCACCGAAATCGCTGTTTTCGTGCTATTGGATGCGAAAAACACGTTTTCTGGTGTTTTCTGCACTCCACAGTGCGTTTGATATGCGGAAACTGTGATATCTTCGGTATCGTTGTTGTTTCCAGCTGAGATATGCATTTTCTACGATAGTCTTCGAGTTTCTTCTGTGACTAGTGTGCAGAATCACAGAAATCGCTGTTTTCGTGCTTTTGAATGCGAAAAACACGTTTTCTGGTGTTTTCAGCACGCCACAGAGCGTTTGACATGCGGAAACTGCGATATCTTCGGTATCGTTGTTGTTTCCAGATGAGATATGCGTTTTCAGTGATAATCTTCATGATTCTGCTGTTACAAGTGTGCAGAATCACCGAAATCGCTGTTTTCTTGATATTGAATGCGAAAAACACGTTTTCTGGTGTTTTAAGCACTCCACAGTGCGTTTGATATGCGGAAACTGCGATATCTTCGGTATCGTTGTTGTTTCCAGCTGAGATATGCATTTTCTACGATAATCTTCGTGTTTCTTCTGTGACAAGTGTGCAGAATCACAGAAATCGCTGTTTTCGTGCTATTGAATGCGAAAAACACGTTTTCTGGTGTTTTCAGCACTTCACAGAGCGTTTGACATGCGGAAACTGCGATATCTTCGGTATCGTTGGGTTTCCAGCTGAGATATGCATTTTCAGTGATAATCTTCACGATTCTGCTGTTACAAGTGTGCAGAACCACCGAAATCGCTGTTTTCGTGCTATTGAATGCGAAAAACACGTTTTCTGGTGTTTTCAGCACGCCACAGAGCGTTTGACATGCGGAAACTGCGATATCTTCGGTATCGTTGTTGTTTCCAGCTGAGATATGCATTTTCAGTGATAATCTTCACGATTCTGCTGTTACAAGTGTGCAGAATCACCGAAATCGCTGTTTTCGTGCTATTGGATGCGAAAAACACGTTTTCTGGTGTTTTCAGCACTCCACAGTGCGTTTGATATGCGGAAACTGCGATATCTTCGGTATCGTTGTTGTTTCCAGCTGAGATATGCATTTTCAGTGATAATCTTCATGATTCTGCAGTTACAAGTGTGCAGAATCCCCGAAATCGCTGTTTTCGTGCTATTGGATGCGAAAAACACGTTTTCTGGTGTTTTCAGCACTCCACAGTGCGTTTGATATGCGGAAACTGCGATATCTTCGGTATCGTAGTTGTTTCCAGCTGAGATATGCATTTTCTACGATTATCCTCGAGTTTCTTCTGTGACAAGTGTGCAGAATCACCGAAATCGCTGTTTTTGTGCTATTGAATGCGAAAAACACGTTTTCTGGTGTTTTCAGCACTCCACAGTGCGTTTGATATGCGGAAACTGCCATATCTTCGGTATCGTTGATGTTTCCAGCTGAGATATGCATTTTCAGTGATAATCTTCATGATTCTGCTGTTACAAATGTGCAGTATCACCGAAATCGCTGTTTTCGTGCTATTGAATGCGAAAAACACGTTTTCTGGTGTTTTCAACACTCCACAGTGCGTATGATATGCGGAAACTGCCATATCTTCGGTATCGTTGATGTATCCAGCTGAGATATGCATTTTCAGTGATAATCTTCATGATTCTGTTGTTACAAATGTGCAGAATCACCGAAATCGCTGTTTTCGTGCTTTTAAATGCGAAAACCACGTTTTCTGGTGTTTTCAGCACGCCACAGAGCGTTTGACATGCGGAAACTGCGATATCTTCGGTATCGTTGTTGTTTCCAGCTGAGATAAGGAATTTTCTACGATAATCTTCGAGTTTCGTCTGTGACAAGTGTGCAGAATCACCGAAATCGCTGTTTTCGTGCTATTGAATGTGAAAAACACGTTTTCTGGTGTTTTCAGCACTCCACAGTGCGTTTGATATGCGGAAACTGCCATATCTTCGGTATCGTTGTTGTTTCCAGCTGAGATATGCATTTTCAGTGATAATCTTCATGATTCTGCTGTTACAAGTGTGCAGAATCACCGAAATCGCTGTTTTCGTGCTATTGAATGCGAAAAACACGTTTTCTGGTGTTTTCAGCACTCCACAGTGAGTTTGATATGCGGAAACTGCCATATCTTCGGTATCGTTGTTGTTTCCAGCTGAGATATGCATTTTCAGTGATAATCTTCACTATTCTGCTGTTACAAGTGTGCAGAAACACCGAAATCGCTGTTTTCGTGCTATTGAATGCGAAAAATACGTTTTCTGGTGTTTTCAGCACTCCACAGTGCGTTTGATATGCGGAAACTGCCATATCTTCGGTATCGTTGATGTTTCCAGCTGAGATATGCATTTTCAGTGATAATCTTCATGATTCTGCAGTTACAAGTGTGCAGAATCACCGAAATCGCTGTTTTCGTGCTATTGGATGCGAAAAACACGTTTTCTGGTGTTTTCTGCACTCCACAGTGCGTTTGATATGCGGAAACTGTGATATCTTCGGTATCGTTGTTGTTTCCAGCTGAGATATGCATTTTCTACGATAGTCTTCGAGTTTCTTCTGTGACTAGTGTGCAGAATCACAGAAATCGCTGTTTTCGTGCTTTTGAATGCGAAAAACACGTTTTCTGGTGTTTTCAGCACGCCACAGAGCGTTTGACATGCGGAAACTGCGATATCTTCGGTATCGTTGTTGTTTCCAGATGAGATATGCGTTTTCAGTGATAATCTTCATGATTCTGCTGTTACAAGTGTGCAGAATCACCGAAATCGCTGTTTTCTTGATATTGAATGCGAAAAACACGTTTTCTGGTGTTTTAAGCACTCCACAGTGCGTTTGATATGCGGAAACTGCGATATCTTCGGTATCGTTGTTGTTTCCAGCTGAGATATGCATTTTCTACGATAATCTTCGTGTTTCTTCTGTGACAAGTGTGCAGAATCACAGAAATCGCTGTTTTCATGCTATTGAATGCGAAAAACACGTTTTCTGGTGTTTTCAGCACTTCACAGAGCGTTTGACATGCGGAAACTGCGATATCTTCGGTATCGTTGGGTTTCCAGCTGAGATATGCATTTTCAGTGATAATCTTCACGATTCTGCTGTTACAAGTGTGCAGAACCACCGAAATCGCTGTTTTCGTGCTATTGAATGCGAAAAACACGTTTTCTGGTGTTTTCAGCACGCCACAGAGCGTTTGACATGCGGAAACTGCGATATCTTCGGTATCGTTGTTGTTTCCAGATGAGATATGCGTTTTCAGTGATAATCTTCATGATTCTGCTGTTACAAGTGTGCAGAATCACCGAAATCGCTGTTTTGTTGATACTGAATGCGAAAAACACTTTTTCTGGTGTTTTAAGCACTCCACAGTGCGTTTGATATGCGGAAACTGCGATATCTTCGGTATCGTTGTTGTTTCCAGCTGAGATATGCATTTTCTACGATAATCTTCGTGTTTCTTCTGTGACAAGTGTGCAGAATCACAGAAATCGCTGTTTTCGTGCTTTTGAATGCGAAAAACACGTTTTCTGGTGTTTTCAGCACGCCACAGAGCGTTTGACATGCGGAAACTGCGATATCTTCGGTATCGTTGTTGTTTCCAGATGAGATATGCGTTTTCAGTGATAATCTTCATGATTCTGCTGTTACATGTGTGCAGAATCACCGAAATCGCTGTTTTCGTGCTTTCGAATGCGAAAAACACGTTTTCTGGTGTTTTCAGCACGCCACAAGAGCGTTTGACATGCGGAAACTGCGATATCTTCGGTATCGTTGTTGTTTCCAGCTGAGATATGCATTTTCAGTGATAATCTACATGATTGTGCTGTTACAAATGTGCAGAATCACCGAAATCGCTGTTTTCGTGCTTTTAAATGCGAAAACCACGTTTTCTGGTGTTTTCAGCACGCCACAGAGCGTTTGACATGCGGAAACTGCGATATCTTCGGTATCGTTGTTGTTTCCAGCTGAGATAAGGAATTTTCTACGATAATCTTCGAGTTTCGTCTGTGACAAGTGTGCAGAATCACCGAAATCGCTGTTTTCGTGCTATTGAATGCGAAAAACACGTTTTCTGGTGTTTTCAGCACGCCACTAGAGCGTTTGACATGCGGAAACTGCGATATCTTCGGTATCGTTGGGTTTCCAGTTGAGATATGCATTTTCAGTGATAATCTTCACGATTCTGCTGTTACAAGTGTGCAGAAGCACCGAAATCGCTGTTTTCGTGCTTTTGAATGCGAAAAACACGATTTCTGGTGTTTTCAGCACGCCACAGAGCATTTGACATGCGGAAACTGCGATATCTTCGGTATCGTTGTTGTTTCCAGCTGAGATATGCATTTTCAGTGATAATCTTCATGATTCTGCTGTTACAAGTGTGCAGAATCTCCGAAATCGCTGTTTTCGTGCTATTGAATGTGAAAAACACGTTTTCTGGAGTTTTCAGCACTCCACAGTGCGTTTGATATGCGGAAACTGCCATATCTTCGGTATCGTTGTTGTTTCCAGCTGAGATATGCATTTTCAGTGATAATCTTCATGATTCTGCTGTTACAAGTGTGCAGAATCACCGAAATCGCTGTTTTCGTGCTATTGAATGCGAAAAACACGTTTTCTGGTGTTTTCAGCACTCCACAGTGAGTTTGATATGCGGAAACTGCCATATCTTCGGTATCGTTGTTGTTTCCAGCTGAGATATGCATTTTCAGTGATAATCTTCACTATTCTGCTGTTACAAGTGTGCAGAAACACCGAAATCGCTGTTTTCGTGCTATTGAATGCGAAAAATACGTTTTCTGGTGTTTTCAGCACTCCACAGTGCGTTTGATATGCGGAAACTGCCATATCTTCGGTATCGTTGATGTTTCCAGCTGAGATATGCATTTTCAGTGATAATCTTCATGATTCTGCAGTTACAAGTGTGCAGAATCACCGAAATCGCTGTTTTCGTGCTATTGGATGCGAAAAACACGTTTTCTGGTGTTTTCTGCACTCCACAGTGCGTTTGATATGCGGAAACTGTGATATCTTCGGTATCGTTGTTGTTTCCAGCTGAGATATGCATTTTCTACGATAGTCTTCGAGTTTCTTCTGTGACTAGTGTGCAGAATCACAGAAATCGCTGTTTTCGTGCTTTTGAATGCGAAAAACACGTTTTCTGGTGTTTTCAGCACGCCACAGAGCGTTTGACATGCGGAAACTGCGATATCTTCGGTATCGTTGTTGTTTCCAGATGAGATATGCGTTTTCAGTGATAATCTTCATGATTCTGCTGTTACAAGTGTGCAGAATCACCGAAATCGCTGTTTTCTTGATATTGAATGCGAAAAACACGTTTTCTGGTGTTTTAAGCACTCCACAGTGCGTTTGATATGCGGAAACTGCGATATCTTCGGTATCGTTGTTGTTTCCAGCTGAGATATGCATTTTCTACGATAATCTTCGTGTTTCTTCTGTGACAAGTGTGCAGAATCACAGAAATCGCTGTTTTCGTGCTATTGAATGCGAAAAACACGTTTTCTGGTGTTTTCAGCACTTCACAGAGCGTTTGACATGCGGAAACTGCGATATCTTCGGTATCGTTGGGTTTCCAGCTGAGATATGCATTTTCAGTGATAATCTTCACGATTCTGCTGTTACAAGTGTGCAGAACCACCGAAATCGCTGTTTTCGTGCTATTGAATGCGAAAAACACGTTTTCTGGAGTTTTCAGCACTCCACAGTGCGTTTGATATGCGGAAACTGCCATATCTTCGGTATCGTTGTTGTTTCCAGCTGAGATATGCATTTTCAGTGATAATCTTCATGATTCTGCTGTTACAAGTGTGCAGAATCACCGAAATCGCTGTTTTCGTGCTATTGAATGCGAAAAACACGTTTTCTGGTGTTTTCAGCACTCCACAGTGAGTTTGATATGCGGAAACTGCCATATCTTCGGTATCGTTGTTGTTTCCAGCTGAGATATGCATTTTCAGTGATAATCTTCACTATTCTGCTGTTACAAGTGTGCAGAAACACCGAAATCGCTGTTTTCGTGCTATTGAATGCGAAAAATACGTTTTCTGGTGTTTTCAGCACTCCACAGTGCGTTTGATATGCGGAAACTGCCATATCTTCGGTATCGTTGATGTTTCCAGCTGAGATATGCATTTTCAGTGATAATCTTCATGATTCTGCAGTTACAAGTGTGCAGAATCACCGAAATCGCTGTTTTCGTGCTATTGGATGCGAAAAACACGTTTTCTGGTGTTTTCTGCACTCCACAGTGCGTTTGATATGCGGAAACTGTGATATCTTCGGTATCGTTGTTGTTTCCAGCTGAGATATGCATTTTCTACGATAGTCTTCGAGTTTCTTCTGTGACTAGTGTGCAGAATCACAGAAATCGCTGTTTTCGTGCTTTTGAATGCGAAAAACACGTTTTCTGGTGTTTTCAGCACGCCACAGAGCGTTTGACATGCGGAAAGTGCGATATCTTCGGTATCGTTGTTGTTTCCAGATGAGATATGCGTTTTCAGTGATAATCTTCATGATTCTGCTGTTACAAGTGTGCAGAATCACCGAAATCGCTGTTTTCTTGATATTGAATGCGAAAAACACGTTTTCTGGTGTTTTAAGCACTCCACAGTGCGTTTGATATGCGGAAACTGCGATATCTTCGGTATCGTTGTTGTTTCCAGCTGAGATATGCATTTTCTACGATAATCTTCGTGTTTCTTCTGTGACAAGTGTGCAGAATCAGAGAAATCGCTGTTTTCGTGCTATTGAATGCGAAAAACACGTTTTCTGGTGTTTTCAGCACTTCACAGAGCGTTTGACATGCGGAAACTGCGATATCTTCGGTATCGTTGGGTTTCCAGCTGAGATATGCATTTTCAGTGATAATCTTCACGATTCTGCTGTTACAAGTGTGCAGAACCACCGAAATCGCTGTTTTCGTGCTATTGAATGCGAAAAACACGTTTTCTGGTGTTTTCAGCACGCCACAGAGCGTTTGACATGCGGAAACTGCGATATCTTCGGTATCGTTGTTGTTTCCAGCTGAGATATGCATTTTCAGTGATAATCTTCACGATTCTGCTGTTACAAGTGTGCAGAATCACCGAAATCGCTGTTTTCGTGCTATTGGATGCGAAAAACACGTTTTCTGGTGTTTTCAGCACTCCACAGTGCGTTTGATATGCGGAAACTGCGATATCTTCGGTATCGTTGTTGTTTCCAGCTGAGATATGCATTTTCAGTGATAATCTTCATGATTCTGCAGTTACAAGTGTGAAGAATCCCCGAAATCGCTGTTTTCGTGCTATTGGATGCGAAAAACACGTTTTCTGGTGTTTTCAGCACTCCACAGTGCGTTTGATATGCGGAAACTGCGATATCTTCGGTATCGTAGTTGTTTCCAGCTGAGATATGCATTTTCTACGTTTATCTTCGAGTTTCTTCTGTGACAAGTGTGCAGAATCACCGAAATCGCTGTTTTTGTGCTATTGAATGCGAAAAACACGTTTTCTGGTGTTTTCAGCACTCCACAGTGCGTTTGATATGCGGAAACTGCCATATCTTCGGTATCGTTGATGTTTCCAGCTGAGATATGCATTTTCAGTGATAATCTTCATGATTCTGCTGTTACAAATGTGCAGTATCACCGAAATCGCTGTTTTCGTGCTATTGAATGCGAAAAACACGTTTTCTGGTGTTTTCAACACTCCACAGTGCGTATGATATGCGGAAACTGCCATATCTTCGGTATCGTAGTTGTTTCCAGCTGAGATATGCATTTTCTACGATTATCTTCGAGTTTCTTCTGTGACAAGTGTGCAGAATCACCGAAATCGCTGTTTTTGTGCTATTGAATGCGAAAAACACGTTTTCTGGTGTTTTCAGCACTCCACAGTGCGTTTGATATGCGGAAACTGCCATATCTTCGGTATCGTTGATGTTTCCAGCTGAGATATGCATTTTCAGTGATAATCTTCATGATTCTGCTGTTACAAATGTGCAGTATCACCGAAATCGCTGTTTTCGTGCTATTGAATGCGAAAAACACGTTTTCTGGTGTTTTCAACACTCCACAGTGCGTATGATATGCGGAAACTGCCATATCTTCGGTATCGTTGATGTATCCAGCTGAGATATGCATTTTCAGTGATAATCTTCATGATTCTGTTGTTACAAATGTGCAGAATCACCGAAATCGCTGTTTTCGTGCTTTTAAATGCGAAAACCACGTTTTCTGGTGTTTTCAGCACGCCACAGAGCGTTTGACATGCGGAAACTGCGATATCTTCGGTATCGTTGTTGTTTCCAGCTGAGATAAGGAATTTTCTACGATAATCTTCGAGTTTCGTCTGTGACAAGTGTGCAGAATCACCGAAATCGCTGTTTTCGTGCTATTGAATGTGAAAAACACGTTTTCTGGTGTTTTCAGCACTCCACAGTGCGTTTGATATGCGGAAACTGCCATATCTTCGGTATCGTTGTTGTTTCCAGCTGAGATATGCATTTTCAGTGATAATCTTCATGATTCTGCTGTTACAAGTGTGCAGAATCACCGAAATCGCTGTTTTCGTGCTATTGAATGCGAAAAACACGTTTTCTGGTGTTTTCAGCACTCCACAGTGAGTTTGATATGCGGAAACTGCCATATCTTCGGTATCGTTGTTGTTTCCAGCTGAGATATGCATTTTCAGTGATAATCTTCACTATTCTGCTGTTACAAGTGTGCAGAAACACCGAAATCGCTGTTTTCGTGCTATTGAATGCGAAAAATACGTTTTCTGGTGTTTTCAGCACTCCACAGTGCGTTTGATATGCGGAAACTGCCATATCTTCGGTATCGTTGATGTTTCCAGCTGAGATATGCATTTTCAGTGATAATCTTCATGATTCTGCAGTTACAAGTGTGCAGAATCACCGAAATCGCTGTTTTCGTGCTATTGGATGCGAAAAACACGTTTTCTGGTGTTTTCTGCACTCCACAGTGCGTTTGATATGCGGAAACTGTGATATCTTCGGTATCGTTGTTGTTTCCAGCTGAGATATGCATTTTCTACGATAGTCTTCGAGTTTCTTCTGTGACTAGTGTGCAGAATCACAGAAATCGCTGTTTTCGTGCTATTGAATGCGAAAAACACGTTTTCTGGTGTTTTCAGCACTTCACAGAGCGTTTGACATGCGGAAACTGCGATATCTTCGGTATCGTTGGGTTTCCAGCTGAGATATGCATTTTCAGTGATAATCTTCACGATTCTGCTGTTACAAGTGTGCAGAACCACCGAAATCGCTGTTTTCGTGCTATTGAATGCGAAAAACACGTTTTCTGGTGTTTTCAGCACGCCACAGAGCGTTTGACATGCGGAAACTGCGATATCTTCGGTATCGTTGTTGTTTCCAGATGAGATATGCGTTTTCAGTGATAATCTTCATGATTCTGCTGTTACAAGTGTGCAGAATCACCGAAATCGCTGTTTTCTTGATACTGAATGCGAAAAACACTTTTTCTGGTGTTTTAAGCACTCCACAGTGCGTTTGATATGCGGAAACTGCGATATCTTCGGTATCGTTGTTGTTTCCAGCTGAGATATGCATTTTCTACGATAATCTTCGTGTTTCTTCTGTGACAAGTGTGCAGAATCACAGAAATCGCTGTTTTCGTGCTTTTGAATGCGAAAAACACGTTTTCTGGTGTTTTCAGCACGCCACAGAGCGTTTGACATGCGGAAACTGCGATATCTTCGGTATCGTTGTTGTTTCCAGATGAGATATGCGTTTTCAGTGATAATCTTCATGATTCTGCTGTTACAAGTGTGCAGAATCACCGAAATCGCTGTTTTCTTGATATTGAATGCGAAAAACACGTTTTCTGGTGTTTTAAGCACTCCACAGTGCGTTTGATATGCGGAAACTGCGATATCTTCGGTATCGTTGTTGTTTCCAGCTGAGATATGCATTTTCTACGATAATCTTCGTGTTTCTTCTGTGACAAGTGTGCAGAATCACAGAAATCGCTGTTTTCGTGCTATTGAATGCGAAAAACACGTTTTCTGGTGTTTTCAGCACTTCACAGAGCGTTTGACATGCGGAAACTGCGATATCTTCGGTATCGTTGGGTTTCCAGCTGAGATATGCATTTTCAGTGATAATCTTCACGATTCTGCTGTTACAAGTGTGCAGAACCACCGAAATCGCTGTTTTCGTGCTATTGAATGCGAAAAACACGTTTTCTGGTGTTTTCAGCACGCCACAGAGCGTTTGACATGCGGAAACTGCGATATCTTCGGTATCGTTGTTGTTTCCAGGTGAGATATGCATTTTCAGTGATAATCTTCACGATTCTGCTGTTACAAGTGTGCAGAATCACCGAAATCGCTGTTTTCGTGCTATTGGATGCGAAAAACACGTTTTCTGGTGTTTTCAGCACTCCACAGTGCGTTTGATATGCGGAAACTGCGATATCTTCGGTATCGTTGTTGTTTCCAGCTGAGATATGCATTTTCAGTGATAATCTTCATGATTCTGCAGTTACAAGTGTGCAGAATCCCCGAAATCGCTGTTTTCGTGCTATTGGATGCGAAAAACACGTTTTCTGGTGTTTTCAGCACTCCACAGTGCGTTTGATATGCGGAAACTGCGATATCTTCGGTATCGTAGTTGTTTCCAGCTGAGATATGCATTTTCTACGATTATCTTCGAGTTTCTTCTGTGACAAGTGTGCAGAATCACCGAAATCGCTGTTTTCGTGCTATTGGATGCGAAAAACACGTTTTCTGGTGTTTTCAGCACTCCACAGTGCGTTTGATATGCGGAAACTGCGATATCTTCGGTATCGTTGTTGTTTCCAGCTGAGATATGCATTTTCAGTGATAATCTTCATGATTCTGCTGTTACAAGTGTGCAGAATCCCCGAAATCGCTGTTTTCGTGCTATTGGATGCGAAAAACACGTTTTCTGGTGTTTTCAGCACTCCACAGTGCGTTTGATATGCGGAAACTGCGATATCTTCGGTATCGTAGTTGTTTCCAGCTGAGATATGCATTTTCAGTGATAATCTTCACGATTCTGCTGTTACAAGTGTGCAGAATCACCGAAATCGCTGTTTTCGTGCTATTGGATGCGAAAAACACGTTTTCTGGTGTTTTCAGCACTCCACAGTGCGTTTGATATGCGGAAACTGCGATATCTTCGGTATCGTTGTTGTTTCCAGCTGAGATATGCATTTTCAGTGATAATCTTCATGATTCTGCAGTTACAAGTGTGCAGAATCCCCGAAATCGCTGTTTTCGTGCTATTGGATGCGAAAAACACGTTTTCTGGTGTTTTCAGCACTCCACAGTGCGTTTGATATGCGGAAACTGCGATATCTTCGGTATCGTAGTTGTTTCCAGCTGAGATATGCATTTTCTACGATTATCTTCGAGTTTCTTCTGTGACAAGTGTGCAGAATCACCGAAATCGCTGTTTTTGTGCTATTGAATGCGAAAAACACGTTTTCTGGTGTTTTCAGCACTCCACAGTGCGTTTGATATGCGGAAACTGCCATATCTTCGGTATCGTTGATGTTTCCAGCTGAGATATGCATTATCAGTGATAATCTTCATGATTCTGCTGTTACAAATGTGCAGAATCACCGAAATCGCTGTTTTCGTGCTATTGAATGCGAAAAACACGTTTTCTGGTGTTTTCAACACTCCACAGTGCGTATGATATGCGGAAACTGCCATATCTTCGGTATCGTTGATGTATCCAGCTGAGATATGCATTTTCAGTGATAATCTTCATGATTCTGTTGTTACAAATGTGCAGAATCACCGAAATCGCTGTTTTCGTGCTTTTAAATGCGAAAACCACGTTTTCTGGTGTTTTCAGCACGCCACAGAGCGTTTGACATGCGGAAACTGCGATATCTTCGGTATCGTTGTTGTTTCCAGCTGAGATAAGGAATTTTCTACGATAATCTTCGAGTTTCGTCTGTGACAAGTGTGCAGAATCACCGAAATCGCTGTTTTCGTGCTATTGAATGTGAAAAACACGTTTTCTGGTGTTTTCAGCACTCCACAGTGCGTTTGATATGCGGAAACTGCCATATCTTCGGTATCGTTGTTGTTTCCAGCTGAGATATGCATTTTCAGTGATAATCTTCATGATTCTGCTGTTACAAGTGTGCAGAATCACCGAAATCGCTGTTTTCGTGCTATTGAATGCGAAAAACACGTTTTCTGGTGTTTTCAGCACTCCACAGTGAGTTTGATATGCGGAAACTGCCATATCTTCGGTATCGTTGTTGTTTCCAGCTGAGATATGCATTTTCAGTGATAATCTTCACTATTCTGCTGTTACAAGTGTGCAGAAACACCGAAATCGCTGTTTTCGTGCTATTGAATGCGAAAAATACGTTTTCTGGTGTTTTCAGCACTCCACAGTGCGTTTGATATGCGGAAACTGCCATATCTTCGGTATCGTTGATGTTTCCAGCTGAGATATGCATTTTCAGTGATAATCTTCATGATTCTGCAGTTACAAGTGTGCAGAATCACCGAAATCGCTGTTTTCGTGCTATTGGATGCGAAAAACACGTTTTCTGGTGTTTTCTGCACTCCACAGTGCGTTTGATATGCGGAAACTGTGATATCTTCGGTATCGTTGTTGTTTCCAGCTGAGATATGCATTTTCTACGATAGTCTTCGAGTTTCTTCTGTGACTAGTGTGCAGAATCACAGAAATCGCTGTTTTCGTGCTTTTGAATGCGAAAAACACGTTTTCTGGTGTTTTCAGCACGCCACAGAGCGTTTGACATGCGGAAACTGCGATATCTTCGGTATCGTTGTTGTTTCCAGATGAGATATGCGTTTTCAGTGATAATCTTCATGATTCTGCTGTTACAAGTGTGCAGAATCACCGAAATCGCTGTTTTCTTGATATTGAATGCGAAAAACACGTTTTCTGGTGTTTTAAGTACTCCACAGTGCGTTTGATATGCGGAAACTGCGATATCTTCGGTATCGTTGTTGTTTCCAGCTGAGATATGCATTTTCTACGATAATCTTCGTGTTTCTTCTGTGACAAGTGTGCAGAATCACAGAAATCGCTGTTTTCGTGCTATTGAATGCGAAAAACACGTTTTCTGGTGTTTTCAGCACTTCACAGAGCGTTTGACATGCGGAAACTGCGATATCTTCGGTATCGTTGGGTTTCCAGCTGAGATATGCATTTTCAGTGATAATCTTCACGATTCTGCTGTTACAAGTGTGCAGAACCACCGAAATCGCTGTTTTCGTGCTATTGAATGCGAAAAACACGTTTTCTGGTGTTTTCAGCACGCCACAGAGCGTTTGACATGCGGAAACTGCGATATCTTCGGTATCGTTGTTGTTTCCAGATGAGATATGCGTTTTCAGTGATAATCTTCATGATTCTGCTGTTACAAGTGTGCAGAATCACCGAAATCGCTGTTTTCTTGATACTGAATGCGAAAAACACTTTTTCTGGTGTTTTAAGCACTCCACAGTGCGTTTGATATGCGGAAACTGCGATATCTTCGGTATCGTTGTTGTTTCCAGCTGAGATATGCATTTTCTACGATAATCTTCGTGTTTCTTCTGTGACAAGTGTGCAGAATCACAGAAATCGCTGTTTTCGTGCTTTTGAATGCGAAAAACACGTTTTCTGGTGTTTTCAGCACGCCACAGAGCGTTTGACATGCGGAAACTGCGATATCTTCGGTATCGTTGTTGTTTCCAGATGAGATATGCGTTTTCAGTGATAATCTTCATGATTCTGCTGTTACAAGTGTGCAGAATCACCGAAATCGCTGTTTTCTTGATATTGAATGCGAAAAACACGTTTTCTGGTGTTTTAAGCACTCCACAGTGCGTTTGATATGCGGAAACTGCGATATCTTCGGTATCGTTGTTGTTTCCAGCTGAGATATGCATTTTCTACGATAATCTTCGTGTTTCTTCTGTGACAAGTGTGCAGAATCACAGAAATCGCTGTTTTCGTGCTATTGAATGCGAAAAACACGTTTTCTGGTGTTTTCAGCACTTCACAGAGCGTTTGACATGCGGAAACTGCGATATCTTCGGTATCGTTGGGTTTCCAGCTGAGATATGCATTTTCAGTGATAATCTTCACGATTCTGCTGTTACAAGTGTGCAGAACCACCGAAATCGCTGTTTTCGTGCTATTGAATGCGAAAAACACGTTTTCTGGTGTTTTCAGCACGCCACAGAGCGTTTGACATGCGGAAACTGCGATATCTTCGGTATCGTTGTTGTTTCCAGATGAGATATGCGTTTTCAGTGATAATCATCATGATTCTGCTGTTACAAGTGTGCAGAATCACCGAAATCGCTGTTTTCTTGATACTGAATGCGAAAAACACTTTTTCTGGTGTTTTAAGCACTCCACAGTGCGTTTGATATGCGGAAACTGCGATATCTTCGGTATCGTTGTTGTTTCCAGCTGAGATATGCATTTTCTACGATAATCTTCGTGTTTCTTCTGTGACAAGTGTGCAGAATCACAGAAATCGCTGTTTTCGTGCTATTGAATGCGAAAAACACGTTTTCTGGTGTTTTCAGCACTTCACAGAGCGATTGACATGCGGAAACTGCGATATCTTCGGTATCGTTGGGTTTCCAGCTGAGATATGCATTTTCCGTGATAATCTTCACGATTCTGCTGTTACAAGTGTGCAGAAACACCGAAATCGCTGTTTTCGTGCTTTCGAATGCGAAAAACACGTTTTCTGGTGTTTTCTGCACTCCACAGTGCGTTTGATATGCGGAAACTGCGATATCTTCGGTATCGTTGTTGTTTCCAGCTGAGATATGCATTTTCAGTGATAATCTTCATGATTCTGCTGTTACAAATGTGCAGAATCACCGAAATCGCTGTTTTCGTGCTTTCGAATGCGAAAAACACGTTTTCTGGTGTTTTCAGCACGCCACAAGAGCGTTTGACATGCGGAAACTGCGATATCTTCGGTATCGTTGTTGTTTCCAGCTGAGATATGCATTTTCAGTGATAATCTTCATGATTGTGCTGTTACAAATGTGCAGAATCACCGAAATCGCTGTTTTCGTGCTATTGAATGCGAAAAACACGTTTTCTGGTGTTTTCAGCACTCCACAGTGCGTTTGATATGCGGAAACTGCGATATCTTCGGTATCGTTGTTGTTTCCAGCTGAGATATGCATTTTCTACGATAATCTTCGAGTTTCTTCTGTGACAAGTGTGCAGAATCACAGAAATCGCTGTTTTCGTGCTATTGAATGCGAAAAACACGTTTTCTGGTGTTTTCAGCACTTCACAGAGCGTTTGACATGCGGAAACTGCGATATCTTCGGTATCGTTGGGTTTCCAGCTGAGATATGCATTTTCAGTGATAATCTTCACGATTCTGCTGTTACAAGTGTGCAGAAACACCGAAATCGCTGTTTTCGTGCTATTGAATGCGAAAAACACGTTTTCTTGTGTTTTCAGCACGCCACAGAGCGTTTGACATGCGGAAACTGCGATATCTTCGGTATCGTTGTTGTTTCCAGCTGAGATATGCATTTTCAGTGATAATCTTCATGATTCTGCTGTTACAAGTGTGCAGAATCACCGAAATCGCTGTTTTCGTGCTATTGAATGCGAAAAACACGTTTTCTGGTGTTTTCAGCACTCCACAGTGCGTTTGATATGCGGAAACTGCGATATCTTCGGTATCGTTGTTGTTTCCAGCTGAGATATGCATTTTCTACGATAATCTTCGAGTTTCTTCTGTGACAAGTGTGCAGAATCACAGAAATCGCTGTTTTCGTGCTATTGAATGCGAAAAACACGTTTTCTGGTGTTTTCAGCACTTCACAGAGCGTTTGACATGCGGAAACTGCGATATCTTCGGTATCGTTGGGTTTCCAGCTGAGATATGCATTTTCAGTGATAATCTTCACGATTCTGCTGTTACAAGTGTGCAGAAACACCGAAATCGCTGTTTTCGTGCTATTGAATGCGAAAAACACGTTTTCTTGTGTTTTCAGCACGCCACAGAGCGTTTGACATGCGGAAACTGCGATATCTTCGGTATCGTTGTTGTTTCCAGCTGAGATATGCATTTTCAGTGATAATCTTCATGATTCTGCTGTTACAAGTGTGCAGAATCACCGAAATCGCTGTTTTCGTGCTATTGAATGCGAAAAACACGTTTTCTGGTGTTTTCAGCACTCCACAGTGCGTTTGATATGCGGAAACTGCGATATCTTCGGTATCGTTGTTGTTTCCAGCTGAGATATGCATTTTCTACGATAATCTTCGAGTTTCTTCTGTGACAAGTGTGCAGAATCACCGAAATCGCTGTTTTCGTGCTATTGGATGCGAAAAACACGTTTTCTGGTGTTTTCTGCACTCCACAGTGCGTTTGATATTTGGAAACTGTGATATCTTCGGTATCGTTGTTGTTTCCAGCTGAGATATGCATTTTCTACGATAGTCTTCGAGTTTCTTCTGTGACTAGTGTGCAGAATCACAGAAATCGCTGTTTTCGTGCTTTTGAATGCGAAAAACACGTTTTCTGGTGTTTTCAGCACGCCACAGAGCGTTTGACATGCGGAAACTGCGATATCTTCGGTATCGTTGTTGTTTCCAGATGAGATATGCGTTTTCAGTGATAATCTTCATGATTCTGCTGTTACAAGTGTGCAGAATTACCGAAATCGCTGTTTTCTTGATATTGAATGCGAAAAACACGTTTTCTGGTGTTTTAAGCACTCCACAGTGCGTTTGATATGCGGAAACTGCGATATCTTCGGTATCGTTGTTGTTTCCAGCTGAGATATGCATTTTCTACGATAATCTTCGTGTTTCTTCTGTGACAAGTGTGCAGAATCACAGAAATCGCTGTTTTCGTGCTATTGAATGCGAAAAACACGTTTTCTGGTGTTTTCAGCACTTCACAGAGCGTTTGACATGCGGAAACTGCGATATCTTCGGTATCGTTGGGTTTCCAGCTGAGATATGCATTTTCAGTGATAATCTTCACGATTCTGCTGTTACAAGTGTGCAGAACCACCGAAATCGCTGTTTTCGTGCTATTGAATGCGAAAAACACGTTTTCTGGTGTTTTCAGCACGCCACAGAGCGTTTGACATGCGGAAACTGCGATATCTTCGGTATCGTTGGGTTTCCAGCTGAGATATGCATTTTCAGTGATAATCTTCACGATTCTGCTGTTACAAGTGTGCAGAATCACGAAATCGCTGTTTTCGTGCTATTGGATGCGAAAAACACGTTTTCTGGTGTTTTCAGCACTCCACAGTGCGTTTGATATGCGGAAACTGCGATATCTTCGGTATCGTTGTTGTTTCCAGCTGAGATATGCATTTTCAGTGATAATCTTCATGATTCTGCAGTTACAAGTGTGCAGAATCACCGAAATCGCTGTTTTCGTGCTATTGGATGCGAAAAACACGTTTTCTGGTGTTTTCAGCACTCCACAGTGCGTTTGATATGCGGAAACTGCGATATCTTCGGTATCGTTGTTGGTTCCAGCTGAGATATGCATTTTCAGTGATAATCTTCATGATTCTGCTGTTACAAGTGTGCAGAATCACCGAAATCGCTGTTTTCGTGCTATTGAATGCGAAAAACACGTTTTCTGGTGTTTTCAGCACTCCACAGTGCGTTTGATATGCGGAAACTGCGATATCTTCGGTATCGTTGTTGGTTCCAGCTGAGATATGCATTTTCAGTGATAATCTTCATGATTCTGCTGTTACAAGTGTGCAGAATCACCGAAATCTCTGTTTTCGTGCTATTGAATGCGAAAAACACGTTTTCTGGTGTTTTCAGCTCTCCACAGTGCGTTTGATATGCGGAAACTGCGATATCTTCGGTATCGTTGTTGTTTCCAGCTGAGATATGCATTTTCAGCGATAATCTTCGTGATTCTGCTGTTACAAGTGTGCAGAATCACCGAAATCGCTGTTTTCGTGCTATTGAATGCGAAAAACACGTTTTCTGGTGTTTTCAGCACTCCACAGTGCGTTTGATATGCGGAAACTGCGATATCTTCGGTATCGTTGTTGTTTCCAGCTGAGATATGCATTTTCTGCGATAATGTTCGAGTTTCTTCTGTGACAAGTGTGCAGAATCACAGAAATCGCTGTTTTCGTGCTATTGAATGCGAAAAACACGTTTTCTGGTGTTTTCAGCACTTCACAGAGCGATTGACATGCGGAAACTGCGATATCTTCGGTATCGTTGTTGTTTCCAGCTGAGATATGCATTTTCAGTGATAATCTTCATGATTCTGCAGTTACAAGTGTGCAGAATCACCGAAATCGCTGTTTTCGTGCTATTGGATGCGAAAAACACGTTTTCTGGTGTTTTCAGCACTCCACAGTGCGTTTGATATGCGGAAACTGCGATATCTTCGGTATCGTTGTTGTTTCCAGCTGAGATATGCATTTTCTACGATTATCTTCGAGTTTCTTCTGTGACAAGTGTGCAGAATCACCGAAATCGCTGTTTTTGTGCTATTGAATGCGAAAAACACGTTTTCTGGTGTTTTCAGCACTCCACAGTGCGTTTGATATGCGGAAACTGCCATATCTTCGGTATCGTTGATGTTTCCAGCTGAGATATGCATTTTCAGTGATAATCTTCATGATTCTGCTGTTACAAATGTGCAGAATCACCGAAATCGCTGTTTTCGTGCTATTGAATGCGAAAAACACGTTTTCTGGTGTTTTCAACACTCCACAGTGCGTATGATATGCGGAAACTGCCATATCTTCGGTATCGTTGATGTATCCAGCTGAGATATGCATTTTCAGTGATAATCTTCATGATTCTGCTGTTACAAATGTGCAGAATCACCGAAATCGCTGTTTTCGTGCTTTTAAATGCGAAAACCACGTTTTCTGGTGTTTTCAGCACGCCACAGAGCGTTTGACATGCGGAAACTGCGATATCTTCGGTATCGTTGTTGTTTCCAGCTGAGATAAGGAATTTTCTACGATAATCTTCGAGTTTCGTCTGTGACAAGTGTGCAGAATCACCGAAATCGCTGTTTTCGTGCTATTGAATGCGAAAAACACGTTTTCTGGTGTTTCCAGCACTTCACAGAGCGTTTGAAAGGCGGAAACTGCGATATCTTCGGTATCGTTGGGTTTCTAGTTGAGATATGCATTTTCAGTGATAATCTTCATGATTCTGCTGTTACATGTGTGCAGAATCACCGAAATCGCTGTTTTCGTGCTTTCGAATGCGAAAAACACGTTTTCTGGTGTTTTCAGCACGCCACAAGAGCGTTTGACATGCGGAAACTGCGATATCTTCGGTATCGTTGTTGTTTCCAGCTGAGATATGCATTTTCAGTGATAATCTACATGATTGTGCTGTTACAAATGTGCAGAATCACCGAAATCGCTGTTTTCGTGCTTTTAAATGCGAAAACCACGTTTTCTGGTGTTTTCAGCACGCCACAGAGCGTTTGACATGCGGAAACTGCGATATCTTCGGTATCGTTGTTGTTTCCAGCTGAGATAAGGAATTTTCTACGATAATCTTCGAGTTTCGTCTGTGACAAGTGTGCAGAATCACCGAAATCGCTGTTTTCGTGCTATTGAATGCGAAAAACACGTTTTCTGGTGTTTCCAGCACTTCACAGAGCGTTTGACAGGCGGAAACTGCGATATCTTCGGTATCGTTGGGTTTCCAGTTGAGATATGCATTTTCAGTGATAATCTTCACGATTCTGCTGTTACAAGTGTGCAGAAGCACCGAAATCGCTGTTTTCGTGCTTTTGAATGCGAAAAACACGATTTCTGGTGTTTTCAGCACGCCACAGAGCATTTGACATGCGGAAACTGCGATATCTTCGGTATCGTTGTTGTTTCCAGCTGAGATATGCATTTTCAGTGATAATCTTCATGATTCTGCTGTTACAAGTGTGCAGAATCACCGAAATCGCTGTTTTCGTGCTATTGAATGTGAAAAACACGTTTTCTGGAGTTTTCAGCACTCCACAGTGCGTTTGATATGCGGAAACTGCCATATCTTCGGTATCGTTGTTGTTTCCAGCTGAGATATGCATTTTCAGTGATAATCTTCATGATTCTGCTGTTACAAGTGTGCAGAATCACCGAAATCGCTGTTTTCGTGCTATTGAATGCGAAAAACACGTTTTCTGGTGTTTTCAGCACTCCACAGTGAGTTTGATATGCGGAAACTGCCATATCTTCGGTATCGTTGTTGTTTCCAGCTGAGATATGCATTTTCAGTGATAATCTTCACTATTCTGCTGTTACAAGTGTGCAGAAACACCGAAATCGCTGTTTTCGTGCTATTGAATGCGAAAAATACGTTTTCTGGTGTTTTCAGCACTCCACAGTGCGTTTGATATGCGGAAACTGCCATATCTTCGGTATCGTTGATGTTTCCAGCTGAGATATGCATTTTCAGTGATAATCTTCATGATTCTGCAGTTACAAGTGTGCAGAATCACCGAAATCGCTGTTTTCGTGCTATTGGATGCGAAAAACACGTTTTCTGGTGTTTTCTGCACTCCACAGTGCGTTTGATATGCGGAAACTGTGATATCTTCGGTATCGTTGTTGTTTCCAGCTGAGATATGCATTTTCTACGATAGTCTTCGAGTTTCTTCTGTGACTAGTGTGCAGAATCACAGAAATCGCTGTTTTCGTGCTTTTGAATGCGAAAAACACGTTTTCTGGTGTTTTCAGCACGCCACAGAGCGTTTGACATGCGGAAACTGCGATATCTTCGGTATCGTTGTTGTTTCCAGATGAGATATGCGTTTTCAGTGATAATCTTCATGATTCTGCTGTTACAAGTGTGCAGAATCACCGAAATCGCTGTTTTCTTGATATTGAATGCGAAAAACACGTTTTCTGGTGTTTTAAGCACTCCACAGTGCGTTTGATATGCGGAAACTGCGATATCTTCGGTATCGTTGTTGTTTCCAGCTGAGATATGCATTTTCTACGATAATCTTCGTGTTTCTTCTGTGACAAGTGTGCAGAATCACAGAAATCGCTGTTTTCGTGCTATTGAATGCGAAAAACACGTTTTCTGGTGTTTTCAGCACTTCACAGAGCGTTTGACATGCGGAAACTGCGATATCTTCGGTATCGTTGGGTTTCCAGCTGAGATATGCATTTTCAGTGATAATCTTCACGATTCTGCTGTTACAAGTGTGCAGAATCACCGAAATCGCTGTTTTCGTGCTATTGGATGCGAAAAACACGTTTTCTGGTGTTTTCAGCACTCCACAGTGCGTTTGATATGCGGAAACTACGATATCTTCGGTATCGTTGTTGTTTCCAGCTGAGATATGCATTTTCAGTGATAATCTTCATGATTCTGCAGTTACAAGTGTGCAGAATCCCCGAAATCGCTGTTTTCGTGCTATTGGATGCGAAAAACACGTTTTCTGGTGTTTTCAGCACTCCACAGTGCGTTTGATATGCGGAAACTGCGATATCTTCGGTATCGTAGTTGTTTCCAGCTGAGATATGCAATTTCTACGATTATCTTCGAGTTTCTTCTGTGACAAGTGTGCAGAATCACCGAAATCGCTGTTTTTGTGCTATTGAATGCGAAAAACACGTTTTCTGGTGTTTTCAGCACTCCACAGTGCGTTTGATATGCGGAAACTGCCATATCTTCGGTATCGTTGCTGTTTCCAGCTGAGATATGCATTTTCAGTGATAATCTTCATGATTCTGCTGTTACAAATGTGCAGAATCACCGAAATCGCTGTTTTCGTGCTATTGAATGCGAAAAACACGTTTTCTGGTGTTTTCAACACTCCACAGTGCGTATGATATGCGGAAACTGCCATATCTTCGGTATCGTTGATGTATCCAGCTGAGATATGCATTTTCAGTGATAATCTTCGAGTTTCGTCTGTGACAAGTGTGCAGAATCACCGAAATCGCTGTTTTCGTGCTATTGAATGTGAAAAACACGTTTTCTGGTGTTTTCAGCACTCCACAGTGCGTTTGATATGCGGAAACTGCCATATCTTCGGTATCGTTGTTGTTTCCAGCTGAGATATGCATTTTCAGTGATAATCTTCATGATTCTGCTGTTACAAGTGTGCAGAATCACCGAAATCGCTGTTTTCGTGCTAGTGAATGCGAAAAACACGTTTTCTGGTGTTTTCAGCACTCCACAGTGAGTTTGATATGCGGAAACTGCCATATCTTCGGTATCGTTGTTGTTTCCAGCTGAGATATGCATTTTCAGTGATAATCTTCACTATTCTGCTGTTACAAGTGTGCAGAAACACCGAAATCGCTGTTTTCGTGCTATTGAATGCGAAAAATACGTTTTCTGGTGTTTTCAGCACTCCACAGTGCGTTTGATATGCGGAAACTGCCATATCTTCGGTATCGTTGATGTTTCCAGCTGAGATATGCATTTTCAGTGATAATCTTCATGATTCTGCAGTTACAAGTGTGCAGAATCACCGAAATCGCTGTTTTCGTGCTATTGGATGCGAAAAACACGTTTTCTGGTGTTTTCTGCACTCCACAGTGCGTTTGATATGCGGAAACTGTGATATCTTCGGTATCGTTGTTGTTTCCAGCTGAGATATGCATTTTCTACGATAGTCTTCGAGTTTCTTCTGTGACTAGTGTGCAGAATCACAGAAATCGCTGTTTTCGTGCTTTTGAATGCGAAAAACACGTTTTCTGGTGTTTTCAGCACGCCACAGAGCGTTTGACATGCGGAAACTGCGATATCTTCGGTATCGTTGTTGTTTCCAGATGAGATATGCGTTTTCAGTGATAATCTTCATGATTCTGCTGTTACAAGTGTGCAGAATCACCGAAATCGCTGTTTTCTTGATATTGAATGCGAAAAACACGTTTTCTGGTGTTTTAAGCACTCCACAGTGCGTTTGATATGCGGAAACTGCGATATCTTCGGTATCGTTGTTGTTTCCAGCTGAGATATGCATTTTCTACGATAATCTTCGTGTTTCTTCTGTGACAAGTGTGCAGAATCACAGAAATCGCTGTTTTCGTGCTATTGAATGCGAAAAACACGTTTTCTGGTGTTTTCAGCACTTCACAGAGCGTTTGACATGCGGAAACTGCGATATCTTCGGTATCGTTGGGTTTCCAGCTGAGATATGCATTTTCAGTGATAATCTTCACGATTCTGCTGTTACAAGTGTGCAGAACCACCGAAATCGCTGTTTTCGTGCTATTGAATGCGAAAAACACGTTTTCTGGTGTTTTCAGCACGCCACAGAGCGTTTGACATGCGGAAACTGCGATATCTTCGGTATCGTTGTTGTTTCCAGATGAGATATGCGTTTTCAGTGATAATCTTCATGATTCTGCTGTTACAAGTGTGCAGAATCACCGAAATCGCTGTTTTCTTGATATTGAATGCGAAAAACACGTTTTCTGGTGTTTTAAGCACTCCACAGTGCGTTTGATATGCGGAAACTGCGATATCTTCGGTATCGTTGTTGTTTCCAGCTGAGATATGCATTTTCTACGATAATCTTCGTGTTTCTTCTGTGACAAGTGTGCAGAATCACAGAAATCGCTGTTTTCGTGCTATTGAATGCGAAAAACACGTTTTCTGGTGTTTTCAGCACTTCACAGAGCGTTTGACATGCGGAAACTGCGATATCTTCGGTATCGTTGGGTTTCCAGCTGAGATATGCATTTTCAGTGATAATCTTCACGATTCTGCTGTTACAAGTGTGCAGAACCACCGAAATCGCTGTTTTCGTGCTATTGAATGCGAAAAACACGTTTTCTGGTGTTTTCAGCACGCCACAGAGCGTTTGACATGCGGAAACTGCGATATCTTCGGTATCGTTGTTGTTTCCAGGTGAGATATGCATTTTCAGTGATAATCTTCACGATTCTGCTGTTACAAGTGTGCAGAATCACCGAAATCGCTGTTTTCGTGCTATTGGATGCGAAAAACACGTTTTCTGGTGTTTTCAGCACTCCACAGTGCGTTTGATATGCGGAAACTGCGATATCTTCGGTATCGTTGTTGTTTCCAGCTGAGATATGCATTTTCAGTGATAATCTTCATGATTCTGCAGTTACAAGTGTGCAGAATCCCCGAAATCGCTGTTTTCGTGCTATTGGATGCGAAAAACACGTTTTCTGGTGTTTTCAGCACTCCACAGTGCGTTTGATATGCGGAAACTGCGATATCTTCGGTATCGTAGTTGTTTCCAGCTGAGATATGCATTTTCTACGATTATCTTCGAGTTTCTTCTGTGACAAGTGTGCAGAATCACCGAAATCGCTGTTTTTGTGCTATTGAATGCGAAAAACACGTTTTCTGGTGTTTTCAGCACTCCACAGTGCGTTTGATATGCGGAAACTGCCATATCTTCGGTATCGTTGATGTTTCCAGCTGAGATATGCATTTTCAGTGATAATCTTCATGATTCTGCTGTTACAAATGTGCAGAATCACCGAAATCGCTGTTTTCGTGCTATTGAATGCGAAAAACACGTTTTCTGGTGTTTTCAACACTCCACAGTGCGTATGATATGCGGAAACTGCCATATCTTCGGTATCGTTGATGTATCCAGCTGAGATATGCATTTTCAGTGATAATCTTCATGATTCTGTTGTTACAAATGTGCAGAATCACCGAAATCGCTGTTTTCGTGCTTTTAAATGCGAAAACCACGTTTTCTGGTGTTTTCAGCACGCCACAGAGCGTTTGACATGCGGAAACTGCGATATCTTCGGTATCGTTGTTGTTTCCAGCTGAGATAAGGAATTTTCTACGATAATCTTCGAGTTTCGTCCGTGACAAGTGTGCAGAATCACCGAAATCGCTGTTTTCGTGCTATTGAATGTGAAATACACGTTTTCTGGTGTTTTCAGCACTCCACAGTGCGTTTGATATGCGGAAACTGCCATATCTTCGGTATCGTTGTTGTTTCCAGCTGAGATATGCATTTTCAGTGATAATCTTCATGATTCTGCTGTTACAAGTGTGCAGAATCACCGAAATCGCTGTTTTCTTGATATTGAATGCGAAAAACACGTTTTCTGGTGTTTTAAGCACTCCACAGTGCGTTTGATATGCGGAAACTGCGATATCTTCGGTATCGTTGTTGTTTCCAGCTGAGATATGCATTTTCTACGATAATCTTCGTGTTTCTTCTGTGACAAGTGTGCAGAATCACAGAAATCGCTGTTTTCGTGCTATTGAATGCGAAAAACACGTTTTCTGGTGTTTTCAGCACTTCACAGAGCGTTTGACATGCGGAAACTGCGATATCTTCGGTATCGTTGGGTTTCCAGCTGAGATATGCATTTTCAGTGATAATCTTCACGATTCTGCTGTTACAAGTGTGCAGAACCTCCGAAATCGCTGTTTTCGTGCTATTGAATGCGAAAAACACGTTTTCTGGTGTTTTCAGCACGCCACAGAGCGTTTGACATGCGGAAACTGCGATATCTTCGGTATCGTTGTTGTTTCCAGATGAGATATGCGTTTTCAGTGATAATCTTCATGATTCTGCTGTTACAAGTGTGCAGAATCACCGAAATCGCTGTTTTCTTGATACTGAATGCGAAAAACACTTTTTCTGGTGTTTTAAGCACTCCACAGTGCGTTTGATATGCGGAAACTGCGATATCTTCGGTATCGTTGTTGTTTCCAGCTGAGATATGCATTTTCTACGATAATCTTCGTGTTTCTTCTGTGACAAGTGTGCAGAATCACAGAAATCGCTGTTTTCGTGCTATTGAATGCGAAAAACACGTTTTCTGGTGTTTTCAGCACTTCACAGAGCGTTTGACATGCGGAAACTGCGATATCTTCGGTATCGTTGGGTTTCCAGCTGAGATATGCATTTTCAGTGATAATCTTCACGATTCTGCTGTTACAAGTGTGCAGAATCACCGAAATCGCTGTTTTCGTGCTATTGGATGCGAAAAACACGTTTTCTGGTGTTTTCAGCACTCCACAGTGCGTTTGATATGCGGAAACTGCGATATCTTCGGTATCGTTGTTGTTTCCAGCTGAGATATGCATTTTCAGTGATAATCTTCATGATTCTGCAGTTACAAGTGTGCAGAATCCCCGAAATCGCTGTTTTCGTGCTATTGGATGCGAAAAACACGTTTTCTGGTGTTTTCAGCACTCCACAGTGCGTTTGATATGCGGAAACTGCGATATCTTCGGTATCGTAGTTGTTTCCAGCTGAGATATGCATTTTCTACGATTATCTTCGAGTTTCTTCTGTGACAAGTGTGCAGAATCACCGAAATCGCTGTTTTTGTGCTATTGAATGCGAAAAACACGTTTTCTGGTGTTTTCAGCACTCCACAGTGCGTTTGATATGCGGAAACTGCCATATCTTCGGTATCGTTGATGTTTCCAGCTGAGATATGCATTTTCAGTGATAATCTTCATGATTCTGCTGTTACAAATGTGCAGAATCACCGAAATCGCTGTTTTCGTGCTATTGAATGCGAAAAACACGTTTTCTGGTGTTTTCAACACTCCACAGTGCGTATGATATGCGGAAACTGCCATATCTTCGGTATCGTTGATGTATCCAGCTGAGATATGCATTTTCAGTGATAATCTTCATGATTCTGCTGTTACAAATGTGCAGAATCACCGAAATCGCTGTTTTCGTGCTTTTAAATGCGAAAACCACGTTTTCTGGTGTTTTCAGCACGCCACAGAGCGTTTGACATGCGGAAACTGCGATATCTTCGGTATCGTTGTTGTTTCCAGCTGAGATAAGGAATTTTCTACGATAATCTTCGAGTTTCGTCTGTGACAAGTGTGCAGAATCACCGAAATCGCTGTTTTCGTGCTATTGAATGCGAAAAACACGTTTTCTGGTGTTTCCAGCACTTCACAGAGCGTTTGACAGGCGGAAACTGCGATATCTTCGGTATCGTTGGGTTTCCAGTTGAGATATGCATTTTCAGTGATAATCTTCACGATTCTGCTGTTACAAGTGTGCAGAAGCACCGAAATCGCTGTTTTCGTGCTTTTGAATGCGAAAAACACGTTTTCTGGTGTTTTCAGCACTCCACAGTGCGTTTGATATGCGGAAACTGCCATATCTTCGGTATCGTTGTTGTTTCCAGCTGAGATATGCATTTTCAGTGATAATCTTCATGATTCTGCTGTTACAAGTGTGCAGAATCACCGAAATCGCTGTTTTCGTGCTATTGAATGCGAAAAACACGTGTTCTGGTGTTTTCAGCACTCCACAGTGCGTTTGATATGCGGAAACTGCCATATCTTCGGTATCGTTGTTGTTTCCAGCTGAGATATGCATTTTCAGTGATAATCTTCATGATTCTGCTGTTACAAGTGTGCAGAATCACCGAAATCGCTGTTTTCGTGCTATTGAATGCGAAAAACACGTTTTCTGGTGTTTTCAGCACTTCACAGAGCGTTTGACATGCGGAAACTGCGATATGTTCGGTATCGTTGGGTTTCCAGCTGAGATATGCATTTTCAGTGATAATCTTCACGATTCAGCTGTTACAAGTGTGCAGAAACACCGAAATCGCTGTTTTCGTGCTTTTGAATGCGAAAAACACGTTTTCTGGTGTTTTCAGCACTCCACAGTGCGTTTGATATGCGGAAACTGCGATATCTTCGGTATCGTTGTTGTTTCCAGCTGAGATATGCATTTTCAGTGATAATCTTCATGATTCTGCTGTTACAAGTGTGCAGAATCACCGAAATCGCTGTTTTCGTGCTATTGAATGCGAAAAACACGTTTTCTGGTGTTTTCAGCACTCCACAGTGCGTTTGATATGCGGAAACTGCGATATCTTCGGTATCGTTGTTGTTTCCAGCTGAGATATGCATTTTCTACGATAATCTTCGAGTTTCTTCTGTGACAAGTGTGCAGAATCACAGAAATCGCTGTTTTCGTGCTATTGAATGCGAAAAACACGTTTTCTGGTGTTTTCAGCACTTCACAGAGCGTTTGACATGCGGAAACTGCGATATCTTCGGTATCGTTGGGTTTCCAGCTGAGATATGCATTTACAGTGATAATCTTCACGATTCTGCTGTTACAAGTGTGCAGAAACACCGAAATCGCTGTTTTCGTGCTATTGAATGCGAAAAACACGATTTCTGGTGTTTTCAGCACGCCACAGAGCGTTTGACATGCGGAAACTGCGATATCTTCGGTATCGTTGTTGTTTCCAGCTGAGATGTGCATTTTCAGGGATAATCTTCTTGATTCTGTGGTTACAAGTGTGCAGAATCACCGAAATCGCTGTTTTCGTGCTATTGGATGCGAAAAACGCGTTTTCTGGTGTTTTCAGCACTCCACAGTGCGTTTGATATGCGGAAAGTGCGATATCTTCGGTATCGTTGTTGTTTCCAGCTGAGATATGCATTTTCTACGATAATCTTCGAGTTTCTTCTGTGACAAGTGTGCAGAATCACAGAAATCGCTGTTTTCGTGCTATTGATTGCGAAAAACACGTTTTCTGGTGTTTTCAGCACTTCACAGAGCGTTTGATATGCGGAAACTGCGATATCTTCGGTATCGTTGTTGTTTCCAGCTGAGATATGCATTTTCAGTGATAATCTTCATGATTCTGCTGTTACAAATGTGCAGAATCACCGAAATCGCTGTTTTCGTGCTTTCGAATGCGAAAAACACGTTTTCTGGTGTTTTCAGCACGCCACAAGAGCGTTTGACATGCGGAAACTGCGATATCTTCGGTATCGTTGTTGTTTCCAGCTGAGATATGCATTTTCAGTGATAATCTTCATGATTGTGCTGTTACAAATGTGCAGAATCACCGAAATCGCTGTTTTCGTGCTTTTGAATGCGAAAAACACGTTTTCTGGTGTTTTCAGCACACCACAGAGCGTTTGACATGCGGAAACTGCGATATCTTCGGTATCGTTGTTGTTTCCAGCTGAGATGTGCATTTTCAGGGATAATCTTCATGATTCTGCTGTTACAAATGTGCAGAATCACCGAAATCGCTGTTTTCCTGCTTTTGAATGTGAAAAAACCCTTTTCTGGTGTTTTCAGCACTCCACTGTGCGTGTGAGATGCGGAAACTGCGATATCTTCGGTATCGTTGTTGTTTCCAGCTGAGATATGCATTTTCAGTGATAATCTTCATGATTCTGCTGTTACAAATGTGCAGAATCACCGAAATCGCTGTTTTCGTGCTTTCGAATGCGAAAAACACGTTTTCTGGTGTTTTCAGCACGCCACAAGAGCGTTTGACATGCGGAAACTGCGATATCTTCGGTATCGTTGTTGTTTCCAGCTGAGATATGCATTTTCAGTGATAATCTTCATGATTGTGCTGTTACAAATGTGCAGAATCACCGAAATCGCTGTTTTCGTGCTATTGAATGCGAAAAACACGTTTTCTGGTGTTTTCAGCACTCCACAGTGCGTTTGATATGCGGAAACTGCGATATCTTCGGTATCGTTGTTGTTTCCAGCTGAGATATGCATTTTCTACGATAATCTTCGAGTTTCTTCTGTGACAAGTGTGCAGAATCACAGAAATCGCTGTTTTCGTGCTATTGAATGCGAAAAACACGTTTTCTGGTGTTTTCAGCACTTCACAGAGCGTTTGACATGCGGAAACTGCGATATCTTCGGTATCGTTGGGTTTCCAGCTGAGATATGCATTTTCAGTGATAATCTTCACGATTCTGCTGTTACAAGTGTGCAGAAACACCGAAATCGCTGTTTTCGTGCTATTGAATGCGAAAAACACGTTTTCTGGTGTTTTCAGCACGCCACAGAGCGTTTGACATGCGGAAACTGCGATATCTTCGGTATCGTTGTTGTTTCCAGCTGAGATATGCATTTTCAGTGATAATCTTCATGATTCTGCTGTTATAAGTGTGCAGAATCACCGAAATCGCTGTTTTCGTGCTATTGAATGCGAAAAACACGTTTTCTGGTGTTTTCAGCACTCCACAGTGCGTTTGATATGCGGAAACTGCGATATCTTCGGTATCGTTGTTGGTTCCAGCTGAGATATGCATTTTCAGTGATAATCTTCATGATTCTGCTGTTACAAGTGTGCAGAATCACCGAAATCGCTGTTTTCGTGCTATTGATTGCGAAAAACACGTTTTCTGGTGTTTTCAGCACTCCACAGTGCGTTTGATATGCGGAAACTGCGATATCGTCGGTATCGTTGTTGTTTCCAGCTGAGATATGCATTTTCAGTGATATTCTTCATGATTCTGCTGTTACAAGTGTGCAGAATCACCGAAATCTCTGTTTTCGTGCTATTGAATGCGAAAAACACGTTTTCTGGTGTTTTGAGCTCTCCACAGTGCGTTTGATATGCGGAAACTGCGATATCGTCGGTATCGTTGTTGTTTCCAGCTGAGATATGCATTTTCTACGATAATCTTCGTGATTCTGCTGTTACAAGTGTGCAGAATCACCGAAATCGCTGTTTTCGTGCTATTGAATGCGAAAAACACGTTTTCTGGTGTTTTCAGCACTCCACAGTGCGTTTGATATGCGGAAACTGCGATATCTTCGGTATCGTTGTTGTTTCCAGCTGAGATATGCATTTTCTACGATAATCTTCGAGTTTCTTCTGTGACAAGTGTGCAGAATCACAGAAATCGCTGTTTTCGTGCTACTGAATGCGAAAAACACGTTTTCTGGTGTTTTCAGCACGCCACAGAGCGTTTGACATGCGGAAACTGCGATATCTTCGGTATCGTTGTTGTTTCCAGCTGAGATATGCATTTTCAGTGATAATCTTCATGATTCTGCTGTTACAAGTGTGCAGAATCACCGAAATCGCTGTTTTCGTGCTATTGAATGCGAAAAACACGTTTTCTGGTGTTTTCAGCACTCCACAGTGCGTTTGATATGCGGAAACTGCGATATCTTCGGTATCGTTGTTGGTTCCAGCTGAGATATGCATTTTCAGTGATAATCTTCATGATTCTGCTGTTACAAGTGTGCAGAATCACCGAAATCGCTGTTTTCGTGCTATTGAATGCGAAAAACACGTTTTCTGGTGTTTTCAGCACTCCACAGTGCGTTTGATATGCGGAAACTGCGATATCTTCGGTATCGTTGTTGGTTCCAGCTGAGATATGCATTTTCAGTGATAATCTTCATGATTCTGCTGTTACAAGTGTGCAGAATCACCGAAATCTCTGTTTTCGTGCTATTGAATGCGAAAAACACGTTTTCTGGTGTTTTCAGCTCTCCACAGTGCGTTTGATATGCGGAAACTGCGATATCTTCGGTATCGTTGTTGTTTCCAGCTGAGATATGCATTTTCTACGATAATCTTCGTGATTCTGCTGTTACAAGTGTGCAGAATCACCGAAATCGCTGTTTTCGTGCTATTGAATGCGAAAAACACGTTTTCTGGTGTTTTCAGCACTCCACAGTGCGTTTGATATGCGGAAACTGCGATATCTTCGGTATCGTTGTTGTTTCCAGCTGAGATATGCATTTTCTACGATAATGTTCGAGTTTCTTCTGTGACAAGTGTGCAGAATCACAGATATCGCTGTTTTCGTGCTATTGAATGCGAAAAACACGTTTTCTGGTGTTTTCAGCACTTCACAGAGCGATTGACATGCGGAAACTGCGATATCTTCGGTATCGTTGGGTTTCCAGCTGAGATATGCATTTTCCGTGATAATCTTCACGATTCTGCTGTTACAAGTGTGCAGAAACACCGAAATCGCTGTTTTCGTGCTTTCGAATGCGAAAAACACGTTTTCTGGTGTTTTCTGCACTCCACAGTGCGTTTGATATGCGGAAACTGCGATATCTTCGGTATCGTTGTTGTTTCCAGCTGAGATATGCATTTTCAGTGATAATCTTCATGATTCTGCTGTTACAAATGTGCAGAATCACCGAAATCGCTGTTTTCGTGCTTTCGAATGCGAAAAACACGTTTTCTGGTGTTTTCAGCACGCCACAAGAGCGTCTGACATGCGGAAACTGCGATATCTTCGGTATCGTTGTTGTTTCCAGCTGAGATATGCATTTTCAGTGATAATCTTCATGATTGTGCTGTTACAAATGTGCAGAATCACCGAAATCGCTGTTTTCGTGCTTTTGAATGCGAAAAACACGTTTTCTGGTGTTTTCAGCACACCACAGAGCGTTTGACATGCGGAAACTGCGATATCTTCGGTATCGTTGTTGTTTCCAGCTGAGATGTGCATTTTCAGGGATAATCTTCATGATTCTGTGGTTACAAGTGTGCAGAATCACCGAAATCGCTGTTTTCGTGCTATTGGATGCGAAAAACGCGTTTTCTGGTGTTTTCAGCACTCCACAGTGCGTTTGATATGCGGAAAGTGCGATATCTTCGGTATCGTTGTTGTTTCCAGCTGAGATATGCATTTTCTACGATAATCTTCGAGTTTCTTCTGTGACAAGTGTGCAGAATCACAGAAATCGCTGTTTTCGTGCTATTGATTGCGAAAAACACGTTTTCTGGTGTTTTCAGCACTTCACAGAGCGTTTGATATGCGGAAACTGCGATATCTTCGGTATCGTTGTTGTTTCCAGCTGAGATATGCATTTTCAGTGATAATCTTCATGATTCTGCTGTTACAAATGTGCAGAATCACCGAAATCGCTGTTTTCGTGCTTTCGAATGCGAAAAACACGTTTTCTGGTGTTTTCAGCACGCCACAAGAGCGTTTGACATGCGGAAACTGCGATATCTTCGGTATCGTTGTTGTTTCCAGCTGAGATATGCATTTTCAGTGATAATCTTCATGATTGTGCTGTTACAAATGTGCAGAATCACCGAAATCGCTGTTTTCGTGCTTTTGAATGCGAAAAACACGTTTTCTGGTGTTTTCAGCACACCACAGAGCGTTTGACATGCGGAAACTGCGATATCTTCGGTATCGTTGTTGTTTCCAGCTGAGATGTGCATTTTGAGGGATAATCTTCATGATTCTGCTGTTACAAATGTGCAGAATCACCGAAATCGCTGTTTTCCTGCTTTTGAATGTGAAAAAAACCTTTTCTGGTGTTTTCAGCACTCCACTGTGCGTGTGAGATGCGGAAACTGCGATATCTTCGGTATCGTTGTTGTTTCCAGCTGAGATATGCATTTTCAGTGATAATCTTCATGATTCTGCTGTTACAAATGTGCAGAATCACCGAAATCGCTGTTTTCGTGCTATTGAATGCGAAAAACACGTTTTCTGGTGTTTTCAGCACTCCACAGTGCGTTTGATATGCGGAAACTGCGATATCTTCGGTATCGTTGTTGTTTCCAGCTGAGATATGCATTTTCTATGATAATCTTCATGATTCTGCTGTTACAAGTGTGCAGAATCACCGAAATCGCTGTTTTCGTGCTATTGAATGCGAAAAACACGTTTTCTGGTGTTTTCAGCACATCACAGAGCGTTTGACATGCGGAAACTGCGATATCTTCGGTATCGTTGGGTTTCCAGCTGAGATATGCATTTTCAGAGATAATCTTCACGATTCTGCTGTTACAAGTGTGCAGAAACACCGAAATCGCTGTTTTCGTGCTTTTGAATGCGAAAAACACGTTTTCTGGTGTTTTCAGCACTCCACAGTGCGTTTGATATGCGGAAACTGCGATATCTTCGGTATCGTTGTTGTTTCCAGCTGAGATATGCATTTTCAGTGATAATCTTCACGATTCTGCTGTTACAAGTGTGCAAGAAACACCGAAATCGCTGTTTTCGTGCTATTGAATGCGAAAAACACGTTTTCTGGTGTTTTCAGCACTCCACAGTGCGTTTGATATGCGGAAACTGCGATATCTTCGGTATCGTTGTTGTTTCCAGCTGAGATATGCATTTTCTACGATAATGTTCGAGTTTCTTCTGTGACAAGTGTGCAGAATCACAGATATCGCTGTTTTCGTGCTATTGAATGCGAAAAACACGTTTTCTGGTGTTTTCAGCACTTCACAGAGCGATTGACATGCGGAAACTGCGATATCTTCGGTATCGTTGGGTTTCCAGCTGAGATATGCATTTTCCGTGATAATCTTCACGATTCTGCTGTTACAAGTGTGCAGAAACACCGAAATCGCTGTTTTCGTGCTTTCGAATGCGAAAAACACGTTTTCTGGTGTTTTCTGCACTCCACAGTGCGTTTGATATGCGGAAACTGCGATATCTTCGGTATCGTTGTTGTTTCCTGCTGAGATATGCATTTTCAGTGATAATCTTCATGATTCTGCTGTTACAAATGTGCAGAATCACCGAAATCGCTGTTTTCGTGCTTTCGAATGCGAAAAACACGTTTTCTGGTGTTTTCAGCACGCCACAAGTGCGTCTGACATGCGGAAACTGCGATATCTTCGGTATCGTTGTTGTTTCCAGCTGAGATATGCATTTTCAGTGATAATCTTCATGATTGTGCTGTTACAAATGTGCAGAATCACCGAAATCGCTGTTTTCGTGCTTTTGAATGCGAAAAACACGTTTTCTGGTGTTTTCAGCACACCACAGAGCGTTTGACATGCGGAAACTGCGATATCTTCGGTATCGTTGTTGTTTCCAGCTGAGATGTGCATTTTCAGGGATAATCTTCATGATTCTGTGGTTACAAGTGTGCAGAATCACCGAAATCGCTGTTTTCGTGCTATTGGATGCGAAAAACGCGTTTTCTGGTGTTTTCAGCACTCCACAGTGCGTTTGATATGCGGAAAGTGCGATATCTTCGGTATCGTTGTTGTTTCCAGCTGAGATATGCATTTTCTACGATAATCTTCGAGTTTCTTCTGTGACAAGTGTGCAGAATCACAGAAATCGCTGTTTTCGTGCTATTGATTGCGAAAAACACGTTTTCTGGTGTTTTCAGCACTTCACAGAGCGTTTGATATGCGGAAACTGCGATATCTTCGGTATCGTTGTTGTTTCCAGCTGAGATATGCATTTTCAGTGATAATCTTCATGATTCTGCTGTTACAAATGTGCAGAATCACCGAAATCGCTGTTTTCGTGCTTTCGAATGCGAAAAACACGTTTTCTGGTGTTTTCAGCACGCCACAAGAGCGTTTGACATGCGGAAACTGCGATATCTTCGGTATCGTTGTTGTTTCCAGCTGAGATATGCATTTTCAGTGATAATCTTCATGATTGTGCTGTTACAAATGTGCAGAATCACCGAAATCGCTGTTTTCGTGCTTTTGAATGCGAAAAACACGTTTTCTGGTGTTTTCAGCACACCACAGAGCGTTTGACATGCGGAAACTGCGATATCTTCGGTATCGTTGTTGTTTCCAGCTGAGATGTGCATTTTGAGGGATAATCTTCATGATTCTGCTGTTACAAATGTGCAGAATCACCGAAATCGCTGTTTTCCTGCTTTTGAATGTGAAAAAAACCTTTTCTGGTGTTTTCAGCACTCCACTGTGCGTGTGAGATGCGGAAACTGCGATATCTTCGGTATCGTTGTTGTTTCCAGCTGAGATATGCATTTTCAGTGATAATCTTCATGATTCTGCTGTTACAAATGTGCAGAATCACCGAAATCGCTGTTTTCGTGCTATTGAATGCGAAAAACACGTTTTCTGGTGTTTTCAGCACTCCACAGTGCGTTTGATATGCGGAAACTGCGATATCTTCGGTATCGTTGTTGTTTCCAGCTGAGATATGCATTTTCTATGATAATCTTCATGATTCTGCTGTTACAAGTGTGCAGAATCACCGAAATCGCTGTTTTCGTGCTATTGAATGCGAAAAACACGTTTTCTGGTGTTTTCAGCACTTCACAGAGCGTTTGACATGCGGAAACTGCGATATCTTCGGTATCGTTGGGTTTCCAGCTGAGATATGCATTTTCAGAGATAATCTTCACGATTCTGCTGTTACAAGTGTGCAGAAACACCGAAATCGCTGTTTTCGTGCTTTTGAATGCGAAAAACACGTTTTCTGGTGTTTTCAGCACTCCACAGTGCGTTTGATATGCGGAAACTGCGATATCTTCGGTATCGTTGTTGTTTCCAGCTGAGATATGCATTTTCAGTGATAATCTTCACGATTCTGCTGTTACAAGTGTGCAAGAAACACCGAAATCGCTGTTTTCGTGCTTTTGAATGCGAAAAACACGTTTTCTGGTGTTTTCAGCACTCCACAGTGCGTTTGATATGCGGAAACTGCGATATCTTCGTAATCGTTGTTGTTTCCAGCTGAGATATGCATTTTCAGAGATAATCTTCACGATTCTGCTGTTACAAGTGTGCAAGAAACACCGAAATCGCTGTTTTCGTGCTTTTGAATGCGAAAAACACGTTTTCTGGTGTTTTCAGCACTCCACAGTGCGTTTGATATGCGGAAACTGCGATATCTTCGTAATCGTTGTTGTTTCCAGCTGAGATATGCATTTTCTACGATAATCTTCGAGTTTCTTCTGTGGCAAGTGTGCAGAATTACCGAAATCGCTGTTTTCGTGCTATTGAATGCGAAAAACACGTTTTCTGGTGTTTTCAGCACGCCACAGAGCGTTTGACATGCGGAAACTGCGATATCTTCGGTATCGTTGTTGTTGCCAGCTGAGATATGCATTTCAGGGTTAATCTTCATGATTCTGCTGTTACAAGTGTGCAGAATCACCGAAATCGCTGTTTTCCTGCTTTTGAATGCGAAAAACACGTTTTCTGGTGTTTTCAGCACTTCACAGAGCGTTTGACATGCGGAAACTGCGATATCTTCGGTATCGTTGTTGTTTCCAGCTGAGATATGCATTTTCAGTGATAATCTTCATGATTCTGCTGTTACAAGTGTGCAGAATCACCGAAATCGCTGTTTTCGTGCTATTGAATGCGAAAAACACGTTTTCTGGTGTTTTCAGCACGCCCCAGAGCGTTTGACATGCGGAAACTGCGATATCTTCGGTATCGTTGTTGTTTCCAGCTGAGATATGCATTTTCAGTGATAATCTTCATGATTCTGCTGTTACAAATGTGCAGAATCACCGAAATCGCTGTTTTCGTGCTTTCGAATGCGAAAAACACGTTTTCTGGTGTTTTCAGCACGCCACAAGAGCATTTGACATGCGGAAACTGCGATATCTTCGGTATCGTTGTTGTTTCCAGCTGAGATATGCGTTGTCAGTGATAATCTTCATGATTCTGCTGTTACAAGTGTGCAGAATCACCGAAGTCGCTGTTTTCGTGCTACTGAATGCGAAAAACACGTTTTCTGGTGTTTTCAGCAGTCCACAGTGCGTTTGATATGCGGAAACTGCCATATCTTCGGTATCGTTGTTGTTTCCAGCTGAGATATGCATTTTCAGTGATAATCTTCATGATTCTGCTGTTACAAGTGTGCTGAATCACCGAAATCGCTGTTTTCGTGCTATTGAATGCGAAAAACACGTCTTCTGGTGTTTTCAGCACTCCACAGTGCGTTTGATATGCGGAAACTGCGATATCTTCGGTATCGTTGTTGTTTCCAGCTGAGATATGCATTTTCTACGATAATCTTCGAGTTTCTTCTGTGACTAGTGTGCAGAATCACAGAAATCGCTGTTTTCGTGCTTTTGAATGCGAAAAACACGTTTTCTGGTGTTTTCAGCACTCCACAGTGCGTTTGATATGCGGAAATAGCCATATCTTCGGTATCGTTGTTGTTTCCAGCTGAGATATGCATTTTCAGTAATAAGCTTCATGATTCTGCTGTTACAAGTGTGCAGAATCACCGAAATCGCTGTTTTCGTGCTATTGGATGCGAAAAACACGTTTTCTGGTGTTTTCAGCACTCCACAGTGCGTTTGATATGCGGAAACTGCGATATCTTCGTAATCGTTGTTGTTTCCAGCTGAGATATGCATTTTCTACGATAATCTTCGAGTTTCTTCTGTGACAAGTGTGCAGAATCACCGAAATCGCTGTTTTCGTGCTACTGAATGCGAAAAACACGTTGTCTGGTGTTTTCAGCACGCCACAGAGCGTTTGACATGCGGAAACTGCGATATCTTCGGTATCGTTGTTGTTTCCAGCTGAGATATGCATTTTCAGTGATAATCTTCATGATTCTGCTGTTACAAGTGTGCAGAATCACCGAAATCGCTGTTTTCGTGCTATTGAATGCGAAAAACACGTTTTCTGGTGTTTTCAGCACTCCACAGTGCGTTTGATATGCGGAAACTGCGATATCTTCGGTATCGTTGTTGTTTCCAGCTGAGATATGCATTTTCTACGATAATCATCATGATTCTGCTGTTACAAGTGTGCAGAATCACAGAAATCGCTGTTTTCGTGCTATTGAATGCGAAAAACACGTTTTCTGGTGTTTTCAGCACTTCACAGAGCGTTTGACATGCGGAAACTGCGATATCTTCGGTATCGTTGGGTTTCCAGCTGAGATATGCGTTGTCAGTGATAATCTTCATGATTCTGCTGTTACAAGTGTGCAGAATCACCGAAATCGCTGTTTTCGTGCTACTGAATGCGAAAAACACGTTTTCTGGTGTTTTCAGCACTCCACAGTGCCTTTGATATGCGGAAACTGCCATATCTTCGGTATCGTTGTTGTTTCCAGCTGAGATATGCATTTTCAGTGATAATCTTCATGATTCTGCTGTTACAAGTGTGCAGAATCACCGAAATCGCTGTTTTCGTGCTATTGAATGAGGAAAAACACGTCTTCTGGTGTTTTCAGCACTCCACAGTGCGTTTGATATGCGGAAACTGCGATATCTTCGGTATCGTTGTTGTTTCCAGCTGAGATATGCATTTTCTACGATAATCTTCGAGTTTCTTCTGTGACTAGTGTGCAGAATCACAGAAATCGCTGTTTTCGTGCTTTTGAATGCGAAAAACACGTTTTCTGGTGTTTTCAGCACTCCACAGTGCGTTTGATATGCGGAAATAGCCATATCTTCGGTATCGTTGTTGTTTCCAGCTGAGATATGCATTTTCAGTAATAAGCTTCATGATTCTGCTGTTACAAGTGTGCAGAATCACCGAAATCGCTGTTTTCGTGCTATTGGATGCGAAAAACACGTTTTCTGGTGTTTTCAGCACTCCACAGTGCGTTTGATATGCGGAAACTGCGATATCTTCGGTATCGTTGTTGTTTCCAGCTGAGATATGCATTTTCTACGATAATCTTCGAGTTTCTTCTGTGACAAGTGTGCAGAATCACAGAAATCGCTGTTTTCGTGCTATTGAATGCGAAAAACACGTTTTCTGGTGTTTTCAGCACTTCACAGAGCGTTTGACATGCGGAAACTGCGATATCTTCGGTATCGTTGGGTTTCCAGCTGAGATATGCATTTTCAGTGACAATCTTCACGATTCAGCTGTTACAAGTGTGCAGAAACACCGAAATCACTGTTTTCGTGCTTTTGAATGCGAAAAACACGTTTTCTGGTGTTTTCAGCACTCCACAGTGCGTTTGATATGCGGAAACTGCCATATCTTCGGTATCGTTGTTGTTTCCAGCTGAGATATGCATTTTCAGTGATAATCTTCATGATTCTGCTGTTACAAGTGTGCATAATCACCGAAATCGCTGTTTTCGTGCTTTTGAATGCGAAAAACACGTTTTCTGGTGTTTTCAGCACGCCCCAGAGCGTTTGACATGCGGAAACTGCGATATCTTCGGTATCGTTGTTGTTTCCAGCTGAGATATGCATTTTCAGTGATAATCTTCATGATTCTGCTGTTACAAAAGTGCAGAATCACCGAAATCGCTGTTTTCGTGCTTTCGAATGCGAAAAACACGTTTTCTGGTGTTTTCAGCACGCCACAAGAGCATTTGACATGCGGAAACTGCGATATCTTCGGTATCGTTGTTGTTTCCAGCTGAGATACGCATTGTCAGTGATAATCTTCATGATTCTGCTGTTACAAGTGTGCAGAATCACCGAAATCGCTGTTTTCGTGCTATTGAATGCGAAAAACACGTTTTCTGGTGTTTTCAGCACTCCACAGTGCGTTTGATATGCGGAAACTGCCATATCTTCGGTATCGTTGTTGCTTCCAGCTGAGATATGCATTTTCAGTGATAATCTTCATGATTCTGCTGTTACAAGTGTGCATAATCACCGAAATCGCTGTTTTCGTGCTTTTGAATGCGAAAAACACGTTTTCTGGTGTTTTCAGCACTCCACAGTGCGTTTGATATGCGGAAACTGCGATATCTTCCGTATCGTTGTTGTTTCCAGCTGAGATATGCATTTTCAGTGATAATCTTCATGATTCTGCTGTTACAAGCGTGCAGAATCTCCGAAATCGCTGTTTTCGTGCTATTGAATGCGAAAAACACGTTTTCTGGTGTTTTCAGCACTCCACAGTGCGTTTGATATGCGGAAACTGCCATACCTTCGGTATCGTTGATGTTTCCAGCTGAGATATGCATTTTCAGTGATAATCTTCACGATTCTGCTGTTACAAGTGTGCAGAATCTCCGAAATCGCTGTTTTCGTGCTATTGAATGCGAAAAACACGTTTTCTGGTGTTTTCAGCACTCCACAGTGCGTTTGATATGCGGAAACTGCGATATCTTCGGTATCGTTGTTGTTTCCAGCTGAGATATGCATTTTCTACGATAATCATCATGATTCTGCTGTTACAAGTGTGCAGAATCACCGAAATCGCTGTTTTCGTGCTATTGAATGCGAAAAACACGTTTTCAGGTGTTTTCAGCACTCCACAGTGCGTTTGATATGCGGAAAGTGCGATATCTTCGGTATCGTTGTTGTTTCCAGCTGAGATATGCATTTTCTACGATAATCTTCGAGTTTCTTCTGTGACAAGTGTGCAGAATTACAGAAATCGCTGTTTTCGTGCTTTTGAATGCGAAAAACACGTTTTCTGGTGTTTTCAGCACGCTCCAGAGCGTTTGACATGCGGAAACTGCGATATCTTCGGTATCGTTGTTGTTTCCAGCTGAGATATGCAATTTCAGTGATAATCTTCATGATTCTGCTGTTACAAATGTGCAGAATCACCGAAATCGCTGTTTTCGTGCTTTCGAATACGAAAAACACGTTTTCTGGTGTTTTCAGCACGCCACAAGAGCATTTGACATGCGGAAACTGCGATATCTTCGGTATCGTTGTTGTTTCCAGCTGAGATACGCATTGTCAGTGATAATCTTCATGATTCTGCAGTTACAAGTGTGCAGAATCACCGAAATCCCTGTTTTCGTGCTATTGAATGCGAAAAACACGTTTTCTGGTGTTTTCAGCACTTCACAGAGCGTTTGACATGCGGAAACTGCGATATCTTCGGTATCGTTGGGTTTCCAGCTGAGATATGCATTTTCAGAGATAATCTTCACGATTCTGCTGTTACAAGTGTGCAGAAACACCGAAATCGCTGTTTTCGTGCTTTTGAATGCGAAAAACACGTTTTCTGGTGTTTTCAGCACTCCACAGTGCGTTTGATATGCGGAAACTGCGATATCTTCGGTATCGTTGTTGTTTCCAGCTGAGATATGCATTTTCAGTGATAATCTTCACGATTCTGCTGTTACAAGTGTGCAGAAACACCGAAATCGCTGTTTTCGTGCTTTTGAATGCGAAAAACACGTTTTCTGGTGTTTTCAGCACTTCACAGAGCGTTTGACATGCGGAAACTGCTATATCTTCGGTATCGTCGATTTTCCAGCTGAGATATGCATTTTCTACGATAATCTTCGAGTTTCGTCTGTGACAAGTGTGCAGAATCACAGAAATCGCTGTTTTCGTGCTATTGAATGCGAAAAACACGTTTTCTGGTGTTTTCAGCACGCCACAGAGCGTTTGACATGCGGAAACTGTGATATCTTCGGTATCGTTGGGTTTCCAGCTGAGATATGCATTTTCAGTGATAATCTTCATGATTCTGCTGTTACAAGTGTGCAGAATCACCGAAATCGCTGTTTTCGTGCTATTGAATGCGAAAAACACGTTTTCTGGTGTTTTCAGCACTCCACAGTGCGTTTGATATGCGGAAACTGCGATATCTTCGGTATCGTTGTTGTTTCCAGCTGAGATATGCATTTTCTACGATAATCATCATGATTCTGCTGTTACAAGTGTGCAGAATCACCGAAATCGCTGTTTTCGTGCTATTGAATGCGAAAAACACGTTTTCTGGTGTTTTCAGCACTCCACAGTGCGTTTGATATGCGGAAAGTGCGATATCTTCGGTATCGTTGTTGTTTCCAGCTGAGATATGCATTTTCTACGATAATCTTCGAGTTTCTTCTGTGACAAGTGTGCAGAATCACAGAAATCGCTGTTTTCGTGCTTTCGAATGCGAAAAACACGTTTTCTGGTGTTTTCAGCACGCCACAAGAGCATTTGACATGCGGAAACTGCGATATCTTCGGTATCGTTGTTGTTTCCAGCTGAGATATGCATTTTCAGTGATAATCTTCATGATTCTGCTGTTACAAGTGTGCAGAATCACCGAAATCACTGTTTTCGTGCTATTGAATGCGAAAAACACGTTTTCTGGTGTTTTCAGCACTCCACAGTGCGTTTGATATGCGGAAACTGCGATATCTTCGGTATCGTTGTTGTTTCCAGCTGAGATATGCATTTTCAGTGATAATCTTCATGATTCTGCTGTTACAAGTGTGCAGAATCTCCGAAATCGCTGTTTTCGTGCTATTGAATGCGAAAAACACGTTTTCTGGTGTTTTCAGCATTCCACAGTGCGTTTGATATGCGGAAACTGCCATATCTTCGGTATCGTTGATGTTTCCAGCTGAGATATGCATTTTCAGTGAGAATCTTCACGATTCTGCTGTTACAAGTGTGCAGAAACACCGAAAACACCGTTTTCGTGCTTTTGAATGCGAAAAACACGTTTTCTGGTGTTTTCAGCACTCCACAGTGCGTTTGATATGCGGAAACTGCGATATCTTCGGTATCGTTGTTGTTTCCAGCTGAGATATGCATTTTCTACGATAATCTTCATGATTCTGCTGTTACAAGTGTGCAGAATCACCGAAATCGCTGTTTTCGTGCTATTCAATGCGAAAAACACTTTTCTGGTGTTTTCAGCACTTCACAGAGCGTTTGACATGCGGAAACTGCGATATCTTCGGTATCGTTGGGTTTCCAGCTGAGATATGCATTTTCAGTGATAATCTTCACGATTCTGCTGTTACAAGTGTGCAGAAACACCGAAATCGCTGTTTTCGTGCTTTTGAATGCGAAAAACACGTTTTCTGGTGTTTTCAGCACTCCACAGTGCGTTTGATATGCGGAAACTGCGATATCTTCGGTATCGTTGTTGTTTCCAGCTGAGATATGCAGTTTCTACGATAATCTTCGAGTTTCGTCTGTGACAAGTGTGCAGAATCACCGAAATCGCTGTTTTCGTGCTATTGAATGCGAAAAACACGTTTTCTGGTGTTTTCAGCACTCCACAGTGCGTTTGATATGCGGAAAGTGCGATATCTTCGGTATCGTTGTTGTTTCCAGCTGAGATATGCATTTTCTACGATAATCTTCATGATTCTGCTGTTACAAGTGTGCAGAATCACCGAAATCGCTGTTTTCGTGCTATTCAATGCGAAAAACACTTTTCTGGTGTTTTCAGCACTTCACAGAGCGTTTGACATGCGGAAACTGCGATATCTTCGGTATCGTTGGGTTTCCAGCTGAGATATGCATTTTCAGTGATAATCTTCATGATTCTGCTGTTACAAGTGTGCAGAATCACCGAAATCACTGTTTTCGTGCTATTGAATGCGAAAAACACGTTTTCTGGTGTTTTCAGCACTTCACAGAGCGTTTGACATGCGGAAACTGCTATATCTTCGGTATCGTCGATTTTCCAGCTGAGATATGCATTTTCTACGATAATCTTCGAGTTTCGTCTGTGACAAGTGTGCAGAATCACAGAAATCGCTGTTTTCGTGCTATTGAATGCGAAAAACACGTTTTCTGGTGTTTTCAGCATTCCACAGTGCGTTTGATATGCGGAAAGTGCCATATCTTCGGTATCGTTGATGTTTCCAGCTGAGATATGCATTTTCAGTGATAATCTTCACGATTCTGCTGTTACAAGTGTGCAGAAACACCGAAAACACTGTTTTCGTGCTTTTGAATGCGAAAAACACGTTTTCTGGTGTTTTCAGCACTCCACAGTGCGTTTGATATGCGGAAACTGCGATATCTTCGGTATCGTTGTTGTTTCCAGCTGAGATATGCATTTTCTACGATAATCTTCATGATTCTGCTGTTACAAGTGTGCAGAATCACCGAAATCGCTGTTTTCGTGCTATTCAATGCGAAAAACACTTTTCTGGTGTTTTCAGCACTTCACAGAGCGTTTGACATGCGGAAACTGCGATATCTTCGGTATCGTTGGGTTTCCAGCTGAGATATGCATTTTCAGTGATAATCTTCACGATTCTGCTGTTACAAGTGTGCAGAAACACCGAAATCGCTGTTTTCGTGCTTTTGAATGCGAAAAACACGTTTTCTGGTGTTTTCAGCACTCCACAGTGCGTTTGATATGCGGAAACTGCGATATCTTCGGTATCGTTGTTGTTTCCAGCTGAGATATGCATTTTCTACGATAATCTTCGAGTTTCGTCTGTGACAAGTGTGCAGAATCACCGAAATTGCTGTTTTCGTGCTATTGAATGCGAAAAACACATTTTCTGGTGTTTTCAGCACTCCACAGTGCGTTTGATATGCGGAAACTGCCATATCTTCGGTATCGTTGTTGTTTCCAGCTGAGATATGCATTTTCAGTGATAATCTTCATGATTCTGCTGTTACAAGTGTGCAGAATCACCGAAATCGCTGTTTTCGTGCTATTGAATGCGAAAAACACGTCTTCTGGTGTTTTCAGCACTCCACAGTGCGTTTGATATGCGGAAACTGCGATATCTTCGGTATCGTTGTTGTTTCCAGCTGAGATATGCATTTTCTACGATAATCTTCGAGTTTCTTCTATGACTAGTGTGCAGAATCACAGAAATCGCTGTTTTCGTGCTTTTGAATGCGTAAAACACGTTTTCTGGTGTTTTCAGAACTTCACAGAGCGTTTGACATGCGGAAACTGCCATATCTTCGGTATCGTTGTTGTTTCCAGCTGAGATATGCATTTTCAGTGATAATCTTCATGATTTTGCTGTTAAAAGTGTGCAGAATCACCGAAATCGCTGTTTTCGTGCTTTTGAATGCGAAAAACACGTTTTCTGGTGTTTTCAGCACTCCACAGTGCGTTTGATATGCGGAAACTGCGATATCTTCGGTATCGTTGTTGTTTCCAGCTGAGATATGCATTTTCTACGATAATCTTCATGATTCTGCTGTTACAAGTGTGCAGAATCACCGAAATCGCTGTTTTCGTGCTGTTGAATGCGAAAAACACGTTTTCTGGTGTTTTCAGCACTTCACAGAGCGTTTGACATGCGGAAACTGCGATATCTTCGGTATCGTTGGGTTTCCAGCTGAGATATGCATTTTCTGTGATAATCTTCACGATTCTGCTGTTACAAGTGTGCAGAAACACCGAAATCGCTGTTTTCGTGCTTTTGAATGCGAAAAACACGTTTTCTGGTGTTTTCAGCACTCCACAGTGCGTTTGATATGCGGAAACTGCGATATCTTCGGTATCGTTGTTGTTTCCAGCTGAGATATGCATTTTCTACGATAATCTTCGAGTTTCGTCTGTGACAAGTGTGCAGAATCACCGAAATCGCTGCTTTCGTGCTATTGAATGCGAAAAACACATTTTCTGGTGTTTTCAGCACTCCACAGTGCGTATGATATGCGGAAACTGCCATATCTTCGGTATCGTTGTTGTTTCCAGCTGAGATATGCATTATCAGTGATAATCTTCATGATTCTGCTGTTACAAGTGTGCAGAATCACCGAAATCGCTGTTTTCGTGCTATTGAATGCGAAAAACACGTCTTCTGGTGTTTTCAGCACTCCACAGTGCGTTTGATATGCGGAAACTGCGATATCTTCGGTATCGTTGTTGTTTCCAGCTGAGATATGCATTTTCTACGATAATCTTCATGATTCTGCTGTTACAAGTGTGCAGAATCACCGAAATCGCTGTTTTCGTGCTATTCAATGCGAAAAACACTTTTCTGGTGTTTTCAGCACTCCACAGTGCGTATGATATGCGGAAACTGCCATATCTTCGGTATCGTTGTTGTTTCCAGCTGAGATATGCATTATCAGTGATAATCTTCATGATTCTGCTGTTACAAGTGTGCAGAATCACCGAAATCGCTGTTTTCGTGCTATTGAATGCGAAAAACACGTCTTCTGGTGTTTTCAGCACTCCACAGTGCGTTTGATATGCGGAAACTGCGATATCTTCGGTATCGTTGTTGTTTCCAGCTGAGATATGCATTTTCTACGATAATCTTCGAGTTTCGTCTGTGACAAGTGTGCAGAATCACCGAAATTGCTGTTTTCGTGCTATTGAATGCGAAAAACACATTTTCTGGTGTTTTCAGCACTCCACAGTGCGTTTGATATGCGGAAACTGCCATATCTTCGGTATCGTTGTTGTTTCCAGCTGAGATATGCATTTTCAGTGATAATCTTCATGATTCTGCTGTTACAAGTGTGCAGAATCACCGAAATCGCTGTTTTCGTGCTATTGAATGCGAAAAACACGTCTTCTGGTGTTTTCAGCACTCCACAGTGCGTTTGATATGCGGAAACTGCGATATCTTCGGTATCGTTGTTGTTTCCAGCTGAGATATGCATTTTCTACGATAATCTTCGAGTTTCTTCTGTGACAAGGGTGCAGAATCACAGAAATCGCTGTTTTCGTGCTATTGAATGCGAAAAACACGTTTTCTGGTGTTTTCAGCACGCCACAGAGCGTTTGACATGCGGAAACTGCGATATCTTCGGTATCGTTGTTGTTTCCAGCTGAGATATGCATTTTCTACGATAATCTTCGAGTTTCTTCTGTGACAAGTGTGCAGAATCACCGAAATCGCTGTTTTCGTGCTATTGAATGCGAAAAACACGTTTTCTGGTGTTTTCCGCACTCCACAGTGCGTTTGATATGCGGAAACTGCCATATCTTCGGTATCGTTGTTGTTTCCAGCTGAGATATGCATTATCAGTGATAATCTTCATGATTCTGCTGTTACAAGTGTGCAGAATCACCGAAATCGCTGTTTTCGTGCTATTGAATGCGAAAAACACGTCTTCTGGTGTTTTCAGCACTCCACAGTGCGTTTGATATGCGGAAACTGCGATATCTTCGGTATCGTTGTTGTTTCCAGCTGAGATATGCATTTTCTACGATAATCTTCGAGTTTCTTCTGTGACTAGTGTGCAGAATCGCAGAAATCGCTGTTTTCGTGCTTTTGAATGCGAAAGACACGTTTTCTGGTGTTTTCAGCACTTCACAGAGCGTTTGACATGCGGAAACTGCTATATCTTCGGTATCGTCGGTTTTCCAGCTGAGATATGCATTTTCTACGATAATCTTCGAGTTTCGTCTGTGACAAGTGTGCAGAATCACAGAAATCGCTGTTTTTGTGCTATTGAATGTGAAAAACACGTTTTCTGGTGTTTTCAGCACTCCACAGTGCGTTTGATATGCGGAAACTGCCATATCTTCGGTATCGTTGATGTTTCCAGCTGAGATATGCATTTTCAGTGATAATCTTCATGATTCTGCTGTTACAAGTGTGCAGAATCACCGAAATCGCTATTTCGTGCTATTGAATGCGAAAAACACGTTTTCTGCTGTTTTCAGCACTCCACAGTGCGTTTGATATGCGGAAACTGCGATATCTTCGGTATCGTTGTTGTTTCCAGCTGAGATATGCATTTTCTACGATAATCTTCGAGTTTCTTCTGTGACAAGTGTGCAGAATCACAGAAATCGCTGTTTTCGTGCTATTGAATGCGAAAAACACGTTTTCTGGTGTTTTCAGCACGCCACAGAGCGTTTGACATGCGGAAACTGCGATATCTTCGGTATCGTTGTTGTTTCCAGCTGAGATATGCATTTTCAGTGATAATCTTCATGATTCTGCTGTTACAAGTGTGCAGAATCACCGAAATCGCTGTTTTCGTGCTATTGAATGCGAAAAACACGTTTTCTGGTGTTTTCAGCACTCCACAGTGCGTTTGATATGCGGAAACTGCGATATCTTCGGTATCGTTGTTGTTTCCAGCTGAGATATGCATTTTCAGTGATAATCTTCATGATTCTGCTGTTACAAGTGTGCAGAATCACCGAAATCGCTGTTTACGTGCTATTGAATGCGAAAAACACCTTTTCTGGTGTTTTCAGCACGCCACAGAGCATTTGACATGCGGAAACTGCGATATCTTCGGTATCGTTGGGTTTCCAGCTGAGATATGCATTTTCCGTGATAATCTTCATGATTCTGCTGTTACAAGTGTGCAGAATCACCGAAATCGCTGTTTTCGTGCTATTGAATGCGAAAAACACGTTTTCTGGTGTTTTCAGCACTCCACAGTGCGTTTGATATGCGGAAACTGCCATATCTTCGGTATCGTTGTTGTTTCCAGCTGAGATATGCATTATCAGTGATAATCTTCATGATTCTGCTGTTACAAGTGTGCAGAATCACAAAAATCGCTGTTTTCGTGCTATTGATTGCGAAAAACACGTTTTCTGGTGTTTTCGGCACTCAACAGTGCCTTTCATATGCGGGAACTGCCATGTCTTCGGCATCGTTGTTGTTTCCAGCTGAGATATGCATTATCAGTGATAATCTTCATGATTCTGCTGTTACAAGTGAGCAGAATCACCGATATCGCTGTTTTCGTGCTATTGAATGCGAAAAACACGTTTTCTGGTGTTTTCAGCACTCCACAGTGCGTTTGATATGCGGAAACTGCGATATCTTCGGTATCGTTGTTGTTTCCAGCTGAGATATGCATTATCAGTGATAATCTTCATGATTCTGCTGGTACAAGTGTGCAGAATCACCGAAATCGCTGTTTTCGTGCTATTGAATGCGAAAAACACGTTTTCTGGTGTTTTCAGCACTCCACAGAGCGTTTGACATGCCGAAACTGCGATATCTTCGGTATCGTTGTTGTTTCCAGCTGAGATATGCATTTTCAGTGATAATCTGAATGATTCTGCTGTTACAAATGTGCAGAATCACCGAAATCGCTGATTTCGTGCTTTTGAATGCGAAAAACACGTTTTCTGGTGTTTTCAGCACGCCACAGAGCGAGTGACATGCGGAAACTGCGATATCGTTGGTATCGTTGTTGTTTCCAGCTGAGATATGCATTATCAGTGATAATCTTCATGATTCTGCTGGTACAAGTGTGCAGAATCACCGAAATCGCTGTTTTCGTGCTATTGAATGCGAAAAACACGTTTTCTGGTGTTTTCAGCACACCACAGTGCGTTTGATATGCGGAAACTGCGATATCTTCGGTATCGTTGTTGTTTCCAGCTGAGATATGCATTTTCAGTGATAATCTTCATGATTCTGCTGTTACAAGTTTGCAGATTCACCGAAATCGCTGTTTTCGTGCTATTGAATGTGGAAAACACGTTTCCTGGTGTTTTGGAGCACTCTACAGTGCGTCTGATATGCGGAAACTGCCATATCTTCGGTATCGTTGTTGTTTCCAGCTGAGATATGCATTTTCAGTGATAATCTTCATGATTCTGCTGTTACAAGTGTGCAGAATCACCGAAATCGCTGTTTTCGTGCTATTGAATGCGAAAAACACGTTTTCTGGTGTTTTCAGCACTCCACCGTGCGTTTGATATGCGGAAACTGTGATATCTTCGGTATCGTTGTTGTTTCCAGCTGAGATATGCATTTTCTACGATAATCTTCGAGTTTCTTCTGTGACAAGTGTGTAGAATCACAGAAATCGCTGTTTTCGTGCTATTGAATGCGAATAACACGTTTTCTGGTGTTTTCAGCACTCCACAGAGCGTTTGACATGCCGAAACTGCGATATCTTCGGTATCGTTGTTGTTTCCAGCTGAGATATGCATTTTCAGTGATAATCTGAATGATTCTGCTGTTACAAATGTGCAGAATCACCGAAATCGCTATTTCGTGCTATTGAATGCGAAAAACACGTTTTCTGCTGTTTTCAGCACTCCACAGTGCGTTTGGTATGCGGAAACTGCGATATCTTCGGTATCGTTGTTGTTTCCAGCTGAGATATGCATTTTCTACGATAATCTTCGAGTTTCTTCTGTGACAAGTGTGCAGAATCACAGAAATCGCTGTTTTCGTGCTATTGAATGCGAAAAACACGTTTTCTGGTGTTTTCAGCACGCCACAGAGCGTTTGACATGCGGAAACTGCGATATCTTCGGTATCGTTGTTGTTTCCAGCTGAGATATGCATTTTCAGTGATAATCTTCATGATTCTGCTGTTACAAGTGTGCAGAATCACCGAAATCGCTGTTTTCGTGCTATTGAATGCGAAAAACACGTTTTCTGGTGTTTTCAGCACTCCACAGTGCGTTTGATATGCGGAAACTGCGATATCTTCGGTATCGTTGTTGTTTCCAGCTGAGATATGCATTTTCAGTGATAATCTTCATGATTCTGCTGTTACAAGTGTGCAGATTCACCGAAATCGCTGTTTTCGTGCTATTGAATGTGGAAAACACGTTTCCTGGTGTTTTGGAGCACTCTACAGTGCGTTTGATATGCGGAAACTGCCATATCTTCGGTATCGTTGTTGTTTCCAGCTGAGATATGCATTTTCAGTGATAATCTTCATGATTCTGCTGTTACAAGTGTGCAGAATCACCGAAATCGCTGTTTTCGTGCTATTGAATGCGAAAAACACGTTTTCTGGTGTTTTCAGCACTCCACCGTGCGTTTGATATGCGGAAACTGTGATATCTTCGGTATCGTAGTTGTTTCCAGCTGAGATATGCATTTTCTACGATAATCTTCGAGTTTCTTCTGTGACAAGTGTGCAGAATCACAGAAATCGCTGTTTTCGTGCTATTGAATGCGAATAACACGTTTTCTGGTGTTTTCACCACTCCACAGAGCGTTTGACATGCCGAAACTGCGATATCTTCGGTATCGTTGTTGTTTCCAGCTGAGATATGCATTTTCAGTGATAATCAGAATGATTCTGCTGTTACAAATGTGCAGAATCACCGAAATCGCTGATTTCGTGCTTTTGAATGCGAAAAACACGTTTTCTGGTGTTTTCAGCACGCCACAGAGCGAGTGACATGCGGAAACTGCGATATCGTCGGTATCGTTGTTGTTTCCAGCTGAGATATGCATTATCAGTGATAATCTTCATGATTCTGCTGGTACAAGTGTGCAGAATCACCGAAATCGCTGTTTTCGTGCTATTGAATGCGAAAAACACGTTTTCTGGTGTTTTCAGCACACCACAGTGTGTTTGATATGCGGAAACTGCGATATCTTCGGTATCGTTGTTGTTTCCAGCTGAGATATGCATTTTCAGTGATAATCTTCATGATTCTGCTGTTACAAGTGTGCAGATTCACCGAAATCGCTGTTTTCGTGCTATTGAATGTGGAAAACACGTTTCCTGGTGTTTTGGAGCACTCTACAGTGCGTTTGATATGCGGAACCTGCCATATCTTCGGTATCGTTGTTGTTTCCAGCTGAGATATGCATTTTCAGTGATAATCTTCATGATTCTGCTGTTACAAGTGTGCAGAATCTCCGAAATCGCTGTTTTCGTGCTATTGAATGCGAAAAACACGTTTTCTGGTGTTTTCAGCACTCCACCGTGCGTTTGATATGCGGAAACTGTGATATCTTCGGTATCGTTGTTGTTTCCAGCTGAGATATGCATTTTCTACGATAATCTTCGAGTTTCTTCTGTGACAAGTGTGCAGAATCACAGAAATCGCTGTTTTCGTGCTATTGAATGCGAATAACACGTTTTCTGGTGTTTTCAGCACTCCACAGAGCGTTTGACATGCCGAAACTGCGATATCTTCGGTATCGTTGTTGTTTCCAGCTGAGATATGCATTTTCAGTGATAATCTGAATGATTCTGCTGTTACAAATGTGCAGAATCACCGAAATCGCTGTTTTCGTGCTTTTGAATGCGAAAAACACGTTTTCTGGTGTTTTCAGCACGCCACAGAGCGAGTGACATGCGGAAACTGCGATATCTTCGGTATCGTTGTTGTTTCCAGCTGAGATATGCATTTTCAGTGATAATCTTCATGATTCTGCTGTTACAAGTGTGCAGAATCACCGAAATCGCTGTTTTCGTGCTTTTGAATCCGAAAAACACGTTTTCTGGTGTTTTCAGCACTCCACAGTGCGTTTGATATGCGGAAACTGCCATATCTTCGGTATCGTTGTTGTTTCCAGCTGAGATATGCATTATCAGTGATAATCTTCATGATTCTGCTGTTACAAGTGTGCAGAATCACCGAAATCGCTGTTTTCGTGCTATTGAATGCGAAAAACAAGTTTTCTGGTGTTTTCAGCACTCCACAGTGCGTTTGATATGCGAAAACTGCCATGTCTTCGGTATCGTTGTTGTTTCCAGCTGAGATATGCATTATCAGTGATAATCTTCATGATTCTGCTGTTACAAGTAAGCAGAATCACCGATATCGCTGTTTTCGTGCTATTGAATGCGAAAAACACGTTTTCTGGTGTTTTCAGCACTCCACAGTGCGTTTGATATGCGGAAACTGCGATATCTTCGGTATCGTTGTTGTTTCCAGCTGAGATATGCATTTTCTACGATAATCTTCGAGTTTCTTCTGTGACAAGTGTGCAGAATCACCGAAATCGCTGTTTTCGTGCTATTGAATGCGAAAAACACGTTTTCTGGTGTTTTCAGCACTCCACAGTGCGTTTGATATGCGGAAACTGCCATATCTTCGGTATCGTTGATGTTTCCAGCTGAGATATGCATATTCAGTGATAATCTTCATGATTCTGCTGTTACAAGTGTGCAGAATCACCGAAATCGCTGTTTTGGTGCTATTGAATGCGAAAAACACGTTTTCTGGTGTTTTCAGCACTCCACAGTGCGTTTGATATGCGCAAACTGCCATATCTTCGGTATCGTTGTTGTTTCCAGCTGAGATATGCCTTATCAGTGATAATCTTCATGATTCTGCTGTTACAAGTGTGCAGAATCACCGAAATCGCTGTTTTCGTGCTATTCAATTCGAAAAACACGTTTTCTGGTGTTTTCAGCACTCCACAGTGCGTTTGATATGCGGAAACTGCGATATCTTCGGTATCGTTGTTGTTTCCAGCTGAGATATGCATTTTCAGTGATAATCTTCATGATTCTGCTGTTACAAGTGTGCAGAATCACCGAAATCGCTGTTTTCGTGCTATTGGATGCGAAAAACACGTTTTCTGGTGTTTTCAGCACTCCACAGTGCGTTTGATATGCGGAAACTGCCATATCTTCGGTATCGTTGTTGTTTCCAGCTGAGATATGCATTTTCAGTGACAATCTTCGTGATTCTGCTGTTACAAGTGTGCAGAATCACCGAAATCGCTGTTTTCGTGCTATTGAATGCGAAAAACACGTTTTCTGGTGTTTTCAGCACTCCACAGTGCGTTTGATATGCGGAAACTGCGATATCTTCGGTATCGTTGTTGTTTCCAGCTGAGATATGCATTTTCAGTGATAATCTTCATGATTCTGCTGTGACAAGTGTGCAGAATGACAGAAATCGCTGTTTTCGTGCTATTGAATGCGAATAACACGTTTTCTGGTGTTTTCAGCACTCCACAGAGCGTTTGACATGCCGAAACTGCGATATCTTCGGTATCGTTGTTGTTTCCAGCTGAGATATGCATTTTCAGTGATAATCTGAATGATTCTGCTGTTACAAATGTGCAGAATCACCGAAATCGCTGATGTCGTGCTTTTGAATGCGAAAAACACGTTTTCTGGTGTTTTCAGCACGCCACAGAGCGAGTGACATGCGGAAACTGCGATATCGTCGGTATCGTTGTTGTTTCCAGCTGAGATATGCATTTTCAGTGATAATCTTCATGATTCTGCTGTTACAAGTGTGCAGAATCACCGAAATCGCTGTTTTCGTGCTATTGAATGCGAAAAACACGTTTTCTGCTGTTTTCAGCACTCCACAGTGCGTTTGATATGCGGAAACTGCGATATCTTCGGTATCGTTGTTGTTTCCAGCTGAGATATGCATTTTCAGTGATAATCTTCATGATTCTGCTGTTACAAGTGTGCAGATTCACCGAAATCGCTGTTTTCGTGCTATTGAATGTGGAAAACACGTTTCCTGGTGTTTTCAGCACTCCACAGTGCGTTTGATATGCGGAAACTGCCATATCTTCGGTATCGTTGTTGTTTCCAGCTGAGATATGCATTTTCAGTGATAATCTTCATGATTCTGCTGTTACAAGTGTGCAGAATCACCGAAATCGCTGTTTTCGTGCTTTTGAATGCGAAAAACACGTTTTCTGGTGTTTTCAGCACTCCACAGAGCGTTTGACATGCCGAAACTGCGATATCTTCGGTATCGTTGGGTTTCCAGCTGAGATATGCATTTTCAGTGACAATCTTCATGATTCTGCTGTAGCAAGTGTGCAGAATCACCGAAAACACTGTTTTCGTGCTATTGAATGCGAAAAACACGTTTTCTGGTGTTTTCAGCACTCCACAGTGCGTTTGATATGCGGAAACTGCCATATCTTCGGTATCGTTGTTGTTTCCAGCTGAGATATCCATTTTCAGTGATATTCTTCATGATTCTGCTGTTACAAATGTGCAGAATCACCGAAACCGCTGTTTTCGTGCTATTGAATGCGAAAAACATGTTTTCTGGTGTTTTCAGCACTCCACAGTGCGTTTGATATGCGAAAACTGCCATGTCTTCGTATCGTTGTTGTTTCCAGCTGAGATATGCATTATCAGTGATAATCTTCATGATTCTGCTGTTACAAGTGAGCAGAATCACCGATATCGCTGTTCTCGTGCTATTGAATGCGAAAAACACGTTTTCTGCTGTTTTCAGCACTCCACAGTGCGTTTGATATGCGGAAACTGCCATATCTTCGGTATCGTTGTTGTTTCCAGCTGAGATATGCATTTTCAGTGATAATCTTCATGATTCTGCTGTTACAAGTGTGCAGAATCACCGAAATCGCTGTTTTCCTGCTTTTGAATGCGAAAAACACGTTTTCTGGTGTTTTCAGCACGCCACAGAGCGTTTGATATGCGGAAACTGCCATATCTTCGGTATCGTTGTTGTTTCCAGCTGAGATATGCATTATCAGTGATAATCTTCATGTTTCTGCTGTTACAAGTGTGCAGAATCACCGAAATCGCTGTTTTCGTGCTATTGAATGCGAAAAACAAGTTTTCTGGTGTTTTCAGCACTCCACAGTGCGTTTGATATGCGAAAACTGCCATGTCTTCGGTATCGTTGTTGCTTCCAGCTGAGATATGCATTATCAGTGATAATCTTCATGATTCTGCTGTTACAAGTGAGCAGAATCACCGATATCGCTGTTCTCGTGCTATTGAATGCGAAAAACACGTTTTCTGCTGTTTTCAGCACTCCACAGTGCGTTTGATATGCGGAAACTGCCATATCTTCGGTATCGTTGTTGTTTCCAGCTGAGATATGCATTTTCAGGGATAATCTTCATGATTCTGCTGTTACAAGTGTGCAGATTCACCGAAATCGCTGTTTTCGTGCTATTGAATGTGGAAAACACGTTTTCTGGTGTTTTCAGCACTCCACAGTGCGTTTGATATGCGGAAACTGCCATATCTTCGGTATCGTTGTTGTTTCCAGCTGATATATCCATTTTCAGTGATATTCTTCATGATTCTGCTGTTACAAGTGTGCAGAATCACCGAAATCGCTGTTTTCGTGCTATTGAATGCGAAAAACACGTTTTCTAGTGTTTTCAGCACTCCACAGTGCGTTTGATATGAGGAAACTGCGATATCTTCGGTATCGTTCTTGTTTCCAGCTGAGATATGCATTTTCTACGATATTCTTCGAGTTTCTTCTGTGACAAGTGTGCAGAATCACAGAAATCGCTGTTTTCGTGGTTTTGAATTGCGAAAAACACGTTTTCTGGTGTTCTCAGCACTCCACAGTGCGTTTGATATGCGGAAACTGCGATATCTTCGGTATCGTTGTTGTTTCCAGCTGAGATATGCATTTTCAGTGATAATCTGAATGATTCTGCTGTTACAAATGTGCAGAATCACCGAAATCGCTGTTTTCGTGCTATTGAATGCGAAAAACACGTTTTCTGGTGTTTTCAGCACTCCACAGTGCGTTTGATATGCGGAAACTGCGATATCTTCGGTATCGTTGTTGTTTCCAGCTGAGATATGCATTTTCTTCGATAATCTTCGAGTTTCTTCTGTGACAAGTGTGCAGAATCACCGAAATCGCTGTTTTCGCGCTATTGGATGCGAAAAACACGTTTTCTGGTGTTTTCAGCACTCCACAGTGCGTTTGATATGCGGAAACTGCCATATCTTCGGTATCGTTGTTGTTTCCAGCTGAGATATGCATTTTCAGTGACAATCTTCGTGATTCTGCTGTTACAAGTGTGCAGAATCACCGAAATCGCTGTTTTCGTGCTATTGAATGCGAAAAACACGTTTTCTGGTGTTTTCAGCACTCCACAGTGCGTTTGATATGCGGAAACTGCCATATCTTCGGTATCGTTGTTGTTTCCAGCTGAGATATGCATATTCAATGACAATCTTCGTGATTCTGTTGTTACAAGTGTGCAGAATCACCGAAATCGCTGTTTTCGTGCTATTGAATAGGAAAAACACGTTTTCTGGTGTTTTCAGCACTCCACAGTTCGTTTGATATGCGGAAGCTGCGATATCTTCGGTATCTTTGTTGTTTCCAGCTGAGATATGCATTTTCAGTGATAATCTTCATGATTCTGCTGTTACAAGTGTGCAGAATCAACGAAATCGCTGTTTTCGTGCTATTGAATAAGAAAAACACGTTTTCTGGTGTTTTCAGCACTCCACAGTGCGTGTGATATGCGGAAACTGCGATATCTTCGGTGTCGTTGTTGTTTCCAGCTGAGATATCCATTTTCAGTGATAATCTTCATGATTCTGCTGTTACAAGTGTGCAGAATCACCGAAATCGCTGTTTTCGTGCTATTCAATGCGAAAAACACGTTTTCTGGTGTTTTCAGCACTCCACAGTGCGTTTGATATGCGGAAACTGCGATATCTTCGGTATCGTTGTTGTTTCCAGCTGAGATATGCATTTTCAGTGACAATCTTCGTGATTCTGCTGTTACAAGTGTGCAGAATCACCGAAATCGCTGTTTTCGTGCTATTGAATGCGAAAAACACGTTTTCTGGTGTTTTCAGCACTCCACAGTGCGTGTGATATGCGGAAACTGCCATATCTTCGGCATCGTTGTTGTTTCCAGCTGAGATATGCATTTTCAGTGACAATCTTCGTGATTCTGCTGTTACAAGTGTGCAGAATCACCGAAATCGCTGTTTTCGTGCTATTGAATGCGAAAAACACGTTTTCTGGTGTTTTCAGCACTCCACAGTGCGTTTGATATGCGGAAACTGCCATATCTTCGGTATCGTTGTTGTTTCCAGCTGAGATATGCATTTTCAGTGACAATCTTCGTGATTCTGCTGTTACAAGTGTGCAGAATCACCGAAATCGCTGTTTTCGTGCTATTGAATGCGAAAAACACGTTTTCTGGTGTTTTCAGCACTCCACAGTGCGTTTGATATGCGGAAACTGCCATATCTTCGGTATCGTTGTTGTTTCCAGCTGAGATATGCATATTCAATGACAATCTTCGTGATTCTGTTGTTACAAGTGTGCAGAATCACCGAAATCGCTGTTTTCGTGCTATTGAATAGGAAAAACACGTTTTCTGGTGTTTTCAGCACTCCACAGTTCGTTTGATATGCGGAAGCTGCGATATCTTCGGTATCTTTGTTGTTTCCAGCTGAGATATGCATTTTCAGTGATAATCTTCATGATTCTGCTGTTACAAGTGTGCAGAATCAACGAAATCGCTGTTTTCGTGCTATTGAATAAGAAAAACACGTTTTCTGGTGTTTTCAGCACTCCACAGTGCGTGTGATATGCGGAAACTGCGATATCTTCGGTGTCGTTGTTGTTTCCAGCTGAGATATCCATTTTCAGTGATAATCTTCATGATTCTGCTGTTACAAGTGTGCAGAATCACCGAAATCGCTGTTTTCGTGCTATTCAATGCGAAAAACACGTTTTCTGGTGTTTTCAGCACTCCACAGTGCGTTTGATATGCGGAAACTGCGATATCTTCGGTATCGTTGTTGTTTCCAGCTGAGATATGCATTTTCAGTGATAATCTTCATGATTCTTCTGTTACAAGTGTGCAGAATCAACGAAATCGCTGTTTTCGTGCTATTGAATGCGAAAAACACGTTTTCTGGTGTTTTCAGCACTCCACAGTGCGTTTGATATGCGGAAACTGCGATATCTTCGGTATCGTTGTTGTTTCCAGCTGAGATATGCATTTTCAGTGATAATCTTCATGATTCTGCTGTTACAAGTGTGCAGAATCAACGAAATCGCTGTTTTCGTGCTATTGAATGCGAAAAACACGTTTTCTGGTGTTTTCAGCACTCCACAGTGCGTTTGATATGCGGAAACTGCCATATCTTCGGTATCGTTGTTGTTTCCAGCTGAGATATGCATTTTCAGTGACAATCTTCGTGATTCTGCTGTTACAAGTGTGCAGAATCACCGAAATCGCTGTTTTCGTGCTATTGAATGCGAAAAACACGTTTTCTGGTGTTTTCAGCACTCCACAGTGCGTGTGATATGCGGAAACTGCCATATCTTCGGTATCGTTGTTGTTTCCAGCTGAGATATGCATTTTCAGTGACAATCTTCGTGATTCTGCTGTTACAAGTGTGCAGAATCACCGAAATCGCTGTTTTCGTGCTATTGAATGCGAAAAACACGTTTTCTGGTGTTTTCAGCACTCCACAGTGCGTTTGATATGCGGAAACTGCCATATCTTCGGTATCGTTGTTGTTTCCAGCTGAGATATGCATTTTCAGTGACAATCTTCGTGATTCTGCTGTTACAAGTGTGCAGAATCACCGAAATCGCTGTTTTCGTGCTATTGAATGCGAAAAACACGTTTTCTGGTGTTTTCAGCACTCCACAGTGCGTTTGATATGCGGAAACTGCCATATCTTCGGTATCGTTGTTGTTTCCAGCTGAGATATGCATATTCAATGACAATCTTCGTGATTCTGTTGTTACAAGTGTGCAGAATCACCGAAATCGCTGTTTTCGTGCTATTGAATAGGAAAAACACGTTTTCTGGTGTTTTCAGCACTCCACAGTTCGTTTGATATGCGGAAGCTGCGATATCTTCGGTATCTTTGTTGTTTCCAGCTGAGATATGCCTTATCAGTGATAATCTTCATGATTCTGCTGTTACAAGTGTGCAGAATCACCGAAATCGCTGTTTTCGTGCTATTCAATGCGAAAAACACGTTTTCTGGTGTTTTCAGCACTCCACAGTACGTTTGATATGCGCAAACTGCCATATCTTCGGTATCGTTGTTGTTTCCAGCTGAGATATGCCTTATCAGTGATAATCTTCATGATTCTGCTGTTACAAGTGTGCAGAATCACCGAAATCGCTGTTTTCGTGCTGTTCAATGCGAAAAACACGTTTTCTGGTGTTTTCAGCACTCCACAGTGCGTTTGATATGCGGAAACTGCGATATCTTCGGTATCGTTGTTGTTTCCAGCTGAGATATGCATTTTCAGTGATAATCTTCATGATTCTGCTGTTACAAGTGTGCAGAATCACCGAAATCGCTGTTTTCGTGCTATTGGATGCGAAAAACACGTTTTCAGGTGTTTTCAGCACTCCACAGTGCGTTTGATATGCGGAAACTGCCATATCTTCGGTATCGTTGTTGTTTCCAGCTGAGATATGCATTTTCAGTGACAATCTTCGTGATTCTGCTGTTACAAGTGTGCAGAATCACCGAAATCGCTGTTTTCGTGCTATTGAATGCGAAAAACACGTTTTCTGGTGTTTTCAGCACTCCACAGTGCGTTTGATATGCGGAAACTGCCATATCTTCGGTATCGTTGTTGTTTCCAGCTGAGATATGCATTTTCAGTGACAATCTTCGTGATTCTGTTGTTACAAGTGTGCAGAATCACCGAAATCGCTGTTTTCGTGCTATTGAATGCAAAAAACACGTTTTCTGGTGTTTTCAGCACTCCACAGTTCGTTTGATATGCGGAAGCTGCGATATCTTCGGTATCGTTGTTGTTTCCAGCTGAGATATGCATTTTCAGTGATAATCTTCATGATTCTGCTGTTACAAGTGTGCAGAATCAACGAAATCGCTGTTTTCGTGCTATTGAATGCGAAAAACACGTTTTCTGGTGTTTTCAGCACTCCACAGTGCGTGTGATATGCGGAAACTGCGATATCTTCGGTGTCGTTGTTGTTTCCAGCTGAGATATCCATTTTCAGTGATAATCTTCATGATTCTGCTGTTACAAGTGTGCAGATTCACCGAAATCGCTGTTTTCGTGCTATTGAATGCGAAAAACACGTTTTCTGGTGTTTTCAGCACTCCACAGTGCGTTTGATATGCGGAAACTGCCATATCTTCGGTATCTTTGTATTTTCCAGCTGAGATATGCATTTTCTACGATAATCTTGGATATTCTTCTGTGAGAAGTTTGCAGAATCACAGAAATCGCTCTATTCGAGCTATTTAATGCGAGAAACACGTTATCTGGTTGTTTTCACCACTCCACAGTGCGTTTGATATACAGAACCGGCGACATCTTGATTTTCGTGATGTTTCTAGATGAGATATGCATTTTCTGCGATAATATTGGCGAGACTTCAGTCAGAAGTATGCAGAATCGTCTAGAACGCTCGTTTCGAGCTATTTAATGCGAGAAACGCGTTATCTGGTGTTTTGACCACTCCACAGTGCGTTTGATATGTAGAGCCGCCGATAACTTGGTTTTCGTGGGGTTTCCAGCTGAAATATGCATTTTCTGCGATAATCTTGGTGAGTCTTCTGTCAGAAGTATGCAGAATCATCCAGAACGCTCTTTTCGAGCTAGTTAATGCGAGTAACACGTTTTCTGGTGTTTTCACCACTCCACGGTGCGTCTTCTATGCAGAACCGGCGATATCTTGGTTTTCGTGGGGTTTCAAGCTGAGATATGCATTTTCTGCGATAATATTGTTGGGACTTCAGTCAGAAGTATGCAGAATCATCTAGATCGCTCGTTTCGAGATATTTGATGCGAGAAACACGTTATCTGGTGTTTTGACCACTCCACAGTGCGTTTGATATGCGGAAACGGCGATATCTTCGGTATCGTTGTTGTTTCCAGCTGAGATATGCATTTTCAGTGTTAATCTTCATGATTCTGCTGTTACAAGTGTGCAGAATCACCGAAATCGCTGTTTTCGTGCTATTGATTGCGAAAAACACGTTTTCTGATGTTTTCAGCAGTCCACAGTGCGTTTGATATGCGGAAACTGCCATATCTTCGGTATCGTTGTTGTTTCCAGCTGAGATATGCATTTTCAGTGATAATCTTCATGATTCTGCTGTTACAAGTGTGCAGAATCACCGAAATCGCTGTTTTCCTGCTTTTGAATGCGAAAAACACGTTTTCTGGTGTTTTCAGCACGCCACAGAGCGTTTGACATGCGGAAACTGCGATATCTTCGGTATCGTTGTTGTTTCCAGCTGAGATATGCATTTTCAGTGATAATCTTCATGATTCTGCTGTTACAAGTGTGCAGAATCACCGAAATCGCTGTTTTCGTGCTATTGAATGCGAAAAACACGTTTTCTGGTGTTTTCAGCACTCCACAGTGCGTTTGATATGCGGAAACTGCGATATCTTCGGTATCGTTGTTGTTTCCAGCTGAGATATGCATTTTCTACGATAATCATCATGATTCTGCTGTTACAAGTGTGCAGAATCACCGAAATCGCTGTTTTCGTGCTATTGAATAAGAAAAACACGTTTTCTGGTGTTTTCAGCACTCCACAGTGCGTTTGATATGCGGAAAGTGCGATATCTTCGGTATCGTTGTTGTTTCCAGCTGAGATATGCATTTTCTACGATAATCTTCGAGTTTCTTCTGTGACAAGTGTGCAGAATCACAGAAATCGCTGTTTTCGTGCTATTGAATGCGAAAAACACGTTTTCTGGTGTTTTCAGCACTCCACAGTGCGTTTGATATGCGGAAACTGCCATATCTTCGGTATCGTTGTTGTTTCCAGCTGAGATATGCATTTTCAGTGATAATCTTCATGATTCTGCTGTTACAAGTGTGCAGAATCTCCGAAATCGCTGTTTTCGTGCTATTGAATGCGAAAAACACGTTTTCTGGTGTTTTCAGCATTCCACAGTGCGTTTGATATGCGGAAACTGCCATATCTTCGGTATCGTTGATGTTTCCAGCTGAGATATGCATTTTCAGTGATAATCTTCACGATTCTGCTGTTACAAGTGTGCAGAAACACCGAAAACTCTGTTTTCGTGCTTTTGAATGCGAAAAACACGTTTTCTGGTGTTTTCAGCACTCCACAGTGCGTTTGATATGCGGAAACTGCGATATCTTCGGTATCGTTGTTGTTTCCAGCTGAGAAATGCATTTTCTACGATAATCTTCATGATTCTGCTGTTACAAGTGTGCAGAATCACCGAAATCGCTGTTTTCGTGCTATTGAATGCGAAAAACACGTTTTCTGGTGTTTTCAGCACTTCACAGAGCGTTTGACATGCGGAAACTGCGATATCTTCGGTATCGTTGGGTTTCCAGCTGAGATATGCATTTTCAGTGATAATCTTCACGATTCTGCTGTTACAAGTGTGCAGAAACACCGAAATCGCTGTTTTCGTGCTTTTGAATGCGAAAAACACGTTTTCTGGTGTTTTCAGCACTCCACAGTGCGTTTGATATGCGGAAACTGCGATATCTTCGGTATCTTTGTTGTTTCCAGCTGAGATATGCATTTTCTACGATAATCTTCGAGTTTCGTCTGTGACAAGTGTGCAGAATCACCGAAATCGCTGTTTTCGTGCTTTTGAATGCGAAAAACACGTTTTCTGGTGTTTTCAGCACTGCACAGTGCGTTTGATATGCGGAAACTGCGATATCTTCGGTATCGTTGTTGTTTCCAGCTGAGATATGCATTTTCTACGATAATCTTCATGATTCTGCTGTTACAAGTGTGCAGAATCACCGAAATCGCTGTTTTCGTGCTATTGAATGCGAAAAACACGTTTTCTGGTGTTTTCAGCACTTCACAGAGCGTTTGACATGCGGAAACTGCGATATCTTCGGTATCGCTGGGTTTCCAGTTGAGATATGCATTTTCAGTGATAATCTTCACGATTCTGCTGTTACAAGTGTGCAGAAACACCGAAATCGCTGTTTTCGTGCTTTTGAATGCGAAAAACACGTTTTCTGGTGTTTTCAGCACTCCACAGTGCGTTTGATATGCGGAAACTGCGATATCTTCGGTATCGTTGTTGTTTCCAGCTGAGATATGCATTTTCTACGATAATCTTCGAGTTTCGTCTGTGACAAGTGTGCAGAATCTCCGAAATCGCTGTTTTCGTGCTATTGAATGCGAAAAACACATTTTCTGGTGTTTTCAGCACTCCACAGTGCGTTTGATATGCGGAAACTGCCATATCTTCGGTATCGTTGTTGTTTCCAGCTGAGATATGCATTTTCAGTGATAATCTTCATGATTCTGCTGTTACAAGTGTGCAGAATCACCGAAATCGCTGTTTTCGTGCTATTGAATGCGAAAAACACGTCTTCTGGTGTTTTCAGCACTTCACAGAGCGTTTGATATGCGGAAACTGCGATATCTTCGGTATCGTTGTTGTTTCCAGCTGAGATATGCATTTTCTACGATAATCTTCGAGTTTCGTCTGTGACAAGTGTGCAGAATCACCGAAATCGCTGTTTTCGTGCTATTGAATGCGAAAAACACATTTTCTGGTGTTTTCAGCACTCCACAGTGCGTTTGATATGCGGAAACTGCCATATCTTCGGTATCGTTGTTGTTTCCAGCTGAGATATGCATTATCAGTGATAATCTTCATGATTCTGCTGTTACAAGTGTGCAGAATCACCGAAATCGCTGTTTTCGTGCTATTGAATGCGAAAAAACACGTATTCTGGTGTTTTCAGCACTCCACAGTGCGTTTCATATGCGGAAACTGCGATATCTTCGGTATCGTTGTTGTTTCCAGCTGAGATATGCATTTTCTACGATAATCTTCGTGTTTCTTCTGTGACTAGTGTGCAGAATCACAGAAATCGCTGTTTTCGTGCTTTTGAATGCGAAAAACACGTTTTCTGGTGTTTTCAGCACTTCACAGAGCGTTTGACATGCGGAAACTGCTATATCTTCGGTATCGTCGGTTTTCCAGCTGAGATATGCATTTTCTACGATAATCTTCGAGTTTCGTCTGTGACAAGTGTGCAGAATCACAGAAATCGCTGTTTTCGTGCTATTGAATGCGAAAAACACGTTTTCTGGTGTTTTCAGCACTTCACAGAGCGATTGACATGCGGAAACTGCGATATCTTCGGTATCGTTGGCTTTCCAGCTGAGATATGCATTTTCAGTGATAATCTTCACGATTCTGCTGTTACACGTGTGCAGAAACACCGAAATCGCTGTTTTTGTGCTATTGAATGCGAAAAACACGTTTTCTGGTGTTTTCAGCACTCCACAGTGCGTTTGATATGCGGAAACTGCCATATCTTCGGTATCGTTGATGTTTCCAGCTGAGATATGCATTTTCAGTGATAATCTTCACGATTCTGCTGTTACAAGTGTGCAGAAACACCGAAAACTCTGTTTTCGTGCTTTTGAATGCGAAAAACACGTTTTCTGGTGTTTTCAGAACTCCACAGTGCGTTTGATATGCGGAAACTGCGATATCTTCGGTATCGTTGTTGTTTCCAGCTGAGAAATGCATTTTCTACGATAATCTTCATGATTCTGCTGTTACAAGTGTGCAGAATCACCGAAATCGCTGTTTTCGTGCTATTGAATGCGAAAAACACGTTTTCTGGTGTTTTCAGCACTTCACAGAGCGTTTGACATGCGGAAACTGCGATATCTTCGGTATCGTTGGGTTTCCAGCTGAGATATGCATTTTCAGTGATAATCTTCACGATTCTGCTGTTACAAGTGTGCAGAAACACCGAAATCGCTGTTTTCGTGCTTTTGAATGCGAAAAACACGTTTTCTGGTGTTTTCAGCACTCCACAGTGCGTTTGATATGCGGAAACTGCGATATCTTCGGTATCGTTGTTGTTTCCAGCTGAGATATGCATTTTCTACGATAATCTTCGAGTTTCGTCTGTGACAAGTGTGCAGAATCACCGAAATCGCTGTTTTCGTGCTATTGAATGCGAAAAACACGTTTTCTGGTGTTTTCAGCACTCCACAGTGCGTTTGATATGCGGAAACTGCCATATCTTCGGTATCGTTGATGTTTCCAGCTGAGATATGCATTATCAGTGATAATCTTCATGATTCTGCTGTTACAAGTGTGCAGAATCACCAAAGTCGCTGTTTTCGTTCTATTGATTGCGAAAAACAGGTTTTCTGGTGTTTTCAGCACTCCACAGTGCGTTTGATATGCGGAAACTGCCATGTCTTCGGTATCGTTGTTGTTTCCAGCTGAGATATGCATTATCAGTGATAATCTTCATGATTACGCTGTTACAAGTGTGCAGAATCACCGAAATCGCTGTTTTCGTGCTATTGAATGCGAAAAACACGTTTTCTGGTGTTTTCAGCACTCCGCAGTGCGTTTGATATGCGGAAACTGCCATGTCTTCGGTATCGTTGTTATTTCCAGCTGAGATATGCATTATCAGTGATAATCTTCATGATTCTGCTGTTACAAGTGAGCAGAATCACCGATATCGCTGTTTTCGTGCTATTGAATGCGAAAAACACGTTTTCTGGTGTTTTCAGCACTCCACAGTGCGTTTGATATGCGGAAACTGCGATATCTTCGGTATCGCTGTTGTTTCCAGCTGAGATATGCATTATCAGTGATAATCTTCATGATTCTGCTGGTACAAGTGTGCAGAATCACCGAAATCGCTCTTTTCTTGCTTTTGAAAGCGAAAAACACGTTTTCTGGTGTTTTCAGCACTCCACAGTGCGTTTGATATGCGGAAACTGCGATATCTTCGGTATCGTTGTTGTTTCCAGCTGAGATATGCATTTTCTACGATAATCTTCGAGTTTCTTCTGTGACTAGTGTGCAGAATCACAGAAATCGCTGTTTTCGTGCTTTTGAATGCGAAAAACACGTTTTCTGGTGTTTTCAGCACTTCACAGAGCGTTTGACATGCGGAAACTGCTATATCTTCGGTATCGTCGGTTTTCCAGCTGAGATATGCATTTTCTACGATAATCTTCGAGTTTCGTCTGTGACAAGTGTGCAGAATCACAGAAATCGCTGTTTTCGTGCTATTGAATGCGAAAAACACGTTTTCTGGTGTTTTCAGCACTTCACAGAGCGTTTGACATGCGGAAACTGCGATATCTTCGGTATCGTTGGGTTTCCAGCTGAGATATGCATTTTCAGTGATAATCTTCACGATTCTGCTGTTACAAGTGTGCAGAATCACCGAAATCGCTGTTTTCGTGCTATTGAATGCGAAAAACACGTTTTCTGGTGTTTTCAGCACTCCACAGTGCGTTTGATATGCGGAAACTGCGATATCTTCCGTATCGTTGTTGTTTCCAGCTGAGATATGCATTTTCTACGATAATCATCATGATTCTGCTGTTACAAGTGTGCAGAATCACCGAAATCGCTGTTTTCGTGCTATTGAATGCGAAAAATACATTTTCTGGTGTTTTCAGCACTCCACAGTGCGTTTGATATGCGGAAAGTGCGATATCTTCGGTATCGTTGTTGTTTCCAGCTGAGATATGCATTTTCTACGATAATCTTCGAGTTTCTTCTGTGACAAGTGTGCAGAATCACAGAAATCGCTGTTTTCGTGCTTTCGAATGCGAATAACACGTTTTCTGGTGTTTTCAGCACGCCACAAGAGCATTTGACATGCCGAAACTGCGATATCTTCGGTATCGTCGGTTTTCCAGCTGAGATATGCATTTTCTACGATAATCTTCGAGTTTCTTCTGTGACAAGTGTGCAGAATCACCGAAAACACTGTTTTCCTGCTATTGAATGCGAAAAACACGTTTTCTGGTGTTTTCAGCACTCCACAGTGCGTTTGATATGCGGAAACTACCATATCTTCGGTATCGTTGTTGTTTCCAGCTGAGATATGCATTATCAGTGATAATCTTCATGATTCTGCTGTTACAAGTGTGCAGAATCACCAAAATCGCTGTTTTCGTGCTATTGATTGCGAAAAACACGTTTTCTGGTGTTTTCAGCACTCCACAGTGCGTTTGATATGCGGAAACTGCCATGTCTTCGGTATCGTTGTTGTTTCCAGCTGAGATATGCATTATCAGTGATAATCTTCATGATTATGCTGTTACAAGTGTGCAGAATCACCGAAATCGCTGTTTTCGTGCTATTGAATGCGAAAAACACGTTTTCTGGTGTTTTCAGCACTCCACAGTGCGTTTGATATGCGGTAACTGCGATATCTTCGGTATCGTTGTTGTTTCCAGCTGAGATATGCATTTTCTACGATAATCTTCGAGTCTCTTCTGTGACAAGTGTGCAGAATCACCGAAATCGCTGTTTTCGTGCTATTGAATGCGAAAAACACGTTTTCTGGTGTTTTCAGAACTCCACAGTGCGTTTGATATGCCGACACTGCCATATCTTCGGTATCGTTGTTGTTTCCAGCTGAGATATGCATTATCAGTGATAATCTTCATGATTCTGCTGTTACAAGTGTGCAGAATCACCGAAGTCGCTGTTTTCGTGCTATTGAATGCGAAAAACACGTCTTGTGGTGTTATCAGCACTCCACAGTGCGTTTGATATGCGGAAACTGCCATATCTTCGGTATCGTTGATGTTTCCAGCTGAGATATGCATTTGCAGTGATAATCTTCATGATTCTGCTGTTACAAGTGTGCAGAATCACGGAAATCGCTGTTTTCGTGCTATTGAATGCGAAAAACACGTCTTCTGGTGTTTTCAGCACTCCACAGTGCGTTTCATATGCGGAAACTGCGATATCTTCGGTATCGTTGTTGTTTCCAGCTGAGATATGCATTTTCTACGATAATCTTCGAGTTTCTTCTGTGACTAGTGTGCAGAATCACAGAAATCGCTGTTTTCGTGCTTTTGAATGCGAAAAACACGTTTTCTGGTGTTTTCAGCACGCCACAGAGCGTTTGACATGCGGACACTGCCATATCTTCGGTATCGTTGTTGTTTCCAGCTGAGATATGCATTATCAGTGATAATCTTCATGATTCTGCTGTTACAAGTGTGCAGAATCACCAAAATCGCTGTTTTCGTGGTATTGATTGCGAAAAACACGTTTTCTTGTGTTTTCAGCACTCCACAGTGCGTTTGATATGCGGAAACTGCCATGTCTTCGGTATCGTTGTTGTTTCCAGCTGAGATATGCATTATCAGTGATAATCTTCATGATTATGCTGTTACAAGTGTGCAGAATCACCAAAATCGCTGTTTTCGTGCTTTTGAATGCGAAAAACACGTTTTCTGGTGTTTTCAGCACTTCACAGAGCGTTTGACATGCGGAAACTGTTATATCTACGGTATCGTCGGTTTTCCAGCTGAGATATGCATTTTCTACGATAATCTTCGAGTTTCGTCTGTGACAAGTGTGCAGAATCACAGAAATCGCTGTTTTCGTGCTATTGAATGCGAAAAACACGTTTTCTGGTGTTTTCAGCACTTCACAGAGCGTTTGACATGCGGAAACTGCGATATCTTCGGTATCGTTGGCTTTCCAGCTGAGATATGCATTTTCAGTGATAATCTTCACGATTCTGCTGTTACACGTGTGCAGAAACACCGAAATCGCTGTTTTTGTGCTATTGAATGCGAAAAACACGTTTTCTGGTGTTTTCAGCACTCCAGAGTGCGTTTGATATGCGGAAACTGCCATATCTTCGGAATCGTTGATGTTTCCAGCTGAGATATGCATTTTCAGTGATAATCTTCATGATTCTGCGGTTACAAGTGTGCAGAATCACCGAAATCGCTGTTTTCGTGCTTTTGAATGCGAAAAACACGTTTTCTGGTGTTTTCAGCACTTCACAGAGCGTTTGACATGCGGAAACTGCTATATCGTCGGTATCGTCGGTTTTCCAGCTGAGATATGCATTTTCTACGATAATCTTCGAGTTTCTTATGTGACAAGTGTGCAGAATCACCGAAATCGCTGTTTTCGTGCTATTGAATGCGAAAAACACGTTTTCTGGTGTTTTCAGCACGCCACAGAGCGTTTTACATGCGGACACTGCGATATCTTCGGTATCGTTGTTGTTTCCAGCTGAGATATACATTTTCTACGATAATCTTCATGATTCTGCTGTTACAAGTGTATAGAATCACCGAAATCGCTGTTTTCGTGCTATTGAATGCGAAAAACACGTTTTCTGGTGTTTTCAGCACTTCACAGAGCGTTTGACATGCGGAAACTGCGATATCTTCGGTATCGTTGATGTTTCCAGCTGAGATATGCATTTTCAGTGATAATCTTCATGATTCTGCTGTTACAAATGTGCAGAACCACCGAAATCGCTGTTTTCGTGCTATTGAATACGAAAAACACGTTTTCTGGTGTTTTCAGCACTCCACAGTGTGTTTGATATGCGGAAACTGCGATATCTTCGGTATCGTTGTTGTTTCCAGCTGAGATATGCATTTTCTACGATAATCTTCGAGTTTCTTCTGTGACAAGTGTGCAGAATCACCGAAATCGCTGTTTTCGTGCTTTTGAATGCGAAAAACACGTTTTCTGGTGTTTTCAGCACTTCACAGAGCGTTTGACATGCGGAAACTGCTATATCGTCGGTATCGTCGGTTTTCCAGCTGAGATATGCATTTTCTACGATAATCTTCGAGTTTCGTCTGTGACAAGTGTGCAGAATCACAGAAATCGCTGTTTTCGTGCTATTGAATGCGAAAAACACGTTTTCTGGTGTTTTCAGCACTCCACAGTGCGTTTGATATGCGGAAACTGCCATATCTTCGGTATCGTTGTTGTTTCCAGCTGAGATATGCATTTTCAGTGATAATCTTCACGATTCTGCTGTTACAAGTGTGCAGAATCACCGAAATCGCTGTTTTCGTGCTATTGAATGCGAAAAACACGTTTTCTGGTGTTTTCAGCACTCCACAGTGCGTTTGATATGCGGTAACTGCGATATCTTCGGTATCGTTGTTGTTTCCAGCTGAGATATGCATTTTCTACGATAATCTTCGAGTTTCGTCTGTGACAAGTGTGCAGAATCACAGAAATCGCTGTTTTCGTGCTATTGAATGCGAAAAACACGTTTTCTGGTGTTTTCAGCACTCCACAGTGCGTTTCATATGCGGAAACTGCGATATCTTCGGTATCGTTGTTGTTTCCAGCTGAGATATGCATTTTCCACGATAATCTTCGAGTTTCTTATGTGACAAGTGTGCAGAATCACCGAAATCGCTGTTTTAGTGCTATTGATTGCGAAAAACACGTTTTCTGGTGTTTTCAGCACTCCACAGTGCGTTTGATATGCGGTAACTGCGATATCTTCGGTATCGTTGTTGTTTCCAGCTGAGATATGCATTTTCCACGACAATCTTCGAGTTTCTTCTGTGACTAGTGTGCAGAATCACAGAAATCGCTGTTTTCGTGCTTTTGAATGCGAAAAACACGTTTTCTGGTGTTTTCAGAACTTCACAGAGCGTTTGACATGCGGAAACTGCTATATCTTCGGTATCGTCGGTTTTCCAGCTGAGATATGCATTTTCTACGATAATCTTCGAGTTACGTCTGTGACAAGTATGCAGAATCACAGAAATCGCTGTTTTCGTGCTATTGAATGCGAAAAACACGTTTTCTGGTGTTTTCAGCACTCCACAGTGCGTTTGATATGCGGAAACTGCCATATCTTCGGTATCGTTGTTGTTTCCAGCTGAGATATGCATTTTCAGTGATAATCTTCACGATTCTGCTGTTACAAGTGTGCAGAATCACCGAAATCGCTGTTTTCGTGCTTTTGAATGCGAAAAACACGTTTTCTGGTGTTTTCAGCACTCCACAGTGCGTTTGATATGCGGAAACTGCGATATCTTCGGTATCGTTGTTGTTTCCAGCTGAGATATGCATTTTCTACGATAATCTTCATGATTCTGCTGTTACAAGTGTGCAGAATCACCGAAATCGCTGTTTTCGTGCTATTGAATGCGAAAAACACGTTTTCTGGTGTTTTCAGCACTTCACAGAGCGTTTGACATGCGGAAACTGCGATATCTTCGGTATCGTTGGGTTTCCAGCTGAGATATGCATTTTCAGTGATAATCTTCACGATTCTGCTGTTACAAGGGTGCAGAAACACCGAAATCGCTGTTTTCGTGCGTTTGAATGCTAAAAACACGTTTTCTGGTGTTTTCAGCACTCCACAGTGCGTTTGATATGCGGAAACTGCGATATCTTCGGTATCGTTGTTGTTTCCAGCTGACATATGCATTTTCTACGATAATCTTCGAGTTTCTTCTGTGACTAGTGTGCAGAATCACAGAAATCGCTGTTTTCGTGCTTTTGAATGCGAAAAACACGTTTTCTGGTGTTTTCAGCACTTCACAGAGCGTTTGACATGCGGAAACTGCTATATCTTCGGTATCGTCGGTTTTCCAGCTGAGATATGCATTTTCTACGATAATCTTCGAGTTTCGTCTGTGACAAGTGTGCAGAATCACAGAAATCGCTGTTTTCGTGCTATTGAATGCGAAAAACACGTTTTCTGGTGTTTTCAGCACTTGACAGAGCGTTTGACATGCGGAAACTGCGATATCTTCGGTATCGTTGGGTTTCCAGCTGAGATATGCATTTTCAGTGATAATCTTCACGATTCTGCTGTTACAAGTGTGCAGAATCACCGAAATCGCTGTTTTCGTGCTATTGAATGCGAAAAACACGTTTTCTGGTGTTTTCAGCACTCCACAGTGCGTTTGATATGCGGAAACTGCGATATCTTCCGTATCGTTGTTGTTTCCAGCTGAGATATGCATTTTCTACGATAATCATCATGATTCTGCTGTTACAAGTGTGCAGAATCACCGAAATCGCTGTTTTCGTGCTATTGAATGCGAAAAATACATTTTCTGGTGTTTTCAGCACTCCACAGTGCGTTTGATATGCGGAAACTGCCATATCTTCGGTATCGTTGTTGTTTCCAGCTGAGATATGCATTTTCAGTGATAATCTTCACGATTCTGCTGTTACAAGTGTGCAGAATCACCGAAATCGCTGTTTTCGTGCTTTTGAATGCGAAAAACACGTTTTCTGGTGTTTTCAGCACTCCACAGTGCGTTTGATATGCGGAAACTGCGATATCTTCGGTATCGTTGTTGTTTCCAGCTGAGATATGCATTTTCTACGATAATCTTCATGATTCTGCTGTTACAAGTGTGCAGAATCACCGAAATCGCTGTTTTCGTGCTATTGAATGCGAAAAACACGTTTTCTGGTGTTTTCAGCACTTCACAGAGCGTTTGACATGCGGAAACTGCGATATCTTCGGTATCGTTGGGTTTCCAGCTGAGATATGCATTTTCAGTGATAATCTTCACGATTCTGCTGTTACAAGGGTGCAGAAACACCGAAATCGCTGTTTTCGTGCGTTTGAATGCTAAAAACACGTTTTCTGGTGTTTTCAGCACTCCACAGTGCGTTTGATATGCGGAAACTGCGATATCTTCGGTATCGTTGTTGTTTCCAGCTGACATATGCATTTTCTACGATAATCTTCGAGTTTCTTCTGTGACTAGTGTGCAGAATCACAGAAATCGCTGTTTTCGTGCTTTTGAATGCGAAAAACACGTTTTCTGGTGTTTTCAGCACTTCACAGAGCGTTTGACATGCGGAAACTGCTATATCTTCGGTATCGTCGGTTTTCCAGCTGAGATATGCATTTTCTACGATAATCTTCGAGTTTCGTCTGTGACAAGTGTGCAGAATCACAGAAATCGCTGTTTTCGTGCTATTGAATGCGAAAAACACGTTTTCTGGTGTTTTCAGCACTTGACAGAGCGTTTGACATGCGGAAACTGCGATATCTTCGGTATCGTTGGGTTTCCAGCTGAGATATGCATTTTCAGTGATAATCTTCACGATTCTGCTGTTACAAGTGTGCAGAATCACCGAAATCGCTGTTTTCGTGCTATTGAATGCGAAAAACACGTTTTCTGGTGTTTTCAGCACTCCACAGTGCGTTTGATATGCGGAAACTGCGATATCTTCCGTATCGTTGTTGTTTCCAGCTGAGATATGCATTTTCTACGATAATCATCATGATTCTGCTGTTACAAGTGTGCAGAATCACCGAAATCGCTGTTTTCGTGCTATTGAATGCGAAAAATACATTTTCTGGTGTTTTCAGCACTCCACAGTGCGTTTGATATGCGGAAAGTGCGATATCTTCGGTATCGTTGTTGTTTCCAGCTGAGATATGCATTTTCTACGATAATCTTCGAGTTTCTTCTGTGACAAGTGTGCAGAATCACAGAAATCGCTGTTTTCGTGCTTTCGAATGCGAAAAACACGTTTTCTGGTGTTTTCAGCACGCCACAAGAGCATCTGACATGCCGAAACTGCGATATCTTCGGTATCGTTGGGTTTCCAGCTGAGATATGCATTTTCAGTGACAATCTTCATGATTCTGCTGTAGCAAGTGTGCAGAATCACCGAAAACACTGTTTTCCTGCTATTGAATGCGGAAAACACGTTTTCTGGTGTTTACAGCACTCCACAGTGCGTTTGATATGCGGAAACTGCCATATCTTCGGTATCGTTGTTGTTTCCAGCTGAGATATGCATTATCAGTGATAATCTTCATGATTCTGCTGTTACAAGTGTGCAGAATCACCAAAGTCGCTGTTTTCGTTCTATTGATTGCGAAAAACAGGTTTTCTGGTGTTTTCAGCACTCCACAGTGCGTTTGATATGCGGAAACTGCCATGTCTTCGGTATCGTTGTTGTTTCCAGCTGAGATATGCATTATCAGTGATAATCTTCATGATTACGCTGTTACAAGTGTGCAGAATCACCGAAATCGCTGTTTTCGTGCTATTGAATGCGAAAAACACGTTTTCTGGTGTTTTCAGCACTCCGCAGTGCGTTTGATATGCGGAAACTGCCATGTCTTCGGTATCGTTGTTATTTCCAGCTGAGATATGCATTATCAGTGATAATCTTCATGATTCTGCTGTTACAAGTGAGCAGAATCACCGATATCGCTGTTTTCGTGCTATTGAATGCGAAAAACACGTTTTCTGGTGTTTTCAGCACTCCACAGTGCGTTTGATATGCGGAAACTGCGATATCTTCGGTATCGTTGTTGTTTCCAGCTGAGATATGCATTATCAGTTATAATCTTCATGATTCTGCTGTTACAAGTGTGCAGAATCACAAAAATCGCTGTTTTCGTGCTATTGATTGCGAAAAACACGTTGTCTGGTGTTTTCAGCACTCCAAAGTGCGTTTCATATGCGGAAACTGCCATGTCTTCGGTATCGTTGTTGTTTCCAGCTGAGATATGCATTATCAGTGATAATCTTCATGATTCTGCTGTTACAAGTGAGCAGAATCACCGATATCGCTGTTTTCGTGCTATTGAATGCGAAAAACACGTTTTCTGGTGTTTTCAGCACTCCACAGTGCGTTTGATATGCGGAAACTGCGATATCTTCGGTATCGCTGTTGTTTCCAGCTGAGATATGCATTATCAGTGATAATCTTCATGATTCTGCTGGTACAAGTGTGCAGAATCACCGAAATCGCTCTTTTCTTGCTTTTGAAAGCGAAAAACACGTTTTCTGGTGTTTTCAGCACTCCACAGTGCGTTTGATATGCGGAAACTGCGATATCTTCGGTATCGTTGTTGTTTCCAGCTGAGATATGCATTTTCTACGATAATCTTCGAGTTTCTTCTGTGACTAGTGTGCAGAAATACAGAAATCGCTGTTTTCGTGCTTTTGAATGCGAAAAACACGTTTTCTGGTGTTTTCAGCACTTCACAGAGCGTTTGACATGCGGAAACTGCTATATCTTCGGTATCGTCGGTTTTCCAGCTGAGATATGCATTTTCTACGATAATCTTCGAGTTTCGTCTGTGACAAGTGTGCAGAATCACAGAAATCGCTGTTTTCGTGCTATTGAATGCGAAAAACACGTTTTCTGGTGTTTTCAGCACTTCACAGAGCGTTTGACATGCGGAAACTGCGATATCTTCGGTATCGTTGGGTTTCCAGCTGAGATATGCATTTTCAGTGATAATCTTCACGATTCTGCTGTTACAAGTGTGCAGAATCACCGAAATCGCTGTTTTCGTGCTATTGAATGCGAAAAACACGTTTTCTGGTGTTTTCAGCACTCCACAGTGCGTTTGATATGCGGAAACTGCGATATCTTCCGTATCGTTGTTGTTTCCAGCTGAGATATGCATTTTCTACGATAATCATCATGATTCTGCTGTTACAAGTGTGCAGAATCACCGAAATCGCTGTTTTCGTGCTATTGAATGCGAAAAATACATTTTCTGGTGTTTTCAGCACTCCACAGTGCGTTTGATATGCGGAAAGTGCGATATCTTCGGTATCGTTGTTGTTTCCAGCTGAGATATGCATTTTCTACGATAATCTTCGAGTTTCTTCTGTGACAAGTGTGCAGAATCACAGAAATCGCTGTTTTCGTGCTTTCGAATGCGAATAACACGTTTTCTGGTGTTTTCAGCACGCCACAAGAGCATTTGACATGCCGAAACTGCGATATCTTCGGTATCTTCGGTTTTCCAGCTGAGATATGCATTTTCTACGATAATCTTCGAGTTTCTTCTGTGACAAGTGTGCAGAATCACCGAAAACACTGTTTTCCTGCTATTGAATGCGAAAAACACGTTTTCTGGTGTTTTCAGCACTCCACAGTGCGTTTGATATGCGGAAACTACCATATCTTCGGTATCGTTGTTGTTTCCAGCTGAGATATGCATTATCAGTGATAATCTTCATGATTCTGCTGTTACAAGTGTGCAGAATCACCAAAATCGCTGTTTTCGTGCTATTGATTGCGAAAAACACGTTTTCTGGTGTTTTCAGCACTCCACAGTGCGTTTGATATGCGGAAACTGCCATGTCTTCGGTATCGTTGTTGTTTCCAGCTGAGATATGCATTATCAGTGATAATCTTCATGATTATGCTGTTACAAGTGTGCAGAATCACCGAAATCGCTGTTTTCGTGCTATTGAATGCGAAAAACACGTTTTCTGGTGTTTTCAGCACTCCACAGTGCGTTTGATATGCGGTAACTGCGATATCTTCGGTATCGTTGTTGTTTCCAGCTGAGATATGCATTTTCTACGATAATCTTCGAGTCTCTTCTGTGACAAGTGTGCAGAATCACCGAAATCGCTGTTTTCGTGCTATTGAATGCGAAAAACACGTTTTCTGGTGTTTTCAGAACTCCACAGTGCGTTTGATATGCCGACACTGCCATATCTTCGGTATCGTTGTTGTTTCCAGCTGAGATATGCATTATCAGTGATAATCTTCATGATTCTGCTGTTACAAGTGTGCAGAATCACCGAAGTCGCTGTTTTCGTGCTATTGAATGCGAAAAACACGTCTTCTGGTGTTATCAGCACTCCACAGTGCGTTTGATATGCGGAAACTGCCATATCTTCGGTATCGTTGATGTTTCCAGCTGAGATATGCATTTTCAGTGATAATCTTCATGATTCTGCTGTTACAAGTGTGCAGAATCACCGAAATCGCTGTTTTCGTGCTATTGAATGCGAAAAACACGTCTTCTGGTGTTTTCAGCACTCCACAGTGCGTTTCATATGCGGAAACTGCGATATCTTCGGTATCGTTGTTGTTTCCAGCTGAGATATGCATTTTCTACGATAATCTTCCAGTTTCTTCTGTGACTAGTGTGCAGAATCACAGAAATCGCTGTTTTCGTGCTTTTGAATGCGAAAAACACGTTTTCTGGTGTTTTCAGCACGCCACAGAGCGTTTGACATGCGGACACTGCCATATCTTCGGTATCGTTGTTGTTTCCAGCTGAGATATGCATTATCAGTGATAATCTTCATGATTCTGCTGTTACAAGTGTGCAGAATCACCAAAATCGCTGTTTTCGTGGTATTGATTGCGAAAAACACGTTTTCTTGTGTTTTCAGCACTCCACAGTGCGTTTGATATGCGGAAACTGCCATGTCTTCGGTATCGTTGTTGTTTCCAGCTGAGATATGCATTATCAGTGATAATCTTCATGATTATGCTGTTACAAGTGTGCAGAATCACCAAAATCGCTGTTTTCGTGCTTTTGAATGCGAAAAACACGTTTTCTGGTGTTTTCAGCACTTCACAGAGCGTTTGACATGCGGAAACTGTTATATCTACGGTATCGTCGGTTTTCCAGCTGAGATATGCATTTTCTACGATAATCTTCGAGTTTCGTCTGTGACAAGTGTGCAGAATCACAGAAATCGCTGTTTTCGTGCTATTGAATGCGAAAAACACGTTTTCTGGTGTTTTCAGCACTTCACAGAGCGTTTGACATGCGGAAACTGCGATATCTTCGGTATCGTTGGCTTTCCAGCTGAGATATGCATTTTCAGTGATAATCTTCACGATTCTGCTGTTACACGTGTGCAGAAACACCGAAATCGCTGTTTTTGTGCTATTGAATGCGAAAAACACGTTTTCTGGTGTTTTCAGCACTCCAGAGTGCGTCTGATATGCGGAAACTGCCATATCTTCGGAATCGTTGATGTTTCCAGCTGAGATATGCATTTTCAGTGATAATCTTCATGATTCTGCGGTTACAAGTGTGCAGAATCACCGAAATCGCTGTTTTCGTGCTATTGAATGCGAAAAACACGTCTTCTGGTGTTTTCAGCACTCCACAGTGCGTTTCATATGCGGAAACTGCGATATCTTCGGTATCGTTGTTGTTTCCAGCTGAGATATGCATTTTCCACGATAATCTTCGAGTTTCTTATGTGACAAGTGTGCGGAATCACCGAAATCGCTGTTTTCGTGCTATTGAATGCGAAAAACACGTTTTCTGGTGTTTTCAGCACGCCACAGAGCGTTTTACATGCGGACACTGCGATATCTTCGGTATCGTTGTTGTTTCCAGCTGAGATATACATTTTCTACGATAATCTTCATGATTCTGCTGTTACAAGTGTATAGAATCACCGAAATCGCTGTTTTCGTGCTATTGAATGCGAAAAACACGTTTTCTGGTGTTTTCAGCACTTCACAGAGCGTTTGACATGCGGAAACTGCGATATCTTCGGTATCGTTGATGTTTCCAGCTGAGATATGCATTTTCAGTGATAATCTTCATGATTCTGCTGTTACAAATGTGCAGAACCACCGAAATCGCTGTTTTCGTGCTATTGAATACGAAAAACACGTTTTCTGGTGTTTTCAGCACTCCACAGTGTGTTTGATATGCGGAAACTGCGATATCTTCGGTATCGTTGTTGTTTCCAGCTGAGATATGCATTTTCTACGATAATCTTCGAGTTTCTTCTGTGACAAGTGTGCAGAATCACCGAAATCGCTGTTTTCGTGATTTGGAATGCGAAAAACACGTTTTCTGGTGTTTTCAGCACTTCACAGAGCGTTTGACATGCGGAAACTGCTATATCGTCGGTATCGTCGGTTTTCCGGCTGAGATATGCATTTTCTACGATAATCTTCGAGTTTCGTCTGTGACAAGTGTGCAGAATCACAGAAATCGCTGTTTTCGTGCTATTGAATGCGAAAAACACGTTTTCTGGTGTTTTCAGCACTTCACAGAGCGTTTGACATGCGGAAACTGCGATATCTTCGGTATCGTTGGGTTTCCAGCCGAGATATGCATTTTCAGTGATAATCTTCGAGTTTCTTCTGTGACAAGTGTGCAGAATCACAGAAATCGCTGTTTTCGTGCATTCGAATGCGAAAAACACGTTTTCTGGTGTTTTCAGCACGCCACAAGAGCATTTGACATGCCGAAACTGCGATATCTTCGGTATCGTTGGGTTTCCCGCTGAGATATGCATTTTCAGTGACAATCTTCATGATTCTGCTGTAGCAAGTGTGCAGAATCACCGAAAACACTGTTTTCCTGCTATTGAATGCGAAAAACACGTTTTCTGGTGTTTTCAGCACTCCACAGTGCGTTTGATATGCGGAAACTGCGATATCTTCGGTATCGTTGTTGTTTCCAGCTGAGATATGCATTTTCTACGATAATCTTCGAGTTTCTTCTGTGACAAGTGTGCAGAATCACCGAAATCGCTGTTTTCGTGCTTTTGAATGCGAAAAACACGTTTTCTGGTGTTTTCAGCACTTCACAGAGCGTTTGACATGCGGAAACTGCTATATCGTCGGTATCGTCGGTTTTCCAGCTGAGATATGCATTTTCTACGATAATCTTCGAGTTTCGTCTGTGACAAGTGTGCAGAATCACAGAAATCGCTGTTTTCGTGCTATTGAATGCGAAAAACACGTTTTCTGGTGTTTTCAGCACTTCACAGAGCGTTTGACATGCGGAAACTGCGATATCTTCGGTATCGTTGGGTTTCCAGCCGAGATATGCATTTTCAGTGATAATCTTCCAGTTTCTTCTGTGACAAGTGTGCAGAATCACAGAAATCGCTCTTTTCGTGCTTTCGAATGCGAAAAACACGTTTTCTGGTGTTTTCAGCACGCCACAAGAGCATTTGACATGCCGAAACTGCGATATCTTCGGTATCGTTGGGTTTCCAGCTGAGATATGCATTTTCAGTGACAATCTTCATGATTCTGCTGTAGCAAGTGTGCAGAATCACCGAAAACACTGTTTTCCTGCTATTGAATGCGAAAAACACGTTTTCTGGTGTTTTCAGCACTCCACAGTGCGTTTGATATGCGGAAACTGCCATATCTTCGGTATCGTTGTTGTTTCCAGCTGAGATATGCATTATCAGTGATAATCTTCATGATTCTGCTGTTACAAGTGTGCAGAATCACCAAAATCGCTGTTTTCGTGCTATTGATTGCGAAAAACACGTTTTCTGGTGTTTTCAGCACTCCACAGTGCGTTTGATATGCGGAAACTGCCATGTCTTCGGTATCGTTGTTGTTTCCAGCTGAGATATGCATTATCAGTGATAATCTTCATGATTATGCTGTTACAAGTGTGCAGAATCACCGAAATCGCTGTTTTCGTGCTATTGAATGCGAAAAACACGTTTTCTGGTGTTTTCAGCACTCCACAGTGCGTTTGATATGCGGTAACTGCGATATCTTCGGTATCGTTGTTGTTTCCAGCTGAGATATGCATTTTCCACGATAATCTTCGAGTTTCTTCTGTGACTAGTGTGCAGAATCACAGAAATCGCTGTTTTCGTGCTTTTGAATGCGAAAAACACGTTTTCTGGTGTTTTCAGAATTTCACAGAGCGTTTGACATGCGGAAACTGCTATATCTTCGGTATCGTCGGTTTTCCAGCTGAGATATGCATTTTCTACGATAATCTTCGAGTTTCGTCTGTGACAAGTGTGCAGAATCACAGAAATCGCTGTTTTCGTGCTATTGAATGCGAAAAACACGTTTTCTGGTGTTTTCAGCACTCCACAATGCGTTTGATACGCGGAAACTGCCATATCTTCGGTATCGTTGTTGTTTCCAGCTGAGATATGCATTTTCAGTGATAATCTTCACGATTCTGCTGTTACAAGTGTGCAGAATCACCGAAATCGCTGTTTTCGTGCTTTTGAATGCGAAAAACACGTTTTCTGGTGTTTTCAGCACTCCACAGTGCGTTTGATATGCGGAAACTGCGATATCTTCGGTATCGTTGTTGTTTCCAGCTGAGATATGCATTTTCTACGATAATCTTCATGATTCTGCTGTTACAAGTGTGCAGAATCACCGAAATCGCTGTTTTCGTGCTATTGAATGCGAAAAACACGTTTTCTGGTGTTTTCAGCACTTCACAGAGCGTTTGACATGCGGAAACTGCGATATCTTCGGTATCGTTGGGTTTCCAGCTGAGGTATGCATTTTCAGTGATAATCTTCACGATTCTGCTGTTACAAGTGTGCAGAAACACCGAAATCGCTGTTTTCGTGCGTATGAATGCGAAAAACACGTTTTCTGGTGTTTTCAGCACTCCACAGTGCGTTTGATATGCGGAAACTGCGATATCTTCGGTATCGTTGGGTTTCCAGCTGAGATATGCATTTTCAGTGATAATCTTCACGATTCTGCTGTTACAAGTGTGCAGAATCACCGAAATCGCTGTTTTCGTGCTATTGAATGCGAAAAACACGTTTTCTGGTGTTTTCAGCACTCCACAGTGCGTTTGATATGCGGAAACTGCGATATCTTCCGTATCGTTGTTGTTTCCAGCTGAGATATGCATTTTCTACGATAATCATCATGATTCTGCTGTTACAAGTGTGCAGAATCACCGAAATCGCTGTTTTCGTGCTATTGAATGCGAAAAATACATTTTCTGGTGTTTTCAGCACTCCACAGTGCGTTTGATATGCGGAAAGTGCGATATCTTCGGTATCGTTGTTGTTTCCAGCTGAGATATGCATTTTCTACGATAATCTTCGAGTTTCTTCTGTGACAAGTGTGCAGAATCACAGAAATCGCTGTTTTCGTGCTTTCGAATGCGAAAAACACGTTTTCTGGTGTTTTCAGCACGCCACAAGAGCATTTGACATGCCGAAACTGCGATATCTTCGGTATCGTTGGGTTTCCAGCTGAGATATGCATTTTCAGTGACAATCTTCATGATTCTGCTGTAGCAAGTGTGCAGAATCACCGAAAACACTGTTTTCCTGCTATTGAATGCGAAAAACACGTTTTCTGGTGTTTTCAGCACTCCACAGTGCGTTTGATATGCGGAGACTGCCATATCTTCGGTATCGTTGTTGTTTCCAGCTGAGATATGCATTATCAGTGATAATCTTCGTGATTCTGCTGTTACAAGTGTGCAGAATCACCAAAATCGCTGTTTTCGTGCTATTGATTGCGAAAAACACGTTTTCTGGTGTTTTCAGCACTCCACAGTGCGTTTGATATGCGGAAACTGCCACGTCTTCGGTATCGTTGTTGTTTCCAGCTGAGATATGCATTATCAGTGATAATCTTCATGATTATGCTGTTACAAGTGTGCAGAATCACCGAAATCGCTGTTTTCGTGCTATTGAATGCGAAAAACACGTTTTCTGGTGTTTTCAGCACTCCACAGTGCGTTTGATATGCGGTAACTGCGATATCTTCGGTATCGTTGTTGTTTCCAGCTGAGATATGCATTTTCCACGATAATCTTCGAGTTTCTTCTGTGACTAGTGTGCAGAATCACAGAAATCGCTGTTTTCGTGCTTTTGAATGCGAAAAACACGTTTTCTGGTGTTTTCAGCACTCCACAGTGCGTTTGATATGCGGAAGCTGCGATATCTTCCGTATCGTTGTTGTTTCCGCTGAGATATGCATTTTCTACGATAATCATCATGATTCTGCTGTTACAAGTGTGCAGAATCACCGAAATCGCTGTTTTCGTGCTATTGAATGCGAAAAATACATTTTCTGGTGTTTTCAGCACTCCACAGTGCGTTTGATATGCGGAAAGTGCGATATCTTCGGTATCGTTGTTGTTTCCAGCTGAGATATGCATTTTCTACGATAATCTTCGAGTTTTTTCTGTGACAAGTGTGCAGAATCACAGAAATCGCTGTTTTCGTGCTTTCGAATGCGAAAAACACGTTTTCTGGTGTTTTCAGCACGCCACAAGAGCATTTGACATGCCGAAACTGCGATATCTTCGGTATCGTTGGGTTTCCAGCTGAGATATGCATTTTCAGTGACAATCTTCATGATTCTGCTGTAGCAAGTGTGCAGAATCACCGAAAACACTGTTTTCCTGCTATTGAATGCGAAAAACACGTTTTCTGGTGTTTTCAGCACTCCACAGTGCGTTTGATATGCGGAAACTGCCATATCTTCGGTATCGTTGTTGTTTCCAGCTGAGATATGCATTATCAGTGATAATCTTCATGATTCTGCTGTTACAAGTGTGCAGAATCACCAAAATCGCTGTTTTCGTTCTATTGATTGCGAAAAACACGTTTTCTGGTGTTTTCAGCACTCCACAGTGCGTTTGATATGCGGAAACTGCCATGTCTTCGGTATCGTTGTTGTTTCCAGCTGAGATATGCATTATCAGTGATAATCTTCATGATTACGCTGTAACAAGTGTGCAGAATCACCGAAATCGCTGTTTTCGTGCTATTGAATGCGAAAAACACGTTTTCTGGTGTTTTCAGCACTCCGCAGTGCGTTTGATATGCGGAAACTGCCATGTCTTCGGTATCGTTGTTATTTCCAGCTGAGATATGCATTATCAGTGATAATCTTCATGATTCTGCTGTTACAAGTGAGCAGAATCACCGATATCGCTGTATTCGTGCTATTGAATGCGAAAAACACGTTTTCTGGTGTTTTCAGCACTCCACAGTGCGTTTGATATGCGGAAACTGCGATATCTTCGGTATCGTTGTTGTTTCCAGCTGAGATATGCATTTTCTACGATAATCTTCGAGTTTCTTCTGTGACAAGTGTGCAGAATCACAGAAATCGCTGTTTTCGTGCTATTGAATGCGAAAAACACGTTTTCTGGTGTTTTCAGCACACCACAGTGCGTTTGATATGCGGAAACTGCGATATCTTCGGTATCGTTGTTGTTTCCAGCTGAGATATGCATTTTCAGTGATAATCTTCATGATTCTGCTGTTACAAGTGTGCAGATTCACCGAAATCGCTGTTTTCGTGCTATTGAATGTGGAAAACACGATTCCTGGTGTTTTCAGCAATCCACAGTGCGTTTGATATGCGGAAACTGCCATATCTTCGGTATCGTTGTTGTTTCCAGCTGAGATATGCATTTTCAGTGATAATCTGAATGATTCTGCTGTTACAAATGTGCAGAATCACCGAAATCGCTGATTTCGTGCTTTTGAATGCGAAAAACACGTTTTCGGGTGTTTTCAGCACGCCACAGAGCGTTTGACATGCGGAAACTGCGATATCTTCGGTATCGTTGTTGTTTCCAGCTGAGATATGCATTTTCAGTGATAATCTTCATGATTCTGCTGTTACAAGTGTGCAGAATCACCGAAAACACTGTTTTCCTGCTATTGAATGCGAAAAACACGTTTTCTGGTGTTTTCAGCACTCCACAGCGCGTTTGATATGCGGAAACTGCCATATCTTCGGTATCGTTGTTGTTTCCAGCTGAGATATGCATTATCAGTGATAATCTTCATGATTCTGCTGTTACAAGTGTGCAGAATCACCAAAATCGCTGTTTTCGTTCTATTGATTGCGAAAAACACGTTTTCTGGTGTTTTCAGCACTCCACAGTGCGTTTGATATGCGGAAACTGCCATGTCTTCGGTATCGTTGTTGTTTCCAGCTGAGATATGCATTATCAGTGATAATCTTCATGATTACGCTGTAACAAGTGTGCAGAATCACCGAAATCGCTGTTTTCGTGCTATTGAATGCGAAAAACACGTTTTCTGGTGTTTTCAGCACTCCGCAGTGCGTTTGATATGCGGAAACTGCCATGTCTTCGGTATCGTTGTTATTTCCAGCTGAGATATGCATTATCAGTGATAATCTTCATGATTCTGCTGTTACAAGTGAGCAGAATCACCGATATCGCTGTATTCGTGCTATTGAATGCGAAAAACACGTTTTCTGGTGTTTTCAGCACTCCACAGTGCGTTTGATATGCGGAAACTGCGATATCTTCGGTATCGTTGTTGTTTCCAGCTGAGATATGCATTTTCTACGATAATCTTCGAGTTTCTTCTGTGACAAGTGTGCAGAATCACAGAAATCGCTGTTTTCGTGCTATTGAATGCGAAAAACACGTTTTCTGGTGTTTTCAGCACACCACAGTGCGTTTGATATGCGGAAACTGCGATATCTTCGGTATCGTTGTTGTTTCCAGCTGAGATATGCATTTTCAGTGATAATCTTCATGATTCTGCTGTTACAAGTGTGCAGATTCACCGAAATCGCTGTTTTCGTGCTATTGAATGTGGAAAACACGATTCCTGGTGTTTTCAGCAATCCACAGTGCGTTTGATATGCGGAAACTGCCATATCTTCGGTATCGTTGTTGTTTCCAGCTGAGATATGCATTTTCAGTGATAATCTGAATGATTCTGCTGTTACAAATGTGCAGAATCACCGAAATCGCTGATTTCGTGCTTTTGAATGCGAAAAACACGTTTTCTGGTGTTTTCAGCACGCCACAGAGCGTTTGACATGCGGAAACTGCGATATCTTCGGTATCGTTGTTGTTTCCAGCTGAGATATGCATTTTCAGTGATAATCTTCATGATTCTGCTGTTACAAGTGTGCAGAATCACCGAAATCGCTGTTTTCGTGCTATTGAATGCGAAAAAACACGTATTCTGGTGTTTTCAGCACTCCACAGTGCGTTTGATATGTGGAAACTGCGATATCTTAGGTATCGTTGTTGTTTCCAGCTGAGATATGCATTTTCAGTGATAATCTTCATGATTCTTCTGTGACAAGTGTGCAGAATCATCTAGATCGCTCTTTTCGAGCTATTTAATGCGAGAAACACGTTATCTGGTATTTCAGCACTCCACAGTGCGTTTGATATGCGGAAACTGCGATATCTTCGGTATCGTTGTTGTTTCCAGCTGAGATATGCATTTTCTACGATAATCTTCGTGTTTCTTCTGTGACAAGTGTGCAGAATCACCGAAATCGCTGTTTTCGTGCTATTGAATGCGAAAAAAACGTTTTCTAGTGTTTTCAGCACTCCACAGTGCGTTTGATATGCGGAAACTGCCATATCTTCGGTATCGTTGATGTTTCCAGCTGAGATATGCATATACAGTGATAATCTTCATGATTCTGCTGTTACAAGTGTGCAGAATCACCGAAATCGCTGTTTTCGTGCTATTGAATGCGAAAAACACGTTTTCTGGTGTTTTCAGCACTCCACAGTGCGTTTGATATGCGGAAACTGCCATATCTTCGGTATCGTTGTTGTTTCCAGCTGAGATATGCATTTTCAGTGACAATCTTCGTGATTCTGTTGTTACAAGTGTGCAGAATCACCGAAATCGCTGTTTTCGTGCTATTGAATGCGAAAAACACGTTTTCTGGTGTTTTCAGGACTCCACAGTTCGTTTGATATGCGGAAACTGCGATATCTTCGGTATCGTTGTTGTTTCCAGCTGAGATATGCATTTTCAGTGATAATCTTCATGATTCTGCTGTTACAAGTGTGCAGAATCAACGAAATCGCTGTTTTCGTGCTATTGAATGCGAAAAACACGTTTTCTGGTGTTTTCAGCACTCCACAGTGCGTGTGATATGCGGAAACTGCGATATCTTCGGTGTCGTTGTTGTTTCCAGCTGAGATATCCATTTTCAGTGATAATCTTCATGATTCTGCTGTTACAAGTGTGCAGAATCACCGAAATCGCTGTTTTCGTGCTATTGAATGCGAAAAACACGTTTTCTGGTGATTTCAGCACTCCACAGTGCGTTCGATATGCGGAAACTGCCATGTCTTCGGTATCGTTGTTGTTTCCAGCTGAGATATGCATTATCAGTGATAATCTTCATGATTCTGCTGTTACAAGTGTGCAGAATCACCGAAATCGCTGTTTTCGTGCTATTGAATGCGAAAAAACACGTATTCTGGTGTTTTCAGCACTCCACAGTGCGTTTGATATGCGGAAACTGCGATATCTTAGGTATCGTTGTTGTTTCCAGCTGAGATATGCATTTTCAGTGATAATCTTCATGATTCTTCTGTGACAAGTGTGCAGAATCATCTAGATCGCTCTTTTCGAGCTATTTAATGCGAGAAACACGTTATCTGGTATTTCAGCACTCCACAGTGCGTTTGATATGCGGAAACTGCGATATCTTCGGTACCGTTGTTGTTTCCAGCTGAGATATGCATTTTCTACGATAATCTTCGAGTTTCTTCTGTGACAAGTGTGCAGAATCACCGAAATCGCTGTTTTCGTGCTATTGAATGCGAAAAACACGTTTTCTAGTGTTTTCAGCACTCCACAGTGCGTTTGATATGCGGAAACTGCCATATCTTCGGTATCGTTGATGTTTCCAGCTGAGATATGCATATACAGTGATAATCTTCATGATTCTGCTGTTACAAGTGTGCAGAATCACCGAAATCGCTGTTTTCGTGCTATTGAATGCGAAAAACACGTTTTCTGGTGTTTTCAGCACTCCACAGTGCGTTTGATATGCGGAAACTGCCATATCTTCGGTATCGTTGTTGTTTCCAGCTGAGATATGCATTTTCAGTGACAATCTTCGTGATTCTGTTGTTACAAGTGTGCAGAATCAACGACATCGCTGTTTTCGTGCTATTGAATGCGAGAAACACGTTTTCTGGTGTTTTCAGCACTCCACAGTGCGTGTGATATGCGGAAACTGCGATATCTTCGGTGTCGTTGTTGTTTCCAGCTGAGATATCCATTTTCAGTGATAATCTTCATGATTCTGCTGTTACAAGTGTGCAGATTCACCGAAATCGCTGTTTTCGTGCTATTGAATGCTAAAAACACGTTTTCTGGTGTTTTCAGCACTCCACACTGCGTTTGATATGCGGAAACTGCCATATCTTCGGTATCGTTGTATTTTCCAGCTGAGATATGCATTTTCTACGATAATCTTGGATATTCTTCTGTGAGAAGTTTGCAGAATCACAGAAATCGCTCTATTCGAGCTATTTAATGCGAGAAACACGTTATCTGGTTGTTTTCACCACTCCACAGTGCGTTTGATATACAGAACCGGCGAAATCTTGATTTTCGTGATGTTTCTAGCTGAGATATGCATTTTCTGCGATAATATTGGCGAGACTTCAGTCAGAAGTATGCAGAATCATCTAGATCGCTCGTTTCGAGATATTTGATGCGAGAAACGCGTTATCTGGTGTTTTGACCACTCCACAGTGCGTTTGATATGTAGAGCCGCCGATAACTTGGTTTTCGTGGGGTTTCCAGCTGAAATATGCATTTTCGGCGATAATCTTGGTGAGTCTTCTGTCAGAAGTATGCAGAATCATCCAGAACGCTCTTTTCGAGCTAGTTAATGCGAGTAACACGTTTTCTGGTGTTTTCACCACTCCACGGTGCGTCTGATATGCGGAAACTGCCATATCTTCGGTATCGTTGATGTTTCCAGCTGAGATATGCATATACAGTGATAATCTTCATGATTCTGCTGTTACAAGTGTGCAGAATCACCGAAATCGCTGTTTTCGTGCTATTGAATGCGAAAAACACGTTTTCTGGGGTTTTCAGCACTCCACAGTGCGTTTGATATGCGGAAACTGCCATATCTTCGGTATCGTTGTTGTTTCCAGCTGAGATATGCATTGTCAGTGATAATCTTCATGATTCTGCTGTTACAAGTGTGCAGAATCACCGAAATCGCTGTTTTCGTGCTATTGAATGCGAAAAACACGTTTTCTGGTGTTTTCAGCACTCCACAGTGCGTTTGATATGCGGAAACTGCCATATCTTCGGTATCGTTGTTGTTTCCAGCTGAGATATGCATTATCAGTGATAATCTTCATGATTCTGCTGTTACAAGTGAGCAGAATCACCGATATCGCTGTTTTCGTGCTATTGAATGCGAAAAACACGTTTTCTGGTGTTTTCAGCACTCCACAGTGCGTTTGATATGCGGAAACTGCCATATCTTCGGTATCGTTGATGTTTCCAGCTGAGATATGCATATACAGTGATAATCTTCATGATTCTGCTGTTACAAGTGTGCAGAATCACCGAAATCGCTGTTTTCGTGCTATTGAATGCGAAAAACACGTTTTCTGGGGTTTTCAGCACTCCACAGTGCGTTTGATATGCGGAAACTGCCATATCTTCGGTATCGTTGTTGTTTCCAGCTGAGATATGCATTGTCAGTGATAATCTTCATGATTCTGCTGTTACAAGAGTGCAGAATCACAGAAATCGCTGTTTTCGTGCTTTTGAATGCGAAAAACACGTTTTCTGGTGTTTTCAGCACTCCACAGTGCGTTTGATATGCGGAAACTGCGATATCATCGGTATCGTTGTTGTTTCCATATGAGATATGCATTTTCTAACGATAATCTTCGAGTTTCTTCTGTGACAAGTTTGCAGAATCACCGAAATCGCTGTTTTCGTGCTATTGAATGCGAAAAACACGTTTTCTGATGTTTTCAGCACTCCACAGTGCGTTTGATATGCGGAAACTGCCATATCTTCGGTATCGTTGTTGTTTCCAGCTGAGATATGCATTATAAGTGATAATCTTCATGATTCTGCTGTTACAAGTGTGCAGAATCACCGAAATCGCTGTTTTCGTGCTATTGAATGCGAAAAACACGTTTTCTGGTGTTTTCAGCACTCCACAGTGCGTTTGATATGCGGAAACTGCCATGTCTTCGGTATCGTTGTTGTTTCCAGCTGAGATATGCATTATCAGTGATAATCTTCATGATTCTGCTGATACAAGTGAGCAGAATCACCGATTTCGCTGTTTTCGTGTTATTGAATGCGAAAAACACGTTTTCTGGTGTTTTCAGCACTCCACAGTGCGTTTGATATGCGGAAACTGCGATATCTTCGGTATCGTTGTTATTTCCAGCTGAGATATGCATTTTCTACGATAATCTTCGAGTTTCTTCTGTGACAAGTGTGCAGAATCACCGAAATCGCTGTTTTCGTGCTATTGAATGCGAAAAGCACGTTTTCCGGTGTTTTCAGCACTCCACAGTGCGTTTGATATGCGGAAACTGCCATATCTTCGGTATCGTTGCTGTTTCCAGCTGAGATATGCATATTCAGTGATAATCTTCATGATTCTGCTGCTACAAGTGTGCAGAATCACCGAAGTCGCTGTTTTCGTGCTATTGAATGCGAAAAACACGTTTTCTGGTGTTTTCAGTACTCCACAGTGCGTTTGATATGCGGAAACTGCCGTATCTTCGGTACCGCTGTTGTTTCCAGCTGAGATATGCATTATCAGTGATAATCTTCATGATTCTGCTGTTACAAGTGTGCAGAATCACCGAAATCGCTGTTTTCGTGCTATTGAATGCGAAAGACACGTATTCTGGTGTTTTCAGCACTCCACAGTGCGTTTGATATGCGGAAACTGCGATATCTTCGGAATCGTTGTTATTTCCAGCTGAGATATGCATTTTCTACGATAATCTTCGAGTTTCTTCTGTGACAAGTGTGCAGAATCACCGAAATCGCTGTTTTCGTGCTATTGAATGCGAAAAGCACGTTTTCCGGTGTTTTCAGAACTCCACAGTGCGTTTGATATGCGGAAACTGCCATATCTTCGATATCGTTGATGTTTCCAGCTGAGATATGCATATACCGTGATAATCTTCATGATTCTGCTGTTACAAGTGTGCAGAATCACCGAAATCGCTGTTTTCGTGCTATTGAATGCGAAAGACACGTATTCTGGTGTTTTCAGCACTCCACAGTGCGTTTGATATGCGGAAACTGCGATATCTTAGGTATCGTTGTTGTTTCCAGCTGAGATATGCATTTTCTACGATAATCTTCGAGTTTCTTCTGTGACAAGTGTGCAGAATCACCGAAATCGCTGTTTTCGTGCTATTGAATGCGAAAAACACGTTTTCTGGTGTTTTCAGCACTCCACAGTGCGTTTGATATGCGGAAACTGCCATATCTTCGGTATCGTTGATGTTTCCAGCTGAGATATGCATATTCAGTGATAATCTTCATGATTCTGCTGTTACAAGTGTGCAGAATCTCCGAAATCGCTGTTTTCGTGCTATTGAATGCGAAAAACACGTTTTCTGGTGTTTTCAGTACTCCACAGTGCGTTTGATATGCGGAAACTGCCATATCTTCGGTATCGTTGTTGTTTCCAGCTGAGATATGCATTATCAGTGATAATCTTCATGATTATGCTGTTACAAGTGTGCAGAATCACCGAAATCGCTGTTTTCGTGCTATTGAATGCGAAAAACACGTATTCTGGAGTTTTCAGCACTCCACAGTGCGTTTGATATGCGGAAACTGCGATATCTTCGGTATCGTTGTTGTTTCCAGCTGAGATATGCATTTTCAGTTATAATCTTCATGATGCTTCTGTGACAAGTGTGCAGAATCATCTAGATCGCTCTTTTCGAGCTATTTAATGCGAGAAACACGTTATCTGGTGTTTTCAGCACTCCACAGTGCGTTTGATATGCGGAAACTGCGATATCTTCGGTATCGTTGTTGTTTCCAGCTGAGATATGCATTTTCTACGATAATCTTCGAGTTTCTTCTGTGACAAGTGTGCAGAATCACCGAAATCGCTGTTTTCGTGCTATTGAATGCGAAAAACACGTTTCCTGGTGTTTTCAGCACTCCACAGTGCGTTTGATATGCGGAAACTGCGATATCTTCGGTATCGTTGTTGTTTCCAGCTGAGATATGCATTTTCAGTGATAATCTTCATGATTCTGCTGTTACAAGTGTGCAGAATCACCGAAATCGCTGTTTTCGTGCTATTGAATGCGAAAAACACGTTTCCTGGTGTTTTCAGCACGCCACAGAGTGTTTGACATGCGGAAACTGCGATATCTTCGGTATCGTTGGGTTTCTAGCTGAGATATGCATTTTCAGTGATAATCTTCATGATCCTGCTGTTACAAGTGTGCAGAATCACCGAAATCGCTGTTTTCGTGCTATTGAATGCGAAAAACACGTTTTCTGGTGTTTTCAGCACTCCACAGTGCGTTTGATATGCGGAAACTGCCATATCTTCGGTATCGTTGATGTTTCCAGCTGAGATATGCATATTCAGTGATAATCTTCATGATTCTGCTGTTACAAGTGTGCAGAATCTCCGAAATCGCTGTTTTCGTGCTATTGAATGCGAAAGACACGTATTCTGGTGTTTTCAGCACTCCACAGTGCGTTTGATATGCGGAAACTGCGATATCTTAGGTATCGTTGTTGTTTCCAGCTGAGATATGCATTTTCTACGATAATCTTCGAGTTTCTTCTGTGACAAGTGTGCAGAATCACCGAAATCGCTGTTTTCGTGCTATTGAATGCGAAAAACACGTTTTCTGGTGTTTTCAGCACTCCACAGTGCGTTTGATATGCGGAAACTGCCATATCTTCGGTATCGTTGATGTTTCCAGCTGAGATATGCATATTCAGTGATAATCTTCATGATTCTGCTGTTACAAGTGTGCAGAATCTCCGAAATCGCTGTTTTCGTGCTATTGAATGCGAAAAACACGTTTTCTGGTGTTTTCAGTACTCCACAGTGCGTTTGATATGCGGAAACTGCCATATCTTCGGTATCGTTGTTGTTTCCAGCTGAGATATGCATTATCAGTGATAATCTTCATGATTATGCTGTTACAAGTGTGCAGAATCACCGAAATCGCTGTTTTCGTGCTATTGAATGCGAAAAACACGTATTCTGGAGTTTTCAGCACTCCACAGTGCGTTTGATATGCGGAAACTGCGATATCTTCGGTATCGTTGTTGTTTCCAGCTGAGATATGCATTTTCAGTTATAATCTTCATGATGCTTCTGTGACAAGTGTGCAGAATCATCTAGATCGCTCTTTTCGAGCTATTTAATGCGAGAAACACGTTATCTGGTGTTTTCAGCACTCCACAGTGCGTTTGATATGCGGAAACTGCGATATCTTCGGTATCGTTGTTGTTTCCAGCTGAGATATGCATTTTCTACGATAATCTTCGAGTTTCTTCTGTGACAAGTGTGCAGAATCACCGAAATCGCTGTTTTCGTGCTATTGAATGCGAAAAACACGTTTCCTGGTGTTTTCAGCACTCCACAGTGCGTTTGATATGCGGAAACTGCGATATCTTCGGTATCGTTGTTGTTTCCAGCTGAGATATGCATTTTCAGTGATAATCTTCATGATTCTGCTGTTACAAGTGTGCAGAATCACCGAAATCGCTGTTTTCGTGCTATTGAATGCGAAAAACACGTTTCCTGGTGTTTTCAGCACGCCACAGAGTGTTTGACATGCGGAAACTGCGATATCTTCGGTATCGTTGGGTTTCTAGCTGAGATATGCATTTTCAGTGATAATCTTCATGATTCTGCTGTTACAAGTGTGCAGAATCACCGAAATCGCTGTTTTCGTGCTATTGAATGCGAAAAACACGTTTTCTGGTGTTTTCAGCACTCCACAGTGCGTTTGATATGCGGAAACTGCCATATCTTCGGTATCGTTGATGTTTCCAGCTGAGATATGCATATTCAGTGATAATCTTCATGATTCTGCTGTTACAAGTGTGCAGAATCTCCGAAATCGCTGTTTTCGTGCTATTGAATGCGAAAAACACGTTTTCTGGTGTTTTCAGTACTCCACAGTGCGTTTGATATGCGGAAACTGCCATATCTTCGGTATCGTTGTTGTTTCCAGCTGAGATATGCATTATCAGTGATAATCTTCATGATTATGCTGTTACAAGTGTGCAGAATCACCGAAATCGCTGTTTTCGTGCTATTGAATGCGAAAAACACGTATTCTGGAGTTTTCAGCACTCCACAGTGCGTTTGATATGCGGAAACTGCGATATCTTCGGTATCGTTGTTGTTTCCAGCTGAGATATGCATTTTCAGTTATAATCTTCATGATGCTTCTGTGACAAGTGTGCAGAATCATCTAGATCGCTCTTTTCGAGCTATTTAATGCGAGAAACTCGTTATCTGGTGTTTTCAGCACTCCACAGTGCGTTTGATATGCGGAAACTGCGATATCTTCGGTATCGTTGTTGTTTCCAGCTGAGATATGCATTTTCTACGATAATCTTCGAGTTTCTTCTGTGACAAGTGTGCAGAATCACCGAAATCGCTGTTTTCGTGCTATTGAATGCGAAAAACACGTTTCCTGGTGTTTTCAGCACTCCACAGTGCGTTTGATATGCGGAAACTGCGATATCTTCGGTATCGTTGTTGTTTCCAGCTGAGATATGCATTTTCAGTGATAATCTTCATGATTCTGCTGTTACAAGTGTGCAGAATCACCGAAATCGCTGTTTTCGTGCTATTGAATGCGAAAAACACGTTTCCTGGTGTTTTCAGCACGCCACAGAGTGTTTGACATGCGGAAACTGCGATATCTTCGGTATCGTTGGGTTTCTAGCTGAGATATGCATTTTCAGTGATAATCTTCATGATCCTGCTGTTACAAGTGTGCAGAATCACCGAAATCGCTGTTTTCGTGCTATTGAATGCGAAAAACACGTTTTCTGGTGTTTTCAGCACTCCACAGTGCGTTTGATATGCGGAAACTACCATATCTTCGGTATCGTTGATGTTTCCAGCTGAGATATGCATATTCAGTGATAATCTTCATGATTCTGCTGTTACAAGTGTGCAGAATCACCGAAATCGCTGTTTTCGTGCTATTGAATGCGAAAAACACGTTTTCTGGTGATTTCAGCACTCCACAGTGCGTTCGATATGCGGAAACTGCCATGTCTTCGGTATCGTTGTTGTTTCCAGCTGAGATATGCATTATCAGTGATAATCTTCATGATTCTGCTGTTACAAGTGTGCAGTATCACCGAAATCGCTGTTTTCGTGCTATTGAATGCGAAAAAACACGTATTCTGGTGTTTTCAGCACTCCACAGTGCGTTTGATATGCGGAAACTGCGATATCTTAGGTATCGTTGTTGTTTCCAGCTGAGATATGCATATTCAGTGATAATCTTCATGATTCTGCTGTTACAAGTGTGCAGAATCACCGAAATCGCTCTTTTCGAGCTATTTAATGCGAGAAACACGTTATCTGGTATTTCAGCACTCCACAGTGCGTTTGATATGCGGAAACTGCGATATCTTCGGTATCGTTGTTGTTTCCAGCTGAGATATGCATTATCAGTGATAATCTTCATGATTCTGCTGATACAAGTGAGCAGAATCACCGATTTCGCTGTTTTCGTGCTATTGAATGCGAAAAACACGTTTTCTGGTGTTTTCAGCACTCCACAGTGCGTTTGATATGCGGAAACTGCGATATCTTCGGTATCGTTGTTATTTCCAGCTGAGATATGCATTTTCTACGATAATCTTCGAGTTTCTTCTGTGAAAAGTTTGCAGAATCACCGAAATCGCTGTTTTCGTGCTATTGAATGCGAAAAGCACGTTTTCCGGTGTTTTCAGCACTCCACAGTGCGTTTGATATGCGGAACCTGCCATATCTTCGGTATCGTTGATGTTTCCAGCTGAGATATGCATATTCAGTGATAATCTTCATGATTCTGCTGTTACAAGTGTGCAGAATCACCGAAATCGCTGTTTTCGTGCTATTGAATGCGAAAAACACGTTTTCTGGTGTTTTCAGTACTCCACAGTGCGTTTGATATGCGGAAACTGCCATATCTTCGGTATCGTTGTTGTTTCCAGCTGAGATATGCATTATCAGTGATAATCTTCATGATTCTGCTGTTACAAGTGTGCAGAATCACCGAAATCGCTGTTTTCGTGCTATTGAATGCGAAAGACACGTATTCTGGTGTTTTCAGAACTCCACAGTGCGTTTGATATGCGGAAACTGCGATATCTTCGGTATCGTTGTTATTTCCAGCTGAGATATGCATTTTCTACGATAATCTTCGAGTTTCTTCTGTGACAAGTGTGCAGAATCACCGAAATCGCTGTTTTCGTGCTATTGAATGCGAAAAGCACGTTTTCCGGTGTTTTCAGCACTCCACAGTGCGTTTGATATGCGGAAACTGCCATATCTTCGGTATCGTTGTTGTTTCCAGCTGAGATGTGCATTTTCAGTTATAATCTTCATGATTCTTCTGTGACAAGTGTGCAGAATCATCTAGATCGCTCTTTTCGAGCTATTTAATGCGAGAAACACGTTATCTGGTGTTTTCAGCACTCCACAGTGCGTTTGATATGCGGAAACTGCGATATCTTCGGTATCGTTGTTGTTTCCAGCTGAGATATGCATTTTCTACGATAATCTCCGAGTTTCTTCTGTGACAAGTGTGCAGAATCACCGAAATCGCTGTTTTCGTGCTATTGAATGCGAAAAACACGTTTCCTGGTGTTTTCAGCACTCCACAGTGCGTTCGATATGCGGAAACTGCCATGTCTTCGGTATCGTTGTTGTTTCCAGCTGAGATATGCATATTCAGTGATAATCTTCATGATTCTGCTGTTACAAGTGTGCAGAATCACCGATTTCGCTGTTTTCGTGCTATTGAATGCGAAAAACACGTTTTCTGGTGTTTTCAGTACTCCACAGTGCGTTTGATATGCGGAAACTGCCATATCTTCGGTATCGTTGTTGTTTCCAGCTGAGATGTGCATTTTCAGTTATAATCTTCATGATTCTTCTGTGACAAGTGTGCAGAATCATCTAGATCGCTCTTTTCGAGCTATTTAATGCGAGAAACACGTTATCTGGTGTTTTCAGCACTCCACAGTGCGTTTGATATGCGGAAACTGCGATATCTTCGGTATCGTTGTTGTTTCCAGCTGAGATATGCATTTTCTACGATAATCTCCGAGTTTCTTCTGTGACAAGTGTGCAGAATCACCGAAATCGCTGTTTTCGTGCTATTGAATGCGAAAAACACGTTTCCTGGTGTTTTCAGCACTCCACAGTGCGTTCGATATGCGGAAACTGCCATGTCTTCGGTATCGTTGTTGTTTCCAGCTGAGATATGCATTATCATTGATAATCTTCATGATTATGCTGTTACAAGTGTGCAGAATCACCGAAATCGCTGTTTTCGTGCTATTGAATGCGAAAAACACGTATTCTGGAGTTTTCAGCACTCCACAGTGCGTTTGATATGCGGAAACTGCGATATCTTCGGTATCGTTGTTGTTTCCAGCTGAGATATGCATTTTCAGTTATAATCTTCATGATGCTTCTGTGACAAGTGTGCAGAATCATCTAGATCGCTCTTTTCGAGCTATTTAATGCGAGAAACACGTTATCTGGTGTTTTCAGCACTCCACAGTGCGTTTGATATGCGGAAACTGCGATATCTTCGGTATCGTTGTTGTTTCCAGCTGAGATATGCATTTTCTACGATAATCTTCGAGTTTCTTCTGTGACAAGTGTGCAGAATCACCGAAATCGCTGTTTTCGTGCTATTGAATGCGAAAAACACGTTTTCTGGTGTTTTCAGCACTCCACAGTGCGTTTGATATGCGGAAACTGCCATGTCTTCGGTATCGTTGTTGTTTCCAGCTGAGATATGCATTATCAGTGATAATCTTCATGATTCTGCTGATACAAGTGAGCAGAATCACCGATTTCGCTGTTTTCGTGCTATTGAATGCGAAAAACACGTTTTCTGGTGTTTTCAGCACTCCACAGTGCGTTTGATATGCGGAAACTGCGATATCTTCGGTATCGTTGTTATTTCCAGCTGAGATATGCATTTTCTACGATAATCTTCGAGTTTCTTCTGTGAAAAGTGTGCAGAATCACCGAAATCGCTGTTTTCGTGCTATTGAATGCGAAAAGCACGTTTTCCGGTGTTTTCAGCACTCCACAGTGCGTTTGATATGCGGAACCTGCCATATCTTCGGTATCGTTGATGTTTCCAGCTGAGATATGCATATTCAGTGATAATCTTCATGATTCTGCTGTTACAAGTGTGCAGAATCACCGAAATCGCTGTTTTCGTGCTATTGAATGCGAAAAACAAGTTTTCTGGTGTTTTCAGTACTCCACAGTGCGTTTGATATGCGGAAACTGCCATATCTTCGGTATCGTTGTTGTTTCCAGCTGAGATATGCATTTTCAGTTATAATCTTCATGATGCTTCTGTGACAAGTGTGCAGAATCATCTAGATCGCTCTTTTCGAGCTATTTAATGCGAGAAACACGTTATCTGGTGTTTTCAGCACTCCACAGTGCGTTTGATATGCGGAAACTGCGATATCTTCGGTATCGTTGTTGTTTCCAGCTGAGATATGCATTTTCTACGATAATCTTCGAGTTTCTTCTGTGACAAGTGTGCAGAATCACCGAAATCGCTGTTTTCGTGCTATTGAATGCGAAAAACACGTTTTCTGGTGTTTTCAGCACTCCACAGTGCGTTTGATATGCGGAAACTGCCATGTCTTCGGTATCGTTGTTGTTTCCAGCTGAGATATGCATTATCAGTGATAATCTTCATGATTCTGCTGATACAAGTGAGCAGAATCACCGATTTCGCTGTTTTCGTGCCATTGAATGCGAAAAACACGTTTTCTGGTGTTTTCAGCACTCCACAGTGCGTTTGATATGCGGAAACTGCGATATCTTCGGTATCGTTGTTATTTCCAGCTGAGATATGCATTTTCTACGATAATCTTCGAGTTTCTTCTGTGAAAAGTGTGCAGAATCACCGAAATCGCTGTTTTCGTGCTATTGAATGCGAAAAGCACGTTTTCCGGTGTTTTTAGCACTCCACAGTGCGTTTGATATGCGGAAACTGCGATATCTTCGGTATCGTTGTTATTTCCAGCTGAGATATGCATTTTCTACGATAATCTTCGAGTTTCTTCTGTGAAAAGTGTGCAGAATCACCGAAATCGCTGTTTTCGTGCTATTGAATGCGAAAAGCACGTTTTCCGGTGTTTTCAGCACTCCACAGTGCGTTTGATATGCGGAACCTGCCATATCTTCGGTATCGTTGATGTTTCCAGCTGAGATATGCATATTCAGTGATAATCTTCATGATTCTGCTGTTACAAGTGTGCAGAATCACCGAAATCGCTGTTTTCGTGCTATTGAATGCGAAAAACAAGTTTTCTGGTGTTTTCAGTACTCCACAGTGCGTTTGATATGCGGAACCTGCCATATCTTCGGTATCGTTGATGTTTCCAGCTGAGATATGCATATTCAGTGATAATCTTCATGATTCTGCTGTTACAAGTGTGCAGAATCACCGAAATCGCTGTTTTCGTGCTATTGAATGCGAAAAACACGTTTTCTGGTGTTTTCAGTACTCCACAGTGCGTTTGATATGCGGAAACTGCCATATCTTCGGTATCGTTGTTGTTTCCAGCTGAGATATGCATTATCAGTGATAATCTTCATGATTCTGCTGTTACAAGTGTGCAGAATCACCGAAATCGCTGTTTTCGTGCTATTGAATGCGAAAGACACGTATTCTGGTGTTTTCAGCACTCCACAGTGCGTTTGATATGCGGAAACTGCGATATCTTCGGTATCGTTGTTATTTCCAGCTGAGATATGCATTTTCTACGATAATCTTCGAGTTTCTTCTGTGACAAGTGTGCAGAATCACCGAAATCGCTGTTTTCGTGCTATTGAATGCGAAAAGCACGTTTTCCGGTGTTTTCAGCACTCCACAGTGCGTTTGATATGCGGAAGCTGCCATATCTTCGATATCGTTGATGTTTCCAGCTGAGATATGCATATTCCGTGATAATCTTCATGATTCTGCTGTTACAAGTGTGCAGAATCACCGAAATCGCTGTTTTCGTGCTATTGAATGCGAAAAACACGTATTCTGGTGTTTTCAGCACTCCACAGTGCGTTTGATATGCGGAAACTGCGATATCTTCGGTATCGTTGATGTTTCCAGCTGAGATATGCATATTCAGTGATAATCTTCATGATTCTGCTGTTACAAGTGTGCAGAATCACCGAAATCGCTGTTTTCGTGCTATTGAATGCGAGAAACACGTTATCTGGTGATTTGACCACTCCACAGTGCGTTTGATATGCGGAAACTGCGATATCTTCGGTATCGTTGTTGTTTCCAGCTGAGATGTGCATTTTCAGTTATAATCTTCATGATTCTTCTGTGACAAGTGTGCAGAATCATCTAGATTGCTCTTTTCGAGCTATTTAATTCGAGAAACACGTTATCTGGTGTTTTCAGCACTCCACAGTGCGTTTGATATGCGGAAACTGCTATATCTTCGGTATCGTTGTTGTTTCCAGCTGAGATATGCATTTTCTACGATAATCTCCGAGTTTCTTCTGTGACAAGTGTGCAGAATCACCGAAATCGCTGTTTTCGTGCTATTGAATGCGAAAAACACGTTTCCTGGTGTTTTCAGCACTCCACAGTGCGTTCGATATGCGGAAACTGCCATGTCTTCGGTATCGTTGTTGTTTCCAGCTGAGATGTGCATTTTCAGTTATAATCTTCATGATTCTTCTGTGACAAGTGTGCAGAATCATCTAGATCGCTCTTTTCGAGCTATTTAATGCGAGAAACACGTTATCTGGTGTTTTCAGCACTCCACAGTGCGTTTGATATGCGGAAACTGCGATATCTTCGGTATCGTTGTTGTTTCCAGCTGAGATATGCATTTTCAGTGATAATCTTCATGATTCTGCTGTTACAAGTGTGCAGAATCACCGAAATCGCTGTTTTCGTGCTATTGAATGCGAAAAACACGTTTCCTGGTGTTTTCAGCACGCCACAGAGCGTTTGACATGCGGAAACTGCGATATCTTCGGTATCGTTGGGTTTCTAGCTGAGATATGCATTTTCAGTGATAATCTTCATGATTCTGCTGTTACAAGTGTGCAGAATCACCGAAATCGCTGTTTTCGTGCTATTGAATGCGAAAAACACGTATTCTGGTGTTTTCAGTACTCCACAGTGCGTTTGATATGCGGAAACTGCGATATCTTCGGTATCGTTGATGTTTCCAGCTGAGATATGCATATTCAGTGATAATCTTCATGATTCTGCTGTTACAAGTGTGCAGAATCACCGAAATCGCTGTTTTCGTGCTATTGAATGCGAGAAACACGTTATCTGGTGTTTTGACCACTCCACAGTGCGTTTGATATGCGGAAACTGCGATATCTTCGGTATCGTTGTTGTTTCCAGCTGAGATGTGCATTTTCAGTTATAATCTTCATGATTCTTCTGTGACAAGTGTGCAGAATCATCTAGATTGCTCTTTTCGAGCTATTTAATGCGAGAAACACGTTATCTGGTGTTTTCAGCACTCCACAGTGCGTTTGATATGCGGAAACTGCTATATCTTCGGTATCGTTGTTGTTTCCAGCTGAGATATGCATTTTCTACGATAATCTCCGAGTTTCTTCTGTGACAAGCGTGCAGAATCACCGAAATCGCTGTTTTCGTGCTATTGAATGCGAAAAACACGTTTCCTGGTGTTTTCAGCACTCCACAGTGCGTTCGATATGCGGAAACTGCCATGTCTTCGGTATCGTTGTTGTTTCCAGCTGAGATATGCATTATCAGTGATAATCTTCATGATTCTGCTGTTACAAGTGTGCAGAATCACCGAAATCGCTGTTTTCGTGCTATTGAATGCGAAAAACACGTATTCTGGTGTTTTCAGCACTCCACAGTGCGTTTGATATGCGGAAACTACCATATCTTCGGTATCGTTGATGTTTCCAGCTGAGATATGCATATTCAGTGATAATCTTCATGATTCTGCTGTTTCAAGTGTGCAGAATCACCGAAATCGCTGTTTTCGTGCTATTGAATGCGAAAAACACGTATTCTGGTGTTTTCAGCACTCCACAGTGCGTTTGATATGCGGAAACTACCATATCTTCGGTATCGTTGATGTTTCCAGCTGAGATATGCATATTCAGTGATAATCTTCATGATTCTGCTGTTACAAGTGTGCAGAATCACCGAAATCGCTGTTTTCGTGCTATTGAATGGGAAAAACACGTTTACTGGTGTTTTCAGCACTCCACCGTGCGTTTGATATGCGGAAACTGCCATATCTTCGGTATCGTTGTTGTTTCCAGCTGAGATATGCATTATCAGTGATAATCTTCATGATTCTGCTGTTACAAGTGTGCAGAATCACCGAAATCGCTGTTTTCGAGCTATTGAATGCGAAAAACACGTTTTCTGGTGATTTCAGCACTCCACAGTGCGTTCGATATGCGGAAACTGCCATGTCTTCGGTATCGTTGTTGTTTCCAGCTGAGATATGCATTATCAGTGATAATCTTCATGATTCTGCTGTTACAAGTGTGCAGAATCACCGAAATCGCTCTTTTCGCGCTATTTAATGCGAGAAACACGTTATCTGGTATTTCAGCACTCCACAGTGCGTTTGATATGCGGAAACTGCAATATCTTCGGTATCGTTGTTGTTTCCAGCTGAGATATGCATTTTCTACGATAATCTTCATGATTCTTCTGTGACAAGTGTGCAGAATCACCGAAATCGCTGTTTTCGTGCTATTGAATGCGAAAAACACGTTTCCTGGTGTTTTCAGCACGCCACAGAGCGTTTGACATGCGGAAACTGCGATATCTTCGGTATCGTTGGGTTTCTAGCTGAGATATGCATTTTCAGTGATAATCTTCATGATTCTGCTGTTACAAGTGTGCAGAATCACCGAAATCGCTGTTTTCGTGCTATTGAATGCGAAAAACACGTATTCTGGAGTTTTCAGCACTCCACAGTGCGTTTGATATGCGGAAACTGCGATATCTTCGGTATCGTTGATGTTTCCAGCTGAGATATGCATATTCAGTGATAATCTTCATGATTCTGCTGTTACAAGTGTGCAGAATCACCGAAATCGCTGTTTTCGTGCTATTGAATGCGAGAAACACGTTATCTGGTGTTTTGACCACTCCACAGTGCGTTTGATATGCGGAAACTGCGATATCTTCGGTATCGTTGTTGTTTCCAGCTGAGATGTGCATTTTCAGTTATAATCTTCATGATTCTTCTGTGACAAGTGTGCAGAATCATCTAGATTGCTCTTTTCGAGCTATTTAATGCGAGAAACACGTTATCTGGTGTTTTCAGCACTCCACAGTGCGTTTGATATGCGGAAACTGCTATATCTTCGGTATCGTTGTTGTTTCCAGCTGAGATATGCATTTTCTACGATAATCTCCGAGTTTCTTCTGTGACAAGTGTGCAGAATCACCGAAATCGCTGTTTTCGTGCTATTGAATGCGAAAAACACGTTTCCTGGTGTTTTCAGCACTCCACAGTGCGTTCGATATGCGGAAACTGCCATGTCTTCGGTATCGTTGTTGTTTCCAGCTGAGATATGCATTATCAGTGATAATCTTCATGATTCTGCTGTTACAAGTGTGCAGAATCACCGAAATCGCTGTTTTCGTGCTATTGAATGCGAAAAACACGTATTCTGGTGTTTTCAGCACTCCACAGTGCGTTTGATATGCGGAAACTACCATATCTTCGGTATCGTTGATGTTTCCAGCTGAGATATGCATATTCAGTGATAATCTTCATGATTCTGCTGTTTCAAGTGTGCAGAATCACCGAAATCGCTGTTTTCGTGCTATTGAATGCGAAAAACACGTATTCTGGTGTTTTCAGCACTCCACAGTGCGTTTGATATGCGGAAACTACCATATCTTCGGTATCGTTGATGTTTCCAGCTGAGATATGCATATTCAGTGATAATCTTCATGATTCTGCTGTTACAAGTGTGCAGAATCACCGAAATCGCTGTTTTCGTGCTATTGAATGCGAAAAACACGTTTACTGGTGTTTTCAGCACTCCACCGTGCGTTTGATATGCGGAAACTGCCATATCTTCGGTATCGTTGTTGTTTCCAGCTGAGATATGCATTATCAGTGATAATCTTCATGATTCTGCTGTTACAAGTGTGCAGAATCACCGAAATCGCTGTTTTCGAGCTATTGAATGCGAAAAACACGTTTTCTGGTGATTTCAGCACTCCACAGTGCGTTCGATATGCGGAAACTGCCATGTCTTCGGTATCGTTGTTGTTTCCAGCTGAGATATGCATTATCAGTGATAATCTTCATGATTCTGCTGTTACAAGTGTGCAGAATCACCGAAATCGCTCTTTTCGCGCTATTTAATGCGAGAAACACGTTATCTGGTATTTCAGCACTCCACAGTGCGTTTGATATGCGGAAACTGCAATATCTTCGGTATCGTTGTTGTTTCCAGCTGAGATATGCATTTTCTACGATAATCTTCATGATTCTTCTGTGACAAGTGTGCAGAATCACCGAAATCGCTGTTTTCGTGCTATTGAATGCGAAAAACACGTTTTCTGGTGTTTTCAGCACTCCACAGTGCGTTTGATATGCGGAAACTGCCATATCTTCGGTATCGTTGTTGTTTCCAGCTGAGATATGCATTTTCTACGATAATCTCCGAGTTTCTTCTGTGACAAGTGTGCAGAATCACCGAAATCGCTGTTTTCGTGCTATTGAATGCGAAAAACACGTTTCCTGGTGTTTTCAGCACTCCACAGTGCGTTCGATATGCGGAACCTGCCATATCTTCGGTATCGTTGATGTTTCCAGCTGAGATATGCATATTCAGTGATAATCTTCATGATTCTGCTGTTACAAGTGTGCAGAATCACCGAAATCGCTGTTTTCGTGCTATTGAATGCGAAAAACAAGTTTTCTGGTGTTTTCAGTACTCCACAGTGCGTTTGATATGCGGAACCTGCCATATCTTCGGTATCGTTGATGTTTCCAGCTGAGATATGCATATTCAGTGATAATCTTCATGATTCTGCTGTTACAAGTGTGCAGAATCACCGAAATCGCTGTTTTCGTGCTATTGAATGCGAAAAACACGTTTTCTGGTGTTTTCAGTACTCCACAGTGCGTTTGATATGCGGAAACTGCCATATCTTCGGTATCGTTGTTGTTTCCAGCTGAGATATGCATTATCAGTGATAATCTTCATGATTCTGCTGTTACAAGTGTGCAGAATCACCGAAATCGCTGTTTTCGTGCTATTGAATGCGAAAGACACGTATTCTGGTGTTTTCAGCACTCCACAGTGCGTTTGATATGCGGAAACTGCGATATCTTCGGTATCGTTGTTATTTCCAGCTGAGATATGCATTTTCTACGATAATCTTCGAGTTTCTTCTGTGACAAGTGTGCAGAATCACCGAAATCGCTGTTTTCGTGCTATTGAATGCGAAAAGCACGTTTTCCGGTGTTTTCAGCACTCCACAGTGCGTTTGATATGCGGAAGCTGCCATATCTTCGATATCGTTGATGTTTCCAGCTGAGATATGCATATTCCGTGATAATCTTCATGATTCTGCTGTTACAAGTGTGCAGAATCACCGAAATCGCTGTTTTCGTGCTATTGAATGCGAAAAACACGTATTCTGGTGTTTTCAGCACTCCACAGTGCGTTTGATATGCGGAAACTGCGATATCTTCGGTATCGTTGATGTTTCCAGCTGAGATATGCATATTCAGTGATAATCTTCATGATTCTGCTGTTACAAGTGTGCAGAATCACCGAAATCGCTGTTTTCGTGCTATTGAATGCGAGAAACACGTTATCTGGTGATTTGACCACTCCACAGTGCGTTTGATATGCGGAAACTGCGATATCTTCGGTATCGTTGTTGTTTCCAGCTGAGATGTGCATTTTCAGTTATAATCTTCATGATTCTTCTGTGACAAGTGTGCAGAATCATCTAGATTGCTCTTTTCGAGCTATTTAATTCGAGAAACACGTTATCTGGTGTTTTCAGCACTCCACAGTGCGTTTGATATGCGGAAACTGCTATATCTTCGGTATCGTTGTTGTTTCCAGCTGAGATATGCATTTTCTACGATAATCTCCGAGTTTCTTCTGTGACAAGTGTGCAGAATCACCGAAATCGCTGTTTTCGTGCTATTGAATGCGAAAAACACGTTTCCTGGTGTTTTCAGCACTCCACAGTGCGTTCGATATGCGGAAACTGCCATGTCTTCGGTATCGTTGTTGTTTCCAGCTGAGATGTGCATTTTCAGTTATAATCTTCATGATTCTTCTGTGACAAGTGTGCAGAATCATCTAGATCGCTCTTTTCGAGCTATTTAATGCGAGAAACACGTTATCTGGTGTTTTCAGCACTCCACAGTGCGTTTGATATGCGGAAACTGCGATATCTTCGGTATCGTTGTTGTTTCCAGCTGAGATATGCATTTTCAGTGATAATCTTCATGATTCTGCTGTTACAAGTGTGCAGAATCACCGAAATCGCTGTTTTCGTGCTATTGAATGCGAAAAACCCGTTTCCTGGTGTTTTCAGCACGCCACAGAGCGTTTGACATGCGGAAACTGCGATATCTTCGGTATCGTTGGGTTTCTAGCTGAGATATGCATTTTCAGTGATAATCTTCATGATTCTGCTGTTACAAGTGTGCAGAATCACCGAAATCGCTGTTTTCGTGCTATTGAATGCGAAAAACACGTATTCTGGTGTTTTCAGTACTCCACAGTGCGTTTGATATGCGGAAACTGCGATATCTTCGGTATCGTTGATGTTTCCAGCTGAGATATGCATATTCAGTGATAATCTTCATGATTCTGCTGTTACAAGTGTGCAGAATCACCGAAATCGCTGTTTTCGTGCTATTGAATGCGAGAAACACGTTATCTGGTGTTTTGACCACTCCACAGTGCGTTTGATATGCGGAAACTGCGATATCTTCGGTATCGTTGTTGTTTCCAGCTGAGATGTGCATTTTCAGTTATAATCTTCATGATTCTTCTGTGACAAGTGTGCAGAATCATCTAGATTGCTCTTTTCGAGCTATTTAATGCGAGAAACACGTTATCTGGTGTTTTCAGCACTCCACAGTGCGTTTGATATGCGGAAACTGCTATATCTTCGGTATCGTTGTTGTTTCCAGCTGAGATATGCATTTTCTACGATAATCTCCGAGTTTCTTCTGTGACAAGCGTGCAGAATCACCGAAATCGCTGTTTTCGTGCTATTGAATGCGAAAAACACGTTTCCTGGTGTTTTCAGCACTCCACAGTGCGTTCGATATGCGGAAACTGCCATGTCTTCGGTATCGTTGTTGTTTCCAGCTGAGATATGCATTATCAGTGATAATCTTCATGATTCTGCTGTTACAAGTGTGCAGAATCACCGAAATCGCTGTTTTCGTGCTATTGAATGCGAAAAACACGTATTCTGGTGTTTTCAGCACTCCACAGTGCGTTTGATATGCGGAAACTACCATATCTTCGGTATCGTTGATGTTTCCAGCTGAGATATGCATATTCAGTGATAATCTTCATGATTCTGCTGTTTCAAGTGTGCAGAATCACCGAAATCGCTGTTTTCGTGCTATTGAATGCGAAAAACACGTATTCTGGTGTTTTCAGCACTCCACAGTGCGTTTGATATGCGGAAACTACCATATCTTCGGTATCGTTGATGTTTCCAGCTGAGATATGCATATTCAGTGATAATCTTCATGATTCTGCTGTTACAAGTGTGCAGAATCACCGAAATCGCTGTTTTCGTGCTATTGAATGGGAAAAACACGTTTACTGGTGTTTTCAGCACTCCACCGTGCGTTTGATATGCGGAAACTGCCATATCTTCGGTATCGTTGTTGTTTCCAGCTGAGATATGCATTATCAGTGATAATCTTCATGATTCTGCTGTTACAAGTGTGCAGAATCACCGAAATCGCTGTTTTCGAGCTATTGAATGCGAAAAACACGTTTTCTGGTGATTTCAGCACTCCACAGTGCGTTCGATATGCGGAAACTGCCATGTCTTCGGTATCGTTGTTGTTTCCAGCTGAGATATGCATTATCAGTGATAATCTTCATGATTCTGCTGTTACAAGTGTGCAGAATCACCGAAATCGCTCTTTTCGCGCTATTTAATGCGAGAAACACGTTATCTGGTATTTCAGCACTCCACAGTGCGTTTGATATGCGGAAACTGCAATATCTTCGGTATCGTTGTTGTTTCCAGCTGAGATATGCATTTTCTACGATAATCTTCATGATTCTTCTGTGACAAGTGTGCAGAATCACCGAAATCGCTGTTTTCGTGCTATTGAATGCGAAAAACACGTTTCCTGGTGTTTTCAGCACGCCACAGAGCGTTTGACATGCGGAAACTGCGATATCTTCGGTATCGTTGGGTTTCTAGCTGAGATATGCATTTTCAGTGATAATCTTCATGATTCTGCTGTTACAAGTGTGCAGAATCACCGAAATCGCTGTTTTCGTGCTATTGAATGCGAAAAACACGTATTCTGGAGTTTTCAGCACTCCACAGTGCGTTTGATATGCGGAAACTGCGATATCTTCGGTATCGTTGATGTTTCCAGCTGAGATATGCATATTCAGTGATAATCTTCATGATTCTGCTGTTACAAGTGTGCAGAATCACCGAAATCGCTGTTTTCGTGCTATTGAATGCGAGAAACACGTTATCTGGTGTTTTGACCACTCCACAGTGCGTTTGATATGCGGAAACTGCGATATCTTCGGTATCGTTGTTGTTTCCAGCTGAGATGTGCATTTTCAGTTATAATCTTCATGATTCTTCTGTGACAAGTGTGCAGAATCATCTAGATTGCTCTTTTCGAGCTATTTAATGCGAGAAACACGTTATCTGGTGTTTTCAGCACTCCACAGTGCGTTTGATATGCGGAAACTGCTATATCTTCGGTATCGTTGTTGTTTCCAGCTGAGATATGCATTTTCTACGATAATCTCCGAGTTTCTTCTGTGACAAGTGTGCAGAATCACCGAAATCGCTGTTTTCGTGCTATTGAATGCGAAAAACACGTTTCCTGGTGTTTTCAGCACTCCACAGTGCGTTCGATATGCGGAAACTGCCATGTCTTCGGTATCGTTGTTGTTTCCAGCTGAGATATGCATTATCAGTGATAATCTTCATGATTCTGCTGTTACAAGTGTGCAGAATCACCGAAATCGCTGTTTTCGTGCTATTGAATGCGAAAAACACGTATTCTGGTGTTTTCAGCACTCCACAGTGCGTTTGATATGCGGAAACTACCATATCTTCGGTATCGTTGATGTTTCCAGCTGAGATATGCATATTCAGTGATAATCTTCATGATTCTGCTGTTTCAAGTGTGCAGAATCACCGAAATCGCTGTTTTCGTGCTATTGAATGCGAGAAACACGTTATCTGGTGTTTTGACCACTCCACAGTGCGTTTGATATGCGGAAACTGCGATATCTTCGGTATCGTTGTTGTTTCCAGCTGAGATGTGCATTTTCAGTTATAATCTTCATGATTCTTCTGTGACAAGTGTGCAGAATCATCTAGATTGCTCTTTTCGAGCTATTTAATGCGAGAAACACGTTATCTGGTGTTTTCAGCACTCCACAGTGCGTTTGATATGCGGAAACTGCTATATCTTCGGTATCGTTGTTGTTTCCAGCTGAGATATGCATTTTCTACGATAATCTCCGAGTTTCTTCTGTGACAAGTGTGCAGAATCACCGAAATCGCTGTTTTCGTGCTATTGAATGCGAGAAACACGTTATCTGGTGTTTTGACCACTCCACAGTGCGTTTGATATGCGGAAACTGCGATATCTTCGGTATCGTTGTTGTTTCCAGCTGAGATGTGCATTTTCAGTTATAATCTTCATGATTCTTCTGTGACAAGTGTGCAGAATCATCTAGATTGCTCTTTTCGAGCTATTTAATGCGAGAAACACGTTATCTGGTGTTTTCAGCACTCCACAGTGCGTTTGATATGCGGAAACTGCTATATCTTCGGTATCGTTGTTGTTTCCAGCTGAGATATGCATTTTCTACGATAATCTCCGAGTTTCTTCTGTGACAAGCGTGCAGAATCACCGAAATCGCTGTTTTCGTGCTATTGAATGCGAAAAACACGTTTCCTGGTGTTTTCAGCACTCCACAGTGCGTTCGATATGCGGAAACTGCCATGTCTTCGGTATCGTTGTTGTTTCCAGCTGAGATATGCATTATCAGTGATAATCTTCATGATTCTGCTGTTACAAGTGTGCAGAATCACCGAAATCGCTGTTTTCGTGCTATTGAATGCGAAAAACACGTATTCTGGTGTTTTCAGCACTCCACAGTGCGTTTGATATGCGGAAACTACCATATCTTCGGTATCGTTGATGTTTCCAGCTGAGATATGCATATTCAGTGATAATCTTCATGATTCTGCTGTTTCAAGTGTGCAGAATCACCGAAATCGCTGTTTTCGTGCTATTGAATGCGAAAAACACGTATTCTGGTGTTTTCAGCACTCCACAGTGCGTTTGATATGCGGAAACTACCATATCTTCGGTATCGTTGATGTTTCCAGCTGAGATATGCATATTCAGTGATAATCTTCATGATTCTGCTGTTACAAGTGTGCAGAATCACCGAAATCGCTGTTTTCGTGCTATTGAATGGGAAAAACACGTTTACTGGTGTTTTCAGCACTCCACCGTGCGTTTGATATGCGGAAACTGCCATATCTTCGGTATCGTTGTTGTTTCCAGCTGAGATATGCATTATCAGTGATAATCTTCATGATTCTGCTGTTACAAGTGTGCAGAATCACCGAAATCGCTGTTTTCGAGCTATTGAATGCGAAAAACACGTTTTCTGGTGATTTCAGCACTCCACAGTGCGTTCGATATGCGGAAACTGCCATGTCTTCGGTATCGTTGTTGTTTCCAGCTGAGATATGCATTATCAGTGATAATCTTCATGATTCTGCTGTTACAAGTGTGCAGAATCACCGAAATCGCTCTTTTCGCGCTATTTAATGCGAGAAACACGTTATCTGGTATTTCAGCACTCCACAGTGCGTTTGATATGCGGAAACTGCAATATCTTCGGTATCGTTGTTGTTTCCAGCTGAGATATGCATTTTCTACGATAATCTTCATGATTCTTCTGTGACAAGTGTGCAGAATCACCGAAATCGCTGTTTTCGTGCTATTGAATGCGAAAAACACGTTTCCTGGTGTTTTCAGCACGCCACAGAGCGTTTGACATGCGGAAACTGCGATATCTTCGGTATCGTTGGGTTTCTAGCTGAGATATGCATTTTCAGTGATAATCTTCATGATTCTGCTGTTACAAGTGTGCAGAATCACCGAAATCGCTGTTTTCGTGCTATTGAATGCGAAAAACACGTATTCTGGAGTTTTCAGCACTCCACAGTGCGTTTGATATGCGGAAACTGCGATATCTTCGGTATCGTTGATGTTTCCAGCTGAGATATGCATATTCAGTGATAATCTTCATGATTCTGCTGTTACAAGTGTGCAGAATCACCGAAATCGCTGTTTTCGTGCTATTGAATGCGAGAAACACGTTATCTGGTGTTTTGACCACTCCACAGTGCGTTTGATATGCGGAAACTGCGATATCTTCGGTATCGTTGTTGTTTCCAGCTGAGATGTGCATTTTCAGTTATAATCTTCATGATTCTTCTGTGACAAGTGTGCAGAATCATCTAGATTGCTCTTTTCGAGCTATTTAATGCGAGAAACACGTTATCTGGTGTTTTCAGCACTCCACAGTGCGTTTGATATGCGGAAACTGCTATATCTTCGGTATCGTTGTTGTTTCCAGCTGAGATATGCATTTTCTACGATAATCTCCGAGTTTCTTCTGTGACAAGTGTGCAGAATCACCGAAATCGCTGTTTTCGTGCTATTGAATGCGAAAAACACGTTTCCTGGTGTTTTCAGCACTCCACAGTGCGTTCGATATGCGGAAACTGCCATGTCTTCGGTATCGTTGTTGTTTCCAGCTGAGATATGCATTATCAGTGATAATCTTCATGATTCTGCTGTTACAAGTGTGCAGAATCACCGAAATCGCTGTTTTCGTGCTATTGAATGCGAAAAACACGTATTCTGGTGTTTTCAGCACTCCACAGTGCGTTTGATATGCGGAAACTACCATATCTTCGGTATCGTTGATGTTTCCAGCTGAGATATGCATATTCAGTGATAATCTTCATGATTCTGCTGTTTCAAGTGTGCAGAATCACCGAAATCGCTGTTTTCGTGCTATTGAATGCGAAAAACACGTATTCTGGTGTTTTCAGCACTCCACAGTGCGTTTGATATGCGGAAACTACCATATCTTCGGTATCGTTGATGTTTCCAGCTGAGATATGCATATTCAGTGATAATCTTCATGATTCTGCTGTTACAAGTGTGCAGAATCACCGAAATCGCTGTTTTCGTGCTATTGAATGCGAAAAACACGTTTACTGGTGTTTTCAGCACTCCACCGTGCGTTTGATATGCGGAAACTGCCATATCTTCGGTATCGTTGTTGTTTCCAGCTGAGATATGCATTATCAGTGATAATCTTCATGATTCTGCTGTTACAAGTGTGCAGAATCACCGAAATCGCTGTTTTCGAGCTATTGAATGCGAAAAACACGTTTTCTGGTGATTTCAGCACTCCACAGTGCGTTCGATATGCGGAAACTGCCATGTCTTCGGTATCGTTGTTGTTTCCAGCTGAGATATGCATTATCAGTGATAATCTTCATGATTCTGCTGTTACAAGTGTGCAGAATCACCGAAATCGCTCTTTTCGCGCTATTTAATGCGAGAAACACGTTATCTGGTATTTCAGCACTCCACAGTGCGTTTGATATGCGGAAACTGCAATATCTTCGGTATCGTTGTTGTTTCCAGCTGAGATATGCATTTTCTACGATAATCTTCATGATTCTTCTGTGACAAGTGTGCAGAATCACCGAAATCGCTGTTTTCGTGCTATTGAATGCGAAAAACACGTTTTCTGGTGTTTTCAGCACTCCACAGTGCGTTTGATATGCGGAAACTGCCATATCTTCGGTATCGTTGTTGTTTCCAGCTGAGATATGCATTTTCTACGATAATCTCCGAGTTTCTTCTGTGACAAGTGTGCAGAATCACCGAAATCGCTGTTTTCGTGCTATTGAATGCGAAAAACACGTTTCCTGGTGTTTTCAGCACTCCACAGTGCGTTCGATATGCGGAAACTGCCATGTCTTCGGTATCGTTGTTGTTTCCAGCTGAGATATGCATTATCAGTGATAATCTTCATGATTCTGCTGTTACAAGTGTGCAGAATCACCGAAATCGCTGTTTTCGTGCTATTGAATGCGAAAAACACGTATTCTGGTGTTTTCAGCACTCCACAGTGCGTTTGATATGCGGAAACTACCATATCTTCGGTATCGTTGATGTTTCCAGCTGAGATATGCATATTCAGTGATAATCTTCATGATTCTGCTGTTTCAAGTGTGCAGAATCACCGAAATCGCTGTTTTCGTGCTATTGAATGCGAAAAACACGTATTCTGGTGTTTTCAGCACTCCACAGTGCGTTTGATATGCGGAAACTACCATATCTTCGGTATCGTTGATGTTTCCAGCTGAGATATGCATATTCAGTGATAATCTTCATGATTCTGCTGTTACAAGTGTGCAGAATCACCGAAATCGCTGTTTTCGTGCTATTGAATGCGAAAAACACGTTTACTGGTGTTTTCAGCACTCCACCGTGCGTTTGATATGCGGAAACTGCCATATCTTCGGTATCGTTGTTGTTTCCAGCTGAGATATGCATTATCAGTGATAATCTTCATGATTCTGCTGTTACAAGTGTGCAGAATCACCGAAATCGCTGTTTTCGAGCTATTGAATGCGAAAAACACGTTTTCTGGTGATTTCAGCACTCCACAGTGCGTTCGATATGCGGAAACTGCCATGTCTTCGGTATCGTTGTTGTTTCCAGCTGAGATATGCATTATCAGTGATAATCTTCATGATTCTGCTGTTACAAGTTTGCAGAATCACCGAAATCGCTCTTTTCGCGCTATTTAATGCGAGAAACACGTTATCTGGTATTTCAGCACTCCACAGTGCGTTTGATATGCGGAAACTGCAATATCTTCGGTATCGTTGATGTTTCCAGCTGAGATATGCATTTTCTACGATAATCTTCATGATTCTTCTGTGACAAGTGTGCAGAATCACCGAAATCGCTGTTTTCGTGCTATTGAATGCGAAAAACACGTTTTCTGGTGTTTTCAGCACTCCACAGTGCGTTTGATATGCGGAAACTGCCATATCTTCGGTATCGTTGTTGTTGCCAGCTGAGATATGCATTTTCAGTGATACTCTTCATGATTCTGCTGTTACAAGTGTGCAGAATCACCGAAATCGCAGTTTTCGTGCTATTGAATGCGAAAAACACGTTTCCTGGTGTTTTCAGCACTCCACAGTGCGTTTGATATGCGGAAACTGCGATATCTTCGGTATCGTTGTTGTTTCCAGCTGAGATATGCATTTTCAGTGATAATCTTCATGATTCTGCTGTTACAAGTGTGCAGAATCACCGAAATCGCTGTTTTCGTGCTATTGAATGCGAAAAACACGTTTCCTGGTGTTTTCAGCACGCCACAGAGTGTTTGACATGCGGAAACTGCGATATCTTCGGTATCGTTGGGTTTCTAGCTGAGATATGCATTTTCAGTGATAATCTTCATGATTCTGCTGTTACAAGTGTGCAGAATCACCGAAATCGCTGTTTTCGTGCTATTGAATGCGAAAAACACGTATTCTGGTGTTTTCAGCACTCCACAGTGCGTTTGATATGCGGAAACTGCGATATCTTCGGTATCGTTGTTGTTTCCAGCTGAGATATGCATTTTCAGTTATAATCTTCATGATTCTTCTGTGACTAGTGTGCAGAATCATCTAGATCGCTCTTTTCGAGCTATTTAATGCGAGAAACACGTTATCTGGTGTTTTCAGCACTCCACAGTGCGTTTGATATGCGGAAACTGCGATATCTTCGGTATCGTTGTTGTTTCCAGCTGAGATATGCATTTTCTACGATAATCTCCGAGTTTCTTCTGTGACAAGTGTGCAGAATCACCGAAATCGCTGTTTTCGTGCTATTGAATGCGAAAAACACGTTTCCTGGTGTTTTCAGCACTCCACAGTGCGTTTGATATGCGGAAACTGCGATATGTTCGGTATCGTTGTTGTTTCCAGCTGAGATATGCATTTTCAGTGATAATCTTCATGATTCTGCTGTTACAAGTGTGCAGAATCACCGAAATCGCTGTTTTCGTGCTATTGAATGCGAAAAACACGTTTCCTGGTGTTTTCAGCACGCCACAGAGTGTTTGACATGCGGAAACTGCGATATCTTCGGTATCGTTGGGTTTCTAGCTGAGATATGCATTTTCAGTGATAATCTTCATGATTCTGCTGTTACAAGTGTGCAGAATCACCGAAATCGCTGTTTTCGTGCTATTGAATGCGAGAAACACGCTATCTGGTGTTTTGACCACTCCACAGTGCGTTTGATATGCGGAAACGGCGATATCTTCGGTATCGTTGTTGTTTCCAGCTGATATATGCATTTTCAGTGATAATCTTCATGATTCTGCTGTTACAAGTGTGCAGAATCACCGAAATCGCTGTTTTCGTGCTATTGGATGCGAAAAACACGTTTTCTGGTGTTTTCAGCACTCCACAGTGCGTTTGATATGCAGAAACTGCGATATCTTCGGTATCGTTGTTGTTTCCAGCTGAGATAATCATTATCAGTGATAATCTTCATGATTCTGCTGTTACAAGTGTGCCGAATCACCGAAATCGCTGTTTTCGTGCTATTGAATGCGACAAACACGTTTTCTGGTTGTTTTCAGCACTCCACAGTGCGATTGATATGCGGACACTGCGATATCTTCGGTATCGTTGTTGTTTCCAGCTGAGATATGCATTTTCAGTGATTATCTTCATGTTTCTGCTGTTACAAGTGTGCAGAATCACCGAAATCGCTGTTTTCGTGCTATTGAATGCGAAAAACACGTTTTCTGGTTGTTTTCAGCACTCCACAGTGCGATTGATATGCGGACACTGCGATATCTTCGGTATCGTTGTTGTTTCCAGCTGAGATATGCATTTTCAGTGATTATCTTCATGTTTCTGCTGTTACAAGTGTGCAGAATCACCGAAATCGCTGTTTTCGTGCTATTGAATGCGAAAAACACGTTTTCTGGTGTTTTCAGCACGCCACAGAGCGTTTGACATGCGGAAACTGCGATATCTTCGGTATCGTTGGGTTTCCAGCTGAGATATGCATTTTCAGTGATAATCTTCATGATTCTGCTGTTACAAGTGTGCAGAATCACCGAAATCGCTGTTTTCGTGCTATTGAATGCGAAAAACACGTTTTCTGGTGTTTTCAGCACTCCACAGTGCGTTTGATATGCGGAAACGGCGATATCTTCGGTATCGTTGTTGTTTCCAGCTGAGATATGCATTTTCAGTGATAATCTTCATGATTCTGCTGTTACAAGTGTGCAGAATCACCGAAATCGCTGTTTTCGTGCTATTGGATGCGAAAAACACGTTTTCTGGTGTTTTCAGCACTCCACAGTGCGTTTGATATGCGGAAACTGCGATATCTTCGGTATCGTTGTTGTTTCCAGCTGAGATAATCATTATCAGTGATAATCTTCATGATTCTGCTGTTACAAGTGTGCAGAATCACCGAAATCGCTGTTTTCGTGCTATTGAATGCGAAAAACACGTTTTCTGGTTGTTTTCAGCACTCCACAGTGCGTTTGATATGCGGAAACTGCGATATCTTCGGTATCGTTGTTGTTTCCAGCTGAGATATGCATTTTCAGTGATAATCTTCATGATTCTGCTGTTACAAGTGTGCAGAATCACCGAAATCGCTGTTTTCGTGCTATTGAATGCGAAAAACACGTATTCTGGTGTTTTCAGCACTCCACAGTGCGTTTGATATGCGGTAACTGCGATATCTTCGGTATCGTTGATGTTTCCAGCTGAGATATGCATATTCAGTGATAATCTTCATGATTCTGCTGTTACAAGTGTGCAGAATCACCGAAATCGCTGTTTTCGTGCTATTGAATGCGAGAAACACGTTATCTGGTGTTTTGACCACTCCACAGTGCGTTTGATATGCGGAAACTGCGATATCTTCGGTATCGTTGTTGTTTCCAGCTGAGATATGCATTTTCAGTTATAATCTTCATGATTCTTCTGTGACAAGTGTGCAGAATCATCTAGATCGCTCTTTTCGAGCTATTTAATGCGAGAAACACGTTATCTGGTGTTTTCAGCACTCCACAGTGCGTTTGATATGCGGAAACTGCGATATCTTCGGTATCGTTGTTGTTTCCAGCTGAGATATGCATTTTCTACGATAATCTCCGAGTTTCTTCTGTGACAAGTGTGCAGAATCACCGAAATCGCTGTTTTCGTGCTATTGAATGCGAAAAACAGGTTTCCTGGTGTTTTCAGCACTCCACAGTGCGTTTGATATGCGGAAACGGCGATATCTTCGGTATCGTTGTTGTTTCCAGCTGAGATATGCATTTTCAGTGATAATCTTCATGATTCTGCTGTTACAAGTGTGCAGAATCACCGAAATCGCTGTTTTCGTGCTATTGGATGCGAAAAACACGTTTTCTGGTGTTTTCAGCACTCCACAGTGCGTTTGATATGCGGAAACTGCGATATCTTCGGTATCGTTGTTGTTTCCAGCTGAGATAATCATTATCAGTGATAATCTTCATGATTCTGCTGTTACAAGTGTGCAGAATCACCGAAATCGCTGTTTTCGTGCTATTGAATGCGAAAAACACGTTTTCTGGTAGTTTTCAGCACTCCACAGTGCGTTTGATATGCGGAAACTGCGATATCTTCGGTATCGTTGTTGTTTCCAGCTGAGATATGCATTTTCAGTGATAATCTTCATGATTCTGCTGTTACAAGTGTGCAGAATCACCGAAATCGCTGTTTTCGTGCTATTGAATGCGAAAAACACGTATTCTGGTGTTTTCAGCACTCCACAGTGCGTTTGATATGCGGAAACTGCGATATCTTCGGTATCGTTGATGTTTCCAGCTGAGATATGCATTTTCAGTTATAATCTTCATGATTCTTCTGTGACAAGTGTGCAGAATCATCTAGATCGCTCTTTTCGAGCTATTTAATGCGAGAAACACGTTATCTGGTGTTTTCAGCACTCCACAGTGCGTTTGATATGCGGAAACTGCGATATCTTCGGTATCGTTGTTGTTTCCAGCTGAGATATGCATTTTCTACGATAATCTCCGAGTTTCTTCTGTGACAAGTGTGCAGAATCACCGAAATCGCTGTTTTCGTGCTATTGAATGCGAAAAACAGGTTTCCTGGTGTTTTCAGCACTCCACAGTGCGTTTGATATGCGGAAACTGCGATATCTTCGGTATCGTTGTTGTTTCCAGCTGAGATATGCATTTTCAGTGATAATCTTCATGATTCTGCTGTTACAAATGTGCAGAATCACCGAAATCGCTGTTTTCGTGCTATTGAATGCGAAAAACACGTTTCCTGGTGTTTTCAGCACGCCACAGAGTGTTTGACATGCGGAAACTGCGATATCTTCGGTATCGTTGGGTTTCTAGCTGAGATATGCATTTTCAGTGATAATCTTCATGATTCTGCTGTTACAAGTGTGCAGAATCACCGAAATCGCTGTTTTCGTGCTATTGAATGCGAGAAACACGCTATCTGGTGTTTTGACCACTCCACAGTGCGTTTTATATGCGGAAACGGCGATATCTTCGGTATCGTTGTTGTTTCCAGCTGATATATGCATTTTCAGTGATAATCTTCATGATTCTGCTGTTACAAGTGTGCAGAATCACCGAAATCGCTCTTTTCGAGCTATTTAATGCGAGAAACACGTTATCTGGTGTTTTCAGCACTCCACAGTGCGTTTGATATGCGGAAACTGCGATATCTTCGGTATCGTTGTTGTTTCCAGCTGAGATATGCATTTTCTACGATAATCTCCGAGTTTCTTCTGTGACAAGTGTGCAGAATCACCGAAATCGCTGTTTTCGTGCTATTGAATGCGAAAAACAGGTTTCCTGGTGTTTTCAGCACTCCACAGTGCGTTTGATATGCGGAAACGGCGATATCTTCGGTATCGTTGTTGTTTCCAGCTGAGATATGCATTTTCAGTGATAATCTTCATGATTCTGCTGTTACAAGTGTGCAGAATCACCGAAATCGCTGTTTTCGTGCTATTGGATGCGAAAAACACGTTTTCTGGTGTTTTCAGCACTCCACAGTGCGTTTGATATGCGGAAACTGCGATATCTTCGGTATCGTTGTTGTTTCCAGCTGAGATAATCATTATCAGTGATAATCTTCATGATTCTGCTGTTACAAGTGTGCAGAATCACCGAAATCGCTGTTTTCGTGCTATTGAATGCGAAAAACACGTTTTCTGGTAGTTTTCAGCACTCCACAGTGCGTTTGATATGCGGAAACTGCGATATCTTCGGTATCGTTGTTGTTTCCAGCTGAGATATGCATTTTCAGTGATAATCTTCATGATTCTGCTGTTACAAGTGTGCAGAATCACCGAAATCGCTGTTTTCGTGCTATTGAATGCGAAAAACACGTATTCTGGTGTTTTCAGCACTCCACAGTGCGTTTGATATGCGGAAACTGCGATATCTTCGGTATCGTTGATGTTTCCAGCTGAGATATGCATTTTCAGTTATAATCTTCATGATTCTTCTGTGACAAGTGTGCAGAATCATCTAGATCGCTCTTTTCGAGCTATTTAATGCGAGAAACACGTTATCTGGTGTTTTCAGCACTCCACAGTGCGTTTGATATGCGGAAACTGCGATATCTTCGGTATCGTTGTTGTTTCCAGCTGAGATATGCATTTTCTACGATAATCTCCGAGTTTCTTCTGTGACAAGTGTGCAGAATCACCGAAATCGCTGTTTTCGTGCTATTGAATGCGAAAAACAGGTTTCCTGGTGTTTTCAGCACTCCACAGTGCGTTTGATATGCGGAAACTGCGATATCTTCGGTATCGTTGTTGTTTCCAGCTGAGATATGCATTTTCAGTGATAATCTTCATGATTCTGCTGTTACAAATGTGCAGAATCACCGAAATCGCTGTTTTCGTGCTATTGAATGCGAAAAACACGTTTCCTGGTGTTTTCAGCACGCCACAGAGTGTTTGACATGCGGAAACTGCGATATCTTCGGTATCGTTGGGTTTCTAGCTGAGATATGCATTTTCAGTGATAATCTTCATGATTCTGCTGTTACAAGTGTGCAGAATCACCGAAATCGCTGTTTTCGTGCTATTGAATGCGAGAAACACGCTATCTGGTGTTTTGACCACTCCACAGTGCGTTTTATATGCGGAAACGGCGATATCTTCGGTATCGTTGTTGTTTCCAGCTGATATATGCATTTTCAGTGATAATCTTCATGATTCTGCTGTTACAAGTGTGCAGAATCACCGAAATCGCTGTTTTCGTGCTATTGGATGCGAAAAACACGTTTTCTGGTGTTTTCAGCACTCCACAGTGCGTTTGATATGCGGAAACTGCGATATCTTCGGTATCGTTGTTGTTTCCAGCTGAGATAATCATTATCAGTGATAATCTTCATGATTCTGCTGTTACAAGTGTGCCGAATCACCGAAATCGCTGTTTTCGTGCTATTGAATGCGAAAAACACGTTTTCTGGTTGTTTTCAGCACTCCACAGTGCGTTTGATATGCGGACACTGCGATATCTTCGGTATCGTTGTTGTTTCCAGCTGAGATATGCATTTTCAGTGATTATCTTCATGTTTCTGCTGTTACAAGTGTGCAGAATCACCGAAATCGCTGTTTTCGTGCTATTGAATGCGAAAAACACGTTTTCTGGTGTTTTCAGCACGCCACAGAGCGTTTGACATGCGGAAACTGCGATATCTTCGGTATCGTTGGGTTTCCAGCTGAGATATGCATTTTCAGTGATAATCTTCATGATTCTGCTGTTACAAGTGTGCAGAATCACCGAAATCGCTGTTTTCGTGCTATTGAATGCGAAAAACACGTTTTCTGGTGTTTTCAGCACTCCACAGTGCGTTTGATATGCGGAAACTGCCATATCTTCGGTATCGTTGTTGTTTCCAGCTGAGATATGCATTTTCAGTGATAATCTTTATGATTCTGCTGTTACAAGTGTGCAGAGTCACCAAAATCGCTGTTTTCGTGCTATTGAATGCGAAAAACACGTTTTCTGGTGTTTTCAGCACTCCACAGTGCGTTTGATATGCGGAAACTGCCATATCTTCGGTATCGTTGTTGTTTCCAGCTGAGATATGCATTTTCTACGATAATCTTGGATATTCTTCTGTGAGAAGTTTGCAGAATCACAGAAATCGCTCTATTCGAGCTATTTAATGCGAGAAACACGTTATCTGGTTGTTTTCACCACTCCACAGTGCGTTTGATATGCAGAACCGGCGACATCTTGATTTTCGTGATGTTTCTAGCTGAGATATGCATTTTCTGCGATAATATTGGCGAGACTTCAGTCAGAAGTATGCAGAATCGTCTAGATCGCTCGTTTCGAGCTAGTTAATGCGAGTAACACGTTTTCTGGTGTTTTCACCACTCCACGGTGCGTCTGATATGCAGAACCGGCGATATCTTGGTTTTCGTGGGGTTTCAAGCTGAGATATGTATTTTCTGCGATAATATTGGTGGGACTTCAGTCAGAAGTATGCAGAATCATCTAGATCGCTCGTTTCGAGATATCTAATGCGAGAAACACGTTATCTGGTGTTTTGACCACTCCACAGTGCGTTTGATATGCGGAAACGGCGATATCTTCGGTATCGTTGTTGTTTCCAGCTGAGATATGCATTTTCAGTGATAATCTTCATGATTCTGCTGTTACAAGTGTGCAGAATCACCGAAATCGCTGTTTTCGTGCTATTGGATGCGAAAAACACGTTTTCTGGTGTTTTCAGCACTCCACAGTGCGTTTGATATGCGGAAACTGCGATATCTTCGGTATCGTTGTTGTTTCCAGCTGAGATAATCATTATCAGTGATAATCTTCATGATTCTGCTGTTACAAGTGTGCAGAATCACCGAAATCGCTGTTTTCGTGCTATTGAATGCGAAAAACACGTTTTCTGGTTGTTTTCAGCACTCCACAGTGCGTTTGATATGCGGAAACTGCGATATCTTCGGTATCGTTGTTGTTTCCAGCTGAGATATGCATTTTCAGTGATAATCTTCATGATTCTGCTGTTACAAGTGTGCAGAATCACCGAAATCGCTGTTTTCGTGCTATTGAATGCGAAAAACACGTATTCTGGTGTTTTCAGCACTCCACAGTGCGTTTGATATGCGGAAACTGCGATATCTTCGGTATCGTTGATGTTTCCAGCTGAGATATGCATATTCAGTGATAATCTTCATGATTCTGCTGTTACAAGTGTGCAGAATCACCGAAATCGCTGTTTTCGTGCTATTGAATGCGAGAAACACGCTATCTGGTGTTTTGACCACTCCACAGTGCGTTTGATATGCGGAAACGGCGATATCTTCGGTATCGTTGTTGTTTCCAGCTGATATATGCATTTTCAGTGATAATCTTAATGATTCTGCTGTTACAAGTGTGCAGAATCACCGAAATCGCTGTTTTCGTGCTATTGGATGCGAAAAACACGTTTTCTGGTGTTTTCAGCACTCCACAGTGCGTTTGATATGCGGAAACTGCGATATCTTCGGTATCGTTGTTGTTTCCAGCTGAGATAATCATTATCAGTGATAATCTTCATGATTCTGCTGTTACAAGTGTGCCGAATCACCGAAATCGCTGTTTTCGTGCTATTGAATGCGAAAAACACGTTTTCTGGTTGTTTTCAGCACTCCACAGTGCGATTGATATGCGGACACTGCGATATCTTCGGTATCGTTGTTGTTTCCAGCTGAGATATGCATTTTCAGTGATTATCTTCATGTTTCTGCTGTTACAAGTGTGCAGAATCACCGAAATCGCTGTTTTCGTGCTATTGAATGCGAAAAACACGTTTTCTGGTGTTTTCAGCACGCCACAGAGCGTTTGACATGCGGAAACTGCGATATCTTCGGTATCGTTGGGTTTCCAGCTGAGATATGCATTTTCAGTGATAATCTTCATGATTCTGCTGTTACAAGTGTGCAGAATCACCGAAATCGCTGTTTTCGTGCTATTGAATGCGAAAAACACGTTTTCTGGTGTTTTCAGCACTCCACAGTGCGTTTGATATGCGGAAACTGCCATATCTTCGGTATCGTTGTTGTTTCCAGCTGAGATATGCATTTTCAGTGATAATCTTTATGATTCTGCTGTTACAAGTGTACAGAATCACCAAAATCGCTGTTTTCGTGCTATTGAATGCGAAAAACACGTTTTCTGGTGTTTTCAGCACTCCACAGTGCGTTTGATATGCGGAAACTGCCTTATCTTCGGTATCGTTGTTGTTTCCAGCTGAGATATGCATTTTCTACGATAATCTTGGATATTCATCTGTGAGAAGTTTGCAGAATCACAGAAATCGCTCTATTCGAGCTATTTAATGCGAGAAACACGTTATCTGGTTGTTTTCACCACTCCACAGTGCGTTTGATATGCAGAACCGGCGACATCTTGATTTTCGTGATGTTTCTAGCTGAGATATGCATTTTCTGCGATAATATTGGCGAGACTTCAGTCAGAAGTATGCAGAATCGTCTAGATCGCTCGTTTCGAGCTAGTTAATGCGAGTAACACGTTTTCTGGTGTTTTCACCACTCCACGGTGCGTCTGATATGCAGAACCGGCGATATCTTGGTTTTCGTGGGGTTTCAAGCTGAGATATGTATTTTCTGCGATAATATTGGTGGGACTTCAGTCAGAAGTATGCAGAATCATCTAGATCGCTCGTTTCGAGATATCTAATGGGAGAAACACGTTATCTGGTGTTTTGACCACTCCACAGTGCGTTTGATATGCGGAAACGGCGATATCTTCGGTATCGTTGTTGTTTCCAGCTGAGATATGCATTTTCAGTGATAATCTTCATGATTCTGCTGTTACAAGTGTGCAGAATCACCGAAATCGCTGTTTTCGTGCTATTGGATGCGAAAAACACGTTTTCTGGTGTTTTCAGCTCTCCACAGTGCGTTTGATATGCGGAAACTGCGATATCTTCGGTATCGTTGTTGTTTCCAGCTGAGATAATCATTATCAGTGATAATCTTCATGATTCTGCTGTTACAAGTGTGCAGAATCACCGAAATCGCTGTTTTCGTGCTATTGAATGCGAAAAACACGTTTTCTGGTTGTTTTCAGCACTCCACAGTGCGTTTGATATGCGGAAACTGCGATATCTTCGGTATCGTTGTTGTTTCCAGCTGAGATATGCATTTTCAGTGATAATCTTCATGATTCTGCTGTTACAAGTGTGCAGAATCACCGAAATCGCTGTTTTCGTGCTATTGAATGCGAAAAACACGTATTCTGGTGTTTTCAGCACTCCACAGTGCGTTTGATATGCGGAAACTGCGATATCTTCGGTATCGTTGATGTTTCCAGCTGAGATATGCATATTCAGTGATAATCTTCATGATTCTGCTGTTACAAGTGTGCAGAATCACCGAAATCGCTGTTTTCGTGCTATTGAATGCGAGAAACACGTTATCTGGTGTTTTGACCACTCCACAGTGCGTTTGATATGCGGAAACTGCGATATCTTCGGTATCGTTGTTGTTTCCAGCTGAGATATGCATTATCAGTTATAATCTTCATGATTCTTCTGTGACAAGTGTGCAGAACCATCTAGATCGCTCTTTTCGAGCTATTTAATGCGAGAAACACGTTATCTGGTGTTTTCAGCACTCCATAGTGCGTTTGATATGCGGAAACTGCGATATCTTCGGTATCGTTGTTGTTTCCAGCTGAGATATGCATTTTCTACGATAATCTCCGAGTTTCTTCTGTGACAAGTGTGCAGAATCACCGAAATCGCTGTTTTCGTGCTATTGAATGCGAAAAACAGGTTTCCTGGTGTTTTCAGCACTCCACAGTGCGTTTGATATGCGGAAACTGCGATATCTTCGGTATCGTTGTTGTTTCCAGCTGAGATATGCATTTTCAGTGATAATCTTCATGATTCTGCTGTTACAAGTGTGCAGAATCACCGAAATCGCTGTTTTCGTGCTATTGAATGCGAGAAACACGCTATCTGGTGTTTTGACCACTCCACAGTGCGTTTTATATGCGGAAACGGCGATATCTTCGGTATCGTTGTTGTTTCCAGCTGATATATGCATTTTCAGTGATAATCTTCATGATTCTGCTGTTACAAGTGTGCAGAATCACCGAAATCGCTGTTTTCGTGCTATTGGATGCGAAAAACACGTTTTCTGGTGTTTTCAGCACTCCACAGTGCGTTTGATATGCGGAAACTGCGATATCTTCGGTATCGTTGTTGTTTCCAGCTGAGATAATCATTATCAGTGATAATCTTCATGATTCTGCTGTTACAAGTGTGCCGAATCACCGAAATCGCTGTTTTCGTGCTATTGAATGCGAAAAACACGTTTTCTGGTTGTTTTCAGCACTCCACAGTGCGTTTGATATGCGGACACTGCGATATCTTCGGTATCGTTGTTGTTTCCAGCTGAGATATGCATTTTCAGTGATTATCTTCATGTTTCTGCTGTTACAAGTGTGCAGAATCACCGAAATCGCTGTTTTCGTGCTATTGAATGCGAAAAACACGTTTTCTGGTGTTTTCAGCACGCCACAGAGCGTTTGACATGCGGAAACTGCGATATCTTCGGTATCGTTGGGTTTCCAGCTGAGATATGCATTTTCAGTGATAATCTTCATGATTCTGCTGTTACAAGTGTGCAGAATCACCGAAATCGCTGTTTTCGTGCTATTGAATGCGAAAAACACGTTTTCTGGTGTTTTCAGCACTCCACAGTGCGTTTGATATGCGGAAACTGCCATATCTTCGGTATCGTTGTTGTTTCCAGCTGAGATATGCATTTTCAGTGATAATCTTTATGATTCTGCTGTTACAAGTGTGCAGAATCACCAAAATCGCTGTTTTCGTGCTATTGAATGCGAAAAACACGTTTTCTGGTGTTTTCAGCACTCCACAGTGCGTTTGATATGCGGAAACTGCCATATCTTCGGTATCGTTGTTGTTTCCAGCTGAGATATGCATTTTCTACGATAATCTTGGATATTCTTCTGTGAGAAGTTTGCAGAATCACAGAAATCGCTCTATTCGAGCTATTTAATGCGAGAAACACGTTATCTGGTTGTTTTCACCACTCCACAGTGCGTTTGATATGCAGAACCGGCGACATCTTGATTTTCGTGATGTTTCTAGCTGAGATATGCATTTTCTGCGATAATATTGGCGAGACTTCAGTCAGAAGTATGCAGAATCGTCTAGATCGCTCGTTTCGAGCTAGTTAATGCGAGTAACACGTTTTCTGGTGTTTTCACCACTCCACGGTGCGTCTGATATGCAGAACCGGCGATATCTTGGTTTTCGTGGGGTTTCAAGCTGAGATATGTATTTTCTGCGATAATATTGGTGGGACTTCAGTCAGAAGTATGCAGAATCATCTAGATCGCTCGTTTCGAGATATCTAATGCGAGAAACACGTTATCTGGTGTTTTGACCACTCCACAGTGCGTTTGATATGCGGAAACGGCGATATCTTCGGTATCGTTGTTGTTTCCAGCTGAGATATGCATTTTCAGTGATAATCTTCATGATTCTGCTGTTACAAGTGTGCAGAATCACCGAAATCGCTGTTTTCGCGCTATTGGATGCGAAAAACACGTTTTCTGGTGTTTTCAGCACTCCACAGTGCGTTTGATATGCGGAAACTGCGATATCTTCGGTATCGTTGTTGTTTCCAGCTGAGATAATCATTATCAGTGATAATCTTCATGATTCTGCTGTTACAAGTGTGCAGAATCACCGAAATCGCTGTTTTCGTGCTATTGAATGCGAAAAACACGTTTTCTGGTTGTTTTCAGCACTCCACAGTGCGTTTGATATGCGGAAACTGCGATATCTTCGGTATCGTTGTTGTTTCCAGCTGAGATATGCATTTTCAGTGATAATCTTCATGATTCTGCTGTTACAAGTGTGCAGAATCACCGAAATCGCTGTTTTCGTGCTATTGAATGCGAAAAACACGTATTCTGGTGTTTTCAGCACTCCACAGTGCGTTTGATATGCGGAAACTGCGATATCTTCGGTGTCGTTGATGTTTCCAGCTGAGATATGCATATTCAGTGATAATCTTCATGATTCTGCTGTTACAAGTGTGCAGAATCACCGAAATCGCTGTTTTCGTGCTATTGAATGCGAGAAACACGCTATCTGGTGTTTTGACCACTCCACAGTGCGTTCGATATGCGGAAACTGCGATATCTTCGGTATCGTTGTTGTTTCCAGCTGAGATATGCATTTTCAGTTATAATCTTCATGATTCTTCTGTGACTAGTGTGCAGAATCATCTAGATCGCTCTTTTCGAGCTATTTAATGCGAGAAACACGTTATCTGGTGTTTTCAGCACTCCACAGTGCGTTTGATATGCGGAAACTGCGATATCTTCGGTATCGTTGTTGTTTCCAGCTGAGATATGCATTTTCTACGATAATCTCCGAGTTTCTTCTGTGACAAGTGTGCAGAATCACCGAAATCGCTGTTTTCGTGCTATTGAATGCGAAAAACACGTTTCCTGGTGTTTTCAGCACTCCACAGTGCGTTTGATATGCGGAAACTGCGATATCTTCGGTATCGTTGTTGTTTCCAGCTGAGATATGCATTTTCAGTGATAATCTTCATGATTCTGCTGTTACAAGTGTGCAGAATCACCGAAATCGCTGTTTTCGTGCTATTGAATGCGAAAAACACGTTTCCTGGTGTTTTCAGCACGCCACAGAGTGTTTGACATGCGGAAACTGCGATATCTTCGGTATCGTTGGGTTTCTAGCTGAGATATGCATTTTCAGTGATAATCTTCATGATTCTGCTGTTACAAGTGTGCAGAATCACCGAAATCGCTGTTTTCGTCCTATTGAATGCGAGAAACACGTTATCTGGTGTTTTGACCACTCCACAGTGCGTTTGATATGCGGAAACGGCGATATCTTCGGTATCGTTGTTGTTTCCAGCTGAGATATGCATTTTCAGTGATAATCTTCATGATTCTGCTGTTACAAGTGTGCAGAATCACCGAAATCGCTGTTTTCGTGCTATTGGATGCGAAAAACACGTTTTCTGGTGTTTTCAGCACTCCACAGTGCGTTTGATATGCGGAAACTGCGATATCTTCGGTATCGTTGTTGTTTCCAGATGAGATAATCATTATCAGTGATCATCTTCATGATTCTGCTGTTACAAGTGCGCCGAATCACCGAAATCGCTGTTTTCGTGCTATTGAATGCGAAAAACACGTTTTCTGGTGTTTTCAGCACGCCACAGTGCGTTTGATATGCGGAAACGGCGATATCTTCGGTATCGTTGTTGTTTCCAGCTGAGATATGCATTTTCAGTGATAATCTTCATGATTCTGCTGTTACAAGTGTGCAGAATCACCGAAATCGCTGTTTTCGTGCTATTGGATGCGAAAAACACGTTTTCTGGTGTTTTCAGCACTCCACAGTGCGTTTGATAAGCGGAAACTGCGATATCTTCGGTATCGTTGTTGTTTCCAGCTGAGATAATCATTATCAGTGATAATCTTCATGATTCTGCTGTTACAAGTGTGCAGAATCACCGAAATCGCTGTTTTCGTGCTATTGAATGCGAAAAACACGTTTTCTGGTTGTTTTCAGCACTCCACAGTGCGTTTGATATGCGGAAACTGCGATATCTTCGGTATCGTTGTTGTTTCCAGCTGAGATATGCATTATCAGTGATAATCTTCATGATTCTGCTGTTACAAGTGTGCAGAATCACCGAAATCGCTGTTTTCGTGCTATTGAATGCGAAAAACACGTTTTCTGGTGTTTTCAGCACTCCACAGTGCGTTTGATATGCGGAAACTGCGATATCTTCGGTATCGTTGTTGTTTCCAGCTGAGATATGCATTTTCAGTGATAATCTTCATGATTCTTCTGTGACAAGTGTGCAGAATCATCTAGATCGCTCTTTACGAGCTATTTAATGCGAGAAACTCGTTTTCTGGTGTATTCACCACTCCACAGTACGTTTGACATGCAGAAACGCATATTTCTTGGTTTCGGTCGGGTTTCAAGCTGAGATATGCATTTTTTACGATAATCATGGTGAGACTTCTGTCCGAAGTATGCAGAATCATAGAGATCGCTCGTTTCGAGCTATTTAACGCGAGAAACACGATATCTGGTGTTTTCACCACTCCACAGTGCGTGTGATATGCAGAACCGACGATATCTTGGTTTTGGTGGGGTTTCAAGCTCAGATATGCATTTTCTGCGATAATCTTGGTGAGACTTCTGTCCGAAGTATGCAGAATCATCGAGATCGCACTTTTCGAGCTATTTTATGCGAGAAACACGTTATCTGGTGTTTTCACCACTCCACAGTGCGTTTGGTATGCGGAAACTGCCATGTCTTCGGTATCGTTGTTGTTTCCAGCTGAGATATGCATTATCAGTGATAATCTTCATGATTCTGCTGTTACAAGTGTGCAGAATCACCGAAATCGCTGTTTTCGTCCTATTGAATGTGAGAAACAGGTTTTCTGGGGTTTTAACCACACCACAGTTCGTTGGATATGCAGAACCGGAGATATCTTGGTTTTCGTGGGGTTTCATGCTGAGATATGCATTTTTTACGATAATCATGGTGAGACTTCTGTCCGAAGTATGCAGAATCATCGAGATCGCACTTTTCGAACTATTTTATGCGAGAATCACGTTATTTGGTGTTTTCACCACTCCACAGTGCGTTTGATATGCAGAACCGGCGATATCTTGGTTTTCGTGGGGTTTCAAGCTGAGATATGCATTTTTTACGATAATCATGGTGAGACTTCTGTCCGAAGTATGCAGAATCATCGAGATCGCACTTTTCGAGCTATATTATGCGAGAAACACGTTATTTGGTGTTATCACCACTCCACAGTGCGTTTGATATGCAGAACCGGCGATATCTTGGTTTTCGTGGTGTTTCAAGCTGAGATATGCATTTTCTGCGATAATCTTGGTGAGACTTCAGTCCGAAGTATGCAGAAACATCGAGATCGCTCTTTTCGACCTATTTAATGCGAGAAACACGTTATCTGGTGTCTTCACCACTCAACAGATCGTTTGATATGCAGAACCGGCGATATCTTGGTTTTCGTGGGGTTTCAAGCTGAGATATGCATTTTCTGCGATAATCTTGGTGAGACTTCTGTCCGAAGCATGCTTAATCATCGAGATCGCTCTATTCGGGCTATTTAATGCGAGAAACACGTTATCTGGTGTTTTCAGCACTCCACAGTGCGTTTGACATGCAGAAACGCATATATCTTGGTTTCGGTCGGGTTTCAAGCTGAGATATGCATTTTTTACGATAATCATGGTGAGACTTCTGTCCGAAGTATGATGAAACATCGAGAGCGCTCTTTTCGAGCTATTTAATGCGAGAAACACGTTTTCTGGGGTTTTCACCACACCACAGTTCGTTGGATATGCAGAACCGACGATATCTTGGTTTTCGTGGGGTTTCAAGATGAGATATGCATTTTCTGCGATAACCTTGGTGAGACTTCTGTCCGAAGTATGCAGAAACATCGAGAGCGCTCTTTTCGAGCTATTTAATGCGAGAAGCACGTTTTCTGGGGTTTTCACCACACCACAGTTAGTTGGATATGCAGAACCGGAGATATCTTGGTTTTCGTGGGGTTTCAAGCTGAGATATGCATTTTCTGCGATAATCTTAGTGAGACTTCTGTCCGAATTATGCAGAATCATCGAGATCGCTCTTTTCGAGATATTTAATGCGAGAAACACGTTATCTGGTGTTTTCACCACTCCACAGTGTGTTTGATATGCGGAAACTGCCATGTCTTCGGTATCGTTGTTGTATCCAGCTGAGATATGCATTATCTGTGATAATCTTCATGATTCTGCTGTTACAAGTGAGCAGAATCACCGATATCGCTGTTTTCGTGCTATTGAATGCGAAAAACACGTTTTCTGGGGTTTTCACCACACCACAGTTCGTTGGATATGCAGAACCGGAGATATCTTGGTTTTCGTGGGGTTTCAAGTTGAGATATGCATTTTCTGCGATAATCTTGGTGAGACTTCTGTCCGAAGTATGCAGACATCGAGATCGCTCTTTTCGAGTTATTTAATGCGAGAAACACGTTATCTGGTGTTTTCACCACTCCACAGTGCGTTTGATATGCAGAACCAGCGATATCTTGGTTTTCGTGGGGTTTCAAGCTGAGATATGCATTTTCTGCGATAATCTTGGTGAGACTTCTGTCCGAAGTATGCAGAAACATCGAGAGCGCTCTTTTCGAGCTATTTAACGCGAGAAACACGTTATCTGGTGTTTTCACCACTCCACAGTGCGTATGATATGCAGAACCGACGATATCTTGGTTTTGGTGGGGTTTCAAGCTCAGATATGCATTTTCTGCGATAATCTTGGTGAGATTTCTGTCCGAAGTATGCAGAATCATCGAGATCGCACTTTTCGAGCTATTTAATGCGAGAAACACGTTATCTGGTGTTTTCACCAGTCCACAGTGCGTTTGATATGCAGCACCGGCGATATCTTGGTTTTCGTGGGGTTTCAAGCTGAGATATGCACGTTTTACGATAATCTTGGTGAGACTTCTGTCCGAAGCATGCTTAATCATCGAGATCGCTCTATTCGAGCTATTTAATGCGAGAAACACGTTATCTGGTGTTTTCAGCGCTCCACAGTGCGTTTTATATGCAGAACCAGCGATATCTTGGTTTTCGTGGGGTTTCAAGCTGAGATATGCATTTTCTGCGATAATCTTGGTGAGACTTCTGTCCGAAGTATGCTTAATCATCGAGATCGCTCGTATCGAGCTATTTAATGCGAGAACCACGTTATCTGGTGTTTTCACCACTCCACAGTGCGTATGATATGCAGAACCGACTAAGTCTTGGTTTTCGTGGGGTTTCAAGCTCAGATATGCATTTTCTGCGATAATCTTGGTGAGACTTCTGTCCGAAGTATGCAGAAACATCGAGAGCGCTCTTTTCGAGCTATTTAATGCGAGAAACACGTTTTCTGGGGTTTTCACCACACCACAGTTCGTTGGATATGCAGAACCGGAGATATCTTGGTTTTCGTGGGGTTTCAAGCTGAGATATGCATTTTCTGCGATAATCTTGGTGAGACTTCTGTCCGAAGTATGCAGAAACATCGAGAGCGCTCCTTTCGAGCTATTTAATGCGAGAAACACGTTTTCTGGGGTTTTCACCACACCACAGTTCGTTGGATATGCAGAACCGGAGATATCTTGGTTTTCGTGGGGTTTCAAGCTGAGATATGCATTTTCTGCGATAATCTTAGTGAGACTTCTGTCCGAAGTATGCAGACATCGAGAACGCTCTTTTCGAGTTATTTAATGCGAGAAACGCGTTATCTGGTGTTTTCACCACTCCACAGTGCGTTTGATATGCAGAACCAGCGATATCTTGGTTTTCGTGGGGTTTCAAGCTGAGATATGCATTTTTTACGATAATCATGGTGAGACTTCTGTCCGAAGTATGCAGAATCATCGAGATCGCACTTTTCGAGCTATTTTATGCGAGAATCACGTTATTTGATGTTTTCACCCCTCCACAGTGCGTTTGATATGCAGAACCGGCGATATCTTGGTTTTCATGGGGTTTCAAGCTGAAATATGCATTTTCTGCGGTAATCTTGGTGAAACTTCTGTCCGAAGCATGCTTAATCATCGAGATCGCTCTATTCGAGCTATTTAATGCGAGAAACACGTTATCTGGTGTTTTCAGCGCTCCACAGTGCGTTTTATATGCAGAACCAGCGATATCTTGGTTTTCGTGGGGTTTCAAGCTGAGATATGCATTTTCTGCGATAATCTTGGTGAGACTTCTGTCCGAGGTATGCTTAATCATCGAGATCGCTCGTATCGAGCTATTTAATGCGAGAAACACGTTATCTGGTGTTTTCACCACTCCACAGTGCGTATGATATGCAGAACCGACGATATCTTGGTTTTCGTGGGGTTTCAAGCTCAGATATGCATTTTCTGCGATAATCTTGGTGAGACTTCTGTCCGAAGTATGCAGAAACATCGAGAGCGCTCTGTTCGAGCTATTTAATGCGAGAAACACGTTTTCTGGGGTTTTCACCACACCACAGTTCGTTGGATATGCAGAACCGGAGATATCTTGGTTTTCGTGGGGTTTCAAGCTGAGATATGCATTTTCTGCGATAATCTTGGTGAGACTTCTGTCCGAAGTATGCAGAATCATCGAGATCGCTCGTTTCGAGCTATTTAACGCGAGAAACACGTTATCTGGTGTTTTCACCACTCCACAGTGCGTATGATATGCAGAACCGACGATATCTTGGTTTTGGTGGGGTTTCAAGCTCAGATATGCATTTTCTGCGATAATCTTGGTGAGATTTCTGTCCGAAGTATGCAGAATCATCGAGATCGCACTTTTCGAGCTATTTAATGCGAGAAACACGTTATCTGGTGTTTTCACCAGTCCACAGTGCGTTTGATATGCAGCACCGGCGATATCTTGGTTTTCGTGGGGTTTCAAGCTGAGATATGCACGTTTTACGATAATCTTGGTGAGACTTCTGTCCGAAGCATGCTTAATCATCGAGATCGCTCTATTCGAGCTATTTAATGCGAGAAACACGTTATCTGGTGTTTTCAGCGCTCCACAGTGCGTTTTATATGCAGAACCAGCGATATCTTGGTTTTCGTGGGTCTTTCAAGCTGAGATATGCATTTTCTGCGATAATCTTGGTGAGACTTCTGTCCGAAGTATGCTTAATCATCGAGATCGCTCGTATCGAGCTATTTAATGCGAGAAACACGTTATCTGGTGTTTTCACCACTCCACAGTGCGTATGATATGCAGAACCGACTAAATCTTGGTTTTCGTGGGGTTTCAAGCTCAGATATGCATTTTCTGCGATAATCTTGGTGAGGCTTCTGTCCGAAGTATGCAGAAACATCGAGAGCGCTCTGTTCGAGCTATTTAATGCGAGAAACACGTTTTCTGGGGTTTTCACCACACCACAGTTCGTTGGATATGCAGAACCGGAGATATCTTGGTTTTCGTGGGGTTTCAAGCTGAGATATGCATTTTCTGCGATAATCTTGGTGAGACTTCTGTCCGAAGTATGCAGACATCGAGAACGCTCTTTTCGAGTTATTTAATGCGAGAAACGCGTTATCTGGTGTTTTCACCACTCCACAGTGCGTTTGATATGCAGAACCAGCGATATCTTGGTTTTCGTGGGGTTTCAAGCTGAGATATGCATTTTTTACGATAATCATGGTGAGACGTCTGTCCGAAGTATGCAGAATCATCGAGATCGCACTTTTCGAGCTATTTTATGCGAGAATCACGTTATTTGATGTTTTCACCCCTCCACAGTGCGTTTGATATGCAGAACCGGCGATATCTTGGTTTTCATGGGGTTTCAAGCTGAAATATGCATTTTCTGCGGTAATCTTGGTGAAACTTCTGTCCGAAGCATGCTTAATCATCGAGATCGCTCTATTCGAGCTATTTAATGCGAGAAACACGTTATCTGGTGTTTTCAGCGCTCCACAGTGCGTTTTATATGCAGAACCAGCGATATCTTGGTTTTCGTGGGGTTTCAAGCTGAGATATGCATTTTCTGCGATAATCTTGGTGAGACTTCTGTCCGAAGTATGCTTAATCATCGAGATCGCTCGTATCGAGCTATTTAATGCGAGAAACACGTTATCTGGTGTTTTCACAACTCCACAGTGCGTATGATATGCAGAACCGACGATATCTTGGTTTTCGTGGGGTTTCAAGCTCAGATATGCATTTTCTGCGATAATCTTGGTGAGACTTCTGTCCGAAGTATGCAGAAACATCGAGAGCGCTCTGTTCGAGCTATTTAATGCGAGAAACACGTTTTCTGGGGTTTTCACCACACCACAGTTCGTTGGATATGCAGAACCGGAGATATCTTGGTTTTCGTGGGGTTTCAAGCTGAGATATGCATTTTCTGCGATAATCTTGGTGAGACTTCTGTCCGAAGTATGCTTAATCATCGAGATCGCTCGTATCGAGCTATTTAATGCGAGAAGCACGTTATCTGGGGTTTTCACCACACCACAGTTCGTTGGATATGCAGAACCGGAGATATCTTGGTTTTCGTGGGGTTTCAAGCTGAGATATGCATTTTCTGCGATAATCTTGGTGAGACTTCTGTCCGAAGTATGCAGAAACATCGAGAGCGCTCCTTTCGAGCTATTTAATGCGAGAAACAAGTTTTCTGGGGTTTTCACCACACCACAGTTCGTTGGATATGCAGAACCGGAGATATCTTGGTTTTCGTGGGGTTTCAAGCTGAGATATGCATTTTCTGCGATAATCTTGGTGAGACTTCAGTCCGAAGTATGCAGAAACATCGAGAGCGCTCCTTTCGAGCTATTTAATGCGAGAAACACGTTTTCTGGGGTTTTCACCACACCACAGTTCGTTGGATATGCAGAACCGGAGATATCTTGGTTTTCGTGGGGTTTCAAGCTGAGATCTGCATTTTCTGCGATAATCTTGGTGAGAATTCTGTCCGAAGTATGCAGAGTCATCGAGATCGTACTTTTCGAGCTATTTAATGCGAGAAACACGTTTTCTGGGGTTTTCACCACTCCACAGTGCGTATGATATGCAGAACCGACGATATCTTGGTTTTCGTGGGGTTTCAAGCTCAGATCTGCATTTTCTGCGATAATCTTGGTGAGAATTCTGTCCGAAGGATGCAGAGTCATCGAGATCGTACATTTCGAGCTATTTAATGCGAGAAACACGTTTTCTGGGGGTTTCATCACTCCACAGTGCGTATGATATGCAGAACCGACGATATCTTGGTTTTCATGGGGTTTCAAGCTCAGATCTGCATTTTCTGCGATAATCTTGGTGAGAATTCTGTCCGAAGTATGCAGAGTCATCGAGATCGTACTTTTCGAGCTATTTAATGCGAGAAACACGTTTTCTGGGGTTTTCACCACTCCACAGGGCGTTTGATATGCAGAACCGGCGATATCTTGATATTCGTGGGGTTTCCAGATGAGATATGCATTTTCAGCGATAATCTTCATGATTCTTCTGTGACAAGTGTGCAGAATCATCTAGATCGCTCTTTTCGAGCTATTTAATGCGAGAAACTCGTTTTCTGGTGTATTCAACACTCCACAGTACGGTTGACATGCAGAAACGGAGATATCTTGGTTTCGGTCGGGTTTCAAGCTGAGATATGCATTTTCTGCGATAATCTTTGTGAGTCTTCTGTCAGAAGTATGCAGAATCATCGAGATCGCTCTATTCGACCTATTTAATGCGAGAAACACGTTATCTGGTGTTTTCATCACTCCACAGGGCGTTTGATATGCAGAACCAGTGATATCTTGGTTTTCGTGGGGTTTCAAGCTCAGATCTGCATTTTCTGCGATAATCTTGGTGAGAATTCTGTCCGAAGTATGCAGAGTCATCGAGATCGTACTTGTCGTGCTATTTAATGCGAGAAACACGTTTTCTGGGGTTTTCACCACTCCACAGTTCGTTGGATATGCAGAACAGGAGATATCTTGGTTTTCGTGGGGTTTCAAGCAGAGATATGCATTTTCTGCGATAATCATGGTGAGACTTCTGTTAGAAGTATGCAGAATCATCGAGATCGCTCTTTTCGACCTATTTAATGCGAGAAACACGATATCTGGTGTTTTCAGCACTCCACAGTGCGTCTTATATGCAGAACCAGCGATATCTTGGTTTTCGTGGGGTTTCAAGCTGAGATATGCATTTTCTGCGATAATCTTGGTGGGACTTCTGTCCGAAGTATGCTTAATCATTGAGATCGCTCGAATCGAACTATTTAATGCGAGAAACACGTTATCTGGTGTTTTCACCACTCCACAGTGCGTATGATATGCTGAACCGACGATATCTTGGTTTTCGTGGGGTTTCAAGGTCAGATATGCACTTCTGCGATAATCTTGGTGAGAATTCTGTCCGAAGTATGCAGATTCATCGGGATCGCTCTTTTCGAGCTATTTAATGCGAGAAACACGTTATCTGGTTGTTTTCACCACTCCACAGTGCGTTTGATATGCAGAACCGGCGACATCTTGATTTTCGTGAGGTTTCAAGCTGAGATATGCATTTTCTGCGATAATCTTGGTGAGACTTCTGTCCCAAGTATGCTTAATCATCGAGATCGCTCGTATCGAGCTATTTAATGCGATAAACACGTTATCTGGTGTTTTTACCACTCCACAGTGCGTATGATATGCTGAACCGACGATATCTTGGTTTTCGTGGGGTTTCAAGGTCAGATATGCACTTCTGCGATAATCTTGGTGAGACTTCTGTCCGAAGTATGCCGAAACATCGAGAGCGCTCTTTTCGAGCTATTTAATGCGAGAAACACGTTTTCTGGGGTTTTCACCACACCACAGTTCGTTGGATATGCAGAACCGGAGATATCTTGGTTTTCGTGGGGTTTCAAGCTGAGATATGCATTTTCTGCGATAATCTAGGTGAGACTTCTGTCCGAAGTATGCAGAATCATCGAGATCGCACTTTTCGAGCTATTTAATGCGAGAAACACGTTATCTGGTGTTTTCACCACTCCACAGTTGGTTTGATATGCAGAACCGGAGATATCTTGGTTTTCGTGGGGTTTCAAGCTGAGATATGCATGTTTTACGATAATCTTGGTGAGACTTCTGTCCGAAGTATGCTTAATCATCGAGATCGCTCTATTCGAGCTATTTAATGCGAGAGACACGTTATCTGGTGTTTTCAGCACTCCACAGTGCGTTTTAAATGCAGAACCAGCGATATCTTGGTTTTCGTGAGGTTTCAAGCTGAGATATGCATTTTCTGCGATAATCTTGGTCGAACTTCTGTCCGAAGTATGCTTAATCATCGAGATCGCTCGAATCGAACTATTTAATGCGAGAAACACGTTATCTGGTGTTTTCACCACTCCACAGTGCGTATGATATGCAGAACAGGCGATATCTTGGTTTTCGTGGGGTTTCAAGCGGAGATATGCATTTTCTGCGATAATCTTGGTGAGACTTCTGTCCGAAGTATGCTTAATCATCGAGATCGCTCGTTTCGAGCTATTTATTGCAAGAAACACGTTATCTGGTGTTTTCACCACTCCACAGTGCGTATGATATGCAGAACCGACGACATCTTGGTTTTCGCGGGGTTTCAAGCTCAGATATGCATTTTCAGCGATCATCTTGGTGAGACTTCTGTCCGAAGTATGCAGAAACATCGAGATCGCTCTTTTCGACCTATTTAATGCGAGAAACACGTTATCTGGTGTTTTCACCACTCCACAGTGCGTTTGATATGCAGAACCGGCGATATCTTGGGTTTCGTGGGGTTACAAACTGAGATATGCATGTTTTACGATAATCTTGGTGAGACTTCTGTCCGAAGTATGCTTAATCATCGAGATCGCTCTATTCGAGCTATTTAATGCGAGAAACACGTTATCTGGTGTTTTCAGCACTCCACAGTGCGATTTATATGCAGAACCAGCGATATCTTGGTTTTCGTGGGGTTTCAAGCTGAGATATGCATGTTTTACGATAATCTTGGTGAGACTTCTGTCAGAAGTATGCAGAATCATCGGGATCGCTCTTTTCGAGCTATTTAATGCGAGAAACTCGTTATCTGGTTGTTTTCACCACTCCACAGTGCGTTTGATATGCAGAACCGGCGACATCTTGATTTTCGTGAGGTTTCAAGCTGAGATATGCATTTTCTGCGATCATATTGTTGAGTCTTCTGACAGAAGTATGCAGAATCATCTAGATCGATCTTTTCGAGCTATTTATTGCGAGAAACACGTTTTCTGGTGTATTCACCACTCCACAGTACGTTTGACATGCAGAAACGGAGATACCTTGGTTTCGGTCGGGTTTCAAGCTGAGATATGCATTTTCTGCGATAATATTGGTGAGATTTCAGTTAGAAGTATGCAGAAATATCTAGATCGCTCTTTTCGAGCTATTTAATGCGAGAATCACGTTATCGGGTTGTTTTCACCACTCCACAGTGCGTTTGATATGCAGAACCGGCGACATTTTGATTTTTGTGAGGTTTCAAGCTGAGATATGCATTTTCTACGATAATCTTGGTGAGACTTCTGTCAGAAGTATGCAGAATCTTCGAGATCGCTCTATTCGAGCTACTTAATGCGAGAAACACGTTATCTGGTGTTTTCACCACTCTACAGTGCATTTGACATGCAGAACCGGCGACATCTTGGATTTTGTCGGGGTTCGCGCTGAGATATGCATTTTCTACGATAATCTTGGTGAGACTTCTGTCAGAAGTATGCAGAATCATCTAGATCGCTCTTTTCGAGCTATTTAATGCGAGAAACACGTTTTCTGGTGTTTTCACCACCCCACAGTGCGTTTGATATGCAGAACCGGCGACATCTTGGATTTCGAAAGGTTTCAAGCTGAGATATGCATTTTCTGCGATAATATTGGTGAGACTTCAGTCAGAAGTATGCAGAATCATCTAGTTCGCTCGTTTCGAGCTATTTAATGCGAGAAACACGTTATCTGGTTGTTTTCACCACTCCACAGTGCGTTTGATATGCAGAACCGGCGACATCTTGATTTTCGTGAGGTTTCAAGATGAGATATGCATTTTCTGCGATAATATTGGTGAGACTTCTGTCCGAAGTATGCAAAATCATCTAGATCGCTCTTTTCGAGCTATTTAATGCGAGAAACACGTTATCTGGTTGTTTTCACCACTCCACAGTGCGTTTGATATGCAGAACCGGCGACATTTTGATTTTCGTGAGGTTTCAAGCTGAGATATGCTTTTCTGCGATAATCTTGGTGAGTCTTCAGACAGAAGTATGCAGAAATATCTAGATCGCTCTTTTCGAGCTATTTAATGCGAGAAACACGTTATCGGGTTGTTTTCACCACTCCACAGTGCGTTTGATATGCAGAACCGGCGACATTTTGATTTTCGTGAGGTTTCAAGCTGAGATATGCATTTTCTTCGATAATATTGGTGAGACTTCAGTCAGAAGTATGCAGAATCATCTAGATCGCTCGTTTCGAGCTATTTAATGCGAAAAAACAAGTTTCCTGGTATTTTGACCACTCCACAGTGCGTTTGATATGTAGAGACGCCGTTAACTTGGTTTTCGTGGGGTTTCCAGCTGAAATATGCATTTTCTGCGTTAATCTTTGTGTTTCATCTATGAGAAGTATGCAGAAGCATCGAGAACGCTGTTTTCGAGCTACTTAATGCGTGAAACACGATTTCTGGTGTTTTCGCCACTCCACAGTACGTTTGATGTGCAGAACCGGAGATATCTTGGTTTTCGAGAGGTTTCAAGCTGAGATATGCATTTTCTGCGGCAATCTTGGTGAGACTTCTGTCCGAAGTATGCAGAATCATCGATATCGCTCTTTTCGAGCTATATAATGCGAGAAGCACTTTATCTGGTTGTTTTCACCACTCCACAGTGCGTTTGATATGCAGAACCGGCGAGATCTTGGATTTCGTCGGGTATCAAGCTGAGATATGCATTTTCTACGATAATCTTGGTGAGACTTCTGTCTGAAGTATGCAGAATCATCGGCATCGCTCTTTTCGAGCTATTTAATGCGAGAAACACGTTATCTGGTTGTTTTCACCACTCCACAGTGCGTTTGATATGCAGAACCGGCGACGTCTTGATTTTCGTGAGGTTTCCAGCTGAGATATGCATTTTCTGCGATAATCTTGGTGATTCTTCTGTCAGAAGTATGCGGAATCATCGAGATCGCTCTTTTCGAGCTACTTAATGCGAGAAACACGTTATCTGGAGCTTTCGCCACTCCACAGTGCGTTTGACATGCAGAACCGGAGATATCTTGGTTACGGTAGGGATTCAAGCTGAGATATGCATTTTCTACGATTATCTTGGTGATACTTCTGTCAGAAGTATGCAGAATCTTCGAGAACGCTCTTTTTGAGCTACTTAATGCGAGAAACACGTTTTCTGGTGTATTCGCCACTACACAGTACGTTTGACATGCAGAACTGAAGATATCCTGGTTTCGGTCGGGTTTCAAGCTGAGATATGAATTTTCTGCGATAATCTTGGTGATTCTTCTGTCAGAAGTATGCAGAATCATCGAGAACGCTCTTTTCGAGCTGTTTTATGCGAGAAACACGTTATCTGGTGTGTTCACCACTCCACAGTGCGTTTGACATGCAGAACCGGCGACATCTTGGCTTTCGTCGGGTATCAAGCTGAGATATGCATTTTCTGCGATAATCTTGGTGAGTCTTCTGTCAGAAGCATGCAGAATCATCGAGATCGCTCTATTCGAGCTATTTAATGCGAGAAACACGTTATCTGGTTGTTTTCACTACTCCACAGTTCGTTTGATATGCAGAACCGGCGACATCTTGATTTTCGTGAGGTTTCTAGCTGAGATATGCATTGTCTGTGGTAATATTTGTGAGACTTCAGTCAGAAGTATGCAGAATCATCTAGATCGCTCTATTCGAGCTATTTAATGCGAGAAACACGTTATCTGGTGTTTTCATCTCTCCACAAGGCGTTTGATATGCAGAACCGGCGATATCTTGGTTTTCGTGGGGTTTCCAGCTGAGATATGCATTTTCTGCTATAATCTTGGTGAGACTTCAGTCAGAAGTATGCAGAATCATCTAGATCGCTCGTTTCGAGCTATTTAATGCGGAAAAACAAGTTTTCTGGTGTTTTGACCACTCCACAGTGCGTTTGATATGTAGAGCCGCCGATAACTTGGTTTTCGTGAGGTTTCTAGCTGAGATATGCATTGTCTGTGGTAATATTTGTGAGACTTCAGTCAGAAGTATGCAGAATCATCTAGATCGCTCTATTCGAGCTATTTAATGCGAGAAACACGTTATCTGGTGTTTTCATCTCTCCACAAGGCGTTTGATATGCAGAACCGGCGATATCTTGGTTTTCGTCGGGTTTCAAGCTGAGATATGCATTTTCTGCGATAATATTTGGTGAGACTTCTGTCCGAAGTATGCAGAATCATCGATATCGCTCTTTTCGAGGTATTTAATGCGAGAAACACGTTATCTGGTGTTTTGACCACTCCACAGTGCGTTTGATATGTGGAGCCGCCGATAACTTGGTTTTCGTGGAGTTTCCAGCTGAAATATGCATTTTGTGCGATAATCTTGGTGTTTCAATTATGAGAAGTATGCAGAATCATCGAGAACGCTCTTTTCGAGCTAGTTAATGCGAGAAACACGTTTTCTGGTGTTTTCACCACTCTACAGAACGGTTTATGTGCAGAACCGGCGACATCTTGGATTTCGTCGGGTTTCAAGCTGAGATATGCATTTTCTGCGATTATCTATGTGAGACTTCAGTCAGAAGTATGCAGAATCATCTAGATCGCACTTGTCGAGCTATTTAATGCAAAAAATCAAGTTTCCTGGTGTTTTCAACATTCCACAGTGCGTTTGATATGTAGAGCCACCGATAACTTGGTTTTCGTGGGGTTTCCAGCTGAAATATGCATTTTCTGCGATAATCTTGGTGAGTCTTCTGTCAGAAGTATGCAGTATCATCGAGATCCCTCTTTTCGAGCTATATAATGCGAGAAACACGCTATCTGGTGTTTTCACCGCTCCTCAGTGCGTTTGATATGCAGAACCGGCGACATCTTGGCTTTCGTCGGGGTTCAAGCTGAGATATGCATTTTCTGCGATAATCTTGGTGAGACTTCAGTCAGATGTATGCAGAATCATCTAGATCGCTCGTTTCGAGCTATTTAATGCGGAAAAACAAGTTTTCTGGTGTTTTGACCACTCCACAGTGCGTTTGATATGTAGAGCCGCCGATAACTTGGTTTTCGTATGGTTTGCAGCTGAAATATGCATTTTCTGCGATAATCTTTGTGTTTCATCTATGAGAAGTATGCAGAATTATCCAGAACGCTGTTTCCGAGCTATTTAATGCGAGAAACACGTTATCTGGTGTTTTCATCACTCCACTGGGCGTTTGATATGCAGAACCGGCGATATCTTGGTTTTCGTGGGGTTTCCAGCTGAGATATGCATTTTCTGCGATAATCTTGGTGAGACTTTAGTCAGAAGTATGCAGAATCATCTAGATCGCTCGTTTCGAGCTATTTAATGCGAAAAAACAAGTTTTCTGGTGTTTTGACCACTCCACAGTGCGTTTGATATGTAGAGCCACCGATAACTTGGTTTTCGTGGGGTTTCCAGCTGAAATATGCATTTTCTGCGATAATCTTTGTGTTTCATCTATGGGAAGTATGCAGAATCATCGAGAACGCTCTTTTCGAGCTTGTTAATGCGAGAAACACGTTATCTGGTGTTTTCACCACTCCACAGTGCGTTTGATATGCAAAACCGGCGACATCTTGGGTTTCGTCGGGTATCAAGCTGAGATATGCATTTTCTACGATAATCTTGGTGAGACTTCTGTCAGAAGTATGCAGAATCAGCGGGATCGCTCTTTTCGAGCTACTTAATGCGAGAAACACGTTTTCTGGTGTTTTCACCACTCCAGAGTACGTTTGATGTGCCGAACCGGAGATAACCTGGTTTTCGTGAGGTTTCAAGCTGAGATATGCATTTTCTGCGATAATCTTGGTGAGACTTCAGTCAGAAGTATGCAGAATCATCTAGATCGCACTTGTCGAGCTATTTAATGCAAAAAAACAAGTTTCCTGGTGTTTTCAACATTCCACAGTGCGTTTGATATGCAGAACCGGCGATATCTTGATTTTCGTGGTGTTTCCAGCTGAGATATGCATTTCCTGCGATAATCTTGGTGAGTCTTCTGTCAGAAGTATGCAGTATCATCATGATCCCTCTTTTCGAGCTACTTAATGCGAGAAACACGTTATCTGGTGTTTTCACCGCTCCACAGTACGTTTGATGTGCTGAACCGGCGAAATCTTGATTTTCGTGAGGTTTCCAGCTGAGATATGCATTTTCTGCGATAATCTTGGTGAGTCTTCTGTCAGAAGTATGCAGAATCGTATAGATCGCTCTTTTCGAGCTATTTAATTCGAGAAACACGTTTTCTGGTGTTTTCACCACTCCACAGTGCGTTTGATTTGCAGAACCGGCGATATCTTAATTTTCGTGGTGTTTCCAGCTGAAATATGCATTTTCTGCGATAATCTTTGTGTTTCATCTATGGGAAGTATGCAGAATCATCGAGAACGCTCTTTTCGAGCTAGTTAATGCGAGAAACACGTTTTCTGGTGTTTTCACCACTCCACAGTGCGTTTGATTTGCAGAACCGGCGATATCTTAATTTTCGTGGTGTTTCCAGCTGACATATGCATTTTCTGCGATAATATTGGTGAGACTTCAGTCAGAAGTATGCAGAATCATCTAGATCGCTCTTCTCGAGCTATTTAATTCGAGAAACACGTTTGCTGGTGTAATGACCACTCCACAGTACGTTTGACATGCAGAACCAGCGATATCTTGGTTTTCATTGGGGTTTCAAGTTCAGATATGCATTTTCTACGATAATATAGGTGAGACCTCTGTCAGAAGTATGCAGAATCTTCGAGAACGCTCGTTTCGAGCTACTTAATGCGAGAATCACGTTTTCTGGAGTTTTCACCACTCCACAGTACGTTTGATGTGCAGAACCGGCGAAATCTTGATTTTCGTGAGGTTTCCAGCTGAGATATGCATTTTCTGCGATAATCTTGGTGAGTCTTCTGTCAGAAGTATGCAGAATCATATAGATCGCTCTTTTCGAGCTATTTAATTCGAGAAACACGTTTTCTGGTGTATTCACCACTCCACAGTGCGTTTGACATGCAGAACCGGAAATATCTTGGTTACGGTCGGGTTTCAAGCTGAGATATGCATTTTCTACGATAAGCTTGGTGATACTTCTGTCAGAAGTATGCAGTCTCTTCGAGAACGCTCTTTTCGAGCTACTTAATGCGAGAAACACGTTTTCTGGTGTATTCGCGACTCCACAGTACGTTTGACATGCAGAACCGAAGATATCTTGGTTTCGGTCGGGTATCAAGCTGAGACATGCATTTTCTGCGATAATATTGGTGAGTCTTCTGTCAGAAGTATGCAGAATCATCGAGATCGCTCTATTCGAGCTATTTAATGCGAGAAACACGTTATCTGGTTGTTTTCACTACTCCACAGTGCGTTTGATATGCAGAACCGGCGACATCTTGATTTTCGTGAGGTTTCTAGCTGAGATATGCATTTTCATCGGTAATATTGGTGAGACTTCAGTCAGAAGTATGCAGAATCATCTAGATCGCTCGTTTCGAGCTATTTAATGCGAAAAAACAAGTTTTCTGGTGGATTGACCACTCCACAGTGCGTTTGATATGTAGAGCCGCCGATATCTTGATTTTCGTGGTGTTTCCAGCTGAGATATGCATTTTCAGCGATAATCTTTGTGTTTCAACTATGAGAAGGATGCAGAATTATCCAGAACGCTCTTTTCGAGCTAGTTAATGCGAGTGACACGTTTTCTGGTGTTTTCACCACCCCACAGTGCGGCTGATATGCAGTACCGGCGACATCTTGGTTTTCGTCGGGTTTCAAGCTGAGATATGCATTTTCTGCGATAATAATGGTGAGACTTGAGTCAGAAGTATGTAGAATCATCTAGATCGCTCTTTTCGAGCTATTTAATGCGAGAAACACGTTATCTGGTGTTTTGAGCACTCCACAGTGCGTTTGATATGTAGAGCCGCCGATAACTTGGTTTTCGTGGGGTTTCCAGCTGAAACATGCATTTTCTGCGATAATCTTGGTGTTTCATCTATGAGAAGTATGCAGAATCAAATAGATCGCTCTTTTCGAGCTATGTAATGCGAGAAACACGTTTTCTGGTGTATTCACCACTCCACAGTGCGTTTGACATGCAGAACCGGAGATATCTTGGTTACGGTCGGGTTTCAAGCTGAGATATGCATTTTCTACGATAAGCTAGGTGATACTTCTGTCAGAAGTATGCAGTCTCTTCGAGAACGCTCTTTTCGAGCTACTTAATGCGAGAAACACGTTTTCTGATGTATTCGCGACTCCACAGTACGTTAGACATGCAGAACCGGAGATATCTTGGTTTCGGTCGGGTATCCAGCTGAGACATGCATTTTCTGCGATAATCTTGGTGAGTCTTCTGTCAGAAGTATGCAGAATCATCGAGATCGCTCTATTCGAGCTATTTAATGCGAGAAACACGTTTTCAGGTGTATTCGCGACTCCACAGTACGTTAGACATGCAGAACCGGAGATATCTTGGTTTCGGTCGGGTATCAAGCTGAGACATGCATTTTCTGCGATAATCTTGGTGAGTCTTCTGTCCGAAGTATGCAGAATCATCTAGATCGCTCTTTTCGAGCTATTTAATGCGAGAAACACGTTATCTGGTGTTTTGAGCACTCCACAGTGCGTTTGATATGTAGAGCCGCCGATTCCTTGGTTTTCGTGGGGTTTCCAGCTGAAATATGCATTTTCTGCGATAATCTTGGTGTTTCATCTATGAGAAGTATGCAGAATCATCGAGAACGCTCTTTTCGAGCTAGTTAATGCGAGAAACACGTTTTCTGGTGTTTTCACCACTCCACAGTGCGTTTGATTTGCAGAACCGGCGATATCTTAATTTTCGTGGTGTTTCCAGCTGAAATATGCATTTTCTGCGATAATCTTTGTGTTTCATCTATGGGAAGTATGCAGAATCATCGAGAACGCTCTTTTCGAGCTAGTTAATGCGAGAAACACGTTTTCTGGTGTTTTCACCACTCCACAGTGCGTTTGATTTGCAGAACCGGCGATATCTTAATTTTCGTGGTGTTTCCAGCTGACATATGCATTTTCTGCGATAATATTGGTGAGACTTCAGTCAGAAGTATGCAGAATCATCTAGATCGCTCTTCTCGAGCTATTTAATTCGAGAAACACGTTTGCTGGTGTAATGACCACTCCACAGTACGTTTGACATGCAGAACCAGCGATATCTTGGTTTTCATTGGGGTTTCAAGTTCAGATATGCATTTTCTACGATAATATAGGTGAGACCTCTGTCAGAAGTATGCAGAATCTTCGAGAACGCTCGTTTCGAGCTACTTAATGCGAGAATCACGTTTTCTGGAGTTTTCACCACTCCACAGTACGTTTGATGTGCAGAACCGGCGAAATCTTGATTTTCGTGAGGTTTCCAGCTGAGATATGCATTTTCTGCGATAATCTTGGTGAGTCTTCTGTCAGAAGTATGCAGAATCATATAGATCGCTCTTTTCGAGCTATTTAATTCGAGAAACACGTTTTCTGGTGTATTCACCACTCCACAGTGCGTTTGACATGCAGAACCGGATATATCTTGGTTACGGTCGGGTTTCAAGCTGAGATATGCATTTTCTACGATAAGCTTGGTGATACTTCTGTCAGAAGTATGCAGTCTCTTCGAGAACGCTCTTTTCGAGCTACTTAATGCGAGAAACACGTTTTCTGGTGTATTCGCGACTCCACAGTACGTTTGACATGCAGAACCGAAGATATCTTGGTTTCGGTCGGGTATCAAGCTGAGACATGCATTTTCTGCGATAATCTTGGTGAGTCTTCTGTCAGAAGTATGCAGAATCATCGAGATCGCTCTATTCGAGCTATTTAATGCGAGAAACACGTTATCTGGTTGTTTTCACTACTCCACAGTGCGTTTGATATGCAGAACCGGCGACATCTTGATTTTCGTGAGGTTTCTAGCTGAGATATGCATTTTCATCGGTAATATTGGTGAGACTTCAGTCAGAAGTATGCAGAATCATCTAGATCGCTCGTTTCGAGCTATTTAATGCGAAAAAACAAGTTTTCTGGTGGATTGACCACTCCACAGTGCGTTTGATATGTAGAGCCGCCGATATCTTGATTTTCGTGGTGTTTCCAGCTGAGATATGCATTTTCAGCGATAATCTTTGTGTTTCAACTATGAGAAGGATGCAGAATTATCCAGAACGCTCTTTTCGAGCTAGTTAATGCGAGTGACACGTTTTCTGGTGTTTTCACCACCCCACAGTGCGGCTGATATGCAGTACCGGCGACATCTTGGTTTTCGTCGGGTTTCAAGCTGAGATATGCATTTTCTGCGATAATAATGGTGAGACTTGAGTCAGAAGTATGTAGAATCATCTAGATCGCTCTTTTCGAGCTATTTAATGCGAGAAACACGTTATCTGGTGTTTTGAGCACTCCACAGTGCGTTTGATATGTAGAGCCGCCGATAACTTGGTTTTCGTGGGGTTTCCAGCTGAAACATGCATTTTCTGCGATAATCTTGGTGTTTCATCTATGAGAAGTATGCAGAATCAAATAGATCGCTCTTTTCGAGCTATGTAATGCGAGAAACACGTTTTCTGGTGTATTCACCACTCCACAGTGCGTTTGACATGCAGAACCGGAGATATCTTGGTTACGGTCGGGTTTCAAGCTGAGATATGCATTTTCTACGATAAGCTAGGTGATACTTCTGTCAGAAGTATGCAGTCTCTTCGAGAACGCTCTTTTCGAGCTACTTAATGCGAGAAACACGTTTTCTGATGTATTCGCGACTCCACAGTACGTTAGACATGCAGAACCGGAGATATCTTGGTTTCGGTCGGGTATCCAGCTGAGACATGCATTTTCTGCGATAATCTTGGTGAGTCTTCTGTCAGAAGTATGCAGAATCATCGAGATCGCTCTATTCGAGCTATTTAATGCGAGAAACACGTTTTCAGGTGTATTCGCGACTCCACAGTACGTTAGACATGCAGAACCGGAGATATCTTGGTTTCGGTCGGGTATCAAGCTGAGACATGCATTTTCTGCGATAATCTTGGTGAGTCTTCTGTCCGAAGTATGCAGAATCATCTAGATCGCTCTTTTCGAGCTATTTAATGCGAGAAACACGTTATCTGGTGTTTTGAGCACTCCACAGTGCGTTTGATATGTAGAGCCGCCGATTCCTTGGTTTTCGTGGGGTTTCCAGCTGAAATATGCATTTTCTGCGATAATCTTGGTGCTTCATCTATGAGAAGTATGCAGAATCATCGAGAACGCTCTTTTCGAGCTAGTTAATGCGAGAAACACGTTTTCTGGTGTTTTCACCACTCCACAGTGCGTCTGATATGCAGAACCGGCGTTATCTTGATTTTCGTGGTGTTTCCAGCTGAGATATGCATTTTCTGCGATAATATTGGTGAGACTTCAGTCAGAAGTATGCAGAATTATCTAGATCGCTCGTTTCGAGCTATTTCATGCGAGAAACACGTTTTCAGGTGTATTCACCACTCCACAGTACGTTAGACATGCAGAACCGGAGATATCTCCGTTTCGGTCGGGTTTCAAGCTGAGACTTGCATTTTCTGCGATAATCTTGGTGAGTCTTCTGTCAGAAGTATGCAGAATCATCTAGATCGCTCATTTCGAGCTATTTAATGCGGGAAACACGTTATCTGGTGATATGACCACTCCACAGTGCGTTTGATATGTAGAGCCGCCGATAACTTGGTTTTCGTGGGGTTTCCAGCTGAAATATGCATTTTCTGCAATAATCTTTGTGTTTCATCTATGAGAAGTATGCAGAATGATCCAGAACGCTCTTTTCGAGCTAGCTAATGCGAGTAACACGTTTTCTGGTGTTTTCACCACCCCACAGTGCGTTTGATATGCAGACCCGGCGACATCTTGGTATTCGTCGGGTTTCAAGCTGAGATATGCATTTTCTGCGATAATATTGGTGAGACTTCAGTCAGAAGTATGCAGAATCATCTAGATCGTTCCTTTCGAGCTATTTAATGCGAGAAACACGCTATCTGGTGTTTTGAGCACTCCACAGTGCGTTTGATATGTAGAGCCGCCGATAACTTGGTTTTCGTGGGGTTTCCAGCTGAAATATGCATTTTCTGCGATAATCTTGGTGTTTCATCTATGAGAAGTATGCAGAATCATCTAGATCGCTCGTTTCGAGCTATATAATGCGAGAAACACGCTATCTGGTGCTTTCACCACTCCACTGTGCGTTTGATATGCAGAACCGGCGACATCTTGGATTTCGTCAGGTTTGAAGCTGAGATATGCATTTTCTGCGATAATCTTGGTGAGTCTTCTGTCCGAAGAATGCAGAATCATCTAGATCGCTCTTTTCGAGCTATTTAATGCGAGAAACACGTTATCTGGTGTTTTGAGCACTCCACAGTGCGTTTGATATGTAGAGCCGCCGATAACTTGGTTTTCGTGGGGTTTCCAGCTGAAATATGCATTTTCTGCGATAATCTTGGTGTCTCATCTATGAGAAGTATGCAGAATCATATAGATCGCTCTTCTCGAGCTATTTAATGCGAGAAACACGCTATCTGGTGTTTTCACTACTCCACAGTGCGTTTGATATGCAGAACCGGCGACATCTTGATTTTCGTGAGGTTTCTAGCTGAGATATGCATATTCTGCGGTAATATTGGTGAGACTTCAGTCAGAAGTATGCAGAATCATCTAGATCGCTCGTTTCGAGCTATTTAATGCGAAAAAACAAGTTTTCTGGTGGATTGACCACTCCACAGTGCGTTTGATATGTAGAGCCGCCGATAACTTGGTTTTCGTGGGGTTTCCAGCTGAAATATGCATTTTCTGCGATAATCTTGGTGTTTCATCTATGAGAAGTATGCAGAATCATCGAGAACGCTCTTTTCGTGCTAGTTAATGCGAGAAACACGTTTTCTGGTGTTTTCACCACTCCACAGTGCGTCTGATATGCAGAACCGGTGATATCTTGATTTTCGTGGTGTTTCCAGCTGAGATATGCATTTTCTGCGATAATCTTTGTGTTTCATCTATGAGAAGGATGCAGAATTATCCCGAACGCTCTTTTCGAGCTAGTTAATGCGAGTAACAGGTTTTCTGGTGTTTTCACCACCCCACAGTGCGGTTGATATGCAGTACCGGCGACATCTTGGTTTTCGTCGGGTTTCAAGCTGAGATATGCATTTTCTGCGATAATAATGGTGAGACTTGAGTCAGAAGTATGCAGAATCATCTAGATCGCTCTTCTCGAGCTATTTAATGCGAGAAACACGCTATCTGGTGTTTTCACCACTCCACTGTGCGTTTGATATGCAGAACCAGCGACATCTTGGATTTCGTCGGGTTTGAAGCTGAGATATGCATTTTCTGCGATAATCTTGGTGAGTCTTCTGTCCGAAGTATGCAGAATCATCTAGGTCGCTCTTTTCGAGCTATTTAATGCGAGAAACACGTTATCTGGTGTTTTGAGCACTCCACAGTGCGTTTGATATGCAGAGCCGCCGATAACTTGGTTTTCGTGGGGTTTCCAGCTGAAATATGCATTTTCTGCGATAATCTTGGTGTCTCATCTATGAGAAGTATGCAGAATCATATAGATCGCTCTTCTCGAGCTATTTAATGCGAGTAACACGTTTTCTGGTGTTTTCACCACTCCACAGTGCGTCTGATATGCAGAACCGGTGATATCTTGATTTTCGTGGTGTTTCCAGCTGAGATATGCATTTTCTGCGATAATCTTTGTGTTTCATCTATGAGAAGGATGCAGAATTATCCCGAACGCTCTTTTCGAGCTAGTTAATGCGAGTAACACGTTTTCGGGTGTTTTCACCACCCCACAGTGCGGTTGATATGCAGTACCGGCGACATCTTGGTTTTCGTCGGGTTTCAAGCTGAGATATGCATTTTCTGCGATAATAATGGTGAGACTTCAGTCAGAAGTATGCAGAATCATCTAGATCGCTCTTCTCGAGCTATTTAATGCGAGAAACACGCTACCTGGTGTTTTCACCACTCCACTGTGCGTTTGATAGGCAGAACCGGTGATATCTTAATTTTCGTGGTGTTTCCAGCTGAGATATGCATTTTCTGCGATAATCTTTGTGTTTCATCTATGAGAAGGATGCAGAATTATCCCGAACGCTCTTTTCGAGCTAGTTAATGCGAGTAACAGGTTTTCTGGTGTTTTCACCACCCCACAGTGCGGTTGATATGCAGTACCGGCGACATCTTGGTTTTCGTCGGGTTTCAAGCTGAGATATCCATTTTCTGCGATAATAATGGTGAGACTTGAGTCAGAAGTATGCAGAATCATCTAGATCGCTCTTCTCGAGCTATTTAATGCGAGAAACACGCTATCTGGTGTTTTCACCACTCCACTGTGCGTTTGATATGCAGAACCGGCGACATCTTGGATTTCGTCGGGTTTGAAGCTGAGATATGCATTTTCTGCGATAATCTTGGTGAGTCTTCTGTCCGAAGTATGCAGAATCATCTAGGTCGCTCTTTTCGAGCTATTTAATGCGAGAAACACGCTATCTGGTGTTTTCACCACTCCACAGTGCGTTTGATATGCAGAACCGGCGATATCTTGGATTTCGTCGGGGTTCAAGCTGAGATATGCATTTTCTGCGATAATCTTGGTGTCTCATCTATGAGAAGTATGCAGAATCATATAGATCGCTCTTCTCGAGCTATTTAATGCGAGAAACACGCTATCTGGTGTTTTCACTACTCCACAGTGCGTTCGATATGCAGAACCGGCGACATCTTGATTTTCGTGAGGTTTCTAGCTGAGATATGCATTTTCTGCGGTAATATTGGTGAGACTTCAGTCAGAAGTATACAGAATCATCTAGATCGCTCGTTTCGAGCTATTTAATGCGAAAAAACAAGTTTTCTGGTGGATTGACCACTCCACAGTGCGTTTGATATGTAGAGCCGCCGATAACTTGGTTGTCGTGGGGTTTCCAGCTGAAATATGCATTTTCTGCGATAATCTTGGTGTTTCATCTATGAGAAGTATGCAGAATCATCGAGAACGCTCTTTTCGTGCTAGTTAATGCGAGAAACACGTTTTCTGGTGTTTTCACCACTCCACAGTGCGTCTGATATGCAGAACCGGTGATATCTTGATTTTCGTGGTGTTTCCAGCTGAGATATGCATTTTCTGCGATAATCTTTGTGTTTCATCTATGAGAAGGATGCAGAATTATCCCGAACGCTCTTTTCGAGCTAGTTAATGCGAGTAACACGTTTTCGGGTGTTTTCACCACCCCACAGTGCGGTTGATATGCAGTACCGGCGACATCTTGGTTTTCGTCGGGTTTCAAGCTGAGATATGCATTTTCTGCGATAATAATGGTGAGACTTCAGTCAGAAGTATGCAGAATCATCTAGATCGCTCTTCTCGAGCTATTTAATGCGAGAAACACGCTATCTGGTGTTTTCACCACTCCACTGTGCGTTTGATAGGCAGAACCGGCGACATCTTGGATTTCGTCGGGTTTCAAGCTGAGATATGCATTTTCTGCGATAATCTTGGTGAGTCTTCTGTCCGAAGTATGCAGAATCATCTAGATCGCTCTTTTCGAGCTATTTAATGCGAGAAACACGTTATCTGGTGTTTTGAGCACTCCACAGTGCGTTTGATATGTAGAGCCGCCGATAACTTGGTTTTCGTGGGGTTTCCAGCTGAAATATGCATTTTCTGCGATAATCTTGGTGTTTCATCTATGAGAAGTATGCAGAATCATCGAGAACGCTCTTTTCGAGCTAGTTAATGCGAGAAACACGTTTTCTGGTGTTTTCACCACTCCACAGTGCGTCTGATATGCAGAACCGGCGATATCTTGATTTTCGTGGTGTTTCCAGCTGAGATATGCATTTTCTGCGATAATCTTGGTGAGTCTTCTGTCAGAAGTATGCAGAATCATCTAGATCGCTCTTTTCGAGCTATTTAATGCGGGAAACACGTTATCTGGTGTTTTGACCACTCCACAGTGCGTTTGATATGTAGAGCAGCCGATAACTTGGTTTTCGTGGTGTTTCCAGCTGAAATATGCATTTTCTGCGATAATCTTGGTGTTTCATCTATGAGAAGTATGCAGAATCATCTAGATCGCTCTTTTCGAGCTATTTAATGCGAGAAACACGTTATCTGGTGTATTCACCACTCCACAGTACGTTTGACATGCAGTAACGGAGATATCTTGGTTTCGGTCGGGTTTCAAGCTGAGATATGCATTTTCTGCGATAATCTTGGTGAGACTTTAGTCAGAAGTATGCTGAATCATCTAGATCGCTCTATTCGAGCTATTTAATGCGAGAAACACGCTATCTGGTGTTTTCATCACTCCACAGGGCGTTTGATATGCAGAACCGGCGATATCTTGGTTTTCGTGGGGTTTCCAGCTGAGATATGCATTTTCTGCGATAATCTTGGTGAGTCTTCTGTCCGAAGAATGCAGAATCATCTAGATCGCTCTTTTCGAGCTATTTAATGCGAGAAACACGTTATCTGGTGTTTTGAGCACTCCACAGTGCGTTTGATATGTAGAGCCGCCGATAACTTGGTTTTCGTGGGGTTTCCAGCTGAAATATGCATTTTCTGCGATAATCTTGGTGTCTCATCTATGAGAAGTATGCAGAATCATATAGATCGCTCTTCTCGAGCTATTTAAAGCGAGAAACACGCTATCTGGTGTTTTCACTACTCCACAGTGCGTTTGATATGCAGAACCGGCGACATCTTGATTTTCGTGAGGTTTCTAGCTGAGATATGCATATTCTGCGGTAATATTGGTGAGACTTCAGTCAGAAGTATGCAGAATCATCTAGATCGCTCGTTTCGAGCTATTTAATGCGAAAAAACAAGTTTTCTGGTGGAATGACCACTCCACAGTGCGTTTGATATGTAGAGCCGCCGATAACTTGGTTGTCGTGGGGTTTCCAGCTGAAATATGCATTTTCTGCGATAATCTTGGTGTTTCATCTATGAGAAGTATGCAGAATCATCGAGAACGCTCTTTTCGTGCTAGTTAATGCGAGAAACACGTTTTCTGGTGTTTTCACCACTCCACAGTGCGTCTGATATGCAGAACCGGTGATATCTTGATTTTCGTGGTGTTTCCAGCTGAGATATGCATTTTCTGCGATAATCTTTGTGTTTCATCTATGAGAAGGATGCAGAATTATCCCGAACGCTCTTTTCGAGCTAGTTAATCCGAGTAACACGTTTTCTGGTGCTTTCACCACCCCACTGTGCGGTTGATATGCAGTACCGGCGACATCTTGGTTTTCGTCGGGTTTCAAGCTGAGATATGCATTTTCTGCGATAATAATGGTGAGACTTGAGTCAGAAGTATGCAGAATCATCTAGATCGCTCTTCTCGAGCTATTTAATGCGAGAAACACGCTATCTGGTGTTTTCACCACTCCACTGTGCGTTTGATATGCAGAACCGGCGACATCTTGGATTTCGTCGGGTTTGAAGCTGAGATATGCATTTTCTGCGATAATTTTCGTGAGTCTTCTGTCCGAAGTATGCAGAATCATCTAGATCGCTCTTTTCGAGCTATTTAATGCGAGAAACACGTTATCTGGTGTTTTGAGCACTCCACAGTGCGTTTGATATGTAGAGCCGCCGATAACTTGGTTTTCGTGGGGTTTCCAGCTGAAATATGCATTTTCTGCGATAATCTTGGTGTCTCATCTATGAGAAGTATGCAGAATCATATAGATCGCTCTTCTCGAGCTATTTAATGCGAGAAACACGCTATCTGGTGTTTTCACTACTCCACAGTGCGTTTGATATGCAGAACCGGCGACATCTTGATTTTCGTGAGGTTTCTAGCTGAGATATGCATTTTCTGCGGTAATATTGGTGAGACTTCAGTCAGAAGTATGCAGAATCATCTAGATCGCTCGTTTCGAGCTATTTAATGCGAAAAAACAAGTTTTCTGGTGGATTGACCACTCCACAGTGCGTTTGATATGTAGAGCCGCCGATAACTTGGTTGTCGTGGGGTTTCCAGCTGAAATATGCATTTTCTGCGATAATCTTGGTGTTTCATCTATGAGAAGTATGCAGAATCATCGAGAACGCTCTTTTCGTGCTAGTTAATGCGAGAAACACGTTTTCTGGTGTTTTCACCACTCCACAGTGCGTCTGATATGCAGAACCGGTGATATCTTGATTTTCGTGGTGTTTCCAGCTGAGATATGCATTTTCTGCGATAATCTTTGTGTTTCATCTATGAGAAGGATGCAGAATTATCCCGAACGCTCTTTTCGAGCTAGTTAATGCGAGTAACACGTTTTCTGGTGTTTTCACCACCCCACAGTGCGGTTGATATGCAGTACCTGCGACATCTTGGTTTTCGTCGGGTTTCAAGCTGAGATATGCATTTTCTGCGATAATAATGGTGAGACTTGAGTCAGAAGTATGCAGAATCATCTAGATCGCTCTTCTCGAGCTATTTAATGCGAGAAACACGCTATCTGGTGTTTTCACCACTCCACTGTGCGTTTGATATGCAGAACCGGCGACATCTTGGATTTCGTCGGGTTTGAAGCTGAGATATGCATTTTCTGCGATAATCTTGGTGAGTCTTCTGTCCGAAGTATGCAGAATCATCTAGATCGCTCTTTTCGAGCTATTTAATGCGAGAAACACGTTATCTGGTGTTTTGAGCACTCCACAGTGCGTTTGATATGTAGAGCCGCCGATAACTTGGTTTTCGTGGGGTTTCCAGCTGAAAAATGCATTTTCTGCGATAATCTTGGTGTCTCATCTATGAGAAGTATGCAGAATCATATAGATCGCTCTTCTCGAGCTATTTAATGCGAGAAACACGCTATCTGGTGTTTTCACTACTCCACAGTGCGTTTGATATGCAGAACCGGCGACATCTTGATTTTCGTGAGGTTTCTAGCTGAGATATGCATTTTCTGCGGTAATATTGGTGAGTCTTCTGTCAGAAGTATACAGAATCATCTAGATCGCTCGTTTCGAGCTATTTAATGCGAAAAAACAATTTTTCTGGTGGATTGACCACTCCACAGTGCGTTTGATATGTAGAGCCGCCGATAACTTGGTTGTCGTGGGGTTTCCAGCTGAAATATGCATTTTCTGCGATAATCTTGGTGTTTCATCTATGAGAAGTATGCAGAATCATCGAGAACGCTCTTTTCGTGCTAGTTAATGCGAGAAACACGTTTTTTGGTGTTTTCACCACTCCACAGTGCGTCTGATATGCAGAACCGGTGATATCTTGATTTTCGTGGTGTTTCCAGCTGAGATATGCATTTTCTGCGATAATCTTTGTGTTTCATCTATGAGAAGGATGCAGAATTATCCCGAACGCTCTTTTCGAGCTAGTTAATGCGAGTAACACGTTTTCGGGTGTTTTCACCACCCCACAGTGCGGTTGATATGCAGTACCGGCGACATCTTGGTTTTCGTCGGGTTTCAAGCTGAGATATGCATTTTCTGCGATAATAATGGTGAGACTTCACTCAGAAGTATGCAGAATCATCTAGATCGCTCTTCTCGAGCTATTTAATGCGAGAAACACGCTATCTGGTGTTTTCACCACTCCACTGTGCGTTTGATAGGCAGAACCGGCGACATCTTGGATTTCGTCGGGTTTCAAGCTGAGATATGCATTTTCTGCGATAATCTTGGTGAGTCTTCTGTCCGAAGAATGCAGAATCATCTAGATCGCTCTTTTCGAGCTATTTAATGCGAGAAACACGTTATCTGGTGTTTTGAGCACTCCACAGTGCGTTTGATATGTAGAGCCGCCGATAACTTGGTTTTCGTGGGGTTTCCAGCTGAAATATGCATTTTCTGCGATAATCTTGGTGTCTCATCTATGAGAAGTATGCAGAATCATATAGATCGCTCTTCTCGAGCTATTTAAAGCGAGAAACACGCTATCTGGTGTTTTCACTACTCCACAGTGCGTTTGATATGCAGAACCGGCGACATCTTGATTTTCGTGAGGTTTCTAGCTGAGATATGCATATTCTGCGGTAATATTGGTGAGACTTCAGTCAGAAGTATGCAGAATCATCTAGATCGCTCGTTTCGAGCTATTTAATGCGAAAAAACAAGTTTTCTGGTGGAATGACCACTCCACAGTGCGTTTGATATGTAGAGCCGCCGATAACTTGGTGGTCGTGGGGTTTCCAGCTGAAATATGCATTTTCTGCGATAATCTTGGTGTTTTATCTATGAGAAGTATGCAGAATCATCGAGAACGCTCTTTTCGTGCTAGTTAATGCGAGAAACACGTTTTCTGGTGTTTTCACCACTCCACAGTGCGTCTGATATGCAGAACCGGTGATATCTTGATTTTCGTGGTGTTTCCAGCTGAGATATGCATTTTCTGCGATAATCTTTGTGTTTCATCTATGAGAAGGATGCAGAATTATCCCGAACGCTCTTTTCGAGCTAGTTAATCCGAGTAACACGTTTTCTGGTGTTTTCACCACCCCACTGTGCGGTTGATATGCAGTACCGGCGACATCTTGGTTTTCGTCGGGTTTCAAGCTGAGATATGCATTTTCTGCGATAATAATGGTGAGACTTGAGTCAGAAGTATGCAGAATCATCTAGATCGCTCTTCTCGAGCTATTTAATGCGAGAAACACGCTATCTGGTGTTTTCACCACTCCACTGTGCGTTTGATATGCAGAACCGGCGACATCTTGGATTTCGTCGGGTTTGAAGCTGAGATATGCATTTTCTGCGATAATTTTCGTGAGTCTTCTGTCCGAAGTATGCAGAATCATCTAGATCGCTCTTTTCGAGCTATTTAATGCGAGAAACACGTTATCTGGTGTTTTGAGCACTCCACAGTGCGTTTGATATGTACAGCCGCCGATAACTTTTTTTTCGTGGGGTTTCCAGCTGAAATATGCATTTTCTGCGATAATCTTGGTGTCTCATCTATGAGAATTATGCAGAATCATATAGATCGCTCTTCTCGAGCTATTTAATGCGAGAAACACGCTATCTGGTGTTTTCACTACTCCACAGTGCGTTTGATATGCAGAACCGGCGACATCTTGATTTTCGTGAGGTTTCTAGCTGAGATATGCATTTTCTGCGGTAATATTGGTGAGACTTCAGTCAGAAGTATGCAGAATCATCTAGATCGCTCGTTTCGAGCTATTTAATGCGAAAAAACAAGTTTTCTGGTGGATTGACCACTCCACAGTGCGTTTGATATGTAGAGCCGCCGATAACTTGGTTGTCGTGGGGTTTCCAGCTGAAATATGCATTTTCTGCGATAATCTTGGTGTTTCATCTATGAGAAGTATGCAGAATCATCGAGAACGCTCTTTTCGTGCTAGTTAATGCGAGAAACACGTTTTCTGGTGTTTTCACCACTCCACAGTGCGTCTGATATGCAGAACCGGTGATATCTTGATTTTCGTGGTGTTTCCAGCTGAGATATGCATTTTCTGCGATAATCTTTGTGTTTCATCTATGAGAAGGATGCAGAATTATCCCGAACGCTCTTTTCGAGCTAGTTAATGCGAGTAACACGTTTTCTGGTGTTTTCACCACCCCACAGTGCGGTTGATATGCAGTACCGGCGACATCTTGGTTTTCGTCGGGTTTCAAGCTGAGATATGCATTTTCTGCGATAATAATGGTGAGACTTGAGTCAGAAGTATGCAGAATCATCTAGATCGCTCTTCTCGAGCTATTTAATGCGAGAAACACGCTATCTGGTGTTTTCACCACTCCACTGTGCGTTTGATATGCAGAACCGGCGACATCTTGGATTTCGTCGGGTTTGAAGCTGAGATATGCATTTTCTGCGATAATCTTGGTGAGTCTTCTGTCCGAAGTATGCAGAATCATCTAGATCGCTCTTTTCGAGCTATTTAATGCGAGAAACACGTTATCTGGTGTTTTGAGCACTCCACAGTGCGTTTGATATGTAGAGCCGCCGATAACTTGGTTTTCGTGGGGTTTCCAGCTGAAATATGCATTTTCTGCGATAATCTTGGTGTCTCATCTATGAGAAGTATGCAGAATCATATAGATCGCTCTTCTCGAGCTATTTAATGCGAGAAACACGCTATCTGGTGTTTTCACTACTCCACAGTGCGTTTGATATGCAGAACCGGCGACATCTTGATTTTCGTGAGGTTTCTAGCTGAGATATGCATTTTCTGCGATAATCTTGGTGAGTCTTCTGTCCGAAGTATGCAGAATCATCTAGATCGCTCTTTTCGAGCTATTTAATGCGAGAAACACGTTATCTGGTGTTTTGAGCACTCCACAGTGCGTTTGATATGTAGAGCCGCCGATAACTTGGTTTTCGTGGGGTTTCCAGCTGAAATATGCATTTTCTGCGATAATCTTGGTGTTTCATCTATGAGAAGTATGCAGAATCATCGAGAACGCTCTTTTCGAGCTAGTTAATGCGAGAAACACGTTTTCTGGTGTTTTCACCACTCCACAGTGCGTCTGATATGCAGAACCGGCGATATCTTGATTTTCGTGGTGTTTCCAGCTGAGATATGCATTTTCTGCGATAATCTTAGTGAGTCTTCTGTCAGAAGTATGCAGAATCATCTAGATCGCTCTTTTCGAGCTATTTAATGCGGGAAACACGTTATCTGGTGTTTTGACCACTCCACAGTGCGTTTGATATGTAGAGCCGCCGATAACTTGGTTGTCGTGGGGTTTCCAGCTGAAATATGCATTTTCTGCGATAATCTTGGTGTTTCATCTATGAGAAGTATGCAGAATCATCGAGAACGCTCTTTTCGTGCTAGTTAATGCGAGAAACACGTTTTCTGGTGTTTTCACCACTCCACAGTGCGTCTGATATGCAGAACCGGTGATATCTTGATTTTCGTGGTGTTTCCAGCTGAGATATGCATTTTCTGCGATAATCTTTGTGTTTCATCTATGAGAAGGATGCAGTATTATCCCGAACGCTCTTTTCGAGCTAGTTAATCCGAGTAACACGTTTTCTGGTGTTTTCACCACCCCACTGTGCGGTTGATATGCAGTACCGGCGACATCTTGGTTTTCGTCGGGTTTCAAGCTGAGATATGCATTTTCTGCGATAATAATGGTGAGACTTGAGTCAGAAGTATGCAGAATCATCTAGATCGCTCTTCTCGAGCTATTTAATGCGAGAAACACGCTATCTGGTGTTTTCACCACTCCACTGTGCGTTTGATATGCAGAACCGGCGACATCTTGGATTTCGTCGGGTTTGAAGCTGAGATATGCATTTTCTGCGATAATTTTCGTGAGTCTTCTGTCCGAAGTATGCAGAATCATCTAGATCGCTCTTTTCGAGCTATTTAATGCGAGAAACACGTTATCTGGTGTTTTGAGCACTCCACAGTGCGTTTGATATGTAGAGCCGCCGATAACTTGGTTTTCGTGGGGTTTCCAGCTGAAATATGCATTTTCTGCGATAATCTTGGTGTCTCATCTATGAGAAGTATGCAGAATCATATAGATCGCTCTTCTCGAGCTATTTAATGCGAGAAACACGCTATCTGGTGTTTTCACTACTCCACAGTGCGTTTGATATGCAGAACCGGCGACATCTTGATTTTCGTGAGGTTTCTAGCTGAGATATGCATTTTCTGCGGTAATATTGGTGAGACTTCAGTCAGAAGTATGCAGAATCATCTAGATCGCTCGTTTCGAGCTATTTAATGCGAAAAAACAAGTTTTCTGGTGGATTGACCACTCCACAGTGCGTTTGATATGTAGAGCCGCCGATAACTTGGTTGTCGTGGGGTTTCCAGCTGAAATATGCATTTTCTGCGATAATCTTGGTGTTTCATCTATGAGAAGTATGCAGAATCATCGAGAACGCTCTTTTCGTGCTAGTTAATGCGAGAAACACGTTTTCTGGTGTTTTCACCACTCCACAGTGCGTCTGATATGCAGAACCGGTGATATCTTGATTTTCGTGGTGTTTCCAGCTGAGATATGCATTTTCTGCGATAATCTTTGTGTTTCATCTATGAGAAGGATGCAGAATTATCCCGAACGCTCTTTTCGAGCTAGTTAATGCGAGTAACACGTTTTCTGGTGTTTTCACCACCCCACAGTGCGGTTGATATGCAGTACCGGCGACATCTTGGTTTTCGTCGGGTTTCAAGCTGAGATATGCATTTTCTGCGATAATAATGGTGAGACTTGAGTCAGAAGTATGCAGAATCATCTAGATCGCTCTTCTCGAGCTATTTAATGCGAGAAACACGCGATCTGGTGTTTTCACCACTCCACTGTGCGTTTGATATGCAGAACCGGCGACATCTTGGATTTCGTCGGGTTTGAAGCTGAGATATGCATTTTCTGCGATAATCTTGGTGAGTCTTCTGTCCGAAGTATGCAGAATCATCTAGATCGCTCTTTTCGAGCTATTTAATGCGAGAAACACGTTATCTGGTGTTTTGAGCACTCCACAGTGCGTTTGATATGTAGAGCCGCCGATAACTTGGTTTTCGTGGGGTTTCCAGCTGAAATATGCATTTTCTGCGATAATCTTGGTGTCTCATCTATGAGAAGTATGCAGAATCATATAGATCGCTCTTCTCGAGCTATTTAATGCGAGAAACACGCTATCTGGTGTTTTCACTACTCCACAGTGCGTTTGATATGCAGAACCGGCGACATCTTGATTTTCGTGAGGTTTCTAGCTGAGATATGCATTTTCTGCGGTAATATTGGTGAGACTTCAGTCAGAAGTATACAGAATCATCTAGATCGCTCGTTTCGAGCTATTTAATGCGAAAAAACAAGTTTTCTGGTGGATTGACCACTCCACAGTGCGTTTGATATGTAGAGCCGCCGATAACTTGGTTGTCGTGGGGTTTCCAGCTGAAATATGCATTTTCTGCGATAATCTTGGTGTTTCATCTATGAGAAGTATGCAGAATCATCGAGAACGCTCTTTTCGTGCTAGTTAATGCGAGAAACACGTTTTTTGGTGTTTTCACCACTCCACAGTGCGTCTGATATGCAGAACCGGTGATATCTTGATTTTCGTGGTGTTTCCAGCTGAGATATGCATTTTCTGCGATAATCTTTGTGTTTCATCTATGAGAAGGATGCAGAATTATCCCGAACGCTCTTTTCGAGCTAGTTAATGCGAGTAACACGTTTTCGGGTGTTTTCACCACCCCACAGTGCGGTTGATATGCAGTACCGGCGACATCTTGGTTTTCGTCGGGTTTCAAGCTGAGATATGCATTTTCTGCGATAATAATGGTGAGACTTCACTCAGAAGTATGCAGAATCATCTAGATCGCTCTTCTCGAGCTATTTAATGCGAGAAACACGCTATCTGGTGTTTTCACCACTCCACTGTGCGTTTGATAGGCAGAACCGGCGACATCTTGGATTTCGTCGGGTTTCAAGCTGAGATATGCATTTTCTGCGATAATCTTGGTGAGTCTTCTGTCCGAAGTATGCAGAATCATCTAGATCGCTCTTTTCGAGCTATTTAATGCGAGAAACACGTTATCTGGTGTTTTGAGCACTCCACAGTGCGTTTGATATGTAGAGCCGCCGATAACTTGGTTTTCGTGGGGTTTCCAGCTGAAATATGCATTTTCTGCGATAATCTTGGTGTTTCATCTATGAGAAGTATGCAGAATCATCGAGAACGCTCTTTTCGAGCTAGTTAATGCGAGAAACACGTTTTCTGGTGTTTTCACCACTCCACAGTGCGTCTGATATGCAGAACCGGCGATATCTTGATTTTCGTGGTGTTTCCAGCTGAGATATGCATTTTCTGCGATAATCTTAGTGAGTCTTCTGTCAGAAGTATGCAGAATCATCTAGATCGCTCTTTTCGAGCTATTTAATGCGGGAGACACGTTATCTGGTGTTTTGACCACTCCACAGTGCGTTTGATATGTAGAGCAGCCGATAACTTGGTTTTCGTGGTGTTTCCAGCTGAAATATGCATTTTCTGCGATAATCTTGGTGTTTCATCTATGAGAAGTATGCAGAATCATCTAGATCGCTCTTTTCGAGCTATTTAATGCGAGAAACACGTTATCTGGTGTATTCACCACTCCACAGTACGTTTGACATGCAGTAACGGAGATATCTTGGTTTCGGTCGGGTTTCAAGCTGAGATATGCATTTTCTGCGATAATCTTGGAGAGACTTTAGTCAGAAGTATGCTGAATCATCTAGATCGCTCTATTCGAGCTATTTAATGCGAGAAACACGCTATCTGGTGTTTTCATCACTCCACAGGGCGTTTGATATGCAGAACCGGCGATATCTTGGTTTTCGTGGGGTTTCCAGCTGAGATATGCATTTTCTGCGATAAGCTTGGTGAGTCTTCTGTCCGAAGAATGCAGAATCATCTAGATCGCTCTTTTCGAGCTATTTAATGCGAGAAACACGTTATCTGGTGTTTTGAGCACTCCACAGTGCGTTTGATATGTAGAGCCGCCGATAACTTGGTTTTCGTGGGGTTTCCAGCTGAAATATGCATTTTCTGCGATAATCTTGGTGTCTCATCTATGAGAAGTATGCAGAATCATATAGATCGCTCTTCTCGAGCTATTTAAAGCGAGAAACACGCTATCTGGTGTTTTCACTACTCCACAGTGCGTTTGATATGCAGAACCGGCGACATCTTGATTTTCGTGAGGTTTCTAGCTGAGATATGCATATTCTGCGGTAATATTGGTGAGACTTCAGTCAGAAGTATGCAGAATCATCTAGATCGCTCGTTTCGAGCTATTTAATGCGAAAAAACAAGTTTTCTGGTGGAATGACCACTCCACAGGGCGTTTGATATGCAGAACCGGTGATATCTTGATTTTCGTGGTGTTTCCAGCTGAGATATGCATTTTCTGCGATAATCTTTGTGTTTCATCTATGAGAAGGATGCAGAATTATCCCGAACGCTCTTTTCGAGCTAGTTAATGCGAGTAACACGTTTTCTGGTGTTTTCACCACCCCACAGTGCGGTTGATATGCAGTACCGGCGACATCTTGGTTTTCGTCGGGTTTCAAGCTGAGATATGCATTTTCTGCGATAATAATGGTGAGACTTGAGTCAGAAGTATGCAGAATCATCTAGATCGCTCTTCTCGAGCTATTTAATGCGAGAAACACGCTATCTGGTGTTTTCACCACTCCACTGTGCGTTTGATATGCAGAACCGGCGACATCTTGGATTTCGTCGGGTTTGAAGCTGAGATATGCATTTTCTGCGATAATCTTGGTGAGTCTTCTGTCCGAAGTATGCAGAATCATCTAGATCGCTCTTTTCGAGCTATTTAATGCGAGAAACACGTTATCTGGTGTTTTGAGCACTCCACAGTGCGTTTGATATGTAGAGCCGCCGATAACTTGGTTTTCGTGGGGTTTCCAGCTGAAATATGCATTTTCTGCGATAATCTTGGTGTCTCATCTATGAGAAGTATGCAGAATCATATAGATCGCTCTTCTTGAGCTATTTAATGCGAGAAACACGCTATCTGGTGTTTTCACTACTCCACAGTGCGTTTGATATGCAGAACCGGCGACATCTTGATTTTCGTGAGGTTTCTAGCTGAGATATGCATTTTCTGCGGTAATATTGGTGAGACTTCAGTCAGAAGTATACAGAATCATCTAGATCGCTCGTTTCGAGCTATTTAATGCGAAAAAACAAGTTTACTGGTGGATTGACCACTCCACAGTGCGTTTGATATGTAGAGCCGCCGATAACTTGGTTGTCGTGGGGTTTCCAGCTGAAATATGCATTTTCTGCGATAATCTTGGTGTTTCATCTATGAGAAGTATGCAGAATCATCGAGAACGCTCTTTTCGTGCTAGTTAATGCGAGAAACACGTTTTTTGGTGTTTTCACCACTCCACAGTGCGTCTGATATGCAGAACCGGTGATATCTTGATTTTCGTGGTGTTTCCAGCTGAGATATGCATTTTCTGCGATAATCTTTGTGTTTCATCTATGAGAAGGATGCAGAATTATCCCGAACGCTCTTTTCGAGCTAGTTAATGCGAGTAACACGTTTTCGGGTGTTTTCACCACCCCACAGTGCGGTTGATATGCAGTACCGGCGACATCTTGGTTTTCGTCGGGTTTCAAGCTGAGATATGCATTTTCTGCGATAATAATGGTGAGACTTCACTCAGAAGTATGCAGAATCATCTAGATCGCTCTTCTCGAGCTATTTAATGCGAGAAACACGCTATCTGGTGTTTTCACCACTCCACTGTGCGTTTGATAGGCAGAACCGGCGACATCTTGGATTTCGTCGGGTTTCAAGCTGAGATATGCATTTTCTGCGATAATCTTGGTGAGTCTTCTGTCCGAAGTATGCAGAATCATCTAGATCGCTCTTTTCGAGCTATTTAATGCGAGAAACACGTTATCTGGTGTTTTGAGCACTCCACAGTGCGTTTGATATGTAGAGCCGCCGATAACTTGGTTTTCGTGGGGTTTCCAGCTGAAATATGCATTTTCTGCGATAATCTTGGTGTTTCATCTATGAGAAGTATGCAGAATCATCGAGAACGCTCTTTTCGAGCTAGTTAATGCGAGAAACACGTTTTCTGGTGTTTTCACCACTCCACAGTGCGTCTGATATGCAGAACCGGCGATATCTTGATTTTCGTGGTGTTTCCAGCTGAGATATGCATTTTCTGCGATAATCTTAGTGAGTCTTCTGTCAGAAGTATGCAGAATCATCTAGATCGCTCTTTTCGAGCTATTTAATGCGGGAGACACGTTATCTGGTGTTTTGACCACTCCACAGTGCGTTTGATATGTAGAGCAGCCGATAACTTGGTTTTCGTGGTGTTTCCAGCTGAAATATGCATTTTCTGCGATAATCTTGGTGTTTCATCTATGAGAAGTATGCAGAATCATCTAGATCGCTCTTTTCGAGCTATTTAATGCGAGAAACACGTTATCTGGTGTATTCACCACTCCACAGTACGTTTGACATGCAGTAACGGAGATATCTTGGTTTCGGTCGGGTTTCAAGCTGAGATATGCATTTTCTGCGATAATCTTGGAGAGACTTTAGTCAGAAGTATGCTGAATCATCTAGATCGCTCTATTCGAGCTATTTAATGCGAGAAACACGCTATCTGGTGTTTTCATCACTCCACAGGGCGTTTGATATGCAGAACCGGCGATATCTTGGTTTTCGTGGGGTTTCCAGCTGAGATATGCATTTTCTGCGATAAGCTTGGTGAGTCTTCTGTCCGAAGAATGCAGAATCATCTAGATCGCTCTTTTCGAGCTATTTAATGCGAGAAACACGTTATCTGGTGTTTTGAGCACTCCACAGTGCGTTTGATATGTAGAGCCGCCGATAACTTGGTTTTCGTGGGGTTTCCAGCTGAAATATGCATTTTCTGCGATAATCTTGGTGTCTCATCTATGAGAAGTATGCAGAATCATATAGATCGCTCTTCTCGAGCTATTTAAAGCGAGAAACACGCTATCTGGTGTTTTCACTACTCCACAGTGCGTTTGATATGCAGAACCGGCGACATCTTGATTTTCGTGAGGTTTCTAGCTGAGATATGCATATTCTGCGGTAATATTGGTGAGACTTCAGTCAGAAGTATGCAGAATCATCTAGATCGCTCGTTTCGAGCTATTTAATGCGAAAAAACAAGTTTTCTGGTGGAATGACCACTCCACAGTGCGTTTGATATGTAGAGCCGCCGATAACTTGGTTGTCGTGGGGTTTCCAGCTGAAATATGCATTTTCTGCGATAATCTTGGTGTTTCATCTATGAGAAGTATGCAGAATCATCGAGAACGCTCTTTTCGTGCTAGTTAATGCGAGAAACACGTTTTCTGGTGTTTTCACCACTCCACAGTGCGTCTGATATGCAGAACCGGTGATATCTTGATTTTCGTGGTGTTTCCAGCTGAGATATGCATTTTCTGCGATAATCTTAGTGAGTCTTCTGTCAGAAGTATGCAGAATCATCTAGATCGCTCTTTTCGAGCTATTTAATGCGGGAAACACGTTATCTGGTGTATTCACCACTCCACAGTACGTTTGACATGCAGTAACGGAGATATCTTGGTTTCGGTCGGGTTTCAAGCTGAGATATGCATTTTCTGCGATAATCTTGGTGAGACTTTAGTCAGAAGTATGCTGAATCATCTAGATCGCTCTATTCGAGCTATTTAATGCGAGAAACACGCTATCTGGTGTTTTCATCACTCCACAGGGCGTTTGATATGCAGAACCGGCGATATCTTGGTTTTCGTGGGGTTTCCAGCTGAGATATGCATTTTCTGCGATAAGCTTGGTGAGTCTTCTGTCCGAAGAATGCAGAATCATCTAGATCGCTCTTTTCGAGCTATTTAATGCGAGAAACACGTTATCTGGTGTTTTGAGCACTCCACAGTGCGTTTGATATGTAGAGCCGCCGATAACTTGGTTTTCGTGGGGTTTCCAGCTGAAATATGCATTTTCTGCGATAATCTTGGTGTCTCATCTATGAGAAGTATGCAGAATCATATAGATCGCTCTTCTCGAGCTATTTAAAGCGAGAAACACGCTATCTGGTGTTTTCACTGCTCCACAGTGCGTTTGATATGCAGAACCGGCAACATCTTGATTTTCGTGAGGTTTCTAGCTGAGATATGCAGATTCTGCGGTAATATTGGTGAGACTTCAGTCAGAAGTATGCAGAATCATCTAGATCGCTCGTTTCGAGCTATTTAATGCGAAAAAACAAGTTTTCTGGTGGAATGACCACTCCACAGTGCGTTTGATATGTAGAGCCGCCGATAACTTGGTTGTCGTGGGGTTTCCAGCTGAAATATGCATTTTCTGCGATAATCTTGGTGTTTCATCTATGAGAAGTATGCAGAATCATCGAGAACGCTCTTTTCGTGCTAGTTAATGCGAGAAACACGTTTTCTGGTGTTTTCACCACTCCACAGTGCGTCTGATATGCAGAACCGGTGATATCTTGATTTTCGTGGTGTTTCCAGCTGAGATATGCATTTTCTGCGATAATCTTTGTGTTTCATCTATGAGAAGGATGCAGAATTATCCCGAACGCTCTTTTCGAGCTAGTTAATCCGAGTAACACGTTTTCTGGTGTTTTCACCACCCCACTGTGCGGTTGATATGCAGTACCGGCGACATCTTGGTTTTCGTCGGGTTTCAAGCTGAGATATGCATTTTCTGCGATAATAATGGTGAGACTTGAGTCAGAAGTATGCAGAATCATCTAGATCGCTCTTCTCGAGCTATTTAATGCGAGAAACACGCTATCTGGTGTTTTCACCACTCCACTGTGCGTTTGATATGCAGAACCGGCGACATCTTGGATTTCGTCGGGTTTGAAGCTGAGATATGCATTTTCTGCGATAATTTTCGTGAGTCTTCTGTCCGAAGTATGCAGAATCATCTAGATCGCTCTTTTCGAGCTATTTAATGCGAGAAACACGTTATCTGGTGTTTTGAGCACTCCACAGTGCGTTTGATATGTAGAGCCGCCGATAACTTGGTTTTCGTGGGGTTTCCAGCTGAAATATGCATTTTCTGCGATAATCTTGGTGTCTCATCTATGAGAAGTATGCAGAATCATATAGATCGCTCTTCTCGAGCTATTTAATGCGAGAAACACGCTATCTGGTGTTTTCACTACTCCACAGTGCGTTTGATATGCAGAACCGGCGACATCTTGATTTTCGTGAGGTTTCTAGCTGAGATATGCATTTTCTGCGGTAATATTGGTGAGACTTCAGTCAGAAGTATGCAGAATCATCTAGATCGCTCGTTTCGAGCTATTTAATGCGAAAAAACAAGTTTTCTGGTGGATTGACCACTCCACAGTGCGTTTGATATGTAGAGCCGCCGATAACTTGGTTGTCGTGGGGTTTCCAGCTGAAATATGCATTTTCTGCGATAATCTTGGTGTTTCATCTATGAGAAGTATGCAGAATCATCGAGAACGCTCTTTTCGTGCTAGTTAATGCGAGAAACACGTTTTCTGGTGTTTTCACCACTCCACAGTGCGTCTGATATGCAGAACCGGTGATATCTTGATTTTCGTGGTGTTTCCAGCTGAGATATGCATTTTCTGCGATAATCTTTGTGTTTCATCTATGAGAAGGATGCAGAATTATCCCGAACGCTGTTTTCGAGCTAGTTAATGCGAGTAACACGTTTTCTGGTGTTTTCACCACCCCACAGTGCGGTTGATATGCAGTACCGGCGACATCTTGGTTTTCGTCGGGTTTCAAGCTGAGATATGCATTTTCTGCGATAATAATGGTGAGACTTGAGTCAGAAGTATGCAGAATCATCTAGATCGCTCTTCTCGAGCTATTTAATGCGAGAAACACGCTATCTGGTGTTTTCACCACTCCACTGTGCGTTTGATATGCAGAACCGGCGACATCTTGGATTTCGTCGGGTTTGAAGCTGAGATATGCATTTTCTGCGATAATCTTGGTGAGTCTTCTGTCCGAAGTATGCAGAATCATCTAGATCGCTCTTTTCGAGCTATTTAATGCGAGAAACACGTTATCTGGTGTTTTGAGCACTCCACAGTGCGTTTGATATGTAGAGCCGCCGATAACTTGGTTTTCGTGGGGTTTCCAGCTGAAATATGCATTTTCTGCGATAATCTTGGTGTCTCATCTATGAGAAGTATGCAGAATCATATAGATCGCTCTTCTCGAGCTATTCAATGCGAGAAACACGCTATCTGGTGTTTTCACTACTCCACAGTGCGTTTGATATGCAGAACCGGCGACATCTTGATTTTCGTGAGGTTTCTAGCTGAGATATGCATTTTCTGCGGTAATATTGGTGAGACTTCAGTCAGAAGTATACAGAATCATCTAGATCGCTCGTTTCGAGCTATTTAATGCGAAAAAACAAGTTTTCTGGTGGATTGACCACTCCACAGTGCGTTTGATATGTAGAGCCGCCGATAACTTGGTTGTCGTGGGGTTTCCAGCTGAAATATGCATTTTCTGCGATAATCTTGGTGTTTCATCTATGAGAAGTATGCAGAATCATCGAGAACGCTCTTTTCGTGCTAGTTAATGCGAGAAACACGTTTTTTGGTGTTTTCACCACTCCACAGTGCGTCTGATATGCAGAACCGGTGATATCTTGATTTTCGTGGTGTTTCCAGCTGAGATATGCATTTTCTGCGATAATCTTTGTGTTTCATCTATGAGAAGGATGCAGAATTATCCCGAACGCTCTTTTCGAGCTAGTTAATGCGAGTAACACGTTTTCGGGTGTTTTCACCACCCCACAGTGCGGTTGATATGCAGTACCGGCGACATCTTGGTTTTCGTCGGGTTTCAAGCTGAGATATGCATTTTCTGCGATAATAATGGTGAGACTTCACTCAGAAGTATGCAGAATCATCTAGATCGCTCTTCTCGAGCTATTTAATGCGAGAAACACGCTATCTGGTGTTTTCACCACTCCACTGTGCGTTTGATAGGCAGAACCGGCGACATCTTGGATTTCGTCGGGTTTCAAGCTGAGATATGCATTTTCTGCGATAATCTTGGTGAGTCTTCTGTCCGAAGTATGCAGAATCATCTAGATCGCTCTTTTCGAGCTATTTAATGCGAGAAACACGTTATCTGGTGTTTTGAGCACTCCACAGTGCGTTTGATATGTAGAGCCGCCTGTAACTTGGTTTTCGTGGGGTTTCCAGCTGTAATATGCATTTTCTGCGATAATATTGGTGAGACTTCAGTCAGAAGTATGCAGAATCACCTAGATCGCTCGTTTCGAGCTATTTAATGCGAAAAAACAAGTTTTCTGGTGTTTTGACCACTCCACAGTGCGTTTGATATGTAGAGCCGCCGATAACTTGGTTTTCGTGGGGTTTCCAGCTGAAATATGCATTTTCTGCGATAATCTTGGTGTTTCATCTATGAGGAGTATGCAGAATCATCGGGAACGCTCTTTTTGAGCTAGTTAATGCGAGAAACACGTTTTCTGGTGTTTTTACCACCCCACAGTGCGTTTGATATGCAGAACCGGCGACATCGTGGTTTTCGTCGGGTTTCAAGCTGAGATATGCATTTTCTGCGATAATATTGGTGAGACTTCAGTCAGAAGTATGCAGAATCACCTAGATCGCTCGTTTCGAGCTATTTAATGCGAAAAAACAAGTTTTCTGGTGTTTTGACCACTCCACAGTGCGTTTGATATGTAGAGCCGCCGATAACTTGGTTTTCGTGGGGTTTCCAGCTGAAATATGCATTTTCTGCGATAATCTTGGTGTTTCATTTATGAGGAGTATGCAGAATCATCGGGAACGCTCTTTTCGAGCTAGTTAGTGCGAGAAACACGTTTTCTGGTGTTTTCACCACTCCACGGTGCGTCCGATATGCAGAACCGGCGATATCTTGGTTTTCGTGGGGTTTCCAGCAGAGATATGCATTTCCTGCGATAATATTGGTGAGACTTCAGTCAGAAGTATGCAGAATCACCTAGATCGCTCGTTTCGAGCTATTTAATGCGAAAAAACAAGTTTTCTGGTGTTTTGACCACTCCACAGTGCGTTTGATATGTAGAGCCGCCGATAACTTGGTTGTCGTGGCGTTTCCAGCTGAAATATGCATTTTCTGCGATAATCTTGGTGTTTCATCTATGAGGAGTATGCAGAATCATCGGGAACGCTCTTTTCGAGCTAGTTAATGCGAGAAACACGTTTTCTGGTGTTTTTACCACCCCACAGTGCGTTTGATATGCAGAACCGGCGACATCGTGGTTTTCGTCGGGTTTCAAGCTGAGATATGCATTTTCTGCGATAATATTGGTGAGACTTCAGTCAGAAGTATGCAGAATCATCTAGATCGCACGTTTCGAGCTATTTAATGCGAAAAAACAAGTTTTCTGGGGTTTTGACCACTCCACAGTGCGTTTGATATGTAGAGCCACCGATAACTTGGTTTGCGTGGGGTTTCCAGCTGAAATATGCATTTGCTGCGATAATCTTGGTGAGTCTTCTGTCAGAAGTATGCAGAATCAACTAGATCGCTCTGATCGAGCTATTCAATGCGAGAAACACGTTTTCTGGTGTTTTCACCCCTCCACGGTGCGTCTGATATGCAGAACCGGCGATATCGTGGTTTTCGTGGTGTTTCCAGCTGAGATATGCATTTTCTGCGATAATCTTGGTGAGTGTTCTGTCAGAAGTATGCAGAATAATTGAGATCGCTCTATTCGAGCTATTTAATGCGAGAAACACGTTATCTGGTTGTTTTCACCACTCCGCAGTGCGTTTGATATGCAGAACCTGCGACATCTTGATTTTCGTGGGGTTTGCAGCTGAGATATGCATTTTCTGCGATAATCTTGGTGAGACTTCAGTCAGAAGTATGCAGAATCATCTAGATCGCTCGTTTCGAGCTATTTAATGCGAAAAAACAAGTTTTCTGGTGATTTGACCACTCCACAGAGCGTTTGATATGCAGTACCGGCGACATCTTGGTTTTCGTCGGGTTTCAAGCTGAGATATGCATTTTCTGCGATAATATTGGTGAGACTTCAGTCAGAAGTATGCAGAATCATCTAGATCGCTCGTTTCGAGCTATTTTATGCGAGAAACACGTTATCTCGTTGTTTTCACCACTCCACAGTGCGTTTGATATGCAGAACCGGCGACATCTTGATTTTCGTGAGGTTTCAAGCTGAGATATGCATTTTCTGCGATAATCTTTGTGAGACTTCAGTCAGAAGTATGCAGAATCATCTAGATCGCTCGTTTCGAGCTATTTAATGCGAAAAAACAAGTTTTCTTGTGTTGTGACCACTCCACAGTGCGTTTGATATGTAGAGCCGCCGATAACTTGGTTATCGTAGGGTTTCCAGCTGAAATATGCATTTTCTGCGATAATCTTGGTGCTTCATCTATGAGGAGTATGCAGAATCATCGGGAACGTTCTTTTCGAGCTAGTTAATGCGAGAAACACTTTTTCTGGTGTTTTCAACAATCCACAGTGCGTCTGATATGCAGAACCGGCGATATCTTGGTTTTCGTGGGGTTTCCAGCTGAGATATGCATTTTCTGCGATAATCTTTTTGAGCCTTCTGTCTGAAGTATGCAGAATCATCGAGATCGCTCTTTTCGAGGTATTTAATGCGAGAAACACGTTTTCTGGTGTTTTCACCACTCCACGGTGCGTCTGATATGCAGAACCGGCGATATCTTGGTTTTCGTGGGGTCTCCAGCTGAGATATGCATTTTCTGCGATAATATTGGTGAGACTTCAGTCAGAAGTATGCAGAATCACCTAGATCGCTCGTTTCGAGCTATTTAATGCGAAAAAACAAGTTTTCTGGTGTTTTGACCACTCCACAGTGCGTTTGATATGTAGAGCCGCCGATAACTTGGTTGTCGTGGCGTTTCCAGCTGAAATATGCATTTTCTGCGATAGTCTAGGTGTTTCATCTATGAGAAGTATGCAGAATCATCGAGAACGCTCTTTTCGAGTTAGTTAATGCGAAAAAACAAGTTTTCTGGTGTTTTGACCACTCCACAGTGCGTTTGATATGCAGGACCGGCGACATCTTGATTTTCGTGAGGTTTCTAGCTGAGATATGCATTTTCTGCGATAATATTGGTGAGACTTCAGTCAGAAGTATGCAGAATCATCTAGATCGCACGTTTCGAGCTATTTAATGCGAAAAAACAAGTTTTCTGGGGTTTTGACCACTCCACAGTGCGTTTGATATGTAGAGCCACCGATAACTTGGTTTGCGTGGGGTTTCCAGCTGAAATATGCATTTGCTGCGATAATCTTGGTGAGTCTTCTGTCAGAAGTATGCAGAATCAACTAGATCGCTCTGATCGAGCTATTCAATGCGAGAAACACGTTTTCTGGTGTTTTCACCCCTCCACGGTGCGTCTGATATGCAGAACCGGCGATATCGTGGTTTTCGTGGTGTTTCCAGCTGAGATATGCATTTTCTGCGATAATCTTGGTGAGTGTTCTGTCAGAAGTATGCAGAATAATTGAGATCGCTCGTTTCGAGCTATTTTATGCGAGAAACACGTTATCTCGTTGTTTTCACCACTCCACAGTGCGTTTGATATGCAGAACCGGCGACATCTTGATTTTCGTGAGGTTTCAAGCTGAGATATGCATTTTCTGCGATAATCTTTGTGAGACTTCAGTCAGAAGTATTCAGAATCATCTAGATCGCTCGTTTCGAGCTATTTAATGCGAAAAAACAAGTTTTCTTGTGTTGTGACCACTCCACAGTGCGTTTGATATGTAGAGCCGCCGATAACTTGGTTATCGTAGGGTTTCCAGCTGAAATATGCATTTTCTGCGATAATCTTGGTGCTTCATCTATGAGGAGTATGCAGAATCATCGGGAACGTTCTTTTCGAGCTAGTTAATGCGAGAAACACTTTTTCTGGTGTTTTCAACAATCCACAGTGCGTCTGATATGCAGAACCGGCGATATCTTGGTTTTCGTGGGGTTTCCAGCTGAGATATGCATTTTCTGCGATAATCTTTTTGAGTCTTCTGTCTGAAGTATGCAGAATCATCGAGATCGCTCTTTTCGAGGTATATAATGCGAGAAACACGTTTTCTGGTGTTTTCACCACTCCACGGTGCGTCTGATATGCAGAACCGGCGATATCTTGGTTTTCGTGGGGTCTCCAGCTGAGATATGCATTTTCTGTAATAATCTTGGTGAGTCTTCTGTCAGAAGTATGCAGAATCATCTAGATCGCTCTTTTCGAGCTATTTAATGCGAGAAAGACGTTTTCAGGTGTATTCACCACTCCACAGTACGTTTGACATGCAGTAACGGAGATATCTTGGTTTCGGCCGGGTTTCAAGCTGAGATATGCATTTTCTGCGATAATCTTGGTGAGACTTTAGTCAGAAGTATGCAGAATCATCTAGATCGCACGTTTCGAGCTATTTAATGCGAAAAAACAAGTTTTCTTGTGTTTTGACCACTCCACAGTTCGTTTGTTATGTAGAGCCGCCGATAACTTGGTTGTCGTGGGGTATCCAGCTGAGATATGCATTTTCTGCGATAATATTGGTGAGACTTCAGTCAGAAGTATGCAGAATCTTCTAGATCGCTCGTTTCAAGCTATTTAATGCGAAAAAACAAGTTCTCTGGAGTTTTGACCACTCCACAGTGCGTTTGATATGTAGAGCCGCCTGTAACTTGGTTTTCGTGGGGTTTCCAGCTGAAATATGCATTTTCTGCGATAATATTGGTGAGACTTCAGTCAGAAGTATGCAGAATCACCTAGATCGCTCGTTTCGAGCTATTTAATGCGAAAAAACAAGTTTTCTGGTGTTTTGACCACTCCACAGTGCGTTTGATATGTAGAGCCGCCGATAACTTGGTTTTCGTGGGGTTTCCAGCTGAAATATGCATTTTCTGCGATAATCTTGGTGAGTCTTCTGTCAGAAGTATGCAGAAACATCTAGATTGCTCTTTTCGAGCTATTTAATGCGAGAAACACGTTTTCTGGTGTTTTCACCACCCCACAGTGCGTTTGATATGCAGGACCGGCGACATCTTGATTTTCGTGAGGTTTCTAGCTGAGATATGCATTTTCTGCGATAATCTTGGTGAGACTTTAGTCAGAAGTATGCAGAATCATCTAGATCGCACGTTTCGAGCTATTTAATGCGAAAAAACAAGTTTTCTTGTGTTTTGACCACTCCACAGTTCGTTTGTTATGTAGAGCCGCCGATAACTTGGTTGTCGTGGGGTTTCCAGCTGAGATATGCATTTTCTGCGATAATATTGGTGAGACTTCAGTCAGAAGTATGCAGAATCTTCTAGATCGCTCGTTTCAAGCTATTTAATGCGAAAAAACAAGTTCTCTGGTGTTTTGACCACTCCACAGTGCGTTTGATATGTAGAGCCGCCTGTAACTTGGTTTTCGTGGGGTTTCCAGCTGTAATATGCATTTTCTGCGATAATATTGGTGAGACTTCAGTCAGAAGTATGCAGAATCACCTAGATCGCTCGTTTCGAGCTATTTAATGCGAAAAAACAAGTTTTCTGGTGTTTTGACCACTCCACAGTGCGTTTGATATGTAGAGCCGCCGATAACTTGGTTTTCGTGGGGTTTCCAGCTGAAATATGCATTTTCTGCGATAATCTTGGTGTTTCATCAATGAGGAGTATGCAGAATCATCGGGAACGCTCTTTTCGAGCTAGTTAATGCGAGAAACACGTTTTCTGGTGTTTTTACCACCCCACAGTGCGTTTGATATGCAGAACCGGCGACATCGTGGTTTTCGTCGGGTTTCAAGCTGAGATATGCATTTTCTGCGATAATATTGGTGAGACTTCAGTCAGAAGTATGCAGAATCACCTAGATCGCTCGTTTCGAGCTATTTAATGCGAAAAAACAAGTTTTCTGGTGTTTTGACCACTCCACAGTGCGTTTGATATGTAGAGCCGCCGATAACTTGGTTTTCGTGGGGTTTCCAGCTGAAATATGCATTTTCTGCGATAATCTTGGTGTTTCATTTATGAGGAGTATGCAGAATCATCGGGAACGCTCTTTTCGAGCTAGTTAGTGCGAGAAACACGTTTTCTGGTGTTTTCACCACTCCACGGTGCGTCCGATATGCAGAACCGGCGATATCTTGGTTTTCGTGGGGTTTCCAGCAGAGATATGCATTTCCTGCGATAATCTTGGTAAGTCTTCTGTCAGAAGTATGCAGAATCATCTAGATCGCTCTTTTCGAACTATTTAATGCGAGAAACACGTTTTCTGGTGTTTTCACCATCCCACAGTGCGTTTGATATGCAGAACCGGCGACATCGTGGTTTTCGTCGGGTTTCAAGCTGAAATATGCATTTGCTGCGATAATCTTGGTGAGTCTTCTGTCAGAAGTATGCAGAATCATCTAGATCGCTCTGATCGAGCTATTTAATGCGAGAAACACGTTTTCTGGTGTTTTCACCCCTCCACGGTGCGTCTGATATGCAGAACCGGCGATATCGTGGTTTTCGTGGTGTTTCCAGCTGAGATATGCATTTTCTGCGATAATCTTGGTGAGTGTTCTGCCAGAAGTATGCAGAATCATTGAGATCGCACTATTCGAGCTATTTAATGCGAGAAACACGTTATCTGGTTGTTTTCACCACTCCGCAGTGCGTTTGATATGCAGAACCTGCGACATCTTGATTTTCGTGGGGTTTGCAGCTGAGATATGCATTTTCTGCGATAATCTTGGTGAGACTTCAGTCAGAAGTATGCAGAATCATCTAGATCGCTCGTTTCGAGCTATTTAATGCGAAAAAACAAGTTTTCTGGTGATTTGACCACTCCACAGTGCGTTTGATATGCAGTACCGGTGACATCTTGGTTTTCGTCGGGTTTCAAGCTGAGATATGCATTTTCTGCGATAATATTGGTGAGACTTCAGTCAGAAGTATGCAGAATCATCTAGATCGCTCGTTTCGAGCTATTTAATGCGAGAAACACGTTATCTCGTTGTTTTCACCACTCCACAGTGCGTTTGATATGCAGAACCGGCGACATCTTGATTTTCGTGAGGTTTCAAGCTGAAATATGCATTTGCTGCGATAATCTTGGTGAGTCTTCTGTCAGAAGTATGCAGAATCATCTAGATCGCTCTGATCGAGCTATTTAATGCGAGAAACACGTTTTCTGGTGTTTTCACCCCTCCACGGTGCGTCTGATATGCAGAACCGGCGATATCGTGGTTATCGTGGGGTTTCCAGCTGAAATATGCATTTTCTGCGATAATCTTGGTGCTTCATCTATGAGGAGTATGCAGAATCATCGGGAACGTTCTTTTCGAGCTAGTTAATGCGAGAAACACTTTTTCTGGTGTTTTCAACAATCCACAGTGCGTCTGATATGCAGAACCGGCGATATCTTGGTTTTCGTGGGGTTTCCAGCTGAGATATGCATTTTCTGCGATAATCTTGGTGCTTCATCTATGAGGAGTATGCAGAATCATCGGGAACGTTCTTTTCGAGCAAGTTAATGCGAGAAACACTTTTTCTGGTGTTTTCAACAATCCACAGTGCGTCTGATATGCAGAACCGGCGATATCTTGGTTTTCGTGGGGTTTCCAGCTGAGATATGCATTTTCTGCGATAATCTTGGTGCTTCATCTATGAGGAGTATGCAGAATCATCTAGATCGCTCTTTTCGACCTATTTAATGCGAGAAAGACGTTTTCAGGTGTATTCACCACTCCACAGTACGTTTGACATGCAGTAACGGAGATATCTTGGTTTCGGCCGGGTTTCAATCTGAGATATGCATTTTCTGCGATAATCTTGGTGAGACTTTAGTCAGAAGTATGCAGAATCATCTAGATCGCACGTTTCGAGCTATTTAATGCGAAAAAACAAGTTTTCTTGTGTTTTGACCACTCCACAGTTCGTTTGTTATGTAGAGCCGCCGATAACTTGGTTGTCGTGTGGTTTCCAGCTGAGATATGCATTTTCTGCGATAATATTGGTGAGACTTCAGTCAGAAGTATGCAGAATCTTCTAGATCGCTCGTTTCAAGCTATTTAATGCGAAAAAACAAGTTCTCTGGTGTTTTGACCACTCCACAGTGCGTTTGATATGTAGAGCCGCCTGTAACTTGGTTTTCGTGGGGTTTCCAGCTGAAATATGCATTTTCTGCGATAATATTGGTGAGACTTCAGTCAGAAGTATGCAGAATCACCTAGATCGCTCGTTTCGAGCTATTTAATGCGAAAAAACAAGTTTTCTGGTGTTTTGACCACTCCACAGTGCGTTTGATATGTAGAGCCGCCGATAATTTGGTTGTCGTGGCGTTTCCAGCTGAAATATGTATTTTCTGCGATAATCCTGGTGTTTCATCTATGAGGAGTATGCAGAGTCATCGGGAACGCTCTTTTCGAGCTAGTTAATGCGAGAAACACGTTTTCTGGTGTTTTCAACACTCCACAGTGCGTCTGATATGCAGAACCGGCGATATCTTGGTTTTCGTGGGGTTTCCAGCTGAGATATGCATTTTCTGCAATAATCTTGGTGAGTCTTCTGTCAGAAGTATGCAGAATCATCGAGATCGCTCAATTCGAGCTATTTAATGCGAGAAACATGTTATCTGGTTGTTTTCACCACTCCACAGGGCGTTTGATATGTAGAGCCGCCGATAACTTGGTTTTCGTGGGGTTTCCAGCTGAAATATGCATTTTCTGCGATAATCTTTGTGTTTCATCTATGAGAAGTATGCAGAATCATCCAGAACGCTCTTTTCGAGCTACTTAATGCGAGAATCACGTTTTCTGGTGTATCCACCACTCCAGAGTACGTTTGACATGCAGTAACGGAGATATATTGGTTTCGGTCGGGTTTCAAGCTGAGATATGCATTTTCTGCGATAATCTTGGTGAGACTTCAGTCAGATGTATGCCGAATCTTCTAGATCGCTCGTTTCGAGCTATCTAATGCGAAAAAACAAGTTTTCTGGTGTTTTCAACATTCCACAGTGCGTTTGATATGCAGAACCGTAGCTAACTTGGTTTTCGTGAGGTTTCAAGCTGAGATATGTATTTTCTACAATAATCTTGGTGAGACTTCAGTCAGAAGTATGCAGAATCATCGAGATCGCTCTTTTCGAGGTATCTACTGCTGGAAACACGTTATCTGGTGTTTTGACCACTCCACAGTGCGTTTGATATGTAGAGCCGCCGATAACTTGGTTTTCGTGGGGTTTCCAGCTGAAATATGCATTTTCTGCGATAATCTTGGTGTTTCATTTATGACGAGTATGCAGAATCATCGGGAACGCTCTTTTCGAGCTAGTTAGTGCGAGAAACACGTTTTCTGGTGTTTTCACCACTCCACGGTGCGTCCGATATGCAGAACCGGCGATATCTTGGTTTTCGTGGGGTTTCCAGCAGAGATATGCATTTCCTGCGATAATCTTGGTGAGTCTTCTGTCAGAAGTATGCAGAATCATCTAGATCGCTCTTTTCGACCTATTTAATGCGAGAAACACGTTTTCTGGTGTTTTCACCAATCCACAGTACGTTTGATTTGCAGAACCGGAGATATCTTGGTTTTCGTGAGGTTTCAAGCTGAGATATGCATTTTCTGCGAAAATCTTGGTGAGACTTCAGTCAGAAGTATGCAGAATCATCTAGATCGCTCGTTTCGAGCTATTTAATGCGAGAAACACGTTTTCTGGTGTTTTCACCACTCCACAGTGCGTCTGATATGCAGAACCGGCGATATCTTTGTTTCGGTCGGGTTTCAAGCTGAGATATGCATATTCTGCGACAATATTGGTGAGACTTCATTCAGAAGTATGCAGAATCATCGGGAACGCTCTTTTCGAGCTAGTTAGTGCGAGAAACACGTTTTCTGGTGTATTCACCACTCCACGGTGCGTCCGATATGCAGAACCGGCGATATCTTGGTTTTCGTGGGGTTTCCAGCAGAGATATGCATTTCCTGCGATAATCTTGGTAAGTCTTCAGTCAGAAGTATGCAGAATCATCTGGATCGCTCTTTTCGAACTATTTAATGCGAGAAACACGTTTTCTGGTGTTTTCACCATCCCACAGTGCGTTTGATATGCAGAACCGGCGACATCGTGGTTTTCGTCGGGTTTCAAGCTGAGATATGCATTTTCTGCGATAATATTGGTGAGACTTCAGTCAGAAGTATGCAGAATCACCTAGATCGCTCGTATCGAGCTATTTAATGCGAAATATCAAGTTTTCTGGTGTTTTCACCACTCCACGGTGCGTCCGATATGCTGAACCGGCGATATCTTGGTTTTCGTGGGGTTTCCAGCTGAGATATGCATTTTCTGCGATAATCTTGGTGAGTCTTCTGTCAGAAGTATGCAGAATCATCTAGATCGCTCTTTTCGAGCTATTTAATGCGAGCAACACGTTTTCTAGTGTTTTCACCACCCCACAGTGCGTTTGATATGCAGAACCGGCGACATAGTGGTTTTCGTCGGGTTTCAAGCTGAGATATGCATCTTCTGCGATAATATTGGTGAGACTTCAGTCAGAAGTATGCAGAATCACCTAGATCGCTGGTTTCGAGCTATTTAATGCGAGAAACACGTTTTCTGGTGTTTTCACCACTCCACAGTGCGTCTGATATGCAGAACCGGCGATATCTTGATTTTCGTAGTGTTTCCAGCTGAGATATGTATTTTCTGCGATAATATTGGTGAGACTTCATTCAGAAGTATGCAGAATCACCTAGATCGCTCGTTTCGAGCTATTTAATGCGAAAAAACAAGTTTTCTGGTGTTTTGACCACTCCACAGTGCGTTTGATATGTAGAGCCGCCGATAACTTGGTTTCCGTGGGGTTTCCAGCTGAAATATGCATTTTCTGCGATAATCTTTGTGTTTCATCTATGAGAAGTATGCAGAGTCATCCAGAACGCTCTTTTCGAGCTAGTTAATGCGAGTAACACGTTTTCTGGTGTTTTCACCACTCCACGGTGCGTCCGATATGCTGAACCGGCGATATCTTGGTTTTCGTGTGGTTTCCAGCTGAGATATGCATTTTCTGCGATAATATTGGTGAGACTTCAGTCAGAAGTATGCAGAATCTTCTAGATCGCTCGTTTCAAGCTATTTAAGGCGAAAAAACAAGTTCTCTGGTGTTTTGACCACTCCACAGTGCGTTTGATATGTAGAGCCGCCGATAATTTGGTTGTCGTGGCGTTTCCAGCTGAAATATGCATTTTCTGCGATTATCTTGGTGTTTCATCTATGAGGAGTATGCAGAGTCATCGGGAACGCTCTTTTCGAGCTAGTTAATGCGAGAAACACGTTTTCTGGTGTTTTCAACACTCCACAGTGCGTCTGATATGCAGAACCGGCGATATCGTGGTTTTCGTGGTGTTTCCAGCTGAGATATGCATTTTCTGCGATAATCTTGGTGAGTGTTCTGCCAGAAGTATGCAGAATCATTGAGATCGCACTATTCGAGCTATTTAATGCGAGAAACACGTTATCTGGTTGTTTTCACCACTCCGCAGTGCGTTTGATATGCAGAACCTGCGACATCTTGATTTTCGTGGGGTTTGCAGCTGAGATATGCATTTTCTGCGATAATCTTGGTGAGACTTCAGTCAGAAGTATGCAGAATCATCTAGATCGCTCGTTTCGAGCTATTTAATGCGAAAAAACAAGTTTTCTGGTGATTTGACCACTCCACAGTGCGCTTGATATGCAGTACCGGTGACATCTTGGTTTTCGTCGGGTTTCAAGCTGAGATATGCATTTTCTGCGATAATATTGGTGAGACTTCAGTCAGAAGTATGCAGAATCATCTAGATCGCTCGTTTCGAGCTATTTAATGCGAGAAACACGTTATCTCGTTGTTTTCACCACTCCACAGTGCGTTTGATATGCAGAACCGGCGACATCTTGATTTTCGTGAGGTTTCAAGCTGAAATATGCATTTGCTGCGATAATCTTGGTGAGTCTTCTGTCAGAAGTATGCAGAATCATCTAGATCGCTCTGATCGAGCTATTTAATGCGAGAAACACGTTTTCTGGTGTTTTCACCCCTCCACGGTGCGTCTGATATGCAGAACCGGCGATATCGTGGTTATCGTGGGGTTTCCAGCTGAAATATGCATTTTCTGCGATAATCTTGGTGCTTCATCTATGAGGAGTATGCAGAATCATCGGGAACGTTCTTTTCGAGCTAGTTAATGCGAGAAACACTTTTTCTGGTGTTTTCAACAATCCACAGTGCGTCTGATATGCAGAACCGGCGATATCTTGGTTTTCGTGGGGTTTCCAGCTGAGATATGCATTTTCTGCGATAATCTTGGTGCTTCATCTATGAGGAGTATGCAGAATCATCGGGAACGTTCTTTTCGAGCAAGTTAATGCGAGAAACACTTTTTCTGGTGTTTTCAACAATCCACAGTGCGTCTGATATGCAGAACCGGCGATATCTTGGTTTTCGTGGGGTTTCCAGCTGAGATATGCATTTTCTGCGATAATCTTGGTGCTTCATCTATGAGGAGTATGCAGAATCATCTAGATCGCTCTTTTCGACCTATTTAATGCGAAAAAACAAGTTCTCTGGTGTTTTGACCACTCCACAGTGCGTTTGATATGTAGAGCCGCCTGTAACTTGGTTTTCGTGGGGTTTCCAGCTGAAATATGCATTTTCTGCGATAATATTGGTGAGACTTCAGTCAGAAGTATGCAGAATCACCTAGATCGCTCGTTTCGAGCTATTTAATGCGAAAAAACAAGTTTTCTGGTGTTTTGACCACTCCACAGTGCGTTTGATATGTAGAGCCGCCGATAATTTGGTTGTCGTGGCGTTTCCAGCTGAAATATGTATTTTCTGCGATAATCCTGGTGTTTCATCTATGAGGAGTATGCAGAGTCATCGGGAACGCTCTTTTCGAGCTAGTTAATGCGAGAAACACGTTTTCTGGTGTTTTCAACACTCCACAGTGCGTCTGATATGCAGAACCGGCGATATCTTGGTTTTCGTGGGGTTTCCAGCTGAGATATGCATTTTCTGCAATAATCTTGGTGAGTCTTCTGTCAGAAGTATGCAGAATCATCGAGATCGCTCAATTCGAGCTATTTAATGCGAGAAACATGTTATCTGGTTGTTTTCACCACTCCACAGGGCGTTTGATATGTAGAGCCGCCGATAACTTGGTTTTCGTGGGGTTTCCAGCTGAAATATGCATTTTCTGCGATAATCTTTGTGTTTCATCTATGAGAAGTATGCAGAATCATCCAGAACGCTCTTTTCGAGCTACTTAATGCGAGAATCACGTTTTCTGGTGTATCCACCACTCCAGAGTACGTTTGACATGCAGTAACGGAGATATATTGGTTTCGGTCGGGTTTCAAGCTGAGATATGCATTTTCTGCGATAATCTTGGTGAGACTTCAGTCAGATGTATGCCGAATCTTCTAGATCGCTCGTTTCGAGCTATCTAATGCGAAAAAACAAGTTTTCTGGTGTTTTCAACATTCCACAGTGCGTTTGATATGCAGAACCGTAGCTAACTTGGTTTTCGTGAGGTTTCAAGCTGAGATATGTATTTTCTACAATAATCTTGGTGAGACTTCAGTCAGAAGTATGCAGAATCATCGAGATCGCTCTTTTCGAGGTATCTACTGCTGGAAACACGTTATCTGGTGTTTTGACCACTCCACAGTGCGTTTGATATGTAGAGCCGCCGATAACTTGGTTTTCGTGGGGTTTCCAGCTGAAATATGCATTTTCTGCGATAATCTTGGTGTTTCATTTATGACGAGTATGCAGAATCATCGGGAACGCTCTTTTCGAGCTAGTTAGTGCGAGAAACACGTTTTCTGGTGTTTTCACCACTCCACGGTGCGTCCGATATGCAGAACCGGCGATATCTTGGTTTTCGTGGGGTTTCCAGCAGAGATATGCATTTCCTGCGATAATCTTGGTGAGTCTTCTGTCAGAAGTATGCAGAATCATCTAGATCGCTCTTTTCGACCTATTTAATGCGAGAAACACGTTTTCTGGTGTTTTCACCAATCCACAGTACGTTTGATTTGCAGAACCGGAGATATCTTGGTTTTCGTGAGGTTTCAAGCTGAGATATGCATTTTCTGCGAAAATCTTGGTGAGACTTCAGTCAGAAGTATGCAGAATCATCTAGATCGCTCGTTTCGAGCTATTTAATGCGAGAAACACGTTTTCTGGTGTTTTCACCACTCCACAGTGCGTCTGATATGCAGAACCGGCGATATCTTTGTTTCGGTCGGGTTTCAAGCTGAGATATGCATATTCTGCGACAATATTGGTGAGACTTCATTCAGAAGTATGCAGAATCATCGGGAACGCTCTTTTCGAGCTAGTTAGTGCGAGAAACACGTTTTCTGGTGTATTCACCACTCCACGGTGCGTCCGATATGCAGAACCGGCGATATCTTGGTTTTCGTGGGGTTTCCAGCAGAGATATGCATTTCCTGCGATAATCTTGGTAAGTCTTCAGTCAGAAGTATGCAGAATCATCTGGATCGCTCTTTTCGAACTATTTAATGCGAGAAACACGTTTTCTGGTGTTTTCACCATCCCACAGTGCGTTTGATATGCAGAACCGGCGACATCGTGGTTTTCGTCGGGTTTCAAGCTGAGATATGCATTTTCTGCGATAATATTGGTGAGACTTCAGTCAGAAGTATGCAGAATCACCTAGATCGCTCGTATCGAGCTATTTAATGCGAAATATCAAGTTTTCTGGTGTTTTCACCACTCCACGGTGCGTCCGATATGCTGAACCGGCGATATCTTGGTTTTCGTGGGGTTTCCAGCTGAGATATGCATTTTCTGCGATAATCTTGGTGAGTCTTCTGTCAGAAGTATGCAGAATCATCTAGATCGCTCTTTTCGAGCTATTTAATGCGAGCAACACGTTTTCTAGTGTTTTCACCACCCCACAGTGCGTTTGATATGCAGAACCGGCGACATAGTGGTTTTCGTCGGGTTTCAAGCTGAGATATGCATCTTCTGCGATAATATTGGTGAGACTTCAGTCAGAAGTATGCAGAATCACCTAGATCGCTGGTTTCGAGCTATTTAATGCGAGAAACACGTTTTCTGGTGTTTTCACCACTCCACAGTGCGTCTGATATGCAGAACCGGCGATATCTTGATTTTCGTAGTGTTTCCAGCTGAGATATGTATTTTCTGCGATAATATTGGTGAGACTTCATTCAGAAGTATGCAGAATCACCTAGATCGCTCGTTTCGAGCTATTTAATGCGAAAAAACAAGTTTTCTGGTGTTTTGACCACTCCACAGTGCGTTTGATATGTAGAGCCGCCGATAACTTGGTTTCCGTGGGGTTTCCAGCTGAAATATGCATTTTCTGCGATAATCTTTGTGTTTCATCTATGAGAAGTATGCAGAGTCATCCAGAACGCTCTTTTCGAGCTAGTTAATGCGAGTAACACGTTTTCTGGTGTTTTCACCACTCCACGGTGCGTCCGATATGCTGAACCGGCGATATCTTGGTTTTCGTGTGGTTTCCAGCTGAGATATGCATTTTCTGCGATAATATTGGTGAGACTTCAGTCAGAAGTATGCAGAATCTTCTAGATCGCTCGTTTCAAGCTATTTAAGGCGAAAAAACAAGTTCTCTGGTGTTTTGACCACTCCACAGTGCGTTTGATATGTAGAGCCGCCGATAATTTGGTTGTCGTGGCGTTTCCAGCTGAAATATGCATTTTCTGCGATTATCTTGGTGTTTCATCTATGAGGAGTATGCAGAGTCATCGGGAACGCTCTTTTCGAGCTAGTTAATGCGAGAAACACGTTTTCTGGTGTTTTCAACACTCCACAGTGCGTCTGATATGCAGAACCGGCGATATCTTGGTTTTCGTGGGGTTTCCAGCTGAGATATGCATTTTCTGCAATAATCTTGGTGAGTCTTCTGTCAGAAGTATGCAGAAACATCGAGATCGCTCTATTCGAACTATTTAATGCGAGAAACATGTTATCTGGTTGTTTTCACCCCTCCACAGGGCGTTTGATATGTAGAGCCGCCGATAACTTGGTTTTCGTGGGGTTTCCAGCTGAAATATGCATTTTCTGCGATAATCTTTGTGTTTCATCTATGAGAAGTATGCAGAATCATCCAGAACGCTCTTTTCGAGCTACTTAATGCGAGAATCACGTTTTCTGGTGTATCCACCACTCCAGAGTACGTTTGACATGCAGTAACGGAGATATCTTGGTTTTCGTGAGGTTTCAAGCTGAGATATGCATTTTCTGCGAAAATCTTGGTGAGACTTCAGTCAGAAGTATGCAGAATCATCTAGATCGCTCGTTTCGAGCTATTTAATGCGAGAAACACGTTTTCTGGTGTTTTCACCACTCCACAGTGCGTTTGATATGTAGAGCCGCCGATAACTTGGTTTTCGTGGGGTTTCCAGCTGAAATATGCATTTTCTGCGATAATCTTGGTGTTTCATTTATGACGAGTATGCAGAATCATCGGGAACGCTCTTTTCGAGCTAGTTAGTGCGAGAAACACGTTTTCTGGTGTTTTCACCACTCCACGGTGCGTCCGATATGCAGAACCGGCGATATCTTGGTTTTCGTGGGGTTTCCAGCAGAGATATGCATTTCCTGCGATAATCTTGGTGAGTCTTCTGTCAGAAGTATGCAGAATCATCTAGATCGCTCTTTTCGACCTATTTAATGCGAGAAACACGTTTTCTGGTGTTTTCACCAATCCACAGTACGTTTGATGTGCAGAACCGGAGATATCTTGGTTTTCGTGAGGTTTCAAGCTGAGATATGCATTTTCTGCGAAAATCTTGGTGAGACTTCAGTCAGAAGTATGCAGAATCATCTAGATCGCTCGTTTCGAGCTATTTAATGCGAGAAACACGTTTTCTGGTGTTTTCACCACTCCACAGTGCGTCTGATATGCAGAACCGGCGATATCTTTGTTTCGGTCGGGTTTCAAGCTGAGATATGCATATTCTGCGACAATATTGGTGAGACTTCATTCAGAAGTATGCAGAATCATCTAGATCGCTCGTTTCGAGCTATTTACTGCGAAAAAACAAGTTGTCTGGTGTTTTCAACATTCCACTGTGCGTTTTATGTGCAGAACCGGCGATATATTGATTTTCGTGGTGTTTCCAGCTGAGATATGCATTTTCTGCGATAATCTTGGTGAGTCTTCTGTCAGAAGTATGCAGAATCACCTAGATCGCTCGTATCGAGCTATTTAATGCGAAATATCAAGTTTTCTGGTGTTTTGACCACTCCACAGTGCGTCTGATATGCAGAACCGGCGATATCTTGGGTTTCGTGGGGTTTCCAGCTGAGATATGCATTTTCTGCGATAATCTTGGTGAGTCTTCTGTCAGAAGTATGCAGAATCATCTAGATCGCTCTTTTCGAGCTATTTAATGCGAGAAACACGTTTTCTAGTGTTTTCACCACCCCACAGTGCGTTTGATATGCAGAACCGGCGACATAGTGGTTTTCGTCGGGTTTCAAGCTGAGATATGCATCTTCTGCGATAATATTGGTGAGACTTCAGTCAGAAGTATGCAGAATCACCTAGATCGCTGGTTTCGAGCTATTTAATGCGAGAAACACGTTTTCTGGTGTTTTCACCACTCCACAGTGCGTCTGATATGCAGAACCGGCGATATCTTGATTTTCGTAGTGTTTCCAGCTGAGATATGCATTTTCTGCGATAATATTGGTGAGACTTCAGTCAGAAGTATGCAGAATCATCTAGATCGCTCGTTTCAAGCTATTTAATGCGAGAAACACGTTTTCTGGTGTTTTCACCACTCCACAGTGCGTCTGATATGCAGAACCGGCGATATCTTTGTTTCGGTCGGGTTTCAAGCTGAGATATGCATTTTCTGCGATAATCTTGGTGAGTCTTCTGTCAGAAGTATGCGGAAACATCTAGATTGCTCTTTTCGAGCTATTTAATGCGAGAAACACTTTTTCTGGTGTATTCACCACTCCAGAGTACGTTTGACATGCAGTAACGGAGATATCTTGGTTTCGGTCGGGTTTCAAGCTGAGATATGCATTTTCTGCGCTAATCATGGTAAGACTTCAGTCAGATGGATGCAGAATCTTCTAGATCGCTCGTTTCGAGCTATCTAATGCGAAAAAACAAGTTTTCTGGTGTTTTCACCACCCCACAGTGCGTTTGATATGCAGAACCGGCGACATCGTGGTTTTCGTCGGGTTTCAAGCTGAGATATGCATTTTCTGCGATAATATTGGTGAGACTTCAGTCAGAAGTATGCAGAATCACCTAGATCGCTCGTTTCGAACTATTTAATGCGAGAAACACGTTTTCTGGTGTTTTCACCAACCCACAGTGCGTTTGATATGCAGAACCGGCGACATCGTGGTTTTCGTGGGGTTTCCAGCTGAGATATGCATTTTCTGCGATAATCTTGGTGAGACTTTAGTCAGAAGTATGCAGAACCATCTAGATCGCACGTTTCGAGCGATTTAATGCGAAAAAACAAGTTTTCTGGTGTTTTGACCACTCCACAGTGCGTTTGATATGTAGAGCCGCCGATAACTTGGTTTTCGTGGGGTTTCCAGCTGAAATGTGCATTTTCTGCGATAATCTTGGTGAGACTTTAGTCAGAAGTATGCAGAACCATCTAGATCGCACGTTTCGAGCTATTTAATTCGAAAAAACAAGTTTTCTGGTGTTTTGACCACTCCACAGTGCGTTTGATATGTAGAGCCGCCGATAACTTGGTTGTCGTGGGGTTTCCAGCTGAAATATGCATTTTCTGCGATAATCTTGGTGTTTCATCTATGAGGAGTATGCAGATTCATCGAGAACACTCTTTTCGAGCTAGTTAATGCGAGAGACACGTTTTCTGGTGTTTTCACCACTCCACAGTGCGTCTGATATGCAGCACCGGCGATATCTTTGTTTCGGTCGGGTTTCAAGCTGAGATATGCATATTCGGCGATAATATTGGTGAGACTTCAGTCAGAAGTATGCAGAATCATCTAGATCGCTCGTTCGAGATATTTAATGCGAGAAACACGTTTTCTGGTGTGTTCACCACTCCACAGTGCGTCTGATATGCAGAACGGGCGATATCTTGGTTTTCGTGGGGTTTCCAGCTGAGATATGCATTTTCTGCGATAATCTTGGTGAGTCTTCTGTCAGAAGTATGCAGAAGCATCTAGATCGCTCTTTTCGAGCTATTTAATGCTATAATCTCGTTTTCTGGTGTATTCACCACTCCACAGTACCTTTGACATGCAGTAACGGAGATATCTTGGTTTCGGTCGTTTTTCAAGCTGAGATATGTATTTTCTGCGATAATATTGGTGAGACTTCTGTCCGAAGTATGCAGTATCATCGATATCGCTCTTTTCGAGCTATTTAATGCGAGAAACACGTTATCTGGTGTTTTGACCACTCCACAGTGCGTTTGATATGTAGAACCGCCGATAACTTGGTTGTCGTGGGGTTTCCAGCTGAAATATGCATTTTCTGCGATAATCTTGGTGTTTCATCTATGAGGAGTATGCAGAATCATCGAGAACGCTCTTTTCGAGCTAGTTAATGCGAGAAACACGTTTTCTGGTGTTTTCACCACTCCACAGTGCGTCTGATATGCAGAACGGGCGATATCTTGGTTTTCGTGGGGTTTCCAGCTGAGATATGCATTTTCTGCGATAATCTTGGTGAGTCTTCTGTCAGAAGCATGCAGAAGCATCTATATCGCTCTTTTCGAGCTATTTAATGCGAGACACACGTTTTCTGGTGTATTCACCACTCCACAGTACGATTGACATGCTGTAACGGAGATATCTTGGTTTCGGTCGGGTTTCAAGCTGAGATATGCATTTTCTGCGATAATCTTGGTGAGACTTTAGTCAGAAGAATGCAGAATCATCTAGATCGCTCGTTTTGAGCTATTTAATGCGAAAAAACAAGTTTTCTTGTGTTTTGACCACTCCACAGTGCGTTTGATATGTAGAGCCGCCGATAACTTGGTTTCCGTGGGGTTTCCAGCTGAAATATGCATTTTCTGCGATAATCTTTGTGTTTCATCTATGAGAAGTATGCAGAGTCATCCAGAACGCTCTTTTCGAGCTAGTTAATGCGAGTAACACGTTTTCTGGTGTTTTCACCACTCCACGGTGCGTCCGATATGCTGAACCGGCGATATCTTGGTTTTCGTCGGGTTTCAAGCTGAGATATGCATCTTCTGCGATAATATTGGTGATACTTCAGTCAGAAGTATGCAGAATCACCTAGATCGCTCGTTTCGAGCTATTTAATGCGAGAAACACGTTTTCTGGTGTTTTCACCACTCCACAGTGCGTCTGATATGCAGAACCGGCGATATCTTGATTTTCGTAGTGTTTCCAGCTGAGATATGCATTTTCTGCGATAATATTGGTGAGACTTCAGTCAGAAGTATGCAGAATCACCTAGATCGCTCATTTCGAGCTATTTAATGCGAAAAAACAAGTTTTCTGGTGTTTTGACCACTCCACAGTGCGTTTGATATGTAGAGCCGCCGATAACTTGGTTTTCGTGGGGTTTCCAGCTGAAATATGCATTTTCTGCGATAATCTTTGTGTTTCATCTATGAGAAGTATGCAGAGTCTTCCAGAACGCTCTTTTCGAGCTAGTTAATGCGAGTAACACGTTTTCTGGTGTATTCACCTCTCCACAGTACGTTTGACATGCAGTAACGGAGATATCTTGGTTTCGATCGGGTTTCAAGCTGAGATATGTATTTTCTGCGATAATATTGGTGAGACTTCTGTCCGAAGTATGCAAAATCATCTAGATCGCTCGTTTCGAGCTATTTAATGCGAGAAACACGTTTTCTAGTGTTTTCACCACACCACAGTGCGTTTGATATGCAGAACCGGCGACATAGTGGTTTTCGTCGGGTTTCAAGCTGAGATATGCATCTTCTGCGATAATATTGGTGAGACTTCAGTCAGAAGTATGCAGAACCATCTAGATCGCACGTTTCGAGCTATTTAATGAGAAAAAAAAAGTTTTCTGGTGTTTTGACCACTCCACAGTGCGTTTGATATGTAGAGCCGCCGATAACGTGGTTTACGTGGGGTTTCCAGCTGAAATATGTATTTTCTGCGATAATATTGGTGAGACTTCTGTCCGAAGTAGGCAGTATCATCGATATCGCTCTTTTCGAGCTATTTAATGCGAGAAACACGTTATCTGGTGTTTTAACCACTCCACAGTGCGTTTGATATGTAGAGCCGCCGATAACTTGGTTGTCGTGGGGTTTCCAGCTGAAATATGCATTTTCTGCGATAATCTTGGTGTTTCATCTATGAGGAGTATGCAGATTCATCGAGAACACTCTTTTCGAGCTAGTTAATGCGAGAGACACGTTTTCTGGTGTTTTCACCACTCCACAGTGCGTCTGATATGCAGAACCGGCGATATCTTTGTTTCGGTCGGGTTTCAAGCTGAGATATGCATATTCGGCGATAATATTGGTGAGACTTCAGTCAGAAGTATGCAGAATCATCTAGATCGCTCGTTTCGAGATATTTAATGCGAGAAACACGTTTTCTGGTGTTTTCACCACTCCACAGTGCGTCTGATATGCAGAACGGGCGATATCTTGGTTTTCGTGGGGTTTCCAGCTGAGATATGCATTTTCTGCGATAATCTTGGTGAGACTTCTGTCAGAAGTATGCAGAAGCATCTAGATCGCTCTTTTCGAGCTATTTAATGCTATAATCACGTTTTCTGGTGTATTCACCACTCCACAGTACCTTTGACATGCAGTAACGGAGATATCTTGGTTTCGGTCGTTTTTCAAGCTGAGATATGTATTTTCTGCGATAATATTGGTGAGACTTCTGTCCGAAGTATGCAGTATCATCGATATCGCTCTTTTCGAGCTATTTAATGCGAGAAACACGTTATCTGGTGTTTTGACCACTCCACAGTGCGTTTGATATGTAGAGCCGCCGATAACTTGGTTGTCGTGGGGTTTCCAGCTGAAATATGCATTTTCTGCGATAATCTTGGTGTTTCATCTATGAGGAGTATGCAGAATCATCGAGAACGCTCTTTTCGAGCTAGTTAATGCGAGAAACACGTTTTCTGGTGTTTTCACCACTCCACAGTGCGTCTGATATGCAGAACGGGCGATATCTTGGTTTTCGTGGGGTTTCCAGCTGAGATATGCATTTTCTGCGATAATCTTGGTGAGTCTTCTGTCAGAAGTATGCAGAAGCATCTATATCGCTCTTTTCGAGCTATTTAATGCGAGAAACACGTTTTCTGGTGTATTCACCACTCCACAGTACGATTGACATGCTGTAACAGAGATATCTTGGTTTCGGTCGGGTTTCAAGCTGAGATATGCATTTTCTGCGATAATCTTGGTGAGACTTTAGTCAGAAGAATGCAGAATCATCTAGATCGCTCGTTTCGAGCTATTTAATGCGAAAAAACAAGTTTTCTTGTGTTTTGACCACTCCACTGTGCGTTTGATATGTAGAGCCGCCGATAACTTGGTTTCCGTGGGGTTTCCAGCTGAAATATGCATTTTCTGCGATAATCTTTGTGTTTCATCTATGAGAAGTATGCAGAGTCATCCAGAACGCTCTTTTCGAGCTAGTTAATGCGAGTAACACGTTTTCTGGTGTTTTCACCACTCCACGGTGCGTCCGATATGCTGAACCGGCGATATGTTGGTTTTCGTGGGGTTTCCAGCTGAGATATGCATTTTCTGCGATAATCTTGGTGAGTCTTCTGTCAGAAGTATGCAGAATCATCTAGATCGCTCTTTTCGAGCTATTTAATGCGAGAAACACGTTTTCTAGCGTTTTCACCACCCCACAGTGCGTTTGATATGCAGAACCGGCGACATCGTGGTTTTCGTCGGGTTTCAAGCTGAGATATGCATTTTCTGCGATAATATTGGTGAGACTTCAGTCAGAAGTATGCAGAATCACCTAGATCGCTCGTTTCGAGCTATTTAATGCGAGAAACACGTTTTCTGGTGTTTTGACCACTCCACAGTGCGTCTGATATGCAGAACCGGCGATATCTTAATTTTCGTGGTGTTTCCAGCTGAGATATGCATTTTCTGCGATAATATTGGTGAGACTTCAGTCAGAAGTATGCAGAATCACCTAGATCGCTCGTTTCGAGCTATTTAATGCGAAAAAACAAGTTTTCTGGTGTTTTGACCACTCCACAGTGCGTCTGATATGCAGAACCGGCGATATCTTGATTTTCGTGGTGTTTCCAGCTGAGATATGCATTTTCTGCGATAATATTGGTGAGACTTCAGTCAGAAGTATGCAGAATCACCTAGATCGCTCGTTTCGAGCTATTTAATGCGAAAAAACAAGTTTTCTGGTGTTTTGACCACTCCACAGTGCGTTTGATATGTAGAGCCGCCGATAACTTGGTTTTCGTGGGGTTTCCAGCTGAAATATGCATTTTCTGCGATAATCTTTGTGTTTCATCTATGAGAAGTATGCAGAGTCTTCCAGAACGCTCTTTTCGAGCTAGTTAATGCGAGTAACACGTTTTCTGGTGTATTCACCTCTCCACAGTACGTTTGACATGCAGTAACGGAGATACCTTGGTTTCGATCGGGTTTCAAGCTGAGATATGTATTTTCTGCGATAATATTGGTGAGACTTCTGTCCGAAGTATGCAGAATCATCTAGATCGCTCGTTTCGAGCTATTTAATGAGAAAAAAAAAGTTTTCTGGTGTTTTGACCACTCCACAGTGCGTTTGATATGTAGAGCCGCCGATAACGTGGTTTACGTGGGGTTTCCAGCTGAAATATGCATTTTCTGCGATAATCTTTGTGAGTCTTCTGTCAGAAGTATGCAGAATCATCCAGATCGCTCTATTCGAGCTATTTAATGCGAGAAACATGTTTTCTGGTGTTTTGACCACTCCACAGTGCGTTTGATATGTAGAGCCGTCGATAACTTGGTTTTCGTGGGGTTTCCAGCTGAAATATGCATTTTCTGCGATAATCTTGGTGAGTCTTCTGTCAGAAGTATGCAGAATCATCTAGATCGCTCTTTTCGTGCTATTTAATGCGAGAAACACGTTTTCTGGTGTTTTCACCACCCCACAGTGCGTTTGATATGCAGAACCGGCGACATCGTGGTTTTCGTCGGGTTTCCAGCTGAAATATGCATTTTCTGCAATAAACTTTGTGTTTCATCTATGAGAAGTATGCAGAGTCATCCATAACGCTCTGTTCGAGCTAGTTAATGCGAGTAACACGTTTTCTGGTGTATTCACCACTCCACAGTACGTTTGGCATGCAGAAACGGAGATATCTTAGTTTCGGTCGGGTTTCAAGCTGAGATATGCATATTCTGCGATAATATTGGTGAGACTTCTGTCACAAGTATGCAGAATCATCTAGATCGCTCTTTTCGAGCTATTTAATGCGAGATACACGTTTTCTGGTGTATTCACCACTCCACAGTACGTTTGACATGCAGATCCGGCGACATCCTGGTTTTCGTCGGGTTTCAAGCTGAGATATGCATTTTCTGCGATAATATTGGTGAGACTTCAGTCAGAAGTATGCAGAATCACCTAGATCGCTCGTTTCGAGCTATTTAATGCGAGAAACGCGTTTTCTGGTGTTTTCACCACTCCACAGAGCGTCTGATATGCAGAACCGGCCATATCTTGATTTTCGTGGTGTTTCCAGCTGAGATATGCATTTTCTGCAATAATCTTGGTGAGACTTCTGTCCGAAGTATGCAGAATCATCTAGATCGCTCGTTTCGAGCTATTTAATGAGAAAAAAAAAGTTTTCTGGTGTTTTGACCACTCCACAGTGCGTTTGATATGTAGAGCCGCCGATAACGTGGTTTACGTGGGGTTTCCAGCTGAAATATGCATTTTCTGCGATAATCTTTGTGAGTCTTCTGTCAGAAGTATGCAGAATCATCCAGATCGCTCTATTCGAGCTATTTAATGCGAGAAACATGTTTTCTGGTGTTTTGACCACTCCACAGTGCGTTTGATATGTAGAGCCGTCGATAACTTGGTTTTCGTGGGGTTTCCAGCTGAAATATGCATTTTCTGCGATAATCTTGGTGAGTCTTCTGTCAGAAGTATGCAGAATCATCTAGATCGCTCTTTTCGTGCTATTTAATGCGAGAAACACGTTTTCTGGTGTTTTCACCACCCCACAGTGCGTTAGATATGCAGAACCGGCGACATCGTGGTTTTCGTCGGGTTTCCAGCTGAAATATGCATTTTCTGCAATAAACTTTGTGTTTCATCTATGAGAAGTATGCAGAGTCATCCATAACGCTCTGTTCGAGCTAGTTAATGCGAGTAACACGTTTTCTGGTGTATTCACCACTCCACAGTACGTTTGGCATGCAGAAACGGAGATATCTTTGTTTCGGTCGGGTTTCAAGCTGAGATATGCATATTCTGCGATAATATTGGTGAGACTTCTGTCACAAGTATGCAGAATCATCTAGATCGCTCTTTTCGAGCTATTTAATGCGAGATACACGTTTTCTGGTGTATTCACCACTCCACAGTACGTTTGACATGCAGAACCGGCGACATCCTGGTTTTCGTCGGGTTTCAAGCTGAGATATGCATTTTCTGCGATAATATTGGTGAGACTTCAGTCAGAAGTATGCAGAATCACCTAGATCGCTCGTTTCGAGCTATTTAATGCGAGGAACGCGTTTTCTGGTGTTTTCACCACTCCACAGAGCGTCTGATATGCAGAACCGGCGATATCTTGATTTTCGTGGTGTTTCCAGCTGAGATATGCATTTTCTGCAATAATCTTGGTGAGACTTCTGTCCGAAGTATGCAGAATCATCTAGATCGCTCGTTTCGAGCTATTTAATGAGAAAAAAAAAGTTTTCTGGTGTTTTGACCACTCCACAGTGCGTTTGATATGTAGAGCCGCCGATAACGTGGTTTACGTGGGGTTTCCAGCTGAAATATGCATTTTCTGCGATAATCTTTGTGAGTCTTCTGTCAGAAGTATGCAGAATCATCCAGATCGCTCTATTCGAGCTATTTAATGCGAGAAACATGTTTTCTGGTGTTTTGACCACTCCACAGTGCGTTTGATATGTAGAGCCGTCGATAACTTGGTTTTCGTGGGGTTTCCAGCTGAAATATGCATTTTCTGCGATAATATTGGTGAGACTTCAGTCAGAAGTATGCAGAATCACCTAGATCGCTCGTTTCGAGCTATTTAATGCGAGGAACGCGTTTTCTGGTGTTTTCACCACTCCACTGAGCGTCTGATATGCAGAACCGGCGATATCTTGATTTTCGTGGTGTTTCCAGCTGAGATATGCATTTTCTGCGATAATCTTGGTGAGTCTTCTGTCAGAAGTATGCAGAATGATCTAGATCGCTCTTTTCGAGCTATTTAATGCGAGAAGCACGTTTTCTGGTGTTTTGACCACTCCACAGTGCGTTTGATATGTAGAGCCGCCGATAACTTGGTTTTCGTTGGGTTTCCAGCTGAAATATGCATTTTCTGCGATAATCTTTGTGTTTCATCTATGAGAAGTATGCAGAATCATCCAGAACGCTCTTTTCGTGCTAGTTAATGCGAGTAACACGTTTTCTGGTCTCTTCACCACTCCACAGTGCGTCTGATATGCAGAACCGGCGATATCTTCATTTTCGTGATGTTTCCAGCTGAGATATGCATTTTCTGCGATAATCATGGTGAGTCTTCTGTCAGAAGTATGCAGAATCATCCAGAACGCTCTTTTCGAGCTTGTTAATGCGTGTAACACGTTTTCTGGTGTTTTCACCACTCCACGGTGCGTCTGATATGCAGAACCGGCGATATCTTGGTTATCGTGGGGTTTCCAGCTGAGATATGCATTTTCTGCGATAATCTTGGTGAGTCGTCTGTCAGAAGTATGCAGAATCATCGATATCGCTCTTTTTGAGCTATTTAATGCGAGAAACACGTTATATGGTGTTTTGACCACTCCACAGTGAGTTTGATATGTAGAGCCGCCGATAACTTGGTTTTCGTGGGGTTTCCAGCTGAAATATGCATTTTCTGCGATAATATTGGCGAGACTTCAGTCAGAAGTATGCAGAATGATCTAGATCGCTCTTTTCGAGCTATTTAATTCGAGAAGCACGTTTTCTGGTGTTTTGACCACTCCACAGTGCGTTTGATATGTAGAGCCGCCGATAACTTGGTTTTCGTGGGGTTTCCAGCTGAAATATGAATTTTCTGCGATAATCTTTGTGTTTCATCTATGAGAAGTATGCAGAATCATCCAGAAAGCTCTTTTCGTGCTAGTTAATGCGAGTAACACGTTTTCTGGTCTCTTCACCACTCCACAGTGCATCTGATATGCAGAACCGGCGATATCTTCATTTTCGTGATGTTTCCAGCTGAGATATGCATTTTCTGCGATAATCTTGGTGAGTCTTCTGTCAGAAGTATGCAGAATCATCCAGAACGCTCTTTTCGAGCTAGTTAATGCGTGTAACACGTTTTCTGGTGTTTTCACCACTCCACGGTGCGTCTGATATGCAGAACCGGCGATATCTTGGTTATCGTGGGGTTTCCAGCTGAGATATGCATTTTCTGCGATAATCTTGGTGAGTCGTCTGTCAGAAGTATGCAGAATCATCGATATCGCTCTTTTTGAGCTATTTAATGCGAGAAACACGTTATATGGTGTTTTGACCACTCCACAGTGAGTTTGATATGTAGAGCCGCCGATAACTTGGTTTTCGTGGGGTTTCCAGCTGAAATATGCATTTTCTGCGATAATCTTGGTGTTTCATTTATGACAAGTATGCAGAATCATCGAGAACGCTCTTTTCGAGTTAGTTAAAGCGAAAAAACAAGTTTTCTGGTGTTTTGCCCACTCCACAGTGAGTTTGATATGTAAAGCCGCCGATAACTTGGTTTTCGTGGGGTTTCCAGCTGAAATATGCATTTTCTGCGATAATGTTTGAGAGTCTTCTGTCGGAAGTATGCAGGATCATCGAGATCGCTCTATTCGAGCTATTTAATGCGAGAAACACGTTATCTGGTGTTTTGACCACTCCACAGTGAGTTTGATATGTAGAGCCGCCGATAACTTGGTTTTCGTGGGGTTTCCAGCTGAAATATGCATTTTCTGCGATAATCTTGGTGTTTCATCTATGAGAAGTATGCAGAATCATCCAGAACGCTCTTTTCGTGCTAGTTAATGCGAGTAACACGTTTTCTGGTGTTTTCACCACTCCACAGTGCGTCTGATATGCAGAACCGGCGATATCTTGATTTTCGTGGTGTTTCCAGCTGAGATATGCATTTTCTGCGATAATCTTGGTGAGTCTTCTGTCAGAAGTATGCAGAATCATCGATATCGCACTTTTCGAGCTATTTAATGCGAGAAACACGTTATATGGTGTTTTGACCACTCCACAGTGCGTTTGATATGTAGAGCCGCCGATAACTTGGTTTACGTGGGGTTTCCAGCTGAAATATGCATTTTCTGCGATAATCTTTGAGAGTCTTCTGTCGGAAGTATGCAGGATCATCGAGATCGCTCTATTCGAGCTATTTAATGCGAGAAACACGTTATCTGGTGTTTTGATCACTCCACAGGGCGTTTGAAATGCAGAACCGGCGATATCTTGGTTTTCGTGGGGTTTCCAGATGAGATATGCATTTTCAGTGATAATCCTCATGATTCTTCTGTGACAAGTATGCAGAATCACCGAAATCGCTGTTTTCGTGCTATTGAATGCGAAAAACAGTTTTTGTGGTGTATTCACCACTCCACAGTACGTTTGACATGCAGAACCGGCGACATCGTGGTTTTCGTCGGGTTTCAAGCCGAGATATGCATTTTCTGCGATAATCTTGGTGAGACTTTAGTCAGAAGTATGCAGAATCATCTAGATCGCACGTTTCGAGCTATTTAATGCGAAAAAACAAGTTTGCTGGTGTCTTGACCACTCCACAGTGCGTTTGATATGTAGAGCCGCCGATAACTTGGTTTTCGTGGGGTTTCCAGCTGAAATATGCAGTTTTTGCGATAATATTTGTGTTTCATCTATGAGAAGTATGCAGAGTCATCCAGAACGCTCTTTTCGAGCTAATTAATGCGAGTAACACGTTTTCTGGTGTTTTCACCACTACACAGTGCGTCTGATATGCAGAACCGGCGATATCTTGGTTGTCGTGGGGTTTCCAGCTGAGATATGCATTTTCTGCGATAATCTTGGTGAGTCTTCTGTCAGAAGTATGCAGAATCATCGATATCGCTCGTTTCGAGCTATTTAATGCGAAAAAACAAGTTTTCTGGTGTTTTGACCACTCCACAGTGCGTTTGATATGTAGAGCCGCCGATAACTTGGTTGTCGTGGGGTTTCCAGCTGAAATATGCAGTTTTTGCGATAATATTTGTGTTTCATCTATGAGAAGTATGCAGAGTCATCCAGAACGCTCTTTTCGAGCTAATTAATGCGAGTAACACGTTTTCTGGTGTTTTCACCACTACACAGTGCGTCTGATATGCAGAACCGGCGATATCTTGGTTGTCGTGGGGTTTCCAGCAGAGATATGCATTTTCTGCGATAATCTTGGTGAGTCTTCTGTCCGAAGTATGCAGAATCATCGATATCGCTCGTTTCGAGCTATTTAATGCGAAAAAACAAGTTTTCTGGTGTTTTGACCACTCCACAGTGCGTTTGATATGTAGAGCCGCCGATAACTTGGTTTTCGTGGGGTTTCCAGCTGAAATATGCAGTTTTTGCGATAATATTTGTGTTTCATCTATGAGAAGTATGCAGAGTCATCCAGAACGCTCTTTTCGAGCTAATTAATGCGAGTAACACGTTTTCTGGTGTTTTCACCACTACACAGTGCGTCTGATATGCAGAACCGGCGATATCTTGGTTGTCGTGGGGTTTCCAGCTGAGATATGCATTTTCTGCGATAATCTTGGTGAGTCTTCTGTCAGAAGTATGCAGAATCATCGATATCGCTCGTTTCGAGCTATTTAATGCGAAAAAACAAGTTTTCTGGTGTTTTGACCACTCCACAGTGCGTTTGATATGTAGAGCCGCCGATAACTTGGTTTTCGTGGGGTTTCCAGCTGAAATATGCAGTTTCTGCGATAATCTTCGTGTTTCATCTATGAGAAGTATGCAGAGTCATCCAGAACGCTCTTTTCGAGCTAATTAATGCGAGTAACACGTTTTCTGGTGTTTTCACCACTACACAGTGCGTCTGATATGCAGAACCGGCGATATCTTGGTTTTCGTGGGGTTTCCAGCTGAGATATGCATTTTCTGCGATAATCTTGGTGAGTCTTCTGTCAGAAGTATGCAGAATCATCTAGATCGCTCTTTTCGAGCTATTTAATGCGAGAAACACGTTTTCTGGTGTATTCACCACTCCGCAGTGCGTTTGATATGTAGAGCCGCCGATAACTTGGTTGTCGTGGGGTTTCCAGCTGAAATATGCAGTTTTTGCGATAATATTTGTGTTTCATCTATGAGAAGTATGCAGAATCATCTAGATCGCTCTTTTCGAGCTATTTAATGCGAGAAACACGTTTTCTGGAGTATTCACCACTCCACAGTACGTTTGACATGCAGTAACGGAGATATCTTGGTTTCGCTCGGGTTTCAAGCTGAAATATGCATATTTGCGATAATCTTGGTGAGACTTTAGTCAGAAGTATGCAGAATCATCTAGATCGCTCGTTTCGAGCTATTTAATGCGAAAAAACAAGTTTTCTGGTGTTTTGACCACACCACAGTGCGTTTGATATGTAGAGCCGCCGATAACTTGGTTTTCGTGGGGTTTCCAGCTGAGATATGCATTTTCTGCGATAATCTTGGTGAGTATTCTGTCAGAAGTATGCAGAATCATCGAGATCGCTCTATTCGAGCTATTTAATGGGAGAAACACGTTATCTGGTGTTTTCATCACTCCACAGGGCGTTTGATATGCAGAACCGGCGATATCTTGGTTTTCGTGGGGTTTGCAGCTGAGATATGCATTTTCTGCGATAATCTTGGTGAGTCTTCTGTCGGAAGTATGCAGAAACATCGATATCGCTCTTTTCGAGCTATTTAATGCGAGAAACACGTTATATGGTGTTTTGACCACTCCACAGTGAGTTTGATATGTAGAGCCGCCGATAACTTGGTTTTCGTGGGGTTTCCAGCTGAAATATGCATTTTCTGCGATAATCTTGGTGAGTCTTCTGTCAGATGTATGCAGAACCATCTACATCGTTCTTTTCGAGCTATTTAATGCGAGAAACACGTTTTCTGGTGTTTTCACCACCCCACAGTGCGTTTGATATGCAGAACCGGCGACATCGTGGTTTTCGTCGGGTTTCAAGCTGAGATATGCATTTTCTGCGATAATATTGGTGAGACTTCAGTCAGAAGTATGCAAAATCACCTAGATCGCTCGTTTCGAGCTATTTAATGCGAGAAACACGTTTTCTGGTGTTTTCACCACTCCACGGTGCGTCTGATATGCAGAACCGGCGATATCTTGATTTTCGTGGTGTTTCCAGCTGAGATATGCATTTTCTGCGATAATCTTGGTGATTCTTCTGTCAGAAGTATGCAGAATCATCTAGATCGCTCTTTTCGAGCTATTTAATTCGAGAAACACGTTTTCTGGTGTATTCACCACTCCACAGTACGTTTGACATGCAGAACCGGCGATATCTTGATTTTCGTGGTGTTTCCAGCTGAGATATGCATTTTCTGCGATAATATTGGTGAGACTTCTGTCCGAAGTATGCAGTATCATCGATATCGCTCGTTTCGAGCTATTTAATGCGAAAAAACAAGTTTTCTGGTGTTATGACCACTCCACAGTGCGTTCGATATGTAGAGCCACCGATAACTTGGTTTTCGTGGGGTTTCCAGCTGAAATATGCATTTTCTGCGATAATCTTGGTGAGTCTTCTGTCAGAAGTATGCAGAATCATCGAGATCGCTCTATTCGAGCTATTTAATGCGAGAAACACGTTATCTGGTGTTTTCATCACTCCACAGGGCGTTTGATATGCAGAACCGGCGATATCTTGGTTTTCGTGGGGTTTGCAGCTGAGATATGCATTTTCTGCGATAAGCTTGGTGAGACTTTAGTCAGAAGTATGCAGAATCATCTAGATCGCTCGTCTCGAGCTATTTAATTGCGAAAAAACAAGTTTTCTGGAGTTTTGACCACTCCACAGTGCGTTTGATATGCAGAACCGGCGACATCTTGGTTTTCGTCGGGTTTCAAGCTGAGATATGCATTTTCTGCGATAATATTGGTGAGACTTCAGTCAGAAGTATGCAGAATCATCTAGATCGCTCGTTTCGAGCTATTTAATGCGAAAAAACAAGTTTTCTGGTGTGTTGACCACTCCACAGTGCGCTTGATATGTAGAGCCGCCGATAACTTGGTTTACGTGGGGATTCCAGCTGAAATATGCAGTTTCTGCGATAATCTTCGTGTTTCATCTATGAGAAGTATGCAGAGTCATCCAGAACGCTCATTTCGAGCTAGTTAATGCGAGTAACACGTTTTCTGGTGTTTTCACCACTCCACAGTGCGTTTGATATGTAGAGCCGCCAATAACTTGGTTTTCGTGGGGTTTCCAGATGAGATATGCATTTTCAGTGATAATCCTCATGATTCTTCTGTCACAAGTGTGCAGAATCATCTAGATCGCTCTTTTCGAGCTATTTAATGCAAGAAACACGTTTTCTGGTGTATTCACCACTCCACAACACGTTTGACATGCAGAACCGGCGACATCGTGGTTTTCGTCGGGTTTCAAGCTGAGATATGCATTTTCTGCGATAATATTTGGTGAGACTTCAGTCAGAAGTATGCAGAATCACCTAGATCGCTCGTTTCGAGCTATTTAATGCGAAAAAACAAGTTTTCTGGTGTTATGACCACTCCACAGTGCGTTTGATATGTAGGGCCGCCGAAAACTTGGTTTTCGTGGGGTTTCCAGCTGAAATATGCATTTTCTGCGATAATCTTGGTGAGTCTTCTCTCAGAAGTATGCAGAATCATCGAGATCGCTCTATTCGAGCTATTTAATGCGAGAAACACATTATCTGGTGTTTTGATCACTCCACAGGGCGTTTGAAATGCAGAACCGGTGATATCTTGGTTTTCGTGGGGTTTCCAGATGAGATATGCATTTTCTGCGATAATATTGGTGAGACTTCAGTCAGAAGCATGCAGAATCACCTAGATCGCTCGTTTCGAGCTATTTAATGCGAAAAAACAAGTTTTCTGGTGTTTTGACCACTCCACAGTGCGTTTGATATGTAAGGCCACCGATAACTTTGTTTTCGTTAGGTTTCCAGCTGAAATATGCATTTTCTGCGATAATCTTGGGGAGTCTTCTGTCAGAAGTATGCAGAATCATCCAGAACGCTCTTTTCGTGCTAGTTAATGCGAGTAACATGTTTTCTGGTCTTTTCACCACTCCACAGTGCGTCTGATATGCAGAACCGGCGATGTCTTGATTTTCGTGATGTTTCCAGCTGAGATATGCATTTTCTGCGATAATCTTGGTGAGTCATCTGTCAGAAGTATGCAGAAGCATCTAGATCGCTCTTTTCGAGCTATTTAATGCGAGAAACACGTTTTCTGGTGTATTCACCACTCCACAATACGTTTGACATGCAGAAACGGAGATATCTTGGTTTCGGTCGGGTTTCAAGCTGGGATATGCATATTCTGCGATAATATTGGTGAGGCTTCAGTCAGAAGTATGCAGAATCATCTAGATCGCTCGTTTCGAGCTATTTAATGCGAAAAAACAAGTTTTCTGGTGTGTTGACCACTCCACAGTGCGCTTGATATGTAGAGCCGCCGATAACTTGGTTTACGTGGGGTTTCCAGCTGAAATATGCATTTTCTGCGATAATATTGGTGAGACTTTAGTCAGAAGTATGCAGAATCATCTAGATCGCTCGTTTCGAGCTATTTAATGCGAAAAAACAAGTTTTCTGGTGTGTTGACCACTCCACAGTGCGCTTGATATGTAGAGCCGCCGATAACTTGGTTTACGTGGGGTTTCCAGCTGAAATATGCATTTTCTGCGATAATCTTTGAGAGTCTTCTGTCAGAAGTATGCAGAATCATCGAGATCGCTCTATTGGAGCTATTTAATGCGAGAAACACGTTATCTGGTGTTTTGATCACTCCACAGGGAGTTTGAAATGCAGAACCGGCGATATCTTGGTTTTCGTGGGGTTTCCAGATGAGATATGCATTTTCAGTGATAATCCTCATGATTCTTCTGTAACAAGTATGCAGAATCACCGAAATCGCTGTTTTCGTGCTATTGAATGCGAAAAACAGGTTTTGTGGTGTTTTCAGCACTCCACAGTACTTTTGACATGCGGAAACTGCAATATATTCGGTTTCGATGGGTTTCCAGATGAGATATGCATTTTCAGTGATAAGCTTCATGATTCTTCTGTGACAAGTGTGGAGAATCATCTAGATCGCTCTTTTCGAGCTATTTAATGCAAGAAACACGTTTTCTGGTGTATTCACCACTCCACAGTACGTTTGACATGCAGAACCGGCGACATCGTGGTTTTCGTCGGGTTTCAAGCTGAGATATTCATTTTCTGCGATAATATTGGTGAGACTTCAGTCAGAAGTATGCAGAATCACCTAGATCGCTCGTTTCGAGCTATTTAATGCGAAAAAACAAGTTTTCTGGTGTTTTGACCACTCCACAGTGCGTTTGATATGTAGAGCCGCCGATAACTTGGTTTTCGTGGGGTTTCCAGCTGAAATATGCATTTTCTGCGATAATCTTGGTGAGTCTTCTGTCAGAAGTATGCAGAATCATCTAGATCGCTCTTTTCGAGCTATTGAATGCGAGAAACACGTTTTCTGGTGTATTCACCACCCCACAGTGCGTTTGATATGCAGAACCGGCGACATCGTGGTTTTCGTCGGGTTTCAAGCTGAGATATGCATTTTCTGCGAGAATATTGGTGAGACTTCAGTCAGAAGTATGCAGAATCACCTAGATCGCTCGTTTCGAGCTATTTAATGCGAGAAACACGTTTTCTGGTGTTTTCACCACTCCACAGTGGGTCTGATATGCAGAACCGCCGATATCTTGATTTTCGTGGTGTTTCCTGCTGAGATATGCATTTTCAGCGATAATCTTGGTGAGTCTTCTGTCAGAACTATGCAGAATCATCGAGATTGCTCTATTCGAGCTATTTAATGCGAGAAACACGTTATCTGGTGTTTTGATCACTCCACAGGGCGTTTGAAATGCAGAACCGGTGATATCTTGGTTTTCGTGGGGTTTCCATATGAGATATCCATTTTCTGCGATGACATTGGTGAGACTTCAGTCAGAAGTATGCAGAATCATCTAGATCGCTCGTTTCGAGTTATTTAATGCGAAAAAAAAAGTTTTCTGGTGTTTTGACCACTACACAGTGCGTTTGATATGTAGAGCCACCGATAACTTGGTTTTCGTGGGGTTTCCAGCTGAAATATGCATTTTCTGCGATAATCTTGGAGAGTCTTCTGTCAGAAGTATGCAGAACCATCGAGATCGCTCTATTCGAGCTATTTAATGCGAGAAACACGTTATCTGGTGTTTTGATCACTCCACAGGGCGTTTGAAATGCAGAACCGGCGATATCTTGGTTTTCGTGGGGTTTCCAGATGAGATATGCATTTTCTGCGATAATATTGGTGAGACTTCAGTCAGAAGTATGCAGAATCACCTAGATCGCTCGTTTCGAGCTATTTATTTCGAAAAAACAAGTTTTCTGGTGTTTTGACCACTCCACAGTGCGTTTGATATGTAGAATTGCCGATAACTTGGTTTTCGTGGGGTTTCCAGCTGAAATATGCATTTTCTGCGATAATCTTGGTGTTTCATCAATGAGAAGTATGCAGAATCATCGAGAACGCTCTTTTCGAGCTAGTTATTGCGAGAAACACGTTGTCTGGTTGTTTTCAACACTCCACAGTGCGTTTGATATACAGAACCGGCGACATCTTGATTTTCGTGATGTTTCTATCTGAGATATGCATTTTCTGCGATAATATTGGTGAGACTTCAGTCAGAAGTATGCAGAATCACCTAGATCGCTCGTTTCGAGCTATTTAATGCGAAAAAACAAGTTTTCTGGTGTTTTGACCACTCCACAGTGCGTTTGATATGTAGAGCCGCCGATAACTTGGTTTTCGTGGGGTTTCCAGCTGAAATATGCATTTTCTGCGATAATCTTGGTGAGTCTTCTGTCAGAAGTATGCAGAATCATCTAGATCGCTCTTTTCGAGCTATTGAATGCGAGAAACACGTTTTCTGGTGTATTCACCACCCCACAGTGCGTTTGATATGCAGAACCGGCGACATCGTGGTTTTCGTCGGGTTTCAAGCTGAGATATGCATTTTCTGCGAGAATATTGGTGAGACTTCAGTCAGAAGTATGCAGAATCACCTAGATCGCTCGTTTCGAGCTATTTAATGCGAGAAACACGTTTTCTGGTGTTTTCACCACTCCACAGTGGGTCTGATATGCAGAACCGCCGATATCTTGATTTTCGTGGTGTTTCCTGCTGAGATATGCATTTTCAGCGATAATCTTGGTGAGTCTTCTGTCAGAACTATGCAGAATCATCGAGATTGCTCTATTCGAGCTATTTAATGCGAGAAACACGTTATCTGGTGTTTTGATCACTCCACAGGGCGTTTGAAATGCAGAACCGGTGATATCTTGGTTTTCGTGGGGTTTCCATATGAGATATGCATTTTCTGCGATAACATTGGTGAGACTTCAGTCAGAAGTATGCAGAATCATCTAGATCGCTCGTTTCGAGTTATTTAATGCGAAAAAAAAAGTTTTCTGGTGTTTTGACCACTACACAGTGCGTTTGATATGTAGAGCCACCGATAACTTGGTTTTCGTGGGGTTTCCAGCTGAAATATGCATTTTCTGCGATAATCTTGGAGAGTCTTCTGTCAGAAGTATGCAGAACCATCGAGATCGCTCTATTCGAGCTATTTAATGCGAGAAACACGTTATCTGGTGTTTTGATCACTCCACAGGGCGTTTGAAATGCAGAACCGGCGATATCTTGGTTTTCGTGGGGTTTCCAGATGAGATATGCATTTTCTGCGATAATATTGGTGAGACTTCAGTCAGAAGTATGCAGAATCACCTAGATCGCTCGTTTCGAGCTATTTATTTCGAAAAAACAAGTTTTCTGGTGTTTTGACCACTCCACAGTGCGTTTGATATGTAGAATTGCCGATAACTTGGTTTTCGTGGGGTTTCCAGCTGAAATATGCATTTTCTGCGATAATCTTGGTGTTTCATCAATGAGAAGTATGCAGAATCATCGAGAACGCTCTTTTCGAGCTAGTTATTGCGAGAAACACGTTGTCTGGTTGTTTTCAACACTCCACAGTGCGTTTGATATACAGAACCGGCGACATCTTGATTTTCGTGATGTTTCTATCTGAGATATGCATTTTCTGCGATAATATTGGTGAGACTTCAGTCAGAAGTATGCAGAATCATCTATATCGCACGTTTCGAGCTATTTAATGCGAAAAAACAAGTTTTCTGGTGTTTTGACCACTCCACAGTGCGTTTGATATGTAGAATTGCCGATAACTTGGTTTTCGTGGGGTTTCCAGCTGAGATATGCATTTTCTGCTATAATATTGGTGAGACTTCAGTCAGAAGTATGCAGAATCTTCAAGAACGCTCTTTTCGAGCTACTTAATGCGAGAAACACGTTTTCTGGTGTTTTCACCACTCCACAGTACGTTTGATGTGCAGAACCAGCGATATCTTGGTTTTCGTGGGGTTTCAAGCTGAGATATGCATTTTCTGCGATAATATTGGTGAGACTTCAGTCAGAAGTATGCAGAATCACCTAGATCGCTCGTTACGAGCTATTTAATGCGAAAAAACAAGTTGTCTGGAGTTTTGACCACTCCACAGTGCGTTTGATATGCAGAACCGGCGACATCTTGGTTTTCGTCGGGTTTCAAGCTGAGATATGCATTTTCTGCGATAATATTGGTGAGACTTCAGTCAGAAGTATACAGAATTATCTAGATCGCTCGTTTCGAGCTATTTGATGCGAGAAACGCGTTATCTGGATTTTTCCACCACTCCACAGTGCGTTTGATATGCAGAACCGGCGACATCTTGATTTTCGTGGTGTTTCCTGCTGAGATATGCATTTTCAGCGATAATCTTGGTGAGTCTTCTGTCAGAACTATGCAGAATCATCGAGATTGCTCTATTCGAGCTATTTAATGCGAGAAACACGTTATCTGGTGTTTTGATCACTCCACAGGGCGTTTGAAATGCAGAACCGGTGATATCTTGGTTTTCGTGGGGTTTCCATATGAGATATGCATTTTCTGCGATAACATTGGTGAGACTTCAGTCAGAAGTATGCAGAATCATCTAGATCGCTCGTTTCGAGTTATTTAATGCGAAAAAAAAAGTTTTCTGGTGTTTTGACCACTACACAGTGCGTTTGATATGTAGAGCCACCGATAACTTGGTTTTCGTGGGGTTTCCAGCTGAAATATGCATTTTCTGCGATAATCTTGGAGAGTCTTCTGTCAGAAGTATGCAGAACCATCGAGATCGCTCTATTCGAGCTATTTAATGCGAGAAACACGTTATCTGGTGTTTTGATCACTCCACAGGGCGTTTGAAATGCAGAACCGGCGATATCTTGGTTTTCGTGGGGTTTCCAGATGAGATATGCATTTTCTGCGATAATATTGGTGAGACTTCAGTCAGAAGTATGCAGCATCACCTAGATCGCTCGTTTCGAGCTATTTATTTCGAAAAAACAAGTTTTCTGGTGTTTTGACCACTCCACAGTGCGTTTGATATGTAGAATTGCCGATAACTTGGTTTTCGTGGGGTTTCCAGCTGAAATATGCATTTTCTGCGATAATCTTGGTGTTTCATCTATGAGAAGTATGCAGAATCATCGAGAACGCTCTTTTCGAGCTAGTTATTGCGAGAAACACGTTGTCTGGTTGTTTTCAACACTCCACAGTGCGTTTGATATACAGAACCGGCGACATCTTGATTTTCGTGATGTTTCTATCTGAGATATGCATTTTCTGCGATAATATTGGTGAGACTTCAGTCAGAAGTATGCAGAATCATCTATATCGCACGTTTCGAGCTATTTAATGCGAAAAAACAAGTTTTCTGGTGTTTTGACCACTCCACAGTGCGTTTGATATGTAGAATTGCCGATAACTTGGTTTTCGTGGGGTTTCCAGCTGAGATATGCATTTTCTGCTATAATATTGGTGAGACTTCAGTCAGAAGTATGCAGAATCTTCAAGAACGCTCTTTTCGAGCTACTTAATGCGAGAAACACGTTTTCTGGTGTTTTCACCACTCCACAGTACGTTTGATGTGCAGAACCAGCGATATATTGGTTTTCGTGGGGTTTCAAGCTGAGATATGCATTTTCTGCGATAATATTGGTGAGACTTCTGTCCGAAGTATGCAGAATCACAGAAATCGCTCTATTCGAGCTATTTAATGCGAGAAACACGTTATCTGGTTGTTTTCACCACTCCACAGTGCGTTTGATATACAGAACCGGCGACATCTTGATTTTCGTGATGTTTCTAGCTGAGATATGCATTTTCTGCGATAATATTGGTGAGACTTCTGTCCGAAGTATGCAGAATCACAGAAATCGCTCTATTCGAGCTATTTAATGCGAGAAACACGTTATCTGGTTGTTTTCACCACTCCACAGTGCGTTTGATATACAGAACCGGCGACATCTTGATTTTCGTGATGTTTCTATCTGAGATATGCATTTTCTGCGATAATATTGGTGAGAATTCAGTCAGAAGTATACAGAATCTTCTAGATCGCTCGTTTCGAGCTATATGATGCGAGAAACGCGTTATCTGGTTGTTTTCACCACTCCACAGTTGGTTTGATATGCAGAACCGGCGATATCTTGATTTTCGTGGTGTTTCGAGCTGAGATATGCATTTTCTGCGATAATATTGGTGAGACTTCAGTCAGAAGTATGCAGAATCTTCGAGAACGCTCTTTTCGAGCTACTTAGTGCGAGAAACACGTTTTCTGGTGTTTTCACCACTCCACAGTACGTTTGATGTGCAGAACCAGCGATATCTTGGTTTTCGTGGGGTTTCAAGCTGAGATATGCATTTTCTGCGATAATATTGGTGAGACTTCAGTCAGAAGTATGCAGAATCACCTAGATCGCTCGTTTCGAGCTATTTAATGCGAGAAACAAGTTATCTGGTTGTTTTCACCACTCCACAGTGCGTTTGATATACAGAACCGGCGACATCATGATTTTCGTGAGGTTTCAAGCTGAGATATGCATTTTCTGCGATAATCTTGGTGAGACTTCAGTCAGAAGTATGCAGAATCATCTAGATCGCTCTTTTTGAGCTATTGAATGCGAGAAACACGTTTTCTGGTGTTTTCACCACCCCACAGTGCGTTTGATATGCAGAACCGGCGACATCGTGGTTTTCGTCGGGTTTCAAGCTGAGATATGCATTTTCTGCGATAATATTGGTGAGACTTCAGTCAGAAGTATACAGAATCTTCTAGATCGCTCGTTTCGAGCTATATGATGCGAGAAACGCGTTATCTGGTTGTTTTCACCACTCCACAGTTGGTTTGATATGCATAACCGGCGATATCTTGATTTTCCTTGGGGTTTCCAGCTGAAATATGCATTTTCTGCGATAATCTTTGTGTTTCATCTATGAGAAGTATGCAGAATCATCTAGATCGCTCGTTTCGAGCTATTTGATGCGAGAAACGCGTTATCTGGTTGTTTTCACCACTCCACAGTGCGTTTGATATGCAGAACCGGCGACATCTTGATTTTCGTGAGGTTTCAAGCTGAGATATGCATTTTCTGCGATAATATTGGTGAGACTTCTGTCCGAAGTATGCAGAATCATCGAGATCGCGCTTTTCGAGCTATTTAATGTGAGAAACACGTTATCTGGTGTTTTCACCACTCCACAGTTGGTTTGATATGCAGAACCGGCGATATCTTGATTTTCGTGGTGTTTCCAGCTGAGATAGGCATTTTCTGCGATAATATTGGTGAGACTTCAGTCAGAAGTATGCAGAATCTTCGAGAACGCTCTTTTCGAGCTACTTAGTGCGAGAAACACGTTTTCTGGTGTTTTCACCACTCCACAGTACGTTTGATGTGCAGAACCAGCGATATCTTGGTTTTCGTGGGGTTTCAAGCTGAGATATGCATTTTCTGCGATAATATTGGTGAGACTTCAGTCAGAAGTATGCAGAATCACCTAGATCGCTCGTTTCGAGCTATTTAATGCGAAAAAACAAGTTTTCTGGTGTTTTGACCACTCCACAGTGCTTTTGATATGTAGAGCCACCGATAACTTGGTTTTCGCGGGGTTTCCAGCTGAAATATGCATTTTCTGCGATAATATTGGTGAGACTTCTGTCCGAAGTATGCAGAATCATCGAGATCGCGCTTTTCGAGCTATTTAATGTGAGAAACACGTTATCTGGTGTTTTCACCACTCCACAGTTGGTTTGATATGCAGAACCGGCGATATCTTGATTTTCGTGGTGTTTCCAGCTGAGATATGCATTTTCTGCGATAATATTGGTGAGACTTCAGTCAGAAGTATGCAGAATCTTCGAGAACGCTCTTTTCGAGCTACTTAGTGCGAGAAACACGTTTTCTGGTGTTTTCACCACTCCACAGTACGTTTGATGTGCAGAACCAGCGATATTTTGGTTTTCGTGGGGTTTCAAGCTGAGATATGCATTTTCTGCGATAATATTGGTGAGACTTCAGCCAGAAGTATGCAGAATCACCTAGATCGCTCGTTTCGAGCTATTTAATGCGAAAAAACAAGTTTTCTGGTGTTTTGACCACTCCACAGTGCGTTTGATATCTAGAGCCACCGATAACTTGGTTTTCGTGAGGTTTCCATCTGAAATATGCATTTTCTGCGATAATCTTGGGGAGTCTTCTGTCAGAAGAATGCAGAATCATCGAGATCGCTCTATTCGAGCTGTTTAATGCGAGAAACACGTTATCTGGTGTTTTGATCACTCCACAGGGCGTTAAAAATGCAGAACCGGCGATATCTTGGTTTTCGTGGGGTTTCCAGATGAGATATGCATTTTCAGTGATAATCCTCATGATTCTTCTGTGACAAGTATGCAGAATCACCGAAATCGCTGTTTTCGTGCTATTGAATGCGAAAAACAGGTTTTGTGGTGATTTCAGCACTCCACAGTGCGTTTGACATGCGGAAACTGCAATATATTCGGTTTCGATGGGTTTCCAGTTGAGATATGCATTTTCAGTGATAAGCTTCATGATTCTTCTGTGACAAGTGTGCAGAATCATCTAGATCGCTCTTTTCGAGCTATTTAATGCGAGAAACACGTTTTCTGGTGTATTCACCACGCCACAGTACGTTTGACATGCAGAAACGGAGATATCTTAGTTTCGGTCGGGTTTCAAGCTGAGATATGCATTTTCTGCGATAATATTGGTGAGACTTCAGTCAGAAGTATGCAGAATCGTCGAGATCGCTCGTTCCGAGCTATTTAATGCGAAGAAACAAGTTTTCTGGTGTTTTCAACATTCCACAGTGCGTTTGATATGCAGAACCGGCGACATCTTGATTTTCGTGATGTTTCTAGCTGAGATATGCATATTCTGCGATAATATTTTTTAGACTTCAGTCAGAAGTATGCAGAATCATCTAGATCGCTCGTTTCGAGCTATTTAATGCGAAAAAACAAGTTTTCTGGTGTTTTGACCACTCCACAGTGCGTTTGATATGCAGAACCGGCGACATCTTGGATTTCGTCGGGTTTCAAGCTGAGATATGCATTTATTACGATAATCTTCATGATTCTTCTGTGACAAGTGTGCAGAATTATCTAGATCGCTCGTTTCGAGCTATTTAATGCGAAAAAACAAGTTTTCTGGTGTTTTCAACATTCCACAGTGCGTTTGATATGCAGAACCGGCGATATCTTCGTTTTCGTGGGGTTTCGAGCTGAGACATGCATTCTCTACGATAATCTTGGATATTCTTCTGTGAGAAGTTTGCAGAATCACAGACATCGCTGTTTTCGTGCTATATAGTGCGAAAAACTCGTTTTCTGGTGTTTTCAGCGCTCCACAGTAGGTTTGATATGCAGAACCAGCGATATCTTGAGTTTCGTGGTGTTTCCAGCTGAGATATGCATTTTCTGCGATAATCTTGATGAGACTTCAGTCAGAAGTATGCAGAACCATCTAGATCGTTCTTTTCGTGCTATTTAATGCGAGAAACACGTTTTCTGGTGTTTTGACCACTCCACAGTGCGTTTGATATGTAGAGCCGCCGATAACTTGGTTTTCGTTGGGTTTCCAGCTGAAATATGCATTTTCTGCGATAATCTTGGTGTTTCATCTATGAGAAGTATGCAGAATCATCGAGAACGCTCTTTTCGAGCTAGTTAATGCGAGAAACACGTTTTCTGGTGTTTTCACCACTCCACAGTGCGTTTGATATGTAGAGCCGCCGATAGCTTGGTTATCGTGGGGTTTCCCGCTGAGATATGCATTTTCTGCGATAATCTTGGTGTTTCATCTATGAGAAGTATGCAGAATCATCGAGAACGCTCTTTTCGAGCTGTTTAATGCGAGAAACCGTTATCTGGTTGTTTTCACCACTCCACAGTGCGTTTGATATGCAGAACCGGCGACATCTTGATTTTCGTGATGTTTCTAGCTGAGATATGCATTTTCTGCGATAATATAGATGAAACTACAGTCGGAAGTATGCAGAATCATCGATATCGCTCTATTCGAGCTATTTAATGCGAGAAACACGTTATCTGGTGTTTTGCTCACTCCACAGTGCGTTTGATATACAGAACCGGCGATATCTTGGTTTTCGTGGGGTTTCCAGATGAGATATGCATTTTCAGTGATAATCCTCATTATTCTTCTGTGACAAGTATGCAGAATCACCGAAATCGCTGTTTTCGTGCTATTGAATGCGAAAAACAGGTTTTGTGGTGTATTCACCACTCCACAGTACGTTTGACATGCAGAACCGGCGACATCGTGGTTTTCGTCGGGTTTCAAGCCGAGATATGCATTTTCTGCGATAATCTTGGTGAGACTTTAGTCAGAAGTATGCAGAATCATCTAGATCGCACGTTTCGAGCTATTTAATGCGAAAAAACAAGTTTGCTGGTGTCTTGACCACTCCACAGTGCGTTTGATATGTAGAGCCGCCGATAACTTGGTTTTCGTGGGGTTTCCAGCTGAAATATGCAGTTTTTGCGATAATATTTGTGTTTCATCTATGAGAAGTATGCAGAGTCATCCAGAACGCTCTTTTCGAGCTAATTAATGCGAGTAACACGTTTTCTGGTGTTTTCACCACTCCACGGTGCGTCTGATATGCAGAACCGGCGATATCTTGGTTTTCGTGGGGTTTCCAGCTGAGATATGCATTTTCTGCGATAATCTTGGTGAGTCTTCTGTCTGAAGTATGCAGAATCATCTAGATCGCTCTTTTCGAGCTATTTAATGCGAGAAACACGTTTTCTGGTGTATTCACGACTCCACAGTACGTTTGACATGCAGAACCGGCGACATCCTGGTTTTCGTCGGGTTTCAAGCTGAGATATGCATTTTCTGCGATAATGTTGGTGAGACTTCAGTCAGAAGTATGCAGAATCACCTAGATCGTTCGTTTCGAGCTATTTAATTTGAGAAACACGTTTTCTGGTGTTTTCACCTCTCCACAGAGCATCTGATATGCAGAACCGGCGATATCTTGATTTTCGTGGTGTTTCCAGCTGAGATATGCAATTTCTGCGATAATATTGGTGAGACTTCTGTCCGAAGTATGCAGTATCATCGATATCGCTCTTTTCGAGCTATTTAATGCGAGAAACACGTTTTCTGGTGTATTCACCACTCCACAGTACGTTTGACATGCAGAACCGGCGACATCCTGGTTTTCGCCGGGTTTCAAGCTGAGATATGCATTTTCTGCGATAATATTGGTGAGACTTCAGTCAGAAGTATGCAGAATCACATAGATCGCTCGTTTCGAGCGATTTAATTTGAGAAACACGTTTTCTGGTGTTGCAACCACTCCACAGAGCGTCTGATATGCAGAACCGGCGATATCTTGATTTTCGTGGTGTTTCCAGCTGAGATATGCATTTTCTGCGATAATCTTGGTGAGTCTTCTGTCAGAAGTATGCAGAATCATCGAGATCGCTCTATTCGAGCTATTTAATGCGAGAAACACGTTATCTGGTTGTTTTCACCACTCCACAGGGCGTTTGATATGCAGAACCGGCGACATCTTGATTTACGTGAGGTTTCTAGCTGAGATATGCATTTTCTGCGATAACATTGGTGAGACTTCTGTCAGAAGTATGCAGAATCATTTAGATCGCTCGTTTCGAGCTATGTAATGCGAAAAAAAAAGTTTTCTGGTGTTTTGACCACTCCACAGTGCGTTTGATATGTAGAGCCACCGATAACTTGGTTTTCGTGGGGTTTCCAGCTGAAATATGCATTTTCTGCGATAATCTTTGAGAGTCATCTGTCAGAAGTATGCAGAATCATCGAGATCGCTCTATTGGAGCTATTTAATGCGAGAAACACGTTATCTGGTGTTTTGATCACTCCACAGGGCGTTTGAAATGCAGAACCGGCGATATCTTGGTTTTCGTGGGGTTTCCAGATGAGATATGCATTATCAGTGATAATCCTCATGATTCTTCTGTAACAAGTATGCAGAATCACCGAAATCGCTGTTTTCGTGCTATTGAATGCGAAAAACAGGTTTTGTGGTGTTTTCAGCACTCCACAGTGCGTTTGACATGCGGAAACTGCAATATATTCGGTTTCGATGGGTTTCCAGATGAGATATGCATTTTCAGTGATAATCCTCATGATTCTTCTGTGACAAGTGTGCAGAATCATCTAGATCGCTCTTTTCGAGCTATTTAATGCAAGAAACACGTTTTCTGGTGTATTCACCACTCCACAGTACGTTTGACATGCAGAACCGGCGACATCGTGGTTATCGTCGGGTTTCAAGCTGAGATATGCATTTTCTGCGATAATATTGGTGAGACTTCAGTCAGAAGTATGCAGAATCACCTAGATCGCTCGTTTCGAGCTATTTAATGCGAAAAAACAAGTTTTCTGGTGTTTTGACCACTCCACAGTGCGTTTGATATGTAGAGCCGCCGATAACTTGGTTTTCGTGGGGTTTCCAGCTGAAATATGCATTTTCTGCGATAATCTTGGTGTTTCATTTATGAGAAGTATGCAGAATCATCGAGAACGCTCTTTTCGAGTTAGTTAATGCGAAAAAACAAGTTTTCTGGTGTTTTGACCACTCCACAGTGAGTTTGATATGTAGAGCCGCCGATAACTTGGTTTTCGTGGGGTTTCCAGCTGAGATATGCATTTTCTGCGATAATCTTGGTGAGTCTTCTGTCAGAAGTATGCAGAATCATCGAGATCGCTCTATTCGAGCTATTTAATGCGAGAAACACGTTATCTGGTTGTTTTCACCACTCCACAGGGCGTTTGATATGCAGAACCGGCGACATCTTGATTTACGTGAGGTTTCTAGCTGAGATATGCATTTTCTGCGATAACATTGGTGAGACTTCTGTCAGAAGTATGCAGAATCACCTAGATCGCTCGTTTCGAGCTATTTAATGCGAAAAAACAAGTTTTCTGGTGTTTTGACCACTCCACAGTGCGTTTGATATGTAGAATTGCCGATAACTTGGTTTTCGTGGGGTTTCCAGCTGAAATATGCATTTTCTGCGATAATCTTGGTGTTTCATCTATGAGAAGTATGCAGAATCATCGAGAACGCTCTTTTCGAGCTAGTTATTGCGAGAAACACGTTGTCTGGTTGTTTTCAACACTCCACAGTGCGTTTGATATACAGAACCGGCGACATCTTGATTTTCGTGATGTTTCTATCTGAGATATGCATTTTCTGCGATAATATTGGTGAGACTTCAGTCAGAAGTATGCAGAATCATCTATATCGCACGTTTCGAGCTATTTAATGCGAAAAAACAAGTTTTCTGGTGTTTTGACCACTCCACAGTGCGTTTGATATGTAGAATTGCCGATAACTTGGTTTTCGTGGGCTTTCCAGCTGAGATATGCATTTTCTGCTATAATATTGGTGAGACTTCAGTCAGAAGTATGCAGAATCTTCGAGAACGCTCTTTTCGAGCTACTTAATGCGAAAAACACGTTTTCTGGTTGTTTTCATCACTCCACAGGGCGTTTGATATGCAGAACCGGCGATATCTTGGTTTTCGTGGGGTTTGCAGCTGAGATATGCATTTTCTGCGATAATATTGGTGAGACTTCAGTCAGAATTATGCAGAATCATCTAGATCGCACGTTTCGAGCTATTTATTGCGAAAAAACAAGTTTTCTGGTGTTTTGACCACTCCACAGTGCGTTTGATATGTAGAATTGCCGATAGCTTGGATTTCGTGGTGTTTCCAGCTGAAATATGCATTTTCTGCGATAATCTTGGTGAGTCTTCTGTCAGAAGTATGCAGAATCATCGAGATCGCTCTATTCGAGCTATTTAATGCGAGAAACACGTTATCTGGTTGTTTTCATCACTCCACAGGGCGTTTGATATGCAGAACCGGCGACATCTTGATTTTCGTGATGTTTCTATCTGAGATATGCATTTTCTGCGATAATATTGGTGAGACTTCAGTCAGAAGTATGCAGAATCATCTATATCGCACGTTTCGAGCTATTTAATGCGAAAAGACAAGTTTTCTGGTGTTTTGACCACTCCACAGTGCGTTTGATATGTAGAATTGCCGATAACTTGGTTTTCGTGGGGTTTCCAGCTGAGATATGCATTTTCTGCTATAATATTGGTGAGACTTCAGTCAGAAGTATGCAGAATCTTCGAGAACGCTCTTTTCGAGCTACTTAATGCGAGAAACACGTTTTCTGGTTGTTTTCATCACTCCACAGGGCGTTTGATATGCAGAACCGGCGATATCTTGGTTTTCGTGGGGTTTGCAGCTGAGATATGCATTTTCTGCGATAATATTGGTGAGACTTCAGTCAGAATTATGCAGAATCATCTAGATCGCACGTTTCGAGCTATTTATTGCGAAAAAACAAGTTTTCTGGTGTTTTGACCACTCCACAGTGCATTTGATATGTAGAATTGCCGATAACTTGGTTTTCGTAGGGTTTCCAGCTGAAATATGCATTTTCTGCGATAATCTTGGTGTTTCATCTATGAGAAGTATGCAGAATCATCGAGAACGCTCTTTTCGAGCTAGTTATTGCGAGAAACACGTTGTCTGGTTGTTTTCACCACTCCACAGTGCGTTTGATATGCAGAACCGGCGACATCTTGGTTTTCGTCGGGTTTCAAGCTGAGATATGCATTTTCTGCGATAATATTGGTGAGACTTCAGTCAGAAGTATACAGAATTATCTAGATCGCTCGTTTCGAGCTATTTGATGCGAGAAACGCGTTATCTGGTTGTTTCCACCACTCCACAGTGCGTTTGATATGCAGAACCGGCGACATCTTGATTTTCGTGAGGTTTCAAGCTGAGATATTCATTTTCTGCGATAATATTGGTGAGACTTCTGTCCGAAGTATGCAGAATCATCGATATCGCTCTTTTCGAGCTATTTAATGCGAGGAACACGTTATCTGGTGTTTTGACCACTCCACAGTGCGTTTGATATGTAGAGCCGCCGATAACTTGGTTTTCGTGGGGTTTCCAGCTGAAATATGCATTTTCTGCGATAATCTTTGTGTTTCATCTATGAGAAGTATGCAGAATCATCTAGATCGCTCGTTTCGAGCTATTTGATGCGAGAAACGCGTTATCTGGTTGTTTTCACCACTCCACAGTGCGTTTGATATGCAGAACCGGCAACATCTTGATTTTCGTGAGGTTTCAAGCTGAGATATGCATTTTCTGCGATAATATTGGTGAGACTTCTGTCCGAAGTATGCAGAATCATCGAGATCGCGCTTTTCGAGCTATTTAATGCGAGAAACACGTTATCTGGTGTTTTCACCACTCCACAGTGCGTTTGATATACAGAACCGGCGACATCTTGATTTTCGTGAGGTTTCAAGCTGAGATATGCATTTTCTGCGATAATATTGGTGAGACTTCAGTCAGAAGTATGCAGAATCATCTAGATCGCTCGTTTCGAGCTATTTAATGCGAGGAACACGTTATCTGGTGTTTTGACCACTCCACAGTGCGTTTGATATGTAGAGCCGCCGATAACTTTGTTTTCGTGGGGTTTCCAGCTGAAATATGCATTTTCTGCGATAAGCTTTGTGTTTCATCTATGAGAAGTACGCAGAATCATCTAGATCGCTCGTTTCGAGCTATTTGATGCGAGAAACGCGTTTTCTGGTTGTTTTCACCACTCCACAGTGCGTTTGATATGCAGAACCGGCGACATCTTGGTTTTCGTCGGGTTTCAAGCTGAGATATGCATTTTCTGCGATAATATTGGTGAGACTTCTGTCCGAAGTATGTAGAATCATCGAGATTGAGCTTTTCGAGCTATTTAATGCGAGAAACACGTTATCTGGTGTTTTCATCACTCCACAGTTGGTTTGATATGCAGAACCGGCGATATCTTGATTTTCGTGGTGTTTCCAGCTGAGATATGCATTTTCTGTTATAATATTGGTGAGACTTCAGTCAGAAGTATGCAGAATCTTCGAGAACGCTCTTTTCGAGCTACTTAATGCGAGAAACACGTTTTCTGGTGTTTTCACCACTCCACAGTACGTTTGATGTGCAGAACCAGCGATATCTTGGTTTTCGTGGGGTTTCAAGCTGAGATATGCATTTTCTGCGATAATGTTGGTGAGACTTCAGCCAGAAGTATGCAGAATCTCCTAGATCGCTCGTTTCGAGCTATTTAATGCGAAAAAACAAGTTTTCTGGTGTTTTGACCACTCCACAGTGCGTTTGATATCTAGAGCCACCGATAACTTGGTTTTCGTGAGGTTTCAATCTGAAACATGCATTTTCTGCGATAATCTTGGTGAGACTGTAGTCATAAGTATGCAGAATCATCTGGATCGCTCGTTTCGAGCTATTTAATGCGAAAAAACAAGTTTTCTGGAGTTTTGACCACTCCACAGTGCGTTTGATATGCAGAACCGGCGACATCTTGGTTTTCGTCGGGTTTCAAGCTGAGATATGCATTTTCTGCGATAATATTGGTGAGACTTCAGTCAGAAGTATACAGAATCTTCTAGATCGCTGGTTTCGAGCTATATGATGCGAGAAACGCGTTATCTGGTTGTTTTCACCACTCCACAGTTGGTTTGATATGCAGAACCGGCGATATCTTGATTTTCGTGGGGTTTCCAGCTGAAATATGCATTTTCTGCGATAATCTTTGTGTTTCATCTATGAGAAGTATGCAGAATCATCTAGATCGCTCGTTTCGAGCTATTTGATGCGAGAAACGCGTTATCTGGTTGTTTTCACCACTCCACAGTGCGTTTGATATGCAGAACCGGCAACATCTTGATTTTCGTGAGGTTTCAAGCTGAGATATGCATTTTCTGCGATAATATTGGTGAGACTTCTGTCCGAAGTATGCAGAATCATCGAGATCGCGCTTTTCGAGCTATTTAATGCGAGAAACACGTTATCTGGTGTTTTCACCACTCCACAGATGGTTTGATATGCAGAACCGGCGATATCTTGATTTTCGTGGTGTTTCCAGCTGAGATATGCATTTTCTGCGATAATATTGGTGAGACTTCAGTCAGAAGTATGCAGAATCACCTAGATCGCTCGTTTCGAGCTATTTAATGCGAAAAAACAAGTTGTCTGGTGTTTTGACCACTCCACAGTGCTTTCGATATGTAGAGCCACCGATAACTTGGTATTCGTGGGGTTTCCAGCTGAAATATGCATTTTCTGCGATAATCTTGGTGAGACTTCAGTCAGAAGTATGCAGAATCATCTAGATCGCTCGTTTCGAGCTATTTGATGCGAGGAACACGTTATCTGGTTGTTTTCACCACTCCACAGTTGGTTTGATATGCAGAACCGGCGATATCTTGATTTTCGTGGGGTTTCCAGCTGAAATATGCATTTTCTGCGATAATCTTTGTGTTTCATCTATGAGAAGTATGCAGAATCATCTAGATCGCTCGTTTCGAGCTATTTGATGCGAGAAACGCGTTATCTGGTTGTTTTCACCACTCCACAGTGCGTCTGATATGCAGAACCGGCGACATCTTGATTTTCGTGAGGTTTCAAGCTGAGATATGCATTTTCTGCGATAATATTGGTGAGACTTCTGTCCGAAGTATGCAGAATCATCGAGATCGCGCTTTTCGAGCTATTTAATGCGAGAAACACGTTATCTGGTGTTTTCACCACTCCACAGTTGGTTTGATATGCAGAACCGGCGATATCTTGATTTTCGTGGTGTTTCCAGCTGAGATATGCATTTTCTGCGATAATATTGGTGAGACTTCAGTCAGAAGTATGCAGAATCTTCGAGAACGCTCTTTTCGAGCTACTTAGTGCGAGAAACACGTTTTCTGGTGTTTTCACCAATCCACAGTACGTTTGATGTGCAGAACCAGCGATATCTTGGTTTTCGTGGGGTTTCAAGCTGAGATATGCATTTTCTGCGATAATATTGGTGAGACTTCAGTCAGAAGTATGCAGAATCACCTAGATCGCTCGTTTCGAGCTATTTAATGCGAAAAAACAAGTTTTCTGGTGTTTTGACCACTCCACAGTGCTTTTGATATGAAGAGCCACCGATAACTTGGTTTTCGTGGGGTTTCCAGCTGAAATATGCATTTTCTGCGATAATCTTGGTGAGACTTCAGTCAGAAGTTTGCAGAATCACCTAGATCGCTCGTTTCGAGCTATATAATGCGAAAAAACAAGTTTTCTGGTGTTTTGACCACTCCACAGTGTGTTTGATATGTAGAGCCACCGATAACTTGGTATTCGTGGGGTTTCCAGCTGAGACATGCATTTTCTACGATAATCTTGGATATTCTTCTGTGAGAAGTTTGCAGAATCACAGAAATCGCTCTATTCGAGCTATTTAATGCGAGAAACACGTTATCTGGTTGTTTTCACCACTCCACAGTGCGTTTGATATACAGAACCGGCGACATCTTGATTTTCGTGAGGTTTCAAGCTGAGATATGCATTTTCTGCGATAATAATGGTGAGACTTCAGTCAGAAGTATGCAGAATCATCTAGATCGCTCGTTTCGAGCTATTTAATGCGAGGAACACGTTATCTGGTGTTTTGACCACTCCACAGTGCGTTTGATATGTAGAGCCGCCGATAACTTGGTTTTCGTGGGGTTTCCAGCTGAAATATGCATTTTCTGCGATAAGCTTTGTGTTTCATCTATGAGATGTACGCAGAATCATCTAGATCGCTCGTTTCGAGCTATTTGATGCGAGAAACGCGTTTTCTGGTTGTTTTCAACACTCCACAGTGCGTTTGATGTGCAGAACCAGCGATATCTTGGTTTTCGTGGGGTTTCAAGCTGAGATATGCATTTTCTGCGATAATATTGGTGAGACTTCAGTCAGAAGTATGCAGAATCACCTAGATCGCTCGTTTCGAGCTATTTAATGCGAAAAAACAAGTTTTCTGGTGTTTTGACCACTCCACAGTGCTTTTGATATGAAGAGCCACCGATAACTTGGTTTTCGTGGGGTTTCCAGCTGAGACATGCATTTTCTACGATAATCTTGGATATTCTTCTGTGAGAAGTTTGCAGAATCACAGAAATCGCTCTATTCGAGCTATTTAATGCGAGAAACACGTTATCTGGTTGTTTTCACCACTCCACAGTGCGTTTGATATACAGAACCGGCGACATCTTGATTTTCGTGAGGTTTCAAGCTGAGATATGCATTTTCTGCGATAATGTTGGTGAGACTTCAGCCAGAAGTATGCAGAATAACCTAGATCGCGCTTTTCGAGCTATTTAATGCGAGAAACACGTTATCTGGTGTTTTCATCACTCCACAGTTGGTTTGATATGCAGAACCGGCGATATCTTGATTTTCGTGGTGTTTCCAGCTGAGATATGCATTTTCTGTTATAATATTGGTGAGACTTCAGTCAGAAGTATGCAGAATCTTCGAGAACGCTCTTTTCGAGCTACTTAATGCGAGAAACACGTTTTCTGGTGTTTTCACCACTCCACAGTACGTTTGATGTGCAGAACCAGCGATATCTTGGTTTTCGTGGGGTTTCAAGCTGAGATATGCATTTTCTGCGATAATGTTGGTGAGACTTCAGCCAGAAGTATGCAGAATAACCTAGATCGCTCGTTTCGAGCTATTTAATGCGAAAAAACAAGTTTTCTGGTGTTTTGACCACTCCACAGTGCGTTTGATATCTAGAGCCACCGATAACTTGGTTTTCGTGAGGTTTCCATCTGAAATATGCATTTTCTGCGATAATCTTGGTGAGACTGTAGTCAGAAGTATGCAGAATCATCTGGATCGCTCGTTTCGAGCTATTTAATGCGAAAAAACAAGTTTTCTGGAGTTTTGACCACTCCACAGTGCGTTTGATATGCAGAACCGGCGACATCTTGATTTTCGTGAGGTTTCAAGCTGAGATATGCATTTTCTGCGATAATATTGGTGAGACTTCTGCCCGAAGTATGCAGAATCATCGAGATCGCGCTTTTCGAGCTATTTAATGCGAGAAACACGTTATCTGGTGTTTTCACCACTCCACAGTTGGTTTGATATGCAGAACCGGCGATATCTTGATTTTCGTGGTGTTTCCAGCTGAGATATGCATTTTCTGCGATAATATTTGTGAGACTTCAGTCAGAAGTATGCAGAATCTTCGAGAACGCTCTTTTCGAGCTACTTAGTGCGAGAAACACGTTTTCTGGTGTTTTCACCACTCCACAGTACGTTTGATGTGCAGAACCAGCGATATCTTGGTTTTCGTGGGGTTTCAAGCTGAGATATGCATTTTCTGCGATAATATTGGTGAGACTTCAGTCAGAAGTATGCAGAATCACCTAGATCGCTCGTTTCGAGCTATTTAATGCGAAAAAACAAGTTTTCTGGTGTTTTGACCACTCCACAGTGCTTTTGATATGTAGAGCCACCGATAACTTGGTATTCGTGGGGTTTCCAGCTGAAATATGCATTTTCTGCGATAATCTTGGTGAGACTTCAGTCAGAAGTATGCAGAATCATCTAGATCGCTCGTTTCGAGCTATTTGATGCGAGGAACACGTTATCTGGTGTTTTGACCACTCCACAGTGCGTTTGATATGTAGAGCCGCCGATAACTTGGTTTTCGTGGGGTTTCCAGCTGAAATATGCATTTTCTGCGATAAGCTTTGTGTTTCATCTATGAGAAGTACGCAGAATCATCTAGATCGCTCGTTTCGAGCTATTTGATGTGAGAAACGCGTTTTCTGGTTGTTTTCACCACTCCACAGTGCGTTTGATATGCAGAACCGGCGACATCTTGATTTTCGTGAGGTTTCATGCTGAGATATTCATTTTCTTGGATAATATTGGTGAGACTTCTGTCCGAAGTATGCAGAATCATCGAGATCGCGCTTTTCGAGCTATTTAATGCGAGAAACACGTTATCTGGTGTTTTCACCACTCCACAGTTGGTTTGATATGCAGAACCGGCGATATCTTGATTTTCGTGGTGTTTCCAGCTGAGATATGCATTTTCTGCGATAATATTGGTGAGACTTCTGTCAGAAGAATGCAGAATCATCGAGATCGCTCGATTCGAGCTGTTTAATGCGAGAAACACGTTATCTGGTGTTTTGATCACTCCACAGGGCGTTAAAAATGCAGAACCGGCGATATCTTGGTTTTCGTGGGGTTTCCAGATGAGATATGCATTTTCAGTGATAATCCTCATGATTCTTCGGTGACAAGTATGCAGAATCACCGAAATCGCTGTATTCGTGCTATTGAATGCGAAAAACAGGATTTGTGGTGTTTTCAGCACTCCACAGTGCGTTTGACATGCGGAAACTGCAATATATTCGGTTTCGATGGGTTTCCAGTTGAGATATGCATTTTCAGTGATAAGCTTCATGATTCTTCTGTGACAAGTGTGCAGAATCATCTAGATCGCTCTTTTCGAGCTATTTAATGCGAGAAACACGTTTTCTGGTGTTTTCACCACTCCACAGAGCGTCTGATATGCAGAACCGGCGATATCTTGATTTTCGTGGTGTTTCCAGCTGAGATATGCAATTTCTGCGATAATATTGGTGAGACTTCTGTCCGAAGTATGCAGTATCATCGATATCGCTCTTTTCGAGCTATTTAATGCGAGAAACACGTTTTCTGGTGTATTCACCACTCCACAGTACGTTTGACATGCAGAACCGGCGACATCCTGGTTTTCGCCGGGTTTCAAGCTGAGATATGCATTTTCTGCGATAATATTGGTGAGACTTCAGTCAGAAGTATGCAGAATCACATAGATCGCTCGTTTCGAGCGATTTAATTTGAGAAACACGTTTTCTGGTGTTTTCACCACTCCACAGAGCGTCTGATATGCAGAACCGGCGATATCTTGATTTTCGTGGTGTTTCCAGCTGAGATATGCATTTTCTGCGATAATCTTGGTGAGTCTTCTGTCAGAAGTATGCAGAATCATCTAGATCGCTCTTTTCGAGCTATTTGATGCGAGAAACACGTTTTCTGGTCTATTCACCACTCCGCAGTGCGTTTGATATGTAGAGCCGCCGATAACTTGGTTGTCGTGGGGCTTCCAGCTGAAATATGCATTTTCTGCCATAATCTTGGTGAGTCTTCTGTCAGAAGTATGCAGAATCATCGAGATCGCTCTATTCGAGCTATTTAATGCGAGGAACACGTTATCTGGTGTTTTGATCACTCCACAGGGCGTTTGAAATGCAGAACCGGCGATATCTTGGTTTTCGTGGGGTTTCCAGATGAGATATGCATTTTCAGTGATAATCCTCATGATTCTTCTGTAAGAAGTATGCAGAATCACCGAAATCGCTGTTTTCGTGCTATTGAATGCGAAAAACAGGTTTTGTGGTGTTTTCAGCACTCCACAGTGCGTTTGACATGCGGAAACTGCAATATATTCGGTTTCGATGGGTTTCCAGATGAGATATGCATTTTCAGTGATAATCCTCATGATTCTTCTGTGACAAGTGTGCAGAATCATCTAGATCGCTCTTTTCGAGCTATTTAATGCAAGAAACACGTTTTCTGGTGTATTCACCACTCCACAGTACGTTTGACATGCAGAACCGGCGACATCGTGGTTTTCGTCGGGTTTCAAGCTGAGATATGCATTTTCTGCGATAATATTGGTGAGACTTCAGTCAGAAGTATGCAGAATCACCTAGATCGCTCGTTTCGAGCTATTTAATGCGAAAAAACAAGTTTTCTGGTGTTTTGACCACTCCACAGTGCGTTTGATATGTAGAGCCGCCGATAACTTGGTTTTCGTGGGGTTTCCAGCTGAAATATGCATTTTCTGCAATAATCTTGGTGTTTCATCTATGAGAAGTATGCAGAATCATCGAGAACGCTCTTTTCGAGTTAGTTAATGCGAAAAAACAAGTTTTCTGGTGTTTTGACCACTCCACAGTGAGTTTGATATGTAGAGCCGCCGATAACTTGGTTTTCGTGGGGTTTCCAGCTGAGATATGCAGTTTCTGAGATAATCTTGGTGAGTCTTCTGTCAGAAGTATGCAGAATCATCGAGATTGCTCTATTCGAGCTATTTAATGCGAGAAACACGTTATCTGGTGTTTTGATCACTCCACAGGGCGTTTGAAATGCAGAACCGGTGATATCTTGGTTTTCGTGGGGTTTCCATATGAGATATGCATTTTCTGCGATAACATTGGTGTGACTTCAGTCAGAAGTATGCAGAATCATCGAGATCGCTCTATTCGAGCTAATTAATGCGAGAAACACGTTATCTGGTGTTTTGATCACTCCACAGGGCGTTTGAAATGCAGAACCGGCGATATCTTGGTTTTCGTGGGGTTTCCAGATGAGATATGCATTTTCTGCGATAATATTGGTGAGACTTCAGTCAGAAGTATGCAGAATCACCTAGATCGCTCGTTTCGAGCTATTTAATGCGAAAAAACAAGTTTTCTGGTGTTTTGACAACTCCACAGTGCGTTTGATATGTAGAGCCACCGATAACTTTGTTTTCGTTAGGTTTCCAGCTGAAATATGCATTTTCTGCGATAATCTTGGGGAGTCTTCTGTCAGAAGTATGCAGAATCATCCAGAACGCTCTTTTCGTGCTAGTTAATGCGAGTAACATGTTTTCTGGTCTTTTCACCACTCCACAGTGCGTCTGATATGCAGAACCGGCGATGTCTTGATTTTCGTGATGTTTCCAGCTGAGATATGCATTTTCTGCGATAATCTTGGTGAGTCATCTGTCAGAAGTATGCAGAAGCATCTAGATCGCTCTTTTCGAGCTATTTAATGCGAGAAACACGTTTTCTGGTGTATTCACCACTCCACAATACGTTTGACATGCAGAAACGGAGATATCTTGGTTTCGGTCGGGTTTCAAGCTGGGATATGGATATTCTGCGATAATATTGGTGAGACTTCAGTCAGAAGTATGCAGAATCATCTAGATCGCTCGTTTCGAGCTATTTAATGCGAAAAAACAAGTTTTCTGGTGTGTTGACCACTCCACAGTGCGCTTGATATGTAGAGCCGACGATAACTTGGTTTACGTGGGGTTTCCAGCTGAAATATGCATTTTCTGCGATAATCTTTGAGAGTCTTCTGTCAGAAGTATGCAGAATCATCGAGATCGCTCTATTGGAGCTATTTAATGCGAGAAACACGTTATCTGGTGTTTTGATCACTCCACAGGGCGTTTGAAATGCAGAACCGGCGATATCTTGGTTTTCGTGGGGTTTCCAGATGAGATATGCATTTTCAGTGATAATCCTCATGATTCTTCTGTAACAAGTATGCAGAATCACCGAAATCGCTGTTTTCGTGCTATTGAATGCGAAAAACAGGTTTTGTGGTGTTTTCAGCACTCCACAGTGCGTTTGACATGCGGAAACTGCAATATATTCGGTTTCGATGGGTTTCCAGATGAGATATGCATTTTCAGTGATAAGCTTCATGATTCTTCTGTGACAAGTGTGCCGAATCATCTAGATCGCTCTTTTCGAGCTATTTAATGCAAGAAACACGTTTTCTGGTGTATTCACCACTCCACAGTACGTTTGACATGCAGAACCGGCGACATCGTGGTTTTCGTCGGGTTTCAAGCTGAGATATGCATTTTCTGCGATAATCTTGGTGAGTCTTCTGTCAGAAGTATGCAGAATCATCTAGATCGCTCTTTTCGAGCTCTTTAATGCGAGAAACACGTTTTCTGGTGTATTCACCACTCCACAGTACGTTTGACATGCAGAACCGGCGAAATCTTGATTTTCGTGGTGTTTCCATATGAGATATGCATTTTCTGCGATAACATTGGTGAGACTTCAGTCAGAAGTATGCAGAATCATCGAGATCGCTCTATTCGAGCTATTTAATGCGAGAAACACGTTATCTGGTGTTTTGATCACTCCACAGGGCGTTTGATATGTAGAGCCGCCGATAACTTGGTTTTCGTGGGGTTTCCAGCTGAAATATGCAGTTTCTGCGATAATCTTCGTGTTTCATCTATGAGAAGTATGCAGAGTCATCCAGAACGCTCTTTTCGAGCTAGTTAATGCGAGTAACACGTTTTCTGGTGTTTTCACCACTCCACGGTGCGTCTGATAAGCAGAACCGGCGATATCTTGGTTTTCGTTGGGTTTCCAGCTGAGATATGCATTTTCTGCGATAATCTTGGTGAGTCTTCTGTCAGAAGTATGCAGAATCATCTAGATCGCTCTTTTTGAGCTATTTAATGCGAGAAACACGTTTTCTGGTGTTTTCACCACCTCACAGTGCGTTTGATATGCAGACCCGGCGACATCGTGGTTTTCGTCGGGTTTCAAGCTGAGATATGCATTTTCTGCGATAATATTGGTGAGACTTCAGTCAGAAGTATGCAGAATCACCTAGATCGCTTGTTTCGAGCTATTTAATGCGAAAAAACAAGTTTTCTGGTGTTTTGACCACTCCACAGTGCGTTTGATATGTAGAGCCGCCGATAACTTGGTTTTCGTGGGGTTTCCAGCTGAAATATGCATTTTCTGCGATAATCTTGGTGTTTTATTTATGAGAAGTATGCAGAATCATCGAGAACGCTCTTTTCGAGTTAGTTAATGCGAAAAAACAAGTTTTCTGGTGTTTTGACCACTCCACAGTGAGTTTGATATGTAGAGCCGCCGATAACTTGGTTTTCGTGGGGTTTCCAGCTGAGATATGCAGTTTCTGCGATAATCTTGGTGAGTCTTCTGTCAGAAGTATGCAGAATCATCGAGATTGCTCTATTCGAGCTATTTAATGCGAGAAACACGTTATCAGGTGTTTTGATCACTCCACAGGGCGTTTGAAATGCAGAACCGGTGATATCTTGGTTTTCGTGGGGTTTCCATATGAGATATGCATTTTCTGCGATAACATTGGTGAGACTTCAGTCAGAAGTATGCAGAATCATCTAGATCGCTCGTTTCGAGCTATTTAATGCGAAAAAAAAAGTTTTCTGGTGTTTTGACCACTCCACAGTGCGTTTGATATGTAGAGCCACCGATAACTTTGTTTTCGTTAGGTATCCAGCTGAAATATGCATTTTCTGCGATAATCTTGGGGAGTCTTCTGTCAGAAGTATGCAGAATCATCGAGATCGCTCTATTCGAGCTATTTAATGCGAGAAACACGTTATCTGGTGTTTTGATCACTCCACAGGGCGTTTGAAATGCAGAACCGGCGATATCTTGGTTTTCGATGGGTTTCAAGCTGATATATGCATTTTCTGCGATAATATTGGTGAGACTTCAGTCAGAAGTATGCAGATGCACCTAGATCGCTCGTTTCGAGCTATTTAATGCGAAAAAACAAGTTTTCTGGTGTTTTGACCACTCCACAGAGCGTTTGATATGTAGAGCCGCCGATAACTTGGTTTTCGTGGGGTTTCCAGCTGAAATATGCATTTTCTGCGATAATCTTGGTGTTTCATTTATGAGAAGTATGCAGAATCACCTAGATCGCTCGTTTCGAGCTATTTAATGCGAAAAAACAAGTGTTCTGGTGTTTTGACCACTCCACAGTGCGTTTGATATGTAGAGCCGCCGATAACTTGGTTTTCGTGGGGTTTCCAGCTGAAATATGCATTTTCTGCGATAATCTTGGTGTTTCATTTATGAGAAGTATGCAGAATCATCGATATCGCTCTTTTCGAGCTATTTAATGCGAGGAACACGATATCTGGTGTTTTGACCACTCCAGAGTGCGTTTGATATGTAGAGCCGCCGATAACTTGGTTTTCGTGGGGTTTCCAGCTAAAATATGCATTTTCTGCGATAATCTTTGTGTTTCATCTATGAGAAGTATGCAGAATCATCTAGATCGCTCTTTTCGAGCTATTTAATGCGAGAAACACGTTTTCTGGTGTATTCACCACTCCACAATACGTTTGACATGCAGAAACGGAGATATCTTGGTTTCGGTAGGGTTTCAAGCTGGGATATGCATATTCTGCGATAATATTGGTGAGACTTCAGTCAGAAGTATGCAGAATCATCTAGATCGCTCGTTTCGAGCTATTTAATGCGAAAAAACAAGTTTTCTGGTGTGTTGACCACTCCACAGTGCGCTTGATATGTAGAGCCGCCGATAACTTGGTTTACGTGGGGTTTCCAGCTGAAATATGCATTTTCTGCGATAATCTTTGAGAGTCTTCTGTCAGAAGTATGCAGAATCATCGAGATCGCTCTATTGGAGCTATTTAATGCGAGAAACACGTTATCTGGTGTTTTGATCACTCCACAGGGCGTTTGAAATGCAGAACCGGCGATATCTTGGTTTTCGTGGGGTTTCCAGATGAGATATGCATTTTCAGTGATAATCCTCATGATTCTTCTGTAACAAGTATGCAGAATCACCGAAATCGCTGTTTTCGTGCTATTGAATGCGAAAAACAGGTTTTGTGGTGTTTTCAGCACTCCACAGTGCGTTTGACATGCGGAAACTGCAATATATTCGGTTTCGATGGGTTTCCAGATGAGATATGCATTTTCAGTGATAAGCTTCATGATTCTTCTGTGACAAGTGTGCCGAATCATCTAGATCGCTCTTTTCGAGCTATTTAATGCAAGAAACACGTTTTCTGGTGTATTCACCACTCCACAGTACGTTTGACATGCAGAACCGGCGATATCTTGATTTTCGTGGTGTTTCCATATGAGATATGCATTTTCTGCGATAACATTGGTGAGACTTCAGTAAGAAGTATGCAGAATCATCGAGATCGCTCTATTCGAGCTATTTAATGCGAGAAACACGTTATCTGGTGTTTTGATCACTCCACAGGGCGTTTGATATGTAGAGCCGCCGATAACTTGGTTTTCGTGGGGTTTCCAGCTGAAATATGCAGTTTCTGCGATAATCTTCGTGTTTCATCTATGAGAAGTATGCAGAGTCATCCAGAACGCTCTTTTCGAGCTAGTTAATGCGAGTAACACGTTTTCTGGTGTTTTCACCACTCCACGGTGCGTCTGATAAGCAGAACCGGCGATATCTTGGTTTTCGTTGGGTTTCCAGCTGAGATATGCATTTTCTGCGATAATCTTGGTGAGTCTTCTGTCAGAAGTATGCAGAATCATCTAGATCGCTCTTTTTGAGCTATTTAATGCGAGAAACACGTTTTCTGGTGTTTTCACCACCTCACAGTGCGTTTGATATGCAGACCCGGCGACATCGTGGTTTTCGTCGGGTTTCAAGCTGAGATATGCATTTTCTGCGATAATATTGGTGAGACTTCAGTCAGAAGTATGCAGAATCACCTAGATCGCTCGTTTCGAGCTATTTAATGCGAAAAAACAAGTTTTCTGGTGTTTTGACCACTCCACAGTGCGTTTGATATGTAGAGCCGCCGATAACTTGGTTTTCGTGGGGTTTCCAGCTGAAATATGCATTTTCTGCGATAATCTTGGTGTTTCATTTATGAGAAGTATGCAGAATCATCGAGAACGCTCTTTTCGAGTTAGTTAATGCGAAAAAACAAGTTTTCTGGTGTTTTGACCACTCCACAGTGAGTTTGATATGTAGAGCCGCCGATAACTTGGTTTTCGTGGGGTTTCCAGCTGAGATATGCAGTTTCTGCGATAATCTTGGTGAGTCTTCTGTCAGAAGTATGCAGAATCATCGAGATTGCTCTATTCGAGCTATTTAATGCGAGAAACACGTTATCAGGTGTTTTGGTCACTCCACAGGGCGTTTGAAATGCAGAACCGGTGATATCTTGGTTTTCGTGGGGTTTCCATATGAGATATGCATTTTCTGCGATAACATTGGTGAGACTTCAGTCAGAAGTATGCAGAATCATCTAGATCGCTCGTTTCGAGCTATTTAATGCGAAAAAAAAAGTTTTCTGGTGTTTTGACCACTCCACAGTGCGTTTGATATGTAGAGCCACCGATAACTTTGTTTTCGTTAGGTATCCAGCTGAAATATGCATTTTCTGCGATAATCTTGGGGAGTCTTCTGTCAGAAGTATGCAGAATCATCGAGATCGCTCTATTCGAGCTATTTGATGCGAGAAACACGTTATCTGGTGTTTTGATCACTCCACAGGGCGTTTGAAATGCAGAACCGGCGATATCTTGGTTTTCGATGGGTTTCAAGCTGATATATGCATTTTCTGCGATAATATTGGTGAGACTTCAGTCAGAAGTATGCAGATGCACCTAGATCGCTCGTTTCGAGCTATTTAATGCGAAAAAACAAGTTTTCTGGTGTTTTGACCACTCCACAGAGCGTTTGATATGTAGAGCCGCCGATAACTTGGTTTTCGTGGGGTTTCCAGCTGAAATATGCATTTTCTGCGATAATCTTGGTGTTTCATTTATGAGAAGTATGCAGAATCACCTAGATCGCTCGTTTCGAGCTATTTAATGCGAAAAAACAAGTGTTCTGGTGTTTTGACCACTCCACAGTGCGTTTGATATGTAGAGCCGCCGATAACTTGGTTTTCGTGGGGTTTCCAGCTGAAATATGCATTTTCTGCGATAATCTTGGTGTTTCATTTATGAGAAGTATGCAGAATCATCGATATCGCTCTTTTCGAGCTATTTAATGCGAGGAACACGATATCTGGTGTTTTGACCACTCCAGAGTGCGTTTGATATGTAGAGCCGCCGATAACTTGGTTTTCGTGGGGTTTCCAGCTAAAATATGCATTTTCTGCGATAATATTGGTGAGACTTCAGTCAGAAGTATGCAGAATCATCTAGATCGCTCGTTTCGAGCTATTTAATGCGAGAAACACGTTTTCTGGTGTATTCACCACTCCACAATACGTTTGACATGCAGAAACGGAGATATCTTGGTTTCGGTAGGGTTTCAAGCTGGGATATGCATATTCTGCGATAATATTGGTGAGACTTCAGTCAGAAGTATGCAGAATCATCTAGATCGCTCGTTTCGAGCTATTTAATGCGAAAAAACAAGTTTTCTGGTGTGTTGACCACTCCACAGTGCGCTTGATATGTAGAGCCGCCGATAACTTGGTTTACGTGGGGTTTCCAGCTGAAATATGCATTTTCTGCGATAATATTGGTGAGACTTCAGTCAGAAGTATGCAAAATCATCTAGATCGCTCGTTTCGAGCTATTTAATGCGAAAAAACAAGTTTTCTGGTGTGTTGACCACTCCACAGTGCGCTTGATATGTAGAGCCGCCGATAACTTGGTTTACGTGGGGTTTCCAGCTGAAATATGCATTTTCTGCGATAATCTTTGAGAGTCTTCTGTCAGAAGTATGCAGAATCATCGAGATCGCGCTATTGGAGCTATTTAATGCGAGAAACACGTTATCTGGTGTTTTGATCACTCCACAGGGCGTTTGAAATGCAGAACCGGCGATATCTTGGTTTTCGTGGGGTTTCCAGATGAGATATGCATTTTCAGTGATAATCCTCATGATTCTTCTGTAACAAGTATGCAGAATCACCGAAATCGCTGTTTTCGTGCTATTTAATGCAAGAAACACGTTTTCTGGTGTATTCACCACTCCACAGTACGTTTGACATGCAGAACCGGCGACATCGTGGTTTTCGTCGGGTTTCAAGCTGAGATATGCATTTTCAGCGATAATCTTGGTGAGTCTTCTGTCAGAAGTATGCAGAATCATCTAGATCGCTCTTTTCGAGCTATTTAATGCGAGAAACACGTTTTCTGGTGTATTCACCACTCCACAGTACGTTTGACATGCAGAACCGGCGATATCTTGATTTTCGTGGTGTTTCCAGCTGAGATATGCATTTTCTGCAATAATATTGGTGAGACTTCTGTCAGAAGTACGCAGAATCATCGATATCGCTCTTTTCGAGCTATTTAATGGGAGGAACACGTTATCTGGTGTTTTGACCACTCCACAGTGCGTTTGATATGTAGAGCCGCCGATAACGTGGTTTTCGTGGGGTTTCCAGCTGAAATATGCAGTTTCTGCGATAATCTTCGTGTTTCATCTATGAGAAGTATGCAGAGTCATCCAGAACGCAATTTTCGAGCTAGTTAATGCGAGTAACACGTTTTCTGGTGTTTTCACCACTCCACGGTGCGTCTGATATGCAGAACCGGCGATATCTTGGTTTTCGTGGGGTTTCCAGCTGAGATATGCATTTTCTGCGATAATCTTGGTGAGTCTTCTGTCAGAAGTATGCAGAATCATCTAGATCGCTCTTTTTGAGCTATTGAATGCGAGAAACACGTTTTCTGGTGTTTTCACCACCCCACAGTGCGTTTGATATGCAGAACCGGCGACATCGTGGTTTTCGTCGGGTTTCAAGCTGAGATATGCATTTTCTGCGATAATATTGGTGAGACTTCAGTCAGAAGTATGCAGAATCACCTAGATCGCTCGTTTCGAGCTATTTAATGCGAATCAACAAGTTTTCTGGTGTTTTGACCACTCCACAGTGCGTTTGATATGTAGAGCCGCCGATAGCTTGGTTTTCGTGGTGTTTCCAGCTGAAATATGCATTTTCTGCGATAATCTTGGTGAGTCTTCTGTCAGAAGTATGCAGAATCATCGAGATCGCTCTATTCGAGCTATTTAATGCGAGAAACACGTTATCTGGTTGTTTTCATCACTCCACAGGGCGTTTGATATGCAGAACCGGCGATATCTTGGTTTTCGTGGGGTTTGCAGCTGAGATATGCATTTTCTGCGATAATCTTGGTGAGACTTTAGTCACAAGTATGCAGAATCATCTAGATCGCTCGTTTCGAGCTATTTAATGCGAAAAAACAAGTTTTCTGGTGTTTTGACCACTCCACAGTGCGTTTGATATGTAGAGCCGCCGATAACTTGGTTTTCGTGGGGTTTCCAGCTGAAATATGCATTTTCTGCGATAATCTTGGTGTTTCATTTATGAGAAGTATGCAGAATCACCTAGATCGCTCGTTTCGAGCTATTTAATGCGAAAAAACAAGTGTTCTGGTGTTTTGACCACTCCACAGTGCGTTTGATATGTAGAGCCGCCGATAACTTGGTTTTCGTGGGGTTTCCAGCTGAAATATGCATTTTCTGCGATAATCTTGGTGTTTCATTTATGAGAAGTATGCAGAATCATCGATATCGCTCTTTTCGAGCTATTTAATGCGAGGAACACGATATCTGGTGTTTTGACCACTCCAGAGTGCGTTTGATATGTAGAGCCGCCGATAACTTGGTTTTCGTGGGGTTTCCAGCTAAAATATGCATTTTCTGCGATAATCTTTGTGTTTCATCTATGAGAAGTATGCAGAATCATCTAGATCGCTCTTTTCGAGCTATTTAATGCGAGAAACACGTTTTCTGGTGTATTCACCACTCCACAATACGTTTGACATGCAGAAACGGAGATATCTTGGTTTCGGTAGGGTTTCAAGCTGGGATATGCATATTCTGCGATAATATTGGTGAGACTTCAGTCAGAAGTATGCAGAATCATCTAGATCGCTCGTTTCGAGCTATTTAATGCGAAAAAACAAGTTTTCTGGTGTGTTGACCACTCCACAGTGCGCTTGATATGTAGAGCCGCCGATAACTTGGTTTACGTGGGGTTTCCAGCTGAAATATGCATTTTCTGCGATAATATTGGTGAGACTTCAGTCAGAAGTATGCAGAATCATCTAGATCGCTCGTTTCGAGCTATTTAATGCGAAAAAACAAGTTTTCTGGTGTGTTGACCACTCCACAGTGCGCTTGATATGTAGAGCCGCCGATAACTTGGTTTACGTGGGGTTTCCAGCTGAAATATGCATTTTCTGCGATAATCTTTGAGAGTCTTCTGTCAGAAGTATGCAGAATCATCGAGATCGCTCTATTGGAGCTATTTAATGCGAGAAACACGTTTTCTGGTGTTTTGATCACTCCACAGGGCGTTTGAAATGCAGAACCGGCGATATCTTGGTTTTCGTGGGGTTTCCAGATGAGATATGCATTTTCAGTGATAATCCTCATGATTCTTCTGTAACAAGTATGCAGAATCACCGAAATCGCTGTTTTCGTGCTATTTAATGCAAGAAACACGTTTTCTGGTGTATTCACCACTCCACAGTACGTTTGACATGCAGAACCGGCGACATCGTGGTTTTCGTCGGGTTTCAAGCTGAGATATGCATTTTCAGCGATAATCTTGGTGAGTCTTCTGTCAGAAGTATGCAGAATCATCTAGATCGCTCTTTTCGAGCTATTTAATGCGAGAAACACGTTTTCTGGTGTATTCACCACTCCACACTACGTTTGACATGCAGAACCGGCGATATCTTGATTTTCGTGGTGTTTCCAGCTGAGATATGCATTTTCTGCAATAATATTGGTGAGACTTCTGTCAGAAGTACGCAGAATCATCGATATCGCTCTTTTCGAGCTATTTAATGGGAGGAACACGTTATCTGGTGTTTTGACCACTCCACAGTGCGTTTGATATGTAGAGCCGCCGATAACGTGGTTTTCGTGGGGTTTCCAGCTGAAATATGCAGTTTCTGCGATAATCTTCGTGTTTCATCTATGAGAAGTATGCAGAGTCATCCAGAACGCTATTTTCGAGCTAGTTAATGCGAGTAACACGTTTTCTGGTGTTTTCACCACTCCACGGTGCGTCTGATATGCAGAACCGGCGACATCGTGGTTTTCGTCGGGTTTCAAGCTGAGATATGCATTTTCTGCGATAATATTGGTGAGACTTCTGTCAGAAGTACGCAGAATCATCGATATCGCTCTTTTCGAGCTATTTAATGGGAGGAACACGTTATCTGGTGTTTTGACCACTCCACAGTGCGTTTGATATGTAGAGCCGCCGATAACGTGGTTTTCGTGGGGTTTCCAGCTGAGATATGCATTTTCTGCGATAATCTTGGTGAGTCTTCTGTCAGAAGTATGCAGAATCATCTAGATCGCTCTTTTTGAGCTATTGAATGCGAGAAACACGTTTTCTGGTGTTTTCACCACCCCACAGTGCGTTTGATATGCAGAACCGGCGACATCGTGGTTTTCGTCGGGTTTCAAGCTGAGATATGCATTTTCTGCGATAATATTGGTGAGACTTCAGTCAGAAGTATGCAGAATCACCTAGATCGCTCGTTTAGAGCTATTTAATGCGAATCAACAAGTTTTCTGTTGTTTTGACCACTCCACAGTGCGTTTGATATGTAGAGCCGCCGATAGCTTGGTTTTCGTGGTGTTTCCAGCTGAAATATGCATTTTCTGCGATAATCTTGGTGAGTCTTCTGTCAGAAGTATGCAGAATCATCGAGATCGCTCTATTCGAGCTATTTAATGCGAGAAACACGTTATCTGGTTGTTTTCATCACTCCACAGGGCGTTTGATATGCAGAACCGGCGATATCTTGGTTTTCGTGGGGTTTGCAGCTGAGATATGCATTTTCTGCGATAATCTTGGTGAGACTTTAGTCACAAGTATGCAGAATCATCTAGATCGCTCGTTTCGAGCTATTTAATGCGAAAAAACAAGTTTTCTGTTGTTTTGACCACTCCACAGTGCGTTTGATATGTAGAGCCGCCGATAGCTTGGTTTTCGTGGTGTTTCCAGCTGAAATATGCATTTTCTGCGATAATCTTGGTGAGTCTTCTGTCAGAAGTATGCAGAATCATCGAGATCGCTCTATTCGAGCTATTTAATGCGACAAACACGTTATCTGGTTGTTTTCATCACTCCACAGGGCGTTTGATATGCAGAACCGGCGATATCTTGGTTTTCGTGGGGTTTGCAGCTGAGATATGCATTTTCTGCGATAATCTTGGTGAGACTTTAGTCACAAGTATGCAGAATCATCTAGATCGCTCGTTTCGAGCTATTTAATGCGAAAAAACAAGTTTTCTGGTGTTTTGACCACTCCACAGTGCGTTTGATATGTAGAGCCGCCGATAACTTGGTTTTCGTGGGGTTTCCAGCTGAAATATGCATTTTCTGCGATAATCTTGGTGTTTCATTTATGAGAAGTATGCAGAATCACCTAGATCGCTCGTTTCGAGCTATTTAATGCGAAAAAACAAGTGTTCTGGTGTTTTGACCACTCCACAGTGCGTTTGATATGTAGAGCCGCCGATAACTTGGTTTTCGTGGGGTTTCCAGCTGAAATATGCATTTTCTGCGATAATCTTGGTGTTTCATTTATGAGAAGTATGCAGAATCATCGATATCGCTCTTTTCGAGCTATTTAATGCGAGGAACAGGATATCTGGTGTTTTGACCACTCCAGAGTGCGTTTGATATGTAGAGCCGCCGATAACTTGGTTTTCGTGGGGTTTCCAGCTAAAATATGCATTTTCTGCGATAATCTTTGTGTTTCATCTATGAGAAGTATGCAGAATCATCTAGATCGCTCTTTTCGAGCTATTTAATGCGAGAAACACGTTTTCTGGTGTATTCACCACTCCACAATACGTTTGACATGCAGAAACGGAGATATCTTGGTTTCGGTAGGGTTTCAAGCTGGGATATGCATATTCTGCGATAATATTGGTGAGACTTCAGTCAGAAGTATGCAGAATCATCTAGATCGCTCGTTTCGAGCTATTTAATGCGAAAAAACAAGTTTTCTGGTGTGTTGACCACTCCACAGTGCGCTTGATATGTAGAGCCGCCGATAACTTGGTTTACGTGGGGTTTCCAGCTGAAATATGCATTTTCTGCGATAATATTGGTGAGACTTCAGTCAGAAGTATGCAGAATCATCTAGATCGCTCGTTTCGAGCTATTTAATGCGAAAAAACAAGTTTTCTGGTGTGTTGACCACTCCACAGTGCGCTTGATATGTAGAGCCGCCGATAACTTGGTTTACGTGGGGTTTCCAGCTGAAATATGCATTTTCTGCGATAATCTTTGAGAGTCTTCTGTCAGAAGTATGCAGAATCATCGAGATCGCTCTATTGGAGCTATTTAATGCGAGAAACACGTTATCTGGTGTTTTGATCACTCCACAGGGCGTTTGAAATGCAGAACCGGCGATATCTTGGTTTTCGTGGGGTTTGCAGCTGAGATATGCATTTTCTGCGATTATCTTGGTGAGTCTTCTGTCAGAAGTATGCAGAATCATCGAGATCGCTCTATTCGAGCTATTTAATGCGAGAAACACGTTATCTGGTTGTTTTCATCACTCCACAGGGCGTTTGATATGCAGAACCGGCGATATCTTGGTTTTCGTGGGGTTTGCAGCTGAGATATGCATTTTCTGCGATAATCTTGGTGAGACTTTAGTCAGAAGTATGCAGAATCATCTAGATCGCACGTTTCGAGCTATTTAATGCGAAAAAACAAGTTTTCTGGTGTTTTGACCACTCCACAGTGCGTTTGATATGTAGAGTCGCCGATAACTTGGTTTTCGTGGGGTTTCCAGCTGAAATATGCATTTTCTGCGATAATCTTTGTGTTTCATCTTTGAGAAGTATGCAGAATCATCCAGAACGCTCTTTTCGAGCTAGTTAATGCGTGTAACACGTTTTCTGGTGTTTTCACCACTCCACAGTGCGTCTGATATGCAGAACCGGCGATATCTTGATTTTCGTGGTGTTTCCAGCTGAGATATGCATTTTCTGCGATTATCTTGGTGAGTCTTCTGTCAGAAGTATGCAGAATCATCGAGATCGCTCTATTCGAGCTATTTAATGCGAGAAACACGTTATCTGGTTGTTTTCATCACTCCACAGGGCGTTTGATATGCAGAACCGGCGATATCTTGGTTTTCGTGGGGTTTGCAGCTGAGATATGCATTTTCTGCGATAATCTTGGTGAGTCTTCTGTCAGAAGTATGCAGAATCATCGAGATCGCTCTATTCGAGCTATTTAATGCGAGAAACACGTTATCTGGTTGTTTTCATCACTCCACAGGGCGTTTGATATGCAGAACCGGCGATATCTTTGGTTTTCGTGGGGTTTACAGCTGAGATATGCATTTTCTGCGATAATCTTGGTGAGACTTTAATCACAAGTATGCAGAATCATCTAGATCGCTCGTTTCGAGCTATTTAATGCGAAAAAACAAGTTTTCTGGTGTTTTGACCACTACACAGTGCGTTTGATATGTAGAGCCGCCGATAACTTGGTTTTCGTGGGGTTTCCAGGTGAAATATGCATTTTCTGCGATAATCTTGGTGTTTCATTTATGAGAAGTATGCAGAATCATCGAGAACGCTCTTTTCGAGTTAGTTGATGCGAAAAAACAAGTTTTCTGGTGTTTTGACCACTCCACAGTGAGTTTGATATGTAGAGCCGCCGATAACTTGGTTTTCGTGGGGTTTCCAGCTGAGATATGCAGTTTCTGCGATAATCTTGGTGAGTCTTCTGTCAGAAGTATGCAGAATCATCGAGATCGCTCGTTTCGAGCTATTTAATGCGAGAAACACGTTATCTGGTTGTTTTCACCACTCTACAGTGCGTTTGATATGCAGAAACAGAGATATCTTGGTTTCGGTCGGGTTTCAAGCTGAGATATGCATTTTCTGCGATAATCTTGGTGAGACTTTAGTCAGAAGTATGCAGAATCATCTAGATCGCACGTTTCGAGCTATTTAATGCGAAAAAACAAGTTTTCTGGTGTTTTGACCACTCCACAGTGCGTTTGATATGTAGAGCCGCCGATAACTTGGTTTTCGTGGGGTTTCCAGCTGAAATATGCATTTTCTGCGATAATCTTTGTGTTTCATCTTTGAGAAGTATGCAGAATCATCCAGAACGCTCTTTTCGAGCTAGTTAATGCGTGTAACACGTTTTCTGGTGTTTTCACCACTCCACAGTGCGTCTGATATGCAGAACCGGCGATATCTTGATTTTCGTGGTGTTTCCAGCTGAGATATGCATTTTCTGCGATAATATTGGTGAGACTTCTGTCCGAAGTATGCAGTATCATCGATATCGCTCTTTTCGAGCTATTTAATGCGAGAAACACGTTATCTGGTGTTTTGACCACTCCACAGTGCGTTTGATATGTAGAGCCGCCGATAACTTCGTTTTCGTGGGGTTTCCAGCTGAAATATGCATTTTCTGCGATAATCTTTGTGTTTCATCTATGAGAAGTATGCAGAATCATCTAGATCGCTCGTTTCGAGCTATTTGATGCGAGAAACGCGTTTTCTGGTTGTTTTCACCACTCCACAGTGCGTTTGATATGCAGAACCGGCGACATCTTGATTTTCGTGAGGTTTCAAGCTGAGATATTCATTTTCTTAGATAATATTGGTGAGACTTCTGTCCGAAGTATGCAGAATCATCGATATCGCTCTTTTCGAGCTATTTAATGCGAAAAAACAAGTTTTCTGGTGTGTTGACCACTCCACAGTGCGCTTGATATGTAGAGCCGCCGATAACTTGGTTTACGTGGGGTTTCCAGCTGAAATATGCATTTTCTGCGATAATATTGGTGAGACTTCAGTCAGAAGTATGCAGAATCATCTAGATCGCTCGTTTCGAGCTATTTAATGCGAAAAAACAAGTTTTCTGGTGTGTTGACCACTCCACAGTGCGCTTGATATGTAGAGCCGCCGATAACTTGGTTTACGTGGGGTTTCCAGCTGAAATATGCATTTTCTGCGATAATCTTTGAGAGTCTTCTGTCAGAAGTATGCAGAATCATCGAGATCGCTCTATTGGAGCTATTTAATGCGAGAAACACGTTTTCTGGTGTTTTGATCACTCCACAGGGCGTTTGAAATGCAGAACCGGCGATATCTTGGTTTTCGTGGGGTTTCCAGATGAGATATGCATTTTCAGTGATAATCCTCATGATTCTTCTGTAACAAGTATGCAGAATCACCGAAATCGCTGTTTTCGTGCTATTTAATGCAAGAAACACGTTTTCTGGTGTATTCACCACTCCACAGTACGTTTGACATGCAGAACCGGCGACATCGTGGTTTTCGTCGGGTTTCAAGCTGAGATATGCATTTTCAGCGATAATCTTGGTGAGTCTTCTGTCAGAAGTATGCAGAATCATCTAGATCGCTCTTTTCGAGCTATTTAATGCGAGAAACACGTTTTCTGGTGTATTCACCACTCCACACTACGTTTGACATGCAGAACCGGCGATATCTTGATTTTCGTGGTGTTTCCAGCTGAGATATGCATTTTCTGCAATAATATTGGTGAGACTTCTGTCAGAAGTACGCAGAATCATCGATATCGCTCTTTTCGAGCTATTTAATGGGAGGAACACGTTATCTGGTGTTTTGACCACTCCACAGTGCGTTTGATATGTAGAGCCGCCGATAACGTGGTTTTCGTGGGGTTTCCAGCTGAAATATGCAGTTTCTGCGATAATCTTCGTGTTTCATCTATGAGAAGTATGCAGAGTCATCCAGAACGCTATTTTCGAGCTAGTTAATGCGAGTAACACGTTTTCTGGTGTTTTCACCACTCCACGGTGCGTCTGATATGCAGAACCGGCGACATCGTGGTTTTCGTCGGGTTTCAAGCTGAGATATGCATTTTCTGCGATAATATTGGTGAGACTTCTGTCAGAAGTACGCAGAATCATCGATATCGCTCTTTTCGAGCTATTTAATGGGAGGAACACGTTATCTGGTGTTTTGACCACTCCACAGTGCGTTTGATATGTAGAGCCGCCGATAACGTGGTTTTCGTGGGGTTTCCAGCTGAGATATGCATTTTCTGCGATAATCTTGGTGAGTCTTCTGTCAGAAGTATGCAGAATCATCTAGATCGCTCTTTTTGAGCTATTGAATGCGAGAAACACGTTTTCTGGTGTTTTCACCACCCCACAGTGCGTTTGATATGCAGAACCGGCGACATCGTGGTTTTCGTCGGGTTTCAAGCTGAGATATGCATTTTCTGCGATAATATTGGTGAGACTTCAGTCAGAAGTATGCAGAATCACCTAGATCGCTCGTTTAGAGCTATTTAATGCGAATCAACAAGTTTTCTGTTGTTTTGACCACTCCACAGTGCGTTTGATATGTAGAGCCGCCGATAGCTTGGTTTTCGTGGTGTTTCCAGCTGAAATATGCATTTTCTGCGATAATCTTGGTGAGTCTTCTGTCAGAAGTATGCAGAATCATCGAGATCGCTCTATTCGAGCTATTTAATGCGAGAAACACGTTATCTGGTTGTTTTCATCACTCCACAGGGCGTTTGATATGCAGAACCGGCGATATCTTGGTTTTCGTGGGGTTTGCAGCTGAGATATGCATTTTCTGCGATAATCTTGGTGAGACTTTAGTCACAAGTATGCAGAATCATCTAGATCGCTCGTTTCGAGCTATTTAATGCGAAAAAACAAGTTTTCTGTTGTTTTGACCACTCCACAGTGCGTTTGATATGTAGAGCCGCCGATAGCTTGGTTTTCGTGGTGTTTCCAGCTGAAATATGCATTTTCTGCGATAATCTTGGTGAGTCTTCTGTCAGAAGTATGCAGAATCATCGAGATCGCTCTATTCGAGCTATTTAATGCGACAAACACGTTATCTGGTTGTTTTCATCACTCCACAGGGCGTTTGATATGCAGAACCGGCGATATCTTGGTTTTCGTGGGGTTTGCAGCTGAGATATGCATTTTCTGCGATAATCTTGGTGAGACTTTAGTCACAAGTATGCAGAATCATCTAGATCGCTCGTTTCGAGCTATTTAATGCGAAAAAACAAGTTTTCTGGTGTTTTGACCACTCCACAGTGCGTTTGATATGTAGAGCCGCCGATAACTTGGTTTTCGTGGGGTTTCCAGCTGAAATATGCATTTTCTGCGATAATCTTGGTGTTTCATTTATGAGAAGTATGCAGAATCACCTAGATCGCTCGTTTCGAGCTATTTAATGCGAAAAAACAAGTGTTCTGGTGTTTTGACCACTCCACAGTGCGTTTGATATGTAGAGCCGCCGATAACTTGGTTTTCGTGGGGTTTCCAGCTGAAATATGCATTTTCTGCGATAATCTTGGTGTTTCATTTATGAGAAGTATGCAGAATCATCGATATCGCTCTTTTCGAGCTATTTAATGCGAGGAACAGGATATCTGGTGTTTTGACCACTCCAGAGTGCGTTTGATATGTAGAGCCGCCGATAACTTGGTTTTCGTGGGGTTTCCAGCTAAAATATGCATTTTCTGCGATAATCTTTGTGTTTCATCTATGAGAAGTATGCAGAATCATCTAGATCGCTCTTTTCGAGCTATTTAATGCGAGAAACACGTTTTCTGGTGTATTCACCACTCCACAATACGTTTGACATGCAGAAACGGAGATATCTTGGTTTCGGTAGGGTTTCAAGCTGGGATATGCATATTCTGCGATAATATTGGTGAGACTTCAGTCAGAAGTATGCAGAATCATCTAGATCGCTCGTTTCGAGCTATTTAATGCGAAAAAACAAGTTTTCTGGTGTGTTGACCACTCCACAGTGCGCTTGATATGTAGAGCCGCCGATAACTTGGTTTACGTGGGGTTTCCAGCTGAAATATGCATTTTCTGCGATAATATTGGTGAGACTTCAGTCAGAAGTATGCAGAATCATCTAGATCGCTCGTTTCGAGCTATTTAATGCGAAAAAACAAGTTTTCTGGTGTGTTGACCACTCCACAGTGCGCTTGATATGTAGAGCCGCCGATAACTTGGTTTACGTGGGGTTTCCAGCTGAAATATGCATTTTCTGCGATAATCTTTGAGAGTCTTCTGTCAGAAGTATGCAGAATCATCGAGATCGCTCTATTGGAGCTATTTAATGCGAGAAACACGTTATCTGGTGTTTTGATCACTCCACAGGGCGTTTGAAATGCAGAACCGGCGATATCTTGGTTTTCGTGGGGTTTGCAGCTGAGATATGCATTTTCTGCGATTATCTTGGTGAGTCTTCTGTCAGAAGTATGCAGAATCATCGAGATCGCTCTATTCGAGCTATTTAATGCGAGAAACACGTTATCTGGTTGTTTTCATCACTCCACAGGGCGTTTGATATGCAGAACCGGCGATATCTTGGTTTTCGTGGGGTTTGCAGCTGAGATATGCATTTTCTGCGATAATCTTGGTGAGACTTTAGTCAGAAGTATGCAGAATCATCTAGATCGCACGTTTCGAGCTATTTAATGCGAAAAAACAAGTTTTCTGGTGTTTTGACCACTCCACAGTGCGTTTGATATGTAGAGTCGCCGATAACTTGGTTTTCGTGGGGTTTCCAGCTGAAATATGCATTTTCTGCGATAATCTTTGTGTTTCATCTTTGAGAAGTATGCAGAATCATCCAGAACGCTCTTTTCGAGCTAGTTAATGCGTGTAACACGTTTTCTGGTGTTTTCACCACTCCACAGTGCGTCTGATATGCAGAACCGGCGATATCTTGATTTTCGTGGTGTTTCCAGCTGAGATATGCATTTTCTGCGATTATCTTGGTGAGTCTTCTGTCAGAAGTATGCAGAATCATCGAGATCGCTCTATTCGAGCTATTTAATGCGAGAAACACGTTATCTGGTTGTTTTCATCACTCCACAGGGCGTTTGATATGCAGAACCGGCGATATCTTGGTTTTCGTGGGGTTTGCAGCTGAGATATGCATTTTCTGCGATAATCTTGGTGAGTCTTCTGTCAGAAGTATGCAGAATCATCGAGATCGCTCTATTCGAGCTATTTAATGCGAGAAACACGTTATCTGGTTGTTTTCATCACTCCACAGGGCGTTTGATATGCAGAACCGGCGATATCTTGGTTTTCGTGGGGTTTACAGCTGAGATATGCATTTTCTGCGATAATCTTGGTGAGACTTTAATCACAAGTATGCAGAATCATCTAGATCGCTCGTTTCGAGCTATTTAATGCGAAAAAACAAGTTTTCTGGTGTTTTGACCACTACACAGTGCGTTTGATATGTAGAGCCGCCGATAACTTGGTTTTCGTGGGGTTTCCAGGTGAAATATGCATTTTCTGCGATAATCTTGGTGTTTCATTTATGAGAAGTATGCAGAATCATCGAGAACGCTCTTTTCGAGTTAGTTGATGCGAAAAAACAAGTTTTCTGGTGTTTTGACCACTCCACAGTGAGTTTGATATGTAGAGCCGCCGATAACTTGGTTTTCGTGGGGTTTCCAGCTGAGATATGCAGTTTCTGCGATAATCTTGGTGAGTCTTCTGTCAGAAGTATGCAGAATCATCGAGATCGCTCGTTTCGAGCTATTTAATGCGAGAAACACGTTATCTGGTTGTTTTCACCACTCTACAGTGCGTTTGATATGCAGAAACAGAGATATCTTGGTTTCGGTCGGGTTTCAAGCTGAGATATGCATTTTCTGCGATAATCTTGGTGAGACTTTAGTCAGAAGTATGCAGAATCATCTAGATCGCACGTTTCGAGCTATTTAATGCGAAAAAACAAGTTTTCTGGTGTTTTGACCACTCCACAGTGCGTTTGATATGTAGAGCCGCCGATAACTTGGTTTTCGTGGGGTTTCCAGCTGAAATATGCATTTTCTGCGATAATCTTTGTGTTTCATCTTTGAGAAGTATGCAGAATCATCCAGAACGCTCTTTTCGAGCTAGTTAATGCGTGTAACACGTTTTCTGGTGTTTTCACCACTCCACAGTGCGTCTGATATGCAGAACCGGCGATATCTTGATTTTCGTGGTGTTTCCAGCTGAGATATGCATTTTCTGCGATAATATTGGTGAGACTTCTGTCCGAAGTATGCAGTATCATCGATATCGCTCTTTTCGAGCTATTTAATGCGAGAAACACGTTATCTGGTGTTTTGACCACTCCACAGTGCGTTTGATATGTAGAGCCGCCGATAACTTCGTTTTCGTGGGGTTTCCAGCTGAAATATGCATTTTCTGCGATAATCTTTGTGTTTCATCTATGAGAAGTATGCAGAATCATCTAGATCGCTCGTTTCGAGCTATTTGATGCGAGAAACGCGTTTTCTGGTTGTTTTCACCACTCCACAGTGCGTTTGATATGCAGAACCGGCGACATCTTGATTTTCGTGAGGTTTCAAGCTGAGATATTCATTTTCTTAGATAATATTGGTGAGACTTCTGTCCGAAGTATGCAGAATCATCGATATCGCTCTTTTCGAGCTATTTAATGCGAGGAACACGTTATCAGGTGTTTTGACCACTCCACAGTGCGTTTGATATGTAGAGCCGCCGATAACTTGGTTTTCGTGGGGTTTCCAGCTGAAATATGCATTTTCTGCGATAATCTTTGTGTTTCATCTATGAGAAGTAAGCAGAATCATCTAGATCGCTCGTTTCGAGCTATTTGATGCGAGAAACGCGTTTTCTGGTTGTTTTCACCACTCCACAGTGCGTTTGATATGCAGAATCGGCGACATCTTGATTTTCGTGAGGTTTCAAGATGAGATATGCATTTTCTGCGATAATATTGGTGAGACTTCTGTCCGAAGTATGTAGAATCATCGAGATCGCGCTTTTCGAGCTATTTCATGCGAGAAACACGTTATCTGGTGTTTTCACCACTCCACAGTTGGTTTGATATGCAGAACCGGCGATATCTTGATTTTCGTGGTGTTTCCAGCTGAGATATGCATTTTCTGCGATAATATTGGTGAGACTTCAGTCAGAAGTATGCAGAATCTTCGAGAACGCTCTTTTCGAGCTACTTAATGCGAGAAACACGTTTTCTGGTGTTTTCACCACTCCACAGTACGTTTGATGTGCAGAACCAGCGATATCTTGGTTTTCGTGGGGTTTCAAGCTGAGATATGCATTTTCTGCGATAATATTGGTGAGACTTCAGCCAGAAGTATGCAGAATCACCTAGATCGCTCGTTTCGAGCTATTTAATGCGAAAAAACAAGTTTTCTGGTGTTTTGACCACTACACAGTGCGTTTGATATCTAGAGCCTCTGATAACTTGGTTTTCGTGAGGTTTCCAGCTGAAATATGCATTTTCTGCGATAATCTTGGGGAGTCTTCTGTCAGAAGAATGCAGAATCATCGAGATCGCTCTATTCGAGCTGTTTAATGCGAGAAACACGTTATCTGGTGTTTTGATCACTCCACAGGGCGTTTGAAATGCAGAACCGGCGATATCTTGGTTTTCGTGGGGTTTCCAGATGAGATATGCATTTTCAGTGATAATCCTCATGATTCTTCTGTGACAAGTATGCAGAATCACCAAAATCGCTGTTTTCGTGCTATTGAATGCGAAAAACAGGTTTTGTGGTGTTTTCAGCACTCCACAGTGCGTTTGACATGCGGAAACTGCAATATATTCGGTTTCGATGGGTTTCCAGATGAGATATGCATTTTCAGTGATAAGCTTCATGATTCTTCTGTGACAAGTGTGCAGAATCATCTAGATCGCTCTTTTCGAGCTATTTAATGCGAGAAACACGTTCTCTGGTGTATTCACCACGCCACAGTACGTTTGACATGCAGAAACGGAGATATCTTAGTTTCGGTCGGGTTTCAAGCTGAGATATGCATTTTCTGCGATAATATTGGTGAGACTTCAGTCAGAAGTATGCAGAATCGTCGAGATCGCTCGTTTCGAGCTATTTAATGCGAAGAAACAAGTTTTCTGGTGTTTTCAACATTCCACAGTGCGTTTGATATGCCGAAACTGCGATATCTTCGTTTTCGTGGGGTTTCCAGCTGAGACATGCATTTTATACGATAATCTTGGATATTCTTCTGTGAGAAGTTTGCAGAATCACAGAAATCGCTCTATTCGAGCTATTTAATGCGAGAAACACGTTATCTGGTTCTTTTCACCACTCCACAGTGCGTTTGATATACAGAACCGGCGACATCTTGATTTTCGTGATGTTTCTAGCTGAGATATGCATTTTCTGCGATAATATTGGTGTTTCATCTATGAGAAGTATGCAGAATCATCGAGAACGCTATTTTCGAGCTAGTTAATGCGAGAAACACGTTTTCTGGTGTTTTCACCACTCCACAGAGCATCTGATATGCAGAACCATCGATATCTTGGTTTTCGTGGGGTTTCCTGCTGAGATATGCATTTTCTGCTATAATCTTGGTGAGTCTTCTGTCAGAAGTATGTAGAATCATCTAGATCGCTCTTTTCGAGCTATTTAATGCGAGGAACACGTTTTCTGGTGTTTTCTCGACCCACAGTGCGTTTGATATGCAGAACCGGCGACATCTTGATTTTCGTGATGTTTCTAGCTGAGATATGCATATTCTGCGATAATATTTTTTAGACTTCAGTCAGAAGTATGCAGAATCATCTAGATCGCTCGTTTCGAGCTATTTAATGCGAAAAAACAAGTTTTCTGGTGTTTTGACCACTCCACAGTGCGTTTGATATGCAGAACCGGCGACATGTTGGATTTCGTCGGGTTTCAAGCTGAGATATGCATTTATTACGATAATCTTCATGATTCTTCTGTGACAAGTGTGCAGAATTATCTAGATCGCTCTTTTCGAGCTATTTAATGCGAGAAACACGTTTTCGGGTGTATTCACCACTCCACAATACGTTTGACATGCAGAAACGGAGATATCTTGGTTTCGGTCGGGTTTCAAGCTGGGATATGGATATTCTGCGATAATATTGGTGAGACTTCAGTCAGAAGTATGCAGAATCATCTAGATCGCTCGTTTCGAGCTATTTAATGCGAAAAAACAAGTTTTCTGGTGTGTTGACCACGCCACAGTGCGCTTGATATGTAGAGCCGCCGATAACTTGGTTTACGTGGGGTTTCCAGCTGAAATATGCATTTTCTGCGATAATATTGGTGAGACTTCAGTCAGAAGTATGCAGAATCATCTAGATCGCTCGTTTCGAGCTATTTAATGCGAAAATACAAGTTTTCTGGTGTGTTGACCACTCCACAGTGCGCTTGATATGTAGAGCCGCCGATAACTTGGTTTACGTGGGGTTTCCAGCTGAAATATGCATTTTCTGCGATAATCTTTGAGAGTCTTCTGTCAGAAGTATGCAGAATCATCGAGATCGCTCTATTGGAGCTATTTAATGCGAGAAACACGTTATCTGGTGTTTTGATCACTCCACAGGGCGTTTGAAATGCAGAACCGGCGATATCTTGGTTTTCGTGGGGTTTCCAGATGAGATATGCATTTTCAGTGATAATCCTCATGAATCTTCTGTAACAAGTATGCAGAATCACCGAAATCGCTGTTTTCGTGCTATTGAATGCGAAAAACAGGTTTTGTGGTGTTTTCAGCACTCCACAGTGCGTTTGACATGCGGAAACTGCAATATATTCGGTTTCGATGGGTTTCCAGATGAGATATGCATCTTCAGTGATAAGCTTCATGATTCTTCTGTGACAACTGTGCCGAATCATCTAGATCGCTCTTTTCGAGCTATTTAATGCAAGAAACACGTTTTCTGGTGTATTCACCACTCCACAGTACGTTTGACATGCAGAACCGGCGACATCGTGGTTTTCGTCGGGTTTCAAGCTGAGATATGCATTTTCTGCGATAATATTGGTGAGACTTCAGTCAGAAGTATGCAGAATCACCTAGATCGCTCGTTTCGAGATATTTAATGCGAAAAAACAAGTTTTCTGGTGTTTTGACCACTCCACAGTGCGTTTGATATGTAGAGCCGCCGATAACTTGGATTTCGTGGGGTTTCCAGCTGAAATATGCATTTTCTGCGATAATCTTGGTGAGTCTTCTGTCAGAAGTATGCAGAATCATCTAGATCGCTCTTTTCGAGCTATTGAATGCGAGAAACACGTTTTCTGGTGTATTCACCACCCCACAGTGCGTTTGATATGCAGAACCGGCGACATCGTGGTTTTCGTCGGGTTTCAAGCTGAGATATGCATTTTCTGCGAGAATATTGGTGAGACTTCAGTCAGAAGTATGCAGAATCACCTAGATCGCTCGTTTCGAGCTATTTAATGCGAGAAACACGTTTTCTGTTGTTTTCACCACTCCACAGTGGGTCTGATATGCAGAACCGCCGATATCTTGATTTTCGTGGTGTTTCCAGCTGAGATATGCATTTTCAGCGATAGTCTTGGTGAGTCTTCTGTCAGAAGTATGCAGAATCATCTAGATCGCTCTTTTCGAGCTCTTTAATGCGAGAAACACGTTTTCTGGTGTATTCACCACTCCACAGTACGTTTGACATGCAGAACCGGCGATATCTTGATTTTCGTGGTGTTTCCATATGAGATATGCATTTTCTGCGATAACATTGGTGAGACTTCAGTCAGAAGTATGCAGAATCATCGAGATCGCTCTATTCGAGCTATTTAATGCGAGAAACACGTTATCTGGTGTTTTGATCACTCCACAGGGCGTTTGATATGTAGAGCCGCCGATAACTTGGTTTTCGTGGGGTTTCCAGCTGAAATATGCAGTTTCTGCGATAATCTTCGTGTTTCATCTATGAGAAGTATGCAGAGTCATCCAGAACGCTCTTTTCGAGCTAGTTAATGCGAGTAACACGTTTTCTGGTGTTTTCACCACTCCACGGTGCGTCTGATATGCAGAACCGGCGATATCTTGGTTTTCGTGGGGTTTCCAGCTGAGATATGCATTTTCTGCGATAATCTTGGTGAGTCTTCTGTCAGAAGTATGCAGAATCATCTAGATCGCTCTTTTTGAGCTATTTAATGCGAGAAACACGTTTTCTGGTGTTTTCACCACCTCACAGTGCGTTTGATATGCAGACCCGGCGACATCGTGGTTTTCGTCGGGTTTCAAGCTGAGATATGCATTTTCTGCGATAATATTGGTGAGACTTCAGTCAGAAGTATGCAGAATCACCTAGATCGCTCGTTTCGAGCTATTTAATGCGAAAAAACAAGTTTTCTGGTGTTTTGACCACTCCACAGTGCGTTTGATATGTAGAGCCGCCGATAACTTGGTTTTCGTGGGGTTTCCAGCTGAAATATGCATTTTCTGCGATAATCTTGGTGTTTCATTTATGAGAAGTATGCAGAATCATCGAGAACGCTCTTTTCGAGTTAGTTAATGCGAAAAAACAAGTTTTCTGGTGTTTTGACCACTCCACAGTGAGTTTGATATGTAGAGCCGCCGATAACTTGGTTTTCGTGGGGTTTCCAGCTGAGATATGCAGTTTCTGCGATAATCTTGGTGAGTCTTCTGTCAGAAGTATGCAGAATCATCGAGATTGCTCTATTCGAGCTATTTAATGCGAGAAACACGTTATCAGGTGTTTTGATCACTCCACAGGGCGTTTGAAATGCAGAACCGGTGATATCTTGGTTTTCGTGGGGTTTCCATATGAGATATGCATTTTCTGCGATAACATTGGTGAGACTTCAGTCAGAAGTATGCAGAATCATCTAGATCGCTCGTTTCGAGCTATTTAATGCGAAAAAAAAAGTTTTCTGGAGTTTTGACTACTCCACAGTGCGTTTGATATGTAGAGCCACCGATAACTTTGTTTTCGTTAGGTTTCCAGCTGAAATATGCATTTTCTGCGATAATCTTGGGGAGTCTTCTCTCAGAAGTATGCAGAATCATCGAGATCGCTCTATTCGAGCTATTTAATGCGAGAAACACGTTATCTGGTGTTTTGATCACTCCACAGGGCGTTTGAAATGCAGAACCGGCGATATCTTGGTTTTCGATGGATTTCAAGCTGATTTATGCATTTTCTGCGATAATATTGGTGAGACTTCAGTCAGAAGTATGCAGATTCACCTAGATCGCACGTTTCGAGCTATTTAATGCGAAAAAACAAGTTTTCTGGTGTTTTGACCACTCCACAGAGCGTTTGATATGTAGAGCCGCCGATAACTTGGTTTTCGTGGGGTTTCCAGCTGAAATATGCATTTTCTGCGATAATCTTGGTGTTTCATTTATGAGAAGTATGCAGAATCACCTAGATCGCTTGTTTCGAGCTATTTAATGCGAAAAAACAAGTGTTCTGGTGTTTTGACCACTCCACAGTGCGTTTGATATGTAGAGCCGCCGATAACTTGGTTTTCGTGGGGTTTCCAGCTGAGATATGCATTTTCTGCAATAATATTGGTGAGACTTCTGTCAGAAGTACGCAGAATCATCGATATCGCTCTTTTCGAGCTATTTAATGGGAGGAACACGTTATCTGGTGTTTTGACCACTCCACAGTGCGTTTGATATGTAGAGCCGCCGATAACGTGGTTTTCGTGGGGTTTCCAGCTGAAATATGCAGTTTCTGCGATAATCTTCGTGTTTCATTTATGAGAAGTATGCAGAATCACCTAGATCGCTCGTTTCGAGCTATTTAATGCGAAAAAACAAGTGTTCTGGTGTTTTGACCACTCCACAGTGCGTTTGATATGTAGAGCCGCCGATAACTTGGTTTTCGTGGGGTTTCCAGCTGAAATATGCATTTTCTGCGATAATCTTGGTGTTTCATTTATGAGAAGTATGCAGAATCATCGATATCGCTCTTTTCGAGCTATTTATTGCGAGGAACACGATATCTGGTGTTTTGACCACTCCAGAGTGCGTTTGATATGTAGAGCCGCCGATAACTTGGTTTTCGTGGGGTTTCCAGCTAAAATATGCATTTTCTGCGATAATCTTTGTGTTTCATCTATGAGAAGTATGCAGAATCATCTAGATCGCTCTTTTCGAGCTATTTAATGCGAGAAACACGTTTTCTGGTGTATTCACCACTCCACAATACGTTTGACATGCAGAAACGGAGATATCTTGGTTTCGGTAGGGTTTCAAGCTGGGATATGCATATTCTGCGATAATATTGGTGAGACTTCAGTCAGAAGTATGCAGAATCATCTAGATCGCTCGTTTCGAGCTATTTAATGCGAAAAAACAAGTTTTCTGGTGTGTTGACCACTCCACAGTGCGCTTGATATGTAGAGCCGCCGATAACTTGGTTTACGTGGGGTTTCCAGCTGAAATATGCATTTTCTGCGATAATATTGGTGAGACTTCAGTCAGAAGTATGCAGAATCATCTAGATCGCTCGTTTCGAGCTATTTAATGCGAAAAAACAAGTTTTCTGGTGTGTTGACCACTCCACAGTGCGCTTGATATGTAGAGCCGCCGATAACTTGGTTTACGTGGGGTTTCCAGCTGAAATATGCATTTTCTGCGATAATCTTTGAGAGTCTTCTGTCAGAAGTATGCAGAATCATCGAGATCGCTCTATTGGAGCTATTTAATGCGAGAAACACGTTATCTGGTGTTTTGATCACTCCACAGGGCGTTTGAAATGCAGAACCGGCGATATCTTGGTTTTCGTGGGGTTTCCGGATGAGATATGCATTTTCAGTGATAATCCTCATGATTCTTCTGTAACAAGTATGCAGAATCACCGAAATCGCTGTTTTCGTGCTATTTAATGCGAGAAACACGTTTTCTGGTGTATTCACCACTCCACAGTACGGTTGACATGCAGAACCGGCGATATCTAGATTTTCGTGGTGTTTCCAGCTGAGATATGCATTTTCTGCAATAATATTGGTGAGACTTCTGTCAGAAGCACGCAGAATCATCGATATCGCTCTTTTCGAGCTATTTAATGGGAGGAACACGTTATCTGGTGTTTTGACCACTCCACAGTGCGTTTGATATGTAGAGCCGCCGATAACGTGGTTTTCGTGGGGTTTCCAGCTGAAATATGCAGTTTCTGCGATAATCTTCGTGTTTCATCTATGAGAAGTATGCAGAGTCATCCAGAACGCAATTTTTGAGCTAGTTAATGCGAGTAACACGTTTTCTGGTGTTTTCACCACTCCACGGTGCGTCTGATATGCAGAACCGGCGATATCTTGGTTTTCGTGGGGTTTCCAGCTGAGATATGCATTTTCTGCGATAATCTTGGTGAGTCTTCTGTCAGAAGTATGCAGAATCATCTAGATCGCTCTTTTTGAGCTATTGAATGCGAGAAACACGTTTTCTGGTGTTTTCACCACCCCACAGTGCGTTTGATATGCAGAACCGGCGACATCGTGGTTTTCGTCGGGTTTCAAGCTGAGATATGCATTTTCTGCGATAATATTGGTGAGACTTCAGTCAGAAGTATGCAGAATCACCTAGATCTCTCGTTTCGAGCTATTTAATGCGAATCAACAATTTTTCTGGTGTTTTGACCACTCCACAGTGCGTTTGATATGTAGAGCCGCCGATAGCTTGGTTTTCGTGGTGTTTCCAGCTGAAATATGCATTTTCTGCGATAATCTTGGTGAGTCTTCTGTCAGAAGTATGCAGAATCATCGAGATCGCTCTATTCGAGCTATTTAATGCGAGAAACACGTTATCTGGTTGTTTTCATCACTCCACAGGGCGTTTGATATGCAGAACCGGCGATATCTTGGTTTTCGTGGGGTTTGCAGCTGAGATATGCATTTTCTGCGATAATCTTGGTGAGACTTTAGTCACAAGTATGCAGAATCATCTAGATCGCTCGTTTCGAGCTATTTAATGCGAAAAAACAAGTTTTCTGATGTTTTGACCACTCCACAGTGCGTTTGATATGTAGAGCCGCCGATAACTTGGTTTTCGTGGGGTTTCCAGCTGAAATATGCATTTTCTGCGATAATCTTGGTGTTTCATTTATGAGAAGTATGCAGAATCATCGAGAACGCTCTTTTCGAGTTAGTTAATGCGAAAAAACAAGTTTTCTGGTGTTTTGACCACTCCACAGTGAGTTTGATATGTAGAGCCGCCGATAACTTGGTTTTCGTGGGGTTTCCAGCTGAAATATGCAGTTTCTGCGATAATATTGGTGAGACTTCAGTCAGAAGTATGCAGAATCACCTAGATCGCTCGTTTCGAGCTATTTAATGCGAAAAAACAAGTTTTCTGGTGTTTTGACCACTCCACAGTGCGTTTGATATGTAGAGCCGCCGATAACTTGGTTTTCGTGGGGTTTCCAGCTGAGATATGCAGTTTCTGCGATAATCTTGGTGAGTCTTCTGTCAGAAGTATGCAGAATCATCGAGATTGCTCTATTCGAGCTATTTAATGCGAGAAACACGTTATCAGGTGTTTTGATCACTCCACAGGGCGTTTGAAATGCAGAACCGGTGATATCTTGGTTTTCGTGGGGTTTCCATATGAGATATGCATTTTCTGCGATAACATTGGTGAGACTTCAGTCAGAAGTATGCAGAATCATCTAGATCGCTCGTTTCGAGCTATTTAATGCGAAAAAAAAAGTTTTCTGGTGTTTTGACCACTCCACAGTGCGTTTGATATGTAGAGCCACCGATAACTTTGTTTTCGTTAGGTTTCCAGCTGAAATATGCATTTTCTGCGATAATCTTGGGGAGTCTTCTGTCAGAAGTATGCAGAATCATCGAGATCGCTCTATTCGAGCTATTTAATGCGAGAAACACGTTATCTGGTGTTTTGATCACTCCACAGGGCGTTTGAAATGCAGAACCGGCGATATCTTGGTTTTCGATGGATTTCAAGCTGATATATGCATTTTCTGCGATAATATTGGTGAGACTTCAGTCAGAAGTATGCAGATTCACCTAGATCGCTCGTTTCGAGCTATTTAATGCGAAAAAACAAGTTTTCTGGTGTTTTGACCACTCCACAGAGCGTTTGATATGTAGAGCCGCCGATAACTTGGTTTTCGTGGGGTTTCCAGCTGAAATATGCATTTTCTGCGATAATCTTGGTGTTTCATTTATGAGAAGTATGCAGAATCACCTAGATCGCTTGTTTCGAGCTATTTAATGCGAAAAAACAAGTGTTCTGGTGTTTTGACCACTCCACAGTGCGTTTGATATGTAGAGCCGCCGATAACTTGGTTTTCGTGGGGTTTCCAGCTGAAATATGCATTTTCTGCGATAATCTTGGTGTTTCATTTATGAGAAGTATGCAGAATCATCGATATCGCTCTTTTCGAGCTATTTAATGCGAGGAACACGATATCTGGTGTTTTGACCACTCCAGAGTGCGTTTGATATGTAGAGCCGCCGATAACTTGGTTTTCGTGGGGTTTCCAGCTAAAATATGCATTTTCTGCGATAATCTTTGTGTTTCATCTATGAGAAGTATGCAGAATCATCTAGATCGCTCTTTTCGAGCTATTTAATGCGAGAAACACGTTTTCTGGTGTATTCACCACTCCACAATACGTTTGACATGCAGAAACGGAGATATCTTGGTTTCGGTAGGGTTTCAAGCTGGGATATGCGTATTCTGCGATAATATTGGTGAGACTTCAGTCAGAAGTATGCAGAATCATCTAGATCGCTCGTTTCGAGCTATTTAATGCGAAAAAACAAGTTTTCTGGTGTGTTGACCACTCCACAGTGCGCTTGATATGTAGAGCCGCCGATAACTTGGTTTACGTGGGGTTTCCAGCTGAAATATGCATTTTCTGCGATAATATTGGTGAGACTTCAGTCAGAAGTATGCAGAATCATCTAGATCGCTCGTTTCGAGCTATTTAATGCGAAAAAACAAGTTTTCTGGTGTGTTGACCACTCCACAGTGCGCTTGATATGTAGAGCCGCCGATAACTTGGTTTACGTGGGGTTTCCAGCTGAAATATGCATTTTCTGCGATAATCTTTGAGAGTCTTCTGTCAGAAGTATGCAGAATCATCGAGATCGCTCTATTGGAGCTATTTAATGCGAGAAACACGTTATCTGGTGTTTTGATCACTCCACAGGGCGTTTGAAATGCAGAACCGGCGATATCTTGGTTTTCGTGGGGTTTCCAGATGAGATATGCATTTTCAGTGATAATCCTCATGATTCTTCTGTAACAAGTATGCAGAATCACCGAAATCGCTGTTTTCGTGCTATTTAATGCAAGAAACACGTTTTCTGGTGTATTCACCACTCCACAGTAAGTTTGACATGCAGAACCGGCGACATCGTGGTTTTCGTCGGGTTTCAAGCTGAGATATGCATTTTCAGCGATAATCTTGGTGAGTCTTCGGTCAGAAGTATGCAGAATCATCTAGATCGCTCTTTTCGAGCTATTTAATGCGAGAAACACGTTTTCTGGTGTATTCACCACTCCACAGTACGTTTGACATGCAGAACCGGCGATATCTTGATTTTCGTGGTGTTTCCAGCTGAGATATGCATTTTCTGCAATAATATTGGTGAGACTTCTGTCAGAAGTACGCAGAATCATCGATATCGCTCTTTTCGAGCTATTTAATGCGAGTAACACGTTTTCTGGTGTTTTCACCACTCCACGGTGCGTCTGATATGCAGAACCGGCGATATCTTGGTTTTCGTGGGGTTTCCAGCTGAGATATGCATTTTCTGCGATAATCTTGGTGAGTCTTCTGTCAGAAGTATGCAGAATCATCTAGATCGCTCTTTTTGAGCTATTGAATGCGAGAAACACGTTTTCTGGTGTTTTCACCACCCCACAGTGCGTTTGATATGCAGAACCGGCGACATCGTGGTTTTCGTCGGGTTTCAAGCTGAGATATGCATTTTCTGCGATAATATTGGTGAGACTTCAGTCAGAAGTATGCAGAATCACCTAGATCGCTCGTTTCGAGCTATTTAATGCGAATCAACAAGTTTTCTGGTGTATTCACCACTCCACAGTACGGTTGACATGCAGAACCGGCGATATCTAGATTTTCGTGGTGTTTCCAGCTGAGATATGCATTTTCTGCAATAATATTGGTGAGACTTCTGTCAGAAGCACGCAGAATCATCGATATCGCTCTTTTCGAGCTATTTAATGGGAGGAACACGTTATCTGGTGTTTTGACCACTCCACAGTGCGTTTGATATGTAGAGCCGCCGATAACGTGGTTTTCGTGGGGTTTCCCGCTGAAATATGCAGTTTCTGCGATAATCTTCGTGTTTCATCTATGAGAAGTATGCAGAGTCATCCAGAACGCAATTTTTGAGCTAGTTAATGCGAGTAACACGTTTTCTGGTGTTTTCACCACTCCACGGTGCGTCTGATATGCAGAACCGGCGATATCTTGGTTTTCGTGGGGTTTCCAGCTGAGATATGCATTTTCTGCGATAATCTTGGTGAGTCTTCTGTCAGAAGTATGCAGAATCATCTAGATCGCTCTTTTTGAGCTATTGAATGCGAGAAACACGTTTTCTGGTGTTTTCACCACCCCACAGTGCGTTTGATATGCAGAACCGGCGACATCGTGGTTTTCGTCGGGTTTCAAGCTGAGATATGCATTTTCTGCGATAATATTGGTGAGACTTCAGTCAGAAGTATGCAGAATCACCTAGATCTCTCGTTTCGAGCTATTTAATGCGAATCAACAATTTTTCTGGTGTTTTGACCACTCCACAGTGCGTTTGATATGTAGAGCCGCCGATAGCTTGGTTTTCGTGGTGTTTCCAGCTGAAATATGCATTTTCTGCGATAATCTTGGTGAGTCTTCTGTCAGAAGTATGCAGAATCATCGAGATCGCTCTATTCGAGCTATTTAATGCGAGAAACACGTTATCTGGTTGTTTTCATCACTCCACAGGGCGTTTGATATGCAGAACCGGCGATATCTTGGTTTTCGTGGGGTTTGCAGCTGAGATATGCATTTTCTGCGATAATCTTGGTGAGACTTTAGTCACAAGTATGCAGAATCATCTAGATCGCTCGTTTCGAGCTATTTAATGCGAAAAAACAAGTTTTCTGATGTTTTGACCACTCCACAGTGCGTTTGATATGTAGAGCCGCCGATAACTTGGTTTTCGTGGGGTTTCCAGCTGAAATATGCATTTTCTGCGATAATCTTGGTGTTTCATTTATGAGAAGTATGCAGAATCATCGAGAACGCTCTTTTCGAGTTAGTTAATGCGAAAAAACAAGTTTTCTGGTGTTTTGACCACTCCACAGTGAGTTTGATATGTAGAGCCGCCGATAACTTGGTTTTCGTGGGGTTTCCAGCTGAAATATGCAGTTTCTGCGATAATATTGGTGAGACTTCAGTCAGAAGTATGCAGAATCACCTAGATCGCTCGTTTCGAGCTATTTAATGCGAAAAAACAAGTTTTCTGGTGTTTTGACCACTCCACAGTGCGTTTGATATGTAGAGCCGCCGATAACTTGGTTTTCGTGGGGTTTCCAGCTGAGATATGCAGTTTCTGCGATAATCTTGGTGAGTCTTCTGTCAGAAGTATGCAGAATCATCGAGATTGCTCTATTCGAGCTATTTAATGCGAGAAACACGTTATCAGGTGTTTTGATCACTCCACAGGGCGTTTGAAATGCAGAACCGGTGATATCTTGGTTTTCGTGGGGTTTCCATATGAGATATGCATTTTCTGCGATAACATTGGTGAGACTTCAGTCAGAAGTATGCAGAATCATCTAGATCGCTCGTTTCGAGCTATTTAATGCGAAAAAAAAAGTTTTCTGGTGTTTTGACCACTCCACAGTGCGTTTGATATGTAGAGCCACCGATAACTTTGTTTTCGTTAGGTTTCCAGCTGAAATATGCATTTTCTGCGATAATCTTGGGGAGTCTTCTGTCAGAAGTATGCAGAATCATCGAGATCGCTCTATTCGAGCTATTTAATGCGAGAAACACGTTATCTGGTGTTTTGATCACTCCACAGGGCGTTTGAAATGCAGAACCGGCGATATCTTGGTTTTCGATGGATTTCAAGCTGATATATGCATTTTCTGCGATAATATTGGTGAGACTTCAGTCAGAAGTATGCAGATTCACCTAGATCGCTCGTTTCGAGCTATTTAATGCGAAAAAACAAGTTTTCTGGTGTTTTGACCACTCCACAGAGCGTTTGATATGTAGAGCCGCCGATAACTTGGTTTTCGTGGGGTTTCCAGCTGAAATATGCATTTTCTGCGATAATCTTGGTGTTTCATTTATGAGAAGTATGCAGAATCACCTAGATCGCTTGTTTCGAGCTATTTAATGCGAAAAAACAAGTGTTCTGGTGTTTTGACCACTCCACAGTGCGTTTGATATGTAGAGCCGCCGATAACTTGGTTTTCGTGGGGTTTCCAGCTGAAATATGCATTTTCTGCGATAATCTTGGTGTTTCATTTATGAGAAGTATGCAGAATCATCGATATCGCTCTTTTCGAGCTATTTAATGCGAGGAACACGATATCTGGTGTTTTGACCACTCCAGAGTGCGTTTGATATGTAGAGCCGCCGATAACTTGGTTTTCGTGGGGTTTCCAGCTAAAATATGCATTTTCTGCGATAATCTTTGTGTTTCATCTATGAGAAGTATGCAGAATCATCTAGATCGCTCTTTTCGAGCTATTTAATGCGAGAAACACGTTTTCTGGTGTATTCACCACTCCACAATACGTTTGACATGCAGAAACGGAGATATCTTGGTTTCGGTAGGGTTTCAAGCTGGGATATGCGTATTCTGCGATAATATTGGTGAGACTTCAGTCAGAAGTATGCAGAATCATCTAGATCGCTCGTTTCGAGCTATTTAATGCGAAAAAACAAGTTTTCTGGTGTGTTGACCACTCCACAGTGCGCTTGATATGTAGAGCCGCCGATAACTTGGTTTACGTGGGGTTTCCAGCTGAAATATGCATTTTCTGCGATAATATTGGTGAGACTTCAGTCAGAAGTATGCAGAATCATCTAGATCGCTCGTTTCGAGCTATTTAATGCGAAAAAACAAGTTTTCTGGTGTGTTGACCACTCCACAGTGCGCTTGATATGTAGAGCCGCCGATAACTTGGTTTACGTGGGGTTTCCAGCTGAAATATGCATTTTCTGCGATAATCTTTGAGAGTCTTCTGTCAGAAGTATGCAGAATCATCGAGATCGCTCTATTGGAGCTATTTAATGCGAGAAACACGTTATCTGGTGTTTTGATCACTCCACAGGGCGTTTGAAATGCAGAACCGGCGATATCTTGGTTTTCGTGGGGTTTCCAGATGAGATATGCATTTTCAGTGATAATCCTCATGATTCTTCTGTAACAAGTATGCAGAATCACCGAAATCGCTGTTTTCGTGCTATTTAATGCAAGAAACACGTTTTCTGGTGTATTCACCACTCCACAGTAAGTTTGACATGCAGAACCGGCGACATCGTGGTTTTCGTCGGGTTTCAAGCTGAGATATGCATTTTCAGCGATAATCTTGGTGAGTCTTCGGTCAGAAGTATGCAGAATCATCTAGATCGCTCTTTTCGAGCTATTTAATGCGAGAAACACGTTTTCTGGTGTATTCACCACTCCACAGTACGTTTGACATGCAGAACCGGCGATATCTTGATTTTCGTGGTGTTTCCAGCTGAGATATGCATTTTCTGCAATAATATTGGTGAGACTTCTGTCAGAAGTACGCAGAATCATCGATATCGCTCTTTTCGAGCTATTTAATGCGAGTAACACGTTTTCTGGTGTTTTCACCACTCCACGGTGCGTCTGATATGCAGAACCGGCGATATCTTGGTTTTCGTGGGGTTTCCAGCTGAGATATGCATTTTCTGCGATAATCTTGGTGAGTCTTCTGTCAGAAGTATGCAGAATCATCTAGATCGCTCTTTTTGAGCTATTGAATGCGAGAAACACGTTTTCTGGTGTTTTCACCACCCCACAGTGCGTTTGATATGCAGAACCGGCGACATCGTGGTTTTCGTCGGGTTTCAAGCTGAGATATGCATTTTCTGCGATAATATTGGTGAGACTTCAGTCAGAAGTATGCAGAATCACCTAGATCGCTCGTTTCGAGCTATTTAATGCGAATCAACAAGTTTTCTGGTGTTTTGACCACTCCACAGTGCGTTTGATATGTAGAGCCGCCGATAGCTTGGTTTTCGTGGTGTTTCCAGCTGAAATATGCATTTTCTGCGATAATCTTGGTGAGTCTTCTGTCAGAAGTATGCAGAATCAGCGAGATCGCTCTATTCGAGCTATTTAATGCGAGAAACACGTTATCTGGTTGTTTTCATCACTCCACAGGGCGTTTGATATGCAGAACCGGCGATATCTTGGTTTTCGTGGGGTTTGCAGCTGAGATATGCATTTTCTGCGATAATCTTGGTGAGACTTTAGTCACAAGTATGCAGAATCATCTAGATCGCTCGTTTCGAGCTATTTAATGCGAAAAAACAAGTTTTCTGGTGTTTTGACCACTCCACAGTGCGTTTGATATGTAGAGCCGCCGATAACTTGGTTTTCGTGGGGTTTCCAGCTGAAATATGCATTTTCTGCGATAATCTTGGTGTTTCATTTATGAGAAGTATGCAGAATCATCGAGAACGCTCTTTTCGAGTTAGTTAATGCGAAAAAACAAGTTTTCTGGTGTTTTGACCACTCCACAGTGAGTTTGATATGTAGAGCCGCCGATAACTTGGTTTTCGTGGGGTTTCCAGCTGAAATATGCAGTTTCTGCGATAATCTTCGTGTTTCATCTATGAGAAGTATGCAGAGTCATCCAGAACGCTCTTTTCGAGCTAGTTAATGCGAGTAACACGTTTTCTGGTGTTTTCACCACTCCACGGTGCGTCTGATATGCAGAACCGGCGATATCTTGGTTTTCGTGGGGTTTCCAGCTGAGATATGCATTTTCTGCGATAATCTTGGTGAGACTTCTGTCAGAAGTATGCAGAATCATCTAGATCGCTCTTTTTGAGCTATTTAATGCGAGAAACACGTTTTCTGGTGTTTTCACCACCTCACAGTGCGTTTGATATGCAGACCCGGCGACATCGTGGTTTTCGTCGGGTTTCAAGCTGAGATATGCATTTTCTGCGATAATATTGGTGAGACTTCAGTCAGAAGTATGCAGAATCACCTAGATCGCTCGTTTCGAGCTATTTAATGCGAAAAAACAAGTTTTCTGGTGTTTTGACCACTCCACAGTGCGTTTGATATGTAGAGCCGCCGATAACTTGGTTTTCGTGGGGTTTCCAGCTGAAATATGCATTTTCTGCGATAATCTTGGTGTTTCATTTATGAGAAGTATGCAGAATCATCGAGAACGCTCTTTTCGAGTTAGTTAATGCGAAAAAACAAGTTTTCTGGTGTTTTGACCACTCCACAGTGAGTTTGATATGTAGAGCCGCCGATAACTTGGTTTTCGTGGGGTTTCCAGCTGAGATATGCAGTTTCTGCGATAATCTTGGTGAGTCTTCTGTCAGAAGTATGCAGAATCATCGAGATTGCTCTATTCGAGCTATTTAATGCGAGAAACACGTTATCAGGTGTTTTGATCACTCCACAGGGCGTTTGAAATGCAGAACCGGTGATATCTTGGTTTTCGTGGGGTTTCCATATGAGATATGCATTTTCTGCGATAACATTCTTGTGACTTCAGTCAGAAGTATTCAGAATCATCTAGATCGCTCGTTTCGAGCTATTTAATGCGAAAAAAAAAGTTTTCTGGTGTTTTGACCACTCCACAGTGCGTTTGATATGTAGAGCCACCGATAACTTTGTTTTCGTTAGGTTTCCAGCTGAAATATGCATTTTCTGCGATAATCTTGGGGAGTCTTCTGTCAGAAGTATGCAGAATCATCGAGATCGCTCTATTCGAGCTATTTAATGCGAGAAACACGTTATCTGGTGTTTTGATCACTCCACAGGGCGTTTGAAATGCAGAACCGGCGATATCTTGGTTTTCGATGGGTTTCAAGCTGATATATGCATTTTCTGCGATAATATTGGTGAGACTTCAGTCAGAAGTATGCAGATTCACCTAGATCGCTCGTTTCGAGCTATTTAATGCGAAAAAACAAGTTTTCTGGTGTTTTGACCACTCCACAGAGCGTTTGATATGTAGAGCCGCCGATAACTTGGTTTTCGTGGGGTTTCCAGCTGAAATAAGCATTTTCTGCGATAATCTTGGTGTTTCATTTATGAGAAGTATGCAGAATCACCTAGATCGCTCGTTTCGAGCTATTTAATGCGAAAAAACAAGTGTTCTGGTGTTTTGACCGCTCCACAGTGCGTTTGATATGTAGAGCCGCCGATAACTTGGTTTTCGTGGGGTTTCCAGCTGAAATATGCATTTTCTGCGATAATCTTGGTGTTTCATATATGAGAAGTATGCAGAATCATCGATATCGCTCTTTTCGAGCTATTTAATGCGAGGAACACGATATCTGGTGTTTTGACCACTCCAGAGTGCGTTTGATATGTAGAGCCGCCGATAACTTGGTTTTCGTGGGGTTTCCAGCTAAAATATGCATTTTCTGCGATAATCTTTGTGTTTCATCTATGAGAAGTATGCAGAATCATCTAGATCGCTCTTTTCGAGCTATTTAATGCGAGAAACACGTTTTCTGGTGTTTTCACCACCCCACAGTGCGTTTGATATGCAGAACCGGCGACATCGTGGTTTTCGTCGGGTTTCAAGCTGAGATATGCATTTTCTGCGATAATATTGGTGAGACTTCAGTCAGAAGTATGCAGAATCACCTAGATCGCTCGTTTCGAGCTATTTAATGCGAAAAAACAAGTTTTCTGGTGTTTTGACCACTCCACAGTGCGTTTGATATGTAGAGCCGCCGATAACTTGGTTTTCGTGGGGTTTCCAGATGAAATATGCATTTTCTGCGATAATCTTGGTGTTTCATTTATGAGAAGTATGCAGAATCATCGAGAACGCTCTTTTCGAGTTAGTTAATGCGAAAAAACAAGTTTTCTGGTGTTTTGACCACTCCACAGTGAGTTTGATATGTAGAATCGACGATAACTTGGTTTTCGTGGGGTTTCCAGCTGAGATATGCAGTTTCTGCGATAATCTTGGTGAGTCTTCTGTCAGAAGTATGCAGAATCATCGAGATCGCTCGTTTCGAGTTATTTAATGCGAAAAAACACGTTTTCTGGTGTTTTGACCACTCCACAGTGCTTTTGATATGTAGAGCCACCGATAACTTGGTTTTCGTGGGGTTTCCAGCTGAAATATGCATTTTCTGCGATAATCTTTGTGTTTCATCTATGAGAAGTATGCAGAATCATCTAGATCGCTCGTTTCGAGCTATTTGATGCGAGAAACGCGTTTTCTCGTTGTTTTCACCACTCCACAGTGCGTTTGATATGCAGAACCGGCGACATCTTGATTTTCGTGAGGTTTCAAGCTGAGATATTCATTTTCTTAGATAATATTGGTGAGACTTCAGTCCGAAGAATGCAGAATCATCGAGATCGCTCTATTCGAGCTGTTTAATGCGAGAAACACGTTATCTGGTGTTTTGATCACTCCACAGGGCGTTTGAAATGCAGAACCGGCGATATCTTGGTTTTCGTGGGGTTTCCAGATGAGATATGCATTTTCAGTGATAATCCTCATGATTCTTCTGTGACAAGTATGCAGAATCACCAAAATCGCTGTTTTCGTGCTATTGAATGCGAAAAACAGGTTTTGTGGTGTTTTCAGCACTCCACAGTGCGTTTGACATGCGGAAACTGCAATATATTCGGTTTCGATGGGTTTCCAGATGAGATATGCATTTTCAGTGATAAGCTTCATGATTCTTCTGTGACAAGTGTGCAGAATCATCTAGATCGCTCTTTTCGAGCTATTTAATGCGAGAAACACGTTCTCTGGTGTATTCACCACGCCACAGTACGTTTGACATGCAGAAACGGAGATATCTTAGTTTCGGTCGGGTTTCAAGCTGAGATATGCATTTTCTGCGATAATATTGGTGAGACTTCAGTCAGAAGTATGCAGAATCGTCGAGATCGCTCGTTTCGAGCTATTTAATGCGAAGAAACAAGTTTTCTGGTGTTTTCAACATTCCACAGTGCGTTTGATATGCCGAAACTGCGATATCTTCGTTTTCGTGGGGTTTCCAGCTGAGACATGCATTTTCTACGATAATCTTGGATATTCTTCTGTGAGAAGTTTGCAGAATCACAGAAATCGCTCTATTCGAGCTATTTAATGCGAGAAACACGTTATCTTGTTCTTTTCACCACTCCACAGTGCGTTTGATATACAGAACCGGCGACATCTTGATTTTCGTGATGTTTCTAGCTGAGATATGCATTTTCTGCGATAATATTGCTGTTTCATCTATGAGAAGTATGCAGAATCATCGAGAACGCTCTTTTCGAGCTAGTTAATGCGAGAAACACGTTTTCTGGTGTTTTCACCACTCCACAGAGCATCTGATATGCAGAACCATCGATATCTTGGTTTTCGTGGGGTTTCCTGATGAGATATGCATTTTCTGCGATAATCTTGGTGAGTCATCTGTCAGAAGTATGCAGAATCATCGAGATCGCTCTATTCGAGCTGTTTAATGCGAGAAACCGTTATCTGGTTGTTTTCACCACTCCACAGTGCGTTTGATATGCAGAACCGGCGACATCTTGATTTTCGTGATGTTTCTAGCTGAGATATGCATTTTCTGCGATAATATAGGTGAAACTACAGTCAGAAGTATGCAGAATCATCTGGATCGCTCGTTTCGAGATATTTAATGCGAAAAAACCAGTTTTCTGCTGTTTTGACCACACCACAGTGCGTTTGATATGCAGAAATGGCGAAATCTTGGTTTTCGACGGTTTTCATCCTGAGGTATGCATTTTCTGCGATAATCTTGGTGCGACTTCTGTCAGAAGTATGCAGAATCATCGAGATCGCTCCTTTCGAGATATTTAGTGCGAGAAACACGTTATCTGGTGTATTGACCACTGCACAGTGCGTTTCATATGCAGAACCGGCGATATCTTGATTTTCGTGGTGTTTCCAGCAGAGATATGCATTTTCTGCGATAATCTTGGTGAGTCTTCTGTCAGAAGTATGCAGAATCTTCGAGAACGCTCTTTTCGAGCTACTTAATGCGAGAAACACGTTTTCTGGTGTTTTCACCACTCCACAGTACGTTTGATGTGCAGAACCGGCGATATCATGGTATTCGAGGGGTTTCGAGCTGAGATATACATTTTCTGCGATAATCTTGGTGAGTCTTCTGTCAGAAGTATGCTGAACCATCTAGATCGCTCCTTTCGAGCTATTTAATGCGAGAAGCACGTTATCTGGTGTTTTCACCACTCCACAGTGCGTTTGATATGCAGAACCAGCGATATCTTGTTTTTCGTGGGGTTTCAAGCTGAGATATGCATTTTCTGCGATAATATTGGTGAGACTTCAGTCAGAGGTATGCAGAATCATCTAGATCGCTCTTTTCGAGCTATTTAATGCACGAAACACGTTTTCTGGTGTTTTCACCACTCCACAGTACGTTTGACATGCAGAACCGGAGATATCTTGGTTTTCGTGGGGTTTCAAGCTGAGATATGCATTTTCTGCGATAATCTTGGTGAGACTTCTGTCAGAAGTATGCAGAATCTTCGAGAACGCTCTTTTGGAGCTACTTAATGCGAGAAACACGTTTTCTGGTGTTTTGACCACTCCACAGTGCTTTTGATATGTAGAGCCACCGATAACTTGGTTTTCGTGGGGTTTCCAGCTGAAATATGCATTTTCTGCGATAATCTTTGTGTTTCATCTATGAGAAGTATGCAGAATCATCTAGATCGCTCGTTTCGAGCTATTTGATGCGAGAAACGCGTTTTCTCGTTGTTTTCACCACTCCACAGTGCGTTTGATATGCAGAACCGGCGACATCTTGATTTTCGTGAGGTTTCAAGCTGAGATATTCATTTTCTTAGATAATATTGGTGAGACTTCAGTCCGAAGAATGCAGAATCATCGAGATCGCTCTATTCGAGCTGTTTAATGCGAGAAACACGTTATCTGGTGTTTTGATCACTCCACAGGGCGTTTGAAATGCAGAACCGGCGATATCTTGGTTTTCGTGGGGTTTCCAGATGAGATATGCATTTTCAGTGATAATCCTCATGATTCTTCTGTGACAAGTATGCAGAATCACCAAAATCGCTGTTTTCGTGCTATTGAATGCGAAAAACAGGTTTTGTGGTGTTTTCAGCACTCCACAGTGCGTTTGACATGCGGAAACTGCAATATATTCGGTTTCGATGGGTTTCCAGATGAGATATGCATTTTCAGTGATAAGCTTCATGATTCTTCTGTGACAAGTGTGCAGAATCATCTAGATCGCTCTTTTCGAGCTATTTAATGCGAGAAACACGTTCTCTGGTGTATTCACCACGCCACAGTACGTTTGACATGCAGAAACGGAGATATCTTAGTTTCGGTCGGGTTTCAAGCTGAGATATGCATTTTCTGCGATAATATTGGTGAGACTTCAGTCAGAAGTATGCAGAATCGTCGAGATCGCTCGTTTCGAGCTATTTAATGCGAAGAAACAAGTTTTCTGGTGTTTTCAACATTCCACAGTGCGTTTGATATGCCGAAACTGCGATATCTTCGTTTTCGTGGGGTTTCCAGCTGAGACATGCATTTTCTACGATAATCTTGGATATTCTTCTGTGAGAAGTTTGCAGAATCACAGAAATCGCTCTATTCGAGCTATTTAATGCGAGAAACACGTTATCTTGTTCTTTTCACCACTCCACAGTGCGTTTGATATACAGAACCGGCGACATCTTGATTTTCGTGATGTTTCTAGCTGAGATATGCATTTTCTGCGATAATATTGCTGTTTCATCTATGAGAAGTATGCAGAATCATCGAGAACGCTCTTTTCGAGCTAGTTAATGCGAGAAACACGTTTTCTGGTGTTTTCACCACTCCACAGAGCATCTGATATGCAGAACCATCGATATCTTGGTTTTCGTGGGGTTTCCTGATGAGATATGCATTTTCTGCGATAATCTTGGTGAGTCATCTGTCAGAAGTATGCAGAATCATCGAGATCGCTCTATTCGAGCTGTTTAATGCGAGAAACCGTTATCTGGTTGTTTTCACCACTCCACAGTGCGTTTGATATGCAGAACCGGCGACATCTTGATTTTCGTGATGTTTCTAGCTGAGATATGCATTTTCTGCGATAATATAGGTGAAACTACAGTCAGAAGTATGCAGAATCATCTGGATCGCTCGTTTCGAGATATTTAATGCGAAAAAACCAGTTTTCTGCTGTTTTGACCACACCACAGTGCGTTTGATATGCAGAAATGGTGAAATCTTGGTTTTCGACGGTTTTCATCCTGAGGTATGCATTTTCTGCGATAATCTTGGTGCGACTTCTGTCAGAAGTATGCAGAATCATCGAGATCGCTCCTTTCGAGATATTTAGTGCGAGAAACACGTTATCTGGTGTATTGACCACTGCACAGTGCGTTTCATATGCAGAACCGGCGATATCTTGATTTTCGTGGTGTTTCCAGCAGAGATATGCATTTTCTGCGATAATCTTGGTGAGTCTTCTGTCAGAAGTATGCAGAATCTTCGAGAACGCTCTTTTCGAGCTACTTAATGCGAGAAACACGTTTTCTGGTGTTTTCACCACTCCACAGTACGTTTGATGTGCAGAACCGGCGATATCATGGTATTCGAGGGGTTTCGAGCTGAGATATACATTTTCTGCGATAATCTTGGTGAGTCTTCTGTCAGAAGTATGCTGAACCATCTAGATCGCTCCTTTCGAGCTATTTAATGCGAGAAGCACGTTATCTGGTGTTTTCACCACTCCACAGTGCGTTTGATATGCAGAACCAGCGATATCTTGTTTTTCGTGGGGTTTCAAGCTGAGATATGCATTTTCTGCGATAATATTGGTGAGACTTCAGTCAGAGGTATGCAGAATCATCTAGATCGCTCTTTTCGAGCTATTTAATGCACGAAACACGTTTTCTGGTGTTTTCACCACTCCACAGTACGTTTGACATGCAGAACCGGAGATATCTTGGTTTTCGTGGGGTTTCAAGCTGAGATATGCATTTTCTGCGATAATCTTGGTGAGACTTCTGTCAGAAGTATGCAGAATCTTCGAGAACGCTCTTTTGGAGCTACTTAATGCGCGAAACATGTTTTCTGGAGTTTTCACCACTCCACGGTACGTTTGATGTGCAGAACCGGAGATAACTCGGTTTTCGTCGGGTTTCAAGCTGAGATATGCATTTTCTACGATAATCTTGGTGAGACTTCTGTCAGAAGTATGCAGGATCTTCGAGAACGCTCTTTTCGAGCTACTTAATGCGAGAAACACGTTTTCTGGTGTTATCACCACTCCACAGTGCGTTTGATATGCAGACCCGGCGACATCTTGGTTTTCGTGGGGTTTCAAGCTGAGATATGCATTTTCTGCGATAATCTTGGTGAGACTTCTGTCCGAAGTTTGCAGAATCATCGAGATCGCTCTTTTCGAGCTATTTAATGCGAGAAACACGTTATCTGGTGTTTTCACCACTCCACAGTGCGTATGATATGCAGAACCGGCGATATCTTGGTTTTCGTGGGGTTTCAAGCTGAGATATGCATTTTCTGCTATAATCTTGGTGAGACTTCTGTCCGAAGTATGCTGAAACATCGAGATCGCTCTTTTCGAGCTAGTTAATGCGAGAAAAACCTTATCCGGTGTTTTCACCACTCCACAGTGCGGTTGACATGCAGAACCAGCGATATCTTGGCTTTCGTGGGTTTTCAAGCTGAGATATGCATTTTTTACGATAACCTTGGTGAGACTTCTGTCCGAAGTATGAAGAAGCATCGAGATCGCTCTATTCGATCTATTTAATGCGAGAAACAGGTTTTCTGGGGTTTTCACCACTCCACAGTGCGTTTGATATGCTGAACACAGCGATGTCTTGGTTTTCGTGGGGTTTCAAGCTGAGATATGCATTTTTTTACGATAATTTTGGTGAGACTTCTGTCCGAAGTGTGCCGAATCATCGAGATCGCTCGTTTCGAGCTATTTAATGCGAGAAACACGTTATCTGGTGTTTTCACCACTCCACAGTGCGTTTGATATGCTGAACCGGCGATATCTTGGTTTTCGTGGGGTTTCAAGCTGAGATATGCATTTTCTGCGATAAGCTTGGTGAGACTTCTGTCCGAAGTATGCTGAATCATCGAGATCGCTCTTTACGAGCTAGTTAGTACGAGAAACACGTTATCTGGGGTTTTCACCACTCCACAGTGCGTTTGATATGCAGAACAGTACATATCTTGGTTTTCGTGGGGTTTCAAGCAGTGATATGCATTTTCTGCGATAATCTTGTTGAGACTTCTGTCCGAAGTATGCAGAATCATCGAGATCGCTCGTTTCGAACCTATTTAATGCGAGAAACACGTTATCTGGTGTTTTCACCACTCCACAGTGAGTTGGATATGCAGAACCGGAGGTATTTTGGTTTTCGTCGGGTTTCAAGCTGAGATATGCATTTTCTGCGATAATCTTGTTGAGACTTCTGTCCGAAGTATGCAGAATCATCGAGATCGCTCGTTTCGAGCTACTTAATGCGAGAAACACGTTATCTGGTGTTTTCACCACTCCACAGTGCGTTGGATATGCAGAACCGGAGATATTTTGGTTTTCGTCGGGTTTCAAGCTGAGATATGCATTTTCTACGATAAGCTTCGTGATACATCTGTCCGACGTATGCAGAAACATCGAGAGCGCTCTTTTCGAGCTATTTCATGCGAGAAACACGTTTTCTGGGGTTTTCACCACTCCACAGTGCGTTTGATATGCAAAACAGTAGATATCTTGGTTTTAGTGGGGTTTAAAGCTGAGATATGCATTTTCTGCGATAATCTTGTTGAGACTTCTGATCAAAGTATGCAGAATCATCGAGATCGCTCGTTTCGAGCTATTTAATGCGAGAAACACGTTATTTGGTGTTTTCACCACTCCACAGTGCGTTTGATATGCAGAACCGGCGATATCTTGGATTTCGTGGGGTTTCAAGCTGAGATATGCATTTTCTACGATAAGCTTCGTGAAACATCTGTCCGAAGTATGCAGAAACATCGAGAGCGCTCTTTTCGGGCTATTTAATGCGAGAAGCACGTTTTCTGGGGTTTTCACCACTCCACAGTTCGTTGGATATGCAGAACAGTAGATATCTTGGTTTTCGTGGGGTTTCAAGCAGAGATGTGCATTTTCTGCGATAATCTTGTTGAGACTTCTGTCCCGAGTATGCAGAATCATCGAGATCGCTCGTTTCGAGCTACTTAATGCGAGAAACACGTTATCTGGTGTTTTCACCACTCCACAGTGCGTTGGATATGCAGAACCGGAGATATTTTGGTTTTCGTCGGGTTTCAAGCTGAGATATGCATTTTCTACGATAAGCTTCGTGAAACATCTGTCCGAAGTATGCAGAAACATCGAGAGCGCTCTTTTCGGGCTATTTAATGCGAGAAGCACGTTTTCTGGGGTTTTCACCACTCCACAGTTCGTTGGATATGCAGAACAGTAGATATCTTGGTTTTCGTGGGGTTTCAAGCAGAGATGTGCATTTTCTGCGATAATCTTGGTGAGACTTCTGTCCGAAATATGCTGAATCATCGAGATCGCTCTTTTCGAGCTAGTTATTGCGAGAAACACGTTATCTGGTGTTTTCACCACCCCACAGTGCGTTTGATATGCAAAACAGTAGATATCTTGGTTTTCGTGGGGTTTAAAGCTGAGATATGCATTTTCTGCGATAATCTTGTTGAGACTTCTGATCGAAGTATGCAGAATCATCGAGATCGCTCGTTTCGAGCTATTTAATGCGAGAAACACGTTATCTGGTGCTTTCACCACTCCACAGTTGGTTTGATATGCAGAACCGGTGATATTTTGGTTTTCGTCGGGTTTCAAGCTGAGATATGCATTTTCAACGATAATCTCGGTGAAACATCTGTCCGAATTATGAAGAAACATCGAGAGCGCTCTTTTCGAGCTATTGAATGCGAGAAACACGTTATCTGGTGTTTTCACCACTCCACAGTGCGTTTGATATGCAAAACAGTAGATATCTTGGTTTTCGTGGGGTTTAAAGTTGAGATATGCATTTTCTGCGATAATCTCGTTGCGACTTCAGATCGAAGTATGCAGAATCATCGAGATCGCTCGTTTCGAGCTAGTTAGTGCGAGAAACACTTTATCTGGTGTTTTCACCACTCCACAGTGCGTTTGATATGCAGAACCGGCGATATCTTGATTTTCGTGGGGTTTCAAGCTGAGATATGCATTTTCTGCGATAATCTTGGTGAGACTTCTGTCCGAAATATGCTGAATCATCGAGATCGCTCTTTTCGAGCTAGTTAGTGCGAGAAACACGTTATCTGGTGTTTTCACCACTCCACAGTGCGTTTGATATGCAAAACAGTAGATATCTTGGTTTTCGTGGGGTTTAAAGCTGAGATATGCATTTTCTGCGATAATCTTGTTGAGACTTCTGATCGAAGTATGCAGAATCATCGAGATCGCTCGTTTCGAGCTATTTAATGCGAGAAACACGTTATCTGGTGTTTTCACCACTCCACAGTGCGTTGGATATGCAGAACCGGAGATATTTTGGTTTTCGTCGGGTTTCAAGCTGAGATATGCATTTTCTACGATAAGCTTCGTGAAACATCTGTCCGAAGTATGCAGAAACATCGAGAGCGCTCTTTTCGGGCTATTTAATGCGAGAAGCACGTTTTCTGGGGTTTTCACCACTCCACAGTTCGTTGGATATGCAGAACAGTAGATATCTTGGTTTTCGTGGGGTTTCAAGCAGAGATGTGCATTTTCTGCGATAATCTTGGTGAGACTTCTGTCCGAAATATGCTGAATCATCGAGATCGCTCTTTTCGAGCTAGTTATTGCGAGAAACACGTTATCTGGTGTTTTCACCACCCCACAGTGCGTTTGATATGCAAAACAGTAGATATCTTGGTTTTCGTAGGGTTTAAAGCTGAGATATGCATTTTCTGCGATAATCTTGTTGAGACTTCTGATCGAAGTATGCAGAATCATCGAGATCGCTCGTTTCGAGCTATTTAATGCGAGAAACACGTTATCTGGTGCTTTCACCACTCCACAGTTGGTTTGATATGCAGAACCGGTGATATTTTGGTTTTCGTCGGGTTTCAAGCTGAGATATGCATTTTCAACGATAATCTCGGTGAAACATCTGTCCGAATTATGAAGAAACATCGAGAGCGCTCTTTTCGAGCTATTGAATGCGAGAAACACGTTATCTGGTGTTTTCACCACTCCACAGTGCGTTTGATATGCAAAACAGTAGATATCTTGGTTTTCGTGGGGTTTAAAGTTGAGATATGCATTTTCTGCGATAATCTCGTTGCGACTTCAGATCGAAGTATGCAGAATCATCGAGATCGCTCGTTTCGAGCTAGTTAGTGCGAGAAACACTTTATCTGGTGTTTTCACCACTCCACAGTGCGTTTGATATGCAGAACCGGCGATATCTTGATTTTCGTGGGGTTTCAAGCTGAGATATGCATTTTCTGCGATAATCTTGGTGAGACTTCTGTCCGAAATATGCTGAATCATCGAGATCGCTCTTTTCGAGCTAGTTAGTGCGAGAAACACGTTATCTGGTGTTTTCACCACTCCACAGTGCGTTTGATATGCAAAACAGTAGATATCTTGGTTTTCGTGGGGTTTAAAGCTGAGATATGCATTTTCTGCGATAATCTTGTTGAGACTTCTGATCGAAGTATGCAGAATCATCGAGATCGCTCGTTTCGAGCTATTTAATGCGAGAAACACGTTATCTGGTGTTTTCACCACTCCTAGTGCGTTTGATATGCAGAACCGGCGATATCTTGCTTTTCGTGGGGTTTCAAGCTGAGATATGCATTTTCTGCGATAATCTTGGTGAGACTTCTGTCCGAAGTATGCTGAATCATCGAGATCGCTCTTTTCGAGCTAGTTAGTGCGAGAAACACGTTATCTGGTGTTTTCACCACTCCTAGTGCGTTTGATATGCAGAACCGGCGATATCTTGGTTTTCGTGGGGTTTCAAGCTGAGATATGCATTTTCTGCGATAATCTTGGTGAGACTTCTGTCCGAAGTATGCTGAATCATCGAGATCGCTCTTTTCGAGCTTGTTAGTGCGAGAAACACGTTTTCTGGGGTTTTCACCACTCCACAGTTCGTTGGATAAGCAGAACAGTAGATATCTTCGTTTTCGTGGGGTTTCAAGCAGAGATATGCATTTTCTGCGATAATCTTGGTGAGACTTCTGTTAGAAGTATGCAGAATCATCGAGATCGCACTTTTCGAGCTATTTAATGCGAGAAACACGTTATCTGGTGTTTTCACCACTCCACAGTTGGTTTGATATGCAGAACCGGCGATATTTTGGTTTTCGTCGGGTTTCAAGCTGATATATGCATTTTCTACGATAATCTTGGTGAAACATCTGTCCGAAGTATGCAGAAACATCGAGAGCGCTCTTTTCGAGCTATTTAATGCGAGAAACACGTTTTCTGGTGTTTTCACCACTCCACAGTACGTTTGACGTGCAGAACCGGAGATATCTTGGTTTCGGTCGGGTTTCAAGCTGAGATATGCATTTTCTACGATAATCCTGGTGAGACTTCTGTCAGATGTATGCAGAATCATCGAGATCGCTCGTTTCGAGCTATTTAATGCGAGAAACACGTTATCTGGTGCTTTCACCACTCCACAGTGCGTTTGATATGCAGAACCGGCGATATCTTCGTTTTCGTGGGGTTTCAAGCTGAGATATGCATTTTCTGCGATAATCTTGTTGAGACTTCTGTCCGAAGTATGCTGAATCGTCGAGATCGCTCTTTTCGAGCTAGTTAGTGCGAGAAACACGTTATCTGGTGTTTTCACCACTCCATGGTGCGTTTGATTTGCAGAACAGTAGATACCTTGGTTTTCGTGGGGCTTCAAGCTGAGATATGCATTTTCTGCGATAATCTTGTTGAGACTTCTGTCCCAAGTATGCAGAATCATCGAGATCGCTCGTTTCGAGCTACTTAATGCGAGAAACACGTTATCTGGTGTTTTCACCACTCCACAGTGCGTTGGATATGCAGAACCGGAGATATTTTGGTTTTCGTCGGGTTTCAAGCTGAGATATGCATTTTCTACGATAAGCTTCGTGAAACATCTGTCCGAAGTATGCAGAAACATCGAGAGCGCTCTTTTCGGGCTATTTATTGCGAGAAACACGTTTTCTGGGGTTTTCACCACTCCACAGTTCGTTGGATATGCAGAACAGTAGATATCTTGGTTGTCGTGGGGTTTCAAGCAGAGATATGCATTTTCTGCGATAATCTTGGTGATACTTCTGTTAGAAGTATGCAGAATTATCGAGATCGCACTTTTCGAGGTATTTAATGCGAGAAACACGTTATCTGGTGCTTTCACCACTCCACAGTTGGTTTGATATGCAGAGCCGGTGATATTTTGGTTTTCGTCGGGTTTCAAGCTGAGATATGCATTTTCTACGATAATCTCGGTGAAACATCTGTCCGAAGTATGAAGAAACATCGAGAGCGCTCTTTTCGAGCTATTGAATGCGAGAAACACGTTATCTGGTGTTTTCACCACTCCACAGTGCGTTTGATATGCAAAACAGTAGATATCTTCGTTTTCGTGGGGTTTCAAGCTGAGATATGCATTTTCTGCGATAATCTTGGTGAGACTTCTGTCCGAAGTATGCTGAATCATCGAGATCGCTCTTTTCGAGCTAGTCAGTGCGAGAAACACGTTATCTGGTGTTTTCACCACTCCACAGTGCGTTTGATATGCAGAACAGTACATATCTTGGTTTTCGTGGGGTTTCAAGCAGTGATATGCATTTGCTGCGATAATATTGTTGAGACTTCTGTCAGAAGTATGCAGAATCTTCGAGAACGCTCTTTTCGAGCTACTTAATGCGCGAAACACATATTCTGGTGTTTTCACCACTCCACGGTACGTTTGATGTGCAGAACAGTAGATATCTTGTTTTCGTCGGGTTTCAAGCTGAGATATGCATTTTCTGCGATAATCTTGTTGAGACTTCTGTCCGAAGTATGCTGAATCATCGAGATCGCTCTTTTCGAGCTAGTTAGTGCGAGAAACACGTTATCTGGTGTTTTCACCACTCCACAGTGCGTTTGATATGCAAAACAGTAGATATCTTGGTTTTCGTGGGGTTTAAAGCTGAGATATGCATTTTCTGCGATAATCTTGGTGAGACTTCTGTCCGAAGTATGCTGAATCATCGAGATCGCTCTTTTCGAGCTTGTTAGTGCGAGAAACACGTTTTCTGGGGTTTTCACCACTCCACAGTTCGTTGGATAAGCAGAACAGTAGATATCTTCGTTTTCGTGGGGTTTCAAGCAGAGATATGCATTTTCTGCGATAATCTTGGTGAGACTTCTGTTAGAAGTATGCAGAATCATCGAGATCGCACTTTTCGAGCTATTTAATGCGAGAAACACGTTATCTGGTGTTTTCACCACTCCACAGTTGGTTTGATATGCAGAACCGGTGATATTTTGGTTTTCGTCGGGTTTCAAGCTGAGATATGCATTTTCAACGATAATCTCGGTGAAACATCTGTCCGAATTATGAAGAAACATCGAGAGCGCTCTTTTCGAGCTATTGAATGCGAGAAACACGTTATCTGGTGTTTTCACCACTCCACAGTGCGTTTGATATGCAAAACAGTAGATATCTTGGTTTTCGTGGGGTTTAAAGTTGAGATATGCATTTTCTGCGATAATCTCGTTGCGACTTCAGATCGAAGTATGCAGAATCATCGAGATCGCTCGTTTCGAGCTAGTTAGTGCGAGAAACACTTTATCTGGTGTTTTCACCACTCCACAGTGCGTTTGATATGCAGAACCGGCGATATCTTGATTTTCGTGGGGTTTCAAGCTGAGATATGCATTTTCTGCGATAATCTTGGTGAGACTTCTGTCCGAAATATGCTGAATCATCGAGATCGCTCTTTTCGAGCTAGTTAGTGCGAGAAACACGTTATCTGGTGTTTTCACCACTCCACAGTGCGTTTGATATGCAAAACAGTAGATATCTTGGTTTTCGTGGGGTTTAAAGCTGAGATATGCATTTTCTGCGATAATCTTGTTGAGACTTCTGATCGAAGTATGCAGAATCATCGAGATCGCTCGTTTCGAGCTATTTAATGCGAGAAACACGTTATCTGGTGTTTTCACCACTCCACAGTGCGTTGGATATGCAGAACCGGAAATATTTTGGTTTTCGTCGGGTTTCAAGCTGAGATATGCATTTTCTACGATAAGCTTCGTGAAACATCTGTCCGAAGTATGCAGAAACATCGAGAGCGCTCTTTTCGGGCTATTTAATGCGAGAAGCACGTTTTCTGGGGTTTTCACCACTCCACAGTTCGTTGGATATGCAGAACAGTAGATATCTTGGTTTTCGTGGGGTTTCAAGCAGAGATGTGCATTTTCTGCGATAATCTTGGTGAGACTTCTGTCCGAAATATGCTGAATCATCGAGATCGCTCTTTTCGAGCTAGTTATTGCGAGAAACACGTTATCTGGTGTTTTCACCACCCCACAGTGCGTTTGATATGCAAAACAGTAGATATCTTGGTTTTCGTGGGGTTTAAAGCTGAGATATGCATTTTCTGCGATAATCTTGTTGAGACTTCTGATCGAAGTATGCAGAATCATCGAGATCGCTCGTTTCGAGCTATTTAATGCGAGAAACACGTTATCTGGTGCTTTCACCACTCCACAGTTGGTTTGATATGCAGAACCGGTGATATTTTGGTTTTCGTCGGGTTTCAAGCTGAGATATGCATTTTCAACGATAATCTCGGTGAAACATCTGTCCGAATTATGAAGAAACATCGAGAGCGCTCTTTTCGAGCTATTGAATGCGAGAAACACGTTATCTGGTGTTTTCACCACTCCACAGTGCGTTTGATATGCAAAACAGTAGATATCTTGGTTTTCGTGGGGTTTAAAGTTGAGATATGCATTTTCTGCGATAATCTCGTTGCGACTTCAGATCGAAGTATGCAGAATCATCGAGATCGCTCGTTTCGAGCTAGTTAGTGCGAGAAACACTTTATCTGGTGTTTTCACCACTCCACAGTGCGTTTGATATGCAGAACCGGCGATATCTTGATTTTCGTGGGGTTTCAAGCTGAGATATGCATTTTCTGCGATAATCTTGGTGAGACTTCTGTCCGAAATATGCTGAATCATCGAGATCGCTCTTTTCGAGCTAGTTAGTGCGAGAAACACGTTATCTGGTGTTTTCACCACTCCACAGTGCGTTTGATATGCAAAACAGTAGATATCTTGGTTTTCGTGGGGTTTAAAGCTGAGATATGCATTTTCTGCGATAATCTTGTTGAGACTTCTGATCGAAGTATGCAGAATCATCGAGATCGCTCGTTTCGAGCTATTTAATGCGAGAAACACGTTATCTGGTGTTTTCACCACTCCTAGTGCGTTTGATATGCAGAACCGGCGATATCTTGCTTTTCGTGGGGTTTCAAGCTGAGATATGCATTTTCTGCGATAATCTTGGTGAGACTTCTGTCCGAAGTATGCTGAATCATCGAGATCGCTCTTTTCGAGCTAGTTAGTGCGAGAAACACGTTATCTGGTGTTTTCACCACTCCTAGTGCGTTTGATATGCAGAACCGGCGATATCTTGGTTTTCGTGGGGTTTCAAGCTGAGATATGCATTTTCTGCGATAATCTTGGTGAGACTTCTGTCCGAAGTATGCTGAATCATCGAGATCGCTCTTTTCGAGCTTGTTAGTGCGAGAAACACGTTTTCTGGGGTTTTCACCACTCCACAGTTCGTTGGATAAGCAGAACAGTAGATATCTTCGTTTTCGTGGGGTTTCAAGCAGAGATATGCATTTTCTGCGATAATCTTGGTGAGACTTCTGTTAGAAGTATGCAGAATCATCGAGATCGCACTTTTCGAGCTATTTAATGCGAGAAACACGTTATCTGGTGTTTTCACCACTCCACAGTTGGTTTGATATGCAGAACCGGCGATATTTTGGTTTTCGTCGGGTTTCAAGCTGATATATGCATTTTCTACGATAATCTTGGTGAAACATCTGTCCGAAGTATGCAGAAACATCGAGAGCGCTCTTTTCGAGCTATTTAATGCGAGAAACACGTTTTCTGGTGTTTTCACCACTCCACAGTACGTTTGACGTGCAGAACCGGAGATATCTTGGTTTCGGTCGGGTTTCAAGCTGAGATATGCATTTTCTACGATAATCCTGGTGAGACTTCTGTCAGATGTATGCAGAATCATCGAGATCGCTCGTTTCGAGCTAGTTAGTGCGAGAAACACGTTATCTGGTGTTTTCACCACTCCATGGTGCGTTTGATTTGCAGAACAGTAGATACCTTGGTTTTCGTGGGGCTTCAAGCTGAGATATGCATTTTCTGCGATAATCTTGTTGAGACTTCTGTCCCAAGTATGCAGAATCATCGAGATCGCTCGTTTCGAGCTACTTAATGCGAGAAACACGTTATCTGGTGTTTTCACCACTCCACAGTGCGTTGGATATGCAGAACCGGAGATATTTTGGTTTTCGTCGGGTTTCAAGCTGAGATATGCATTTTCTACGATAAGCTTCGTGAAACATCTGTCCGAAGTATGCAGAAACATCGAGAGCGCTCTTTTCGGGCTATTTATTGCGAGAAACACGTTTTCTGGGGTTTTCACCACTCCACAGTTCGTTGGATATGCAGAACAGTAGATATCTTGGTTGTCGTGGGGTTTCAAGCAGAGATATGCATTTTCTGCGATAATCTTGGTGATACTTCTGTTAGAAGTATGCAGAATTATCGAGATCGCACTTTTCGAGGTATTTAATGCGAGAAACACGTTATCTGGTGCTTTCACCACTCCACAGTTGGTTTGATATGCAGAGCCGGTGATATTTTGGTTTTCGTCGGGTTTCAAGCTGAGATATGCATTTTCTACGATAATCTCGGTGAAACATCTGTCCGAAGTATGAAGAAACATCGAGAGCGCTCTTTTCGAGCTATTGAATGCGAGAAACACGTTATCTGGTGTTTTCACCACTCCACAGTGCGTTTGATATGCAAAACAGTAGATATCTTCGTTTTCGTGGGGTTTCAAGCTGAGATATGCATTTTCTGCGATAATCTTGGTGAGACTTCTGTCCGAAGTATGCTGAATCATCGAGATCGCTCTTTTCGAGCTAGTCAGTGCGAGAAACACGTTATCTGGTGTTTTCACCACTCCACAGTGCGTTTGATATGCAGAACAGTACATATCTTGGTTTTCGTGGGGTTTCAAGCAGTGATATGCATTTGCTGCGATAATATTGTTGAGACTTCTGTCAGAAGTATGCAGAATCTTCGAGAACGCTCTTTTCGAGCTACTTAATGCGCGAAACACATATTCTGGTGTTTTCACCACTCCACGGTACGTTTGATGTGCAGAACAGTAGATATCTTGTTTTCGTCGGGTTTCAAGCTGAGATATGCATTTTCTGCGATAATCTTGTTGAGACTTCTGTCCGAAGTATGCTGAATCATCGAGATCGCTCTTTTCGAGCTAGTTAGTGCGAGAAACACGTTATCTGGTGTTTTCACCACTCCACAGTGCGTTTGATATGCAAAACAGTAGATATCTTGGTTTTCGTGGGGTTTAAAGCTGAGATATGCATTTTCTGCGATAATCTTGGTGAGACTTCTGTCCGAAGTATGCTGAATCATCGAGATCGCTCTTTTCGAGCTTGTTAGTGCGAGAAACACGTTTTCTGGGGTTTTCACCACTCCACAGTTCGTTGGATAAGCAGAACAGTAGATATCTTCGTTTTCGTGGGGTTTCAAGCAGAGATATGCATTTTCTGCGATAATCTTGGTGAGACTTCTGTTAGAAGTATGCAGAATCATCGAGATCGCACTTTTCGAGCTATTTAATGCGAGAAACACGTTATCTGGTGTTTTCACCACTCCACAGTTGGTTTGATATGCAGAACCGGCGATATTTTGGTTTTCGTCGGGTTTCAAGCTGATATATGCATTTTCTACGATAATCTTGGTGAAACATCTGTCCGAAGTATGCAGAAACATCGAGAGCGCTCTTTTCGAGCTATTTAATGCGAGAAACACGTTTTCTGGTGTTTTCACCACTCCACAGTACGTTTGACGTGCAGAACCGGAGATATCTTGGTTTCGGTCGGGTTTCAAGCTGAGATATGCATTTTCTACGATAATCCTGGTGAGACTTCTGTCAGATGTATGCAGAATCATCGAGATCGCTCGTTTCGAGCTATTTAATGCGAGAAACACGTTATCTGGTGCTTTCACCACTCCACAGTGCGTTTGATATGCAGAACCGGCGATATCTTCGTTTTCGTGGGGTTTCAAGCTGAGATATGCATTTTCTGCGATAATCTTGTTGAGACTTCTGTCCGAAGTATGCAGAATCATCGAGATCGCTCGTTTCGAGCTATTTAATGCGAGAAACACTTTATCTGGTGTTTTCACCACTCCACAGTGCGTTTGATATGCAGAACAGTAGATATCTTCGTTTTCGTGGGGTTTCAAGCTGAGATATGCATTTTCTGCGATAATATTGGTGAGACTTCTGTCAGAAGTATGCTGAATCATCGAGATCGCTCTTTTCGAGCTAGTTAGTGCGAGAAACACGTTATCTGGTGTTTTCACCACTCCATGGTGCGTTTGATTTGCAGAACAGTAGATACCTTGGTTTTCGTGGGGCTTCAAGCTGAGATATGCATTTTCTGCGATAATCTTGTTGAGACTTCTGTCCCAAGTATGCAGAATCATCGAGATCGCTCGTTTCGAGCTACTTAATGCGAGAAACACGTTATCTGGTGTTTTCACCACTCCACAGTGCGTTGGATATGCAGAACCGGAGATATTTTGGTTTTCGTCGGGTTTCAAGCTGAGATATGCATTTTCTACGATAAGCTTCGTGAAACATCTGTCCGAAGTATGCAGAAACATCGAGAGCGCTCTTTTCGGGCTATTTATTGCGAGAAACACGTTTTCTGGGGTTTTCACCACTCCACAGTTCGTTGGATATGCAGAACAGTAGATATCTTGGTTGTCGTGGGGTTTCAAGCAGAGATATGCATTTTCTGCGATAATCTTGGTGATACTTCTGTTAGAAGTATGCAGAATTATCGAGATCGCACTTTTCGAGGTATTTAATGCGAGAAACACGTTATCTGGTGCTTTCACCACTCCACAGTTGGTTTGATATGCAGAGCCGGTGATATTTTGGTTTTCGTCGGGTTTCAAGCTGAGATATGCATTTTCTACGATAATCTCGGTGAAACATCTGTCCGAAGTATGAAGAAACATCGAGAGCGCTCTTTTCGAGCTATTGAATGCGAGAAACACGTTATCTGGTGTTTTCACCACTCCACAGTGCGTTTGATATGCAAAACAGTAGATATCTTCGTTTTCGTGGGGTTTCAAGCTGAGATATGCATTTTCTGCGATAATCTTGGTGAGACTTCTGTCAGAAGTATGCTGAATCATCGAGATCGCTCTTTTCGAGCTAGTTAGTGCGAGAAACACGTTATCTGGTGTTTTCACCACTCCATGGTGCGTTTGATATGCAGAACAGTAGATACCTTGGTTTTCGTGGGGTTTCAAGCTGAGATATGCATTTTCTGCGTTAATCTTGTTGAGACTTCTGTCCCAAGTATGCAGAATCGTCGAGATCGCTCGTTTCGAGCTACTTAATGCGAGAAACACGTTATCTGGTGTTTTCACCACTCCACAGTGCGTTGGATATGCAGAACCGGAGATATTATGGTTTTCGTCGGGTTTCAAGCTGAGATATGCATTTTCTGCGATAATCTTGGTGAGACTTCTGTCCGAAGTATGCTGAATCATCGAGATCGCTCTTTTCGAGCTAGTCAGTGCGAGAAACACGTTATCTGGTGTTTTCACCACTCCACAGTGCGTTTGATATGCAAAACAGTAGATATCTTGGTTTTCGTGGGGTTTAAAGCTGAGATATGCATTTGCTGCGATAATATTGTTGAGACTTCTGTCAGAAGTATGCAGAATCTTCGAGAACGCTCTTTTCGAGCTACTTAATGCGCGAAACACATATTCTGGTGTTTTCACCACTCCACGGTACGTTTGATGTGCAGAACAGTAGATATCTTGTTTTCGTCGGGTTTCAAGCTGAGATATGCATTTTCTGCGATAATCTTGTTGAGACTTCTGTCCGAAGTATGCTGAATCATCGAGATCGCTCTTTTCGAGCTAGTTAGTGCGAGAAACACGTTATCTGGTGTTTTCACCACTCCACAGTGCGTTTGATATGCAAAACAGTAGATATCTTGGTTTTCGTGGGGTTTAAAGCTGAGATATGCATTTTCTGCGATAATCTTGTTGAGACTTCTGATCGAAGTATGCAGAATCATCGAGATCGCTCGTTTCGAGCTATTTAATGCGAGAAACACGTTATTTGGTGTTTTCACCACTCCACAGTGCGTTTGATATGGAGAACCGGTGATATCTTGGTTTTCGTGGGGTTTCAAGCTGAGATATGCATTTTCTAGGATAATCCTGGTGAGACCTCTGTCAGATGTATGCAGAATCTTCGAGAACGCTCTTTTCGAGCTATTTAATGCGAGAAACACGTTGTCTGGTTTTTTTCTCCACTCCACAGTGCGTTTGATATGCAGAACCGGCAACATCTTGATTTTCGTGAGGTTTCGAGCTGAGATATGCATTTTCTGCGATAATCTTGGTGAGACTTCTGTCAGAAGTATGCTGAATCATCGAGATCGCTCTTTTCGAGCTAGTTAGTGCGAGAAACACTTTATCTGGTGTTTTCACCACTCCACAGTGCGTTTGATATACAGAACAGTAGATATCTTCGTTTTCGTGGGGTTTCAAGCTGAGATATGCATTTTCTGCGATAATCTTGTTGAGACTTCTGATCGAAGTATGCAGAATCATCGAGATCGCTCGTTTCGAGCTATTTAATGCGAGAAACACGTTATTTGGTGTTTTCACCACTCCACAGTGCGTTTGATATGGAGAACCGGCGATATCTTGGTTTTCGTGGGGTTTCAAGCTGAGATATGCATTTTTTACGATAATTTTGGTGAGACTTCTGTCCGAAGTATGCAGAATCATCGAGATCGTTCGTTTCGAGCTATTTAATGCGAGAAACACGTTATCTGGTGCTTTCACCACTCCACAGTGCGTTTGATATGCAGAACCGGCGATATCTTCGTTTTCGTGGGGTTTCAAGCTGAGATATGCATTTTCTGCGATAATCTTGGTGAGACTTCTGTCAGAAGTATGCTGAATCATCGAGATCGCTCTTTTCGAGCTAGTTAGTGCGAGAAACACGTTATTTGGTGTTTTCACCGCTCCACAGTGCGTTTGATATGGAGAACCGGCGATATCTTGGTTTTCGTGGGGTTTCAAGCTGAGATATGCATTTTTTACGATAATTTTGGTGAGACTTCTGTCCGAAGTATGCAGAATCATCGAGATCGCTCTTTTCGAGCTAGTTAGTGCGAGAAACACTTTATCTGGTGTTTTCACCACTCCACAGTGCGTTTGATATGCAGAACAGTAGATATCTTCGTTTTCGTGGGGTTTCAAGCTGAGATATGCATTTTCTGCGATAATCTTGGTGAGACTTCTGTCAGAAGTATGCTGAATCATCGAGATCGCTCTTTTCGAGCTAGTTAGTGCGAGAAACACGTTATTTGGTGTTTTCACCACTCCACAGTGCGTTTGATATGCAGAACAGTAGATATCCTCGATTTCGTGGGGTTTCAAGCTGAGATGTGCATTTTCTGCGATAATCTTGGTGAGACTTCTGTCAGAAGTATGCTGAATCATCGAGATCGCTCTTTTCGAGCTAGTTAGTGCGAGAAACACGTTATCTGGTGTTTTCACCACTCCATAGTGCGTTTGATATGCAGAACAGTAGATACCTTGGTTTTCGTGGGGTTTCAAGCTGAGATATGCATTTTCTACGATAAGCTTTGTGAGACATCTGTCCGAAGTATGCAGAAACATCGAGAGCGCTCTTTTCCAGCTATTTAATGCGAGAAACACGTTTTCTGGGGTTTTCACCACTCCACAGTTCTTTGGATATGCAGAACCGGCGATATCTTGGTTTTTGTGGGGTTTCAAGCTGAGATATGCATTTTTTACGACAATCTTGGTGAGACTTCTGTCCGAAGTATGCAGAATCATCGAGATCGCTCGTTTCGAGCTATTTAATGCGAGAAACACGTTATCTGGTGTTTTCACCACTCCACAGTGCGTTGGATATGCAGAACCGGCGATATCTTGGTTTTTGTGGGGTTTCAAGCTGAGATATGCATTATCTGCGATAATCTTGTTGAGACTTCTGTCCGAAGTATGCAGAATCATCGAGATCGCTCGTTTCGAGCTATTTAATGCGAGAAACACTTTATCTGGTGTTTTCACCACTCCACAGTGCGTTTAATATGCAGAACAGTAGATATCTTCGTTTTCGTGGGGTTTCAAGCTGAGATATGCATTTTCTGCGATAATCTTGGTGAGACTTCTGTCAGAAGTATGCTGAGTCATCGAGATCGCTCGTTTCGAGCTATTTAATGCGAGAAACACGTTATCTGGTGTTTTCACCACTCCACTGTGCGTTGCATATGCAGAACCGGAGATATTTTGGTTTTCGTCGGGTTTCAAGCTGAGATATGCATTTTCTACGATAAGCTTTGTGAGACATCTGTCCGAAGTATGCAGAAACATCGAGAGCGCTCTTTTCCAGCTATTTAATGCGAGAAACACGTTTTCTGGGGTTTTCACCACTCCACAGTTCTTTGGATATGCAGAACCGGCGATATCTTGGTTTTTGTGGGGTTTCAAGCTGAGATATGCATTTTTTACGATAATCTTGGTGAGACTTCTGTCCGAAGTATGCTTAATCATCGAGATCGCTCGTTTCGACCTATTTAATGCGAGAAACACGTTATCTGGTGTTTCCACCACTCCACAGTGCGTTTTATATGCAGAACCGGCGATATCTTGGTTTTTGTGGGGTTTCAAGCTGAGATATGCATTCTTTACGATATTCTTGGTGAGACTTCTGTCCGAAGTATGCAGAATCATCGAGATCGCTGTTTTCGAGCTATTTAATGCGAGAAACACGTTATCTGGTGTTTTCACCACTCCACAGTGCGTTTGATATGCAGAACAGGAGATATCTTGGTTTTAGTGGGGTTTCAAGCTGAGATATGCATTATCTGCGATAATCTTGGTGAGACTTCTGTCCGAAGTATGCAGAATCATCGAGATCGCACTTTTCGAGCTATTTAATGCGAGAAACACGTTATCTGGTGTTTTCACCACTCCAGAGTGCGTATGATATGCAGAACCGGCGATATCTTGGTTTTCGTGGGGTTTCAAGCTGAGATATGCATTTTCTGCGATAATCATGGTGAGACTTCTGTCCGAAGTGTGCAGAATTATCGAGATCGCACTTTTCGAGCTATTTAATGCGAGAAACAAGTTATCTGGTGTTTTCACCACTCCACAGTGCGTTTGATATGCAGAACCAGCGATATCTTTGTTTTCGTGGGGTTTCAAGCTGAGATATGCATGTTCTGCGATAATCTTGGTGAGACTTCTGTCCGAAGTATGCAGAATCATCGAGATCGCACTTTTCGAGCTATTTAATGGGAGAAACAGGTTATCTGGTGTTTCCACCACTCCGCAGTGCGTTTGATATGCAGAACCAGCGATATCTGGGTTTTCGTGGGGTTTCAATCTGAGATATGCATTTTTTACGATAATCTTGATGAGACTTCTGTCCGAAGTATGCTTAATCATCGAGATCGCTCTTTTCGAGCTATTTAATGCGAGAAACAAGTTATCTGGTGTTTTCACCACTCCACAGTGCGTTTGATATGCAGAACCAGCGATATCTTTGTTTTCGTGGGGTTTCAAGCTGAGATATGCATGTTCTGCGATAATCTTGGTGAGACTTCTGTCCGAAGTATGCAGAATCATCGAGATCGCACTTTTCGAGCTATTTAATGCGAGAAACAGGTTATCTGGTGTTTTCACCACTCCACAGTGCGTTTGATATACAGAACAGTAGATATCTTCGTTTTCGTGGGGTTTCAAGCTGAGATATGCATTTTCTGCGATAATCTTGGTGAGACTTCTGTCAGAAGTATGCTGAATCATCGAGATCTCTCTTTTCGAGCTAGTTAGTGCGAGAAACACGTTATCTGGTGTTTTCACCACTCCACAGTGCGTTTGATATGCAAAACAGTAGATATCTTGGTTTTCGTGGGGTTTAAAGCTGAGATATGCATTTTCTGCGATAATCTTGTTGAGACTTCTGATCGAAGTATGCAGAATCATCGAGATCGCTCGTTTCGAGCTATTTAATGCGAGAAACACGTTATTTGGTGTTTTCACCACTCCACAGTGCGTTTGATATGGAGAACCGGCGATATCTTGGTTTTCGTGGGGTTTCAAGCTGAGATATGCATTTTTTACGATAATTTTGGTGAGACTTCTGTCCGAAGTATGCAGAATCATCGAGATCGCTCGTTTCGAGCTATTTAATGCGAGAAACACGTTATCTGGTGCTTTCACCACTCCACAGTGCGTTTGATATGCAGAACCGGCGATATCTTCGTTTTCGTGGGGTTTCAAGCTGAGATATGCATTTTCTGCGATAATCTTGGTGAGACTTCTGTCAGAAGTATGCTGAATCATCGAGATCGCTCTTTTCGAGCTAGTTAGTGCGAGAAACACTTTATCTGGTGTTTTCACCACTCCACAGTGCGTTTGATATACAGAACAGTAGATATCTTCGTTTTCGTGGGGTTTCAAGCTGAGATATGCATTTTCTGCGATAATCTTGGTGAGACTTCTGTCAGAAGTATGCTGAATCATCGAGATCGCTCTTTTCGAGCTAGTTAGTGCGAGAAACACGTTATTTGGTGTTTTCACCACTCCACAGTGCGTTTGATATGGAGAACCGGCGATATCTTGGTTTTCGTGGGGTTTCAAGCTGAGATATGCATTTTTTACGATAATTTTGGTGAGACTTCTGTCCGAAGTATGCAGAATCATCGAGATCGCTCTTTTCGAGCTAGTTAGTGCGAGAAACACTTTATCTGGTGTTTTCACCACTCCACGGTACGTTTGATGTGCAGAACAGTAGATATCTTGTTTTCGTCGGGTTTCAAGCTGAGATATGCATTTTCTGCGATAATCTTGTTGAGACTTCTGTCCGAAGTATGCTGAATCATCGAGATCGCTCTTTTCGAGCTAGTTAGTGCGAGAAACACGTTATCTGGTGTTTTCACCACTCCACAGTGCGTTTGATATGCAAAACAGTAGATATCTTGGTTTTCGTGGGGTTTAAAGCTGAGATATGCATTTTCTGCGATAATCTTGTTGAGACTTCTGATCGAAGTATGCAGAATCATCGAGATCGCTCGTTTCGAGCTATTTAATGCGAGAAACACGTTATTTGGTGTTTTCACCACTCCACAGTGCGTTTGATATGGAGAACCGGTGATATCTTGGTTTTCGTGGGGTTTCAAGCTGAGATATGCATTTTCTACGATAATCCTGGTGAGACCTCTGTCAGATGTATGCAGAATCTTCGAGAACGCTCTTTTCGAGCTATTTAATGCGAGAAACACGTTGTCTGGTTTTTTTCTCCACTCCACAGTGCGTTTGATATGCAGAACCGGCAACATCTTGATTTTCGTGAGGTTTCGAGCTGAGATATGCATTTTCTGCGATAATCTTGGTGAGACTTCTGTCAGAAGTATGCTGAATCATCGAGATCGCTCTTTTCGAGCTAGTTAGTGCGAGAAACACTTTATCTGGTGTTTTCACCACTCCACAGTGCGTTTGATATACAGAACAGTAGATATCTTTGTTTTCGTGGGGTTTCAAGCTGAGATATGCATTTTCTGCGATAATCTTGTTGAGACTTCTGATCGAAGTATGCAGAATCATCGAGATCGCTCGTTTCGAGCTATTTAATGCGAGAAACACGTTATTTGGTGTTTTCACCACTCCACAGTGCGTTTGATATGGAGAACCGGCGATATCTTGGTTTTCGTGGGGTTTCAAGCTGAGATATGCATTTTTTACGATAATTTTGGTGAGACTTCTGTCCGAAGTATGCAGAATCATCGAGATCGTTCGTTTCGAGCTATTTAATGCGAGAAACACGTTATCTGGTGCTTTCACCACTCCACAGTGCGTTTGATATGCAGAACCGGCGATATCTTCGTTTTCGTGGGGTTTCAAGCTGAGATATGCATTTTCTGCGATAATCTTGGTGAGACTTCTGTCAGAAGTATGCTGAATCATCGAGATCGCTCTTTTCGAGCTAGTTAGTGCGAGAAACACGTTATTTGGTGTTTTCACCGCTCCACAGTGCGTTTGATATGGAGAACCGGCGATATCTTGGTTTTCGTGGGGTTTCAAGCTGAGATATGCATTTTTTACGATAATTTTGGTGAGACTTCTGTCCGAAGTATGCAGAATCATCGAGATCGCTCTTTTCGAGCTAGTTAGTGCGAGAAACACTTTATCTGGTGTTTTCACCACTCCACAGTGCGTTTGATATGCAGAACAGTAGATATCTTCGTTTTCGTGGGGTTTCAAGCTGAGATATGCATTTTCTGCGATAATCTTGGTGAGACTTCTGTCAGAAGTATGCTGAATCATCGAGATCGCTCTTTTCGAGCTAGTTAGTGCGAGAAACACGTTATTTGTTGTTTTCACCACTCCACAGTGCGTTTGATATGCAGAACAGTAGATATCCTCGATTTCGTGGGGTTTCAAGCTGAGATGTGCATTTTCTGCGATAATCTTGGTGAGACTTCTGTCAGAAGTATGCTGAATCATCGAGATCGCTCTTTTCGAGCTAGTTAGTGCGAGAAACACGTTATCTGGTGTTTTCACCACTCCATAGTGCGTTTGATATGCAGAACAGTAGATACCTTGGTTTTCGTGGGGTTTCAAGCTGAGATATGCATTTTCTACGATAAGCTTTGTGAGACATCTGTCCGAAGTATGCAGAAACATCGAGAGCGCTCTTTTCCAGCTATTTAATGCGAGAAACACGTTTTCTGGGGTTTTCACCACTCCACAGTTCTTTGGATATGCAGAACCGGCGATATCTTGGTTTTTGTGGGGTTTCAAGCTGAGATATGCATTTTTTACGACAATCTTGGTGAGACTTCTGTCCGAAGTATGCAGAATCATCGAGATCGCTCGTTTCGAGCTATTTAATGCGAGAAACACGTTATCTGGTGTTTTCACCACTCCACAGTGCGTTGGATATGCAGAACCGGCGATATCTTGGTTTTTGTGGGGTTTCAAGCTGAGATATGCATTATCTGCGATAATCTTGTTGAGACTTCTGTCCGAAGTATGCAGAATCATCGAGATCGCTCGTTTCGAGCTATTTAATGCGAGAAACACTTTATCTGGTGTTTTCACCACTCCACAGTGCGTTTAATATGCAGAACAGTAGATATCTTCGTTTTCGTGGGGTTTCAAGCTGAGATATGCATTTTCTGCGATAATCTTGGTGAGACTTCTGTCAGAAGTATGCTGAGTCATCGAGATCGCTCGTTTCGAGCTATTTAATGCGAGAAACACGTTATCTGGTGTTTTCACCACTCCACTGTGCGTTGCATATGCAGAACCGGAGATATTTTGGTTTTCGTCGGGTTTCAAGCTGAGATATGCATTTTTTACGATAATCTTGGTGAGACTTCTGTCCGAAGTATGCTTAATCATCGAGATCGCTCGTTTCGACCTATTTAATGCGAGAAACACGTTATCTGGTGTTTCCACCACTCCACAGTGCGTTTTATATGCAGAACCGGCGATATCTTGGTTTTTGTGGGGTTTCAAGCTGAGATATGCATTCTTTACGATATTCTTGGTGAGACTTCTGTCCGAAGTATGCAGAATCATCGACATCGCTGTTTTCGAGCTATTTAATGCGAGAAACACGTTATCTGGTGTTTTCACCACTCCACAGTGCGTTTGATATGCAGAACAGGAGATATCTTGGTTTTAGTGGGGTTTCAAGCTGAGATATGCATTATCTGCGATAATCTTGGTGAGACTTCTGTCCGAAGTATGCAGAATCATCGAGATCGCACTTTTCGAGCTATTTAATGCGAGAAACACGTTATCTGGTGTTTTCACCACTCCAGAGTGCGTATGATATGCAGAACCGGCGATATCTTGGTTTTCGTGGGGTTTCAAGCTGAGATATGCATTTTCTGCGATAATCATGGTGAGACTTCTGTCCGAAGTGTGCAGAATTATCGAGATCGCACTTTTCGAGCTATTTAATGCGAGAAACAAGTTATCTGGTGTTTTCACCACTCCACAGTGCGTTTGATATGCAGAACCAGCGATATCTTTGTTTTCGTGGGGTTTCAAGCTGAGATATGCATGTTCTGCGATAATCTTGGTGAGACTTCTGTCCGAAGTATGCAGAATCATCGAGATCGCACTTTTCGAGCTATTTAATGGGAGAAACAGGTTATCTGGTGTTTCCACCACTCCGCAGTGCGTTTGATATGCAGAACCAGCGATATCTGGGTTTTCGTGGGGTTTCAATCTGAGATATGCATTTTTTACGATAATCTTGATGAGACTTCTGTCCGAAGTATGCTTAATCATCGAGATCGCTCTTTTCGAGCTATTTAATGCGAGAAACAAGTTATCTGGTGTTTTCACCACTCCACAGTGCGTTTGATATGCAGAACCAGCGATATCTTTGTTTTCGTGTGGTTTCAAGCTGAGATATGCATGTTCTGCGATAATCTTGGTGAGACTTCTGTCCGAAGTATGCAGAATCATCGAGATCGCACTTTTCGAGCTATTTAATGCGAGAAACAGGTTATCTGGTGTTTTCACCACTCCACAGTGCGTTTGATATACAGAACAGTAGATATCTTCGTTTTCGTGGGGTTTCAAGCTGAGATATGCATTTTCTGCGATAATCTTGGTGAGACTTCTGTCAGAAGTATGCTGAATCATCGAGATCGCTCTTTTCGAGCTAGTTAGTGCGAGAAACACGTTATCTGGTGTTTTCACCACTCCACAGTGCGTTTGATATGCAAAACAGTAGATATCTTGGTTTTCGTGGGGTTTAAAGCTGAGATATGCATTTTCTGCGATAATCTTGTTGAGACTTCTGATCGAAGTATGCAGAATCATCGAGATCGCTCGTTTCGAGCTATTTAATGCGAGAAACACGTTATTTGGTGTTTTCACCACTCCACAGTGCGTTTGATATGGAGAACCGGCGATATCTTGGTTTTCGTGGGGTTTCAAGCTGAGATATGCATTTTTTACGATAATTTTGGTGAGACTTCTGTCCGAAGTATGCAGAATCATCGAGATCGCTCGTTTCGAGCTATTTAATGCGAGAAACACGTTATCTGGTGCTTTCACCACTCCACAGTGCGTTTGATATGCAGAACCGGCGATATCTTCGTTTTCGTGGGGTTTCAAGCTGAGATATGCATTTTCTGCGATAATCTTGGTGAGACTTCTGTCAGAAGTATGCTGAATCATCGAGATCGCTCTTTTCGAGCTAGTTAGTGCGAGAAACACTTTATCTGGTGTTTTCACCACTCCACAGTGCGTTTGATATACAGAACAGTAGATATCTTCGTTTTCGTGGGGTTTCAAGCTGAGATATGCATTTTCTGCGATAATCTTGGTGAGACTTCTGTCAGAAGTATGCTGAATCATCGAGATCGCTCTTTTCGAGCTAGTTAGTGCGAGAAACACGTTATTTGGTGTTTTCACCACTCCACAGTGCGTTTGATATGGAGAACCGGCGATATCTTGGTTTTCGTGGGGTTTCAAGCTGAGATATGCATTTTTTACGATAATTTTGGTGAGACTTCTGTCCGAAGTATGCAGAATCATCGAGATCGCTCTTTTCGAGCTAGTTAGTGCGAGAAACACTTTATCTGGTGTTTTCACCACTCCACAGTGCGTTTGATATGCAGAACAGTAGATATCTTCGTTTTCGTGGGGTTTCAAGCTGAGATATGCATTTTCTGCGATAATCTTGGTGAGACTTCTGTCAGAAGTATGCTGAATCATCGAGATCGCTCTTTTCGAGCTAGTTAGTGCGAGAAACACGTTATTTGGTGTTTTCACCACTCCACAGTGCGTTTGATATGCAGAACAGTAGATATCCTCGTTTTCGTGGGGTTTCAAGCTGAGATATGCATTTTCTGCGATAATCTTGGTGAGACTTCTGTCAGAAGTATGCTGAATCATCGAGATCGCTCTTTTCGAGCTAGTTAGTGCGAGAAACACGTTATCTGGTGTTTTCACCACTCCATAGTGCGTTTGATATGCAGAACAGTAGATACCTTGGTTTTCGTGGGGTTTCAAGCTGAGATATGCATTTTCTACGATAAGCTTTGTGAGACATCTGTCCGAAGTATGCAGAAACATCGAGAGCGCTCTTTTCCAGCTATTTAATGCGAGAAACACGTTTTCTGGGGTTTTCACCACTCCACAGTTCTTTGGATATGCAGAACCGGCGATATCTTGGTTTTTGTGGGGTTTCAAGCTGAGATATGCATTTTTTACGATAATCTTGGTGAGACTTCTGTCCGAAGTATGCAGAATCATCGAGATCGCTCGTTTCGAGCTATTTAATGCGAGAAACACGTTATCTGGTGTTTTCACCACTCCACAGTGCGTTGGATATGCAGAACCGGCGATATCTTGGTTTTTGTGGGGTTTCAAGCTGAGATATGCATTTTTTACGATAATCTTGGTGAGACTTCTGTCCGAAGTATGCAGAATCATCGAGATCGCTCGTTTCGAGCTATTTAATGCGAGAAACACGTTATCTGGTGTTTTCACCACTGCACAGTGCGTTGGATATGCAGAACCGGCGATATCTTGGTTTTTGTGGGGTTTCAAGCTGAGATATGCATTTTTTACGATAATCTTGGTGAGACATCTGTCCGAAGTATGCTTAAACATCGAGATCGCTCTATTCGAGCTATTTAATGCGAGAAACACGTTATCTGGTGTTTTCAGCACTCCACGGTGGGTTTGATATGCAGAACCAGCGATATCTGGGTTTTCGTGGGGTTTCAAGCTGAGATATGCATTGTTTACGATAATCTTGATGAGACTTCTGTCCGAAGTATGCTTAATCATCGAGATCGCTCGTTTCGACCTATTTAATGCGAGAAACACGTTATCTGGTGTTTCCACCACTCCACAGTGCGTTTTATATGCAGAACCGGCGATATCTTGGTTTTTGTGGGGTTTCAAGCTGAGATATGCATTCTTTACGATATTCTTGGTGTGACTTCTGTCCGAAGTATGCAGAATCATCGAGATCGCTGTTTTCGAGCTATTTAATGCGAGAAACAAGTTATCTGGTGTTTTCACCACTCCACAGTGCGTTTGATATGCAGAACCAGCGAAATCTTGGTTTTCGTGGGGTTTCAAGCTGAGATATGCATTTTTTACGATAATCATGGTGAGACTTCTGTCCGAAGTATGCAGAATCATCGAGATCGCACTTTTCGAGCTATTTAATGCGAGAAACACGTTATCTGGTGTTTTCGGCACTCCACAGTGCGTTTGATATGCAGAACCAGCGATATCTGGGTTTTTCGTGGGGTTTCAAGCTGAGATATGCATTTTTTACGATAATCTTGATGACACTTCTGTCCGAAGTATGCTTAATCATCGAGATCGCTCGTTTCGACCTATTTAATGCGAGAAACACGTTATCTGGTGTTTTCACCACTCCACAGTGCGTTTGATATGCAGAACAGGAGATATCTTGGTTTTAGTGGGGTTTCAAGCTGAGATATGCATTATCTGCGATAATCTTGGTGAGACTTCTGTCCGAAGTATGCAGAATCATCGAGATCGCTCTTTTCGAGCTATTTAATGCGAGAAACACGTTATCTGGTGTTTTCACCACTCCACAGTGCGTTTGATATGCAGAACAGGAGATATCTTGGTTTTAGTGGGGTTTCAAGCTGAGATATGCATTATCTGCGATAATCGTGGTGAGACTTCTGTCCGAAGTATGCAGAATCATCGAGATCGCACTTTTCGAGCTATTTAATGCGAGAAACACGTTATCTGGTGTTTTCACCACTCCAGAGTGCGTATGATATGCAGAACCGGCGATATCTTGGTTTTCGTGGGGTTTCAAGCTGAGATATGCATTTTCTGCGATAATCATGGTGAGACTTCTGTCCGAAGTGTGCAGAATTATCGAGATCGCTCTTTTCGAGCTATTTAATGCGAGAAACAAGTTATCTGGTGTTTTCACCACTTCACAGTGCGTTTGATATGCAGAACCAGCGATATCTTTGTTTTCGTGGGGTTTCAAGCTGAGATATGCATGTTCTGCGATAATCTTGGTGAGACTTCTGTCCGAAGTATGCAGAATCATCGAGATCGCACTTTTCGAGCTATTTAATGGGAGAAACAGGTTATCTGGTGTTTCCACCACTCCGCAGTGCGTTTGATATGCAGAACCAGCGATATCTGGGTTTTCGTGGGGTTTCAATCTGAGATATGCATTTTTTACGATAATCTTGATGAGACTTCTGTCCGAAGTATGCTTAATCATCGAGATCGCTCTTTTCGAGCTATTTAATGCGAGAAACAAGTTATCTGGTGTTTTCACCACTCCACAGTGCGTTTGATATGCAGAACCAGCGATATCTTTGTTTTCGTGGGGTTTCAAGCTGAGATATGCATGTTCTGCGATAATCTTGGTGAGACTTCTGTCCGAAGTATGCAGAATCATCGAGATCGCACTTTTCGAGCTATTTAATGCGAGAAACAGGTTATCTGGTGTTTTCACCACTCCGCAGTGCGTTTGATATGCAGAACCAGCGATATCTAGGTTTTCGTGGGGTTTCAATCTGAGATATGCATTGTTTACGACAATCTTGGTGAGACTTCTGTCCGAAGTATGCAGAATCATAGAGATCGATCTATTCGAGCTATTTAATGCGACAAAACGTTACCTGGTGTTTTCAGCACTCCACAGTGCGTTTGATATGCAGAACCAGCGATATCTTGGTTTTCGTGGGGTTTCAAGCTGAGATATGCATTTTTTACGATAATCTTGGTGAGACTTCCGTCTGAAGTATGCAGAATCTTTGAGATCGATCTATTCGAGCTATTTAATGCGACAAAACGTTATCTGGTGGTTTCAGCACTCCACAGTGCGTTTGATATGCAGAACCAGCGATATCTTGGTTTTCGTGGGGTTTCAAGCTGAGATATGCATTTTTTACGATAATCTTGGTGAGACTTCCGTCCGAAGTATGCAGAATCATCGAGATCGATCTATTCGAGCTATTTAATGCGACAAAACGTTATCTGGTGTTTTCAGCACTCCACAGTGCGTTTGATATGCAGAACCAGCGATATCTTGGTTTTCGTGGGGTTTCAAGCTGAGATATGCATTTTTTACGATAATCTTGGTGAGACTTCTGTCCGAAGTATGCTTAACCATCGAGATCGCTCTTTTCGACCTATTTATTGCGAGAAACACGTTATCTGGTGTTTTCACCACTCCACAGTGCGTTTGATATGCAGAACCAGCGATATCTGGGTTTTCGTGGGGTTTCAAGCTGAGATATGCATTTTTTACGATAATCTTGGTGAGACTTCTGTCCGAAGTATGCTTAATCATCGAGATCGCTCGTTTCGAGCTATTTAATGCGAGAAACACGTTATCTGGTGTTTTCACCACTCCACAGTGCGTATGATATGCAGAACCGACTATATCTTGGTTTTTGTGGGGTTTCAAGCTGAGATATGCATTTTTTACGATAATCTTGGTGAGACTTCTGTCCGAAGTATGCAGAATCATCAAGAGCGCTCTTTTCGAGCTATTTAATGCGAGAAACACGTTTTCTGGGGTTTTCACCACACCACAGTTCGTTGGATGTGCAGAACCAGAGATATCTTGGTTTTCGTGGGGTTTCAAGCTGAGATATGCATTTTCTGCGATAATCTTGGTGAGACCTCTGTCCGAAGTATGCAGAAACATCGAGATCGCTCTTTTCGACCTATTTAATGCGAGAAACACGTTATCTGGTGTTTTCACCACTCCACAGTGCGTTTGATATGCAGAACCAGCGATATCTTGGTTTTCGTGGGGATTCAAGTTGAGATACGCAATTTCTGCGATAATCTTAGTGAGACTTCTGTCCGAAGTATGCTTAATCATCGAGATCGCTCGTTTCGAGCTATTTAATGCGAGAAACACGTTATCTTGTGTTTTCAGCACTCCACAGTGCGTTTGATATGCAGAACCAGCGATATCAGGGTTTTCGTGGGGTTTCAAGCTGAGATATGCATTTTTTACGATAATCTTGGTGAGACTTCTGTCCGAAGTATGCAGAAACATCAAGAGCGCTCTTTTCGAGCTATTTAATGCGAGAAACACGTTTTCTGGGGTTTTCACCACACCACAGTTCGTTGGATGTGCAGAACCGGTGATATCTTGGTTTTCGTGGGGTTTCAAGCTGAGATATGCATTTTCTGCGATAATCTTGGTGAGACCTCTGTCCGAAGTATGCAGAAACATCGAGATCGCTCTTTTCGACCTATTTAATGCGAGAAACTCGTTATCTGGTGTTTTCACCATTCCACAGTGCGTTTGAAATGCAGAACCAGCGATATCTTGGTTTTCGTGGGGTTTCAAGCTGAGATTTGCATTTTTTACGATAATCTTGGTGAGACTTCCGTCCGAAGTATGCAGAATCATCGAGATCGATCTATTCGAGCTATTTAATGCGACAAAACGTTATCTGGTGTTTTCAGCACTCCACAGTGCGTTTGATATGCAGAACCAGCGATATCTTGGTTTTCGTGGGGTTTCAAGCTGAGATATGCATTTTTTACGACAATCTTGGTGAGACTTCTGTCCGAAGTATGCAGAATCATAGAGATCGATCTATTCGAGCTATTTAATGCGACAAAACGTTATCTGGTGTTTTCAGCACTCCACAGTGCGTTTGATATGCAGAACCAGCGACATCTTGGTTTTCGTGGGGTTTCAAGCTGAGATATGCATTTTTTACGATAATCTTGGTGAGACTTCCGTCCGAAGTATGCAGAATCATCGAGATCGATCTATTCGAGCTATTTAATGCGACAAAACGTTATCTGGTGTTTTCAGCACTCCACAGTGCGTTTGATATGCAGAACCAGCGATATCTTGGTTTTCGTGGGGTTTCAAGCTGAGATATGCATTTTTTACGATAATCTTGGTGAGACTTCTGTCCGAAGTATGCTTAATCATCGAGATCGCTCTTTTCGACCTATTTATTGCGAGAAACACGTTATCTGGTGTTTTCACCACTCCACAGTGCGTTTGATATGCAGAACCAGCGATATCTGGGTTTTCGTGGGGTTTCAAGCTGAGATATGCATTTTTTACGATAATCTTGGTGAGACTTCTGTCCGGAAGTATGCTTAATCAACGAGATCGCTCGTTTCGACCTATTTAATGCGAGAAACACGTTTTCTGGGGTTTTCACCACACCACAGTTCGTTGGATGTGCAGAACTGGAGATATCTTGGTATTCGTGGGGTTTCAAGCTGAGATATGCATTTTCTGCGATAATCTTGGTGAGACCTCTGGCGGAAGTATGCAGAAACATCGAGATCGCTCTTTTCGACCTATTTAATGCGAGAAACACGTTATCTGGGGTTTTCACCACTCCACAGAGCGTTTGATATTCAGAACCAGCGATATTTTGGTTTTCGTGGGGTTTCAATCTGAGATATGCATTTTTTACGATAATCTTGGTGAGACTTCGGTCCGAAGTATGCAGAATCATCGAGATAGCTCGTTCCTAGCTATTTAATGCGAGAAACACGTTTCCTGGTGTTTTCACCACTCCACAGTGCGTTGGATATGCAGAACCGGAGATATTTTGGTTTTCGTCGGGTTTCAAGCTGAGATATGCATTTTCTACGATAAGCTTGGTGAGACATCTGTCCGAAGTATGCAGAAACATCGAGAGCGCCCTTTTCGAGCAGTTTAATGCGAGAAACTCGTTTTCTGGGGTTTTCACCACTCCACAGTGCGTTTGATATGCAGAACCGGCGATATCTTGGTTTTTGTGGGGTTTCAAGCTGAGATATGCATTTTTTACGATAATCTTGGTGAGACTTCTGTCCGAAGTATGCTTAATCATCGAGATCGCTCGTTTCGACCTATTTGATGCGAGAAACAGGTTATCTGGTGTTTTCACCACTCCACAGTGCGTATGATATGCAGAACCGACGATATCTTGGTTTTCGTGGGGTTTCAAGCTGAGATATGCATTTTTTACGATAATCTTGGTGAGACTTCTGTCCGAAGTATGCAGAATCATCGAGATCGCTCGTTTCGAGCTATTTAATGCGAGAAACACGTTATCTGGTGTTTTCACCACTCCACAGTGCGTTGGATATGCAGAACCGGCGATATCTTGGTTTTTGTGGGGTTTCAAGCTGAGATATGCATTTTTTACGATAATCTTGGTGAGACATCTGTCCGAAGTATGCTTAAACATCGAGATCGCTCTATTCGAGCTATTTAATGCGAGAAACACGTTATCTGGTGTTTTCAGCACTCCACGGTGGGTTTGATATGCAGAACCAGCGATATCTGGGTTTTCGTGGGGTTTCAAGCTGAGATATGCATTGTTTACGATAATCTTGATGAGACTTCTGTCCGAAGTATGCTTAATCATCGAGATCGCTCGTTTCGACCTATTTAATGCGAGAAACACGTTATCTGGTGTTTCCACCACTCCACAGTGCGTTTTATATGCAGAACCGGCGATATCTTGGTTTTTGTGGGGTTTCAAGCTGAGATATGCATTCTTTACGATATTCTTGGTGTGACTTCTGTCCGAAGTATGCAGAATCATCGAGATCGCTCTTTTCGAGCTATTTAATGCGAGAAACAAGTTATCTGGTGTTTTCACCACTCCACAGTGCGTTTGATATGCAGAACCAGCGAAATCTTGGTTTTCGTGGGGTTTCAAGCTGAGATATGCATTTTTTACGATAATCATGGTGAGACTTCTGTCCGAAGTATGCAGAATCATCGAGATCGCACTTTTCGAGCTATTTAATGCGAGAAACACGTTATCTGGTGTTTTCGGCACTCCACAGTGCGTTTGATATGCAGAACCAGCGATATCTGGGTTTTTCGTGGGGTTTCAAGCTGAGATATGCATTTTTTACGATAATCTTGATGACACTTCTGTCCGAAGTATGCTTAATCATCGAGATCGCTCGTTTCGAGCTATTTAATGCGAGAAACACGTTATCTGGTGTTTTCACCACTCCACAGTGCGTTTGATATGCAGAACAGGAGATATCTTGGTTTTAGTGGGGTTTCAAGCTGAGATATGCATTATCTGCGATAATCTTGGTGAGACTTCTGTCCGAAGTATGCAGAATCATCGAGATCGCTCTTTTCGAGCTATTTAATGCGAGAAACAAGTTATCTGGTGTTTTCACCACTCCACAGTGCGTTTGATATGCAGAACCAGCGATATCCTTGTTTTCGTGGGGTTTCAAGCTGAGATATGCATGTTCTGCGATAATCTTGGTGAGACTTCTGTCCGAAGTATGCAGAATCATCGAGATCGCACTTTTCGAGCTATTTAATGCGAGAAACAGGTTATCTGGTGTTTTCACCACTCCGCAGTGCGTTTGATATGCAGAACCAGCGATATCTTGGTTTTCGTGGGGATTCAAGTTGAGATACGCAATTTCTGCGATAATCTTGGTGAGACTTCTGTCCGAAGTATGCTTAATCATCGAGATCGCTCGGTTCGAGCTATTTAATGCGAGAAACACGTTATCTTGTGTTTTCAGCACTCCACAGTGCGTTTGATATGCAGAACCAGCGGTATCAGGGTTTTCGTGGGGTTTCAAGCTGAGATATGCATTTTTTACGATAATCTTGGTGAGACTTCTGTCCGAAGTATGCAGAAACATCAAGAGCGCTCTTTTCGAGCTATTTATTGCGAGAAACACGTTTTCTGGGGTTTTCACCACACCACAGTTCGTTGGATGTGCAGAACCGGTGATATCTTGGTTTTCGTGGGGTTTCAAGCTGAGATATGCATTTTCTGCGATAATCTTGGTGAGACCTCTGTCCGAAGTATGCAGAAACATCGAGATCGCTCTTTTCGACCTATTTAATGCGAGAAACTCGTTATCTGGTGTTTTCACCATTCCACAGTGCGTTTGAAATGCAGAACCAGCGATATCTTGGTTTTCGTGGGGTTTCAAGCTGAGATTTGCATTTTTTACGATAATCTTGGTGAGACTTCCGTCCGAAGTATGCAGAATCATCGAGATCGATCTATTCGAGCTATTTAATGCGACAAAACGTTATCTGGTGTTTTCAGCACTCCACAGTGCGTTTGATATGCAGAACCAGCGATATCTTGGTTTTCGTGGGGTTTCAAGCTGAGATATGCATTTTTTACGACAATCTTGGTGAGACTTCTGTCCGAAGTATGCAGAATCATAGAGATCGATCTATTCGAGCTATTTAATGCGACAAAACGTTATCTGGTGTTTTCAGCACTCCACAGTGCGTTTGATATGCAGAACCAGCGACATCTTGGTTTTCGTGGGGTTTCAAGCTGAGATATGCATTTTTTACGATAATCTTGGTGAGACTTCCGTCCGAAGTATGCAGAATCATCGAGATCGATCTATTCGAGCTATTTAATGCGACAAAACGTTATCTGGTGTTTTCAGCACTCCACAGTGCGTTTGATATGCAGAACCAGCGATATCTTGGTTTTCGTGGGGTTTCAAGCTGAGATATGCATTTTTTACGATAATCTTGGTGAGACTTCTGTCCGAAGTATGCTTAACCATCGAGATCGCTCTTTTCGACCTATTTATTGCGAGAAACACGTTATCTGGTGTTTTCACCACTCCACAGTGCGTTTGATATGCAGAACCAGCGATATCTGGGTTTTCGTGGGGTTTCAAGCTGAGATATGCATTTTTTACGATAATCTTGGTGAGACTTCTGTCCGGAAGTATGCTTAATCAACGAGATCGCTCGTTTCGACCTATTTAATGCGAGAAACACGTTTTCTGGGGTTTTCACCACACCACAGTTCGTTGGATGTGCAGAACCGGAGATATCTTGGTATTCGTGGGGTTTCAAGCTGAGATATGCATTTTCTGCGATAATCTTGGTGAGACCTCTGGCGGAAGTATGCAGAAACATCGAGATCGCTCTTTTCGACGTATTTAATGCGAGAAACACGTTATCTGGGGTTTTCACCACTCCACAGAGCGTTTGATATTCAGAACCAGCGATATTTTGGTTTTCGTGGGGTTTCAATCTGAGATATGCATTTTTTACGATAATCTTGGTGAGACTTCTGTCCGAAGTATGCAGAATCATCGAGATAGCTCGTTCCTAGCTATTTAATGCGAGAAACACGTTTCCTGGTGTTTTCACCACTCCACAGTGCGTTGGATATGCAGAACCGGAGATATTTTGGTTTTCGTCGGGTTTCAAGCTGAGATATGCATTTTCTACGATAAGCTTGGTGAGACATCTGTCCGAAGTATGCAGAAACATCGAGAGCGCCCTTTTCGAGCAGTTTAATGCGAGAAACTCGTTTTCTGGGGTTTTCACCACTCCACAGTGCGTTTGATATGCAGAACCGGCGATATCTTGGTTTTTGTGGGGTTTCAAGCTGAGATATGCATTTTTTACGATAATCTTGGTGAGACTTCTGTCCGAAGTATGCTTAATCATCGAGATCGCTCGTTTCGACCTATTTGATGCGAGAAACAGGTTATCTGGTGTTTTCACCACTCCACAGTGCGTATGATATGCAGAACCGACGATATCTTGGTTTTCGTGGGGTTTCAAGCTGAGATATGCATTTTTTACGATAATCTTGGTGAGACATCTGTCCGAAGTATGCTTAAACATCGAGATCGCTCTATTCGAGCTATTTAATGCGAGAAACACGTTATCTGGTGTTTTCAGCACTCCACGGTGGGTTTGATATGCAGAACCAGCGATATCTGAGTTTTCGTGGGGTTTCAAGCTGAGATATGCATTGTTTACGATAATCTTGATGAGACTTCTGTCCGAAGTATGCTTAATCATCGAGATCGCTCGTTTCGACCTATTTAATGCGAGAAACACGTTATCTGGTGTTTCCACCACTCCACAGTGCGTTTTATATGCAGAACCGGCGATATCTTGGTTTTTGTGGGTTTTTCAAGCTGAGATATGCATTCTTTACGATATTCTTGGTGTGACTTCTGTCCGTAGTATGCAGAATCATCGAGATCGCGCTTTTCGAGCTATTTAATGCCAGAAACAAGTTATCTGGTGTTTTCACCACTCCACAGTGCGTTTGATATGCAGAACCAGCGAAATCTTGGTTTTCGTGGGGTTTCAAGCTGAGATATGCATTTTTTACGATAATCATGGTGAGACTTCTGTCCGAAGTATGCAGAATCATCGAGATCGCACTTTTCGAGCTATTTAATGCGAGAAACACGTTATCTGGTGTTTTCGGCACTCCACAGTGCGTTTGATATGCAGAACCAGCGATATCTGGGTTTTTCGTGGGGTTTCAAGCTGAGATATGCATTTTTTACGATAATCTTGATGACACTTCTGTCCGAAGTATGCTTAATCATCGAGATCGCTCGTTTCGAGCTATTTAATGCGAGAAACACGTTATCTGGTGTTTTCACCACTCCACAGTGCGTTTGATATGCAGAACAGGAGATATCTTGGTTTTAGTGGGGTTTCAAGCTGAGATATGCATTATCTGCGATAATCTTGGTGAGACTTCTGTCCGAAGTATGCAGAATCATCGAGATCGCTCTTTTCGAGCTATTTAATGCGAGAAACACGTTATCTGGTGTTTTCACCACTTCACAGTGCGTTTGATATGCAGAACAGGAGATATCTTGGTTTTAGTGGGGTTTCAAGCTGAGATATGCATTATCTGCGATAATCTTGGTGAGACTTCTGTCCGAAGTATGCAGAATCATCGAGATCGCACTTTTCGAGCTATTTAATGCGAGAAACACGTTATCTGGTGTTTTCACCACTCCAGAGTGCGTATGATATGCAGAACCGGCGATATCTTGGTTTTCGTGGGGTTTCAAGCTGAGATATGCATTTTCTGCGATAATCATGGTGAGACTTCTGTCCGAAGTGTGCAGAATTATCGAGATCGCTCTTTTCGAGCTATTTAATGCGAGAAACAAGTTATCTGGTGTTTTCACCACTCCACAGTGCGTTTGATATGCAGAACCAGCGATATCTTTGTTTTCGTGGGGTTTCAAGCTGAGATATGCATGTTCTGCGATAATCTTGGTGAGACTTCTGTCCGAAGTATGCAGAATCATCGAGATCGCACTTTTCGAGCTATTTAATGGGAGAAACAGGTTATCTGGTGTTTCCACCACTCCGCAGTGCGTTTGATATGCAGAACCAGCGATATCTGGGTTTTCGTGGGGTTTCAATCTGAGATATGCATTTTTTACGATAATCTTGATGAGACTTCTGTCCGAAGTATGCTTAATCATCGAGATCGCTCTTTTCGAGCTATTTAATGCGAGAAACAAGTTATCTGGTGTTTTCACCACTCCACAGTGCGTTTGATATGCAGAACCAGCGATATCTTTGTTTTCGTGGGGTTTCAAGCTGAGATATGCATGTTCTGCGATAATCTTGGTGAGACTTCTGTCCGAAGTATGCAGAATCATCGAGATCGCACTTTTCGAGCTATTTAATGCGAGAAACAGGTTATCTGGTGTTTTCACCACTCCGCAGTGCGTTTGATATGCAGAACCAGCGATATCAGGGTTTTCGTGGGGTTTCAAGCTGAGATATGCATTTTTTACGATAATCTTGGTGAGACTTCTGTCCGAAGTATGCAGAAACATCAAGAGCGCTCTTTTCGAGCTATTTAATGCGAGAAACACGTTTTCTGGGGTTTTCACCACACCACAGTTCGTTGGATGTGCAGAACCGGTGATATCTTGGTTTTCGTGGGGTTTCAAGCTGAGATATGCATTTTCTGCGATAATCTTGGTGAGACCTCAGTCCGAAGTATGCAGAAACATCGAGATCGCTCTTTTCGACCTATTTAATGCGAGAAACTCGTTATCTGGTGTTTTCACCATTCCACAGTGCGTTTGAAATGCAGAACCAGCGATATCTTGGTTTTCGTGGGGTTTCAAGCTGAGATTTGCATTTTTTACGATAATCTTGGTGAGACTTCCGTCCGAAGTATGCAGAATCATCGAGATCGATCTATTCGAGCTATTTAATGCGACAAAACGTTATCTGGTGTTTTCACCACTCCACAGTGCGTTTGATATGCAGAACCAGCGATATCTGGGTTTTCGTGGGGTTTCAAGCTGAGATATGCATTTTTTACGATAATCTTGGTGAGACTTCTGTCCGGAAGTATGCTTAATAAACGAGATCGCTCGTTTCGACCTATTTAATGCGAGAAACACGTTTTCTGGGGTTTTCACCACACCACAGTTCGTTGGATGTGCAGAACCGGAGATATCTTGGTATTCGTGGGGTTTCAAGCTGAGATATGCATTTTCTGCGATAATCTTGGTGAGACCTCTGGCGGAAGTATGCAGAAACATCGAGATCGCTCTTTTCGACCTATTTAATGCGAGAAACACGTTATCTGGGGTTTTCACCACTCCACAGAGCGTTTGATATTCAGAACCAGCGATATCTTGGTTTTCGTGGGGTTTCAATCTGAGATATGCATTTTTTACGATAATCTTGGTGAGACTTCTGTCCGAAGTATGCAGAATCATCGAGATAGCTCGTTCCTAGCTATTTAATGCGAGAAACACGTTTCCTGGTGTTTTCACCACTCCACAGTGCGTTGGATATGCAGAACCGGAGATATTTTGGTTTTCGTCGGGTTTCAAGCTGAGATATGCATTTTCTACGATAAGCTTGGTGAGACATCTGTCCGAAGTATGCAGAAACATCGAGAGCGCCCTTTTCGAGCAGTTTAATGCGAGAAACTCGTTTTCTGGGGTTTTCACCACTCCACAGTGCGTTTGATATGCAGAACCGGCGATATCTTGGTTTTTGTGGGGTTTCAAGCTGAGATATGCATTTTTTACGATAATCTTGGTGAGACTTCTGTCCGAAGTATGCTTAATCATCGAGATCGCTCGTTTCGACCTATTTGATGCGAGAAACAGGTTATCTGGTGTTTTCACCACTCCACAGTGCGTATGATATGCAGAACCGACGATATCTTGGTTTTCGTGGGGTTTCAAGCTGAGATATGCATTTTTTACGATAATCTTGGTGAGACTTCTGTCCGAAGTATGCAGAATCATCGAGATCGCTCGTTTCGAGCTATTTAATGCGAGAAACACGTTATCTGGTGTTTTCACCACTCCACAGTGCGTTGGATATGCAGAACCGGCGATATCTTGGTTTTTGTGGGGTTTCAAGCTGAGATATGCATTTTTTACGATAATCTTGGTGAGACTTCTGTCCGAAGTATGCAGAATCATCGAGATCGCACTTTTCGAGCTATTTAATGGGAGAAACAGGTTATCTGGTGTTTCCACCACTCCGCAGTGCGTTTGATATGCAGAACCAGCGATATCTGGGTTTTCGTGGGGTTTCAATCTGAGATATGCATTTTTTACGATAATCTTGATGAGACTTCTGTCCGAAGTATGCTTAATCATCGAGATCGCTCTTTTCGAGCTATTTAATGCGAGAAACAAGTTATCTGGTGTTTTCACCACTCCACAGTGCGTTTGATATGCAGAACCAGCGATATCTTTGTTTTCGTGGGGTTTCAAGCTGAGATATGCATGTTCTGCGATAATCTTGGTGAGACTTCTGTCCGAAGTATGCAGAATCATCGAGATCGCACTTTTCGAGCTATTTAATGCGAGAAACAGGTTATCTGGTGTTTTCACCACTCCGCAGTGCGTTTGATATGCAGAACCAGCGATATCAGGGTTTTCGTGGGGTTTCAAGCTGAGATATGCATTTTTTACGATAATCTTGGTGAGACTTCTGTCCGAAGTATGCAGAAACATCAAGAGCGCTCTTTTCGAGCTATTTAATGCGAGAAACACGTTTTCTGGGGTTTTCACCACACCACAGTTCGTTGGATGTGCAGAACCGGTGATATCTTGGTTTTCGTGGGGTTTCAAGCTGAGATATGCATTTTCTGCGATAATCTTGGTGAGACCTCTGTCCGAAGTATGCAGAAACATCGAGATCGCTCTTTTCGACCTATTTAATGCGAGAAACTCGTTATCTGGTGTGTTCACCATTCCACAGTGCGTTTGAAATGCAGAACCAGCGATATCTTGGTTTTCGTGGGGTTTCAAGCTGAGATTTGCATTTTTTACGATAATCTTGGTGAGACTTCCGTCCGAAGTATGCAGAATCATCGAGATCGATCTATTCGAGCTATTTAATGCGACAAAACGTTATCTGGTGTTTTCACCACTCCACAGTGCGTTTGATATGCAGAACCAGCGATATCTGGGTTTTCGTGGGGTTTCAAGCTGAGATATGCATTTTTTACGATAATCTTGGTGAGACTTCTGTCCGGAAGTATGCTTAATAAACGAGATCGCTCGTTTCGACCTATTTAATGCGAGAAACACGTTTTCTGGGGTTTTCACCACACCACAGTTCGTTGGATGTGCAGAACCGGAGATATCTTGGTATTCGTGGGGTTTCAAGCTGAGATATGCATTTTCTGCGATAATCTTGGTGAGACTTCTGTCCGAAGTATGCAGAATCATCGAGATAGCTCGTTCCTAGCTATTTAATGCGAGAAACACGTTTCCTGGTGTTTTCACCACTCCACAGTGCGTTGGATATGCAGAACCGGAGATATTTTGGTTTTCGTCGGGTTTCAAGCTGAGATATGCATTTTCTACGATAAGCTTGGTGAGACATCTGTCCGAAGTATGCAGAAACATCGAGAGCGCCCTTTTCGAGCAGTTTAATGCGAGAAACTCGTTTTCTGGGGTTTTCACCACTCCACAGTGCGTTTGATATGCAGAACCGGCGATATCTTGGTTTTTGTGGGGTTTCAAGCTGAGATATGCATTTTTTACGATAATCTTGGTGAGACTTCTGTCCGAAGTATGCTTAATCATCGAGATCGCTCGTTTCGACCTATTTGATGCGAGAAACAGGTTATCTGGTGTTTTCACCACTCCACAGTGCGTATGATATGCAGAACCGACGATATCTTGGTTTTCGTGGGGTTTCAAGCTGAGATATGCATTTTTTACGATAATCTTGGTGAGACTTCTGTCCGAAGTATGCAGAATCATCGAGATCGCTCGTTTCGAGCTATTTAATGCGAGAAACACGTTATCTGGTGTTTTCACCACTCCACAGTGCGTTGGATATGCAGAACCGGCGATATCTTGGTTTTTGTGGTGTTTCAAGCTGAGATATGCATTTTTTACGATAATCTTGGTGAGACTTCTGTCCGATGTATGCAGAATCATCGAGATCGCTCGTTCCGAGCTATTTAATGCGAGAAACACGTTATCTGGTGTTTTCACCACTCCACAGTGCGTTGGATATGCAGAACCGGCGATATCTTGGTTTTTGTGGGGTTTCAAGCTGAGATATGCATTTTTTACGATAATCTTGGTGAGACATCTGTCCGAAGTATGCTTAAACATCGAGATCGCTCTATTCGAGCTATTTAATGCGAGAAACACGTTATCTGGTGTTTTCAGCACTCCACGGTGGGTTTGATATGCAGAACCAGCGATATCTGGGTTTTCGTGGGGTTTCAAGCTGAGATATGCATTGTTTACGATAATCTTGATGAGACTTCTGTCCGAAGTATGCTTAATCATCGAGATCGCTCGTTTCGACCTATTTAATGCGAGAAACACGTTATCTGGTGTTTCCACCACTCCACAGTGCGTTTTATATGCAGAACCGGCGATATCTTGGTTTTTGTGGGGTTTCAAGCTGAGATATGCATTCTTTACGATATTCTTGGTGTGACTTCTGTCCGAAGTATGCAGAATCATCGAGATCGCTCTTTTCGAGCTATTTAATGCGAGAAACAAGTTATCTGGTGTTTTCACCACTCCACAGTGCGTTTGATATGCAGAACCAGCGAAATCTTGGTTTTCGTGGGGTTTCAAGCTGAGATATGCATTTTTTACGATAATCATGGTGAGACTTCTGTCCGAAGTATGCAGAATCATCGAGATCGCACTTTTCGAGCTATTTAATGCGAGAAACACGTTATCTGGTGTTTTCGGCACTCCACAGTGCGTTTGATATGCAGAACCAGCGATATCTGTGTTTTTCGTGGGGTTTCAAGCTGAGATATGCATTTTTTACGATAATCTTGGTGAGACTTCTGTCCGAAGTATGCTTAATCATCGAGATCGCTCGTTTCGAGCTATTTAATGCGAGAAACACGTTATCTGGTGTTTTCACCACTCCACAGTGCGTATGATATGCAGATCCGACTATATCTTGGTTTTTGTGGGGTTTCAAGCTGAGATATGCATTTTTTACGATAATCTTGGTGAGACTTCTGTCCGAAGTATGCAGAAACATCAAGAGCGCTCTTTTCGAGCTATTTAATGCGAGAAACACGTTTTCTGTGGTTTTCACCACACCACAGTTCGTTGGATGTGCAGAACCGGAGATATCTTGGTTTTCGTGGGGTTTCAAGCTGAGATATGCATTTTCTGCGATAATCTTGGTGAGACCTCTGTCCGAAGTATGCAGAAACATCGAGATCGCTCTTTTCGACCTATTTAATGCGAGAAACACGTTATCTGGTGTTTTCACCACTCCACAGTGCGTTTGATATGCAGAACCAGCGATATCTTGGTTTTCGTGGGGATTCAAGTTGAGATACGCAATTTCTGCGATAATCTTGGTGAGACTTCTGTCCGAAGTATGCTTAATCATCGAGATCGCTCGTTTCGAGCTATTTAATGCGAGAAACACGTTATCTTGTGTTTTCAGCACTCCACAGTGCGTTTGATATGCAGAACCAGCAATATCAGGGTTTTCGTGGGGTTTCAAGCTGAGATATGCATTTTTTACGATAATCTTGGTGAGACTTCTGTCCGAAGTATGCAGAAACATCAAGAGCGCTCTTTTCGAGCTATTTAATGCGAGAAACACGTTTTCTGGGGTTTTCACCACACCACAGTTCGTTGGATGTGCAGAACCGGTGATATCTTGGTTTTCGTGGGGTTTCAAGCTGAGATATGCATTTTCTGCGATAATCTTGGTGAGACCTCTGTCCGAAGTATGCAGAAACATCGAGATCGCTCTTTTCGACCTATTTAATGCGAGAAACTCGTTATCTGGTGTGTTCACCATTCCACAGTGCGTTTGAAATGCAGAACCAGCGATATCTTGGTTTTCGTGGGGTTTCAAGCTGAGATTTGCATTTTTTACGATAATCTTGGTGAGACTTCCGTCCGAAGTATGCAGAATCATCGAGATCGATCTATTCGAGCTATTTAATGCGACAAAACGTTATCTGGTGTTTTCACCACTCCACAGTGCGTTTGATATGCAGAACCAGCGATATCTGGGTTTTCGTGGGGTTTCAAGCTGAGATATGCATTTTTTACGATAATCTTGGTGAGACTTCTGTCCGGAAGTATGCTTAATAAACGAGATCGCTCGTTTCGACCTATTTAATGCGAGAAACACGTTTTCTGGGGTTTTCACCACACCACAGTTCGTTGGATGTGCAGAACCGGAGATATCTTGGTATTCGTGGGGTTTCAAGCTGAGATATGCATTTTCTGCGATAATCTTGGTGAGACTTCTGTCCGAAGTATGCAGAATCATCGAGATAGCTCGTTCCTAGCTATTTAATGCGAGAAACACGTTTCCTGGTGTTTTCACCACTCCACAGTGCGTTGGATATGCAGAACCGGAGATATTTTGGTTTTCGTCGGGTTTCAAGCTGAGATATGCATTTTCTACGATAAGCTTGGTGAGACATCTGTCCGAAGTATGCAGAAACATCGAGAGCGCCCTTTTCGAGCAGTTTAATGCGAGAAACTCGTTTTCTGGGGTTTTCACCACTCCACAGTGCGTTTGATATGCAGAACCGGCGATATCTTGGTTTTTGTGGGGTTTCAAGCTGAGATATGCATTTTTTACGATAATCTTGGTGAGACTTCTGTCCGAAGTATGCTTAATCATCGAGATCGCTCGTTTCGACCTATTTGATGCGAGAAACAGGTTATCTGGTGTTTTCACCACTCCACAGTGCGTATGATATGCAGAACCGACGATATCTTGGTTTTCGTGGGGTTTCAAGCTGAGATATGCATTTTTTACGATAATCTTGGTGAGACTTCTGTCCGAAGTATGCAGAATCATCGAGATCGCTCGTTTCGAGCTATTTAATGCGAGAAACACGTTATCTGGTGTTTTCACCACTCCACAGTGCGTTGGATATGCAGAACCGGCGATATCTTGGTTTTTGTGGTGTTTCAAGCTGAGATATGCATTTTTTACGATAATCTTGGTGAGACTTCTGTCCGATGTATGCAGAATCATCGAGATCGCTCGTTCCGAGCTATTTAATGCGAGAAACACGTTATCTGGTGTTTTCACCACTCCACAGTGCGTTGGATATGCAGAACCGGCGATATCTTGGTTTTTGTGGGGTTTCAAGCTGAGATATGCATTTTTTACGATAATCTTGGTGAGACATCTGTCCGAAGTATGCTTAAACATCGAGATCGCTCTATTCGAGCTATTTAATGCGAGAAACACGTTATCTGGTGTTTTCAGCACTCCACGGTGGGTTTGATATGCAGAACCAGCGATATCTGGGTTTTCGTGGGGTTTCAAGCTGAGATATGCATTGTTTACGATAATCTTGATGAGACTTCTGTCCGAAGTATGCTTAATCATCGAGATCGCTCGTTTCGACCTATTTAATGCGAGAAACACGTTATCTGGTGTTTCCACCACTCCACAGTGCGTTTTATATGCAGAACCGGCGATATCTTGGTTTTTGTGGGGTTTCAAGCTGAGATATGCATTCTTTACGATATTCTTGGTGTGACTTCTGTCCGAAGTATGCAGAATCATCGAGATCGCTCTTTTCGAGCTATTTAATGCGAGAAAAAAGTTATCTGGTGTTTTCACCACTCCACAGTGCGTTTGATATGCAGAACCAGCGAAATCTTGGTTTTCGTGGGGTTTCAAGCTGAGATATGCATTTTTTACGATAATCATGGTGAGACTTCTGTCCGAAGTATGCAGAATCATCGAGATCGCACTTTTCGAGCTATTTAATGCGAGAAACACGTTATCTGGTGTTTTCGGCACTCCACAGTGCGTTTGATATGCAGAACCAGCGATATCTGTGTTTTTCGTGGGGTTTCAAGCTGAGATATGCATTTTTTACGATAATCTTGGTGAGACTTCTGTCCGAAGTATGCTTAATCATCGAGATCGCTCGTTTCGAGCTATTTAATGCGAGAAACACGTTATCTGGTGTTTTCACCACTCCACAGTGCGTTTGATATGCAGAACCAGCAATATCAGGGTTTTCGTGGGGTTTCAAGCTGAGATATGCATTTTTTACGATAATCTTGGTGAGACTTCTGTCCGAAGTATGCAGAAACATCAAGAGCGCTCTTTTCGAGCTATTTAATGCGAGAAACACGTTTTCTGGGGTTTTCACCACACCACAGTTCGTTGGATGTGCAGAACCGGTGATATCTTGGTTTTCGTGGGGTTTCAAGCTGAGATATGCATTTTCTGCGATAATCTTGGTGAGACCTCTGTCCGAAGTATGCAGAAACATCGAGATCGCTCTTTTCGACCTATTTAATGCGAGAAACTCGTTATCTGGTGTTTTCACCATTCCACAGTGCGTTTGAAATGCAGAACCAGCGATATCTTGGTTTTCGTGGGGTTTCAAGCTGAGATTTGCATTTTTTACGATAGTCTTGGTGAGACTTCCGTCCGAAGTATGCAGAATCATCGAGATCGATCTATTCGAGCTATTTAATGCGACAAAACGTTATCTGGTGTTTTCAGCACTCCACAGTGCGTTTGATATGCAGAACCAGCGATATCTTGGTTTTCGTGGGGTTTCAAGCTGAGATATGCATTTTTTACGACAATCTTGGTGAGACTTCTGTCCGAAGTATGCAGAATCATAGAGATCGATCTATTCGAGCTATTTAATGCGACAAAACGTTATCTGGTGTTTTCAGCACTCCACAGTGCGTTTGATATGCAGAACCAGCGATATCTGGGTTTTCGTGGGGTTTCAAGCTGAGATATGCATTTTTTACGATAATCTTGGTGAGACTTCTGTCCGGAAGTATGCTTAATCAACGAGATCGCTCGTTTCGACCTATTTAATGCGAGAAACACGTTTTCTGGGGTTTTCACCACACCACAGTTCGTTGGATGTGCAGAACCGGAGATATCTTGGTATTCGTGGGGTTTCAAGCTGAGATATGCATTTTCTGCGATAATCTTGGTGAGACCTCTGGCGGAAGTATGCAGAAACATCGAGATCGCTCTTTTCGACCTATTTAATGCGAGAAACACGTTATCTGGGGTTTTCACCACTCCACAGAGCGTTTGATATTCAGAACCAGCGATATCTTGGTTTTCGTGGGGTTTCAATCTGAGATATGCATTTTTTACGATAATCTTGGTGAGACTTCTGTCCGAAGTATGCAGAATCATCGAGATAGCTCGTTCCTAGCTATTTAATGCGAGAAACACGTTTCCTGGTGTTTTCACCACTCCACAGTGCGTTGGATATGCAGAACCGGAGATATTTTGGTTTTCGTCGGGTTTCAAGCTGAGATATGCATTTTCTACGATAAGCTTGGTGAGACATCTGTCCGAAGTATGCAGAAACATCGAGAGCGCCCTTTTCGAGCAGTTTAATGCGAGAAACTCGTTTTCTGGGGTTTTCACCACTCCACAGTGCGTTTGATATGCAGAACCGGCGACATCTTGATTTTCGTAAGGTTTCAAGCTGAGATATGCATTTTCTGCGATAATCTTGGTGAGACTTCAGTCAGAAGTATGCTGAATCATCTAGATCGCTCTTTTCGAGCTATTTAATGCGAAAAAACAAGTTTTCTGGTGTTTTCATCACTCCACAGTGCGTTTGATATGCAGAACCGGGGACATCTTGGATTTCGTCGGGGTTCAAGCTGAGATGTGCATTTTCTACGATAATCTTGGTGAGTCTTCTGTCAGAAGTATGCAGAATCTTCGAGAACGCTCTTTTCGAGCTACTTAATGCGCGAAACACGTTTTCTGGTGTTTTCACCACTCCACAGTGCGTTTGATATGCAGAACCGGCGACATCTTGATTTTCGTAAGGTTTCAAGCTGAGATATGCATTTTCTGCGATAATCTTGGTGAGACTTCAGTCAGAAGTATGCTGAATCATCTAGATCGCTCTTTTCGAGCTATTTAATGCAAAAAAATAAGTTTTTTGGTGTTTTCAACATTCCACAGTGCGTTTGATATGCAGAACCGGCGATATCTTGATTTTTGTGGTGTTTCCAGCTGAGATATGCACTTTCTACGATAATCTTGGTGAAACTTCTGTCAGAAGTATGCAGAATCATCGGGATCGCTCTTTTCGAGCTATTTAATGCGGGAAACACGATATCTGGTTGTTTTCACCACTCCAAAGTGCCTTTGATATGCAGTACGGGCGACATCTTGATTTTCGTGAGGTTTCAAGCTGAGATATGCATGTTCTGCGATAATCTTGGTGAGACTTCTGTCAGAAGTATGCAGAATCATCGGGATCGCACTTTTCGAGCATTTAATGCGAGAAAAACGTTATGTGGTGTTTTCACCACTCCGCAGTGCGTTTGATATGCAGAACGGGCGACATCTTGATTTTCGTGAGGTTTCAAGCTGAGATATGCATGTTCTGCGATAATCTTGGTGAGACTTCTGTCAGAAGTATGCAGAATCATCGGGATCGCTCTTTTCGAGCATCTAATGCGAGAAACACGTTATCCGGTGTTTTCACCACTCCACAGTGCGTTTGATATGCAGAACCGGCGACATCTTGGCTTTCGTCGGGCATCAAGCTGAGATATGCATTTTCTACGATAATCTTGGTGAGACTTCTGTCAGAAGGATGCAGAATCTCCGAGATCGCTCGTTTCGAGCTACTTAATGCGAGAAACACGTTTTCTGGTGTTTTCCCCACTCCACAGTGCGTTTTATATGCAGAACCGCCGACATCTTGGATTTCGCCGGGGTTCAAGCTGAGATATGCATTTTCTACGATAATCTTGGTGAGATTTCTGTCAGAAGTATGCAGAATCATCGAGATCGCTCGTTTCGAGCTATTTAATGCGAGAAACACGTTATTTGGTGTTTTCACCACTCCACAGAGCGTTTGATATGCAGAACCGGCGATATCTTCGTTTTGGTGGGGTTTCAAGCTGAGATATGCATTTTCTGCGATAATCTTGGTGAGACTTCTGTCCGAAGTATGCTGAAACATCGAGATCGCTCTTTTCGAGCTAGTTAATGCGAGAAAAACCTTATCCGGTGTTTTCACCACTCCACAGTGCGTTTGATATGCAGACCCGGCGATATCTTGGTTTTCGAGGGGTTTCAAGCTGAGATATGCATTTTCTGCGATAATCTTGTTGAGACTTCTGTCCGAAGTATGCAGAATCATCGAGATCGCTCCTTTCGAGCTATTTAATGCGAGAAACACGTTATCTGGTGTTTTCACCACTCCACAGTGCGTTGGATATGCAGAACCGGAGATATTTTGGTTTTCGTCGGGTTTCAAGCTGAGATATGCATTATCTACGATAAGCTTGGTGAGACATCTGTCCGAAGTATGCAGAAACATCGAGATCGCTCTTTTCGAGCTAGTTAATGCGAGAAACACTTTATCTGGTGTTTTCACCACTCCACAGTGCGTTTGATATGCAGAACAGTAGATATCTTGGTTTTCGTGGGGTTTCAAGCTGAGATATGCATTTTCTGCGATAATCTTGTTGAAACTTCTGTCCGAAGTATGCTGAATCATCGAGATCGCTCTTTTCGAGCTAGTTAGTGCGAGAAACACGTTATCTGGTGTTTTCACCACTCCACAGTGCGTTTGATATGCAAAACAGTAGATATCTTGGTTTTCGTGGGGTTTAAAGCTGAGATATGCATTTTCTGCGATAATCTAGTTGAGACTTCTGATCGAAGTATGCAGAATCACCGAGATCACTCGTTTCGAGCTATTTAATGCGAGAAACACGATATTTGGTGTTTTCACCACTCCACAGTGAGTTTGATATGCAGAACCGGCGATATCTTGGTTTTCGTGGGGTTTCAAGCTGAGATATGCATTTTTTACGATAATTTTGGTGAGACTTCTGTCCGAAGTATGCAGAATCATCGAGATCGCTCGTTTCGAGATATTTAATGCGAGAAACACGTTATCTGGGGCTTTCACCACTCCACAGTGCGTTTGATATGCAGAACCGGCGATATCTTCGTTTTCGTGGGGTTTCAAGCTGAGATATGCATTTTCTGCGATAATCTTGGTGAGACTTCTGTCAGAAGTATGCTGAATCATCGAGATCGCTCTTTTCGAGCTAGTTAGTGCGAGAAACACGTTATCTGGTGTTTTCACCACTCCACAGTGCGTTTGATATGCAGAACAGTAGATATCTTGGTTTTCGTGGGGTTTCAAGCTGAGATATGCATTTTTTACGATAATTTTGGTGAGACTTCTGTCCGAAGTATGCAGAATCATCGAGAGCGCTCTTTTCGAGCTATTTAATGCGAGAAACACGTTATCTGGTGTTTTCACCACTCCGTAGTGCGTTTGATATGCAGAACAGTAGATATCTTGGTTTTCGTGGGGTTTAAAGCTGAGATATGCATTTTCTGCGATAATCTCGTTGAGACTTCAGATCGAAGTATGCAGAATCATCGAGATCGCTCGTTTCGAGCTATTTAATGCGAGAAACACGTTATTTGGTGTTTTCACCACTCCACAGTGCGTTTGATATGCAGAACCGGCGATATCTTCGTTTTCGTGGGGTTTCAAGCTGAGATATGCATTTTCTGCGATAATCTTGGTGAGACTTCTGTCAGAAGTATGCTGAATCATCGAGATCGCTCTTTTCGAGCTAGTTAGTGCGAGAAACACTTTATCTGGTGTTTTCACCACTCCACAGTGCGTTTGATATGCAGAACCGGCGATATCTTGATTTTCGTGGGGTTTCAAGCTGAGATATGCATTTTCTGCGATAATCTTGGTGAGACTTCTGTCCGAAATATGCTGAATCATCGAGATCGCTCTTTTCGAGCTAGTTAGTGCGAGAAACACGTTATCTGGTGTTTTCACCACTCCACAGTGCGTTTGATATGCAAAACAGTAGATATCTTGGTTTTCGTGGGGTTTAAGGCTGAGATATGCATTTTCTGCGATAATCTTGTTGAGACTTCTGATCGAAGTATGCAGAATCATCGAGATCGCTCGTTTCGAGCTATTTAATGCGAGAAACACGTTATCTGGTGTTTTCACCACTCCTAGTGCGTTTGATATGCAGAACCGGCGATATCTTGGTTTTCGTGGGGTTTCAAGCTGAGATATGCATTTTCTGCGATAATCTTGGTGAGACTTCTGTCCGAAGTATGCTGAATCATCGAGATCGCTCTTTTCGAGCTAGTTAGTGCGAGAAACACGTTATCTGGTGTTTTTTACCACTCCTAGTGCGTTTGATATGCAGAACCGGCGATATCTTGGTTTTCGTGGGGTTTCAAGCTGAGATATGCATTTTCTGCGATAATCTTGGTGAGACTTCTGTCCGAAGTATGCTGAATCATCGAGATCGCTCTTTTCGAGCTTGTTAGTGCGAGAAACACGTTTTCTGGGGTTTTCACCACTCCACAGTTCGTTGGATAAGCAGAACAGTAGATATCTTGGCTTTCGTGGGGTTTCAAGCTGAGATATGCATTTTCTGCGATAATCTTGGTGAGACTTCTGTCAGAAGTATGCTGAATCATCGAGATCGCTCTTTTCGAGCTAGTTAGTGCGAGAAACACTTTATCTGGTGTTTTCACCACTCCACAGTGCGTTTGATATGCAGAACCGGCGATATCTTGATTTTCGTGGGGTTTCAAGCTGAGATATGCATTTTCTGCGATAATCTTGGTGAGACTTCTGTCCGAAGTATGCTGAATCATCGAGATCGCTCTTTTCGAGCTAGTTAGTGCGAGAAACACGTTATCTGGTGTTTTCACCACTCCTAGTGCGTTTGATATGCAGAACCGGCGATATCTTGGTTTTCGTGGGGTTTCAAGCTGAGATATGCATTTTCTGCGATAATCTTGGTGAGACTTCTGTCCGAAGTATGCTGAATCATCGAGATCGCTCTTTTCGAGCTAGTTAGTGCGAGAAACACGTTATCTGGTGTTTTCACCACTCCACAGTGCGTTTGATATGCAGAACCGGCGATATCTTCGTTTTCGTGGGGTTTCAAGCTGAGATATGCATTTTCTGCGATACTCTTGGTGAGACTTCTGTCAGAAGTATGCTGAATCATCGAGATCGCTCTTTTCGAGCTAGTTAGTGCGAGAAACACTTTATCTGGTGTTTTTACCACTCCACAGTGCGTTTGATATGCAGAACCGGCGATATCTTGATTTTCGTGGTGTTTCCAGCTGAGATATGCATTTTCTGCGATAATCTTGGTGGGTCTTTTGTCAGAAGTATGCAGAATCATCTAGGTCGCTCTTTTCGAGCTACTTAATGCACGAAACACGTTTTCTGGTGTTTTCACCACTCCACAGTACGTTTGACATGCAGAACCGGAGATATCTTGGTTTCGGTCGGGTTTCAAGCTGAGATATGCATTTTCTACGATAATCCTGGTGAGACTTCTGTCAGATGTATGCAGAATCTTCGAGAACGCTCTTTTCGAGCTATTTAATGCGAGAAACACGTTGTCTGGTTGTTTTCACCACTCCACAGTGCGTTTGATATGCAGAACCGGCAACATCTTGATTTTCGTGAGGTTTCGAGCTGAGATATGCATTTTCTGCGATAATATTGGTGAGACTTCAGTCAGAAGTATGCAGAATCATCTAGATCGCTCTTTTCGAGCTACTGAATGCACGAAACACGTTTTCTGGTGTTTTCACCACTCCACAGTACGTTTCACATGCAGAACCGGAGATATCTTGGTTTCGGTCGGGTTTCAAGCTGAGATATGCATTTTCTACGATAATATTGGTGAGACTTCTGTCAGAAGTATGCAGGATCTTCGAGAACGCTCTTTTCGAGCTATTTAATGCGAGAAACACGTTACCTGGTGTTTTCACCACTCCACAGTGCGTATGATATGCAGAACCGGCGATATCTTGGTTTTCGTGGGGTTTCAAGCTGAGATATGCATTTTCTGCGATAATCTTGGTGAGACTTCTGTCCGAAGTATGCTGAAACAACGAGATCGCTCTTTTCGAGCTAGTTAATGCGAGAAAAACCTTATCCGGTGTTTTCACCACTCCACTGTGCGTTTGATATGCAGAACCGGCGATATCTTGGTTTTCGTGGGGTTTCAAGCTGAGATATGCATTTTCTGCGATAATCTTGTTGAGACTTCTGTCCGAAGTATGCAGAATCATCGAGATCGCTCCTTTCGAGCTATTTAATGCGAGAAACACGTTATCTGGTGTTTTCACCACTCCGCAGTGCGTTGGATATGCAGAACCGGAGATATTTTGGTTTTCGTCGGGTTTCAAGCTGAGATATGCATTATCTACGATAAGCTTGGTGAGACATCTGTCCGAAGTATGCAGAAACACCGAGATCGCTCTATTCGAGCTAGTTAATGCGAGAAACACTTTATCTGGTGTTTTCACCACTCCACAGTGCGTTTGATATGCAGAACAGTAGATATCTTGGTTTTCGTGGGGTTTCAAGCTGAGATATGCATTTTCTGCGATAATCTTGTTGAGACTTCTGATCGAAGTATGCAGAATCATCGAGATCGCTCGTTTCGAGCTATTTAATGCGAGAAACACGTTATTTGGTGTTTTCACCACTCCACAGTGCGTTTGATATGGAGAACCGGCGATATCTTCGTTTTCGTGGGGTTTCAAGCTGAGATATGCATTTTCTGCGATAATCTTTGTGAGACTTCTGTCAGAAGTATGCTGAATCATCGAGATCGCTCTTTTCGAGCTAGTTAGTGCGAGAAACACTTTATCTGGTGTTTTCACCACTCCACAGTGCGTTTGATATGCAGAACAGTAGATATCTTCGTTTTCGTGGGGTTTCAAGCTGAGATATGCATTTTCTGCGATAATCTTGGTGAGACTTCTGTCAGAAGTATGCTGAATCATCGAGATCCCTCTTTTCGAGCTAGTTAGTGCGAGAAACACTTTATCTGGTGTTTTCACCACTCCACAGTGCGTTTGATATGCAGAACAGTAGATATCCTCGTTTTCGTGGGGTTTCAAGCTGAGATATGCATTTTCTGCGATAATCTTGGTGAGACTTCTGTCAGAAGTATGCTGAATCATCGAGATCGCTCTTTTCGAGCTAGTTAGTGCGAGAAACACGTTATCTGGTGTTTTCACCACTCCATAGTGCGTTTGATATGCAGAACAGTAGATACCTTGGTTTTCGTGGGGTTTCAAGCTGAGATATGCATTTTCTACGATAAGCTTTGTGAGACATCTGTCCGAAGTATGCAGAAACATCGAGAGCGCTCTTTTCCAGCTATTTAATGCGAGAAACACGTTTTCTGGGGTTTTCACCACTCCACAGTTCTTTGGATATGCAGAACCGGCGATATCTTGGTTTTTGTGGGGTTTCAAGCTGAGATATGCATTTTTTACGATAATCTTGGTGAGACTTCTGTCCGAAGTATGCAGAATCATCGAGATCGCTCGTTTCGAGCTATTTAATGCGAGAAACACGTTATCTGGTGTTTTCACCACTCCACAGTGCGTTGGATATGCAGAACCGGCGATATCTTGGTTTTTGTGGGGTTTCAAGCTGAGATATGCATTTTTACGATAATCTTGGTGAGACTTCTGTCCGAAGTATGCAGAATCATCGAGATCGCTCGTTTCGAGCTATTTAATGCGAGAAACACGTTATCTGGTGTTTTCACCACTCCACAGTGCGTTGGATATGCAGAACCGGCGATATCTTGGTTTTTGTGGGGTTTCAAGCTGAGATATGCATTTTTACGATAATCTTGGTGAGACTTCTGTCCGAAGTATGCAGAATCATCGAGATCGCTCGTTTCGAGCTATTTAATGCGAGAAACACGTTATCTGGTGTTTTCACCACTCCACAGTGCGTTGGATATGCAGAACCGGCGATATCTTGGTTTTTGTGGGGTTTCAAGCTGAGATATGCATTTTTTACGATAATCTTGGTGAGACATCTGTCCGAAGTATGCTTAAACATCGAGATCGCTCTATTCGAGCTATTTAATGCGAGAAACACGTTATCTGGTGTTTCCACCACTCCACAGTGCGTTTTATATGCAGAACCGGCGATATCTTGGTTTTTGTGGGGTTTCAAGCTGAGATATGCATTCTTTACGATATTCTTGGTGTGACTTCTGTCCGAAGTATGCAGAATCATCGAGATCGCTCGTTGCGAGCTATTTAATGCGAGAAACACGTTATCTGGTGTTTTCACCACTCCACAGTGCGTTTGATATGCAGAACAGGAGATATCTTGGTTTTAGTGGGGTTTCAAGCTGAGATATGCATTATCTGCGATAATCTTGGTGAGACTTCTGTCCGAAGTATGCAGAATCTTCGAGATCGCACTTTTCGAGCTATTTAATGCGAGAAACACGTTATCTGGTGTTTTCACCACTCCACAGTGCGTTTGATATGCAGAACAGGAGATATCTTGGTTTTAGTGGGGTTTCAAGCTGAGATATGCATTATCTGCGATAATCTTGGTGAGACTTCTGTCCGAAGTATGCAGAATCATCGAGATCGCACTTTTCGAGCTATTTAATGCGAGAAACACGTTATCTGGTGTTTTCACCACTCCAGAGTGCGTATGATATGCAGAACCGGCGATATCTTGGTTTTCGTGGGGTTTCAAGCTGAGATATGCATTTTCTGCGATAATCATGGTGAGACTTCTGTCCGAAGTGTGCAGAATTATCGAGATCGCTCTTTTCGAGCTATTTAATGCGAGAAACAAGTTATCTGGTGTTTTCACCACTCCACAGTGCGGTTGATATGCAGAACCAGCGATATCTTTGTTTTCGTGGGGTTTCAAGCTGAGATATGCATGTTCTGCGATAATCTTTGTGAGACTTCTGTCCGAAGTATGCAGAATCATCGAGATCGCACTTTTCGAGCTATTAGATGGGAGAAACAGGTTATCTGGTGTTTCCACCACTCCGCAGTGCGTTTGATATGCAGAACCAGCGATATCTGGGTTTTCGTGGGGTTTCAATCTGAGATATGCATTTTTTACGATAATCTTGATGAGACTTCTCTCCGAAGTATGCTTAATCATCGAGATCGCTCTTTTCGAGCTATTTAATGCGAGAAACAAGTTATCTGGTGTTTTCACCACTCCACAGTGCGTTTGATATGCAGAACCAGCGATATCTTTGTTTTCGTGGGGTTTCAAGCTGAGATATGCATGTTCTTCGATAATCTTGGTGAGACTTCTGTCCGAAGTATGCAGAATCATCGAGATCGCACTTTTCGAGCTATTTAATGCGAGAAACAGGTTATCTGGTGTTTTCACCACTCCGCAGTGCGTTTGATATGCAGAACCAGCGATATCTGGGTTTTCGTGGGGTTTCAATCTGAGATATGCATTGTTTACGACAATCTTGGTGAGACTTCTGTCCGAAGTATGCAGAATCATAGAGATCGATCTATTCGAACTATTTAATGCGACAAAACGTTATCTGGTGTTTTCAGCACTCCACAGTGCGTTTGATATGCAGAACCAGCGATATCTTGGTTTTCGTGGGGTTTCAAGCTGAGATATGCATTTTTTACGATAATCTTGGTGAGACTTCCGTCTGAAGTATGCAGAATCTTTGAGATCGATCTATTCGAGCTATTTAATGCGACAAAACGTTATCTGGTGGTTTCAGCACTCCACAGTGCGTTTGATATGCAGAACCAGCGATATCTTGGTTTTCGTGGGGTTTCAAGCTGAGATATGCATTTTTTACGATAATCTTGGTGAGACTTATGTCCGAAGTATGCTTAATCATCGAGATCGCTCGTTTCGAGCTATTTAATGCGAGAAACACGTTATCTGGCGTTTTCACCACTCCACAGTGCGTATGATATGCAGAACCGATTATATCTTGGTTTTTGTGGGGTTTCAAGCTGAGATATGCATTTTTTACGATAATCTTGGTGAGACTTCTGTCCGAAGTATGCAGAAACATCAAGAGCGCTCTTTTCGAGCTATTTAATTCGAGAAACACGTTTTCTGGGGTTTTCACCACACCACAGTTCGTTGGATGTGCAGAACCGGTGATATCTTGGTTTTCGTGGGGTTTCAAGCTGAGATATGCATTTTCTGCGATAATCTTGGTGAGACCTCTGTCCGAAGTATGCAGAAACATCGAGATCGCTCTTTTCGACCTATTTAATGCGAGAAACTCGTTATCTGGTGTTTTCACCATTCCACAGTGCGTTTGATATGCAGAACCAGCGATATCTTGGTTTTAGTGGGGTTTCAAGCTCAGATATGCATTTTTACGATAATCTTGGTGAGACTTCCGTCCGAAGTATGCAGAATCATCGAGATCGATCTATTCGAGCTATTTAATGCGACAAAACGTTATCTGGTGTTTTCAGCACTCCACAGTGCGTTTGATATGCAGAACCAGCGATATCTTGGTTTTCGTGGGGTTTCAAGCTGAGATATGCATTTTTTACGATAATCTTGGTGAGACTTCTGTCCGAAGTATGCTTAATCATCGAGATCGCTCGTTTCGAGCTATTTAAAGCGAGAAACACGTTATCTGGTGTTTTCACCACTCCACAGTGCGTATGATATGCAGAACCGACTATATCTTGGTTTTTGTGGGGTTTCAAGCTGAGATATGCATTTTTTACGATAATCTTGGTGAGACTTCTGTCCGAAGTATGCAGAAACATCAAGAGCGCTCTTTTCGAGCTATTTAATGCGAGAAACACGTTTTCAGGGGTTTTCACCACACCACAGTTCGTTGGATGTGCAGAACCGGAGATATCTTGGTTTTCGTGGGGTTTCAAGCTGAGATATGCATTTTCTGCGATAATCTTGGTGAGACCTCTGTCCGAAGTATGCAGAAACATCGAGATCGCGCTTTTCGACCTATTTAATGCGAGAAACACGTTATCTGGTGTTTTCACCATTCCACAGTGCGTTTGAAATGCAGAACCAGCGATATCTTGGTTTTCGTGGGGTTTCAAGCTGAGATTTGCATTTTTTACGATAATCTTGGTGAGACTTCCGTCCGAAGTATGCAGAATCATCGAGATCGATCTATTCGAGCTATTTAATGCGACAAAACGTTATCTGGTGTTTTCAGCACTCCACAGTGCGTTTGATATGCAGAACCAGCGATATCTTGGTTTTCGTGGGGTTTCAAGCTGAGATATGCATTTTTTACGACAATCTTGGTGAGACTTCTGTCCGAAGTATGCAGAATCATAGAGATCGATCTATTCGAGCTATTTAATGCGACAAAACGTTATCTGGTGTTTTCAGCACACCACAGTGCGTTTGATATGCAGAACCAGCGACATCTTGGTTTTCGTGGGGTTTCAAGCTGAGATATGCATTTTTTACGATAATCTTGGTGAGACTTCCGTCCGAAGTATGCAGAATCATCGAGATCGATCTATTCGAGCTATTTAATGCGACAAAACGTTTACTGGTGTTTTCAGCACTCCACAGTGCGTTTGATATGCAGAACCAGCGATATCTTGGTTTTCGTGGGGTTTCAAGCTGAGATATGCATTTTTTACGATAATCTTGGTGAGACTTCTGTCCGAAGTATGCTTAATCATCGAGATCGCTCTTTTCGACCTATTTATTGCGAGAAACACGTTATCTGGTGTTTTCACCACTCCACAGTGCGTTTGATATGCAGAACCCGCGATATCTGGGTTTTCGTGGGGTGTCAAGCTGAGATATGCATTTTTTACGTTAATCTTGGTGAGACTTCTGTCCGGAAGTATGCTTAATCAACGAGATCGCTCGTTTCGACCTATTTAATGCGAGAAACACGTTTTCTGGGGTTTTCACCACACCACAGTTCGTTGGATGTGCAGAACCGGAGATATCTTGGTATTCGTGGGGTTTCAAGCTGAGATATGCATTTTCTGCGATAATCTTCGTGAGACCTCTGGCGGAAGTATGCAGAAACATCGAGATCGCTCTTTTCGACCTATTTAATGCGAGAAACACGTTATCTGGGGTTTTCACCACTCCACAGAGCGTTTGATATTCAGAACCAGCGATATCTTGGTTTTCGTGGGGTTTCAATCTGAGATATGCATTTTTTACGATAATCTTGGTGAGACTTCTGTCCGAAGTATGCAGAATCATCGAGATAGCTCGTTCCTAGCTATTTAATGCGAGAAACACGTTTCCTGGTGTTTTCACCACTCCACAGTGCGTTGGATATGCAGAACCGGAGATATTTTGATTTTCGTCGGGTTTCAAGCTGAGATATGCATTTTCTACGATAAGCTTGGTGAGACATCTGTCCGAAGTATGCAGAAACATCGAGAGCGCCCTTTTCGAGCAGTTTAATGCGAGAAACTCGTTTTCTGGGGTTTTCACCACTCCACAGTGCGTTTGATATGCAGAACCGGCGATATCTTGGTTTTCGTGGGGTTTCAAGCTCAGATATGCATTTTCTGTGATAATCTTGGTGAGACTTCTGTACGAAGTATGCAGAATCATCGAGATCGCACTTTTCGAGCTATTTAACGCGAGAAACACGTTATTTGGTGTTTTCACCACTCCACAGTGCGTTTGATATGCAGAACCGGCGATATCTTGGTTTTCGTGGGGTTTCAAGCTGAGATCGGCATTTTCTGCGACAATCATGGTGAGGCTTCTGTTAGAAGTATGCAGAATCATCGAGATCGCACTTTTCGATCTATTTAATGCGAGGAACACGTTGTCTGGTGTATTCACCACTCCGCAGTTGGTTTGATATGCAGAACCGGCGGTGTTTTGTTTTCGTCGGGTTTCAAGCTGAGATATGCATGTTTTACGATAATCTTGGTGAGACTTCTGTCAGAAGTATGCAGAATCATCTAGATCGCTATTTTCGAGCTATTTAATGCGAAAAAACAAGTTTTCTGGTGTTTTCAACATTCCACAGTGCGTTTGATATGCAGAACCGGAGATAACTTGGTTTTCGTCGGCTTTCAAGCTGAGATATGCATTTTCTACGATGATCTTGGTGAGACTTCTGTCAGAAGTATGCAGGATCTTCCAGAACGCACTTTTCGAGCTATTTCATGCGAGAAACACGTTTTGTGGTGTTTTCATCACTCCACAGTGCGTTTGATATGCAGAACCGGCGACATCTTGGATTTCGTCGGGGTTCAAGCTGAGATGTGCATTTTCTACGATAATCTTGGTGAGTCTTCTGTCAGAAGTATGCAGAATCTTCGAGAACGCTCTTTTCGAGCTACTTAATGCGCGAAACACGTTTTCTGGTGTTTTCACCACTCCACAGTGCGTTTGATATGCAGAACCGGCGACGTCTTGATTTTCGTAAGGTTTCAAGCTGAGATATGCATTTTCTGCGATAATCTTGGTGAGACTTCAGTCAGAAGTATGCTGAATCATCTAGATCGCTCTTTTCGAGCTATTTAATGCAAAAAAATAAGTTTTTTGGTGTTTTCAACATTCCACAGTGCGTTTGATATGCAGAACCGGCGATATCTTGATTTTTGTGGTGTTTCCAGCTGAGATATGCACTTTCTACGATAATCTTGGTGAAACTTCTGTCAGAAGTATGCAGAATCATCGGGATCGCTCTTTTCGAGCTATTTAATGCGGGAAACACGATATCTGGTTGTTTTCACCACTCCAAAGTGCCTTTGATATGCAGTACGGGCGACATCTTGATTTTCGTGAGGTTTCAAGCTGAGATATGCATGTTCTGCGATAATCTTGGTGAGACTTCTGTCAGAAGTATGCAGAATCATCGGGATCGCTCTTTTCGAGCATTTAATGCGAGAAAAACGTTATGTGGTGTTTTCACCACTCCGCAGTGCGTTTGATATGCAGAACGGGCGACATCTTGATTTTCGTGAGGTTTCAAGCTGAGATATGCATGTTCTGCGATAATCTTGGTGAGACTTCTGTCAGAAGTATGCAGAATCATCGGGATCGCTCTTTTCGAGCATTTAATGCGAGAAACACGTTATCCGGTGTTTTCACCACTCCACAGTGCGTTTGATATGCAGAACCGGCGACATCTTGGCTTTCGTCGGGCATCAAGCTGAGATATGCATTTTCTACGATAATCTTGGTGAGACTTCTGTCAGAAGGATGCAGAATCTCCGAGATCGCTCGTTTCGAGCTACTTAATGCGAGAAACACGTTTTCTGGTGTTTTCCCCACTCCACAGTGCGTTTGATATGCAGAACCGCCGACATCTTGGATTTCGTCGGGCATCAAGCTGAGATATGCATTTTCTACGATAATCTTGGTGAGACATCAGTCAGAAGAATGCAGAATCATCGGGATCGCTCTTTTCGGGCTATTTAATGCGAGAAACACGTTATCTGGTTATTTCACCACTCCACAGTGCGTTTGATATGCAGAACCGGCGACATCTTGATTTTCGTGAGGTTTCCAGCTGAGATATGCATTTTCTGCGATAATCTTGGTGAGTCTTCTGTCAGAAGTATGCAGAATCATCGAGATCGCCCTTTTCGAGCTATTTAATGCGAGAAACAGGTTATCTGGTGTTTTCACCACTCCGCAGTGCGTTGGATATGCAGAACCGGCGATATCTTGGTTTTTGTGGGGTTTCAAGCTGAGATATGCATTTTTTACGATAATCTTGGTGAGACTTCTGTCCGAAGTATGCAGAATCATCGAGATCGCACTTTTCGAGCTATTTAATGGGAGAAACAGGTTATCTGGTGTTTCCACCACTCCGCAGTGCGTTTGATATGCAGAACCAGCGATATCTGGGTTTTCGTGGGGTTTCAATCTGAGATATGCATTTTTTACGATAATCTTGATGAGACTTCTGTCCGAAGTATGCTTAATCATCGAGATCGCTCTTTTCGAGCTATTTAATGCGAGAAACAAGTTATCTGGTGTTTTCACCACTCCACAGTGCGTTTGATATGCAGAACCAGCGATATCTTTGTTTTCGTGGGGTTTCAAGCTGAGATATGCATTTTTTACGATAATCTTGGTGAGACTTCTGTCCGAAGTATGCAGAATCATCGAGATCGCACTTTTCGAGCTATTTAATGGGAGAAACAGGTTATCTGGTGTTTCCACCACTCCGCAGTGCGTTTGATATGCAGAACCAGCGATATCTGGGTTTTCGTGGGGTTTCAATCTGAGATATGCATTTTTTACGATAATCTTGGTGAGACTTCTGTCCGAAGTATGCAGAATCATCGAGATCGCACTTTTCGAGCTATTTAATGCGAGAAACAGGTTATCTGGTGTTTTCACCACTCCGCAGTGCGTTTGATATGCAGAACCGGCGACATCTTGATTTTCGTGAGGTTTCCAGCTGAGATATGCATTTTCTGCGATAATCTTGGTGAGTCTTCTCTCAGAAGTATGCAGAATCATCTAGATCGCTCTTTTCGAGCTTTTTAATGCGAGAAACACGTTTTCTGGTGTATACACCACTCCACAGTATGTTTGACATGCAGAACCGGAATTATCTTGGTTTCGGTCGGGTTTCAAGCTGAGATATGCATTTTCTGCGATAATCTTGGTGACACTTCAGTCAGAAGTATGAAGAATCATCTAGATCGCTCGTTTCGAGCTACTTAATGCGAGAAACACGTTTTCTGGTGTTTTCCCCACTCCACAGTGCGTTTGATATGCAGAACCGGCGACATCTTTGATTTCGTCGGGGTTCAAGCTGACATATGCATTTTCTACGATAATCTTGGTGACACTTCTGTCAGAAGTATGCAGAATCATCGGGATCGCTCTTTTCGAACTATTTAATGCGAGAAACACGTTTTCTGGTGTTTTCACCACTCCACAGAACGTTTTATGTGCAGAACCGGCGACATCTTGGATTTCGTCGAGTTTCAAGCTGAGATATGCATTTTCTATGATTATCTTGGTGAGACTTCAGTCAGAAGTATGCAGAATCATCTAGATCCCTCTTTTCGAGCTATTTAATGCGAGAAACACGTTATCTGGTGTTTTCACCACTCCACAGTGCGTTTGATATGCAGAACCGGCGACATCTTGGCTTTCGTCGGGTATCAAGCGCAGATATGCATTTTCGGCGATAATCTTGGTGAGACTTCTGTCCGAAGTATGCAGAAACATCGAGAGCGCTCTTTTCGAGCTATTTAATGCGAGAAACTAGTTTTCTGGGGTTTTCACCACTCCACAGTTCGTTGGATATGCAGAACCGGAGATATCTTGGTTTTCGTGGGGTTTCAAGCTGAGATATGCATTTTCTGCGATAATCTTGGTGAGACTTCTGTCCGAAGTATGCAGAATCATCGAGATCGCTCTTTTCAAGCTATTTAATGCGAGAAACAAGTTATCTGGTGTTTTCACCACTCCACAGTGCGTTTGATATGCAGAACCAGCGATATCTTCGTTTTCGTGGGGTTTCAAGCTCGGATATGCATTTTCTGTGATAATCTTGGTGAGACTTCTGTACGAAGTATGCAGAATCATCGAGATCGCACTTTTCGAGCTATTTAATGCGAGAAACACGTTATTTGGTGTTTTCACCACTCCACAGTGCGTTTGATATGCAGAACCGGCGATATCTTGGTTTTCGTGGGGTTTCAAGCTGAGATCGGCATTTTCTGCGACAATCATGGTGAGACTTCTGTTAGAAGTATGCAGAATCATCGAGATCGCACTTTTCGATCTATTTAATGCGAGGAACACGTTGTCTGGTGTATTCACCACTCCGCAGTTGGTTTGATATGCAGAACCGGCGGTGTTTGGTTTTCGTCGGGTTTCAAGCTGAGATATGCATGTTTTACGATAATCTTGGTGAGACGTCTGTCCAAAGTATGCTTAATCATCGAGATCGCTCTATTCGAGCTATTTAATGCGATAAACACGTTATCTGGTGTTTTCAGCACTCCACAGTCCGTTTTATATGCAGAAACAGCGACATCTTGGATTTCGTCGAGTTTCAAGCTGAGATATGCATTTTCTATGATTATCTTGGTGAGACTTCAGTCAGAAGTATGCAGAATCATCTAGATCCCTCTTTTCGAGCTATTTAATGCTAGAAACACGTTATCTGGTGTTTTCACCACTCCACAGTGCGTTTGATATGCAGAACCAGCGATATCTTGGTTTTCGTGGGGTTTCAAGCGCAGATATGCATTTTCGGCGATAATCTTGGTGAGACTTCTGTCCGAAGTATGCAGAATCATCTAGATCGCTCGTTTCGAGCTACTTAATGCGAGAAACACATTTTCTGGTGTTTTCACCACTCCACAGTGCGTTTGATATGCAGAACCAGCGATATCTTGGTTTTCGTGGGGTTTCAAGCTCAGATATGCATTTTCTGTGATAATCTTGGTGAGACTTCTGTACGAAGTATGCAGAATCATCGAGATCGCACTTTTCGAGCTATTTAATGCGAGAAACACGTTATTTGGTGTTTTCACCACTCCACAGTGCGTTTGATATGCAGAACCGGCGATATCTTGGTTTTCGTGGGGTTTCAAGCTGAGATCGGCATTTTCTGCGACAATCATGGTGAGACTTCTGTTATAAGTATGCAGAATCTTCGAGAACGCTCTTTTCGAGCTACTTAATGCGCGAAACACGTTTTCTGGTGTTTTCACCACTCCACAGTGCGTTTGATATGCAGAACCGGCGACATCTTGATTTTCGTAAGGTTTCAAGCTGAGATATGCATTTTCTGCGATAATCTTGGTGAGACTTCAGTCAGAAGTATGCTGAATCATCTAGATCGCTCTTTTCGAGCTATTTAATGCAAAAAAATAAGTTTTCTGGTGTTTTCAACATTCCACAGTGCGTTTGATATGCAGAACCGGCGTCATCTTGATTTTCGTGAGGTTTCTAGGTGATATATTCATTTTTTGCGATAATATTGGTGAGACTTCAGTCAGAAGTACGCAGTATCATCTAGATCGACCGTTTCGAGCTACTTAATGCGAGAAACACGTTTTCTGGTGTTTTCACCACTCCACAGAACGTTTTATGTGCAGAACCGGCGACATCTTGGATTTCGTCGGGTTTCAAGCTGAGATATGCATTTTCTATGATTATCTTGGTGAGACTTCAGTCAGAAGTATGAAGAATCATCTAGATCCCTCTTTTCGAGCTATTTAATGCGAGAAACACGTTATCTGGTGTTTTCATCACTCCACAGTGCGTTTGATATGCAGAACCGGCGACATCTTGGCTTTCGTCGGGTATCAAGCTGAGATATGCATTTTCTACGGTTATCTTGGTGAGACTTCTGTCCGAAGTATGCAGAATCATCGAGATCGCTCTTTTCGAGCTATTTAATGCGAGAAACTAGTTTTCTGGGGTTTTCACCACTCCACAGTTCGTTGGATATGCAGAACCGGAGATATCTTGGTTTTCGTGGGGTTTCAAGCTCAGATATGCATTTTCTGTGATAATCTTGGTGAGACTTCTGTCCGAAGTATGCAGGATCATCGAGATCGCTCTTTTCGAGCTATTTAATGCGAGAAACACGTTATTTGGTGTTTTCACCACTCCACAGTGCGTTTGATATGCAGAACCGGCGACATCTTGATTTTCGTGAGGTTTCCAGCTGAGATATGCATTTTCTGCGATAATCTTGGTGAGTCTTCTGTCAGAAGTATGCAGAATCATCGAGATCGCCCTTTTCGAGCTATTTAATGCGAGAAACACGTTATATGGTGTTTTCGCCACTCCACAGTGCGTTTGATATGCAGAACCGGCGACATCTTGATTTTCGTGAGGTTTCCAGCTGAGATATGCATTTTCTGCGATAATCTTGGTGAGTCTTCTCTCAGAAGTATGCAGAATCATCTAGATCGCTCTTTTCGAGCTTTTTAATGCGAGAAACACGTTTTCTGGTGTATACACCACTCCACAGTATGTTTGACATGCAGAACCGGAATTATCTTGGTTTCGGTCGGGTTTCAAGCTGAGATATGCATTTTCTGCGATAATCTTGGTGACACTTCAGTCAGAAGTATGAAGAATCATCTAGATCGCTCGTTTCGAGCTACTTAATGCGAGAAACACGTTTTCTGGTGTTTTCCCCACTCCACAGTGCGTTTGATATGCAGAACCGGCGACATCTTTGATTTCGTCGGGGTTCAAGCTGACATATGCATTTTCTACGATAATCTTGGTGACACTTCTGTCAGAAGTATGCAGAATCATCGGGATCGCTCTTTTCGAACTATTTAATGCGAGAAACACGTTTTCTGGTGTTTTCACCACTCCACAGAACGTTTTATGTGCAGAACCGGCGACATCTTGGATTTCGTCGAGTTTCAAGCTGAGATATGCATTTTCTATGATTATCTTGGTGAGACTTCAGTCAGAAGTATGCAGAATCATCTAGATCCCTCTTTTCGAGCTATTTAATGCGAGAAACACGTTATCTGGTGTTTTCAGCACTCCACAGTGCGTTTGATATGCAGAACCGGCGACATCTTGGCTTTCGTCGGGTATCAAGCGCAGATATGCATTTTCGGCGATAATCTTGGTGAGACTTCTGTCCGAAGTATGCAGAAACATCGAGAGCGCTCTTTTCGAGCTATTTAATGCGAGAAACTAGTTTTCTGGGGTTTTCACCACTCCACAGTTCGTTGGATATGCAGAACCGGAGATATCTTGGTTTTCGTGGGGTTTCAAGCTGAGATATGCATTTTCTGCGATAATCTTGGTGAGACTTCTGTCCGAAGTATGCAGAATCATCGAGATCGCTCTTTTCAAGCTATTTAATGCGAGAAACAAGTTATCTGGTGTTTTCACCACTCCACAGTGCGTTTGATATGCAGAACCAGCGATATCTTGGTTTTCGTGGGGTTTCAAGCTCAGATATGCATTTTCTGTGATAATCTTGGTGAGACTTCTGTACGAAGTATGCAGAATCATCGAGATCGCACTTTTCGAGCTATTTAATGCGAGAAACACGTTATTTGGTGTTTTCACCACTCCACAGTGCGTTTGATATGCAGAACCGGCGATATCTTGGTTTTCGTGGGGTTTCAAGCTGAGATCGGCATTTTCTGCGACAATCATGGTGAGACTTCTGTTAGAAGTATGCAGAATCATCGAGATCGCACTTTTCGATCTATTTAATGCGAGGAACACGTTGTCTGGTGTATTCACCACTCCGCAGTTGGTTTGATATGCAGAACCGGCGGTGTTTGGTTTTCGTCGGGTTTCAAGCTGAGATATGCATGTTTTACGATAATCTTGGTGAGACGTCTGTCCAAAGTATGCTTAATCATCGAGATCGCTCTATTCGAGCTATTTAATGCGATAAACACGTTATCTGGTGTTTTCAGCACTCCACAGTCCGTTTTATATGCAGAAACAGCGACATCTTGGATTTCGTCGAGTTTCAAGCTGAGATATGCATTTTCTATGATTATCTTGGTGAGACTTCAGTCAGAAGTATGCAGAATCATCTAGATCCCTCTTTTCGAGCTATTTAATGCGAGAAACACGTTATCTGGTGTTTTCACCACTCCACAGTGCGTTTGATATGCAGAACCAGCGATATCTTGGTTTTCGTGGGGTTTCAAGCGCAGATATGCATTTTCGGCGATAATCTTGGTGAGACTTCTGTCCGAAGTATGCAGAATCATCTAGATCGCTCGTTTCGAGCTACTTAATGCGAGAAACACATTTTCTGGTGTTTTCACCACTCCACAGTGCGTTTGATATGCAGAACCAGCGATATCTTGGTTTTCGTGGGGTTTCAAGCTCAGATATGCATTTTCTGTGATAATCTTGGTGAGACTTCTGTACGAAGTATGCAGAATCATCGAGATCGCACTTTTCGAGCTATTTAATGCGAGAAACACGTTATTTGGTGTTTTCACCACTCCACAGTGCGTTTGATATGCAGAACCGGCGATATCTTGGTTTTCGTGGGGTTTCAAGCTGAGATCGGCATTTTCTGCGACAATCATGGTGAGACTTCTGTTAGAAGTATGCAGAATCTTCGAGAACGCTCTTTTCGAGCTACTTAATGCGCGAAACACGTTTTCTGGTGTTTTCACCACTCCACAGTGCGTTTGATATGCAGAACCGGCGACATCTTGATTTTCGTAAGGTTTCAAGCTGAGATATGCATTTTCTGCGATAATCTTGGTGAGACTTCAGTCAGAAGTATGCTGAATCATCTAGATCGCTCTTTTCGAGCTATTTAATGCAAAAAAATAAGTTTTCTGGTGTTTTCAACATTCCACAGTGCGTTTGATATGCAGAACCGGCGTCATCTTGATTTTCGTGAGGTTTCTAGGTGATATATTCATTTTTTGCGATAATATTGGTGAGACTTCAGTCAGAAGCACGCAGTATCATCTAGATCGACCGTTTCGAGCTACTTAATGCGAGAAACACGTTTTCTGGTGTTTTCACCACTCCACAGAACGTTTTATGTGCAGAACCGGCGACATCTTGGATTTCGTCGGGTTTCAAGCTGAGATATGCATTTTCTATGATTATCTTGGTGAGACTTCAGTCAGAAGTATGAAGAATCATCTAGATCCCTCTTTTCGAGCTATTTAATGCGAGAAACACGTTATCTGGTGTTTTCATCACTCCACAGTGCGTTTGATATGCAGAACCGGCGACATCTTGGCTTTCGTCGGGTATCAAGCTGAGATATGCATTTTCTACGGTTATCTTGGTGAGACTTCTGTCCGAAGTATGCAGAATCATCGAGATCGCTCTTTTCGAGCTATTTAATGCGAGAAACTAGTTTTCTGGGGTTTTCACCACTCCACAGTTCGTTGGATATGCAGAACCGGAGATATCTTGGTTTTCGTGGGGTTTCAAGCTCAGATATGCATTTTCTGTGATAATCTTGGTGAGACTTCTGTCCGAAGTATGCAGGATCATCGAGATCGCTCTTTTCGAGCTATTTAATGCGAGAAACACGTTATTTGGTGTTTTCACCACTCCACAGTGCGTTTGATATGCAGAACCGGCGATATCTTGGTTTTCGTGGGGTTTCAAGCTGAGATCGGCATTTTCTGCGACAATCATGGTGAGACTTTTGTTAGAAGTATGCAGAATCATCGAGATCGCACTTTTCGATCTATTTAATGCGAGGAACACGTTGTCTGGTGTATTCACCACTCCGCAGTTGGTTTGATATGCAGAACCGGCGGTGTTTGGTTTTCGTCGGGTTTCAAGCTGAGATATGCATGTTTTACGATAATCTTGGTGAGACTTCTGTCCGAAGTATGCTTAATCATCGAGATCGCTCTATTCGAGCTATTTAATGCGATAAACACGTTATCTGGTGTTTTCAGCACTCCACAGTCCGTTTTATATACAGAAACAGCGACATCTTGGATTTCGTCGAGTTTCAAGCTGAGATATGCATTTTCTATGATTATCTTGGTGAGACTTCAGTCAGAAGTATGCAGAATCATCTAGATCCCTCTTTTCGAGCTATTTAATGCGAGAAACACGTTATCTGGTGTTTTCACCACTCCACAGTGCGTTTGATATGCAGAACCGGCGACATCTTGGCTTTCGTCGGGTATCAAGCTGAGATATGCATTTTCTACGGTTATCTTGGTGAGACTTCTGTCCGAAGTATGCAGGATCATCGAGATCGCTCTTTTCGAGCTATTTAATGCGAGAAACCCGTTATCTGGTATTTTCACCACTCCATAGTGCGTTTGATATGCAGAACCAGCGATATCTTGGTTTTCGTGGGGTTTCAAGCGCAGATATGCATTTTCGGCGATAATCTTGGTGAGACTTCTGTCCGAAGTATGCAGAAACATCGAGAGCGCTCTTTTCGAGCTATTTAATGCGAGAAACTAGTTTTCTGGGGTTTTCACCACTCCACAGTTCGTTGGATATGCAGAACCGGAGATATCTTGGTTTTCGTGGGGTTTCAAGCTGAGATATGCATTTTCTGCGATAATCTTGGTGAGACTTCTGTCCGAAGTATGCGGAATCATCGAGATCGCTCTTTTCAAGCTATTTAATGCGAGAAACAAGTTATCTGGTGTTTTCACCACTCCACAGTGCGTTTGATATGCAGAACCAGCGATATCTTGGTTTTCGTGGGGTTTCAAGCTCAGATATGCATTTTCTGTGATAATCTTGGTGAGACTTCTGTACGAAGTATGCAGAATCATCGAGATCGCACTTTTCGAGCTATTTAATGCGAGAAACACGTTATTTGGTGTTTTCACCACTCCACAGTGCGTTTGATATGCAGAACCGGCGATATCTTGGTTTTCGTGGGGTTTCAAGCTGAGATCGGCATTTTCTGCGACAATCATGGTGAGACTTCTGTTAGAAGTATGCAGAATCATCGAGATCGCACTTTTCGATCTATTTAATGCGAGGAACACGTTGTCTGGTGTATTCACCACTCCGCAGTTGGTTTGATATGCAGAACCGGCGGTGTTTGGTTTTCGTCGGGTTTCAAGCTGAGATATGCATGTTTTACGATAATCTTGGTGAGACGTCTGTCCGAAGTATGCTTAATCATCGAGATCGCTCTATTCGAGCTATTTAATGCGATAAACACGTTATCTGGTGTTTTCAGCACTCCACAGTCCGTTTTATATGCAGAAACAGCGACATCTTGGATTTCGTCGAGTTTCAAGCTGAGATATGCATTTTCTATGATTATCTTGGTGAGACTTCAGTCAGAAGTATGCAGAATCATCTAGATCCCTCTTTTCGAGCTATTTAATGCGAGAAACACGTTATCTGGTGTTTTCACCACTCCACAGTGCGTTTGATATGCAGAACCAGCGATATCTTGGTTTTCGTGGGGTTTCAAGCGCAGATATGCATTTTCGGCGATAATCTTGGTGACACTTCTGTCCGAAGTATGCAGAATCATCTAGATCGCTCGTTTCGAGCTACTTAATGCGAGAAACACATTTTCTGGTGTTTTCACCACTCCACAGTGCGTTTGATATGCAGAACCAGCGATATCTTGGTTTTCGTGGGGTTTCAAGCTCAGATATGCATTTTCTGTGATAATCTTGGTGAGACTTCTGTACGAAGTATGCAGAATCATCGAGATCGCACTTTTCGAGCTATTTAATGCGAGAAACACGTTATTTGGTGTTTTCACCACTCCACAGTGCGTTTGATATGCAGAACCGGCGATATCTTGGTTTTCGTGGGGTTTCAAGCTGAGATCGGCATTTTCTGCGACAATCATGGTGAGACTTCTGTTAGAAGTATGCAGAATCTTCGAGAACGCTCTTTTCGAGCTACTTAATGCGCGAAACACGTTTTCTGGTGTTTTCACCACTCCACAGTGCGTTTGATATGCAGAACCGGCGACATCTTGATTTTCGTAAGGTTTCAAGCTGAGATATGCATTTTCTGCGATAATCTTGGTGAGACTTCAGTCAGAAGTATGCTGAATCATCTAGATCGCTCTTTTCGAGCTATTTAATGCAAAAAAATAAGTTTTCTGGTGTTTTCAACATTCCACAGTGCGTTTGATATGCAGAACCGGCGTCATCTTGATTTTCGTGAGGTTTCTAGGTGATATATTCATTTTTTGCGATAATATTGGTGAGACTTCAGTCAGAAGTACGCAGTATCATCTAGATCGACCGTTTCGAGCTACTTAATGCGAGAAACACGTTTTCTGGTGTTTTCACCACTCCACAGAACGTTTTATGTGCAGAACCGGCGACATCTTGGATTTCGTCGGGTTTCAAGCTGAGATATGCATTTTCTATGATTATCTTGGTGAGACTTCAGTCAGAAGTATGAAGAATCATCTAGATCCCTCTTTTCGAGCTATTTAATGCGAGAAACACGTTATCTGGTGTTTTCATCACTCCACAGTGCGTTTGATATGCAGAACCGGCGACATCTTGGCTTTCGTCGGGTATCAAGCTGAGATATGCATTTTCTACGGTTATCTTGGTGAGACTTCTGTCCGAAGTATGCAGAATCATCGAGATCGCTCTTTTCGAGCTATTTAATGCGAGAAACTAGTTTTCTGGGGTTTTCACCACTCCACAGTTCGTTGGATATGCAGAACCGGAGATATCTTGGTTTTCGTGGGGTTTCAAGCTCAGATATGCATTTTCTGTGATAATCTTGGTGAGACTTCTGTACGAAGTATGCAGAATCATCGAGATCGCACTTTTCGAGCTATTTAATGCGAGAAACACGTTATTTGGTGTTTTCACCACTCCACAGTGCGTTTGATATGCAGAACCGGCGATATCTTGGTTTTCGTGGGGTTTCAAGCTGAGATCGGCATTTTCTGCGACAATCATGGTGAGACTTCTGTTAGAAGTATGCAGAATCATCGAGATCGCACTTTTCGATCTATTTAATGCGAGGAACACGTTGTCTGGTGTATTCACCACTCCGCAGTTGGTATGATATGCAGAACCGGCGGTGTTTGGTTTTCGTCGGGTTTCAAGCTGAGATATGCATGTTTTACGATAATCTTGGTGAGACTTCTGTCCGAAGTATGCTTAATCATCGAGATCGCTCTATTCGAGCTATTTAATGCGCGAAACACGTTTTCTGGTGTTTTCAGCACTCCACAGTCCGTTTTATATGCAGAAACAGCGATATCCTGGTTTTCGTGAGGTTTCCAGCTGAGATATGCACTTTCTACGATAATCTTGGTGAAACTTCTGTCAGAAGTATGCAGAATCATCGGGATCGCGCTTTTCGAGCTATTTAATGCGGGAAACACGATATCTGGTTGTTTTCACCACTCCAAAGTGCCTTTGATATGCAGTACGGGCGACATCTTGATTTTCGTGAGGTTTCAAGCTGAGATATGCATTTTCTACGGTTATCTTGGTGAGACTTCTGTCCGAAGTATGCAGAATCATGGAGATCGCTCTTTTCGAGCTATTTAATGCGAGAAACTAGTTTTCTGGGGTTTTCACCACTCCACAGTTCGTTGGATATGCAGAACCGGAGATATCTTGGTTTTCGTGGGGTTTCAAGCTCAGATATGCATTTTCTGTGATAATCTTGGTGAGACTTCTGTACGAAGTATGCAGAATCATCGAGATCGCACTTTTCGAGCTATTTAATGCGAGAAACACGTTATTTGGTGTTTTCACCACTCCACAGTGCGTTTGATATGCAGAACCGGCGATATCTTGGTTTTCGTGGGGTTTCAAGCTGAGATCGGCATTTTCTGCGACAATCATGGTGAGACTTCTGTTAGAAGTATGCAGAATCATCGAGATCCCACTTTTCGAGCTATTTAATGCGAGAAACACGTTATCTGGTGTTTTCATCACTCCACAGTGCGTTTGATATGCAGAACCGGCGACATCTTGGCTTTCGTCGGGTATCAAGCTGAGATATGCATTTTCTACGGTTATCTTGGTGAGACTTCTGTCCGAAGTATGCAGAATCATCGAGATCGCTCTTTTCGAGCTATTTAATGCGAGAAACTAGTTTTCTGGGGTTTTCACCACTCCACAGTTCGTTGGATAAGCAGAACAGGAGATATCTTGGTTTTCGTGGGGTTTCAAGCTCAGATATGCATTTTCTGTGATAATCTTGGTGAGACTTCTGTACGAAGTATGCAGAATCATCGAGATCGCACTTTTCGAGCTATTTAATGCGAGAAACACGTTATTTGGTGTTTTCACCACTCCACAGTGCGTTTGATATGCAGAACCGGAGATATCTTGGTTTTCGTCGGGTATCAAGCTGAGATATGCATTTTCTACGGTTATCTTGGTGAGACTTCTGTCCGAAGTATGCAGAATCATCGAGATCGCTCTTTTCGAGCTATTTAATGCGAGAAACTAGTTTTCTGGGGTTTTCACCACTCCACAGTTCGTTGGATATGCAGAACCGGAGATATCTTGGTTTTCGTGGGGTTTCAAGCTCAGATATGCATTTTCTGTGATAATCTTGGTGAGACGTCTGTCCGAAGTATGCTTAATCATCGAGATCGCTCTATTCGAGCTATTTAATGCGATAAACACGTTATCTGGTGTTTTCAGCACTCCACAGTCCGTTTTATATGCAGAAACAGCGACATCTTGGATTTCGTCGAGTTTCAAGCTGAGATATGCATTTTCTATGATTATCTTGGTGAGACTTCAGTCAGAAGTATGCAGAATCATCTAGATCGCTCGTTTCGAGCTACTTAATGCGAGAAACACATTTTCTGGTGTTTTCACCACTCCACAGTGCGTTTGATATGCAGAACCAGCGATATCTTGGTTTTCGTGGGGTTTCAAGCTCAGATATGCATTTTCTGTGATAATCTTGGTGAGACTTCTGTACGAAGTATGCAGAATCATCGAGATCGCACTTTTCGAGCTATTTAATGCGAGAAACACGTTATTTGGTGTTTTCACCACTCCACAGTGCGTTTGATATGCAGAACCGGCGATATCTTGGTTTTCGTGGGGTTTCAAGCTGAGATCGGCATTTTCTGCGACAATCATGGTGAGACTTCTGTTAGAAGTATGCAGAATCTTCGAGAACGCTCTTTTCGAGCTACTTAATGCGCGAAACACGTTTTCTGGTGTTTTCACCACTCCACAGTGCGTTTGATATGCAGAACCGGCGACATCTTGATTTTCGTAAGGTTTCAAGCTGAGATATGCATTTTCTGCGATAATCTTGGTGAGACTTCAGTCAGAAGTATGCTGAATCATCTAGATCGCTCTTTTCGAGCTATTTAATGCAAAAAAATAAGTTTTCTGGTGTTTTCAACATTCCACAGTGCGTTTGATATGCAGAACCGGCGTCATCTTGATTTTCGTGAGGTTTCTAGGTGATATATTCATTTTTTGCGATAATATTGGTGAGACTTCAGTCAGAAGTACGCAGTATCATCTAGATCGACCGTTTCGAGCTACTTAATGCGAGAAACACGTTTTCTGGTGTTTTCACCACTCCACAGAACGTTTTATGTGCAGAACCGGCGACATCTTGGATTTCGTCGGGTTTCAAGCTGAGATATGCATTTTCTATGATTATCTTGGTGAGACTTCAGTCAGAAGTATGAAGAATCATCTAGATCCCTCTTTTCGAGCTATTTAATGCGAGAAACACGTTATCTGGTGTTTTCATCACTCCACAGTGCGTTTGATATGCAGAACCGGCGACATCTTGGCTTTCGTCGGGTATCAAGCTGAGATATGCATTTTCTACGGTTATCTTGGTGAGACTTCTGTCCGAAGTATGCAGAATCATCGAGATCGCTCTTTTCGAGCTATTTAATGCGAGAAACTAGTTTTCTGGGGTTTTCACCACTCCACAGTTCGTTGGATATGCAGAACCGGAGATATCTTGGTTTTCGTGGGGTTTCAAGCTCAGATATGCATTTTCTGTGATAATCTTGGTGAGACTTCTGTACGAAGTATGCAGAATCATCGAGATCGCACTTTTCGAGCTATTTAATGCGAGAAACACGTTATTTGGTGTTTTCACCACTCCACAGTGCGTTTGATATGCAGAACCGGCGATATCTTGGTTTTCGTGGGGTTTCAAGCTGAGATCGGCATTTTCTGCGACAATCATGGTGAGACTTCTGTTAGAAGTATGCAGAATCATCGAGATCGCACTTTTCGATCTATTTAATGCGAGGAACACGTTGTCTGGTGTATTCACCACTCCGCAGTTGGTATGATATGCAGAACCGGCGGTGTTTGGTTTTCGTCGGGTTTCAAGCTGAGATATGCATGTTTTACGATAATCTTGGTGAGACTTCTGTCCGAAGTATGCTTAATCATCGAGATCGCTCTATTCGAGCTATTTAATGCGCGAAACACGTTTTCTGGTGTTTTCAGCACTCCACAGTCCGTTTTATATGCAGAAACAGCGATATCCTGGTTTTCGTGAGGTTTCCAGCTGAGATATGCACTTTCTACGATAATCTTGGTGAAACTTCTGTCAGAAGTATGCAGAATCATCGGGATCGCTCTTTTCGAGCTATTTAATGCGGGAAACACGATATCTGGTTGTTTTCACCACTCCAAAGTGCCTTTGATATGCAGTACGGGCGACATCTTGATTTTCGTGAGGTTTCAAGCTGAGATATGCATTTTCTACGGTTATCTTGGTGAGACTTCTGTCCGAAGTATGCAGAATCATGGAGATCGCTCTTTTCGAGCTATTTAATGCGAGAAACTAGTTTTCTGGGGTTTTCACCACTCCACAGTTCGTTGGATATGCAGAACCGGAGATATCTTGGTTTTCGTGGGGTTTCAAGCTCAGATATGCATTTTCTGTGATAATCTTGGTGAGACTTCTGTACGAAGTATGCAGAATCATCGAGATCGCACTTTTCGAGCTATTTAATGCGAGAAACACGTTATTTGGTGTTTTCACCACTCCACAGTGCGTTTGATATGCAGAACCGGCGATATCTTGGTTTTCGTGGGGTTTCAAGCTGAGATCGGCATTTTCTGCGACAATCATGGTGAGACTTCTGTTAGAAGTATGCAGAATCATCGAGATCCCTCTTTTCGAGCTATTTAATGCGAGAAACACGTTATCTGGTGTTTTCATCACTCCACAGTGCGTTTGATATGCAGAACCGGCGACATCTTGGCTTTCGTCGGGTATCAAGCTGAGATATGCATTTTCTACGGTTATCTTGGTGAGACTTCTGTCCGAAGTATGCAGAATCATCGAGATCGCTCTTTTCGAGCTATTTAATGCGAGAAACTAGTTTTCTGGGGTTTTCACCACTCCACAGTTCGTTGGATAAGCAGAACAGGAGATATCTTGGTTTTCGTGGGGTTTCAAGCTCAGATATGCATTTTCTGTGATAATCTTGGTGAGACTTCTGTACGAAGTATGCAGAATCATCGAGATCGCACTTTTCGAGCTATTTAATGCGAGAAACACGTTATTTGGTGTTTTCACCACTCCACAGTGCGTTTGATATGCAGAACCGGAGATATCTTGGTTTTCGTCGGGTATCAAGCTGAGATATGCATTTTCTACGGTTATCTTGGTGAGACTTCTGTCCGAAGTATGCAGAATCATCGAGATCGCTCTTTTCGAGCTATTTAATGCGAGAAACTAGTTTTCTGGGGTTTTCACCACTCCACAGTTCGTTGGATATGCAGAACCGGAGATATCTTGGTTTTCGTGGGGTTTCAAGCTCAGATATGCATTTTCTGTGATAATCTTGGTGAGACTTCTGTACGAAGTATGCAGAATCATCGAGATCGCACTTTTCGAGCTATTTAATGCGAGAAACACGTTATTTGGTGTTTTCAGCACTCCACAGTCCGTTTTATATGCAGAAACAGCGATATCCTGGTTTTCGTGAGGTTTCCAGCTGAGATATGCACTTTCTACGATAATCTTGGTGAAACTTCTGTCAGAAGTATGCAGAATCATCGGGATCGCTCTTTTCGAGCATTTAATGCGAGAAACACGTTATCCGGTGTTTTCACCACTCCACAGTGCGTTTGATATGCAGAACCGGCGACATCTTGATTTTCGTGAGGTTTCCAGCTGAGATATGCATTTTCTGCGATAATCTTGGTGAGTCTTCTGTCAGAAGTATGCAGAATCATCGAGATCGCCCTTTTCGAGCTATTTAATGCGAGAAACACGTTATATGGTGTTTTCGCCACTCCACAGTGCGTTTGATATGCAGAACCGGCGACATCTTGATTTTCGTGAGGTTTCCAGCTGAGATATGCATTTTCTGCGATAATCTTGGTGAGTCTTCTCTCAGAAGTATGCAGAATCATCTAGATCGCTCTTTTCGAGCTTTTTAATGCGAGAAACACGTTTTCTGGTGTATACACCACTCCACAGTATGTTTGACATGCAGAACCGGAATTATCTTGGTTTCGGTCGGGTTTCAAGCTGAGATATGCATTTTCTGCGATAATCTTGGTGACACTTCAGTCAGAAGTATGAAGAATCATCTAGATCGCTCGTTTCGAGCTACTTAATGCGAGAAACACGTTTTCTGGTGTTTTCCCCACTCCACAGTGCGTTTGATATGCAGAACCGGCGACATCTTTGATTTCGTCGGGGTTCAAGCTGACATATGCATTTTCTACGATAATCTTGGTGACACTTCTGTCAGAAGTATGCAGAATCATCGGGATAGCTCTTTTCGAACTATTTAATGCGAGAAACACGTTTTCTGGTGTTTTCACCACTCCACAGAACGTTTTATGTGCAGAACCGGCGACATCTTGGATTTCGTCGAGTTTCAAGCTGAGATATGCATTTTCTATGATTATCTTGGTGAGACTTCAGTCAGAAGTATGCAGAATCATCTAGATCCCTCTTTTCGAGCTATTTAATGCGAGAAACACGTTATCTGGTGTTTTCACCACTCCACAGTGCGTTTGATATGCAGAACCGGCGACATCTTGGCTTTCGTCGGGTATCAAGCTGAGATATGCATTTTCTACGGTTATCTTGGTGAGACTTCTGTCCGAAGTATGCAGGATCATCGAGATCGCTCTTTTCGAGCTATTTAATGCGAGAAACACGTTATTTGGTGTTTTCACCACTCCACAGTGCGTTTGATATGCAGAACCGGCGATATCTTGGTTTTCGTGGGGTTTCAAGCTGAGATCGGCATTTTCTGCGACAATCATGGTGAGACTTCTGTTAGAAGTATGCAGAATCATCGAGATCGCACTTTTCGATCTATTTAATGCGAGGAACACGTTGTCTGGTGTATTCACCACTCCGCAGTTGGTTTGATATGCAGAACCGGCGGTGTTTGGTTTTCGTCGGGTTTCAAGCTGAGATATGCATGTTTTACGATAATCTTGGTGCGACTTCTGTCCGAAGTATGCTTAATCATCGAGATCGCTCTATTCGAGCTATTTAATGCGATAAACACGTTATCTGGTGTTTTCAGCACTCCACAGTCCGTTTTATATGCAGAAACAGCGACATCTTGGATTTCGTCGAGTTTCAAGCTGAGATATGCATTTTCTATGATTATCTTGGTGAGACTTCAGTCAGAAGTATGCAGAATCATCTAGATCCCTCTTTTCGAGCAATTTAATGCGAGAAACACGTTATCTGGTGTTTTCACCACTCCACAGTGCGTTTGATATGCAGAACCGGCGACATCTTGGCTTTCGTCGGGTATCAAGCTGAGATATGCATTTTCTACGGTTATCTTGGTGAGACTTCTGTCCGAAGTATGCAGGATCATCGAGATCGCTCTTTTCGAGCTATTTAATGCGAGAAACCCGTTATCTGGTGTTTTCACCACTCCATAGTGCGTTTGATATGCAGAACCAGCGATATCTTGGTTTTCGTGGGGTTTCAAGCGCAGATATGCATTTTCGGCGATAATCTTGGTGAGACTTCTGTCCGAAGTATGCAGAAACATCGAGAGCGCTCTTTTCGAGCTATTTAATGCGAGAAACTAGTTTTCTGGGGTTTTCACCACTCCACAGTTCGTTGGATATGCAGAACCGGAGATATCTTGGTTTTCGTGGGGTTTCAAGCTGAGATATGCATTTTCTGCGATAATCTTGGTGAGACTTCTGTCCGAAGTATGCAGAATCATCGAGATCGCTCTTTTCAAGCTATTTAATGCGAGAAACAAGTTATCTGGTGTTTTCACCACTCCACAGTGCGTTTGATATGCAGAACCAGCGATATCTTGGTTTTCGTGGGGTTTCAAGCTCAGATATGCATTTTCTGTGATAATCTTGGTGAGACTTCTGTACGAAGTATGCAGAATCATCGAGATCGCACTTTTCGAGCTATTTAATGCGAGAAACACGTTATTTGGTGTTTTCACCACTCCACAGTGCGTTTGATATGCAGAACCGGCGATATCTTGGTTTTCGTGGGGTTTCAAGCTGAGATCGGCATTTTCTGCGACAATCATGGTGAGACTTCTGTTAGAAGTATGCAGAATCATCGAGATCGCACTTTTCGATCTATTTAATGCGAGGAACACGTTGTCTGGTGTATTCACCACTCCGCAGTTGGTTTGATATGCAGAACCGGCGGTGTTTGGTTTTCGTCGGGTTTCAAGCTGAGATATGCATGTTTTACGATAATCTTGGTGAGACTTCTGTCCGAAGTATGCTTAATCATCGAGATCGCTCTATTCGAGCTATTTAATGCGATAAACACGTTATCTGGTGTTTTCAGCACTCCACAGTCCGTTTTATATGCAGAAACAGCGACATCTTGGATTTCGTCGAGTTTCAAGCTGAGATATGCATTTTCTATGATTATCTTGGTGAGACTTCAGTCAGAAGTATGCAGAATCATCTAGATCCCTCTTTTCGAGCTATTTAATGCGAGAAACACGTTATCTGGTGTTTTCACCACTCCACAGTGCGTTTGATATGCAGAACCAGCGATATCTTGGTTTTCGTGGGGTTTCAAGCGCAGATATGCATTTTCGGCGATAATCTTGGTGAGACTTCTGTCCGAAGTATGCAGAATCATCTAGATCGCTCGTTTCGAGCTACTTAATGCGAGAAACACATTTTCTGGTGTTTTCACCACTCCACAGTGCGTTTGATATGCAGAACCAGCGATATCTTGGTTTTCGTGGGGTTTCAAGCTCAGATATGCATTTTCTGTGATAATCTTGGTGAGACTTCTGTACGAAGTATGCAGAATCATCGAGATCGCACTTTTCGATCTATTTAATGCGAGGAACACGTTGTCTGGTGTATTCACCACTCCGCAGTTGGTTTGATATGCAGAACCGGCGGTGTTTGGTTTTCGTCGGGTTTCAAGCTGAGATATGCATTTTCTGTGATAATCTTGGTGAGACTTCTGTACGAAGTATGCAGAATCATCGAGATCGCACTTTTCGAGCTATTTAATGCGAGAAACACGTTATTTGGTGTTTTCAGCACTCCACAGTCCGTTTTATATGCAGAAACAGCGACATCTTGGATTTCGTCGAGTTTCAAGCTGAGATATGCATTTTCGGCGATAATCTTGGTGAGACTTCTGTCCGAAGTATGCTTAATCATCGAGATCGCTCTATTCGAGCTATTTAATGCGATAAACACGTTATCTGGTGTTTTCAGCACTCCACAGTCCGTTTTATATGCAGAAACAGCGACATCTTGGATTTCGTCGAGTTTCAAGCTGAGATATGCATTTTCTATGATTATCTTGGTGAGACTTCAGTCAGAAGTATGCAGAATCATCTAGATCCCTCTTTTCGAGCAATTTAATGCGAGAAACACGTTATCTGGTGTTTTCACCACTCCACAGTGCGTTTGATATGCAGAACCGGCGACATCTTGGCTTTCGTCGGGTATCAAGCTGAGATATGCATTTTCTACGGTTATCTTGGTGAGACTTCTGTCCGAAGTATGCAGGATCATCGAGATCGCTCTTTTCGAGCTATTTAATGCGAGAAACCCGTTATCTGGTGTTTTCACCACTCCATAGTGCGTTTGATATGCAGAACCAGCGATATCTTGGTTTTCGTGGGGTTTCAAGCGCAGATATGCATTTTCGGCGATAATCTTGGTGAGACTTCTGTCCGAAGTATGCAGAAACATCGAGAGCGCTCTTTTCGAGCTATTTAATGCGAGAAACTAGTTTTCTGGGGTTTTCACCACTCCACAGTTCGTTGGATATGCAGAACCGGAGATATCTTGGTTTTCGTGGGGTTTCAAGCTGAGATATGCATTTTCTGCGATAATCTTGGTGAGACTTCTGTCCGAAGTATGCAGAATCATCGAGATCGCTCTTTTCAAGCTATTTAATGCGAGAAACAAGTTATCTGGTGTTTTCACCACTCCACAGTGCGTTTGATATGCAGAACCAGCGATATCTTGGTTTTCGTGGGGTTTCAAGCTCAGATATGCATTTTCTGTGATAATCTTGGTGAGACTTCTGTACGAAGTATGCAGAATCATCGAGATCGCACTTTTCGAGCTATTTAATGCGAGAAACACGTTATTTGGTGTTTTCACCACTCCACAGTGCGTTTGATATGCAGAACCGGCGATATCTTGGTTTTCGTGGGGTTTCAAGCTGAGATCGGCATTTTCTGCGACAATCATGGTGAGACTTCTGTTAGAAGTATGCAGAATCTTCGAGAACGCTCTTTTCGAGCTACTTAATGCGCGAAACACGTTTTCTGGTGTTTTCACCACTCCACAGTGCGTTTGATATGCAGAACCGGCGACATCTTGATTTTCGTAAGGTTTCAAGCTGAGATATGCATTTTCTGCGATAATCTTGGTGAGACTTCAGTCAGAAGTATGCTGAATCATCTAGATCGCTCTTTTCGAGCTATTTAATGCAAAAAAATAAGTTTTCTGGTGTTTTCAACATTCCACAGTGCGTTTGATATGCAGAACCGGCGTCATCTTGATTTTCGTGAGGTTTCTAGGTGATATATTCATTTTTTGCGATAATATTGGTGAGACTTCAGTCAGAAGTACGCAGTATCATCTAGATCGACCGTTTCGAGCTACTTAATGCGAGAAACACGTTTTCTGGTGTTTTCACCACTCCACAGAACGTTTTATGTGCAGAACCGGCGACATCTTGGATTTCGTCGGGTTTCAAGCTGAGATATGCATTTTCTATGATTATCTTGGTGAGACTTCAGTCAGAAGTATGAAGAATCATCTAGATCCCTCTTTTCGAGCTATTTAATGCGAGAAACACGTTATCTGGTGTTTTCATCACTCCACAGTGCGTTTGATATGCAGAACCGGCGACATCTTGGCTTTCGTCGGGTATCAAGCTGAGATATGCATTTTCTACGGTTATCTTGGTGAGACTTCTGTCCGAAGTATGCAGAATCATCGAGATCGCTCTTTTCGAGCTATTTAATGCGAGAAACTAGTTTTCTGGGGTTTTCACCACTCCACAGTTCGTTGGATATGCAGAACCGGAGATATCTTGGTTTTCGTGGGGTTTCAAGCTCAGATATGCATTTTCTGTGATAATCTTGGTGAGACTTCTGTCCGAAGTATGCAGGATCATCGAGATCGCTCTTTTCGAGCTATTTAATGCGAGAAACACGTTATTTGGTGTTTTCACCACTCCACAGTGCGTTTGATATGCAGAACCGGCGACATCTTGATTTTCGTGAGGTTTCCAGCTGAGATATGCATTTTCTGCGATAATCTTGGTGAGTCTTCTGTCAGAAGTATGCAGAATCATCGAGATCGCCCTTTTCGAGCTATTTAATGCGAGAAACACGTTATATGGTGTTTTCGCCACTCCACAGTGCGTTTGATATGCAGAACCGGCGACATCTTGATTTTCGTGAGGTTTCCAGCTGAGATATGCATTTTCTGCGATAATCTTGGTGAGTCTTCTCTCAGAAGTATGCAGAATCATCTAGATCGCTCTTTTCGAGCTTTTTAATGCGAGAAACACGTTTTCTGGTGTATACACCACTCCACAGTATGTTTGACATGCAGAACCGGAATTATCTTGGTTTCGGTCGGGTTTCAAGCTGAGATATGCATTTTCTGCGATAATCTTGGTGACACTTCAGTCAGAAGTATGAAGAATCATCTAGATCGCTCGTTTCGAGCTACTTAATGCGAGAAACACGTTTTCTGGTGTTTTCCCCACTCCACAGTGCGTTTGATATGCAGAACCGGCGACATCTTTGATTTCGTCGGGGTTCAAGCTGACATATGCATTTTCTACGATAATCTTGGTGACACTTCTGTCAGAAGTATGCAGAATCATCGGGATCGCTCTTTTCGAACTATTTAATGCGAGAAACACGTTTTCTGGTGTTTTCACCACTCCACAGAACGTTTTATGTGCAGAACCGGCGACATCTTGGATTTCGTCGAGTTTCAAGCTGAGATATGCATTTTCTATGATTATCTTGGTGAGACTTCAGTCAGAAGTATGCAGAATCATCTAGATCCCTCTTTTCGAGCTATTTAATGCGAGAAACACGTTATCTGGTGTTTTCACCACTCCACAGTGCGTTTGATATGCAGAACCGGCGACATCTTGGCTTTCGTCGGGTATCAAGCGCAGATATGCATTTTCGGCGATAATCTTGGTGAGACTTCTGTCCGAAGTATGCAGAAACATCGAGAGCGCTCTTTTCGAGCTATTTAATGCGAGAAACTAGTTTTCTGGGGTTTTCACCACTCCACAGTTCGTTGGATATGCAGAACCGGAGATATCTTGGTTTTCGTGGGGTTTCAAGCTGAGATATGCATTTTCTGCGATAATCTTGGTGAGACTTCTGTCCGAAGTATGCAGAATCATCGAGATCGCTCTTTTCAAGCTATTTAATGCGAGAAACAAGTTATCTGGTGTTTTCACCACTCCACAGTGCGTTTGATATGCAGAACCAGCGATATCTTGGTTTTCGTGGGGTTTCAAGCTCAGATATGCATTTTCTGTGATAATCTTGGTGAGACTTCTGTCCGAAGTATGCAGAATCATCTAGATCCCTCTTTTCGAGCTATTTAATGCGAGAAACACGTTATCTGGTGTTTTCACCACTCCACAGTGCGTTTGATATGCAGAACCAGCGATATCTTGGTTTTCGTGGGGTTTCAAGCGCAGATATGCATTTTCGGCGATAATCTTGGTGAGACTTCTGTCCGAAGTATGCAGAATCATCTAGATCGCTCGTTTCGAGCTACTTAATGCGAGAAACACATTTTCTGGTGTTTTCACCACTCCACAGTGCGTTTGATATGCAGAACCAGCGATATCTTGGTTTTCGTGGGGTTTCAAGCTCAGATATGCATTTTCTGTGATAATCTTGGTGAGACTTCTGTACGAAGTATGCAGAATCATCGAGATCGCACTTTTCGAGCTATTTAATGCGAGAAACACGTTATTTGGTGTTTTCACCACTCCACAGTGCGTTTGATATGCAGAACCGGCGATATCTTGGTTTTCGTGGGGTTTCAAGCTGAGATCGGCATTTTCTGCGACAATCATGGTGACACTTCTGTTAGAAGTATGCAGAATCTTCGAGAACGCTCTTTTCGAGCTACTTAATGCGCGAAACACGTTTTCTGGTGTTTTCACCACTCCACAGTGCGTTTGATATGCAGAACCGGCGACATCTTGATTTTCGTAAGGTTTCAAGCTGAGATATGCATTTTCTGCGATAATCTTGGTGAGACTTCAGTCAGAAGTATGCTGAATCATCTAGATCGCTCTTTTCGAGCTATTTAATGCAAAAAAATAAGTTTTCTGGTGTTTTCAACATTCCACAGTGCGTTTGATATGCAGAACCGGCGTCATCTTGATTTTCGTGAGGTTTCTAGGTGATATATTCATTTTTTGCGATAATATTGGTGAGACTTCAGTCAGAAGTACGCAGTATCATCTAGATCGACCGTTTCGAGCTACTTAATGCGAGAAACACGTTTTCTGGTGTTTTCACCACTCCACAGAACGTTTTATGTGCAGAACCGGCGACATCTTGGATTTCGTCGGGTTTCAAGCTGAGATATGCATTTTCTATGATTATCTTGGTGAGACTTCAGTCAGAAGTATGAAGAATCATCTAGATCCCTCTTTTCGAGCTATTTAATGCGAGAAACACGTTATCTGGTGTTTTCATCACTCCACAGTGCGTTTGATATGCAGAACCGGCGACATCTTGGCTTTCGTCGGGTATCAAGCTGAGATATGCATTTTCTACGGTTATCTTGGTGAGACTTCTGTCCGAAGTATGCAGAATCATCGAGATCGCTCTTTTCGAGCTATTTAATGCGAGAAACTAGTTTTCTGGGGTTTTCACCACTCCACAGTTCGTTGGATATGCAGAACCGGAGATATCTTGGTTTTCGTGGGGTTTCAAGCTCAGATATGCATTTTCTGTGATAATCTTGGTGAGACTTCTGTCCGAAGTATGCAGGATCATCGAGATCGCTCTTTTCGAGCTATTTAATGCGAGAAACACGTTATTTGGTGTTTTCACCACTCCACAGTGCGTTTGATATGCAGAACCGGCGATATCTTGGTTTTCGTGGGGTTTCAAGCTGAGATCGGCATTTTCTGCGACAATCATGGTGAGACTTCTGTTAGAAGTATGCAGAATCATCGAGATCGCACTTTTCGATCTATTTAATGCGAGGAACACGTTGTCTGGTGTATTCACCACTCCGCAGTTGGTTTGATATGCAGAACCGGCGGTGTTTGGTTTTCGTCGGGTTTCAAGCTGAGATATGCATGTTTTACGATAATCTTGGTGAGACGTCTGTCCAAAGTATGCTTAATCATCGAGATCGCTCTATTCGAGCTATTTAATGCGATAAACACGTTATCTGGTGTTTTCAGCACTCCACAGTCCGTTTTATATGCAGAAACAGCGACATCTTGGATTTCGTCGAGTTTCAAGCTGAGATATGCATTTTCTATGATTATCTTGGTGAGACTTCAGTCAGAAGTATGCAGAATCATCTAGATCCCTCTTTTCGAGCTATTTAATGCGAGAAACACGTTATCTGGTGTTTTCACCACTCCACAGTGCGTTTGATATGCAGAACCAGCGATATCTTGGTTTTCGTGGGGTTTCAAGCGCAGATATGCATTTTCGGCGATAATCTTGGTGAGACTTCTGTCCGAAGTATGCAGAATCATCTAGATCGCTCGTTTCGAGCTACTTAATGCGAGAAACACATTTTCTGGTGTTTTCACCACTCCACAGTGCGTTTGATATGCAGAACCAGCGATATCTTGGTTTTCGTGGGGTTTCAAGCTCAGATATGCATTTTCTGTGATAATCTTGGTGAGACTTCTGTACGAAGTATGCAGAATCATCGAGATCGCACTTTTCGAGCTATTTAATGCGAGAAACACGTTATTTGGTGTTTTCACCACTCCACAGTGCGTTTGATATGCAGAACCGGCGATATCTTGGTTTTCGTGGGGTTTCAAGCTGAGATCGGCATTTTCTGCGACAATCATGGTGAGACTTCTGTTAGAAGTATGCAGAATCTTCGAGAACGCTCTTTTCGAGCTACTTAATGCGCGAAACACGTTTTCTGGTGTTTTCACCACTCCACAGTGCGTTTGATATGCAGAACCGGCGACATCTTGATTTTCGTAAGGTTTCAAGCTGAGATATGCATTTTCTGCGATAATCTTGGTGAGACTTCAGTCAGAAGTATGCTGAATCATCTAGATCGCTCTTTTCGAGCTATTTAATGCAAAAAAATAAGTTTTCTGGTGTTTTCAACATTCCACAGTGCGTTTGATATGCAGAACCGGCGTCATCTTGATTTTCGTGAGGTTTCTAGGTGATATATTCATTTTTTGCGATAATATTGGTGAGACTTCAGTCAGAAGTACGCAGTATCATCTAGATCGACCGTTTCGAGCTACTTAATGCGAGAAACACGTTTTCTGGTGTTTTCACCACTCCACAGAACGTTTTATGTGCAGAACCGGCGACATCTTGGATTTCGTCGGGTTTCAAGCTGAGATATGCATTTTCTATGATTATCTTGGTGAGACTTCAGTCAGAAGTATGAAGAATCATCTAGATCCCTCTTTTCGAGCTATTTAATGCGAGAAACACGTTATCTGGTGTTTTCATCACTCCACAGTGCGTTTGATATGCAGAACCGGCGACATCTTGGCTTTCGTCGGGTATCAAGCTGAGATATGCATTTTCTACGGTTATCTTGGTGAGACTTCTGTCCGAAGTATGCAGAATCATCGAGATCGCTCTTTTCGAGCTATTTAATGCGAGAAACTAGTTTTCTGGGGTTTTCACCACTCCACAGTTCGTTGGATATGCAGAACCGGAGATATCTTGGTTTTCGTGGGGTTTCAAGCTCAGATATGCATTTTCTGTGATAATCTTGGTGAGACTTCTGTCCGAAGTATGCAGGATCATCGAGATCGCTCTTTTCGAGCTATTTAATGCGAGAAACACGTTATTTGGTGTTTTCACCACTCCACAGTGCGTTTGATATGCAGAACCGGCGATATCTTGGTTTTCGTGGGGTTTCAAGCTGAGATCGGCATTTTCTGCGACAATCATGGTGAGACTTCTGTTAGAAGTATGCAGAATCATCGAGATCGCACTTTTCGATCTATTTAATGCGAGGAACACGTTGTCTGGTGTATTCACCACTCCGCAGTTGGTTTGATATGCAGAACCGGCGGTGTTTGGTTTTCGTCGGGTTTCAAGCTGAGATATGCATGTTTTACGATAATCTTGGTGAGACTTCTGTCCGAAGTATGCTTAATCATCGAGATCGCTCTATTCGAGCTATTTAATGCGATAAACACGTTATCTGGTGTTTTCAGCACTCCACAGTCCGTTTTATATACAGAAACAGCGACATCTTGGATTTCGTCGAGTTTCAAGCTGAGATATGCATTTTCTATGATTATCTTGGTGAGACTTCAGTCAGAAGTATGCAGAATCATCTAGATCCCTCTTTTCGAGCTATTTAATGCGAGAAACACGTTATCTGGTGTTTTCACCACTCCACAGTGCGTTTGATATGCAGAACCGGCGACATCTTGGCTTTCGTCGGGTATCAAGCTGAGATATGCATTTTCTACGGTTATCTTGGTGAGACTTCTGTCCGAAGTATGCAGGATCATCGAGATCGCTCTTTTCGAGCTATTTAATGCGAGAAACCCGTTATCTGGTATTTTCACCACTCCATAGTGCGTTTGATATGCAGAACCAGCGATATCTTGGTTTTCGTGGGGTTTCAAGCGCAGATATGCATTTTCGGCGATAATCTTGGTGAGACTTCTGTCCGAAGTATGCAGAAACATCGAGAGCGCTCTTTTCGAGCTATTTAATGCGAGAAACTAGTTTTCTGGGGTTTTCACCACTCCACAGTTCGTTGGATATGCAGAACCGGAGATATCTTGGTTTTCGTGGGGTTTCAAGCTGAGATATGCATTTTCTGCGATAATCTTGGTGAGACTTCTGTCCGAAGTATGCAGAATCATCGAGATCGCTCTTTTCAAGCTATTTAATGCGAGAAACAAGTTATCTGGTGTTTTCACCACTCCACAGTGCGTTTGATATGCAGAACCAGCGATATCTTGGTTTTCGTGGGGTTTCAAGCTCAGATATGCATTTTCTGTGATAATCTTGGTGAGACTTCTGTACGAAGTATGCAGAATCATCGAGATCGCACTTTTCGAGCTATTTAATGCGAGAAACACGTTATTTGGTGTTTTCACCACTCCACAGTGCGTTTGATATGCAGAACCGGCGATATCTTGGTTTTCGTGGGGTTTCAAGCTGAGATCGGCATTTTCTGCGACAATCATGGTGAGACTTCTGTTAGAAGTATGCAGAATCATCGAGATCGCACTTTTCGATCTATTTAATGCGAGGAACACGTTGTCTGGTGTATTCACCACTCCGCAGTTGGTTTGATATGCAGAACCGGCGGTGTTTGGTTTTCGTCGGGTTTCAAGCTGAGATATGCATGTTTTACGATAATCTTGGTGAGACGTCTGTCCGAAGTATGCTTAATCATCGAGATCGCTCTATTCGAGCTATTTAATGCGATAAACACGTTATCTGGTGTTTTCAGCACTCCACAGTCCGTTTTATATGCAGAAACAGCGACATCTTGGATTTCGTCGAGTTTCAAGCTGAGATATACATTTTCTATGATTATCTTGGTGAGACTTCAGTCAGAAGTATGCAGAATCATCTAGATCCCTCTTTTCGAGCTATTTAATGCGAGAAACACGTTATCTGGTGTTTTCACCACTCCACAGTGCGTTTGATATGCAGAACCAGCGATATCTTGGTTTTCGTGGGGTTTCAAGCGCAGATATGCATTTTCGGCGATAATCTTGGTGACACTTCTGTCCGAAGTATGCAGAATCATCTAGATCGCTCGTTTCGAGCTACTTAATGCGAGAAACACATTTTCTGGTGTTTTCACCACTCCACAGTGCGTTTGATATGCAGAACCAGCGATATCTTGGTTTTCGTGGGGTTTCAAGCTCAGATATGCATTTTCTGTGATAATCTTGGTGAGACTTCTGTACGAAGTATGCAGAATCATCGAGATCGCACTTTTCGAGCTATTTAATGCGAGAAACACGTTATTTGGTGTTTTCACCACTCCACAGTGCGTTTGATATGCAGAACCGGCGATATCTTGGTTTTCGTGGGGTTTCAAGCTGAGATCGGCATTTTCTGCGACAATCATGGTGAGACTTCTGTTAGAAGTATGCAGAATCTTCGAGAACGCTCTTTTCGAGCTACTTAATGCGCGAAACACGTTTTCTGGTGTTTTCACCACTCCACAGTGCGTTTGATATGCAGAACCGGCGACATCTTGATTTTCGTAAGGTTTCAAGCTGAGATATGCATTTTCTGCGATAATCTTGGTGAGACTTCAGTCAGAAGTATGCTGAATCATCTAGATCGCTCTTTTCGAGCTATTTAATGCAAAAAAATAAGTTTTCTGGTGTTTTCAACATTCCACAGTGCGTTTGATATGCAGAACCGGCGTCATCTTGATTTTCGTGAGGTTTCTAGGTGATATATTCATTTTTTGCGATAATATTGGTGAGACTTCAGTCAGAAGTACGCAGTATCATCTAGATCGACCGTTTCGAGCTACTTAATGCGAGAAACACGTTTTCTGGTGTTTTCACCACTCCACAGAACGTTTTATGTGCAGAACCGGCGACATCTTGGATTTCGTCGGGTTTCAAGCTGAGATATGCATTTTCTATGATTATCTTGGTGAGACTTCAGTCAGAAGTATGAAGAATCATCTAGATCCCTCTTTTCGAGCTATTTAATGCGAGAAACACGTTATCTGGTGATTTCATCACTCCACAGTGCGTTTGATATGCAGAACCGGCGACATCTTGGCTTTCGTCGGGTATCAAGCTGAGATATGCATTTTCTACGGTTATCTTGGTGAGACTTCTGTCCGAAGTATGCAGAATCATCGAGATCGCTCTTTTCGAGCTATTTAATGCGAGAAACTAGTTTTCTGGGGTTTTCACCACTCCACAGTTCGTTGGATATGCAGAACCGGAGATATCTTGGTTTTCGTGGGGTTTCAAGCTCAGATATGCATTTTCTGTGATAATCTTGGTGAGACTTCTGTACGAAGTATGCAGAATCATCGAGATCGCACTTTTCGAGCTATTTAATGCGAGAAACACGTTATTTGGTGTTTTCACCACTCCACAGTGCGTTTGATATGCAGAACCGGCGATATCTTGGTTTTCGTGGGGTTTCAAGCTGAGATCGGCATTTTCTGCGACAATCATGGTGAGACTTCTGTTAGAAGTATGCAGAATCATCGAGATCGCACTTTTCGATCTATTTAATGCGAGGAACACGTTGTCTGGTGTATTCACCACTCCGCAGTTGGTATGATATGCAGAACCGGCGGTGTTTGGTTTTCGTCGGGTTTCAAGCTGAGATATGCATGTTTTACGATAATCTTGGTGAGACTTCTGTCCGAAGTATGCTTAATCATCGAGATCGCTCTATTCGAGCTATTTAATGCGCGAAACACGTTTTCTGGTGTTTTCAGCACTCCACAGTCCGTTTTATATGCAGAAACAGCGATATCCTGGTTTTCGTGAGGTTTCCAGCAGAGATATGCACTTTCTACGATAATCTTGGTGAAACTTCTGTCAGAAGTATGCAGAATCATCGGGATCGCGCTTTTCGAGCTATTTAATGCGGGAAACACGATATCTGGTTGTTTTCACCACTCCAAAGTGCCTTTGATATGCAGAACCGGAGATATCTTGGTTTTCGTCGGGTATCAAGCTGAGATATGCATTTTCTACGGTTATCTTGGTGAGACTTCTGTCCGAAGTATGCAGAATCATCGAGATCGCTCTTTTCGAGCTATTTAATGCGAGAAACTAGTTTTCTGGGGTTTTCACCACTCCACAGTTCGTTGGATATGCAGAACCGGAGATATCTTGGTTTTCGTGGGGTTTCAAGCTCAGATATGCATTTTCTGTGATAATCTTGGTGAGACTTCTGTCCGAAGTATGCAGGATCATCGAGATCGCTCTTTTCGAGCTATTTAATGCGAGAAACACGTTATTTGGTGTTTTCACCACTCCACAGTGCGTTTGATATGCAGAACCGGCGATATCTTGGTTTTCGTGGGGTTTCAAGCTGAGATCGGCATTTTCTGCGACAATCATGGTGAGACTTCTGTTAGAAGTATGCAGAATCTTCGAGAACGCTCTTTTCGAGCTACTTAATGCGCGAAACACGTTTTCTGGTGTTTTCACCACTCCACAGTGCGTTTGATATGCAGAACCGGCGACATCTTGATTTTCGTAAGGTTTCAAGCTGAGATATGCATTTTCTGCGATAATCTTGGTGAGACTTCAGTCAGAAGTATGCTGAATCATCTAGATCGCTCTTTTCGAGCTATTTAATGCAAAAAAATAAGTTTTCTGGTGTTTTCAACATTCCACAGTGCGTTTGATATGCAGAACCGGCGTCATCTTGATTTTCGTGAGGTTTCTAGGTGATATATTCATTTTTTGCGATAATATTGGTGAGACTTCAGTCAGAAGTACGCAGTATCATCTAGATCGACCGTTTCGAGCTACTTAATGCGAGAAACACGTTTTCTGGTGTTTTCACCACTCCACAGAACGTTTTATGTGCAGAACCGGCGACATCTTGGATTTCGTCGGGTTTCAAGCTGAGATATGCATTTTCTATGATTATCTTGGTGAGACTTCAGTCAGAAGTATGAAGAATCATCTAGATCCCTCTTTTCGAGCTATTTAATGCGAGAAACACGTTATCTGGTGTTTTCATCACTCCACAGTGCGTTTGATATGCAGAACCGGCGACATCTTGGCTTTCGTCGGGTATCAAGCTGAGATATGCATTTTCTACGGTTATCTTGGTGAGACTTCTGTCCGAAGTATGCAGAATCATCGAGATCGCTCTTTTCGAGCTATTTAATGCGAGAAACTAGTTTTCTGGGGTTTTCACCACTCCACAGTTCGTTGGATATGCAGAACCGGAGATATCTTGGTTTTCGTGGGGTTTCAAGCTCAGATATGCATTTTCTGTGATAATCTTGGTGAGACTTCTGTCCGAAGTATGCAGGATCATCGAGATCGCTCTTTTCGAGCTATTTAATGCGAGAAACACGTTATTTGGTGTTTTCACCACTCCACAGTGCGTTTGATATGCAGAACCGGCGATATCTTGGTTTTCGTGGGGTTTCAAGCTGAGATCGGCATTTTCTGCGACAATCATGGTGAGACTTCTGTTAGAAGTATGCAGAATCATCGAGATCGCACTTTTCGATCTATTTAATGCGAGGAACACGTTGTCTGGTGTATTCACCACTCCGCAGTTGGTTTGATATGCAGAACCGGCGGTGTTTGGTTTTCGTCGGGTTTCAAGCTGAGATATGCATGTTTTACGATAATCTTGGTGAGACTTCTGTCCGAAGTATGCTTAATCATCGAGATCGCTCTATTCGAGCTATTTAATGCGATAAACACGTTATCTGGTGTTTTCAGCACTCCACAGTCCGTTTTATATACAGAAACAGCGACATCTTGGATTTCGTCGAGTTTCAAGCTGAGATATGCATTTTCTATGATTATCTTGGTGAGACTTCAGTCAGAAGTATGCAGAATCATCTAGATCCCTCTTTTCGAGCTATTTAATGCGAGAAACACGTTATCTGGTGTTTTCACCACTCCACAGTGCGTTTGATATGCAGAACCGGCGACATCTTGGCTTTCGTCGGGTATCAAGCTGAGATATGCATTTTCTACGGTTATCTTGGTGAGACTTCTGTCCGAAGTATGCAGGATCATCGAGATCGCTCTTTTCGAGCTATTTAATGCGAGAAACCCGTTATCTGGTATTTTCACCACTCCATAGTGCGTTTGATATGCAGAACCAGCGATATCTTGGTTTTCGTGGGGTTTCAAGCGCAGATATGCATTTTCGGCGATAATCTTGGTGAGACTTCTGTCCGAAGTATGCAGAAACATCGAGAGCGCTCTTTTCGAGCTATTTAATGCGAGAAACTAGTTTTCTGGGGTTTTCACCACTCCACAGTTCGTTGGATATGCAGAACCGGAGATATCTTGGTTTTCGTGGGGTTTCAAGCTGAGATATGCATTTTCTGCGATAATCTTGGTGAGACTTCTGTCCGAAGTATGCAGAATCATCGAGATCGCTCTTTTCAAGCTATTTAATGCGAGAAACAAGTTATCTGGTGTTTTCACCACTCCACAGTGCGTTTGATATGCAGAACCAGCGATATCTTGGTTTTCGTGGGGTTTCAAGCTCAGATATGCATTTTCTGTGATAATCTTGGTGAGACTTCTGTACGAAGTATGCAGAATCATCGAGATCGCACTTTTCGAGCTATTTAATGCGAGAAACACGTTATTTGGTGTTTTCACCACTCCACAGTGCGTTTGATATGCAGAACCGGCGATATCTTGGTTTTCGTGGGGTTTCAAGCTGAGATCGGCATTTTCTGCGACAATCATGGTGAGACTTCTGTTAGAAGTATGCAGAATCATCGAGATCGCACTTTTCGATCTATTTAATGCGAGGAACACGTTGTCTGGTGTATTCACCACTCCGCAGTTGGTTTGATATGCAGAACCGGCGGTGTTTGGTTTTCGTCGGGTTTCAAGCTGAGATATGCATGTTTTACGATAATCTTGGTGAGACGTCTGTCCGAAGTATGCTTAATCATCGAGATCGCTCTATTCGAGCTATTTAATGCGATAAACACGTTATCTGGTGTTTTCAGCACTCCACAGTCCGTTTTATATGCAGAAACAGCGACATCTTGGATTTCGTCGAGTTTCAAGCTGAGATATGCATTTTCTATGATTATCTTGGTGAGACTTCAGTCAGAAGTATGCAGAATCATCTAGATCCCTCTTTTCGAGCTATTTAATGCGAGAAACACGTTATCTGGTGTTTTCACCACTCCACAGTGCGTTTGATATGCAGAACCAGCGATATCTTGGTTTTCGTGGGGTTTCAAGCGCAGATATGCATTTTCGGCGATAATCTTGGTGACACTTCTGTCCGAAGTATGCAGAATCATCTAGATCGCTCGTTTCGAGCTACTTAATGCGAGAAACACATTTTCTGGTGTTTTCACCACTCCACAGTGCGTTTGATATGCAGAACCAGCGATATCTTGGTTTTCGTGGGGTTTCAAGCTCAGATATGCATTTTCTGTGATAATCTTGGTGAGACTTCTGTACGAAGTATGCAGAATCATCGAGATCGCACTTTTCGAGCTATTTAATGCGAGAAACACGTTATTTGGTGTTTTCACCACTCCACAGTGCGTTTGATATGCAGAACCGGCGATATCTTGGTTTTCGTGGGGTTTCAAGCTGAGATCGGCATTTTCTGCGACAATCATGGTGAGACTTCTGTTAGAAGTATGCAGAATCTTCGAGAACGCTCTTTTCGAGCTACTTAATGCGCGAAACACGTTTTCTGGTGTTTTCACCACTCCACAGTGCGTGTGATATGCAGAACCGGCGACATCTTGATTTTCGTAAGGTTTCAAGCTGAGATATGCATTTTCTGCGATAATCTTGGTGAGACTTCAGTCAGAAGTATGCTGAATCATCTAGATCGCTCTTTTCGAGCTATTTAATGCAAAAAAATAAGTTTTCTGGTGTTTTCAACATTCCACAGTGCGTTTGATATGCAGAACCGGCGTCATCTTGATTTTCGTGAGGTTTCTAGGTGATATATTCATTTTTTGCGATAATATTGGTGAGACTTCAGTCAGAAGTACGCAGTATCATCTAGATCGACCGTTTCGAGCTACTTAATGCGAGAAACACGTTTTCTGGTGTTTTCACCACTCCACAGAACGTTTTATGTGCAGAACCGGCGACATCTTGGATTTCGTCGGGTTTCAAGCTGAGATATGCATTTTCTATGATTATCTTGGTGAGACTTCAGTCAGAAGTATGAAGAATCATCTAGATCCCTCTTTTCGAGCTATTTAATGCGAGAAACACGTTATCTGGTGTTTTCATCACTCCACAGTGCGTTTGATATGCAGAACCGGCGACATCTTGGCTTTCGTCGGGTATCAAGCTGAGATATGCATTTTCTACGGTTATCTTGGTGAGACTTCTGTCCGAAGTATGCAGAATCATCGAGATCGCTCTTTTCGAGCTATTTAATGCGAGAAACTAGTTTTCTGGGGTTTTCACCACTCCACAGTTCGTTGGATATGCAGAACCGGAGATATCTTGGTTTTCGTGGGGTTTCAAGCTCAGATATGCATTTTCTGTGATAATCTTGGTGAGACTTCTGTACGAAGTATGCAGAATCATCGAGATCGCACTTTTCGAGCTATTTAATGCGAGAAACACGTTATTTGGTGTTTTCACCACTCCACAGTGCGTTTGATATGCAGAACCGGCGATATCTTGGTTTTCGTGGGGTTTCAAGCTGAGATCGGCATTTTCTGCGACAATCATGGTGAGACTTCTGTTAGAAGTATGCAGAATCATCGAGATCGCACTTTTCGATCTATTTAATGCGAGGAACACGTTGTCTGGTGTATTCACCACTCCGCAGTTGGTATGATATGCAGAACCGGCGGTGTTTGGTTTTCGTCGGGTTTCAAGCTGAGATATGCATGTTTTACGATAATCTTGGTGAGACTTCTGTCCGAAGTATGCTTAATCATCGAGATCGCTCTATTCGAGCTATTTAATGCGCGAAACACGTTTTCTGGTGTTTTCAGCACTCCACAGTCCGTTTTATATGCAGAAACAGCGATATCCTGGTTTTCGTGAGGTTTCCAGCTGAGATATGCACTTTCTACGATAATCTTGGTGAAACTTCTGTCAGAAGTATGCAGAATCATCGGGATCGCGCTTTTCGAGCTATTTAATGCGGGAAACACGATATCTGGTTGTTTTCACCACTCCAAAGTGCCTTTGATATGCAGAACCGGAGATATCTTGGTTTTCGTCGGGTATCAAGCTGAGATATGCATTTTCTACGGTTATCTTGGTGAGACTTCTGTCCGAAGTATGCAGAATCATCGAGATCGCTCTTTTCGAGCTATTTAATGCGAGAAACTAGTTTTCTGGGGTTTTCACCACTCCACAGTTCGTTGGATATGCAGAACCGGAGATATCTTGGTTTTCGTGGGGTTTCAAGCTCAGATATGCATTTTCTGTGATAATCTTGGTGAGACTTCTGTACGAAGTATGCAGAATCATCGAGATCGCACTTTTCGAGCTATTTAATGCGAGAAACACGTTATTTGGTGTTTTCAGCACTCCACAGTCCGTTTTATATGCAGAAACAGCGATATCCTGGTTTTCGTGAGGTTTCCAGCTGAGATATGCACTTTCTACGATAATCTTGGTGAAACTTCTGTCAGAAGTATGCAGAATCATCGGGATCGCTCTTTTCGAGCATTTAATGCGAGAAACACGTTATCCGGTGTTTTCACCACTCCACAGTGCGTTTGATATGCAGAACCGGCGACATCTTGATTTTCGTGAGGTTTCCAGCTGAGATATGCATTTTCTGCGATAATCTTGGTGAGACTTCTGTACGAAGTATGCAGAATCATCGAGATCGCACTTTTCGAGCTATTTAATGCGAGAAACACGTTATTTGGTGTTTTCACCACTCCACAGTGCGTTTGATATGCAGAACCGGCGATATCTTGGTTTTCGTGGGGTTTCAAGCTGAGATCGGCATTTTCTGCGACAATCATGGTGAGACTTCTGTTAGAAGTATGCAGAATCTTCGAGAACGCTCTTTTCGAGCTACTTAATGCGCGAAACACGTTTTCTGGTGTTTTCACCACTCCACAGTGCGTTTGATATGCAGAACCGGCGACATCTTGATTTTCGTAAGGTTTCAAGCTGAGATATGCATTTTCTGCGATAATCTTGGTGAGACTTCAGTCAGAAGTATGCTGAATCATCTAGATCGCTCTTTTCGAGCTATTTAATGCAAAAAAATAAGTTTTCTGGTGTTTTCAACATTCCACAGTGCGTTTGATATGCAGAACCGGCGTCATCTTGATTTTCGTGAGGTTTCTAGGTGATATATTCATTTTTTGCGATAATATTGGTGAGACTTCAGTCAGAAGTACGCAGTATCATCTAGATCGACCGTTTCGAGCTACTTAATGCGAGAAACACGTTTTCTGGTGTTTTCACCACTCCACAGAACGTTTTATGTGCAGAACCGGCGACATCTTGGATTTCGTCGGGTTTCAAGCTGAGATATGCATTTTCTATGATTATCTTGGTGAGACTTCAGTCAGAAGTATGAAGAATCATCTAGATCCCTCTTTTCGAGCTATTTAATGCGAGAAACACGTTATCTGGTGTTTTCATCACTCCACAGTGCGTTTGATATGCAGAACCGGCGACATCTTGGCTTTCGTCGGGTATCAAGCTGAGATATGCATTTTCTACGGTTATCTTGGTGAGACTTCTGTCCGAAGTATGCAGAATCATCGAGATCGCTCTTTTCGAGCTATTTAATGCGAGAAACTAGTTTTCTGGGGTTTTCACCACTCCACAGTTCGTTGGATATGCAGAACCGGAGATATCTTGGTTTTCGTGGGGTTTCAAGCTCAGATATGCATTTTCTGTGATAATCTTGGTGAGACTTCTGTACGAAGTATGCAGAATCATCGAGATCGCACTTTTCGAGCTATTTAATGCGAGAAACACGTTATTTGGTGTTTTCACCACTCCACAGTGCGTTTGATATGCAGAACCGGCGATATCTTGGTTTTCGTGGGGTTTCAAGCTGAGATCGGCATTTTCTGCGACAATCATGGTGAGACTTCTGTTAGAAGTATGCAGAATCATCGAGATCGCACTTTTCGATCTATTTAATGCGAGGAACACGTTGTCTGGTGTATTCACCACTCCGCAGTTGGTATGATATGCAGAACCGGCGGTGTTTGGTTTTCGTCGGGTTTCAAGCTGAGATATGCATGTTTTACGATAATCTTGGTGAGACTTCTGTCCGAAGTATGCTTAATCATCGAGATCGCTCTATTCGAGCTATTTAATGCGCGAAACACGTTTTCTGGTGTTTTCAGCACTCCACAGTCCGTTTTATATGCAGAAACAGCGATATCCTGGTTTTCGTGAGGTTTCCAGCTGAGATATGCACTTTCTACGATAATCTTGGTGAAACTTCTGTCAGAAGTATGCAGAATCATCGGGATCGCGCTTTTCGAGCTATTTAATGCGGGAAACACGATATCTGGTTGTTTTCACCACTCCAAAGTGCCTTTGATATGCAGTACGGGCGACATCTTGATTTTCGTGAGGTTTCAAGCTGAGATATGCATTTTCTACGGTTATCTTGGTGAGACTTCTGTCCGAAGTATGCAGAATCATGGAGATCGCTCTTTTCGAGCTATTTAATGCGAGAAACTAGTTTTCTGGGGTTTTCACCACTCCACAGTTCGTTGGATATGCAGAACCGGAGATATCTTGGTTTTCGTGGGGTTTCAAGCTCAGATATGCATTTTCTGTGATAATCTTGGTGAGACTTCTGTACGAAGTATGCAGAATCATCGAGATCGCACTTTTCGAGCTATTTAATGCGAGAAACACGTTATTTGGTGTTTTCACCACTCCACAGTGCGTTTGATATGCAGAACCGGCGATATCTTGGTTTTCGTGGGGTTTCAAGCTGAGATCGGCATTTTCTGCGACAATCATGGTGAGACTTCTGTTAGAAGTATGCAGAATCATCGAGATCCCTCTTTTCGAGCTATTTAATGCGAGAAACACGTTATCTGGTGTTTTCATCACTCCACAGTGCGTTTGATATGCAGAACCGGCGACATCTTGGCTTTCGTCGGGTATCAAGCTGAGATATGCATTTTCTACGGTTATCTTGGTGAGACTTCTGTCCGAAGTATGCAGAATCATCGAGATCGCTCTTTTCGAGCTATTTAATGCGAGAAACTAGTTTTCTGGGGTTTTCACCACTCCACAGTTCGTTGGATAAGCAGAACAGGAGATATCTTGGTTTTCGTGGGGTTTCAAGCTCAGATATGCATTTTCTGTGATAATCTTGGTGAGACTTCTGTACGAAGTATGCAGAATCATCGAGATCGCACTTTTCGAGCTATTTAATGCGAGAAACACGTTATTTGGTGTTTTCACCACTCCACAGTGCGTTTGATATGCAGAACCGGAGATATCTTGGTTTTCGTCGGGTATCAAGCTGAGATATGCATTTTCTACGGTTATCTTGGTGAGACTTCTGTCCGAAGTATGCAGAATCATCGAGATCGCTCTTTTCGAGCTATTTAATGCGAGAAACTAGTTTTCTGGGGTTTTCACCACTCCACAGTTCGTTGGATATGCAGAACCGGAGATATCTTGGTTTTCGTGGGGTTTCAAGCTCAGATATGCATTTTCTGTGATAATCTTGGTGAGACTTCTGTACGAAGTATGCAGAATCATCGAGATCGCACTTTTCGAGCTATTTAATGCGAGAAACACGTTATTTGGTGTTTTCAGCACTCCACAGTCCGTTTTATATGCAGAAACAGCGATATCCTGGTTTTCGTGAGGTTTCCAGCTGAGATATGCACTTTCTACGATAATCTTGGTGAAACTTCTGTCAGAAGTATGCAGAATCATCGGGATCGCTCTTTTCGAGCATTTAATGCGAGAAACACGTTATCCGGTGTTTTCACCACTCCACAGTGCGTTTGATATGCAGAACCGGCGACATCTTGATTTTCGTGAGGTTTCCAGCTGAGATATGCATTTTCTGCGATAATCTTGGTGAGTCTTCTGTCAGAAGTATGCAGAATCATCGAGATCGCCCTTTTCGAGCTATTTAATGCGAGAAACACGTTATATGGTGTTTTCGCCACTCCACAGTGCGTTTGATATGCAGAACCGGCGACATCTTGATTTTCGTGAGGTTTCCAGCTGAGATATGCATTTTCTGCGATAATCTTGGTGAGTCTTCTCTCAGAAGTATGCAGAATCATCTAGATCGCTCTTTTCGAGCTTTTTAATGCGAGAAACACGTTTTCTGGTGTATACACCACTCCACAGTATGTTTGACATGCAGAACCGGAATTATCTTGGTTTCGGTCGGGTTTCAAGCTGAGATATGCATTTTCTGCGATAATCTTGGTGACACTTCAGTCAGAAGTATGAAGAATCATCTAGATCGCTCGTTTCGAGCTACTTAATGCGAGAAACACGTTTTCTGGTGTTTTCCCCACTCCACAGTGCGTTTGATATGCAGAACCGGCGACATCTTTGATTTCGTCGGGGTTCAAGCTGACATATGCATTTTCTACGATAATCTTGGTGACACTTCTGTCAGAAGTATGCAGAATCATCGGGATCGCTCTTTTCGAACTATTTAATGCGAGAAACACGTTTTCTGGTGTTTTCACCACTCCACAGAACGTTTTATGTGCAGAAACGGCGACATCTTGGATTTCGTCGAGTTTCAAGCTGAGATATGCATTTTCTATGATTATCTTGGTGAGACTTCAGTCAGAAGTATGCAGAATCATCTAGATCCCTCTTTTCGAGCTATTTAATGCGAGAAACACGTTATCTGGTGTTTTCACCACTCCACAGTGCGTTTGATATGCAGAACCGGCGACATCTTGGCTTTCGTCGGGTATCAAGCTGAGATATGCATTTTCTACGGTTATCTTGGTGAGACTTCTGTCCGAAGTATGCAGGATCATCGAGATCGCTCTTTTCGAGCTATTTAATGCGAGAAACACGTTATTTGGTGTTTTCACCACTCCACAGTGCGTTTGATATGCAGAACCGGCGATATCTTGGTTTTCGTGGGGTTTCAAGCTGAGATCGGCATTTTCTGCGACAATCATGGTGAGACTTCTGTTAGAAGTATGCAGAATCATCGAGATCGCACTTTTCGATCTATTTAATGCGAGGAACACGTTGTCTGGTGTATTCACCACTCCGCAGTTGGTTTGATATGCAGAACCGGCGGTGTTTGGTTTTCGTCGGGTTTCAAGCTGAGATATGCATGTTTTACGATAATCTTGGTGCGACTTCTGTCCGAAGTATGCTTAATCATCGAGATCGCTCTATTCGAGCTATTTAATGCGATAAACACGTTATCTGGTGTTTTCAGCACTCCACAGTCCGTTTTATATGCAGAAACAGCGACATCTTGGATTTCGTCGAGTTTCAAGCTGAGATATGCATTTTCTATGATTATCTTGGTGAGACTTCAGTCAGAAGTATGCAGAATCATCTAGATCCCTCTTTTCGAGCAATTTAATGCGAGAAACACGTTATCTGGTGTTTTCACCACTCCACAGTGCGTTTGATATGCAGAACCGGCGACATCTTGGCTTTCGTCGGGTATCAAGCTGAGATATGCATTTTCTACGGTTATCTTGGTGAGACTTCTGTCCGAAGTATGCAGGATCATCGAGATCGCTCTTTTCGAGCTATTTAATGCGAGAAACCCGTTATCTGGTGTTTTCACCACTCCATAGTGCGTTTGATATGCAGAACCAGCGATATCTTGGTTTTCGTGGGGTTTCAAGCGCAGATATGCATTTTCGGCGATAATCTTGGTGAGACTTCTGTCCGAAGTATGCAGAAACATCGAGAGCGCTCTTTTCGAGCTATTTAATGCGAGAAACTAGTTTTCTGGGGTTTTCACCACTCCACAGTTCGTTGGATATGCAGAACCGGAGATATCTTGGTTTTCGTGGGGTTTCAAGCTGAGATATGCATTTTCTGCGATAATCTTGGTGAGACTTCTGTCCGAAGTATGCAGAATCATCGAGATCGCTCTTTTCAAGCTATTTAATGCGAGAAACAAGTTATCTGGTGTTTTCACCACTCCACAGTGCGTTTGATATGCAGAACCAGCGATATCTTGGTTTTCGTGGGGTTTCAAGCTCAGATATGCATTTTCTGTGATAATCTTGGTGAGACTTCTGTACGAAGTATGCAGAATCATCGAGATCGCACTTTTCGAGCTATTTAATGCGAGAAACACGTTATTTGGTGTTTTCACCACTCCACAGTGCGTTTGATATGCAGAACCGGCGATATCTTGGTTTTCGTGGGGTTTGAAGCTGAGATCGGCATTTTCTGCGACAATCAGGGTGAGACTTCTGTTAGAAGTATGCAGAATCATCGAGATCGCACTTTTCGATCTATTTAATGCGAGGAACACGTTGTCTGGTGTATTCACCACTCCGCAGTTGGTTTGATATGCAGAACCGGCGGTGTTTGGTTTTCGTCGGGTTTCAAGCTGAGATATGCATGTTTTACGATAATCTTGGTGAGACTTCTGTCCGAAGTATGCTTAATCATCGAGATCGCTCTATTCGAGCTATTTAATGCGATAAACACGTTATCTGGTGTTTTCAGCACTCCACAGTCCGTTTTATATGCAGAAACAGCGACATCTTGGATTTCGTCGAGTTTCAAGCTGAGATATGCATTTTCTATGATTATCTTGGTGAGACTTCAGTCAGAAGTATGCAGAATCATCTAGATCCCTCTTTTCGAGCTATTTAATGCGAGAAACACGTTATCTGGTGTTTTCACCACTCCACAGTGCGTTTGATATGCAGAACCAGCGATATCTTGGTTTTCGTGGGGTTTCAAGCGCAGATATGCATTTTCGGCGATAATCTTGGTGAGACTTCTGTCCGAAGTATGCAGAATCATCTAGATCGCTCGTTTCGAGCTACTTAATGCGAGAAACACATTTTCTGGTGTTTTCACCACTCCACAGTGCGTTTGATATGCAGAACCAGCGATATCTTGGTTTTCGTGGGGTTTCAAGCTCAGATATGCATTTTCTGTGATAATCTTGGTGAGACTTCTGTACGAAGTATGCAGAATCATCGAGATCGCACTTTTCGATCTATTTAATGCGAGGAACACGTTGTCTGGTGTATTCACCACTCCGCAGTTGGTTTGATATGCAGAACCGGCGGTGTTTGGTTTTCGTCGGGTTTCAAGCTGAGATATGCATGTTTTACGATAATCTTGGTGCGACTTCTGTCCGAAGTATGCTTAATCATCGAGATCGCTCTATTCGAGCTATTTAATGCGATAAACACGTTATCTGGTGTTTTCAGCACTCCACAGTCCGTTTTATATGCAGAAACAGCGACATCTTGGATTTCGTCGAGTTTCAAGCTGAGATATGCATTTTCTATGATTATCTTGGTGAGACTTCAGTCAGAAGTATGCAGAATCATCTAGATCCCTCTTTTCGAGCAATTTAATGCGAGAAACACGTTATCTGGTGTTTTCACCACTCCACAGTGCGTTTGATATGCAGAACCGGCGACATCTTGGCTTTCGTCGGGTATCAAGCTGAGATATGCATTTTCTACGGTTATCTTGGTGAGACTTCTGTCCGAAGTATGCAGGATCATCGAGATCGCTCTTTTCGAGCTATTTAATGCGAGAAACCCGTTATCTGGTGTTTTCACCACTCCATAGTGCGTTTGATATGCAGAACCAGCGATATCTTGGTTTTCGTGGGGTTTCAAGCGCAGATATGCATTTTCGGCGATAATCTTGGTGAGACTTCTGTCCGAAGTATGCAGAAACATCGAGAGCGCTCTTTTCGAGCTATTTAATGCGAGAAACTAGTTTTCTGGGGTTTTCACCACTCCACAGTTCGTTGTATATGCAGAACCGGAGATATCTTGGTTTTCGTGGGGTTTCAAGCTGAGATATGCATTTTCTGCGATAATCTTGGTGAGACTTCTGTCCGAAGTATGCAGAATCATCGAGATCGCTCTTTTCAAGCTATTTAATGCGAGAAACAAGTTATCTGGTGTTTTCACCACTCCACAGTGCGTTTGATATGCAGAACCAGCGATATCTTGGTTTTCGTGGGGTTTCAAGCTCAGATATGCATTTTCTGTGATAATCTTGGTGAGACTTCTGTACGAAGTATGCAGAATCATCGAGATCGCACTTTTCGAGCTATTTAATGCGAGAAACACGTTATTTGGTGTTTTCACCACTCCACAGTGCGTTTGATATGCAGAACCGGCGATATCTTGGTTTTCGTGGGGTTTCAAGCTGAGATCGGCATTTTCTGCGACAATCATGGTGAGACTTCTGTTAGAAGTATGCAGAATCATCGAGATCGCACTTTTCGATCTATTTAATGCGAGGAACACGTTGTCTGGTGTATTCACCACTCCGCAGTTGGTTTGATATGCAGAACCGGCGGTGTTTGGTTTTCGTCGGGTTTCAAGCTGAGATATGCATGTTTTACGATAATCTTGGTGAGACTTCTGTCCGAAGTATGCTTAATCATCGAGATCGCTCTATTCGAGCTATTTAATGCGATAAACACGTTATCTGGTGGTTTCAGCACTCCACAGTCCGTTTTATATGCAGAAACAGCGACATCTTGGATTTCGTCGAGTTTCAAGCTGAGATATGCATTTTCTATGATTATCTTGGTGAGACTTCAGTCAGAAGTATGCAGAATCATCTAGATCCCTCTTTTCGAGCTATTTAATGCGAGAAACACGTTATTTGGTGTTTTCACCACTCCACAGTGCGTTTGATATGCAGAACCGGCGATATCTTGGTTTTCGTGGGGTTTCAAGCTGAGATCGGCATTTTCTGCGACAATCATGGTGAGACTTCTGTTAGAAGTATGCAGAATCTTCGAGAACGCTCTTTTCGAGCTACTTAATGCGCGAAACACGTTTGCTGGTGTTTTCACCACTCCACAGTGCGTTTGATATGCAGAACCGGCGACATCTTGATTTTCGTAAGGTTTCAAGCTGAGATATGCATTTTCTGCGATAATCTTGGTGAGGCTTCAGTCAGAAGTATGCTGAATCATCTAGATCGCTCTTTTCGAGCTATTTAATGCAAAAAAATAAGTTTTCTGGTGTTTTCAACATTCCACAGTGCGTTTGATATGCAGAACCGGCGTCATCTTGATTTTCGTGAGGTTTCTAGGTGATATATTCATTTTTTGCGATAATATTGGTGAGACTTCAGTCAGAAGTACGCAGTATCATCTAGATCGACCGTTTCGAGCTACTTAATGCGAGAAACACGTTTTCTGGTGTTTTCACCACTCCACAGAACGTTTTATGTGCAGAACCGGCGACATCTTGGATTTCGTCGGGTTTCAAGCTGAGATATGCATTTTCTATGATTATCTTGGTGAGGCTTCAGTCAGAAGTATGAAGAATCATCTAGATTCCTCTTTTCGAGCTATTTAATGCGAGAAACAAGTTATCTGGTGTTTTCATCACTCCACAGTGCGTTTGATATGCAGAACCGGCGACATCTTGGCTTTCGTCGGGTATCAAGCTGAGATATGCATTTTCTACGGTTATCTTGGTGAGACTTCTGTCCGAAGTATGCAGAATCATCGAGATCGCTCTTTTCGAGCTATTTAATGCGAGAAACTAGTTTTCTGGGGTTTTCACCACTCCACAGTTTGTTTGATATGCAGAACCGGCGATATCTTGGTTTTCGTGGGGTTTCAAGCTGAGATCGGCATTTTGTGCGACAATCATGGTGAGACTTCTGTTAGAAGTGTGCAGAATCATCGAGATCGCACTTTTCGATCTATTTAATGCGAGGAACACGTTGTCTGGTGTATTCACCACTCCGCAGTTGGTATGTTATGCAGAACCGGCGGTGTTTGGTTTTCGTCGGGTTTCAAGCTGAGATATGCATGTTTTACGATAATCTTGGTGAGACTTCTGTCCGAAGTATGCTTAATCATCGAGATCGCTCTATTCGAGCTATTTAATGCGATAAACACGTTATCTGGTGTTTTCAGCACTCCACAGTCCGTTTTATATGCAGAAACAGCGATATCCTGGTTTTCGTGGGGTTTCAAGCTGAGATATGCATTTTCTGCGATAATCTTGGTGAGACTTCTGTCAGAAGTATGCAGAATCATCTAGATCGCTATTTTCGAGCTATTTAATGCGAAAAAACAAGTTTTCTGGTGTTTTCAACATTCCACAGTGCGTTTGATATGCAGAACCGGAGATAACTTGATTTTCGTCGGGGTTCAAGCTGAGATGTGCATTTTCTACGATAATCTTGGTGAGTCTTCTGTCAGAAGTATGCAGAATCTTCGAGAACGCTCTTTTCGAGCTACTTAATGCGCGAAACACGTTTTCTGGTGTTTTCACCACTCCACAGTGCGTTTGATATGCAGAACCGGCGACATCTTGATTTTCGTAAGGTTTCAAGCTGAGATATGCATTTTCTACGATAATCTTGGTGAGACTTCTATCAGAAGTATGCAGAATCATCGGGATCGCTCTTTTCGAGCTATTTAATGCGATAAAAACTTTATGTGGTGTTTTCGCCACTCCGCAGAGCGTTTGATATGCAGAACCGGCGGTATCTCGATTTGCGTGGTGTTTCCAGCTGATATATGCATTTTCAGCGATAATCTTGGTGAGTCTTTTGTCAGAAGTATGCAGAATCATCTAGATCGCTCTTTTCGAGCTATTTAATGCCAAAAAACAAGTTTTCTGGTGTTTTCACCACTCCACAGTGCGTTTGATATGCAGAACCAGCGACATCTTGGATTTCGTCGGGTTTCAAGCTGAGACATGCATTTTCTACGATAATCTTGGTGAGACTTCTGTCAGAAGTATGCAGAATCATCGAGATCCCTCTTTTCGAGCTATTTAATGCGAGAAACACGTTAACTGGTGTTTTCACCACTCCACAGTGCGTTTGATATGCAGAACCAGCGACATCTTGGATTTCGACGGGTTTCAAGCTGAGACATGCTTTTTCTACGATAATCTTGGTGAGACTTCTGTCAGAAGTATGCAGAATCTTCGAGTTCGCTCTTTTCGAGCAACTTAATGCGGGAAACACGTTATCTGGGGTTTTCACCACTCCACAGTGCGTTTGATATGCAGAACCGGCGATATCTCGATTTTCGTGGTGTTTCCAGATGAGAATATGCATTTTCAGCGATAATCTTGGTGAGTCTATTGTCACAAGTATGCAGAATCATCTAGATCGCTCTTTTCGAGCTATTTAATGCGAAAAAACCATTTTTCGGGTGTTTTCAAGATTCCACAGTGCGTTTGATATGCAGAACCTGCGATATCTTGATTTTCGTGGTGATTCCAGCTGATATATGCATTTTCAGCGATAATCTTGGTGAGTCTTTTGTCAGAAGTATGCAGAATCATCTAGATCGCTCTTTTCGAGCTATTTAATGCCAAAAAACAAGTTTTCTGGTGTTTTCAACATTCCACAGTGCGTTTGATAAGCAGAACCGGCGATATCTTGATTTTCGTGGTGTTTCCAGCTGAGATATGCATTTTCTACGATAATGTTGGTGAGACTTCTGTCAGAAGTATGCTGAATCATCTAGATCGCTCTTTTCGAGCTATTTAATGCAAAAAAATAAGTTTTCTGGTGTTTTCAACATTCCAAAGTGCGTTTGATATGCAGAACCGGCGATATCTTGATTTTTGTGGTGTTTCCAGCTGAGATATGCACTTTCTACGATAATCTTGGTGAAACTTCTGTCAGAAGTATGCGGAATCATCGGGATCGCTCTTTTCGAGCTATTTAATGCGGGAAACACGATATCTGGTTGTTTTCACCACTCCACAGTGCCTTTGATATGCAGTACGGGCGACATCTTGATTTTCGTGAGGTTTCAAGCTGAGATATGCATGTTCTGCGATAATCTTGGTGAGACTTCTGTCAGAAGTATACAGAATCATCGGGATCGCTCTTTTCGAGCATTTAATGCGAGAAAAACGTTATGTGGTGTTTTCACCACTCCGCTGTGCGTTTGATATGCAGAACGGGCGACATCTTGATTTTCGTGAGGTTTCAAGCTGAGATATGCATGTTCTGCGATAATCTTGGTGAGACTTCTGTCAGAAGTATGCAGAATCATCGGGATCGCTCTTTTCGAGCATTTAATGCGGGAAACACGTTATCCGGTGTTTTCACCACTCCACAGTGCGTTTGATATGCAGAACCGGCGACATCTTGGCTTTCGTCGGGCATCAAGCTGAGATATGCATTTTCTACGATAATCTTGGTGAGACTTCTGTCAGAAGTATGCAGAATCTTCGAGATCGCTCTTTTCGAGCAACTTAATGCGAGAAACACGTTATCTGGTGTTTTCACAACTCCACAGTGCGTTTGATATGCAGAACCGGCGACATCTTGGATTTCGTCGGGGTTCAAGCTGAGATATGCGTTTTCTACGATAATCTTAGTGAGACTTCTGTCAGAAGTATGCAGAATCATCGGGATCGCTCTTTTCAAGCTATTTAATGCGGGAAACACGATATCTGGTTGTTTTCACCACTCCACAGTGCCTTTGATATGCAGAACGGGCGACATCTTGATTTTCGTGAGGTTTCAAGCTGAGATATGCATGTTCTGCGATAATCTTGGTGAGACTTGTGTCGGAAGTATGCAGAATCATCGGGATCGCTCTTTTCGAGCATTTAATGCGAGAAACACGTTATCCGGTGTTTTCACCACTCCACAGTGCCTTTGATATGCAGAACCAGCGACATCTTGGATTTCGTCGGGTTTCAAGCTGAGACATGCATTTTCTACGATAATCTTGGTGAGACTTCTGTCAGAAGTATGCAGAATCATCGAGATCCCTCTTTTCGAGCTATTTAATGCGAGAAACACGTTAACTGGTGTTTTCACCACTCCACAGTGCGTTTGATATGCAGAACCAGCGACATCTTGGATTTCGTCGGGTTTCAAGCTGAGACATGCTTTTTCTACGATAATCTTGGTGAGACTTCTGTCAGAAGTATGCAGAATCTTCGAGTTCGCTCTTTTCGAGCAACTTAATGCGGGAAACACGTTTTCTGGGGTTTTCACCACTCCACAGTGCGTTTGATATGCAGAACCGGCGATATCTCGATTTTCGTGGTGTTTCCAGCTGATATATGCATTTTCAGCGATAATCTTGGTGAGTCTATTGTCACAAGTATGCAGAATCATCTAGATCGCTCTTTTCGAGCTATTTAATGCGAAAAAACCATTTTTCGGGTGTTTTCAAGATTCCACAGTGCGTTTGATATGCAGAACCGGCGATATCTTGATTTTCGTGGTGTTTCCAGCTGAGATATGCATTTTCTACGATAATGTTGGTGAGACTTCTGTCAGAAGTATGCAGAATCTTCGAGAACGCTCTTTTCGAGCTACTTAATGCGGCAAACACGTTTTCTGGTGTTTTCACCACTCCACGGTACGTTTGATGTGCAGAACCGGAGATAACTTGGTTTTCGTCGGGTTTCAAGCTGAGATATGCATTTTCTTCGATAATCTTGGTGAGACTTCTGTCAGAAGTATGCAGGATCTTCGAGAACGCTCTTTTCGAGCTACATAATGCGAGAAACACGTTTTCTGGTGTTTTCAACATTCCACAGTGCGTTTGATATGCAGAACCGGCGATATCTTGATTTTCGTGGTGTTTCCAGCTGATATATGCATTTTCTGCGATAATCTTGGTGAGTCTTTTGTCAGACGTATGCAGAATCATCTAGATCGCTCTTTTCGAGCTATTTAATGCGAAAAAACAAGCTTTCTGGTGTTTTCAACATTCCACAGTGCGTTTGATGTGCAGAACCGGCGATATCTTGATTTTCGGTGTGTTTCCAGCTGAGATATGCATTTTTTGCGATAATCTTGGTGAGTCTTTTGTCAGACGTATGCAGAATCATCTAGATCGCTCTTTTCGAGCTATTTAATGCGAAAAAACAAGCTTTCTGGTGTTTTCAACATTCCACAGTGCGTTTGATGTGCAGAACCGGCGATATCTTGATTTTCGGTGTGTTTCCAGCTGAGATATGCATTTTCTGTGATAATCTAGGTGAGTCTTCTGCCAGAAGTATGCAGAATCATCTAGATCGCTCTTGTCGAGCTACTTAATGCGAGAAACACGTTATATGGTTGTTTTCACCACTCCACAGTGCGTTTGATATGCAGAACCGGCGACATCTTGATTTTCGTGGTGTTTCCAGCTGATATATGCATTTTCTGCGATAATCTTGGTGAGTCTTTTGTCAGACGTATGCAGAATCATCTAGATCGCTCTTTTCGAGCTATTTAATGCGAAAAAACAAGTTTTCTGGTGTTTTCAACATTCCACAGTGCGTTTGATGTGCAGAACCGGCGATATCTTGATTTTCGGGGTGTTTCCAGCTGAGATATGCATTTTCTGCGATAATCTAGGTGAGACTTCAGTGAGAAGTATGCAGAATCATCTAGATCCCACTTTTCGAGCAATTTAATGCGAGAAACACGTTATCTGGTGTTTTCACCACTCCACAGTGCGTTTGATATGCAGAACCGGCGACATCTTGGCTTTCGTCGGGGTTCAACCTGAGATATGCATTTTCTGCGATAATCTTGGTGAGACATCAGTCAGAAGTATGCAGAATCATCGGGATCGCCCTTTTCGAGCTATTTAATGCGAGAAACACGTTATCTGGTGTTTTCGCCACTCCACAGTGCGTTTGATATGCAGAACCGGCGACATCTTGATTTTCGTGAGGTTTCCAGCTGAGATATGCATTTTCTGCGATAATCTTGGTGAGTCTTCTCTGAAGTATGCAGAATCATCTAGATCGCTCTTTTCGAGCTTTTTAATGCGAGAAACACGTTTTCTGGTGTATACACCACTCCACAGTATGTTTGACATGCAGAACCGGAAATATCTTGGTTTCGGTCGGATTTCAAGCTGAGATATGCATTTTCTGCGATAATCTTGGTGAGACTTCTGTCCGAAGTATGCAGAATCATCGAGATCGCTCTTTTCAAGCTATTTAATGCGAGAAACAAGTTATCTGGTGTTTTCACCACTCCACAGTGCGTTTGATATGCAGAACCAGCGATATCTTGGTTTTCGTGGGGTTTCAAGCTCAGATATGCATTTTCTGTGATAATCTTGGTGAGACTTCTGTACGAAGTATGCAGAATCATCGAGATCGCACTTTTCGAGCTATTTAATGCGAGAAACACGTTATTTGGTGTTTTCACCACTCCACAGTGCGTTTGATATGCAGAACCGGCGATATCTTGGTTTTCGTGGGGTTTCAAGCTGAGATCGGCATTTTCTGCGACAATCATGGTGAGACTTCTGTTAGAAGTATGCAGAATCATCGAGATCGCACTTTTCGATCTATTTAATGCGAGGAACACGTTGTCTGGTGTATTCACCACTCCGCAGTTGGTTTGATATGCAGAACCGGCGGTGTTTGGTTTTCGTCGGGTTTCAAGCTGAGATATGCATGTTTTACGATAATCTTGGTGAGACTTCTGTCCGAAGTATGCTTAATCATCGAGATCGCTCTATTCGAGCTATTTAATGCGATAAACACGTTATCTGGTGGTTTCAGCACTCCACAGTCCGTTTTATATGCAGAAACAGCGACATCTTGGATTTCGTCGAGTTTCAAGCTGAGATATGCATTTTCTATGATTATCTTGGTGAGACTTCAGTCAGAAGTATGCAGAATCATCTAGATCCCTCTTTTCGAGCTATTTAATGCGAGAAACACGTTATCTGGTGTTTTCACCACTCCACAGTGCGTTTGATATGCAGAACCAGCGATATCTTGGTTTTCGTGGGGTTTCAAGCGCAGATATGCATTTTCGGCGATAATCTTGGTGAGACTTCTGTCCGAAGTATGCAGAATCATCTAGATCGCTCGTTTCGAGCTACTTAATGCGAGAAACACATTTTCTGGTGTTTTCACCACTCCACAGTGCGTTTGATATGCAGAACCAGCGATATCTTGGTTTTCGTGGGGTTTCAAGCTCAGATATGCATTTTCTGTGATAATCTTGGTGAGACTTCTGTACGAAGTATGCAGAATCATCGAGATCGCACTTTTCGAGCTATTTAATGCGAGAAACACGTTATTTGGTGTTTTCACCACTCCACAGTGCGTTTGATATGCAGAACCGGCGATATCTTGGTTTTCGTGGGGTTTCAAGCTGAGATCGGCATTTTCTGCGACAATCATGGTGAGACTTCTGTTAGAAGTATGCAGAATCTTCGAGAACGCTCTTTTCGAGCTACTTAATGCGCGAAACACGTTTGCTGGTGTTTTCACCACTCCACAGTGCGTTTGATATGCAGAACCGGCGACATCTTGATTTTCGTAAGGTTTCAAGCTGAGATATGCATTTTCTGCGATAATCTTGGTGAGGCTTCAGTCAGAAGTATGCTGAATCATCTAGATCGCTCTTTTCGAGCTATTTAATGCAAAAAAATAAGTTTTCTGGTGTTTTCAACATTCCACAGTGCGTTTGATATGCAGAACCGGCGTCATCTTGATTTTCGTGAGGTTTCTAGGTGATATATTCATTTTTTGCGATAATATTGGTGAGACTTCAGTCAGAAGCACGCAGTATCATCTAGATCGACCGTTTCGAGCTACTTAATGCGAGAAACACGTTTTCTGGTGTTTTCACCACTCCACAGAACGTTTTATGTGCAGAACCGGCGACATCTTGGATTTCGTCGGGTTTCAAGCTGAGATATGCATTTTCTATGATTATCTTGGTGAGGCTTCAGTCAGAAGTATGAAGAATCATCTAGATCCCTCTTTTCGAGCTATTTAATGCGAGAAACAAGTTATCTGGTGTTTTCATCACTCCACAGTGCGTTTGATATGCAGAACCGGCGACATCTTGGCTTTCGTCGGGTATCAAGCTGAGATATGCATTTTCTACGGTTATCTTGGTGAGACTTCTGTCCGAAGTATGCAGAATCATCGAGATCGCTCTTTTCGAGCTATTTAATGCGAGAAACTAGTTTTCTGGGGTTTTCACCACTCCACAGTTTGTTTGATATGCAGAACCGGCGATATCTTGGTTTTCGTGGGGTTTCAAGCTGAGATCGGCATTTTCTGCGATAATCTTGGTGAGACTTCTGTCAGAAGTATGCAGAATCATCTAGATCGCTATTTTCGAGCTATTTAATGCGAAAAAACAAGTTTTCTGGTGTTTTCAACATTCCACAGTGCGTTTGATATGCAGAACCGGAGATAACTTGATTTTCGTCGGGGTTCAAGCTGAGATGTGCATTTTCTACGATAATCTTGGTGAGTCTTCTGTCAGAAGTATGCAGAATCTTCGAGAACGCTCTTTTCGAGCTACTTAATGCGCGAAACACGTTTTCTGGTGTTTTCACCACTCCACAGTGCGTTTGATATGCAGAACCGGCGACATCTTGATTTTCGTAAGGTTTCAAGCTGAGATATGCATTTTCTACGATAATCTTGGTGAGACTTCTATCAGAAGTATGCAGAATCATCGGGATCGCTCTTTTCGAGCTATTTAATGCGATAAAAACTTTATGTGGTGTTTTCGCCACTCCGCAGAGCGTTTGATATGCAGAACCGGCGGTATCTCGATTTGCGTGGTGTTTCCAGCTGATATATGCATTTTCAGCGATAATCTTGGTGAGTCTTTTGTCAGAAGTATGCAGAATCATCTAGATCGCTCTTTTCGAGCTATTTAATGCCAAAAAACAAGTTTTCTGGTGTTTTCACCACTCCACAGTGCGTTTGATATGCAGAACCAGCGACATCTTGGATTTCGTCGGGTTTCAAGCTGAGACATGCATTTTCTACGATAATCTTGGTGAGACTTCTGTCAGAAGTATGCAGAATCATCGAGATCCCTCTTTTCGAGCTATTTAATGCGAGAAACACGTTAACTGGTGTTTTCACCACTCCACAGTGCGTTTGATATGCAGAACCAGCGACATCTTGGATTTCGACGGGTTTCAAGCTGAGACATGCTTTTTCTACGATAATCTTGGTGAGACTTCTGTCAGAAGTATGCAGAATCTTCGAGTTCGCTCTTTTCGAGCAACTTAATGCGGGAAACACGTTATCTGGGGTTTTCACCACTCCACAGTGCGTTTGATATGCAGAACCGGCGATATCTCGATTTTCGTGGTGTTTCCAGATGAGAATATGCATTTTCAGCGATAATCTTGGTGAGTCTATTGTCACAAGTATGCAGAATCATCTAGATCGCTCTTTTCGAGCTATTTAATGCGAAAAAACCATTTTTCGGGTGTTTTCAAGATTCCACAGTGCGTTTGATATGCAGAACCTGCGATATCTTGATTTTCGTGGTGATTCCAGCTGATATATGCATTTTCAGCGATAATCTTGGTGAGTCTTTTGTCAGAAGTATGCAGAATCATCTAGATCGCTCTTTTCGAGCTATTTAATGCCAAAAAACAAGTTTTCTGGTGTTTTCAACATTCCACAGTGCGTTTGATAAGCAGAACCGGCGATATCTTGATTTTCGTGGTGTTTCCAGCTGAGATATGCATTTTCTACGATAATGTTGGTGAGACTTCTGTCAGAAGTATACTGAATCATCTAGATCGCTCTTTTCGAGCTATTTAATGCAAAAAAATAAGTTTTCTGGTGTTTTCAACATTCCAAAGTGCGTTTGATATGCAGAACCGGCGATATCTTGATTTTTGTGGTGTTTCCAGCTGAGATATGCACTTTCTACGATAATCTTGGTGAAACTTCTGTCAGAAGTATGCGGAATCATCGGGATCGCTCTTTTCGAGCTATTTAATGCGGGAAACACGATATCTGGTTGTTTTCACCACTCCACAGTGCCTTTGATATGCAGTACGGGCGACATCTTGATTTTCGTGAGGTTTCAAGCTGAGATATGCATGTTCTGCGATAATCTTGGTGAGACTTCTGTCAGAAGTATACAGAATCATCGGGATCGCTCTTTTCGAGCATTTAATGCGAGAAAAACGTTATGTGGTGTTTTCACCACTCCGCTGTGCGTTTGATATGCAGAACGGGCGACATCTTGATTTTCGTGAGGTTTCAAGCTGAGATATGCATGTTCTGCGATAATCTTGGTGAGACTTCTGTCAGAAGTATACAGAATCATCGGGATCGCTCTTTTCGAGCATTTAATGCGAGAAACACGTTATCTGGTGTTTTCACAACTCCACAGTGCGTTTGATATGCAGAACCGGCGACATCTTGGATTTCGTCGGGGTTCAAGCTGAGATATGCGTTTTCTACGATAATCTTAGTGAGACTTCGGTCAGAAGTATGCAGAATCATCGGGATCGCTCTTTTCAAGCTATTTAATGCGGGAAACACGATATCTGGTTGTTTTCACCACTCCACAGTGCCTTTGATATGCAGAACGGGCGACATCTTGATTTTCGTGAGGTTTCAAGCTGAGATATGCATGTTCTGCGATAATCTTGGTGAGACTTGTGTCGGAAGTATGCAGAATCATCGGGATCGCTCTTTTCGAGCATTTAATGCGAGAAACACGTTATCCGGTGTTTTCACCACTCCACAGTGCCTTTGATATGCAGAACCAGCGACATCTTGGATTTCGTCGGGTTTCAAGCTGAGACATGCATTTTCTACGATAATCTTGGTGAGACTTCTGTCAGAAGTATGCAGAATCATCGAGATCCCTCTTTTCGAGCTATTTAATGCGAGAAACACGTTAACTGGTGTTTTCACCACTCCACAGTGCGTTTGATATGCAGAACCAGCGACATCTTGGATTTCGTCGGGTTTCAAGCTGAGACATGCTTTTTCTACGATAATCTTGGTGAGACTTCTGTCAGAAGTATGCAGAATCTTCGAGTTCGCTCTTTTCGAGCAACTTAATGCGGGAAACACGTTTTCTGGGGTTTTCACCACTCCACAGTGCGTTTGATATGCAGAACCGGCGATATCTCGATTTTCGTGGTGTTTCCAGCTGATATATGCATTTTCAGCGATAATCTTGGTGAGTCTATTGTCACAAGTATGCAGAATCATCTAGATCGCTCTTTTCGAGCTATTTAATGCGAAAAAACCATTTTTCGGGTGTTTTCAAGATTCCACAGTGCGTTTGATATGCAGAACCGGCGATATCTTGATTTTCGTGGTGTTTCCAGCTGAGATATGCATTTTCTACGATAATGTTGGTGAGACTTCTGTCAGAAGTATGCAGAATCTTCGAGAACGCTCTTTTCGAGCTACTTAATGCGGCAAACACGTTTTCTGGTGTTTTCACCACTCCACGGTACGTTTGATGTGCAGAACCGGAGATAACTTGGTTTTCGTCGGGTTTCAAGCTGAGATATGCATTTTCTTCGATAATCTTGGTGAGACTTCTGTCAGAAGTATGCAGGATCTTCGAGAACGCTCTTTTCGAGCTACATAATGCGAGAAACACGTTTTCTGGTGTTTTCAACATTCCACAGTGCGTTTGATATGCAGAACCGGCGATATCTTGATTTTCGTGGTGTTTCCAGCTGATATATGCATTTTCTGCGATAATCTTGGTGAGTCTTTTGTCAGACGTATGCAGAATCATCTAGATCGCTCTTTTCGAGCTATTTAATGCGAAAAAACAAGCTTTCTGGTGTTTTCAACATTCCACAGTGCGTTTGATGTGCAGAACCGGCGATATCTTGATTTTCGGTGTGTTTCCAGCTGAGATATGCATTTTTTGCGATAATCTTGGTGAGTCTTTTGTCAGACGTATGCAGAATCATCTAGATCGCTCTTTTCGAGCTATTTAATGCGAAAAAACAAGCTTTCTGGTGTTTTCAACATTCCACAGTGCGTTTGATGTGCAGAACCGGCGATATCTTGATTTTCGGTGTGTTTCCAGCTGAGATATGCATTTTCTGTGATAATCTAGGTGAGTCTTCTGCCAGAAGTATGCAGAATCATCTAGATCGCTCTTGTCGAGCTACTTAATGCGAGAAACACGTTATATGGTTGTTTTCACCACTCCACAGTGCGTTTGATATGCAGAACCGGCGACATCTTGATTTTCGTGGTGTTTCCAGCTGATATATGCATTTTCTGCGATAATCTTGGTGAGTCTTTTGTCAGACGTATGCAGAATCATCTAGATCGCTCTTTTCGAGCTATTTAATGCGAAAAAACAAGTTTTCTGGTGTTTTCAACATTCCACAGTGCGTTTGATGTGCAGAACCGGCGATATCTTGATTTTCGGGGTGTTTCCAGCTGAGATATGCATTTTCTGCGATAATCTAGGTGAGTCTTCTGCCAGAAGTATGCAGAATCATCTAGATCGCTCTTTTCGAGCTATTTAATGCGAGAAAAACGTTATGTGGTGTTTTCACCACTCCGCAGTGCGTTTGATATGCAGAACCGGCGACATCTTGGATTTCGTCGGGGTTCAACCTGAGATATGCATTTTCTGCGATAATCTTGGTGAGACATCAGTCAGAAGTATGCAGAATCATCGGGATCGCCCTTTTCGAGCTATTTAATGCGAGAAACACGTTATCTGGTGTTTTCGCCACTCCACAGTGCGTTTGATATGCAGAACCGGCGACATATTGATTTTCGTGAGGTTTCCAGCTGAGATATGCATTTTCTGCGATAATCTTGGTGAGTCTTCTCTGAAGTATGCAGAATCATCTAGATCGCTCTTTTCGAGCTTTTTAATGCGAGAAACACGTTTTCTGGTGTATACACCACTCCACAGTATGTTTGACATGCAGAACCGGAAATATCTTGGTTTCGGTCGGATTTCAAGCTGAGATATGCATTTTCTGCGATAATCTTGGTGACACTTCAGTCAGAAGTATGCAGAATCATCTAGATCGCTCGTTTCGAGCTACTTAATGCGAGAAACACGTTTATTGGTGTTTTCCCCACTCCACAGTGCGTTTGATATGCAGAACCGGCGACATCTTTGATTTCGTCGGGGTTCAAGCTGACATATGCAATTTCTACGATAATCTTGGTGAGACATCAGTCAGAAGTATGCAGAATCATCGGGATCGCTCTTTTCGGGCTATTTAATGCGAGAAACACGTTATCTGGTTATTTCACCACTCCACAGTGCGTTTGATATGCAGAAGCGGCGACATCTTGATTTTCGTGAGGTTTCCAGCTGAGATATGCATTTTCTGCGATAATCTTGGGGAGTCTTCTGTCAGAAGTATTCAGAATCATCTAGATCGCTCTTTTCGAGCTATTTAATGCGAGAAACACGTTTTCTGGTGTATTCACCACTCCACAGTACGTTTGACATGCAGAACCGGAGATATCTTGGTTTCGGACGGGTTTCAAGCTGAGATATGCATTTTCTACGATAATCTTGGTGAGACTTTTGTCAGAAGTATGCAGAATCATCGAGATCGCCCTTTCCGAGCTAATTAATGCGAGAAACACGTTATATGGTGTTTTCGCCACTCCACAGTGCGTTTGATATGCAGAACCGGCGACATCTTGATTTTCGTGAGGTTTCCAGCTGAGATATGCATTTTCTGCGATAATCTTGGTGAGTCTTCTCTCAGAAGTATGCAGAATCATCTAGATCGCTCTTTTCGAGCTTTTTAATGCGAGAAACACGTTTTCTGGTGCTTTCACCACTCCACAGTGCGTTTGATATGCAGAACCGGCGACATCTTGGCTTTAGTCGAGGTTAAAACTGAGACATGCATTTTCTGCGATAATCTTGGTGATTCTTCTGTCAGAAGTATGCAGAATCTCCGAGATCGCTCTTTTCGAGCAACTTAATTCGAGAAACACGATATCTGGTTGTTTTCACCACTCCACAGTGCCTTTGATATGCAGAACGGGCGACATCTTGATTTTCGTGTGGTTTCAAGCTGAGATATGCATGTTCTGCGATAATCTTGGTGAGACTTGTGTCGGAAGTATGCAGAATCATCGGGATCGCTCTTTTCGAGCATTTAATGCGAGAAACACGTTATCCGGTGTTTTCACCACTCCACAGTGCCTTTGATATGCAGAACGGGCGACATCTTGATTTTCGTGAGGTTTCAAGCTGAGATATGCATGTTCTGCGATAATCTTGGTGAGACTTGTGTCAGAAGTATGCAGAATCTTCGAGATCGCTCTTTTCGAGCAACTTAATGCGAGAAACACGTTATCTGGTGTTTTCACCACTCCACAGTGCGTTTGATATGCAGAACCGCCGACATCTTGGCTTTCGTCGGGCATCAAGCTGAGATGTGCATTTTCTACGATAATCTTGGTGAGACTTCTGTCAGAAGTATGCAGAATCTCCGAGATCGCTCTTTTCGAGCAACTTAATTCGAGAAACACGTTATCTGGTGTTTTCACCACTCCACAGTGCGTTTGATATGCAGAACCATCGACATCTTGGATTTCGTCGAGTTTCAAGCTGAGACATGCATTTTCTACGATAATCTTGGTGAGACTTCTGTCAGAAGTATGCAGAATCATCTAGATCGCACTTTTCGAGCTATTTAATGCGAGAAACACGTTATCTGGTGTTTTCACCACTCCACAGTGCGTTTTATATGCAGAACCGCCGACATCTTGGATTTCGCCGGGGTTCAAGCTGAGATATGCATTTTCTACGATAATCTTGGTGAGACTTCTATCAGAAGTATGCAGAATCATCGGGATCGCTCTTTTCGAGCTATTTAATGCGATAAAAACTTTATGTGGTGTTTTCGCCACTCCGCAGAGCGTTTGATATGCAGAACCGGCGATATCTCGATTTGCGTGGTGTTTCCAGCTGATATATGCATTTTCAGCGATAATCTTGGTGAGTCTTTTGTCAGAAGTATGCAGAATCATCTAGATCGCTCTTTTCGAGCTATTTAATGCCAAAAAACAAGTTTTCTGGTGTTTTCACCACTCCACAGTGCGTTTGATATGCAGAACCAGCGAAATCTTGGATTTCGTCGGGTTTCAAGCTGAGACATGCATTTTCTACGATAATCTTGGTGAGACTTCTGTCAGAAGTATGCAGAATCATCGAGATCCCTCTTTTCGAGCTATTTAATGCGAGAAACACGTTAACTGGTGTTTTCACCACTCCACAGTGCGTTTGATATGCAGAACCAGCGACATCTTGGATTTCGTCGGGTTTCAAGCTGAGACATGCTTTTTCTACGATAATCTTGGTGAGACTTCTGTCAGAAGTATGCAGAATCTTCGAGTTCGCTCTTTTCGAGCTATTTAATGCCAAAAAACAAGTTTTCTGGTGTTTTCAACATTCCACAGTGCGTTTGATAAGCAGAACCGGCGATATCTTGATTTTCGTGGTGTTTCCAGCTGAGATATGCATTTTCTACGATAATGTTGGTGAGACTTCTGTCAGAAGTATGCAGAATCTTCGAGAACTCTCTTTTCGAGCTACTTAATGCGGCAAACACGTTTTCTGGTGTTTTCACCACTCCACGGTACGTTTGATGTGCAGAACCGGAGATAACTTGGTTTTCGTCGGGTTTCAAGCTGAGATATGCATTTTCTTCGATAATCTTGGTGAGACTTCTGTCAGAAGTATGCAGGATCTTCGAGAACGCTCTTTTCGAGCTACATAATACGAGAAACACGTTTTCTGGTGTTTTCAACATTCCACAGTGCGTTTGATATGCAGAACCGGCGATATCTTGATTTTCGTGGTGTTTCCAGCTGATATATGCATTTTTTGCGATAATCTTGGTGAGTCTTTTGTCAGACGTATGCAGAATCATCTAGATCGCTCTTTTCGAGCTATTTAATGCGAAAAAACAAGCTTTCTGGTGTTTTCAACATTCCACAGTGCGTTTGATGTGCAGAACCGGCGATATCTTGATTTTTGGTGTGTTTCCAGCTGAGATATGCATTTTCTGTGATAATCTAGGTGAGTCTTCTGCCAGAAGTATGCAGAATCATCTAGATCGCTCTTGTCGAGCTACTTAATGCGAGAAAAACGATATATGGTTGTTTTCACCACTCCACAGTGCGTTTGATATGCAGAACCGGCGACATCTTGATTTTCGTGGTGTTTCCAGCTGATATATGCATTTTCTGCGATAATCTTGGTGAGTCTTTTGTCAGACGTATGCAGAATCATCTAGATCGCTCTTTTCGAGCTATTTAATGCGAAAAAACAAGTTTTCTGGTGTTTTCAACATTCCACAGTGCGTTTGATGTGCAGAACCGGCGATATCTTGATTTTCGGGGTGTTTCCAGCTGAGATATGCATTTTCTGCGATAATCTAGGTGAGTCTTCTGCCAGAAGTATGCAGAATCATCTAGATCGCTCTTTTCGAGCTATTTAATGCGAGAAAAACGTTATGTGGTGTTTTCACCACTCCGCAGTGCGTTTGATATGCAGAACCGGCGACATCTTGGATTTCGTCGGGGTTCAACCTGAGATATGCATTTTCTGCGATAATCTTGGTGAGACATCAGTCAGAAGTATGCAGAATCATCGGGATCGCCCTTTTCGAGCTATTTAATGCGAGAAACACGTTATCTGGTGTTTTCGCCACTCCACAGTGCGTTTGATATGCAGAACCGGCGACATCTTGATTTTCGTGGTGATTCCAGCTGATATATGCATTTTCAGCGATAATCTTGGTGAGTCTTTTGTCAGAAGTATGCAGAATCATCTAGATCGCTCTTTTCGAGCTATTTAATGCCAAAAAACAAGTTTTCTGGTGTTTTCAACATTCCACAGTGCGTTTGATAAGCAGAACCGGCGATATCTTGATTTTCGTGGTGTTTCCAGCTGAGATATGCATTTTCTACGGTAATGTTGGTGAGACTTCTGTCAGAAGTATGCAGAATCTTCGAGAACGCTCTTTTCGAGCTACTTAATGCGGCAAACACGTTTTCTGGTGTTTTCACCACTCCACGGTACGTTTGATGTGCAGAACTGGAGATAACTTGGTTTTCGTCGGGTTTCAAGCTGAGATATGCATTTTCTTCGATAATCTTGGTGAGACTTCTGTCAGAAGTATGCAGGATCGTCGAGAACGCTCTTTTCGAGCTACATAATGCGAGAAACACGTTTTCTGGTGTTTTCAACATTCCACAGTGCGTTTGATATGCAGAACCGGCGATATCTTGATTTTCGTGGTGTTTCCAGCTGATATATGCATTTTTTGCGATAATCTTGGTGAGTCTTTTGTCAGACGTATGCAGAATCATCTAGATCGCTCTTTTCGAGCTATTTAATGCGAAAAAACAAGCTTTCTGGTGTTTTCAACATTCCACAGTGCGTTTGATGTGCAGAACCGGCGATATCTTGATTTTCGGTGTGTTTCCAGCTGAGATATGCATTTTCTGTGATAATCTAGGTGAGTCTTCTGCCAGAAGTATGCAGAATCATCTAGATCGCTCTTGTCGAGCTACTTAATGCGAGAAACACGTTATATGGTTGTTTTCACCACTCCACAGTGCGTTTGATATGCAGAACCGGCGACATCTTGATTTTCGTGGTGTTTCCAGCTGATATATGCATTTTCTGCGATAATCTTGGTGAGTCTTTTGTCAGACGTATGCAGAATCATCTAGATCGCTCTTTTCGAGCTATTTAATGCGAAAAAACAAGTTTTCTGGTGTTTTCAACATTCCACAGTGCGTTTGATGTGCAGAACCGGCGATATCTTGATTTTCGGGGTGTTTCCAGCTGAGATATGCATTTTCTGCGATAATCTAGGTGAGTCTTCTGCCAGAAGTATGCAGAATCATCTAGATCGCTCTTTTCGAGCTATTTAATGCGAGAAAAACGTTATGTGGTGTTTTCACCACTCCGCAGTGCGTTTGATATGCAGAACCGGCGACATCTTGGATTTCGTCGGGGTTCAACCTGAGATATGCATTTTCTGCGATAATCTTGGTGAGACATCAGTCAGAAGTATGCAGAATCATCGGGATCGCCCTTTTCGAGCTATTTAATGCGAGAAACACGTTATCTGGTGTTTTCGCCACTCCACAGTGCGTTTGATATGCAGAACCGGCGACATCTTGATTTTCGTGAGGTTTCCAGCTGAGATATGCATTTTCTGCGATAATCTTGGTGAGTCTTCTCTCAGAAGTATGCAGAATCATCTAGATCGCTCTTTTCGAGCTTTTTAATGCGAGAAACACGTTTTCTGGTGTATACACCACTCCACAGTATGTTTGACATGCAGAACCGGATTTATCTTGGTTTCGGTCGGGTTTCAAGCTGAGATATGCATTTTCTGCGATAATCTTGGTGACACTTCAGTCAGAAGTATGAAGAATCATCTAGATCGCTCGTTTCGAGCTACTTAATGCGAGAAACACGTTTTCTGGTGTTTTCCCCACTCCACAGTGCGTTTGATATGCGGAACCGGCAACATCTTTGATTTCGTCGGGGTTCAAGCTGACATATGCATTTTCTACGATAATCTTGGTGACACTTCTGTCAGAAGTATGCAGAATCATCGGGATCGCTCTTTTCGAATTATTTAATGCGAGAAACACGTTTTCTGGTGCTTTCACCACTCCACAGTGCGTTTGATATGCAGAACCGGCGACATCTTGGCTTTAGTCGAGGTTCAAACTGAGACATGCATTTTCTGCGATAATCTTGGTGATTCTTCTGTCAGATGTATGCAGAATCATCGAGAATACTCTTTTCGAGCTGTTTAATGCGAGAAACACGTTATCTGGTGTTTTCACCACTCCACAGTGCGTTTGATATGCAGAACCGGCGACATCTTGGCTTTCGTCGGGTATCAAGCTGAGATATGCATTTTCTACGGTTATCTTGGTGAGACTTCTGTCAGAAGTATGCAGAAACATCGGGATCGCTCTTTTCGAGCTATTTAATGCGAGAAACACGTTATCTGGTTGTTTTCACCACTCCACAGTGCGTTTGATATGCAGAACCGGCGTCATCTTGATTTTCGTGAGGTTTCTAGGTGATATATGCATTTTTTGCGATAATATTGGTGAGACTTCAGTCAGAAGTACGCAGTATCATCTAGATCGACCGTTTCGAGCTACTTAATGCGAGAAACACGTTTTCTGGTGTTTTCACCACTCCACAGAACGTTTTATGTGCAGAACCGGCGACATCTTGGATTTCGTCGGGTTTCAAGCTGAGATATGCATTTTCTATGATTATCTTGGTGAGACTTCAGTCAGAAGTATGCAGAATCATCTCGATCCCTCTTTTCGAGCTATTTAATGCGAGAAACACGTTATCTGGTGTTTTCACCACTCCACAGTGCGTTTGATATGCTGAACCGGCGACATCTTGGCTTTCGTCGGGTATCAAGCTGAGATATGCATTTTCTGCGATAATCTTGGTGAGACTTCAGTCAGAAGTATGCAGAATCATCTAGATCGACCGTTTCGAGCTACTTAATGCGAGAAACACGTTTTCTGTTGTTTTCACCACTCCACAGAACGTTTTATGTGCAGAACCGGCGACATCTTGGATTTCGTCGGGTTTCAAGCTGAGATATGCATTTTCTATGATTATCTTGGTGAGACTTCTGTCCGAAGTATGCAGAATCATCGAGATCGCTCTTTTCGAGCTATTTAATGCGGGAAACACGTTATCTGGTGTTTTGACCACTCCACAGTGCGTTTGATATGTAGAGCCGCCGATAACTTGGTTTTCGTGGGGTTTCCAGATGAAATATGCATTTTCTGGAATAATCTTTGTGTTTCATCTATGAGAAGTATGCAGAATCATCCAGAACGCTCTTTTCGAGCTAGTTAATGCGAGTAACACGTTTTCTGGTGTTTGCACCACCCCACAGTGCGTTTGATATGCAGAACCGGCGACATCTTGGTTTTCGTCGGGTTTCAAGCTGAAATATGCATTTTCTGCGATAATCTTGTTGAGACTTCAGTCAGAAGTATGCAGAATCATCGAGATAGCTCTTTTCGAGCTATTTAATGCTGGAATCACGTTATCTGGTGTTTTGACCACTCCACAGTGCGTTTGATATGTAGAGCCGCCGATAACTTGGTTTTCGTGGGGTTTCCAGCTGATATATGCATTTTCTGCGATAATCTTGGTGTTTCATTTATGAGAAGTATGCAGAATCATCGAGAACGCTCTTTTCGAGATCCTTAATGCGAGAAACACGTTTTCTGGTTTTTTCACCACTCCACAGTGCGTCTAAAATGCAGAACCGGCGATATCTTGGCTTTCGACGGGTATCAAGCTGAGGCATGCATTTTCTGCGATAATCTTGGTGATTCTTCTGTCAGAAGTATGCAGAATCATCGAGAACGCTCTCCTCGAGCTAGTTGATGCGAGAAACACGTTTTCTGGTGTTTTCAACACTCCACAGTGCGTCTGATATGCAGAACCGGCGATATCTTGGTTTTCGTGGGGTTTCCAGCTGAGATATGCATTTTCTGCGATAATCTTGGTGAGACTTCAGTCAGAAGTATACAGTATCATCTAGATCGCTCTTGTCGAGCTATTTAATGCAAAAAAACAAGTTTCCCGGTGTTTTCACCACTCCACAGTGCGTTTGATATGCAGAACCGGCGACATCTTGGATTTCGTCGGGTTTCAACCTGAGATATGCATTTTCTACGATAATCTTGGTGGGACTTCTGTCAGAAGTTTGCAGAATCATCTAGATCCCTCTTTTCGAGCTATTTAATGCGAGAAACACGTTATCTGGTGTTTTCACCACTCCACAGTGCGTTTGATATGCAGAACCGGCGACATCTTGGATTTCGTCGGGTTTCAACCTGAGATATGCATTTTCTACGATAATCTTGGTGGGACTTCTGTCAGAAGTTTGCAGAATCATCTAGATCGCTCTTGTCGAGCTATTTAATGCAAAAAAACAAGTTTCCTGGTGTTTTCACCACTCCATAGTGCGTTTGATATGCAGAACCGGCGACATCTTGGATTTTGTCGGGGTACAAGCTGAGATATGCATTTTATGCGATAATCTTGGTGAGTCTTCTGTCAGAAGTATGCAGAACCATCTAGATCCCTCTTTTCGAGCTATTTAATGCGAGAAACACGTTATCTGGTGTTTTCACCACTCCACAGTGCGTTTGATATGCAGAACCGGCGACATCTTGGATTTCGTCGGGTTTCAAGCTGAGATATGCATTTTCTACGATAATCTTGGTGGGACTTCTGTCAGAAGTATGCAGAATCATCGAGATAGCTCGATTCGAGCTATTTAACGCGAGAAACACGTTATCTGGTGTTTTCACCACTCCACAGTGCGTTTGATATGCAGAACCGGCGACATCTTGGCTGTCTTCGGGTATCAAGCATAGATATGCATTTTATGCGATAATCTTGGTGAGTCTTCTGTCAGAAGTATGCAGAATCATCTAGATCCCTCTTTTCGAGCTATTTAATGCGAGAAACACGTTATCTGGTGTTTTCACCACTCCACAGTGCGTTTGATATGCAGAACCGGCGACATCTTGGATTTCGTCGGGTTTCAACCTGAGATATGCATTTTCTACGATAATCTTGGTGGGACTTCTGTCAGAAGTATGCAGAATCATCTAGATTGCACTTTGCGAGCTATTTAATGCGAGAAACACGTTTTCTGGTGTATTCACCACTCCACAGTCCGTTTGACATGCTGAAACGGAGATATCTTGGTTTCGGTCGGGTATCAAGCTGAGACATGGATTTTCTGCGATAATCTTGGTGAGTCTTTTGTCAGACGTATGCAGAATCATCTAGATCGCTCTTTTCGAGCTATTTAATGCGAAAAAACAAGTTTTCTGGTGTTTTCAACATTCCACAGCGCGTTTGATGTGCAGAACCGGCGATATCTTGATTTTCGGGGTGTTTCCAGCTGAGATATGCATTTTCTGCGATAATCTAGGTGAGTCTTCTGCCAGAAGTATGCAGAATCATCTAGATCGCTCTTTTCGAGCTGTTTAATGCGAGAAAAACGTTATGTGGTGTTTTCACCACTCCGCAGTGCGTTTGATATGCAGAACCGGCGACATCTTGGATTTCGTCGGGGTTCAACCTGAGATATGCATTTTCTGCGATAATCTTGGTGAGACATCAGTCAGAAGTATGCAGAATCATCGGGATCGCCCTTTTCGAGCTATTTAATGCGAGAAACACGTTATCTGGTGTTTTCGCCACTCCACAGTGCGTTTGATATGCAGAAGCGGCGACATCTTGATTTTCGTGAGGTTTCCAGCTGAGATATGCATTTTCTGCGATAATCTTGGGGAGTCTTCTGTCAGAAGTATTCAGAATCATCTAGATCGCTCTTTTCGAGCTATTTAATGCGAGAAACACGTTTTCTGGTGTATTCACCACTCCACAGTACGTTTGACATGCAGAACCGGAGATATCTTGGTTTCGGACGGGTTTCAAGCTGAGATATGCATTTTCTACGATAATCTTGGTGAGACTTTTGTCAGAAGTATGCAGAATCATCGAGATCGCCCTTTCCGAGCTAATTAATGCGAGAAACACGTTATATGGTGTTTTCGCCACTCCACAGTGCGTTTGATATGCAGAACCGGCGACATCTTGATTTTCGTGAGGTTTCCAGCTGAGATATGCATTTTCTGCGATAATCTTGGTGAGTCTTCTCTCAGAAGTATGCAGAATCATCTAGATCGCTCTTTTCGAGCTTTTTAATGCGAGAAACACGTTTTCTGGTGTATACACCACTCCACAGTATGTTTGACATGCAGAACCGGCGACATCTTGGATTTTGTCGGGGTACAAGCTGAGATATGCATTTTCTGCGATAATCTTGGTGACACTTCAGTCAGAAGTATGAAGAATCATCTAGATCTCTCGTTTCGAGCTACTTAATGCGAGAAACACGTTTTCTGGTGTTTTCCCCACTCCACAGTGCGTTTGATATGCGGAACCGGCAACATCTTTGATTTCGTCGGGGTTCAAGCTGACATATGCATTTTCTACGATAATCTTGGTGACACTTCTGTCAGAAGTATGCAGAATCATCGGGATCGCTCTTTTCGAATTATTTAATGCGAGAAACACGTTTTCTGGTGCTTTCACCACTCCACAGTGCGTTTGATATGCAGAACCGGCGACATCTTGGCTTTAGTCGAGGTTCAAACTGAGACATGCATTTTCTGCGATAATCTTGGTGATTCTTCTGTCAGATGTATGCAGAATCATCTAGATCCCTCTTTTCGAGCTATTTAACGCGAGAAACACGTTATCTGGTGTTTTCACCACTCCACAGTGCGTTTGATATGCAGAACCGGCGACATCTTGGCTGTCTTCGGGTATCAAGCTGAGATATGCATTTTCTACGGTTATCTTGGTGAGACTTCTGTCAGAAGTATGCAGAAACATCGGGATCGCTCTTTTCGAGCTATTTAATGCGAGAAACACGTTATCTGGTTGTTTTCACCACTCCACAGTGCGTTTGATATGCAGAACCGGCGTCATCTTGATTTTCGTGAGGTTTCTAGGTGATATATGCATTTTTTGCGATAATATTGGTGAGACTTCAGTCAGAAGTACGCAGTATCATCTAGATCGACCGTTTCGAGCTACTTAATGCGAGAAACACGTTTTCTGGTGTTTTCACCACTCCACAGAACGTTTTATGTGCAGAACCGGCGACATCTTGGATTTCGTCGGGTTTCAAGCTGAGATATGCATTTTCTATGATTATCTTGGTGAGACTTCAGTCAGAAGTATGCAGAATCATCTAGATCCCTCTTTTCGAGCTATTTAACGCGAGAAACACGTTATCTGGTGTTTTCACCACTCCACAGTGCGTTTGATATGCAGAACCGGCGACATCTTGGCTGTCTTCGGGTATCAAGCTTAGATATGCATTTTATGCGATAATCTTGGTGAGTCTTCTGTCAGAAGTATGCAGAATCATCTAGATCCCTCTTTTCGAGCTATTTAATGCGAGAAACACGTTATCTGGTGTTTTCACCACTCCACAGTGCGTTTGATATGCAGAACCGGCGACATCTTGGATTTCGTCGGGTTTCAACCTGAGATATGCATTTTCTACGATAATCTTGGTGGGACTTCTGTTTAGAAGTATGCAGAATCATCTAGATTGCACTTTGCGAGCTATTTAATGCGAGAAACACGTTTTCTGGTGTATTCACCACTCCACAGTCCGTTTGACATGCTGAACCGGAGATATCTTGGTTTCGGTCGGGTATCAAGCTGAGACATGCATTTTCTGCGATAATCTTGGTGATTCTTCTGTCAGAAGTATGCAGAATCATCGAGAACGCTCTCTTCGAGCTAGTTAATGCAAAAAAACAAGTTTCCTGGTGTTTTCAACATTCCACAGTGCGTTTGATATGCAGAACCGGCGACATCTTGGCTGTCGTCGGGTATCAAGCTGAGATATGCATTTTATGCGATAATCTTGGTGAGTCTTCTGTCAGAAGTATGCAGAATCATCTAGATCGCTCTTGTCGAGCTATTTAATGCAAAAAAACAAGTTTCCTGGTGTTTTCACCACTCCATAGTGCGTTTGATATGCAGAACCGGCGACATCTTTGATTTCGTCGGGGTTCAAGCTGACATATGCAATTTCTACGATAATCTTGGTGAGACATCAGTCAGAAGTATGCAGAATCATCTGGATCGCTCTTTTCGGGCTATTTAATGCGAGAAACACGTTATCTGGTTATTTCACCACTCCACAGTGCGTTTGATATGCAGAAGCGGCGACATCTTGATTTTCGTGAGGTTTCCAGCTGAGATATGCATTTTCTGCGATAATCTTGGGGAGTCTTCTGTCAGAAGTATTCAGAATCATCTAGATCGCTCTTTTCGAGCTATTTAATGCGAGAAACACGTTTTCTGGTGTATTCACCACTCCACAGTACGTTTGACATGCAGAACCGGAGATATCTTGGTTTCGGACGGGTTTCAAGCTGAGATATGCATTTTCTACGATAATCTTGGTGAGACTTTTGTCAGAAGTATGCAGAATCATCGAGATCGCCCTTTCCGAGCTAATTAATGCGAGAAACACGTTATATGGTGTTTTCGCCACTCCACAGTGCGTTTGATATGCAGAACCGGCGACATCTTGATTTTCGTGAGGTTTCCAGCTGAGATATGCATTTTCTGCGATAATCTTGGTGAGTCTTCTCTCAGAAGTATGCAGAATCATCTAGATCGCTCTTTTCGAGCTTTTTAATGCGAGAAACACGTTTTCTGGTGTATACACCACTCCACAGTATGTTTGACATGCAGAACCGGAATTATCTTGGTTTCGGTCGGGTTTCAAGCTGAGATATGCATTTTCTGCGATAATCTTGGTGACACTTCAGTCAGAAGTATGAAGAATCATCTAGATCGCTCGTTTCGAGCTACTTAATGCGAGAAACACGTTTCCTGGTGTTTTCCCCACTCCACAGTGCGTTTGATATGCGGAACCGGCAACATCTTTGATTTCGTCGGGGTTCAAGCTGACATATGCATTTTCTACGATAATCTTGGTGACACTTCTGTCAGAAGTATGCAGAATCATCTAGATCGCTCTTTTCGAGCTTTTTAATGCGAGAAACACGTTTTCTGGTGTATACACCACTCCACAGTATGTTTGACATGCAGAACCGGAATTATCTTGGTTTCGGTCGGGTTTCAAGCTGAGATATGCATTTTCTGCGATAATCTTGGTGACACTTCTGTCAGAAGTATGCAGAAACATCGGGATCGCTCTTTTCGAGCTATTTAATGCGAGAAACACGTTATCTGGTTGTTTTCACCACTCCACAGTGCGTTTGATATGCAGAACCGGCGTCATCTTGATTTTCGTGAGGTTTCTAGGTGATATATGCATTTTTTGCGATAATATTGGTGAGACTTCAGTCAGAAGTACGCAGTATCATCTAGATCGACCGTTTCGAGCTACTTAATGCGAGAAAAACGTTTTCTGGTGTTTTCACCACTCCACAGAACGTTTTATGTGCAGAACCGGCGACATCTTGGATTTCGTCGGGTTTCAAGCTGAGATATGCATTTTCTATGATTATCTTGGTGAGACTTCAGTCAGAAGTATGCAGAATCATCTAGATCCCTCTTTTCGAGCTATTTAATGCGAGAAACACGTTATCTGGTGTTTTCACCACTCCACAGTGCGTTTGATATGCTGAACCGGCGACATCTTGGCTTTCGTCGGGTATCAAGCTGAGATATGCATTTTCTGCGATAATCTTGGTGAGACTTCAGTCAGAAGTATGCAGAATCATCTAGATCGATCTTGTCGAGCTATTTAATGCAAAAAAACAAGTTTCCTGGTGTTTTCAACATTCCACAGTGCGTTTGATATGCAGAACCGGCGATATCTTGATTTTCGTGGTGTTTCCAGCTGAGATATGCATTTTCTGCGATAATCTTGGTGAGTCTTCTGTCACAAGTATGCAGAATCATCGAGATCCCTCTTTTCGAGCTATATAATGCGAGAAACACGTTATCTGGTGTTTTCACCGCTCCACAGTGCGTTTGATATGCAGAACCGGCGACATCTTGGATTTCGTCGGGTTTCAAGCTGAGATATGCATTTTCTGCGGCAATCTTGGTGAGACTTCTGTCCGAAGTATGCAGAATCATCGAGATCGCTCTTTTCGAGCTATTTAATGCGGGAAACACGTTATCTGGTGTTTTGACCACTCCACAGTGCGTTTGATATGTAGAGCCGCCGATAACTTGGTTTTCGTGGGGTTTCCAGATGAAATATGCATTTTCTGGAATAATCTTTGTGTTTCATCTATGAGAAGTATGCAGAATCATCCAGAACGCTCTTTTCGAGCTAGTTAATGCGAGTAACACGTTTTCTGGTGTTTGCACCACCCCACAGTGCGTTTGATATGCAGAACCGGCGACATCTTGGTTTTCGTCGGGTTTCAAGCTGAAATATGCATTTTCTGCGATAATCTTGGTGAGACTTCAGTCAGAAGTATGCAGAATCATCGAGATAGCTCTTTTCGAGCTATTTAATGCTGGAATCACGTTATCTGGTGTTTTGACCACTCCACAGTGCGTTTGATATGTAGAGCCGCCGATAACTTGGTTTTCGTGGGGTTTCCAGCTGATATATGCATTTTCTGCGATAATCTTGGTGTTTCATTTATGAGAAGTATGCAGAATCATCGAGAACGCTCTTTTCGAGATCCTTAATGCGAGAAACACGTTTTCTGGTTTTTTCACCACTCCACAGTGCGTCTAAAATGCAGAACCGGCGATATCTTGGCTTTCGACGGGTATCAAGCTGAGGCATGCATTTTCTGCGATAATCTTGGTGATTCTTCTGTCAGAAGTATGCAGAATCATCGAGAACGCTCTCCTCGAGCTAGTTGATGCGAGAAACACGTTTTCTGGTGTTTTCAACACTCCACAGTGCGTCTGATATGCAGAACCGGCGATATCTTGGTTTTCGTGGGGTTTCCAGCTGAGATATGCATTTTCTGCGATAATCTTGGTGAGTCTTCTGTCAGAAGTATGCAGAATCATCTAGAATGCACTTTTCGAGCTTTTTAATGCGAGAAACACGTTTTCTGGTGTATTCACCACTCCACAGTGCGTTTGATATGCAGAACCGGCGACATCTTGGATTTCGTCGGGTTTCAAGCTGAGATATGCATTTTCTACGATAATCTTGGTGGGACTTCTGTCAGAAGTATGCAGAATCATCGAGATAGCTCGATTCGTGCTATTTAACGCGAGAAACACGTTATCTGGTGTTTTCACCACTCCACAGTGCGTTTGATATGCAGAACCGGCGACATCTTGGCTGTCTTCGGGTATCAAGCTTAGATATGCATTTTATGCGATAATCTTGGTGAGACTTCAGTCAGAAGTATACAGTATCATCTAGATCGCTCTTGTCGAGCTATTTAATGCAAAAAAACAAGTTTCCCGGTGTTTTCACCACTCCACAGTGCGTTTGATATGCAGAACCGGCGACATCTTGGCTGTCGTCGGGTATCGAGCTTAGATATGCATTTTATGCGATAATCTTGGTGAGTCTTCTGTCAGAAGTATGCATAATCATCTAGATCCCTCTTTTCGAGCTATTTAATGCGAGAAACACGTTATCTGGTGTTTTCACCACTCCACAGTGCGTTTGATATGCAGAACCGGCGACATCTTGGATTTTGTCGGGGTACAAGTTGAGATATGCATTTTATGCGATAATCTTGGTGAGTCTTCTGTCAGAAGTATGCAGAATCATCTAGATCCCTCTTTTCGAGCTATTTAATGCGAGAAACACGTTATCTGGTGTTTTCACCACTCCACAGTGCGTTTGATATGCAGAACCGGCGACATCTTGGATTTCGTCGGGTTTCAAGCTGAGATATGCATTTTCTACGATAATCTTGGTGGGACTTCTGTCAGAAGTATGCAGAATCATCGAGATAGCTCGATTCGAGCTATTTAACGCGAGAAACACGTTATCTGGTGTTTTCACCACTCCACAGTGCGTTTGATATGCAGAACCGGCGACATCTTGGCTGTCTTCGGGTATCAAGCTTAGATATGCATTTTATGCGATAATCTTGGTGAGTCTCCTGTCAGTAGTATGCAGAATCATCTAGATCCCTCTTTTCGAGCTATTTAATGCGAGAAACACGTTATCTGGTGTTTTCACCACTCCACAGTGCGTTTGATATGCAGAACCGGCGACATCTTGGCTGTCTTCGGGTATCAAGCTTAGATATGCATTTTATGCGATAATCTTGGTGAGTCTTCTGTCAGAAGTATGCAGAATCATCTAGATCCCTCTTTTCGAGCTATTTAATGCGAGAAACACGTTATCTGGTGTTTTCACCACTCCACAGTGCGTTTGATATGCAGAACCGGCGACATCTTGGATTTCGTCGGGTTTCAACCTGAGATATGCATTTTCTACGATAATCTTGGTGGGACTTCTGTTTAGAAGTATGCAGAATCATCTAGATTGCACTTTGCGAGCTATTTAATGCGAGAAACACGTTTTCTGGTGTATTCACCACTCCACAGTCCGTTTGACATGCTGAACCGGAGATATCTTGGTTTCGGTCGGGTATCAAGCTGAGACATGCATTTTCTGCGATAATCTTGGTGATTCTTCTGTCAGAAGTATGCAGAATCATCGAGAACGCTCTCTTCGAGCTAGTTAATGCAAAAAAACAAGTTTCCTGGTGTTTTCAACATTCCACAGTGCGTTTGATATGCAGAACCGGCGACATCTTGGCTGTCGTCGGGTATCAAGCTGAGATATGCATTTTATGCGATAATCTTGGTGAGTCTTCTGTCAGAAGTATGCAGAATCATCTAGATCGCTCTTGTCGAGCTATTTAATGCAAAAAAACAAGTTTCCTGGTGTTTTCACCACTCCATAGTGCGTTTGATATGCAGAACCGGCGACATCTTTGATTTCGTCGGGGTTCAAGCTGACATATGCAATTTCTACGATAATCTTGGTGAGACATCAGTCAGAAGTATGCAGAATCATCTGGATCGCTCTTTTCGGGCTATTTAATGCGAGAAACACGTTATCTGGTTATTTCACCACTCCACAGTGCGTTTGATATGCAGAAGCGGCGACATCTTGATTTTCGTGAGGTTTCCAGCTGAGATATGCATTTTCTGCGATAATCTTGGGGAGTCTTCTGTCAGAAGTATTCAGAATCATCTAGATCGCTCTTTTCGAGCTATTTAATGCGAGAAACACGTTTTCTGGTGTATTCACCACTCCACAGTACGTTTGACATGCAGAACCGGAGATATCTTGGTTTCGGACGGGTTTCAAGCTGAGATATGCATTTTCTACGATAATCTTGGTGAGACTTTTGCCAGAAGTATGCAGAATCATCGAGATCGCCCTTTCCGAGCTAATTAATGCGAGAAACACGTTATATGGTGTTTTCGCCACTCCACAGTGCGTTTGATATGCAGAACCGGCGACATCTTGATTTTCGTGAGGTTTCCAGCTGAGATATGCATTTTCTGCGATAATCTTGGTGAGTCTTCTCTCAGAAGTATGCAGAATCATCTAGATCGCTCTTTTCGAGCTTTTTAATGCGAGAAACACGTTTTCTGGTGTATACACCACTCCACAGTATGTTTGACATGCAGAACCGGAATTATCTTGGTTTCGGTCGGGTTTCAAGCTGAGATATGCATTTTCTGCGATAATCTTGGTGACACTTCAGTCAGAAGTATGACGAATCATCTAGATCGCTCGTTTCGAGCTACTTAATGCGAGAAACACGTTTCCTGGTGTTTTCCCCACTCCACAGTGCGTTTGATATGCGGAACCGGCAACATCTTTGATTTCGTCGGGGTTCAAGCTGACATATGCATTTTCTACGATAATCTTGGTGACACTTCTGTCAGAAGTATGCAGAATCATCGGGATCGCTCTTTTCGAATTATTTAATGCGAGAAACACGTTTTCTGGTGCTTTCACCACTCCACAGTGCGTTTGATATGCAGAACCGGCGACATCTTGGCTTTAGTCGAGGTTCAAACTGAGACATGCATTTTCTGCGATAATCTTGGTGATTCTTCTGTCAGATGTATGCAGAATCATCGATAATACTCTTTTCGAGCTGTTTAATGCGAGAAACACGTTATCTGGTGTTTTCACCACTCCACAGTGCGTTTGATATGCAGAACCGGCGACATCTTGGCTTTCGTCGGGTATCAAGCTGAGATATGCATTTTCTACGGTTATCTTGGTGAGACTTCTGTCAGAAGTATGCAGAAACATCGGGATCGCTCTTTTCGAGCTATTTAATGCGAGAAACATGTTATCTGGTTGTTTTCACCACTCCACAGTGCGTTTGATATGCAGAACCGGCGTCATCTTGATTTTCGTGAGGTTTCTAGGTGATATATGCATTTTTTGCGATAATATTGGTGAGACTTCAGTCAGAAGAACGCAGTATCATCTAGATCGACCGTTTCGAGCTACTTAATGCGAGAAAAACGTTTTCTGGTGTTTTCACCACTCCACAGAACGTTTTATGTGCAGAACCGGCGACATCTTGGATTTCGTCGGGTTTCAAGCTGAGATATGCATTTTCTATGATTATCTTGGTGAGACTTCAGTCAGAAGTATGCAGAATCATCTAGATCCCTCTTTTCGAGCTATTTAATGCGAGAAACACGTTATCTGGTGTTTTCACCACTCCACAGTGCGTTTGATATGCTGAACCGGCGACATCTTGGCTTTCGTCGGGTATCAAGCTGAGATATGCATTTTCTGCGATAATCTTGGTGAGACTTCAGTCAGAAGTATGCAGAATCATCTAGATCGATCTTGTCGAGCTATTTAATGCAAAAAAACAAGTTTCCTGGTGTTTTCAACATTCCACAGTGCGTTTGATATGCAGAACCGGCGATATCTTGATTTTCGTGGTGTTTGCAGCTGAGATATGCATTTTCTGCGATAATCTTGGTGAGTCTTCTGTCACAAGTATGCAGAATCATCGAGATCCCTCTTTTCGAGCTATATAATGCGAGAAACACGTTATCTGGTGTTTTCACCGCTCCACAGTGCGTTTGATATGCAGAACCGGCGACATCTTGGATTTCGTCGGGTTTCAAGCTGAGATATGCATTTTCTGCGGCAATCTTGGTGAGACTTCTGTCCGAAGTATGCAGAATCATCGAGATCGCTCTTTTCGAGCTATTTAATGCGGGAAACACGTTATCTGGTGTTTTGACCACTCCACAGTGCGTTTGATATGTAGAGCCGCCGATAACTTGGTTTTCGTGGGGTTTCCAGATGAAATATGCATTTTCTGGAATAATCTTTGTGTTTCATCTATGAGAAGTATGCAGAATCATCCAGAACGCTCTTTTCGAGCTAGTTAATGCGAGTAACACGTTTTCTGGTGTTTGCACCACCCCACAGTGCGTTTGATATGCAGAACCGGCGACATCTTGGTTTTCGTCGGGTTTCAAGCTGAAATATGCATTTTCTGCGATAATCTTGGTGAGACTTCAGTCAGAAGTATGCAGAATCATCGAGATAGCTCTTTTCGAGCTATTTAATGCTGGAATCACGTTATCTGGTGTTTTGACCACTCCACAGTGCGTTTGATATGTAGAGCCGCCGATAACTTGGTTTTCGTGGGGTTTCCAGCTGATATATGCATTTTCTGCGATAATCTTGGTGTTTCATTTATGAGAAGTATGCAGAATCATCGAGAACGCTCTTTTCGAGATCCTTAATGCGAGAAACACGTTTTCTGGTTTTTTCACCACTCCACAGTGCGTCTAAAATGCAGAACCGGCGATATCTTGGCTTTCGACGGGTATCAAGCTGAGGCATGCATTTTCTGCGATAATCTTGGTGATTCTTCTGTCAGAAGTATGCAGAATCATCCAGAACGCTCTCCTCGAGCTAGTTGATGCGAGAAACACGTTTTCTGGTGTTTTCAACACTCCACAGTGCGTCTGATATGCAGAACCGGCGATATCTTGGTTTTCGTGGGGTTTCCAGCTGAGATATGCATTTTCTGCGATAATCTTGGTGAGTCTTCTATCAGAAGTATGCAGAATCATCTAGAATGCACTTTTCGAGCTTTTTAATGCGAGAAACACGTTTTCTGGTGTATTCACCACTCCACAGTGCGTTTGATATGCAGAACCGGCGACATCTTGGATTTCGTCGGGTTTCAAGCTGAGATATGCATTTTCTACGATAATCTTGGTGGGACTTCTGTCAGAAGTATGCAGAATCATCGAGATAGCTCGATTCGTGCTATTTAACGCGAGAAACACGTTATCTGGTGTTTTCACCACTCCACAGTGCGTTTGATATGCAGAACCGGCGACATCTTGGCTGTCTTCGGGTATCAAGCTTAGATATGCATTTTATGCGATAATCTTGGTGAGACTTCAGTCAGAAGTATACAGTATCATCTAGATCGCTCTTGTCGAGCTATTTAATGCAAAAAAACAAGTTTCCCGGTGTTTTCACCACTCCACAGTGCGTTTGATATGCAGAACCGGCGACATCTTGGCTGTCGTCGGGTATCAAGCTTAGATATGCATTTTATGCGATAATCTTGGTGAGTCTTCTGTCAGAAGTATGCATAATCATCTAGATCCCTCTTTTCGAGCTATTTAATGCGAGAAACACGTTATCTGGTGTTTTCACCACTCCACAGTGCGTTTGATATGCAGAACCGGCGACATCTTGGATTTTGTCGGGGTACAAGCTGAGATATGCATTTTATGCGATAATCTTGGTGAGTCTTCTGTCAGAAGTATGCAGAATCATCTAGATCCCTCTTTTCGAGCTATTTAATGCGAGAAACACGTTATCTGGTGTTTTCACCACTCCACAGTGCGTTTGATATGCAGAACCGGCGACATCTTGGATTTCGTCGGGTTTCAAGCTGAGATATGCATTTTCTACGATAATCTTGGTGGGACTTCTGTCAGAAGTATGCAGAATCATCGAGATAGCTCGATTCGAGCTATTTAACGCGAGAAACACGTTATCTGGTGTTTTCACCACTCCACAGTGCGTTTGATATGCAGAACCGGCGACATCTTGGCTGTCTTCGGGTATCAAGCTTAGATATGCATTTTATGCGATAATCTTGGTGAGTCTCCTGTCAGTAGTATGCAGAATCATCTAGATCCCTCTTTTCGAGCTATTTAATGCGAGAAACACGTTATCTGGTGTTTTCACCACTCCACAGTGCGTTTGATATGCAGAACCGGCGACATCTTGGCTGTCTTCGGGTATCAAGCTTAGATATGCATTTTATGCGATAATCTTGGTGAGTCTTCTGTCAGAAGTATGCAGAATCATCTAGATCCCTCTTTTCGAGCTATTTAATGCGAGAAACACGTTATCTGGTGTTTTCACCACTCCACAGTGCGTTTGATATGCAGAACCGGCGACATCTTGGATTTCGTCGGGTTTCAACCTGAGATATGCATTTTCTACGATAATCTTGGTGGGACTTCTGTTTAGAAGTATGCAGAATCATCTAGATTGCACTTTGCGAGCTATTTAATGCGAGAAACACGTTTTCTGGTGTATTCACCACTCCACAGTCCGTTTGACATGCTGAACCGGGGATATCTTGGTTTCGGTCGGGTATCAAGCTGAGACATGCATTTTCTGCGATAATCTTGGTGATTCTTCTGTCAGAAGTATGCAGAATCATCGAGAACGCTCTCTTCGAGCTAGTTAATGCAAAAAAACAAGTTTCCTGGTGTTTTCAACATTCCACAGTGCGTTTGATATGCAGAACCGGCGACATCTTGGCTGTCGTCGGGTATCAAGCTGAGATATGCATTTTATGCGATAATCTTGGTGAGTCTTCTGTCAGAAGTATGCAGAATCATCTAGATCGCTCTTGTCGAGCTATTTAATGCAAAAAAACAAGTTTCCTGGTGTTTTCACCACTCCATAGTGCGTTTGATATGCAGAACCGGCGACATCTTTGATTTCGTCGGGGTTCAAGCTGACATATGCAATTTCTACGATAATCTTGGTGAGACATCAGTCAGAAGTATGCAGAATCATCTGGATCGCTCTTTTCGGGCTATTTAATGCGAGAAACACGTTATCTGGTTATTTCACCACTCCACAGTGCGTTTGATATGCAGAAGCGGCGACATCTTGATTTTCGTGAGGTTTCCAGCTGAGATATGCATTTTCTGCGATAATCTTGGGGAGTCTTCTGTCAGAAGTATTCAGAATCATCTAGATCGCTCTTTTCGAGCTATTTAATGCGAGAAACACGTTTTCTGGTGTATTCACCACTCCACAGTATGTTTGACATGCAGAACCGGAATTATCTTGGTTTCGGTCGGGTTTCAAGCTGAGATATGCATTTTCTGCGATAATCTTGGTGACACTTCAGTCAGAAGTATGAAGAATCATCTAGATCGCTCGTTTCGAGCTACTTAATGCGAGAAACACGTTTCCTGGTGTTTTCCCCACTCCACAGTGCGTTTGATATGCGGAACCGGCAACATCTTTGATTTCGTCGGGGTTCAAGCTGACATATGCATTTTCTACGATAATCTTGGTGACACTTCTGTCAGAAGTATGCAGAATCATCGGGATCGCTCTTTTCGAATTATTTAATGCGAGAAACACGTTTTCTGGTGCTTTCACCACTCCACAGTGCGTTTGATATGCAGAACCGGCGACATCTTGGCTTTAGTCGAGGTTCAAACTGAGACATGCATTTTCTGCGATAATCTTGGTGATTCTTCTGTCAGATGTATGCAGAATCATCGAGAATACTCTTTTCGAGCTGTTTAATGCGAGAAACACGTTATCTGGTGTTTTCACCACTCCACAGTGCGTTTGATATGCAGAACCGGCGACATCTTGGCTTTCGTCGGGTATCAAGCTGAGATATGCATTTTCTACGGTTATCTTGGTGAGACTTCTGTCAGAAGTATGCAGAAACATCGGGATCGCTCTTTTCGAGCTATTTAATGCGAGAAACACGTTATCTGGTTGTTTTCACCACTCCACAGTGCGTTTGATATGCAGAACCGGCGTCATCTTGATTTTCGTGAGGTTTCTAGGTGATATATGCATTTTTTGCGATAATATTGGTGAGACTTCAGTCAGAAGTACGCAGTATCATCTAGATCGACCGTTTCGAGCTACTTAATGCGAGAAAAACGTTTTCTGGTGTTTTCACCACTCCACAGAACGTTTTATGTGCAGAACCGGCGACATCTTGGATTTCGTCGGGTTTCAAGCTGAGATATGCATTTTCTATGATTATCTTGGTGAGACTTCAGTCAGAAGTATGCATAATCATCTAGATCCCTCTTTTCGAGCTATTTAATGCGAGAAACACGTTATCTGGTGTTTTCACCACTCCACAGTGCGTTTGATATGCTGAACCGGCGACATCTTGGCTTTCGTCGGGTATCAAGCTGAGATATGCATTTTCTGCGATAATCTTGGTGAGACTTCAGTCAGAAGTATGCAGAATCATCTAGATCGATCTTGTCGAGCTATTTAATGCAAAAAAACAAGTTTCCTGGTGTTTTCAACATTCCACAGTGCGTTTGATATGCAGAACCGGCGATATCTTGATTTTCGTGGTGTTTCCAGCTGAGATATGCATTTTCTGCGATAATCTTGGTGAGTCTTCTGTCACAAGTATGCAGAATCATCGAGATCCCTCTTTTCGAGCTATATAATGCGAGAAACACGTTATCTGGTGTTTTCACCGCTCCACAGTGCGTTTGATATGCAGAACCGGCGACATCTTGGATTTCGTCGGGTTTCAAGCTGAGATATGCATTTTCTGCGGCAATCTTGGTGAGACTTCTGTCCGAAGTATGCAGAATCATCGAGATCGCTCTTTTCGAGCTATTTAATGCGGGAAACACGTTATCTGGTGTTTTGACCACTCCACAGTGCGTTTGATATGTAGAGCCGCCGATAACTTGGTTTTCGTGGGGTTTCCAGATGAAATATGCATTTTCTGGAATAATCTTTGTGTTTCATCTATGAGAAGTATGCAGAATCATCCAGAACGCTCTTTTCGAGCTAGTTAATGCGAGTAACACGTTTTCTGGTGTTTGCACCACCCCACAGTGCGTTTGATATGCAGAACCGGCGACATCTTGGTTTTCGTCGGGTTTCAAGCTGAAATATGCATTTTCTGCGATAATCTTGGTGAGACTTCAGTCAGAAGTATGCAGAATCATCGAGATAGCTCTTTTCGAGCTATTTAATGCTGGAATTACGTTATCTGGTGTTTTGACCACTCCACAGTGCGTTTGATATGTAGAGCCGCCGATAACTTGGTTTTCGTGGGGTTTCCAGCTGATATATGCATTTTCTGCGATAATCTTGGTGTTTCATTTATGAGAAGTATGCAGAATCATCGAGAACGCTCTTTTCGAGATCCTTAATGCGAGAAACACGTTTTCTGGTTTTTTCACCACTCCACAGTGCGTCTAAAATGCAGAACCGGCGATATCTTGGCTTTCGACGGGTATCAAGCTGAGGCATGCATTTTCTGCGATAATCTTGGTGATTCTTCTGTCAGAAGTATGCAGAATCATCGAGAACGCTCTCCTCGAGCTAGTTGATGCGAGAAACACGTTTTCTGGTGTTTTCAACACTCCACAGTGCGTCTGATATGCAGAACCGGCGATATCTTGGTTTTCGTGGGGTTTCCAGCTGAGATATGCATTTTCTGCGATAATCTTGGTGAGTCTTCTGTCAGAAGTATGCAGAATCATCTAGAATGCACTTTTCGAGCTTTTTAATGCGAGAAACACGTTTTCTGGTGTATTCACCACTCCACAGTGCGTTTGATATGCAGAACCGGCGACATCTTGGATTTCGTCGGGTTTCAAGCTGAGATATGCATTTTCTACGATAATCTTGGTGGGACTTCTGTCAGAAGTATGCAGAATCATCGAGATAGCTCGATTCGTGCTATTTAACGCGAGAAACACGTTATCTGGTGTTTTCACCACTCCACAGTGCGTTTGATATGCAGAACCGGCGACATCTTGGCTGTCTTCGGGTATCAAGCTTAGATATGCATTTTATGCGATAATCTTGGTGAGACTTCAGTCAGAAGTATACAGTATCATCTAGATCGCTCTTGTCGAGCTATTTAATGCAAAAAAACAAGTTTCCCGGTGTTTTCACCACTCCACAGTGCGTTTGATATGCAGAACCGGCGACATCTTGGCTGTCGTCGGGTATCAAGCTTAGATATGCATTTTATGCGATAATCTTGGTGAGTCTTCTGTCAGAAGTATGCATAATCATCTAGATCCCTCTTTTCGAGCTATTTAATGCGAGAAACACGTTATCTGGTGTTTTCACCACTCCACAGTGCGTTTGATATGCAGAACCGGCGACATCTTGGATTTTGTCGGGGTACAAGCTGAGATATGCATTTTATGCGATAATCTTGGTGAGTCTTCTGTCAGAAGTATGCAGAATCATCTAGATCCCTCTTTTCGAGCTATTTAATGCGAGAAACACGTTATCTGGTGTTTTCACCACTCCACAGTGCGTTTGATATGCAGAACCGGCGACATCTTGGATTTCGTCGGGTTTCAAGCTGAGATATGCATTTTCTACGATAATCTTGGTGGGACTTCTGTCAGAAGTATGCAGAATCATCGAGATAGCTCGATTCGAGCTATTTAACGCGAGAAACACGTTATCTGGTGTTTTCACCACTCCACAGTGCGTTTGATATGCAGAACCGGCGACATCTTGGCTGTCTTCGGGTATCAAGCTTAGATATGCATTTTATGCGATAATCTTGGTGAGTCTCCTGTCAGTAGTATGCAGAATCATCTAGATCCCTCTTTTCGAGCTATTTAATGCGAGAAACACGTTATCTGGTGTTTTCACCACTCCACAGTGCGTTTGATATGCAGAACCGGCGACATCTTGGATTTCGTCGGGTTTCAACCTGAGATATGCATTTTCTACGATAATCTTGGTGGGACTTCTGTCAGAAGTATGCAGAATCATCTAGATTGCACTTTGCGAGCTATTTAATGCGAGAAACACGTTTTCTGGTGTATTCACCACTCCACAGTCCGTTTGACATGCTGAACCGGAGATATCTTGGTTTCGGTCGGGTATCAAGCTGAGACATGCATTTTCTGCGATAATCTTGGTGATTCTTCTGTCAGAAGTATGCAGAATCATCGAGAACGCTCTCTTCGAGCTAGTTAATGCAAAAAAACAAGTTTCCTGGTGTTTTCAACATTCCACAGTGCGTTTGATATGCAGAACCGGCGACATCTTGGCTGTCGTCGGGTATCAAGCTGAGATATGCATTTTATGCGATAATCTTGGTGAGTCTTCTGTCAGAAGTATGCAGAATCATCTAGATCGCTCTTGTCGAGCTATTTAATGCAAAAAAACAAGTTTCCTGGTGTTTTCACCACTCCATAGTGCGTTTGATATGCAGAACCGGCGACATCTTGGATTTTGTCGGGGTACAAGCTGAGATATGCATTTTCTGCGATAATCTTGGTGACACTTCAGTCAGAAGTATGAAGAATCATCTAGATCTCTCGTTTCGAGCTACTTAATGCGAGAAACACGTTTTCTGGTGTTTTCCCCACTCCACAGTGCGTTTGATATGCGGAACCGGCAACATCTTTGATTTCGTCGGGGTTCAAGCTGACATATGCATTTTCTACGATAATCTTGGTGACACTTCTGTCAGAAGTATGCAGAATCATCGGGATCGCTCTTTTCGAACTATTTAACGCGAGAAACACGTTTTCTGGTGTTTTCACCACTCCACAGTGCGTTTGATATGCAGAACCGGCGACATCTTGGCTTTAGTCGGGGTTCAAACTGAGACATGCATTTTCTGCGATAATCTTGGTGATTCTTCTGTCAGATGTATGCAGAATCATCGAGAATCCTCTTTTCGAGCTGTTTAATGCGAGAAACACGTTATCTGGTGTTTTCAAGACTCCACAGTGCGTTTGATATGCAGAACCGGCGACATCTTGGCTTTCGTCGGGTATCAAGCTGAGATATGCATTTTCTACGGTTATCTTGGTGAGACTTCTGTCAGAAGTATGCAGAAACATCGGGATCGCTCTTTTCGAGCTATTTAATGCGAGAAACACGTTATCTGGTTGTTTTCACCACTCCACTGTGCGTTTGATATGCAGAACCGGCGTCATCTTGATTTTCGTGAGGTTTCTAGGTGATATATGCATTTTTTGCGATAATATTGGTGAGACTTCGGTCAGAAGTACGCAGTATCATCTAGATCGACCGTTTCGAGCTACTTAATGCGAGAAACACGTTTTCTGGTGTTTTCACCACTCCACAGAACGTTTTATGTGCAGAACCGGCGACATCTTGGATTTCGTCGGGTTTCAAACTGAGATATGTATTTTCTATGATTATCTTGGTGAGACTTCAGTCAGAAGTATGCAGAATCATCTAGATCCCTCTTTTCGAGCTATTTAATGCGAGAAACACGTTATCTGGTGTTTTCACCACTCCACAGTGCGTTTGATATGCTGAACCGGCGACATCTTGGCTTTCGTCGGGTATCAAGCTGAGATATGCATTTTCTGCGATAATCTTGGTGAGACTTCAGTCAGAAGTATGCAGAATCATCTAGATCGCTCTTGTCGAGCTATTTAATGCAAAAAAACAAGTTTCCTGGTGTTTTCAACATTCCACAGTGCGTTTGATATGCAGAACCGGCGATATCTTGATTTTCGTGGTGTTTCCAGCTGAGATATGCATTTTCTGCGATAATCTTGGTGAGTCTTCTGTCACAAGTATGCAGAATCATCGAGATCCCTCTTTTCGAGCTATATAATGCGAGAAACACGTTATCTGGTGTTTTCACCGCTCCACAGTGCGTTTGATATGCAGAACCGGCGACATCTTGGATTTCGTCGGGTTTCAAGCTGAGATATGCATTTTCTGCGGCAATCTTGGTGAGACTTCTGTCCGAAGTATGCAGAATCATCGAGATCGCTCTTTTCGAGCTATTTAATGCGGGAAACACGTTATCTGGTGTTTTGACCACTCCACAGTGCGTTTGATATGTAGAGCCGCCGATAACTTGGTTTTCGTGGGGTTTCCAGATGAAATATGCATTTTCTGGAATAATCTTTGTGTTTCATCTATGAGAAGTATGCAGAATCATCCAGAACGCTCTTTTCGAGCTAGTTAATGCGAGTAACACGTTTTCTGGTGTTTGCACCACCCCACAGTGCGTTTGATATGCAGAACCGGCGACATCTTGGTTTTCGTCGGGTTTCAAGCTGAAATATGCATTTTCTGCGATAATCTTGGTGAGACTTCAGTCAGATGTATGCAGATTCATCGAGATAGCTCTTTTCGAGCTATTTAATGCTGGAATCACGTTATCTGGTGTTTTGACCACTCCACAGTGCGTTTGATATGTAGAGCCGCCGATAACTTGGTTTTCGTGGGGTTTCCAGCTGATATATGCATTTTCTGCGATAATCTTGGTGTTTCATTTATGAGAAGTATGCAGAATCATCGAGAACGCTCTTTTCGAGATCCTTAATGCGAGAAACACGTTTTCTGGTTTTTTCACCACTCCACAGTGCGTCTAAAATGCAGAACCGGCGATATCTTGGCTTTCGACGGGTATCAAGCTGAGGCATGCATTTTCTGCGATAATCTTGGTGATTCTTCTGTCAGAAGTATGCAGAATCATCGAGAACGCTCTCCTCGAGCTAGTTGATGCGAGAAACACGTTTTCTGTTGTTTTCAACACTCCACAGTGCGTCTGATATGCAGAACCGGCGATATCTTGGTTTTCGTGGGATTTCAATCTGAGATATGCATTTTCTGCGATAATCTTGGTGAGACTTCAGTCAGAAGTATACAGTATCATCTAGATCGCTCTTGTCGAGCTATTTAATGCAAAAAAACAAGTTTCCCGGTGTTTTCACCACTCCACAGTGCGTTTGATATGCAGAACCGGCGACATCTTGGCTGTCGTCGGGTATCAAGCTTAGATATGCATTTTATGTGATAATCTTGGTGAGTCTTCTGTCAGAAGTATGCAGAATCATCTAGATCCCTCTTTTCGAGCTATTTAATGCGAGAAACACGTTATCTGGTGTTTTCACCACTCCGCAGTGCGTTTGATATGCAGAACCGGCGACATCTTGGATTTCGTCAGGTTTCAACCTGAGATATGCATTTTCTACGATAATCTTGGTGGGACTTCTGTCAGAAGTTTGCAGAATCATCTAGATCGCTCTTGTCGAGCTATTTAATGCAAAATAACAAGTTTCCTGGGGTTTTCACCACTCCATAGTGCGTTTGATATGCAGAACCGGCGACATCTTGGATTTTGTCGGGGTACAAGCTGAGATATGCATTTTATGCGATAATCTTGGTGAGTCTTCTGTCAGAAGTATGCAGAATCATCTAGATCCCTCTTTTCGAGCTATTTAATGCGAGAAACACGTTATCTGGTGTTTTCACCACTCCACAGTGCGTTTGATATGCAGAACCGGCGACATCTTGGATTTCGTCGGGTTTCAAGCAGAGATATGCATTTTCTACGATAATCTTGGTGGGACTTCTGTCAGAAGTATGCAGAATCATCGAGATAGCTCGATTCGAGCTATTTAACGCGAGAAACACGTGATCTGGTGTTTTCACCACTCCACAGTGCGTTTGATATGCAGAACCGGCGACATCTTGGCTGTCGTCGGGTATCAAGCTTAGATATGCATTTTATGCGATAATCTTGGTGTGTCTTCTGTCAGAAGTATGCAGAATCATCTAGATCCCTCTTTTCGAGCTATTTAATGCGAGAAACACGTTATCTGTTGTTTTCACCACTCCACAGTGCGTTTGATATGCAGAACCGGCGACATCTTGGATTTCGTCGGGTTTCAACCTGAGATATGCATTTTCTACGATAATCTTGGTGGGACTTCTGTCAGAGGTATGCAGAATCATCTAGATTGCACTTTGCGAGCTATTTAATGCGAGAAACACGTTTTCTGGTGTATTCACCACTCCACAGTCCGTTTGACATGCAGAACCGGAGATATCTTGGTTTCGGTCGGGTATCAAGCTGAGACATGCATTTTCGGCGATAATCTTGGTGATTCTTCTGTCAGAAATATGCAGAATCATCGAGAACGCTCTCTTCGAGCTAGTTAATGCAAAAAAACAAGTTTCCTGGTGTTTTCAACATTCCACAGTGCGTTTGATATGCAGAACCGGCGACATCTTGGCTGTCGTCGGGTATCAAGCTGAGATATGCATTTTATGCGATGATCTTGGTGAGTCTTCTGTCAGAAGTATGCAGAATCATCTAGATCCCTCTTTTCGAGCTATTTAATGCGAGAAACACGTTATCTGGTGTTTTCACCACTCCACAGTGCGTTTGATATGCAGAACCGGCGACATCTTGGATTTTGTCGGGGTACAAGCTGAGATATGCATTTTATGCGATAATCTTGGTGAGTCTTCTGTCAGAAGTATGCAGAATCATCTAGATCCCTCTTTTCGAGCTATTTAATGCGAGAAACACGTTATCTGGTGTTTTCACCACTCCACAGTGCGTTTGATATGCAGAACCGGCGACATCTTGGATTTCGTCGGGTTTCAAGCAGAGATATGCATTTTCTACGATAATCTTGGTGGGACTTCTGTCAGAAGTATGCAGAATCATCGAGATAGCTCGATTCGAGCTATTTAACGCGAGAAACACGTGATCTGGTGTTTTCACCACTCCACAGTGCGTTTGATATGCAGAACCGGCGACATCTTGGCTGTCGTCGGGTATCAAGCTTAGATATGCATTTTATGCGATAATCTTGGTGTGTCTTCTGTCAGAAGTATGCAGAATCATCTAGATCCCTCTTTTCGAGCTATTTAATGCGAGAAACACGTTATCTGTTGTTTTCACCACTCCACAGTGCGTTTGATATGCAGAACCGGCGACATCTTGGATTTCGTCGGGTTTCAACCTGAGGCATGCATTTTCTGCGATAATCTTGGTGATTCTTCTGTCAGAAATATGCAGAATCATCGAGAACGCTCTCTTCGAGCTAGTTAATGCAAAAAAACAAGTTTCCTGGTGTTTTCAACATTCCACAGTGCGTTTGATATGCAGAACCGGCGACATCTTGGATTTCGTCGGGTTTCAAGCTGAGACATGCATTTTCTGCGATAATCTTGGTGATTCTTCTGTCAGAAACATGCAGAATCATCGAGAACGCTCTCTTCGAGCTAGTTAATGCAAAAAAACAAGTTTCCTGGTGTTTTCAACATTCCACAGTGCGTTTGATATGCAGAACCGGCGACATCTTGGCTGTCGTCGGGTATCAAGCTGAGATATGCATTTTATGCGATAATCTTGGTGAGTCTTCTGTCAGAAGTATGCAGAATCATCTAGATCCCTCTTTTCGAGCTATTTAATGCGAGAAACACGTTTTCTGGGGTTTTCACCACTCCATAGTGCGTTTGATATGCAGAACCGGCGACATCTTGGATTTTGTCGGGGTACAAGCTGAGATATGCATTTTATGCGATAATCTTGGTGAGTCTTCTGTCAGAAGTATGCAGAATCATCTAGATCCCTCTTTTCGAGCTATTTAATGCGAGAAACACGTTATCTGGTGTTTTCACCACTCCACAGTGTGTTTGATATGCAGAACCGGCGACATCTTGGATTTCGTCGGGTTTCAAGCTGAGATATGCATTTTCTGCGATAAACTTGGTGAGACTTCTGTCGGAAGTATGCAGAATCATCTAGATCGCTCTTTTCGAGCTATTTAATGCGAGAAACACTTTTTCTGGTATATTCACCACTCCACAGTACGTTTGACATGCAGAACCGGAGATATCTTGGTTTCGGACGGGTTTCAAACTGAGATATGCATTTTCTACGATAATCTTGGTGAGACTTCTGTCAGAAGTATGCAGAATCATCGAGAACGCTCTTTTCTAGGTGTTTAATGCGAGAAACACGTTATCTGGTTGTTTTCACCACTCCACAGTGCGTTTAATATGCAGAACCGGCGTCATCTTGATTTTCGTGAGGTTTCAAGGTGAGATATGCATTTTTTGCGATAATATTGGTGAGACATCAGTCAGAAGTATGCAGAATCATCTAGATCGCTCGTTTCGATCTACTTAATGCGAGAAACACGTTTTCTGGTGTTTTCACCACTCCACAGAACGTTTTATGTGCAGAACCGGCGACATCTTGGATTTCGTCGGGTTTCAAGCTGAGATATGCATTTTCTGCGATTATCTTGGTGAGACTTCAGTCAGAAGTATGCAGAATCATCTAGATCGCTCTTGTCGAGCTATTTAATGCAAAAAAACAAATTTTCTGGTGTTTTCAACATTCCACAGTGCGTTTGATATGCAGAACCGGCGATATCTCGATTTTCGTGGGGTTTCCAGCTGAGATATGCATTTTCTGCGATAATCTTGGTGAGACTTCTGTCAGAAGTATGCAGAATCATCGAGAACGCTCTTTTCTAGCTGTTTAAAGCGAGAAACACGTTATCTGGTGTTTTCACGACTCCACAGTGCGTTTGATATTTAGAGCCGCCGATAACTTGGTTTTCGTGGGATTTCCAGCTGAAATATGCATTTCCTGCGATAATCTTGGTGTTTCATCTATGAGAAGTATGCAGAATCATCGAGAACGCACTTTTCGATCTAGTTAATGCGAGAAACACGTTTTCTGGTGTTTTCACCACTCCACAGTGCGTCTGATATGCAGAACCGGCGATATCTCGGTTTTCGTGGGGTTTCCAGTTGAGATATGCATTTTCTGCGATAATCTTGGTCAGACTTCTGTCCGAAGTATGCAGAATCATCGAGATCGCACTTTTCGAGCTATTTAATGCGAGAAACACGTTATCTGGTGTTTTCACCACTCCACAGTGCGTTTGATATGCAGAACCGGCGACACCTTGGATTTTGTCGGGGTATCAAGCTGAGATATGCATTTTCTACGATAATCTTGGTGGGACATCTGTTAGAAGTATGCAGAATCATCGGGATCGCCCTTTTCGAGCTATTTAATGCGAGAAACACGTTATCTGGTTGTTTTCACCACTCCACAGTGCGTTTGATATGCAGAACCGGCGACATCTTGGATTTCGTCGGGTTTCAAGCTGAGAGATGCATTTTCTACGATAATCTTGGTGAGACTTCTGTCAGAAGTACGCAGAATCGTCGAGATCGATCTTTTCGAGCTACTTAATGCGAGAAACACGTTATCTGGTGTTTTCACCACTCCACAGTGCGTTTGATATGCAGAACCGGCGACATCTTGGATTTCGTCGGGGTACAAGCTGAGATATGCATTTTATGCGATAATCTTGGTGAGTCTTCTGTCAGAAGTATGCAGAATCATCTAGATCCCTCTTTTCGAGCTATTTAATGCGAGAAACACGTTATCTGGTGTTTTCACCACTCCACAGTGTGTTTGATATGCAGAACCGGCGACATCTTGGATTTCGTCGGGTTTCAAGCTGAGATATGCATTTTCTGCGATAAACTTGGTGAGACTTCTGTCCGAAGTATGCTTAATCATCGAGATCGCTCGTTTCGTGCTATTTAATGCGAGAAACACGTTATCTGGTGTTTTCACCACTCCACAGTGCGTATGATATGCAGAACCGACGATATCTTGGTTTTCGTGGGGTTTCAAGCTAAGATATGCATTTTCTGCGATAATCTTGGTGAAACTTCTGTCCGAAGTATGCAGAAACATCGAGAGCTCTCTTTTCGAGCTATTTAATGCGAGAAACACGTTTTCTGGGGTTTTCACCACACAACAGTTCGTTGGATATACAGAACCGGAGATATCTTGGTTTTCGTGGGGTTTCAAGCTGAGATATGCATTTTCTGCGATACGATTGGTGAGACTTCAGTCACAAGTATGCAGAATCATCTAGATCGCGCTTTTCGAGCTATTTAATGCGAAAAAACAGGTTTTCTGGTGTTTTCAACATTCCACAGTGCGTCTGATATGTAGAACCGGCGACATCTTGGATTTCGTCGGGTTTCAAGCTGAGAAATGCATTTTCTGCGATAATCTTGGTGAGATTTCAGTCAGAAGTATGCAGAATCATATAGATCGCACTTTTCGAGCTAAGTAATTCGAAAAAACAAGTTTTCTGGTGTTTTCACCACTCCATAGTGCGTTTGATATGCAGAACCGGCGACATCTTGGATTTCGTTGGGGTTCAAGCTGAGATATGCATTTTCTGCGATAATCTTGGTGAGACTTCTGTCAGAAGTATGCAGAATCATCGAGAACGCTCTTTTCTAGCTGTTTAAAGCGAGAAACACGTTATCTGGTTGTTTTCACCACTCCACAGTGCGTTTAATATGCAGAACCGGCGTCATCTTGATTTTCGTGAGGTTTCAATGTGAGATATGCATTTTTTGCGATAATCTTGGTGAGACTTCTGTCGGAAGTATGCAGAATCATCTAGATCGCTCTTTTCGAGCTATTTAATGCGAGAAACACTTTTTCTGGTATATTCACCACTCCACAGTACGTTTGACATGCAGAACCGGAGATATCTTGGTTTCGGACGGGTTTCAAACTGAGATATGCATTTTCTACGATAATCTTGGTGAGACTTCTGTCAGAAGTATGCAGAATCATCGAGAACGCTCTTTTCTAGGTGTTTAATGCGAGAAACACGTTATCTGGTTGTTTTCACCACTCCACAGTGCGTTTAATATGCAGAACCGGCGTCATCTTGATTTTCGTGAGGTTTCAAGGTGAGATATGCATTTTTTGCGATAATATTGGTGAGACATCAGTCAGAAGTATGCAGAATCATCTAGATCGCTCGTTTCGATCTACTTAATGCGAGAAACACGTTTTCTGGTGTTTTCACCACTCCACAGAACGTTTTATGTGCAGAACCGGCGACATCTTGGATTTCGTCGTGTTTCAAGCTGAGATATGCATTTTCTGCGATTATCTTGGTGAGACTTCAGTCAGAAGTATGCAGAATCATCTAGATCGCTCTTGTCGAGCTATTTAATGCAAAAAAACAAATTTTCTGGTGTTTTCAACATTCCACAGTGCGTTTGATATGCAGAACCGGCGATATCTCGATTTTCGTGGGGTTTCCAGCTGAGATATGCATTTTCTGCGATAATCTTGGTGAGACTTCTGTCCGAAGTATGCAGAATCATCGAGATCGCACTTTTCGAGCTATTTAATGCGAGAAACACGTTATCTGGTGTTTTCACCACTCCACAGTGCGTTTGATATTTAGAGCCGCCGATAACTTGGTTTTCGTGGGATTTCCAGCTGAAATATGCATTTCCTGCGATAATCTTGGTGTTTCATCTATGAGAAGTATGCAGAATCATCGAGAACGCACTTTTCGATCTAGTTAATGCGAGAAACACGTTTTCTGGTGTTTTCACCACTCCACAGTGCGTCTGATATGCAGAACCGGCGATATCTCGGTTTTCGTGGGGTTTCCAGTTGACATATGCATTTTCTGCGATAATCTTGGTCAGACTTCTGTCCGAAGTATGCAGAATCATCGAGATCGCACTTTTCGAGCTATTTAATGCGAGAAACACGTTATCTGGTGTTTTCACCACTCCACAGTGCGTTTGATATGCAGAACCGGCGACACCTTGGATTTTGTCGGGGTATCAAGCTGAGATATGCATTTTCTACGATAATCTTGGTGAGACTTCTGTTAGAAGTATGCAGAATCATCGGGATCGCCCTTTTCGAGCTATTTAATGCGAGAAACACGTTATCTGGTTGTTTTCACCACTCCACAGTGCGTTTGATATGCAGAACCGGCGACATCTTGGATTTCGTCGGGTTTCAAGCTGAGAGATGCATTTTCTACGATAATCTTGGTGAGACTTCTGTCAGAAGTACGCAGAATCGTCGAGATCGATCTTTTCGAGCTACTTAATGCGAGAAACACGTTATCTGGTGTTTTCACCACTCCACAGTGCGTTTGATATGCAGAACCGGCGACATCTTGGATTTCGTCGGGGTTCAAGCTGAGATATGCATTTTCTGCGATAATCTTAGTGAGTCTTCTGTCAGAAGTTTGCAGGATCATCGAGATCCCTCTTTTCGATCTATTTAATGCGAGAAACACGTTATCTGGTGTTTTCACCACTCCACAGTGCGTTTGATATGGAGAACCGGCGACATCTTGGATTTCGTCGGGTTTTAAGCTGACATATGCATTTTCTGCGATAATATTGGTGAGACTTCAGTCAGAAGTATGCAGAATCATCTAGATCGCTCGTTTCGAGCTATTTAACGCGAGAAACACGTTATCCAGTGTTTTCACCACTCCACAGTGCGTTTGATATGCAGAACCGGCGACATCTTGGCTTTCGTCGGGTATCAAGCTGGGATATGCATTTTCAACGATAATCTTGGTGAGACTTCTGTCAGAAGTTTGCAGGATCATCGAGATCCCTCTTTTCGATCTATTTAATGCGAGAAACACGTTATCTGGTGTTTTCACCACTCCACAGTGCGTTTGATATGCAGAACCGGCGACATCTTGGATTTCGTCGGGTTTCAAGCTGAGAGATGCATTTTCTACGATAATCTTGGTCAGACTTCTGTCCGAAGTATGCAGAATCATCGAGATCGCACTTTTCGAGCTATTTAATGCGAGAAACACGTTATCTGGTGTTTTCACCACTCCACAGTGCGTTTGATATGCAGAACCGGCGACACCTTGGATTTCGTCGGGGTTCAAGCTGAGATATGCATTTTCTGCGATAATCTTGGTGAGTCTTCTGTCAGAAGTTTGCAGGATCATCGAGATCCCTCTTTTCGATCTATTTAATGCGAGAAACACGTTATCTGGTGTTTTCACCACTCCACAGTGCGTTTGATATGCAGAACCGGCGACATCTTGGATTTCGTCGGGTATCAAGCTGAGAGATGCATTTTCTACGATAATCATGGTGAGACTTCTGTCAGAAGTACGCAGAATCGTCGAGATCGCTCGTTTCGAGCTACTTAATGCGAGAAACACGTTATCTGGTGTTTTCACCACTCCACAGTGCGTTTGATATGCAGAACCGGCGACATCTTGGATTTCGTCAGGGTTCAAGCTGAGATATGCATTTCCTGCGATAATCTTTGTGAGTCTTCTGTCAGAAGTATGCAGAATCATCTAGATCGCTCTTTTCGAGGTATTTAATGCGAGAAACACTTTTTCTGGTGTATTCACCACTCCACAGTACGTTTGACATGCAGAACCGAAGATATCTTGGTTACGGTCGGGATTCAAGCTGTGATATGCATTTTCTACGATAATCTTGGTGATACTTCTGTCAGAAGTATGCAGAATCATCGGGATCGCTCTTTTCGAGCTATTTAATGCGAGAAACACGTTTTCTGGTGTCTTCAGCACTCCACAGTGCGTCTGATATGCAGAACCGGCGATATCTTGGTTTTCGTGGGGTTTCCAGCTGAGATATGCATTTTCTGCGATAATCTTGGTGAGTCTTCTGTCAGAAGTTTGCAGAATCATCGAGATCGCTCGTTTCGAGCTACTTAATGCGAGTAACACGTTTTCTGGTGTTTTCACCACTCCACAGTGCGTATAATATGCAGAACCGGCGTCATCTTGATTTTCGTGAGGTTTCAAGCTGAGATATGCATTTTTTGCGATAATATTGGTGAGACTTCAGTCAGAAGTATGCAGAATCACCTAGATCGCCCTTGTCGAGCTATTTAATGCCAAAAAACAAGTTTCCTGGTGTTTTCAACATTCCACAGTGCGTTTGATATGCAGAACCCGCGATATCTTGATTTTCGTGGGGTTTCCAGCTGAAATATGCATTTTCTGCGATAATCTCTGTGTTTCATCTATGAGAAGTATGCAGAATCTTCCAGATCGCTCGTTTCGAGCTACTTAATGCGAGAAACACGTTATCTGGTGTTTTCACTACTCCACAGTGCGTTTGATATTCAGAACCGGCGACATCTTGGATTTCGTCGGGGTTCAAGCTGAGATATGCAATTTCTGCGATAATCTTGGTGAGACTTCTGCCCGAAGTATGCTTAATCATCGAGATCGCTCGTTTCGAGCTATTTAATGCGAGAAACACGTTATCTGGTGTTTTCACCAGTTCACAGTGCGTATGATATGCAGGACCGACGATATCTTGGTTTTCGTGGGGTTTCACGCTCAGATATGCATTTTCTGCGATAATCTTGGTGAGAATTCTGTCCGAAGGATGCAGAGCCATCGAGATCGTACTTTTCGAGCTATTTAATGCGAGAAACACGTTATCTGGTGTTTTGACCACTCCACAGTGCGTTTGATATGTAGATCCGCCGATAACTTGGTTTTCGTGGGGTTTCCAGCTGAAATATGCATTTTCTGCGATAATCGTGGTGAGACTTCAGTCAGAAGTATGCAGAATCATCTAGATCGCTCGTTTCGAGCTATTTAATGCGAAAAAACAAGTTTTCTGGTGTTTTCACCACTCCACAGTGCGTTTGATATATAGAGCCGCCGATAACTTGGTTTTCGTGGGATTTCCAGCTGAAATATGCATTTCCTGCGATAATCTTTGTGTTTCATCTATGAGAAGTATGCAGAATCATCCAGAACGCTCTTTTCGAGCTAGTTAATGCGAGTAACACGTTTTCTGGTGTTTTCACCACTTCGCGGAGCGTCTGATATGCAGAACCGGCGATATCATGGTTTTCGTGGGGTTTCCAGCTGAGATATGCATTTTCTGCGATAATCTTGGTGTTTCATCTATGAGAAGTATGCAGAATCATCGAGAACGCTCTTTTCGAGCTTGTTAATGCGAGAAACACGTTTTCTGGTGCTTTCACCACTCCACAGTGCGTCTGATATGCAGAACCGGCGATATCTTGGCTTTCGTCGGGTATCAAGCTGGGATATGCATTTTCTACGATAATCTTGGTGAGACTTCTGTCAGAAGTATGCAGAATCATCTAGATCGCTCGTTTCGAGCTACTTAATGCGAGAAACACGTTATCTGGTGTTTTCACCACTCCACAGTGCGTTTGATATGCAGAACCGGAGATATCTTGGTTACGGTCGGGATTCAAGCTGTGATATGCATTTTCTACGATAATGTTGGTGATACTTCTGTCAGAAGGATGCAGAATCATCGGGATCGCTCTTTTCGAGCTATTTAATGCGAAAAACACGTTTTCTGGTGTCTTCAGCACTCCACAGTGCGTCTGATATGCAGAACCGGCGATATCTTGGTTTTCGTGGGGTTTCCAGCTGAGATATGCATTTTCTGCGATAATCTTGGTGAGTCTTCTGTCAGAAGTATGCAGAATCATCTAGATCGCTCGTTTCGAGCTACTTAATGCGAGTAACACGTTTTCTGGTGTTTTCACCACTCCACAGTGCGTTTGATATGCAGAACCGGCGATATCTTGGATTTCGTCGGGGTTCAAGCTGAGATATGCATTTTCTGCGATAATCTTGGTGACTCTTCTGTCAGAGGTATGTAGAATCATCTAGATCGCTCTTTTCGAGCTATTTAATGCGAGAAACACTTTTTCTGGTGTATTCACCACTCCACAGTACGTTTGACATGCAGAACCGGAGATATCTTGGTTACGGTCGGGATTCAAGCTGTGATATGCATTTTCTGCGATAATCTTGGTGAGTCTTCTGTCAGAAGTTTGCAGAATCATCGAGATCCCTCTTTTCGATCTATTTAATGCGAGAAACACGTTATCTGGTGTTTTCACCACTCCACAGTGCGTTTGATATGGAGAACCGGCGACGTCTTGGATTTCGTCGGGTTTTAAGCTGAGATATGCATTTTCTGCGATAATATTGGTGAGACTTCAGTCAGAAGTATGCAGAATCATCTAGATCGCTCGTTTCGAGCTATTTAACGCGAGAAACACGTTATCCAGTGTTTTCACCACTCCACAGTGCGTTTGATATGCAGAACCGGCGACATCTTGGCTTTCGTCGGGTATCAAGCTGGGATATGCATTTTCTACGATAATCTTGGTGAGACTTCTGTCAGAAGTATGCAGAATCATCTAGATCGCTCGTTTCGAGCTACTTAATGCGAGTAACACGTTTTCTGGTGTTTTCACCACTCCACAGTGCGTTTGATATGCAGAACCGGCGATATCTTGGATTTCGTCGGGGTTCAAGCTGAGATATGTATTTCCTGCAATAATCTTGGTGAGTCTTCTGTAAGAAGTATGCAGAATCATCGGGATCGCTCTTTTCGAGCTATTTAATGCGAGAAACACGTTATCTGGTTGTTTTCACCACTCCACAGTGCGTTTAATATGCAGAACCGGCGTCATCTTGATTTTCGTGAGGTTTCAAGCTGAGATATGCATTTTTTGCGATAATATTGGTGAGACTTCAGTCAGAAGTATGCAGAATCATCTAGATCGCACTTGTCGAGCTATTTAATGCAAAAAAACAAGTTTCCTGGTGTTTTCAACATTCCACAGTGCGTTTGATATGCAGAACCCGCGATATCTTGATTTTCGTGGGGTTTCCAGCTGAAATATGCATTTTCTGCGATAATCTCTGTGTTTCATCTATGAGAAGTATGCAGAATCATCCAGATCGCTCGTTTCGAGCTACTTAATGCGAGAAACACGTTATCTGGTGTTTTCACTACTCCACAGTGCGTTTGATATGCAGAACCGGCGACATCTTGGATTTCGTCGGGGTTCAAGCTGAGATATGCATTTTCTGCGATAATCTTGGTGATTCTTCTGTCAGAAATATGCAGAATCATCGAGAACGCTCTCTTCGAGCTAGTTAATGCAAAAAAACAAGTTTCCTGGTGTTTTCAACATTCCACAGTGCGTTTGATATGCAGAACCGGCGACATCTTGGCTGTCGTCGGGTATCAAGCTGAGATATGCATTTTATGCGATAATCTTGGTGAGTCTTCTGTCAGAAGTATGCAGAATCATCTAGATCCCTCTTTTCGAGCTATTTAATGCGAGAAACACGTTATCTGGTGTTTTCACCACTCCACAGTGCTTTTGATATGCAGAACCGGCGACATCTTGGATTTCGTCGGGTTTCAAGCTGACATATGCATTTCCTGCGATAAACTTGGTGAGACTTCTGTCCGAAGTATGCTTAATCATCGAGATCGCTCGTTTCGAGCTATTTAATGCGAGAAACACGTTTTCTGGTGTTTTCACCACTCCATAGTGCGTTTGATATGCAGAACCGGCGACATCTTGGATTTTGTCGGGGTACAAGCTGAGATATGCATTTTATGCGATAATCTTGGTGAGTCTTCTGTCAGAAGTATGCAGAATCATCTAGATCCCTCTTTTCGAGCTATTTAATGCGAGAAACACGTTATCTGGTGTTTTCACCACTCCACAGTGTGTTTGATATGCAGAACCGGCGACATCTTGGATTTCGTCGGGTTTCAAGCTGAGATATGCATTTTCTGCGATAAACTTGGTGAGACTTCTGTCCGAAGTATGCTTAATCATCCAGATCGCTCGTTTCGTGCTATTTAATGCGAGAAACACGTTATCTGGTGTTTTCACCACTCCACAGTGCGTATGATATGCAGAACCGACGATATCTTGGTTTTCGTGGGGATTCAAGCTAAGATATGCATTTTCTGCGATAATCTTGGTGAGACTTCTGTCCGAAGTATGCAGAAACATCGAGAGCTCTCTTTTCGAGCTATTTAATGCGAGAAACACGTTTTCTGGGGTTTTGACCACACAACAGTTCCTTGGATATACAGAACCGGAGATATCTTGGTTTTCGTGGGGTTTCAAGCTGAGATATGCATTTTCTGCGATACGATTGGTGAGACTTCAGTCACAAGTATGCAGAATCATCTAGATCGCGCTTTTCGAGCTATTTAATGCGAAAAAACAAGTTTTCTGGTGTTTTCACCACTCCATAGTGCGTTTGATATGCAGAACCGGCGACATCTTGGATTTTGTCGGGGTACAAGCTGAGATATGCATTTTCTACGATAATCTTGGTGAGACTTCTGTCAGAAGTATGCAGAATCTTCGAGATCGATCTTTTCGAGCTACTTAATGCGAGAAACACGTTATCTGGTGTTTTCACCACTCCACAGTGCGTTTGATATGCAGAACCGGCGACATCTTGGATTTCGTCGGGGTTCAAGCTGAGATATGCATTTTCTGCGATAATCTTAGTGAGTCTTCTGTCAGAAGTTTGCAGAACCATCGAGATCCCTCTTTTCGATCTATTTAATGCGAGAAACCCGTTATCTGGTGTTTTCACCACTCCACAGTGCGTTTGATATGCAGAACCGGGGACATCTTGGATTTCGTCGGGGTTCAAGCTGAGATATGCATTTTCTGCGATAATCTTGGTGAGACTTCTGTCAGAAGTATGCAGAATCATCGAGAACGCTCTTTTCTAGCTGTTTAAAGCGAGAAACACGTTATCTGGTTGTTTTCACCACTCCACAGTGCGTTTAATATGCAGAACCGGCGTCATCTTGATTTTCGTGAGGTTTCAATGTGAGATATGCATTTTTTGCGATAATCTTGGTGAGACTTCTGTCAGAAGTATGCAGAATCATCTAGATCGCTCTTTTCGAGCTATTTAATGCGAGAAACACTTTTTCTGGTATACTCACCACTCCACAGTACGTTTGACATGCAGAACCGGAGATATCTTGGTTTCCGACGGGTTTCAAACTGAGATATGCATTTTCTACGATAATCTTGGTGAGACTTCTGTCAGAAGTATGCAGAATCATCGAGAACGCACTTTTCTAGGTGTTTAATGCGAGAAACACGTTATCTGGTTGTTTTCACCACTCCACAGTGCGTTTAATATGCAGAACCGGCGTCATCTTGATTTTCGTGAGGTTTCAAGGTGAGATATGCATTTTTTGCGATAATATTGGTGAGACATCAGTCAGAAGTATGCAGAATCATCTAGATCGCTCGTTTCGATCTACTTAATGCGAGAAACACGTTTTCTGGTGTTTTCACCACTCCACTGAACGTTTTATGTGCAGAACCGGCGACATCTTGGATTTCGTCGGGTTTCAAGCTGAGATATTCATTTTCTGCGATTATCTTGGTGAGACTTCAGTCAGAAGTATGCAGAATCATCTAGATCGCTCTTGTCGAGCTATTTAATGCAAAAAAACAAATTTTCTGGTGTTTTCAACATTCCACAGTGCGTTTGATATGCAGAACCGGCGATATCTCGATTTTCGTGGGGTTTCCAGCTGAGATATGCATTTTCTGCGATAATCTTGGTGAGACTTCTGTCCGAAGTATGCAGAATCATCGAGATCGCACTTTTCGAGCTATTTAATGCGAGAAACACGTTATCTGGTGTTTTCACCACTCCACAGTGCGTTTGATATTTAGAGCCGCCGATAACTTGGTTTTCGTGGGATTTCCAGCTGAAATATGCATTTCCTGCGATAATCTTGGTGTTTCATCTATGAGAAGTATGCAGAATCATCGAGAACGCACTTTTCGATCTAGTTAATGCGAGAAACACGTTTTCTGGTGTTTTCACCACTCCACAGTGCGTCTGATATGCAGAACCGGCGATATCTCGGTTTTCGTGGGGTTTCCAGTTGAGATATGCATTTTCTGCGATAATCTTGGTCAGACTTCTGTCCGAAGTATGCAGAATCATCGAGATCGCACTTTTCGAGCTATTTAATGCGAGAAACACGTTATCTGGTGTTTTCACCACTCCACAGTGCGTTTGATATGCAGAACCGGCGACACCTTGGATTTTGTCGGGGTATCAAGCTGAGATATGCATTTTCTACGATAATCTTGGTGAGACTTCTGTTAGAAGTATGCAGAATCATCGGGATCGCTCTTTTCGAGCTATTTAATGCGAGAAACACGTTATCTGGTTGTTTTCACCACTCCACAGTGCGTTTGATATGCAGAACCGGCGACATCTTGGATTTCGTCGGGTTTCAAGCTGAGAGATGCATTTTCTACGTCAATCTTGGTGAGAATTCTGTCAGAAGTATGCAGAATCATCGGGATCGCTCTTTTCGAGCTATTTAATGCGAGATACACGTTATGTGGTGTTTTCACCACTCCACAGTGCGTTTGATATGCAGAACCGGCGACATCTTGGCTTTCGTCGGGTTTCAAGCTGAGATATGCATTTTCTACGATAATCTTGGTGAGACTTCTGTCAGAAGTACGCAGAATCGTCTTGATCGATCTTTTCGAGCTACTTAATGCGAGAAACACGTTATCTGGTGTTTTCACCACTCCACAGTGCGTTTGATATGCAGAACCGGCGACATCTTGGCTTTCGTCGGGTTTCAAGCTGAGATATGCATTTTCTACGATAATCTTGGTGAGACTTCTGTCAGAAGTACGCAGAATCGTCGAGATCGATCTTTTCGAGCTACTTAATGCGAGAAACACGTTATCTGGTGTTTTCACCACTCCACAGTGCGTTTGATATGCAGAACCGGCGACATCTTGGATTTCGTCGGGGTTCAAGCTGAGATATGCATTTCCTGCGATAATCTTGGTGAGTCTTCTGTCAGAAGTATGCAGAATCATCTAGATCGCTCTTTTCGAGGTATTTAATGCGAGAAACACTTTTTCTGGTGTATTCACCACTCCACAGTACGTTTGACATGCAGAACCGAAGATATCTTGGTTACGGTCGGGATTCAAGCTGTGATATGCATTTTCTACGATAATCTTGGTGATACTTCTGTCAGAAGTATGCAGAATCATCGGGATCGCTCATTTCGAGCTATTTAATGCGAGAAACACGTTTTCTGGTGTCTTCAGCACTCCACAGTGCGTCTGATATGCAGAACCGGCGATATCTTGGTTTTCGTGGGGTTTCCAGCTGAGATATGCATTTTCTGCGATAATCTTGGTGAGTCTTCTGTCAGAAGTATGCAGAATCATCTAGATCGCTCGTTTCGATCTACTTAATGCGAGAAACACGTTTTCTGGTGTTTTCACCACTCCACTGAACGTTTTATGTGCAGAACCGGCGACATCTTGGATTTCGTCGGGTTTCAAGCTGAGATATGCATTTTCTGCGATTATCTTGGTGAGACTTCAGTCAGAAGTATGCAGAATCATCTAGATCGCTCTTGTCGAGCTATTTAATGCAAAAAAACAAATTTTCTGGTGTTTTCAACATTCCACAGTGCGTTTGATATGCAGAACCGGCGATATCTCGATTTTCGTGGGGTTTCCAGCTGAGATATGCATTTTCTGCGATAATCTTGGTGAGACTTCTGTCCGAAGTATGCAGAATCATCGAGATCGCACTTTTCGAGCTATTTAATGCGAGAAACACGTTATCTGGTGTTTTCACCACTCCACAGTGCGTTTGATATTTAGAGCCGCCGATAACTTGGTTTTCGTGGGATTTCCAGCTGAAATATGCATTTCCTGCGATAATCTTGGTGTTTCATCTATGAGAAGTATGCAGAATCATCGAGAACGCACTTTTCGATCTAGTTAATGCGAGAAACACGTTTTCTGGTGTTTTCACCACTCCACAGTGCGTCTGATATGCAGAACCGGCGATATCTCGGTTTTCGTGGGGTTTCCAGTTGAGATATGCATTTTCTGCGATAATCTTGGTCAGACTTCTGTCCGAAGTATGCAGAATCATCGAGATCGCACTTTTCGAGCTATTTAATGCGAGAAACACGTTATCTGGTGTTTTCACCACTCCACAGTGCGTTTGATATGCAGAACCGGCGACACCTTGGATTTTGTCGGGGTATCAAGCTGAGATATGCATTTTCTACGATAATCTTGGTGAGACTTCTGTTAGAAGTATGCAGAATCATCGGGATCGCTCTTTTCGAGCTATTTAATGCGAGAAACACGTTATCTGGTTGTTTTCACCACTCCACAGTGCGTTTGATATGCAGAACCGGCGACATCTTGGATTTCGTCGGGTTTCAAGCTGAGAGATGCATTTTCTACGTCAATCTTGGTGAGAATTCTGTCAGAAGTATGCAGAATCATCGGGATCGCTCTTTTCGAGCTATTTAATGCGAGATACACGTTATGTGGTGTTTTCACCACTCCACAGTGCGTTTGATATGCAGAACCGGCGACATCTTGGCTTTCGTCGGGTTTCAAGCTGAGATATGCATTTTCTACGATAATCTTGGTGAGACTTCTGTCAGAAGTACGCAGAATCGTCGAGATCGATCTTTTCGAGCTACTTAATGCGAGAAACACGTTATCTGGTGTTTTCACCACTCCACAGTGCGTTTGATATGCAGAACCGGCGACATCTTGGCTTTCGTCGGGTTTCAAGCTGAGATATGCATTTTCTACGATAATCTTGGTGAGACTTCTGTCAGAAGTACGCAGAATCGTCGAGATCGATCTTTTCGAGCTACTTAATGCGAGAAACACGTTATCTGGTGTTTTCACCACTCCACAGTGCGTTTGATATGCAGAACCGGCGACATCTTGGATTTCGTCGGGGTTCAAGCTGAGATATGCATTTCCTGCGATAATCTTGGTGAGTCTTCTGTCAGAAGTATGCAGAATCATCTAGATCGCTCTTTTCGAGGTATTTAATGCGAGAAACACTTTTTCTGGTGTATTCACCACTCCACAGTACGTTTGACATGCAGAACCGAAGATATCTTGGTTACGGTCGGGATTCAAGCTGTGATATGCATTTTCTACGATAATCTTGGTGATACTTCTGTCAGAAGTATGCAGAATCATCGGGATCGCTCTTTTCGAGCTATTTAATGCGAGAAACACGTTTTCTGGTGTCTTCAGCACTCCACAGTGCGTCTGATATGCAGAACCGGCGATATCTTGGTTTTCGTGGGGTTTCCAGCTGAGATATGCATTTTCTGCGATAATCTTGGTGAGTCTTCTGTCAGAAGTATGCAGAATCATCTAGATCGCTCGTTTCGAGCTACTTAATGCGAGTAACACGTTTTCTGGTGTTTTCACCACTCCACAGTGCGTTTGATATGCAGAACCGGCGATATCTTGGATTTCGTCGGGGTTCAAGCTGAGATATGCATTTCCTGCAATAATCTTGGTGAGTCTTCTGTCAGAAGTATGCAGAATCATCTAGATCGCTCTTTTCGGGCTATTTAATGCGAGAAACACTTTTTCTGGTGTATTCACCACTCCACAGTACGTTTGACATGCAGAACCGGAGATATCTTGGTTACGGTCGGGATTCAAGCTGTGAGATGCATTTCCTACGATAATCTTGGTTATACTTCTGTCAGAAGTATGCAGAATCATCTAGATCGCTCGTTTCGAGCTACTTAATGCGAGTAACACGTTTTCTGGTGTTTTCACCACTCCACAGTGCGTTTGATATGCAGAACCGGCGATATCTTGGATTTCGTCGGGGTTCAAGATGAGATATGCATTTTCTGCGATAATCTTGGTGAGTCTTCTGTCAGAAGTATGCAGAATCATCTAGATCGCTCTATTCGAGCTATTTAATGCGAGAAACACGATATCTGGGGTTTTCAGCACTCCACAGTGCGTTTGATATGCAGAACCAGCGATATCTTGGTTTTCGTGGGGTTTCATGCTGAGATATGCAATTTCTGCGATAATCTTGGTGAGACTTCTGCCCGAAGTATGCTTAATCATCGAGATCGCTCGTTTCGAGCTATTTAATGCGAGAAACACGTTATCTGGTGTTTTCACCACTTCACAGTGCGTATGATATGCAGAACCCGCGATATCTTGATTTTCGTGGGGTTTCCAGCTGAAATATGCATTTTCTGCGATAATCTCTGTGTTTCATCTATGAGAAGTATGCAGAATCATCCAGATCGCTCGTTTCGAGCTACTTAATGCCAGAAACACGTTATCTGGTGTTTTCACTACTCCACAGAGCGTTTGATATGCAGAACCGGCGACATCTTGGATTTCGTCGGGGTTCAAGCTGAGATATGCATTTTCTGCGATAATCTTAGTGAGTCTTCTGTTAGAAGTTTGCAGAACCATCGAGATCCCTCTTTTCGATCTATTTAATGCGAGAAACCCGTTATCTGGTGTTTTCACCACTCCACAGTGCGTTTGATATGCAGAACCGGGGACATCTTGGATTTCGTCGGGGTTCAAGCTGAGATATGCATTTTCTGCGATAATCTTGGTGAGACTTCTGTCAGAAGTATGCAGAATCATCGAGAACGCTCTTTTCTAGCTGTTTAAAGCGAGAAACACGTTATCTGGTTGTTTTCACCACTCCACAGTGCGTTTAATATGCAGAACCGGCGTCATCTTGATTTTCGTGAGGTTTCAATGTGAGATATGCATTTTTTGCGATAATCTTGGTGAGACTTCTGTCAGAAGTATGCAGAATCATCTAGATCGCTCTTTTCGAGCTATTTAATGCGAGAAACACTTTTTCTGGTATATTCACCACTCCACAGTACGGTTGACATGCAGAACCGGAGATATCTTGGTTTCGGACGGGTTTCAAACTGAGATATGCATTTTCTACGATAATCTTGGTGAGACTTCTGTCAGAAGTATGCAGAATCATCGAGAACGCACTTTTCTAGGTGTTTAATGCGAGAAACACGTTATCTGGTTGTTTTCACCACTCCACAGTGCGTTTAATAAGCAGAACCGGCGTCATCTTGATTTTCGTGAGGTTTCAAGGTGAGATATGCATTTTTTGCGATAATATTGGTGAGACATCAGTCAGAAGTATGCAGAATCATCTAGATCGCTCGTTTCGATCTACTTAATGCGAGAAACACGTTTTCTGGTGTTTTCACCACTCCACTGAACGTTTTATGTGCAGAACCGGCGACATCTTGGATTTCGTCGGGTTTCAAGCTGAGATATGCATTTTCTGCGATTATCTTGGTGAGACTTCAGTCAGAAGTATGCAGAATCATCTAGATCGCTCTTGTCGAGCTATTTAATGCAAAAAAACAAATTTTCTGGTGTTTTCAACATTCCACAGTGCGTTTGATATGCAGAACCGGCGATATCTCGATTTTCGTGGGGTTTCCAGCTGAGATATGCATTTTCTGCGATAATCTTGGTGAGACTTCTGTCCGAAGTATGCAGAATCATCGAGATCGCACTTTTCGAGCTATTTAATGCGAGAAACACGTTATCTGGTGTTTTCACCACTCCACAGTGCGTTTGATATTTAGAGCCGCCGATAACTTGGTTTTCGTGGGATTTCCAGCTGAAATATGCATTTCCTGCGATAATCTTGGTGTTTCATCTATGAGAAGTATGCAGAATCATCGAGAACGCACTTTTCGATCTAGTTAATGCGAGAAACACGTTTTCTGGTGTTTTCACCACTCCACAGTGCGTCTGATATGCAGAACCGGCGATATCTCGGTTTTCGTGGGGTTTCCAGTTGAGATATGCATTTTCTGCGATAATCTTGGTCAGACTTCTGTCCGAAGTATGCAGAATCATCGAGATCGCACTTTTCGAGCTATTTAATGCGAGAAACACGTTATCTGGTGTTTTCACCACTCCACAGTGCGTTTGATATGCAGAACCGGCGACACCTTGGATTTTGTCGGGGTATCAAGCTGAGATATGCATTTTCTACGATAATCTTGGTGAGACTTCTGTTAGAAGTATGCAGAATCATCGGGATCGCTCTTTTCGAGCTATTTAATGCGAGAAACACGTTATCTGGTTGTTTTCACCACTCCACAGTGCGTTTGATATGCAGAACCGGCGACATCTTGGATTTCGTCGGGTTTCAAGCTGAGAGATGCATTTTCTACGTCAATCTTGGTGAGAATTCTGTCAGAAGTATGCAGAATCATCGGGATCGCTCTTTTCGAGCTATTTAATGCGAGATACACGTTATCTGGTGTTTTCACCACTCCACAGTGCGTTTGATATGCAGAACCGGCGACATCTTGGCTTTCGTCGGGTTTCAAGCTGAGATATGCATTTTCTACGATAATCTTGGTGAGACTTCTGTCAGAAGTACGCAGAATCGTCGAGATCGATCTTTTCGAGCTACTTAATGCGAGAAACACGTTATCTGGTGTTTTCACCACTCCACAGTGCGTTTGATATGCAGAACCGGCGACATCTTGGATTTCGTCGGGGTTCAAGCTGAGATATGCATTTCCTGCGATAATCTTGGTGAGTCTTCTGTCAGAAGTATGCAGAATCATCTAGATCGCTCTTTTCGATGTATTTAATGCGAGAAACACTTTTTCTGGTGTATTCACCACTCCACAGTACGTTTGACATGCAGAACCGAAGATATCTTGGTTACGGTCGGGATTCAAGCTGTGATATGCATTTTCTACGATAATCTTGGTGATACTTCTGTCAGAAGTATGCAGAATCATCGGGATCGCTCTTTTCGAGCTATTTAATGCGAGAAACACGTTTTCTGGTGTCTTCAGCACTCCACAGTGCGTCTGATATGCAGAACCGGCGATATCTTGGTTTTCGTGGGGTTTCCAGCTGAGATATGCATTTTCTGCGATAATCTTGGTGAGTCTTCTGTCAGAAGTATGCAGAATCATCTAGATCGCTCGTTTCGAGCTACTTAATGCGAGTAACACGTTTTCTGGTGTTTTCACCACTCCACAGTGCGTATAATATGCAGAACCGGCGTCATCTTGATTTTCGTGAGGTTTCAAGCTGAGATATGCATTTTTTGCGATAATATTGGTGAGACTTCAGTCAGAATTATGCAGAATCACCTAGATCGCTCTTGTCGAGCTATTTAATGCAAAAAAACAAGTTACCTGGTGTTTTCAACATTCCACAGTGCGTTTGATATGCCGAACCCGCGATATCTTGATTTTCGTGGGGTTTCCAGCTGAAATATGCATTTTCTGCGATAATCTCTGTGTTTCATCTATGAGAAGTATGCAGAATCATCCAGATCGCTCGTTTCGAGCTACTTAATGCGAGAAACACGTTATCTGGTGTTTTCACTACTCCACAGTGCGTTTGATATGCAGAACCGGCGACATCTTGGATTTCGTCGGGGTTCAAGCTGAGATATGCAATTTCTGCGATAATCTTGGTGAGACTTCTGCCCGAAGTATGCTCAATCATCGAGATCGCTCGTTTCGAGCTATTTAATGCGAGAAACACGTTATCTGGTGTTTTCACCAGTTCACAGTGCGTATGATATGCAGAACCGACGATATCTTGGTTTTCGTGGGGTTTCACGCTCCGATATGCATTTTCTGCGATAATCTTGGTGAGAATTCTGTCCGAAGGATGCAGAGCCATCGAGATCGTACTTTTCGAGCTATTTAATGCGAGAAACACGTTATCTGGTGTTTTGACCACTCCACAGTGCGTTTGATATGTAGATCCGCCGATAACTTGGTTTTCGTGGGGTTTCCAGCTGAAATATGCATTTTCTGCGATAATCTTGGTGAGACTTCAGTCAGAAGTATGCAGAATCATCTAGATCGCTCGTTTCGAGCTATTTAATGCGAAAAAACAAGTTTTCTGGTGTTTTCACCACTCCACAGTGCGTTTGATATATAGAGCCGCCGATAACTTGGTTTTCGTGGGGTTTCATGCTGAGATATGCAATTTCTGCGATAATCTTGGTGAGACTTCGGGCAGAAGTATGCTTAATCATCGAGATCGCTCGTTTCGAGCTATTTAATGCGAGAAACACGTTATCTGGTGTTTTCACCAGTTCACAGTGCGTATGATATGCAGAACCGACGATATCTTGGTTTTCGTGGGGTTTCACGCTCCGATATGCATTTTCTGCGATAATCTTGGTGAGAATTCTGTCCGAAGGATGCAGAGCCATCGAGATCGTACTTTTCGAGCTATTTAATGCGAGAAACACGTTATCTGGTGTTTTGACCACTCCACAGTGCGTTTGATATGCAGAACCGGCGACATCTTGGATTTCGTCGGGGTTCAAGATGAGATATGCATTTTCTGCTATAATCTTGGTGAGTCTTCTGTCAGAAGTATGCAGAATCATCTAGATCGCTCTATTCGAGCTATTTAATGCGAGAAACACGATATCTGGGGTTTTCAGCACTCCACAGTGCGTTTGATATGCAGAACCAGCGATATCTTGGTTTTCGTGGGGTTTCATGCTGAGATATGCAATTTCTGCGATAATCTTGGTGAGACTTCTGCCCGAAGTATGCTTAATCATCGAGATCGCTCGTTTCGAGCTATTTAATGCGAGAAACACGTTATCTGGTGTTTTCACCACTTCACAGTGCGTATGATATGCAGAACCCGCGATATCTTGATTTTCGTGGGGTTTCCAGCTGAAATATGCATTTTCTGCGATAATCTCTGTGTTTCATCTATGAGAAGTATGCAGAATCATCCAGATCGCTCGTTTCGAGCTACTTAATGCCAGAAACACGTTATCTGGTGTTTTCACTACTCCACAGTGCGTTTGATATGCAGAACCGGCGACATCTTGGATTTCGTCGGGGTTCAAGCTGAGATATGCATTTTCTGCGATAATCTTGGTGAGTCTTCTGTCAGAAGTATGCAGAATCATCTAGATCGCTCTATTCGAGCTATTTAATGCGAGAAACACGATATCTGGGGTTTTCAGCACTCCACAGTGCGTTTGATATGCAGAACCAGCGATATCTTGGTTTTCGTGTGGTTTCATGCTGAGATATGCAATTTCTGCGATAATCTTGGTGAGACTTCGGGCAGAAGTATGCTTAATCATCGAGATCGCTCGTTTCGAGCTATTTAATGCGAGAAACACGTTATCTGGGGTTTTCACCAGTTCACAGTGCGTATGATATGCAGAACCGACGATATCTTGGTTTTCGTGGGGTTTCACGCTCCGATATGCATTTTCTGCGATAATCTTGGTGAGAATTCTGTCCGAAGGATGCAGAGCCATCGAGATCGTACTTTTCGAGCTATTTAATGCGAGAAACACGTTATCTGGTGTTTTGACCACTCCACAGTGCGTTTGATATGTAGATCCGCCGATAACTTGGTTTTCGTGGGGTTTCCAGCTGAAATATGCATTTTCTGCGATAATCTCTGTGTTTCATCTATGAGAAGTATGCAGAATCATCCAGATCGCTCGTTTCGAGCTACTTAATGCCAGAAACACGTTATCTGGTGTTTTCACTACTCCACAGTGCGTTTGATATGCTGAACCGACGATATCTTGGTTTTCGTGGGGTTTCACGCTCCGATATGCATTTTCTGCGATAATCTTGGTGAGAATTCTGTCCGAAGGATGCAGAGCCATCGAGATCGTACTTTTCGAGCTATTTAATGCGAGAAACACGTTATCTGGTGTTTTCACCACTCCACAGTGCGTTTGATATATAGAGCCGCCGATAACTTGGTTTTCGTGGGATTTCCAGCTGAAATATGCATTTCCTGCGATAATCTTTGTGTTTCATCTATGAGAAGTATGCAGAATCATCCAGAACGCTCTTTTCGAGCTAGTTAATGCGAGTAACACGTTTTCTGGTGTTTTCACCACTTCGCGGAGCGTCTGATATGCAGAACCGGCGATATCATGGTTTTCGTGGGGTTTCCAGCTGAGATATGCATTTTCTGCGATAATCTTGGTGTTTCATCTATGAGAAGTATGCAGAATCATCGAGAACGCTCTTTTCGAGCTTGTTAATGCGAGAAACACGTTTTCTGGTGTTTTCACCACTCCACAGTGCGTCTGATATGCAGAACCGGCGATATCTTGGCTTTCGTCGGGTATCAAGCTGGGATATGCATTTTCTGCGATAATCTTGGTGAGTCTTCTGTCAGAAGTATGCAGAATCATCTAGATCGCTCGTTTCGAGCTACTTAATGCGAGTAACACGTTTTCTGGTGTTTTCACCACTCCACAGTACGTTTGACATGCAGAACCGGAGATATCTTGGTTACGGTCGGGATTCAAGCTGTGATATGCATTTTCTGCGATAATCTTGGTGAGTCTTCTGTCAGAAGTTTGCAGAATCATCGAGATCCCTCTTTTCGATCTATTTAATGCGTGAAACACGTTATCTGGTGTTTTCACCACTCCACAGTGCGTTTGATATGGAGAACCGGCGACATCTTGGATTTCGTCGGGTTTTAAGCTGAGATATGCATTTTCTGCGATAATATTGGTGAGACTTCAGTCAGAAGTATGCAGAATCATCTAGATCGCTCGTTTCGAGCTATTTAACGCGAGAAACACGTTATCCAGTGTTTTCACCACTCCACAGTGCGTTTGATATGCAGAACCGGCGACATCTTGGCTTTCGTCAGGTATCAAGCTGGGATATGCATTTTCTACGATAATCTTGGTGAGACTTCTGTCAGAAGTATGCAGAATCATCTAGATCGCTCGTTTCGAGCTACTTAATGCGAGTAACACGTTTTCTGGTGTTTTCACCACTCCACAGTGCGTTTGATATGCAGAACCGGCGATATCTTGGATTTCGTCGGGGTTCAAGCTGAGATATGCATTTCCTGCAATAATCTTGGTGAGTCTTCTGTCAGAAGTATGCAGAATCATCTAGATCGCTCTTTTCGGGCTATTTAATGCGAGAAACACTTTTTCTGGTGTATTCACCACTCCACAGTACGTTTGACATGCAGAACCGGAGATATCTTGGTTACGGTCGGGATTCAAGCTGTGAGATGCATTTCCTACGATAATCTTGGTTATACTTCTGTCAGAAGTATGCAGAATCATCGGGATCGCTCTTTTCGAGCTATTTAATGCGAGAAACACGTTATCTGGTTGTTTTCACCACTCCACAGTGCGTTTAATATGCAGAACCGGCGTCATCTTGATTTTCGTGAGGTTTCAAGCTGAGATATGCATTTTTTGCGATAATATTGGTGAGACTTCAGTCAGAAGTATGCAGAATCATCTAGATCGCACTTGTCGAGCTATTTAATGCAAAAAAACAAGTTTCCTGGTGTTTTCAACATTCCACAGTGCGTTTGATATGCAGAACCCGCGATATCTTGATTTTCGTGGGGTTTCCAGCTGAAATATGCATTTTCTGCGATAATCTCTGTGTTTCATCTATGAGAAGTATGCAGAATCATCCAGATCGCTCGTTTCGAGCTACTTAATGCGAGAAACACGTTATCTGGTGTTTTCACTACTCCACAGTGCGTTTGATATGCAGAACCGGCGACATCTTGGATTTCGTCGGGGTTCAAGCTGAGATATGCACTTTCTGCGATAATCTTGGTGAGTCTTCTGTCAGAAGTATGCAGAATCATCTAGATCGCTCTATTCGAGCTATTTAATGCGAGAAACACGATATCTGGGGTTTTCAGCACTCCACAGTGCGTTTGATATGCAGAACCAGCGATATCTTGGTTTTCGTGGGGTTTCATGCTGAGATATGCAATTTCTGCGATAATCTTGGTGAGACTTCTGCCCGAAGTATGCTTAATCATCGAGATCGCTCGTTTCGAGCTATTTAATGCGAGAAACACGTTATCTGGTGTTTTCACCACTTCACAGTGCGTATGATATGCAGAACCCGCGATATCTTGATTTTCGTGGGGTTTCCAGCTGAAATATGCATTTTCTGCGATAATCTCTGTGTTTCATCTATGAGAAGTATGCAGAATCATCCAGATCGCTCGTTTCGAGCTACTTAATGCCAGAAACACGTTATCTGGTGTTTTCACTACTCCACAGTGCGTTTGATATGCAGAACCGGCGACATCTTGGATTTCGTCGGGGTTCAAGCTGAGATATGCATTTTCTGCGATAATCTTGGTGAGTCTTCTGTCAGAAGTATGCAGAATCATCTAGATCGCTCTATTCGAGCTATTTAATGCGAGAAACACGATATCTGGGGTTTTCAGCACTCCACAGTGCGTTTGATATGCAGAACCAGCGATATCTTGGTTTTCGTGGGGTTTCATGCTGAGATATGCAATTTCTGCGATAATCTTGGTGAGACTTCTGCCCGAAGTATGCTTAATCATCGAGATCGCTCGTTTCGAGCTATTTAATGCGAGAAACACGTTATCTGGTGTTTTCACCACTTCACAGTGCGTATGATATGCAGAACCGACGATATCTTGGTTTTCGTGGGGTTTCAAGCTCAGATATGCATTTTCTGCGATAATCTTGGTGAGAATTCTGTCCGAAGGATGCAGAGCCATCGAGATCGTACTTTTCGAGCTATTTAATGCGAGAAACAGGTTATCTGGTTGTTTTCACCACTCCACAGTGCGTTTAATATGCAGAACCGGCGTCATCTTGATTTTCGTGAGGTTTCAAGCTGAGATATGCATTTTTTGCGATAATATTGGTGAGACTTCAGTCAGAAGTATGCAGAATCATCTAGATCGCTCTTGTCGAGCTCTTTAATGCAAAAAAACAAGTTTCCTGGTGTTTTCAACATTCCACAGTGCGTTTGATATGCAGAACCGGCGATATCTCGATTTTCGTGAGGTTTCAAGCTGAGATATGCATTTTTTGCGATAATATTGGTGAGACTTCAGTCAGAAGTATGCAGAATCATCTAGATCGCTCTTGTCGAGCTCTTTAATGCAAAAAAACAAGTTTCCTGGTGTTTTCAACATTCCACAGTGCGTTTGATATGCAGAACCGGCGATATCATGGTTTTCGTGGGGTTTCCAGCTGAGATATGCATTTTCTGCGATAATCTTGGTGTTTCATCTATGAGAAGTATGCAGAATCATCCAGAACGCTCTTTTCGAGCTTGTTAATGCGAGAAACACGTTTTCTGGTGTTTTCACCACTCCACAGTGCGTTTGATATGCAGAACCGGCGATATCTCGATTTTCGTGGGGTTTCCAGCTGAGATATGCATTTTCTGCGATAATCTTGGTGAGACTTCTGTCCGAAGTATGCAGAATCATCGAGATCGCACTTTTCGAGCTATTTAATGCGAGAAACACGTTATCTGGTGTTTTCACCACTCCACAGTGCGTTTGATATTTAGAGCCGCCGATAACTTGGTTTTCGTGGGATTTCCAGCTGAAATATGCATTTCCTGCGATAATCTTGGTGTTTCATCTATGAGAAGTATGCAGAATCATCGAGAACGCACTTTTCGATCTAGTTAATGCGAGAAACACGTTTTCTGGTGTTTTCACCACTCCACAGTGCGTCTGATATGCAGAACCGGCGATATCTCGGTTTTCGTGGGGTTTCCAGTTGAGATATGCATTTTCTGCGATAATCTTGGTCAGACTTCTGTCCGAAGTATGCAGAATCATCGAGATCGCACTTTTCGAGCTATTTAATGCGAGAAACACGTTATCTGGTGTTTTCACCACTCCACAGTGCGTTTGATATGCAGAACCGGCGACACCTTGGATTTTGTCGGGGTATCAAGCTGAGATATGCATTTTCTACGATAATCTTGGTGAGACTTCTGTTAGAAGTATGCAGAATCATCGGGATCGCTCTTTTCGAGCTATTTAATGCAAGAAACACGTTATCTGGTTGTTTTCACCACTCCACAGTGCGTTTGATATGCCGAACCCGCGATATCTTGATTTTCGTGGGGTTTCCAGCTGAAATATGCATTTTCTGCGATAATCTCTGTGTTTCATCTATGAGAAGTATGCAGAATCATCCAGATCGCTCGTTTCGAGCTACTTAATGCGAGAAACACGTTATCTGGTGTTTTCACTACTCCACAGTGCGTTTGATATGCAGAACCGGCGACATCTTGGATTTCGTCGGGGTTCAAGCTGAGATATGCAATTTCTGCGATAATCTTGGTGAGACTTCTGCCCGAAGTATGCTCAATCATCGAGATCGCTCGTTTCGAGCTATTTAATGCGAGAAACACGTTATCTGGTGTTTTCACCAGTTCACAGTGCGTATGATATGCAGAACCGACGATATCTTGGTTTTCGTGGGGTTTCACGCTCCGATATGCATTTTCTGCGATAATCTTGGTGAGAATTCTGTCCGAAGGATGCAGAGCCATCGAGATCGTACTTTTCGAGCTATTTAATGCGAGAAACACGTTATCTGGTGTTTTGACCACTCCACAGTGCGTTTGATATGTAGATCCGCCGATAACTTGGTTTTCGTGGGGTTTCCAGCTGAAATATGCATTTTCTGCGATAATCTTGGTGAGACTTCAGTCAGAAGTATGCAGAATCATCTAGATCGCTCGTTTCGAGCTATTTAATGCGAAAAAACAAGTTTTCTGGTGTTTTCACCACTCCACAGTGCGTTTGATATATAGAGCCGCCGATAACTTGGTTTTCGTGGGGTTTCATGCTGAGATATGCAATTTCTGCGATAATCTTGGTGAGACTTCGGGCAGAAGTATGCTTAATCATCGAGATCGCTCGTTTCGAGCTATTTAATGCGAGAAACACGTTATCTGGTGTTTTCACCAGTTCACAGTGCGTATGATATGCAGAACCGACGATATCTTGGTTTTCGTGGGGTTTCACGCTCCGATATGCATTTTCTGCGATAATCTTGGTGAGAATTCTGTCCGAAGGATGCAGAGCCATCGAGATCGTACTTTTCGAGCTATTTAATGCGAGAAACACGTTATCTGGTGTTTTGACCACTCCACAGTGCGTTTGATATGCAGAACCGGCGACATCTTGGATTTCGTCGGGGTTCAAGATGAGATATGCATTTTCTGCGATAATCTTGGTGAGTCTTCTGTCAGAAGTATGCAGAATCATCTAGATCGCTCTATTCGAGCTATTTAATGCGAGAAACACGATATCTGGGGTTTTCAGCACTCCACAGTGCGTTTGATATGCAGAACCAGCGATATCTTGGTTTTCGTGGGGTTTCATGCTGAGATATGCAATTTCTGCGATAATCTTGGTGAGACTTCTGCCCGAAGTATGCTTAATCATCGAGATCGCTCGTTTCGAGCTATTTAATGCGAGAAACACGTTATCTGGTGTTTTCACCACTTCACAGTGCGTATGATATGCAGAACCCGCGATATCTTGATTTTCGTGGGGTTTCCAGCTGAAATATGCATTTTCTGCGATAATCTCTGTGTTTCATCTATGAGAAGTATGCAGAATCATCCAGATCGCTCGTTTCGAGCTACTTAATGCCAGAAACACGTTATCTGGTGTTTTCACTACTCCACAGTGCGTTTGATATGCAGAACCGGCGACATCTTGGATTTCGTCGGGGTTCAAGCTGAGATATGCATTTTCTGCGATAATCTTGGTGAGTCTTCTGTCAGAAGTATGCAGAATCATCTAGATCGCTCTATTCGAGCTATTTAATGCGAGAAACACGATATCTGGGGTTTTCAGCACTCCACAGTGCGTTTGATATGCAGAACCAGCGATATCTTGGTTTTCGTGGGGTTTCATGCTGAGATATGCAATTTCTGCGATAATCTTGGTGAGACTTCGGGCAGAAGTATGCTTAATCATCGAGATCGCTCGTTTCGAGCTATTTAATGCGAGAAACACGTTATCTGGTGTTTTCACCAGTTCACAGTGCGTATGATATGCAGAACCGACGATATCTTGGTTTTCGTGGGGTTTCACGCTCCGATATGCATTTTCTGCGATAATCTTGGTGAGAATTCTGTCCGAAGGATGCAGAGCCATCGAGATCGTACTTTACGAGCTATTTAATGCGAGAAACACGTTATCTGGTGTTTTGACCACTCCACAGTGCGTTTGATATGTAGATCCGCCGATAACTTGGTTTTCGTGGGGTTTCCAGCTGAAATATGCATTTTCTGCGATAATCTCTGTGTTTCATCTATGAGAAGTATGCAGAATCATCCAGATCGCTCGTTTCGAGCTACTTAATGCCAGAAACACGTTATCTGGTGTTTTCACTACTCCACAGTGCGTTTGATATGCAGAACCGACGATATCTTGGTTTTCGTGGGGTTTCACGCTCCGATATGCATTTTCTGCGATAATCTTGGTGAGAATTCTGTCCGAAGGATGCAGAGCCATCGAGATCGTACTTTTCGAGCTATTTAATGCGAGAAACACGTTATCTGGTGTTTTCAACACTCCACAGTGCGTTTGATATATAGAGCCGCCGATAACTTGGTTTTCGTGGGATTTCCAGCTGAAATATGCATTTCCTGCGATAATCTTTGTGTTTCATCTATGAGAAGTATGCAGAATCATCCAGAACGCTCTTTTCGAGCTAGTTAATGCGAGTAACACGTTTTCTGGTGTTTTCACCACTTCGCGGAGCGTCTGATATGCAGAACCGGCGATATCATGGTTTTCGTGGGGTTTCCAGCTGAGATATGCATTTTCTGCGATAATCTTGGTGTTTCATCTATGAGAAGTATGCAGAATCATCGAGAACGCTCTTTTCGAGCTTGTTAATGCGAGAAACACGTTTTCTGGTGTTTTCACCACTCCACAGTGCGTCTGATATGCAGAACCGGCGATATCTTGGCTTTCGTCGGGTATCAAGCTGGGATATGCATTTTCTGCGATAATCTTGGTGAGTCTTCTGTCAGAAGTATGCAGAATCATCTAGATCGCTCGTTTCGAGCTACTTAATGCGAGTAACACGTTTTCTGGTGTTTTCACCACTCCACAGTACGTTTGACATGCAGAACCGGAGATATCTTGGTTACGGTCGGGATTCAAGCTGTGATATGCATTTTCTGCGATAATCTTGGTGAGTCTTCTGTCAGAAGTTTGCAGAATCATCGAGATCCCTCTTTTCGATCTATTTAATGCGTGAAACACGTTATCTGGTGTTTTCACCACTCCACAGTGCGTTTGATATGGAGAACCGGCGACATCTTGGATTTCGTCGGGTTTTAAGCTGAGATATGCATTTTCTGCGATAATATTGGTGAGACTTCAGTCAGAAGTATGCAGAATCATCTAGATCGCTCGTTTCGAGCTATTTAACGCGAGAAACACGTTATCCAGTGTTTTCACCACTCCACAGTGCGTTTGATATGCAGAACCGGCGACATCTTGGCTTTCGTCAGGTATCAAGCTGGGATATGCATTTTCTACGATAATCTTGGTGAGACTTCTGTCAGAAGTATGCAGAATCATCTAGATCGCTCGTTTCGAGCTACTTAATGCGAGTAACACGTTTTCTGGTGTTTTCACCACTCCACAGTGCGTTTGATATGCAGAACCGGCGATATCTTGGATTTCGTCGGGGTTCAAGCTGAGATATGCATTTCCTGCAATAATCTTGGTGAGTCTTCTGTCAGAAGTATGCAGAATCATCTAGATCGCTCTTTTCGGGCTATTTAATGCGAGAAACACTTTTTCTGGTGTATTCACCACTCCACAGTACGTTTGACATGCAGAACCGGAGATATCTTGGTTACGGTCGGGATTCAAGCTGTGAGATGCATTTCCTACGATAATCTTGGTTATACTTCTGTCAGAAGTATGCAGAATCATCGGGATCGCTCTTTTCGAGCTATTTAATGCGAGAAACACGTTATCTGGTTGTTTTCACCACTCCACAGTGCGTTTAATATGCAGAACCGGCGTCATCTTGATTTTCGTGAGGTTTCAAGCTGAGATATGCATTTTTTGCGATAATATTGGTGAGACTTCAGTCAGAAGTATGCAGAATCATCTAGATCGCACTTGTCGAGCTATTTAATGCAAAAAAACAAGTTTCCTGGTGTTTTCAACATTCCACAGTGCGTTTGATATGCAGAACCCGCGATATCTTGATTTTCGTGGGGTTTCCAGCTGAAATATGCATTTTCTGCGATAATCTCTGTGTTTCATCTATGAGAAGTATGCAGAATCATCCAGATCGCTCGTTTCGAGCTACTTAATGCGAGAAACACGTTATCTGGTGTTTTCACTACTCCACAGTGCGTTTGATATGCAGAACCGGCGACATCTTGGATTTCGTCGGGGTTCAAACTGAGATATGCATTTTCTGCGATAATCTTGGTGAGTCTTCTGTCAGAAGTATGCAGAATCATCTAGATCGCTCTATTCGAGCTATTTAATGCGAGAAACACGATATCTGGGGTTTTCAGCACTCCACAGTGCGTTTGATATGCAGAACCAGCGATATCTTGGTTTTCGTGGGGTTTCATGCTGAGATATGCAATTTCTGCGATAATCTTGGTGAGACTTCTGCCCGAAGTATGCTTAATCATCGAGATCGCTCGTTTCGAGCTATTTAATGCGAGAAACACGTTATCTGGTGTTTTCACCACTTCACAGTGCGTATGATATGCAGAACCCGCGATATCTTGATTTTCGTGGGGTTTCCAGCTGAAATATGCATTTTCTGCGATAATCTCTGTGTTTCATCTATGAGAAGTATGCAGAATCATCCAGATCGCTCGTTTCGAGCTACTTAATGCCAGAAACACGTTATCTGGTGTTTTCACTACTCCACAGTGCGTTTGATATGCAGAACCGGCGACATCTTGGATTTCGTCGGGGTTCAAGCTGAGATATGCATTTTCTGCGATAATCTTGGTGAGTCTTCTGTCAGAAGTATGCAGAATCATCTAGATCGCTCTATTCGAGCTATTTAATGCGAGAAACACGATATCTGGGGTTTTCAGCACTCCACAGTGCGTTTGATATGCAGAACCAGCGATATCTTGGTTTTCGTGGGGTTTCATGCTGAGATATGCAATTTCTGCGATAATGTTGGTGAGACTTCTGCCCGAAGTATGCTTAATCATCGAGATCGCTCGTTTCGAGCTATTTAATGCGAGAAACACGTTATCTGGTGTTTTCACCACTTCACAGTGCGTATGATATGCAGAACCGACGATATCTTGGTTTTCGTGGGGTTTCAAGCTCAGATATGCATTTTCTGCGATAATCTTGGTGAGAATTCGGTCCGAAGGATGCAGGGCCATCGAGATCGTACTTTTCGAGCTATTTAATGCGAGAAACAGGTTATCTGGTTGTTTTCACCACTCCACAGTGCGTTTAATATGCAGAACCGGCGTCATCTTGATTTTCGTGAGGTTTCAAGCTGAGATATGCATTTTTTGCGATAATATTGGTGAGACTTCAGTCAGAAGTATGCAGAATCATCTAGATCGCTCTTGTCGAGCTCTTTAATGCAAAAAAACAAGTTTCCTGGTGTTTTCAACATTCCACAGTGCGTTTGATATGCAGAACCCGCGATATCATGGTTTTCGTGGGGTTTCCAGCTGAGATATGCATTTTCTGCGATAATCTTGGTGAGTCTTCTGTCAGAAGTATGCAGAATCATCTAGATCGCTCTATTCGAGCTATTTAATGCGAGAAACACGATATCTGGGGTTTTCAGCACTCCACAGTGCGTTTGATATGCAGAACCAGCGATATCTTGGTTTTCGTGGGGTTTCATGCTGAGATATGCAATTTCTGCGATAATCTTGGTGAGACTTCTGCCCGAAGTATGCTTAATCATCGAGATCGCTCGTTTCGAGCTATTTAATGCGAGAAACACGTTATCTGGTGTTTTCACCACTTCACAGTGCGTATGATATGCAGAACCGACGATATCTTGGTTTTTGTCGGGGTTCAAGCTGAGATATGCATTTTCTACGATAAACTTGGTGAGACTTCGGTCACAAGTATGCAGAATCATTGGAATCGCTCTTTTCGAGCTATTAAATGCGAGAAACACGTTATCTGGTTGTTTTCACCACTCCACAGTGCGTTTGATATGCAGAACCGGCGACATCTTGGATTTCGTCGGGTTTCAAGCTGAGATATGCATTTTCTACGTCAATCTTGGTGAGAATTCTGTCAGAAGTATGCAGAATCATCGGGATCGCTCTTTTCGAGCTATTTGATGCGAGATACACGTTATCTGGTGTTTTCACCACTCCACAGTGCGTTTGATATGCAGAACCGGCGACATCTTGGTTTTTGTCGGGGTTCAAGCTGAGATATGCATTTTCTACGATAAACTTGGTGAGACTTCGGTCAGAAGTATGCTTAATCATCGAGATCGCTCGTTTCGAGCTATATAATGCGAGAAACACGTTATCTGGTGTTTTCACTACTTCACAGTGCGTATGATATGCAGAACCAGCGATATCTTGGTTTTCGTGGGGTTTCATGCTGAGATATGCAATTTCTGCGATAATCTTGGTGAGACTTCTGCCCGAAGTATGCTTAATCATCGAGATCGCTCGTTTCGAGCTATTTAATGCGAGAAACACGTTATCTGGTGTTTTCACCACTTCACAGTGCGTATGATATGCAGAACCCGCGATATCTTGATTTTCGTGGGGTTTCCAGCTGAAATATGCATTTTCTGCGATAATCTCTGTGTTTCATCTATGAGAAGTATGCAGAATCATCCAGATCGCTCGTTTCGAGCTACTTAATGCCAGAAACACGTTATCTGGTGTTTTCACTACTCCACAGTGCGTTTGATATGCAGAACCGGCGACATCTTGGATTTCGTCGGGGTTCAAGCTGAGATATGCATTTTCTGCGATAATCTTGGTGAGTCTTCTGTCAGAAGTATGCAGAATCATCTAGATCGCTCTATTCGAGCTATTTAATTCGAGAAACACGATATCTGGGGTTTTCAGCACTCCACAGTGCGTTTGATATGCAGAACCAGCGATATCTTGGTTTTCGTGGGGTTTCATGCTGAGATATGCAATTTCTGCGATAATCTTGGTGAGACTTCGGGCAGAAGTATGCTTAATCATCGAGATCGCTCGTTTCGAGCTATTTAATGCGAGAAACACGTTATATGGTGTTTTCACCAGTTCACAGTGCGTATGATATGCAGAACCGACGATATCTTGGTTTTCGTGGGGTTTCACGCTCCGATATGCATTTTCTGCGATAATCTTGGTGAGAATTCTGTCCGAAGGATGCAGAGCCATCGAGATCGTACTTTTCGAGCTATTTAATGCGAGAAACACGTTATCTGGTGTTTTGACCACTCCACAGTGCGTTTGATATGTAGATCCGCCGATAACTTGGTTTTCGTGGGGTTTCCAGCTGAAATATGCATTTTCTGCTATAATCTCTGTGTTTCATCTATGAGAAGTATGCAGAATCATCCAGATCGCTCGTTTCGAGCTACTTAATGCCAGAAACACGTTATCTGGTGTTTTCACTACTCCACAGTGCGTTTGATATGCAGAACCGACGATATCTTGGTTTTCGTGGGGTTTCACGCTCCGATATGCATTTTCTGCGATAATCTTGGTGAGAATTCTGTCCGAAGGATGCAGAGCCATCGAGATCGTACTTTTCGAGCTATTTAATGCGAGAAACACGTTATCTGGTGTTTTCACCACTCCACAGTGCGTTTGATATATAGAGCCGCCGATAACTTGGTTTTCGTGGGATTTCCAGCTGAAATATGCATTTCCTGCGATAATCTTTGTGTTTCATCTATGAGAAGTATGCAGAATCATCCAGAACGCTCTTTTCGAGCTAGTTAATGCGAGTAACACGTTTTCTGGTGTTTTCACCACTTCGCGGAGCGTCTGATATGCAGAACCGGCGATATCATGGTTTTCGTGGGGTTTCCAGCTGAGATATGCATTTTCTGCGATAATCTTGGTGTTTCATCTATGAGAAGTATGCAGAATCATCGAGAACGCTCTTTTCGAGCTTGTTAATGCGAGAAACACGTTTTCTGGTGTTTTCACCACTCCACAGTGCGTCTGATATGCAGAACCGGCGATATCTTGGCTTTCGTCGGGTATCAAGCTGGGATATGCATTTTCTGCGATAATCTTGGTGAGTCTTCTGTCAGAAGTATGCAGAATCATCTAGATCGCTCGTTTCGAGCTACTTCATGCGAGTAACACGTTTTCTGGTGTTTTCACCACTCCACAGTACGTTTGACATGCAGAACCGGAGATATCTTGGTTACGGTCGGGATTCAAGCTGTGATATGCATTTTCTGCGATAATCTTGGTGAGTCTTCTGTCAGAAGTTTGCAGAATCATCGAGATCCCTCTTTTCGATCTATTTAATGCGTGAAACACGTTATCTGGTGTTTTCACCACTCCACAGTGCGTTTGATATGGAGAACCGGCGACATCTTGGATTTCGTCGGGTTTTAAGCTGAGATATGCATTTTCTGCGATAATATTGGTGAGACTTCAGTCAGAAGTATGCAGAATCATCTAGATCGCTCGTTTCGAGCTATTTAACGCGAGAAACACGTTATCCAGTGTTTTCACCACTCCACAGTGCGTTTGATATGCAGAACCGGCGACATCTTGGCTTTCGTCAGGTATCAAGCTGGGATATGCATTTTCTACGATAATCTTGGTGAGACTTCTGTCAGAAGTATGCAGAATCATCTAGATCGCTCGTTTCGAGCTACTTAATGCGAGTAACACGTTTTCTGGTGTTTTCACCACTCCACAGTGCGTTTGATATGCAGAACCGGCGATATCTTGGATTTCGTCGGGGTTCAAGCTGAGATATGCATTTCCTGCAATAATCTTGGTGAGTCTTCTGTCAGAAGTATGCAGAATCATCTAGATCGCTCTTTTCGGGCTATTTAATGCGAGAAACACTTTTTCTGTTGTATTCACCACTCCACAGTACGTTTGACATGCAGAACCGGAGATATCTTGGTTACTGTCGGGATTCAAGCTGTGAGATGCATTTCCTACGATAATCTTGGTTATACTTCTGTCAGAAGTATGCAGAATCATCGGGATCGCTCTTTTCGAGCTATTTAATGCGAGAAACACGTTATCTGGTTGTTTTCACCACTCCACAGTGCGTTTAATATGCAGAACCGGCGTCATCTTGATTTTCGTGAGGTTTCAAGCTGAGATATGCATTTTTTGCGATAATATTGGTGAGACTTCAGTCAGAAGTATGCAGAATCATCTAGATCGCACTTGTCGAGCTATTTAATGCAAAAAAACAAGTTTCCTGGTGTTTTCAACATTCCACAGTGCGTTTGATATGCAGAACCCGCGATATCTTGATTTTCGTGGGGTTTCCAGCTGAAATATGCATTTTCTGCGATAATCTCTGTGTTTCATCTATGAGAAGTATGCAGAATCATCCAGATCGCTCGTTTCGAGCTACTTAATGCGAGAAACACGTTATCTGGTGTTTTCACTACTCCACAGTGCGTTTGATATGCAGAACCGGCGACATCTTGGATTTCGTCGGGGTTCAAGCTGAGATATGCATTTTCTGCGATAATCTTGGTGAGTCTTCTGTCAGAAGTATGCAGAATCATCTAGATCGCTCTATTCGAGCTATTTAATGCGAGAAACACGATATCTGGGGTTTTCAGCACTCCACAGTGCGTTTGATATGCAGAACCAGCGATATCTTGGTTTTCGTGGGGTTTCATGCTGAGATATGCAATTTCTGCGATAATCTTGGTGAGACTTCAGTCAGAAGTATGCAGAATCATCTAGATCGCTCTTGTCGAGCTCTTTAATGCAAAAAAACAAGTTTCCTGGTGTTTTCAACATTCCACAGTGCGTTTGATATGCAGAACCCGCGATATCATGGTTTTCGTGGGGTTTCCAGCTGAGATATGCATTTTCTGCGATAATCTTGGTGAGTCTTCTGTCAGAAGTATGCAGAATCATCTAGATCGCTCTATTCGAGCTATTTAATGCGAGAAACACGATATCTGGGGTTTTCAGCACTCCACAGTGCGTTTGATATGCAGAACCAGCGATATCTTGGTTTTCGTGGGGTTTCATGCTGAGATATGCAATTTCTGCGATAATCTTGGTGAGACTTCTGCCCGAAGTATGCTTAATCATCGAGATCGCTCGTTTCGAGCTATTTAATGCGAGAAACACGTTATCTGGTGTTTTCACCACTTCACAGTGCGTATGATATGCAGAACCGACGATATCTTGGTTTTTGTCGGGGTTCAAGCTGAGATATGCATTTTCTACGATAAACTTGGTGAGACTTCGGTCACAAGTATGCAGAATCATTGGGATCGCTCTTTTCGAGCTATTAAATGCGAGAAACACGTTATCTGGTTGTTTTCACCACTCCACAGTGCGTTTGATATGCAGAACCGGCGACATCTTGGATTTCGTCGGGTTTCAAGCTGAGATATGCATTTTCTACGTCAATCTTGGTGAGAATTCTGTCAGAAGTATGCAGAATCATCGGGATCGCTCTTTTCGAGCTATTTGATGCGAGATACACGTTATCTGGTGTTTTCACCACTCCACAGTGCGTTTGATATGCAGAACCGGCGACATCTTGGTTTTTGTCGGGGTTCAAGCTGAGATATGCATTTTCTACGATAAACTTGGTGAGACTTCGGTCAGAAGTATGCTTAATCATCGAGATCGCTCGTTTCGAGCTATATAATGCGAGAAACACGTTATCTGGTGTTTTCACCACTTCACAGTGCGTATGATATGCAGAACCGACGATATCTTGGTTTTCGTGGGGTTTCAAGCTCAGATATGCATTTTCTGCGAGAATCTTGGTGAGAATTCTGTCCGAAGTATGCAGAGCCATCGAGATCGTACTTTTCGAGCTATTTAATGCGAGAAACACGTTATCTGGTGTTTTGACCACTCCACAGTGCGTTTGATATGTAGATCCGCCGATAACTTGGTTTTCGTGGGGTTTCCAGCTGAAATATGCATTTTCTGCGATAATCTTGGTGAGACTTCAGTCAGAAGTATGCAGAATCATCTAGATCGCTCGTTTCGAGCTATTTAATGCTAAAAAACAAGTTTTCTGGTGTTTTCACCACTCCACAGTGCGTTTGATATGTAGAGCCGCCGATAACTTGGTTTTCGTGGGATTTCCAGCTGAAATATGCATTTCCTGCGATAATCTTTGTGTTGCATCTATGAGAAGTATGCAGAATCATCCAGAACGCTCTTTTCGAGCTAGTTAATGCGAGCAACACGTTTTCTGGTGTTTTCACCACTTCGCGGTGCGTCTGATATGCAGAACCGGCGATATCATGGTTTTCGTGGAGTTTCCAGCTGAGATATGCATTTTCTGCGATAATCTTGGTGTTTCATCTATGAGAAGTATGCAGAATCATCGAGAACGCTCTTTTCGAGCTAGTTAATGCGAGAAACACGTTTTCTGGTGTTTTCACCACTCCACAGTGCGTCTGATATGCAGAACCGGCGATAATTCGGTTTTCGTGGGGTTTCCAGCTGAGATATGCATTTTCTGCGATAACCTTGGTCAGACTTCTGTCCGAAGTATGCAGAATCATCGAGATCGCACTTGTCGAGCTATTTAATGCGAGAAACACGTTATCTGGTGTTTTCTCCACTCCACAGTGCGTTTGATATGCAGAACCGGCGACATCTTGGTTTTTGTCGGGGTTCAAGCTGAGATATGCATTTTCTACGATAAACTTGGTGAGACTTCGGTCACAAGTATGCAGAATCATTGGGATCGCACTTTTCGAGCTGTTAAATGCGAGAAACACGTTATCTGGTTGTTTTCACCACTCCACAGTGCGTTTGATATGCAGAACCGGCGACATCTTGGATTTCGTCGGGTTTCAAGCTGAGATATGCATTTTCTACGTCAATCTTTGTGAGAATTCTGTCAGAAGTATGCAGAATCATCGGGATCGCTCTTTTCGAGCTATTTGATGCGAGATACACGTTATCTGGTGTTTTCACCACTCCACAGTGCGTTTGATATGCTGAACCGGCGACATCTTGGTTTTTGTCGGGGTTCAAGCTGAGATATGCATTTTCTACGATAAACTTGGTGAGACTTCGGTCAGAAGTATGCTTAATCATCGAGATCGCTCGTTTCGATCTATATAATGCGAGAAACACGTTATCTGGTGTTTTCACCACTTCACAGTGCGTATGATATGCAGAACCGACGATATCTTGGTTTTCGTGGGGTTTCAAGCTCAGATATGCATTTTCTGCGAGAATCTCGGTGAGAATTCTGTCCGAAGTATGCAGAGCCATCGAGATCGTACTTTTCGAGCTATTTAATGCGAGAAACACGTTATCTGGTGTTTTGACCACTCCACAGTGCGTTTGATATGTAGATCCGCCGATAACTTGGTTTTCGTGGGGTTTCCAGCTGAAATATGCATTTTCTGCGATAATCTTGGTGAGACTTCAGTCAGAAGTATGCAGAATCATCTAGATCGCTCGTTTCGAGCTATTTAATGCTAAAAAACAAGTTTTCTGGTGTTTTCACCACTCTACAGTGCGTTTGATATGTAGAGCCGCCGATAACTTGGTTTTCGTGGGATTTCCAGCTGAAATATGCATTTCCTGCGATAATCTTTGTGTTTCATCTATGAGAAGTATGCAAAATCATCCAGAACGCTCTTTTCGAGCTAGTTAATGCGAGTAACACGTTTTCTGGTGTTTTCACCACTTCGCGGTGCGTCTGATATGCAGAACCGGCGATATCATGGTTTTCGTGGAGTTTCCAGCTGAGATATGCATTTTCTGCGATAATCTTGGTGTTTCATCTATGAGAAGTATGCAGAATCATCGAGAACGCTCTTTTCGAGCTAGTTAATGCGAGAAACACGTTTTCTGGTGTTTTCACCACTCCACAGTGCGTCTGATATGCAGAACCGGCGATATCTCGGTTTTCGTGGGGTTTCCAGATGAGATATGCATTTTCTGCGATAACCTTGGTCAGACTTCTGTCCGAAGTATGGAGAATCATCGAGATCGCACTTATCGAGCTATTTAATGCGAGAAACACGTTATCTGGTTGTTTTCACCACTCCACAGTGCGTTTGATATGCAGAACCGGCGACATCTTGGATTTCGTCGGGTTTCAAGCTGAGATATGCATTTTCTACGTCAATCTTGGTGAGAATTCTGTCAGAAGTATGCAGAATCATCGGGATCGCTCTTTTCGAGCTATTTGGTGCGAGATACACGTTATCTGGTGTTTTCACCACTCCACAGTGCGTTTGATATGCAGAACCGGCGACATCTTTGTTTTTGTCGGGGTTCAAGCTGAGATATGCATTTTCTACGATAAACTTGGTGAGACTTCGGTCAGAAGTATGCAGAATCATTGGGATCGCTCTTTTCGAGCTATTTAATGCGAGAAACACGTTATCTGGTTGTTTTCACCACTCCACAGTGCGTTTGATATGCAGAACCGGCGACATCTTGGATTTCGTCGGGTTTCAAGCTGAGATATGCATTTTCTACGTCAATCTTGATGAGAATTCTGTCAGAAGTATGCAGAATCATCGGGATCGCTCTTTTCGAGCTATTTGATGCGAGATACACGTTATCTGGTGTTTTCACCACTCCACAGTGCGTTTGATATACAGAACCGGCGACATCTTGGATTTCGTCGGGTTTCAAGCTGAGATATGCATTTTCTACGTCAATCTTGGTGAGAATTCTGTCAGAAGTATGCAGAATCATCGGGATCGCTCTTTTCGAGCAATTTGATGCGAGATACACGTTATCTGGTGTTTTCACCACTCCACAGTGCGTTTGATATGCAGAACCGGCGGTATCTTGGTTTTCGTGGGGTTTCCAGCTGAGATATGCATTTTCTGCGATAATATTGGTGAGACTTCAGTCAGAAGTATGCAGAATCATCTAGATCGCTCGTTTCGAGCTATTTAATGCGAAAAAACAAGTTTTCTGGTGTTTTGACCACTCCACAGTGCGTTTGATATGCAGAACCGGCGACATCTTGGTTTTCGTGGGGTTCCAGCTGAAATATGCATTTTCCGCGATAATCTTGGTGTTTCATCTATGAGAAGTATGCAGAATCATCGACAACGCTCTTTTCGAGCTAGTTAATGCGAGAAACACGTTTTCTGGTGTTTTCACCACTCCACAGTGCGTCTGATATGCAGAACCGGCGATATCTTGGTTTTCGTGGGGTTTCCAGCTGAGATATGCATTTTCTGCGATAATCTTGGCGAGTCTTCTGTCAGAAGTATGCAGAATCATCTAGATCGTTCGTTTCGAGCTATTTAATGCGAAACAACAAGTTTTCTGGTGTTTTGACCACTCCACAGTGCGTTTGATATGTAGAGCCGCCGATAACTTGGTTTTCGTGGGGTTTCCAGCTGAAATATGCATTTTGTGCGATAATCTTGGTGAGTCTTCTGTCAGAAGTATGCAGAATCATCGAGATCGCTCTATTCGAGCTATTGAATGCGAGAAACACGTTATCTGGTGTTTTTATCACTCCACAGGGCGTTTGATATGCAGAACCGGCGATATCTTGGTTTTCGTGGGGTTGCCAGCTTAGATATGCATTTTCTGCGATAATCTTGGTGAGACTTCTGTTCGATGTATGCAGAATCATCTAGATCGCTCGTTTCGAGCTATTTAATGCGAAAAAACAAGTTTTCTGGTGTTTTCACCACTCCACAGTGCGTTTGATATGTAGAGCCGCCGATAACTTGGTTTTCGTGGGATTTCCAGCTGAAATATGCATTTCCTGCGATAATCTTTGTGTTTCATCTATGAGAAGTATGCAGAATCATCCAGAACGCTCTTTTCGAGCTAGTTAATGCGAGTAACACGTTTTCTGGTGTTTTCACCACTTCGCGGTGCGTCTGATATGCAGAACCGGCGATATCATGGTTTTCGTGGGGTTTCCAGCTGAGATATGCATTTTCTGCGATAATCTTGGTGTTTCATCTATGAGAAGTATGCAGAATCATCGAGAACGCTCTTTTCGAGCTAGTTAATGCGAGAAACACGTTTTCTGGTGTTTTCACCACTCCACAGTGCGTCTGATACGCAGAACCGGCGATATCTCGGTTTTCGTGGGGTTTCCAGTTGAGATATGCATTTTCTGCGATAACCTTGGTGAGAATTCTGTCAGAAGTATGCAGAATCATCGGGATCGCTCTTTTCGAGCTATTTGATGCGAGATACACGTTATCTGGTGTTTTCACCACTCCACAGTGCGTTTGATATGCAGAACCGGCGACATCTTGGTTTTTGTCGGGGTTCAAGCTGAGATATGCATTTTCTACGATAAACTTGGTGAGACTTCGGTCAGAAGTATGCTTAATCATCGAGATCGCTCGTTTCGAGCTATATAATGCGAGAAACACGTTATCTGGTGTTTTCACCACTTCACAGTGCGTATGATATGCAGAACCGACGATATCTTGGTTTTCGTGGGGTTTCAAGCTCAGATATGCATTTTCTGCGAGAATCTTGGTGAGAATTCTGTCCGAAGTATGCAGAGCCATCGAGATCGTACTTTTCGAGCTATTTAATGCGAGAAACACGTTATCTGGTGTTTTGACCACTCCACAGTGCGTTTGATATGTAGATCCGCCGATAACTTGGTTTTCGTGGGGTTTCCAGCTGAAATATGCATTTTCTGCGATAATCTTGGTGAGACTTCAGTCAGAAGTATGCAGAATCATCTAGATCGCTCGTTTCGAGCTATTTAATGCTAAAAAACAAGTTTTCTGGTGTTTTCACCACTCCACAGTGCGTTTGATATGTAGAGCCGCCGATAACTTGGTTTTCGTGGGATTTCCAGCTGAAATATGCATTTCCTGCGATAATCTTTGTGTTGCATCTATGAGAAGTATGCAGAATCATCCAGAACGCTCTTTTCGAGCTAGTTAATGCGAGCAACACGTTTTCTGGTGTTTTCACCACTTCGCGGTGCGTCTGATATGCAGAACCGGCGATATCATGGTTTTCGTGGAGTTTCCAGCTGAGATATGCATTTTCTGCGATAATCTTGGTGTTTCATCTATGAGAAGTATGCAGAATCATCGAGAACGCTCTTTTCGAGCTAGTTAATGCGAGAAACACGTTTTCTGGTGTTTTCACCACTCCACAGTGCGTCTGATATGCAGAACCGGCGATAATTCGGTTTTCGTGGGGTTTCCAGCTGAGATATGCATTTTCTGCGATAACCTTGGTCAGACTTCTGTCCGAAGTATGCAGAATCATCGAGATCGCACTTGTCGAGCTATTTAATGCGAGAAACACGTTATCTGGTGTTTTCTCCACTCCACAGTGCGTTTGATATGCAGAACCGGCGACATCTTGGTTTTTGTCGGGGTTCAAGCTGAGATATGCATTTTCTACGATAAACTTGGTGAGACTTCGGTCACAAGTATGCAGAATCATTGGGATCGCACTTTTCGAGCTGTTAAATGCGAGAAACACGTTATCTGGTTGTTTTCACCACTCCACAGTGCGTTTGATATGCAGAACCGGCGACATCTTGGATTTCGTCGGGTTTCAAGCTGAGATATGCATTTTCTACGTCAATCTTTGTGAGAATTCTGTCAGAAGTATGCAGAATCATCGGGATCGCTCTTTTCGAGCTATTTGATGCGAGATACACGTTATCTGGTGTTTTCACCACTCCACAGTGCGTTTGATATGCAGAACCGGCGACATCTTGGTTTTTGTCGGGGTTCAAGCTGAGATATGCATTTTCTACGATAAACTTGGTGAGACTTCGGTCAGAAGTATGCTTAATCATCGAGATCGCTCGTTTCGATCTATATAATGCGAGAAACACGTTATCTGGTGTTTTCACCACTTCACAGTGCGTATGATATGCAGAACCGACGATATCTTGGTTTTCGTGGGGTTTCAAGCTCAGATATGCATTTTCTGCGAGAATCTCGGTGAGAATTCTGTCCGAAGTATGCAGAGCCATCGAGATCGTACTTTTCGAGCTATTTAATGCGAGAAACACGTTATCTGGTGTTTTGACCACTCCACAGTGCGTTTGATATGTAGATCCGCCGATAACTTGGTTTTCGTAGGGTTTCCAGCTGAAATATGCATTTTCTGCGATAATCTTGGTGAGACTTCAGTCAGAAGTATGCAGAATCATCTAGATCGCTCGTTTCGAGCTATTTAATGCTAAAAAACAAGTTTTCTGGTGTTTTCACCACTCTACAGTGCGTTTGATATGTAGAGCCGCCGATAACTTGGTTTTCGTGGGATTTCCAGCTGAAATATGCATTTCCTGCGATAATCTTTGTGTTTCATCTATGAGAAGTATGCAAAATCATCCAGAACGCTCTTTTCGAGCTAGTTAATGCGAGTAACACGTTTTCTGGTGTTTTCACCACTTCGCGGTGCGTCTGATATGCAGAACCGGCGATATCATGGTTTTCGTGGAGTTTCCAGCTGAGATATGCATTTTCTGCGATAATCTTGGTGTTTCATCTATGAGAAGTATGCAGAATCATCGAGAACGCTCTTTTCGAGCTAGTTAATGCGAGAAACACGTTTTCTGGTGTTTTCACCACTCCACAGTGCGTCTGATATGCAGAACCGGCGATATCTCGGTTTTCGTGGGGTTTCCAGATGAGATATGCATTTTCTGCGATAACCTTGGTCAGACTTCTGTCCGAAGTATGGAGAATCATCGAGATCGCACTTATCGAGCTATTTAATGCGAGAAACACGTTATCTGGTTGTTTTCACCACTCCACAGTGCGTTTGATATGCAGAACCGGCGACATCTTGGATTTCGTCGGGTTTCAAGCTGAGATATGCATTTTCTACGTCAATCTTGGTGAGAATTCTGTCAGAAGTATGCAGAATCATCGGGATCGCTCTTTTCGAGCTATTTGGTGCGAGATACACGTTATCTGGTGTTTTCACCACTCCACAGTGCGTTTGATATGCAGAACCGGCCACATCTTTGTTTTTGTCGGGGTTCAAGCTGAGATATGCATTTTCTACGATAAACTTGGTGAGACTTCGGTCAGAAGTATGCAGAATCATTGGGATCGCTCTTTTCGAGCTATTTAATGCGAGAAACACGTTATCTGGTTGTTTTCACCACTCCACAGTGCGTTTGATATGCAGAACCGGCGACATCTTGGATTTCGTCGGGTTTCAAGCTGAGATATGCATTTTCTACGTCAATCTTGATGAGAATTCTGTCAGAAGTATGCAGAATCATCGGGATCGCTCTTTTCGAGCTATTTGATGCGAGATACACGTTATCTGGTGTTTTCACCACTCCACAGTGCGTTTGATATACAGAACCGGCGACATCTTGGATTTCGTCGGGTTTCAAGCTGAGATATGCATTTTCTACGTCAATCTTGGTGAGAATTCTGTCAGAAGTATGCAGAATCATCGGGATCGCTCTTTTCGAGCAATTTGATGCGAGATACACGTTATCTGGTGTTTTCACCACTCCACAGTGCGTTTGATATGCAGAACCGGCGGTATCTTGGTTTTCGTGGGGTTTCCAGCTGAGATATGCATTTTCTGCGATAATATTGGTGAGACTTCAGTCAGAAGTATGCAGAATCATCTAGATCGCTCGTTTCGAGCTATTTAATGCGAAAAAACAAGTTTTCTGGTGTTTTGACCACTCCACAGTGCGTTTGATATGCAGAACCGGCGACATCTTGGTTTTCGTGGGGTTCCAGCTGAAATATGCATTTTCCGCGATAATCTTGGTGTTTCATCTATGAGAAGTATGCAGAATCATCGACAACGCTCTTTTCGAGCTAGTTAATGCGAGAAACACGTTTTCTGGTGTTTTCACCACTCCACAGTGCGTCTGATATGCAGAACCGGCGATATCTTGGTTTTCGTGGGGTTTCCAGCTGAGATATGCATTTTCTGCGATAATCTTGGCGAGTCTTCTGTCAGAAGTATGCAGAATCATCTAGATCGTTCGTTTCGAGCTATTTAATGCGAAACAACAAGTTTTCTGGTGTTTTGACCACTCCACAGTGCGTTTGATATGTAGAGCCGCCGATAACTTGGTTTTCGTGGGGTTTCCAGCTGAAATATGCATTTTGTGCGATAATCTTGGTGAGTCTTCTGTCAGAAGTATGCAGAATCATCGAGATCGCTCTATTCGAGCTATTGAATGCGAGAAACACGTTATCTGGTGTTTTTATCACTCCACAGGGCGTTTGATATGCAGAACCGGCGATATCTTGGTTTTCGTGGGGTTGCCAGCTTAGATATGCATTTTCTGCGATAATCTTGGTGAGACTTCTGTTCGATGTATGCAGAATCATCTAGATCGCTCGTTTCGAGCTATTTAATGCGAAAAAACAAGTTTTCTGGTGTTTTCACCACTCCACAGTGCGTTTGATATGTAGAGCCGCCGATAACTTGGTTTTCGTGGGATTTCCAGCTGAAATATGCATTTCCTGCGATAATCTTTGTGTTTCATCTATGAGAAGTATGCAGAATCATCCAGAACGCTCTTTTCGAGCTAGTTAATGCGAGTAACACGTTTTCTGGTGTTTTCACCACTTCGCGGTGCGTCTGATATGCAGAACCGGCGATATCATGGTTTTCGTGGGGTTTCCAGCTGAGATATGCATTTTCTGCGATAATCTTGGTGTTTCATCTATGAGAAGTATGCAGAATCATCGAGAACGCTCTTTTCGAGCTAGTTAATGCGAGAAACACGTTTTCTGGTGTTTTCACCACTCCACAGTGCGTCTGATACGCAGAACCGGCGATATCTCGGTTTTCGTGGGGTTTCCAGTTGAGATATGCATTTTCTGCGATAACCTTGGTCAGACTTCTGTCCGAAGTATGCAGAATCATCGAGATCGCACTTTTCGAGCTATTTAATGCGAGAAACACGTTATCTGGTGTTTTCACCACTCCACAGTGCGTTTGATATGCAGAACCGGCGACATCATGGTTTTTGTCGGGGTTCAAGCTGAGATATGCATTTTCCACGATAAACTTGGTGAGACTTCGGTCAGAAGTATGCAGAATCATTGGGATCGCTCTTTTCGAGCTATTTAATGCGAGAAACACGTTATCTGGTTGTTTTCACCACTCCACAGTGCGTTTGATATGCACAACCGGCGACATCTTGGATTTCGTCGGGTTTCAAGCTGAGATATGCATTTTCTACGTCAATCTTGGTGAGAATTCTGTCAGAAGTATGCAGAATCATCGGGATCGCTCTTTTCGAGCTATTTGATGCGAAATACACGTTATCTGGTGTTTTCACCACTCCACAGTGCGTTTGATATGCAGAACCGGCGACATCTTGGCTTTGGTCGGGTTTCAAGCTGAGATATGCATTTTCTACGATAATCTTGGTGAGACTTCTGTCAGAAGTATGCAGAATCTTCGAGATCGATCTTTTCGAGCTACTTAATGCGAGAAACACGTTATGTGGTGTTTTCACCACTCCACAGTGCGTTTGATATGCAGAACCGGCGACATCTTGGATTTCGTCGGGGTTCAAGCTGAGATATGCATTTTCTGCGATAATCTTGGTGAGTCTTCTGTCAGAAGTTTGCAGAATCATCGAGATCCCTCTTTTCGATCTATTTAATGCGAGAAACACGTTATCTGGTGTTTTTACCACTCCACAGTGCGTTTGATATGGAGAACCGGCGACATCTTGGATTTCGTCGGGTTTCAAGCTGAGATATGCATTTTTTGCGATAATATTGGTGAGACTTCAGTCAGAAGTATGCAGAATCATCTAGATCGCTCGTTTCGAGCTATTTAACGCGAGAAACACGTTATCCGGTGTTTTCACCACTCCACAGTGCGTTTGATATGCAGAACCGGCGACATCTTGGCTTTCGTCGGGTATCAAGCTGGGATATGCATTTTCTACGATAATCTTGGTGAGACTTCTGTCAGAAGTATGCAGAATCATCTGGATCGCTCGTTTCGAGCTACTTAATGCGAGAAACACGTTATCTGGTGTTTTCCCCACTCCACAGTGCGTTTGATATGCAGAACCGGCGACATCTTGGATTTCGTCGGGGTTCAAGCTGAGATATGCATTTTCTGCGATAATCTTGGTGAGTCTTCTGTCAGAAGTATGCAGAATGATCTAGATCGCTCTTTTCGAGCTATTTAATGCGAGAAACACTTTTTCTGGTGTATTCACCATTCCACAGTACGTTTGACATGCAGAACCGGAGATATCTTGGTTACGGTCGGGATTCAAGCTGTGATATGCATTTTCTACGATAATCTTGGTGATACTTCTGTCAGAAGTATGCAGAATCATCGGGATCGCTCTTTTCGAGCTATTTAATGCGAGAAACACGTTTTCTGGTGTCTTCACCACTCCACACTGCGTCTGATATGCAGGACCGGCGATATCTTGGTTTTCGTGGGGTTTCCAGCTGAGATATGCATTTTCTGCGATAATCTTGGTGAGTCTTCTGTCAGAAGTATGCAGAATCATCTAGAACGCTCTTTTCGAGCTATTTAATGCGAAACAACAAGTTTTCTGGTGTTTTGACCACTCCACAGTGCGTTTGATATGTAGAGCCGCCGATAACTTGGTTTTCGTGGGGTTTCCAGCTGAAATATGCATTTTCTGCGATAATCTTGGTGAGTCTTCTGTCAGAAGTATGCAGAATCATCGAGATCGCTCGTTTCGAGCTATATAATGCGAGAAACACGTTATCTGGTGTTTTCACCACTCCTAGTGCGTTTGATATGCAGAACCGGCGATATATTGGTTTTCGTGGGGTTTCAAGCTGAGATATGCATTTTCTGCGTTAATCTTGGTGAGACTTCTGTTCGATGTATGCAGAATCATCTAGATCGCTCGTTTCGAGCTATTTAATGCGAAAAAACAAGTTTTCTGGTGTTTTCACCACTCCACAGTGCGTTTGATATGTAGAGCCGCCGATAACTTGGTTTTCGTGGGATTTCCAGCTGAAATATGCATTTCCTGCGATAATCTTTGTGTTTCATCTATGAGAAGTATGCAGAATCATCCAGAACGCTCTTTTAGAGCTAGTTAATGCGAGTAACACGTTTTCTGGTGTTTTCACCACTTCGCGGTGCGTCTGATATGCAGAACCGGCGATATCATGGTTTTCGTGGGGTTTCCCAGCTGAGATATGCATTTTCTGCGATAATCTTGGTGTTTCATCTATGAGAAGTATGCAGAATCATCGAGAACGCTCTTTTCGAGCTAGTTAATGCGAGAAACACGTTTTCTGGTGTTTTCACCACTCCACAGTGCGTCTGATATGCAGAACCGGCGATATCTCGGTTTTCGTGGGGTTTCCAGCTGAGATATGCATTTTCTGCGATAACCTTGGTCAGACTTCTGTCCGAAGTATGCAGAATCATCGAGATCGCACTTTTCGAGCTATTTAATGCGAGAAACACGTTATCTGGTGTTTTCACCACTCCACAGTGCGTTTGATATGCAGAACCGGCGACATCTTGGTTTTTGTCGGTGTTCAAGCTGAGATATGCATTTTCTACGATAAACTTGGTGAGACTTCGGTCAGAAGTATGCAGAATCATTGGTATCGCTCTTTTCGAGCTATTTAATGCGAGAAACACGTTATCTGGTTGTTTTCACCACTCCACAGTGCGTTTGATATGCACAACCGGCGACATCTTGGATTTCGTCGGGTTTCAAGCTGAGATATGCATTTTCTACGTCAATCTTGGTGAGAATTCTGTCAGACGTATGCAGAATCATCGGGATCGCTCTTTTCGAGCTATTTGATGCGAGATACACGTTATCTGGTGTTTTCACCACTCCACAGTGCGTTTGATATGCAGAACCGGCGACATCTTGGCTTTCGTCGGGTTTCAAGCTGAGATATGCATTTTCTACGATAATCTTGGTGAGACTTCTGTCAGAAGTATGCAGAATCTTCGAGATCGATCTTTTCGAGCTACTTAATGCGAGAAACACGTTATCTGGTGTTTTCACCACTCCACAGTGCGTTTGATATGGAGAACCGGCGACATCTTGGATTTCGTCGGGTTTCAAGCTGAGATATGCATTTTCTGCGATAATATTGGTGAGACTTCAGTCAGAAGTATGCAGAATCATCTAGATCGCTCGTTTCGAGCTATTTAACGCGAGAAACACGTTATCTGGTGTTTTCACCTCTCCACAGTGCGTTTGATATGCAGAACCGGCGACATCTTGGATTTCGTCGGGGTTCAAGATGAGATATGCATTTTCTGCGATAATCTTGGTGAGTCTTCTGTCAGAAGTATGCAGAATCATCTAGATCGCTCTTTTCGAGCTATTTAATGCGAGAAACACTTTTTCTGGTGTATTCACCACTCCACAGTACGTTTGACATGCTGAACCGGAGATATCTTGGTTACGGTCGGGATTCAAGCTGTGATATGCATTTTCTACGATAATCTTGGTGATACTTCTGTCAGAAGTATGCAGAATCATCGGGATCGCTCTTTTCGAGCTATTTAATGCGAGAAACACGTTTTCTGGTGTCTTCACCACTCCACAGTGCGTCTGATATGCAGAACCGGCGATATCTTGGTTTTCGTGGGGTTTCCAGCTGAGATATGCATTTTCTGCGATAATCTTGGTGAGTCTTCTGTCAGAAGTATGCAGAATCATCTAGAACGCTCTTTTCGAGCTATTTAATGCGAGAAACACGTTTTCTGGTGTTTTCACCACCCCACAGTGCGTTTGATATGCAGAACCGGCGACATCTTGATTTTCGTGATGTTTCTAGCTGAGATACGCATTTTCTGCGATAATATTGGTGAGACTTCAGTCAGAAGTATGCAGAATCATCTAGATCGCTCGTTTCGAGCTATTTAATGCGAGAAACACGTTGTCTGGTTGTTTTCACCACTCCACAGTGCGTGTGATATGCAGAACCGGCGACATCTTGATTTTCGTGAGGTTTCAAGCTGAGATATGCATTTTCTGCGATAATATTGGTGAGACTTCAGTCAGAAGTATGCAGAATCATCTAGACCGCTCGTTTCGAGCTATTTAATGCGAAAAAACAAGTTTTCTGGTGTTTTCAACATTCCACTGTGCGTTTGATATGCAGAACCGGCGATATCTTCATTTTCGTGGTGTTTCCAGCTGAGATATGCATTTTCTGTGATAATCTTGGTGAGTCTTCTGTCAGAAGTATGCAGAATCTTCGAGATCGCTCTATTCGAGCTAGTTAATGCGAGAAACACGTTTTCTGGTGTTTTCACCACCCCACAGTGCGTTTGATATGCAGAACCGGCGACATCTTGATTTTCGTGATGTTTCTAGCTGAGATACGCATTTTCTGCGATAATATTGGTGAGACTTCAGTCAGAAGTATGCAGAATCATCTAGATCGCTCGTTTCGAGCTATTTAATGCGAGAAACACGTTGTCTGGTTGTTTTCACCACTCCACAGTGCGTGTGATATGCAGAACCGGCGACATCTTGGATTTCGTCGGGTATCAAGATGAGATATGCATTTTCTGCGATAATCTTGGTGAGTCTTCTGTCAGAAGTGTGCAGAATCATCGAGATCGCTCTTTTCGAGCTAGTTAATGCGAGAAACACGTTATCCGGTGTTTTCACCACTCCACAGTGCGTTTGATATGCAGAACCGGCGACATCTTGGCTTTCGTCGGGTATCAAGCTGAGATATGCATTTTCTACGATAATCTTTGTGAGACTTCTGTCAGAAGTATGCAGAATCATCGGGATCGCTCTTTTCGTGCTATTTAATGCGAAAAAAAAGTTTTCTGGTGTTTTCCCCACTCCACAGTACGTTTGATATGCCGAACCGGCGATATCTTGATTTTCGTGGTGTTTCCAGCTGAAATATGCATTTTCAGCGATAATCTTGGTGAGTCTTCTGTCAGAAGTATGCAGAATCTTCGAGATCGCTCTATTCGAGCTAGTTAATGCGAGAAACACGTTTTCTGGTGTTTACACCACCCCACAGTGCGTTTGATATGCAGAACCGGCGACATCTTGGATTTCGTCGGGTTTCAAGTTGAGATATGCATTTTCTGCGATAATATTGGTGAGACTTCAGTCAGAAGTATGCAGAATCATCTGGATCGCTCGTTTCGAGGTACTTAATGCGTAAAAACAATTTTTCTGGTGTTTTCAACATTCCACAGTGCGTTTGATATGCAGAACCGTCGATATCTTGATTTTCGTGGTGTTTCCAGCTGAGATATGCATTTTCTGCGATAATCTTGGTGAGTCTTCCGTCAGCAGTATGCAGAATCATCTAGATCGCTCTTTTCGAGCTATTTAATGCCAGAAACACGTTTTCTGGTGTATTCACCACTCCACAGTACGTTTGACATGCAGAAACGGAGATATCTTGGTTACGGTCGGGTTTCAAGCTGAGATATGCATTTTCTGCGATAATATTGGTGAGACTTCAGTCAGAAGTATGCAGAATCATCTAGATCGCTCGTTTCGAGATATTTAATGCGAAAAAACAAGTTTTCTGGTGTTTTGACCACTCCACAGTGCGTTTGACATGCAGTAACGGAGATATCTTGGTTTCGGTCGGGTTTCAAGCTGAGATATGCATTTTCTGCAATAATCTTGGTGATTCTTCTGTCAGAAGTATGCAGAATCTTCTAGATCGCTCGTTTCGAGCTATTTAATGCGAAAAAACAAGTTTTCTGGTGTTTTCAACATTCCACAGAGCGTTTGATATGCAGAACCGTAGCTAACTTGGTTTTCGTGAAGTTTCATGCTGAGATATCTATTTTCTACAATAATCTTGGTGAGACTTCAGTCAGAAGTATGCAGAATCATCGAGATCGCTCTTTTCGAGGTATTTAATGCTGGAAACACGTTATCTGGTGTTTTGACCACTCCACAGTGCGTTTGATATGTAGAGCCGCCGATGACTCCGTTTTCGTTTGGTTTCCAGCTGAAATATGCATTTTCTGCGATAATCGTTGTGTTTCATCTATGATAAGTATGCAGAATCATTCAGAACGCTCTTTTCGAGCTACTTAATGCGAGAATCACGTTTTCTGGTGTTTTCACCAATCCACAGTACGTTTGATGTGCAGAACCGGAGATATCTTGGTTTTCGTGAGGTTTCAAGCTGAGATATGCATATTCTGCGATAATATTGGTGAGACTTCATTCAGAAGTACGCAGAATCATCTAGATCGCTCGTTTCGAGCTATTTACTGCGAAAAAACAAGTTTTCTGGTGTTTTGACCACGCCACAGTGCGTTTGATATGTAGAGCCGCCGATAACTTGGTTTTCGTGGGGTTTCCAGCTGAAATATGCATTTTCTGCGATAATCTTTGTGTTTCATCTATGAGAAGTATGCAGAGTCATCCAGAACGCTCTTTTCGAGCTAGTTAATGCGAGTAACACGTTTTCTGGTGTTTTCACCACTCCACGGTGCGTCTGATATGCAGAACCGGCGATATCTTGGTTTTCGTGGAGTTTCCAGCTGAGATATGCATTTTCTGCGATAATCTTGGTGAGTCTTCTGTCAGAAGTATGCAGAATCATCTAGATCGCTCTTTTCGAGCTATTTAATGCGAGAATCACGTTTTCTGGTGTATTCACCACTCCACAGTACGTTTGACATGCAGTAACGTAGATATCTTGGTTATGGTCGGGTTTCAAGCTGAGATATGTATTTTCTGCGATAATATTGGTGAGACTTCTGTCCGAAGTATGCAGTATCATGGATATCGCTCTTTTCGAGCTATTTAATGCGAGAAACACGTTATCTGGTGTTTTGACCACTCCACACTACGTTTGACATGCAGAAACGGAGAAATCTTGGTTTCGGTCGGGTTTCAAGCTGAGATATGCATTTCCTGCGATAATATTGGTGTGACTTCTGTCCGAAGTATGCAGTATCATCGATATCGCTCGTTTCGAGCTATTTAATGCGAGAAACACGTTTTCTGGTGTTTTCACCACCCCACAGTGCGTTTGATATGCAGAACCGGCGACATCGTGGTTTTCGTGGGGTTTCCAGCTGAGATATGCATTTTCTGCGATAATATTGGTGAGACTTCAGTCAGAAGTATGCAGAATCATCGAGATCGCTCTTTTCGAGGTATTTAATGCTGGAAACACGTTATCTGGTGTTTTGACCACTCCACAGTGCGTTTGATATGTAGAGCCGCCGATGACTCCGTTTTCGTTTGGTTTCCAGCTGAAATATGCATTTTCTGCGATAATCGTTGTGTTTCATCTATGATAAGTATGCAGAATCATTCAGAACGCTCTTTTCGAGCTACTTAATGCGAGAATCACGTTTTCTGGTGTTTTCACCAATCCACAGTACGTTTGATGTGCAGAACCGGAGATATCTTGGTTTTCGTGAGGTTTCAAGCTGAGATATGCATATTCTGCGATAATATTGGTGAGACTTTAGTCAGAAATATGCAGAACCATCTAGATCGCACGTTTCGAGCTATTTAATTGGAAAAAACAAGTTTTCTGGTGTTTTGACCACTCCACAGTGCGTTTGATATGTAGAGCCGCCGATAACTTGGTTTTCGTGGGGTTTCCAGCTGAAATGTGCATTTTCTGCGATAATCTTGCTGAGACTTTAGTCAGAAGTATGCAGAACCATCTAGATCGCACGTTTCGAGCTATTTAATGCGAAAAAACAAGTTTTCTGGTGTTTTGACCACTCCACAGTGCGTTTGATATGTAGAGCCGCCGATAACTTGGTTTTCGTGGGGTTTCCAGCTGAAATATGCATTTTCTGCGATAATCTTTGTGTTTCATCTATGAGGAGTATGCAGATTCATCGAGAACACTCTTTTCGAGCCAGTTAATGCGAGAGACACGTTTTCTGGTGTTTTCACCACTCCACAGTGCGTCTGATATGCAGAACCGGCGATATCTTGGTTTTCGTGGGGTTTTCAGCTGAGAAATGCATTTTCTGCGATAATCTTGGTGAGTCTTCTGTCAGAAGTATGCAGAAGCATCTGGATCGCTCTTTTCGAGCTATTTAATGCGAGAAACACGTTTTCTGGTGTATTCACCACTCCACAGTACGTTTGACATGCAGAAACGGAGATATCTTTGTTTCGGTCGGGTTTCAAGCTGAGATATGCATATTCTGCGATAATATTGGTGAGACTTCAGTCAGAAGCATGCAGAATCATCTAGATCGCTCGTTTCGAGCTATTTAATGCGAAAAAACAAGTTTTCTGGTGTTCTGACCACTCCACAGTGCGTTTGATATGTAGAGCCGCCGATAACGTGGTTTACGTGGGGTTTCCAGCTGAAATATGCATTTTCTGCGATAATCTTTGTGAGTCTTCTGTCAGAAGCATGCAGAATCATCGAGATCGCTCTATTCGAGCTATTTAATGCGAGAAACACGTTTTCTGGTGTTTTCACCACTCCACAGTGCGTCTGATATGCAGAACCGGCGATATCTTGATTTTCGTGGTGTTTCCAGCTGAGATATCCATTTTCTGCGATAATCTTGGTGAGTCTTCTGTCAGAAGTATGCAGAATCATCTAGATCGCTCTTTTCGAGCTATTTAATGCGAGAATCACGTTTTCTGGTGTATTCACCACTCCACAGTACCTTTGACATGCAGTAACGGAGATATCTTGGTTTCGGTCGGGTTTCAAGCTGAGATATGCATATTCTGCGATAATATTGGTGAGACTTCTGTCAGAAGTATGCAGAATCATCTAGATCGCTCGTTTCGAGATATTTAATGAGAAAAAACAAGTTTTCTGGTGTTTTGACCACTCCACAGTGCGTTTGATATGTAGAGCCGCCGATAAAGTGGTTTACGTGGGGTTTCCAGCTGAAATATGCATTTTCTGCGATAATCTTTGTGAGTCTTCTGTCAGAAGCATGCAGAATCATCGAGATCGCTCTATTCGAGCTATTTAATGCGAGAAACAAGTTTTCTGGTTTTTTGACCACTCCACAGTGCGTTTGATATGTAGAGCCGCCGATAACTTGGTTTTCGTGAAGTTTCCAGCTGAAATATGCATTTTCTGCGATAATCTTGGTGAGTCTTCTGTCAGAAGTATGCAGAATCATCTAGATCGCTCTTTTCGCGCTATTTAATGCGAGAAACACGTTTTCTGGTGTTTTCACCACCCCACAGTGCGTTTGATATGCAGAACCGGCGATATCGTGGTTTTCGTCGGGTTTCAAGCTGAGATATGCATTTTCTGCGATAATATTGGTGAGACTTCAGTCAGAAGTATGCAGAATCACCTAGATCGCTCGTTTCGAGCTATTTAATGCGAGAAACACGTTTTCTGGTGTTTTCACCACTCCACAGTGCGTCTGATATGCAGAACCGGCGATATCTTGATTTTCGTCGTGATTCCAGCTGAGATATGCATTTTCTGCGATAATCTTGGTGAGTCTTCTGTCAGAAGTATGCAGAATCATCTAGATCGCTCTTTTCGAGCTATTTAATGCGAGCATCACGTTTTCTGGTGTATTCACCACTCCACAGTACCTTTGACATGCAGTAACGGAGATATCTTGGTTTCGGTCGTTTTTCAAGCTGAGATATGTATTTTCTGCGATAATATTGGTGAGACTTCTGTCCGAAGTATGCAGTATCATCGATATCGCTCTTTTCGAGCTATTTAATGCGAGAAACACGTTATCTGGTGTTTTGACCACTCCACAGTGCGTTTGATATGTAGAGCCGCCGATAACTTGGTTGTCGTGGGGTTTCCAGCTGAAATATGCATTTTCTGCGATAATCTTGGTGTTTCATCTATGAGGAGTATGCAGAATCATCGAGAACGCTCTTTTCGAGCTAGTTAATGCGAGAAACACGTTTTCTGGTGTTTTCACCACTCCACAGTGCGTCTGATATGCAGAACGGGCGATATCTTGGTTTTCGTGGGGTTTCCAGCTGAGATATGCATTTTCTGCGATAATCTTGGTGAGTCTTCTGTCAGAAGTATGCAGAAGCATCTAGATCGCTCTTTTCGAGCTATTTAATGCGAGAAACACGTTTTCTGGTGTATTCACCACTCCACAGTACGATTGACATGCTGTAACGGAGATATCTTGGTTTCGGTCGGGTTTCAAGCTGAGATATGCATTTTCTGCGATAATCTTGGTGAGACTTTAGTCAGAAGAATGCAGAATTATCTAGATCGCTCGTTTCGAGCTATTTAATGCGAAAAAACAAGTTTTCTGGTGTTTTGACCACTCCACAGTGCGTTTGATATGTAGAGCCGCCGATAACTTGGTTGCCGTGGGGTTTCCAGCTGAAATATGCATTTTCTGCGATAATCTTTGTGTTTCATCTATGAGAAGTATGCAGAGTCATCCAGAACGCTCTTCTCGAGCTAGTTAATGCGAGTAACACGTTTTCTGGTGTTTTCACCACTCCACGGTGCGTCCGATATGCAGAACCGGCGATATCTTGGTTTTCGTGGGGTTTCCAGCTGAGATATGCATTTTCTGCGATAATCTTGGTGAGTCTTCTGTCAGAAGTATGCAGAATCATCTAGATCGCTCTTTTCGAGCAATTTAATGCGAGAAACACGTTTTCTGGTGTTTTCAGCACCCCACAGTGCGTTTGATATGCAGAACCGGCGACATCGTGGTATTCGTCGGGTTTCAAGCTGAGATGTGCATTTTCTGCGATAATATTGGTGAGACTTCAGTCTGAAGTATGCAGAATCACCTAGATCGCTCGTTTCGAGCTATTTAATGCGAAAAACAAGTTTTCTGGTGTTTTGACCACTCCACAGTGCGTTGGATATGTAGAGCCGCCGATAACTTGGTTTTCGTGGGGTTTCCAGCTGAAATATTCATTTTCTGCGATAATCTTTGTGTTTCATCTATGAGAAGTATGCAGAATCATCCAGAACGCTCTTTAGGTGCTAGTTAATGCGAGTAACACGTTTTCTGGTGTTTTCACCACTCCACGGTGCGTCTGATATGCAGAACCGGCGATACCTTGGTTATCGTGGGGTTTCCAGCTGAGATATGCATTTTCTGCGATAATCTTGGTGAGTCGTCTGTCAGAAGTATGCAGAATCATCGATATCGCTCTTTTTGAGCTATTTAATGCGAGAAACACGTTATATGGTGTTGTGACCACTCCACAGTGAGTTTGATATGTAGAGCCGCCGATAACTTGGTTTTCGTGGGATTACCAGCTGAAATATGCATTTTCTGCGATAATCTTTGAGAGTCTTCTGTCAGAAGTATGCAGAATCATCGAGATCGCTCTATTCGAGCTATTTAATGCGAGAAACACGTTATCTGGTGTTTTGATCACTCCACAGGGCGTTTGAAATGTAGAACCGGCGATATCTTGGTTTTCGTAGGGTTTCCAGATGAGATATGCATTTTCAGTGATAATCCTCATGATTCTTCTGTGACAAGTATGCAGAATCACCGAAATTGCTGTTTTCGTGCTATTGAATGCGAAAAACAGGTTTTGTGGTGCTTTCAGCACTCCACAGTGCGTTTGACATGCGGAAACTGCAATATATTCGGTTTCGATGGGTTTCCAGATGAGATATGCATTTTCAGTGATAAGCTTTATGATTCTTCTGTGACAAGTGTGCAGAATCATCTAGATCGCTCTTTTCGAGCTATTTAATGCGAGAAACACGTTTTCTGGTGTATTCACCACTCCTCAGTACGTTTGACATGCAGAACCGGCGACATCGTGGTTTTCGTCGGGTTTCAAGCTGAGATATGCATTTTCTGCGATAATATTGGTGAGACTTCAGTCAGAAGTATGCAGAATCACCTAGATCGCTCGTTTCGAGCTATTTAATGCGAAAAAACAAGTTTTCTGGTGTTTTGACCACTCCACAGTGCGTTTGATATGTAGAGCCGCCGATAACTTGGTTTTCGTGGGGTTTTCAGCTGAAATATGCATTTTCTGCGATAATCTTTGAGAGTCTTCTGTCGAAAGTATGCAGAATCATCGAGATCGCTCTATTAGAGCTATTTAATGCGAGAAACACGTTATCTGGTGTTTTGATCACTCCACAGTGCGTTTGACATGCGGAAACTGCAATATATTCGGTTTCGATGGGTTTCCAGATGAGATATGCATTTTCAGTGATAAGCTTCATGATTCTTCTGTGACAAGTATGCAGTATCATCGATATCGCTCTTTTCGAGCTATTTAATGCGAGAAACACGTTTTCTGGTGTATTCACCACTCCACAGTACGTTTGACATGCAGAACCGGCGACATCCTGGTTTTCGTCGGGTTTCAAGCTGAGATATGCATTTTCTGCGATAATATTGGTGAGACTTCAGTCAGAAGTATGCAGAATCACCTAGATAGCTCGTTTCGAGCTATTTAATGCGAGAAACACGTTTTCTGGTGTTTTCACCACTCCACAGAGCGTCTGATATGCAGAACCCGCGATATCTTGATTTTCGTGGTGTTTCCAGCTGAGATATGCATTTTCTGCGATAATCTTGGTGAGTCTTCTGTCAGAAGTATAGAGAATCATCTAGATCGCTCTTTTCGAGCTATTTAATGCGAGAAACACGTTTTCTGGTGTATTCACCACTCCACAGTACGTTTGACATGCAGAACCGGCAATATCTTGATTTTCGTGGTGTTTCCAGCTGAGATATGCAATTTCTGCGATAATATTGGTGAGACTTCTGTCCGAAGTATGCAGTATCATCGATATCGCTCTTTTCGAGGTACTTAATGCGAGAAACACGTTTTCGGGTGTATTCACCACTCCACAGTACGTGTGACATGCAGAACAGGCGACATCGTGGTTTTCGTCGGGTTTCAAGCTGAGATATGCATTTTCTGCGATAATATTGGTGAGACTTCAGTCTGAAGAATGCAGAATCACCTAGATCGCTCGTTTCGAGCTATTTAATGCGAAAAAACAAGTTTTCTGGTGTTTTGACCACTCCACAGTGCGTTGGATATGTAGAGCCGCCGATAACTTGGTTTTCGTGGGGTTTCCAGCTGAAATATTCATTTTCTGCGATAATCTTTGTGTTTCATCTATGAGAAGTATGCAGAATCATCCAGAACGCTCTTTTCGTGCTAGTTAATGCGAGTAACACGTTTTCTGGTGTTTTCACCACTCCACGGTGCGTCTGATATGCAGAACCGGCGATATCTTGGTTATCGTGGGGTTTCCAGCTGAGATATGCATTTTCTGCGATAATCTTGGTGAGTCGTCTGTCAGAAGTATGCAGAATCATCGATATCGCTCTTTTTGAGCTATTTAATGCGAGAAACACGTTATATGGTGTTTTGACCACTCCACAGTGAGTTTGATATGTAGAGCCGCCGATAACTTGGTTTTCGTGGGGTTACCAGCTGAAATATGCATTTTCTGCGATAATCTTTGAGAGTCTTCTGTCAGAAGTATGCAGAATCATCGAGATCGCTCTATTCGAGCTATTTAATGCGAGAATCACGTTATCTGGTGTTTTGATCACTCCACAGGGCGTTTGAAATGTAGAACCGGCGATATCTTGGTTTTCGTAGGGTTTCCAGATGAGATATGCATTTTCAGTGATAATCCTCATGATTCTTCTGTGACAAGTATGCAGAATCACCGAAATCGCTGTTTTCGTGCTATTGAATGCGAAAAACAGGTTTTGTGGTGTTTTCAGCACTCCACAGTGCGTTTGACATGCGGAAACTGCAATATATTCGGTTTCGATGGGTTTCCAGATGAGATATGCATTTTCAGTGATAAGCTTTATGATTCTTCTGTGACAAGTGTGCAGAATCATCTAGATCGCTCTTTTCGAGCTATTTAATGCGAGAAACACGTTTTCTGGTGTATTCACCACTCCTCAGTACGTTTGACATGCAGAACCGGCGACATCGTGGTTTTCGTCGGGTTTCAAGCTGAGATATGCATTTTCTGCGATAATATTGGTGAGACTTCAGTCAGAAGTATGCAGAATCACCTAGATCGCTCGTTTCGAGCTATTTAATGCGAAAAAACAAGTTTTCTGGTGTTTTGACCACTCCACAGTGCGTTTGATATGTAGAGCCGCCGATAACTTGGTTTTCGTGGGGTTTTCAGCTGAAATATGCATTTTCTGCGATAACCTTTGAGAGTCTTCTGTCGAAAGTATGCAGAATCATCGAGATCGCTCTATTAGAGCTATTTAATGCGAGAAACACGTTATCTGGTGTTTTGGTCACTCCACAGTGCGTTTGACATGCGGAAACTGCAATATATTCGGTTTCGATGGGTTTCCAGATAAGATATGCATTTTCAGTGATAATCCTCATGATTCTTCTGTGACAAGTATGCAGAATCACCGAAATCGCTGTTTTCGTGCTATTGAATGCGAAAAACAGGTTTTGTGGTGTTTTCAGCACTCCACAGTGCGTTTGACATGCGGAAACTGCAATATATGCGGTTTCGATGGGTTTCCAGATGAGATATGCATTTTCAGTGATAAGCTTCATGATTCTTCTGTGACAAGTGTGCAGAATCATCTAGATCGCTCTTTTCGAGCTATTTAATGCGAGAAACACGTTTTCTGGTGTATTCACCACTCCACAGTACGTTTGACATGCAGAACCGGCGACATCCTGGTTTTCGTCGGGTTTCAAGCTGAGATATGCATTTTCTGCGATAATCTTGGTGAGTCTTCTGTCAGAAGTATGCAGAATCATCTAGATCGCTCTTTTCGAGCTATTTAATGCGAGAAACACGTTTTCTGGTGTTTTCACCACTCCACAGAGCGTCTGATATGCAGAACCCGCGATATCTTGATTTTCGTGGTGTTTCCAGCTGAGATATGCATTTTCTGCGATAATCTTGGTGAGTCTTCTGTCAGAAGTATAGAGAATCATCTAGATCGCTCTTTTCGAGCTATTTAATGCGAGAAACACGTTTTCTGGTGTATTCACCACTCCACAGTACGTTTGACATGCAGAACCGGCAATATCTTGATTTTCGTGGTGTTTCCAGCTGAGATATGCAATTTCTGCGATAATATTGGTGAGACTTCTGTCCGAAGTATGCAGTATCATCGATATCGCTCTTTTCGAGGTACTTAATGCGAGAAACACGTTTTCGGGTGTATTCACCACTCCACAGTACGTGTGACATGCAGAACAGGCGACATCGTGGTTTTCGTCGGGTTTCAAGCTGAGATATGCATTTTCTGCGATAATATTGGTGAGACTTCAGTCTGAAGTATGCAGAATCACCTAGATCGCTCGTTTCGAGCTATTTAATGCGAAAAAACAAGTTTTCTGGTGTTTTGACCACTCCACAGTGCGTTGGATATGTAGAGCCGCCGATAACTTGGTTTTCGTGGGGTTTCCAGCTGAAATATTCATTTTCTGCGATAATCTTTGTGTTTCATCTATGAGAAGTATGCAGAATCATCCAGAACGCTCTTTAGGTGCTAGTTAATGCGAGTAACACGTTTTCTGGTGTTTTCACCACTCCACGGTGCGTCTGATATGCAGAACCGGCGATATCTTGGTTATCGTGGGGTTTCCAGCTGAGATATGCATTTTCTGCGATAATCTTGGTGAGTCGTCTGTCAGAAGTATGCAGAATCATCGATATCGCTCTTTTTGAGCTATTTAATGCGAGAAACACGTTATATGGTGTTTTGACCACTCCACAGTGAGTTTGATATGTAGAGCCGCCGATAACTTGGTTTTCGTGGGGTTACCAGCTGAAATATGCATTTTCTGCGATAATCTTTGAGAGTCTTCTGTCAGAAGTATGCAGAATCATCGAGATCGCTCTATTCGAGCTATTTAATGCGAGAAACACGTTATCTGGTGTTTTGATCACTCCACAGGGCGTTTGAAATGTAGAACCGGCGATATCTTGGTTTTCGTAGGGTTTCCAGATGAGATATGCATTTTCAGTGATAATCCTCATGATTCTTCTGTGACAAGTATGCAGAATCACCGAAATCGCTGTTTTCGTGCTATTGAATGCGAAAAACAGGTTTTGTGGTGTTTTCAGCACTCCACAGTGCGTTTGACATGCGGAAACTGCAATATATTCGGTTTCGATGGGTTTCCAGATGAGATATGCATTTTCAGTGATAAGCTTTATGATTCTTCTGTGACAAGTGTGCAGAATCATCTAGATCGCTCTTTTCGAGCTATTTAATGCGAGAAACACGTTTTCTGGTGTATTCACCACTCCTCAGTACGTTTGACATGCAGAACCGGCGACATCGTGGTTTTCGTCGGGTTTCAAGCTGAGATATGCATTTTCTGCGATAATATTGGTGAGACTTCAGTCAGAAGTATGCAGAATCACCTAGATCGCTCGTTTCGAGCTATTTAATGCGAAAAAACAAGTTTTCTGGTGTTTTGACCACTCCACAGTGCGTTTGATATGTAGAGCCGCCGATAACTTGGTTTTCGTGGGGTTTTCAGCTGAAATATGCATTTTCTGCGATAATCTTTGAGAGTCTTCTGTCGAAAGTATGCAGAATCATCGAGATCGCTCTATTAGAGCTATTTAATGCGAGAAACACGTTATCTGGTGTTTTGATCACTCCACAGTGCGTTTGACATGCGGAAACTGCAATATATTCGGTTTCGATGGGTTTCCAGATGAGATATGCATTTTCAGTGATAAGCTTCATGATTCTTCTGTGACAAGTATGCAGTATCATCGATATCGCTCTTTTCGAGCTATTTAATGCGAGAAACACGTTTTCTGGTGTATTCACCACTCCACAGTACGTTTGACATGCAGAACCGTCGACATCCTGGTTTTCGTCGGGTTTCAAGCTGAGATATGCATTTTCTGCGATAATCTTGGTGAGTCTTCTGTCAGAAGTATGCAGAATCATCTAGATCGCTCTTTTCGAGCTATTTAATGCGAGAAACACGTTTTCTGGTGTATTCACCACTCCACAGTACGTTTGACATGCAGAACCGGCGACATCCTGGTTTTCGTCGGGTTTCAAGCTGAGATATGCATTTTCTGCGATAATATTGGTGAGACTTCAGTCAGAAGTATGCAGAATCGCCTAGATAGCTCGTTTCGAGCTATTTAATGCGAGAAACACGTTTTCTGGTGTTTTCACCACTCCACAGAGCGTCTGATATGCAGAACCCGCGATATCTTGATTTTCGTGGTGTTTCCAGCTGAGATATGCATTTTCTGCGATAATCTTGGTGAGTCTTCTGTCAGAAGTATAGAGAATCATCTAGATCGCTCTTTTCGAGCTATTTAATGCGAGAAACACGTTTTCTGGTGTATTCACCACTCCACAGTACGTTTGACATGCAGAACCGGCAATATCTTGATTTTCGTGGTGTTTCCAGCTGAGATATGCAATTTCTGCGATAATATTGGTGAGACTTCTGTCCGAAGTATGCAGTATCATCGATATCGCTCTTTTCGAGGTACTTAATGCGAGAAACACGTTTTCGGGTGTATTCACCACTCCACAGTACGTGTGACATGCAGAACAGGCGACATCGTGGTTTTCGTCGGGTTTCAAGCTGAGATATGCATTTTCTGCGATAATATTGGTGAGACTTCAGTCTGAAGTATGCAGAATCACCTAGATCGCTCGTTTCGAGCTATTTAATGCGAAAAAACAAGTTTTCTGGTGTTTTGACCACTCCACAGTGCGTTGGATATGTAGAGCCGCCGATAACTTGGTTTTCGTGGGGTTTCCAGCTGAAATATTCATTTTCTGCGATAATCTTTGTGTTTCATCTATGAGAAGTATGCAGAATCATCCAGAACGCTCTTTAGGTGCTAGTTAATGCGAGTAACACGTTTTCTGGTGTTTTCACCACTCCACGGTGCGTCTGATATGCAGAACCGGCGATATCTTGGTTATCGTGGGGTTTCCAGCTGAGATATGCATTTTCTGCGATAATCTTGGTGAGTCGTCTGTCAGAAGTATGCAGAATCATCGATATCGCTCTTTTTGAGCTATTTAATGCGAGAAACACGTTATATGGTGTTTTGACCACTCCACAGTGAGTTTGATATGTAGAGCCGCCGATAACTTGGTTTTCGTGGGGTTACCAGCTGAAATATGCATTTTCTGCGATAATCTTTGAGAGTCTTCTGTCAGAAGTATGCAGAATCATCGAGATCGCTCTATTCGAGCTATTTAATGCGAGAAACACGTTATCTGGTGTTTTGATCACTCCACAGGGCGTTTGAAATGTAGAACCGGCGATATCTTGGTTTTCGTAGGATTTCCAGATGAGATATGCATTTTCAGTGATAATCCTCATGATTCTTCTGTGACAAGTATGCAGAATCACCGAAATCGCTGTTTTCGTGCTATTGAATGCGAAAAACAGGTTTTGTGGTGTTTTCAGCACTCCACAGTGCGTTTGACATGCGGAAACTGCAATATATTCGGTTTCGATGGGTTTCCAGATGAGATATGCATTTTCAGTGATAAGCTTTATGATTCTTCTGTGACAAGTGTGCAGAATCATCTAGATCGCTCTTTTCGAGCTATTTAATGCGAGAAACACGTTTTCTGGTGTATTCACCACTCCTCAGTACGTTTGACATGCAGAACCGGCGACATCGTGGTTTTCGTCGGGTTTCAAGCTGAGATATGCATTTTCTGCGATAATATTGGTGAGACTTCAGTCAGAAGTATGCAGAATCACCTAGATCGCTCGTTTCGAGCTATTTAATGCGAAAAAACAAGTTTTCTGGTGTTTTGACCACTCCACAGTGCGTTTGATATGTAGAGCCGCCGATAACTTGGTTTTCGTGGGGTTTTCAGCTGAAATATGCATTTTCTGCGATAATCTTTGAGAGTCTTCTGTCGAAAGTATGCAGAATCATCGAGATCGCTCTATTAGAGCTATTTAATGCGAGAAACACGTTATCTGGTGTTTTGATCACTCCACAGTGCGTTTGACATGCGGAAACTGCAATATATTCGGTTTCGATGGGTTTCCAGATGAGATATGCATTTTCAGTGATAAGCTTCATGATTCTTCTGTGACAAGTATGCAGTATCATCGATATCGCTCTTTTCGAGCTATTTAATGCGAGAAACACGTTTTCTGGTGTATTCACCACTCCACAGTACGTTTGACATGCAGAACCGTCGACATCCTGGTTTTCGTCGGGTTTCAAGCTGAGATATGCATTTTCTGCGATAATCTTGGTGAGTCTTCTGTCAGAAGTATGCAGAATCATCTAGATCGCTCTTTTCGAGCTATTTAATGCGAGAAACACGTTTTCTGGTGTATTCACCACTCCACAGTACGTTTGACATGCAGAACCGGCGACATCCTGGTTTTCGTCGGGTTTCAAGCTGAGATATGCATTTTCTGCGATAATATTGGTGAGACTTCAGTCAGAAGTATGCAGAATCACCTAGATAGCTCGTTTCGAGCTATTTAATGCGAGAAACACGTTTTCTGGTGTTTTCACCACTCCACAGAGCGTCTGATATGCAGAACCCGCGATATCTTGATTTTCGTGGTGTTTCCAGCTGAGATATGCATTTTCTGCGATAATCTTGGTGAGTCTTCTGTCAGAAGTATAGAGAATCATCTAGATCGCTCTTTTCGAGCTATTTAATGCGAGAAACACGTTTTCTGGTGTATTCACCACTCCACAGTACGTTTGACATGCAGAACCGGCAATATCTTGATTTTCGTGGTGTTTCCAGCTGAGATATGCAATTTCTGCGATAATATTGGTGAGACTTCTGTCCGAAGTATGCAGTATCATCGATATCGCTCTTTTCGAGGTACTTAATGCGAGAAACACGTTTTCGGGTGTATTCACCACTCCACAGTACGTGTGACATGCAGAACAGGCGACATCGTGGTTTTCGTCGGGTTTCAAGCTGAGATATGCATTTTCTGCGATAATATTGGTGAGACTTCAGTCTGAAGAATGCAGAATCACCTAGATCGCTCGTTTCGAGCTATTTAATGCGAAAAAACAAGTTTTCTGGTGTTTTGACCACTCCACAGTGCGTTGGATATGTAGAGCCGCCGATAACTTGGTTTTCGTGGGGTTTCCAGCTGAAATATTCATTTTCTGCGATAATCTTTGTGTTTCATCTATGAGAAGTATGCAGAATCATCCAGAACGCTCTTTTCGTGCTAGTTAATGCGAGTAACACGTTTTCTGGTGTTTTCACCACTCCACGGTGCGTCTGATATGCAGAACCGGCGATATCTTGGTTATCGTGGGGTTTCCAGCTGAGATATGCATTTTCTGCGATAATCTTGGTGAGTCGTCTGTCAGAAGTATGCAGAATCATCGATATCGCTCTTTTTGAGCTCTTTAATGCGAGAAACACGTTATATGGTGTTTTGACCACTCCACAGTGAGTTTGATATGTAGAGCCGCCGATAACTTGGTTTTCGTGGGGTTACCAGCTGAAATATGCATTTTCTGCGATAATCTTTGAGAGTCTTCTGTCAGAAGTATGCAGAATCATCGAGATCGCTCTATTCGAGCTATTTAATGCGAGAATCACGTTATCTGGTGTTTTGATCACTCCACAGGGCGTTTGAAATGTAGAACCGGCGATATCTTGGTTTTCGTAGGGTTTCCAGATGAGATATGCATTTTCAGTGATAATCCTCATGATTCTTCTGTGACAAGTATGCAGAATCACCGAAATCGCTGTTTTCGTGCTATTGAATGCGAAAAACAGGTTTTGTGGTGTTTTCAGCACTCCACATTGCGTTTGACATGCGGAAACTGCAATATATTCGGTTTCGATGGGTTTCCAGATGAGATATGCATTTTCAGTGATAAGCTTTATGATTCTTCTGTGACAAGTGTGCAGAATCATCTAGATCGCTCTTTTCGAGCTATTTAATGCGAGAAACACGTTTTCTGGTGTATTCACCACTCCTCAGTACGTTTGACATGCAGAACCGGCGACATCGTGGTTTTCGTCGGGTTTCAAGCTGAGATATGCATTTTCTGCGATAATATTGGTGAGACTTCAGTCAGAAGTATGCAGAATCACCTAGATCGCTCGTTTCGAGCTATTTAATGCGAAAAAACAAGTTTTCTGGTGTTTTGACCACTCCACAGTGCGTTTGATATGTAGAGCCGCCGATAACTTGGTTTTCGTGGGGTTTTCAGCTGAAATATGCATTTTCTGCGATAACCTTTGAGAGTCTTCTGTCGAAAGTATGCAGAATCATCGAGATCGCTCTATTAGAGCTATTTAATGCGAGAAACACGTTATCTGGTGTTTTGGTCACTCCACAGTGCGTTTGACATGCGGAAACTGCAATATATTCGGTTTCGATGGGTTTCCAGATAAGATATGCATTTTCAGTGATAAGCTTCATGATTCTTCTGTGACAAGTATGCAGTATCATCGATATCGCTCTTTTCGAGCTATTTAATGCGAGAAACACGTTTTCTGGTGTATTCACCACTCCACAGTACGTTTGACATGCAGAACCGGCGACATCGTGGTTTTCGTCGGGTTTCAAGCTGAGATATGCATTTTCTGCGATAATATTGGTGAGACTTCAGTCAGAAGTATGCAGAATCACCTAGATCGCTCGTTTCGAGCTATTTAATGCGAAAAAACAAGTTTTCTGGTGTTTTGACCACTCCACAGTGCGTTTGATATGTAGAGCCGCCGATAACTTGGTTTTCGTGGGGTTTTCAGCTGAAATATGCATTTTCTGCGATAACCTTTGAGAGTCTTCTGTCGAAAGTATGCAGAATCATCGAGATCGCTCTATTAGAGCTATTTAATGCGAGAAACACGTTATCTGGTGTTTTGGTCACTCCACAGTGCGTTTGACATGCGGAAACTGCAATATATTCGGTTTCGATGGGTTTCCAGATAAGATATGCATTTTCAGTGATAAGCTTCATGATTCTTCTGTGACAAGTATGCAGTATCATCGATATCGCTCTTTTCGAGCTATTTAATGCGAGAAACACGTTTTCTGGTGTATTCACCACTCCACAGTACGTTTGACATGCAGAACCGGCGACATCGTGGTTTTCGTCGGGTTTCAAGCTGAAATATGCATTTTCTGCGATAATATTGGTGAGACTTCAGTCAGAAGTATGCAGAATCACCTAGATCGCTCGTTTCGAGCTATTTGATGCGAGAAACACGTTTTCTGGTGTATTCACCACTCCTCAGTACGTTTGACATGCAGAACCGGCGACATCGTGGTTTTCGTCGGGTTTCAAGCTGAGATATGCATTTTCTGCGATAATATTGGTGAGACTTCTGTCAGAAGTATGCAGAATCATCTAGATCGCTCTTTTCGAGCTATTTAATGCGAGAAACACGTTTTCTGGTGTATTCACCACTCCACAGTACGTTTGACATGCAGAACCGGCGACATCCTGGTTATCGTCGGGTTTCAAGCTGAGATATGCATTTTCTGCGATAATATTGGTGAGACTTCAGTCAGAAGTATGCAGAATCACCTATATAGCTCGTTTCGAGCTATTTAATGCGAGTAACACGTTTTCTGGTGTTTTCACCACTCCACGGTGCGTCTGATATGCAGATCCGGCGATATCTTGATTTTCGTGGTGTTTCCAGCTGAGATATGCAATTTCTGCGATAATATTGGTGAGACTTCTGTCCGAAGTATGCAGTATCATCGATATCGCTCTTTTCGAGCTATTTAATGCGAGAAACACGTTTTCTGGTGTATTCACCACTCCACAGTACGTTTGACATGCAGAACCGTCGACATCCTGGTTTTCGTCGGGTTTCAAGCTGAGATATGCATTTTCTGCGATAATCTTGGTGAGTCTTCTGTCAGAAGTATGCAGAATCATCTAGATCGCTCTTTTCGAGCTATTTAATGCGAGAAACACGTTTTCTGGTGTATTCACCACTCCACAGTACGTTTGACATGCAGAACCGGCGACATCCTGGTTTTCGTCGGGTTTCAAGCTGAGATATGCATTTTCTGCGATAATATTGGTGAGACTTCAGTCAGAAGTATGCAGAATCACCTAGATAGCTCGTTTCGAGCTATTTAATGCGAGAAACACGTTTTCTGGTGTTTTCACCACTCCACAGAGCGTCTGATATGCAGAACCCGCGATATCTTGATTTTCGTGGTGTTTCCAGCTGAGATATGCATTTTCTGCGATAATCTTGGTGAGTCTTCTGTCAGAAGTATAGAGAATCATCTAGATCGCTCTTTTCGAGCTATTTAATGCGAGAAACACGTTTTCTGGTGTATTCACCACTCCACAGTACGTTTGACATGCAGAACCGGCAATATCTTGATTTTCGTGGTGTTTCCAGCTGAGATATGCAATTTCTGCGATAATATTGGTGAGACTTCTGTCCGAAGTATGCAGTATCATCGATATCGCTCTTTTCGAGGTACTTAATGCGAGAAACACGTTTTCGGGTGTATTCACCACTCCACAGTACGTGTGACATGCAGAACAGGCGACATCGTGGTTTTCGTCGGGTTTCAAGCTGAGATATGCATTTTCTGCGATAATATTGGTGAGACTTCAGTCTGAAGTATGCAGAATCACCTAGATCGCTCGTTTCGAGCTATTTAATGCGAAAAAACAAGTTTTCTGGTGTTTTGACCACTCCACAGTGCGTTGGATATGTAGAGCCGCCGATAACTTGGTTTTCGTGGGGTTTCCAGCTGAAATATTCATTTTCTGCGATAATCTTTGTGTTTCATCTATGAGAAGTATGCAGAATCATCCAGAACGCTCTTTTCGTGCTAGTTAATGCGAGTAACACGTTTTCTGGTGTTTTCACCACTCCACGGTGCGTCTGATATGCAGAACCGGCGATATCTTGGTTATCGTGGGGTTTCCAGCTGAGATATGCATTTTCTGCGATAATCTTGGTGAGTCGTCTGTCAGAAGTATGCAGAATCATCGATATCGCTCTTTTTGAGCTATTTAATGCGAGAAACACGTTATATGGTGTTTTGACCACTCCACAGTGAGTTTGATATGTAGAGCCGCCGATAACCTGGTTTTCGTGGGGTTACCAGCTGAAATATGCATTTTCTGCGATAATCTTTGAGAGTCTTCTGTCAGAAGTATGCAGAATCATCGAGATCGCTCTATTCGAGCTATTTAATGCGAGAAACACGTTATCTGGTGTTTTGATCACTCCACAGGGCGTTTGAAATGTAGAACCGGCGATATCTTGGTTTTCGTAGGGTTTCCAGATGAGATATGCATTTTCAGTGATAATCCTCATGATTCTTCTGTGACAAGTATGCAGAATCACCGAAATCGCTGTTTTCGTGCTATTGAATGCGAAAAACAGGTTTTGTGGTGTTTTCAGCACTCCACAGTGCGTATGACATGCGGAAACTGCAATATATTCGGTTTCGATGGGTTTCCAGATGAGATATGCATTTTCAGTGATAAGCTTTATGATTCTTCTGTGACAAGTGTGCAGAATCATCTAGATCGCTCTTTTCGAGCTATTTAATGCGAGAAACACGTTTTCTGGTGTATTCACCACTCCTCAGTACGTTTGACATGCAGAACCGGCGACATCGTGGTTTTCGTCGGGTTTCAAGCTGAGATATGCATTTTCTGCGATAATATTGGTGAGACTTCAGTCAGAAGTATGCAGAATCACCTAGATCGCTCGTTTCGAGCTATTTAATGCGAAAAAACAAGTTTTCTGGTGTTTTGACCACTCCACAGTGCGTTTGATATGTAGAGCCGCCGATAACTTGGTTTTCGTGGGGTTTTCAGCTGAAATATGCATTTTCTGCGATAATCTTTGAGAGTCTTCTGTCGAAAGTATGCAGAATCATCGAGATCGCTCTATTAGAGCTATTTAATGCGAGAAACACGTTATCTGGTGTTTTGATCACTCCACAGTGCGTTTGACATGCGGAAACTGCAATATATTCGGTTTCGATGGGTTTCCAGATGAGATATGCATTTTCAGTGATAAGCTTCATGATTCTTCTGTGACAAGTATGCAGTATCATCGATATCGCTCTTTTCGAGCTATTTAATGCGAGAAACACGTTTTCTGGTGTATTCACCACTCCACAGTACGTTTGACATGCAGAAGCGGCGATATCTTGATTTTCGTGGTGTTTCCAGCTGAGATATGCAATTTCTGCGATAATATTGGTGAGACTTCTGTCCGAAGTATGCAGTATCATCGATATCGCTCTTTTCGAGCTATTTAATGCGAGAAACACGTTTTCTGGTGTATTCACCACTCCACAGTACGTTTGACATGCAGAACCGTCGACATCCTGGTTTTCGTCGGGTTTCAAGCTGAGATATGCATTTTCTGCGATAATCTTGGTGAGTCTTCTGTCAGAAGTATGCAGAATCATCTAGATCGCTCTTTTCGAGCTATTTAATGCGAGAAACACGTTTTCTGGTGTATTCACCACTCCACAGTACGTTTGACATGCAGAACCGGCGACATCCTGGTTTTCGTCGGGTTTCAAGCTGAGATATGCATTTTCTGCGATAATATTGGTGAGACTTCAGTCAGAAGTAACACGTTTTCTGGTGTTTTCACCACTCCACGGTGCGTCTGATATGCAGATCCGGCGATATCTTGATTTTCGTGGTGTTTCCAGCTGAGATATGCAATTTCTGCGATAATATTGGTGAGACTTCTGTCCGAAGTATGCAGTATCATCGATATCGCTCTTTTCGAGCTATTTAATGCGAGAAACACGTTTTCTGGTGTATTCACCACTCCACAGTACGTTTGACATGCAGAACCGTCGACATCCTGGTTTTCGTCGGGTTTCAAGCTGAGATATGCATTTTCTGCGATAATCTTGGTGAGTCTTCTGTCAGAAGTATGCAGAATCATCTAGATCGCTCTTTTCGAGCTATTTAATGCGAGAAACACGTTTTCTGGTGTATTCACCACTCCACAGTACGTTTGACATGCAGAACCGGCGACATCCTGGTTTTCGTCGGGTTTCAAGCTGAGATATGCATTTTCTGCGATAATATTGGTGAGACTTCAGTCAGAAGTATGCAGAATCACCTAGATAGCTCGTTTCGAGCTATTTAATGCGAGAAACACGTTTTCTGGTGTTTTCACCACTCCACAGAGCGTCTGATATGCAGAACCCACGATATCTTGATTTTCGTGGTGTTTCCAGCTGAGATATGCATTTTCTGCGATAATCTTGGTGAGTCTTCTGTCAGAAGTATAGAGAATCATCTAGATCGCTCTTTTCGAGCTATTTAATGCGAGAAACACGTTTTCTGGTGTATTCACCACTCCACAGTACGTTTGACATGCAGAACCGGCAATATCTTGATTTTCGTGGTGTTTCCAGCTGAGATATGCAATTTCTGCGATAATATTGGTGAGACTTCTGTCCGAAGTATGCAGTATCATCGATATCGCTCTTTTCGAGGTACTTAATGCGAGAAACACGTTTTCGGGTGTATTCACCACTCCACAGTACGTGTGACATGCAGAACAGGCGACATCGTGGTTTTCGTCGGGTTTCAAGCTGAGATATGCATTTTCTGCGATAATATTGGTGAGACTTCAGTCTGAAGTATGCAGAATCACCTAGATCGCTCGTTTCGAGCTATTTAATGCGAAAAAACAAGTTTTCTGGTGTTTTGACCACTCCACAGTGCGTTGGATATGTAGAGCCGCCGATAACTTGGTTTTCGTGGGGTTTCCAGCTGAAATATTCATTTTCTGCGATAATCTTTGTGTTTCATCTATGAGAAGTATGCAGAATCATCCAGAACGCTCTTTTCGTGCTAGTTAATGCGAGTAACACGTTTTCTGGTGTTTTCACCACTCCACGGTGCGTCTGATATGCAGAACCGGCGATATCTTGGTTATCGTGGGGTTTCCAGCTGAGATATGCATTTTCTGCGATAATCTTGGTGAGTCGTCTGTCAGAAGTATGCAGAATCATCGATATCGCTCTTTTTGAGCTATTTAATGCGAGAAACACGTTATATGGTGTTTTGACCACTCCACAGTGAGTTTGATATGTAGAGCCGCCGATAACTTGGTTTTCGTGGGGTTACCAGCTGAAATATGCATTTTCTGCGATAATCTTTGAGAGTCTTCTGTCAGAAGTATGCAGAATCATCGAGATCGCTCTATTCGAGCTATTTAATGCGAGAAACACGTTATCTGGTGTTTTGATCACTCCACAGGGCGTTTGAAATGTAGAACCGGCGATATCTTGCTTTTCGTAGGGTTTCCAGATGAGATATGCATTTTCAGTGATAATCCTCATGATTCTTCTGTGACAAGTATGCAGAATCACCGAAATCGCTGTTTTCGTGCTATTGAATGCGAAAAACAGGTTTTGTGGTGTTTTCAGCACTCCACAGTGCGTTTGACATGCGGAAACTGCAATATATTCGGTTTCGATGGGTTTCCAGATGAGATATGCATTTTCAGTGATAAGCTTTATGATTCTTCTGTGACAAGTGTGCAGAATCATCTAGATCGCTCTTTTCGAGCTATTTAATGCGAGAAACACGTTTTCTGGTGTATTCACCACTCCTCAGTACGTTTGACATGCAGAACCGGCGACATCGTGGTTTTCGTCGGGTTTCAAACTGAGATATGCATTTTCTGCGATAATATTGGTGAGACTTCAGTCAGAAGTATGCAGAATCACCTAGATCGCTCGTTTCGAGCTATTTAATGCGAAAAAACAAGTTTTCTGGTGTTTTGACCACTCCACAGTGCGTTTGATATGTAGAGCCGCCGATAACTTGGTTTTCGTGGGGTTTTCAGCTGAAATATGCATTTTCTGCGATAATCTTTGAGAGTCTTCTGTCGAAAGTATGCAGAATCATCGAGATCGCTCTATTAGAGCTATTTAATGCGAGAAACACGTTATCTGGTGTTTTGATCACTCCACAGTGCGTTTGACATGCGGAAACTGCAATATATTCGGTTTCGATGGGTTTCCAGATGAGATATGCATTTTCAGTGATAAGCTTCATGATTCTTCTGTGACAAGTATGCAGTATCATCGATATCGCTCTTTTCGAGCTATTTAATGCGAGAAACACGTTTTCTGGTGTATTCACCACTCCACAGTACGTTTGACATGCAGAACCGGCGACATCGTGGTTTTCGTCGGGTTTCAAGCTGAAATATGCATTTTCTGCGATAATATTGGTGAGACTTCAGTCAGAAGTATGCAGAATCACCTAGATCGCTCGTTTCGAGCTATTTAATGCGAAAAAACAAGTTTTCTGGTGTTTTGACCACTCCACAGTGCGTTTGATATGTAGAGCCGCCGATAACTAGGTTTTCGTGGGGTTTCCAGCTGAAATATGCATTTTCTGCGATAATATTGGTGAGACTTCAGTCAGAAGTATGCAGAATCATCTAGATCGCTCTTTTCGAGCTATTTGATGCGAGAAACACGTTTTCTGGTGTATTCACCACTCCTCAGTACGTTTGACATGCAGAACCGGCCATATCTTGATTTTCGTAGTGTTTCCAGCTGAGATATGCATTTTCTGCAATAATATTGGTGAGACTTCTGTCCGAAGTATGCAGTATCATCGATATCGCTCTTTTCGAGCTATTTAATGCGAGAAACACGTTATCTGGTGTTTTGACCACTCCGCAGTGCGTTTGATATGTAGAGCCGCCGATAACTTGGTTGTCGTGGGGTTTCCAGCTGAAATATGCATTTTCTGCGATAATCTTGGTGAGTCTTCTGTCAGAAGTATGCAGAATCATCGAGATCGCTCTATTCGAGCTATTTAATGCGAGAACCACGTTATCAGGTGTTTTGACCACTCCGCAGTGCGTTTGATATGTAGAGCCGCCGATAACTTGGTTGTCGTCGGGTTTCATGCTGAAATATGCATTTTCTGCGATAATATTGGTGAGACTTCTGTCAGAAGTATGCAGAATCATCTAGATCGCTCTTTTCGAGCTATTTAATGCGAGAAACACGTTTTCTGGTGTATACACCACTCCACAGTACGTTTGACATGCAGTAACGGAGATATCTTGGTTTCGCTCGGGTTTCAAGCTGAAATATGCATATTCTGCTATAATCTTGGTGAGACTTTAGTCAGAAGTATGCAGAATCATCTAGATCGCTCGTTTCGAGCTATTTAATGCGAAAAAACAAGTTTTCTGGTGTATTCACCACTCCACAGTACGTTTGACATGCAGTAACGGAGATATCTTGGTTTCGCTCTGGTTTCAAGCTGAAATATGCATATTCTGCTATAATCTTGGTGAGACTTTAGTCAGAAGTATGCATAATCATCTAGATCGCTCGTTTCGAGCTATTTAATGCGAAAAAACAAGTTTTCTGGTGTATTCACCACTCCACAGTGCGTTTGATATGCAGAAACGGAGATATCTTGGTTTTCGTCGGGTTTCAAGCTGAGATATGCATTTTCTGCGATAATATTGGTGAGACTTCAGTCAGAAGTATGCAGAATCACCTAGATCGCTCATTTCGAGCTATTTAATGCGAGAAACACGTTTTCTGGTGTTTTCACTACTCCACAGAGCGTCTGATATGCAGAACCGGCGATATCTTGATTTTCGTTGTGTTTCCAGCTGAGATATGCATTTTCTGCGATAATCTTGGTGAGTCTTCTGTCACAAGTATGCAGAGTCATCCAGAACGCTCTTTTCGAGCTAGTTAATGCGAGTAACACGTTTTCTGGTGTTTTCACCACTCCACGGTGCGTCTGATATGCAGATCCGGCGATATCTTGATTTTCGTGGTGTTTCCAGCTGAGATATGCAATTTCTGCGATAATATTGGTGAGACTTCTGTCCGAAGTATGCAGTATCATCGATATCGCTCTTTTCGAGCTATTTAATGCGAGAAACACGTTTTCTGGTGTATTCACCACTCCACAGTACGTTTGACATGCAGAACCGGCGACATCCTGGTTTTCGTCGGGTTTCAAGCTGAGATATGCATTTTCTGCGATAATCTTGGTGAGTCTTCTGTCAGAAGTATGCAGAATCATCTAGATCGCTCTTTTCGAGCTATTTAATGCGAGAAACACGTTTTCTGGTGTATTCACCACTCCACAGTACGTTTGACATGCAGAACCGGCGACATCCTGGTTTTCGTCGGGTTTCAAGCTGAGATATGCATTTTCTGCGATAATATTGGTGAGACTTCAGTCAGAAGTATGCAGAATCACCTAGATAGCTCGTTTCGAGCTATTTAATGCGAGAAACACGTTTTCTGGTGTATTCACCACTCCACAGTACGTTTGACATGCAGAACCGGCAATATCTTGATTTTCGTGGTGTTTCCAGCTGAGATATGCAATTTCTGCGATAATATTGGTGAGACTTCTGTCCGAAGTATGCAGTATCATCGATATCGCTCTTTTCGAGGTACTTAATGCGAGAAACACGTTTTCGGGTGTATTCACCACTCCACAGTACGTGTGACATGCAGAACAGGCGACATCGTGGTTTTCGTCGGGTTTCAAGCTGAGATATGCATTTTCTGCGATAATATTGGTGAGACTTCAGTCTGAAGTATGCAGAATCACCTAGATTGCTCGTTTCGAGCTATTTAATGCGAAAAAACAAGTTTTCTGGTGTTTTGACCACTCCACAGTGCGTTGGATATGTAGAGCCGCCGATAACTTGGTTTTCGTGGGGTTTCCAGCTGAAATATTCATTTTCTGCGATAATCTTTGTGTTTCATCTATGAGAAGTATGCAGAATCATCCAGAACGCTCTTTTCGTGCTAGTTAATGCGAGTAACACGTTTTCTGGTCTTTTCACCACTCCACAGTGCTTCTGATATGCAGAACCGGCGATATCTTGATTTTCGTGATGTTTCCAGCTGAGATATGCATTTTCTGCGATAATCTTGGTGAGTCTTCTGTCAGAAGTATGCAGAATCATCCAGAACGCTCTTTTCGAGCTAGTTAATGCGTGTAACACGTTTTCTGGTGTTTTCACTACTCCACGGTGCGTCTGATATGCAGAACCGGCGATATCTTGGTTATCGTGGGGTTTCCAGCTGAGATATGCATTTTCTGCGATAATCTTGGTGAGTCGTCTGTCAGAAGTATGCAGAATCATCGATATCGCTCTTTTTGAGCTATTTAATGCGAGAAACACGTTATATGGTGTTTTGACCACTCCACAGTGAGTTTGATATGTAGAGCCGCCGATAACTTGGTTTTCGTGGGGTTACCAGCTGAAATATGCATTTTCTGCGATAATCTTTGAGAGTCTTCTGTCAGAAGTATGCAGAATCATCGAGATCGCTCTATTCGAGCTATTTAATGCGAGAAACACGTTATCTGGTGTTTTGATCACTCCACAGGGCGTTTGAAATGTAGAACCGGCGATATCTTGGTTTTCGTAGGGTTTCCAGATGAGATATGCATTTTCAGTGATAATCCTCATGATTCTTCTGTGACAAGTATGCAGAATCACCGAAATCGCTGTTTTCGTGCTATTGAATGCGAAAAACAGGTTTTGTGGTGTTTTCAGCACTCCACAGTGCGTTTGACATGCGGAAACTGCAATATATTCGGTTTCGATGGGTTTCCAGATGAGATATGCATTTTCAGTGATAAGCTTTATGATTCTTCTGTGACAAGTGTGCAGAATCATCTAGATCGCTCTTTTCGAGCTATTTAATGCGAGAAACACGTTTTCTGGTGTATTCACCACTCCTCAGTACGTTTGACATGCAGAACCGGCGACATTGTGGTTTTCGTCGGGTTTCAAGCTGAGATATGCATTTTCTGCGATAATATTGGTGAGACTTCAGTCAGAAGTATGCAGAATCACCTAGATCGCTCGTTTCGAGCTATTTAATGCGAAAAAACAAGTTTTCTGGTGTTTTGACCACTCCACAGTGCGTTTGATATGTAGAGCCGCCGATAACTTGGTTTTCGTGGGGTTTTCAGCTGAAATATGCATTTTCTGCGATAATCTTTGAGAGTCTTCTGTCGAAAGTATGCAGAATCATCGAGATCGCTCTATTAGAGCTATTTAATGCGAGAAACACGTTATCTGGTGTTTTGATCACTCCACAGTGCGTTTGACATGCGGAAACTGCAATATATTCGCTTTCGATGGGTTTCCAGATGAGATATGCATTTTCAGTCATAAGCTTCATGATTCTTCTGTGACAAGTATGCCGTATCATCGATATCGCTCTTTTCGAGCTATTTAATGCGAGAAACACGTTTTCTGGTGTATTCACCACTCCACAGTACGTTTGACATGCAGAACCGGCGACATCGTGGTTTTCGTCGGGTTTCAAGCTGAAATATGCATTTTCTGCGATAATATTGGTGAGACTTCAGTCAGAAGTATGCAGAATCACCTAGATCGCTCGTTTCGAGCTATTTAATGCGAAAAAACAAGTTTTCTGGTGTTTTGACCACTCCACAGTGCGTCGGATATGCAGAACCGGCGATATCTTGATTTTCGTGGTGCTTCCAGCTGAGATATGCATTTTCTGCGATAATCTTGATGAGTCTTCTGTCAGAAGTATGCAGAATCATCTAGATCGCTCTTTTCGAGCTATTTAATGCGAGAAACACGTTTTCTGGTGTATTCACCACTCCACAGTACGTTTGACATGCAGAACCGGCCATATCTTGATTTTCGTAGTGTTTCCAGCTGAGATATGCATTTTCTGCAATAATATTGGTGAGACTTCTCTCCGAAGTATGCAGTATCATCGATATCGCTCTTTTCGAGCTATTTAATGCGAGAAACACGTTATCTGGTGTTTTGACCACTCCGCAGTGCGTTTGATATGTAGAGCCGCCGATAACTTGGTTGTCGTGGGGTTTCCAGCTGAAATATGCATTTTCTGCGATAATCTTGGTGAGTCTTCTGTCAGAAGTATGCAGAATCATCGAGATCGCTCTATTCGAGCTATTTAATGCGAGAACCACGTTATCTGGTGTTTTGACCACTCCGCAGTGCGTTTGATATGTAGAGCCGCCGATAACTTGGTTGTCGTCGGGTTTCATGCTGAAATATGCATTTTCTGCGATAATATTGGTGAGACTTCTGTTAGAAGTATGCAGAATCATCTAGATCGCTCTTTTCGAGCTATTTAATGCGAGAAACACGTTTTCTGGTGTATACACCACTCCACAGTACGTTTGACATGCAGTAACGGTGATATCTTGGTTTCGCTCGGGTTTCAAGCTGAAATATGCATATTCTGCTATCATCTTGGTGAGACTTTAGTCAGAAGTATGCAGAATCATCTAGATCGCTCGTTTCGAGCTATTTAATGCGAAAAAACAAGTTTTCTGGTGTATTCACCACTCCACAGTACGTTTGACATGCAGTAACGGAGATATCTTGGTTTCGCTCGGGTTTCAAGCTGAAATATGCATATTCTGCTATAATCTTGGTGAGACTTTAGTCAGAAGTATGCATAATCATCTAGATCGCTCGTTTCGAGCTATTTAATGCGAAAAAACAAGTTTTCTGGTGTATTCACCACTCCACAGTGCGTTTGATATGCAGAAACGGAGATATCTTGGTTTCGGTCGGGTTTCAAGCTGAGATATGCATTTTCTGCGATAATCTTGGTGAGACTATAGTCAGAAGTATGCAGAATCATCTAGATCGCACGTTTCGAGCTATTTAATGCGAAAAAACAAGTTTTCTGGTGTTTTGACCACTCCACAGTGCGTTCGATATGTAGAACCGCCGATAACTTGGTTTTCGTGGGGTTTCCAGCTGAAATATGCATTTTCTGCGATAATCTTTGTGTTTCATCAATGAGAAGTATGCAGAAACATCCAGAACGCTCTTTTCGAGCTAGTTAATGCCTGTAACACGTTTTCTGGTGTTTTCACCACTCCACGGTGCGTCTGATATGCAGAACCGGCGATATCTTGGTTATCGTGGGGTTTCCAGCTGAGATATGCATTTTCTGCGATAATATTGGTGAGACTTCTGTCCGAAGTATGCAGTATCATCGATATCGCTCTTTTCGAGCTATTTAATGCGAGAAACACGTTATATGGTGTTTTGACCACTCCACAGTGAGTTTGATATGTACAGCCGCCGATAACTTGGTTTTCGTGGGGTTTCCAGCTGAAATATGCATTTTCTGCGATAATCTTGGTGAGTCTTCTGTCAGAAGTATGCTGAACCATCTAGATCGTTCTTTTCGAGCTATTTAATGCGAGAAACACGTTTTCTGGTGTTTTCACCACCCCACAGTGCGTTTGATATGCAGAACCGGCGACATCGTGGATTTCGTCGGGTTTCAAGCTGAGATATGCATTTTCTGCGATAATATTGGTGAGACTTTAGTCAGAAGTATGCAAAATCACCTAGATCGCTCGTTTCGAGCTATTTAATGCGAGAAACACGTTTTCTGGTGTTTTCACCACTCCACGGTGCGTCTGATATGCAGAACCGGCGATATCTTGATTTTCGTGGTGTTTCCAGCTGAGATATGCATTTTCTGCGATAATATTGGTGAGACTTCTGTCCGAAGTATGCAGTATCATCGATATCGCTCTTTTCGAGCTATTTAATGCGAGAAACACGTTATCTGGTGTTTTGACCACTCCGCAGTGCGTTTGATATATAGAGCCGCCGATAACTTGGTTGTCGTGGGGTTTCCAGCTGAAATATGCATTTTCTGCGATAATCTTGGTTAGTCTTCTGTCAGAAGTATGCAGAATCATCTAGATCGCTCTTTTCGAGCTATTTAATGCGAGAAACACGTTTTCTGGTGTATTCACCACTCCACAGTACGTTTGACATGCAGAACCGGCGATATCTTGATTTTCGTGGTGTTTCCAGCTGAGATATGCATTTTCTGCGATAATATTGGTGAGACTTCTGTCCGAAGTATGCAGTATCATCGATATCGCTCTTTTCGAGCTATTTAATGCGAGAAACACGTTATCTGGTGTTTTGACCACTCCGCAGTTCGTTTGATATATAGAGCCGCCGATAACTTGGTTGTCGTGGGGTTTCCAGCTGAAATATGCATTTTCTGCGATAATCTTGGTGAGTCTTCTGTCAGAAGTATGCAGAATCATCGAGATCGCTCTATTCGAGCTATTTAATGCGAGAAACACGTTATCTGGTTGTTTTCACCACTCCACAGTGCGTTTGATATGCAGAACCGGCGACATCTTGATTGTGGTGAGTTTTCTAGCTGAGATATGCATTTTCTGCGATAACATTGTTGAGACTTCAGTCAGAAGTATGCAGAATCATCTAGATCGCTCGTTTCGAGCTATTTAATGCGAAAAAACAAGTTTTCTGGTGTTATGACCACTCCACAGTGCGTTTGATATGTAGAGCCAGCGATAACTTGGTTTCGATGTGTTTCCAGATGAGATATGCATTTTCAGTGATAAGCTTCATGATTCTTCTGTGACAAGTATGCAGTATCATTGATATCGCTCTTTTCGAGCTATTTAATGCGAGAAACACGTTTTCTGGTGTATTCACCACTCCACAGTACGTTTGACATGCAGAACCGGCGACATCGTGGTTTTCGTCGGGTTTCAAGCTGAAATATGCATTTTCTGCGATAATATTGGTGAGACTTCAGTCAGAAGTATGCAGAATCACCTAGATCGCTCGTTTCGAGCTATTTAATGCGAACAAACAAGTTTTCTGGTGTTTTGACCACTCCACAGTGCGTTTGATATGTAGAGCCGCCGATAACTAGGTTTTCGTGGGGTTTCCAGCTGAAATATGCATTTTCTGCGATAATATTGGTGAGACTTCAGTCAGAAGTATGCAGAATCACCTAGATCGCTCGTTTCGAGCTATTTAATGCGAGAAACACGTTTTCTGGTGTTTTCACCACTCCACAGTGCGTCTGATATGCAGAACCGGCGATATCTTGATTTTCGTGGTGTTTCCAGCTGAGATATGCATTTTCTGCAATAATCTTGATGAGTCTTCTGTCAGAAGTATGCAGAATCATCTAGATCGCTCTTTTCGAGCTATTTAATGCGAGAAACACGTTTTCTGGTGTATTCACCACTCTACAGTACGTTTGACATGCAGAACCGGCCATATCTTGATTTTCGTAGTGTTTCCAGCTGAGATATGCATTTTCTGCAATAATATTGGTGAGACTTCTGTCCGAAGTATGCAGTATCATCGATATCGCTCTTTTCGAGCTATTTAATGCGAGAAACACGTTATCTGGTGTTTTGACCACTCCGCAGTGCGTTTGATATGTAGAGCCGCCGATAACTTGGTTGTCGTGGGGTTTCCAGCTGAAATATGCATTTGCTGCGATAATCTTTGTGAGTCTTCTGTCAGAAGTATGCAGAATCATCGAGATCGCTCTATTCGAGCTATTTAATGCGAGAACCACGTTATCTGGTGTTTTGACCACTCCGCAGTGCGTTTGATATGTAGAGCCGCCGATAACTTGGTTGTCGTCGGGTTTCATGCTGAAATATGCATTTTCTGCGATAATATTGGTGAGACTTCTGTCAGAAGTATGCAGAATCATCTAGATCGCTCTTTTCGAGCTATTTAATGCGAGAAACACGTTTTCTGGTGTATACACCACTCCACAGTACGTTTGACATGCAGTAACGGAGATATCTTGGTTTCGCTCGGGTTTCAAGCTGAAATATGCATATTCTGCTATCATCTTGGTGAGACTTTAGTCAGAAGTATGCAGAATCATCTAGATCGCTCGTTTCGAGCTATTTAATGCGAAAAAACAAGTTTTCTGGTGTATTCACCACTCCACAGTACGTTTGACATGCAGTAACGGAGATATCTTGGTTTCGCTCGGGTTTCAAGCTGAAATATGCATATTCTGCTATAATCTTGGTGAGACTTTAGTCAGAAGTATGCAGAATCATCTAGATCGCTCGTTTCGAGCTATTTAATGCGAAAAAACAAGTTTTCTGGTGTATTCACCACTCCACAGTGCGTTTGATATGCAGAAACGGAGATATCTTGGTTTCGGTCGGGTTTCAAGCTGAGATATGCATTTTCTGCGATAATCTTGGTGAGACTATAGTCAGAAGTATGCAGAATCATCTAGATCGCACGTTTCGAGCTATTTAATGCGAAAAAACAAGTTTTCTGGTGTTTTGACCACTCCACAGTGCGTTCGATATGTAGAGCCGCCGATAACTTGGTTTTCGTGGGGTTTCCAGCTGAAATATGCATTTTCTGCGATAATCTTTGTGTTTCATCAATGAGAAGTATGCAGAAACATCCAGAACGCTCTTTTCGAGCTAGTTAATGCCTGTAACACGTTTTCTGGTGTTTTCACCACTCCACGGTGCGTCTGATATGCAGAACCGGCGATATCTTGGTTATCGTGGGGTTTCCAGCTGAGATATGCATTTTCTGCGATAATCTTGGTGAGTCTTCTGTCGGAAGTATGCAGAATCATCGATATCGCTCTTTTCGAGCTATTTAATGCGAGAAACACGTTATATGGTGTTTTGACCACTCCACAGTGAGTTTGATATGTACAGCCGCCGATAACTTGGTTTTCGTGGGGTTTCCAGCTGAAATATGCATTTTCTGCGATAATCTTGGTGAGTCTTCTGTCAGAAGTATGCTGAACCATCTAGATCGTTCTTTTCGAGCTATTTAATGCGAGAAACACGTTTTCTGGTGTTTTCACCACCCCACAGTGCGTTTGATATGCAGAACCGGCGACATCGTGGATTTCGTCGGGTTTCAAGCTGAGATATGCATTTTCTGCGATAATATTGGTGAGACTTTAGTCAGAAGTATGCAAAATCACCTAGATCGCTCGTTTCGAGCTATTTAATGCGAGAAACACGTTTTCTGGTGTTTTCACCACTCCACGGTGCGTCTGATATGCAGAACCGGCGATATCTTGATTTTCGTGGTGTTTCCAGCTGAGATATGCATTTTCTGCGATAATCTTGGTTAGTCTTCTGTCAGAAGTATGCAGAATCATCTAGATCGCTCTTTTCGAGCTATTTAATGCGAGAAACACGTTTTCTGGTGTATTCACCACTCCACAGTACGTTTGACATGCAGAACCGGCGATATCTTGATTTTCGTGGTGTTTCCAGCTGAGATATGCATTTTCTGCGATAATATTGGTGAGACTTCTGTCCGAAGTATGCAGTATCATCGATATCGCTCTTTTCGAGCTATTTAATGCGAGAAACACGTTATCTGGTGTTTTGACCACTCCGCAGTGCGTTTTATATATAGAGCCGCCGATAACTTGGTTGTCGTGGGGTTTCCAGCTGAAATATGCATTTTCTGCGATAATCTTGGTGAGTCTTCTGTCAGAAGTATGCAGAATCATCGAGATCGCTCTATTCGAGCTATTTAATGCGAGAAACACGTTATCTGGTTGTTTTCACCACTCCACAGTGCGTTTGATATGCAGAACCGGCGACATCTTGATTGTGGTGAGTTTTCTAGCTGAGATATGCATTTTCTGCGATAACATTGTTGAGACTTCAGTCAGATGTATGCAGAATCATCTAGATCGCTCGTTTCGAGCTATTTAATGCGAAAAAACAAGTTTTCTGGTGTTATGACCACTCCACAGTGCGTTTGATATGTAGAGCCAGCGATAACTTGGTTTTCGTGGGGTTTCCAGCTGAAATATTCATTTTCTGCGATAATCTTGGTGAGTCTTCTGTCAGAAGTATGCAGAATCATCGAGATCGCTCTATTCGAGCTATTTAATGCGAGAAACACGTTTTCTGGTGTTTTGATCACTTCACAGGGCGTTTGAAATGCAGAACCGGCGATATCTTGGTTTTCGTGGGGTTTCCAGATGAGATATGCATTTTCAGTGATAATCCTCATGATTCTTCTGTGACAAGTATGCAGAATCACCGAAATCGCTGTTTTCGTGCTATTGAATGCGAAAAACAGGTTTTGTGGTGTTTTCAGCACTCCACAGTGCGTTTGACATGCGGAAACTGCAATATATTCGGTTTCGATGGGTTTCCAGATGAGATATGCATTTTCAGTGATAAGCTTCATGATTCTTCTGTGACAAGTGTGCAGAATCATCTAGATCGCTCTTTTCGAGCTATTTAATGCGAGAAACACGTTTTCTGGTGTATTCACCACCCCACAGTGCGTTTGATATGCAGAACCGGCGACATCGTGGTTTTCGTCGGGTTTCAAGCTGAGATATGCATTTTCTGCGATAATATTGGTGAGACTTCAGTCAGAAGTATGCAGAATCACCTAGATCGCTCGTTTCGAGCTATTTAATGCGAGAAACACGTTTTCTGGTGTTTTCACCACTCCACAGTGGGTCTGATATGCAGAACCGGCGATATCTTGATTTTCGTGGTGTTTCCAGCTGAGATATGCATTTTCAGCGATAATCTTGGTGAGTCTTCTGTCAGAAGTATGCAGAATCATCTAGATCGCTCTTTTCGAGCTAGTTAATGCGAGTAACACGTTTTCTGGTGTTTTCACCACTCCACGGTGCGTCTGATATGCAGAACCGGCGACATCGTGGTTTTCGTCAGGTTTCAAGCTGAGATATGCATTTTGTGCGATAATATTGGTGAGACTTCAGTCAGCAGTATGCAGAATCACCTAGATCGCTCGTTTCGAGCTATTTAATGCGAAAAAACAAGTTTTCTGGTGTTTTGACCACTCCACAGTGCGTTTGATATGTAGAGCAGCTGATAACTTGGTTTTCGTGGGGTTTCCAGCTGAAATATGCATTTTCTGCGATAATCTTGGTGTTTCATTTATGAGAAGTATGCAGAATCATCGAGAACGCTCTTTTCGAGTTAGTTAATGCGAAAAAACAAGTTTTCTGGTGTTTTGACCACTCCACAGTGAGTTTGATATGTAGAGCCGCCGATAACTTGGTTTTCGTGGGGTTTCCAGCTGAGATATGCAGTTTCTGCGATAATCTTGGTGAGACTTCAGCCAGAAGTATGCAGAATCATCTAGATCGCTCGTTTCGAGCTATTTAATCCGAAAAAAAAAGTTTTCTGGTGTTTTGACCACTCCACAGTGCGTTTGATATGTAGAGCCACCGATAACTTGGTTTTCGTGGGGTTTCCAGCTGAAATATGCATTTTCTGCGATAATCTTGGTGAGTCTTCTGTCAGAAGTATGCAGAATCATCGAGATCGCTCTATTCGAGCTATTTAATGCGAGAAACACGTTATCTTGTGTTTTGATCACTCCACAGGGCGTTTGAAATGCAGAACCGGTGATATCTTGGTTTTCGTGGGGTTTCCAGATGAGATATGCATTTTCTGCGATAACATTGGTGAGACTTCAGTCAGAAGTATGCAGAATCATCTAGATCGCTCGTTTCGAGCTATTTAATGCGAAAAAAAAGTTTTCTGGTGTTTTGACCACTCCACAGTGCGTTTGATATGTAGAGCCACCGATAACTTGGTTTTCGTGGGGTTTCCAGCTGAAATATGCATTTTCTGCGATAATCTTGGTGAGTCTTCTGTCAGAAGTATGCAGAATCATCGAGATCGCTCTATTCGAGCTATTTAGTGCGAGAAACACGTTATCTTGTGTTTTGATCACTCCACAGGGCGTTTGAAATGCAGAACCGGTGATATCTTGGTTTTCGTGGGGTTTCCAGATGAGATATGCATTTTCTGCGATAACATTGGTGAGACTTCAGTCAGAAGTATGCAGAATCATCTAGATCGCTCGTTTCGAGCTATTTAATGCGAAAAAACAAGTTTTCTGGTGTTTTGACCACTCCACAGTGAGTTTGATATGTAGAGCCGCCGATAACTTGGTTTTCGTGGGGTTTCCAGCTGAGATATGCAGTTTCTGCGATAATCTTGGTGAGACTTCAGTCAGAAGTATGCAGAATCATCTAGATCGCTCGTTTCGAGCTATTTAATCCGAAAAATAAAGTTTTCTGTTGTTTTGACCAATCCACAGTGCGTTTGATATGTAGAGCCACCGATAACTTGGTTTTCGTGGGGTTTCCAGCTGAAATATGCATTTTCTGCGATAATCTTGGTGAGTCTTCTGTCAGAAGTATGCAGAATCATCGAGATCGCTCTATTCGAGCTATTTAATGCGAGAAACACGTTATCTGGTTGTTTTCACCACTCCACAGTGCGTTTGATATGCATAACCGGCGACATCTTGATTTTCGTGAGGTTTCAAGCTGAGATATGCATTTTCTGCGATAATATTGGTGAGACTTCAGTCAGAAGTATGCAGAATCACCTAGATCGCTCGTTTCGAGCTATTTAATGCGAAAAAACAAGTTTTCTGGTGTTTTGACCTCTCCACAGTGCGTTTGATATGTAGAGCCGCCGATAACTTGGTTTTCGTGGGGTTTTCAGCTGAAATATGCATTTTCTGCGATAATCTTTGAGAGTCTTCTGTCGGAAGTATGCAGAATCATCGAGATCGCTCTATTAGAGCTATTTAATGCGAGAAACACGTTATCTGGTGTTTTGATCACTCCACAGTGGGTTTGACATGCGGAAACTGCAATATATTCGGTTTCGATGGGTTTCCAGATGAGATATGCATTTTCAGTGATAAGCTTTATGATTCTTCTGTGACATGTGTGCAGAATCATCTAGATCGCTCTTTTCGAGCTATTTAATGCGAGAAACACGTTTTCTGGTGTATTCACCACTCCTCAGTACGTTTGACATGCAGAACCGGCGACATCGTGGTTTTCGTCGGGTTTCAAGCTGAGATATGCATTTTCTGCGATAATATTGGTGAGACTTCAGTCAGAAGTATGCAGAATCACCTAGATCGCTCGTTTCGAGCTATTTAATGCGAAAAAACAAGTTTTCTGGTGTTTTGACCTCTCCACAGTGCGTTTGATATGTAGAGCCGCCGATAACTTGGTTTTCGTGGGGTTTTCAGCTGAAATATGCATTTTCTGCGATAATCTTTGAGAGTCTTCTGTCGGAAGTATGCAGAATCATCGAGATCGCTCTATTAGAGCTATTTAATGCGAGAAACACGTTATCTGGTGTTTTGATCACTCCACAGTGGGTTTGACATGCGGAAACTGCAATATATTCGGTTTCGATGGGTTTCCAGATGAGATATGCATTTTCAGTGATAAGCTTCATGATTCTTCTGTGACAAGTATGCAGTATCATCGATATCGCTCTTTTCGAGCTATTTAATGCGAGAAACACGTTTTCTGGTGTATTCACCACTCCACAGTACGTTTGACATGCAGAACCGGCGACATCGTGGTTTTCGCCGGGTTTCAAGCTGAAATATGCATTTTCAGCGATAATATTGGTGAGACTTCAGTCAGAAGTATGCAGAATCACCTAGATCGCTCGTTTCGAGCTATTTAATGCGAAAAAACAAGTTTTCTGGTGTTTTGACCACTCCACAGTGCGTTTGATATGTAGAGCCGCCGATAACTAGGTTTTCGTGGGGTTTCCAGCTGAAATATGCATTTTCTGCGATAATATTGGTGAGACTTCAGTCAGAAGTATGCAGAATCACCTAGATCGCTCGTTTCGAGCTATTTAATGCGAGAAACACGTTTTCTGGTGTTTTCACCACTCCACAGTGCGTCTGATATGCAGAACCGGCGATATCTTGATTTTCGTGGTGTTTCCAGCTGAGATATGCATTTCCTGCGATAATCTTGATGAGTCTTCTGTCAGAAGTATGCAGAATCATCTAGATCGCTCTTTTCGAGCTATTTAATGCGAGAAACACGTTTTCTGGTGTATTCACCACTCCACAGTACGTTTGACATGCAGAACCGGCCATATCTTGATTTTCGTAGTGTTTCCAGCTGAGATATGCATTTTCTGCAATAATATTGGTGAGACTTCTGTCCGAAGTATGCAGTATCATCGATATCGCTCATTTCGAGCTATTTAATGCGAGAAACACGTTATCTGGTGTTTTGACCACTCCGCAGTGCGTTTGATATGTAGAGCCGCCGATAACTTGGTTGTCGTGGGGTTTCCAGCTGAAATATGCATTTTCTGCGATAATCTTGGTGAGTCTTCTGTCAGAAGTATGCAGAATCATCGAGATCGCTCTATTCGAGCTATTTAATGCGAGAACCACGTTATCTGGTGTTTTGACCACTCCGCAGTGCGTTTGATATGTAGAGCCGCCGATAACTTGGTTGTCGTCGGGTTTCATGCTGAAATATGCATTTTCTGCGATAATATTGGTGAGACTTCTGTCAGAAGTATGCAGAATCATCTAGATCGTTCTTTTCGAGCTATTTAATGCGAGAAACACGTTTTCTGGTGTATTCACCACTCCACAGTACGTTTGACATGCAGTAACGGAGATATCATGGTTTCGCTCGGGTTTCAAGCTGAAATATGCATATTCTGCTATAATCTTGGTGAGACTTTAGTCAGAAGTATGCAGAATCATCTAGATCGCTCGTTTCGAGCTATTTAATGCGAAAAAACAAGTTTTCTGGTGTATTCACCACTCCACAGTACGTTTGACATGCAGTAACGGAGATATCTTGGTTTCGCTCGGGTTTCAAGCTGAAATATGCATATTCTGCTATAATCTTGGTGAGACTTTAGTCAGAAGTATGCATAATCATCTAGATCGCTCGTTTCGAGCTATTTAATGCGAAAAAACAAGTTTTCTGGTGTATTCACCACTCCACAGTGCGTTTGATATGCAGAAACGGAGATATCTTGGTTTCGGTCGGGTTTCAAGCTGAGATATGCATTTTCTGCGATAATCTTGGTGAGACTATAGTCAGAAGTATGCAGAATCATCTAGATCGCACGTTTCGAGCTATTTAATGCGAAAAAACAAGTTTTCTGGTGTTTTGACCACTCCACAGTGCGTTCGATATGTAGAGCCGCCGATAACTTGGTTTTCGTGGGGTTTCCAGCTGAAATATGCATTTTCTGCGATAATCTTTGTGTTTCATCTATGAGAAGTATGCAGAAACATCCAGAACGCTCTTTTCGAGCTAGTTAATGCCTGTAACACGTTTTCTGGTGTTTTCACCACTCCACGGTGCGTCTGATATGTAGAACCGGCGATATCTTGGTTATCGTGGGGTTTCCAGCTGAGATATGCATTTTCTGCGATAATCTTGGTGAGTCTTCTGTCGGAAGTATGCAGAATCATCGATATCGCTCTTTTCGAGCTATTTAATGCGAGAAACACGTTATATGGTGTTTTGACCACTCCACAGTGAGTTTGATATGTACAGCCGCCGATAACTTGGTTTTCGTGGGGTTTCCAGCTGAAATATGCATTTTCTGCGATAATCTTGGTGAGTCTTCTGTCAGAAGTATGCTGAACCATCTAGATCGTTCTTTTCGAGCTATTTAATGCGAGAAACACGTTTTCTGGTGTTTTCACCACCCCACAGTGCGTTTGATATGCAGAACCGGCGACATCGTGGATTTCGTCGGGTTTCAAGCTGAGATATGCATTTTCTGCGATAATATTGGTGAGACTTTAGTCAGAAGTATGCAAAATCACCTAGATCGCTCGTTTCGAGCTATTTAATGAGAGAAACACGTTTTCTGGTGTTTTCACCACTCCACGGTGCGTCTGATATGCAGAACCGGCGATATCTTGATTTTCGTGGTGTTTCCAGCTGAGATATGCATTTTCTGCGATAATCTTGGTTAGTCTTCTGTCAGAAGTATGCAGAATCATCTAGATCGCTCTTTTCGAGCTATTTAATGCGAGAAACACGTTTTCTGGTGTTTTGATCACTTCACAGTGCGTTTGATATGCAGAACCGGCGACATCGTGGTTTTCGTCGGGTTTCAAGCTGAGATATGCATTTTCTGCGATAATATTGGTGAGACTTCAGTCAGAAGTATGCAGAATCACCTAGATCGCTCGTTTCGAGCTATTTAATGCGAGAAACACGTTTTCTGGTGTTTTCACCACTCCACAGTGGGTCTGATATGCAGAACCGGCGATATCTTGATTTTCGTGGTGTTTCCAGCTGAGATATGCATTTTCAGCGATAATCTTGGTGAGTCTTCTGTCAGAAGTATGCAGAATCATCTAGATCGCTCTTTTCGAGCTAGTTAATGCGAGTAACACGTTTTCTGGTGTTTTCACCACCCCACAGTGCGTTTGATATGCAGAACCGGCGACATCGTGGTTTTCGTCAGGTTTCAAGCTGAGATATGCATTTTGTGCGATAATATTGGTGAGACTTCAGTCAGCTGTATGCAGAATCACCTAGATCGCTTGTTTCGAGCTATTTAATGCGAAAAAACAAGTTTTCTGGTGTTTTGACCACTCCACAGTGCGTTTGAATTGTAGAGCAGCTGATAACTTGGTTTTCGTGGGGTTTCCAGCTGAAATATGCATTTTCTGCGATACTCTTGGTGTTTCATTTATGAGAAGTATGCAGAATCATCGAGAACACTCTTTTCGAGTTAGTTAATGCGAAAAAACAAGTTTTCTGGTGTTTTGACCACTCCACAGTGAGTTTGATATGTAGAGCCGCCGATAACTTGGTTTTCGTGGGGTTTCCAGCTGAGATATGCAGTTTCTGCGATAATCTTGGTGAGTCTTCTGTCAGAAGTATGCAGAATCATCGAGATCGCTCTATTCGAGCTATTTAATGCGAGAAACACGTTATCTTGTGTTTTGATCACTCCACAGGGCGTTTGAAATGCAGAACCGGCGATATCTTGGTTTTCGTGGGGTTTCCAGCTGAGATATGCATTTTCTGCGATAATCTTGGTGAGTCTTCTGTCAGAAGTATGCAGAATCATCTAGATCGCTCGTTTCGAGCTATTTAATGCGAAAAAAAAGTTTTCTGGTGTTTTGACCACTCCACAGTGCGTTTGATATGTAGGGCCACCGATAACTTGGTTTTCGTGGGGTTTCCAGCTGAAATATGCATTTTCTGCGATAATCTTGGTGAGTCTTCTGTCAGAAGTATGCAGAATCATCGAGATCGCTCTATTCGAGCTATTTAATGCGAGAAACACGTTATCTTGTGTTTTGATCACTCCACAGGGCGTTTGAAATGCAGAACCGGTGATATCTTGGTTTTCGTGGGGTTTCCAGATGAGATATGCATTTTCTGCGATAACATTGGTGAGACTTCAGTCAGAAGTATGCAGAATCATCTAGATCGCTCGTTTCGAGCTATTTAATGCGAAAAAAAAGTTTTCTGGTGTTTTGACCACTCCACAGTGCGTTTGATATGTAGAGCCGCCGATAACTTGGTTTTCGTGGGGTTTCCAGCTGAAATATGCATTTTCTGCGATAATCTTGGTGTTTCATTTATGAGAAGTATGCAGAATCATCGATATCGCTCTTTTCGAGCTATTTAATGCGAGGAACACGTTATCTGGTGTTTTGACCACTCCACAGTGCGTTTGATATGTAGAGCCGCCGATAACTTGGTTTTCGTGGGGTTTCCAGCTGAAATATGCATTTTCTGCGATAATCTTTGTGTTTAAACTATGAGAAGGATGCAGAATCATCTAGATCGCTCGTTTCGAGCTATTTGATGCGAGAAACGCGTTATCTGGTTGTTTTCACCACTCCACAGTGCGTTTGATATGAAGAACCGGCGACATCTTGATTTTCGTGAGGTTTCAAGCTGAGATATGCATTTTCTGCGATAATATTGGTGAGACTTCAGTCAGAAGTATGCAGAATCATCTAGATCGCTCGTTTCGAGCTATTTAATCCGAAAAAAAAGTTTTCTGGTGTTTTGACCACTCCACAGTGCGTTTGATATGTAGATCCACCGATAACTTGGTTTTCGTGGGGTTTCCAAATGAAATATGCATTTTCTGCGATAATCTTGGTGAGTCTTCTGTCAGAAGTATGCAGAATCATCGAGATCGCTCTATTCGAGCTATTTAATGCGAGAAACACGTTATCTGGTGTTTTGATCACTCCACAGTGCGTTTGATATTCAGAAACAGGAGATATCTTGGTTTCGGTCGGGTTTCAAAATGAGATATGCATTTTCTGCGATAATCTTGGTGTTTCATTTATGAGAAGTATGCAGAATCATCGAGAACGCTCTTTTCGAGTTAGTTAATGCGAAAAAACAAGTTTTCTGGTGTTTTGACCACTCCACAGTGAGTTTGATATGTAGAACCGCCGATAACTTGGTTTTCGTGGGGTTTCCAGCTGAGATATGCAGTTTCTGCGATAATCTTGGTGAGTCTTCTGTCAGAAGTATGCAGAATCATCGAGATCGCTCGTTTCGAGCTATTTAATGCGAGAAACACGTTATCTGGTTGTTTTCACCACTCCACAGTGCGTTTGATATTCAGAAACGGAGATATCTTGGTTTCGGACGGGTTTCAAAATGAGATATGCATTTTCTGCGATAATATTGGTGAGACTTCAGTCAGAAGTATGCAGAATCACCTAGATCGCTCGTTTCCAGCTATTTAATGCGAAAAAACAAGTTTTCTGGTGTTTTGACCACTCCACAGTGCGTTTGATATGTAGAGCCGCCGATAACTTGGTTTTCGTGGGGTTTCCAGCTGAAATATGCATTTTCTGCGATAATCTTGGTGTTTCATTTATGAGAAGTATGCAGAATCATCGAGAACGCTCTTTTCGAGTTAGTTAATGCGAAAAAACAAGTTTTCTGGTGTTTTGACCACTCCACAGTGAGTTTGATATGTAGAGCCGCCGATAACTTGGTTTTCGTGGGGTTTCCAGCTGAAATATGCATTTTCTGCGATAATCTTGGTGAGTCTTCTGTCAGAAGTATGCAGAATCATCTAGATCGCTCTTTTCGAGCTATTTAATGCGAGAAACACGTTTTCTGGTGTTTTCACCACCCCACAGTGCGTTTGATATGCAGAACCGGCGACATCGTGGTTTTCGTCGGGTTTCAAGCTGAGATATGCATTTTCTGCGATAATATTGGTGAGACTTCAGTCAGAAGTATGCAGAATCACCTAGATCGCTCGTTTCGAGCTATTTAATGCGAACAAACAAGTTTTCTGGTGTTTTCAACATTCCACAGTGCGTTTGATATGCAGAAACGGCGATATCTTCGTTTTCGTGGGGTTTCCAGCTGAGACATGCATTTTCTACGATAATCTTGGATATTCTTCTGTGAGAAGTTTGCAGAATCACAGAAATCGCTCTATTCGAGCTATTTAATGCGAGAAACACGTTATCTGGTTGTTTTCACCACTCCACAGTGCGTTTGATATACAGAACCGGCGACATCTTGATTTTCGTGATGTTTCTAGCTGAGATATGCATTTTCTGCGATAATATTGGTGTTTCATCTATGAGAAGTATGCAGAATCATCGAGAACGCTCTTTTCGAGCTAGTTAATGCGAGAAACACGTTTTCTGGTGTTTTCACCACTCCACAGAGCGTTTGATATGTAGAGCCGCCGATAACTTGGTTTTCGTGGGGTTTCCAGCTGAAATATGCATTTTCTGCGATAATCTTGGTGTTTCATTTATGAGAAGTATGCAGAATCATCGATATCGCTCTTTTCGAGCTATTTAATGCGAGGAACACGTTATCTGGTGTTTTGACCACTCCACAGTGCGTTTGATATGTAGAGCCGCCGATAACTTGGTTTTCGTGGGGTTTCCAGCTGAAATATGCATTTTCTGCGATAATCTTTGTGTTTCAACTATGAGAAGTATGCAGAATCATCTAGATCGCTCGTTTCGAGCTATTTGATGCGAGAAACGCGTTATCTGGTTGTTTTCACCACTCTACAGTGCGTTTGATATGAAGAACCGGCGACATCTTGATTTTCGTGAGGTTTCAAGCTGAGATATGCATTTTCTGCGATAATATTGGTGAAACTTCTGTCCGAAGTATGCAGAATCATCTAGATCGCTCGTTTCGAGCTATTTGATCCGAAAAAAAAAGTTTTCTGGTGTTTTGACCACTCCACAGTGCGTTTGATATGTAGAGCCGCCGATAACTTGGTTTTCGTGGGGTTTCCAGCTGAGATATGCAGTTTCTGCGATAATCTTGGTGAGACTTCAGTCAGAAGTATGCAGAATCATCTAGATCGCTCGTTTCGAGCTATTTAATCCGAAAAAAAAAGTTTTCTGGTGTTTTGACCACTCCACAGTGCGTTTGATATGTAGATCCACCGATAACTTGGTTTTCGTGGGGTTTCCAAATGAAATATGCATTTTCTGCGATAATCTTGGTGAGTCTTCTGTCAGAAGTATGCAGAATCATCGAGATCGCTCTATTCGAGCTATTTAATGCGAGAAACACGTTATCTGGTGTTTTGATCACTCCACAGTGCGTTTGATATGTAGAGCCGCCGATAACTTGGTTTTCGTGGGGTTTCCAGCTGAAATATGCATTTTCTGCGATAATCTTGGTGTTTCATTTATGAGAAGTATGCAGAATCATCGAGAACGCTCTTTTCGAGTTAGTTAATGCGAAAAAACAAGTTTTCTGGTGTTTTGACCACTCCACAGTGAGTTTGATATGTAGAACCGCCGATAACTTGGTTTTCGTGGGGTTTCCAGCTGAGATATGCAGTTTCTGCGATAATCTTGGTGAGTCTTCTGTCAGAAGTATGCAGAATCATCTAGATCGCTCGTTTCGAGCTATTTAATGCGAGAAACACGTTTTCTGGTGTTTTCACCACCCCACAGTGCGTTTGATATGCAGAACCGGCGACATCGTGGTTTTCGTCGGGTTTCAAGCTGAGATATGCATTTTCTGCGATAATATTGGTGAGACTTCAGTCAGAAGTATGCAGAATCACCTAGATCGCTCGTTTCCAGCTATTTAATGCGAAAAAACAAGTTTTCTGGTGTTTTGACCACTCCACAGTGCGTTTGATATGTAGAGCCGCCGATAACTTGGTTTTCGTGGGGTTTCCAGCTGAGACATGCATTTTCTACGATAATCTTGGATATTCTTCTGTGAGAAGTTTGCAGAATCACAGAAATCGCTCTATTCGAGCTATTTAATGCGAGAAACACGTTATCTGGTTGTTTTCACCACTCCACAGTGCGTTTGATATACAGAACCGGCGACATCTTGATTTTCGTGATGTTTCTAGCTGAGATATGCATTTTCTGCGATAATCTTGGTGAGTCTTCTGTCAGAAGTATGCAGAATCATCTAGATCGCTCTTTTCGAGCTATTTAATGCGAGGAACACGTTTTCTGGTGTTTTCTCGACCCACAGTGCGTTTGATATGCAGAACCGGCGACATCTTGATTTTCGTGATGTTTCTAGCTGAGATATGCATATTCTGCGATAATATTTTTTAGACTTCAGTCAGAAGTATGCAGAATCATCTAGATCGCTCGTTTCGAGCTATTTAATGCGAAAAAACAAGTTTTCTGGTGTTTTGACCACTCCACAGTGCGTTTAATATGCAGAACCGGCGACATCTTGGATTTCGTCGGGTTTCAAGCTGAGATATGCATTTATTACGATAATCTTCATGATTCTTCTGTGACAAGTGTGCAGAATCATCTAGATCGCTCGTTTCGAGCTATTTAATGCGAAAAAACAAGTTTTCTGGTGTTTTCAACATTCCACAGTGCGTTTGATATGCAGAACCGGCGATATCTTCGTTTTCGTGGGGTTTCCAGCTGAGACATGCATTCTCTACGATAATCTTGGATATTCTTCTGTGAGAAGTTTGCAGAATCACAGAAATCGCTATTTTCGTGCTATTTAGTGCGAAAAACTCGTTTTCTGGTGTTTTCAGCGCTCCACAGTACGTTTGATATGCAGAACCGGCGATATCTTGAGTTTCGTGGTGTTTCCAGCTGAGATATGCATTTTCTGCGATAATCTTGGTGAGTCTTCTGTCAGAAGTATGCAGAATCTTCGAGAACGCTCTTTTCGAGCTACTTAATGCGAGAAACACGTTTTCTGGTGTTTTCACCACTCCACAGTACGTTTGATGTGCTGAACCGGCGATATCTTGGTTTTCGAGGGGTTTCCAACTGAGATATGCATTTTCTGCAATAATATTGGTGAAACCACAGTCAGAAGTATGCAGAATCATCTAGATCGCTCGTTTCGAGCTATTTAATGCGAAAAAACCAGTTTTCTGGTGTTTTGACCACACCACAGTGCGTTTGATATGCAGAAATGGCGAAATCTTGGTTTTCGACGATTTTCATCCTGAGGTATGCATTTTCTGCGATAATCTTGGTGCGACTTCTCTCAGAAGAATGCAGAATCATCGAGATCGCTCTTTTCGAGCTATTTAGTGCGAGAAACACGTTATCTGGTGTATTGACCACTCCACAGTGCGTTTGATATGCAGAACCGGCGATATCTTGATTTCCGTGGTGTTTCCAGCTGAGATATGCATTTTCTGCGATAATCTTGGTGAGTCTTCTGTCAGAAGTATGCAGAATCTTCGAGAACGCTCTTTTCGAGCTACTTAATGCGAGAAACACGTTTTCTGGTGTTTTCACCACTCCACAGTGCGTTTGATATGCAGAACAGTAGATATCTTGGTTTTCGTGGGGTTTCAAGCTGAGATATGCATTTTTTACGATAATTTTGGTGAGACTTCTGTCCGAAGTATGCAGAATCATCGAGATCGCTCGTTTCGAGCTATATAATGCGAGAAACACGTTATCTGGTGTTTTCACAACTCCTAGTGCGTTTGATATGCAGAACCGGCGATATATTGGTTTTCGTGGGGTTTCAAGCTGAGATATGCATTTTCTGCGATAATCTTGGTGAGTCTTCTGTCAGAAGTATGCAGAATCTTCGAGAACGCTCTTTTCGAGCTACTTAATGCGAGAAACACGTTTTCTGGTGTTTTCACCACTCCACAGTGCGTTTGATATGCAGAACAGTAGATATCTTGGTTTTCGTGGGGTTTCAAGCTGAGATATGCATTTTTTACGATAATTTTGGTGAGACTTCTGTCCGAAGTATGCAGAATCATCGAGATCGCTCGTTTCGAGCTAGTTAGTGCGAGAAACACGTTATCTGGTGTTTTCACCACTCCACAGTGCGTTTGATATGCAGAACAGTAGATACCTTGCTTTTCGTGGGGTTTCAAGCTGAGATATGCATTTTCTGCGATAATCTTGTTGAGACTTCTGTCCGAAGTATGCAGAATCATCGAGATCGCTCGTTTCGAGCTACTTAATGCGAGAAACACGTTATCTGGTGTTTTCAACACTCCACAGTGCGTTGGATATGCAGAACCGGAGATATTTTGGTTTTCGTCGGGTTTCAAGCTGAGATATGCATTTTCTACGATAAGCTTGGTGAGACATCCGTCCGAAGTATGCAGAAACATCGAGAGCGCTCTTTTCGAGCTACTTAATGCGAGAAACACGTTATCTGGTGTTTTCACCACTCCACAGTGCGTTTGATATGCAGAACCGGCGATATTTTGGTTTTCGTGGGGTTTCAAGCTCAGATATGCATTTTTTACGATAATCATGGTGAGACTTCTGTCCGAAGTATGCAGAATCATCGAGATCGCACTTATCGAGCTATTTAATGCGAGAAACACGTTATCTGGAGTTTTCAGCACTCCACAGTGCGTTTGATATGCAGAACCGGCGATATCTTGGTTTTTGTGGCGTTTCAAGCTCAGATATGCATTTTCTGCGATAATCTTGGTGAGACTTCTGTCCGAAGTATGCAGAATCATCGAGATCGCTCTTTTCGACCTATTTAATGCGAGCAAACACGTTATCTGGTGTTTTCACGACTCCACAGTGCGTTTGATATGCAGAACCAGCGAAATCTTGGTTTTCGTGGGGTTTCAAGCTGAGATATGCATTTTTTACGATAATCTTGGTGAGACTTCTGTCCGAAGTATGCTTAATCTTCGAGATCGCTCTATTCGAGCTATTTAATGCGAGAAACACGTTATCTGGTGTTTTCAGCACTCCACAGTGCGTTTGATATGCAGAACCAGCGATATCTTGGCTTTCGTGGGGTTTCAAGCTGAGATATACATTTTTTACAATAATCTTGGTGAGACTTCTGTCCGATGTATGCAGAATCATCGAGATCGCACTTTGCGAGCTATTTAATGCGAGAAACACGTTATCTGGTGTTTTCACCACTCCACAGTGCGTTTGATATGCAGAACAGGAGAGACCTTGGTTTTCGTGGGGTTTCTAGCAGAGATATGCATTTTCTGCGATAATCATGGTGAGACTTCTGTCCGAAGTATGCAGAATCATCGAGATCGCACTTTTCGAGGTATTTAATGCGAGAAACACGTTATCTGGAGTTTTCAGCACTCCACAGTGCGTTTGATATGCAGAACCAGCGATATCTGGGTTTTCGTGGGGTTTCAAGCTGAGATATGCATTTTCTGCGATAATCTTGGTGAGACTTCTGTCCGAAGTGTGCAGAATCATCGAGATCGCTCTTTTCGAGCTATTTAATGCGAGAAACACGTTTTCTGGGGTTTTCACCACACCACAGTTCGTTGTATATGCAGAACAGGTGATATCTGGGTTTTCGAGGGGTTTCAAGTTGAGATATGCATTTTCTGCCACAAACTTGGTGAGACTTCTGTCCGAAGTATGCTGAATCATCGAGATCGCTCTTTTCGAGATAGTTAATGCGAGAAAAACCTTATCTGGTGTTTTCACCACTCCACAGTGCGTTTGATATGCAGAACCAGCGATATCTTGGCTTTCGTGGGGTTTCAAGCTGAGATATGCATTTTTCACGATAATGTTGCTGAGACTTCTGTCCGAAGTATGCAGAATGATCGAGATCGCTCTTTTCGAGCTATTTAATGCGAGAAACACGTTATCTGGTATTTCCACCACTCCACAGAGCGTTTGATATGCAGTACCAGCGATATCTGGGTTTTCGTGGGGTTTCAATCTGAGATATGCATTTTCTGCGATAATCTTGGTGAGACTTCTGTCCGAAGTGTGCAGAATCATCGAGATCGCTCTTTTCGAGCTATTTAATGCGAGAAACACGTTTTCTGGGGGTTTCACCACACCACAGTTCGTTGTATATGCAGAACAGGTGATATCTTGGTTTTCGTGGGGTTTCAAGCTGAGATATGCATTATCTGCGATAATCTTGGTGAGACTTCTGTCCGAAGTATGCAGAATCATCGAGATCGCACTTTTCGAGCTATTTAATGCGAGAAACAAGTTATCTGGTGTTTTCACCACTCCACAGTGCGTATGATATTCAGAACCGACGATATCTTGGTTTTCGTGGTGTTTCAAGCTCAGATATGCATTTTCTGCGATAATCTTGGTGAGACTTCTGTCCGAAGTATGCGGAATCATCGAGATCGCTCTTTTCGAGATATTTAATGCGAGAAACACGTTATCTGGTATTTTCACCACTCCACAGTGCGTTTGATATGCAGAACCGGCGATATCTTGGTTTTTGTGGCGTTTCAAGCTCAGATATGCATTTTCTGCGATAATCTTGGTGAGACTTCTGTCCGAAGTATGCAGAATCATCGAGATCGCTCTTTTCGACCTATTTAACGCGAGCAAACACGTTATCTGGTGTTTTCACCACTCCACAGTGCGTTTGATATGCAGAACCAGCGAAATCTTGGTTATCGTGGGGTTTCAAGCTGAGATATGCATTTTTTACGATAATCTTGGTGAGACTTCTGTCCGAAGTATGCTTAATCTTCGAGATCGCTCTATTCGAGCTATTTAATGCGAGAAACACGTTATCTGGTGTTTTCAGCACTCCACAGTGCGTTTGATACGCAGAACCAGCGATATCTTGGCTTTCGTGGGGTTTCAAGCTGAGATATACATTTTTTACAATAATCTTGGTGAGACTTCTGTCCGAAGTATGCAGAATCATCGAGATCGCACTTTTCGAGCTATTTAATGCGAGAAACACGTTATCAGGAGTTTTCAGCACTCCACAGTGCGTTTGATATGCAGAACCAGCGATATCTGGGTTTTCGTGGGGTTTCAAGCTGAGATATGCATTTTCTGCGATAATCTTGGTGAGACTTCTGTCCGAAGTGTGCAGAATCATCGAGATCGCTCTTTTCGAGCTATTTAATGCGAGAAACACGTTATCTGGTGTTTTCACCACTCCACAGTGCGTTTGATATGCAGAACAGGAGAGACCTTGGTTTTCGTGGGGTTTCTAGCAGAGATATGCATTTTCTGCGATAATCATGGTGAGACTTCTGTCCGAAGTGTGCAGAATCATCGAGATCGCTCTTTTCGAGATATTTAATGCGAGAAACAAGTTATCTGGTGTTTTCACCACTCCACAGTGCGTTTGATATGCAGAACCAGCGATATCTTTGTTTTCGTGGGGTTTCAAGCTCAGATATGCATTTTCTGCGATGATCTTGGTGAGACTTCTGTCCGAAGTATGCAGAATCATCGAGATCGCACTTTTCGAGGTATTTAATGCGAGAAACACGTTATCTGGAGTTTTCAGCACTCCACAGTGCGTTTGATATGCAGAACCAGCGATATCTGGGTTTTCGTGGGGTTTCAAGCTGAGATATGCATTTTCTGCGATAATCTTGGTGAGACTTCTGTCCGAAGTGTGCAGAATCATCGAGATCGCTCTTTTCGAGCTATTTAATGCGAGAAACACGTTTTCTGGGGTTTTCACCACACCACAGTTCGTTGTATATGCAGAACAGGTGATATCTGGGTTTTCGAGGGGTTTCAAGTTGAGATATGCATTTTCTGCCACAAACTTGGTGAGACTTCTGTCCGAAGTATGCTGAATCATCGAGATCGCTCTTTTCGAGATAGTTAATGCGAGAAAAACCTTATCTGGTGTTTTCACCACTCCACAGTGCGTTTGATATGCAGAACCAGCGATATCTTGGCTTTCGTGGGGTTTCAAGCTGAGATATGCATTTTTCACGATAATGTTGCTGAGACTTCTATCCGAAGTATGCAGAATCATCGAGATCGCTCTTTTCGAGCTATTTAATGCGAGAAACACGTTATCTGGTATTTCCACCACTCCACAGAGCGTTTGATATGCAGTACCAGCGATATCTGGGTTTTCGTGGGGTTTCAATCTGAGATATGCATTTTCTGCGATAATCTTGGTGAGACTTCTGTCCGAAGTGTGCAGAATCATCGAGATCGCTCTTTTCGAGCTATTTAATGCGAGAAACACGTTTTCTGGGGTTTTCACCACACCACAGTTCGTTCTATATGCAGAACAGGTGATATCTTGGTTTTCGTGGGGTTTCAAGCTGAGATATGCATTATCTGCGATAAGCTTGGTGAGACTTCTGTCCGAAGTATGCGGAATCATCGAGATCGCTCTTTTCGAGATATTTAATGCGAGAAACACGTTATCTGGTATTTTCACCACTCCACAGTGCGTTTGATATGCAGAACCGGCGATATCTTGGTTTTTGTGGCGTTTCAAGCTCAGATATGCATTTTCTGCGATAATCTTGGTGAGACTTCTGTCCGAAGTATGCAGAATCATCGAGATCGCTCTTTTCGACCTATTTAACGCGAGCAAACACGTTATCTGGTGTTTTCACCACTCCACAGTGCGTTTGATATGCAGAACCAGCGAAATCTTGGTTATCGCGGGGTTTCAAGCTGAGATATGCATTTTTTACGATAATCTTGGTGAGACTTCTGTCCGAAGTATGCTTAATCTTCGAGATCGCTCTATTCGAGCTATTTAATGCGAGAAACACGTTATCTGGTGTTTTCAGCACTCCACAGTGCGTTTCATACGCAGAACCAGCGATATCTTGGCTTTCGTGGGGTTTCAAGCTGAGATATACATTTTTTACAATAATCTTGGTGAGACTTCTGTCCGAAGTATGCAGAATCATCGAGATCGCACTTTTCGAGCTATTTAATGCGAGAAACACGTTATCAGGAGTTTTCAGCACTCCACAGTGCGTTTGATATGCAGAACCAGCGATATCTGGGTTTTCGTGGGGTTTCAAGCTGAGATATGCATTTTCTGCGATAATCTTGGTGAGACTTCTGTCCGAAGTGTGCAGAATCATCGAGATCGCTCTTTTCGAGCTATTTAATGCGAGAAACACGTTTTCTGGGGTTTTCACCACACCACAGTTCGTTTTATATGCAGAACAGGTGATATCTTGGTTTTCGAGGGGTTTCTGCAATAAACTTGGTGAGACTTCTGTCCGAAGTATGCTGAATCATCGAGATCGCTCTTTTCGAGATAGTTAATGCGAGAAAAACCTTATCTGGTGTTTTCACCACTCCACAGTGCGTTTGATATGCAGAACCAGCGATATCTTGGCTTTCGTGGGGTTTCAAGCTGAGATATGCATTTTTCACGATAATGTTGCTGAGACTTCTGTCCGAAGTATGCAGAATCATCGAGATCGCTCTTTTCGAGCTATTTAATGCGAGAAACACGTTATCTGGTATTTCCACCACTCCACAGAGCGTTTGATATGCAGCACCAGCGATATCTTGGTTTTCGTGGGGTTTCAAGCTGAGATATGCATTTTCTGCGATAATCTTGGTGAGACTTCTGTCCGAAGTATGCAGAATCATCGAGATCGCACTTTTCGAGTTATTTAATGCGAGAAACAAGTTATCTAGTGTTTTCACCACTCCACAGTGCGTATGATATGCAGAACCGACGATATCTTGGTTTTCGTGGGGTTTCAAGCTCAGATATGCATTTTCTTCCATAATCTTGGTGAGACTTCTGTCCGAAGTATGCGGAATCATCGAGATCGCTCTTTTCGAGACATTTAACGCGAGAAACACGTTATCTGGTGTTTTCACCACTCCACAGTGCGTTTGATATGCAGTACCAGCGATATCTTGGTTTTCGTGGGGTTTCAAGCGGAGATATGCATTTTTTACGAGAATCTTGGTGAGACTTCTGTCCGAAGTATGCAGAATCATCGAGATCGCTCTATTCGTGCTATTTAATGCGACAAACACGTTATCTGTTGTTTTCAGCACTCCACAGTGCGTTTGATATGCAGAACCAGCGATATCTTGGTTTTCGTGGGGTTTCAAGCTGAGATATGCATTTTTTACGATAATCTTGGTGAGACTTCTGTCCGAAGTATACTTAATCTTCGAGATCGCTCTATTCGAGCTATTTAATGCGAGAAACACGTTATCTGGTGTTTTCAGCACTCCACAGTGCGTTTGATATGCAGAACCAGCGATATCTTGGCTTTCGTGGGGTTTCAAGCTGAGATATGCATTTTTTACGATAATCTTGGTGAGACTTCTGTCCGAATGTATGCAGAATAATCGAGATCGCACTTTTCTAGCTATTTAATGCGAGAAACACGTTATCTGGTGTTTTCACCACTCCACAGTGCGTTTGATATGCAGAACAGGAGATATCTTGGTTTTCGTGGGGTTTCAAGCTCAGATATGCATTTTCTGCGATGATCTTGGTGAGACTTCTGTCCGAAGTATGCGGAATCATCGAGATCGCTCTTTTCGAGATATTTAATGCGAGAAACACGTTATCTGGTATTTTCACCACTCCACAGTGCGTTTGATATGCAGAACCGGCGATATCTTGGTTTTTGTGGCGTTTCAAGCTCAGATATGCGTTTTCTGCGATTATCTTGGTGAGACTTCTGTCCGAAGTATGCAGAATCATCGAGATCGCTCTTTTCGACCTATTTAATGCGAGCAAACACGTTATCTGGTGTTTTCACCACTCCACAGTGCGTGTGATATGCAGAACCAGCGAAATCTTGGTTTTCGTGGGGTTTCAAGCTGAGATATGCATTTTTTACGATAATCTTGGTGAGACTTCTGTCCGAAGTATGCTTAATCTTCGAGATCGCTCTATTCGAGCTATTTAATGCGAGAAACACGTTATCTTGTGTTTTCAGCACTCCACAGTGCGTTTGATACGCAGAACCAGCGATATCTTGGCTTTCGTGGGGTTTCAAGCTGAGATATACATTTTTTACAATAATCTTGGTGAGACTTCTGTCCGAAGTATGCAGAATCATCGAGATCGCACTTTTCGAGCTATTTAATGCGAGAAACACGTTATCAGGAGTTTTCAGCACTCCACAGTGCGTTTGATATGCAGAACCAGCGATATCTGGGTTTTCGTGGGGTTTCAAGCTGAGATATGCATTTTCTGCGATAATCTTGGTGAGACTTCTGTCCGAAGTGTGCAGAATCATCGAGATCGCTCTTTTCGAGCTATTTAATGCGAGAAACACGTTTTCTGGGGTTTTCACCACACCACAGTTCGTTTTATATGCAGAACAGGTGATATCTTGGTTTTCGAGGGGTTTCTGCAATAAACTTGGTGAGACTTCTGTCCGAAGTATGCTGAATCATCGAGATCGCTCTTTTCGAGATAGTTAATGCGAGAAAAACCTTATCTGGTGTTTTCACCACTCCACAGTGCGTTTGATATGCAGAACCATCGATATCTTGGCTTTCGTGGGGTTTCAAGCTGAGATATGCATTTTTCACGATAATGTTGCTGAGACTTCTGTCCGAAGTATGCAGAATCATCGAGATCGCTCTTTTCGAGCTATTTAATGCGAGAAACACGTTATCTGGTATTTCCACCACACCACAGAGCGTTTGATATGCAGCACCAGCGATATCTTGGTTTTCGTGGGGTTTCAAGCTGAGATATGCATTTTCTGCGATAATCTTGATGAGACTTCTGTCCGAAGTATGCAGAATCATCGAGATCGCACTTTTCGTGTTATTTAATGCGAGAAACAAGTTATCTAGTGTTTTCACCACTCCACAGTGCGTATGATATGCAGAACCGACGATATCTTGGTTTTCGTGGGGTTTCAAGCTCAGATATGCATTTTCTGCCATAATCTTGGTGAGACTTCTGTCCGAAGTGTGCAGAATCATCGAGATCGCTCTTTTCGAGCTATTTAATGCGAGAAACACGTTTTCTGGGGTTTTCACCACACCACAGTTCGTTTTATATGCAGAACAGGTGATATCTTGGTTTTCGAGGGGTTTCTGCAATAAACTTGGTGAGACTTCTGTCCGAAGTATGCTGAATCATCGAGATCGCTCTTTTCGAGATAGTTAATGCGAGAAAAACCTTATCTGGTGTTTTCACCACTCCACAGTGCGTTTGATATGCAGAACCATCGATATCTTGGCTTTCGTGGGGTTTCAAGCTGAGATATGCATTTTTCACGATAATGTTGCTGAGACTTCTGTCCGAAGTATGCAGAATCATCGAGATCGCTCTTTTCGAGCTATTTAATGCGAGAAACACGTTATCTGGTGTTTTCACCACTCCACAGTGCGTTTGATATGCAGTACCAGCGATATCTTGGTTTTCGTGGGGTTTCAAGCGGAGATATGCATTTTTTACGAGAATCTTGGTGAGACTTCTGTCCGAAGTATGCAGAATCATCGAGATCGCTCTATTCGTGCTATTTAATGCGACAAACACGTTATCTGTTGTTTTCAGCACTCCACAGTGCGTTTGATAAGCAGAACCAGCGATATCTTGGTTTTCGTGTGGTTTCAAGCTGAGATATGCATTTTTTACGATAATCTTGGTGAGACTTCTGTCCGAAGTATACTTAATCTTCGAGATCGCTCTATTCGAGCTATTTAATGCGAGAAACACGTTATCTGGTGTTTTCAGCACTCCACAGTGCGTTTGATATGCAGAACCAGCGATATCTTGGCTTTCGTGGGGTTTCAAGCAGAGATATGCATTTTTTACGATAATCTTGGTGAGACTTCTGTCCGAATGTATGCAGAATAATCGAGATCGCACTTTTCGAGCTATTTAATGCGAGAAACACGTTATCTGGTGTTTTCACCACTCCACAGTGCGTTTGATATGCAGATCAGGAGATATCTTGGTTTTCGTGGGGTTTCAAGCTCAGATATGCATTTTCTGCGATGATCTTGGTGAGACTTCTGTCCGAAGTATGCAGAATCATCGAGATCGCTCTTTTCGAGCTATTTAATGCGAGAAACAAGTTATCTGGTGTTTTCACCACTCCACAGTGCGTTTGATATGCAGAACCAGCGATATCTTTGTTTTCGTGGGGTTTCAAGCTCAGATATGCATTTTCTGCGATGATCTTGGTGAGACTTCTGTCCGAAGTATGCAGAATCATCGAGATCGCTCTTTTCGACCTATTTAATGCGAGAAACACGTTATCTGGTATTTTCACCACTCCACAGTGCGTTTGATATGCAGAACCGGCGATATCTTGGTTTTCGTGGGGTTTCAAGCTGAGATATGCATTATCTGCGATAATCTTGGTGAGACTTCAGTCCGAAGTATGCAGAATCATCGAGATCGCACTATTCGAGCTATTTAATGCGAGAAACACGTTATCTGGTGTTTTCACCACTCTACAGTGCGTTTGATATGCCGAACCGGCGATATCTTGGTTTTTGTGGCGTTTCAAGCTCAGATATGCATTTTCTGTGATAATCTTGGTGAGACTTCTGTCCGAAGTATGCAGAATCATGGAGATCGCTCTTTTCGAGCTATTTAATGCGGGAAACAAGTTATCTGGTGTTTTCACCACTCCACAGTGCGTTTGATATGCAGAACCAGCGATATCTTTGTTTTCGTGGGGTTTCAAGCTCAGATATGCATTTTCTGCGATGATCTTGGTGAGACTTCTGTCCGAAGTATGCAGAATCATCGAGATCGCTCTTTTCGACCTATTTAATGCGAGCGAACACGTTATCTGGTGTTTTCACCACTCCACAGTGCGTTTGATATGCAGAACCAGCGAAATCTTGGTTTTCGTGGGGTTTCAAGCTGAGATATGCATTTTTTATGATAAGCTTGGTGTGACTTCTGTCCGAAGTATGCTTAATCTTCGAGATCGCTCTACTCGAGCTATTTAATGGGAGAAACACGTTATCTGGTGTTTTCAGCACTCCACAGTGCGTTTGATATGCAGAACCAGCGATATCTTGGCTTTCGTGGGGTTTCAAGCTGAGATATGCATTTTCTGCCATAATCTTGGTGAGACTTCTGTCCGAAGTATGCGGAATCATCGAGATCGCTCTTTTCGAGACATTTAATGCGAGAAACACGTTATCTGGTGTTTTCACCACTCCACAGTGCGTTTGATATGCAGTAGCAGCGATATCTTGGTTTTCGTGGGGTTTCAAGCGGAGATATGCATTTTTTACGAGAATCTTGGTGAGACTTCTGCCCGAAGTATGCAGAATCATCGAGATCGCTCTATTCGTGCTATTTAATGCGACAAACACGTTATCTGTTGTTTTCAGCACTCCACAGTGCGTTTGATATGCAGAACCAGCGATATCTTGGTTTTCGTGGGGTTTCAAGCTGAGATATGCATTTTTTACGATAATCTTGGTGAGACTTCTGTCCGAAGTATACTTAATCTTCGAGATCGCTCTATTCGAGCTATTTAATGCGAGAAACACGTTATCTGGTGTTTTCAGCACTCCACAGTGCGTTTGATATGCAGAACCAGCGATATCTTGGCTTTCGTGGGGTTTCAAGCTGAGATATGCATTTTTTACGATAATCTTGGTGAGACTTCTGTCCGAATGTATGTAGAATAATCGAGATCGCACTTTTCGAGCTATTTAATGCGAGAAACACGTTATCTGGTGTTTTCACCACTCCACAGTGCGTTTGATATGCAGAACAGAAGATATCTTGGTTTTCGTGGGGTTTCAAGCTCAGATATGCATTTTCTGCGATGATCTTGGTGAGACTTCTGTCCGAAGTATGCAGAATCATCGAGATCGCTCTTTTCGAGCTATTTAATGCGAGAAACAAGTTATCTGGTGTTTTCACCACTCCACAGTGCGTTTGATATGCAGAACCAGCGATATCTTTGTTTTCGTGGGGTTTCAAGCTCAGATATGCATTTTCTGCGATGATCTTGGTGAGACTTCTGTCCGAAGTATGCAGAATCATCGAGATCGCTCTTTTCGACCTATTTAATGGGAGCGAACACGTTATCTGGTGTTTTCACCACTCCACAGTGCGTTTGATATGCAGAACCAGCGAAATCTTGGTTTTCGTGGGGTTTCAAGCTGAGATATGTATTTTTTATGATAATCTTCGTGTGACTTCTGTCCGAAGTATGCTTAATCTTCGAGATCGCTCTATTCGAGCTATTTAATGCGAGAAACACGTTATCTGGTGTTTTCAGCACTCCACAGTGCGTTTGATATGCAGAACCAGCGATATCTTGGCTTTCGTGGGGTTTCAAGCTGAGATATGCATTTTTTACGATAATCATGGTGAGACTTCTGTCCGAAGTATGCAGAATCATCGAGATCGCACTTTTCGAGCTATTTAATGCGAGAAACACGTTATCTTGAGTTTTCAGCACTGCACAGTGCGTTTGATATGCAGAACCAGCGATATCTGGGTTTTCGTGGGGTTTCAATCTGAGATATGCATTTTCTGCGATAATCTTGGTGAGACTTCTGTCCGAAGTGTGCAGAATCATCGAGATCGCTCTTTTCGAGCTATTTAATGCGAGAAACACGTTTTCTGGGGTTTTCACCACACCACAGTTCGTTGTATATGCAGAACAGGTGATATCTTGGTTTTCGTGGGGTTTCAAGCTGAGATATGCATTATCTGCGATGATCTTGGTGAGACTTCTGTCCGAAGTATGCAGAATCATCGAGATCGCACTTTTCGAGCTATTTAATGCGAGAAACACGTTATCTGGTATTTTCACCACTCCACAGTGCGTTTGATATGCAGAACCGGCGACATCTTGGATTTCGTCAGGTTTCAAGCTGAGATATGTATTTTCTACGATAATCTTGGTGAGACTTCTGTCCGAAGTATGCAGAATCATCGAGATCGCTCTTTTCGACCTATTTAATGCGAGCAAACACGTTATCTGGTGTTTTCACCACTCCACAGTGCGTTTGATATGCAGAACCAGCGAAATCTTGGTTTTCGTGGGGTTTCAAGCTGAGATATGCATTTTTTACGATAATCATGGTGAGACTTCTGTCCGAAGTATGCAGAATCATCGAGATCGCACTTTTCGAGCTATTTAATGCCAGAAACACGTTATCTGGTGTTTTCAGCACGCCACAGTGCGTTTGATATGCAGAACCAGCGATATCTTTGTGTTCGTGGGGTTTCAAGCTCAGATATGCATTTTCTGCGATGATCTTGGTGAGACTTCTGTCCGAAGTATGCAGAATCATCGAGATCGCTCTTTTCGACCTATTTAATGCGAGCGAACACGTTATCTGGTGTTTTCACCACTCCACAGTGCGTTTGATATGAGGAACCAGCGAAATCTTGGTTTTCGTGGGGTTTCAAGCGGAGATATGCATTTTTTACGAGAATCTTGGTGAGACTTCTGTCCGAAGTATGCAGAATCATCGAGATCGCTCTATTCGTGCTATTTAATGCGACAAACACGTTATCTGTTGTTTTCAGCACTCCACAGTGCGTTTGATATGCAGAACCAGCGATATCTTGGTTTTCGTGGGGTTTCAAGCTGAGATATGCATTTTTTACGATAATCTTGGTGAGACTTCTGTCCGAAGTATACTTAATCTTCGAGATCGCTCTATTCGAGCTATTTAATGCGAGAAACACGTTATCTGGTGTTTTCAGCACTCCACAGTGCGTTTGATATGCAGAACCAGCGATATCTTGGCTTTCGTGGGGTTTCAAGCTGAGATATGCATTTTTTACGATAATCTTGGTGAGACTTCTGTCCGAATGTATGCAGAATAATCGAGATCGCACTTTTCGAGCTATTTAATGCGAGAAACACGTTATCTGGTGTTTTCACCACTCCACAGTGCGTTTGATATGCAGAACAGGAGATATCTTGGTTTTCGTGGGGTTTCTAGCAGAGACATGCATTTTCTGCGATAATCATGGTGAGACTTCTGTCCGAAGTGTGCAGAATCATCGAGATCGCTCTTTTCGAGCTATTTAATGCGAGAAACAAGTTATCTGGTGTTTTCACCACTCCACAGTGCGTTTGATATGCAGAACCAGCGATATCTTGGTTTTCGTGGGGTTTCAAGCTCAGATATGCATTTTTTACGATAATCTTGATGACACTTCTGTCCGAAGTATGCTTAATCATCGAGATCGCACTTTTCGAGCTATTTAATGCGAGAAACACGTTATCTGGTGTTTTCACCACTCCGCAGTGCGTTTGATATGCAGAACCAGCGATATCTGGGTTTTCGTGGGGTTTCAATCTGAGATATGCATTTTTTACGATAATCTTGATGACACTTCTGTCCGAAGTATGCTTAATCATCGAGACCGCTCGTTTCGACCTATTTAATGCGAGAAACACGTTATCTGGTGTTTTCAAGACTCCACAGTGCGTATGATATGCAGAACCGGCGATATCTTGGTTTTCGTGGGGTTTCAAGCTCAGATATGCATTTTCTGCGATGATCTTGGTGAGACTTCTGTCCGAAGTATGCAGAATCATCGAGATCGCTCTTTTCGACCTATTTAATGCGAGCGAACACGTTATCTGGTGTTTTCACCACTCCACAGTGCGTTTGATATGCAGAACCAGCGAAATCTTGGTTTTCGTGGGGTTTCAAGCTGAGATATGCATTTTTTATGATAATCTTGGTGAGACTTCTGTCCGAAGTATGCTTAATCTTCGAGATCGCTCTATTCGAGCTATTTAATGCGAGAAACACGTTATCTGGTGTTTTCAGCACTCCACAGTGCGTTTGATATGCAGAACCAGCGATATCTTGGCTTTCGTGGGGTTTCAAGCTGAGATATGCATTTTTTACGATAATCATGGTGAGACTTCTGTCCGAAGTATGCAGAATCATCGAGATCGCACTTTTCGAGCTATTTAATGCGAGAAACACGTTATCTGGAGTTTTCAGCACTGCACAGTGCGTTTGATATGCAGAACCAGCGATATCTGGGTTTTCGTGGGGTTTCAATCTGAGATATGCATTTTCTGCGATAATCTTGGTGAGACTTCTGTCCGAAGTGTGCAGAATCATCGAGATCGCTCTTTTCGAGCTATTTAATGCGAGAAACACGTTTTCTGGTATTTTCACCACTCCACAGTGCGTTTGATATGCAGAACCGGCGACATCTTGGATTTCGTCAGGTTTCAAGCTGAGATATGCATTTTTTACGATAATCATGGTGAGACTTCTGTCCGAAGTATGCAGAATCATCGAGATCGCACTTTTCGAGCTATTTAATGCGAGAAACACGTTATCTGGTGTTTTCAGCACGCCACAGTGCGTTTGATATGCAGAACCGGCGATATCTTGGTTTTCGTGGGGTTTCAAGCTGATATATGCATTATCTGCGATTATCTTGGTGAGACTTCTGTCCGAAGTATGCAGAATCATCGAGATCGCACTTTTCGAGCTATTTAATGCGAGAAACACGTTATCTGGTGTTTTCACCACTCCACAGTGCGATTGATATGCAGAACCGGCGATGTTTGGTTTTCGTCGGGTTTCAAGCTCAGATATGCATTTTCTGCGATGATCTTGGTGAGACTTCTGTCCGAAGTATGCAGAATCATCGAGATCGCACTTTTCGAGCTATTTAATGCGAGAAACACGTTATCTGGTGTTTTCGGCACTCCACAGTGCGTTTGATATGCAGAACCAGCGATATCTGGGTTTTCGTTGGGTTTGAAGCTGAGATATGCATTTTTTACGATAATCTTGATGAGACTTCTGTCCGAAGAGTGCAGAATCATCGAGATCGCTCTAGTCGAGCTATTTAATGCGAGAAACAAGTTATCTGGTGTTTTCACCACTCCACAGTCCGTTTGATATGCAGAACCAGCGATATCTTCGTTTTCTTGGGGTTTCCGGCTCAGATATGCATTTTCTGCGATGATCTTGGTGAGACTTCTGTCCGAGGTATGCAGAATCATCGAGATCGCACTTTTCGAGCTATTTAATGCGAGAAACACGTTATCTGGTGTTTTCACCACTCCGCAGTGCGTTTGATATGCAGAACCGGCGATATCTTGGTTTTCGTGGGGTTTCAAGCTGATATATGCATTATCTGCGATAATCTTGGTGAGACTTCTGTCCGAAGTATGCAGAATCATCGAGATCGCACTTTTCGAGCTATTTAATGCGAGAAACACGTTACCTGGTGTTTTCACCACTCCACAGTGCGTATGATATGCAGAACCGGCGATATCTTGGTTTTCGTGGGGTTTCAAGCTGAGATATGCATTATCTGCGATAATCTTGGTGAGACTTCTGTCCGAAGTATGCAGAATCATCGAGATCGCACTTTTCGAGCTATTTAATGCGAGAAACACGTATTCTGGGGTTTTCACCACACCACAGTTCGTTGGATGTGCAGAACCGGAGATATCTTGGTTTTCGTGGGGTTTCAAGCTCAGATATGCATGTTCTGCGATAATCTTGGTGATACTTCTGTCCGAAGTATGCAGAATCATCGAGATCGCACTTTTCGAGCTATTTAATGGGAGAAACACGTTATCTGGTGTTTTCACCACTCCACAGTGCGTTTGATATGCAGAAACAGGAGATATCTTGGTATTAGTGGGGTTTCAAGCTGAGATATGCATTATCTGCGATAATCTTGGTGAGACTTCTGTCCGAAGTATGCAGAATCATCGAGATCGCACTTTTCGAGCTATTTAATGCGAGAAACACGTTATCTGGTGTTTTCACCACTCCACAGTGCGTATGATATGCAGAACCGGCGATATCTTGGTTTTCGTGGGGTTTCAAGCTGAGATATGCATTATCTGCGATAATCTTGGTGAGACTTCTGTCCGAAGTATGCAGAATCATCGAGATCGCACTTTTCGAGCTATTTAATGCGAGAAACACGTTATCTGGTGTTTTCACCACTCCACAGTGCGTTTGATATGCAGAACCGGCGATATCTTGGTTTTTGTGGCGTTTCAAGCTCAGATATGCATTTTCTGCGATGATCTTGGTGAGACTTCTGTCCGAAGTATGCAGAATCATCGAGATCGCACTTTTCGAGCTATTTAATGCGAGAAACACGTTATCTGGTGTTTTCGGCACTCCACAGTGCGTTTGATATGCAGAACCAGCGATATCTGGGTTTTCGTTGGGTTTGAAGCTGAGATATGCATTTTTTACGATAATCTTGATGAGACTTCTGTCCGAAGAGTGCAGAATCATCGAGATCGCTCTTGTCGAGCTATTTAATGCGAGAAACAAGTTATCTGGTGTTTTCACCACTCCACAGTCCGTTTGATATGCAGAACCAGCGATATCTTTGTTTTCTTGGGGTTTCCGGCTCAGATATGCATTTTCTGCGATGATCTTGGTGAGACTTCTGTCCGAAGTATGCAGAATCATCGAGATCGCACTTTTCGAGCTATTTAATGCGAGAAACACGTTATCTGGTGTTTTCACCACTCCGCAGTGCGTTTGATATGCAGAACCAGCGATATCTGGGTTTTCGTGGGGTTTCAATCTGAGATATGCATTTTTTACGATAATCTTGATGACACTTCTGTCCGAAGTATGCTTAATCATCGAGACCGCTCGTTTCGACCTATTTAATGCGAGAAACACGTTATCTGGTGTTTTCAAGACTCCACAGTGCGTATGATATGCAGAACCGGCGATATCTTGGTTTTCGTGGGGTTTCAATCTGAGATATGCATTATCTGCGATAATCTTGGTGAGACTTCTGTCCGAAGTATGCAGAAGCATCGAGATCGCACTTTTCGAGCTATTTAATGCGAGAAACACGTTATCTGGTGTTTTCAGCACTCCACAGTGCGTTTGATATGCAGAACCGGAGATATCTTCGTTTTCGTGGGGTTTCAAGCTGAGATATGCATTATCTGCCATAATCTTGGTGAGACTTCTGTCCGAAGTATGTAGAATCATCGAGATCGCACTTTTCGAGCTATTTAATGCGAGAAACACGTTATCTGGTGTTTTCACCACTCCGCAGTGCGTTTGATATGCAGAACCAGCGATATCTGGGTTTTCGTGGGGTTTCAATCTGAGATATGCATTTTTTACGATAATCTTGATGATACTTCTGTCCGAAGTATGCTTAATCATCGAGACCGCTCGTTTCGACCTACTTAATGCGAGAAACACGTTATCTGGTGTTTTCACCACTCCACAGTGCGTTTGATATGCAGAACCAGCGAAATCTTGGTTTTCGTGGGGTTTCAAGCTGAGATCGGCATTTTCTGCGACAATCATGATGAGACTTCTGTTAGAAGTATGCAGAATCATCGAGATCGCACTTTTCGAGCTATTGAATGCGACAAACACGTTATCTGGTGTTTTCACCACTCCGCAGTTGGTTTGATATGCAGAACCGGCGATGTTTGGTTTTCGTCGGGTTTCAAGCTAAGATATGCATTTTCTACGATAATCTTGGTGAAACATCTGTCCGAAGTATGCAGATACATCGAGATCGCTCGCTTCGAGCTATTTAATGCGAGAAACACGTTATCTGGTGTTTTCACCACTCCACAGTGCGTTTGATATGCAGAACCGACGATATCTTGGTTTTCGTGGGGTTTCAAGCTCAGATATGCATTTTCTGCGATAATCTTGGTGAGACTTCTGTCCGAAGTATGCAGAAACATCGAGAGCGCTCTTTTCTAGCTATTTAATGCGAGAAACACGTTTTGTGTGGTTTTCGCCACACCACAGTTCGTTGGATATGCAGAACCGGAGATATCTTGGTTTTCGTGGGGTTTCAAGCTGAGATATGCATTTTCTGCGATTATCTTGGTGAGACTTCTGTCCGAAGTATGCAGAATCATCGAGATCGCTCGTTTCGAGCTATTTAATGCGACAAACACGTTATCTGGTGTTTTCACCACTCCATAGTGCGTTTGATATGCAGAACCAGCGATATCTTGGTTTTCGTCGGGTTTCAAGCTCAGATATGCATTTTCGGCGATAATCTTGGTGAGACTTCTGTCCGAAGTATGCAGAAACATCGAGAGCGCTCTTTTCGAGCTATTTAATGCGAGAAACTAGTTTTCTGGGGTTTTCACCACTCCACAGTTCGTTGGATATGCAGAACCGGAGATATCTTGGTTTTCGTGGGGTTTCAAGCTGAGATATGCATTTTCTGCGATAATCTTGGTGAGACTTCTGTCCGAAGTATGCAGAATCATCGAGATCGCTCTTTTCGAGCTATGTAATGCGAGAAACAAGTTACCTGGTGTTTTAACCACTCCACAGTGCGTTTGATATGCAGAACCAGCGATATCTTGGTTTTCGTGGGGTTTCAAGCTCAGATATGCATTTTTTACGATAATCTTGATGACACTTCTGTCCGAAGTATGCTTAATCATCGAGATCGCACTTTTCGAGCTATTTAATGCGAGAAACACGTTATCTGGTGTTTTCACCACTCCGCAGTGCGTTTGATATGCAGAACCAGCGATATCTGGGTTTTCGTGGGGTTTCAATCTGAGATATGCATTTTTTACGATAATCTTGATGACACTTCTGTCCGAAGTATGCTTAATCATCGAGACCGCTCGTTTCGACCTATTTAATGCGAGAAACACGTTATCTGGTGTTTTCAAGACTCCACAGTGCGTATGATATGCAGAACCGGCGATATCTTGGTTTTCGTGGGGTTTCAATCTGAGATATGCATTATCTGCGATAATCTTGGTGAGACTTCTGTCCGAAGTATGCAGAAGCATCGAGATCGCACTTTTCGAGCTATTTAATGCGAGAAACACGTTATCTGGTGTTTTCAGCACTCCACAGTGCGATTGATATGCAGAACCGGAGATATCTTCGTTTTCGTGGGGTTTCAAGCTGAGATATGCATTATCTGCCATAATCTTGGTGAGACTTCTGTCCGAAGTATGCAGAATCATCGAGATCGCACTTTTCGAGCTATTTAATGCGAGAAACACGTTATCTGGTGTTTTCACCACTCCGCAGTGCGTTTGATATGCAGAACCAGCGATATCTGTGTTTTCGTGGGGTTTCAATCTGAGATATGCATTTTTTACGATAATCTTGATGATACTTCTGTCCGAAGTATGCTTAATCATCGAGACCGCTCGTTTCGACCTACTTAATGCGAGAAACACGTTATCTGGTGTTTTCACCACTCCACAGTGCGTTTGATATGCAGAACCAGCGATATCTTGGTTTTCGTGGGGTTTCAAGCTCAGATATGCATTTTCGGCGATAATCTTGGTGAGACTTCTGTCCGAAGTATGCAGAAACATCGAGAGCGCTCTTTTCGAGCTATGTAATGCGAGAAACAAGTTACCTGGTGTTTTCACCACTCCACAGTGCGTTTGATATGCAGAACCAGCGATATCTTGGTTTTCGTGGGGTTTCAAGCTCAGATATGCATTTTCGGTGATAAATTTGGTGAGACTTCTGTACGAAGTATGCAGAATCATCGAGATCGCACTTTTCGAGCTATTTAATGCGAGAAACACGTTATTTGGTGTTTTCACCACTCCACAGTGCGTTTGATATGCAGAACCGGCGATATCTTGGTTTGCGTGGGGATTCAAGCTGAGATATGCATTTTCTGTGATTATCTTGGTGAGACTTCTGTCCGAAGTATGCAGAATCATCGAGATCGCTCGTTTCGAGGTATTTAATGCGACAAACACGTTATCTGGTGTTTTCACCACTCCATAGTGCGTTTGATATGCAGAACCAGCGATATCTTGGTTTTCGTGGGGTTTCAAGCTCAGATGTGCATTTTCGGCGATAATCTTGGTGAGACTTCTGTCCGAAGTATGCAGAAACATCGAGAGCGCTCTTTTCGAGCTATGTAATGCGAGAAACAAGTTACCTGGTGTTTTCACCACTCCACAGTGCGTTTGATATGCAGAACCAGCGATATCTTGGTTTTCGTGGGGTTTCAAGCTCAGATATGCATTTTCTGTGATAAATTTGGTGAGACTTCTGTACGAAGTATGCAGAATCATCGAGATCGCACTTTTCGAGCTATTTAATGCGAGAAACACGTTATTTGGTGTTTTCACCACTCCACAGTGCGTTTGATATGCAGAACCGGCGATATCTTGGTTTTCGTGGGGATTCAAGCTGAGATATGCATTTTCTGCGATAATATTGGTGAGACTTCAGACAGAAGTATGCAGAATTCACTATATCGCTCTTTTCGAGCTATTTAATGCGAAAAAACAAGTTTTCTGGTGATTTCAACATTCCACAGTGCGTTTGATATGCAGAACCGACGACATCTTGATTGTCGTGAGGTTTCAAGCTGAGATATGCATTTTCTACGATAATCTTGGTGAAACATCTGTCCGAAGTATGCAGAAACATCGAGATCGCTCGCTTCGAGCTATTTAATGCGAGAAACACGTTATCTGGTGTTTTCACCACTCCACAGTGCGTCTGATATGCAGAACCGACGATATCTTGGTTTTCGTGGGGTTTCAAGCTCAGATATGCATTTTCTGCGATAATCTTGGTGAGACTTCTGTCCGAAGTATGCAGAAACATCGAGAGCGCTCTTTTCTAGCTATTTAATGCGAGAAACACGTTTTCTGTGGTTTTCGCCACACCACAGTTCGTTGGATATGCAGAACCGGAGATATCTTGGTTTTCGTGGGGTTTCAAGCTGAGATATGCATTTTCTGCGATTATCTTGGTGAGACTTCTGTCCGAAGTATGCTTAATCATCGAGATCGCTCGTATCGAGCTATTTAATGCGAGAAACACGTTATCTGGTGGTTTCACCACTCCACAGTACGTATGATATGCAGAACCGACGATATCATGGTTTTCGTGGGGTTTCAAGCTCAGATATGTATTTTCTGCGATAATCTTGGTGAGACTTCTGTCCGAAGTATGCAGAAACATCGAGAGCGCTCTTTTCTAGCTATTTAATGCGAGAAACACGTTTTCTGTGGTTTTCGCCACACCACAGTTCGTTGGATATGCAGAACCGGAGATATCTTGGTTTTCGTGGGGTTTCAAGCTGAGATATGCATTTTCTGCGATTATCTTGGTGAGACTTCTGTCCGAAGTATGCAGAATCATCGAGATCACTCGTTTCGAGCTATTTAATGCGACAAACACGTTATCTGGTGTTTTCACCACTCCATAGTGCGTTTGATATGCAGAACCAGCGATATCTTGGTTTTCGTGGGGTTTCAAGCTCAGATATGCATTTTCGGCGATAATCTTGGTGAGACTTCTGTCCGAAGTATGCAGAAACATCGAGAGCGCTCTTTTCGAGCTATTTAATGCGAGAAACTAGTTTTCTGGGGTTTTCACCACTCCACAGTGCGTTTGATATGCAGAACCGGCGATATCTTGGTTTTCGTGGGGTTTCAAGCTCAGATATGCATTTTCTGTGATAAATTTGGAGAGACTTCTGTACGAAGTATGCAGAATCATCGAGATCGCACTTTTCGAGCTATTTAATGCGAGAAACACGTTATTTGGTGTTTTCACCACTCCACAGTGCGTTTAATATGCAGAACCGGCGATATCTTGGTTTTCGTGGGGTTTCAAGCTGAGATCGGCATTTTCTGCGATAATCTTGGTGAGACTTCTGTCCGAAGTATGCAGAATCATCGAGATCGCACTTTTCGAGCTATTTAATGCGAGAAACACGTTATCTGGTGTTTTCACCACTCCACAGTGCGTTTGATATGCAGAACCGGCGATATCTTGGTTTTTGTGGCGTTTCAAGCTCAGATATGCATTTTCTGCGATGATCTTGGTGAGACTTCTGTCCGAAGTATGCAGAATCATCGAGATCGCACTTTTCGAGCTATTTAATGCGAGAAACACGTTATCTGGTGTTTTCGGCACTCCACAGTGCGTTTGATATGCAGAACCAGCGATATCTGGGTTTTCGTTGGGTTTGAAGCTGAGATATGCATTTTTTACGATAATCTTGATGAGACTTCTGTCCGAAGTATGCTTAATCATCGAGATCGCTCGTTTCGAGCTATTTAATGCGAGAAACACGTTATCTGGTGTTTTCACCACTCCACAGTGCGTATGATATGCAGAACCGACGATATCTTGGTTTTCGTGGGGTTTCAAGCTCAGATATGCATGTTCTGCGATAATCTTGGTGATACTTCTGTCCGAAGTATGCAGAATCATCGAGATCGCACTTTTCGAGCTATTTAATGCGAGAAACACGTTATCTGGTGTTTTCACCACTCCACAGTGCGTTTGATATGCAGAAACAGGAGATATCTTGGTTTTAGTGGGGTTTCAAGCTGAGATATGCATTATCTGCCATAATCTTGGTGAGACTTCTGTCCGAAGTATGCAGAATCATCGAGATCGCACTTTTCGAGCTATTTAATGCGAGAAACACGTTATCTGGTGTTTTCACCACTCCACAGTGCGTATGATATGCAGAACCGGCGATATCTTGGTTTTCGTGGGGTTTCAAGCTGAGATATGCATTTTCTGAGATAATCATGGTGAGACTTCTGTCCGAAGAGTGCAGAATCATCGAGATCGCTCTTGTCGAGCTATTTAATGCGAGAAACAAGTTATCTGGTGTTTTCACCACTCCACAGCCCGTTTGATATGCAGAACCAGCGATATCTTTGTTTTCTTGGGGTTTCCGGCTCAGATATGCATTTTCTGCGATGATGTTGGTGAGACTTCTGTCCGAAGTATGCAGAATCATCGAGATCGCACTTTTCGAGCTATTTAATGCGAGAAACACGTTATCTGGTGTTTTCACCACTCCGCAGTGCGTTTGATATGCAGAACCAGCGATATCTGGGTTTTCGTGGGGTTTCAATCTGAGATATGCATTTTTTACGATAATCTTGATGACACTTCTGTCCGAAGTATGCTTAATCATCGAGACCGCTCGTTTCGACCTATTTAATGCGAGAAACACGTTATCTGGTGTTTTCAAGACTCCACAGTGCGTATGATATGCAGAACCGGCGATATCTTGGTTTTCGTGGGGTTTCAATCTGAGATATGCATTATCTGCGATAATCTTGGTGAGACTTCTGTCCGAAGTATGCAGAAGCATCGAGATCGCACTTTTCGAGCTATTTAATGCGAGAAACACGTTATCTGGTGTTTTCAGCACTCCACAGTGCGTTTGATATGCAGAACCGGAGATATCTTCATTTTCGTGGGGTTTCAAGCTGAGATATGCATTATCTGCCATAATCTTGGTGAGACTTCTGTCCGAAGTATGCAGAATCATCGAGATCGCACTTTTCGAGCTATTTAATGCGAGAAACACGTTATCTGGTGTTTTCACCACTCCGCAGTGCGTTTGATATGGAGAACCAGCGATATCTGGGTTTTCGTGGGGTTTCAATCTGAGATATGCATTTTTTACGATAATCTTGATGATACTTCTGTCCGAAGTATGCTTAATCATCGAGACCGCTCGTTTCGACCTACTTAATGCGAGAAACACGTTATCTGGTGTTTTCACCACTCCACAGTGCGTTTGATATGCAGAACCAGCGAAATCTTGGTTTTCGTGGGGTTTCAAGCTGAGATCGGCATTTTCTGCGACAATCATGATGAGACTTCTGTTAGAAGTATGCAGAATTATCGAGATCGCACTTTTCGAGCTATTGAATGCGAGAAACACGTTATCTGGTGTTTTCACCACTCCGCAGTTGGTTTGATATGCAGAACCGGCGATGTTTGGTTTTCGTCGGGTTTCAAGCTAAGATATGCATTTTCTACGATAATCTTGGTGAGACTTCTGTCCGAAGTATGCAGAAACATCGAGAGCGCTCTTTTCTAGCTATTTAATGCGAGAAACACGTTTTCTGTGGTTTTCGCCACACCACAGTTCGTTGGATATGCAGAACCGGAGATATCTTGGTTTTCGTGGGGTTTCAAGCTGAGATATGCATTTTCTGCGATTATCTTGGTGAGACTTCTGTCCGAAGTATGCAGAATCATCGAGATCGCTCGTTTCGAGCTATTTAATGCGACAAACACGTTATCTGGTGTTTTCACCACTCCATAGTGCGTTTGATATGCAGAACCAGCGATATCTTGGTTTTCGTGGGGTTTCAAGCTCAGATATGCATTTTCGGCGATAATCTTGGTGAGACTTCTGTCCGAAGTATGCAGAAACATCGAGAGCGCTCTTTTCGAGCTATTTAATGCGAGAAACTAGTTTTCTGGGGTTTTCACCACTCCGCATTTCGTTGGATATGCAGAACCGGAGATATCTTGGTTTTCGTGGGGTTTCAAGCTGAGATATGCATTTTCTGCGATAATCTTGGTGAGACTTCTGTCCGAAGTATGCAGAATCATCGAGATCGCTCTTTTCGAGCTATGTATTGCGAGAAACAAGTTACCTGGTGTTTTCACCACTCCACAGTGCGTTTGATATGCAGAACCAGCGATATCTTGGTTTTCGTGGGGTTTCAAGCTCAGATATGCATTTTCTGTGATAAATTTGGTGAGACTTCTGTACGAAGTATGCAGAATCATCGAGATCGCACTTTTCGAGCTATTTAATGCGAGAAACACGTTATTTGGTGTTTTCACCACTCCACAGTGCGTTTGATATGCAGAACCGGCGATATCTTGGTTTTCGTGGGGTTTCAAGCTGAGATATGCATTTTCTGCGATTATCTTGGTGAGACTTCTGTCCGAAGTATGCAGAATCATCGAGATCGCTCGTTTCGAGCTATTTAATGCGACAAACACGTTATCTGGTGTTTTCACCACTCCACAGTGCGTTTGATATGCAGATCCGGCAACATCTTGATTTTCGAGAGGTTTCAAGCTGAGATATGCATTTTCTGCGATAATATTGGTGAGACTTCAGACAGAAGTATGCAGAATTCACTATATCGCTCTTTTCGAGCTATTTAATGCGAAAAAACAAGTTTTCTGGTGATTTCAACATTCCACAGTGCGTTTGATATGCAGAACCGACGACATCTTGATTGTCGTGAGGTTTCAAGCTGAGATATGCATTTTCTGCGATAATCTTGGTGAGACTTCTGTCCGAAGTATGCAGAATCATCGAGATCGCTCTTTTCGAGCTATGTAATGCGAGAAACAAGTTACCTGGTGTTTTCACCACTCCACAGTGCGTTTGATATGCAGAACCAGCGATATCTTGGTTTTCGTGGGGTTTCAAGCTCAGATATGCATTTTCTGTGATAAATTTGGTGAGACTTCTGTACGAAGTATGCAGAATCATCGAGATCGCACTTTTCGAGCTATTTAATGCGAGAAACACGTTATCTGGTGTTTTCAAGACTCCACAGTGCGTATGATATGCAGAACCGGCGATATCTTGGTTTTCGTGGGGTTTCAATCTGAGATATGCATTATCTGCGATAATCTTGGTGAGACTTCTGTCCGAAGTATGCAGAAGCATCGAGATCGCACTTTTCGAGCTATTTAATGCGAGAAACACGTTATCTGGTGTTTTCAGCACTCCACAGTGCGTTTGATATGCAGAACCGGAGATATCTTCATTTTCGTGGGGTTTCAAGCTGAGATATGCATTATCTGCCATAATCTTGGTGAGACTTCTGTCCGAAGTATGCAGAATCATCGAGATCGCACTTTTCGAGCTATTGAATGCGAGAAACACGTTATCTGGTGTTTTCACCACTCCGCAGTGCGTTTGATATGGAGAACCAGCGATATCTGGGTTTTCGTGGGGTTTCAATCTGAGATATGCATTTTTTACGATAATCTTGATGATACTTCTGTCCGAAGTATGCTTAATCATCGAGACCGCTCGTTTCGACCTACTTAATGCGAGAAACACGTTATCTGTAGTTTTCACCACTCCACAGTGCGTTTGATATGCAGAACCAGCGAAATCTTGGTTTTCGTGGGGTTTCAAGCTGAGATCGGCATTTTCTGCGACAATCATGATGAGACTTCTGTTAGAAGTATGCAGAATCATCGAGATCGCACTTTTCGAGCTATTGAATGCGAGAAACACGTTATCTGGTGTTTTCACCACTCCGCAGTTGGTTTGATATGCAGAACCGGCGATGTTTGGTTTTCGTCGGGTTTCAAGCTAAGATATGCATTTTCTACGATAATCTTGGTGAAACATCTGTCCGAAGTATGCAGATACATCGAGATCGCTCGCTTCGAGCTATTTAATGCGAGAAACACGTTATCTGGTGTTTTCACCACTCCACAGTGCGTTTGATATGCAGAACCGACGATATCTTGGTTTTCGTGGGGTTTCAAGCTCAGATATGCATTTTCTGCGATAATCTTGGTGAGACTTCTGTCCGAAGTATGCAGAAACATCGAGAGCGCTCTTTTCTAGCTATTTAATGCGAGAAACACGTTTTCTGTGGTTTTCGCCACACCACAGTTCGTTGGATATGCAGAACCGGAGATATCTTGGTTTTCGTGGGGTTTCAAGCTGAGATATGCATTTTCTGCGATTATCTTGGTGAGACTTCTGTCCGAAGTATGCAGAATCATCGAGATCGCTCGTTTCGAGCTATTTAATGCGACAAACACGTTATCTGGTGTTTTCACCACTCCATAGTGCGTTTGATATGCAGAACCACCGATATCTTGGTTTTCGTGGGGTTTCAAGCTCAGATATGCATTTTCGGCGATAATCTTGGTGAGACTTCTGTCCGAAGTATGCAGAAACATCGAGAGCGCTCTTTTCGAACTATTTAATGCGAGAAACAAGTTACCTGGTGTTTTCACCACTCCACAGTGCGTTTGATATGCAGAACCAGCGATATCTTGGTTTTCGTGGGGTTTCAAGCTCAGATATGCATTTTCTGTGATAAATTTGGTGAGACTTCTGTACGAAGTATGCAGAATCATCGAGATCGCACTTTTCGAGCTATTTAATGCGAGAAACACGTTATTTGGTGTTTTCACCACTCCACAGTGCGTTTGATATGCAGAACCGGCGATATCTTGGTTTTCGTGGGGTTTCAAGCTGAGATATGCATTTTCTGCGATTATCTTGGTGAGACTTCTGTCCGAAGTATGCTGAATCATCGAGATCGCTCGTTTCGAGCTATTTAATGCGACAAACACGTTATCTGGTGTTTTCACCACTCCACAGTGCGTTTGATATGCAGATCCGGCAACATCTTGATTTTCGAGAGGTTTCAAGCTGAGATATGCATTTTCTGCGATAATATTGGTGAGACTTCAGACAGAAGTATGCAGAATTCACTATATCGCTCTTTTCGAGCTATTTAATGCGAAAAAACAAGTTTTCTGGTGATTTCAACATTCCACAGTGCGTTTGATATGCAGAACCGACGACATCTTGATTGTCGTGAGGTTTCAAGCTGAGATATGCATTTTCTGCGATAATCTTGGTGAGACTTCTGTCCGAAGTATGCAGAATCATCGAGATCGCTCTTTTCGAGCTATGTAATGCGAGAAACAAGTTACCTGGTGTTTTCACCACTCCACAGTGCGTTTGATATGCAGAACCAGCGATATCTTGGTTTTCGTGGGGTTTCAAGCTCAGATATGCATTTTCTGTGATAAATTTGGTGAGACTTCTGTACGAAGTATGCAGAATCATCGAGATCGCACTTTTCGAGCTATTTAATGCGAGAAACACGTTATTTGGTGTTTTCACCACTCCACAGTGCGTTTGATATGCAGAACCGGCGATATCTTGGTTTTCGTGGGGTTTCAAGCTGAGATCGGCATTTTCTGCGACAATCATGGTGAGACTTCTGTTAGAAGTATGCACAATCATCGAGATCGCACTTTTCGAGCTATTGAATGCGAGAAACACGTTATCTGGTGTTTTCACCACTCCGCAGTTGGTTTGATATGCAGAACCGGCGATGTTTGGTTTTCGTCGGGTTTCAAGCTAAGATATGCATTTTCTACGATAATCTTGGTGAAACATCTGTCCGAAGTATGCAGAAACATCGAGATCGCTCGCTTCGAGCTATTTAATGCGAGAAACACGTTATCTGGTGTTTTCACCACTCCACAGTGCGTTTGATATGCAGAACCGACGATATCTTGGTTTTCGTGGGGTTTCAAGCTCAGATATGCATTTTCTGCGATAATCTTGGTGAGACTTCTGTCCGAAGTATGCAGAAACATCGAGAGCGCTCTTTTCTAGCTATTTAATGCGAGAAACACGTTTTCTGTGGTTTTCGCCACACCACAGTTCGTTGGATATGCAGAACCGGAGATATCTTCGTTTTCGTGGGGTTTCAAGCTGAGATATGCATTTTCTGCGATAATCTTGGTGAATCTTTTGTCAGAAGTATGCAGAATTCACTATATCGCTCTTTTCGATCTATTTAATGCGAAAAAACAAGTTTTCTGGTGATTTCAACATTCCACAGTGCGTTTGATATGCAGAACCGACGACATCTTGATTGTCGTGAGGTTTCAAGCTGAGATATGCATTTTCTGCGATAATCTTGGTGAGACTTCAGTCAGAAGTATGCAGAATCATCTAGATCGCTATTTTCGAACTATTTAATGCGAAAAAACAAGTTTTCTGGTGTTTTCAACATTCCACAGTGCGTTTGATATGCAGAACCGACGATATCATGGTTTTCGTGGGGTTTCAAGCTCAGATATGTATTTTCTGCGATAATCTTGGTGAGACTTCTGTCCGAAGTATGCAGAAACATCGAGAGCGCTCTTTTCTAGCTATTTAATGCGAGAAACACGTTTTCTGTGGTTTTCGCCACACCACAGTTCGTTGGATATGCAGAACCGGAGGTATCTTCGTTTTCGTGGGGTTTCCAGCTGAGATATGCATTTTCTACGATAATGTTGGTGAGACTTCTGTCAGAAGTATGCAGAATCATCGAGATCGCTCTTTTCGAGCTATTTAATGCGAGAAACACGTTATCCGGTTTTTTCACCACTCCACGGTGCGTTCGATATGCAGAACCGGCGATATTTTGGTTTTCGTGGGGTTTCAAGCTCAGATATGCATTTTTTACGATAATCATGGTGAGACTTCTGTCCGAAGTATGCAGAATCATCGAGATCGCACTTTTCGAGCTATTTAATGCGAGAAACAAGTTATCTGGTGTTTGCACCACTCCACAGTGCGTATGATTTGCAGAACCGACGATATCTTGGTTTTCGTGGTGTTTCAAGCTCAGATATGCATTTTCTGCGATAATCTTGGTGAGACTTCTGTCCGAAGTATGCGGAATCATCGAGATCGCTCTTTTCGAGATATTTAATGCGAGAAACACGTTATCTGGTATTTTCACCACTCCACAGTGCGTTTGATATGCAGAACCGGCGATATCTTGGTTTTTGTGGCGTTTCAAGCTCAGATATGCTTTTTCTGCGATAATCTTGGTGAGACTTCTGTCCGAAGTATGCAGAATCATCGAGATCGCTCTTTTCGACCTATTTAATGCGAGCAAACACGTTATCTGGTGTTTTCACCACTGCACAGTGCGTTTGATATGCAGAACCAGCGAAATCTTGGTTTTCGTGGGGTTTCAAGCTGAGATATGCATTTTTTACGATAATTTTGGTGAGACTTCTGTCCGAAGTATGCAGAATCATCGAGATCGCTCGTTTCGAGCTATATAATGCGAGAAACACGTTATCTGGTGTTTTCACCACTCCTAGTGCGTTTGATATGCAGAACCGGCGATATATTGGTTTTCGTGGGGTTTCAAGCTGAGATATGCATTTTCTGCGATAATCTTGGTGAGACTTCTGTCCGAAGTATGCTGAATCATCGAGATCGCTCTTTTCGAGCTATTTAATGCGAGAAAAACGTTTTCTGGGGTTTTCACCACTCCACAGTTCTTTGGATATGCAGAACAGGAGATATCTTGGTTTGTGTGGGGTTTCAAGCAGAGATATGCATTTTCTGCGATAATCTTGGTGAGACTTCTGTTAGAAGTATGCAGAATCAACGAGATCGCACTTTTCGAGCTATTTAATGCGAGAAACACGTTATCTGGTGTTTTCACCACTCCACAGTGCGTTTGATATGCAGAACCGGCGATATTTTGGTTTTCGTGGGGTTTCAAGCTGAGATATGCATTTTTTACAATAATTTTGGTGAGACTTCTGTCCGAAGTATGCAGAATCATCGAGATCGCTCGTTTCGAGCTAGTTAGTGCGAGAAACACGTTATCTGGTGTTTTCACCACTCCACAGTGCGTTTGATATGCAGAACAGTAGATACCTTGCTTTTCGTGGGGTTTCAAGCTGAGATATGCATTTTCTGCGATAATCTTGGTGAGACTTCTGTCCGAAGTATGCTTAATCATCGAGATCGCTCGTATCGAGCTATTTAATGCGAGAAACACGTTTTCTGGGGTTTTCGCCACACCACAGTTCGTTGGGTATGCAGAACCGGAGATATCTTCGTTTTCGTGGGGTTTCAAGCTGAGATATGCATTTTCTGCGATAATCTTGGTGAATCTTTTGTCAGAAGTATGCAGAATTCACTATATCGCTCTTTTCGATCTATTTAATGCGAAAAAACAAGTTTTCTGGTGATTTCAACATTCCACAGTGCGTTTGATATGCAGAACCGACGACATCTTGATTGTCGTGAGGTTTCAAGCTGAGATATGCATTTTCTGCGATAAACTTGGTGAGACTTCAGTCAGAAGTATGCAGAATCATCTAGATCGCTATTTTCGAACTATTTAATGCGAAAAAACAAGTTTTCTGGTGTTTTCAACATTCCACAGTGCGTTTGATATGCAGAACCGGCGATATCTTGATATTCGTGGTGTTTCCAGCTGAGATATGCATTTTCTACGATAATGTTGGTGAGACTTCTGTCAGAAGTATGCAGGATCTTCGAGAACGCTCTTTTCGAGCTACTTAATGCGAGAAACACGTTTTCTGGTGTTTTCAACATTCCACAGTGCGTTTGATATGCAGAACCGGCGATATCTTGATTTTCGTGGTGTTTCCAGCTGACATTTGCATTTTCTGCGATTATCTTGGTGAGTCTTTTGTCAGAAGTATGCAGAATCATCTAGATCGCTCTTTTCGAGCTATTTAATGCGAAAAAACAAGTTTTCTGGTGTTTTCAACTTTCCACAGTGCGTTTGATATGCAGAACCGGCGATATCTCGATTTTCGTGGTGTTTCCAGCTGAGATATGCATTTTCTACGATAATGTTGGTGAGACTTCTGTCAGAAGTATGCAGAATCTTCGAGAACGCTCTTTTCGAGCTACTTAATGCGCGAAACACGTTTTCTGGTGTTTTCACCACTCCACGGTACGTTTAATGTGCAGAACCGGAGATAACTTGGTTTTCGTCGGGTTTCAAGCTGAGATATGCATTTTCTACGATGATCTAGGTGAGACTTCTGTCAGAAGTATGCAGGATCTTCCAGAACGCACTTTTCGAGGTATTTAATGAGAGAAAAACGTTATGTGGTGTTTTCACCACTCCGCAGAGCGTTTGATATGCAGAACCGGCGACATCTTGGATTTCGTCGGGGTTCAAGCTGAGATGTGCATTTTCTACGATAATCTTGGTGAGACTTCTGTCAGAAGCATGCAGAATCATCGGGATCGCTCTTTTCGAGCTATTTAATGAGAGAAAAACGTTATGTGGTGTTTTCACCACTCCGCAGAGCGTTTGATATGCAGAACTGGCGACATCTTGGATTTCGTCGGGGTTCAAGCTGAGATATACATTTTCTGCGATAATCTTGGTGAGTCTTCTGTCAGAGGTATGCAGAATCATCGAGATCCCTCTTTTCGAGCTACTTAATGCGAGAAACACGTTAGCTGGTGTTTTCACCACGCCACAGTGCGTTTGATATGCAGAACCGGCGACATCTTGATTTTCGTATGGTTTCAAGCTGAGATATGCATTTTCATCGATAATCTTGGTGAGTCTTCTGTCAGAAGTATGCAGAATCATCGAGATCGCTCTTTTCGAGCTATTTAATGCGAGAAACACGTTATCCGGTTTTTTCACCACTCCACGGTGCGTTCGATATGCAGAACCGGCGACATCTTGGCTTTCGTCGGGCATCAAGCTGAGATATGCATTTTCTACGATAATCTTGGTGAGACTTCTGTCAGAAGTATGCAGAATCATCGGGATCGCTCTTTTCGAGCATTTAATGCGAGAAACACGTTATCCGGTGTTTTCACCACTCCACAGTGCGTTTGATATGCAGAACCGGCGACATCTTGGCTTTCGTCGGGCATCAAGCTGAGATATGCATTTTCTGCGATAATCTTGGTGAGACTTCTGTCCGAAGTATGCAGAATCATCGAGATCGCACTTTTCGAGCTATTGAATGCGAGAAACACGTTATCTGGTGTTTTCATTACTCCACAGTGCGTTTGATATGCAGAACCAGCGATATCTTGGTTTTCGTGGGGTTTCAAGCTGAGATATGCATGTTTTACGATAATCTTGGTGAGACTTCTGTCCGAAGTATGCAGAAACATCGAGAGCGCTCTTTTCGAGTTACTTAATGCGAGAAACACGTTATCTGGTGTTTTCACCACTCCACAGTGCGTTTGATATGCAGAACCGGCGATATTTTGGTTTTCGTGGGGTTTCAACCTCAGCTATGCATTTTCTGCGATAATCTTGGTAAGATTTCAGTCCGAAGTATGCAGAATCATCGAGATCGCACTTTTCGAGCTATTTAATGCGAGAAACACGTTATCTGGTGTTTTCACCACTCCACAGTGCGTTTGATATGCAGAACCAGCGATATCTAGGATTTCGTGGGGTTTCAAGCTGAGATATGCATTTTTTACGATAATCATGGTGAGACTACTGTCCGAAGTATGCAGAATCATCGAGATCGCACTAATCGAGCTATTTAATGCGAGAAACACGTTATCTGGAGTTTTCAGCACTCCACAGTGCGTTTGATATGCAGAACCGGCGATATCTTGGTTTTTGTGGCGTTTCAAGCTCAGATATGCATTTTCTGCGATAATCTTGGTGAGACTTCTGTCCGAAGTATGCAGAATCATCGAGATCGCTCTTTTCGACCTATTTAATGCGAGCAAACACGTTATCTGGTGTTTTCACCACTCCACAGTGCGTTTGATATGCAGAACCAGCGATATCTAGGATTTCGTGGGGTTTCAAGCTGAGATATGCATTTTTTACGATAATCATGGTGAGACTTCTGTCCGAAGTATGCAGAATCATCGAGATCGCACTTTTCGAGCTATTTAATGCGAGAAAAACGTTATGTGGTGTTTTCACCACTCCACAGTGCGTTTGATATGCAGAACCAGCGAAATCTTGGTTTTCGTGGGGTTTCAAGCTGAGATATGCATTTTTTACGATAATTTTGGTGAGACTTCTGTCCGAAGTATGCAGAATCATCGAGATCGCTCGTTTCGAGCTATATAATGCGAGAAATACGTTATCTGGTGTTTTCACCACTCCTAGTGCGTTTGATATGCAGAACCGGCGATATATTGGTTTTCGTGGGGTTTCAAGCTGAGATATGCATTTTCTGCGATAATCTTGGTGAGACTTCTGTCCGAAGTATGCTGAATCATCGAGATCGCTCTTTTCGAGCTATTTAATGCGAGAAACACGTTTTCTGGGGTTTTCACCACTCCACAGTTCGTTGGATATGCAGAACAGGAGATATCTTGGTTTGTGTGGGGTTTCAAGCAGAGATATGCATTTTCTGCGATAATCTTGGTGAGACTTCTGTCCGAAGTATGCAGAATCATCGAGATCGCACTTATCGAGCTATTTAATGCGAGAAACACGTTATCTGGAGTTTTCAGCACTCCACAGTGCGTTTGATATGCAGAACCAGCGATATCTAGGATTTCGTGGGGTTTCAAGCTGAGATATGCATTTTTTACAATAATTTTGGTGAGACTTCTGTCCGAAGTATGCAGAATCATCGAGATCGCTCGTTTCGAGCTAGTTAGTGCGAGAAACACGTTATCTGGTGTTTTCACCACTCCACAGTGCGTTTGATATGCAGAACAGTAGATACCTTGCTTTTCGTGGGGTTTCAAGCTGAGATATGCATTTTTTACGATAATCATGGTGAGACCTCTGTCCGAAGTATGCAGAATCATCGAGATCGCACTTATCGAGCTATTTAATGCGAGAAACACGTTATCTGGAGTTTTCAGCACTCCACAGTGCGTTTGATATGCAGAACCAGCGATATCTAGGATTTCGTGGGGTTTCAAGCTGAGATATGCATTTTTTACGATAATCATGGTGAGACTTCAGTCCGAAGTATGCAGAATCATCGAGATCGCACTTTTCGAGCTATTTAATGCGAGAAACACGTTATCTGGAGTTTTCAGCACTGCACAGTGCGTTTGATATGCAGAACCAGCGATATCTGGGTTTTCGTGGGGTTTCAATCTGAGATATGCATTTTCTGCGATAATCTTGGTGAGACTTCTGTCCGAAGTGTGCAGAATCATCGAGATCGCTCTTTTCGAGCTATTTAATGCGAGAAACACGTCTTCTGGGGTTTTCACCACACCACAGTGCGTTGTATATGCAGAACAGGTGATATCTTGGTTTTCGTGGGGTTTCAAGCTGAGATATGCATTATCTGCGATAATGTTGGTGAGACTTCTGTCCGAAGTATGCAGAATCATCGAGATCGCACTTTTCGAGCTATTTAATGCGAGAAACAAGTTATCTGGTGTTTGCACCACTCCACAGTGCGTATGATATGCAGAACCGACGATATCTTGGTTTTCGTGGTGTTTCAAGCTCAGATATGCATTTTCTGCGATAATCTTGGTGAGACTTCTGTCCGAAGTATGCGGAATCATCGAGATCGCTCTTTTCGAGCTATTTAATGCGAGAAACACGTTTTCTGGGGTTTTCACCACACCACAGTTCGTTGTATATGCAGAACAGGTGATATCTTGGTTATCGTGGGGTTTCAAGCTGAGATATGCATTATCTGCGATAATCTTGGTGAGACTTCTGTCCGAAGTGTGCAGAATCATCGAGATCGCTCTTTTCGAGCTATTTAATGCGAGAAACACGTTTTCTGGGGTTTTCACCACACCACAGTTCGTTGTATATGCAGAACAGGTGATATCTTGGTTTTCGTGGGGTTTCAAGCTGAGATATGCATTATCTGCGATAATCTTGGTGAGACTTCTGTCCGAAGTATGCAGAATCATCGAGATCGCACTTTTCGAGCTATTTAATGTGAGAAACAAGTTATCTGGTGTTTGCACCACTCCACAGTGCGTATGATATGCAGAACCGACGATATCTTGGTTTTCGTGGTGTTTCAAGCTCAGATATGCATTTTCTGCGATAATCTTGGTGAGACTTCTGTCCGAAGTATGCGGAATCATCGAGATCGCTCTTTTCGAGATATTTAATGCGAGAAACACGTTATCTGGTATTTTCACCACTCCACAGTGCGTTTGATATGCAGAACCGGCGATATCTTGGTTTTTGTGGCGTTTCAAGCTGAGATATGCATTTTTTACAATAATTTTGGTGAGACTTCTGTCCGAAGTATGCAGAATCATCGAGATCGCTCGTTTCGAGCTAGTTAGTGCGAGAAACACGTTATCTGGTGTTTTCACCACTCCACAGTGCGTTTGATATGCAGAACAGTAGATACCTTGCTTTTCGTGGGGTTTCAAGCTGAGATATGCATTTTTTACGATAATCATGGTGAGACTTCTGTCCGAAGTATGCAGAATCATCGAGATCGCTCTTTTCGACCTATTTAATGCGAGCAAACACGTTATCTGGTGTTTTCACCACTCCACAGTGCGTTTGATATGCAGAACCAGCGATATCTAGGATTTCGTGGGGTTTCAAGCTGAGATATGCATTTTTTACGATAATCATGGTGAGACTTCTGTCCGAAGTATGCAGAATCATCGAGATCGCACTTTTCGTGCTATTTAATGCGAGAAACACGTTATCTGGAGTTTTCAGCACTGCACAGTGCGTTTGATATGCAGAACCAGCGATATCTGGGTTTTCGTGGGGTTTCAATCTGAGATATGCAGTTTCTGCGATAATCTTGGTGAGACTTCTGTCCGAAGTGTGCAGAATCATCGAGATCGCTCTTTTCGAGCTATTTAATGCGAGAAACACGTTTTCTGGGGTTTTCACCACACCACAGTTCGTTGTGTATGCAGAACAGGTGATATCTTGGTTTTCGTGGGGTTTCAAGCTGAGATATGCATTATCTGCGATAATCTTGGTGAGACTTCTGTTAGAAGTATGCAGAATCATCGAGATCGCACTTTTCGAGCTATTTAATGCGAGAAACACGTTATCTGGTGTTTTCACCACTCCACAGTGCGTTTGATATGCAGAACCGGCGATATTTTGGTTTACGTGGGGTTTCAAGCTGAGATATGCATTTTTTACAATAATTTTGGTGAGACTTCTGTCCGAAGTATGCAGAATCATCGAGATCGCTCGTTTCGAGCTAGTTAGTGCGAGAAACACGTTATCTGGTGTTTTCACCACTCCACAGTGCGTTTGATATGCAGAACAGTAGATACCTTGCTTTTCGTGGGGTTTCAAGCTGAGATATGCATTTTCTGCGATAATCTTGTTGAGACTTCTGTCCGAAGTATGCAGAATCATCGAGATCGCTCTTTTCGACCTATTTAATGCGAGCAAACACGTTATCTGGTGTTTTCACCACTCCACAGTGCGTTTGATATGCAGAACCAGCGAAATCTTGGTTTTCGTTGGGTTTCAAGCTGAGATATGCATTTTTTACGATAATTTTGGTGAGACTGCTGTCCGAAGTATGCAGAATCATCGAGATCGCTCGTTTCGAGCTATATAATGCGAGAAACACGTTATCTGGTGTTTTCACCACTCCTAGTGCGTTTGATATGCAGAACCGGCGATATATTGGTTTTCGTGGGGTTTCAAGCTGAGATATGCATTTTCTGCGATAATCTTGGTGAGACTTCTGTCCGAAGTATGCTGAATCATCGAGATCGCTCTTTTCGAGCTATTTAATGCGAGAAACACGTTTTCTGGGGTTTTCACCACTCCACAGTTCTTTGGATATGCAGAACAGGAGATATCTTGGTTTGTGTGGGGTTTCAAGCAGAGATATGCATTTTCTGCCATAATCTTGGTGAGACTTCTGTTAGAAGTATGCAGAATCATCGAGATCGCTCGTTTCGAGCTATATAATGCGAGAAACACGTTATCTGGTGTTTTCACCACTCCTAGTGCGTTTGATATGCAGAACCGGCGATATATTGGTTTTCGTGGGGTTTCAAGCTGAGATATGCATTTTCTGCGATAATCTTGTTGAGACTTCTGTCCGAAGTATGCAGTATCATCGAGATCGCTCGTTTCGAGCTATTTAATGCGAGAAACACGTTTTCTGGGGTTTTCGCCACACCACAGTTCGTTGGATATGCAGAACCGGAGATATCTTCGTTTTCGTGGGGTTTCAAGCTGAGATATGCATTTTCTGCGATAATCTTGGTGAATCTTTTGTCAGAAGTATGCAGAATTCACTATATCGCTCTTTTCGATCTATTTAATGCGAAAAAACAAGTTTTCTGGTGATTTCAACATTCCACAGTGCGTTTGATATGCAGAACCGACGACATCTTGATTGTCGTGAGGTTTCAAGCTGAGATATGCATTTTCTGCGATAAACTTGGTGAGACTTCAGTCAGAAGTATGCAGAATCATCTAGATCGCTATTTTCGAACTATTTAATGCGAAAAAACAAGTTTTCTGGTGTTTTCAACATTCCACAGTGCGTTTGATATGCAGAACCGGCGATATCTTGATATTCGTGGTGTTTCCAGCTGAGATATGCATTTTCTACGATAATGTTGGTGAGACTTCTGTCAGAAGTATGCAGGAACTTCGAGAACGCTCTTTTCGAGCTACTTAATGCGAGAAACACGTTTTCTGGTGTTTTCAACATTCCACAGTGCGTTTGATATGCAGAACCGGCGATATCTTGATTTTCGTGGTGTTTCCAGCTGACATATGCATTTTCTGCGATTATCTTGGTGAGTCTTTTGTCAGAAGTATGCAGAATCATCTAGATCGCTCTTTTCGAGCTATTTAATGCGAAAAAACAAGTTTTCTGGTGTTTTCAACTTTCCACAGTGCGTTTGATATGCAGAACCGGCGATATCTTGATTTTCGTGGTGTTTCCAGCTGAGATATGCATTTTCTACGATAATGTTGGTGAGACTTCTGTCAGAAGTATGCAGAATCTTCGAGAACGCTCTTTTCGAGCTACTTAATGCGCGAAACACGTTTTCTGGTGTTTTCACCACTCCACGGTACGTTTAATGTGCAGAACCGGAGATAACTTGGTTTTCGTCGGGTTTCAAGCTGAGATATGCATTTTCTACGATGATCTTGGTGAGACTTCTGTCAGAAGTATGCAGGATCTTCCAGAACGCACTTTTCGAGCTATTTAATGAGAGAAAAACGTTATGTGGTGTTTTCACCACTCCGCAGAGCGTTTGATATGCAGAACCGGCGACATCTTGGATTTCGTCGGGGTTCAAGCTGAGATGTGCATTTTCTACGATAATCTTGGTGAGACTTCTGTCAGAAGCATGCAGAATCATCGGGATCGCTCTTTTCGAGCTATTTAATGAGAGAAAAACGTTATGTGGTGTTTTCACCACTCCGCAGAGCGTTTGATATGCAGAACTGGCGACATCTTGGATTTCGTCGGGGTTCAAGCTGAGATATACATTTTCTGCGATAATCTTGGTGAGTCTTCTGTCAGAGGTATGCAGAATCATCGAGATCCCTCTTTTCGAGCTACTTAATGCGAGAAACACGTTAGCTGGTGTTTTCACCACGCCACAGTGCGTTTGATATGCAGAACCGGCGACATCTTGATTTTCGTATGGTTTCAAGCTGAGATATGCATTTTCAGCGATAATCTTGGTGAGTCTTCTGTCAGAAGTATGCAGAATCATCGAGATCGCTCTTTTCGAGCTATTTAATGCGAGAAACACGTTATCCGGTTTTTTCACCACTCCACGGTGCGTTCGATATGCAGAACCGGCGACATCTTGGCTTTCGTCGGGCATCAAGCTGAGATATGCATTTTCTACGATAATCTTGGTGAGACTTCTGTCAGAAGTATGCAGAATCATCGGGATCGCTCTTTTCGAGCATTTAATGCGAGAAACACGTTATCCGGTGTTTTCACCACTCCACAGTGCGTTTGATATGCAGAACCGGCGACATCTTGGCTTTCGTCGGGCATCAAGCTGAGATATGCATTTTCTGCGATAATCTTGGTGAGACTTCTGTCCGAAGTATGCAGAATCATCGAGATCGCTCTTTTCGAGCTACTTAATGCGAGAAGCACGTTATCTGGTGTTTTCACCACTCCACAGTGCGTTTGATATGCAGAACCAGCGATATCTAGGATTTCGTGGGGTTTCAAGCTGAGATATGCATTTTTTACGATTATCATGGTGAGACTTCTGTCCGAAGTATGCAGAATCATCGAGATCGCACTAATCGAGCTATTTAATGCGAGAAACACGTTATCTGGAGTTTTCAGCACTCCACAGTGCGTTTGATATGCAGAACCGGCGATATCTTGGTTTTTGTGGCGTTTCAAGCTCAGATATGCATTTTCTGCGATAATCTTGGTGAGACTTCTGTCCGAAGTATGCAGAATCATCGAGATCGCTCTTTTCGACCTATTTAATGCGAGCAAACACGTTATCTGGTGTTTTCACCACTCCACAGTGCGTTTGATATGCAGAACCAGCGATATCTAGGATTTCGTGGGGTTTCAAGCTGAGATATGCATTTTTTACGATAATCATGGTGAGACTTCTGTCCGAAGTATGCAGAATCATCGAGATCGCACTTTTCGAGCTATTTAATGCGAGAAACACGTTATCTGGAGTTTTCAGCACTGCACAGTGCGTTTGATATGCAGAACCAGCGATATCTGGGTTTTCGTGGGGTTTCAATCTGAGATATGCATTTTCTGCGATAATCTTGGTGAGACTTCTGTCCGAAGTGTGCAGAATCATCGAGATCGCTCTTTTCGAGCTATTTAATGCGAGAAACACATTTTCTGGGGTTTTCACCACACCACAGTTCGTTGTATATGCAGAACCGGCGATATCTTGGTTTTTGTGGCGTTTCAAGCTCAGATATGCATTTTCTGCGATAATCTTGGTGAGACTTCTGTCCGAAGTATGCAGAATCATCGAGATCGCTCTTTTCGACCTATTTAATGCGAGCAAACACGTTATCTGGTGTTTTCACCACTCCACAGTGCGTTTGATATGCAGAACCGGCGACATCTTGGCTTTCGTCGGGCATCAATCTGAGATATGCATTTTCTGCGATAATCTTGGTGAGACTTCTGTCAGAAGTATGCAGAATCATCGGGATCGCTCTTTTCGAGCATTTAATGCGAGAAACACGTTATCCGGTGTTTTCACCACTCCACAGTGCGTTTGATATGCAGAACCGGCGACATCTTGGCTTTCGTCGGGCATCAAGCTGAGATATGCATTTTCTGCGATAATCTTGGTGAGACTTCTGTCCGAAGTATGCAGAATCATCGAGATCGCTCTTTTCGAGCTACTTAATGCGAGAAACACGTTATCTGGTGTTTTCACCACTCCACAGTGCGTTTGATATGCAGAACCAGCGATATCTAGGATTTCGTGGGGTTTCAAGCTGAGATATGCATTTTTTACGATAATCATGGTGAGACTTCTGTCCGAAGTATGCAGAATCATTGAGATCGCACTAATCGAGCTATTTAATGCGAGAAACACGTTATCTGGAGTTTTCAGCACTCCACAGTGCGTTTGATATGCAGAACCGGCGATATCTTGGTTTTTGTGGCGTTTCAAGCTCAGATATGCATTTTCTGCGATAATCTTGGTGAGACTTCTGTCCGAAGTATGCAGAATCATCGAGATCGCTCTTTTCGACCTATTTAATGCGAGCAAACACGTTATCTGGTGTTTTCACCACTCCACAGTGCGTTTGATATGCAGAACCAGCGATATCTAGGATTTCGTGGGGTTTCAAGCTGAGATATGCATTTTTTACGATAATCATGGTGAGACTTCTGTCCGAAGTATGCAGAATCATCGAGATCGCACTTTTCGAGCTATTTAATGCGAGAAACACGTTATCTGCAGTTTTCAGCACTGCACAGTGCGTTTGATATGCAGAACCAGCGATATCTGGGTTTTCGTGGGGTTTCAATCTGAGATATGCATTTTCTGCGATAATCTTGGTGAGACTTCTGTCCGAAGTGTGCAGAATCATCGAGATCGCTCTTTTCGAGCTATTTAATGCGAGAAACACGTTTTCTGGGGTTTTCACCACACCACAGTTCGTTGTATATGCAGAACAGGTGATATCTTGGTTTTCGTGGGGTTTCAAGCTGAGATATGCATTATCTGCGATAATCTTGGTGAGACTTCTGTCCGAAGTATGCAGAATCATCGAGATCGCACTTTTCGAGCTATTTAATGCGAGAAACAAGTTATCTGGTGTTTGCACCACTCCACAGTGCGTATGATATGCTGAACCGACGATATCTTGGTTTTCGTGGTGTTTCAAGCTCAGATATGCATTTTCTGCGATAATCTTGGTGAGACTTCTGTCCGAAGTATGCGGAATCATCGAGATCGCTCTTTTCGAGATATTTAATGCGAGAAACACGTTATCTGGTATTTTCACCACTCCACAGTGCGTTTGATATGCAGAACCGGCGATATCTTGGTTTTTGTGGCGTTTCAAGCTCAGATATGCTTTTTCTGCGATAATCTTGGTGAGACTTCTGTCCGAAGTATGCAGAATCATCGAGATCGCTCTTTTCGACCTACTTAAAGCGAGCAAACACGTTATCTGGTGTTTTCACCACTCCACAGTGCGTTTGATATGCAGAACCAGCGAAATCTTGGTTTTCGTGGGGTTTCAAGCTGAGATATGCATTTTTTACGATAATTTTGGTGAGACTTCTGTCCGAAGTATGCAGAATCATCGAGATCGCTCGTTTCGAGCTATATAATGCGAGAAATACGTTATCTGGTGTTTTCACCACTCCTAGTGCGTTTGATATGCAGAACCGGCGATATATTGGTTTTCGTGGGGTTTCAAGCTGAGATATGCATTTTCTGCGATAATCTTGGTGAGACTTCTGTCCGAAGTATGCAGAATCATCGAGATCGCTCTTTTCGACCTATTTAATGCGAGCAAACACGTTATCTGGTGTTTTCACCACTCCACAGTGCGTTTGATATGCAGAACCAGCGATATCTAGGATTTCGTGGGGTTTCAAGCTGAGATATGCATTTTTTACGATAATCATGGTGAGACTTCTGTCCGAAGTATGCAGAATCATCGAGATCGCACTTTTCGTGCTATTTAATGCGAGAAACACGTTATCTGGAGTTTTCAGCACTGCACAGTGCGTTTGATATGCAGAACCAGCGATATCTGGGTTTTCGTGGGGTTTCAATCTGAGATATGCAGTTTCTGCGATAATCTTGGTGAGACTTCTGTCCGAAGTGTGCAGAATCATCGAGATCGCTCTTTTCGAGCTATTTAATGCGAGAAACACGTTATCTGGTGTTTTCACCACTCCACAGTGCGTTTGATATGCAGAACAGTAGATACCTTGCTTTTCGTGGGGTTTCAAGCTGAGATATGCATTTTTTACGATAATCATGGTGAGACTTCTGTCCGAAGTATGCAGAATCATCGAGATCGCACTTATCGAGCTATTTAATGCGAGAAACACGTTATCTAGAGTTTTCAGCACTCCACAGTGCGTTTGATATGCAGAACCGGCGATATCTTGGTTTTTGTGGCGTTTCAAGCTCAGATATGCATTTTCTGCGATAATCTTGGTGAGACTTCTGTCCGAAGTATGCAGAATCATCGAGATCGCTCTTTTCGACCTATTTAATGCGAGCAAACACGTTATCTGGTGTTTTCACCACTCCACAGTGCGTTTGATATGCAGAACCAGCGATATCTAGGATTTCGTGGGGTTTCAAGCTGAGATATGCATTTTTTACGATAATCATGGTGAGACTTCAGTCCGACGTATGCAGAATCATCGAGATCGCACTTTTCGAGCTATTTAATGCGAGAAACACGTTATCTGGAGTTTTCAGCACTGCACAGTGCGTTTGATATGCAGAACCAGCGATATCTGGGTTTTCGTGGGGTTTCAATCTGAGATATGCATTTTCTGCGATAATCTTGGTGAGACTTCTGTCCGAAGTGTTCAGAATCATCGAGATCGCTCTTTTCGAGCTATTTAATGCGAGAAACACGTTTTCTGGGGTTTTCACCACACCACAGTTCGTTGTATATGCAGAACAGGTGATATCTTGGTTTTCGTGGGGTTTCAAGCTGAGATATGCATTATCTGCGATAATCTTGGTGAGACTTCTGTCCGAAGTATGCAGAATCATCGAGATCGCACTTTTCGAGCTATTTAATGCGAGAAACAAGTTATCTGGTGTTTGCATCACTCCACAGTGCGTATGATATGCAGAACCGACGATATCTTGGTTTTCGTGGTGTTTCAAGCTCAGATATGCATTTTCTGCGATAATCTTGGTGAGACTTCTGTCCGAAGTATGCGGAATCATCGAGATCGCTCTTTTCGAGATATTTAATGCGAGAAACACGTTATCTGGTATTTTCACCACTCCACAGTGCGTTTGATATGCAGATCCGGCGATATCTTGGTTTTTGTGGCGTTTCAAGCTCAGATATGCTTTTTCTGCGATAATCTTGGTGAGACTTCTGTCCGAAGTATGCAGAATCATCGAGATCGCTCTTTTCGACCTATTTAATGCGAGCAAACACGTTATCTGGTGTTTTCACCACTCCACAGTGCGTTTGATATGCAGAACCAGCGAAATCTTGGTTTTCGTGGGGTTTCAAGCTGAGATATGCATTTTTTACGATAATTTTGGTGAGACTTCTGTCCGAAGTATGCAGAATCTTCGAGATCGCTCGTTTCGAGCTATATAATGCGAGAAACACGTAATCTGGTGTTTTCACCACTCCTAGTGCGTTTGATATGCAGAACCGGCGATATATTGGTTTTCGTGGGGTTTCAAGCTGAGATATGCATTTTCTGCGATAATCTTGGTGAGACTTCTGTCCGAAGTATGCTGAATCATCGAGATCGCTCTTTTCGAGCTATTTAATGCGAGAAACACGTTTTCTGGGGTTTTCACCACTCCACAGTTCTTTGGATATGCAGAACAGGAGATATCTTGGTTTGTGTGGGGTTTCAAGCAGAGATATGCATTTTCTGCGATAATCTTGGTGAGACTTCTGTTAGAAGTATGCAGAATCATCGAGATCGCACTTTTCGAGCTATTTAATGCGAGAAACACGTTATCTGGTGTTTTCACCACTCCACAGTGCGTTTGATATGCAGAACCGGCGATATTTTGGTTTTCGTGGGGTTTCAAGCTGAGATATGCATTTTTTACAATAATTTTGGTGAGACTTCTGTCCGAAGTATGCAGAATCATCGAGATCGCTCGTTTCGAGCTAGTTAGTGCGAGAAACACGTTATCTGGTGTTTTCACCACTCCACAGTGCGTTTGATATGCAGAACAGTAGATACCTTGCTTTTCGTGGGGTTTCAAGCTGAGATATGCATTTTTTACGATAATCATGGTGAGACTTCTGTCCGAAGTATGCAGAATCATCGAGATCGCTCTTTTCGACCTATTTAATGCGAGCAAACACGTTATCTGGTGTTTTCACCACTCCACAGGGCGTTTGATATGCAGAACCAGCGATATCTAGGATTTCGTGGGGTTTCAAGCTGAGATATGCATTTTTGACGATAATCATGGTGAGACTTCTGTCCGAAGTATGCAGAATCATCGAGATCGCACTTTTCGTGCTATTTAATGCGAGAAACACGTTATCTGGAGTTTTCAGCACTGCACAGTGCGTTTGATATGCAGAACCAGCGATATCTGGGTTTTCGTGGGGTTTCAATCTGAGATATGCAGTTTCTGCGATAATCTTGGTGAGACTTCTGTCCGAAGTGTGCAGAATCATCGAGATCGCTCTTTTCGAGCTATTTAATGCGAGAAACACGTTTTCTGGGGTTTTCACCACACCACAGTTCGTTGTATATGCAGAACAGGTGATATCTTGGTTTTCGTGGGGTTTCAAGCTGAGATATGCATTATCTGCGATAATCTTGGTGAGACTTCTGTCCGAAGTATGCAGAATCATCGAGATCGCACTTTTCGAGCTATTTAATGCGAGAAACAAGTCATCTGGTGTTTCCACAGTGCGTATGATATGCAGAACCGACGATATCTTGGTTTTCGTGGTGTTTCAAGCTCAGATATGCATTTTCTGCGATAATCTTGGTGAGACTTCTGTCCGAAGTATGCGGAATCATCGAGATCGCTCTTTTCGAGATATTTAATGCGAGAAACACGTTATCTGGTATTTTCACCACTCCACAGTGCGTTTGATATGCAGAACCAGCGAAATCTTGGTTTTCGTGGGGTTTCAAGCTGAGATATGCATTTTTTACGATAATTTTGGTGAGACTTCTGTCCGAAGTATGCAGAATCATCGAGATCGCTCGTTTCGAGCTATATAATGCGAGAAACACGTTATCTGGTGTTTTCACCACTCCTAGTGCGTTTGATATGCAGAACCGGCGATATATTGGTTTTCGTGGGGTTTCAAGCTGAGATATGCATTTTCTGCGATAATCTTGGTGAGACTTCTGTCCGAAGTATGCTGAATCATCGAGATCGCTCTTTTCGAGCTATTTAATGCGAGAAACACGTTTTCTGGGGTTTTCACCACTCCACAGTTCTTTGGATATGCAGAACAGGAGATATCTTGGTTTGTGTGGGGTTTCAAGCAGAGATATGCATTTTCTGCCATAATCTTGGTGAGACTTCTGTTAGAAGTATGCAGAATCATCGAGATCGCACTTTTCGAGCTATTTAATGCGAGAAACACGTTATCTGGTGTTTTCACCACTCCACAGTGCGTTTGATATGCAGAACCGGCGATATTTTGGTTTTCGTGGGGTTTCAAGCTGAGATATGCATTTTTTACAATAATTTTGGTGAGACTTCTGTCCGAAGTATGCAGAATCATCGAGATCGCTCGTTTCGAGCTAGTTAGTGCGAGAAACACGTTATCTGGTGTTTTCACCACTCCACAGTGCGTTTGATATGCAGAACAGTAGATACCTTGCTTTTCGTGGGGTTTCAAGCTGAGATATGCATTTTTTACGATAATCATGGTGAGACTTCTGTCCGAAGTATGCAGAATCATCGAGATCGCTCTTTTCGACCTATTTAATGCGAGCAAACACGTTATCTGGTGTTTTCACCACTCCACAGTGCGTTTGATATGCAGAACCAGCGATATCTAGGATTTCGTGGGGTTTCAAGCTGAGATATGCATTTTTTACGATAATCATGGTGAGACATCTGTCCGAAGTATGCAGAAACATCGAGAGCGCTCTTTTCGCGCTACTTAATGCGAGAAACACGTTATCTGGTGTTTTCACCACTCCACAGTGCGTTTGATATGCAGAACCGGCGATATCTTGGTTTTCGTGGGGTTTCAAGCTGAGATATGCATTTTTTACAATAATTTTGGTGAGACTTCTGTCCGAAGTATGCAGAATCATCGAGATCGCTCGTTTCGAGCTAGTTAGTGCGAGAAACACGTTATCTGGTGTTTTCACCACTCCACAGTGCGTTTGATATGCAGAACAGTAGATACCTTGCTTTTCGTGGGGTTTCAAGCTGAGATATGCATTTTTTACGATAATCATGGTGAGACTTCTGTCCGAAGTATGCAGAATCATCGAGATCGCTCTTTTCGACCTATTTAATGCGAGCAAACACGTTATCTGGTGTTTTCACCACTCCACAGGGCGTTTGATATGCAGAACCAGCGATATCTAGGATTTCGTGGGGTTTCAAGCTGAGATATGCATTTTTGACGATAATCATGGTGAGACTTCTGTCCGAAGTATGCAGAATCATCGAGATCGCACTTTTCGTGCTATTTAATGCGAGAAACACGTTATCTGGAGTTTTCAGCACTGCACAGTGCGTTTGATATGCAGAACCAGCGATATCTGGGTTTTCGTGGGGTTTCAATCTGAGATATGCAGTTTCTGCGATAATCTTGGTGAGACTTCTGTCCGAAGTGTGCAGAATCATCGAGATCGCTCTTTTCGAGCTATTTAATGCGAGAAACACGTTTTCTGGGGTTTTCACCACACCACAGTTCGTTGTATATGCAGAACAGGTGATATCTTGGTTTTCGTGGGGTTTCAAGCTGAGATATGCATTATCTGCGATAATCTTGGTGAGACTTCTGTCCGAAGTATGCAGAATCATCGAGATCGCACTTTTCGAGCTATTTAATGCGAGAAACAAGTTATCTGGTGTTTGCACCACTCCACAGTGCGTATGATATGCAGAACCGACGATATCTTGGTTTTCGTGGTGTTTCAAGCTCAGATATGCATTTTCTGCGATAATCTTGGTGAGACTTCTGTCCGAAGTATGCGGAATCATCGAGATCGCTCTTTTCGAGATATTTAATGCGAGAAACACGTTATCTGGTATTTTCACCACTCCACAGTGCGTTTGATATGCAGAACCGGCGATATCTTGGTTTTTGTGGCGTTTCAAGCTCAGATATGCTTTTTCTGCGATAATCTTGGTGAGACTTCTGTCCGAAGTATGCAGAATCATCGAGATCGCTCTTTTCGACCTATATAATGCGAGCAAACACGTTATCTGGTGTTTTCACCACTCCACAGTGCGTTTGATATGCAGAACCAGCGAAATCTTGGTTTTCGTGGGGTTTCAAGCTGAGATATGCATTTTTTACGATAATTTTGGTGAGACTTCTGTCCGAAGTATGCAGAATCATCGAGATCGCTCGTTTCGAGCTATATAATGCGAGAAACACGTTATCTGGTGTTTTCACCACTCCTAGTGCGTTTGATATGCAGAACCGGCGATATATTGGTTTTCGTGGGGTTTCAAGCTGAGATATGCATTTTCTGCGATAATCTTGGTGAGACTTCTGTCCGAAGTATGCTGAATCATCGAGATCGCTCTTTTCGAGCTATTTAATGCGAGAAACACGTTTTCTGGGGTTTTCACCACTCCACAGTTCTTTGGATATGCAGAACAGGAGATATCTTGGTTTGTGTGGGGTTTCAAGCAGAGATATGCATTTTCTGCCATAATCTTGGTGAGACTTCTGTTAGAAGTATGCAGAATCATCGAGATCGCACTTTTCGAGCTATTTAATGCGAGAAACACGTTATCTGGTGTTTTCACCACTCCACAGTGCGTTTGATATGCAGAACCGGCGATATTTTGGTTTTCGTGGGGTTTCAAGCTGAGATATGCATTTTTTACAATAATTTTGGTGAGACTTCTGTCCGAAGTATGCAGAATCATCGAGATCGCTCGTTTCGAGCTAGTTAGTGCGAGAAACACGTTATCTGGTGTTTTCACCACTCCACAGTGCGTTTGATATGCAGAACAGTAGATACCTTGCTTTTCGTGGGGTTTCAAGCTGAGATATGCATTTTTTACGATAATCATGGTGAGACTTCTGTCCGAAGTATGCAGAATCATCGAGATCGCACTTTTCGACCTATTTAATGCGAGCAAACACGTTATCTGGTGTTTTCACCACTCCACAGTGCGTTTGATATGCAGAACCAGCGATATCTAGGATTTCGTGGGGTTTCAAGCTGAGATATGCATTTTTTACGATAATCATGGTGAGACATCTGTCCGAAGTATGCAGAAACATCGAGAGCGCTCTTTTCGCGCTACTTAATGCGAGAAACACGTTATCTGGTGTTTTCACCACTCCACAGTGCGTTTGATATGCAGAACCGGCGATATCTTGGTTTTTGTGACGTTTCAAGCTCAGATATGCATTTTCTGCGATAATCTTGGTGAGACTTCTGTCCGAAGTATGCAGAATCATCGAGATCGCTCTTTTCGACCTATTTAATGCGAGCAAACACGTTATCTGGTGTTTTCACCACTCCACAGTGCGTTTGATATGCAGAACCAGCGATATCTAGGATTTCGTGGGGTTTCAAGCTGAGATATGCATTTTTTACGATAATCATGGTGAGACTTCTGTCCGAAGTATGCAGAATCATCGAGATCGCACTTTTCGAGCTATTTAATGCGAGAAACACGTTATCTGGAGTTTTCAGCACTGCACAGTCCGTTTGATATGCAGAACCAGCGATATCTGGGTTTTCGTGGGGTTTCAATCTGAGATATGCATTTTCTGCGATAATCTTGGTGAGGCTTCTGTCCGAAGTGTGCAGAATCATCGAGATCGCTCTTTTCGAGCTATTTAATGCGAGAAACACGTTTTCTGGGGTTTTCACCACACCACAGTTCGTTGTATATGCAGAACAGGTGACATCTTGGTTTTCGTGGGGTTTCAAGCTGAGATATGCATTATCTGCGATAATCTTGGTGAGACTTCTGTCCGAAGTATGCAGAATCATCGAGATCGCACTTTTCGAGCTATTTAATGCGAGAAACAAGTTATCTGGTGTTTGCACCACTCCACAGTGCGTATGATATGCAGAACCGACGATATCTTGGTTTTCGTGGTGTTTCAAGCTCAGATATCCATTTTCTGCGATAATCTTGGTGAGACTTCTGTCCGAAGTATGCGGAATCATCGAGATCGCTCTTTTCGAGATATTTAATGCGAGAAACACGTTATCTGGTATTTTCACCACTCCACAGTGCGTTTGATATGCAGAACCGGCGATATCTTGGTTTTTGTGGCGTTTCAAGCTCAGATATGCTTTTTCTGCGATAATCTTGGTGAAACTTCTGTCCGAAGTATGCAGAATCATCGAGATCGCTCTTTTCGACCTATTTAATGCGAGCAAACACGTTATCTGGTGTTTTCACCACTCCACAGTGCGTTTGATATGCAGAACCAGCGAAATCTTGGTTTTCGTGGGGTTTCAAGCTGAGATATGCATTTTTTACGATAATTTTGGTGAGACTTCTGTCCGAAGTATGCAGAATCATCGAGATCGCTCGTTTCGAGCTATATAATGCGAGAAACACGTTATCTGGTGTTTTCACCACTCCTAGTGCGTTTGATATGCAGAACCGGCGATATATTGGTTTTCGTGGGGTTTCAAGCTGAGATATGCATTTTCTGCGATAATCTTGGTGAGACTTCTGTCCGAAGTATGCTGAATCATCGAGATCGCTCTTTTCGAGCTATTTAATGCGAGAAACACGTTTTCTGGGGTTTTCACCACTCCACAGTTCTTTGGATATGCAGAACAGGAGATATCTTGGTTTGTGTGGGGTTTCAAGCAGAGATATGCATTTTCTGCGATAATCTTGGTGAGACTTCTGTTAGAAGTATGCAGAATCATCGAGATCGCACTTTTCGAGCTATTTAATGCGAGAAACACGTTATCTGGTGCTTTCACCACTCCACAGTGCGTTTGATATGCAGAACCGGCGATATTTTGGTTTTCGTGGGGTTTCAAGCTGAGATATGCATTTTTTACAATAATTTTGGTGAGACTTCTGTCCGAAGTATGCAGAATCATCGAGATCGCTCGTTTCGAGCTAGTTAGTGCGAGAAACACGTTATCTGGTGTTTTCACCACTCCACAGTGCGTTTGATATGCAGAACAGTAGATACCTTGCTTTTCGTGGGGTTTCAAGCTGAGATATGCATTTTTTACGATAATCATGGTGAGACTTCTGTCCGAAGTATGCAGAATCATCGAGATCGCACTTATCGAGCTATTTAATGCGAGAAACACGTTATCTGGAGTTTTCAGCACTCCACAGTGCGTTTGATATGCAGAACCGGCGATATCTTGGTTTTTGTGGCGTTTCAATCTCAGATATGCATTTTCTGCGATAATCTTGGTGAGACTTCTGTCCGAAGTATGCAGAATCATCGAGATCGCTCTTTTCGACCTATTTAATGCGAGCAAACACGTTATCTGGTGTTTTCACCACTCCACAGTGCGTTTGATATGCAGAACCAGCGATATCTAGGATTTCGTGGGGTTTCAAGCTGAGATATGCATTTTTTACGATAATCATGGTGAGACTTCTGTCCGAAGTATGCAGAATCATCGAGATCGCACTTTTCGTGCTATTTAATGCGAGAAACACGTTATCTGGAGTTTTCAGCACTGCACAGTGCGTTTGGTATGCAGAACCAGCGATATCTGGGTTTTCGTGGGGTTTCAATCTGAGATATGCATTTTCTGCGATAATCTTGGTGAGACTTCTGTCCGAAGTGTGCAGAATCATCGAGATCGCTCTTTTCGAGCTATTTAATGCGAGAAACACGTTATCTGGTATTTTCACCACTCCACAGTGCGTTTGATATGCAGAACCGGCGATATCTTGGTTTTTGTGGCGTTTCATGCTCAGATATGCTTTTTCTGCGATAATCTTGGTGAGACTTCTGTCCGAAGTATGCAGAATCATCGAGATCGCTCTTTTCGACCTATTTAATGCGAGCAAACACGTTATCTGGTGTTTTCACCACTCCACAGTGCGTTTGATATGCAGAACCAGCGAAATCTTGGTTTTCGTGGGGTTTCAAGCTGAGATATGCATTTTTTACGATAATTTTGGTGAGACTTCTGTCCGAAGTATGCAGAATCATCGAGATCGCTCGTTTCGAGCTATATAATGCGAGAAACACGTTATCTGGTGTTTTCACCACTCCTAGTGCGTTTGATATGCAGAACCGGCGATATATTGGTTTTCGTGGGGTTTCAAGCTGAGATATGCATTTTCTGCGATAATCTTGGTGAGACTTCTGTCCGAAGTATGCAGAATCATCGAGATCGCTCGTTTCGAGCTAGTTAGTGCGAGAAACACGTTATCTGGTGTTTTCACCACTCCACAGTGCGTTTGATATGCAGAACAGTAGATACCTTGCTTTTCGTGGGGTTTCAAGCTGAGATATGCATTTTCTGCGATAATCTTGTTGAGACTTCTGTCCGAACTATGCAGAATCATCGAGATCGCTCTTTTCGACCTATTTAATGCGAGCAAACACGTTATCTGGTGTTTTCACCACTCCACAGTGCGTTTGATATGCAGAACCAGCGATATCTAGGATTTCGTGGGGTTTCAAGCTGAGATATGCATTTTCTGCGATAATCTTGGTGAGACTTCTGTCCGAAGTGTGCAGAATCATCGAGATCGCTCTTTTCGAGCTATTTAATGCGAGAAACACGTTTTCTGGGGTTTTCACCACACCACAGTTCGTTGTATATGCAGAACAGGTGATATCTTGGTTTTCGTGGGGTTTCAAGCTGAGATATGCATTATCTGCGATAATCTTGGTGAGACTTCTGTCCGAAGTATGCAGAATCATCGAGATCGCACTTTTCGAGCTATTTAATGCGAGAAACAAGTTATCTGGTGTTTGCACCACTCCACAGTGCGTATGATATGCAGAACCAGCGATATCTGGGTTTTCGTGGGGTTTCAATCTGAGATATGCATTTTCTGCGATAATCTTGGTGAGACTTCTGTCCGAAGTGTGCAGAATCATCGAGATCGCTCTTTTCGAGCTATTTAATGCGAGAAACACGTTTTCTGGGGTTTTCACCACACCACAGTTCGTTGTATATGCAGAACAGGTGATATCTTGGTTTTCGTGGGGTTTCAAGCTGAGATATGCATTATCTGCGATAATCTTGGTGAGACTTCTGTCCGAAGTATGCAGAATCATCGAGATCGCACTTTTCGAGCTATTTAATGCGAGAAACAAGTTATCTGGTGTTTGCACCACTCCACAGTGCGTATGATATGCAGAACCGACGATATCTTGGTTTTCGTGGTGTTTCAAGCTCAGATATGCATTTTCTGCGATCATCTTGGTGAGACTTCTGTCCGAAGTATGCGGAATCATCGAGATCGCTCTTTTCGAGATATTTAATGCGAGAAACACGTTATCTGGTATTTTCACCACTCCACAGTGCGTTTGATATGCAGAACCGGCGATATCTTGGTTTTTGTGGCGTTTCAAGCTCAGATATGCTTTTTCTGCGATAATCTTGGTGAGACTTCTGTCCGAAGTATGCAGAATCATCGAGATCGCTCTTTTCGACCTATTTAATGCGAGCAAACACGTTATCTGGTGTTTTCACCACTCCACAGTGCGTTTGATATGCAGAACCAGCGAAATCTAGGTTTTCGTGGGGTTTCAAGCTGAGATATTCCTTTTGTTACGATAATTTTGGTGAGACTTCTGTCCGAAGTATGCAGAATCATCGAGATCGCTCGTTTCGAGCTATATAATGCGAGAATCACGTTATCTGGTGTTTTCACCACTCCTAGTGCGTTTGATATGCAGAACCGGCGATATATTGGTTTTCGTGGGGTTTCAAGCTGAGATATGCATTTTCTGCGATAATCTTGGTGAGACTTCTGTCCGAAGTATGCAGAATCATCGAGATCGCACTTTTCGAGCTATTTAATGCGAGAAACAAGTTATCTGGTGTTTGCACCACTCCACAGTGCGTATGATATGCAGAACCAGCGATATCTGGGTTTTCGTGGGGTTTCAATCTGAGATATGCATTTTCTGCGATAATCTTGGTGAGACTTCTGTCCGAAGTGTGCAGAATCATCGAGATCGCTCTTTTCGAGCTATTTAATGCGAGAAACACGTTTTCTGGGGTTTTCACCACACCACAGTTCGTTGTATATGCAGAACAGGTGATATCTTGGTTTTCGTGGGGTTTCAAGCTGAGATATACATTATCTGCGATAATCTTGGTGAGACTTCTGTCCGAAGTATGCAGAATCATCGAGATCGCACTTTTCGAGCTATTTAATGCGAGAAACAAGTTATCTGGTGTTTGCACCACTCCACAGTGCGTATGATATGCAGAACCGACGATATCTTGGTTTTCGTGGTGTTTCAAGCTCAGATATGCATTTTCTGCGATCATCTTGGTGAGACTTCTGTCCGAAGTATGCGGAATCATCGAGATCGCTCTTTTCGAGATATTTAATGCGAGAAACACGTTATCTGGTATTTTCACCACTCCACAGTGCGTTTGATATGCAGAACCGGCGATATCTTGGTTTTTGTGGCGTTTCAAGCTCAGATATGCTTTTTCTGCGATAATCTTGGTGAGACTTCTGTCCGAAGTATGCAGAATCATCGAGATCGCTCTTTTCGACCTATTTAATGCGAGCAAACACGTTATCTGGTGTTTTCACCACTCCACAGTGCGTTTGATATGCAGAACCGGCGATATCTTGGTTTTTGTGGCGTTTCTAGCTCAGATATGCTTTTTCTGCGATAATCTTGGTGAGACTTCTGTCCGAAGTATGCAGAATCATCGAGATCGCACTTTTCGAGCTATTTAATGCGAGAAACAAGTTATCTGGTGTTTGCACCACTCCACAGTGCGTATGATATGCAGAACCGACGATATCTTGGTTTTCGTGGTGTTTCAAGCTCAGATATGCATTTTCTGCGATAATCTTGGTGAGACTTCTGTCCGAAGTATGCGGAATCATCGAGATCGCTCTTTTCGACATATTTAATGCGAGAAACACGTTATCTGGTATTTTCACCACTCCACAGTGCGTTTGATATGCAGAACCAGCGAAATCTTGGTTTTCGTGGGGTTTCAAGCTGAGATATGCATTTTTTACGATAATTTTGGTGAGACTTCTGTCCGAAGTATGCAGAATCATCGAGATCGCTCGTTTCGAGCTATATAATGCGAGAAACACGTTATCTGGTGTTTTCACCACTCCTAGTGCGTTTGATATGCAGAACCGGCGATATATTGGTTTTCGTGGGGTTTCAAGCTGAGATATGCATTTTCTGCGATAATCTTGGTGAGACTTCTGTCCGAAGTATGCTGAATCATCGAGATCGCTCTTTTCGAGCTATTTAATGCGAGAAACACGTTTTCTGGGGTTTTCACCACTCCACAGTTCTTTGGATATGCAGAACAGGAGATATCTTGGTTTGTGTGGGGTTTCAAGCAGAGATATGCATTTTCTGCGATAATCTTGGTGAGACTTCTGTTAGAAGTATGCAGAATCATCGAGATCGCACTATTCGAGCTATTTAATGCGAGAAACACGTTATCTGGTGTTTTCACCACTCCACAGTGCGTTTGATATGCAGAACCGGCGATATTTTGGTTTTCGTGGGGTTTCAAGCTGAGATATGCATTTTTTACAATAATTTTGGTGAGACTTCTGTCCGAAGTATGCAGAATCATCGAGATCGCTCGTTTCGAGCTAGTTAGTGCGAGAAACACGTTATCTGGTGTTTTCACCACTCCACAGTGCGTTTGATATGCAGAACAGTAGATACCTTGCTTTTCGTGGGGTTTCAAGCTGAGATATGCATTTTCTGCGATAATCTTGTTGAGACTTCTGTCCGAAGTATGCAGAATCATCGAGATCGCTCTTTTCGACCTATTTAATGCGAGCAAACACGTTATCTGGTGTTTTCACCACTCCACAGTGCGTTTGATATGCAGAACCAGCGATATCTAGGATTTCGTGGGGTTTCAAGCTGAGATATGCATTTTGTGCGATAATCTTGGTGAGACTTCTGTCCGAAGTGTGCAGAATCATCGAGATAGCTCTTTTCGAGCTATTTAATGCGAGAAACACGTTTTCTGGGGTTTTCACCACACCACAGTTCGTTGTATATGCAGAACAGGTGATATCTTGGTTTTCGTGGGGTTTCAAGCTGAGATATGCATTATCTGCGATAATCTTGGTGAGACTTCTGTCCGAAGTATGCAGAATCATCGAGATCGCACTTTTCGAGCTATTTAATGCGAGAAACAAGTTATCTGGTGTTTGCACCACTCCACAGTGCGTATGATATGCAGAACCAGCGATATCTGGGTTTTCGTGGGGTTTCAATCTGAGATATGCATTTTCTGCGATAATCTTGGTGAGACTTCTGTCCGAAGTGTGCAGAATCATCGAGATCGCTCTTTTCGAGCTATTTAATGCGAGAAACACGTTTTCTGGGGTTTTCACCACACCACAGTTCGTTGTATATGCAGAACAGGTGATATCTTGGTTTTCGTTGGGTTTCAAGCTGAGATATGCATTATCTGCGATAATCTTGGTGAGACTTCTGTCCGAAGTATGCAGAATCATCGAGATCGCACTTTTCGAGCTATTTAATGCGAGAAACAAGTTATCTGGTGTTTGCACCACTCCACAGTGCGTATGATATGCAGAACCGACGATATCTTGGTTTTCGTGGTGTTTCAAGCTCAGATATGCATTTTCTGCGATCATCTTGGTGAGACTTCTGTCCGAAGTATGCGGAATCATCGAGATCGCTCTTATCGAGATATTTAATGCGAGAAACACGTTATCTGGTATTTTCACCACTCCACAGTGCGTTTGATATGCAGAACCGGCGATATCTTGGTTTTTGTGGCGTTTCAAGCTCAGATATGCTTTTTCTGCGATAATCTTGGTGAGACTTCTGTCCGAAGTATGCAGAATCATCGAGATCGCTCTTTTCGACCTATTTAATGCGAGCAAACACGTTATCTGGTGTTTTCACCACTCCACAGTGCGTTTGATATGCAGAACAGTAGATACCTTGCTTTTCGTGGGGTTTCAAGCTGAGATATGCATTTTTTACAATAATTTTGGTGAGACTTCTGTCCGAAGTATGCAGAATCATCGAGATCGCTCGTTTCGAGCTAGTTAGTGCGAGAAACACGTTATCTGGTGTTTTCACCACTCCACAGTGCGTTTGATATGCAGAACAGTAGATACCTTGCTTTTCGTGGGGTTTCAAGCTGAGATATGCATTTTTTACGATAATCATGGTGAGACTTCTGTCCGAAGTATGCAGAATCATCGAGATCGCACTTATCGAGCTATTTAATGCGAGAAACACGTTATCTGGATTTTTCAGCACTCCACAGTGCGTTTGATATGCAGAACCGGCGATATCTTGGTTTTTGTGGGGTTTCAAGCTGAGATATGCATTTTTTACGATAATCATGGTGAGACTTCTGTCCGAAGTATGCAGAATCATCGAGATCGCACTTTTCGTGCTATTTAATGCGAGAAACACGTTATCTGGAGTTTTCAGCACTGCACAGTGCGTTTGATATGCAGAACCAGCGATATCTGGGTTTTCGTGGGGTTTCAATCTGAGATATGCATTTTCTGCTATAATCTTGGTGAGACTTCTGTCCGAAGTGTGCAGAATCATCGAGATCGCTCTTTTCGAGCTATTTAATGCGAGAAACACGTTTTCTGGGGTTTTCACCACACCACAGTTCGTTGTATATGCAGAACAGGTGATATCTTGGTTTTCGTGGGGTTTCAAGCTGAGATATGCATTATCTGCGATAATCTTGGTGAGACTTCTGTCCGAAGTATGCAGAATCATCGAGATCGCACTTTTCGAGCTATTTAATGCGAGAAACAAGTTATCTGGTGTTTGCACCACTCCACAGTGCGTATGATATGCAGAACCGACGATATCTTGGTTTTCGTGGTGTTTCAAGCTCAGATATGCATTTTCTGCGATAATCTTGGTGAGACTTCTGTCCGAAGTATGCGGAATCATCGAGATCGCTCTTTTCGAGATATTTAATGCGAGAAACACGTTATCTGGTATTTTCACCACTCCACAGTGCGTTTGATATGCAGAACCGGCGATATCTTGGTTTTTGTGGCGTTTCAAGCTCAGATATGCTTTTTCTGCGATAATCTTGGTGAGACTTCTGTCCGAAGTATGCAGAATCATCGAGATCGCTCTTTTCGACCTATTTAATGCGAGCAAACACGTTATCTGGTGTTTTCACCACTCCACAGTGCGTTTGATATGCAGAACCAGCGAAATCTTGGTTTTCGTGGGGTTTCAAGCTGAGATATGCATTTTTCACGATAATTTTGGTGAGACTTCTGTCCGAAGTATGCAGAATCATCGAGATCGCTCGTTTCGAGCTATATAATGCGAGAAACACGTTATCTGGTGTTTTCACCACTCCTAGTGCGTTTGATATGCAGAACCGGCGATATATTGGTTTTCGTGGGGTTTCAAGCTGAGATATGCATTTTCTGCGATAATCTTGGTGAGACTTCTGTCCGAAGTATGCTGAATCATCGAGATCGCTCTTTTCGAGCTATTTAATGCGAGAAACACGTTTTCTGGGGTTTTCACCACTCCACAGTTCTTTGGATATGCAGAACAGGAGATATCTTGGTTTGTGTGGGGTTTCAAGCAGAGATATGCATTTTCTGCGATAATCTTGGTGAGACTTCTGTTAGAAGTATGCAGAATCATCGAGATCGCACTTTTCGAGCTATTTATTGCGAGAAACACGTTATCTGGTGTTTTCACCACTCCACAGTGCGTTTGATATGCAGAACCGGCGATATTTTGGTTTTTGTGGGGTTTCAAGCTGAGATATGCATTTTTTACAATAATATTGGTGAGACTTCTGTCCGAAGTATGCAGAATCATCGAGATCGCTCGTTTCGAGCTAGTTAGTGCGAGAAACACGTTATCTGGTGTTTTCACCACTCCACAGTGCGTTTGATATGCAGAACAGTAGATACCTTGCTTTTCGTGGCGTTTCAAGCTGAGATATGCATTTTCTGCGATAATCTTGGTGAGACTTCTGTCCGAAGTGTGCAGAATCATCGAGATCGCTCTTTTCGAGCTATTTAATGCGAGAAACACGTTTTCTGGGGTTTTCACCACACCACAGTTCGTTGTATATGCAGAACAGGTGATATCTTGGTTTTCGTGGGGTTTCAAGCTGAGATATGCATTATCTGCGATAATCTTGGTGAGACTTCTGTCCGAAGTATGCAGAATCATCGAGATCGCACTTTTCGAGCTATTTAATGCGAGAAACAAGTTATCTGGTGTTTGCACCACTCCAAAGTGCGTATGATATGCAGAACCGACGATATCTTGGTTTTCGTGGTGTTTCAAGCTCAGATATGCATTTTCTGCGATAATCTTGGTGAGACTTCTGTCCGAAGTATGCTTAATCTTCGAGATCGCTCTATTCGAGCTATTTAATGCGAGAAACACGTTATCTGGTGTTTTCAGCACTCCACAGTGCGTTTGATATGCAGAACCAGCGATATCTTGGCTTTCGTGGGGTTTCAAGCTGAGATATACATTTTTTACAATAATCTTGGTGAGACTTCTGTCCGATGTATGCAGAATCATCGAGATCGCACTTTGCGAGCTATTTAATGCGAGAAACACGTTATCTGGTGTTTTCACCACTCCACAGTGCGTTTGATATGCAGAACAGGTGATATCTTGGTTTTCGTGGTGTTTCAAGCTCAGATATGCATTTTCTGCGATAATCTTGGTGAGACTTCTGTCCGAAGTATGCAGAATCATCGAGATCGCTCTTTTCGACCTATTTAATGCGAGCAAACACGTTATCTGGTGTTTTCACCACTCCACAGTGCGTTTGATATGCAGAACCAGCGAAATCTTGGTTTTCGTGGGGTTTCAAGCTGAGATATGCATTTTCTGCGATAATCTTGGAGAGACTTCTGTCCGAAGTGTGCAGAATCATCGAGATCGCTCTTTTCGAGCTATTTAATGCGAGAAACACGTTTTCTGGGGTTTTCACCACACCACAGTTCGTTGTATATGCAGAACAGGTGATATCTGGGTTTTCGAGGGGTTTCAAGTTGAGATATGCATTTTCTGCCATAAACTTGGTGAGACTTCTGTCCGAAGTGTGCAGAATCATCGAGATCGCTCTTTTCGAGATATTTAATGCGAGAAACAAGTTATCTGGTGTTTTCACCACTCCACAGTGCGTTTGATATGCAGAACCAGCGATATCTTTGTTTTCGTGGGGTTTCAAGCTCAGATATGCATTATCTGCGATGATCTTGGTGAGACTTCTGTCCGAAGTATGCAGAATCATCGAGATCGCACTTTTCGAGGTATTTAATGCGAAAAACACGTTATCTGGAGTTTTCAGCACTCCACAGTGCGTTTGATATGCAGAACCAGCGATATCTGGGTTTTCGTGGGGTTTCAAGCTGAGATATGCATTTTCTGCGATAATCTTGGTGAGACTTCTGTCCGAAGTGTGCAGAATCATCGAGATCGCTCTTTTCGAGCTATTTAATGCGAGAAACACGTTTTCTGGGGTTTTCACCACACCACAGTTCGTTGTATATGCAGAACAGGTGATATCTGGGTTTTCGAGGGGTTTCAAGTTGAGATATGCATTTTCTGCCATAAACTTGGTGAGACTTCTGTCCGAAGTATGCTGAATCATCGAGATCGCTCTTTTCGAGATAGTTAATGCGAGAAAAACCTTATCTGGTGTTTTCACCACTCCACAGTGCGTTTGATATGCAGAACCAGCGATATCTTGGCTTTCGTGGGGTTTCAAGCTGAGATATGCATTTTTCACGATAATGTTGCCGAGACTTCTGTCCGAAGTATGCAGAATCATCGAGATCGCTCTTTTCGAGCTATTTAATGCGAGAAACACGTTATCTGGTATTTCCACCACTCCACAGAGCGTTTGATATGCAGTACCAGCGATATCTGGGTTTTCGTGGGGTTTCAATCTGAGATATGCATTTTCTGCGATAATCTTGGTGAGACTTCTGTCCGAAGTGTGCAGAATCATCGAGATCGCTCTTTTCGAGCTATTTAATGCGAGAAACACGTTTTCTAGGGGTTTTCACCACACCACAGTTCGTTGTATATGCAGAACAGGTGATATCTTGGTTTTCGTGGGGTTTCAAGCTGAGATATGCATTATCTGCGATAATCTTGGTGAGACTTCTGTCCGAAGTATGCAGAATCATCGAGATCGCACTTTTCGAGCTATTTAATGCGAGAAACAAGTTATCTGGTGTTTTCACCACTCCACAGTGCGTATGATATGCAGAACCGACGATATCTTGGTTTTCGTGGTGTTTCAAGCTCAGATATGCATTTTCTGCGATAATCTTGGTGAGACTTCTGTCCGAAGTATGCGGAATCATCGAGATCTCTCTTTTCGAGATATTTAATGCGAGAAACACGTTATCTGGTATTTTCACCACTCCACAGTGCGTTTGATATGCAGAACCGGCGATATCTTGGTTTTTGTGGCGTTTCAAGCTCAGATATGCATTTTCTGCGATAATCTTGGTGAGACTTCTGTCCGAAGTATGCAGATTCATCGAGATCGCTCTTTTCGACCTATTTAATGCGAGCAAACACGTTATCTGGTGTTTTCACCACTCCACAGTGCGTTTGATATGCAGAACCAGCGAAATCTTGGTTTTCGTGGGGTTTCAAGCTGATATATGCATTTTTTACGATAATCTTGGTGAGACTTCTGTCCGAAGTATGCAGAATCATCGAGATCGCACTTTTCGAGCTATTTAATGCGAGAAACACGTTATCAGGAGTTTTCAGCACTCCACAGTGCGTTTGATATGCAGAACCAGCGATATCTGGATTTTCGTGGGGTTTCAAGCTGAGATATGCATTTTCTGCGATAATCTTGGTGAGACTTCTGTCCGAAGTGTGCAGAATCATCGAGATCGCTCTTTTCGAGCTATTTAATGCGAGAAACAAGTTATCTGGTGTTTTCACCACTCCACAGTGCGTTTGATATGCAGAACCAGCGATATCTTTGTTTTCGTGGGGTTTCAAGCTCAGATATGCATTTTCTGCGATGATCTTGGTGAGACTTCTGTCCGAAGTATGCAGAATCATCGAGATCGCACTTTTCGAGGTATTTAATGCGAGAAACACGTTATCTGGAGTTTTCAGCACTCCACAGTGCGTTTGATATGCAGAACCAGCGATATCTGGGTTTTCGTGGGGTTTCAAGCTGAGATATGCATTTTCTGCGATAATCTTGGTGAGACTTCTGTCCGAAGTGTGCAGAATCATCGAGATCGCTCTTTTCGAGCTATTTAATGCGAGAAACACGTTTTCTGGGGTTTTCACCACACCACAGTTCGTTGTATATGCAGAACAGGTGATATCTGGGTTTTCGAGGGGTTTCAAGTTGAGATATGCATTTTCTGCCATAAACTTGGTGAGACTTCTGTCCGAAGTATGCTGAATCATCGAGATCGCTCTTTTCGAGATAGTTAATGCGAGAAAAACCTTATCTGGTGTTTTCACCACTCCACAGTGCGTTTGATATGCAGAACCAGCGATATCTTGGCTTTCGTGGGGTTTCAAGCTGAGATATACATTTTTTACAATAATCTTGGTGAGACTTCTGTCCGAAGTATGCAGAATCATCGAGATCGCACTTTTCGAGCTATTTAATGCGAGAAACACGTTATCAGGAGTTTTCAGCACTCCACAGTGCGTTTGATATGCAGAACCAGCGATATCTGGATTTTCGTGGGGTTTCAAGCTGAGATATGCATTTTCTGCGATAATCTTGGTGAGACTTCTGTCCGAAGTATGCAGAATCATCGAGATCGCACTTTTCGAGCTATTTAATGCGAGAAACACGTTATCAGGAGTTTTCAGCACTCCACAGTGCGTTTGATATGCAGAACCAGCGATATCTGGATTTTCGTGGGGTTTCAAGCTGAGATATGCATTTTCTGCGATAATCTTGGTGAGACTTCTGTCCGAAGTGTGCAGAATCATCGAGATCGCTCTTTTCGAGCTATTTAATGCGAGAAACAAGTTATCTGGTGTTTTCACCACTCCACAGTGCGTTTGATATGCAGAACCAGCGATATCTTTGTTTTCGTGGGGTTTCAAGCTCAGATATGCATTTTCTGCGATGATCTTGGTGAGACTTCTGTCCGAAGTATGCAGAATCATCGAGATCGCACTTTTCGAGGTATTTAATGCGAGAAACACGTTATCTGGAGTTTTCAGCACTCCACAGTGCGTTTGATATGCAGAACCAGCGATATCTGGGTTTTCGTGGGGTTTCAAGCTGAGATATGCATTTTCTGCGATAATCTTGGTGAGACTTCTGTCCGAAGTGTGCAGAATCATCGAGATCGCTCTTTTCGAGCTATTTAATGCGAGAAACACGTTTTCTGGGGTTTTCACCACACCACAGTTCGTTGTATATGCAGAACAGGTGATATCTGGGTTTTCGAGGGGTTTCAAGTTGAGATATGCATTTTCTGCCATAAACTTGGTGAGACTTCTGTCCGAAGTATGCTGAATCATCGAGATCGCTCTTTTCGAGATAGTTAATGCGAGAAAAACCTTATCTGGTGTTTTCACCACTCCACAGTGCGTTTGATATGCAGAACCAGCGATATCTTGGCTTTCGTGGGGTTTCAAGCTGAGATATGCATTTTTCACGATAATGTTGCCGAGACTTCTGTCCGAAGTATGCAGAATCATCGAGATCGCTCTTTTCGAGCTATTTAATGCGAGAAACACGTTATCTTGTATTTCCACCACTCCACAGAGCGTTTGATATGCAGTACCAGCGATATCTGGGTTTTCGTGGGGTTTCAATCTGAGATATGCATTTTCTGCGATAATCTTGGTGAGACTTCTGTCCGAAGTGTGCAGAATCATCGAGATCGCTCTTTTCGAGCTATTTAATGCGAGAAACACGTTTTCTGGGGTTTTCACCACACCACAGTTCGTTGTATATGCAGAACAGGTGATATCTTGGTTTTCGTGGGGTTTCAAGCTGAGATATGCATTATCTGCGATAATCTTGGTGAGACTTCTGTCCGAAGTATGCAGAATCATCCAGATCGCACTTTTCGAGCTATTTAATGCGAGAAACAAGTTATCTGGTGTTTTCACCACTCCACAGTGCGTATGATATGCAGAATCGACGATATCTTGGTTTTCGTGGTGTTTCAAGCTCAGATATGCATTTTCTGCGATAATCTTGGTGAGACTTCTGTCCGAAGTATGCGGAATCATCGAGATCGCTCTTTTCGAGATATTTAATGCGAGAAACACGTTATCTGGTATTTTCACCACTCCACAGTGCGTTTGATATGCAGAACCGGCGATATCTTGGTTTTTGTGGCGTTTCAAGCTCAGATATGCATTTTCTGCGATAATCTTGGTGAGACTTCTGTCCGAAGTATGCAGATTCATCGAGATCGCTCTTTTCGACCTATTTAATGCGAGCAAACACGTTATCTGGTGTTTTCACCACTCCACAGTGCGTTTGATATGCAGAACCAGCGAAATCTTGGTTTTCGTGGGGTTTCAAGCTGAGATATGCATTTTTTACGATAATCTTGGTGAGACTTCTGTCCGAAGTATGCTTAATCTTCGAGATCGCTCTATTCGAGCTATTTAATGCGAGAAACACGTTATCTGGTGTTTTCAGCACTCCACAGTGCGTTTGATACGCAGAACCAGCGATATCTTGGCTTTCGTGGGGTTTCAAGCTGAGATATACATTTTTTACAATAATCTTGGTGAGACTTCTGTCCGAAGTATGCAGAATCATCGAGATCGCACTTTTCGAGCTATTTAATGCGAGAAACACGTTATCAGGAGTTTTCAGCACTCCACAGTGCGTTTGATATGCAGAACCAGCGATATCTGGATTTTCGTGGGGTTTCAAGCTGAGATATGCATTTTCTGCGATAATCTTGGTGAGACTTCTGTCCGAAGTGTGCAGAATCATCGAGATCGCTCTTTTCGAGCTATTTAATGCGAGAAACACGTTTTCTGGGGTTTTCACCACACCACAGTTCGTTTTATATGCAGAACAGGTGATATCTTGGTTTTCGAGGGGTTTCTGCCATAAACTTGGTGAGACTTCTGTCCGAAGTATGCTGAATCATCGAGATCGCTCTTTTCGAGATAGTTAATCCGAGAAAAACCTTATCTGGTGTTTTCACCACTCCACAGTGCGTTTGATATGCAGAACCAGCGATATCTTGGCTTTCGTGGGGTTTCAAGCTGAGATATGCATTTTTCACGATAATGTTGCTGAGACTTCTGTCCGAAGTATGCAGAATCATCGAGATCGCTCTTTTCGAGCTATTTAATGCGAGAAACACGTTATCTGGTATTTCCACCACTCCACAGAGCGTTTGATATGCAGCACCAGCGATATCTTGGTTTTCGTGGGGTTTCAAGCTGAGATATGCATTTTCTGCGATAATCTTGGTGAGACTTCTGTCCGAAGTATGCAGAATCATCGAGATCGCACTTTTCGAGTTATTTAATGCGAGAAACAAGTTATCTAGTGTTTTCACCACTCCACAGTGCGTATGATATGCAGAACCGACGATATCTTGGTTTTCGTGGGGTTTCAAGCTCAGATATGCATTTTCTGCCATAATCTTGGTGAGACTTCTGTCCGAAGTATGCGGAATCATCGAGATCGCTCTTTTCGAGACATTTAATGCGAGAAACACGTTATCTGGTGTTTTCACCACTCCACAGTGCGTTTGATATGCAGTACCAGCGATATCTTGGTTTTCGTGGGGTTTCAAGCTGAGATATGCATTTTTTACGATAATCTTGGTGAGACTTCTGTCCGAAGTATACTTAATCTTCGAGATCGCTCTATTCGAGCTATTTAATGCGAGAAACACGTTATCTGGTGTTTTCAGCACTCCACAGTGCGTTTGATATGCAGAACAGGAGATATCTTGGTTTTCGTGGGGTTTCAAGCTCAGATATGCATTTTGTGCGATGATCTTGGTGAGACTTCTGTCCGAAGTATGCAGAATCATCGAGATCGCTCTTTTCGAGCTATTTAATGCGAGAAACAAGTTATCTGGTGTTTTCACCACTCCACAGTGCGTTTGATATGCAGAACCAGCGATATCTTGGCTTTCGTGGGGTTTCAAGCTGAGATATGCATTTTTTACGATAATCATGGTGAGACTTCTGTCCGAAGTATGCAGAATCATCGAGATCGCACTTTTCGAGCTATTTAATGCGAGAAACACGTTATCTGGAGTTTTCAGCACTGCACAGTGCGTTTGATATGCAGAACCAGCGATATCTGGGTTTTCGTGGGGTTTCAAGCTCAGATATGCATTTTCTGCGATGATCTTGGTGAGACTTCTGTCCGAAGTATGCAGAATCATCGAGATCGCTCTTTTCGACCTATTTAATGCGAGCGAACACGTTATCTGGTGTTTTCACCACTCCACAGTGCGTTTGATATGCAGAACCAGCGAAATCTTGGTTTTCGTGGGGTTTCAAGCTGAGATATGCATTTTTTATGATAATCTTGGTGAGACTTCTGTCCGAAGTATGCTTAATCTTCGAGATCGCTCTATTCGAGCTATTTAATGCGAGAAACACGTTATCTGGTGTTTTCAGCACTCCACAGTGCGTTTGATATGCAGAACCAGCGATATCTTGGCTTTCGTGGGGTTTCAAGCTGAGATATGCATTTTTTACGATAATCATGGTGAGACTTCTGTCCGAAGTATGCAGAATCATCGAGATCGCACTTTTCGAGCTATTTAATGCGAGAAACACGTTATCTGGAGTTTTCAGCACTGCACAGTGCGTTTGATATGCAGAACCAGCGATATCTGGGTTTTCGTGGGGTTTCAATCTGAGATATGCATTTTCTGCGATAATCTTGGTGAGACTTCTGTCCGAAGTGTGCAGAATCATCGAGATCGCTCTTTTCGAGCTATTTAATGCGAGAAACACGTTTTCTGGGGTTTTCACCACACCACAGTTCGTTGTATATGCAGAACAGGTGATATCTTGGTTTTCGTGGGGTTTCAAGCTGAGATATGCATTATCTGCGATGATCTTGGTGAGACTTCTGTCCGAAGTATGCAGAATCATCGAGATCGCACTTTTCGAGCTATTTAATGCGAGAAACACGTTATCTGGTGTTTTCACCACTCTACAGTGCGTTTGATATGCCGAACCGGCGATATCTTGGTTTTTGTGGCGTTTCAAGCTCAGATATGCATTTTCTGCGATAATCTTGGTGAGACTTCTGTCCGAAGTATGCAGAATCATCGAGATCGCTCATTTCGACCTATTTAATGCGAGCAAACACGTTATCTGGTGTTTTCACCACTCCACAGTGCGTTTGATATGCAGAACCAGCGAAATCTTGGTTTTCGTGGGGTTTCAAGCTGAGATATGCATTTTTTACGATAATCATGGTGAGACTTCTGTCCGAAGTATGCAGAATCATCGAGATCGCACTTTTCGAGCTATTTAATGCGAGAAACACGTTATCTGGTGTTTTCAGCACTCCACAGTACGTTTGATATGCAGAACCTGCGATATCTTGGCTTTCGTGGGGTTTCAAGCTGAGATATGCATTTTCTGCGATAATCTTGGTGAGACTTCTGTCCGAAGTATGCAGAATCATCGAGATCGCTCTATTCGTGCTATTTAATGCGAGAAACACGTTATCTGGTGTTTTCAGCACTCCACAGTGCGTTTGATATGCAGAACCAGCTATATCTTGGCTTTCGTGGGGTTTCAAGCTGAGATATGCATTTTTTACGATAATCTTGGTGAGACTTCTGTCCGAAGTATGCAGAATCATCGAGATCGCTCTTTTCGAGCTATTTAATGCGAGAAACAAGTTATCTGGTGTTTTCACCACTCCACAGTGCGTTTGATATGCAGAACCAGCGATATCTTTGTTTTCGTGGGGTTTCAAGCTCAGATATGCATTTTCTGCGATGATCTTGGTGAGACTTCTGTCCGAAGTATGCAGAATCATCGAGATCGCTCTTTTCGACCTATTTAATGCGAGCGAACACGTTATCTGGTGTTTTCACCACTCCACAGTGCGTTTGATATGCAGAACCAGCGAAATCTTGGTTTTCGTGGGGTTTCAAGCTGAGATATGCATTTTTTATGATAATCTTGGTGAGACTTCTGTCCGAAGTATGCTTAACCTTCGAGATCGCTCTATTCGAGCTATTTAATGCGAGAAACACGTTATCTGGTGTTTTCAGCACTCCACAGTGCGTTTGATATGCAGAACCAGCGATATCTTGGCTTTCGTGGGGTTTCAAGCTGAGATATGCATTTTTTACGATAATCATGGTGAGACTTCTGTCCGAAGTATGCAGAATCATCGAGATCGCACTTTTCGAGCTATTTAATGCGAGAAACACGTTATCTGGAGTTTTCAGCACTGCACAGTGCGTTTGATATGCAGAACCGGCGACATCTTGGATTTCGTCAGGTTTCAAGCTGAGATATGTATTTTCTACGATAATCTTGGTGAGACTTCTGTCCGAAGTATGCAGAATCATCGAGATCGCTCTTTTCGACCTATTTAATGCGAGCAAACACGTTATCTGGTGTTTTCACCACTCCACAGTGCGTTTGATATGCAGAACCAGCGAAATCTTGGTTTTCGTGGGGTTTCAAGCTGAGATATGCATTTTTTACGATAATCATGGTGAGACTTCTGTCCGAAGTATGCAGAATCATCGAGATCGCACTTTTCGAGCTATTTAATGCGAGAAACACGTTATCTGGTGTTTTCAGCACGCCACAGTGCGTTTGATATGCAGAACCAGCGATATCTTTGTGTTCGTGGGGTTTCAAGCTCAGATATGCATTTTCTGCGATTATCTTGGTGAGACTTCTGTCCGAAGTATGCAGAATCATCGAGATCGCTCTTTTCGACCTATTTAATGCGAGCGAACACGTTATCTGGTGTTTTCACCACTCCACAGTGCGTTTGATATGAGGAACCAGCGAAATCTTGGTTTTCGTGGGGTTTCAAGCTGAGATATGCATTTTTTATGATAATCTTGGTGAGACTTCTGTCCGAAGTATGCTTAATCTTCGAGATCGCTCTATTCGAGCTATTTAATGCGAGAAACACGTTATCTGGTGTTTTCAGCACTCCACAGTGCGTTTGATATGCAGAACCAGCGATATCTTGGCTTTCGTGGGGTTTCAAGCTGAGATATGCATTTTCTGCGATAATCTTGGTGAGACTTCTGTCGGAAGTATGCAGAATCATCGAGATCGCACTTTTCGAGTTATTTAATGCGAGAAACAAGTCATCTAGTGTTTTCACCACTCCACAGTGCGTATGATATGCAGAACCGACGATATCTTGGTTTTCGTGGGGTTTCAAGCTCAGATATGCATTTTCTGCCATAATCTTGGTGAGACTTCTGTCCGAAGTATGCGGAATCATCGAGATCGCTCTTTTCGAGACATTTAATGCGAGAAACACGTTATCTGGTGTTTTCACCACTCCACAGTGCGTTTGATATGCAGTACCAGCGATATCTTGGTTTTCGTGGGGTTTCAAGCGGAGATATGCATTTTTTACGAGAATCTTGGTGAGACTTCTGTCCGAAGTATGCAGAATCATCGAGATCGCTCTATTCGTGCTATTTAATGCGCCAAACACGTTATCTGTTGTTTTCAGCACTCCACAGTGCTTTTGATATGCAGAACCAGCGATATCTTGGTTTTCGTGGGGTTTCAAGCTGAGATATGCATTTTTTACGATAATCTTGGTGAGACTTCTGTCCGAAGTATACTTAATCTTCGAGATCGCTCTATTCGAGCTATTTAATGCGACAAACACGTTATCTGGTGTTTTCAGCACTCCACAGTGAGTTTGATATGCAGAACCAGCGATATCTTGGCTTTCGTGGGGTTTCAAGCTGAGATATGCATTTTTTACGATAATCTTGGTGAGACTTCTGTCCGAATGTATGCAGAATAATCGAGATCGCACTTTTCGAGCTATTTAATGCGAGAAACACGTTATCTGGTGTTTTCACCACTCCACAGTGCGTTTGATATGCAGAACAGCAGATATCTTGGTTTTCGTGGGGTTTCAAGCTCAGATATGCATTTTCTGCGATGATCTTGGTGAGACTTCTGTCCGAAGTATGCAGAATCATCGAGATCGCTCTTTTCGAGCTATTTAATGCGAGAAACAAGTTATCTGGTGTTTTCACCACTCCACAGTGCGTTTGATATGCAGAACCAGCGATATCTTTGTTTTCGTGGGGTTTCAAGCTCAGATATGCATTTTCTGCGATGATCTTGGTGAGACTTCTGTCCGAAGTATGCAGAATCATCGAGATCGCACTTTTCGAGTTATTTAATGCGAGAAACAAGTTATCTAGTGTTTTCACCACTCCACAGTGCGTATGATATGCAGAACCAGCGATATCTTGGCTTTCGTGGGGTTTCAAGCTGAGATATGCATTTTCTGCGATAATCTTGGTGAGACTTCTGTCCGAAGTATGCAGAATCATCGAGATCGCCCTTTTCGACCTATTTAATGCGAGCAAACACGTTATCTGGTGTTTTCACCACTCCACAGTGCGTTTGATATGCAGAACCAGCGAAATCTTGGTTTTCGTGGGGTTTCAAGCTGAGATATGCATTTTTTACGATAATCTTGGTGAGACTTCTGTCCGAAGTATACTTAATCTTCGAGATCGCTCTATTCGAGCTATTAAATGCGACAAACACGTTATCTGGTGTTTTCAGCACTCCACAGTGAGTTTGATATGCAGAACCAGCGATATCTTGGCTTTCGTGGGGTTTCAAGCTGAGATATGCATTTTTTACGATAATCTTGGTGAGACTTCTGTCCGAATGTATGCAGAATAATCGAGATCGCACTTTTCGAGCTATTTAATGCGAGAAACACGTTATCTGGTGTTTTCACCACTCCACAGTGCGTTTGATATGCAGAACAGGAGATATCTTGGTTTTCGTGGGGTTTCAAGCTCAGATATGCATTTTCTGCGATGATCTTGGTGAGACTTCTGTCCGAAGTATGCAGAATCATCGAGATCGCTCTTTTCGAGCTATTTAATGCGAGAAACAAGTTATCTGGTGTTTTCACCACTCCACAGTGCGTTTGATATGCAGAACCAGCGATATCTTTGTTTTCGTGGGGTTTCAAGCTCAGATATGCATTTTCTGCGATGATCTTGGTGAGACTTCTGTCCGAAGTATGCAGAATCATCGAGATCGCACTTTTCGAGTTATTTAATGCGAGAAACAAGTTATCTAGTGTTTTCACCACTCCACAGTGCGTATGATATGCAGAACCAGCGATATCTTGGCTTTCGTGGGGTTTCAAGCTGAGATATGCATTTTCTGCGATAATCTTGGTGAGACTTCTGTCCGAAGTATGCAGAAACATCGAGATCGCCCTTTTCGACCTATTTAATGCGAGCAAACACGTTATCTGGTGTTTTCACCACTCCACAGTGCGTTTGATATGCAGAACCAGCGAAATCTTGGTTTTCGTGGGGTTTCAAGCTGAGATATGCATTTTTTACGATAATCATGGTGAGACTTCTGTCCGAAGTATGCAGAATCATCGAGATCGCACTTTTCGAGCTATTTAATGCGAGAAACACGTTATCTGGTGTTTTCAGCACGCCACAGTGCGTTTGATATGCAGAACCAGCGATATCTTTGTGTTCGTGGGGTTTCAAGCTCAGATATGCATTTTCTGCGATGATCTTGGTGAGACTTCTGTCCGAAGTATGCAGAATCACCGAGATCGCTCTTTTCGACCTATTTAATGCGAGCGAACACGTTATCTGGTGTTTTCACCACTCCACAGTGCGTTTGATATGAGGAACCAGCGAAATCTTGGTTTTCGTGGGGTTTCAAGCTGAGATATGCATTTTTTATGATAATCTTGGTGAGACTTCTGTCCGAAGTATGCTTAATCTTCGAGATCGCTCTATTCGAGCTATTTAATGCGAGAAACACGTTATCTGGTGTTTTCAGCACTCCACAGTGCGTTTGATATGCAGAACCAGCGATATCTTGGCTTTCGTGGGGTTTCAAGCTGAGATATGCATTTTCTGCGATAATCTTGGTGAGACTTCTGTCCGAAGTATGCAGAATCATCGAGATCGCACTTTTCGAGTTATTTAATGCCAGAAACAAGTTATCTAGTGTTTTCACCACTCCACAGTGCGTATGATATGCAGAACCGACGATATCTTGGTTTTCGTGGGGTTTCAAGCTCAGATATGCATTTTCTGCCATAATCTTGGTGACACTTCTGTCCGAAGTATGCGGAATCATCGAGATCGCTCTTTTCGAGACATTTAATGCGAGAAACACGTTATCTGGTGTTTTCACCACTCCACAGTGCGTTTGATATGCAGTACCAGCGATATCTTGGTTTTCGTGGGGTTTCAAGCGGAGATATGCATTTTTTACGAGAATCTTGGTGAGACTTCTGTCCGAAGTATGCAGAATCATCGAGATCGCTCTATTCGTGCTATTTAATGCGCCATACACGTTATCTGTTGTTTTCAGCACTCCACAGTGCTTTTGATATGCAGAACCAGCGATATCTTGGTTTTCGTGGGGTTTCAAGCTGAGATATGCATTTTTTACGATAATCTTGGTGAGACTTCTGTCCGAAGTATACTTAATCTTCGAGATCGCTCTATTCGAGCTATTTAATGCGACAAACACGTTATCTGGTGTTTTCAGCACTCCACAGTGAGTTTGATATGCAGAACCAGCGATATCTTGGCTTTCGTGGGGTTTCAAGCTGAGATATGCATTTTTTACGATAATCTTGGTGAGACTTCTGTCCGAATGTATGCAGAATAATCGAGATCGCACTTTTCGAGCTATTTAATGCGAGAAACACGTTATCTGGTGTTTTCACCACTCCACAGTGCGTTTGATATGCAGAACAGCAGATATCTTGGTTTTCGTGGGGTTTCAAGCTCAGATATGCATTTTCTGCGATGATCTTGGTGAGACTTCTGTCCGAAGTATGCAGAATCATCGAGATCGCTCTTTTCGAGCTATTTAATGCGAGAAACAAGTTATCTGGTGTTTTCACCACTCCACAGTGCGTTTGATATGCAGAACCAGCGATATCTTTGTTTTCGTGGGGTTTCAAGCTCAGATATGCATTTTCTGCGATGATCTTGGTGAGACTTCTGTCCGAAGTATGCAGAATCATCGAGATCGCACTTTTCGAGTTATTTAATGCGAGAAACAAGTAATCTAGTGTTTTCACCACTCCACAGTGCGTATGATATGCAGAACCAGCGATATCTTGGCTTTCGTGGGGTTTCAAGCTGAGATATGCATTTTCTGCGATAATCTTGGTGAGACTTCTGTCCGAAGTATGCAGAATCATCGAGATCGCCCTTTTCGACCTATTTAATGCGAGCAAACACGTTATCTGGTGTTTTCACCACTCCACAGTGCGTTTGATATGCAGAACCAGCGAAATCTTGGTTTTCGTGGGGTTTCAAGCTGAGATATGCATTTTTTACGATAATCTTGGTGAGACTTCTGTCCGAAGTATACTTAATCTTCGAGATCGCTCTATTCGAGCTATTAAATGCGACAAACACGTTATCTGGTGTTTTCAGCACTCCACAGTGAGTTTGATATGCAGAACCAGCGATATCTTGGCTTTCGTGGGGTTTCAAGCTGAGATATGCATTTTTTACGATAATCTTGGTGAGACTTCTGTCCGAATGTATGCAGAATAATCGAGATCGCACTTTTCGAGCTATTTAATGCGAGAAACACGTTATCTGGTGTTTTCACCACTCCACAGTGCGTTTGATATGCAGAACAGGAGATATCTTGGTTTTCGTGGGGTTTCAAGCTCAGATATGCATTTTCTGCGATGATCTTGGTGAGACTTCTGTCCGAAGTATGCAGAATCATCGAGATCGCTCTTTTCGAGCTATTTAATGCGAGAAACAAGTTATCTGGTGTTTTCACCACTCCACAGTGCGTTTGATATGCAGAACCAGCGATATCTTTGTTTTCGTGGGGTTTCAAGCTCAGATATGCATTTTCTGCGATGATCTTGGTGAGACTTCTGTCCGAAGTATGCAGAATCAACGAGATCGCACTTTTCGAGTTATTTAATGCGAGAAACAAGTTATCTAGTGTTTTCACCACTCCACAGTGCGTATGATATGCAGAACCAGCGATATCTTGGCTTTCGTGGGGTTTCAAGCTGAGATATGCATTTTCTGCGATAATCTTGGTGAGACTTCTGTCCGAAGTATGCAGAATCATCGAGATCGCCCTTTTCGACCTATTTAATGCGAGCAAACACGTTATCTGGTGTTTTCACCACTCCACAGTGCGTTTGATATGCAGAACCAGCGAAATCTTGGTTTTCGTGGGGTTTCAAGCTGAGATATGCATTTTTTACGATAATCATGGTGAGACTTCTGTCCGAAGTATGCAGAATCATCGAGATCGCACTTTTCGAGCTATTTAATGCGAGAAACACGTTATCTGGTGTTTTCAGCACGCCACAGTGCGTTTGATATGCAGAACCAGCGATATCTTTGTGTTCGTGGGGTTTCAAGCTCAGATATGCATTTTCTGCGATGATCTTGGTGAGACTTCTGTCCGAAGTATGCAGAATCACCGAGATCGCTCTTTTCGACCTATTTAATGCGAGCGAACACGTTATCTGGTGTTTTCACCACTCCACAGTGCGTTTGATATGAGGAACCAGCGAAATCTTGGTTTTCGTGGGGTTTCAAGCTGAGATATGCATTTTTTATGGTAATCTTGGTGAGACTTCTGTCCGAAGTATGCTTAATCTTCGAGATCGCTCTATTCGAGCTATTTAATGCGAGAAACACGTTATCTGGTGTTTTCAGCACTCCACAGTGCGTTTGATATGCAGAACCAGCGATATCTTGGCTTTCGTGGGGTTTCAAGCTGAGATATGCATTTTCTGCGATAATCTTGGTGAGACTTCTGTCCGAAGTATGCAGAATCATCGAGATCGCACTTTTCGAGTTATTTAATGCCAGAAACAAGTTATCTAGTGTTTTCACCACTCCACAGTGCGTATGATATGCAGAACCGACGATATCTTGGTTTTTGTGGGGTTTCAAGCTCAGATATGCATTTTCTGCCATAATCTTGGTGACACTTCTGTCCGAAGTATGCGGAATCATCGAGATCGCTCTTTTCGAGACATTTAATGCGAGAAACACGTTATCTGGTGTTTTCACCACTCCACAGTGCGTTTGATATGCAGTACCAGCGATATCTTGGTTTTCGTGGGGTTTCAAGCGGAGATATGCATTTTTTACGAGAATCTTGGTGAGACTTCTGTCCGAAGTATGCAGAATCATCGAGATCGCTCTATTCGTGCTATTTAATGCGACAAACACGTTATCTGTTGTTTTCAGCACTCCACAGTGCGTTTGATATGCAGAACCAGCGATATCTTGGTTTTCGTGGGGTTTCAAGCTGAGATATGCATTTTTTACGATAATCTTGGTGAGACTTCTGTCCGAAGTATACTTAATCTTCGAGATCGCTCTATTCGAGCTATTTAATGCGAGAAACACGTTATCTGGTGTTTTCAGCACTCCACAGTGCGTTTGATATGCAGAACCAGCGATATCTTGGCTTTCGTGGGGTTTCAAGCTGAGATATGCATTTTTTACGATAATCTTGGTGAGACTTCTGTCCGAATGTATGCAGAATAATCGAGATCGCACTTTTCGAGCTATTTAATGCGAGAAACACGTTATCTGGTGTTTTCACCACTCCACAGTGCGTTTGATATGCAGAACAGGAGATATCTTGGTTTTCGTGGGGTTTCAAGCTCAGATATGCATATTCTGCGATGATCTTGGTGAGACTTCTGTCCGAAGTATGCAGAATCATCGAGATCGCTCTTTTCGAGCTATTTAATGCGAGAAACAAGTTATCTGGTGTTTTCACCACTCCACAGTGCGTTTGATATGCAGAACCAGCGATATCTTTGTTTTCGTGGGGTTTCAAGCTCAGATATGCATTTTCTGCGATGATCTTGGTGAGACTTCTGTCCGAAGTATGCAGAATCATCGAGATCGCACTTTTCGAGTTATTTAATGCGAGAAACAAGTTATCTAGTGTTTTCACCACTCCACAGTGCGTATGATATGCAGAACCAGCGATATCTTGGCTTTCGTGGGGTTTCAAGCTGAGATATGCATTTTCTGCGATAATCTTGGTGAGACTTCTGTCCGAAGTATGCAGAATCATCGAGATCGCCCTTTTCGACCTATTTAATGCGAGCAAACACGTTATCTGGTGTTTTCACCACTCCACAGTGCGTTTGATATGCAGAACCAGCGAAATCTTGGTTTTCGTGGGGTTTCAAGCTGAGATTTGCATTTTTTACGATAATCATGGTGAGACTTCTGTCCGAAGTATGCAGAATCATCGAGATCGCACTTTTCGAGCTATTTAATGCGAGAAACACGTTATCTGGTGTTTTCAGCACGCCACAGTGCGTTTGATATGCAGAACCAGCGATATCTTTGTGTTCGTGGGGTTTCAAGCTCAGATATGCATTTTCTGCGATGATCTTGGTGAGACTTCTGTCCGAAGTATGCTTAATCTTCGAGATCGCTCTATTCGAGCTATTTAATGCGAGAAACACGTTATCTGGTGTTTTCAGCACTCCACAGTGCGTTTGATATGCAGAACCAGCGATATCTTAGCTTTCGTTGGGTTTCAAGCTGAGATATGCATTTTCTGCGATAATCTTGGTGAGACTTCTGTCCGAAGTATGCAGAATCATCGAGATCGCACTTTTCGAGTTATTTAATGCGAGAAACAAGTTATCTAGTGTTTTCACCACTCCACAGTGCGTATGATATGCAGAACCGACGATATCTTGGTTTTCGTGGGGTTTCAAGCTCAGATATGCATTTTCTGCCATAATCTTGGTGAGACTTCTGTCCGAATGTATGCAGAATAATCGAGATCGCACTTTTCGAGCTATTTAATGCGAGAAACACGTTATCTGGTGTTTTCACCACTCCACAGTGCGTTTGATATGCAGAACAGGAGATATCTTGGTTTTCGTGGGGTTTCAAGCTCAGATATGCATTTTTTACGAGAATCTTGGTGAGACTTCTGTCCGAAGTATGCAGAATCATCGAGATCGCTCTATTCGTGCTATTTAATGCGACAAACACGTTATCTGTTGTTTTCAGCACTCCACAGTGCGTTTGATATGCAGAACCAGCGATATCTTGGCTTTCGTGGGGTTTCAAGCTGAGATATGCATTTTTTACGATAATCATGGTGAGACTTCTGTCCGAAGTATGCAGAATCATCGAGATCGCACTTTTCGAGCTATTTAATGCGAGAAACACGTTATCTGGAGTTTTCAGCACTGCACAGTGCGTTTGATATGCAGAACCAGCGATATCTGGGTTTGCGTGGGGTTTCAATCTGAGATATGCATTTTCAGCGATAATCTTGGTGAGACTTCTGTCCGAAGTGTGCAGAATCATCGAGATCGCACTTTTCGAGCTATTTAATGCGAGAAACACGTTATCTGGTATTTTCACCACTCCACAGTGCGTTTGATATGCAGAACCGGCGACATCTTGGATTTCGTCAGGTTTCAAGCTGAGATACGTATTTTCTACGATAATCTTGGTGAGACTTCTGTTCGAAGTATGCAGAATCATCGAGATCGCTCTTTTCGACCTATTTAATGCGAGCAAACACGTTATCTGGTGTTTTCACCACTCCACAGTGCGTTTCATATGCAGAACCAGCGAAATCTTGGTTTTCGTGGGGTTTCAAGCTGAGATATGCATTTTTTACGATAATCATGGTGAGACTTCTGTCCGAAGTATGCAGAATCATCGAGATCGCACTTTTCGAGCTATTTAATGCGAGAAACACGTTATCTGGAGTTTTCAGCACTGCACAGTGCGTTTGATATGCAGAACCAGCGATATCTGGGTTTTCGTGGGGTTTCAAGCTCAGATATGCATTTTTTACGATAATCATGGTGAGACTTCTGTCCGAAGTGTGCAGAATCATCGAGATCGCTATTTTCGAGCTATTTAATGCGAGAAACACGTTGTCTGGTGTTTTCACCACTCCACAGTTGGTTTGATATGCAGAACCGGCGATGTTTGGTTTTCGTCGGGTTTCAAGCTGAGATATGCATTTTCTACGATAATCTTGGTGAAACATCTGTCCGAAGTATGCAGAAACATCAAGAGCGCTCTTTTCGAGCTATTTAATGCGAGAAACACGTATTCTGGGGTTTTCACCACACCACAGTTCGTTGGATGTGCAGAACCGGAGATATCTTGGTTTTCGTGGGGTTTCAAGCTCAGATATGCATGTTCTGCGATAATCTTGGTGATACTTCTGTCCGAAGTATGCAGAATCATCGAGATCGCACTTCTCGAGCTATTTAATGCGAGAAACACGTTATCTGGTGTTTTCACCACTCCACAGTGCGTTTGATATGCAGAAACAGGAGATATCTTGGTTTTAGTGGGGTTTCAAGCTGAGATATGCATTATCTGCGATAATCTTGGTGAGACTTCTGTCCGAAGTATGCAGAATCATCGAGATCGGACTTTTCGAGCTATTTAATGCGAGAAACTCGTTATCTGGTGTTTTCACCACTCCACAGTGCGTATGATATGCAGAACCGGCGATATCTTGGTTTTCGTGGGGTTTCAAGCTGAGATATGCATTATCTGCGATAATCTTGGTGAGACTTCTGTCCGAAGTATGCAGAATCATCGAGATCGCACTTTTCGAGCTATTTAATGCGAGAAACACGTTATCTGGTGTTTTCACCACTCCACAGTGCGTTTGATATGCAGAACCGGCGATATCTTGGTTTTTGTGGCGTTTCAAGCTCAGATATGCATTTTCTGCGATGATCTTGGTGAGACTCCTGTCCGAAGTATGCAGAATCATCGAGATCGCACTTTTCGAGCTATTTAATGCGAGAAACACGTTATCTGGTGTTTTCGGCACTCCACAGTGCGTTTGATATGCAGAACCAGCGATATCTGGGTTTTCGTTGGGTTTGAAGGTGAGATATGCATTTTTTACGATAATCTTGATGAGACTTCTGTCCGAAGTATGCTTAATCATCGAGATCGCTCGTTTCGAGCTATTTAATGCGAGAAACACGTTATCTGGTGTTTTCACCACTCCACAGTGCGTATGATATGCAGAACCGACGATATCTTGGTTTTCGTGGGGTTTCAAGCTCAGATATGCATGTTCTGCGATAATCTTGGTGATACTTCTGTCCGAAGTATGCAGAATCATCGAGATCGCACTTTTCGAGCTATTTAATGCGAGAAACACGTTATCTGGTGTTTTCACCACTCCACAGTGCGTTTGATATGCAGAAACAGGAGATATCTTGGTTTTAGTGGGGTTTCAAGCTGAGATATGCATTATCTGCGATAATCTTGGTGAGACTTCTGTCCGAAGTATGCAGAATCATCGAGATCGCACTTTTCGAGCTATTTAATGCGAGAAACACGTTATCTGGTGTTTTCACCACTCCACAGTGCGTATGATATGCAGAACCGGCGATATCTTGGTTTTCGTGGGGTTTCAAGCTGAGATATGCATTTTCTGCGATAATCATGGTGAGACTTCTGTCCGAAGAGTGCAGAATCATCGAGATCGCTCTTTTCGAGCTATTTAATGCGAGAAACAAGTTATCTGGTGTTTTCACCACTCCACAGTCCGTTTGATATGCAGAACCAGCGATATCTTTGTTTTCTTGGGGTTTCCGGCTCAGATATGCATTTTCTGCGATGATCTTGGTGAGACTTCTGTCCGAAGTATGCAGAATCTTCGAGATCGCACTTTTCGAGCTATTTAATGCGAGAAACACGTTATCTGGTGTTTTCACCACTCCGCAGTGCGTTTGATATGCAGAACCAGCGATATCTGGGTTTTCGTGGGGTTTCAATCTGAGATATGCATTTTTTACGATAATCTTGATGACACTTCTGTCCGAAGTATGCTTAATCATCGAGACCGCTCGTTTCGACCTATTTAATGCGAGAAACACGTTATCTGGTGTTTTCAAGACTCCACAGTGCGTATGATATGCAGAACCGGCGATATGTTGGTTTTCGTGGGGTTTCAATCTGAGATATGCATTATCTGCGATAATCTTGGGGAGACTTCTGTCCGAAGTATGCAGAAGCATCGAGATCGCACTTTTCGAGCTATTTAATGCGAGAAACACGTTATCTGGTGTTTTCAGCACTCCACAGTGCGTTTGATATGCAGAACCGGAGATATCTTCGTTTTCGTGGGGTTTCAAGCTGAGATATGCATTATCTGCGATAATCTTGGTGAGACTTCTGTCCGAAGTATGCAGAATCATCGAGATCGCACTTTTCGAGCTATTTAATGCGAGAAACACGTTATCTGGTATTTTCACCACTCCACAGTGCGTTTGATATGCAGAACCGGCGACATCTTGGATTTCGTCAGGTTTCAAGCTGAGATACGTATTTTCTACGATAATCTTGGTGAGACTTCTGTTCGAAGTATGCAGAATCATCGAGATCGCTCTTTTCGACCTATTTAATGCGAGCAAACACGTTATCTGGTGTTTTCACCACTCCACAGTGCGTTTCATATGCAGAACCAGCGAAATCTTGGTTTTCGTGGGGTTTCAAGCTGAGATATGCATTTTTTACGATAATCATGGTGAGACTTCTGTCCGAAGTATGCAGAATCATCGAGATCGCACTTTTCGAGCTATTTAATGCGAGAAACACGTTATCTGGAGTTTTCAGCACTGCACAGTGCGTTTGATATGCAGAAACAGGAGATATCTTGGTTTTAGTGGGGTTTCAAGCTGAGATATGCATTATCTGCGATAATCTTGGTGAGACTTCTGTCCGAAGTATGCAGAATCATCGAGATCGCACTTTTCGAGCTATTTAATGCGAGAAACTCGTTATCTGGTGTTTTCACCACTCCACAGTGCGTATGATATGCAGAACCGGCGATATCTTGGTTTTCGTGGGGTTTCAAGCTGAGATATGCATTATCTGCGATAATCTTGGTGAGACTTCTGTCCGAAGTATGCAGAATCATCGAGATCGCACTTTTCGAGCTATTTAATGCGAGAAACACGTTATCTGGTGTTTTCACCACTCCACAGTGCGTTTGATATGCAGAACCGGCGATATCTTGGTTTTTGTGGCGTTTCAAGCTCAGATATGCATTTTCTGCGATGATCTTGGTGAGACTCCTGTCCGAAGTATGCAGAATCATCGAGATCGCACTTTTCGAGCTATTTAATGCGAGAAACACGTTATCTGGTGTTTTCGGCACTCCACAGTGCGTTTGATATGCAGAACCAGCGATATCTGGGTTTTCGTTGGGTTTGAAGCTGAGATATGCATTTTTTACGATAATCTTGATGAGACTTCTGTCCGAAGTATGCTTAATCATCGAGATCGCTCGTTTCGAGCTATTTAATGCGAGAAACACGTTATCTGATGTTTTCACCACTCCACAGTGCGTATGATATGCAGAACCGACGATATCTTGGTTTTCGTGGGGTTTCAAGCTCAGATATGCATGTTCTGCGATAATCTTGGTGATACTTCTGTCCGAAGTATGCAGAATCATCGAGATCGCACTTTTCGAGCTATTTAATGCGAGAAACACGTTATCTGGTGTTTTCACCACTCCACAGTGCGTTTGATATGCAGAAACAGGAGATATCTTGGTTTTAGTGGGGTTTCAAGCTGAGATATGCATTATCTGCGATAATCTTGGTGAGACTTCTGTCCGAAGTATGCAGAATCATCGAGATCGCACTTTTCGAGCTATTTAATGCGAGAAACACGTTATCTGGTGTTTTCACCACTCCACAGTGCGTATGATATGCAGAACCGGCGATATCTTGGTTTTCGTGGGGTTTCAAGCTGAGATATGCATTTTCTGCGATAATCATGGTGAGACTTCTGTCCGAAGAGTGCAGAATCATCGAGATCGCTCTTTTCGAGCTATTTAATGCGAGAAACAAGTTATCTGGTGTTTTCACCACTCCACAGTCCGTTTGATATGCAGAACCAGCGATATCTTTGTTTTCTTGGGGTTTCCGGCTCAGATATGCATTTTCTGCGATGATCTTGGTGAGACTTCTGTCCGAAGTATGCAGAATCATCGAGATCGCACTTTTCGAGCTATTTAATGCGAGAAACACGTTATCTGGTGTTTTCACCACTCCGCAGTGCGTTTGATATGCAGAACCAGCGATATCTGGGTTTTCGTGGGGTTTCAATCTGAGATATGCATTTTTTACGATAATCTTGATGACACTTCTGTCCGAAGTATGCTTAATCATCGAGACCGCTCGTTTCGACCTATTTAATGCGAGAAACACGTTATCTGGTGTTTTCAAGACTCCACAGTGCGTATGATATGCAGAACCGGCGATATCTTGGTTTTCGTGGGGTTTCAAGCTGAGATATGCATTATCTGCGATAATCTTGGTGAGACTTCTGTCCGAAGTATGCAGAATCATCGAGATCGCACTTTTCGAGCTATTTAATGCGAGAAACACGTTATCTGGTGTTTTCACCACTCCACAGTGCGTTTGATATGCAGAACCGGCGATATCTTGGTTTTTGTGGCGTTTCAAGCTCAGATATGCATTTTCTGCGATGATCTTGGTGAGACTCCTGTCCGAAGTATGCAGAATCATCGAGATCGCACTTTTCGAGCTATTTAATGCGAGAAACACGTTATCTGGTGTTTTCGGCACTCCACAGTGCGTTTGATATGCAGAACCAGCGATATCTGGGTTTTCGTTGGGTTTGAAGCTGAGATATGCATTTTTTACGATAATCTTGATGAGACTTCTGTCCGAAGTATGCTTAATCATCGAGATCGCTCGTTTCGAGCTATTTAATGCGAGAAACACGTTATCTGATGTTTTCACCACTCCACAGTGCGTATGATATGCAGAACCGACGATATCTTGGTTTTCGTGGGGTTTCAAGCTCAGATATGCATGTTCTGCGATAATCTTGGTGATACTTCTGTCCGAAGTATGCAGAATCATCGAGATCGCACTTTTCGAGCTATTTAATGCGAGAAACACGTTATCTTGTGTTTTCACCACTCCACAGTGCGTTTGATATGCAGAAACAGGAGATATCTTGGTTTTAGTGGGGTTTCAAGCTGAGATATGCATTATCTGCGATAATCTTGGTGAGACTTCTGTCCGAAGTATGCAGAATCATCGAGATCGCACTTTTCGAGCTATTTAATGCGAGAAACACGTTATCTGGTGTTTTCACCACTCCACAGTGCGTATGATATGCAGAACCGGCGATATCTTGGTTTTCGTGGGGTTTCAAGCTGAGATATGCATTTTCTGCGATAATCATGGTGAGACTTCTGTCCGAAGAGTGCAGAATCATCGAGATCGCTCTTTTCGAGCTATTTAATGCGAGAAACAAGTTATCTGGTGTTTTCACCACTCCACAGTCCGTTTGATATGCAGAACCAGCGATATCTTTGTTTTCTTGGGGTTTCCGGCTCAGATATGCATTTTCTGCGATGATCTTGGTGAGACTTCTGTCCGAAGTATGCAGAATCATCGAGATCGCACTTTTCGAGCTATTTAATGCGAGAAACACGTTATCTGGTGTTTTCACCACTCCGCAGTGCGTTTGATATGCAGAACCAGCGATATCTGGGTTTTCGTGGGGTTTCAATCTGAGATATGCATTTTTTACGATAATCTTGATGACACTTCTGTCCGAAGTATGCTTAATCATCGAGACCGCTCGTTTCGACCTATTTAATGCGAGAAACACGTTATCTGGTGTTTTCAAGACTCCACAGTGCGTATGATATGCAGAACCGGCGATATCTTGGTTTTCGTGGGGTTTCAAGCTGAGATATGCATTATCTGCCATAATCTTGGTGAGACTTCTGTCCGAAGTATGCAGAATCATCGAGATCGCACTTTTCGAGCTATTTAATGCGAGAAACACGTTATCTGGTGTTTTCAGCACTCCACAGTGCGTTTGATATGCAGAACCGGAGATATCTTCGTTTTCGTGGGGTTTCAAGCTGAGATATGCATTATCTGCCATAATCTTGGTGAGACTTCTGTCCGAAGTATGCAGAATCATCGAGATCGCACTTTTCGAGCTATTTAATGCGAGAAACACGTTATCTGGTGTTTTCACCACTCCGCAGTGCGTTTGATATGCAGAACCAGCGATATCTGGGTTTTCGTGGGGTTTCAATCTGAGATATGCATTTTTTACGATAATCTTGATTAGACTTCTGTCCGAAGTATGCTTAATCATCGAGACCGCTCGTTTCGACCTATTTAATGCGTGAAACACGTTATCTGGTGTTTTCACCACTCCACAGTGCGTTTGATATGCAGAACCAGCAAAATCTTGGTTTTCGTGGGGTTTCAAGCTGAGATATGCATTTTTTACGATTATCATGGTGAGACTTCTGTCCGAAGTATGCAGAATCATCGAGATCGCTCTTTTCGAGCTATTTAATGCGAGAAACACGTATTCTGGGGTTTTCACCACACCACAGTTCGTTGGATGTGCAGAACCGGAGATATCTTCGTTTTCGTTGGGTTTCAAGCTGAGATATGCATTTTTTACGATAATCATGGTGAGACTTCTGTCCGAAGAATGCAGAATCATCGAGATCGCTCTTTTCGAGCTATTTAATGCGAGAAACAAGTTATCTGGTGTTTTCACCACTCCACAGTGCGTTTGATATGCAGAACCAGCGATATCTTTGTTTTCGTGGGATTTCTAGCAGAGATATGCATTTTCTGCGATAATCATGGTGAGACTTCTGTCCGAAGTGTGCAGCCTCATCGAGATCGCTCTTTTCGAGCTATTTGATGCGAGAAACAAGTTATCTGGTGTTTTCACCACTCCACAGTGCGTCTGATATGCAGAACCAGCGATATCTTTGTTTTCGTGGGGTTTCAAGCTCAGATATGCATTTTCTGCGATGATCTTGGTGAGACTTCTGTCCGAAGTATGCAGAATCATCGATATCGCACTTTTTGAGCTATTTAATGCGAGAAACACGTTATCTGGTGTTTTCACCACTCCACAGTGCGTTTGATATGCAGAACCGGCGATATCTTGGTTTTTGTGGGGTTTCAAGCTGAGATATGCATTTTTTACGATAATCTTGGTGAGACTTCTGTCCGAAGTATGCTTAATCATCGAGATCGCTCTATTCGAGCCATTTAATGCGAGAAACACGTTATCTGGTGTTTTCAGCACTCCACAGTGCGTTTGATATGCAGAACCGGCGATATCTTGGTTTTTGTGGCGTTTCAAGCTCAGATATGCATTGTCTGCGATAATCTTGGTGAGACTTCTGTCCGAAGTATGCAGAAACATCAAGAGCGCTCTTTTCGAGCTATTTAAAGCGAGAAACACGTATTCTGGGGTTTTCACCACACCACAGTTCGTTGGATGTGCAGAACCGGAGATATCTTCGTTTTCGTTGGATTTCAAGCTGAGATATGCATTATCTGCCATAATCTTGGTGAGACTTCTGTACGAAGTATGCAGAATCATCGAGATCGCTCTTTTCGAGCTATTTAATGCGAGAAACAAGTTATCTGGTGTTTTCACCACTCCACAGTGCGTTTGATATGCAGAACCAGCGATATCTTTGTTTTCTTGGGGTTTCAGGCTCAGATATGTATTTTCTGCGATGATCTTGGTGAGACTTCTGTCCGAAGTATGCAGAATCATCGAGATCGCACTTTTCGAGCTATTTAATGCGAGAAACACGTTATCTGGTGTTTTCACCACTCCGCAGTGCGTTTGATATGCAGAACCAGCGATATCTGGGTTTTCGTGGGGTTTCAATCTGAGATATGCATTTTTTACGATTATCTTGGTGAGACTTCTGTCCGAAGTATGCTTAATCATCGAGACCGCTCGTTTCGACCTATTTAATGCGAGAAACACGTTATCTGGTTTTTTCACCACTCCATAGTGCGTATGATATGCAGAACCGGCGATATCTTGGTTTTCGTGGGGTTTCAAGCTGAGATATGCATTATCTGCGATAATCTTGGTGAGACTTCTGTCCGAAGTATGCAGAATAATCGAGATCGCACTTTTCCAGCTATTTAATGCGAGAAACACGTTATCTGGTGTTTTCAGCACTCCACAGTGCGTTTGATATGCAGAACCGGAGATATCTACGTTTGCGTGGGGTTTCAAGCTGAGATATGCATTATCTGCCATAATCTTGGTGAGACTTCTGTCCGAAGCATGCAGAATCATCGAGATCGCACTTTTCGAGCTATTTAATGCGAGAAACACGTTATCTGGTGTTTTCAGCACTCCACAGTGCGTATGATATGCAGAACCGGCGATATCTTGGTTTTCGTGGGGTTTCAAGCTGAGATATGCATTATCTGCGATAATCTTGGTGAGACTTCTGTCCGAAGTATGCAGAATCATCGAGATCGCACTTTTCGAGCTATTTAATGCGAGAAACACGTTATCTGGTGTTTTCACCACTCCACAGTGCGTTTGATATGCAGAACCGGCGATATCTTGGTTTTTGTGGCGTTTCAAGCTCAGATATGCATTTTCTGCGATGATCTTGGTGAGACTCCTGTCCGAAGTATGCAGAATCATCGAGATCGCACTTTTCGAGCTATTTAATGCGAGAAACACGTTATCTGGTGTTTTCGGCACTCCACAGTGCGTTTGATATGCAGAACCAGCGATATCTGGGTTTTCGTTGGGTTTGAAGCTGAGATATGCATTTTTTACGATAATCTTGATGAGACTTCTGTCCGAAGTATGCTTAATCATCGAGATCGCTCGTTTCGAGCTATTTAATGCGAGAAACACGTTATCTGATGTTTTCACCACTCCACAGTGCGTATGATATGCAGAACCGACGATATCTTGGTTTTCGTGGGGTTTCAAGCTCAGATATGCATGTTCTGCGATAATCTTGGTGATACTTCTGTCCGAAGTATGCAGAATCATCGAGATCGCACTTTTCGAGCTATTTAATGCGAGAAACACGTTATCTGGTGTTTTCACCACTCCACAGTGCGTTTGATATGCAGAAACAGGAGATATCTTGGTTTTAGTGGGGTTTCAAGCTGAGATATGCATTATCTGCGATAATCTTGGTGAGACTTCTGTCCGAAGTATGCAGAATCATCGAGATCGCACTTTTCGAGCTATTTAATGCGAGAAACACGTTATCTGGTGTTTTCACCACTCCACAGTGCGTATGATATGCAGAACCGGCGATATCTTGGTTTTCGTGGGGTTTCAAGCTGAGATATGCATTTTCTGCGATAATCATGGTGAGACTTCTGTCCGAAGAGTGCAGAATCATCGAGATCGCTCTTTTCGAGCTATTTAATGCGAGAAACAAGTTATCTGGTGTTTTCACCACTCCACAGTCCGTTTGATATGCAGAACCAGCGATATCTTTGTTTTCTTGGGGTTTCCGGCTCAGATATGCATTTTCTGCGATGATCTTGGTGAGACTTCTGTCCGAAGTATGCAGAATCATCGAGATCGCACTTTTCGAGCTATTTAATGCGAGAAACACGTTATCTGGTGTTTTCACCACTCCGCAGTGCGTTTGATATGCAGAACCAGCGATATCTGGGTTTTCGTAGGGTTTCAATCTGAGATATGCATTTTTTACGATAATCTTGATGACACTTCTGTCCGAAGTATGCTTAATCATCGAGACCGCTCGTTTCGACCTATTTAATGCGAGAAACACGTTATCTGGTGTTTTCAAGACTCCACAGTGCGTATGATATGCAGAACCGGCGATATCTTGGTTTTCGTGGGGTTTCAAGCTGAGATATGCATTATCTGCCATAATCTTGGTGAGACTTCTGTCCGAAGTATGCAGAATCATCGAGATCGCACTTTTCGAGCTATTTAATGCGAGAAACACGTTATCTGGTGTTTTCAGCACTCCACAGTGCGTTTGATATGCAGAACCGGAGATATCTTCGTTTTCGTGGGGTTTCAAGCTGAGATATGCATTATCTGCCATAATCTTGGTGAGACTTCTGTCCGAAGTATGCAGAATCATCGAGATCGCACTTTTCGAGCTATTTAATGCGAGAAACACGTTATCTGGTGTTTTCACCACTCCGCAGTGCGTTTGATATGCAGAACCAGCGATATCTGGGTTTTCGTGGGGTTTCAATCTGAGATATGCATTTTTTACGATAATCTTGATTAGACTTCTGTCCGAAGTATGCTTAATCATCGAGACCGCTCGTTTCGACCTATTTAATGCGTGAAACACGTTATCTGGTGTTTTCACCACTCCACAGTGCGTTTGATATGCAGAACCAGCAAAATCTTGGTTTTCGTGGGGTTTCAAGCTGAGATATGCATTTTTTACGATTATCATGGTGAGACTTCTGTCCGAAGTATGCAGAATCATCGAGATCGCTCTTTTCGAGCTATTTAATGCGAGAAACACGTATTCTGGGGTTTTCACCACACCACAGTTCGTTGGATGTGCAGAACCGGAGATATCTTCGTTTTCGTTGGGTTTCAAGCTGAGATATGCATTTTTTACGATAATCATGGTGAGACTTCTGTCCGAAGAATGCAGAATCATCGAGATCGCTCTTTTCGAGCTATTTAATGCGAGAAACAAGTTATCTGGTGTTTTCACCACTCCACAGTGCGTTTGATATGCAGAACCAGCGATATCTTTGTTTTCGTGGGATTTCTAGCAGAGATATGCATTTTCTGCGATAATCATGGTGAGACTTCTGTCCGAAGTGTGCAGAATCATCGAGATCGCTCTTTTCGAGCTATTTGATGCGAGAAACAAGTTATCTGGTGTTTTCACCACTCCACAGTGCGTCTGATATGCAGAACCAGCGATATCTTTGTTTTCGTGGGGTTTCAAGCTCAGATATGCATTTTCTGCGATGATCTTGGTGAGACTTCTGTCCGATGTATGCAGAATCATCGATATCGCACTTTTTGAGCTATTTAATGCGAGAAACACGTTATCTGGTGTTTTCACCACTCCACAGTGCGTTTGATATGCAGAACCGGCGATATCTTGGTTTTTGTGGGGTTTCAAGCTGCGATATGCATTTTTTACGATAATCTTGGTGAGACTTCTGTCCGAAGTATGCTTAATCATCGAGATCGCTCTATTCGAGCCATTTAATGCGAGAAACACGTTATCTGGTGTTTTCAGCACTCCACAGTGCGTTTGATATGCAGAACCGGCGATATCTTGGTTTTTGTGGCGTTTCAAGCTCAGATATGCATTGTCTGCGATAATCTTGGTGAGACTTCTGTCCGAAGTATGCAGAAACATCAAGAGCGCTCTTTTCGAGCTATTTAAAGCGAGAAACACGTATTCTGGGGTTTTCACCACACCACAGTTCGTTGGATGTGCAGAACCGGAGATATCTTCGTTTTCGTTGGATTTCAAGCTGAGATATGCATTATCTGCCATAATCTTGGTGAGACTTCTGTCCGAAGTATGCAGAATCATCGAGATCGCTCTTTTCGAGCTATTTAATGCGAGAAACAAGTTATCTGGTGTTTTCACCACTCCACAGTGCGTTTGATATGCAGAACCAGCGATATCTTTGTTTTCTTGGGGTTTCAGGCTCAGATATGTATTTTCTGCGATGATCTTGGTGAGACTTCTGTCCGAAGTATGCAGAATCATCGAGATCGCACTTTTCGAGCTATTTAATGCGAGAAACACGTTATCTGGTGTTTTCACCACTCCGCAGTGCGTTTGATATGCAGAACCAGCGATATCTGGGTTTTCGTGGGGTTTCAATCTGAGATATGCATTTTTTACGATTATCTTGATGAGACTTCTGTCCGAAGTATGCTTAATCATCGAGACCGCTCGTTTCGACCTATTTAATGCGAGAAACACGTTATCTGGTTTTTTCACCACTCCATAGTGCGTATGATATGCAGAACCGGCGATATCTTGGTTTTCGTGGGGTTTCAAGCTGAGATATGCATTATCTGCGATAATCTTGGTGAGACTTCTGTCCGAAGTATGCAGAATAATCGAGATCGCACTTTTCCAGCTATTTAATGCGAGAAACACGTTATCTGGTGTTTTCAGCACTCCACAGTGCGTTTGATATGCAGAACCGGAGATATCTACGTTTGCGTGGGGTTTCAAGCTGAGATATGCATTATCTGCCATAATCTTGGTGAGACTTCTGTCCGAAGTATGCAGAATCATCGAGATCGCACTTTTCGAGCTATTTAATGCGAGAAACACGTTATCTGGTGTTTTCACCACTCCGCAGTGCGTTTGATATGCAGAACCAGCGATATCTGGGTTTTCGTGGGGTTTCAATCTGAGATATGCATTTTTTACGATTATCTTGATGAGACTTCTGTCCGAAGTATGCTTAATCATCGAGACCGCTCGTTTCGACCTATTTAATGCGAGAAACACGTTATCTGGTTTTTTCACCACTCCATAGTGCGTATGATATGCAGAACCGGCGATATCTTGGTTTTCGTGGGGTTTCAAGCTGAGATATGCATTATCTGCGATAATCTTGGTGAGACTTCTGTCCGAAGTATGCAGAATAATCGAGATCGCACTTTTCCAGCTATTTAATGCGAGAAACACGTTATCTGGTGTTTTCAGCACTCCACAGTGCGTTTGATATGCAGAACCGGAGATATCTACGTTTGCGTGGGGTTTCAAGCTGAGATATGCATTATCTGCAATAATCTTGGTGAGACTTCTGTCCGAAGTATGCAGAATTATCGAGATCGCACTTTTCGACCTATTTAATGCGAGAAACACGTTATCTGGTGTTTTCACCACTCCGCAGTGCGTTTGATATGCAGAACCAGCGATATCTGGGTTTTCGTGGGGTTTCAATCTGAGATATGCATTTTTTACGATAATCTTGATGATACTTCTGTCCGAAGTATGCTTAATCATCGAGACCGCTCGTTTCGACCTACTTAATGCGAGAAACACGTTATCTGGTGTTTTCACCACTCCACAGTGCGTTTGATATGCAGAACCAGCGAAATCTTGGTTTTCGTGGGGTTTCAAGCTGAGATATGCATTTTTTTCGATAATCATGGTGAGACTTCTGTCCGAAGTATGCAGAATCATCGAGATCGCTCTTTTCGAGCTATTTAATGCGAGAAACACGTATTCTGGGGTTTTCACCACACCACAGTTCGTTGGATGTGCAGAACCGGAGATATCTTCGTTTTCGTGGGGTTTCAAGCTGAGATATGCATTATCTGCCATAATCTTGGTGAGACTTCTGTCCGAAGTATGCAGAATCATCGAGATCGCACTTTTCGACCTATTTAATGCGAGAAACACGTCATCTGGTGTTTTCACCACTCCGCAGTGCGTTTGATATGCAGAACCAGCGATATCTGGGTTTTCGTGGGGTTTCAATCTGAGATATGCATTTTTTACGATAATCTTGATGATACTTCTGTCCGAAGTATGCTTAATCATCGAGACCGCTCGTTTCGACCTACTTAATGCGAGAAACACGTTATCTGGTGTTTTCACCACTCCACAGTGCGTTTGATATGCAGAACCAGCGAAATCTTGGTTTTCGTGGGGTTTCAAGCTGAGATCGGCATTTTCTGCGACAATCATGATGAGACTTCTGTTAGAAGTATGCAGAATCATCGAGATCGCACTTTTCGAGCTATTGAATGCGAGAAACACGTTATCTGGTGTTTTCACCACTCCGCAGTTGGTTTGATATGCAGAACCGGCGATGTTTGGTTTTCGTCGGGTTTCAAGCTAAGATATGCATTTTCTACGATAATCTTGGTGAAACATCTGTCCGAAGTATGCAGATACATCGAGATCGCTCGCTTCGAGCTATTTAATGCGGGAAACACGTTATCTGGTGTTTTCACCACTCCACAGTGCGTTTGATATGCAGAACCGACGATATCTTGGTTTACGTGGGGTTTCAAGCTCAGATATGCATTTTCGGCGATAATCTTGGTGAGACTTCTGTCCGAAGTATGCAGAAACATCGAGAGCGCTCTTTTCGAGCTATTTAATGCGAGAAACTAGTTTTCTGGGGTTTTCACCACTCCACAGTTCGTTGGATATGCAGAACCGGAGATATCTTGGTTTTCGTGGGGTTTCAAGCTGAGATATGCATTTTCTGCGATAATCTTGGTGAGACCTCTGTCCGAAGTATGCAGAAACATCGAGATCGCTCGTTTCGACCTATTTAATGCGAGAAACACGTTATCTGGTGTTTTCACCACTCCATAGTGCGTTTGATATGCAGAACAAGCGATATCTTGGTTTTCGTGGGGTTTCAAGCTCAGATATGCATTTTCTGCGATTATCTTGGTGAGACTTCTGTCCGAAGTATGCAGAAACATCGAGAGCGCACTTTTCGAGCTATTGAATGCGAGAAACACGTTATCTGGTGTTTTCACCACTCCGCAGTTGGTTTGATATGCAGAACCGGCGATGTTTGGTTTTCGTGGGGTTTCAAGCTGAGATATGCATTTTCTGCGATTATCTTGGTGAGACTTCTGTCCGAAGTATGCAGAATCATCGAGATCGCTCGTTTCGAGCTATTTAATGCGACAAACACGTTATCTGGTGTTTTCACCACTCCATAGTGCGTTTGATATGCAGAACCAGCGATATCTTGGTTTTCGTGGGGTTTCAAGCTCAGATATGCATTTTCGGCGATAATCTTGGTGAGACTTCTGTCCGAAGTATGCAGAAACATCGAGAGCGCTCTTTTCGAGCTATTTAATGCGAGAAACTAGTTTTCTGGGGTTTTCACCACTCCACAGTTCGTTGGATATGCAGAACCGGAGATATCTTGGTTTTCGTGGGGTTTCAAGCTGAGATATGCATTTTCTGCGATAATCTTGGTGAGACCTCTGTCCGAAGTATGCAGAAACATCGAGATCGCTCTTTTCGACCTATTTAATGCGAGAAACACGTTATCTGGTGTTTTCACCGCTCTGCAGTGCGTTTGATATGCAGAACCGGCGATATCTTGGCTTTCGTGGGGTTTCAAGCTGAGATATGCATTTTTTACGATAATCTTGGTGAGACTTCTGTCCGAAGTATGCTTAATCATAGAGATCGCTCGTTTCGAGCTCTTTAACGCGAGAAACACGTGATCTTGTCTTTTCACCACTCCACAGTGCGTATGATATGCAGAACTGGCGATATCTTGGTTTTCGTGGGGTTTCAAGCTGAGATATGCATTTTCTGCGATAATCTTGGTGAGACTTCTGTCCGAAGTATGCTGAATCATCGAGATCGCTCTTTTCGAGCTATGTAATGCGAGAAACAAGTTACCTGGTGTTTTCACCACTCCACAGTGCGTTTGATATGCAGAACCAGCGATATCTTGGTTTTCGTGGGGTTTCAAGCTCAGATATGCATTTTCTGTGATAAATTTGGTGAGACTTCTGTACGAAGTATGCAGAATCATCGAGATCGCACTTTTCGAGCTATTTAATGCGAGAAACACGTTATTTGGTGTTTTCACCACTCCACAGTGCGTTTGATATGCAGAACCGGCGATATCTTGGTTTTCGAGGGGTTTCAAGCTGAGATATGCATTTTCTGCGATTATCTTGGTGAGACTTCTGTCCGAAGTATGCAGAATCATCGAGATCGCTCGTTTCGAGCTATTTAATGCGACAAACACGTTATCTGGTGTTTTCACCACTCCACAGTGCGTTTGATATGCAGATCCGGCAACATCTTGATTTTCGAGAGGTTTCAAGCTGAGATATGCATTTTCTGCGATAATATTGGTGAGACTTCAGACAGAAGTATGCAGAATTCACTATATCGCTCTTTTCGAGCTATTTAATGCGAAAAAACAAGTTCTCTGGTGATTTCAACATTCCACAGTGCGTTTGATATGCAGAACCGACGACATCTTGATTGTCGTGAGGTTTCAAGCTGAGATATGCATTTTCTGCGATAATCTTGGTGAGACTTCTGTCCGAAGTATGCAGAATCATCGAGATCGCTCTTTTCGAGCTATGTAATGCGAGAAACAAGTTACCTGGTGTTTTCACCACTCCACAGTGCGTTTGATATGCAGATCCGGCAACATCTTGATTTTCGAGAGGTTTCAAGCTGAGATATGCATTTTCTGCGATAATATTGGTGAGACATCAGACAGAAGTATGCAGAATTCACTATATCGCTCTTTTCGAGCTATTTAATGCGAAAAAACAAGTTCTCTGGTGATTTCAACATTCCACAGTGCGTTTGATATGCAGAACCGGAGATATCTTCGTTTTCGTGGGGTTTCAAGCTGAGATATGCATTATCTGCCATAATCTTGGTGAGACTTCTGTCCGAAGTATGCAGAATCATCGAGATCGCACTTTTCGAGCTATTTAATGCGAGAAACACGTTATCTGGTGTTTTCACCACTCCGCAGTGCGTTTGATATGCAGAACCAGCGATATCTGGGTTTTCGTGGGGTTTCAATCTGAGATATGCATTTTTTACGATAATCTTGATTAGACTTCTGTCCGAAGTATGCTTAATCATCGAGACCGCTCGTTTCGACCTATTTAATGCGTGAAACACGTTATCTGGTGTTTTCACCACTCCACAGTGCGTTTGATATGCAGAACCAGCAAAATCTTGGTTTTCGTGGGGTTTCAAGCTGAGATATGCATTTTTTACGATTATCATGGTGAGACTTCTGTCCGAAGTATGCAGAATCATCGAGATCGCTCTTTTCGAGCTATTTAATGCGAGAAACACGTATTCTGGGGTTTTCACCACACCACAGTTCGTTGGATGTGCAGAACCGGAGATATCTTCGTTTTCGTTGGGTTTCAAGCTGAGATATGCATTTTTTACGATAATCATGGTGAGACTTCTGTCCGAAGAATGCAGAATCATCGAGATCGCTCTTTTCGAGCTATTTAATGCGAGAAACAAGTTATCTGGTGTTTTCACCACTCCACAGTGCGTTTGATATGCAGAACCAGCGATATCTTTGTTTTCGTGGGATTTCTAGCAGAGATATGCATTTTCTGCGATAATCATGGTGAGACTTCTGTCCGAAGTGTGCAGAATCATCGAGATCGCTCTTTTCGAGCTATTTAATGCGAGAAACAAGTTATCTGGTGTTTTCACCACTCCACAGTGCGTCTGATATGCAGAACCAGCGATATCTTTGTTTTCGTGGGGTTTCAAGCTCAGATATGCATTTTCTGCGATGATCTTGGTGAGACTTCTGTCCGAAGTATGCTTAATCATCGAGATCGCTCTATTCGAGCCATTTAATGCGAGAAACACGTTATCTGGTGTTCTCAGCACTCCACAGTGCGTTTGATATGCAGAACCGGCGATATCTTGGTTTTTGTGGCGTTTCAAGCTCAGATATGCATTGTCTGCGATAATCTTGGTGAGACTTCTGTCCGAAGTATGCAGAAACATCAAGAGCGCTCTTTTCGAGCTATTTAAAGCGAGAAACACGTATTCTGGGGTTTTCACCACACCACAGTTCGTTGGATGTGCAGAACCGGAGATATCTTCGTTTTCGTTGGATTTCAAGCTGAGATATTCATTATCTGCCATAATCTTGGTGAGACTTCTGTCCGAAGTATGCAGAATCATCGAGATCGCTCTTTTCGAGCTATTTAATGCGAGAAACAAGTTATCTGGTGTTTTCACCACTCCACAGTGCGTTTGATATGCAGAACCAGCGATATCTTTGTTTTCTTGGGGTTTCAGGCTCAGATATGTATTTTCTGCGATGATCTTGGTGAGACTTCTGTCCGAAGTATGCAGAATCATCGAGATCGCACTTTTCGAGCTATTTAATGCGAGAAACACGTTATCTGGTGTTTTCACCACTCCGCAGTGCGTTTGATATGCAGAACCAGCGATATCTGGGTTTTCGTGGGGTTTCAATCTGAGATATGCATTTTTTACGATTATCTTGATGAGACTTCTGTCCGAAGTATGCTTAATCATCGAGACCGCTCGTTTCGACCTATTTAATGCGAGAAACACGTTATCTGGTTTTTTCACCACTCCATAGTGCGTATGATATGCAGAACCGGCGATATCTTGGTTTTCGTGGGGTTTCAAGCTGAGATATGCATTATCTGCGATAATCTTGGTGAGACTTCTGTCCGAAGTATGCAGAATAATCGAGATCGCACTTTTCCAGCTATTTAATGCGAGAAACACGTTATCTGGTGTTTTCAGCACTCCACAGTGCGTTTGATATGCAGAACCGGAGATATCTACGTTTGCGTGGGGTTTCAAGCTGAGATATGCATTATCTGCCATAATCTTGGTGAGACTTCTGTCCGAAGTATGCAGAATCATCGAGATCGCACTTTTCGAGCTATTTAATGCGAGAAACACGTTATCTGGTGTTTTCACCACTCCGCAGTGCGTTTGATATGCAGAACCAGCGATATCTGGGTTTTCGTGGGGTTTCAATCTGAGATATGCATTTTTTACGATTATCTTGATGAGACTTCTGTCCGAAGTATGCTTAATCATCGAGACCGCTCGTTTCGACCTATTTAATGCGATAAACACGTTATCTGGTTTTTTCACCACTCCATAGTGCGTATGATATGCAGAACCGGCGATATCTTGGTTTTCGTGGGGTTTCAAGCTGAGATATGCATTATCTGCGATAATCTTGGTGAGACTTCTGTCCGAAGTATGCAGAATAATCGAGATCGCACTTTTCCAGCTATTTAATGCGAGAAACACGTTATCTGGTGTTTTCAGCACTCCACAGTGCGTTTGATATGCAGAACCGGAGATATCTACGTTTGCGTGGGGTTTCAAGCTGAGATATGCATTATCTGCCATAATCTTGGTGAGACTTCTGTCCGAAGTATGCAGAATCATCGAGATCGCACTTTTCGACCTATTTAATGCGAGAAACACGTTATCTGGTGTTTTCACCACTCCGCAGTGCGTTTGATATGCAGAACCAGCGATATCTGGGTTTTCGTGGGGTTTCAATCTGAGATATGCATTTTTTACGATAATCTTGATGATACTTCTGTCCGAAGTATGCTTAATCATCGAGACCGCTCGTTTCGACCTACTTAATGCGAGAAACACGTTATATGGTGTTTTCACCACTCCACAGTGCGTTTGATATGCAGAACCAGCGAAATCTTGGTTTTCGTGGGGTTTCAAGCTGAGATATGCATTTTTTTCGATAATCATGGTGAGACTTCTGTCCGAAGTATGCAGAATCATCGAGATCGCTCTTTTCGAGCTATTTAATGCGAGAAACACGTATTCTGGGGTTTTCACCACACCACAGTTCGTTGGATGTGCAGAACCGGAGATATCTTCGTTTTCGTGGGGTTTCAAGCTGAGATATGCATTATCTGCCATAATCTTGGTGAGACTTCTGTCCGAGGTATGCAGAATCATCGAGATCGCACTTTTCGACCTATTTAATGCGAGAAACACGTCATCTGGTGTTTTCACCACTCCGCAGTGCGTTTGATATGCAGAACCAGCGATATCTGGGTTTTCGTGGGGTTTCAATCTGAGATATGCATTTTTTACGATAATCTTGATGATACTTCTGTCCGAAGTATGCTTAATCATCGAGACCGCTCGTTTCGACCTACTTAATGCGAGAAACACGTTATCTGGTGTTTTCACCACTCCACAGTGCGTTTGATATGCAGAACCAGCGAAATCTTGGTTTTCGTGGGGTTTCAAGCTGAGATCGGCATTTTCTGCGACAATCATGATGAGACTTCTGTTAGAAGTATGCAGAATCATCGAGATCGCACTTTTCGAGCTATTGAATGCGAGAAACACGTTATCTGGTGTTTTCACCACTCCGCAGTTGGTTTGATATGCAGAACCGGCGATGTTTGGTTTTCGTCGGGTTTCAAGCTAAGATATGCATTTTCTACGATAATCTTGGTGAAACATCTGTCCGAAGTATGCAGATACATCGAGATCGCTCGCTTCGAGCTATTTAATGCGGGAAACACGTTATCTGGTGTTTTCACCACTCCACAGTGCGTTTGATATGCAGAACCGACGATATCTTGGTTTACGTGGGGTTTCAAGCTCAGATATGCATTTTCGGCGATAATCTTGGTGAGACTTCTGTCCGAAGTATGCAGAAACATCGAGAGCGCTCTTTTCGAGCTATTTAATGCGAGAAACTAGTTTTCTGGGGTTTTCACCACTCCACAGTTCGTTGGATATGCAGAACCGGAGATATCTTGGTTTTCGTGGGGTTTCAAGCTGAGATATGCATTTTCTGCGATAATCTTGGTGAGACCTCTGTCCGAAGTATGCAGAAACATCGAGATCGCTCTTTTCGACCTATTTAATGCGAGAAACACGTTATCTGGTGTTTTCACCACTCCATAGTGCGTTTGATATGCAGAACCAGCGATATCTTGGTTTTCGTGGGGTTTCAAGCTCAGATATGCATTTTCTGCGATTATCTTGGTGAGACTTCTGTCCGAAGTATGCAGAAACATCGAGAGCGCACTTTTCGAGCTATTGAATGCGAGAAACACGTTATCTGGTGTTTTCACCACTCCGCAGTTGGTTTGATATGCAGAACCGGCGATGTTTGGTTTTCGTGGGGTTTCAAGCTGAGATATGCATTTTCTGCGATTATCTTGGTGAGACTTCTGTCCGAAGTATGCAGAATCATCGAGATCGCTCGTTTCGAGCTATTTAATGCGACAAACACGTGATCTGGTGTTTTCACCACTCCATAGTGCGTTTGATATGCAGAACCAGCGATATCTTGGTTTTCGTGGGGTTTCAAGCTCAGATATGCATTTTCGGCGATAATCTTGGTGAGACTTCTGTCCGAAGTATGCAGAAACATCGAGAGCGCTCTTTTCGAGCTATTTAATGCGAGAAACTAGTTTTCTGGGGTTTTCACCACTCCACAGTTCGTTGGATATGCAGAACCGGAGATATCTTGGTTTTCGTGGGGTTTCAAGCTGAGATATGCATTTTCTGCGATAATCTTGGTGATACCTCTGTCCGAAGTATGCAGAAACATCGAGATCGCTCTTTTCGACCTATTTAATGCGAGAAACACGTTATCTGGTGTTTTCACCGCTCTGCAGTGCGTTTGATATGCAGAACCGGCGATATCTTGGCTTTCGTGGGGTTTCAAGCTGAGATATGCATTTTTTACGATAATCTTGGTGAGACTTCTGTCCGAAGTATGCTTAATCATAGAGATCGCTCGTTTCGAGCTCTTTAACGCGAGAAACACGTGATCTTGTCTTTTCACCACTCCACAGTGCGTATGATATGCAGAACTGGCGATATCTTGGTTTTCGTGGGGTTTCAAGCTGAGATATGCATTTTCTGCGATAATCTTGGTGAGACTTCTGTCCGAAGTATGCTGAATCATCGAGATCGCTCTTTTCGAGCTATGTAATGCGACAAACAAGTTACCTGGTGTTTTCACCACTCCACAGTGCGTTTGATATGCAGAACCAGCGATATCTTGGTTTTCGTGGGGTTTCAAGCTCAGATATGCATTTTCTGTGATAGATTTGGTGAGACTTCTGTACGAAGTATGCAGAATCATCGAGATCGCACTTTTCGAGCTATTTAATGCGAGAAACACGTTATTTGGTGTTTTCACCACTCCACAGTGCGTTTGATATGCAGAACCGGCGATATCTTGGTTTTCGAGGGGTTTCAAGCTGAGATATGCATTTTCTGCGATTATCTTGGTGAGACTTCTGTCCGAAGTATGCAGAATCATCGAGATCGCTCGTTTCGAGCTATTTAATGCGACAAACACGTTATCTGGTGTTTTCACCACTCCACAGTGCGTTTGATATGCAGATCCGGCAACATCTTGATTTTCGAGAGGTTTCAAGCTGAGATATGCATTTTCTGCGATAATATTGGTGAGACTTCTGTCCGAAGTATGCAGAATCATCGAGATCGCTCTTTTCGAGCTATGTAATGCGAGAAACAAGTTACCTGGTGTTTTCACCACTCCACAGTGCGTTTGATATGCAGAACCAGCGATATCTTGGTTTTCGTGGGGTTTCAAGCTCAGATATGCATTTTCTGCGATAATCTTGGTGAGACTTCTGTCCGAAGTATGCAGAATCATCGAGATCGCTCTTTTCGAGCTATGTAATGCGAGAAACAAGTTACCTGGTGTTTTCACCACTCCACAGTGCGTTTGATATGCAGAACCAGCGATATCTGGGTTTTCGTGGGGTTTCAATCTGAGATATGCATTTTTTACGATAATCTTGATTAGACTTCTGTCCGAAGTATGCTTAATCATCGAGACCGCTCGTTTCGACCTATTTAATGCGTGAAACACGTTATCTGGTGTTTTCACCACTCCACAGTGCGTTTGATATGCAGAACCAGCAAAATCTTGGTTTTCGTGGGGTTTCAAGCTGAGATATGCATTTTTTACGATTATCATGGTGAGACTTCTGTCCGAAGTATGCAGAATCATCGAGATCGCTCTTTTCGAGCTATTTAATGCGAGAAACACGTATTCTGGGGTTTTCACCACACCACAGTTCGTTGGATGTGCAGAACCGGAGATATCTTCGTTTTCGTTGGGTTTCAAGCTGAGATATGCATTTTTTACGATAATCATGGTGAGACTTCTGTCCGAAGAATGCAGAATCATCGAGATCGCTCTTTTCGAGCTATTTAATGCGAGAAACAAGTTATCTGGTGTTTTCACCACTCCACAGTGCGTTTGATATGCAGAACCAGCGATATCTTTGTTTTCGTGGGATTTCTAGCAGAGATATGCATTTTCTGCGATAATCATGGTGAGACTTCTGTCCGAAGTGTGCAGAATCATCGAGATCGCTCTTTTCGAGCTATTTAATGCGAGAAACAAGTTATCTGGTGTTTTCACCACTCCACAGTGCGTCTGATATGCAGAACCAGCGATATCTTTGTTTTCGTGGGGTTTCAAGCTCAGATATGCATTTTCTGCGATGATCTTGGTGAGACTTCTGTCCGAAGTATGCAGAATCATCGATATCGCACTTTTTGAGCTATTTAATGCGAGAAACACGTTATCTGGTGTTTTCACCACTCCACAGTGCGTTTGATATGCAGAACCGGCGATATCTTGGTTTTTGTGGGGTTTCAAGCTGAGATATGCATTTTTTACGATAATCTTGGTGAGACTTCTGTCCGAAGTATGCTTAATCATCGAGATCGCTCTATTCGAGCCATTTAATGCGAGAAACACGTTATCTGGTGTTCTCAGCACTCCACAGTGCGTTTGATATGCAGAACCGGCGATATCTTGGTTTTTGTGGCGTTTCAAGCTCAGATATGCATTGTCTGCGATAATCTTGGTGAGACTTCTGTCCGAAGTATGCAGAAACATCAAGAGCGCTCTTTTCGAGCTATTTAAAGCGAGAAACACGTATTCTGGGGTTTTCACCACACCACAGTTCGTTGGATGTGCAGAACCGGAGATATCTTCGTTTTCGTTGGATTTCAAGCTGAGATATGCATTATCTGCCATAATCTTGGTGAGACTTCTGTCCGAAGTATGCAGAATCATCGAGATCGCTCTTTTCGAGCTATTTAATGCGAGAAACAAGTTATCTGGTGTTTTCACCACTCCACAGTGCGTTTGATATGCAGAACCAGCGATATCTTTGTTTTCTTGGGGTTTCAGGCTCAGATATGTATTTTCTGCGATGATCTTGGTGAGACTTCTGTCCGAAGTATGCAGAATCATCGAGATCGCACTTTTCGAGCTATTTAATGCGAGAAACACGTTATCTGGTGTTTTCACCACTCCGCAGTGCGTTTGATATGCAGAACCAGCGATATCTGGGTTTTCGTGGGGTTTCAATCTGAGATATGCATTTTTTACGATTATCTTGATGAGACTTCTGTCCGAAGTATGCTTAATCATCGAGACCGCTCGTTTCGACCTATTTAATGCGAGAAACACGTTATCTGGTTTTTTCACCACTCCATAGTGCGTATGATATGCAGAACCGGCGATATCTTGGTTTTCGTGGGGTTTCAAGCTGAGATATGCATATCTGCGATAATCTTGGTGAGACTTCTGTCCGAAGTATGCAGAATAATCGAGATCGCACTTTTCCAGCTATTTAATGCGAGAAACACGTTATCTGGTGTTTTCAGCACTCCACAGTGCGTTTGATATGCAGAACCGGAGATATCTACGTTTGCGTGGGGTTTCAAGCTGAGATATGCATTATCTGCCATAATCTTGGTGAGACTTCTGTCCGAAGTATGCAGAATCATCGAGATCGCACTTTTCGACCTATTTAATGCGAGAAACACGTTATCTGGTGTTTTCACCACTCCGCAGTGCGTTTGATATGCAGAACCAGCGATATCTGGGTTTTCGTGGGGTTTCAATCTGAGATATGCATTTTTTACGATAATCTTGATGATACTTCTGTCCGAAGTATGCTTAATCATCGAGACCGCTCGTTTCGACCTACTTAATGCGAGAAACACGTTATCTGGTGTTTTCACCACTCCACAGTGCGTTTGATATGCAGAACCAGCGAAATCTTGGTTTTCGTGGGGTTTCAAGCTGAGATATGCATTTTTTTCGATAATCATGGTGAGACTTCTGTCCGAAGTATGCAGAATCATCGAGATCGCTCTTTTCGAGCTATTTAATGCGAGAAACACGTATTCTGGGGTTTTCACCACACCACAGTTCGTTGGATGTGCAGAACCGGAGATATCTTCGTTTTCGTGGGGTTTCAAGCTGAGATATGCATTATCTGCCATAATCTTGGTGAGACTTCTGTCCGAAGTATGCAGAATCATCGAGATCGCACTTTTCGACCTATTTAATGCGAGAAACACGTCATCTGGTGTTTTCACCACTCCGCAGTGCGTTTGATATGCAGAACCAGCGATATCTGGGTTTTCGTGGGGTTTCAATCTGAGATATGCATTTTTTACGATAATCTTGATGATACTTCTGTCCGAAGTATGCTTAATCATCGAGACCGCTCGTTTCGACCTACTTAATGCGAGAAACACGTTATCTGGTGTTTTCACCACTCCACAGTGCGTTTGATATGCAGAACCAGCGAAATCTTGGTTTTCGTGGGGTTTCAAGCTGAGATCGGCATTTTCTGCGACAATCATGATGAGACTTCTGTTAGAAGTATGCAGAATCATCGAGATCGCACTTTTCGAGCTATTGAATGCGAGAAACACGTTATCTGGTGTTTTCACCACTCCGCAGTTGGTTTGATATGCAGAACCGGCGATGTTCGGTTTTCGCCGGGTTTCAAGCTAAGATATGCATTTTCTACGATAATCTTGGTGAAACATCTGTCCGAAGTATGCAGATACATCGAGATCGCTCGCTTCGAGCTATTTAATGCGGGAAACACGTTATCTGGTGTTTTCACCACTCCACAGTGCGTTTGATATGCAGAACCGACGATATCTTGGTTTACGTGGGGTTTCAAGCTCAGATATGCATTTTCGGCGATAATCTTGGTGAGACTTCTGTCCGAAGTATGCAGAAACATCGAGAGCGCTCTTTTCGAGCTATTTAATGCGAGAAACTAGTTTTCTGGGGTTTTCACCACTCCACAGTTCGTTGGATATGCAGAACCGGAGATATCTTGGTTTTCGTGGGGTTTCAAGCTGAGATATGCATTTTCTGCGATAATCTTGGTGAGACCTCTGTCCGAAGTATGCAGAAACATCGAGATCGCTCTTTTCGACCTATTTAATGCGAGAAACACGTTATCTGGTGTTTTCACCACTCCATAGTGCGTTTGATATGCAGAACCAGCGATATCTTGGTTTTCGTGGGGTTTCAAGCTCAGATATGCATTTTCTGCGATTATCTTGGTGAGACTTCTGTCCGAAGTATGCAGAAACATCGAGAGCGCACTTTTCGAGCTATTGAATGCGAGAAACACGTTATCTGGTGTTTTCACCACTCCGCAGTTGGTTTGATATGCAGAACCGGCGATGTTTGGTTTTCGTGGCGTTTCAAGCTGAGATATGCATTTTCTGCGATTATCTTGGTGAGACTTCTGTCCGAAGTATGCAGAATCATCGAGATCGCTCGTTTCGAGCTATTTAATGCGACAAACACGTTATCTGGTGTTTTCACCACTCCATAGTGCGTTTGATATGCAGAACCAGCGATATCTTGGTTTTCGTGGGGTTTCAAGCTCAGATATGCATTTTCGGCGATAATCTTGGTGAGACTTCTGTCCGAAGTATGCTGAAACATCGAGAGCGCTCTTTTCGAGCTATTTAATGCGAGAAACTAGTTTTCTGGGGTTTTCACCACTCCACAGTTCGTTGGATATGCAGAACCGGAGATATCTTGGTTTTCGTGGGGTTTCAAGCTGAGATATGCATTTTCTGCGATAATCTTGGTGAGACCTCTGTCCGAAGTATGCAGAAACATCGAGATCGCTCTTTTCGACCTATTTAATGCGAGAAACACGTTATCTGGTGTTTTCACCGCTCTGCAGTGCGTTTGATATGCAGAACCGGCGATATCTTGGCTTTCGTGGGGTTTCAAGCTGAGATATGCATTTTTTACGATAATCTTGGTGAGACTTCTGTCCGAAGTATGCTTAATCATAGAGATCGCTCGTTTCGAGCTCTTTAACGCGAGAAACACGTGATCTTGTCTTTTCACCACTCCACAGTGCGTATGATATGCAGAACTGGCGATATCTTGGTTTTCGTGGGGTTTCAAGCTGAGATATGCATTTTCTGCGATAATCTTGGTGAGACTTCTGTCCGAAGTATGCTGATTCATCGAGATCGCTCTTTTCGAGCTATGTAATGCGAGAAACAAGTTACCTGGTGTTTTCACCACTCCACAGTGCGTTTGATATGCAGAACCAGCGATATCTTGGTTTTCGTGGGGTTTCAAGCTCAGATATGCATTTTCTGTGATAAATTTGGTGAGACTTCTGTACGAAGTATGCAGAATCATCGAGATCGCACTTTTCGAGCTATTTAATGCGAGAAACACGTTATTTGGTGTTTTCACCACTCCACAGTGCGTTTGATATGCAGAACCGGCGATGTTTGGTTTTCGTCGGGTTTCAAGCTAAGATATGCATTTTCTACGATAATCTTGGTGAAACATCTGTCCGAAGTATGCAGAAACATCGACATCGCTCGCTTCGAGCTATTTAATGCGAGAAACACGTTATCTGGTGTTTTCACCACTCCACAGTGCGTTTGATATGCAGAACCGACGATATCTTGGTTTTCGTGGGGTTTCAAGCTCAGATATGCATTTTCTGCGATAATCTTGGTGAGACTTCTGTCCGAAGTATGCAGAAACATCGAGAGCGCTCTTTTCTAGCTATTTAATGCGAGAAACACGTTTTCTGTGGTTTTCGCCACACCACAGTTCGTTGGATATGCAGAACCGGAGATATCTTGGTTTTCGTGGGGTTTCAAGCTGAGATATGCATTTTCTGCGATTATCTTGGTGAGACTTCGGTCCGAAGTATGCTTAATCATCGAGATCGCTCGTATCGAGCTATTTAATGCGAGAAACACGTTATCTGGTGGTTTCACCACTCCACAGTACGTATGATATGCAGAACCTACGATATCATGGTTTTCGTGGGGTTTCAAGCTCAGATATGTATTTTCTGCGATAATCTTGGTGAGACTTCTGTCCGAAGTATGCAGAAACATCGAGAGCGCTCTTTTCTAGCTATTTAGTGCGAGAAACACGTTATTTGGTGTTTTCACCACTCCACAGTGCGTTTAATATGCAGAACCGGCGATATCTTGGTTTTCGTGGGGTTTCAAGCTGAGATCGGCATTTTCTGCGACAATCATGGTGAGACTTCTGTTAGAAGTATGCAGAATCATCGAGATCGCACTTTTCGATCTATTTAATGCGAGAAACACGTTGTCTGGTGTATTCACCACTCCGCAGTTGGTCTGATATGCAGAACCGGCGATGTTTGGTTTTCGTCGGTTTTCAAGCTGAGATATGCATGTTTTACGATAATCTTGGTGAGACTTCTGTCCGAAGTATGCTTAATCATCGAGATCGCTCTATTCGAGCTATCTAATGCGATAAACACGTTATCTGGTGTTTTCAGCACTCCACAGTGCGTTTTATATGCAGAACCAGCGATATCTTAGTTTTCGTGGGGTTTCAAGCTGAGATATGCATTTTCTGCGATAATCTTGGTGAGACTTCTGTCCGAAGTATGCTTAATCATCGAGATCGCTCGTATCGAGCTATTTAATGCGAGAAACACGTTTTCTGGGGTTTTCGCCACACCACAGTTCGTTGGATATGCAGAACCGGAGATATCTTCGTTTTCGTGGGGTTTCATGCTGAGATATGCATTTTCTGCGATAATCTTGGTGAATCTTTTGTCAGAAGTATGCAGAATTCACTATATCGCTCTTTTCGATCTATTTAATGCGAAAAAACAAGTTTTCTGGTGATTTCAACATTCCACAGTGCGTTTGATATGCAGAACCGACGACATCTTGATTGTCGTGAGGTTTCAAGCTGAGATATGCATTTTCTGCGATAATCTTGGTGAGACTTCAGTCAGAAGTATGCAGAATCATCTAGATCGCTAGTTTCGAACTATTTAATGCGAAAAAACAAGTTTCCTGGTGTTTTCAACATTCCACAGTGCGTTTGATATGCAGAACCGGCGATATCTTGATATTCGTGGTGTTTCCAGCTGAGATATGCATTTTCTACGATAATGTTGGTGAGACTTCTGTCAGAAGTATGCAGGATCTTCGAGAACGCTCTTTTCGAGCTACTTAATGCGAGAAACACGTTTTCTGGTGTTCAACATTCCACAGTGCGTTTGATATGCAGAACCGGCGATATCTTGATTTTCGTGGTGTTTCCAGCTGACATATGCATTTTCTGCGATTATCTTGGTGAGTCTTTTGTCAGAAGTATGCAGAATCATCTAGATCGCTCTTTTCGAGCTATTTAATGCGAAAAAACAAGTTTTCTGGTGTTTTCAACTTTCCACAGTGCGTTTGATATGCAGAACCGGCGATATCTTGATTTTCGTGGTGTTTCCAGCTGAGATATGCATTTTCTACGATAATGTTGGTGAGACTTCTGTCAGAAGTATGCAGAATCTTCGAGAACGCTCTTTTCGAGCTACTTAATGCGCGAAACACGTTTTCTGGTGTTTTCACCACTCCACGGTACGTTTAATGTGCAGAACCGGAGATAACTTGGTTTTCGTCGGGTTTCAAGCTGAGATATGCATTTTCTACGATGATCTTGGTGAGACTTCTGTCAGAAGTATGCAGGATCTTCCAGAACGCACTTTTCGAGCTATTTAATGAGAGAAAAACGTTATGTGGTGTTTTCACCACTCCGCAGAGCGTTTGATATGCAGAACCGGCGACATCTTGGATTTCGTCGGGGTTCAAGCTGAGATGTGCATTTTCTACGATAATCTTGGTGAGACTTCTGTCAGAAGTATGCAGAATCATCGGGATCGCTCTTTTCGAGCTATTTAATGAGAGACAAACGTTGTGTGGTGTTTTCACCACTCCGCAGAGCGTTTGATATGCAGAACCGGCGACATCTTGGATTTCGTCGGGGTTCAAGCTGAGATATACATTTTCTGCGATAATCTTGGTGAGTCTTCTGTCAGAGGTATGCAGAATCATCGAGATCCCTCTTTTCGAGCTACTTAATGCGAGAAACACGTTAGCTGGTGTTTTCACCACGCCACAGTGCGTTTGATATGCAGAACCGGCGACATCTTGATTTTCGTATGGTTTCAAGCTGAGATATGCATTTTCAGCGATAATCTTGGTGAGTCTTCTGTCAGAAGTATGCAGAATCATCGCGATCGCTCTTTTCGAGCTATTTAATGCGAGAAACACGTTATCCGGTTTTTTCACCACTCCACGGTGCGTTCGATATGCAGAACCGGCGACATCTTGGCTTTCGTCGGGCATCAAGCTGAGATATGCATTTTCTACGATAATCTTGGTGAGACTTCTGTCAGAAGTATGCAGAATCATCGGGATCGCTCTTTTCGAGCATTTAATGCGAGAAACACGTTATCCGGTGTTTTCACCACTCCACAGTGCGTTTGATATGCAGAACCGGCGACATCTTGGCTTTCGTCGGGCATCAAGCTGAGATATGCATTTTCTGCGATAATATTGGTGAGACTTCAGACAGAAGTATGCAGAATTCACTATATCGCTCTTTTCGAGCTATTTAATGCGAAAAAACAAGTTCTCTGGTGATTTCAACATTCCACAGTGCGTTTGATATGCAGAACCGACGACATCTTGATTGTCGTGAGGTTTCAAGCTGAGATATGCATTTTCTGCGATAATCTTGGTGAGACTTCTGTCCGAAGTATGCAGAATCATCGAGATCGCTCTTTTCGAGCTATGTAATGCGAGAAACAAGTTACCTGGTGTTTTCACCACTCCACAGTGCGTTTGATATGCAGAACCAGCGATATCTTGGTTTTCGTGGGGTTTCAAGCTCAGATATGCATTTTCTGTGATAAATTTGGTGAGACTTCTGTACGAAGTATGCAGAATCATCGAGATCGCACTTTTCGAGCTATTTAATGCGAGAAACACGTTATTTGGTGTTTTCACCACTCCACAGTGTGTTTGATATGCAGAACCGGCGATATCTTGGTTTTCGTGGGGTTTCAAGCTGAGATCGGCATTTTCTGCGACAATCATGGTGAGACTTCTGTTAGAAGTATGCAGAATCATCGAGATCGCACTTTTCGAGCTATTGAATGCGAGAAACACGTTATCTGGTGTTTTCGCCACTCCGCAGTTGGTTGGATATGCAGAACCGGCGATGTTTGGTTTTCGTCGGGTTTCAAGCTAAGATATGCATTTTCTACGATAATCTTGGTGAAACATCTGTCCGAAGTATGCAGAAACATCGACATCGCTCGCTTCGAGCTATTTAATGCGAGAAACACGTTATCTGGTGTTTTCACCACTCCACAGTGCGTTTGATATGCAGAACCGACGATATCTTGGTTTTCGTGGGGTTTCAAGCTCAGATATGCATTTTCTGCGATAATCTTGGTGAGACTTCTGTCCGAAGTATGCAGAAACATCGAGAGCGCTCTTTTCTAGCTATTTAATGCGAGAAACACGTTTTCTGTGGTTTTCGCCACACCGCAGTTCGTTGGATATGCAGAACCGGAGATATCTTGGTTTTCGTGGGGTTTCAAGCTGAGATATGCATTTTCTGCGATTATCTTGGTGAGACTTCGGTCCGAAGTATGCTTAATCATCGAGATCGCTCGTATCGAGCTATTTAATGCGAGAAACACGTTATCTGGTGGTTTCACCACTCCACAGTACGTATGATATGCAGAACCTACGATATCATGGTTTTCGTGGGGTTTCAAGCTCAGATATGTATTTTCTGCGATAATCTTGGTGAGACTTCTGTCCGAAGTATGCAGAAACATCGAGAGCGCTCTTTTCTAGCTATTTAATGCGAGAAACACGTTATTTGGTGTTTTCACCACTCCACAGTGCGTTTAATATGCAGAACCGGCGATATCTTGGTTTTCGTGGGGTTTCAAGCTGAGATCGGCATTTTCTGCGACAATCATGGTGAGACTTCTGTTAGAAGTATGCAGAATCATCGAGATCGCACTTTTCGATCTATTTAATGCGAGAAACACGTTGTCTGGTGTATTCACCACTCCGCAGTTGGTCTGATATGCAGAACCGGCGATGTTTGGTTTTCGTCGGTTTTCAAGCTGAGATATGCATGTTTTACGATAATCTTGGTGAGACTTCTGTCCGAAGTATGCTTAATCATCGAGATCGCTCTATTCGAGCTATCTAATGCGATAAACACGTTATCTGGTGTTTTCAGCACTCCACAGTGCGTTTTATATGCAGAACCAGCGATATCTTGGTTTTCGTGGGGTTTCAAGCTGAGATATGCATTTTCTGCGATAATCTTGGTGAGACTTCTGTCCGAAGTATGCTTAATCATCGAGATCGCTCGTATCGAGCTATTTAATGCGAGAAACACGTTTTCTGGGGTTTTCGCCACACCACAGTTCGTTGGATATGCAGAACCGGACATATCTTCGTTTTCGTGGGGTTTCAAGCTGAGATATGCATTTTCTGCGATAATCTTGGTGAATCTTTTGTCAGAAGTATGCAGAATTCACTATATCGCTCTTTTCGATCTATTTAATGCGAAAAAACAAGTTTTCTGGTGATTTCAACATTCCACAGTGCGTTTGATATGCAGAACCGACGACATCTTGATTGTCGTGAGGTTTCAAGCTGAGATATGCATTTTCTGCGATAATCTTGGTGAGACTTCAGTCAGAAGTATGCAGAATCATCTAGATCGCTAGTTTCGAACTATTTAATGCGAAAAAACAAGTTTCCTGGTGTTTTCAACATTCCACAGTGCGTTTGATATGCAGAACCGGCGATATCTTGATATTCGTGGTGTTTCCAGCTGAGATATGCATTTTCTACGATAATGTTGGTGAGACTTCTGTCAGAAGTATGCAGGATCTTCGAGAACGCTCTTTTCGAGCTACTTAATGCGAGAAACACGTTTTCTGGTGTTCAACATTCCACAGTGCGTTTGATATGCAGAACCGGCGATATCTTGATTTTCGTGGTGTTTCCAGCTGACATATGCATTTTCTGCGATTATCTTGGTGAGTCTTTTGTCAGAAGTATGCAGAATCATCTAGATCGCTCTTTTCGAGCTATTTAATGCGAAAAAACAAGTTTTCTGGTGTTTTCAACTTTCCACAGTGCGTTTGATATGCAGAACCGGCGATATCTTGATTTTCGTGGTGTTTCCAGCTGAGATATGCATTTTCTACGATAATGTTGGTGAGACTTCTGTCAGAAGTATGCAGAATCTTCGAGAACGCTCTTTTCGAGCTACTTAATGCGCGAAACACGTTTTCTGGTGTTTTCACCACTCCACGGTACGTTTAATGTGCAGAACCGGAGATAACTTGGTTTTCGTCGGGTTTCAAGCTGAGATATGCATTTTCTACGATGATCTTGGTGAGACTTCTGTCAGAAGTATGCAGGATCTTCCAGAACGCACTTTTCGAGCTATTTAATGAGAGAAAAACGTTATGTGGTGTTTTCACCACTCCGCAGAGCGTTTGATATGCAGAACCGGCGACATCTTGGATTTCGTCGGGGTTCAAGCTGAGATGTGCATTTTCTACGATAATCTTGGTGAGACTTCTGTCAGAAGTATGCAGAATCATCGGGATCGCTCTTTTCGAGCTATTTAATGAGAGAAAAACGTTATGTGGTGTTTTCACCACTCCGCAGAGCGTTTGATATGCAGAACCGGCGACATCTTGGATTTCGTCGGGGTTCAAGCTGAGATATACATTTTCTGCGATAATCTTGGTGAGTCTTCTGTCAGAGGTATGCAGAATCATCGAGATCCCTCTTTTCGAGCTACTTAATGCGAGAAACACGTTAGCTGGTGTTTTCACCACGCCACAGTGCGTTTGATATGCAGAACCGGCGACATCTTGATTTTCGTATGGTTTCAAGCTGAGATATGCATTTTCAGCGATAATCTTGGTGAGTCTTCTGTCAGAAGTATGCAGAATCATCGCGATCGCTCTTTTCGAGCTATTTAATGCGAGAAACACGTTATCCGGTTTTTTCACCACTCCACGGTGCGTTCGATATGCAGAACCGGCGACATCTTGGCTTTCGTCGGGCATCAAGCTGAGATATGCATTTTCTACGATAATCTTGGTGAGACTTCTGTCAGAAGTATGCAGAATCATCGGGATCGCTCTTTTCGAGCATTTAATGCGAGAAACACGTTATCCGGTGTTTTCACCACTCCACAGTGCGTTTGATATGCAGAACCGGCGACATCTTGGCTTTCGTCGGGCATCAAGCTGAGATATGCATTTTCTGCGATAATCTTGGTGAGACTTCTGTCCGAAGTATGCAGAATCATCGAGATCGCACTTTTCGAGCTATTGAATGCGAGAAACACGTTATCTGGTGTTTTCACCACTCCACAGTGCGTTTGATATGCAGAACCGGCGATATCTTGGTTTTCGTGGGGTTTCAAGCTGAGATATGCATGTTTTACGATAATCTTGGTGAGACTTCTGTCCGAAGTATGCTTAATCATCGAGATCGCTCTATTCGAGCTATTTAATGCGAGAAACACGTTATCTGGTGTTTTCAGCACTCCACAGTGCGTTTTATATGCAGAACCAGCGATATCTTGGTTTTCGTGGGGTTTTAAGCTGAGATATGCATTTTCTGCGATAATCTTGGTGAGACTTCTGTCCGAAGTATGCAGAAACATCGAGAGCGCTGTTTTCGAGCTATTTAATGCGAGAAACACGTTTTCTGTGGTTTTCGCCACACCACAGTTCGTTGGATATGCAGAACCGGAGATATCTTGGTTTTCGTGGGGTTTCAAGCTGAGATATGCATTTTCTGCGATTATCTTGGTGAGACTTCTGTCCGAAGTATGCAGAACCATCGAGATCGCACTTTTCGATCTATTTAATGCGAGAAACACGTTGTCTGGTGTATTCACCACTCCGCAGTTGGTTTGATATGCAGAACCGGCGATGTTTGGTTTTCGTCGGGTTTCAAGCTGAGATATGCATGTTTTACGATAATCTTGTTGAGACTTCTGTCCGAAGTATGCTTAATCATCGAGATCGCTCGTATCGAGCTATTTAATGCGAGAAACACGTTTTCTGGGGTTTTCGCCACACCACAGTTCGTTGGATATGCAGAACCGGAGATATCTTGGTTTTCGTGGGGTTTCAAGCTGAGATATGCATTTTCTGCGATAATCTTGGTGAGACTTCTGTCCGAAGTATGCAGAAACATCGAGAGCGCTCTTTTCGAGCTATTTAATGCGAGAAACACGTTTTCTGTGGTTTTCCCCACACCACAGTTCGTTGGATATGCAGAACCTGAGATATCTTGGTTTTCGTGGGGTTTCAAGCTGAGATATGCATTTTCTGCGATTATCTTGGTGAGACTTCTGTCCGAAGTATGCCGAATCATCGAGATCGCACTTTTCGATCTATTTAATGCGAGAAACACGTTGTATGGTGTTTTCAACATTCCACAGTGCGTTTGATATGCAGAACCGGCGATATCTTGATTTTCGTGGTGTTTCCAGCTTACATATGCATTTTCTGCGATACTCTTGGTGAGTCTTTTGTCAGAAGTATGCAGAATCATCTAGATCGCTCTTTTCGAGCTATTTAATGCGAAAAAACAAGTTTTCTGGTGTTTTCAACATTCCACAGTGCGTATGATATGCAGAACCGGCGATATCTTGATTTTCGTGGTGTTTCCAGCTGAGATATGCATTTTCTACGATAATGTTGGTGAGACTTCTGTCAGAAGTATGCAGAATCTTCGAGAACGCTCTTTTCGAGCTACTTAATGCGCGAAACACGTTTTCTGGTGTTTTCACCACTCCACGGTACGTTTAATGTGCAGAACCGGAGATAACGTGGTTTTCGTCGGGTTTCAAGCTGAGATATGCATTTTCTACGATGATCTTGGTGAGACTTCTGTCAGAAGTATGCAGGATCTTCCAGAACGCACTTTTCGAGCTATTTCATGCGAGAAACACGTTTTGTGGTGTTTTCATCACTCCACAGTGCGTTTGATATGCAGAACCGGCGACATCTTGGATTTCGTCGGGGTTCAAGCTTAGATGTGCATTTTCTACGATAATCTTGGTGAGTCTTCTGTCAGAAGTATGCAGAATCTTCGAGATCGCTCTTTTCGTGCTATTTAATGCGAGAAACACGTTATCCGGTGTTTTCACCACTCCACGGTGCGTTCGATATGCAGAACCGGCGACATCTTGGCTTTCGTTGGGCATCAAGCTGAGATATGCATTTTCTACGATAATCTTGGTGAGACTTCTGTCAGAAGTATGCAGAATCATCGGGATCGCTCTTTTCGAGAATTTACTGCGAGAAACACGTTATCCGGTGTTTTCGCCACTCCACAGTGCGTTTGATATGCAGAATAGTAGATATCTTGGTTTTCGTGGGGTTTCATGCTGAGATATGTATTTTCTGCGATTATCTTGTTGAGACTTCTGTCCGAACTATGCAGAATCATCGAGATCGCTCGTTTCGAGCTATTTAATGCGCGAAACACGTTATCTGGTGTTTTCACCACTCCACAGTGCGTTGGATATGCAGAACCGGCGATATTTTGGTTTTCGTCGGGTTTCAAGCTGAGATATGCATTTTATACGATAATCTTGGTGAAACATCTGTCCGAAGTATGCAGAAAAATCGAGAGGGATCTTTTCGAGCTATTTAATGCGAGAAACTCGTTTTCTGGGGTTTTCACCACTCCACAGTTCGTTGGATATGCAGAACCGGAGATATCTTGGTTTTCGTGGGATTTCAATCTGAGATATGCAATTTCTGCGATAATCTTGGTGAGACTTCTGTCCGAAGTATGCAGAATCATCGAGATCGCACTTTTCGAGCTATTTGATGCGAGAAACACGTTATCTGGTGTTTTCACCACTCCACAGTGCGTTTGATATGCAGAACCGGTGATATCTTGGTTTTTGTGGGGTTTCAAGCTGAGATATGCATTTTTTACGATAATGTTGGTGAGACTTCTGTCCGAAGTATGCAGAAACATCGAGAGCGCTCTTTTCGAGCTATTTAATGCGAGAAACACGTTATCTGGTGTTTTCACCACTCCACAGTGCGTTTGATATGCAGAATAGTAGATATCTTGGTTTTCGTGGGGTTTCAAGCTGAGATATGTATTTTCTGCGATAATCTTGTTGAGACTTCTGTCCGAAGTATGCAGAATCATCGAGATCGCACTTTTCGAGCTATTTAATGTGAGAAACTCGTTTTCTGGGGTTTTCACCACTCCACAGTTCGTTGGATATGCAGAACCGGAGATATCTTGGTTTTCGTGGGATTTCAATCTGAGATATGCAATTTCTGCGATAATCTTGGTGAGACTTCTGTCCGAAGTATGCAGAATCATCGAGATCGCACTTTTCGAGCTATTTAATGCGAGAAACACGTTATCTGGTGTTTTCACCACTCCACAGTGCGTTTGATATGCAGAACCGGCGATATTTTGGTTTTCGTCGGGTTTCAAGCTGAGATATGCATTTTCTACGATAATATTGGTGAAGCATCTGTCCGAAGTATGCAGAAACATCGAGAGCGCTCTTTTCGAGCTATTTAATGCGAGTAACACGTTATCTGGTGTTTTCACCACTCCACAGTGCGTTTGATATGCAGAATAGTAGATATCTTGGTTTTCGTGGGGTTTCAAGCTGAGATATGTATTTTCTGCGATAATCTTGTTGAGACTTCTGTCCGAAGTATGCAGAATCATCGAGATCGCTCGTTTCGAGCTATTTAATGCGCGAAACACGTTATCTGGTGTTTTCACCACTCCACAGTGCGTTGGATATGCAGAACCGGCGATATTTTGGTTTTCGTCGGGTTTCAAGCTGAGATATGCATTTTCTGCGATAATCTTGGTGAGACTTCTGTCCGAAGTATGCAGAATCATCGAGATCGCACTTTTCAAGCTATTGAATGCGAGAAACACGTTATCTGGTGTTTTCACCACTCCACAGTGCGTTTGATATGCAGAACCGGCGATATCTTGGTTTTCGTGGGGTTTCAAGCTGAGATATGCATGTTTTACGATAATATTGGTGAGACTTCTGTCCGAAGTATGCTTAATCATCGAGATCGCTCTATTCGAGCTATTTAATGCGAGAAACACGTTATCTGGTGTTTTCAGCACTCCACAGTGCGTTTTATATGCAGAACCAGCGATATCTTGGTTTTCGTGGGGTTTCAAGCTGAGATATGCATTTTCTGCGATAATCTTGGTGAGACTTCTGTCCGAAGTATGCAGAAACATCGAGAGCGCTGTTTTCGAGCTATTTAATGCGAGAAACACGTTTTCTGTGGTTTTCGCCACACCACAGTTCGTTGGATATGCAGAACCGGAGATATCTTGGTTTTCGTGGGGTTTCAAGCTGAGATATGCATTTTCTGCGATTATCTTGGTGAGACTTCTGTCCGAAGTATGCAGAATCATCGAGATCGCACTTTTCGATCTATTTAATGCGAGAAACACGTTGTCTGGTGTATTCACCACTCCGCAGTTGGTTTGATATGCAGAACCGGCGATGTTTGGTTTTCGTCGGGTTTCAAGCTGAGATATGCATGTTTTACGATAATCTTGGTGAGACTTCTGTCCGAAGTATGCTTAATCATCGAGATCGCTCGTATCGAGCTATTTAATGCGAGAAACACGTTTTCTGGGGTTTTCGCCACACCACAGTTCGTTGGATATGCAGAACCGGAGATATCTTGATTTTCGTGGTGTTTCCAGCTGACATATGCATTTTCTGCGATACTCTTGGTGAGTCTTTTGTCAGAAGTATGCAGAATCATCTAGATCGCTCTTTTCGAGCTATTTAATGCGAAAAAACAAGTTTTCTGGTGTTTTCAACATTCCACAGTGCGTTTGATATGCAGAACCGGCGATATCTTGATTTTCGTGGTGTTTCCAGCTGAGATATGCATTTTCTACGATAATGTTGGTGAGACTTCTGTCAGAAGTATGCAGAATCTTCGAGAACGCTCTTTTCGAGCTACTTAATGCGCGAAACACGTTTTCTGGTGTTTTCACCACTCCACGGTACGTTTAATGTGCAGAACCGGAGATAACGTGGTTTTCGTCGGGTTTCAAGCTGAGATATGCATTTTCTACGATGATCTTGGTGAGACTTCTGTCAGAAGTATGCAGGATCTTCCAGAACGCACTTTTCGAGCTATTTCATGCGAGAAACACGTTTTGTGGTGTTTTCATCACTCCACAGTGCGTTTGATATGCAGAACCGGCGACATCTTGGATTTCGTCGGGGTTCAAGCTTAGATGTGCATTTTCTACGATAATCTTGGTGAGTCTTCTGTCAGAAGTATGCAGAATCTTCGAGATCGCTCTTTTCGTGCTATTTAATGCGAGAAACACGTTATCCGGTGTTTTCACCACTCCACGGTGCGTTCGATATGCAGAACCGGCGACATCTTGGCTTTCGTTGGGCATCAAGCTGAGATATGCATTTTCTACGATAATCTTGGTGAGACTTCTGTCCGAAGTATGCAGAAAAATCGAGAGGGATCTTTTCGAGCTATTTAATGCGAGAAACTCGTTTTCTGGGGTTTTCACCACTCCACAGTGCGTTTGATATGCAGAACCGGTGATATCTTGGTTTTTGTGGGGTTTCAAGCTGAGATATGCATTTTTTACGATAATGTTGGTGAGACTTCTGTCCGAAGTATGCAGAAACATCGAGAGCGCTCTTTTCGAGCTATTTAATGCGAGAAACACGTTATCTGGTGTTTTCACCACTCCACAGTGCGTTTGATATGCAGAATAGTAGATATCTTGGTTTTCGTGGGGTTTCAAGCTGAGATATGTATTTTCTGCGATAATCTTGTTGAGATTTCTGTCCGAAGTATGCAGAATCATCGAGATCGCACTTTTCGAGCTATTTAATGTGAGAAACTCGTTTTCTGGGGTTTTCACCACTTCACAGTTCGTTGGATATGCAGAACCGGAGATATCTTGGTTTTCGTGGGATTTCAATCTGAGATATGCAATTTCTGCGATAATCTTGGTGAGACTTCTGTCCGAAGTATGCAGAATCATCGAGATCGCACTTTTCGAGCTATTTAATGCGAGAAACACGTTATCTGGTGTTTGCACTACTCCACAGTGCGTTTGATATGCAGAACCGGCGATATTTTGGTTTTCGTCGGGTTTCAAGCTGAGATATGCATTTTCTACGATAATATTGGTGAAGCATCTGTCCGAAGTATGCAGAAACATCGAGAGCGCTCTTTTCGAGCTATTTAATGCGAGTAACACGTTATCTGGTGTTTTCACCACTCCACAGTGCGTTTGATATGCAGAATAGTAGATATCTTGGTTTTCGTGGGGTTTCAAGCAGAGATATGCATTTGCTGCGATAATCTTGGTGAGACTTCTGTCCGAAGTATGCAGAATCATCGAGATCGCACTTTTCGAGCTATTTAATGCGAGAAACACGTTTTCTGGGGTTTTCACCACTCCACAGTTCGTTGGATATACAGAACAGGAGATATTTTGGTTTTCGTGGGGTTTCTAGCAGAGATATGCATTTTCTGCGATAATCATGGTGAGACTTCTGTTAGAAGTATGCAGAATCATCGAGATCGCACATTTCGATCTATTTAATGCGAGAAACACGTTGTCTGGTGTTTTCACCACTCCACAGTTGGTTTGATATGCAGAACCGGCGATGTTTGGTTTTCGTCGGGTTTCAAGCTGAGATATGCATTTTCTACGATAATCTTGGTGAAACATCTGTCCGAAGTATGCAGAAACATCAAGAGCGCTCTTTTCGAGCTATTTAATGCGAGAAACACGTTTTCTGGGGTTTTCACCACACCACAGTTCGTTGGATGTGCAGAACCGGAGATATCTTGGTTTTCGTGGGATTTCAATCTGAGATATGCAATTTCTGCGATAATCTTGGTGAGACCTCTGTCCGAAGTATGCAGAAACACCGAGATCGCTCTTTTCGAACTATTTAATGCGAGAAACACGTTATCTGGTGTTTTCACCACTCCACAGTGCGTTTGATATGCAGAACCTGCGATATTTTGGATTTCGACGTGTTTCAAGCTGAAATATGCATTTTCTACGATAATCTTGGTGAAACATCTGTCCGAAGTATGCAGAAAAATCAAGAGGGCTCTTTTCGAGCTATTTAATGCGAGAAACTCGTTTTCTGGGGTTTTCACCACTCCACAGTTCGTTGGATATGCAGAACCGGAGATATCTTGGTTTTCGTGGGATTTCAATCTGAGATATGCAATTTCTGCGATAATCTTGGTGAGACTTCTGTCCGAAGTATGCAGAATCATCGAGATCGCACTTTTCGAGCTATTTAATGCGAGAAACACGTTTTCTGGGGTTTTCACCACTCCACAGTTCGTTGGATATACAGAACAGGAGATATTTTGGTTTTCGTGGGGTTTCTAGCAGAGATATGCATTTTCTGCGATAATCATGGTGAGACTTCTGTTAGAAGTATGCAGAATCATCGAGATCGCACATTTCGATCTATTTAATGCGAGAAACACGTTGTCTGGTGTTTTCACCACTCCACAGTTGGTTTGATATGCAGAACCGGCGATGTTTGGTTTTCGTCGGGTTTCAAGCTGAGATATGCATTTTCTACGATAATCTTGGTGAAACATCTGTCCGAAGTATGCAGAAACATCAAGAGCGCTCTTTTCGAGCTATTTAATGCGAGAAACACGTTTTCTGGGGTTTTCACCACACCACAGTTCGTTGGATGTGCAGAACCGGAGATATCTTGGTTTTCGTGGGATTTCAATCTGAGATATGCAATTTCTGCGATAATCTTGGTGAGACCTCTGTCCGAAGTATGCAGAAACACCGAGATCGCTCTTTTCGAACTATTTAATGCGAGAAACACGTTATCTGGTGTTTTCACCACTCCACAGTGCGTTTGATATGCAGAACCTGCGATATTTTGGATTTCGACGTGTTTCAAGCTGAGATATGCATTTTTTACGATAATCTTGGTGAAACATCTGTCCGAAGTATGCAGAAAAATCAAGAGGGCTCTTTTCGAGCTATTTAATGCGAGAAACTCGTTTTCTGGGGTTTTCACCACTCCACAGTTCGTTGGATATGCAGAACCGGAGATATCTTGGTTTTCGTGGGATTTCAATCTGAGATATGCAATTTCTGCGATAATCTTGGTGAGACTTCTGTCCGAAGTATGCAGAATCATCGAGATCGCACTTTTCGAGCTATTTAATGCGAGAAACACGTTTTCTGGGGTTTTCACCACTCCACAGTTCGTTGGATATACAGAACAGGAGATATTTTGGTTTTCGTGGGGTTTCTTGCAGAGATATGCATTTTCTGCGATAATCATGGTGAGACTTCTGTTAGAAGTATGCAGAATCATCGAGATCGCACATTTCGATCTATTTAATGCGAGAAACACGTTGTCTGGTGTTTTCACCACTCCACAGTTGGTTTGATATGCAGAACCGGCGATGTTTGGTTTTCGTCGGGTTTCAAGCTGAGATATGCATTTTCTACGATAATCTTGGTGAAACATCTGTCCGAAGTATGCAGAAACATCAAGAGCGCTCTTTTCGAGCTATTTAATGCGAGAAACACGTTTTCTGGGGTTTTCACCACACCACAGTTCGTTGGATGTGCAGAACCGGAGATATCTTGGTTTTCGTGGGATTTCAATCTGAGATATGCAATTTCTGCGATAATCTTGGTGAGACCTCTGTCCGAAGTATGCAGAAACACCGAGATCGCTCTTTTCGAACTATTTAATGCGAGAAACACGTTATCTGGTGTTTTCACCACTCCACAGTGCGTTTGATGTGCACAATAGTAGATATCTTGGTTTTCGTGGGGTTTCAAGCAGAGATATGCATTTGCTGCGATAATCTTGGTGAGAGTTCTGTTAGAAGTATGCAGAATCATCGAGATCGCAGTTTTCGAGCTATTTAATGCGAGAAACACGTTATCTGGTGTTTTCACCACTCCACAGATGGTTTGATATGCAGAACCTGCGATATTTTGGATTTCGTCGTGTTTCAAGCTGAGATATGCATTTTCTACGATAATCTTGGTGAAACATCTGTCCGAAGTATGCAGAAAAATCAAGAGGGCTCTTTTCGAGCTATTTAATGCGAGAAACTCGTTTTCTGGGGTTTTCACCACTCCACAGTTCGTTGGATATGCAGAACCGGAGATATCTTGGTTTTCGTGGGATTTCAATCTGAGATATGCAATTTCTGCGATAATCTTGGTGAGACTTCTGTCCGAAGTATGCAGAATCATCGAGATCGCACTTTTCGAGCTATTTAATGCGAGAAACACGTTTTCTGGGATTTTCACCACTCCACAGTTCGTTGGATATACAGAACAGGAGATATTTTGGTTTTCGTGGGGTTTCTTGCAGAGATATGCATTTTCTGCGATAATCATGGTGAGACTTCTGTTAGAAGTATGCAGAATCATCGAGATCGCACATTTCGATCTATTTAATGCGAGAAACACGTTGTCTGGTGTTTTCACCACTCCACAGTTGGTTTGATATGCAGAACCGGCGATGTTTGGTTTTCGTCGGGTTTCAAGCTGAGATATGCATTTTCTACGATAATCTTGGTGAAACATCTGTCCGAAGTATGCAGAAACATCAAGAGCGCTCTTTTCGAGCTATTTAATGCGAGAAACACGTTTTCTGGGGTTTTCACCACACCACAGTTCGTTGGATGTGCAGAACCGGCGATATCTTGGTTTCCGTGGGGTTTCAAGCTGGGATATGCATTTTCTGCGATTATCTTGGTGAGACTTCTGTCCGAAGTATGCTGAAACATCGAGATCGCTCTTTTCGAGCTAGTTAGTGCGACAAACACGTCATCTGGTTTTTTCACCACTCCACAGTTGGTTTGATATGCAGAACCGGCGATATCTTGGTTTTCGTGGGGTTTCAAGCTGAGATATGCATTTTCTGCGATAATCTTGGTGAGACTTCTGTCCGAAGTATGCTGAAACATCGAGATCGCTCTTTTTGAGCTAGTTAATGCGAGAAAAACCTTATCCGCTGTTTTCACCACTCCACAGTGCGTTTGATATGCAGGACCAGCGATATCTTGGCTTTCGTGGGGTTTCAAGCTGAGATATGCATTTTTTACGATAATCTTGGTGTGACTTCTGTCCGAAGTATGCTTAATCATAGAGATCGCTCGTTTCGAGCTCTTTAATGCGAGCAACACGTGATCTGGTCTTTTCACCACTCCACAGTGCGTATGATATGCAGAACCGGCGATATCTTGGTTTTCGTGGGGTTTCAAGCTGAGATATGCATTTTCTGCGATAATCTTGGTGAGACTTCTGTCCGAAGTATGCTGAATCATCGAGATCGCTCTTTTCGAGCTAGTTAGTGCGAGAAACACGTTATCTGGTGATTTCACCACTCCACAGTGCGTTTGATATGCAGAACAGTAGATATCTTGGTTTTCGTGGGGTTTCAAGCTGAGATATGCATTTTCTGCGATAATCTTGATGAGACTTCTGTCCGAAGTATGCAGAATCATCGAGATCGCTCTTTTCGAGCTAGTTAGTGCGAGAAACACGTTATCTGGTGTTTTCACCACTCCACAGTTGGTTTGATATGCAGAACCGGCGAAATTTTGGTTTTCGTCGGGTTTCAAGCTGAGATATGCATTTTCTACGATAATCTTGGTGAAGCATCTGTCCGAAGTATGCAGAAACATCGAGAGCGCTCTTTTCGAGCTATTTAATGCGAGAAACACGTTATCTGGTGTTTTCACCACTCCACAGTGCGTTTGATGTGCACAATAGTAGATATCTTGGTTTTCGTGGGGTTTCAAGCAGAGATATGCATTTGCTGCGATAATCTTGGTGAGAGTTCTGTTAGAAGTATGCAGAATCATCGAGATCGCAGTTTTCGAGCTATTTAATGCGAGAAACACGTTATCTGGTGTTTTCACCACTCCACAGTTGGTTTGATATGCAGAACCTGCGATATTTTGGATTTCGTCGTGTTTCAAGCTGAGATATGCATTTTCTACCATAATCTTGGTGAAACATCTGTCCGAAGTATGCAGAAAAATCAAGAGGGCTCTTTTCGAGCTATTTAATGCGAGAAACTCGTTGTCTGGTGTTTTCACCACTCCACAGTTGGTTTGATATGCAGAACCGGCGATGTTTGGTTTTCGTCGGGTTTCAAGCTGAGATATGCATTTTCTACGATAATCTTGGTGAAACATCTGTCCGAAGTATGCAGAAACATCAAGAGCGCTCTTTTCGAGCTATTTAATGCGAGAAACACGTTTTCTGGGGTTTTCACCACACCACAGTTCGTTGGATGTGCAGAACCGGCGATATCTTGGTTTCCGTGGGGTTTCAAGCTGGGATATGCATTTTCTGCGATAATCTTGGTGAGACTTCTGTCCGAAGTATGCTGAAACATCGAGATCGCTCTTTCTGAGCTAGTTAATGCGAGAAAAACCTTATCCGCTGATTTCACCACTCCACAGTGCGTTTGATATGCAGGACCAGCGATATCTTGGCTTTCGTGGGGTTTCAAGCTGAGATATGCATTTTTTACGATAATCTTGGTGAGACTTCTGTCCGAAGTATGCTTAATCATAGAGATCGCTCGTTTCGAGCTCTTTAATGCGAGCAACACGTGATCTGGTCTTTTCACCACTCCACAGTGCGTATGATATGCAGAACCGGCGATATCTTGGTTTTCGTGGGGTTTCAAGCTGAGATATGCATTTTCTGCGATAATCTTGGTGAGACTTCTGTCCGAAGTATGCTGAATCATCGAGATCGCTCTTTTCGAGCTAGTTAGTGCGAGAAACACGTTATCTGGTGATTTCACCACTCCACAGTGCGTTTGATATGCAGAACAGTAGATATCTTGGTTTTCGTGGGGTTTCAAGCTGAGATATGCATTTTCTGCGATAATCTTGATGAGACTTCTGTCCGAAATATGCAGAATCATCGAGATCGCTCTTTTCGAGCTATTTAATGCGAGAAACACGTATATTGGGGTTTTCACCACACCACAGTTCGTTTGATGTGCAGAACCGGAGATATCTTGGTTTTCGTGGGGTTTCATGCTCAGATATGCATTTTCTGCGATAATCTTGGTGAGACTTCTGTCCGAAGTATGCTTAATCATAGAGATCGCTCGTTTCGAGCTATTTAATGCGAGCAACACGTGATCTGGTCTTTTCACCACTCCACAGTGCGTATGATATGCAGAACCGGCGATATCATGGTTTTCGTGGGGTTTCAAGCTGAGATATGCATTTTCTGCGATAATGTGGTGAGACTTCTGTCCGAAGTACGCTGAATCATCGAGATCGCTCTTTTCGAGCTAGTTAGTGCGAGAAACACGTTATCTGGTGTTTTCACCACTCCACAGTTGGTTTGATATGCAGAACCGGCGAAATTTTGGTTTTCGTCGGGTTTCAAGCTGAGATATGCATTTTCTACGATAATCTTGGTGAAGCATCTGTCCGAAGTATGCAGAAACATCGAGAGCGCTCTTTTCGAGCTATTTAATGCGAGAAACACGTTATCTGGTGTTTTCACCACTCCATAGTGCGTTTGATATGCAGAATAGTAGATATCTTGGTTTTCGTGGAGTTTCAAGCTGAGATATGTATTTTCTGCGATAATCTTGTTGAGACTTCTGTCCGAAGGTTGCAGAATCATCGAGTTCGCTCGTTTCGAGCTATTTAATGCGCGAAACACGTTATCTGGTGTTTTCACCACTCCACAGTGCGTTGGATATGCAGAACCGGCGATATTTTGGTTTTCGTCGGGTTTCAAGCTGAGATATGCATTTTCTACGATAATCTTGGTGAAACATCTGTCCGAAGTATGCAGAAACATCGAGAGCGCTCTTTTCGAGATATTTAATGCGAGAAACTCGTTTTCTGGGGTTTTCACCACTCCACAGTGCGTTGGATATGCAGAACCGGAGGTATTTTGGTTTTCGTCGGGTTTCAAGCTGAGATATGCATTTTCTACGATAAGCTTGGTGAGACATCTCTGCGAAGAATGCACAAACATCGACAGCAGTCTTTTCGAGCTATTTAATGCGAGAAACACGTTTTCTGGGGTTTTCACCACTCCACAGTTCGTTGGATATGCAGAGCAGTAGATATCTTGGTTTTCGTGGGGTTATCAAGCTCAGATATGCATTTTCTGCGATAATCTTGGTGAAACATCTGTCCGAAGTATGCAGACACATCAAGAGCGCTCTTTTCGAGCTATTTAATGCGAGAAACACTTTTTCTGCGGTTTTCACCACACCACAGTTCGTTGGATGTGCACAACCGGAGATAACTTGGTTTTCGTGTGGTTTCAAGCTGCGATATGCATTTTCTGCGATAATCTTGGTGAGACCTCTGTTAGAAGTATGCAGAATCATCGAGATCGCACTTTTCGATCTATTTAATGCGTGAAACACGTTATCTGGTGTTTTCACCACTCCACAGTGCGTTTGCTATGCAGAGCCTGTGATATCTTGGTTTTTGTGGGGTTTCAAGCCGAGATATGCATTTTTTACGATAATGTTGGTGAGACTTCTGTCCGAAGTATGCTTAATCATCGAGATTGCTCTATTCGAGCTACTTAATGCGAGAAACACGTTATCTGGTGTGTTCAGCACTCCACAGTGCGCTTGATATGCAGAACCGGAGATATCTTGGTTTTCGTGGGGTTTCAAGCTGAGATATGCATTTTCTGCGATAATCTTGGTGAGACCTCTGTCCGAAGTATGCAGAAACATCGAGATCGCTCTTTTCGACCTATTTAATGCGAGTAACACGTTATCTGGTGTTTTCACCGCTCTACAGTGCGTTTGATATGCAGAACCAGCGATATCTTGGTTTTCGTGGGGTTTCTAGCAGAGATATGCATTTTCTGCGATAATCATGGTGAGACTTCTGTTAGAAGTATGCAGAATCATCGAGGTCGCACTTTTCGATCTATTTAATGCGAGAAACACGTTGTCTGGTGTTTTCACCACTCCACAGTGCGTTTGCTTTGCAGAACCGGTGATATCTTGGTTTTTGTGGGGTTTCAAGCCGAGCTATGCATTTTTTACGATAATGTTGGTGAGACTTCTGTCCGAAGTATGCTTAATCATAGAGATCGCTCGTTTCGAGCTCTTTAATGCGAGAAACACGTGATCTGGTCTTTTCACCACTCCACAGTGCGTATGATATGCAGAACCGGCGATATCTTGGTTTTCGTGGGGTTTCAAGCTGAGATATGCATTTTCTGCGATAATCATGGTGAGACTTCTGTCCGAAGTATGCTGAATCATCGAGATTGCTCTTTTCGAGCTAGTTAGTGCGAGAAACACGTTATCTGGTGATTTCACCTCTCCACAGTGCGTTTGATATGCAGAACAGTAGATATCTTGGTTTTCGTGGGGTTTCAAGCTGAGATATGCATTTTCTGCGATAATCTTGATGAGACTTCTGTCCGAAGTATGCAGAATCATCGAGATCGCTCGTTTCGAGCTATTTAACTCGAGAAACACGTTATCTGGTGTATTCACCACTCCACAGTGCGTTGGATATGCAGAACTGGAGATATCTTGGTTTTCGTGTGGTTTCAAGCTGAGATATGCATTTTCTGCGATAATCTTGGTGAGACTTCTGTTAGAAGTACGCAGAATCATCGAGATCGCTCTTTTCGAGCTATTTAATGCGAGCAGCACGTTATCTGGTGTTTTCACCACTCCACAGTTGGTTTGATATGCAGAACCGGCGATATTTTGGTTTTCGTCGGGTTTCAAGCTGAGATATGCATTTTCTACGATAATCTTGGTGAAGCATCTGTCCGAAGTATGCAGAAACATCGAGAGCGCTCTTTTCGAGCTATTTAATGCGAGAAACACGTTATTTGGGGTTTTCACCGCTCAACAGTGCGTTTGATATGCAGAACCAGCGATATCTTTGTTTTCGTGGGGTTTCAAGCTGAGATACGCATTATCTGCGATAATCTTGGTGAGACTTCTGTTCGAAGTGTGCAGAATCATCGAGATCGCTCTTGTCGATCTATTTAATGCGAGAAACACGTTATCTGGTGTTTTCACCACTCCACAGTGCGTTGGATATGCAGAACCGGAGATATCTTGGTTTTCGTGGGGTTTCAAACTGAGATATGCATTTTCTGCGATAATCTTGGTGAGACTTCTGTTAGAAGTATGCGGAATCATCGAGATCGCACTTTTCGAGCTATTTAATGCGAGAAACACGTTTTCTGGGGTTTTCACCACTCCACAGTTCGTTGGATATACAGAACAGGAGATATTTTGGTTTTCGTGGGGTTTCTAGCAGAGATATGTATTTTCTGCGATAAGCTTGGTGAAACATCTGTCCGAAGTATGCAGAAACATCGAGAGCGCTCTTTTCGAGATATTTAATGCGAGAAACTCGTTTTCTGGGGTTTTCACCACTCCACAGTGCGTTGGATATGCAGAACCGGAGGTATTTTGGTTTTCGTCGGGTTTCAAGCTGAGATATGCATTTTCTACAATAAGCTTGGTGAGACATCTCTGCGAAGTATGCAGAAACATCGAGAGCAGTCTTTTCGAGCTATTTAATGCGAGAAACACGTTTTCTGGGGTTTTCACCACACCACAGTTCGTTGGATATGCAGAACAGTAGATATCTTGTTTTTCGTGGGATTTCAATCTGAGATATGCATTTTCTGCGATAATTTTGGTGAGACTTCTGTCCGAAGTATGCAGAATTATCGAGATCGCACTTTTCGAGCTATTTAATGCGAGAAACACGTTATTTGGTGTTTTCACCACTCCACAGTGCGTTTGATATGCAGAACCGGCGATATCTTGGTTTTCGTGGGGTTTCAAGCTGAGATATGCATTTTCTGCGATAATCTTGGTGAGACTTCTGACCGAAGTATGCTTAATCATCGAGATCGCTCTATTGGAGCTATTTAATGCGAGAAACACGTTATCTGGTGTTTTCGGCACTCCGCAGTGCGTTTGATATGCAGAACCATCGATATCGTGGTTTTCGTGGGGTTACAAGCTGAGATATGCATTTTCTGCGATAATCTTGGTGAGACTTCTATCCGAAGTATGCATAATCATCGAGATCGCTCGTTTCGAGCTATTTAATGCGAGAAACACGTTATCTGGTGTTTTCACCACTCCACAGTTGGTTTGATATGCAGAACCGGCGATATTTTGGTTTTCGTCGGGTTTCAAGCTGAGATATGCATTTTCTGCGATAATCTTGGTGAGACTTCTATCCGAAGTATGCAGAGTCATGGATATCGCTCTATTCGAGCTATTTAATGCGAGAAACACGTTATCTGGTGTTTTCACCACTCCACAGTTGGTTTGATATGCAGAACCGGCGATATTTTGGTTTTCGTCGGGTTTCAAGCAGAGATATGCATTTTCTGCGATAATCATGGTGAGACTTCTGTTAGAAGTATGCAGAATCATCGAGGTCGCACTTTTCGATCTATTTAATGCGAGAAACACGTTGTCTGGTGTTTTCACCACTCCACAGTGCGTTTGCTTTGAAGAACCGGTGATATCTTGGTTTTTGTGGGGTTTCAAGCCGAGCTATGCATTTTTTACGATAATGTTGGTGAGACTTCTGTCCGAAGTATGCTTAATCATCGAGATCGCTCTTTTCGACCTATTTAATGCGAGAAACACGTTATCTGGTGTTTTCACCACCCCACAGTGCGTATGATATGCAGAACCGGCGATATTTTGGTTTTCGTGGGGTTTCAAGCTGAGATACGCATTATCTGCGATAATCTTGGTGAGAGTTCTGTCCGAAGTGTGCAGAATCATCGAGATCGCTCTTTTCGAGCTATTTAATGCGAGAAACACGTTATCTGGTGTTTTCACCACTCCACAGTGCGTTTGATATGCAGAACCGACGATATCTTGGTTTTCGTGGAGTTATCAAGCTCAGATATGCATTTTCTGCGATAATCTTGGTGAGACCTCTGTCCGAAGTATGCAGAAACATCGAGATCGCCCTTTTCGACCTACTTAATGCGAGAAACACGTTATCTGGTGTTTTCACCGCTCTACAGTGCGTTTGATATGCAGAACCGGCGGTATCTTGGCTTTCGTGTGGTTTCAAGCTGAGATATGCATTTTTTACGATAATCTTGGTGAGACTTCTGTCCGAAGTATGCTTAATCATAGAGATCGCTCGTTTCGAGCTCTTTAATGCGAGAAACACGTGATCTGGTCTTTTCACCACTCCACAGTGCGTATGATATGCAGAACCGGCGATATCTTGGTTTTCGTGGGGTTTCAAGCTGAGATATGCATTTTCTGCGATATTCATGGTGAGACTTCTGTCCGAAGTATGCTGAATCATCGAGATTGCTCTTTTCGAGCTAGTTAGTGCGAGAAACACGTTATCTGGTGATTTCACCTCTCCACAGTGCGTTTGATATGCAGAACAGTAGATATCTTGGTTTTCGTGGGGTTTCAAGCTGAGATATGCATTTTCTGCGATAATCTTGATGAGACTTCTGTCCGAAGTATGCAGAATCATCGAGATCGCTCGTTTCGAGCTATTTAACTCGAGAAACACGTTATCTGGTGTATTCACCACTCCACAGTGCGTTGGATATGCAGAACTGGAGATATCTTGGTTTTCGTGTGGTTTCAAGCTGAGATATGCATTTTCTGCGATAATCTTGGTGAGACTTCTGTTAGAAGTACGCAGAATCATCGAGATCGCTCTTTTCGAGCTATTTAATGCGAGCAGCACGTTATCTGGTGTTTTCACCACTCCACAGTTGGTTTGATATGCAGAACCGGCGATATTTTGGTTTTCGTCGGGTTTCAAGCTGAGATATGCATTTTCTACGATAATCTTGGTGAAGCATCTGTCCGAAGTATGCAGAAACATCGAGAGCGCTCTTTTCGAGCTATTTAATGCGAGAAACACGTTATTTGGGGTTTTCACCGCTCAACAGTGCGTTTGATATGCAGAACCAGCGATATCTTTGTTTTCGTGGGGTTTCAAGCTGAGATACGCATTATCTGCGATAATCTTGGTGAGACTTCTGTTCGAAGTGTGCAGAATCATCGAGATCGCTCTTGTCGATCTATTTAATGCGAGAAACACGTTATCTGGTGTTTTCACCACTCCACAGTGCGTTGGATATGCAGAACCGGAGATATCTTGGTTTTCGTGGGGTTTCAAACTGAGATATGCATTTTCTGCGATAATCTTGGTGAGACTTCTGTTAGAAGTATGCGGAATCATCGAGATCGCACTTTTCGAGCTATTTAATGCGAGAAACACGTTTTCTGGGGTTTTCACCACTCCACAGTTCGTTGGATATACAGAACAGGAGATATTTTGGTTTTCGTGGGGTTTCTAGCAGAGATATGTATTTTCTGCGATAAGCTTGGTGAAACATCTGTCCGAAGTATGCAGAAACATCGAGAGCGCTCTTTTCGAGATATTTAATGCGAGAAACTCGTTTTCTGGGGTTTTCACCACTCCACAGTGCGTTGGATATGCAGAACCGGAGGTATTTTGGTTTTCGTCGGGTTTCAAGCTGAGATATGCATTTTCTACAATAAGCTTGGTGAGACATCTCTGCGAAGTATGCAGAAACATCGAGAGCAGTCTTTTCGAGCTATTTAATGCGAGAAACACGTTTTCTGGGGTTTTCACCACACCACAGTTCGTTGGATATGCAGAACAGTAGATATCTTGTTTTTCGTGGGATTTCAATCTGAGATATGCATTTTCTGCGATAATTTTGGTGAGACTTCTGTCCGAAGTATGCAGAATTATCGAGATCGCACTTTTCGAGCTATTTAATGCGAGAAACACGTTATTTGGTGTTTTCACCACTCCACAGTGCGTTTGATATGCAGAACCGGCGATATCTTGGTTTTCGTGGGGTTTCAAGCTGAGATATGCATTTTCTGCGATAATCTTGGTGAGACTTCTGACCGAAGTATGCTTAATCATCGAGATCGCTCTATTGGAGCTATTTAATGCGAGAAACACGTTATCTGGTGTTTTCGGCACTCCGCAGTGCGTTTGATATGCAGAACCATCGATATCGTGGTTTTCGTGGGGTTACAAGCTGAGATATGCATTTTCTGCGATAATCTTGGTGAGACTTCTATCCGAAGTATGCATAATCATCGAGATCGCTCGTTTCGAGCTATTTAATGCGAGAAACACGTTATCTGGTGTTTTCACCACTCCACAGTTGGTTTGATATGCAGAACCGGCGATATTTTGGTTTTCGTCGGGTTTCAAGCTGAGATATGCATTTTCTGCGATAATCTTGGTGAGACTTCTATCCGAAGTATGCAGAGTCATGGATATCGCTCTATTCGAGCTATTTAATGCGAGAAACACGTTATCTGGTGTTTTCACCACTCCACAGTTGGTTTGATATGCAGAACCGGCGATATTTTGGTTTTCGTCGGGTTTCAAGCAGAGATATGCATTTTCTGCGATAATCATGGTGAGACTTCTGTTAGAAGTATGCAGAATCATCGAGGTCGCACTTTTCGATCTATTTAATGCGAGAAACACGTTGTCTGGTGTTTTCACCACTCCACAGTGCGTTTGCTTTGAAGAACCGGTGATATCTTGGTTTTTGTGGGGTTTCAAGCCGAGCTATGCATTTTTTACGATAATGTTGGTGAGACTTCTGTCCGAAGTATGCTTAATCATCGAGATCGCTCTTTTCGACCTATTTAATGCGAGAAACACGTTATCTGGTGTTTTCACCACCCCACAGTGCGTATGATATGCAGAACCGGCGATATTTTGGTTTTCGTGGGGTTTCAAGCTGAGATACGCATTATCTGCGATAATCTTGGTGAGAGTTCTGTCCGAAGTGTGCAGAATCATCGAGATCGCTCTTTTCGAGCTATTTAATGCGAGAAACACGTTATCTGGTGTTTTCACCACTCCACAGTGCGTTTGATATGCAGAACCGACGATATCTTGGTTTTCGTGGAGTTATCAAGCTCAGATATGCATTTTCTGCGATAATCTTGGTGAGACCTCTGTCCGAAGTATGCAGAAACATCGAGATCGCCCTTTTCGACCTACTTAATGCGAGAAACACGTTATCTGGTGTTTTCACCGCTCTACAGTGCGTTTGATATGCAGAACCGGCGGTATCTTGGCTTTCGTGTGGTTTCAAGCTGAGATATGCATTTTTTACGATAATCTTGGTGAGACTTCTGTCCGAAGTATGCTTAATCATAGAGATCGCTCGTTTCGAGCTCTTTAATGCGAGAAACACGTGATCTGGTCTTTTCACCACTCCACAGTGCGTATGATATGCAGAACCGGCGATATCTTGGTTTTCGTGGGGTTTCAAGCTGAGATATGCATTTTCTGCGATATTCATGGTGAGACTTCTGTCCGAAGTATGCTGAATCATCGAGATTGCTCTTTTCGAGCTAGTTAGTGCGAGAAACACGTTATCTGGTGATTTCACCTCTCCACAGTGCGTTTGATATGCAGAACAGTAGATATCTTGGTTTTCGTGGGGTTTCAAGCTGAGATATGCATTTTCTGCGATAATCTTGATGAGACTTCTGTCCGAAGTATGCAGAATCATCGAGATCGCTCGTTTCGAGCTATTTAACTCGAGAAACACGTTATCTGGTGTATTCACCACTCCACAGTGCGTTGGATATGCAGAACTGGAGATATCTTGGTTTTCGTGTGGTTTCAAGCTGAGATATGCATTTTCTACGATAATCTTGGTGAAGCATCTGTCCGAAGTATGCAGAAACATCGAGAGCGCTCTTTTCGAGCTATTTAATGCGAGAAACACGTTATTTGGGGTTTTCACCGCTCAACAGTGCGTTTGATATGCAGAACCAGCGATATCTTTGTTTTCGTGGGGTTTCAAGCTGAGATACGCATTATCTGCGATAATCTTGGTGAGACTTCTGTTCGAAGTGTGCAGAATCATCGAGATCGCTCTTGTCGATCTATTTAATGCGAGAAACACGTTATCTGGTGTTTTCACCACTCCACAGTGCGTTGGATATGCAGAACCGGAGATATCTTGGTTTTCGTGGGGTTTCAAACTGAGATATGCATTTTCTGCGATAATCTTGGTGAGACTTCTGTTAGAAGTATGCGGAATCATCGAGATCGCACTTTTCGAGCTATTTAATGCGAGAAACACGTTTTCTGGGGTTTTCACCACTCCACAGTTCGTTGGATATACAGAACAGGAGATATTTTGGTTTTCGTGGGGTTTCTAGCAGAGATATGTATTTTCTGCGATAAGCTTGGTGAAACATCTGTCCGAAGTATGCAGAAACATCGAGAGCGCTCTTTTCGAGATATTTAATGCGAGAAACTCGTTTTCTGGGGTTTTCACCACTCCACAGTGCGTTGGATATGCAGAACCGGAGGTATTTTGGTTTTCGTCGGGTTTCAAGCTGAGATATGCATTTTCTACAATAAGCTTGGTGAGACATCTCTGCGAAGTATGCAGAAACATCGAGAGCAGTCTTTTCGAGCTATTTAATGCGAGAAACACGTTTTCTGGGGTTTTCACCACACCACAGTTCGTTGGATATGCAGAACAGTAGATATCTTGTTTTTCGTGGGATTTCAATCTGAGATATGCATTTTCTGCGATAATTTTGGTGAGACTTCTGTCCGAAGTATGCAGAATTATCGAGATCGCACTTTTCGAGCTATTTAATGCGAGAAACACGTTATTTGGTGTTTTCACCACTCCACAGTGCGTTTGATATGCAGAACCGGCGATATCTTTTTTTTTCGTGGGGTTTCAAGCTGAGATATGCATTTTCTGCGATAATCTTGGTGAGACTTCTGACCGAAGTATGCTTAATCATCGAGATCGCTCTATTGGAGCTATTTAATGCGAGAAACACGTTATCTGGTGTTTTCGGCACTCCGCAGTGCGTTTGATATGCAGAACCATCGATATCGTGGTTTTCGTGGGGTTACAAGCTGAGATATGCATTTTCTGCGATAATCTTGGTGAGACTTCTATCCGAAGTATGCATAATCATCGAGATCGCTCGTTTCGAGCTATTTAATGCGAGAAACACGTTATCTGGTGTTTTCACCACTCCACAGTTGGTTTGATATGCAGAACCGGCGATATTTTGGTTTTCGTCGGGTTTCAAGCTGAGATATGCATTTTCTGCGATAATCTTGGTGAGACTTCTATCCGAAGTATGCAGAGTCATGGATATCGCTCTATTCGAGCTATTTAATGCGAGAAACACGTTATCTGGTGTTTTCACCACTCCACAGTTGGTTTGATATGCAGAACCGGCGATATTTTGGTTTTCGTCGGGTTTCAAGCTGAGATATGCATTTTCTGCGATAATCTTGGTGAGACTTCTATCCGAAGTATGCAGAGTCATGGAGATCGCTCTATTCGAGCTATTTAATGCGAGAAACACGTTATCTGGTGTTTCCGCACTCCACAGTGCGTTTGATATGCAGAACCGGAGATATCTCGGTTTTCGTGGGGTTTCAAGCTGAGATATGCATTTTCTGCGATAATCTTGGTGAGACCTCTGTCCGAAGTATGCAGAAACATCGAGATCGCTCTTTTCGACCTATTTAATGCGAGAAACACGTTATCTGGTGTTTTCACCACCCCACAGTGCGTATGATATGCAGAACCGGCGATATCTTGGTTTTCGTGGGGTTTCAAGCTGAGATATGCATTTTCTGCGATAATCTTGGTGAGACCTCTGTCCGAAGTATGCAGAAACATCGAGATCGCTCTTTTCGACCTATTTAATGCGAGAAACACGTTATCTGGTGTTTTCACAACCCCACAGTGCGTATGATATGCAGAACCGGCGATATCTTGGTTTTCGTGGGGTTTCAAGCTGAGATACGCATTATCTGCGATAATCTTGGTGAGAGTTCTGTCCGAAGTGTGCAGAATCATCGAGATCGCTCTTTTCGAGCTATTTAATGCGAGAAACACGTTATCTGGTGTTTTCACAACCCCACAGTGCGTATGATATGCAGAACCGGCGATATCTTGGTTTTCGTAGGGTTTCAAGCTGAGATATGCATTTTCTGCGATAATCTTGGTGAGACCTCTGTCCGAAGTATGCAGAAACATCGAGATCGCTCTTTTCGACCTACTTAGTGTGAGAAACACGTTATCTGGTGTTTTCACCGCTCTACAGTGCGTTTGATATGCAGAACCGGCGATATCTTGGCTTTCGTGTGGTTTCAAGCTGAGATATGCATTTTTTACGATAATCTTGGTGAGACTTCTGTCCGAAGTATGCTTAATCATAGAGATCGCTCGTTTCGAGCTCTTTAATGCGAGAATCACGTTATCTGGTGATTTCACCACTCCACAGTGCGTTTGATATGCAGAACTAGCGATATCTTGGTTTTCGTGGGGTTTCTAGCAGAGATATGCATTTTCTGCGATAATCATGGTGAGACTTCTGTTAGAAGTATGCAGAATCATCGAGGTCGCACTTTTCGATCTATTTAATGCGAGAAACACGTTGTCTGGTGTTTTCTCCACTGCACAGTTGGTTTGATATGCAGAACCGGCGATGTTTGGTTTTCGTCGGGTTTCAAGCTGAGATATGCATTTTCTACGATAATTTTGGTGAAACATGTGTCCGAAGTATAAAGAAACATGTAGAGCGCTCTTTTCGAGCTATTTAATGCGAGAAACACGTATTCTGGGGTTTTCACCACCCCACAGTTCGTTGGATGTGCAGAACCAGCGATATGGTGGTTTTCGTGGGGTTACAAGCTGAGATATGCAATTTCTGCGATAATCTTGGTGAGACTTCTGTCCGAAGTATGCATAATCATCGAGATCGCTCGTTTCGAGCTATTTAATGCGAGAAACACGTTATCTGGTGTTTTCACCACTCCACAGTTGGTTTGATATGCAGAACCAGCGATATGGTGGTTTTCGTGGGGTTACAAGCTGAGATATGCAATTTCTGCGATAATCTTGGTGAGACTTCTGTCCGAAGTATGCATAATCATCGAGATCGCTCGTTTCGAGCTATTTAATGCGAGAAACACGTTATCTGGTGATTTCACCACTCCACAGTGCGTTTGATATGCAGAACAGTAGATATCTTGGTTTTCGTGGGGTTTCAAGCTGAGATATGCATTTTTTACGATAATCTTGGTGAGACTTCTGTCCGAAGTATGCTTAATCATAGAGATCGCTCGTTTCGAGCTCTTTAATGCGAGAAACACGTGATCTTGTCTTTTCACCACTCCACAGTGCGAATGATATGCAGAACTGGCGATATCTTGGTTTTCGTGGGGTTTCAAGCTGAGATATGCATTTTCTGCGATAATCTTGGTGAGACTTCTGTCCGAAGTATGCTGAATCATCGAGATTGCTCTTTTCGAGCTAGTTAGTGCGAGAAACACGTTATCTGGTGATTTCACCACTCCACAGTGCGTTTCATATGCAGAACGGTAGATATCTTGGTTTTCGTGGGGTTTCAAGATGAGATATGCATTTTCTGCGATAATCTTGATGAGACTTCTGTCCTAAGTATGCAGAATCATCGAGATCGCTCGTTTCGAGCTATTTAATGCGAGAAACACGTTATCTGGTGTTTTCACCACTCCACAGTGCGTCGGATATGCAGAACTGGAGATATCTTGGTTTTCGTGGGGTTTCAAGCTGAGATATGCATTTTCTGCGATAATCTTGGTGAGACTTCTGTTAGAAGTATGCAGAATCATCGAGATCGCACTTTTCGAGCTATTTAATGCGAGAAGCATGTTATCTGGTGTTTTCACCACTCCACAGTTGGTTTGATATGCAGAACCGGCGATATTTTGGTTTTCGTCGGGTTTCAAGCTGAGATATGCATTTTCTACGATAATCTTGGTGAAGCATCTGTCCGAAGTATGCAGAAACATCGAGAGCGCTCTTTTCGAGCTATTTAATGCGAGAAACACGTTATCTGGTGTTTTCACCACTCCACAGTTGGTTTGATATGCAGAACCGGCGATATTTTGGTTTTCGTCGGGTTTCAAGCTGAGATATGCATTTTCTGCGATAAGCTTGGTGAGACTTCTATCCGAAGTATGCAGAGTCATGGAGATCGCTCTATTCGAGCTATTTAATGCGAGAAACACGTTATCTGGTGTTTTCACCACCCCACAGTGCGTATGATATGCAGAACCGGCGATATCTTGGTTTTCGTGGGGTTTCAAGCTGAGATACGCATTATCTGCGATAATCTTGGTGAGAGTTCTGTCCGAAGTGTGCAGAAACATCGAGATCGCTCTTTTCGACCTACTTAGTGCGAGAAACACGTTATCTGGTGTTTTCACCGCTCTACAGTGCGTTTGATATGCAGAACCGGCGATATCTTGGCTTTCGTGTGGTTTCAAGCTGAGATATGCATTTTTTACGATAATCTTGGTGAGACTTCTGTCCGAAGTATGCTTAATCATAGAGATCGCTCGTTTCGAGCTCTTTAATGCGAGAATCACGTTATCTGGTGATTTCACCACTCCACAGTGCGTTTGATATGCAGAACAGTAGATATCTTGGTTTTCGTGGGGTTTCAAGCTGAGATATGCATTTTCTGCGATAATCTTGATGAGACTTCTGTCCGAAGTATGCTGAATCATCGAGATCGCTCGTTTCGAGCTATTTAATGCGAGAAACACGTTATTTGGGGTTTTCACCACTCCACAGTGCGTTTGATATGCAGAACCGGCGATATCGTGGTTTTCGTGGGGTTTCAAGCTGAGATATGCATTTTCTGCGATAATCTTGGTGAGACTTCTGTCCGAAGTATGCTTAATCATCGAGATCGCTCGTTTCGAGCAATTTTATGCGAGAAACACGTTATCTGGTGTTTTCACCACTCCACAGTGCGTTTGATATGCAGAACCGACGATATCTTGGTTTTCGTGGGGTTTCAAGCTCAGATATGCATTTTCTGCGATAATCTTGGTGAGACTTCTATCCGAAGTATGCAGAGTCATCGAGATCGCTCTATGCGAGCTATTTAATGCGAGAAACACGTTATCTGGTGTTCCAGCACTCCACAGTGCGTTTGATATGCAGAACTAGCGATATCTTGGTTTTCGTGGGGTTTCTAGCAGAGATATGCATTTTCTGCGATAATCATGGTGAGACTTCTGTTAGAAGTATGCAGAATCATCGAGGTCGCACTTTTCGATCTATTTAATGCGAGAAACACGTTGTCTGGTGTTTTCTCCACTGCACAGTTGGTTTGATATGCAGAACCGGCGATGTTTGGTTTTCGTCGGGTTTCAAGCTGAGATATGCATTTTCTGCGATAATCATGGTGAGACTTCTGTCCGAAGTATGCAGAATCATCGAGATCGCTCTTTTCGACCTATTTAATGCGAGAAACACGTTATCTGGTGTTTTCACCACCCCACAGTGCGTATGATATGCAGAACCGGCGATATCTTGGTTTTCGTGGGGTTTCAAGCTGAGATACGCATTATCTGCGATAATCTTGGTGAGACTTCTGTCCGAAGTGTGTAGAATCATCGAGATCGCTCTTTTCGAGCTATTTAATGCGAGAAACACGTTATCTGGTGTTTTCACCACTCCACAGTGCGTATGAGATGCAGAACCGGCGATATTTTGGATTTCGTCGTGTTTCAAGCTGAGATATGCATTTTCTACGATAATCTTGGTGAAACATCTGTCCGAAGTATGCAGAATCATCGAGAGCGCTCTTTTCGAGCAATTTAATGCGAGAAACACGTTTTCTGGGGTTTTCACCACTCCACAGTTCGTTGGATATGCAGAACTGTAGATATCTTGGTTTTCGTGGGGTTTCAAGCTGAGATATGCATTTTCTACGATAAGCTTGGTGAGACATCTCTGCGAAGTTTGCAGAAACATCGAGAGCTGTCTTTTCGAGCTATTTAATGCGAGAAACACGTTTTCTGGGGTTTTCACCACTCCACAGATCGCTGGATATGCAGAACAGTAGATATCTTGGTTTTCGTGGGATTTAAATCTGAGATATGCATTTTCTGCGATAATATTGCTGAGACTTCTGTCCGAAGTATGCAGAATCATCGAGAACGCTCGTTTCGAGCTATTTAATGCGAGAAACATGTTATCTGGTGTTTTCACCACTCCACAGTGCGTTTGATATGCAGAACCGACGATATCTTGGTTTTCGTGGGGTTATCAAGCTCAGATATGCATTTTCTGCGATAATCTTGGTGAGACTCCTGTCCGAAGTATGCAGAATCATCGAGATCGAACTTTTCGATCTATTTAATGCGTGAAACACGTTATCTGGTGTTTTCACCACTCCACAGTGCGTTTGCTATGCAGAGCCGGTGATATCTTGGTTTTTGTGGGGTTTCAAGCCGAGATATGCATTTTTTACGATAATGTTGGTGAGACTTCTGTCCGAAGTATGCTTAATCATCGAGATTGCTCTATTCGAGCTACTTAATGCGAAAAACACGTTATCTGGTGTTTTCACCACTCCACAGTTGGTTTGATATGCAGAACCAGCGATATGGTGGTTTTCGTGGGGTTACAAGCTGAGATATGCAATTTCTGCGATAATCTTGGTGAGACTTCTGTCCGAAGTATGCATAATCATCGAGATCGCTCGTTTCGAGCTATTTAATGCGAGAAACACGTTATCTGGTATTTTCACCACTCCACAGTTGGTTTGATATGCAGAACCGGCGATATTTTGGTTTTCGTCGGGTTTCAAGCTGAGATATGCATTTTCTGCGATAATCTTGGTGAGACTTCTATCCGAAGTATGCAGAGTCATGGAGATCGCTCTATTCGAGCTATTTAATGCGAGAAACACGTTATCTGGTGTTTCCGCACTCCACAGTGCGTTTGATATGCAGAACCGGAGATATCTTGGTTTTCGTGGGGTTTCAAGCTGAGACATGCATTTTCTGCGATAATCTTGGTGAGACTTCTGTCCGATGTATGCTGAATCATCGAGATTGCTCTTTTCGACCTACTTAATGCGAGAAACACGTTATCTGGTGTTTTCAGCACTCCACAGTTGGTTTGATATGCAGAACCTGCGATATTTTGGATTTCGTCGTGTTTCAAGCTGAGATATGCATTTTCTACGATAATCTTGGTGAAACATCTGTCCGAAGTATGCAGAAAAATCGAGAGGGCTCTTATAGAGCTATTTAATGCGAGAAACTCGTTTTCTGGGGTTTTCACCACGCCACAGTTCGTTGGATATGCAGAACCGGAGATATCTTGGTTTTCGTGGGATTTCAATCTGAGATATGCAATTTCTGCGATAAACTTGGTGAGACCTCTGTCCGATGTATGCAGAAACATCGAGATCGCTCTTTTCGACCTATTTAATGTGAGAAACACGTTATCTGGTGTTTTCACCACTCCACAGTGCGTATGATATGCAGAACTGGCGATATCTTGGTTTTCGTGGGATTTCAAGCTGAGATATGCATTTTCTGCGATAATCATGATGAGACTTCTGTCCGAAGTATGCAGAATCATCGAGATCGCTCGTTTCGAGCTATTTAATGCGAGAAACACGTTATCTGGTGATTTCACCACTCCACAGTGCGTTTGATATGCAGAACCGGCGATATTTTGGTTTTCGTCGGGTTTCAAGCTGAGATATGCATTTTCTACGATAATCTTGGTGAAGCATCTGTCCGAAGTATGCAGAAACATCGAGAGCGCTCTTTTCGAGGTGTATAATGCGAGAAACACGTTATCTAGTGTTTTCACCACTCCACAGTGCGTTTGATATGCAGAATAGTAGATATCTTGGTTTTCGTGGAGTTTCAAGCTGAGATATGTATTTTCTGCGATAATCTGGTTGAGACTTCTGTCCGAAGTATGCAGAATCATCGAGATCGCTCGTTTCGAGCTATTTAATGCGCGAAACACGTTATCTGTTGTTTTCACCACTCCACAGTTGGTTTGATATGCAGAACCTGCGATATTTTGGATTTCGTCGTGTTTCAAGCTGAGATATGCATTTTCTACGATAATCTTGGTGAAACATCTGTCCGAAGTATGCAAAAAAATCGAGAGGGCTCTTTTCGAGCTATTTAATGCGAGAAACTCGTTTTCTGGGGTTTTCACCACTCCACAGTTCGTTGGATATGCAGAACCGGAGATATCTTGGTTTTCGTGGGATTTCAAACTGAGATATGCAATTTCTGCGATAATCTTGGTGAGACTTCTGTCCGAAGTATGCAGAATCATCGAGATCGCACTTTTCGAGCTATTTAATGCGAGAAACACGTTATTTGGTGTTTTCACCACTCCACAGTGCGTTGGATATGCAGAACCTGCGATATTTTGGATTTCGTCGTGTTTCAAGCTGAGATATGCATTTTCTACGATAATCTTGGTGAAACATCTGTCCGAAGTATGCAGAAACATCGAGATCGCTCTTTTCGACCTATTTAATGCGAGAAACACGTTATGTGGTGTTTTCACCGCTCTGCAGTGCGTTTGATATGCAGAACCGGCGATATCTTGGCTTTCGTGGGGTTTCAAGCTGAGATATGCATTTTTTACGATAATCTTGGTGAGACTTCTGTCCGAAGTATGCTTAATCATAGAGATCGCTCGTTTCGAGCTCTTTAATGCGAGAAACACGTGATCTGGTCTTTTCACCACTCCACAGTGCGTATGATATGCAGAACCGGCGATATCTTGGTTTTCGTGGGGTTTCAAGCTGAGATATGCATTTTCTGCGATAATCTTGGTGAGACTTCTGTCCGAAGTATGCTGAATCATCGAGATTGCTCTTTTCGAGCTAGTTAGTGCGAGAAACACGTTATCTGGTGATTTCACCACTCCACAGTGCGTTGGATATGCAGAACTGGAGATATCTTGGTTTTCGTGGGGTTTCAAGCTGAGATATGCATTTTCTGCGATAATCTTGGTGAGACTTCTGTTAGAAGTATGCAGAATCATCGAGATCGCACTTTTCGAGCTATTTAATGCGAGAAGCACGTTATCTGGTGTTTTCACCACTCCACAGTTGGTTTAATATGCAGAACCGGCGATATTTTGGTTTTCGTCGGGTATCAAGCTGAGATATGCATTTTCTACGATAATCTTGGTGAAGCATCTGTCCGAAGTATGCAGAAACATCGAGAGCGCTCTTTTCGAGCTATTTAATGCGAGAAACACGTTATTTGGGGTTTTCACCACTCCACAGTGCGTTGGATGTGCAGAACCGGAGATATCTTGGTTTTCGTGGGGTTTCAAGCTGAGATATGCATTTTCTGCGATAATCTTGGTGAGACCTCTGTCCGAAGTATGCAGAAACATCGAGATCGCTCTATTCGACCTATTTAATGCGAGAAACACGTTATCTGGTGTTTTCACCGCTCTACAGTGCGTTTGATATGCAGAACCTGCGATATCTTGGTTTTCGTGGGGTTTCAATCTGAGATATGCATTTGTTACGATAATCATGGTGAGACTTCTGTCCGAAGTATGCAGAATCATCGAGATCGCTCTTTTCGACCTATTTAATGCGAGAAACACGTTATCTGGTGTTTTCACCACCCCACAGTGCGTATGATATGCAGAACCGGCGATATCTTGGTTTTCGTGGGGTTTCAAGCTGAGATACGCATTATCTGCGATAATCTTGGTGAGACTTCTGTCCGAAGTGTGCAGAATCATCGAGATCGCTCTTTTCGAGATATTTAATGCGAGAAACACGTTATCTGGTGTTTTCACCACTCCACAGTGCGTTGGATATGCAGAACCGGAGATATCTTGGTTTTCGTGGGGTTTCAAGCTGAGATATGCATTTTCTGCGATAATCTTGGTGAGACTTCTGTTAGAAGTATGCAGAATCATCGAGATCGCACTTTTCGAGCTACTTAATGCGAGAAGCACGTTATCTGGTGTTTTCACCACTCCACAGTTGGTTTGATATGCAGAACCGGCGATATTTTGGTTTTCGTCGGGTTTCAAGCTGAGATATGCATTTTCTACGATAATCTTGGTGAAGCATCTGTCCGAAGTATGCAGAAACATCGAGAGCGCTCTTTTCGAGCTATTAAATGCGAGAAACACGTTATCTAGTGTTTTCACCACTCCACAGTGCGTTTGATATGCAGAATAGTAGATATCTTGGTTTTCGTCGTGTTTCAAGCTGAGATATGCATTTTCTACGATAATCTTGGTGAAACATCTGTCCGAAGTATGCAGAAAAAGCGAGAGGGCTCTTTTCGAGCTATTTAATGCGAGAAACTCGTTTTCTGGGGATTTCACCACTCCACACTTCGTTGGATATGCAGAACCGGAGATATCTTGGTTTTCGTGGAGTTTCAAGCTGAGATATGCATTTTTTACGATAATGTTGGTGAGACTTCTGTCCGAAGTATGCTTAATCATCGAGATCGCTCTATTCGCGCTATTTAATGCGAGAAACACGTTATCTGGTGTTTTCAGCACTCCACAGTGAGTTTGATATGCAGAACCAGCGATATCGTGGTTTTCGTGGGGTTCCAAGCTGAGATACGCATTTTCTGCAATAATCTTGGTGAGACTTCTGTTAGAAGTATGCAGAATCATCGAGATCGCTCTTTTCGAGCTATTTAATGCGAGTAACACGTTTTCTGGGGTTTTCACCACTCCACAGTTCGTTGGATATACAGAACAGGAGATATTTTGGTTTTCGTCGGGTTTCAAGCTGAGATATGCATTTTCTACGATAATCTTGGTGAAGCATCTGTCCGAAGTATGCAGAAACATCGAGAGCGCTCTTTTCGAGCTATTTAATGCGAGAAACACGTTATCTAGTGTTTTCACCACTCCACAGTGCGTTTGATATGCAGAATAGTAGATATCTTGGTTTTCGTGGAGTTTCAAGCTGAGATATGCATTTTCTGCGTTAATCTTTTTGAGACTTCTGTCCGAAGTATGCAGAATCATCGAGATCGCACTTTTCGAGCTATTTAATGCGAGAAACACGTTATTTGGGGTTTTCACCACTCCACAGTGCGTTTGATATGCAGAACCGGCGATATCTTGGTTTTCGTGGGGTTTCAAGCTGAGATATGCATTTTCTGTGATAATCTTGGAGAGACTTCTGTCCGAAGTATGCTTAATCATCGAGATCGCTCGTTTCGAGCTATTTAATGCGAGAAACACGTTATCTGGTGTTTTCACCACTCCACAGTGCGTTTGATATGCAGAACCGGTGATATCTTGGTTTTTGTGGGGTTTCAAGCTGAGATATGCATTTTTTACGATAATGTTGGTGAGACTTCTGTCCGAAGTATGCTTAATCATCGAGATCGCTCTATTCGCGCTATTTAATGCGAGAAACACGTTATCTGGTGTTTTCAGCACTCCACAGTGAGTTTGATATGCAGAACCAGCGATATCGTGGTTTTCGTGGGGTTACAAGCTGAGATACGCATTTTCTGCGATAATCTTGGTGAGACTTCTGTTAGAAGTATGCAGAATCATCGAGATCGCTCTTTTCGAGCTATTTAATGCGAGAAACACGTTTTCTGGGGTTTTCACCACTCCACAGATCGCTGGATATGCAGAACAGTAGATATCTTGGTTTTCGTGGGATTTAAATCTGAGATATGCATTTTCTGCGATAATATTGCTGAGACTTCTGTCCGAAGTATGCAGAATCATCGAGATCGCTCGTTTCGAGCTATTTAATGCGAGAAACACGTTATCTGGTGTTTTCACCACTCCACAGTGCGTTTGCTATGCAGAGCCGGTGATATCTTGGTTTCTGTGGGGTTTCAAGCCGAGATATGCATTTTTTACGATAATGTTGGTGAGACTTCTGTCCGAAGTATGCTTAATCATCGAGATTGCTCTATTCGAGCTACTTAATGCGAAAAACACGTTATCTGGTGTGTTCAGCACTCCACAGTGCGTTTGATATGCAGAACCAGCGATATGGTGGTTTTCGTGGGGTTACAAGCTGAGATATGCAATTTCTGCGATAATCTTGGTGAGACTTCTGTCCGAAGTATGCATAATCATCGAGATCGCTCGTTTCGAGCTATTTAATGCGAGAAACACGTTATCTGGTGTTTTCACCACTCCACAGTTGGTTTGATATGCAGAACCAGCGATATGGTGGTTTTCGTGGGGTTACAAGCTGAGATATGCAATTTCTGCGATAATCTTGGTGAGACTTCTGTCCGAAGTATGCAGAATCATCGAGATCGCTCGTTTCGAGCTATTTAATGCGAGAAACACGTTATCTGGTGTTTTCACCACTCCACAGTGCGTTTGCTATGCAGAGCCGGTGATATCTTGGTTTCTGTGGGGTTTCAAGCCGAGATATGCATTTTTTACGATAATGTTGGTGAGACTTCTGTCCGAAGTATGCTTAATCATCGAGATTGCTCTATTCGAGCTACTTAATGCGAAAAACACGTTATCTGGTGTGTTCAGCACTCCACAGTGCGTTTGATATGCAGAACCAGCGATATGGTGGTTTTCGTGGGGTTACAAGCTGAGATATGCAATTTCTGCGATAATCTTGGTGAGACTTCTGTCCGAAGTATGCATAATCATCGAGATCGCTCGTTTCGAGCTATTTAATGCGAGAAACACGTTATCTGGTGTTTTCACCACTCCACAGTTGGTTTGATATGCAGAACCAGCGATATGGTGGTTTTCGTGGGGTTTCAAGCTGAGATATGCATTTTCTGCGATAATCTTGGTGAGACTTCTGTCCGAAGTATGCTGAATCATCGAGATTGCTCTTTTCGACCTACTTAATGCGAGAAACACGTTATCTGGTGATTTCACCACTCCACAGTGCGTTTGATATGCAGAACAGTAGATATCTTGGTTTTCGTGGGGTTTCAAGCTGAGATATGCATTTTTTACGATAATCTTGGTGAGACTTCTGTCCGAAGTATGCTTAATCATAGAGATCGCTCGTTTCGAGCTCTTTAATGCGAGAAACACGTGATCTTGTCTTTTCACCACTCCACAGTGCGTATGATATGCAGAACTGGCGATATCTTGGTTTTCGTGGGGTTTCAAGCTGAGATATGCATTTTCTGCGATAATCTTGGTGAGACTTCTGTCCGAAGTATGCTGAATCATCGAGATTGCTCTTTTCGAGCTAGTTAGTGCGAGAAACACGTTATCTGGTGATTTCACCACTCCACAGTGCGTTTCATATGCAGAACAGTAGATATCTTGGTTTTCGTGAGGTTTCAAGATGAGATATGCATTTTCTGCGATAATCTTGATGAGACTTCTGTCCGAAGTATGCAGAATCATCGAGATCGCTCGTTTCGAGCTATTTAATGCGAGAAACACGTTATCTGGTGTTTTCACCACTCCACAGTGCGTCGGATATGCAGAACTGGAGATATCTTGGTTTTCGTGGGGTTTCAAGCTGAGATATGCATTTTCTGCGATAATCTTGGTGAGACTTCTGTTAGAAGTATGCAGAATCATCGAGATCGCACTTTTCGAGCTATTTAATGCGAGAAACACGTTATTTGGGGTTTTCACCACTCCACAGTGCGTTTGATATGCAGAACCGGCGATATCTTGGTTTTCGTGGGGTTTCAAGCTGAGATATGCATTTTCTGCGATAATCTTGGAGAGACTTCTGTCCGAAGTATGCTTAATCATCGAGATCGCTCGTTTCGAGCTATTTAATGCGAGAAACACGTTATCTGGTGTTTTCACCACTCCACAGTGCGTTTGATATGCAGAACCGGTGATATCTTGGTTTTTGTGGGGTTTCAAGCTGAGATATGCATTTTTTACGATAATGTTGGTGAGACTTCTGTCCGAAGTATGCTCAATCATCGAGATCGCTCTATTCGCGCTATTTAATGCGAGAAACACGTTATCTGGTGTTTTCAGCACTCCACAGTGAGTTTGATATGCAGAACCAGCGATATCGTGGTTTTCGTGGGGTTACAAGCTGAGATACGCATTTTCTGCGATAATCTTGGTGAGACTTCTGTTAGAAGTATGCAGAATCATCGAGATCGCTCTTTTCGAGCTATTTAATGCGAGAAACACGTTTTCTGGGGTTTTCACCACTCCACAGATCGCTGGATATGCAGAACAGTAGATATCTTGGTTTTCGTGGGATTTAAATCTGAGATATGCATTTTCTGCGATAATATTGCTGAGACTTCTGTCCGAAGTATGCAGAATCATCGAGATCGCTCGTTTCGAGCTATTTAATGCGAGAAACACGTTATCTGGTGTTTTCACCACTCCACAGTGCGTTTGATATGCAGAACCGACGATATCTTGGTTTTCGTGGGGTTATCAAGCTCAGATATGCATTTTCTGCGATAATCTTGGTGAGACTCCTGTCCGAAGTATGCAGAATCATCGAGATCGAACTTTTCGATCTATTTAATGCGTGAAACACGTTATCTGGTGTTTTCACGACTCCACAGTGCGTTTGCTATGCAGAGCCGGTGATATCTTGGTTTTTGTGGGGTTTCAAGCCGAGATATGCATTTTTTACGATAATGTTGGTGAGACTTCTGTCCGAAGTATGCTTAATCATCGAGATTGCTCTATTCGAGCTACTTAATGCGAAAAACACGTTATCTGGTGTGTTCAGCACTCCACAGTGCGTTTGATATGCAGAACCAGCGATATGGTGGTTTTCGTGGGGTTACAAGCTGAGATATGCAATTTCTGCGATAATCTTGGTGAGACTTCTGTCCGAAGTATGCATAATCATCGAGATCGCTCGTTTCGAGCTATTTAATGCGAGAAACACGTTATCTGGTGTTTTCACCACTCCACAGTTGGTTTGATATGCAGAACCAGCGATATGGTGGTTTTCGTGGGGTTACAAGCTGAGATATGCAATTTCTGCGATAATCTTGGTGAGACTTCTGTCCGAAGTATGCATAATCATCGAGATCGCTCGTTTCGAGCTATTTAATGCGAGAAACACGTTATCTGGTATTTTCACCACTCCACAGTTGGTTTGATATGCAGAACCGGCGATATTTTGGTTTTCGTCGGGTTTCAAGCTGAGATATGCATTTTCTGCGATAATCTTGGTGAGACTTCTATCCGAAGTATGCAGAGTCATGGAGATCGCTCTATTCGAGCTATTTAATGCGAGAAGCACGTTATCTGGTGTTTCCGCACTCCACAGTGCGTTTGATATGCAGAACCGGAGATATCTTGGTTTTCGTGGGGTTTCAAGCTGAGATATGCATTTTCTGCGATAATCTTGGTGAGACTTCTGTCCGAAGTATGCTGAATCATCGAGATTGCTCTTTTCGACCTACTTAATGCGAGAAACACGTTATCTGGTGATTTCACCACTCCACAGTGCGTTTGATATGCAGAACAGTAGATATCTTGGTTTTCGTGGGGTTTCAAGCTGAGATATGCATTTTTTACGATAATCTTGGTGAGACTTCTGTCCGAAGTATGCTTAATCATAGAGATCGCTCGTTTCAAGCTCTTTAATGCGAGAAACACGTGATCTTGTCTTTTCACCACTCCACAGTGCGTATGATATGCAGAACTGGCGATATCTTGGTTTTCGTGGGGTTTCAAGCTGAGATATGCATTTTCTGCGATAATCTTGGTGAGACTTCTGTCCGAAGTATGCTGAATCATCGAGATTGCTCTTTTCGAGCTAGTTAGTGCGAGAAACACGTTATCTGGTGATTTCACCACTCCACAGTGCGTTTCATATGCAGAACAGTAGATATCTTGGTTTTCGTGAGGTTTCAAGATGAGATATGCATTTTCTGCGATAATCTTGATGAGACTTCTGTCCGAAGTATGCAGAATCATCGAGATCGCTCGTTTCGAGCTATTTAATGCGAGAAACACGTTATCTGGTGTTTTCACTACTCCACAGTGCGTCGGATATGCAGAACTGGAGATATCTTGGTTTTCGTGGGGTTTCAAGCTGAGATATGCATTTTCTGCGATAATCTTGGTGAGACTTCTGTTAGAAGTATGCATAATCATCGAGATCGCACTTTTCGAGCTATTTAATGCGAGAAGCATGTTATCTGGTTTTTTCACCACTCCACAGTTGGTTTGATATGCAGAACCGGCGATATTTTGGTTTTCGTCGGGTTTCAAGCTGAGATATGCATTTTCTACGATAATCTTGGTGAAGCATCTGTCCGAAGTATGCAGAAACATCGAGAGCGCTCTTTTCGAGCTATTTAATGCGAGAAACACGTTATCTGGTGTTTTCACCACTCCACAGTGCGTTTGATATGCAGAATAGTAGATATCTTGGTTTTCGTGGAGTTTCAAGATGAGATATATATTTTCTGCGATAATCTTGTTGAGACTTCTGTCCGAAATATGCAGAATCATCGAGATCGCTCGTTTCGAGCTATTTAATGCGCGAAACACGTTATCTGGTGTTTTCACCACTCCACAGTTGGTTTGATATGCAGAACCTGCGATATTTTGGATTTCGTCGTGTTTCAAGCTGAGATATGCATTTTCTACGATAATCTTGGTGAAACATCTGTCCGAAGTATGCAGAAAAATCGAGAGGGCTCTTATAGAGCTATTTAATGCGAGAAACTCGTTTTCTGGGGTTTTCACCACGCCACAGTTCGTTGGATATGCAGAACCGGAGATATCTTGGTTTTCGTGGGATTTCAATCTGAGATATGCAATTTCTGCGATAAACTTGGTGAGACCTCTGTCCGAAGTATGCAGAAACATCGAGATCGCTCTTTTCGACCTATTTAATGCGAGAAACACGTTATCTGGTGTTTTCACCGCTCTGCAGTGCGTTTGATATGCAGAACCGGCGATATCTTGGCTTTCGTGGGGTTTCAAGCTGAGATATGCATTTTTTACGATAATCTTGGTGAGACTTCTGTCCGAAGTATGCTTAATCATAGAGATCGCTCGTTTCGAGCTCTTTAACGCGAGAAACACGTGATCTTGTCTTTTCACCACTCCACAGTGCGTATGATATGCAGAACTGGCGATATCTTGGTTTTCGTGGGGTTTCAAGCTGAGATATGCATTTTCTGCGATAATCTTGGTGAGACTTCTGTCCGAAGTATGCTGAATCATCGAGATTGCTCTTTTCGAGCTAGTTAGTGCGAGAAACACGTTATCTGGTGATTTCACCACTCCACAGTGCGTTTGATATGCAGAACAGTAGATATCTTGGTTTTCGTGGGATTTCAAGCTGAGATATGCATTTTCTGCGATAATCATGATGAGACTTCTGTCCGAAGTATGCAGAATCATCGAGATCGCTCGTTTCGAGCTATTTAATGCGAGAAACACGTTATCTGGTGTTTTCACCACTCCACAGTGCGTCGGATATGCAGAACTGGAGATATCTTGGTTTTCGTGGGGTTTCAAGCTGAGATATGCATTTTCTGCGATAATCTTGGTGAGACTTCTGTTAGAAGTATGCAGAATCATCGAGATCGCACTTCTCGAGCTATTTAATGCGAGAAGCACGTTATCTGGTGTTTTCACCACTCCACAGTTGGTTTGATATGCAGAACCGGCGATATTTTGGTTTTCGTCGGGTTTCAAGCTGAGATATGCATTTTCTACGATAATCTTGGTGAAGCATCTGTCCGAAGTATGCAGAAACATCGAGAGCGCTCTTTTCGAGCTATATAATGCGAGAAACACGTTATCTAGTGTTTTCACCACTCCACAGTGCGTTTGATATGCAGAATAGTAGATATCTTGGTTTTCGTGGAGTTTCAAGCTGAGATATGTATTTTCTGCGATAATCTGGTTGTGACTTCTGTCCGAAGTATGCAGAATCATCGAGATCGCTCGTTTCGAGCTATTTAATGCGCGAAACACGTTATCTGGTGATTTCACCACTCCACAGTTGGTTTGATATGCAGAACCTGCGATATTTTGGATTTCGTCGTGTTTCAAGCTGAGATATGCATTTTCTACGATAATCTTGGTGAAACATCTGTCCGAAGTATGCAAAAAAATCGAGAGGGCTCTTTTCGAGCTATTTAATGCGAGAAACTCGTTTTCTGGGGTTTTCACCACTCCACAGTTCGTTGGATATGCAGAACCGGAGATATCTTGGTTTTCGTGGGATTTCAAACTGAGATATGCAATTTCTGCGATAATCTTGGTGAGACTTCTGTCCGAAGTATGCAGAATCATCGAGATCGCACTTTTCGAGCTATTTAATGCGAGAAACACGTTATTTGGTGTTTTCACCACTCCACAGTGCGTTGGATATGCAGAACCTGCGATATTTTGGATTTCGTCGTGTTTCAAGCTGAGATATGCATTTTCTACGATAATCTTGGTGAAACATCTGTCCGAAGTATGCAGAAACATCGAGATCGCTCTTTTCGACCTATTTAATGCGAGAAACACGTTATGTGGTGTTTTCACCGCTCTGCAGTGCGTTTGATATGCAGAACCGGCGATATCTTGGCTTTCGTGGGGTTTCAAGCTGAGATATGCATTTTTTACGATAATCTTGGTGAGACTTCTGTCCGAAGCATGCTTAATCATAAAGATCGCTCGTTTCGAGCTCTTTAATGCGAGAAACACGTGATCTGGTCTTTTCACCACTCCACAGTGCGTATGATATGCAGAACCGGCGATATCTTGGTTTTCGTGGGGTTTCAAGCTGAGATATGCATTTTCTGCGATAATCTTGGTGAGACTTCTGTCCGAAGTATGCTGAATCATCGAGATTGCTCTTTTCGAGCTAGTTAGTGCGAGAAACACGTTATCTGGTGATTTCACCACTCCACAGTGCGTTGGATATGCAGAACTGGAGATATCTTGGTTTTCGTGGGGTTTCAAGCTGAGATATGCATTTTCTGCGATAATCTTGGTGAGACTTCTGTTAGAAGTATGCAGAATCATCGAGATCGCACTTTTCGAGCTATTTAATGCGAGAAGCACGTTATCTGGTGTTTTCACCACTCCACAGTTGGTTTGATATGCAGAACCGGCGATATTTTGGTTTTCGTCGGGTATCAAGCTGAGATATGCATTTTCTACGATAATCTTGGTGAAGCATCTGTCCGAAGTATGCAGAAACATCGAGAGCGCTCTTTTCGAGCTATTTAATGCGAGAAACACGTTATTTGGGGTTTTCACCACTCCACAGTGCGTTGGATGTGCAGAACCGGAGATATCTTGGTTTTCGTGGGGTTTCAAGCTGAGATATGCATTTTCTGCGATAATCTTGGTGAGACCTCTGTCCGAAGTATGCAGAAACATCGAGATCGCTCTATTCGACCTATTTAATGCGAGAAACACGTTATCTGGTGTTTTCACCGCTCTACAGTGCGTTTGATATGCAGAACCTGCGATATCTTGGTTTTCGTGGGGTTTCAAGCTGAGATATGCATTTTTTACGATAATCATGGTGAGACTTCTGTCCGAAGTATGCAGAATCATCGAGATCGCTCTTTTCGACCTATTTAATGCGAGAAACACGTTATCTGGTGTTTTCACCACCCCACAGTGCGTATGATATGCAGAACCGGCGATATCTTGGTTTTCGTGGGGTTTCAAGCTGAGATACGCATTATCTGCGATAATCTTGGTGAGACTTCTGTCCGAAGTGTGCAGAATCATCGAGATCGCTCTTTTCGAGCTATTTAATGCGAGAAACACGTTATCTGGTGTTTTCACCACTCCACAGTGCGTTGGATATGCAGAACCGGAGATATCTTGGTTTTCGTGGGGTTTCAAGCTGAGATGTGCATTTTCTGCGATAATCTTGGTGAGACTTCTGTTAGAAGTATGCAGAATCATCGAGATCGCACTTTTCGAGCTATTTAATGCGAGAAGCACGTTATCTGGTGTTTTCACCACTCCACAGTTGGTTTGATATGCAGAACCGGCGATATTTTGGTTTTCGTCGGGTTTCAAGCTGAGATATGCATTTTCTACGATAATCTTGGTGAAGCATCTGTCCGAAGTATGCAGAAACATCGAGAGCGCTCTTTTCGAGCTATTTAATGCGAGAAACACGTTATCTAGTGTTTTCACCACTCCACAGTGCGTTTGATATGCAGAATAGTAGATATCTTGGTTTTCGTGGAGTTTCAAGCTGAGATATGCATTTTCTGCGATAATCTTGTTGAGACTTCTGTCCGAAGTATGCAGAATCATCGAGATCGCTCGTTTCGAGCTATTTAATGCGCGAAACACGTTATCTGGTGTTTTCACCACTCCACAGTGAGTTTGATATGCAGGACCAGCGATATCGTGGTTCTCGTGGGGTTTCAAGCTGAGATATGCATTTTCTGCGTTAATCTTTTTGAGACTTCTGTCCGAAGTATGCAGAATCATCGAGATCGCACTTTTCGAGCTATTTAATGCGAGAAACACGTTATTTGGGGTTTTCACCACTCCACAGTGCGTTTGATATGCAGAACCGGCGATATCTTGGTTTTCGTGGGGTTTCAAGCTGAGATATGCATTTTCTGCGATAATCTTGGAGAGACTTCTGTCCGAAGTATGCTTAATCATCGAGATCGCTCGTTTCGAGCTATTTAATGCGAGAAACACGTTATCTGGTGTTTTCACCGCTCTGCAGTGCGTTTGATATGCAGAACCGGCGATATCTTGGCTTTCGTGGGGTTTCAAGCTGAGATATGCATTTTTTACGATAATCTTGGTGAGACTTCTGTCCGAAGTATGCTTAATCATAGAGATCGCTCGTTTCGAGCTCTTTAACGCGAGAAACACGTGATCTTGTCTTTTCACCACTCCACAGTGCGTATGATATGCAGAACTGGCGATATCTTGGTTTTCGTGGGGTTTCAAGCTGAGATATGCATTTTCTGCGATAATCTTGGTGAGACTTCTGTCCGAAGTATGCTGAATCATCGAGATTGCTCTTTTCGAGCTAGTTAGTGCGAGAAACACGTTATCTGGTGATTTCACCACTCCACAGTGCGTTGGATATGCAGAACTGGAGATATCTTGGTTTTCGTGGGGTTTCAAGCTGAGATATGCATTTTCTGCGATAATCTTGGTGAGACTTCTGTTAGAAGTATGCAGAATCATCGAGATCGCACTTTTCGAGCTATTTAATGCGAGAAGCACGTTATCTGGTGTTTTCACCACTCCACAGTTGGTTTGATATGCAGAACCGGCGATATTTTGGTTTTCGTCGGGTATCAAGCTGAGATATGCATTTTCTACGATAATCTTGGTGAAGCATCTGTCCGAAGTATGCAGAAACATCGAGAGCGCTCTTTTCGAGCTATTTAATGCGAGAAACACGTTATTTGGGGTTTTCACCACTCCACAGTGCGTTGGATGTGCAGAACCGGAGATATCTTGGTTTTCGTGGGGTTTCAAGCTGAGATATGCATTTTCTGCGATAATCTTGGTGAGACCTCTGTCCGAAGTATGCAGAAACATCGAGATCGCTCTATTCGACCTATTTAATGCGAGAAACACGTTATCTGGTGTTTTCACCGCTCTACAGTGCGTTTGATATGCAGAACCTGCGATATCTTGGTTTTCGTGGGGTTTCAAGCTGAGATATGCATTTTTTACGATAATCATGGTGAGACTTCTGTCCGAAGTATGCAGAATCATCGAGATCGCTCTTTTCGACCTATTTAATGCGAGAAACACGTTATCTGGTGTTTTCACCACCCCACAGTGCGTATGATATGCAGAACCGGCGATATCTTGGTTTTCGTGGGGTTTCAAGCTGAGATACGCATTATCTGCGATAATCTTGGTGAGACTTCTGTCCGAAGTGTGCAGAATCATCGAGATCGCTCTTTTCGAGCTATTTAATGCGAGAAACACGTTATCTGGTGTTTTCACCGCTCTGCAGTGCGTTTGATATGCAGAACCGGCGATATCTTGGCTTTCGTGGGGTTTCAAGCTGAGATATGCATTTTTTACGATAATCTTGGTGAGACTTCTGTCCGAAGTATGCTTAATCATAGAGATCGCTCGTTTCGAGCTCTTTAACGCGAGAAACACGTGATCTTGTCTTTTCACCACTCCACAGTGCGTATGATATGCAGAACTGGCGATATCTTGGTTTTCGTGGGGTTTCAAGCTGAGATATGCATTTTCTGCGATAATCTTGGTGAGACTTCTGTCCGAAGTATGCTGAATCATCGAGATTGCTCTTTTCGAGCTAGTTAGTGCGAGAAACACGTTATCTGGTGATTTCACCACTCCACAGTGCGTTTGATATGCAGAACAGTAGATATCTTGGTTTTCGTGGGATTTCAAGCTGAGATATGCATTTTCTGCGATAATCATGATGAGACTTCTGTCCGAAGTATGCAGAATCATCGAGATCGCTCGTTTCGAGCTATTTAATGCGAGAAACACGTTATCTGGTGTTTTCACCACTCCACAGTGCGTCGGATATGCAGAACTGGAGATATCTTGGTTTTCGTGGGGTTTCAAGCTGAGATATGCATTTTCTGCGATAATCTTGGTGAGACTTCTGTTAGAAGTATGCAGAATCATCGAGATCGCACTTCTCGAGCTATTTAATGCGAGAAGCACGTTATCTGGTGTTTTCACCACTCCACAGTTGGTTTGATATGCAGAACCGGCGATATTTTGGTTTTCGTCGGGTTTCAAGCTGAGATATGCATTTTCTACGATAATCTTGGTGAAGCATCTGTCCGAAGTATGCAGAAACATCGAGAGCGCTCTTTTCGAGCTATATAATGCGAGAAACACGTTATCTAGTGTTTTCACCACTCCACAGTGCGTTTGATATGCAGAATAGTAGATATCTTGGTTTTCGTGGAGTTTCAAGCTGAGATATGTATTTTCTGCGATAATCTGGTTGAGACTTCTGTCCGAAGTATGCAGAATCATCGAGATCGCTCGTTTCGAGCTATTTAATGCGCGAAACACGTTATCTGGTGATTTCACCACTCCACAGTTGGTTTGATATGCAGAACCTGCGATATTTTGGATTTCGTCGTGTTTCAAGCTGAGATATGCATTTTCTACGATAATCTTGGTGAAACATCTGTCCGAAGTATGCAAAAAAATCGAGAGGGCTCTTTTCGAGCTATTTAATGCGAGAAACTCGTTTTCTGGGGTTTTCACCACTCCACAGTTCGTTGGATATGCAGAACCGGAGATATCTTGGTTTTCGTGGGATTTCAAACTGAGATATGCAATTTCTGCGATAATCTTGGTGAGACTTCTGTCCGAAGTATGCAGAATCATCGAGATCGCACTTTTCGAGCTATTTAATGCGAGAAACACGTTATTTGGTGTTTTCACCACTCCACAGTGCGTTGGATATGCAGAACCTGCGATATTTTGGATTTCGTCGTGTTTCAAGCTGAGATATGCATTTTCTACGATAATCTTGGTGAAACATCTGTCCGAAGTATGCAGAAACATCGAGATCGCTCTTTTCGACCTATTTAATGCGAGAAACACGTTATGTGGTGTTTTCACCGCTCTGCAGTGCGTTTGATATGCAGAACCGGCGATATCTTGGCTTTCGTGGGGTTTCAAGCTGAGATATGCATTTTTTACGATAATCTTGGTGAGACTTCTGTCCGAAGTATGCTTAATCATAGAGATTGCTCTTTTCGAGCTAGTTAGTGCGAGAAACACGTTATCTGGTGATTTCACCACTCCACAGTGCGTTGGATATGCAGAACTGGAGATATCTTGGTTTTCGTGGGGTTTCAAGCTGAGATATGCATTTTCTGCGATAATCTTGGTGAGACTTCTGTCCGAAGTATGCTGAATCATCGAGATTGCTCTTTTCGAGCTAGTTAGTGCGAGAAACACGTTATCTGGTGATTTCACCACTCCACAGTGCGTTGGATATGCAGAACTGGAGATATCTTGGTTTTCGTGGGGTTTCAAGCTGAGATATGCATTTTCTGCGATAATCTTGGTGAGACTTCTGTTAGAAGTATGCAGAATCATCGAGATCGCACTTTTCGAGCTATTTAATGCGAGAAGCACGTTATCTGGTGTTTTCACCACTCCACAGTTGGTTTGATATGCAGAACCGGCGATATTTTGGTTTTCGTCGGGTATCAAGCTGAGATATGCATTTTCTACAATAATCTTGGTGAAGCATCTGTCCGAAGTATGCAGAAACATCGAGAGCGCTCTTTTCGAGCTATTTAATGCGAGAAACACGTTATTTGGGGTTTTCACCACTCCACAGTGCGTCGGATATGCAGAACTGGAGATATCTTGGTTTTCGTGGGGTTTCAAGCTGAGATATGCATTTTCTGCGATAATCTTGGTGAGACTTCTGTTAGAAGTATGCAGAATCATCGAGATCGCACTTCTCGAGCTATTTAATGCGAGAAGCACGTTATCTGGTGCTTTCACCACTCCACAGTTGGTTTGATATGCAGAACCGGCGATATTTTGGTTTTCGTCGGGTTTCAAGCTGAGATATGCATTTTCTACGATAATCTTGGTGAAGCATCTGTCCGAAGTATGCAGAAACATCGAGAGCGCTCTTTTCGAGCTATATAATGCGAGAAACACGTTATCTAGTGTTTTCACCACTCCACAGTGCGTTTGATATGCAGAATAGTAGATATCTTGGTTTTCGTGGAGTTTCAAGCTGAGATATGTATTTTCTGCGATAATCTGGTTGAGACTTCTGTCCGAAGTATGCAGAATCATCGAGATCGCTCGTTTCGAGCTATTTAATGCGCGAAACACGTTATCTGGTGATTTCACCACTCCACAGTTGGTTTGATATGCAGAACCTGCGATATTTTGGATTTCGTCGTGTTTCAAGCTGAGATATGCATTTTCTACGATAATCTTGGTGAAACATCTGTCCGAAGTATGCAAAAAAATCGAGAGGGCTCTTTTCGAGCTATTTAATGCGAGAAACTCGTTTTCTGGGGTTTTCACCACTCCACAGTTCGTTGGATATGCAGAACCGGAGATATCTTGGTTTTCGTGGGATTTCAAACTGAGATATGCAATTTCTGCGATAATCTTGGTGAGACTTCTGTCCGAAGTATGCAGAATCATCGAGATCGCACTTTTCGAGCTATTTAATGCGAGAAACACGTTATTTGGTGTTTTCACCACTCCACAGTGCGTTGGATATGCAGAACCTGCGATATTTTGGATTTCGTCGTGTTTCAAGCTGAGATATGCATTTTCTACGATAATCTTGGTGAAACATCTGTCCGAAGTATGCAGAAACATCGAGATCGCTCTTTTCGACCTATTTAATGCGAGAAACACGTTATGTGGTGTTTTCACCGCTCTGCAGTGCGTTTGATATGCAGAACCGGCGATATCTTGGCTTTCGTGGGGTTTCAAGCTGAGATATGCATTTTTTACGATAATCTTGGTGAGACTTCTGTCCGAAGTATGCTTAATCATAGAGATCGCTCGTTTCGAGCTCTTTAATGCGAGAAACACGTGATCTGGTCTTTTCACCACTCCACAGTGCGTATGATATGCAGAACCGGCGATATCTTGGTTTTCGTGGGGTTTCAAGCTGAGATATGCATTTTCTGCGATAATCTTGGTGAGACTTCTGTCCGAAGTATGCTGAATCATCGAGATTGCTCTTTTCGAGCTAGTTAGTGCGAGAAACACGTTATCTGGTGATTTCACCACTCCACAGTGCGTTGGATATGCAGAACTGGAGATATCTTGGTTTTCGTGGGGTTTCAAGCTGAGATATGCATTTTCTGCGATAATCTTGGTGAGACCTCTGTTAGAAGTATGCAGAATCATCGAGATCGCACTTTTCGAGCTATTTAATGCGAGAAGCACGTTATCTGGTGTTTTCACCACTCCACAGTTGGTTTGATATGCAGAACCGGCGATATTTTGGTTTTCGTCGGGTATCAAGCTGAGATATGCATTTTCTACGATAATCTTGGTGAAGCATCTGTCCGAAGTATGCAGAAACATCGAGAGCGCTCTTTTCGAGCTATTTAATGCGAGAAACACGTTATTTGGGGTTTTCACCACTCCACAGTGCGTTGGATGTGCAGAACCGGAGATATCTTGGTTTTCGTGGGGTTTCAAGCTGAGATATGCATTTTCTGCGATAATCTTGGTGAGACCTCTGTCCGAAGTATGCAGAAACATCGAGATCGCTCTATTCGACCTATTTAATGCGAGAAACACGTTATCTGGTGTTTTCACCGCTCTACAGTGCGTTTGATATGCAGAACCTGCGATATCTTGGTTTTCGTGGGGTTTCAAGCTGAGATATGCATTTTTTACGATAATCATGGTGAGACTTCTGTCCGAAGTATGCAGAATCATCGAGATCGCTCTTTTCGACCTATTTAATGCGAGAAACACGTTATCTGGTGTTTTCACCACCCCACAGTGCGTATGATATGCAGAACCGGCGATATCTTGGTTTTCGTGGGGTTTCAAGCTGAGATACGCATTATCTGCGATAATCTTGGTGAGACTTCTGTCCGAAGTGTGCAGAATCATCGAGATCGCTCTTTTCGAGCTATTTAATGCGAGAAACACGTTATCTGGTGTTTTCACCACTCCACAGTGCGTTGGATATGCAGAACCGGAGATATCTTGGTTTTCGTGGGGTTTCAAGCTGAGATGTGCATTTTCTGCGATAATCTTGGTGAGACTTCTGTTAGAAGTATGCAGAATCATCGAGATCGCACTTTTCGAGCTATTTAATGCGAGAAGCACGTTATCTGGTGTTTTCACCACTCCACAGTTGGTTTGATATGCAGAACCGGCGATATTTTGGTTTTCGTCGGGTTTCAAGCTGAGATATGCATTTTCTACGATAATCTTGGTGAAGCATCTGTCCGAAGTATGCAGAAACATCGAGAGCGCTCTTTTCGAGCTATTTAATGCGAGAAACACGTTATCTAGTGTTTTCACCACTCCACAGTGCGTTTGATATGCAGAATAGTAGATATCTTGGTTTTCGTGGAGTTTCAAGCTGAGATATGCATTTTCTGCGATAATCTTGTTGAGACTTCTGTCCGAAGTATGCAGAATCATCGAGATCGCTCGTTTCGAGCTATTTAATGCGCGAAACACGTTATCTGGTGTTTTCACCACTCCACAGTGAGTTTGATATGCAGGACCAGCGATATCGTGGTTCTCGTGGGGTTTCAAGCTGAGATATGCATTTTCTGCGTTAATCTTTTTGAGACTTCTGTCCGAAGTATGCAGAATCATCGAGATCGCACTTTTCGAGCTATTTAATGCGAGAAACACGTTATTTGGGGTTTTCACCACTCCACAGTGCGTTTGATATGCAGAACCGGCGATATCTTGGTTTTCGTGGGGTTTCAAGCTGAGATATGCATTTTCTGCGATAATCTTGGAGAGACTTCTGTCCGAAGTATGCTTAATCATCGAGATCGCTCGTTTCGAGCTATTTAATGCGAGAAACACGTTATCTGGTGTTTTCACCGCTCTGCAGTGCGTTTGATATGCAGAACCGGCGATATCTTGGCTTTCGTGAGGTTTCAAGCTGAGATATGCATTTTTTACGATAATCTTGGTGAGACTTCTGTCCGAAGTATGCTTAATCATAGAGATCGCTCGTTTCGAGCTCTTTAACGCGAGAAACACGTGATCTTGTCTTTTCACCACTCCACAGTGCGTATGATATGCAGAACTGGCGATATCTTGGTTTTCGTGGGGTTTCAAGCTGAGATATGCATTTTCTGCGATAATCTTGGTGAGACTTCTGTCCGAAGTATGCTGAATCATCGAGATTGCTCTTTTCGAGCTAGTTAGTGCGAGAAACACGTTATCTGGTGATTTCACCACTCCACAGTGCGTTTGATATGCAGAACAGTAGATATCTTGGTTTTCGTGGGATTTCAAGCTGAGATATGCATTTTCTGCGATAATCATGATGAGACTTCTGTCCGAAGTATGCAGAATCATCGAGATCGCTCGTTTCGAGCTATTTAATGCGAGAAACACGTTATCTGGTGTTTTCACCACTCCACAGTGCGTCGGATATGCAGAACTGGAGATATCTTGGTTTTCGTGGGGTTTCAAGCTGAGATATGCATTTTCTGCGATAATCTTGGTGAGACTTCTGTTAGAAGTATGCAGAATCATCGAGATCGCACTTCTCGAGCTATTTAATGCGAGAAGCACGTTATCTGGTGTTTTCACCACTCCACAGTTGGTTTGATATGCAGAACCGGCGATATTTTGGTTTTCGTCGGGTTTCAAGCTGAGATATGCATTTTCTACGATAATCTTGGTGAAGCATCTGTCCGAAGTATGCAGAAACATCGAGAGCGCTCTTTTCGAGCTATATAATGCGAGAAACACGTTATCTAGTGTTTTCAACACTCCACAGTGCGTTTGATATGCAGAATAGTAGATATCTTGGTTTTCGTGGAGTTTCAAGCTGAGATATGTATTTTCTGCGATAATCTGGTTGAGACTTCTGTCCGAAGTATGCAGAATCATCGAGATCGCTCGTTTCGAGCTATTTAATGCGCGAAACACGTTATCTGGTGATTTCACCACTCCACAGTTGGTTTGATATGCAGAACCTGCGATATTTTGGATTTCGTCGTGTTTCAAGCTGAGATATGCATTTTCTACGATAATCTTGGTGAAACATCTGTCCGAAGTATGCAAAAAAATCGAGAGGGCTCTTTTCGAGCTATTTAATGCGAGAAACTCGTTTTCTGGGGTTTTCACCACTCCACAGTTCGTTGGATATGCAGAACCGGAGATATCTTGGTTTTCGTGGGATTTCAAACTGAGATATGCAATTTCTGCGATAATCTTGGTGAGACTTCTGTCCGAAGTATGCAGAATCATCGAGATCGCACTTTTCGAGCTATTTAATGCGAGAAACACGTTATTTGGTGTTTTCACCACTCCACAGTGCGTTGGATATGCAGAACCTGCGATATTTTGGATTTCGTCGTGTTTCAAGCTGAGATATGCATTTTCTACGATAATCTTGGTGAAACATCTGTCCGAAGTATGCAGAAACATCGAGATCGCTCTTTTCGACCTATTTAATGCGAGAAACACGTTATGTGGTGTTTTCACCGCTCTGCAGTGCGTTTGATATGCAGAACCGGCGATATCTTGGCTTTCGTGGGGTTTCAAGCTGAGATATGCATTTTTTACGATAATCTTGGTGAGACTTCTGTCCGAAGTATGCTTAATCATAGAGATTGCTCTTTTCGAGCTAGTTAGTGCGAGAAACACGTTATCTGGTGATTTCACCACTCCACAGTGCGTTGGATATGCAGAACTGGAGATATCTTGGTTTTCGTGGGGTTTCAAGCTGAGATATGCATTTTCTGCGATAATCTTGGTGAGACTTCTGTCCGAAGTATGCTGAATCATCGAGATTGCTCTTTTCGAGCTAGTTAGTGCGAGAAACACGTTATCTGGTGATTTCACCACTCCACAGTGCGTTGGATATGCAGAACTGGAGATATCTTGGTTTTCGTGGGGTTTCAAGCTGAGATATGCATTTTCTGCGATAATCTTGGTGAGACTTCTGTTAGAAGTATGCAGAATCATCGAGATCGCACTTTTCGAGCTATTTAATGCGAGAAGCACGTTATCTGGTGTTTTCACCACTCCACAGTTGGTTTGATATGCAGAACCGGCGATATTTTGGTTTTCGTCGGGTATCAAGCTGAGATATGCATTTTCTACAATAATCTTGGTGAAGCATCTGTCCGAAGTATGCAGAAACATCGAGAGCGCTCTTTTCGAGCTATTTAATGCGAGAAACACGTTATTTGGGGTTTTCACCACTCCACAGTGCGTTGGATGTGCAGAACCGGAGATATCTTGGTTTTCGTGGGGTTTCAAGCTGAGATATGCATTTTCTGCGATAATCTTGGTGAGACCTCTGTCCGAAGTATGCAGAAACATCGAGATCGCTCTATTCGACCTATTTAATGCGAGAAACACGTTATCTGGTGTTTTCACCGCTCTACAGTGCGTTTGATATGCAGAACCTGCGATATCTTGGTTTTCGTGGGGTTTCAAGCTGAGATATGCATTTTTTACGATAATCATGGTGAGACTTCTGTCCGAAGTATGCAGAATCATCGAGATCGCTCTTTTCGACCTATTTAATGCGAGAAACACGTTATCTGGTGTTTTCACCACCCCACAGTGCGTATGATATGCAGAACCGGCGATATCTTGGTTTTCGTGGGGTTTCAAGCTGAGATACGCATTATCTGCGATAATCTTGGTGAGACTTCTGTCCGAAGTGTGCAGAATCATCGAGATCGCTCTTTTCGAGCTATTTAATGCGAGAAACACGTTATCTGGTGTTTTCACCACTCCACAGTGCGTTGGATATGCAGAACCGGAGATATCTTGGTTTTCGTGGGGTTTCAAGCTGAGATGTGCATTTTCTGCGATAATCTTGGTGAGACTTCTGTTAGAAGTATGCAGAATCATCGAGATCGCACTTTTCGAGCTATTTAATGCGAGAAGCACGTTATCTGGTGTTTTCACCACTCCACAGTTGGTTTGATATGCAGAACCGGCGATATTTTGGTTTTCGTCGGGTTTCAAGCTGAGATATGCATTTTCTACGATAATCTTGGTGAAGCATCTGTCCGAAGTATGCAGAAACATCGAGAGCGCTCTTTTCGAGCTATTTAATGCGAGAAACACGTTATCTAGTGTTTTCACCACTCCACAGTGCGTTTGATATGCAGAATAGTAGATATCTTGGTTTTCGTGGAGTTTCAAGCAGAGATATGCATTTTCTGCGATAATCTTGTTGAGACTTCTGTCCGAAGTATGCAGAATCATCGAGATCGCTCGTTTCGAGCTATTTAATGCGCGAAACACGTTATCTGGTGTTTTCACCACTCCACAGTGAGTTTGATATGCAGGACCAGCGATATCGTGGTTCTCGTGGGGTTACAAGCTGAGATACGCATTTTCTGCGATAATCTTGGTGAGACTTCTGTTAGAAGTATGCAGAATCATCGAGATCGCTCTTTTCGAGCTATTTAATGCGAGAAACACGTTTTCTGGGGTTTTCACCACTCCACAGTTCGTTGGATATACAGAACAGGAGATATTTCGGTTTTCGTCGGGTTTCAAGCTGAGATATGCATTTTCTACGATAATCTTGGTGAAGCATCTGTCCGAAGTATGCAGAAACATCGAGAGCGCTCTTTTCGAGCTATTTAATGCGAGAAACACGTTATCTAGTGTTTTCACCACTCCACAGTGCGTTTGATATGCAGAATAGTAGATATCTTGGTTTTCGTGGAGTTTCAAGCTGAGATATGCATTTTCTGCGTTAATCTTTTTGAGACTTCTGTCCGAAGTATGCAGAATCATCGAGATCGCACTTTTCGAGCTATTTAATGCGAGAAACACGTTATCTGGTGTTTTCACCACTCCACAGTGCGTTTGATATGCAGAACCGGTGATATCTTGGTTTTTGTGGGGTTTCAAGCTGAGATATGCATTTTTTACGATAATGTTGGTGAGACTTCTGTCCGAAGTATGCTTAATCATCGAGATCGCTCTATTCGCGCTATTTAATGCGAGAAACACGTTATCTGGTGTTTTCAGCACTCCACAGTGAGTTTGATATGCAGAACCAGCGATATCGTGGTTTTCGTGGGATAACAAGCTGAGATACGCATTTTCTGCGATAATCTTGGTGAGACTTCTGTTAGAAGTATGCAGAATCATCGAGATCGCTCTTTTCGAGCTATTTAATGCGAGAAACACGTTTTCTGGGGTTTTCACCACTCCACAGTTCGTTGGATATACAGAACAGGAGATATTTTGGTTTTCGTGGGGTTTCTAGCAGAGATATGCATTTTCTGCGATAATCATGGTGAGACTTCTGTTAGAAGTATGCAGAAACATCGAGAGCGCTCTTTTCGAGCTATTTAATGCGAGAAACACGTTTTCTGGGGTTTTCACCACTCCACAGTTCGTTGGATATACAGAACAGGAGATATTTTGGTTTTCGTGGGGTATCAAGCAGAGATATGCATTTTCTGCGATAATCATGGTGAGACTTCTGTTAGAAGTATGCAGAATCATCGAGATCGCACATTTCGATCTATTTAATGCGAGAAACACGTTGCCTGGTGTTTTCACCACTCCACAGATGGTTTGATATGCAGAACAGGCGATGTTTGGTTTTCGTCGGGTTTCAAGCTGAGATATGCATTTTCTACGATAATCTTGGTGAGACTTCTGTTAGAAGTATGCAGAATCATCGAGATCGCACATTTCGATTTATTTAATGCGAGAAACACGTTGCCTGGTGTTTTCACCACTCCACAGATGGTTTGATATGCAGAACCGGCGATGTTTGGTTTTCGTCGGGTTTCAAGCTGAGATATGCATGTTCTACGATAATCTTGGTGAAACAATTGTCCGAAGTATGCAGAAACATCAAGATCGCTCTTTTCGAGCTATTTAATGAGAGAAACACGTTTTCTGGGGTTTTCACCAGACCACAGTTCGTTGGATGTGCAGAACCGGAGATATCTTGGTTTTCGTGGGGTTTCAAGCTGAGATATGCATTTTCTGCGATAATCTTGGTGAGACCTCTGTCCGAAGTATGCAGAAACACCGAGATCGCTCTTTTCGAACTATTTAATGCGAGAAACACGTTATCTGGTGTTTTCACCACTCCAAAGTACGTTTGATATGCAGAACCAGCGATAACTTGGTTTTCGTGGGGTTTCAAGCTGAGATATGCATTTTTTACGATAATCATGGTGAGACTTCTGTCCGAAGTATGCAGAATCATCGAGATCGCACTTTTCGAGCTATTTAATGCGCGAAACACGTTATCTGGTGTTTTCAGCACTCCACAGCGCGTGTGATATGCAGAACCGGAGATATTTTGGTTTTCGTCGGGTTTCAAGCTGGGATATGCATATTCTACGATAAGCTTGGTGAAACATCTGTCCGAAGTATGCAGAAACATCGAGAGCGCTCTTTTCGAGCTATTTAATGCGAGAAACACGTTTTCTGGGGTTTTCACCACTCCACAGTTCGTTGGATATACAGAACAGGAGATATTTTGGTTTTCGTGGGGTTTCTAGCAGAGATATGCATTTTCTGCGATAATCATGGTGAGACTTCTGTCCGAAGTATGCAGAAACATCGAGAGCGCTCTTTTCGAGCTATTTAATGCGAGAAACACGTTTTCTGGGGTTTTCCCCACTCTACAGTTCTTCGGATATGCAGAACAGGAGATATCTTGGTTTGCGTGGTGTTTCAAGCAGAGATATGCATTTTCTGCGATAATCTTGGTGAGACTTCTGTCCGAGGTATGCAGAATCATCGAGATCGCTCGTTTCGAGCTATATAATGCGAGAAACACGTTATCTGGTGTTTTCACCACTCCACAGTGCGTTGGATATGCAGACCCCGAGATATTTTGGTTTTCGTCGGGTTTCAAGCTGAGATATGCGTTTCCTGCGATAATCTTGTTGAGACTTCAGTCCGAAGTATGCTGAATCATCTAGATCGCTCTTTTCGAGCTATTTAATGCGAGAAACACGTTATCTGGCGTTTTCACCACTCCACAGTGCGTTTGATATACAGAACCAGCGATATCTTGGTTTTCGTGGGATTTCAATCTGAGATATGCATTTTCTGCGATAATCTTGGTGAGACTTCTGTCCGAAGTATGCAGAATTATCGAGATCGCACTTCTCGAGCTATTTAATGCGAGAAACACGTTATTTGGTGTTTTCACCACTCCACAGTGCGTTTGATATGCAGAACCGGTGATATCTTGGTTTTCGTGGGGTTTGAAGCTCAGATATGCATTTTCTGCGATAATCTTGGTGAGACTTCTGTCCAAAGTATGCAGAATCATCGAGATCGCACTTTTCGATCTATTTAATGCGAGAAACACGTTATCTGGTGTTTTCACCACTCCACAGTGCGTTTGATATGCAGAACCGGTGATATCTTGGTTTTTGTGGGGTTTCAAGCCGAGATATGCATTTTTTACGATAATGTTGGTGAGACTTCTGTCCGAAGTATGCATAATCATCGAGATCGCTCGTTTCGAGCTATTTAATGCGAGAAACACGTTATCTGGTGTTTTCACCACTCCACAGTGCGTATGATATGCAGAACCGACGATATCTTGGTTTTCGTGGGGTTTCTAGCAGAGATATGCATTTTCTGCGATAATCATGGTGAGACTTCTGTTAGAAGTATGCAGAATCATCGAGATTGCTCTATTCGAGCTACTTAATGCGAGAAACACGTTATCTGGTGTTTTCACCACTCCACAGTGCGTTTGATATGCAGAACCGGCGATATCTTGGTTTTCGTGGGGTTTCAAGCTGAGATATGCATTTTCTGCGATAATCATGGTGAGACTTCTGTTAGAAGTATGCAGAATCATCGAGGTCGCACTTTTCGATCTATTTAATGCCAGAAACACGTTGTCTGGTGTTTTCAGCACTCCACAGTGCGTTTGATATGCAGAACCAGCGATATCGTGGTTTTCGTGGGGTTACAAGCTGAGATATGCAATTTCTGCGATAATCTTGGTGAGACTTCTGTCCGAAGTATGCATAATCATCGAGATCGCTCGATTCGAGCTATTTAATGCGAGAAACACGTTATCTGGTGTTTTCACCACTCCACAGTGCGTATGATATGCAGAACCGACGATATCTTGGTTTTCGTGGGGTTTCAAGCTCAGATATGCATTTTCTGCGATAATCTTGGTGAGACTTCGATCCGAAGTATGCAGAGTCATCGAGATCGCTCTATTCGAGCTATTTAATGCGAGAAACACGTTATCTGGTGTTTCAGCACTCCACAGTGCGTTTGATATGCAGAACTAGCGATATCTTGGTTTTCGTGGGGTTTCTAGCAGAGATATGCATTTTCTGCGATAATCTTGGTGAGACCTCTGTCCGAAGTATGCAGAAACATCAAGATCGCTCTTTTCGACCTATTTAATGCGAGAAACACGTTATCTGGTGTTTTCACCGCTCTACAGTGCGTATGATATGCAGAACCTGCGATATCTTGGTTTTCGTGGGGTTTCAAGCTGAGATATGCATTTTTTACGATAATCATGGTGAGACTTCTGTCCGAAGTATGCAGAATCATCGAGATCGCTCTTTTCGACCTATTTAATGCGAGAAACACGTTATCTGGTGTCTTCACCGCTCTACAGTGCGTTTGATATGCAGAACCAGCGATATCTTGGTTTTCGTGGGGTTTCAAGCTGAGATATGCATTTTTTACGATAAATATGGTGAGACTTCTGTCCGAAGTATGCAGAATCATCGAGATCGCACTTTTCGAGCTATTTAATGCGAGAAACACGTTATCTGGTGTTTTCAGCAGTTCACAGTGCGTGTGATATGCAGAACCAGCGATATCTGGGTTTTCGTGGGGTTTCAAGCTGAGATATGCATTTTTTACGATAATCTTGATGAGACTTCTGTCCGAAGTATGCTTAATCATCGAGATCGCTCTATTCGAGCAATTTAATGCGACAAAACGTCATCTGGTGTTTTCAGCACTCCACAGTGCGTTTGATATGCAGAACCAGCGATATCTTGGTTTTCGTGGGGTTTCAAGCTGAGATATGCATTTTTTACGATAATCTTGGTGAGACTTCTGTCCGAAGTATGCTTAATCATCGAGATCGCTCTATTCGAGCTATTTAATGCGAGAAACACGTTACCTGGTGTTTCCAGCACTCCACAGTGCGTTTTATATGCAGAACCAGCGTTATCCTGGTTTTCGTGGGGTTTCAAGCTGAGATATGCAATTTCTGCGATAATCTTGGTGCGACTTCTGTCCGAAGTATGCGTAATCATCGAGATCGCTCGGTTCCAGCTATTTAATGCGAGAAACACGTTATCTGGTGTTTTCACCACTCCACAGTGCGTATGATTTGCAGAACCGGCGATATCTTGGTTTTCGTGGGGTTTCAAGCTGAGATATGCAATTTCTGCGATACTCATGTTGAGAGTTCTGTCCGAAGTATGCTTAATCATCGAGATCGTACTTTTCGAGCTATTTATTGCGAGAAACACGTTTTCTGGGGTTTTCACCACTCCACAGTTCGTTGGATATGCAGAACAGGAGATATCTTGGTTTTCGAGGGGTTTCAAGCTGAGATATGCATTTTCTGCGATAATCTTGGTGAGACTTCTGTCCGAAGTATGCAGAATCATCGAGATCGCTCTTTTCGAGCTATTTAATGCGAGAAACAAGTTATCTGGTGTTTTCACCACTCCACAGTGCGTTTGATATGCAGAACCAGCGATATCTTGGTTTTCGTAGGGTTTCAAGCTCAGATATGCATTTTCTGTGATAATCTTGGTGAGACTTCTGTCCGAAGTATGCAGAGTCATCGAGATCGTACTTTTCGAGCTATTTAATGCGAGAAACAAGTTTTCTGGGGTTTTCACCACTCCACAGTTCGTTGGATATGCAGAACAGGAGATATCTTGGTTTTCGTGGGGTTTCTAGCAGAGATATGCATTTTCTACGATAAGCTTGGTGAGACATCTGTCCGAAGTATGCAGAAACATCTAGAGCGCTCTTATACGACCTATATAATGCGAGCAAACACGTTATCTGGTGTTTTCACCACTCCACAGTGCGTATGATATGCACAACAAGAGATATCTTGGTTTTCGTGGGGTTTCTAGCAGAGATATGCATTTTCTGCGATAATCTTGGTGAGACTTCTCTCCGAAGTATGCTTAATCATCGAGATCGCTCTATTCGAGCTATTTAATGCGAGAAACAAGTTATCTGGTGTTTCCAGCACTCCACAGTGCGTTTTATATGCAGAACCAGCGATATCTTGGTTTTCGTGGGGTTTCAAGCTGAGATATGCAATTTCTGCGATAATCTTGGTGAGACTTCTGTCCGAAGTATGCGTAATCATCGAGATCGCTCGTTTCGAGCTATTTAATGCGAGAAACACGTTATCTGGTGTTTTCACCACTCCACAGTGCGTATGATATGCAGAACCGACGATATCTTGGTTTTCGTGGGGTTTCATGCTCAGATATGCATTTTTTACGATAATCTTGGTGAGACTTCTGTCCGAAGTATGCAGAATCATCGAGATCGCACTTTTCGAGCTATTTAATGCGAGAAACACGTTATCTGGTGTTTTCACCACTCCACAGAGCTTTTGATATGCAGAACCAGCGAAATCTTGGTTTTCGTGGGGTTTCAAGCTCAGATATGCATTTTCTGCGATAATCTTAGTGAGATTTCTGTCGGAAGTATGCAGAATCATCGAGATCGCATTTTCGAGCTATTTAATGCGAGCAACACGTTATCTGGGGTTTTCACCACTCCACAGTTCGTTGGATATGCAGAACCGGAGATATCTTGGTTTTCGTGGGGTTTCTAGCAGAGATATGCATTTTCTGCGATAATCATGGTGAGACTTCTGTTAGAAGTATGCAGAATCATCGAGATCGCACTTTTCGATCTATTTAATGCGAGAAACACGTTGTCTGGTGTTTTCCTCACTCCACAGTTGGTTTGATATGCAGAACCGGCGATGTTTGGTTTTTGTCGGGTTTCAAGCTGGGATATGCATTTTCTACGATAATCTTGGTGAAACATCTATCCGAAGTATGCAGAAACATCAAGAGCGATCTTTTCGAGCTATTTAATGCGAGAAACACGTATTCTGGGGTTTTCACCACACCACAGTTCGTTGGATGTGCAGATCCGGAGATATCTTGGTTTTCGTGGGGTTTCAAGCTGAGATATGCATTTTCTGCGATAATCTTGGTGAGACTTCTGTCCGAAGTATGCAGAATCATCGAGATCGCCGGTTTCGACCTATTTAATGCGAGAAACACGTTATCTGGTGTGTTCACCACTCCACAGTGCGTATGATATGCAGAACCGGCGATATCTTGGTTTTCGTGGGGTTTCAAGCTGAGATATGCATTATCTGCGATAATCTTGGTGAGACTTCTGTCCGAAGTATGCAGCAACATCAAGAGCGATCTTTTCGAGCTATTTAATGCGAGAAACACGTATTCTGGGGTTTTCACCACACCACAGTTCGTTGGATGTGCAGATCCGGAGATATCTTGGTTTTCGTGGGGTTTCAAGCTGAGATATGCATTTTCTGCGATAATCTTGGTGAGACTTCTCTCCGCAGTATGCTTAATCATCGAGATCGCTCTATTCGAGCTATTTAATGCGAGAAACAAGTTATCTGGGGTTTCCAGCACTCCACAGTGCGTATGATATGCAGAACCGACGATATCTTGGTTTTCGTGGGGTTTCATGCTCAGATATGCATTTTTTACGATAATCTTGGTGAGACTTCTGTCCGAAGTATGCTTAATCATCGAGATCGCTCTATTCGAGCTATTTAATGCGAGAAACACGTTATCTGGTGTTTCCAGCACTCCACAGTGCGTATGATATGCAGAACCGACGATATCTTGGTTTTCGTGGGGTTTCATGCACAGATATGCATTTTTTACGATAATCTTGGTGAGACTTCTGTCCGAAGTATGCTTAATCATCGAGATCGCTCTATTCGAGCTATTTAATGCGAGAAACAAGTTATCTGGTGTTTCCAGCACTCCACAGTGCGTTTTATATGCAGAACCAGCCATATCTTGGTTTTCGTGGGGTTTCAAGCTGAGATATGCAATTTCTGCGATAATCTTGGTGAGACCTCTGTTAGAAGTATGCAGAATCATCGAGATCGCACTTTTCGAGCTATTTAATGCGAGAAACACGTTATCTGGTGTTTTCACCGCTCCACAGTTGGTTTGATATGCAGAACCGGCGATATTTTGGTTTTCGTCGGGTTTCAAGCTGAGATATGCATTTTTTACGATAATCTTGTTGAGACTTCTGTCCGAAGTATGCAGAATCATCGAGATCGCACTTTTCGAGCTATTTAATGCGAGAAACACGTTATCTGGTGTTTTCACCACTCCACAGAGGGTTTGATATGCAGAACCGGCGATATCTTGGTTTTTGTGGGGTTTCAAGCTGAGATAAGCATTTTCTGCGATAATCTTAGTGAGATTTCTGTCGGAAGTATGCAGAATCATCGAGATCGCATTTTCGAGCTATTTAATGCGAGCAACACGTTATCTTTGGTTTTCACCACTCCACAGTTCGTTGGATATGCAGAACCGGAGATATCTTGGTTTTCGTGGGGTTTCATGCACAGATATGCATTTTTTACGATAATCTTGGTGAGACTTCTGTCCGAAGTATGCTTAATCATCGAGATCGCTCTATTCGAGCTATTTAATGCGAGAAACACGTTATCTGGTGTTTCCAGCACTCCACATAGCGTTTTATATGCAGAACCAGCGATATCTTGGTTTTCGTGGGGTTTCAAGCTGAGATATGCAATTTCTGCGATAATCTTGGTGAGACTTCTGTCCGAAGTATGCAGAATCATCGAGATCGCCGGTTTCGACCTATTTAATGCGAGAAACACGTTATCTGGTGTTTTCCTCACTCCACAGTTGGTTTGATATGCAGAACCGGCGATGTTTGGTTTTTGTCGGGTTTCAAGCTGGGATATGCATTTTCTACGATAATCTTGGCGAAACATCTATCCGAAGTATGCAGAAACATCAAGAGCGATCTTTTCGAGCTATATAATGCGAAAAACACGTATTCTGGGGTTTTCACCACACCACAGTTCGTTGGATGTGCAGATCCGGAGATATCTTGGTTTTCGTGGGGTTTCAAGCTGAGATATGCATTTTCTGCGATAATCTTGGTGAGACTTCTGTCCGAAGTATGCAGAATCATCGAGATCGCTCTTTTCGAGCTATTTAATGCGAGAAACAAGTTATCTGGTGTTTTCACCACTCCACAGTGCGTTTGATATGCAGATCCAGCGATATCTTGGTTTTCGTAGGGTTTCAAGCTCAGATATGCATTTTCTGTGATAATCTTGGTGAGACTTCTGTCCGAAGTATGCAGAGTCATCGAGATCGTACTTTTCGAGCTATTTAATGCGAGAAACAAGTTTTCTGGGGTTTTCACCACTCCACAGTTCGTTGGATATGCAGAACAGGAGATATCTTGGTTTTCGTGGGGTTTCTAGCAGAGATATGCATTTTCTACGATAAGCTTGGTGAGACATCTGTCCGAAGTATGCAGAAACATCGAGAGCGCTCTTATACGACCTATATAATGCGAGCAAACACGTTATCTGGTGTTTTCACCACTCCACAGTGCGTATGATATGCAGAACAAGAGATATCTTGGTTTTCGTGGGGTTTCTAGCAGAGATATGCATTTTCTGCGATAATCTTGGTGAGACTTCTCTCCGAAGTATGCTTAATCATCGAGATCGCTCTATTCGAGCTATTTAATGCGAGAAACAAGTTATCTGGTGTTTCCAGCACTCCACAGTGCGTTTTATATGCAGAACCAGCGATATCTTGGTTTTCGTGGGGTTTCAAGCTGAGATATGCAATTTCTGCGATAATCTTGGTGAGACTTCTGTCCGAAGTATGCGTAATCATCGAGATCGCTCGTTTCGAGCTATTTAATGCGAGAAACACGTTATCTGGTGTTTTCACCACTCCACAGTGCGTATGATATGCAGAACCGACGATATCTTGGTTTTCGTGGGGTTTCAAGCTGAGATATGCAATTTCTGCGATAATCTTGGTGAGACTTCTGTCCGAAGTATGCTTAATCATCGAGATCGCTCGTTTCGAGCTATTTAATGCGAGAAACACGTTATCTGGTGTTTTCACCACTCCACAGTGCGTATGATATGCAGAACCGACGATATCTTGGTTTTCGTGGGGTTTCAAGCTGAGATATGCATTTTTTACGATAATCTTGGTGAGACTTCTGTCCGAAGTATGCAGAATCATCGAGATCGCACTTTTCGAGCTATTTAATGCGAGAAACACGTTATCTGGTGTTTTCACCACTCCACAGAGCTTTTGATATGCAGAACCAGCGAAATCTTGGTTTTCGTGGGGTTTCAAGCTCAGATATGCATTTTCTGCGATAATCTTAGTGAGATTTCTGTCGGAAGTATGCAGAATCATCGAGATCGCATTTTCGAGCTATTTAATGCGAGCAACACGTTATCTTTGGTTTTCACCACTCCACAGTTCGTTGGATATGCAGAACCGGAGATATCTTGGTTTTCGTGGGGTTTCTAGCAGAGATATGCATTTTCTGCGATAATCATGGTGAGACTTCTGTTAGAAGTATGCAGAATCATCGAGATCGCACTTTTCGATCTATTTAATGCGAGAAACACGTTGTCTGGTGTTTTCCTCACTCCACAGTTGGTTTGATATGCAGAACCGGCGATGTTTGGTTTTTGTCGGGTTTCAAGCTGGGATATGCATTTTCTACGATAATCTTGGTGAAACATCTATCCGAAGTATGCAGAAACATCAAGAGCGATCTTTTCGAGCTATTTAATGCGAGAAACACGTATTCTGGGGTTTTCACCACACCACAGATCGTTGGATGTGCAGATCCGGAGATATCTTGGTTTTCGTGGGGTTTCAAGCTGAGATATGCATTTTCTGCGATAATCTTGGTGAGACTTCTGTCCGAAGTATGCAGAATCATCGAGATCGCCGGTTTCGACCTATTTAATGCGAGAAACACGTTATCTGGTGTCTTCACCACTCCACAGTGCGTATGATATGCAGAACCGGCGATATCTTGGTTTTCGTGGGGTTTCAAGCTGAGATATGCATTATCTGCGATAATCTTGGTGAGACTTCTGTCCGAAGTATGCAGCAACATCAAGAGCGATCTTTTCGAGCTATTTAATGCGAGAAACACGTATTCTGGGGTTTTCACCACACCACAGTTCGTTGGATGTGCAGAACCGGCGATATTTTGGTTTTCGTCGGGTTTCAAGCTGAGATATGCATTTTTTACGATAATCTTGGTGAGACTTCTGTCCGAAGTATGCAGAATCATCGAGATCGCACTTTTCGAGCTATTTAATGCGAGAAACACGTTATCTGGTGTTTTCACCACTCCACAGAGGGTTTGATATGCAGAACCGGCGATATCTTGGTTTTTGTGGGGTTTCAAGCTGAGATAAGCATTTTTTACGATAATCTTGGTGAGACTTCTGTCCGAAGTATGCTTAATCATCGAGATCGCTCTATTCGAGCTATGTAATGCGAGAAACACGTTATCTGGTGTTTCCAGCACTCCACATAGCGTTTTATATGCAGAACCAGCGATATCTTGGTTTTCGTGGGGTTTCAAGCTGAGATATGCAATTTCTGCGATAATCTTGGTGAGACTTCTGTCCGAAGTATGCAGAATCATCGAGATCGCCGGTTTCGACCTATTTAATGCGAGAAACACGTTATCTGGTGTTTTCCTCACTCCACAGTTGGTTTGATATGCAGAACCGGCGATGTTTGGTTTTTGTCGGGTTTCAAGCTGGGATATGCATTTTCTACGATAATCTTGGCGAAACATCTATCCGAAGTATGCAGAAACATCAAGAGCGATCTTTTCGAGCTATTTAATGCGAAAAACACGTATTCTGGGGTTTTCACCACACCACAGTTCGTTGGATGTGCAGATCCGGAGATATCTTGGTTTTCGTGGGGTTTCAAGCTGAGATATGCATTTTCTGCGATAATCTTGGTGAGACTTCTCTCCGAAGTATGCTTATTCATCGAGATCGCTCTATTCGAGCTATTTAATGCGAGAAACAAGTTATCTGGTGTTTCCAGCACTCCACAGTGCGTTTTATATGCAGAACCAGCGATATCTTGGTTTTCGTGGGGTTTGAAGCTGAGATATGCATTTTTTACGATAATCTTGGTGAGACTTCTGTCCGAAGTATGCAGAATCATCGAGATCGCACTTTTCGAGCTATTTAATGCGAGAAACACGTTATCTGGTGTTTTCACCACTCCAGAGAGCGTTTGATATGCAGAACCGGCGATATATTGGTTTTTGTGGGGTTTCAAGCTGAGATAAGCATTTTTTACGATAATCTTGTTGAGACTTCTGTCCGAAGTATGCTTAATCATCGAGATCGCTCTATTCGAGCTATTTAATGCGAGAAACACGTTATCTGGTGTTTTCAGCACTCCACAGTGCGTTTGATATGCAGAACCAGCGATATCTTGGTTTTCGTGGGGATTCAAGCTGAGATATGCAATTTCTGCGATAATCTTGGTGAGACTTCTGTCCGAAGTATGCTTAATCAGCGAGATCGCTCGTTTGGAGCTATTTAATGCGAGAAACGCGTTATCTGGTGTTATCACCGCTCCACAGTGCGTATGATATGCAGAACCGACGATATCTTGGTTTTCGTGGGGTTTCAAGCTCAGATATGCATTTTCTGCGATAATCTTGGTGAGACTTCTGTCCGAAGTATGCAGAGTCATCGAGATCGTACTTTTCGAGCTATTTAATGCGAGAAACACGTTTTCTGGGGTTTTGACCACTCCTCAGTGCGTTGGATGTGCAGATCCGGAGATATCTTGGTTTTCGTGGGGTTTCAAGCTGAGATATGCATTTTCTGCGATAATCTTGGTGAGACTTCTGTCCGAAGTATGCAGAATCATCGAGATCGCCGGTTTCGACCTATTTAATGCGAGAAACACGTTATCTGGTGTTTTCACCACTCCACAATGCGTATGATATGCAGAACCGGCGATATCTTGGTTTTCGTGGGGTTTCAAGCTGAGATATGCATTATCTGCGATAATCTTGGTGAGACTTCTGTCCGAAGTATGCTTAATCATAGAGATCGCTCGTTTCGAGCTCTTTAATGCGAGAATCACGTTATCTGGTGATTTCACCACTCCACAGTGCGTTTGATATGCAGAACAGTAGATATCTTGGTTTTCGTGGGGTTTCAAGCTGAGATATGCATTTTCTGCGATAATCTTGATGAGACTTCTGTCCGAAGTATGCTGAATCATCGAGATCGCTCGTTTCGAGCTATTTTATGCGAGAAACACGTTATCTGGTGTTTTCACCACTCCACAGTGCGTTTGATACGCAGAACCGGCGATATTTTGGTTTTCGTCGGGTTTCAAGCTGAGATATGCATTTTCTACGATAATCTTGGTGAAGCATCTGTCCGAAGTATGCAGAAACATCGGCAGCGCTCTTTTCGAGCTATTTAATGCGAGAAACACGTTATTTGGGGTTTTCACCACTCCACAATGCGTATGATATGCAGAACCGGCGATATCTTGGTTTTCGTGGGGTTTCAAGCTGAGATATGCATTATCTGCGATAATCTTGGTGAGACTTCTGTCCGAAGTATGCTTAATCATAGAGATCGCTCGTTTCGAGCTCTTTAATGCGAGAATCACGTTATCTGGTGATTTCACCACTCCACAGTGCGTTTGATATGCAGAACAGTAGATATCTTGGTTTTCGTGGGGTTTCAAGCTGAGATATGCATTTTCTGCGATAATCTTGATGAGACTTCTGTCCGAAGTATGCTGAATCATCGAGATCGCTCGTTTCGAGCTATTTTATGCGAGAAACACGTTATCTGGTGTTTTCACCACTCCACAGTGCGTTTGATACGCAGAACCGGCGATATTTTGGTTTTCGTCGGGTTTCAAGCTGAGATATGCATTTTCTACGATAATCTTGGTGAAGCATCTGTCCGAAGTATGCAGAAACATCGACAGCGCTCTTTTCGAGCTATTTAATGCGAGAAACACGTTATTTGGGGTTTTCACCACTCCACAGTGCGTTTGATATGCAGAACCGGCGATATCTTGGTTTTCGTGGGGTTTCAAGCTGAGATATGCATTTTCTGCGATAATCTTGGTGAGACTTCTGTCCGAAGTGTGTAGAATCATCGAGGTCGCACTTTTCGATCTATTTAATGCGAGAAACACGTTGTCTGGTGTTTTCTCCACTGCACAGTTGGTTTGATATGCAGAACCGGCGATGTTTGGTTTTCGTCGGGTTTCAAGCTGAGATATGCATTTTCTACGATAATTTTGGTGAAACATGTGTCCGAAGTATAAAGAAACATCTAGAGCGCTCTTTTCGAGCTATTTAATGCGAGAAACACGTATTCTGGGGTTTTCACCACACCACAGTTCGTTGGATGTGCAGAACCGGAGATATCTTGGTTTTCGTGGGGTTTCAAGCTGAGATATGCATTTTCTGCGATAATCTTGGTGAGACCTCTGTCCGAAGTATGCAGAAACATCGAGATCGCTCTTTACGACCTATTTAATGCGAGAAACACGTTATCTGGTGTTTTCACCGCTCTACAGTGCGTTTGATATGCAGAACCAGCGATATCTTGGTTTTCGTGGGGTTTCAAGCTGAGATATGCATTTTCTGCGATAATCTTGGTGAGACCTCTGTACGAAGTATGCAGAAACATCGAGATCGCTCTTTACGACCTATTTAATGCGAGAAACACGTTATCTGGTGTTTTCACCGCTCTACAGTGCGTTTGATATGCAGAACCAGCGATATCTTGGTTTTCGTGGGGTTTCAAGCTGAGATATGCATTTTTTACGATAATCTTGGTGAAGCATCTGTCCGAAGTATGCAGAAACATCGAGAGCGCTCTTTTCGAGCTATTTAATGCGAGAAGCACGTTATCTGGTGTTTTCACCACTCCACAGTTGGTTTGATATGCAGAACCTGCGATATTTTGGATTTCGTCGTGTTTCAAGCTGAGATATGCATTTTCTACGATAATCTTGGTGAAACATCTGTCCGAAGTATGCAGAATCATCGAGAGCGCTCTTTTCGAGCTATTTAATGCGAGAAACACGTTTTCTGGGGTTTTCACCACTCCACAGTTCGTTGGATATGCAGAACTGTAGATATCTTGGTTTTCGTGGGGTTTCAAGCTGAGATATGCATTTTCTACGATAAGCTTGGTGAGACATCTCTGCGAAGTATGCAGAAACATCGAGAGCTGTCTTTTCGAGCTATTTAATGCGAGAAACACGTTTTCTGGGGTTTTCACCACTCCACAGATCGCTGGATATGCAGAACAGTAGATATCTTGGTTTTCGTGGGGTTTCAAGCTCAGATATGCAATTTCTGCGATAATCTTGGTGAGACTTCTGTCCGAAGTATGCATAATCATCGAGATCGCTCGTTTCGAGCTATTTAATGCGAGAAACACGTTATCTGGTGTTTTCACCACTTCACAGTGCGTTTGATATGCAGAACCAGCGATATGGTGGTTTTCGTGGGGTTACAAGCTGAGATATGCAATTTCTGCGATAATCTTGGTGAGACTTCTGTCCGAAGTATGCATAATCATCGAGATCGCTCGTTTCGAGCTATTTAATGCGAGAAACACGTTATCTGGTGTTTTCACCACTCCACAGTTGGTTTGATATGCAGAACCAGCGATATCGTGGTTTTCGTGGGGTTACAAGCTGAGATATGCAATTTCTGCGATAATCTTGGTGAGACTTCTGTCCGAAGTATGCATAATCATCGAGATCGCTCGTTTCGAGCTATTTAATGCGAGAAACACGTTATCTGGTATTTTCACCACTCCACAGTTGGTTTGATATGCAGAACCGGCGATATTTTGGTTTTCGTCGGGTTTCAAGCTGAGATATGCATTTTCTGCGATAATCTTGGTGAGACTTCTATCCGAAGTATGCAGAGTCATGGAGATCGCTCTATTCGAGCTATTTAATGCGAGAAACACGTTATCTGGTGTTTCCGCACTCCACAGTGCGTTTGATATGCAGAACCGGAGATATCTTGGTTTTCGTGGGGTTTCAAGCTGAGATATGCATTTTCTGCGATAATCTTGGTGAGACTTCTGTCCGAAGTATGCTGAATCATCGAGATTGCTCTTTTCGACCTACTTAATGCGAGAAACACGTTATCTGGTGATTTCACCACTCCACAGTGCGTTTGATATGCAGAACAGTAGATATCTTGGTTTTCGTGGGGTTTCAAGCTGAGATATGCATTTTTTACGATAATCTTGGTGAGACTTCTGTCCGAAGTATGCTTAATCATAGAGATCGCTCGTTTCGAGCTCTTTAATGCGAGAAACACGTGATCTTGTCTTTTCACCACTCCACAGTGCGTATGATATGCAGAACTGGCGATATCTTGGTTTTCGTGGGGTTTCAAGCTGAGATATGCATTTTCTGCGATAATCTTGGTGAGACTTCTGTCCGAAGTATGCTGAATCATCGAGATTGCTCTTTTCGAGCTAGTTAGTGCGAGAAACACGTTATCTGGTGATTTCACCACTCCACAGTGCGTTTCATATGCAGAACAGTAGATATCTTGGTTTTCGTGGGGTTTCAAGATGAGATATGCATTTTCTGCGATAATCTTGATGAGACTTCTGTCCGAAGTATGCAGAATCATCGAGATCGCTCGTTTCGAGCTATTTAATGCGAGAAACACGTTATCTGGTGTTTTCACCACTCCACAGTGCGTCGGATATGCAGAACTGGAGATATCTTGGTTTTCGTGGGGTTTCAAGCTGAGATATGCATTTTCTGCGATAATCTTGGTGAGACTTCTGTTAGAAGTATGCAGAATCATCGAGATCGCACTTTTCGAGCTATTTAATGCGAGAAGCATGTTACCTGGTGTTTTCACCACTCCACAGTTGGTTTGATATGCAGAACCGGCGATATTTTGGTTTTCGTCGGGTTTCAAGCTGAGATATGCATTTTCTACGATAATCTTGGTGAAGCATCTGTCCGAAGTATGCAGAAACATCGAGAGCGCTCTTTTCGAGCTATTTAATGCGAGAAACACGTTATCTGGTGTTTTCACCACTCCACAGTGCGTTTGATATGCAGAATAGTAGATATCTTGGTTTTCGTGGAGTTTCAAGATGAGATATATATTTTCTGCGATAATCTTGTTGAGACTTCTGTCCGAAATATGCAGAATCATCGAGATCGCTCGTTTCGAGCTATTTAATGCGCGAAACACGTTATCTGGTGTTTTCACCACTCCACAGTTGGTTTGATATGCATAACCTGCGATATTTTGGATTTCGTCGTGTTTCAAGCTGAGATATGCATTTTCTACGATAATCTTGGTGAAACATCTGTCCGAAGTATGCAAAAAAATCGAGAGGGCTCTTTTCGAGCTATTTAATGCGAGAAACTCGTTTTCTGGGGTTTTCACCACTCCACAGTTCGTTGGATATGCAGAACCGGAGATATCTTGGTTTTCGTGGGATTTCAAACTGAGATATGCAATTTCTGCGATAATCTTGGTGAGACTTCTGTCCGAAGTATGCAGAATCATCGAGATCGCACTTTTCGAGCTATTTAATGCGAGAAACACGTTATTTGGTGTTTTCACCACTCCACAGTGCGTTGGATATGCAGAACCTGCGATATTTTGGATTTCGTCGTGTTTCAAGCTGAGATATGCATTTTCTACGATAATCTTGGTGAAACATCTGTCCGAAGTATGCAGAAACATCGAGATCGCTCTTTTCGACCTATTTAATGTGAGAAACACGTTATGTGGTGTTTTCACCGCTCTGCAGTGCGTTTGATATGCAGAACCGGCGATATCTTGGCTTTCGTGGGGTTTCAAGCTGAGATATGCATTTTTTACGATAATCTTGGTGAGACTTCTGTCCGAAGTATGCTTAATCATAGAGATCGCTCGTTTCGAGCTCTTTAATGCGAGAAACACGTGATCTGGTCTTTTCACCACTCCACAGTGCGTATGATATGCAGAAACGGCGATATCTTGGTTTTCGTGGGGTTTCAAGCTGAGATATGCATTTTCTGCGATAATCTTGGTGAGACTTCTGTCCGAAGTATGCTGAATCATCGAGATTGCTCTTTTCGAGCTAGTTAGTGCGAGAAACACGTTATCTGGTGATTTCACCACTCCACAGTGCGTTGGATATGCAGAACTGGAGATATATTGGTTTTCGTGGGGTTTCAAGCTGAGATATGCATTTTCTGCGATAATCTTGGTGAGACTTCTGTTAGAAGTATGCAGAATCATCGAGATCGCACTTTTCGAGCTATTTAATGCGAGAAGCACGTTATCTGGTGTTTTCACCACTCCACAGTTGGTTTGATATGCAGAACCGGCGATATTTTGGTTTTCGTCGGGTATCAAGCTGAGATATGCATTTTCTACGATAATCTTGGTGAAGCATCTGTCCGAAGTATGCAGAAACATAGAGAGCGCTCTTTTCGAGCTATTTAATGCGAGAAACACGTTATTTGGGGTTTTCACCACTCCACAGTGTGTTGGATGTGCAGAACCGTAGATATCTTGGTTTTCGTGGGGTTTCAAACTGAGATATGCATTTTCTGCGATAATCTTGGTGAGACCTCTGTCCGAAGTATCTCGAAAGATCGAGATCGCTCTATTCGACCTATTTAATGCGAGAAACACGTTATCTGGTGTTTTCACCGCTCTACAGTGCGTTTGATATGCAGAACCTGCGATATCTTGGTTTTCGTGGGGTTTCAAGCTGAGATATGCTTTTTTTACGATAATCATGGTGAGACTTCTGTCCGAAGTATGCAGAATCATCGAGATCGCTCTTTTCGACCTATTTAATGCGAGAAACACGTTATCTGGTGTTTTCACCACCCCACAGTGCGTTGGATATGCAGAACCGGAGATATCTTGGTTTTCGTGGGGTTTCAAGCTGAGATATGCATTTTCTGCGATAATCTTGGTGAGACTTCTGTTAGAAGTATGCAGAATCATCGAGATCGCACTTTTCGAGCTATTTAATGCGAGAAGCACGTTATCTGGTGTTTTCACCACTCCACAGTTGGTTTGATATGCAGAACCGGCGATATTTTGGTTTTCGTCGGGTTTCAAGCTGAGATATGCATTTTCTACGATAATCTTGGTGAAGCATCTGTCCGAAGTATGCAGAAACATCGAGAGCGCTCTTTTCGAGCTATTTAATGCGAGAAACACGTTATCTAGTGTTTTCACCACTCCACAGTGCGTTTGATATGCAGAATAGTAGATATCTTGGTTTTCGTGGAGTTTCAAGCTGAGATATGCATTTTCTGCGATAATCTTGTTGAGACTTCTGTCCGAAGTATGCAGAATCATCGAGATCGCTCGTTTCGAGCTATTTAATGCGCGAAACACGTTATCTGGTGTTTTCACCACTCCACAGTTGGTTTGATATGCAGAACCTGCGATATTTTGGATTTCGTCGTGTTTCAAGCTGAGATATGCATTTTCTACGATAATCTTGGTGAAACATCTGTCCGAAGTATGCAGAAAAATCGAGAGGGCTCTTTTCGAGCTATTTAATGCGAGAAACTCGTTTTCTGGGGTTTTCACCACTCCACAGTTCGTTGGATATGCAGAGCCGGAGATATCTTGGTTTTCGTGGAGTTTCAAGCTGAGATATGCATTTTTTACGATAATGTTGGTGAGACTTCTGTCCGAAGTATGCTTAATCATCGAGATCGCTCTATTCGCGCTATTTAATGCGAGAAACACGTTATCTGGTGTTTTCAGCACTCCACAGTGAGTTTGATATGCAGAACCAGCGATATCGTGGTTTTCGTGGGGTTACAAGCTGAGATACGCATTTTCTGCGATAATCTTGATGAGACTTCTGTCCGAAGTATGCAGAATCATCGAGATCGCTCGTTTCGAGCTATTTAATGCGAGAAACACGTTATCTGGTGTTTTCACCACTCCACAGTGCGTCGGATATGCAGAACTGGAGATATCTTGGTTTTCGTGGGGTTTCAAGCTGAGATATGCATTTTCTGCGATAATCTTGGTGAGACTTCTGTCCGAAGTATGCAGAATCATCGAGATCGCTCGTTTCGAGCTATTTAATGCGAGAAACACGTTATCTGGTGTTTTCACCACTCCACAGTGCGTCGGATATGCAGAACTGGAGATATCTTGGTTTTCGTGGGGTTTCAAGCTGAGATATGCATTTTCTGCGATAATCTTGGTGAGACTTCTGTTAGAAGTATGCAGAATCATCGAGATCGCACTTTTCGAGCTATTTAATGCGAGAAGCATGTTACCTGGTGTTTTCACCACTCCACAGTTGGTTTGATATGCAGAACCGGCGATATTTTGGTTTTCGTCGGGTTTCAAGCTGAGATATGCATTTTCTACGATAATCTTGGTGAAGCATCTGTCCGAAGTATGCAGAAACATCGAGAGCGCTCTTTTCGAGCTATTTAATGCGAGAAACACGTTATCTGGTGTTTTCACCACTCCACAGTGCGTTTGATATGCAGAATAGTAGATATCTTGGTTTTCGTGGAGTTTCAAGATGAGATATATATTTTCTGCGATAATCTTGTTGAGACTTCTGTCCGAAATATGCAGAATCATCGAGATCGCTCGTTTCGAGCTATTTAATGCGCGAAACACGTTATCTGGTGTTTTCACCACTCCACAGTTGGTTTGATATGCATAACCTGCGATATTTTGGATTTCGTCGTGTTTCAAGCTGAGATATGCATTTTCTACGATAATCTTGGTGAAACATCTGTCCGAAGTATGCAGAAACATCGAGATCGCTCTTTTCGACCTATTTAATGCGAGAAACACGTTATGTGGTGTTTTCACCGCTCTGCAGTGCGTTTGATATGCAGAACCGGCGATATCTTGGCTTTCGTGGGGTTTCAAGCTGAGATATGCATTTTTTACGATAATCTTGGTGAGACTTCTGTCCGAAGTATGCTTAATCATAGAGATCGCTCGTTTCGAGCTCTTTAATGCGAGAAACACGTGATCTGGTCTTTTCACCACTCCACAGTGCGTATGATATGCAGAAACGGCGATATCTTGGTTTTCGTGGGGTTTCAAGCTGAGATATGCATTTTCTGCGATAATCTTGGTGAGACTTCTGTCCGAAGTATGCTGAATCATCGAGATTGCTCTTTTCGAGCTAGTTAGTGCGAGAAACACGTTATCTGGTGATTTCACCACTCCACAGTGCGTTGGATATGCAGAACTGGAGATATCTTGGTTTTCGTGGGGTTTCAAGCTGAGATATGCATTTTCTGCGATAATCTTGGTGAGACTTCTGTTAGAAGTATGCAGAATCATCGAGATCGCACTTTTCGAGCTATTTAATGCGAGAAGCACGTTATCTGGTGTTTTCACCACTCCACAGTTGGTTTGATATGCAGAACCGGCGATATTTTGGTTTTCGTCGGGTATCAAGCTGAGATATGCATTTTCTACGATAATCTTGGTGAAGCATCTGTCCGAAGTATGCAGAAACATAGAGAGCGCTCTTTTCGAGCTATTTAATGCGAGAAACACGTTATTTGGGGTTTTCACCACTCCACAGTGTGTTGGATGTGCAGAACCGTAGATATCTTGGTTTTCGTGGGGTTTCAAACTGAGATATGCATTTTCTGCGATAATCTTGGTGAGACCTCTGTCCGAAGTATGCAGAAAGATCGAGATCGCTCTATTCGACCTATTTAATGCGAGAAACACGTTATCTGGTGTTTTCACCGCTCTACAGTGCGTTTGATATGCAGAACCTGCGATATCTTGGTTTTCGTGGGGTTTCAAGCTGAGATATGCTTTTTTTACGATAATCATGGTGAGACTTCTGTCCGAAGTATGCAGAATCATCGAGATCGCTCTTTTCGACCTATTTAATGCGAGAAACACGTTATCTGGTGTTTTCACCACTCCACAGTGCGTTGGATATGCAGAACCGGAGATATCTTGGTTTTCGTGGGGTTTCAAGCTGAGATATGCATTTTCTGCGATAATCTTGGTGAGACTTCTGTTAGAAGTATGCAGAATCATCGAGATCGCACTTTTCGAGCTATTTAATGCGAGAAGCACGTTATCTGGTGTTTTCACCACTCCACAGTTGGTTTGATATGCAGAACCGGCGATATTTTGGTTTTCGTCGGGTTTCAAGCTGAGATATGCATTTTCTACGATAATCTTGGTGAAGCATCTGTCCGAAGTATGCAGAAACATCGAGAGCGCCCTTTTCGAGCTATTTAATGCGAGAAACACGTTATCTAGTGTTTTCACCACTCCACAGTGCGTTTGATATGCAGAATAGTAGATATCTTGGTTTTCGTGGAGTTTCAAGCTGAGATATGCATTTTCTGCGATAATCTTGTTGAGACTTCTGTCCGAAGTATGCAGAATCATCGAGATCGCTCGTTTCGAGCTATTTAATGCGCGAAACACGTTATCTGGTGTTTTCACCACTCCACAGTTGGTTTGATATGCAGAACCTGCGATATTTTGGATTTCGTCGTGTTTCAAGCTGAGATATGCATTTTCTATGATAATCTTGGTGAAACATCTGTCCGAAGTATGCAGAAAAATCGAGAGGGCTCTTTTCGAGCTATTTAATGCGAGAAACTCGTTTTCTGGGGTTTTCACCACTCCACAGTTCGTTGGATATGCAGAGCCGGAGATATCTTGGTTTTCGTGGAGTTTCAAGCTGAGATATGCATTTTTTACGATAATGTTGGTGAGACTTCTGTCCGAAGTATGCTTAATCATCGAGATCGCTCTATTCGCGCTATTTAATGCGAGAAACACGTTATCTGGTGTTTTCAGCACTCCACAGTGAGTTTGATATGCAGAACCAGCGATATCGTGGTTTTCGTGGGGTTACAAGCTGAGATACGCATTTTCTGCGATAATCTTGGTGAGACTTCTGTTAGAAGTATGCAGAATCATCGAGATCGCTCTTTTCGAGCTATTTAATGCGAGAAACACGTTTTCTGGGGTTTTCACCACTCCACAGTTCGTTGGATATACAGAACAGGAGATATTTTGGTTTTCGTCGGGTTTCAAGCTGAGATATGCATTTTCTACGATAATCTTGGTGAAGCATCTGTCCGAAGTATGCAGAAACATCGAGAGCGCTCTTTTCGAGCTATTTAATGCGAGAAACACGTTATCTAGTGTTTTCACCACTCCACAGTGCGTTTGATATGCAGAATAGTAGATATCTTGGTTTTCGTGGAGTTTCAAGCTGAGATATGCATTTTCTGCGTTAATCTTTTTGAGACTTCTGTCCGAAGTATGCAGAATCATCGAGATCGCACTTTTCGAGCTATTTAATGCGAGAAACACGTTATTTGGGGTTTTCACCACTCCACAGTGCGTTTGATATGCAGAACCGGCGATATCTTGGTTTTCGTGGGGTTTCAAGCTGAGATATGCATTTTCTGCGATAATCTTGGAGAGACTTCTGTCCGAAGTATGCTTAATCATCGAGATCGCTCGTTTCGAGCTATTTAATGCGAGAAACACTTTATCTGGTGTTTTCACCACTCCACAGTGCGTTTGATATGCAGAACCGGTGATATCTTGGTTTTTGTGGGGTTTCAAGCTGAGATATGCATTTTTTACGATAATGTTGGTGAGACTTCTGTCCGAAGTATGCTTAATCATCGAGATCGCTCTATTCGCGCTATTTAATGCGAGAAACACGTTATCTGGTGTTTTCAGCACTCCACAGTGAGTTTGATATGCAGAACCAGCGATATCGTGGTTTTCGTGGGGTTACAAGCTGAGATACGCATTTTCTGCGATAATCTTGGTGAGACTTCTGTTAGAAGTATGCATAATCATCGAGATCGCTCGTTTCGAGCTATTTAATGCGAGAAACACGTTATCTGGTGTTTTCACCACTCCACAGTGCGTATGATATGCAGAACCGACGATATCTTGGTTTTCGTGGGGTTTCAAGCTCAGATATGCATTTTCTGCGATAATCTGGGTGAGACTTCGATCCGAAGTATGCAGAGTCATCGAGATCGCTCTATTCGAGCTATTTAATGCGAGAAACACGTTATCTGGTGTTTCAGCACTCCACAGTGCGTTTGATATGCAGAACCAGCGATATCTTGGTTTTCGTGGGGTTTCTAGCAGAGATATGCATTTTCTGCGATAATCATGGTGAGACTTCTGTTAGAAGTATGCAGAATCATCGAGATTGCTCTATTCGAGCTACTTAATGCGAGAAACACGTTATCTGGTGTTTTCACCACTCCACAGTGCGTTTGATATGCAGAACCGGCGATATCTTGGTTTTCGTGGGGTTTCAAGCTGAGATATGCATTTTCTGCGATAATCTTGGTGAGACTTCTGTCCGAAGTATGCTCAATCATCGAGATCGCTCGTTTCGAGCTATGTAATGCGAGAAACACGTAATCTGGTTTTTCACCACTCCACAGTGCGTATGATATGCAGAACCGACGATATCTTGGTTTTCGTGGGGTTTGAAGCTCAGATATGCATTTTCTGCGATAATCTTGGTGAGACTTCTGTCCAAAGTATGCAGAATCATCGAGATCGCACTTTTCAATCTATTTAATGCGAGAAACACGTTATCTGGTGTTTTCACCACTCCACAGTGCGTATGATATGCAGAACCGACGATATCTTGGTTTTCGTGCGGTTTCAAGCTCAGATATGCATTTTCTGCGATAATCTTGGTGAGACTTCGATCCGAAGTATGCAGAGTCATCGAGATCGCTCTATTCGAGCTATTTAATGCGAGAAACACGTTATCTGGTGTTTCAGCACTCCACAGTGCGTTTGATATGCAGAACCAGCGATATCTTGGTTTTCGTGGGGTTTCTAGCAGAGATATGCATTTTCTGCGATAATCTTGGTGAGACCTCTGTCCGAAGTATGCAGAAACATCAAGATCGCTCTTTTCGACCTATTTAATGCGAGAAACACGTTATCTGGTGTTTTCACCGCTCTACAGTGCGTATGATATGCAGAACCAGCGATATCTTGGTTTTCGTGGGGTTTCAAGCTGAGATATGCATTTTTTACGATAATCATGGTGAGACTTCTGTCCGAAGTATGCAGAATCATCGAGATCGCTCTTTTCGACCTATTTAATGCGAGAAACACGTTATCTGGTGTCTTCACCGCTCTACAGTGCGTATGATATGCAGAACCAGCGATATCTTGGTTTTCGTGGGGTTTCAAGCTGAGATATGCATTTTTTACGATAATCATGGTGAGACTTCTGTCCGAAGTATGCAGAATCATCGAGATCGCTCTTTTCGACCTATTTAATGCGAGAAACACGTTATCTGGTGTCTTCACCGCTCTACAGTGCGTTTGATATGCAGAACCAGCGATATCTTGGTTTTCGTGGGGTTTCAAGCTGAGATATGCATTTTTTACGATAAATATGGTGAGACTTCTGTCCGAAGTATGCAGAATCACCGAGATCGCACTTTTCGAGCTATTTAATGCGAGAAACAAGTTATCTGGTGTTTTCAGCAGTTCACAGTGCGTGTGATATGCAGAACCAGCGATATCTGGGTTTTCGTGGGGTTTCAAGCTGAGATATGCATTTTCTACGATAATCTTGGTGAAGCATCTGTCCGAAGTATGCAGAAACATCGAGAGCGCTCTTTTCGAGCTATTTAATGCGAGAAACACGTTATCTGGTGTTTTCACCACTCCAGAGTGCGTTTGATATGCAGAATAGTAGATATCTTGGTTTTCGTGGAGTTTCAAGATGAGATATATATTTTCTGCGATAATCTTGTTGAGACTTCTGTCCGAAATATGCAGAATCATCGAGATCGCTCGTTTCGAGCTATTTAATGCGCGAAACACGTTATCTGGTGTTTTCACCACTCCACAGTTGGTTTGATATGCATAACCTGCGATATTTTGGATTTCGTCGGGTTTCAAGCTGAGATATGCATTTTCTACGATAATCTTGGTGAAACATCTGTCCGAAGTATGCAGAAAAATCGAGAGGGCTCTTATAGAGCTATTTAATGCGAGAAACTCGTTTTCTGGGGTTTTCACCACGCCACAGTTCGTTGGATATGCAGAACCGGAGATATCTTGGTTTTCGTGGGATTTCAATCTGAGATATGCAATTTCTGCGATAAACTTGGTGAGACCTCTGTCCGAAGTATGCAGAAACATCGAGATCGCTCTTTTCGACCTATTTAATGCGAGAAACACGTTATCTGGTGTTTTCACCGCTCTGCAGTGCGTTTGATATGCAGAACCGGCGATATCTTGGCTTTCGTGGGGTTTCAAGCTGAGATATGCATTTTTTACGATAATCTTGGTGAGACTTCTGTCCGAAGTATGCTTAATCATAGAGATCGCTCGTTTCGAGCTCTTTAACGCGAGAAACACGTGATCTTGTCTTTTCACCACTCCACAGTGCGTATGATATGCAGAACTGGCGATATCTTGGTTTTCGTGGGGTTTCAAGCTGAGATATGCATTTTCTGCGATAATCTTGGTGAGACTTCTGTCCGAAGTATGCTGAATCATCGAGATTGCTCTTTTCGAGCTAGTTAGTGCGAGAAACACGTTATCTGGTGATTTCACCACTCCACAGTGCGTTTGATATGCAGAACAGTAGATATCTTGGTTTTCGTGGGATTTCAAGCTGAGATATGCATTTTCTGCGATAATCATGATGAGACTTCTGTCCGAAGTATGCAGAATCATCGAGATCGCTCGTTTCGAGCTATTTAATGCGAGAAACACGTTATCTGGTGTTTTCACCACTCCACAGTGCGTCGGATATGCAGAACTGGAGATATCTTGGTTTTCGTGGGGTTTCAAGCTGAGATATGCATTTTCTGCGATAATCTTGGTGAGACTTCTGTTAGAAGTATGCAGAATCATCGAGATCGCACTTCTCGAGCTATTTAATGCGAGAAGCACGTTATCTGGTGATTTCACCACTCCACAGTTGGTTTGATATGCAGAACCGGCGATATTTTGGTTTTCGTCGGGTTTCAAGCTGAGATATGCATTTTCTACGATAATCTTGGTGAAGCATCTGTCCGAAGTATGCAGAAACATCGAGAGCGCTCTTTTCGATCTATATAATGCGAGAAACACGTTATCTAGTGTTTTCACCACTCCACAGTGCGTTTGATATGCAGAATAGTAGATATCTTGGTTTTCGTGGAGTTTCAAGCTGAGATATGTATTTTCTGCGATAATCTGGTTGAGACTTCTGTCCGAAGTATGCAGAAGCATCGAGATCGCTCGTTTCGAGCTATTTAATGCGCGAAACACGTTATCTGGTGTTTTCACCACTCCACAGTTGGTTTGATATGCAGAACCTGCGATATTTTGGATTTCGTCGTGTTTCAAGCTGAGATATGCATTTTCTACGATAATCTTGGTGAAACATCTGTCCGAAGTATGCAAAAAAATCGAGAGGGCTCTTTTCGAGCTATTTAATGCGAGAAACTCGTTTTCTGGGGTTTTCACCACTCCACAGTTCGTTGGATATGCAGAACCGGAGATATCTTGGTTTTCGTGGGATTTCAAACTGAGATATGCAATTTCTGCGATAATCTTGGTGAGACTTCTGTCCGAAGTATGCAGAATCATCGAGATCGCACTTTTCGAGCTATTTAATGCGAGAAACACGTTATTTGGTGTTTTCACCACTCCACAGTGCGTTGGATATGCAGAACCTGCGATATTTTGGATTTCGTCGTGTTTCAAGCTGAGATATGCATTTTCTACGATAATCTTGGTGAAACATCTGTCCGAAGTATGCAGAAACATCGAGATCGCTCTTTTCGACCTATTTAATGCGAGAAACACGTTATGTGGTGTTTTCACCGCTCTGCAGTGCGTTTGATATGCAGAACCGGCGATATCTTGGCTTTCGTGGGGTTTCAAGCTGAGATATGCATTTTTTACGATAATCTTGGTGAGACTTCTGTCCGAAGTATGCTTAATCATAGAGATCGCTCGTTTCGAGCTCTTTAATGCGAGAAACACGTGATCTGGTCTTTTCACCACTCCACAGTGCGTATGATATGCAGAACCGGCGATATCTTGGTTTTCGTGGGGTTTCAAGCTGAGATATGCATTTTCTGCGATAATCTTGGTGAGACTTCTGTCCGAAGTATGCTGAATCATCGAGATTGCTCTTTTCGAGCTAGTTAGTGCGAGAAACACGTTATCTGGTGATTTCACCACTCCACAGTGCGTTGGATATGCAGAACTGGAGATATCTTGGTTTTCGTGGGGTTTCAAGCTGAGATATGCATTTTCTGCGATAATCTTGGTGAGACTTCTGTTAGAAGTATGCAGAATCATCGAGATCGCACTTTTCGAGCTATTTAATGCGAGAAGCACGTTATCTGGTGTTTTCACCACTCCACAGTTGGTTTGATATGCAGAACCGGCGATATTTTGGTTTTCGTCGGGTATCAAGCTGAGATATGCATTTTCTACGATAATCTTGGTGAAGCATCTGTCCGAAGTATGCAGAAACATAGAGAGCGCTCTTTTCGAGCTATTTAATGCGAGAAACACGTTATTTGGGGTTTTCACCACTCCACAGTGTGTTGGATGTGCAGAACCGTAGATATCTTGGTTTTCGTGGGGTTTCAAACTGAGATATGCATTTTCTGCGATAATCTTGGTGAGACCTCTGTCCGAAGTATGCAGAAAGATCGAGATCGCTCTATTCGACCTATTTAATGCGAGAAACACGTTATCTGGTGTTTTCACCGCTCTACAGTGCGTTTGATATGCAGAACCTGCGATATCTTGGTTTTCGTGGGGTTTCAAGCTGAGATATGCTTTTTTTACGATAATCATGGTGAGACTTCTGTCCGAAGTATGCAGAATCATCGAGATCGCTCTTTTCGACCTATTTAATGCGAGAAACACGTTATCTGGTGTTTTCACCACCCCACAGTGCGTATGATATGCAGAACCGGCGATATCTTAGTTTTCGTGGGGTTTCAAGCTGAGATACGCATTATCTGCGATAATCTTGGTGAGACTTCTGTCCGAAGTGTGCAGAATCATCGAGATCGCTCTTTTCGAGCTATTTAATGCGCGGAACACGTTATCTGGTGTTTTCACCACTCCACAGTTGGTTTGATATGCAGAACCTGCGATATTTTGGATTTCGTCGTGTTTCAAGCTGAGATATGCATTTTCTACGATAATCTTGGTGAAACATCTGTCCGAAGTATGCAGAAAAATCGAGAGGGCTCTTTTCGAGCTATTTAATGCGAGAAACTCGTTTTCTGGGGTTTTCACCACTCCACAGTTCGTTGGATATGCAGAGCCGGAGATATCTTGGTTTTCGTGGAGTTTCAAGCTGAGATATGCATTTTTTACGATAATGTTGGTGAGACTTCTGTCCGAAGTATGCTTAATCATCGAGATCGCTCTATTCGCGCTATTTAATGCGAGAAACACGTTATCTGGTGTTTTCAGCACTCCACAGTGAGTTTGATATGCAGAACCAGCGATATCGTGGTTTTCGTGGGGTTACAAGCTGAGATACGCATTTTCTGCGATAATCTTGGTGAGACTTCTGTTAGAAGTATGCAGAATCATCGAGATCGCTCTTTTCGAGCTATTTAATGCGAGAAACACGTTTTCTGGGGTTTTCACCACTCCACAGTTCGTTGGATATACAGAACAGGAGATATTTTGGTTTTCGTCGGGTTTCAAGCTGAGATATGCATTTTCTACGATAATCTTGGTGAAGCATCTGTCCGAAGTATGCAGAAACATCGAGAGCGCTCTTTTCGAGCTATTTAATGCGAGAAACACGTTATCTAGTGTTTTCACCACTCCACAGTGCGTTTGATATGCAGAATAGTAGATATCTTGGTTTTCGTGGAGTTTCAAGCTGAGATATGCATTTTCTGCGTTAATCTTTTTGAGACTTCTGTCCGAAGTATGCAGAATCATCGAGATCGCACTTTTCGAGCTATTTAATGCGAGAAACACGTTATTTGGGGTTTTCACCACTCCACAGTGCGTTTGATATGCAGAACCGGCGATATCTTGGTTTTCGTGGGGTTTCAAGCTGAGATATGCATTTTCTGCGATAATCTTGGAGAGACTTCTGTCCGAAGTATGCTTAATCATCGAGATCGCTCGTTTCGAGCTATTTAATGCGAGAAACACTTTATCTGGTGTTTTCACCACTCCACAGTGCGTTTGATATGCAGAACCGGTGATATCTTGGTTTTTGTGGGGTTTCAAGCTGAGATATGCATTTTTTACGATAATGTTGGTGAGACTTCTGTCCGAAGTATGCTTAATCATCGAGATCGCTCTATTCGCGCTATTTAATGCGAGAAACACGTTATCTGGTGTTTTCACCACTCCACAGTTGGTTTGATATGCAGAACCTGCGATATTTTGGATTTCGTCGTGTTTCAAGCTGAGATATGCATTTTCTACGATAATCTTGGTGAAACATCTGTCCGAAGTATGCAGAAAAATCGAGAGGGCTCTTTTCGAGCTATTTAATGCGAGAAACTCGTTTTCTGGGGTTTTCACCACTCCACAGTTCGTTGGATATGCAGAGCCGGAGATACCTTGGTTTTCGTGGAGTTTCAAGCTGAGATATGCATTTTTTACGATAATGTTGGTGAGACTTCTGTCCGAAGTATGCTTAATCATCGAGATCGCTCTATTCGCGCTATTTAATGCGAGAAACACGTTATCTGGTGTTTTCAGCACTCCACAGTGAGTTTGATATGCAGAACCAGCGATATCGTGGTTTTCGTGGGGTTTCAAGCTGAGATATGCATTTTCTGCGATAATCTTGGAGAGACTTCTGTCCGAAGTATGCTTAATCATCGAGAGCGCTCTTTTCGAGCTATTTAATGCGAGAAACACGTTATCTAGTGTTTTCACCACTCCACAGTGCGTTTGATATGCAGAATAGTAGATATCTTGGTTTTCGTGGAGTTTCAAGCTGAGATATGCATTTTCTGCGTTAATCTTTTTGAGACTTCTGTCCGAAGTATGCAGAATCATCGAGATCGCACTTTTCGAGCTATTTAATGCGAGAAACACGTTATTTGGGGTTTTCACCACTCCACAGTGCGTTTGATATGCAGAACCGGCGATATCTTGGTTTTTGTGGGGTTTCAAGCTGAGATATGCATTTTTTACGATAATGTTGGTGAGACTTCTGTCCGAAGTATGCTTAATCATCGAGATCGCTCTATTCGCGCTATTTAATGCGAGAAACACGTTATCTGGTGTTTTCAGCACTCCACAGTGAGTTTGATATGCAGAACCAGCGATATCGTGGTTTTCGTGGGGTTACAAGCTGAGATACGCATTTTCTGCGATAATCTTGGTGAGACTTCTGTTAGAAGTATGCAGAATCATCGAGATCGCTCTTTTCGAGCTATTTAATGCGAGAAACACGTTTTCTGGGGTTTTCACCACTCCACAGTTCGTTGGATATACAGAACAGGAGATATTTTGGTTTTCGTGGGGTTTCTAGCAGAGATATGCATTTCCTGCGATAATCATGGTGAGACTTCTGTTAGAAGTATGCAGAAACATCAAGATCGCTCTTTTCGAGCTATTTAATGCGAGAAACACGTTTTCTGGGGTTTTCACCAGACCACAGTTCGTTGGATGTGCAGAACCGGAGATATCTTGGTTTTCGTGGGGTTTCAAGCTGAGATATGCATTTTCTGCGATAATCTTGGTGAGACCTCTGTCCGAAGTATGCAGAAACACCGAGATCGCTCTTTTCGAACTATTTAATGCGAGAAACACGTTATCTGGTGTTTTCACCACTCCAAAGAACGTTTGATATGCAGAACCAGCGATATCTTGGTTTTCGTGGGGTTTCAAGCTGAGATATGCATTTTTTACGATAATCATGGTGAGACTTCTGTCCGAAGTATGCAGAATCATCGAGATCGCACTTTTCGAGCTATTTAATGCGCGAAACACGTTATCTGGTGTTTTCAGCACTCCACAGCGCGTTTGATATGCAGAACCGGAGATATTTTGGTTTTCGTCGGGTTTCAAGCTGGGATATGCATATTCTACGATAAGCTTGGTGAAACATCTGTCCGAAGTATGCAGAAACTTCGAGAGCGCTCTTTTCGAGCTATTTAATGCGAGAAACACGTTTTCTGGGGTTTTCACCACTCCACAGTTCGTTGGATATACAGAACAGGAGATATTTTGGTTTTCGTGGGGTTTCTAGCAGAGATATGCATTTTCTGCGATAATCATGGTGAGACTTCTGTTAGAAGTATGCAGAAACATCGAGAGCGCTCTTTTCGAGCTATTTAATGCGAGAAACACGTTTTCTGGGGTTTTCACCACTCCACAGTTCGTTGGATATACAGAACAGGAGATATCTTGGTTTTCGTGGGGTTTCAAGCTGAGTTATGCATTTTCTGCGATAATCTTGGTGAGACCTCTGTCCGAAGTATGCAGAAACTCCGAGATCGCTCTTTTCGAACTATTTAATGCGAGAAACACGTTTTCTGGGGTTTTCACCACTCCACAGTTCGTTGGATATACAGAACAGGAGATATTTTGGTTTTCGTGGGGTTTCAAGCTGAGATATGCATTTATTACGATAATCATGGTGAGACTTCTGTCCGAAGTATGCAGAAACATCGAGAGCGCTCTTTTCGAGCTATTTAATGCGAGAAACACGTTTTCTGGGGGTTTCCCCACTCTACAGTTCTTCGGATATGCAGAACAGGAGATATCTTGGTTTGCGTGGTGTTTCAAGCAGAGATATGCATTTTCTGCGATAATCTTGGTGAGACTTCTGTCCGAGGTATGCAGAATCATCGAGATCGCTCGTTTCGAGCTATTTAATGCGAGAAACACGTTATCTGGTGTTTTCACCACTCCACAGTGCGTTGGATATGCAGACCCCGAGATATTTTGGTTTTCGTCGGGTTTCAAGCTGAGATATGCGTTTCCTGCGATAATCTTGTTGAGACTTCAGTCCGAAGTATGCTGAATCATCTAGATCGCTCTTTTCGAGCTATTTAATGCGAGAAACACGTTATCTGGCGTTTTCACCACTCCACAGTGCGTTTGATATGCAGAACCAGCGATATCTTGGTTTTCGTGGGATTTCAATCTGAGATATGCATTTTCTGCGATAATCTTGGTGAGACTTCTGTCCGAAGTATGCAGAATTATCGAGATCGCACTTCTCGAGCTATTTAATGCGAGAAACACGTTATTTGGTGTTTTCACCACTCCACAGTGCGTTTGATATGCAGAACCGGCGATATCTTGGTTTTCGTGGGGTTTCAAGCTGAGATATGCATTTTCTGCGATAATCTTGGTGAGACTTCTGTCCGAAGTATGCTCAATCATCGAGATCGCTCGTTTCGAGCTATTTAATGCGAGAAACACGTAATCTGGTTTTTCACCACTCCACAGTGCGTATGATATGCAGAACCGACGATCTCTTGGTTTTCGTGGGGTTTGAAGCTCAGATATGCATTTTCTGCGATAATCTTGGTGAGACTTCTGTCCAAAGTATGCAGAATCATCGAGATCGCACTTTTCGATCTATTTAATTCGAGAAACACGTTATCTGGTGTTTTCACCACTCCACAGTGCGTTTGATATGCAGAACCGGTGATATCTTGGTTTTTGTGGGGTTTCAAGCCGAGATATGCATTTTTTACGATAATGTTGGTGAGACTTCTGTCCGAAGTATGCATAATCATCGAGATCGCTCGTTTCGAGCTATTTAATGCGAGAAACACGTTATCTGGTGTTTTCACCACTCCACAGTGCGTATGATATGCAGAACCGACGATATCTTGGTTTTCGTGGGGTTTCAAGCTCAGATATGCATTTTCTGCGATAATCTGGGTGAGACTTCGATCCGAAGTATGCAGAGTCATCGAGATCGCTCTATTCGAGCTATTTAATGCGAGAAACACGTTATCTGGTGTTTCAGCACTCCACAGTGCGTTTGATATGCAGAACCAGCGATATCTTGGTTTTCGTGGGGTTTCTAGCAGAGATATGCATTTTCTGCGATAATCATGGTGAGACTTCTGTTAGAAGTATGCAGAATCATCGAGATTGCTCTATTCGAGCTACTTAATGCGAGAAACACGTTATCTGGTGTTTTCACCACTCCACAGTGCGTTTGATATGCAGAACCGGCGATATCTTGGTTTTCGTGGGGTTTCAAGCTGAGATATGCATTTTCTGCGATAATCTTGGTGAGACTTCTGTCCGAAGTATGCTCAATCATCGAGATCGCACGTTTCGAGCTATGTAATGCGAGAAACACGTAATCTGGTTTTTCACCACTCCACAGTGCGTATGATATGCAGAACCGACGATATCTTGGTTTTCGTGGGGTTTGAAGCTCAGATATGCATTTTCTGCGATAATCTTGGTGAGACTTCTGTCCAAAGTATGCAGAATCATCGAGATCGCACTTTTCGATCTATTTAATGCGAGAAACACGTTATCTGGTGTTTCAGCACTCCACAGTGCGTTTGATATGCAGAACCAGCGATATCTTGGTTTTCGTGGGGTTTCTAGCAGAGATATGCATTTTCTGCGATAATCATGGTGAGACTTCTGTTAGAAGTATGCAGAATCATCGAGGTCGCACTTTTCGATCTATTTAATGCCAGAAACACGTTGTCTGGTGTTTTCAGCACTCCACAGTGCGTTTGATATGCAGAACCAGCGATATCGTGGTTTTCGTGGGGTTACAAGCTGAGATATGCAATTTCTGCGATAATCTTGGTGAGACTTCTGTCCGAAGTATGCATAATCATCGAGATCGCTCGATTCGAGCTATTTAATGCGAGAAACACGTTATCTGGTGTTTTCACCACTCCACAGTGCGTATGATATGCAGAACCGACGATATCTTGGTTTTCGTGCGGTTTCAAGCTCAGATATGCATTTTCTGCGATAATCTTGGTGAGACTTCGATCCGAAGTATGCAGAGTCATCGAGATCGCTCTATTCGAGCTATTTAATGCGAGAAACACGTTATCTGGTGTTTCAGCACTCCACAGTGCGTTTGATATGCAGAACCAGCGATATCTTGGTTTTCGTGGGGTTTCTAGCAGAGATATGCATTTTCTGCGATAATCTTGGTGAGACCTCTGTCCGAAGTATGCAGAAACATCAAGATCGCTCTTTTCGACCTATTTAATGCGAGAAACACGTTATCTGGTGTTTTCACCGCTCTACAGTGCGTATGATATGCAGAACCAGCGATATCTTGGTTTTCGTGGGGTTTCAAGCTGAGATATGCATTTTTTACGATAATCATGGTGAGACTTCTGTCCGAAGTATGCAGAATCATCGAGATCGCTCTTTTCGACCTATTTAATGCGAGAAACACGTTATCTGGTGTCTTCACCGCTCTACAGTGCGTTTGATATGCAGAACCAGCGATATCTTGGTTTTCGTGGGGTTTCAAGCTGAGATATGCATTTTTTACGATAAATATGGTGAGACTTCTGTCCGAAGTATGCAGAATCACCGAGATCGCACTTTTCGAGCTATTTAATGCGAGAAACACGTTATCTGGTGTTTTCAGCAGTTCACAGTGCGTGTGATATGCAGAACCAGCGATATCTGGGTTTTCGTGGGGTTTCAAGCTGAGATATGCATTTTTTACGATAATCTTGATGAGACTTCTCTCCGAAGTATGCTTAATCATCGAGATCGCTCTATTCGAGCAATTTAATGCGACAAAACGTCATCTGGTGTTTTCAGCACTCCACAGTGCGTTTGATATGCAGAACCAGCGATATCTTGGTTTTCGTGGGGTTTCAAGCTGAGATATGCATTTTTTACGATAATCTTGGTGAGACTTCTGTCCGAAGTATGCTTAATCATCGAGATCGCTCTATTCGAGCTATTTAATGCGAGAAACACGTTACCTGGTGTTTCCAGCACTCCACAGTGCGTTTTATATGCAGAACCAGCGTTATCCTGGTTTTCGTGGGGTTTCAAGCTGAGATATGCAATTTCTGCGATAATCTTGGTGCGACTTCTGTCCGAAGTATGCGTAATCATCGAGATCGCTCGGTTCGAGCTATTTAATGCGAGAAACACGTTATCTGGTGTTTTCACCACTCCACAGTGCGTTTGATATGCAGAACCAGCGATATCTTGGTTTTCGTAGGGTTTCAAGCTCAGATATGCATTTTCTGTGATAATCTTGGTGAGACTTCTGTCCGAAGTATGCAGAGTCATCGAGATCGTACTTTTCGAGCTATTTAATGCGAGAAACAAGTTTTCTGGGGTTTTCACCACTCCACAGTTCGTTGGATATGCAGAACAGGAGATATCTTGGTTTTCGTGGGGTTTCTAGCAGAGATATGCATTTTCTACGATAAGCTTGGTGAGACATCTGTCCGAAGTATGCAGAAACATCGAGAGCGCTCTTATACGACCTATATAATGCGAGCAAACACGTTATCTGGTGTTTTCACCACTCCACAGTGCGTATGATATGCAGAACAAGAGATATCTTGGTTTTCGTGGGGTTTCTAGCAGAGATATGCATTTTCTGCGATAATCTTGGTGAGACTTCTCTCCGAAGTATGCTTAATCATCGAGATCGCTCTATTCGAGCTATTTAATGCGAGAAACAAGTTATCTGGTGTTTCCAGCACTCCACAGTGCGTTTTATATGCAGAACCAGCGATATCTTGGTTTTCGTGGGGTTTCAAGCTGAGATATGCAAATTCTGCGATAATCTTGGTGAGACTTCTGTCCGAAGTATGCGTAATCATCGAGATCGCTCGTTTCGAGCTATTTAATGCGAGAAACACGTTATCTGGTGTTTTCACCACTCCACAGTGCGTATGATATGCAGAACCGACGATATCTTGGTTTTCGTGGGGTTTCATGCTCAGATATGCATTTTTTACGATAATCTTGTTGAGACTTCTGTCCGAAGTATGCTTAATCATCGAGATCGCTCTATTCGAGCTATTTAATTCGAGAAACACGTTATCTGGTGTGTTCACCACTCCACAGTGCGTATGATATGCAGAACCGGCGATATCTTGGTTTTCGTGGGGTTTCAAGCTGAGATATGCATTATCTGCGATAATCTTGGTGAGACTTCTGTCCGAAGTATGCAGCAACATTAAGAGCGATCTTTTCGAGCTATTTAATGCGAGAAACACGTATTGTGGGGTTTTCACCACACCACATTTCGTTGGATGTGCAGATCCGGAGATATCTTGGTTTTCGTGGGGTTTCAAGCTGAGATATGCATTTTCTGCGATAATCTTGGTGAGACTTCTCTCCGCAGTATGCTTAATCATCGAGATCGCTCTATTCGAGCTATTTAATGCGAGAAACACGTTATCTGGTGTTTTCACCACTCCACAGAGCTTTTGATATGCAGAACCAGCGAAATCTTGGTTTTCGTGGGGTTTCTAGCTCAGATATGCATTTTCTGCGATAATCTTAGTGAGATTTCTGTCGGAAGTATGCAGAATCATCGAGATCGCATTTTCGAGCTATTTTATGCGAGCAACTCGTTATCTGGGGTTTTCACCACTCCACAGTTCGTTGGATATGCAGAACCGGAGATATCTTGGTTTTCGTGGGGTTTCTAGCAGAGATATGCATTTTCTGCGATAATCATGGTGAGACTTCTGTTAGAAGTATGCAGAATCATCGAGATCGCACTTTTCGATCTATTTAATGCGAGAAACACGTTGTCTGGTGTTTTCCTCACTCCACAGTTGGTTTGATATGCAGAACCGGCGATGTTTGGTTTTTGTCGGGTTTCAAGCTGGGATATGCATTTTCTACGATAATCTTGGTGAAACATCTATCCGAAGTATGCAGAAACATCAAGAGCGATCTTTTCGAGCTATTTAATGCGAGAAACACGTATTCTGGGGTTTTCACCACACCACAGTTCGTTGGATGTGCAGATCCGGAGATATCTTGGTTTTCGTGGGGTTTCAAGCTGAGATATGCATTTTCTGCGATAATCTTGGTGAGACTTCTGTCCGAAGTATGCAGAATCATCGAGATCGCCGGTTTCGACCTATTTAATGCGAGAAACACGTTATCTGGTGTGTTCACCACTCCACAGTGCGTATGATATGCAGAACCGGCGATATCTTGGTTTTCGTGGGGTTTCAAGCTGAGATATGCATTATCTGCGATAATCTTGGTGAGACTTCTGTCCGAAGTATGCAGCAACATTAAGAGCGATCTTTTCGAGCTATTTAATGCGAGAAACACGTATTCTGGGGTTTTCACCACACCACAGTTCGTTGGATGTGCAGATCCGGAGATATCTTGGTTTTCGTGGGGTTTCAAGCTGAGATATGCATTTTCTGCGATAATCTTGGTGAGACTTCTCTCCGCAGTATGCTTAATCATCGAGATCGCTCTATTCGAGCTATTTAATGCGAGAAACAAGTTATCTGGGGTTTCCAGCACTCCACAGTGCGTATGATATGCAGAACCGACGATATCTTGGTTTTCGTGGGGTTTCATGCTCAGATATGCAATTTCTGCGATAATCTTGGTGAGACTTCTGTCCGAAGTATGCAGAATCATCGAGATCGCCGGTTTCGACCTATTTAATGCGAGAAACACGTTATCTGGTGTTTTCCTCACTCCACAGTTGGTTTGATATGCAGAACCGGCGATGTTTGGTTTTTGTCGGGTTTCAAGCTGGGATATGCATTTTCTACGATAATCTTGGCGAAACATCTATCCGAAGTATGCAGAAACATCAAGAGCGATCTTTTCGAGCTATTTAATGCGAGAAACACGTATTCTGGGGTTTTCACCACACCACAGTTCGTTGGATGTGCAGATCCGGAGATATCTTGGTTTTCGTGTGGTTTCAAGCTGAGATATGCATTTTCTGCGATAATCTTGGTGAGACTTCTCTCCGAAGTATGCTTAATCATCGAGATCGCTCTATTCGAGCTATTTAATGCGAGAAACAAGTTATCTGGTGTTTCCAGCACTCCACAGTGCGTTTTATATGCAGAACCAGCCATATCTTGGTTTTCGTGGGGTTTCAAGCTGAGATATGCAATTTCTGCGATAATCTTGGTGAGACCTCTGTTAGAAGTATGCAGAATCATCGAGATCGCAATTTTCGAGCTATTTAATGCGAGAAACACGTTATCTGGTGTTTTCACCGCTCCACAGTTGGTTTGATATGCAGAACCGGCGATATTTTGGTTTTCGTCGGGTTTCAAGCTGAGATATGCATTTTTTACGATAATCTTGGTGAGACTTCTGTCCGAAGTATGCAGAATCATCGAGATCGCACTTTTCGAGCTATTTAATGCGAGAAACACGTTATCTGGTGTTTTCACCACTCCACAGAGGGTTTGATATGCAGAACCGGCGATATCTTGGTTTTTGTGGGGTTTCAAGCTGAGATAAGCATTTTTTACGATAATCTTGGTGAGACTTCTGTCCGAAGTATGCTTAATCATCGAGATCGCTCTATTCGAGCTATTTGATGCGAGAAACACGTTATCTGGTGTTTTCAGCACTCCACAGTCCGTTTGATATGCAGAACCAGCGATATCTTGGTTTTCGTGGGGATTCAAGCTGAGATATGCAATTTCTGCGATAATCTTGGTGAGACTTCTGTCCGAAGTATGCTTAATCATCGAGATCGCTCGTTTGGAGCTATTTAATGCGAGAAACACGTTATCTGGTGTTATCACCACTCCACAGTGCGTATGATATGCAGAACCGACGATATCTTGGTTTTCGTGGGGTTTCATGCACAGATATGCATTTTTTACGATAATCTTGGTGAGACTTCTGTCCGAAGTATGCTTAATCATCGAGATCGCTCTATTCGAGCTATTTAATGCGAGAAACACGTTATCTGGTGTTTCCAGCACTCCACATAGCGTTTTATATGCAGAACCAGCGATATCTTGGTTTTCGTGGGGTTTCAAGCTGAGATATGCAATTTCTGCGATAATCTTGGTGAGACTTCTGTCCGAAGTATGCAGAATCATCGAGATCGCCGGTTTCGACCTATTTAATGCGAGAAACACGTTATCTGGTGTTTTCCTCACTCCACAGTTGGTTTGATATGCAGAACCGGCGATGTTTGGTTTTTGTCGGGTTTCAAGCTGGGATATGCATTTTCTACGATAATCTTGGCGAAACATCTATCCGAAGTATGCAGAAACATCAAGAGCGATCTTTTCGAGCTATTTAATGCGAAAAACACGTATTCTGGGGTTTTCACCACACCACAGTTCGTTGGATGTGCAGATCCGGAGATATCTTGGTTTTCGTGGGGTTTCAAGCTGAGATATGCATTTTCTGCGATAATCTTGGTGAGACTTCTCTCCGAAGTATGCTTATTCATCGAGATCGCTCTATTCGAGCTATTTAATGCGAGAAACAAGTTATCTGGTGTTTCCAGCACTCCACAGTGCGTTTTATATGCAGAACCAGCGATATCTTGGTTTTCGTGGGGTTTCAAGCTGGGATATGCAATTTCTGCGATAATCTTGGTGAGACCTCTGTTAGAAGTATGCAGAGTCATCGAGATCGTACTTTTCGAGCTATTTAATGCGAGAAACACGTTTTCTGGGGTTTTGACCACTCCTCAGTGCGTTTGATATGCAGAACCAGCGATATCTTGGTTTTCGTGGGGTTTCTAGCAGAGATATGCATTTTCTGCGATAATCATGGTGAGACTTCTGTTAGAAGTATGCAGAATCATCGAGATCGCTCTTTTCGACCTATTTAATGCGAGCAAACACGTTATCTGGTGTTTTCACCACTCCACAGTGCGTTTGATATGCAGAACCAGCGAAATCTTGGTTTTCGTGGGGTTTCAAGCTGCGATATGCATTATCTGCGATAATCTTGGTGAGACTTCTGTCCGAAGTGTGCAGAATCATCGAGATCGCTCTTTTCGAGATACTTAATGCGAGAAACAAGTTATCTGGTGTTTTCACCACTCCACAGTGCGTTTGATATGCAGAACCGGCGATATTTTGGTTTTCGTCGGGTTTCAAGCTGAGATATGCATTTTTTACGATAATCTTGGTGAGACTTCTGTCGGAAGTATGCAGAATCATCGAGATCGCACTTTTCGAGCTATTTAATGCGAGAAACACGTTATCTGGGGTTTTCACCACTCCACAGTTCGTTGGATATGCAGAACCGTAGATATCTTGGTTTTCGTGGGGTTTCTAGCAGAGATATGCATTTTCTGCGATAATCATGGTGAGACTTCTGTTAGAAGTATGCAGAATCATCGAGATCGCCCTTTTCGATCTATTTAATGCGAGAAACACGTTGTCTGGTGTTTTCCTCACTCCACAGTTGGTTTGATATGCAGAACCGGCGATGTTTGGTTTTTGTCGGGTTTCAAGCTGGGATATGCATTTTCTACGATAATCTTGTTGAAACATCTATCCGAAGTATGCAGAAACATCAAGAGCGATCTTTTCGAGCTATTTAATGCGAGAAACACGTATTCTGGTGTTTTCACCACACCACAGTTCGTTGGATGTGCAGATCCGGAGATATCTTGGTTTTCGTGGGGTTTCAAGCTGAGATATGCATTTTCTGCGATAATCTTGGTGAGACTTCTGTCCGAAGTATGCAGAATCATCGAGATCGCCGGTTTCGACCTATTTAATGCGAGAAACACGTTATCTGGTGTTTTCACCACTCCACAATGCGTATGATATGCAGAACCGGCGATATCTTGGTTTTCGTGGGGTTTCAAGCTGAGATATGCATTATCTGCGATAATCTTGGTGAGACTTCTGTCCGAAGTATGCAGAATCATCGAGATCGCTCTTTTCTAGCTATTTAATGCGAGAAACACGTTTTCTGGGGGTTTCACCACTCCACAGTGCGTTTGATATGCAGAACCAGCGATATCTTGGCTTTCGTGGGGTTTCAAGCTGAGATATGCATTTTTTACGATAATCTTGGTGAGACTTCTGTCCGAAGTATGCAGAATCATCGAGATCGCTCTTTTCGAGCTACTTAATGCGAGAAACAAGTTATCTGGTGTTTTCACCACTCCACAGTGCGTTTGATATGCAGAACCAGCGATATCTTCTTTTTCGTGGGATTTCAAGCTCAGATATGCATTTTCTGCGATAATCTTAGTGAGATTTCTGTCGGAAGTATGCAGAATCATCGAGATCGCACTTTTCGAGCTATTTAATGCGAGAAACACGTTATCTGGGGTTTTCACCACTCCACAGTTCGTTGGATATGCAGAACCGGAGATATCTTGGTTTTCGTGGGGTTTCTAGCAGAGATATGCATTTTCTGCGATAATCATGGTGAGACTTCTGTTAGAAGTATGCAGAATCATCGAGATCGCACTTTTCGATCTATTTAATGCGAGAAACACGTTGTCTGGTGTTTTCCTCACTCCACAGTTGGTTTGATATGCAGAACCGGCGATGTTTGGTTTTTGTCGGGTTTCAAGCTGGGATATGCATTTTCTACGATAATCTTGATGAAACACCTGTCCGAAGTATGCAGAATCATCAAGAGCGCTCTTTTCGAGCTATCTGATGCGAGAAACACGTTTTCTGGGGTTTTCACCACACCACAGTTCGTTGGATGTGCAGAACCGGAGATATCTTGGTTTTTGTGGGGTTTCAAGCTGAGATATGCATTTTTTACGATAATCTTGGTGAGACTTCTGTCCGAAGTGTGCAGAATCATCGAGATCGCTCTTTTCGAGCTACTTAATGCGAGAAACAAGTTATCTGGTGTTTTCACCACTCCACAATGCGTTTGATATGCAGAACCAGCGATATCTTAGTTTTCGTGGGGTTTCAAGCTCAGATATGCATTTTCTGTGATAATCTTAGTAAGATTTCTGTCGGAAGTATGCAGAATCATCGAGATCGCACTTTTCGAGCTATTTAATGCGAGAAACACGTTATCTGGGGTTTTCACCACTCCACAGTGCGTTTGATATGCAGAACCAGCGATATCCGGGTTTTCGTGGGGATTCAAGCTGAGATATGCAATTTCTGCGATAATCTGGGTGAGACTTCCGTCCGAAGTATGCTTAATCATCGAGATCGCTCGTTTCGAGCTATTTAATGCGAGAAACACGTTATCTGGTGTTTTCACCACTCCACAGTGCGTATGATATGCAGAACCGACGATATCTTGGTTTTCGTGGGGTTTCAAGCTCAGATATGCATTTTCTGCGATAATCTTAGTGAGATTTCTGTCGGAAGTATGCAGAATCATCGAGATCGCTCGTTTCGAGCTATTTAATGCGAGAATCACTTTATCTGGTGTTTTCACCACTCCACAGTGCGCATGATATGCAGAAAGTACGATAACTTGGTTTTTGTGGGGTTTCAAGCTGAGATATGCATTTTCTGCGATAATCTTGGTGAGACTTCGGTCCGAAGTATGCAGAATCATCGAGATCGCACCTTTCGATCTATTTAATGCGAGAAAACGTTGCCTGGTGTTTTCACCACTCCACAGTTGGTTTGATATGCAGAACCGGCGATGTTTGGTTTTCGTCGGGTTTCAAGTTGAGATATGCATTTTCTTCGATAATCTTGGTGAAACATCTGTCCGAAGTATGCAGAATCATCAACAGCGCTCTTTTCGAGCTATCTTATGCGAGAAACACGTTTTCTGGGGTTTTCACCACACCACAGTTCGTTGGATGTGCAGAACCGGAGATATCTTGGTTTTCGTGGGGTTTCAAGCTGAGATATGCATTTTCTGCGATAATCTTGGTGAGACCTCTGTCCGAAGTATGCAGAAACATCGAGATCGCTCTTTTCGACCTATTTAATGCGAGAAACACGTTATCTGGTGTTTTCACCACTCCACAGTGCGTATGATATGCAGAACCGGCGATATCTTGGTTTTCGTGGGGATTCAAGCTCAGATATGCAATTTCTGCGATAATCTTGGTGAGACTCCTGTCCGAAGTATGCAGAGTGATCGAGATCGCTCTTTTCGAGCTACTTAATGCGAGAAACGAGTTATCTGGTGTTTTCACCACTCCACAGTGCGTTTGATATGCAGAACCGGCGATATCTTGGTTTTTGTGGGGTTTCAAGCTGAGATATGCATTTTTTACGATAATCTTGGTGAGACTTCTGTCCGAAGTATGCTTAATCATCGAGATCGTACTTTTCGAGCTATTTAATGCGAGAAACACGTTTTCTGGGGTTCTCACCACTCCACAGTTCGTTGGATATGCAGAACAGGAGATATCTTGGTTTTCGTGGGGTTTCTAGCAGAGATATGCATTTTCTGCGATAATCATGGTGAGACTTCTGTTAGGAGTATGCAGAATCATCGAGATCGCACCATTCGATCTATTTAATGCGAGAAACACGTTGTCTGGTGTTTTCACCACTCCACAGTTGGATCGATATGCAGAACCGGCGATGTTTGGTTTTCGTCGGGTTTCAAGTTGAGATATGCATTTTCTACGATAATCTTGGTGAAACATCTGTCGGAAGTATGCAGAAACATCAAGAGCGCTCTTTTCGAGCTATTTAATGCGAGAAACACGTTATCTGGTGTTTTCAGCACTCCACAGTGCGTTTGATATGCAGAACCAGCGATATCTGGGTTTTCGTGGGGTTTCAAGCTGAGATATGCATTTTTTACGATAATCTTGATGAGACTTCTCTCCGAAGTATGCTTAATCATCGAGATGGCTCGTTTGGACCTATTTAATGCGAGAACCACGTTATCTGGTGTTTTCACCACTCCACAGTGCGTATGATATGCAGAACCAGCGATATCTTGGTTTTCGTGGGGTTTCAAGCTGAGATATGCATTTTCTGCGAGAATCTTGGTGAGACCTCTGTCCGAAGTATGCAGAAACATCGAGATCGCTCTTTTCGACCTATTTAATGCGAGAAACACGTTATCTGGTGTTTTCACCACTCCACAGTGCGTATGATATGCAGAACCGGCGATATCTTGGTTTTCGTGGGGTTTCATGCTCAGATATGCATTTTCTGCGATAATCTTGGTGAGACTTCTGTCCGAAGTATGCAGAGTCATCGAGATCGTACTTTTCGAGCTATTTAATGCGAGAAACACGTTTTCTGGGGTTCTCACCACTCCACAGTTCGTTGGATATGCAGAACAGGAGATATCTTGGTTTTCGTGGGGTTTCTAGCAGAGATATGCATTTTCTGCGATAATCATGGTGAGACTTCTGTCCGAAGTATGCAGAGTCATCGAGATCGTACTTTTCGAGCTATTTAATGCGAGAAGCAAGTTATCTGGTGTTTCCACCACTCCACAGTGCGTTTGATATGCAGAACCAGCGATATCTTGGTTTTTGTGGGGTTTCAAGCTCAGATATGCATTTTCTGCGCTAATCTTGGTGAGACTTCTGTCAGAAGTATGCAGAATCATCGAGATCGCACTTTTCGAGCTATTTAATGCGAGAAACACGTTGTCTGGTGTTTTCGCCACTCCACAGGTGGTTTGATATGCAGAACCGGCGATGTTTGGTTTTCGTGGGGTTTCAAGCTGAGATATGCATTTTCTGCGATCATCTTGGTGAGACCTCTGTCCGAAGTATTCAGAAACATCGAGATCGCTTTTTTCGACCTATTTAATGCGAGAAACACGTTATCTGGTGTTTTCACCACTCCACAGTGCGTTTGATATGCAGAACCAGCGATATCTTGGTTTTGGTGGGGTTTCAAGCTGAGATATGCATTTTTTTCGATAATCTTGGTGAGACCTCTGTCCGAAGTATGCAGAATCATCGAGATCGCACTTTTCGAGCTATTTATTGCGAGAAACACGTTATCTGGTGTTTTCAGCACTCCACAGTGCGTTTGATATGGAGAACCGGCGATATCTTGGTTTTTGTGGGTTTTCAAACTGAGATATGCATTTTTTACGATAATCTTGGTGAGACTTCTGTCCGAAGTATGCAGAAACATCGAGATCGCTCTTTTCGACCTATTTAATGCGAGAAACACGTTATCTGGTGTTTTCAGCACTCCACAGTTGGTTTGATATGCAGAACCGGCGATGTTTGGTTTTCGTCGGGTTTCAAGCTCAGATATGCATTTTCTTCGGTAATCTTGGTGAAACATCTGTCCGAAGTATGCAGAAACATCAAGAGCGCTCTTTTCGAGCTATTTAATGCGAGAAACACGTTTTCTGGGGTTTTCACCACACCACAGTTCGTTGGATGTGCACAACCGGAGATATCTTGGTTTTCGTGGGGTTTCAAGCTGAGATATGCAGTTTCTGCGATAATCTTGGTGAGACCTCTGTCCGAAGTATGCAGAAACATCGAGATCGCTCTTTTCGACCTATTTAATGCGACAAACACGTTATCTGGTGTTTTCACCACTCCATAGTGCGTTTGATATGCAGAACCAGCGATATCTTGGTTTTCGTGGGGTTTCAAGTTGAGATATGCATTTTCTACGATAATCTTGGTGAAACATCTGTCCGAAGTATGCAGAATCATCAAGAGCGCTCTATTCGAGCTATCTTATGCGAGAAACACGTTTTCTGGGGTTTTCACCACACCACAGTTCGTTGGATGTGCAGAACCGGAGATATCTTGGTTTTCGTGGGGTTTCAAGCTGAGATATGCATTTTCTGCGATAATCTTGGTGAGACCTCTGTCCGAAGTATGCAGAAACATCGAGATCGCTCTTTTCGACCTATTTAATGCGAGAAACACGTTATCTGGTGTTTTCACCACTCCACAGTGCGTATGATATGCAGAACCGGCGATATCTTGGTTTTCGTGGGGATTCAAGCTGAGATATGCAATTTCTGCGATAATCTTGGTGAGACTTCTGTCCGAAGTATGCAGAGTCATCGAGATCGCTGTTTTCGAGCTACTTAATGCGAGAAACAAGTTATCTGGTGTTTTCACCACTCCATAGTGCGTTTGATATGCAGAACCAGCGATATCTTGGTTTTCGTGGGGTTTCAAGCTCAGATATGCATTTTCTGTGATAATCTTAGTGAGATTTCTGTCGGAAGTATGCAGAATCATCGAGATCGCACTATTCGAGCTATTTAATGCGAGAAACACGTTATCTGGTGTTTTCAGCACTCCACAGTGCGTTTGATATGCAGAACCAGCGATATCCGGGTTTTCGTGGGGATTGAAGCTGAGATATGCAATTTCTGCGATAATCTGGGTGAGACATCCGTCCGAAGTATGCTTAATCATCGAGATCGCTCGTTTCGAGCTATTTAATGCGAGAAACACGTTATCTGGTGTTTTCACCACTCCACAGTGCGTATGATATGCAGAACCGGCGATATCTTGGTTTTCGTGGGGTTTCAAGCTGAGATATGCTTTATCTGCGATAATCTTGATGAGACTTCTGTCCGAAGTATGCTTAATCATCGAGATCGCTCATTTCGACCTATTTAATGCGAGACACACATTATCTGGTGTTTTCACCACTCCACAGTGCGTATGATATGCACCAACCGGCGATATCTTGGTTTTCGTGGGGTTTCAAGTTGAGATATGCATTTTCTGCGATAAGCTTGGTGAGACATTTGTCCGAAGTATGCAGAAACATCGAGAGCGCTCTTTTCGAGCTATTTAATGCGAGAAACACGTTTTCTGGGGTTTTCACCACTCCACAGTTATTTGGATATGCAGAACAGGAGATATCTTGGTTTGCGTGGGGTTTCTAGCAGAGAGATGCATTTTCTGCGATAATCTTGGTGAGACTTCTGTTAGAAGTATGCAGAATCATCGAGATCGCTCTTTTCGAGCTATTTAATGCGAGAAACACGTTATCTGGTGTTTTCACCACTCCACAGTGCGTATAATATGCAGAACTGGCGATATCTTGGTTTTCGTGGGGTTTCAAGCTGAGATATGTATTTTCTGCAATAATCTTGGTGAGACTTCTGTCCGAAGTATGCAGAATCATCGAGATCGCTCTTTTCAAGCTATTTAATGCGAGAAACACGTTATCTGGTGTTTTCACCACTCCACAGTGCGTTTGATATGCGGAACAGGCGATATCTTGGTTTTTGTGGGGGTTCAAGCTGAGATATGCATTTTTTACGATAATCTTGGTGAGACTTCTGTCCGAAGTATGCTTAATCATCGAGATCGCTCTATTCGAGCTATTTAATGCGAGAAACACGTTATCTGGTGTTTTCAGCACTCCACAGTACGTTGGATATGCAGAACAGGAGATATCTTGGTTTTCGTGGGGTTTCTAGCAGAGATATGCATTTTCTGCGATAATCATGGTGAGACTTCTGTTAGAAGTGTGCAGAATCATCGAGATCGCACTTTTCGATCTATTTAATGCAAGAAACACGTTGTCTGGTGTTTTCACCACTCCACAGTGCGTATGATATGCAGAACCGGCGATATCTTGGTTTTCGTGGGGTTTCAAGCTGAGATATGCATTATCTGCGATAATCTTGGTGACACTTCTGTCCGAAGTGTGCAGAATCATCGAAATCGCCCTTTTCGAGCTATTTAATGCGAGAAACAAGTTATCTGGTGTTTTCACCACTCCACAGTGCGTTTGATATGCAGAACCAGCGATATCTTGGTTTTCGTGGGGGTTCAAGCTGAGATATGCATTTTCTGCGATAATCTTGGTGAGACTTCTGTCCGATGTATGCAGAATCATCGAGATCGCTCTATTCGAGCTATTTAATGCGAGAAACACGTTATCTGGTGTTTTCAGCACTCCACAGTACGTTGGATATGCAGAACAGGAGATATCTTGGTTTTCGTGGGGTTTCTAGCAGAGATATGCATTTTCTGCGATAATCATGGTGAGACTTCTGTTAGAAGTGTGCAGAATCATCGAGATCGCACTTTTCGATCTATTTAATGCAAGAAACACGTTGTCTGGTGTTTTCACCACTCCACAGTGCGTATGATATGCAGAACCGGCGATATCTTGGTTTTCGTGGGGTTTCAAGCTGAGATATGCATTATCTGCGATAATCTTGGTGACACTTCTGTCCGAAGTGTGCAGAATCATCGAAATCGCCCTTTTCGAGCTATTTAATGTGAGAAACACGTTTTCTGGGGTTTTCACCACACCACAGTTGGTTGCATATGCAGAACAGGTGATATCTTGGTTTTCGAGGGGTTTCAAGCTGAGATATGTATTTTCTGCGATAAACTTGGTGGGACTTCAGTCAGAAGTATGCAGAAGTATCTAGATCGCTCGTTTCGAGCTATTTAATGCGAAAAAACAAGTTTTCTGGTGTTTTGACGACTCCACAGTGCGATTGATATGTAGAGCCGCCAATAACATGGTTTTCGTGGGGCTTCCAGCTGAAATATGCATTTTCTGCGATAATCTTTGTGTTTCATCTATGAGAAGTATGCAGAATCATCCACAACGCTCTTTTCGAGCTAGTTAATGCGAGTAACACGTTTTCTGGTGTACTCACCACTCCACAGTGCGTTTGATATGCAGAACCGGCGACATCTTGGTTTTCGTGGGGTTTCAAGCTGAGATATGCATTATCTGCGATAATCTTGGTGAGACTTCTGTCTGAAGTGTGCAGAATCATCGAAATCGCTCTTTTCGAGCTATTTAATGCGAGAAACACGTTATCTGGTGTTTTCACCACTCCACAGTGCGTTTGATATGCGGAACAGGCGATATCTTGGTTTTTGTGGGGGTTCAAGCTGAGATATGCATTTTTTACGATAATCTTGGTGAGACTTCTGTCCGAAGTATGCTTAATCATCGAGATCGCTCTATTCGAGCTATTTAATGCGAGAAACACGTTATCTGGTGTTTTCAGCACTCCACAGTACGTTGGATATGCAGAACAGGAGATATCTTGGTTTTCGTGGGGTTTCTAGCAGAGATATGCATTTTCTGCGATAATCATGGTGAGACTTCTGTTAGAAGTATGCTTAATCATCGAGATCGCTCTATTCGAGCTATTTAATGCGAGAAACACGTTATCTGGTGTTTTCAGCACTCCACAGTACGTTGGATATGCAGAACAGGAGATATCTTGGATTTCGTGGGGTTTCTAGCAGAGATATGCATTTTCTGCGAAAATCATGGTGAGACTTCTGTTAGAAGTATGCAGAATCATCGAGATCGCACTTTTCGAGCTATTTAATGCGAGAAACACGTTATCTGGTGTTTTCACCACTCCACAGTGCGTATGATATGCAGAACCGGCGATATCTTTGTTTTCGTGGGGTTTCAAGCTGAGATATGCTTTATCTGCGATAATCTTGATGAGACTTCTGTCCGAAGTATGCTTAATCATCGAGATCGCTCATTTCGACCTATTTAATGCGAGACACACGTTATCTGGTGTTTTCACCACTCCACAGTGCGTATGATATGCAGAACCGGCGATATCTTGGTTTTCGTGGGGTTTCAAGCTGAGATATGCATTTTCTGCGATAAGCTTGGTGAGACATTTGTCCGAAGTATGCAGAAACATCGAGAGCGCTCTTTTCGAGCTATTTAATGCGAGAAACACGTTTTCTGGGGTTTTCACCACTCCACAGTTATTTGGATATGCAGAACAGGAGATATCTTGGTTTGCGTGGGGTTTCTAGCAGAGATATGCATTTTCTGCGATAATCTTGGTGAGACTTCTGTTAGAAGTATGCAGAATCATCGAGATCGCTCTTTTCGAGCTATTTAATGCGAGAAACACGTTATCTGGTGTTTTCACCACTCCACAGTGCGTATGATATGCACAACCGGCGATATCTTGGTTTTTGTGGGGGTTCAAGCTGAGATATTCATTTTTTACGATAATCTTGGTGAGACTTCTGTCCGAAGTATGCTTACTCATCGAGATCGCTCTATTCGAGCTATTTAATGCGAGAAACACGTTATCTGGTGTTTTCAGCACTCCACAGTACGTTGGATATGCAGAACAGGAGATATCTTGGTTTTCGTGGGGTTTCTAGCAGAGATATGCATTTTCTGCGATAATCATGGTGAGACTTCTGTTAGAAGTATGCAGAATCATCGAGATCGCACTTTTCGATCTATTTAATGCAAGAAACACGTTGTCTGGTGTTTTCACCACTCCACAGTGCGTATGATATGCAGAACCGGCGATATCTTGGTTTTCGTGGGGTTTCAAGCTGAGATATGCATTATCTGCGATAATCTTGGTGACACTTCTGTCCGAAGTATGCTTAATCATCGAAATCGCCCTTTTCGAGCTATTTAATGCGAGAAACAAGTTATCTGGCGTTTTCACCACTCCACAGTGCGTTTGATATGCAGAACCAGCGATATCTTGGTTTTCGTGGGGGTTCAAGCTGAGATATGCATTTTCTGCGATAATCTTGGTGAGACTTCTGTCCGATGTATGCAGAATCATCGAGATCGCTCTTTTCAAGCTATTTAATGTGAGAAACACGTTTTCTGGGGTTTTCACCACACCACAGTTGGTTGCATATGCAGAACAGGTGATATCTTGGTTTTCGAGGGGTTTCAAGCTGAGATATGTATTTTCTGCGATAAACTTGGTGGGACTTCAGTCAGAAGTATGCAGAAGTATCTAGATCGCTCGTTTCGAGCTATTTAATGCGAAAAAACAAGTTTTCTGGTGTTTTGACGACTCCACAGTGCGATTGATATGTAGAGCCGCCAATAACATGGTTTTCGTGGGGCTTCCAGCTGAAATATGCATTTTCTGCGATAATCTTTGTGTTTCATCTATGAGAAGTATGCAGAATCATCCAGAACGCTCATTTCGAGCTAGTTAATGCGAGTAACACGTTTTCTGGTGTTTTCACCACTCCACAGTGCGTTTGATATGCAGAACCGGCGACATCTTGATTTTCGTGAGGTTTCAAGCTGAGATATGCATTTTCTGCGATAATATTGGTGAGACTTCTGTCCGAAGTATGCAGAATCATCTAGATCGCTCGTTTCGAGAGATTTAATGCGAAAAACACGTTATCTGGTTGTTTTCACCACTCCACTGTGCGTTTGATATGCAGAACCGGCGACATCTTGATTTTCGTGAGGTTTCAAGCTGAGATATGCATTTTCTGCGATAATATTGGTGTTTCATCTATGAGAAGTATGCAGAATCATCGAGAACGCTCTTTTCGAGCTATTTAATGCGAGAAACACGTTATCTGGTGTTTTCACCACTCCACAGTGCGTATGATATGCAGAACCGATGATATCTTGGTTTTCGTGGGGTTTCAAGCTGAGATATGCATTATCTGCGATAATCTTGGTGAGACTTCTGTCTGAAGTGTGCAGAATCATCGAAATCGCTCTTTTCGAGCTATTTAATGCGAGAAACACGTTATCTGGTGTTTTCACCACTCCACAGTGCGTATGATATGCAGAACCGACGATATCTTGGTTTTCATGGGGTTTCAAGCTGAGATATGCATTTTTTACGATAATCATGGTGAGACTTCTGTCCGAAGTATGCAGAATCATCGAGATCGCACTTTTCGAGCTATTTAATGCGAGAAACACGTTATCTGGTGTTTTGAGCACTCCACAGTGCGTATGATATGCAGAACCGGCGATATCTTGGTTTTCGTGGGGTTTCAAGCTGAGATATGCTTTATCTGCGATAATCTTGGTGACACTTCTGTCCGAAGTGTGCAGAATCATCGAAATCGCCCTTTTCGAGCTATTTAATGCGAGAAACAAGTTATCTGGTGTTTTCACCACTCCACAGTGCGTTTGATATGCAGAACCAGCGATATCTTGGTTTTCGTGGGGGTTCAGGCTGAGATATGCATTTTCTGCGATAATCTTGGTGAGACTTCTGTCCGATGTATGCAGAATCATCGAGATCGCTCTTTTCAAGCTATTTAATGTGAGAAACACGTTTTCTGGGGTTTTCACCACACCACAGTTGGTTGCATATGCAGAACCGGTGATATCTTGGTTTTCGAGGGGTTTCAAGCTGAGATATGTATTTTCTGCGATAAACTTGGTGGGACTTCAGTCAGAAGTATGCAGAAGTATCTAGATCGCTCGTTTCGAGCTATTTAATGTGAAAAAACAAGTTTTCTGGTGTTTTGACGACTCCACAGTGCGATTGATATGTAGAGCCGCCAATAACATGGTTTTCGTGGGGCTTCCAGCTGAAATATGCATTTTCTGCGATAATCTTGGTGTTTCATCTATGAGAAGTATGCAGAATCATCCAGAACGCTCTTTTCGAGCTAGTTAATGCGAGTAACACGTTTTCTGGTGTTTTCACCACTCCACAGTGCGTTTGATATGCAGAACCGGCGACATCTTGATTTTCGTGAGGTTTCAAGCTGAGATATGCATTTTCTGCGATAATATTGGTGTTTCATCTATGAGAAGTATGCAGAATCATCGAGAACGCTCTTTTCGAGCTATTTAATGCAAGAAACACGTTGTCTGGTGTTTTCACCACTCCACAGTGCGTATGATATGCAGAACCGGCGATATCTTGGTTTTCGTGGGGTTTCAAGCTGAGATATGCATTATCTGCGATAAGCTTGGTGACACTTCTGTCCGAAGTGTGCAGAATCATCGAAATCGCCCTTTTCGAGCTATTTAATGCGAGAAACAAGTTATCTGGTGTTTTCACCACTCCACAGTGCGTTTGATATGCAGAACCAGCGATATCTTGGTTTTCGTGGGGGTTCAGGCTGAGATATGCATTTTCTGCGATAATCTTGGTGAGACTTCTGTCCGATGTATGCAGAATCATCGAGATCGCTCTTTTCAAGCTATTTAATGTGAGAAACACGTTTTCTGGGGTTTTCACCACACCACAGTTGGTTGCATATGCAGAACCGGTGATATCTTGGTTTTCGAGGGGTTTCAAGCTGAGATATGTATTTTCTGCGATAAACTTGGTGGGACTTCAGTCAGAAGTATGCAGAAGTATCTAGATCGCTCGTTTCGAGCTATTTAATGTGAAAAAACAAGTTTTCTGGTGTTTTGACGACTCCACAGTGCGATTGATATGTAGAGCCGCCAATAACATGGTTTTCGTGGGGCTTCCAGCTGAAATATGCATTTTCTGCGATAATCTTTGTGTTTCATCTATGAGAAGTATGCAGAATCATCCAGAACGCTCTTTTCGAGCTAGTTAATGCGAGTAACACGTTTTCTGGTGTTTTCACCACTCCACAGTGCGTTTGATATGCAGAACCGGCGACATCTTGATTTTCGTGAGGTTTCAAGCTGAGATATGCATTTTCTGCGATAATATTGGTGAGACTTCTGTCCGAAGTATGCAGAATCATCTAGATCGCTCGTTTCGAGATATTTAATGCGAAAAACACGTTATCTGGTTGTTTTCACCACTCCACAGTGCGTTTGATATGCAGAACCGGCGACATCTTGATTTTCGTGAGGTTTCAAGCTGAGATATGCATTTTCTGCGATAATATTGGTGTTTCATCTATGAGAAGTATGCAGAATCATCGAGAACGCTCTTTTCGAGCTATTTAATGCGAGAAACACGTTATCTGGTGTTTTCACCACTCCACAGTGCGTTTGATATGCAGAACCAGCGATATCTTGGTTTTCGTGGGGTTTCAAGCTCAAATATGCATTTTTTGCGATAATCTTGGTGAGACTTCTGTCCGAAGTATGCAGAATCATCAAGATCGTACTTTTAGAGCTATTTAATGCGAGAAACACGTTTTCTGGGGTTTTCACCACTCCACAGTTCGTTGGATATGCAGAACAGGAGATATCTTGGATTTCGTCGGGGTTCAAGCTGAGATATGCATTTTCTACGATCATCTTGGTGAGACTTCTGTCAGAAGTATGCAGAATCATCGGGATCGCCTTTTTCGAGCTATTTAATGCGAGTAACACGTTATCTGGTGTTTTCACCACTCCACAGTGCTTTTGATATGCAGAACCGGCAACATCTTCATTTTCGTGAGGTTTCAAGCAGAGATATGTATTTTCTGCGATAATATTGGTGAGACTTCAGACAGAAGTATGCAGAATCATCTAGATCGCTCTTTTCGAGCTATTTAATGCGAAAAAACAAGTTTTCTGGTGTTTTCAACATTCCACAGTGCGTTTGATTTGCAGACCCGGCGACATCTTGGATTTCGTCGGGGTTCAAGCTGAGATATGTTTTTCTACGATAATCTTGGTGAGACTTCTGTCAGAAGTATGCAGAATCATCGGGATCGCTCTTTTCGAGCTATTTAATGCGAGAAAAACGTTATCTGGTGTTTTCACCACTCAGCAGTGCGTTTGATATGCAGAACCGGCGACATCTTGGATTTCGTCGGGGTTCAAGCTGAGATATGCATTTTCTGCGATAATATTGGTGAGACTTCAGACTGAAGTATGCAGAATCATCTAGATCGCTCTTTTCGAGCTATTTAATGCGAAAAACACGTTTCCTGGTGTTTTCAGAACTTCACGGTGCGTTTGATATGCGGAAACTGCGATATCTTCGTTTTCGTGGGGTTTCCAGCTAAGATATGCATTTTTTACGATAATCTCGGATATTCTTCTGTGAGAAGCTTGCAGAATCACAGAAATCGCTGTTTTCGTGCTATTTACTGCGAAAAACTCGTTTACTCGTGTGTTCAGCACTCCACAGTGCGTTTGACATGCGGATACGGCAATATCTTCGGTTTTCGTTGGGTTTCCAGATGAGATATGCATTTTCAGTGATAATCTTCGAGTTTCGTCGGTGACAAGCGTGCAGAATAACCGAAATCGCTGTTTTCGTGCTATTTAATGCGAAAAACTCGTTTTCTCGTGTGTTCAGCACTCCACAGTGCGTTTGACATGCGGATACGGCGATATCTTCGGTTTCGTTGGGTTTCCAGCTGACATATGCATTTTAAGTGATAATCCTCATGATTCTTCTGTGACAAGCGTAGAATCACCGAAATCGCTGTTTTCGTGCTATTTAATGCGAAAAACACGTTTTCTGGGGTTTTTAACATTCCACAGTGCGTTTGATATGCGGAAACTGCGATATCTTCGGTTTCGTTGGGTTTCCAGCTAAGACATGCATTTTCAGTGATAATCTTCGAGTTTCTTCTGTGACAAGCGTTCAGAATAACCAAAATCGCTGTTTTCGTGCTATTTAATGCGAAAAACACGTTTTCTGGTGTTTTCAGAACTTCACTGTGAGTTTGATACGCGGAAACTGCGATATCTTCGTTTTCGTGGGGTTTCCAGCTGAGATATGCATTTTCAGGGTTAATCTTTATGATTCTTCTGTGGCAAGTGTGCAGAATCACCGAAATTGCTGTTATCGTGCTATTGAATGCGAAAAACACGTTTTCTGGTGTTTTCTGCACTCCACTGTCAGTTTGACATGTGGCATCAGCGATATCTTCGTTTTCGTGGGGTTTCCAGCTGAGAAATGCATTTTCTACGATAATCTTGTATATCCTTCTGCGAGAAGAATGCAGAATCACCGAAATCGCTGTTTTCGTGCTATTGAATGCGAGAAACTCGTTTTCTGGCGTTTTCAGCACTTCACAGTGCGTTTGATATGCGGAAACTGCGATATCTTCGTTTTCGTGTGATTACCAGCTAAGACATGCATTTTCAGTGATAATCTTCGAGTTTCTTCTGTGACAAGCGTTCAGAATAACCGAAATCGCTGTTTTCCTGCTATTTAATGCGAAAAACACGTTTTCTGGTGTTTTCAGCACTCCACTGTGCGTTTGACATACGGGTACAGCGATATCTTCGGTTACGTTGGGTTTCCAGATGAGATGTGCATTTTCAGTGATCATCCTCATGATTCTTCCGTGACAAGTATGCAGAATCACCGAGATCGCTGTTTTGGTGCTATTGAATGCGAAAAACACGTTTTATGATGTTTTCAGCACTCCACAGTGCTTTTGATACGTTGATACAGCTATATGTTCGTTTCCGTGGGGTTTCCAGCTGGGACATGCATTCTCTACGATAAGCTTGGATATACTTCCGTGAGAAGTCTGCATAATCACCGAAATTGCAGTTTTCTTGCTATTGAATGCGAAAAACACGTTTTCTGGTGTTTTCTGCACTCCACTGTCAGTTTGACATGTGGCATCAGCGATATCTTCGTTTTCGTGGGGTTTCCAGCTGAGAAATGCATTTTCTACGATAAGCTTGGATATCCTTCCGCGAGAAGTATGCAAAATCACCGAAATCGCTGGCTCGCAGCTATATAAAGCGAAATAACACGATTCCTGGTGTCCCAGCACTCCACAGTGCGTTTGACATACGGATACAGCGATATCTTCGGTTTCGTTGGGTTTCGAGCTGACATATGCATTTTCAGTGATCATCCTCATGATTCTTCTGTGACAAGTATGCAGAATCACCGAGATCGCAGTTTTGGTACTATTGAATGCGAAAAACACGTTTTATGGTGTTTTCAGCACACCACAGTGCTCTTGATACGCCGATACAGCGATATCTTCGTTTCCGTGGGGTTTCCAGCTGGGACATGCATTCTCTACGATAAGCTTGGATATACTTCCGTGAGAAGTCTGCATAATCACCGAAATTGCAGTTTTCTTGCTATTGAATTCGAAAACCACGTTTTCTGGCGTTTTCAGCACTTCACAGTGCGTTTGATATGCGGAAACTGCGATATCTTCGTTTCCGTGGGGTTTCCAGCTGAGAAATGCATTTTCAGTGATAATCTTCGAGTTTCTTCTGTGACAAGCGTGCAGAATAATCGAAATCGCTGTTTTCGTGCTATTTAATGCAATAAACACGTTTTCATGTGTTTTCAGCACTCCACAGTGCGTTTGACATTCGGATACAGCGATATCTTCGGATTCGTTGGGTTTCCAGCTATGATATGCATTTTCAGTTATAATCTTCATGATTCTTCTGTGACAAGTGTGCAGAATCACCGAAATCGCTGTTTTCGTGGTATTTACTTGCGAAAAACTCGTTTACTCGTGTGTTCAGCACTCCACAGTGCGTTTGACATGCGGAAACTGCAATATCTTCGGTTTTCGTTGGGTTTCCAGATGAGATATGCATTTTCAGTGATAATCCTCATGATTCTTCTGTGACAAGTGTAGAATCACCGAAATCGCTGTTTTCGTGCTATTTAATGCGAAAAACACGTTTTCTGGTGTTTTCAACATTCCACAGTGCGTATGATATGCGGAAACTGCGATATCTTCGGTTTCGTTGGGTTTCCAGATGAGATATGCATTTTCTACGATAATCTTGGATATTCTTCAGTGAGAAGCTTGCAGAATCACAGAAATCGCTGTTTTCGTGCTATTTACTGCGAAAAACTCGTTTACTCGTGTGTTCAGCACTCCACAGTGCGTTTGACATGCGGATACGGCAATATCTTCGGTTTTCGTTGGGTTTCCAGATGAGATATGCATTTTCAGTGATAATCCTCATGATTCTTCTGTGACAAGTGTAGAATCACCGAAATCGCTGTTTTCGTGCTATTTAATGCGAAAAACACGTTTTCTGGTGTTTTCAACATTCCACAGTGCGTATGATATGCGGAAACAGCGATATCTTCGTTTTCGTGGGGCTGCCAGCAGAGACATGCATTTTCAGTGATAATCTTCGAGTGTCTCCTGTGACAAGCGTGCAGAATAATCGAAATCGCTGTTTTCGTGCTATTTAATGCAATAAACACGTTTTCATGTGTTTTCAGCACTCCACAGTGCGTTTGACATTCGGATACAGCGATATCTTCGGATTCGTTGGGTTTCCAGCTATGATATGCATTTTCAGTTATAATCTTCATGATTCTTCTGTGACAAGTGTAGAATCACCGAAATAGCTGTTTTCGTGCTATTTAATGCGAAAAACTCGTTTTCTCGTGTGTTCAGCACTCCACAGTGCGTTTGACATGCGGATACGGCGATATCTTCGGATTCGTTGGGATTCCAGCTATGATATGCATTTTCAGTGATAATCCTCATGATTCTTCTGTGACAAGTGTAGAATCACCGAAATCGCTGTTTTCGTGCTATTTAATGCGAAAAACACGTTTTATGGTGTTTTCAGCACTCCGCAGTGCGTTTGATATGCGGAAACAGCGATATCTTCGTTTTCGTGGGGTTGCCAGCTCAGACATGAATTTTCAGTGATAATCCTCATGATTCTTCTGTGACAAGTGTAGAATCACTGAAATCGCTGTTTTCGTGCTATTTAATGCGAAAAACACGTTTTCAGGTGTTTTCAGCACTCCACAGTGCGTTCGACATTCGGATACAGCGATATCTTCGGTTACGTTGGGTTTCCAGCTATGATATGCATTTTCAGTTATGATCTTCAGGATTCTTCTGTGACAAGTGTGCAGAATCACCGAAATCGCTGTTTTCGTGCTATTGAATGCGAAAAACAACTTTTGTGGTGTTTTCAGCACTCCACAGTGCGTTTGACATGCGGAAACTGCAATATCTTCGGTTTTCGTTGGGTTTCCAGATGAGATATGCATTTTCAGTGATAATCCTCATGATTCTTCTGTGACAAGTGTGCAGAATCACAGAAATCGCTGTTTTCGTGCTATTTACTACGAAAAACTCGTTTTCTCGTGTGTTCAGCACTCCACAGTGCGTTTGACATGCGGATACGGCGATATCTTCGGTTTCGTTGGGTTTCCAGATGAGCTATGCATTTTCAGTGATAATCTTCATGATTCTTCTGTGACAAGTGTGCAGAATCACCGAAATCGCTGTTTTCGTGCTATTGAATGCGAAAAACAACTTTTGTGGTGTTTTCAGCACTCCACAGTGCGTTTGACATGCGGAAACTGCAATATCTTCGGTTTTCGTTGGGTTTCCAGATGAGATATGCATTTTCAGTGATAATCCTCATGATTCTTCTGTGACAAGTGCAGAATCACCGAAATCGCTGTTTTCGTGCTATTTAATGCGAAAAACACGTTTTCTGGCGTTTTCAGCACGTCACAGTGCGTTTGATATGCGGAAACTGAGATATCTTCGTTTTCGTGGGGTTTCCAGCTAAGATATGCAGTTTCTACGATAATCTTGGATATTCTTCTGTGAGAAGCTTGCAGAATCACTGAAATCGCTGTTTTCGTGCTATTTACTGCGAAAAACTTGTTTTCTCGTGTGTTCAGCACTCCACAGTGCGTTTGACATGCGGATACGGCGATATCTTCGTTTTCGTTGCGTTTCCAGATAAGCTATGCATTTTCAGTGATAATCTTCATGATTCTGCTGTTACAAGAGTGCAGAATCACCGAAATCGCTGTGGTCGTGCTATTGAATGCGAAAAACCCGTTTTCTGGTGCTTTCTGCACTCCACTGAGAGTTTCACATGCGGAAACTGCGGAATCGTCGGTTTCGTTGTGTTTCCATTTGAGATATGCATTTTCTACGAGAATCTTGGATATGCTTCTGTGAGAAGTATGCAGAATCTCCGAAATCGCTGTTTTCGTGCTATTTAATGCGAAAAACACGTTTTCTGGTGTTTTCAGAACTTCACAGTGCGTTTGATATGCGGAAACTGCGATATCTTCGTTTTCGTGGGGTTTCCAGCTAAGACATGCATTTTCAGTGATAATCTTCGAGTTTCTTCCTGTGACAAGCGTGCAGAATAACCGAAATCGCTGTTTTCGTGATATATAATGCGAAAAACACGTTTTCTGGCGTTTTCAGCACGTCACAGTGCGTTTGATATGCGGAAACTGCGATATCTTCGTTTTCGTGGGGTTTCCAGCTAAGATATGCATTTTCTACGATAATCTTGGATATTCTTCAGTGAGAAGCTTGCAGAATCACAGAAATCGCTGTTTTCGTGCTATTTACTGCGAAAAACTCGTTTACTCGTGTGTTCAGCACTCCACAGTGCGTTTGACATGCGGATAAGGCGATATCTTCGGTTTCGTTGGGTTTCCAGATGAGATATGCATTTTCAGTGATAATCCTCATGATTCTTCTGTGACAAGTGTAGAATCACCGAAATCGCTGTTTTCGTGCTATTTAATGCGAAAAACACGTTTTCTGGTGTTTTCAACATTCCACAGTGCGTATGATATGCGGAAACAGCGATATCTTCGTTTTCGTGGGGTTGCCAGCAGAGACATGCATTTTCAGTGATAATCTTCGAGTGTCTCCTGTGACAAGCGTGCAGAATAATCGAAATCGCTGTTTTCGTGCTATTTAATGCAATAAACACGTTTTCATGTGTTTTCAGCACTCCACAGTGCGTTTGACATTCGGATACAGCGATATCTTCGGATTCGTTGGGTTTCCAGCTATGATATGCATTTTCAGTTATAATCTTCATGATTCTTCTGTGACAAGTGTAGAATCACCGAAATAGCTGTTTTCGTGCTATTTAATGCGAAAAACTCGTTTTCTCGTGTGTTCAGCACTCCACAGTGCGTTTGACATGCGGATACGGCGATATCTTCGGATTCGTTGGGATTCCAGCTATGATATGCATTTTCAGTGATAATCCTCATGATTCTTCTCTGACAAGTGTAGAATCACCGAAATCGCTGTTTTCGTGCTATTTAATGCGAAAAACACGTTTTATGGTGTTTTCAGCACTCCGCAGTGCGTTTGATATGCGGAAACAGCGATATCTTCGTTTTCGTGGGGTTGCCAGCTCAGACATGAATTTTCAGTGATAATCCTCATGATTCTTCTGTGACAAGTGTAGAATCACTGAAATCGCTGTTTTCGTGCTATTTAATGCGAAAAACACGTTTTCAGGTGTTTTCAGCACTCCACAGTGCGTTCGACATTCGGATACAGCGATATCTTCGGTTACGTTGGGTTTCCAGCTATGATATGCATTTTCAGTTATGATCTTCAGGATTCTTCTGTGACAAGTGTGCAGAATCACCGAAATCGCTGTTTTCGTGCTATTGAATGCGAAAAACAACTTTTGTGGTGTTTTCAGCACTCCACAGTGCGTTTGACATGCGGAAACTGCAATATCTTCGGTTTTCGTTGGGTTTCCAGATGAGATATGCATTTTCAGTGATAATCCTCATGATTCTTCTGTGACAAGTGTGCAGAATCACAGAAATCGCTGTTTTCGTGCTATTTACTACGAAAAACTCGTTTTCTCGTGTGTTCAGCACTCCACAGTGCGTTTGACATGCGGATACGGCGATATCTTCGGTTTCGTTGGGTTTCCAGATGAGCTATGCATTTTCAGTGATAATCTTCATGATTCTTCTGTGACAAGTGTGCAGAATCACCGAAATCGCTGTTTTCGTGCTATTGAATGCGAAAAACAACTTTTGTGGTGTTTTCAGCACTCCACAGTGCGTTTGACATGCGGAAACTGCAATATCTTCGGTTTTCGTTGGGTTTCCAGATGAGATATGCATTTTCAGTGATAATCCTCATGATTCTTCTGTGACAAGTGCAGAATCACCGAAATCGCTGTTTTCGTGCTATTTAATGCGAAAAACACGTTTTCTGGCGTTTTCAGCACGTCACAGTGCGTTTGATATGCGGAAACTGAGATATCTTCGTTTTCGTGGGGTTTCCAGCTAAGATATGCAGTTTCTACGATAATCTTGGATATTCTTCTGTGAGAAGCTTGCAGAATCACTGAAATCGCTGTTTTCGTGCTATTTACTGCGAAAAACCTGTTTTCTCGTGTGTTCAGCACTCCACAGTGCGTTTGACATGCGGATACGGCGATATCTTCGTTTTCGTTGCGTTTCCAGATAAGCTATGCATTTTCAGTGATAATCTTCATGATTCTGCTGTTACAAGAGTGCAGAATCACCGAAATCGCTGTGGTCGTGCTATTGAATGCGAAAAACCCGTTTTCTGGTGCTTTCTGCACTCCACTGAGAGTTTCACATGCGGAAACTGCGGAATCGTCGGTTTCGTTGGGTTTCCATTTGAGATATGCATTTTCTACGAGAATCTTGGATATGCTTCTGTGAGAAGTATGCAGAATCTCCGAAATCGCTGTTTTCGTGCTATTTAATGCGAAAAACACGTTTTCTGGTGTTTTCAGAACTTCACAGTGCGTTTGATATGCGGAAACTGCGATATCTTCGTTTTCGTGGGGTTTCCAGCTAAGACATGCATTTTCAGTGATAATCTTCGAGTTTCTTCCTGTGACAAGCGTGCAGAATAACCGAAATCGCTGTTTTCGTGATATATAATGCGAAAAACACGTTTTCTGGCGTTTTCAGCACGTCACAGTGCGTTTGATATGCGGAAACTGCGATATCTTCGTTTTCGTGGGGTTTCCAGCTAAGATATGCATTTTCTACGATAATCTTGGATATTCTTCAGTGAGAAGCTTGCAGAATCACAGAAATCGCTGTTTTCGTGCTATTTACTGCGAAAAACTCGTTTACTCGTGTGTTCAGCACTCCACAGTGCGTTTGACATGCGGATAAGGCGATATCTTCGGTTTCGTTGGGTTTCCAGATGAGATATGCATTTTCAGTGATAATCCTCATGATTCTTCTGTGACAAGTGTAGAATCACCGAAATCGCTGTTTTCGTGCTATTTAATGCGAAAAACACGTTTTCTGGTGTTTTCAACATTCCACAGTGCGTATGATATGCGGAAACAGCGATATCTTCGTTTTCGTGGGGTTGCCAGCAGAGACATGCATTTTCAGTGATAATCTTCGAGTGTCTCCTGTGACAAGCGTGCAGAATAATCGAAATCGCTGTTTTCGTGCTATTTAATGCAATAAACACGTTTTCATGTGTTTTCAGCACTCCACAGTGCGTTTGACATTCGGATACAGCGATATCTTCGGATTCGTTGGGTTTCCAGCTATGATATGCATTTTCAGTTATAATCTTCATGATTCTTCTGTGACAAGTGTAGAATCACCGAAATCGCTGTTTTCGTGCTATTTAATGCGAAAAACCCGTTTTCTGGTGTTTTCTGCATTCCACTGAGAGTTTCACATGCGTATACAGCGATATCTTCGGTTTCGTTGGGTTTCCAGATGAGATATGCATTTTCAGTGATAATGTTCATGATTCTTCTGTGACAAGTGTAGAATCACCGAAATAGCTGTTTTCGTGCTATTTAATGCGAAAAACTCGTTTTCTCGTGTGTTCAGCACTCCACAGTGCGTTTGACATGCGGATACGGCGATATCTTCGGATTCGTTGGGATCCCAGCTATGATATGCATTTTCAGTGATAATCCTCATGATTCTTCTGTGACAAGTGTAGAATCACCGAAATTGCAGTTTTCTTGCTATTGAATTCGAAAAACACGTTTTATGGTGTTTTCAGCACTCCGCAGTGCGTTTGATATGCGGAAACAGCGATATCTTCGTTTTCGTGGGGTTGCCAGCTCAGACATGAATTTTCAGTGATAATCCTCATGATTCTTCTGTGACAAGTGTAGAATCACTGAAATCGCTGTTTTCGTGCTATTTAATGCGAAAAACACGTTTTCAGGTGTTTTCAGCACTCCACAGTGCGTTCGACATTCGGATACAGCGATATCTTCGGTTACGTTGGGTTTCCAGCTATGATATGCATTTTCAGTTATGATCTTCAGGATTCTTCTGTGACAAGTGTGCAGAATCACCGAAATCGCTGTTTTCGTGCTATTGAATGCGAAAAACAACTTTTGTGGTGTTTTCAGCACTCCACAGTGCGTTTGACATGCGGAAACTGCAATATCTTCGGTTTTCGTTGGGTTTCCAGATGAGATATGCATTTTCAGTGATAATCCTCATGATTCTTCTGTGACAAGTGTGCAGAATCACAGAAATCGCTGTTTTCGTGCTATTTACTACGAAAAACTCGTTTTCTCGTGTGTTCAGCACTCCACAGTGCGTTTGACATGCGGATACGGCGATATCTTCGGTTTCGTTGGGTTTCCAGATGAGCTATGCATTTTCAGTGATAATCTTCATGATTCTTCTGTGACAAGTGTGCAGAATCACCGAAATCGCTGTTTTCGTGCTATTGAATGCGAAAAACAACTTTTGTGGTGTTTTCAGCACTCCACAGTGCGTTTGACATGCGGAAACTGCAATATCTTCGGTTTTCGTTGGGTTTCCAGATGAGATATGCATTTTCAGTGATAATCCTCATGATTCTTCTGTGACAAGTGTAGAATCACCGAAATCGCTGTTTTCGTGCTATTTAATGCGAAAAACACGTTTTCTGGCGTTTTCAGCACGTCACAGTGCGTTTGATATGCGGAAACTGAGATATCTTCGTTTTCGTGGGGTTTCCAGCTAAGATATGCAGTTTCTACGATAATCTTGGATATTCTTCTGTGAGAAGCTTGCAGAATCACTGAAATCGCTGTTTTCGTGCTATTTACTGCGAAAAACTTGTTTTCTCGTGTGTTCAGCACTCCACAGTGCGTTTGACATGCGGATACGGCGATATCTTCGTTTTCGTTGCGTTTCCAGATAAGCTATGCATTTTCAGTGATAATCTTCATGATTCTGCTGTTACAAGAGTGCAGAATCACCGAAATCGCTGTGGTCGTGCTATTGAATGCGAAAAACCCGTTTTCTGGTGCTTTCTGCACTCCACTGAGAGTTTCACATGCGGAAACTGCGGTATCGTCGGTTTCGTTGGGTTTCCATTTGAGATATGCATTTTCTACGAGAATCTTGGATATGCTTCTGTGAGAAGTATGCAGAATCTCCGAAATCGCTGTTTTCGTGCTATTTAATGCGAAAAACACGTTTTCTGGTGTTTTCAGAACTTCACAGTGCGTTTGATATGCGGAAACTGCGATATCTTCGTTTTCGTGGGGTTTCCAGCTAAGACATGCATTTTCAGTGATAATCTTCGAGTTTCTTCCTGTGACAAGCGTGCAGAATAACCGAAATCGCTGTTTTCGTGATATTTAATGCGAAAAACACGTTTTCTGGCGTTTTCAGCACGTCACAGTGCGTTTGATATGCGGAAACTGCGATATCTTCGTTTTCGTGGGGTTTCCAGCTAAGATATGCATTTTCTACGATAATCTTGGATATTCTTCAGTGAGAAGCTTGCAGAATCACAGAAATCGCTGTTTTCGTGCTATTTACTGCGAAAAACTCGTTTACTCGTGTGTTCAGCACTCCACAGTGCGTTTGACATGCGGATAAGGCGATATCTTCGGTTTCGTTGGGTTTCCAGATGAGATATGCATTTTCAGTGATAATCCTCATGATTCTTCTGTGACAAGTGTAGAATCACCGAAATCGCTGTTTTCGTGCTATTTAATGCGAAAAACACGTTTTCTGGTGTTTTCAACATTCCACAGTGCGTATGATATGCGGAAACAGCGATATCTTCGTTTTCGTGGGGTTGCCAGCAGAGACATGCATTTTCAGTGATAATCTTCGAGTGTCTCCTGTGACAAGCGTGCAGAATAATCGAAATCGCTGTTTTCGTGCTATTTAATGCAATAAACACGTTTTCATGTGTTTTCAGCACTCCACAGTGCGTTTGACATTCGGATACAGCGATATCTTCGGATTCGTTGGGTTTCCAGCTATGATATGCATTTTCAGTTATAATCTTCATGATTCTTCTGTGACAAGTGTAGAATCACCGAAATCGCTGTTTTCGTGCTATTTAATGCGAAAAACCCGTTTTCTGGTGTTTTCTGCATTCCACTGAGAGTTTCACATGCGGATACAGCGATATCTTCGGTTTCGTTGGGTTTCCAGATGAGATATGCATTTTCAGTGATAATGTTCATGATTCTTCTGTGACAAGTGTAGAATCACCGAAATCGCTGTTTTCGTGCTATTTAATGCGAAAAACACGTTTTGTGGTGTTTTCAACATTCCACAGTGCGTTTGATATGCGGAAACTGCGATATCTTCGGTTTCGTTGGGTTTCCAGATGAGATATGCATTTTCAGTGACAATCTTGGATATTCTTCTGTGACAAGTGTGCAGAATCACCTAAATTGCAGTTTTCTTGCTATTGAATTCGAAAAACACGTTTTATGGTGTTTTCAGCACTCCGCAGTGCGTTTGATATGCGGAAACAGCGATATCTTCGTTTTCGTGGGGTTGCCAGCTCAGACATGAATTTTCAGTGATAATCCTCATGATTCTTCTGTGACAAGTGTAGAATCACCGAAATCGCTGTTTTCGTGCTATTTAATGCGAAAAACACGTTTTCAGGTGTTTTCAGCACTCCACAGTGCGTTCGACATTCGGATACAGCGATATCTTCGGTTGCGTTGGGTTTCCAGCTATGATATGCATTTTCAGTTATAATCTTCAGGATTCTTCTGTGACAAGTGTAGAATCACCGAAATCGCTGTTTTCGTGCTATTTAATGCGAAAAACTCGTTTTCTGGTGTTTTCAGCACTCCACAGTGCGTTTGATATGCGGAAACTGCGATATCTTCGGTTTCGTTGGGTTTCTAGCTAAGACATGCATTTTCAGTGATAATCTTCGAGTTTCTTCTGTGACAAGCGTGCAGAATCACAGAAATCGCTGTTTTCGTGCTATTTACTGCGAAAAACTCGTTTTCTCGTGTGTTCAGCACTCCACAGTGCGTTTGACATGCGGATACGGCGATATCTTCGGTTTCGTTGGGTTTCCAGCTGACATATGCATTTTCAGTGATAATCCTCTTGATTCTTCTGTGACAAGTGTAGAATCACCGAAATCGCTGTTTGCGTGCTATTGAATGCGAAAAACAACTTTTGTGGTGTTTTCAGCACTCCACAGTGCGTTTGACATGCGGAAACTGCAATATCTTCGGTTTTCGTTGGGTTTCCAGATGAGATATGCATTTTCAGTGATAATCCTCATGATTCTTCTGTGACAAGTGTAGAATCACCGAAATCGCTGTTTTCGTGCTATTTAATGCGAAAAACACGTTTTCTGGTGTTTTCAACATTCCACAGTGCGTATGATATGCGGAAACAGCGATATCTTCGTTTTCGTGGGGTTGCCAGCAGAGACATGCATTTTCAGTGATAATCTTCGAGTGTCTCCTGTGACAAGCGTGCAGAATAATCGAAATCGCTGTTTTCGTGCTATTTAATGCAATAAACACGTTTTCATGTGTTTTCAGCACTCCACAGTGCGTTTGACATTCGGATACAGCGATATCTTCGGATTCGTTGGGTTTCCAGCTATGATATGCATTTTCAGTTATAATCTTCATGATTCTTCTGTGACAAGTGTAGAATCACCGAAATCGCTGTTTTCGTGCTATTTAATGCGAAAAACCCGTTTTCTGGTGTTTTCTGCATTCCACTGAGAGTTTCACATGCGGAAACTGCGGTATCTTCGGTTTCGTTGGGTTTCCAGATGAGATATGCATTTTCAGTGACAATTTTGGATATTCTTCTGTGACAAGTGTGCAGAATCACCGAAATCGCTGTTTTCGTGCTATTGAATTCGAAAAACACGTTTTCTGGTGTTTTCAGCACTCCGCAGTGCGTTTGATATGCGGAAACAGCGATATCTTCGATTTCGTGGGGTTGCCAGCTCAGACATGAATTTTCAGTGATAATCCTCATGATTCTTCTGTGACAAGTGTAGAATCACCGAAATCGCTGTTTTCGTGCTATTTAATGCGAAAAACACGTTTTCAGGTGTTTTCAGCACTCCACAGTGCGTTCGACATTCGGATACAGCGATATCTTCGGTTACGTTGGGTTTCCAGCTATGATATGCATTTTCAGTTATAATCTTCAGGATCCTTCTGTGACAAGTGTAGAATCACCGAAATCGCTGTTTTCGTGCTATTTAATGCGAAAAACTCGTTTTCTGGTGTTTTCAGCACTCCACAGTGCGTTTGATATGCGGAAACTGCGATATCTTCGGTTTCGTTGGGTTTCCAGCTAAGACATGCATTTTCAGTGATAATCTTCGAGTTTCTTCTGTGACAAGCGTGCAGAATCACAGAAATCGCTGTTTTCGTGCTATTTACTGCGAAAAACTCGTTTTCTCGTGTGTTCAGCACTCCACAGTGCGTTTGACATGCGGATACGGCGATATCTTCGGTTTCGTTGTGTTTCCAGCTGACATATGCATTTTCAGTGATAATCCTCTTGATTCTTCTGTGACAAGTGTAGAATCACCGAAATCGCTGTTTTCGTGCTATTGAATGCGAAAAACAACTTTTGTGGTGTTTTCAGCACTCCACAGTGCGTTTGACATGCGGAAACTGCAATATCTTCGGTTTTCGTTAGGTTTCCGGATGAGATATGCATTTTCAGTGACAATCTTGGATATTCTTCTGTGACAAGTGTGCAGAATCACCTAAATTGCAGTTTTCTTGCTATTGAATTCGAAAAACACGTTTTATGGTGTTTTCAGCACTCCGCAGTGCGTTTGATATGCGGAAACAGCGATATCTTCGTTTTCGTGGGGTTGCCAGCTCAGACATGAATTTTCAGTGATAATCCTCATGATTCTTCTGTGACAAGTGTAGAATCACCGAAATCGCTTTTTCGTGCTATTTAATGCGAAAAACACGTTTTCAGGTGTTTTCAGCACTCCACAGTGCGTTCGACATTCGGATACAGCGATATCTTCGGTTACGTTGGGTTTCCAGCTATGATATGCATTTTCAGTTATAATCTTCAGGATCCTTCTGTGACAAGTGTAGAATCACCGAAATCGCTGTTTTCGTGCTATTTAATGCGAAAAACTCGTTTTCTGGTGTTTTCAGCACTCCACAGTGCGTTTGATATGCGGAAACTGCGATATCTTCGGATTCGTTGGGTTTCCAGCTATGATATGCATTTTCAGTTATAATCTTCATGATTCTTCTGTGACAAGTGTAGAATCACCGAAATCGCTGTTTTCGTGCTATTTAATGCGAAAAACCCGTTTTCTGGTGTTTTCTGCATTCCACTGAGAGTTTCACATGCGGATACAGCGATATCTTCGGTTTCGTTGGGTTTCCAGATGAGATATGCATTTTCAGTGATAATGTTCATGATTCTTCTGTGACAAGTGTAGAATCACCGAAATCGCTGTTTTCGTGCTATTTAATGCGAAAAACACGTTTTGTGGTGTTTTCAACATTCCACAGTGCGTTTGATATGCGGAAACTGCGATATCTTCGGTTTCGTTGGGTTTCCAGATGAGATATGCATTTTCAGTGACAATCTTGGATATTCTTCTGTGACAAGTGTGCAGAATCACCTAAATTGCAGTTTTCTTGCTATTGAATTCGAAAAACACGTTTTATGGTGTTTTCAGCACTCCGCAGTGCGTTTGATATGCGGAAACAGCGATATCTTCGTTTTCGTGGGGTTGCCAGCTCAGACATGAATTTTCAGTGATAATCCTCATGATTCTTCTGTGACAAGTGTAGAATCACCGAAATCGCTGTTTTCGTGCTATTTAATGCGAAAAACACGTTTTCAGGTGTTTTCAGCACTCCACAGTGCGTTCGACATTCGGATACAGCGATATCTTCGGTTACGTTGGGTTTCCAGCTATGATATGCATTTTCAGTTATAATCTTCAGGATTCTTCTGTGACAAGTGTAGAATCACCGAAATCGCTGTTTTCGTGCTATTTAATGCGAAAAACACGTTTTGTGGTGTTTTCAACATTCCACAGTGCGTTTGATATGCGGAAACTGCGATATCTTCGGTTTCGTTGGGTTTCCAGATGAGATATGCATTTTCAGTGACAATCTTGGATATTCTTCTGTGACAAGTGTGCAGAATCACCTAAATTGCAGTTTTCTTGCTATTGAATTCGAAAAACACGTTTTATGGTGTTTTCAGCACTCCGCAGTGCGTTTGATATGCGGAAACTGCGATATCTTCGGTTTCGTTGGGTTTCTAGCTAAGACATGCATTTTCAGTGATAATCTTCGAGTTTCTTCTGTGACAAGCGTGCAGAATCACAGAAATCGCTGTTTTCGTGCTATTTACTGCGAAAAACTCGTTTTCTCGTGTGTTCAGCACTCCACAGTGCGTTTGACATGCGGATACGGCGATATCTTCGGTTTCGTTGGGTTTCCAGCTGACATATGCATTTTCAGTGATAATCCTCTTGATTCTTCTGTGACAAGTGTAGAATCACCGAAATCGCTGTTTGCGTGCTATTGAATGCGAAAAACAACTTTTGTGGTGTTTTCAGCACTCCACAGTGCGTTTGACATGCGGAAACTGCAATATCTTCGGTTTTCGTTGGGTTTCCAGATGAGATATGCATTTTCAGTGATAATCCTCATGATTCTTCTGTGACAAGTGTAGAATCACCGAAATCGCTGTTTTCGTGCTATTTAATGCGAAAAACACGTTTTCTGGTGTTTTCAACATTCCACAGTGCGTATGATATGCGGAAACAGCGATATCTTCGTTTTCGTGGGGTTGCCAGCAGAGACATGCATTTTCAGTGATAATCTTCGAGTGTCTCCTGTGACAAGCGTGCAGAATAATCGAAATCGCTGTTTTCGTGCTATTTAATGCAATAAACACGTTTTCATGTGTTTTCAGCACTCCACAGTGCGTTTGACATTCGGATACAGCGATATCTTCGGATTCGTTGGGTTTCCAGCTATGATATGCATTTTCAGTTATAATCTTCATGATTCTTCTGTGACAAGTGTAGAATCACCGAAATCGCTGTTTTCGTGCTATTTAATGCGAAAAACCCGTTTTCTGGTGTTTTCTGCATTCCACTGAGAGTTTCACATGCGGAAACTGCGGTATCTTCGGTTTCGTTGGGTTTCCAGATGAGATATGCATTTTCAGTGACAATTTTGGATATTCTTCTGTGACAAGTGTGCAGAATCACCGAAATCGCTGTTTTCGTGCTATTGAATTCGAAAAACACGTTTTCTGGTGTTTTCAGCACTCCGCAGTGCGTTTGATATGCGGAAACAGCGATATCTTCGATTTCGTGGGGTTGCCAGCTCAGACATGAATTTTCAGTGATAATCCTCATGATTCTTCTGTGACAAGTGTAGAATCACCGAAATCGCTGTTTTCGTGCTATTTAATGCGAAAAACACGTTTTCAGGTGTTTTCAGCACTCCACAGTGCGTTCGACATTCGGATACAGCGATATCTTCGGTTACGTTGGGTTTCCAGCTATGATATGCATTTTCAGTTATAATCTTCAGGATCCTTCTGTGACAAGTGTAGAATCACCGAAATCGCTGTTTTCGTGCTATTTAATGCGAAAAACTCGTTTTCTGGTGTTTTCAGCACTCCACAGTGCGTTTGATATGCGGAAACTGCGATATCTTCGGTTTCGTTGGGTTTCCAGCTAAGACATGCATTTTCAGTGATAATCTTCGAGTTTCTTCTGTGACAAGCGTGCAGAATCACAGAAATCGCTGTTTTCGTGCTATTTACTGCGAAAAACTCGTTTTCTCGTGTGTTCAGCACTCCACAGTGCGTTTGACATGCGGATACGGCGATATCTTCGGTTTCGTTGTGTTTCCAGCTGACATATGCATTTTCAGTGATAATCCTCTTGATTCTTCTGTGACAAGTGTAGAATCACCGAAATCGCTGTTTTCGTGCTATTGAATGCGAAACACACCTTTGTGGTGTTTTCAGCACTCCACAGTGCGTTTGACATGCGGAAACTGCAATATCTTCGGTTTTCGTTAGGTTTCCGGATGAGATATGCATTTTCAGTGATAATCCTCATGATTCTTCTGTGACAAGTGTAGAATCACCGAAATCGCTGTTTTCGTGCTATTTAATGCGAAAAACACGTTTTCTGGTGTTTTCAACATTCCACAGTGCGTATGATATGCGGAAACAGCGATATCTTCGTTTTCGTGGGGTTGCCAGCAGAGACATGCATTTTCAGTGATAATCTTCGAGTGTCTCCTGTGACAAGCGTGCAGAATAATCGAAATCGCTGTTTTCGTGCTATTTAATGCAATAAACACGTTTTCATGTGTTTTCAGCACTCCACAGTGCGTTTGACATTCGGATACAGCGATATCTTCGGATTCGTTGGGTTTCCAGCTATGATATGCATTTTCAGTTATAATCTTCATGATTCTTCTGTGACAAGTGTAGAATCACCGAAATCGCTGTTTTCGTGCTATTTAATGCGAAAAACCCGTTTTCTGGTGTTTTCTGCATTCCACTGAGAGTTTCACATGCGGAAACTGCGGTCTCTTCGGTTTCGTTGGGTTTCCAGATGAGTTATGCATTTTCAGTGACAATTTTGGATATTCTTCTGTGACAAGTGTGCAGAATCACCGAAATCGCTGTTTTCGTGCTATTGAATTCGAAAAACACGTTTTCTGGTGTTTTCAGCAATCCACAGAGCGTTTGATATGCCGAAACTGCGATATCTTCGTTTTCGTGGGGTTTCCAGCTGAGACATGCATTTTCTACGATAATCTCGGATATTCTTCTGTGAGAAGTTTGCAGAATCACAGAAATCGCTGTTTTCGTGCTATTTAATGCGGAAAACTCGTTTTCTCGTGTGTTCAGCACTCCACAGTGCGTTTGACATGCGGATACAGCGATATCTTCGGTTTCGTTGGGTTTCCAGATGAGATATGCATTTTCAGTGACAATCTTGGATATTCTTCTGTGACAAGTGTGCAGAATCACCGAAATTGCAGTTTTCTAGCTATTGAATTCGAAAAACACGTTTTATGGTGTTTTCAGCACTCCGCAGTGCGTTTGATATGCGGAAACAGCGATATATTCGGTTTCGTGGGGTTGCCAGCTCAGACATGAATTTTCAGTGATAATCCTCATGATTCTTCTGTGACAAGTGTAGAATCACCGAAATCGCTGTTTTCGTGCTATTTAATGCGAAAAACACGTTTTCAGGTGTTTTCAGCACTCCACAGTGCGTTTGATATGCGGAAACTGCGATATCTTCGGTTTCGTTAGGTTTCCAGCTAAGACATGCATTTTCAGTGATAATCTTCGAGTTTCTTCTGTGACAAGCGTGCAGAATCACAGAAATCGCTGTTTTCGTGCTATTTACTGCGAAAAACTCGTTTTCTCGTGTTTTCAGCACTCCACAGTGCGTTTGACATGCGGATACGGCGATATCTTCGGTTTCGTTGGGTTTCCAGCTGACATATGCATTTTCAGTGATAATCCTCTTGATTCTTCTGTGACAAGTGTAGAATCTCCGAAATCGCTGTTTTCGTGCTTTTTAATGCGAAAAACTCGTTATCTGGAGTTTTCAGCACTCCACAGTGCGTTTGATATGCAGAACCAGCGATATCTTGGTTTTCGTGGGGTTTCAAGCTGAGATATGCTATTTCTGCGATGATCGTGGTGAGACTTCTGTCCGAAGTATGCTTAATCATCGAGATTGCTCGTTTCGAGCTATTTATTGCGAGAAACACGTTATCTGGTGTTTTCACCACTCCACAGTGCGAATGATGTGCAGAAACGACGATATCCTAGTTTTCGTGGGGTTTCAAGCTCAGATATGCATTTTCTGCGATAATCTCGAATATTCTTCTGTGAGAAGCTTGCAGAATCACAGAAATCGCTGTTTTCGTGCTATTTACTGCCAAGAACTCGTTTTCTCGTGTGTTCAGCACACCACAGTGCGTTTGACATGCGGATACGGCGATAACTTCGGTTTGGTTAGGTTTCCAGATGAGCTATGCATTTTCAGTGATAATCTTCATGATTCTTCTGTGACAAGTGTGCAGAATCACCGAAATCGCTGTTTTCGTGCTATTGAATGCGAAAAACACGTTTTCTGGGGTTTTCAACATTCCACAGTGCGTTTGATTTGCGGAAACTGCGATATCTACGGTTTCGTTGGGTTTCCAGCTAAGACATGCATTTTCAGTGATAATCTTGGAGTTTCTTCTGTGACAAGCGTGCAGAATCACAGAAATCGCTGTTTTCGTGCTATTTACTGCGAAAAACTCGTTTTCTCGTGTGTTCAGCACTCCACAGTGCGTTTGACATGCGGATACGGCGATATCTTCGGTTTCGTTGGGTTTCCAGTTAACACATGCATTTTCAGTGATAATCTTCGAGTTTCGTCGGTGACAAGCGTGCAGAATAACCGAAATCGCTGTTTTCGTGCTATTTAATGCGAAAAACTCGTTTTCTCGTGTGTTCAGCACTCCACAGTGCGTTTGACATGCGGATACGGCGATATCTTCGGTTTCGTTGGGTTTCCAGCTGACATATGCATTTTCAGTGATAATCCTCATGATTCTTCTGTGACAAGCGTAGAATCACCGAAATCGCTGTTTTCGTGCTATTTAATGCGAAAAACACGTTTTCTGGGGTTTTTAACATTCCACAGTGCGTTTGATATGCGGAAACTGCGATATCTTCGGTTTCGTTGGGTTTCCAGCTAAGACATGCATTTTCAGTGATAATCTTCGAGTTTCTTCTGTGACAAGCGTTCAGAATAACCAAAATCGCTGTTTTCGTGCTATTTAATGCGAAAAACACGTTTTCTGGTGTTTTCAGAACTTCACTGTGAGTTTGATACGCGGAAACTGCGATATCTTCGTTTTCGTGGGGTTTCCAGCTGAGATATGCATTTTCAGGGTTAATCTTTATGATTCTTCTGTGGCAAGTGTGCAGAATCACCGAAATTGCTGTTATCGTCCTATTGAATGCGAAAAACACGTTTTCTGGTGTTTTCTGCACTCCACTGTCAGTTTGACATGTGGCATCAGCGATATCTTCGTTTTCGTGGGGTTTCCAGCTGAGAAATGCATTTTCTACGATAATCTTGTATATCCTTCTGCGAGAAGAATGCAGAATCACCGAAATCGCTGTTTTCGTGCTATTGAATGCGAGAAACTCGTTTTCTGGCGTTTTCAGCACTTCACAGTGCGTTTGATATGCGGAAACTGCGATATCTTCGTTTTCGTGTGATTACCAGCTAAGACATGCATCTTCAGTGATAATCTTCGAGTTTCTTCTGTGACAAGCGTTCAGAATAACCGAAATCGCTGTTTTCCTGCTATTTAATGCGAAAAACACGTTTTCTGGTGTTTTCAGCACTCCACTGTGCGTTTGACATACGGGTACAGCGATATCTTCGGTTACGTTGGGTTTCCAGATGAGATGTGCATTTTCAGTGATCATCCTCATGATTCTTCCGTGACAAGTAAGCAGAATCACCGAGATCGCTGTTTTGGTGCTATTGAATGCGAAAAACACGTTTTATGATGTTTTCAGCACTCCACAGTGCTTTTGATACGTTGATACAGCGATATCTTCGTTTCCGTGGGGTTTCCAGCTGGGACATGCATTTTCTACGATAAGCTTGGATATCCTTCCGCGAGAAGTATGCAAAATCACCGAAATCGCTGGCTCGCAGCTATATAAAGCGAAATAACACGATTCCTGGTGTCCCAGCACTCCACAGTGCGTTTGACATACGGATACAGCGATATCTTCGGTTTCGTTGGGTTTCGAGCTGACATATGCATTTTCAGTGATCATCCTCATGATTCTTCTGTGACAAGTATGCAGAATCACCGAGATCGCAGTTTTGGTACTATTGAATGCGAAAAACACGTTTTATGGTGTTTTCAGCACACCACAGTGCTCTTGATACGCCGATACAGCGATATCTTCGTTTCCGTGGGGTTTCCAGCTGGGACATGCATTTTCCACGATAAGCTTGGATATACTTCCGTGAGAAGTATGCATAATCACCGAAATTGCAGTTTTCTTGCTATTGAATGCGAAAAACACGTTTTCTGGCGTTTTCAGCACTTCACAGTGCGTTTGATATGCGGAAACTGCGATATCTTCGTTTCCGTGGGGTTTCCAGCTGAGAAATGCATTTTCAGTGATAATCTTCGAGTTTCTTCTGTGACAAGCGTTCAGAATAACCGAAATCGCTGTTTTCGTGCTATTGAATGCGAAAAACACGTTTTCTGGCGTTTTCAGCACTTCACAGTGCGTTTGATATGCGGAAACTGCGATATCTTCGTTTCCGTGGGGTTTCCAGCTGAGAAATGCATTTTCTACGATAATCATGGATATCCTTCTTGGAGAAGTATGCAGAATCACCGAAAGCGCTGTTATCGTGCAGTTTAATGCGAAAAACATGTTTTCTGGCGTTTTCAGCACTCCACAGTGCTTTTGATACGCTGATCCAGCGATATCGTCGATTTCGTGTGGTTGCCAGCTAAGACATGCATTTTCAGTGATAATCTTCGAGTTTCTTCTGTGACAAGCGTTCAGAATAACCGAAATCGCTGTTTTCGTGCTATTTAATGCGAAAAACACGTTTTCTGGTGTTTTCAGCACTTCACAGTGCGTTTGACATGCGGCATCAGCGATATCTTCGTTTTCGAGGGGTTTCCAGCAGAGACATGCATTTTCTACGATAATCTTGGATATCCTTCTTGGAGAAGTATGCAGAATCACCGAAATTGCAGTTTTCTTGCTATTGAATGCGAAAAACACGTTTTCTGGCGTTTTCAGCACTCCACAGTGCTTTTGATACGCTGATACAGCGATATCTTCGTTTCCGTGGGGTTTCCAGCTGAGAAATGCATTTTCTACGATAATCTTGGATATCCTTCATGGAGAAGTATGCAGAATCACCGAAAGCGCTGTTATCGTGCTGTTTAATGCGAAAAACACGTTTTCTGGTGTTTTCAGCACTTCACAGTGCGTTTGATATGCGGAAACTGCGATATCTTCGTTTTCGTGGGGTTTCCAGCTGAGACATGCATTTTGTGCGATAATCTTGGATATTCTTCTGTGAGAAGTAGGCAGAATCACCGAAATTGCAGTTTTCTTGCTATTGAATGCGAAAAACACGTTTTCTGGCGTTTTCAGCACTCCACAGTGCTTTGGGTACGCTGATACAGCGATATCTTCGTTTCCGTGGGGTTTCCAGCTGGGACATGCATTTTCCACGATAAGCTTGGATATACTTCCGTGAGAAGTATGCATAATCACCGAAATTGCAGTTTTCTTGCTATTGAATGCGAAAAACACGTTTTCTGGCGTTTTCAGCACTTCACAGTGCGTTTGATATGCGGAAACTGCGATATCTTCGTTTTCGTGGGGTTTCCAGCTGAGACATGCATTTTGTGCGATAATCTTGGATATTCTTCTGTGACAAGTATGCAGAATCACCGAGATCGCTGTTTGGGTACTATTGAATGCGAAAAACGCGTTTTATGGTGTTTTCAGCACGCCACAGTGCTTTTGGTACGCTGATACAGCGATATCTACGTTTCCGTGGGGTTTCCAGCTGGGACATGCATTATCTACGATAAGCATGGATATCCTTCCGCGAGAAGTATGCAGAATCAGCGAAATCGCTGTTTTCGTGCTATTTAACGCGAAGAACACGTTTTCTGTTGTTTTCAGAATTTCACTGTGAGTTTGATACGCGGAAACTGCGATATCTTCGTTTTCGGGGGGTTTCCAGCAGAGACATGCATTTTCTACGATAATCTTGGATATCCTTCTTGGAGAAGTATGCAGAATCACCGAAAGCGCTGTTATCGTGCTGTTTAATGCGAAAAACACGTTTTCTGGTGTTTTCAGCACTTCACAGGCGTTTGATATGCGGAAACTGCGATATCTTCGTTTTCGTGGGGTTTCCAGCTGAGACATGCATTTTGTGCGATAATCTTGGATATTCTTCTGTGAGAAGTAAGCAGAATCACCGAAATTGCAGTTTTCTTGCTATTGAATGCGAAAAACACGTTTTCTGGTGTTTTGTGCACTCCACTGTGCGTTGGACATACGGGTACAGCGATATCTTCGGTTACGTTGGGTTTCCAGATGAGATATGCATTTTCAGTGATAATCTTCATGATTCTTCTGTGACAAGTGTGCAAAAATACCGAAATCGCTGTTTTCGTGCTATTGAATGCGAAAAACACGTTTTATGGTGTTTTCAGCACTCCACAGTGCTTTTGATACGCTGATACAGCGATATCTTCGTTTCCATAGGGTTTCCAGCTGGGACATGCATTTTCTACGATAAGCTTGGATATCCTTCCGCGAGAAGTATGCAGAATCAGCGAAATCGCTGTTTTCGTGCTATTTATTGCGAAAAACACGTTTTCTGGTGTTTTCAGCACTTCACAGTGCGTTTGACATGCGGCATCAGCGATATCTTCGTTTTCGTGGGGTTTCCAGCTGAGATATGCATTTCCTACGATAATCTTGGATATACATCCGTGATAAGTATGCATAATCACCGACATTGCAGTTTTCTTGCTATTGAATGCGAAAAACACGTTTTCTGGTGTTTTGTGCACTCCACTGTGCGTTGGACATACGGGTACAGCGATATCTTCGGTTACGTTGGGTTTCCAGATGAGATATGCATTTTCAGTGATAATCTTCATGATTCTTCTGTGACAAGTGTGCAAAAATACCGAAATCGCTGTTTTCGTGCTATTGAATGCGAAAAACACGTTTTATGGTGTTTTCAGCACTCCACAGTGCTTTTGATACGCTGATCCAGCGATATCGTCGATTTCGTGTGGTTGCCAGCTAAGACATGCATTTTCAGTGATAATCTTCGAGTTTCTACTGTGACAAGCGTTCAGAATAACCGAAATCGCTGTTTTCGTGCTATTTAATGCGAAAAACACGTTTTCTGGTGTTTTCAGCACTTCACATTGCGTTTGACATGCGGCATCAGCGATATCTTCGTTTTCGTGGGGTTTCCAGCTGAGATATGCATTTCCTACGATAATCTTGGATATACATCCGTGATAAGTATGCATAATCACCGACATTGCAGTTTTCTTGCTATTGAATGCGAAAAACACGTTTTCTGGCGTTTTCAGCACTCCACAGTGCTTTTGATACGCTGATACAGCGATATCTTCGTTTCCGTGGGGTTTCCAGCTGAGAAATGCATTTTCTACGATAATCTTGGATATCCTTCTTGGAGAAGTATGCAGAATCACCGAAAGCGCTGTTATCGTGCTGTTTAATGCGAAAAACACGTTTTCTGGTGTTTTCAGCACTTCACAGTGCGTTTGATATGCGGAAACTGCGATATCTTCGTTTTCGTGGGGTTTCCAGCTGAGACATGCATTTTGTGCGATAATCTTGGATATTCTTCTGTGAGAAGTATGCAGAATCACCGAAATTGCAGCTTTCTTGCTATTGAATGCGAAAAACACGTTTTCTGGTGTTTTGAGCACTCCACTGTGCGTTTGACATACGGGTACAGCGATATCTTCGGTTACGTTGGGTTTCCAGATGAGATAAGCATTTTCAGTGATAATCTTCATGATTCTTCTGTGACAACTATGCAGAATCACCGAAATCGCAGTTTTCGTGCTATTGAATGCGAAAAACACGTTTCCTGGTCCTTTCTGCTCTCTACAATGCGTTTGATATGCGGAAATAGCAATATCTCCGTTTGCGTGGGGTTGCCAGCTGAGACATGCATTTTCAGTAATAATCTTCGAGTGTCTCCTGTGACAAGCGTGCAGAATAATCGAAATCGCTGTTTTCGTGCTATTGAATGCGAAAAACACGTTTTATGGTGTTTTCAGCACTCCACAGTGCTTTTGATACGCTGATAGAGCGATATCTTCGTTTCCGTGGGGTTTCCAGCTAAGATATGCATTTCCTACGATAATCTTGGATATACTTCCGTGAGAAGTATGCATAATCACCGAAATTGCAGTTTTCTTGCTATTGAATGCGAAAAACACGTTTTCTGGAGTTTTCAGCACTTCACAGTGCGTTTGATATGCGGAAACTGCGATATCTTCGTTTCCGTGGGGTTTCCAGCTGGGACATGCATTTTCTACGATAAGCTTGGATATCCTTCCGCGAGAAGTATGCAGAATCAGCGAAATCGCTGTTTTCGTGCTATTTAACGCGAAGAACACGTTTTCTGGTGTTTTCAGCACTCCACAGTGCGTTTGACATTCGTATACAGCGATATCTTCGTTTTCGTGGGGTTTCCAGCTGAGATATGCATTTCCTACGATAATCTTGGATATACTTCCGTGATAAGTATGCATAATCACCGAAATTGCAGTTTTCTTGCTATTGAATGCGAAAAACACGATTTCTGGCGTTTTCAGCACTCCACAGTGCTTTTGATACGTTGATACAGCGATATCTTCGTTTCCGTGGGGTTACCAGCTGAGAAATGCATTTTCTACGATAATCTTGGATATCCTTCTTGGAGAAGTATGCAGAATCACCGAAAGCGCTGTTATCGTGCTATTTAACGCGAAGAACACGTTTTCTGGTGTTTTCAGCACTCCACAGTGCGTTTGACATTCGGATACAGCGATATCTTCGGTTTCGTTGGGTTTCCAGCTGACATATGCATTTTCAGTGATCATCCTCATGATTCTTCTGTGACAAGTATGCAGAATCACCGAGATCGCTGTTTTGGTGCTATTGAATGCGAAAAACACGTTTTATGATGTTTTCAGCACTCCACAGTGCTTTTGATACGTTGATACAGCGATATCTTCGTTTCCGTGGGGTATCCAGCTGGGACATGCATTTTCTACGATAAGCTTGGATATCCTTCCGCGAGAAGTATGCAGAATCAGCGAAATCGCTGTTTTCGTGCTATTGAATGCGAAAAACACGTTTTCTGGTGTTTTCAGCACTCCACAGTGCGTTTGACATTCGTATACAGCGATATCTTCGTTTTCGTGGGGTTTCCAGCTGAGATATGCATTTCCTACGATAATCTTGGATATACTTCCGTGATAAGTATGCATAATCACCGAAATTGCAGTTTTCTTGCTATTGAATGCGAAAAACACGATTTCTGGCGTTTTCAGCACTCCACAGTGCTTTTGATACGCTGATACAGCGATATCTTCGTTTCCGTGGGGTTACCAGCTGAGAAATGCATTTTCTACGATAATCTTGGATATCCTTCTTGGAGAAGTATGCAGAATCACCGAAAGCGCTGTTATCGTGCTATTTAACGCGAAGAACACGTTTTCTGGTGTTTTCAGCACTTCACAGTGCGTTTGACATGCGGCATCAGCAATATCTTCGGTTTCGTTGGGTTTCCAGCTGACATATGCATTTTCAGTGATCATCCTCATGATTCTTCTGTGACAAGTATGCAGAATCACCGAGATCGCTGTTTTGGTGCTATTGAATGCGAAAAACACGTTTTATGATGTTTTCAGCACTCCACAGTGCTTTTGATACGTTGATACAGCGATATCTTCGTTTCCGTGGGGTATCCAGCTGGGACATGCATTTTCTACGATAAGCTTGGATATCCTTCCGCGAGAAGTATGCAGAATCAGCGAAATCGCTGTTTTCGTGCTATTTAATGCGAAAAACACGTTTTCTGGTGTTTTCAGCACTTCACAGTGCGTTTGACATGCGGCATCAGCGATATCTTCGTTTTCGTGGGGTTTCCAGCTGAGATATGCATTTCCTACGATAATCTTGGATATACTTCCGTGATAAGTATGCATAATCACCGAAATTGCAGTTTTCTTGCTATTGAATGCGAAAAACACGTTTTCTGGTGTTTTCAGCACTTCACAGTGCGTTTGATATTCGGAAACTGCGATATCTTCGTTTTCGTGGGGTTTCCAGCTGAGACATGCATTTTGTGCGATAATCTTGGATATTCTTCTGTGAGAAGTATGCAGATTCACCGAAATCGCTGGCTCGCAGCTATATGAAGCGAAATGACACGATTCCTGGTGTCCCAGCACTCCACAGTGCGTTTGACATTCGGATACAGCGATATCTTCGGTTTCGTTGGGTTTCGAGCTGACATATGCATTTTCAGTGATCATCCTCATGATTCTTCTGTGACAAGTATGCAGAATCACCGAGATCGCTGTTTTGGTACTATTGAATGCGAAAAACACGTTTTATGGTGTTTTCATCACGCCACAGTGCTTTGGGTACGCTGATACAGCGATATCTTCGTTTCCGTGGGGTTTCCAACTGGGACATGCATTTTCCACGATAAGCTTGGATATACTTCCGTGAGAAGTATGCATAATCACCGAAATTGCAGTTTTCTTGCTAATGAATGCGAAAAACACGTTTTCTGGCGTTTTCAGCACTTCACAGTGCGTTTGATATGCGGAAACTGCGATATCTTCGTTTTCGAGGGGTTTCCAGCTGAGACATGCATTTTGTGCGATAGTCTTGGATATTCTTCTGTGAGAAGTATGCAGAATCACCGAAATTGCAGTTTTCTTGCTATTGAATGCGAAAAACACGTTTTCTGGTGTTTTGAGCACTCCACTGTGCGTTTGACATACGGGTACAGCGATATCTTCGGTTACGTTGGGTTTCCAGATGAGATATGCATTTTCAGTGATAATCTTCATGATTCTTCTGTGACAAGTGTGCAAAAATACCGAAATCGCTGTTTTCGTGCTATTTAATGCGAAATACACGTTTTCTGGTGTTTTCAGCACTCCACAGTGCGTTTGACATTCGGATACAGCGATATCTTTGGTTTCGTTGGGTTTCCAGCTGACATATGCATTTTCAGTGATCATCCTCATGATTCTTCTGTGACAAGTATGCAGAATCACCGAGATCGCTGTTTTGGTGCTATTGAATGCGAAAAACACGTTTTATGGTGTTTTCAGCACTCCACAGTGCTTTTGATCCGCTGATACAGCGATATCTTCGTTTCCGTAGGGTTTCCAGCTGGGACATGCATTTTCTACGATAAGCTTGGATATCCTTCCGCGAGAAGTATGCAGAATCAGCGAAATCGCTGTTTTCGTGCTATTTATTGCGAAAAACACGTTTTCTGGTGTTTTCAGCACTTCACAGTGCGTTTGATACGCGGAAACTGCGATATCTTCGTTTTAGGGGGGTTTCCAGCAGAGACATGCATTTTCTACGATAATCTTGGATATCCTTCTTGGAGAAGTATGCAGAATCACCGAAATTGCAGTTTTCTTGCTATTGAATGCGAAAAACACGTTTTTTGGCGTTTTCAGCACTCCACAGTGCTTTTGATACGTTGATACAGCGATATCTTCGTTTCCGTGGGGTTTCCAGCTGAGACATGCATTTTCTACGATAATCTTGGATATCCTTCTTGGAGAAGTATGCAGAATCACCGAAAGCGCTGTTATCGTGCTGTTTAATGCGAAAAACACGTTTTCTGGTGTTTTCAGCACTTCACAGTGCGTTTGATATGCGGAAACTGCGATATCTTCGTTTTCGTGGGGTTTCCAGCTGAGACATGCATTTTGTGCGATAATCTTGGATATTCTTCTGTGAAAAGTATGCAGAATCACCGAAATCGCTGGCTCGCAGCTATATAAAGCGAAATAACACGATTCCTGGTGTCCCAGCACTCCACAGTGCGTTTGACATTCGGATACAGCGATATCTTCGGTTTCGTTGGGTTTCCAGCTGACATATGCATTTTCAGTGATCATCCTCATGATTCTTCTGTGACAAGTATGCAGAATCGCCGAGATCGCTGTTTTGGAACTATTGAATGCGAAAAACACGTTTTGTGGTGTTTTCAGCACGCCACAGTGCTTTTGGTACGCTGATACAGCGATATCTTCGTTTCCGTGGGGTTTCCAGCTGACATATGCATTTTCAGTGATCATCCTCATGATTCTTCTGTGACAACTATGCAGAATCACCGAAATCGCAGTTTTCGTGCTATTGAATGCGAAAAACACGTTTCCTGGTGATTTCTGCACTCTACAATGCGTTTGATATGCGGAAATAGCGATATCTTCGTTTTCGTGGGGTTTCCAGCTGGGACATGCATTTTCTACGATAAGCTTGGATATTCATCTGTGAGAAGTATGCAGAATCACCGAAATTGCAGTTTTCTTGCTATTGAATGCGAAAAACACGTTTTCTGGAGTTTTGAGCACTCCACTGTGCGTTTGACATACGGGTGCAGCGATATCTTCGGTTACGATGGGTTTCCAGATGAGATATGCATTTTCAGTGATAATCTTCATGATTCTTCTGTGACAAGTGTGCAGAAATACCGAAATGTCTGTTTTCGTGCTATTTAATGCGAAATTCGCGTTTTCTGGTGTTTTCAGCACTCCACAGTGCGTTTGACATTCGGATACAGCGATATCTTCGGTTTCGTTGGGTTTCCAGCTGAGATATGCATTTTCAGTGATAATCTTCACGATTCTGCTATTACAAGTGTGCAGTAACACCGAAATCGCTGTTTTCGTGCTTTTGAATGCGAAAAACACGTTTTCTGGTGTTTTCAGCACTCCACAGTGCGTTTGATATGCGGAAACTGCGATATCTTCGGTGTCGTTGTTGTTTCCAGCTGAGATATGCATTTTCAGTGATGATCTTCACGATTCTGCTGTTACAAGTTTGCAGAAACACCGAAATCGCTGTTTTCGTGCTATTGAATGCGAAAAACACGTTTTCTGGTGTTTTCAGCACGCCACAGAGCGTTTGACATGCGGAAACTGCGATATCTTCGGTATCGTTGTTGTTTCCAGCTGAGATATGCATTTTCAGTGATCATCCTCATGATTCTTCTGTGACAACTATGCAGAATCACCGAAATCGCAGTTTTCGTGCTATTGAATGCGAAAAACACGTTTCCTGGTGCTTTCTGCACTCTACAATGCGTTTGATATGCGGAAATAGCGATATCTTCGTTTTCGTGGGGTTGCCAGCTGAGACATGCATTTTCAGTGATAATCTTCGAGTGTCTCCTGTGACAAGCGTGCAGAATAATCGAAATCGCTGTTTTCGTGCTATTGAATGCGAAAAACACGTTTTATGGTGTTTTCAGCACTCCACAGTGCTTTTGATACGCTGATAGAGCGATATCTTCGTTTCCGTGGGGTTTCCAGCTAAGATATGCATTTCCTACGAAAATCTTGGATATACTTCCGTGAGAAGTATGCTTAATCACCGAAATTGCAGTTTTCTTGCTATTGAATGCGAAAAACATGTTTCCTGGTGTTTTCAGCACTCCACAGTGCGTTTGATATGCGGAAACTGCGATATCTTCGGTTTCGTTGGGTTTCCAACTGAGATATGCATTTTCAGTGATAATCTTCGAGATGCTTCTGTGACAAGTTGTCAGATTCACCGAAATCGCTGTTTTCGTGCTATTGAATGCAAAAAATACGTTTTCTGGAGTTTTCAGCACTCCACAGTGCGTTTGGTACGCTGATACAGCGATATCTTCGGTTTCGTGTGGTTGCCAGCTAAGACATCCATTTTCAGTGATAATCTTCGAGTTTCTTCTGTGACAAGTGTGCAGAAATACCGAAATCGTTGTGTTCGTGCTATTTAATGCGAAATACACGTTTTCTGGTGTTTTCAGCAATCCACAGTGCGTTTGACATTCGGATACAGCGATATCTTCGGTTTCGTTGGGTTTCCAGCTGACATATGCATTTTCAGTGATAATCTTCACGATTCTGCTGTTACAAGTGTGCAGAAACACCGAAATCGCTGTTTTCGTGCTATTTAATGCGAACAACACGTTTTCTGGTGTTTTCAGAACTTCACTGTGAGTTTGATACGCGGAAACTGCGATATCTTCGGTTTCGTTGGGTTTCCAGATGAGATATGCATTTTCAGTGATAATCTTCATGATTCTTCTGTGACATGTGTGCAGAAATACCGAAATCGCTGTTTTCGTGCTATTTAATGCGAAATACACGTTTACTGGTGTTTTCAGCACTCCACAGTGCGTTTGACATTCGGATACAGCGATATCTTCGGTTTCGTTGGGTTTCCAGCTAACATATGCATTTTCAGTGATCATCCTCATGATTCTTCTGTGACAAGTATGCAGAATCACCGAGATCGCTGTTTTGGTGCTATTGAATGCGAAAAACACGTTTTATGGTGTTTTCAGCACTCCACAGTGCTTTTGATACGCTGATACAGCGATATCTTCGTTTCTGTAGGGTTTCCAGCTGGGACATGCATTTTCTACGATAAGCTTGGATATCCTTCCGCGAGAAGTATGCAGAATCAGCGAAATCGCTGTTTTCGTGCTATTTAATGCGAAAAACACGTTTTCTGGTGTTTTCAGCACTTCACAGTACGTTTGACATGCGGCATCAGCGATATCTTCGTTTTCGTGGGGTTTCCAGCTGAGATATGCAATTCCTACGATCATCTTGGATATACTTCCGTGAGAAGTATGCATAATCACCGAAATTGCAGTTTTCTTGCTATTGAATGCGAAAAACACGTTTTCTGGCGTTTTCAGCACTCCACAGTGCTTTGGGTACGCTGATACAGCGATATCTTCGTTTCCGTGGGGTTTCCAGCTGGGACATGCATTTTGCACGATAAGCTTGGATATTCTTCTGTGAGAAGTATGCAGAATCACCGAAATTGCAGTTTTCTTGCTATTGAATGCGAAAAACACGTTTTCTGGTGTTTTGAGCACTCCACTGTGCGTTTGACATACGGGTACAGCGATATCTTCGGTTACGTTGGGTTTCCAGATGAGATATGCATTTTCAGTGATAATCTTCATGATTCTTCTGTGATAAGTGTGCAAAAATACCGAAATAGCTGTTTTCGTGCTATTTAATGCGAAAAACACGTTTCCTGGTGATTTCTGCACTCTACAATGCGTTTGATATGCGGAAATAGCGATATCTTCGTTTCCGTAGGGTTTCCAGCTGGGACATGCATTTTCTACGATAAGCTTGGATATCCTTCCGCGAGAAGTATGCAGAATCAGCGAAATCGCTGTTTTCGTGCTATTTATTGCGAAAAACACGTTTTCTGGTGTTTTCAGCACTTCACAGTGCGTTTGACATGCGGCATCAGCGATATCTTCGTTTTCGTGGGGTTTCCAGCTGAGATATGCATTTCCTACGATAATCTTGGATATACTTCCGTGAGAAGTATGCATAATCACCGAAATTGCAGTTTTCTTGCTATTGAATGCGAAAAACACGTTTTCTGGCGTTTTCAGCACTCCACAGTGCTTTTGATACGCTGATACAGCGATATCGTCGATTTCGTGTGGTTGCCAGCTAAGACATGCATTTTCAGTGATAATCTTCGAGTTTCTTCTGTGACAAGCGTTCAGAATAACCGAAATCGCTGTTTTCGTGCTATTTAATGCGAAAAACACGTTTTCTGGTGTTTTCAGAACTTCACTGTGAGTTTGATACGCGGAAACTGCGATATCTTCGTTTTAGGGGGGTTTCCAGCAGAGACATGCATTTTCTACGATAATCTTGGATATCCTTCTTGGAGAAGTATGCAGAATCACCGAAATTGCAGTTTTCTTGCTATTGAATGCGAAAAACACGTTTTTTGGCGTTTTCAGCACTCCACAGTGCTTTTGATACGTTGATACAGCGATATCTTCGTTTCCGTGGGGTTTCCAGCTGAGACATGCATTTTCTACGATAATCTTGGATATCCTTCTTGGAGAAGTATGCAGAATCACCGAAAGCGCTGTTATCGTGCTGTTTAATGCGAAAAACACGTTTTCTGGTGTTTTCAGCACTTCACAGTGCGTTTGATATGCGGAAACTGCGATATCTTCGTTTTCGTGGGGTTTCCAGCTGAGACATGCATTTTCAGTGATCATCCTCATGATTCTTCTGTGACAAGTATGCAGAATCGCCGAGATCGCTGTTTTGGAACTATTGAATGCGAAAAACACGTTTTGTGGTGTTTTCAGCACGCCACAGTGCTTTTGATACGTTGATACAGCGATATCTTCGTTTCCGTGGGGTTTCCAGCTGAGACATGCATTTTCTACGATAATCTTGGATATCCTTCTTGGAGAAGTATGCAGAATCACCGAAAGCGCTGTTATCGTGCTGTTTAATGCGAAAAACACGTTTTCTGGTGTTTTCAGCACTTCACAGTGCGTTTGATATGCGGAAACTGCGATATCTTCGTTTTCGTGGGGTTTCCAGCTGAGACATGCATTTTGTGCGATAATCTTGGATATTCTTCTGTGAAAAGTATGCAGAATCACCGAAATCGCTGGCTCGCAGCTATATAAAGCGAAATAACACGATTCCTGGTGTCCCAGCACTCCACAGTGCGTTTGACATTCGGATACAGCGATATCTTCGGTTTCGTTGGGTTTCCAGCTGACATATGCATTTTCAGTGATCATCCTCATGATTCTTCTGTGACAAGTATGCAGAATCGCCGAGATCGCTGTTTTGGAACTATTGAATGCGAAAAACACGTTTTGTGGTGTTTTCAGCACGCCACAGTGCTTTTGGTACGCTGATACAGCGATATCTTCGTTTCCGTGGGGTTTCCAGCTGACATATGCATTTTCAGTGATCATCCTCATGATTCTTCTGTGACAACTATGCAGAATCACCGAAATCGCAGTTTTCGTGCTATTGAATGCGAAAAACACGTTTCCTGGTGATTTCTGCACTCTACAATGCGTTTGATATGCGGAAATAGCGATATCTTCGTTTTCGTGGGGTTTCCAGCTGGGACATGCATTTTCTACGATAAGCTTGGATATTCATCTGTGAGAAGTATGCAGAATCACCGAAATTGCAGTTTTCTTGCTATTGAATGCGAAAAACACGTTTTCTGGAGTTTTGAGCACTCCACTGTGCGTTTGACATACGGGTACAGCGATATCTTCGGTTACGTTGGGTTTCCAGATGAGATATGCATTTTCAGTGATAATCTTCATGATTCTTCTGTGACAAGTGTGCAGAAATACCGAAATCTCTGTTTTCGTGCTATTTAATGCGAAATTCGCGTTTTCTGGTGTTTTCAGCACTCCACAGTGCGTTTGACATTCGGAAACTGCGATATCTTCGTTTTCGAGGGGTTTCCAGCTGAGACATGCATTTTGTGCGATAGTCTTGGATATTCTTCTGTGAGAAGTATGCAGAATCACCGAAATTGCAGTTTTCTTGCTATTGAATGCGAAAAACACGTTTTCTGGTGTTTTGAGCACTCCACTGTGCGTTTGACATACGGGTACAGCGATATCTTCGGTTACGTTGGGTTTCCAGATGAGATATGCATTTTCAGTGATAATCTTCATGATTCTTCTGTGATAAGTGTGCAAAAATACCGAAATAGCTGTTTTCGTGCTATTTAATGCGAAATTCACGTTTTATGGTGTTTTCAGCACTCCACAGTGCTTTTGATACGCTGATACAGCGATATCTTCGTTTCCGTAGGGTTTCCAGCTGGGACATGCATTTTCTACGATAAGCTTGGATATCCTTCCGCGAGAAGTATGCAGAATCAGCGAAATCGCTGTTTTCGTGCTATTTATTGCGAAAAACACGTTTTCTGGTGTTTTCAGCACTTCGCAGTGCGTTTGACATGCGGCATCAGCGATATCTTCGTTTCCGTGGGGTTTCCAGCTGGGACATGCATTTTGCACGATAAGCTTGGATATACTTCCGTGAGAAGTATGCATAATCACCGAAATTGCAGTTTTCCTGCTATTGAATGCGAAAAACACGTTTTCTGGAGTTTTCAGCACTTCACAGTGCGTTTGATATGCGGAAACTGCGATATCTTCGTTTCCGTGGGGTTTCCAGCTGAGAAATGCATTTTCTACGATAATCATGGATATCCTTCTTGGAGAAGTATGCAGAATCACCGAAAGCGCTGTTATCGTGCAGTTTAATGCGAAAAACACGTTTTCTGGTGTTTTCAGCACTCCACAGTGCGTTTGACATTCGGATACAGCGATATCTTCGGTTTCGTGTGGTTGCCAGCTAAGACATGCATTTTCAGTGATAATCTTCGAGTTTCTTCTGCGACAAGCGTTCAGATTAACCGAAATCGCTGTTTTCGTGCTATTTAATGCGAAAAAAACGTTTTCTGGTGTTTACAGAACTTCACTGCGAGTTTGATACGCGGAAACTGCGATATCTTCGTTTTCGGGGGGTTTCCAGCTGACATATGCATTTTCAGTGATCATCCTCATGATTCTTCTGTGACAACTATGCAGAATCACCGAAATCGCAGTTTTCGTGCTATTGAATGCGAAAAACACGTTTCCTGGTGCTTTCTGCACTCTACAATGCGTTTGATATGCGGAAATAGCGATATCTTCGTTTTCGTGGGGTTGCCAGCTGAGACATGCATTTTCAGTGATAATCTTCGAGTGTCTCCTGTGACAAGTGTGCAGATTCACCGAAATCGCTGTTTTCGTGCTATTGAATGCAAAAAACACGTTTTCTGGTGTTTTCAGCTCTCCACAGTGCTTTTGATACGCTGATACAGCGATATCTTCGTTTCCGTGGGGTTTCCAGCTGGGACATGCATTTTCTACGATAAGCTTGGATATTCATCTGTGAGAAGTATGCAGAATCACCGAAATTGCAGTTTTCTTGCTATTGAATGCGAAAAACACGTTTTCTGGAGTTTTGAGCACTCCACTGTGCGTTTGACATACGGGTACAGCGATATCTTCGGTTACGTTGGGTTTCCAGATGAGATATGCATTTTCAGTGATAATCTTCACGATTCTGCTATTACAAGTGTGCAGTAACACCGAAATCGCTGTTTTCGTGCTTTTGAATGCGAAAAACACGTTTTCTGGTGTTTTCAGCACTCCACAGTGCGTTTGATATGCGGAAACTGCGATATCTTCGGTGTCGTTGTTGTTTCCAGCTGAGATATGCATTTTCAGTGATAATCTTCACGATTCTGCTGTTACAAGTGTGCAGAAACACCGAAATCGCTGTTTTCGTGCTATTGAATGCGAAAAACACGTTTTCTGGTGTTTTCAGCACGCCACAGAGCGTTTGACATGCGGAAACTGCGATATCTTCGGTATCGTTGTTGTTTCCAGCTGAGATATGCATTTTCAGTGATCATCCTCATGATTCTTCTGTGACAACTATGCAGAATCACCGAAATCGCAGTTTTCGTGCTATTGAATGCGAAAAACACGTTTCCTGGTGCTTTCTGCACTCTACAATGCGTTTGATATGCGGATATAGCGATATCTTCGTTTTCGTGGGGTTGCCAGCTGAGACATGCATTTTCAGTGATAATCTTCGAGTGTCTCCTGTGACAAGCGTGCAGAATAATCGAAATCGCTGTTTTCGTGCTATTGAATGCGAAAAACACGTTTTATGGTGTTTTCAGCACTCCACAGTGCTTTTGATACGCTGATACAGCGATATCTTCGTTTCTGTAGGGTTTCCAGCTGGGACATGCATTTTCTACGATAAGCTTGGATATCCTTCCGCGAGAAGTATGCAGAATCAGCGAAATCGCTGTTTTCGTGCTATTTAATGCGAAAAACACGTTTTCTGGTGTTTTCAGCACTCCACAGTGCGTTTGATATGCGGAAACTGCGATATCTTCGGTTTCGTTGGGTTTCCAGCTGAGATATGCATTTTCAGTGATAATCTTCGAGATGCTTCTGTGACAAGTGTGCAGATTCACCGAAATCGCTGTTTTCGTGCTATTGAATGCAAAAAATACGTTTTCTGGTGTTTTCAGCACTCCACAGTGCGTTTGGTACGCTGATACAGCGATATCTTCGTTTTCGTGTGGTTGCCAGCTAAGACATCCATTTTCAGTGATAATCTTCGAGTTTCTTCTGTGACAAGTGTGCAGAAATACCGAAATCGTTGTGTTCGTGCTATTTAATGCGAAATACACGTTTTCTGGTGTTTTCAGCAATCCACAGTGCGTTTGACATTCGGATACAGCGATATCTTCGGTTTCGTTGGGTTTCCAGCTGACATATGCATTTTCAGTGATAATCTTCACGATTCTGCTGTTACAAGTGTGCAGAAACACCGAAATCGCTGTTTTCGTGCTATTTAATGCGAACAACACGTTTTCTGGTGTTTTCAGAACTTCACTGTGAGTTTGAGACGCGGAAACTGCGATATCTTCGGTTTCGTTGGGTTTCCAGCTAACATATGCATTTTCAGTGATCATCCTCATGATTCTTCTGTGACAAGTATGCAGAATCACCGAGATCGCTGTTTTGGTGCTATTGAATGCGAAAAACACGTTTTATGGTGTTTTCAGCACTCCACAGTGCTTTTGATACGCTGATACAGCGATATCTTCGTTTCTGTAGGGTTTCCAGCTGGGACATGCATTTTCTACGATAAGCTTGGATATCCTTCCGCGAGAAGTATGCAGAATCAGCGAAATCGCTGTTTTCGTGCTATTTAATGCGAAAAACACGTTTTCTGGTGTTTTCAGCACTTCACAGTGCGTTTGACATGCGGCATCAGCGATATCTACGTTTTCGTGGGGTTTCCAGCTGAGATATGCAATTCCTACGATCATCTTGGATATACTTCCGTGAGAAGTATGCATAATCACCGAAATTGCAGTTTTCTTGCTATTGAATGCGAAAAACACGTTTTCTGGCGTTTTCAGCACTCCACAGTGCTTTTGATACGCTGATAGAGCGATATCTTCGTTTCCGTGGGGTTTCCAGCTAAGATATGCATTTCCTACGATAATCTTGGATATACTTCCGTGAGAAGTATGCATAATCACCGAAATTGCAGTTTTCGTGCTATTGAATGCGAAAAACACGTTTTCTGGTGTTTTCAGCACTTCACAGTGCGTTTGATATGCGGAAACTGCGATATCTTCGTTTTCGTGGGGTTTCCAGCTGAGACATGCATTTTGTGCGATAATCTTGGATATTCTTCTGTGAGAAGTATGCAGAATCACCGAAATTGCAGTTTTCTTGCTATTGAATGCGAAAAACACGTTTTCTGGTGTTTTGAGCACTCCACTGTGCGTTTGACATACGGGTACAGCGATATCTTCGGTTACGTTGGGTTTCCAGATGAGATAAGCATTTTCAGTGATAATCTTCATGATTCTTCTGTGACAACTATGCAGAATCACCGAAATCGCAGTTTTCGTGCTATTGAATGCGAAAAACACGTTTCCTGGTCCTTTCTGCACTCTACAATGCGTTTGATATGCGGAAATAGCGATATCTCCGTTTGCGTGGGGTTGCCAGCTGAGACATGCATTTTCAGTAATAATCTTCGAGTGTCTCCTGTGACAAGCGTGCAGAATAATCGAAATCGCTGTTTTCGTGCTATTGAATGCGAAAAACACGTTTTATGGTGTTTTCAGCACTCCACAGTGCTTTTGATACGCTGATAGAGCGATATCTTCGTTTCCGTGGGGTTTCCAGCTAAGATATGCATTTCCTACGATAATCTTGGATATACTTCCGTGAGAAGTATGCATAATCACCGAAATTGCAGTTTTCTTGCTATTGAATGCGAAAAACACGTTTTCTGGAGTTTTCAGCACTTCACAGTGCGTTTGATATGCGGAAACTGCGATATCTTCGTTTCCGTGGGGTTTCCAGCTGGGACATGCATTTTCTACGATAAGCTTGGATATCCTTCCGCGAGAAGTATGCAGAATCAGCGAAATCGCTGTTTTCGTGCTATTTAACGCGAAGAACACGTTTTCTGGTGTTTTCAGCACTTCACAGTGCGTTTGACATGCGGCATCAGCGATATCTTCGTTTTCGTGGGGTTTCCAGCTGAGATATGCATTTCCTACGATAATCTTGGATATACTTCCGTGAGAAGTATGCATAATCACCGAAATTGCAGTTTTCTTGCTATTGATTGCGAAAAACACGTTTTCTGGCGTTTTCAGCACTCCACAGTGCTTTTGATACGCTGATACAGCGATATCGTCGATTTCGTGTGGTTGCCAGCTAAGACATGCATTTTCAGTGATAATCTTCGAGTTTCTTCTGTGACAAGCGTTCAGAATAACCGAAATCGCAGTTTTCGTGCTATTTAATTCGAAAAACACGTTTTCTGGTGTTTTCAGAACTTCACTGTGAGTTTGATACGCGGAAACTGCGATATCTTCGTTTTAGGGGGGTTTCCAGCAGAGACATGCATTTTCTACGATAATCTTGGATATCCTTCTTGGAGAAGTATGCAGAATCACCGAAATTGCAGTTTTCTTGCTATTGAATGCGAAAAACACGTTTTTTGGCGTTTTCAGCATTCCACAGTGCTTTTGATAACCTGATACAGCGATATCTTCGTTTCCGTGGGGTTTCCAGCTGAGAAATGCATTATCTACGATAATCTTGGATATCCTTCTTGGAGAAGTATGCAGAATCACCGAAAGCGCTGTTATCGTGCTGTTTAATGCGAACAACACGTTTTCTGGTGTTTTCAGCACTTCACAGTGCGTTTGATATGCGGAAACTGCGATATCTTCGTTTTCGTGGGGTTTCCAGCTGAGACATGCATTTTGTGCGATAATCTTTGATATTCTTCTGTGAGAAGTATGCAGAATCACCGAAATCGCTGGCTCGCAGCTATATAAAGCGAAATAACACGATTCCTGGTGTCCCAGCACTCCACAGTGCGTTTGACATTCGGATACAGCGATATCTTCGGTTTCGTTGGGTTTCCAGCTGACATATGCATTTTCAGTGATAATCTTCACGATTCTGCTGTTACAAGTGTGCAGAAACACCGAAATCGCTGTTTTCGTGCTATTTAATGCGAACAATACGTTTTCTGGTGTTTTCAGAACTTCACTGTGAGTTTGATATGCGGAAACTGCGATATCTTCGGTTTCGTTGGGTTTCCAGATGAGATATGCATTTTCAGTGATAATCTTCATGATTCTTCTGTGACATGTGTGCAGAAATACCGAAATCGCTGTTTTCGTGCTATTTAATGCGAAATACACGTTTTCTGGTGTTTTCAGCACTCCACAGTGCGTTTGACATTCGGATACAGCGATATCTTCGGTTTCGTTGGGTTTCCAGCTAACATATGCATTTTCAGTGATCATCCTCATGATTCTTCTGTGACAAGTATGCAGAATCACCGAGATCGCTGTTTTGGTGCTATTGAATGCGAAAAACACGTTTTATGGTGTTTTCAGCACTCCACAGTGCTTTTGATACGCTGATACAGCGATATCGTCGATTTCGTGTGGTTGCCAGCTCAGACATGCATTTTCAGTGATAATCTTCGAGTTGCTTCTGTGACAAGCGTTCAGAATAACCGAAATCGCTGTTTTCGTGCTATTTAATGCGAAAAACACGTTTTCTGGTGTTTTCAGAACTTCACTGTGAGTTTGATACGCGGAAACTGCGATATCTTCGTTTTCGGGGGGTTTCCAGCAGAGACATGCATTTTCTACGATAATCTTGGATATCCTTCTTGGAGAAGTATGCAGAATCCCCGAAATTGCAGTTTTCTTGCTATTGAATGCGAAAAACACGTTTTCTGGCGTTTTCAACACTCCACAGTGCTTTTGATACGCTGATACAGCGATATCTTCGTTTCCGTGGGGTTTCCAGCTGAGAAATGCATTTTGTACGATAATCTTGGATATCCTTCTTGGAGATGTATGCAGAATCACCGAAAGCGCTGTTATCGTGCTGTTTAATGCGAAAAACACGTTTTCTGGTGTTTTCAGCACTTCACAGTGCGTTTGATATGCGGAAACTGCGATATCTTCGTTTCCGTGGAGTTTCCAGCTGGGACATGCTTTTTCTACGATAAGCTTGGAAATTCTTCTGTGAGAAGTATGCAGAATCACCGAAATTGCAGTTTTCTTGCTATTGAATGCGAAAAACACGTTTTCTGGTGTTTTGAGCACTCCACTGTGCGTTTGACATACGGGTACATTGATATCTTCGGTTACGTTGGGTTTCCAGATGAGATATGCATTTTCAGTGATAATCTTCATGATTCTTCTGTGACAAGTGTGCAGAAATACCGAAATCGCTGTTTTCGTGCTATTTAATGCGAAATACACGTTTTCTGGTGTTTTCAGCACTCCACAGTGCGTTTGACATTCGGATACAGCGATATCTTCGGTTTCGTTGGGTTTCCAGCTGAGATATGCATTTTCAGTGATAATCTTCACGATTCTGCTGTTACAAGTGTGCAGAAACACTGAAATCGCTGTTTTCGTGCTTTTGAATGCGAAAAACACGTTTCCTGGTGCTTTCTGCACTCTACAATGCGTTTGATATGCGGAAAATGCGATATCTTCGTTTTCGTGGGGTTGCCAGCTGAGACATGCATTTTCAGTGATAATCTTTGTGTGTCTCCTGTGACAAGCGTGCAGAATAATCGAAATCGCTGTTTTGGGGCTATTGAATGCGAAAAACACGTTTTATGGTGTTTTCAGCACTCCACAGTGCTTTTGATACGCTGATACAGCGATATCTTCGTTTCCGTGAGGTTTCCAGCTGGGACATGCATTTTCTAGGATAAGCTTGGATATCCTTCTGCGAGAAGTATGCAGAATCACCGAAATCGCTGTTTTCGTGCTATTGAATGCGAGAAACTCGTTTTCTGGTGTTTTGAGCACTCCACTGTGCGATTGACATGCGGGTACAGCGATATCTTCGTTTCCGTGGGGTTTCCAGCTGGGACATGCATTTTCTACGATAAGCTTGGATATGCTTCCGCGAGAAGTATGCATAATCACCGAAACTGCAGTTTTCTTGCTATTGAATGCGAAAAACACGTTTCCTGGTGTTTTCAGCACTCCACAGTGCGTTTGATATGCGGAAACTGCGATATCTTCGGTTTCGTTGGGTTTCCAGCTGAGATATGCATTTTCAGTGATAATCTTCGAGATGCTTCTGTGACAAGTGTGCAGATTCACCGAAATCGCTGTTTTCGTGCTATTGAATGCAAAAAATACGTTTTCTGGTGTTTTCAGCACTCCACAGTGCGTTTGGTACGCTGATACAGCGATATCTTCGTTTTCGTGTGGTTGCCAGCTAAGACATGCTTTTTCAGTGATAATCTTCGAGTTTCTTCTGTGACAAGTGTGCAGAAATACCGAAATCGTTGTTTTCGTGCTATTTAATGCGAAATACACGTTTTCTGGTGTTTTCAGCAATCCACAGTGCGATTGACATTCGGATACAGCGATATCTTCGGTTTCGTTGGGTTTCCAGCTGACATATGCATTTTCAGTGATCATCCTCATGATTCTTCTGCGAGAAGTATGCAGAATCACCGAAATCGCTGTTTTCGTGCTATTGAATGCGAGAAACTCGTTTTCTGGTGTTTTGAGCACTCCACTGTGCGATTGACATGCGGGTACAGCGATATCTTCGTTTCCGTGAGGTTTCCAGCTGGGACATGCATTTTCTAGGATAAGCTTGGATATCCTTCTGCGAGAAGTATGCAGAATCACCGAAATCGCTGTTTTCGTGCTATTGAATGCGAGAAACTCGTTTTCTGGTGTTTTGAGCACTCCACTGTGCGATTGACATGCGGGTACAGCGATATCTTCGTTTCCGTGGGGTTTCCAGCTGGGACATGCATTTTCTACGATAAGCTTGGATATCCTTCCGCGAGAAGTATGCATAATCACCGAAATTGCAGTTTTCTTGCTATTGAATGCGAAAAACACGTTTCCTGGTGTTTTCAGCCTTCCACAGTGCGTTTGATATGCGGAAACTGCGATATCTTCGGTTTCGTTGGGTTTCCAGCTGAGATATGCATTTTCAGTGATAATCTTCGAGATGCTTCTGTGACAAGTGTGCAGATTCACCGAAATCGCTGTTTTCTTGCTATTGAATGCGAAAAACACGTTTTCTGGCGTTTTCAGCACTCCACAGTGCTTTTGATACGCTGATACAGCGATATCGTCGATTTCGTGTGGTTGCCAGCTCAGACATGCATTTTCAGTGATAATCTTCGAGTTTCTTCTGTGACAAGAATTCAGAATAACCGAAATCGCTGTTTTCGTGCTATTTAATGCGAAAAACACGTTTTCTGGTGTTTTCAGAACTTCACTGTGAGTTTGATACGCGGAAACTGCGATATCTTCGTTTTCGAGGGGTTTCCAGCAGAGTCATGCATTTTCTACGATAATCTTGGATATCCTTCTTGGAGAAGTATGCAGAATCCCCGAAATTGCAGTTTTCTTGCTATTGAATGCGAAAAACACGTTTTCTGGCGTTTTCAGCACTCCACAGTGCTTTTGATACGCTGATACAGCGATATCTTCGTTTCCGTGGGGTTTCCAGCTGAGAAATGCATTTTGTACGATAATCTTGGATATCCTTCTTGGAGAAGTATGCAGAATCACCGAAAGCGCTGTTATCGTGCTGTTTAATGCGAAAAACACGTTTTCTGGTGTTTTCAGCACTTCACAGTGCGTTTGATATGCGGAAACTGCGATATCTTCGTTTCCGTGGGGTTTCCAGCTGGGACATGCATTTTCTACGATAAGCTTGGATATTCTTCTGTGAGAAGTATGCAGAATCACCGAAATTGCAGTTTTCTTGCTATTGAATGCGAAAAACACGTTTTCTGGTGTTTTGAGCACTCCACTGTGCGTTTGACATACGGGTACAGCGATATCTTCGGTTACGTTGGATTTCCAGATGAGATATGCATTTTCAGTGATAATCTTCATGATTCTTCTGTGACAAGTGTGCAGAAATACCGAAATCGCTGTTTTCGTGCTATTTAATGCGAAATACACGTTTTCTGGTGTTTTCAGCACTCCACAGTGCGTTTGACATTCGGATACAGCGATATCTTCGGTTTCGTTGGGTTTCCAGCTGAGATATGCATTTTCAGTGATAATCTTCACGATTCTGCTGTTACAAGTGTGCAGAAACACTGAAATCGCTGTTTTCGTGCTTTTGAATGCGAAAAACACGTTTTCTGGTGTTTTCAGCCCTCCACAGTGCGTTTGACATGCGGAAACTGCGATATCTTCGGTGTCGTTGTTGTTTCCAGCTGAGATATGCATTTTCAGTGATAATCTTCACGATTCTGCTGTTACAAGTGTGCAGAAACACCGAAATCGCTGTTTTCGTGCTATTGATTGCGAAAAACACGTTTCCTGGTGCTTTCTGCACTCTACAATGCGTTTGATATGCGGAAAATGCGATATCTTCGTTTTCGTGGGATTGCCAGCTGAGACATGCATTTTCAGTGATAATCTTCGAGTGTCTCCTGTGACAAGCTTGCAGAATATTCGAAATCGCTGTTTTCGTGCTATTGAATGCAAAAAATACGTTTTCTGGTGTTTTCAGCACTCCACAGTGCGTTTGGTACGCTGATACAGCGATATCTTCGTTTTCGTGTGCTTGTCAGCTAAGACATGCATTTTCAGTGATAATCTTCGAGTTTCTTCTGTGACAAGTGTGCAGAAATACCGAAATCGTTGTTTTCGTGCTATTTAATGCGAAATACACGTTTTCTGGTGTTTTCAGCAATCCACAGTGCGTTTGACATTCGGAAACTGCGATATCTTCGGTGTCGTTGTTGTTTCCAGCTGAGATATGCATTTTCAGTGATCATCCTCATGATTCTTCTGTGACAAGTATGCAGAATCACCGAGATCGCTGTTTTGGGGCTATTGAATGCGAAAAACACATTTCCTGGTGCTTTCTGCACTCTACAATGCGTTTGATATGCGGAAAATGCGATATCTTCGTTTTCGTGGGGTTGCCAGCTGAGACATGCATTTTCAGTGATAATCTTCGAGTGTCTCCTGTGACAAGCGTGCAGAATAATCGAAATCGCTGTTTTCGTGCTATTGAATGCGAAAAACACGTTTTATGGTGTTTTCAGCACTCCACAGTGCTTATGATACGCTGATAGAGCGATATCTTCGTTTCCGTGGGGTTTCCAGCTAAGATATGCATTTCCTACGAAAATCTTGGATATACTTCCGTGAGAAGTATGCATAATCACCGAAATTGCAGTTTTCTTGCTATTGAATTCGAAAAACACGTTTCCTGGTGTTTTCAGCACTCCACAGTGCGTTTGATATGCGGAAACTGCGATATCTTCGGTTTCGTTGGGTTTCCAGCTGAGATATGCATTTTCAGTGATAATCTTCGAGATGCTTCTGTGACAAGTGTGCAGAAATACCGAAATCGCTGTTTTCGTGCTATTTAATGCGAAATACACGTTTCCTGGTGTTTTCAGCACTCCACAGTGCGTTTGATATGCGGAAACTGCGATATCTTCGGTTTCGTTGGGTTTCCAGCTGAGATATGCATTTTCAGTGATAATCTTCGAGATGCTTCTGTGACAAGTGTGCAGAAATACCGAAATCGCTGTTTTCGTGCTATTTAATGCGAAATACACGTTTTCTGGTGTTTTCAGCACTCCACAGTGCGTTTGACATTCGGATACAGCGATATCTTCGGTTTCGTTGGGTTTCCAGCTGAGACATGCATTTTCAGTGATAATCTTCGAGTGTCTCCTGTGACAAGCTTGCAGAATAATCGAAATCGCTGTTTTCGTGCTATTGAATGCAAAAAATACGTTTTCTGGTGTTTTCAGCACTCCACAGTGCGTTTGGTACGCTGATACAGCGATATCTTCGTTTTCGTGTGCTTGTCAGCTAAGACATGCATTTTCAGTGATAATCTTCGAGTTTCTTCTGTGACAAGTGTGCAGAAATACCGAAATCGTTGTTTTCGTGCTATTTAATGCGAAATACACGTTTTCTGGTGTTTTCAGCAATCCACAGTGCGATTGACATTCGGATACAGCGATATCTTCGGTTTCGTTGGGTTTCCAGCTGACATATGCATTTTCAGTGATCATCCTCATGATTCTTCTGTGACAAGTATGCAGAATCACCGAGATCGCTGTTTTGGGGCTATTGAATGCGAAAAACACGTTTTATGGTGTTTTCAGCACTCCACAGTGCTTTTGATACGCTGATACAGCGATATCTTCGTTTCCGTGAGATTTCCAGCTGGGACATGCATTTTCTAGGATAAGCTTGGATATCCTTCTGCGAGAAGTATGCAGAATCACCGAAATCGCTGTTTTCGTGCTATTGAATGCGAGAAACTCGTTTTCTGGTGTTTTGAGCACTCCACTGTGCGATTGACATGCGGGTACAGCGATATCTTCGTTTCCGTGGGGTTTCCAGCTGGGACATGCATTTTCTACGATAAGCTTGGATATCCTTCCGCGAGAAGTAAGCAGAATCACCGAAATCGCTGTTTTCGTGCTATTGAATGCGAGAAACTCGTTTTCTGGTGTTTTGAACACTCCACTGTGCGTTTGACATGCGGGTACAGCGATATCGTCGTTTTCGTGTGATTGCAAGCTAAGACATGCATTTTCAGTGATAATCTTCGAGATTCTTCTGTGACAAGCGTTCAGAATAACCGAAATCGCTGTTTTCGTGCTATTTAATGCGAACAACACTTTTTCTGGTGTTTTCATAACTTCACTGTGAGTTTGATACGCGGAAACTGCGATATCTTCGGTTTCGTTGGGTTTCCAGATGAGATATGCATTTTCAGTGATAATCTTCATGATTCTTCTGTGACATGTGTGCAGAAATACCGAAATCGCTGTTTTCGTGCTATTTAATGCGAAATACACGTTTTCTGGTGTTTTCAGCACTCCACAGTGCGTTTGACATTCGGATACAGCGATATCTTCGGTTTCGTTGGGTTTCCAGCTAACATATGCATTTTCAGTGATCATCCTCATGATTCTTCTGTGACAAGTATGCAGAATCACCGAAATCGCAGTTTTCGTGCTATTGAATGCGAAAAACACGTTTCCTGGTCCTTTCTGCACTCTACAATGCGTTTGATATGCGGAAATAGCGATATCTCCGTTTGCGTGGGGTTGCCAGCTGAGACATGCATTTTCAGTAATAATCTTCGAGTGTCTCCTGTGACAAGCGTACAGAATAATCGAAATCGCTGTTTTCGTGCTATTGAATGCGAAAAACACGTTTTATGGTGTTTTCAGCACTCCACAGTGCTTTTGATACGCTGATAGAGCGATATCTTCGTTTCCGTGGGGTTTCCAGCTAAGATATGCATTTCCTACGATAATCTTGGATATACTTCCGTGAGAAGTATGCATAATCACCGAAATTGCAGTTTTCTTGCTATTGAATGCGAAAAACACGTTTTCTGGAGTTTACAGCACTCCACAGTGCTTTTGATACGCTGATACAGCGATATCTTCGTTTCCGTAGGGTTTCCAGCTGGGACATGCATTTTCTACGATAAGCTTGGATATCCTTCCGCGAGAAGTATGCAGAATCAGCGAAATCGCTGTTTTCGTGCTATTTATTGCGAAAAACACGTTTTCTGGTGTTTTCAGCACTTCACAGTGCGTTTGACATGCGGCATCAGCGATATCTTCGTTTTCGTGGGGTTTCCAGGTGAGATATGCATTTCCTACGATAATCTTGGATATACTTCCGTGAGAAGTATGCATAATCACCGATATTGCAGTTTTCTTGCTATTGAATGCGAAAAACACGTTTTCTGGCGTTTTCAGCACTCCACAGTGCTTTTGGTACGCTGATACAGCGATATCTTCGGTTTCGTTGGGTTTCCAGCTGGGACATGCATTTTCTACGATAAGCTTGGATATACTTCCGTGAGAAGTATGCATAATCACCGAAATTGCAGTTTTCTCGCTATTGAATGCGAAAAACACGTTTTCTGGAGTTTTCAGCACTTCACAGTGCGTTTGATATGCGGAAACTGCGATATCTTCGTTTCCGTGGGGTTTCCAGCTGAGAAATGCATTTTCTACGATAATCATGGATATCCTTCTTGGAGAAGTATGCAGAATCACCGAAAGCGCTGTTATAGTGCAGTTTAATGCGAAAAACACGTTTTCTGGCGTTTTCAGCACTCCACAGTGCTTTTGATACGCGGATACAGCGATATCGTCGATTTCGTGTGGTTGCCAGCTAAGACATGCATTTTCAGTGATAATCTTCGAGTTTCTTCTGCGACAAGCGTTCAGAATAACCGAAATCGCTGTTTTCGTGCTATTTAATGCGAAAAAAACGTTTTCTGGTGTTTTCAGAACTTCACTGTGAGTTTGATACGCGGAAACTGCGATATCTTCGTTTTCGGGGGGGTTCCAGCTGACATATGCATTTTCAGTGATCATCCTCATGATTCTTCTGTGACAACTATGCAGAATCACCGAAATCGCAGTTTTCGTGCTATTGAATGCGAAAAACACGTTTCCTGGTGCTTTCTGCACTCTACAATGCGTTTGATATGCGGAAATAGCGATATCTTCGTTTTCGTGGGATTGCCAGCTGAGAAATGCATTTTCAGTGATAATCTTCGAGTGTCTCCTGTGACAAGCGTGCAGAATAATCGAAATCGCTGTTTTCGTGCTATTGAATGCGAAAAACACGTTTTATGGTGTTTTAAGCACTCCACAGTGCTTTTGATACGCTGATAGAGCGATATCTTCGTTTCCGTGGGGTTTCCAGCTAAGATATGCATTTCCTACGATAATCTTGGATATACTTCCGTGAGAAGTATGCATAATCACCGAAATTGCAGTTTTCATGCTATTGAATGCGAAAAACACGTTTCCTGGTGTTTTCAGCACTCCACAGTGCGTTTGATATGCGGAAACTGCGATATCTTCGGTTTCGTTGGGTTTCCAGATGAGATATGCATTTTCAGTGATAATCTTCATGATTCTTCTGTGACAAGTGTGCAGAAATACCAAAATCGCTGTTTTCGTGCTATTTAATGCGAAATACACGTTTTCTGGTGTTTTCAGCACTCCACAGTGCGTTTGACATTCGGATACAGCGATATCTTCGGTTTCGTTGGGTTTCCAGTTGAGATATGCATTTTCAGTGATAATCTTCACGATTCTGCTGTTACAAGTGTGCAGAAACACCGAAATCGCTGTTTTCGTGCTTTTGAATGCGAAAAACACGTTTTCTGGTGTTTTCAGCCCTCCACAGTGCGTTTGATATGCGGAAACTGCGATATCTTCGGTGTCGTTGGGTTTCCAGCTGACATATGCATTTTCAGTGATCATCCTCATGATTCTTCTGTGACAAGTATGCAGAATCACCGAGATCGCTGTTTTGGTGCTATTGAATGGGAAAAACACGTTTTATGGTGTTTTCAGCACTCCACAGTGCTTTTGATACGCTGATACAGCGATATCTTCGTTTCCGTAGGGTTTCCAGCTGGGACATGCATTTTCTACGATAAGCTTGGATATCCTTCCGCGAGAAGTATGCAGAATCAGCGAAATCGCTGTTTTCGTGCTATTTATTGCGAAAAACACGTTTTCTGGTGTTTTCAGCACTTCACAGTGCGTTTGACATGCGGCATCAGCGATATCTTCGTTTTCGTGGGGTTTCCAGCTGAGATATGCATTTCCTCCGATAATCTTGGATATACTTCCGTGAGAAGTATGCATAATCACCGATATTGCAGTTTTCTTGCTATTGAATGCGAAAAACACGTTTTCTGGCGTTTTCAGCACTCCACAGTGCTTTTGATACGCTGATACAGCGATATCGTCGATTTCGTGTGGTTGCCAGCTAAGACATGCATTTTCAGTGATAATCTTGGATATTCTTCTGTGAGAAGTATGCAGAATCACCGAAATCGCTGGCTCGCAGCTATATAAAGCGAAATAACACGATTCCTGGTGTCCCAGCACTCCACAGTGCGTTTGACATTCGGATACAGCGATATCTTCGGTTTCGTTGGGTTTCCAGCTGACATATGCATTTTCAGTGATCATCCTCATGATTCTTCTGTGACAAGTATGCAGAATCGCTGAGATCGCTGTTTTGGTACTATTGAATGCGAAAAACACGTTTTATGGTGTTTTCAGAACGCCACAGTGCTTTTGGTACGCTGATACAGCGATATCTTCGTTTCCGTGGTGTTTCCAGCTGGGACATGCATTTTCTACGATAAGCTTGGATATACTTCCGTGAGAAGTATGCATAATCACCGAAATTGCAGTTTTCTCGCTATTGAATGCGAAAAACACGTTTTCTGGAGTTTTCAGCACTTCACAGTGCGTTTGATATGCGGAGACTGCGATATCTTCGTTTCCGTGGGGTTTCCAGCTGAGAAATGCATTTTCTACGATAATCATGGATATCCTTCTTGGAGAAGTATGCAGAATCACCGAAAGCGCTGTTATCGTACAGTTTAATGCGAAAAACACGTTTTCTGGCGTTTTCAGCACTCCACAGTGCTTTTGATACGCTGATACAGCGATATCGTCGATTTCGTGTGGTTGCCAGCTAAGACATGCATTTTCAGTGATAATCTTCGAGTTTCTTCTGCGACAAGCGTTCAGAATAACCGAAATCGCTGTTTTCGTGCTATTTAATGCGAAAAAAACGTTTTCTGGTGTTTTCAGAACTTCACTGTGAGTTTGATACGCGGAAACTGCGATATGTTCGTTTTCGGGGGGTTTCCAGCTGACATATGCATTTTCAGTGATCATCCTCATGATTCTTCTGTGACAACTATGCAGAATCACCGAAATCGCAGTTTTCGTGCTATTGAATGCGAAAAACACGTTTCCTGGTGCTTTCTGCACTCTACAATGCGTTTGATATGCGGAAATAGCGATATCTTCGTTTTCGTGGGGTTGCCAGCTGAGACATGCATTTTCAGTGATAATCTTCGAGTGTCTCCTGTGACAAGCGTGCAGAATAATCGAAATCGCTGTTTTCGTGCTATTGAATGCAAAAAACACGTTTTCTGGTGTTTTCAGCTCTCCACAGTGCTTTTGATACGCTGATACAGCGATATCTTCGTTTCCGTGGGGTTTCCAGCTGGGACATGCATTTTCTACGATAAGCTTGGATATTCTTCTGTGAGAAGTATGCAGAATCACCGAAATTGCAGTTTTCTTGCTATTGAATGCGAAAAACACGTTTTCTGGTGTTTTGAGCACTCCACTGTGCGTTTGACATACGGGTACAGCGATATCTTCGGTTACGTTGGGTTTCCAGATGAGATATGCATTTTCAGTGATAATCTTCATGATTCTTCTGTGACAAGTGTGCAGAAATACCGAAATCGCTGTTTTCGTGCTATTTAATGCGAAATACACGTTTTCTGGTGTTTTCAGCACTCCACAGTGCGTTTGACATTCGGATACAGCGATATCTTCGGTTTCGTTGGGTTTCCAGTTGAGATATGCATTTTCAGTGATAATCTTCACGATTCTGCTGTTGCAAGTGTGCAGAAACACCGAAATCGCTGTTTTCGTGCTTTTGAATGCGAAAAACACGTTTTCTGGTGTTTTCAGCCCTCCACAGTGCGTTTGATATGCGGAAACTGCGATATCTTCGGTGTCGTTGTTGTTTCCAGCTGAGATATGCATTTTCAGTGATAATCTTCATGATTCTTCTGTGACAACTATGCAGAATCACCGAAATCGCAGTTTTCGTGCTATTGAATGCGAAAAACACGTTTCCTGGTGTTTTCAGCACTCCACAGTGCGTTTGATATGCGGAAACTGCGATATCTTCGGTTTCGTTGGGTTTCCAGCTGAGATATGCATTTTCAGTGATAATCTTCGAGATGCTTCTGTGACAAGTGTGCAGATTCACCGAAATCGCTGTTTTCGTGCTATTGAATGCAAAAAATACGTTTTCTGGTGTTTTCAGCACTCCACAGTGCGTTTGGTACGCTGATACAGCGATATCTTCGTTTTCGTGTGGTTGCCAGCTAAGACATGCATTTTCAGTGATAATCATCGAGTTTCTTCTGTGACAAGTGTGCAGAAATACCGAAATCGTTGTTTTCGTGCTATTTAATGCGAAATACACGTTTTCTGGTGTTTTCAGCAATCCACAGTGCGTTTGACATTCGGATACAGCGATATCTTCGGTTTCGTTGGGTTTCCAGCTGACATATGCATTTTCAGTGATCATCCTCATGATTCTTCTGTGACAAGTATGCAGAATCACCGAGATCGCTGTTTTGGGGCTATTGAATGCGAAAAACACGTTTTATGGTGTTTTCAGCACTCCACAGTGCTTTTGATACGCTGATACAGCGATATCTTCGTTTCCGTGGGGTTTCCAGCTGGGACATGCATTTTCTATGATAAGCTTGGATATCCTTCTGCGAGAAGTATGCAGAATCACCGAAATCGCTGTTTTCGTGCTATTGAATGCGAGAAACTCGTTTTCTGGTGTTTTGAGCACTCCACTGTGCGTTTGACATGCGGGTACAGCGATATCTTCGTTTCCGTGGGGTTTCCAGCTGGGACATGCATTTTCTACGATAAGCTTGGATATCCTTCAGCGAGAAGTAAGCAGAATCACCGAAATCGCTGTTTTCGTGCTATTGAATGCGAGAAACTCGTTTTCTGGTGTTTTGAGCACTCCACTGTGCGTTTGACATGCGGGTACAGCGATATCGTCGTTTTCGTGTGATTGCAAGCTAAGACATGCATTTTCAGTGATAATCTTCGAGTTTCTTCTGTGACAAGCGTTCAGAATAACGGAAATCGCTGTTTTCGTGCTATTTAATGCGAAGAACACGTTTTCTGGCGTTTTCAGCACTCCACAGTGCTTTTGATACGCTGATACAGCGATATCTTCGTTTCCGTGGGGTTTCCAGCTGAGAAATGCATTTTGTACGATAATCTTGGATATCCTTCTTGGAGAAGTATGCAGAATCAACGAAAGCGCTGTTATCGTGCTGTTTAATGCGAAAAACACGTTTTCTGGTGTTTTCAGCACTTCACAGTGCGTTTGATATGCGGAAACTGCGATATCTTCGGTGTCGTTGTTGTTTCCAGCTGAGATATGCATTTTCAGTGATAATCTTCGAGTTTCTTCTGTGACAAGCGTTCAGAATAACCGAAATCGCTGTTTTCGTGCTATTTAATGCGAAAAACACGTTTTCTGGTGTTTTCAGAACTTCACTGTGAGTTTGATACGCGGAAACTGCGATATCTTCGTTTTCGTGGGGTTTCCAGCTGAGACATGCATTTTTTGCGATAATCTTGGATATTCTTCTGTGAGAAGTATGCAGAATCACCGAAATCGCTGTTTTCGTGCTATTCAATGCGAAATACACGTTTTCAGGTGTTTTCAGCACTCCTCAGTGCGTTTGACATTCGGATACAGCGATATCTTCGGTTTCGTTGGGTTTCCAGCTGACATATGCATTTTCAGTGATCATCCTCATGATTCTTCTGTGACAAGGATGCAGAATCACCGAGATCGCTGTTTTGGTGCTATTGAATGCGAAAAACACGTTTTATGGTGTTTTCAGCACTCCACAGTGCTTTTGATACGCTGATACAGCGATATCTTCGTTTCCGTAGGGTTTCCAGCTGGGACATGCATTTTCTACGATAAGCTTGGATATCCTTCAGCGAGAAGTATGCAGAATCAGCGAAATCGCTGTTTTCGTGCTATTTAATGCGAAAAACACGTTTTCTGGTGTTTTCAGAACTTCACTGTGAGTTTGATACGCTGATACAGCGATATCTTCGTTTCCGTAGGGTTTCCAGCTGGGACATGCATTTTCTACGATAAGCTTGTATATCCTTCAGCGAGAAGTATGCAGAATCAGCGAAATCGCTGTTTTAGTGCTATTTAATGCGAAAAACACGTTTTCTGGTGTTTTCAGCACTTCACAGTGTGTTTGACATGCGGCATCAGCGATATTTTCGTTTTCGTGGGGTTTCCAGCTGAGATATGCATTTCCTACGATAATCTTGGATATACTTCCGTGAGAAGTATGCATAATCACCGAAATTGCAGTTTTCTTGCTATTGAATGCGAGAAACTCGTTTTCTGGTGTTTTGAGCACTCCACTGTGCGTTTGACATGCGGGTACAGCGATATCGTCGTTTTCGTGTGATTGCAAGCTAGGACATGCATTTTCAGTGATAATCTTCGAGTTTCTTCTGTGACAAGCGTTCAGAATAACCGAAATCGCTGTTTTCGTGCTATTCAATGCGAAAAACACGTTTTCTGGCGTTTTCAGCACTTCACAGTGCGTTTGATATGCGGAAACTGCGATATCTTCGTTTTCGTGGGGTTTCCAGTTGATACATGCATTTTCTACGATAATCTTGGGTATTCTTCTGAGAGAAGTATGCAGAATCACCGGTATCGCTGTTTTCGTTCTATTTAATGCGAAAAACGCATTTTCTCGTGTGATGAGCACTCCACAGTGCGTTTGATATGCGGAAATTGCGATATCTACGGGTTCGCTGGGTTCCGAGCTAAGATATGCATTTTCAGTGATAATCTTCGAGATGCTTCTGTGACAAGGGTGCAGAAACACCGAAATCGCTGTTTTCGTGCTATTGAATGCGAAAAACCACTTTTGTGGTGTTTTCAGCACTCCACAGTGCGTTTGACATGCGGAAACTGCAATATCTTCGGTTTTCGTTGGGTTTCCAGATGAGATATGCATTTTCAGTGATAATCCTCATGATTCTTCTGTGACAAGTGTGCAGAATCACCGAAATCGCTGTTTTCGTGCTATTGAATGCGAAAAACAACTTTTGTGGTGTTTTCAGCACTCCACAGTGCGTTTGACATTCGGATACAGTGAAATCTTCGGATTCGTTGGGTTTCCAGCTATGATATGCATTTTCAGTTATAATCTTCGAGTTTCTTCTGTGACAAGCGTGCAGAATCTCCGAAATCGCAGTTTTCGTGCTATTTAATGCGAAAAACACGTTTTCTGGTGTTTTCAGAACTTCACAGTGCGTTTGATATGCGGAAACTGCGATATCTTCGTTTTCGTGGGGTTTCCAGCTAAGACATGCATTTTCAGCGATAATCTTCGAGTTTCTTCTGTGACAAGCGTGCAGGATAACCGAAATCGCTGTTTTCGTGCTATTTAATGCGAAAAACACGTTTTCCGGCGTTTTCAGCACGTCACAGTGCGTTTGATATGCGGAAACTGCGATATCTTCGTTTTCGTGGGGTTTCCAGCTAAGATATGCATTTCCTACGATAATCTTGGATATACTTCCGTGAGAAGTATGCACAATCACCGAAATCGCAGTTTCCGTGCTATTGAATGCGAAAAACACGTTTCCTGGTGTTTTCAGCACTCCACAGTGCGTTTGATATGCGGAAACAGCGATATCTTCGTTTTCGTGGGGTTGCCAGCAGAGACATGCATTTTCAGTGATAATCTTCGAGTGTCTCCTGTGACAAGCGTGCAGAATAATCGAAATCGCTGTTTTCGTGCTATTTAATGCAATAAACACGTTTTCAGGTGTTTTGAGCACTCCACTGTGCGTTTGACGTGCGGGTACAGCGATATCGTCGTTTTCGTGTGATTGCAAGCTAAGACATGCATTTTCAGTGATAATCTTCGAATTTCTTCTGTGACAAGCGTTCAGAATAACCGAAATCGCTGTTTTCGTGCTATTTAATGCGAAGAACACGTTTTCTGGCGTTTTCAGCACTCCACAGTGCTTTTGATATGCTGATACAGCGATATCTTCGTTTTCGTGTGGTTGCCAGCTAAGACATGCATTTTCTACGATAAGCTTGGATATCCTTCCGCGAGAAGTATGCAGAATCAGCGAAATCGCTGTTTTCGTGCTATTTAATGCGAAAAACACGTTTTCTGGTGTTTTCAGCAATCCACAGTGCGTTTGACATTCGGATATAGCGATATCTTCGGTTTCGTTGGGTTTCCAGCTGACATATGCATTTTCAGTGATCATCCTCATGATTCTTCTGTGACAAGTATGCAGAATCACCGAGATCGCTGTTTTGGGGCTATTGAATGCGAAAAACACGTTTTATGGTGTTTTCAGCACTCCACAGTGCTTTTGATACGCTGATACAGCGATATCTTCGTTTCCGTGGGGTTTCCAGCTGGGACATGCATTTTCTATGATAAGCTTGGATATCCTTCTGCGAGAAGTATGCAGAATCACCGAAATCGCTGTTTTCGTGCTATTGAATGCGAGAAACTCGTTTTCTGGTGTTTTGAGCACTCCACTGTGCGTTTGACATGCGGGTACAGCGATATCTTCGTTTCCGTGGGGTTTCCAGCTGGGACATGCATTTTCTACGATAAGCTTGGATATCCTTCCGCGAGAAGTAAGCAGAATCACCGAAATCGCTGTTTTCGTGCTATTGAATGCGAGAAACTCGTTTTCTGGTGTTTTGAGCACTCCACTGTGCGTTTGACGTGCGGGTACAGCGATATCGTCGTTTTCGTGTGATTGCAAGCTAAGACATGCATTTTCAGTGATAATCTTCGAATTTCTTCTGTGACAAGCGTTCAGAATAACCGAAATCGCTGTTTTCGTGCTATTTAATGCGAAGAACACGTTTTCTGGCGTTTTCAGCACTCCACAGTGCTTTTGATATGCTGATACAGCGATATCTTCGTTTCCGTGGGGTTTCCAGCTGAGAAATGCATTTTGTACGATAATCTTGGATATCCTTCTTGGAGAAGTATGCAGAATCAACGAAAGCGCTGTTATCGTGCTGTTTAATGCGAAAAACACGTTTTCTGGTGTTTTCAGCACTTCACAGTGCGTTTGATATGCGGAAACTGCGATATCTTCGGTGTCGTTGTTGTTTCCAGCTGAGATATGCATTTTCAGTGATAATCTTCGAGTTTCTACTGTGACAAGCGTTCAGAATAACCGAAATCGCTGTTTTCGTGCTATTTAATGCGAAAAACACGTTTTCTGGTGTTTTCAGAACTTCACTGTGAGTTTGATACGCGGAAACTGCGATATCTTCGTTTTCGTGGTGTTTCCAGCTGAGACATGCATTTTTTGCGATAATCTTGGATATTCTTCTGTGAGAAGTATGCAGAATCACCGAAATCGCTGTTTTCGTGCTATTCAATGCGAAATACACGTTTTCAGGTGTTTTCAGCACTCCTCAGTGCGTTTGACATTCGGATACAGCGATATCTTCGGTTTCGTTGGGTTTCCAGCTGACATATGCATTTTCAGTGATCATCCTCATGATTCTTCTGTGACAAGGATGCAGAATCACCGAGATCGCTGTTTTGGTGCTACTGAATGCGAAAAACACGTATTATGGTGTTTTCAGCACTCCACCGTGCTTTTGAAACGCTGATACAGCGATATCTTCGTTTCCGTAGGGTTTCCAGCTGGGACATGCATTTTCTACGATAAGCTTGGATATCCTTCAGCGAGAAGTATGCAGAATCAGCGAAATCGCTGTTTTCGTGCTATTTAATGCGAAAAACACGTTTTCTGTTGTTTTCAGAACTTCACTGTGAGTTTGATACGCGGAAACTGCGATATCTTCGTTTTCGTGGGGTTTCCAGCTGAGACATGCATTTTTTGCGATAATCTTGGATATTCTTCTGTGAGAAGTATGCAGAATCACCGAAATCGCTGTTTTCGTGCTATTCAATGCGAAATACACGTTTTCAGGTGTTTTCAGCACTCCTCAGTGCGTTTGACATTCGGATACAGCGATATCTTCGGTTTCGTTGGGTTTCCAGCTGACATATGCATTTTCAGTGATCATCCTCATGATTCTTCTGTGACAAGGATGCAGAATCACCGAGATCGCTGTTTTGGTGCTATTGAATGCGAAAAACACGTTTTATGGTGTTTTCAGCACTCCACAGTGCTTTTGATACGCTGATACAGCGATATCTTCGTTTCCGTAGGGTTTCCAGCTGGGACATGCATTTTCTACGATAAGCTTGTATATCCTTCAGCGAGAAGTATGCAGAATCAGCGAAATCGCTGTTTTCATGCTATTTAATGCGAAAAACACGTTTTCTGGTGTTTTCAGCACTTCACAGTGTGTTTGACATGCGGCATCAGCGATATTTTCGTTTTCGTGGGGTTTCCAGCTGAGATATGCATTTCCTACGATAATCTTGGATATACTTCCGTGAGAAGTATGCATAATCACCGAAATTGCAGTTTTCTTGCTATTGAATGCGAGAAACACGTTTTCTGGCGTTTTCAGCACTCCACAGTGCTTTTGATATGCGGAAACTGCGATATCTTCGTTTTCGTGGGGTTTCCAGCTGAGACATGCATTTTTTGCGATAATCTTGGATATTCTTCTGTGAGAAGTATGCAGAATCACCGAAATCGCTGTTTTCGTGCTATTCAATGCGAAATACACGTTTTCAGGTGTTTTCAGCACTCCTCAGTGCGTTTGACATTCGGATACAGCGATATCTTCGGTTTCGTTGGGTTTCCAGCTGACATATGCATTTTCAGTGATCATCCTCATGATTCTTCTGTGACAAGGATGCAGAATCACCGAGATCGCTGTTTTGGTGCTATTGAATGCGAAAAACACGTTTTATGATGTTTTCAGCACTCCACAGTGCTTTTGATACGCTGATACAGCGATATCTTCGTTTCCGTGGGGTTTCCAGCTGGGACATGCATTTTCTACGATAAGCTTGGATATCCTTCCGCGAGAAGTATGCAGAATCAGCGAAATCGCTGTTTTCGTGCTATTTAATGCGAAAAACACGTTTTCTGGTGTTTTCAGCACTTCACAGTGCGTTTGACTTGCGGCATCAGCGATATCTTCGTTTTCGGGGGGTTTCCAGCAGAGACATGCATTTTCTACGATAATCTTGGATATCCTTCTTGGAGAAGTATGCAGAATCACCGAAATTGCAGTTTTCTTGCTATTGAATGCGAAAAACACGTTTTCTGGCGTTTTCAGCACTCCACAGTGCTTTTGATATGCGGAAACTGCGATATCTTCGTTTTCGTGGGGTTTCCAGCTGAGACATGCATTTTGTGCGATAATCTTGGAAATTCTTCTGTGAGAAGTATGCAGAATCACCGAAATTGCAGTTTTCTTGCTATTTAATGCGAAAAACACGTTTTCTGGTATTTTCAGAACTTCACTGTGAGTTTGATACGCGGAAACTGCGATATCGTCGTTTTCGGGGGGTTTCCAGCTGACATATGCATTTTCAGTGATCATCCTCATGATTCTTCTGTGACAACTATGCAGAATCACCGAAATCGCAGTTTTCGTGCTATTGAATGCGAAAAACACGTTTTCTGGTATTTTCAGAACTTCACTGTGAGTTTGATACGCGGAAACTGCGATATCGTCGTTTTCGGGGGGTTTCCAGCTGACATATGCATTTTCAGTGATCATCCTCATGATTCTTCTGTGACAACTATGCAGAATCACCGAAATCGCAGTTTTCGTGCTATTGAATGCGAAAAACATGTTTTCTGGTGCTTTCTGCACTCTACAATGCGTTTGATATGCGGAAATAGCGACATCTTCGTTTCCGTGGGGTTTCCAGCTGGGACATGCATTTTCTACGATAATCATGGATATCCTTCTTGGAGAAGTATGCTGAATCACCGAAAGCGCTGTTTTCGTGCTATTGAATGCGAGAAACTCGTTTTCTGGTGTTTTGAGCACTCCACTGTGCGTTTGACATGCGGGTACAGCGATATCTTCGTTTCCGTGGGGTTTCCAGCTGGGACATGCATTTTCTACGATAAGCTTGGATATCCTTCCGCGAGAAGTAAGCAGAATCACCGAAATCGCTGTTTTCGTGCTATTGAATGCGAGAAACTCGTTTTCTGGTGTTTTGAGCACTCCACTGTGCGTTTGACATGCGGGTACAGCGATATCGTCGTTTTCGTGGGGTTTCCAGCTGAGACATGCATTTTGTGCGATAATCTTGGATATTCTTCTGCGAGAAGTAAGTAGAATCACCGAAATTGCAGTTTTCTTGCTATTTAATGCGAAAAACACGTTTTCTGGTATTTTCAGAACTTCACTGTGAGTTTGATACGCGGAAACTGCGATATCGTCGTTTTCGGGGGGTTTCCAGCTGACATATGCATTTTCAGTGATCATCCTCATGATTCTTCTGTGACAACTATGCAGAATCACCGAAATCGCAGTTTTCGTGCTATTGAATGCGAAAAACATGTTTTCTGGTGCTTTCTGCAATCTACAATGCGTTTGATATGCGGAAATAGCGACATCTTCGTTTTCGTGGGGTTGCCAGCTGAGACATGCATTTTCAGTGATAATCTTCGAGTGTCTCCTGTGACAAGTGTGCAGAAATACCGAAATCGTTGTTTTCGTGCTATTTAATGCGAAATACACGTTTTCTGGTGTTTTCAGCAATCCACAGTGCGTTTGACATTCGGATACAGCGATATCTTCGGTTTCGTTGGGTTTCCAGCTGATATATGCATTTTCAGTGATCATCCTCATGATTCTTCTGTGACAAGTATGCAGAATCACCGAGATCGCTGTTTTGGGGCTATTGAATGCGAAAAACACGTTTTATGGTGTTTTCAGCACTCCACAGTGCTTTTGATACGCTGATACAGCGATATCTTCGTTTCCGTAGGGTTTCCAGCTGGGACATGCATTTTCTAGGATAAGCTTGGATATCCTTCCGCGAGACGTATGCAGAATCACCGAAATCGCTGTTTTCGTGCTATTTAATGCGATAGACACGTTTTCTGGTGTTTTCAGCACTTCACAGTGCGTTTGGTATGCGGAAACTGCGATATCTTCGTTTTCATGGGGTTTCCAGCTGAGACATGCATTTTGTGCGATAATCTTGGATATTCTTCTGCGAGAAGTAAGCAGAATCACCGAAATCGCTGTTTTCGTGCTATTGAATCCGAAAAACACGTTTTCTGGTGTTTTCTTCACTCCACTGTGAGTTTGACATGCGGCATCAGCGATATCTTCGTTTTCGTGGGGTATCCAGTTGAGACATGCATTTTCTACGATAATCTTGGGTATTCTTCTGTGAGAAGTATGCAGAATCACCGGTATCGCTGTTTTCGTTCTATTTAATGCGAAAAACGCATTTTCTCGTTTGATGAGCACTCCACAGTGCGTTTGATATGCGGAAACTGCGATATATACGGGTTCGCTGGGTTTCGAGATAAGATATGCATTTTCATTGATAATCTTCGAGATGCTTCTGTGACAAGTGTGCAGAAACACCGAAATCGCTGTTTTCGTGCTATTGAATGCGAAAAACACGTTTTCTGGTGTTTTCAGCAATCCACAGTGCGTTTGACATTCGGATACAGCGATATCTTCGGTTTCGTTGGGTATCCAGCTTACATATGCATTTTCAGTGATCATCCTCATGATTCTTCTGTGACAAGTATGCAGAATCACCGAGATCGCTGTTTTGGGGCTATTGAAAGCGAAAAACACGTTTTATGGTGTTTTCAGCACTCCACAGTGCTTTTGATACGCTGATACAGCGATATCTTCGTTTCCGTGGGGTTTCCAGCTGGGACATGCATTTTCTAGGATAAGCTTGGATATCCTTCCGCGAGAAGTATGCAGAATCACCGAAATCGCTGTTTTCGTGCTATTTAATGCGAAAAACAAGTTTTCTGGAGTTTTCAGCACTCCGCAGTGCGTTTGGTACGCTGATACAGCGATATCTTCGTTTTCGTGTGGTTGCCAGCTAAGACATGCATTTTCAGTGATAATCTTCGAGTTTCTTCTGTGACATGTGTGCAGAAATACCGAAATCGTTGTTTTCGTGCTATTTAATGCGAAATACACGTTTTCTGGTGTTTTCAGCAATCCACAGTGCGTTTGACATTCGGATACAGCGATATCTTCGGTTTCGTTGGGTTTCCAGCTGACATATGCATTTTCAGTGATCATCCTCATGATTCTTCTGTGACAAGTATGCAGAATCACCGAGATCGCTGTTTTGGGGCTATTGAATGCGAAAAACACGTTTTATGGTGTTTTCAGCACTCCACAGTGCTTTTGATACGCTGATACAGCGATATCTTCGTTTCCGTGGGGTTTCCAGCTGGGACATGCATTTTCTAGGATAAGCTTCTATATCCTTCCGCGAGAAGTATGCAGAATCACCGAAATCGCTGTTTTCGTGCTATTTAATACGAAAAACACGTTTTCTGGTGTTTTCAGCACTTCACAGTGCGTTTGGTATGCGGAAATTGCGATATCTTCGTTTTCGTGGGGTTTCCAGCTGAGACATGCATTTTGTGCGATAATCTTGGATATTCTTCTGCGAGAAGTAAGCAGAATCGCCGAAATCGCTGTTTTCGTGCTATTGAATGCGAAAAACACGTTTTCTGGTGTTTTCTGCACTCCACTGTGAGTTTGACATGCGGCATCAGCGATATCTCCGTTTTGGTGGGGTTTCCAGCTCAGAAATGCATTTTCTACAATAATCTTGTATATCCTTCTGCGAGAAGTATGCAGAATCACCGAAATCGCTGTTTTCGTGCTATTGAATGCGAGAAACTCGTTTGCTGGTGTTTTGAGCACTCCACTGTGCGTTTGACATGCGGGTACAGCGATATCTTCGTTTCCGTGGGGTTTCCAGCTGGGACGTGCATTTTCTACGATAAGCTTGGATATCCTTCCGCGAGAAGTAAGCAGAATCAACGAAATCGCTGTTTTCGTGCTATTGAATGCGAGAAACTCGTTTTCTGGTGTTTTGAGCACTCCACTGTGCGTTTGACATGCGGGTACAGCGATATCGTCGTTTTCGTGGGGTTTCCAGCTGAGACATGCATTTTGTGCGATAATCTTGGATATTCTTCTGCGAGAAGTAAGTAGAATCACCGAAATTGCAGTTTTCTTGCTATTTAATGCGAAAAACACGTTTTCTGGTATTTTCAGAACTTCACTGTGAGTTTGATACGCGGAAACTGCGATATCGTCGTTTTCGGGGGGTTTCCAGCTGACATATGCATTTTCAGTGATCATCCTCATGATTCTTCTGTGACAACTATGCAGAATCACCGAAATCGCAGTTTTCGTGCTATTGAATGCGAAAAACATGTTTTCTGGTGCTTTCTGCAATCTACAATGCGTTTGATATGCGGAAATAGCGACATCTTCGTTTTCGTGGGGTTGCCAGCTGAGACATGCATTTTCAGTGATAATCTTCGAGTGTCTCCTGTGACAAGTGTGCAGAAATACCGAAATCGTTGTTTTCGTGCTATTTAATGCGAAATACACGTTTTCTGGTGTTTTCAGCAATCCACAGTGCGTTTGACATTCGGATACAGCGATATCTTCGGTTTCGTTGGGTTTCCAGCTGATATATGCATTTTCAGTGATCATCCTCATGATTCTTCTGTGACAAGTATGCAGAATCACCGAGATCGCTGTTTTGGGGCTATTGAATGCGAAAAACACGTTTTATGGTGTTTTCAGCACTCCACAGTGCTTTTGATACGCTGATACAGCGATATCTTCGTTTCCGTAGGGTTTCCAGCTGGGACATGCATTTTCTAGGATAAGCTTGGATATCCTTCCGCGAGAAGTATGCAGAATCACCGAAATCGCTGTTTTCGTGCTATTTAATGCGATAGACACGTTTTCTGGTGTTTTCAGCACTTCACAGTGCGTTTGGTATGCGGAAACTGCGATATCTTCGTTTTCATGGGGTTTCCAGCTGAGACATGCATTTTGTGCGATAATCTTGGATATTCTTCTGCGAGAAGTAAGCAGAATCACCGAAATCGCTGTTTTCGTGCTATTGAATCCGAAAAACACGTTTTCTGGTGTTTTCTTCACTCCACTGTGAGTTTGACATGCGGCATCAGCGATATCTTCGTTTTCGTGGGGTATCCAGTTGAGACATGCATTTTCTACGATAATCTTGGGTATTCTTCTGTGAGAAGTATGCAGAATCACCGGTATCGCTGTTTTCGTTCTATTTAATGCGAAAAACGCATTTTCTCGTTTGATGAGCACTCCACAGTGCGTTTGATATGCGGAAACTGCGATATATACGGGTTCGCTGGGTTTCGAGATAAGATATGCATTTTCATTGATAATCTTCGAGATGCTTCTGTGACAAGTGTGCAGAAACACCGAAATCGCTGTTTTCGTGCTATTGAATGCGAAAAACACGTTTTCTGGTGTTTTCAGCAATCCACAGTGCGTTTGACATTCGGATACAGCGATATCTTCGGTTTCGTTGGGTATCCAGCTTACATATGCATTTTCAGTGATCATCCTCATGATTCTTCTGTGACAAGTATGCAGAATCACCGAGATCGCTGTTTTGGGGCTATTGAAAGCGAAAAACACGTTTTATGGTGTTTTCAGCACTCCACAGTGCTTTTGATACGCTGATACAGCGATATCTTCGTTTCCGTGGGGTTTCCAGCTGGGACATGCATTTTCTAGGATAAGCTTGGATATCCTTCCGCGAGAAGTATGCAGAATCAACGAAATCGCTGTTTTCGTGCTATTTAATGCGAAAAACACGTTTTCTGGTGTTTTCAGCACTCCGCAGTGCGTTTGGTACGCTGATACAGCGATATCTTCGTTTTCGTGTGGTTGCCAGCTAAGACATGCATTTTCAGTGATAATCTTCGAGTTTCTTCTGTGACATGTGTGCAGAAATACCGAAATCGTTGTTTTCGTGCTATTTAATGCGAAATACACGTTTTCTGGTGTTTTCAGCAATCCACAGTGCGTTTGACATTCGGATACAGCGATATCTTCGGTTTCGTTGGGTTTCCAGCTGACATATGCATTTTCAGTGATCATCCTCATGATTCTTCTGTGACAAGTATGCAGAATCACCGAGATCGCTGTTTTGGGGCTATTGAATGCGAAAAACACGTTTTATGGTGTTTTCAGCACTCCACAGTGCTTTTGATACGCTGATACAGCGATATCTTCGTTTCCGTGGGGTTTCCAGCTGGGACATGCATTTTCTAGGATAAGCTTCTATATCCTTCCGCGAGAAGTATGCAGAATCACCGAAATCGCTGTTTTCGTGCTATTTAATACGAAAAACACGTTTTCTGGTGTTTTCAGCACTTCACAGTGCGTTTGGTATGCGGAAATTGCGATATCTTCGTTTTCGTGGGGTTTCCAGCTGAGACATGCATTTTGTGCGATAATCTTGGATATTCTTCTGCGAGAAGTAAGCAGAATCGCCGAAATCGCTGTTTTCGTGCTATTGAATGCGAAAAACACGTTTTCTGGTGTTTTCTGCACTCCACTGTGAGTTTGACATGCGGCATCAGCGATATCTCCGTTTTGGTGGGGTTTCCAGCTCAGAAATGCATTTTCTACAATAATCTTGTATATCCTTCTGCGAGAAGTATGCAGAATCACCGAAATCGCTGTTTTCGTGCTATTGAATGCGAGAAACTCGTTTGCTGGTGTTTTGAGCACTCCACTGTGCGTTTGACATGCGGGTACAGCGATATCTTCGTTTCCGTGGGGTTTCCAGCTGGGACATGCATTTTCTACGATAAGCTTGGATATCCTTCCGCGAGAAGTAAGCAGAATCACCGAAATCGCTGTTTTCGTGCTATTGAATGCGAGAAACTCGTTTTCTGGTGTTTTGAGCACTCCACTGTGCGTTTGACATGCGGGTACAGCGATATCGTCGTTTTCGTGGGGTTTCCAGCTGAGACATGCATTTTGTGCGATAATCTTGGATATTCTTCTGCGAGAAGTAAGCAGAATCACCGAAATCGCTGTTTTCGTGCTATTGAATCCGAAAAACACGTTTTCTGGTGTTTTCTGCACTCCACTGTGAGTTTGACATGCGGCATCAGCGATATCTTCGTTTTGGTGGGGTTTCCAGCTGAGAAATGCATTTTCTACAATAATCTTGTATATTCTTCTGCGAGAAGTATGCAGAATCACCGAAATCGCTGTTTTCGTGCTATTGAATGCGAGAAACTCGTTTGCTGGTGTTTTGAGCACTCCACTGTGCGTTTGACATGCGGGTACAGCGATATCTTCGTTTCCGTGGGGTTTCCAGCTGAGATATGCAATTCCTACGATCATCTTGGATATACTTCCGTGAGAAGTATGCATAATCACCGAAATTGCAGTTTTCTTGCTATTGAATGCGAAAAACACGTTTTCTGGCGTTTTCAGCACTCCACAGTGCTTTTGATACGCTGATACAGCGATATCGTCGATTTCGTGTGGTTGCCAGCTCAGACATGCATTTTCAGTGATAATCTTCGAGTTTCTTCTGTGACAAGCGTTCAGAATAACCGAAATCGCTGTTTTCGTGCTATTTAATGCGAAAAACACGTTTTCTGGTGCTTTCAGAACTTCACTGTGAGTTTGATACGCGGAAACTGCGATATCTTCGTTTTCGGGGGGTTTCCAGCAGAGACATGCATTTTCTACGATAATCTTGGATATCCTTCTTGGAGAAGTATGCAGAATCACCGAAATTGCAGTTTTCTTGCTATTGAATGCGAAAAACACGTTTTCTGGCGTTTTCAGCACTCCACAGTGCTTTTGATACGCTGATACAGCGATATCTTCGTTTCCGTGGGGTTTCCAGCTGAGAAATGCATTTTGTACGATAATCTTGGATATCCTTCTTGGAGAAGTATGCAGAATCACCGAAAGCGCTGTTATCGTTCTGTTTAATGCGAAAAACACGTTTTCTGGTGTTTTCAGCACTTCACAGTGCGTTTGATATGCGGAAACTGCGATATCTTCGTTTTCGTGGGGTTTCCAGCTGAGACATGCATTTTGTGCGATAATCTTGGATATTCTTCTGTGAGAAGTATGCAGAATCACCGAAATCGCTGGCTCGCAGCTATATAAAGCGAAATAACACGATTCCTGGTGTCCCAGCACTCCACAGTGCGTTTGACATTCGGATACAGCGATATCTTCGGTTTCGTTGGGTTTCCAGCTGACATATGCATTTTCAGTGATCATCCTCATGATTCTTCTGTGACAAGTATGCAGAATCACCGAGATCGCTGTTTTGGTGCTATTGAATGCGAAAAACACGTTTTATGGTGTTTTCAGCACTCCACAGTGCTTTTGATACGCTGATACAGCGATATCTTCGTTTCTGTAGGGTTTGCAGCTGGGACATGCATTTTCTACGATAAGCTTGGATATCCTTCCGCGAGAAGTATGCAGAATCAGCGACATCGCTGTTTTCGTGCTATTTAATGCGAAAAACACGTTTTCTGGTGTTTTCAGCACTTCACATTGCGTTTGACATGCGGCATCAGCGATATCTTCGTTTTCGTGGGGTTTCCAGCTGAGATATGCAATTCCTACGATCATCTTGGATATACTTCCGTGAGAAGTATGCATAATCACCGAAATTGCAGTTTTCTTGCTATTGAATGCGAAAAACACGTTTTCTGGCGTTTTCAGCACTCCACAGTGCTTTTGATACGCTGATACAGCGATATCGTCGATTTCGTGTGGTTGCCAGCTCAGACATGCATTTTCAGTGATAATCTTCGAGTTTCTTCTGTGACAAGCGTTCAGAATAACCGAAATCGCTGTTTTCGTGCTATTTAATGCGAAAAACACGTTTGCTGGTGTTTTCAGAACTTCACTGTGAGTTTGATACGCGGAAACTGCGATATCTTCGGTTTCGTTGGGTTTCCAGCTGACATATGCATTTTCAGTGATCATCCTCATGATTCTTCTGTGACAGCTGTGCAGAATCACCGAGATCGCTGTTTTGGGGCTATTGAATGCGAAAAACACGTTTTCTGTTGCTTTCAGCACTTCACAGTGCGTTTGACATTCGGATACAGCGATATCTTCGGTTTCGATGTGTTTCCAGCTGACATATGCATTTTCAGTGATCATCCTCATGGTTCTTCTGTGACAACTATGCAGAATCACCGAAATTACAGTTTTCTTGCTATTGAATGCGAAAAACACGTTTCATGGTGTTTTCAGCACTCCACAGTGCGTTCGATATGCGGAAACTGCGATATCTTCGGTTTCGTTGGGTTTCCAGCTGAGATATGCATTTTCAGAGATAATCTTCGAGATGCTTCTGCGGCAAGTGTGCAGATTCACCGACATCGCTGTTTTCGTGCTATTGAATGCAAAAAACACGTTTTCTGGTGTTTTCAGCACTCCACAGTGCGTTTGGTACGCTGATACAGCGATATCTTCGTTTTCGTGTGGTTGCCAGCTAAGACATGCATTTTCAGTGATAATCTTCGAGTTTCTTCTGTGACAAGTGCGCAGAAATACCGAAATCGTTGTTTTCGTGCTATTTAATGCGAAAAACACGTTTTCTGGTGTTTTCAGAACTCCACTGTGAGTTTGACATGCGGCAACAGCGATATCGTCGTTTTCGTGGGGTATCCAGCTGAGACATGCATTTTCTACGATAATCTTGGATATCCTCTGCGAGAAGAATGCAGAATCACCGAAATCGCTGTTTTCGTGCTATTGAATGCGATAACCACGTTTTCTGGTGTTTTCAGCAATCCACAGTGCGTTTGACATGCGGATACTGCGATATCGTCGTTTTCGTGGGGTTTCCAGCTAAGATATGCATTTCCTACGATAATCTTGGATATTCTTCTGTGAGAAGCATGCATAATCACCGAAATTGCAGTTTTCTTGCTATTGAATGCGAAAAACACGTTTTATGGTGTTTTCAGCACTCCACAGTGCTTTTGATACGCTGATACAGCGATATCTTCGTTTCCGTAGGGTTTCCAGCTGGGACATGCATTTTCTAGGATAAGCTTGGATATCCTTCCGCGAGAAGTATGCAGAATCACCGAAATCGCTGTTTTCGTGCTATTTAATGCGATAGACACGTTTTCTGGTGTTTTCAGCACTTCACAGTGCGTTTGGTATGCGGAAACTGCGATATCTTCGTTTTCATGGGGTTTCCAGCTGAGACATGCATTTTGTGCGATAATCTTGGATATTCTTCTGCGAGAAGTAAGCAGAATCACCGAAATCGCTGTTTTCGTGCTATTGAATCCGAAAAACACGTTTTCTGGTGTTTTCTTCACTCCACTGTGAGTTTGACATGCGGCATCAGCGATATCTTCGTTTTCGTGGGGTATCCAGTTGAGACATGCATTTTCTACGATAATCTTGGGTATTCTTCTGTGAGAAGTATGCAGAATCACCGGTATCGCTGTTTTCGTTCTATTTAATGCGAAAAACGCATTTTCTCGTTTGATGAGCACTCCACAGTGCGTTTGATATGCGGAAACTGCGATATATACGGGTTCGCTGGGTTTCGAGATAAGATATGCATTTTCATTGATAATCTTCGAGATGCTTCTGTGACAAGTGTGCAGAAACACCGAAATCGCTGTTTTCGTGCTATTGAATGCGAAAAACACGTTTTCTGGTGTTTTCAGCAATCCACAGTGCGTTTGACATTCGGATACAGCGATATCTTCGGTTTCGTTGGGTATCCAGCTTACATATACATTTTCAGTGATCATCCTCATGATTCTTCTGTGACAAGTATGCAGAATCACCGAGATCGCTGTTTTGGGGCTATTGAAAGCGAAAAACACGTTTTATGGTGTTTTCAGCACTCCACAGTGCTTTTGATACGCTGATACAGCGATATCTTCGTTTCCGTGGGGTTTCCAGCTGGGACATGCATTTTCTAGGATAAGCTTGGATATCCTTCCGCGAGAAGTATGCAGAATCAACGAAATCGCTGTTTTCGTGCTATTTAATGCGAAAAACACGTTTTCTGGTGTTTTCAGCACTCCGCAGTGCGTTTGGTACGCTGATACAGCGATATCTTCGTTTTCGTGTGGTTGCCAGCTAAGACATGCATTTTCAGTGATAATCTTCGAGTTTCTTCTGTGACATGTGTGCAGAAATACCGAAATCGTTGTTTTCGTGCTATTTAATGCGAAATACACGTTTTCTGGTGTTTTCAGCAATCCACAGTGCGTTTGACATTCGGATACAGCGATATCTTCGGTTTCGTTGGGTTTCCAGCTGACATATGCATTTTCAGTGATCATCCTCATGATTCTTCTGTGACAAGTATGCAGAATCACCGAGATCGCTGTTTTGGGGCTATTGAATGCGAAAAACACGTTTTATGGTGTTTTCAGCACTCCACAGTGCTTTTGATACGCTGATACAGCGATATCTTCGTTTCCGTGGGGTTTCCAGCTGGGACATGCATTTTCTAGGATAAGCTTCTATATCCTTCCGCGAGAAGTATGCAGAATCACCGAAATCGCTGTTTTCGTGCTATTTAATACGAAAAACACGTTTTCTGGTGTTTTCAGCACTTCACAGTGCGTTTGGTATGCGGAAATTGCGATATCTTCGTTTTCGTGGGGTTTCCAGCTGAGACATGCATTTTGTGCGATAATCTTGGATATTCTTCTGCGAGAAGTAAGCAGAATCGCCGAAATCGCTGTTTTCGTGCTATTGAATGCGAAAAACACGTTTTCTGGTGTTTTCTGCACTCCACTGTGAGTTTGACATGCGGCATCAGCGATATCTCCGTTTTGGTGGGGTTTCCAGCTCAGAAATGCATTTTCTACAATAATCTTGTATATCCTTCTGCGAGAAGTATGCAGAATCACCGAAATCGCTGTTTTCGTGCTATTGAATGCGAGAAACTCGTTTGCTGGTGTTTTGAGCACTCCACTGTGCGTTTGACATGCGGGTACAGCGATATCTTCGTTTCCGTGGGGTTTCCAGCTGGGACATGCATTTTCTACGATAAGCTTGGATATCCTTCCGCGAGAAGTAAGCAGAATCACCGAAATCGCTGTTTTCGTGCTATTGAATGCGAGAAACTCGTTTTCTGGTGTTTTGAGCACTCCACTGTGCGTTTGACATGCGGGTACAGCGATATCGTCGTTTTCGTGGGGTTTCCAGCTGAGACATGCATTTTGTGCGATAATCTTGGATATTCTTCTGCGAGAAGTAAGCAGAATCACCGAAATCGCTGTTTTCGTGCTATTGAATCCGAAAAACACGTTTTCTGGTGTTTTCTGCACTCCACTGTGAGTTTGACATGCGGCATCAGCGATATCTTCGTTTTGGTGGGGTTTCCAGCTGAGAAATGCATTTTCTACAATAATCTTGTATATTCTTCTGCGAGAAGTATGCAGAATCACCGAAATCGCTGTTTTCGTGCTATTGAATGCGAGAAACTCGTTTGCTGGTGTTTTGAGCACTCCACTGTGCGTTTGACATGCGGGTACAGCGATATCTTCGTTTCCGTGGGGTTTCCAGCTGAGATATGCAATTCCTACGATCATCTTGGATATACTTCCGTGAGAAGTATGCATAATCACCGAAATTGCAGTTTTCTTGCTATTGAATGCGAAAAACACGTTTTCTGGCGTTTTCAGCACTCCACAGTGCTTTTGATACGCTGATACAGCGATATCGTCGATTTCGTGTGGTTGCCAGCTCAGACATGCATTTTCAGTGATAATCTTCGAGTTTCTTCTGTGACAAGCGTTCAGAATAACCGAAATCGCTGTTTTCGTGCTATTTAATGCGAAAAACACGTTTTCTGGTGCTTTCAGAACTTCACTGTGAGTTTGATACGCGGAAACTGCGATATCTTCGTTTTCGGGGGGTTTCCAGCAGAGACATGCATTTTCTACGATAATCTTGGATATCCTTCTTGGAGAAGTATGCAGAATCACCGAAATTGCAGTTTTCTTGCTATTGAATGCGAAAAACACGTTTTCTGGCGTTTTCAGCACTCCACAGTGCTTTTGATACGCTGATACAGCGATATCTTCGTTTCCGTGGGGTTTCCAGCTGAGAAATGCATTTTGTACGATAATCTTGGATATCCTTCTTGGAGAAGTATGCAGAATCACCGAAAGCGCTGTTATCGTTCTGTTTAATGCGAAAAACACGTTTTCTGGTGTTTTCAGCACTTCACAGTGCGTTTGATATGCGGAAACTGCGATATCTTCGTTTTCGTGGGGTTTCCAGCTGAGACATGCATTTTGTGCGATAATCTTGGATATTCTTCTGTGAGAAGTATGCAGAATCACCGAAATCGCTGGCTCGCAGCTATATAAAGCGAAATAACACGATTCCTGGTGTCCCAGCACTCCACAGTGCGTTTGACATTCGGATACAGCGATATCTTCGGTTTCGTTGGGTTTCCAGCTGACATATGCATTTTCAGTGATCATCCTCATGATTCTTCTGTGACAAGTATGCAGAATCACCGAGATCGCTGTTTTGGTGCTATTGAATGCGAAAAACACGTTTTATGGTGTTTTCAGCACTCCACAGTGCTTTTGATACGCTGATACAGCGATATCTTCGTTTCTGTAGGGTTTGCAGCTGGGACATGCATTTTCTACGATAAGCTTGGATATCCTTCCGCGAGAAGTATGCAGAATCAGCGACATCGCTGTTTTCGTGCTATTTAATGCGAAAAACACGTTTTCTGGTGTTTTCAGCACTTCACATTGCGTTTGACATGCGGCATCAGCGATATCTTCGTTTTCGTGGGGTTTCCAGCTGAGATATGCAATTCCTACGATCATCTTGGATATACTTCCGTGAGAAGTATGCATAATCACCGAAATTGCAGTTTTCTTGCTATTGAATGCGAAAAACACGTTTTCTGGCGTTTTCAGCACTCCACAGTGCTTTTGATACGCTGATACAGCGATATCGTCGATTTCGTGTGGTTGCCAGCTCAGACATGCATTTTCAGTGATAATCTTCGAGTTTCTTCTGTGACAAGCGTTCAGAATAACCGAAATCGCTGTTTTCGTGCTATTTAATGCGAAAAACACGTTTGCTGGTGTTTTCAGAACTTCACTGTGAGTTTGATACGCGGAAACTGCGATATCTTCGGTTTCGTTGGGTTTCCAGCTGACATATGCATTTTCAGTGATCATCCTCATGATTCTTCTGTGACAGCTGTGCAGAATCACCGAGATCGCTGTTTTGGGGCTATTGAATGCGAAAAACACGTTTTCTGTTGCTTTCAGCACTTCACAGTGCGTTTGACATTCGGATACAGCGATATCTTCGGTTTCGATGTGTTTCCAGCTGACATATGCATTTTCAGTGATCATCCTCATGGTTCTTCTGTGACAACTATGCAGAATCACCGAAATTACAGTTTTCTTGCTATTGAATGCGAAAAACACGTTTCATGGTGTTTTCAGCACTCCACAGTGCGTTCGATATGCGGAAACTGCGATATCTTCGGTTTCGTTGGGTTTCCAGCTGAGATATGCATTTTCAGAGATAATCTTCGAGATGCTTCTGCGGCAAGTGTGCAGATTCACCGACATCGCTGTTTTCGTGCTATTGAATGCAAAAAACACGTTTTCTGGTGTTTTCAGCACTCCACAGTGCGTTTGGTACGCTGATACAGCGATATCTTCGTTTTCGTGTGGTTGCCAGCTAAGACATGCATTTTCAGTGATAATCTTCGAGTTTCTTCTGTGACAAGTGCGCAGAAATACCGAAATCGTTGTTTTCGTGCTATTTAATGCGAAAAACACGTTTTCTGGTGTTTTCAGAACTCCACTGTGAGTTTGACATGCGGCAACAGCGATATCGTCGTTTTCGTGGGGTATCCAGCTGAGACATGCATTTTCTACGATAATCTTGGATATCCTCTGCGAGAAGAATGCAGAATCACCGAAATCGCTGTTTTCGTGCTATTGAATGCGATAACCACGTTTTCTGGTGTTTTCAGCAATCCACAGTGCGTTTGACATGCGGATACTGCGATATCGTCGTTTTCGTGGGGTTTCCAGCTAAGATATGCATTTCCTACGATAATCTTGGATATTCTTCTGTGAGAAGCATGCATAATCACCGAAATTGCAGTTTTCTTGCTATTGAATGCGAAAAACACGTTTCCTGGTGATTTCAGCACTCCACAGTGCGTTTGATATGCGGAAACTGCGGTATCTTCGGTTTCGTTGGGTTTCCAGCTGACATATGTATTTTCAGTGATAATCTTCATGATTCTTCTGTGACAAGTGTAGAATCACCGAAATCGCTGTTTTCGTGCTATTTAATGCGAAAAACACGTTTTCTGGTGTATTCAGCACTCCACAGTGCGTTTGGTACGCTGATACAGCATTATCTTCGTTTTCGTGTGGTTGCCAGCTAAGACAGGCATTTTCAGTGATAATCTTCGAGTGTCTTCTGTGACAAGCGTGCAGAATAACCGAAATCGCTGTTTTCGTGCTATTTGATGCGAAAAACACGTTTTCTGGTGTTTTCAACATTCCACAGTGCGTATGATATGCGGAAACACCGATATCTTCGTTTTCGTGGGGTTTCCAGCTAAGATATGCATTTCCTACGATAATCTTGGATATTCTTCTGTGAGAAGCATGCATAATCACCGAAATTGCAGTTTTCTTGCTATTGAATGCGAAAAACACGTTTCCTGGTGTTTTCAGCACTCCACAGTGCGTTTGGTACGCTGATACAGCATTATCTTCGTTTTCGTGTGGTTGCCAGCTAAGACATGCATTTTCAGTGATAATCTTCGAGTTTCTTCTGTGACAAGCGTGCAGAATAACCGAAATCGCTGTTTTCGTGCTATTTGATGCGAAAAACACGTTTTCTGGTGTTTTCAACATTCCACAGTGCGTATGATATGCGGAAACACCGATATCTTCGTTTTCGTGGGGTTTCCAGCTAAGATATGCATTTCCTACGATAATCTTGGATATTCTTCTGTGAGAAGCATGCATAATCACCGAAATTGCAGTTTTCTTGCTATTGAATGCGAAAAACACGTTTCCTGGTGTTTTCAGCACTCCACAGTGCGTTTGATATGCCGAAACTGCGATATCTTCGTTTTCGTGGGGTTTCCAGCTAAGACATGCATTTTCAGTGATAATCTTCGAGTTTCTTCTGTGACAAGCGTGCAGAATAACCGAAATCGCTGTTTTCGTGCTATTTAATGCGAAATACACGTTTTCTGGTGTTTTCAGCAGTTCACAGTGCTTTTGATACGCTGATACAGCGATATCTTCGTTTCCGTGGGGTTTCCAGCTGGGACATGCATTTTCTACGATAAGCTTGGATATCCTTCCGCGAGAAGAATGCAGAATCAGCGAAATCGCTGTTTTCGTGCTATTTAATGCGAAAAACACGTTTTCTGGTGTTTTCAGCACTTCACGGTGCGTTTGACACGCGGCATCAGCGATATCTTAGTTTTCGTGGGGTTTCCAGCTGAGACATGCATTTTGGGCGATAATCTTGGATATTCCTCTGTGAGAAGTGTGCAGAATCACCGAAATCGCTGTTTTCGTGCTATTGAATGCAAAAAACACGTTTTCTGGTGTTTTCAGCACTCCACAGTGCGTTTGATATGCCGAAACTGCGATATCTTCGTTTTCGTGGGGTTTCCAGCTAAGACATGCATTTTCAGTGATAATCTTCATGATTCTTCTGTGACAAGTGTAGAATCACCGAAATCGCTGTTTTCGTGCTATTTAATGCGAAAAACTCGTTTTCTGGTGTTTTCAGCACTCCACAGTGCGTTTGATATGCTGAAACTGCGATATCTTCGGTTTCGTTGGGTTTCCAGATGAGATATGCATTTTCAGTGACAATCTTGGATATTCCTCTGTGACAAGTGTGCAGAATCACCGAAATCGCTGGCTCGCAGCTATATAGATCGAAATAACACGATTCCTGGTGTCCCAGCACTCCACAGTGCGTGTGATATGGGGAAACTGCGATATCTTCGTTTTTGTGGGGTTACCAGCTCAGACATGCATTTTCTAGGATAATCTAGGATATTCTCCTGTGAGAAGTTTGCATAATCACAGAAATCGCTGTTTTCGTGCTCTTTAATACGAAAAACAGGTTTTCTGGTGTTTTCAACATTCCACAGTGCGTATGATATGCGGAAACTGCGATATCTTCGGTTTCGTTGGGTTTCCAGCTGACATATGTATTTTCAGTGATAATCTTCATGATTCTTCTGTGACAAGTGTAGAATCACCGAAATCGCTGTTTTCGTGCTATTTAATGCGAAAAACACGTTGTCTGGTGTTTTCAACATTCCACAGTGCGTATGATATGCGGAAACACCGATATCTTCGTTTTCGTGGGGTTTCCAGCTAAGATATGCATTTCCTACGATAATCTTGGATATTCTTCTGTGAGAAGCATGCATAATCACCGAAATTGCAGTTTTCTTGCTATTGAATGCGAAAAACACGTTTCCTGGTGTTTTCAGCACTCCACAGTGCGTTTGATATGCGGAAACTGCGGTATCTTCGGTTTCGTTGGGTTTCCAGCTGACATATGTATTTTCAGTGATAATCTTCATGATTCTTCTGTGACAAGTGTAGAATCACCGAAATCGCTGTTTTCGTGTTATTTAATGCGAAAAACACGTTTTCTGGTGTATTCAGCACTCCACAGTGCATATGATATACGGAAACTCCGATATCTTCGTTTTCGTGGGGTTTCCAGCTAAGATATGCATTTCCTACGATAATCTTGGATATACTTCCGTGAGAAGCATGCATAATCACCCAAATTGCAGTTTTCTTGCTATTGAATGCAAAAAACACGTTTTCTGGTGTTTTCAGCACTCCACAGTGCGTTTGGTACGCTGATACAGCATTATCTTCGTTTTCGTGTGGTTGCCAGCTAAGACATGCATTTTCAGTGATAATCTTCGAGTTTCTTCTGTGACAAGCGTGCAGAATAACCGAAATCGCTGTTTTCGTGCTATTTGATGCGAAAAACACGTTTTCTGCTGTTTTCAGCACTTCACAGTGCGTTTGATATGCGGAAACTGCGATATCTTCGTTTTCGTTGGGTTTCCAGCTGACATATGTATTTTCAGTGATAATCTTCATGATTCTTCTGTGACAAGTGTAGAATCACCGAAATCGCTGTTTTCGTGCTATTTAATGCGAAAAACACGTTTCCTGGCGTTTTCAGCACGTCACAGTGCGTTTGATATGCGGAAACTGCGATATCTTCGTTTTCGTGGGGTTTCCAGCTAAGATATGCATTTCCTACGATAATCTTGGATATACTTCCGTGAGAAGCATGCATAATCACCGAAATTGCAGTTTTCTTGCTATTGAATGCGAAAAACAAGTTTCCTGGGGTTTAAGCACTCCACAGTGCGTTTGATATGCGGAAACTGCGGTATCTTCGGTTTCGTTGGGTTTCCAGCTGACATATGTACTTTCAGTGATAATCTTCATGATTCTTCTGTGATAAGTGTAGAATCACCGAAATCGCTGTTTTCGTGCTATTTAATGCGAAAAACACGTTTTCTGGTGTTTTCAACATTCCACAGTGCATATGATATACGGAAACTCCGATATCTTCGTTTTCGTGGGGTTTCCAGCTAAGATATGCATTTCCTACGATAATCTTGGATATACTTCCGTGAGAAGCATGCATAATCACCCAAATTGCAGTTTTCTTGCTATTGAATGCGAAAAACACGTTTCCTGGCGTTTTCAGCACGTCACAGTGCGTTTGGTATGCGGAAACTGCGATATCTTCGTTTTCGTGGGGTTTCCAGCTAAGATATGCATTTTCAGTGATAATGTGCATGATTCTTCTGTGACAAGTGTGCAGAATCACCGAGATCGCTGTTTTCGTACTGTTTAATGCGAAATACACGTTTTCTGGTGTTTTCAGCAGTCCACGCAGCGTTTGACATGCGGAAACTGCGATATCTTCGTTCTCGTGGGGTTTCCAGATGAGACATGCATTTTCTACGAAACTCTTGGATATTCTTCTGTGAAAAGTATGCAGAATCACAGAAATCGCTGTTTTCGTGCTATTGAATGCGAAAAACACGTTTCCTGGTGCTTTCAGCACTCTACAATGCGTTTGATATGCGGAAACAGCGATATCTTCCGTTTCGTTGGGTTTCCAGATGAGATATGCATTTTCAGTGATAATGTTCATGATTCTTCTGTGACAAGTGTGCAGAATCACCGAGAACGCTGTTTCGGTGCTCTTCAATGTGAAAAACACGTTTTGTGGTGTTTTCAACATTCCACAGTGCGTTTGATATGCGGAAACTGCGATATCTTCGGTTTCGTTGGGTTTCCAGTTGAGATATGCATTTTCATTGACAATCTTGGATATTCTTCTGTGACAAGTGTGCAGAATCATCGAAATTGCAGTTTTCTTGCTATTGAATGCGAAAAACACGTTTTATGGTGTTTTCAGCACTCCACAGTGCTTTTGATACGCTGATCCAACGATATCTTCGTTTCCGTGGGGTTTCCAGCTGGGACATGCATTTTCTACGATAAGCTTGTATATCCTTCCGCGAGAAGTATGCAGAATCACCGAAATCGCTTTTTTCGTGCTATTTAATGCGAAAAACGCATTTTCTCGTGTGATGAGCAGTCCACACTGCGTTTGACATGCGGAAACTGCGATATCTTCGGTTTCGTTGGGTTTCCAGCTGAGATATGCATTTTCAGTAATAATCTTGATGATTCTGCTGTTAGAAGTGTGCAGAATCACCGAAATCGCTGTTTTCGTGATATTGAATGCGAAAAACTCGTTTTCTGGTGTTTTCAGCACTCCACAGTGCGTTTGATATGCGGAAACTGCGATATCTTCGGTTTCGTTGGGTTTCCAGCTAAGATATGCATTTCGTACGATAATCTTGGATATACTTCCGCGAGAAGTATGCATAATCACCGAAATTGCAGTTTTCTTGCTATTGAATGCGGAAAACACGTTTCCTGGTGTTTTCAGCACTCCACAGTGCGTTTGATATGCGGGAATAGCGATATCTTCGTTTTCGTGGGGTTTCCAGCTAAGATATGCATTTCCTACGATAATCTTGGATATACTTCCGTGAGAAGTATGCATAATCACCGAAATTGCAGTTTTCTTGCTATTGAATGCGAAAAACACGTTTCCTGGTGTTTTCAGCACTCCACAGTGCGTTTGATATGCGGAAATAGCGATATCTTCGTTTTCGTGGGGTTTCCAGCTAAGATATGCATTTCCTACGATAATCTTGGATATACTTCCGCGAGAAGTATGCATAATCACCGAAATTGCAGTTTTCTTGCTATTGAATGCGAAAAACATGTTTCCTGGTGTTTTCAGCACTCCACAGTGCGTTTGATATGCGGAAATAGCGATATCTTCGGTTTCGTTGGGTTTCCAGCTGAGATATGCATTTTCTACGATAATCTTGGATTTCCTTCTGCGAGAAGTATGCAGAATCACCGAAATCTCTGTTTTCGTGCTATTGAATGCGAGAAACACGTTATCTGGCGTTTTGAGCACTCCACAGTGCGTTTGACATGCGGAAACTGCGATATCTTCGGTTCCGTTGGGTTTCCAGCTGATATATGCATTTTCAGTAATAATCTTGATAATTCTGCTGTTAGAATTGTGCAGAATCACCAAAATCGCTGTTTTCGTGATATTGAATTCGAAAAACACGTTTCCTGGTGCTTTCAGCACTCTAAAATGCGTTTGATATGCGGAAACAGCGATATCTTCGGTTTCGTTGTGTTTCCAGAAGAGATATGCATTTTCAGTGATAATCTTTATGATTCTTCTGTGGCAAGTGTGCTGAATCACCGACATCGCTGTTTTCGTGCTATTTAATGCGAAAAACTCGTTTTCTGGTGTTTTCAGCATTCCACAGTGCGTTTGATATGCGGAAACTGCGATATCTTCGGTTTCGTTGGGTTTCCAGCTAAGATATGCATTTCCTACGATAATCTTGGATATACTTCCGTGAGAAGTATGCATCATCACCGAAAAAGCAGTCTTCTTGCTATTGAATGCGAAAAACTCGTTTCCTGGTGTTTTCAGCACTCCACAGTGCGTTTGATATGCGGAAATAGCGATATCTTCGTTTTCGTGGGGTTGCCAGCTGAGACATGCATTTTCAGTGATAATCTTCGAGTGTCTCCTGTAACAAGCGTGCAGAATAATCGAAATCGCTGTTTTCGTGCTATTGAATGCGATAAACACGTTTTCAGGTGTTTTCAGCACTTCGCAGTGCGTTTGATATGCGGGAACTGCGATATCTTCGTTGTCGTGGGGTTTCCAGCAGAGACATGCATTTTCTGCGATAATCTTGGATATCCTTCTGCGATAAGTATGCAGAATCACCGAAATCGCTGTTTTCGTGCTACTGAATGCGAGAAACACGTTATCTGGTGTTTTGAGCACTCTACAGTGCGTTTGACATTCGGATACAGCGATATCATCGGTTTCGTGTGGTTGCCAGCTAAGACATGCATTTTCAGTGATAATCTTCGAGTTTCTTCTGTGACAAGCGTGCAGAATAACCGAAATCGCTGTTTTCGTGCTATTTGATGCGAAAAACACGTTTTCTGGTGTTTTCAGCACTTCACAGTGCGTTTGATATTCCGAAACTGCGATATCTTCGTTTTCGTGGGGTTTCCAGCTAAGACATGCATTTTCAGTGATAATCTTCGAGTTTCTTCTGTGACAAGCGTGCAGAATAACCGAAATCGCTGTTTTCGTGCTATTTAATGCGAAATACACGTTTTCTGGTGTTTTCAGCAGTCCACAGTGCGTAGGATATGCAGAACCGGCGACATCTTGATTTTCGTGAGGTTTCTAGCTGAGATATGCATTTTCTGCGATAAGCTTGGTGAGACTTCAGTCAGAAGTATGCAGAATCATCTAGATCGCTCGTTTCGATCTATTTAATGCGAAAAAACAAGTTTTCTGGTGTTTTCAACATTCCACAGTGCGTTTGATATGCAGAACCGGCGATATCTTGATTTTCGTGGTGTTTCCAACTGAGATATGCATTTTCTGCGATAAGCTTGGTGAGACTTCAGTCAGAAGTATGCAGAATCATCTAGATCGCTCGTTTCGAGCTAGTTAATGCGAGAAACACGTTTTCTGGTGTTTTCAACATTCCACAGTGCTTTTGATACGCTGATCCAACGATATCTTCGTTTCCGTGGGGTTTCCAGCTGGGACATGCATTTTCTACGATAAGCTTGTATATCCTTCCGCGAGAAGTATGCAGAATAACCGAAATCGCTGTTTTCGTGCTATTTGATGCGAAAAACACGTTTTCTGGTGTTTTCAGCACTTCACAGTGCGTTTGATATTCCGAAACTGCGATATCTTCGTTTTCGTGGGGTTTCCAGCTAAGACATGCATTTTCAGTGATAATCTTCGAGTTTCTTCTGTGACAAGCGTGCAGAATAACCGAAATCGCTGTTTTCGTGCTATTTAATGCGAAATACACGTTTTCTGGTGTTTTCAGCAGTCCACAGTGCGTAGGATATGCAGAACCGGCGACATCTTGATTTTCGTGAGGTTTCTAGCTGAGATATGCATTTTCTGCGATAATCTTGGTGAGACTTCAGTCAGAAGTATGACGAATCATCGAGATCGCTCTATTCGAGCTATTTAATGCGAGAAACACGTTTTCTGGTGTTTTCACCACCCCACAGTGCGTTTGATATGCGGAACCGGCGACATCGTGGTTTTCGTCGGTTTTCAAGCTGAGATATGCATTTTCTGCGATAATATTGGTGAGACCTCAGTCAGAAGTATGCCGAATCATCTAGATCGCTCGTTTCGAGATATTTAATGCGAGAAACACGTTATCTGGTTGTTTTCACCACTCCACAGTGCGTTTGATATGCAGAAACGGAGATATCTTGGTTTCGGTCGGGTTTCAAGCTGAGATATGCATTTTCTGCGATAATATTGGTGAGACTTCAGTCAGAAGTATGCAGAATCATCTAGATAGCTCTTTTCGAGCTATTTAATGCGAGAAACAACTTTTCTGTTGTTTTGACCACTCCACAGATCGTTTGATATGTAGAGCCGCCGATAACTTGGTTTTCGTGGGGTTTCCAGCTGAAATATGCATTTTCTGCGATAATCTTTGTGTTTCATCTATGAGAAGTATGCAGAATCATCCAGATCGCTGTATTCGAGCTATTTAATGCGAGAAACACGTTAGCTGGTGTTTTCATCACTCCATAGGGCGTTTGATATGCAGAACCGGCGATATCATGGTTTTCGTGGGGTTTCCAACTGAAATATGCCTTTTCTGCGATAATCTTGGTGAGTCTTCTGTCAGAAGTATGCAGAATCATCGAGAACTCTCTTTTCGAGCTATTTAATGCGAAAAAACAAGTTTTCTGGTGTTTTGACCACTCCACAGAGCGTTTGATATGTATAGTCGCCGATAACTTGGTTTTCGTGGGGTTTCAGGCTGAAATATGCATTTTCTGCGATAATCTTTGTGTTTCATCTATGAGAAGTATGCAGAATCATCTAGATAGCACTTTTCGAGCTATTTAATGCGAGAAACACATTATCTGGTGTTTTGACCACTCCACAGTGCGTTTGATATGTCGAGCCGCCGATAACTTGGTTTTCGTGGGGTTTCCAGCTGAAATATGCATTTTCTGCGATAATCTTGGTGTTTCATATATGAGAAGTATGCAGAATCATCGAGAACGCTCTTTTCGAGCTGGTTAATGCGAGAAACACGTTTTCTGGTGGTTTCACCACTCCACGGTGCGTCTGATATGCAGAACCGGCGATATCTTGGTTTTCGTGGGGATTCCAGCTGAGATATGTATTTTCTGCGATAATCTTGGTGAGTCTTCTGTCAGAAGTATGCAGAATCATCGATGTCGCTCTTTTCGCGCTATATAATGCGAGAAACACGTTAGCTGGTGTTTTGACCACTCCACAGTGCGTTTGATATGTAGAGCCGCCGATAACTTGGTTGTCGTGGGGTTTCCAGCTGTAATATGCATTTTCTGCGATAATCTTGGTGTTTCATCTATGAGGAGTATGCAGAATCATCGAGAACTCTCTTTTCGAGCTAGTTAATGCGAGAAACACGTTTTCTGGTGTTTGGACCACTCCACAAGCGTTTGATATGTAGAGCCGCCGATAACTTGGTTTTCGTGGGGTTTCCAGCTGAAATATGCATTTTCTTCGATAATCTTTGTGTTTCATCAATGAGAAGTATGCAGAATCATCCAGAACGCTCTTTTCGAGCTAGTTAATGCGAGAAACACGTTTTCTGGTGTATTCACCACACCACAGTACGTTTGACATGCAGTAAAGGAGATATCTTGGTTTCGGTCGGGTTTCAAGCTGAGATATGCATTTTCTGCGATAATCTTGGTGAGACATTAGTCAGAAGTATGCAGAATCATCTAGATAGCTCTTTTCGAGCTATTTAATGCGAGAAACAAGTTTTCTGTTGTTTTGACCACTCCACAGATCGTTTGATATGTAGAGCCGCCGATAACTTGGTTTTCGTGGGGTTTCCAGCTGAAATATGCATTTTCTTCGATAATCTTTGTGTTTCATCAATGAGAAGTATGCAGAATCATCCAGAACGCTCTTTTCGAGCTAGTTAATGCGAGTAACACGTTTTCTGGTGTTTTCACCATTCCACAGAGCGTCTGATATGCAGAACCGGCGATATCTAGATTTTCGTGGGGTTTCCAGCTGAGATATGTATTTTCTGCGATAATCTTGGTGAGTCTTCTGTCAGAAGCATGCAGAATCATCGATATCGCTCTTTTCGCGCTATTTAATGCGAGAAACACGTTAGCTGGTGTTTTGACCACTCCACAGTGCGTTTGATATGCAGAACCGACGATATCTAGATTTTCGTGGGGTTTCCAGCTGAGATATGTATTTTCTGCGATAATCTTGGTGAGTCTTCTGTCAGAAGTATGCAGAATCACCTAGATCGCTCGTTTCGAGCTATTTAATGCGAGAAACACGTTATCTGGTTGTTTTCACCACTCCACAGTGCGTTTGATATGCAGAAACGGAGATATCTTGGTTTCGGTCGGGTTTCAAGCTGAGGTATGCATTTTCTGCGATAATATTGGTGAGACTTCAGTCAGAAGTATGCAGATTCATCTAGATAGCTCTTTTCGAGCTATTTAATGCGAGAAACACGTTTTCTGGTGTTTTCACCACTCCACGGTGCGTCTGATATGCAGAACCGGCGATATCTTGGTTTTCGTGGGGTTTCCAGCTGAGATATGTATTTTCTGCGATAATCTTGGTGAGTCTTCTGTCAGAAGTATGCAGAATCATCGATATCGCTCTTTTCGCGCTATTTAATGCGAGAAACACGTTAGCTGGTGTTTTGACCACTCCACAGTGCGTTTGATATGTAGAGCCGCCGATAACTTGGTTGTCGTGGGGTTTCCAGCTGAAATATGCATTTTCTGCGATAATCTTTGTGTTTCATCTATGAGAACTATGCAGAATCATCCAGAACGCTCTTTTCGAGCTAGTTAATGCGAGAAACACGTTTTCTGGTGTTTTCACCACTCCACGGTGCGTCTGATATGCAGAACCGGCGATATTTTGGTTTTCGTGGGGTTTCCAGCTGAGATATGCATTTTCTGCGATAATCCTGGTGAGTCTTTTGTCAGAAGTATGCAGAATCATCTAGATCGCTCTTTTCGAGCTAGTTAATGCGAGAAACACGTTTTCTGATGTTTTCACCACCACACAGTGCGTTTGATATGCAGATCCGGCGACATCATGGTTTTCGTCGGGTTTCAAGCTGAGATATGCATTTTCTGCGATAATATTGGTGAGACTTCAGTCAGAAGTATGCAGAATCACCTAGATCGCTCGTTTCGAGCTATTTAATGCGAGAAACACGTTATCTGGTTGTTTTCACCACTCCACAGTGCGTTTGATATGCAGAAACGGAGATATCTTGGTTTCGGTCGGGTTTCAAGCTGAGATTTGCATTTTCTGCGATAATATTGGTGAGACTTCAGTCAGAAGTATGCAGAATCATCTAGATAGCTCTTTTCGAGCTATTTAATGCGAGAAACACATTATCTGGTGTTTTGACCACTCCACAGTGCGTTTGATATGTCGAGCCGCCGATAACTTGGTTTTCGTGGGGTTTCCAGCTGAAATATGCATTTTCTGCGATAATCTTGGTGTTTCATATATGAGAAGTATGCAGAATCATCGAGAACGCTCTTTTCGAGCTGGTTAATGCGAGAAACACGTTTTCTGGTGGTTTCGCCACTCCACGGTGCGTCTGATATGCAGAACCGGCGATATCTTGGTTTTCGTGGGGATTCCAGCTGCGATATGTATTTTCTGCGATAATCTTGGTGAGTCTTCTGTCAGAAGGATGCAGAATCATCGATGTCGCTCTTTTCGCGCTATTTAATGCGAGAAACACGTTAGCTGGTGTTTTGACCACTCCACAGTGCGTTTGATATGTAGAGTCGCCGATAACTTGGTTGTCGTGGGGTTTCCAGCTGAAATATGCATTTTCTGCGATAATCTTGGTGTTTCATCTATGAGGAGTATGCAAAATCATCGAGAACGCTCTTTTCGAGCTAGTTAATGCGAGAAACACGTTTTCTGGTGTTTGGGCCACTCCGCAGTGCGTTTGATATGTAGAGCCGCCGATAACTTGATTTTCGTGGGATTCCAGCTGTAATATGCATTTTCTGCGATAATCTTCGTGTTTCATCTATGAGAAGTATGCACAATCATCCAGAACGCTCTATTCGAGCTAGTTAATGCGAGTAACACGTTTTCTGGTGTTTTCACCACTCCACGGTGCGTCTGATATGCAGAACCGGCGATATCTTGGTTATCGTGGGGTTTCCAGCTGAAATATGCATTTTCTGCGATAATCTTGGTGTTTCATATATGAGAAGTATGCAGAATCATCCAGAATGCTCTTTTCGAGCTAGTTAATGCGAGAAACACGTTTTCTGGTGTTTTCACCACTCCACGGTGCGTCTGATATGCAGAACCGGCGATATTTTGGTTTTCGTGGGGTTTCCAGCTGAGATATGCATTTTCTGCGATAATCTTGGTGAGTCTTCTGTCAGAAGTATGCAGAATCATCTAGATCGCTCTTTTCGAGCTATTTAATGCGAGAAACACGTTATCTGGTTGTTTTCACCACTCCACAGTGCGTTTGATATGCAGAAACGGAGATATCTTGGTTTCGGTCGGGTTTCAAGCTGAGAATTGCATTTTCTGCGATAATATTGGTGAGACTTCAGTCAGAAGTATGCAGAATCATCTAGATAGCTCTTTTCGAGCTATTTAATGCGAGAAACACATTATCTGGTGTTTTGACCACTCCACAGTGCGTTTGATATGTCGAGCCGCCGATAACTTGGTTTTCGTGGGGTTTCCAGCTGAAATATGCATTTTCTGCGATAATCTTGGTGTTTCATATATGAGAAGTATGCAGAATCATCGAGAACGCTCTTTTCGAGCTGGTTAATGCGAGAAACACGTTTTCTGGTGGTTTCACCACTCCACGGTGCGTCTGATATGCAGAACCGGCGATATCTTGGTTTTCGTGGGGATTCCAGCTGAGATATGTATTTTCTGCGATAATCTTGGTGAGTCTTCTGTCAGAAGTATGCAGAATCATCGATATCGCTCTTTTCGCGCGATTTAAAGCGAGAAACACGTTAGCTGGTGTTTTGACCACTCCACAGTGCGTTTGATATGTAGAGCCGCCGATAACTTGGTTGTCGTGGGGTTTCCAGCTGAAATATGCATTTTCTGCGATAATCTTGGTGTTTCATCTATGAGGAGTATGCAGAATCATCGAGAACGCTCTTTTCGAGCTAGTTAATGCGAGAAACACGTTTTCTGGTGTTTGGACCACTCCGCAGTGCGTTTGATAGGTAGAGCCGCCGATAACTTGGTTTTCGTGTAGTTTCCAGCTGTAATATGCATTTTCTGCGATAATCTTTGTGTTTCATCTATGAGAAGTATGCAGAATCATCGAGAACGCTCTTTTCGAGCTAGTTAATGCGAGAAACACGTTTTCTGGTGTTTTCACCACTCCACGGTGCGTCTGATATGCAGAACCGGCGATATCTTGGTTTTCGTGGGGTTTCCAGCTGAGATATGTATTTTCTGCGATAATCTTGGTGAGTCTTCTGTCAGAAGTATGCAGAATCATCGATATCGCTCTTTTCGCGCTATTTAATGCGAGAAACACGTTAGCTGGTGTTTTGACCACTCCACAGTGCGTTTGATATGTAGAGCCGCCGATAACTTGGTTGTCGTGGGGTTTCCAGCTGAAATATGCATTTTCTGCGATAATCTTGGTGTTTCATCTATGAGGAGTATGCAAAATCATCGAGAACGCTCTTTTCGAGCTAGTTAATGCAAGAAACACGTTTTCTGGTGTTTGGACCACTCCGCAGTGCGTTTGATATGTAGAGCCGCCGATAACTTGGTTTTCGTTGGGTTTCCAGCTGTAATATGCATTTTCTGCGATAATCTTCGTGTTTCATCTATGAGAAGTATGCACAATCATCCAGAACGCTCTATTCGAGCTAGTTAATGCGAGTAACACGTTTTCTGGTGGTTTCACCACTCCACGGTGCGTCTGATATGCAGAACCGGCGATATCTTGGTTATCGTGGGGTTTCCAGCTGAGATATGCATTTTCTGCGATAATCTTGGTGAGTCTTCTGTCAGAAGTATGCAGAATCATCGATATCGCTCTTTTCGCGCTATTTAATGCGAGAAACACGTTAGCTGGTGTTTTGACCACTCCACAGTGCGTTTGATATGTAGAGCCGCCGATAACTTGGTTTTCGTGGGGTTTCCAGCTGAAATATGCATTTTCTGCGATAATCTTGGTGTTTCATATATGAGAAGTATGCAGAATCATCGAGAACGCTCTTTTTGAGCTAGTTAATGCGAGAAACACGTTTTCTGGTGTTTTCACCACTCCACGGTGCGTCTGATATGCAGAACCGGCGATATCTTGGTTTTCGTCGGGTTTCAAGCTGAGATATGCATTTTGTGCGATAATATTGGTGAGTCTTCTGTCAGAAGTATGCAGAATCATCTAGATCGCTCTTTTCGAGCTAGTTAATGCGAGAAACACGTTTTCTGATGTTTTCACCACCACACAGTGCGTTTGATATGCAGATCCGGCGACATCATGGTTTTCGTCGGGTTTCAAGCTGAGATATGCATTTTCTGCGATAATCTTGGTGAGACTTCAGTCAGAAGTATGCAGAATCACCTAGATCGCTCGTTTCGAGCTATTTAATGCGAGAAACACGTTATCTGGTTGTTTTCACCACTCCACAGTGCGTTTGATATGCAGAAACGGAGATATCTTGGTTTCGGTCGGGTTTCAAGCTGAGAATTGCATTTTCTGCGATAATATTGGTGAGACTTCAGTCAGAAGTATGCAGAATCATCTAGATAGCTCTTTTCGAGCTATTTAATGCGAGAAACACATTATCTGGTGTTTTGACCACTCCACAGTGCGTTTGATATGTCGAGCCGCCGATAACTTGGTTTTCGTGGGGTTTCCAGCTGAAATATGCATTTTCTGCGATAATCTTGGTGTTTCATATATGAGAAGTATGCAGAATCATCGAGAACGGTCTTTTCGAGCTGGTTAATGCGAGAAACACGTTTTCTGGTTTTTTTCGCCACTCCACGGTGCGTCTGATATGCAGAACCGGCGATATCTTGGTTTTCGTGGGGATTCCAGCTGAGATATGTATTTTCTGCGATAATCTTGGTGAGTCTTCTGTCAGAAGGATGCAGAATCATCGATGTCGCTCTTTTCGCGCTATTTAATGCGAGAAACACGTTAGCTGGTGTTTTGACCACTCCACAGTGCGTTTGATATGTAGAGCCGCCGATAACTTGGTTGTTGTGGGGTTTCCAGCTGTAATATGCATTTTCTGCGATAATCTTGGTGTTTCATCTATGAGGAGTATGCAAAATCATCGAGAACGCTCTTTTCGAGCTAGTTAATGCAAGAAACACGTTTTCTGGTGTTTGGACCACTCCGCAGTGCGTTTGATGTGTAGAGCCGCCGATAACTTGGTTTTCGTGGGGTTTCCAGCTGTAATATGCATTTTCTGCGATAATCTTCGTGTTTCATCTATGAGAAGTATGCACAATCATCCAGAACGCTCTATTCGAGCTAGTTAATGCGAGTAACACGTTTTCTGGTGGTTTCACCACTCCACGGTGCGTCTGATATGCAGAACCGGCGATATCTTGGTTATCGTGGGGTTTCCAGCTGAGATATGCATTTTCTGCGATAATCTTGGTGAGTCTTCTGTCAGTAGTATGCAGAATCATCGATATCGCTCTTTTAGAGCTATTTAATGCGAGAAACACGTTATCTGGTGTTTTGACCACTCCACAGTGCGTTTGATATGTAGAGCCGCCGATAACTTGGTTTTCGTGGGGTTTCCAGCTGAAATATGCATTTTCTGCGATAATCTTGGTGTTTCATATATGAGAAGTATGCAGAATCATCGAGAACGCTCTTTTCGAGCTAGTTAATGCGAGAAACACGTTTTCTGGTGTTTTCACCACTCCACGGTGCGTCTGATATGCAGAACCGGCGATATCTTGGTTTTCGTCGGGTTTCAAGCTGAGATATGCACTTTGTGCGATAATATTGGTGAGTCTTCTGTCAGAAGTATGCAGAATCATCTAGATCGCCTTTTTCGAGCTAGTTAATGCGAGAAACACGTTTTCTGATGTTTTCACCACCACACAGTGCGTTTGATATGCAGATCCGGCGACATCATGGTTTTCGTCGGGTTTCAAGCTGAGATATGCATTTTCTGCGATAATATTGGTGAGACTTCAGTCAGAAGTATGCAGAATCACCTAGATCGCTCGTTTCGAGCTATTTAATGCGAGAAACACGTTATCTGGTTGTTTTCACCACTCCACAGTGCGTTTGATATGCAGAAACGGAGATATCTTGGTTTCGGTCGGGTTTCAAGCTGAGAATTGCATTTTCTGCGATAATATTGGTGAGACTTCAGTCAGAAGTATGCAGAATCATCTAGATAGCTCTTTTCGAGCTATTTAATGCGAGAAACACATTATCTGGTGTTTTGACCACTCCACAGTGCGTTTGATATGTCGAGCCGCCGATAACTTGGTTTTCGTGGGGTTTCCAGCTGAAATATGCATTTTCTGCGATAATCTTGGTGTTTCATATATGAGAAGTATGCAGAATCATCGAGAACGCTCTTTTCGAGCTGGTTAATGCGAGAAACACGTTTTCTGGTGGTTTCGCCACTCCACGGTGCGTCTGATATGCAGAACCGGCGATATCTTGGTTTTCGTGGGGATTCCAGCTGAGATATGTATTTTCTGCGATAATCTTGGTGAGTCTTCTGTCAGAAGGATGCAGAATCATCGATGTCGCTCTTTTCGCGCTATTTAATGCGAGAAACACGTTAGCTGGTGTTTTGACCACTCCACAGTGCGTTTGATATGTAGAGCCGCCGATAACTTGGTTGTTGTGGGGTTTCCAGCTGTAATATGCATTTTCTGCGATAATCTTGGTGTTTCATCTATGAGGAGTATGCAGAATCATCGAGAACGCTCTTGTCGAGCTAGTTAATGCGAGAAACACGTTTTCTGGTGTTTGGACCACTCCACAGTGCGTTTGATATGTAGAGCCGCCGATAACTTGGTTTTCGTGGGGTTTCCAGCTGTAATATGCATTTTCTGCGATAATCTTTGTGTTTCATCTATGAGAAGTATGCTGAATCATCCAGAACGCTCTATTCGAGCTAGTTAATGCGAGTAACACGTTTTCTGGTGTTTTCACCACTCCACGGTGCGTCTGATATGCAGAACCGGCGATATCTTGGTTATCGTGGGGATTCCAGCTGAGATATGTATTTTCTGCGATAATCTTGGTGAGTCTTCTGTCAGAAGTATGCAGAATCATCGATATCGCTCTTTTCGCGCGATTTAAAGCGAGAAACACGTTAGCTGGTGTTTTGACCACTCCACAGTGCGTTTGATATGTAGAGCCGCCGATAACTTGGTTATCGTGGGGTTTCCAGCTGAAACATGCATTTTCTGCGATAATCTTGGTGTTTCATCTATGAGGAGTATGCAGAATCATCGAGAACGCTCTTTTCGAGCTAGTTAATGCGAGAAACACGTTTTCTGGTGTTTGGACCACTCCGCAGTGCGTTTGATAGGTAGAGCCGCCGATAACTTGGTTTTCGTGGAGTTTCCAGCTGTAATATGCATTTTCTGCGATAATCTTTGTGTTTCATCTATGAGAAGTATGCAGAATCATCGAGAACGCTCTTTTCGAGCTAGTTAATGCGAGAAACACGTTTTCTGGTGTTTTCACCAATCCACGGTGCGTCTGATATGCAGAACCGGCGATATCTTGGTTGTCGTGGGGTTTCCAGCTGAGATATGTATTTTCTGCGATAATCTTGGTGAGTCTTCTGTCAGAAGTATGCAGAATCATCGATATCGCTCTTTTCGCGCTATTTAATGCGAGAAACACGTTAGCTGGTGTTTTGACCACTCCACAGTGCGTTTGATATGTAGAGCCGCCGATAACTTGGTTGTCGTGGGGTTTCCAGCTGAAATATGCATTTTCTGCGATAATCTTGGTGTTTCATCTATGAGGAGTATGCAAAATCATCGAGAACGCTCTTTTCGAGCTAGTTAATGCGAGAAACACGTTTACTGGTGTTTGGACCACTCCGCAGTGCGTTTGATATGTAGAGCCGCCGATAACTTGGTTTTCGTGGGATTCCAGCTGTAATATGCATTTTCTGCGATAATCTTCGTGTTTCATCTATGAGAAGTATGCACAATCATCCAGAACGCTCTATTCGAGCTAATTAATGCGAGTAACACGTTTTCTGGTGTTTTCACCACTCCACGGTGCGTCTGATATGCAGAACCGGCGATATCTTGGTTATCGTGGGGTTTCCAGCTGAAATATGCATTTTCTGCGATAATCTTGGTGTTTCATATATGAGAAGTATGCAGAATCATCCAGAACGCTCTTTTCGAGCTAGTTAATGCGAGAAACACGTTTTCTGGTGTTTTCACCACTCCACGGTTCGTCTGATATGCAGAACCGGCGATATTTTGGTTTTCGTGGGGTTTCCAGCTGAGATGTGCATTTTCTGCGATAATCTTGGTGAGTCTTCTGTCAGAAGTATGCAGAATCATCTAGATCGCTCTTTTCGAGCTATTGAATGCGAGAAACACGTTTTCTGATGTTTTCAACACCACACAGTGCGTTTGATATGCAGATCCGGCGACATCTTGGTTTCGGTCGGGTTTCAAGCTGAGAATTGCATTTTCTGCGATAATATTGGTGAGACTTCAGTCAGAAGTATGCAGAATCATCTAGATAGCACTTTTCGAGCTATTTAATGCGAGAAACACATTATCTGGTGTTTTGACCACTCCACAGTGCGTTTGATATGTCGAGCCGCCGATAACTTGGTTTTCGTGGGGTTTCCAGCTGAAATATGCATTTTCTGCGATAATCTTGGTGTTTCATATATGAGAAGTATGCAGAATCATCGAGAACGCTCTTTTCGAGCTGGTTAATGCGAGAAACACGTTTTCTGGTGGTTTCACCACTCCACGGTGCGTCTGATATGCAGAACCGGCGATATCTTGGTTTTCGTGGGGATTCCAGCTGAGATATGTATTTTCTGCGATAATCTTGGTGAGTCTTCTGTCAGAAGTATGCAGAATCATCGATGTCGCTCTTTTCGCGCTATTTAATGCGAGAAACACGTTAGCTGGTGTTTTGACCACTCCACAGTGCGTTTGATATGTAGAGCCGCCGATAACTTGGTTGTCGTGGGGTTTCCAGCTGTAATATGCATTTTCTGCGATAATCTTGGTGTTTCATCTATGAGGAGTATGCAGAATCATCGAGAACGCTCTTTTCGAGCTAGTTAATGCGAGAAACACGTTTTCTGGTGTTTGGACCACTCCACAGTGCGTTTGATATGTAGAGCCGCCGATAACTTGGTTGTCGTGGGGTTTCCAGCTGAAATATGCATTTTCTGCGATAATCTTGGTGTTTCATCTATGAGGAGTATGCAAAATCATCGAGAACGCTCTTTTCGAGCTAGTTAATGCGAGAAACACGTTTACTGGTGTTTGGACCACTCCGCAGTGCGTTTGATATGTAGAGCCGCCGATAACTTGGTTTTCGTGGGATTCCAGCTGTAATATGCATTTTCTGCGATAATCTTCGTGTTTCATCTATGAGAAGTATGCACAATCATCCAGAACGCTCTATTCGAGCTAATTAATGCGAGTAACACGTTTTCTGGTGTTTTCACCACTCCACGGTGCGTCTGATATGCAGAACCGGCGATATCTTGGTTATCGTGGGGTTTCCAGCTGAAATATGCATTTTCTGCGATAATCTTGGTGTTTCATATATGAGAAGTATGCAGAATCATCCAGAACGCTCTTTTCGAGCTAGTTAATGCGAGAAACACGTTTTCTGGTGTTTTCACCACTCCACGGTTCGTCTGATATGCAGAACCGGCGATATTTTGGTTTTCGTGGGGTTTCCAGCTGAGATGTGCATTTTCTGCGATAATCTTGGTGAGTCTTCTGTCAGAAGTATGCAGAATCATCTAGATCGCTCTTTTCGAGCTATTGAATGCGAGAAACACGTTTTCTGATGTTTTCAACACCACACAGTGCGTTTGATATGCAGATCCGGCGACATCTTGGTTTCGGTCGGGTTTCAAGCTGAGAATTGCATTTTCTGCGATAATATTGGTGAGACTTCAGTCAGAAGTATGCAGAATCATCTAGATAGCACTTTTCGAGCTATTTAATGCGAGAAACACATTATCTGGTGTTTTGACCACTCCACAGTGCGTTTGATATGTCGAGCCGCCGATAACTTGGTTTTCGTGGGGTTTCCAGCTGAAATATGCATTTTCTGCGATAATCTTGGTGTTTCATATATGAGAAGTATGCAGAATCATCGAGAACGCTCTTTTCGAGCTGGTTAATGCGAGAAACACGTTTTCTGGTGGTTTCACCACTCCACGGTGCGTCTGATATGCAGAACCGGCGATATCTTGGTTTTCGTGGGGATTCCAGCTGAGATATGTATTTTCTGCGATAATCTTGGTGAGTCTTCTGTCAGAAGTATGCAGAATCATCGATGTCGCTCTTTTCGCGCTATTTAATGCGAGAAACACGTTAGCTGGTGTTTTGACCACTCCACAGTGCGTTTGATATGTAGAGCCGCCGATAACTTGGTTGTCGTGGGGTTTCCAGCTGTAATATGCATTTTCTGCGATAATCTTGGTGTTTCATCTATGAGGAGTATGCAGAATCATCGAGAACGCTCTTTTCGAGCTAGTTAATGCGAGAAACACGTTTTCTGGTGTTTGGACCACTCCACAGTGCGTTTGATATGTAGAGCCGCCGATAACTTGGTTGTCGTGGGGTTTCCAGCTGAAATATGCATTTTCTGCGATAATCTTGGTGTTTCATCTATGAGGAGTATGCAAAATCATCGAGAACGCTCTTTTCGAGCTAGTTAATGCGAGAAACACGTTTACTGGTGTTTGGACCACTCCGCAGTGCGTTTGATATGTAGAGCCGCCGATAACTTGGTTTTCGTGGGATTCCAGCTGTAATATGCATTTTCTGCGATAATCTTCGTGTTTCATCTATGAGAAGTATGCACAATCATCCAGAACGCTCTATTCGAGCTAATTAATGCGAGTAACACGTTTTCTGGTGTTTTCACCACTCCACGGTGCGTCTGATATGCAGAACCGGCGATATCTTGGTTATCGTGGGGTTTCCAGCTGAAATATGCATTTTCTGCGATAATCTTGGTGTTTCATATATGAGAAGTATGCAGAATCATCCAGAACGCTCTTTTCGAGCTAGTTAATGCGAGAAACACGTTTACTGGTGTTTGGACCACTCCGCAGTGCGTTTGATATGTCGAGCCGCCGATAACTTGGTTTTCGTGGGGTTTCCAGCTGAAATATGCATTTTCTGCGATAATCTTGGTGTTTCATATATGAGAAGTATGCAGAATCATCGAGAACGCTCTTTTCGAGCTGGTTAATGCGAGAAACACGTTTTCTGGTGGTTTCACCACTCCACGGTGCGTCTGATATGCAGAACCGGCGATATCTTGGTTTTCGTGGGGATTCCAGCTGAGATATGTATTTTCTGCGATAATCTTGGTGAGTCTTCTGTCAGAAGTATGCAGAATCATCGATGTCGCTCTTTTCGCGCTATTTAATGCGAGAAACACGTTAGCTGGTGTTTTGACCACTCCACAGTGCGTTTGATATGTAGAGCCGCCGATAACTTGGTTGTCGTGGGGTTTCCAGCTGTAATATGCATTTTCTGCGATAATCTTGGTGTTTCATCTATGAGGAGTATGCAGAATCATCGAGAACGCTCTTTTCGAGCTAGTTAATGCGAGAAACACGTTTTCTGGTGTTTGGACCACTCCACAGTGCGTTTGATATGTAGAGCCGCCGATAACTTGGTTTTCGTGGGGTTTCCAGCTGTAATATGCATTTTCTGCGATAATCTTCGTGTTTCATCTTTGAGAAGTATGCAGAATCATCCAGAACGCTCTTTTCGAGCTAGTTAATGCGAGAAACACGTTTTCTGGTGTATTCACCACACCACAGTACGTTTGACATGCAGTAAAGGAGAGATCTTGGTTTCGGTCGGGTTTCAAGCTGAGATATGCATTTTCTGCGATAATCTTGGTGAGACATTAGTCAGAAGTATGCAGAATCATCTAGATAGCTCTTTTCGAGCTATTTAATGCGAGAAACAAGTTTTCTGTTGTTTTGACCACTCCACAGATCGTTTGATATGTAGAGCCGCCGATAACTTGGTTTTCGTGGGGTTTCCAGCTGAAATATGCATTTTCTGCGATAATCTTTGTGTTTCATCAATGAGAAGTATGCAGAATCATCCAGAACGCTCTTTTCGAGCTAGTTAATGCGAGTAACACGTTTTCTGGTGTTTTCACCATTCCACAGAGCGTCTGATATGCAGAACCGGCGATATCTAGATTTTCGTGGGGTTTCCAGCTGAGATATGTATTTTCTGCGATAATCTTGGTGAGTCTTCTGTCAGAAGTATGCAGAATCATCGATATCACTCTTTTCGCGCTATTTAATGCGAGAAACACGTTAGCTGGTGTTTTGACCACTCCACAGTGCGTTTGATATGCAGAACCGACGATATCTAGATTTTCGTGGGGTTTCCAGCTGAGATATGCATTTTCTGCGATAATCTTGGTGAGTCTTCTGTCAGAAGTATGCAGAATCATCTAGATCGCTCTTTTCGAGCTATTTAATGCGAGAAACACGTTCTCTGGTGTTTTCACCACCAGACAGTCCGTTTGATATGCAGAACCGGCGACATCGTGGTATTCGTCGGGTTTCAAGCTGAGATATGCATTTTCTGCGATAATATTGGTGAGACTTCAGTCAGAAGTATGCAGAATCACCTAGATCGCTCGTTTCGAGCTATTTAATGCGAGAAACACGTTATCTGGTTGTTTTCACCACTCCACAGTGCGTTTGATATGCAGAAACGGAGATATCTTGGTTTCGGTCGGGTTTCAAGCTGAGATATGCATTTTCTGCGATAATATTGGTGAGACTTCAGTCAGAAGTATGCAGATTCATCTAGATAGCTCTTTTCGAGCTATTTAATGCGAGAAACACGTTTTCTGGTGTTTTCACCACTCCACGGTGCGTCTGATATGCAGAACCGGCGATATCTTGGTTTTCGTGGGGTTTCCAGCTGAGATATGTATTTTCTGCGATAATCTTGGTGAGTCTTCTGTCAGAAGTATGCAGAATCATCGATATCGCTCTTTTCGCGCTATTTAATGCGAGAAACACGTTAGCTGGTGTTTTGACCACTCCACAGTGCGTTTGATATGTAGAGCCGCCGATAACTTGGTTGTCGTGGGGTTTCCAGCTGAAATATGCATTTTCTGCGATAATCTTTGTGTTTCATCTATGAGAACTATGCAGAATCATCCAGAACGCTCTTTTCGAGCTAGTTAATGCGAGAAACACGTTTTCTGGTGTTTTCGCCACTCCACGGTGCGTCTGATATGCAGAACCGGCGATATTTTGGTTTTCGTGGGGTTTCCAGCTGAGATATGCATTTTCTGCGATAATCTTGGTGAGTCTTCTGTCAGAAGTATGCAGAATCAACTAGATCGCTCTTTTCGAGCTAGTTAATGCGAGAAACACGTTTTCTGATGTTTTCACCACCACACAGTGCGTTTGATATGCAGATCCGGCGACATCATAGTTTTCGTCGGGTTTCAAGCTGAGATATGCATTTTCTGCGATAATATTGGTGAGACTTCAGTCAGAAGTATGCAGAATCACCTAGATCGCTCGTTTCGAGCTATTTAATGCGAGAAACACGTTATCTGGTTGTTTTCACCACTCCACAGTGCGTTTGATATGCAGAAACGGAGATATCTTGGTTTCGGTCGGGTTTCAAGCTGAGAATTGCATTTTCTGTGATAATATTGGTGAGACTTCAGTCAGAAGTATGCAGAATCATCTAGATAGCTCTTTTCGAGCTATTTAATGGGAGAAACACATTATCTGGTGTTTTGACCACTCCACAGTGCGTTTGATATGTCGAGCCGCCGATAACTTGGTTTTCGTGGGGTTTCCAGCTGAAATATGCATTTTCTGCGATAATCTTGGTGTTTCATATATGAGAAGTATGCAGAATCATCGAGAACGCTCTTTTCGAGCTGGTTAATGCGAGAAACACGTTTTCTGGTGGTTTCGCCACTCCACGGTGCGTCTGATATGCAGAACCGGCGATATCTTGGTTTTCGTGGGGATTCCAGCTGAGATATGTATTTTCTGCGATAATCTTGGTGAGTCTTCTGTCAGAAGTATGCAGAATCATCGATATCGCTCTTTTCGCGCGATTTAAAGCGAGAAACACGTTAGCTGTTGTTTTGACCACTCCACAGTGCGTTTGATATGTAGAGCCGCCGATAACTTGGTTGTCGTGGGGTTTCCAGCTGAAATATGCATTTTCTGCGATAATCTTGGTGTTTCATCTATGAGGAGTATGCAGAATCATCGAGAACGCTCTTTTCGAGCTAGTTAATGCGAGAAACACGTTTTCTGGTGTTTGGACCACTCCGCAGTGCGTTTGATAGGTAGAGCCGCCGATAACTTGGTTTTCGTGGAGTTTCCAGCTGTAATATGCATTTTCTGCGATAATCTTTGTGTTTCATCTATGAGAAGTATGCAGAATCATCGAGAACGCTCTTTTCGAGCTAGTTAATGCGAGAAACACGTTTTCTGGTGTTTTCACCACTCCACGGTGCGTCTGATATGCAGAACCGGCGATATCTTGGTTTTCGTGGGGTTTCCAGCTGAGATATGTATTTTCTGCGATAATCTTGGTGAGTCTTCTGTCAGAAGTATGCAGAATCATCGATATCGCTCTTTTCGCGCTATTTAATGCGAGAAACACGTTAGCTGGTGTTTTGACCACTCCACAGTGCGTTTGATATGTAGAGCCGCCGGTAACTTGGTTGTCGTGGGTTTTTCCAGCTGAAATATGCATTTCCTGCGATAATCTTTGTGTTTCATCTATGAGAACTATGCAGAATCATCCAGAACGCTCTTTTCGAGCTAGTTAATGCGAGAAACACGTTTTCTGGTGTTTTCGCCACTCCACGGTGCGTCTGATATGCAGAACCGGCGAAATTTTGGTTTTCGTGGGGTTTCCAGCTGAGATATGCATTTTCTGCGATAATCTTGGTGAGTCTTCTGTCAGAAGTATGCAGAAACATCTAGATCGCTCTTTTCGAGCTAGTTAATGCGAGTAACACGTTTTCTGATGTTTTCACCACCACACAGTGCGTTTGATATGCAGCTCCGGCGACATCATGGTTTTCGTCGGGTTTCAAGCTGAGATATGCATTTTCTGCGATAATATTGGTGAGACTTCAGTCAGAAGTATGCAGAATCACCTAGATCGCTCGTTTCGAGCTATTTAATGCGAGAAACACGTTATCTGGTTGTTTTCACCACTCCACAGTGCGTTTGATATGCAGAAACGGAGATATCTTGGTTTCGGTCGGGTTTCAAGCTGAGATATGCATTTTCTGCGATAATATTGGTGAGACCTCAGTCAGAAGTATGCAGATTCATCTAGATAGCTCTTTTCGAGCTATTTAATGCGAGAAACACGTTTTCTGGTGTTTTCACCACTCCACGGTGCGTCTGATATGCAGAACCGGCGATATCTTGGTTTTCGTGGGGTTTCCAGCTGAGATATGTATTTTCTGCGATAATCTTGGTGAGTCTTCTGTCAGAAGTATGCAGAATCATCGATATCGCTCTTTTCGCGCTATTTAATGCGAGAAACACGTTAGCTGGTGTTTTGACCACTCCACAGTGCGTTTGATATGTAGAGCCGCCGATAACTTGGTTGTCGTGGGGTTTCCAGCTGAAATATGCATTTTCTGCGATAATCTTTGTGTTTCATCTATGAGAACTATGCAGAATCATCCAGAACGCTCTTTTCGAGCTAGTTAATGCGAGAAACACGTTTTCTGGTGTTTTCGCCACTCCACGGTGCGTCTGATATGCAGAACCGGCGATATTTTGGTTTTCGTGGGGTTTCCAGCTGAGATATGCATTTTCTGCGATAATCTTGGTGAGTCTTCTGTCAGAAGTATGCAGAATCATCTAGATCGCTCTTTTCGAGCTAGTTAATGCGAGAAACACGTTTTCTGATGTTTTCACCACCACACAGTGCGTTTGATATGCAGCTCCGGCGACATCATGGTTTTCGTCGGGTTTCAAGCTGAGATATGCATTTTCTGCGATAATATTGGTGAGACTTCAGTCAGAAGTATGCAGAATCACCTAGATCGCTCGTTTCGAGCTATTTAATGCGAGAAACACGTTATCTGGTTGTTTTCACCACTCCACAGTGCGTTTGATATGCAGAAACGGAGATATCTTGGTTTCGGTCGGGTTTCAAGCTGAGATATGCATTTTCTGCGATAATATTGGTGAGACCTCAGTCAGAAGTATGCAGATTCATCTAGATAGCTCTTTTCGAGCTATTTAATGCGAGAAACACGTTTTCTGGTGTTTTCACCACTCCACGGTGCGTCTGATATGCAGAACCGGCGATATCTTGGTTTTCGTGGGGTTTCCAGCTGAGATATGTATTTTCTGCGATAATCTTGGTGAGTCTTCTGTCAGAAGTATGCAGAATCATCGATATCGCTCTTTTCGCGCTATTTAATGCGAGAAACACGTTAGCTGGTGTTTTGACCACTCCACAGTGCGTTTGATATGTAGAGCCGCCGGTAACTTGGTTGTCGTGGGTTTTTCCAGCTGAAATATGCATTTCCTGCGATAATCTTTGTGTTTCATCTATGAGAACTATGCAGAATCATCCAGAACGCTCTTTTCGAGCTAGTTAATGCGAGAAACACGTTTTCTGGTGTTTTCGCCACTCCACGGTGCGTCTGATATGCAGAACCGGCGAAATTTTGGTTTTCGTGGGGTTTCCAGCTGAGATATGCATTTTCTGCGATAATCTTGGTGAGTCTTCTGTCAGAAGTATGCAGAATCATCTAGATCGCTCTTTTCGAGCTAGTTAATGCGAGTAACACGTTTTCTGATGTTTTCACCACCACACAGTGCGTTTGATATGCAGATCCGGCGACATCATGGTTTTCGTCGGGTTTCAAGCTGAGATATGCATTTTCTGCGATAATATTGGTGAGACTTCAGTCAGAAGTATGCAGAATCACCTAGATCGCTCGTTTCGAGCTATTTAATGCGAGAAACACGTTATCTGGTTGTTTTCACCACTCCACAGTGCGTTTGATATGCAGAAACGGAGATATCTTGGTTTCGGTCGGGTTTCAAGCTGAGAATTGCATTTTCTGCGATAATATTGGTGAGACTTCAGTCAGAAGTATGCAGAATCATCTAGATAGCTCTTTTCGAGCTATTTAATGCGAGAAACACATTATCTGGTGTTTTGACCACTCCACAGTGCGTTTGATATGTCGAGCCGCCGATAACTTGGTTTTCGTGGGGTTTCCAGCTGAAATATGCATTTTCTGCGATAATCTTGGTGTTTCATATATGAGAAGTATGCAGAATCATCGAGAACGCTCTTTTCGAGCTGGTTAATGCGAGAAACACGTTTTCTGGTGGTTTCGCCACTCCACGGTGCGTCTGATATGCAGAACCGGCGATATCTTGGTTTTCGTGGGGATTCCAGCTGAGATATGTATTTTCTGCGATAATCTTGGTGAGTCTTCTGTCAGAAGTATGCAGAATCATCGATATCGCTCTTTTCGCGCGATTTAAAGCGAGAAACACGTTAGCTGGTGTTTTGACCACTCCACAGTGCGTTTGATATGTAGAGCCGCTGATAACTTGGTTGTCGTGGGGTTTCCAGCTGAAATATGCATTTTCTGCGATAATCTTGGTGTTTCATCTATGAGGAGTATGCAGAATCATCGAGAACGCTCTTTTCGAGCTAGTTAATGCGAGAAACACGTTTTCTGGTGTTTGGACCACTCCGCAGTGCGTTTGATAGGTAGAGCCGCCGATAACTTGGTTTTCGTGGAGTTTCCAGCTGTAATATGCATTTTCTGCGATAATCTTTGTGTTTCATCTATGAGAAGTATGCAGAATCATCGAGAACGCTCTTTTCGAGCTAGTTAATGCGAGAAACACGTTTTCTGGTGTTTTCACCACTCCACGGTGCGTCTGATATGCAGAACCGGCGATATCTTGGTTTTCGTGGGGTTTCCAGCTGAGATATGTATTTTCTGCGATAATCTTGGTGTTTCATATATGAGAAGTATGCAGAATCATCCAGAACGCTCTTTTCGAGCTAGTTAATGCGAGAAACACGTTTTCTGGTGTTTTCACCACTCCACGGTGCGTCTGATATGCAGAACCGGCGATATTTTGGTTTTCGTGGGGTTTCCAGCTGAGATATGCATTTTCTGCGATAATCTTGGTGAGTCTTCTGTCAGAAGTATGCAGAATCATCTAGATCGCTCTTTTCGAGCTATTTAATGCGAGAAACACGTTTTCTGATGTTTTCAACACCACACAGTGCGTTTGATATGCAGATCCGGCGACATCATGGTTTTCGTCGGGTTTCAAGCTGAGATATGCATTTTCTGCGATAATATTGGTGAGACTTCAGTCAGAAGTATGCAGAATCACCTAGATCGCTCGTTTCGATCTATTTAATGCGAGAAACACGTTATCTGGTTGTTTTCACCACTCCACAGTGCGTTTGATATGCAGAAACGGAGATATCTTGGTTTCGGTCGGGTTTCAAGCTGAGAATTGCATTTTCTGCGATAATATTGGTGAGACTTCAGTCAGAAGTATGCAGAATCATCTAGATAGCTCTTTTCGAGCTATTTAATGCGAGAAACACATTATCTGGTGTTTTGACCACTCCACAGTGCGTTTGATATGTCGAGCCGCCGATAACTTGGTTTTCGTGGGGTTTCCAGCTGAAATATGCATTTTCTGCGATAATCTTGGTGTTTCATCTATGAGGAGTGTGCAGAATCATCGAGAACGCTCTTTTCGAGCTAGTTAATGCGAGAAACACGTTTTCTGGTGTTTGGACCAGTCCGCAGTGCGTTTGATAGGTAGAGCCGCCGATAACTTGGTTTTCGTGGAGTTTCCAGCTGTAATATGCATTTTCTGCGATAATCTTTGTGTTTCATCTATGAGAAGTATGCAGAATCATCGAGAACGCTCTTTTCGAGCTAGTTAATGCGAGAAACACGTTTTCTGGTGTTTTCACCACTCCACGGTGCGTCTGATATGCAGAACCGGCGATATCTTGGTTTTCGTGGGGTTTCCAGCTGAGATATGTATTTTCTGCGATAATCTTGGTGAGTCTTCTGTCAGAAGTATGCAGAATCATCGATATCGCTCTTTTCGCGCTATTTAATGCGAGAAACACGTTAGCTGGTGTTTTGACCACTCCACAGTGCGTTTGATATGTAGAGCCGCCGATAACTTGGTTGTCGTGGGGTTTCCAGGTGAAATATGCATTTTCTGCGATAATCTTGGTGTTTCATCTATGAGGAGTATGCAAAATCATCGAGAACGCTCTTTTCGAGCTAGTTAATGCGAGAAACACGTTTTCTGGTGTTTGGACCACTCCGCAGTGCGTTTGATAGGTAGAGCCGCCGATAACTTGGTTTTCGTGGAGTTTCCAGCTGTAATATGCATTTTCTGCGATAATCTTTGTGTTTCATCTATGAGAAGTATGCAGAATCATCGAGAACGCTCTTTTCGAGCTAGTTAATGCGAGAAACACGTTTTCTGGTGTTTTCACCACTCCACGGTGCGTCTGATATGCAGAACCGGCGATATCTTGGTTGTCGTGGGGTTTCCAGCTGAGATATGTATTTTCTGCGATAATCTTGGTGAGTCTTCTGTCAGAAGTATGCAGAATCATCGATATCGCTCTTTTCGCGCTATTTAATGCGAGAAACACGTTAGCTGGTGTTTTAAACACTCCACAGTGCGTTTGATATGCAGAACCGACGATATCTAGATTTTCGTGGGGTTTCCAGCTGAGATATGCATTTTCTGCGATAATCTTGGTGAGTCTTCTGTCAGAAGTATGCAGAATCATCTAGATCGCGCTTTTCGAGCTATTTAATGCGAGAAACACGTTCTCTGGTGTTTTCACCACCAGACAGTCCGTTTGATATGCAGAACCGGCGACATCGTGGTATTCGTCGGGTTTCAAGCTGAGATATGCATTTTCTGCGATAATATTGGTGAGACTTCAGTCAGAAGTATGCAGAATCACCTAGATCGCTCGTTTCGAGCTATTTAATGCGAGAAACACGTTATCTGGTTGTTTTCACCACTCCACAGTGCGTTTGATATGCAGAAACGGAGATATCTTGGTTTCGGTCGGGTTTCAAGCTGAGATATGCATTTTCTGCGATAATATTGGTGAGACTTCAGTCAGAAGTATGCAGATTCATCTAGATAGCTCTTTTCGAGCTATTTAATGCGAGAAACACGTTTTCTGGTGTTTTCACCACTCCACGGTGCGTCTGATATGCAGAACCGGCGATATCTTGGTTTTCGTGGGGTTTCCAGCTGAGATATGTATTTTCTGCGATAATCTTGGTGAGTCTTCTGTCAGAAGTATGCAGAATCATCGATATCGCTCTTTTCGCGCTATTTAATGCGAGAAACACGTTAGCTGGTGTTTTGACCACTCCACAGTGCGTTTGATATGTAGAGCCGCCGATAACTTGGTTGTCGTGGGGTTTCCAGCTGAAATATGCATTTCCTGCGATAATCTTTGTGTTTCATCTATGAGAACTATGCAGAATCATCCAAAACGCTCTTTTCGAGCTAGTTAATGCGAGAAACACGTTTTCTGGTGTTTTCGCCACTCCACGGTGCGTCTGATATGCAGAACCGGCGATATTTTGGTTTTCGTGGGGTTTCCAGCTGAGATATGCATTTTCTGCGATAATCTTGGTGAGTCTTCTGTCAGAAGTATGCAGAATCATCTAGATCGCTCTTTTCGAGCTAGTTAATGCGAGAAACACGTTTTCTGATGTTTTCACCACCACACAGTGCGTTTGATATGCAGATCCGGCGACATCATGGTTTTCGTCGGGTTTCAAGCTGAGATATGCATTTTCTGCGATAATATTGGTGAGACTTCAGTCAGAAGTATGCAGAATCACCTAGATCGCTCGTTTCGAGCTATTTAATGCGAGAAACACGTTATCTGGTTGTTTTCACCACTCCACAGTGCGTTTGATATGCAGAAACGGAGATATCTTGGTTTCGGTCGGGTTTCAAGCTGAGAATTGCATTTTCTGCGATAATATTGGTGAGACTTCAGTCAGAAGTATGCAGAATCATCTAGATAGCTCTTTTCGAGCTATTTAATGCGAGAAACACATTATCTGGTGTTTTGACCACTCCACAGTGCGTTTGATATGTCGAGCCGCCGATAACTTGGTTTTCGTGGGGTTTCCAGCTGAAATATGCATTTTCTGCGATAATCTTGGTGTTTCATATATGAGAAGTATGCAGAATCATCGAGAACGCTCATTTCGAGCTGGTTAATGCGAGAAACACGTTTTCTGGTGGTTTCGCCACTCCACGGTGCGTCTGATATGCAGAACCGGCGATATCTTGGTTTTCGTGGGGATTCCAGCTGAGATATGTATTTTCTGCGATAATCTTGGTGAGTCTTCTGTCAGAAGTATGCAGAATCATCGATATCGCTCTTTTCGCGCGATTTAAAGCGAGAAACACGTTAGCTGGTGTTTTGACCACTCCACAGTGCGTTTGATATGTAGAGCCGCCGATAACTTGGTTGTCGTGGGGTTTCCAGCTGAAATATGCATTTTCTGCGATAATCTTGGTGTTTCATCTATGAGGAGTATGCAGAATCATCGAGAACGCTCTTTTCGAGCTAGTTAATGCGAGAAACACGTTTTCTGGTGTTTGGACCACTCCGCAGTGCGTTTGATAGGTAGAGCCGCCGATAACTTGGTTTTCGTGGAGTTTCCAGCTGTAATATGCATTTTCTGCGATAATCTTTGTGTTTCATCTATGAGAAGTATGCAGAATCATCGAGAACGCTCTTTTCGAGCTAGTTAATGCGAGAAACACGTTTTCTGGTGTTTTCACCACTCCACGGTGCGTCTGATATGCAGAACCGGCGATATCTTGGTTTTCGTGGGGTTTCCAGCTGAGATATGTATTTTCTGCGATAATCTTGGTGAGTCTTCTGTCAGAAGTATGCAGAATCATCGATATCGCTCTTTTCGCGCTATTTAATGCGAGAAACACGTTAGCTGGTGTTTTGACCACTCCACAGTGCGTTTGATATGTAGAGCCGCCGATAACTTGGTTGTCGTGGGGTTTCCAGCTGAAATATGCATTTTCTGCGATAATCTTGGTGTTTCATCTATGAGGAGTATGCAAAATAATCGAGAACGCTCTTTTCGAGCTATTTAATGCGAGAAACACGTTTTCTGGTGTTTGGACCACTCCGCAGTGCGTTTGATAGGTAGAGCCGCCGATAACTTGGTTTTCGTGGAGTTTCCAGCTGTAATATGCATTTTCTGCGATAATCTTTGTGTTTCATCTATGAGAAGTATGCAGAATCATCGAGAACGCTCTTTTCGAGCTAGTTAATGCGAGAAACACGTTTTCTGGTGTTTTCACCACTCCACGGTGCGTCTGATATGCAGAACCGGCGATATCTTGGTTTTCGTGGGGTTTCCAGCTGAGATATGTATTTTCTGCGATAATCTTGGTGAGTCTTCTGTCAGAAGTATGCAGAATCATCGATATCGCTCTTTTCGCGCTATTTAATGCGGGAAACACGTTAGCTGGTGTTTTGACCACTCCACAGTGCGTTTGATATGTAGAGCCGCCGATAACTTGGTTGTCGTGGGGTTTCCAGGTGAAATATGCATTTTCTGCGATAATCTTGGTGTTTCATCTATGAGGAGTATGCAAAATCATCGAGAACGCTCTTTTCGAGCTAGTTAATGCGAGAAACACGTTTTCTGGTGTTTGGACCACTCCGCAGTGCGTTTGATAGGTAGAGCCGCCGATAACTTGGTTTTCGTGGAGTTTCCAGCTGTAATATGCATTTTCTGCGATAATCTTTGTGTTTCATCTATGAGAAGTATGCAGAATCATCGAGAACGCTCTTTTCGAGCTAGTTAATGCGAGAAACACGTTTTCTGGTGTTTTCACCAATCCACGGTGCGTCTGATATGCAGAACCGGCGATATCTTGGTTGTCGTGGGGTTTCCAGCTGAGATATGTATTTTCTGCGATAATCTTGGTGAGTCTTCTGTCAGAAGTATGCAGAATCATCGATATCGCTCTTTTCGCGCTATTTAATGCGAGAAACACGTTAGCTGGTGTTTTGACCACTCCACAGTGCGTTTGATATGCAGAACCGACGATATCTAGATTTTCGTGGGGTTTCCAGCTGAGATATGCATTTTCTGCGATAATATTGGTGAGACTTCAGTCAGAAGTATGCAGAATCACCTAGATCGCTCGTTTCGAGCTATTTAATGCGAGAAACACGTTATCTGGTTGTTTTCACCACTCCACAGTGCGTTTGATATGCAGAAACGGAGATATCTTGGTTTCGGTCGGGTTTCAAGCTGAGATATGCATTTTCTGCGATAATATTGGTGAGACTTCAGTCAGAAGTATGCAGATTCATCTAGATAGCTCTTTTCGAGCTATTTAATGCGAGAAACACGTTTTCTGGTGTTTTCACCACTCCACGGTGCGTCTGATATGCAGAACCGGCGATATCTTGGTTTTCGTGGGGTTTCCAGCTGAGATATGTATTTTCTGCGATAATCTTGGTGAGTCTTCTGTCAGAAGTATGCAGAATCATCGATATCGCTCTTTTCGCGCTATTTAATGCGAGCAACACGTTAGCTGGTGTTTTGACCACTCCACAGTGCGTTTGATATGTAGAGCCGCCGATAACTTGGTTGTCGTGGGGTTTCCAGCTGAAATATGCATTTCCTGCGATAATCTTTGTGTTTCATCTATGAGAACTATGCAGAATCATCCAGAACGCTCTTTTCGAGCTAGTTAATGCGAGAAACACGTTTTCTGGTGTTTTCGCCACTCCACGGTGCGTCTGATATGCAGAACCGGCGATATTTTGGTTTTCGTGGGGTTTCCAGCTGAGATATGCATTTTCTGCGATAATCTTGGTGAGTCTTCTGTCAGAAGTATGCAGAATCATCTAGATCGCTCTTTTCGAGCTAGTTAATGCGAGAAACACGTTTTCTGATGTTTTCACCACCACACAGTGCGTTTGATATGCAGAAACGGAGATATCTTGGTTTCGGTCGGGTTTCAAGCTGAGAATTGCATTTTCTGCGATAATATTGGTGAGACTTCAGTCAGAAGTATGCAGAATCATCTAGATAGCTCTTTTCGAGCTATTTAATGCGAGAAACACATTATCTGGTGTTTTGACCACTCCACAGTGCGTTTGATATGTCGAGCCGCCGATAACTTGGTTTTCGTGGGGTTTCCAGCTGAAATATGCATTTTCTGCGATAATCTTGGTGTTTCATATATGAGAAGTATGCAGAATCATCGAGAACGCTCTTTTCGAGCTGGTTAATGCGAGAAACACGTTTTCTGGTGGTTTCGCCACTCCACGGTGCGTCTGATATGCAGAACCGGCGATATCTTGGTTTTCGTGGGGATTCCAGCTGAGATATGTATTTTCTGCGATAATCTTGGTGAGTCTTCTGTCAGAAGTATGCAGAATCATCGATATCGCTCTTTTCGCGCGATTTAAAGCGAGAAACACGTTAGCTGGTGTTTTGACCACTCCACAGTGCGTTTGATATGTAGAGCCGCCGATAACTTGGTTGTCGTGGGGTTTCCAGCTGAAATATGCATTTTCTGCGATAATCTTGGTGTTTCATCTATGAGGAGTATGCAGAATCATCGAGAACGCTCTTTTCGAGCTAGTTAATGCGAGAAACACGTTTTCTGGTGTTTGGACCACTCCGCAGTGCGTTTGATAGGTAGAGCCGCCGATAACTTGGTTTTCGTGGAGTTTCCAGCTGTAATATGCATTTTCTGCGATAATCTTTGTGTTTCATCCATGAGAAGTATGCAGAATCATCGAGAACGCTCTTTTCGAGCTAGTTAATGCGAGAAACACGTTTTCTGGTGTTTTCACCAATCCACGGTGCGTCTGATATGCAGAACCGGCGATATCTTGGTTGTCGTGGGGTTTCCAGCTGAGATATGTATTTTCTGCGATAATCTTGGTGAGTCTTCTGTCAGAAGTATGCAGAATCATCGATATCGCTCTTTTCGCGCTATTTAATGCGAGAAACACGTTAGCTGGTGTTTTGACCACTCCACAGTGCGTTTGATATGCAGAACCGACGATATCTAGATTTTCGTGGGGTTTCCAGCTGAGATATGCATTTTCTGCGATAAGCTTGGTGAGTCTTCTGTCAGAAGTATGCAGAATCATCTAGATCGCTCTTTTCGAGCTATTTAATGCGAGAAACACGTTCTCTGGTGTTTTCACCACCAGACAGTCCGTTTGATATGCAGAACCGGCGACATCGTGGTATTCGTCGGGTTTCAAGTTGAGATATGCATTTTCTGCGATAATATTGGTGAGACTTCAGTCAGAAGTATGCAGAATCACCTAGATCGCTCGTTTCGAGCTATTTAATGCGAGAAACACGTTATCTGGTTGTTTTCACCACTCCACAGTGCGTTTGATATGCAGAAACGGAGATATCTTGGTTTCGGTCGGGTTTCAAGCTGAGATATGCATTTTCTGCGATAATATTGGTGAGACTTCAGTCAGAAGTATGCAGATTCATCTAGATAGCTCTTTTCGAGCTATTTAATGCGAGAAACACGTTTTCTGGTGTTTTCACCACTCCACGGTGCGTCTGATATGCAGAACCGGCGATATCTTTTGTTTTTCGTGGGGTTTCCAGCTGAGATATGTATTTTCTGCGATAATCTTGGTGAGTCTTCTGTCAGAAGTATGCAGAATCATCGATATCGCTCTTTTCGCGCTATTTAATGCGAGAAACACGTTAGCTGGTGTTTTGACCACTCCACAGTGCGTTTGATATGTAGAGCCGCCGATAACTTGGTTGTCGTGGGGTTTCCAGCTGAAATATGCATTTCCTGCGATAATCTTTGTGTTTCATCTATGAGAACTATGCAGAATCATCCAGAACGCTCTTTTCGAGCTAGTTAATGCGAGAAACACGTTTTCTGGTGTTTTCGCCACTCCACGGTGCGTCTGATATGCAGAACCGGCGATATTTTGGTTTTCGTGGGGTTTCCAGCTGAGATATGCATTTTCTGCGATAATCTTGGTGAGTCTTCTGTCAGAAGTATGCAGAATCATCTAGATCGCTCTTTTCGAGCTAGTTAATGCGAGAAACACGTTTTCTGATGTTTTCACCACCACACAGTGCGTTTGATATGCAGATCCGGCGACATCATGGTTTTCGTCGGGTTTCAAGCTGAGATATGCATTTTCTGCGATAATATTGGTGAGACTTCAGTCAGAAGTATGCAGAATCACCTAGATCGCTCGTTTCGAGCTATTTAATGCGAGAAACACGTTATCTGGTTGTTTTCACCACTCCACAGTGCGTTTGATATGCAGAAACGGAGATATCTTGGTTTCGGTCGGGTTTCAAGCTGAGAATTGCATTTTCTGCGATAATATTGGTGAGACTTCAGTCAGAAGTATGCAGAATCATCTAGATAGCTCTTTTCGAGCTATTTAATGCGAGAAACACATTATCTGGTGTTTTGACCACTCCACAGTGCGTTTGATATGTCGAGCCGCCGATAACTTGGTTTTCGTGGGGTTTCCAGCTGAAATATGCATTTTCTGCGATAATCTTGGTGTTTCATATATGAGAAGTATGCAGAATCATCGAGAACGCTCTTTTCGTGCTGGTTAATGCGAGAAACACGTTTTCTGGTGGTTTCGCCACTCCACGGTGCGTCTGATATGCAGAACCTGCGATATCTTGGTTTTCGTGGGGATTCCAGCTGAGATATGTATTTTCTGCGATAATCTTGGTGAGTCTTCTGTCAGAAGTATGCAGAATCATCGATATCGCTCTTTTCGCGCGATTTAAAGCGAGAAACACGTTAGCTGGTGTTTTGACCACTCCACAGTGCGTTTGATATGTAGAGCCGCCGATAACTTGGTTGTCGTGGGGTTTCCAGCTGAAATATGCATTTTCTGCGATAATCTTGGTGTTTCATCTATGAGGAGTATGCAGAATCATCGAGAACGCTCTTTTCGAGCTAGTTAATGCGAGAAACACGTTTTCTGGTGTTTGGACCACTCCGCAGTGCGTTTGATAGGTAGAGCCGCCGATAACTTGGTTTTCGTGGAGTTTCCAGCTGTAATATGCATTTTCTGCGATAATCTTTGTGTTTCATCTATGAGAAGTATGCAGAATCATCGAGAACGCTCTTTTCGAGCTAGTTAATGCGAGAAACACGTTTTCTGGTGTTTTCACCACTCCACGGTGCGTCTGATATGCAGAACCGGCGATATCTTGGTTTTCGTGGGGTTTCCAGCTGAGATATGTATTTTCTGCGATAATCTTGGTGAGTCTTCTGTCAGAAGTATGCAGAATCATCGATATCGCTCTTTTCGCGCTATTTAATGCGAGAAACACGTTAGCTGGTGTTTTGACCACTCCACAGTGCGTTTGATATGTAGAGCCGCCGATAACTTGGTTGTCGTGGGGTTTCCAGCTGAAATATGCATTTTCTGCGATAATCTTGGTGTTTCATCTATGAGGAGTATGCAAAATCATCGAGAACGCTCTTTTCGAGCTAGTTAATGCGAGGAACACGTTTTCTGGTGTTTGGACCACTCCGCAGTGCGTTTGATATGTAGAGCCGCCGATAACTTGGTTTTCGTGGGATTCCAGCTGTAATATGCATTTTCTGCGATAATCTTCGTGTTTCATCTATGAGAAGTATGCACAATCATCCAGAACGCTCTATTCGTTCTAGTTAATGCGAGTAACACGTTTTCTGGTGTTTTCACCACTCCACGGTGCGTCTGATATGCAGAACCGGCGATATCTTGGTTATCGTGGGGTTTCCAGCTGAAATATGCATTTTCTGCGATAATCTTGGTGTTTCATATATGAGAAGTATGCAGAATCATCCAGAACGCTCTTTTCGAGCTAGTTAATGCGAGAAACACGTTTTCTGGTGTTTTCACCACTCCACGGTGCGTCTGATATGCAGAACCGGCGATATTTTGGTTTTCGTGGGGTTTCCAGCTGAGATATGCATTTTCTGCGATAATCTTGGTGAGTCTTCTGTCAGAAGTATGCAGAATCATCTAGATCGCTCTTTTCGAGCTATTTAATGCGAGAAACACGTTTTCTGATGTTTTCAACACCACACAGTGCGTTTGATATGCAGATCCGGCGACATCATGGTTTTCGTCGGGTTTCAAGCTGAGATATGCATTTTCTGCGATAATATTGGTGAGACTTCAGTCAGAAGTATGCAGAATCACCTAGATCGCTCGTTTCGATCTATTTAATGCGAGAAACACGTTATCTGGTTGTTTTCACCACTCCACAGTGCGTTTGATATGCAGAAACGGAGATATCTTGGTTTCGGTCGGGTTTCAAGCTGAGAATTGCATTTTCTGCGATAATATTGGTGATAGTTCAGTCAGAAGTATGCAGAATCATCTAGATAGCTCTTTTCGAGCTATTTAATGCGAGAAACACATTATCTGGTGTTTTGACCACTCCACAGTGCGTTTGATATGTCGAGCCGCCGATAACTTGGTTTTCGTGGGGTTTCCAGCTGCAATATGCATTTTCTGCGATAATCTTGGTGTTTCATATATGAGAAGTATGCAGAATCATCGAGAACGCTCTTTTCGAGCTGGTTAATGCGAGAAACACGTTTTCTGGTGGTTTCACCACTCCACGGTGCGTCTGATATGCAGAACCGGCGATATCTTGGTTTTCGTGGGGATTCCAGCTGAGATATGTATTTTCTGCGATAATCTTGGTGAGTCTTCTGTCAGAAGTATGCAGAATCATCGATGTCGCTCTTTTCGCGCTATTTAATGCGAGAAACACGTTAGCTGGTGTTTTGACCACTCCACAGTGCGTTTGATATGTAGAGCCGCCGATACCTTGGTTGTCGTGGGGTTTCCAGCTGTAATATGCATTTTCTGCGATAATCTTGGTGTTTCATCTATGAGGAGTATGCAGAATCATCGAGAACGCTCTTTTCGAGCTAGTTAATGCGAGAAGCACGTTTTCTGGTGTTTGGACCACTCCACAGTGCGTTTGATATGTAGAGCCGCCGATAACTTGGTTTTCGTGGGGTTTCCAGCTGTAATATGCATTTTCTGCGATAATCTTTGTGTTTCATCTATGAGAAGTATGCTGAATCATCCAGAACGCTCTATTCGAGCTAGTTAATGCGAGTAACACGTTTTCTGGTGTTTTCACCACTCCACGGTGCGTCTGATATGCAGAACCGGCGATATCTTGGTTATCGCGGGGTTTCCAGCTGAGATATGTATTTTCTGCGATAATCTTGGTGAGTCTTCTGTCAGAAGTATGCAGAATCATCGATATCGCTCTTTTCGCGCGATTTAAAGCGAGAAACACGTTAGCTGGTGTTTTGACCACTCCACAGTGCGTTTGATATGTAGAGCCGCCGATAACTTGGTTTTCGTGGGGTTTCCAGCTGAAATATGCATTTTCTGCGATAATCTTGGTGTTTCATCTATGAGGAGTATGCAGAATCATCGAGAACGCTCTTTTCGAGCTAGTTAATGCGAGAAACACGTTTTCTGGTGTTTGGACCACTCCGCAGTGCGTTTGATAGGTAGAGCCGCCGATAACTTGGTTTTCGTGGAGTTTCCAGCTGTAATATGCATTTTCTGCGATAATCTTTGTGTTTCATCCATGAGAAGTATGCAGAATCATCGAGAACGCTCTTTTCGAGCTAGTTAATGCGAGAAACACGTTTTCTGGTGTTTTCACCACTCCACGGTGCGTCTGATATGCAGAACCGGCGATATCTTGGTTTTCGTGGGGTTTCCAGCTGAGATATGTATTTTCTGCGATAATCTTGGTGAGTCTTTTGTCAGAAGTATGCAGAATCATCGATATCGCTCTTTTCGCGCTATTTAATGCGAGAAACACGTTAGCTGGTGTTTTGACCACTCCACAGTGCGTTTGATATGTAGAGCCGCCGATAACTTGGTTGTCGTGGGGTTTCCAGCTGAAATATGCATTTTCTGCGATAATCTTGGTGTTTCATATATGAGAAGTATGCAGAATCATCCAGAACGCTCTTTTCGAGCTAGTTAATGCGAGAAACACGTTTTCTGGTGTTTTCACCACTCCACGGTGCGTCTGATATGCAGAACCGGCGATATTTTGGTTTTCGTGGGGTTTCCAGCTGAGATATGCATTTTCTGCGATAATCTTGGTGAGTCTTCTGTCAGAAGTATGCAGAATCATCTAGATCGCTCTTTTCGAGCTATTTAATGCGAGAAACACGTTTTCTGATGTTTTCAACACCACACAGTGCGTTTGATATGCAGATCCGGCGACATCATGGTTTTCGTCGGGTTTCAAGCTGAGATATGCATTTTCTGCGATAATATTGGTGAGACTTCAGTCAGAAGTATGCAGAATCACCTAGATCGCTCGTTTCGATCTATTTAATGCGAGAAACACGTTATCTGGTTGTTTTCACCACTCCACAGTGCGTTTGATATGCAGAAACGGAGATATCTTGGTTTCGGTCGGGTTTCAAGCTGAGAATTGCATTTTCTGCGATAATATTGGTGATAGTTCAGTCAGAAGTATGCAGAATCATCTAGATAGCTCTTTTCGAGCTATTTAATGCGAGAAACACATTATCTGGTGTTTTGACCACTCCACAGTGCGTTTGATATGTCGAGCCGCCGATAACTTGGTTTTCGTGGGGTTTCCAGCTGAAATATGCATTTTCTGCGATAATCTTGGTGTTTCATATATGAGAAGTATGCAGAATCATCGAGAACGCTCTTTTCGAGCTGGTTAATGCGAGAAACACGTTTTCTGGTGGTTTCACCACTCCACGGTGCGTCTGATATGCAGAACCGGCGATATCTCGGTTTTCGTGGGGATTCCAGCTGAGATATGTATTTTCTGCGATAATCTTGGTGAGTCTTCTGTCAGAAGTATGCAGAATCATCGATGTCGCTCTTTTCGCGCTATTTAATGCGAGAAACACGTTAGCTGGTGTTTTGACCACTCCACAGTGCGTTTGATATGAGGAGCCGCCGATAACTTGGTTGTCGTGGGGTTTCCAGCTGTAATATGCATTTTCTGCGATAATCTTGGTGTTTCATCTATGAGGAGTATGCAGAATCATCGAGAACGCTCTTTTCGAGCTAGTTAATGCGAGAAGCACGTTTTCTGGTGTTTGGACCACTCCACAGTGCGTTTGATATGTAGAGCCGCCGATAACTTGGTTTTCGTGGGGTTTCCAGCTGTAATATGCATTTTCTGCGATAATCTTTGTGTTTCATCTATGAGAAGTATGCTGAATCATCCAGAACGCTCTATTCGAGCTAGTTAATGCGAGTAACACGTTTTCTGGTGTTTTCACCACTCCACGGTGCGTCTGATATGCAGAACCGGCGATATCTTGGTTATCGCGGGGTTTCCAGCTGAGATATGTATTTTCTGCGATAATCTTGGTGAGTCTTCTGTCAGAAGTATGCAGAATCATCGATATCGCTCTTTTCGCGCGATTTAAAGCGAGAAACACGTTAGCTGGTGTTTTGACCACTCCACAGTGCGTTTGATATGTAGAGCCGCCGATAACTTGGTTTTCGTGGGGTTTCCAGCTGAAATATGCATTTTCTGCGATAATCTTGGTGTTTCATCTATGAGGAGTATGCAGAATCATCGAGAACGCTCTTTTCGAGCTAGTTAATGCGAGAAACACGTTTTCTGGTGTTTGGACCACTCCGCAGTGCGTTTGATAGGTAGAGCCGCCGATAACTTGGTTTTCGTGGAGTTTCCAGCTGTAATATGCATTTTCTGCGATAATCTTCGTGTTTCATCTATGAGAAGTATGCACAATCATCCAGAACGCTCTATTCGAGCTAGTTAATGCGAGTAACACGTTTTCTGGTGGTTTCACCACTCCACGGTGCGTCTGATATGCAGAACCGGCGATATCTTGGTTATCGTGGGGTTTCCAGCTGAGATATGCATTTTGTGCGATAATATTGGTGAGTCTTCTGTCAGAAGTATGCTGAATCATCTAGATCGCTCTTTTCGAGCTGTTTGATGCGAGAAACACGTTTTCTGGTGTCTTCACCACTCCACAGTACGTTTGACATGCAGTAACGGAGATATCTTGGTTTCGGTCGGGTTTCAAGCTGAGATATGCATTTTCTGCGATAATCTTGGTGAGACTTTAGTCAGAAGTATGCAGAATCATCTAGATCGCTCGTTTCGAGCTATTTAATGCGAAAAAACAAGTTTTCTGGTGTTTTGACCACTCCACAGTGCGTTTGATATGTAGAGCCGCCGATAACTTGGTTTTCGTGGGGTTTCCATCTGAAATATGCATTTTCTGCGATAATCTTTGTGTTTCATCTATGAGAAGTATGCAGAATCATCCAGAACGCTGTTTTCGAGCTAGTTAATGAGAGTAACACGTTTTCTGGTGTTTTCACCACTCCACGGTGCGTCTGATATGCAGAACCGGCGATATCTTGGTGTTCGTGGGGTTTCCAGCTGAGATATGCATTTTCTGCGATAATATTGCTGAGACTTCAGTCAGAAGTATGCAGAATCATCTAGATCGCTCGTTTCGAGCTATTTAATGCGACAAAACAAGTTTTCTGGTGTTTTCACCACTCCACAGTGCGTTTGATATGTAGAGCCGCCGATAACTTGGTTTTCGTGGGGTTTCCAGCTGAAATATGCATTTTCTGCGATAATATTGGTGAGACTTCAGTCAGAAGTATGCAAAATCACCTAGATCGCTCGTTTCGAGCTATTTAATGCGAGAAACACGTTATCTGGTTGTTTTCGCCACTCCACAGTGCGTTTGATATGCAGAAACGGAGATATCTTGGTTTCGGTCGGGTTTCAAGCTGAGATATGCATTTTCTGCGATAATCTTGGTGAGTCTTCTGTCAGAAGTATGCAGAATCATCTAGATCGCACGTTTCGAGCTATTTAATGCGACAAAACAAGTTTTCTGGTGTTTTGACCACTCCACAGTGCGTTTGATATGTAGAGCCGCCGATAACTTGGTTTTCGTGGGGTTTCCAGCTGAAATATGCATTTTCTGCGATAATCTTGGTGTTTCATATATGAGAAGTATGCAGAATCATCGAGAACGCTCTTTTCGAGCTAGTTAATGCGAGAAACACGTTTTCTGGTGATTTCACCACTCCACGGTGCGTCTGATATGCAGAACCGGCGATATCTTGGTTTTCGTGGGGTTTACAAGCTGAGATATGCATTTTCTGCGATAATCTTGGTGAGTCTTCTGTCAGAAGTATGCAGAATCATCGATATCGCTCTTTTCGAGCTGTATAATGCGAGAAACACGTTATCTGGTTGTTTGCGCCACTCCACAGTGCGTTTGATATGCAGAACCGGCGACATCGTGGTTTTCGTCGGGTTTCAAGCTGAGATATGCATTTTCTGCGATAATATTGGTGAGACTTCAGTCAGAAGTATGCAGAATCACCTAGATCGCTCGTTTCGAGCTATTTAATGCGAGAAACACGTTATCTGGTTGTTTTCGCCACTCCATAGTGCGTTTGATATGCAGAAACGGAGATATCTTGGTTTCGGTCGGGTTTCAAGCTGAGATATGCATTTTCTGCGATAATCTTGGTGAGTCTTCTGTCAGAAGTATGCAGAATCATCTAGATCGCTCTTCTCGAGCTATTTAATGCGAGAAACACGTTTTCTGGTGCTTTCACCACCCCACGGTGCGTCTGATATGCAGAACCGGCGATATCTTGGTTATCGTGGGGTTTCCAGCTGAGATATGCATTTTCTGCGATAATCTTGGTGAGTCTTCTGTCAGAAGTATGCAGAATCATCGATATCGCTCTTTTCGAGCTATTTAATGCGAGAAACACGTTATCTGGTTGTTTTCGGCACTCCACAGTGCGTTTGATATGCAGAACCGGCGACATCGTGGTTTTCGTCCGGTTTCAAGCTGAGATATGCATTTTCTGCGATAATATTGGTGAGACTTCAGTCAGAAGTATGCAGAATCATCTAGATCGCTCGTTTCGAGCCATTTAATGCGAAAAAACAAGTTTTCTGGTGTTTCCATCACTCCACAGGGCGTTTGATATGCAGAACCGGCGATATCTTGGTTTTCGTGGGGTTTCCAGCTGAGATATGCATTTTCTGCGATAATCTTCGTGAGACTTTAGTCAGAAGTATGCAGAATCATCTAGATCGCACGTTTCGAGCTATTTAATGCGACAAAACAAGTTTTCTGGTGTTTTGACCACTCCACAGTGCGTTTGATATGTAGAGCCGCCGATAACTTGGTTTTCGTGGGGTTTCCAGCTGAAATATGCATTTTCTGCGATAATCTTGGTGTTTCATATATGAGAAGTATGCAGAATCATCGAGAACGCTCTTTTCGAGCTAGTTAATGCGAGAAACACGTTTTCTGGTGATTTCACCACTCCACGGTGCGTCTGATATGCAGAACCGGCGATATCTTGGTTTTCGTGGGGTTTACAAGCTGAGATATGCATTTTCTGCGATAATCTTGGTGAGTCTTCTGTCAGAAGTATGCAGAATCATCGATATCGCTCTTTTCGAGCTGTATAATGCGAGAAACACGTTATCTGGTTGTTTTCGCCACTCCACAGTGCGTTTGATATGCAGAACCGGCGACATCGTGGTTTTCGTCGGGTTTCAAGCTGAGATATGCATTTTCTGCGATAATATTGGTGAGACTTCAGTCAGAAGTATGCAGAATCACCTAGATCGCTCGTTTCGAGCTATTTAATGCGAGAAACACGTTATCTGGTTGTTTTCGCCACTCCATAGTGCGTTTGATATGCAGAAACGGAGATATCTTGGTTTCGGTCGGGTTTCAAGCTGAGATATGCATTTTCTGCGATAATCTTGGTGAGTCTTCTGTCAGAAGTATGCAGAATCATCTAGATCGCTCTTCTCGAGCTATTTAATGCGAGAAACACGTTTTCTGGTGCTTTCACCACCCCACGGTGCGTCTGATATGCAGAACCGGCGATATCTTGGTTATCGTGGGGTCTCCAGCTGAGATATGCATTTTCTGCGATAATCTTGGTGAGTCTTCTGTCAGAAGTATGCAGAATCATCGATATCGCTCTTTTCGAGCTATTTAATGCGAGAAACACGTTATCTGGTTGTTTTCGGCACTCCACAGTGCGTTTGATATGCAGAACCGGCGACATCGTGGTTTTCGTCCGGTTTCAAGCTGAGATATGCATTTTCTGCGATAATATTGGTGAGACTTCAGTCAGAAGTATGCAGAATCATCTAGATCGCTCGTTTCGAGCCATTTAATGCGAAAAAACAAGTTTTCTGGTGTTTTGACCACTCCACAGTGCGTTTGATATGTAGAGCCGCCGATAACTTGGTTTTCGTGGAGTTTCCAGCTGAAATATGCATTTTGTGCGATAATCCTGGTGTTTCATCTATGAGAAGTATGCAGAATCATCCAGATCGCTGTATTCGAGCTATTTAATGCGAGAAACACGTTATCTGGAGTTTTCATCACTCCATAGGGCGTTTGATATGCAGAACCGGCGATATCATGGTTTTCGTGGGGTTTCCACCTGAAATATGCCTTTTCTGCGATAATCTTGGTGAGTCTTCTGTCAGAAGTATGCAGAATCATCGAGAACTCTCTTTTCGAGCTATTTAATGAAAAAAAACAAGTTTTCTGGTGTTTTGACCACTCCACAGAGCGTTTGATATGTAGAGTCGCCGATAACTTGGTTTTCGTGGGGTTTCCAGCTGAAATATGCATTTTCTGCGATAATCTTGGGGAGTCTTCTGTCAGAAGTATGCAGAATCATCGAGATCGCTCTATTCGAGCTATTTAATGCGAGAAACACGTTATCTGGTTGTTTTCACCACTCCACAGGGCGTTTGATATGCAGAACCGGCGATATCTTGGTTTTCGTGGGGTATCCAGCTGAGATATGCATTTTCTGCGATAATCTTGGTGAGACTTCAGTCAGAAGTATGCAGAATCATCTAGATCGCTCGTTTCGAGCTATTTAATGCGAAAAAACAAGTTTTCTGGTGTTTTGACCACTCCACAGTGCATTTGATATGTAGAGCCGACGATAACTTGGTTTTTGTGGGGTTTCCAGCTGAAATATGCATTTTCTGCGATAATCTTGGGGAGTCTTCTGTCAGAAGTATGCAGAATCATCGAGATCGCTCTATTCGAGCTATTTAATGCGAGAAACACGTTTTCTGGTGTTTCCATCACTCCACAGGGCGTTTGATATGCAGAACCGGCGATATCTTGGTTTTCGTGGGGTTTCCAGATGAGATATGCATTTTCTGCAATAATCTTCGTGAGACTTTAGTCAGAAGTATGCAGTATCATCTAGATCGCACGTTTCGAGCTATTTAATGCGACAAAACAAGTTTTCTGGTGTTTTGACCACTCCACAGTGCGTTTGATATGTAGAGCCGCCGATAACTTGGTTTTCGTGGAGTTTCCAGCTGAAATATGCATTTTGTGCGATAATCTTGGTGTTTCATCTATGAGAAGTATGCAGAATCATCCAGATCGCTGTATTCGAGCTATTTAATGCGAGAAACACGTTATCTGGTGTTTTTATCACTCCATAGGGCGTTTGATATGCAGAACCGGCGATATCATGGTATTCGTGGGGTTTCCACCTGAAATATGCCTTTTCTGCGATAATCTTGGTGAGTCTTCTGTCAGAAGTATGCAGAATCATCGAGAACTCTCTTTTCGAGCTATTTAATGCGAAAAGCAAGTTTTCTGGTGTTTTGACCACTCCACAGAGCGTTTGATATGTAGAGCCGCCGATAACTTGGTTTTCGTGGGGTTTCCAGCTGAAATATGCATTTTCTGCGATAATCTTGGTGTTTCATATATGAGAAGTATGCAGAATCATCGAGAACGCTCTTTTCGTGCTAGTTAATGCGAGAAACACGTTTTCTGGTGATTTCACCACTCCACGGTGCGTCTGATATGCAGAACCGGCGATATCTTGGTTTCGGTCGGGTTTCAAGCTGAGATATGCATTTTCTGCGATAATCTTGATGAGTCTTCTGTCAGAAGTATGCAGAATCATATAGATCGCTCTTCTCGAGCTATTTAATGCGAGAAACACGTTTTCTGGTGCTTCCACAACCCCACGGTGCGTCTGATATGCAGAACCGGCGATATCTTGGTTATCGTGGTGTTTCCAGCTGAGATATGCATTTTCTGCGATAATCTTGGTGAGTCTTCTGTCAGAAGTATGCAGAATCATCGATATCGCTCTTTTCGAGCTATTTAATGCGAGAAACACGTTATCTGGTTGTTTTCGCCACTCCACAGTGCGTTTGATATGCAGAACCGGCGACATCGTGGTTTTCGTCGGGTTTCAAGCTGAGATATGCATTTTCTGCGATAATATTGGTGACACTTCAGTCAGAAGTATGCAGAATCATCTAGATCGCTCGTTTCGAGCTATTTAATGCGAAAAAACAAGTTTTCTGGTGTTTTGATCACTCCACAGTGCGTCTGATATGTAGAGCCGCCGATAACTTGGTTTTCGTGGGGTTTCCAGCTGAAATATGCATTTTCTGCGATAATCTTGGTGAGTCTTCTGTCAGAAGTATGCAGAATCATCGAGATCGCCCTATTCGAGCTATTTAATGCGAGAAACACGTTATATGGTGTTTTCATCACTCCACAGGGCGTTTGATATGCAGAACCGACGATATCTTGGTTTTCGTGGGGTTAACAGTTGAGATATTCATTTTCTGCGATAATCATGGTGAGACTTCAGTCAGAAGTATGCAGAATCATCTAGATCGCTCGTTTCGAGCCATTTAATGCGAAAAAACAAGTTTTCTGGTGTTTTGACCACTCCACAGTGCGTTTGATATGTAGAGCCGCCGATAACTTGGTTTTCGTGGAGTTTCCAGCTGAAATATGCATTTTGTGCGATAATCTTGGTGTTTCATCTATGAGAAGTATGCAGAATCATCCAGATCGCTGTATTCGAGCTATTTAATGCGAGAAACACGTTATCTGGTGTTTTCATCACTCCATAGGGCGTTTGATATGCAGAACCGGCGATATCATGGTTTTCGTGGGGTTTCCACCTGAAATATGCCTTTTCTGCGATTATCTTGGTGAGTCTTCTGTCAGAAGTATGCAGAATCATCGAGAACTCTCTTTTCGAGCTATTTAATGCGAAAAAACAAGTTTTCTGGTGTTTTGACCACTCCACAGAGCGTTTGATATGTAGAGTCGCCGATAACTTGGTTTTCGTGGGGTTTCCAGCTGAAATATGCATTTTCTGCGATAATCTTTGTGTTTCATCTATGAGAAGTATGCAGAATCATCCAGAACGCTCTTTTCGAGCTAGTTAATGCGAGTAACACGTTTTCTGGTGTTTTCACCACTCCACGGTGCGTCTGATATGCAGAACCGGCGATATTTTGGTTTTCGTGGGGTTTCCAGCTGAGATATGCATTTTCTGCGATAATCTTGGTGAGACTTCAGTCAGAAGTATGCCGAATCATCTAGATCGCTCGTTTCGAGATATTTAATGCGAGAAACACGTTATCTGATTGTTTTCACCACTCCACAGTGCGTTTGATATGCAGAAACGGAAATATCTTGGTTTCGGTCGGGTTGCAAGCTGAGAAATGCATTTTCTGCGACAATATTGGTGAGACTTCTGTCAGAAGTATGCAGAATCATCTAGATAGCTCTTTTCGAGCTATTTAATGCGAGAAACAAGTTTTCTGGTGTTTTGACCACTCCACAGTGCGTTTGATATGTAGAGCCGCCGATAACTTGGTTTTCGTGGGGTTTCCAGCTGAAATATGCATTTTCTGCGATAATCTTGGTGTTTCATATATGAGAAGTATGCAGAATCATCGAGAACGCTCTTTTCGAGCTAGTTAATGCGAGAAACACGTTTTCTGGTGATTTCACCACTCCACGGTGCGTCTGATATGCAGAACCGGCGATATCTTGGTTTTCGTGGGGTTTACAAGCTGAGATATGCATTTTCTGCGATAATCTTGGTGAGTCTTCTGTCAGAAGTATGCAGAATCATCGATATCGCTCTTTTCGAGCTGTATAATGCGAGAAACACGTTATCTGGTTGTTTTCGCCACTCCACAGTGCGTTTGATATGCAGAACCGGCGACATCGTGGTTTTCGTCGGGTTTCAAGCTGAGATATGCATTTTCTGCGATAATATTGGTGAGACTTCAGTCAGAAGTATGCAGAATCACCTAGATCGCTCGTTTCGAGCTATTTAATGCGAGAAACACGTTATCTGGTTGTTTTCGCCACTCCATAGTGCGTTTGATATGCAGAAACGGAGATATCTTGGTTTCGGTCGGGTTTCAAGCTGAGATATGCATTTTCTGCGATAATCTTGGTGAGTCTTCTGTCAGAAGTATGCAGAATCATCTAGATCGCTCTTCTCGAGCTATTTAATGCGAGAAACACGTTTTCTGGTGCTTTCACCACCCCACGGTGCGTCTGATATGCAGAACCGGCGATATCTTGGTTATCGTGGGGTCTCCAGCTGAGATATGCATTTTCTGCGATAATCTTGGTGAGTCTTCTGTCAGAAGTATGCAGAATCATCGATATCGCTCTTTTCGAGCTATTTAATGCGAGAAACACGTTATCTGGTTGTTTTCGGCACTCCACAGTGCGTTTGATATGCAGAACCGGCGACATCGTGGTTTTCGTCCGGTTTCAAGCTGAGATATGCATTTTCTGCGATAATATTGGTGAGACTTCAGTCAGAAGTATGCAGAATCATCTAGATCGCTCGTTTCGAGCCATTTAATGCGAAAAAACAAGTTTTCTGGTGTTTTGACCACTCCACAGTGCGTTTGATATGTAGAGCCGCCGATAACTTGGTTTTCGTGGAGTTTCCAGCTGAAATATGCATTTTGTGCGATAATCCTGGTGTTTCATCTATGAGAAGTATGCAGAATCATCCAGATCGCTGTATTCGAGCTATTTAATGCGAGAAACACGTTTTCTGGTGATTTCACCACTCCACGGTGCGTCTGATATGCAGAACCGGCGATATCTTGGTTTTCGTGGGGTTTACAAGCTGAGATATGCATTTTCTGCGATAATCTTTGTGTTTCATCTATGAGAAGTATGCAGAATCATCCAGAACGCTCTTTTCGAGCTAGTTAATGCGAGTAACACGTTTTCTGGTGTTTTCACCACTCCACGGTGCGTCTGATATGCAGAACCGGCGATATTTTGGTTTTCGTGGGGTTTCCAGCTGAGATATGCATTTTCTGCGATAATCTTGGTGAGACTTCAGTCAGAAGTATGCCGAATCATCTAGATCGCTCGTTTCGAGATATTTAATGCGAGAAACACGTTATCTGATTGTTTTCACCACTCCACAGTGCGTTTGATATGCAGAAACGGAAATATCTTGGTTTCGGTCGGGTTGCAAGCTGAGAAATGCATTTTCTGCGACAATATTGGTGAGACTTCTGTCAGAAGTATGCAGAATCATCTAGATAGCTCTTTTCGAGCTATTTAATGCGAGAAACAAGTTTTCTGGTGTTTTGACCACTCCACAGTGCGTTTGATATGTAGAGCCGCCGATAACTTGGTTTTCGTGGGGTTTCCAGCTGAAATATGCATTTTCTGCGATAATCTTGGTGTTTCATATATGAGAAGTATGCAGAATCATCGAGAACGCTCTTTTCGAGCTAGTTAATGCGAGAAACACGTTTTCTGGTGATTTCACCACTCCACGGTGCGTCTGATATGCAGAACCGGCGATATCTTGGTTTTCGTGGGGTTTACAAGCTGAGATATGCATTTTCTGCGATAATCTTGGTGAGTCTTCTGTCAGAAGTATGCAGAATCATCGATATCGCTCTTTTCGAGCTGTATAATGCGAGAAACACGTTATCTGGTTGTTTTCGCCACTCCACAGTGCGTTTGATATGCAGAACCGGCGACATCGTGGTTTTCGTCGGGTTTCAAGCTGAGATATGCATTTTCTGCGATAATATTGGTGAGACTTCAGTCAGAAGTATGCAGAATCACCTAGATCGCTCGTTTCGAGCTATTTAATGCGAGAAACACGTTATCTGGTTGTTTTCGCCACTCCATAGTGCGTTTGATATGCAGAAACGGAGATATCTTGGTTTCGGTCGGGTTTCAAGCTGAGATATGCATTTTCTGCGATAATCTTGGTGAGTCTTCTGTCAGAAGTATGCAGAATCATCTAGATCGCTCTTCTCGAGCTATTTAATGCGAGAAACACGTTTTCTGGTGCTTTCACCACCCCACGGTGCGTCTGATATGCAGAACCGGCGATATCTTGGTTATCGTGGGGTCTCCAGCTGAGATATGCATTTTCTGCGATAATCTTGGTGAGTCTTCTGTCAGAAGTATGCAGAATCATCGATATCGCTCTTTTCGAGCTATTTAATGCGAGAAACACGTTATCTGGTTGTTTTCGGCACTCCACAGTGCGTTTGATATGCAGAACCGGCGACATCGTGGTTTTCGTCCGGTTTCAAGCTGAGATATGCATTTTCTGCGATAATATTGGTGAGACTTCAGTCAGAAGTATGCAGAATCATCTAGATCGCTCGTTTCGAGCCATTTAATGCGAAAAAACAAGTTTTCTGGTGTTTTGACCACTCCACAGTGCGTTTGATATGTAGAGCCGCCGATAACTTGGTTTTCGTGGAGTTTCCAGCTGAAATATGCATTTTGTGCGATAATCCTGGTGTTTCATCTATGAGAAGTATGCAGAATCATCCAGATCGCTGTATTCGAGCTATTTAATGCGAGAAACACGTTATCTGGAGTTTTCATCACTCCATAGGGCGTTTGATATGCAGAACCGGCGATATCATGGTTTTCGTGGGGTTTCCACCTGAAATATGCCTTTTCTGCGATAATCTTGGTGAGTCTTCTGTCAGAAGTATGCAGAATCATCGAGAACTCTCTTTTCGAGCTATTTAATGAAAAAAAACAAGTTTTCTGGTGTTTTGACCACTCCACAGAGCGTTTGATATGTAGAGTCGCCGATAACTTGGTTTTCGTGGGGTTTCCAGCTGAAATATGCATTTTCTGCGATAATCTTGGGGAGTCTTCTGTCAGAAGTATGCAGAATCATCGAGATCGCTCTATTCGAGCTATTTAATGCGAGAAACACGTTATCTGGTTGTTTTCACCACTCCACAGGGCGTTTGATATGCAGAACCGGCGATATCTTGGTTTTCGTGGGGTATCCAGCTGAGATATGCATTTTCTGCGATAATCTTGGTGAGACTTCAGTCAGAAGTATGCAGAATCATCTAGATCGCTCGTTTCGAGCTATTTAATGCGAAAAAACAAGTTTTCTGGTGTTTTGACCACTCCACAGTGCATTTGATATGTAGAGCCGACGATAACTTGGTTTTTGTGGGGTTTCCAGCTGAAATATGCATTTTCTGCGATAATCTTGGGGAGTCTTCTGTCAGAAGTATGCAGAATCATCGAGATCGCTCTATTCGAGCTATTTAATGCGAGAAACACGTTTTCTGGTGTTTCCATCACTCCACAGGGCGTTTGATATGCAGAACCGGCGATATCTTGGTTTTCGTGGGGTTTCCAGATGAGATATGCATTTTCTGCAATAATCTTCGTGAGACTTTAGTCAGAAGTATGCAGTATCATCTAGATCGCACGTTTCGAGCTATTTAATGCGACAAAACAAGTTTTCTGGTGTTTTGACCACTCCACAGTGCGTTTGATATGTAGAGCCGCCGATAACTTGGTTTTCGTGGAGTTTCCAGCTGAAATATGCATTTTGTGCGATAATCTTGGTGTTTCATCTATGAGAAGTATGCAGAATCATCCAGATCGCTGTATTCGAGCTATTTAATGCGAGAAACACGTTATCTGGTGTTTTTATCACTCCATAGGGCGTTTGATATGCAGAACCGGCGATATCATGGTATTCGTGGGGTTTCCACCTGAAATATGCCTTTTCTGCGATAATCTTGGTGAGTCTTCTGTCAGAAGTATGCAGAATCATCGAGAACTCTCTTTTCGAGCTATTTAATGCGAAAAGCAAGTTTTCTGGTGTTTTGACCACTCCACAGAGCGTTTGATATGTAGAGCCGCCGATAACTTGGTTTTCGTGGGGTTTCCAGCTGAAATATGCATTTTCTGCGATAATCTTGGTGTTTCATATATGAGAAGTATGCAGAATCATCGAGAACGCTCTTTTCGTGCTAGTTAATGCGAGAAACACGTTTTCTGGTGATTTCACCACTCCACGGTGCGTCTGATATGCAGAACCGGCGATATCTTGGTTTCGGTCGGGTTTCAAGCTGAGATATGCATTTTCTGCGATAATCTTGATGAGTCTTCTGTCAGAAGTATGCAGAATCATATAGATCGCTCTTCTCGAGCTATTTAATGCGAGAAACACGTTTTCTGGTGCTTCCACAACCCCACGGTGCGTCTGATATGCAGAACCGGCGATATCTTGGTTATCGTGGTGTTTCCAGCTGAGATATGCATTTTCTGCGATAATCTTGGTGAGTCTTCTGTCAGAAGTATGCAGAATCATCGATATCGCTCTTTTCGAGCTATTTAATGCGAGAAACACGTTATCTGGTTGTTTTCGCCACTCCACAGTGCGTTTGATATGCAGAACCGGCGACATCGTGGTTTTCGTCGGGTTTCAAGCTGAGATATGCATTTTCTGCGATAATATTGGTGACACTTCAGTCAGAAGTATGCAGAATCATCTAGATCGCTCGTTTCGAGCTATTTAATGCGAAAAAACAAGTTTTCTGGTGTTTTGATCACTCCACAGTGCGTCTGATATGTAGAGCCGCCGATAACTTGGTTTTCGTGGGGTTTCCAGCTGAAATATGCATTTTCTGCGATAATCTTGGTGAGTCTTCTGTCAGAAGTATGCAGAATCATCGAGATCGCCCTATTCGAGCTATTTAATGCGAGAAACACGTTATATGGTGTTTTCATCACTCCACAGGGCGTTTGATATGCAGAACCGACGATATCTTGGTTTTCGTGGGGTTAACAGTTGAGATATTCATTTTCTGCGATAATCATGGTGAGACTTCAGTCAGAAGTATGCAGAATCATCTAGATCGCTCGTTTCGAGCCATTTAATGCGAAAAAACAAGTTTTCTGGTGTTTTGACCACTCCACAGTGCGTTTGATATGTAGAGCCGCCGATAACTTGGTTTTCGTGGAGTTTCCAGCTGAAATATGCATTTTGTGCGATAATCTTGGTGTTTCATCTATGAGAAGTATGCAGAATCATCCAGATCGCTGTATTCGAGCTATTTAATGCGAGAAACACGTTATCTGGTGTTTTCATCACTCCATAGGGCGTTTGATATGCAGAACCGGCGATATCATGGTTTTCGTGGGGTTTCCACCTGAAATATGCCTTTTCTGCGATTATCTTGGTGAGTCTTCTGTCAGAAGTATGCAGAATCATCGAGAACTCTCTTTTCGAGCTATTTAATGCGAAAAAACAAGTTTTCTGGTGTTTTGACCACTCCACAGAGCGTTTGATATGTAGAGTCGCCGATAACTTGGTTTTCGTGGGGTTTCCAGCTGAAATATGCATTTTCTGCGATAATCTTTGTGTTTCATCTATGAGAAGTATGCAGAATCATCCAGAACGCTCTTTTCGAGCTAGTTAATGCGAGTAACACGTTTTCTGGTGTTTTCACCACTCCACGGTGCGTCTGATATGCAGAACCGGCGATATTTTGGTTTTCGTGGGGTTTCCAGCTGAGATATGCATTTTCTGCGATAATCTTGGTGAGACTTCAGTCAGAAGTATGCCGAATCATCTAGATCGCTCGTTTCGAGATATTTAATGCGAGAAACACGTTATCTGATTGTTTTCACCACTCCACAGTGCGTTTGATATGCAGAAACGGAAATATCTTGGTTTCGGTCGGGTTGCAAGCTGAGAAATGCATTTTCTGCGACAATATTGGTGAGACTTCTGTCAGAAGTATGCAGAATCATCTAGATAGCTCTTTTCGAGCTATTTAATGCGAGAAACAAGTTTTCTGGTGTTTTGACCACTCCACAGATCGTTTGATATGTAGAGCCGCCGATAACTTGGTTTTCGTGGGGTTTCCAGCTGAAATATGCATTTTCTGCGATAATCTTGGTGTTTCATATATGAGAAGTATGCAGAATCATCGAGAACGCTCTTTTCGAGCTAGTTAATGCGAGAAACACGTTTTCTGGTGATTTCACCACTCCACGGTGCGTCTGATATGCAGAACCGGCGATATCTTGGTTTTCGTGGGGTTTACAAGCTGAGATATGCATTTTCTGCGATAATCTTGGTGAGTCTTCTGTCAGAAGTATGTAGAATCATCGATATCGCTCTTTTCGAGCTGTATAATGCGAGAAACACGTTATCTGGTTGTTTTCGCCACTCCACAGTGCGTTTGATATGCAGAACCGGCGACATCGTGGTTTTCGTCGGGTTTCAAGCTGAGATATGCATTTTCTGCGATAATATTGGTGAGACTTCAGTCAGAAGTATGCAGAATCATCGAGAACGCTCTTTTCGTGCTAGTTAATGCGAGAAACACGTTTTCTGGTGATTTCACCACTCCACGGTGCGTCTGATATGCAGAACCGGCGATATCTTGGTTTCGGTCGGGTTTCAAGCTGAGATATGCATTTTCGGCGATAATCTTGGTGAGTCTTCTGTCAGAAGTATGCAGAATCATCTAGATCGCTCTTCTCGAGCTATTTAATGCGAGAAACACGTTTTCTGGTGCTTTCACCACCCCACGGTGCGTCTGATATGCAGAACCGGCGATATCTTGGTTATTGTGGGGTTTCCAGCTGAGATATGCATTTTCTGCGATAATCTTGGTGAGTCTTCTGTCAGAAGTATGCAGAATCATCGATATCGCTCTTTTCGAGCTATTTAATGCGAGAAACACGTTATCTGGTTGTTTTCGGCACTCCACAGTGCGTTTGATATGCAGAACCGGCGACATCGTGGTTTTCGTCCGGTTTCAAGCTGAGATATGCATTTTCTGCGATAATATTGGTGAGACTTCAGTCAGAAGTATGCAGAATCATCTAGATCGCTCGTTTCGAGCCATTTAATGCGAAAAAACAAGTTTTCTGGTGTTTTGACCACTCCACAGTGCGTTTGATATGTAGAGCCGCCGATAACTTGGTTTTCGTGGAGTTTCCAGCTGAAATATGCATTTTGTGCGATAATCTTGGTGTTTCATCTATGAGAAGTATGCAGAATCATCCAGATCGCTGTATTCGAGCTATTTAATGCGAGAAACACGTTATCTGGAGTTTTCATCACTCCATAGGGCGTTTGATATGCAGAACCGGCGATATCATGGTTTTCGTGGGGTTTCCACCTGAAATATGCCTTTTCTGCGATAATCTTGGTGAGTCTTCTGTCAGAAGTATGCAGAATCATCGAGAACTCTCTTTTCGAGCTATTTAATGAAAAAAAACAAGTTTTCTGGTGTTTTGACCACTCCACAGAGCGTTTGATATGTAGAGTCGCCGATAACTTGGTTTTCGTGGGGTTTCCAGCTGAAATATGCATTTTCTGCGATAATCTTTGTGTTTCATCTATGAGAAGTATGCAGAATCATCCAGAACGCTCTGTTCGAGCTAGTGAATGCGAGTAACACGTTTTCTGGTGTTTTCACCACTCCACGGTGCGTCTGATATGCAGAACCGGCGATATCTTGGTTTTCGTGGGGATTCCAGCTGAGATATGCATTTTCTGCGATAATCTTGGTGAGACTTCAGTCAGAAGTATGACGAATCATCGAGATCGCTCTATTCGAGCTATTTAATGCGAGAAACACGTTTTCTGGTGTTTTCAGCACCCCACAGTGTGTTTGATATGCGGAACCGGCGACATCGTGGTTTTCGTCGGTTTTCAAGCTGAGATATGCATTTTCTGCGATAATGTTGGTGAGACTTCAGTCAGAAGTATGCCGAATCATCTAGATCGCTCGTTTCGAGATATTTAATGCGAGAAACACGTTATCTGGTTGTTTTCACCACTCCACAGTGGGTTTGATATGCAGAAACGGAAATATCTTGGTTTCGGTCGGGTTTCAAGCTGAGATATGCATTTTCTGCGATAATATTTGTGAGACTTCAGTCAGAAGTATGCAGAATCATCTAGATAGCTCTTTTCGAGCTATTTAATGCGAGAAACAAGTTTTCTGGTGTTTTGACCACTCCACAGATCGTTTGATATGTAGAGCCGCCGATAACTTGGTTTTCGTGGGGTTTCCAGCTGAAATATGCATTTTCTGCGATAATCTTTGTGTTTCATCTATGAGAAGTATGCAGAATCATCCAGATCGCTGTATTTGAGCTATTTAATGCGAGAAACACGTTATCTGGTGTTTTCATCACTCCATAGGGCGTTTGATATGCAGAACCGGCGATATCATGGTTTTCGTGGGGTTTCCACCTGAAATATGACTTTTCTGCCATAATCTTGGTGTGTCTTCTGTCAGAAGTATGCAGAATCATCGAGAACTCTCTTTTCGAGCTATTTAATGCGAAAAAACCAGTTTTCTTGTGTTTTGACCACTCCACAGAGCGTTTGATATGTAGAGTCGCCGATAACTTGGTTTTCGTGGGGTTTCCAGCTGAAATATGCATTTTCTGCGATAATCTTTGTGTTTCATCTATGAGAAGTATGCAGAATCATCCAGTACGCTCTTTTCGAGCTAGTTAATGCGAGTAACACGTTTTCTGGTGTTTTCACCACTCCACAGTGCGTTTGATATGCAGACCGGTGACATCTTGATTTTCGTGAGGTTTCAAGTTGAGATATGCATTTTCTGCGATAATATTTGTGAGACTTCTGTCCGAAGTATGCAGAATCATCGAGATCGCTCTATTCGAGCAATTTAATGCGAGAAACACGTTATCTGGTTGTTTTCACCACTCCACAGGGCGTTTGATATGCAGAACCGGCGATATCTTGGTTTTCGTGGGGTATCCAGCTGAGATATGCATTTTCTGCGATAATCTTGGTGAGACTTCAGTCAGAAGTATGCAGAATCATCTAGATCGCTCGTTTCGAGCTATTTAATGCGAAAAAACAAGTTTTCTGATGTTTTGACCACTCCACAGTGCGTTTGATATGTAGAGCCGACGATAACTTGGTTTTCGTGGGGTTTCCAGCTGAAATATGCATTTTCTGCGATAATCTTGGGGAGTCTTCTGTCAGAAGTATGCAGAATCATCGAGATCGCTCTATTCGAGCTATTTAATGCGAGAAACACGTTTTCTGGTGTTTCCATCACTCCACAGGGCGTTTGATATGCAGAACCGGCGATATCTTGGTTTTCGTGGGGTTTCCAGATGAGATATGCATTTTCTGCAATAATCTTCGTGAGACTTTAGTCAGAAGTATGCAGTATCATCTAGATCGCACGTTTCGAGCTATTTAATGCGACGAAACAAGTTTTCTGGTGTTTTGACCACTCCACAGTGCGTTTGATATGTAGAGCCGCCGATAACTTGGTTTTCGTGGAGTTTCCAGCTGAAATATGCATTTTGTGCGATAATCTTGGTGTTTCATCTATGAGAAGTATGCAGAATCATCCAGATCGCTGTATTCGAGCTATTTAATGCGAGAAATACGTTATCTGGTGTTTTTATCACTCCATAGGGCGTTTGATATGCAGAACCGGCGATATCATGGTTTTCGTGGGGTTTCCACCTGAAATATGCCTTTTCTGCGATAATCTTGGTGAGTCTTCTGTCAGAAGTATGCAGAATCATCGAGAACTCTCTTTTCGAGCTATTTAATGCGAAAAGCAAGTTTTCTGGTGTTTTGACCACTCCACAGAGCGTTTGATATGTAGAGCCGCCGATAACTTGGTTTTCGTGGGGTTTCCAGCTGAGATATGCATTTTCTGCGATAATCTTGGTGAGTCTTCTGTCAGAAGTATGCAGAATCATCGAGATCGCCCTATTCGAGCTATTTAATGCGAGAAACACGTTATATGGTGTTTTCATCACTCCACAGGGCGTTTGATATGCAGAACCGACGATATCTTGGTTTTCGTGGGGTTAACAGTTGAGATATTCATTTTCTGCGATAATCATGGTGAGACTTCAGTCAGAAGTATGCAGAATCATCTAGATCGCTCGTTTCGAGCCATTTAATGCGAAAAAACAAGTTTTCTGGTGTTTTGACCACTCCACAGTGCGTTTGATATGTAGAGCCGCCGATAACTTGGTTTTCGTGGAGTTTCCAGCTGAAATATGCATTTTGTGCGATAATCTTGGTGTTTCATCTATGAGAAGTATGCAGAATCATCCAGATCGCTGTATTCGAGCTATTTAATGCGAGAAACACGTTATCTGGTGTTTTCATCACTCCATAGGGCGTTTGATATGCAGAACCGGCGATATCATGGTTTTCGTGGGGTTTCCACCTGAAATATGCCTTTTCTGCGATAATCTTGGTGAGTCTTCTGTCAGAAGTATGCAGAATCATCGAGAACTCTCTTTTCGAGCTATTTAATGCGAAAAAACAAGTTTTCTGGTGTTTTGACCACTCCACAGAGCGTTTGATATGTAGAGTCGCCGATAACTTGGTTTTCGTGGGGTTTCCAGCTGAAATATGCATTTTCTGCGATAATCTTTGTGTTTCATCTATGAGAAGTATGCAGAATCATCCAGAACGCTCTTTTCGAGCTAGTTAATGCGAGTAACACGTTTTCTGGTGTTTTCACCACTCCACGGTGCGTCTGATATGCAGAACCGGCGATATTTTGGTTTTCGTGGGGTTTCCAGCTGAGATATGCATTTTCTGCGATAATCTTGGTGAGACTTCAGTCAGAAGTATGCCGAATCATCTAGATCGCTCGTTTCGAGATATTTAATGCGAGAAACACGTTATCTGATTGTTTTCACCACTCCACAGTGCGTTTGATATGCAGAAACGGAAATATCTTGGTTTCGGTCGGGTTGCAAGCTGAGAAATGCATTTTCTGCGACAATATTGGTGAGACTTCAGTCAGAAGTATGCAGAATCATCTAGATAGCTCTTTTCGAGCTATTTAATGCGAGAAACAAGTTTTCTGGTGTTTTGACCACTCCACAGATCGTTTGATATGTAGAGCCGCCGATAACTTGGTTTTCGTGGGGTTTCCAGCTGAAATATGCATTTTCTGCGATAATCTTTGTGTTTCATCTATGAGAAGTATGCAGAATCATCCAGATCGCTGTATTCGAGCTATTTAATGCGAGAAACACGTTATCTGGTGTTTTCATCACTCCATAGGGCGTTTGATATGCAGAACCGGCGATATCATGGTTTTCGTGGGGTTTCCACATGAAATATGCCTTTTCTGCGATAATCTTGGTGAGTCTTCTGTCAGAAGTATGCAGAATCATCGAGAACTCTCTTTTCGAGCTATTTAATGCGAAGAAACAAGTTTTCTGGTGTTTTGACCACTCCACAGAGCGTTTGATATGTAGAGTCGCCGATAACTTGGTTTTCGTGGGGTTTCCAGGTGAAATATGCATTTTCTGCGATAATCTTTGTGTTTCATTTATGAGAAGTATGCAGAATCATCCAGTACGCTCTTTTCGAGCTAGTTAATGCGAGTAACACGTTTTCTGGTGTATTCACCACTCCACAGTACGTTTGACATGCAGTAAAGGAGATATCTTGGTTTTCGTGGGGTTTCCAGCTGAGATATGCATTTTCTGCGATAATCTTGGTGAGACTTCAGTCAGAAGTATGCAGAATCATCGAGATCGCTCTATTCGAGCTATTTAATGCGAAAAAACAAGTTCTCTGGTGTTTTGACCACTCCACAGTGCGTTTGATATGTAGAGCCGCCGATAACTTGGTTTTCGTGGGGTTTCCAGCTGAGATATGCATTTTCTGCGATAATCTTAGTGAGTCTACTGTTAGAAGTGTGCAGAATCATCTAGATCGCTCTTTTCGAGCTATTTAATGCGAGAAACACGTTTTCTGGTGTATTCACCACTCCACAGTACGTTTGACATGCAGTAAAGGAGATATCTTGGTTTTCGTGGGGTTTCCAGCTGAGATATGCATTTTCTGCGATAATCTTGGTGAGACTTCAGTCAGAAGTATGCAGAATCATCTAGATCGCTCGTTTCGAGCTATTTAATGCGAAAAAACAAGTTTTCTGGTGTTTTGACCACTCCACAGTGCGTCTGATATGTAGAGCCGCCAATAACTTGGTATTCGTGGGGTTTCCATCTGAAATATGCATTTTCTGCGATAATCTTGGTGAGTCTTCTGTCAGAAGTATGCAGAATCATCTAGATCGCTCGTTTCGAGGTATTTAATGCGAAAAACCAAGTTTTCTGGTGTTTTTACCACTCCACAGTGCGTTTGATATGTAGAGCCGCCGATAACTTGGTTTTCGTGGGGTTTCCAGCTGAAATATGCATTTTCTGCGATAATCTTTGTGTTTCATTTATGAGAAGTATGCAGAATCATCCAGTACGCTCTTTTCGAGCTAGTTAATGCGAGTAACACGTTTTCTGGTGTATTCACCACTCCACAGTACGTTTGACATGCAGTAAAGGAGATATCTTGGTTTCGGTCGGGTTTCAAGCTGAGATATGCATTTTCTGCGATAATCTTGGTGAGACTTCTGTCCGAAGTATGCAGAATCATCGAGATCGCTCTATTCGAGCAATTTAATGCGAGAAACACGTTATCTGGTTGTTTTCACCACTCCACAGGCCGTTTGGTATGCAGAACCGGCGATATCTTGGTTTTCGTGGGGTTTCCATCTGAAGTATGCATTTTCTGCGATAATCTTGGTGAGTCTTCTGTCAGAAGTATGCAGAATCATCGAGATCGCTCTATTCGAGCTATTTAATGCGAAAAAACAAGTTCTCTGGTGTTTTGACCACTCCACAGTGCGTTTGATATGTAGAGCCGCCGATAACTTGGTTTTCGTGGGGTTTCCAGCTGAGATATGCATTTTCTGCGATAATCTTAGTGAGTCTTCTGTCAGAAGTGTGCAGAATCATCTAGATCGCTCTTTTCGAGCTATTTATTGCGAGAAACACGTTTTCTGGTGTATTCACCACTCCACAGTACGTTTGACATGCAGTAAAGGAGATATCTTGGTTTCGGTCGGGTTTCAAGCTGAGATATGCATTTTCTGCGATAATCTTGGTCAGACTTCAGTCAGAAGTATGCAGAATCACCTAGATCGCTCGTTTCGAGCTATTTAATGCGAGAAACACGTTATCTGGTTGTTTTCACCACTCCACAGTGCGTTTGATATGCAGAACCGGCGATATCTTGGTTTTCGTGGGGTTTCCAGCTGAGATATGCATTTTCTGCGAGAATCTTGGTGAGTCTTCTGTCAGAAGTATGCAGAATCATCTAGATCGCTCTTTTCGAGCTATTTAATGCGAGAAACACGTTTTCTGGTGTTTTCACCACCACACAGTGCGTTTGATATGCAGAACCGGCGACATCGTGGTATTCGTCGGGTTTCAAGCTGAGATATGCATTTTCTGCGATAATATTGGTGAGACTTCAGTCAGAAGTATGCAGAATCACCTAGATCGCTCGTTTCGAGCTATTTAATGCGAGAAACACGTTATATGGTTGTTTTCACCACTCCACAGTGCGTTTGATATGCAGGAACGGAGATATCTTGGTTTCGGTCGGGTTTCAAGCTGAGATATGCATTTTCTGCGATCATATTGGTGAGACTTCAGTCAGAAGTATGCAGAATCATCTAGATAGCTCTTTTCGAGCTATTTAATGCGAGAAACACGTTATCTGGTGTTTTGACCACTCCACAGTGCGTTTGATATGTCGAGCCGCCGATAACTTGGTTTTCGTGGGGTTTCCAGCTGAAATATGCATTTTCTGCGATAATCTTTGTGTTTCATCCATGAGAAGTATGCAGAATCATCCAGAACGCTCTTTTCGAGCTAGTTAATGCGAGAAACACGTTTTCTGGTGTATTCACCACTCCACAGTACGTTTGACATGCAGTAAAGGAGATATCTTGGTTTCGGTCGGGTTTCAAGCTGAGATATGCATTTTCTGCGATAATCTTGGTGAGACATTAGTCAGAAGTATGCAGAATCATCTTGATCGCTCGTTGCGAGCTATTTAATGCGAAAGAACAAGTTTTCTGGTGTTTTGACCACTCCACAGTGCGTTTGATATGTAGTGCCGCCGATAACTTGGTTTTCGTGGGGTTTCCAGCTGAAATATGCATTTTCTGCGATAATCTTTGTGTTTCATCTATGAGAAGTATGCAGAATCATCCAGAACGCTCTTTTCGAGCTAGTTAATGCGAGTAACACGTTTTCTGGTGTTTTCACCACTCCACGGTGCGTCTGATATGCAGAACCGGCGATATCTTGGTTTTCGTGGGGTTTCCAGCTGAGATATGCATTTTCTGCGATAATCTTGGTGAGTCTTCTGTCAGAAGTATGCAGAATCATCTAGATCGCTCTTATCGAGCTATTTAATGCGAGAAACACGTTATCTGTTTGTTTTCACCACTCCACAGTGCGTTTGATATGCAGAAACGGAGATATCTTGGTTTCGGTCGGGTTTCAAGCTGAGATATGCATTTTCTGCGATAATCTTGGTGAGACATTAGTCAGAAGTATGCAGAATCATCGAGAACTCTCTTTTCGAGCTATTTAATGCGAAAAAACAAGTTTTCTGGTGTTTTGACCACTCCACAGAGCGTTTGATATGTAGAGTCGCCGATAACTTGGTTTTCGTGGGGTTTCCAGCTGAAATATGCATTTTCTGCGATAATCTTTGTGTTTCATCTATGAGAAGTATGCAGGATCATCCAGAACGCTCTTTTCGAGCTAGCTAATGCGAGTAACACGTTTTCTGGTGTTTTCACCACTCCACAGAGCGTCTGATATGCAGAACCGGCGATATCTAGATTTTCGTGGGGTTTCCAGCTGAGATATGCATTTTCTGCGATAATCTTGGTGAGTCTTCAGTCAGAAGTATGCAGAATCATCTAGATCGCTCGTTTCGAGCTATTTAATGCGAAAAAACAGGTTCTCTGGTGTTTTGACCACTCCACATTGCGTTTGATATGTAGAGCCGCCGAAAACTTGGTTTTCGTGGGGTTTCCAGCTGAGATATGCATTTTCTGCGATAATCTTGGTGAGTCTTCTGTCAGAAGTATGCAGAATCATCTAGATCGCTCTTTTCGAGCTATTTAATGCGAGTAACACGTTTTCTGGTGTTTTCACCACTCCACGGTGCGTCTGATATGCAGAACCGGCGATATCTTGGTTTTCGTGGGGTTTCCAGCTGAGATATGCATTTTCTACGATAATCTTTGTGTTTCATCTATGAGAAGTATGCAGAATCATCCAGAACGCTCTTTTCGAGCTAGTTAATGCGAGTAACACGTTTTCTGGTGTTTTCACCACTCCACAGAGCGTCTAATATGCAGAACCGGCGATATCTAGATTTTCCTGGGGTTTCCAGCTGAGATATGCAGTTTCTGCGATAATCTTGGTGAGTCTTCAGTCAGAAGTATGCAGAATCATCTAGATCGCTCTTTTCGAGCTATTTAATGCGAGTAACACGTTTTCTGGTGTTTTCACCACTCCACGGTGCGTCTGATATGCAGAACCGGCGATATCTTGGTTTTCGTGGGGTTTCCAGCTGAGATATGCATTTTCTGCGATAATCTTGGTGAGTCTTCTGTCGGAAGTATGCAGAATCATCTAGATCGCTCTTTTCGAGCTATTTAATGCGAGAAACACGTTTTCTGGTGTTTTCACCACCACACAGTGCGTTTGATATGCAGAACCGGCGACATCGTGGTATTCGTCGGGTTTCAAGCTGAGATATGCATTTTCTGCGATAATATTGGTGAGACTTCAGTCAGAAGTATGCAGAATCACCTAGATCGCTCGTTTCGAGCTATTTAATGCGAGAAACACGTTATATGGTTGTTTTCACCACTCCACAGTGCGTTTGATATGCAGGAACGGAGATATCTTGGTTTCGGTCGGGTTTCAAGCTGAGATATGCATTTTCTGCGATCATATTGGTGAGACTTCAGTCAGAAGTATGCAGAATTATCTAGATAGCTCTTTTCGAGCTATTTAATGCGAGAAACACGTTATCTGGTGTTTTGACCACTCCACAGTGCGTTTGATATGTCGAGCCGCCGATAACTTGGTTTTCGTGGGGTTTCCAGCTGAAATATGCATTTTCTGCGATAATCTTGGTGTTTCATATATGAGAAGTATGCAGAATCATCCAGAACGCTCTATTCGAGCTAGTTAATGCGAGTAACACGTTTTCTGGTGTTTTCACCACTCCACGGTGCGTCTGATATGCAGAACCGGCGATATCTTGGTTTTCGTGGGGTTTCCAGCTGAGATATGCATTTTCTGCGATAATCTTGGTGAGTCTTCTGTCGGAAGTATGCAGAATCATCTAGATCGCTCTTTTCGAGCTATTTAATGCGAGAAACACGTTTTCTGGTGTTTTCACCACCACACAGTGCGTTTGATATGCAGAACCGGCGACATCGTGGTATTCGTCGGGTTTCAAGCTGAGATATGCATTTTCTGCGATAATATTGGTGAGACTTCAGTCAGAAGTATGCAGAATCACCTAGATCGCTCGTTTCGAGCTATTTAATGCGAGAAACACGTTATATGGTTGTTTTCACCACTCCACAGTGCGTTTGATATGCAGGAACGGAGATATCTTGGTTTCGGTCGGGTTTCAAGCTGAGATATGCATTTTCTGCGATCATATTGGTGAGTCTTCTGTCAGAAGTATGCAGAATCATCTAGATCGCTCTTTTCGAGCTATTTAATGCGAGTAACACGTTTTCTGGTGTTTTCACCACTCCACGGTGCGTCTGATATGCAGAACCGGCGATATCTTGGTTTTCGTGGGGTTTCCAGCTGAGATATGTATTTTCTGCCATAATCTTGGTGAGTCTTCTGTCAGAAGTATGCAGAATCATCGATATCGATCTTTTCGCGCTATTTAATGCGAGAAACACGTTAGCTGGTGTTTTGACCACTCCACAGTGCGTTTGATATGTACAGACGCCGATAACTTGGTTGTCGTGGGGTTTCCAGCTGAAATATGCATTTTCTGCGATAATCTTTGTGTTTCATCTATGAGAAGTATGCAGAATCATCCAGAACGCTCTTTTCGAGCTAGTTAATGCGAGAAACACGTTTTCTGGTGTTTTCACTACTCCACGGTGCGTCTGATATGCAGAACCGGCGATATCTTGGTTTTCGTGGGGTTTCCAGCTGAGATATGCATTTTCTGCGATAATCTTGGTGAGTCTTCTGTCAGAAGTATGCAGAATCACCAAATCGCTCTTTTCGAGCTATTTAATGCGAGAAACACGTTTTCTGATGTTTTCACCACCACACAGTGCGTTTGATATGCAGATCCGGCGACATCATGGTTTTCGTCGGGTTTCAAGCTGAGATATGCATTTTCTGCGATAATATTGGTGATACTTCAGTCAGAAGTATGCAGAATCACCTAGATCGCTCGTTTCGAGCTATTTAATGCGAGAAACACGTTATCTGGTTGTTTTCACCACTCCACAGTGCGTTTGATATGCAGAAACGGAGATATCTTGGTTTTCGTGGGGTTTCCAGCTGAGATATGTATTTTCTGCCATAATCTTGGTGAGTCTTCTGTCAGAAGTATGCAGAATCATCGATATCGCTCTTTTCGCGCTATTTAATGCGAGAAACACGTTAGCTGGTGTTTTGACCACTCCACAGTGCGTTTGATATGTACAGACGCCGATAACTTGGTTGTCGTGGGGTTTCCAGCTGAAATATGCATTTTCTGCGATAATCTTTGTGTTTCATCTATGAGAAGTATGCAGAATCATCCAGAACGCTCTTTTCGAGCTAGTTAATGCGAGAAACACGTTTTCTGGTGTTTTCACTACTCCACGGTGCGTCTGATATGCAGAACCGGCGATATCTTGGTTTTCGTGGGGTTTCCAGCTGAGATATGTATTTTCTGCGATAATCTTGGTGAGTCTTCTGTCAGAAGTATGCAGAATCATCTAGATCGCTCTTTTCGAGCTATTTAATGCGAGAAACACGTTTTCTGATGTTTTCACCACCACACAGTGCGTTTGATATGCAGATCCGGCGACATCATGGTTTTCGTCGGGTTTCAAGCTGAGATATGCATTTTCTGCGATAATATTGGTGATACTTCAGTCAGAAGTATGCAGAATCACCTAGATCGCTCGTTTCGAGCTATTTAATGCGAGAAACACGTTATCTGGTTGTTTTCACCACTCCACAGTGCGTTTGATATGCAGAAATGGAGATATCTTGGTTTCGGTCGGGTTTCAAGCTGAGAATTGCATTTTCTGCGATAATATTGGTGAGACTTCAGTCAGAAGTATGCAGAATCATCTAGATAGATCTTTTCGAGCTATTTAATGCGAGAACCACGTTATCTGGTGTTTTGACCACTCCACAGTGCGTTTGATATGTCGAGCCGCCGATAACTTGGTTTTCGTGGGGTTTCCAGCTGTAATATGCATTTTCTGCGATAATCTTTGTGTTTCATCTATGAGAAGTATGCAGAATCATCCAGAACGCTCTATTCGAGCTAGTTAATGCGAGTAACACGTTTTCTGGTGTTTTCACCACTCCACGGTGCGTCTGATATGCAGAACCGGCGATATCTTGGTTATCGTGTGGTTTCCAGCTGAGATATGCATTTTCTGCGATAATCTTGGTGAGTCTTCTGTCAGAAGTATGCAGAATCACCAAATCGCTCTTTTCGAGCTATTTAATGCGAGAAACACGTTTTCTGATGTTTTCACCACCACACAGTGCGTTTGATATGCAGATCCGGCGACATCATGGTTTTCGTCGGGTTTCAAGCTGAGATATGCATTTTCTGCGATAATATTGGTGATACTTCAGTCAGAAGTATGCAGAATCACCTAGATCGCCCGTTTCGAGCTATTTAATGCGAGAAACACGTTATCTGGTTGTTTTCACCACTCCACAGTGCGTTTGATATGCAGAAATGGAGATATCTTGGTTTCGGTCGGGTTTCAAGCTGAGAATTGCATTTTCTGCGATAATATTGGTGAGACTTCAGTCAGAAGTATGCAGAATCATCTAGATAGCTCTTTTCGTGCTATTTAATGCGAGAAACACGTTATCTGGTGTTTTGACCACTCCACAGTGCGTTTGATATGTCGAGCCGCCGATAACTTGGTTTTCATGGGGTTTCCAGCTGTAATATGCATTTTCTGCGATAATCTTTGTGTTTCATCTATGAGAAGTATGCAGTATCATCCAGAACGCTCTATTCGAGCTAGTTAATGCGAGTAACACGTTTTCTGGTGTTTTCACCACTCCACGGTGCGTCTGATATGCAGAACCGGCGATATCTTGGTTATCGTGTGGTTTCAAGCTGAGATATGCATTTTCTGCGATAATATTGGTGAGACTTCTGTCAGAAGTATGCAGAATCATCGAGATCGCTCTATTCGAGCTATTTAATGCGAGAAACACGTTATCTGGTGTTTTCATCACTCCACAGGGCGTTTGATATGCAGAACCGACGATATCTTGGTTTTCGTGGGGTTTCCAGCTGAGATATGCATTTTCTGCGATAATCTTGGTGTTTCATCTATGAGAAGTACGCAGAATCCTCGAGAACTCTCTTTTCGAGCTATTTAATGCGAAAAAACAAGTTTTCTGGTGTTTTGTCCACTCCACAGTGCGTTTGATATGTAGAGCCGCCGATAACTTGGTTTTCGTCGGGTTGTAAGCTGAGATATGCATTTTCTGCGATAATATTGGTGAGACTTCAGTCAGAAGTATGCAGAATCATCTAGATCGCTCGTTTCGAGTTATTTAATGCGAAAAAACAAGTTTTCTGGTGTTTTGACCACTCCACAGTACGTTTGACATGCAGCAAAGGAGATATCTTGGTTTCGGTCGGGTTTCAAGCTGAGATATGCATTTTCTGCGATAATCTTGGTGAGACATTAGTCAGAAGTATGCAGAATCATCTAGATCGCTCGTTTCGAGCTATTTAATGCGAAAAAACAAGTTTTCTGGTGTTTTGACCACTCCACAGTGCGTTTGATATGTAGTGCCGCCGACAACTTGGTTTTCGTGGGGTTTCCAGCTGAAATATGCATTTTCTGCGATAATCTTTGTGTTGCATCTATGAGAAGTATGCAGAATAATCCAGAACGCTCTTTTCGAGCTAGTGAATGCGAGTAACACGTTTTCTGGTGTTTTCACCACTCCACGGTGCGTCTGATATGCAGAACCGGCGATATCTTGGTTTTCGTGGGGTTTCCAGCTGAGATATGCATTTTCTTCGATAATCTTGGTGAGTCTTCTGTCAGAAGTATGCAGAATCATCTAGATCGCTCTTTTCGAGCTATTTAATGCGAGAAACACGTTTTCTGGTGGTTTCACCACTCCACGGTGCGTCTGATATGCAGAACCGGCGATATCTTGGTTTTCGTGGGGTTTCCAGCTGAGATTTGTATTTTCTGCGATAATCTTGGTGAGTCTTCTGTCAGAAGTATGCAGAATCATCGATATCGCTCTTTTCGAGCTATTTAATGCGAAAAACACGTTAGCTGGTGTTTTCACCACTCCACGGTACGTCTGATATGCAGAACCGGCGATATCTTGGTTATCGTGGGGTTTCCAGCTGAGATATGCATTTTCTGCGATAATCTTGGTGAGTCTTCTGTCAGAAGTATGCAGAATCATCGAAATCGCTCTTTTCGAGCTATTTAATGCGAGAAACACGTTATCTGGTGTTTTGACCACTCCACAGTGCGTTTGATATGTAGAGCCGCCGATAACTTGGTTTTCGTGGGGTTTCCAGCTGAAATATGCATTTTCTGCGATAATATTGGTGAGACTTCAGTCAGAAGTATGCAGAATCACCTAGATTGCACGTTTCGAGCTATTTAATGCCATAAACACGTTATCTGGTTGTTTTCGCCACTCCACAGTGCGTTTGATATGCAGAAACGGAGATATCTTGCTTATCCTGGGGTTTCCAGCTGAGATATGCATTTTCTGCGATAATCTTGGTGAGTCTTCTGTCAGAAGTATGCAGAATCATCGATATCGCTCTTTTCGAGCTATTTAATGCGAAAAACACGTTAGCTGGTGTTTTCACCACTCCACGGTGCGTCTGATATGCAGAACCGGCGATATCTAGGTTTTCGTGGGGTTTCCAGCTGAGATATGTATTTTCTGCCATAATCTTGGTGAGTCTTCTGTCAGAAGTATGCAGAATCATCTAGATCGCTCTTTTCGAGCTATTTAATGCGAGAAACACGTTTTCTGATGTTTTCACCACCACACAGTGCGTTTGATATGCAGATCCGGCGACATCATGGTTTTCGTCGGGTTTCAAGCTGAGATATGCATTTTCTGCGATAATATTGGTGATACTTCAGTCAGAAGTATGCAGAATCACCTAGATCGCTCGTTTCGAGCTATTTAATGCGAGAAACACGTTATCTGGTTGTTTTCACCACTCCACAGTGCGTTTGATATGCAGAAATGGAGATATCTTGGTTTCGGTCGGGTTTCCAGCTGAGATATGCATTTTCTGCGATAATCTTGGTGAGACTTTAGTCAGAAGTATGCAGTATCATCGATATCGCTCTTTTCGCGCTATTTAATGCGAGAAACACGTTAGCTGGTGTTTTGACCACTCCACAGTGCGTTTGATATGTAGAGACGCCGATAACTTGGTTGTCGTGGGGTTTCCAGCTGAAATATGCATTTTCTGCGATAATCTTTGTATTTCATCTATGAGAAGTACGCAGAATCATCCAGAACGCTCTTTTCGAGCTATTTAATGCGAGAAACACGTTATCTGGTTGTTTTCACCACTCCACAGTGCGTTTGATATGCAGAAATGGAGATATCTTGGTTTCGGTCGGGTTTCCAGCTGAGATATGCATTTTCTGCGATAATCTTGGTGAGACTTTAGTCAGAAGTATGCAGTATCATCGATATCGCTCTTTTCGAGCTATTTAATGCGAGAAACACGTTATCTGGTGTTTTGATCACTCCACAGTGCGTTTGATATGTAGAGCCGCCGATAACTTGGTTATCGTGAGGTTTCAAGCTGAGATATGCATTTTCTGCGATAATATTGGTGAGACTTTAGTCAGAAGTATGCAGAATCATCTAGATCGCTCGTTTCGAGCTATTTAATGCGAAAAAACAAGTTTTCTGGAGTTTTGACAACTCCACAGTGCGTTTGATATCCAGAACCGCCGACATCTTGATTTTCGTGAGGTTTCAAGCTGAGATATGCATTTTCTGCGATAATCTTGGTGAGACTTTAGTCAGAAGTATGCAGAATCATCTAGATCGCTCGTTTCGAGCTATTTAATGCGAAAAAACAAGTTTTCTGGAGTTTTGACCACTCCACAGTGCGTTTCATATGTAGAGCCGCCGATAACTTGGTTTTCGTGGGGTTTCCAGCTGAAATATGCATTTTCTGCGATAATCTTTGTGTATCATCTATGAGAAGTATGCAGAATCATCCAGAACGCTCTTTTCGAGCTAGTTAATGCGAGTAACACGTTTTTTGATGTTTTCACCACTCCACAGTGCGTCTGATATGCAGAACCGGCGATATCTTGGTTTTCGTGGGGTTTCCAGCTGAGATATGCGTTTTCTGCGATAATCTTGGTGAGTCTTCTGTCAGAAGTATGCAGAAACATCGAGATCCCACTCTTCGAGCTATTTCATTTGAGAAACACGTTATCTGGTGTTTTCACCACACCACAGTGCGTTTAATTTGCAGAACCGGCGATATCTTGATTTTGGTGAGGTTTCAAGCTGAGATATGCATTTTCTGCGATAATCTTGGTGAGACTTTAGTCAGAAGTATGCAGTATCATCGATATCGCTCTTTTCGAGCTATTTAATGCGAGAAACACGTTATCTGGTGTTTTGATCACTCCACAGTGCGTTTGATATGTAGAGCCGCCGATAACTTGGTTATCGTGAGGTTTCAAGCTGAGATATGCATTTTCTGCGAAAATCTTGGTGCGTCTTCTGTCAGAAGTATGCAGAATCATCTAGATCGCTCTTTTCGAGCTATTTAATGCGAGAAACACGTTTTCTGGTGTTTTCACCGCTCCACAGTACGTTTGATGTGCAGAACCGGCGACATCTTGGATTTCGTCGGGTTTCAAGCTGAGATATGCATTTTCTACGATAATCTTGGTGAGACTTCTGTCCGAAGTATGCAGTATCATCGATATCGCTCTTTTCGAGCTATTTAATGCGAGAAACACGTTATCTGGTGTTTTGACCACTCCACAGTGCGTTTGATATCCAGAACCGGCGAGATCTTGATTTTCGTGAGGTTTCAAGATGAGATATGCATTTTCTGCGATAATATTGGTGAGACTTCCGTCAGAAGTATGCCGAATCATCTAGATCGCTCGTTTCGAGCTATTTAATGCGAGCAACACGTTATCTGGTGTTTTCACCACTCCACAGTGCGTTTGATATGCAGAACCGGCGACATCTTGGATTTCGTCGGGTTTCAAGCTGAGATATGCATTTTCTACGATAATCTTGGAGAGACTTCTGTCAGAAGTTTGCAGAATCATCTAGATCGCTCGTTTCGAGCAATTTAATGCGAGAAACACGTTATCTGGTGTTTTCATCACTCCACAGGGCGTTTGATATGCAGAACCGGCGATATCTTGGTTTTCGTGGGGTTTCCAGCTGAGATACGCATTTTCTGCGATAATCTTGGTGAGACTTCTGTCCGAAGTATGCAGTATCATCGATATCGCTCTTTTCGAGCTACTTAATGCGAGAAACACGTTATCTGGTGTTTTCACCACTCCACAGTGCGTTTGATTTGCAGAACCGGCGACTTCTTGATTTTGATGAGGTTTCAAGCTGAGATATGCATTTTCTGCGATAATCTTGGTGAGTCTTCTGTCAGAAGTATGCAGAAACATCGAGATCCCTCTCTTCGAGCTATTTAATTTGAGAAACACGTTATCTGGTGTTTTCACCACTCCACAGTGCGTTTGATATGTAGAGCCGCCGATAACTTGGTTTTCGTGGGGTTTCCAGCTGAAATAGCATTTTCTGCGATAATCTTGGTGAGTCTTCTGTCAGAAGTATGCAGAATCATCGAGATCGCTCTATTCGAGCTATTTAATGCGAGGAACACGTTATCTGGTTGTTTTCACCACTCCACAGTGCGTTTGATATCCAGAACCGGCGACATCTTTATTTTTGTGAGGTTTCAAGATGAGATATGCATTTTCTGCGATAATCTTGGTGAGTCTTCTGTCAGAAGTATGCAGAAACATCGAGATCCCTCTCTTCGAGCTATTTAATTTGAGAGACACGTTATCTGGTGTTTTCACCACTCCACAGTGCGTATGATATGCAGAACCGGCGACATCTTGGATTTCGTCGGGTTTCAAGCTGAGATATGCATTTTCTACGATAATCTTGGTGAGACTTCTGTCAGAAGTATGCAGAATCATCGAGATCGCTCTTTTCGAGCTACTTAATGCGAGAAACACGTTATCTGGTGTTTTCACCACTCCACAGTGCGTTTGATTTGCAGAACCGGCGACATCTTGATTTTGATGAGGTTTCAAGCTGAGAAATGCATTTTCTGCGATAATCTTGGTGAGTCTTCTGTCAGAAGTATGCAGAAACATCGAGATCCCTCTCTTCGAGATATTTAATTTGAGAATGACGTTATCTGGTGTTTTCACCACTCCACAGTGCATTTGACATGCAGAAACGGCGACATCTTGGATTTCGTCGGGTTTCAAGCTGAGATATGCATTTTCTACGATAATCTTGGTGAGACTTCTGTCAGAAGTATGCAGAATCTTCGAGATCGCTCTTTTCGAGCTACTTAATGCGAGAAACACGGTATCTGGTGCTTTCACCACACGACAGTGCGTTTGATTTGCAGAACCGGCGACATCTTGATTTTGGTGAGGTTTCAAGCTGAGATATGCATTCTCTGCGATAATCTTGGTGAGACTTCTGTCAGAAGTATGCAGAATCATCTAGATCGCTCTTTTCGACCTATTTAATGCGAGAAACACGTTTTCTGGTGTATTCACCACTCCACAGTGCGTTTGACATGCAGAACCGCCGACATCTTGGATTTCGTCGGGGTTCAAGCTGAGATATGCATTTTCTACGATAATCTTGGTGAGACTTCTGTCAGAAGGATGCAGAATCATCGGGATCGCTCTTTTCGAACTATTTAATGCGAGAAACACGTTATCTGATTGTTTTCGCCACTCCACAGTGCGTTTGATATGCAGATCAGGCGACATCTTGATTTTCGTGAGGTTTCGTGCTGAGATATGCATTTTCTGTGATAATATTGGTGAGACTTCAGACAGAAGTATGCAGAATCATCGGGATCGCTCTTTTCGAGCTATTTAATGCGAGAAACACGTTATCTGGTGTTTTCACCACTCCACAGTGCATTTGACATGCAGAAACGGCGACATCTTGGATTTCGTCGGGGTTCAAGCTGAGATATGCATTTTCTACGATAATCTTGGTGAGACTTCTGTCAGAAGTATACAGAATCATCTGGATCGCTCGTTTCGAGATATTTAATGCGAGAAACACGTTTTCTGGTGTATTCACCACTCCACGGTGCGTATGATATGCAGAACCGGCGATATCTTGGTTTTCGTGGGGTTTCCAGCTGAGATATACATTTTCTGCGATAATATTGGTGAGACTTCAGTCAGAAGTATGCAGAATCACCTAGATCGCTCGTTTCGAGCTATTTAATGCGAGAAACACGTTTTCTGCTGTTTTCACCACTCCACGGTGCGTCTGATATGCAGAACCGGCGATATCTTGGTTTTCGTGGGGTTTCCAGCTGAGATATGCATTTTCTGCGATAATCTTGGTGTTTCATCTATGAGGAGTATGCAGAATCATCGAGAACGCTCCTTCCGAGCTAGTTAATGCGAGAAACACGTTATGTGGTTGTTTTCACCACTCCACAGTGCGTCTGATATGCAGAACCGGCGATATCTTGGTTTTCGTGGGGTTTCCAGCTGAGATATGCGTTTTCTGCGATAATCTTGGTGCGTCTTCTGTCAGAAGTATGCAGAATCATCTAGATCGCACTTTTCGAGCTATTTAATGCGAGACACACGTTTTCTGGTGTATTCACCACTCCACGGTGCGTGTGATATGCAGAACCGGCGATATCTTGGTTTTCGTGGGGTTTCCAGCTGAGATATGCATTTTCTGCGATAATCTTGGTGAGACTTTAGTCAGAAGTATGCAGTATCATCGATATCGCTCTTTTCGAGCTATTTAATGCGAGAAACCCGTTATCTGGTGTTTTGATCACTCCACAGTGCGTTTGATATGTAGAGCCGCCGATAACTTGGTTATCGTGAGGTTTCAAGCTGAGATATGCATTTTCTGCGATAATATTGGTGAGACTTTAGTCAGAAGTATGCAGAATCATCTAGATCGCTCGTTTCGAGCTATTTAATGCGAAAAAACAAGTTTTCTGGAGTTTTGACCACTCCACAGTGCGTTTCATATGTAGAGCCGCCGATAACTTGGTTTTCGTGGGGTTTCCTGCTGAAATATGCATTTTCTGCGATAATCTTTGTGTATCATCTATGAGAAGTATGCAGAATCATCCAGAACGCTCTTTTCGAGCTAGTTAATGCGAGTAACACGTTTTTTGGTGTTTTAACCACTCCACAGTGCGTCTGATATGCAGAACCGGCGATATCTTGGTTTTCGTGGGGTTTCCAGCTGAGATATGCGTTTTCTGCGATAATCTTGGTGCGTCTTCTGTCAGAAGTATGCAGAATCATCTAGATCGCTCTTTTCGAGCTATTTAATGCGAGAAACACGTTTTCTGGTGTTTTCACCACTCCACAGTGCGTTTGATTTGCAGAACCGGCGACATCTTGGATTTCGTCGGGTTTCAAGCTGAGACATGCATTTTCTACGATAATCTTGGTGAGACTTCTGTCAGAAGTATGCAGAATCATCGGGATCGCTCTTTTCGAGCTACCTAATGCGAGGAACACGTTATCTGGTTGTTTTCACCACTCCACAGTGCGTTTGATATACAGAACCGGCGACATCTTGATTTTGGTGAGGTTTCAAGCTGAGATATGCATTTACTGCGATAATCTCTGTGAGTCTTCTGTCAGAAGTATGCAGAATCATCTAGATCGATCGTTTCGAGCGATTTAATGCGAAAAAACAAGTTTTCTGGTGTTTTGACCACTCCACAGTGCGTTTGATATGTAGAGCCGCCGATAACTTGGTTTTCGTGGGGTTTCCAGCTGAAATATGCATTTTCTGCGATAATCTTGGTGAGTCTTCTGTCAGAAGTATGCAGAATCATCGAGATCGCTCTATTCGAGCTATTGAATGCGAGAAACACGTTATCCGGTGTTTTCATCACTCCACAGGGCGTTTGATATGCAGAACCGGCGATATCTTGGTTATCGTGGGGTTTCCAGCTGAGATATGCATTTTCTGCGATAATCTTGGTGAGACTTCAGTCAGAAGTATGCAGAATCATCTAGATCGCTCGTTTCGAGCTATTTAATGCGAAAAAACAAGTTTTCTGGAGTTTTGACCACTCCACAGTGCGTTTCATATGTAGAGCCGCCGATAACTTGGTTTTCGTGGGGTTTCCAGCTGAAATATGCATTTTCTGCGATAATCTTTGTGTATCATCTATGAGAAGTATGCAGAATCATCCAGAACGCTCTTTTCGAGCTAGTTAATGCGAGTAACACGTTTTTTGATGTTTTCACCACTCCACAGTGCGTCTGATATGCAGAACCGGCGATATCTTGGTTTTCGTGGGGTTTCCAGCTGAGATATGCGTTTTCTGCGATAATCTTGGTGAGTCTTCTGTCAGAAGTATGCAGAAACATCGAGATCCCTCTCTTCGAGCTATTTCATTTGAGAAACACGTTATCTGGTGTTTTCACCACACCACAGTGCGTTTAATTTGCAGAACCGGCGATATCTTGATTTTGGTGAGGTTTCAAGCTGAGATATGCATTTTCTGCGATAATCTTGGTGAGACTTCTGTCAGAAGTATGCAGAATCATCGATATCGCTCTTTTCGAGCTATTTAATGCGAGAAACACGTTATCTGGTGTTTTGACCACTCCACAGTGCGTTTGATATATAGAGCCGCCGATAACTTGGTTTTCGTGGGGTTTCCATCTGAAATATGCATTTTCTGCGATAATCTTTGTGTTTCATCTATGAGAAGTATGCAGAATCATCGAGAACTCTCTTTTCGAGCTATTTAATGCGAGAAACACGTTGTCTGGTTGTTTTCACCCCTCCACAGTGCGTTTGATTTGCAGAACCGGCGACATCTTGATTTTGGTGAGGTTTCAAGCTGAGATATGCATTTTCTGCGATAATCTTGGTGAGTCTTCTGTCAGAAGTATGCAGAAACATCGAGATCCCTCTCTTCGAGCTATTTCATTTGAGAAACACATTATCTGGTGTTATCACCACACCACAGTGCGTTTGATTTGCAGAACCGGCGATATCTTGATTTTGGTGAGGATTCAAGCTGAGATATGCATTTTCTGCGATAATCTTGGTGAGACTTCTGTCAGAAGTATGCAGAATCATCTAGATCGCTCTTTTCGAGCTATTTAATGCGAAAAAACAAGTTTTCTGGAGTTTTGACCACTCCACAGTGCGTTTGATATCCAGAACCGCCGACATCTTGATTTTCGTGAGGTTTCAAGCTGAGATATGCATTTTCTGCGATAATCTTGGTGAGACTTAAGTCAGATGTATGCAGAATCATCTAGATCGCTCGTTTCGAGCTATTTAATGCGAAAAAACAAGTTTTCTGGAGTTTTGAACACTCCACAGTGCGTTTCATATGTAGAGCCGCCGATAACTTGGTTTTCGTGGGGTTTCCAGCTGAAATATGCATTTTCTGCGATAATCTTGGTGAGTCTTCTGTCAGAAGTATGCAGAATCATCGAGATCGCTCTATTCGAGCTATTTAATGCGAGAAATACGTTATCCGGTGTTTTCATCACTCCACAGGGCGTTTGATATGCAGAAACGGAGATATCTTGGTTTTCGTGGGGTTTCCAGCTGAGATATGTATTTTCTGCCATAATCTTGGTGAGTCTTCTGTCAGAAGTATGCAGAATCATCGATATCGCTCTTTTCGCGCTATTTAATGCGAGAAACACGTTAGCTGGTGTTTTGACCACTCCACAGTGCGTGTGATATGTAGAGACGCCGATAACTTGGTTGTCGTGGGGTTTCCAGCTGAAATATGCATTTTCTGCGATAATCTTTGTGTTTCATCTATGAGAAGTATGCAGAATCATCCAGAACGCTCTTTTCGAACTAGTTAATGCGAGAAACACGTTTTCTGGTGTTTTCACTACTCCACGGTCCGTCTGATATGCAGAACCGGCGGTATCTTGGTTTTCGTGGGGTTTCCAGCTGAGATATGTATTTTCTGCGATAATCTTGGTGAGTCTTCTGTCAGAAGTATGCAGAATCATCTAGATCGCTCTTTTCGAGCTATTTAATGCGAGAAACACGTTTTCTGATGTTTTCACCACCACACAGTGCGTTTGATATGCAGATCCGGCGACATCATGGTTTTCGTCGGGTTTCAAGCTGAGATATGCATTTTCTGCGATAATATTGGTGATACTTCAGTCAGAAGTATGCAGAATCACCTAGATCGCTCGTTTCGAGCTATTTAATGCGAGAAACACGTTACCTGGTTGTTTTCACCACTCCACAGTGCGTTTGATATGCAGAAATGGAGATATCTTGGTTTCGGTCGGGTTTCAAGCTGAGAATTGCATTTTCTGCGATAATATTGGTGAGACTTCAGTCAGAAGTATGCAGAATCATCTAGATAGCTCTTTTCGAGCTATTTAATGCGAGAAACACGTTATCTGGTGTTTTTACCACTCCACAGTGCGTTTGATATGTCGAGCCGCCGATAACTTGGTTTTCGTGGGGTTTCCAGCTGTAATATGCATTTTCTGCGATAATCTTTGTGTTTCATCTATGAGAAGTATGCAGAATCATCCAGAACGCTCTATTCGAGCTAGTTAATGCGAGTAACACGTTTTCTGGTGTTTTCACCACTCCACGGTGCGTCTGATATGCAGAACCGGCGATATCTTGGTTATCGTGTGGTTTCCAGCTGAGATATGTATTTTCTGCGATAATCTTGGTGAGACATTAGTCAGAAGTATGCAGAATCATCTAGATCGCTCGTTTCGAGCTATTTAAAGCGAGAAACACGTTATCTGGTGTTTTCGTCACTCCACAGGGCGTTTGATATGCAGAACCGACAATATCGTGGTTTTCGTGGGGTTTCAAGCTGAGATATGCATTTTCTGCGATAATATTGGTGAGACTTCTGTCAGAAGGATGCAGAATCATCGAGATCGCTCTATTCGAGCTATTTAATGCGAGAAACACGTTATCTGGTGTTTTCATCACTCCACAGGGCGTTTGATATGCAGAACCGACGATATCTTGGTTTTCGTGGGGTTTCCAGCTGAGATATGCATTTTCTGCGATAATCTTGGTGTTTCATCTATGAGAAGTACGCAGAATCCTCGAGAACTCTCTTTTCGAGCTATTTAATGCGAAAAAACAAGTTTTCTGGTGTTTTGACCACTCCACAGTGCGTTTGATATGTAGAGCCGTCGATAACTTGGTTTTCGTCGGGTTGTAAGCTGAGATATGCATTTTCTGCGATAATATTGGTGAGACTTCAGTCAGAAGTATGCAGAATCATCTAGATCGCTCGTTTCGAGTTATTTAATGCGAAAAAACAAGTTTTCTGGTGTTTTGACCACTCCACAGTACGTTTGACATGCAGTAAAGGAGATATCTTGGTTTCGGTCGGGTTTCAAGCTGAGATATGCATTTTCTGCGATAATCTTGGTGAGACATTAGTCAGAAGTATGCAGAATCATCTAGATCGCTCGTTTCGAGCTATTTAATGCGAAAAAACAAGTTTTCTGGTGTTTTGACCACTCCACAGTGCGTTTGATATGTAGTGCCGCCGACAACTTGGTTTTCGTGGGGTTTCCAGCTGAAATATGCATTTTCTGCGATAATCTGTGTGTTGCATCTATGAGAAGTATGCAGAATAATCCAGAACGCTCTTTTCGAGCTAGTGAATGCGAGTAACACGTTTTCTGGTGTTTTGACCACTCCACAGTGCGTTTGATATGTAGAGCCGCCGATAACTTGGTTTTCGTGGGGTTTCCAGCTGAAATATGCATTTTCTGCGATAATCTTGGTGAGTCTTCTGTCAGAAGTATGCAGAATCATCGAGATCGCTCTATTCGAGCTATTGAATGCGAGAAACACGTTATCCGGTGTTTTCATCACTCCACAGGGCGTTTGATATGCAGAACCGGCGATATCTTGGTTTTCGTGGGGTTTCCAGCTGAGATATGCATTTTCTGCGATAATCTTGGTGAGACTTCAGTCAGAAGTATGCAGAATCATCTAGATCGCTCGTTTCGAGCTATTTAATGCGAAAAAACAAGTTTTCTGGAGTTTTGACCACTCCACAGTGCGTTTCATATGTAGAGCCGCCGATAACTTGGTTTTCGTGGGGTTTCCAGCTGAAATATGCATTTTCTGCGATAATCTTTGTGTATCATCTATGAGAAGTATGCAGAATCATCCAGAACGCTCTTTTCGAGCTAGTTAATGCGAGTAACACGTTTTTTGATGTTTTCACCACTCCACAGTGCGTCTGATATGCAGAACCGGCGATATCTTGGTTTTCGTGGGGTTTCCAGCTGAGATATGCGTTTTCTGCGATAATATTGGTGAGACTTCAGTCAGAAGTATGCAGAATCATCTAGATCGCTCGCTTCGAGTTATTTAATGCGAAAAAACAAGTTTTCTGGTGTTTTGACCACTCCACAGTACGTTTGACATGCAGTAAAGGAGATATCTTGGTTTCGGTCGGGTTTCAAGCTGAGATATGCATTTTCTGCGATAATCTTGGTGAGACATTAGTCAGAAGTATGCAGAATCATCTAGATCGCTCGTTTCGAGCTATTTAATGCGAAAAAACAAGTTTTCTGGTGTTTTGACCACTCCACAGTGCGTTTGATATGTAGTGCCGCCGACAACTTGGTTTTCGTGGGGTTTCCAGCTGAAATATGCATTTTCTGCGATAATCTGTGTGTTGCATCTATGAGAAGTATGCAGAATAATCCAGAACGCTCTTTTCGAGCTAGTGAATGCGAGTAACACGTTTTCTGGTGTTTTGACCACTCCACAGTGCGTTTGATATGTAGAGCCGCCGATAACTTGGTTTTCGTGGGGTTTCCAGCTGAAATATGCATTTTCTGCGATAATCTTGGTGAGTCTTCTGTCAGAAGTATGCAGAATCATCGAGATCGCTCTATTCGAGCTATTGAATGCGAGAAACACGTTATCCGGTGTTTTCATCACTCCACAGGGCGTTTGATATGCAGAACCGGCGATATCTTGGTTTTCGTGGGGTTTCCAGCTGAGATATGCATTTTCTGCGATAATCTTGGTGAGACTTCAGTCAGAAGTATGCAGAATCATCTAGATCGCTCGTTTCGAGCTATTTAATGCGAAAAAACAAGTTTTCTGGAGTTTTGACCACTCCACAGTGCGTTTCATATGTAGAGAAGCCGATAACTTGGTTTTCGTGGGGTTTCCAGCTGAAATATGCATTTTCTGCGATAATCTTTGTGTATCATCTATGAGAAGTATGCAGAATCATCCAGAACGCTCTTTTCGAGCTAGTTAATGCGAGTAACACGTTTTTTGATGTTTTCACCACTCCACAGTGCGTCTGATATGCAGAACCGGCGATATCTTGGTTTTCGTGGGGTTTCCAGCTGAGATATGCGTTTTCTGCGATAATCTTGGTGAGTCTTCTGTCAGAAGTATGCAGAAACATCGAGATCCCTCTCTTCGAGCTATTTCATTTGAGAAACACGTTATCTGGTGTTTTCACCACACCACAGTGCGTTTAATTTGCAGAACCGGCGATATCTTGATTTTGGTGAGGTTTCAAGCTGAGATATGCATTTTCTGCGATAATCTTGGTGAGACTTCTGTCAGAAGTATGCAGAATCATCGATATCGCTCTTTTCGAGCTATTTAATGCGAGAAACACGTTATCTGGTGTTTTGACCACTCCACAGTGCGTTTGATATATAGAGCCGCCGATAACTTGGTTTTCGTGGGGTTTCCATCTGAAATATGCATTTTCTGCGATAATCTTTGTGTTTCATCTATGAGAAGTATGCAGAATCATCGAGAACTCTCTTTTCGAGCTATTTAATGCGAGAAACACGTTGTCTGGTTGTTTTCACCCCTCCACAGTGCGTTTGATTTGCAGAACCGGCGACATCTTGATTTTGGTGAGGTTTCAAGCTGAGATATGCATTTTCTGCGATAATCTTGGTGAGTCTTCTGTCAGAAGTATGCAGAAACATCGAGATCCCTCTCTTCGAGCTATTTCATTTGAGAAACACATTATCTGGTGTTATCACCACACCACAGTGCGTTTGATTTGCAGAACCGGCGATATCTTGATTTTGGTGAGGTTTCAAGCTGAGATATGTATTTTCTGCCATAATCTTGGTGAGTCTTCTGTCAGAAGTATGCAGAATCATCTAGATCGCTCGTTTCGAGCTATTTAATGCGAAAAAACAAGTTTTCTGGAGTTTTGAACACTCCACAGTGCGTTTCATATGTAGAGCCGCCGATAACTTGGTTTTCGTGGGGTTTCCAGCTGAAATATGCATTTTCTGCGATAATCTTGGTGAGTCTTCTGTCAGAAGTATACAGAATCATCGAGATCGCTCTATTCGAGCTATTTAATGCGAGAAATACGTTATCCGGTGTTTTCATCACTCCACAGGGCGTTTGATATGCAGAAACGGAGATATCTTGGTTTTCGTGGGGTTTCCAGCTGAGATATGTATTTTCTGCCATAATCTTGGTGAGTCTTCTGTCAGAAGTATGCAGAATCATCGATATCGCTCTTTTCGCGCTATTTAATGCGAGAAACACGTTAGCTGGTGTTTTGACCACTCCACAGTGCGTTTGATATGTAGAGACGCCGATAACTTGGTTGTCGTGGGGTTTCCAGCTGAAATATGCATTTTCTGCGATAATCTTTGTGTTTCATCTATGAGAAGTATGCAGAATCATCCAGAACGCTCTTTTCGAGCTAGGTAATGCGAGAAACACGTTTTCTGATGTTTTCACCACCACACAGTGCGTTTGATATGCAGATCCGGCGACATCATGGTTTTCGTCGGGTTTCAAGCTGAGATATGCATTTTCTGCGATAATATTGGTGATACTTCAGTCAGAAGTATGCAGAATCACCTAGATCGCTCGTTTCGAGCTATTTAATGCGAGAAACACGTTACCTGGTTGTTTTCACCACTCCACAGTGCGTTTGATATGCAGAAATGGAGATATCTTGGTTTCGGTCGGGTTTCAAGCTGAGAATTGCATTTTCTGCGATAATATTGGTGAGACTTCAGTCAGAAGTATGCAGAATCATCTAGATAGCTCTTTTCGAGCTATTTAATGCGAGAAACACGTTATCTGGTGTTTTTACCACTCCACAGTGCGTTTGATATGTCGAGCCGCCGATAACTTGGTTTTCGTGGGGTTTCCAGCTGTAATATGCATTTTCTGCGATAATCTTTGTGTTTCATCTATGAGAAGTATGCAGAATCATCCAGAACGCTCTATTCGAGCTAGTTAATGCGAGTAACACGTTTTCTGGTGTTTTCACCACTCCACGGTGCGTCTGATATGCAGAACCGGCGATATCTTGGTTATCGTGTGGTTTCCAGCTGAGATATGTATTTTCTGCGATAATCTTGGTGAGACATTAGTCAGAAGTATGCAGAATCATCTAGATCGCTCGTTTCGAGCTATTTAAAGCGAGAAACACGTTATCTGGTGTTTTCGTCACTCCACAGGGCGTTTGATATGCAGAACCGACAATATCGTGGTTTTCGTGGGGTTTCAAGCTGAGATATGCATTTTCTGCGATAATATTGGTGAGACTTCTGTCAGAAGTATGCAGAATCATCGAGATCGCTCTATTCGAGCTATTTAATGCGAGAAACACGTTATCTGGTGTTTTCATCACTCCACAGGGCGTTTGATATGCAGAACCGACGATATCTTGGTTTTCGTGGGGTTTCCAGCTGAGATATGCATTTTCTGCGATAATCTTGGTGTTTCATCTATGAGAAGTACGCAGAATCCTCGAGAACTCTCTTTTCGAGCTATTTAATGCGAAAAAACAAGTTTTCTGGTGTTTTGACCACTCCACAGTGCGTTTGATATGTAGAGCCGCCGATAACTTGGTTTTCGTCGGGTTGTAAGCTGAGATATGCATTTTCTGCGATAATATTGGTGAGACTTCAGTCAGAAGTATGCAGAATCATCTAGATCGCTCGTTTCGAGTTATTTAATGCGAAAAAACAAGTTTTCTGGTGTTTTGACCACTCCACAGTACGTTTGACATGCAGTAAAGGAGATATCTTGGTTTCGGTCGGGTTTCAAGCTGAGATATGCATTTTCTGCGATAATCTTGGTGAGACATTAGTCAGAAGTATGCAGAATCATCTAGATCGCTCGTTTCGAGCTATTTAATGCGAAAAAACAAGTTTTCTGGTGTTTTGACCACTCCACAGTGCGTTTGATATGTAGTGCCGCCGACAACTTGGTTTTCGTGGGGTTTCCAGCTGAAATATGCATTTTCTGCGATAATCTGTGTGTTGCATCTATGAGAAGTATGCAGAATAATCCAGAACGCTCTTTTCGAGCTAGTGAATGCGAGTAACACGTTTTCTGGTGTTTTCACCACTCCACTGTGCGTCTGATATTCAGAACCGGCGATATCTTGGTTTTCGTGGGGTTTCCAGCTGAGATATGCATTTTCTTCGATAATCTTGGTGAGTCTTCTGTCAGAAGTATGCAGAATCATCTAGATCGCTCTTTTCGAGCTATTTAATGCGAGAAACACGTTTTCTGGTGATTTCACCACTCCACGGTGCGTCTGATATGCAGAACCGGCGATATCTTGGTTTTCGTGGGGTTTCCAGCTGAGATTTGTATTTTCTGCGATAATCTTGGTGAGTCTTCTGTCAGAAGTATGCAGAATCATCGATATCGCTCTTTTCGAGCTATTTAATGCGAAAAACACGTTAGCTGGTGTTTTCACCACTCCACGGTACGTCTGATATGCAGAACCGGCGATATCTTGGTTATCGTGGGGTTTCCAGCTGAGATATGCATTTTCTGCGATAATCTTGGTGAGTCTTCTGTCAGAAGTATGCAGAATCATCGAAATCGCTCTTTTCGAGCTATTTAATGCGAGAAACACGTTATCTGGTGTTTTGACCACTCCACAGTGCGTTTGATATGTAGAGCCGCCGATAACTTGGTTTTCGTGGGGTTTCCAGCTGAAATATGCATTTTCTGCGATAATCTTGGTGAGTCTTCTGTCAGAAGTATGCAGAATCATCGATATCGCTCTTTTCGAGCTATTTAATGCGAAAAACACGTTAGCTGGTGTTTTCACCACTCCACGGTGCGTCTGATATGCAGAACCGGCGATATCTTGGTTTTCGTGGGGTTTCCAGCTGAGATATGTATTTTCTGCCATAATCTTGGTGAGTCTTCTGTCAGAAGTATGCAGAATCATCGATATCGCTCTTTTCGCGCTATTTAATGCGAGAAACACGTTAGCTGGTGTTTTGACCACTCCACAGTGCGTTTGATATGTAGAGACGCCGATAACTTGGTTGTCGTGGGGTTTCCAGCTGAAATATGCATTTTCTGCGATAATCTTTGTGTTTCATCTATGAGAAGTATGCAGAATCATCCAGAACGCTCTTTTCGAGCTCGTTAATGCGAGAAACACGTTTTCTGGTGTTTTCACTACTCCACGGTGCGTCTGATATGCAGAACCGGCGGTATCTTGGTTTTCGTGGGGTTTCCAGCTGAGATATGCATTTTCTGCGATAATCTTGGTGAGTCTTCTGTCAGAAGTATGCAGAATCATCTAGATCGCTCTTTTCGAGCTATTTAATGCGAGAAACACGTTTTCTGATGTTTTCACCACCACACAGTGCGTTTGATATGCAGATCCGGCGACATCATGGTTTTCGTCGGGTTTCAAGCTGAGATATGCATTTTTTGCGATAATATTGGTGATACTTCAGTCAGAAGTATGCAGAATCACCTAGATCGCTCGTTTCGAGCTATTTAATGCGAGAAACACGTTATCTGGTTGTTTTCACCACTCCACAGTGCGTTTGATATGCAGAAATGGAGATATCTTGGTTTCGGTCGGGTTTCCAGCTGAGATATGCATTTTCTGCGATAATCTTGGTGAGACTTTAGTCAGAAGTATGCAGTATCATCGATATCGCTCTTTTCGAGCTATTTAATGCGAGAAACACGTTATCTGGTGTTTTGATCACTCCACAGTGCGTTTGATATGTAGAGCCGCCGATAACTTGGTTATCGTGAGGTTTCAAGCTGAGATATGCATTTTCTGCGATAATATTGGTGAGACTTTAGTCAGAAGTATGCAGAATCATCTAGATCGCTCGTTTCGAGCTATTTAATGCGAAAAAACAAGTTTTCTGGAGTTTTGACAACTCCACAGTGCGTTTGATATCCAGAACCAACGACATCTTGATTTTCGTGAGGTTTCAAGCTGAGATATGCATTTTCTGCGATAATCTTGGTGAGACTTTAGTCAGAAGTATGCAGAATCATCTAGATCGCTCGTTTCGAGCTATTTAATGCGAAAAAACAAGTTTTCTGGAGTTTTGACCACTCCACAGTGCGTTTCATATGTAGAGCCGCCGATAACTTGGTTTTCGTGGTGTTTCCAGCTGAAATATGCATTTTCTGCGATAATCTTTGTGTATCATCTATGAGAAGTATGCAGAATCATCCAGAACGCTCTTTTCGAGCTAGTTAATGCGAGTAACACGTTTTTTGATGTTTTCACCACTCCACAGTGCGTCTGATATGCAGAACCGGCGATATCTTGGTTTTCGTGGGGTTTCCAGCTGAGATATGCGTTTTCTGCGATAATCTTGGTGAGTCTTCTGTCAGAAGTATGCAGAAACATCGAGATCCCACTCTTCGAGCTATTTCATTTGAGAAACACGTTATCTGGTGTTTTCACCACACCACAGTGCGTTTAATTTGCAGAACCGGCGATATCTTGATTTTGGTGAGGTTTCAAGCTGAGATATGCATTTTCTGCGATAATCTTGGTGAGACTTCTGTCAGAAGTATGCAGAATCATCGATATCGCTCTTTTCGAGCTATTTAATGCGAGAAACACGTTATCTGGTGTTTTGACCACTCCACAGTGCGTTTGATATATAGAGCCGCCGATAACTTGGTTTTCGTGGGGTTTCCATCTGAAATATGCATTTTCTGCGATAATCTTTGTGTTTCATCTATGAGAAGTATGCAGAATCATCGAGAACTCTCTTTTCGAGCTATTTAATGCGAGAAACACGTTGTCTGGTTGTTTTCACCCCTCCACAGTGCGTTTGATTTGCAGAACCGGCGACATCTTGATTTTGGTGAGGTTTCAAGCTGAGATATGCATTTTCTGCGATAATCTTGGTGAGTCTTCTGTCAGAAGTATGCAGAAACATCGAGATCCCTCTCTTCGAGCTATTTCATTTGAGAAACACATTATCTGGTGTTATCACCACACCACAGTGCGTTTGATTTGCAGAACCGGCGATATCTTGATTTTTGTGAGGTTTCAAGCTGAGATATGCATTTTCTGCGATAATCTTGGTGAGACTTCTGTCAGAAGTATGCAGAATCATCTAGATCGCTCTTTTCGAGCTATTTAATGCGAAAAAACAAGTTTTCTGGAGTTTTGACCACTCCACAGTGCGTTTGATATCCAGAACCGCCGACATCTTGATTTTCGTGAGGTTTCAAGCTGAGATATGCATTTTCTGCGATAATCTTGGTGAGACTTTAGTCAGAAGTATGCAGAATCATCTAGATCGCTCGTTTCGAGCTATTTAATGCGAAAAAACAAGTTTTCTGGAGTTTTGAACACTCCACAGTGCGTTTCATATGTAGAGCCGCCGATAACTTGGTTTTCGTGGGGTTTCCAGCTGAAATATGCATTTTCTGCGATAATCTTTGTGTATCATCTATGAGAAGTATGCAGAATCATCCAGAACGCTCTTTTCGAGCTATTTAATGCGAGGAACACGTTATCTGGTTGTTTTCACCACTCCACAGTGCGTTTGATATCCAGAACCGGCGACATCTTGATTTTCGTCGGGTTTCAAGCTGAGATATGCATTTTCTACGATAATCTTGGTGAGACTTCTGTCCGAAGTATGCAGTATCATCGATATCGCTCTTTTCGAGCTATTTAATGCGAGAAACACGTTATCTGGTGTTTTGACCACTCCACAGTGCGTTTGATATCCAGAACCGGCGAGATCTTGATTTTCGTGAGGTTTCAAGATGAGATATGCATTTTCTGCGATAATATTGGTGAGACTTCCGTCAGAAGTATGCCGAATCATCTAGATCGCTCGTTTCGAGCTATTTAATGCGAGCAACACGTTATCTGGTGTTTTCACCACTCCACAGTGCGTTTGATATGCAGAACCGGCGACATCTTGGATTTCGTCGGGTTTCAAGCTGAGATATGCATTTTCTACGATAATCTTGGTGAGACTTCTGTCAGAAGTTTGCAGAATCATCTAGATCGCTCGTTTCGAGCAATTTAATGCGAGAAACACGTTATCTGGTGTTATCACCACACCACAGTGCGTTTGATTTGCAGAACCGGCGATATCTTGGTTTTCGTGGGGTTTCCAGTTGAGATACGCATTTTCTGCGATAATCTTGGTGAGACTTCTGTCCGAAGTATGCAGTATCATCGATATCGCTCTTTTCGAGCTACTTAATGCGAGAAACACGTTATCTGGTGTTTTCACCACTCCACAGTGCGTTTGATTTGCAGAACCGGCGACATCTTGATTTTGATGAGGTTTCAAGCTGAGATATGCATTTTCTGCGATAATCTTGGTGAGTCTTCTGTCAGAAGTATGCAGAAACATCGAGATCCCTCTCTTCGAGCTATTTAATTTGAGAAACACGTTATCTGGTGTTTTCACCACTCCACAGTGCGTTTGATATGTAGAGCCGCCGATAACTTGGTTTTCGTGGGGTTTCCAGCTGAAATAGCATTTTCTGCGATAATCTAGGTGAGTCTTCTGTCAGAAGTATGCAGAATCATCGAGATCGCTCTATTCGAGCTATTTAATGCGAGGAACACGTTATCTGGTTGTTTTCACCACTCCACAGTGCGTTTGATATCCAGAACCGGCGACATCTTGATTTTCGTGAGGTTTCAAGATGAGATATGCATTTTCTGCGATAATCTTGGTGAGTCTTCTGTCAGAAGTATGCCGAAACATCGAGATCCCTCTCTTCGAGCTATTTAATTTGAGAGACACGTTATCTGGTGTTTTCACCACTCCACAGTGCGTATGATATGCAGAACCGGCGACATCTTGGATTTCGTCGGGTTTCAAGCTGAGATATGCATTTTCTACGATAATCTTGGTGAGACTTCTGTCAGAAGTATGCAGAATCATCGAGATCGCTCTTTTCGAGCTACTTAATGCGAGAAACACGTTATCTGGTGTTTTCACCACTCCACAGTGCGTTTGATTTGCAGAACCGGCGACATCTTGATTTTGATGAGGTTTCAAGCTGAGAAATGCATTTTCTGCGATAATCTTGGTGAGTCTTCTGTCAGAAGTATGCAGAAACATCGAGATCCCTCTCTTCGAGCTATTTAATTTGAGAATGACGTTATCTGGTGTTTTCACCACTCCACAGTGCATTTGACATGCAGAAACGGCGACATCTTGGATTTCGTCGGGTTTCAAGCTGAGATATGCATTTTCTACGATAATCTTGGTGAGACTTCTGTCAGAAGTATGCAGAATCTTCGAGATCGCTCTTTTCGAGCTACTTAATGCGAGAAACACGGTATCTGGTGCTTTCACCACACGACAGTGCGTTTGATTTGCAGAACCGGCGACATCTTGATTTTGGTGAGGTTTCAAGCTGAGATATGCATTCTCTGCGATAATCTTGGTGAGACTTCTGTCAGAAGTATGCAGAATCTTCGAGATCGCTCTTTTCGAGCTACTTAATGCGAGAAACACGGTATCTGGTGCTTTCACCACACGACAGTGCGTTTGATTTGCAGAACCGGCGACATCTTGATTTTGGTGAGGTTTCAAGCTGAGATATGCATTCTCTGCGATAATCTTGGTGAGACTTCTGTCAGAAGTATGCAGAATCATCTAGATCGCTCTTTTCGACCTATTTAATGCGAGAAACACGTTTTCTGGTGTATTCACCACTCCACAGTGCGTTTGACATGCAGAACCGCCGACATCTTGGATTTCGTCGGGGTTCAAGCTGAGATATGCATTTTCTACGATAATCTTGGTGAGACTTCTGTCAGAAGTATGCAGAATCATCGGGATCGCTCTTTTCGAACTATTTAATGCGAGAAACACGTTATCTGATTGTTTTCGCCACTCCACAGTGCGTTTGATATACAGATCAGGCGACATCTTGATTTTCGTGAGGTTTCGTGCTGAGATATGCATTTTCTGTGATAATATTGGTGAGACTTCAGACAGAAGTATGCAGAATCATCGGGATCGCTCTTTTCGAGTTATTTAATGCGAGAAACACGTTATCTGGTGTTTTCACCACTCCACAGTGCATTTGACATGCAGAAACGGCGACATCTTGGATTTCGTCGGGTTTCCAGCTGAGATATACATTTTCTGCGATAATATTGGTGAGACTTCAGTCAGAAGTATGCAGAATCACCTAGATCGCTCGTTTCGAGCTATTTAATGCGAGAAACACGTTTTCTGCTGTTTTCACCACTCCACGGTGCGTCTGATATGCAGAACCGGCGATATCTTGGTTTTCGTGGGGTTTCCAGCTGAGATATGCATTTTCTGCGATAATCTTGGTGTTTCATCTATGAGGAGTATGCAGAATCATCGAGAACGCTCCTTCCGTGCTAGTTAATGCGAGAAACACGTTATGTGGTTGTTTTCACCACTCCACAGTGCGTCTGATATGCAGAACCGGCGATATCTTGGTTTTCGTGGGGTTTCCAGCTGAGATATACATTTTCTGCGATAATTTTGGTGAGACTTCAGTCAGAAGTATGCAGAATCATCTAGATCGCACTTTTCGAGCTATTTAATGCGAGACACACGTTTTCTGGTGTATTCACCACTCCACGGTGCGTCTGATATGCAGAACCGGCGATATCTTGGTTTTCGTGGGGTTTCCAGCTGAGATATGCATTTTCTGCGATAATCTTGGTGAGACTTTAGTCAGAAGTATGCAGTATCATCGATATCGCTCTTTTCGAACTATTTAATGCGAGAAACACGTTATCTGATTGTTTTCGCCACTCCACAGTGCGTTTGATATACAGATCAGGCGACATCTTGATTTTCGTGAGGTTTCGTGCTGAGATATGCATTTTCTGTGATAATATTGGTGAGACTTCAGACAGAAGTATGCAGAATCATCGGGATCGCTCTTTTCGAGTTATTTAATGCGAGAAACACGTTATCTGGTGTTTTCACCACTCCACAGTGCATTTGACATGCAGAAACGGCGACATCTTGGATTTCGTCGGGTTTCCAGCTGAGATATACATTTTCTGCGATAATATTGGTGAGACTTCAGTCAGAAGTATGCAGAATCACCTAGATCGCTCGTTTCGAGCTATTTAATGCGAGAAACACGTTTTCTGCTGTTTTCACCACTCCACGGTGCGTCTGATATGCAGAACCGGCGATATCTTGGTTTTCGTGGGGTTTCCAGCTGAGATATGCATTTTCTGCGATAATCTTGGTGTTTCATCTATGAGGAGTATGCAGAATCATCGAGAACGCTCCTTCCGTGCTAGTTAATGCGAGAAACACGTTATGTGGTTGTTTTCACCACTCCACAGTGCGTCTGATATGCAGAACCGGCGATATCTTGGTTTTCGTGGGGTTTCCAGCTGAGATATACATTTTCTGCGATAATTTTGGTGAGACTTCAGTCAGAAGTATGCAGAATCATCTAGATCGCACTTTTCGAGCTATTTAATGCGAGACACACGTTTTCTGGTGTATTCACCACTCCACGGTGCGTCTGATATGCAGAACCGGCGATATCTTGGTTTTCGTGGGGTTTCCAGCTGAGATATGCATTTTCTGCGATAATCTTGGTGAGACTTTAGTCAGAAGTATGCAGTATCATCGATATCGCTCTTTTCGAGCTATTTAATGCGAGAAACACGTTATCTGGTGTTTTGATCACTCCACAGTGCGTTTGATATGTAGAGCCGCCGATAACTTGGTTATCGTGAGGTTTCAAGCTGAGATATGCATTTTCTGCGATAATATTGGTGAGACTTTAGTCAGAAGTATGCAGAATCATCTAGATCGCTCGTTTCGAGCTATTTAATGCGAAAAAACAAGTTTTCTGGAGTTTTGACCACTCCACAGTGCGTTTCATATGTAGAGCCGCCGATAACTTGGTTTTCGTGGGGTTTCCAGCTGAAATATGCATTTTCTGCGATAATCTTTGTCTATCATCTATGAGAAGTATGCAGAATCATCCAGAACGCTCTTTTCGAGCTAGTTAATGCGAGTAACACGTTTTTTGGTGTTTTAACCACTCCACAGTGCGTCTGATATGCAGAACCGGCGATATCTTGGTTTTCGTGGGGTTTCCAGCTGAGATATGCGTTTTCTGCGATAATCTTGGTGCGTCTTCTGTCAGAAGTATGCAGAATCATCTAGATCGCTCTTTTCGAGCTATTTAATGCGAGAAACACGTTTTCTGGTGTTTTCACCACTCCACAGTGCGTTTGATTTGCAGAACCGGCGACATCTTGGATTTCGTCGGGTTTCAAGCTGAGACATGCATTTTCTACGATAATCTTGGTGAGACTTCTGTCAGAAGTATGCAGAATCATCGGGATCGCTCTTTTCGAGCTATTTAATGCGCGAAACACGTTATCTGGTTGTTTTCACCACTCCACAGTGCGTTTGATTTGCAGAACCGGCGGCATCTTGATTTTGGTGAGGTGTCAAGCTGAGATATGCATTTTCTGCGATAATCTTGGTGAGTCTTCTGTCAGAAGTATGCAGAAACATCGAGATCCCTCTCTTCGAGCTATTTAATTTGAGAAACACGTTATCTGGAATTTTCACCACTCCACAGTGCGTTTGATATGCAGAACCGGCGACATCTTGGAATTCGTCGGGTTTCAAGCTGAGATATGCATTTTCTACGATAATCTTGGTGAGACTTCTGTCAGAAGTATGCAGAATCATCGAGATCGCTCTTTTCGAGCTACCTAATGCGAGAAACACGTTATCTGGTGTTTTGAACACTCCACAGTGCGTTTGATATGCAGAACCGGCGACATCGTGGTTTTCGTCGGGTTTCAAACTGAGATATGCATTTTCTGCGATAATCTTGGTGAGTCTTCTGTCAGAAGTATGCAGAATCATCGAGAACGCTCTTTTCGAGCTAGTTAATGCGAGTAACAAGTTTTCTGGTGTTTTCACCACTCCACGGTGCGTCTGATATGCAGAACCGGCGATAACTTGGTTGTCTTGGGGTTTCCAGCTGAAATATGCATTTTCTGCGATAATCTTGGTGAGCCTTCAGTCAGAAGTATGCAGAATCATCTAGATCGATCGTTTCGAGCGATTTAATGCGAAAAAACAAGTTTTCTGGTGTTTTGATCACTCCACAGTGCGTTTGATATGTAGAGCCGCCGATAACTTGGTTTTCGTGGGGTTTCCAGCTGAAATATGCATTTTCTGCGATAATCTTGGTGAGTCTTTTGTCAGAAGTATGCAGAATCATCGAGATCGCTCTATTCGAGCTATTTAATGCGAGAAACACGTTATCCGGTGTTTTCATCACTCCACAGGGCGTTTGATATGCAGAACCGGCGATATCTTGGTTTTCGTGGGGTTTCCAGCTGAGATATGCATTTTCTGCGATAATCTTGGTGAGACTTCAGTCAGAAGTATGCAGAATCATCTAGATCGCTCGTTTCGAGCTATTTAATGCGAAAAAACAAGTTTTCTGGAGTTTTGACCACTCCACAGTGCGTTTCATATGTAGAGCCGCCGATAACTTGGTTTTCGTGGGGTTTCCAGCTGAAATATGCATTTTCTGCGATAATCTTTGTGTATCATCTATGAGAAGTATGCAGAATCATCCAGAACGCTCTTTTCGAGCTAGTTAATGCGAGTAACACGTTTTTTGATGTTTTCACCACTCCACAGTGCGTCTGATATGCAGAACCGGCGATATCTTGGTTTTCGTGGGGTTTCCAGCTGAGATATGCGTTTTCTGCGATAGTCTTGGTGAGTCTTCTGTCAGAAGTATGCAGAAACATCGAGATCCCTCTCTTCGAGCTATTTCATTTGAGAAACACGTTATCTGGTGTTTTCACCACACCACAGTGCGTTTAATTTGCAGAACCGGCGATATCTTGATTTTGGTGAGGTTTCAAGCTGAGATATGCATTTTCTGCGATAATCTTGGTGAGACTTCTGTCAGAAGTATGCAGAATCATCGATATCGCTCTTTTCGAGCTATTTAATGCGAGAAACACGTTATCTGGTGTTTTGACCACTCCACAGTGCGTTTGATATATAGAGCCGCCGATAACTTGGTTTTCGTGGGGTTTCCATCTGAAATATGCATTTTCTGCGATAATCTTTGTGTTTCATCTATGAGAAGTATGCAGAATCATCGAGAACTCTCTTTTCGAGCTATTTAATGCGAGAAACACGTTGTCTGGTTGTTTTCACCCCTCCACAGTGCGTTTGATTTGCAGAACCGGCGACATCTTGATTTTGGTGAGGTTTCAAGCTGAGATATGCATTTTCTGCGATAATCTTGGTGAGTCTTCTGTCAGAAGTATGCAGAAACATCGAGATCCCTCTCTTCGAGCTATTTCATTTGAGAAACACATTATCTGGTGTTATCACCACACCACAGTGCGTTTGATTTGCAGAACCGGCGATATCTTGATTTTGGTGAGGTTTCAAGCTGAGATATGCATTTTCTGCGATAATCTTGGTGAGACTTCTGTCAGAAGTATGCAGAATCATCTAGATCGCTCTTTTCGAGCTATTTAATGCGAAAAAACAAGTTTTCTGGAGTTTTGACCACTCCACAGTGCGTTTGATATCCAGAACCGCCGACATCTTGATTTTCGTGAGGTTTCAAGCTGAGATATGCATTTTCTGCGATAATCTTGGTGAGACTTTAGTCAGATGTATGCAGAATCATCTAGATCGCTCGTTTCGAGCTATTTAATGCGAAAAAACAAGTTTTCTGGAGTTTTGAACACTCCACAGTGCGTTTCATATGTAGAGCCGCCGATAACTTGGTTTTCGTGGGGTTTCCAGCTGAAATATGCATTTTCTGCGATAATCTTGGTGAGTCTTCTGTCAGAAGTATGCAGAATCATCGAGATCGCTCTATTCGAGCTATTTAATGCGAGAAATACGTTATCCGGTGTTTTCATCACTCCACAGGGCGTTTGATATGCAGAACCGGCGATATCTTGGTTTTCGTGGGGTATCCAGCAGAGATATGCATTTTCTGCGATAATCTTGGTGAGACTTCAGTCAGAAGTATGCAGAATCATCTAGATCGCTCGTTTCGAGCTATTTAATGCGAAAAAACAAGTTTTCTGGAGTTTTGACTACTCCACAGTGCGTTTGATATCCAGAACCGCCGACATCTTGATTTTCGTGAGGTTTCAAGCTGAGCTATGCATTTTCTGCGATAATCTTGGTGAGACTTTAGTCAGAAGTATGCAGAATCATCTAGATCGCTCGTTTCGAGCTATTTAATGCGAAAAAACAAGTTTTCTGGAGTTTTGACCACTCCACAGTGCGTTTCATATGTAGAGCCGGCGATAACTTGGTTTTCGTGGGGTTTCCAGCTGAAATATGCATTTTCTGCGATAATCTTTGTGTATCATCTATGAGAAGTAAGCAGAATCATCCAGAACGCTCTTTTCGAGCTAGTTAATGCGAGTAACACGTTTTTTGATGTTTTCACCACTCCACAGTGCGTCTGATATGCAGAACCGGCGATATCTTGGTTTTCGTGGGGTTTCCAGCTGAGATATGCGTTTTCTGCGATAATCTTGGTGAGTCTTCTGTCAGAAGTATGCAGAAACATCGAGATCCCTCTCTTCGAGCTATTTCATTTGAGAAACACGTTATCTGGTGTTTTCACCACACCACAGTGCGTTTAATTTGCAGAACCGGCGATATCTTGATTTTGGTGAGGTTTCAAGCTGAGATATGCATTTTCTGCGATAATCTTGGTGAGACTTCTGTCAGAAGTATGCAGAATCATCGATATCGCTCTTTTCGAGCTATTTAATGCGAGAAACACGTTATCTGGTGTTTTGACCACTCCACAGTGCGTTTGATATATAGAGCCGCCGATAACTTGGTTTTCGTGGGGTTTCCATCTGAAATATGCATTTTCTGCGATAATCTTTGTGTTTCATCTATGAGAAGTATGCAGAATCATCGAGAACTCTCTTTTCGAGCTATTTAATGCGAGAAACACGTTGTCTGGTTGTTTTCACCCCTCCACAGTGCGTTTGATTTGCAGAACCGGCGACATCTTGATTTTGGTGAGGTTTCAAGCTGAGATATGCATTTTCTGCGATAATCTTGGTGAGTCTTCTGTCAGAAGTATGCAGAAACATCGAGATCCCTCTCTTCGAGCTATTTCATTTGAGAAACACATTATCTGGTGTTATCACCACACCACAGTGCGTTTGATTTGCAGAACCGGCGATATCTTGATTTTGGTGAGGTTTCAAGCTGAGATATGCATTTTCTGCGATAATCTTGGTGAGACTTCTGTCAGAAGTATGCAGAATCATCTAGATCGCTCTTTTCGAGCTATTTAATGCGAAAAAACAAGTTTTCTGGAGTTTTGACCACTCCACAGTGCGTTTGATATCCAGAACCGCCGACATCTTGATTTTCGTGAGGTTTCAAGCTGAGATATGCATTTTCTGCGATAATCTTGGTGAGACTTTAGTCAGATGTATGCAGAATCATCTAGATCGCTCGTTTCGAGCTATTTAATGCGAAAAAACAAGTTTTCTGGAGTTTTGAACACTCCACAGTGCGTTTCATATGTAGAGCCGCCGATAACTTGGTTTTCGTGGGGTTTCCAGCTGAAATATGCATTTTCTGCAATAATCTTGGTGAGTCTTCTGTCAGAAGTATGCAGAATCATCGAGATCGCTCTATTCGAGCTATTTAATGCGAGAAATACGTTGTCCGGTGTTTTCATCACTCCACAGGGCGTTTGATATGCAGAACCGGCGATATCTTGGTTTTCGTGGGGTTTCCAGCTGAGATATGCATTTTCTGCGATAATCTTGGTGAGACTTCTGTCAGAAGTATGCAGAATCATCTAGATCGCTCGTTTCGAGCTATTTAATGCGAAAAAACAAGTTTTCTGGAGTTTTGACTACTCCACAGTGCGTTTGATATCCAGAACCGCCGACATCTTGATTTTCGTGAGGTTTCAAGCTGAGCTATGCATTTTCTGCGATAATCTTGGTGAGACTTTAGTCAGAAGTATGCAGAATCATCTAGATCGCTCGTTTCGAGCTATTTAATGCGAAAAAACAAGTTTTCTGGAGTTTTGACCACTCCACAGTGCGTTTCATATGTAGAGCCGGCGATAACTTGGTTTTCGTGGGGTTTCCAGATGAAATATGCATTTTCTGCGATAATCTTTGTGTATCATCTATGAGAAGTAAGCAGAATCATCCAGAACGCTCTTTTCGAGCTAGTTAATGCGAGTAACACGTTTTTTGATGTTTTCACCACTCCACAGTGCGTCTGATATGCAGAACCGGCGATATCTTGGTTTTCGTGGGGTTTCCAGCTGAGATATGCGTTTTCTGCGATAATCTTGGTGAGTCTTCTGTCAGAAGTATGCAGAAACATCGAGATCCCTCTCTTCGAGCTATTTCATTTGAGAAACACGTTATCTGGTGTTTTCACCACACCACAGTGCGTTTAATTTGCAGAACCGGCGATATCTTGATTTTGGTGAGGTTTCAAGCTGAGATATGCATTTTCTGCGATAATCTTGGTGAGACTTCTGTCAGAAGTATGCAGAATCATCGATATCGCTCTTTTCGAGCTATTTAATGCGAGAAACACGTTATCTGGTGTTTTGACCACTCCACAGTGCGTTTGATATATAGAGCCGCCGATAACTTGGTTTTCGTGGGGTTTCCATCTGAAATATGCATTTTCTGCGATAATCTTTGTGTTTCATCTATGAGAAGTATGCAGAATCATCGAGAACTCTCTTTTCGAGCTATTTAATGCGAGAAACACGTTGTCTGGTTGTTTTCACCCCTCCACAGTGCGTTTGATTTGCAGAACCGGCGACATCTTGATTTTGGTGAGGTTTCAAGCTGAGATATGCATTTTCTGCGATAATCTTGGTGAGTCTTCTGTCAGAAGTATGCAGAAACATCGAGATCCCTCTCTTCGAGCTATTTCATTTGAGAAACACATTATCTGGTGTTATCACCACACCACAGTGCGTTTGATTTGCAGAACCGGCGATATCTTGATTTTGGTGAGGTTTCAAGCTGAGATATGCATTTTCTGCGATAATCTTGGTGAGACTTCTGTCAGAAGTATGCAGAATCATCTAGATCGCTCTTTTCGAGCTATTTAATGCGAAAAAACAAGTTTTCTGGAGTTTTGACCACTCCACAGTGCGTTTGATATCCAGAACCGCCGACATCTTGATTTTCGTGAGGTTTCAAGCTGAGATATGCATTTTCTGCGATAATCTTGGTGAGACTTTAGTCAGATGTATGCAGAATCATCTAGATCGCTCGTTTCGAGCTATTTAATGCGAAAAAACAAGTTTTCTGGAGTTTTGAACACTCCACAGTGCGTTTCATATGTAGAGCCGCCGATAACTTGGTTTTCGTGGGGTTTCCAGCTGAAATATGCATTTTCTGCGATAATCTTGGTGAGTCTTCTGTCAGAAGTATGCAGAATCATCGAGATCGCTCTATTCGAGCTATTTAATGCGAGAAATACGTTATCCGGTGTTTTCATCACTCCACAGGGCGTTTGATATGCAGAACCGGCGATATCTTGGTTTTCGTGGGGTTTCCAGCTGAGATATGCATTTTCTGCGATAATCTTGGTGAGACTTTAGTCAGAAGTATGCAGAATCATCTAGATCGCTCGTTTCGAGCTATTTAATGCGAAAAAACAAGTTTTCTGGAGTTTTGACCACTCCACAGTGCGTTTCATATGTAGAGCCGGCGATAACTTGGTTTTCGTGGGGTTTCCAGCTGAAATATGCATTTTCTGCGATAATCTTTGTGTATCATCTATGAGAAGTAAGCAGAATCATCCAGAACGCTCTTTTCGAGCTAGTTAATGCGAGTAACACGTTTTTTGATGTTTTCACCACTCCACAGTGCGTCTGATATGCAGAACCGGCGATATCTTGGTTTTCGTGGGGTTTCCAGCTGAGATATGCGTTTTCTGCGATAATCTTGGTGAGTCTTCTGTCAGAAGTATGCAGAAACATCGAGATCCCTCTCTTCGAGCTATTTCATTTGAGAAACACGTTATCTGGTGTTTTCACCACACCACAGTGCGTTTAATTTGCAGAACCGGCGATATCTTGATTTTGGTGAGGTTTCAAGCTGAGATATGCATTTTCTGCGATAATCTTGGTGAGACTTCTGTCAGAAGTATGCAGAATCATCGATATCGCTCTTTTCGAGCTATTTAATGCGAGAAACACGTTATCTGGTGTTTTGACCACTCCACAGTGCGTTTGATATATAGAGCCGCCGATAACTTGGTTTTCGTGGGGTTTCCATCTGAAATATGCATTTTCTGCGATAATCTTTGTGTTTCATCTATGAGAAGTATGCAGAATCATCGAGAACTCTCTTTTCGAGCTATTTAATGCGAGAAACACGTTGTCTGGTTGTTTTCACCCCTCCACAGTGCGTTTGATTTGCAGAACCGGCGACATCTTGATTTTGGTGAGGTTTCAAGCTGAGATATGCATTTTCTGCGATAATCTTGGTGAGTCTTCTGTCAGAAGTATGCAGAAACATCGAGATCCCTCTCTTCGAGCTATTTCATTTGAGAAACACATTATCTGGTGTTATCACCACACCACAGTGCGTTTGATTTGCAGAACCGGCGATATCTTGATTTTGGTGAGGTTTCAAGCTGAGATATGCATTTTCTGCGATAATCTTGGTGAGACTTCTGTCAGAAGTATGCAGAATCATCTAGATCGCTCTTTTCGAGCTATTTAATGCGAAAAAACAAGTTTTCTGGAGTTATGACCACTCCACAGTGCGTTTGATATCCAGAACCGCCGACATCTTGATTTTCGTGAGGTTTCAAGCTGAGATATGCATTTTCTGCGATAATCTTGGTGAGACTTTAGTCAGATGTATGCAGAATCATCTAGATCGCTCGTTTCGAGCTATTTAATGCGAAAAAACAAGTTTTCTGGAGTTTTGAACACTCCACAGTGCGTTTCATATGTAGAGCCGCCGATAACTTGGTTTTCGTGGGGTTTCCAGCTGAAATATGCATTTTCTGCGATAATCTTTGTGTATCATCTATGAGAAGTATGCAGAATCATCCAGAACGCTCTTTTCGAGCTAGTTAATGCGAGTAACACGGTTTTTGGTGTTTTCACCACTCCACAGTGCGTCTGATATGCAGAACCGGCGATATCTTGGTTTTCGTGGGGTTTCCAGCTGAGATATGCGTTTTCTGCGAAAATCTTGGTGCGTCTTCTGTCAGAAGTATGCAGAATCATCTAGATCGCTCTTTTCGAGCTATTTAATGCGAGGAACACGTTTTCTGGTGTTTTCACCGCTCCACAGTACGTTTGATGTGCAGAACCGGCGACATCTTGGATTTCGTCGGGTTTCAAGCTGAGATATGCATTTTCTACGATAATCTTGGTGAGTCTTCTGTCCGAAGTATGCAGTATTATCGATATCGCTCTTTTCGAGCTATTTAATGCGAGAAACACGTTATCTGGTGTTTTGACCACTCCACAGTGCGTTTGATATCCAGAACCGGCGAGATCTTGATTTTCGTGAGGTTTCAAGATGAGATATGCATTTTCTGCGATAATATTGGTGAGACTTCCGTCAGAAGTATGCCGAATCATCTAGATCGCTCGTTTCGAGCTATTTAATGCGAGCAACACGTTATCTGGTGTTTTCACCACTCCACAGTGCGTTTGATATGCAGAACCGGCGACATCTTGGATTTCGTCGGGTTTCAAGCTGAGATATGCATTTTCTACGATAATCTTGGTGAGACTTCTGTCAGAAGTTTGCAGAATCATCTAGATCGCTCGTTTCGAGCAATTTAATGCGAGAAACACGTTATCTGGTGTTTTCATCACTCCACAGGGCGTTTGATATGCAGAACCGGCGATATCTTGGTTTTCGTGGGGTTTCCAGCTGAGATACGCATTTTCTGCGATAATCTTGGTGAGACTTCTGTCCGAAGTATGCAGTATCATCGATATCGCTCTTTTCGAGCTACTTAACGCGAGAAACACGTTATCTGGTGTTTTCACCACTCAACAGTGCGTTTGATTTGCAGAACCGGCGACATCTTGATTTTGATGAGGTTTCAAGCTGAGATATGCATTTTCTGCGATAATCTTGGTGAGTCTTCTGTCAGAAGTATGCAGAAACATCGAGATCCCTCTCTTCGAGCTATTTAATTTGAGAAACACGTTATCTGGTGTTTTCACCACTCCACAGTGCGTTTGATATGTAGAGCCGCCGATAACTTGGTTTTCGTGGGGTTTCCAGCTGAAATAGCATTTTCTGCGATAATCTTGGTGAGTCTTCTGTCAGAAGTATGCAGAATCATCGAGATCGCTCTATTCGAGCTATTTAATGCGAGGAACACGTTATCTGGTTGTTTTCACCACTCCACAGTGCGTTTGATATGCAGAACCGGCGACACCTTGATTTTGGTGAGGTTTCAAGCTGAGATATGCATTTTCTGCGATAATCATGGTGAGTCTTCTGTCAGAAGTATGCAGAATCATCGGGATCGCTCTTTTCGAGCTAGTTAATGCGAGAAACACGTTTTCTGGTGTTCTCACCACTCCACAGTGCGTCTGATATGCAGAACCGGCGACATCTTGGATTTCGTCGGGTTTCAAGCTGAGATATGCATTTTCTACGATAATCTTGGTGAGACTTCTGTCAGAAGGATGCAGAATCATCGAGATCGCTCTTTTCGAGCTACTTAATGCGAGAAACACGTTATCTGGTGTTGACACCACTCCACAGTGCGTATGATATGCAGAACCGGCGACATCTTGGATTTCGTCGGGTTTCAAGCTGAGATATGCATTCTCTGCGATAATCTTGGTGAGACTTCTGTCAGAAGTATGCAGAATCATCGAGATCGCTCTTTTCGAGCTATTTAATGCGCGAAACACGTTATCTGGTTGTTTTCACCACTCCACAGTGCGTTTGATTTGCAGAACCGGCGGCATCTTGATTTTGGTGAGGTTTCAAGCTGAGATATGCATTTTCTGCGATAATCTTGGTGAGTCTTCTGTCAGAAGTATGCAGAAACATCGAGATCCCTCTCTTCGAGCTATTTAATTTGAGAGACACGTTATCTGGTGTTTTCACCGCTCCACAGTGCGTATGATATGCAGAACCGGCGACATCTTGGATTTCGTCGGGTTTCAAGCTGAGATATGCATTTTCTACGATAATCTTGGTGAGACTTCTGTCAGAAGTATGCAGAATCATCGAGATCGCTTTTTTCGAGCTACTTAATGCGAGAAACACGTTATCTGGTGTTTTCACCACTCCACAGTGCGTTTGATTTGCAGAACCGGCGACATCTTGATTTTGATGAGGTTTCAAGCTGAGAAATGCATTTTCTGCGATAATCTTGGTGAGTCTTCTGTCAGAAGTATGCAGAAACATCGAGATCCCTCTCTTCGAGCTATTTAATTTGAGAATGACGTTATCTGGTGTTTTCACCACTCCACAGTGCATTTGACATGCAGAACCGGCGACATCTTGGATTTCGTCGGGTTTCAAGCTGAGATATGCATTTTCTACGATAATCTTGGTGAGACTTCTGTCAGAAGTATGCAGAATCTTCGAGATCGCTCTTTTCGAGCTACTTAATGCGAGAAACACGGTATCTGGTGCTTTCACCACACGACAGTGCGTTTGATTTGCAGAACCGGCGGCATCTTGATTTTGGTGAGGTTTCAAGCTGAGATATGCATTCTCTGCGATAATCTTGGTGAGACTTCTGTCAGAAGTATGCAGAATCATCTAGATCGCTCTTTTCGACCTATTTAATGCGAGAAACACGTTTTCTGGTGTATTCACCACTCCACAGTGCGTTTGACATGCAGAACCGCCGACATCTTGGATTTCGTCGGGGTTCAAGCTGAGATATGCATTTTCTACGATAATCTTGGTGAGACTTCTGTCAGAAGTATGCAGAATCATCGGGATCGCTCTTTTCGAACTATTTAATGCGAGAAACACGTTATCTGATTGTTTTCGCCACTCCACAGTGCGTTTGATATGCAGATCAGGCGACATCTTGATTTTCGTGAGGTTTCGTGCTGAGATATGCATTTTCTGTGATAATATTGGTGAGACTTCAGACAGAAGTATGCAGAATCATCGGGATCGCTCTTTTCGAGCTATTTAATGCGAGAAACACGTTATCTGGTGTTTTCACCACTCCACAGTGCATTTGACATGCAGAAACGGCGACATCTTGGATTTCGTCGGGGTTCAAGCTGAGATATGCATTTTCTACGATAATCTTGGTGAGACTTCTGTCAGAAGTATACAGAATCATCTGGATCGCTCGTTTCGAGATATTTAATGCGAGAAACACGTTTTCTGGTGTATTCACCACTCCACAGTACGTTTGACATGCAGAACCGGAGATAACATGCTTTTCGTGAGGTTTCAAGCTGAGATATGCATTTTCTGCGATAATCTTGGTGAGACTTCAGTCAGAAGTATGCAGAATCATCTGGATCGCTCGTTTCGAGATATATAATGCGCAAAACACGTTTTCTGATGTTTTCACCACTCCACGGTGCGTCTGATATGCAGAACCGGCGATATCTTGGTTTTCGTGGGGTTTCCAGCTGAGATATACATTTTCTGCGATAATATTGGTGAGACTTCAGTCAGAAGTATGCAGAATCACCTAGATCGCTCGTTTCGAGCTATTTAATGCGAGAAACACGTTTTCTGCTGTTTTCACCACCCCACAGTGCGTTTGATATCCAGAACCGGCGACATCGTGGTTTTCGTAGGGTTTCAAGCTGAGATATGCATTTTCTGCGATAATATTGGTGAGACTTCAGGCAGAAGTATGCAGAATGACCTAGATCGCTCGTTTCGAGCTATTTAATGCGAGTAACACGTATTCTGGTGTTTTCACCACTCCACGGTGCGTCTGATATGCAGAACCGGCGATATCTTGGTTTTCGTGGGGTTTCCAGCTGAGATATGCATTTTCTGCGATAATCTTGGTGTTTCAACTATGAGGAGTATGCAGAATCATCGAGAACGCTCCTTCCGAGCTAGTTAATGCGAGAAACACGTTATCTGGTTGTTTTCACCACTCCACAGTGCGTCTGATATGCAGAACCGGCGATATCTTGGTTTTCGTGGGGTTTCTAGCTGAGATATGCGTTTTCTGCGATAATCTTGGTGCATCTTCTGTCAGAAGTATGCAGAATCATCTAGATCGCTCGTTTCGAGCTATTTAATGCGAGAAACACGTTATCTGGTGTTTTGACCACTCCACAGTGCGTTTGATATGTAGAGCCGCCGATAACTTGATTTTCGGGGTGTTTCCAGCTGAGATATGCATTTTCTGCGATAAGCTTGGTGAGTCTTCTTCCAGCAGTATGTAGAATCTTCTAGATCGCACTTTTCGAGCTATTTAATGCGAGACACACGTTTTCTGGTGTATTCACCACTCCACGGTGCGTCTGATATGCAGAACCGGCGATATCTTGGTTTTCGTGGGGTTTCCAGCTGAGATATGCATTTTCTGCGATAATATTGGTGAGACTTCCGTCAGAAGTATGCCGAATCATCTAGATCGCTCGTTTCGAGCTATTTAATGCGAGCAACACGTTATCTGGTGTTTTCACCACTCCACAGTGCGTTTGATATGCAGAACCGGCGACATCTTGGATTTCGTCGGGTTTCAAGCTGAGATATGCATTTTCTACGATAATCTTGGTGAGACTTCTGTCAGAAGTTTGCAGAATCATCTAGATCGCTCGTTTCGAGCAACTTAATGCGAGAAACACGTTATCTGGTGTTTTCATCACTCCACAGGGCGTTTGATATGCAGAACCGGCGATATCTTGGTTTTCGTGGGGTTTCCAGCTGAGATACGCATTTTCTGCGATAATCTTGGTGAGACTTCTGTCCGAAGTATGCAGTATCATCGATATCGCTCTTTTCGAGCTACTTAACGCGAGAAACACGTTATCTGGTGTTTTCACCACTCAACAGTGCGTTTGATTTGCAGAACCGGCGACATCTTGATTTTGATGAGGTATCAAGCTGAGATATGCATTTTCTGCGATAATCTTGGTGAGTCTTCTGTCAGAAGTATGCAGAAACATCGAGATCCCTCTCTTCGAGTTATTTAATTTGAGAAACACGTTATCTGGTGTTTTCACCACTCCACAGTGCGTTTGATATGTAGAGCCGCCGATAACTTGGTTTTCGTGGGGTTTCCAGCTGAGATATGCATTTTCTACGATAATCTTGGTGAGACTTCTGTCAGAAGTATGCAGAATCATCGAGATCGATCTTTTCGAGCTACCTAATGCGAGGAACACGTTATCTGGTTGTTTTCACCACTCCACAGTGCGTTTGATATACAGAACCGGCGACATCTTGATTTTGGTGAGGTTTCAAGCTGAGATATGCATTTTCTGCGATAATCTTTGTGAGTCTTCTGTCAGAAGTATGCAGAATCATCGATATCGCTCTTTTCGAGCTCTTTAATGCGAGAAACACGTTATCTGGTGTTTTGAACACTCCACAGTGCGTTTGATATGCAGAACCGGCGACATCGTGGTTTTCGTCGGGTTTCAAACTGAGATATGCATTTTCTGCGATAATCTTGGTGAGTCTTCTGTCAGAAGTATGCAGAATCATCGAGAACGCTCTTTTCGAGCTAGTTAATGCGAGTATCAAGTTTTCTGGTGTTTTCACCACTCCACGGTGCGTCTGATATGCAGAACCGGCGATAACTTGGTTGTCTTGGGGTTTCCAGCTGAAATATGCATTTTCTGCGATAATCTTTCTGTTTCATCTATTAGGAGTATGCAGAATCATCGAGAACGCTCTTTTCGAGTTAGTTAATGCGAAAAAACAAGTTTTCTGGTGTTTTGACCACTCCACAGTGCGTTTGATATGTAGAGCCGCCGATAACTTGGTTGTCGTGGGGTTTCCAGCTGAAATATGCATTTTCTGCGATAATCTTGGTGTTTCATCTATTAGGAGTATGCAGAATCATCGAGAACGCTCTTTTCGAGCTAGTTAATGCGAGTAACACGTTTTCTGGTGTTTTCACCACTCCACGGTGCGTCTGATATGCAGAACCGGCGATATCTTGGTTTTCGTGGGGTTTCCAGCTGAGATATGCATTTTCTGCGATAATCCTGGTGTTTCATCTATGAGAAGTATGCAGAATCATCGATAACGCTCTTTTCGAGTAAGTTAATGCGAAAAAACAAGTTTTCTGGTGTTTTGACCACTCCACAGTGCGTTTGATATGTAGAGCCGCCGATAACTTGGTTTTCGTGGGTTTTCCAGCTGAAATATGCATTTTCTGCGATTATCTTGGTGAGACTTCAGTCAGAAGTATGCAGAATCATCTAGATCGATCGTTTCGAGCGATTTAATTCGAAAAAACAAGTTTTCTGGTGTTTTGACCACTCCACAGTGCGTTTGATATGTAGAGCCGCCAATAACTTGGTTTTCGAGGGGTTTCCAGCTGAAATATGCATTTTCTGCGATAATCTTGGTGAGTCTTCTGTCAGAAGTATGCAGAATCATCGAGATCGCTCTATTCGAGCTATTTAATGCGAGAAACACGTTATCCGGTGTTTTCATCACTCCACAGGGCGTTTGATATGCAGAACCGGCGATAACTTGGTTTTCGTGGAGTTTCCAGCTGAAATATGCATTTTCTGCGATAATCTTGGTGTTTCATCTATGAGAAGTATGCAGAATCATCCAGATCGCTCGTTTCGAGCTATTTAATGGGAAAAAACAAGTTTTCTGGTGTTTTGACCACTCCACAGTGCGTTTGATATGTAGAGCCGCCGATAACATGGTTTTCGTGGGGTTTCCAGCTGAGATACGCATTTTCTGCGATAATATTGGTGAGACTTCAGTCAGAAATATGCAGAATCATCGAGATCGCTCTATTCGAGCTATTTAATGCGAGAAACACGTTATCTGGTTGTTTTCACCACTCCACAGTGCGTTTGATATGCAGAACCGGCGACATCTTGATATTCGTGAGGTTTCCAGCTGAAATATGCATTTTCTGCGATAATCTTGGTGAGTCTTCTATCAGAAGTATGCAGAAGCATCTAGATCGCTCTTTTCGAGCAATTTAATGCGAGAAACACGTTTTCTGGTGCATTCACCACTCCACAGTACGTTTGACATGCAGAAACGGAGATATCTTGGTTTCGGTCGGGTTTCAAGCTGAGATATGCATTTTCTGCGATAATTTTGGTGAGACTTCAGTCAGAAGTATGCAGAATCATCTTGATCGCACGTTTCGAGCTATTTAATGCGAAAAAACAAGTTTTCTGGTGTTTTCACCACTCCACAGCGCGTCTGATATGCAGAACCGGCGATATCTTGGTTTTCGTGGGGTTTCCAGCTGAGATATGCATTTTCTGCGATAATCTTGGTGAATCATCTGTCAGAAGTATGCAGAATCATCGAGATCGCTCTATTCGAGCTATTTAATGCGAGAAACACGTTATCTGGTTGTTTTCACCACTCCACAGTGCGTTTGATATGCAGAACCGGCGACATCTTGATTTTCGTGATGTGTCTAGCTGAGATATGCATTTTCTGCGATAATATTGGTGAGACTACAGTCAGAAGTATGCAGAATCATCTAGATCGCTCGTTTCGAGCTATTTAATGCGAAAAAACCAGTTTTCTGGTGTTTTGACCACACCACAGTGCGTTTGATATGCAGAAATTGCGAAATCTTGGTTTTCGTCGGTTTTCATCCTGAGGTATGCATTTTCTGCGATAATCTTGGTGCGACTTCTGTCAGAAGTATGCAGAATCATCGAGATCGCTCTTTTCGAGCAATTTAATGCGAGAAACACGTTATCTGGCGTATTGACCATTCAACAGTGCGTTTGATATGCAGAACCGGCGATATCTTGATTTTCGTGGTGTTTCCAGTTGAGATATGCATTTTCTGCGATAATCTTGGTGAGTCTTCTGTCAGAAGTATGCAGAATCATCTAGATCGCTCTTTTCGAGCTATTTAATGCGAGAAACACGTTTTCTGGTGTATTCACCACTCCACAGTACGTTTGACATAGAGAACCGGAGATATCTTGGTTTCGGTCGAGTTTCAAGCTGAGATATGCATTTTCTACGATAATATTGGTGAGACCTCTGTCAGAAGTATGCAGAATCTTCGAGAACGCTCTTTTCGAGCTACTTAATGCGAGAAACACGTTTTCTGGTGTTTTCACCACTCCACAGTACGTTTGATGTGCAGAACCGGAGATATCTTGGTTTTCGTGAGGTTTCAAGCTGAGATATGCACTTTCTGCGATAATCTTGGTGAGACTTCATTCAGAAGTATGCAGAATCATCTAGATCGCTCTTTTCGAGCTATTTAATGCGAAAAAACCAGTTTTCTGGTGTTTTCAACATTCCACAGTGCGTTTGATATGTAGAGCCGCCGATAACTTGGTTTTCATGGGGTTTCCGGCTGAAATATGCATTTTCTGGGATAATCTTTGTGTTTCATCTATGAGAAGTATGCAGAATCATCCAGAACGCTCTTTTCGAGCTAGTTAATGCGAGTAACACGTTTTCTGGTGTTTTCACCACTCCACAGTGCATCTGATATGCAGAACCGGCGATATCTTGGATTTCGTGGGTTTTCCAGCTGAGATATACATTTTCTGCGATAATCTTGGTGAGCCTTCTGTCACAAGTATGGTAGAATCATCTAGATCGTTCTTTTCGAGCTATTTAATGCGAGAAACACGTTATCTGGTGTTTTGAACACTCCACAGTGCGTTTGATATGCAGAACCGGCGACATCGTGGTTTTCGTCGGGTTTCAAACTGAGATTGTCATTTTCTGCGATAATCTTGGTGAGTCTTCTGTCAGAAGTATGCAGAATCATCGAGAACGCTCTTTTCGAGCTAGTTAATGCGAGTAACAAGTTTTCTGGTGTTTTCACCACTCCACGGTGCGTCTGATATGCAGAACCGGCGATAACTTGGTTGTCGTGGGGTTTCCAGCTGAAATATGCATTTTCTGCGATAATCTTGGTGTTTCATCTATTAGGAGTATGCAGAATCATCGAGAACGCTCTTTTCGAGTTAGTTAATGCGAAAAAACAAGTTTTCTGGTGTTTTGACCACTCCACAGTGTGTTTGATATGTAGAGCCGCCGATAACTTGGTTGTCGTGGGGTTTCCAGCTGAAATATGCATTTTCTGCGATAATCTTGGTGTTTCATCTATTAGGAGTATGCAGAATCATCGAGAACGCTCTTTTCGAGCTAGTTAATGCGAGTAACACGTTTTCTGGTGTTTTCACCACACCACGGTGCGTCTGATATGCAGAACCGGCGATATCTTGGTTTTCGTGGGGTTTCCAGCTGAGATATGCATTTTCTGCGATAATCCTGGTGTTTCATCTATGAGAAGTATGCAGAATCATCGATAACGCTCTTTTCGAGTTAGTTAATGCGAGAAACACGTTTTCTGGTGTTTTCACAACCCCACAGTGCGTTTGGTATGCAGAACCGGCGACATCTTGGTTTTCGTGATGTTTCAAGCTGAGATATGCATTTTCTGCGATAATCTTGGTGAGACTTCAGTCAGAAGTATGCAGAATCATCTAGATCGCTCTGTTGGAGCTATTTAATGCGAAGAAACCAGTTTTCTGGTGTTTTCAACATTCCACAGTGCGTCTGATATGCAGAACCGACGATATCTTGGTTTTCGTGGGGTTTCCAGCTGAGATATGCATTTTCTGCGGTGATCTTGGTGAGACTTCAGTCAGAAGTATGCAGAACCATCTAGATCGTTCGTTTCGAGCTATTTAATGCGAGAAACACGTTATCTGGTGTTTTGACCACTCCACAGTGTGTTTGATATGTAGAGCCGCCGATAACTTGGTTTTCGTGGGGTTTCCAGCTGAAATATGCATTTTCTGCGATAATCTTGGTGTTTCATGTATGAGAAGTATGCAGAATCATCGTAAACGCTCTTTTCGAGCTAGTTAATGCGAGAAACACGTTTTCTGGAGTTTTCACCACTCCACAGTGCGTCTGATATGCAGAACAGGCGATATCTTGGTTTTCGTGGGGTTTCCAGCTGAGAATTGCATTTTCTGCGATAATCTTGGTGAGACTTTAGACAGAGGTATGCAGAATCATGTAGATTGCTCGTTTCGATCTATTTAATGCGAAAAAACAAGTTTTCTGGTGTTTTGACCACTCCACAGTGCGTTTGATATGTAGAGGCGCCGATAACTTGGTTTTCGTGGAGTTTCCAGCTGAAATATGCATTTTCTGCGATAATCTTGGTGTTTCATCTATGAGTAGTATGCAGAATCATCCAGAACGCTCTTTCCGAGCTAGTTAATGCGAGAAACACGTTTTCTGGTGTTTTCACCAATCCACAGTGCGTCTGATATGCAGAACAGGCGATATCTTGGTTTTCGTGGGGTTTCCAGCTGAGAATTGCATTTTCTGCGATAATCTTGGTGAGACTTTAGACAGAGGTATGCAGAATCATCTAGAATGCTCGTTTCGATCTATTTAATGCGAAAAAACAAGTTTTCTGGTGTTTTCACCACTCCACAGTACGTTTGATGTACAGAATCGGAGATATCTTGGTTTTCGTGAGGTTTCAAGCTGAGATATGCAATTTCTGCGATAATCTTGTTGAGTCTTCTGTCAGAAGTACGCAGAATCATCGATATCGCTCTTTTCGAGCTATTTAATGCGAGAAACACGTTTTCTGGTGTATTCTCCACTCCACAGTACGTTTGACATGCAGTAACGGAGATAACTTGGTTTTCGTGGGGTTTCCAGCTGAAATATGCATTTTCTGCGATAATCTTGGTGTTTCATCTATGAGAAGTATGCAGAATCATCGAGAACTCTCTTTTCGAGCTATTTAATGCGAAAAAACAAGTTTTCTGGTGTTTTGACCACTCCACAGTGCGTTTGATATGTAGAGCCGCCGATAACTTGGTTTTCGTGGGGTTTTCAGCTGAAACATGCATTTTCTGCGATAATCTTGGTGTTTCATCTATGAGAAGTATGCAGAATCATCGAGAACGCTCTTTTCGAGTTAGTTAATGCGAGATACACGTTTTCTAGTGTTTTCAACATTCCACAGTGCGTCTGATATGCAGAACCGACGATATCTTGGTTTTCGTGGGGTTTCCAGCTGAGATATGCATTTTCTGCGATAATCTTGGTGAGACTTCAGTCAGAAGCATGCAGAATCATCTAGATCGTTCGTTTCGAGCTATTTAATGCGAGAAACACGTTATCTGGTTGTTTTCACCACTCCATAGTGCGTTTGATGTGCAGAACTGGCGACATCTTGATTTTCGTGAGGTTTCTAGCTGAGATATGAATTTTCTGCTATAATCTTGGTGAGTCTTCTGTCAGAAGTACGCAGAATCATCGATATCGCTCTTTTCGAGCTATTTAATGCGAGAAACACGTTTTCTGGTGTATTCTCCACTCCACAGTACGTTTGACATGCAGTAACGGAGATATCTTGGTTTCGGTCGGGATTCAAGCTGAGATATGCATTTTCTGCGATAATCTTGGTGAGACTTCAGTTAGAAGTATGCAGAATCATCTAGATCGCTCGTTGCGAGCTATTTAATGCGAAAAAACAAGTTTTCTGGTGTTTTGACCACTCCACAGTGCGTTTGATATGTAGAGCCGCCGATAACTTGGTTTTCGTGGAGTTTCCAGCTGAAATATGCATTTTCTGCGATAATCTTGGTGTTTCATCTATGAGAAGTATGCAGAATCATTCAGATCGCTTGTTTCGAGCTATTTAATGCGAAAAAACAAGTTTTCTGGTGTTTTGACCACTCCACAGTGCGTTTGATATGCAGAACCGGCGACATCTTGATTTTCGTGAGGTTTCAAGCTGAGATATGCATTTTCTGCGATAATATTGGTGAGACTTCAGTTAGAAGTATGCAGAATCACCTAGATCGCTCGTTTCGAGCTATTTAATGCGAGAAACACGTTATCTGGTTGTTTTCTCCACTCCACAGTGCGTCTGATATGCAGAACAGGCGATATCTTGGTTTTCGTGGGGTTTCCAGCTGAGAATTGCATTTTCTGCGATAATCTTGGTGAGACTTTAGACAGAGGTATGCAGAATCATCTAGATTGCACGTTTCGATCTATTTAATGCGAAAAAACAAGTTTTCTGGTGTTTTGACCACTCCACAGTGCGTTTGATATGTAGAGCCGCCGATATCTTGGTTTTCGTGGAGTTTCCAGGTGAAATATGCATTTTCTGCGATAATCTTGGTGTTTCATCTATGAGTAGTATGCAGAATCATCCAGAACGCTCTTTCCGAGATAGTTAATGCGAGAAACACGTTTTCTGGTGTTTTCACCACTCCACAGTGCGTCTGATATGCAGAACAGGCGATATCTTGGTTTTCGTGGGGTTTCCAGCTGAGAATTGCATTTTCTGCGATAATCTTGGTGAGACTTTAGACAGAGGTATGCAGAATCATCTAGATTGCTCGTTTCGAGCTATTTAATGCGAGAAACACGTTATCTGGTTGTTTTCACCACTCCACAGTGCGTTCGATATGCAGAACCGGCGACATCTTGATTTTCGTGAGGTTTCCAGCTGAAATATGCATTTTCTGCGATAATCTTGGTGAGTCTTCTGTCAGAAGTATGCAGAAGCATCTAGATCGCTCTTTTCGTGCTATTTAATGCGAGAAACACGTTTTCTGGTGCATTCACCACTCCACAGTACGTTTGACATGCAGAAACGGAGATATCTTGGTTTCGGTCGGGTTTCAAGCTGAGATATGCATTTTCTGCGATAATTTTGGTGAGACTTCAGTCAGAAGTATGCAGAATCATCTTGATCGCTCGTTTCGAGCTATTTAATGCGAAAAAACAAGTTTTCTGGTGTTTTCACCACTCCACAGCGCGTCTGATATCCAGAACCGGCGATATCTTGGTTTTCGTGGGGTTTCCAGCTGAGATATGCATTTTCTGCGATAATTTTGGTGAATCATCTGTCAGAAGTATGCAGAACCTCCGAGAACGCTCTTTTCGTGCTAGATAATGCGAGTAACACGTTTTCTGGTGTTTTCACCACTCCACAGTGCGTTTGATATGTAGAGCCGCCGATAACTTGGTTTTCGTGGGGTTTCCAGCTGAAATATCCATTTTCTGCGATAATCTTGGTGTTTCATCTATGAGAAGTATGCAGAATCATCGAGAACTCTCTTTTCGAGCTATTTAATGCGAAAAAACAAGTTTTCTGGTGTTTTGACCACTCCACAGTGCGTTTGATATTTAGAGCCGCCGATAGCTTGGTTTTCGTGGGGTTTCCAGCTGAAATATGCATTTTCTGCGATAATCTTGGTGTTTCATCTATGAGAAGTATGCAGAATCATCGAGAACGCTCTTTTCGAGTTAGTTAATGCGAGGAACACGTTTTCTCGTGTTTTCACCATTCCACAGTACGTTTGATGTGCAGAACCGGAGATAACTTGGTTTTCGTGAGGTTTCAAGCTGAGATATGCATTTTCTGCGATAATCTTGGTGAGACTTCAGTCAGAAGTATGCAGAAACATCTAGATCGCTCGTTTCGAGCTATTTAATGCGAGAAACTCGTCTTTTGTTGTATTCACCACTCCACTGTACGTTTGACATGCAGATCCGGCGATATCTTGATTTTCGTCGGGTTTCAAGCTGAGATATGCATTTTCTACGATAATCCTGGTGAGACTTCAGTCAGAAGGATGCAGAATCATCCAGAACGCTCTTTTCGTGCTAGATAATGCGAGTAACACGTTTTCTGGTGTTTTCACCACTCCACAGTGCGTTTGATATGTAGAGCCGCCGATAACTTGGTTTTCGTGGGGTTTCCAGCTGAAATATCCATTTTCTGCGATAATCTTGGTGTTTCATCTATGAGAAGTATGCAGAATCATCGAGAACTCTCTTTTCGAGCTATTTAATGCGAAAAAACAAGTTTTCTGGTGTTTTGACCACTCCACAGTGCGTTTGATATTTAGAGCCGCCGATAGCTTGGTTTTCGTGGGGTTTCCAGCTGAAATATGCATTTTCTGCGATAATCTTGGTGTTTCATCTATGAGAAGTATGCAGAATCATCGAGAACGCTCTTTTCGAGTTAGTTAATGCGAGATACACGTTCTCTGGTGTTTTCAACAGCCCACAGTGCGTCTGATATGCAGAACCGACGATATCTTGGTTTTCGTGGGGTTTCCAGCTGAGATTTGCATTTTCTGCGATAATCTTGGTGAGACTTCAGTCAGAAGTATGCAGAATCATCTAGATCGTTCGTTTCGAGCTATTTAATGCGAGAAACACGTTATCTGGTTGTTTTCACCACTCCCTAGAGCGTTTGATATGCAGAACCGGCGACATCTTGAATTTCGTGAGGTTTCTAGCTGAGATATGCATTTTCCGCGATAATATTGGTGAGACTTCAGTCAGAAGTATGCAGAATCATCTAGATCGCTCGATTCGAGCTATTTAATGCGAGAAACACGTTTTCTGGTGTATTCACCACTCCACAGTACGTTAGACATGCAGAACCGGAGATATCTTCGTTTCGGTCGGGTTTCAAACTGAGATATGCATTTTCTACGATAATATTGGTGAGACCTCTGTCAGAAGTATGCAGAATCTTCGAGAAAGCTCTTTTCGAGCTACTTAATGCGAGAAACACGTTTTCTGGTGTTTTCACCACTCCAGAGTACGATTGATATGTAGAGCCGCCGATAACTTGGTTTTCGTGGGGTTTCCAGCTGAAATATGCATTTTCTGCGATAATTTTGGTGTTTCATCTATGAGAAGTATGCAGAATCATCGTGATCGCTCTATTCGAGCTATTTAATGCGAGAAACACGTTTTCTGGTGTTTTCACCACCCCACAGTGCGTTTGATATGCAGAACCGGAGATATCTTCGTTTCGGTCGGGTTTCAAGCTGAGATATGGATTTTCTACGATAATATTGGTGAGACCTCTGTCAGAAGTATGCAGAATCTTCGAGAAAGCTCTTTTCGAGCTACTTAATGCGAGAAACACGTTTTCTGGTGTTTTCACCACTCCAGAGTACGATTGATATGTAGAGCCGCCGATAACTTGGTTTTCGTGGGGTTTCCAGCTGAAATATGCATTTTCTGCGATAATTTTGGTGTTTCATCTATGAGAAGTATGCAGAATCATCGTAAACGCTCTTTTCGAGCTAGTTAATGCGAGAAACACGTTTTCTGGAGTTTTCACAACTCCACAGTACGTTTGACATGCAGTAACGGAGATATCTTGGTTTCGGTCGGGTTTCAAGCTGAGATATGCATTTTCTGCAATAATCTTGGTGAGACTTCAGTTAGAAGTATGCAGAATCATCTAGATCGCTCGTTTCGAGCTATTTAATGAGAAAAAACAAGTTTTCTGGTGTTTTGACCACTCCACAGTGCGTTTGATATGTAGAGCCGCCGATAACTTGGTTTTCGTGGAGTTTCCAGCTGAAATATGCATTTTCTGCGATAATCTTGGTGTTTCATCTATGAGAAGTATGCAGAATCATCCAGATCGCTCGTATCGAGCTATTTAATGCGAAAAAACAGGTTTTCTGGTGTTTTGACCACTCCACAGTGCGTTTGATATGTAGAGACGCCGATAACTTGGTTTTCGTGGGGTTTCCAGCTGAAATATGCACTTTCTGCGATAATCTTTGTGTTTCATCTATGAGAAGTATGCAGAATCATCCAGAACGCTCTTTCCGAGCTAGTTAATGCGAGTAACACGTTTTCTGGTGTTTTCACCACTCCACAGTGCGTCTGATATGCAGAACCGGCGATATCTTGGTTTTCGTGGGGTTTCAAGCTGAGATATGCATTTTCTGCGATAATATTGGTAAGACTTCAGTTAGAAGTATGCAGAATCACCTAGATCGCTCGTTTCGAGCTATTTAATGCGAGACACACGTTATCTGGTTGTTTTCACCACTCCACAGTGCGTTTGATATGTAGAGCCGCCGATAACTTGGTTTTCGTGGGGTTTCCAGCTTAGATATGCATTTTCTGCGATGATCTTGGTGAGACTTCAGTCAGAAATATGCAGAATCATCTAGATCGCTCTTTTCGAGCTATTTAATGCGAGAAACACGTTTTCTGGTGTTTTCGCCACCCCACAGTCCGTTTGATGTGCAGAACCGGAGATAACTTGATTTTCGTGGTGTTTCAAGCTGAGGTATACATTTTCTGCGATAAGCTTTGTGTGTCTTCCGTCAGAAGTATGCAGAATTATCGAGATCGCTCTTTTCGAGCTATTAAATGCGAGAAACACGTTATCTGGTGTTTTCACCCCTCCGCAGTGCGTTTGATATGCAGAACCGGCGACATCTTGGATTTAGTCGGGGTTCAAGCTGAGATATGCATTTTGTACGATAATCTTGGTGAGACTTCTGACAGAAGTATGCAGAATCATCTAGATCGCTTTTTTCGAGCTATTTAATGCGAGAAACACGTTTTCTGGTGTATTCACCACTCCACAGTACGTTTGACATAGAGAACCGGAGATATCTTGGTTTCGGTCGAGTTTCAAGCTGAGATATGCATTTTCTACGATAATATTGGTGAGACCTCTGTCAGAAGTATGCAGAATCTTCGAGAACGCTCTTTTCGAGCTACTTAATGCGAGAAACACGTTTTCTGGTGTTTTCACCACTCCACAGTACGTTTGATGTGCAGAACCGGAGATATCTTGGTTTTCGTGAGGTTTCAAGCTGAGATATGCACTTTCTGCGATAATCTTGGTGAGACTTCATTCAGAAGTATGCAGAATCATCTAGATCGCTCTTTTCGAGCTATTTAATGCGAAAAAACCAGTTTTCTGGTGTTTTCAACATTCCACAGTGCGTTTGATATGTAGAGCCGCCGATAACTTGGTTTTCATGGGGTTTCCGGCTGAAATATGCATTTTCTGGGATAATCTTTGTGTTTCATCTATGAGAAGTATGCAGAATCATCCAGAACGCTCTTTTCGAGCTAGTTAATGCGAGTAACACGTTTTCTGGTGTTTTCACCACTCCACAGTGCATCTGATATGCAGAACCGGCGATATCTTGGATTTCGTGGGTTTTCCAGCTGAGATATACATTTTCTGCGATAATCTTGGTGAGCCTTCTGTCACAAGTATGGTAGAATCATCTAGATCGTTCTTTTCGAGCTATTTAATGCGAGAAACACGTTATCTGGTGTTTTGAACACTCCACAGTGCGTTTGATATGCAGAACCGGCGACATCGTGGTTTTCGTCGGGTTTCAAACTGAGATTGTCATTTTCTGCGATAATCTTGGTGAGTCTTCTGTCAGAAGTATGCAGAATCATCGAGAACGCTCTTTTCGAGCTAGTTAATGCGAGTAACAAGTTTTCTGGTGTTTTCACCACTCCACGGTGCGTCTGATATGCAGAACCGGCGATAACTTGGTTGTCGTGGGGTTTCCAGCTGAAATATGCATTTTCTGCGATAATCTTGGTGTTTCATCTATTAGGAGTATGCAGAATCATCGAGAACGCTCTTTTCGAGTTAGTTAATGCGAAAAAACAAGTTTTCTGGTGTTTTGACCACTCCACAGTGTGTTTGATATGTAGAGCCGCCGATAACTTGGTTGTCGTGGGGTTTCCAGCTGAAATATGCATTTTCTGCGATAATCTTGGTGTTTCATCTATTAGGAGTATGCAGAATCATCGAGAACGCTCTTTTCGAGCTAGTTAATGCGAGTAACACGTTTTCTGGTGTTTTCACCACACCACGGTGCGTCTGATATGCAGAACAGGCGATATCTTGGTTTTCGTGGGGTTTCCAGCTGAGATATGCATTTTCTGCGATAATCCTGGTGTTTCATCTATGAGAAGTATGCAGAATCATCGATAACGCTCTTTTCGAGTTAGTTAATGCGAGAAACACGTTTTCTGGTGTTTTCACAACCCCACAGTGCGTTTGGTATGCAGAACCGGCGACATCTTGGTTTTCGTGATGTTTCAAGCTGAGATATGCATTTTCTGCGATAATCTTGGTGAGACTTCAGTCAGAAGTATGCAGAATCATCTAGATCGCTCTGTTGGAGCTATTTAATGCGAAGAAACCAGTTTTCTGGTGTTTTCAACATTCCACAGTGCGTCTGATATGCAGAACCGACGATATCTTGGTTTTCGTGGGGTTTCCAGCTGAGATATGCATTTTCTGCGGTGATCTTGGTGAGACTTCAGTCAGAAGTATGCAGAACCATCTAGATCGTTCGTTTCGAGCTATTTAATGCGAGAAACACGTTATCTGGTGTTTTGACCACTCCACAGTGTGTTTGATATGTAGAGCCGCCGATAACTTGGTTTTCGTGGGGTGTCCAGCTGAAATATGCATTTTCTGCGATAATCTTGGTGTTTCATGTATGAGAAGTATGCAGAATCATCGTAAACGCTCTTTTCGAGCTAGTTAATGCGAGAAACACGTTTTCTGGAGTTTTCACCACTCCACAGTGCGTCTGATATGCAGAACAGGCGATATCTTGGTTTTCGTGGGGTTTCCAGCTGAGAATTGCATTTTCTGCGATAATCTTGGTGAGACTTTAGACAGAGGTATGCAGAATCATGTAGATTGCTCGTTTCGATCTATTTAATGCGAAAAAACAAGTTTTCTGGTGTTTTGACCACTCCACAGTGCGTTTGATATGTAGAGGCGCCGATAACTTGGTTTTCGTGGAGTTTCCAGCTGAAATATGCATTTTCTGCGATAATCTTGGTGTTTCATCTATGAGTAGTATGCAGAATCATCCAGAACGCTCTTTCCGAGCTAGTTAATGCGAGAAACACGTTTTCTGGTGTTTTCACCAATCCACAGTGCGTCTGATATGCAGAACAGGCGATATCTTGGTTTTCGTGGGGTTTCCAGCTGAGAATTGCATTTTCTGCGATAATCTTGGTGAGACTTTAGACAGAGGTATGCAGAATCATCTAGAATGCTCGTTTCGATCTATTTAATGCGAAAAAACAAGTTTTCTGGTGTTTTCACCACTCCACAGTACGTTTGATGTACAGAATCGGAGATATCTTGGTTTTCGTGAGGTTTCAAGCTGAGATATGCAATTTCTGCGATAATCTTGTTGAGTCTTCTGTCAGAAGTACGCAGAATCATCGATATCGCTCTTTTCGAGCTATTTAATGCGAGAAACACGTTTTCTGGTGTATTCTCCACTCCACAGTACGTTTGACATGCAGTAACGGAGATAACTTGGTTTTCGTGGGGTTTCCAGCTGAAATATGCATTTTCTGCGATAATCTTGGTGTTTCATCTATGAGAAGTATGCAGAATCATCGAGAACTCTCTTTTCGAGCTATTTAATGCGAAAAAACAAGTTTTCTGGTGTTTTGACCACTCCACAGTGCGTTTGATATGTAGAGCCGCCGATAACTTGGTTTTCGTGGGGTTTTCAGCTGAAACATGCATTTTCTGCGATAATCTTGGTGTTTCATCTATGAGAAGTATGCAGAATCATCGAGAACGCTCTTTTCGAGTTAGTTAATGCGAGATACACGTTTTCTAGTGTTTTCAACATTCCACAGTGCGTCTGATATGCAGAACCGACGATATCTTGGTTTTCGTGGGGTTTCCAGCTGAGATATGCATTTTCTGCGATAATCTTGGTGAGACTTCAGTCAGAAGCATGCAGAATCATCTAGATCGTTCGTTTCGAGCTATTTAATGCGAGAAACACGTTATCTGGTTGTTTTCACCACTCCATAGTGCGTTTGATGTGCAGAACTGGCGACATCTTGATTTTCGTGAGGTTTCTAGCTGAGATATGAATTTTCTGCTATAATCTTGGTGAGTCTTCTGTCAGAAGTACGCAGAATCATCGATATCGCTCTTTTCGAGCTATTTAATGCGAGAAACACGTTTTCTGGTGTATTCTCCACTCCACAGTACGTTTGACATGCAGTAACGGAGATATCTTGGTTTCGGTCGGGATTCAAGCTGAGATATGCATTTTCTGCGATAATCTTGGTGAGACTTCAGTTAGAAGTATGCAGAATCATCTAGATCGCTCGTTGCGAGCTATTTAATGCGAAAAAACAAGTTTTCTGGTGTTTTGACCACTCCACAGTGCGTTTGATATGTAGAGCCGCCGATAACTTGGTTTTCGTGGAGTTTCCAGCTGAAATATGCATTTTCTGCGATAATCTTGGTGTTTCATCTATGAGAAGTATGCAGAATCATTCAGATCGCTTGTTTCGAGCTATTTAATGCGAAAAAACAAGTTTTCTGGTGTTTTGACCACTCCACAGTGCGTTTGATATGCAGAACCGGCGACATCTTGATTTTCGTGAGGTTTCAAGCTGAGATATGCATTTTCTGCGATAATATTGGTGAGACTTCAGTTAGAAGTATGCAGAATCACCTAGATCGCTCGTTTCGAGCTATTTAATGCGAGAAACACGTTATCTGGTTGTTTTCTCCACTCCACAGTGCGTCTGATATGCAGAACAGGCGATATCTTGGTTTTCGTGGGGTTTCCAGCTGAGAATTGCATTTTCTGCGATAATCTTGGTGAGACTTTAGACAGAGGTATGCAGAATCATCTAGATTGCACGTTTCGATCTATTTAATGCGAAAAAACAAGTTTTCTGGTGTTTTGACCACTCCACAGTGCGTTTGATATGTAGAGCCGCCGATATCTTGGTTTTCGTGGAGTTTCCAGGTGAAATATGCATTTTCTGCGATAATCTTGGTGTTTCATCTATGAGTAGTATGCAGAATCATCCAGAACGCTCTTTCCGAGATAGTTAATGCGAGAAACACGTTTTCTGGTGTTTTCACCACTCCACAGTGCGTCTGATATGCAGAACAGGCGATATCTTGGTTTTCGTGGGGTTTCCAGCTGAGAATTGCATTTTCTGCGATAATCTTGGTGAGACTTTAGACAGAGGTATGCAGAATCATCTAGATTGCTCGTTTCGAGCTATTTAATGCGAGAAACACGTTATCTGGTTGTTTTCACCACTCCACAGTGCGTTCGATATGCAGAACCGGCGACATCTTGATTTTCGTGAGGTTTCCAGCTGAAATATGCATTTTCTGCGATAATCTTGGTGAGTCTTCTGTCAGAAGTATGCAGAAGCATCTAGATCGCTCTTTTCGTGCTATTTAATGCGAGAAACACGTTTTCTGGTGCATTCACCACTCCACAGTACGTTTGACATGCAGAAACGGAGATATCTTGGTTTCGGTCGGGTTTCAAGCTGAGATATGCATTTTCTGCGATAATTTTGGTGAGACTTCAGTCAGAAGTATGCAGAATCATCTTGATCGCTCGTTTCGAGCTATTTAATGCGAAAAAACAAGTTTTCTGGTGTTTTCACCACTCCACAGCGCGTCTGATATCCAGAACCGGCGATATCTTGGTTTTCGTGGGGTTTCCAGCTGAGATATGCATTTTCTGCGATAATTTTGGTGAATCATCTGTCAGAAGTATGCAGAACCTCCGAGAACGCTCTTTTCGTGCTAGATAATGCGAGTAACACGTTTTCTGGTGTTTTCACCACTCCACAGTGCGTTTGATATGTAGAGCCGCCGATAACTTGGTTTTCGTGGGGTTTCCAGCTGAAATATCCATTTTCTGCGATAATCTTGGTGTTTCATCTATGAGAAGTATGCAGAATCATCGAGAACTCTCTTTTCGAGCTATTTAATGCGAAAAAACAAGTTTTCTGGTGTTTTGACCACTCCACAGTGCGTTTGATATTTAGAGCCGCCGATAGCTTGGTTTTCGTGGGGTTTCCAGCTGAAATATGCATTTTCTGCGATAATCTTGGTGTTTCATCTATGAGAAGTATGCAGAATCATCGAGAACGCTCTTTTCGAGTTAGTTAATGCGAGGAACACGTTTTCTCGTGTTTTCACCATTCCACAGTACGTTTGATGTGCAGAACCGGAGATAACTTGGTTTTCGTGAGGTTTCAAGCTGAGATATGCATTTTCTGCGATAATCTTGGTGAGACTTCAGTCAGAAGTATGCAGAAACATCTAGATCGCTCGTTTCGAGCTATTTAATGCGAGAAACTCGTCTTTTGTTGTATTCACCACTCCACTGTACGTTTGACATGCAGATCCGGCGATATCTTGATTTTCGTCGGGTTTCAAGCTGAGATATGCATTTTCTACGATAATCCTGGTGAGACTTCAGTCAGAAGGATGCAGAATCATCCAGAACGCTCTTTTCGTGCTAGATAATGCGAGTAACACGTTTTCTGGTGTTTTCACCACTCCACAGTGCGTTTGATATGTAGAGCCGCCGATAACTTGGTTTTCGTGGGGTTTCCAGCTGAAATATCCATTTTCTGCGATAATCTTGGTGTTTCATCTATGAGAAGTATGCAGAATCATCGAGAACTCTCTTTTCGAGCTATTTAATGCGAAAAAACAAGTTTTCTGGTGTTTTGACCACTCCACAGTGCGTTTGATATTTAGAGCCGCCGATAGCTTGGTTTTCGTGGGGTTTCCAGCTGAAATATGCATTTTCTGCGATAATCTTGGTGTTTCATCTATGAGAAGTATGCAGAATCATCGAGAACGCTCTTTTCGAGTTAGTTAATGCGAGATACACGTTCTCTGGTGTTTTCAACAGCCCACAGTGCGTCTGATATGCAGAACCGACGATATCTTGGTTTTCGTGGGGTTTCCAGCTGAGATTTGCATTTTCTGCGATAATCTTGGTGAGACTTCAGTCAGAAGTATGCAGAATCATCTAGATCGTTCGTTTCGAGCTATTTAATGCGAGAAACACGTTATCTGGTTGTTTTCACCACTCCCTAGAGCGTTTGATATGCAGAACCGGCGACATCTTGAATTTCGTGAGGTTTCTAGCTGAGATATGCATTTTCCGCGATAATATTGGTGAGACTTCAGTCAGAAGTATGCAGAATCATCTAGATCGCTCGATTCGAGCTATTTAATGCGAGAAACACGTTTTCTGGTGTATTCACCACTCCACAGTACGTTAGACATGCAGAACCGGAGATATCTTCGTTTCGGTCGGGTTTCAAACTGAGATATGCATTTTCTACGATAATATTGGTGAGACCTCTGTCAGAAGTATGCAGAATCTTCGAGAAAGCTCTTTTCGAGCTACTTAATGCGAGAAACACGTTTTCTGGTGTTTTCACCACTCCAGAGTACGATTGATATGTAGAGCCGCCGATAACTTGGTTTTCGTGGGGTTTCCAGCTGAAATATGCATTTTCTGCGATAATTTTGGTGTTTCATCTATGAGAAGTATGCAGAATCATCGTGATCGCTCTATTCGAGCTATTTAATGCGAGAAACACGTTTTCTGGTGTTTTCACCACCCCACAGTGCGTTTGATATGCAGAACCGGAGATATCTTCGTTTCGGTCGGGTTTCAAGCTGAGATATGGATTTTCTACGATAATATTGGTGAGACCTCTGTCAGAAGTATGCAGAATCTTCGAGAAAGCTCTTTTCGAGCTACTTAATGCGAGAAACACGTTTTCTGGTGTTTTCACCACTCCAGAGTACGATTGATATGTAGAGCCGCCGATAACTTGGTTTTCGTGGGGTTTCCAGCTGAAATATGCATTTTCTGCGATAATTTTGGTGTTTCATCTATGAGAAGTATGCAGAATCATCGTAAACGCTCTTTTCGAGCTAGTTAATGCGAGAAACACGTTTTCTGGAGTTTTCACAACTCCACAGTACGTTTGACATGCAGTAACGGAGATATCTTGGTTTCGGTCGGGTTTCAAGCTGAGATATGCATTTTCTGCAATAATCTTGGTGAGACTTCAGTTAGAAGTATGCAGAATCATCTAGATCGCTCGTTTCGAGCTATTTAATGAGAAAAAACAAGTTTTCTGGTGTTTTGACCACTCCACAGTGCGTTTGATATGTAGAGCCGCCGATAACTTGGTTTTCGTGGAGTTTCCAGCTGAAATATGCATTTTCTGCGATAATCTTGGTGTTTCATCTATGAGAAGTATGCAGAATCATCCAGATCGCTCGTATCGAGCTATTTAATGCGAAAAAACAGGTTTTCTGGTGTTTTGACCACTCCACAGTGCGTTTGATATGTAGAGACGCCGATAACTTGGTTTTCGTGGGGTTTCCAGCTGAAATATGCACTTTCTGCGATAATCTTTGTGTTTCATCTATGAGAAGTATGCAGAATCATCCAGAACGCTCTTTCCGAGCTAGTTAATGCGAGTAACACGTTTTCTGGTGTTTTCACCACTCCACAGTGCGTCTGATATGCAGAACCGGCGATATCTTGGTTTTCGTGGGGTTTCAAGCTGAGATATGCATTTTCTGCGATAATATTGGTAAGACTTCAGTTAGAAGTATGCAGAATCACCTAGATCGCTCGTTTCGAGCTATTTAATGCGAGACACACGTTATCTGGTTGTTTTCACCACTCCACAGTGCGTTTGATATGTAGAGCCGCCGATAACTTGGTTTTCGTGGGGTTTCCAGCTTAGATATGCATTTTCTGCGATGATCTTGGTGAGACTTCAGTCAGAAATATGCAGAATCATCTAGATCGCTCTTTTCGAGCTATTTAATGCGAGAAACACGTTTTCTGGTGTTTTCGCCACCCCACAGTCCGTTTGATGTGCAGAACCGGAGATAACTTGATTTTCGTGGTGTTTCAAGCTGAGGTATACATTTTCTGCGATAAGCTTTGTGTGTCTTCCGTCAGAAGTATGCAGAATTATCGAGATCGCTCTTTTCGAGCTATTAAATGCGAGAAACACGTTATCTGGTGTTTTCACCCCTCCGCAGTGCGTTTGATATGCAGAACCGGCGACATCTTGGATTTAGTCGGGGTTCAAGCTGAGATATGCATTTTGTACGATAATCTTGGTGAGACTTCTGACAGAAGTATGCAGAATCATCTAGATCGCTTTTTTCGAGCTATTTAATGCGAGAAACACGTTTTCTGGTGTATTCACCACTCCACAGTACGTTTGACATGCAGAACCGGAGATATCTTGGTTTCCGTCGGGTTTCAAGCTGAGATATGCATTTTCTACGATAATCTTGGTAAGACGTCTGTCAGAAGTATGCAGAATCTTCGAGATCGCTGTTCTCGATCTACTTAATGCGAGAAACACGTTATCTGGTTGTTTTCACCACTCCACCGTGCGTTTGATATGCAGAACCGGCGACATCTTGATTTTAGTGAGGTTTCAAGCTGAGATATGCATTTTCTGCAAAAATCTTGGTGAGACTTCAGTCAGAAGTATGCAGAATCTTCAAGATCTCTCTTTTCGAGCTACTTAATGCGAGAAACACGTCATCTGGTTGTTTTCGCCACTCCACAGTGCGTTTGATATGCAGATCCGGCGATATCTTGATCTTCGTGAGGTTTCAAGCTGAGATATGCATTTTCTGCGATTATATTGGTGAGACTTTAGTCAGAAGGATGCAGAATCATCCAGATCGCTCGTTTCGAGCTATTTAATGCGAGAAACACGTTTTCTGGTGTATTCACCACTCCACAGTACGTTTGACATGCAGAACCGGAGATATATTGATTTCGGTCGGGTTTCAAGCTGAGATATGCATCTTCTACGATAATCTTGGTGAGTCTTCTGTCAGAAGTATGCAGAATCATCTAGATCGCTCTTTTCGAGCTACGTAATGCGAGAAACTCGTTTTCTGGTGTTTTCGCCACCCCACAGTGCGTTTGATATGCAGAACCGGAGATATCTTGGTTTCGGTCGGGTTTCAAGCTGAGATATGCATTTTCTGCGATAATCTTGGTGTGACTTCAGTCAGAAGTATGCAGAATCATCTAGATCGCTCTTTTCGAGCTATTTAATGCGAGAAACACGTTTTCTGGTGTATTCACCACCCCACAGTCCGTTTGATGTGCAGAACCGGAGATAACTTGATTGTCGTGGTGTTTCAAGCTGAGGTATACATTTTCTGCGATAATCTTGGTGAGTCTTCTGTCAGATGTATGCAGAATCATCTAGATCGCTCTTTTCGAGCTATTTAATGCGAGAAACACGTTTTCTGGTGTATTCACCACTCCACAGTACGTTTGATATGCAGAACCGGCGACATCTTGGATTTCGTCGGGTCTCAAGCTGAGATATGCATTTTCTACGATAATCTTGGTGAGACTTCTGTCAGAAGTATGCAGAATCTTCGAGATCGCTCTTTTCGAGCTACTTAATGCGAGAAACACGTTATCTGGTGTTTTCACCACTCCACAGTGCGTTTGATATGCAGAACCGCCGATAACCTGGTTTTCGTGGGGTTTCCAGCTGAAATATGCATTTTCTGCGATAAGCTTGGTGTGTCTTCTGTCAGAAGTATGCAGAATTATCGAGATCGCTCTTTTCGAGCTATTAAATGCGAGAAACACGTTATCTGGTGTTTTCACCCCTCCGCAGTGCGTTTGATATGCAGAACCGGCGACATCTTGGATTTCGTCGGGGTTCAAGCTGAGATATGCATTTTGTACGATAATCTTGGTGAGACTTCTGACAGAAGTATGCAGAATCATCTAGATAGCTTTTTTCGAGCTATTTAATGCGAGAAACACGTTTTCTGGTGTATTCACCACTCCACAGTACGTTTGACATGCAGAACCGGAGATATCTTGGTTTCCGTCGGGTTTCAAGCTGAGATATGCATTTTCTGCGATAATCTTGGTAAGACGTCTGTCAGAAGTATGCAGAATCATCGAGATCGCTGTTTTCGATCTACTTATTGCGAGAAACACGTTATCTGGTTGTTTTCACCACTCCACCGTGCGTTTGATATGCAGAACCGGCGACATCTTGATTTTAGTGAGGTTTCAAGCTGAGATATGCATTTTCTGCAAAAATCTTGGTGAGACTTCAGTCAGAAGTATGCAGAATCATCTGGATCGCTCGTTTCGAGATATTTAATGCGAGAAACACGTTTTCTGGTGTATTCACCACTCCACAGTACGTTTGACATGCAGAACCGCAGATATCTTGATTTCGGTCGGGTTTCAAGCTGAGATATGCATCTTCTACGATAATCTTGGTGAGTCTTCTGTCAGAAGTATGCAGAATCATCTAGATCGCTCTTTTCGAGCTATTTAATGCGAGAAACACGTTTTCTGGTGTATTCACCACTCCACAGTACGTTTGATATGCAGAACCGGAGATAACTTGCTTTTCGTGAGGTTTCAAGCTGAGATATGCATTTTCTGCGATAATCTTGGTGAGACTTCTGTCAGAAGTATGCAGAATCTTCGAGATCGCTCTTTTCGAGCTACTTATTGCGAGAAACACGTTATCTGGTTGTTTTCGCCACTCCACAGTGCGTTTGATATGCAGATCCGGCGACATCTTGATTTTCGTGAGGTTTCAAGCTGAGATATGCATTTTCTGCGATTATATTGGTGAGACTTTAGTCAGAAGGATGCAGAATCATCCAGATCGCTCGTTTCGAGCTATTTAATGCGAGAAACACGTTTTCTGGTGTATTCACCACTCCACAGTACGTTTGACATGCAGAACCGGAGATATCTTGTTTTCGGTCGGGTTTCAAGCTGAGATATGCATCTTCTACGATAATCTTGGTGAGTCTTCTGTCAGAAGTATGCAGAATCATCTAGATCGCTCTTTTCGAGCTATTTAGTGCGAGAAACACGTTTTCTGGTTTTTCAGCACTCCACAGTACGTTTGATGTGCAGAACCGGAGATGACTTGGTTTTCGTGAGGTTTCAAGCTGAGATATGCATTTTCTGCGATAATCTTGGTGAGACTTCAGTCAGAAGTATGCAGAATCTTCGAGATCGCTCTTTTCGAGCTACTTATTGCGAGAAACACGTTATCTGGTTGTTTTCGCCACTCCACAGTGCGTTTGATATGCAGATCCGGCGACATCTTGATTTTCGTGAGGTTTCAAGCTGAGATATGCATTTTCTGCGATTATATTGGTGAGACTTTAGTCAGAAGGATGTAGAATCATCCAGATCGCTCGTTTCGAGCTATTTAATGCGAGAAACACGTTTTCTGGTGTATTCACCACTCCACAGTACGTTTGACATGCAGAACCGGAGATATCTTGTTTTCGGTCGGGTTTCAAGCTGAGATATGCATCTTCTACGATAATCTTGGTGAGTCTTCTGTCAGAAGTATGCAGAATCATCTAGATCGCTCTTTTCGAGCTATTTAGTGCGAGAAACACGTTTTCTGGTTTTTCACCACTCCACAGTACGTTTGATGTGCAGAACCGGAGATGACATGGTTTTCGTGAGGTTTCAAGCTGAGATATGCATTTTCTGCGATAATCTTTGTGAGACTTCAGTCAGAAGTATGCAGAATCATCTAGATCGCTCTTTTCGAGCTATGTAATGCGAGAAACACGTTTTCTGGTGTTTTCGCCACCACACAGTGCGTTTGATATGCAGAACCGGAGATATCTTGATTTCGGTCGGGTTGCAAGTTGAGATATGCATTTTCTACGATAATCTTGGTGAGTCTTCTGTCAGAAGTATGCAGAATCATCTAGATCGCTCTTTTCGAGCTATTTAGTGCGAGAAACACGATTTCTGGTGTTTTCACCACTCCACAGTACATTTGATATGCAGAACCGGCGACATCTTGGATTTCGTCGGGTGTCAAGCTGAGATATGTATTTTCTACGATAATCTTGGTGAGACTTCTGTCAGAAGTATGTAGAAACTTCGAGATCGCTCTTTTCGAGCTATGTAATGCGAGAAACACGTTTTCTGGTGTATTCACCACTCCACAGTACGTTTGACATGCAGAACCGGAGATATCTTGTTTTCGGTCGGGTTTCTAGCTGAGATATGCATCTTCTACGATAATCTTGGTGAGTCTTCTGTCAGAAGTATGCAGAATCATCTAGATCGCTCTTTTCGAGCTATTTAGTGCGAGAAACACGATTTCTGGTGTTTTCACCACTCGACAGTACATTTGATATGCAGAACCGGCGACATCTTGGATTTCGTCGGGTGTCAAGCTGAGATATGCATTTTCTGCGATAATCTTGGTGCGACTTCAGTCAGAAGTATGCAGAATCATCTAGATCGCTCTTTTCGTGATATTTAATGCGAGAAACACGTTTTCTGGTGTATTCACCACTCCACAGTACGTTTGACATGCAGAACCGGAGATATCTTGATTTCGGTCGGGTTTCAAGTTGAGATATGCATTTTCTACGATAATCTTGGTGAGTCTTCTGTCAGAAGTATGCAGAATCATCTAGATCGCTCTTTTCGAGCTATTTAGTGCGAGAAACACGTTTTCTGGTTTTTCACCACTCCACAGTACGTTTGATGTGCAGAACCGGAGATGACTTGGTTTTCGTGAGGTTTCAAGCTGAGATATGCATTTTCTCCGATAATCTTGGTGAGACTTCAGTCAGAAGTATGCAGAATCATCTAGATCGCTCTTTTCGAGCTATGTAATGCGAGAAACACGTTTTCTGGTGTTTTCGCCACCCCACAGTGCGTTTGATATGCAGAACCGGCGACATCTTGGTTTTCGTGAGGTTTCAAGCTGAGATATGCATTTTCTGCGATAATCTTGGTGAGACTTCAGTCAGAAGTATGCAGAATCATCTAGATCGCTCTTTTGGCGCTATTTAATGCGAAGAAACTAGTTTTCTGGTGTTTTCAACATTCCACAGTGCGTTTGATATGCAGAACCGGCGACATCTTGATTTTCGTGAGGTTTCAAGCTGAGATATGCATTTTCTGCGATAATCTTGGTGAGACTTCAGTCAGAAGTATGCAGAAACATCTAGATCGCTCGTTTCGAGCTATTTAATGCGAGAAACTCGTCTTTTGTTGTATTCACCACTCCACTGTACGTTTGACATGCAGATCCGGCGATATCTTGATTTTCGTCGGGTTTCAAGCTGAGATATGCATTTTCTACGATAATCCTGGTGAGACTTCAGTCAGAAGGATGCAGAATCATCCAGAACGCTCTTTTCGTGCTAGATAATGCGAGTAACACGTTTTCTGGTGTTTTCACCACTCCACAGTGCGTTTGATATGTAGAGCCGCCGATAACTTGGTTTTCGTGGGGTTTCCAGCTGAAATATCCATTTTCTGCGATAATCTTGGGGTTTCATCTATGAGAAGTATGCAGAATCATCGAGAACTCTCTTTTCGAGCTATTTAATGCGAAAAAACAAGTTTTCTGGTGTTTTGACCACTCCACAGTGCGTTTGATATTTAGAGCCGCCGATAGCTTGGTTTTCGTGGGGTTTCCAGCTGAAATATGCATTTTCTGCGATAATCTTGGTGTTTCATCTATGAGAAGTATGCAGAATCATCGAGAACGCTCTTTTCGAGTTAGTTAATGCGAGATACACGTTCTCTGGTGTTTTCAACAGCCCACAGTGCGTCTGATATGCAGAACCGACGATATCTTGGTTTTCGTGGGGTTTCCAGCTGAGATATGCATTTTCTGCGATAATCTTGGTGAGACTTCAGTCAGAAGTATGCAGAATCATCTAGATCGCTCTTTTGGCGCTATTTAATGCGAAGAAACTAGTTTTCTGGTGTTTTCAACATTCCACAGTGCGTTTGATATGCAGAACCGGCGACATCTTGAATTTCGTGAGGTTTCTAGCTGAGATATGCATTTTCCGCGATAATATTGGTGAGACTTCAGTCAGAAGTATGCAGAATCATCTAGATCGCTCGATTCGAGCTATTTAATGCGAGAAACACGTTTTCTGGTGTATTCACCACTCCACAGTACGTTAGACATGCAGAACCGGAGATATCTTCGTTTCGGTCGGGTTTCAAACTGAGATATGCATTTTCTACGATAATATTGGTGAGACCTCTGTCAGAAGTATGCAGAATCTTCGAGAAAGCTCTTTTCGAGCTACTTAATGCGAGAAACACGTTTTCTGGTGTTTTCACCACTCCAGAGTACGATTGATATGTAGAGCCGCCGATAACTTGGTTTTCGTGGGGTTTCCAGCTGAAATATGCATTTTCTGCGATAATTTTGGTGTTTCATCTATGAGAAGTATGCAGAATCATCGTGATCGCTCTATTCGAGCTATTTAATGCGAGAAACACGTTTTCTGGTGTTTTCACCACCCCACAGTGCGTTTGATATGCAGAACCGGAGATATCTTCGTTTCGGTCGGGTTTCAAGCTGAGATATGGATTTTCTACGATAATATTGGTGAGACCTCTGTCAGAAGTATGCAGAATCTTCGAGAAAGCTCTTTTCGAGCTACTTAATGCGAGAAACACGTTTTCGGGTGTTTTCACCACTCCAGAGTACGATTGATATGTAGAGCCGCCGATAACTTGGTTTTCGTGGGGTTTCCAGCTGAAATATGCATTTTCTGCGATAATTTTGGTGTTTCATCTATGAGAAGTATGCAGAATCATCGTAAACGCTCTTTTCGAGCTAGTTAATGCGAGAAACACGTTTTCTGGAGTTTTCACCACTCCACAGTACGTTTGACATGCAGTAACGGAGATATCTTGGTTTCGGTCGGGTTTCAAGCTGAGATATGCATTTTCTGCAATAATCTTGGTGAGACTTCAGTTAGAAGTATGCAGGATCATCTAGATCGCTCGTTTCGAGCTATTTAATGAGAAAAAACAAGTTTTCTGGTGTTTTGACCACTCCACAGTGCGTTTGATATGTACAGCCGCCGATAACTTGGTTTTCGTGGAGTTTCCAGCTGAAATATGCATTTTCTGCGATAATCTTGGTGTTTCATCTATGAGAAGTATGCAGAATCATCCAGATCGCTCGTTTCGAGCTATTTAATGCGAAAAAACAGGTTTTCTGGTGTTTTGACCACTCCACAGTGCGTTTGATATGTAGAGACGCCGATAACTTGGTTTTCGTGGGGTTTCCAGCTGAAATATGCACTTTCTGCGATAATCTTTGTGTTTCATCTATGAGAAGTATGCAGAATCAACCAGAACGCTCTTTCCGAGCTAGTTAATGCGAGTAACACGTTTTCTGGTGTTTTCACCACTCCACAGTGCGTCTGATATGCAGAACCGGCGATATCTTGGTTTTCGTGGGGTTTCAAGCTGAGATATGCATTTTCTGCGATAATATTGGTAAGACTTCAGTTAGAAGTATGCAGAATCACCTAGATCGCTCGTTTCGAGCTATTTAATGCGAGACACACGTTATCTGGTTGTTTTCACCACTCCACAGTGCGTTTGATATGTAGAGCCGCCGATAACTTGGTTTTCGTGGGGTTTCCAGCTGAGATATGCATTTTCTGCGATGATCTTGGTGAGACTTCAGTCAGAAGTATGCAGAATCATCTAGATCGCTCTTTTCGAGCTATTTAATGCGAGAAACACGTTTTCTGGTGTTTTCGCCACCCCACAGTCCGTTTGATGTGCAGAACCGGAGATAACTTGATTTTCGTGGTGTTTCAAGCTGAGGTATACATTTTCTGCGATAAGCTTTGTGTGTCTTCCGTCAGAAGTATGCAGAATTATCGAGATCGCTCTTTTCGAGCTATTAAATGCGAGAAACACGTTATCTGGTGTTTTCACCCCTCCGCAGTGCGTTTGATATGCAGAACCGGCGACATCTTGGATTTAGTCGGGGTTCAAGCTGAGATATGCATTTTGTACGATAATCTTGGTGAGACTTCTGACAGAAGTATGCAGAATCATCTAGATCGCTTTTTTCGATCTACTTAATGCGAGAAACACGTTATCTGGTTGTTTTCACCACTCCACCGTGCGTTTGATATGCAGAACCGGCGACATCTTGATTTTAGTGAGGTTTCAAGCTGAGATATGCATTTTCTGCAAAAATCTTGGTGAGACTTCAGTCAGAAGTATGCAGAATCTTCAAGATCGCTCTTTTCGAGCTACTTAATGCGAGAAACACGTTATCTGGTTGTTTTCGCCACTCCACAGTGCGTTTGATATGCAGATCCGGCGACATCTTGATCTTCGTGAGGTTTCAAGCTGAGATATGCATTTTCTGCGATTATATTGGTGAGACTTTAGTCAGAAGGATGCAGAATCATCCAGATCGCTCGTTTCGAGCTATTTAATGCGAGAAACACGTTTTCTGGTGTATTCACCACTCCACAGTACGTTTGACATGCAGAACCGGAGATATATTGATTTCGGTCGGGTTTCAAGCTGAGATATGCATCTTCTACGATAATCTTGGTGAGTCTTCTGTCAGAAGTATGCAGAATCATCTAGATCGCTCTTTTCGAGCTACGTAATGCGAGAAACTCGTTTTCTGGTGTTTTCGCCACCCCACAGTGCGTTTGATATGCAGAACCGGAGATATCTTGGTTTCGGTCGGGTTTCAAGCTGAGATATGCATTTTCTGCGATAATCTTGGTGTGACTTCAGTCAGAAGTATGCAGAATCATCTAGATCGCTCTTTTCGAGCTATTTAATGCGAGAAACACGTTTTCTGGTGTATTCACCACCCCACAGTCCGTTTGATGTGCAGAACCGGAGATAACTTGATTGTCGTGGTGTTTCAAGCTGAGGTATACATTTTCTGCGATAATCTTGGTGAGTCTTCTGTCAGATGTATGCAGAATCATCTGGATCGCTCGTTTCGAGATATTTAATGCGAGAAACACGTTTTCTGGTGTATTCACCACTCCACAGTACGTTTGACATGCAGAACCGCAGATATCTTGATTTCGGTCGGGTTTCAAGCTGAGATATGCATCTTCTACGATAATCTTGGTGAGTCTTCTGTCAGAAGTATGCAGAATCATCTAGATCGCTCTTTTCGAGCTATTTAATGCGAGAAACACGTTTTCTGGTGTATTCACCACTCCACAGTACGTTTGATATGCAGAACCGGAGATAACTTGCTTTTCGTGAGGTTTCAAGCTGAGATATGCATTTTCTGCGATAATCTTGGTGAGACTTCTGTCAGAAGTATGCAGAATCTTCGAGATCGCTCTTTTCGAGCTACTTATTGCGAGAAACACGTTATCTGGTTGTTTTCGCCACTCCACAGTGCGTTTGATATGCAGATCCGGCGACATCTTGATTTTCGTGAGGTTTCAAGCTGAGATATGCATTTTCTGCGATTATATTGGTGAGACTTTAGTCAGAAGGATGCAGAATCATCCAGATCGCTCGTTTCGAGCTATTTAATGCGAGAAACACGTTTTCTGGTGTATTCACCACTCCACAGTACGTTTGACATGCAGAACCGGAGATATCTTGTTTTCGGTCGGGTTTCAAGCTGAGATATGCATCTTCTACGATAATCTTGGTGAGTCTTCTGTCAGAAGTATGCAGAATCATCTAGATCGCTCTATTCGAGCTATTTAGTGCGAGAAACACGTTTTCTGGTTTTTCAGCACTCCACAGTACGTTTGATGTGCAGAACCGGAGATGACTTGGTTTTCGTGAGGTTTCAAGCTGAGATATGCATTTTCTGCGATAATCTTGGTGAGACTTCAGTCAGAAGTATGCAGAATCTTCGAGATCGCTCTTTTCGAGCTACTTATTGCGAGAAACACGTTATCTGGTTGTTTTCGCCACTCCACAGTGCGTTTGATATGCAGATCCGGCCACATCTTGATTTTCGTGAGGTTTCAAGCTGAGATATGCATTTTCTGCGATTATATTGGTGAGACTTTAGTCAGAAGGATGCAGAATCATCCAGATCGCTCGTTTCGAGCTATTTAATGCGAGAAACACGTTTTCTGGTGTATTCACCACTCCACAGTACGTTTGACATGCAGAACCGGAGATATCTTGTTTTCGGTCGGGTTTCAAGCTGAGATATGCATCTTCTACGATAATCTTGGTGAGTCTTCTGTCAGAAGTATGCAGAATCATCTAGATCGCTCTTTTCGAGCTATTTAGTGCGAGAAACACGTTTTCTGGTTTTTCACCACTCCACAGTACGTTTGATGTGCAGAACCGGAGATGACATGGTTTTCGTGAGGTTTCAAGCTGAGATATGCATTTTCTGCGATAATCTTGGTGAGACTTCAGTCAGAAGTATGCAGAATCATCTAGATCGCTCTTTTCGAGCTATGTAATGCGAGAAACACGTTTTCTGGTGTTTTCGCCACCACACAGTGCGTTTGATATGCAGAACCGGAGATATCTTGATTTCGGTCGGGTTTCAAGTTGAGATATGCATTTTCTACGATAATCTTGGTGAGTCTTCTGTCAGAAGTATGCAGAATCATCTAGATCGCTCTTTTCGAGCTATTTAGTGCGAGAAACACGATTTCTGGTGTTTTCACCACTCCACAGTACATTTGATATGCAGAACCGGCGACATCTTGGATTTCGTCGGGTGTCAAGCTGAGATATGTATTTTCTACGATAATCTTGGTGAGACTTCTGTCAGAAGTATGTAGAAACTTCGAGATCGCTCTTTTCGAGCTATGTAATGTGAGAAACACGTTTTCTGGTGTATTCACCACTCCACAGTACGTTTGACATGCAGAACCGGAGATATCTTGTTTTCGGTCGGGTTTCAAGCTGAGATATGCATTTTCTACGATAATCTTGGTGAGTCTTCTGTCAGAAGTATGCAGAATCATCTAGATCGCTCTTTTCGAGCTATTTAGTGCGAGAAACACGTTTTCTGGTTTTTCACCACTCCACAGTACGTTTGATGTGCAGAACCGGAGATGACTTGGATTTCGTCGGGTGTCAAGCTGAGATATGCATTTTCTGCGATAATCTTGGTGAGACTTCAGTCAGAAGTATGCAGAATCATCTAGATCGCTCTTTTCGAGCTATGTAATGCGAGAAACACGTTTTCTGGTGTTTTCGCCACCCCACAGTGCGTTTGATATGCAGAACCGGAGATATCTTGGTTTCGGTCGGGTTTCAAGCTGAGATATGCATTTTCTGCGATAATCTTGGTGCGACCTCAGTCAGAAGTATGCAGAATCATCTAGATCGCTCTTTTCGAGCTATTTAATGCGAGAAACACGTTTTCTGGTGTATTCACCACTCCACAGTACGTTTGACATGCAGAACCGGAGATATCTTGATTTCGGTCGGGTTTCAAGTTGAGATATGCATTTTCTACGATAATCTTGGTGAGACTTCTGTCAGAAGTATGCAGAATCTTCGAGAGCGCTCTTTTCGAGCTACTGAATGCGAGAAACACGTTATCTGGTGTTTTCACCACTCCACCGTGCGTTTGATATGCAGAACGGGCGACATCTTAATTTTAGTGAGGTTTCAAGCTGAGATATGCATTTTCTGCAATAATCTTGGTGAGATTTCATTCAGAAGTGTGCAGAATCATCTGGATCGCTCGTTTCGAGATATTTAATGCGAGGAACACGTTTTCTGGTGTATTCACCACTCCACAGTACGTGTGACATGCAGAACCGCCGATAACCTGGTTTTCGTGGGGTTTCCAGCTGAAATATGCATTTTCTGCGATAAGCTTGGTGTGTCTTCTGTCAGAAGTATGCAGAATTATCGAGATCGCTCTTTTCGAGCTATTAAATGCGAGAAACACGTTATCTGGTGTTTTCACCCCTCCGCAGTGCGTTTGATATGCAGAACCGGCGACATCTTGGATTTCGTCGTGTGTCAAGCTGAGATATGTATTTTCTACGATAATCTTGGTGAGACTTCTGTCAGAAGTATGTAGAAACTTCGAGATCGCTGTTTTCGATCTACTTATTGCGAGAAACACGTTATCTGGTTGTTTTCACCACTCCACCGTGCGTTTGATATGCAGAACCGGCGGCATCTTGATTTTAGTGAGGTTTCAAGCTGAGATATGCATTTTCTACCATAATCTTGGTGAGACGTCTGTCAGAAGTATGCAGAATCATCGGAATCGCTCTTTTCGAGCTATTTAATGCGAGAAACACGTTATCTGGTGTATTCACCACTCCACAGTGCGTTTGATATGCAGAACCGGCGACATCTTGGCTTTCTTCGGGTGTCAAGCTGAGATATGCATTTTCTGCGATAATCTTTGGTGAGTCTTCTGTCAGAAGTATGCAGAAACATCGTGATCCCTCTCTTCGAGCTATTTAATTTGAGAAACACGTTATCTGGTGTATTCACCACTCCACAGTGCGTTTGATATGCAGAACCGGCGACATCTTGGCTTTCTTCGGGTATCAAGCTGAGATATGCATTTTCTGCGATAATCTTTGGTGAGTCTTCTGTCAGAAGTATGCAGAAACATCGTGATCCCTCTCTTCGAGCTATTTAATTTGAGAAACACGTTATCTGGTGTTTTCACCACTCCACAGTGCGTTTGATATGCAGAACCGGCGTCATCTTGGCTTTCTTCGGGTATCAAGCTGAGATATGCATTTTCTGCGATAATCTTTGGTGAGTCTTCTGTCAGAAGTATGCAGAAACATCGTGATCCCTCTCTTCGAGCTATTTAATTTGAGAAACACGTTATCTGGTGTTTTCACCACTCCACAGTGCGTTTGATATGCAGAACCGGCGACATCTTGGATTTCGCCGGGTTTCAAGCTGAGATATGCATTTTCTACGATAATCTTGGTGAGACTTCTGTCAGAAGTATGCAGAATCTTCGAGATTGCTCTTTTCGAGCTACTTAATGCGAGAAACACGTTATCTGGTTGTTTTCGCCACACCACAGGGCGTTTGATATGCAGATCCGGCGATATCTTGATTTTCGTGAGGTTTCAAGCTGAGATATGCATTTTCTGCGCTTATATAGGTGAGACTTTAGTCAGAAGGATGCAGAATCATCCAGATCGCTCGTTTCGAGCTATTTAATGCGAGAAACACGTTTTCTGGTGTATTCACCACTCCACAGTACGTTTGACATGCAGAACCGGAGATATCTTGATTTCGGTCGGGTTTCAAGCTGAGATATGCATTTTCTGCGATAATCTTGGTGCGACTTCTGTCAGAAGTATGCAGAATCATCTAGTTCGCTCTTTTCGAGCTATTTAATGCGAGAAACACGTTTTCTGGTGTATTCACCACTCCACAGTACGTTTGACAAGCAGAACCGGAGATATCTTGATTTCGGTCGGGTTTCAAGCTGAGATATGCATTCTCTACGATAATCTTGGTGAGCCTTCTGTCAGAAGTATGCAGAATCATCTAGATCGCTATTTTCGAGATATTTAGTGCGAGAAACACGTTTTCTGGTGTTTTCACCACTCCACAGTACGTTTGATATGTAGAGCCGCCGATAACTTGGTTTTCGTGAGGTTTCAAGCTGAGATATGCATTTTCTGCGATAATCTTGGTGAGACTTCAGTCCGAAGGATGCAGAATCATCTAGATCGCTCGTTGCGAGCTATTTAATGCGAAAAACACGTTTTCTGGTGTATTCGCCACCCCACAGTGCGTCTGTTATGCAGAACCGGAGATATCTTGGTTTCGGTCGGCTTTCAAGCTGAGATATGCATTTCTGCGATAATCTTGGTGAGACTTCAGTCAGAAGTATGCAGAATCATCTGGATCGCTCGTTTCGAGCTATTTAATGCGAAAAAACAAGTTCTCTGGTGTTTTCACCTCTCCACAGTGCGTTTGATATGCAGAACCGGCGACATCCTGGATTTCGTCGGGTTTCAAGCTGAGATATGCATTTTCTACGATAATCTTGGTGAGACTTCTCTCAGAAGTATGCAGAATCTTCGAGATCCCTCTCTTCGAGCTATTTAATTTGAGAAACACGTTATCTGGTGTTTTCACCACTCCACAGTGCGTTTGATATGCAGAACCGGCGACACCTTGGATTTCGTCGGGTTTCAAGCTGAGATATGCATTTTCTACGATAATCTTGGTGAGACTTCTGTGAGAAGTATGCAGAATCATCTGGATCGCTCGTTTCGAGCTATTTAATGCGAAAAAACAAGTTCTCTGGTGTTTTCACCACTCCACAGTGCGTTTGATATGCAGAACCGGCGACATCCTGGATTTCGTCGGGTCTCAAGCTGAGATATGCATTTTCTACGATAATCTGGGTGAGACTTCTGTCAGAAGTATGCAGAATCTTCGAGATCCCTCTCTTCGAGCTATTTAATTTGAGAAACACGTTATCTGGTGTTTTCACCACTCCACAGTGCGTTTGATATGCAGAACCGGCGACATCTTGGATTTCGTCGGGTTTCAAGCTGAGATATGCATTTTCTACGATAATCTTGGTGAGACTTCAGTCAGAAGTATGCAGAATCATCTAGATCGCTCTTTTCGAGCTATTTAATGCGAGAAACACGTTTTCTGGTGTTTTCGCCACCCCACAGTGCGTTTGATATGCAGAACCGGCCATATCTTGATTTTCGTGGTGTTTCAAGCTGAGGTATGCATTTTCTGCGATAATCTGGGTCAGTCTTCTGTCAGAAGTATGCAGAATCATCTAGATCGCTCTTTTCGAGCTATTTAATGCGAGAAACACGTTTTCTGGTGTATTCACCACTCCACAGTACGTTTGATATGCAGAACCGGCGACATCTTGGCTTTCGTCGGGTGTCAAGCTGAGATATGCATTTTCTACGATAATCTTGGTGAGACTTCTGTCAGAAGTATGCAGAATCTTCGAGATCGCTCTTTTCGAGCTACTTAATGCGAGAAACACGTTATCGGGTGTTTTCACCACTCCACAGTGCGTTTGATATGCAGAACCGGCGACATCTTGGATTTCGTCGGGTTTCAAGCTGAGATATGCATTTTCTACGATAATCTTGGTGAGACTTCTGTCAGAAGTATGCAGAATCTTCGAGATCGCTCTTTTCGAGCTACTTAATGCGAGAAACACGTTATCTGGTGTTTTCACCACTCCACAGTGCGTTTGATATACAGAACCGGCGACATCTTGGATTTTGTCGGGGTTCAAGCTGAGATATGCATTTCCTACGATAATCTTGGTGAGACTTCTGTCAGAAGTATGCAGAATCATCGGGATCGCTCTTTTCGAGCTATTTAATGCGAGAAACACGTTATCTGGTGTTTTCACCACTCCACCGTGCGTTTGATATGCAGAACGGGCGACATCTTAATTTTAGTGAGGTTTCAAGCTGAGATATGCATTTTCTACAATAATCTTGGTGAGATTTCAGTCAGAAGTGTGCAGAATCATCTGGATCGCTCTTTTCGAGCTATTTAATGCGAGAAACACGTTTTCTGGTGTTTTCGCCACCCCACAGTGCGTTTGATATGCAGAACCGGAGATATCTTGGTTTCGGTCGGGTTTCAAGCTGAGATATGCATTTTCTGCGATAATATTGGTGAGACTTCTGTCAGAAGTATGCAGAATCATCGAGAACGCTGTTTTCGAGCTAGTTAATGCGAGAAACACGTTATGTGGTGTTTTCAGCACTCCACAGTGCGTCTGATATGCAGAACCGGCGATATCTTGATTTTCGTGGTGTTTCCAGCTGAGATATGCATTTTCTGCGATAATCTTTGTGAGACTTCAGTCAGAAGGATGCAGAATCATCTAGATCGTTCGTTTCGAGTTATTTAATGCGAGAAACACGGTATCTGGTTGTTTTCACCACTCCATAGTGCGTTTGATATGCAGAACCGGCGACATCTTGATTTTCGTGAGGTATCTAGCTGAGATATGCATTTTCTGCGATAATATTGGTGAGACTTCAGTCAGAAGTATGCAGAATCATCTAGATCGCTCGTTTCGAGCTATTTAATGCGAGAAACACGTTTTCGGTTGTATTCACCACTCCACAGTACGTTAGACATACAGAACCGGAGATATCTTCGTTTCGGTCGGGTTTCAAGCTGAGATATGCATTTTCTACGATAATATTGGTGAGACCTCTGTCAGAAGTATGCAGAATCATCGAGAACGCTCTTTTCGAGCTAGTTAATGCGAGAAACACGTTTTGTGGTGTTTTCAGCACTCCACAGTGCGTCTGATATGCAGAACCGGCGATATCTTGATTTTCGTGGTGTTTCCAGCTGAGATATGCATTTTCTGCAATAATCTTGGTGAGACTTCAGTCAGAAGTATGCAGAATCATCTGGATCGCTCGTTTCAAGATATTTAATGCGAGAAACACGTTATCTGGTTGTTTTCGCCACTCCACAGTGCGTTTGATATGCTCGTCCGGCGACATCTTGATTTTCGTGAGGTTTCAAGCTGAGATATGCATTTTCTGCGATAATCTTGGTGAGACTTCAGTCAGAAGTATGCAGAATCATCTAGAGCGCTCTTTTCGAGCTATTTAATGCGAAAAAACAAGTTTTCTGGTATTTTGACCACTCCACAGTGCGTTTGATATGTAGAGCCGCCGATAACCTGGTTTTCGTGGGGTTTCCAGCTGAAATATGTATTTTCTGCGATAAGCTTGGTGTGTCTTCTGTCAGAAGTATGCAGAAATATAAAGATCGCTCTTTTCGAGCTATTAAACGCGAGAAACACGTTATCTGGTGTTTTCACCCCTCCACAGTGCGTTTGATATGCAGAACCGGCGACATCTTGGATTTCGTCGGGGTTCAAGCTGAGATATGCATTTTCTGCAAAAATCTTGGTGAGACTTCAGTCAGAAGTATGCAGAATCATCTGGATCGCTCGTTTCGAGATATTTAATGCGAGAAACACGTTTTCTGGTGTATTCACCACTCCACAGTACGTTTGATATGCAGAACCGGCGACATCTTGGATTTCGTCGGGTGTCAAGCTGAGATATGCATTTTCTACGATAATCTTGGTGAGACTTCTGTCAGAAGTATGCAGAATCTTCGAGATCGCTCTTTTCGAGCTACTTAATGCGGGAAACACGTTATCTGGTGTTTTCACCACTCCACCGTGCGTTTGATATGCAGAACGGGCGACATCTTAATTTTAGTGAGGTTTCAAGCTGAGATATGCATTTTCTACAATAATCTTGGTGAGATTTCAGTCAGAAGTGTGCAGAATCATCTGGATCGCTCTTTTCGAGCTATTTAATGCGAGAAACACGTTTTCTGGTGTTTTCGCCACCCCACAGTGCGTTTGATATGCAGAACCGGAGATATCTTGGTTTCGGTCGGGTTTCAAGCTGAGATATGCATTTTCTGCGATAATCTTGGTGAGACTTCAGTCAGAAGTATGCATAATCATCTAGATCGCTCTTTTCGAGCTATTTAATGCGAGCAACACGTTTTCTGGTGTATTCACCACTCCACAGTACGTTTGATATGCAGAACCGGCGACATCTTGGATTTCGTCGGGTGTCAAGCTGAGATATGCATTTTCTACGATAATCTTGGTGAGACTTCTGTCAGAAGTATGCAGTATCTTCGAGATCGCTCTTTTCGAGCTACTTAATGCGAGAAACACGTTATCTGGTGTTTTCACCACTCCACCGTGCGTTTGATATGCAGAACGGGCGACATCTTAATTTTAGTGAGGTTTCAAGCTGAGATATGCATTTTCTGCAATAATCTTGGTGAGACTTCAGTCAGAAGTGTGCAGAATTATCTGGATCGCTCGTTTCGAGCTATTTAATGCGAGAAACACGTTTTCGGTTGTATTCACCACTCCACAGTACGTTAGACATGCAGAACCGGAGATATCTTCGTTTCGGTCGGGTTTCAAGCTGAGATATGCATTTTCTACGATAAAATTGGTGAGACCTCTGTCAGAAGTATGCAGAATCATCGAGAACGCTCTTTTCGAGCTAGTCAATGCGAGAAACACGTTTTGTGGTGTTTTCAGCACTCCACAGTGCGTCTGATATGCAGAACCGGCGATATCTTGATTTTCGTGGTGTTTCCAGCTGAGATATGCATTTTCTGCAATAATCTTGGTGAGACTTCAGTCAGAAGTATGCAGAATCATCTGGATCGCTCGTTTCAAGATATTTAATGCGAGAAACACGTTATCTGGTTGTTTTCGCCACTCCACAGTGCGTTTGATATGCTCGTCCGGCGACATCTTGGATTTCGTCGGGTGTCAAGCTGACATATGCATTTTCTACGATAATCTTGGTGAGACTTCTGTCAGAAGTATGCAGTATCTTCGAGATCGCTCTTTTCGAGCTACTTAATGCGAGAAACACGTTATCTGGTGTTTTCACCACTCCACCGTGCGTTTGATATGCAGAACGGGCGACATCTTAATTTTAGTGAGGTTTCAAGCTGAGATATGCATTTTCTGCAATAATCTTGGAGAGACTTTAGTCAGAAGTGTGCAGAATCATCTGGATCGCTCGTTTCGAGATATTTAATGCGAGAAACACGTTTTCTGGTGTATTCACCACTCCACAGTACGTTTGACATGCAGAACCGGAGATAACTTGCTTTTCGTGATGTTTCAAGCTGACATATGCATTTTCTGCGATAATCTTGGTGAGACTTCAGTCAGAAGTATGCAGAATCATCTAGATCGCTCTTTTCGAGCTATTTAATGCGAGAAACACGTTTTCTGGTGTTTTCGCCACCCCACAGTACGTTTGATATGCAGAACCGGAGATATCTTGGTTTCGGTCGGGTTTCAAGCTGAGATATGCATTTTCTGCAATAATCTTGGTGAGACTTCAGTGAGAAGTATGCAGAATCACCTGGATCGCTCGGTTTGAGCTATTTAATGCGAAAAAACAAGTTCTCTGGTGTTTTCACCACTCCACAGTGCGTTTGATATGCAGAACCGGCGGCATCTTGGATTTCGTCGGGGTTCAAGCTGAGATATGCACTTTCTACCATAATCTTGTTGAGACGTCTGTCAGAAGTATGCAGAATCTTCGGGATTGCTCTTTTCGAGCTATTTAATGCGAGAAACACGTTATCTGGTGTTTTCACCACTCCACAGTGCGTTTGATATGCAGAACCGCCGACATCTTGGATTTCGTCAGGTTTCAAGCTGAGATATGTATTTTCTACGATAATCTTGGTGAGACTTCTGTCAGAAGTATGCAGAATCATCGGGATCGCTCTTTTCGAGTTATTTAATGCGAGAAACACGTTATCTGGTGTTTTCACGACTCCACAGTGCGTTTAACATGCAGAACGGGCGACATCTTGGATTTCGTCGGGTTCACGCTGAGATATGCATTTTCTACGATAATCTTGGTTAGACTTCTGTCAGAAGTATGCAGAATCATCGGGATCGCTCTTTTCGAGTTATTTAATGCGAGAAACACGTTATCTGGTGTTTTCACGACTCCACAGTGCGTTTAACATGCAGAACGGGCGACATCTTGGATTTCGTCGGGTTCACGCTGAGATATGCATTTTCTACGATAATCTTGGTGAGACCTCTGTCAGAAGTATGTAGAAACTTCGAGATCGCTCTTTTCGCGCTACTTAATGCGAGAAACACGTTATCTGGTGTTTTCACCACTCCACAGTGCGTTTGGTATGCAGAACCGGAGATATCTTGGTTTCGGTCGGGTTTCAAGCTGAGATATGCATTTTCTACGATAATCTTGGTGAGACATCTGTCAGAAGTATGCAGAATCATCGGGATCGCTCTTTCCGAGCTATTTAATGCGAGAAACACGTTATCTGGTGTTTTCACCACTCCACAGTGCGTTTGATATGCAGAACCGGCGACATCTTGGATTTCGCCGGGTTTCAAGCTGAGATATGCATTTTCTACGATAATCCTGGTGAGACTTCTGTCAGAAGTATGCAGAATCTTCGAGATCGCTCTTTTCGAGCTACTTAAAGCGAGAAACACGTTATCTGGTGTTTTCACCACTCCACAGTGCGTTTGATATGCAGAACCGGAGATATCTTGGTTTCGGTCGGCTTTCAAGCTGAGATATGCATTTCTGCGATAATCTTGGTGAGACTTCAGTCAGAAGTATGCAGAATCATCTGGATCGCTCGTTTCGAGCTATTTAATGCGAAAAAACAAGTTCTCTGGTGTTTTCACCTCTCCACAGTGCGTTTGATATGCAGAACCGGCGACATCCTGGATTTCGTCGGGTTTCAAGCTGAGATATGCATTTTCTACGATAATCTTGGTGAGACTTCTCTCAGAAGTATGCAGAATCTTCGAGATCCCTCTCTTCGAGCTATTTAATTTGAGAAACACGTTATCTGGTGTTTTCACCACTCCACAGTGCGTTTGATATGCAGAACCGGCGACACCTTGGATTTCGTCGGGTTTCAAGCTGAGATATGCATTTTCTACGATAATCTTGGTGAGACTTCTGTGAGAAGTATGCAGAATCATCTGGATCGCTCGTTTCGAGCTATTTAATGCGAAAAAACAAGTTCTCTGGTGTTTTCACCACTCCACAGTGCGTTTGATATGCAGAACCGGCGACATCCTGGATTTCGTCGGGTCTCAAGCTGAGATATGCATTTTCTACGATAATCTGGGTGAGACTTCTGTCAGAAGTATGCAGAATCTTCGAGATCCCTCTCTTCGAGCTATTTAATTTGAGAAACACGTTATCTGGTGTTTTCACCACTCCACAGTGCGTTTGATATGCAGAACCGGCGACATCTTGGATTTCGTCGGGTTTCAAGCTGAGATATGCATTTTCTACGATAATCTTGGTGAGACTTCAGTCAGAAGTATGCAGAATCATCTAGATCGCTCTTTTCGAGCTATCTAATGCGAGAAACACGTTTTCTGGTGTTTTCGCCACCCCACAGTGCGTTTGATATGCAGAACCGGCCATATCTTGATTTTCGTGGTGTTTCAAGCTGAGGTATGCATTTTCTGCGATAATCTGGGTCAGTCTTCTGTCAGAAGTATGCAGAATCATCTAGATCGCTCTTTTCGAGCTATTTAATGCGAGAAACACGTTTTCTGGTGTATTCACCACTCCACAGTACGTTTGATATGCAGAACCGGCGACATCTTGGCTTTCGTCGGGTGTCAAGCTGAGATATGCATTTTCTACGATAATCTTGGTGAGACTTCTGTCAGAAGTATGCAGAATCTTCGAGATCGCTCTTTTCGAGCTACTTAATGCGAGAAACACGTTATCTGGTGTTTTCACCACTCCACAGTGCGTTTGATATACAGAACCGGCGACATCTTGGATTTTGTCGGGGTTCAAGCTGAGATATGCATTTCCTACGATAATCTTGGTGAGACTTCTGTCAGAAGTATGCAGAATCATCGGGATCGCTCTTTTCGAGCTATTTAATGCGAGAAACACGTTATCTGGTGTTTTCACCACTCCACCGTGCGTTTGATATGCAGAACGGGCGACATCTTAATTTTAGTGAGGTTTCAAGCTGAGATATGCATTTTCTACAATAATCTTGGTGAGATTTCAGTCAGAAGTGTGCAGAATCATCTGGATCGCTCTTTTCGAGCTATTTAATGCGAGAAACACGTTTTCTGGTGTTTTCGCCACCCCACAGTGCGTTTGATATGCAGAACCGGAGATATCTTGGTTTCGGTCGGGTTTCAAGCTGAGATATGCATTTTCTGCGATAATATTGGTGAGACTTCTGTCAGAAGTATGCAGAATCATCGAGAACGCTGTTTTCGAGCTAGTTAATGCGAGAAACACGTTATGTGGTGTTTTCAGCACTCCACAGTGCGTCTGATATGCAGAACCGGCGATATCTTGATTTTCGTGGTGTTTCCAGCTGAGATATGCATTTTCTGCGATAATCTTTGTGAGACTTCAGTCAGAAGGATGCAGAATCATCTAGATCGTTCGTTTCGAGTTATTTAATGCGAGAAACACGCTATCTGGTTGTTTTCACCACTCCATAGTGCGTTTGATATGCAGAACCGGCGACATCTTGATTTTCGTGAGGTATCTAGCTGAGATATGCATTTTCTGCGATAATATTGGTGAGACTTCAGTCAGAAGTATGCAGAATCATCTAGATCGCTCGTTTCGAGCTATTTAATGCGAGAAACACGTTTTCGGTTGTATTCACCACTCCACAGTACGTTAGACATACAGAACCGGAGATATCTTCGTTTCGGTCGGGTTTCAAGCTGAGATATGCATTTTCTACGATAATATTGGTGAGACCTCTGTCAGAAGTATGCAGAATCATCGAGAACGCTCTTTTCGAGCTAGTTAATGCGAGAAACACGTTTTGTGGTGTTTTCAGCACTCCACAGTGCGTCTGATATGCAGAACCGGCGATATCTTGATTTTCGTGGTGTTTCCAGCTGAGATATGCATTTTCTGCAATAATCTTGGTGAGACTTCAGTCAGAAGTATGCAGAATCATCTGGATCGCTCGTTTCAAGATATTTAATGCGAGAAACACGTTATCTGGTTGTTTTCGCCACTCCACAGTGCGTTTGATATGCTCGTCCGGCGACATCTTGATTTTCGTGAGGTTTCAAGCTGAGATATGCATTTTCTGCGATAATCTTGGTGAGACTTCAGTCAGAAGTATGCAGAATCATCTAGAGCGCTCTTTTCGAGCTATTTAATGCGAAAAAACAAGTTTTCTGGTATTTTGACCACTCCACAGTGCGTTTGATATGTAGAGCCGCCGATAACCTGGTTTTCGTGGGGTTTCCAGCTGAAATATGTATTTTCTGCGATAAGCTTGGTGTGTCTTCTGTCAGAAGTATGCAGAAATATAAAGATCGCTCTTTTCGAGCTATTAAACGCGAGAAACACGTTATCTGGTGTTTTCACCCCTCCACAGTGCGTTTGATATGCAGAACCGGCGACATCTTGGATTTCGTCGGGGTTCAAGCTGAGATATGCATTTTCTGCAAAAATCTTGGTGAGACTTCAGTCAGAAGTATGCAGAATCATCTGGATCGCTCGTTTCGAGATATTTAATGCGAGAAACACGTTTTCTGGTGTATTCACCACTCCACAGTACGTTTGATATGCAGAACCGGCGACATCTTGGATTTCGTCGGGTGTCAAGCTGAGATATGCATTTTCTACGATAATCTTGGTGAGACTTCTGTCAGAAGTATGCAGAATCTTCGAGATCGCTCTTTTCGAGCTACTTAATGCGGGAAACACGTTATCTGGTGTTTTCACCACTCCACCGTGCGTTTGATATGCAGAACGGGCGACATCTTAATTTTAGTGAGGTTTCAAGCTGAGATATGCATTTTCTACAATAATCTTGGTGAGATTTCAGTCAGAAGTGTGCAGAATCATCTGGATCGCTCTTTTCGAGCTATTTAATGCGAGAAACACGTTTTCTGGTGTTTTCGCCACCCCACAGTGCGTTTGATATGCAGAACCGGAGATATCTTGGTTTCGGTCGGGTTTCAAGCTGAGATATGCATTTTCTGCGATAATCTTGGTGAGACTTCAGTCAGAAGTATGCATAATCATCTAGATCGCTCTTTTCGAGCTATTTAATGCGAGAAACACGTTTTCTGGTGTATTCACCACTCCACAGTACGTTTGATATGCAGAACCGGCGACATCTTGGATTTCGTCGGGTGTCAAGCTGAGATATGCATTTTCTACGATAATCTTGGTGAGACTTCTGTCAGAAGTATGCAGTATCTTCGAGATCGCTCTTTTCGAGCTACTTAATGCGAGAAACACGTTATCTGGTGTTTTCACCACTCCACCGTGCGTTTGATATGCAGAACGGGCGACATCTTAATTTTAGTGAGGTTTCAAGCTGAGATATGCATTTTCTGCAATAATCTTGGTGAGACTTCAGTCAGAAGTGTGCAGAATCATCTGGATCGCTCGTTTCGAGATATTTAATGCGAGAAACACGTTTTCTGGTGTATTCACCACTCCACAGTACGTTTGACATGCAGAACCGGAGATAACTTGCTTTTCGTGATGTTTCAAGCTGACATATGCATTTTCTGCGATAATCTTGGTGAGACTTCAGTCAGAAGTATGCAGAATCATCTAGATCGCTCTTTTCGAGCTATTTAATGCGAGAAACACGTTTTCTGGTGTTTTCGACACCCCACAGTACGTTTGATATGCAGAACCGGAGATATCTTGGTTTCGGTCGGGTTTCAAGCTGAGATATGCATTTTCTGCAATAATCTTGGTGAGACTTCAGTGAGAAGTATGCAGAATCACCTGGATCGCTCGGTTTGAGCTATTTAATGCGAAAAAACAAGTTCTCTGGTGTTTTCACCACTCCACAGTGCGTTTGATATGCAGAACCGGCGGCATCTTGGATTTCGTCGGGGTTCAAGCTGAGATATGCACTTTCTAGCATAATCTTGTTGAGACGTCTGTCAGAAGTATGCAGAATCTTCGGGATTGCTCTTTTCGAGCTATTTAATGCGAGAAACACGTTATCTGGTGTTTTCACCACTCCACAGTGCGTTTGATATGCAGAACCGCCGACATCTTGGATTTCGTCAGGTTTCAAGCTGAGATATGTATTTTCTACGATAATCTTGGTGAGACTTCTGTCAGAAGTATGCAGAATCATCGGGATCGCTCTTTTCGAGTTATTTAATGCGAGAAACACGTTATCTGGTGTTTTCACGACTCCACAGTGCGTTTAACATGCAGAACGGGCGACATCTTGGATTTCGTCGGGTTCACGCTGAGATATGCATTTTCTACGATAATCTTGGTTAGACTTCTGTCAGAAGTATGCAGAATCATCGGGATCGCTCTTTTCGAGTTATTTAATGCGAGAAACACGTTATCTGGTGTTTTCACGACTCCACAGTGCGTTTAACATGCAGAACGGGCGACATCTTGGATTTCGTCGGGTTCACGCTGAGATATGCATTTTCTACGATAATCTTGGTGAGACCTCTGTCAGAAGTATGTAGAAACTTCGAGATCGCTCTTTTCGCGCTACTTAATGCGAGAAACACGTTATCTGGTGTTTTCACCACTCCACAGTGCGTTTGGTATGCAGAACCGGAGATATCTTGGTTTCGGTCGGGTTTCAAGCTGAGATATGCATTTTCTACGATAATCTTGGTGAGACATCTGTCAGAAGTATGCAGAATCATCGGGATCGCTCTTTCCGAGCTATTTAATGCGAGAAACACGTTATCTGGTGTTTTCACCACTCCACAGTGCGTTTGATATGCAGAACCGGCGACATCTTGGATTTCGCCGGGTTTCAAGCTGAGATATGCATTTTCTACGATAATCCTGGTGAGACTTCTGTCAGAAGTATGCAGAATCTTCGAGATCGCTCTTTTCGAGCTACTTAAAGCGAGAAACACGTTATCTGATGTTTTCACCACTCCACAGTGCGTTTGATATACAGAACCGGCGACATCTTGGATTTCGTCGGGGTTCAAGCTGAGATATGCATTTTCTACCATAATCTTGGTGAGATGTCTGTCAGAAGTATGCAGAATCATCGGAATCGCTCTTTTCGAGCTATTTAATGCGAGAAACACGTTATCTGGTGTATTCACCACTCCACAGTGCGTTTGATATGCAGAACCGGCGACATCTTGGCTTTCTTCGGGGTTCAAGCTGAGATATGCATTTTCTACGATAATCTAGGTGAGACTTCTGTCAGAAGTATGCAGAATCATCGGGATCGCTCTTTTCGAGTTATTTAATGCGAGAAACACGTTATCTGGTGTTTTCACGACTCCACAGTGCGTTTAACATGCAGAACGGGCGACATCTTGGATTTCGTCGGGTTCACGCTGAGATATGCATTTTCTACGATAATCTTGGTGAGACCTCTGTCAGAAGTATGCAGAATCATCTAGATCGCGCTTTTCGAGCTATTTAATGCGAGAAACACGTTATCTGGTTGTTTTCACCACTCCACAATGCGTTTGATATGCAGAACCGGCGACATCTTGGCTTTCTTCGGGTATCAAACTGAGATATGCATTTTCTACGATAATCTTGGTGAGACTTCTCTCAGAAGTATGCAGAATCTTCGAGGTCGCTCTTTTCGAGCTACTTAATGCGAGAAACACGTTATCTGGTTTTTTCAACACTCCACAGTGCGTTTGACATGCAGAACCGGCGACATCTTGGATTTCGTCGGGTTCACGCTGAGATATGCATTTTCTACGATAATCTTGGTGAGACCTCTGTCAGAAGTATGCAGAATCATCTAGATCGCTCTTTTCGAGCTATTTAATGCGAGTAACACGTTTTCTGGTGTATTCACCACTCCACAGTTCGTTTGATACGCAGAACCGGAGATATCTTGGTTTCGGTCGGGTTTCAAGCTGAGATATGCATTTTCTACGATAATCTTGGTGAGATGTCTGTCAGAAGTATGCAAAATCATCGGGATCGCTCTTTTCGAGCTATGTAATGCGAGAAACACGTTATCTGGTGTTTTCACCACTCCACAGTGCGTTTGATATGCAGAACCGGCGACATCTTGGCTTTCTTCGGGTATCAAGCTGAGATATGCTTTTTCTACGATAATCTTGGTGAGACTTCCCTCAGAAGTATGCAGAATCATCGGGATCGCGCTTTTCGAGCTATTTAATGCGAGAAACACGTTATCTGGTTGTTTTCACCACTCCACAGTGCGTTTGATAAGCAGAACCGGCGACATCTTGAGTTTCGTGAGATTTCAAGCTAAAGATATGCATTTTCTACGATAATCTTGGTGAGACTTCTGTCAGAAGTATGCAGAATCATCTAGATCGCTCTTTTCGAGCTACTTAATGCGAGAAACACGTTTTCTGGTGTTTTCACCACTCCACAGTCCGTTTGATGTGCAGAACAGGAGATAACATGGTTTTCGTGAGGTTTGAAGCTGAGATATGCATTTTCTGCAATAATCTTGGTGAGACTTCAGTCAGAAGTATGCAGAATCATCTAGATCGCTCGTTTCGAGCTATCTAATGCGAAAAAACGAGTTTTCTGGTGTTTTCAACATTCCACAGTGCGTTTGATATGCAGAACCGGCGATATCTTGGTTTTCGTGGTGTATCAAGCTGAGGTATGCATTTTCTGCGATAATCTTGGTGAGTCTTCTGTCAGAAGCATGCAGAATCATCTAGATCGCTCTTTTCGAGCTATTTAATGCGAGAAACACGTTTTCTGGTGTATTCACCACTCCACAGTACGTTTGATATGCAGAACCCGCGACAACTTGGATTTCGTCGGGTTTCAAGCTGAGATATGTATTTTCCACGATAATCCTGGTGTGACTTCTGTCAGAAGTATGTAGAAACTTCGAGATCGCTCTTTTCGCGCTACTTAATGCGAGAAACACGTTATCTGGTGTTTTCACCACTCCACAGTGCGTTTGATATGCAGAACCGGCGACATCTTGGATTTCGTCGGGTTTCAAGCTGAGATATGCATTTTCTACAATAATCTTGGTGAGACTTCTGTCAGAAGTATGCAGAAACTCCGAGATCGCTCTTTTCGAGCTACTTAATGCGAGGAACACGTTATCTGGTGTTTTCACCACTCCACAGTTCGTTTGATACGCAGAACCGGAGATATCTTGGTTTCGGTCGGGTTTCAAGCTGAGATATGCATTTTCAACGATCATCTTGGTAAGACGTCTGTCAGAAGTATGCAGAATCATCGGGATCGCTCTTTTCGTGCTACTTAATGCGAGAAACACGTTATCTGGTGTTTTCACCACCCCACAGTGCGTTTGATATGCAGAACCAGCGACATCTTGGATTTCGTCGGGTTACAAGCTGAGATATGCATTTTCTACAATAATCTTGGTGAGACTTCTATCAGAAGTATGCAGAAACTTCGAGATCGCTCTTTTCGAGCTACTTAATGCGAGGAACACGTTATCTGGAGTTTTCACCACTCCACAGTTCGTTTGATATGCAGAACCGGAGATATCTTGGTTTCGGTCGGGTTTCAAGCTGAGATATTCATTTTCTGCGATACTCTTGGTGAGTCTTCTGTCAGAAGTATGCAGAATCATCTAGATCGCTCTTTTCGAGCTACTTAATGCGAGAAACACGTTTTCTGGTGTTTCCTACACTCCACAGTCCGTTTGATGTGCAGAACAGGAGATAACATGGTTTTCGTGAGGTTTGAAGCTGAGATATGCATTTTCTGCGATAATCTTGGTGAGACTTCAGTCAGAAGTATGCAGAATCATCTAGATCGCTCTTTCCGAGCTATTTAAGGCGAGAAACACGTTATCTGGTGCTTTCACCACTTCACAGTGCGTTTGATATGCAGAACAGGCGACATCTTGGCTTTCTTCAGGTATCAAGCTGAGATATGCATTTTCTACGATAATCATGGTGAGACTTCTCTCAGAAGTATGCAGAATCATCGTGATCGCGCTTTTCGAGCTATTTAATGCGAGAAACACGTTATCTGGTTGTTTTCACCACTCCACAGTGCGTTCGATATGCAGAACCGGCGACATCTTGAGTTTCGTGAGATTTCAAGCTGAGATATGCATTTTCTACGATAATCTTGGTGAGACTTCAGTCAGAAGTGTGCAGAATCATCTGGATCGCTCGTTTCGAGATATTTAATGCGAGAAACACGTTTTCTGGTGTATTCACCACTCCACAGTACGTTTGACATGCAGAACCGGAGATAACTTGCTTTTCGTGATGTTTCAAGCTGACATATGCATTTTCTGCGATAATCTTGGTGAGACTTCAGTCAGAAGTATGCAGAATCATCTAGATCGCTCTTTTCGAGCTATTTAATGCGAGAAACACGTTTTCTGGTGTTTTCGACACCCCACAGTACGTTTGATATGCAGAACCGGAGATATCTTGGTTTCGGTCGGGTTTCAAGCTGAGATATGCATTTTCTGCAATAATCTTGGTGAGACTTCAGTGAGAAGTATGCAGAATCACCTGGATCGCTCGGTTTGAGCTATTTAATGCGAAAAAACAAGTTCTCTGGTGTTTTCACCACTCCACAGTGCGTTTGATATGCAGAACCGGCGGCATCTTGGATTTCGTCGGGGTTCAAGCTGAGATATGCACTTTCTAGCATAATCTTGTTGAGACGTCTGTCAGAAGTATGCAGAATCTTCGGGATTGCTCTTTTCGAGCTATTTAATGCGAGAAACACGTTATCTGGTGTTTTCACCACTCCACAGTGCGTTTGATATGCAGAACCGCCGACATCTTGGATTTCGTCAGGTTTCAAGCTGAGATATGTATTTTCTACGATAATCTTGGTGAGACTTCTGTCAGAAGTATGCAGAATCATCGGGATCGCTCTTTTCGAGTTATTTAATGCGAGAAACACGTTATCTGGTGTTTTCACGACTCCACAGTGCGTTTAACATGCAGAACGGGCGACATCTTGGATTTCGTCGGGTTCACGCTGAGATATGCATTTTCTACGATAATCTTGGTTAGACTTCTGTCAGAAGTATGCAGAATCATCGGGATCGCTCTTTTCGAGTTATTTAATGCGAGAAACACGTTATCTGGTGTTTTCACGACTCCACAGTGCGTTTAACATGCAGAACGGGCGACATCTTGGATTTCGTCGGGTTCACGCTGAGATATGCATTTTCTACGATAATCTTGGTGAGACCTCTGTCAGAAGTATGTAGAAACTTCGAGATCGCTCTTTTCGCGCTACTTAATGCGAGAAACACGTTATCTGGTGTTTTCACCACTCCACAGTGCGTTTGGTATGCAGAACCGGAGATATCTTGGTTTCGGTCGGGTTTCAAGCTGAGATATGCATTTTCTACGATAATCTTGGTGAGACATCTGTCAGAAGTATGCAGAATCATCGGGATCGCTCTTTCCGAGCTATTTAATGCGAGAAACACGTTATCTGGTGTTTTCACCACTCCACAGTGCGTTTGATATGCAGAACCGGCGACATCTTGGATTTCGCCGGGTTTCAAGCTGAGATATGCATTTTCTACGATAATCCTGGTGAGACTTCTGTCAGAAGTATGCAGAATCTTCGAGATCGCTCTTTTCGAGCTACTTAAAGCGAGAAACACGTTATCTGATGTTTTCACCACTCCACAGTGCGTTTGATATACAGAACCGGCGACATCTTGGATTTCGTCGGGGTTCAAGCTGAGATATGCATTTTCTACCATAATCTTGGTGAGATGTCTGTCAGAAGTATGCAGAATCATCGGAATCGCTCTTTTCGAGCTATTTAATGCGAGAAACACGTTATCTGGTGTATTCACCACTCCACAGTGCGTTTGATATGCAGAACCGGCGACATCTTGGCTTTCTTCGGGGTTCAAGCTGAGATATGCATTTTCTACGATAATCTAGGTGAGACTTCTGTCAGAAGTATGCAGAATCATCGGGATCGCTCTTTTCGAGTTATTTAATGCGAGAAACACGTTATCTGGTGTTTTCACGACTCCACAGTGCGTTTAACATGCAGAACGGGCGACATCTTGGATTTCGTCGGGTTCACGCTGAGATATGCATTTTCTACGATAATCTTGGTGAGACCTCTGTCAGAAGTATGCAGAATCATCTAGATCGCGCTTTTCGAGCTATTTAATGCGAGAAACACGTTATCTGGTTGTTTTCACCACTCCACAATGCGTTTGATATGCAGAACCGGCGACATCTTGGCTTTCTTCGGGTATCAAACTGAGATATGCATTTTCTACGATAATCTTGGTGAGACTTCTCTCAGAAGTATGCAGAATCTTCGAGGTCGCTCTTTTCGAGCTACTTAATGCGAGAAACACGTTATCTGGTTTTTTCAACACTCCACAGTGCGTTTGACATGCAGAACCGGCGACATCTTGGATTTCGTCGGGTTCACGCTGAGATATGCATTTTCTACGATAATCTTGGTGAGACCTCTGTCAGAAGTATGCAGAATCATCTAGATCGCTCTTTTCGAGCTATTTAATGCGAGTAACACGTTTTCTGGTGTATTCACCACTCCACAGTTCGTTTGATACGCAGAACCGGAGATATCTTGGTTTCGGTCGGGTTTCAAGCTGAGATATGCATTTTCTACGATAATCTTGGTGAGATGTCTGTCAGAAGTATGCAAAATCATCGGGATCGCTCTTTTCGAGCTATGTAATGCGAGAAACACGTTATCTGGTGTTTTCACCACTCCACAGTGCGTTTGATATGCAGAACCGGCGACATCTTGGCTTTCTTCGGGTATCAAGCTGAGATATGCTTTTTCTACGATAATCTTGGTGAGACTTCCCTCAGAAGTATGCAGAATCATCGGGATCGCGCTTTTCGAGCTATTTAATGCGAGAAACACGTTATCTGGTTGTTTTCACCACTCCACAGTGCGTTTGATAAGCAGAACCGGCGACATCTTGAGTTTCGTGAGATTTCAAGCTAAAGATATGCATTTTCTACGATAATCTTGGTGAGACTTCTGTCAGAAGTATGCAGAATCATCTAGATCGCTCTTTTCGAGCTACTTAATGCGAGAAACACGTTTTCTGGTGTTTTCACCACTCCACAGTCCGTTTGATGTGCAGAACAGGAGATAACATGGTTTTCGTGAGGTTTGAAGCTGAGATATGCATTTTCTGCAATAATCTTGGTGAGACTTCAGTCAGAAGTATGCAGAATCATCTAGATCGCTCGTTTCGAGCTATCTAATGCGAAAAAACGAGTTTTCTGGTGTTTTCAACATTCCACAGTGCGTTTGATATGCAGAACCGGCGATATCTTGGTTTTCGTGGTGTATCAAGCTGAGGTATGCATTTTCTGCGATAATCTTGGTGAGTCTTCTGTCAGAAGCATGCAGAATCATCTAGATCGCTCTTTTCGAGCTATTTAATGCGAGAAACACGTTTTCTGGTGTATTCACCACTCCACAGTACGTTTGATATGCAGAACCCGCGACAACTTGGATTTCGTCGGGTTTCAAGCTGAGATATGTATTTTCCACGATAATCCTGGTGTGACTTCTGTCAGAAGTATGTAGAAACTTCGAGATCGCTCTTTTCGCGCTACTTAATGCGAGAAACACGTTATCTGGTGTTTTCACCACTCCACAGTGCGTTTGATATGCAGAACCGGCGACATCTTGGATTTCGTCGGGTTTCAAGCTGAGATATGCATTTTCTACAATAATCTTGGTGAGACTTCTGTCAGAAGTATGCAGAAACTCCGAGATCGCTCTTTTCGAGCTACTTAATGCGAGGAACACGTTATCTGGTGTTTTCACCACTCCACAGTTCGTTTGATACGCAGAACCGGAGATATCTTGGTTTCGGTCGGGTTTCAAGCTGAGATATGCATTTTCAACGATCATCTTGGTAAGACGTCTGTCAGAAGTATGCAGAATCATCGGGATCGCTCTTTTCGTGCTACTTAATGCGAGAAACACGTTATCTGGTGTTTTCACCACCCCACAGTGCGTTTGATATGCAGAACCAGCGACATCTTGGATTTCGTCGGGTTACAAGCTGAGATATGCATTTTCTACAATAATCTTGGTGAGACTTCTATCAGAAGTATGCAGAAACTTCGAGATCGCTCTTTTCGAGCTACTTAATGCGAGGAACACGTTATCTGGAGTTTTCACCACTCCACAGTTCGTTTGATATGCAGAACCGGAGATATCTTGGTTTCGGTCGGGTTTCAAGCTGAGATATTCATTTTCTGCGATACTCTTGGTGAGTCTTCTGTCAGAAGTATGCAGAATCATCTAGATCGCTCTTTTCGAGCTACTTAATGCGAGAAACACGTTTTCTGGTGTTTCCTACACTCCACAGTCCGTTTGATGTGCAGAACAGGAGATAACATGGTTTTCGTGAGGTTTGAAGCTGAGATATGCATTTTCTGCGATAATCTTGGTGAGACTTCAGTCAGAAGTATGCAGAATCATCTAGATCGCTCTTTCCGAGCTATTTAAGGCGAGAAACACGTTATCTGGTGCTTTCACCACTTCACAGTGCGTTTGATATGCAGAACAGGCGACATCTTGGCTTTCTTCAGGTATCAAGCTGAGATATGCATTTTCTACGATAATCATGGTGAGACTTCTCTCAGAAGTATGCAGAATCATCGTGATCGCGCTTTTCGAGCTATTTAATGCGAGAAACACGTTATCTGGTTGTTTTCACCACTCCACAGTGCGTTCGATATGCAGAACCGGCGACATCTTGAGTTTCGTGAGATTTCAAGCTGAGATATGCATTTTCTACGATAATCTTGGTGAGACTTCTGTCAGAAGTATGCAGAATACTCGAGATCGCTCTTTTCGAGCTACTTAATGCGAGAAGCACGTTATCTGGTGTTTTCACCACTCCACAGTGCGTTTGACATGCAGAACCGGCGACATCTTGGATTTCGTCGGGGTTCACGCTGAGATAAGCATTTTCTACGATAATCTTGGTGAGACTTCTGTCAGAAGTATGCAGAATCATCTAGATCGCTCGTTTCGAGCTTTCTAATGCGAAAAAACGAGTTTTCTGGTGTTTTCAACATTCCACAGTGCGTTTGATATGCAGAACCGGCGATATCTTGTTATTCGTGGTGTATCAAGCTGAGGTATGCATTTTCTGCGATAATCTTGGTGAGTCTTCTGTCAGAAGCATGCAGAATCATCTAGATCGCTCTTTTCGAGCTATTTAATGCGAGAAACACGTTTTCTGGTGTATTCACCACTCCACAGTACGTTTGATATGCAGAACCCGCGACAACTTGGATTTCGTCGGGTTTCAAGCTGAGATATGTATTTTCTACGATAATCCTGGTGAGACTTCTGTCAGAAGTATGTAGAAACTTCGAGATCGCTCTTTTCGCGCTACATAATGCGAGAAACACGTTATCTGGTGTTTTCACCACTCCACAGTGCGTTTGATATGCAGAACCGGCGACATCTTGGATTTCGCCGGGTTTCAAGCTGAGATATGCATTTTCTACGATAATCCTGGTGAGACTTCTGTCAGAAGTATGCAGAATCTTCGAGATCGCTCTTTTCGAGTTATTTAATGCGAGAAACACGTTATCTGGTGTTTTCACGACCCCACAGTGCGTTTAACATGCAGAACGGGCGACATCTTGGATTTCGTCGGGTTCACGCTGAGATATGCATTTTCTACGATAATCTTGGTGAGACCTCTGTCAGAAGTATGCAGAATCATCTAGATCGCGCTTTTCGAGCTATTTAATGCGAGAAACACGTTATCTGGTTGTTTTCACCACTCCACAGTGCGTTTGATATGCAGAACCGGCGACATCTTGGCTTTCTTCGGGTATCAAACTGAGATATGCATTTTCTACGATAATCTTGGTGAGACTTCTCTCAGAAGTATGCAGAATCTTCGAGGTCGCTCTTTTCGAGCTACTTAATGCGAGAAACACGTTATCTGGTTTTTTCAAAACTCCACAGTGCGTTTGACATGCAGAACCGGCGACATCTTGGATTTCGTCGGGTTCACGCTGAGATATGCATTTTCTACGATAATCTTGGTGAGACCTCTGTCAGAAGTATGCAGAATCATCTAGATCGCTCTTTTCGAGCTATTTAATGCGAGTAACACGTTTTCTGGTGTATTCACCACTCCACAGTTCGTTTGATACGCAGAACCGGAGATATCTTGGTTTCGGTCGGGTTTCAAGCTGAGATATGCATTTTCTACGATAATCTTGGTGAGATGTCTGTCAGAAGTATGCAAAATCATCGGGATCGCTCTTTTCGAGCTATGTAATGCGAGAAACACGTTATCTGGTGTTTTCACCACTCCACAGTGCGTTTGATATGCAGAACCGGCGACATCTTGGCTTTCTTCGGGTATCAAGCTGAGATATGCTTTTTCTACGATAATCTTGGTGAGACTTCCCTCAGAAGTATGCAGAATCATCGGGATCGCGCTTTTCGAGCTATTTAATGCGAGAAACACGTTATCTGGTTGTTTTCACCACTCCAGAGTGCGTTTGATAAGCAGAACCGGCGACATCTTGAGTTTCGTGAGATTTCAAGCTAAAGATATGCATTTTCTACGATAATCTTGGTGAGACTTCTGTCAGAAGTATGCAGAATCATCTAGATCGCTCTTTTCGAGCTACTTAATGCGAGAAACACGTTTTCTGGTGTTTTCACCACTCCACAGTCCGTTTGATGTGCAGAACAGGAGATAACATGGTTTTCGTGAGGTTTGAAGCTGAGATATGCATTTTCTGCAATAATCTTGGTGAGACTTCAGTCAGAAGTATGCAGAATCATCTAGATCGCTCGTTTCGAGCTATCTAATGCGAAAAAACGAGTTTTCTGTTGTTTTCAACATTCCACAGTGCGTTTGATATGCAGAACCGGCGATATCTTGGTTTTCGTGGTGTATCAAGCTGAGGTATGCATTTTCTGCGATAATCTTGGTGAGTCTTCTGTCAGAAGCATGCAGAATCATCTAGATCGCTCTTTTCGAGCTATTTAATGCGAGAAACACGTTTTCTGGTGTATTCGCCACCCCACAGTACGTTTGATATGCAGAACCGGAGATATCTTGGTTTCGGTCGGGTTTCAAGCTGAGATATGCATTTTCTGCAATAATCTTGGTGAGACTTCAGTGAGAAGTATGCAGAATCACCTGGATCGCTCGGTTTGAGCTATTTAATGCGAAAAAACAAGTTCTCTGGTGTTTTCACCACTCCACAGTGCGTTTGATATGCAGAACCGGCGGCATCTTGGATTTCGTCGGGGTTCAAGCTGAGATATGCACTTTCTACCATAATCTTGTTGAGACGCCTGTCAGAAGTATGCAGAATCTTCGGGATTGCTCTTTTCGAGCTATTTAATGCGAGAAACACGTTATCTGGTGTTTTCACCACTCCACAGTGCGTTTGATATGCAGAACCGCCGACATCTTGGATTTCGTCAGGTTTCAAGCTGAGATATGTATTTTCTACGATAATCTTGGTGAGACTTCTGTCAGAAGTATGCAGAATCATCGGGATCGCTCTTTTCGAGTTATTTAATGCGAGAAACACGTTATCTGGTGTTTTCACGACTCCACAGTGCGTTTAACATGCAGAACGGGCGACATCTTGGATTTCGTCGGGTTCACGCTGAGATATGCATTTTCTACGATAATCTTGGTTAGACTTCTGTCAGAAGTATGCAGAATCATCGGGATCGCTCTTTTCGAGTTATTTAATGCGAGAAACACGTTATCTGGTGTTTTCACGACTCCACAGTGCGTTTAACATGCAGAACGGGCGACATCTTGGATTTCGTCGGGTTCACGCTGAGATATGCATTTTCTACGATAATCTTGGTGAGACCTCTGTCAGAAGTATGTAGAAACTTCGAGATCGCTCTTTTCGCGCTACTTAATGCGAGAAACACGTTATCTGGTGTTTTCACCACTCCACAGTGCGTTTGGTATGCAGAACCGGAGATATCTTGGTTTCGGTCGGGTTTCAAGCTGAGATATGCATTTTCTACGATAATCTTGGTGAGACATCTGTCAGAAGTATGCAGAATCATCGGGATCGCTCTTTCCGAGCTATTTAATGCGAGAAACACGTTATCTGGTGTTTTCACCACTCCACAGTGCGTTTGATATGCAGAACCGGCGACATCTTGGATTTCGCCGGGTTTCAAGCTGAGATATGCATTTTCTACGATAATCCTGGTGAGACTTCTGTCAGAAGTATGCAGAATCTTCGAGATCGCTCTTTTCGAGCTACTTAAAGCGAGAAACACGTTATCTGATGTTTTCACCACTCCACAGTGCGTTTGATATACAGAACCGGCGACATCTTGGATTTCGTCGGGGTTCAAGCTGAGATATGCATTTTCTACCATAATCTTGGTGAGATGTCTGTCAGAAGTATGCAGAATCATCGGAATCGCTCTTTTCGAGCTATTTAATGCGAGAAACACGTTATCTGGTGTATTCACCACTCCACAGTGCGTTTGATATGCAGAACCGGCGACATCTTGGCTTTCTTCGGGGTTCAAGCTGAGATATGCATTTTCTACGATAATCTAGGTGAGACTTCTGTCAGAAGTATGCAGAATCATCGGGATCGCTCTTTTCGAGTTATTTAATGCGAGAAACACGTTATCTGGTGTTTTCACGACTCCACAGTGCGTTTAACATGCAGAACGGGCGACATCTTGGATTTCGTCGGGTTCACGCTGAGATATGCATTTTCTACGATAATCTTGGTGAGACCTCTGTCAGAAGTATGCAGAATCATCTAGATCGCGCTTTTCGAGCTATTTAATGCGAGAAACACGTTATCTGGTTGTTTTCACCACTCCACAATGCGTTTGATATGCAGAACCGGCGACATCTTGGCTTTCTTCGGGTATCAAACTGAGATATGCATTTTCTACGATAATCTTGGTGAGACTTCTCTCAGAAGTATGCAGAATCTTCGAGGTCGCTCTTTTCGAGCTACTTAATGCGAGAAACACGTTATCTGGTTTTTTCAACACTCCACAGTGCGTTTGACATGCAGAACCGGCGACATCTTGGATTTCGTCGGGTTCACGCTGAGATATGCATTTTCTACGATAATCTTGGTGAGACCTCTGTCAGAAGTATGCAGAATCATCTAGATCGCTCTTTTCGAGCTATTTAATGCGAGTAACACGTTTTCTGGTGTATTCACCACTCCACAGTTCGTTTGATACGCAGAACCGGAGATATCTTGGTTTCGGTCGGGTTTCAAGCTGAGATATGCATTTTCTACGATAATCTTGGTGAGATGTCTGTCAGAAGTATGCAAAATCATCGGGATCGCTCTTTTCGAGCTATGTAATGCGAGAAACACGTTATCTGGTGTTTTCACCACTCCACAGTGCGTTTGATATGCAGAACCGGCGACATCTTGGCTTTCTTCGGGTATCAAGCTGAGATATGCTTTTTCTACGATAATCTTGGTGAGACTTCCCTCAGAAGTATGCAGAATCATCGGGATCGCGCTTTTCGAGCTATTTAATGCGAGAAACACGTTATCTGGTTGTTTTCACCACTCCACAGTGCGTTTGATAAGCAGAACCGGCGACATCTTGAGTTTCGTGAGATTTCAAGCTAAAGATATGCATTTTCTACGATAATCTTGGTGAGACTTCTGTCAGAAGTATGCAGAATCATCTAGATCGCTCTTTTCGAGCTACTTAATGCGAGAAACACGTTTTCTGGTGTTTTCACCACTCCACAGTCCGTTTGATGTGCAGAACAGGAGATAACATGGTTTTCGTGAGGTTTGAAGCTGAGATATGCATTTTCTGCAATAATCTTGGTGAGACTTCAGTCAGAAGTATGCAGAATCATCTAGATCGCTCGTTTCGAGCTATCTAATGCGAAAAAACGAGTTTTCTGGTGTTTTCAACATTCCACAGTGCGTTTGATATGCAGAACCGGCGATATCTTGGTTTTCGTGGTGTATCAAGCTGAGGTATGCATTTTCTGCGATAATCTTGGTGAGTCTTCTGTCAGAAGCATGCAGAATCATCTAGATCGCTCTTTTCGAGCTATTTAATGCGAGAAACACGTTTTCTGGTGTATTCACCACTCCACAGTACGTTTGATATGCAGAACCCGCGACAACTTGGATTTCGTCGGGTTTCAAGCTGAGATATGTATTTTCCACGATAATCCTGGTGAGACTTCTGTCAGAAGTATGTAGAAACTTCGAGATCGCTCTTTTCGCGCTACTTAATGCGAGAAACACGTTATCTGGTGTTTTCACCACTCCACAGTGCGTTTGATATGCAGAACCGGCGACATCTTGGATTTCGTCGGGTTTCAAGCTGAGATATGCATTTTCTACAATAATCTTGGTGAGACTTCTGTCAGAAGTATGCAGAAACTCCGAGATCGCTCTTTTCGAGCTACTTAATGCGAGGAACACGTTATCTGGTGTTTTCACCACTCCACAGTTCGTTTGATACGCAGAACCGGAGATATCTTGGTTTCGGTCGGGTTTCAAGCTGAGATATGCATTTTCAACGATCATCTTGGTAAGACGTCTGTCAGAAGTATGCAGAATCATCGGGATCGCTCTTTTCGTGCTACTTAATGCGAGAAACACGTTATCTGGTGTTTTCACCACCCCACAGTGCGTTTGATATGCAGAACCAGCGACATCTTGGATTTCGTCGGGTTACAAGCTGAGATATGCATTTTCTACAATAATCTTGGTGAGACTTCTATCAGAAGTATGCAGAAACTTCGAGATCGCTCTTTTCGAGCTACTTATTGCGAGGAACACGTTATCTGGAGTTTTCACCACTCCACAGTTCGTTTGATATGCAGAACCGGAGATATCTTGGTTTCGGTCGGGTTTCAAGCTGAGATATTCATTTTCTGCGATACTCTTGGTGAGTCTTCTGTCAGAAGTATGCAGAATCATCTAGATCGCTCTTTTCGAGCTACTTAATGCGAGAAACACGTTTTCTGGTGTTTCCTACACTCCACAGTCCGTTTGATGTGCAGAACAGGAGATAACATGGTTTTCGTGAGGTTTGAAGCTGAGATATGCATTTTCTGCGATAATCTTGGTGAGACTTCAGTCAGAAGTATGCAGAATCATCTAGATCGCTCTTTCCGAGCTATTTAAGGCGAGAAACACGTTATCTGGTGCTTTCACCACTTCACAGTGCGTTTGATATGCAGAACAGGCGACATCTTGGCTTTCTTCAGGTATCAAGCTGAGATATGCATTTTCTACGATAATCATGGTGAGACTTCTCTCAGAAGTATGCAGAATCATCGTGATCGCGCTTTTCGAGCTATTTAATGCGAGAAACACGTTATCTGGTTGTTTTCACCACTCCACAGTGCGTTCGATATGCAGAACCGGCGACATCTTGAGTTTCGTGAGATTTCAAGCTGAGATATGCATTTTCTACGATAATCTTGGTGAGACTTCTGTCAGAAGTATGCAGAATACTCGAGATCGCTCTTTTCGAGCTACTTAATGCGAGAAGCACGTTATCTGGTGTTTTCACCACTCCACAGTGCGTTTGACATGCAGAACCGGCGACATCTTGGATTTCGTCGGGGTTCACGCTGAGATAAGCATTTTCTACGATAATCTTGGTGAGACTTCTGTCAGAAGTATGCAGAATCATCTAGATCGCTCGTTTCGAGCTTTCTAATGCGAAAAAACGAGTTTTCTGGTGTTTTCAACATTCCACAGTGCGTTTGATATGCAGAACCGGCGATATCTTGTTATTCGTGGTGTATCAAGCTGAGGTATGCATTTTCTGCGATAATCTTGGTGAGTCTTCTGTCAGAAGCATGCAGAATCATCTAGATCGCTCTTTTCGAGCTATTTAATGCGAGAAACACGTTTTCTGGTGTATTCACCACTCCACAGTACGTTTGATATGCAGAACCCGCGACAACTTGGATTTCGTCGGGTTTCAAGCTGAGATATGTATTTTCTACGATAATCCTGGTGAGACTTCTGTCAGAAGTATGTAGAAACTTCGAGATCGCTCTTTTCGCGCTACATAATGCGAGAAACACGTTATCTGGTGTTTTCACCACTCCACAGTGCGTTTGATATGCAGAACCGGCGACATCTTGGATTTCGCCGGGTTTCAAGCTGAGATATGCATTTTCTACGATAATCCTGGTGAGACTTCTGTCAGAAGTATGCAGAATCTTCGAGATCGCTCTTTTCGAGTTATTTAATGCGAGAAACACGTTATCTGGTGTTTTCACGACCCCACAGTGCGTTTAACATGCAGAACGGGCGACATCTTGGATTTCGTCGGGTTCACGCTGAGATATGCATTTTCTACGATAATCTTGGTGAGACCTCTGTCAGAAGTATGCAGAATCATCTAGATCGCGCTTTTCGAGCTATTTAATGCGAGAAACACGTTATCTGGTTGTTTTCACCACTCCACAGTGCGTTTGATATGCAGAACCGGCGACATCTTGGCTTTCTTCGGGTATCAAACTGAGATATGCATTTTCTACGATAATCTTGGTGAGACTTCTCTCAGAAGTATGCAGAATCTTCGAGGTCGCTCTTTTCGAGCTACTTAATGCGAGAAACACGTTATCTGGTTTTTTCAACACTCCACAGTGCGTTTGACATGCAGAACCGGCGACATCTTGGATTTCGTCGGGTTCACGCTGAGATATGCATTTTCTACGATAATCTTGGTGAGACCTCTGTCAGAAGTATGCAGAATCATCTAGATCGCTCTTTTCGAGCTATTTAATGCGAGTAACACGTTTTCTGGTGTATTCACCACTCCACAGTTCGTTTGATACGCAGAACCGGAGATATCTTGGTTTCGGTCGGGTTTCAAGCTGAGATATGCATTTTCTACGATAATCTTGGTGAGATGTCTGTCAGAAGTATGCAAAATCATCGGGATCGCTCTTTTCGAGCTATGTAATGCGAGAAACACGTTATCTGGTGTTTTCACCACTCCACAGTGCGTTTGATATGCAGAACCGGCGACATCTTGGCTTTCTTCGGGTATCAAGCTGAGATATGCTTTTTCTACGATAATCTTGGTGAGACTTCCCTCAGAAGTATGCAGAATCATCGGGATCGCGCTTTTCGAGCTATTTAATGCGAGAAACACGTTATCTGGTTGTTTTCACCACTCCACAGTGCGTTTGATAAGCAGAACCGGCGACATCTTGAGTTTCGTGAGATTTCAAGCTAAAGATATGCATTTTCTACGATAATCTTGGTGAGACTTCTGTCAGAAGTATGCAGAATCATCTAGATCGCTCTTTTCGAGCTACTTAATGCGAGAAACACGTTTTCTGGTGTTTTCACCACTCCACAGTCCGTTTGATGTGCAGAACAGGAGATAACATGGTTTTCGTGAGGTTTGAAGCTGAGATATGCATTTTCTGCAATAATCTTGGTGAGACTTCAGTCAGAAGTATGCAGAATCATCTAGATCGCTCGTTTCGAGCTATCTAATGCGAAAAAACGAGTTTTCTGTTGTTTTCAACATTCCACAGTGCGTTTGATATGCAGAACCGGCGATATCTTGGTTTTCGTGGTGTATCAAGCTGAGGTATGCATTTTCTGCGATAATCTTGGTGAGTCTTCTGTCAGAAGCATGCAGAATCATCTAGATCGCTCTTTTCGAGCTATTTAATGCGAGAAACACGTTTTCTGGTGTATTCACCACTCCACAGTACGTTTGATATGCAGAACCCGCGACAACTTGGATTTCGTCGGGTTTCAAGCTGAGATATGTATTTTCCACGATAATCCTGGTGAGACTTCTGTCAGAAGTATGTAGAAACTTCGAGATCGCTCTTTTTGCGCTACTTAATGCGAGAAACACGTTATCTGGTGTTTTCACCACTCCACAGTGCGTTTGATATGCAGAACCGGCGACATCTTGGATTTCGTCGGGTTTCAAGCTGAGATATGCATTTTCTACAATAATCTTGGTGAGACTTCTGTCAGAAGTATGCAGAAACTCCGAGATCGCTCTTTTCGAGCTACTTAATGCGAGGAACACGTTATCTGGTGTTTTCACCACTCCACAGTTCGTTTGATACGCAGAACCGGAGATATCTTGGTTTCGGTCGGGTTTCAAGCTGAGATATGCATTTTCAACGATCATCTTGGTAAGACGTCTGTCAGAAGTATGCAGAATCATCTAGATCGCTCTTTTCGAGCTATTTAAGGCGAGAAACACGTTATCTGGTGCTTTCACCACTTCACAGTGCGTTTGATATGCAGAACAGGCGACATCTTGGCTTTCTTCAGGTATCAAGCTGAGATATGCATTTTCTACGATAATCATGGTGAGACTTCTCTCAGAAGTATGCAGAATCATCGTGATCGCGCTTTTCGAGCTATTTAATGCGAGAAGCACGTTATCTGGTGTTTTCACCACTCCACAGTGCGTTTGACATGCAGAACCGGCGAAATCTTGGATTTCGTCGGGGTTCACGCTGAGATAAGCATTTTCTACGATAATCTTGGTGAGACTTCTGTCAGAAGTATGCAGAATCATCTAGATCGCTCGTTTCGAGCTTTCTAATGCGAAAAAACGAGTTTTCTGGTGTTTTCAACATTCCACAGTGCGTTTGATATGCAGATCCGGCGATATCTTGTTATTCGTGGTGCATCAAGCTGAGGTATGCATTTTCTGCGATAATCTTGGTGAGTCTTCTGTCAGAAGCATGCAGAATCTTCGAGATCGCTCTTTTCGAGCTACTTAAAGCGAGAAACACGTTATCTGGTGTTTTCACCACTCCACAGTGCGTTTGATATACAGAACCGGCGACATCTTGGATTTCGTCGGGGTTCAAGCTGAGATATGCATTTTCTACCATAATCTTGGTGAGACGTCTGTCAGAAGTATGCAGAATCATCGGAATCGCTCTTTTCGAGCTATTTAATGCGAGAAACACGTTATCTGGTGTATTCACCACTCCACAGTGCGTTTGATATGCAGAACCGGCGACATCTTGGCTTTCTTCGGGGTTCAAGCTGAGATATGCATTTTCTACGATAATCCTGGTGAGACTTCTGTCAGAAGTATGCAGAATCTTCGAGATCGCTCTTTTCGAGCTACTTAAAGCGAGAAACACGTTATCTGATGTTTTCACCACTCCACAGTGCGTTTGATATACAGAACCGGCGACATCTTGGATTTCGTCGGGGTTCAAGCTGAGATATGCATTTTCTACCATAATCTTGGTGAGACGTCTGTCAGAAGTATGCAGAATCATCGGAATCGCTCTTTTCGAGCTATTTAATGCGAGAAACACGTTATCTGGTGTATTCACCACTCCACAGTGCGTTTGATATGCAGAACCGGCGACATCTTGGCTTTCTTCGGGGTTCAAGCTGAGATATGCATTTTCTACGATAATCTAGGTGAGACTTCTGTCAGAAGTATGCAGAATCATCGGGATCGCTCTTTTCGAGTTATTTAATGCGAGAAACACGTTATCTGGTGTTTTCACGACTCCACAGTGCGTTTAACATGCAGAACGGGCGACATCTTGGATTTCGTCGGGTTCACGCTGAGATATGCATTTTCTACGATAATCTTGGTGAGACCTCTGTCAGAAGTATGCAGAATCATCTAGATCGCGCTTTTCGAGCTATTTAATGCGAGAAACACGTTATCTGGTTGTTTTCACCACTCCACAGTGCGTTTGATATGCAGAACCGGCGACATCTTGGCTTTCTTCGGGTATCAAACTGAGATATGCATTTTCTACGATAATCTTGGTGAGACTTCTCTCAGAAGTATGCAGAATCTTCGAGGTCGCTCTTTTCGAGCTACTTAATGCGAGAAACACGTTATCTGGTTTTTTCAACACTCCACAGTGCGTTTGACATGCAGAACCGGCGACATCTTGGATTTCGTCGGGTTCACGCTGAGATATGCATTTTCTACGATAATCTTGGTGAGACCTCTGTCAGAAGTATGCAGAATCATCTAGATCGCTCTTTTCGAGCTATTTAATGCGAGTAACACGTTTTCTGGTGTATTCACCACTCCACAGTTCGTTTGATACGCAGAACCGGAGATATCTTGGTTTCGGTCGGGTTTCAAGCTGAGATATGCATTTTCTACGATAATCTTGGTGAGATGTCTGTCAGAAGTATGCAAAATCATCGGGATCGCTCTTTTCGAGCTATTTAATGCGAGAAACACGTTATCTGGTGTTTTCACCACTCCACAGTGCGTTTGATATGCAGAACCGGCGACATCTTGGCTTTCTTCGGGTATCAAGCTGAGATATGCTTTTTCTACGATAATCTTGGTGAGACTTCCCTCAGAAGTATGCAGAATCATCGGGATCGCGCTTTTCGAGCTATTTAATGCGAGAAACACGTTATCTGGTTGTTTTCACCACTCCACAGTGCGTTTGATAAGCAGAACCGGCGACATCTTGAGTTTCGTGAGATTTCAAGCTAAAGATATGCATTTTCTACGATAATCTTGGTGTGACTTCTGTCAGAAGTATGCAGAATCATCTAGATCGCTCTTTTCGAGCTACTTAATGCGAGAAACACGTTTTCTGGTGTTTTCACCACTCCACAGTCCGTTTGATGTGCAGAACAGGAGATAACATGGTTTTCGTGAGGTTTGAAGCTGAGATATGCATTTTCTGCAATAATCTTGGTGAGACTTCAGTCAGAAGTATGCAGAATCATCGGGATCGCTCTTTTCGAGCTATTTAATGCGAGAAACACGTTATCTGGTGTTTTCACCACTCCACAGTGCGTTTGATATGCAGAACCCGCGACAACTTGGATTTCGTCGGGTTTCAAGCTGAGATATGTATTTTCCACGATAATCCTGGTGAGACTTCTGTCAGAAGTATGTAGAAACTTCGAGATCGCTCTTTTCGCGCTACTTAATGCGAGAAACACGTTATCTGGTGTTATCACCACTCCACAGTGCGTTTGATATGCAGAACCGGCGACATCTTGGATTTCGTCGGGTTTCAAGCTGAGATATGCATTTTCTACAATAATCTTGGTGAGACTTCTGTCAGAAGTATGCAGAAACTCCGAGATCGCTCTTTTCGAGCTACTTAATGCGAGGAACACGTTATCTGGTGTTTTCACCACTCCACAGTTCGTTTGATACGCAGAACCGGAGATATCTTGGTTTCGGTCGGGTTTCAAGCTGAGATATGCATTTTCAACGATCATCTTGGTAAGACGTCTGTCAGAAGTATGCAGAATCATCGGGATCGCTCTTTTCGTGCTACTTAATGCGAGAAACACGTTATCTGGTGTTTTCACCACCCCACAGTGCGTTTGATATGCAGAACCAGCGACATCTTGGATTTCGTCGGGTTACAAGCTGAGATATGCATTTTCTACAATAATCTTGGTGAGACTTCTATCAGAAGTATGCAGAAACTTCGAGATCGCTCTTTTCGAGCTACTTAATGCGAGGAACACGTTATCTGGAGTTTTCACCACTCCACAGTTCGTTTGATATGCAGAACCGGAGATATCTTGGTTTCGGTCGGGTTTCAAGCTGAGATATTCATTTTCTGCGATACTCTTGGTGAGTCTTCTGTCAGAAGTATGCAGAATCATCTAGATCGCTCTTTTCGAGCTACTTAATGCGAGAAACACGTTTTCTGGTGTTTTCTACACTCCACAGTCCGTTTGATGTGCAGAACAGGAGATAACATGGTTTTCGTGAGGTTTGAAGCTGAGATATGCATTTTCTGCGATAATCTTGGTGAGACCTCAGTCAGAAGTATGCAGAATCATCTAGATCGCTCTTTTCGAGCTATTTAAGGCGAGAAACACGTTATCTGGTGCTTTCACCACTTCACAGTGCGTTTGATATGCAGAACAGGCGACATCTAGGCTTTCTTCGGGTATCAAGCTGAGATATGCATTTTCTACGATAATCATGGTGAGACTTCTCTCAGAAGTATGCAGAATCATCGTGATCGCGCTTTTCGAGCTATTTAATGCGAGAAACACGTTATCTGGTTGTTTTCACCACTCCACAGTGCGTTCGATATGCAGAACCGGCGACATCTTGAGTTTCGTGAGATTTCAAGCTGAGATATGCATTTTCTACGATAATCTTGGTGAGACTTCTGTCAGAAGTATGCAGAATACTCGAGATCGCTCTTTTCGAGCTACTTAATGCGAGAAGCACGTTATCTGGTGTTTTCACCACTCCACAGTGCGTTTGACATGCAGAACCGGCGACATCTTGGATTTCGTCGGGTTCACGCTGAGATATGCATTTTCTACGATAATCTTGGTGAGACCTCTGTCAGAAGTATGCAGAATCATCTAGATCGCTCTTTTCGAGCTATTTAATGCGAGAAACACGTTTTCTGGTGTATTCACCACTCCACAGTACGTTTGACATGCAGAACCGTAGATATCTCGGTTTCGGTCGGGTTTCAAGCTGAGATATGCATTTTCTACCATAATCTTGGTTAGACGTCTGTCAGAAGTATGCAGAATCATCGGGATCGCTCTTTTCGTGCTACTTAATGCGAGGAACACGTTATCTGGTGTTTTCACCACTCCACAGTTCGTTTGATACGCAGAACCGGAGATATCTTGGTTTCGGTCGGGTTTCAAGCTGAGATATGCATTTTCTACGATAATATTGGTGAGACGTCTGTCAGAAGTATGCAGAATCATCGGGATCGCTCTTTTCGTGCTACTTAATGCGAGGAACACGTTATCTGGTGTTTTCACCACTCCACAGTTCGTTTGATACGCAGAACCGGAGATATCTTGGCTTTCTTCGGGTATCAAGCTGAGATATGCATTTTCTACGATAATCATGGTGAGACTTCTCTCAGAAGTATGCAGAATCATCGTGATCGCGCTTTTCGAGCTATTTAATGCGAGAAACACGTTATCTGGTGGTTTTCACCACTCCACAGTGCGTTTGATATGCAGAACCGGCGACATCTTGCGTTTCGTGAGATTTCAAGCTGAGATATATATTTTCTACGATAATCTTGGTGAGACTTCTGTCAGAAGTATGCAGAATACTCGAGATCGCTCTTTTCGAGCTACTTAATGCGAGAAACACGTTATCTGGTGTTTTCACCACTCCACAGTGCGTTTGATATGCAGAACCGGCGACATCTTGGATTTCGCCGGGTTTCAAGCTGAGATATGCATTTTCTACGATAATCCTGGTGAGACTTCTGTCAGAAGTATGCAGAATCTTCGAGATCGCTCTTTTCGAGCTACTTAAAGCGAGAAACACGTTATCTGATGTTTTCACCACTCCACAGTGCGTTTGATATACAGAACCGGCGACATCTTGGATTTCGTCGGGGTTCAAGCTGAGATATGCATTTTCTACCATAATCTTGGTGAGACGTCTGTCAGAAGTATGCAGAATCATCGGAATCGCTCTTTTCGAGCTATTTAATGCGAGAAACACGTTATCTGGTGTATTCACCACTCCACAGTGCGTTTGATATGCAGAACCGGCGACATCTTGGCTTTCTTCGGGGTTCAAGCTGAGATATGCATTTTCTACGATAATCTAGGTGAGACTTCTGTCAGAAGTATGCAGAATCATCGGGATCGCTCTTTTCGAGTTATTTAATGCGAGAAACACGTTATCTGGTGTTTTCACGACTCCACAGTGCGTTTAACATGCAGAACGGGCGACATCTTGGATTTCGTCGGGTTCACGCTGAGATATGCATTTTCTACGATAATCTTGGTGAGACCTCTGTCAGAAGTATGCAGAATCATCTAGATCGCGCTTTTCGAGCTATTTAATGCGAGAAACACGTTATCTGGTTGTTTTCACCACTCCACAGTGCGTTTGATATGCAGAACCGGCGACATCTTGGCTTTCTTCGGGTATCAAACTGAGATATGCATTTTCTACGATAATCTTGGTGAGACTTCTCTCAGAAGTATGCAGAATCTTCGAGGTCGCTCTTTTCGAGCTACTTAATGCGAGAAACACGTTATCTGGTTTTTTCAACACTCCACAGTGCGTTTGACATGCAGAACCGGCGACATCTTGGATTTCGTCGGGTTCACGCTGAGATATGCATTTTCTACGATAATCTTGGTGAGACCTCTGTCAGAAGTATGCAGAATCATCTAGATCGCTCTTTTCGAGCTATTTAATGCGAGTAACACGTTTTCTGGTGTATTCACCACTCCACAGTTCGTTTGATACGCAGAACCGGAGATATCTTGGTTTCGGTCGGGTTTCAAGCTGAGATATGCATTTTCTACCATAATCTTGGTGAGACGTCTGTCAGAAGTATGCAGAATCATCGGAATCGCTCTTTTCGAGCTATTTAATGCGAGAAACACGTTATCTGGTGTATTCACCACTCCACAGTGCGTTTGATATGCAGAACCGGCGACATCTTGGCTTTCTTCGGGGTTCAAGCTGAGATATGCATTTTCTACGATAATCTAGGTGAGACTTCTGTCAGAAGTATGCAGAATCATCGGGATCGCTCTTTTCGAGTTATTTAATGCGAGAAACACGTTATCTGGTGTTTTCACGACTCCACAGTGCGTTTAACATGCAGAACGGGCGACATCTTGGATTTCGTCGGGTTCACGCTGAGATATGCATTTTCTACGATAATCTTGGTGAGACCTCTGTCAGAAGTATGCAGAATCATCTAGATCGCGCTTTTCGAGCTATTTAATGCGAGAAACACGTTATCTGGTTGTTTTCACCACTCCACAGTGCGTTTGATATGCAGAACCGGCGACATCTTGGCTTTCTTCGGGTATCAAACTGAGATATGCATTTTCTACGATAATCTAGGTGAGACTTCTGTCAGAAGTATGCAGAATCATCGGGATCGCTCTTTTCGAGTTATTTAATGCGAGAAACACGTTATCTGGTGTTTTCACGACTCCACAGTGCGTTTAACATGCAGAACGGGCGACATCTTGGATTTCGTCGGGTTCACGCTGAGATATGCATTTTCTACGATAATCTTGGTGAGACCTCTGTCAGAAGTATGCAGAATCATCTAGATCGCGCTTTTCGAGCTATTTAATGCGAGAAACACGTTATCTGGTTGTTTTCACCACTCCACAGTGCGTTTGATATGCAGAACCGGCGACATCTTGGCTTTCTTCGGGTATCAAACTGAGATATGCATTTTCTACGATAATCTTGGTGAGACTTCTCTCAGAAGTATGCAGAATCTTCGAGGTCGCTCTTTTCGAGCTACTTAATGCGAGAAACACGTTATCTGGTTTTTTCAACACTCCACAGTGCGTTTGACATGCAGAACCGGCGACATCTTGGATTTCGTCGGGTTCACGCTGAGATATGCATTTTCTACGATAATCTTGGTGAGACCTCTGTCAGAAGTATGCAGAATCATCTAGATCGCTCTTTTCGAGCTATTTAATGCGAGTAACACGTTTTCTGGTGTATTCACCACTCCACAGTTCGTTTGATACGCAGAACCGGAGATATCTTGGTTTCGGTCGGGTTTCAAGCTGAGATATGCATTTTCTACCATAATCTTGGTGAGACGTCTGTCAGAAGTATGCAGAATCATCGGAATCGCTCTTTTCGAGCTATTTAATGCGAGAAACACGTTATCTGGTGTATTCACCACTCCACAGTGCGTTTGATATGCAGAACCGGCGACATCTTGGCTTTCTTCGGGGTTCAAGCTGAGATATGCATTTTCTACGATAATCTAGGTGAGACTTCTGTCAGAAGTATGCAGAATCATCGGGATCGCTCTTTTCGAGTTATTTAATGCGAGAAACACGTTATCTGGTGTTTTCACGACTCCACAGTGCGTTTAACATGCAGAACGGGCGACATCTTGGATTTCGTCGGGTTCACGCTGAGATATGCATTTTCTACGATAATCTTGGTGAGACCTCTGTCAGAAGTATGCAGAATCATCTAGATCGCGCTTTTCGAGCTATTTAATGCGAGAAACACGTTATCTGGTTGTTTTCACCACTCCACAGTGCGTTTGATATGCAGAACCGGCGACATCTTGGCTTTCTTCGGGTATCAAACTGAGATATGCATTTTCTACGATAATCTTGGTGAGACTTCTCTCAGAAGTATGCAGAATCTTCGAGGTCGCTCTTTTCGAGCTACTTAATGCGAGAAACACGTTATCTGGTTTTTTCAACACTCCACAGTGCGTTTGACACGCAGAACCGGCGACATCTTGGATTTCGTCGGGTTCACGCTGAGATATGCATTTTCTACGATAATCTTGGTGAGACCTCTGTCAGAAGTATGCAGAATCATCTAGATCGCTCTTTTCGAGCTATTTAATGCGAGTAACACGTTTTCTGGTGTATTCACCACTCCACAGTTCGTTTGATACGCAGAACCGGAGATATCTTGGTTTCGGTCGGGTTTCAAGCTGAGATATGCATTTTCTACGATAATCTTGGTGAGATGTCTGTCAGAAGTATGCAAAATCATCGGGATCGCTCTTTTCGAGCTATGTAATGCGAGAAACACGTTATCTGGTGTTTTCACCACTCCACAGTGCGTTTGATATGCAGAACCGGCGACATCTTGGCTTTCTTCGGGTATCAAGCTGAGATATGCTTTTTCTACGATAATCTTGGTGAGACTTCCCTCAGAAGTATGCAGAATCATCGGGATCGCGCTTTTCGAGCTATTTAATGCGAGAAACACGTTATCTGGTTGTTTTCACCACTCCACAGTGCGTTTGATAAGCAGAACCGGCGACATCTTGAGTTTCGTGAGATTTCAAGCTAAAGATATGCATTTTCTACGATAATCTTGGTGAGACTTCTGTCAGAAGTATGCAGAATCATCTAGATCGCTCTTTTCGAGCTACTTAATGCGAGAAACACGTTTTCTGGTGTTTTCACCACTCCACAGTCCGTTTGATGTGCAGAACAGGAGATAACATGGTTTTCGTGAGGTTTGAAGCTGAGATATGCATTTTCTGCAATAATCTTGGTGAGACTTCAGTCAGAAGTATGCAGAATCATCTAGATCGCTCGTTTCGAGCTATCTAATGCGAAAAAACGAGTTTTCTGGTGTTTTCAACATTCCACAGTGCGTTTGATATGCAGAACCGGCGATATCTTGATTTTCGTGGTGTATCAAGCTGAGGTATGCATTTTCTGCGATAATCTTGGTGAGTCTTCTGTCAGAAGCATGCAGAATCATCTAGATCGCTCTTTTCGAGCTATTTAATGCGAGAAACACGTTTTCTGGTGTATTCACCACTCCACAGTACGTTTGATATGCAGAACCCGCGACAACTTGGATTTCGTCGGGTTTCAAGCTGAGATATGTATTTTCCACGATAATCCTGGTGAGACTTCTGTCAGAAGTATGTAGAAACTTCGAGATCGCTCTTTTCGCGCTACTTAATGCGAGAAACACGTTATCTGGTGTTTTCACCACTCCACAGTGCGTTTGATATGCAGAACCGGCGACATCTTGGATTTCGTCGGGTTTCAAGCTGAGATATGCATTTTCTACAATAATCTTGGTGAGACTTCTGTCAGAAGTATGCAGAAACTCCGAGATCGCTCTTTTCGAGCTACTTAATGCGAGGAACACGTTATCTGGTGTTTTCACCACTCCACAGTTCGTTTGATACGCAGAACCGGAGATATCTTGGTTTCGGTCGGGTTTCAAGCTGAGATATGCATTTTCAACGATCATCTTGGTAAGACGTCTGTCAGAAGTATGCAGAATCATCGGGATCGCTCTTTTCGTGCTACTTAATGCGAGAAACACGTTATCTGGTGTTTTCACCACCCCACAGTGCGTTTGATATGCAGAACCAGCGACATCCTGGATTTCGTCGGGTTACAAGCTGAGATATGCATTTTCTACAATAATCTTGGTGAGACTTCTATCAGAAGTATGCAGAAACTTCGAGATCGCTCTTTTCGAGCTACTTAATGCGAGGAACACGTTATCTGGAGTTTTCACCACTCCACAGTTCGTTTGATATGCAGAACCGGCGATATCTTGATTTTCGTGGTGTATCAAGCTGAGGTATGCATTTTCTGCGATAATCTTGGTGAGTCTTCTGTCAGAAGCATGCAGAATCATCTAGATCGCTCTTTTCGAGCTATTTAATGCGAGAAACACGTTTTCTGGTGTATTCACCACTCCACAGTACGTTTGATATGCAGAACCCGCGACAACTTGGATTTCGTCGGGTTTCAAGCTGAGATATGTATTTTCCACGATAATCCTGGTGAGACTTCTGTCAGAAGTATGTAGAAACTTCGAGATCGCTCTTTTCGCGCTACTTAATGCGAGAAACACGTTTTCTGGTGTTTTCTACACTCCACAGTCCGTTTGATGTGCAGAACAGGAGATAACATGGTTTTCGTGAGGTTTGAAGCTGAGATATGCATTTTCTGCGATAATCTTGGTGAGACTTCAGTCAGAAGTATGCAGAATCATCTAGATCGCTCTTTTCGAGCTATTTAAGTCGAGAAACACGTTATCTGGTGCTTTCACCACTTCACAGTGCGTTTGATATGCAGAACAGGCGACATCTTGGCTTTCTTCGGGTATCAAGCTGAGATATGCATTTTCTACGATAATCATGGTGAGACTTCTCTCAGAAGTATGCAGAATCATCGTGATCGCGCTTTTCGAGCTATTTAATGCGAGAAACACGTTATCTGGTTGTTTTCACCACTCCACAGTGCGTTCGATATGCAGAACCGGCGACATCTTGAGTTTCGTGAGATTTCAAGCTGAGATATGCATTTTCTACGATAATCTTGGTGAGACTTCTGTCAGAAGTATGCAGAATACTCGAGATCGCTCTTTTCGAGCTACTTAATGCGAGAAGCACGTTATCTGGTGTTTTCACCACTCCACAGTGCGTTTGACATGCAGAACCGGCGACATCTTGGATTTCGTCGGGGTTCACGCTGATATAAGCATTTTCTACGATAATCTTGGTGAGACTTCTGTCAGAAGTATGCAGAATCATCTAGATCGCTCGTTTCGAGCTTTCTAATGCGAAAAAACGAGTTTTCTGGTATTTTCAACATTCCACAGTGCGTTTGATATGCAGAACCGGCGATATCTTGTTATTCGTGGTGTATCAAGCTGAGGTATGCATTTTCTGCGATAATCTTGGTGAGTCTTCTGTCAGAAGCATGCAGAATCATCTAGATCGCTCTTTTCGAGCTATTTAATGCGAGAAACACGTTTTCTGGTGTATTCACCACTCCACAGTACGTTTGATATGCAGAACCCGCGACAACTTGGATTTCGTCGGGTTTCAAGCTGAGATATGTATTTTCTACGATAATCCTGGTGAGACTTCTGTCAGAAGTATGTAGAAACTTCGAGATCGCTCTTTTCGCGCTACGTAATGCGAGAAACACGTTATCTGGTGTTTTCACCACTCCACAGTGCGTTTGGTATGCAGAACCGGAGATATCTTGGTTTCGGTCGGGTTTCAAGCTGAGATATGCATTTTCTACGATAATCCTGGTGAGACTTCTGTCAGAAGTATGCAGAATCTTCGAGATCGCTCTTTTCGAGCTATTTAATGCGAGAAACACGTTATCTGGTGTATTCACCACTCCACAGTGCGTTTGATATGCAGAACCGGCGACATCTTGGCTTTCTTCGGGGTTCAAGCTCAGATATGCATTTTCTACGATAATCTTGGTTAGACTTCTGTCAGAAGTATACAGAATCATCGGGATCGCTCTTTTCGAGTTATTTAATGCGAGAAACACGTTATCTGGTGTTTTCACGACTCCACAGTGCGTTTAACATGCAGAACGGGCGACATCTTGGATTTCGTCGGGTTCACGCTGAGATATGCATTTTCTACGATAATCTTGGTGAGACCTCTGTCAGAAGTATGTAGAAACTTCGAGATCGCTCTTTTCGCGCTACTTAATGCGAGAAACACGTTATCTGGTGTTTTCACCACTCCACAGTGCGTTTGATATGCAGAACCGGCGACATCTTGATTTTCGTGAGATTTCAAGCTGAGATATGCATTTTCTACGATAATCTTGGTGAGACATCTGTCAGAAGTATGCAGAATCATCGGGATCGCTCTTTTCGAGCTATTTAATGCGAGAAACACGTTATCTGGTGTTTTCACCACTCCACAGTGCGTTTGATATGCAGAACCGGCGACATCTTGGATTTCGCCGGGTTTCAAGCTGAGATATGCATTTTCTACGATAATCCTGGTGAGACTTCTGTCAGAAGTATGCAGAATCTTCGAGATCGCTCTTTTCGAGCTACTTAAAGCGAGAAACACGTTATCTGGTGTTTTCACCACTCCACAGTGCGTTTGATATACAGAACCGGCGACATCTTGGATTTCGTCGGGGTTCAAGCTGAGATATGCATTTTCTACCATAATCTTGGTGAGACGTCTGTCAGAAGTATGCAGAATCATCGGAATCGCTCTTTTCGAGCTATTTAATGCGAGAAACACGTTATCTGGTGTATTCACCACTCCACAGTGCGTTTGATATGCAGAACCGGCGACATCTTGGCTTTCTTCGGGGTTCAAGCTGAGATATGCATTTTCTACGATAATCTTGGTGAGACCTCTGTCAGAAGTATGTAGAAACTTCGAGATCGCTCTTTTCGCGCTACTTAATGCGAGAAACACGTTATCTGGTGTTTTCACCACTCCACAGTGCGTTTGGTATGCAGAACCGGAGATATCTTGGTTTCGGTCGGGTTTCAAGCTGAGATATGCATTTTCTACGATAATCTTGGTGAGACATCTGTCAGAAGTATGCAGAATCATCGGGATCGCTCTTTTCGAGCTATTTAATGCGAGAAACACGTTATCTGGTGTTTTCACCACTCCACAGTGCGTTTGATATGCAGAACCGGCGACATCTTGGATTTCGCCGGGTTTCAAGCTGAGATATGCATTTTCTACGATAATCCTGGTGAGACTTCTGTCAGAAGTATGCAGAATCTTCGAGATCGCTCTTTTCGAGCTACTTAAAGCGAGAAACACGTTATCTGGTGTTTTCACCACTCCACAGTGCGTTTGATATACAGAACCGGCGACATCTTGGATTTCGTCGGGGTTCAAGCTGAGATATGCATTTTCTACCATAATCTTGGTGAGACGTCTGTCAGAAGTATGCAGAATCATCGGAATCGCTCTTTTCGAGCTATTTAATGCGAGAAACACGTTATCTGGTGTATTCACCACTCCACAGTGCGTTTGATATGCAGAACCGGCGACATCTTGGCTTTCTTCGGGGTTCAAGCTGAGATATGCATTTTCTACGATAATCTTGGTTAGACTTCTGTCAGAAGTATGCAGAATCATCGGGATCGCTCTTTTCGAGTTATTTAATGCGAGAAACACGTTATCTGGTGTTTTCACGTCTCCACAGTGCGTTTAACATGCAGAACGGGCGACATCTTGGATTTCGCCGGGTTCACGCTGAGATATGCATTTTCTACGATAATCTTGGTGAGACCTCTGTCAGAAGTATGTAGAAACTTCGAGATCGCTCTTTTCGCGCTACTTAATGCGAGAAACACGTTATCTGGTGTTTTCACCACTCCACAGTGCGTTTGGTATGCAGAACCGGAGATATCTTGGTTTCGGTCGGGTTTCAAGCTGAGATATGCATTTTCTACGATAATCTTGGTGAGACATCTGTCAGAAGTATGCAGAATCATCGGGATCGCTCTTTCCGAGCTATTTAATGCGAGAAACACGTTATCTGGTGTTTTCACCACTCCACAGTGCGTTTGATATGCAGAACCGGCGACATCTTGGATTTCGCCGGGTTTCAAGCTGAGATATGCATTTTCTACGATAATCCTGGTGAGACTTCTGTCAGAATTATGCAGAATCTTCGAGATCGCTCTTTTTGAGCTACTTAAAGCGAGAAACACGTTATCTGATGTTTTCACCACTCCACAGTGCGTTTGATATACAGAACCGGCGACATCTTGGATTTCGTCGGGGTTCAAGCTGAGATATGCATTTTCTACGATAATCTTGGTGAGACCTCTGTCAGAAGTATGCAGAATCATCTAGATCGCGCTTTTCGAGCTATTTAATGCGAGAAACACGTTATCTGGTTGTTTTCACCACTCCACAGTGCGTTTGATATGCAGAACCGGCGACATCTTGGCTTTCTTCGGGTATCAAACTGAGATATGCATTTTCTACGATAATCTTGGTGAGACCTCTGTCAGAAGTATGCAGAATCATCTAGATCGCTCTTTTCGAGCTATTTAATGCGAGTAACACGTTTTCTGGTGTATTCACCACTCCACAGTTCGTTTGATACGCAGAACCGGAGATATCTTGGTTTCGGTCGGGTTTCAAGCTGAGATATGCATTTTCTACGATAATCTTGGTGAGATGTCTGTCAGAAGTATGCAAAATCATCGGGATCGCTCTTTTCGAGCTATTTAATGCGAGAAACACGTTATCTGGTGTTTTCACCACTCCACAGTGCGTTTGATATGCAGAACCGGCGACATCTTGGCTTTCTTCGGGTATCAAGCTGAGATATGCTTTTTCTACGATAATCTTGGTGAGACTTCCCTCAGAAGTATGCAGAATCATCGGGATCGCGCTTTTCGAGCTATTTAATGCGAGAAACACGTTATCTGGTTGTTTTCACCACTCCACAGTGCGTTTGATAAGCAGAACCGGCGACATCTTGAGTTTCGTGAGATTTCAAGCTAAAGATATGCATTTTCTACGATAATCTTGGTGAGACTTCTGTCAGAAGTATGCAGAATCATCTAGATCGCTCTTTTCGAGCTACTTAATGCGAGAAACACGTTTTCTGGTGTTTTCACCACTCCACAGTCCGTTTGATGTGCAGAACAGGAGATAACATGGTTTTCGTGAGGTTTGAAGCTGAGATATGCATTTTCTGCAATAATCTTGGTGAGACTTCAGTCAGAAGTATGCAGAATCATCTAGATCGCTCGTTTCGAGCTATCTAATGCGAAAAAACGAGTTTTCTGGTGTTTTCAACATTCCACAGTGCGTTTGATATGCAGAACCGGCGATATCTTGATTTTCGTGGTGTATCAAGCTGAGGTATGCATTTTCTGCGATAATCTTGGTGAGTCTTCTGTCAGAAGCATGCAGAATCATCTAGATCGCTCTTTTCGAGCTATTTAATGCGAGAAACACGTTTTCTGGTGTATTCACCACTCCACAGTACGTTTGATATGCAGAACCCGCGACAACTTGGATTTCGTCGGGTTTCAAGCTGAGATATGTATTTTCCACGATAATCCTGGTGAGACTTCTGTCAGAAGTATGTAGAAACTTCGAGATCGCTCTTTTCGCGCTACTTAATGCGAGAAACACGTTATCTGGTGTTTTCTCCACTCCACAGTGCGTTTGATATGCAGAACCGGCGACATCTTGGATTTCGTCGGGTTTCAAGCTGAGATATGCATTTTCTACAATAATCTTGGTGAGACTTCTGTCAGAAGTATGCAGAAACTCCGAGATCGCTCTTTTCGAGCTACTTAATGCGAGGAACACGTTATCTGGTGTTTTCACCACTCCACAGTGCGTTTGACATGCAGAACCGGCGACATCTTGGATTTCGTCGGGTTCACGCTGAGATATGCATTTTCTACGATAATCTTGGTGAGACCTCTGTCAGAAGTATGCAGAATCATCTAGATCGCTCTTTTCGAGCTATTTAATGCGAGAAACACGTTTTCTGGTGTATTCACCACTCCACAGTACGTTTGACATGCAGAACCGTAGATATCTCGGTTTCGGTCGGGTTTCAAGCTGAGATATGCATTTTCTACCATAATCTTGGTTAGACGTCTGTCAGAAGTATGCAGAATCATTGGGATCGCTCTTTTCGTGCTACTTAATGCGAGGAACACGTTATCTGGTGTTTTCACCACTCCACAGTTCGTTTGATACGCAGAACGGGAGATGTCTTGGTTTCGGTCGGGTTTCAAGCTGAGATATGCATTTTCTACGATAATATTGGTGAGACGTCTGTCAGAAGTATGCAGAATCATCGGGATCGCTCTTTTCGTGCTACTTAATGCGAGGAACACGTTATCTGGTGTTTTCACCACTCCACAGTTCGTTTGATACGCAGAACCGGAGATATCTTGGTTTCGGTCGGGTTTCAAGCTGAGATATGCATTTTCTACGATAATCTTGGTGAGATGCCTGTCAGAAGTATGCAAAATCATCGGGATCGCTCTTTTCGAGCTATTTAATGCGAGAAACGCGTTATCTGGTGTTTTCACCACTCCACAGTGCGTTTGATATGCAGAACCGGCGACATCTTGGCTTTCTTCGGGTATCAAGCCCGAGATATGCATTTTCTACGATAATCTTGGTGAGACTTCTCTCAGAAGTATGCAGAATCATCGGGATCGCGCTTTTCGAGCTATTTAATGCGAGAAACACGTTATCTGTTTGTTTTCACCACTCCACAGTGCGTTTGATAGGCAGAACCGGCGACATCTTGAGTTTCGTGAGATTTCAAGCTGAGATATGCATTTTCTACGATAATCTTGGTGAGACATCTGTCAGAAGTTTGCACAATCTTCGAGATCGCTCTTTTCGAGCTACTTAATGCGAGAAACACGTTATCTAGTGTTTTCACCACTCGACAGATCGTTTGACATGCAGAACCGGCGACATCTTGGATTTCGTCGGGGTTCACGCAGAGATATGCATTTTCTACGATAATCTTGGTGAGACCTCTGTCAGAAGTATGCAGAATCATCTAGATCGCTCTTTTCGAGCTATTTAATGCGAGAAACACGTTTTCTGGTGTATTCACCACTCCGCAGTACGTTTGACATGCAGAACCGGAGATATCTTGGTTTCGGTCGGGTTTCAAGCTGAGATATGCATGTTCTACGATAATCTTGGTGAGACTTCTGTCAGAAGTATGCAGAATCATCGGGATCGCTCTTTTCGAGCTATTTAATGCGAGAAACACGTTATCTGGTGTTTTCACCACTCCACAGTGCGTTTGACATGCAGAACCGGCGACATCTTTGATTTCGTCGGGGTTCACGCTGAGATATGCATTTTCTACGATAATCTTGGTGAGACCTCTGTCAGAAGTATGCAGAATCATCTAGATCGCTCTTTTCGAGCTATTTAATGCGACAAACACGTTTTCTGATGTATTCACCACTCCACAGATCGTTTGACATGCAGAACCAGAGATATCTTGGTTTCGGTCGGGTTTCAAGCTGAGATATGCATTTTCTACGATAATCTTGGTGAGACTTCTGTCAGAAGTATGCAGAATCATCGGGATCGCTCATTTCGAGCTATTTAATGCGAGAAACACGTTATCTGGTTGTTTTCACCACTCCACAGTGCGTTTGATATGCAGAACCGGCGACATCTTGAGTTTCGTGAGATTTCAAGCTGAGATATGCATTTTCTACGATAATCTTGGTGAGACTTCTGTCAGAAGTATGCAGAATCATCGGGATCGCTCTTTTCGAGCTATTTAATGCGAGAAACACGTTATCTGGTGTTTTCACCACTCCACAGATCGTTTGACATGCAGAACCGGCGACATCTTGGATTTCGTCGGGGTTCACGCTGAGATATGCATTTTCTACGATAATCTTGGTGAGACTTCTGTCAGAAGTATGCAGAAACTCCGAGATCGCTCATTTCGAGCTATTTAATGCGAGAAACACGTTATCTGGTTTTTTCACCACTCCACAGTACGTTTGACATGCAGAACCGGAGATATCATGGTTTCGGTCGGGTTTCAAGCTGAGATATGCATGTTCTACGATAATCCTGGTGAGACTTCTGTCAGAAGTATGCAGAATCATCGGGATCGCTCTTTTCGAGCTATTTAATGCGAGAAACACGTTATTTGGTTTTTTCACCACTCCACAGTGCGTTTGACATGCAGAACCGGCGACATCTTGGATTTCGTCGGGGTTCAAGCTGAGATATGCATTTTCTACGATAATCTTGGTGAGACTTCTGTCAGAAGTATGCAGAATCATCGGGATCGCTCTTTTCGAGCTATTTAATGCGAGAAACACGTTATCTGGTGTTTTCACCACTCCACAGTGCGTTTGACATGCAGAACCGGCGACATCTTGGATTTCGGCGGGGTTCAAGCTGAGATATGCATTTTCTACGATAATCTTGGTGAGACTTCTGTCAGAAGTATGCAGAATCATCGGGATCGCTCTTTTCGAGCTATTTAATGCGAGAAACACGTTATTTGGTTTTTTCACCACTCCACAGAGCGTTTGACATGCAGATCCGGCGACATCTTGAATTTCGTCGGGGTTCAAGCTGAGATATGCATTTTCTACGATAATCTTGGTGAGACTTCTGTCAGAAGTATGCAGAATCATGGGGATCGCTCTTTTCGAGCTATTTAATGCGAGAAACACGTTATCTGGTGTTTTCACCACTCCACAGTGCGTTTGACATGCAGAACCGGCGACATCTTGGATTTCGTCAGGGTTCAAGCTGAGATATGCATTTTCTACGATAATCTTGGTGAGACTTCAGTCAGAAGTATGCAGAATCATCGGGTTCGCTCTTATCGAGCTATTTAATGCGAGAAACTCGTTATCTGGTGTTTTCACCACTCCACAGTGCGTTTGATATGCAGAACCGGAGATATCTTGGTTTCGGTCGGGTTTCAAGCTGAGATATGCATTTTCTACGATAATCTTGGTGAGACTTCTGTCAGAAGTTTGCAGAATCATCGGGATCGTTCATTTCGAGCTATTTAATGCGAGAAACACGTTATCTGGTTGTTTTCACCACTCCACAGTGCGTTTGATATGCAGAACCGGCGCCATCTTGAGTTTCGTGAGATTTCAAGCTGAGATATGCATTTTCTACGATAATCTTGGTGATACTTCTGTCAGAAGTATGCAGAATCATCGGGATCGCTCTTTTCGAGCTATTTAATGCGAGAAACACGTTATCTGGTGTTTTCACCACTCCACAGTGCGTTTGACATGCAGAACCGGCGACATCTTGGATTTCGGCGGGGTTCAAGCTGAGATATGCATTTTCTACGATAATCTTGGTGAGACTTCCGTCAGAAGTATGCAGAAACTCCGAGATCGCTATTTTCGAGCTACTTAATGCGAGGAACACGTTAACTGGTGTTTTCACCACACCACAGTTCGTTTGATACGCAGAACCGGAGATATCTTGGTTTCGGTCGGGTTTCAAGCTGAGATATGCATTTTCTACGATAATCTTGGTGAGACTTCTGTCAGAAGTATGCAGAATCATCGGGATCGCTCTTTTCGAGCTATTTAATGCGAGAAACACGTTATTTGGTTTTTTCACCACTCCACAGAGCGTTTGACATGCAGATCCGGCGACATCTTGAATTTCGTCGGGGTTCAAGCTGAGATATGCATTTTCTACGATAATCTTGGTGAGACTTCTGTCAGAAGTATGCAGAATCATCGGGATCGCTCTTTTCGAGCTATTTAATGCGAGAAACACGTTATCTGGTGTTTTCACCACTCCACAGTGCGTTTGACATGCAGAACCGGCGACATCTTGGATTTCGGCGGGGTTCAAGCTGAGATATGCATTTTCTACGATAATCTTGGTGAGACTTCTGTCAGAAGTATGCAGAATCATCGGGATCGCTCTTTTCGAGCTATTTAATGCGAGAAACACGTTATTTGGTTTTTTCACCACTCCACAGAGCGTTTGACATGCAGATCCGGCGACATCTTGAATTTCGTCGGGGTTCAAGCTGAGATATGCATTTTCTACGATAATCTTGGTGAGACTTCTGTCAGAAGTATGCAGAATCATGGGGATCGCTCTTTTCGAGCTATTTAATGCGAGAAACACGTTATCTGGTGTTTTCACCACTCCACAGTGCGTTTGACATACAGAACCGGCGACATCTTGGATTTCGTCAGGGTTCAAGCTGAGATATGCATTTTCTACGATAATCTTGGTGAGACTTCAGTCAGAAGTATGCAGAATCATCGGGTTCGCTCTTATCGAGCTATTTAATGCGAGAAACTCGTTATCTGGTGTTTTCACCACTCCACAGTGCGTTTGATATGCAGAACCGGAGATATCTTGGTTTCGGTCGGGTTTCAAGCTGAGATATGCATTTTCTACGATAATCTTGGTGAGACTTCTGTCAGAAGTTTGCAGAATCATCGGGATCGTTCATTTCGAGCTATTTAATGCGAGAAACACGTTATCTGGTTGTTTTCACCACTCCACAGTGCGTTTGATATGCAGAACCGGCGCCATCTTGAGTTTCGTGAGATTTCAAGCTGAGATATGCATTTTCTACGATAATCTTGGTGATACTTCTGTCAGAAGTATGCAGAATCATCGGGATCGCTCTTTTCGAGCTATTTAATGCGAGAAACACGTTATCTGGTGTTTTCACCACTCCACAGTGCGTTTGACATGCAGAACCGGCGACATCTTGGATTTCGGCGGGGTTCAAGCTGAGATATGCATTTTCTACGATAATCTTGGTGAGACTTCCGTCAGAAGTATGCAGAAACTCCGAGATCGCTATTTTCGAGCTACTTAATGCGAGGAACACGTTAACTGGTGTTTTCACCACACCACAGTTCGTTTGATACGCAGAACCGGAGATATCTTGGTTTCGGTCGGGTTTCAAGCTGAGATATGCATTTTCTACGATAATCTTGGTGAGACTTCTGTCAGAAGTATGCAGAATCATCGGGATCGCTCTTTTCGAGCTATTTAATGCGAGAAACACGTTATTTGGTTTTTTCACCACTCCACAGAGCGTTTGACATGCAGATCCGGCGACATCTTGAATTTCGTCGGGGTTCAAGCTGAGATATGCATTTTCTACGATAATCTTGGTGAGACTTCTGTCAGAAGTATGCAGAATCATGGGGATCGCTCTTTTCGAGCTATTTAATGCGAGAAACACGTTATCTGGTGTTTTCACCACTCCACAGTGCGTTTGACATGCAGAACCGGCGACATCTTGGATTTCGTCGGGGTTCAAGCTGAGATATGCATTTTCTACGATAATCTTGGTGAGACTTCAGTCAGAAGTATGCAGAATCATCGGGTTCGCTCTTATCGAGCTATTTAATGCGAGAAACGCGTTATCTGGTGTTTTCACCACTCCACAGTGCGTTTGATATGCAGAACCGGAGATATCTTGGTTTCGGTCGGGTTTCAAGCTGAGATATGCATTTTCTACGATAATCTTGGTGAGACTTCTGTCAGAAGTATGCAGAATCATCGGGATCGCTCATTTCGAGCTATTTAATGCGAGAAACACGTTATCTGGTTGTTTTCACCACTCCACAGTGCGTTTGATATGCAGAACCGGCGCCATCTTGAGTTTCGTGAGATTTCAAGCTGAGATATGCATTTTCTACGATAATCTTGGTGAGACTTCTGTCAGAAGTATGCAGAATCATCGGGATCGCTCTTTTCGAGCTATTTAATGCGAGAAACACGTTATCTGGTGTTTTCACCACTCCACAGTGCGTTTGACATGCAGAACCGGCGACATCTTGGATTTCGGCGGGGTTCAAGCTGAGATATGCATTTTCTACGATAATCTTGGTGAGACTTCTGTCAGAAGTATGCAGAATCATCGGGATCGCTCTTTTCGAGCTTTTTAATGCGAGAAACACGTTATTTGGTTTTTTCACCACTCCACAGAGCGTTTGACATGCAGATCCGGCGACATCTTGAATTTCGTCGGGGTTCAAGCTGAGATATGCATTTTCTACGATAATCTTGGTGAGACTTCTGTCAGAAGTATGCAGAATCATGGGGATCGCTCTTTTCGAGCTATTTAATGCGAGAAACACGTTATCTGGTGTTTTCACCACTCCACAGTGCGTTTGACATGCAGAACCGGCGACATCTTGGATTTCGTCGGGGTTCAAGCTGAGATATGCATTTTCTACGATAATCTTGGTGAGACTTCTGTCAGAAGTATGCAGAATCATGGGGATCGCTCTTTTCGAGCTATTTAATGCGAGAAACACGTTATCTGGTGTTTTCACCACTCCACAGTGCGTTTGACATGCAGAACCGGAGATATCTTGGTTTCGGTCGGGTTTCAAGCTGAGATATGCATGTTCTACGATAATCTTGGTGAGACTTCTGTCAGAAGTATGCAGAATCATCGGGATCGCTCTTTTCAAGCTATTTAATGCGAGAAACACGTTATCTGGTGTTTTCACCACTCCACAGTGCGTTTGACATGCAGAACCGGAGATATCTTGGTTTCGGTCGGGTTTCAAGCTGAGATATGCATGTTCTACGATAATCTTGGTGAGACTTCTGTCAGAAGTATGCAGAATCATCGGGATCGCTCTTTTCGAGCTATTTAATGCGAGAAACACGTTATCTGGTTTTTTCAACACTCCACAGTGCTTTTGACATGCAGAACCGGCGACATCTTGGATTTCGTCGGGGTTCAAGCTGAGATATGCATTTTCTACGATAATCTTGGTGAGACTTCTGTCAGAAGTATGCAGAATCATCGGGATCGCTCTTTTCGAGCTATTTAATGCGAGATACACGTTATCTGGTGTTTTCACCACTCCACAGTGCGTTTGACATGCAGAACCGGCGACATCTTGGATTTCGTCGGGGTTCACGCTTAGATATGCATTTTCTACGATAATCTTGGTGAGACTTCTGTCAGAAGTATGCAGAATCATCGGGATCGCTCTTTTCGAGCTATTTAATGCGAGAAACACGTTATCTGGTGTTTTCACCACTCCACAGTGCGTTTGACATGCAGAACCGGCGACATCTTTGATTTCGTCGGGGTTCACGCTGAGATATGCATTTTCTACGATAATCTTGGTGAGACCTCTGTCAGAAGTATGCAGAATCATCTAGATCGCTCTTTTCGAGCTATTTAATGCGACAAACACGTTTTCTGATGTATTCACCACTCCACAGATCGTTTGACATGCAGAACCAGAGATATCTTGGTTTCGGTCGGGTTTCAAGCTGAGATATGCATTTTCTACGATAATCTTGGTGAGACTTCTGTCAGAAGTATGCAGAATCATCGGGATCGCTCATTTCGAGCTATTTAATGCGAGAAACACGTTATCTGGTTGTTTTCACCACTCCACAGTGCGTTTGATATGCAGAACCGGCGACATCTTGAGTTTCGTGAGATTTCAAGCTGAGATATGCATTTTCTACGATAATCTTGGTGAGACTTCTGTCAGAAGTATGCAGAATCATCGGGATCGCTCTTTTCGAGCTATTTAATGCGAGAAACACGTTATCTGGTGTTTTCACCACTCCACAGATCGTTTGACATGCAGAACCGGCGACATCTTGGATTTCGTCGGGGTTCACGCTGAGATATGCATTTTCTACGATAATCTTGGTGAGACTTCTGTCAGAAGTATGCAGAAACTCCGAGATCGCTCATTTCGAGCTATTTAATGCGAGAAACACGTTATCTGGTTTTTTCACCACTCCACAGTAGGTTTGACATGCAGAACCGGAGATATCATGGTTTCGGTCGGGTTTCAAGCTGAGATATGCATGTTCTACGATAATCCTGGTGAGACTTCTGTCAGAAGTATGCAGAATCATCGGGATCGCTCTTTTCGAGCTATTTAATGCGAGAAACACGTTATTTGGTTTTTTCACCACTCCACAGTGCGTTTGACATGCAGAACCGGCGACATCTTGGATTTCGTCGGGGTTCAAGCTGAGATATGCATTTTCTACGATAATCTTGGTGAGACTTCTGTCAGAAGTATGCAGAATCATCGGGATCGCTCTTTTCGAGCTATTTAATGCGAGAAACACGTTATCTGGTGTTTTCACCACTCCACAGTGCGTTTGACATGCAGAACCGGCGACATCTTGGATTTCGGCGGGGTTCAAGCTGAGATATGCATTTTCTACGATAATCTTGGTGAGACTTCTGTCAGAAGTATGCAGAATCATCGGGATCGCTCTTTTCGAGCTATTTAATGCGAGAAACACGTTATTTGGTTTTTTCACCACTCCACAGAGCGTTTGACATGCAGATCCGGCGACATCTTGAATTTCGTCGGGGTTCAAGCTGAGATATGCATTTTCTACGATAATCTTGGTGAGACTTCTGTCAGAAGTATGCAGAATCATGGGGATCGCTCTTTTCGAGCTATTTAATGCGAGAAACACGTTATCTGGTGTTTTCACCACTCCACAGTGCGTTTGACATGCAGAACCGGCGACATCTTGGATTTCGTCAGGGTTCAAGCTGAGATATGCATTTTCTACGATAATCTTGGTGAGACTTCAGTCAGAAGTATGCAGAATCATCGGGTTCGCTCTTATCGAGCTATTTAATGCGAGAAACTCGTTATCTGGTGTTTTCACCACTCCACAGTGCGTTTGATATGCAGAACCGGAGATATCTTGGTTTCGGTCGGGTTTCAAGCTGAGATATGCATTTTCTACGATAATCTTGGTGAGACTTCTGTCAGAAGTTTGCAGAATCATCGGGATCGTTCATTTCGAGCTATTTAATGCGAGAAACACGTTATCTGGTTGTTTTCACCACTCCACAGTGCGTTTGATATGCAGAACCGGCGCCATCTTGAGTTTCGTGAGATTTCAAGCTGAGATATGCATTTTCTACGATAATCTTGGTGATACTTCTGTCAGAAGTATGCAGAATCATCGGGATCGCTCTTTTCGAGCTATTTAATGCGAGAAACACGTTATCTGGTGTTTTCACCACTCCACAGTGCGTTTGACATGCAGAACCGGCGACATCTTGGATTTCGGCGGGGTTCAAGCTGAGATATGCATTTTCTACGATAATCTTGGTGAGACTTCCGTCAGAAGTATGCAGAAACTTCGAGATCGCTATTTTCGAGCTACTTAATGCGAGGAACACGTTAACTGGTGTTTTCACCACACCACAGTTCGTTTGATACGCAGAACCGGAGATATCTTGGTTTCGGTCGGGTTTCAAGCTGAGATATGCATTTTCTACGATAATCTTGGTGAGACTTCTGTCAGAAGTATGCAGAATCATCGGGATCGCTCTTTTCGAGCTATTTAATGCGAGAAACACGTTATTTGGTTTTTTCACCACTCCACAGAGCGTTTGACATGCAGATCCGGCGACATCTTGAATTTCGTCGGGGTTCAAGCTGAGATATGCATTTTCTACGATAATCTTGGTGAGACTTCTGTCAGAAGTATGCAGAATCATGGGGATCGCTCTTTTCGAGCTATTTAATGCGAGAAACACGTTATCTGGTGTTTTCACCACTCCACAGTGCGTTTGACATGCAGAACCGGCGACATCTTGGATTTCGTCGGGGTTCAAGCTGAGATATGCATTTTCTACGATAATCTTGGTGAGACTTCAGTCAGAAGTATGCAGAATCATCGGGTTCGCTCTTATCGAGCTATTTAATGCGAGAAACACGTTATCTGGTGTTTTCACCACTCCACAGTGCGTTTGATATGCAGAACCGGAGATATCTTGGTTTCGGTCGGGTTTCAAGCTGAGATATGCATTTTCTACGATAATCTTGGTGAGACTTCTGTCAGAAGTATGCAGAATCATCGGGATCGCTCATTTCGAGCTATTTAATGCGAGAAACACGTTATCTGGTTGTTTTCACCACTCCACAGTGCGTTTGATATGCAGAACCGGCGCCATCTTGAGTTTCGTGAGATTTCAAGCTGAGATATGCATTTTCTACGATAATCTTGGTGAGACTTCTGTCAGAAGTATGCAAAATCATCGGGATCGCTCTTTTCGAGCTATTTAATGCGAGCAACACGTTATCTGGTGTTTTCACCACTCCACAGTGCGTTTGATATGCAGAACCGGCGACATCTTGGCTTTCTTCGGGTATCAAGCTGAGATATGCATTTTCTACGATAATCTTGGTGAGACTTCTCTCAGAAGTATGCAGAATCATCTAGATCGCTCTTTTCGAGCTATTTAATGCGAGAAACACGTTTACTGGTGTATTCACCACTCCACAGTACGTTTGACATGCAGAACCGGAGATATCTTGGTTTCGGTCGGGTTTCAAGCTGAGATATGCATGTTCTACGATAATCCTGGTGAGACTTCTGTCAGAAGTGTGCAGAATCATCGGGATCGCTCTTTTCGAGCTATTTAATGCGAGAAACACGTTATCTGGTGTTTTCACCACTCCACAGTGCGTTTGACATGAAGAACCGGCGACATCTTGGATTTCGTCGGGGTTCAAGCTGAGATATGCATTTTCTACGATAATCTTGGTGAGACTTCAGTCAGAAGTATGCAGAATCATCGGGTTCGCTCTTTTCGAGCTATTTAATGCGAGAAACACGTTATCTGGTGTTTTCACCACTCCACAGATCGTTTGACATGCAGAACCGGCGACATCTTGGATTTCGTCGGGGTTCACGCTGAGATATGCATTTTCTACGATAATCTTGGTGAGACTTCTGTCAGAAGTATGCAGAATCATCGGGATCGCTCTTTTCGAGCTATTTAATGCGAGAAACACGTTATCTGGTGTTTTCACCACTCCACAGTGCGTTTGACATGCAGAACCGGCGACATCTTGGATTTCGTCGGGGTTCACGCTGAGATATGCATTTTCTACGATAATCTTGGTGAGACTTCTGTCAGAAGTATGCAGAATCATCGGGATCGCTCTTTTCGAGCTATTTAATGCGAGAAACACGTTATCTGGTGTTTTCACCACTCCACAGTGCGTTTGACATGCAGAACCGGCGACATATTGGATTTCGTCGGGGTTCACGCTGAGATATGCATTTTCTACGATAATCTTGGTGAAACTTCTGTCAGAAGTATGCAGAATCATTGGGATCGCTCTTTTCGAGCTATTTAATACGAGCAACACGTTATCTGGTGTTTTCACCACTCCACAGTGCGTTTGATATGCAGAACCGGCGACATCTTGGCTTTCTTCGGGTATCAAGCTGAGATATGCATTTTCTACGATAATCTTGGTGAGACTTCTCTCAGAAGTATGCAGAATCATCGGGATCGCGCTTTTCGAGCTATTTAATGCGAGAAACACGTTATCTGGTTGTTTTCACCACTCCACAGTGCGTTCGATATGCAGAACCGGCGACATCTTGAGTTTCGTGAGATTTCAAGCTGAGATATGCATTTTCTACGATAATCTTGGTGAGACTTCTGTCAGAAGTATGCAGAATCTTCGAGATCGCTCTTTTCGAGCTACTTAATGCGAGAAACACGTTATCTGGTGTTTTCACCACTCCACAGATCGTTTGACATGCAGAACCGGCGACATCTTGGATTTCGTCGGGGTTCACGCTGAGATATGCATTTTCTACGATAATCTTGGTGAGACTTCTGTCAGAAGTATGCAGAATCATCGGGATCGCTCTTTTCGAGCTATTTACTGCGAGAAACACGTTATCTGGTGTTTTCACCACTCCACAGTGCGTTTGACATGCAGAACCGGCGACATCTTGGATTTCGTCGGGGTTCACGCTGAGATATGCATTTTCTACGATAATCTTGGTGAGACTTCTGTCAGAAGTATGCAGAATCATCGGGATCGCTCTTTTCGAGCTATTTAATGCGAGAAACACGTTATCTGGTGTTTTCACCACTCCACAGTGCGTTTGACATGCAGAACCGGCGACATCTTGGATTTCGTCGGGGTTCAAGCTGAGATATGCATTTTCTACGATAATCTTGGTGAGACCTCTGTCAGAAGTATGCAGAATCATCTAGATCGCTCTTTTCGTGCTATTTAATGCGAGAAACACGTTATCTGGTGTTTTCACCACTCCACAGTGCGTTTGACATGCAGAACCGGCGACATCTTGGATTTCGTCGGGGTTCACGCTGAGATATGCATTTTCTACGATAATCTTGGTGAGACTTCTGTCAGAAGTATGCAGAATCATCGGGATCGCTCTTTTCGAGCTATTTAATGCGAGAAACACGTTATCTGGTGTTTTCACCACTCCACAGTGCGTTTGACATGCAGAACCGGCGACATCTTGGATTTCGTCGGGGTTCAAGCTGAGATATGCATTTTCTACGATAATCTTGGTGAGACCTCTGTCAGAAGTATGCAGAATCATCGGGATCGCTCTTTTCGAGCTATTTAATGCGAGAAACACGTTATCTGGTGTTTTCACCACTCCACAGATCGTTTGACATGCAGAACCGGCGACATCTTGGATTTCGTCGGGGTTCACGCTGAGATATGCATTTTCTACGATAATCATGGTGAGACTTCTGTCAGAAGTATGCAGAAACTCCGAGATCGCTCATTTCGAGCTATTTAATGCGAGAAACACGTTATCTGGTTTTTTCACCACTCCACAGTACGTTTGACATGCAGAACCGGAGATATCATTGTTTCGGTCGGGTTTCAAGCTGAGATATGCATGTTCTACGATAATCCTGGTGAGACTTCTGTCAGAAGTATGCAGAATCATCGGGATCGCTCTTTTCGAGCTATTTAATGCGAGAAACACGTTATTTGGTTTTTTCACCACTCCACAGTGCGTTTGACATGCAGAACCGGCGACATCTTGGATTTCGTCGGGGTTCAAGCTGAGATATGCATTTTCTACGATAATCTTGGTGAGACTTCTGTCAGAAGTATGCAGAATCATCGGGATCGCTCTTTTCGAGCTATTTAATGCGAGAAACACGTTATCTGGTGTTTTCACCACTCCACAGTGCGTTTGACATGCAGAACCGGCGTCATCTTGGATTTCGGCGGGGTTCAAGCTGAGATATGCATTTTCTACGATAATCTTGGTGAGACTTCTGTCAGAAGTATGCAGAATCATCGGGATCGCTCTTTTCGAGCTATTTAATGCGAGAATCACGTTATCTGGTGTTTTCACCACTCCACAGTGCGTTTGACATGCAGAACCGGCGACATCTTGGATTTCGTCGGGGTTCACGCTGAGATATGCATTTTCTACGATAATCTTGGTGAGACTTCTGTCAGAAGTATGCAGAATCATCGGGATCGCTCTTTTCGAGCTATTTAATGCGAGAAACACGTTATCTGGTGTTTTCACCACTCCACAGTGCGTTTGACATGCAGAACCGGCGACATCTTGGATTTCGTCGGGGTTCACGCTGAGATATGCATTTTCTACGATAATCTTGGTGAAACTTCTGTCAGAAGTATGCAGAATCATTGGGATCGCTCTTTTCGAGCTATTTAATACGAGCAACACGTTATCTGGTGTTTTCACCACTCCACAGTGCGTTTGATATGCAGAACCGGCGACATCTTGGCTTTCTTCGGGTATCAAGCTGAGATATGCATTTTCTACGATAATCTTGGTGAGACTTCTCTCAGAAGTATGCAGAATCATCGGGATCGCGCTTTTCGAGCTATTTAATGCGAGAAACACGTTATCTGGTTGTTTTCACCACTCCACAGTGCGTTCGATATGCAGAACCGGCGACATCTTGAGTTTCGTGAGATTTCAAGCTGAGATATGCATTTTCTACGATAATCTTGGTGAGACTTCTGTCAGAAGTATGCAGAATCTTCGAGATCGCTCTTTTCGAGCTACTTAATGCGAGAAACACGTTATCTGGTGTTTTCACCACTCCACAGATCGTTTGACATGCAGAACCGGCGACATCTTGGATTTCGTCGGGGTTCACGCTGAGATATGCATTTTCTACGATAATCTTGGTGAGACTTCTGTCAGAAGTATGCAGAATCATCGGGATCGCTCTTTTCGAGCTATTTACTGCGAGAAACACGTTATCTGGTGTTTTCACCACTCCACAGTGCGTTTGACATGCAGAACCGGCGACATCTTGGATTTCGTCGGGTATCACGCTGAGATATGCATTTTCTACGATAATCTTGGTGAGACTTCTGTCAGAAGTATGCAGAATCATCGGGATTGCTCTTTTCGAGCTATTTAATGCGAGAAACACGTTATCTGGTGTTTTCACCACTCCACAGATCGTTTGACATGCAGAACCGGCGACATCTTGGATTTCGTCGGGGTTCACGCTGAGATATGCATTTTCTACGATAATCTTGGTGAGACTTCTGTCAGAAGTATGCAGAATCATCGGGATCGCTCTTTTCGAGCTATTTACTGCGAGAAACACGTTATCTGGTGTTTTCACCACTCCACAGTGCGTTTGACATGCAGAACCGGCGACATCTTGGATTTCGTCGGGTATCACGCTGAGATATGCATTTTCTACGATAATCTTGGTGAGACTTCTGTCAGAAGTATGCAGAATCATCGGGATTGCTCTTTTCGAGCTATTTAATGCGAGAAACACGTTATCTGGTGTTTTCACCACTCCACAGTGCGTTTGACATGCAGAACCGGCGACATCTTGGATTTCGTCGGGGTTCAAGCTGAGATATGCATTTTCTACGATAATCTTGGTGAGACCTCTGTCAGAAGTATGCAGAATCATCTAGATCGCTCTTTTCGTGCTATTTAATGCGAGAAACAGGTTATCTGGTGTTTTCACGACTCCACAGATCGTTTGACATGCAGAACCGGCGACATCTTGGCTTTCTTCGGGTATCAAGCTGAGATATGCATTTTCTACGATAATCTTGGTGAGACTTCTGTCAGAAGTATGCAGAATCATCGGGATCGCTCTTTTCGAGCTATTTAATGCGAGAAACACGTTATCTGGTGTTTTCACCACTCCACAGATCGTTTGACATGCAGAACCGGCGACATCTTGGATTTCGTCGGGGTTCACGCTGAGATATGCATTTTCTACGATAATCTTGGTGAGACTTCTGTCAGAAGTATGCAGAAACTCCGAGATCGCTCATTTCGAGCTATTTAATGCGAGAAACACGTTATCTGGTTTTTTCACCACTCCACAGTACGTTTGACATGCAGAACCGGAGATATCATTGTTTCGGTCGGGTTTCAAGCTGAGATATGCATGTTCTACGATAATCCTGGTGAGACTTCTGTCAGAAGTATGCAGAATCATCGGGATCGCTCTTTTCGAGCTATTTAATGCGAGAAACACGTTATTTGGTTTTTTCACCACTCCACAGTGCGTTTGACATGCAGAACCGGCGACATCTTGGATTTCGTCGGGGTTCAAGCTGAGATATGCATTTTCTACGATAATCTTGGTGAGACTTCTGTCAGAAGTATGCAGAATCATCGGGATCGCTCTTTTCGAGCTATTTAATGCGAGAAACACGTTATCTGGTGTTTTCACCACTCCACAGTGCGTTTGACATGCAGAACCGGCGACATCTTGGATTTCGGCGGGGTTCAAGCTGAGATATGCATTTTCTACGATAATCTTGGTGAGACTTCTGTCAGAAGTATGCAGAATCATCGGGATCGCTCTTTTCGAGCTATTTAATGCGAGAAACACGTTATCTGGTGTTTTCACCACTCCACAGTGCGTTTGACATGCAGAACCGGCGACATCTTGGATTTCGTCGGGGTTCACGCTGAGATATGCATTTTCTACGATAATCTTGGTGAGACTTCTGTCAGAAGTATGCAGAATCATTGGGATCGCTCTTTTCGAGCTATTTAATACGAGCAACACGTTATCTGGTGTTTTCACCACTCCACAGTGCGTTTGATATGCAGAACCGGCGACATCTTGGCTTTCTTCGGGTATCAAGCTGAGATATGCATTTTCTACGATAATCTTGGTGAGACTTCTCTCAGAAGTATGCAGAATCATCGGGATCGCGCTTTTCGAGCTATTTAATGCGAGAAACACGTTATCTGGTTGTTTTCACCACTCCACAGTGCGTTCGATATGCAGAACCGGCGACATCTTGAGTTTCGTGAGATTTCAAGCTGAGATATGCATTTTCTACGATAATCTTGGTGAGACTTCTGTCAGAAGTATGCAGAATCTTCGAGATCGCTCTTTTCGAGCTACTTAATGCGAGAAACACGTTATCTGGTGTTTTCACCACTCCACAGATCGTTTGACATGCAGAACCGGCGACATCTTGGATTTCGTCGGGGTTCACGCTGAGATATGCATTTTCTACGATAATCTTGGTGAGACTTCTGTCAGAAGTATGCAGAATCATCGGGATCGCTCTTTTCGAGCTATTTACTGCGAGAAACACGTTATCTGGTGTTTTCACCACTCCACAGTGCGTTTGACATGCAGAACCGGCGACATCTTGGATTTCGTCGGGGTTCACGCTGAGATATGCATTTTCTACGATAATCTTGGTGAGACTTCTGTCAGAAGTATGCAGAATCATCGGGATCGCTCTTTTCGAGCTATTTAATGCGAGAAACACGTTATCTGGTGTTTTCACCACTCCACAGTGCGTTTGACAGGCAGAACCGGCGACATCTTGGATTTCGTCGGGGTTCAAGCTGAGATATGCATTTTCTACGATAATCTTGGTGAGACCTCTGTCAGAAGTATGCAGAATCATCTAGATCGCTCTTTTCGTGCTATTTAATGCGAGAAACACGTTATCTGGTGTTTTCACGACTCCACAGATCGTTTGACATGCAGAACCGGCGACATCTTGGCTTTCTTCGGGTATCAAGCTGAGATATGCATTTTCTACGATAATCTTGGTGAGACTTCTGTCAGAAGTATGCAGAATCATCGGGATCGCTCTTTTCGAGCTATTTAATGCGAGAAACACGTTATTTGGTTTTTTCACCACTCCACAGAGCGTTTGACATGCAGATCCGGCGACATCTTGAATTTCGTCGGGGTTCAAGCTGAGATATGCATTTTCTACGATAATCTTGGTGAGACTTCTGTCAGAAGTATGCAGAATCATGGGGATCGCTCTTTTCGAGCTATTTAATGCGAGAAACACGTTATCTGGTGTTTTCACCACTCCACAGTGCGTTTGACATGCAGAAACGGCGACATCTTGGATTTCGTCGGGGTTCAAGCTGAGATATGCATTTTCTACGATAATCTTGGTGAGACTTCAGTCAGAAGTATGCAGAATCATCGGGTTCGCTCTTATCGAGCTATTTAATGCGAGAAACACGTTATCTGGTGTTTTCACCACTCCACAGTGCGTTTGATATGCAGAACCGGAGATATCTTGGTTTCGGTCGGGTTTCAAGCTGAGATATGCATTTTCTACGATAATCTTGGTGAGACTTCTGTCAGAAGTATGCAGAATCATCGGGATCGTTCATTTCGAGATATTTAATGCGAGAAACACGTTATCTGGTTGTTTTCACCACTCCACAGTGCGTTTGATATGCAGAACCGGCGCCATCTTGAGTTTCGTGAGATTTCAAGCTGAGATATGCATTTTCTACGATAATCTTGGTGAGACTTCTGTCAGAAGTATGCAGAATCATCGGGATCGCTCTTTTCGAGCTATTTAATGCGAGAAACACGTTATCTGGTGCTTTCACCACTCCACAGTGCGTTTGACATGCAGAACCGGCGACATCTTGGATTTCGGCGGGGTTCAAGCTGAGATATGCATTTTCTACGATAATCTTGGTGAGACTTCTGTCAGAAGTATGCAGAATCATCGGGATCGCTCTTTTCGAGCTATTTAATGCGAGAAACACGTTATCTGGTGTTTTCACCACTCCACAGTGCGTTTGACATGCAGAACCGGCGACATCTTGGATTTCGGCGGGGTTCAAGCTGAGATATGCATTTTCTACGATAATCTTGGTGAGACTTCTGTCAGAAGTATGCAGAATCATCGGGATCGCTCTTTTCGAGCTATTTAATGCGAGAAACACGTTATCTGGTGTTTTCACCACTCCACAGTGCGTTTGACATGCAGAACCGGCGACATCTTGGATTTCGTCGGGGTTCACGCTGAGATATGCATTTTCTACGATAATCTTGGTGAGACTTCTGTCAGAAGTATGCAGAATCATTGGGATCGCTCTTTTCGAGCTATTTAATACGAGCAACACGTTATCTGGTGTTTTCACCACTCCACAGTGCGTTTGATATGCAGAACCGGCGACATCTTGGCTTTCTTCGGGTATCAAGCTGAGATATGCATTTTCTACGATAATCTTGGTGAGACTTCTCTCAGAAGTATGCAGAATCATCGGGATCGCGCTTTTCGAGCTATTTAATGCGAGAAACACGTTATCTGGTTGTTTTCACCACTCCACAGTGCGTTCGATATGCAGAACCGGCGACATCTTGAGTTTCGTGAGATTTCAAGCTGAGATATGCATTTTCTACGATAATCTTGGTGAGACTTCTGTCAGAAGTATGCAGAATCTTCGAGATCGCTCTTTTCGAGCTACTTAATGCGAGAAACACGTTATCTGGTGTTTTCACCACTCCACAGATCGTTTGACATGCAGAACCGGCGACATCTTGGATTTCGTCGGGGTTCACGCTGAGATATGCATTTTCTACGATAATCTTGGTGAGACTTCTGTCAGAAGTATGCAGAATCATCGGGATCGCTCTTTTCGAGCTATTTACTGCGAGAAACACGTTATCTGGTGTTTTCACCACTCCACAGTGCGTTTGACATGCAGAACCGGCGACATCTTGGATTTCGTCGGGGTTCACGCTGAGATATGCATTTTCTACGATAATCTTGGTGAGACTTCTGTCAGAAGTATGCAGAATCATCGGGATCGCTCTTTTCGAGCTATTTAATGCGAGAAACACGTTATCTGGTGTTTTCACCACTCCACAGTGCGTTTGACAGGCAGAACCGGCGACATCTTGGATTTCGTCGGGGTTCAAGCTGAGATATGCATTTTCTACGATAATCTTGGTGAGACCTCTGTCAGAAGTATGCAGAATCATCTAGATCGCTCTTTTCGTGCTATTTAATGCGAGAAACACGTTATCTGGTGTTTTCACGACTCCACAGATCGTTTGACATGCAGAACCGGCGACATCTTGGCTTTCTTCGGGTATCAAGCTGAGATATGCATTTTCTACGATAATCTTGGTGAGACTTCTGTCAGAAGTATGCAGAATCATCGGGATCGCTCTTTTCGAGCTATTTAATGCGAGAAACACGTTATTTGGTTTTTTCACCACTCCACAGAGCGTTTGACATGCAGATCCGGCGACATCTTGAATTTCGTCGGGGTTCAAGCTGAGATATGCATTTTCTACGATAATCTTGGTGAGACTTCTGTCAGAAGTATGCAGAATCATGGGGATCGCTCTTTTCGAGCTATTTAATGCGAGAAACACGTTATCTGGTGTTTTCACCACTCCACAGTGCGTTTGACATGCAGAAACGGCGACATCTTGGATTTCGTCGGGGTTCAAGCTGAGATATGCATTTTCTACGATAATCTTGGTGAGACTTCAGTCAGAAGTATGCAGAATCATCGGGTTCGCTCTTATCGAGCTATTTAATGCGAGAAACACGTTATCTGGTGTTTTCACCACTCCACAGTGCGTTTGATATGCAGAACCGGAGATATCTTGGTTTCGGTCGGGTTTCAAGCTGAGATATGCATTTTCTACGATAATCTTGGTGAGACTTCTGTCAGAAGTATGCAGAATCATCGGGATCGTTCATTTCGAGATATTTAATGCGAGAAACACGTTATCTGGTTGTTTTCACCACTCCACAGTGCGTTTGATATGCAGAACCGGCGCCATCTTGAGTTTCGTGAGATTTCAAGCTGAGATATGCATTTTCTACGATAATCTTGGTGAGACTTCTGTCAGAAGTATGCAGAATCATCGGGATCGCTCTTTTCGAGCTATTTAATGCGAGAAACACGTTATCTGGTGCTTTCACCACTCCACAGTGCGTTTGACATGCAGAACCGGCGACATCTTGGATTTCGGCGGGGTTCAAGCTGAGATATGCATTTTCTACGATAATCTTGGTGAGACTTCTGTCAGAAGTATGCAGAATCATCGGGATCGCTCTTTTCGAGCTATTTAATGCGAGAAACACGTTATTTGGTTTTTTCACCACTCCACAGAGCGTTTGACATGCAGATCCGGCGACATCTTGAATTTCGTCGGGGTTCAAGCTGAGATATGCATTTTCTACGATAATCTTGGTGAGACTTCTGTCAGAAGTATGCAGAATCATGGGGATCGCTCTTTTCGAGCTATTTAATGCGAGAAACACGTTATCTGGTGTTTTCACCACTCCACAGATCGTTTGAAATGCAGAACCGGCGACATCTTGGATTTCGTCGGGGTTCACGCTGAGATATGCATTTTCTACAATAATCTTGGTGATACTTCCGTCAGAAGTATGCAGAAACTCCGAGATCGCTATTTTCGAGCTACTTAATCCGAGGAACACGTTAACTGGTGTTTTCACCACACCACAGTTCGTTTGATACGCAGAACCGGAGATATCTTGGTTTCGGTCGGGTTTCAAGCTGAGATATGCATTTTCTACGATAATCTTGGTGAGACGTCTGTCAGAAGTATGCAGAATCATCGGTATCGCTCTTTTCGTGCTACTTAATGCGAGGAACACGTTATCTGGTGTTTTCACCACTCCACAGATCGTTTGACATGCAGAACCGGCGACATCTTGGTTTCGGTCGGGTTTCAAGCTGAGATATGCATTTTCTACGATAATCTTGGTGAGATGTCTGTCAGAAGTATGCAAAATCATCGGGATCGCTCTTTTCGAGCTATTTAATGCGAGCAACACGTTATCTGGTGTTTTCACCAATCCACAGTGCGTTTGATATGCAGAACCGGCGACATCTTGGCTTTCTTCGGGTATCAAGCTGAGATATGCATTTTCTACGATAATCTTGGTGAGACTTCTCTCAGAAGTATGCAGAATCATCTAGATCGCTCTTTTCGAGCTATTTAATGCGAGAAACACGTTATCTGGTGTTTTCACCACTCCACAGATCGTTTGACATGCAGAACCGGCGACATCTTGGATTTCGTCGGGGTTCACGCTGAGATATGCATTTTCTACGATAATCTTGGTGAGACTTCTGTCAGAAGTATGCAGAATCATCGGGATCGCTCTTTTCGAGCTATTTAATGCGAGAAACACGTTATCTGGTGTTTTCACCACTCCACAGTGCGTTTGACATGCAGAACCGGCGACATCTTGGATTTCGTCGGGGTTCACGCTGAGATATGCATTTTCTACGATAATCTTGGTGAGACTTCTGTCAGAAGTATGCAGAATCATCGGGATCGCTCTTTTCGAGCTATTTACTGCGAGAAACACGTTATCTGGTGTTTTCACCACTCCACAGTGCGTTTGACATGCAGAACCGGCGACATCTTGGATTTCGTCGGGGTTCACGCTGAGATATGCATTTTCTACGATAATCTTGGTGAGACTTCTGTCAGAAGTATGCAGAATCATTGGGATCGCTCTTTTCGAGCTATTTAATACGAGCAACACGTTATCTGGTGTTTTCACCACTCCACAGTGCGTTTGATATGCAGAACCGGCGACATCTTGGCTTTCTTCGGGTATCAAGCTGAGATATGCATTTTCTACGATAATCTTGGTGAGACTTCTCTCAGAAGTATGCAGAATCATCGGGATCGCGCTTTTCGAGCTATTTAATGCGAGAAACACGTTATCTGGTTGTTTTCACCACTCCACAGTGCGTTCGATATGCAGAACCGGCGACATCTTGAGTTTCGTGAGATTTCAAGCTGAGATATGCATTTTCTACGATAATCTTGGTGAGACTTCTGTCAGAAGTATGCAGAATCTTCGAGATCGCTCTTTTCGAGCTACTTAATGCGAGAAACACGTTATCTGGTGTTTTCACCACTCCACAGATCGTTTGACATGCAGAACCGGCGACATCTTGGATTTCGTCGGGGTTCACGCTGAGATATGCATTTTCTACGATAATCTTGGTGAGACTTCTGTCAGAAGTATGCAGAATCATCGGGATCGCTCTTTTCGAGCTATTTACTGCGAGAAACACGTTATCTGGTGTTTTCACCACTCCACAGTGCGTTTGACATGCAGAACCGGCGACATCTTGGATTTCGTCGGGGTTCACGCTGAGATATGCATTTTCTACGATAATCTTGGTGAGACTTCTGTCAGAAGTATGCAGAATCATCGGGATCGCTCTTTTCGAGCTATTTAATGCGAGAAACACGTTATCTGGTGTTTTCACCACTCCACAGTGCGTTTGACATGCAGAACCGGCGACATCTTGGATTTCGTCGGGGTTCAAGCTGAGATATGCATTTTCTACGATAATCTTGGTGAGACCTCTGTCAGAAGTATGCAGAATCATCTAGATCGCTCTTTTCGTGCTATTTAATGCGAGAAACACGTTTTCTGGTGTATTCACCACTCCACAGTACGTTTGACACGCAGAACCGTAGATATCTTGGTTTCTGTCGGGTTTCAAGCTGAGATATGCATTTTCTATCATAATCTTGGTTAGACGTCTGTCAGAAGTATGCAAAATCATCGGGATCGCTCTTTTCCTGCTACTTAATGCGAGGAACACGTTATCTGGTGTTTTTACCACTCCACAGATCGTTTGACATGCAGAACCGGCGACATCTTGGTTTCGGTCGGGTTTCAAACTGAGATATGCATTTTCTATGATAATCTTGGTGAGATGTCTGTCAGAAGTATGCAAAATCATCGGGATCGCTCTTTTCGAGCTATTTAATGCGAGCAACACGTTATCTGGTGTTTTCACGACTCCACAGATCGTTTGACATGCAGAACCGGCGACATCTTGGCTTTCTTCGGGTATCAAGCTGAGATATGCATTTTCTACGATAATCTTGGTGAGACTTCTCTCAGAAGTATGCTGAATCATCGGGATCCCGCTTTTCGAGCTATTTAAAGCGAGAAACACGTTATCTGGTTGTTTTCACCACTCCACAGTGCGTTTGATATGCAGAACCGGCGACATCTTGAGTTTCGTGAGATTTCAAGCTGAGATATGCATTTTCTACGATAATCTTGGTGAGACTTCTGTCAGAAGTATGCAGAATCTTCGCGATCGCTCTTTTCGAGCTACTTAATGCGAGAAACACGTTATCTGGTGTTTTCACGACTCCACAGATCGTTTGACATGCAGAACCGGCGACATCTTGGATTTCGTCGGGGTTCACGCTGAGATATGCATTTTCTACGATAATGTTGGTGAGACTTCTGTCAGAAGTATGCAGAATCATCGGGATCGCTCTTTTCGAGCTATTTATTGCGAGAAACACGTTATCTGGTGTTTTCACCACTCCACAGTGCGTTTGACATGCAGAACCGGCGACATGTTGGATTTCGTCGGGGTTCACGCTGAGATATGCATTTTCTACGATAATCTTGGTGAGACCTCTGTCAGAAGTATGCAGAATCATCTAGATCGCTCTTTTCGAGCTATTTAATGCGAGAAACACGTTATTTGGTTTTTTCACCACTCCACAGAGCGTTTGACATGCAGATCCGGCGACATCTTGAATTTCGTCGGGGTTCAAGCTGAGATATGCATTTTCTACGATAATCTTGGTGAGACTTCTGTAAGAAGTATGCAGAATCATGGGGATCGCTCTTTTCGAGCTATTTAATGCGAGAAACACGTTATCTGGTGTTTTCACCACTCCACAGTGCGTTTGACATGCAGAACCGGCGACATGTTGGATTTCGTCGGGGTTCACGCTGAGATATGCATTTTCTACGATAATCTTGGTGAGACTTCTGTCAGAAGTATGCAGAATCATCGGGATCGCTCTTTTCGAGCTATTTAATGCGAGAAACACGTTATCTGGTGTTTTCACCACTCCACAGTGCGTTTGACATGCAGAACCGGCGACATCTTGGATTTCGGCGGGGTTCAAGCTGAGATATGCATTTTCTACGATAATCTTGGTGAGACTTCTGTCAGAAGTATGCAGAATCATCGGGATCGCTCTTTTCGAGCTATTTAATGCGAGAAACACGTTATTTGGTTTTTTCACCACTCCACAGAGCGGTTGACATGCAGATCCGGCGACATCTTGAATTTCGTCGGGGTTCAAGCTGAGATATGCATTTTCTACGATAATCTTGGTGAGACTTCTGTCAGAAGTATGCAGAATCATGGGGATCGCTCTTTTCGAGCTATTTAATGCGAGAAACACGTTATCTGGTGTTTTCACCACTCCACAGTGCGTTTGACATGCAGAACCGGCGACATCTTGGATTTCGTCGGGGTTCAAGCTGAGATATGCATTTTCTACGATAATCTTGGTGAGACTTCAGTCAGAAGTATGCAGAATCATCGGGTTCGCTCTGATCGAGCTATTTAATGCGAGAAACACGTTATCTGGTGTTTTCACCACTCCACAGTGCGTTTGATATGCAGAACCGGAGATATCTTGGTTTCGGTCGGGTTTCAAGCTGAGATATGCATTTTCTACGATAATCTTGGTGAGACTTCTGTCAGAAGTATACAGAACCTTCGAGATCGCTCTTTTCGAGCTACTTAATGCGAGAAACACGATTTCGGGTGTTTTCACCAATCCACAGTGCGTTTGATATGCAGAACCGGCGCCATCTTGAGTTTCGTGAGATTTCAAGCTGAGATATGCATTTTCTACGATAATCTTGGTGAGACTTCTGTCAGAAGTATGCAGAATCATCGGGATCGCTCTTTTCGAGCTATTTAATGCGAGAAACACGTTATCTGGTGTTTTCACCACTCCACAGTGCGTTTGACATGCAGAACCGGCGACATCTTGGATTTCGGCGGGGTTCAAGCTGAGATATGCATTTTCTACGATAATCTTGGTGAGACTTCTGTCAGAAGTATGCAGAATCATCGGGATCGATCTTTTCGAGCTATTTAATGCGAGAAACACGTTATTTGGTTTTTTCACCACTCCACAGAGCGTTTGACATGCAGATCCGGCGACATCTTGAATTTCGTCGGGGTTCAAGCTGAGATATGCATTTTCTACGATAATCTTGGTGAGACTTCTGTCAGAAGTATGCAGAATCATGGGGATCGCTCTTTTCGAGCTATTTAATGCGAGAAACACGTTATCTGGTGTTTTCACCACTCCACAGATCGTTTGAAATGCAGAACCGGCGACATCTTGGATTTCGTCGGGGTTCACGCTGAGATATGCATTTTCTACAATAATCTTGGTGAGACTTCCGTCAGAAGTATGCAGAAACTCCGAGATCGCTATTTTCGAGCTACTTAATGCGAGGAACACGTTAACTGGTGTTTTCACCACACCACAGTTCGTTTGATACGCAGAACCGGAGATATCTTGGTTTCGGTCGGGTTTCAAGCTGAGATATGCATTTTCTACGATAATCTTGGTGAGACGTCTGTCAGAAGTATGCAGAATCATCGGTATCGCTCTTTTCGTGCTACTTAATGCGAGGAACACGTTATCTGGTGTTTTCACCACTCCACAGATCGTTTGACATGCAGAACCGGCGACATCTTGGTTTCGGTCGGGTTTCAAGCTGAGATATGCATTTTCTACGATAATCTTGGTGAGATGTCTGTCAGAAGTATGCAAAATCATCGGGATCGCTCTTTTCGAGCTATTTAATGCGAGCAACACGTTATCTGGTGTTTTCACCAATCCACAGTGCGTTTGATATGCAGAACCGGCGACATCTTGGCTTTCTTCGGGTATCAAGCTGAGATATGCATTTTCTACGATAATCTTGGTGAGACTTCTCTCAGAAGTATGCAGAATCATCTAGATCGCTCTTTTCGAGCTATTTAATGCGAGAAACACGTTATCTGGTGTTTTCACCACTCCACAGATCGTTTGACATGCAGAACCGGCGACATCTTGGATTTCGTCGGGGTTCACGCTGAGATATGCATTTTCTACGATAATCTTGGTGAGACTTCTGTCAGAAGTATGCAGAATCATCGGGATCGCTCTTTTCGAGCTATTTAATACGAGAAACACGTTATCTGGTGTTTTCACCACTCCACAGTGCGTTTGACATGCAGAACCGGCGACATCTTGGATTTCGTCGGGGTTCACGCTGAGATATGCATTTTCTACGATAATCTTGGTGAGACTTCTGTCAGAAGTATGCAGAATCATCGGGATCGCTCTTTTCGAGCTATTTAATGCGAGAAACACGTTATCTGGTGTTTTCACCACTCCACAGTGCGTTTGACATGCAGAACCGGCGACATCTTGGATTTCGTCGGGGTTCACGCTGAGATATGCATTTTCTACGATAATCTTGGTGAGACTTCTGTCAGAAGTATGAAGAATCATTGGGATCGCTCTTTTCGAGCTATTTAATACGAGCAACACGTTATCTGGTGTTTTCACCACTCCACAGTGCGTTTGATATGCAGAACCGGCGACATCTTGGCTTTCTTCGGGTATCAAGCTGAGATATGCATTTTCTACGATAATCTTGGTGAGACTTCTCTCAGAAGTATGCAGAATCATCGGGATCGCGCTTTTCGAGCTATTTAATGCGAGAAACACGTTATCTGGTTGTTTTCACCACTCCACAGTGCGTTCGATATGCAGAACCGGCGACATCTTGAGTTTCGTGAGATTTCAAGCTGAGATATGCATTTTCTACGATAATCTTGGTGAGACTTCTGTCAGAAGTATGCAGAATCTTCGAGATCGCTCTTTTCGAGCTACTTAATGCGAGAAACACGTTATCTGGTGTTTTCACCACTCCACAGATCGTTTGACATGCAGAACCGGCGACATCTTGGATTTCGTCGGGGTTCACGCTGAGATATGCATTTTCTACGATAATCTTGGTGAGACTTCTGTCAGAAGTATGCAGAATCATGGGGATCGCTCTTTTCGAGCTATTTAATGCGAGAAACACGTTATCTGGTGTTTTCACCACTCCACAGATCGTTTGAAATGCAGAACCGGCGACATCTTGGATTTCGTCGGGGTTCACGCTGAGATATGCATTTTCTACAATAATCTTGGTGATACTTCCGTCAGAAGTATGCAGAAACTCCGAGATCGCTATTTTCGAGCTACTTAATCCGAGGAACACGTTAACTGGTGTTTTCACCACACCACAGTTCGTTTGATACGCAGAACCGGAGATATCTTGGTTTCGGTCGGGTTTCAAGCTGAGATATGCATTTTCTACGATAATCTTGGTGAGACGTCTGTCAGAAGTATGCAGAATCATCGGTATCGCTCTTTTCGTGCTACTTAATGCGAGGAACACGTTATCTGGTGTTTTCACCACTCCACAGATCGTTTGACATGCAGAACCGGCGACATCTTGGTTTCGGTCGGGTTTCAAGCTGAGATATGCATTTTCTACGATAATCTTGGTGAGATGTCTGTCAGAAGTATGCAAAATCATCGGGATCGCTCTTTTCGAGCTATTTAATGCGAGCAACACGTTATCTGGTGTTTTCACCAATCCACAGTGCGTTTGATATGCAGAACCGGCGACATCTTGGCTTTCTTCGGGTATCAAGCTGAGATATGCATTTTCTACGATAATCTTGGTGAGACTTCTCTCAGAAGTATGCAGAATCATCTAGATCGCTCTTTTCGAGCTATTTAATGCGAGAAACACGTTATCTGGTGTTTTCACCACTCCACAGATCGTTTGACATGCAGAACCGGCGACATCTTGGATTTCGTCGGGGTTCACGCTGAGATATGCATTTTCTACGATAATCTTGGTGAGACTTCTGTCAGAAGTATGCAGAATCATCGGGATCGCTCTTTTCGAGCTATTTAATGCGAGAAACACGTTATCTGGTGTTTTCACCACTCCACAGTGCGTTTGACATGCAGAACCGGCGACATCTTGGATTTCGTCGGGGTTCACGCTGAGATATGCATTTTCTACGATAATCTTGGTGAGACTTCTGTCAGAAGTATGCAGAATCATCGGGATCGCTCTTTTCGAGCTATTTACTGCGAGAAACACGTTATCTGGTGTTTTCACCACTCCACAGTGCGTTTGACATGCAGAACCGGCGACATCTTGGATTTCGTCGGGGTTCACGCTGAGATATGCATTTTCTACGATAATCTTGGTGAGACTTCTGTCAGAAGTATGCAGAATCATTGGGATCGCTCTTTTCGAGCTATTTAATACGAGCAACACGTTATCTGGTGTTTTCACCACTCCACAGTGCGTTTGATATGCAGAACCGGCGACATCTTGGCTTTCTTCGGGTATCAAGCTGAGATATGCATTTTCTACGATAATCTTGGTGAGACTTCTCTCAGAAGTATGCAGAATCATCGGGATCGCGCTTTTCGAGCTATTTAATGCGAGAAACACGTTATCTGGTTGTTTTCACCACTCCACAGTGCGTTCGATATGCAGAACCGGCGACATCTTGAGTTTCGTGAGATTTCAAGCTGAGATATGCATTTTCTACGATAATCTTGGTGAGACTTCTGTCAGAAGTATGCAGAATCTTCGAGATCGCTCTTTTCGAGCTACTTAATGCGAGAAACACGTTATCTGGTGTTTTCACCACTCCACAGATCGTTTGACATGCAGAACCGGCGACATCTTGGATTTCGTCGGGGTTCACGCTGAGATATGCATTTTCTACGATAATCTTGGTGAGACTTCTGTCAGAAGTATGCAGAATCATCGGGATCGCTCTTTTCGAGCTATTTACTGCGAGAAACACGTTATCTGGTGTTTTCACCACTCCACAGTGCGTTTGACATGCAGAACCGGCGACATCTTGGATTTCGTCGGGGTTCACGCTGAGATATGCATTTTCTACGATAATCTTGGTGAGACTTCTGTCAGAAGTATGCAGAATCATCGGGATCGCTCTTTTCGAGCTATTTAATGCGAGAAACACGTTATCTGGTGTTTTCACCACTCCACAGTGCGTTTGACATGCAGAACCGGCGACATCTTGGATTTCGTCGGGGTTCAAGCTGAGATATGCATTTTCTACGATAATCTTGGTGAGACCTCTGTCAGAAGTATGCAGAATCATCTAGATCGCTCTTTTCGTGCTATTTAATGCGAGAAACACGTTTTCTGGTGTATTCACCACTCCACAGTACGTTTGACACGCAGAACCGTAGATATCTTGGTTTCTGTCGGGTTTCAAGCTGAGATATGCATTTTCTATCATAATCTTGGTTAGACGTCTGTCAGAAGTATGCAAAATCATCGGGATCGCTCTTTTCCTGCTACTTAATGCGAGGAACACGTTATCTGGTGTTTTTACCACTCCACAGATCGTTTGACATGCAGAACCGGCGACATCTTGGTTTCGGTCGGGTTTCAAACTGAGATATGCATTTTCTATGATAATCTTGGTGAGATGTCTGTCAGAAGTATGCAAAATCATCGGGATCGCTCTTTTCGAGCTATTTAATGCGAGCAACACGTTATCTGGTGTTTTCACGACTCCACAGATCGTTTGACATGCAGAACCGGCGACATCTTGGCTTTCTTCGGGTATCAAGCTGAGATATGCATTTTCTACGATAATCTTGGTGAGACTTCTCTCAGAAGTATGCTGAATCATCGGGATCCCGCTTTTCGAGCTATTTAAAGCGAGAAACACGTTATCTGGTTGTTTTCACCACTCCACAGTGCGTTTGATATGCAGAACCGGCGACATCTTGAGTTTCGTGAGATTTCAAGCTGAGATATGCATTTTCTACGATAATCTTGGTGAGACTTCTGTCAGAAGTATGCAGAATCTTCGCGATCGCTCTTTTCGAGCTACTTAATGCGAGAAACACGTTATCTGGTGTTTTCACGACTCCACAGATCGTTTGACATGCAGAACCGGCGACATCTTGGATTTCGTCGGGGTTCACGCTGAGATATGCATTTTCTACGATAATGTTGGTGAGACTTCTGTCAGAAGTATGCAGAATCATCGGGATCGCTCTTTTCGAGCTATTTATTGCGAGAAACACGTTATCTGGTGTTTTCACCACTCCACAGTGCGTTTGACATGCAGAACCGGCGACATGTTGGATTTCGTCGGGGTTCACGCTGAGATATGCATTTTCTACGATAATCTTGGTGAGACCTCTGTCAGAAGTATGCAGAATCATCTAGATCGCTCTTTTCGAGCTATTTAATGCGAGAAACACGTTATTTGGTTTTTTCACCACTCCACAGAGCGTTTGACATGCAGATCCGGCGACATCTTGAATTTCGTCGGGGTTCAAGCTGAGATATGCATTTTCTACGATAATCTTGGTGAGACTTCTGTAAGAAGTATGCAGAATCATGGGGATCGCTCTTTTCGAGCTATTTAATGCGAGAAACACGTTATCTGGTGTTTTCACCACTCCACAGTGCGTTTGACATGCAGAACCGGCGACATGTTGGATTTCGTCGGGGTTCACGCTGAGATATGCATTTTCTACGATAATCTTGGTGAGACTTCTGTCAGAAGTATGCAGAATCATCGGGATCGCTCTTTTCGAGCTATTTAATGCGAGAAACACGTTATCTGGTGTTTTCACCACTCCACAGTGCGTTTGACATGCAGAACCGGCGACATCTTGGATTTCGGCGGGGTTCAAGCTGAGATATGCATTTTCTACGATAATCTTGGTGAGACTTCTGTCAGAAGTATGCAGAATCATCGGGATCGCTCTTTTCGAGCTATTTAATGCGAGAAACACGTTATTTGGTTTTTTCACCACTCCACAGAGCGGTTGACATGCAGATCCGGCGACATCTTGAATTTCGTCGGGGTTCAAGCTGAGATATGCATTTTCTACGATAATCTTGGTGAGACTTCTGTCAGAAGTATGCAGAATCATGGGGATCGCTCTTTTCGAGCTATTTAATGCGAGAAACACGTTATCTGGTGTTTTCACCACTCCACAGTGCGTTTGACATGCAGAACCGGCGACATCTTGGATTTCGTCGGGGTTCAAGCTGAGATATGCATTTTCTACGATAATCTTGGTGAGACTTCAGTCAGAAGTATGCAGAATCATCGGGTTCGCTCTGATCGAGCTATTTAATGCGAGAAACACGTTATCTGGTGTTTTCACCACTCCACAGTGCGTTTGATATGCAGAACCGGAGATATCTTGGTTTCGGTCGGGTTTCAAGCTGAGATATGCATTTTCTACGATAATCTTGGTGAGACTTCTGTCAGAAGTATACAGAACCTTCGAGATCGCTCTTTTCGAGCTACTTAATGCGAGAAACACGATTTCGGGTGTTTTCACCAATCCTCAGTGCGTTTGATATGCAGAACCGGCGCCATCTTGAGTTTCGTGAGATTTCAAGCTGAGATATGCATTTTCTACGATAATCTTGGTGAGACTTCTGTCAGAAGTATGCAGAATCATCGGGATCGCTCTTTTCGAGCTATTTAATGCGAGAAACACGTTATCTGGTGTTTTCACCACTCCACAGTGCGTTTGACATGCAGAACCGGCGACATCTTGGATTTCGGCGGGGTTCAAGCTGAGATATGCATTTTCTACGATAATCTTGGTGAGACTTCTGTCAGAAGTATGCAGAATCATCGGGATCGCTCTTTTCGAGCTATTTAATGCGAGAAACACGTTATTTGGTTTTTTCACCACTCCACAGAGCGTTTGACATGCAGATCCGGCGACATCTTGAATTTCGTCGGGGTTCAAGCTGAGATATGCATTTTCTACGATAATCTTGGTGAGACTTCTGTCAGAAGTATGCAGAATCATGGGGATCGCTCTTTTCGAGCTATTTAATGCGAGAAACACGTTATCTGGTGTTTTCACCACTCCACAGATCGTTTGAAATGCAGAACCGGCGACATCTTGGATTTCGTCGGGGTTCACGCTGAGATATGCATTTTCTACAATAATCTTGGTGAGACTTCCGTCAGAAGTATGCAGAAACTCCGAGATCGCTATTTTCGAGCTACTTAATGCGAGGAACACGTTAACTGGTGTTTTCACCACACCACAGTTCGTTTGATACGCAGAACCGGAGATATCTTGGTTTCGGTCGGGTTTCAAGCTGAGATATGCATTTTCTACGATAATCTTGGTGAGACGTCTGTCAGAAGTATGCAGAATCATCGGTATCGCTCTTTTCGTGCTACTTAATGCGAGGAACACGTTATCTGGTGTTTTGACCACTCCACAGATCGTTTGACATGCAGAACCGGCGACATCTTGGTTTCGGTCGGGTTTCAAGCTGAGATATGCATTTTCTACGATAATCTTGGTGAGATGTCTGTCAGAAGTATGCAAAATCATCGGGATCGCTCTTTTCGAGCTATTTAATGCGAGCAACACGTTATCTGGTGTTTTCACCAATCCACAGTGCGTTTGATATGCAGAACCGGCGACATCTTGGCTTTCTTCGGGTATCAAGCTGAGATATGCATTTTCTACGATAATCTTGGTGAGACTTCTCTCAGAAGTATGCAGAATCATCTAGATCGCTCTTTTCGAGCTATTTAATGCGAGAAACACGTTATCTGGTGTTTTCACCACTCCACAGATCGTTTGACATGCAGAACCGGCGACATCTTGGATTTCGTCGGGGTTCACGCTGAGATATGCATTTTCTACGATAATCTTGGTGAGACTTCTGTCAGAAGTATGCAGAATCATCGGGATCGCTCTTTTCGAGCTATTTAATACGAGAAACACGTTATCTGGTGTTTTCACCACTCCACAGTGCGTTTGACATGCAGAACCGGCGACATCTTGGATTTCGTCGGGGTTCACGCTGAGATATGCATTTTCTACGATAATCTTGGTGAGACTTCTGTCAGAAGTATGCAGAATCATCGGGATCGCTCTTTTCGAGCTATTTAATGCGAGAAACACGTTATCTGGTGTTTTCACCACTCCACAGTGCGTTTGACATGCAGAACCGGCGACATCTTGGATTTCGTCGGGGTTCACGCTGAGATATGCATTTTCTACGATAATCTTGGTGAGACTTCTGTCAGAAGTATGAAGAATCATTGGGATCGCTCTTTTCGAGCTATTTAATACGAGCAACACGTTATCTGGTGTTTTCACCACTCCACAGTGCGTTTGATATGCAGAACCGGCGACATCTTGGCTTTCTTCGGGTATCAAGCTGAGATATGCATTTTCTACGATAATCTTGGTGAGACTTCTCTCAGAAGTATGCAGAATCATCGGGATCGCGCTTTTCGAGCTATTTAATGCGAGAAACACGTTATCTGGTTGTTTTCACCACTCCACAGTGCGTTCGATATGCAGAACCGGCGACATCTTGAGTTTCGTGAGATTTCAAGCTGAGATATGCATTTTCTACGATAATCTTGGTGAGACTTCTGTCAGAAGTATGCAGAATCTTCGAGATCGCTCTTTTCGAGCTACTTAATGCGAGAAACACGTTATCTGGTGTTTTCACCACTCCACAGATCGTTTGACATGCAGAACCGGCGACATCTTGGATTTCGTCGGGGTTCACGCTGAGATATGCATTTTCTACGATAATCTTGGTGAGACTTCTGTCAGAAGTATGCAGAATCATCGGGATCGCTCTTTTCGAGCTATTTACTGCGAGAAACACGTTATCTGGTGTTTTCACCACTCCACAGTGCGTTTGACATGCAGAACCGGCGACATCTTGGATTTCGTCGGGGTTCACGCTGAGATATGCATTTTCTACGATAATCTTGGTGAGACTTCTGTCAGAAGTATGCAGAATCATCGGGATCGCTCTTTTCGAGCTATTTAATGCGAGAAACACGTTATCTGGTGTTTTCACCACTCCACAGTGCGTTTGACATGCAGAACCGGCGACATCTTGGATTTCGTCGGGGTTCAAGCTGAGATATGCATTTTCTACGATAATCTTGGTGAGACCTCTGTCAGAAGTATGCAGAATCATCTAGATCGCTCTTTTCGTGCTATTTAATGCGAGAAACACGTTTTCTGGTGTATTCACCACTCCACAGTACGTTTGACACGCAGAACCGTAGATATCTTGGTTTCTGTCGGGTTTCAAGCTGAGATATGCATTTTCTATCATAATCTTGGTTAGACGTCTGTCAGAAGTATGCAAAATCATCGGGATCGCTCTTTTCCTGCTACTTAATGCGAGGAACACGTTATCTGGTGTTTTTACCACTCCACAGATCGTTTGACATGCAGAACCGGCGACATCTTGGTTTCGGTCGGGTTTCAAACTGAGATATGCATTTTCTATGATAATCTTGGTGAGATGTCTGTCAGAAGTATGCAAAATCATCGGGATCGCTCTTTTCGAGCTATTTAATGCGAGCAACACGTTATCTGGTGTTTTCACGACTCCACAGATCGTTTGACATGCAGAACCGGCGACATCTTGGCTTTCTTCGGGTATCAAGCTGAGATATGCATTTTCTACGATAATCTTGGTGAGACTTCTCTCAGAAGTATGCTGAATCATCGGGATCCCGCTTTTCGAGCTATTTAAAGCGAGAAACACGTTATCTGGTTGTTTTCACCACTCCACAGTGCGTTTGATATGCAGAACCGGCGACATCTTGAGTTTCGTGAGATTTCAAGCTGAGATATGCATTTTCTACGATAATCTTGGTGAGACTTCTGTCAGAAGTATGCAGAATCTTCGCGATCGCTCTTTTCGAGCTACTTAATGCGAGAAACACGTTATCTGGTGTTTTCACGACTCCACAGATCGTTTGACATGCAGAACCGGCGACATCTTGGATTTCGTCGGGGTTCACGCTGAGATATGCATTTTCTACGATAATGTTGGTGAGACTTCTGTCAGAAGTATGCAGAATCATCGGGATCGCTCTTTTCGAGCTATTTATTGCGAGAAACACGTTATCTGGTGTTTTCACCACTCCACAGTGCGTTTGACATGCAGAACCGGCGACATGTTGGATTTCGTCGGGGTTCACGCTGAGATATGCATTTTCTACGATAATCTTGGTGAGACCTCTGTCAGAAGTATGCAGAATCATCTAGATCGCTCTTTTCGAGCTATTTAATGCGAGAAACACGTTTTCTGATATTTTCACCACTCCACAGTGCGTTTGACATGCAGAACCGGCGACATCTTGGATTTCGTCGGGGTTCAAGCTGAGATATGCATTTTCTACGATAATCTTGGTGAGACTTCAGTCAGAAGTATGCAGAATCATCGGGTTCGCTCTTTTCGAGCTATTTAATGCGAGAAACACGTTATCTGGTGTTTTCACCACTCCACAGTGCGTTTGATATGCAGAATCGGAGATATCTTGGTTTCGGTCGGGTTTCAAGCTGAGATATGCATTTTCTACGATAATCTTGGTGAGACTTCTGTCAGAAGTATGCAGAATCATCGGGATCGCTCATTTCGAGCTATTTAATGCGAGAAACACGTTATCTGGTTGTTTTCACCATTCCACAGTGCGTTTGATATGCAGAACCGGCGACATCTTGAGTTTCGTGAGATTTCAAGCTGAGATATGCATTTTCTACGATAATCTTGGTGAGACTTCTGTCAGAAGTATGCAGAATCATCGGGATCGATCTTTTCGAGCTATTTAATGCGAGAAACACGTTATCTGGTGTTTTCACCACTCCACAGATCGTTTGAAATGCAGAACCGGCGACATCTTGGATTTCGTCGGGGTTCACGCTGAGATATGCATTTTCTACAATAATCTTGGTGAGACTTCTGTCAGAAGTATGCAGAAACTCCGAGATCGCTATTTTCGAGCTACTTAATGCGAGGAACACGTTAACTGGTGTTTTCACCACTCCACAGTTCGTTTGATACGCAGAACCGGAGATATCTTGGTTTCGGTCGGGTTTCAAGCTGAGATATGCATTTTCTACGATAATCTTGGTGAGACGTCTGTCAGAAGTATGCAGAATCATCGGGATCGCTCTTTTCGTGCTACTTAATGCGAGGAACACGTTATCTGGTGTTTTCACCACTCCACAGATCGTTTGACATGCAGAACCGGCGACATCTTGGTTTCGGTCGGGTTTCAAGCTGAGATATGCATTTTCTACGATAATCTTGGTGAGATGTCTGTCAGAAGTATGCAAAATCATCGGGATCGCTCTTTTCGAGCTATTTAATGCGAGCAACAAGTTATCTGGTGTTTTCACCACTCCACAGTGCGTTTGATATGCAGAACCGGCGACATCTTGGCTTTCTTCGGGTATCAAGCTGAGATATGCATTTTCTACGATAATCTTGGTGAGACTTCTCTCAGAAGTATGCAGAATCATCGGGATCGCGCTTTTCGAGCTATTTAATGCGAGAAACACGTTATCTGGTTGTTTTCACCACTCCACTGTGCGTTTGATATGCAGAACCGGCGACATCTTGAGTTTCGTCAGATTTCAAGCTGAGATATGCATTTTCTACGATAATCTAGGTGAGACTTCTGTCAGAAGTATGCAGAATCTTCGAGATCGCTCTTTTCGAGCTACTTAATGCGAGAAACACGTTATCTGGTGTTTTCACCACTCCACAGATCGTTTGACATGCAGAACCGGCGACATCTTGGAATTCGTCGGGGTTCACGCTGAGATATGCATTTTCTACGATAATCTTGGTGAGACATCTGTCAGAAGTATGCAGAATCATCGGGATCGCTCATTTCGAGCTATTTAATGCGAGAAACACGTTATCTGGTTTTTTCACCACTCCACAGTGCGTTTGACATGCAGAACCGGCGACATCTTGGATTTCGTCGGGGTTCAAGCTGAGATATGCATTTTCTACGATAATCTTGGTGAGACTTCTGTCAGAAGTATGCAGAATCATCGGGATCGCTCTTTTCGAGCTATTTAATGCGAGAAACACGTTATCTGGTTTTTTCACCACTCCACAGTGCGTTTGACATGCAGAACCGGCGACATCTTGGATTTCGTCGGGGTTCAAGCTGAGATATGCATTTCCTCCGATAATCTTGGTGAGACTTCTGTCAGAAGTATGCAGAATCATCGGGATCGTTCTTTTCGAGCTATTTAATGCGAGAAACACGTTATCTGGTGTATTCACCACTCCACAGTGCGTTTAACATGCAGAACCGGCGACATCTTGGATTTCGTCGGGGTTCACGCTGAGATATGCATTCTCTACGATAATCTTGGTGAAACTTCTGTCAGAAGTATGCAGAATCTTCGAGATCGCTCTTTTCGAGCTACTTAATGCGAGAAACACGTTATCTGGTGTTTTCACCACTCCACAGATCGTTTGACATGCAGAACCGGCGACATCTTGGTTTCGGTCGGGTTTCAAGCTGAGATATGCATTTTCTACGATAATCTTGGTGAAACTTCTGTCAGAAGTATGCAGAATCTTCGAGATCGCTCTTTTCGAGCTACTTAATGCGAGAAACACGTTATCTGGTGTTTTCACCACTCCACAGTGCGTTTGACATGCAGAACCGGCGACATGTGGATTTCGTCGGGGTTCAAGCTGAGATATGCATTTTCTACGATAATCTTGGTGAGACTTCTGTCAGAAGTATGCAGAATCATCGGGATCGCTCTTTTCGAGCTATTTAATGCGAGAAACACGTTATCTGGTGTTTTCACCACTCCACAGTGCGTTTGACATGCAGAACCGGCGACATCTTGGATTTCGTCGGGGTCAAGCTGAGATATGCATTTTCTACGATAATCTTGGTGAGATTTCAGTCAGAAGTATGCAGAATCATCGGGTTCGCTCTTTTCGAGCTATTTAATGCGAGAAACACGTTATCTGGTGTTTTCACCACTCCACAGTGCGTTTGATATGCAGAACCGGAGATATCTTGGTTTCGGTCGGGTTTCAAGCTGAGATACGCATTTTCTACGATAATCTTGGTGAGACATCTGTCAGAAGTATGCAGAATCATCGGGATCGCTCATTTCGAGCTATTTAATGCGAGAAACACGTTATCTGGTTTTTTCACCACTCCACAGTGCGTTTGACATGCAGAACCGGCGACATCTTGGATTTCGTCGGGGTTCAAGCTGAGATATGCATTTTCTACGATAATCTTGGTGAGACTTCTGTCAGAAGTATGCAGAATCATTGGGATCGCTCTTTTCGAGCTATTTAATGCGAGAAACACGTTATCTGGTTTTTTCACCACTCCACAGTGCGTTTGACATGCAGAACCGGCGACATCTTGGATTTCGTCGGGGTTCACGCTGAGATATGCATTTTCTACGATAATCTTGGTGAGACATCTGCCAGAAGTATGCAGAATCATCGGGATCGCTCATTTCGAGCTATTTAATGCGAGAAACACGTTATCTGGTTTTTTCACCACTCCACAGTGCGTTTGACATGCAGAACCGGCGACATCTTGGATTTCGTCGGGGTTCAAGCTGAGATATGCATTTTCTACGATAATCTTGGTGAGACGTCTGTCAGAAGTATGCAGAATCATCGGGATCGCTCTTTTCGTGCTACTTAATGCGAGGAACACGTAATCTGGTGTTTTCACCACTCCACAGATCGTTTGACATGCAGAACCGGCGACATCTTGGTTTCGGTCGGGTTTCAAGCTGAGATATGCATTTTCTACGATAATCTTGGTGAGATGTCTGTCAGAAGTATGCAAAATCATCGGGATCGCTCTTTTCGAGCTATTTAATGCGAGCAACACGTTATCTGGAGTTTTTACCACTCCACAGTGCGTTTGATATGCAGAACCGGCGACATCTTGGCTTTCTTCGGGTATCAAGCTGAGATATGCATTTTCTACGATAATCTTGGTGAGATGTCTGTCAGAAGTATGCAAAATCATCGGGATCGCTCTTTTCGAGCTATTTAATGCGAGCAACACGTTATCTGGTGTTTTTACCACTCCACAGTACGTTTGACATGCAGAACCGGAGATATCTTGGTTTCGGTCGGGTTTCAAGCTGAGATATGCATGTTCTACGATAATCCTGGTGAGACTTCTGTCAGAAGTATGCAGAATCATCGGGATCGCTCTTTTCGAGCTATTTAATGCGAGAAACACGTTATCTGGTGTTTTCACCACTCCACAGTGCGTTTGACATGAAGAACCGGCGACATCTTGGATTTCGTCGGAGTTCAAGCTGAGATATGCATTTTCTACGATAATCTTGGTGAGACTTCAGTCAGAAGTATGCAGAATCATCGGGTTCGCTCTTTTCGAGCTATTTAATGCGAGAAACACGTTATCTGGTGTTTTCACCACTCCACAGTGCGTTTGATATGCAGAACCGGAGATATCTTGGTTTCGGTCGGGTTTCAAGCTGAGATATGCATTTTCTACGATAATCTTGGTGAGACATCTGTCAGAAGTATGCAGAATCATCGGGATCGCTCTTTTCGAGCTATTTAATGCGAGCAACACGTTATCTGGTGTTTTCACCACTCCACAGTGCGTTTGATATGCAGAACCGGCGACATCTTGGCTTTCTTCGGGTATCAAGCTGAGATATGCATTTTCTACGATAATCTTGGTGAGACTTCTCTCAGAAGTATGCTGAATCATCGGGATCGCGCTTTTCGAGCTATTTAAAGCGAGAAACACGCTATCTGGTTGTTTTCACCACTCCACAGTGCGTTTGATATGCAGAACCGGCGACATCTTGAGTTTCGTGAGATTTCAAGCTGAGATATGCATTTTCTACGATAATCTTGGTGAGACTTCTGTCAGAAGTATGCAGAATCTTCGCGATCGCTCTTTTCGAGCTACTTAATGCGAGAAACACGTTATCTGGTGTTTTCACGACTCCACAGATCGTTTGACATGCAGAACCGGCGATATCTTGGATTTCGTCGGGGTTCACGCTGTGATATGCATTTTCTACGATAATCTTGGTGAGACTTCTGTCAGAAGTATGCAGAATCATCGGGATCGCTCTTTTCGAGCTATTTATTGCGAGAAACACGTTATCTGGTGTTTTCACCACTCCACAGTGCGTTTGACATGCAGAACCGGCGACATGTTGGATTTCGTCGGGGTTCACGCTGAGATATGCATTTTCTACGATAATCTTGGTGAGACCTCTGTCAGAAGTATGCAGAATCATCTAGATCGCTCTTTTCGAGCTATTTAATGCGAGAAACACGTTTTCTGATGTTTTCACCACTCCACAGTGCGTTTGACATGCAGAACCGGCGACATCTTGGATTTCGTCGGGGTTCAAGCTGAGATATGCATTTTCTACGATAATCTTGGTGAGACTTCAGTCAGAAGTATGCAGAATCATCGGGTTCGCTCTTTTCGAGCTATTTAATGCGAGAAACACGTTATCTGGTGTTTTCACCACTCCACAGTGCGTTTGATATGCAGAACCGGAGATATCTTGGTTTCGGTCGGGTTTCAAGCTGAGATATGCATTTTCTACGATAATCTTGGTGAGACTTCTGTCAGAAGTATGCAGAATCATCGGGATCGCTCATTTCGAGCTATTTAATGCGAGAAACACGTTATCTGGTTGTTTTCACCATTCCACAGTGCGTTTGATATGCAGAACCGGCGACATCTTGAGTTTCGTGAGATTTCAAGCTGAGATATGCATTTTCTACGATAATCTTGGTGAGACTTCTGTCAGAAGTATGCAGAATCATCGGGATCGCTCTTTTCGAGCTATTTAATGCGAGAAACACGTTATCTGGTGTTTTCACCACTCCACAGATCGTTTGAAATGCAGAACCGGCGACATCTTGGATTTCGTCGGGGTTCACGCTGAGATATGCATTTTCTACAATAATCTTGGTGAGACTTCTGTCAGAAGTATGCAGAAACTCCGAGATCGCTATTTTCGAGCTACTTAATGCGAGGAACACGTTAACTGGTGTTTTCACCACTCCACAGTTCGTTTGATACGCAGAACCGGAGATATCTTGGTTTCGGTCGGGTTTCAAGCTGAGATATGCATTTTCTACGATAATCTTGGTGAGACGTCTGTCAGAAGTATGCAGAATCATCGGGATCGCTCTTTTCGTGCTACTTAATGCGAGGAACACGTTATCTGGTGTTTTCACCACTCCACAATTCGTTTGACATGCAGAACCGGCGACATCTTGGTTTCGGTCGGGTTTCAAGCTGAGATATGCATTTTCTACGATAATCTTGGTGAGACTTCTCTCAGAAGTATGCAGAATCATCGGGATCGCGCTTTTCGAGCTATTTAATGCGAGAAACACGTTATCTGGTTGTTTTCACCACTCCACTGTGCGTTTGATATGCAGAACCGGCGACATCTTGGATTTCGTCGGGGTTCACGCTGAGATATGCATTTTCTACGATAATCTTGGTGAGACTTCTGTCAGAAGTATGCAGAATCATCGGGATCGCTCATTTCGAGCTATTTAATGCGAGAAACACGTTATCTGGTTTTTTCACCACTCCACAGTGCGTTTGACATGCAGAACCGGCGACATCTTGGATTTCGTCGGGGTTCAAGCTGAGATATGCATTTTCTCCGATAATCTTGGTGAGACTTCTGTCAGAAGTATGCAGAATCTTCGAGATCGCTCTTTTCGAGCTACTTAATGCGAGAAACACGTTATCTGGTGTTTTCACCACTCCACAGTGCGTTTGACATGCAGAACCGGCGACATGTGGATTTCGTCGGGGTTCAAGCTGAGATATGCATTTTCTACGATAATCTTGGTGAGACTTCTGTCAGAAGTATGCAGAATCATCGGGATCGCTCTTTTCGAGCTATTTAATGCGAGAAACACGTTATCTGGTGTTTTCACCACTCCACAGTGCGTTTGACATGCAGAACCGGCGACATCTTGGATTTCGTCGGGGTTCACGCTGAGATATGCATTTTCTACAATAATCTTGGTGAGACTTCTGTCAGAAGTATGCAGAAACTCCGAGATCGCTATTTTCGAGCTACTTAATGCGAGGAACACGTTAACTGGTGTTTTCACCACTCCACAGTTCGTTTGATACGCAGAACCGGAGATATCTTGGTTTCGGTCGGGTTTCAAGCTGAGATATGCATTTTCTACGATAATCTTGGTGAGACTTCTGTCAGAAGTATGCAGAATCATCGGGATCGCTCTTTTCGAGCTATTTAATGCGAGAAACACGTTATCTGGTTTTTTCACCACTCCACAGTGCGTTTGACATGCAGAACCGGCGACATCTTGGATTTCGTCGGGGTTCAAGCTGAGATATGCATTTCCTCCGATAATCTTGGTGAGACTTCTGTCAGAAGTATGCAGAATCATCGGGATCGTTCTTTTCGAGCTATTTAATGCGAGAAACACGTTATCTGGTGTATTCACCACTCCACAGTGCGTTTAACATGCAGAACCGGCGACATCTTGGATTTCGTCGGGGTTCACGCTGAGATATGCATTCTCTACGATAATCTTGGTGAAACTTCTGTCAGAAGTATGCAGAATCTTCGAGATCGCTCTTTTCGAGCTACTTAATGCGAGAAACACGTTATCTGGTGTTTTCACCACTCCACAGATCGTTTGACATGCAGAACCGGCGACATCTTGGTTTCGGTCGGGTTTCAAGCTGAGATATGCATTTTCTACGATAATCTTGGTGAAACTTCTGTCAGAAGTATGCAGAATCTTCGAGATCGCTCTTTTCGAGCTACTTAATGCGAGAAACACGTTATCTGGTGTTTTCACCACTCCACAGTGCGTTTGACATGCAGAACCGGCGACATGTGGATTTCGTCGGGGTTCAAGCTGAGATATGCATTTTCTACGATAATCTTGGTGAGACTTCTGTCAGAAGTATGCAGAATCATCGGGATCGCTCTTTTCGAGCTATTTAATGCGAGAAACACGTTATCTGGTGTTTTCACCACTCCACAGTGCGTTTGACATGCAGAACCGGCGACATCTTGGATTTCGTCGGGGTCAAGCTGAGATATGCATTTTCTACGATAATCTTGGTGAGATTTCAGTCAGAAGTATGCAGAATCATCGGGTTCGCTCTTTTCGAGCTATTTAATGCGAGAAACACGTTATCTGGTGTTTTCACCACTCCACAGTGCGTTTGATATGCAGAACCGGAGATATCTTGGTTTCGGTCGGGTTTCAAGCTGAGATACGCATTTTCTACGATAATCTTGGTGAGACATCTGTCAGAAGTATGCAGAATCATCGGGATCGCTCATTTCGAGCTATTTAATGCGAGAAACACGTTATCTGGTTTTTTCACCACTCCACAGTGCGTTTGACATGCAGAACCGGCGACATCTTGGATTTCGTCGGGGTTCAAGCTGAGATATGCATTTTCTACGATAATCTTGGTGAGACTTCTGTCAGAAGTATGCAGAATCATTGGGATCGCTCTTTTCGAGCTATTTAATGCGAGAAACACGTTATCTGGTTTTTTCACCACTCCACAGTGCGTTTGACATGCAGAACCGGCGACATCTTGGATTTCGTCGGGGTTCACGCTGAGATATGCATTTTCTACGATAATCTTGGTGAGACATCTGCCAGAAGTATGCAGAATCATCGGGATCGCTCATTTCGAGCTATTTAATGCGAGAAACACGTTATCTGGTTTTTTCACCACTCCACAGTGCGTTTGACATGCAGAACCGGCGACATCTTGGATTTCGTCGGGGTTCAAGCTGAGATATGCATTTTCTACGATAATCTTGGTGAGACGTCTGTCAGAAGTATGCAGAATCATCGGGATCGCTCTTTTCGTGCTACTTAATGCGAGGAACACGTAATCTGGTGTTTTCACCACTCCACAGATCGTTTGACATGCAGAACCGGCGACATCTTGGTTTCGGTCGGGTTTCAAGCTGAGATATGCATTTTCTACGATAATCTTGGTGAGATGTCTGTCAGAAGTATGCAAAATCATCGGGATCGCTCTTTTCGAGCTATTTAATGCGAGCAACACGTTATCTGGAGTTTTTACCACTCCACAGTGCGTTTGATATGCAGAACCGGCGACATCTTGGCTTTCTTCGGGTATCAAGCTGAGATATGCATTTTCTACGATAATCTTGGTGAGATGTCTGTCAGAAGTATGCAAAATCATCGGGATCGCTCTTTTCGAGCTATTTAATGCGAGCAACACGTTATCTGGTGTTTTTACCACTCCACAGTACGTTTGACATGCAGAACCGGAGATATCTTGGTTTCGGTCGGGTTTCAAGCTGAGATATGCATGTTCTACGATAATCCTGGTGAGACTTCTGTCAGAAGTATGCAGAATCATCGGGATCGCTCTTTTCGAGCTATTTAATGCGAGAAACACGTTATCTGGTGTTTTCACCACTCCACAGTGCGTTTGACATGAAGAACCGGCGACATCTTGGATTTCGTCGGAGTTCAAGCTGAGATATGCATTTTCTACGATAATCTTGGTGAGACTTCAGTCAGAAGTATGCAGAATCATCGGGTTCGCTCTTTTCGAGCTATTTAATGCGAGAAACACGTTATCTGGTGTTTTCACCACTCCACAGTGCGTTTGATATGCAGAACCGGAGATATCTTGGTTTCGGTCGGGTTTCAAGCTGAGATATGCATTTTCTACGATAATCTTGGTGAGACATCTGTCAGAAGTATGCAGAATCATCGGGATCGCTCTTTTCGAGCTATTTAATGCGAGCAACACGTTATCTGGTGTTTTCACCACTCCACAGTGCGTTTGATATGCAGAACCGGCGACATCTTGGCTTTCTTCGGGTATCAAGCTGAGATATGCATTTTCTACGATAATCTTGGTGAGACTTCTCTCAGAAGTATGCTGAATCATCGGGATCGCGCTTTTCGAGCTATTTAAAGCGAGAAACACGCTATCTGGTTGTTTTCACCACTCCACAGTGCGTTTGATATGCAGAACCGGCGACATCTTGAGTTTCGTGAGATTTCAAGCTGAGATATGCATTTTCTACGATAATCTTGGTGAGACTTCTGTCAGAAGTATGCAGAATCTTCGCGATCGCTCTTTTCGAGCTACTTAATGCGAGAAACACGTTATCTGGTGTTTTCACGACTCCACAGATCGTTTGACATGCAGAACCGGCGATATCTTGGATTTCGTCGGGGTTCACGCTGTGATATGCATTTTCTACGATAATCTTGGTGAGACTTCTGTCAGAAGTATGCAGAATCATCGGGATCGCTCTTTTCGAGCTATTTATTGCGAGAAACACGTTATCTGGTGTTTTCACCACTCCACAGTGCGTTTGACATGCAGAACCGGCGACATGTTGGATTTCGTCGGGGTTCACGCTGAGATATGCATTTTCTACGATAATCTTGGTGAGACCTCTGTCAGAAGTATGCAGAATCATCTAGATCGCTCTTTTCGAGCTATTTAATGCGAGAAACACGTTTTCTGATGTTTTCACCACTCCACAGTGCGTTTGACATGCAGAACCGGCGACATCTTGGATTTCGTCGGGGTTCAAGCTGAGATATGCATTTTCTACGATAATCTTGGTGAGACTTCAGTCAGAAGTATGCAGAATCATCGGGTTCGCTCTTTTCGAGCTATTTAATGCGAGAAACACGTTATCTGGTGTTTTCACCACTCCACAGTGCGTTTGATATGCAGAACCGGAGATATCTTGGTTTCGGTCGGGTTTCAAGCTGAGATATGCATTTTCTACGATAATCTTGGTGAGACTTCTGTCAGAAGTATGCAGAATCATCGGGATCGCTCATTTCGAGCTATTTAATGCGAGAAACACGTTATCTGGTTGTTTTCACCATTCCACAGTGCGTTTGATATGCAGAACCGGCGACATCTTGAGTTTCGTGAGATTTCAAGCTGAGATATGCATTTTCTACGATAATCTTGGTGAGACTTCTGTCAGAAGTATGCAGAATCATCGGGATCGCTCTTTTCGAGCTATTTAATGCGAGAAACACGTTATCTGGTGTTTTCACCACTCCACAGATCGTTTGAAATGCAGAACCGGCGACATCTTGGATTTCGTCGGGGTTCACGCTGAGATATGCATTTTCTACAATAATCTTGGTGAGACTTCTGTCAGAAGTATGCAGAAACTCCGAGATCGCTATTTTCGAGCTACTTAATGCGAGGAACACGTTAACTGGTGTTTTCACCACTCCACAGTTCGTTTGATACGCAGAACCGGAGATATCTTGGTTTCGGTCGGGTTTCAAGCTGAGATATGCATTTTCTACGATAATCTTGGTGAGACGTCTGTCAGAAGTATGCAGAATCATCGGGATCGCTCTTTTCGTGCTACTTAATGCGAGGAACACGTTATCTGGTGTTTTCACCACTCCACAATTCGTTTGACATGCAGAACCGGCGACATCTTGGTTTCGGTCGGGTTTCAAGCTGAGATATGCATTTTCTACGATAATCTTGGTGAGACTTCTCTCAGAAGTATGCAGAATCATCGGGATCGCGCTTTTCGAGCTATTTAATGCGAGAAACACGTTATCTGGTTGTTTTCACCACTCCACTGTGCGTTTGATATGCAGAACCGGCGACATCTTGGATTTCGTCGGGGTTCACGCTGAGATATGCATTTTCTACGATAATCTTGGTGAGACTTCTGTCAGAAGTATGCAGAATCATCGGGATCGCTCATTTCGAGCTATTTAATGCGAGAAACACGTTATCTGGTTTTTTCACCACTCCACAGTGCGTTTGACATGCAGAACCGGCGACATCTTGGATTTCGTCGGGGTTCAAGCTGAGATATGCATTTTCTCCGATAATCTTGGTGAGACTTCTGTCAGAAGTATGCAGAATCTTCGAGATCGCTCTTTTCGAGCTACTTAATGCGAGAAACACGTTATCTGGTGTTTTCACCACTCCACAGATCGTTTGACATGCAGAACCGGCGACATCTTGGAATTCGTCGGGGTTCACGCTGAGATATGCATTTTCTACGATAATCTTGGTGAGACCTCTGTCAGAAGTATGCAGAATCATCTAGATCGCTCTTTTCGAGCTATTTAATGCGAGAAACACGTTTTCTGGTGTATTCACCACTCCACAGTACGTTTGACATGCAGAACCGGAGATATCTTGGTTTCGGTCGGGTTTCAAGCTGAGATATGCATGTTCTACGATAATCCTGGTGAGACTTCTGTCAGAAGTATGCAGAATCATCGGGATCGCTCTTTTCGAGCTATTTAATGCGAGAAACACGTTATCTGGTGTTTTCACGACTCCACAGATCGTTTGACATGCAGAACCGGCGACATCTTGGATTTCGTCGGGGTTCACGCTGTGATATGCATTTTCTACGATAATCTTGGTGAGACTTCTGTCAGAAGTATGCAGAATCATCGGGATCGCTCTTTTCGAGCTATTTATTGCGAGAAACACGTTATCTGGTGTTTTCACCACTCCACAGTGCGTTTGACATGCAGAACCGGCGACATGTTGGATTTCGTCGGGGTACACGCTGAGATATGCATTTTCTACGATAATCTTGGTGAGACGTCTGTCAGAAGTATGCAGAATCATCGGGATCGCTCTTTTCGTACTACTTAATGCGAGGAACACGTTATCTGGTGTTTTCACCACTCCACAATTCGTTTGACATGCAGAACCGGCGACATCTTGGTTTCGGTCGGGTTTCAAGCTGAGATATGCATTTTCTACGATAATCTTGGTGAGATGTCTGTCAGAAGTATGCAAAATCATCGGGATCGCTCTTTTCGAGCTATTTAATGCGAGCAACACGTTATCTGGTGTTTTCACCACTCCACAGTGCGTTTGATATGCAGAACCGGCGACATCTTAGCTTTCTTCGGGTATCAAGCTGAGATATGCATTTTCTACGATAATCTTGGTGAGACTTCTCTCAGAAGTATGCAGAATCATCGGGATCGCGCTTTTCGAGCTATTTAATGCGAGAAACACGTTATCTGGTTGTTTTCACCACTCCACTGTGCGTTTGATATGCAGAACCGGCGACATCTTGGATTTCGTCGGGGTTCACGCTGAGATATGCATTTTCTACGATAATCTTGGTGAGACTTCTGTCAGAAGTATGCAGAATCATCGGGATCGCTCATTTCGAGCTATTTAATGCGAGAAACACGTTATCTGGTTTTTTCACCACTCCACAGTGCGTTTGACATGCAGAACCGGCGACATCTTGGATTTCGTCGGGGTTCAAGCTGAGATATGCATTTTCTCCGATAATCTTGGTGAGACTTCTGTCAGAAGTATGCAGAATCTTCGGGATCGCTCTTTTCGAGCTATTTAATGCGAGAAACACGTTATCTGGTGTTTTCACCACTCCACAGTGCGTTTGATATGCAGAACCGGAGATATCTTGGTTTCGGTCGGGTTTCAAGCTGAGATATGCATTTTCTACGATAATCTTGGTGAGACTTCTGTCAGAAGTATGCAGAATCATCTAGATCGCTCTTTTCGAGCTATTTAATGCGAGAAACACGTTTTCTGGTGTATTCACCACTCCACAGTACGTTTGACATGCAGAACCGGAGATATCTTGGTTTCGGTCGGGTTTCAAGCTGAGATATGCATGTTCTACGATAATCCTGGTGAGACTTCTGTCAGAAGTATGCAGAATCATCGGGATCGCTCTTTTCGAGCTATTTAATGCGAGAAACACGTTATCTGGTGTTTTCACGACTCCACAGATCGTTTGACATGCAGAACCGGCGACATCTTGGATTTCGTCGGGGTTCACGCTGTGATATGCATTTTCTACGATAATCTTGGTGAGACTTCTGTCAGAAGTATGCAGAATCATCGGGATCGCTCTTTTCGAGCTATTTATTGCGAGAAACACGTTATCTGGTGTTTTCACCACTCCACAGTGCGTTTGACATGCAGAACCGGCGACATGTTGGATTTCGTCGGGGTACACGCTGAGATATGCATTTTCTACGATAATCTTGGTGAGACCTCTGTCAGAAGTATGCAGAATCATCTAGATCGCTCTTTTCGAGCTATTTAATGCGAGAAACACGTTTTCTGATGTTTTCACCACTCCACAGTGCGTTTGACATGCAGAACCGGCGACATCTTGGATTTCGTCGGGGTTCAAGCTGAGATATGCATTTTCTACGATAATCTTGGTGAGATTTCAGTCAGACGTATGCAGAATCATCGGGTTCGCTCTTTTCGAGCTATTTAATGCGAGAAACACGTTATCTGGTGTTTTCACCACTCCACAGTGCGTTTGATATGCAGAACCGGAGATATCTTGGTTTCGGTCGGGTTTCAAGCTGAGATATGCATTTTCTACGATAATCTTGGTGAGACTTCTGTCAGAAGTATGCAGAATCATCGGGATCGCTCATTTCGAGCTATTTAATGCGAGAAACACGTTATCTGGTTGTTTTCACCATTCCACAGTGCGTTTGATATGCAGAACCGGCGACATCTTGAGTTTCGTGAGATTTCAAGCTGAGATATGCATTTTCTACGATAATCTTGGTGAGACTTCTGTCAGAAGTATGCAGAATCATCGGGATCGCTCTTTTCGAGCTATTTAATGCGAGAAACACGTTATCTGGTGTTTTCACCACTCCACAGATCGTTTGAAATGCTGAACCGGCGACATCTTGGATTTCGTCGGGGTTCACGCTGAGATATGCATTTTCTACAATAATCTTGGTGAGACTTCTGTCAGAAGTATGCAGAAACTCCGAGATCGCTATTTTCGAGCTACTTAATGCGAGGAACACGTTAACTGGTGTTTTCACCACTCCACAGTTCGTTTGATACGCAGAACCGGAGATATCTTGGTTTCGGTCGGGTTTCAAGCTGAGATATGCATTTTCTACGATAATCTTGGTGAGACGTCTGTCAGAAGTATGCAGAATCATCGGGATCGCTCTTTTCGTACTACTTAATGCGAGGAACACGTTATCTGGTGTTTTCACCACTCCACAATTCGTTTGACATGCAGAACCGGCGACATCTTGGTTTCGGTCGGGTTTCAAGCTGAGATATGCATTTTCTACGATAATCTTGGTGAGATGTCTGTCAGAAGTATGCAAAATCATCGGGATCGCTCTTTTCGAGCTATTTAATGCGAGCAACACGTTATCTGGTGTTTTCACCACTCCACAGTGCGTTTGATATGCAGAACCGGCGACATCTTGGCTTTCTTCGGGTATCAAGCTGAGATATGCATTTTCTACGATAATCTTGGTGAGACTTCTCTCAGAAGTATGCAGAATCATCGGGATCGCGCTTTTCGAGCTATTTAATGCGAGAAACACGTTATCTGGTTGTTTTCACCACTCCACTGTGCGTTTGATATGCAGAACCGGCGACATCTTGGATTTCGTCGGGGTTCACGCTGAGATATGCATTTTCTACGATAATCTTGGTGAGACTTCTGTCAGAAGTATGCAGAATCATCGGGATCGCTCATTTCGAGCTATTTAATGCGAGAAACACGTTATCTGGTTTTTTCACCACTCCACAGTGCGTTTGACATGCAGAACCGGCGACATCTTGGATTTCGTCGGGGTTCAAGCTGAGATATGCATTTTCTCCGATAATCTTGGTGAGACTTCTGTCAGAAGTATGCAGAATCTTCGAGATCGCTCTTTTCGAGCTACTTAATGCGAGAAACACGTTATCTGGTGTTTTCACCACTCCACAGATCGTTTGACATGCAGAACCGGCGACATCTTGGAATTCGTCGGGGTTCACGCTGAGATATGCATTTTCTACGATAATCTTGGTGAGACCTCTGTCAGAAGTATGCAGAATCATCTAGATCGCTCTTTTCGAGCTATTTAATGCGAGAAACACGTTTTCTGGTGTATTCACCACTCCACAGTACGTTTGACATGCAGAACCGGAGATATCTTGGTTTCGGTCGGGTTTCAAGCTGAGATATGCATGTTCTACGATAATCCTGGTGAGACTTCTGTCAGAAGTATGCAGAATCATCGGGATCGCTCTTTTCGAGCTATTTAATGCGAGAAACACGTTATTTGGTTTTTTCACCACTCCACAGTGCGTTTGACATGCAGAACCGGCGACATGTGGATTTCGTCGGGGTTCAAGCTGAGATATGCATTTTCTACGATAATCTTGGTGAGACTTCTGTCAGAAGTATGCAGAATCATCGGGATCGCTCTTTTCGAGCTATTTCATGCGAGAAACACGTTATCTGGTGTTTTCACCACTCCACAGTGCGTTTGACATGCAGAACCGGCGACATCTTGGATTTCGTCGGGGTTCAAGCTGAGATATGCATTTTCTACGATAATCTTGGTGAGATTTCAGTCAGAAGTATGCAGAATCATCGGGTTCTCTCTTTTCGAGCTATTTAATGCGAGAAACACGTTATCTGGTGTTTTCACCACTCCACAGTGCGTTTGATATGCAGAACCGGAGAAATCTTGGTTTCGGTCGGGTTTCAAGCTGAGATATGCATTTTCTACGATAATCTTGGTGAGACATCTGTCAGAAGTATGCAGAATCATCGGGATCGCTCATTTCGAGCTATTTAATGCGAGAAACACGTTATCTGGTTTTTTCACCACTCCACAGTGCGTTTGACATGCAGAACCGGCGACATCTTGGATTTCGTCGGGGTTCAAGCTGAGATATGCATTTTCTACGATAATCTTGGTGAGACTTCTGTCAGAAGTATGCAGAATCATCGGGATCGCTCTTTTCGAGCTATTTAATGCGAGAAACACGTTATCTGGTTTTTTCACCACTCCACAGTGCGTTTGACATGCAGAACCGGCGACATCTTGGATTTCGTCGGGGTTCAAGCTGAGATATGCATTTTCTCCGATAATCTTGGTGAGACTTCTGTCAGAAGTATGCAGAATCATCGGGATCGCTCTTTTCGAGCTATTTAATGCGAGAAACACGTTATCTGGTGTATTCACCACTCCACAGTGCGTTTAACATGCAGAACCGGCGACATCTTGGATTTCGTCGGGGTTCACGCTGAGATATGCATTTTCTACGATAATCTTGGTGAGACTTCTGTCAGAAGTATGCAGAATCATCGGGATCGCTCATTTCGAGCTATTTAATGCGAGAAACACGTTATCTGGTTTTTTCACCACTCCACAGTGCGTTTGACATGCAGAACCGGCCACATCTTGGATTTCGTCGGGGTTCAAGCTGAGATATGCATTCTCTACGATAATCTTGGTGAAACTTCTGTCAGAAGTATGCAGAATCTTCGAGATCGCTCTTTTCGAGCTACTTAATGCGAGAAACACGTTATCTGGTGTTTTCACCACTCCACAGATCGTTTGACATGCAGAACCGGCGACATCTTGGAATTCGTCGGGGTTCACTCTGAGATATGCATTTTCTACGATAATCTTGGTGAGACCTCTGTCAGAAGTATGCAGAATCATCTAGATCGCTCTTTTCGAGCTATTTAATGCGAGAAACACGTTTTCTGGTGTATTCACCACTCCACAGTACGTTTGACATGCAGAACCGGAGATATCTTGGTTTCGGTCGGGTTTCAAGCTGAGATATGCATGTTCTACGATAATCCTGGTGAGACTTCTGTCAGAAGTATGCAGAATCATCGGGATCGCTCTTTTCGAGCTATTTAATGCGAGAAACACGTTATTTGGTTTTTTCACCACTCCACAGTGCGTTTGACATGCAGAACCGGCGACATGTGGATTTCGTCGGGGTTCAAGCTGAGATATGCATTTCCTACGATAATCTTGGTGAGACTTCTGTCAGAAGTATGCAGAATCATCGGGATCGCTCTTTTCGAGCTATTTAATGCGAGAAACACGTTATCTGGTGTTTTCACCACTCCACAGTGCGTTTGACATGCAGAACCGGCGACATCTTGGATTTCGTCGGGGTTCAAGCTGAGATATGCATTTTCTACGATAATCTTGGTGAGATTTCAGTCAGACGTATGCAGAATCATCGGGTTCGCTCTTTTCGAGCTATTTAATGCGAGAAACACGTTATCTGGTGTTTTCACCACTCCACAGTGCGTTTGATATGCAGAACCGGAGATATCTTGGTTTCGGTCGGGTTTCAAGCTGAGATATGCATTTTCTACGATAATCTTGGTGAGACATCTGTCAGAAGTATGCAGAATCATCGGGATCGCTCATTTCGAGCTATTTAATGCGAGAAACACGTTATCTGTTTTTTTCACCACTCCACAGTGCGTTTGACATGCAGAACCGGCGACATCTTGGATTTCGTCGGGGTTCAAGCTGAGATATGCATTTTCTACTATAATCTTGGTGAGACTTCTGTCAGAAGTATGCAGAATCATCGGGATCGCTCTTTTCGAGCTATTTATTGCGAGAAACACGTTATCTGGTTTTTTCACCACTTCACAGTGCGTTTGACATGCAGAACCGGCGACGTCTTGGATTTCGTCGGGGTTCAAGCTGAGATATGCATTTTCTCCGATAATCTTGGTGAGACTTCTGTCAGAAGTATGCATAATCATCGGGATCGCTCTTTTCGAGCTATTTAATGCGAGAAACACGTTATCTGGTGTATTCACCACTCCACAGTGCGTTTAACATGCAGAACCGGCGACATCTTGGATTTCGTCGGGGTTCACGCTGAGATATGCATTTTCTACGATAATCTTGGTGAGACTTCTGTCAGAAGTATGCAGAATCATCGGGATCGCTCATTTCGAGCTATTTAATGCGAGAAACACGTTATCTGGTTTTTTCACCACTCCTCAGTGCGTTTGACATGCAGAACCGGCCACATCTTGGATTTCGTCGGGGTTCAAGCTGAGATATGCATTCTCTACGATAATCTTGGAGAAACTTCTGTCAGAAGTATGCAGAATCTTCGAGATCGCTCTTTTCGAGCTACTTAATGCGAGAAACACGTTATCTGGTGTTTTCACCACTCCACAGATCGTTTGACATGCAGAACCGGCGACATCTTGGATTTCGTCGGGGTTCAAGCTGAGATATGCATGTTCTACGATAATCCTGGTGAGACTTCTGTCAGAAGTATGCAGAATCATCGGGATCGCTCTTTGCGAGCTATTTAATGCGAGAAACACGTTATCTGGTGTTTTCACCACTCCACAGTGCGTTTGATATGCAGAACCGGAGATATCTTGGTTTCGGTCGGGTTTCAAGCTGAGATATGCATTTTCTACGATAATCTTGGTGAGACTTCTGTCAGAAGTATGCAGAATCATCGGGATCGCTCATTTCGAGCTATTTAATGCGAGAAACACGTTATCTGGTTTTTTCACCACTCCACAGTGCGTTTGACATGCAGAACCGGCGACATCTTGGATTTCGTCGGGGTTCAAGCTGAGATATGCATTTTCTACGATAATCTTGGTGATACTTCTGTCAGAAGTATGCAGAATCATCGGGATCGCTCTTTTCGAGCTATTTAATGCGAGAAACACGTTATTTGGTTTTTTCACCACTCCACAGAGCGTTTGACATGCAGAACCGGCGACATCTTGGATTTCGTCGGGGTTCAAGCTGAGATATGCATTTTCTACGATAATCGTGGTGAGACTTCTGTCAGAAGTATGCAGAATCATCGGGATCGCTCTTTTCGAGCTATTTAATGCGAGAAACACGTTATCTGGTTTTTTCACCACTCCACAGTGCGTTTGACATGCAGAACCGGCCACATCTTGGATTTCGTCGGGGTTCAAGCTGAGATATGCATTTTCTACGATAATCTTGGTGAGACTTCAGTCAGAAGTATGCAGAATCATCGGGTTCGCTCTTTTCGAGCTATTTAATGCGAGAAACACGTTATCTGGTGTTTTCACCACTCCACAGTGCGTTTGATATGCAGAACCGGAGATATCTTGGTTTCGGTCGGGTTTCAAGCTGAGATATGCATTTTCTACGATAATCTTGGTGAGACTTCTGTCAGAAGTATGCAGAATCATCGGGATCGCTCATTTCGAGCTATTTAATGCTAGAAACACGTTATCTGGTTGTTTTCACCACTCCACAGTGCGTTTGACATGCAGAACCAGCGACACTTTGGATTTCGTCGGGGTTCAAGCTGAGATATGCATTTTCTACGATAATCTTGGTGAGACTTCTGTCAGAAGTATGCAGAATCATCGGGATCGCTCTTTTCGAGCTATTTAATGCGAGAAACACGTTATTTGGTTTTTTCACCACTCCACAGAGCGTTTGACATGCAGAACCGGCGACATATTGGATTTCGTCGGGGTTCAAGCTGAGATATGCAGTTTCTACGATAATCTTGGTGAGACTTCTGTCAGAAGTATGCAGAATCATCGGGATCGCTCTTTTCGAGCTATTTAATGCGAGAAACACGTTATCTGGTGTTTTCACCACTCCACAGTGCGTTTGACATGCAGAACCGGCGACATCTTGGATTTCGTCGGGGTTCAAGCTGAGATATGCATTTTCTACGATAATCTTGGCGAGACTTCAGTCAGAAGTATGCAGAATCATCGGGTTCGCTCTTTTCGAGCTATTTAATGCGAGAAACACGTTATCTGGTGTTTTCACCACTCCACAGTGCGTTTGATATGCAGAACCGGAGATATCTTGGTTTCGGTCGGGTTTCAAGCTGAGATATGCATTTTCTACGATAATCTTGGTGAGACTTCTGTCAGAAGTATGCAGAACCATCGGGATCGCTCATTTCGAGCTATTTAATGCGAGAAACACGTTATCTGGTGTTTTCACCACTCCACAGTGCGTTTGATATGCAGAACCGGAGATATCTTGGTTTCGGTCTGGTTTCAAGCTGAGATATGCATTTTCTACGATAATCTTGGTGAGACTTCTGTCAGAAGTATGCAGAATCATCGGGATCGCTCATTTCGAGCTATTTAATGCGAGAAACACGTTATCTGGTTGTTTTCACCACTACACAGTGCGTTTGATATGCAGAACCGGCGACATCTTGAGTTTCGTGAGATTTCAAGCTGAGATATGCATTTTCTACGATAATCTTGGTGAGACTTCTGTCAGAAGTATGCAGAATCATCGGGATCGTTCTTTTCGAGCTATTTAATGCGAGAAACACGTTATCTGGTGTTTTCACCACTCCACAGATCGTTTGAAATGCAGAACCGGCGACATCTTGGATTTCGTCGGGGTTCACGCTGAGATATGCATATTCAACAATAATCTTGGTGAGACTTCTGTCAGAAGTATGCAGAAACTCCGAGATCGCTATTTTCGAGCTACTTAATGCGAGGAACACGTTAACTGGTGTTTTCACCACTCCACAGTTCGTTTGATACGCAGAACCGGAGATATCTTGGTTTCGTGAGATTTCAAGCTGAGATATGCATTTTCTACGATAATCTTGGTTAGACTTCTGTCAGAAGTATGCAGAACCTTCGAGATCGCTCTTTTCGAGCTACTTAATGCGAGAAACACGTTATCTGGTGTTTTCACCACTCCACAGATCGTTTGACATGCAGAACCGGCGACATCTTGGATTTCGTCGGGGTTCACGCTGAGATATGCATTTTCTACGATAATCTTGGTGAGACGTCTGTCAGAAGTATGCAGAATCATCGGGATCGCTCTTTTCGTGCTACTTAATGCGAGGAACACGTTATCTGGTTGTTTTCACCACTCCACAGTGCGTTTGATATGCAGAACCGGCGACATCTTGAGTTTCGTGAGATTTCAAGCTGAGATATGCATTTTCTACGATAATCTTGGTGAGACTTCTGTCAGAAGTATGCAGAATCATCGGGATCGCTCTTTTCGAGCTATTTAATGCGAGAAACACGTTATCTGGTGTTTTCACCACTCCACAGATCGTTTGAAATGCAGAACCGGCGACATCTTGGATTTCGTCGGGGTTCACGCTGAGATATGCATATTCTACAATAATCTTGGTGAGACTTCTGTCAGAAGTATGCAGAAACTCCGAGATCGCTATTTTCGAGCTACTTAATGCGAGGAGCACGTTAACTGGTGTTTTCACCACTCCACAGTTCGTTTGATACGCAGAACCGGAGATATCTTGGTTTCGGTCGGGTTTCAAGCTGAGATATGCATTTTCTACGATAATCTTGGTGAGACGTCTGTCAGAAGTATGCAGAATCATCGGGATCGCTCTTTTCGTGCTACTTAATGCGAGGAACACGTTATCTGGTGTTTTCACCACTCCACAGATCGTTTGACATGCAGAACCGGCGACATCTTGGTTTCGGTCGGGTTTCAAGCTGAGATATGCATTTTCTACGATAATCTTGGTGAGATGTCTGTCAGAAGTATGCAAAATCATCGGGATCGCTCTTTTCGAGCTATTTAATGCGAGCAACACGTTATCTGGTGTTTTCACCACTCCACAGTGCGTTTGATATGCAGAACCGGCGACATCTTGGCTTTCTTCGGGTATCAAGCTGAGATATGCATTTTCTACGATAATCTTGGTGAGACTTCTCTCAGAAGTATGCAGAATCATCGGGATCGCGCTTTTCGAGCTATTTAATGCGAGAAACACGTTATCTGGTTGTTTTCCCCACTCCACAGTGCGTTTGATATGCAGAACCGGCGACATCTTGGATTTCGTCGGGGTTCAAGCTGAGATATGCATTTTCTACGATAATCTTGGTGAGACTTCTGTCAGAAGTATGCAGAATCATCGGGATCGCTCTTTTCGAGCTATTTAATGCGAGAAACACGTTATCTGGTGTTTTCACCACTCCACAGTGCGTTTGATATGCAGAACCGGAGATATCTTGGTTTCGGTGGGGTTTCAAGCTGAGATATGCATTTTCTACGATAATCTTGGTGAGACATCTGTCAGAAGTATGCAGAATCATCGGGATCGCTCATTTCGAGCTGTTTAATGCGAGAAACACGATATCTGGTTGTTTTCCCCACTCCACAGTGCGTTTGATATGCAGAACCGGCGACATCTTGGGTTTCGTGAGATTTCAAGCTGAGATATGCATTTTCTACGATAATCTTGGTGAGACTTCTGTCAGAAGTATGCAGAACCTCCGAGATCGCTCTTTTCGAGCTACTTAATGCGAGAAACACGTTATCTGGTGTTTTCACCACTCCACAGATCGTTTGACATGCAGAACCGGCGACATCTTGTATTTCGTCGGGGTTCACGCTGAGATATGCATTTTCTACGATAATCTTGGTGAGATTTCAGTCAGAAGTATGCAGAATCATCGGGTTCGCTCTTTTCGAGCTATTTAATGCGAGAAACACGTTATCTGGTGTTTTCACCACTCCACAGTGCGTTTGATATGCAGAACCGGAGATATCTTGGTTTCGGTGGGGTTTCAAGCTGAGATATGCATTTTCTACGATAATCTTGGTGAGACATCTGTCAGAAGTATGCAGAATCATCGGGATCGCTCATTTCGAGCTGTTTAATGCGAGAAACACGTTATCTGGTTTTTTCACCACTCCACAGTGCGTTTGACATGCAGAACCGGCGACATCTTGGATTTCGTCGGGGTTCAAGCTGAGATATGCATTTTCTACGATAATCTTGGTGAGACTTCTGTCAGAAGTATGCAGAATCATCGGGATCGCTCTTTTCGAGCTATTTAATGCGAGAAACACGTTATCTGGTTTTTTCACCACTCCACAGTGCGTTTGACATGCAGAACCGGCGACATCTTGGATTTCGTCGGGGTTCAAGCTGAGATATGCATTTTCTCCGATAATCTTGGTGAGACTTCTGTCAGAAGTATGCAGAATCATCGGGATCGCTCTTTTCGAGCTATATAATGCGAGAAACACGTTATCTGGTGTATTCACCACTCCACAGTGCGTTTAACATGCAGAACCGGCGACATCTTGGATTTCGTCGGGGTTCACGCTGAGATATGCATTTTCTACGATAATCTTGGTGAGACTTCTGTCAGAAGTATGCAGAATCATCGGGATCGCTCATTTCGAGCTATTTAATGCGAGAAACACGTTATCTGGTTTTTTCACCACTCCACAGTGCGTTTGACATGCAGAAACGGCCACATCTTGGATTTCGTCGGGGTTCAAGCTGAGATATGCATTCTCTACGATAATCTTGGTGAAACTTCTGTCAGAAGTATGCAGAATCTTCGTGATCGCTCTTTTCGAGCTACTTAATGCGAGAAACACGTTATCTGGTGTTTTCACCACTCCACAGATCGTTTGACATGCAGAACCGGCGACATCTTGGAATTCGTCGGGGTTCACTCTGAGATATGCATTTTCTACGATAATCTTGGTGAGACCTCTGTCAGAAGTATGCAGAATCATCTAGATCGCTCTTTTCGAGCTATTTAATGCGAGAAACACGTTTTCTGGTGTATTCACCACTCCACAGTACGTTTGACATGCAGAACCGGAGATATCTTGGTTTCGGTCGGGTTTCAAGCTGAGATATGCATTTTCTACGATAATCTTGGTGAGACATCTGTCAGAAGTATGCAGAATCATCGGGATCGCTCATTTCGAGCTATTTAATGCGAGAAACACGTTATCTGGTTTTTTCACCACTCCACAGTGCGTTTGACATGCAGAACCGGCGACATCTTGGATTTCGTCGGGGTTCAAGCTGAGATATGCATTTTCTACGATAATCTTGGTGAGACTTCTGTCAGAAGTATGCAGAATCATCGGGATCGCTCTTTTCGAGCTATTTAATGCGAGAAACACGTTATCTGGTTTTTTCACCACTCCACAGTGCGTTTGACATGCAGAACCGGCGACATCTTGGATTTCGTCGGGTTTCAAGCTGAGATATGCATTTTCTCCGATAATCTTGGTGAGACTTCTGTCAGAAGTATGCAGAATCATCGGGATCGCTCTTTTCGAGCTATTTAATGCGAGAAACACGTTATCTGGTGTATTCACCACTCCACAGTGCGTTTAACATGCAGAACCGGCGACATCTTGGATTTCGTCGGGGTTCACGCTGAGATATGCATTTTCTACGATAATCTTGGTGAGACTTCTGTCAGAAGTATGCAGAATCATCGGGATCGCTCATTTCGAGCTATTTAATGCGAGAAACACGTTATCTGGTTTTTTCACCACTCCACAGTGCGTTTGACATGCAGAACCGGCCACATCTTGGATTTCGTCGGGGTTCAAGCTGAGATATGCATTCTCTACGATAATCTTGGTGAAACTTCTGTCAGAAGTATGCAGAATCTTCGAGATCGCTCTTTTCGAGCTACTTAATGCGAGAAACACGTTATCTGGTGTTTTCACCACTCCACAGATCGTTTGACATGCAGAACCGGCGACATCTTGGAATTCGTCGGGGTTCACTCTGAGATATGCATTTTCTACGATAATCTTGGTGAGACCTCTGTCAGAAGTATGCAGAATCATCTAGATCGCTCTTTTCGAGCTATTTAATGCGAGAAACACGTTTTCTGGTGTATTCACCACTCCACAGTACGTTTGACATGCAGAACCGGAGATATCTTGGTTTCGGTCGGGTTTCAAGCTGAGATATGCATGTTCTACGATAATCCTGGTGAGACTTCTGTCAGAAGTATGCAGAATCATCGGGATCGCTCTTTTCGAGCTATTTAATGCGAGAAACACGTTATTTGGTTTTTTCACCACTCCACAGTGCGTTTGACATGCAGAACCGGCGACATGTGGATTTCGTCGGGGTTCAAGCTGAGATATGCATTTTCTACGATAATCTTGGTGAGACTTCTGTCAGAAGTATGCAGAATCATCGGGACCGCTCTTTTCGAGCTATTTAATGCGAGAAACACGTTATCTGGTGTTTTCACCACTCCACAGTGCGTTTGACATGCAGAACCGGCGACATCTTGGATTTCGTCGGGGTTCACGCTGAGATATGCATTTTCTACGATAATCTTGGTGAGACTTCTGTCAGAAGTATGCAGAATCATCGGGATCGCTCATTTCGAGCTATTTAATGCGAGAAACACGTTATCTGGTTTTTTCACCACTCCACAGTGCGTTTGACATGCAGAACCGGCCACATCTTGGATTTCGTCGGGGTTCAAGCTGAGATATGCATTTTCTACGATAATCTTGGTGAGACTTCTGTCAGAAGTATGCAGAATCATCGGGTTCGCTCTTTTCGAGCTATTTAATGCGAGAAACACGTTATTTGGTTTTTTCACCACTCCACAGTGCGTTTGCCATGCAGAACCGGAGATATCTTGGTTTCGGTCGGGTTTCAAGCTGAGATATGCATTTTCTACGATAATCTTGGTGAGACCTCTGTCAGAAGTATGCAGAATCATCTAGATCGCTCTTTTCGAGCTATTTAATGCGAGAAACACGTTTTCTGGTGTATTCACCACTCCACAGTACGTTTGACATGCAGAACCGGAGATATCTTGGTTTCGGTCGGGTTTCAAGCTGAGATATGCATGTTCTACGATAATCCTGGTGAGACTTCTGTCAGAAGTATGCAGAATCATCGGGATCGCTCTTTTCGAGCTATTTAATGCGAGAAACACGTTATTTGGTTTTTTCACCACTCCACAGTGCGTTTGACATGCAGAACCGGCGACATGTGGATTTCGTCGGGGTTCAAGCTGAGATATGCATTTTCTACGATAATCTTGGTGAGACTTCTGTCAGAAGTATGCAGAAACTCCGAGATCGCTATTTTCGAGCTACTTAATGCGAGGAACACGTTAACTGGTGTTTTCACCACTCCACAGTTCGTTTGATACGCAGAACCGGAGATATCTTGGTTTCGGTCGGGTTTCAAGCTGAGATATGCATTTTCTACGATAATCTTGGTGAGACGTCTGTCAGAAGTATGCAGAATCATCGGGATCGCTCTTTTCGTGCTACTTAATGCGAGGAACACGTTATCTGGTGTTTTCACCACTCCACAGATCGTTTGACATGCAGAACCGGCGACATCTTGGTTTCGGTCGGGTTTCAAGCTGAGATATGCATTTTCTACGATAATCTTGGTGAGATGTCTGTCAGAAGTATGCAAAATCATCGGGATCGCTCTTTTCGAGCTATTTAATGCGAGCAACAAGTTATCTGGTGTTTTCACCACTCCACAGTGCGTTTGATATGCAGAACCGGCGACATCTTGGCTTTCTTCGGGTATCAAGCTGAGATATGCATTTTCTACGATAATCTTGGTGAGACTTCTCTCAGAAGTATGCAGAATCATCGGGATCGCGCTTTTCGAGCTATTTAATGCGAGAAACACGTTATCTGGTTTTTTCACCACTCCACAGTGCGTTTGACATGCAGAACCGGCGACATCTTGGATTTCGTCGGGGTTCAAGCTGAGATATGCATTTTCTACGATAATCTTGGTGAGACCTCTGTCAGAAGTATGCAGAATCATCTAGATCGCTCTTTTCGTGCTATTTAATGCGAGAAACACGTTTTCTGGTGTATTCACCACTCCACAGTACGTTTGACACGCAGAACCGTAGATATCTTGGTTTCTGTCGGGTTTCAAGCTGAGATATGCATTTTCTATCATAATCTTGGTTAGACGTCTGTCAGAAGTATGCACAATCATCGGGATCGCTCTTTTCCTGCTACTTAATGCGAGGAACACGTTATCTGGTGTTTTTACCACTCCACAGATCGTTTGACATGCAGAACCGGCGACATCTTGGTTTCGGTCGGGTTTCAAGCTGAGATATGCATTTTCTATGATAATCTTGGTGAGATGTCTGTCAGAAGTATGCAAAATCATCGGGATCGCTCTTTTCGAGCTATTTAATGCGAGCAACACGTTATCTGGTGTTTTCACCACTCCACAGTGCGTTTGATATGCAGAACCGGCGACATCTTGGCTTTCTTCGGGTATCAAGCTGAGATATGCATTTTCTAGGATAATCTTGGTGAGACTTCTCTCAGAAGTATGCTGAATCATCGGGATCGCGCTTTTCGAGCTATTTAAAGCGAGAAACACGTTATCTGGTTGTTTTCACCACTCCACAGTGCGTTTGATATGCAGAACCGGCGACATCTTGAGTTTCGTGAGATTTCAAGCTGAGATATGCATTTTCTACGATAATCTTGGTGAGACTTCTGTCAGAAGTATGCAGAATCTTCGCGATCGCTCTTTTCGAGCTACTTAATGCGAGAAACACGTTATCTGGTGTTTTCACGTCTCCACAGATCGTTTGACATGCAGAACCGGCGACATCTTGGATTTCGTCGGGGTTCACGCTGAGATATGCATTTTCTACGATAATCTTGGTGAGACCTCTGTCAGAAGTATGCAGAATCATCTAGATCGCTCTTTTCGAGCTATTTAATGCGAGAAACACGTTTTCTGATGTTTTCACCACTCCACAGTGCGTTTGACATGCAGAACCGGCGACATCTTGGATTTCGTCGGGGTTCAAGCTGAGATATGCATTTTCTACGATAATCTTGGTGAGACTTCTGTCAGAAGTATGCAGAATCATCGGGATCGCTCATTTCGAGCTATTTAATGCGAGAAACACGTTATCTGGTTGTTTTCACCATTCCACAGTGCGTTTGATATGCAGAACCGGCGACATCTTGAGTTTCGTGAGATTTCAAGCTGAGATATGCATTTTCTACGATAATCTTGGTGAGACTTCTGTCAGAAGTATGCAGAATCATCGGGATCGCTCTTTTCGAGCTATTTAATGCGAGAAACACGTTACCTGGTGTTTTCACCACTCCACAGATCGTTTGAAATGCAGAACCGGCGACATCTTGGATTTCGTCGGGGTTCACGCTGAGATATGCATTTTCTACAATAATCTTGGTGAGACTTCTGTCAGAAATATGCAGAAACTCCGAGATCGCTATTTTCGAGCTACTTAATGCGAGGAACACGTTAACTGGTGTTTTCACCACTCCACAGTTCGTTTGATACGCAGAACCGGAGATATCTTGGTTTTGGTCGGGTTTCAAGCTGAGATATGCATTTTCTACGATAATCTTGGTGAGATGTCTGTCAGAAGTATGCAAAATCATCGGGATCGCTCTTTTCGAGCTATTTAATGCGAGCAACACGTTATCTGGTGTTTTCACCACTCCACAGTGCGTTTGATATGCAGAACCGGCGACATCTTGGCTTTCTTCGGGTATCAAGCTGAGATATGCATTTTCTACGATAATCTTGGTGAGACTTCTCTCAGAAGTATGCAGAATCATCGGGATCGCGCTTTTCGAGCTATTTAATGCGAGAAACACGTTATCTGGTTGTTTTCACCACTCCACTGTGCGTTTGATATGCAGAACCGGCGACATCTTGAGTTTCGTGAGATTTCAAGCTGAGATATGCATTTTCTACGATAATCTTGGTGAGACTTCTGTCAGAAGTATGCAGAATCTTCGAGATCGCTCTTTTCGAGCTACTTAATGCGACAAACACGTTATCTGGTGTTTTCACCACTCCACAGATCGTTTGACATGCAGAACCGGCGACATCTTGGAATTCGTCGGGATTCACGCTGAGATATGCATTTTCTACGATAATCTTGGTGAGACCTCTGTCAGAAGTATACAGAATCATCTAGATCGCTCTTTTCGAGCTATTTAATGCGAGAAACACGTTATCTGGTGTTTTCACCACTCCACAGTGCGTTTGATATGCAGAACCGGAGATATCTTGGTTTCGGTCGGGTTTCAAGCTGAGATATGCATTTTCTACGATAATCTTGGTGAGACATCTGTCAGAAGTATGCAGAATCATCGGGATCGCTCATTTCGAGCTATTTAATGCGAGAAACACGTTATCTGGTTTTTTCACCACTCCACAGTGCGTTTGACATGCAGAACCGGCGACATCTTGGATTTCGTCGGGGTTCAAGCTGAGATATGCATTTTCTACGATAATCTTGGTGAGACTTCTGTCAGAAGTATGCAGAATCATCGGGATCGCTCTTTTCGAGCTATTTAATGCGAGAAACACGTTATCTGGTTTTTTCACCACTCCACAGTGCGTTTGACATGCAGAACCGGCGACATCTTGGATTTCGTCGGGGTTCAAGCTGAGATATGCATTTTCTCCGATAATCTTGGTGAGACTTCTGTCAGAAGTATGCAGAATCATCGGGATCGCTCTTTTCGAGCTATTTAATGCGAGAAACACGTTATCTGGTGTATTCACCACTCCACAGTGCGTTTAACATGCAGAACCGGCGACATCTTGGATTTCGTCGGGGTTCACGCTGAGATATGCATTTTCTACGATAATCTTGGTGAGACTTCTGTCAGAAGTATGCAGAATCATCGGGATCGCTCATTTCGAGCTATTTAATGCGAGAAACACGTTATCTGGTTTTTTCACCACTCCACAGTGCGTTTGACATGCAGAACCGGCCACATCTTGGATTTCGTCGGGGTTCAAGCTGAGATATGCATTCTCTACGATAATCTTGGTGAAACTTCTGTCAGAAGTATGCAGAATCTTCGAGATCGCTCTTTTCGAGCTACTTAATGCGAGAAACACGTTATCTGGTGTTTTCACCACTCCACAGATCGTTTGACATGCAGAACCGGCGACATCTTGGAATTCGTCGGGGTTCACGCTGAGATATGCATTTTCTACGATAATCTTGGTGAGACCTCTGTCAGAAGTATGCAGAATCATCTAGATCGCTCTTTTCGAGCTATTTAATGCGAGAAACACGTTTTCTGGTGTATTCACCACTCCACAGTACGTTTGACATGCAGAACCGGAGATATCTTGGTTTCGGTCGGGTTTCAAGCTGAGATATGCATGTTCTACGATAATCCTGGTGAGACTTCTGTCAGAAGTATGCAGAATCATCGGGATCGCTCTTTTCGAGCTATTTAATGCGAGAAACACGTTATTTGGTTTTTTCACCACTCCACAGTGCGTTTGACATGCAGAACCGGCGACATGTTGATTTCGTCGGGGTTCAAGCTGAGATATGCATTTTCTACGATAATCTTGGTGAGACTTCTGTCAGAAGTATGCAGAATCATCGGGATCGCTCTTTTCGAGCTATTTAATGCGAGAAACACGTTATCTGGTGTTTTCACCACTCCACAGTGCGTTTGACATGCAGAACCGGCGACATCTTGGATTTCGTCGGAGTTCAAGCTGAGATATGCATTTTCTACGATAATCTTGGTGAGATTTCAATCAGAAGTATGCAGAATCATCGGGTTCGCTCTTTTCGAGCTATTTAATGCGAGAAACACGTTATCTGGTGTTTTCACCACTCCACAGTGCGTTTGATATGCAGAACCGGAGATATCTTGGTTTCGGTCGGGTTTCAAGCTGAGATATGCATTTTCTACGATAATCTTGGTGAGACATCTGTCAGAAGTATGCAGAATCATCGGGATCGCTCATTTCGAGCTATTTAATGCGAGAAACACGTTATCTGGTTTTTTCACCACTCCACAGTGCGTTTGACATGCAGAACCGGCGACATCTTGGATTTCGTCGGGGTTCAAGCTGAGATATGCATTTTCTACGATAATCTTGGTGAGACTTCTGTCAGAAGTATGCAGAATCATCGGGATCGCTCTTTTCGAGCTATTTAATGCGAGAAACACGTTATCTGGTTTTTTCACCACTCCACAGTGCGTTTGACATGCAGAACCGGCGACATCTTGGATTTCGTCGGGGTTCAAGCTGAGATATGCATTTTCTACGATAATCTTGGTGAGACTTCTGTCAGAAGTATGCAGAATCATCGGGATCGCTCATTTCGAGCTATTTAATGCGAGAAACACGTTATCTGGTTTTTTCACCACTCCACAGTGCGTTTGACATGCAGAACCGGCGACATCTTGGATTTCGTCGGGGTTCACGCTGAGATATGCATTTTCTACAATAATCTTGGTGAGACTTCCGTCAGAAGTATGCAGAAACTCCGAGATCGCTATTTTCGAGCTACTTAATGCGAGGAACACGTTAACTGGTGTTTTCACCACACCACAGTTCGTTTGATACGCAGAACCGGAGATATCTTGGTTTCGGTCGGGTTTCAAGCTGAGATATGCATTTTCTACGATAATCTTGGTGAGACCTCTGTCAGAAGTATGCAGAATCATCGGGATCGCTCTTTTCGTGCTACTTAATGCGAGGAACACGTTATCTGGTGTTTTCACCACTCCACATATCGTTTGACACGCAGAACCGGCGACATCTTGGTTTCGGTCGGGTTTCAAGCTGAGATATGCATTTTCTACGATAATCTTGGTGAGATGTCTGTCAGAAGTATGCAAAATCATCGGGATCGCTCTTTTCGAGCTATTTAATGCGAGCAACACGTTATCTGGTGTTTTTACCACTCCACAGTGCGTTTGATATGCAGAACCGGCGACATCTTGGCTTTCTTCGGGTATCAAGCTGAGATATGCATTTTCTACGATAATCTTGGTGAGATGTCTGTCAGAAGTATGCAAAATCATCGGGATCGCTCTTTTCGAGCTATTTAATGCGAGCAACACGTTATCTGGTGTTTTTACCACTCCACAGTACGTTTGACATACAGAACCGGAGATATCTTGGTTTCGGTCGGGTTTCAAGCTGAGATATGCATGTTCTACGATAATCCTGGTGAGACTTCTGTCAGAAGTATGCAGAATCATCGGGATCGCTCTTTTCGAGCTATTTAATGCGAGAAACACGTTATCTGGTGTTTTCACCACTCCACAGTGCGTTTGACATGAAGAACCGGCGACATCTTGGATTTCGTCGGGGTTCAAGCTGAGATATGCATTTTCTACGATAATCTTGGTGAGACTTCAGTCAGAAGTATGCAGAATCATCGGGTTCGCTCTTTTCGAGCTATTTAATGCGAGAAACACGTTATCTGGTGTTTTCACCACTCCACAGTGCGTTTGATATGCAGAACCGGCGACATCTTGAGTTTCGTGAGATTTCAAGCTGAGATATGCATTTTCTACGATAATCTTGGTGAGACTTCTGTCAGAAGTATGCAGAATCATCGGGATCGCTCTTTTCGAGCTATCTAATGCGAGAAACACGTTATCTGGTGTTTTCACCACTCCACAGATCGTTTGAAATGCAGAACCGGCGACATCTTGGATTTCGTCGGGGTTCACGCTGAGATATGCATTTTCTACAATAATCTTGGTGAGACTTCTGTCAGAAGTATGCAGAAACTCCGAGATCGCTATTTTCGAGCTACTTAATGCGAGGAACACGTTAACTGGTGTTTTCACCACTCCACAGTTCGTTTGATACGCAGAACCGGAGATATCTTGGTTTCGGTCGGGTTTCAAGCTGAGATATGCATTTTCTACGATAATCTTGGTGAGACGTCTGTCAGAAGTATGCAGAATCATCGGGATCGCTCTTTTCGTGCTACTTAATGCGAGGAACACGTTATCTAGTGTTTTCACCACTCCACAGTGCGTTTGACATGAAGAACCGGCGACATCTTGGATTTCGTCGGGGTTCAAGCTGAGATATGCATTTTCTACGATAATCTTGGTGAGACTTCAGTCAGAAGTATGCAGAATCATCGGGTTCGCTCTTTTCGAGCTATTTAATGCGAGAAACACGTTATCTGGTGTTTTCACCACTCCACTGTGCGTTTGATATGCAGAACCGGCGACATCTTGGATTTCGTCTGGGTTCACGCTGAGATATGCATTTTCTACGATAATCTTGGTGAGACTTCTGTCAGAAGTATGCAGAATCATCGGGATCGCTCATTTCGAGCTATTTAATGCGAGAAACACGTTATCTGGTTTTTTCACCACTCCACAGTGCGTTTGACATGCAGAACCGGCGACATCTTGGATTTCGACGGGGTTCAAGCTGAGATATGCATTTTCTCCGATAATCTTGGTGAGACTTCAGTCAGAAGTATGCAGAATCATCGGGTTCGCTCTTTTCGAGCTATTTAATGCGAGAAACACGTTATCTGGTTGTTTTCACCATTCCACAGTGCGTTTGATATGCAGAACCGGCGACATCTTGAGTTTCGTGAGATTTCAAGCTGAGATATGCATTTTCTACGATAATCTTGGTGAGACTTCTGTCAGAAGTATGCAGAATCATCGGGATCGCTCTTTTCGAGCTATTTAATGCGAGAAACACGTTATCTGGTGTTTTCACCACTCCACAGATCGTTTGAAATGCAGAACCGGCGACATCTTGGATTTCGTCGGGGTTCACGCTGAGATATGCATTTTCTACAATAATCTTGGTGAGACTTCTGTCAGAAGTATGCAGAAACTCCGAGATCGCTATTTTCGAGCTACTTAATGCGAGGAACACGTTAACTGGTGTTTTCACCACTCCACAGTTCGTTTGATACGCAGAACCGGAGATATCTTGGTTTCGGTCGGGTTTCAAGCTGAGATATGCATTTTCTACGATAATCTTGGTGAGACGTCTGTCAGAAGTATGCAAAATCATCGGGATCGCTCTTTTCGAGCTATTTAATGCGAGCAACACGTTATCTGGTGTTTTCACCACTCCACAGTGCGTTTGATATGCAGAACCGGCGACATCTTGGCTTTCTTCGGGTATCAAGCTGAGATATGCATTTTCTACGATAATCTTGGTGAGACTTCTCTCAGAAGTATGCAGAATCATCGGGATCGCGCTTTTCGAGCTATTTAATGCGAGAAACACGTTATCTGGTTGTTTTCACCACTCCACTGTGCGTTTGATATGCAGAACCGGCGACATCTTGGATTTCGTCGGGGTTCACGCTGAGATATGCATTTTCTACGATAATCTTGGTGAGACTTCTGTCAGAAGTATGCAGAATCTTCGAGATCGCTCTTTTCGAGCTACTTAATGCGAGAAACACGTTATCTGGTGTTTTCACCACTCCACAGTGCGTTTGACATGCAGAACCGGCGACATCTTGGAATTCGTCGGGGTTCACGCTGAGATATGCATTTTCTACGATAATCTTGGTGAGACCTCTGTCAGAAGTATGCAGAATCATCTAGATCGCTCTTTTCGAGCTATTTAATGCGAGAAACACGTTTTCTGGTGTATTCACCACTCCACAGTACGTTTGACATGCAGAACCGGAGATATCTTGGTTTCGGTCGGGTTTCAAGCTGAGATATGCCTGTTCTACGATAATCCTGGTGAGACTTCTGTCAGAAGTATGCAGAATCATCGGGATCGCTCTTTTCGAGCTATTTAATGCGAGAAACACGTTATTTGGTTTTTTCACCACTCCACAGTGCGTTTGACATGCAGAACCGGCGACATGTGGATTTCGTCGGGGTTCAAGCTGAGATATGCATTTTCTACGATAATCTTGGTGAGACTTCTGTCAGAAGTATGCAGAATCATCGGGATCGCTCTTTTCGAGCTATTTCATGCGAGAAACACGTTATCTGGTGTTTTCACCACTCCACAGTGCGTTTGACATGCAGAACCGGCGACATCTTGGATTTCGTCGGGGTTCAAGCTGAGATATGCATTTTCTACGATAATCTTGGTGAGACCTCTGTCAGAAGTATGCAGAATCATCTAGATCGCTCTTTTCGAGCTATTTAATGCGAGAAACACGTTTTCTGGTGTATTCACCACTCCACAGTACGTTTGACATGCAGAACCGGAGATATCTTGGTTTCGGTCGGGTTTCAAGCTGAGATATGCCTGTTCTACGATAATCCTGGTGAGACTTCTGTCAGAAGTATGCAGAATCATCGGGATCGCTCTTTTCGAGCTATTTAATGCGAGAAACACGTTATTTGGTTTTTTCACCACTCCACAGTGCGTTTGACATGCAGAACCGGCGACATGTGGATTTCGTCGGGGTTCACGCTGAGATATGCATTTTCTACAATAATCTTGGTGAGACTTCTGTCAGAAGTATGCAGAAACTCCGAGATCGCTATTTTCGAGCTACTTAATGCGAGGAACACGTTAACTGGTGTTTTCACCACTCCACAGTTCGTTTGATACGCAGAACCGGAGATATCTTGGTTTCGGTCGGGTTTCAAGCTGAGATATGCATTTTCTACGATAATCTTGGTGAGACGTCTGTCAGAAGTATGCAAAATCATCGGGATCGCTCTTTTCGAGCTATTTAATGCGAGCAACACGTTATCTGGTGTTTTCACCACTCCACAGTGCGTTTGATATGCAGAACCGGCGACATCTTGGCTTTCTTCGGGTATCAAGCTGAGATATGCATTTTCTACGATAATCTTGGTGAGACTTCTCTCAGAAGTATGCAGAATCATCGGGATCGCGCTTTTCGAGCTATTTCATGCGAGAAACACGTTATCTGGTGTTTTCACCACTCCACAGTGCGTTTGACATGCAGAACCGGCGACATCTTGGATTTCGTCGGGGTTCAAGCTGAGATATGCATTTTCTACGATAATCTTGGTGAGACCTCTGTCAGAAGTATGCAGAATCATCTAGATCGCTCTTTTCGAGCTATTTAATGCGAGAAACACGTTTTCTGGTGTATTCACCACTCCACAGTACGTTTGACATGCAGAACCGGAGATATCTTGGTTTCGGTCGGGTTTCAAGCTGAGATATGCCTGTTCTACGATAATCCTGGTGAGACTTCTGTCAGAAGTATGCAGAATCATCGGGATCGCTCTTTTCGAGCTATTTAATGCGAGAAACACGTTATTTGGTTTTTTCACCACTCCACAGTGCGTTTGACATGCAGAACCGGCGACATGTGGATTTCGTCGGGGTTCAAGCTGAGATATGCATTTTCTACGATAATCTTGGTGAGACTTCTGTCAGAAGTATGCAGAATCATCGGGATCGCTCTTTTCGAGCTATTTCATGCGAGAAACACGTTATCTGGTGTTTTCACCACTCCACAGTGCGTTTGACATGCAGAACCGGCGACATCTTGGATTTCGTCGGGGTTCAAGCTGAGATATGCATTTTCTACGATAATCTTGGTGAGATTTCAGTCAGAAGTATGCAGAATCATCGGGTTCGCTCTTTTCGAGCTATTTAATGCGAGAAACACGTTATCTGGTGTTTTCACCACTCCACAGTGCGTTTGATATGCAGAACCGGAGAAATCTTGGTTTCGGTCGGGTTTCAAGCTGAGATATGCATTTTCTACGATAATCTTGGTGAGACATCTGTCAGAAGTATGCAGAATCATCGGGATCGCTCATTTCGAGCTATTTAATGCGAGAAACACGTTATCTGGTTTTTTCACCACTCCACAGTGCGTTTGACATGCAGAACCGGCGACATCTTGGATTTCGTCGGGGTTCAAGCTGAGATATGCATTTTCTACGATAATCTTGGTGAGACTTCTGTCAGAAGTATGCAGAATCATCGGGATCGCTCTTTTCGAGCTATTTAATGCGAGAAACACGTTATCTGGTGTATTCACCACTCCACAGTGCGTTTAACATGCAGAACCGGCGACATCTTGGATTTCGTCGGGGTTCACGCTGAGATATGCATTTTCTACGATAATCTTGGTGAGACTTCTGTCAGAAGTATGCAGAATCATCGGGATCGCTCTTTTCGAGCTATTTAATGCGAGAAACACGTTATCTGGTGTATTCACCACTCCACAGTGCGTTTAACATGCAGAACCGGCGACATCTTGGATTTCGTCGGGGTTCACGCTGAGATATGCATTTTCTACGATAATCTTGGTGAGACTTCTGTCAGAAGTATGCAGAATCATCGGGATCGCTCTTTTCGAGCTATTTAATGCGAGCAACACGTTATCTGGTTGTTTTCACCACTCCACAGTGCGTTTGATATGCAGAACCGGCGACATCTTGAGTTTCGTGAGATTTCAAGCTGAGATATGCATTTTCTACGATAATCTTGGTGAGACTTCTGTCAGAAGTATGCAGAATCTTCGCGATCGCTCTTTTCGAGCTACTTAATGCGAGAAACACGTTATCTGGTGTTTTCACGACTCCACAGATCGTTTGACATGCAGAACCGGCGACATCTTGGATTTCGTCGGGGTTCACGCTACGATATGCATTTTCTACGATAATCTTGGTGAGACTTCTGTCAGAAGTATGCAGAATCATCGGGATCGCTCTTTTCGAGCTATTTAATGCGAGAAACACGTTATCTGGTGTATTCACCACTCCACAGTGCGTTTGACATGCAGAACCGGCGACATCTTGGATTTCGTCGGGGTTCAAGCTGAGATATGCATTTTCTACGATAATCTTGGTGAGACTTCTGTCAGAAGTATGCAGAATCATCGGGATCGCTCTTTTCGAGCTATTTAATGCGAGAAACACGTTATCTGGTTTTTTCACCACTCCACAGTGCGTTTGACATGCAGAACCGGCGACATCTTGGATTTCGTCGGAGTTCAAGCTGAGATATGCATTTTCTCCGATAATCTTGGTGAGACTTCTGTCAGAAGTATGCAGAATCATCGGGATCGCTCTTTTCGAGCTACTTAATGCGAGAAACACGTTATCTGGTGTTTTCACCACTCCACAGTGCGTTTGACATGCAGAACCGGCGACATCTTGGAATTCGTCGGGGTTCACGCTGAGATATGCATTTTCTACGATAATCTTGGTGAGACCTCTGTCAGAAGTATGCAGAATCATCTAGATCGCTCTTTTCGAGCTATTTAATGCGAGAAACACGTTTTCTGGTGTATTCACCACTCCACAGTACGTTTGACATGCAGAACCGGAGATATCTTGGTTTCGGTCGGGTTTCAAGCTGAGATATGCCTGTTCTACGATAATCCTGGTGAGACTTCTGTCAGAAGTATGCAGAATCATCGGGATCGCTCTTTTCGAGCTATTTAATGCGAGAAACACGTTATTTGGTTTTTTCACCACTCCACAGTGCGTTTGACATGCAGAACCGGCGACATGTGGATTTCGTCGGGGTTCAAGCTGAGATATGCATTTTCTACGATAATCTTGGTGAGACTTCTGTCAGAAGTATGCAGAATCATCGGGATCGCTCTTTTCGAGCTATTTCATGCGAGAAACACGTTATCTGGTGTTTTCACCACTCCACAGTGCGTTTGACATGCAGAACCGGCGACATCTTGGATTTCGTCGGGGTTCAAGCTGAGATATGCATTTTCTACGATAATCTTGGTGAGATTTCAGTCAGAAGTATGCAGAATCATCGGGTTCGCTCTTTTCGAGCTATTTAATGCGAGAAACACGTTATCTGGTGTTTTCACCACTCCACAGTGCGTTTGATATGCAGAACCGGAGAAATCTTGGTTTCGGTCGGGTTTCAAGCTGAGATATGCATTTTCTACGATAATCTTGGTGAGACTTCTGTCAGAAGTATGCAGAATCATCGGGATCGCTCTTTTCGAGCTATTTAATGCGAGAAACACGTTATCTGGTTTTTTCACCACTCCACAGTGCGTTTGACATGCAGAACCGGCGACATCTTGGATTTCGTCGGAGTTCAAGCTGAGATATGCATTTTCTCCGATAATCTTGGTGAGACTTCTGTCAGAAGTATGCAGAATCATCGGGATCGCTCTTTTCGAGCTATTTAATGCGAGAAACACGTTATCTGGTGTATTCACCACTCCACAGTGCGTTTAACATGCAGAACCGGCGACATCTTGGATTTCGTCGGGGTTCACGCTGAGATATGCATTTTCTACGATAATCTTGGTGAGACTTCTGTCAGAAGTATGCAGAATCATCGGGATCGCTCATTTCGAGCTATTTAATGCGAGAAACACGTTATCTGGTTTTTTCACCACTCCACAGTGCGTTTGACATGCAGAACCGGCGACATCTTGGATTTCGTCGGGGTTCACGCTGAGATATGCATTTTCTACGATAATCTTGGTGAGACATCTGCCAGAAGTATGCAGAATCATCGGGATCGCTCATTTCGAGCTATTTAATGCGAGAAACACGTTATCTGGTTTTTTCACCACTCCACAGTGCGTTTGACATGCAGAACCGGCGACATCTTGGATTTCGTCGGGGTTCAAGCTGAGATATGCATTTTCTACGATAATCTTGGTGAGACTTCTGTCAGAAGTATGCAGAATCATCGGGATCGCTCTTTTCGAGCTATTTAATGCGAGAAACACGTTATCTGGTTTTTTCACCACTCCACAGTGCGTTTGACATGCAGAACCGGCGACATCTTGGATTTCGTCGGGGTTCAAGCTGAGATATGCATTTTCTACGATAATCTTGGTGAGACTTCTGTCAGAAGTATGCAGAATCATCGGGATCGCTCATTTCGAGCTATTTAATGCGAGAAACACGTTATCTGGTTTTTTCACCACTCCACAGTGCGTTTGACATGCAGAACCGGCGACATCTTGGATTTCGTCGGGGTTCACGCTGAGATATGCATTTTCTACAATAATCTTGGTGAGACTTCCGTCAGAAGTATGCAGAAACTCCGAGATCGCTATTTTCGAGCTACTTAATGCGAGGAACACGTTAACTGGTGTTTTCACCACACCACAGTTCGTTTGATACGCAGAACCGGAGATATCTTGGTTTCGGTCGGGTTTCAAGCTGAGATATGCATTTTCTACGATAATCTTGGTGAGACGTCTGTCAGAAGTATGCAGAATCATCGGGATCGCTCTTTTCGTGCTACTTAATGCGAGGAACACGTTATCTGGTGTTTTCACCACTCCACAGATCGTTTGACATGCAGAACCGGCGACATCTTGGTTTCGGTCGGGTTTCAAGCTGAGATATGCATTTTCTACGATAATCTTGGTGAGATGTCTGTCAGAAGTATGCAAAATCATCGGGATCGCTCTTTTCGAGCTATTTAATGCGAGCAACACGTTATCTGGTGTTTTTACCACTCCACAGTGCGTTTGATATGCAGAACCGGCGACATCTTGGCTTTCTTCGGGTATCAAGCTGAGATATGCATTTTCTACGATAATCTTGGTGAGATGTCTGTCAGAAGTATGCAAAATCATCGGGATCGCTCTTTTCGAGCTATTTAATGCGAGCAACACGTTATCTGGTGTTTTCACCACTCCACAGTGCGTTTGACATGCAGAACCGGCGACATGTTGGATTTCGTCGGGGTTCACGCTGAGATATGCATTTTCTACGATAATCTTGGTGAGACCTCTGTCAGAAGTATGCAGAATCATCTAGATCGCTCTTTTCGAGCTATTTATTGCGAGAAACACGTTATCTGGTGTTTTCACCACTCCACAGTGCGTTTGACATGCAGAACCGGCGACATGTTGGATTTCGTCGGGGTTCACGCTGAGATATGCATTTTCTACGATAATCTTGGTGAGACCTCTGTCAGAAGTATGCAGAATCATCTAGATCGCTCTTTTCGAGCTATTTAATGCGAGAAACACGTTTTCTGATGTTTTCACCACTCCACAGTGCGTTTGACATGCAGAACCGGCGACATCTTGGATTTCGTCGGGGTTCAAGCTGAGATATGCATTTTCTACGATAATCTTGGTGAGACTTCAGTCAGAAGTATGCAGAATCATCGGGTTCGCTCTTTTCGAGCTATTTAATGCGAGAAACACGTTATCTGGTGTTTTCACCACTCCACAGTGCGTTTGATATGCAGAACCGGAGATATCTTGGTTTCGGTCGGGTTTCAAGCTGAGATATGCATTTTCTACGATAATCTTGGTGAGACTTCTGTCAGAAGTATGCAGAATCATCGGGATCGCTCATTTCGAGCTATTTAATGCGAGAAACACGTTATCTGGTTGTTTTCACCATTCCACAGTGCGTTTGATATGCAGAACCGGCGACATCTTGAGTTTCGTGAGATTTCAAGCTGAGATATGCATTTTCTACGATAATCTTGGTGAGACTTCTGTCAGAAGTATGCAGAATCATCGGGATCGCTCTTTTCGAGCTATTTAATGCGAGAAACACGTTATCTGGTGTTTTCACCACTCCACAGATCGTTTGAAATGCAGAACCGGCGACATCTTGGATTTCGTCGGGGTTCACGCTGAGATATGCATTTTCTACAATAATCTTGGTGAGACTTCTGTCAGAAGTATGCAGAAACTCCGAGATCGCTATTTTCGAGCTACTTAATGCGAGGAACACGTTAACTGGTGTTTTCACCACTCCACAGTTCGTTTGATACGCAGAACCGGAGATATCTTGGTTTCGGTCGGGTTTCAAGCTGAGATATGCATTTTCTACGATAATCTTGGTGAGACGTCTGTCAGAAGTATGCAGAATCATCGGGATCGCTCTTTTCGTGCTACTTAATGCGAGGAACACGTTATCTGGTGTTTTCACCACTCCACAATTCGTTTGACATGCAGAACCGGCGACATCTTGGTTTCGGTCGGGTTTCAAGCTGAGATATGCATTTTCTACGATAATCTTGGTGAGATGTCTGTCAGAAGTATGCAAAATCATCGGGATCGCTCTTTTCGAGCTATTTAATGCGAGCAACACGTTATCTGGTGTTTTCACCACTCCACAGTGCGTTTGATATGCAGAACCGGCGACATCTTGGCTTTCTTCGGGTATCAAGCTGAGATATGCATTTTCTACGATAATCTTGGTGAGACTTCTCTCAGAAGTATGCAGAATCATCGGGATCGCGCTTTTCGAGCTATTTAATGCGAGAAACACGTTATCTGGTTGTTTTCACCACTCCACTGTGCGTTTGATATGCAGAACCGGCGACATCTTGGATTTCGTCGGGGTTCACGCTGAGATATGCATTTTCTACGATAATCTTGGTGAGACTTCTGTCAGAAGTATGCAGAATCATCGGGATCGCTCATTTCGAGCTATTTAATGCGAGAAACACGATATCTGGTTTTTTCACCACTCCACAGTGCGTTTGACATGCAGAACCGGCGACATCTTGGATTTCGTCGGGGTTCAAGCTGAGATATGCATTTTCTCCGATAATCTTGGTGAGACTTCTGTCAGAAGTATGCAGAATCTTCGAGATCGCTCTTTTCGAGCTACTTAATGCGAGAAACACGTTATCTGGTGTTTTCACCACTCCACAGATCGTTAAACATGCAGAACCGGCGACATCTTGGAATTCGTCGGGGTTCACGCTGAGATATGCATTTTCTACGATAATCTTGGTGAGACCTCTGTCAGAAGTATGCAGAATCATCTAGATCGCTCTTTTCGAGCTATTTAATGCGAGAAACACGTTTTCTGGTGTATTCACCACTCCACAGTACGTTTGACATGCAGTACCGGAGATATCTTGGTTTCGGTCGGGTTTCAAGCTGAGATATGCCTGTTCTACGATAATCCTGGTGAGACTTCTGTCAGAAGTATGCAGAATCATCGGGATCGCTCTTTTCGAGCTATTTAATGCGAGAAACACGTTATTTGGTTTTTTCACCACTCCACAGTGCGTTTGACATGCAGAACCGGCGACATGTGGATTTCGTCGGGGTTCAAGCTGAGATATGCATTTTCTACGATAATCTTGGTGAGACTTCTGTCAGAAGTATGCAGAATCATCGGGATCGCTCTTTTCGAGCTATTTCATGCGAGAAACACGTTATCTGGTGTTTTCACCACTCCACAGTGCGTTTGACATGCAGAACCGGCGACATCTTGGATTTCGTCGGGGTTCAAGCTGAGATATGCATTTTCTACGATAATCTTGGTGAGATTTCAGTCAGAAGTATGCAGAATCATCGGGTTCGCTCTTTTCGAGCTATTTAATGCGAGAAACACGTTATCTGGTGTTTTCACCACTCCACAGTGCGTTTGATATGCAGAACCGGAGAAATCTTGGTTTCGGTCGGGTTTCAAGCTGAGATATGCATTTTCTACGATAATCTTGGTGAGACATCTGTCAGAAGTATGCAGAATCATCGGGATCGCTCATTTCGAGCTATTTAATGCGAGAAACACGTTATCTGGTTTTTTCACCACTCCACAGTGCGTTTGACATGCAGAACCGGCGACATCTTGGATTTCGTCGGGGTTCAAGCTGAGATATGCATTTTCTACGATAATCTTGGTGAGACTTCTGTCAGAAGTATGCAGAATCATCGGGATCGCTCTTTTCGAGCTATTTAATGGGAGAAACACGTTATCTGGTTTTTTCACCACTCCACAGTGCGTTTGACATGCAGAACCGGCGACATCCTGGATTTCGTCGGGGTTCAAGCTGAGATATGCATTCTCTACGATAATCTTGGTGAAACTTCTGTCAGAAGTATGCAGAATCTTCGAGATCGCTCTTTTCGAGCTACTTAATGCGAGAAACACGTTATCTGGTGTTTTCACCACTCCACAGTGCGTTTGATATGCAGAACCGGAGATATCTTGGTTTCGGTCGGGTTTCAAGCTGAGATATGCATTTTCTACGATAATCTTGGTGAGACTTCTGTCAGAAGTATGCAGAATCATCGGGATCGCTCATTTCGAGCTATTTAATGCGAGAAACACGTTATCTGGTGTTTTCACCACTCCACAGTGCGTTTGATATGCAGAACCGGAGATATCTTGGTTTCGGTCGGGTTTCAAGCTGAGATATGCATTTTCTACGATAATCTTGGTGAGACTTCTGTCAGAAGTATGCAGAATCATCGGGATCGCTCATTTCGAGCTATTTAATGCGAGAAACACGTTATCTGGTTGTTTTCACCACTCCACAGTGCGTTTGATATGCAGAACCGGCGACATCTTGAGTTTCGTGAGATTTCAAGCTGAGATATGCATTTTCTACGATAATCTTGGTGAGACTTCTGTCAGAAGTATGCAGAATCATCGGGATCGCTCTTTTCGAGCTATTTAATGCGAGAAACACGTTATCTGGTGTTTTCACCACTCCACAGATCGTTTGAAATGCAGAACCGGCGACATCTTGGATTTCGTCGGGGTTCACGCTGAGATATGCATATTCTACAATAATCTTGGTGAGACTTCTGTCAGAAGTATGCAGAAACTCCGAGATCGCTATTTTCGAGCTACTTAATGCGAGGAACACGTTAACTGGTGTTTTCACCACTCCACAGTTCGTTTGATACGCAGAACCGGAGATATCTTGGTTTCGTGAGATTTCAAGCTGAGATATGCATTTTCTACGATAATCTTGGTGAGACTTCTGTCAGAAGTATGCAGAACCTTCGAGATCGCTCTTTTCGAGCTACTTAATGCGAGAAACACGTTATCTGGTGTTTTCACCACTCCACAGATCGTTTGACATGCAGAACCGGCGACATCTTGGATTTCGTCGGGGTTCACGCTGAGATATGCATTTTCTACGATAATCTTGGTGAGACGTCTGTCAGAAGTATGCAGAATCATCGGGATCGCTCTTTTCGTGCTACTTAATGCGAGGAACACGTTATCTGGTTGTTTTCACCACTCCACAGTGCGTTTGATATAAAGAACCGGCGACATCTTGAGTTTCGTGAGATTTCAAGCTGAGATATGCATTTTCTACGATAATCTTGGTGAGACTTCTGTCAGAAGTATGCAGAATCATCGGGATCGCTCTTTTCGAGCTATTTAATGCGAGAAACACGTTATCTGGTGTTTTCACCACTCCACAGATCGTTTGAAATGCAGAACCGGCGACATCTTGGATTTCGTCGGGGTTCACGCTGAGATATGCATATTCTACAATAATCTTGGTGAGACTTCTGTCAGAAGTATGCAGAAACTCCGAGATCGCTATTTTCGAGCTACTTAATGCGAGGAGCACGTTAACTGGTGTTTTCACCACTCCACAGTTCGTTTGATACGCAGAACCGGAGATATCTTGGTTTCGGTCGGGTTTCAAGCTGAGATATGCATTTTCTACGATAATCTTGGTGAGACGTCTGTCAGAAGTATGCAGAATCATCGGGATCGCTCTTTTCGTGCTACTTAATGCGAGGAACACGTTATCTGGTGTTTTCACCACTCCACAGATCGTTTGACATGCAGAACCGGCGACATCTTGGTTTCGGTCGGGTTTCAAGCTGAGATATGCATTTTCTACGATAATCTTGGTGAGATGTCTGTCAGAAGTATGCAAAATCATCGGGATCGCTCTTTTCGAGCTATTTAATGCGAGCAACACGTTATCTCGTGTTTTCACCACTCCACAGTGCGTTTGATATGCAGAACCGGCGACATCTTGGCTTTCTTCGGGTATCAAGCTGAGATATGCATTTTCTACGATAATCTTGGTGAGACTTCTCTCAGAAGTATGCAGAATCATCGGGATCGCGCTTTTCGAGCTATTTAATGCGAGAAACACGTTATCTGGTTGATTTCCCCACTCCACAGTGCGTTTGATATGCAGAACCGGCGACATCTTGGGTTTCGTGAGATTTCAAGCTGAGATATGCATTTTCTACGATAATCTTGGTGAGACTTCTGTCAGAAGTATGCAGAACCTTCGAGATCGCTCTTTTCGAGCTACTTAATGCGAGAAACACGTTATCTGGTGTTTTCACCACTCCACAGATCGTTTGACATGCAGAACCGGCGACATCTTGGATTTCGTCGGGGTTCACGCTGAGATATGCATTTTCTACGATAATCTTGGTGAGACCTCTGTCAGAAGTATGCAGAATCATCGGGATCGCTCTTTTCGAGCTATTTAATGCGAGAAACACGTTATTTGGTTTTTTCACCACTCCACAGTGCGTTTGATATGCAGAACCGGCGACATCTTGGATTTCGTCGGGGTTCAAGCTGAGATATGCATTTTCTACGATAATCTTGGTGAGACTTCAGTCAGAAGTATGCAGAATCATCGGGTTCGCTCTTTTCGAGCTATTTAATGCGAGAAACACGTTATCTGGTGTTTTCACCACTCCACAGTGCGTTTGATATGCAGAACCGGAGATATCTTGGTTTCGGTCGGGTTTCAAGCTGAGATATGCATTTTCTACGATAATCTTGGTGAGACTTCTGTCAGAAGTATGCAGAATCATCGGGATCGCTCATTTCGAGCTATTTAATGCGAGAAACACGTTATCTGGTTGTTTTCACCACTCCACAGTGCGTTTGATATGCAGAACCGGCGACATCTTGAGTTTCGTGAGATTTCAAGCTGAGATATGCATTTTCTACGATAATCTTGGTGAGACTTCTGTCAGAAGTATGCAGAATCATCGGGATCGCTCTTTTCGAGCTATTTAATGCGAGAAACACGTTATCTGGTGTTTTCACCACTCCACAGATCGTTTGAAATGCAGAACCGGCGACATCTTGGATTTCGTCGGGGTTCACGCTGAGATATGCATATTCTACAATAATCTTGGTGAGACTTCTGTCAGAAGTATGCAGAAACTCCGAGATCGCTATTTTCGAGCTACTTAATGCGAGGAACACGTTAACTGGTGTTTTCACCACTCCACAGTTCGTTTGATACGCAGAACCGGAGATATCTTGGTTTCGTGAGATTTCAAGCTGAGATATGCATTTTCTACGATAATCTTGGTGAGACTTCTGTCAGAAGTATGCAGAACCTTCGAGATCGCTCTTTTCGAGCTACTTAATGCGAGAAACACGTTATCTGGTGTTTTCACCACTCCACAGATCGTTTGACATGCAGAACCGGCGACATCTTGGATTTCGTCGGGGTTCACGCTGAGATATGCATTTTCTACGATAATCTTGGTGAGACGTCTGTCAGAAGTATGCAGAATCATCGGGATCGCTCTTTTCGTACTACTTAATGCGAGGAACACGTTATCTGGTTGTTTTCACCACTCCACAGTGCGTTTGATATGCAGAACCGGCGACATCTTGAGTTTCGTGAGATTTCAAGCTGAGATATGCATTTTCTACGATAATCTTGGTGAGACTTCTCTCAGAAGTATGCAGAATCATCGGGATCGCGCTTTTCGAGCTATTCAATGCGAGAAACACGTTATCTGGTTGTTTTCCCCACTCCACAGTGCGATTGATATGCAGAACCGGCGACATCTTGGGTTTCGTGAGATTTCAAGCTGAGATATGCATTTTCTACGATAATCTTGGTGAGACTTCTGTCAGAAGTATGCAGAACCTTCGAGATCGCTCTTTTCGAGCTACTTAATGCGAGAAACACGTTATCTGGTGTTTTCACCACTCCACAGATCGTTTGACATGCAGAACCGGCGACATCTTGGATTTCGTCGGGGTTCACGCTGAGATATGCATTTTCTACGATAATCTTGGTGAGACCTCTGTCAGAAGTATGCAGAATCATCGGGATCGCTCTTTTCGAGCTATTTAATGCGAGAAACACGTTATTTGGTTTTTTCACCACTCCACAGTACGTTTGATATGCAGAACCGGCGACATCTTGGACTTCGTCGGGGTTCAAGCTGAGATATGCATTTTCTACGATAATCTTGGTGAGACTTCAGTCAGAAGTATGCAGAATCATCGGGTTCGCTCTTTTCGAGCTATTTAATGCGAGAAACACGTTATCTGGTGTTTTCACCACTCCACAGTGCGTTTGATATGCAGAACCGGAGATATCTTGGTTTCGGTCGGGTTTCAAGCTGAGATATGCATTTTCTACGATAATCTTGGTGAGACTTCTGTCAGAAGTATGCAGAATCATCGGGATCGCTCATTTCGAGCTATTTAATGCGAGAAACACGTTAACTGGTGTTTTCACCACTCCACAGTTCGTTTGATACGCAGAACCGGAGATATCTTGGTTTCGGTCGGGTTTCAAGCTGAGATATGCATTTTCTACGATAATCTTGGTGAGACGTCTGTCAGAAGTATGCAGAATCATCGGGATCGCTCTTTTCGTGCTACTTAATGCGAGGAACACGTTATCTGGTGTTTTCACCACTCCACAATTCGTTTGACATGCAGAACCGGCGACATCTTGGTTTCGGTCGGGTTTCAAGCTGAGATATGCATTTTCTACGATAATCTTGTTGAGATGTCTGTCAGAAGTATGCAAAATCATCGGGATCGCTCTTTTCGAGCTATTTAATGCGAGCAACACGTTATCTGGTGTTTTCACCACTCCACAGTGCGTTTGATATGCAGAACCGGCGACATCTTGGCTTTCTTCGGGTATCAAGCTGAGATATGCATTTTCTACGATAATCTTGGTGAGACTTCTCTCAGAAGTATGCAGAATCATCGGGATCGCGCTTTTCGAGCTATTTAATGCGAGAAACACGTTATCTGGTTGTTTTCCCCACTCCACAGTGCGTTTGATATGCAGAACCGGCGACATCTTGGGTTTCGTGAGATTTCAATCTGAGATATGCATTTTCTACGATAATCTTGGTGAGACTTCTGTCAGAAGTATGCAGAACCTTCGAGATCGCTCTTTTCGAGCTACTTAATGCGAGAAACACGTTATCTGGTGTTTTCACCACTCCACAGATCGTTTGACATGCAGAACCGGCGACATCTTGGATTTCGTCGGGGTTCACGCTGAGATATGCATTTTCTACGATAATCTTGGTGAGACCTCTGTCAGAAGTATGCAGAATCATCGGGATCGCTCTTTTCGAGCTATTTAATGCGAGAAACACGTTATTTGGTTTTTTCACCACTCCACAGTGCGTTTGACATGCAGAACCGGCGACATCTTGGTTTCGGTCGGGTTTCAAGCTGAGATATGCATTTTCTACGATAATCTTGGTGAGATGTCTGTCAGAAGTATGCAAAATCATCGGGATCGCTCTTTTCGAGCTATTTAATGCGAGCAACACGATATCTGGTGTTTTCACCACTCCACAGTGCGTTTGATATGCAGAACCGGCGACATCTTGGCTTTCTTCGGGTATCAAGCTGAGATATGCATTTTCGACGATAATCTTGGTGAGACTTCTCTCAGAAGTATGCAGAATCATCTAGATCGCTCTTTTCGAGCTATTTAATGCGAGAAACACGTTTTCTGGTGTATTCACCACTCCACAGTACGTTTGACATGCAGAACCGGAGATATCTTGGTTTCGGTCGGGTTTCAAGCTGAGATATGCATGTTCTACGATAATCCTGGTGAGACTTCTGTCAGAAGTATGCAGAATCATCGGGATCGCTCTTTTCGAGCTATTTAATGCGAGAAACACGTTATTTGGTTTTTTCACCACTCCACAGCGCGTTTGACATGCAGAACCGTCGACATCTTGGATTTCGTCGGGGTTCAAGCTGAGATATGCATTTTCTACGATAATCTTGGTGAGACTTCTGTCAGAAGTATGCAGAATCATCGGTATCGCTCTTTTCGAGCTATTTAATGCGAGAAACACGTTATCTGGTGTATTCACCACTCCACAGTGCGTTTAACATGCAGAACCGGCGACATCTTGGATTTCGTCGGGGTTCACGCTGAGATATGCATTTTCTACGATAATCTTGGTGAGACTTCTGTCAGAAGTATGCAGAATCATCGGGATCGCTCATTTCGAGCTATTTTATGCGAGGAACACGTTATCTGGTTTTTTCTCCACTCCACAGTGCGTTTGACATGCAGAACCGGCCACATCTTGGATTTCGTCGGGCTTCAAGCTGAGATATGCATTTTCTACGATAATCTTGGTGAAACTTCTGTCAGAAGTATGCAGAATCTTCGAGATCGCTCTTTTCGAGCTACTTAATGCGAGAAACACGTTATCTGGTGTTTTTACCACTCCACAGATCGTTTGACATGCAGAACCGGCGACATCTTGGATTTCGTCGGGGTTCAAGCTGAGATATGCATGTTCTACGATAATCCTGGTGAGACTTCTGTCAGAAGTATGCAGAATCATCGGGATCGCTCTTTTCGAGCTATTTAATGCGAGAAACACGTTATCTGGTGTTTTCACCACTCCACAGTGCGTTTGATATGCAGAACCGGAGATATCTTGGTTTCGGTCGGGTTTCAAGCTGAGATATGCATTTTCTACGATAATCTTGGTGAGACATCTGTCAGAAGTATGCAGAATCATCGGGATCGCTCATTTCGAGTTATTTAATGCGAGAAACACGTTATCTGGTTTTTTCACCACTCCACAGTGCGTTTGACATGCAGAACCGGCGACATCTTGGATTTCGTCGGGGTTCAAGCTGAGATATGCATTTTCTACGATAATCTTGGTGAGACTTCTGTCAGAAGTATGCAGAATCATCGGGATCGCTCTTTTCGAGCTATTTAATGCGAGAAACACGTTATCTGGTGTATTCACCACTCCACAGTGCGTTTAACATGCAGAACCGGCGACATCTTGGATTTCGTCGGGGTTCACGCTGAGATATGCATTTTCTACGATAATCTTGGTGAGACTTCTGTCAGAAGTATGCAGAATCATCGGGTTCGCTCTTTTCGAGCTATTTAATGCGAGAAACACGTTATTTGGTTTTTTCACCACTCCACAGTGCGTTTGACATGCAGAACCGGAGATATCTTGGTTTCGGTCGGGTTTCAAGCTGAGATATGCATTTTCTACGATAATCTTGGTGAGACATCTGTCAGAAGTATGCAGAATCATCGGGATCGCTCATTTCGAGCTATTTAATGCGAGAAACACGTTATCTGGTTTTTTCACCACTCCACAGTGCGTTTGACATGCAGAACCGGCGACATCTTGGATTTCGTCGGGGTTCAAGCTGAGATATGCATTTTCTACGATAATCTTGGTGAAACTTCTGTCAGAAGTATGCAGAATCATCGGGATCGCTCTTTCCGAGCTATTTAATGCGAGAAACACGTTATCTGGTGTATTCACCACTCCACAGTGCGTTTAACATGCAGAACCGGCGACATCTTGGATTTCGTCGGGGTTCACGCTGAGATATGCATTTTCTACGATAATCTTGGTGAGACTTCTGTCAGAAGTATGCAGAATCATCGGGTTCGCTCTTTTCGAGCTATTTAATGCGAGAAACACGTTATTTGGTTTTTTCACCACTCCACAGTGCGTTTGACATGCAGAACCGGAGATATCTTGGTTTCTGTCGGGTTTCAAGCTGAGATATGCATTTTCTACGATAATCTTGGTGAGACATCTGTCAGAAGTATGCAGAATCATCGGGATCGCTCATTTCGAGCTATTTAATGCGAGAAACACGTTATCTGGTTTTTTCGCCACTCCACAGTGCGTTTGACATGCAGAACCGGCGACATCTTGGATTTCGTCGGGGTTCAAGCTGAGATATGCATTTTCTCCGATAATCTTGGTGAGACTTCTGTCAGAAGTATGCAGAATCATCGGGATCGCTCTTTTCGAGCTATTTAATGCGAGAAACACGTTATCTGGTGTATTCACCACTCCACAGTGCGTTTAACATGCAGAACCGGCGACATCTTGGATTTCGTCGGGGTTCACGCTGAGATATGCATTTTCTACGATAATCTTGGTGAGACTTCTGTCAGAAGTATGCAGAATCATCGGGATCGCTCATTTCGAGCTATTTAATGCGAGAAACACGTTATCTGGTTTTTTCACCACTCCACAGTGCGTTTGACATGCAGAACCGGCCACATCTTGGATTTCGTCGGGGTTCAAGCTGAGATATGCATTCTCTACGATAATCTTGGAGAAACTTCTGTCAGAAGTATGCAGAATCTTCGAGATCGCTCTTTTCGAGCTACTTAATGCGAGAAACACGTTATCTGGTGTTTTCACCACTCCACAGATCGTTTGACATGCAGAACCGGCGACATCTTGGATTTCGTCGGGGTTCAAGCTGAGATATGCATGTTCTACGATAATCCTGGTGAGACTTCTGTCAGTAGTATGCAGAATCATCGGGATCGCTCTTTTCGAGCTATTTAATGCGAGAAACACGTTATCTGGTGTTTTCACCACTCCACAGTGCGTTTGATATGCAGAACCGGAGATATCTTGGTTTCGGTCGGGTTTCAAGCTGAGATATGCATTTTCTACGATAATCTTGGTGAGACTTCTGTCAGAAGTATGCAGAATCATCGGGATCGCTCATTTCGAGCTATTTAATGCGAGAAACACGTTATCTGGTTTTTTCACCACTCCACAGTGCGTTTGACATGCAGAACCGGCGACATCTTGGATTTCGTCGGGGTTCAAGCTGAGATATGCATTTTCTACGATAATCTTGGTGAGACTTCTGTCAGAAGTATGCAGAATCTTCGAGATCGCTCTTTTCGAGCTACTTAATGCGAGAAACACGTTATCTGGTGTTTTCACCACTCCACAGATCGTTTGACATGCAGAACCGGCGACATCTTGGATTTCGTCGGGGTTCACGCTGAGATATGCATTTTCTACGATAATCTTGGTGAGACCTCTGTCAGAAGTATGCAGAATCATCTAGATCGCTCTTTTCGAGCTATTTAATGCGAGAAACACGTTTTCTGGTGTATTCACCACTCCACAGTACGTTTGACATGCAGAACCGGAGATATCTTGGTTTCGGTCGGGTTTCAAGCTGAGATATGCATGTTCTACGATAATCCTGGTGAGACTTCTGTCAGAAGTATGCAGAATCATCGGGATCGCTCTTTTCGAGCTATTTAATGCGAGAAACACGTTATTTGGTTTTTTCACCACTCCACAGTGCGTTTGACATGCAGAACCGGCGACATCTTGGATTTCGTCGGGGTTCAAGCTGAGATATGCATTTTCTACGATAATCTTGGTGAGACTTCTGTCAGAAGTATGCAGAATCATCGGGATCGCTCTTTTCGAGCTATTTAATGCGAGAAACACGTTATTTGGTTTTTTCACCACTCCACAGAGCGTTTGACATGCAGAACCGGCGACATCTTGGATTTCGTCGGGGTTCAAGCTGAGATATGCATTTTCTACGATAATCTTGGTGAGACTTCTGTCAGAAGTATGCAGAATCATCGGGATCGCTCTTTTCGAGCTATTTAATGCGAGAAACACGTTATCTGGTGTTTTCACCACTCCACAGTGCGTTTGACATGCAGAACCGGCGACATCTTGGATTTCGTCGGGGTTCAAGCTGAGATATGCATTTTCTACGATAATCTTGGTGAGACTTCAGTCAGAAGTATGCAGAATCATCGGGTTCGCTCTTTTCGAGCTATTTAATGCGAGAAACACGTTATCTGGTTTTTTCACCACTCCACAGTGCGTTTGACATGCAGAACCGGCGACATCTTGGATTTCGTCGGGGTTCAAGCTGAGATATGCATTTTCTACGATAATCTTGGTGAGACTTCTGTCAGAAGTATGCAGAATCATCGGGATCGCTCTTTTCGAGCTATTTAATGCGAGAAACACGTTATCTGGTGTATTCACCACTCCACAGTGCGTTTAACATGCAGAACCGGCGACATCTTGGATTTCGTCGGGGTTCACGCTGAGATATGCATTTTCTACGATAATCTTGGTGAGACTTCTGTCAGAAGTATGCAGAATCATCGGGTTCGCTCTTTTCGAGCTATTTAATGCGAGAAACACGTTATTTGGTTTTTTCACCACTCCACAGTGCGTTTGACATGCAGAACCGGAGATATCTTGGTTTCGGTCGGGTTTCAAGCTGAGATATGCATTTTCTACGATAATCTTGGTGAGACATCTGTCAGAAGTATGCAGAATCATCGGGATCGCTCATTTCGAGCTATTTAATGCGAGAAACACGTTATCTGGTTTTTTCACCACTCCACAGTGCGTTTGACATGCAGAACCGGCGACATCTTGGATTTCGTCGGGGTTCAAGCTGAGATATGCATTTTCTACGATAATCTTGGTGAAACTTCTGTCAGAAGTATGCAGAATCATCGGGATCGCTCTTTCCGAGCTATTTAATGCGAGAAACACGTTATCTGGTGTATTCACCACTCCACAGTGCGTTTAACATGCAGAACCGGCGACATCTTGGATTTCGTCGGGGTTCACGCTGAGATATGCATTTTCTACGATAATCTTGGTGAGACTTCTGTCAGAAGTATGCAGAATCATCGGGTTCGCTCTTTTCGAGCTATTTAATGCGAGAAACACGTTATTTGGTTTTTTCACCACTCCACAGTGCGTTTGACATGCAGAACCGGAGATATCTTGGTTTCTGTCGGGTTTCAAGCTGAGATATGCATTTTCTACGATAATCTTGGTGAGACATCTGTCAGAAGTATGCAGAATCATCGGGATCGCTCATTTCGAGCTATTTAATGCGAGAAACACGTTATCTGGTTTTTTCGCCACTCCACAGTGCGTTTGACATGCAGAACCGGCGACATCTTGGATTTCGTCGGGGTTCAAGCTGAGATATGCATTTTCTCCGATAATCTTGGTGAGACTTCTGTCAGAAGTATGCAGAATCATCGGGATCGCTCTTTTCGAGCTATTTAATGCGAGAAACACGTTATCTGGTGTATTCACCACTCCACAGTGCGTTTAACATGCAGAACCGGCGACATCTTGGATTTCGTCGGGGTTCACGCTGAGATATGCATTTTCTACGATAATCTTGGTGAGACTTCTGTCAGAAGTATGCAGAATCATCGGGATCGCTCATTTCGAGCTATTTAATGCGAGAAACACGTTATCTGGTTTTTTCACCACTCCACAGTGCGTTTGACATGCAGAACCGGCCACATCTTGGATTTCGTCGGGGTTCAAGCTGAGATATGCATTCTCTACGATAATCTTGGAGAAACTTCTGTCAGAAGTATGCAGAATCTTCGAGATCGCTCTTTTCGAGCTACTTAATGCGAGAAACACGTTATCTGGTGTTTTCACCACTCCACAGATCGTTTGACATGCAGAACCGGCGACATCTTGGATTTCGTCGGGGTTCAAGCTGAGATATGCATGTTCTACGATAATCCTGGTGAGACTTCTGTCAGTAGTATGCAGAATCATCGGGATCGCTCTTTTCGAGCTATTTAATGCGAGAAACACGTTATCTGGTGTTTTCACCACTCCACAGTGCGTTTGATATGCAGAACCGGAGATATCTTGGTTTCGGTCGGGTTTCAAGCTGAGATATGCATTTTCTACGATAATCTTGGTGAGACTTCTGTCAGAAGTATGCAGAATCATCGGGATCGCTCATTTCGAGCTATTTAATGCGAGAAACACGTTATCTGGTTTTTTCACCACTCCACAGTGCGTTTGACATGCAGAACCGGCGACATCTTGGATTTCGTCGGGGTTCAAGCTGAGATATGCATTTTCTACGATAATCTTGGTGAGACTTCTGTCAGAAGTATGCAGAATCTTCGAGATCGCTCTTTTCGAGCTACTTAATGCGAGAAACACGTTATCTGGTGTTTTCACCACTCCACAGATCGTTTGACATGCAGAACCGGCGACATCTTGGATTTCGTCGGGGTTCACGCTGAGATATGCATTTTCTACGATAATCTTGGTGAGACCTCTGTCAGAAGTATGCAGAATCATCTAGATCGCTCTTTTCGAGCTATTTAATGCGAGAAACACGTTTTCTGGTGTATTCACCACTCCACAGTACGTTTGACATGCAGAACCGGAGATATCTTGGTTTCGGTCGGGTTTCAAGCTGAGATATGCATGTTCTACGATAATCCTGGTGAGACTTCTGTCAGAAGTATGCAGAATCATCGGGATCGCTCTTTTCGAGCTATTTAATGCGAGAAACACGTTATTTGGTTTTTTCACCACTCCACAGTGCGTTTGACATGCAGAACCGGCGACATCTTGGATTTCGTCGGGGTTCAAGCTGAGATATGCATTTTCTACGATAATCTTGGTGAGACTTCTGTCAGAAGTATGCAGAATCATCGGGATCGCTCTTTTCGAGCTATTTAATGCGAGAAACACGTTATTTGGTTTTTTCACCACTCCACAGAGCGTTTGACATGCAGAACCGGCGACATCTTGGATTTCGTCGGGGTTCAAGCTGAGATATGCATTTTCTACGATAATCTTGGTGAGACTTCTGTCAGAAGTATGCAGAATCATCGGGATCGCTCTTTTCGAGCTATTTAATGCGAGAAACACGTTATCTGGTGTTTTCACCACTCCACAGTGCGTTTGACATGCAGAACCGGCGACATCTTGGATTTCGTCGGGGTTCAAGCTGAGATATGCATTTTCTACGATAATCTTGGTGAGACTTCAGTCAGAAGTATGCAGAATCATCGGGTTCGCTCTTTTCGAGCTATTTAATGCGAGAAACACGTTATCTGGTGTTTTCACCACTCCACAGTGCGTTTGATATGCAGAACCGGAGATATCATGGTTTCGGTCGGGTTTCAAGCTGAGATATGCATTTTCTACGATAATCTTGGTGAGACTTCTGTCAGAAGTATGCAGAATCATCGGGATCGCTCATTTCGAGCTATTTAATGCGAGAAACACGTTATCTGGTTGTTTTCACCACTCCACAGTGCGTTTGACATGCAGAACCGGCGACATTTTGGATTTCGTCGGGGTTCAAGCTGAGATATGCATTTTCTACGATAATCTTGGTGAGACTTCTGTCAGAAGTATGCAGAATCATCGGGATCGCTCTTTTCGAGCTATTTAATGCGAGAAACACGTTATTTGGTTTTTTCACCACTCCACAGAGCGTTTGACATGCAGAACCGGCGACATCTTGGATTTCGTCGGGGTTCAAGCTGAGATATGCATTTTCTACGATAATCTTGGTGAGACTTCTGTCAGAAGTATGCAGAATCATCGGGATCGCTCTTTTCGAGCTATTTAATGCGAGAAACACGTTATCTGGTGTTTTCACCACTCCACAGTGCGTTTGACATGCAGAACCGGCGACATCTTGGATTTCGTCGGGGTTCAAGCTGAGATATGCATTTTCTACGATAATCTTGGTGAGACTTCAGTCAGAAGTATGCAGAATCATCGGGTTCGCTCTTTTCGAGCTATTTAATGCGAGAAACACGTTATCTGGTGTTTTCACCACTCCACAGTCCGTTTGATATGCAGAACCGGAGATATCTTGGTTTCGGTCGGGTTTGAAGCTGAGATATGCATTTTCTACGATAATCTTGGTGAGACTTCTGTCAGAAGTATGCAGAATCATCGGGATCGCTCATTTCGAGCTATTTAATGCGAGAAACACGTTATCTGGTTGTTTTCACCACTCCACAGTGCGTTTGATATGCAGAACCGGCGACATCTTGAGTTTCGTGAGATTTCAAGCTGAGATATGCATTTTCTACGATAATCTTGGTGAGACTTCTGTCAGAAGTATGCAGAATCATCGGGATCGCTCTTTTCGAGCTATTTAATGCGAGAAACACGTTATCTGGTGTTTTCACCACTCCACAGATCGTTTGAAATGCAGAACCGGCGACATCTTGGATTTCGTCGGGGTTCACGCTTAGATATGCATTTTCTACAATAATCTTGGTGAGACTTCTGTCAGAAGTATGCAGAAACTCCGAGATCGCTATTTTCGAGCTACTTAATGCGAGGAACACGTTAACTGGTGTTTTCACCACTCCACAGTTCGTTTGATATGCAGAACCGGCGACATCTTGGGTTTCGTGAGATTTCAAGCTGAGATATGCATTTTCTACGATAATCTTGGTGAGACTTCTGTCAGAAGTATGCAGAACCTTCGAGATCGCTCTTTTCGAGCTACTTAATGCGAGCAACACGTTATCTGGTGTTTTCACCACTCCACAGTGCGTTTGATATGCAGAACCGGCGACATCTTGGCTTTCTTCGGGTATCAAGCTGAGATATGCATTTTCTACGATAATCTTGGTGAGACTTCTCTCAGAAGTATGCAGAATCATCGGGATCGCGCTTTTCGAGCTATTTAATGCGAGAAACACGTTATCTGGTTGTTTTCCCCACTCCACAGTGCGTTTGATATGCAGAACCGGCGACATCTTGGGTTTCGTGAGATTTCAAGCTGAGATATGCATTTTCTACGATAATCTTGGTGAGACCTCTGTCAGAAGTATGCAGAATCATCGGGATCGCTCTTTTCGAGCTAGTTAATGCGAGAAACACGTTATTTGGTTTTTTCACCACTCCACAGTGCGTTTGACATGCAGAACCGGCGACATCTTGGTTTCGGTCGGGTTTCAAGCTGAGATATGCATTTTCTACGATAATCTTGGTGAGATGTCTGTCAGAAGTATGCAAAATCATCGGGATCGCTCTTTTCGAGCTATTTAATGCGAGCAACACGTTATCTGGTGTTTTCACCACTCCACAGTGCGTTTGATATGCAGAACCGGCGACATCTTGGCTTTCTTCGGGTATCAAGCTGAGATATGCATTTTCGACGATAATCTTGGTGAGACTTCTCTCAGAAGTATGCAGAATCATCTAGATCGCTCTTTTCGAGCTATTTAATGCGAGAAACACGTTTTCTGGTGTATTCACCACTCCACAGTACGTTTGACATGCAGAACCGGAGATATCTTGGTTTCGGTCGGGTTTCAAGCTGAGATATGCATGTTCTACGATAATCCTGGTGAGACTTCTGTCAGAAGTATGCAGAATCATCGGGATCGCTCTTTTCGAGCTATTTAATGCGAGAAACACGTTATCTGGTTGTTTTCACCACTCCACAGTGCGTTTGATATGCAGAACCGGCGACATCTTGAGTTTCGTGAGATTTCAAGCTGAGATATGCATTTTCTACGATAATCTTGGTGAGACTTCTGTCAGAAGTATGCAGAATCATCGGGATCGCTCTTTTCGAGCTATTTAATGCGAGAAACACGTTATCTGGTGTATTCACCACTCCACAGTACGTTTAACATGCAGAACCGGCGACATCTTGGATTTCGTCGGGGTTCACGCTGAGATATGCATTTTCTACGATAATCTTGGTGAGACTTCTGTCAGAAGTATGCAGAATCATCGGGATCGCTCAATTCGAGCTATTTAATGCGAGAAACACGTTATCTGGTTTTTTCACCACTCCACAGTGCGTTTGACATGCAGAACCGGCCACATCTTGGATTTCGTCGGGCTTCAAGCTGAGATATGCATTTTCTACGATAATCTTGGTGAAACTTCTGTCAGAAGTATGCAGAATCTTCGAGATCGCTCTTTTCGAGCTACTTAATGCGAGAAACACGTTATCTGGTGTTTTCACCACTCCACAGATCGTTTGACATGCAGAACCGGCGACATCTTGGATTTCGTCGGGGTTCAAGCTGAGATATGCATGTTCTACGATAATCCTGGTGAGACTTCTCTCAGAAGTATGCAGAATCATCTAGATCGCTCTTTTCGAGCTATTTAATGCGAGAAACACGTTATCTGGTGTTTTCACCACTCCACAGTGCGTTTGATATGCAGAACCGGAGATATCTTGGTTTCGGTCGGGTTTCAAGCTGAGATATGCATTTTCTACGATAATCTTGGTGAGACTTCTGTCAGAAGTATGCAGAATCATCGGGATCGCTCATTTCGAGCTATTTAATGCGAGAAACACGTTATTTGGTTTTTTCAGCACTCCACAGTGCGTTTGACATGCAGAACCGGCGACATCTTGGATTTCGTCGGGGTTCAAGCTGAGATATGCATTTTCTACGATAATCTTGGTGAGACTTCTGTCAGAAGTATGCAGAATCATCGGGATCGCTCTTTTCGAGCTATTTAATGCGAGAAACACGTTATCTGGTTTTTTCACCACTCCACAGTGCGTTTGACATGCAGAACCGGCGGCATCTTGGATTTCGTCGGGGTTCAAGCTGAGATATGCATTTTCTACGATAATCTTGGTGAGACCTCTGTCAGAAGTATGAAGAATCATCTAGATCGCTCTTTTCGTGCTATTTAATGCGAGAAACACGTTTTCTGGTGTATTCACCACTCCACAGTACGTTTGACACGCAGAACCGGAGATATCTTGGTTTCGGTCGGGTTTCAAGCTGAGAAATGCATTTTCTACGATAATCTTGGTGAGACGTCTGTCAGAAGTATGCAGAATCATCGGGATCGCTCTTTTCGTGCTACTTATTGCGAGGAACACGTTATCTGGTGTTTTCACCACTCCACAGTGCGATTGACATGCAGAACCGGCGACATCTTGGATTTCGTCGGGGTTCAAGCTGAGATATGCATTTTCTACGATAATCTTGGTGAGACCTCTGTCAGAAGTATGAAGAATCATCTAGATCGCTCTTTTCGTGCTATTTAATGCGAGAAACACGTTTTCTGGTGTATTCACCACTCCACAGTACGTTTGACACGCAGAACCGGAGATATCTTGGTTTCGGTCGGGTTTCAAGCTGAGATATGCATTTTCTACGATAATCTTGGTGAGACGTCTGTCAGAAGTATGCAAAATCATCGGGATCGCTCTTTTCGAGATATTTAATGCGAGAAACACGTTATCTGATGTTTTCACCACTCCACAGTGCGTTTGATATGCAGAACCGGCGACATCTTGGCTTTCTTCGGGTATCAAGCTGAGATATGCGTTTCTACGATAATCTTGGTGAGACTGCTCTCAGAAGTATGCAGAATCATCGGGATCGCGCTTTTCGAGCTATTTAATGCGAGAAACACGTTATCTGGTTGTTTTCACCACTCCACAGTGCGTCTGCTATGTAGAACCGGCGACATCTTAAGTTTCGTGAGATTTCAAGCTGAGATATGCATTTTCAACGATAATCTTGGTGAGACTTCTGTCAGAAGTATGCTGAATCTTCGAGACCGCTCTTTTCGAGCTACTTAATGCGAGAAACACGTTATCTGGTGTTTTCACCACTCCACAGATCGTTTGACATGCAGAACCGGCGACATCTTGGATTTCGTCGGGCTTCACGCAGAGATATGCATTTTCTACGATAATCGTGGTGAGACCTCTGTCAGAAGTATGCAGAATCACCTAGATCGCTCTTTTCGAGCTATTTAATGCGAGAAACACGATTTCTGGTGTATTCACCACTCCACAGTACGTTTGACATGCAGAACCGGAGATATCTTGGTTTCGTTCGGGTTTCAAGCTGAGATATGCATTTTCTACGATAATCTTGGTGAGACGTCTGTCAGAAGTGTGCAGAATCATCGGGATCGCTCTTTTCGTGCTATTTAATGCGAGAAACACGTTTTCTGGTGTTTTCACCACTCCACAGATCGTTTGAAATGCTGAACCGGCGACATCTTGGATTTCGTCGGGGTTCACGCTGAGATATGCATTTTCTACAATAATCTTGGTGAGACTTCTGTCAGAAGTATGCAGAAACTCCGAGATCGCTATTTTCGAGCTAGTTAATGCGAGGAACACGTTAACTGGTGTTTTCACCACTCCACAGTTTGTTTGATACGCAGAACGGGAGATATCTTGGTTTCGGTCGGGTTTCAAGCTGAGATATGCATTTTCTACGATAATCTTGGTGAGACTTCTGTCAGAAGTATGCAGAATCATCGGGATCGTGCTTTTCGAGCTATTTAATGCGAGAAACACGTTATCTGGTTGTTTTCACCACTCCACAGATCGTTTGACATGCAGAACCGGCGACATCTTGGATTTCGTCGGGCTTCACGCAGAGATATGCATTTTCTACGATAATCGTGGTGAGACCTCTGTCAGAAGTATGCAGAATCATCTAGATCGCTCTTTTCGAGGTATTTAATGCGAGAAACACGTTTTCTGGTGTATTCACCACTCCACAGTGCGTTCGATATGCAGAACCGGCGACATCTTGAGTTTCGTGAGATTTCAAGCTGAGATATGCATTTTCTACGATAATCTTGGTGAGACGTCTGTCAGAAGTATGCAGAATCATCGGGATCGCTCTTTTCGTGCTACTTATTGCGAGGAACACGTTATCTGGTGTTTTCAGCACTCCACAGTACGTTTGATACGCAGAACCGGAGATATCTTGGTTTCGGCCGGGTTTCAAGCTGAGATATGCATTTTCTACAATAATCTTGGTGAGACTTCTGTCAGAAGTATGAAGAAACTCCGAGATCGCTATTTTCGAGCTACTTAATGCGAGGAACACGTTAACTGGTGTTTTCACCACTCCACAGTTCGTTTGATACGCAGAACCGGAGACATCTTGGTTTCGGTCGGGTTTCAAGCTGAGATATGCATTTTCTACGATAATCTTGGTGAGACGGCTGTCAGAAGTATGCAGAATCTTCGAGATCGCTCTTTTCGAGCTACTTAATGCGAGAAACACGTTATCTGGTGTTTTCACCACTCCACAGATCGTTTGAAATGCAGAACCGGCGACATCTTGGATTTCATCGTGGTTCACGCTGAGATATGCATTTTCTACGATAATCTTGGTGAGACCTCTGTCAGAAGTATGCAGAATCATCTAGATCGCTCTTTTCGAGCTATTTAATGCGAGAAACACGTTTTCTGGTGTATTCACCACTCCACAGTACGTTTGACATGCAGAACCGGAGATATCTTGGTTTCGGTCGGGTTTCAAGCTGAGATATGCATTTTCTACGATAATCTTGGTGAGACTTCTGTCAGAAGTATGCAGAATCATCGGGATCGCTCTTCTCGAGCTACTTAATGCGAGAAACACGTTATCTGGTTTTTTCACCACTCCACAGTGCGATTGACATGCAGAACCGGCGACATCTTGGATTACGTCGGGGTTCAAGCTGAGATATGCATTTTCTACGATAATCTTGGTGAGATTTCTGTCAGAAGTATGCAGAATCATCGGGATCGCTCTTTTCGAGCTATGTAATGCGTGAAACACGTTATCTGGTGTTTTCACCACTCCACAGTGCGTTTGACGTGCACAACCGGCGACATCTTGGATATCGTCGGGATTCAAGCTGAGATATGCATTTTCTACGATAATCTTGGTGAGACCTCTGTCAGAAGTATGCAGAATCATCTAGATCGCTCTTTTGGAGCTATTTAATGCGAGAAACACGTTATCTGGTGTTTTCACCACTCCACAGATCGTTTGACATGCAGAACCGGCGACATCTTGGATTTCGTCGGGGTTCAAGCTGAGATATGCATTTTCTACGATAATCTTGGTGAGACTTCTGTCAGAAGTATGCAGAATCATCGGGATCGCTCTTTTCGAGCTATTTAATGCGAGAAACACGTTTTCTGGTGTATTCACCACTCCACAGTACGTTTGACATGCAGAACCCGAGATATCTTGGTTTCGGTCGGGTTTCAAGCTGAGATATGCATTTTCTACGATAATCTTGGTGAGACGTCTGTCAGAAGTGTGCAGAATCATCGGGATCGCTCTTTTCGTGTTATTTAATGCGAGAAACACTTTATCTGGTGTTTTCACCACTCCACAGTGCGCTTGATATGCAGAACCGGCGACATCTTGGCTTTCTTCGGGTATCAAGCTGAGATATGCATTTTCTACAATAATCTTGGTGAGACTTCTGTCAGAAGTATGCAGAAACTCCGAGATCGCTATTTTCGAGCTACATAATGCGCGGAACACGTTAACTGGTGTTTTCACCACTCCGCAGTTCGTTTGATACGCAGAACCGGAGATATCTTGGTTTGGGTCGGGTTTCAAGCTGAGATATGCATTTTCTACGTTAATCTTGGTGAGACGTCTGTCAGAAGTATGCAGAATCATCGGGATAGCTCTTTTCGTGCTACTTAATCCGAGGAACACGTTATCTGGTGTTTTCACAACTCCACAGTTCGTTTGATACGCAGAACCGGAGATATCTTGGTTTCGGTCGGGTTTCAAGCTGAGATATGCATTTTCTACGATAATCTTGGTGAGACTTCTCTCAGAAGTATGCAGAATATTCGAGATCGCTCTTTTCGAGCTACTTAATGCGAGAAACACGTTATCTGGTGTTTTCACCACTCAACAGATCGTTTGAAATGCAGAACCGGCGACATCTTGGATTTCGTCGGGGTTCACGCTCAGATATGCATTTTCAACGATAATCTTGGTGAGACTTCTGTCAGAAGTATGCTGAATCTTCGAGACCGCTCTTTTCGAGCTACTTAATGCGAGAAACACGTTATCTGGTGTTTTCACCACTCCACAGATCGTTTGACATGCAGAACCGGCGACATCTTGGATTTCGTCGGGCTTCACGCAGAGAAATGCATTTTCTACGATAATCTTGGTGAGACTTCTGTCAGAAGTATGCAGAATCATCGGGATCGCTCTTTTCGAGCTATTTAATGCGAGAAACACGTTTTCTGGTGTATTCACCACTCCACAGTACGTTTGACATGCAGAACCCGAGATATCTTGGTTTCGGTCGGGTTTCAAGCTGAGATATGCATTTTCTACGATAATCTTGGTGAGACGTCTGTCAGAAGTGTGCAGAATCATCGGGATCGCTCTTTTCGTGTTATTTAATGCGAGAAACACTTTATCTGGTGTTTTCACCACTCCACAGTGCGCTTGATATGCAGAACCGGCGACATCTTGGCTTTCTTCGGGTATCAAGCTGAGATATGCATTTTCTACAATAATCTTGGTGAGACTTCTGTCAGAAGTATGCAGAAACTCCGAGATCGCTATTTTCGAGCTACATAATGCGCGGAACACGTTAACTGGTGTTTTCACCACTCCGCAGTTCGTTTGATACGCAGAACCGGAGATATCTTGGTTTGGGTCGGGTTTCAAGCTGAGATATGCATTTTCTACGTTAATCTTGGTGAGACGTCTGTCAGAAGTATGCAGAATCATCGGGATAGCTCTTTTCGTGCTACTTAATCCGAGGAACACGTTATCTGGTGTTTTCACAACTCCACAGTTCGTTTGATACGCAGAACCGGAGATATCTTGGTTTCGGTCGGGTTTCAAGCTGAGATATGCATTTTCTACGATAATCTTGGTGAGACTTCTCTCAGAAGTATGCAGAATATTCGAGATCGCTCTTTTCGAGCTACTTAATGCGAGAAACACGTTATCTGGTGTTTTCACCACTCAACAGATCGTTTGAAATGCAGAACCGGCGACATCTTGGATTTCGTCGGGGTTCACGCTCAGATATGCATTTTCAACGATAATCTTGGTGAGACTTCTGTCAGAAGTATGCTGAATCTTCGAGACCGCTCTTTTCGAGCTACTTAATGCGAGAAACACGTTATCTGGTGTTTTCACCACTCCACAGATCGTTTGACATGCAGAACCGGCGACATCTTGGATTTCGTCGGGCTTCACGCAGAGATATGCATTTTCTACGATAATCGTGGTGAGACCTCTGTCAGAAGTATGCAGAATCACCTAGATCGCTCTTTTCGAGCTATTTAATGCGAGAAACACGATTTCTGGTGTTTTCACCACTCCACAGATCGTTTGAAATGCTGAACCGGCGACATCTTGGATTTCGTCGGGGTTCACGCTGAGATATGCATTTTCTACAATAATCTTGGTGAGACTTCTGTCAGAAGTATGCAGAAACTCCGAGATCGCTATTTTCGAGCTACTTAATGCGAGGAACACGTTAACTGGTGTTTTCACCACTCCACAGTTTGTTTGATACGCAGAACCGGAGATATCTTGGTTTCGGTCGGGTTTCAAGCTGAGATATGCATTTTCTACGATAATCTTGGTGAGACTTCTGTCAGAAGTATGCAGAATCATCGGGATCGTGCTTTTCGAGCTATTTAATGCGAGAAACACGTTATCTGGTTGTTTTCACCACTCCACAGTGCGTCTGATATGCAGAACCGGCGACATCTTAAGTTTCGTGAGATTTCAAGCTGAGATATGCATTTTCAACGATAATCTTGGTGAGACTTCTGTCAGAAGTATGCTGAATCTTCGAGATCGCTCTTTTCGAGCTACTTAATGCGAGAAACACGTTATCTGGTGTTTTCACCACTCCACAGATCGTTTGACATGCAGAACCGGCGACATCTTGGATTTCGTCGGGCTTCACGCAGAGATATGCATTTTCTACGATAATCTTGGTGAGACGTCTGTCAGAAGTGTGCAGAATCATCGGGATAGCTCTTTTCGTGCTACTTAATCCGAGGAACACGTTATCTGGTGTTTTCACAACTCCACAGTTCGTTTGATACGCAGAACCGGAGATATCTTGGTTTCGGTCGGGTTTCAAGCTGAGATATGCATTTTCTACGATAAGCTTGGTGAGACTTCTGTCAGAAGTATGCAGAATATTCGAGATCGCTCTTTTCGAGCTACTTAATGCGAGAAACACGTTATCTGGTGTTTTCACCACTCCACAGATCGTTTGAAATGCAGAACCGGCGACATCTTGGATTTCGTCGGGGTTCACGCTCAGATATGCATTTTCTACGATAATCTTGGTGAGACCTCTGTCAGAAGTATGCAGAATCATCTAGATCGCTCTTTTCGAGCTATTTAATGCGAGAAACACGTTTTCTGGTGTATTCACCACTCCACAGTACGTTTGACATGCAGAACCGGAGATATCTTGGTTTCGGTCGGGTTTCAAGCTGAGATATGCATTTTCTACGATAATCTTGGTGAGACTTCTGTCAGAAGTATGCAGAATCATCGGGATCGCTCTTTTCGAGCTACTTAATGCGAGAAACGCGTTATCTGGTTTTTTCACCACTCCACAGTGCGTTTGACATGCAGAACCGGCGACATCTTGGATTTCGTCGGGGTTCAAGCTGAGATATGCATTTTCTACGATAATCTTGGTGAGACTTCTGTCAGAAGTATGCAGAATCATCGGGATCGCTCTTTTCGAGCTATTTAATGCGAGAAACACGTTTTCTGGTGTATTCACCACTCCACAGTACGTTTGACATGCAGAACCCGAGATATCTTGGTTTCGGTCGGGTTTCAAGCTGAGATATGCATTTTCTACGATAATCTTGCTGAGACGTCTGCCAGAAGTGTGCAGAATCATCGGGATCGCTGTTTTCGTGCTATTTAATGCGAGAAACACTTTATCTGGTGTTTTCATCACTCCACAGTGCGTTTGATATGCAGAACCGGCGACATCTTGGCATTCTTCGGGTATCAAGCTGAGATATGCATTTTCTACAATAATCTTGGTGAGACTTCTGTCAGAAGTATGCAGAAACTCCGAGATCGCTATTTTCGAGCTACTTGATGCGAGGAACACGTTAACTGGTGTTTTCACCACTCCACAGTTCGTTTGATACGCAGAACCGGAGATATCTTGGTTTCGGTCGCGTTTCAAGCTGAGATATGCATTTTCTACGATAATCTTGGTGAGACGTCTGTCAGAAGTATGCAGAATCATCGGGATAGCTCTTTTCGTGCTACTTAATCCGAGGAACACGTTATCTGGTGTTTTCACAACTCCACAGTTCGTTTGATACGCAGAACCGGAGATATCTTGGTTTCGGTCGGGTTTCAAGCTGAGATATGCATTTTCTACGATAATCTTGGTGAGACTTCTGTCAGAAGTATGCAGAATATTCGAGATCGCTCTTTTCGAGCTACTTAATGCGAGAAACACGTTATCTGGTGTTTTCACCACTCAACAGATCGTTTGAAATGCAGAACCGGCGACATCTTGGATTTCGTCGGGGTTCACGCTCAGATATGCATTTTCTACGATAATCTTGGTGAGACTTCTGTCAGAAGTATGCAGAATCATCTAGATCGCTCTTTTCGAGCTATTTAATGCGAGAAACACGTTTTCTGGTGTATTCACCACTCCACAGTACGTTTGACATGCAGAACCGGAGATATCTTGGTTTCGGTCGGGTTTCAAGCTGAGATATGCATTTTCTACGATAATCTTGGTGAGACTTCTGTCAGAAGTATGCAGAAACTCCGAGATCGCTATTTTCGAGCTACTTAATGCGAGGAACACGTTAACTGGTGTTTTCACCACTCCGCAGTTCGTTTGATACGCAGAACCGGAGATATCTTGGTTTTGGTCGGGTTTCAAGCTGAGATATGCATTTTCTACGATAATCTTGGTGAGACTTCTGTCAGAAGTATGCAGAATCATCGGGATCGCTCTTTTCGAGCTATTTAATGCGAGAAACACGTTTTCTGGTGTATTCACCACTCCACAGTACGTTTGACATGCAGAACCCGAGATATCTTGGTTTCGGTCGGGTTTCAAGCTGAGATATGCATTTTCTACGATAATCTTGCTGAGACGTCTGCCAGAAGTGTGCAGAATCATCGGGATCGCTCTTTTCGTGCTATTTAATGCGAGAAACACTTTATCTGGTGTTTTCACCACTCCACAGTGCGTTTGATATGCAGAACCGGCGACATCTTGGCATTCTTCGGGTATCAAGCTGAGATATGCATTTTCTACAATAATCTTGGTGAGACTTCTGTCAGAAGTATGCAGAAACTCCGAGATCGCTATTTTCGAGCTACTTGATGCGAGGAACACGTTAACTGGTGTTTTCACCACTCCACAGTTCGTTTGATACGCAGAACCGGAGATATCTTGGTTTCGGTCGCGTTTCAAGCTGAGATATGCATTTTCTACGATAATCTTGATGAGACGTCTGTCAGAAGTATACAGAATCATCGGGATCGCTCTTTTCGTGCTACTTAATGCGAGGAACACGTTATCTGGTGTTTTCACAACTCCACAGTTCGTTTGATACGCAGAACCGGAGATATCTTGGTTTCGGTCGGGTTTCAAGCTGAGATATGCATTTTCTACGATAATCTTGGTGAGATGTCTGTCAGAAGTATGCAAAATCATCGGGATCGCTCTTTTCGAGCCATTTAATGCGAGAAACACGTTATCTGGTGTTTTCACCACTCCACAGTGCGTTTGATATGCAGATCCGGCGACATCTTGGCTTTCTTCGGGTATCAAGCTGAGATATGCATTTTGTACGATAATCTTGGTGAGACTTCTCTCAGAAGTATGCAGAATCATCGGAATCGCGCTTTTCGAGCTATTTAATGCGAGAAACACGTTATCTGGTTGTTTTCACCACTCCACAGTGCGTTTGATATGCAGAACCGCGACATCTTGAGTTTCGTGAGATTTCAAGCTGAGATATGCATTTTCTACGATAATCTTGGTGAGACTTCTGTCAGAAGTATGCAGAATATTCGAGATCGCCCTTTGCGAGCTACTTAATGCGAGAAACACGTTATCTGGTGTTTTCACCACTCCACAGATCGTTTGAAATGCAGAACCGGCGACATCTTGGATTTCGTCGGGGTTCACGCTCAGATATGCATTTTCTACGATAATCTTGGTGAGACCTCTGTCAGAAGTATGCAGAATCATCTAGATCGCTCTTTTCGAGCTATTTAATGCGAGAAACACGTTTTCTGGTGTATTCACCACTCCACAGTACGTTTGACATGCAGAACCGGAGATATCTTGGTTTCGGTCGGGTTTCAAGCTGAGATATGCATTTTCTACGGTAATCTTGGTGAGCCTTCTGTCAGAAGTATGCAGAATCATCGGGATCGCTCTTTTCGAGCTATTTAATGCGAGAAACACGTTATCTGGTGTTTTCACCACTCCACAGATCGTTTGACATGCAGAACCGGCGACATCTTGGATTTCGTCGGGGTTCACGCTGAGATATGCATTTTCTACGATAATCTTGGTGAGAACTCTGTCAGAAGTATGCAGAATCATCTAGATCGCTCTTTTCGAGCTATTTAATGCGAGAAACACGTTTTCTGGTGTATTCACCACTCCACAGTACGTTTGACATGCAGAACCGGAGATATCTTGGTTTCGGTCGGGTTTCAAGCTGAGATATGCATTTTCTACGATAATTTTGGTGAGACTTCTGTCAGAAGTATGCAGAATCATCGGGATCGCTCTTTTCGAGCTACTTAATGCGAGAAATACGTTATCTGGTTTTTTCACCACTCCACAGTGCGTTTGACATGCAGAACCGGCGACATCTTGGATTACGTCGGGGTTCAAGCTGAGATATGCATTTTCTACGATAATCTTGGTGAGACTTCTGTCAGAAGTATGCAGAATTTTCGGGATCGCTCTTTTCGAGCTATTTAATGCGAGAAACACGTTATCTGGTGTTTTCACCACTCCACAGTGCGTTTGACATGCAGAACCGGCGACATCTTGGATTTCGTCGGGGTTCAAGCTGAGATATGCATTTTCTACGATAATCTTGGTGAGACCTCTGTCAGAAGTATGCAGAATCATCTAGATCGCTCTTTTGGAGCTATTTAATGCGAGAAACACGTTATCTGGTGTTTTCACCACTCCACAGTGCGTTTGATATGCAGAACCGGCGACATCTTGGCTTTCTTCGGGTATCAAGCTGAGATATGCATTTTCTACGATAATCTTGGTGATACTTCTCTCAGAAGTATGCAGAATCATCGGGATCGCGCTTTTCGAGCTATTTAATGCGAGAAACACGTTATCTGGTTGTTTTCACCACTCCTCAGTGCGTTTGATATGCAGAACCGGCGACATCTTGTGTTTCGTGAGATTTCAAGCTGAGATATGCATTTTCTACGATAATCTTGGTGAGACTTCTGTCAGAAGTATGCAGAATCTTCGAGATCGCTCTTTTCGAGCTACTTAATGCGAGAAACACGATATCTGGTGTTTTCACCACTCCACAGATCGTTTGCCATGCAGAACCGGCGACATCTTGGATTAGGTCGGGCTTCACGCTGAGATATGCATTTTCTACGATAATCTTGGTGAGACTACTGTCAGAAGTATGCAGAATCATCGGGATCGCTCTTTTCGAGCTACTTAATATGAGAAACACGTTATCTGGTTTTTTCACCACTCCACAGTGCGTTTGACATGCAGAACCGGCGACATCTTGGATTACGTCGGGGTTCAAGCTGAGATATGCATTTTCAACGATAATCTTGGTGAGACTTCTGTCAGAAGTATGCAGAATTTTCGGGATCGCTCTTTTCGAGCTACTTAATGCGAGAAACACGTTATCTGGTTTTTTCACCACTCCACAGATCGTTTGAAATGCAGAACCGGCGACATCTTGGATTTCGTCGGGGTTCACGCTGAGATATGCATTTTCTATCATAATCTTGGTTAGACGTCTGTCAGAAGTATGCAAAATCATCGGGATCGCTCTTTTCGTGCTACTTAATGCGAGGAACACGTTATCTGGTGTTTTCACCACTCCACAGTTCGTTTGATACGCAGAACCGGAGATATCTTGGTTTCGGTCGGGTTTCAAGCTGAGATATGCATTTTCTACGACAATCTTGGTGAGACGTCTGTCAGAAGTATGCAGAATCATCGGGATCGCTCTTTGCGTGCTACTTATTGCGAGGAACACGTTATCTGGTGTTTTCACCACTCCACAGTTCGTTTGATACGCAAAACCGGAGAAATCTTGGTTTCGGTCGTGTTTCAAGCTGAGATATGCATTTTCTACGATAATCCTGGTGAGATGTCTGTCAGAAGTATGCAAAATCATCGGGATCGCTCTTTTCGAGCTATTTAATGCGAGAAACACGTTTTCTGGTGTATTCACCACTCCACAGAACGTTTGACACGCAGAACCGTAGATATCTTGGTTTCGGTCGGGTTTCAAGCTGAGATGTGCATTTTCTATCATAATCTTGGTTAGACGTCTGACACAAGTATGCAAAATCATCGGGATCGCTCTTTTCGTGCTACTTAATGCGAGAAACACGTTTTCTGGTGTATTCACCACTCCACAGTTCGTTTGATACGCAGAACCGGAGATATCTTGGTTTCGGTCGGGTTTCAAGCTGAGATATGCATTTTCTACGACAATCTTTGTGAGACTTCTGTCAGAAGTATGCAGAATCATCGGGATTGCTCTTTTCGAGCTACTTAATGCGAGAAACACGTTATCTGGTGTTTTCACCACTCCACAGATCGTTTGACATGCAGAACCGGCGACATCTTGGATTTCATCGGGCTTCACGCTGAGATATTCATTTTCTACGATAATCGTGGTGAGACCTCTGTCAGAAGTATGCAGAATCATCTAGATCGCCCTTTTCGAGCTATTTAATGCGAGAAACACGTTTTCAGGTGTATTCACCACTCCACAGTACGTTTGACATGCAGAAACGGAGATATCTTGGTTTCGTTCGGGTTTCAAGCTGAGATATGCATTTTCTACGATAATCTTGGTGAGACTTCTGTCAGAAGTATGCAGAATCATCGGGATCGCTCTTTTCGTGCTATATAATGGGAGAAACACTTTATCTGGTGTTTTCACCACTCCACAGTGCGTTTGATATGCAGAACCGGCGACATCTTGGCTTTCTTCGGGTATCAAGCTGAGATATGCATTTTCTACAATAATCTTGGTGAGACTTCTGTCAGAAGTATGCAGAAACTCCGAGATCGCTATTTTCGAGCTACTTAATGCGAGGAACACGTTAACTGGTGTTTTCACCACTCCACAGTTCGTTTGATACGCAGAACCGGAGATATCTTGGTTTGGGTCGGGTTTCAAGCTGAGATATGCATTTTCTACGATAATCTTGGTGAGACGTCTGTCAGAAGTATGCAGAATCATCGGGATCGCTCTTTTCGTGCTACTTATTCCGAGGAACACGTTATCTGGTGTTTTCACAACTCCACAGTTCGTTTGATACGCGGAACCGGAGATATCTTGGTTTCGGTCGGGTTTAAAGCTGAGATATGCATTTTCTACGATAATCTTGGTGAGACTTCTGTCAGAAGTATGCAGAATATTCGAGATCGCTCTTTTTGAGCTACTTAATGCGAGAAACACGTTATCTGGTGTTTTCACCACTCCACAGATCGTTTGAAATGCAGAACCGGCGACATCTTGGATTTCGTCGGGTTTAAAGCTGAGATATGCATTTTCTACGATAATCTTGGTGAGACTTCTGTCAGAAGTATGCAGAAAATTCGAGATCGCTCTTTTTGAGCTACTTAATGCGAGAAACACGTTATCTGGTGTTTTCACCACTCCACAGATCGTTTGAAATGCAGAACCGGCGACATCTTGGATTTCGTCGGGGTTCACGCTCAGATATGCATTTTCTACGATAATCTTGGTGAGACCTCTGTCAGAAGTATGCAGAATCATCTAGATCGCTCTTTTCGAGCTATTTAATGCGAGAAACACGTTTTCTGGTGTATTCACCACTCCACAGTACGTTTGACATGCAGAACCGGAGATATCTTGGTTTCGGTCGGGTTTCAAGCTGAGATATGCATTTTCTACGATAATCTTGGTGAGACTTCTGTCAGAAGTATGCAGAATCATCGGGATCGCTCTTTTCGAGCTACTTAATGCGAGAAACACGTTATCTGGTTTTTTCACCACTCCACAGTGCGTTTGACATGCAGAACCGGCGACATCTTGGATTTCGTCGGGGTTCAAGCTGAGATATGCATTTTCTACCATAATCTTGGTTAGACGTCTGTCAGAAGTATGCTAAATCATCGGGATCGCTCTTTTCGTGCTACTTAATGCGAGGAACACGTTATCTGGTGTTTTCACCACTCCACAGTTCGTTTGATACGCAGAACCGGAGATATCTTTGTTTCGGTCGGGTTTCTAGCTGAGATATGCATTTTCTACGATAATCTTGTTGAGACGTCTGTCAGAAGTATGCAGAATCATCGGGATCGCTCTTTTCGAGCTATTTAAAGCGATAAACACGTTATCTGGTGTTTTCACCACTCCACAGTGCGTTTGATATGCAGAACCGGCGACATCTTGGCTTTCTTCGGGTATCCAGCTGAGATATGCATTTTCTACGATAATCTTGGTGAGACTTCTATCAGAAGGATGCAGAAACTTCGAGATCGCTCTTTTCGAGCTACTTGATGCGAGAAACACGTTTTCTGGAGTTTTCACCACTCCAAAGTGCGTTTGATTTGCAGAACCGGCGACATCTTTGATTTCGTCGGGTTTCAAGCTAAGATATGCATTTTCTGCGTTAATCTTGGTGAGACTTCAGTCAGATGTATGCAGAATCATCTAGATCGCAAGTTTCGAGCTCTCTAATGCGAAAAAACATGTTTTCTGGTGCATTCAACATTCCACAGTGCGTTTGATATGCAGAACCGGCGATATCTTGATTTTCGTTGTGTTTCAAGCTGAGGTATGCATTTTCTGCGATAATCTTGGTGAGTTTTCTGTCAGAAGTATGCAGAATCATCTAGATCGCTCTTTTCGAGCTATTTAATGCGAGAAACACGTTTTCTGGTGTATTCACCACTCCTCAGTACGTTTGACATGCAGAACCGGAGATATCTTGGTTTCGGTCGGGTTTCAAGCTGAGATATGCATTTTCTACGATAATCTTGGTGAGACTTCTGTCAGAAGTATGCAGAATCATCGAGAACGCTCTTTTCGAGCTATTTAATTCGAGAAACACGTTTTCTGGTGTTTTCACCACACCACCGTCCGTTTGATGTGCAGAACCGGAGATAACTTGGTTTTCGTGAGGTTTCAAGCTGAGGTATGCATTTTCTGCGATAATCTTGCTGAGACTTCAGTCAGAAGTATGCAGAATCATCTAGATCGCTCTTTTCGAGCTATTTAAATCGAGAAACACGTTTTCTGGTGTTTTCGCCACCCCACAGTGCGTTTGATATGCAGAACCGGAGATATCTTGGTTTCTGTCGGGTTTCAAGCTGAGATATGCATTTTCTGCGATAATCTTGGTGAGACTTCAGTCAGAAGTATGCAGAACCATCTAGATCGCTCTTTTCAAGCTATTTATATCGAGAAACACGTTTTCTGGTGGTTTCGCCACTCCACAGTGCGTTTGATATGCAGAACCGGCGACATCTTCGATTTCGTCGGATTTCAAGCTGAGATATGCATTTTCTACGATAATCTTGGTGAGACTTCTGTCAGAAGTGTGCAGAACCTTCGAGAACGCTCTTTTCGAGCTACTTAATGCGAGAAACACGTTTTCTGGTGTTTTCACCACTCCACAGTGCGTTTTTTTTGCAGAACCGGCGACATCTTAGATTTCGTCGGGTTTCAAGCTGAGATATGCATTTTCTACGATAATCTTGGTGAGACTTCTGTCAGAAGTATGCAGAATCTTCGAGATCGCTCTTTTCGAGCTACTTAATGCGAGAAAGACGTTATCTGGTGTTTTCACCACTCCACAGTGCGTTTGACATGCAGAACCGGCGACATCTTGGATTTCGTCGGGTTCACGCTGAGATATGCATTTTCTACGATAATCTTGGTGAGACCTCTGTCAGAAGTATGCAGAATCATCTAGATCGCTCTTTTCGAGCTATTTAATGCGAGAAACACGTTTTCTGGTGTATTCACCACTCCACAGTACGTTTGACATGCAGAACCGGAGATATCTTGGTTTCGGTCGGGTTTCAAGCTGAGATATGCATTTTCTACCATAATCTTGGTTAGACGTCTGTCAGAAGTATGCAGAATCATCGGGATCGCTCTTTTCGTGCTACTTAATGCGAGGAACACGTTATCTGGTGTTTTCACCACTCCACAGTTCGTTTGATACGCAGAACCGGAGATATCTTGGTTTCGGCCGGGTTTCAAGCTGAGATATGCATTTTCTACGATAATCTTCGTGAGACCTCTGACAGAAGTATGCAGAATCATCTAGATCGCTCTTTTCGAGCTATTTAATGCGAGAAACACGTTTTCTGGTGTATTCACCACTCCACAGTACGTTTGACATGCAGAACCGGAGATATCTTGGTTTCGGTCGGGTTTCAAGCTGAGATATGCATTTTCTACCATAATCTTGGTTAGACGTCTGTCAGAAGTATGCAGAATCATCGGGATCGCTCTTTTCGTGCTACTTAATGCGAGGAACACGTTATCTGGTGTTTTCACCACTCCACAGTTCGTTTGATACGCAGAACCGGAGATATCTTGGTTTCGGCCGGGTTTCAAGCTGAGATATGCATTTTCTACGATAATCATCGTGAGACGTCTGTCAGAAGTATGCAGAATCATCGGGATCGCTCTTTTCGAGCTATTTAATGCGAGAAACACGTTATCTGGTTGTTTCCACCACTCCACAGTGTGTTTGACATGCAGAACCGGCGACATCTTGGATTTCGTCGGGGTTCAAGCTGAGATATGCATTTTCTACGATAATCTTGGTCAGATTTCAGTCAGAAGTATGCAGAATCATCGGGATCGCTCTTTTCGAGCTATTTAATGAGAGAAAGACGTTATCTGGTGCTTTCACCACTCCACAGTGCGTTTGATATGCAGAACCGGCGACATCTTGGCTTTCGTCGGGTATCAAGCTGAGATATGCAATTTCTACCATAATCTTGGTGAGACTTCTGGCAGAAGTATGCAGAATCATCTAGATCGCTCTTTTCGAGCTATTTAATGCGAGAAACACGTTTTCTGGTGTATTCACCACTCCACAGTACGTTTGACATGCAGAACCCGAGATATCTTGGTTTTGGTCGGGTTTCAAGCAGAGATATGCATTTTCTACGATAATCTTGGTGAGACGTCTATCAGAAGTGTGCAGAATCATCGGGATCGCTCTTTTCATGCTATTTAATGCGAGAAACACGTTATCTGGTGTTTTCACCACTCCACAGTGCGTTTGATATGCAGAACCGGCGACATCTTGGCTTTCTTCGGGTATCAAGCTGAGATATGCATTTTCTACGATAATCTTGGTGAGACTTCTCTCAGAAGTATGCAGAATCATCGGGATCGCGCTTTTCGAGCTATTTAATGCGAGAAACACGTTATCTGGTTGTTTTCACCACTCCACAGTGCGTTTGATATGCAGAACCGGCGACATCTTGGTTTTCGTGGAATTTCAAGCTGAGATATGCATTTTCTGCGATAATATTGGTGACACTTCAGTCAGAAGGATGCAGAATCATCTAGATCGCTCGTTTCGAGGTATCTAATGCGTAAAAACAAGATTTCTGGTGTTTTCAACATTCCACAGTGCGTTTCATATTCAGAACCGGCGATAACTTGGTTTTGGTCGGGTTTCAAGCAGAGATATGCATTTTCTACGATAATCTTGGTGAGACGTCTATCAGAAGTGTGCAGAATCATCGGGATCGCTCTTTTCATGCTATTTAATGCGAGAAACACGTTATCTGGTGTTTTCACCACTCCACAGTGCGTTTGATATGCAGAACCGGCGACATCTTGGCTTTCTTCGGGTATCAAGCTGAGATATGCTTTTTCTGCGATAATGTTGGTGAGACTTCTGTCAGAAGCATGCGGAATCTTCGAGAACGCTCTTTTCGAGCTACTTAATGCGAGAAACACGTTTTCTGGTGTTTTCACCACTCCACAGTGCGTTTGATTTGCAGAACCGTCTACATCTTAGATTTCGTCGGGTTTCAAGCTGAGATATGCATTTTCTACGATAATCTTGGTGAGACTTCAGTCAGAAGTATGCAGAATCATCTAGATCGCTCTTTTCAAGCTAGTTATATCGAGAAACACGTTTTCTGGTGGTTTCGCCACCCCACAGTGCGTTTGTTATGCAGAACCGGCGACATCTTCGATTTCGTCGGGTTTCAAGCTGAGATATGCATTTTCTACGATAATCTTGGTGAGACTTCTGTCAGTAGTATGCAGAATCTTCGAGAACGCTCTTTTCGAGCTACTTAATGCGAGAAACACGTTTTCTGGTGTTTTCACCACTCCACAGTGCGTTTGATTTGCAGAACCGGCGACATCTTAGATTTCGTCGGGTTTCAAGCTGAGATATGCATTTTCTACGATAATCTTCGTGAGATGTCTGGCAGAAGTATGCAAAATCATCGGGATCGCTCTTTTCGAGCTATTTAATGCGAGAAAAACGTTATCTGGTGTTTTCACCACTCCACAGTGCGTTTGATATGCAGAACCGGCGACATCTTGGCTTTCTTCGGGTATCAAGCTGAGATATGCATTTTCTACGATAATCTTGGTGAGACTTCAGTCAGAAGTATGCAGAATCATCTAGATCGCTCTTTGCGTGCTACTTATTGCGAGGAACACGTTTTCTGGTGTTTTCACCACTCCACAGTTCGTTTGATACGCAAAACCGGAGAAATCTTGGTTTCGGTCGTGTTTCAAGCTGAGATATGCATTTTCTACGATAATCCTGGTGAGATGTCTGTCAGAAGTATGCAAAATCATCGGGATCGCTCTTTTCGAGCTATTTAATGCGAGAAACACGTTTTCTGGTGTATTCACCACTCCACAGAACGTTTGACACGCAGAACCGTAGATATCTTGGTTTCGGTCGGGTTTCAAGCTGAGATGTGCATTTTCTATCATAATCTTGGTTAGACGTCTGTCAGAAGTATGCAAAATCATCGGGATCGCTCTTTTCGTGCTACTTAATGCGAGAAACACGTTTTCTGGTGTATTCACCACTCCACAGTTCGTTTGATACGCAGAACCGGAGATATCTTGGTTTCGGTCGGGTTTCAAGCTGAGATATGCATTTTCTACGACAATCTTTGTGAGACTTCTGTCAGAAGTATGCAGAATCATCGGGATTGCTCTTTTCGAGCTACTTAATGCGAGAAACACGTTATCTGGTGTTTTCACCACTCCACAGATCGTTTGACATGCAGAACCGGCGACATCTTGGATTTCATCGGGCTTCACGCTGAGATATTCATTTTCTACGATAATCGTGGTGAGACCTCTGTCAGAAGTATGCAGAATCATCTAGATCGCCCTTTTCGAGCTATTTAATGAGAGAAACACGTTTTCAGGTGTATTCACCACTCCACAGTACGTTTGACATGCAGAAACGGAGATATCTTGGTTTCGTTCGGGTTTCAAGCTGAGATATGCATTTTCTACGATAATCTTGGTGAGACTTCTGTCAGAAGTATGCAGAATCATCGGGATCGCTCTTTTCGTGCTATTTAATGGGAGAAACACTTTATCTGGTGTTTTCACCACTCCACAGTGCGTTTGATATGCAGAACCGGCGACATCTTGGCTTTCTTCGGGTATCAAGCTGAGATATGCATTTTCTACAATAATCTTGGTGAGACTTCTGTCAGAAGTATGCAGAAACTCCGAGATCGCTATTTTCGAGCTACTTAATGCGAGGAACACGTTAACTGGTGTTTTCACCACTCCACAGTTCGTTTGATACGCAGAACCGGAGATATCTTGGTTTGGGTCGGGTTTCAAGCTGAGATATGCATTTTCTACGATAATCTTGGTGAGACGTCTGTCAGAAGTATGCAGAATCATCGGGATCGCTCTTTTCGTGCTACTTATTCCGAGGAACACGTTATCTGGTGTTTTCACAACTCCACAGTTCGTTTGATACGCGGAACCGGAGATATCTTGGTTTCGGTCGGGTTTAAAGCTGAGATATGCATTTTCTACGATAATCTTGGTGAGACTTCTGTCAGAAGTATGCAGAATATTCGAGATCGCTCTTTTTGAGCTACTTAATGCGAGAAACACGTTATCTGGTGTTTTCACCACTCCACAGATCGTTTGAAATGCAGAACCGGCGACATCTTGGATTTCGTCGGGTTTAAAGCTGAGATATGCATTTTCTACGATAATCTTGGTGAGACTTCTGTCAGAAGTATGCAGAATATTCGAGATCGCTCTTTTTGAGCTACTTAATGCGAGAAACACGTTATCTGGTGTTTTCACCACTCCACAGATCGTTTGAAATGCAGAACCGGCGACATCTTGGATTTCGTCGGGGTTCACGCTCAGATATGCATTTTCTACGATAATCTTGGTGAGACCTCTGTCAGAAGTATGCAGAATCATCTAGATCGCTCTTTTCGAGCTATTTAATGCGAGAAACACGTTTTCTGGTGTATTCACCACTCCACAGTACGTTTGACATGCAGATCCGGAGATATCTTGGTTTCGGTCGGGTTTCAAGCTGAGATATGCATTTTCTACGATAATCTTGGTGAGACTTCTGTCAGAAGTATGCAGAATCATCGGGATCGCTCTTTTCGAGCTACTTAATGCGAGAAACACGTTATCTGGTTTTTTCACCACTCCACAGTGCGTTTGACATGCAGAACCGGCGACATCTTGGATTTCGTCGGGGTTCAAGCTGAGATATGCATTTTCTACCATAATCTTGGTTAGACGTCTGTCAGAAGTATGCTAAATCATCGGGATCTCTCTTTTCGTGCTACTTAATGCGAGGAACACGTTATCTGGTGTTTTCACCACTCCACAGTTCGTTTGATACGCAGAACCGGAGATATCTTTGTTTCGGTCGGGTTTCTAGCTGAGATATGCATTTTCTACGATAATCTTGTTGAGACGTCTGTCAGAAGTATGCAGAATCATCGGGATCGCTCTTTCCGAGCTATTTAAAGCGATAAACACGTTATCTGGTGTTTTCACCACTCCACAGTGCGTTTGATATGCAGAACCGGCGACATCTTGGCTTTCTTCGGGTATCCAGCTGAGATATGCATTTTCTACGATAATCTTGGTGAGACTTCTATCAGAAGGATGCAGAAACTTCGAGATCGCTCTTTTCGAGCTACTTAATGCGAGAAACACGTTTTCTGGAGTTTTCACCACTCCAAAGTGCGTTTGATTTGCAGAACCGGCGACATCTTGGATTTCATCGGGCTTCACGCTGAGATATTCATTTTCTACGATAATCGTGGTGAGACCTCTGTCAGAAGTATGCAGAATCATCTAGATCGCCCTTTTCGAGCTATTTAATGAGAGAAACACGTTTTCAGGTGTATTCACCACTCCACAGTACGTTTGACATGCAGAAACGGAGATATCTTGGTTTCGTTCGGGTTTCAAGCTGAGATATGCATTTTCTACGATAATCTTGGTGAGACTTCTGTCAGAAGTATGCAGAATCATCGGGATCGCTCTTTTCGTGCTATTTAATGGGAGAAACACTTTATCTGGTGTTTTCACCACTCCACAGTGCGTTTGATATGCAGAACCGGCGACATCTTGGCTTTCTTCGGGTATCAAGCTGAGATATGCATTTTCTACAATAATCTTGGTGAGACTTCTGTCAGAAGTATGCAGAAACTCCGAGATCGCTATTTTCGAGCTACTTAATGCGAGGAACACGTTAACTGGTGTTTTCACCACTCCACAGTTCGTTTGATACACAGAACCGGAGATATCTTGGTTTGGGTCGGGTTTCAAGCTGAGATATGCATTTTCTACGATAATCTTGGTGAGACGTCTGTCAGAAGTATGCAGAATCATCGGGATCGCTCTTTTCGTGCTACTTATTCCGAGGAACACGTTATCTGGTGTTTTCACAACTCCACAGTTCGTTTGATACGCGGAACCGGAGATATCTTGGTTTCGGTCGGGTTTAAAGCTGAGATATGCATTTTCTACGATAATCTTGGTGAGACTTCTGTCAGAAGTATGCAGAATATTCGAGATCGCTCTTTTTGAGCTACTTAATGCGAGAAACACGTTATCTGGTGTTTTCACCACTCCACAGATCGTTTGAAATGCAGAACCGGCGACATCTTGGATTTCGTCGGGTTTAAAGCTGAGATATGCATTTTCTACGATAATCTTGGTGAGACTTCTGTCAGAAGTATGCAGAATATTCGAGATCGCTCTTTTTGAGCTACTTAATGCGAGAAACACGTTATCTGGTGTTTTCACCACTCCACAGATCGTTTGAAATGCAGAACCGGCGACATCTTGGATTTCGTCGGGGTTCACGCTCAGATATGCATTTTCTACGATAATCTTGGTGAGACCTCTGTCAGAAGTATGCAGAATCATCTAGATCGCTCTTTTCGAGCTATTTAATGCGAGAAACACGTTTTCTGGTGTATTCACCACTCCACAGTACGTTTGACATGCAGATCCGGAGATATCTTGGTTTCGGTCGGGTTTCAAGCTGAGATATGCATTTTCTACGATAATCTTGGTGAGACTTCTGTCAGAAGTATGCAGAATCATCGGGATCGCTCTTTTCGAGCTACTTAATGCGAGAAACACGTTATCTGGTTTTTTCACCACTCCACAGTGCGTTTGACATGCAGAACCGGCGACATCTTGGATTTCGTCGGGGTTCAAGCTGAGATATGCATTTTCTACCATAATCTTGGTTAGACGTCTGTCAGAAGTATGCTAAATCATCGGGATCGCTCTTTTCGTGCTACTTAATGCGAGGAACACGTTATCTGGTGTTTTCACCACTCCACAGTTCGTTTGATACGCAGAACCGGAGATATCTTTGTTTCGGTCGGGTTTCTAGCTGAGATATGCATTTTCTACGATAATCTTGTTGAGACGTCTGTCAGAAGTATGCAGAATCATCGGGATCGCTCTTTCCGAGCTATTTAAAGCGATAAACACGTTATCTGGTGTTTTCACCACTCCACAGTGCGTTTGATATGCAGAACCGGCGACATCTTGGCTTTCTTCGGGTATCCAGCTGAGATATGCATTTTCTACGATAATCTTGGTGAGACTTCTATCAGAAGGATGCAGAAACTTCGAGATCGCTCTTTTCGAGCTACTTAATGCGAGAAACACGTTTTCTGGAGTTTTCACCACTCCAAAGTGCGTTTGATTTGCAGAACCGGCGACATCTTTGATTTCGTCGGGTTTCAAGCTGAGATATGCATTTTCTGCGTTAATCTTGGTGAGACTTCAGTCAGATGTATGCAGAATCATCTAGATCGCAAGTTTCGAGCTATCAAATGCGAAAAAACATGTTTTCTGGTGCATTCAACATTCCACAGTGCGTTTGATATGCAGAACCGGCGATATCTTGATTTTCGTTGTGTTTCAAGCTGAGGTATGCATTTTCTGCGATAATCTTGGTGAGTTTTCTGTCAGAAGTATGCAGAATCATCTAGATCGCTCTTTTCGAGCTATTTAATGCGAGAAACACGTTTTCTGGTGTATTCACCACTCCTCAGTACGTTTGACATGCAGAACCGGAGATATCTTGGTTTCGGCCGGGTTTCAAGCTGAGATATGCATTTTCTACGATAATCTTGGTGAGACTTCTGTCAGAAGTATGCAGAATCATCGAGAACGCTCTTTTCGAGCTATTTAATTCGAGAAACACGTTTTCTGGTGTTTTCACCACACCACCGTCCGTTTGATGTGCAGAACCGGAGATAACTTGGTTTTCGTGAGGTTTCAAGCTGAGATATGCATTTTCTGCGATAATCTTGCTGAGACTTCAGTCAGAAGTATGCAGAATCATCTAGATCGCTCTTTTCGAGCTATTTAAATCGAGAAACACGTTTTCTGGTGTTTTCGCCACCCCACAGTGCGTTTGATATGCAGAACCGGAGATATCTTGGTTTCGGTCGGGTTTCAAGCTGAGATATGCATTTTCTGCGATAATCTTGGTGAGACTTCAGTCAGAAGTATGCAGAACCATCTAGATCGCTCTTTTCAAGCTATTTATATCGAGAAACACGTTTTCTGGTGGTTTCGCCACTCCACAGTGCGTTTGATATGCAGAACCGGCGACATCTTCGATTTCGTCGGATTTCAAGCTGAGATATGCATTTTCTACGATAATCTTGGTGAGACTTCTGTCAGAAGTATGCAGAACCTTCGAGAACGCTCTTTTCGAGCTACTTAATGCGAGAAACACGTTTTCTGGTGTTTTCACCACTCCACAGTGCGTTTGTTTTGCAGAACCGGCGACATCTTAGATTTCGTCGGGTTTCAAGCTGAGATATGCATTTTCTACGATAATCTTGGTGAGACTTCTGTCAGAAGTATGCAGAATCTTCGAGATCGCTCTTTTCGAGCTACTTAATGCGAGAAAGACGTTATCTGGTGTTTTCACCACTCCACAGTGCGTTTGACATGCAGAACCGGCGACATCTTGGATTTCGTCGGGTTCACGCTGAGATATGCATTTTCTACGATAATCTTGGTGAGACCTCTGTCAGAAGTATGCAGAATCATCTAGATCGCTCTTTTCGAGCTATTTAATGCGAGAAACACGTTTTCTGGTGTATTCACCACTCCACAGTACGTTTGACATGCAGAACCGGAGATATCTTGGTTTCGGTCGGGTTTCAAGCTGAGATATGCATTTTCTACCATAATCTTGGTTAGACGTCTGTCAGAAGTATGCAGAATCATCGGGATCGCTCTTTTCGTGCTACTTAATGCGAGGAACACGTTATCTGGTGTTTTCACCACTCCACAGTTCGTTTGATACGCAGAACCGGAGATATCTTGGTTTCGGCCGGGTTTCAAGCTGAGATATGCATTTTCTACGATAATCTTCGTGAGACCTCTGTCAGAAGTATGCAGAATCATCTAGATCGCTCTTTTCGAGCTATTTAATGCGAGAAACACGTTTTCTGGTGTATTCACCACTCCACAGTACGTTTGACATGCAGAACCGGAGATATCTTGGTTTCGGTCGGGTTTCAAGCTGAGATATGCATTTTCTACCATAATCTTGGTTAGACGTCTGTCAGAAGTGTGCAGAATCATCGGGATCGCTCTTTTCATGCTATTTAATGCGAGAAACACGTTATCTGGTGTTTTCACCACTCCACAGTGCGTTTGATATGCAGAACCGGCGACATCTTGGTTTTCGTGGAATTTCAAGCTGAGATATGCATTTTCTGCGATAATATTGGTGACACTTCAGTCAGAAGTATGCAGAATCATCTAGATCGCTCGTTTCGAGGTATCTAATGCGTAAAAACAAGATGTCTGGTGTTTTCAACATTCCACAGTGCGTTTCATATTCAGAACCGGCGATAACTTGGTTTTCGTGAGGTTTCAAGCTGAGATATGCTTTTTCTGCGATAATCTTGGTGAAACTTTAGTCAGAAGTATGCAGAATCATCTAGATCGCTCTTTTCGAGCTATTTAATGCGAAAAAACAAGTTTTCTGGTGTTTTCAACATTCCACAGTGCGTTTCATATTCAGAACCGGCGATAACTTGGTTTTCGTGAGGTTTCAAGCTGAGATATGCTTTTTCTGCGATAATGTTGGTGAGACTTCTGTCAGAATTATGCGGAATCTTCGAGAACGCTCTTTTCGAGCTACTTAATGCGAGAAACACGTTTTCTGGTGTTTTCACCACTCCACAGTGCGTTTGATTTGCAGAACCGTCTACATCTTAGATTTCGTCGGGTTTCAAGCTGAGATATGCATTTTCTACGATAATCTTGGTGAGACTTCAGTCAGAAGTATGCAGAATCATCTAGATCGCTCTTTTCAAGCTAGTTATATCGAGAAACACGTTTTCTGGTGGTTTCGCCACCCCACAGTGCGTTTGTTATGCAGAACCGGCGACATCTTCGATTTCGTCGGGTTTCAAGCTGAGATATGCATTTTCTACGATAATCTTGGTGAGACTTCTGTCAGTAGTATGCAGAATCTTCGAGAACGCTCTTTTCGAGCTACTTAATGCGAGAAACACGTTTTCTGGTGTTTTCACCACTCCACAGTGCGTTTGATTTGCAGAACCGGCGACATCTTAGATTTCGTCGGGTTTCAAGCTGAGATATGCATTTTCTACGATAATCTTGGTGAGACATCTGTCAGAAGTATGCAGAAACATCTAGATCGCTCGTTTCGAGCTATCTAATGCGTAAAAACAAGATTTCTGGTGTTTTCAACATTCCACAGTGCGTTTGATATGCAGAACCGGCGACATCTTGGTTTTCGTGAGATTTCAAGCTGAGATATGCATTTTCTGCGATAATATTGGTGACACTTCAGTCAGAAGTATGCAGAATCATCTAGATCGCTCGTTTCGAGCTATCTAATGCGTAAAAACAAGATTTCTGGTGTTTTCAACATTCCACAGTGCGTTTCATATTCAGAACCGGCGATAACTGGGTTTTCGTGAGGTTTCAAGCTGAGATATGCTTTTTCTGCGATAATCTTGGTGAGACTTCAGTCAGAAGTATGCAGAATCATCTAGATCGCTCTTTTCGAGCTATTTAATCCGAAAAAACAAGTTTTCTGGTGTTTTCAACATTCCACAATGCGTTTGATATGCAGAACCGGCGATATCTTGAATTTCGTGTCGTTTCCAGCTGAGATACGCATTTTCTGCGATAATCTTGGTGAGTCTTCTGTCAGAAGTATGCAGAATCATCGAGACCCCGCTTTTCGAGCTATTTCATGCGAGAAACACGTTATCTCGTGTTTTCACCACTCCACAGTGCGTTTGACATGCAGAACCGGCGACATCTTGGCTTTCTTCGGGTATCAAGCTGAGATATGCATTTTCTACGATAATCTTGGTGAGACTTCTCTCAGAAATATGCAGAATCATCGGGATCGCTCTTTTCGAGCTATTTAATGCGAGAAACACGTTATCTCGTGTTTTCACCACTCCACAGTGCGTTTGACATGCAGAACCGGCTACATCTTGGATTTCGTCGGGGTTCAAGCTGAGATATGCATTTTCTACGATAATCTTGGTGAGACTTCAGTCAGAAGTATGCAGAATCATCGGGATCGCTCTTTTCGAGCTATTTAATGAGAGAAAGACGTTATCTGGTGCTTTCACCACTCCACAGTGCGTTTGATATGCAGAACCGGCGACATCTTGGCTTTCGTCGGGTATCAAGCAGAGATATGCATTGTCTACCATAATCTTGGTGAGACTTCTGGCAGAAGTATGCAGAATCATCTAGATCGCACTTTTCGTGCTATTTATATCGAGAAACACGTTTTCTGGTGGTTTCGCCACCCCACAGTGCGTTTGATATGCAGATCCGGCGACATCTTCGATTTCGTCGGGTTTCAAGCTGAGATATGCATTTTCTACGATAATCTTGGTGAGACTTCTGTCAGAAGTATGCAGAATCTTCGAGATCGCTCTTTTCGAGCTACTTAATGCGAGAAACACGTTATCTGGTGTTTTCTCCACTCCACAGTGCGTTTGACATGCAGAACCGGCGACATCTTGGATTTCGTCGGGTTCACGCTGAGATATGCATTTTCTACGATAATCTTGGTGAGACCTCTGTCAGAAGTATGCAGAATCATCTAGATCGCTCTTTTCGAGCTATTTAATGCGAGAAACACGTTTTCTGGTGTATTCACCACTCCACAGTACGTTTGACATGCAGAACCCGAGATATCTTGGTTTTGGTCGGGTTTCAAGCAGAGATATGCATTTTCTACGATAATCTTGGTGAGACGTCTATCAGAAGTGTGCAGAATCATCGGGATCGCTCTTTTCATGCTATTTAATGCGAGAAACACGTTATCTGGTGTTTTCACCACTCCACAGTGCGTTTGATATGCAGAACCGGCGACATCTTGGCTTTCTTCGGGTATCAAGCTGAGATATGCATTTTCTACGATAATATTGGTGACACTTCAGTCAGAAGTATGCAGAATCATCTAGATCGCTCGTTTCGAGCTATCTAATGCGTAAAAACAAGATTTCTGGTGTTTTCAACATTCCACAGTGCGTTTCATATTCAGAACCGGCGATAACTGGGTTTTCGTGAGGTTTCAAGCTGAGATATGCTTTTTCTGCGATAATCTTGGTGAGACTTCAGTCAGAAGTATGCAGAATCATCTAGATCGCTCTTTTCGAGCTATTTAATCCGAAAAAACAAGTTTTCTGGTGTTTTCAACATTCCACAATGCGTTTGATATGCAGAACCGGCGATATCTTGAATTTCGTGGCGTTTCCAGCTGAGATACGCATTTTCTGCGATAATCTTGGTGAGTCTTCTGTCAGAAGTATGCAGAATCATCGAGACCCCGCTTTTCGAGCTATTTCATGCGAGAAACACGTTATCTCGTGTTTTCACCACTCCACAGTGCGTTTGACATGCAGAACCGGCGACATCTTGGCTTTCTTCGGGTATCAAGCTGAGATATGCATTTTCTACGATAATCTTGGTGAGACTTCTCTCAGAAGTATGCAGAATCATCGGGATCGCGCTTTTCGAGCTATTTAATGCGAGAAACACGTTATCTCGTGTTTTCACCACTCCACAGTGCGTTTGACATGCAGAACCGGCGACATCTTGGCTTTCGTCGGGTATCAAGCTGAGATATGCATTTTCTACCATAATCTTGGTGAGACTTCTGGCAGAAGTATGCAGAATCATCGGGATCGCGCTTTTCGAGCTATTTAATGCGAGAAACACGTTATCTGGTTGTTTTCACCACTCCACAGTGCGTTTGATATGCAGAACCGGCGATATCTTGGTTTTCGTGAGATTTCAAGCTGAGATATGCATTTTCTGCGATAATATTGGTGACACTTCAGTCAGAAGTATGCAGAATCATCTAGATCGCTCGTTTCGAGCTATCTAATGCGTAAAAACAAGATTTCTGGTGTTTTCAACATTCCACAGTGCGTTTCATATTCAGAACCGGCGATAACTTGGTTTTCGTGAGGTTTCAAGCTGAGATATGCTTTTTCTGCGATAATGTTGGTGAGACTTCTGTCAGAAGTATGCGGAATCTTCGAGAACGCTCTTTTCGAGCTACTTAATGCGAGAAACACGTTTTCTGGTGTTTTCACCACTCCACAGTGGGTTTGATTTGCAGAACCGTCTACATCTTAGATTTCGTCGGGTTTCAAGCTGAGATATGCATTTTCTACAATAATGTTGGTGAGACTTCAGTCAGAAGTATGCAGAATCATCTAGATCGCTCTTTTCGAGCTAGTTATATCGAGAAACACGTTTTCTGGTGGTTTCGCCACCCCACAGTGCGTTTGATATGCAGAACCGGCGACATCTTCGATTTCGTCGGGTTTCAAGCTGAGATATGCATTTTCTACGATAATCTTGGTGAGACTTCTGTCAGTAGTATGCAGAATCTTCGAGAACGCTCTTTTCGAGCTACTTAATGCGAGAAACACGTTTTCTGGTGTTTTAACCACTCCACAGTGCGTTTGATTTGCAGAACCGGCGACATCTTAGATTTCGTCGGGTTTCAAGCTGAGATATGCATTTTCTACGATAATCTTCGTGAGATGTCTGGCAGAAGTATGCAAAATCATCTGGATCGCTCTTTTCGAGCTATGTAATGCGAGAAAAACGTTATCTGGTGTTTTCACCACTCCACAGTGCGTTTGATATGCAGAACCGGCGACATCTTGGCTTTCTTCGGGTATCAAGCTGAGATATGCATTTTCTACGATAATCTTGGTGAGACTTCTCTCAGAAGTATGCAGAATCATCGGGATCGCGCTTTTCGAGCTATTTAATGCGAGAAACACGTTATCTGGTTGTTTCCACCACTCCACAGTGCGTTTGGTATGCAGAACCGGCGACATCTTGAGTTTCGTGAGATTTCTAGCTGAGATATGCATTTTCTGCGATAATATTGGTGACACTTCAGTCAGAAGTATGCAGAATCATCTAGATCGCTCGTTTCGAGCTATCTAATGCGTAAAAACAAGATTTCTGGTGTTTTCAACATTCCACAGTGCGTTTCATATTCAGAACCGGCGATAACTGGGTTTTCGTGAGGTTTCAAGCTGAGATATGCTTTTTCTGCGATAATCTTGGTGAGACTTCAGTCAGAAGTATGCAGAATCATCTAGATCGCTCTTTTCGAGCTATTTAATCCGAAAAAACAAGTTTTCTGGTGTTTTCAACATTCCACAATGCGTTTGATATGCAGAACCGGCGATATCTTGAATTTCGTGTCGTTTCCAGCTGAGATACGCATTTTCTGCGATAATCTTGGTGAGTCTTCTGTCAGAAGTATGCAGAATCATCGAGACCCCGCTTTTCGAGCTATTTCATGCGAGAAACACGTTATCTCGTGTTTTCACCACTCCACAGTGCGTTTGACATGCAGAACCGGCGACATCTTGGCTTTCTTCGGGTATCAAGCTGAGATATGCATTTTCTACGATAATCTTGGTGAGACTTCTCTCAGAAATATGCAGAATCATCGGGATCGCTCTTTTCGAGCTATTTAATGCGAGAAACACGTTATCTCGTGTTTTCACCACTCCACAGTGCGTTTGACATGCAGAACCGGCTACATCTTGGATTTCGTCGGGGTTCAAGCTGAGATATGCATTTTCTACGATAATCTTGGTGAGACTTCAGTCAGAAGTATGCAGAATCATCGGGATCGCTCTTTTCGAGCTATTTAATGAGAGAAAGACGTTATCTGGTGCTTTCACCACTCCACAGTGCGTTTGATATGCAGAACCGGCGACATCTTGGCTTTCGTCGGGTATCAAGCAGAGATATGCATTTTCTACCATAATCTTGGTGAGACTTCTGGCAGAAGTATGCAGAATCATCTAGATCGCACTTTTCGTGCTATTTATATCGAGAAACACGTTTTCTGGTGGTTTCGCCACCCCACAGTGCGTTTGATATGCAGATCCGGCGACATCTTCGATTTCGTCGGGTTTCAAGCTGAGATATGCATTTTCTACGATAATCTTGGTGAGACTTCTGTCAGAAGTATGCAGAATCTTCGAGATCGCTCTTTTCGAGCTACTTAATGCGAGAAACACGTTATCTGGTGTTTTCTCCACTCCACAGTGCGTTTGACATGCAGAACCGGCGACATCTTGGATTTCGTCGGGTTCACGCTGAGATATGCATTTTCTACGATAATCTTGGTGACACCTCTGTCAGAAGTATGCAGAATCATCTAGATCGCTCTTTTCGAGCTATTTAATGCGAGAAACACGTTTTCTGGTGTATTCACCACTCCACAGTGCGTTTGACATGCAGAACCCGAGATATCTTGGTTTTGGTCGGGTTTCAAGCAGAGATATGCATTTTCTACGATAATCTTGGTGAGACGTCTATCAGAAGTGTGCAGAATCATCGGGATCGCTCTTTTCATGCTATTTAATGCGAGAAACACGTTATCTGGTGTTTTCACCACTCCACAGTGCGTTTGATATGCAGAACCGGCGACATCTTGGCTTTCTTCGGGTATCAAGCTGAGATATGCATTTTCTACGATAATATTGGTGACACTTCAGTCAGAAGTATGCAGAATCATCTAGATCGCTCGTTTCGAGCTATCTAATGCGTAAAAACAAGATTTCTGGTGTTTTCAACATTCCACAGTGCGTTTCATATTCAGAACCGGCGATAACTGGGTTTTCGTGAGGTTTCAAGCTGAGATATGCTTTTTCTGCGATAATCTTGGTGAGACTTCAGTCAGAAGTATGCAGAATCATCTAGATCGCTCTTTTCGAGCTATTTAATCCGAAAAAACAAGTTTTCTGGTGTTTTCAACATTCCACAATGCGTTTGATATGCAGAACCGGCGATATCTTGAATTTCGTGGCGTTTCCAGCTGAGATACGCATTTTCTGCGATAATCTTGGTGAGACTTCTATCAGAAGGATGCAGAAACTTCGAGATCGCTCTTTTCGAGCTACTTAATGCGAGAAACACGTTTTCTGGAGTTTTCACCACTCCAAAGTGCGTTTGATTTGCAGAACCGGCGACATCTTTGATTTCGTCGGGTTTCAAGCTGAGATATGCATTTTCTGCGTTAATCTTGGTGAGACTTCAGTCAGATGTATGCAGAATCATCTAGATCGCAAGTTTCGAGCTATCAAATGCGAAAAAACATGTTTTCTGGTGCATTCAACATTCCACAGTGCGTTTGATATGCAGAACCGGCGATATCTTGATTTTCGTTGTGTTTCAAGCTGAGGTATGCATTTTCTGCGATAATCTTGGTGAGTTTTCTGTCAGAAGTATGCAGAATCATCTAGATCGCTCTTTTCGAGCTATTTAATGCGAGAAACACGTTTTCTGGTGTATTCACCACTCCTCAGTACGTTTGACATGCAGAACCGGAGATATCTTGGTTTCGGTCGGGTTTCAAGCTGAGATATGCATTTTCTACGATAATCTTGGTGAGACTTCTGTCAGAAGTATGCAGAATCATCGAGAACGCTCTTTTCGAGCTATTTAATTCGAGAAACACGTTTTCTGGTGTTTTCACCACACCACCGTCCGTTTGATGTGCAGAACCGGAGATAACTTGGTTTTCGTGAGGTTTCAAGCTGAGATATGCATTTTCTGCGATAATCTTGCTGAGACTTCAGTCAGAAGTATGCAGAATCATCTAGATCGCTCTTTTCGAGCTATTTAAATCGAGAAACACGTTTTCTGGTGTTTTCGCCACCCCACAGTGCGTTTGATATGCAGAACCGGAAATATCTTGGTTTCGGTCGGGTTTCAAGCTGAGATATGCATTTTCTGCGATAATCTTGGTGAGACTTCAGTCAGAAGTATGCAGAACCATCTAGATCGCTCTTTTCAAGCTATTTATATCGAGAAACACGTTTTCTGGTGGTTTCGCCACTCCACAGTGCGTTTGATATGCAGAACCGGCGACATCTTCGATTTCGTCGGATTTCAAGCTGAGATATGCATTTTCTACGATAATCTTGGTGAGACTTCTGTCAGAAGTATGCAGAACCTTCGAGAACGCTCTTTTCGAGCTACTTAATGCGAGAAACACGTTTTCTGGTGTTTTCACCACTCCACAGTGCGTTTGTTTTGCAGAACCGGCGACATCTTAGATTTCGTCGGGTTTCAAGCTGAGATATGCATTTTCTACGATAATCTTGGTGAGACTTCTGTCAGAAGTATGCAGAATCTTCGAGATCGCTCTTTTCGAGCTACTTAATGCGAGAAAGACGTTATCTGGTGTTTTCACCACTCCACAGTGCGTTTGACATGCAGAACCGGCGACATCTTGGATTTCGTCGGGTTCACGCTGAGATATGCATTTTCTACGATAATCTTGGTGAGACCTCTGTCAGAAGTATGCAGAATCATCTAGATCGCTCTTTTCGAGCTATTTAATGCGAGAAACACGTTTTCTGGTGTATTCACCACTCCACAGTACGTTTGACATGCAGAACCGGAGATATCTTGGTTTCGGTCGGGTTTCAAGCTGAGATATGCATTTTCTACCATAATCTTGGTTAGACGTCTGTCAGAAGTATGCAGAATCATCGGGATCGCTCTTTTCGTGCTACTTAATGCGAGGAACACGTTATCTGGTGTTTTCACCACTCCACAGTTCGTTTGATACGCAGAACCGGAGATATCTTGGTTTCGGCCGGGTTTCAAGCTGAGATATGCATTTTCTACGATAATCTTCGTGAGACCTCTGTCAGAAGTATGCAGAATCATCTAGATCGCTCTTTTCGAGCTATTTAATGCGAGAAACACGTTTTCTGGTGTATTCACCACTCCACAGTACGTTTGACATGCAGAACCGGAGATATCTTGGTTTCGGTCGGGTTTCAAGCTGAGATATGCATTTTCTACCATAATCTTGGTTAGACGTCTGTCAGAAGTGTGCAGAATCATCGGGATCGCTCTTTTCATGCTATTTAATGCGAGAAACACGTTATCTGGTGTTTTCACCACTCCACAGTGCGTTTGATATGCAGAACCGGCGACATCTTGGTTTTCGTGGAATTTCAAGCTGAGATATGCATTTTCTGCGATAATATTGGTGACACTTCAGTCAGAAGTATGCAGAATCATCTAGATCGCTCGTTTCGAGGTATCTAATGCGTAAAAACAAGATGTCTGGTGTTTTCAACATTCCACAGTGCGTTTCATATTCAGAACCGGCGATAACTTGGTTTTCGTGAGGTTTCAAGCTGAGATATGCTTTTTCTGCGATAATCTTGGTGAAACTTCAGTCAGAAGTATGCAGAATCATCTAGATCGCTCTTTTCGAGCTATTTAATGCGAAAAAACAAGTTTTCTGGTGTTTTCAACATTCCACAGTGCGTTTCATATTCAGAACCGGCGATAACTTGGTTTTCGTGAGGTTTCAAGCTGAGATATGCTTTTTCTGCGATAATGTTGGTGAGACTTCTGTCAGAAGTATGCGGAATCTTCGAGAACGCTCTTTTCGAGCTACTTAATGCGAGAAACACGTTTTCTGGTGTTTTCACCACTCCACAGTGCGTTTGATTTGCAGAACCGTCTACATCTTAGATTTCGTCGGGTTTCAAGCTGAGATATGCATTTTCTACGATAATCTTGGTGAGACTTCAGTCAGAAGTATGCAGAATCATCTAGATCGCTCTTTTCAAGCTAGTTATATCGAGAAACACGTTTTCTGGTGGTTTCGCCACCCCACAGTGCGTTTGTTATGCAGAACCGGCGACATCTTCGATTTCGTCGGGTTTCAAGCTGAGATATGCATTTTCTACGATAATCTTGGTGAGACTTCTGTCAGTAGTATGCAGAATCTTCGAGAACGCTCTTTTCGAGCTACTTAATGCGAGAAACACGTTTTCTGGTGTTTTCACCACTCCACAGTGCGTTTGATTTGCAGAACCGGCGACATCTTAGATTTCGTCGGGTTTCAAGCTGAGATATGCATTTTCTACGATAATCTTGGTGAGACATCTGTCAGAAGTATGCAGAAACATCTAGATCGCTCGTTTCGAGCTATCTAATGCGTAAAAACAAGATTTCTGGTGTTTTCAACATTCCACAGTGCGTTTGATATGCAGAACCGGCGACATCTTGGTTTTCGTGAGATTTCAAGCTGAGATATGCATTTTCTGCGATAATATTGGTGACACTTCAGTCAGAAGTATGCAGAATCATCTAGATCGCTCGTTTCGAGCTATCTAATGCGTAAAAACAAGATTTCTGGTGTTTTCAACATTCCACAGTGCGTTTCATATTCAGAACCGGCGATAACTGGGTTTTCGTGAGGTTTCAAGCTGAGATATGCTTTTTCTGCGATAATCTTGGTGAGACTTCAGTCAGAAGTATGCAGAATCATCTAGATCGCTCTTTTCGAGCTATTTAATCCGAAAAAACAAGTTTTCTGGTGTTTTCAACATTCCACAATGCGTTTGATATGCAGAACCGGCGATATCTTGAATTTCGTGTCGTTTCCAGCTGAGATACGCATTTTCTGCGATAATCTTGGTGAGTCTTCTGTCAGAAGTATGCAGAATCATCGAGACCCCGCTTTTCGAGCTATTTCATGCGAGAAACACGTTATCTCGTGTTTTCACCACTCCACAGTGCGTTTGACATGCAGAACCGGCGACATCTTGGCTTTCTTCGGGTATCAAGCTGAGATATGCATTTTCTACGATAATCTTGGTGAGACTTCTCTCAGAAATATGCAGAATCATCGGGATCGCTCTTTTCGAGCTATTTAATGCGAGAAACACGTTATCTCGTGTTTTCACCACTCCACAGTGCGTTTGACATGCAGAACCGGCTACATCTTGGATTTCGTCGGGGTTCAAGCTGAGATATGCATTTTCTACGATAATCTTGGTGAGACTTCAGTCAGAAGTATGCAGAATCATCGGGATCGCTCTTTTCGAGCTATTTAATGAGAGAAAGACGTTATCTGGTGCTTTCACCACTCCACAGTGCGTTTGATATGCAGAACCGGCGACATCTTGGCTTTCGTCGGGTATCAAGCAGAGATATGCATTTTCTACCATAATCTTGGTGAGACTTCTGGCAGAAGTATGCAGAATCATCTAGATCGCACTTTTCGTGCTATTTATATCGAGAAACACGTTTTCTGGTGGTTTCGCCACCCCACAGTGCGTTTGATATGCAGATCCGGCGACATCTTCGATTTCGTCGGGTTTCAAGCTGAGATATGCATTTTCTACGATAATCTTGGTGAGACTTCTGTCAGAAGTATGCAGAATCTTCGAGATCGCTCTTTTCGAGCTACTTAATGCGAGAAACACGTTATCTGGTGTTTTCTCCACTCCACAGTGCGTTTGACATGCAGAACCGGCGACATCTTGGATTTCGTCGGGTTCACGCTGAGATATGCATTTTCTACGATAATCTTGGTGAGACCTCTGTCAGAAGTATGCAGAATCATCTAGATCGCTCTTTTCGAGCTATTTAATGCGAGAAACACGTTTTCTGGTGTATTCACCACTCCACAGTACGTTTGACATGCAGAACCCGAGATATCTTGGTTTTGGTCGGGTTTCAAGCAGAGATATGCATTTTCTACGATAATCTTGGTGAGACGTCTATCAGAAGTGTGCAGAATCATCGGGATCGCTCTTTTCATGCTATTTAATGCGAGAAACACGTTATCTGGTGTTTTCACCACTCCACAGTGCGTTTGATATGCAGAACCGGCGACATCTTGGCTTTCTTCGGGTATCAAGCTGAGATATGCATTTTCTACGATAATATTGGTGACACTTCAGTCAGAAGTATGCAGAATCATCTAGATCGCTCGTTTCGAGCTATCTAATGCGTAAAAACAAGATTTCTGGTGTTTTCAACATTCCACAGTGCGTTTCATATTCAGAACCGGCGATAACTGGGTTTTCGTGAGGTTTCAAGCTGAGATATGCTTTTTCTGCGATAATCTTGGTGAGACTTCAGTCAGAAGTATGCAGAATCATCTAGATCGCTCTTTTCGAGCTATTTAATCCGAAAAAACAAGTTTTCTGGTGTTTTCAACATTCCACAATGCGTTTGATATGCAGAACCGGCGATATCTTGAATTTCGTGGCGTTTCCAGCTGAGATACGCATTTTCTGCGATAATCTTGGTGAGTCTTCTGTCAGAAGTATGCAGAATCATCGAGACCCCGCTTTTCGAGCTATTTCATGCGAGAAACACGTTATCTCGTGTTTTCACCACTCCACAGTGCGTTTGACATGCAGAACCGGCGACATCTTGGCTTTCTTCGGGTATCAAGCTGAGATATGCATTTTCTACGATAATCTTGGTGAGACTTCTCTCAGAAGTATGCAGAATCATCGGGATCGCGCTTTTCGAGCTATTTAATGCGAGAAACACGTTATCTCGTGTTTTCACCACTCCACAGTGCGTTTGACATGCAGAACCGGCGACATCTTGGCTTTCGTCGGGTATCAAGCTGAGATATGCATTTTCTACCATAATCTTGGTGAGACTTCTGGCAGAAGTATGCAGAATCATCGGGATCGCGCTTTTCGAGCTATTTAATGCGAGAAACACGTTATCTGGTTGTTTTCACCACTCCACAGTGCGTTTGATATGCAGAACCGGCGATATCTTGGTTTTCGTGAGATTTCAAGCTGAGATATGCATTTTCTGCGATAATATTGGTGACACTTCAGTCAGAAGTATGCAGAATCATCTAGATCGCTCGTTTCGAGCTATCTAATGCGTAAAAACAAGATTTCTGGTGTTTTCAACATTCCACAGTGCGTTTCATATTCAGAACCAGCGATAACTTGGTTTTCGTGAGGTTTCAAGCTGAGATATGCATTTTCTGCGATAATCTTCGTGAGATGTCTGGCAGAAGTATGCAAAATCTTCGAGAACGCTCTTTTCGAGCTACTTAATGCGAGAAACACGTTTTCTGGTGTTTTCACCACTCCACAGTGGGTTTGATTTGCAGAACCGTCTACATCTTAGATTTCGTCGGGTTTCAAGCTGAGATATGCATTTTCTACAATAATGTTGGTGAGACTTCAGTCAGAAGTATGCAGAATCATCTAGATCGCTCTTTTCGAGCTAGTTATATCGAGAAACACGTTTTCTGGTGGTTTCGCCACCCCACAGTGCGTTTGATATGCAGAACCGGCGACATCTTCGATTTCGTCGGGTTTCAAGCTGAGATATGCATTTTCTACGATAATCTTGGTGAGACTTCTGTCAGTAGTATGCAGAATCTTCGAGAACGCTCTTTTCGAGCTACTTAATGCGAGAAACACGTTTTCTGGTGTTTTAACCACTCCACAGTGCGTTTGATTTGCAGAACCGGCGACATCTTAGATTTCGTCGGGTTTCAAGCTGAGATATGCATTTTCTACGATAATCTTCGTGAGATGTCTGGCAGAAGTATGCAAAATCATCTGGATCGCTCTTTTCGAGCTATGTAATGCGAGAAAAACGTTATCTGGTGTTTTCACCACTCCACAGTGCGTTTGATATGCAGAACCGGCGACATCTTGGCTTTCTTCGGGTATCAAGCTGAGATATGCATTTTCTACGATAATCTTGGTGAGACTTCTCTCAGAAGTATGCAGAATCATCGGGATCGCGCTTTTCGAGCTATTTAATGCGAGAAACACGTTATCTGGTTGTTTCCACCACTCCACAGTGCGTTTGGTATGCAGAACCGGCGACATCTTGAGTTTCGTGAGATTTCTAGCTGAGATATGCATTTTCTGCGATAATATTGGTGACACTTCAGTCAGAAGTATGCAGAATCATCTAGATCGCTCGTTTCGAGCTATCTAATGCGTAAAAACAAGATTTCTGGTGTTTTCAACATTCCACAGTGCGTTTCATATTCAGAACCGGCGATAACTGGGTTTTCGTGAGGTTTCAAGCTGAGATATGCTTTTTCTGCGATAATCTTGGTGAGACTTCAGTCAGAAGTATGCAGAATCATCTAGATCGCTCTTTTCGAGCTATTTAATCCGAAAAAACAAGTTTTCTGGTGTTTTCAACATTCCACAATGCGTTTGATATGCAGAACCGGCGATATCTTGAATTTCGTGTCGTTTCCAGCTGAGATACGCATTTTCTGCGATAATCTTGGTGAGTCTTCTGTCAGAAGTATGCAGAATCATCGAGACCCCGCTTTTCGAGCTATTTCATGCGAGAAACACGTTATCTCGTGTTTTCACCACTCCACAGTGCGTTTGACATGCAGAACCGGCGACATCTTGGCTTTCTTCGGGTATCAAGCTGAGATATGCATTTTCTACGATAATCTTGGTGAGACTTCTCTCAGAAATATGCAGAATCATCGGGATCGCTCTTTTCGAGCTATTTAATGCGAGAAACACGTTATCTCGTGTTTTCACCACTCCACAGTGCGTTTGACATGCAGAACCGGCTACATCTTGGATTTCGTCGGGGTTCAAGCTGAGATATGCATTTTCTACGATAATCTTGGTGAGACTTCAGTCAGAAGTATGCAGAATCATCGGGATCGCTCTTTTCGAGCTATTTAATGAGAGAAAGACGTTATCTGGTGCTTTCACCACTCCACAGTGCGTTTGATATGCAGAACCGGCGACATCTTGGCTTTCGTCGGGTATCAAGCAGAGATATGCATTTTCTACCATAATCTTGGTGAGACTTCTGGCAGAAGTATGCAGAATCATCTAGATCGCACTTTTCGTGCTATTTATATCGAGAAACACGTTTTCTGGTGGTTTCGCCACCCCACAGTGCGTTTGATATGCAGATCCGGCGACATCTTCGATTTCGTCGGGTTTCAAGCTGAGATATGCATTTTCTACGATAATCTTGGTGAGACTTCTGTCAGAAGTATGCAGAATCTTCGAGATCGCTCTTTTCGAGCTACTTAATGCGAGAAACACGTTATCTGGTGTTTTCTCCACTCCACAGTGCGTTTGACATGCAGAACCGGCGACATCTTGGATTTCGTCGGGTTCACGCTGAGATATGCATTTTCTACGATAATCTTGGTGAGACCTCTGTCAGAAGTATGCAGAATCATCTAGATCGCTCTTTTCGAGCTATTTAATGCGAGAAACACGTTTTCTGGTGTATTCACCACTCCACAGTACGTTTGACATGCAGAACCCGAGATATCTTGGTTTTGGTCGGGTTTCAAGCAGAGATATGCATTTTCTACGATAATCTTGGTGAGACGTCTATCAGAAGTGTGCAGAATCATCGGGATCGCTCTTTTCATGCTATTTAATGCGAGAAACACGTTATCTGGTGTTTTCACCACTCCACAGTGCGTTTGATATGCAGAACCGGCGACATCTTGGCTTTCTTCGGGTATCAAGCTGAGATATGCATTTTCTACGATAATATTGGTGACACTTCAGTCAGAAGTATGCAGAATCATCTAGATCGCTCGTTTCGAGCTATCTAATGCGTAAAAACAAGATTTCTGGTGTTTTCAACATTCCACAGTGCGTTTCATATTCAGAACCGGCGATAACTGGGTTTTCGTGAGGTTTCAAGCTGAGATATGCTTTTTCTGCGATAATCTTGGTGAGACTTCAGTCAGAAGTATGCAGAATCATCTAGATCGCTCTTTTCGAGCTATTTAATCCGAAAAAACAAGTTTTCTGGTGTTTTCAACATTCCACAATGCGTTTGATATGCAGAACCGGCGATATCTTGAATTTCGTGGCGTTTCCAGCTGAGATACGCATTTTCTGCGATAATCTTGGTGAGTCTTCTGTCAGAAGTATGCAGAATCATCGAGACCCCGCTTTTCGAGCTATTTCATGCGAGAAACACGTTATCTCGTGTTTTCACCACTCCACAGTGCGTTTGACATGCAGAACCGGCGACATCTTGGCTTTCTTCGGGTATCAAGCTGAGATATGCATTTTCTACGATAATCTTGGTGAGACTTCTCTCAGAAGTATGCAGAATCATCGGGATCGCGCTTTTCGAGCTATTTAATGCGAGAAACACGTTATCTCGTGTTTTCACCACTCCACAGTGCGTTTGACATGCAGAACCGGCGACATCTTGGCTTTCGTCGGGTATCAAGCTGAGATATGCATTTTCTACGATAATCTTGGTGAGACTTCTCTCAGAAGTATGCAGAATCATCGGGATCGCGCTTTTCGAGCTATTTAATGCGAGAAACACGTTATCTCGTGTTTTCACCACTCCACAGTGCGTTTGACATGCAGAACCGGCGACATCTTGGCTTTCGTCGGGTATCAAGCTGAGATATGCATTTTCTACCATAATCTTGGTGAGACTTCTGGCAGAAGTATGCAGAATCATCGGGATCGCGCTTTTCGAGCTATTTAATGCGAGAAACACGTTATCTGGTTGTTTTCACCACTCCACAGTGCGTTTGATATGCAGAACCGGCGATATCTTGGTTTTCGTGAGATTTCAAGCTGAGATATGCATTTTCTGCGATAATATTGGTGACACTTCAGTCAGAAGTATGCAGAATCATCTAGATCGCTCGTTTCGAGCTATCTAATGCGTAAAAACAAGATTTCTGGTGTTTTCAACATTCCACAGTGCGTTTCATATTCAGAACCGGCGATAACTGGGTTTTCGTGAGGTTTCAAGCTGAGATATGCTTTTTCTGCGATAATCTTGGTGAGACTTCAGTCAGAAGTATGCAGAATCATCTAGATCGCTCTTTTCGAGCTATTTAATCCGAAAAAACAAGTTTTCTGGTGTTTTCAACATTCCACAATGCGTTTGATATGCAGAACCGGCGATATCTTGAATTTCGTGGCGTTTCCAGCTGAGATACGCATTTTCTGCGATAATCTTGGTGAGTCTTCTGTCAGAAGTATGCAGAATCATCGAGACCCCGCTTTTCGAGCTATTTAATCCGAAAAAACAAGTTTTCTGGTGTTTTCAACATTCCACAATGCGTTTGATATGCAGAACCGGCGATATCTTGAATTTCGTGGCGTTTCCAGCTGAGATACGCATTTTCTGCGATAATCTTGGTGAGTCTTCTGTCAGAAGTATGCAGAATCATCGAGACCCCGCTTTTCGAGCTATTTCATGCGAGAAACACGTTATCTCGTGTTTTCACCACTCCACAGTGCGTTTGACATGCAGAACCGGCGACATCTTGGCTTTCTTCGGGTATCAAGCTGAGATATGCATTTTCTACGATAATCTTGGTGAGACTTCTCTCAGAAGTATGCAGAATCATCGGGATCGCGCTTTTCGAGCTATTTAATGCGAGAAACACGTTATCTCGTGTTTTCACCACTCCACAGTGCGTTTGACATGCAGAACCGGCGACATCTTGGCTTTCGTCGGGTATCAAGCTGAGATATGCATTTTCTACCATAATCTTGGTGAGACTTCTGGCAGAAGTATGCAGAATCATCGGGATCGCGCTTTTCGAGCTATTTAATGCGAGAAACACGTTATCTGGTTGTTTTCACCACTCCACAGTGCGTTTGATATGCAGAACCGGCGATATCTTGGTTTTCGTGAGATTTCAAGCTGAGATATGCATTTTCTGCGATAATATTGGTGACACTTCAGTCAGAAGTATGCAGAATCATCTAGATCGCTCGTTTCGAGCTATCTAATGCGTAAAAACAAGATTTCTGGTGTTTTCAACATTCCACAGTGCGTTTCATATTCAGAACCGGCGATAACTTGGTTTTCGTGAGGTTTCAAGCTGAGATATGCTTTTTCTGCGATAATGTTGGTGAGACTTCTGTCAGAAGTATGCGGAATCTTCGAGAACGCTCTTTTCGAGCTACTTAATGCGAGAAACACGTTTTCTGGTGTTTTCACCACTCCACAGTGGGTTTGATTTGCAGAACCGTCTACATCTTAGATTTCGTCGGGTTTCAAGCTGAGATATGCATTTTCTACAATAATGTTGGTGAGACTTCAGTCAGAAGTATGCAGAATCATCTAGATCGCTCTTTTCGAGCTAGTTATATCGAGAAACACGTTTTCTGGTGGTTTCGCCACCCCACAGTGCGTTTGATATGCAGAACCGGCGACATCTTCGATTTCGTCGGGTTTCAAGCTGAGATATGCATTTTCTACGATAATCTTGGTGAGACTTCTGTCAGTAGTATGCAGAATCTTCGAGAACGCTCTTTTCGAGCTACTTAATGCGAGAAACACGTTTTCTGGTGTTTTAACCACTCCACAGTGCGTTTGATTTGCAGAACCGGCGACATCTTAGATTTCGTCGGGTTTCAAGCTGAGATATGCATTTTCTACGATAATCTTCGTGAGATGTCTGGCAGAAGTATGCAAAATCATCTGGATCGCTCTTTTCGAGCTATGTAATGCGAGAAAAACGTTATCTGGTGTTTTCACCACTCCACAGTGCGTTTGATATGCAGAACCGGCGACATCTTGGCTTTCTTCGGGTATCAAGCTGAGATATGCATTTTCTACGATAATCTTGGTGAGACTTCTCTCAGAAGTATGCAGAATCATCGGGATCGCGCTTTTCGAGCTATTTAATGCGAGAAACACGTTATCTGGTTGTTTCCACCACTCCACAGTGCGTTTGGTATGCAGAACCGGCGACATCTTGAGTTTCGTGAGATTTCTAGCTGAGATATGCATTTTCTGCGATAATATTGGTGACACTTCAGTCAGAAGTATGCAGAATCATCTAGATCGCTCGTTTCGAACTATCTAATGCGTAAAAACAAGATTTCTGGTGTTTTCAACATTCCACAGTGCGTTTCATATTCAGAACCGGCGATAACTTGGTTTTCGTGAGGTTTCAAGCTGAGATATGCTTTTTCTGCGATAATGTTGGTGAGACTTCTGTCAGAAGTATGCGGAATCTTCGAGAACGCTCTTTTCGAGCTACTTAATGCGAGAAACACGTTTTCTGGTGTTTTCACCACTCCACAGATCGTTTGACATGCAGAACCGGCGACATCTTGGTTTCGGTCGGGTTTCAAGCTGAGATATGCATTTTCTACGATAATCTTGGTGAGACTTCTGTCAGAAGTATGCAGAATCATCTAGATCGCTCTTTTCGAGCTATTTAATGCGAGAAACACGTTTTCTGGTGTATTGACCACTCCACAGTACGTTTGACATGCAGAACCGGAGATATCTTGGTTTCGGTCGGGTTTCAAGCTGAGATATGCATTTTCTACGATAATCTTGGTGAGACTTCTATCAGAAGTATGCAGAAACATCGGGATCGCTCTTTTCGAGCTATTTAATGCGAGAAACACGTTATCTGGTTTTTTCACCACTCCACAGTGCGTATGACATGCAGAACAGGCGACATCTTGGATTTCGTCGGTGTTCAAGCTGAGATATGCATTTTCTACGATAATCTTGGTGAGACTTCTGTCAGAAGTATGCAGAATCATCGGGATCGCTCTTTTCGTGCTATTTATATCGAGAAACACGTTTTCTGGTGGTTTCGCCACCCCACAGTGCGTTTGATATGCAGAACCGGCGACATCTCCGATTTCGTCGGGTTTCAAGCTGAGATATGCATTTTCTACGATAATCTTGGTGAGACTTCTGTCAGAAGTATGCAGAATCTTCGAGATCGCTCTTTTCGAGCTACTTAATGCGAGAAACACGTTATCTGGTGTTTTCACCACTCCACAGTGCGTTTGACATGCAGAACCGGCGACATCTTGGATTTCGTCGGGTTCACGCTGAGATATGCATTTTCTACGATAATCTTGGTGAGACCTCTGTCAGAAGTATGCAGAATCATCTAGATCGCTCTTTTCGAGATATTTAATGCGAGAAACACGTTATCTGGTTGTTTCCACCACTCCACAGTGCGTTTGGTATGCAGAACCGGCGACATCTTGAGTTTCGTGAGATTTCTAGCTGAGATATGCATTTTCTACGATAATCTTGGTGAGACTTCTCTCAGAAGTATGCAGAATCATCGGGATCGCGCTTTTCGAGCTATTTAATGCGAGAAACACGTTATCTGGTTGTTTCCACCACTCCACAGTGCGTTTGGTATGCAGAACCGGCGACATCTTGAGTTTCGTGAGATTTCTAGCTGAGATATGCATTTTCTACGATAATCTTGGTGAGACTTCTGTCAGAAGTATGCAAAATCTTCGACATCGCTCTTTTCGAGCTACTTAAAGCGAGAAACACGTTATCTGGTATTTTCACCACTCCACAGATCGTTTGACATGCAGAACCGGCGACATCTTGGATTTCGTCGGGGTTCACGCTGAGATACGCATATTCTACGATAATCTTCGTGAGACCTCTGTCAGAAGTATGCAGAATCATCTAGATCGCTCTTTTCGAGCTATTTAATGCGAGAAACACGTTTTCTGGTGTATTCACCACTCCACAGTACGTTTGACATGCAGAACCGGAGATATCTTGGTTTCGGTCGGGTTTCAAGCTGAGATATGCATTTTCTACGATAATCTTGGTGAGACATCTGTCAGAAGTATGCAGAAACATCTAGATCGCTCGTTTCGAGCTATCTAATGCGTAAAAACAAGATTTCTGCTGTTTTCAACATTCCACAGTGCGTTTGATATGCAGAACCGGCGACATCTTGGTTTTCGTGAGATTTCAAGCTGAGATATGCATTTTCTGCGATAATATTGGTCACACTTCAGTCAGAAGTATGCAGAATCATCTAGATCGCTCGTTTCGAGCTATCTAATGCGTAAAAACAAGATTTCTGGTGTTTTCAACATTCCACAGTGCGTTTCATATTCAGAACCGGCGATAACTTGGTTTTCGTGAGGTTTCAAGCTGAGATATGCTTTTTCTGCGATAATCTTGGTGAGACTTCAGTCAGAAGTATGCAGAATCATCTAGATCGCTCTTTTCGAGCTATTTAATCCGAAAAAACAAGTTTTCTGGTGTTTTCAACATTCCACAATGCGTTTGATATGCAGAACCGGCGATATCTTGAATTTCGTGGCGTTTCCAGCTGAGATACGCATTTTCTGCGATAATCTTGGTGAGTCTTCTGTCAGAAGTATGCACAATCATCGTGACCCCGCTTTTCGAGCTATTTCAAGCGAGAAACACGTTATCTCGTGTTTTCACCACTCCACAGTGCGTTTGACATGCAGAACCGGCGACATCTTGGCTTTCTTCGGGTATCAAGCTGAGATATGCATTTTCTACGATAATCTTGGTGAGACTTCTGTCAGTAGTATGCAGAATCTTCGAGAACGCTCTTTTCGAGCTACTTAATGCGAGAAACACGTTTTCTGGTGTTTTCACCACTCCACAGAGCGTTTGATTTGCAGAACCGGCGACATCTTAGATTTCGTCGGGTTTCAAGCTGAGATATGCATTTTCTACGATAATCTTCGTGAGATGTCTGGCAGAAGTATGCAAAATCATCTGGATCTCTCTTTTCGAGCTATGTAATGCGAGAAAAACGTTATCTGGTGTTTTCACCACCCCACAGTGCGTTTGATATGCAGAACCGGCGACATCTTGGCTTTCTTCGGGTATCAAGCTGAGATATGCATTTTCTACGATAATCTTGGTGAGACTTCTGTCAGAAGTATGCAGAAACATCGGGATCGCTCTTTTCGAGCTATTTAATGCGAGAAACACGTTATCTGGTTTTTTCACCACTCCACAGTGCGTTTGACATGCAGAACAGGCGACATCTTGGATTTCGTCGGGGTTCAAGCTGAGATATGCATTTTCTACGATAATCTTGGTGAGACTTCTGTCAGAAGTATGCAGAATCATCGGGATCGCTCTTTTCGTGCTATTTATATCGAGAAACACGTTTTCTGGTGGTTTCGCCACCCCACAGTGCGTTTGATATGCAGAACCGGCGACATCTCCGATTTCGTCGGGTTTCAAGCTGAGATATGCATTTTCTACGATAATCTTGGTGAGACTTCTGTCAGAAGTATGCAGAATCTTCGAGATCGCTCTTTTCGAGCTACTTAAAGCGAGAAACACGTTATCTGGTATTTTCACCACTCCACAGATCGTTTGACATGCAGAACCGTAGACATCTTGGATTTCGTCGGGGTTCACGCTGAGATATGCATATTCTACGATAATCTTCGTGAGACCTCTGTCAGAAGTATGCAGAATCATCTAGATCGCTCTTTTCGAGCTATTTAATGCGAGAAACACGTTTTCTGGTGTATTCACCACTCCACAGTACGTTTGACATGCAGAACCGGAGATATCTTGGTTTCGGTCGGGTTTCAAGCTGAGATATGCATTTTCTGCTATAATCTTGGTGAGACTTCAGTCAGAAGTATGCAGAATCATCTAGATCGCTCTTTTCGAGATATTTAAATCGAGAAACACGTTTTCTGGTGTTTTCGCCACCCCACAGTGCGTTTGATATGCAGAACCGCAGATATCTTGGTTTCGGTCGGCTTTACAAGCTGAGATATGCATTTTCTGCGATAATCTTGGTGAGACTTCTGTCAGAAGTATGCAGAATCATCTAGATCGCTCTTTTCGAGCTATTTAATTCGAGAAACACGTTTTCTGGTGTTTTCACCACACCACAGTCCGTCTGATGTGCAGAACCGGAGATAACTTGGTTTTCGTGTGGTTTCAAGCTGAGATATGCATTTTCTGCGATAATCTTGGTGAGACTTCAGTCAGAAGTATGCAGAATGTTCGAGAACGCTATTTTCGAGCTACTTAATGCGAGAAACACGTTTTCTGGTGTTTTCAACACTCCACAGTGCGTTTGATTTGCAGAACCGGCGACATCTTCGATTTCGTCGGGTTTCAAGCTGAGATATGCATTTTCTACAATAATCTTGGTGAGACTTCAGTCAGAAGTATGCAGAATCATCTAGATCGCTCCTTTCGAGCAATTTAAATCGAGAAACACGTTTTCTGGTGTTTTGGCAACCCCACAGTGCGTTTGATATGCAGAACCGGAGATATCTTGGTTTCGGTCGGGTTTCAAGCTGAGATATGCATGTTCTACAATAATCTTGGTGAGACTTCAGTCAGAATTATGCAGAATCATCTAGATCGCTTTTTCGAGCTATTTATTTCGAGAAACACGTTTTCTGGTGTTTTCGCCACCCCACAGTGCGTTTGATATGCAGAACCGGCCACATCTTAGATTTCGCCGGGTTTCAAGCTGAGATATGCATTTTCTACAATAATCTTGGTGAGACTTCAGTCAGAAGTATGCAGAATCATCTAGATTGCTCTTTTCGAGCTATTTAATGCGAGAAACACGTTATCTGGTGTTTTCACCACTCCACAGTGCGTTTGATATGCAGAACCGGCGACATCTTGATTTTCGTGAGATTTCAACCTGAGATATGCATTTTCTTCGATAATCTTGGTGAGTCTTCGGTCAGTAGTATGCAGAATCATCGAGACCCCTCTTTTCGAGCTATTTAATGCGCGAAACACGTTATCTGGTGTTTTCACCACTCCACAGTGCGTTTTATATGCAGAACCGGCGACATCATGATTTTGGTGAGATTTCAACATGAGATATGCATTTTCGTCGATAATGTTGGTGAGTCTTCTGTCAGTAGTATGCAAAATCATCGAGACCCCTCTTTTCGAGCTATTTAATTCGAGAAACACGTTATCTGGTGTTTTCACCACTCCACAGTGCGTTTGATATGCAGAACCGGCGACATCTTGGCTTTCGACGGGTATCAAGCTGAGATATGCATTTTCTACCATAATCTTGGTGAGACTTCTGGCAGAAGTATTCAAAATCTTTGAGAACGCTCTTTTCGAGCTGCTTAATGCGAGAAACACGTTTTCTGGTTGTTTTCACGACTCCACAGTACGTTTGATATGCAGAACCGGCGACATCTTGATTTTCGCGAGGTTTTAAGCTGAGATATGCATTTTCTGCGATAATCTTGGTGAGTCTTCTGTCAGAAGTATGCAGAATCATCTAGATCGCTCGTTTCGAGCTATCTAATGCGAAAAACAAGATTTCTGGTGTTTTCACCACTCCACAGTGCGTTTGATATGCAGAACCGGCGACATCTTGATTTTCGTGAGATTTCAACCTGAGATATGCATTCTCTGCGATAATCTTGGTGAGTCTTCTGTCAGAAGTATGCACAATCATCTAGATCGCTCTTTTCGAGCTATTTAATGCGAGAAACACGTTTTCTGGTGTATTCACCACTCCACAGTACGTTTGATGTGCAGAACCGGAGGTAACTTGGTTATCATGAGGTTTCAAGCTGAGATATGGATTTTCTGCGATGATCTTGGTGAGACTTCAGTCAGAAGTATGCAGAATCATTTAGATCGCTCTTTTCGAGCTATTTAATGTGAAAAAACAAGTTTTCTGGTGTTTTCAACATTCCACAGTTCGTTTTATATGCAGAACCGGCGATATCTTGATTTTCGTGGTGTTTCCAGCTGAGATATGCATTTTCTGCGATAATCTTGGTGAGACTTCTGTCAGAAGTATACAGAACCTTCGAGATCGCTCTTTTCGAGCTACTTAATGCGAGAAACACGATTTCGGGTGTTTTCACCACTCCACAATGTGTTTGATATGCAGAACCGGCGACATCTTGGATTTCGTCGGGGTTCAAACTGAGATATGCATTTTCGTCGATAATGTTGGTGAGTCTTCTGTCAGAAGTATGCATAATCATCGAAATCCCTCTTTGCGAGCTATTTAATGCGAGAAACACGTTATCTGGTGTTTTCACCACTCCACAGTGCGTTTGATATGCAGAACCGGCGACATGTTGGATTTCGTCGGGTTTCAAGCTGAGATATGCATTTTCTACGATAATCTTGGTGAGACTTCTGTCAGAAGTATACAGAACCTTCGAGATCGCTCTTTTCGAGCTACTTAATGCGAGAAACACGATTTCGGGTGTTTTCACCACTCCACAATGCGTTTGATATGCAGAACCGGCGACATCTTGGATTTCGTCGGGGTTCAAACTGAGATATGCATTTTCTGCGATAATCTTAGTGAGTCTTCTGTCAGAAGTATGCAGAATCATCTAGATCCCTCTTTGCGAGCTATTTAATGCGAGAAACACGTTTTCTGGTGCATTCAACATTCCACAGTGCGTTTAATATGCAGAACCGGCGATATCTTGATTTTCGTGGTGTTTCAAGCTGAGGTATGCATTTTCTGCGATAATCTTGGTGAGTCTTCTGTCAGAGGTATGCAGAATCATCGAGATCCCTCTTTTCGAGCTATTTAATGCGAGAAACACGTTATCTGGTGTTTTCACGACTCCACAGTGCGTTTGATATGCAGAACCGGCGACATCTTGATTTTCGTGAGATTTCAACCTGAGATATGCATTTTCTACGATAATCTTGGTGAGACTTCTGTCACAAGTATGCAGAATCATCTAGATCGCTCTTTTCGAGCTATTTAATGCGAGAAACACGTTTTCTGGTGTATTCACCACCCCACAGTACGTTTGACATGCAGAACCGGCGACATCTTGGCTTTCGTCGGGAATCAACCTGAGATATGCATTTTCTACGATAATGTTGGTGAGACTTCTGTTAGAAGTATGCAGAATCATCGGGATCGCTCTTTTCGAGCTATTTAATGAGACAAACGCGTTATCTGGTTGTTTTCACGACTCCACAGTGCGTTTGATATGCAGAACCGGCAACATCTTGATTTTCGTGAGGTTTCAAGCTGAGATATGCATTTTCTGCGATAATATTGGTGAGACTTCAGTCAGAAGTATGGAGAATCATCGGGATCGCTCATTTCGAGCTATTTAATGCGACAAACACGTTATCTGGTTGTTTTCACGACTCCACAGTGCGTTTGATATGCAGAACCGGCAACATCTTGATTTTCGTTAGGTTTCAAGCTGAGATATGCATTTTCTGCGATAATATTGGTGAGACTTCAGTCAGAAGTATGCAGAATCATCTAGATCTCTCGTTTCGAGCTATTTAATGCGAAAAAACAAGTTTTCTGGTGTTTTCAACATTTCACAGTGCGTTTGATATGCAGAACCGGCGACATCTTGATTTTCGTGAGATTTCAACCTGAGATATGCATTTTCTTCGATAATCTTGGTGAGTCTTCTGTCAGTAGTATGCAGAATCATCGAGACCCCTCTTTTCGTACTATTTAATGCGCGAAACACGTTATCTGGTGTTTTCACCACTCCACAGTGCGTTTTATATGCAGAACCGGCGACATCATGATTTTGGTGAGATTTCAACATGAGATATGCATTTTCGTCGATAATGTTGGTGAGTCTTCTGTCAGTAGTATGCAAAATCATCGAGACCCCTCTTTTCGAGCTATTTAATTCGAGAAACACGTTATCTGGTGTTTTCACCACTCCACAGTGCGTTTGATATGCAGAACCGGCGACATCTTGGCTTTCGACGGGTATCAAGCTGAGATATGCATTTTCTACCATAATCTTGGTGAGACTTCTGGCAGAAGTATTCAAAATCTTTGAGAACGCTCTTTTCGAGCTGCTTAATGCGAGAAACACGTTTTCTGGTTGTTTTCACGACTCCACAGTACGTTTGATATGCAGAACCGGCGACATCTTGATTTTCGCGAGGTTTTAAGCTGAGATATGCATTTTCTGCGATAATCTTGGTGAGTCTTCTGTCAGAAGTATGCAGAATCATCTAGATCGCTCGTTTCGAGCTATCTAATGCGAAAAACAAGATTTCTGGTGTTTTCACCACTCCACAGTGCGTTTGATATGCAGAACCGGCGACATCTTGATTTTCGTGAGATTTCAACCTGAGATATGCATTCTCTGCGATAATCTTGGTGAGTCTTCTGTCAGAAGTATGCACAATCATCTAGATCGCTCTTTTCGAGCTATTTAATGCGAGAAACACGTTTTCTGGTGTATTCACCACTCCACAGTACGTTTGATGTGCAGAACCGGAGGTAACTTGGTTATCATGAGGTTTCAAGCTGAGATATGGATTTTCTGCGATGATCTTGGTGAGACTTCAGTCAGAAGTATGCAGAATCATTTAGATCGCTCTTTTCGAGCTATTTAATGTGAAAAAACAAGTTTTCTGGTGTTTTCAACATTCCACAGTTCGTTTTATATGCAGAACCGGCGATATCTTGATTTTCGTAGTGTTTCCAGCTGAGATATGCATTTTCTGCGATAATCTTGGTGAGACTTCTGTCAGAAGTATACAGAACCTTCGAGATCGCTCTTTTCGAGCTACTTAATGCGAGAAACACGATTTCGGGTGTTTTCACCACTCCACAATGTGTTTGATATGCAGAACCGGCGACATCTTGGATTTCGTCGGGGTTCAAACTGAGATATGCATTTTCGTCGATAATGTTGGTGAGTCTTCTGTCAGAAGTATGCATAATCATCGAAATCCCTCTTTGCGAGATATTTAATGCGAGAAACACGTTATCTGGTGTTTTCACCACTCCACAGTGCGTTTGATATGCAGAACCGGCGACATGTTGGATTTCGTCGGGTTTCAAGCTGAGATATGCATTTTCTACGATAATCTTGGTGAGACTTCTGTCAGAAGTATACAGAACCTTCGAGATCGCTCTTTTCGAGCTACTTAATGCGAGAAACACGATTTCGGGTGTTTTCACCACTCCACAATGCGTTTGATATGCAGAACCGGCGACATCTTGGATTTCGTCGGGGTTCAAACTGAGATATGCATTTTCTGCGATAATCTTAGTGAGTCTTCTGTCAGAAGTATGCAGAATCATCTAGATCCCTCTTTGCGAGCTATTTAATGCGAGAAACACGTTTTCTGGTGCATTCAACATTCCACAGTGCGTTTAATATGCAGAACCGGCGATATCTTGATTTTCGTGGTGTTTCAAGCTGAGGTATGCATTTTCTGCGATAATCTTGGTGAGTCTTCTGTCAGAGGTATGCAGAATCATCGAGATCCCTCTTTTCGAGCTATTTAATGCGAGAAACACGTTATCTGGTGTTTTCACGACTCCACAGTGCGTTTGATATGCAGAACCGGCGACATCTTGATTTTCGTGAGATTTCAACCTGAGATATGCATTTTCTACGATAATCTTGGTGAGACTTCTGTCACAAGTATGCAGAATCATCTAGATCGCTCTTTTCGAGCTATTTAATGCGAGAAACACGTTTTCTGGTGTATTCACCACCCCACAGTACGTTTGACATGCAGAACCGGCGACATCTTGGCTTTCGTCGGGAATCAACCTGAGATATGCATTTTCTACGATAATGTTGGTGAGACTTCTGTTAGAAGTATGCAGAATCATCGGGATCGCTCTTTTCGAGCTATTTAATGAGACAAACGCGTTATCTGGTTGTTTTCACGACTCCACAGTGCGTTTGATATGCAGAACCGGCAACATCTTGATTTTCGTGAGGTTTCAAGCTGAGATATGCATTTTCTGCGATAATATTGGTGAGACTTCAGTCAGAAGTATGGAGAATCATCGGGATCGCTCATTTCGAGCTATTTAATGCGACAAACACGTTATCTGGTTGTTTTCACGACTCCACAGTGCGTTTGATATGCAGAACCGGCAACATCTTGATTTTCGTTAGGTTTCAAGCTGAGATATGCATTTTCTGCGATAATATTGGTGAGACTTCAGTCAGAAGTATGCAGAATCATCTAGATCTCTCGTTTCGAGCTATTTAATGCGAAAAAACAAGTTTTCTGGTGTTTTCAACATTTCACAGTGCGTTTGATATGCAGAACCGGCGACATCTTGATTTTCGTGAGATTTCAACCTGAGATATGCATTTTCTTCGATAATCTTGGTGAGTCTTCTGTCAGTAGTATGCAGAATCATCTAGATCGCTCTTTTCGAGCTATTTAATGCGAGAAACACGTTTTCTGGTGTATTCACCACTCCACAGTACGTTTGATGTGCAGAACCGGAGGTAACTTGGTTATCATGAGGTTTCAAGCTGAGATATGGATTTTCTGCGATGATCTTGGTGAGACTTCAGTCAGAAGTATTCAAAATCTTTGAGAACGCTCTTTTCGAGCTGCTTAATGCGAGAAACACGTTTTCTGGTTGTTTTCACGACTCCACAGTACGTTTGATATGCAGAACCGGCGACATCTTGATTTTCGCGAGGTTTTAAGCTGAGATATGCATTTTCTGCGATAATCTTGGTGAGTCTTCTGTCAGAAGTATGCAGAATCATCTAGATCGCTCGTTTCGAGCTATCTAATGCGAAAAACAAGATTTCTGGTGTTTTCACCACTCCACAGTGCGTTTGATATGCAGAACCGGCGACATCTTGATTTTCGTGAGATTTCAACCTGAGATATGCATTCTCTGCGATAATCTTGGTGAGTCTTCTGTCAGAAGTATGCACAATCATCTAGATCGCTCTTTTCGAGCTATTTAATGCGAGAAACACGTTTTCTGGTGTATTCACCACTCCACAGTGCGTTTGATATGCAGAACCGGCGACATCTTGGCTTTCGACGGGTATCAAGCTGAGATATGCATTTTCTACCATAATCTTGGTGAGACTTCTGGCAGAAGTATTCAAAATCTTTGAGAACGCTCTTTTCGAGCTGCTTAATGCGAGAAACACGTTTTCTGGTTGTTTTCACGACTCCACAGTACGTTTGATATGCAGAACCGGCGACATCTTGATTTTCGCGAGGTTTTAAGCTGAGATATGCATTTTCTGCGATAATCTTGGTGAGTCTTCTGTCAGAAGTATGCAGAATCATCTAGATCGCTCGTTTCGAGCTATCTAATGCGAAAAACAAGATTTCTGGTGTTTTCACCACTCCACAGTGCGTTTGATATGCAGAACCGGCGACATCTTGATTTTCGTGAGATTTCAACCTGAGATATGCATTCTCTGCGATAATCTTGGTGAGTCTTCTGTCAGAAGTATGCACAATCATCTAGATCGCTCTTTTCGAGCTATTTAATGCGAGAAACACGTTTTCTGGTGTATTCACCACTCCACAGTACGTTTGATGTGCAGAACCGGAGGTAACTTGGTTATCATGAGGTTTCAAGCTGAGATATGGATTTTCTGCGATGATCTTGGTGAGACTTCAGTCAGAAGTATGCAGAATCATTTAGATCGCTCTTTTCGAGCTATTTAATGTGAAAAAACAAGTTTTCTGGTGTTTTCAACATTCCACAGTTCGTTTTATATGCAGAACCGGCGATATCTTGATTTTCGTGGTGTTTCCAGCTGAGATATGCATTTTCTGCGATAATCTTGGTGAGACTTCTGTCAGAAGTATACAGAACCTTCGAGATCGCTCTTTTCGAGCTACTTAATGCGAGAAACACGATTTCGGGTGTTTTCACCACTCCACAATGTGTTTGATATGCAGAACCGGCGACATCTTGGATTTCGTCGGGGTTCAAACTGAGATATGCATTTTCGTCGATAATGTTGGTGAGTCTTCTGTCAGAAATATGCATAATCATCGAAATCCCTCTTTGCGAGCTATTTAATGCGAGAAACACGTTATCTGGTGTTTTCACCACTCCACAGTGCGTTTGATATGCAGAACCGGCGACATGTTGGATTTCGTGGTGTTTCAAGCTGAGGTATGCATTTTCTGCGATAATCTTGGTGAGTCTTCTGTCAGAGGTATGCAGAATCATCGAGATCCCTCTTTTCGAGCTATTTAATGCGAGAAACACGTTATCTGGTGTTTTCACGACTCCACAGTGCGTTTGATATGCAGAACCGGCGACATCTTGATTTTCGTGAGATTTCAACCTGAGATATGCATTTTCTACGATAATCTTGGTGAGACTTCTGTCACAAGTATGCAGAATCATCTAGATCGCTCTTTTCGAGCTATTTAATGCGAGAAACACGTTTTCTGGTGTATTCACCACCCCACAGTACGTTTGACATGCAGAACCGGCGACATCTTGGCTTTCGTCGGGAATCAACCTGAGATATGCATTTTCTACGATAATGTTGGTGAGACTTCTGTTAGAAGTATGCAGAATCATCGGGATCGCTCTTTTCGAGCTATTTAATGAGACAAACGCGTTATCTGGTTGTTTTCACGACTCCACAGTGCGTTTGATATGCAGAACCGGCAACATCTTGATTTTCGTGAGGTTTCAAGCTGAGATATGCATTTTCTGCGATAATATTGGTGAGACTTCAGTCAGAAGTATGGAGAATCATCGGGATCGCTCATTTCGAGCTATTTAATGCGACAAACACGTTATCTGGTTGTTTTCACGACTCCACAGTGCGTTTGATATGCAGAACCGGCAACATCTTGATTTACGTTAGGTTTCAAGCTGAGATATGCATTTTCTGCGATAATATTGGTGAGACTTCAGTCAGAAGTATGCAGAATCATCTAGATCTCTCGTTTCGAGCTATTTAATGCGAAAAAACAAGTTTTCTGGTGTTTTCAACATTTCACAGTGCGTTTGATATGCAGAACCGGCGACATCTTGATTTTCGTGAGATTTCAACCTGAGATATGCATTTTCTTCGATAATCTTGGTGAGTCTTCTGTCAGTAGTATGCAGAATCATCGAGACCCCTCTTTTCGTACTATTTAATGCGCGAAACACGTTATCTGGTGTTTTCACCACTCCACAGTGCGCTTTATATGCAGAACCGGCGACATCATGATTTTGGTGAGATTTCAACATGAGATATGCATTTTCGTCGATAATGTTGGTGAGTCTTCTGTCAGTAGTATGCAAAATCATCGAGACCCCTCTTTTCGAGCTATTTAATTCGAGAAACACGTTATCTGGTGTTTTCACCACTCCACAGTGCGTTTGATATGCAGAACCGGCGACATCTTGGCTTTCGACGGGTATCAAGCTGAGATATGCATTTTCTACCATAATCTTGGTGAGACTTCTGGCAGAAGTATTCAAAATCTTTGAGAACGCTCTTTTCGAGCTGCTTAATGCGAGAAACACGTTTTCTGGTTGTTTTCACGACTCCACAGAACGTTTGATATGCAGAACCGGCGACATCTTGATTTTCGCGAGGTTTTAAGCTGAGATATGCATTTTCTGCGATAATCTTGGTGAGTCTTCTGTCAGAAGTATGCAGAATCATCTAGATCGCTCGTTTCGAGCTATCTAATGCGAAAAACAAGATTTCTGGTGTTTTCACCACTCCACAGTGCGTTTGATATGCAGAACCGGCGACATCTTGATTTTCGTGAGATTTCAACCTGAGATATGCATTCTCTGCGATAATCTTGGTGAGTCTTCTGTCAGAAGTATGCACAATCATCTAGATCGCTCTTTTCGAGCTATTTAATGCGAGAAACACGTTTTCTGGTGTATTCACCACTCCACAGTACGTTTGATGTGCAGAACCGGAGGTAACTTGGTTATCATGAGGTTTCAAGCTGAGATATGGATTTTCTGCGATGATCTTGGTGAGACTTCAGTCAGAAGTATGCAGAATCATTTAGATCGGTCTTTTCGAGCTATTTAATGTGAAAAAACAAGTTTTCTGGTGTTTTCAACATTCCACAGTTCGTTTTATATGCAGAACCGGCGATATCTTGATTTTCGTGGTGTTTCCAGCTGAGATATGCATTTTCTGCGATAATCTTGGTGAGACTTCTGTCAGAAGTATACAGAACCTTCGAGATCGCTCTTTTCGAGCTACTTAATGCGAGAAACACGATTTCGGGTGTTTTCACCACTCCACAATGTGTTTGATATGCAGAACCGGCGACATCTTGGATTTCGTCGGGGTTCAAACTGAGATATGCATTTTCGTCGATAATGTTGGTGAGTCTTCTGTCAGAAGTATGCATAATCATCGAAATCCCTCTTTGCGAGATATTTAATGCGAGAAACACGTTATCTGGTGTTTTCACCACTCCACAGTGCGTTTGATATGCAGAACCGGCGACATGTTGGATTTCGTCGGGTTTCAAGCTGAGATATGCATTTTCTACGATAATCTTGGTGAGACTTCTGTCAGAAGTATACAGAACCTTCGAGATCGCTCTTTTCGAGCTACTTAATGCGAGAAACACGATTTCGGGTGTTTTCACCACTCCACAATGCGTTTGATATGCAGAACCGGCGACATCTTGGATTTCGTCGGGGTTCAAACTGAGATATGCATTTTCTGCGATAATCTTAGTGAGTCTTCTGTCAGAAGTATGCAGAATCATCTAGATCCCTCTTTGCGAGCTATTTAATGCGAGAAACACGTTTTCTGGTGCATTCAACATTCCACAGTGCGTTTAATATGCAGAACCGGCGATATCTTGATTTTCGTGGTGTTTCAAGCTGAGGTATGCATTTTCTGCGATAATCTTGGTGAGTCTTCTGTCAGAGGTATGCAGAATCATCGAGATCCCTCTTTTCGAGCTATTTAATGCGAGAAACACGTTATCTGGTGTTTTCACGACTCCACAGTGCGTTTGATATGCAGAACCGGCGACATCTTGATTTTCGTGAGATTTCAACCTGAGATATGCATTTTCTACGATAATCTTGGTGAGACTTCTGTCACAAGTATGCAGAATCATCTAGATCGCTCTTTTCGAGCTATTTAATGCGAGAAACACGTTTTCTGGTGTATTCACCACCCCACAGTACGTTTGACATGCAGAACCGGCGACATCTTGATTTTCGTTAGGTTTCAAGCTGAGATATGCATTTTCTGCGATAATATTGGTGAGACTTCAGTCAGAAGTATGCAGAATCATCGAGACCCCTCTTTTCGTACTATTTAATGCGAGAAACACGTTATCTGGTGTTTTCAACATTTCACAGTGCGTTTGATATGCAGAACCGGCGATATCTTGATTTTCGTGGTGTTTCAAGCTGAGGTATGCATTTTCTGCGATAATCTTGGTGAGTCTTCTGTCAGAGGTATGCAGAATCATCGAGATCCCTCTTTTCGAGCTATTTAATGCGAGAAACACGTTATCTGGTGTTTTCACGACTCCACAGTGCGTTTGATATGCAGAACCGGCAACATCTTGATTTTCGTGAGGTTTCAAGCTGAGATATGCATTTTCTGCGATAATATTGGTGAGACTTCAGTCAGAAGTATGGAGAATCATCGGGATCGCTCATTTCGAGCTATTTAATGCGACAAACACGTTATCTGGTTGTTTTCACGACTCCACAGTGCGTTTGATATGCAGAACCGGCAACATCTTGATTTTCGTTAGGTTTCAAGCTGAGATATGCATTTTCTGCGATAATATTGGTGAGACTTCAGTCAGAAGTATGCAGAATCATCGAGACCCCTCTTTTCGTACTATTTAATGCGAGAAACACGTTATCTGGTGTTTTCAACATTTCACAGTGCGTTTGATATGCAGAACCGGCGACATCTTGATTTTCGTGAGATTTCAACCTGAGATATGCATTTTCTTCGATAATCTTGGTGAGTCTTCTGTCAGTAGTATGCAGAATCATCGAGACCCCTCTTTTCGTACTATTTAATGCGAGAAACACGTTATCTGGTGTTTTCGCCACTCCACAGTGCGTTTTATATGCAGAACCGGCGACATCATGATTTTGGTGAGGTTTCAAGCTGAGATATGCATGTTCTGCGATAATATTGGTGAGACTTCAGTCATAAGTATGCAGAATCATCTAGATCTCTCGTTTCGAGCTACTTAATGCGAAAAACAAGTTTTCTGGTGTTTTCACCACTCCACAGTACGTTTGATGTGCAGAACCGGAGATAACTTGGTTTTCATGAGGTTTCAAGCTGAGATATGGATTTTCTGCGATGATCTTGGTGAGACTTCAGTCAGAAGTATGCAGAATCATTTAGATCACTCTTTTCGAGCTATTTAATGTGAAAAAACAAGTTTTCTGGTGTTTTCAACATTCCACAGTGTGTTTGATATGCAGAACCGGCAACATCTTGATTTTCGTGAGGTTTCAAGCTGAGATATGCATTTTCTGCGATAATATTGGTGAGACTTCAGTCAGAAGTATGCAGAATCATCGGGATCGCTCTTTTCGAGCTATTTAATGCGACAAACACGTTATCTGGTTGTTTTCACGACTCCACAGTGCGTTTGATATGCAGAACCGGCAACATCTTGATTTTCGTTAGGTTTCAAGCTGAGATATGCATTTTCTGCGACAATATTGGTGAGACTTCAGTCAGAAGTATGCAGAATCATCTAGATCTCTCGTTTCGAGCTATTTAATGCGAAAAAACAAGTTTTCTGGTGTTTTCAACATTTCACAGTGCGTTTGATATGCAGAACCGGCGACATCTTGATTTTCGTGAGATTTCAACTTGAGATATGCATTTTCTGCGATAATATTGGTGAGACTTCAGTCAGAAGTATGCAGAATCATCTAGATCGCTCGTTTCGAGCTATTTAATGCGAAAAAACATGTTTTCTGGTGTTTTCACCACTCCACAGTACGTTTGACATGCAGAACCGGCGACATCTTGATTTTCGTGAGATTTCAACCTGAGATATGCATTTTCTGCGATAATATTGGTGAGACTTCAGTCAGAAGTATGCAGAATCATCTAGATCGCTCGTTTCGAGCTATTTATTGCGAAAAAACATGTTTTCTGGTGTTTTCACCACTCCACAGTACGTTTGACATGCAGAACCGGCAACATCTTGATTTTCGTGAGGTTTCAAGCTGAGATATGCATTTTCTGCGATAATATTGGTGAGACTTCAGTCAGAAGTATGCAGAATTATCGGGATCGCTCTTTTCGAGCTATTTAATGCGACAAACACGTTATCTGGTTGTTTTCACGACTCCACAGTGCGTTTGATATGCAGAACCGGCAACATCTTGATTTTCGTTAGGTTTCAAGCTGAGATATGGATTTTCTGCGATGATCTTGGTGAGACTTCAGTCAGAAGTATGCAGAATCATTTAGATCACTCTTTTCGAGCTATTTAATGTGAAAAAACAAGTTTTCTGGTGTTTTCAACATTCCACAGTGTGTTTGATATGCAGAACCGGCAACATCTTGATTTTCGTGAGGTTTCACGCTGAGATATGCATTTTCTACGATAATCTTGGTGAGGCTTCTCTCAGAAGGATGCAGAATCATCGGGATCGCACTTTTCGAACAATTTAATGCGACAAACACGTTTTCTGATGTATTCGCCACCCCACAGTACGTTTGACATGCAGAACCGGAGATATCTTGGTTTCGGTCGGGTTTCAAGCTGAGATATGCATTTTCTACGATAATCTTGGTGAGACTTCTGTCAGAAGTATGCAGAATCATCGGGGTCGCACTTTTCGAGCTACTTAATGCGAGAAACACGTTATATGGTTGTTTTCACCACTCCACAGTACGTTTGATGTGCAGAACCGGAGATACCTTGGTTTTCGTGAGGTTTCAAGCTGAGATATGCATTTTCTGCGATAATATTGGTGAGACTTCAGTCAGAAGTATGCAGAATCATTTAGATCGCTCTTTTCGAGCTATTTAATGTGAAAAAACAAGTTTTCTGGTGTTTTCAACATTCCACAGTGCGTTTTATATGCAGAACCGGCGATATCTTGATTTTCGTGGTGTTTCCAGCTGAGATATGCATTTTCTGCGATAATCTTGGTGAGTGTTCTGTCAGAAGTATGCAAAACCATCGAGATCCCTCTTTGCGAGCTATTTAATGCGAGAAACACGTTATCTGGTGCTTTCACCACTCCACAGTACGTTTGATGTGCAGAACCGTAGATAACTTGGTTTTCGTGAGGTTTCAAGCTGAGATATGCATTTTCTGCGATAATATTGGTGAGAATTCAGTCAGAAGTATGCAGAATCATCTAGATCGCTCGATTCGAGCAATCTAATGCGAAAAAAAAAGATAACTGGTGTTTTCAACATTCCACAGTGCGTTTGATATGCAGAACCGGCGACATCTTGGATTTCGTCGGGGTTCAAACTGAGATATGCATCTTCTGCGATAATCTTGGTGAGTCTTCTGTCAGAAGTATGCAGAATCATCGAGATCCCTCTTTGCGAGCTATTTAATGCGAGAAACACGTTTTCTGGTGTTTTCACCACTCCACCGTGCGTTTGACATGCAGAACCGGCGACATCATGGATTTCGTCGGGGTTCAAGCTGAGATATGCATTTTCTACGATAATCTTGGTGAGACTTCTGTCAGAAGTATGCAGAATCATCTAGATCGCTCTTTTCGAGCTATTTAATTCGAGAAACACGTTTTCTGGTGTATTCACCACCCCACAGTACGTTTGACATGCAGAACCGGCGACATCTTGGCTTTCGTCGGGTATAAACCTGAGATATGCATTTTCTACGATAATCTTGGTGAGACTTCTGTCAGATGTATGGAGAATCATCGGGATCGCTCTTTTCGAGCTATTTAATGCGAGAAACACGTTTTCTGGTGTATTCACCACCCCACAGTACGTTTGACATGCAGAACCGGCGACATCTTGGCTTTCGTCGGGTATAAACCTGAGATATGCATTTTCTACGATAATCTTGGTGAGACTTCTGTCAGATGTATGGAGAATCATCGGGATCGCTCTTTTCGAGCTATTTAATGCGAGAAACACGTTATCTGGTTGTTTTCACGACTCCACAGTGCGTTTGAAGTGCAGAACCGCCAACATCTTGATTTTCGTGAGGTTTCAAGCTGAGATATGCATTTTCTGCGATAATATTGGTGAGACTTCAGTCAGAAGTATGCCCAATCATCTAGATCGCTCGTTTCGAGCTATTTATTGCGAAAAAACAAGTTTTCTGGTGTTTTCAACATTCCACAGTGCGTTTGATATGCAGAACCGGCGATATCTTGATTTTCGTGGTGTTTGCAGCTGAGATATGCATTTTCTACGATAACCATGGTGAGTCTTCTGTCAGAAGTATGCAGAATCATCTAGATCGCTCTTTTCGAGCTATTTAATGCGAGAAACACGTTTTCTGGTGTATTCGCCACCCCACAGTACGTTTGACATGCAGAACCGGAGATATCTTGATTTTCGTGGTGTTTGCAGCTGAGATATGCATTTTCTACGATAACCATTTTGAGTCTTCTGTCAGAAGTATGCAGAATCATCTAGATCGCTCTTTTCGAGCTATTTAATGCGAGAAACACGTTTTCTGATGTATTCGCCACCCCACAGTACGTTTGACATGCAGAACCGGAGATATCTTGGTTTCGGTCGGGTTTCAAGCTGAGATATGCATTTTCTACGATAATCTTGGTGAGACTTCTGTCAGAAGTATGCAGAATCATCGGGGTCGCACTTTTCGAGCTACTTAATGCGAGAAACACGTTATATGGTTGTTTTCACCACTCCACAGTACGTTTGATGTGCAGAACCGGAGATACCTTGGTTTTCGTGAGGTTTCAAGCTGAGATATGCATTTTCTGCGATAATATTGGTGAGACTTCAGTCAGAAGTATGCAGAATCATTGAGACCGCTCTTTTCGAGCTATTTAATGTGAAAAAACAAGTTTTCTGGTGTTTTCAACATTCCACAGTGCGTTTTATATGCAGAACCGGCGATATCTTGATTTTCGTGGTGTTTCCAGCTGAGATATGCATTTTCTGCGATAATCTTGGTGAGTGTTCTGTCAGAAGTATGCAAAACCATCGAGATCCCTCTTTGCGAGCTATTTAATGCGAGAAACATGTTATCTGGTGCTTTCACCACTCCACAGTACGTTTGATGTGCAGAACCGTAGATAACTTGGTTTTCGTGAGGTTTCAAGCTGAGATATGCATTTTCTGCGATAATATTGGTGAGAATTCAGTCAGAAGTATGCAGAATCATCTAGATCGCTCGATTCGAGCAATCTAATGCGAAAAAGAAGATTTCTGGTGTTTTCAACATTCCACAGTGCGTTTGATATGCAGAACCGGCGACATCTTGGATTTCGTCGGGGTTCAAGCTGAGATATGCATTTTCTACGATAACCATGGTGAGTCTTCTGTCAGAAGTATGCAGAATCATCTAGATCGCTCGTTTCGAGCTATTTATTGCGAAAAAACAAGTTTTCTGGTGTTTTCAACATTCCACAGTGCGTTTGATATGCAGAACCGGCGATATCTTGATTTTCGTGGTGTTTGCAGCTGAGATATGCATTTTCTACGATAACCATGGTGAGTCTTCTGTCAGAAGTATGCAGAATCATCTAGATCGCTCTTTTCGAGCTATTTAATGCGAGAAACACGTTTTCTGGTGTATTCGCCACCCCACAGTACGTTTGACATGCAGAACCGGAGATATCTTGGTTTCGGTCGGGTTTCAAGCTGAGATATGCATTTTCTGCGATAATCTTGGTGAGACTTCTGTCTGAAGTATGCAGAATCATCGGGATCGCTCTTTTCGAGCTATTTAATGCGAGAAACGCGTTATATGGTTGTTTTCACCACTCCACAGTACGTTTGATGTGCAGAACCGGAGATAACTTGGTTTTCGTGAGGTTTCAAGCTGAGATATTCATTTTCTGCAATAATATTGGTGAGACTTCAGTCAGAAGTATGCAGAATCATCTAGATCGCTCGTTTCGAGCTACTTATTGCGAGAAACACGATTTCGGGTGTTTTCACCACTCCACAGTGCGTTTGATATGCAGAACCGGCGACATCTTGGATTTCGTCGGGGTTCAAACTGAGATATGCATTTTCTGCGATAATCTTTGTGAGTCTTCTGTCAGAAGTATACAGAATCATCGAGATCCCTCTTTGCGAGCTATTTAATGCGAGAAACACGTTATCTGGTGCTTTAACCACTCCACAGTACGTTTGATGTGCAGAACCGGAGATAACTTGGTTTTCATGAGGTTTCAAGTTGAGATATGGATTTTCTGCGATGATCTTTGTGAGACTTCAGTCAGAAGTATGCAGAATCATTTAGATCGCTCTTTTCGAGCTATTTAATGTGAAAAAACAAGTTTTCTGGTGTTTTCAACATTCCACAGTGCGTTTTATATGCAGAACCGGCGATATCTTGATTTTCGTGGTGTTTCCAGCTGAGATATGCATTTTGTGCGATAATCTTGGTGAGCCTTCTCTCAGAAGTATGCATAATCATCGAAATCCCTCTTTGCGAGCTATTTAATGCGAGAAACACGTTATCTGGTGTTTTCACCACTCCACAGTGCGTTTGATATGCAGAACCGGCGACATCTTGGATTTCGTCGGGTTTCAAGCTGAGATATGCATTTTCTACGATAATCTTGGTGAGACTTCTGTCAGAAGTATACAGAATCTTCGAGATCGCTCTTTTCGAGCTACTTAATGCGAGAATCACGATATCGGGTGTTTTCACCACTCCACAGTGCGTTTGATATGCAGAACCGGCGACATCTTGGATTTCGTCGGGGTTCAAACTGAGATATGCATTTTCTGCGATAATCTTGGTGAATCTTCTGTCAGAAGTATGCAGAATCATCGAGATCCCTCTTTGCGAGCTATTTAATGCGAGAAACACGTTTTGTGGTGTTATCACCACTCCACCGTGCGTTTGACATGCAGAACCTGCGACATCTTGGATTTCGTAGGGGTTCAAGCTGAGATATGCATTTTCTACGATAATCTTGGTGAGACTTCTGTCAGAAGTATGCAGTATCATCTAGATCGCTCTTTTCGAGCTATTTAATTCGAGAAACACGTTTTCAGGTGTATTCACCACCCCACAGTACGTTTGACATGCAGAACCGGCGACATCTTGGATTTCGTCGGGTTTCAAGCTGAGATATGCATTTTGTGCGATAATCTTGGTGAGTCTTCTGTCAGAAGTATGCAGAATCATCGAGATCCCTCTTTGAGAGCTATTTAATGCGAGAAACACGTGTTCTGGTGTTATCACCACTCCACCGTGTGTTTGACATGCAGAACCGGCGACATCTTGGATTTCGTAGGGGTTCAAGCTGAGATATGCATTTTCTACGATAATCTTGGTGAGACTTCTGTCAGAAGTATATAGAATCATCTAGATCGCTCTTTTCGAGCTATTTAATTCGAGAAACACGTTTTCTGGTGTATTCACCACCCCACAGTACGTTTGACATGCAGAACCGGCGACATCTTGGATTTCATCGGGTTTCAAGCTGAGATATGCATTTTCTACGATAATCTTGGTGAGTCTTCTGTCAGCAGTATGCAGAATCATCGAGATCCCTCTTTGCGAGCTATTTAATGCGAGAAACACGTTATCTGGTGTTTTCACCACTCCACAGTACGTTTGATGTGCAGAACCGGAGATAACTTGGTTTTTGGTGAGGTTTCAAGCTGAGATATGCATTTTCTGCGATCATCTTGGTGAGACTTCAGTCAGAAGTATGCAGAATCATCTAGAACGCTCTTTTCGAGCCATTTAAATCGAGAAACACGGTTTCTGGTGTTTTCGCCACCCCACAGTGCGTTTGATATGCAGAACCGGCGATATATTGGTTTCTATCGGGTATCAAGCTGAGATATGCATTTTCTTCGATAATCTTGGTGAGACTTCTGTCAGAAGTATGCAGAATCTTCGAGAACGCTCTTTTCGAGCTATTTAATGCGAGAAACACGTTTTCTGGTATTTTCACCACACCACAGTCCGTTTGATGTGCAGAACCGGAGATAACTTGGTTTTCGTGAGGTTTTAAGCTGAGATATGCATTTTCTGCGATAATATTGGTGAGACTTCAGTCAGAAGTATGCAGAATCATCTAGATCGCTCGTTTCGAGCTATTTAATGCGAAAAAACAAGTTTTCTGGTGTTTTCACCACTCCACAGTGCGTTTGACATGCAGAACCGGCGACATCTTGGATTTCGTCGGGTTTCAAGCTGAGATATGCATTTTCTACGATAATCTTGGTGAGACTTCTGTCAGAAGTATGCAGAATCATCGGGATCGCTCTGTTCGAGCTATTTAATGCGAGAAACACGTTATATGGTTGTTTTCACCACTCCACTGTGCGTTTGAAATGAATAACCGGCGATATCATGATTTTCGTGGTGTTTCCAGCTGAGATATGCATTCTCTGCGATAATCTTGGTGAGTCTTCTGTCAGAAGTATGCAGAATCATCGAGATCCCTCTTTGCGAGCTATTTAATGCGAGAAACACGTTATCTGGTGCTTTCACCACTCCACAGTACGTTTGATGTGCAGAACCGGAGATAACTTGGTTTTCATGAGGTTTCAAGTTGAGATATGGATTTTCTGCGATGATCTTGGTGAGACTTCAGTCAGAAGTATGCAGAATCATTTAGATCGCTCTTTTCGTGCTATTTAATGTGAAAAAACAAGTTTTCTGGTGTTTTCAACATTCCACAGTGCGTTTTATATGCAGAACCGGCGATATCTTGATTTTCGTGGTGTTTCCAGCTGAGATATGCATTTTGTGCGATAATCTTGGTGAGTCTTCTGTCAGAAGTATGTAGAATCATCTAGATCGCTCTTTTCGAGCTACTTAATGCGAGAAACACGATTTCGGGTGTTTTCACCACTCCACAGTGCGTTTGATATGCAGTACCGGCGACATCTTGGATTTCGTCGGGGTTCAAACTGAGATATGCATTTTCTGCGATAATCTTGGTGAGTCTCCTGTCAGAAGTATGCAGAATCATCGAGATCCCTCTTTGCGAGCTATTTAATGCGAGAAACACGTTATCTGGTGTTTTCACCACTCCACAGTACGTTTGATGTGCAGAACCGGAGATAACTTGGTTTTCGTGAGGTTTCAAGCTGAGATATGCATTTTCTGCGATAATGTTGGTGAGACTTCAGTCAGAAGTATGCAGAATCATCTAGATCGCTCGTTTCGAGCTATTTTATTCGAGAAACACGTTATCTGGTTGTTTTCACTACGCCACAGTGCGTTTGATATGCAGAACCGGCGATATCTTGAATTTCGTGGTGTTTCAAGCTGAGGTATGCATTTTCTGCGATAATCTTGGTGAGTCTTCTGTCAGAAGTATGCAGAATCACCTAGATCGCTCTTTTCGAGCTATTTAAAGCGAGAAACACGTTTTCTGGTGTATTCACCACTCCACAGTACGTTTGATATGCAGAACCGGAGATATCTTGGTTTCGGTCGGGTTTCAAGCTGAGATATGCATTTTCTGCGATAACCTTCGTGAGTCTTCTGTCAGAAGTATGCAGAATCATCTAGATCGCTCTTTTCGAGCTATTTAATTCGAGAAACACGTTTTATGGTGTTTTCACCACACCACAGTCCGTTTGATGTGCAGAACCGGAGATAACTTGGTTTTCGTGTAGTTTCAAGCTGAGATATGCATTTTCTGCGATAATCTTGGTGAGACTTCAGTCAGAAGTATGCAGAATCTTCGAGATCGCTCTTTTCGAGCTATTTAATGTGAAAAAACAAGTTTTCTGGTGTTTTCAACATTCCACAGTGCGTTTGATATGCAGAACCGGCGGTATCTTGATTTTCGTGGTGTTTCCAGCTGAGATATGCGTTTTCTGCGATAATCTTGGTGAGTCTTCTGTCAGAAGTATGTAGAATCATCTAGATCGCTCTTTTCGAGCTATTTAAATAGAGAAACACGTTTTCTGGTGTTTTCGCCACCCCACAGTGCGTTTGATATGCAGAACCGGCGATATCTTGGTTTCGGTCGGGTTTCAAGATGAGATATGCATTTTCTACGATAATCTTGGTGAGACTTCTGTCAGAAGTATGCAGAATCTTCGAGAACGCTCTTTTCGAGCTATTTAATGCGAGAAACACGTTTTCTGGTGTTTTCACCACACCACAGTCCGTTTGATGTGCAGAACCGGAGATAACTTGGTTTTCGTGAGGTTTTAAGGTGAGATATGCATTTTCTGCGATAATATTGGTGAGACTTCAGTCAGAAGTATGCAGAATCATCTAAATCGCTCGTTTCGAGCTATTTAATGCGAGAAACACGTTTTATGGTGTTTTCACCACACCACAGTCCGTTTGATGTGCAGAACCGGAGATAACTTTGTTTTCGTGAGGTTTTAAGGTGAGATATGCATTTTCTGCGATAATATTGGTGAGACTTCAGTCAGAAGTATGCAGAATCATCTGAATCGCTCGTTTCGAGCTATTTAATGCGAAAAAACAAGTTTTCTGGTGTTTTCAACATTCCACAGTGCGTTTGATATGCAGAACCGGCGGTATCTTGATTTTCGTGGTGTTTCCAGCTGAGATATGCGTTTTCTGCGATAATCTTGGTGAGTCTTCTGTCAGAAGTATGTAGAATCATCTAGATCGCTCTTTTCGAGCTATTTAATGCGAGATACACGTTTTCTGGTGTATTCACCACTCCACAGTACGTTTGACATGCAGAACCGGAGATATCTTGGTTTCGGTCGGGTTTCAAGCTGAGATATGCATTTTCTACGATAATCTTGGTGAGACTTCTGTCAGAAGTATGCAGAATCTTCGAGAACGCTCTTTTCGAGCTACATAATACGGGAAACACGTTATCTGGTGTTTTCACCACTCCACAGTACGTTTGATGTGCAGAACCGGAGATAACTTGGTTTTCGTGAGGTTTCAAGCTGAGATATGCATTTTCTGCGATAATCTTGGTGAGACTTCAGTCAGAAGTATGCAGAATCTTCGAGATCGCTCTTTTCGAGCTATTTAATGTGAAAAAACAAGTTTTCTGGTGTTTTCAACATTCCACAGTGCGTTTGATATGCACAACCGGCGATATCTTGCTTTTCGTGGATTTTCAAGCTGAGATATGAATTTTCTGCGATACTCTTGGTGAGACTTCTGTCAGAAGTATGCAGAATCTTCGAGAACGCTCTTTTCGAGCTGCTTAATGCGAGAAATACGTTTTCTGGTGTTTTCACCACTCCACAGTACGTTTGATGTGCAGAACCGGAGATAACTTGGTGTTCGTGAGATTTCAAGCTTTGATATGGAGTTTCTGCGATAATCTTGGTGATACTTCAGTCAGAAGTATGCAGAATCATCTAGATCGCTCTTTTCGAGCTATTTAATGCGAGATACACGTTATCTGGTGTTTTCACCATTCCGCAGTGTGTTTGATATGCAGAACCGGCGACATCTTGGATTTCATCGGGGTTCAAACTGAGATATGCATTTTCTACGATAATCTTGATGAGACTTCTGTCAGAAGCATACAGAATCATCGGAATCGCTCTTTTCGAGCTATTTAATGGGAGAAACTCGTTATCTCCTGTTTTCACCACTCCACAGTGCGTTTGATATGCAGAACCGACGACATCTTGGGTTTCGTCGGGTATCAAGCTGAGATATGCATTTTCAGCGATAATATTGCTGAGACTTCAGTCAGAAGGATGCAGAATCATCTAGATCGCTCGTTTCGAGCTATTTAATTCGAGAAACACGTTTTCTGGTGTTTTCACCACACCACAGTTCGTTAGATGTGCAGAACCGGAGATAACTTGGTTTTCGTGAGGTTTCAAGATGAGATATGCATTTTCTGCGATAATCTTGGTGAGACTTCAGTCAGAAGCATGCAGAATCTTAGAGATCGCTCTTTTCGAGGTATTTAATGCGAGAAACACGTTTTCTGGTGTATTCGCCACTCCACAGTACGTTTGACATGCAGAACCGGAGATATCTTGGTTTTCGTGAGGTTTCAAGCTGAGATATGGATTTTCTGCGATAATCTTGGTGAGACTTCATTCAGAAGTATGCAGAATCATCTAGATCGCTCTTTTCGAGCTATTTAATGCGAGAAACACGTTATCTGGGTTTTTCACCACTCCACAGTACGTTTGATGTGCAGAACCGGAGATAACTTGGTTTTCGTGAGGTTTCAAGCTGAGATATGCACTTTCTGCGATAATCTTGGTGATACTTCAGTCAGAAGTATTCAGAACCATCTAGATCGCTCTTTTCGAGCTATTTAATGCGAGATACACGTTATCTGGTGTTTTCACCATTCCACAGTGTGGTTGATATGCTGAACCGGCGACATCTTGGATTTCGTCGGGGTTCAAACTGAGATATGCATTTTCTACGATAATCTTGATGAGACTTCTGTCAGAAGCATACAGAATCATCGGGATCGCTCTTTTCGAGCTATTTATATCGAGAAACACGTTTTCTGGTGTTTTCGCCACCCCACAGTGCGTTTGATGTGCAGAACCGGAGATAACTTGGTTTTCGTGAGGTTTCAGCTGAGATATGCATTTACTGCGATAATATTGCTGAGACTTCAGTCAGAAGTATGCAGAATCATCTAGATCGCTCGTTTCGAGCTATTTAATGCGAAAAAACAAGTTTTCTGGTGTTTTCAACATTCCACAGTCCGTTTGATGCGCAGAACCGGAGATAACTTGGTTTTTGGTGAGGTTTCAAGCTGAGATATGCATTTTCTGCGATCATCTTGGTGAGACTTCAGTCAGAAGTATGCAGAATCTTCGAGAACGCTCTTTTCGAGCTGCTTAATGCGAGAAATACGTTTTCTGGTGTTTTCACCACTCCACAGTACGTTTGATGTGCAGAACCGGAGATATCTTGGTTTCGGTCGGGTTTCAAGCTGAGATATGCATTCTCTACGATAATCTTGGTGAGACTTCTGTCAGAAGTATGCAGAATCATCTAGATCGCTATTTTCGAGCTATTTAAATCGAGAAACACGTTTTCTGGTGTTTTCGCCACCCCACAGTGCGTTTGATATGCAGAACCGGCGATATCTTGGTTTCGGTCGGGTTTCAAGCTGAGATATACATTTTCAGTGATAATCCTCATGATTCTTCTGTGACAAGTATGCAGAATCACCGAAATCGCTGTTTTCGTGCTATTGAATGCGAAAAACAGGTTTTGTGGTGTTTTCAGCACTCCACAGTGCGTTTGACATGCGGAAACTGCAATATATGCGGTTTCGATGGGTTTCCAGATGAGATATGCATTTTCAGTGATAAGCTTCATGATTCTTCTGTGACAAGTGTGCAGAATCATCTAGATCGCTCTTTTCGAGCTATTTAATGCGAGAAACACGTTTTCTGGTGTATTCACCACTCCACAGTACGTTTGACATGCAGAACCGGCGACATCCTGGTTTTCGTCGGGTTTCAAGCTGAGATATGCATTTTCTGCGATAATCTTGGTGAGTCTTCTGTCAGAAGTATGCAGAATCATCTAGATCGCTCTTTTCGAGCTATTTAATGCGAGAAACACGTTTTCTGGTGTTTTCACCACTCCACAGAGCGTCTGATATGCAGAACCCGCGATATCTTGATTTTCGTGGTGTTTCCAGCTGAGATATGCATTTTCTGCGATAATCTTGGTGAGTCTTCTGTCAGAAGTATAGAGAATCATCTAGATCGCTCTTTTCGAGCTATTTAATGCGAGAAACACGTTTTCTGGTGTATTCACCACTCCACAGTACGTTTGACATGCAGAACCGGAGATATCTTGGTTTCGGTCGGGTTTCAAGCTGAGATATGCATTTTCTACGGTAATCTTGGTGAGACTTCTGTCAGAAGTATGCAGAATCATCGGGATCGCTCTTTTCGAGCTAGTTAATGCGAGAAACACGTTATCTGGTTTTTTCACCACTCCACAGTACGTTTGACATGCAGAACCGGCAATATCTTGATTTTCGTGGTGTTTCCAGCTGAGATATGCAATTTCTGCGATAATATTGGTGAGACTTCTGTCCGAAGTATGCAGTATCATCGATATCGCTCTTTTCGAGGTACTTAATGCGAGAAACACGTTTTCGGGTGTATTCACCACTCCACAGTACGTGTGACATGCAGAACAGGCGACATCGTGGTTTTCGTCGGGTTTCAAGCTGAGATATGCATTTTCTGCGATAATATTGGTGAGACTTCAGTCTGAAGTATGCAGAATCACCTAGATCGCTCGTTTCGAGCTATTTAATGCGAAAAACAAGTTTTCTGGTGTTTTGACCACTCCACAGTGCGTTGGATATGTAGAGCGGCCGATAACTTGGTTTTCGTGGGGTTTCCAGCTGAAATATTCATTTTCTGCGATAATCTTTGTGTTTCATCTATGAGAAGTATGCAGAATCATCCAGAACGCTCTTTAGGTGCTAGTTAATGCGAGTAACACGTTTTCTGGTGTTTTCACCACTCCACGGTGCGTCTGATATGCAGAACCGGCGATATCTTGGTTATCGTGGGGTTTCCAGCTGAGATATGCATTTTCTGCGATAATCTTGGTGAGTCGTCTGTCAGAAGTATGCAGAATCATCGATATCGCTCTTTTTGAGCTATTTAATGCGAGAAACACGTTATATGGTGTTTTGACCACTCCACAGTGAGTTTGATATGTAGAGCCGCCGATAACTTGGTTTTCGTGGGGTTACCAGCTGAAATATGCATTTTCTGCGATAATCTTTGAGAGTCTTCTGTCAGAAGTATGCAGAATCATCGAGATCGCTCTATTCGAGCTATTTAATGCGAGAAACACGTTATCTGGTGTTTTGATCACTCCACAGGGCGTTTGAAATGTAGAACCGGCGATATCTTGGTTTTCGTAGGGTTTCCAGATGAGATATGCATTTTCAGTGATAATCCGCATGATTCTTCTGTGACAAGTATGCAGAATCACCGAAATTGCTGTTTTCGTGCTATTGAATGCGAAAAACAGGTTTTGTGGTGCTTTCAGCACTCCACAGTGCGTTTGACATGCGGAAACTGCAATATATTCGGTTTCGATGGGTTTCCAGATGAGATATGCATTTTCAGTGATAAGCTTTATGATTCTTCTGTGACAAGTGTGCAGAATCATCTAGATCGCTCTTTTCGAGCTATTTAATGCGAGAAACACGTTTTCTGGTGTATTCACCACTCCTCAGTACGTTTGACATGCAGAACCGGCGACATCGTGGTTTTCGTCGGGTTTCAAGCTGAGATATGCATTTTCTGCGATAATATTGGTGAGACTTCAGTCAGAAGTATGCAGAATCACCTAGATCGCTCGTTTCGAGCTATTTAATGCGAAAAAACAAGTTTTCTGGTGTTTTGACCACTCCACAGTGCGTTTGATATGTAGAGCCGCCGATAACTTGGTTTTCGTGGGGTTTTCAGCTGAAATATGCATTTTCTGCGATAATCTTTGAGAGTCTTCTGTCGAAAGTATGCAGAATCATCGAGATCGCTCTATTAGAGCTATTTAATGCGAGAAACACGTTATCTGGTGTTTTGATCACTCCACAGTGCGTTTGACATGCGGAAACTGCAATATATTCGGTTTCGATGGGTTACCAGATGAGATATGCATTTTCAGTGATAAGCTTCATGATTCTTCTGTGACAAGTATGCAGTATCATCGATATCGCTCTTTTCGAGCTATTTAATGCGAGAAACACGTTTTCTGGTGTATTCACCACTCCACAGTACGTTTGACATGCAGAACCGGCGACATCCTGGTTTTCGTCGGGTTTCAAGCTGAGATATGCATTTTCTGCGATAATATTGGTGAGACTTCAGTCAGAAGTATGCAGAATCACCTAGATAGCTCGTTTCGAGCTATTTAATGCGAGAAACACGTTTTCTGGTGTTTTCACCACTCCACAGAGCGTCTGATATGCAGAACCCGCGATATCTTGATTTTCGTGGTGTTTCCAGCTGAGATATGCATTTTCTGCGATAATCTTGGTGAGTCTTCTGTCAGAAGTATAGAGAATCATCTAGATCGCTCTTTTCGAGCTATTTAATGCGAGAAACACGTTTTCTGGTGTATTCACCACTCCACAGTACGTTTGACATGCAGAACCGGCAATATCTTGATTTTCGTGGTGTTTCCAGCTGAGATATGCAATTTCTGCGATAATATTGGTGAGACTTCTGTCCGAAGTATGCAGTATCATCGATATCGCTCTTTTCGAGGTACTTAATGCGAGAAACACGTTTTCGGGTGTATTCACCACTCCACAGTACGTGTGACATGCAGAACAGGCGACATCGTGGTTTTCGTCGGGTTTCAAGCTGAGATATGCATTTTCTGCGATAATATTGGTGAGACTTCAGTCTGAAGAATGCAGAATCACCTAGATCGCTCGTTTCGAGCTATTTAATGCGAAAAAACAAGTTTTCTGGTGTTTTGACCACTCCACAGTGCGTTGGATATGTAGAGCCGCCGATAACTTGGTTTTCGTGGGGTTTCCAGCTGAAATATTCATTTTCTGCGATAATCTTTGTGTTTCATCTATGAGAAGTATGCAGAATCATCCAGAACGCTCTTTTCGTGCTAGTTAATGCGAGTAACACGTTTTCTGGTGTTTTCACCACTCCACGGTGCGTCTGATATGCAGAACCGGCGATATCTTGGTTATCGTGGGGTTTCCAGCTGAGATATGCATTTTCTGCGATAATCTTGGTGAGTCGTCTGTCAGAAGTATGCAGAATCATCGATATCGCTCTTTTTGAGCTATTTAATGCGAGAAACACGTTATATGGTGTTTTGACCACTCCACAGTGAGTTTGATATGTAGAGCCGCCGATAACTTGGTTTTCGTGGGGTTACCAGCTGAAATATGCATTTTCTGCGATAATCTTTGAGAGTCTTCTGTCAGAAGTATGCAGAATCATCGAGATCGCTCTATTCGAGCTATTTAATGCGAGAATCACGTTATCTGGTGTTTTGATCACTCCACAGGGCGTTTGAAATGTAGAACCGGCGATATCTTGGTTTTCGTAGGGTTTCCAGATGAGATATGCATTTTCAGTGATAATCCTCATGATTCTTCTGTGACAAGTATGCAGAATCACCGAAATCGCTGTTTTCGTGCTATTGAATGCGAAAAACAGGTTTTGTGGTGTTTTCAGCACTCCACAGTGCGTTTGACATGCGGAAACTGCAATATATTCGGTTTCGATGGGTTTCCAGATGAGATATGCATTTTCAGTGATAAGCTTTATGATTCTTCTGTGACAAGTGTGCAGAATCATCTAGATCGCTCTTTTCGAGCTATTTAATGCGAGAAACACGTTTTCTGGTGTATTCACCACTCCTCAGTACGTTTGACATGCAGAACCGGCGACATCGTGGTTTTCGTCGGGTTTCAAGCTGAGATATGCATTTTCTGCGATAATATTGGTGAGACTTCAGTCAGAAGTATGCAGAATCACCTAGATCGCTCGTTTCGAGCTATTTAATGCGAGAAACACGTTATATGGTGTTTTGACCACTCCACAGTGAGTTTGATATGTAGAGCCGCCGATAACTTGGTTTTCGTGGGGTTACCAGCTGAAATATGCATTTTCTGCGATAATCTTTGAGAGTCTTCTGTCAGAAGTATGCAGAATCATCGAGATCGCTCTATTCGAGCTATTTAATGCGAGAATCACGTTATCTGGTGTTTTGATCACTCCACAGGGCGTTTGAAATGTAGAACCGGCGATATCTTGGTTTTCGTAGGGTTTCCAGATGAGATATGCATTTTCAGTGATAATCCTCATGATTCTTCTGTGACAAGTATGCAGAATCACCGAAATCGCTGTTTTCGTGCTATTGAATGCGAAAAACAGGTTTTGTGGTGTTTTCAGCACTCCACAGTGCGTTTGACATGCGGAAACTGCAATATATTCGGTTTCGATGGGTTTCCAGATGAGATATGCATTTTCAGTGATAAGCTTTATGATTCTTCTGTGACAAGTGTGCAGAATCATCTAGATCGCTCTTTTCGAGCTATTTAATGCGAGAAACACGTTTTCTGGTGTATTCACCACTCCTCAGTACGTTTGACATGCAGAACCGGCGACATCGTGGTTTTCGTCGGGTTTCAAGCTGAGATATGCATTTTCTGCGATAATATTGGTGAGACTTCAGTCAGAAGTATGCAGAATCACCTAGATCGCTCGTTTCGAGCTATTTAATGCGAAAAAACAAGTTTTCTGGTGTTTTGACCACTCCACAGTGCGTTTGATATGTAGAGCCGCCGATAACTTGGTTTTCGTGGGGTTTTCAGCTGAAATATGCATTTTCTGCGATAACCTTTGAGAGTCTTCTGTCGAAAGTATGCAGAATCATCGAGATCGCTCTATTAGAGCTATTTAATGCGAGAAACACGTTATCTGGTGTTTTGGTCACTCCACAGTGCGTTTGACATGCGGAAACTGCAATATATTCGGTTTCGATGGGTTTCCAGATAAGATATGCATTTTCAGTGATAATCCTCATGATTCTTCTGTGACAAGTATGCAGAATCACCGAAATCGCTGTTTTCGTGCTATTGAATGCGAAAAACAGGTTTTGTGGTGTTTTCAGCACTCCACAGTGCGTTTGACATGCGGAAACTGCAATATATGCGGTTTCGATGGGTTTCCAGATGAGATATGCATTTTCAGTGATAAGCTTCATGATTCTTCTGTGACAAGTGTGCAGAATCATCTAGATCGCTCTTTTCGAGCTATTTAATGCGAGAAACACGTTTTCTGGTGTATTCACCACTCCACAGTACGTTTGACATGCAGAACCGGCGACATCCTGGTTTTCGTCGGGTTTCAAGCTGAGATATGCATTTTCTGCGATAATCTTGGTGAGTCTTCTGTCAGAAGTATGCAGAATCATCTAGATCGCTCTTTTCGAGCTATTTAATGCGAGAAACACGTTTTCTGGTGTTTTCACCACTCCACAGAGCGTCTGATATGCAGAACCCGCGATATCTTGATTTTCGTGGTGTTTCCAGCTGAGATATGCATTTTCTGCGATAATCTTGGTGAGTCTTCTGTCAGAAGTATAGAGAATCATCTAGATCGCTCTTTTCGAGCTATTTAATGCGAGAAACACGTTTTCTGGTGTATTCACCACTCCACAGTACGTTTGACATGCAGAACCGGCAATATCTTGATTTTCGTGGTGTTTCCAGCTGAGATATGCAATTTCTGCGATAATATTGGTGAGACTTCTGTCCGAAGTATGCAGTATCATCGATATCGCTCTTTTCGAGGTACTTAATGCGAGAAACACGTTTTCGGGTGTATTCACCACTCCACAGTACGTGTGACATGCAGAACAGGCGACATCGTGGTTTTCGTCGGGTTTCAAGCTGAGATATGCATTTTCTGCGATAATATTGGTGAGACTTCAGTCTGAAGTATGCAGAATCACCTAGATCGCTCGTTTCGAGCTATTTAATGCGAAAAAACAAGTTTTCTGGTGTTTTGACCACTCCACAGTGCGTTGGATATGTAGAGCCGCCGATAACTTGGTTTTCGTGGGGTTTCCAGCTGAAATATTCATTTTCTGCGATAATCTTTGTGTTTCATCTATGAGAAGTATGCAGAATCATCCAGAACGCTCTTTAGGTGCTAGTTAATGCGAGTAACACGTTTTCTGGTGTTTTCACCACTCCACGGTGCGTCTGATATGCAGAACCGGCGATATCTTGGTTATCGTGGGGTTTCCAGCTGAGATATGCATTTTCTGCGATAATCTTGGTGAGTCGTCTGTCAGAAGTATGCAGAATCACCTAGATCGCTCGTTTCGAGCTATTTAATGCGAAAAAACAAGTTTTCTGGTGTTTTGACCACTCCACAGTGCGTTTGATATGTAGAGCCGCCGATAACTTGGTTTTCGTGGGGTTTTCAGCTGAAATATGCATTTTCTGCGATAATCTTTGAGAGTCTTCTGTCGAAAGTATGCAGAATCATCGAGATCGCTCTATTAGAGCTATTTAATGCGAGAAACACGTTATCTGGTGTTTTGATCACTCCACAGTGCGTTTGACATGCGGAAACTGCAATATATTCGGTTTCGATGGGTTTCCAGATGAGATATGCATTTTCAGTGATAAGCTTCATGATTCTTCTGTGACAAGTATGCAGTATCATCGATATCGCTCTTTTCGAGCTATTTAATGCGAGAAACACGTTTTCTGGTGTATTCACCACTCCACAGTACGTTTGACATGCAGAACCGTCGACATCCTGGTTTTCGTCGGGTTTCAAGCTGAGATATGCATTTTCTGCGATAATCTTGGTGAGTCTTCTGTCAGAAGTATGCAGAATCATCTAGATCGCTCTTTTCGAGCTATTTAATGCGAGAAACACGTTTTCTGGTGTATTCACCACTCCTCAGTACGTTTGACATGCAGAACCGGCGACATCGTGGTTTTCGTCGGGTTTCAAGCTGAGATATGCATTTTCTGCGATAATATTGGTGAGACTTCAGTCAGAAGTATGCAGAATCACCTAGATCGCTCGTTTCGAGCTATTTAATGCGAAAAAACAAGTTTTCTGGTGTTTTGACCACTCCACAGTGCGTTGGATATGTAGAGCCGCCGATAACTTGGTTTTCGTGGGGTTTCCAGCTGAAATATTCATTTTCTGCGATAATCTTTGTGTTTCATCTATGAGAAGTATGCAGAATCATCCAGAACGCTCTTTTCGTGCTAGTTAATGCGAGTAACACGTTTTCTGGTGTTTTCACCACTCCACGGTGCGTCTGATATGCAGAACCGGCGATATCTTGGTTATCGTGGGGTTTTCAGCTGAAATATGCATTTTCTGCGATAACCTTTGAGAGTCTTCTGTCGAAAGTATGCAGAATCATCGAGATCGCTCTATTAGAGCTATTTAATGCGACAAACACGTTATCTGGTGTTTTGGTCACTCCACAGTGCGTTTGACATGCGGAAACTGCAATATCTTGATTTTCGTGGTGTTTCCAGCTGAGATATGCAATTTCTGCGATAATATTGGTGAGACTTCTGTCCGAAGTATGCAGAATCATCTAGATCGCTCGTTTCGAGCTATCTAATGCGTAAAAACAAGATTTCTGGTGTTTTCAACATTCCACAGTGCGTTTCATATTCAGAACCGGCGATAACTTGGTTTTCGTGAGGTTTCAAGCTGAGATATGCATTTTCTGCGATAATCTTGGTGAGTCTTCTGTCAGAAGTATGCAGAATCATCTAGATCGCTCTTTTCGAGCTATTTAATGCGAGAAACACGTTTTCTGGTGTATTCACCACTCCACAGTACGTTTGACATGCAGAACCGGCGACATCCTGGTTTTCGTCGGGTTTCAAGCTGAGATATGCATTTTCTGCGATAATATTGGTGAGACTTCAGTCAGAAGTATGCAGAATCACCTAGATAGCTCGTTTCGAGCTATTTAATGCGAGTAACACGTTTTCTGGTGTTTTCACCACTCCACGGTGCGTCTGATATGCAGATCCGGCGATATCTTGATTTTCGTGGTGTTTCCAGCTGAGATATGCATTTTCTGCGATAATCTTGGTGAGTCGTCTGTCAGAAGTATGCAGAATCATCGATATCGCTCTTTTTGAGCTATTTAATGCGAGAAACACGTTATATGGTGTTTTGACCACTCCACAGTGAGTTTGATATGTAGAGCCGCCGATAACTTGGTTTTCGTGGGGTTACCAGCTGAAATATGCATTTTCTGCGATAATCTTTGAGAGTCTTCTGTCAGAAGTATGCAGAATCATCGAGATCGCTCTATTCGAGCTATTTAATGCGAGAAACACGTTATCTGGTGTTTTGATCACTCCACAGGGCGTTTGAAATGTAGAACCGGCGATATCTTGGTTTTCGTAGGGTTTCCAGATGAGATATGCATTTTCAGTGATAATCCTCATGATTCTTCTGTGACAAGTATGCAGAATCACCGAAATCGCTGTTTTCGTGCTATTGAATGCGAAAAACAGGTTTTGTGGTGTTTTCAGCACTCCACAGTGCGTTTGACATGCGGAAACTGCAATATATTCGGTTTCGATGGGTTTCCAGATGAGATATGCATTTTCAGTGATAAGCTTTATGATTCTTCTGTGACAAGTGTGCAGAATCATCTAGATCGCTCTTTTCGAGCTATTTAATGCGAGAAACACGTTTTCTGGTGTATTCACCACTCCTCAGTACGTTTGACATGCAGAACCGGCGACATCGTGGTTTTCGTCGGGTTTCAAGCTGAGATATGCATTTTCTGCGATAATATTGGTGAGACTTCAGTCAGAAGTATGCAGAATCACCTAGATCGCTCGTTTCGAGCTATTTAATGCGAAAAAACAAGTTTTCTGGTGTTTTGACCACTCCACAGTGCGTTTGATATGTAGAGCCGCCGATAACTTGGTTTTCGTGGGGTTTTCAGCTGAAATATGCATTTTCTGCGATAATCTTTGAGAGTCTTCTGTCGAAAGTATGCAGAATCATCGAGATCGCTCTATTAGAGCTATTTAATGCGAGAAACACGTTATCTGGTGTTTTGATCACTCCACAGTGCGTTTGACATGCGGAAACTGCAATATATTCGCTTTCGATGGGTTTCCAGATGAGATATGCATTTTCAGTGATAAGCTTCATGATTCTTCTGTGACAAGTATGCAGTATCATCGATATCGCTCTTTTCGAGCTATTTAATGCGAGAAACACGTTTTCTGGTGTATTCACCACTCCACGGTACGTTTGACATGCAGAACCGGCGACATCGTGGTTTTCGTCGGGTTTCAAGCTGAAATATGCATTTTCTGCGATAATATTGGTGAGACTTCAGTCAGAAGTATGCAGAATCACCTAGATCGCTCGTTTCGAGCTATTTAATGCGAAAAAACAAGTTTTCTGGTGTTTTGACCACTCCACAGTGCGTTTGATATGTAGAGCCGCCGATAACTAGGTTTTCGTGGGGTTTCCAGCTGAAATATGCATTTTCTGCGATAATATTGGTGAGACTTCAGTCAGAAGTATGCAGAATCACCTAGATCGCTCGTTTCGAGCTATTTAATGCGAGAAACACGTTTTCTGGTGTTTTCACCACTCCACAGTGCGTCTGATATGCAGAACCGGCGATATCTTGATTTTCGTGGTGTTTCCAGCTGAGATATGCATTTTCTGCGATAATCTTGATGAGTCTTCTGTCAGAAGTATGCAGAATCATCTAGATCGCTCTTTTCGAGCTATTTAATGCGAGAAACACGTTTTCTGGTGTATTCACCACTCCACAGTACGTTTGACATGCAGAACCGGCCATATCTTGATTTTCGTAGTGTTTCCAGCTGAGATATGCATTTTCTGCAATAATATTGGTGAGACTTCTCTCCGAAGTATGCAGTATCATCGATATCGCTCTTTTCGAGCTATTTAATGCGAGAAACACGTTATCTGGTGTTTTGACCACTCCGCAGTGCGTTTGATATGTAGAGCCGCCGATAACTTGGTTGTCGTGGGGTTTCCAGCTGAAATATGCATTTTCTGCGATAATCTTGGTGAGTCTTCTGTCAGAAGTATGCAGAATCATCGAGATCGCTCTATTCGAGCTATTTAATGCGAGAACCACGTTATCTGGTGTTTTGACCACTCCGCAGTGCGTTTGATATGTAGAGCCGCCGATAACTTGGTTGTCGTCGGGTTTCATGCTGAAATATGCATTTTCTGCGATAATATTGGTGAGACTTCTGTTAGAAGTATGCAGAATCATCTAGATCGCTCTTTTCGAGCTATTTAATGCGAGAAACACGTTTTCTGGTGTATACACCACTCCACAGTACGTTTGACATGCAGTAACGGTGATATCTTGGTTTCGCTCGGGTTTCAAGCTGAAATATGCATATTCTGCTATCATCTTGGTGAGACTTTAGTCAGAAGTATGCAGAATCATCTAGATCGCTCGTTTCGAGCTATTTAATGCGAAAAAACAAGTTTTCTGGTGTATTCACCACTCCACAGTACGTTTGACATGCAGTAACGGAGATATCTTGGTTTCGCTCGGGTTTCAAGCTGAAATATGCATATTCTGCTATAATCTTGGTGAGACTTTAGTCAGAAGTATGCATAATCATCTAGATCGCTCGTTTCGAGCTATTTAATGCGAAAAAACAAGTTTTCTGGTGTATTCACCACTCCACAGTGCGTTTGATATGCAGAAACGGAGATATCTTGGTTTCGGTCGGGTTTCAAGCTGAGATATGCATTTTCTGCGATAATCTTGGTGAGACTATAGTCAGAAGTATGCAGAATCATCTAGATCGCACGTTTCGAGCTATTTAAAGCGAAAAAACAAGTTTTCTGGTGTTTTGACCACTCCACAGTGCGTTCGATATGTAGAGCCGCCGATAACTTGGTTTTCGTGGGGTTTCCAGCTGAAATATGCATTTTCTGCGATAATCTTTGTGTTTCATCAATGAGAAGTATGCAGAAACATCCAGAACGCTCTTTTCGAGCTAGTTAATGCCTGTAACACGTTTTCTGGTGTTTTCACCACTCCACGGTGCGTCTGATATGCAGAACCGGCGATATCTTGGTTATCGTGGGGTTTCCAGCTGAGATATGCATTTTCTGCGATAATATTGGTGAGACTTCTGTCCGAAGTATGCAGTATCATCGATATCGCTCTTTTCGAGCTATTTAATGCGAGAAACACGTTATCTGGTGTTTTGACCACTCCGCAGTGCGTTTGATATATAGAGCCGCCGATAACTTGGTTGTCGTGGGGTTTCCAGCTGAAATATGCATTTTCTGCGATAATCTTGGTGAGTCTTCTGTCAGAAGTATGCTGAACCATCTAGATCGTTCTTTTCGAGCTATTTAATGCGAGAAACACGTTTTCTGGTGTTTTCACCACCCCACAGTGCGTTTGATATGCAGAACCGGCGACATCGTGGATTTCGTCGGGTTTCAAGCTGAGATATGCATTTTCTGCGATAATATTGGTGAGACTTTAGTCAGAAGTATGCAAAATCACCTAGATCGCTCGTTTCGAGCTATTTAATGCGAGAAACACGTTTTCTGGTGTTTTCACCACTCCACGGTGCGTCTGATATGCAGAACCGGCGATATCTTGATTTTCGTGGTGTTTCCAGCTGAGATATGCATTTTCTGCGATAATATTGGTGAGACTTCTGTCCGAAGTATGCAGTATCATCGATATCGCTCTTTTCGAGCTATTTAATGCGAGAAACACGTTATCTGGTGTTTTGACCACTCCGCAGTGCGTTTGATATATAGAGCCGCCGATAACTTGGTTGTCGTGGGGTTTCCAGCTGAAATATGCATTTTCTGCGATAATCTTGGTTAGTCTTCTGTCAGAAGTATGCAGAATCATCTAGATCGCTCTTTTCGAGCTATTTAATGCGAGAAACACGTTTTCTGGTGTATTCACCACTCCACAGTACGTTTGACATGCAGAACCGGCGATATCTTGATTTTCGTGGTGTTTCCAGCTGAGATATGCATTTTCTGCGATAATATTGGTGAGACTTCTGTCCGAAGTATGCAGTATCATCGATATCGCTCTTTTCGAGCTATTTAATGCGAGAAACACGTTATCTGGTGTTTTGACCACTCCGCAGTTCGTTTGATATATAGAGCCGCCGATAACTTGGTTGTCGTGGGGTTTCCAGCTGAAATATGCATTTTCTGCGATAATCTTGGTGAGTCTTCTGTCAGAAGTATGCAGAATCATCGAGATCGCACTATTCGAGCTATTTAATGCGAGAAACACGTTATCTGGTTGTTTTCACCACTCCACAGTGCGTTTGATATGCAGAACCGGCGACATCTTGATTCTGGTGAGTTTTCTAGCTGAGATATGCATTTTCTGCGATAACATTGTTGAGACTTCAGTCAGAAGTATGCAGAATCATCTAGATCGCTCGTTTCGAGCTATTTAATGCGAAAAAACAAGTTTTCTGGTGTTATGACCACTCCACAGTGCGTTTGATATGTAGAGCCAGCGATAACTTGGTTTTCGTGGGGTTTCCAGCTGAAATATGCATTTTCTGCGATAATATTGGTGAGACTTCAGTCAGAAGTATGCAGAATCACCTAGATCGCTCGTTTCGAGCTATTTAATGCGAAAAAACAAGTTTTCTGGTGTTTTGACCACTCCACAGTGCGTTTGATATGTAGAGCCGCCGATAACTAGGTTTTCGTGGGGTTTCCAGCTGAAATATGCATTTTCTGCGATAATATTGGTGAGACTTCAGTCAGAAGTATGCAGAATCACCTAGATCGCTCGTTTCGAGCTATTTAATGCGAGAAACACGTTTTCTGGTGTTTTCACCACTCCACAGTGCGTCTGATATGCAGAACCGGCGATATCTTGATTTTCGTGGTGTTTCCAGCTGAGACATGCATTTTCTGCAATAATCTTGATGAGTCTTCTGTCAGAAGTATGCAGAATCATCTAGATCGCTCTTTTCGAGCTATTTAATGCGAGAAACACGTTTTCTGGTGTATTCGCCACTCTACAGTACGTTTGACATGCAGAACCGGCCATATCTTGATTTTCGTAGTGTTTCCAGCTGAGATATGCATTTTCTGCAATAATATTGGTGAGACTTCTGTCCGAAGTATGCAGTATCATCGATATCGCTCTTTTCGAGCTATTTAATGCGAGAAACACGTTATCTGGTGTTTTGACCACTCCGCAGTGCGTTTGATATGTAGAGCCGCCGATAACTTGGTTGTCGTGGGGTTTCCAGCTGAAATATGCATTTTCTGCGATAATCTTTGTGAGTCTTCTGTCAGAAGAGTGCAGAATCATCGAGATCGCTCTATTCGAGCTATTTAATGCGAGAACCACGTTATCTGGTGTTTTGACCACTCCGCAGTGCGTTTGATATGTAGAGCCGCCGATAACTTGGTTGTCGTCGGGTTTCATGCTCAAATATGCATTTTCTGCGATAATATTGGTGAGACTTCTGTCAGAAGTATGCAGAATCATCTAGATCGCTCTTTTCGAGCTATTTAATGCGAGAAACACGTTTTCTGGTGTATACACCACTCCACAGTACGTTTGACATGCAGTAACGGAGATATCTTGGTTTCGCTCGGGTTTCAAGCTGAAATATGCATATTCTGCTATCATCTTGGTGAGACTTTAGTCAGAAGTATGCAGAATCATCTAGATCGCTCGTTTCGAGCTATTTAATGCGAAAAAACAAGTTTTCTGGTGTATTCACCACTCCACAGTACGTTTGACATGCAGTAACGGAGATATCTTGGTTTCGCTCGGGTTTCAAGCTGAAATATGCATATTCTGCTATAATCTTGGTGAGACTTTAGTCAGAAGTATGCAGAATCATCTAGATCGCTCGTTTCGAGCTATTTAATGCGAAAAAACAAGTTTTCTGGTGTATTCACCACTCCACAGTGCGTTTGATATGCAGAAACGGAGATATCTTGGTTTCGGTCGGGTTTCAAGCTGAGATATGCATTTTCTGCGATAATCTTGGTGAGACTATAGTCAGAAGTATGCAGAATCATCTAGATCGCACGTTTCGAGCTATTTAATGCGAAAAAACAAGTTTTCTGGTGTTTTGACCACTCCACAGTGCGTTCGATATGTAGAGCCGCCGATAACTTGGTTTTCGTGGGGTTTCCAGCTGAAATATGCATTTTCTGCGATAATCTTTGTGTTTCATCAATGAGAAGTATGCAGAAACATCCAGAACGCTCTTTTCGAGCTAGTTAATGCCTGTAACACGTTTTCTGGTGTTTTCACCACTCCACGGTGCGTCTGATATGCAGAACCGGCGATATCTTGGTTATCGTGGGGTTTCCAGCTGAGATATGCATTTTCTGCGATAATCTTGGTGAGTCTTCTGTCGGAAGTATGCAGAATCATCGATATCGCTCTTTTCGAGCTATTTAATGCGAGAAACACGTTATATGGTGTTTTGACCACTCCACAGTGAGTTTGATATGTACAGCCGCCGATAACTTGGTTTTCGTGGGGTTTCCAGCTGAAATATGCATTTTCTGCGATAATCTTGGTGAGTCTTCTGTCAGAAGTATGCTGAACCATCTAGATCGTTCTTTTCGAGCTATTTAATGCGAGAAACACGTTTTCTGGTGTTTTCACCACCCCACAGTGCGTTTGATATGCAGAACCGGCGACATCGTGGATTTCGTCGGGTTTCAAGCTGAGATATGCATTTTCTGCGATAATATTGGTGAGACTTTAGTCAGAAGTATGCAAAATCACCTAGATCGCTCGTTTCGAGCTATTTAATGCGAGAAACACGTTTTCTGGTGTTTTCACCACTCCACGGTGCGTCTGATATGCAGAACCGGCGATATCTTGATTTTCGTGGTGTTTCCAGCTGAGATATGCATTTTCTGCGATAATCTTGGTTAGTCTTCTGTCAGAAGTATGCAGAATCATCTAGATCGCTCTTTTCGAGCTATTTAATGCGAGAAACACGTTTTCTGGTGTATTCACCACTCCACAGTACGTTTGACATGCAGAACCGGCGATATCTTGATTTTCGTGGTGTTTCCTGCTGAGATATGCATTTTCTGCGATAATATTGGTGAGACTTCTGTCCGAAGTATGCAGTATCATCGATATCGCTCTTTTCGAGCTATTTAATGCGAGAAACACGTTATCTGGTGTTTTGACCACTCCGCAGTGCGTTTTATATATAGAGCCGCCGATAACTTGGTTGTCGTGGGGTTTCCAGCTGAAATATGCATTTTCTGCGATAATCTTGGTGAGTCTTCTGTCAGAAGTATGCAGAATCATCGAGATCGCTCTATTCGAGCTATTTAATGCGAGAAACACGTTATCTGGTTGTTTTCACCACTCCACAGTGCGTTTGATATGCAGAACCGGCGACATCTTGATTGTGGTGAGTTTTCTAGCTGAGATATGCATTTTCTGCGATAACATTGTTGAGACTTCAGTCAGAAGTATGCAGAATCATCTAGATCGCTCGTTTCGAGCTATTTAATGCGAAAAAACAAGTTTTCTGGTGTTTTGACCACTCCACAGTGCGTTTGATATGTAGAGCCACCGATAACTTGGTTTTCGTGGGGTTTCCAGCTGAAATATGCATTTTCTGCGATAATCTTGGTGAGTCTTCTGTCAGAAGTATGCAGAATCATCGAGATCGCTCTATTCGAGCTATTTAATGCGAGAAACACGTTATCTTGTGTTTTGATCACTCCACAGGGCGTTTGAAATGCAGAACCGGTGATATCTTGGTTTTCGTGGGGTTTCCAGATGAGATATGCATTTTCTGCGATAACATTGGTGAGACTTCAGTCAGAAGTATGCAGAATCATCTAGATCGCTCGTTTCGAGCTGTTTAATGCGAAAAAAAAGTTTTCTGGTGTTTTGACCACTCCACAGTGCGTTTGATATGTAGAGCCACCGATAACTTGGTTTTCGTGGGGTTTCCAGCTGAAATATGCATTTTCTGCGATAATCTTGGTGAGTCTTCTGTCAGAAGTATGCAGAATCATCGAGATCGCTCTATTCGAGCTATTTAGTGCGAGAAACACGTTATCTTGTGTTTTGATCACTCCACAGGGCGTTTGAAATGCAGAACCGGTGATATCTTGGTTTTCGTGGGGTTTCCAGATGAGATATGCATTTTCTGCGATAACATTGGTGAGACTTCAGTCAGAAGTATGCAGAATCATCTAGATCGCTCGTTTCGAGCTATTTAATCCGAAAAATAAAGTTTTCTGGTGTTTTGACCAGTCCACAGTGCGTTTGATATGTAGAGCCACCGATAACTTGGTTTTCGTGGGGTTTCCAGCTGAAATATGCATTTTCTGCGATAATCTTGGTGAGTCTTCTGTCAGAAGTATGCAGAATCATCGAGATCGCTCTATTCGAGCTATTTAATGCGAGAAACACGTTATCTGGTTGTTTTCACCACTCCACAGTGCGTTTGATATGCATAACCGGCGACATCTTGATTTTCGTGAGGTTTCAAGCTGAGATATGCATTTTCTGCGATAATATTGGTGAGACTTCAGTCAGAAGTATGCAGAATCACCTAGATCGCTCGTTTCGAGCTATTTAATGCGAAAAACAGGTTTTGTGGTGTTTTCAGCACTCCACAGTGCGTTTGACATGCGGAAACTGCAATATATTCGGTTTCGATGGGTTTCCAGATGAGATATGCATTTTCAGTGATAAGCTTTATGATTCTTCTGTGACATGTGTGCAGAATCATCTAGATCGCTCTTTTCGAGCTATTTAATGCGAGAAACACGTTTTCTGGTGTATTCACCACTCCTCAGTACGTTTGACATGCAGAACCGGCGACATCGTGGTTTTCGTCGGGTTTCAAGCTGAGATATGCATTTTCTGCGATAATATTGGTGAGACTTCAGTCAGAAGTATGCAGAATCACCTAGATCGCTCGTTTCGAGCTATTTAATGCGAAAAAACAAGTTTTCTGGTGTTTTGACCTCTCCACAGTGCGTTTGATATGTAGAGCCGCCGATAACTTGGTTTTCGTGGGGTTTTCAGCTGAAATATGCATTTTCTGCGATAATCTTTGAGAGTCTTCTGTCGGAAGTATGCAGAATCATCGAGATCGCTCTATTAGAGCTATTTAATGCGAGAAACACGTTATCTGGTGTTTTGATCACTCCACAGTGGGTTTGACATGCGGAAACTGCAATATATTCGGTTTCGATGGGTTTCCAGATGAGATATGCATTTTCAGTGATAAGCTTCATGATTCTTCTGTGACAAGTATGCAGTATCATCGATATCGCTCTTTTCGAGCTATTTAATGCGAGAAACACGTTTTCTGGTGTATTCACCACTCCACAGTACGTTTGACATGCTGAACCGGCGACATCGTGGTTTTCGCCGGGTTTCAAGCTGAAATATGCATTTTCAGCGATAATATTGGTGAGACTTCAGTCAGAAGTATGCAGAATCACCTAGATCGCTCGTTTCGAGCTATTTAATGCGAAAAAACAAGTTTTCTGGTGTTTTGACCACTCCACAGTGCGTTTGATATGTAGAGCCGCCGATAACTAGGTTTTCGTGGGGTTTCCAGCTGAAATATGCATTTTCTGCGATAATATTGGTGAGACTTCAGTCAGAAGTATGCAGAATCACCTAGATCGCTCGTTTCGAGCTATTTAATGCGAGAAACACGTTTTCTGGTGTTTTCACCACTCCACAGTGCGTCTGATATGCAGAACCGGCGATATCTTGATTTTCGTGGTGTTTCCAGCTGAGATATGCATTTCCTGCGATAATCTTGATGAGTCTTCTGTCAGAAGTATGCAGAATCATCTAGATCGCTCTTTTCGAGCTATTTAATGCGAGAAACACGTTTTCTGGTGTATTCACCACTCCACAGTACGTTTGACATGCAGAACCGGCCATATCTTGATTTTCGTAGTGTTTCCAGCTGAGATATGCATTTTCTGCAATAATATTGGTGAGACTTCTGTCCGAAGTATGCAGTATCATTGATATCGCTCTTTTCGAGCTATTTAATGCGAGAAACACGTTATCTGGTGTTTTGACCACTCCGCAGTGCGTTTGATATGTAGAGCCGCCGATAACTTGGTTGTCGTGGGGTTTCCAGCTGAAATATGCATTTTCTGCGATAATCTTGGTGAGTCTTCTGTCAGAAGTATGCAGAATCATCGAGATCGCTCTATTCGAGCTATTTAATGCGAGAACCACGTTATCTGGTGTTTTGACCACTCCGCAGTGCGTTTGATATGTAGAGCCGCCGATAACTTGGTTGTCGTCGGGTTTCATGCTGAAATATGCATTTTCTGCGATAATATTGGTGAGACTTCTGTCAGAAGTATGCAGAATCATCTAGATCGTTCTTTTCGAGCTATTTAATGCGAGAAACACGTTTTCTGGTGTATTCACCACTCCACAGTACGTTTGACATGCAGTAACGGAGATATCTTGGTTTCGCTCGGGTTTCAAGCTGAAATATGCATATTCTGCTATAATCTTGGTGAGACTTTAGTCAGAAGTATGCAGAATCATCTAGATCGCTCGTTTCGAGCTATTTAATGCGAAAAAACAAGTTTTCTGGTGTATTCACCACTCCACAGTACGTTTGACATGCAGTAACGGAGATATCTTGGTTTCGCTCGGGTTTCAAGCTGAAATATGCATATTCTGCTATAATCTTGGTGAGACTTTAGTCAGAAGTATGCATAATCATCTAGATCGCTCGTTTCGAGCTATTTAATTCGAAAAAACAAGTTTTCTGGTGTATTCACCACTCCACAGTGCGTTTGGTATGCAGAAACGGAGATATCTTGGTTTCGGTCGGGTTTCAAGCTGAGATATGCATTTTCTGCGATAATCTTGGTGAGACTATAGTCAGAAGTATGCAGAATCATCTAGATCGCACGTTTCGAGCTATTTAATGCGAAAAAACAAGTTTTCTGGTGTTTTGACCACTCCACAGTGCGTTCGATATGTAGAGCCGCCGATAACTTGGTTTTCGTGGGGTTTCCAGCTGAAATATGCATTTTCTGCGATAATCTTTGTGTTTCATCTATGAGAAGTATGCAGAAACATCCAGAACGCTCTTTTCGAGCTAGTTAATGCCTGTAACACGTTTTCTGGTGTTTTCACCACTCCACGGTGCGTCTGATATGTAGAACCGGCGATATCTTGGTTATCGTGGGGTTTCCAGCTGAGATATGCATTTTCTGCGATAATCTTGGTGAGTCTTCTGTCGGAAGTATGCAGAATCATCGATATCGCTCTTTTCGAGCTATTTAATGCGAGAAACACGTTATATGGTGTTTTGACCACTCCACAGTGAGTTTGATATGTACAGCCGCCGATAACTTGGTTTTCGTGGGGTTTCCAGCTGAAATATGCATTTTCTGCGATAATCTTGGTGAGTCTTCTGTCAGAAGTATGCTGAACCATCTAGATCGTTCTTTTCGAGCTATTTAATGCGAGAAACACGTTTTCTGGTGTTTTCACCACCCCACAGTGCGTTTGATATGCAGAACCGGCGACATCGTGGATTTCGTCGGGTTTCAAGCTGAGATATGCATTTTCTGCGATAATATTGGTGAGACTTTAGTCAGAAGTATGCAAAATCACCTAGATCGCTCGTTTCGAGCTATTTAATGCGAGAAACACGTTTTCTGGTGTTTTCACCACTCCACGGTGCGTCTGATATGCAGAACCGGCGATATCTTGATTTTCGTGGTGTTTCCAGCTGAGATATGCATTTTCTGCGATAATCTTGGTTAGTCTTCTGTCAGAAGTATGCAGAATCATCTAGATCGCTCTTTTCGAGCTATTTAATGCGAGAAACACGTTTTCTGGTGTTTTGATCACTTCACAGTGCGTTTGATATGCAGAACCGGCGACATCGTGGTTTTCGTCGGGTTTCAAGCTGAGATATGCATTTTCTGCGATAATATTGGTGAGACTTCAGTCAGAAGTATGCAGAATCACCTAGATCGCTCGTTTCGAGCTATTTAATGCGAGAAACACGTTTTCTGGTGTTTTCACCACTCCACGGTGCGTCTGATATGCAGAACCGGCGATATCTTGATTTTCGTGGTGTTTCCAGCTGAGATATGCATTTTCTGCGATAATCTTGGTTAGTCTTCTGTCAGAAGTATGCAGAATCATCTAGATCGCTCTATTAGAGCTATTTAATGCGAGAAACACGTTATCTGGTGTTTTGATCACTCCACAGTGGGTTTGACATGCGGAAACTGCAATATATTCGGTTTCGATGGGTTTCCAGATGAGATATGCATTTTCAGTGATAAGCTTCATGATTCTTCTGTGACAAGTATGCAGTATCATCGATATCGCTCTTTTCGAGCTATTTAATGCGAGAAACACGTTTTCTGGTGTATTCACCACTCCACAGTACGTTTGACATGCAGAACCGGCGACATCGTGGTTTTCGCCGGGTTTCAAGCTGAAATATGCATTTTCAGCGATAATATTGGTGAGACTTCAGTCAGAAGTATGCAGAATCACCTAGATCGCTCGTTTCGAGCTATTTAATGCGAAAAAACAAGTTTTCTGGTGTTTTGACCACTCCACAGTGCGTTTGATATGTAGAGCCGCCGATAACTAGGTTTTCGTGGGGTTTCCAGCTGAAATATGCATTTTCTGCGATAATATTGGTGAGACTTCAGTCAGAAGTATGCAGAATCACCTAGATCGCTCGTTTCGAGCTATTTAATGCGAGAAACACGTTTTCTGGTGTTTTCACCACTCCACAGTGCGTCTGATATGCAGAACCGGCGATATCTTGATTTTCGTGGTGTTTCCAGCTGAGATATGCATTTCCTGCGATAATCTTGATGAGTCTTCTGTCAGAAGTATGCAGAATCATCTAGATCGCTCTTTTCGAGCTATTTAATGCGAGAAACACGTTTTCTGGTGTATTCACCACTCCACAGTACGTTTGACATGCAGAACCGGCCATATCTTGATTTTCGTAGTGTTTCCAGCTGAGATATGCATTTTCTGCAATAATATTGGTGAGACATTCTGTCCGAAGTATGCAGTATCATCGATATCGCTCTTTTCGAGCTATTTAGTGCGAGAAACACGTTATCTGGTGTTTTGACCACTCCGCAGTGCGTTTGATATGTAGAGCCGCCGATAACTTGGTTGTCGTGGGGTTTCCAGCTGAAATATGCATTTTCTGCGATAATCTTGGTGAGTCTTCTGTCAGAAGTATGCAGAATCATCGAGATCGCTCTATTCGAGCTATTTAATGCGAGAACCACGTTATCTGGTGTTTTGACCACTCCGCAGTGCGTTTGATATGTAGAGCCGCCGATAACTTGGTTGTCGTCGGGTTTCATGCTGAAATATGCATTTTCTGCGATAATATTGGTGAGACTTCTGTCAGAAGTATGCAGAATCATCTAGATCGTTCTTTTCGAGCTATTTAATGCGAGAAACACGTTTTCTGGTGTATTCACCACTCCACAGTACGTTTGACATGCAGTAACGGAGATATCTTGGTTTCGCTCGGGTTTCAAGCTGAAATATGCATATTCTGCTATAATCTTGGTGAGACTTTAGTCAGAAGTATGCAGAATCATCTAGATCGCTCGTTTCGAGCTATTTAATGCGAAAAAACAAGTTTTCTGGTGTATTCACCACTCCACAGTACGTTTGACATGCAGTAACGGAGATATCTTGGTTTCGCTCGGGTTTCAAGCTGAAATATGCATATTCTGCTATAATCTTGGTGAGACTTTAGTCAGAAGTATGCATAATCATCTAGATCGCTCGTTTCGAGCTATTTAATGCGAAAAAACAAGTTTTCTGGTGTATTCACCACTCCACAGTGCGTTTGATATGCAGAAACGGAGATATCTTGGTTTCGGTCGGGTTTCAAGCTGAGATATGCATTTTCTGCGATAATCTTGGTGAGACTATAGTCAGAAGTATGCAGAATCATCTAGATCGCACGTTTCGAGCTATTTAATGCGAAAAAACAAGTTTTCTGGTGTTTAGACCACTCCACAGTGCGTTCGATATGTAGAGCCGCCGATAACTTGGTTTTCGTGGGGTTTCCAGCTGAAATATGCATTTTCTGCGATAATCTTTGTGTTTCATCTATGAGAAGTATGCAGAAACATCCAGAACGCTCTTTTCGAGCTAGTTAATGCCTGTAACACGTTTTCTGGTGTTTTCACCACTCCACGGTGCGTCTGATATGTAGAACCGGCGATATCTTGGTTATCGTGGGGTTTCCAGCTGAGATATGCATTTTCTGCGATAATCTTGGTGAGTCTTCTGTCGGAAGTATGCAGAATCATCGATATCGCTCTTTTCGAGCTATTTAATGCGAGAAACACGTTATATGGTGTTTTGACCACTCCACAGTGAGTTTGATATGTACAGCCGCCGATAACTTGGTTTTCGTGGGGTTTCCAGCTGAAATATGCATTTTCTGCGATAATCTTGGTGAGTCTTCTGTCAGAAGTATGCTGAACCATCTAGATCGTTCTTTTCGAGCTATTTAATGCGAGAAACACGTTTTCTGGTGTTTTCACCACCCCACAGTGCGTTTGATATGCAGAACCGGCGACATCGTGGATTTCGTCGGGTTTCAAGCTGAGATATGCATTTTCTGCGATAATATTGGTGAGACTTTAGTCAGAAGTATGCAAAATCACCTAGATCGCTCGTTTCGAGCTATTTAATGCGAGAAACACGTTTTCTGGTGTTTTCACCACTCCACGGTGCGTCTGATATGCAGAACCGGCGATATCTTGATTTTCGTGGTGTTTCCAGCTGAGATATGCATTTTCTGCGATAATCTTGGTTAGTCTTCTGTCAGAAGTATGCAGAATCATCTAGATCGCTCTTTTCGAGCTATTTAATGCGAGAAACACGTTTTCTGGTGTTTTGATCACTTCACAGTGCGTTTGATATGCAGAACCGGCGACATCGTGGTTTTCGTCGGGTTTCAAGCTGAGATATGCATTTTCTGCGATAATATTGGTGAGACTTCAGTCAGAAGTATGCAGAATCACCTAGATCGCTCGTTTCGAGCTATTTAATGCGAGAAACACGTTTTCTGGTGTTTTCACCACTCCACAGTGGGTCTGATATGCAGAACCGGCGATATCTTGATTTTCGTGGTGTTTCCAGCTGAGATATGCATTTTCAGCGATAATCTTGGTGAGTCTTCTGTCAGAAGTATGCAGAATCATCTAGATCGCTCTTTTCGAGCTAGTTAATGCGAGTAACACGTTTTCTGGTGTTTTCACCACTCCACGGTGCGTCTGTTATGCAGAACCGGCGATATCTTGGTTTTCGTGGGGTTTCCAGCTGAGATATGCATTTTCTGCGATAATCTTGGTGAGTCTTCTGTCAGAAGTATGCAGAATCATCTAGATCGCTCTTTTTGAGCTATTTAATGCGAGAAACACGTTTTCTGGTGTTTTCACCACCCCACAGTGCGTTTGATATGCAGAACCGGCGACATCGTGGTTTTCGTCAGGTTTCAAGCTGAGATATGCATTTTGTGCGATAATATTGGTGAGACTTCAGTCAGCTGTATGCAGAATCACCTAGATCGCTTGTTTCGAGCTATTTAATGCGAAAAAACAAGTTTTCTGGTGTTTTGACCACTCCACAGTGCGTTTGAATTGTAGAGCAGCTGATAACTTGGTTTTCGTGGGGTTTCCAGCTGAAATATGCATTTTCTGCGATAATCTTGGTGTTTCATTTATGAGAAGTATGCAGAATCATCGAGAACACTCTTTTCGAGTTAGTTAATGCGAAAGAACAAGTTTTCTGGTGTTTTGACCACTCCACAGTGAGTTTGATATGTAGAGCCGCCGATAACTTGGTTTTCGTGGGGTTTCCAGCTGAGATATGCAGTTTCTGCGATAATCTTGGTGAGTCTTCTGTCAGAAGTATGCAGAATCATCGAGATCGCTCTATTCGAGCTATTTAATGCGAAAAAACAAGTTTTCTGGTGTATTCACCACTCCACAGTACGTTTGACATGCAGTAACGGAGATATCTTGGTTTCGCTCGGGTTTCAAGCTGAAATATGCATATTCTGCTATAATCTTGGTGAGACTTTAGTCAGAAGTATGCAGAATCATCTAGATCGCTCGTTTCGAGCTATTTAATGCGAAAAAACAAGTTTTCTGGTGTATTCACCACTCCACAGTACGTTTGACATGCAGTAACGGAGATATCTTGGTTTCGCTCGGGTTTCAAGCTGAAATATGCATATTCTGCTATAATCTTGGTGAGACTTTAGTCAGAAGTATGCATAATCATCTAGATCGCTCGTTTCGAGCTATTTAATGCGAAAAAACAAGTTTTCTGGTGTATTCACCACTCCACAGTGCGTTTGGTATGCAGAAACGGAGATATCTTGGTTTCGGTCGGGTTTCAAGCTGAGATATGCATTTTCTGCGATAATCTTGGTGAGACTATAGTCAGAAGTATGCAGAATCATCTAGATCGCACGTTTCGAGCTATTTAATGCGAAAAAACAAGTTTTCTGGTGTTTTGACCACTCCACAGTGCGTTCGATATGTAGAGCCGCCGATAACTTGGTTTTCGTGGGGTTTCCAGCTGAAATATGCATTTTCTGCGATAATCTTTGTGTTTCATCTATGAGAAGTATGCAGAAACATCCAGAACGCTCTTTTCGAGCTAGTTAATGCCTGTAACACGTTTTCTGGTGTTTTCACCACTCCACGGTGCGTCTGATATGTAGAACCGGCGATATCTTGGTTATCGTGGGGTTTCCAGCTGAGATATGCATTTTCTGCGATAATCTTGGTGAGTCTTCTGTCGGAAGTATGCAGAATCATCGATATCGCTCTTTTCGAGCTATTTAATGCGAGAAACACGTTATATGGTGTTTTGACCACTCCACAGTGAGTTTGATATGTACAGCCGCCGATAACTTGGTTTTCGTGGGGTTTCCAGCTGAAATATGCATTTTCTGCGATAATCTTGGTGAGTCTTCTGTCAGAAGTATGCTGAACCATCTAGATCGTTCTTTTCGAGCTATTTAATGCGAGAAACACGTTTTCTGGTGTTTTCACCACCCCACAGTGCGTTTGATATGCAGAACCGGCGACATCGTGGATTTCGTCGGGTTTCAAGCTGAGATATGCATTTTCTGCGATAATATTGGTGAGACTTTAGTCAGAAGTATGCAAAATCACCTAGATCGCTCGTTTCGAGCTATTTAATGCGAGAAACACGTTTTCTGGTGTTTTCACCACTCCACGGTGCGTCTGATATGCAGAACCGGCGATATCTTGATTTTCGTGGTGTTTCCAGCTGAGATATGCATTTTCTGCGATAATCTTGGTTAGTCTTCTGTCAGAAGTATGCAGAATCATCTAGATCGCTCTTTTCGAGCTATTTAATGCGAGAAACACGTTTTCTGGTGTTTTGATCACTTCACAGTGCGTTTGATATGCAGAACCGGCGACATCGTGGTTTTCGTCGGGTTTCAAGCTGAGATATGCATTTTCTGCGATAATATTGGTGAGACTTCAGTCAGAAGTATGCAGAATCACCTAGATCGCTCGTTTCGAGCTATTTAATGCGAGAAACACGTTTTCTGGTGTTTTCACCACTCCACGGTGCGTCTGATATGCAGAACCGGCGATATCTTGATTTTCGTGGTGTTTCCAGCTGAGATATGCATTTTCTGCGATAATCTTGGTTAGTCTTCTGTCAGAAGTATGCAGAATCATCTAGATCGCTCTATTAGAGCTATTTAATGCGAGAAACACGTTATCTGGTGTTTTGATCACTCCACAGTGGGTTTGACATGCGGAAACTGCAATATATTCGGTTTCGATGGGTTTCCAGATGAGATATGCATTTTCAGTGATAAGCTTCATGATTCTTCTGTGACAAGTATGCAGTATCATCGATATCGCTCTTTTCGAGCTATTTAATGCGAGAAACACGTTTTCTGGTGTATTCACCACTCCACAGTACGTTTGACATGCAGAACCGGCGACATCGTGGTTTTCGCCGGGTTTCAAGCTGAAATATGCATTTTCAGCGATAATATTGGTGAGACTTCAGTCAGAAGTATGCAGAATCACCTAGATCGCTCGTTTCGAGCTATTTAATGCGAAAAAACAAGTTTTCTGGTGTTTTGACCACTCCACAGTGCGTTTGATATGTAGAGCCGCCGATAACTAGGTTTTCGTGGGGTTTCCAGCTGAAATATGCATTTTCTGCGATAATATTGGTGAGACTTCAGTCAGAAGTATGCAGAATCACCTAGATCGCTCGTTTCGAGCTATTTAATGCGAGAAACACGTTTTCTGGTGTTTTCACCACTCCACAGTGCGTCTGATATGCAGAACCGGCGATATCTTGATTTTCGTGGTGTTTCCAGCTGAGATATGCATTTCCTGCGATAATCTTGATGAGTCTTCTGTCAGAAGTATGCAGAATCATCTAGATCGCTCTTTTCGAGCTATTTAATGCGAGAAACACGTTTTCTGGTGTATTCACCACTCCACAGTACGTTTGACATGCAGAACCGGCCATATCTTGATTTTCGTAGTGTTTCCAGCTGAGATATGCATTTTCTGCAATAATATTGGTGAGACACTCTGTCCGAAGTATGCAGTATCATCGATATCGCTCTTTTCGAGCTATTTAGTGCGAGAAACACGTTATCTGGTGTTTTGACCACTCCGCAGTGCGTTTGATATGTAGAGCCGCCGATAACTTGGTTGTCGTGGGGTTTCCAGCTGAAATATGCATTTTCTGCGATAATCTTGGTGAGTCTTCTGTCAGAAGTATGCAGAATCATCGAGATCGCTCTATTCGAGCTATTTAATGCGAGAACCACGTTATCTGGTGTTTTGACCACTCCGCAGTGCGTTTGATATGTAGAGCCGCCGATAACTTGGTTGTCGTCGGGTTTCATGCTGAAATATGCATTTTCTGCGATAATATTGGTGAGACTTCTGTCAGAAGTATGCAGAATCATCTAGATCGTTCTTTTCGAGCTATTTAATGCGAGAAACACGTTTTCTGGTGTATTCACCACTCCACAGTACGTTTGACATGCAGTAACGGAGATATCTTGGTTTCGCTCGGGTTTCAAGCTGAAATATGCATATTCTGCTATAATCTTGGTGAGACTTTAGTCAGAAGTATGCAGAATCATCTAGATCGCTCGTTTCGAGCTATTTAATGCGAAAAAACAAGTTTTCTGGTGTATTCACCACTCCACAGTACGTTTGACATGCAGTAACGGAGATATCTTGGTTTCGCTCGGGTTTCAAGCTGAAATATGCATATTCTGCTATAATCTTGGTGAGACTTTAGTCAGAAGTATGCATAATCATCTAGATCGCTCGTTTCGAGCTATTTAATGCGAAAAAACAAGTTTTCTGGTGTATTCACCACTCCACAGTGCGTTTGATATGCAGAAACGGAGATATCTTGGTTTCGGTCGGGTTTCAAGCTGAGATATGCATTTTCTGCGATAATCTTGGTGAGACTATAGTCAGAAGTATGCAGAATCATCTAGATCGCACGTTTCGAGCTATTTAATGCGAAAAAACAAGTTTTCTGGTGTTTTGACCACTCCACAGTGCGTTCGATATGTAGAGCCGCCGATAACTTGGTTTTCGTGGGGTTTCCAGCTGAAATATGCATTTTCTGCGATAATCTTTGTGTTTCATCTATGAGAAGTATGCAGAAACATCCAGAACGCTCTTTTCGAGCTAGTTAATGCCTGTAACACGTTTTCTGGTGTTTTCACCACTCCACGGTGCGTCTGATATGTAGAACCGGCGATATCTTGGTTATCGTGGGGTTTCCAGCTGAGATATGCATTTTCTGCGATAATCTTGGTGAGTCTTCTGTCGGAAGTATGCAGAATCATCGATATCGCTCTTTTCGAGCTATTTAATGCGAGAAACACGTTATATGGTGTTTTGACCACTCCACAGTGAGTTTGATATGTACAGCCGCCGATAACTTGGTTTTCGTGGGGTTTCCAGCTGAAATATGCATTTTCTGCGATAATCTTGGTGAGTCTTCTGTCAGAAGTATGCTGAACCATCTAGATCGTTCTTTTCGAGCTATTTAATGCGAGAAACACGTTTTCTGGTGTTTTCACCACCCCACAGTGCGTTTGATATGCAGAACCGGCGACATCGTGGATTTCGTCGGGTTTCAAGCTGAGATATGCATTTTCTGCGATAATATTGGTGAGACTTTAGTCAGAAGTATGCAAAATCACCTAGATCGCTCGTTTCGAGCTATTTAATGCGAGAAACACGTTTTCTGGTGTTTTCACCACTCCACGGTGCGTCTGATATGCAGAACCGGCGATATCTTGATTTTCGTGGTGTTTCCAGCTGAGATATGCATTTTCTGCGATAATCTTGGTTAGTCTTCTGTCAGAAGTATGCAGAATCATCTAGATCGCTCTTTTCGAGCTATTTAATGCGAGAAACACGTTTTCTGGTGTTTTGATCACTTCACAGTGCGTTTGATATGCAGAACCGGCGACATCGTGGTTTTCGTCGGGTTTCAAGCTGAGATATGCATTTTCTGCGATAATATTGGTGAGACTTCAGTCAGAAGTATGCAGAATCACCTAGATCGCTCGTTTCGAGCTATTTAATGCGAGAAACACGTTTTCTGGTGTTTTCACCACTCCACAGTGGGTCTGATATGCAGAAGCGGCGATATCTTGATTTTCGTGGTGTTTCCAGCTGAGATATGCATTTTCAGCGATAATCTTGGTGAGTCTTCTGTCAGAAGTATGCAGAATCATCTAGATCGCTCTTTTCGAGCTAGTTAATGCGAGTAACACGTTTTCTGGTGTTTTCACCACTCCACGGTGCGTCTGTTATGCAGAACCGGCGATATCTTGGTTTTCGTGGGGTTTCCAGCTGAGATATGCATTTTCTGCGATAATCTTGGTGAGTCTTCTGTCAGAAGTATGCAGAATCATCTAGATCGCTCTTTTTGAGCTATTTAATGCGAGAAACACGTTTTCTGGTGTTTTCACCACCCCACAGTGCGTTTGATATGCAGAACCGGCGACATCGTGGTTTTCGTCAGGTTTCAAGCTGAGATATGCATTTTGTGCGATAATATTGGTGAGACTTCAGTCAGCTGTATGCAGAATCACCTAGATCGCTTGTTTCGAGCTATTTAATGCGAAAAAACAAGTTTTCTGGTGTTTTGACCACTCCACAGTGCGTTTGAATTGTAGAGCAGCTGATAACTTGGTTTTCGTGGGGTTTCCAGCTGAAATATGCATTTTCTGCGATAATCTTGGTGTTTCATTTATGAGAAGTATGCAGAATCATCGAGAACACTCTTTTCGAGTTAGTTAATGCGAAAAAACAAGTTTTCTGGTGTTTTGACCACTCCACAGTGAGTTTGATATGTAGAGCCGCCGATAACTTGGTTTTCGTGGGGTTTCCAGCTGAGATATGCAGTTTCTGCGATAATCTTGGTGAGTCTTCTGTCAGAAGTATGCAGAATCATCGAGATCGCTCTATTCGAGCTATTTAATGCGAGAAACACGTTATCTTGTGTTTTGATCACTCCACAGGGCGTTTGAAATGCAGAACCGGCGATATCTTTGTTTTCGTGGGGTTTCCAGATGAGATATGCATTTTCTGCGATAATCTTGGTGAGTCTTCTGTCAGAAGTATGCAGAATCATCGAGAACACTCTTTTCGAGTTAGTTAATGCGAAAAAACAAGTTTTCTGGTGTTTTGACCACTCCACAGTGAGTTTGATATGTAGAGCCGCCGATAACTTGGTTTTCGTGGGGTTTCCAGCTGAGATATGCAGTTTCTGCGATAATCTTGGTGAGTCTTCTGTCAGAAGTATGCAGAATCATCGAGATCGCTCTATTCGAGCTATTTAATGCGAGAAACACGTTATCTTGTGTTTTGATCACTCCACAGGGCGTTTGAAATGCAGAACCGGCGATATCTTGGTTTTCGTGGGGTTTCCAGCTGAGATATGCATTTTCTGCGATAATCTTGGTGAGTCTTCTGTCAGAAGTATGCAGAATCATCTAGATCGCTCGTTTCGAGCTATTTAATGCGAAAAAAAAGTTTTCTGGTGTTTTGACCACTCCACAGTGCGTTTGATATGTAGGGCCACCGATAACTTGGTTTTCGTGGGGTTTCCAGCTGAAATATGCATTTTCTGCGATAATCTTGGTGAGTCTTCTGTCAGAAGTATGCAGAATCATCGAGATCGCTCTATTCGAGCTATTTAATGCGAGAAACACGTTATCTTGTGTTTTGATCACTCCACAGGGCGTTTGAAATGCAGAACCGGCGATATCTTGGTTTTCGTGGGGTTTCCAGCTGAGATATGCATTTTCTGCGATAATCTTGGTGAGTCTTCTGTCAGAAGTATGCAGAATCATCTAGATCGCTCGTTTCGAGCTATTTAATGCGAAAAAAAAGTTTTCTGGTGTTTTGACCACTCCACAGTGCGTTTGATATGTAGAGCCACCGATAACTTGGTTTTCGTGGGGTTTCCAGCTGAAATATGCATTTTCTGCGATAATCTTGGTGAGTCTTCTGTCAGAAGTATGCAGAATCATCGAGATCGCTCTATTCGAGCTATTTAATGCGAGAAACACGTTATCTTGTGTTTTGATCACTCCACAGGGCGTTTGAAATGCAGAACCGGTGATATCTTGGTTTTCGTGGGGTTTCCAGATGAGATATGCATTTTCTGCGATAACATTGGTGAGACTTCAGTCAGAAGTATGCAGAATCATCTAGATCGCTCGTTTCGAGCTATTTAATGCGAAAAAAAAGTTTTCTGGTGTTTTGACCACTCCACAGTGCGTTTGATATGTAGAGCCGCCGATAACTTGGTTTTCGTGGGGTTTCCAGCTGAAATATGCATTTTCTGCGATAATCTTGGTGTTTCATTTATGAGAAGTATGCAGAATCATCGATATCGCTCTTTTCGAGCTATTTAATGCGAGGAACACGTTATCTGGTGTTTTGACCACTCCACAGTGCGTTTGATATGTAGAGCCGCCGATAACTTGGTTTTCGTGGGGTTTCCAGCTGAAATATGCATTTTCTGCGATAATCTTTGTGTTTAAACTATGAGAAGTATGCAGAATCATCTAGATCGCTCGTTTCGAGCTATTTGATGCGAGAAACGCGTTATCTGGTTGTTTTCACCACTCCACAGTGCGTTTGATATGAAGAACCGGCGACATCTTGATTTTCGTGAGGTTTCAAGCTGAGATATGCATTTTCTGCGATAATATTGGTGAGACTTCAGTCAGAAGTATGCAGAATCATCTAGATCGCTCGTTTCGAGCTATTTAATCCGAAAAAAAAGTTTTCTGGTGTTTTGACCACTCCACAGTGCGTTTGATATGTAGATCCACCGATAACTTGGTTTTCGTGGGGTTTCCAAATGAAATATGCATTTTCTGCGATAATCTTGGTGAGTCTTCTGTCAGAAGTATGCAGAATCATCGAGATCGCTCTATTCGAGCTATTTAATGCGAGAAACACGTTATCTGGTGTTTTGATCACTCCACAGTGCGTTTGATATTCAGAAACAGGAGATATCTTGGTTTCGGTCGGGTTTCAAAATGAGATATGCATTTTCTGCGATAATCTTGGTGTTTCATTTATGAGAAGTATGCAGAATCATCGAGAACGCTCTTTTCGAGTTAGTTAATGCGAAAAAACAAGTTTTCTGGTGTTTTGACCACTCCACAGTGAGTTTGATATGTAGAACCGCCGATAACTTGGTTTTCGTGGGGTTTCCAGCTGAGATATGCAGTTTCTGCGATAATCTTGGTGAGTCTTCTGTCAGAAGTATGCAGAATCATCGAGATCGCTCGTTTCGAGCTATTTAATGCGAGAAACACGTTATCTGGTTGTTTTCACCACTCCACAGTGCGTTTGATATTCAGAAACGGAGATATCTTGGTTTCGGACGGGTTTCAAAATGAGATATGCATTTTCTGCGATAATATTGGTGAGACTTCAGTCAGAAGTATGCAGAATCACCTAGATCGCTCGTTTCCAGCTATTTAATGCGAAAAAACAAGTTTTCTGGTGTTTTGACCACTCCACAGTGCGTTTGATATGTAGAGCCGCCGATAACTTGGTTTTCGTGGGGTTTCCAGCTGAAATATGCATTTTCTGCGATAATCTTGGTGTTTCATTTATGAGAAGTATGCAGAATCATCGAGAACGCTCTTTTCGAGTTAGTTAATGCGAAAAAACAAGTTTTCTGGTGTTTTCAACATTCCACAGTGCGTTTGATATGCAGAAACGGCGATATCTTCGTTTTCGTGGGGTTTCCAGCTGAGACATGCATTTTCTACGATAATCTTGGATATTCTTCTGTGAGAAGTTTGCAGAATCACAGAAATCGCTCTATTCGAGCTATTTAATGCGAGAAACACGTTATCTGGTTGTTTTCACCACTCCACAGTGCGTTTGATATACAGAACCGGCGACATCTTGATTTTCGTGATGTTTCTAGCTGAGATATGCATTTTCTGCGATAATATTGGTGTTTCATCTATGAGAAGTATGCAGAATCATCGAGAACGCTCTTTTCGAGCTAGTTAATGCGAGAAACACGTTTTCTGGTGTTTTCACCACTCCACAGAGCGTTTGATATGTAGAGCCGCCGATAACTTGGTTTTCGTGGGGTTTCCAGCTGAAATATGCATTTTCTGCGATAATCTTGGTGTTTCATTTATGAGAAGTATGCAGAATCATCGATATCGCTCTTTTCGAGCTATTTAATGCGAGGAACACGTTATCTGGTGTTTTCACCACTCCACAGTGCGTTTGATATGTAGAGCCGCCGATAACTTGGTTTTCGTGGGGTTTCCAGCTGAAATATGCATTTTCTGCGATAATCTTTGTGTTTCAACTATGAGAAGTATGCAGAATCATCTAGATCGCTCGTTTCGAGCTATTTGATGCGAGAAACGCGTTATCTGGTTGTTTTCACCACTCCACAGTGCGTTTGATATGAAGAACCGGCGACATCTTGATTTTCGTGAGGTTTCAAGCTGAGATATGCATTTTCTGCGATAATATTGGTGAAACTTCTGTCCGAAGTATGCAGAATCATCTAGATCGCTCGTTTCGAGCTATTTGATCCGAAAAAAAAAGTTTTCTGGTGTTTTGACCACTCCACAGTGCGTTTGATATGTAGAGCCGCCGATAACTTGGTTTTCGTGGGGTTTCCAGCTGAGATATGCAGTTTCTGCGATAATCTTGGTGAGACTTCAGTCAGAAGTATGCAGAATCATCTAGATCGCTCGTTTCGAGCTATTTAATCCGAAAAAAAAAGTTTTCTGGTGTTTTGACCACTCCACAGTGCGTTTGATATGTAGATCCACCGATAACTTGGTTTTCGTGGGGTTTCCAAATGAAATATGCATTTTCTGCGATAATCTTGGTGAGTCTTCTGTCAGAAGTATGCAGAATCATCGAGATCGCTCTATTCGAGCTATTTAATGCGAGAAACACGTTATCTGGTGTTTTGATCACTCCACAGTGCGTTTGATATGTAGAGCCGCCGATAACTTGGTTTTCGTGGGGTTTCCAGCTGAAATATGCATTTTCTGCGATAATCTTGGTGTTTCATTTATGAGAAGTATGCAGAATCATCGAGAACGCTCTTTTCGAGTTAGTTAATGCGAAAAAACAAGTTTTCTGGTGTTTTGACCACTCCACAGTGAGTTTGATATGTAGAACCGCCGATAACTTGGTTTTCGTGGGGTTTCCAGCTGAGATATGCAGTTTCTGCGATAATCTTGGTGAGTCTTCTGTCAGAAGTATGCAGAATCATCGAGATCGCTCGTTTCGAGCTATTTAATGCGAGAAACACGTTATCTGGTTGTTTTCACCACTCCACAGTGCGTTTGATATTCAGAAACGGAGATATCTTGGTTTCGGTCGGGTTTCAAAATGAGATATGCATTTTCTGCGATAATCTTGGTGAGACTTTAGTCAGAAGTATGCAGAATCATCTAGATCGCTCGTTTCGAGCTATTTAATGCGAGAAACACGTTTTCTGGTGTTTTCACCACCCCACAGTGCGTTTGATATGCAGAACCGGCGACATCGTGGTTTTCGTCGGGTTTCAAGCTGAGATATGCATTTTCTGCGATAATATTGGTGAGACTTCAGTCAGAAGTATGCAGAATCACCTAGATCGCTCGTTTCCAGCTATTTAATGCGAAAAAACAAGTTTTCTGGTGTTTTGACCACTCCACAGTGCGTTTGATATGTAGAGCCGCCGATAACTTGGTTTTCGTGGGGTTTCCAGCTGAGACATGCATTTTCTACGATAATCTTGGATATTCTTCTGTGAGAAGTTTGCAGAATCACAGAAATCGCTCTATTCGAGCTATTTAATGCGAGAAACACGTTATCTGGTTGTTTTCACCACTCCACAGTGCGTTTGATATACAGAACCGGCGACATCTTGATTTTCGTGATGTTTCTAGCTGAGATATGCATTTTCTGCGATAATCTTGGTGAGTCTTCTGTCAGAAGTATGCAGAATCATCTAGATCGCTCTTTTCGAGCTATTTAATGCGAGGAACACGTTTTCTGGTGTTTTCTCGACCCACAGTGCGTTTGATATGCAGAACCGGCGACATCTTGATTTTCGTGATGTTTCTAGCTGAGATATGCATATTCTGCGATAATATTTTTTAGACTTCAGTCAGAAGTATGCAGAATCATCTAGATCGCTCGTTTCGAGCTATTTAATGCGAAAAAACAAGTTTTCTGGTGTTTTGACCACTCCACAGTGCGTTTAATATGCAGAACCGGCGACATCTTGGATTTCGTCGGGTTTCAAGCTGAGATATGCATTTATTACGATAATCTTCATGATTCTTCTGTGACAAGTGTGCAGAATCATCTAGATCGCTCGTTTCGAGCTATTTAATGCGAAAAAACAAGTTTTCTGGTGTTTTCAACATTCCACAGTGCGTTTGATATGCAGAACCGGCGATATCTTCGTTTTCGTGGGGTTTCCAGCTGAGACATGCATTCTCTACGATAATCTTGGATATTCTTCTGTGAGAAGTTTGCAGAATCACAGAAATCGCTATTTTCGTGCTATTTAGTGCGAAAAACTCGTTTTCTGGTGTTTTCAGCGCTCCACAGTACGTTTGATATGCAGAACCGGCGATATCTTGAGTTTCGTGGTGTTTCCAGCTGAGATATGCATTTTCTGCGATAATCTTGGTGAGTCTTCTGTCAGAAGTATGCAGAATCTTCGAGAACGCTCTTTTCGAGCTACTTAATGCGAGAAACACGTTTTCTGGTGTTTTCACCACTCCACAGTACGTTTGATGTGCAGAACCGGCGATATCTTGGTTTTCGAGGGGTTTCCAACTGAGATATGTATTTTCTGCAATAATATTGGTGAAACCACAGTCAGAAGTATGCAGAATCATCTAGATCGCTCGTTTCGAGCTATTTAATGCGAAAAAACCAGTTTTCTGGTGTTTTGACCACACCACAGTGCGTTTGATATGCAGAAATGGCGAAATCTTGGTTTTCGACGATTTTCATCCTGAGGTATGCATTTTCTGCGATAATCTTGGTGCGACTTCTGTCAGAAGAATGCAGAATCATCGAGATCGCTCTTTTCGAGCTATTTAGTGCGAGAAACACGTTATCTGGTGTATTGACCACTCCACAGTGCGTTTGATATGCAGAACCGGCGATATCTTGATTTCCGTGGTGTTTCCAGCTGAGATATGCATTTTCTGCGATAATCTTGGTGAGTCTTCTGTCAGAAGTATGCAGAATCTTCGAGAACGCTCTTTTCGAGCTACTTAATGCGAGAAACACGTTTTCTGGTGTTTTCACCACTCCACAGTGCGTTTGATATGCAGAACAGTAGATATCTTGGTTTTCGTGGGGTTTCAAGCTGAGATATGCATTTTTTACGATAATTTTGGTGAGACTTCTGTCCGAAGTATGCTGAATCATCGAGATCGCTCTTTTCGAGCTATTTAATGCGAGAAACACGTTTTCTGGGGTTTTCACCACTCCACAGTTCTTTGGATATGCAGAACAGGAGATATCTTGGTTTGTGTGGGGTTTCAAGCAGAGATATGCATTTTCTGCGATAATCGTGGTGAGACTTCTGTTAGAAGTATGCAGAATCATCGAGATCGCACTTTTCGAGCTATTTAATGCGAGAAACACGTTATCTGGTGTTTTCACCACTCCACAGTGCGTTTGATATGCAGAACCGGCGATATTTTGGTTTTCGTGGGGTTTCAAGCTGAGATATGCATTTTTTACAATAATTTTGGTGAGACTTCTGTCCGAAGTATGCAGAATCATCGAGATCGCTCGTTTCGAGCTAGTTAGTGCGAGAAACACGTTATCTGGTGTTTTCACCACTCCACAGTGCGTTTGATATGCAGAACAGTAGATACCTTGCTTTTCGTGGGGTTTCAAGCTGAGATATGCATTTTCTGCGATAATCTTGTTGAGACTTCTGTCCGAAGTATGCAGAATCATCGAGATCGCTCGTTTCGAGCTACTTAATGCGAGAAACACGTTATCTGGTGTTTTCAACACTCCACAGTGCGTTGGATATGCAGAACCGGAGATATTTTGGTTTTCGTCGGGTTTCAAGCTGAGATATGCATTTTCTACGATAAGCTTGGTGAGACATCCGTCCGAAGTATGCAGAAACATCGAGAGCGCTCTTTTCGAGCTACTTAATGCGAGAAACACGTTATCTGGTGTTTTCACCACTCCACAGTGCGTTTGATATGCAGAACCAGCGATATCTTTGTTTTCGTGGGGTTTCAAGCTCAGATATGCATTTTCTGCGATGATCTTGGTGAGACTTCTGTCCGAAGTATGCAGAATCATCGAGATCGCACTTTTCGAGGTATTTAATGCGAGAAACACGTTATCTGGAGTTTTCAGCACTCCACAGTGCGTTTGATATGCAGAACAGTAGATACCTTGCTTTTCGTGGGGTTTCAAGCTGAGATATGCATTTTCTGCGATAATCTTGTTGAGACTTCTGTCCGAAGTATGCAGAATCATCGAGATCGCTCGTTTCGAGCTACTTAATGCGAGAAACACGTTATCTGGTGTTTTCAACACTCCACAGTGCGTTGGATATGCAGAACCGGAGATATTTTGGTTTTCGTCGGGTTTCAAGCTGAGATATGCATTTTCTACGATAAGCTTGGTGAGACATCCGTCCGAAGTATGCAGAAACATCGAGAGCGCTCTTTTCGAGCTACTTAATGCGAGAAACACGTTATCTGGTGTTTTCACCACTCCACAGTGCGTTTGATATGCAGAACCAGCGATATCTTTGTTTTCGTGGGGTTTCAAGCTCAGATATGCATTTTCTGCGATGATCTTGGTGAGACTTCTGTCCGAAGTATGCAGAATCATCGAGATCGCACTTTTCGAGGTATTTAATGCGAGAAACACGTTATCTGGAGTTTTCAGCACTCCACAGTGCGTTTGATATGCAGAACCAGCGATATCTGGGTTTTCGTGGGGTTTCAAGCTGAGATATGCATTTTCTGCGATAATCTTGGTGAGACTTCTGTCCGAAGTGTGCAGAATCATCGAGATCGCTCTTTTCGAGCTATTTAATGCGAGAAACACGTTTTCTGGGGTTTTCACCACACCACAGTTCGTTGTATATGCAGAACAGGTGATATCTGGGTTTTCGAGGGGTTTCAAGTTGAGATATGCATTTTCTGCCACAAACCTGGTGAGACTTCTGTCCGAAGTATGCTGAATCATCGAGATCGCTCTTTTCGAGATAGTTAATGCGAGAAAAACCTTATCTGGTGTTTTCACCACTCCACAGTGCGTTTGATATGCAGAACCAGCGATATCTTGGCTTTCGTGGGGTTTCAAGCTGAGATATGCATTTTTCACGATAATGTTGCTGAGACTTCTATCCGAAGTATGCAGAATCATCGAGATCGCTCTTTTCGAGCTATTTAATGCGAGAAACACGTTATCTGGTATTTCCACCACTCCACAGAGCGTTTGATATGCAGTACCAGCGATATCTGGGTTTTCGTGGGGTTTCAATCTGAGATATGCATTTTCTGCGATAATCTTGGTGAGACTTCTGTCCGAAGTGTGCAGAATCATCGAGATCGCTCTTTTCGAGCTATTTAATGCGAGAAACACGTTTTCTGGGGTTTTCACCACACCACAGTTCGTTCTATATGCAGAACAGGTGATATCTTGGTTTTCGTGGGGTTTCAAGCTGAGATATGCATTATCTGCGATAAGCTTGGTGAGACTTCTGTCCGAAGTATGCAGAATCATCGAGATCGCACTTTCCGAGCTATTTAATGCGAGAAACAAGTTATCTGGTGTTTTCACCACTCCACAGTGCGTATGATATGCAGAACCGACGATATCTTGGTTTTCGTGGTGTTTCAAGCTCAGATATGCATTTTCTGCGATAATCTTGGTGAGACTTCTGTCCGAAGTATGCGGAATCATCGAGAACTCTCTTTTCGAGATATTTAATGCGAGAAACACGTTATCTGGTATTTTCACCACTCCACAGTGCGTTTGATATGCAGAACCGGCGATATCTTGGTTTTTGTGGCGTTTCAAGCTCAGATATGCATTTTCTGCGATAATCTTGGTGAGACTTCTGTCCGAAGTATGCAGAATCATCGAGATCGCTCTTTTCGACCTATTTAACGCGAGCAAACACGTTATCTGGTGTTTTCACCACTCCACAGTGCGTTTGATATGCAGAACCAGCGAAATCTTGGTTATCGTGGGGTTTCAAGCTGAGATATGCATTTTTTACGATAATCTTGGTGAGACTTCTGTCCGAAGTATGCTTAATCTTCGAGATCGCTCTATTCGAGCTATTTAATGCGAGAAACACGTTATCTGGTGTTTTCAGCACTCCACAGTGCGTTTGATACGCAGAACCAGCGATATCTTCGCTTTCGTGGGGTTTCAAGCTGAGATATACATTTTTTACAATAATCTTGGTGAGACTTCTGTCCGAAGTATGCAGAATCATCGAGATCGCACTTTTCGAGCTATTTAATGCGAGAAACACGTTATCAGGAGTTTTCAGCACTCCACAGTGCGTTTGATATGCAGAACCAGCGATATCTGGGTTTTCGTGGGGTTTCAAGCTGAGATATGCATTTTCTGCGATAATCTTGGTGAGACTTCTGTCCGAAGTATGCGGATTCATCGAGATCGCTCTTTTCGAGACATTTAATGCGAGAAACACGTTATCTGGTGTTTTCACCACTCCACAGTGCGTTTGATACGCAGAACCAGCGATATCTTGGCTTTCGTGGGGTTTCAAGCTGAGATATACATTTTTTACAATAATCTTGGTGAGACTTCTGTCCGAAGTATGCAGAATCATCGAGATCGCACTTTTCGAGCTATTTAATGCGAGAAACACGTTATCAGGAGTTTTCAGCACTCCACAGTGCGTTTGATATGCAGAACCAGCGATATCTGGGTTTTCGTGGGGTTTCAAGCTGAGATATGCATTTTCTGCGATAATCTTGGTGAGACTTCTGTCCGAAGTATGCGGATTCATCGAGATCGCTCTTTTCGAGACATTTAATGCGAGAAACACGTTTTCTGGGGTTTTCACCACACCACAGTTCGTTTTATATGCAGAACAGGTGATATCTTGGTTTTCGAGGGGTTTCTGCAATAAACTTGGTGAGACTTCTGTCCGAAGTATGCTGAATCATCGAGATCGCTCTTTTCGAGATAGTTAATGCGAGAAAAACCTTATCTGGTGTTTTCACCACTCCACAGTGCGTTTGATATGCAGAACCAGCGATATCTTGGCTTTCGTGGGGTTTCAAGCTGAGATATGCATTTTTCACGATAATGTTGCTGAGACTTCTGTCCGAAGTATGCAGAATCATCGAGATCGCTCTTTTCGAGCTATTTAATGCGAGAAACACGTTATCTGGTATTTCCACCACTCCACAGAGCGTTTGATATGCAGCACCAGCGATATCTTGGTTTTCGTGGGGTTTCAAGCGGAGATATGCATTTTTTACGAGAATCTTGGTGAGACTTCTGTCCGAAGTATGCGGATTCATCGAGATCGCACTTTTCGAGTTATTTAATGCGAGAAACAAGTTATCTAGTGTTTTCACCACTCCACAGTGCGTATGATATGCAGAACCGACGATATCTTGGTTTTCGTGGGGTTTCAAGCTCAGATATGCATTTTCTTCCATAATCTTGGTGAGACTTCTGTCCGAAGTATGCGGATTCATCGAGATCGCTCTTTTCGAGACATTTAATGCGAGAAACACGTTATCTGGTGTTTTCACCACTCCACAGTGCGTTTGATATGCAGTACCAGCGATATCTTGGTTTTCGTGGGGTTTCAAGCGGAGATATGCATTTTTTACGAGAATCTTGGTGAGACTTCTGTCCGAAGTATGCAGAATCATCGAGATCGCTCTATTCGTGCTATTTAATGCGACAAACACGTTATCTGTTGTTTTCAGCACTCCACAGTGCGTTTGATATGCAGAACCAGCGATATCTTGGTTTTCGTGGGGTTTCAAGCTGAGATATGCATTTTTTACGATAATCTTGGTGAGACTTCTGTCCGAAGTATACTTAATCTTCGAGATCGCTCTATTCGAGCTATTTAATGCGAGAAACACGTTATCTGGTGTTTTCAGCACTCCACAGTGCGTTTGATATGCAGAACCAGCGATATCTTGGCTTTCGTGGGGTTTCAAGCTGAGATATGCATTTTTTACGATAATCTTGGTGAGACTTCTGTCCGAATGTATGCAGAATAATCGAGATCGCACTTTTCGAGCTATTTAATGCGAGAAACACGTTATCTGGTGTTTTCACCACTCCACAGTGCGTTTGATATGCAGAACAGGAGATATCTTGGTTTTCGTGGGGTTTCAAGCTCAGATATGCATTTTCTGCGATGATCTTGGTGAGACTTCTGTCCGAAGTATGCGGAATCATCGAGATCGCTCTTTTCGAGATATTTAATGCGAGAAACACGTTATCTGGTATTTTCACCACTCCACAGTGCGTTTGATATGCAGAACCGGCGATATCTTGGTTTTTGTGGCGTTTCAAGCTCAGATATGCGTTTTCTGCGATTATCTTGGTGAGACTTCTGTCCGAAGTATGCAGAATCATCGAGATCGCTCTTTTCGACCTATTTAATGCGAGCAAACACGTTATCTGGTGTTTTCACCACTCCACAGTGCGTTTGATATGCAGAACCAGCGAAATCTTGGTTTTCGTGGGGTTTCAAGCTGAGATATGCATTTTTTACGATAATCTTGGTGAGACTTCTGTCCGAAGTATGCTTAATCTTCGAGATCGCTCTATTCGAGCTATTTAATGCGAGAAACACGTTATCTTGTGTTTTCAGCACTCCACAGTGCGTTTGATACGCAGAACCAGCGATATCTTGGCTTTCGTGGGGTTTCAAGCTGAGATATACATTTTTTACAATAATCTTGGTGAGACTTCTGTCCGAAGTATGCAGAATCATCGAGATCGCACTTTTCGAGCTATTTAATGCGAGAAACACGTTATCAGGAGTTTTCAGCACTCCACAGTGCGTTTGATATGCAGAACCAGCGATATCTGGGTTTTCGTGGGGTTTCAAGCTGAGATATGCATTTTCTGCGATAATCTTGGTGAGACTTCTGTCCGAAGTGTGCAGAATCATCGAGATCGCTCTTTTCGAGCTATTTAATGCGAGAAACACGTTTTCTGGGGTTTTCACCACACCACAGTTCGTTTTATATGCAGAACAGGTGATATCTTGGTTTTCGAGGGGTTTCTGCAATAAACTTGGTGAGACTTCTGTCCGAAGTATGCTGAATCATCGAGATCGCTCTTTTCGAGATAGTTAATGCGAGAAAAACCTTATCTGGTGTTTTCACCACTCCACAGTGCGTTTGATATGCAGAACCAGCGATATCTTGGCTTTCGTGGGGTTTCAAGCTGAGATATGCATTTTTCACGATAATGTTGCTGAGACTTCTGTCCGAAGTATGCAGAATCATCGAGATCGCTCTTTTCGAGCTATTTAATGCGAGAAACACGTTATCTGGTATTTCCACCACACCACAGAGCGTTTGATATGCAGCACCAGCGATATCTTGGTTTTCGTGGGGTTTCAAGCTGAGATATGCATTTTCTGCGATAATCTTGATGAGACTTCTGTCCGAAGTATGCAGAATCATCGAGATCGCACTTTTCGAGTTATTTAATGCGAGAAACAAGTTATCTAGTGTTTTCACCACTCCACAGTGCGTATGATATGCAGAACCGACGATATCTTGGTTTTCGTGGGGTTTCAAGCTCAGATATGCATTTTCTGCCATAATCTTGGTGAGACTTCTGTCCGAAGTATGCGGAATCATCGAGATCGCTCTTTTCGAGACATTTAATGCGAGAAACACGTTATCTGGTGTTTTCACCACTCCACAGTGCGTTTGATATGCAGTACCAGCGATATCTTGGTTTTCGTGGGGTTTCAAGCGGAGATATGCATTTTTTACGAGAATCTTGGTGAGACTTCTGTCCGAAGTATGCAGAATCATCGAGATCGCTCTATTCGTGCTATTTAATGCGACAAACACGTTATCTGTTGTTTTCAGCACTCCACAGTGCGTTTGATAAGCAGAACCAGCGATATCTTGGTTTTCGTGTGGTTTCAAGCTGAGATATGCATTTTTTACGATAATCTTGGTGAGACTTCTGTCCGAAGTATACTTAATCTTCGAGATCGCTCTATTCGAGCTATTTAATGCGAGAAACACGTTATCTGGTGTTTTCAGCACTCCACAGTGCGTTTGATATGCAGAACCAGCGATATCTTGGCTTTCGTGGGGTTTCAAGCAGAGATATGCATTTTTTACGATAACCTTGGTGAGACTTCTGTCCGAATGTATGCAGAATAATCGAGATCGCACTTTTCGAGCTATTTAATGCGAGAAACACGTTATCTGGTGTTTTCACCACTCCACAGTGCGTTTGATATGCAGATCAGGAGATATCTTGGTTTTCGTGGGGTTTCAAGCTCAGATATGCATTTTCTGCGATAATCTTGGTGAGACTTCTGTCCGAAGTATGCAGAATCATCGAGATCGCTCTTTTCGAGCTATTTAATGCGAGAAACAAGTTATCTGGTGTTTTCACCACTCCACAGTGCGTTTGATATGCAGAACCAGCGATATCTTTGTTTTCGTGGGGTTTCAAGCTCAGATATGCATTTTCTGCGATGATCTTGGTGAGACTTCTGTCCGAAGTATGCAGAATCATCGAGATCGCTCTTTTCGACCTATTTAATGCGAGCGAACACGTTATCTGGTGTTTTCACCACTCCACAGTGCGTTTGATATGCAGAACCAGCGAAATCTTGGTTTTCGTGGGGTTTCAAGCTGAGATATGCATTTTTTATGATAAGCTTGGTGTAACTTCTGTCCGAAGTATGCTTAATCTTCGAGATCGCTCTATTCGAGCTATTTAATGCGAGAAACACGTTATCTGGTGTTTTCAGCACTCCACAGTGCGTTTGATATGCAGAACCAGCGATATCTTGGCTTTCGTGGGGTTTCAAGCTGAGATATGCATTTTCTGCCATAATCTTGGTGAGACTTCTGTCCGAAGTATGCGGAATCATCGAGATCGCTCTTTTCGAGACATTTAATGCGAGAAACACGTTATCTGGTGTTTTCACCACTCCACAGTGCGTTTGATATGCAGTAGCAGCGATATCTTGGTTTTCGTGGGGTTTCAAGCGGAGATATGCATTTTTTACGAGAATCTTGGTGAGACTTCTGCCCGAAGTATGCAGAATCATCGAGATCGCTCTATTCGTGCTATTTAATGCGACAAACACGTTATCTGTTGTTTTCAGCACTCCACAGTGCGTTTGATATGCAGAACCAGCGATATCTTGGTTTTCGTGGGGTTTCAAGCTGAGATATGCATTTTTTACGATAATCTTGGTGAGACTTCTGTCCGAAGTATACTTAATCTTCGAGATCGCTCTATTCGAGCTATTTAATGCGAGAAACACGTTATCTGGTGTTTTCAGCACTCCACAGTGCGTTTGATATGCAGAACCAGCGATATCTTGGCTTTCGTGGGGTTTCAAGCAGAGATATGCATTTTTTACGATAATCTTGGTGAGACTTCTGTCCGAATGTATGTAGAATAATCGAGATCGCACTTTTCGAGCTATTTAATGCGAGAAACACGTTATCTGGTGTTTTCACCACTCCACAGTGCGTTTGATATGCAGAACAGAAGATATCTTGGTTTTCGTGGGGTTTCAAGCTCAGATATGCATTTTCTGCGATGATCTTGGTGAGACTTCTGTCCGAAGTATGCAGAATCATCGAGATCGCTCTTTTCGAGCTATTTAATGCGAGAAACAAGTTATCTGGTGTTTTCACCACTCCACAGTGCGTTTGATATGCAGAACCAGCGATATCTTCGTTTTCGTGGGGTTTCAAGCTCAGATATGCATTTTCTGCGATGATCTTGGTGAGACTTCTGTCCGAAGTATGCAGAATCATCGAGATCGCTCTTTTCGACCTATTTAATGGGAGCGAACACGTTATCTGGTGTTTTCACCACTCCACAGTGCGTTTGATATGCAGAACCAGCGAAATCTTGGTTTTCGTGGGGTTTCAAGCTGAGATATGCATTTTTTATGATAATCTTCGTGTGACTTCTGTCCGAAGTATGCTTAATCTTCGAGATCGCTCTATTCGAGCTATTTAATGCGACAAACACGTTATCTGTTGTTTTCAGCACTCCACAGTGCGTTTGATAAGCAGAACCAGCGATATCTTGGTTTTCGTGTGGTTTCAAGCTGAGATATGCATTTTTTACGATAATCTTGGTGAGACTTCTGTCCGAAGTATACTTAATCTTCGAGATCGCTCTATTCGAGCTATTTAATGCGAGAAACACGTTATCTGGTGTTTTCAGCACTCCACAGTGCGTTTGATATGCAGAACCAGCGATATCTTGGCTTTCGTGGGGTTTCAAGCAGAGATATGCATTTTTTACGATAACCTTGGTGAGACTTCTGTCCGAATGTATGCAGAATAATCGAGATCGCACTTTTCGAGCTATTTAATGCGAGAAACACGTTATCTGGTGTTTTCACCACTCCACAGTGCGTTTGATATGCAGATCAGGAGATATCTTGGTTTTCGTGGGGTTTCAAGCTCAGATATGCATTTTCTGCGATAATCTTGGTGAGACTTCTGTCCGAAGTATGCAGAATCATCGAGATCGCTCTTTTCGAGCTATTTAATGCGAGAAACAAGTTATCTGGTGTTTTCACCACTCCACAGTGCGTTTGATATGCAGAACCAGCGATATCTTTGTTTTCGTGGGGTTTCAAGCTCAGATATGCATTTTCTGCGATGATCTTGGTGAGACTTCTGTCCGAAGTATGCAGAATCATCGAGATCGCTCTTTTCGACCTATTTAATGCGAGCGAACACGTTATCTGGTGTTTTCACCACTCCACAGTGCGTTTGATATGCAGAACCAGCGAAATCTTGGTTTTCGTGGGGTTTCAAGCTGAGATATGCATTTTTTATGATAAGCTTGGTGTAACTTCTGTCCGAAGTATGCTTAATCTTCGAGATCGCTCTATTCGAGCTATTTAATGCGAGAAACACGTTATCTGGTGTTTTCAGCACTCCACAGTGCGTTTGATATGCAGAACCAGCGATATCTTGGCTTTCGTGGGGTTTCAAGCTGAGATATGCATTTTCTGCCATAATCTTGGTGAGACTTCTGTCCGAAGTATGCGGAATCATCGAGATCGCTCTTTTCGAGACATTTAATGCGAGAAACACGTTATCTGGTGTTTTCACCACTCCACAGTGCGTTTGATATGCAGTAGCAGCGATATCTTGGTTTTCGTGGGGTTTCAAGCGGAGATATGCATTTTTTACGAGAATCTTGGTGAGACTTCTGCCCGAAGTATGCAGAATCATCGAGATCGCTCTATTCGTGCTATTTAATGCGACAAACACGTTATCTGTTGTTTTCAGCACTCCACAGTGCGTTTGATATGCAGAACCAGCGATATCTTGGTTTTCGTGGGGTTTCAAGCTGAGATATGCATTTTTTACGATAATCTTGGTGAGACTTCTGTCCGAAGTATACTTAATCTTCGAGATCGCTCTATTCGAGCTATTTAATGCGAGAAACACGTTATCTGGTGTTTTCAGCACTCCACAGTGCGTTTGATATGCAGAACCAGCGATATCTTGGCTTTCGTGGGGTTTCAAGCAGAGATATGCATTTTTTACGATAATCTTGGTGAGACTTCTGTCCGAATGTATGTAGAATAATCGAGATCGCACTTTTCGAGCTATTTAATGCGAGAAACACGTTATCTGGTGTTTTCACCACTCCACAGTGCGTTTGATATGCAGAACAGAAGATATCTTGGTTTTCGTGGGGTTTCAAGCTCAGATATGCATTTTCTGCGATGATCTTGGTGAGACTTCTGTCCGAAGTATGCAGAATCATCGAGATCGCTCTTTTCGAGCTATTTAATGCGAGAAACAAGTTATCTGGTGTTTTCACCACTCCACAGTGCGTTTGATATGCAGAACCAGCGATATCTTCGTTTTCGTGGGGTTTCAAGCTCAGATATGCATTTTCTGCGATGATCTTGGTGAGACTTCTGTCCGAAGTATGCAGAATCATCGAGATCGCTCTTTTCGACCTATTTAATGGGAGCGAACACGTTATCTGGTGTTTTCACCACTCCACAGTGCGTTTGATATGCAGAACCAGCGAAATCTTGGTTTTCGTGGGGTTTCAAGCTGAGATATGCATTTTTTATGATAATCTTCGTGTGACTTCTGTCCGAAGTATGCTTAATCTTCGAGATCGCTCTATTCGAGCTATTTAATGCGAGAAACACGTTATCTGGTGTTTTCAGCACTCCACAGTGCGTTTGATATGCAGAACCAGCGATATCTTGGCATTCGTGGGGTTTCAAGCTGAGATATGCATTTTTTACGATAATCATGGTGAGACTTCTGTCCGAAGTATGCAGAATCATCGAGATCGCACTTTTCGAGCTATTTAATGCGAGAAACACGTTATCTTGAGTTTTCAGCACTGCACAGTGCGTTTGATATGCAGAACCAGCGATATCTGGGTTTTCGTGGGGTTTCAATCTGAGATATGCATTTTCTGCGATAATCTTGGTGAGACTTCTGTCCGAAGTGTGCAGAATCATCGAGATCGCTCTTTTCGAGCTATTTAATGCGAGAAACACGTTTTCTGGGGTTTTCACCACACCACAGTTCGTTGTATATGCAGAACAGGTGATATCTTGTTTTTCGTGGGGTTTCAAGCTGAGATATGCATTATCTGCGATGATCTTGGTGAGACTTCTGTCCGAAGTATGCAGAATCATCGAGATCGCACTTTTCGAGCTATTTAATGCGAGAAACACGTTATCTGGTATTTTCACCACTCCACAGTGCGTTTGATATGCAGAACCGGCGACATCTTGGATTTCGTCAGGTTTCAAGCTGAGATATGTATTTTCTACGATAATCTTGGTGAGACTTCTGTCCGAAGTATGCAGAATCATCGAGATCGCACTTTTCGAGCTATTTAATGCCAGAAACACGTTATCTGGTGTTTTCAGCACGCCACAGTGCGTTTGATATGCAGAACCAGCGATATCTTTGTGTTCGTGGGGTTTCAAGCTCAGATATGCATTTTCTGCGATGATCTTGGTGAGACTTCTGTCCGAAGTATGCAGAATCATCGAGATCGCTCTTTTCGACCTATTTAATGCGAGCGAACACGTTATCTGGTGTTTTCACCACTCCACAGTGCGTTTGATATGAGGAACCAGCGAAATCTTGGTTTTCGTGGGGTTTCAAGCGGAGATATGCATTTTTTACGAGAATCTTGGTGAGACTTCTGTCCGAAGTATGCAGAATCATCGAGATCGCTCTATTCGTGCTATTTAATGCGACAAACACGTTATCTGTTGTTTTCAGCACTCCACAGTGCGTTTGATATGCAGAACCAGCGATATCTTGGTTTTCGTGGGGTTTCAAGCTGAGATATGCATTTTTTACGATAATCTTGGTGAGACTTCTGTCCGAAGTATACTTAATCTTCGAGATCGCTCTATTCGAGCTATTTAATGCGAGAAACACGTTATCTGGTGTTTTCAGCACTCCACAGTGCGTTTGATATGCAGAACCAGCGATATCTTGGCTTTCGTGGGGTTTCAAGCTGAGATATGCATTTTTTACGATAATCTTGGTGAGACTTCTGTCCGAATGTATGCAGAATAATCGAGATCGCACTTTTCGAGCTATTTAATGCGAGAAACACGTTATCTGGTGTTTTCACCACTCCACAGTGCGTTTGATATGCAGAACAGGAGATATCTTGGTTTTCGTGAGGTTTCTAGCAGAGACATGCATTTTCTGCGATAATCATGGTGAGACTTCTGTCCGAAGTGTGCAGAATCATCGAGATCGATCTTTTCGAGCTATTTAATGCGAGAAACAAGTTATCTGGTGTTTTCACCACTCCACAGTGCGTTTGATATGCAGAACCAGCGATATCTTGGTTTTCGTGGGGTTTCAAGCTCAGATATGCATTTTTTACGATAATCTTGATGACACTTCTGTCCGAAGTATGCTTAATCATCGAGATCGCACTTTTCGAGCTATTTAATGCGAGAAACACGTTATCTGGTGTTTTCACCACTCCGCAGTGCGTTTGATATGCAGAACCAGCGATATCTGGGTTTTCGTGGGGTTTCAATCTGAGATATGCATTTTTTACGATAATCTTGATGACACTTCTGTCCGAAGTATGCTTAATCATCGAGACCGCTCGTTTCGACCTATTTAATGCGAGAAACACGTTATCTGGTGTTTTCAAGACTCCACAGTGCGTATGATATGCAGAACCGGCGATATCTTGGTTTTCGTGGGGTTTCAAGCTCAGATATGCATTTTCTGCGATGATCTTGGTGAGACTTCTGTCCGAAGTATGCAGAATCATCGAGATCGCTCTTTTCGACCTATTTAATGCGAGCGAACACGTTATCTGGTGTTTTCACCACTCCACAGTGCGTTTGATATGCAGAACCAGCGAAATCTTGGTTTTCGTGGGGTTTCAAGCTGAGATATGCATTTTTTATGATAATCTTGGTGAGACTTCTGTCCGAAGTATGCTTAATCTTCGAGATCGCTCTATTCGAGCTATTTAATGCGAGAAACACGTTATCTGGTGTTTTCAGCACTCCACAGTGCGTTTGATATGCAGAACCAGCGATATCTTGGCTTTCGTGGGGTTTCAAGCTGAGATATGCATTTTTTACGATAATCATGGTGAGACTTCTGTCCGAAGTATGCAGAATCATCGAGATCGCACTTTTCGAGCTATTTAATGCGAGAAACACGTTATCTGGAGTTTTCAGCACTGCACAGTGCGTTTGATATGCAGAACAAGCGATATCTGGGTTTTCGTGGGGTTTCAATCTGAGATATGCATTTTCTGCGATAATCTTGGTGAGACTTCTGTCCGAAGTGTGCAGAATCATCGAGATCGCTCTTTTCGAGCTATTTAATGCGAGAAACACGTTTTCTGGTATTTTCACCACTCCACAGTGCGTTTGATATGCAGAACCGGCGACATCTTGGATTTCGTCAGGTTTCAAGCTGAGATATGCATTTTTTACGATAATCATGGTGAGACTTCTGTCCGAAGTATGCAGAATCATCGAGATCGCACTTTTCGAGCTATTTAATGCGAGAAACACGTTATCTGGTGTTTTCAGCACGCCACAGTGCGTTTGATATGCAGAACCGGCGATATCTTGGTTTTCGTGGGGTTTCAAGCTGATATATGCATTATCTGCGATAATCTTGGTGAGACTTCTGTCCGAAGTATGCAGAATCATCGAGATCGCACTTTTCGAGCTATTTAATGCGAGAAACACGTTATCTGGTGTTTTCACCACTCCACAGTGCGATTGATATGCAGAACCGGCGATATCTTGGTTTTTGTGGCGTTTCAAGCTCAGATATGCATTTTTTACGATAATCATGGTGAGACTTCTGTCCGAAGTGTGCAGAATCATCGAGATCGCTCTTTTCGAGCTATTTAATGCGAGAAACACGTTGTCTGGTGTTTTCACCACTCCACAGTTGGTTTGATATGCAGAACCGGCGATGTTTGGTTTTCGTCGGGTTTCAAGCTGAGATATGCATTTTCTACGATAATCTTGGTGAAACATCTGTCCGAAGTATGCAGAAACATCAAGAGCGCTCTTTTCGAGCTATTTAATGCGAGAAACACGTATTCTGGGGTTTTCACCACACCACAGTTCGTTGGATGTGCAGAACCGGAGATATCTTGGTTTTCGTGGGGTTTCAAGCTCAGATATGCATGTTCTGCGATAATCTTGGTGATACTTCTGTCCGAAGTATGCAGAATCATCGAGATCGCACTTTTCGAGCTATTTAATGCGAGAAACACGTTATCTGGTGTTTTCACCACTCCACAGTGCGTTTGATATGCAGAAACAGGAGATATCTTGGTTTTAGTGGGGTTTCAAGCTGAGATATGCATTATCTGCGATAATCTTGGTGAGACTTCTGTCCGAAGTATGCAGAATCATCGAGATCGCACTTTTCGAGCTATTTAATGCGAGAAACACGTTACCTGGTGTTTTCACCACTCCACAGTGCGTATGATATGCAGAACCGGCGATATCTTGGTTTTCGTGGGGTTTCAAGCTGAGATATGCATTATCTGCGATAATCTTGGTGAGACTTCTGTCCGAAGTATGCAGAATCATCGAGATCGCACTTTTCGAGCTATTTAATGCGAGAAACACGTTATCTGGTGTTTTCACCACTCCACAGTGCGTTTGATATGCAGAACCGGCGATATCTTGGTTTTTGTGGCGTTTCAAGCTCAGATATGCATTTTCTGCGATGATCTTGGTGAGACTTCTGTCCGAAGTATGCAGAATCATCGAGATCGCACTTTTCGAGCTATTTAATGCGAGAAACACGTTATCTGGTGTTTTCGGCACTCCACAGTGCGTTTGATATGCAGAACCAGCGATATCTGGGTTTTCGTTGGGTTTGAAGCTGAGATATGCATTTTTTACGATAATCTTGATGAGACTTCTGTCCGAAGAGTGCAGAATCATCGAGATCGCTCTTGTCGAGCTATTTAATGCGAGAAACAAGTTATCTGGTGTTTTCACCACTCCACAGTCCGTTTGATATGCAGAACCAGCGATATCTTCGTTTTCTTGGGGTTTCCGGCTCAGATATGCATTTTCTGCGATGATCTTGGTGAGACTTCTGTCCGAGGTATGCAGAATCATCGAGATCGCACTTTTCGAGCTATTTAATGCGAGAAACACGTTATCTGGTGTTTTCACCACTCCGCAGTGCGTTTGATATGCAGAACCGGCGATATCTTGGTTTTCGTGGGGTTTCAAGCTGATATATGCATTATCTGCTATAATCTTGGTGAGACTTCTGTCCGAAGTATGCAGAATCATCGAGATCGCACTTTTCGAGCTATTTAATGCGAGAAACACGTTATCTGGTGTTTTCACCACTCCACAGTGCGATTGATATGCAGAACCGGCGATATCTTGGTTTTTGGGCGTTTCAAGCTCAGATATGCATTTTTTACGATAATCATGGTGAGACTTCTGTCCGAAGTGTGCAGAATCATCGAGATCGCTCTTTTCGAGCTATTTAATGCGAGAAACACGTTGTCTGGTGTTTTCACCACTCCACAGTTGGTTTGATATGCAGAACCGGCGATGTTTGGTTTTCGTCGGATTTCAAGCTGAGATATGCATTTTCTACGATAATCTTGGTGAAACATCTGTCCGAAGTATGCAGAAACATCAAGAGCGCTCTTTTCGAGCTATTTAATGCGAGAAACACGTATTCTGGGGTTTTCACCACACCACAGTTCGTTGGATGTGCAGAACCGGAGATATCTTGGTTTTCGTGGGGTTTCAAGCTCAGATATGCATTATCTGCGATAATCTTGGTGAGACTTCTGTCCGAAGTATGCAGAAGCATCGAGATCGCACTTTTCGAGCTATTTAATGCGAGAAACACGTTATCTGGTGTTTTCAGCACTCCACAGTGCGTTTGATATGCAGAACCGGAGATATCTTCGTTTTCGTGGGGTTTCAAGCTGAGATATGCATTATCTGCCATAATCTTGGTGAGACTTCTGTCCGAAGTATGTAGAATCATCGAGATCGCACTTTTCGAGCTATTTAATGCGAGAAACACGTTATCTGGTGTTTTCACCACTCCGCAGTGCGTTTGATATGCAGAACCAGCGATATCTGGGTTTTCGTGGGGTTTCAATCTGAGATATGCATTTTTTACGATAATCTTGATGATACTTCTGTCCGAAGTATGCTTAATCATCGAGACCGCTCGTTTCGACCTACTTAATGCGAGAAACACGTTATCTGGTGTTTTCACCACTCCACAGTGCGTTTGATATGCAGAACCAGCGAAATCTTGGTTTTCGTGGGGTTTCAAGCTGAGATCGGCATTTTCTGCGACAATCATGATGAGACTTCTGTTAGAAGTATGCAGAATCATCGAGATCGCACTTTTCGAGCTATTGAATGCGACAAACACGTTATCTGGTGTTTTCACCACTCCGCAGTTGGTTTGATATGCAGAACCGGCGATGTTTGGTTTTCGTCGGGTTTCAAGCTAAGATATGCATTTTCTACGATAATCTTGGTGAAACATCTGTCCGAAGTATGCAGATACATCGAGATCGCTCGCTTCGAGCTATTTAATGCGACAAACACGTTATCTGGTGTTTTCACCACTCCATAGTGCGTTTGATATGCAGAACCAGCGATATCTTGGTTTTCGTGGGGTTTCAAGCTCAGATATGCATTTTCGGCGATAATCTTGGTGAGACTTCTGTCCGAAGTATGCAGAAACATCGAGAGCGCTCTTTTCGAGCTATTTAATGCGAGAAACTAGTTTTCTGGGGTTTTCACCACTCCACAGTTCGTTGGATATGCAGAACCGGAGATATCTTGGTTTTCGTGGGGTTTCAAGCTGAGATATGCATTTTCTGCGATAATCTTGGTGAGACTTCTGTCCGAAGTATGCAGAATCATCGAGATCGCTCTTTTCGAGCTATGTAATGCGAGAAACAAGTTACCTGGTGTTTTCACCACTCCACAGTGCGTTTGATATGCAGAACCAGCGATATCTTGGTTTTCGTGGGGTTTCAAGCTCAGATATGCATTTTTTACGATAATCTTGATGACACTTCTGTCCGAAGTATGCTTAATCATCGAGATCGCACTTTTCGAGCTATTTAATGCGAGAAACACGTTATCTGGTGTTTTCACCACTCCGCAGTGCGTTTGATATGCAGAACCAGCGATATCTGGGTTTTCGTGGGGTTTCAATCTGAGATATGCATTTTTTACGATAATCTTGATGACACTTCTGTCCGAAGTATGCTTAATCATCGAGACCGCTCGTTTCGACCTATTTAATGCGAGAAACACGTTATCTGGTGTTTTCAAGACTCCACAGTGCGTATGATATGCAGAACCGGCGATATCTTGGTTTTCGTGGGGTTTCAATCTGAGATATGCATTATCTGCGATAATCTTGGTGAGACTTCTGTCCGAAGTATGCAGAAGCATCGAGATCGCACTTTTCGAGCTGTTTAATGCGAGAAATACGTTATCTGGTGTTTTCAGCACTCCACAGTGCGTTTGATATGCAGAACCGGAGATATCTTCGTTTTCGTGGGGTTTCAAGCTGAGATATGCATTATCTGCCATAATCTTGGTGAGACTTCTGTCCGAAGTATGCAGAATCATCGAGATCGCACTTTTCGAGCTATTTAATGCGAGAAACACGTTATCTGGTGTTTTCACCACTCCGCAGTGCGTTTGATATGCAGAACCAGCGATATCTGGGTTTTCGTGGGGTTTCAATCTGAGATATGCATTTTTTACGATAATCTTGATGATACTTCTGTCCGAAGTATGCTTAATCATCGAGACCGCTCGTTTCGACCTACTTAATGCGAGAAACACGTTATCTGGTGTTTTCACCACTCCACAGTGCGTTTGATATGCAGAACCAGCGAAATATTGGTTTTCGTGGGGTTTCAAGCTGAGATCGGCATTTTCTGCGACAATCATGATGAGACTTCTGTTAGAAGTATGCTTAATCATCGAGATCGCACTTTTCGAGCTATTTAATGCGAGAAACACGTTATCTGGTGTTTTCACCACTCCGCAGTGCGTTTGATATGCAGAACCGGCGATATCTTGGTTTTCGTGGGGTTTCAAGCTGATATATGCATTATCTGCTATAATCTTGGTGAGACTTCTGTCCGAAGTATGCAGAATCATCGAGATCGCACTTTTCGAGCTATTTAATGCGAGAAACACGTTATCTGGTGTTTTCACCACTCCACAGTGCGATTGATATGCAGAACCGGCGATATCTTGGTTTTTGGGCGTTTCAAGCTCAGATATGCATTTTTTACGATAATCATGGTGAGACTTCTGTCCGAAGTGTGCAGAATCATCGAGATCGCTCTTTTCGAGCTATTTAATGCGAGAAACACGTTGTCTGGTGTTTTCACCACTCCACAGTTGGTTTGATATGCAGAACCGGCGATGTTTGGTTTTCGTCGGATTTCAAGCTGAGATATGCATTTTCTACGATAATCTTGGTGAAACATCTGTCCGAAGTATGCAGAAACATCAAGAGCGCTCTTTTCGAGCTATTTAATGCGAGAAACACGTATTCTGGGGTTTTCACCACACCACAGTTCGTTGGATGTGCAGAACCGGAGATATCTTGGTTTTCGTGGGGTTTCAAGCTCAGATATGCATTATCTGCGATAATCTTGGTGAGACTTCTGTCCGAAGTATGCAGAAGCATCGAGATCGCACTTTTCGAGCTATTTAATGCGAGAAACACGTTATCTGGTGTTTTCAGCACTCCACAGTGCGTTTGATATGCAGAACCGGAGATATCTTCGTTTTCGTGGGGTTTCAAGCTGAGATATGCATTATCTGCCATAATCTTGGTGAGACTTCTGTCCGAAGTATGTAGAATCATCGAGATCGCACTTTTCGAGCTATTTAATGCGAGAAACACGTTATCTGGTGTTTTCACCACTCCGCAGTGCGTTTGATATGCAGAACCAGCGATATCTGGGTTTTCGTGGGGTTTCAATCTGAGATATGCATTTTTTACGATAATCTTGATGATACTTCTGTCCGAAGTATGCTTAATCATCGAGACCGCTCGTTTCGACCTACTTAATGCGAGAAACACGTTATCTGGTGTTTTCACCACTCCACAGTGCGTTTGATATGCAGAACCAGCGAAATCTTGGTTTTCGTGGGGTTTCAAGCTGAGATCGGCATTTTCTGCGACAATCATGATGAGACTTCTGTTAGAAGTATGCAGAATCATCGAGATCGCACTTTTCGAGCTATTGAATGCGACAAACACGTTATCTGGTGTTTTCACCACTCCGCAGTTGGTTTGATATGCAGAACCGGCGATGTTTGGTTTTCGTCGGGTTTCAAGCTAAGATATGCATTTTCTACGATAATCTTGGTGAAACATCTGTCCGAAGTATGCAGATACATCGAGATCGCTCGCTTCGAGCTATTTAATGCGACAAACACGTTATCTGGTGTTTTCACCACTCCATAGTGCGTTTGATATGCAGAACCAGCGATATCTTGGTTTTCGTGGGGTTTCAAGCTCAGATATGCATTTTCGGCGATAATCTTGGTGAGACTTCTGTCCGAAGTATGCAGAAACATCGAGAGCGCTCTTTTCGAGCTATTTAATGCGAGAAACTAGTTTTCTGGGGTTTTCACCACTCCACAGTTCGTTGGATATGCAGAACCGGAGATATCTTGGTTTTCGTGGGGTTTCAAGCTGAGATATGCATTTTCTGCGATAATCTTGGTGAGACTTCTGTCCGAAGTATGCAGAATCATCGAGATCGCTCTTTTCGAGCTATGTAATGCGAGAAACAAGTTACCTGGTGTTTTCACCACTCCACAGTGCGTTTGATATGCAGAACCAGCGATATCTTGGTTTTCGTGGGGTTTCAAGCTCAGATATGCATTTTTTACGATAATCTTGATGACACTTCTGTCCGAAGTATGCTTAATCATCGAGATCGCACTTTTCGAGCTATTTAATGCGAGAAACACGTTATCTGGTGTTTTCACCACTCCGCAGTGCGTTTGATATGCAGAACCAGCGATATCTGGGTTTTCGTGGGGTTTCAATCTGAGATATGCATTTTTTACGATAATCTTGATGACACTTCTGTCCGAAGTATGCTTAATCATCGAGACCGCTCGTTTCGACCTATTTAATGCGAGAAACACGTTATCTGGTGTTTTCAAGACTCCACAGTGCGTATGATATGCAGAACCGGCGATATCTTGGTTTTCGTGGGGTTTCAATCTGAGATATGCATTATCTGCGATAATCTTGGTGAGACTTCTGTCCGAAGTATGCAGAAGCATCGAGATCGCACTTTTCGAGCTATTTAATGCGAGAAACACGTTATCTGGTGTTTTCAGCACTCCACAGTGCGTTTGATATGCAGAACCGGAGATATCTTCGTTTTCGTGGGGTTTCAAGCTGAGATATGCATTATCTGCCATAATCTTGGTGAGACTTCTGTCCGAAGTATGCAGAATCATCGAGATCGCACTTTTCGAGCTATTTAATGCGAGAAACACGTTATCTGGTGTTTTCACCACTCCGCAGTGCGTTTGATATGCAGAACCAGCGATATCTGGGTTTTCGTGGGGTTTCAATCTGAGATATGCATTTTTTACGATAATCTTGATGATACTTCTGTCCGAAGTATGCTTAATCATCGAGACCGCTCGTTTCGACCTACTTAATGCGAGAAACACGTTATCTGGTGTTTTCACCACTCCACAGTGCGTTTGATATGCAGAACCAGCGAAATATTGGTTTTCGTGGGGTTTCAAGCTGAGATCGGCATTTTCTGCGACAATCATGATGAGACTTCTGTTAGAAGTATGCAGAATCATCGAGATCGCACTTTTCGAGCTATTGAATGCGAGAAACACGTTATCTGGTGTTTTCACCACTCCGCAGTTGTTTTGAATATGCAGAACCGGCGATGTTTGGTTTTCGTCGGGTTTCAAGCTAAGATATGCATTTTCTACGATAATCTTGGTGAAACATCTGTCCGAAGTATGCAGATACATCGAGATCGCTCGCTTCGAGCTATTTAATGCGAGAAACACGTTATCTGGTGTTTTCACCACTCCACAGTGCGTTTGATATGCAGAACCGACGATATCTTGGTTTTCGTGGGGTTTCAAGCTCAGATATGCATTTTCTGCGATAATCTTGGTGAGACTTCTGTCCGAAGTATGCAGAAACATCGAGAGCGCTCTTTTCTAGCTATTTAATGCGAGAAACACGTTTTCTGTGGTTTTCGCCACACCACAGTTCGTTGGATATGCAGAACCGGAGATATCTTGGTTTTCGTGGGGTTTCAAGCTGAGATATGCATTTTCTGCGATTATCTTGGTGAGACTTCTGTCCGAAGTATGCAGAATCATCGAGATCGCTCGTTTCGAGGTATTTAATGCGACAAACACGTTATCTGGTGTTTTCACCACTCCATAGTGCGTTTGATATGCAGAACCAGCGATATCTTGGTTTTCGTGGGGTTTCAAGCTCAGATATGCATTTTCGGCGATAATCTTGGTGAGACTTCTGTCCGAAGTATGCAGAAACATCGAGAGCGCTCTTTTCGAGCTATGTAATGCGAGAAACAAGTTACCTGGTGTTTTCACCACTCCACAGTGCGTTTGATATGCAGAACCAGCGATATCTTGGTTTTCGTGGGGTTTCAAGCTCAGATATGCATTTTCGGTGATAAATTTGGTGAGACTTCTGTACGAAGTATGCAGAATCATCGAGATCGCACTTTTCGAGCTATTTAATGCGAGAAACACGTTATTTGGTGTTTTCACCACTCCACAGTGCGTTTGATATGCAGAACCGGCGATATCTTGGTTTTCGTGGGGATTCAAGCTGAGATATGCATTTTCTGTGATTATCTTGGTGAGACTTCTGTCCGAAGTATGCAGAATCATCGAGATCGCTCGTTTCGAGGTATTTAATGCGACAAACACGTTATCTGGTGTTTTCACCACTCCATAGAGCGTTTGATATGCAGAACCAGCGATATCTTGGTTTTCGTGGGGTTTCAAGCTCAGATGTGCATTTTCGGCGATAATCTTGGTGAGACTTCTGTCCGAAGTATGCAGAAACATCGAGAGCGCTCTTTTCGAGCTATGTAATGCGAGAAACAAGTTACCTGGTGTTTTCACCACTCCACAGTGCGTTTGATATGCAGAACCAGCGATATCTTGGTTTTCGTGGGGTTTCAAGCTCAGATATGCATTTTCGGTGATAAATTTGGTGAGACTTCTGTACGAAGTATGCAGAAACATCGAGATCGCACTTTTCGAGCTATTTAATGCGAGAAACACGTTATTTGGTGTTTTCACCACTCCACAGTGCGTTTGATATGCAGAACCGGCGATATCTTGGTTTTCGTGGGGATTCAAGCTGAGATATGCATTTTCTGCGATTATCTTGGTGAGACTTCTGTCCGAAGTATGCAGAAACATCGAGAGCGCTCTTTTCTAGCTATTTAATGCGAGAAACACGTTTTCTGTGGTTTTCGCCACACCACAGTTCGTTGGATATGCAGAACCGGAGATATCTTGGTTTTCGTGGGGTTTCAAGCTGAGATATGCATTTTCTGCGATTATCTTGGTGAGACTTCAGACAGAAGTATGCAGAATTCACTATATCGCTCTTTTCGAGCTATTTAATGCGAAAAAACAAGTTTTCTGGTGATTTCAACATTCCACAGTGCGTTTGATATGCAGAACCGACGACATCTTGATTGTCGTGAGGTTTCAAGCTGAGATATGCATTTTCTACGATAATCTTGGTGAAACATCTGTCCGAAGTATGCAGAAACATCGAGATCGCTCGCTTCGAGCTATTTAATGCGAGAAACACGTTATCTGGTGTTTTCACCACTCCACAGTGCGTTTGATATGCAGAACCGACGATATCTTGGTTTTCGTGGGGTTTCAAGCTCAGATATGCATTTTCTGCGATAATCTTGGTGAGACTTCTGTCCGAAGTATGCAGAAACATCGAGAGCGCTCTTTTCTAGCTATTTAATGCGAGAAACACGTTTTCTGTGGTTTTCGCCACACCACAGTTCGTTGGATATGCAGAACCGGAGATATCTTGGTTTTCGTGGGGTTTCAAGCTGAGATATGCATTTTCTGCGATTATCTTGGTGAGACTTCTGTCCGAAGTATGCTTAATCATCGAGATCGCTCGTATCGAGCTATTTAATGCGAGAAACACGTTATCTGGTGGTTTCACCACTCCACAGTACGTATGATATGCAGAACCGACGATATCATGGTTTTCGTGGGGTTTGAAGCTCAGATATGTATTTTCTGCGATAATCTTGGTGAGACTTCTGTCCGAAGTATGCAGAAACATCGAGAGCGCTCTTTTCTAGCTATTTAATGCGAGAAACACGTTTTCTGTGGTTTTCGCCACACCACAGTTCGTTGGATATGCAGAACCGGAGATATCTTGGTTTTCGTGGGGTTTCAAGCTGAGATATGCATTTTCTGCGATTATCTTGGTGAGACTTCTGTCCGAAGTATGCAGAATCATCGAGATCGCTCGTTTCGAGCTATTTAATGCGACAAACACGTTATCTGGTGTTTTCACCACTCCATAGTGCGTTTGATATGCAGAACCAGCGATATCTTGGTTTTCGTGGGGTTTCAAGCTCAGATATGCATTTTCGGCGATAATCTTGGTGAGACTTCTGTCCGAAGTATGCAGAAACATCGAGAGCGCTCTTTTCGAGCTATTTAATGCGAGAAACTAGTTTTCTGGGGTTTTCACCACTCCACAGTGCGTTTGATATGCAGAACCGGCGATATCTTGGTTTTCGTGGTGTTTCAAGCTCAGATATGCATTTTCTGTGATAAATTTGGAGAGACTTCTGTACGAAGTATGCAGAATCATCGAGATCGCACTTTTCGAGCTATTTAATGCGAGAAACACGTTATTTGGTGTTTTCACCACTCCACAGTGCGTTTAATATGCAGAACCGGCGATATCTTGGTTTTCGTGGGGTTTCAAGCTGAGATCGGCATTTTCTGCGATAATCTTGGTGAGACTTCTGTCCGAAGTATGCAGAATCATCGAGATCGCACTTTTCGAGCTATCTAATGCGAGAAACACGTTATCTGGTGTTTTCACCACTCCACAGTGCGTTTGATATGCAGAACCGGCGATATCTTGGTTTTTGTGGCGTTTCAAGCTCAGATATGCATTTTCTGCGATGATCTTGGTGAGACTTCTGTCCGAAGTATGCAGAATCATCGAGATCGCACTTTTCGAGCTATTTAATGCGAGAAACACGTTATCTGGTTCTTTCGGCACTCCACAGTGCGTTTGATATGCAGAACCAGCGATATCTGGTTTTTCGTTGGGTTTGAAGCTGAGATATGCATTTTTTACGATAATCTTGATGAGACTTCTGTCCGAAGTATGCTTAATCATCGAGATCGCTCGTTTCGAGCTATTTAATGCGAGAAACACGTTATCTGGTGTTTTCACCACTCCACAGTGCGTATGATATGCAGAACCGACGATATCTTGGTTTTCGTGGGGTTTCAAGCTCAGATATGCATGTTCTGCGATAATCTTGGTGATACTTCTGTCCGAAGTATGCAGAATCATCGAGATCGCACTTTTCGAGCTATTTAATGCGAGAAACACGTTATCTGGTGTTTTCACCACTCCACAGTGCGTTTGATATGCAGAAACAGGAGATATCTTGGTTTTAGTGGGGTTTCAAGCTGAGATATGCATTATCTGCCATAATCTTGGTGAGACTTCTGTCCGAAGTATGCAGAATCATGGAGATCGCACTTTTCGAGCTATTTAATGCGAGAAACACGTTATCTGGTGTTTTCACCACTCCACAGTGCGTATGATATGCAGAACCGGCGATATCTTGGTTTTCGTGGGGTTTCAAGCTGAGATATGCATTTTCTGAGATAATCATGGTGAGACTTCTGTCCGAAGAGTGCAGAATCATCGAGATCGCTCTTGTCGAGCTATTTAATGCGAGAAACAAGTTATCTGGTGTTTTCACCACTCCACAGTCCGTTTGATATGCAGAACCAGCGATATCTTTGTTTTCATGGGGTTTCCGGCTCAGATATGCATTTTCTGCGATGATCTTGGTGAGACTTCTGTCCGAAGTATGCAGAATCATCGAGATCGCACTTTTCGAGCTATTTAATGCGAGAAACACGTTATCTGGTGTTTTCACCACTCCGCAGTGCGTTTGATATGCAGAACCAGCGATATCTGGGTTTTCGTGGGGTTTCAATCTGAGATATGCATTTTTTATGATAATCTTGATGACACTTCTGTCCGAAGTATGCTTAATCATCGAGACCGCTCGTTTCGACCTATTTAATGCGAGAAACACGTTATCTGGTGTTTTCAAGACTCCACAGTGCGTATGATATGCAGAACCGGCGATATCTTGGTTTTCGTGGGGTTTCAATCTGAGATATGCATTATCTGCGATAATCTTGGTGAGACTTCTGTCCGAAGTATGCAGAAGCATCGAGATCGCACTTTTCGAGCTATTTAATGCGAGAAACACGTTATCTGGTGTTTTCAGCACTCCACAGTGCGTTTGATATGCAGAACCGGAGATATCTTCATTTTCGTGGGGTTTCAAGCTGAGATATGCATTATCTGCCATAATCTTGGTGAGACTTCTGTCCGAAGTATGCAGAATCATCGAGATCGCACTTTTCGAGCTATTTAATGCGAGAAACACGTTATCTGGTGTTTTCACCACTCCGCAGTGCGTTTGATATGGAGAACCAGCGATATCTGGGTTTTCGTGGGGTTTCAATCTGAGATATGCATTTTTTACGATAATCTTGATGATACTTCTGTCCGAAGTATGCTTAATCATCGAGACCGCTCGTTTCGACCTACTTAATGCGAGAAACACGTTATCTGGTGTTTTCACCACTCCACAGTGCGTTTGATATGCAGAACCAGCGAAATCTTGGTTTTCGTGGGGTTTCAAGCTGAGATCGGCATTTTCTGCGACAATCATGATGAGACTTCTGTTAGAAGTATGCAGAATCATCGAGATCGCACTTTTCGAGCTATTGAATGCGAGAAACACGTTATCTGGTGTTTTCACCACTCCGCAGTTGGTTTGATATGCAGAACCGGCGATGTTTGGTTTTCGTCGGGTTTCAAGCTAAGATATGCATTTTCTACGATAATCTTGGTGAGACTTCTGTCCGAAGTATGCAGAAACATCGAGAGCGCTCTTTTCTAGCTATTTAATGCGAGAAACACGTTTTCTGTGGTTTTCGCCACACCACAGTTCGTTGGATATGCAGAACCGGAGATATCTTGGTTTTCGTGGGGTTTCAATCTGAGATATGCATTTTCTGCGATTATCTTGGTGAGACTTCTGTCCGAAGTATGCAGAATCATCGAGATCGCTCGTTTCGAGCTATTTAATGCGACAAACACGTTATCTGGTGTTTTCACCACTCCATAGTGCGTTTGATATGCAGAACCAGCGATATCTTGGTTTTCGTGGGGTTTCAAGCTCAGATATGCATTTTCGGCGATAATCTTGGTGAGACTTCTGTCCGAAGTATGCAGAAACATCGAGAGCGCTCTTTTCGAGCTATTTAATGCGAGAAACTAGTTTTCTGGGGTTTTCACCACTCCGCATTTCGTTGGATATGCAGAACCGGAGATATCTTGGTTTTCGTGGGGTTTCAAGCTGAGATATGCATTTTCTGCGATAATCTTGGTGAGACTTCTGTCCGAAGTATGCAGAATCATCGAGATCGCTCTTTTCGAGCTATGTATTGCGAGAAACAAGTTACCTGGTGTTTTCACCACTCCACAGTGCGTTTGATATGCAGAACCAGCGATATCTTGGTTTTCGTGGGGTTTCAAGCTCAGATATGCATTTTCTGTGATAAATTTGGTGAGACTTCTGTACGAAGTATGCAGAATCATCGAGATCGCACTTTTCGAGCTATTTAATGCGAGAAACACGTTATTTGGTGTTTTCACCACTCCACAGTGCGTTTGATATGCAGAACCGGCGATATCTTGGTTTTCGTGGGGTTTCAAGCTGAGATATGCATTTTCTGCGATTATCTTGGTGAGACTTCTGTCCGAAGTATGCAGAATCATCGAGATCGCTCGTTTCGAGCTATTTAATGCGACAAACACGTTATCTGGTGTTTTCACCACTCCACAGTGCGTTTGATATGCAGATCCGGCAACATCTTGATTTTCGAGAGGTTTCAAGCTGAGATATGCATTTTCTGCGATAATATTGGTGAGACTTCAGACAGAAGTATGCAGAATTCACTATATCGCTCTTTTCGAGCTATTTAATGCGAAAAAACAAGTTTTCTGGTGATTTCAACATTCCACAGTGCGTTTGATATGCAGAACCGACGACATCTTGATTGTCGTGACTTTTCAAGCTGAGATATGCATTTTCTGCGATAATCTTGGTGAGACTTCTGTCCGAAGTATGCAGAATCATCGAGATCGCTCTTTTCGAGCTATGTAATGCGAGAAACAAGTTACCTGGTGTTTTCACCACTCCACAGTGCGTTTGATATGCAGAACCAGCGATATCTTGGTTTTCGTGGGGTTTCAAGCTCAGATATGCATTTTCTGTGATAAATTTGGTGAGACTTCTGTACGAAGTATGCAGAATCATCGAGATCGCACTTTTCGAGCTATTTAATGCGAGAAACACGTTATTTGGTGTTTTCACCACTCCACAGTGCGTTTGATATGCAGAACCGGCGATATCTGGGTTTTCGTGGGGTTTCAATCTGAGATATGCATTTTTTACGATAATCTTGATGACACTTCTGTCCGAAGTATGCTTAATCATCGAGACCGCTCGTTTCGACCTATTTAATGCGAGAAACACGTTATCTGGTGTTTTCAAGACTCCACAGTGCGTATGATATGCAGAACCGGCGATATCTTGGTTTTCGTGGGGTTTCAATCTGAGATATGCATTATCTGCGATAATCTTGGTGAGACTTCTGTCCGAAGTATGCAGAAGCATCGAGATCGCACTTTTCGAGCTATTTAATGCGAGAAACACGTTATCTGGTGTTTTCAGCACTCCACAGTGCGTTTGATATGCAGAACCGGAGATATCTTCATTTTCGTGGGGTTTCAAGCTGAGATATGCATTATCTGCCATAATCTTGGTGAGACTTCTGTCCGAAGTATGCAGAATCATCGAGATCGCACTTTTCGAGCTATTTAATGCGAGAAACACGTTATCTGGTGTTTTCACCACTCCGCAGTGCGTTTGATATGGAGAACCAGCGATATCTGGGTTTTCGTGGGGTTTCAATCTGAGATATGCATTTTTTACGATAATCTTGATGATACTTCTGTCCGAAGTATGCTTAATCATCGAGACCGCTCGTTTCGACCTACTTAATGCGAGAAACACGTTATCTGGTGTTTTCACCACTCCACAGTGCGTTTGATATGCAGAACCAGCGAAATCTTGGTTTTCGTGGGGTTTCAAGCTGAGATCGGCATTTTCTGCGACAATCATGATGAGACTTCTGTTAGAAGTATGCAGAATCATCGAGATCGCACTTTTCGAGCTATTGAATGCGAGAAACACGTTATCTGGTGTTTTCACCACTCCGCAGTTGGTTTGATATGCAGAACCGGCGATGTTTGGTTTTCGTCGGGTTTCAAGCTAAGATATGCATTTTATACGATAATCTTGGTGAAACATCTGTCCGAAGTATGCAGATACATCGAGATCGCTCGCTTCGAGCTATTTAATGCGAGAAACACGTTATCTGGTGTTTTCACCACTCCACAGTGCGTTTGATATGCAGAACCGACGATATCTTGGTTTTCGTGGGGTTTCAAGCTCAGATATGCATTTTCTGCGATAATCTTGGTGAGACTTCTGTCCGAAGTATGCAGAAACATCGAGAGCGCTCTTTTCTAGCTATATAATGCGAGAAACACGTTTTCTGTGGTTTTCGCCACACCACAGTTCGTTGGATATGCAGAACCGGAGATATCTTGGTTTTCGTGGGGTTTCAAGCTGAGATATGCATTTTCTGCGATTATCTTGGTGAGACTTCTGTCCGAAGTATGCAGAATCATCGAGATCGCACTTTTCGAGCTATTTAATGCGAGAAACACGTTATCTGGTGTTTTCACCACTCCGCAGTGCGTTTGATATGGAGAACCAGCGATATCTGGGTTTTCGTGGGGTTTCAATCTGAGATATGCATTTTTTACGATAATCTTGATGATACTTCTGTCCGAAGTATGCTTAATCATCGAGACCGCTCGTTTCGACCTACTTAATGCGAGAAACACGTTATCTGGTGTTTTCACCACTCCACAGTGCGTTTGATATGCAGAACCAGCGAAATCTTGGTTTTCGTGGGGTTTCAAGCTGAGATCGGCATTTTCTGCGACAATCATGATGAGACTTCTGTTAGAAGTATGCAGAATCATCGAGATCGCACTTTTCGAGCTATTGAATGCGAGAAACACGTTATCTGGTGTTTTCACCACTCCGCAGTTGGTTTGATATGCAGAACCGGCGATGTTTGGTTTTCGTCGGGTTTCAAGCTAAGATATGCATTTTCTACGATAATCTTGGTGAGACTTCTGTCCGAAGTATGCAGAAACATCGAGAGCGCTCTTTTCTAGCTATTTAATGCGAGAAACACGTTTTCTGTGGTTTTCGCCACACCACAGTTCGTTGGATATGCAGAACCGGAGATATCTTGGTTTTCGTGGGGTTTCAAGCTGAGATATGCATTTTCTGCGATTATCTTGGTGAGACTTCTGTCCGAAGTATGCAGAATCATCGAGATCGCTCGTTTCGAGCTATTTAATGCGACAAACACGTTATCTGGTGTTTTCACCACTCCATAGTGCGTTTGATATGCAGAACCAGCGATATCTTGGTTTTCGTGGGGTTTCAAGCTCAGATATGCATTTTCGGCGATAATCTTGGTGAGACTTCTGTCCGAAGTATGCAGAAACATCGAGAGCGCTCTTTTCGAGCTATTTAATGCGAGAAACTAGTTTTCTGGGGTTTTCACCACTCCGCATTTCGTTGGATATGCAGAACCGGAGATATCTTGGTTTTCGTGGGGTTTCAAGCTGAGATATGCATTTTCTGCGATAATCTTGGTGAGACTTCTGTCCGAAGTATGCAGAATCATCGAGATCGCTCTTTTCGAGCTATGTATTGCGAGAAACAAGTTACCTGGTGTTTTCACCACTCCACAGTGCGTTTGATATGCAGAACCAGCGATATCTTGGTTTTCGTGGGGTTTCAAGCTCAGATATGCATTTTCTGTGATAAATTTGGTGAGACTTCTGTACGAAGTATGCAGAATCATCGAGATCGCACTTTTCGAGCTATTTAATGCGAGAAACACGTTATTTGGTGTTTTCACCACTCCACAGTGCGTTTGATATGCAGAACCGGCGATATCTTGGTTTTCGTGGGGTTTCAAGCTGAGATATGCATTTTCTGCGATTATCTTGGTGAGACTTCTGTCCGAAGTATGCAGAATCATCGAGATCGCTCGTTTCGAGCTATTTAATGCGACAAACACGTTATCTGGTGTTTTCACCACTCCACAGTGCGTTTGATATGCAGATCCGGCAACATCTTGATTTTCGAGAGGTTTCAAGCTGAGATATGCATTTTCTGCGATAATATTGGTGAGACTTCAGACAGAAGTATGCAGAATTCACTATATCGCTCTTTTCGAGCTATTTAATGCGAAAAAACAAGTTTTCTGGTGATTTCAACATTCCACAGTGCGTTTGATATGCAGAACCGACGACATCTTGATTGTCGTGAGGTTTCAAGCTGAGATATGCATTTTCTGCGATAATCTTGGTGAGACTTCTGTCCGAAGTATGCAGAATCATCGAGATCGCTCTTTTCGAGCTATGTAATGCGAGAAACAAGTTACCTGGTGTTTTCACCACTCCACAGTGCGTTTGATATGCAGAACCAGCGATATCTTGGTTTTCGTGGGGTTTCAAGCTCAGATATGCATTTTCTGTGATAAATTTGGTGAGACTTCTGTACGAAGTATGCAGAATCATCGAGATCGCACTTTTCGAGCTATTTAATGCGAGAAACACGTTATTTGGTGTTTTCACCACTCCACAGTGCGTTTGATATGCAGAACCGGCGATATCTTGGTTTTCGTGGGGTTTCAAGCTGAGATCGGCATTTTCTGCGACAATCATGGTGAGACTTCTGTTAGAAGTATGCACAATCATCGAGATCGCACTTTTCGAGCTATTGAATGCGAGAAACACGTTATCTGGTGTTTTCACCACTCCGCAGTTGGTTTGATATGCAGAACCGGCGATGTTTGGTTTTCGTCGGGTTTCAAGCTAAGATATGCATTTTCTACGATAATCTTGGTGAAACATCTGTCCGAAGTATGCAGAAACATCGAGATCGCTCGCTTCGAGCTATTTAATGCGAGAAACACGTTATCTGGTGTTTTCACCACTCCACAGTGCGTTTGATATGCAGAACCGACGATATCTTGGTTTTCGTGGGGTTTCAAGCTCAGATATGCATTTTCTGCGATAATCTTGGTGAGACTTCTGTCCGAAGTATGCAGAAACATCGAGAGCGCTCTTTTCTAGCTATTTAATGCGAGAAACACGTTTTCTGTGGTTTTCGCCACACCACAGTTCGTTGGATATGCAGAACCGGAGATATCTTGGTTTTCGTGGGGTTTCAAGCTGAGATATGCATTTTCTGCGATTATCTTGGTGAGACTTCTGTCCGAAGTATGCTTAATCATCGAGATCGCTCGTATCGAGCTATTTAATGCGAGAAACACGTTATCTGGTGGTTTCACCACTCCACAGTACGTATGATATGCAGAACCGACGATATCATGGTTTTCGTGGGGTTTCAAGCTCAGATATGTATTTTCTGCGATAATCTTGGTGAGACTTCTGTCCGAAGTATGCAGAAACATCGAGAGCGCTCTTTTCTAGCTATTTAATGCGAGAAACACGTTTTCTGTGGTTTTCGCCACACCACAGTTCGTTGGATATGCAGAACCGGAGATATCTTCGTTTTCGTGGGGTTTCAAGCTGAGATATGCATTTTCTGCGATAATCTTGGTGAATCTTTTGTCAGAAGTATGCAGAATTCACTATATCGCTCTTTTCGATCTATTTAATGCGAAAAAACAAGTTTTCTGGTGATTTCAACATTCCACAGTGCGTTTGATATGCAGAACCGACGACATCTTGATTGTCGTGAGGTTTCAAGCTGAGATATGCATTTTCTGCGATAATCTTGGTGAGACTTCAGTCAGAAGTATGCAGAATCATCTAGATCGCTATTTTCGAACTATTTAATGCGAAAAAACAAGTTTTCTGGTGTTTTCAACATTCCACAGTGCGTTTGATATGCAGAACCGACGATATCATGGTTTTCGTGGGGTTTCAAGCTCAGATATGTATTTTCTGCGATAATCTTGGTGAGACTTCTGTCCGAAGTATGCAGAAACATCGAGAGCGCTCTTTTCTAGCTATTTAATGCGAGAAACACGTTTTCTGTGGTTTTCGCCACACCACAGTTCGTTGGATATGCAGAACCGGAGATATCTTCGTTTTCGTGGGGTTTCCAGCTGAGATATGCATTTTCTACGATAATGTTGGTGAGACTTCTGTCAGAAGTATGCAGAATCTTCGAGAACGCTCTTTTCGAGCTACTTAATGCGCGAAACACGTTTTCTGGTGTTTTCACCACTCCACGGTACGTTTAATGTGCAGAACCGGAGATAACTTGGTTTTCGTCGGGTTTCAAGCTGAGATATGCATTTTCTACGATGATCTTGGTGAGACTTCTGTCAGAAGTATGCAGGATCTTCCAGAACGCACTTTTCGAGCTATTTAATGAGAGAAAAACGTTATGTGGTGTTTTCACCACTCCGCAGAGCGTTTGATATGCAGAACCGGCGACATCTTGGATTTCGTCGGGGTTCAAGATGAGATGTGCATTTTCTACGATAATCTTGGTGAGACTTCTGTCAGAAGTATGCAGAATCATCGGGATCGCTCTTTTCGAGCTATTTAATGAGAGAAAAACGTTATGTGGTGTTTTCACCACTCCGCAGAGCGTTTGATATGCAGAACCGGCGACATCTTGGATTTCGTCGGGGTTCAAGCTGAGATATACATTTTCTGCGATAATCTTGGTGAGTCTTCTGTCAGAGGTATGCAGAATCATCGAGATCCCTCTTTTCGAGCTACTTAATGCGAGAAACACGTTAGCTGGTGTTTTCACCACGCAACAGTGCGTTTGATATGCAGAACCGGCGACATCTTGATTTTCGTATGGTTTCAAGCTGAGATATGCATTTTCAGCGATAATCTTGGTGAGTCTTCTGTCAGAAGTATGCAGAATCATCGAGATCGCTCTTTTCGAGCTATTTAATGCGAGAAACACGTTATCCGGTTTTTTCACCACTCCACGGTGCGTTCGATATGCAGAACCGGCGATATTTTGGTTTTCGTGGGGTTTCAAGCTCAGATATGCATTTTCTGCGATAATCTTGGTAAGATTTCAGTCCGCAGTATGCAGAATCATCGAGATCGCACTTTTCGAGCTATTTAATGCGAGAAACACGTTATCTGGTGTTTTCACCACACCACAGTGCGTTTGATATGCAGAACCAGCGATATCTAGGATTTCGTGGGGTTTCAAGCTGAGATATGCATTTTTTACGATAATCATGGTGAGACTTCTGTCCGAAGTATGCAGAATCATCGAGATCGCACTTTTCGAGCTATTTAATGCGAGAAACACGTTATCTGGAGTTTTCAGCACTGCACAGTGCGTTTGATATGCAGAACCAGCGATATCTGGGTTTTCGTGGGGTTTCAATCTGAGATATGCATTTTCTGCGATAATCTTGGTGAGACTTCTGTCCGAAGTATGCAGAATCATCGAGATCGCACTTTTCGAGCTATTTAATGCGAGAAACAAGTTATCTGGTGTTTGCACCACTCCACAGTGCGTATGATTTGCAGAACCGACGATATCTTGGTTTTCGTGGTGTTTCAAGCTCAGATATGCATTTTCTGCGATAATCTTGGTGAGACTTCTGTCCGAAGTATGCGGAATCATCGAGATCGCTCTTTTCGAGATATTTAATGCGAGAAACACGTTATCTGGTATATTCACCACTCCACAGTGCGTTTGATATGCAGAACCGGCGATATCTTGGTTTTTGTGGCGTTTCAAGCTCAGATATGCTTTTTCTGCGATAATCTTGGTGAGACTTCTGTCCGAAGTATGCAGAATCATCGAGATCGCTCTTTTCGACCTATTTAATGCGAGCAAACACGTTATCTGGTGTTTTCACCACTGCACAGTGCGTTTGATATGCAGAACCAGCGAAATCTTGGTTTTCGTGGGGTTTCAAGCTGAGATATGCATTTTTTACGATAATTTTGGTGAGACTTCTGTCCGAAGTATGCAGAATCATCGAGATCGCTCGTTTCGAGCTATATAATGCGAGAAACACGTTATCTGGTGTTTTCACCACTCCTAGTGCGTTTGATATGCAGAACCGGCGATATATTGGTTTTCGTGGGGTTTCAAGCTGAGATATGCATTTTCTGCGATAATCTTGGTGAGACTTCTGTCCGAAGTATGCTGAATCATCGAGATCGCTCTTTTCGAGCTATTTAATGCGAGAAAAACGTTTTCTGGGGTTTTCACCACTCCACAGTTCTTTGGATATGCAGAACAGGAGATATCTTGGTTTGTGTGGGGTTTCAAGCAGAGATATGCATTTTCTGCGATAATCTTGGTGAGACTTCTGTTAGAAGTATGCAGAATCATCGAGATCGCACTTTTCGAGCTATTTAATGCGAGAAACACGTTATCTGGTGTTTTCACCACTCCACAGTGCGTTTGATATGCAGAACCGGCGATATTTTGGTTTTCGTGGGGTTTCAAGCTGAGATATGCATTTTTTACAATAATTTTGGTGAGACTTCTGTCCGAAGTATGCAGAATCATCGAGATCGCTCGTTTCGAGCTAGTTAGTGCGAGAAACACGTTATCTGGTGGTTTCACCACTCCACAGTGCGTTTGATATGCAGAACAGTAGATACCTTGCTTTTCGTGGGGTTTCAAGCTGAGATATGCATTTTCTGCGATAATCTTGGTGAGACTTCTGTCCGAAGTATGCTTAATCATCGAGATCGCTCGTATCGAGCTATTTAATGCGAGAAACACGTTTTCTGGGGTTTTCGCCACACCACAGTTCGTTGGGTATGCAGAACCGGAGATATCTTCGTTTTCGTGGGGTTTCAAGCTGAGATATGCATTTTCTGCGATAATCTTGGTGAATCTTTTGTCAGAAGTATGCAGAATTCACTATATCGCTCTTTTCGATCTATTTAATGCGAAAAAACAAGTTTTCTGGTGATTTCAACATTCCACAGTGCGTTTGATATGCAGAACCGACGACATCTTGATTGTCGTGAGGTTTCAAGCTGAGATATGCATTTTCTGCGATAAACTTGGTGAGACTTCAGTCAGAAGTATGCAGAATCATCTAGATCGCTATTTTCGAACTATTTAATGCGAAAAAACAAGTTTTCTGGTGTTTTCAACATTCCACAGTGCGTTTGATATGCAGAACCGGCGATATCTTGATATTCGTGGTGTTTCCAGCTGAGATATGCATTTTCTACGATAATGTTGGTGAGACTTCTGTCAGAAGTATGCAGGATCTTCGAGAACGCTCTTTTCGAGCTACTTAATGCGAGAAACACGTTTTCTGGTGTTTTCAACATTCCACAGTGCGTTTGATATGCAGAACCGGCGATATCTTGATTTTCGTGGTGTTTCCAGCTGACATTTGCATTTTCTGCGATTATCTTGGTGAGTCTTTTGTCAGAAGTATGCAGAATCATCTAGATCGCTCTTTTCGAGCTATTTAATGCGAAAAAACAAGTTTTCTGGTGTTTTCAACTTTCCACAGTGCGTTTGATATGCAGAACCGGCGATATCTCGATTTTCGTGGTGTTTCCAGCTGAGATATGCATTTTCTACGATAATGTTGGTGAGACTTCTGTCAGAAGTATGCAGAATCTTCGAGAACGCTCTTTTCGAGCTACTTAATGCGCGAAACACGTTTTCTGGTGTTTTCACCACTCCACGGTACGTTTAATGTGCAGAACCGGAGATAACTTGGTTTTCGTCGGGTTTCAAGCTGAGATATGCATTTTCTACGATGATCTAGGTGAGACTTCTGTCAGAAGTATGCAGGATCTTCCAGAACGCACTTTTCGAGCTATTTAATGAGAGAAAAACGTTATGTGGTGTTTTCACCACTCCGCAGAGCGTTTGATATGCAGAACCGGCGACATCTTGGATTTCGTCGGGGTTCAAGCTGAGATGTGCATTTTCTACGATAATCTTGGTGAGACTTCTGTCAGAAGCATGCAGAATCATCGGGATCGCTCTTTTCGAGCTATTTAATGAGAGAAAAACGTTATGTGGTGTTTTCACCACTCCGCAGAGCGTTTGATATGCAGAACTGGCGACATCTTGGATTTCGTCGGGGTTCAAGCTGAGATATACATTTTCTGCGATAATCTTGGTGAGTCTTCTGTCAGAGGTATGCAGAATCATCGAGATCCCTCTTTTCGAGCTACTTAATGCGAGAAACACGTTAGCTGGTGTTTTCACACCGCCACAGTGCGTTTGATATGCAGAACCGGCGACATCTTGATTTTCGTATGGTTTCAAGCTGAGATATGCATTTTCATCGATAATCTTGGTGAGTCTTCTGTCAGAAGTATGCAGAATCATCGAGATCGCTCTTTTCGAGCTATTTAATGCGAGAAACACGTTATCCGGTTTTTTCACCACTCCACGGTGCGTTCGATATGCAGAACCGGCGACATCTTGGCTTTCGTCGGGCATCAAGCTGAGATATGCATTTTCTACGATAATCTTGGTGAGACTTCTGTCAGAAGTATGCAGAATCATCGGGATCGCTCTTTTCGAGCATTTAATGCGAGAAACACGTTATCCGGTGTTTTCACCACTCCACAGTGCGTTTGATATGCAGAACCGGCGACATCTTGGCTTTCGTCGGGCATCAAGCTGAGATATGCATTTTCTGCGATAATCTTGGTGAGACTTCTGTCCGAAGTATGCAGAATCATCGAGATCGCACTTTTCGAGCTATTGAATGCGAGAAACACGTTATCTGGTGTTTTCATTACTCCACAGTGCGTTTGATATGCAGAACCGGCGATATCTTGGTTTTCGTGGGGTTTCAAGCTGAGATATGCATGTTTTACGATAATCTTGGTGAGACTTCTGTCCGAAGTATGCAGAAACATCGAGAGCGCTCTTTTCGAGTTACTTAATGCGAGAAACACGTTATCTGGTGTTTTCACCACTCCACAGTGCGTTTGATATGCAGAACCGGCGATATTTTGGTTTTCGTGGGGTTTCAAGCTCAGCTATGCATTTTCTGCGATAATCTTGGTAAGATTTCAGTCCGAAGTATGCAGAATCATCGAGATCGCACTTTTCGAGCTATTTAATGCGAGAAACACGTTATCTGGTGTTTTCACCACTCCACAGTGCGTTTGATATGCAGAACCAGCGATATCTAGGATTTCGTGGGGTTTCAAGCTGAGATATGCATTTTTTACGATAATCATGGTGAGACTACTGTCCGAAGTATGCAGAATCATCGAGATCGCACTAATCGAGCTATTTAATGCGAGAAACACGTTATCTGGTGTTTTCACCACTCCACAGTGCGTTTGATATGCAGAACCAGCGATATCTTGGTTTTCGTGGGGTTTCAAGCTCAGATATGCATTTTCTGTGATAAATTTGGTGAGACTTCTGTACGAAGTATGCAGAATCATCGAGATCGCACTTTTCGAGCTATTTAATGCGAGAAACACGTTATTTGGTGTTTTCACCACTCCACAGTGCGTTTGATATGCAGAACCGGCGATATCTGGGTTTTCGTGGGGTTTCAATCTGAGATATGCATTTTTTACGATAATCTTGATGACACTTCTGTCCGAAGTATGCTTAATCATCGAGACCGCTCGTTTCGACCTATTTAATGCGAGAAACACGTTATCTGGTGTTTTCAAGACTCCACAGTGCGTATGATATGCAGAACCGGCGATATCTTGGTTTTCGTGGGGTTTCAATCTGAGATATGCATTATCTGCGATAATCTTGGTGAGACTTCTGTCCGAAGTATGCAGAAGCATCGAGATCGCACTTTTCGAGCTATTTAATGCGAGAAACACGTTATCTGGTGTTTTCAGCACTCCACAGTGCGTTTGATATGCAGAACCGGAGATATCTTCATTTTCGTGGGGTTTCAAGCTGAGATATGCATTATCTGCCATAATCTTGGTGAGACTTCTGTCCGAAGTATGCAGAATCATCGAGATCGCACTTTTCGAGCTATTTAATGCGAGAAACACGTTATCTGGTGTTTTCACCACTCCGCAGTGCGTTTGATATGGAGAACCAGCGATATCTGGGTTTTCGTGGGGTTTCAATCTGAGATATGCATTTTTTACGATAATCTTGATGATACTTCTGTCCGAAGTATGCTTAATCATCGAGACCGCTCGTTTCGACCTACTTAATGCGAGAAACACGTTATCTGGTGTTTTCACCACTCCACAGTGCGTTTGATATGCAGAACCAGCGAAATCTTGGTTTTCGTGGGGTTTCAAGCTGAGATCGGCATTTTCTGCGACAATCATGATGAGACTTCTGTTAGAAGTATGCAGAATCATCGAGATCGCACTTTTCGAGCTATTGAATGCGAGAAACACGTTATCTGGTGTTTTCACCACTCCGCAGTTGGTTTGATATGCAGAACCGGCGATGTTTGGTTTTCGTCGGGTTTCAAGCTAAGATATGCATTTTCTACGATAATCTTGGTGAAACATCTGTCCGAAGTATGCAGATACATCGAGATCGCTCGCTTCGAGCTATTTAATGCGAGAAACACGTTATCTGGTGTTTTCACCACTCCACAGTGCGTTTGATATGCAGAACCGACGATATCTTGGTTTTCGTGGGGTTTCAAGCTCAGATATGCATTTTCTGCGATAATCTTGGTGAGACTTCTGTCCGAAGTATGCAGAAACATCGAGAGCGCTCTTTTCTAGCTATTTAATGCGAGAAACACGTTTTCTGTGGTTTTCGCCACACCACAGTTCGTTGGATATGCAGAACCGGAGATATCTTGGTTTTCGTGGGGTTTCAAGCTGAGATATGCATTTTCTGCGATTATCTTGGTGAGACTTCTGTCCGAAGTATGCAGAATCATCGAGATCGCACTTTTCGAGCTATTTAATGCGAGAAACACGTTATCTGGTGTTTTCACCACTCCGCAGTGCGTTTGATATGGAGAACCAGCGATATCTGGGTTTTCGTGGGGTTTCAATCTGAGATATGCATTTTTTACGATAATCTTGATGATACTTCTGTCCGAAGTATGCTTAATCATCGAGACCGCTCGTTTCGACCTACTTAATGCGAGAAACACGTTATCTGGTGTTTTCACCACTCCACAGTGCGTTTGATATGCAGAACCAGCGAAATCTTGGTTTTCGTGGGGTTTCAAGCTGAGATCGGCATTTTCTGCGACAATCATGATGAGACTTCTGTTAGAAGTATGCAGAATCATCGAGATCGCACTTTTCGAGCTATTGAATGCGAGAAACACGTTATCTGGTGTTTTCACCACTCCGCAGTTGGTTTGATATGCAGAACCGGCGATGTTTGGTTTTCGTCGGGTTTCAAGCTAAGATATGCATTTTCTACGATAATCTTGGTGAGACTTCTGTCCGAAGTATGCAGAAACATCGAGAGCGCTCTTTTCTAGCTATTTAATGCGAGAAACACGTTTTCTGTGGTTTTCGCCACACCACAGTTCGTTGGATATGCAGAACCGGAGATATCTTGGTTTTCGTGGGGTTTCAAGCTGAGATATGCATTTTCTGCGATTATCTTGGTGAGACTTCTGTCCGAAGTATGCAGAATCATCGAGATGGCTCGTTTCGAGCTATTTAATGCGACAAACACGTTATCTGGTGTTTTCACCACTCCATAGTGCGTTTGATATGCAGAACCAGCGATATCTTGGTTTTCGTGGGGTTTCAAGCTCAGATATGCATTTTCGGCGATAATCTTGGTGAGACTTCTGTCCGAAGTATGCAGATACATCGAGAGCGCTCTTTTCGAGCTATTTAATGCGAGAAACTAGTTTTCTGGGGTTTTCACCACTCCGCATTTCGTTGGATATGCAGAACCGGAGATATCTTGGTTTTCGTGGGGTTTCAAGCTGAGATATGCATTTTCTGCGATAATCTTGGTGAGACTTCTGTCCGAAGTATGCAGAATCATCGAGATCGCTCTTTTCGAGCTATGTATTGCGAGAAACAAGTTACCTGGTGTTTTCACCACTCCACAGTGCGTTTGATATGCAGAACCAGCGATATCTTGGTTTTCGTGGGGTTTCAAGCTCAGATATGCATTTTCTGTGATAAATTTGGTGAGACTTCTGTACGAAGTATGCAGAATCATCGAGATCGCACTTTTCGAGCTATTTAATGCGAGAAACACGTTATTTGGTGTTTTCACCACTCCACAGTGCGTTTGATATGCAGAACCGGCGATATCTTGGTTTTCGTGGGGTTTCAAGCTGAGATATGCATTTTCTGCGATTATCTTGGTGAGACTTCTGTCCGAAGTATGCAGAATCATCGAGATCGCTCTTTTCGAGCTATTTAATGCGAAAAAACAAGTTTTCTGGTGATTTCAACATTCCACAGTGCGTTTGATATGCAGAACCGACGACATCTTGATTGTCGTGAGGTTTCAAGCTGAGATATGCATTTTCTGCGATAATCTTGGTGAGACTTCTGTCCGAAGTATGCAGAATCATCGAGATCGCTCTTTTCGAGCTATGTAATGCGAGAAACAAGTTACCTGGTGTTTTCACCACTCCACAGTGCGTTTGATATGCAGAACCAGCGATATCTTGGTTTTCGTGGGGTTTCAAGCTCAGATATGCATTTTCTGTGATAAATTTGGTGAGACTTCTGTACGAAGTATGCAGAATCATCGAGATCGCACTTTTCGAGCTATTTAATGCGAGAAACACGTTATTTGGAGTTTTCACCACTCCACAGTGCGTTTGATATGCAGAACCGGCGATATCTTGGTTTTCGTGGGGTTTCAAGCTGAGATCGGCATTTTCTGCGACAATCATGGTGAGACTTCTGTTAGAAGTATGCACAATCATCGAGATCGCACTTTTCGAGCTATTGAATGCGAGAAACACGTTATCTGGTGTTTTCACCACTCCGCAGTTGGTTTGATATGCAGAACCGGCGATGTTTGGTTTTCGTCGGGTTTCAAGCTAAGATATGCATTTTCTACGATAATCTTGGTGAAACACCTGTCCGAAGTATGCAGAAACATCGAGATCGCTCGCTTCGAGCTATTTAATGCGAGAAACACGTTATCTGGTGTTTTCACCACTCCACAGTGCGTTTGATATGCAGAACCGACGATATCTTGGTTTTCGTGGGGTTTCAAGCTCAGATATGCATTTTCTGCGATAATCTTGGTGAGACTTCTGTCCGAAGTATGCAGAAACATCGAGAGCGCTCTTTTCTAGCTATTTAATGCGAGAAACACGTTTTCTGTGGTTTTCGCCACACCACAGTTCGTTGGATATGCAGAACCGGAGATATCTTGGTTTTCGTGGGGTTTCAAGCTGAGATATGCATTTTCTGCGATTATCTTGGTGAGACTTCTGTCCGAAGTATGCTTAATCATCGAGATCGCTCGTATCGAGCTATTTAATGCGAGAAACACGTTATCTGGTGGTTTCACCACTCCACAGTACGTATGATATGCAGAACCGACGATATCATGGTTTTCGTGGGGTTTCAAGCTCAGATATGTATTTTCTGCGATAATCTTGGTGAGACTTCTGTCCGAAGTATGCAGAAACATCGAGAGCGCTCTTTTCTAGCTATTTAATGCGAGAAACACGTTTTCTGTGGTTTTCGCCACACCACAGTTCGTTGGATATGCAGAACCGGAGATATCTTCGTTTTCGTGGGGTTTCAAGCTGAGATATGCATTTTCTGCGATAATCTTGGTGAATCTTTTGTCAGAAGTATGCAGAATTCACTATATCGCTCTTTTCGATCTATTTAATGCGAAAAAACAAGTTTTCTGGTGATTTCAACATTCCACAGTGCGTTTGATATGCAGAACCGACGACATCTTGATTGTCGTGAGGTTTCAAGCTGAGATATGCATTTTCTGCGATAATCTTGGTGAGACTTCAGTCAGAAGTATGCAGAATCATCTAGATCGCTATTTTCGAACTATTTAATGCGAAAAAACAAGTTTTCTGGTGTTTTCAACATTCCACAGTGCGTTTGATATGCAGAACCGACGATATCATGGTTTTCGTGGGGTTTCAAGCTCAGATATGTATTTTCTGCGATAATCTTGGTGAGACTTCTGTCCGAAGTATGCAGAAACATCGAGAGCGCTCTTTTCTAGCTATTTAATGCGAGAAACACGTTTTCTGTGGTTTTCGCCACACCACAGTTCGTTGGATATGCAGAACCGGAGATATCTTCGTTTTCGTGGGGTTTCCAGCTGAGATATGCATTTTCTACGATAATGTTGGTGAGACTTCTGTCAGAAGTATGCAGAATCTTCGAGAACGCTCTTTTCGAGCTACTTAATGCGCGAAACACGTTTTCTGGTGTTTTCACCACTCCACGGTACGTTTAATGTGCAGAACCGGAGATAACTTGGTTTTCGTCGGGTTTCAAGCTGAGATATGCATTTTCTACGATGATCTTGGTGAGACTTCTGTCAGAAGTATGCAGGATCTTCCAGAACGCACTTTTCGAGCTATTTAATGAGAGAAAAACGTTATGTGGTGTTTTCACCACTCCGCAGAGCGTTTGATATGCAGAACCGGCGACATCTTGGATTTCGTCGGGGTTCAAGATGAGATGTGCATTTTCTACGATAATCTTGGTGAGACTTCTGTCAGAAGTATGCAGAATCATCGGGATCGCTCTTTTCGAGCTATTTAATGAGAGAAAAACGTTATGTGGTGTTTTCACCACTCCGCAGAGCGTTTGATATGCAGAACCGGCGACATCTTGGATTTCGTCGGGGTTCAAGCTGAGATATACATTTTCTGCGATAATCTTGGTGAGTCTTCTGTCAGAGGTATGCAGAATCATCGAGATCCCTCTTTTCGAGCTACTTAATGCGAGAAACACGTTAGCTGGTGTTTTCACCACGCAACAGTGCGTTTGATATGCAGAACCGGCGACATCTTGATTTTCGTATGGTTTCAAGCTGAGATATGCATTTTCAGCGATAATCTTGGTGAGTCTTCTGTCAGAAGTATGCAGAATCATCGAGGTCGCTCTTTTCGAGCTATTTAATGCGAGAAACACGTTATCCGGTTTTTTCACCACTCCACGGTGCGTTCGATATGCAGAACCGGCGATATTTTGGTTTTCGTGGGGTTTCAAGCTCAGATATGCATTTTCTGCGATAATCTTGGTAAGATTTCAGTCCGCAGTATGCAGAATCATCGAGATCGCACTTTTCGAGCTATTTAATGCGAGAAACACGTTATCTGGTGTTTTCACCACACCACAGTGCGTTTGATATGCAGAACCAGCGATATCTAGGATTTCGTGGGGTTTCAAGCTGAGATATGCATTTTTTACGATAATCATGGTGAGACTTCTGTCCGAAGTATGCAGAATCATCGAGATCGCACTTTTCGAGCTATTTAATGCGAGAAACACGTTATCTGGAGTTTTCAGCACTGCACAGTGCGTTTGATATGCAGAACCAGCGATATCTGGGTTTTCGTGGGGTTTCAATCTGAGATATGCATTTTCTGCGATAATCTTGGTGAGACTTCTGTCCGAAGTATGCAGAATCATCGAGATCGCACTTTTCGAGCTATTTAATGCGAGAAACAAGTTATCTGGTGTTTGCACCACTCCACAGTGCGTATGATTTGCAGAACCGACGATATCTTGGTTTTCGTGGTGTTTCAAGCTCAGATATGCATTTTCTGCGATAATCTTGGTGAGACTTCTGTCCGAAGTATGCGGAATCATCGAGATCGCTCTTTTCGAGATATTTAATGCGAGAAACACGTTATCTGGTATATTCACCACTCCACAGTGCGTTTGATATGCAGAACCGGCGATATCTTGGTTTTTGTGGCGTTTCAAGCTCAGATATGCTTTTTCTGCGATAATCTTGGTGAGACTTCTGTCCGAAGTATGCAGAATCATCGAGATCGCTCTTTTCGACCTATTTAATGCGAGCAAACACGTTATCTGGTGTTTTCACCACTGCACAGTGCGTTTGATATGCAGAACCAGCGAAATCTTGGTTTTCGTGGGGTTTCAAGCTGAGATATGCATTTTTTACGATAATTTTGGTGAGACTTCTGTCCGAAGTATGCAGAATCATCGAGATCGCTCGTTTCGAGCTATATAATGCGAGAAACACGTTATCTGGTGTTTTCACCACTCCTAGTGCGTTTGATATGCAGAACCGGCGATATATTGGTTTTCGTGGGGTTTCAAGCTGAGATATGCATTTTCTGCGATAATCTTGGTGAGACTTCTGTCCGAAGTATGCTGAATCATCGAGATCGCTCTTTTCGAGCTATTTAATGCGAGAAAAACGTTTTCTGGGGTTTTCACCACTCCACAGTTCTTTGGATATGCAGAACAGGAGATATCTTGGTTTGTGTGGGGTTTCAAGCAGAGATATGCATTTTCTGCGATAATCTTGGTGAGACTTCTGTTAGAAGTATGCAGAATCATCGAGATCGCACTTTTCGAGCTATTTAATGCGAGAAACACGTTATCTGGTGTTTTCACCACTCCACAGTGCGTTTGATATGCAGAACCGGCGATATTTTGGTTTTCGTGGGGTTTCAAGCTGAGATATGCATTTTTTACAATAATTTTGGTGAGACTTCTGTCCGAAGTATGCAGAATATTCGAGATCGCTCGTTTCGAGCTAGTTAGTGCGAGAAACACGTTATCTGGTGTTTTCACCACTCCACAGTGCGTTTGATATGCAGAACAGTAGATACCTTGCTTTTCGTGGGGTTTCAAGCTGAGATATGCATTTTCTGCGATAATCTTGGTGAGACTTCTGTCCGAAGTATGCTTAATCATCGAGATCGCTCGTATCGAGCTATTTAATGCGAGAAACACGTTTTCTGGGGTTTTCGCCACACCACAGTTCGTTGGGTATGCAGAACCGGAGATATCTTCGTTTTCGTGGGGTTTCAAGCTGAGATATGCATTTTCTGCGATAATCTTGGTGAATCTTTTGTCAGAAGTATGCAGAATTCACTATATCGCTCTTTTCGATCTATTTAATGCGAAAAAACAAGTTTTCTGGTGATTTCAACATTCCACAGTGCGTTTGATATGCAGAACCGACGACATCTTGATTGTCGTGAGGTTTCAAGCTGAGATATGCATTTTCTGCGATAAACTTGGTGAGACTTCAGTCAGAAGTATGCAGAATCATCTAGATCGCTATTTTCGAACTATTTAATGCGAAAAAACAAGTTTTCTGGTGTTTTCAACATTCCACAGTGCGTTTGATATGCAGAACCGGCGATATCTTGATATTCGTGGTGTTTCCAGCTGAGATATGCATTTTCTACGATAATGTTGGTGAGACTTCTGTCAGAAGTATGCAGGATCTTCGAGAACGCTCTTTTCGAGCTACTTAATGCGAGAAACACGTTTTCTGGTGTTTTCAACATTCCACAGTGCGTTTGATATGCAGAACCGGCGATATCTTGATTTTCGTGGTGTTTCCAGCTGACATTTGCATTTTCTGCGATTATCTTGGTGAGTCTTTTGTCAGAAGTATGCAGAATCATCTAGATCGCTCTTTTCGAGCTATTTAATGCGAAAAAACAAGTTTTCTGGTGTTTTCAACTTTCCACAGTGCGTTTGATATGCAGAACCGGCGATATCTCGATTTTCGTGGTGTTTCCAGCTGAGATATGCATTTTCTACGATAATGTTGGTGAGACTTCTGTCAGAAGTATGCAGAATCTTCGAGAACGCTCTTTTCGAGCTACTTAATGCGCGAAACACGTTTTCTGGTGTTTTCACCACTCCACGGTACGTTTAATGTGCAGAACCGGAGATAACTTGGTTTTCGTCGGGTTTCAAGCTGAGATATGCATTTTCTACGATGATCTAGGTGAGACTTCTGTCAGAAGTATGCAGGATCTTCCAGAACGCACTTTTCGAGCTATTTAATGAGAGAAAAACGTTATGTGGTGTTTTCACCACTCCGCAAAGCGTTTGATATGCAGAACCGGCGACATCTTGGATTTCGTCGGGGTTCAAGCTGAGATGTGCATTTTCTACGATAATCATGGTGAGACTTCTGTCAGAAGCATGCAGAATCATCGGGATCGCTCTTTTCGAGCTATTTAATGTGAGAAAAACGTTATGTGGTGTTTTCACCACTCCGCAGAGCGTTTGATATGCAGAACTGGCGACATCTTGGATTTCGTCGGGGTTCAAGCTGAGATATACATTTTCTGCGATAATCTTGGTGAGTCTTCTGTCAGAGGTATGCAGAATCATCGAGATCCCTCTTTTCGAGCTACTTAATGCGAGAAACACGTTAGCTGGTGTTTTCACCACGCCACAGTGCGTTTGATATGCAGAACCGGCGACATCTTGATTTTCGTATGGTTTCAAGCTGAGATATGCATTTTCATCGATAATCTTGGTGAGTCTTCTGTCAGAAGTATGCAGAATCATCGAGATCGCTCTTTTCGAGCTATTTAATGCGAGAAACACGTTATCCGGTTTTTTCACCACTCCACGGTGCGTTCGATATGCAGAACCGGCGACATCTTGGCTTTCGTCGGGCATCAAGCTGAGATATGCATTTTCTACGATAATCTTGGTGAGACTTCTGTCAGAAGTATGCAGAATCATCGGGATCGCTCTTTTCGAGCATTTAATGCGAGAAACACGTTATCCGGTGTTTTCACCACTCCACAGTGCGTTTGATATGCAGAACCGGCGACATCTTGGCTTTCGTCGGGCATCAAGCTGAGATATGCATTTTCTGCGATAATCTTGGTGAGACTTCTGTCCGAAGTATGCAGAATCATCGAGATCGCACTTTTCGAGCTATTGAATGCGAGAAACACGTTATCTGGTGTTTTCATTACTCCACAGTGCGTTTGATATGCAGAACCGGCGATATCTTGGTTTTCGTGGGGTTTCAAGCTGAGATATGCATGTTTTACGATAATCTTGGTGAGACTTCTGTCCGAAGTATGCAGAAACATCGAGAGCGCTCTTTTCGAGTTACTTAATGCGAGAAACACGTTATCTGGTGTTTTCACCACTCCACAGTGCGTTTGATATGCAGAACCGGCGATATTTTGGTTTTCGTGGGGTTTCAAGCTCAGCTATGCATTTTCTGCGATAATCTTGGTAAGATTTCAGTCCGAAGTATGCAGAATCATCGAGATCGCACTTTTCGAGCTATTTAATGCGAGAAACACGTTATCTGGTGTTTTCACCACTCCACAGTGCGTTTGATATGCAGAACCAGCGATATCTAGGATTTCGTGGGGTTTCAAGCTGAGATATGCATTTTTTACGATAATCATGGTGAGACTACTGTCCGAAGTATGCAGAATCATCGAGATCGCACTAATCGAGCTATTTAATGCGAGAAACACGTTATCTGGAGTTTTCAGCACTCCACAGTGCGTTTGATATGCAGAACCGGCGATATCTTGGTTTTTGTGGCGTTTCAAGCTCAGATATGCATTTTCTGCGATAATCTTGGTGAGACTTCTGTCCGAAGTATGCAGAATCATCGAGATCGCTCTTTTCGACCTATTTAATGCGAGCAAACACGTTATCTGGTGTTTTCACCACTCCACAGTGCGTTTGATATGCAGAACCAGCGATATCTAGGATTTCGTGGGGTTTCAAGCTGAGATATGCATTTTTTACGATAATCATGGTGAGACTTCTGTCCGAAGTATGCAGAATCATCGAGATCGCACTTTTCGAGCTATTTAATGCGAGAAAAACGTTATGTGGTGTTTTCACCACTCCACAGTGCGTTTGATATGCAGAACCAGCGAAATCTTGGTTTTCGTGGGGTTTCAAGCTGAGATATGCATTTTTTACGATAATTTTGGTGAGACTTCTGTCCGAAGTATGCAGAATCATCGAGATCGCTCGTTTCGAGCTATATAATGCGAGAAATACGTTATCTGGTGTTTTCACCACTCCTAGTGCGTTTGATATGCAGAACCGGCGATATATTGGTTTTCGTGGGGTTTCAAGCTGAGATATGCATTTTCTGCGATAATCTTGGTGAGACTTCTGTCCGAAGTATGCTGAATCATCGAGATCGCTCTTTTCGAGCTATTTAATGCGAGAAACACGTTATCTGGGGTTTTCACCACTCCACAGTTCGTTGGATATGCAGAACAGGAGATATCTTGGTTTGTGTGGGGTTTCAAGCAGAGATATGCATTTTCTGCGATAATCTTGGTGAGACTTCTGTTAGAAGTATGCAGAATCATCGAGATCGCACTTTTCGAGCTATTTAATGCGAGAAACAGGTTATCTGGTGTTTTCACCACTCCACAGTGCGTTTGATATGCAGAACCGGCGATATTTTGGTTTTCGTGGGGTTTCAAGCTGAGATATGCATTTTTTACAATAATTTTGGTGAGACTTCTGTCCGAAGTATGCAGAATCATCGAGATCGCTCGTTTCGAGCTAGTTAGTGCGAGAAACACGTTATCTGGTGTTTTCACCACTCCACAGTGCGTTTGATATGCAGAACAGTAGATACCTTGCTTTTCGTGGGGTTTCAAGCTGAGATATGCATTTTTTACGATAATCATGGTGAGACTTCTGTCCGAAGTATGCAGAATCATCGAGATCGCACTTATCGAGCTATTTAATGCGAGAAACACGTTATCTGGAGTTTTCAGCACTCCACAGTGCGTTTGATATGCAGAACCAGCGATATCTAGGATTTCGTGGGGTTTCAAGCTGAGATATGCATTTTTTACGATAATCATGGTGAGACTTCAGTCCGAAGTATGCAGAATCATCGAGATCGCACTTTTCGAGCTATTTAATGCGAGAAACACGTTATCTGGAGTTTTCAGCACTGCACAGTGCGTTTGATATGCAGAACCAGCGATATCTGGGTTTTCGTGGGGTTTCAATCTGAGATATGCATTTTCTGCGATAATCTTGGTGAGACTTCTGTCCGAAGTGTGCAGAATCATCGAGATCGCTCTTTTCGAGCTATTTAATGCGAGAAACACGTCTTCTGGGGTTTTCACCACACCACAGTTCGTTGTATATGCAGAACAGGTGATATCTTGGTTTTCGTGGGGTTTCAAGCTGAGATATGCATTATCTGCGATAATGTTGGTGAGACTTCTGTCCGAAGTATGCAGAATCATCGAGATCGCACTTTTCGAGCTATTTAATGCGAGAAACAAGTTATCTGGTGTTTGCACCACTCCACAGTGCGTATGATATGCAGAACCGACGATATCTTGGTTTTCGTGGTGTTTCAAGCTCAGATATGCATTTTCTGCGATAATCTTGGTGAGACTTCTGTCCGAAGTATGCGGAATCATCGAGATCGCTCTTTTCGAGCTATTTAATGCGAGAAACACGTTTTCTGGGGTTTTCACCACACCACAGTTCGTTGTATATGCAGAACAGGTGATATCTTGGTTATCGTGGGGTTTCAAGCTGAGATATGCATTATCTGCGATAATCTTGGTGAGACTTCTGTCCGAAGTGTGCAGAATCATCGAGATCGCTCTTTTCGAGCTATTTAATGCGAGAAACACGTTTTCTGGGGTTTTCACCACACCACAGTTCGTTGTATATGCAGAACAGGTGATATCTTGGTTATCGTGGGGTTTCAAGCTGAGATATGCATTATCTGCGATAATCTTGGTGAGACTTCTGTCCGAAGTGTGCAGAATCATCGAGATCGCTCTTTTCGAGCTATTTAATGCGAGAAACACGTTTTCTGGGGTTTTCACCACACCACAGTTCGTTGTATATGCAGAACAGGTGATATCTTGGTTTTCGTGGGGTTTCAAGCTGAGATATGCATTATCTGCGATAATCTTGGTGAGACTTCTGTCCGAAGTATGCAGAATCATCGAGATCGCACTTTTCGAGCTATTTAATGCGAGAAACAAGTTATCTGGTGTTTGCACCACTCCACAGTATGTATGATATGCAGAACCGACGATATCTTGGTTTTCGTGGTGTTTCAAGCTCAGATATGCATTTTCTGCGATAATCTTGGTGAGACTTCTGTCCGAAGTATGCGGAATCATCGAGATCGCTCTTTTCGAGATATTTAATGCGAGAAACACGTTATCTGGTATTTTCACCACTCCACAGTGCGTTTGATATGCAGAACCGGCGATATCTTGGTTTTTGTGGCGTTTCAAGCTGAGATATGCATTTTTTACAATAATTTTGGTGAGACTTCTGTCCGAAGTATGCAGAATCATCGAGATCGCTCGTTTCGAGCTAGTTAGTGCGAGAAACACGTTATCTGGTGTTTTCACCACTCCACAGTGCGTTTGATATGCAGAACAGTAGATACCTTGCTTTTCGTGGGGTTTCAAGCAGAGATATGCATTTTTTACAATAATTTTGGTGAGACTTCTGTCCGAAGTATGCAGAATCATCGAGATCGCTCGTTTCGAGCTAGTTAGTGCGAGAAACACGTTATCTGGTGTTTTCACCACTCCACAGTGCGTTTGATATGCAGAACAGTAGATACCTTGCTTTTCGTGGGGTTTCAAGCTGAGATATGCATTTTCTGCGATAATCTTGTTGAGACTTCTGTCCGAAGTATGCAGAATCATCGAGATCGCTCGTTTCGAGCTATTTAATGCGAGAAACACGTTTTCTGGGGTTTTCGCCACACCACAGTTCGTTGGATATGCAGAACCGGAGATATCTTCGTTTTCGTGGGGTTTCAAGCTGAGATATGCATTTTCTGCGATAATCTTGGTGAATCTTTTGTCAGAAGTATGCAGAATTCACTATATCGCTCTTTTCGATCTATTTAATGCGAAAAAACAAGTTTTCTGGTGATTTCAACATTCCACAGTGCGTTTGATATGCAGAACCGACGACATCTTGATTGTCGTGAGGTTTCAAGCTGAGATATGCATTTTCTGCGATAAACTTGGTGAGACTTCAGTCAGAAGTATGCAGAATCATCTAGATCGCTATTTTCGAACTATTTAATGCGAAAAAACAAGTTTTCTGGTGTTTTCAACATTCCACAGTGCGTTTGATATGCAGAACCGGCGATATCTTGATATTCGTGGTGTTTCCAGCTGAGATATGCATTTTCTACGATAATGTTGGTGAGACTTCTGTCAGAAGTATGCAGGATCTTCGAGAACGCTCTTTTCGAGCTACTTAATGCGAGAAACACGTTTTCTGGTGTTTTCAACATTCCACAGTGCGTTTGATATGCAGAACCGGCGATATCTTGATTTTCGTGGTGTTTCCAGCTGACATATGCATTTTCTGCGATTATCTTGGTGAGTCTTTTGTCAGAAGTATGCAGAATCATCTAGATCGCTCTTTTCGAGCTATTTAATGCGAAAAAACAAGTTTTCTGGTGTTTTCAACTTTCCACAGTGCGTTTGATATGCAGAACCGGCGATATCTTGATTTTCGTGGTGTTTCCAGCTGAGATATGCATTTTCTACGATAATGTTGGTGAGACTTCTGTCAGAAGTATGCAGAATCTTCGAGAACGCTCTTTTCGAGCTACTTAATGCGCGAAACACGTTTTCTGGTGTTTTCACCACTCCACGGTACGTTTAATGTGCAGAACCGGAGATAACTTGGTTTTCGTCGGGTTTCAAGCTGAGATATGCATTTTCTACGATGATCTTGGTGAGACTTCTGTCAGAAGTATGCAGGATCTTCCAGAACGCACTTTTCGAGCTATTTAATGAGAGAAAAACGTTATGTGGTGTTTTCACCACTCCGCAGAGCGTTTGATATGCAGAACCGGCGACATCTTGGATTTCGTCGGGGTTCAAGCTGAGATGTGCATTTTCTACGATAATCTTGGTGAGACTTCTGTCAGAAGCATGCAGAATCATCGGGATCGCTCTTTTCGAGCTATTTAATGAGAGAAAAACGTTATGTGGTGTTTTCACCACTCCGCAGAGCGTTTGATATGCAGAACTGGCGACATCTTGATTTTCGTATGGTTTCAAGCTGAGATATGCATTTTCAGCGATAATCTTGGTGAGTCTTCTGTCAGAAGTATGCAGAATCATCGAGATCGCTCTTTTCGAGCTATTTAATGCGAGAAACACGTTATCCGGTTTTTTCACCACTCCACGGTGCGTTCGATATGCAGAACCGGCGACATCTTGGCTTTCGTCGGGCATCAAGCTGAGATATGCATTTTCTACGATAATCTTGGTGAGACTTCTGTCAGAAGTATGCAGAATCATCGGGATCGCTCTTTTCGAGCATTTAATGCGAGAAACACGTTATCCGGTGTTTTCACCACTCCACAGTGCGTTTGATATGCAGAACCGGCGACATCTTGGCTTTCGTCGGGCATCAAGCTGAGATATGCATTTTCTGCGATAATCTTGGTGAGACTTCTGTCCGAAGTATGCAGAATCATCGAGATCGCTCTTTTCGAGCTACTTAATGCGAGAAACACGTTATCTGGTGTTTTCACCACTCCACAGTGCGTTTGATATGCAGAACCAGCGATATCTAGGATTTCGTGGGGTTTCAAGCTGAGATATGCATTTTTTACGATAATCATGGTGAGACTTCTGTCCGAAGTATGCAGAATCATCGAGATCGCACTAATCGAGCTATTTAATGCGAGAAACACGTTATCTGGAGTTTTCAGCACTCCACAGTGCGTTTGATATGCAGAACCGGCGATATCTTGGTTTTTGTGGCGTTTCAAGCTCAGATATGCATTTTCTGCGATAATCTTGGTGAGACTTCTGTCCGAAGTATGCAGAATCATCGAGATCGCTCTTTTCGACCTATTTAATGCGAGCAAACACGTTATCTGGTGTTTTCACCACTCCACAGTGCGTTTGATATGCAGAACCAGCGATATCTAGGATTTCGTGGGGTTTCAAGCTGAGATATGCATTTTTTACGATAATCATGGTGAGACTTCTGTCCGAAGTATGCAGAATCATCGAGATCGCACTTTTCGAGCTATTTAATGCGAGAAACACGTTATCTGGAGTTTTCAGCACTGCACAGTGCGTTTGATATGCAGAACCAGCGATATCTGGGTTTTCGTGGGGTTTCAATCTGAGATATGCATTTTCTGCGATAATCTTGGTGAGACTTCTGTCCGAAGTGTGCAGAATCATCGAGATCGCTCTTTTCGAGCTATTTAATGCGAGAAACACGTTTTCTGGGGTTTTCACCACACCACAGTTCGTTGTATATGCAGAACAGGTGATATCTTGGTTTTCGTGGGGTTTCAAGCTGAGATATGCATTATCTGCGATAATCTTGGTGAGACTTCTGTCCGAAGTATGCAGAATCATCGAGATCGCACTTTTCGAGCTATTTAATGCGAGAAACAAGTTATCTGGTGTTTGCACCACTCCACAGTGCGTATGATATGCTGAACCGACGATATCTTGGTTTTCGTGGTGTTTCAAGCTCAGATATGCATTTTCTGCGATAATCTTGGTGAGACTTCTGTCCGAAGTATGCGGAATCATCGAGATCGCTCTTTTCGAGATATTTAATGCGAGAAACACGTTATCTGGTATTTTCACCACTCCACAGTGCGTTTGATATGCAGAACCGGCGATATCTTGGTTTTTGTGGCGTTTCAAGCTCAGATATGCTTTTTCTGCGATAATCTTGGTGAGACTTCTGTCCGAAGTATGCAGAATCATCGAGATCGCTCTTTTCGACCTATTTAATGCGAGCAAACACGTTATCTGGTGTTTTCACCACTCCACAGTGCGTTTGATATGCAGAACCAGCGAAATCTTGGTTTTCGTGGGGTTTCAAGCTGAGATATGCATTTTTTACGATAATTTTGGTGAGACTTCTGTCCGAAGTATGCAGAATCATCGAGATCGCTCGTTTCGAGCTATATAATGCGAGAAATACGTTATCTGGTGTTTTCACCACTCCTAGTGCGTTTGATATGCAGAACCGGCGATATATTGGTTTTCGTGGGGTTTCAAGCTGAGATATGCATTTTCTGCGATAATCTTGGTGAGACTTCTGTCCGAAGTATGCTGAATCATCGAGATCGCTCTTTTCGAGCTATTTAATGCGAGAAACACGTTTTCTGGGGTTTTCACCACTCCACAGTTCTTTGGATATGCAGAACAGGAGATATCTTGGTTTGTGTGGGGTTTCAAGCAGAGATATGCATTTTCTGCGATAATCTTGGTGAGACTTCTGTTAGAAGTATGCAGAATCATCGAGATCGCACTTTTCGAGCTATTTAATGCGAGAAACACGTTATCTGGTGTTTTCACCACACCACAGTGCGTTTGATATGCAGAACCGGCGATATTTTGGTTTTCGTGGGGTTTCAAGCTGAGATATGCATTTTTTACAATAATTTTGGTGAGACTTCTGTCCGAAGTATGCAGAATCATCGAGATCGCTCGTTTCGAGCTAGTTAGTGCGAGAAACACGTTATCTGGTGTTTTCACCACTCCACAGTGCGTTTGATATGCAGAACAGTAGATACCTTGCTTTTCGTGGGGTTTCAAGCTGAGATATGCATTTTTTACGATAATCATGGTGAGACTTCTGTCCGAAGTATGCAGAATCATCGAGATCGCACTTATCGAGCTATTTAATGCGAGAAACACGTTATCTAGAGTTTTCAGCACTCCACAGTGCGTTTGATATGCAGAACCGGCGATATCTTGGTTTTTGTGGCGTTTCAAGCTCAGATATGCATTTTCTGCGATAATCTTGGTGAGACTTCTGTCCGAAGTATGCAGAATCATCGAGATCGCTCTTTTCGACCTATTTAATGCGAGCAAACACGTTATCTGGTGTTTTCACCACTCCACAGTGCGTTTGATATGCAGAACCAGCGATATCTAGGATTTCGTGGGGTTTCAAGCTGAGATATGCATTTTTTACGATAATCATGGTGAGACTTCAGTCCGACGTATGCAGAATCATCGAGATCGCACTTTTCGAGCTATTTAATGCGAGAAACACGTTATCTGGAGTTTTCAGCACTGCACAGTGCGTTTGATATGCAGAACCAGCGATACCTGGGTTTTCGTGGGGTTTCAATCTGAGATATGCATTTTCTGCGATAATCTTGGTGAGACTTCTGTCCGAAGTGTGCAGAATCATCGAGATCGCTCTTTTCGAGCTATTTAATGCGAGAAACACGTTTTCTGGGGTTTTCACCACACCACAGTTCGTTGTATATGCAGAACAGGTGATATCTTGGTTTTCGTGGGGTTTCAAGCTGAGATATGCATTATCTGTGATAATCTTGGTGAGACTTCTGTCCGAAGTATGCAGAATCATCGAGATCGCACTTTTCGAGCTATTTAATGCGAGAAACAAGTTATCTGGTGTTTGCATCACTCCACAGTGCGTATGATAAGCAGAACCGACGATATCTTGGTTTTCGTGGTGTTTCAAGCTCAGATATGCATTTTCTGCGATAATCTTGGTGAGACTTCTGTCCGAAGTATGCGGAATCATCGAGATCGCTCTTTTCGAGATATTTAATGCGAGAAACACGTTATCTGGTATTTTCACCACTCCACAGTGCGTTTGATATGCAGATCCGGCGATATCTTGGTTTTTGTGGCGTTTCAAGCTCAGATATGCTTTTTCTGCGATAATCTTGGTGAGACTTCTGTCCGAAGTATGCAGAATCATCGAGATCGCTCTTTTCGACCTATTTAATGCGAGCAAACACGTTATCTGGTGTTTTCACCACTCCACAGTGCGTTTGATATGCAGAACCAGCGAAATCTTGGTTTTCGTGGGGTTTCAAGCTGAGATATGCATTTTTTACGATAATTTTGGTGAGACTTCTGTCCGAAGTATGCAGAATCTTCGAGATCGCTCGTTTCGAGCTATATAATGCGAGAAACACGTTATCTGGTGTTTTCACCACTCCTAGTGCGTTTGATATGCAGAACCGGCGATATATTGGTTTTCGTGGGGTTTCAAGCTGAGATATGCATTTTCTGCGATAATCTTGGTGAGACTTCTGTCCGAAGTATGCTGAATCATCGAGATCGCTCTTTTCGAGCTATTTAATGCGAGAAACACGTTTTCTGGGGTTTTCACCACTCCACAGTTCTTTGGATATGCAGAACAGGAGATATCTTGGTTTGTGTGGGGTTTCAAGCAGAGATATGCATTTTCTGCGATAATCTTGGTGAGACTTCTGTTAGAAGTATGCAGAATCATCGAGATCGCACTTTTCGAGCTATTTAATGCGAGAAACACGTTATCTGGTGTTTTCACCACTCCACAGTGCGTTTGATATGCAGAACCGGCGATATTTTGGTTTTCGTGGGGTTTCAAGCTGAGATATGCATTTTTTACAATAATTTTGGTGAGACTTCTGTCCGAAGTATGCAGAATCATCGAGATCGCTCGTTTCGAGCTAGTTAGTGCGAGAAACACGTTATCTGGTGTTTTCACCACTCCACAGTGCGTTTGATATGCAGAACAGTAGATACCTTGCTTTTCGTGGGGTTTCAAGCTGAGATATGCATTTTTTACGATAATCATGGTGAGACTTCTGTCCGAAGTATGCAGAATCATCGAGATCGCTCTTTTCGACCTATTTAATGCGAGCAAACACGTTATCTGGTGTTTTCACCACTCCACAGTGCGTTTGATATGCAGAACCAGCGATATCTAGGATTTCGTGGGGTTTCAAGCTGAGATATGCATTTTTGACGATAATCATGGTGAGACTTCTGTCCGAAGTATGCAGAATCATCGAGATCGCACTTTTCGTGCTATTTAATGCGAGAAACACGTTATCTGGAGTTTTCAGCACTGCACAGTGCGTTTGATATGCAGAACCAGCGATATCTGGGTTTTCGTGGGGTTTCAATCTGAGATATGCAGTTTCTGCGATAATCTTGGTGAGACTTCTGTCCGAAGTGTGCAGAATCATCGAGATCGCTCTTTTCGAGCTATTTAATGCGAGAAACACGTTTTCTGGGGTTTTCACCACACCACAGTTCGTTGTATATGCAGAACAGGTGATATCTTGGTTTTCGTGGGGTTTCAAGCTGAGATATGCATTATCTGCGATAATCTTGGTGAGACTTCTGTCCGAAGTATGCAGAATCATCGAGATCGCTCTTTTCGACCTATATAATGCGAGCAAACACGTTATCTGGTGTTTGCACCACTCCACAGTGCGTATGATATGCAGAACCGACGATATCTTGGTTTTCGTGGTGTTTCAAGCTCAGATATGCATTTTCTGCGATAATCTTGGTGAGACTTCTGTCCGAAGTATGCGGAATCATCGAGATCGCTCTTTTCGAGATATTTAATGCGAGAAACACGTTATCTGGTATTTTCACCACTCCACAGTGCGTTTGATATGCAGAACCGGCGATATCTTGGTTTTTGTGGCGTTTCAAGCTCAGATATGCTTTTTCTGCGATAATCTTGGTGAGACTTCTGTCCGAAGTATGCAGAATCATCGAGATCGCTCTTTTCGACCTATATAATGCGAGCAAACACGTTATCTGGTGTTTTCACCACTCCACAGTGCGTTTGATATGCAGAACCAGCGAAATCTTGGTTTTCGTGGGGTTTCAAGCTGAGATATGCATTTTTTACGATAATTTTGGTGAGACTTCTGTCCGAAGTATGCAGAATCATCGAGATCGCTCGTTTCGAGCTATATAATGCGAGAAACACGTTATCTGGTGTTTTCACCACTCCTAGTGCGTTTGATATGCAGAACCGGCGATATATTGGTTTTCGTGGGGTTTCAAGCTGAGATATGCATTTTCTGCGATAATCTTGGTGAGACTTCTGTCCGAAGTATGCTGAATCATCGAGATCGCTCTTTTCGAGCTATTTAATGCGAGAAACACGTTTTCTGGGGTTTTCACCACTCCACAGTTCTTTGGATATGCAGAACAGGAGATATCTTGGTTTGTGTGGGGTTTCAAGCAGAGATATGCATTTTCTGCCATAATCTTGGTGAGACTTCTGTTAGAAGTATGCAGAATCATCGAGATCGCACTTTTCGAGCTATTTAATGCGAGAAACACGTTATCTGGTGTTTTCACCACTCCACAGTGCGTTTGATATGCAGAACCGGCGATATTTTGGTTTTCGTGGGGTTTCAAGCTGAGATATGCATTTTTTACAATAATTTTGGTGAGACTTCTGTCCGAAGTATGCAGAATCATCGAGATCGCTCGTTTCGAGCTAGTTAGTGCGAGAAACACGTTATCTGGTGTTTTCACCACTCCACAGTGCGTTTGATATGCAGAACAGTAGATACCTTGCTTTTCGTGGGGTTTCAAGCTGAGATATGCATTTTTTACGATAATCATGGTGAGACTTCTGTCCGAAGTATGCAGAATCATCGAGATCGCTCTTTTCGACCTATTTAATGCGAGCAAACACGTTATCTGGTGTTTTCACCACTCCACAGTGCGTTTGATATGCAGAACCAGCGATATCTAGGATTTCGTGGGGTTTCAAGCTGAGATATGCATTTTTTACGATAATCATGGTGAGACATCTGTCCGAAGTATGCAGAAACATCGAGAGCGCTCTTTTCGCGCTACTTAATGCGAGAAACACGTTATCTGGTGTTTTCACCACTCCACAGTGCGTTTGATATGCAGAACCGGCGATATCTTGGTTTTTGTGACGTTTCAAGCTCAGATATGCATTTTCTGCGATAATCTTGGTGAGACTTCTGTCCGAAGTGTGCAGAATCATCGAGATCGCTCTTTTCGAGCTATTTAATGCGAGAAACACGTTTTCTGGGGTTTTCACCACACCACAGTTCGATGTATATGCAGAACAGGTGACATCTTGGTTTTCGTGGGGTTTCAAGCTGAGATATGCATTATCTGCGATAATCTTGGTGAGACTTCTGTCCGAAGTATGCAGAATCATCGAGATCGCACTTTTCGAGCTATTTAATGCGAGAAACAAGTTATCTGGTGTTTGCACCACTCCACAGTGCGTATGATATGCAGAACCGACGATATCTTGGTTTTCGTGGTGTTTCAAGCTCAGATATGCATTTTCTGTGATAATCTTGGTGAGACTTCTGTCCGAAGTATGCGGAATCATCGAGATCGCTCTTTTCGAGATATTTAATGCGAGAAACACGTTATCTGGTATTTTCACCACTCCACAGTGCGTTTGATATGCAGAACCGGCGATATCTTGGTTTTTGTGGCGTTTCAAGCTCAGATATGCTTTTTCTGCGATAATCTTGGTGAGACTTCTGTCCGAAGTATGCAGAATCATCGAGATCGCTCTTTTCGACCTATTTAATGCGAGCAAACACGTTATCTGGTGTTTTCACCACTCCACAGTGCGTTTGATATGCAGAACCAGCGAAATCTTGGTTTTCGTGGGGTTTCAAGCTGAGATATGCATTTTTTACGATAATTTTGGTGAGACTTCTGTCCGAAGTATGCAGAATCATCGAGATCGCTCGTTTCGAGCTATATAATGCGAGAAACACGTTATCTGGTGTTTTCACCACTCCTAGTGCGTTTGATATGCAGAACCGGCGATATATTGGTTTTCGTGGGGTTTCAAGCTGAGATATGCATTTTCTGCGATAATCTTGGTGAGACTTCTGTCCGAAGTATGCTGAATCATCGAGATCGCTCTTTTCGAGCTATTTAATGCGAGAAACACGTTTTCTGGGGTTTTCACCACTCCACAGTTCTTTGGATATGCAGAACAGGAGATATCTTGGTTTGTGTGGGGTTTCAAGCAGAGATATGCATTTTCTGCGATAATCTTGGTGAGACTTCTGTTAGAAGTATGCAGAATCATCGAGATCGCACTTTTCGAGCTATTTAATGCGAGAAACACGTTATCTGGTGTTTTCACCACTCCACAGTGCGTTTGATATGCAGAACCGGCGATATTTTGGTTTTCGTGGGGTTTCAAGCTGAGATATGCATTTTTTACAATAATTTTGGTGAGACTTCTGTCCGAAGTATGCAGAATCATCGAGATCGCTCGTTTCGAGCTAGTTAGTGCGAGAAACACGTTATCTGGTGTTTTCACCACTCCACAGTGCGTTTGATATGCAGAACAGTAGATACCTTGCTTTTCGTGGGGTTTCAAGCTGAGATATGCATTTTTTACGATAATCATGGTGAGACTTCTGTCCGAAGTATGCAGAATCATCGAGATCGCACTTATCGAGCTATTTAATGCGAGAAACACGTTATCTGGAGTTTTCAGCACTCCACAGTGCGTTTGATATGCAGAACCGGCGATATCCTGGTTTTTGTGGCGTTTCAAGCTCAGATATGCATTTTCTGCGATAATCTTGGTGAGACTTCTGTCCGAAGTATGCAGAATCATCGAGATCGCTCTTTTCGACCTATTTAATGCGAGCAAACACGTTATCTGGTGTTTTCACCACTCCACAGTGCGTTTGATATGCAGAACCAGCGATATCTAGGATTTCGTGGGGTTTCAAGCTGAGATATGCATTTTTTACGATAATCATGGTGAGACTTCTGTCCGAAGTATGCAGAATCATCGAGATCGCACTTTTCGTGCTATTTAATGCGAGAAACACGTTATCTGGAGTTTTCAGCACTGCACAGTGCGTTTGGTATGCAGAACCAGCGATATCTGGGTTTTCGTGGGGTTTCAATCTGAGATATGCATTTTCTGCGATAATCTTGGTGAGACTTCTGTCCGAAGTGTGCAGAATCATCGAGATCGCTCTTTTCGAGCTATTTAATGCGAGAAACACGTTTTCTGGGGTTTTCACCACACCACAGTTCGTTGTATATGCAGAACAGGTGATATCTTGGTTTTCGTGGGGTTTCAATCTGAGATATGCATTATCTGCGATAATCTTGGTGAGACTTCTGTCCGAAGTATGTAGAATCATCGAGATCGCACTTTTCGAGCTATTTAATGCGAGAAACAAGTTATCTGGTGTTTGCACCACTCCACAGTGCGTATGATATGCAGAACCGACGATATCTTGGTTTTCGTGGTGTTTCAAGCTCAGATATGCATTTTCTGCGATAATCTTGGTGAGACTTCTGTCCGAAGTATGCGGAATCATCGAGATCGCTCTTTTCGAGATATTTAATGCGAGAAACACGTTATCTAGTATTTTCACCACTCCACAGTGCGTTTGATATGCAGAACCGGCGATATCTTGGTTTTTGTGGCGTTTCAAGCTCAGATATGCTTTTTCTGCGATAATCTTGGTGAGACTTCCGTCCGAAGTATGCAGAATCATCGAGATCGCTCTTTTCGACCTATTTAATGCGAGCAAACACGTTATCTGGTGTTTTCACCACTCCACAGTGCGTTTGATATGCAGAACCAGCGAAATCTTGGTTTTCGTGGGGTTTCAAGCTGAGATATGCATTTTTTACGATAATTTTGGTGAGACTTCTGTCCGAAGTATGCAGAATCATCGAGATCGCTCGTTTCGAGCTATATAATGCGAGAAACACGTTATCTGGTGTTTTCACCACTCCTAGTGCGTTTGATATGCAGAACCGGCGATATATTGGTTTTCGTGGGGTTTCAAGCTGAGATATGCATTTTCTGCGATAATCTTGGTGAGACTTCTGTCCGAAGTATGCTGAATCATCGAGATCGCTCTTTTCGAGCTATTTAATGCGAGAAACACGTTTTCTGGGGTTTTCACCACTCCACAGTTCTTTGGATATGCAGAACAGGAGATATCTTGGTTTGTGTGGCGTTTCAAGCTCAGATATGCTTTTTCTGCGATAATCTTGGTGAGACTTCTGTCCGAAGTATGCAGAATCATCGAGATCGCTCTTTTCGACCTATTTAATGCGAGCAAACACGTTATCTGGTGTTTTCACCACTCCACAGTGCGTTTGATATGCAGAACCAGCGAAATCTTGGTTTTCGTGGGGTTTCAAGCTGAGATATGCATTTTTTACGATAATTTTGGTGAGACTTCTGTCCGAAGTATGCAGAATCATCGAGATCGCTCGTTTCGAGCTATATAATGCGAGAAACACGTTATCTGGTGTTTTCACCACTCCTAGTGCGTTTGATATGCAGAACCGGCGATATATTGGTTTTCGTGGGGTTTCAAGCTGAGATATGCATTTTCTGCGATAATCTTGGTGAGACTTCTGTCCGAAGTATGCTGAATCATCGAGATCGCTCTTTTCGAGCTATTTAATGCGAGAAACACGTTTTCTGGGGTTTTCACCACTCCACAGTTCTTTGGATATGCAGAACAGGAGATATCTTGGTTTGTGTGGGGTTTCAAGCAGAGATATGCATTTTCTGCGATAATCTTGGTGAGACTTCTGTTAGAAGTATGCAGAATCATCGAGATCGCACTTTTCGAGCTATTTAATGCGAGAAACACGTTATCTGGTGTTTTCACCACTCCACAGTGCGTTTGATATGCAGAACCGGCGATATTTTGGTGTTCGTGGGGTTTCAAGCTGAGATATGCATTTTTTACAATAATTTTGGTGAGACTTCTGTCCGAAGTATGCAGAATCATCGAGATCGCTCGTTTCGAGCTAGTTAGTGCGAGAAACACGTTATCTGGTGTTTTCACCACTCCACAGTGCGTTTGATATGCAGAACAGTAGATACCTTGCTTTTCGTGGGGTTTCAAGCTGAGATATGCATTTTCTGCGATAATCTTGTTGAGACTTCTGTCCGAACTATGCAGAATCATCGAGATCGCTCTTTTCGACCTATTTAATGCGAGCAAACACGTTATCTGGTGTTTTCACCACTCCACAGTGCGTTTGATATGCAGAACCAGCGATATCTAGGATTTCGTGGGGTTTCAAGCTGAGATATGCATTTTCTGCGATAATCTTGGTGAGACTTCTGTCCGAAGTGTGCAGAATCATCGAGATCGCTCTTTTCGAGCTATTTAATGCGAGAAACACGTTTTCTGGGGTTTTCACCACACCACAGTTCGTTGTATATGCAGAACAGGTGATATCTTGGTTTTCGTGGGGTTTCAAGCTGAGATATGCATTATCTGCGATAATCTTGGTGAGACTTCTGTCCGAAGTATGCAGAATCATCGAGATCGCACTTTTCGAGCTATTTAATGCGAGAAACAAGTTATCTGGTGTTTGCACCACTCCACAGTGCGTATGATATGCAGAACCAGCGATATCTGGGTTTTCGTGGGGTTTCAATCTGAGATATGCATTTTCTGCGATAATCTTGGTGAGACTTCTGTCCGAAGTGTGCAGAATCATCGAGATCGCTCTTTTCGAGCTATTTAATGCGAGAAACACGTTTTCTGGGGTTTTCACCACACCACAGTTCGTTGTATATGCAGAACAGGTGATATCTTGGTTTTCGTGGGGTTTCAAGCTGAGATATGCATTATCTGCGATAATCTTGGTGAGACTTCTGTCCGAAGTATGCAGAATCATCGAGATCGCACTTTTCGAGCTATTTAATGCGAGAAACAAGTTATCTGGTGTTTGCACCACTCCACAGTGCGTATGATATGCAGAACCGACGATATCTTGGTTTTCGTGGTGTTTCAAGCTCAGATATGCATTTTCTGCGATCATCTTGGTGAGACTTCTGTCCGAAGTATGCGGAATCATCGAGATCGCTCTTTTCGAGATATTTAATGCGAGAAACACGTTATCTGGTATTTTCACCACTCCACAGTGCGTTTGATATGCAGAACCGGCGATATCTTGGTTTTCGTGGGGTTTCAAGCTGAGATATTCCTTTTGTTACGATAATTTTGGTGAGACTTCTGTCCGAAGTATGCAGAATCATCGAGATCGCTCGTTTCGAGCTATATAATGCGAGAAACACGTTATCTGGTGTTTTCACCACTCCTAGTGCGTTTGATATGCAGAACCGGCGATATATTGGTTTTCGTGGGGTTTCAAGCTGAGATATGCATTTTCTGCGATAATCTTGGTGAGACTTCTGTCCGAAGTATTCTGAATCATCGAGATCGCTCTTTTCGAGCTATTTAATGCGAGAAACACGTTTTCTGGGGTTTTCACCACTCCACAGTTCTTTGGATATGCAGAACAGGAGATATCTTGGTTTGTGTGGGGTTTCAAGCAGAGATATGCATTTTTTACGATAATTTTGGTGAGACTTCTGTCCGAAGTATGCAGAATCATCGAGATCGCTCGTTTCGAGCTATATAATGCGAGAAACACGTTATCTGGTGTTTTCACCACTCCTAGTGCGTTTGATATGCAGAACCGGCGATATATTGGTTTTCGTGGGGTTTCAAGCTGAGATATGCATTTTCTGCGATAATCTTGGTGAGACTTCTGTCCGAAGTATGCTGAATCATCGAGATCGCTCTTTTCGAGATATTTAATGCGAGAAACACGTTATCTGGTATTTTCACCACTCCACAGTGCGTTTGATATGCAGAACCGGCGATATCTTGGTTTTTGTGGCGTTTCAAGCTCAGATATGCTTTTTCTGCGATAATCTTGGTGAGACTTCTGTCCGAAGTATGCAGAATCATCGAGATCGCTCTTTTCGACCTATTTAATGCGAGCAAACACGTTATCTGGTGTTTTCACCACTCCACAGTGCGTTTGATATGCAGAACCAGCGAAATCTTGGTTTTCGTGGGGTTTCAAGCTGAGATATGCATTTTTTACGATAATTTTGGTGAGACTTCTGTCCGAAGTATGCAGAATCATCGAGATCGCTCGTTTCGAGCTATATAATGCGAGAAACACGTTATCTGGTGTTTTCACCACTCCTAGTGCGTTTGATATGCAGAACCGGCGATATATTGGTTTTCGTGGGGTTTCAAGCTGAGATATGCATTTTCTGCGATAATCTTGGTGAGACTTCTGTCCGAAGTATGCTGAATCATCGAGATCGCTCTTTTCGAGCTATTTAATGCGAGAAACACGTTTTCTGGGGTTTTCACCACTCCACAGTTCTTTGGATATGCAGAACAGGAGATATCTTGGTTTGTGTGGGGTTTCAAGCAGAGATATGCATTTTCTGCGATAATCTTGGTGAGACTTCTGTTAGAAGTATGCAGAATCATCGAGATCGCACTTTTCGAGCTATTTAATGCGAGAAACACGTTATCTGGAGTTTTCACCACTCCACAGTGCGTTTGATATGCAGAACCGGCGATATTTTGGTTTTCGTGGGGTTTCAAGCTGAGATATGCATTTTTTACAATAATTTTGGTGAGACTTCTGTCCGAAGTATGCAGAATCATCGAGATCGCTCGTTTCGAGCTAGTTAGTGCGAGAAACACGTTATCTGGTGTTTTCACCACTCCACAGTGCATTTGATATGCAGAACAGTAGATACCTTGCTTTTCGTGGGGTTTCAAGCTGAGATATGCATTTTTTACGATAATCATGGTGAGACTTCTGTCCGAAGTATGCAGAATCATCGAGATCGCACTTATCGAGCTATTTAATGCGAGAAACACGTTATCTGGAGTTTTCAGCACTCCACAGTGCGTTTGATATGCAGAACCGGCGATATCTTGGTTTTTGTGGCGTTTCAAGCTCAGATATGCATTTTCTGCGATAATCTTGGTGAGACTTCTGTCCGAAGTATGCAGAATCATCGAGATCGCTCTTTTCGACCTATTTAATGCGAGCAAACACGTTATCTGGTGTTTTCACCACTCCACAGTGCGTTTGATATGCAGAACCAGCGATATCTAGGATTTCGTGGGGTTTCAAGCTGAGATATGCATTTTTTACGATAATCATGGTGAGACTTCTGTCCGAAGTATGCAGAATCATCGAGATCGCACTTTTCGTGCTATTTAATGCGAGAAACACGTTATCTGGAGTTTTCAGCACTGCACAGTGCGTTTGGTATGCAGAACCAGCGATATCTGGGTTTTCGTGGGGTTTCAATCTGAGATATGCATTTTCTGCGATAATCTTGGTGAGACTTCTGTCCGAAGTGTGCAGAATCATCGAGATCGCTCTTTTCGAGCTATTTAATGCGAGAAACACGTTTTCTGGGGTTTTCACCACACCACAGTTCGTTGTATATGCAGAACAGGTGATATCTTGGTTTTCGTGGGGTTTCAAGCTGAGATATGCATTATCTGCGATAATCTTGGTGAGACTTCTGTCCGAAGTATGCAGAATCATCGAGATCGCACTTTTCGAGCTATTTAATGCGAGAAACAAGTTATCTGGTGTTTGCACCACTCCACAGTGCGTATGATATGCAGAACCGACGATATCTTGGTTTTCGTGGTGTTTCAAGCTCAGATATGCATTTTCTGCGATAATCTTGGTGAGACTTCTGTCCGAAGTATGCGGAATCATCGAGATCGCTCTTTTCGACATATTTAATGCGAGAAACACGTTATCTGGTATTTTCACCTCTCCACAGTGCGTTTGATATGCACAACCGGCGATATCTTGGTTTTTGTGGCGTTTCAAGCTCAGATATGCTTTTTCTGCGATAATCTTGGTGAGACTTCTGTCCGAAGTATGCAGAATCATCGAGATCGCTCTTTTCGACCTATTTAATGCGAGCAAACACGTTATCTGGTGTTTTCACCACTCCACAGTGCGTTTGATATGCAGAACCAGCGATATCTAGGATTTCGTGGGGTTTCAAGCTGAGATATGCATTTTTTACGATAATCATGGTGAGACTTCTGTCCGAAGTATGCAGAATCATCGAGATCGCACTTTTCGTGCTATTTAATGCGAGAAACACGTTATCTGGAGTTTTCAGCACTGCACAGTGCGTTTGGTATGCAGAACCAGCGATATCTGGGTTTTCGTGGGGTTTCAATCTGAGATATGCATTTTCTGCGATAATCTTGGTGAGACTTCTGTCCGAAGTGTGCAGAATCATCGAGATCGCTCTTTTCGAGCTATTTAATGCGAGAAACACGTTTTCTGGGGTTTTCACCACACCACAGTTCGTTGTATATGCAGAACAGGTGATATCTTGGTTTTCGTGGCGTTTCAAGCTCAGATATGCTTTTTCTGCGATAATCTTGGTGAGACTTCTGTCCGAAGTATGCAGAATCATCGAGATCGCTCGTTTCGAGCTATATAATGCGAGAAACACGTTATCTGGTGTTTTCACCACTCCTAGTGCGTTTGATATGCAGAACCGGCGATATATTGGTTTTCGTGGGGTTTCAAGCTGAGATATGCATTTTCTGCGATAATCTTGATGAGACTTCTGTCCGAAGTATGCTGAATCATCGAGATCGCTCTTTTCGAGCTATTTAATGCGAGAAACACGTTTTCTGGGGTTTTCACCACTCCACAGTTCTTTGGATATGCAGAACAGGAGATATCTTGGTTTGTGTGGGGTTTCAAGCAGAGATATGCATTTTCTGCGATAATCTTGGTGAGACTTCTGTTAGAAGTATGCAGAATCATCGAGATCGCACTATTCGAGCTATTTAATGCGAGAAACACGTTATCTGGTGTTTTCACCACTCCACAGTGCGTTTGATATGCAGAACCGGCGATATTTTGGTTTTCGTGGGGTTTCAAGCTGAGATATGCATTTTTTACAATAATTTTGGTGAGACTTCTGTCCGAAGTATGCAGAATCATCGAGATCGCTCGTTTCGAGCTAGTTAGTGCGAGAAACACGTTATCTGGTGTTTTCACCACTCCACAGTGCGTTTGATATGCAGAACAGTAGATACCTTGCTTTTCGTGGGGTTTCAAGCTGAGATATGCATTTTCTGCGATAATCTTGTTGAGACTTCTGTCCGAAGTATGCAGAATCATCGAGATCGCTCTTTTCGACCTATTTAATGCGAGCAAACACGTTATCTGGTGTTTTCACCACTCCACAGTGCGTTTGATATGCAGAACCAGCGATATCTAGGATTTCGTGGGGTTTCAAGCTGAGATATGCATTTTGTGCGATAAACTTGGTGAGACTTCTGTCCGAAGTGTGCAGAATCATCGAGATCGCTCTTTTCGAGCTATTTAATGCGAGAAACACGTTTTCTGGGGTTTTCACCACACCACAGTTCGTTGTATATGCAGAACAGGTGATATCTTGGTTTTTGTGGGGTTTCAAGCTGAGATATGCATTATCTGCGATAATCTTGGTGAGACTTCTGTCCGAAGTATGCAGAATCATCGAGATCGCACTTTTCGAGCTATTTAATGCGAGAAACAAGTTATCTGGTGTTTGCACCACTCCACAGTGCGTATGATATGCAGAACCAGCGATATCTGGGTTTTCGTGGGGTTTCAATCTGAGATATGCATTTTCTGCGATAATCTTGGTGAGACTTCTGTCCGAAGTGTGCAGAATCATCGAGATCGCTCTTTTCGAGCTATTTAATGCGAGAAACACGTTTTCTGGGGTTTTCACCACACCACAGTTCGTTGTATATGCAGAACAGGTGATATCTTGGTTTTCGTGGGGTTTCAAGCTGAGATATGCATTATCTGCGATAATCTTGGTGAGACTTCTGTCCGAAGTATGCAGAATCATCGAGATCGCACTTTTCGAGCTATTTAATGCGAGAAACAAGTTATCTGGTGTTTGCACCACTCCACAGTGCGTATGATATGCAGAACCGACGATATCTTGATTTTCGTGGTGTTTCAAGCTCAGATATGCATTTTCTGCGATCATCTTGGTGAGACTTCTGTCCGAAGTATGCGGAATCATCGAGATCGCTCTTTTCGAGATATTTAATGCGAGAAACACGTTATCTGGTATTTTCACCACTCCACAGTGCGTTTGATATGCAGAACCGGCGATATCTTGGTTTTTGTGGCGTTTCAAGCTCAGATATGCTTTTTCTGCGATAATCTTGGTGAGACTTCTGTCCGAAGTATGCAGAATCATCGAGATCGCTCTTTTCGACCTATTTAATGCGAGCAAACACGTTATCTGGTGTTTTCACCACTCCACAGTGCGTTTGATATGCAGAACCAGCGAAATCTTGGTTTTCGTGGGGTTTCAAGCTGAGATATGCATTTTTTACGATAATTTTGGTGAGACTTCTGTCCGAAGTATGCAGAATCATCGAGATCGCTCGTTTCGAGCTATATAATGCGAGAAACACGTTATCTGGTGTTTTCACCACTCCTAGTGCGTTTGATATGCAGAACCGGCGATATATTGGTTTTCGTGGGGTTTCAAGCTGAGATATGCATTTTCTGCGATAATCTTGGTGAGACTTCTGTCCGAAGTATGCTGAATCATCGAGATCGCTCTTTTCGAGCTATTTAATGCGAGAAACACGTTTTCTGGGGTTTTCACCACTCCACAGTTCTTTGGATATGCAGAACAGGAGATATCTTGGTTTGTGTGGGGTTTCAAGCAGAGATATGCATTTTCTGCGATAATCTTGGTGAGACTTCTGTTAGAAGTATGCAGAATCATCGAGATCGCACTTTTCGAGCTATTTAATGCGAGAAACACGTTATCTGGTGTTTTCACCACTCCACAGTGCGTTTGATATGCAGAACCGGCGATATTTTGGTTTTCGTGGGGTTTCAAGCTGAGATATGCATTTTTTACAATAATTTTGGTGAGACTTCTGTCCGAAGTATGCAGAATCATCGAGATCGCTCGTTTCAAGCTAGTTAGTGCGAGAAACACGTTATCTGGTGTTTTCACCACTCCACAGTGCGTTTGATATGCAGAACAGTAGATACCTTGCTTTTCGTGGGGTTTCAAGCTGAGATATGCATTTTTTACGATAATCATGGTGAGACTTCTGTCCGAAGTATGCAGAATCATCGAGATCGCACTTATCGAGCTATTTAATGCGAGAAACACGTTATCTGGATTTTTCAGCACTCCACAGTGCGTTTGATATGCAGAACCGGCGATATCTTGGTTTTTGTGGGGTTTCAAGCTGAGATATGCATTTTTTACGATAATCATGGTGAGACTTCTGTCCGAAGTATGCAGAATCATCGAGATCGCACTTTTCGTGCTATTTAATGCGAGAAACACGTTATCTGGAGTTTTCAGCACTGCACAGTGCGTTTGATATGCAGAACCAGCGATATCTGGGTTTTCGTGGGGTTTCAATCTGAGATATGCATTTTCTGCTATAATCTTGGTGAGACTTCTGTCCGAAGTGTGCAGAATCATCGAGATCGCTCTTTTCGAGCTATTTAATGCGAGAAACACGTTTTCTGGGGTTTTCACCACACCACAGTTCGTTGTATATGCAGAACAGGTGATATCTTGGTTTTCGTGGGGTTTCAAGCTGAGATATGCATTATCTGCGATAATCTTGGTGAGACTTCTGTCCGAAGTATGCAGAATCATCGAGATCGCACTTTTCGAGCTATTTAATGCGAGAAACAAGTTATCTGGTGTTTGCACCACTCCACAGTGCGTATGATATGCAGAACCGACGATATCTTGGTTTTCGTGGTGTTTCAAGCTCAGATATGCATTTTCTGCGATAATCTTGGTGAGACTTCTGTCCGAAGTATGCGGAATCATCGAGATCGCTCTTTTCGAGATATTTAATGCGAGAAACACGTTATCTGGTATTTTCACCACTCCACAGTGCGTTTGATATGCAGAACCGGCGATATCTTGGTTTTTGTGGCGTTTCAAGCTCAGATATGCTTTTTCTGCGATAATCTTGGTGAGACTTCTGTCCGAAGTATGCAGAATCATCGAGATCGCTCTTTTCGACCTATTTAATGCGAGCAAACACGTTATCTGGTGTTTTCACCACTCCACAGTGCGTTTGATATGCAGAACCAGCGAAATCTTGGTTTTCGTGGGGTTTCAAGCTGAGATATGCATTTTTTACGATAATTTTGGTGAGACTTCTGTCCGAAGTATGCAGAATCATCGAGATCGCTCGTTTCGAGCTATATAATGCGAGAAACACGTTATCTGGTGTTTTCACCACTCCTAGTGCGTTTGATATGCAGAACCGGCGATATATTGGTTTTCGTGGGGTTTCAAGCTGAGATATGCATTTTCTGCGATAATCTTGGTGAGACTTCTGTCCGAAGTATGCTGAATCATCGAGATCGCTCTTTTCGAGCTATTTAATGCGAGAAACACGTTTTCTGGGGTTTTCACCACTCCACAGTTCTTTGGATATGCAGAACAGGAGATATCTTGGTTTGTGTGGGGTTTCAAGCAGAGATATGCATTTTCTGCGATAATCTTGGTGAGACTTCTGTTAGAAGTATGCAGAATCATCGAGATCGCACTTTTCGAGCTATTTATTGCGAGAAACACGTTATCTGGTGTTTTCACCACTCCACAGTGCGTTTGATATGCAGAACCGGCGATATTTTGGTTTTCGTGGGGTTTCAGGCTGAGATATGCATTTTTTACAATAATTTTGGTGAGACTTCTGTCCGAAGTATGCAGAATCATCGAGATCGCTCGTTTCGAGCTAGTTAGTGCGAGAAACACGTTATCTGGTGTTTTCACCACTCCACAGTGCGTTTGATATGCAGAACAGTAGATACCTTGCTTTTCGTGGGGTTTCAAGCTGAGATATGCATTTTCTGCGATAATCTTGTTGAGACTTCTGTCCGAAGTATGCAGAATCATCGAGATCGCTCGTTTCGAGCTACTTAATGCGAGAAACACGTTATCTGGTGTTTTCAACACTCCACAGTGCGTTGGATATGCAGAACCGGAGATATTTTGGTTTTCGTCGGGTTTCAAGCTGAGATATGCATTTTCTACGATAAGCTTGGTGAGACATCTGTCCGAAGTATGCAGAAACATCGAGAGCGCTCTTTTCGAGCTACTTAATGCGAGAAACACGTTATCTGGTGTTTTCACCACTCCACAGTGCGTTTGATATGCAGAACCGGCGATATTTTGCTTTTCGTGGGGTTTCAAGCTCAGATATGCATTTTCTGCGATAATCTTGGTAAGATTTCAGTCCGAAGTATGCAGAATCATCGAGATCGCACTTTTCGAGCTATTTAATGCGAGAAACACGTTATCTGGTGTTTTCACCACTCCACAGTGCGTTTGATATGCAGAACCAGCGATATCTAGGATTTCGTGGGGTTTCAAGCTGAGATATGCATTTTTTACGATAATCATGGTGAGACTTCTGTCCGAAGTATGCAGAATCATCGAGATCGCACTTATCGAGCTATTTAATGCGAGAAACACGTTATCTGGAGTTTTCAGCACTCCACAGTGCGTTTGATATGCAGAACCGGCGATATCTTGGTTTTTGTGGCGTTTCAAGCTGAGATATGCATTTTCTGCGATAATCTTGGTGAGACTTCTGTCCGAAGTGTGCAGAATCATCGAGATCGCTCTTTTCGAGCTATTTAATGCGAGAAACACGTTTTCTGGGGTTTTCACCACACCACAGTTCGTTGTATATGCAGAACAGGTGATATCTTGGTTTTCGTGGGGTTTCAAGCTGAGATATGCATTATCTGCGATAATCTTGGTGAGACTTCTGTCCGAAGTATGCAGAATCATCGAGATCGCACTTTTCGAGCTATTTAATGCGAGAAACAAGTTATCTGGTGTTTGCACCACTCCAAAGTGCGTATGATATGCAGAACCGACGATATCTTGGTTTTCGTGGTGTTTCAAGCTCAGATATGCATTTTCTGCGATAATCTTGGTGAGACTTCTGTCCGAAGTATGCTTAATCTTCGAGATCGCTCTATTCGAGCTATTTAATGCGAGAAACACGTTATCTGGTGTTTTCAGCACTCCACAGTGCGTTTGATATGCAGAACCAGCGATATCTTGGCTTTCGTGGGGTTTCAAGCTGAGATATACATTTTTTACAATAATCTTGGTGAGACTTCTGTCCAATGTATGCAGAATCATCGAGATCGCACTTTGCGAGCTATTTAATGCGAGAAACACGTTATCTGGTGTTTTCACCACTCCACAGTGCGTTTGATATGCAGAACAGGTGATATCTTGGTTTTCGTGGTGTTTCAAGCTCAGATATGCATTTTCTGCGATAATCTTGGTGAGACTTCTGTCCGAAGTATGCAGAATCATCGAGATCGCTCTTTTCGACCTATTTAATGCGAGCAAACACGTTATCTGGTGTTTTCACCACTCCACAGTGCGTTTGATATGCAGAACCAGCGAAATCTTGGTTTTCGTGGGGTTTCAAGCTGAGATATGCATTTTCTGCGATAATCTTGGAGAGACTTCTGTCCGAAGTGTGCAGAATCATCGAGATCGCTCTTTTCGAGCTATTTAATGCGAGAAACACGTTTTCTGGGGTTTTCACCACACCACAGTTCGTTGTATATGCAGAACAGGTGATATCTGGGTTTTCGAGGGGTTTCAAGTTGAGATATGCATTTTCTGCCATAAACTTGGTGAGACTTCTGTCCGAAGTGTGCAGAATCATCGAGATCGCTCTTTTCGAGATATTTAATGCGAGAAACAAGTTATCTGGTGTTTTCACCACTCCACAGTGCGTTTGATATGCAGAACCAGCGATATCTTTGTTTTCGTGGCGTTTCAAGCTCAGATATGCATTATCTGCGATGATCTTGGTGAGACTTCTGTCCGAAGTATGCAGAATCATCGAGATCGCACTTTTCGAGGTATTTAATGCGAGAAACACGTTATCTGGAGTTTTCAGCACTCCACAGTGCGTTTGATATGCAGAACCAGCGATATCTGGGTTTTCGTGGGGTTTCAAGCTGAGATATGCATTTTCTGCGATAATCTTGGTGAGACTTCTGTCCGAAGTGTGCAGAATCATCGAGATCGCTCTTTTCGAGCTATTTAATGCGAGAAACACGTTTTCTGGGGTTTTCACCACACTACAGTTCGTTGTATATGCAGAACAGGTGATATCTGGGTTTTCGAGGGGTTTCAAGTTGAGATATGCATTTTCTGCCATAAACTTGGTGAGACTTCTGTCCGAAGTATGCTGAATCATCGAGATCGCTCTTTTCGAGATAGTTAATGCGAGAAAAACCTTATCTGGTGTTTTCACCACTCCACAGTGCGTTTGATATGCAGAACCAGCGATATCTTGGCTTTCGTGGGGTTTCAAGCTGAGATATGCATTTTTCACGATAATGTTGCCGAGACTTCTGTCCGAAGTATGCAGAATCATCGAGATCGCTCTTTTCGAGCTATTTAATGCGAGAAACACGTTATCTGGTATTTCCACCACTCCACAGAGCGTTTGATATGCAGTACCAGCGATATCTGGGTTTTCGTGGGGTTTCAATCTGAGATATGCATTTTCTGCGATAATCTTGGTGAGACTTCTGTCCGAAGTGTGCAGAATCATCGAGATCGCTCTTTTCGAGCTATTTAATGCGAGAAACACGTTTTCTGGGGTTTTCACCACACCACAGTTCGTTGTATATGCAGAACAGGTGATATCTTGGTTTTCGTGGGGTTTCAAGCTGAGATATGCATTATCTGCGATAATCGTGGTGAGACTTCTGTCCGAAGTATGCAGAATCATCGAGATCGCACTTTTCGAGCTATTTAATGCGAGAAACAAGTTATCTGGTGTTTTCACCACTCCACAGTGCGTATGATATGCAGAACCGACGATATCTTGGTTTTCGTGGTGTTTCAAGCTCAGATATGCATTTTCTGCGATAATCTTGGTGAGACTTCTGTCCGAAGTATGCGGAATCATCGAGATCGCTCTTTTCGAGATATTTAATGCGAGAAACACGTTATCTGGTATTTTCACCACTCCACAGTGCGTTTGATATGCAGAACCGGCGATATCTTGGTTTTTGTGGCGTTTCAAGCTCAGATATGCATTTTCTGCGATAATCTTGGTGAGACTTCTGTCCGAAGTATGCAGATTCATCGAGATCGCTCTTTTCGACCTATTTAATGCGAGCAAACACGTTATCTGGTGTTTTCACCACTCCACAGTGCGTTTGATATGCAGAACCAGCGAAATCTTGGTTTTCGTGGGGTTTCAAGCTGAGATATGCATTTTTTACGATAATCTTGGTGAGACTTCTGTCCGAAGTATGCGGAATCATCGAGATCGCACTTTTCGAGCTATTGAATGCGAGAAACACGTTATCTGGTGTTTTCACCACTCCGCCGTTGGTTTGATATGCAGAACCGGCGATGTTTGGTTTTCGTCGGGTTTCAAGCTAAGATATGCATTTTCTACGATAATCTTGGTGAAACATCTGTCCGAAGTATGCAGATACATCGAGATCGCTCGCTTCGAGCTATTTAATGCGAGAAACACGTTATCTGGTGTTTTCACCACTCCACAGTGCGTTTGATATGCAGAACCGACGATATCTTGGTTTTCGTGGGGTTTCAAGCTCAGATATGCATTTTCTGCGATAATCTTGGTGAGACTTCTGTCCGAAGTATGCAGAAACATCGAGAGCGCTCTTTTCTAGCTATTTAATGCGAGAAACACGTTTTCTGTGGTTTTCGCCACACCACAGTTCGTTGGATATGCAGAACCGGAGATATCTTGGTTTTCGTGGGGTTTCAAGCTGAGATATGCATTTTCTGCGATTATCTTGGTGAGACTTCTGTCCGAAGTATGCAGAATCATCGAGATCGCTCGTTTCGAGCTATTTAATGCGACAAACACGTTATCTGGTGTTTTCACCACTCCATAGTGCGTTTGATATGCAGAACCAGCGATATCTTGGTTTTCGTGGGGTTTCAAGCACAGATATGCATTTTCGGCGATAATCTTGGTGAGACTTCTGTCCGAAGTATGCAGAAATATCGAGAGCGCTCTTTTCGAGCTATTTAATGCGAGAAACTAGTTTTCTGGGGTTTTCACCACTCCGCATTTCGTTGGATATGCAGAACCGGAGATATCTTGGTTTTCGTGGGGTTTCAAGCTGAGATATGCATTTTCTGCGATAATCTTGGTGAGACTTCTGTCCGAAGTATGCAGAATCATCGAGATCGCTCTTTTCGAGCTATGTATTGCGAGAAACAAGTTACCTGGTGTTTTCACCACTCCACAGTGCGTTTGATATGCAGAACCAGCGATATCTTGGTTTTCGTGGGGTTTCAAGCTCAGATATGCATTTTCTGTGATAAATTTGGTGAGACTTCTGTACGAAGTATGCAGAATCATCGAGATCGCACTTTTCGAGCTGTTTAATGCGAGAAACACGTTATTTGGTGTTTTCACCACTCCACAGTGCGTTTGATATGCAGAACCGGCGATATCTTGGTTTTCGTGGGGTTTCAAGCTGAGATATGCATTTTCTGCGATTATCTTGGTGAGACTTCTGTCCGAAGTATGCAGAATCATCGAGATCGCTCGTTTCGAGCTATTTAATGCGACAAACACGTTATCTGGTGTTTTCACCACTCCACAGTGCGTTTGATATGCAGATCCGGCAACATCTTGATTTTCGAGAGGTTTCAAGCTGAGATATGCATTTTCTGCGATAATATTGGTGAGACTTCAGACAGAAGTATGCAGAATTCACTATATCGCTCTTTTCGAGCTATTTAATGCGAAAAAACAAGTTTTCTGGTGATTTCAAAATTCCACAGTGCGTTTGATATGCAGAACCGACGACATCTTGATTGTCGTGAGGTTTCAAGCTGAGATATGCATTTTCTGCGATAATCTTGGTGAGACTTCTGTCCGAAGTATGCAGAATCATCGAGATCGCTCTTTTCGAGCTATGTAATGCGAGAAACAAGTTACCTGGTGTTTTCACCACTCCACAGTGCGTTTGATATGCAGAACCAGCGATATCTTGGTTTTCGTGGGGTTTCAAGCTCAGATATGCATTTTCTGTGATAAATTTGGTGAGACTTCTGTACGAAGTATGCAGAATCATCGAGATCGCACTTTTCGAGCTATTTAATGCGAGAAACACGTTATTTGGTGTTTTCACCACTCCACAGTGCGTTTGATATGCAGAACCGGCGATATCTTGGTTTTCGTGGGGTTTCAAGCTGAGATCGGCATTTTCTGCGACAATCATGGTGAGACTTCTGTTAGAAGTATGCACAATCATCGAGATCGCACTTTTCGAGCTATTGAATGCGAGAAACACGTTATCTGGTGTTTTCACCACTCCGCAGTTGGTTTGATATGCAGAACCGGCGATGTTTGGTTTTCGTCGGGTTTCAAGCTAAGATATGCATTTTCTACGATAATCTTGGTGAAACATCTGTCCGAAGTATGCAGAAACATCGAGATCGCTCGCTTCGAGCTATTTAATGCGAGAAACACGTTATCTGGTGTTTTCACCACTCCACAGTGCGTTTGATATGCAGAACCGACGATATCTTGGTTTTCGTGGGGTTTCAAGCTCAGATATGCATTTTCTGCGATAATCTTGGTGAGACTTCTGTCCGAAGTATGCAGAAACATCGAGAGCGCTCTTTTCTAGCTATTTAATGCGAGAAACACGTTTTCTGTGGTTTTCGCCACACCACAGTTCGTTGGATATGCAGAACCGGAGATATCTTGGTTTTCGTGGGGTTTCAAGCTGAGATATGCATTTTCTGCGATTATCTTGGTGAGACTTCTGTCCGAAGTATGCTTAATCATCGAGATCGCTCGTATCGAGCTATTTAATGCGAGAAACACGTTATCTGGTGGTTTCACCACTCCACAGTACGTATGATATGCAGAACCGACGATATCATGGTTTTCGTGGGGTTTCAAGCTCAGATATGTATTTTCTGCGATAATCTTGGTGAGACTTCTGTCCGAAGTATGCAGAAACATCGAGAGCGCTCTTTTCTAGCTATTTAATGCGAGAAACACGTTTTCTGTGGTTTTCGCCACACCACAGTTCGTTGGATATGCAGAACCGGAGATATCTTCGTTTTCGTGGGGTTTCAAGCTGAGATATGCATTTTCTGCGATAATCTTGGTGAATCTTTTGTCAGAAGTATGCAGAATTCACTATATCGCTCTTTTCGATCTATTTAATGCGAAAAAACAAGTTTTCTGGTGATTTCAACATTCCACAGTGCGTTTGATATGCAGAACCGACGACATCTTGATTGTCGTGAGGTTTCAAGCTGAGATATGCATTTTCTGCGATAATCTTGGTGAGACTTCAGTCAGAAGTATGCAGAATCATCTAGATCGCTATTTTCGAACTATTTAATGCGAAAAAACAAGTTTTCTGGTGTTTTCAACATTCCACAGTGCGTTTGATATGCAGAACCGACGATATCATGGTTTTCGTGGGGTTTCAAGCTCAGATATGTATTTTCTGCGATAATCTTGGTGAGACTTCTGTCCGAAGTATGCAGAAACATCGAGAGCGCTCTTTTCTAGCTATTTAATGCGAGAAACACGTTTTCTGTGGTTTTCGCCACACCACAGTTCGTTGGATATGCAGAACCGGAGATATCTTCGTTTTCGTGGGGTTTCCAGCTGAGATATGCATTTTCTACGATAATGTTGGTGAGACTTCTGTCAGAAGTATGCAGAATCTTCGAGAACGCTCTTTTCGAGCTACTTAATGCGCGAAACACGTTTTCTGGTGTTTTCACCACTCCACGGTACGTTTAATGTGCAGAACCGGAGATAACTTGGTTTTCGTCGGGTTTCAAGCTGAGATATGCATTTTCTACGATGATCTTGGTGAGACTTCTGTCAGAAGTATGCAGGATCTTCCAGAACGCACTTTTCGAGCTATTTAATGAGAGAAAAACGTTATGTGGTGTTTTCACCACTCCGCAGAGCGTTTGATATGCAGAACCGGCGACATCTTGGATTTCGTATGGTTTCAAGCTGAGATATGCATTTTCAGCGATAATCTTGGTGAGTCTTCTGTCAGAAGTATGCAGAATCATCGAGATCGCTCTTTTCAAGCTATTTAATGCGAGAAACACGTTATCCGGTTTTTTCACCACTCCACGGTGCGTTCGATATGCAGAACCGGCGATATTTTGGTTTTCGTGGGGTTTCAAGCTCAGATATGCATTTTCTGCGATAATCTTGGTAAGATTTCAGTCCGAAGTATGCAGAATCATCGAGATCGCACTTTTCGAGCTATTTAATGCGAGAAACACGTTATCTGGTGTTTTCACCACACCACAGTGCGTTTGATATGCAGAACCAGCGATATCTAGGATTTCGTGGGGTTTCAAGCTGAGATATGCATTTTTTACGATAATCATGGTGAGACTTCTGTCCGAAGTATGCAGAATCATCGAGATCGCACTTTTCGAGCTATTTAATGCGAGAAACACGTTATCTGGAGTTTTCAGCACTGCACAGTGCGTTTGATATGCAGAACCAGCGATATCTGGGTTTTCGTGGGGTTTCAATCTGAGATATGCATTTTCTGCGATAATCTTGGTGAGACTTCTGTCCGAAGTATGCAGAATCATCGAGATCGCACTTTTCGAGCTATTTAATGCGAGAAACAAGTTATCTGGTGTTTGCACCACTCCACAGTGCGTATGATTTGCAGAACCGACGATATCTTGGTTTTCGTGGTGTTTCAAGCTCAGATATGCATTTTCTGCGATAATTTTGGTGAGACTTCTGTCCGAAGTATGCAGAATCATCGAGATCGCTCGTTTCGAGCTATATAATGCGAGAAATACGTTATCTGGTGTTTTCACCACTCCTAGTGCGTTTGATATGCAGAACCGGCGATATCTTGGTTTTCGTGGGGTTTCAAGCTGAGATATGCATTTTCTGCGATAATCTTGGTGAGACTTCTGTCCGAAGTATGCAGAATCATCGAGATCGCACTTATCGAGCTATTTAATGCGAGAAACACGTTATCTGGAGTTTTCAGCACTCCACAGTGCGTTTGATATGCAGAACCAGCGATATCTAGGATTTCGTGGGGTTTCAAGCTGAGATATGCATTTTTTACGATAATCATGGTGAGACTTCAGTCCGAAGTATGCAGAATCATCGAGATCGCACTTTTCGAGCTATTTAATGCGAGAAACACGTTATCTGGAGTTTTCAGCACTGCACAGTGCGTTTGATATGCAGAACCAGCGATATCTGGGTTTTCGTGGGGTTTCAATCTGAGATATGCATTTTCTGCGATAATCTTGGTGAGTCTTCTGTCCGAAGTGTGCAGAATCATCGAGATCGCTCTTTTCGAGCTATTTAATGCGAGAAACACGTCTTCTGGGGTTTTCACCACACCACAGTTCGTTGTATATGCAGAACAGGTGATATCTTGGTTTTCGTGGGGTTTCAAGCTGAGATATGCATTATCTGCGATAATGTTGGTGAGACTTCTGTCCGAAGTATGCAGAATCATCGAGATCGCACTTTTCGAGCTATTTAATGCGAGAAACAAGTTATCTGGTGTTTGCACCACTCCACAGTGCGTATGATATGCAGAACCGACGATATCTTGGTTTTCGTGGTGTTTCAAGCTCAGATATGCATTTTCTGCGATAATCTTGGTGAGACTTCTGTCCGAAGTATGCGGAATCATCGAGATCGCTCTTTTCGAGCTATTTAATGCGAGAAACACGTTTTCTGGGGTTTTCACCACACCACAGTTCGTTGTATATGCAGAACAGGTGATATCTTGGTTATCGTGGGGTTTCAAGCTGAGATATGCATTATCTGCGATAATCTTGGTGAGACTTCTGTCCGAAGTGTGCAGAATCATCGAGATCGCTCTATTAGAGCTATTTAATGCGAGAAACACGTTTTCTGGGGTTTTCACCACTCCACAGTGCGTATGATATGCAGAACCGACGATATCTTGGTTTTCGTGGTGTTTCAAGCTCAGATATGCATTTTCTGCGATAATCTTGGTGAGACTTCTGTCCGAAGTATGCGGAATCATCGAGATCGCTCTTTTCGAGATATTTAATGCGAGAAACACGTTATCTGGTATTTTCACCACTCCACAGTGCGTTTGATATGCAGAACCGGCGATATCTTGGTTTTTGTGGCGTTTCAAGCTGAGATATGCATTTTTTACAATAATTTTGGTGAGACTTCTGTCCGAAGTATGCAGAATCATCGAGATCGCTCGTTTCGAGCTAGTTAGTGCGAGAAACACGTTATCTGGTGTTTTCACCACTCCACAGTGCGTTTGATATGCAGAACAGTAGATACCTTGCTTTTCGTGGGGTTTCAAGCTGAGATATGCATTTTTTACGATAATCATGGTGAGACTTCTGTCCGAAGTAAGCAGAATCATCGAGATCGCTCTTTTCGACCTATTTAATGCGAGCAAACACGTTATCTGGTGTTTTCACCACTCCACAGTGCGTTTGATATGCAGAACCAGCGATATCTAGGATTTCGTGGGGTTTCAAGCTGAGATATGCATTTTTTACGATAATCATGGTGAGACTTCTGTCCGAAGTATGCAGAATCATCGAGATCGCACTTTTCGTGCTATTTAATGCGAGAAACACGTTATCTGGAGTTTTCAGCACTGCACAGTGCGTTTGATATGCAGAACCAGCGATATCTGGGTTTTCGTGGAGTTTCAATCTGAGATATGCAGTTTCTGCGATAATCTTGGTGAGACTTCTGTCCGAAGTGTGCAGAATCATCGAGATCGCTCTTTTCGAGCTATTTAATGCGAGAAACACGTTTTCTGGGGTTTTCACCACACCACAGTTCGTTGTGTATGCAGAACAGGTGATATCTTGGTTTTCGTGGGGTTTCAAGCTGAGATATGCATTATCTGCGATAATCTTGGTGAGACTTCTGTTAGAAGTATGCAGAATCATCGAGATCGCACTTTTCGAGCTATTTACTGCGAGAAACACGTTATCTGGTGTTTTCACCACTCCACAGTGCGTTTGATATGCAGAACCGGCGATATTTTGGTTTACGTGGGGTTTCAAGCTGAGATATGCATTTTTTACAATAATTTTGGTGAGTCTTCTGTCCGAAGTATGCAGAATCATCGAGATCGCTCGTTTCGAGCTAGTTAGTGCGAGAAACACGTTATCTGGTGTTTTCACCACTCCACAGTGCGTTTGATATGCAGAACAGTAGATACCTTGCTTTTCGTGGGGTTTCAAGCTGAGATATGCATTTTCTGCGATAATCTTGTTGAGACTTCTGTCCGAAGTATGCAGAATCATCGAGATCGCTCTTTTCGACCTATTTAATGCGAGCAAACACGTTATCTGGTGTTTTCACCACTCCACAGTGCGTTTGATATGCAGAACCAGCGAAATCTTGGTTTTCGTGGTGTTTCAAGCTGAGATATGCATTTTTTACGATAATTTTGGTGAGACTTCTGTCCGAAGTATGCAGAATCATCGAGATCGCTCGTTTCGAGCTATATAATGCGAGAAACACGTTATCTGGTGTTTTCACCACTCCTAGTGCGTTTGATATGCAGAACCGGCGATATATTGGTTTTCGTGGGGTTTCAAGCTGAGATATGCATTTTCTGCGATAATCTTGGTGAGACTTCTGTCCGAAGTATGCTGAATCATCGAGATCGCTCTTTTCGAGCTATTTAATGCGAGAAACACGTTTTCTGGGGTTTTCACCACTCCACAGTTCTTTGGATATGCAGAACAGGAGATATCTTGGTTTGTGTGGGGTTTCAAGCAGAGATATGCATTTTCTGCCATAATCTTGGTGAGACTTCTGTTAGAAGTATGCAGAATCATCGAGATCGCACTTTTCGAGCTATTTAATGCGAGAAACACGTTATCTGGTGTTTTCACCACTCCACAGTGCGTTTGATATGCAGAACCGGCGATATTTTGGTTTACGTGGGGTTTCAAGCTGAGATATGCATTTTTTACAATAATTTTGGTGAGACTTCTGTCCGAAGTATGCAGAATCATCGAGATCGCTCGTTTCGAGCTAGTTAGTGCGAGAAACACGTTATCTGGTGTTTTCACCACTCCACAGTGCGTTTGATATGCAGAACAGTAGATACCTTGCTTTTCGTGGGGTTTCAAGCTGAGATATGCATTTTCTGCGATAATCTTGTTGAGACTTCTGTCCGAAGTATGCAGAATCATCGAGATCGCTCGTTTCGAGCTATTTAATGCGAGAAACACGTTTTCTGGGGTTTTCGCCACACCACAGTTCGTTGGATATGCAGAACCGGAGATATCTTCGTTTTCGTGGGGTTTCAAGCTGAGATATGCATTTTCTGCGATAATCTTGGTGAATCTTTTGTCAGAAGTATGCAGAATTCACTATATCGCTCTTTTCGATCTATTTAATGCGAAAAAACAAGTTTTCTGGTGATTTCAACATTCCACAGTGCGTTTGATATGCAGAACCGACGACATCTTGATTGTCGTGAGGTTTCAAGCTGAGATATGCATTTTCTGCGATAAACTTGGTGAGACTTCAGTCAGAAGTATGCAGAATCATCTAGATCGCTATTTTCGAACTATTTAATGCGAAAAAACAAGTTTTCTGGTGTTTTCAACATTCCACAGTGCGTTTGATATGCAGAACCGGCGATATCTTGATATTCGTGGTGTTTCCAGCTGAGATATGCATTTTCTACGATAATGTTGGTGAGACTTCTGTCAGAAGTATGCAGGATCTTCGAGAACGCTCTTTTCGAGCTACTTAATGCGAGAAACACGTTTTCTGGTGTTTTCAACATTCCACAGTGCGTTTGATATGCAGAACCGGCGATATCTTGATTTTCGTGGTGTTTCCAGCTGACATATGCATTTTCTGCGATTATCTTGGTGAGTCTTTTGTCAGAAGTATGCAGAATCATCTAGATCGCTCTTTTCGAGCTATTTAATGCGAAAAAACAAGTTTTCTGGTGTTTTCAACTTTCCACAGTGCGTTTGATATGCAGAACCGGCGATATCTTGATTTTCGTGGTGTTTCCAGCTGAGATATGCATTTTCTACGATAATGTTGGTGAGACTTCTGTCAGAAGTATGCAGAATCTTCGAGAACGCTCTTTTCGAGCTACTTAATGCGCGAAACACGTTTTCTGGTGTTTTCACCACTCCACGGTACGTTTAATGTGCAGAACCGGAGATAACTTGGTTTTCGTCGGGTTTCAAGCTGAGATATGCATTTTCTACGATGATCTTGGTGAGACTTCTGTCAGAAGTATGCAGGATCTTCCAGAACGCACTTTTCGAGCTATTTAATGAGAGAAAAACGTTATGTGGTGTTTTCACCACTCCGCAGAGCGTTTGATATGCAGAACCGGCGACATCTTGGATTTCGTCGGGGTTCAAGCTGAGATGTGCATTTTCTACGATAATCTTGGTGAGACTTCTGTCAGAAGCATGCAGAATCATCGGGATCGCTCTTTTCGAGCTATTTAATGAGAGAAAAACGTTATGTGGTGTTTTCACCACTCCGCAGAGCGTTTGATATGCAGAACTGGCGACATCTTGGATTTCGTCGGGGTTCAAGCTGAGATATACATTTTCTGCGATAATCTTGGTGAGTCTTCTGTCAGAGGTATGCAGAATCATCGAGATCCCTCTTTTCGAGCTACTTAATGCGAGAAACACGTTAGCTGGTGTTTTCACCACGCCACAGTGCGTTTGATATGCAGAACCGGCGACATCTTGATTTTCGTATGGTTTCAAGCTGAGATATGCATTTTCAGCGATAATCTTGGTGAGTCTTCTGTCAGAAGTATGCAGAATCATCGAGATCGCTCTTTTCGAGCTATTTAATGCGAGAAACACGTTATCCGGTTTTTTCACCACTCCACGGTGCGTTCGATATGCAGAACCGGCGACATCTTGGCTTTCGTCGGGCATCAAGCTGAGATATGCATTTTCTACGATAATCTTGGTGAGACTTCTGTCAGAAGTATGCAGAATCATCGGGATCGCTCTTTTCGAGCATTTAATGCGAGAAACACGTTATCCGGTGTTTTCACCACTCCACAGTGCGTTTGATATGCAGAACCGGCGACATCTTGGCTTTCGTCGGGCATCAAGCTGAGATATGCATTTTCTGCGATAATCTTGGTGAGACTTCTGTCCGAAGTATGCAGAATCATCGAGATCGCTCTTTTCGAGCTACTTAATGCGAGAAACACGTTATCTGGTGTTTTCACCACTCCACAGTGCGTTTGATATGCAGAACCAGCGATATCTAGGATTTCGTGGGGTTTCAAGCTCAGATATGCATTTTTTACGATAATCATGGTGAGACTTCTGTCCGAAGTATGCAGAATCATCGAGATCGCACTAATCGAGCTATTTAATGCGAGAAACACGTTATCTGGAGTTTTCAGCACTCCACAGTGCGTTTGATATGCAGAACCGGCGATATCTTGGTTTTTGTGGCGTTTCAAGCTCAGATATGCATTTTCTGCGATAATCTTGGTGAGACTTCTGTCCGAAGTATGCAGAATCATCGAGATCGCTCTTTTCGACCTATTTAATGCGAGCAAACACGTTATCTGGTGTTTTCACCACTCCACAGTGCGTTTGATATGCAGAACCAGCGATATCTAGGATTTCGTGGGGTTTCAAGCTGAGATATGCATTTTTTACGATAATCATGGTGAGACTTCTGTCCGAAGAATGCAGATTCATCGAGATCGCACTTTTCGAGCTATTTAATGCGAGAAACACGTTATCTGGAGTTTTCAGCACTGCACAGTGCGTTTGATATGCAGAACCAGCGATATCTGGGTTTTCGTGGGGTTTCAATCTGAGATATGCATTTTCTGCGATAATCTTGGTGAGACTTCTGTCCGAAGTGTGCAGAATCATCGAGATCGCTCTTTTCGAGCTATTTAATGCGAGAAACACGTTTTCTGGGGTTTTCACCACACCACAGTTCGTTGTATATGCAGAACAGGTGATATCTTGGTTTTCGTGGGGTTTCAAGCTGAGATATGCATTATCTGCGATAATCTTGGTGAGACTTCTGTCCGAAGTATGCAGAATCATCGAGATCGCACTTTTCGAGCTATTTAATGCGAGAAACAAGTTATCTGGTGTTTGCACCACTCCACAGTGCGTATGATATGCTGAACCGACGATATCTTGGTTTTCGTGGTGTTTCAAGCTCAGATATGCATTTTCTGCGATAATCTTGGTGAGACTTCTGTCCGAAGTATGCGGAATCATCGAGATCGCTCTTTTCGAGATATTTAATGCGAGAAACACGTTATCTGGTATTTTCACCACTCCACAGTGCGTTTGATATGCAGAACCGGCGATATCTTGGTTTTTGTGGCGTTTCAAGCTCAGATATGCTTTTTCTGCGATAATCTTGGTGAGACTTCTGTCCGAAGTATGCAGAATCATCGAGATCGCTCTTTTCGACCTATTTAATGCGAGCAAACACGTTATCTGGTGTTTTCACCACTCCACAGTGCGTTTGATATGCAGAACCAGCGAAATCTTGGTTTTCGTGGGGTTTCAAGCTGAGATATGCATTTTTTACGATAATTTTGGTGAGACTTCTGTCCGAAGTATGCAGAATCATCGAGATCGCTCGTTTCGAGCTATATAATGCGAGAAATACGTTATCTGGTGTTTTCACCACTCCTAGTGCGTTTGATATGCAGAACCGGCGATATATTGGTTTTCGTGGGGTTTCAAGCTGAGATATGCATTTTCTGCGATAATCTTGGTGAGACTTCTGTCCGAAGTATGCTGAATCATCGAGATCGCTCTTTTCGAGCTATTTAATGCGAGAAACACGTTTTCTGGGGTTTTCACCACTCCACAGTTCTTTGGATATGCAGAACAGGAGATATCTTGGTTTGTGTGGGGTTTCAAGCAGAGATATGCATTTTCTGCGATAATCTTGGTGAGACTTCTGTTAGAAGTATGCAGAATCATCGAGATCGCACTTTTCGAGCTATTTAATGCGAGAAACACGTTATCTGGTGTTTTCACCACTCCACAGTGCGTTTGATATGCAGAACCGGCGATATTTTGGTTTTCGTGGGGTTTCAAGCTGAGATATGCATTTTTTACAATAATTTTGGTGAGACTTCTGTCCGAAGTATGCAGAATCATCGAGATCGCTCGTTTCGAGCTAGTTAGTGCGAGAAACACGTTATCTGGTGTTTTCACCACTCCACAGTGCGTTTGATATGCAGAACAGTAGATACCTTGCTTTTCGTGGGGTTTCAAGCTGAGATATGCATTTTTTACGATAATCATGGTGAGACTTCTGTCCGAAGTATGCAGAATCATCGAGATCGCACTTATCGAGCTATTTAATGCGAGAAACACGTTATCTAGAGTTTTCAGCACTCCACAGTGCGTTTGATATGCAGAACCGGCGATATCTTGGTTTTTGTGGCGTTTCAAGCTCAGATATGCATTTTCTGCGATAATCTTGGTGAGACTTCTGTCCGAAGTATGCAGAATCATCGAGATCGCTCTTTTCGACCTATTTAATGCGAGCAAACACGTTATCTGGTGTTTTCACCACTCCACAGTGCGTTTGATATGCAGAACCAGCGATATCTAGGATTTCGTGGGGTTTCAAGCTGAGATATGCATTTTTTACGATAATCATGGTGAGACTTCAGTCCGACGTATGCAGAATCATCGAGATCGCACTTTTCGAGCTATTTAATGCGAGAAACACGTTATCTGGAGTTTTCAGCACTGCACAGTGCGTTTGATATGCAGAACCAGCGATATCTGGGTTTTCGTGGGGTTTCAATCTGAGATATGCATTTTCTGCGATAATCTTGGTGAGACTTCTGTCCGAAGTGTGCAGAATCATCGAGATCGCTCTTTTCGAGCTATTTAATGCGAGAAACACGTTTTCTGGGGTTTTCACCACACCACAGTTCGTTGTATATGCAGAACAGGTGATATCTTGGTTTTCGTGGGGTTTCAAGCTGAGATATGCATTATCTGCGATAATCTTGGTGAGACTTCTGTCCGAAGTGTGCAGAATCATCGAGATCGCTCTTTTCGAGCTATTTAATGCGAGAAACAAGTTATCTGGTGTTTGCACCACTCCACAGTGCGTATGATATGCTGAACCGACGATATCTTGGTTTTCGTGGTGTTTCAAGCTCAGATATGCATTTTCTGCGATAATCTTGGTGAGACTTCTGTCCGAAGTATGCGGAATCATCGAGATCGCTCTTTTCGAGATATTTAATGCGAGAAACACGTTATCTGGTATTTTCACCACTCCACAGTGCGTTTGATATGCAGAACCGGCGATATCTTGGTTTTTGTGGCGTTTCAAGCTCAGATATGCTTTTTCTGCGATAATCTTGGTGAGACTTCTGTCCGAAGTATGCAGAATCATCGAGATCGCTCTTTTCGACCTATTTAATGCGAGCAAACACGTTATCTGGTGTTTTCACCACTCCACAGTGCGTTTGATATGCAGAACCAGCGAAATCTTGGTTTTCGTGGGGTTTCAAGCTGAGATATGCATTTTTTACGATAATTTTGGTGAGACTTCTGTCCGAAGTATGCAGAATCATCGAGATCGCTCGTTTCGAGCTATATAATGCGAGAAATACGTTATCTGGTGTTTTCACCACTCCTAGTGCGTTTGATATGCAGAACCGGCGATATATTGGTTTTCGTGGGGTTTCAAGCTGAGATATGCATTTTCTGCGATAATCTTGGTGAGACTTCTGTCCGAAGTATGCTGAATCATCGAGATCGCTCTTTTCGAGCTATTTAATGCGAGAAACACGTTTTCTGGGGTTTTCACCACTCCACAGTTCTTTGGATATGCAGAACAGGAGATATCTTGGTTTGTGTGGGGTTTCAAGCAGAGATATGCATTTTCTGCGATAATCTTGGTGAGACTTCTGTTAGAAGTATGCAGAATCATCGAGATCGCACTTTTCGAGCTATTTAATGCGAGAAACACGTTATCTGGTGTTTTCACCACTCCACAGTGCGTTTGATATGCAGAACCGGCGATATTTTGGTTTTCGTGGGGTTTCAAGCTGAGATATGCATTTTTTACAATAATTTTGGTGAGACTTCTGTCCGAAGTATGCAGAATCATCGAGATCGCTCGTTTCGAGCTAGTTAGTGCGAGAAACACGTTATCTGGTGTTTTCACCACTCCACAGTGCGTTTGATATGCAGAACAGTAGATACCTTGCTTTTCGTGGGGTTTCAAGCTGAGATATGCATTTTTTACGATAATCATGGTGAGACTTCTGTCCGAAGTATGCAGAATCATCGAGATCGCACTTATCGAGCTATTTAATGCGAGAAACACGTTATCTAGAGTTTTCAGCACTCCACAGTGCGTTTGATATGCAGAACCGGCGATATCTTGGTTTTTGTGGCGTTTCAAGCTCAGATATGCATTTTCTGCGATAATCTTGGTGAGACTTCTGTCCGAAGTATGCAGAATCATCGAGATCGCTCTTTTCGACCTATTTAATGCGAGCAAACACGTTATCTGGTGTTTTCACCACTCCACAGTGCGTTTGATATGCAGAACCAGCGATATCTAGGATTTCGTGGGGTTTCAAGCTGAGATATGCATTTTTTACGATAATCATGGTGAGACTTCAGTCCGACGTATGCAGAATCATCGAGATCGCACTTTTCGAGCTATTTAATGCGAGAAACACGTTATCTGGAGTTTTCAGCACTGCACAGTGCGTTTGATATGCAGAACCAGCGATATCTGGGTTTTCGTGGGGTTTCAATCTGAGATATGCATTTTCTGCGATAATCTTGGTGAGACTTCTGTCCGAAGTGTGCAGAATCATCGAGATCGCTCTTTTCGAGCTATTTAATGCGAGAAACACGTTTTCTGGGGTTTTCACCACACCACAGTTCGTTGTATATGCAGAACAGGTGATATCTTGGTTTTCGTGGGGTTTCAAGCTGAGATATGCATTATCTGCGATAATCTTGGTGAGACTTCTGTCCGAAGTATGCAGAATCATCGAGATCGCACTTTTCGAGCTATTTAATGCGAGAAACAAGTTATCTGGTGTTTGCATCACTCCACAGTGCGTATGATATGCAGAACCGACGATATCTTGGTTTTCGTGGTGTTTCAAGCTCAGATATGCATTTTCTGCGATAATCTTGGTGAGACTTCTGTCCGAAGTATGCGGAATCATCGAGATCGCTCTTTTCGAGATATTTAATGCGAGAAACACGTTATCTGGTATTTTCACCACTCCACAGTGCGTTTGATATGCAGATCCGGCGATATCTTGGTTTTTGTGGCGTTTCAAGCTCAGATATGCTTTTTCTGCGATAATCTTGGTGAGACTTCTGTCCGAAGTATGCAGAATCATCGAGATCGCTCTTTTCGACCTATTTAATGCGAGCAAACACGTTATCTGGTGTTTTCACCACTCCACAGTGCGTTTGATATGCAGAACCAGCGATATCTAGGATTTCGTGGGGTTACAAGCTGAGATATGCATTTTTTACGATAATCATGGTGAGACTTCAGTCCGACGTATGCAGAATCATCGAGATCGCACTTTTCGAGCTATTTAATGCGAGAAACACGTTATCTGGAGTTTTCAGCACTGTACAGTGCGTTCGATATGCAGAACCAGCGATATCTGGGTTTTCGTGGGGTTTCAATCTGAGATATGCATTTTCTGCGATAATCTTGGTGAGACTTCTGTCCGAAGTGTGCAGAATCATCGAGATCGCTCTTTTCGAGCTATTTAATGCGAGAAACACGTTTTCTGGGGTTTTCACCACACCACAGTTCGTTGTATATGCAGAACAGGTGATATCTTGGTTTTCGTGGGGTTTCAAGCTGAGATATGCATTATCTGCGATAATCTTGGTGAGACTTCTGTCCGAAGTATGCAGAATCATCGAGATCGCACTTTTCGAGCTATTTAATGCGAGAAACAAGTTATCTGGTGTTTGCATCACTCCACAGTGCGTATGATATGCAGAACCGACGATATCTTGGTTTTCGTGGTGTTTCAAGCTCAGATATGCATTTTCTGCGATAATCTTGGTGAGACTTCTGTCCGAAGTATGCGGAATCATCGAGATCGCTCTTTTCGAGATATTTAATGCGAGAAACACGTTATCTGGTATTTTCACCACTCCACAGTGCGTTTGATATGCAGATCCGGCGATATCTTGGTTTTTGTGGCGTTTCAAGCTCAGATATGCTTTTTCTGCGATAATCTTGGTGAGACTTCTGTCCGAAGTATGCAGAATCATCGAGATCGCTCTTTTCGACCTATTTAATGCGAGCAAACACGTTATCTGGTGTTTTCACCACTCCACAGTGCGTTTGATATGCAGAACCAGCGAAATCTTGGTTTTCGTGGGGTTTCAAGCTGAGATATGCATTTTTTACGATAATTTTGGTGAGACTTCTGTCCGAAGTATGCAGAATCTTCGAGATCGCTCGTTTCGAGCTATATAATGCGAGAAACACGTTATCTGGTGTTTTCACCACTCCTAGTGCGTTTGATATGCAGAACCGGCGATATATTGGTTTTCGTGGGGTTTCAAGCTGAGATATGCATTTTCTGCGATAATCTTGGTGAGACTTCTGTCCGAAGTATGCTGAATCATCGAGATCGCTCTTTTCGAGCTATTTAATGCGAGAAACACGTTTTCTGGGGTTTTCACCACTCCACAGTTCTTTGGATATGCAGAACAGGAGATATCTTGGTTTGTGTGGGGTTTCAAGCAGAGATATGCATTTTCTGCGATAATCTTGGTGAGACTTCTGTTAGAAGTATGCAGAATCATCGAGATCGCACTTTTCGAGCTATTTAATGCGAGAAACACGTTATCTGGTGTTTTCACCACTCCACAGTGCGTTTGATATGCAGAACCGGCGATATTTTGGTTTTCGTGGTTTTTCAAGCTGAGATATGCATTTTTTACAATAATTTTGGTGAGACTTCTGTCCGAAGTATGCAGAATCATCGAGATCGCTCGTTTCGAGCTAGTTAGTGCGAGAAACACGTTATCTGGTGTTTTCACCACTCCACAGTGCGTTTGATATGCAGAACAGTAGATACCTTGCTTTTCGTGGGGTTTCAAGCTGAGATATGCATTTTTTACGATAATCATGGTGAGACTTCTGTCCGAAGTATGCAGAATCATCGAGATCGCTCTTTTCGACCTATTTAATGCGAGCAAACACGTTATCTGGTGTTTTCACCACTCCACAGTGCGTTTGATATGCAGAACCAGCGATATCTAGGATTTCGTGGGGTTTCAAGCTGAGATATGCATTTTTGACGATAATCATGGTGAGACTTCTGTCCGAAGTATGCAGAATCATCGAGATCGCACTTTTCGTGCTATTTAATGCGAGAAACACGTTATCTGGAGTTTTCAGCACTGCACAGTGCGTTTGATATGCAGAACCAGCGATATCTGGGTTTTCGTGGGGTTTCAATCTGAGATATCCAGTTTCTGCGATAATCTTGGTGAGACTTCTGTCCGAAGTGTGCAGAATCATCGAGATCGCTCTTTTCGAGCTATTTAATGCGAGAAACACGTTTTCTGGGGTTTTCACCACACCACAGTTCGTTGTATATGCAGAACAGGTGATATCTTGGTTTTCGTGGGGTTTCAAGCTGAGATATGCATTATCTGCGATAATCTTGGTGAGACTTCTGTCCGAAGTATGCAGAATCATCGAGATCGCACTTTTCGAGCTATTTAATGCGAGAAACAAGTTATCTGGTGTTTGCACCACTCCACAGTGCGTATGATATGCAGAACCGACGATATCTTGGTTTTCGTGGTGTTTCAAGCTCAGATATGCATTTTCTGCGATAATCTTGGTGAGACTTCTGTCCGAAGTATGCGGAATCATCGAGATCGCTCTTTTCGAGATATTTAATGCGAGAAACACGTTATCTGGTATTTTCACCACTCCACAGTGCGTTTGATATGCAGAACCGGCGATATCTTGGTTTTTGTGGCGTTTCAAGCTCAGATATGCTTTTTCTGCGATAATCTTGGTGAGACTTCTGTCCGAAGTATGCAGAATCATCGAGATCGCTCTTTTCGACCTATATAATGCGAGCAAACACGTTATCTGGTGTTTTCACCACTCCACAGTGCGTTTGATATGCAGAACCAGCGAAATCTTGGTTTTCGTGGGGTTTCAAGCTGAGATATGCATTTTTTACGATAATTTTGGTGAGACTTCTGTCCGAAGTATGCAGAATCATCGAGATCGCTCGTTTCGAGCTATATAATGCGAGAAACACGTTATCTGGTGTTTTCACCACTCCTAGTGCGTTTGATATGCAGAACCGGCGATATATTGGTTTTCGTGGGGTTTCAAGCTGAGATATGCATTTTCTGCGATAATCTTGGTGAGACTTCTGTCCGAAGTATGCTGAATCATCGAGATCGCTCTTTTCGAGCTATTTAATGCGAGAAACACGTTTTCTGGGGTTTTCACCACTCCACAGTTCTTTGGATATGCAGAACAGGAGATATCTTGGTTTGTGTGGGGTTTCAAGCAGAGATATGCATTTTCTGCCATAATCTTGGTGAGACTTCTGTTAGAAGTATGCAGAATCATCGAGATCGCACTTTTCGAGCTATTTAATGCGAGAAACACGTTATCTGGTGTTTTCACCACTCCACAGTGCGTTTGATATGCAGAACCGGCGATATTTTGGTTTTCGTGGGGTTTCAAGCTGAGATATGCATTTTTTACAATAATTTTGGTGAGACTTCTGTCCGAAGTATGCAGAATCATCGAGATCGCTCGTTTCGAGCTAGTTAGTGCGAGAAACACGTTATCTGGTGTTTTCACCACTCCACAGTGCGTTTGATATGCAGAACAGTAGATACCTTGCTTTTCGTGGGGTTTCAAGCTGAGATATGCATTTTTTACGATAATCATGGTGAGACTTCTGTCCGAAGTATGCAGAATCATCGAGATCGCTCTTTTCGACCTATTTAATGCGAGCAAACACGTTATCTGGTGTTTTCACCACTCCACAGTGCGTTTGATATGCAGAACCAGCGATATCTGGGTTTTCGTGGGGTTTCAATCTGAGATATGCATTTTCTGCGATAATCTTGGTGAGACTTCTGTCCGAAGTGTGCAGAATCATCGAGATCGCTCTTTTCGAGCTATTTAATGCGAGAAACACGTTTTCTGGGGTTTTCACCACACCACAGTTCGTTGTATATGCAGAACAGGTGATATCTTGGTTTTCGTGGGGTTTCAAGCTGAGATATGCATTATCTGCGATAATCTTGGTGAGACTTCTGTCCGAAGTATGCAGAATCATCGAGATCGCACTTTTCGAGCTATTTAATGCGAGAAACAAGTTATCTGGTGTTTGCACCACTCCACAGTGCGTATGATATGCAGAACCGACGATATCTTGGTTTTCGTGGTGTTTCAAGCTCAGATATGCATTTTCTGCGATCATCTTGGTGAGACTTCTGTCCGAAGTATGCGGAATCATCGAGATCGCTCTTTTCGAGATATTTAATGCGAGAAACACGTTATCTGGTATTTTCACCACTCCACAGTGCGTTTGATATGCAGAACCGGCGATATCTTGGTTTTTGTGGCGTTTCAAGCTCAGATATGCTTTTTCTGCGATAATCTTGGTGAGACTTCTGTCCGAAGTATGCAGAATCATCGGGATCGCACTTTTCGACCTATTTAATGCGAGCAAACACGTTATCTGGTGTTTTCACCACTCCACAGTGCGTTTGATATGCAGAACCAGCGAAATCTTGGTTTTCGTGGGGTTTCAAGCTGAGATATTCCTTTTGTTACGATAATTTTGGTGAGACTTCTGTCCGAAGTATGCAGAATCATCGAGATCGCTCGTTTCGAGCTATATAATGCGAGAAACACGTTATCTGGTGTTTTCACCACTCCTAGTGCGTTTGATATGCAGAACCGGCGATATATTGGTTTTCGTGTGGTTTCAAGCTGAGATATGCATTTTCTGCGATAATCTTGGTGAGACTTCTGTCCGAAGTATGCTGAATCATCGAGATCGCTCTTTTCGAGCTATTTAATGCGAGAAACACGTTTTCTGGGGTTTTCACCACTCCACAGTTCTTTGGATATGCAGAACAGGAGATATCTTGGTTTGTGTGGGGTTTCAAGCAGAGATATGCATTTTTTACGATAATTTTGGTGAGACTTCTGTCCGAAGTATGCAGAATCATCGAGATCGCTCGTTTCGAGCTATATAATGCGAGAAACACGTTATCTGGTGTTTTCACCACTCCTAGTGCGTTTGATATGCAGAACCGGCGATATATTGGTTTTCGTGGGGTTTCAAGCTGAGATATGCATTTTCTGCGATAATCTTGGTGAGACTTCTGTCCGAAGTATGCTGAATCATCGAGATCGCTCTTTTCGAGATATTTAATGCGAGAAACACGTTATCTGGTATTTTCACCACTCCACAGTGCGTTTGATATGCAGAACCGGCGATATCTTGGTTTTTGTGGCGTTTCAAGCTCAGATATGCTTTTTCTGCGATAATCTTGGTGAGACTTCTGTCCGAAGTATGCAGAATCATCGAGATCGCTCTTTTCGACCTATTTAATGCGAGCAAACACGTTATCTGGTGTTTTCACCACTCCACAGTGCGTTTGATATGCAGAACCAGCGAAATCTTGGTTTTCGTGGGGTTTCAAGCTGAGATATGCATTTTTTACGATAATTTTGGTGAGACTTCTGTCCGAAGTATGCAGAATCATCGAGATCGCTCGTTTCGAGCTATATAATGCGAGAAACACGTTATCTGGTGTTTTCACCACTCCTAGTGCGTTTGATATGCAGAACCGGCGATATATTGGTTTTCGTGGGGTTTCAAGCTGAGATATGCATTTTTTGCGATAATCTTGGTGAGACTTCTGTCCGAAGTATGCTGAATCATCGAGATCGCTCTTTTCGAGCTATTTAATGCGAGAAACACGTTTTCTGGGGTTTTCACCACTCCACAGTTCTTTGGATATGCAGAACAGGAGATATCTTGGTTTGTGTGGGGTTTCAAGCAGAGATATGCATTTTCTGCGATAATCTTGGTGAGACTTCTGTTAGAAGTATGCAGAATCATCGAGATCGCACTTTTCGAGCTATTTAATGCGAGAAACACGTTATCTGGTGTTTTCACCACTCCACAGTGCGTTTGATATGCAGAACCGGCGATATTTTGGTTTTCGTGGGGTTTCAAGCTGAGATATGCATTTTTTACAATAATTTTGGTGAGACTTCTGTCCGAAGTATGCAGAATCATCGAGATCGCTCGTTTCGAGCTAGTTAGTGCGAGAAACACGTTATCTGGTGTTTTCACCACTCCACAGTGCGTTTGATATGCAGAACAGTAGATACCTTGCTTTTCGTGGGGTTTCAAGCTGAGATATGCATTTTTTACGATAATCATGGTGAGACTTCTGTCCGAAGTATGCAGAATCATCGAGATCGCACTTATCGAGCTATTTAATGCGAGAAACACGTTATCTGGAGTTTTCAGCACTCCACAGTGCGTTTGATATGCAGAACCGGCGATATCTTGGTTTTTGTGGCGTTTCAAGCTCAGATATGCATTTTCTGCGATAATCTTGGTGAGACTTCTGTCCGAAGTATGCAGAATCATCGAGATCGCTCTTTTCGACCTATTTAATGCGAGCAAACACGTTATCTGGTGTTTTCACCACTCCACAGTGCGTTTGATATGCAGAACCAGCGATATCTAGGATTTCGTGGGGTTTCAAGCTGAGATATGCATTTTTTACGATAATCATGGTGAGACTTCTGTCCGAAGTATGCAGAATCATCGAGATCGCACTTTTCGTGCTATTTAATGCGAGAAACACGTTATCTGGAGTTTTCAGCACTGCACAGTGCGTTTGGTATGCAGAACCAGCGATATTTGGGTTTTCGTGGGGTTTCAATCTGAGATATGCATTTTCTGCGATGATCTTGGTGAGACTTCTGTCCGAAGTGTGCAGAATCATCGAGATCGCTCTTTTCGAGCTATTTAATGCGAGAAACACGTTTTCTGGGGTTTTCACCACACCACAGTTCGTTGTATATGCAGAACAGGTGATATCTTGGTTTTCGTGGGGTTTCAAGCTGAGATATGCATTATCTGCGATAATCTTGGTGAGACTTCTGTCCGAAGTATGCAGAATCATCGAGATCGCACTTTTCGAGCTATTTAATGCGAGAAACAAGTTATCTGGTGTTTGCACCACTCCACAGTGCGTATGATATGCAGAACCGACGATATCTTGGTTTTCGTGGTGTTTCAAGCTCAGATATGCATTTTCTGCGATAATCTTGGTGAGACTTCTGTCCGAAGTATGCGGAATCATCGAGATCGCTCTTTTCGACATATTTAATGCGAGAAACACGTTATCTGGTATTTTCACCACTCCACAGTGCGTTTGATATGCAGAACCGGCGATATCTTGGTTTTTGTGGCGTTTCAAGCTCAGATATGCTTTTTCTGCGATAATCTTGGTGAGACTTCTGTCCGAAGTATGCAGAATCATCGAGATCGCTCTTTTCGACCTATTTAATGCGAGCAAACACGTTATCTGGTGTTTTCACCACTCCACAGTGCGTTTGATATGCAGAACCAGCGAAATCTTGGTTTTCGTGGGGTTTCAAGCTGAGATATGCATTTTTTACGATAATTTTGGTGAGACTTCTGTCCGAAGTATGCAGAATCATCGAGATCGCTCGTTTCGAGCTATATAATGCGAGAAACACGTTATCTGGTGTTTTCACCACTCCTAGTGCGTTTGATATGCAGAACCGGCGATATATTGGTTTTCGTGGGGTTTCAAGCTGAGATATGCATTTTCTGCGATAATCTTGGTGAGACTTCTGTCCGAAGTATGCTGAATCATCGAGATCGCTCTTTTCGAGCTATTTAATGCGAGAAACACGTTTTCTGGGGTTTTCACCACTCCACAGTTCTTTGGATATGCAGAACAGGAGATATCTTGGTTTGTGTGGGGTTTCAAGCAGAGATATGCATTTTCTGCGATAATCTTGGTGAGACTTCTGTTAGAAGTATGCAGAATCATCGAGATCGCACTATTCGAGCTATTTAATGCGAGAAACACGTTATCTGGTGTTTTCACCACTCCACAGTGCGTTTGATATGCAGAACCGGCGATATTTTGGTTTTCGTGGGGTTTCAAGCTGAGATATGCATTTTTTACGATAATTTTGGTGAGACTTCTGTCCGAAGTATGCAGAATCATCGAGATCGCTCGTTTCGAGCTAGTTAGTGCGAGAAACACGTTATCTGGTGTTTTCACCACTCCACAGTGCGTTTGATATGCAGAACAGTAGATACCTTGCTTTTCGTGGGGTCTCAAGCTGAGATATGCATTTTCTGCGATAATCTTGTTGAGACTTCTGTCCGAAGTATGCAGAATCATCGAGATCGCTCTTTTCGACCTATTTAATGCGAGCAAACACGTTATCTGGTGTGTTCACCACTCCACAGTGCGTTTGATATGCAGAACCAGCGATATCTAGGATTTCGTGGGGTTTCAAGCTGAGATATGCATTTTGTGCGATAATCTTGGTGAGACTTCTGTCCGAAGTGTGCAGAATCATCGAGATCGCTCTTTTCGAGCTATTTAATGCGAGAAACACGTTTTCTGGGGTTTTCACCACACCACAGTTCGTTGTATATGCAGAACAGGTGATATCTTGGTTTTCGTGGGGTTTCAAGCTGAGATATGCATTATCTGCGATAATCTTGGTGAGACTTCTGTCCGAAGTATGCAGAATCATCGAGATCGCACTTTTCGAGCTATTTAATGCGAGAAACAAGTTATCTGGTGTTTGGACCACTCCACAGTGCGTATGATATGCAGAACCAGCGATATCTGGGTTTTCGTGGGGTTTCAATCTGAGATATGCATTTTCTGCGATAATCTTGGTGAGACTTCTGTCCGAAGTGTGCAGAATCATCGAGATCGCTCTTTTCGAGCTATTTAATGCGAGAAACACGTTTTCTGGGGTTTTCACCACACCACAGTTCGTTGTATATGCAGAACAGGTGATATCTTGGTTTTCGTGGGGTTTCAAGCTGAGATATGCATTATCTGCGATAATCTTGGTGGGACTTCTGTCCGAAGTATGCTGAATCATCGAGATCGCACTTTTCGAGCTATTTAATGCGAGAAACAAGTTATCTGGTGTTTGCACCACTCCACAGTGCGTATGATATGCAGAACCGACGATATCTTGGTTTTCGTGGTGCTTCAAGCTCAGATATGCATTTTCTGCGATCATCTTGGTGAGACTTCTGTCCGAAGTATGCGGAATCATCGAGATCGCTCTTTTCGAGATATTTAATGCGAGAAACACGTTATCTGGTATTTTCACCACTCCACAGTGCGTTTGATATGCAGAACCGGCGATATCTTGGTTTTTGTGGCGTTTCAAGCTCAGATATGCTTTTTCTGCGATAATCTTGGTGAGACTTCTGTCCGAAGTATGCAGAATCATCGAGATCGCTCTTTTCGACCTATTTAATGCGAGCAAACACGTTATCTGGTGTTTTCACCACTCCACAGTGCGTTTGATATGCAGAACCAGCGAAATCTTGGTTTTCGTGGGGTTTCAAGCTGAGATATGCATTTTTTACGATAATTTTGGTGAGACTTCTGTCCGAAGTATGCAGAATCATCGAGATCGCTCGTTTCGAGCTATATAATGCGAGAAACACGTTATCTGGTGTTTTCACCACTCCTAGTGCGTTTGATATGCACAACCGGCGATATATTGGTTTTCGTGGGGTTTCAAGCTGAGATATGCATTTTCTGCGATAATCTTGGTGAGACTTCTGTCCGAAGTATGCTGAATCATCGAGATCGCTCTTTTCGAGCTATTTAATGCGAGAAACACGTTTTCTGGGGTTTTCACCACTCCACAGTTCTTTGGATATGCAGAACAGGAGATATCTTGGTTTGTGTGGGGTTTCAAGCAGAGATATGCATTTTCTGCGATAATCTTGGTGAGACTTCTGTTAGAAGTATGCAGAATCATCGAGATCGCACTTTTCGAGCTATTTAATGCGAGAAACACGTTATCTGGTGTTTTCACCACTCCACAGTGCGTTTGATATGCAGAACCGGCGATATTTTGGTTTTCGTGGGGTTTCAAGCTGAGATATGCATTTTTTACAATAATTTTGGTGAGACTTCTGTCCGAAGTATGCAGAATCATCGAGATCGCTCGTTTCGAGCTAGTTAGTGCGAGAAACACGTTATCTGGTGTTTTCACCACTCCACAGTGCGTTTGATATGCAGAACAGTAGATACCTTGCTTTTCGTGGGGTTTCAAGCTGAGATATGCATTTTTTACGATAATCATGGTGAGACTTCTGTCCGAAGTATGCAGAATCATCGAGATCGCACTTATCGAGCTATTTAATGCGAGAAACACGTTATCTGGATTTTTCAGCACTCCACAGTGCGTTTGATATGCAGAACCGGCGATATCTTGGTTTTTGTGGGGTTTCAAGCTGAGATATGCATTTTTTACGATAATCATGGTGAGACTTCTGTCCGAAGTATGCAGAATCATCGAGATCGCACTTTTCGTGCTATTTAATGCGAGAAACACGTTATCTGGAGTTTTCAGCACTGCACAGTGCGTTTGATATGCAGAACCAGCGATATCTGGGTTTTCGTGGGGTTTCAATCTGAGATATGCATTTTCTGCTATAATCTTGGTGAGACTTCTGTCCGAAGTGTGCAGAATCATCGAGATCGCTCTTTTCGAGCTATTTAATGCGAGAAACACGTTTTCTGGGGTTTTCACCACACCACAGTTCGTTGTATATGCAGAACAGGTGATATCTTGGTTTTCGTGGGGTTTCAAGCTGAGATATGCATTATCTGCGATAATCTTGGTGAGACTTCTGTCCGAAGTATGCAGAATCATCGAGATCGCACTTTTCGAGCTATTTAATGCGAGAAACAAGTTATCTGGTGTTTGCACCACTCCACAGTGCGTATGATATGCAGAACCGACGATATCTTGGTTTTCGTGGTGTTTCAAGCTCAGATATGCATTTTCTGCGATAATCTTGGTGAGACTTCTGTCCGAAGTATGCGGAATCATCGAGATCGCTCTTTTCGAGATATTTAATGCGAGAAACACGTTATCTGGTATTTTCACCACTCCACAGTGCGTTTGATATGCAGAACCGGCGATATCTTGGTTTTTGTGGCGTTTCAAGCTCAGATATGCTTTTTCTGCGATAATCTTGGTGAGACTTCTGTCCGAAGTATGCAGAATCATCGAGATCGCTCTTTTCGACCTATTTAATGCGAGCAAACACGTTATCTGGTGTTTTCACCACTCCACAGTGCGTTTGATATGCAGAACCAGCGAAATCTTGGTTTTCGTGGGGTTTCAAGCTGAGATATGCATTTTTTACGATAATTTTGGTGAGACTTCTGCCCGAAGTATGCAGAATCATCGAGATCGCTCGTTTCGAGCTATATAATGCGAGAAACACGTTATCTGGTGTTTTCACCACTCCTAGTGCGTTTGATATGCAGAACCGGCGATATATTGGTTTTCGTGGGGTTTCAAGCTGAGATATGCATTTTCTGCGATAATCTTGGTGAGACTTCTGTCCGAAGTATGCTGAATCATCGAGATCGCTCTTTTCGAGCTATTTAATGCGAGAAACACGTTTTCTGGGGTTTTCACCACTCCACAGTTCTTTGGATATGCAGAACAGGAGATATCTTGGTTTGTGTGGGGTTTCAAGCAGAGATATGCATTTTCTGCGATAATCTTGGTGAGACTTCTGTCCGAAGTATGCAGAATCATCGAGATCGCTCTTTTCGACCTATTTAATGCGAGCAAACACGTTATCTGGTGTTTTCACCACTCCACAGTGCGTTTGATATGCAGAACCAGCGAAATCTTGGTTTTCGTGGGGTTTCAAGCTGAGATATGCATTTTTTACGATAATTTTGGTGAGACTTCTGTCCGAAGTATGCAGAATCATCGAGATCGCTCGTTTCGAGCTATATAATGCGAGAAACACGTTATCTGGTGTTTTCACCACTCCTAGTGCGTTTGATATGCAGAACCGGCGATATATTGGTTTTCGTGGGGTTTCAAGCTGAGATATGCATTTTTTGCGATAATCTTGGTGAGACTTCTGTCCGAAGTATGCTGAATCATCGAGATCGCTCTTTTCGAGCTATTTAATGCGAGAAACACGTTTTCTGGGGTTTTCACCACTCCACAGTTCTTTGGATATGCAGAACAGGAGATATCTTGGTTTGTGTGGGGTTTCAAGCAGAGATATGCATTTTCTGCGATAATCTTGGTGAGACTTCTGTTAGAAGTATGCAGAATCATCGAGATCGCACTTTTCGAGCTATTTAATGCGAGAAACACGTTATCTGGTGTTTTCACCACTCCACAGTGCGTTTGATATGCAGAACCGGCGATATTTTGGTTTTCGTGGGGTTTCAAGCTGAGATATGCATTTTTTACAATAATTTTGGTGAGACTTCTGTCCGAAGTATGCAGAATCATCGAGATCGCTCGTTTCGAGCTAGTTAGTGCGAGAAACACGTTATCTGGTGTTTTCACCACTCCACAGTGCGTTTGATATGCAGAACAGTAGATACCTTGCTTTTCGTGGGGTTTCAAGCTGAGATATGCATTTTTTACGATAATCATGGTGAGACTTCTGTCCGAAGTATGCAGAATCATCGAGATCGCACTTATCGAGCTATTTAATGCGAGAAACACGTTATCTGGAGTTTTCAGCACTCCACAGTGCGTTTGATATGCAGAACCGGCGATATCTTGGTTTTTGTGGCGTTTCAAGCTCAGATATGCATTTTCTGCGATAATCTTGGTGAGACTTCTGTCCGAAGTATGCAGAATCATCGAGATCGCTCTTTTCGACCTATTTAATGCGAGCAAACACGTTATCTGGTGTTTTCACCACTCCACAGTGCGTTTGATATGCAGAACCAGCGATATCTAGGATTTCGTGGGGTTTCAAGCTGAGATATGCATTTTTTACGATAATCATGGTGAGACTTCTGTCCGAAGTATGCAGAATCATCGAGATCGCACTTTTCGTGCTATTTAATGCGAGAAACACGTTATCTGGAGTTTTCAGCACTGCACAGTGCGTTTGGTATGCAGAACCAGCGATATTTGGGTTTTCGTGGGGTTTCAATCTGAGATATGCATTTTCTGCGATGATCTTGGTGAGACTTCTGTCCGAAGTGTGCAGAATCATCGAGATCGCTCTTTTCGAGCTATTTAATGCGAGAAACACGTTTTCTGGGGTTTTCACCACACCACAGTTCGTTGTATATGCAGAACAGGTGATATCTTGGTTTTCGTGGGGTTTCAAGCTGAGATATGCATTATCTGCGATAATCTTGGTGAGACTTCTGTCCGAAGTATGCAGAATCATCGAGATCGCACTTTTCGAGCTATTTAATGCGAGAAACAAGTTATCTGGTGTTTGCACCACTCCACAGTGCGTATGATATGCAGAACCGACGATATCTTGGTTTTCGTGGTGTTTCAAGCTCAGATATGCATTTTCTGCGATAATCTTGGTGAGACTTCTGTCCGAAGTATGCGGAATCATCGAGATCGCTCTTTTCGACATATTTAATGCGAGAAACACGTTATCTGGTATTTTCACCACTCCACAGTGCGTTTGATATGCAGAACCGGCGATATCTTGGTTTTTGTGGCGTTTCAAGCTCAGATATGCTTTTTCTGCGATAATCTTGGTGAGACTTCTGTCCGAAGTATGCAGAATCATCGAGATCGCTCTTTTCGACCTATTTAATGCGAGCAAACACGTTATCTGGTGTTTTCACCACTCCACAGTGCGTTTGATATGCAGAACCAGCGAAATCTTGGTTTTCGTGGGGTTTCAAGCTGAGATATGCATTTTTTACGATAATTTTGGTGAGACTTCTGTCCGAAGTATGCAGAATCATCGAGATCGCTCGTTTCGAGCTATATAATGCGAGAAACACGTTATCTGGTGTTTTCACCACTCCTAGTGCGTTTGATATGCAGAACCGGCGATATATTGGTTTTCGTGGGGTTTCAAGCTGAGATATGCATTTTCTGCGATAATCTTGGTGAGACTTCTGTCCGAAGTATGCTGAATCATCGAGATCGCTCTTTTCGAGCTATTTAATGCGAGAAACACGTTTTCTGGGGTTTTCACCACTCCACAGTTCTTTGGATATGCAGAACAGGAGATATCTTGGTTTGTGTGGGGTTTCAAGCAGAGATATGCATTTTCTGCGATAATCTTGGTGAGACTTCTGTTAGAAGTATGCAGAATCATCGAGATCGCACTATTCGAGCTATTTAATGCGAGAAACACGTTATCTGGTGTTTTCACCACTCCACAGTGCGTTTGATATGCAGAACCGGCGATATTTTGGTTTTCGTGGGGTTTCAAGCTGAGATATGCATTTTTTACGATAATTTTGGTGAGACTTCTGTCCGAAGTATGCAGAATCATCGAGATCGCTCGTTTCGAGCTAGTTAGTGCGAGAAACACGTTATCTGGTGTTTTCACCACTCCACAGTGCGTTTGATATGCAGAACAGTAGATACCTTGCTTTTCGTGGGGTCTCAAGCTGAGATATGCATTTTCTGCGATAATCTTGTTGAGACTTCTGTCCGAAGTATGCAGAATCATCGAGATCGCTCTTTTCGACCTATTTAATGCGAGCAAACACGTTATCTGGTGTGTTCACCACTCCACAGTGCGTTTGATATGCAGAACCAGCGATATCTAGGATTTCGTGGGGTTTCAAGCTGAGATATGCATTTTGTGCGATAATCTTGGTGAGACTTCTGTCCGAAGTGTGCAGAATCATCGAGATCGCTCTTTTCGAGCTATTTAATGCGAGAAACACGTTTTCTGGGGTTTTCACCACACCACAGTTCGTTGTATATGCAGAACAGGTGATATCTTGGTTTTCGTGGGGTTTCAAGCTGAGATATGCATTATCTGCGATAATCTTGGTGAGACTTCTGTCCGAAGTATGCAGAATCATCGAGATCGCACTTTTCGAGCTATTTAATGCGAGAAACAAGTTATCTGGTGTTTGGACCACTCCACAGTGCGTATGATATGCAGAACCAGCGATATCTGGGTTTTCGTGGGGTTTCAATCTGAGATATGCATTTTCTGCGATAATCTTGGTGAGACTTCTGTCCGAAGTGTGCAGAATCATCGAGATCGCTCTTTTCGAGCTATTTAATGCGAGAAACACGTTTTCTGGGGTTTTCACCACACCACAGTTCGTTGTATATGCAGAACAGGTGATATCTTGGTTTTCGTGGGGTTTCAAGCTGAGATATGCATTATCTGCGATAATCTTGGTGGGACTTCTGTCCGAAGTATGCTGAATCATCGAGATCGCACTTTTCGAGCTATTTAATGCGAGAAACAAGTTATCTGGTGTTTGCACCACTCCACAGTGCGTATGATATGCAGAACCGACGATATCTTGGTTTTCGTGGTGCTTCAAGCTCAGATATGCATTTTCTGCGATCATCTTGGTGAGACTTCTGTCCGAAGTATGCGGAATCATCGAGATCGCTCTTTTCGAGATATTTAATGCGAGAAACACGTTATCTGGTATTTTCACCACTCCACAGTGCGTTTGATATGCAGAACCGGCGATATCTTGGTTTTTGTGGCGTTTCAAGCTCAGATATGCTTTTTCTGCGATAATCTTGGTGAGACTTCTGTCCGAAGTATGCAGAATCATCGAGATCGCTCTTTTCGACCTATTTAATGCGAGCAAACACGTTATCTGGTGTTTTCACCACTCCACAGTGCGTTTGATATGCAGAACCAGCGAAATCTTGGTTTTCGTGGGGTTTCAAGCTGAGATATGCATTTTTTACGATAATTTTGGTGAGACTTCTGTCCGAAGTATGCAGAATCATCGAGATCGCTCGTTTCGAGCTATATAATGCGAGAAACACGTTATCTGGTGTTTTCACCACTCCTAGTGCGTTTGATATGCACAACCGGCGATATATTGGTTTTCGTGGGGTTTCAAGCTGAGATATGCATTTTCTGCGATAATCTTGGTGAGACTTCTGTCCGAAGTATGCTGAATCATCGAGATCGCTCTTTTCGAGCTATTTAATGCGAGAAACACGTTTTCTGGGGTTTTCACCACTCCACAGTTCTTTGGATATGCAGAACAGGAGATATCTTGGTTTGTGTGGGGTTTCAAGCAGAGATATGCATTTTCTGCGATAATCTTGGTGAGACTTCTGTTAGAAGTATGCAGAATCATCGAGATCGCACTTTTCGAGCTATTTAATGCGAGAAACACGTTATCTGGTGTTTTCACCACTCCACAGTGCGTTTGATATGCAGAACCGGCGATATTTTGGTTTTCGTGGGGTTTCAAGCTGAGATATGCATTTTTTACAATAATTTTGGTGAGACTTCTGTCCGAAGTATGCAGAATCATCGAGATCGCTCGTTTCGAGCTAGTTAGTGCGAGAAACACGTTATCTGGTGTTTTCACCACTCCACAGTGCGTTTGATATGCAGAACAGTAGATACCTTGCTTTTCGTGGGGTTTCAAGCTGAGATATGCATTTTTTACGATAATCATGGTGAGACTTCTGTCCGAAGTATGCAGAATCATCGAGATCGCACTTATCGAGCTATTTAATGCGAGAAACACGTTATCTGGATTTTTCAGCACTCCACAGTGCGTTTGATATGCAGAACCGGCGATATCTTGGTTTTTGTGGGGTTTCAAGCTGAGATATGCATTTTTTACGATAATCATGGTGAGACTTCTGTCCGAAGTATGCAGAATCATCGAGATCGCACTTTTCGTGCTATTTAATGCGAGAAACACGTTATCTGGAGTTTTCAGCACTGCACAGTGCGTTTGATATGCAGAACCAGCGATATCTGGGTTTTCGTGGGGTTTCAATCTGAGATATGCATTTTCTGCTATAATCTTGGTGAGACTTCTGTCCGAAGTGTGCAGAATCATCGAGATCGCTCTTTTCGAGCTATTTAATGCGAGAAACACGTTTTCTGGGGTTTTCACCACACCACAGTTCGTTGTATATGCAGAACAGGTGATATCTTGGTTTTCGTGGGGTTTCAAGCTGAGATATGCATTATCTGCGATAATCTTGGTGAGACTTCTGTCCGAAGTATGCAGAATCATCGAGATCGCACTTTTCGAGCTATTTAATGCGAGAAACAAGTTATCTGGTGTTTGCACCACTCCACAGTGCGTATGATATGCAGAACCGACGATATCTTGGTTTTCGTGGTGTTTCAAGCTCAGATATGCATTTTCTGCGATAATCTTGGTGAGACTTCTGTCCGAAGTATGCGGAATCATCGAGATCGCTCTTTTCGAGATATTTAATGCGAGAAACACGTTATCTGGTATTTTCACCACTCCACAGTGCGTTTGATATGCAGAACCGGCGATATCTTGGTTTTTGTGGCGTTTCAAGCTCAGATATGCTTTTTCTGCGATAATCTTGGTGAGACTTCTGTCCGAAGTATGCAGAATCATCGAGATCGCTCTTTTCGACCTATTTAATGCGAGCAAACACGTTATCTGGTGTTTTCACCACTCCACAGTGCGTTTGATATGCAGAACCAGCGAAATCTTGGTTTTCGTGGGGTTTCAAGCTGAGATATGCATTTTTTACGATAATTTTGGTGAGACTTCTGCCCGAAGTATGCAGAATCATCGAGATCGCTCGTTTCGAGCTATATAATGCGAGAAACACGTTATCTGGTGTTTTCACCACTCCTAGTGCGTTTGATATGCAGAACCGGCGATATATTGGTTTTCGTGGGGTTTCAAGCTGAGATATGCATTTTCTGCGATAATCTTGGTGAGACTTCTGTCCGAAGTATGCTGAATCATCGAGATCGCTCTTTTCGAGCTATTTAATGCGAGAAACACGTTTTCTGGGGTTTTCACCACTCCACAGTTCTTTGGATATGCAGAACAGGAGATATCTTGGTTTGTGTGGGGTTTCAAGCAGAGATATGCATTTTCTGCGATAATCTTGGTGAGACTTCTGTTAGAAGTATGCAGAATCATCGAGATCGCACTTTTCGAGCTATTTATTGCGAGAAACACGTTATCTGGTGTTTTCACCACTCCACAGTGCGTTTGATATGCAGAACCGGCGATATTTTGGTTTTCGTGGGGTTTCAAGCTGAGATATGCATTTTTTACAATAATTTTGGTGAGACTTCTGTCCGAAGTATGCAGAATCATCGAGATCGCTCGTTTCGAGCTAGTTAGTGCGAGAAACACGTTATCTGGTGTTTTCACCACTCCACAGTGCGTTTGATATGCAGAACAGTAGATACCTTGCTTTTCGTGGGGTTTCAAGCTGAGATATGCATTTTCTGCGATAATCTTGTTGAGACTTCTGTCCGAAGTATGCAGAATCATCGAGATCGCTCGTTTCGAGCTACTTAATGCGAGAAACACGTTATCTGGTGTTTTCAACACTCCACAGTGCGTTGGATATGCAGAACCGGAGATATTTTGGTTTTCGTCGGGTTTCAAGCTGAGATATGCATTTTCTACGATAAGCTTGGTGAGACATCTGTCCGAAGTATGCAGAAACATCGAGAGCGCTCTTTTCGAGCTACTTAATGCGAGAAACACGTTATCTGGTGTTTTCACCACTCCACAGTGCGTTTGATATGCAGAACCGGCGATATTTTGCTTTTCGTGGGGTTTCAAGCTCAGATATGCATTTTCTGCGATAATCTTGGTAAGATTTCAGTCCGAAGTATGCAGAATCATCGAGATCGCACTTTTCGAGCTATTTAATGCGAGAAACACGTTATCTGGTGTTTTCACCACTCCACAGTGCGTTTGATATGCAGAACCAGCGATATCTAGGATTTCGTGGGGTTTCAAGCTGAGATATGCATTTTTTACGATAATCATGGTGAGACTTCTGTCCGAAGTATGCAGAATCATCGAGATCGCACTTATCGAGCTATTTAATGCGAGAAACACGTTATCTGGAGTTTTCAGCACTCCACAGTGCGTTTGATATGCAGAACCGGCGATATCTTGGTTTTTGTGGCGTTTCAAGCTGAGATATGCATTTTCTGCGATAATCTTGGTGAGACTTCTGTCCGAAGTGTGCAGAATCATCGAGATCGCTCTTTTCGAGCTATTTAATGCGAGAAACACGTTTTCTGGGGTTTTCACCACACCACAGTTCGTTGTATATGCAGAACAGGTGATATCTTGGTTTTCGTGGGGTTTCAAGCTGAGATATGCATTATCTGCGATAATCTTGGTGAGACTTCTGTCCGAAGTATGCAGAATCATCGAGATCGCACTTTTCGAGCTATTTAATGCGAGAAACAAGTTATCTGGTGTTTGCACCACTCCAAAGTGCGTATGATATGCAGAACCGACGATATCTTGGTTTTCGTGGTGTTTCAAGCTCAGATATGCATTTTCTGCGATAATCTTGGTGAGACTTCTGTCCGAAGTATGCTTAATCTTCGAGATCGCTCTATTCGAGCTATTTAATGCGAGAAACACGTTATCTGGTGTTTTCAGCACTCCACAGTGCGTTTGATATGCAGAACCAGCGATATCTTGGCTTTCGTGGGGTTTCAAGCTGAGATATACATTTTTTACAATAATCTTGGTGAGACTTCTGTCCGATGTATGCAGAATCATCGAGATCGCACTTTGCGAGCTATTTAATGCGAGAAACACGTTATCTGGTGTTTTCACCACTCCACAGTGCGTTTGATATGCAGAACAGGTGATATCTTGGTTTTCGTGGTGTTTCAAGCTCAGATATGCATTTTCTGCGATAATCTTGGTGAGACTTCTGTCCGAAGTATGCAGAATCATCGAGATCGCTCTTTTCGACCTATTTAATGCGAGCAAACACGTTATCTGGTGTTTTCACCACTCCACAGTGCGTTTGATATGCAGAACCAGCGAAATCTTGGTTTTCGTGGGGTTTCAAGCTGAGATATGCATTTTCTGCGATAATCTTGGAGAGACTTCTGTCCGAAGTGTGCAGAATCATCGAGATCGCTCTTTTCGAGCTATTTAATGCGAGAAACACGTTTTCTGGGGTTTTCACCACACCACAGTTCGTTGTATATGCAGAACAGGTGATATCTGGGTTTTCGAGGGGTTTCAAGTTGAGATATGCATTTTCTGCCATAAACTTGGTGAGACTTCTGTCCGAAGTGTGCAGAATCATCGAGATCGCTCTTTTCGAGATATTTAATGCGAGAAACAAGTTATCTGGTGTTTTCACCACTCCACAGTGCGTTTGATATGCAGAACCAGCGATATCTTTGTTTTCGTGGGGTTTCAAGCTCAGATATGCATTATCTGCGATGATCTTGGTGAGACTTCTGTCCGAAGTATGCAGAATCATCGAGATCGCACTTTTCGAGGTATTTAATGCGAGAAACACGTTATCTGGAGTTTTCAGCACTCCACAGTGCGTTTGATATGCAGAACCAGCGATATCTGGGTTTTCGTGGGGTTTCAAGCTGAGATATGCATTTTCTGCGATAATCTTGGTGAGACTTCTGTCCGAAGTGTGCAGAATCATCGAGATCGCTCTTTTCGAGCTATTTAATGCGAGAAACACGTTTTCTGGGGTTTTCACCACACCACAGTTCGTTGTATATGCAGAACAGGTGATATCTGGGTTTTCGAGGGGTTTCAAGTTGAGATATGCATTTTCTGCCATAAACTTGGTGAGACTTCTGTCCGAAGTATGCTGAATCATCGAGATCGCTCTTTTCGAGATAGTTAATGCGAGAAAAACCTTATCTGGTGTTTTCACCACTCCACAGTGCGTTTGATATGCAGAACCAGCGATATCTTGGCTTTCGTGGGGTTTCAAGCTGAGATATGCATTTTTCACGATAATGTTGCCGAGACTTCTGTCCGAAGTATGCAGAATCATCGAGATCGCTCTTTTCGAGCTATTTAATGCGAGAAACACGTTATCTGGTATTTCCACCACTCCACAGAGCGTTTGATATGCAGTACCAGCGATATCTGGGTTTTCGTGGGGTTTCAATCTGAGATATGCATTTTCTGCGATAATCTTGGTGAGACTTCTGTCCGAAGTGTGCAGAATCATCGAGATCGCTCTTTTCGAGCTATTTAATGCGAGAAACACGTTTTCTGGGGTTTTCACCACACCACAGTTCGTTGTATATGCAGAACAGGTGATATCTTGGTTTTCGTGGGGTTTCAAGCTGAGATATGCATTATCTGCGATAATCTTGGTGAGACTTCTGTCCGAAGTATGCAGAATCATCGAGATCGCACTTTTCGAGCTATTTAATGCGAGAAACAAGTTATCTGGTGTTTTCACCACTCCACAGTGCGTATGATATGCAGAACCGACGATATCTTGGTTTTCGTGGTGTTTCAAGCTCAGATATGCATTTTCTGCGATAATCTTGGTGAGACTTCTGTCCGAAGTATGCGGAATCATCGAGATCGCTCTTTTCGAGATATTTAATGCGAGAAACACGTTATCTGGTATTTTCACCACTCCACAGTGCGTTTGATATGCAGAACCGGCGATATCTTGGTTTTTGTGGCGTTTCAAGCTCAGATATGCATTTTCTGCGATAATCTTGGTGAGACTTCTGTCCGAAGTATGCAGATTCATCGAGATCGCTCTTTTCGACCTATTTAATGCGAGCAAACACGTTATCTGGTGTTTTCACCACTCCACAGTGCGTTTGATATGCAGAACCAGCGAAATCTTGGTTTTCGTGGGGTTTCAAGCTGAGATATGCATTTTTTACGATAATCTTGGTGAGACTTCTGTCCGAAGTATGCTTAATCTTCGAGATCGCTCTATTCGAGCTATTTAATGCGAGAAACACGTTATCTGGTGTTTTCAGCACTCCACAGTGCGTTTGATACGCAGAACCAGCGATATCTTGGCTTTCGTGGGGTTTCAAGCTGAGATATACATTTTTTACAATAATCTTGGTGAGACTTCTGTCCGAAGTATCCAGAATCATCGAGATCGCACTTTTCGAGCTATTTAATGCGAGAAACACGTTATCAGGAGTTTTCAGCACTCCACAGTGCGTTTGATATGCAGAACCAGCGATATCTGGATTTTCGTGGGGTTTCAAGCTGAGATATGCATTTTCTGCGATAATCTTGGTGAGACTTCTGTCCGAAGTGTGCAGAATCATCGAGATCGCTCTTTTCGAGCTATTTAATGCGAGAAACAAGTTATCTGGTGTTTTCACCACTCCACAGTGCGTTTGATATGCAGAACCAGCGATATCTTTGTTTTCGTGGGGTTTCAAGCTCAGATATGCATTTTCTGCGATGATCTTGGTGAGACTTCTGTCCGAAGTATGCAGAATCATCGAGATCGCACTTTTCGAGGTATTTAATGCGAGAAACACGTTATCTGGAGTTTTCAGCACTCCACAGTGCGTTTGATATGCAGAACCAGCGATATCTGGGTTTTCGTGGGGTTTCAAGCTGAGATATGCATTTTCTGCGATAATCTTGGTGAGACTTCTGTCCGAAGTGTGCAGAATCATCGAGATCGCTCTTTTCGAGCTATTTAATGCGAGAAACACGTTTTCTGGGGTTTTCACCACACCACAGTTCGTTGTATATGCAGAACAGCTGATATCTGGGTTTTCGAGGGGTTTCAAGTTGAGATATGCATTTTCTGCCATAAACTTGGTGAGACTTCTGTCCGAAGTATGCTGAATCATCGAGATCGCTCTTTTCGAGATAGTTAATGCGAGAAAAACCTTATCTGGTGTTTTCACCACTCCACAGTGCGTTTGATATGCAGAACCAGCGATATCTTGGCTTTCGTGGGGTTTCAAGCTGAGATATGCATTTTTCACGATAATGTTGCCGAGACTTCTGTCCGAAGTATGCAGAATCATCGAGATCGCTCTTTTCGAGCTATTTAATGCGAGAAACACGTTATCTGGTATTTCCACCACTCCACAGAGCGTTTGATATGCAGTACCAGCGATATCTGGGTTTTCGTGGGGTTTCAATCTGAGATATGCATTTTCTGCGATAATCTTGGTGAGACTTCTGTCCGAAGTGTGCAGAATCATCGAGATCGCTCTTTTCGAGCTATTTAATGCGAGAAACACGTTTTCTGGGGTTTTCACCACACCACAGTTCGTTGTATATGCAGAACAGGTGATATCTTGGTTTTCGTGGGGTTTCAAGCTGAGATATGCATTATCTGCGATAATCTTGGTGAGACTTCTGTCCGAAGTATGCAGAATCATCCAGATCGCACTTTTCGAGCTATTTAATGCGAGAAACAAGTTATCTGGTGTTTTCACCACTCCACAGTGCGTATGATATGCAGAATCGACGATATCTTGGTTTTCGTGGTGTTTCAAGCTCAGATATGCATTTTCTGCGATAATCTTGGTGAGACTTCTGTCCGAAGTATGCGGAATCATCGAGATCGCTCTTTTCGAGATATTTAATGCGAGAAACACGTTATCTGGTATTTTCACCACTCCACAGTGCGTTTGATATGCAGAACCGGCGATATCTTGGTTTTTGTGGCGTTTCAAGCTCAGATATGCATTTTCTGCGATAATCTTGGTGAGACTTCTGTCCGAAGTATGCAGATTCATCGAGATCGCTCTTTTCGACCTATTTAATGCGAGCAAACACGTTATCTGGTGTTTTCACCACTCCACAGTGCGTTTGATATGCAGAACCAGCGAAATCTTGGTTTTCGTGGGGTTTCAAGCTGAGATATGCATTTTTTACGATAATCTTGGTGAGACTTCTGTCCGAAGTATGCTTAATCTTCGAGATCGCTCTATTCGAGCTATTTAATGCGAGAAACACGTTATCTGGTGTTTTCAGCACTCCACAGTGCGTTTGATACGCAGAACCAGCGATATCTTGGCTTTCGTGGGGTTTCAAGCTGAGATATACATTTTTTACAATAATCTTGGTGAGACTTCTGTCCGAAGTATGCAGAATCATCGAGATCGCACTTTTCGAGCTATTTAATGCGAGAAACACGTTATCAGGAGTTTTCAGCACTCCACAGTGCGTTTGATATGCAGAACCAGCGATATCTGGATTTTCGTGGGGTTTCAAGCTGAGATATGCATTTTTTACGATAATCTTGGTGAGACTTCTGTCCGAAGTATACTTAATCTTCGAGATCGCTCTATTCGAGCTATTTAATGCGAGAAACACGTTATCTGGTGTTTTCAGCACTCCACAGTGCGTTTGATATGCAGAACAGGAGATATCTTGGTTTTCGTGGGGTTTCAAGCTCAGATATGCATTTTGTGCGATGATCTTGGTGAGACTTCTGTCCGAAGTATGCAGAATCATCGAGATCGCACTTTTCGAGCTATTTAATGCGAGAAACACGTTATCTGGAGTTTTCAGCACTGCACAGTGCGTTTGATATGCAGAACCAGCGATATCTGGGTTTTCGTGGGGTTTCAAGCTCAGATATGCATTTTCTGCGATGATCTTGGTGAGACTTCTGTCCGAAGTATGCAGAATCATCGAGATCGCTCTTTTCGACCTATTTAATGCGAGCGAACACGTTATCTGGTGTTTTCACCACTCCACAGTGCGTTTGATATGCAGAACCAGCGAAATCTTGGTTTTCGTGGGGTTTCAAGCTGAGATATGCATTTTTTATGATAATCTTGGTGAGACTTCTGTCCGAAGTATGCTTAATCTTCGAGATCGCTCTATTCGAGCTATTTAATGCGAGAAACACGTTATCTGGTGTTTTCAGCACTCCACAGTGCGTTTGATATGCAGAACCAGCGATATCTTGGCTTTCGTGGGGTTTCAACCTGAGATATGCATTTTTTACGATAATCATGGTGAGACTTCTGTCCGAAGTATGCAGAATCATCGAGATCGCACTTTTCGAGCTATTTAATGCGAGAAACACGTTATCTGGAGTTTTCAGCACTGCACAGTGCGTTTGATATGCAGAACCAGCGATATCTGGGTTTTCGTGGGGTTTCAATCTGAGATATGCATTTTCTGCGATAATCTTGGTGAGACTTCTGTCCGAAGTGTGCAGAATCATTGAGATCGCTCTTTTCGAGCTATTTAATGCGAGAAACACGTTTTCTGGGGTTTTCACCACACCACAGTTCGTTGTATATGCAGAACAGGTGATATCTTGGTTTTCGTGGGGTTTCAAGCTGAGATATGCATTATCTGCGATGATCTTGGTGAGACTTCTGTCCGAAGTATGCAGAATCATCGAGATCGCACTTTTCGAGCTATTTAATGCGAGAAACACGTTATCTGGTGTTTTCACCACTCTACAGTGCGTTTGATATGCCGAACCGGCGATATCTTGGTTTTTGTGGCGTTTCAAGCTCAGATATGCATTTTCTGCGATAATCTTGGTGAGACTTCTGTCCGAAGTATGCAGAATCATCGAGATCGCTCATTTCGACCTATTTAATGCGAGCAAACACGTTATCTGGTGTTTTCACCACTCCACAGTGCGTTTGATATGCAGAACCAGCGAAATCTTGGTTTTCGTGGGGTTTCAAGCTGAGATATGCATTTTTTACGATAATCATGGTGAGACTTCTGTCCGAAGTATGCAGAATCATCGAGATCGCACTTTTCGAGCTATTTAATGCGAGAAACACGTTATCTGGTGTTTTCAGCACTCCACAGTGCGTTTGATATGCAGAACCTGCGATATCTTGGCTTTCGTGGGGTTTCAAGCTGAGATATGCATTTTCTGCGATAATCTTGGTGAGACTTCTGTCCGAAGTATGCAGAATCATCGAGATCGCTCTATTCGTGCTATTTAATGCGAGAAACACGTTATCTGGTGTTTTCAGCACTCCACAGTGCGTTTGATATGCAGAACCAGCTATATCTTGGCTTTCGTGGGGTTTCAAGCTGAGATATGCATTTTTTATGATAATCTTGGTGAGACTTCTGTCCGAAGTATGCTTAATCTTCGAGATCGCTCTATTCGAGCTATTTAATGCGAGAAACACGTTATCTGGTGTTTTCAGCACTCCACAGTGCGTTTGATATGCAGAACCAGCGATATCTTGGCTTTCGTGGGGTTTCAAGCTGAGATATGCATTTTTTACGATAATCATGGTGAGACTTCTGTCCGAAGTATGCAGAATCATCGAGATCGCACTTTTCGAGCTATTTAATGCGAGAAACACGTTATCTGGAGTTTTCAGCACTGCACAGTGCGTTTGATATGCAGAACCGGCGACATCTTGGATTTCGTCAGGTTTCAAGCTGAGATATGTATTTTCTACGATAATCTTGGTGAGACTTCTGTCCGAAGTATGCAGAATCATCGAGATCGCTCTTTTCGACCTATTTAATGCGAGCAAACACGTTATCTGGTGTTTTCACCACTCCACAGTGCGTTTGATATGCAGAACCAGCGAAATCTTGGTTTTCGTGGGGTTTCAAGCTGAGATATGCATTTTTTACGATAATCATGGTGAGACTTCTGTCCGAAGTATGCAGAATCATCGAGATCGCACTTTTCGAGCTATTTAATGCGAGAAACACGTTATCTGGTGTTTTCAGCACGCCACAGTGCGTTTGATATGCAGAACCAGCGATATCTTTGTGTTCGTGGGGTTTCAAGCTCAGATATGCATTTTCTGCGATGATCTTGGTGAGACTTCTGTCCGAAGTATGCAGAATCATCGAGATCGCTCTTTTCGACCTATTTAATGCGAGAAACACGTTATCTGGTGTTTTCAGCACTCCACAGTGCGTTTGATATGCAGAACCGACGATATCTTGGTTTTCGTGGGGTTTCAAGCTCAGATATGCATTTTCTGCCATAATCTTGGTGAGACTTCTGTCCGAAGTATGCGGAATCATCGAGATCGCTCTTTTCGAGACATTTAATGCGAGAAACACGTTATCTGGTGTTTTCACCACTCCACAGTGCGTTTGATATGCAGTACCAGCGATATCTTGGTTTTCGTGGGGTTTCAAGCGGAGATATGCATTTTTTACGAGAATCTTGGTGAGACTTCTGTCCGAAGTATGCAGAATCATCGAGATCGCTCTATTCGTGCTATTTAATGCGAGAAACACGTTATCTGGTGTTTTCAGCACGCCACAGTGCGTTTGATATGCAGAACCAGCGATATCTTGGCTTTCGTGGGGTTTCAAGCTGAGATATGCATTTTCTGCGATAATCTTGGTGAGACTTCTGTCCGAAGTATGCAGAATCATCGAGATCGCACTTTTCGAGTTATTTAATGCGAGAAACAAGTCATCTAGTGTTTTCACCACTCCACAGTGCGTATGATATGCAGAACCGACGATATCTTGGTTTTCGTGGGGTTTCAAGCTCAGATATGCATTTTCTGCCATAATCTTGGTGAGACTTCTGTCCGAAGTATGCGGAATCATCGAGATCGCTCTTTTCGAGACATTTAATGCGAGAAACACGTTATCTGGTGTTTTCACCACTCCACAGTGCGTTTGATATGCAGTACCAGCGATATCTTGGTTTTCGTGGGGTTTCAAGCGGAGATATGCATTTTTTACGATAATCATGGTGAGACTTCTGTCCGAAGTATGCAGAATCATCGAGATCGCTCTTTTCGACCTATTTAATGCGAGCAAACACGTTATCTGGTGTTTTCACCACTCCACAGTGCGTTTGATATGCAGAACCAGCGAAATCTTGGTTTTCGTGGGGTTTCAAGCTGAGATATGCATTTTTTACGATAATCATGGTGAGACTTCTGTCCGAAGTATGCAGAATCATCGAGATCGCACTTTTCGAGCTATTTAATGCGAGAAACACGTTATCTGGTGTTTTCAGCACGCCACAGTGCGTTTGATATGCAGAACCAGCGATATCTTGGCTTTCGTGGGGTTTCAAGCTGAGATATGCATTTTCTGCGATAATCTTGGTGAGACTTCTGTCCGAAGTATGCAGAATCATCGAGATCGCACTTTTCGAGTTATTTAATGCGAGAAACAAGTCATCTAGTGTTTTCACCACTCCACAGTGCGTATGATATGCAGAACCGACGATATCTTGGTTTTCGTGGGGTTTCAAGCTCAGATATGCATTTTCTGCGATAATCTTGGTGAGACTTCTGTCCGAAGTATGCAGAATCATCGAGATCGCACTTTTCGAGTTATTTAATGCGAGAAACAAGTCATCTAGTGTTTTCACCACTCCACAGTGCGTATGATATGCAGAACCGACGATATCTTGGTTTTCGTGGGGTTTCAAGCTCAGATATGCATTTTCTGCCATAATCTTGGTGAGACTTCTGTCCGAAGTATGCGGAATCATCGAGATCGCTCTTTTCGAGACATTTAATGCGAGAAACACGTTATCTGGTGTTTTCACCACTCCACAGTGCGTTTGATATGCAGTACCAGCGATATCTTGGTTTTCGTGGGGTTTCAAGCGGAGATATGCATTTTTTACGAGAATCTTGGTGAGACTTCTGTCCGAAGTATGCAGAATCATCGAGATCGCTCTATTCGTGCTATTTAATGCGCCAAACACGTTATCTGTTGTTTTCAGCACTCCACAGTGCTTTTGATATGCAGAACCAGCGATATCTTGGTTTTCGTGGGGTTTCAAGCTGAGATATGCATTTTTTACGATAATCTTGGTGAGACTTCTGTCCGAAGTATACTTAATCTTCGAGATCGCTCTATTCGAGCTATTTAATGCGACAAACACGTTATCTGGTGTTTTCAGCACTCCACAGTGAGTTTGATATGCAGAACCAGCGATATCTTGGCTTTCGTGGGGTTTCAAGCTGAGATATGCATTTTTTACGATAATCTTGGTGAGACTTCTGTCCGAATGTATGCAGAATAATCGAGATCGCACTTTTCGAGCTATTTAATGCGAGAAACACGTTATCTGGTGTTTTCACCACTCCACAGTGCGTTTGATATGCAGAACAGGAGATATCTTGGTTTTCGTGGGGTTTCAAGCTCAGATATGCATTTTCTGCGATGATCTTGGTGAGACTTCTGTCCGAAGTATGCAGAATCATCGAGATCGCTCTTTTCGAGCTATTTAATGCGAGAAACAAGTTATCTGGTGTTTTCACCACTCCACAGTGCGTTTGATATGCAGAACCAGCGATATCTTTGTTTTCGTGGGGTTTCAAGCTCAGATATGCATTTTCTGCGATGATCTTGGTGAGACTTCTGTCCGAAGTATGCAGAATCATCGAGATCGCACTTTTCGAGTTATTTAATGCGAGAAACAAGTTATCTAGTGTTTTCACCACTCCACAGTGCGTATGATATGCAGAACCAGCGATATCTTGGCTTTCGTGGGGTTTCAAGCTGAGATATGCATTTTCTGCGATAATCTTGGTGAGACTTCTGTCCGAAGTATGCAGAATCATCGAGATCGCCCTTTTCGACCTATTTAATGCGAGCAAACACGTTATCTGGTGTTTTCACCACTCCACAGTGCGTTTGATATGCAGAACCAGCGAAATCTTGGTTTTCGTGGGGTTTCAAGCTGAGATATGCATTTTTTACGATAATCTTGGTGAGACTTCTGTCCGAAGTATACTTAATCTTCGAGATCGCTCTATTCGAGCTATTAAATGCGACAAACACGTTATCTGGTGTTTTCAGCACTCCACAGTGAGTTTGATATGCAGAACCAGCGATATCTTGGCTTTCGTGGGGTTTCAAGCTGAGATATGCATTTTTTACGATAATCTTGGTGAGACTTCTGTCCGAATGTATGCAGAATAATCGAGATCGCACTTTTCGAGCTATTTAATGCGAGAAACACGTTATCTGGTGTTTTCACCACTCCACAGTGCGTTTGATATGCAGAACAGGAGATATCTTGGTTTTCGTGGGGTTTCAAGCTCAGATATGCATTTTCTGCGATGATCTTGGTGAGACTTCTGTACGAAGTATGCAGAATCATCGAGATCGCTCTTTTCGAGCTATTTAATGCGAGAAACAAGTTATCTGGTGTTTTCACCACTCCACAGTGCGTTTGATATGCAGAACCAGCGATATCTTTGTTTTCGTTGGGTTTCAAGCTCAGATATGCATTTTCTGCGATGATCTTGGTGAGACTTCTGTCCGAAGTATGCAGAATCATCGAGATCGCACTTTTCGAGTTACTTAATGCGAGAAACAAGTTATCTAGTGTTTTCACCACTCCACAGTGCGTATGATATGCAGAACCAGCGATATCTTGGCTTTCGTGGGGTTTCAAGCTGAGATATGCATTTTCTGCGATAATCTTGGTGAGACTTCTGTCCGAAGTATGCAGAATCATCGAGATCGCCCTTTTCGACCTATTTAATGCGAGCAAACACGTTAGCTGGTGTTTTCACCACTCCACAGTGCGTTTGATATGCAGAACCAGCGAAATCTTGGTTTTCGTGGGGTTTCAAGCTGAGATATGCATTTTTTACGATAATCATGGTGAGACTTCTGTCCGAAGTATGCAGAATCATCGAGATCGCACTTTTCGAGCTATTTAATGCGAGAAACACGTTATCTGGTGTTTTCAGCACGCCACAGTGCGTTTGATATGCAGAACCAGCGATATCTTTGTGTTCGTGGGGTTTCAAGCTCAGATATGCATTTTCTGCGATGATCTTGGTGAGACTTCTGTCCGAAGTATGCAGAATCACCGAGATCGCTCTTTTCGACCTATTTAATGCGAGCGAACACGTTATCTGGTGTTTTCACCACTCCACAGTGCGTTTGATATGAGGAACCAGCGAAATCTTGGTTTTCGTGGGGTTTCAAGCTGAGATATGCATTTTTTATGATAATCTTGGTGAGACTTCTGTCCGAAGTATGCTTAATCTTCGAGATCGCTCTATTCGAGCTATTTAATGCGAGAAACACGTTATCTGGTGTTTTCAGCACTCCACAGTGCGTTTGATATGCAGAACCAGCGATATCTTGGCTTTCGTGGGGTTTCAAGCTGAGATATGCATTTTCTGCGATAATCTTGGTGAGACTTCTGTCCGAAGTATGCAGAATCATCGAGATCGCACTTTTCGAGTTATTTAATGCCAGAAACAAGTTATCTAGTGTTTTCACCACTCCACAGTGCGTATGATATGCAGAACCGACGATATCTTGGTTTTCGTGGGGTTTCAAGCTCAGATATGCATTTTCTGCCATAATCTTGGTGACACTTCTGTCCGAAGTATGCGGAATCATCGAGATCGCTCTTTTCGAGACATTTAATGCGAGAAACACGTTATCTGGTGTTTTCACCACTCCACAGTGCGTTTGATATGCAGTACCAGCGATATCTTGGTTTTCGTGGGGTTTCAAGCGGAGATATGCATTTTTTACGAGAATCTTGGTGAGACTTCTGTCCGAAGTATGCAGAATCATCGAGATCGCTCTATTCGTGCTATTTAATGCGACAAACACGTTATCTGTTGTTTTCAGCACTCCACAGTGCGTTTGATATGCAGAACCAGCGATATCTTGGTTTTCGTGGGGTTTCAAGCTGAGATATGCATTTTTTACGATAATCTTGGTGAGACTTCTGTCCGAAGTATACTTAATCTTCGAGATCGCTCTATTCGAGCTATTTAATGCGAGAAACACGTTATCTGGTGTTTTCAGCACTCCACAGTGCGTTTGATATGCAGAACCAGCGATATCTTGGCTTTCGTGGGGTTTCAAGCTGAGATATGCATTTTTTACGATAATCTTGGTGAGACTTCTGTCCGAATGTATGCAGAATAATCGAGATCGCACTTTTCGAGCTATTTAATGCGAGAAACACGTTATCTGGTGTTTTCACCACTCCACAGTGCGTTTGATATGCAGAACAGGAGATATCTTGGTTTTCGTGGGGTTTCAAGCTCAGATATGCATTTTCTGCGATGATCTTGGTGAGACTTCTGTCCGAAGTATGCAGAATCATCGAGATCGCTCTTTTCGAGCTATTTAATGCGAGAAACAAGTTATCTGGTGTTTTCACCACTCCACAGTGCGTTTGATATGCAGAACCAGCGATATCTTTGTTTTCGTGGGGTTTCAAGCTCAGATATGCATTTTCTGCGATGATCTTGGTGAGACTTCTGTCCGAAGTATGCAGAATCATCGAGATCGCACTTTTCGAGTTATTTAATGCGAGAAACAAGTTATCTAGAGTTTTCACCACTCCACAGTGCGTATGATATGCAGAACCAGCGATATCTTGGCTTTCGTGGGGTTTCAAGCTGAGATATGCATTTTCTGCGATAATCTTGGTGAGACTTCTGTCCGAAGTATGCAGAATCATCGAGATCGCCCTTTTCGACCTATTTAATGCGAGCAAACACGTTATCTGGTGTTTTCACCACTCCACAGTGCGTTTGATATGCAGAACCAGCGAAATCTTGGTTTTCGTGGGGTTTCAAGCTGAGATTTGCATTTTTTACGATAATCATGGTGAGACTTCTGTCCGAAGTTTGCAGAATCATCGAGATCGCACTTTTCGAGCTATTTAATGCGAGAAACACGTTATCTGGTGTTTTCAGCACGCCACAGTGCGTTTGATATGCAGAACCAGCGATATCTTTGTGTTCGTGGGGTTTCAAGCTCAGATATGCATTTTCTGCGATGATCTTGGTGAGACTTCTGTCCGAAGTATGCAGAATCACCGAGATCGCTCTTTTCGACCTATTTAATGCGAGCGAACACGTTATCTGGTGTTTTCACCACTCCACAGTGCGTTTGATATGAGGAACCAGCGAAATCTTGGTTTTCGTGGGGTTTCAAGCTGAGATATGCATTTTTTATGATAATCTTGGTGAGACTTCTGTCCGAAGTATGCTTAATCTTCGAGATCGCTCTATTCGAGCTATTTAATGCGAGAAACACGTTATCTGGTGTTTTCAGCACTCCACAGTGCGTTTGATATGCAGAACCAGCGATATCTTAGCTTTCGTTGGGTTTCAAGCTGAGATATGCATTTTCTGCGATAATCTTGGTGAGACTTCTGTCCGAAGTATGCAGAATCATCGAGATCGCACTTTTCGAGTTATTTAATGCGAGAAACAAGTTATCTAGTGTTTTCACCACTCCACAGTGCGTTTGATATGAGGAACCAGCGAAATCTTGGTTTTCGTGGGGTTTCAAGCTGAGATATGCATTTTCTGCGATGATCTTGGTGAGACTTCTGTCCGAAGTATGCAGAATCATCGAGATCGCTCTTTTCGAGCTATTTAATGCGAGAAACAAGTTATCTGGTGTTTTCACCACTCCACAGTGCGTTTGATATGCAGAACCAGCGATATCTTTGTTTTCGTGGGGTTTCAAGCTCAGATATGCATTTTCTGCGATGATCTTGGTGAGACTTCTGTCCGAAGTATGCAGAATCATCGAGATCGCTCTTTTCGAGCTATTTAATGCGAGTGAACACGTTATCTGGTGTTTTCACCACTCCACAGTGCGTTTGATATGCAGAACCAGCGAAATCTTGGTTTTCGTGGGGTTTCAAGCTGAGATATGCATTTTTTATGATAATCTTGGTGAGACTTCTGTCCGAAGTATGCTTAATCTTCGAGATCGCACTTTTCGAGCTATTTAATGCGAGAAACACGTTATGTGGAGTTTTCAGCACTGCACAGTGCGTTTGATATGCAGAACCAGTGATATCTGGGTTTTCGTGGGGTTTCAATCTGAGATATGCATTTTCTGCGATAATCTTGGTGAGACTTCTGTCCGAAGTGTGCAGAATCATCGAGATCGCTCTTTTCGAGCTATTTAATGCGAGAAACACGTTTTCTGGGGTTTTCACCACACAACAGTTCGTTGTATATGCAGAACAGGTGATATCTTGGTTTTCGTGGGGTTTCAAGCTGAGATATGCATTATCTGCGATGATCTTGGTGAGACTTCTGTCCGAAGTATGCGGAATCATCGAGATCGCTCTTTTCGAGACATTTAATGCGAGAAACACGTTATCTGGTGTTTTCACCACTCCACAGTGCGTTTGATATGCAGTACCAGCGATATCTTGGTTTTCGTGGGGTTTCAAGCGGAGATATGCATTTTTTACGAGAATCTTGGTGAGACTTCTGTCCGAAGTATGCAGAATCATCGAGATCGCTCTATTCGTGCTATTTAATGCGCCAAACACGTTATCTGTTGTTTTCAGCACTCCACAGTGCTTTTGATATGCAGAACCAGCGATATCTTGGTTTTCGTGGGGTTTCAAGCTGAGATATGCATTTTTTACGATAATCTTGGTGAGACTTCTGTCCGAAGTATACTTAATCTTCGAGATCGCTCTATTCGAGCTATTTAATGCGACAAACACGTTATCTGGTGTTTTCAGCACTCCACAGTGAGTTTGATATGCAGAACCAGCGATATCTTGGCTTTCGTGGGGTTTCAAGCTGAGATATGCATTTTTTACGATAATCTTGGTGAGACTTCTGTCCGAATGTATGCAGAATAATCGAGATCGCACTTTTCGAGCTATTTAATGCGAGAAACACGTTATCTGGTGTTTTCACCACTCCACAGTGCGTTTGATATGCAGAACAGGAGATATCTTGGTTTTCGTGGGGTTTCAAGCTCAGATATGCATTTTCTGCGATGATCTTGGTGAGACTTCTGTCCGAAGTATGCAGAATCATCGAGATCGCTCTTTTCGAGCTATTTAATGCGAGAAACAAGTTATCTGGTGTTTTCACCACTCCACAGTGCGTTTGATATGCAGAACCAGCGATATCTTTGTTTTCGTGGGGTTTCAAGCTCAGATATGCATTTTCTGCGATGATCTTGGTGAGACTTCTGTCCGAAGTATGCAGAATCATCGAGATCGCACTTTTCGAGTTATTTAATGCGAGAAACAAGTTATCTAGTGTTTTCACCACTCCACAGTGCGTATGATATGCAGAACCAGCGATATCTTGGCTTTCGTGGGGTTTCAAGCTGAGATATGCATTTTCTGCGATAATCTTGGTGAGACTTCTGTCCGAAGTATGCAGAATCATCGAGATCGCCCTTTTCGACCTATTTAATGCGAGCAAACACGTTATCTGGTGTTTTCACCACTCCACAGTGCGTTTGATATGCAGAACCAGCGAAATCTTGGTTTTCGTGGGGTTTCAAGCTGAGATATGCATTTTTTACGATAATCTTGGTGAGACTTCTGTCCGAAGTATACTTAATCTTCGAGATCGCTCTATTCGAGCTATTAAATGCGACAAACACGTTATCTGGTGTTTTCAGCACTCCACAGTGAGTTTGATATGCAGAACCAGCGATATCTTGGCTTTCGTGGGGTTTCAAGCTGAGATATGCATTTTTTACGATAATCTTGGTGAGACTTCTGTCCGAATGTATGCAGAATAATCGAGATCGCACTTTTCGAGCTATTTAATGCGAGAAACACGTTATCTGGTGTTTTCACCACTCCACAGTGCGTTTGATATGCAGAACAGGAGATATCTTGGTTTTCGTGGGGTTTCAAGCTCAGATATGCATTTTCTGCGATGATCTTGGTGAGACTTCTGTCCGAAGTATGCAGAATCATCGAGATCGCTCTTTTCGAGCTATTTAATGCGAGAAACAAGTTATCTGGTGTTTTCACCACTCCACAGTGCGTTTGATATGCAGAACCAGCGATATCTTTGTTTTCGTGGGGTTTCAAGCTCAGATATGCATTTTCTGCGATGATCTTGGTGAGACTTCTGTCCGAAGTATGCAGAATCATCGAGATCGCACTTTTCGAGTTATTTAATGCGAGAAACAAGTTATCTAGTGTTTTCACCACTCCACAGTGCGTATGATATGCAGAACCAGCGATATCTTGGCTTTCGTGGGGTTTCAAGCTGAGATATGCATTTTCTGCGATAATCTTGGTGAGACTTCTGTCCGAAGTATGCAGAATCATCGAGATCGCCCTTTTCGACCTATTTAATGCGAGCAAACACGTTATCTGGTGTTTTCACCACTCCACAGTGCGTTTGATATGCAGAACCAGCGAAATCTTGGTTTTCGTGGGGTTTCAAGCTGAGATATGCATTTTTTACGATAATCATGGTGAGACTTCTGTCCGAAGTATGCAGAATCATCGAGATCGCACTTTTCGAGCTATTTAATGCGAGAAACACGTTATCTGGTGTTTTCAGCACGCCACAGTGCGTTTGATATGCAGAACCAGCGATATCTTTGTGTTCGTGTTGTTTCAAGCTCAGATATGCATTTTCTGCGATGATCTTGGTGAGACTTCTGTCCGAAGTATGCAGAATCACCGAGATCGCTCTTTTCGACCTATTTAATGCGAGCGAACACGTTATCTGGTGTTTTCACCACTCCATAGTGCGTTTGATATGAGGAACCAGCGAAATCTTGGTTTTCGTGGGGTTTCAAGCTGAGATATGCATTTTTTATGATAATCTTGGTGAGACTTCTGTCCGAAGTATGCTTAATCTTCGAGATCGCTCTATTCGAGCTATTTAATGCGAGAAACACGTTATCTGGTGTTTTCAGCACTCCACAGTGCGTTTGATATGCAGAACCAGCGATATCTTGGCTTTCGTGTGGTTTCAAGCTGAGATATGCATTTTCTGCGATAATCTTGGTGAGACTTCTGTCCGAAGTATGCAGAATCATCGAGATCGCACTTTTCGAGTTATTTAATGCCAGAAACAAGTTATCTAGTGTTTTCACCACTCCACAGTGCGTATGATATGCAGAACCGACGATATCTTGGTTTTCGTGGGGTTTCAAGCTCAGATATGCATTTTCTGCCATAATCTTGGTGACACTTCTGTCCGAAGTATGCGGAATCATCGAGATCGCTCTTTTCGAGACATTTAATGCGAGAAACACGTTATCTGGTGTTTTCACCACTCCACAGTGCGTTTGATATGCAGTACCAGCGATATCTTGGTTTTCGTGGGGTTTCAAGCGGAGATATGCATTTTTTACGAGAATCTTGGTGAGACTTCTGTCCGAAGTATGCAGAATCATCGAGATCGCTCTATTCGTGCTATTTAATGCGACAAACACGTTATCTGTTGTTTTCAGCACTCCACAGTGCGTTTGATATGCAGAACCAGCGATATCTTGGTTTTCGTGGGGTTTCAAGCTGAGATATGCATTTTTTACGATAATCTTGGTGAGACTTCTGTCCGAAGTATACTTAATCTTCGAGATCGCTCTATTCGAGCTATTTAATGCGAGAAACACGTTATCTGGTGTTTTCAGCACTCCACAGTGCGTTTGATATGCAGAACCAGCGATATCTTGGCTTTCGTGGGGTTTCAAGCTGAGATATGCATTTTTTACGATAATCTTGGTGAGACTTCTGTCCGAATGTATGCAGAATAATCGAGATCGCACTTTTCGAGCTATTTAATGCGAGAAACACGTTATCTGGTGTTTTCACCACTCCACAGTGCGTTTGATATGCAGAACAGGAGATATCTTGGTTTTCGTGGGGTTTCAAGCTCAGATATGCATTTTCTGCGATGATCTTGGTGAGACTTCTGTCCGAAGTATGCAGAATCATCGAGATCGCTCTTTTCGAGCTATTTAATGCGAGAAACAAGTTATCTGGTGTTTTCACCACTCCACAGTGCGTTTGATATGCAGAACCAGCGATATCTTTGTTTTCGTGGGGTTTCAAGCTCAGATATGCATTTTCTGCGATGATCTTGGTGAGACTTCTGTCCGAAGTATGCAGAATCATCGAGATCGCACTTTTCGAGTTATTTAATGCGAGAAACAAGTTATCTAGTGTTTTCACCACTCCACAGTGCGTATGATATGCAGAACCAGCGATATCTTGGCTTTCGTGGGGTTTCAAGCTGAGATATGCATTTTCTGCGATAATCTTGGTGAGACTTCTGTCCGAAGTATGCAGAATCATCGAGATCGCCCTTTTCGACCTATTTAATGCGAGCAAACACGTTATCTGGTGTTTTCACCACTCCACAGTGCGTTTGATATGCAGAACCAGCGAAATCTTGGTTTTCGTGGGGTTTCAAGCTGAGATTTGCATTTTTTACGATAATCATGGTGAGACTTCTGTCCGAAGTATGCAGAATCATCGAGATCGCACTTTTCGAGCTATTTAATGCGAGAAACACGTTATCTGGTGTTTTCAGCACGCCACAGTGCGTTTGATATGCAGAACCAGCGATATCTTTGTGTTCGTGGGGTTTCAAGCTCAGATATGCATTTTCTGCGATGATCTTGGTGAGACTTCTGTCCGAAGTATGCAGAATCACCGAGATCGCTCTTTTCGACCTATTTAATGCGAGCGAACACGTTATCTGGTGTTTTCACCACTCCACAGTGCGTTTGATATGAGGAACCAGCGAAATCTTGGTTTTCGTGGGGTTTCAAGCTCAGATATGCATTTTTTATGATAATCTTGGTGAGACTTCTGTCCGAAGTATGCTTAATCTTCGAGATCGCTCTATTCGAGCTATTTAATGCGAGAAACACGTTATCTGGTGTTTTCAGCACTCCACAGTGCGTTTGATATGCAGAACCAGCGATATCTTAGCTTTCGTTGGGTTTCAAGCTGAGATATGCATTTTCTGCGATAATCTTGGTGAGACTTCTGCCGAAGTATGCAGAATCATCGAGATCGCACTTTTCGAGTTATTTAATGCGAGAAACAAGTTATCTAGTGTTTTCACCACTCCACAGTGCGTATGATATGCAGAACCGACGATATCTTGGTTTTCGTGGGGTTTCAAGCTCAGATATGCATTTTCTGCCATAATCTTGGTGAGACTTCTGTCCGAATGTATGCAGAATAATCGAGATCGCACTTTTCGAGCTATTTAATGCGAGAAACACGTTATCTGGTGTTTTCACCACTCCACAGTGCGTTTGATATGCAGAACAGGAGATATCTTGGTTTTCGTGGGGTTTCAAGCTCAGATATGCATTTTCTGCGATGATCTTGGTGAGACTTCTGTCCGAAGTATGCAGAATCATCGAGATCTCTCTTTTCGAGCTATTTAATGCGAGAAACAAGTTATCTGGTGTTTTCACCACTCCACAGTGCGTTTGATATGCAGAACCAGCGATATCTTTGTTTTCGTGGGGTTTCAAGCTCAGATATGCATTTTCTGCGATGATCTTGGTGAGACTTCTGTCCGAAGTATGCAGAATCATCGAGATCGCTCTTTTCGAGCTATTTAATGCGAGAAACAAGTTATCTGGTGTTTTCACCACTCCACAGTGCGTTTGATATGCAGAACCAGCGATATCTTGGCTTTCGTGGGGTTTCAAGCTGAGATATGCATTATTTACGATAATCATGGTGAGACTTCTGTCCGAAGTATGCAGAATCATCGAGATCGCACTTTTCGAGCTATTTAATGCGAGAAACACGTTATCTGGAGTTTTCAGCACTGCACAGTGCGTTTGATATGCAGAACCAGCGATATCTGGGTTTTCGTGGGGTTTCAATCTGAGATATGCATTTTCTGCGATAATCTTGGTGAGACTTCTGTCCGAAGTGTGCAGAATCATCGAGATCGCTCTTTTCGAGCTATTTAATGCGAGAAACACGTTTTCTGGGGTTTTCACCACACCACAGTTCGTTGTATATGCAGAACAGGTGATATCTTGGTTTTCGTGGGGTTTCAAGCTGAGATATGCATTATCTGCGATGATCTTGGTGAGACTTCTGTCCGAAGTATGCAGAATCATCGAGATCGCACTTTTCGAGCTATTTAATGCGAGAAACACGTTATCTGGTATTTTCACCACTCCACAGTGCGTTTGATATGCAGAACCGGCGACATCTTGGATTTCGTCAGGTTTCAAGCTGAGATACGTATTTTCTACGATAATCTTGGTGAGACTTCTGTTCGAAGTATGCAGAATCATCGAGATCGCTCTTTTCGACCTATTTAATGCGAGCAAACACGTTATCTGGTGTTTTCACCACTCCACAGTGCGTTTCATATGCAGAACCAGCGAAATCTTGGTTTTCGTGGGGTTTCAAGCTGAGATATGCATTTTTTACGATAATCATGGTGAGACTTCTGTCCGAAGTATGCAGAATCATCGAGATCGCACTTTTCGAGCTATTTAATGCGAGAAACACGTTATCTGGCGTTTTCAGCACTGCACAGTGCGTTTGATATGCAGAACCAGCGATATCTGGGTTTTCGTGGGGTTTCAAGCTCAGATATGCATTTTTTACGATAATCATGGTGAGACTTCTGTCCGAAGTGTGCAGAATCATCGAGATCGCTCTTTTCGAGCTATTTAATGCGAGAAACACGTTGTCTGGTGTTTTCACCACTCCACAGTTGGTTTGATATGCAGAACCGGCGATGTTTGGTTTTCGTCGGGTTTCAAGCTGAGATATGCATTTTCTACGATCATCTTGGTGAAACATCTGTCCGAAGTATGCAGAAACATCAAGAGCGCTCTTTTCGAGCTATTTAATGCGAGAAACACGTATTCTGGGGTTTTCACCACACCACAGTTCGTTGGATGTGCAGAACCGGAGATATCTTGGTTTTCGTGGGGTTTCAAGCTCAGATATGCATGTTCTGCGATAATCTTGGTGATACTTCTGTCCGAAGTATGCAGAATCATCGAGATCGCACTTCTCGAGCTATTTAATGCGAGAAACACGTTATCTGGTGTTTTCACCACTCCACAGTGCGTTTGATATGCAGAAACAGGAGATATCTTGGTTTTAGTGGGGTTTCAAGCTGAGATATGCATTATCTGCGATAATCTTGGTGAGACTTCTGTCCGAAGTATGCAGAATCATCGAGATCGGACTTTTCGAGCTATTTAATGCGAGAAACTCGTTATCTGGTGTTTTCACCACTCCACAGTGCGTATGATATGCAGAACCGGCGATATCTTGGTTTTCGTGGGGTTTCAAGCTGAGATATGCATTATCTGCGATAATCTTGGTGAGACTTCTGTCCGAAGTATGCAGAATCATCGAGATCGCACTTTTCGAGCTATTTAATGCGAGAAACACGTTATCTGGTGTTTTCACCACTCCACAGTGCGTTTGATATGCAGAACCGGCGATATCTTGGTTTTTGTGGCGTTTCAAGCTCAGATATGCATTTTCTGCGATGATCTTGGTGAGACTCCTGTCCGAAGTATGCAGAATCATCGAGATCGCACTTTTCGAGCTATTTAATGCGAGAAACACGTTATCTGGTGTTTTCACCACTCCACAGTGCGTTTGATATGCAGAACCAGCGATATCTGGGTTTTCGTTGGGTTTGAAGCTGAGATATGCATTTTTTACGATAATCTTGATGAGACTTCTGTCCGAAGTATGCTTAATCATCGAGATCGCTCGTTTCGAGCTATTTAATGCGAGAAACACGTTATCTGGTGTTTTCACCACTCCACAGTGCGTATGATATGCAGAACCGACGATATCTTGGTTTTCGTGGGGTTTCAAGCTCAGATATGCATGTTCTGCGATAATCTTGGTGATACTTCTGTCCGAAGTATGCAGAATCATCGAGATCGCACTTTTCGAGCTATTTAATGCGAGAAACACGTTATCTGGTGTTTTCACCACTCCACAATGCGTTTGATATGCAGAAACAGGAGATATCTTGGTTTTAGTGGGGTTTCAAGCTGAGATATGCATTATCTGCGATAATCTTGGTGAGACTTCTGTCCGAAGTATGCAGAATCATCGAGATCGCACTTTTCGAGCTATTTAATGCGAGAAACACGTTATCTGGTGTTTTCACCACTCCACAGTGCGTATGATATGCAGAACCGGCGATATCTTGGTTTTCGTGGGGTTTCAAGCTGAGATATGCATTTTCTGCGATAATCATGGTGAGACTTCTGTCCGAAGAGTGCAGAATCATCGAGATCGCTCTTTTCGAGCTATTTAATGCGAGAAACAAGTTATCTGGTGTTTTCACCACTCCACAGTCCGTTTGATATGCAGAACCAGCGATATCTTTGTTTTCTTGGGGTTTCCGGCTCAGATATGCATTTTCTGCGATGATCTTGGTGAGACTTCTGTCCGAAGTATGCAGAATCATCGAGATCGCACTTTTCGAGCTATTTAATGCGAGAAACACGTTATCTGGTGTTTTCACCACTCCGCAGTGCGTTTGATATGCAGAACCAGCGATATCTGGGTTTTCGTGGGGTTTCAATCTGAGATATGCATTTTTTACGATAATCTTGATGACACTTCTGTCCGAAGTATGCTTAATCATCGAGACCGCTCGTTTCGACCTATTTAATGCGAGAAACACGTTATCTGGTGTTTTCAAGACTCCACAGTGCGTATGATATGCAGAACCGGCGATATCTTGGTTTTCGTGGGGTTTCAATCTGAGATATGCATTATCTGCGATAATCTTGGGGAGACTTCTGTCCGAAGTATGCAGAAGCATCGAGATCGCACTTTTCGAGCTATTTAATGCGAGAAACACGTTATCTGGTGTTTTCAGCACTCCACAGTGCGTTTGATATGCAGAACCGGAGATATCTTCGTTTTCGTGGGGTTTCAAGCTGAGATATGCATTATCTGCGATAATCTTGGTGAGACTTCTGTCCGAAGTATGCAGAATCATCGAGATCGCACTTTTCGAGCTATTTAATGCGAGAAACACGTTATCTGGTATTTTCACCACTCCACAGTGCGTTTGATATGCAGAACCGGCGACATCTTGGATTTCGTCAGGTTTCAAGCTGAGATACGTATTTTCTACGATAATCTTGGTGAGACTTCTGTTCGAAGTATGCAGAATCATCGAGATCGCTCTTTTCGACCTATTTAATGCGAGCAAACACGTTATCTGGTGTTTTCACCACTCCACAGTGCGTTTCATATGCAGAACCAGCGAAATCTTGGTTTTCGTGGGGTTTCAAGCTGAGATATGCATTTTTTACGATAATCATGGTGAGACTTCTGTCCGAAGTATGCAGAATCATCGAGATCGCACTTTTCGAGCTATTTAATGCGAGAAACACGTTATCTGGAGTTTTCAGCACTGCAGAGTGCGTTTGATATGCAGAACCAGCGATATCTGGGTTTTCGTGGGGTTTCAAGCTCAGATATGCATTTTTTACGATAATCATGGTGAGACTTCTGTCCGAAGTGTGCAGAATCATCGAGATCGCTCTTTTCGAGCTATTTAATGCGAGAAACACGTTGTCTGGTGTTTTCACCACTCCACAGTTGGTTTGATATGCAGAACCGGCGATGTTTGGTTTTCGTCGGGTTTCAAGCTGAGATATGCATTTTCTACGATAATCTTGGTGAAACATCTGTCCGAAGTATGCAGAAACATCAAGAGCGCTCTTTTCGAGCTATTTAATGCGAGAAACACGTATTCTGGGGTTTTCACCACACCACAGTTCGTTGGATGTGCAGAACCGGAGATATCTTGGTTTTCGTGGGGTTTCAAGCTCAGATATGCATGTTCTGCGATAATCTTGGTGATACTTCTGTCCGAAGTATGCAGAATCATCGAGATCGCACTTCTCGAGCTATTTAATGCGAGAAACACGTTATCTGGTGTTTTCACCACTCCACAGTGCGTTTGATATGCAGAAACAGGAGATATCTTGGTTTTAGTGGGGTTTCAAGCTGAGATATGCATTATCTGCGATAATCTTGGTGAGACTTCTGTCCGAAGTATGCAGAATCATCGAGATCGCACTTTTCGAGCTATTTAATGCGAGAAACACGTTATCTGGTGTTTTCACCACTCCACAGTGCGTTTGATATGCAGAACCGGCGATATCTTGGTTTTTGTGGCGTTTCAAGCTCAGATATGCATTTTCTGCGATGATCTTGGTGAGACTCCTGTCCGAAGTATGCAGAATCATCGAGATCGCACTTTTCGAGCTATTTAATGCGAGAAACACGTTATCTGGTGTTTTCGGCACTCCACAGTGCGTTTGATATGCAGAACCAGCGATATCTGGGTTTTCGTTGGGTTTGAAGCTGAGATATGCATTTTTTACGATAATCTTGATGAGACTTCTGTCCGAAGTATGCTTAATCATCGAGATCGCTCGTTTCGAGCTATTTAATGCGAGAAACACGTTATCTGGTGTTTTCACCACTCCACAGTGCGTATGATATGCAGAACCGACGATATCTTGGTTTTCGTGGGGTTTCAAGCTCAGATATGCATGTTCTGCGATAATCTTGGTGATACTTCTGTCCGAAGTATGCAGAATCATCGAGATCGCACTTTTCGAGCTATTTAATGCGAGAAACACGTTATCTGGTGTTTTCACCACTCCACAGTGCGTTTGATATGCAGAAACAGGAGATATCTTGGTTTTAGTGGGGTTTCAAGCTGAGATATGCATTATCTGCGATAATCTTGGTGAGACTTCTGTCCGAAGTATGCAGAATCATCGAGATCGCACTTTTCGAGCTATTTAATGCGAGAAACACGTTATCTGGTGTTTTCACCACTCCACAGTGCGTATGATATGCAGAACCGGCGATATCTTGGTTTTCGTGGGGTTTCAAGCTGAGATATGCATTTTCTGCGATAATCATGGTGAGACTTCTGTCCGAAGAGTGCAGAATCATCGAGATCGCTCTTTTCGAGCTATTTAATGCGAGAAACAAGTTATCTGGTGTTTTCACCACTCCACAGTCCGTTTGATATGCAGAACCAGCGATATCTTTGTTTTCTTGGGGTTTCCGGCTCAGATATGCATTTTCTGCGATGATCTTGGTGAGACTTCTGTCCGAAGTATGCAGAATCATCGAGATCGCACTTTTCGAGCTATTTAATGCGAGAAACACGTTATCTGGTGTTTTCACCACTCCGCAGTGCGTTTGATATGCAGAACCAGCGATATCTGGGTTTTCGTGGGGTTTCAATCTGAGATATGCATTTTTTACGATAATCTTGATGACACTTCTGTCCGAAGTATGCTTAATCATCGAGACCGCTCGTTTCGACCTATTTACTGCGAGAAACACGTTATCTGGTGTTTTCAAGACTCCACAGTGCGTATGATATGCAGAACCGGCGATATCTTGGTTTTCGTGGGGTTTCAATCTGAGATATGCATTATCTGCGATAATCTTGGGGAGACTTCTGTCCGAAGTATGCAGAAGCATCGAGATCGCACTTTTCGAGCTATTTAATGCGAGAAACACGTTATCTGGTGTTTTCAGCACTCCACAGTGCGTTTGATATGCAGAACCGGAGATATCTTCGTTTTCGTGGGGTTTCAAGCTGAGATATGCATTATCTGCCATAATCTTGGTGAGACTTCTGTCCGAAGTATGCAGAATCATCGAGATCGCACTTTTCGAGCTATTTAATGCGAGAAACACGTTATCTGGTGTTTTCACCACTCCGCAGTGCGTTTGATATGCAGAACCAGCGATATCTGGGTTTTCGTGGGGTTTCAATCTGAGATATGCATTTTTTACGATAATCTTGATTAGACTTCTGTCCGAAGTATGCTTAATCATCGAGACCGCTCGTTTCGACCTATTTAATGCGTGAAACACGTTATCTGGTGTTTTCACCACTCCACAGTGCGTTTGATATGCAGAACCGGCGATATCTTGGTTTTCGAGGGGTTTCAAGCTGAGATATGCATTTTCTGCGATTATCTTGGTGAGACTTCTGTCCGAAGTATGCAGAATCATCGAGATCGCTCGTTTCGAGCTATTTAATGCGACAAACACGTTATCTGGTGTTTTCACCACTCCACAGTGCGTTTGATATGCAGATCCGGCAACATCTTGATTTTCGAGAGGTTTCAAGCTGAGATATGCATTTTCTGCGATAATATTGGTGAGACTTCAGACAGAAGTATGCAGAATTCACTATATCGCTCTTTTCGAGCTATTTAATGCGAAAAAACAAGTTCTCTGGTGATTTCAACATTCCACAGTGCGTTTGATATGCAGAACCGACGACATCTTGATTGTCGTGAGGTTTCAAGCTGAGATATGCATTTTCTGCGATAATCTTGGTGAGACTTCTGTCCGAAGTATGCAGAATCATCGAGATCGCTCTTTTCGAGCTATGTAATGCGAGAAACAAGTTACCTGGTGTTTTCACCACTCCACAGTGCGTTTGATATGCAGATCCGGCAACATCTTGATTTTCGAGAGGTTTCAAGCTGAGATATGCATTTTCTGCGATAATATTGGTGAGACTTCAGACAGAAGTATGCAGAATTCACTATATCGCTCTTTTCGATCTATTTAATGCGAAAAAACAAGTTCTCTGGTGATTTCAACATTCCACAGTGCGTTTGATATGCAGAACCGGAGATATCTTCGTTTTCGTGGGGTTTCAAGCTGAGATATGCATTATCTGCCATAATCTTGGTGAGACTTCTGTCCGAAGTATGCAGAATCATCGAGATCGCACTTTTCGAGCTATTTAATGCGAGAAACACGTTATCTGGTGTTTTCACCACTCCGCAGTGCGTTTGATATGCAGAACCAGCGATATCTGGGTTTTCGTGGGGTTTCAATCTGAGATATGCATTTTTTACGATAATCTTGATTAGACTTCTGTCCGAAGTATGCTTAATCATCGAGACCGCTCGTTTCGACCTATTTAATGCGTGAAACACGTTATCTGGTGTTTTCACCACTCCACAGTGCGTTTGATATGCAGAACCAGCAAAATCTTGGTTTTCGTGGGGTTTCAAGCTGAGATATGCATTTTTTACGATTATCATGGTGAGACTTCTGTCCGAAGTATGCAGAATCATCGAGATCGCTCTTTTCGAGCTATTTAATGCGAGAAACACGTATTCTGGGGTTTTCACCACACCACAGTTCGTTGGATGTGCAGAACCGGAGATATCTTCGTTTTCGTTGGGTTTCAAGCTGAGATATGCATTATCTGCGATAATCTTGGTGAGACTTCTGTCCGAAGTATGCAGAATAATCGAGATCGCACTTTTCCAGCTATTTAATGCGAGAAACACGTTATCTGGTGTTTTCACCACTCCACAGTGCGTTTGATATGCAGAACCAGCGATATCTTTGTTTTCGTGGGATTTCTAGCAGAGATATGCATTTTCTGCGATAATCATGGTGAGACTTCTGTCCGAAGTGTGCAGAATCATCGAGATCGCTCTTTTCGAGCTATTTAATGCGAGAAACAAGTTATCTGGTGTTTTCACCACTCCACAGTGCGTCTGATATGCAGAACCAGCGATATCTTTGTTTTCGTGGGGTTTCAAGCTCAGATATGCATTTTCTGCGATGATCTTGGTGAGACTTCTGTCCGAAGTATGCAGAATCATCGATATCGCACTTTTTGAGCTATTTAATGCGAGAAACACGTTATCTGGTGTTTTCACCACTCCACAGTGCGTTTGATATGCAGAACCGGCGATATCTTGGTTTTTGTGGGGTTTCAAGCTGAGATATGCATTTTTTACGATAATCTTGGTGAGACTTCTGTCCGAAGTATGCTTAATCATCGAGATCGCTCTATTCGAGCCATTTAATGCGAGAAACACGTTATCTGGTGTTCTCAGCACTCCACAGTGCGTTTGATATGCAGAACCGGCGATATCTTGGTTTTTGTGGCGTTTCAAGCTCAGATATGCATTGTCTGCGATAATCTTGGTGAGACTTCTGTCCGAAGTATGCAGAAACATCAAGAGCGCTCTTTTCGAGCTATTTAAAGCGAGAAACACGTATTCTGGGGTTTTCACCACACCACAGTTCGTTGGATGTGCAGAACCGGAGATATCTTCGTTTTCGTTGGATTTCAAGCTGAGATATGCATTATCTGCCATAATCTTGGTGAGACTTCTGTCCGAAGTATGCAGAATCATCGAGATCGCTCTTTTCGAGCTATTTAATGCGAGAAACAAGTTATCTGGTGTTTTCACCACTCCACAGTGCGTTTGATATGCAGAACCAGCGATATCTTTGTTTTCTTGGGGTTTCAGGCTCAGATATGTATTTTCTGCGATGATCTTGGTGAGACTTCTGTCCGAAGTATGCAGAATCATCGAGATCGCACTTTTCGAGCTATTTAATGCGAGAAACACGTTATCTGGTGTTTTCACCACTCCGCAGTGCGTTTGATATGCAGAACCAGCGATATCTACGTTTGCGTGGGGTTTCAAGCTGAGATATGCATTATCTGCCATAATCTTGGTGAGACTTCTGTCCGAAGTATGCAGAATCATCGAGATCGCACTTTTCGAGCTATTTAATGCGAGAAACACGTTATCTGGTGTTTTCACCACTCCGCAGTGCGTTTGATATGCAGAACCAGCGATATCTGGGTTTTCGTGGGGTTTCAATCTGAGATATGCATTTTTTACGATTATCTTGATGAGACTTCTGTCCGAAGTATGCTTAATCATCGAGACCGCTCGTTTCGACCTATTTAATGCGAGAAACACGTTATCTGGTTTTTTCACCACTCCATAGTGCGTATGATATGCAGAACCGGCGATATCTTGGTTTTCGTGGGGTTTCAAGCTGAGATATGCATTATCTGCGATAATCTTGGTGAGACTTCTGTCCGAAGTATGCAGAATAATCGAGATCGCACTTTTCCAGCTATTTAATGCGAGAAACACGTTATCTGGTGTTTTCAGCACTCCACAGTGCGTTTGATATGCAGAACCGGAGATATCTACGTTTGCGTGGGGTTTCAAGCTGAGATATGCATTATCTGCCATAATCTTGGTGAGACTTCTGTCCGAAGTATGCAGAATCATCGAGATCGCACTTTTCGACCTATTTAATGCGAGAAACACGTTATCTGGTGTTTTCACCACTCCGCAGTGCGTTTGATATGCAGAACCAGCGATATCTGGGTTTTCGTGGGGTTTCAATCTGAGATATGCATTTTTTACGATAATCTTGATGATACTTCTGTCCGAAGTATGCTTAATCATCGAGACCGCTCGTTTCGACCTACTTAATGCGAGAAACACGTTATCTGGTGTTTTCACCACTCCACAGTGCGTTTGATATGCAGAACCAGCGAAATCTTGGTTTTCGTGGGGTTTCAAGCTGAGATATGCATTTTTTTCGATAATCATGGTGAGACTTCTGTCCGAAGTATGCAGAATCATCGAGATCGCTCTTTTCGAGCTATTTAATGCGAGAAACACGTATTCTGGGGTTTTCACCACACCACAGTTCGTTGGATGTGCAGAACCGGAGATATCTTCGTTTTCGTGGGGTTTCAAGCTGAGATATGCATTATCTGCCATAATATTGGTGAGACTTCTGTCCGAAGTATGCAGAATCATCGAGATCGCACTTTTCGACCTATTTAATGCGAGAAACACGTCATCTGGTGTTTTCACCACTCCGCAGTGCGTTTGATATGCAGAACCAGCGATATCTGGGTTTTCGTGGGGTTTCAATCTGAGATATGCATTTTTTACGATAATCTTGATGATACTTCTGTCCGAAGTATGCTTAATCATCGAGACCGCTCGTTTCGACCTACTTAATGCGAGAAACACGTTATCTGGTGTTTTCACCACTCCACAGTGCGTTTGATATGCAGAACCAGCGAAATCTTGGTTTTCGTGGGGTTTCAAGCTGAGATCGGCATTTTCTGCGACAATCATGATGAGACTTCTGTTAGAAGTATGCAGAATCATCGAGATCGCACTTTTCGAGCTATTGAATGCGAGAAACACGTTATCTGGTGTTTTCACCACTCCGCAGTTGGTTTGATATGCAGAACCGGCGATGTTTGGTTTTCGTCGGGTTTCAAGCTAAGATATGCATTTTCTACGATAATCTTGGTGAAACATCTGTCCGAAGTATGCAGATACATCGAGATCGCTCGCTTCGAGCTATTTAATGCGGGAAACACGTTATCTGGTGTTTTCACCACTCCACAGTGCGTTTGATATGCAGAACCGACGATATCTTGGTTTACGTGGGGTTTCAAGCTCAGATATGCATTTTCGGCGATAATCTTGGTGAGACTTCTGTCCGAAGTATGCAGAAACATCGAGAGCGCTCTTTACGAGCTATTTAATGCGAGAAACTAGTTTTCTGGGGTTTTCACCACTCCACAGTTCGTTGGATATGCAGAACCGGAGATATCTTGGTTTTCGTGGGGTTTCAAGCTGAGATATGCATTTTCTGCGATAATCTTGGTGAGACCTCTGTCCGAAGTATGCAGAAACATCGAGATCGCTCTTTTCGACCTATTTAATGCGAGAAACACGTTATCTGGTGTTTTCACCACTCCATAGTGCGTTTGATATGCAGAACCAGCGATATCTTGGTTTTCGTGGGGTTTCAAGCTGAGATATGCATTTTCTGCGATAATCTTGGTGAGACCTCTGTCCGAAGTATGCAGAAACATCGAGATCGCTCTTTTCGACCTATTTAATGCGAGAAACACGTTATCTGGTGTTTTCACCGCTCTGCAGTGCGTTTGATATGCAGAACCGGCGATATCTTGGCTTTCGTGGGGTTTCAAGCTGAGATATGCATTTTTTACGATAATCTTGGTGAGACTTCTGTCCGAAGTATGCTTAATCATAGAGATCGCTCGTTTCGAGCTCTTTAACGCGAGAAACACGTGATCTTGTCTTTTCACCACTCCACAGTGCGTATGATATGCAGAACTGGCGATATCTTGGTTTTCGTGGGGTTTCAAGCTGAGATATGCATTTTCTGCGATAATCATGGTGAGACTTCTGTCCGAAGTATGCTGAATCATCGAGATCGCTCTTTTCGAGCTATGTAATGCGAGAAACAAGTTACCTGGTGTTTTCACCACTCCACAGTGCGTTTGATATGCAGAACCAGCGATATCTTGGTTTTCGTGGGGTTTCAAGCTCAGATATGCATTTTCTGTGATAAATTTGGTGAGACTTCTGTACGAAGTATGCAGAATCATCGAGATCGCACTTTTCGAGCTATTTAATGCGAGAAACACGTTATTTGGTGTTTTCACCACTCCACAGTGCGTTTGATATGCAGAACCGGCGATATCTTGGTTTTCGAGGGGTTTCAAGCTGAGATATGCATTTTCTGCGATTATCTTGGTGAGATTTCTGTCCGAAGTATGCAGAATCATCGAGATCGCTCGTTTCGAGCTATTTAATGCGACAAACACGTTATCTGGTGTTTTCACCACTCCACAGTGCGTTTGATATGCAGATCCGGCAACATCTTGATTTTCGAGAGGTTTCAAGCTGAGATATGCATTTTCTGCGATAATATTGGTGAGACTTCAGACAGAAGTATGCAGAATTCACTATATCGCTCTTTTCGAGCTATTTAATGCGAAAAAACAAGTTCTCTGGTGATTTCAACATTCCACAGTGCGTTTGATATGCAGAACCGACGACATCTTGATTGTCGTGAGGTTTCAAGCTGAGATATGCATTTTCTGCGATAATCTTGGTGAGACTTCTGTCCGAAGTATGCAGAATCATCGAGATCGCTCTTTTCGAGCTATGTAATGCGAGAAACAAGTTACCTGGTGTTTTCACCACTCCACAGTGCGTTTGATATGCAGATCCGGCAACATCTTGATTTTCGAGAGGTTTCAAGCTGAGATATGCATTTTCTGCGATAATATTGGTGAGACTTCAGACAGAAGTATGCAGAATTCACTATATCGCTCTTTTCGAGCTATTTAATGCGAAAAAACAAGTTCTCTGGTGATTTCAACATTCCACAGTGCGTTTGATATGCAGAACCGGAGATATCTTCGTTTTCGTGGGGTTTCAAGCTGAGATATGCATTATCTGCCATAATCTTGGTGAGACTTCTGTCCGAAGTATGCAGAATCATCGAGATCGCACTTTTCGAGCTATTTAATGCGAGAAACACGTTATCTGGTGTTTTCACCACTCCGCAGTGCGTTTGATATGCAGAACCAGCGATATCTGGGTTTTCGTGGGGTTTCAATCTGAGATATGCATTTTTTACGATAATCTTGATTAGACTTCTGTCCGAAGTATGCTTAATCATCGAGACCGCTCGTTTCGACCTATTTAATGCGTGAAACACGTTATCTGGTGTTTTCACCACTCCACAGTGCGTTTGATATGCAGAACCAGCAAAATCTTGGTTTTCGTGGGGTTTCAAGCTGAGATATGCATTTTTTACGATTATCATGGTGAGACTTCTGTCCGAAGTATGCAGAATCATCGAGATCGCTCTTTTCGAGCTATTTAATGCGAGAAACACGTATTCTGGGGTTTTCACCACACCACAGTTCGTTGGATGTGCAGAACCGGAGATATCTTCGTTTTCGTTGGGTTTCAAGCTGAGATATGCATTTTTTACGATAATCATGGTGAGACTTCTGTCCGAAGAATGCAGAATCATCGAGATCGCTCTTTTCGAGCTATTTAATGCGAGAAACAAGTTATCTGGTGTTTTCACCACTCCACAGTGCGTTTGATATGCAGAACCAGCGATATCTTTGTTTTCGTGGGATTTCTAGCAGAGATATGCATTTTCTGCGATAATCATGGTGAGACTTCTGTCCGAAGTGTGCAGAATCATCGAGATCGCTCTTTTCGAGCTATTTAATGCGAGAAACAAGTTATCTGGTGTTTTCACCACTCCACAGTGCGTCTGATATGCAGAACCAGCGATATCTTTGTTTTCGTGGGGTTTCAAGCTCAGATATGCATTTTCTGCGATGATCTTGGTGAGACTTCTGTCCGAAGTATGCAGAATCATCGATATCGCACTTTTTGAGCTATTTAATGCGAGAAACACGTTATCTGGTGTTTTCACCACTCCACAGTGCGTTTGATATGCAGAACCGGCGATATCTTGGTTTTTGTGGGGTTTCAAGCTGAGATATGCATTTTTTACGATAATCTTGGTGAGACTTCTGTCCGAAGTATGCTTAATCATCGAGATCGCTCTATTCGAGCCATTTAATGCGAGAAACACGTTATCTGGTGTTCTCAGCACTCCACAGTGCGTTTGATATGCAGAACCGGCGATATCTTGGTTTTTGTGGCGTTTCAAGCTCAGATATGCATTGTCTGCGATAATCTTGGTGAGACTTCTGTCCGAAGTATGCAGAAACATCAAGAGCGCTCTTTTCGAGCTATTTAAAGCGAGAAACACGTATTCTGGGGTTTTCACCACACCACAGTTCGTTGGATGTGCAGAACCGGAGATATCTTCGTTTTCGTTGGATTTCAAGCTGAGATATGCATTATCTGCCATAATCTTGGTGAGACTTCTGTCCGAAGTATGCAGAATCATCGAGATCGCTCTTTTCGAGCTATTTAATGCGAGAAACAAGTTATCTGGTGTTTTCACCACTCCACAGTGCGTTTGATATGCAGAACCAGCGATATCTTTGTTTTCTTGGGGTTTCAGGCTCAGATATGTATTTTCTGCGATGATCTTGGTGAGACTTCTGTCCGAAGTATGCAGAATCATCGAGATCGCACTTTTCGAGCTATTTAATGCGAGAAACACGTTATCTGGTGTTTTCACCACTCCGCAGTGCGTTTGATATGCAGAACCAGCGATATCTGGGTTTTCGTGGGGTTTCAATCTGAGATATGCATTTTTTACGATTATCTTGATGAGACTTCTGTCCGAAGTATGCTTAATCATCGAGACCGCTCGTTTCGACCTATTTAATGCGAGAAACACGTTATCTGGTTTTTTCACCACTCCATAGTGCGTATGATATGCAGAACCGGCGATATCTTGGTTTTCGTGGGGTTTCAAGCTGAGATATGCATTATCTGCGATAATCTTGGTGAGACTTCTGTCCGAAGTATGCAGAATAATCGAGATCGCACTTTTCCAGCTATTTAATGCGAGAAACACGTTATCTGGTGTTTTCAGCACTCCACAGTGCGTTTGATATGCAGAACCGGAGATATCTACGTTTGCGTGGGGTTTCAAGCTGAGATATGCATTATCTGCCATAATCTTGGTGAGACTTCTGTCCGAAGTATGCAGAATCATCGAGATCGCACTTTTCGAGCTATTTAATGCGAGAAACACGTTATCTGGTGTTTTCACCACTCCGCAGTGCGTTTGATATGCAGAACCAGCGATATCTGGGTTTTCGTGGGGTTTCAATCTGAGATATGCATTTTTTACGATTATCTTGATGAGACTTCTGTCCGAAGTATGCTTAATCATCGAGACCGCTCGTTTCGACCTATTTAATGCGATAAACACGTTATCTGGTTTTTTCACCACTCCATAGTGCGTATGATATGCAGAACCGGCGATATCTTGGTTTTCGTGGGGTTTCAAGCTGAGATATGCATTATCTGCGATAATCTTGGTGAGACTTCTGTCCGAAGTATGCAGAATAATCGAGATCGCACTGTTCCAGCTATTTAATGCGAGAAACACGTTATCTGGTGTTTTCAGCACTCCACAGTGCGTTTGATATGCAGAACCGGAGATATCTACGTTTGCGTGGGGTTTCAAGCTGAGATATGCATTATCTGCCATAATCTTGGTGAGACTTCTGTCCGAAGTATGCAGAATCATCGAGATCGCACTTTTCGACCTATTTAATGCGAGAAACACGTTATCTGGTGTTTTCACCACTCCGCAGTGCGTTTGATATGCAGAACCAGCGATATCTGGGTTTTCGTGGGGTTTCAATCTGAGATATGCATTTTTTACGATAATCTTGATGATACTTCTGTCCGAAGTATGCTTAATCATCGAGACCGCTCGATTCGACCTACTTAATGCGAGAAACACGTTATCTGGTGTTTTCACCACTCCACAGTGCGTTTGATATGCAGAACCAGCGAAATCTTGGTTTTCGTGGGGTTTCAAGCTGAGATATGCATTTTTTTCGATAATCATGGTGAGACTTCTGTCCGAAGTATGCAGAATCATCGAGATCGCTCTTTTCGAGCTATTTAATGCGAGAAACACGTATTCTGGGGTTTTCACCACACCACAGTTCGTTGGATGTGCAGAACCGGAGATATCTTCGTTTTCGTGGTGTTTCAAGCTGAGATATGCATTATCTGCCATAATCTTGGTGAGACTTCTGTCCGAAGTATGCAGAATCATCGAGATCGCACTTTTCGACCTATTTAATGCGAGAAACACGTCATCTGGTGTTTTCACCACTCCGCAGTGCGTTTGATATGCAGAACCAGCGATATCTGGGTTTTCGTGGGGTTTCAATCTGAGATATGCATTTTTTACGATAATCTTGATGATACTTCTGTCCGAAGTATGCTTAATCATCGAGACCGCTCGTTTCGACCTACTTAATGCGAGAAACACGTTATCTGGTGTTTTCACCACTCCACAGTGCGTTTGATATGCAGAACCAGCGAAATCTTGGTTTTCGTGGGGTTTCAAGCTGAGATCGGCATTTTCTGCGACAATCATGATGAGACTTCTGTTAGAAGTATGCAGAATCATCGAGATCGCACTTTTCGAGCTATTGAATGCGAGAAACACGTTATCTGGTGTTTTCACCACTCCGCAGTTGGTTTGATATGCAGAACCGGCGATGTTTGGTTTTCGTCGGGTTTCAAGCTAAGATATGCATTTTCTACGATAATCTTGGTGAAACATCTGTCCGAAGTATGCAGATACATCGAGATCGCTCGCTTCGAGCTATTTAATGCGGGAAACACGTTATCTGGTGTTTTCACCACTCCACAGTGCGTTTGATATGCAGAACCGACGATATCTTGGTTTACGTGGGGTTTCAAGCTCAGATATGCATTTTCGGCGATAATCTTGGTGAGACTTCTGTCCGAAGTATGCAGAAACATCGAGAGCGCTCTTTTCGAGCTATTTAATGCGAGAAACTAGTTTTCTGGGGTTTTCACCACTCCACAGTTCGTTGGATATGCAGAACCGGAGATATCTTGGTTTTCGTGGGGTTTCAAGCTGAGATATGCATTTTCTGCGATAATCTTGGTGAGACCTCTGTCCGAAGTATGCAGAAACATCGAGATCGCTCTTTTCGACCTATTTAATGCGAGAAACACGTTATCTGGTGTTTTCACCACTCCATAGTGCGTTTGATATGCAGAACCAGCGATATCTTGGTTTTCGTGGGGTTTCAAGCTCAGATATGCATTTTCTGCGATTATCTTGGTGAGACTTCTGTCCGAAGTATGCAGAAACATCGAGAGCGCACTTTTCGAGCTATTGAATGCGAGAAACACGTTATCTGGTGTTTTCACCACTCCGCAGTTGGTTTGATATGCAGAACCGGCGATGTTTGGTTTTCGTGGGGTTTCAAGCTGAGATATGCATTTTCTGCGATTATCTTGGTGAGACTTCTGTCCGAAGTATGCAGAATCATCGAGATCGCTCGTTTCGAGCTATTTAATGCGACAAACACGTTATCTGGTGTTTTCACCACTCCATAGTGCGTTTGATATGCAGAACCAGCGATATCTTGGTTTTCGTGGGGTTTCAAGCTCAGATATGCATTTTCGGCGATAATCTTGGTGAGACTTCTGTCCGAAGTATGCAGAAACATCGAGAGCGCTCTTTTCGAGCTATTTAATGCGAGAAACTAGTTTTCTGGGGTTTTCACCACTCCACAGTTCGTTGGATATGCAGAACCGGAGATATCTTGGTTTTCGTGGGGTTTCAAGCTGAGATATGCATTTTCTGCGATAATCTTGGTGAGACCTCTGTCCGAAGTATGCAGAAACATCGAGATCGCTCTTTTCGACCTATTTAATGCGAGAAACACGTTATCTGGTGTTTTCACCGCTCTGCAGTGCGTTTGATATGCAGAACCGGCGATATCTTGGCTTTCGTGGGGTTTCAAGCTGAGATATGCATTTTTTACGATAATCTTGGTGAGACTTCTGTCCGAAGTATGCTTAATCATAGAGATCGCTCGTTTCGAGCTCTTTAACGCGAGAAACACGTGATCTTGTCTTTTCACCACTCCACAGTGCGTATGATATGCAGAACTGGCGATATCTTGGTTTTCGTGGGGTTTCAAGCTGAGATATGCATTTTCTGCGATAATCTTGGTGAGACTTCTGTCCGAAGTATGCTGAATCATCGAGATCGCTCTTTTCGAGCTATGTAATGCGAGAAACAAGTTACCTGGTGTTTTCACCACTCCACAGTGCGTTTGATATGCAGAACCAGCGATATCTTGGTTTTCGTGGGGTTTCAAGCTCAGATATGCATTTTCTGTGATAAATTTGGTGAGACTTCTGTACGAAGTATGCAGAATCATCGAGATCGCACTTTTCGAGCTATTTAATGCGAGAAACACGTTATTTGGTGTTTTCACCACTCCACAGTGCGTTTGATATGCAGAACCGGCGATATCTTGGTTTTCGAGGGGTTTCAAGCTGAGATATGCATTTTCTGCGATTATCTTGGTGAGACTTCTGTCCGAAGTATGCAGAATCATCGAGATCGCTCGTTTCGAGCTATTTAATGCGACAAACACGTTATCTGGTGTTTTCACCACTCCACAGTGCGTTTGATATGCAGATCCGGCAACATCTTGATTTTCGAGAGGTTTCAAGCTGAGATATGCATTTTCTGCGATAATATTGGTGAGACTTCAGACAGAAGTATGCAGAATTCACTATATCGCTCTTTTCGAGCTATTTAATGCGAAAAAACAAGTTCTCTGGTGATTTCAACATTCCACAGTGCGTTTGATATGCAGAACCGACGACATCTTGATTGTCGTGAGGTTTCAAGCTGAGATATGCATTTTCTGCGATAATCTTGGTGAGACTTCTGTCCGAAGTATGCAGAATCATCGAGATCGCTCTTTTCGAGCTATGTAATGCGAGAAACAAGTTACCTGGTGTTTTCACCACTCCACAGTGCGTTTGATATGCAGAACCAGCGATATCTTGGTTTTCGTGGGGTTTCAAGCTCAGATATGCATTTTCTGTGATAAATTTGGTGAGACTTCTGTACGAAGTATGCAGAATCATCGAGATCGCACTTTTCGAGCTATTTAATGCGAGAAACACGTTATTTGGTGTTTTCACCACTCCACAGTGTGTTTGATATGCAGAACCGGCGATATCTTGGTTTTCGTGGGGTTTCAAGCTGAGATCGGCATTTTCTGCGACAATCATGGTGAGACTTCTGTTAGAAGTATGCAGAATCATCGAGATCGCACTTTTCGAGCTATTGAATGCGAGAAACACGTTATCTGGTGTGTTCGCCACTCCGCAGTTGGTTTGATATGCAGAACCGGCGATGTTTGGTTTTCGTCGGGTTTCAAGCTAAGATATGCATTTTCTACGATAATCTTGGTGAAACATCTGTCCGAAGTATGCAGAAACATCGACATCGCTCGCTTCGAGCTATTTAATGCGAGAAACACGTTATCTGGTGTTTTCACCACTCCACAGTGCGTTTGATATGCAGAACCGACGATATCTTGGTTTTCGTGGGGTTTCAAGCTCAGATATGCATTTTCTGCGATAATCTTGGTGAGACTTCTGTCCGAAGTATGCAGAAACATCGACAGCGCTCTTTTCTAGCTATTTAATGCGAGAAACACGTTTTCTGTGGTTTTCGCCACACCACAGTTCGTTGGATATGCAGAACCGGAGATATCTTGGTTTTCGTGGGGTTTCAAGCTGAGATATGCATTTTCTGCGATTATCTTGGTGAGACTTCGGTCCGAAGTATGCTTAATCATCGAGATCGCTCGTATCGAGCTATTTAATGCGAGAAACACGTTATCTGGTGGTTTCACCACTCCACAGTACGTATGATATGCAGAACCTACGATATCATGGTTTTCGTGGGGTTTCAAGCTCAGATATGTATTTTCTGCGATAATCTTGGTGAGACTTCTGTCCGAAGTATGCAGAAACATCGAGAGCGCTCTTTTCTAGCTATTTAATGCGAGAAACACGTTATTTGGTGTTTTCACCACTCCACAGTGCGTTTAATATGCAGAACCGGCGATATCTTGGTTTTCGTGGGGTTTCAAGCTGAGATCGGCATTTTCTGCGACAATCATGGTGAGACTTCTGTTAGAAGTATGCAGAATCATCGAGATCGCACTTTTCGATCTATTTAATGCGAGAAACACGTTGTCTGGTGTATTCACCACTCCGCAGTTGGTCAGATATGCAGAACCGGCGATGTTTGGTTTTCGTCGGTTTTCAAGCTGAGATATGCATGTTTTACGATAATCTTGGTGAGACTTCTGTCCGAAGTATGCTTAATCATCGAGATCGCTCTATTCGAGCTATCTAATGCGATAAACACGTTATCTGGTGTTTTCAGCACTCCACAGTGCGTTTTATATGCAGAACCAGCGATATCTTGGTTTTCGTGGGGTTTCAAGCTGAGATATGCATTTTCTGCGATAATCTTGGTGAGACTTCTGTCCGAAGTATGCTTAATCATCGAGATCGCTCGTATCGAGCTATTTAATGCGAGAAACACGTTTTCTGGGGTTTTCGCCACACCACAGTTCGTTGGATATGCAGAACCGGAGATATCTTCGTTTTCGTGGGGTTTCAAGCTGAGATATGCATTTTCTGCGATAATCTTGGTGAATCTTTTGTCAGAAGTATGCAGAATTCACTATATCGCTCTTTTCGATCTATTTAATGCGAAAAAACAAGTTTTCTGGTGATTTCAACATTCCACAGTGCGTTTGATATGCAGAACCGACGACATCTTGATTGTCGTGAGGTTTCAAGCTGAGATATGCATTTTCTGCGATAATCTTGGTGAGACTTCAGTCAGAAGTATGCAGAATCATCTAGATCGCTAGTTTCGAACTATTTAATGCGAAAAAACAAGTTTCCTGGTGTTTTCAACATTCCACAGTGCGTTTGATATGCAGAACCGGCGATATCTTGATATTCGTGGTGTTTCCAGCTGAGATATGCATTTTCTACGATAATGTTGGTGAGACTTCTGTCAGAAGTATGCAGGATCTTCGAGAACGCTCTTTTCGAGCTACTTAATGCGAGAAACACGTTTTCTGGTGTTCAACATGCCACAGTGCGTTTGATATGCAGAACCGGCGATATCTTGATTTTCGTGGTGTTTCCAGCTGACATATGCATTTTCTGCGATTATCTTGGTGAGTCTTTTGTCAGAAGTATGCAGAATCATCTAGATCGCTCTTTTCGAGCTATTTAATGCGAAAAAACAAGTTTTCTGGTGTTTTCAACTTTCCACAGTGCGTTTGATATGCAGAACCGGCGATATCTTGATTTTCGTGGTGTTTCCAGCTGAGATATGCATTTTCTACGATAATGTTGGTGAGACTTCTGTCAGAAGTATGCAGAATCTTCGAGAACGCTCTTTTCGAGCTACTTAATGCGCGAAACACGTTTTCTGGTGTTTTCACCACTCCACGGTACGTTTAATGTGCAGAACCGGAGATAACTTGGTTTTCGTCGGGTTTCAAGCTGAGATATGCATTTTCTACGATGATCTTGGTGAGACTTCTGTCAGAAGTATGCAGGATCTTCCAGAACGCACTTTTCGAGCTATTTAATGAGAGAAAAACGTTATGTGGTGTTTTCACCACTCCGCAGAGCGTTTGATATGCAGAACCGGCGACATCTTGGATTTCGTCGGGGTTCAAGCTGAGATGTGCATTTTCTACGATAATCTTGGTGAGACTTCTGTCAGAAGTATGCAGAATCATCGGGATCGCTCTTTTCGAGCTATTTAATGAGAGAAAAACGTTATGTGGTGTTTTCACCACTCCGCAGAGCGTTTGATATGCAGAACCGGCGACATCTTGGATTTCGTCGGGGTTCAAGCTGAGATATACATTTTCTGCGATAATCTTGGTGAGTCTTCTGTCAGAGGTATGCAGAATCATCGAGATCCCTCTTTTCGAGCTACTTAATGCGAGAAACACGTTAGCTGGTGTTTTCACCACGCCACAGTGCGTTTGATATGCAGAACCGGCGACATCTTGATTTTCGTATGGTTTCAAGCTGAGATATGCATTTTCTGCGATAATCTTGGTGAGACTTCTGTCCGAAGTATGCAGAATCATCGAGATCGCACTTTTCGAGCTATTGAATGCGAGAAACACGTTATCTGGTGTTTTCACCACTCCACAGTGCGTTTGATATGCAGAACCGGCGATATCTTGGTTTTCGTGGGGTTTCAAGCTGAGATATGCATGTTTTACGATAATCTTGGTGAGACTTCTGTCCGAAGTATGCTTAATCATCGAGATCGCTCTATTCGAGCTATTTAATGCGAGAAACACGTTATCTGGTGTTTTCAGCACTCCACAGTGCGTTTTATATGCAGAACCAGCGATATCTTGGTTTTCGTGGGGTTTTAAGCTGAGATATGCATTTTCTGCGATAATCTTGGTGAGACTTCTGTCCGAAGTATGCAGAAACATCGAGAGCGCTGTTTTCGAGCTATTTAATGCGAGAAACACGTTTTCTGTGGTTTTCGCCACACCACAGTTCGTTGGATATGCAGAACCGGAGATATCTTGGTTTTCGTGGGGTTTCAAGCTGAGATATGCATTTTCTGCGATTATCTTGGTGAGACTTCTGTCCGAAGTATGCAGAACCATCGAGATCGCACTTTTCGATCTATTTAATGCGAGAAACACGTTGTCTGGTGTATTCACCACTCCGCAGTTGGTTTGATATGCAGAACCGGCGATGTTTGGTTTTCGTCGGGTTTCAAGCTGAGATATGCATGTTTTACGATAATCTTGGTGAGACTTCTGTCCGAAGTATGCTTAATCATCGAGATCGCTCGTATCGAGCTATTTAATGCGAGAAACACGTTTTCTGGGGTTTTCGCCACACCACAGTTCGTTGGATATGCAGAACCGGAGATATCTTGGTTTTCGTGGGGTTTCAAGCTGAGATATGCATTTTCTGCGATAATCTTGGTGAGACTTCTGTCCGAAGTATGCAGAAACATCGAGAGCGCTCTTTTCGAGCTATTTAATGCGAGAAACACGTTTTCTGTGGTTTTCCCCACACCACAGTTCGTTGGATATGCAGAACCTCAGATATCTTGGTTTTCGTGGGGTTTCAAGCTGAGATATGCATTTTCTGCGATTATCTTGGTGAGACTTCTGTCCGAAGTATGCCGAATCATCGAGATCGCACTTTTCGATCTATTTAATGCGAGAAACACGTTGTATGGTGTTTTCAACATTCCACAGTGCGTTTGATATGCAGAACCGGCGATATCTTGATTTTCGTGGTGTTTCCAGCTGACATATGCATTTTCTGCGATACTCTTGGTGAGTCTTTTGTCAGAAGTATGCAGAATCATCTAGATCGCTCTTTTCGAGCTATTTAATGCGAAAAAACAAGTTTTCTGGTGTTTTCAACATTCCACAGTGCGTATGATATGCAGAACCGGCGATATCTTGATTTTCGTGGTGTTTCCAGCTGAGATATGCATTTTCTACGATAATGTTGGTGAGACTTCTGTCAGAAGTATGCAGAATCTTCGAGAACGCTCTTTTCGAGCTACTTAATGCGCGAAACACGTTTTCTGGTGTTTTCACCACTCCACGGTACGTTTAATGTGCAGAACCGGAGATAACGTGGTTTTCGTCGGGTTTCAAGCTGAGATATGCATTTTCTACGATGATCTTGGTGAGACTTCTGTCAGAAGTATGCAGGATCTTCCAGAACGCACTTTTCGAACTATTTCATGCGAGAAACACGTTTTGTGGTGTTTTCATCACTCCACAGTGCGTTTGATATGCAGAACCGGCGACATCTTGGATTTCGTCGGGGTTCAAGCTTAGATGTGCATTTTCTACGATAATCTTGGTGAGTCTTCTGTCAGAAGTATGCAGAATCTTCGAGATCGCTCTTTTCGTGCTATTTAATGCGAGAAACGCGTTATCCGGTGTTTTCACCACTCCACGGTGCGTTCGATATGCAGAACCGGCGACATCTTGGCTTTCGTTGGGCATCAAGCTGAGATATGCATTTTCTACGATAATCTTGGTGAGACTTCTGTCAGAAGTATGCAGAATCATCGGGATCGCTCTTTTCGAGAATTTACTGCGAGAAACACGTTATCCGGTGTTTTCGCCACTCCACAGTGCGTTTGATATGCAGAATAGTAGATATCTTGGTTTTCGTGGGGTTTCATGCTGAGATATGTATTTTCTGCGATTATCTTGTTGAGACTTCTGTCCGAACTATGCAGAATCATCGAGATCGCTCGTTTCGAGCTATTTAATGCGCGAAACACGTTATCTGGTGTTTTCACCACTCCACAGTGCGTTGGATATGCAGAACCGGCGATATTTTGGTTTTCGTCGGGTTTCAAGCTGAGATATGCATTTTATACGATAATCTTGGTGAAACATCTGTCCGAAGTATGCAGAAAAATCGAGAGGGATCTTTTCGAGCTATTTAATGCGAGAAACTCGTTTTCTGGGGTTTTCACCACTCCACAGTTCGTTGGATATGCAGAACCGGAGATATCTTGGTTTTCGTGGGATTTCAATCTGAGATATGCAATTTCTGCGATAATCTTGGTGAGACTTCTGTCCGAAGTATGCAGAATCATCGAGATCGCACTTTTCGAGCTATTTGATGCGAGAAACACGTTATCTGGTGTTTTCACCACTCCACAGTGCGTTTGATATGCAGAACCGGTGATATCTTGGTTTTTGTGGGGTTTCAAGCTGAGATATGCATTTTTTACGATAATGTTGGTGAGACTTCTGTCCGAAGTATGCAGAAACATCGAGAGCGTTCTTTTCGAGCTATTTAATGCGAGAAACACGTTATCTGGTGTTTTCACCACTCCACAGTGCGTTTGATATGCAGAATAGTAGATATCTTGGTTTTCGTGGGGTTTCAAGCTGAGATATGTATTTTCTGCGATAATCTTGTTGAGACTTCTGTCCGAAGTATGCAGAATCATCGAGATCGCACTTTTCGAGCTATTTAATGTGAGAAACTCGTTTTCTGGGGTTTTCACCACTCCACAGTTCGTTGGATATGCAGAACCGGCGATATTTTGGTTTTCGTCGGGTTTCAAGCTGAGATATGCATTTTCTACGATAATATTGGTGAAGCATCTGTCCGAAGTATGCAGAAACATCGAGAGCGCTCTTTTCGAGCTATTTAATGCGAGTAACACGTTATCTGGTGTTTTCACCACTCCACAGTGCGTTTGATATGCAGAATAGTAGATATCTTGGTTTTCGTGGGGTTTCAAGCTGAGATATGTATTTTCTGCGATAATCTTGTTGAGACTTCTGTCCGAAGTATGCAGAATCATCGAGATCGCTCGTTTCGAGCTATTTAATGCGCGAAACACGTTATCTGGTGTTTTCACCACTCCACAGTGCGTTGGATATGCAGAACCGGCGATATTTTGGTTTTCGTCGGGTTTCAAGCTGAGATATGCATTTTCTGCGATAATCTTGGTGAGACTTCTGTCCGAAGTATGCAGAATCATCGAGATCGCACTTTTCGAGCTATTGAATGCGAGAAACACGTTATCTGGTGTTTTCACCACTCCACAGTGCGTTTGATATGCAGAACCGGCGATATCTTGGTTTTCGTGGGGTTTCAAGCTGAGATATGCATGTTTTACGATAATATTGGTGAGACTTCTGTCCGAAGTATGCTTAATCATCGAGATCGCTCTATTCGAGCTATTTAATGCGAGAAACACGTTATCTGGTGTTTTCAGCACTCCACAGTGCGTTTTATATGCAGAACCAGCGATATCTTGGTTTTTGGTGGGGTTTCAAGCTGAGATATGCATTTTCTGCGATAATCTTGGTGAGACTTCTGTCCGAAGTATGCAGAAACATCGAGAGCGCTGTTTTCGAGCTATTTAATGCGAGAAACACGTTTTCTGTGGTTTTCGCCACACCACAGTTCGTTGGATATGCAGAACCGGAGATATCTTGGTTTTCGTGGGGTTTCAAGCTGAGATATGCATTTTCTGCGATTATCTTGGTGAGACTTCTGTCCGAAGTATGCAGAATCATCGAGATCGCACTTTTCGATCTATTTAATGCGAGAAACACGTTGTCTGGTGTATTCACCACTCCGCAGTTGGTTTGATATGCAGAACCGGCGATGTTTGGTTTTCGTCGGGTTTCAAGCTGAGATATGCATGTTTTACGATAATCTTGGTGAGACTTCTGTCCGAAGTATGCTTAATCATCGAGATCGCTCGTATCGAGCTATTTAATGCGAGAAACACGTTTTCTGGGGTTTTCGCCACACCACAGTTCGTTGGATATGCAGAACCGGAGATATCTTGATTTTCGTGGTGTTTCCAGCTGACATATGCATTTTCTGCGATACTCTTGGTGAGTCTTTTGTCAGAAGTATGCAGAATCATCTAGATCGCTCTTTTCGAGCTACTTAATGCGAAAAAACAAGTTTTCTGGTGTTTTCAACATTCCACAGTGCGTTTGATATGCAGAACCGGCGATATCTTGATTTTCGTGGTGTTTCCAGCTGAGATATGCATTTTCTACGATAATGTTGGTGAGACTTCTGTCAGAAGTATGCAGAATCTTCGAGAACGCTCTTTTCGAGCTACTTAATGCGCGAAACACGTTTTCTGGTGTTTTCACCACTCCACGGTACGTTTAATGTGCAGAACCGGAGATAACGTGGTTTTCTTCGGGTTTCAAGCTGAGATATGCATTTTCTACGATGATCTTGGTGAGACTTCTGTCAGAAGTATGCAGGATCTTCCAGAACGCACTTTTCGAGCTATTTCATGCGAGAAACACGTTTTGTGGTGTTTTCATCACTCCACAGTGCGTTTGATATGCAGAACCGGCGACATCTTGGATTTCGTCGGGGTTCAAGCTTAGATGTGCATTTTCTACGATAATCTTGGTGAGTCTTCTGTCAGAAGTATGCAGGATCTTCCAGAACGCACTTTTCGAGCTATTTAATGAGAGAAAAACGTTATGTGGTGTTTTCACCACTCCGCAGAGCGTTTGATATGCAGAACCGGCGACATCTTGGATTTCGTCGGGGTTCAAGCGGAGATATACATTTTCTGCGATAATCTTGGTGAGTCTTCTGTCAGAGGTATGCAGAATCATCGAGATCCCTCTTTTCGAGCTACTTAATGCGAGAAACACGTTAGCTGGTGTTTTCACCACGCCACAGTGCGTTTGATATGCAGAACCGGCGATATCTTGATATTCGTGGTGTTTCCAGCTGAGATATGCATTTTCTACGATAATGTTGGTGAGACTTCTGTCAGAAGTATGCAGGATCTTCGAGAACGCTCTTTTCGAGCTACTTAATGCGAGAAACACGTTTTCTGGTGTTCAACATGCCACAGTGCGTTTGATATGCAGAACCGGCGATATCTTGATTTTCGTGGTGTTTCCAGCTGACATATGCATTTTCTGCGATTATCTTGGTGAGTCTTTTGTCAGAAGTATGCAGAATCATCTAGATCGCTCTTTTCGAGCTATTTAATGCGAAAAAACAAGTTTTCTGGTGTTTTCAACTTTCCACAGTGCGTTTGATATGCAGAACCGGCGATATCTTGATTTTCGTGGTGTTTCCAGCTGAGATATGCATTTTCTACGATAATGTTGGTGAGACTTCTGTCAGAAGTATGCAGAATCTTCGAGAACGCTCTTTTCGAGCTACTTAATGCGCGAACCACGTTTTCTGGTGTTTTCACCACTCCACGGTACGTTTAATGTGCAGAACCGGAGATAACTTGGTTTTCGTCGGGTTTCAAGCTGAGATATGCATTTTCTACGATGATCTTGGTGAGACTTCTGTCAGAAGTATGCAGGATCTTCCAGAACGCACTTTTCGAGCTATTTAATGAGAGAAAAACGTTATGTGGTGTTTTCACCACTCCGCAGAGCGTTTGATATGCAGAACCGGCGACATCTTGGATTTCGTCGGGGTTCAAGCTGAGATGTGCATTTTCTACGATAATCTTGGTGAGACTTCTGTCAGAAGTATGCAGAATCATCGGGATCGCTCTTTTCGAGCTATTTAATGAGAGAAAAACGTTATGTGGTGTTTTCACCACTCCGCAGAGCGTTTGATATGCAGAACCGGCGACATCTTGGATTTCGTCGGGGTTCAAGCTGAGATATACATTTTCTGCGATAATCTTGGAGAGTCTTCTGTCAGAGGTATGCAGAATCATCGAGATCCCTCTTTTCGAGCTACTTAATGCGAGAAACACGTTAGCTGGTGTTTTCACCACGCCACAGTGCGTTTGATATGCAGAACCGGCGACATCTTGATTTTCGTATGGTTTCAAGCTGAGATATGCATTTTCAGCGATAATCTTGGTGAGTCTTCTGTCAGAAGTATGCAGAATCATCGCGATCGCTCTTTTCGAGCTATTTAATGCGAGAAACACGTTATCCGGTTTTTTCACCACTCCACGGTGCGTTCGATATGCAGAACCGGCGACATCTTGGCTTTCGTCGGGCATCAAGCTGAGATATGCATTTTCTACGATAATCTTGGTGAGACTTCTGTCAGAAGTATGCAGAATCATCGGGATCGCTCTTTTCGAGCATTTAATGCGAGAAACACGTTATCCGGTGTTTTCACCACTCCACAGTGCGTTTGATATGCAGAACCGGCGACATCTTGGCTTTCGTCGGGCATCAAGCTGAGATATGCATTTTCTGCAGTAATCTTGGTGAGACTTCTGTCCGAAGTATGCAGAATCATCGAGATCGCACTTTTCGAGCTATTGAATGCGAGAAACACGTTATCTGGTGTTTTCACCACTCCACAGTGCGTTTGATATGCAGAACCGGCGATATCTTGGTTTTCGTGGGGTTTCAAGCTGAGATATGCATGTTTTACGATAATCTTGGTGAGACTTCTGTCCGAAGTATGCTTAATCATCGAGATCGCTCTATTCGAGCTATTTAATGCGAGAAACACGTTATCTGGTGTTTTCACCACTCCGCAGTTGGTTTGATATGCAGAACCGGCGATGTTTGGTTTTCGTCGGGTTTCAAGCTGAGATATGCATGTTTTACGATAATCTTGGTGAGACTTCTGTCCGAAGTATGCTTAATCATCGAGATCGCTCGTATCGAGCTATTTAATGCGAGAAACACGTTTTCTGGGGTTTTCGCCACACCACAGTTCGTTGGATATGCAGAACCGGAGATATCTTGGTTTTCGTGGGGTTTCAAGCTGAGATATGCATTTTCTGCGATAATCTTGGTGAGACTTCTGTCCGAAGTATGCAGAAACATCGAGAGCGCTCTTTTCGAGCTATTTAATGCGAGAAACACGTTTTCTGTGGTTTTCCCCACACCACAGTTCGTTGGATATGCAGAACCTGAGATATCTTGGTTTTCGTGGGGTTTCAAGCTGAGATATGCATTTTCTGCGATTATCTTGGTGAGACTTCTGTCCGAAGTATGCCGAATCATCGAGATCGCACTTTTCGATCTATTTAATGCGAGAAACACGTTGTATGGTGTTTTCAACATTCCACAGTGCGTTTGATATGCAGAACCGGCGATATCTTGATTTTCGTGGTGTTTCCAGCTGACATATGCATTTTCTGCGATACTCTTGGTGAGTCTTTTGTCAGAAGTATGCAGAATCATCTAGATCGCTCTTTTCGAGCTATTTAATGCGAAAAAACAAGTTTTCTGGTGTTTTCAACATTCCACAGTGCGTATGATATGCAGAACCGGCGATATCTTGATTTTCGTGGTGTTTCCAGCTGAGATATGCATTTTCTACGATAATGTTGGTGAGACTTCTGTCAGAAGTATGCAGAATCTTCGAGAACGCTCTTTTCGAGCTACTTAATGCGCGAAACACGTTTTCTGGTGTTTTCACCACTCCACGGTACGTTTAATGTGCAGAACCGGAGATAACGTGGTTTTCGTCGGGTTTCAAGCTGAGATATGCATTTTCTACGATGATCTTGGTGAGACTTCTGTCAGAAGTATGCAGGATCTTCCAGAACGCACTTTTCGAGCTATTTCATGCGAGAAACACGTTTTGTGGTGTTTTCATCACTCCACAGTGCGTTTGATATGCAGAACCGGCGACATCTTGGATTTCGTCGGGGTTCAAGCTTAGATGTGCATTTTCTACGATAATCTTGGTGAGTCTTCTGTCAGAAGTATGCAGAATCTTCGAGATCGCTCTTTTCGTGCTATTTAATGCGAGAAACACGTTATCCGGTGTTTTCACCACTCCACGGTGCGTTCGATATGCAGAACCGGCGACATCTTGGCTTTCGTTGGGCATCAAGCTGAGATATGCATTTTCTACGATAATCTTGGTGAGACTTCTGTCAGAAGTATGCAGAATCATCGGGATCGCTCTTTTCGAGAATTTACTGCGAGAAACACGTTATCCGGTGTTTTCGCCACTCCACAGTGCGTTTGATATGCAGAATAGTAGATATCTTGGTTTTCGTGGGGTTTCATGCTGAGATATGTATTTTCTGCGATTATCTTGTTGAGACTTCTGTCCGAACTATGCAGAATCATCGAGATCGCTCGTTTCGAGCTATTTAATGCGCGAAACACGTTATCTGGTGTTTTCACCACTCCACAGTGCGTTGGATATGCAGAACCGGCGATATTTTGGTTTTCGTCGGGTTTCAAGCTGAGATATGCATTTTATACGATAATCTTGGTGAAACATCTGTCCGAAGTATGCAGAAAAATCGAGAGGGATCTTTTCGAGCTATTTAATGCGAGAAACTCGTTTTCTGGGGTTTTCACCACTCCACAGTTCGTTGGATATGCAGAACCGGAGATATCTTGGTTTTCGTGGGATTTCAATCTGAGATATGCAATTTCTGCGATAATCTTGGTGAGACTTCTGTCCGAAGTATGCAGAATCATCGAGATCGCACTTTTCGAGCTATTTGATGCGAGAAACACGTTATCTGGTGTTTTCACCACTCCACAGTGCGTTTGATATGCAGAACCGGTGATATCTTGGTTTTTGTGGGGTTTCAAGCTGAGATATGCATTTTTTACGATAATGTTGGTGAGACTTCTGTCCGAAGTATGCAGAAACATCGAGAGCGCTCTTTTCGAGCTATTTAATGCGAGAAACACGTTATCTGGTGTTTTCACCACTCCACAGTGCGTTTGATATGCAGAATAGTAGATATCTTGGTTTTCGTGGGGTTTCAAGCTGAGATATGTATTTTCTGCGATAATCTTGTTGAGACTTCTGTCCGAAGTATGCAGAATCATCGAGATCGCACTTTTCGAGCTATTTAATGTGAGAAACTCGTTTTCTGGGGTTTTCACCACTCCACAGTTCGTTGGATATGCAGAACCGGAGATATCTTGGTTTTCGTGGGATTTCAATCTGAGATATGCAATTTCTGCGATAATCTTGGTGAGACTTCTGTCCGAAGTATGCAGAATCATCGAGATCGCACTTTTCGAGCTATTTAATGCGAGAAACACGTTATCTGGTGTTTTCACCACTCCACAGTGCGTTTGATATGCAGAACCGGCGATATTTTGGTTTTCGTCGGGTTTCAAGCTGAGATATGCATTTTCTACGATAATATTGGTGAAGCATCTGTCCGAAGTATGCAGAAACATCGAGAGCGCTCTTTTCGAGCTATTTAATGCGAGTAACACGTTATCTGGTGTTTTCACCACTCCACAGTGCGTTTGATATGCAGAATAGTAGATATCTTGGTTTTCGTGGGGTTTCAAGCTGAGATATGTATTTTCTGCGATAATCTTGTTGAGACTTCTGTCCGAAGTATGCAGAATCATCGAGATCGCTCGTTTCGAGCTATTTAATGCGCGAAACACGTTATCTGGTGTTTTCACCACTCCACAGTGCGTTGGATATGCAGAACCGGCGATATTTTGGTTTTCGTCGGGTATCAAGCTGAGATATGCATTTTCTGCGATAATCTTGGTGAGACTTCTGTCCGAAGTATGCAGAATCATCGAGATCGCACTTTTCGAGCTATTGAATGCGAGAAACACGTTATCTGGTGTTTTCACCACTCCACAGTGCGTTTGATATGCAGAACCGGCGATATCTTGGTTTTCGTGGGGTTTCAAGCTGAGATATGCATGTTTTACGATAATATTGGTGAGACTTCTGTCCGAAGTATGCTTAATCATCGAGATCGCTCTATTCGAGCTATTTAATGCGAGAAACACGTTATCTGGTGTTTTCAGCACTCCACAGTGCGTTTTATATGCAGAACCAGCGATATCTTGGTTTTCGTGGGGTTTCAAGCTGAGATATGCATTTTCTGCGATAATCTTGGTGAGACTTCTGTCCGAAGTATGCAGAAACATCGAGAGCGCTGTTTTCGAGCTATTTAATGCGAGAAACACGTTTTCTGTGGTTTTCGCCACACCACAGTTCGTTGGATATGCAGAACCGGAGATATCTTGGTTTTCGTGGGGTTTCAAGCTGAGATATGCATTTTCTGCGATTATCTTGGTGAGACTTCTGTCCGAAGTATGCAGAATCATCGAGATCGCACTTTTCGATCTATTTAATGCGAGAAACACGTTGTCTGGTGTATTCACCACTCCGCAGTTGGTTTGATATGCAGAACCGGCGATGTTTGGTTTTCGTCGGGTTTCAAGCTGAGATATGCATGTTTTACGATAATCTTGGTGAGACTTCTGTCCGAAGTATGCTTAATCATCGAGATCGCTCGTATCGAGCTATTTAATGCGAGAAACACGTTTTCTGGGGTTTTCGCCACACCACAGTTCGTTGGATATGCAGAACCGGAGATATCTTGATTTTCGTGGTGTTTCCAGCTGACATATGCATTTTCTGCGATACTCTTGGTGAGTCTTTTGTCAGAAGTATGCAGAATCATCTAGATCGCTCTTTTCGAGCTACTTAATGCGAAAAAACAAGTTTTCTGGTGTTTTCAACATTCCACAGTGCGTTTGATATGCAGAACCGGCGATATCTTGATTTTCGTGGTGTTTCCAGCTGAGATATGCATTTTCTACGATAATGTTGGTGAGACTTCTGTCAGAAGTATGCAGAATCTTCGAGAACGCTCTTTTCGAGCTACTTAATGCGCGAAACACGTTTTCTGGTGTTTTCACCACTCCACGGTACGTTTAATGTGCAGAACCGGAGATAACGTGGTTTTCTTCGGGTTTCAAGCTGAGATATGCATTTTCTACGATGATCTTGGTGAGACTTCTGTCAGAAGTATGCAGGATCTTCCAGAACGCACTTTTCGAGCTATTTCATGCGAGAAACACGTTTTGTGGTGTTTTCATCACTCCACAGTGCGTTTGATATGCAGAACCGGCGACATCTTGGATTTCGTCGGGGTTCAAGCTTAGATGTGCATTTTCTACGATAATCTTGGTGAGTCTTCTGTCAGAAGTATGCAGAATCTTCGAGATCGCTCTTTTCGTGCTATTTAATGCGAGAAACACGTTATCCGGTGTTTTCACCACTCCACGGTGCGTTCGATATGCAGAACCGGCGACATCTTGGCTTTCGTTGGGCATCAAGCTGAGATATGCATTTTCTACGATAATCTTGGTGAGACTTCTGTCAGAAGTATGCAGAATCATCGGGATCGCTCTTTTCGAGAATTTACTGCGAGAAACACGTTATCCGGTGTTTTCGCCACTCCACAGTGCGTTTGATATGCAGAATAGTAGATATCTTGGTTTTCGTGGGGTTTCATGCTGAGATATGTATTTTCTGCGATAATCTTGTTGAGACTTCTGTCCGAACTATGCTGAATCATCGAGATCGCTCGTTTCGAGCTATTTAATGCGCGAAACACGTTATCTGGTGTTTTCACCACTCCACAGTGCGTTGGATATGCAGAACCGGCGATATTTTGGTTTTCGTCGGGTTTCAAGCTGAGATATGCATTTTATACGATAATCTTGGTGAAACATCTGTCCGAAGTATGCAGAAAAATCGAGAGGGATCTTTTCGAGCTATTTAATGCGAGAAACTCGATTTCTGGGGTTTTCACCACTCCACAGTGCGTTTGATATGCAGAACCGGTGATATCTTGGTTTTTGTGGGGTTTCAAGCTGAGATATGCATTTTTTACGATAATGTTGGTGAGACTTCTGTCCGAAGTATGCAGAAACATCGAGAGCGCTCTTTTCGAGCTATTTAATGCGAGAAACACGTTATCTGGTGTTTTCACCACTCCACAGTGCGTTTGATATGCAGAATAGTAGATATCTTGGTTTTCGTGGGGTTTCAAGCTGAGATATGTATTTTCTGCGATAATCTTGTTGAGATTTCTGTCCGAAGTATGCAGAATCATCGAGATCGCACTTTTCGAGCTATTTAATGTGAGAAACTCGTTTTCTGGGGTTTTCACCACTTCACAGTTCGTTGGATATGCAGAACCGGAGATATCTTGGTTTTCGTGGGATTTCAATCTGAGATATGCAATTTCTGCGATAATCTTGGTGAGACTTCTGTCCGAAGTATGCAGAATCATCGAGATCGCACTTTTCGAGCTATTTAATGCGAGAAACACGTTATCTGGTGTTTGCACCACTCCACAGTGCGTTTGATATGCAGAACCGGCGATATTTTGGTTTTCGTCGGGTTTCAAGCTGAGATATGCATTTTCTACGATAATATTGGTGAAGCATCTGTCCGAAGTATGCAGAAACATCGAGAGCGCTCTTTTCGAGCTATTTAATGCGAGTAACACGTTATCTGGTGTTTTCACCACTCCACAGTGCGTTTGATATGCAGAATAGTAGATATCTTGGTTTTCGTGGGGTTTCAAGCTGAGATATGTATTTTCTGCGATAATCTTGTTGAGACTTCTGTCCGAAGTATGCAGAATCATCGCGATCGCTCGTTTCGAGCTATTTAATGCGCGAAACACGTTATCTGGTGTTTTCACCGCTCCACAGTGCGTTGGATATGCAGAACCGGCGATATTTTGGTTTTCGTCGGGTTTCAAGCTGAGATATGCATTTTCTACGATAATCTTGGTGAAGCATCTGTCCGAAGTATGCAGAAACATCGAGAGCGCTCTTTTCGAGCTATTTAATGCGAGAAACACGTTATCTGGTGTTTTCACCACTCCACAGTGCGTTTGATGTGCACAATAGTAGATATCTTGGTTTTCGTGGGGTTTCAAGCAGAGATATGCATTTGCTGCGATAATCTTGGTGAGACTTCTGTCCGAAGTATGCAGAATCATCGAGATCGCACTTTTCGAGCTATTTAATGCGAGAAACACGTTTTCTGGGGTTTTCACCACTCCACAGTGCGTTGGATATACAGAACAGGAGATATTTTGGTTTTCGTGGGGTTTCTAGCAGAGATATGCATTTTCTGCGATAATCATGGTGAGACTTCTGTTAGAAGTATGCAGAATCATCGAGATCGCACATTTCGATCTATTTAATGCGAGAAACACGTTGTCTGGTGTTTTCACCACTCCACAGTTGGTTTGATATGCAGAACCGGCGATGTTTGGTTTTCGTCGGGTTTCAAGCTGAGATATGCATTTTCTACGATAATCTTGGTGAAACATCTGTCCGAAGTATGCAGAAACATCAAGAGCGCTCTTTTCGAGCTATTTAATGCGAGAAACACGTTTTCTGGGGTTTTCACCACACCACAGTTCGTTGGATGTGCAGAACCGGAGATATCTTGGTTTTCGTGGGATTTCAATCTGAGATATGCAATTTCTGCGATAATCTTGGTGAGACCTCTGTCCGAAGTATGCAGAAACACCGAGATCGCTCTTTTCGAACTATTTAATGCGAGAAACACGTTATCTGGTGTTTTCACCACTCCACAGTGCGTTTGATATGCAGAACCTGCGATATTTTGGATTTCGACGTGTTTCAAGCTGAAATATGCATTTTCTACGATAATCTTGGTGAAACATCTGTCCGAAGTATGCAGAAAAATCAAGAGGGCTCTTTTCGAGCTATTTAATGCGAGAAACTCGTTTTCTGGGGTTTTCACCACTCCACAGTTCGTTGGATATGCAGAACCGGAGATATCTTGGTTTTCGTGGGATTTCAATCTGAGATATGCAATTTCTGCGATAATCTTGGTGAGACTTCTGTCCGAAGTATGCAGAATCATCGAGATCGCACTTTTCGAGCTATTTAATGCGAGAAACACGTTTTCTGGGGTTTTCACCACTCCACAGTTCGTTGGATATACAGAACAGGAGATATTTTGGTTTTCGTGGGGTTTCTAGCAGAGATATGCATTTTCTGCGATAATCATGGTGAGACTTCTGTTAGAAGTATGCAGAATCATCGAGATCGCACATTTCGATCTATTTAATGCGAGAAACACGTTGTCTGGTGTTTTCACCACTCCACAGTTGGTTTGATATGCAGAACCGGCGATGTTTGGTTTTCGTCGGGTTTCAAGCTGAGATATGCATTTTCTACGATAATCTTGGTGAAACATCTGTCCGAAGTATGCAGAAACATCAAGAGCGCTCTTTTCGAGCTATTTAATGCGAGAAACACGTTTTCTGGGGTTTTCACCACACCACAGTTCGTTGGATGTGCAGAACCGGAGATATCTTGGTTTTCGTGGGATTTCAATCTGAGATATGCAATTTCTGCGATAATCTTGGTGAGACCTCTGTCCGAAGTATGCAGAAACACCGAGATCGCTCTTTTCGAACTATTTAATGCGAGAAACACGTTATCTGGTGTTTTCACCACTCCACAGTGCGTTTGATATGCAGAACCTGCGATATTTTGGATTTCGACGTGTTTCAAGCTGAGATATGCATTTTTTACGATAATCTTGGTGAAACATCTGTCCGAAGTATGCAGAAAAATCAAGAGGGCTCTTTTCGAGCTATTTAATGCGAGAAACTCGTTTTCTGGGGTTTTCACCACTCCACAGTTCGTTGGATATGCAGAACCGGAGATATCTTGGTTTTCGTGGGATTTCAATCTGAGATATGCAATTTCTGCGATAATCTTGGTGAGACTTCTGTCCGAAGTATGCAGAATCATCGAGATCGCACTTTTCGAGCTATTTAATGCGAGAAACACGTTTTCTGGGGTTTTCACCACTCCACAGTTCGTTGGATATACAGAACAGGAGATATTTTGGTTTTCGTGGGGTTTCTTGCAGAGATATGCATTTTCTGCGATAATCATGGTGAGACTTCTGTTAGAAGTATGCAGAATCATCGAGATCGCACATTTCGATCTATTTAATGCGAGAAACACGTTGTCTGGTGTTTTCACCACTCCACAGTTGGTTTGATATGCAGAACCGGCGATGTTTGGTTTTCGTCGGGTTTCAAGCTGAGATATGCATTTTCTACGATAATCTTGGTGAAACATCTGTCCGAAGTATGCAGAAACATCAAGAGCGCTCTTTTCGAGCTATTTAATGCGAGAAACACGTTTTCTGGGGTTTTCACCACACCACAGTTCGTTGGATGTGCAGAACCGGAGATATCTTGGGTTTCGTGGGATTTCAATCTGAGATATGCAATTTCTGCGATAATCTTGGTGAGACCTCTGTCCGAAGTATGCAGAAACACCGAGATCGCTCTTTTCGAACTATTTAATGCGAGAAACACGTTATCTGGTGTTTTCACCACTCCACAGTGCGTTTGATGTGCACAATAGTAGATATCTTGGTTTTCGTGGGGTTTCAAGCAGAGATATGCATTTGCTGCGATAATCTTGGTGAGAGTTCTGTTAGAAGTATGCAGAATCATCGAGATCGCAGTTTTCGAGCTATTTAATGCGAGAAACACGTTATCTGGTGTTTTCACCACTCCACAGATGGTTTGATATGCAGAACCTGCGATATTTTGGATTTCGTCGTGTTTCAAGCTGAGATATGCATTTTCTACGATAATCTTGGTGAAACATCTGTCCGAAGTATGCAGAATCATCGAGATCGCTCTTTTCGAGCTAGTTAGTGCGAGAAACACGTTATCTGGTGTTTTCACCACTCCACAGTTGGTTTGATATGCAGAACCGGCGAAATTTTGGTTTTCGTCGGGTTTCAAGCTGAGATATGCATTTTCTACGATAATCTTGGTGAAGCATCTGTCCGAAGTATGCAGAAACATCGAGAGCGCTCTTTTCGAGCTATTTAATGCGAGAAACACGTTATCTGGTGTTTTCACCACTCCACAGTGCGTTTGATGTGCACAATAGTAGATATCTTGGTTTTCGTGGGGTTTCAAGCAGAGATATGCATTTGCTGCGATAATCTTGGTGAGAGTTCTGTTAGAAGTATGCAGAATCATCGAGATCGCAGTTTTCGAGCTATTTAATGCGAGAAACACGTTATCTGGTGTTTTCACCACTCCTCAGTTGGTTTGATATGCAGAACCGGCGATGTTTGGTTTTCGTCGGGTTTCAAGCTGAGATATGCATTTTCTACGATAATCTTGGTGAAACATCTGTCCGAAGTATGCAGAAACATCAAGAGCGCTCTTTTCGAGCTATTTAATGCGAGAAACACGTTTTCTGGGGTTTTCACCACACCACAGGTCGTTGGATGTGCAGAACCGGCGATATCTTGGTTTCCGTGGGGTTTCAAGCTGGGATATGCATTTTCTGCGATTATCTTGGTGAGACTTCTGTCCGAAGTATGCTGAAACATCGAGATCGCTCTTTTCGAGCTAGTTAGTGCGACAAACACGTCATCTGGTTTTTTCACCACTCCACAGTTGGTTTGATATGCAGAACCGGCGATATCTTGGTTTTCGTGGGGTTTCAAGCTGAGATATGCATTTTCTGCGATAATCTTGGTGAGACTTCTGTCCGAAGTATGCTGAAACATCGAGATCGCTCTTTCTGAGCTAGTTAATGCGAGAAAAACCTTATCCGCTGTTTTCACCACTCCACAGTGCGTTTGATATGCAGGACCAGCGATATCTTGGCTTTCGTGGGGTTTCAAGCTGAGATATGCATTTTCTGCGATAATCTTGGTGAGACTTCTGTCCGAAGTATGCTTAATCATAGAGATCGCTCGTTTCGAGCTCTTTAATGCGAGCAACACGTGATCTGGTCTTTTCACCACTCCACAGTGCGTATGATATGCAGAACCGGCGATATCTTGGTTTTCGTAGGGTTTCAAGCTGAGATATGCATTTTCTGCGATAATCTTGGTGAGACCTCTGTCCGAAGTATGCAGAAACATCGAGATCGCTCTTTTCGACCTACTTAGTGTGAGAAACACGTTATCTGCTGTTTTCACCGCTCTACAGTGCGTTTGATATGCAGAACCGGCGATATCTTGGCTTTCGTGTGGTTTCAAGCTGAGATATGCATTTTTTACGATAATCTTGGTGAGACTTCTGTCCGAAGTATGCTTAATCATAGAGATCGCTCGTTTCGAGCTCTTTAATGCGAGAATCACGTTATCTGGTGATTTCACCACTCCACAGTGCGTTTGATATGCAGAACAGTAGATATCTTGGTTTTCGTGGGGTTTCAAGCTGAGATATGCATTTTCTGCGATAATCTTGATGAGACTTCTGTCCGAAGTATGCTGAATCATCGAGATCGCTCGTTTCGAGCTATTTTATGCGAGAAACACGTTATCTGGTGTTTTCACCACTCCACAGTGCGTTTGATACGCAGAACCGGCGATATTTTGGTTTTCGTCGGGTTTCAAGCTGAGATATGCATTTTCTACGATAATCTTGGTGAAGCATCTGTCCGAAGTATGCAGAAACATCGAGAGCGCTCTTTTCGAGCTATTTAATGCGAGAAACACGTTATTTGGGGTTTTCACCACTCCACAGTGCGTTTGATATGCAGAACCGGCGATATCTTGGTTTTCGTGGGGTTTCAAGCTGAGATATGCATTTTCTGCGATAATCTTGGTGAGACTTCTGTCCGAAGTATGCTTAATCATCGAGATCGCTCGTTTCGAGCTATTTTATGCGAGAAACACGTTATCTGGTGTTTTCACCACTCCACAGTGCGTTTGATATGCAGAACCGACGATATCTTGGTTTTCGTGGGGTTTCAAGCTCAGATATGCATTTTCTGCGATAATCTTGGTGACACTTCTATCCGAAGTATGCAGAGTCATCGAGATCGCTCTATTCGAGCTATTTAATGCGAGAAACACGTTATCTGGTGTTCCAGCACTCCACAGTGCGTTTGATATGCAGAACTAGCGATATCTTGGTTTTCGTGGGGTTTCTAGCAGAGATATGCATTTTCTGCGATAATCATGGTGAGACTTCTGTTAGAAGTATGCAGAATCATCGAGATCGCACTTTTCGAGCTATTTAATGCGAGAAGCATGTTATCTGGTGTTTTCACCACTCCACAGTTGGTTTGATATGCAGAACCGGCGATATTTTGGTTTTCGTCGGGTTTCAAGCTGAGATATGCATTTTCTACGATAATCTTGGTGAAGCATCTGTCCGAAGTATGCAGAAACATCGAGAGCGCTCTTTTCGAGCTATTTAATGCGAGAAACACGTTATCTGGTGTTTTCACCACTCCACAGTTGGTTTGATATGCAGAACCGGCGATATTTTGGTTTTCGTCGGGTTTCAAGCTGAGATATGCATTTTCTGCGATAATCTTGGTGAGACTTCTATCCGAAGTATGCAGAGTCATGGAGATCGCTCTATTCGAGCTATTTAATGCGAGAAACACGTTATCTGGTGTTTTCACCACCCCACAGTGCGTATGATATGCAGAACCGGCGATATCTTGGTTTTCGTGGGGTTTCAAGCTGAGATACGCATTATCTGCGATAATCTTGGTGAGAGTTCTGTCCGAAGTGTGCAGAATCATCGAGATCGCTCTTTTCGAGCTATTTAATGCGAGAAACACGTTATCTGGTGTTTTCACCGCTCTACAGTGCGATTGATATGCAGTACCAGCGATATCTTGGTTTTCGTAGGGTTTCAAGCTGAGATATGCATTTTCTGCGATAATCTTGGTGAGACTTCTATCCGAAGTATGCAGAGTCATGGAGATCGCTCTATTCGAGCTATTTAATGCGAGAAACACGTTATCTGGTGTTTCCGCACTCCACAGTGCGTTTGATATGCAGAACCGGAGATATCTTGGTTTTCGTGGGGTTTCAAGCTGAGATATGCATTTTCTGTGATAATCTTGGTGAGACCTCTGTCCGAAGTATGCAGAAACATCGAGATCGCTCTTTTCGACCTATTTAATGCGAGAAACACGTTATCTGGTGTTTTCACCACCCCACAGTGCGTATGATATGCAGAACCGGCGATATCTTGGTTTTCGTGGGGTTTCAAACTGAGATACGCATTATCTGCGATAATCTTGGTGAGAGTTCTGTCCGAAGTGTGCAGAATCATCGAGATCGCTCTTTTCGAGCTATTTAATGCGAGAAACACGTTATCTGGTGTTTTCACCGCTCTACAGTGCGATTGATATGCAGTACCAGCGATATCTTGGTTTTCGTGGGGTTTCAAGCTGAGATACGCATTATCTGCGATAATCTTGGTGAGAGTTCTGTCCGAAGTGTGCAGAAACATCGAGATCGCTCTTTTCGACCTACTTAGTGCGAGAAACACGTTATCTGGTGTTTTCACCGCTCTACAGTGCGTTTGATATGCAGAACCGGCGATATCTTGGCTTTCGTGTGGTTTCAAGCTGAGATATGCATTTTTTACGATAATCTTGGTGAGACTTCTGTCCGAAGTATGCTTAATCATAGAGATCGCTCGTTTCGAGCTCTTTAATGCGAGAATCACGTTATCTGGTGATTTCACCACTCCACAGTGCGTTTGATATGCAGAACAGTAGATATCTTGGTTTTCGTGGGGTTTCAAGCTGAGATATGCATTTTCTGCGATAATCTTGATGAGACTTCTGTCCGAAGTATGCTGAATCATCGAGATCGCTCGTTTCGAGCTATTTAATGCGAGAAACACGTTATTTGGGGTTTTCACCACTCCACAGTGCGTTTGATATGCAGAACCGGCGATATCGTGGTTTTCGTGGGGTTTCAAGCTGAGATATGCATTTTCTGCGATAATCTTGGTGAGACTTCTGTCCGAAGTATGCTTAATCATCGAGATCGCTCGTTTCGAGCAATTTTATGCGAGAAACACGTTATCTGGTGTTTTCACCACTCCACAGTGCGTTTGATATGCAGAACCGACGATATCTTGGTTTTCGTGGGGTTTCAAGCTCAGATATGCATTTTCTGCGATAATCTTGGTGAGACTTCTATCCGAAGTATGCAGAGTCATCGAGATCGCTCTATTCGAGCTATTTAATGCGAGAAACACGTTATCTGGTGTTCCAGCACTCCACAGTGCGTTTGATATGCAGAACTAGCGATATCTTGGTTTTCGTGGGGTTTCTAGCAGAGATATGCATTTTCTGCGATAATCATGGTGAGACTTCTGTTAGAAGTATGCAGAATCATCGAGGTCGCACTTTTCGATCTATTTAATGCGAGAAACACGTTGTCTGGTGTTTTCTCCACTGCACAGTTGGTTTGATATGCAGAACCGGCGATGTTTGGTTTTCGTCGGGTTTCAAGCTGAGATATGCATTTTCTGCGATAATCTTGGTGAGACTTCTGTCCGAAGTATGCAGAATCATCGAGATCGCTCTTTTCGACCTATTTAATGCGAGAAACACGTTATCTGGTGTTTTCACCACCCCACAGTGCGTATGATATGCAGAACCGGCGATATCTTGGTTTTCGTGGGGTTTCAAGCTGAGATACGCATTATCTGCGATAATCTTGGTGAGACTTCTGTCCGAAGTGTGTAGAATCATCGAGATCGCTCTTTTCGAGCTATTTAATGCGAGAAACACGTTATCTGGTGTTTTCACCACTCCACAGTGCGTATGAGATGCAGAACCGGCGATATTTTGGTTTTCGTCGGGTTTCAAGCTGAGATATGCATTTTCTACGATAATCTTGGTGAAGCATCTGTCCGAAGTATGCAGAAACATCGAGAGCGCTCTTTTCGAGCTATTTAATGCGAGAAGCACGTTATCTGGTGTTTTCACCACTCCACAGTTGGTTTGATATGCAGAACCTGCGATATTTTGGATTTCGTCGTGTTTCAAGCTGAGATATGCATTTTCTACGATAATCTTGGTGAAACATCTGTCCGAAGTATGCAGAATCATCGAGAGCGCTCTTTTCGAGCTATTTAATGCGAGAAACACGTTTTCTGGGGTTTTCACCACTCCACAGTTCGTTGGATATGCAGAACTGTAGATATCTTGGTTTTCGTGGGGTTTCAAGCTGAGATATGCATTTTCTACGATAAGCTTGGTGAGACATCTCTGCGAAGTATGCAGAAACATCGAGAGCTGTCTTTTCGAGCTATTTAATGCGAGAAACACGTTTTCTGGGGTTTTCACCACTCCACAGATCGCTGGATATGCAGAACAGTAGATATCTTGGTTTTCGTGGGATTTAAATCTGAGATATGCATTTTCTGCGATAATATTGCTGAGACTTCTGTCCGAAGTATGCAGAATCATCGAGAACGCTCGTTTCGAGCTATTTAATGCGAGAAACACGTTATCTGGTGTTTTCACCACTCCACAGTGCGTTTGATATGCAGAACCGACGATATCTTGGTTTTCGTGGGGTTATCAAGCTCAGATATGCATTTTCTGCGATAATCTTGGTGAGACTCCTGTCCGAAGTATGCAGAATCATCGAGATCGAACTTTTCGATCTATTTAATGCGTGAAATACGTTATCTGGTGTTTTCACCACTCCACAGTGCGTTTGCTATGCAGAGCCGGTGATATCTTGGTTTTTGTGGGGTTTCAAGCCGAGATATGCATTTTTTACGATAATGTTGGTGAGACTTCTGTCCGAAGTATGCTTAATCATCGAGATTGCTCTATTCGAGCTACTTAATGCGAAAAACACGTTATCTGGTGTGTTCAGCACTCCACAGTGCGTTTGATATGCAGAACCAGCGATATGGTGGTTTTCGTGGGGTTACAAGCTGAGAAATGCAATTTCTGCGATAATCTTGGTGAGACTTCTGTCCGAAGTATGCATAATCATCGAGATCGCTCGTTTCGAGCTATTTAATGCGAGAAACACGTTATCTGGTGTTTTCACCACTCCACAGTTGGTTTGATATGCAGAACCAGCGATATGGTGGTTTTCGTGGGGTTACAAGCTGAGATATGCAATTTCTGCGATAATCTTGGTGAGACTTCTGTCCGAAGTATGCATAATCATCGAGATCGCTCGTTTCGAGCTATTTAATGCGAGAAACACGTTATCTGGTATTTTCACCATTCCACAGTTGGTTTGATATGCAGAACCGGCGATATTTTGGTTTTCGTCGGGTTTCAAGCTGAGATATGCATTTTCTGCGATAATCTTGGTGAGACTTCTATCCGAAGTATGCAGAGTCATGGAGATCGCTCTATTCGAGCTATTTAATGCGAGAAACACGTTATCTGGTGTTTCCGCACTCCACAGTGCGTTTGATATGCAGAACCGGAGATATCTTGGTTTTCGTGGGGTTTCAAGCTGAGATATGCATTTTCTGCGATAATCTTGGTGAGACTTCTGTCCGAAGTATGCTGAATCATCGAGATTGCTCTTTTCGACCTACTTAATGCGAGAAACACGTTATCTGGTGTTTTCACCACTCCACAGTTGGTTTGATATGCAGAACCTGCGATATTTTGGATTTCGTCGTGTTTCAAGCTGAGATATGCATTTTCTACGATAATCTTGGTGAAACATCTGTCCGAAGTATGCAGAAAAATCGAGAGGGCTCTTATAGAGCTATTTAATGCGAGAAACTCGTTTTCTGGGGTTTTCACCACGCCACAGTTCGTTGGATATGCAGAACCGGAGATATCTTGGTTTTCGTGGGATTTCAATCTGAGATATGCAATTTCTGCGATAAACTTGGTGAGACCTCTGTCCGATGTATGCAGAAACATCGAGATCGCTCTTTTCGACCTATTTAATGCGAGAAACACGTTATCTGGTGTTTTCACCACTCCACAGTGCGTATGATATGCAGAACTGGCGATATCTTGGTTTTCGTGGGGTTTCAAGCTGAGATATGTATTTTCTGCGATAATCTTGGTGAGACTTCTGTCCGAAGTATGCTGAATCATCGAGATTGCTCTTTTCGAGCTAGTTAGTGCGAGAAACACGTTATCTGGTGATTTCACCACTCCACAGTGCGTTTGATATGCAGAACAGTAGATATCTTGGTTTTCGTGGGATTTCAAGCTGAGATATGCATTTTCTGCGATAATCATGATGAGACTTCTGTCCGAAGTATGCAGAATCATCGAGATCGCTCGTTTCGAGCTATTTAATGCGAGAAACACGTTATCTGGTGTTTTCACCACTCCACAGTGCGTCGGATGTGCTGAACTGGAGATATCTTGGTTTTCGTGGGGTTTCAAGCTGAGATATGCATTTTCTGCGATAATCTTGGTGAGACTTCTGTTAGAAGTATGCAGAATCATCGAGATCGCACTTCTCGAGCTATTTAATGCGAGAAGCACGTTATCTGGTGTTTTCACCACTCCACAGTTGGTTTGATATGCAGAACCGGCGATATTTTGGTTTTCGTCGGGTTTCAAGCTGAGATATGCATTTTCTACGATAATCTTGGTGAAGCATCTGTCCGAAGTATGCAGAAACATCGAGAGCGCTCTTTTCGAGCTATATAATGCGAGAAACACGTTATCTAGTGTTTTCACCACTCCACAGTGCGTTTGATATGCAGAATAGTAGATATCTTGGTTTTCGTGGAGTTTCAAGCTGAGATATGTATTTTCTGCGATAATCTGGTTGAGACTTCTGTCCGAAGTATGCAGAATCATCGAGATCGCTCGTTTCGAGCTATTTAATGCGCGAAACACGTTATCTGTTGTTTTCACCACTCCACAGTTGGTTTGATATGCAGAACCTGCGATATTTTGGATTTCGTCGTGTTTCAAGCTGGGATATGCATTTTCTACGATAATCTTGGTGAAACATCTGTCCGAAGAATGCAAAAAAATCGAGAGGGCTCTTTTCGAGCTATTTAATGCGAGAAACTCGTTTTCTGGGGTTTTCACCACTCCACAGTTCGTTGGATATGCAGAACCGGAGATATCTTGGTTTCCGTGGGATTTCAAACTGAGATATGCAATTTCTGCGATAATCTTGGTGAGACTTCTGTCCGAAGTATGCAGAATCATCGAGATCGCACTTTTCGAGCTATTTAATGCGAGGAACACGTTATTTGGTGTTTTCACCACTCCACAGTGCGTTGGATATGCAGAACCTGCGATATTTTGGATTTCGTCGTGTTTCAAGCTGAGATATGCATTTTCTACGATAATCTTGGTGAAACATCTGTCCGAAGTATGCAGAAACATCGAGATCGCTCTTTTCGACCTATTTAATGCGAGAAACACGTTATGTGGTGTTTTCACCGCTCTGCAGTGCGTTTGATATGCAGAACCGGCGATATCTTGGCTTTCGTGGGGTTTCAAGCTGAGATATGCATTTTTTACGATAATCTTGGTGAGACTTCTGTCCGAAGTATGCTTAATCATAGAGATCGCTCGTTTCGAGCTCTTTAATGCGAGAAACACGTGATCTGGTCTTTTCACCACTCCACAGTGCGTATGATATGCAGAACCGGCGATATCTTGGTTTTCGTGGGGTTTCAAGCTGAGATATGCATTTTCTGCGATAATCTTGGTGAGACTTCTGTCCGAAGTATGCTGAATCATCGAGATTGCTCTTTTCGAGCTAGTTAGTGCGAGAAACACGTTATCTGGTGATTTCACCACTCCACAGTGCGTTGGATATGCAGAACTGGAGATATCTTGGTTTTCGTGGGGTTTCAAGCTGAGATATGCATTTTCTGCGATAATCTTGGTGAGACTTCTGTTAGAAGTATGCAGAATCATCGAGATCGCACTTTTCGAGCTATTTAATGCGAGAAGCACGTTATCTGGTGTTTTCAACACTCCACAGTTGGTTTAATATGCAGAACCGGCGATATTTTGGTTTTCGTCGGGTATCAAGCTGAGATATGCATTTTCTACGATAATCTTGGTGAAGCATCTGTCCGAAGTATGCAGAAACATCGAGAGCGCTCTTTTCGAGCTATTTAATGCGAGAAACACGTTATTTGGGGTTTTCACCACTCCACAGTGCGTTGGATGTGCAGAACCGGAGATATCTTGGTTTTCGTGGGGTTTCAAGCTGAGATATGCATTTTCTGCGATAATCTTGGTGAGACCTCTGTCCGAAGTATGCAGAAACATCGAGATCGCTCTATTCGACCTATTTAATGCGAGAAACACGTTATCTGGTGTTTTCACCGCTCTACAGTGCGTTTGATATGCAGAACCTGCGATATCTTGGTTTTCGTGGGGTTTCAAGCTGAGATATGCATTTGTTACGATAATCATGGTGAGACTTCTGTCCGAAGTATGCAGAATCATCGAGATCGCTCTTTTCGACCTATTTAATGCGAGAAACACGTTATCTGGTGTTTTCACCACCCCACAGTGCGTATGATATGCAGAACCGGCGATATCTTGGTTTTCGTGGGGTTTCAAGCTGAGATACGCATTATCTGCGATAATCTTGGTGAGACTTCTGTCCGAAGTGTGCAGAATCATCGAGATCGCTCTTTTCGAGCTATTTAATGCGAGAAACACGTTATCTGGTGTTTTCACCACTCCACAGTTGGTTTGATATGCAGAACCGGCGATATTTTGGTTTTCGTCGGGTTTCAAGCTGAGATATGCATTTTCTACGATAATCTTGGTGAAGCATCTGTCCGAAGTATGCAGAAACATCGAGAGCGCTCTTTTCGAGCTATGTAATGCGAGAAACACGTTATCTGGTTGTTTTCACCACTCCACAGTGCGTTTGATATGCAGAACCGGCGACATCTTGATTTTAGTGAGGTTTCAAGCTGAGATATGCATTTTCTGCAATAATCTTGGTGAGACTTCAGTGAGAAGTATGCAGAATCATCTGGATCGCTCGGTTTGAGCTATTTAATGCGAAAAAACAAGTTCTCTGGTGTTTTCACCACTCCACAGTGCGTTTGATATGCAGAACCGGCGACATCTTGGATTTCGTCGGGGTTCAAGCTGAGATATGCATTTTCTACGATAATCTTGGTGAGACTTCTGTCAGAAGTATGCAGAATCTTCGAGATCGCTCTTTTCGAGCTACTTAATGCGAGAAACACGTTATCTGGTGTTTTCACCACTCCACCCTGCGTTTGATATGCAGAACGGGCGACATCTTAATTTTAGTGAGGTTTCAAGCTGAGATATGCATTTTCTACAATAATCTTGGTGAGATTTCATTCAGAAGTGTGCAGAATCATCTGGATCGCTCGTTTCGAGATATTTAATGCGAGAAACACGTTTTCTGGTGTATTCACCACTCCACAGTACGTGTGACATGCAGAACCGGAGATATCTTGCTTTTCGTGAGGTTTCAAGCTGAGATATGCATTTTCTGCGATAATCTTGGTGAGACTTCAGTCAGAAGTATGCAGAATCATCTAGATCGCACTTTTCGAGCTATTTAATGCGAGAAACACGTTTTCTGGTGTTTTCGCCACCCCACAGTGCGTATGATATGCAGAACCGGCGATATCTTGGTTTTCGTGGGGTTTCAAGCTGAGATATGCATTTTCTGCGATAATCTTGGTGAGACTTCTGTCCGAAGTATGCTGAATCATCGAGATTGCTCTTTTCGAGCTAGTTAGTGCGAGAAACACGTTATCTGGTGATTTCACCACTCCACAGTGCGTTGGATATGCAGAACTGGAGATATCTTGGTTTTCGTGGGGTTTCAAGCTGAGATATGCATTTTCTGCGATAATCTTGGTGAGACTTCTGTTAGAAGTATGCAGAATCATCGAGATCGCACTTTTCGAGCTATTTAATGCGAGAAGCACGTTATCTGGTGTTTTCAACACTCCACAGTTGGTTTAATATGCAGAACCGGCGATATTTTGGTTTTCGTCGGGTATCAAGCTGAGATATGCATTTTCTACGATAATCTTGGTGAAGCATCTGTCCGAAGTATGCAGAAACATCGAGAGCGCTCTTTTCGAGCTATTTAATGCGAGAAACACGTTATTTGGGGTTTTCACCACTCCACAGTGCGTTGGATGTGCAGAACCGGAGATATCTTGGTTTTCGTGGGGTTTCAAGCTGAGATATGCATTTTCTGCGATAATCTTGGTGAGACCTCTGTCCGAAGTATGCAGAAACATCGAGATCGCTCTATTCGACCTATTTAATGCGAGAAACACGTTATCTGGTGTTTTCACCGCTCTACAGTGCGTTTGATATGCAGAACCTGCGATATCTTGGTTTTCGTGGGGTTTCAAGCTGAGATATGCATTTGTTACGATAATCATGGTGAGACTTCTGTCCGAAGTATGCAGAATCATCGAGATCGCTCTTTTCGACCTATTTAATGCGAGAAACACGTTATCTGGTGTTTTCACCACCCCACAGTGCGTATGATATGCAGAACCGGCGATATCTTGGTTTTCGTGGGGTTTCAAGCTGAGATACGCATTATCTGCGATAATCTTGGTGAGACTTCTGTCCGAAGTGTGCAGAATCATCGAGATCGCTCTTTTCGAGCTATTTAATGCGAGAAACACGTTATCTGGTGTTTTCACCACTCCACAGTTGGTTTGATATGCAGAACCGGCGATATTTTGGTTTTCGTCGGGTTTCAAGCTGAGATATGCATTTTCTACGATAATCTTGGTGAAGCATCTGTCCGAAGTATGCAGAAACATCGAGAGCGCTCTTTTCGAGCTATGTAATGCGAGAAACACGTTATCTGGTTGTTTTCACCACTCCACAGTGCGTTTGATATGCAGAACCGGCGACATCTTGATTTTAGTGAGGTTTCAAGCTGAGATATGCATTTTCTGCAATAATCTTGGTGAGACTTCAGTGAGAAGTATGCAGAATCATCTGGATCGCTCGGTTTGAGCTATTTAATGCGAAAAAACAAGTTCTCTGGTGTTTTCACCACTCCACAGTGCGTTTGATATGCAGAACCGGCGACATCTTGGATTTCGTCGGGGTTCAAGCTGAGATATGCATTTTCTACGATAATCTTGGTGAGACTTCTGTCAGAAGTATGCAGAATCTTCGAGATCGCTCTTTTCGAGCTACTTAATGCGAGAAACACGTTATCTGGTGTTTTCACCACTCCACCCTGCGTTTGATATGCAGAACGGGCGACATCTTAATTTTAGTGAGGTTTCAAGCTGAGATATGCATTTTCTACAATAATCTTGGTGAGATTTCATTCAGAAGTGTGCAGAATCATCTGGATCGCTCGTTTCGAGATATTTAATGCGAGAAACACGTTTTCTGGTGTATTCACCACTCCACAGTACGTGTGACATGCAGAACCGGAGATATCTTGCTTTTCGTGAGGTTTCAAGCTGAGATATGCATTTTCTGCGATAATCTTGGTGAGACTTCAGTCAGAAGTATGCAGAATCATCTAGATCGCACTTTTCGAGCTATTTAATGCGAGAAACACGTTTTCTGGTGTTTTCGCCACCCCACAGTGCGTTTGATATGCAGAACCGGAGATATCTTGGTTTCGGTCGGGTTTCAAGCTGAGATATGCATTTTCTGCGATGATCTTGGTGAGACTTCAGTCAGAAGTATGCAGAATCATCTAGATCGCTCTTTTCGAGCTATTTAATGCGAGAAACACGTTTTCTGGTGTTTTCGCCACCCCACAGTCCGTTTGATGTGCAGAACCGGAGATAACTTGATTGTCGTGGTGTTTCAAGCTGAGGTATACATTTTCTGCGATAATCTTGGTGAGTCTTCTGTCAGAAGTATGCAGAATCATCTAGATCGCTCTTTTCGAGCTATTTAATGCGAGAAACACGTTTTCTGGTGTATTCACTACTCCACAGTACGTTTGATATGCAGAACCGGCGATATTTTGGTTTTCGTCGGGTATCAAGCTGAGATATGCATTTTCTACGATAATCTTGGTGAAGCATCTGTCCGAAGTATGCAGAATCATCGAGATCGCTCTTTTCGACCTATTTAATGCGAGAAACACGTTATCTGGTGTTTTCACCACCCCACAGTGCGTATGATATGCAGAACCGGCGATATCTTGGTTTTCGTGGGGTTTCAAGCTGAGATACGCATTATCTGCGATAATCTTGGTGAGACTTCTGTCCGAAGTGTGCAGAATCATCGAGATCGCTCTTTTCGAGCTATTTAATGCGAGAAACACGTTATCTGGTGTTTTCACCACTCCACAGTTGGTTTGATATGCAGAACCGGCGATATTTTGGTTTTCGTCGGGTTTCAAGCTGAGATATGCATTTTCTACGATAATCTTGGTGAAGCATCTGTCCGAAGTATGCAGAAACATCGAGAGCGCTCTTTTCGAGCTATGTAATGCGAGAAACACGTTATCTGGTTGTTTTCACCACTCCACAGTGCGTTTGATATGCAGAACCGGCGACATCTTGATTTTAGTGAGGTTTCAAGCTGAGATATGCATTTTCTGCAATAATCTTGGTGAGACTTCAGTGAGAAGTATGCAGAATCATCTGGATCGCTCGGTTTGAGCTATTTAATGCGAAAAAACAAGTTCTCTGGTGTTTTCACCACTCCACAGTGCGTTTGATATGCAGAACCGGCGACATCTTGGATTTCGTCGGGGTTCAAGCTGAGATATGCATTTTCTACGATAATCTTGGTGAGACTTCTGTCAGAAGTATGCAGAATCTTCGAGATCGCTCTTTTCGAGCTACTTAATGCGAGAAACACGTTATCTGGTGTTTTCACCACTCCACCCTGCGTTTGATATGCAGAACGGGCGACATCTTAATTTTAGTGAGGTTTCAAGCTGAGATATGCATTTTCTACAATAATCTTGGTGAGATTTCATTCAGAAGTGTGCAGAATCATCTGGATCGCTCGTTTCGAGATATTTAATGCGAGAAACACGTTTTCTGGTGTATTCACCACTCCACAGTACGTGTGACATGCAGAACCGGAGATATCTTGCTTTTCGTGAGGTTTCAAGCTGAGATATGCATTTTCTGCGATAATCTTGGTGAGACTTCAGTCAGAAGTATGCAGAATCATCTAGATCGCACTTTTCGAGCTATTTAATGCGAGAAACACGTTTTCTGGTGTTTTCGCCACCCCACAGTGCGTTTGATATGCAGAACCGGAGATATCTTGGTTTCGGTCGGGTTTCAAGCTGAGATATGCATTTTCTGCGATGATCTTGGTGAGACTTCAGTCAGAAGTATGCAGAATCATCTAGATCGCTCTTTTCGAGCTATTTAATGCGAGAAACACGTTTTCTGGTGTTTTCGCCACCCCACAGTCCGTTTGATGTGCAGAACCGGAGATAACTTGATTGTCGTGGTGTTTCAAGCTGAGGTATACATTTTCTGCGATAATCTTGGTGAGTCTTCTGTCAGAAGTATGCAGAATCATCTAGATCGCTCTTTTCGAGCTATTTAATGCGAGAAACACGTTTTCTGGTGTATTCACTACTCCACAGTACGTTTGATATGCAGAACCGGCGATATTTTGGTTTTCGTCGGGTATCAAGCTGAGATATGCATTTTCTACGATAATCTTGGTGAAGCATCTGTCCGAAGTATGCAGAATCATCGAGATCGCTCTTTTCGACCTATTTAATGCGAGAAACACGTTATCTGGTGTTTTCACCACCCCACAGTGCGTATGATATGCAGAACCGGCGATATCTTGGTTTTCGTGGGGTTTCAAGCTGAGATACGCATTATCTGCGATAATCTTGGTGAGACTTCTGTCCGAAGTGTGCAGAATCATCGAGATCGCTCTTTTCGAGCTATTTAATGCGAGAAACACGTTATCTGGTGTTTTCACCACTCCACAGTTGGTTTGATATGCAGAACCGGCGATATTTTGGTTTTCGTCGGGTTTCAAGCTGAGATATGCATTTTCTACGATAATCTTGGTGAAGCATCTGTCCGAAGTATGCAGAAACATCGAGAGCGCTCTTTTCGAGCTATGTAATGCGAGAAACACGTTATCTGGTTGTTTTCACCACTCCACAGTGCGTTTGATATGCAGAACCGGCGACATCTTGATTTTAGTGAGGTTTCAAGCTGAGATATGCATTTTCTGCAATAATCTTGGTGAGACTTCAGTGAGAAGTATGCAGAATCATCTGGATCGCTCGGTTTGAGCTATTTAATGCGAAAAAACAAGTTCTCTGGTGTTTTCACCACTCCACAGTGCGTTTGATATGCAGAACCGGCGACATCTTGGATTTCGTCGGGGTTCAAGCTGAGATATGCATTTTCTACGATAATCTTGGTGAGACTTCTGTCAGAAGTATGCAGAATCTTCGAGATCGCTCTTTTCGAGCTACTTAATGCGAGAAACACGTTATCTGGTGTTTTCACCACTCCACCCTGCGTTTGATATGCAGAACGGGCGACATCTTAATTTTAGTGAGGTTTCAAGCTGAGATATGCATTTTCTACAATAATCTTGGTGAGATTTCATTCAGAAGTGTGCAGAATCATCTGGATCGCTCGTTTCGAGATATTTAATGCGAGAAACACGTTTTCTGGTGTATTCACCACTCCACAGTACGTGTGACATGCAGAACCGGAGATATCTTGCTTTTCGTGAGGTTTCAAGCTGAGATATGCATTTTCTGCGATAATCTTGGTGAGACTTCAGTCAGAAGTATGCAGAATCATCTAGATCGCACTTTTCGAGCTATTTAATGCGAGAAACACGTTTTCTGGTGTTTTCGCCACCCCACAGTGCGTTTGATATGCAGAACCGGAGATATCTTGGTTTCGGTCGGGTTTCAAGCTGAGATATGCATTTTCTGCGATGATCTTGGTGAGACTTCAGTCAGAAGTATGCAGAATCATCTAGATCGCTCTTTTCGAGCTATTTAATGCGAGAAACACGTTTTCTGGTGTTTTCGCCACCCCACAGTCCGTTTGATGTGCAGAACCGGAGATAACTTGATTGTCGTGGTGTTTCAAGCTGAGGTATACATTTTCTGCGATAATCTTGGTGAGTCTTCTGTCAGAAGTATGCAGAATCATCTAGATCGCTCTTTTCGAGCTATTTAATGCGAGAAACACGTTTTCTGGTGTATTCACTACTCCACAGTACGTTTGATATGCAGAACCGGCGACATCTTGGATTTCGTCGGGTGTCAAGCTGAGATATGCATTTTCAACGATAATCTTGACGAGACTTCTGTCAGAAGTATGCAGAATCTTCGAGATCGCTCTTTTCGAGCTACTTAATGCGAGAAACACGTTATCTGGTGTTTTCACCACTCCACAGTGCGTTTGATATGCAGAACCGCCGATAACCTGGTTTTCGTGGGGTTTCCATCTGAAATATGCATTTTCTGCGATAAGCTTGGTGTGTCTTCTGTCAGAAGTATGCAGAATTATCGAGATCGCTCTTTTCGAGCTATTAGATGCGAGAAACACGTTATCTGGTGTTTTCACCACTCCACAGTTGGTTTGATATGCAGAACCGGCGATATTTTGGTTTTCGTCGGGTTTCAAGCTGAGATATGCATTTTCTACGATAATCTTGGTGAAGCATCTGTCCGAAGTATGCAGAAACATCGAGATCGCACTTTTCGAGCTATTTAATGCGAGAAACACGTTATTTGGGGTTTTCACCACTCCACAGATCGCTGGATATGCAGAACAGTAGATATCTTGGTTTTCGTGGGATTTAAATCTGAGATATGCATTTTCTGCGATAATATTGCTGAGACTTCTGTCCGAAGTATGCAGAATCATCGAGATCGCTCGTTTCGAGCTATTTAATGCGAGAAACACGTTATCTGGTGTTTTCACCACTCCACAGTGCGTTTGATATGCAGAACCGACGATATCTTGGTTTTCGTGGGGTTATCAAGCTCAGATATGCATTTTCTGCGATAATCTTGGTGAGACTCCTGTCCGAAGTATGCAGAATCATCGAGATCGAACTTTTCGATCTATTTAATGCGTGAAACACGTTATCTGGTGTTTTCACGACTCCACAGTGCGTTTGCTATGCAGAGCCGGTGATATCTTGGTTTTTGTGGGGTTTCAAGCCGAGATATGCATTTTTTACGATAATGTTGGTGAGACTTCTGTCCGAAGTATGCTTAATCATCGAGATTGCTCTATTCGAGCTACTTAATGCGAAAAACACGTTATCTGGTGTGTTCAGCACTCCACAGTGCGTTTGATATGCAGAACCAGCGATATGGTGGTTTTCGTGGGGTTACAAGCTGAGATATGCAATTTCTGCGATAATCTTGGTGAGACTTCTGTCCGAAGTATGCATAATCATCGAGATCGCTCGTTTCGAGCTATTTAATGCGAGAAACACGTTATCTGGTGTTTTCACCACTCCACAGTTGGTTTGATATGCAGAACCAGCGATATGGTGGTTTTCGTGGGGTTACAAGCTGAGATATGCAATTTCTGCGATAATCTTGGTGAGACTTCTGTCCGAAGTATGCATAATCATCGAGATCGCTCGTTTCGAGCTATTTAATGCGAGAAACACGTTATCTGGTATTTTCACCACTCCACAGTTGGTTTGATATGCAGAACCGGCGATATTTTGGTTTTCGTCGGGTTTCAAGCTGAGATATGCATTTTCTGCGATAATCTTGGTGAGACTTCTATCCGAAGTATGCAGAGTCATGGAGATCGCTCTATTCGAGGTATTTAATGCGAGAAGCACGTTATCTGGTGTTTCCGCACTCCACAGTGCGTTTGATATGCAGAACCGGAGATATCTTGGTTTTCGTGGGGTTTCAAGCTGAGATATGCATTTTCTGCGATAATCTTGGTGAGACTTCTGTCCGAAGTATGCTGAATCATCGAGATTGCTCTTTTCGACCTACTTAATGCGAGAAACACGTTATCTGGTGATTTCACCACTCCACAGTGCGTTTGATATGCAGAACAGTAGATATCTTGGTTTTCGTGGGGTTTCAAGCTGAGATATGCATTTTTTACGATAATCTTGGTGAGACTTCTGTCCGAAGTATGCTTAATCATAGAGATCGCTCGTTTCGAGCTCTTTAATGCGAGAAACACGTGATCTTGTCTTTTCACCACTCCACAATGCGTATGATATGCAGAACTGGCGATATCTTGGTTTTCGTGGGGTTTCAAGCTGAGATATGCATTTTCTGCGATAATCTTGGTGAGACTTCTGTCCGAAGTATGCTGAACCATCGAGATTGCTCTTTTCGAGCTAGTTAGTGCGAGAAACACGTTATCTGGTGATTTCACCACTCCACAGTGCGTTTCATATGCAGAACAGTAGATATCTTGGTTTTCGTGGGGTTTCAAGATGAGATATGCATTTTCTGCGATAATCTTGATGAGACTTCTGTCCGAAGTATGCAGAATCATCGAGATCGCTCGTTTCGAGCTATTTAATGCGAGAAACACGTTATCTGGTGTTTTCACCACTCCAAATGCGTCGGATATGCAGAACTGGAGATATCTTGGTTTTCGTGGGGTTTCAAACTGAGATATGCATTTTCTGCGATAATCTTGGTGAGACTTCTGTTAGAAGTATGCATAATCATCGAGATCGCACTTTTCGAGCTATTTAATGCGAGAAGCATGTTATCTGGTTTTTTCACCACTCCACAGTTGGTTTGATATGCAGAACCGGCGATATTTTGGTTTTCGTCGGGTTTCAAGCTGAGATATGCATTTTCTACGATAATCTTGGTGAAGCATCTGTCCGAAGTATGCAGAAACATCGAGAGCGCTCTTTTCGAGCTATTTAATGCGAGAAACACGTTATCTGGTGTTTTCACCACTCCACAGTGCGTTTGATATGCAGAATAGTAGATATCTTGGTTTTCGTGGAGTTTCAAGATGAGATATATATTTTCTGCGATAATCTTGTTGAGACTTCTGTCCGAAATATGCAGAATCATCGAGATCGCTCGTTTCGAGCTATTTAATGCGCGAAACACGTTATCTGGTGTTTTCACCACTCCACAGTTGGTTTGATATGCAGAACCTGCGATATTTTGGATTTCGTCGTGTTTCAAGCTGAGATATGCATTTTCTACGATAATCTTGGTGAAACATCTGTCCGAAGTATGCAGAAAAATCGAGAGGGCTCTTATAGAGCTATTTAATGCGAGAAACTCGTTTTCTGGGGTTTTCACCACGCCACAGTTCGTTGGATATGCAGAACCGGAGATATCTTGGTTTTCGTGGGATTTCAATCTGAGATATGCAATTTCTGCGATAAACTTGGTGAGACCTCTGTCCGAAGTATGCAGAAACATCGAGATCGCTCTTTTCGACCTATTTAATGCGAGAAACACGTTATCTGGTGTTTTCACCGCTCTGCAGTGCGTTTGATATGCAGAACCGGCGATATCTTGGCTTTCGTGGGGTTTCAAGCTGAGATATGCATTTTTTACGATAATCTTGGTGAGACTTCTGTCCGAAGTATGCTTAATCATAGAGATCGCTCGTTTCGAGCTCTTTAACGCGAGTAACACGTGATCTTGTCTTTTCACCACTCCACAGTGCGTATGATATGCAGAACTGGCGATATCTTGGTTTTCGTGGGGTTTCAAGCTGAGATATGCATTTTCTGCGATAATCTTGGTGAGACTTCTGTCCGAAGTATGCTGAATCATCGAGATTGCTCTTTTCGAGCTAGTTAGTGCGAGAAACACGTTATCTGGTGATTTCACCACTCCACAGTGCGTTTCATATGCAGAACAGTAGATATCTTGGTTTTCGTGGGGTTTCAAGATGAGATATGCATTTTCTGCGATAATCTTGATGAGACTTCTGTCCGAAGTATGCAGAATCATCGAGATCGCTCGTTTCGAGCTATTTAATGCGAGAAACACGTTATCTGGTGTTTTCACCACTCCACAGTGCGTCGGATATGCAGAACTGGAGATATCTTGGTTTTCGTGGGGTTTCAAGCTGAGATATGCATTTTCTGCGATAATCTTGGTGAGACTTCTGTTAGAAGTATGCAGAATCATCGAGATCGCACTTTTCGAGCTATTTAATGCGAGAAACACGTTATTTGGGGTTTTCACCACTCCACAGTGCGTTTGATATGCAGAACCGGCGATATCTTGGTTTTCGTGGGGTTTCAAGCTGAGATATGCATTTTCTGCGATAATCTTGGAGAGACTTCTGTCCGAAGTATGCTTAATCATCGAGATCGCTCGTTTCGAGCTATTTAATGCGAGAAACACGTTATCTGGTGTTTTCACCACTCCACAGTGCGTTTGATATGCAGAACCGGTGATATCTTGGTTTTTGTGGGGTTTCAAGCTGAGATATGCATTTTTTACGATAATGTTGGTGAGACTTCTGTCCGAAGTATGCTTAATCATCGAGATTGCTCTATTCGCGCTATTTAATGCGAGAAACACGTTATCTGGTGTTTTCAGCACTCCACAGTGAGTTTGATATGCAGAACCAGCGATATCGTGGTTTTCGTGGGGTTACAAGCTGAGATACGCATTTTCTGCGATAATCTTGGTGAGACTTCTGTTAGAAGTATGCAGAATCATCGAGATCGCTCTTTTCGAGCTATTTAATGCGAGAAACACGTTTTCTGGGGTTTTCACCACTCCACAGATCGCTGGATATGCAGAACAGTAGATATCTTGGTTTTCGTGGGATTTAAATCTGAGATATGCATTTTCTGCGATAATATTGCTGAGACTTCTGTCCGAAGTATGCAGAATCATCGAGATCGCTCGTTTCGAGCTATTTAATGCGAGAAACACGTTATCTGGTGTTTTCACCACTCCACAGTGCGTTTGATATGCAGAACCGACGATATCTTGGTTTTCGTGGGGTTATCAAGCTCAGATATGCATTTTCTGCGATAATCTTGGTGAGACTCCTGTCCGAAGTATGCAGAATCATCGAGATCGAACTTTTCGATCTATTTAATGCGTGAAACACGTTATCTGGTGTTTTCACGACTCCACAGTGCGTTTGCTATGCAGAGCCGGTGATATCTTGGTTTTTGTGGGGTTTCAAGCCGAGATATGCATTTTTTACGATAATGTTGGTGAGACTTCTGTCCGAAGTATGCTTAATCATCGAGATTGCTCTATTCGAGCTACTTAATGCGAAAAACACGTTATCTGGTGTGTTCAGCACTCCACAGTGCGTTTGATATGCAGAACCAGCGATATGGTGGTTTTCGTGGGGTTACAAGCTGAGATATGCAATTTCTGCGATAATCTTGGTGAGACTTCTGTCCGAAGTATGCATAATCATCGAGATCGCTCGTTTCGAGCTATTTAATGCGAGAAACACGTTATCTGGTGTTTTCACCACTCCACAGTTGGTTTGATATGCAGAACCAGCGATATGGTGGTTTTCGTGGGGTTACAAGCTGAGATATGCAATTTCTGCGATAATCTTGGTGAGACTTCTGTCCGAAGTATGCATAATCATCGAGATCGCTCGTTTCGAGCTATTTAATGCGAGAAACACGTTATCTGGTATTTTCACCACTCCACAGTTGGTTTGATATGCAGAACCGGCGATATTTTGGTTTTCGTCGGGTTTCAAGCTGAGATATGCATTTTCTGCGATAATCTTGGTGAGACTTCTATCCGAAGTATGCAGAGTCATGGAGATCGCTCTATTCGAGCTATTTAATGCGAGAAGCACGTTATCTGGTGTTTCCGCACTCCACAGTGCGTTTGATATGCAGAACCGGAGATATCTTGGTTTTCGTGGGGTTTCAAGCTGAGATATGCATTTTCTGCGATAATCTTGGTGAGACTTCTGTCCGAAGTATGCTGAATCATCGAGATTGCTCTTTTCGACCTACTTAATGCGAGAAACACGTTATCTGGTGATTTCACCACTCCACAGTGCGTTTGATATGCAGAACAGTAGATATCTTGGTTTTCGTGGGGTTTCAAGCTGAGATATGCATTTTTTACGATAATCTTGGTGAGACTTCTGTCCGAAGTATGCTTAATCATAGAGATCGCTCGTTTCGAGCTCTTTAATGCGAGAAACACGTGATCTTGTCTTTTCACCACTCCACAATGCGTATGATATGCAGAACTGGCGATATCTTGGTTTTCGTGGGGTTTCAAGCTATGATATGCATTTTCTGCGATAATCTTGGTGAGACTTCTGTCCGAAGTATGCTGAATCATCGAGATTGCTCTTTTCGAGCTAGTTAGTGCGAGAAACACGTTATCTGGTGATTTCACCACTCCACAGTGCGTTTCATATGCAGAACAGTAGATATCTTGGTTTTCGTGGGGTTTCAAGATGAGATATGCATTTTCTGCGATAATCTTGATGAGACTTCTGTCCGAAGTATGCAGAATCATCGAGATCGCTCGTTTCGAGCTATTTAATGCGAGAAACACGTTATCTGGTGTTTTCACCACTCCAAATGCGTCGGATATGCAGAACTGGAGATATCTTGGTTTTCGTGGGGTTTCAAGCTGAGATATGCATTTTCTGCGATAATCTTGGTGAGACTTCTGTTAGAAGTATGCATAATCATCGAGATCGCACTTTTCGAGCTATTTAATGCGAGAAGCATGTTATCTGGTTTTTTCACCACTCCACAGTTGGTTTGATATGCAGAACCGGCGATATTTTGGTTTTCGTCGGGTTTCAAGCTGAGATATGCATTTTCTACGATAATCTTGGTGAAGCATCTGTCCGAAGTATGCAGAAACATCGAGAGCGCTCTTTTCGAGCTATTTAATGCGAGAAACACGTTATCTGGTGTTTTCACCACTCCACAGTGCGTTTGATATGCAGAATAGTAGATATCTTGGTTTTCGTGGAGTTTCAAGATGAGATATATATTTTCTGCGATAATCTTGTTGAGACTTCTGTCCGAAATATGCAGAATCATCGAGATCGCTCGTTTCGAGCTATTTAATGCGCGAAACACGTTATCTGGTGTTTTCACCACTCCACAGTTGGTTTGATATGCAGAACCTGCGATATTTTGGATTTCGTCGTGTTTCAAGCTGAGATATGCATTTTCTACGATAATCTTGGTGAAACATCTGTCCGAAGTATGCAGAAAAATCGAGAGGGCTCTTATAGAGCTATTTAATGCGAGAAACTCGTTTTCTGGGGTTTTCACCACGCCACAGTTCGTTGGATATGCAGAACCGGAGATATCTTGGTTTTCGTGGGATTTCAATCTGAGATATGCAATTTCTGCGATAAACTTGGTGAGACTTCTGTCCGAAGTATGCTTAATCATAGAGATCGCTCGTTTCGAGCTCTTTAACGCGAGAAACACGTGATCTTGTCTTTTCACCACTCCACAGTGCGTATGATATGCAGAACTGGCGATATCTTGGTTTTCGTGGGGTTTCAAGCTGAGATATGCATTTTCTGCGATAATCTTGGTGAGACTTCTGTCCGAAGTATGCTGAATCATCGAGATTGCTCTTTTCGAGCTAGTTAGTGCGAGAAACACGTTATCTGGTGATTTCACCACTCCACAGTGCGTTTGATATGCAGAACAGTAGATATGTTGGTTTTCGTGGGATTTCAAGCTGAGATATGCATTTTCTGCGATAATCATGATGAGACTTCTGTCCGAAGTATGCAGAATCATCGAGATCGCTCGTTTCGAGCTATTTAATGCGAGAAACACGTTATCTGGTGTTTTCACCACTCCACAGTGCGTCGGATATGCAGAACTGGAGATATCTTGGTTTTCGTGGGGTTTCAAGCTGAGATATGCATTTTCTGCGATAATCTTGGTGAGACTTCTGTTAGAAGTATGCAGAATCATCGAGATCGCACTTCTCGAGCTATTTAATGCGAGAAGCACGTTATCTGGTGTTTTCACCACTCCACAGTTGGTTTGATATGCAGAACCGGCGATATTTTGGTTTTCGTCGGGTTTCAAGCTGAGATATGCATTTTCTACGATAATCTTGGTGAAGCATCTGTCCGAAGTATGCAGAAACATCGAGAGCGCTCTTTTCGAGCTATATAATGCGAGAAACACGTTATCTAGTGTTTTCACCACTCCACAGTGCGTTTGATATGCAGAATAGTAGATATCTTGGTTTTCGTGGGGTTTCAAGCTGAGATATGCATTTTCTGCGATAATCTTGGAGAGACTTCTGTCCGAAGTATGCTTAATCATCGAGATCGCTCGTTTCGAGCTATTTAATGCGAGAAACACGTTATCTGGTGTTTTCACCACTCCACAGTGCGTTTGATATGCAGAACCGGTGATATCTTGGTTTTTGTGGGGTTTCAAGCTGAGATATGCATTTTTTACGATAATGTTGGTGAGACTTCTGTCCGAAGTATGCTTAATCATCGAGATTGCTCTATTCGCGCTATTTAATGCGAGAAACACGTTATCTGGTGTTTTCAGCACTCCACAGTGAGTTTGATATGCAGAACCAGCGATATCGTGGTTTTCGTGGGGTTACAAGCTGAGATACGCATTTTCTGCGATAATCTTGGTGAGACTTCTGTTAGAAGTATGCAGAATCATCGAGATCGCTCTTTTCGAGCTATTTAATGCGAGAAACACGTTTTCTGGGGTTTTCACCACTCCACAGATCGCTGGATATGCAGAACAGTAGATATCTTGGTTTTCGTGGGATTTAAATCTGAGATATGCATTTTCTGCGATAATATTGCTGAGACTTCTGTCCGAAGTATGCAGAATCATCGAGATCGCTCGTTTCGAGCTATTTAATGCGAGAAACACGTTATCTGGTGTTTTCACCACTCCACAGTGCGTTTGATATGCAGAACCGACGATATCTTGGTTTTCGTGGGGTTATCAAGCTCAGATATGCATTTTCTGCGATAATCTTGGTGAGACTCCTGTCCGAAGTATGCAGAATCATCGAGATCGAACTTTTCGATCTATTTAATGCGTGAAACACGTTATCTGGTGTTTTCACGACTCCACAGTGCGTTTGCTATGCAGAGCCGGTGATATCTTGGTTTTTGTGGGGTTTCAAGCCGAGATATGCATTTTTTACGATAATGTTGGTGAGACTTCTGTCCGAAGTATGCTTAATCATCGAGATTGCTCTATTCGAGCTACTTAATGCGAAAAACACGTTATCTGGTGTGTTCAGCACTCCACAGTGCGTTTGATATGCAGAACCAGCGATATGGTGGTTTTCGTGGGGTTACAAGCTGAGATATGCAATTTCTGCGATAATCTTGGTGAGACTTCTGTCCGAAGTATGCATAATCATCGAGATCGCTCGTTTCGAGCTATTTAATGCGAGAAACACGTTATCTGGTGTTTTCACCACTCCACAGTTGGTTTGATATGCAGAACCAGCGATATGGTGGTTTTCGTGGGGTTACAAGCTGAGATATGCAATTTCTGCGATAATCTTGGTGAGACTTCTGTCCGAAGTATGCATAATCATCGAGATCGCTCGTTTCGAGCTATTTAATGCGAGAAACACGTTATCTGGTATTTTCACCACTCCACAGTTGGTTTGATATGCAGAACCGGCGATATTTTGGTTTTCGTCGGGTTTCAAGCTGAGATATGCATTTTCTGCGATAATCTTGGTGAGACTTCTATCCGAAGTATGCAGAGTCATGGAGATCGCTCTATTCGAGCTATTTAATGCGAGAAGCACGTTATCTGGTGTTTCCGCACTCCACAGTGCGTTTGATATGCAGAACCGGAGATATCTTGGTTTTCGTGGGGTTTCAAGCTGAGATATGCATTTTCTGCGATAATCTTGGTGAGACTTCTGTCCGAAGTATGCTGAATCATCGAGATTGCTCTTTTCGACCTACTTAATGCGAGAAACACGTTATCTGGTGATTTCACCACTCCACAGTGCGTTTGATATGCAGAACAGTAGATATCTTGGTTTTCGTGGGGTTTCAAGCTGAGATATGCATTTTTTACGATAATCTTGGTGAGACTTCTGTCCGAAGTATGCTTAATCATAGAGATCGCTCGTTTCGAGCTCTTTAATGCGAGAAACACGTGATCTTGTCTTTTCACCACTCCACAATGCGTATGATATGCAGAACTGGCGATATCTTGGTTTTCGTGGGGTTTCAAGCTGAGATATGCATTTTCTGCGATAATCTTGGTGAGACTTCTGTCCGAAGTATGCTGAATCATCGAGATTGCTCTTTTCGAGCTAGTTAGTGCGAGAAACACGTTATCTGGTGATTTCACCACTCCACAGTGCGTTTCATATGCAGAACAGTAGATATCTTGGTTTTCGTGGGGTTTCAAGATGAGATATGCATTTTCTGCGATAATCTTGATGAGACTTCTGTCCGAAGTATGCAGAATCATCGAGATCGCTCGTTTCGAGCTATTTAATGCGAGAAACACGTTATCTGGTGTTTTCACCACTCCAAATGCGTCGGATATGCAGAACTGGAGATATCTTGGTTTTCGTGGGGTTTCAAGCTGAGATATGCATTTTCTGCGATAATCTTGGTGAGACTTCTGTTAGAAGTATGCATAATCATCGAGATCGCACTTTTCGAGCTATTTAATGCGAGAAGCATGTTATCTGGTTTTTTCACCACTCCACAGTTGGTTTGATATGCAGAACCGGCGATATTTTGGTTTTCGTCGGGTTTCAAGCTGAGATATGCATTTTCTACGATAATCTTGGTGAAGCATCTGTCCGAAGTATGCAGAAACATCGAGAGCGCTCTTTTCGAGCTATTTAATGCGAGAAACACGTTATCTGGTGTTTTCACCACTCCACAGTGCGTTTGATATGCAGAATAGTAGATATCTTGGTTTTCGTGGAGTTTCAAGATGAGATATATATTTTCTGCGATAATCTTGTTGAGACTTCTGTCCGAAATATGCAGAATCATCGAGATCGCTCGTTTCGAGCTATTTAATGCGCGAAACACGTTATCTGGTGTTTTCACCACTCCACAGTTGGTTTGATATGCAGAACCTGCGATATTTTGGATTTCGTCGTGTTTCAAGCTGAGATATGCATTTTCTACGATAATCTTGGTGAAACATCTGTCCGAAGTATGCAGAAAAATCGAGAGGGCTCTTATAGAGCTATTTAATGCGAGAAACTCGTTTTCTGGGGTTTTCACCACGCCACAGTTCGTTGGATATGCAGAACCGGAGATATCTTGGTTTTCGTGGGATTTCAATCTGAGATATGCAATTTCTGCGATAAACTTGGTGAGACTTCTGTCCGAAGTATGCTTAATCATAGAGATCGCTCGTTTCGAGCTCTTTAACGCGAGAAACACGTGATCTTGTCTTTTCACCACTCCACAGTGCGTATGATATGCAGAACTGGCGATATCTTGGTTTTCGTGGGGTTTCAAGCTGAGATATGCATTTTCTGCGATAATCTTGGTGAGACTTCTGTCCGAAGTATGCTGAATCATCGAGATTGCTCTTTTCGAGCTAGTTAGTGCGAGAAACACGTTATCTGGTGATTTCACCACTCCACAGTGCGTTTGATATGCAGAACAGTAGATATGTTGGTTTTCGTGGGATTTCAAGCTGAGATATGCATTTTCTGCGATAATCATGATGAGACTTCTGTCCGAAGTATGCAGAATCATCGAGATCGCTCGTTTCGAGCTATTTAATGCGAGAAACACGTTATCTGGTGTTTTCACCACTCCACAGTGCGTCGGATATGCAGAACTGGAGATATCTTGGTTTTCGTGGGGTTTCAAGCTGAGATATGCATTTTCTGCGATAATCTTGGTGAGACTTCTGTTAGAAGTATGCAGAATCATCGAGATCGCACTTCTCGAGCTATTTAATGCGAGAAGCACGTTATCTGGTGTTTTCACCACTCCACAGTTGGTTTGATATGCAGAACCGGCGATATTTTGGTTTTCGTCGGGTTTCAAGCTGAGATATGCATTTTCTACGATAATCTTGGTGAAGCATCTGTCCGAAGTATGCAGAAACATCGAGAGCGCTCTTTTCGAGCTATATAATGCGAGAAACACGTTATCTAGTGTTTTCACCACTCCACAGTGCGTTTGATATGCAGAATAGTAGATATCTTGGTTTTCGTGGAGTTTCAAGCTGAGATATGTATTTTCTGCGATAATCTGGTTGAGACTTCTGTCCGAAGTATGCAGAATCATCGAGATCGCTCGTTTCGAGCTATTTAATGCGCGAAACACGTTATCTGGTGATTTCACCACTCCACAGTTGGTTTGATATGCAGAACCTGCGATATTTTGGATTTCGTCGTGTTTCAAGCTGAGATATGCATTTTCTACGATAATCTTGGTGAAACATCTGTCCGAAGTATGCAAAAAAATCGAGAGGGCTCTTTTCGAGCTATTTAATGCGAGAAACTCGTTTTCTGGGGTTTTCACCACTCCACAGTTCGTTGGATATGCAGAACCGGAGATATCTTGGTTTTCGTGGGATTTCAAACTGAGATATGCAATTTCTGCGATAATCTTGGTGAGACTTCTGTCCGAACTATGCAGAATCATCGAGATCGCACTTTTCGAGCTATTTAATGCGAGAAACACGTTATTTGGTGTTTTCACCACTCCACAGTGCGTTGGATATGCAGAACCTGCGATATTTTGGATTTCGTCGTGTTTCAAGCTGAGATATGCATTTTCTACGATAATCTTGGTGAAACATCTGTCCGAAGTATGCAGAAACATCGAGATCGCTCTTTTCGACCTATTTAATGCGAGAAACACGTTATGTGGTGTTTTCACCGCTCTGCAGTGCGTTTGATATGCAGAACCGGCGATATCTTGGCTTTCGTGGGGTTTCAAGCTGAGATATGCATTTTTTACGATAATCTTGGTGAGACTTCTGTCCGAAGTATGCTTAATCATAGAGATCGCTCGTTTCGAGCTCTTTAATGCGAGAAACACGTGATCTGGTCTTTTCACCACTCCACAGTGCGTATGATATGCAGAACCGGCGATATCTTGGTTTTCGTGGGGTTTCAAGCTGAGATATGCATTTTCTGCGATAATCTTGGTGAGACTTCTGTCCGAAGTATGCTGAATCATCGAGATTGCTCTTTTCGAGCTAGTTAGTGCGAGAAACACGTTATCTGGTGATTTCACCACTCCACAGTGCGTTGGATATGCAGAACTGGAGATATCTTGGTTTTCGTGGGGTTTCAAGCTGAGATATGCATTTTCTGCGATAATCTTGGTGAGACTTCTGTTAGAAGTATGCAGAATCATCGAGATCGCACTTTTCGAGCTATTTAATGCGAGAAGCACGTTATCTGGTGTTTTCACCACTCCACAGTTGGTTTGATATGCAGAACCGGCGATATTTTGGTTTTCGTCGGGTATCAAGCTGAGATATGCATTTTCTACGATAATCTTGGTGAAGCATCTGTCCGAAGTATGCAGAAACATCGAGAGCGCTCTTTTCGAGCTATTTAATGCGAGAAACACGTTATTTGGGGTTTTCACCACTCCACAGTGCGTTGGATGTGCAGAACCGGAGATATCTTGGTTTTCGTGGGGTTTCAAGCTGAGATATGCATTTTCTGCGATAATCTTGGTGAGACCTCTGTCCGAAGTATGCAGAAACATCGAGATCGCTCTATTCGACCTATTTAATGCGAGAAACACGTTATCTGGTGTTTTCACCGCTCTACAGTGCGTTTGATATGCAGAACCTGCGATATCTTGGTTTTCGTGGGGTTTCAAGCTGAGATATGCATTTTTTACGATAATCATGGTGAGACTTCTGTCCGAAGTATGCAGAATCATCGAGATCGCTCTTTTCGACCTATTTAATGCGAGAAACACGTTATCTGGTGTTTTCACCACCCCACAGTGCGTATGATATGCAGAACCGGCGATATCTTGGCTTTCGTGGGGTTTCAAGCTGAGATACGCATTATCTGCGATAATCTTGGTGAGACTTCTGTCCGATGTGTGCAGAATCATCGAGATCGCTCTTTTCGAGCTATTTAATGCGAGAAACACGTTATCTGGTGTTTTCACCACTCCACAGTGCGTTGGATATGCAGAACCGGAGATATCTTGGTTTTCGTGGGGTTTCAAGCTGAGATGTGCATTTTCTGCGATAATCTTGGTGAGACTTCTGTTAGAAGTATGCAGAATCATCGAGATCGCACTTTTCGAGCTATTTAATGCGAGAAGCACGTTATCTGGTGTTTTCACCACTCCACAGTTGGTTTGATATGCAGAACCGGCGATATTTTGGTTTTCGTCGGGTTTCAAGCTGAGATATGCATTTTCTACGATAATCTTGGTGAAGCATCTGTCCGAAGTATGCAGAAACATCGAGAGCGCTCTTTTCGAGCTATTTAATGCGAGAAACACGTTATCTAGTGTTTTCACCACTCCACAGTGCGTTTGATATGCAGAATAGTAGATATCTTGGTTTTCGTGGAGTTTCAAGCTGAGATATGCATTTTCTGCGATAATCTTGTTGAGACTTCTGTCCGAAGTATGCAGAATCATCGAGATCGCTCGTTTCGAGCTATTTAATGCGCGAAACACGTTATCTGGTGTTTTCACCACTCCACAGTGAGTTTGATATGCAGGACCAGCGATATCGTGGTTCTCGTGGGGTTACAAGCTGAGATACGCATTTTCTGCGATAATCTTGGTGAGACTTCTGTTAGAAGTATGCAGAATCATCGAGATCGCTCTTTTCGAGCTATTTAATGCGAGAAACACGTTTTCTGGGGTTTTCACCACTCCACAGTTCGTTGGATATACAGAACAGGAGATATTTTGGTTTTCGTCGGGTTTCAAGCTGAGATATGCATTTTCTACGATAATCTTGGTGAAGCATCTGTCCGAAGTATGCAGAAACATCGAGAGCGCTCTTTTCGAGCTATTTAATGCGAGAAACACGTTATCTAGTGTTTTCACCACTCCACAGTGCGTTTGATATGCAGAATAGTAGATATCTTGGTTTTCGTGGAGTTTCAAGCTGAGATATGCATTTTCTGCGTTAATCTTTTTGAGACTTCTGTCCGAAGTATGCAGAATCATCGAGATCGCACTTTTCGAGCTATTTATTGCGAGAAACACGTTATTTGGGGTTTTCACCACTCCACAGTGCGTTTGATATGCAGAACCGGCGATATCTTGGTTTTCGTGGGGTTTCAAGCTGAGATATGCATTTTCTGCGATAATCTTGGAGAGACTTCTGTCCGAAGTATGCTTAATCATCGAGATCGCTCGTTTCGAGCTATTTAATGCGAGAAACACGTTATCTGGTGTTTTCACCGCTCTGCAGTGCGTTTGATATGCAGAACCGGCGATATCTTGGCTTTCGTGGGGTTTCAAGCTGAGATATGCATTTTTTACGATAATCTTGGTGAGACTTCTGTCCGAAGTATGCTTAATCATAGAGATCGCTCGTTTCGAGCTCTTTAACGCGAGAAACACGTGATCTTGTCTTTTCACCACTCCACAGTGCGTATGATATGCAGAACTGGCGATATCTTGGTTTTCGTGGGGTTTCAAGCTGAGATATGCATTTTCTGCGATAATCTTGGTAAGACTTCTGTCCGAAGTATGCTGAATCATCGAGATTGCTCTTTTCGAGCTAGTTAGTGCGAGAAACACGTTATCTGGTGATTTCACCACTCCACAGTGCGTTTGATATGCAGAACAGTAGATATCTTGGTTTTCGTGGGATTTCAAGCTGAGATATGCATTTTCTGCGATAATCATGATGAGACTTCTGTCCGAAGTATGCAGAATCATCGAGATCGCTCGTTTCGAGCTATTTAATGCGAGAAACACGTTATCTGGTGTTTTCACCACTCCACAGTGCGTCGGATATGCAGAACTGGAGATATCTTGGTTTTCGTGGGGTTTCAAGCTGAGATATGCATTTTCTGCGATAATCTTGGTGAGACTTCTGTTAGAAGTATGCAGAATCATCGAGATCGCACTTCTCGAGCTATTTAATGCGAGAAGCACGTTATCTGGTGTTTTCACCACTCCACAGTTGGTTTGATATGCAGAACCGGCGATATTTTGGTTTTCGTCGGGTTTCAAGCTGAGATATGCATTTTCTACGATAATCTTGGTGAAGCATCTGTCCGAAGTATGCAGAAACATCGAGAGCGCTCTTTTCGAGCTATATAATGCGAGAAACACGTTATCTAGTGTTTTCACCACTCCACAGTGCGTTTGATATGCAGAATAGTAGATATCTTGGTTTTCGTGGAGTTTCAAGCTGAGATATGTATTTTCTGCGATAATCTGGTTGAGACTTCTGTCCGAAGTATGCAGAATCATCGAGATCGCTCGTTTCGAGCTATTTAATGCGCGAAACACGTTATCTGGTGATTTCACCACTCCACAGTTGGTTTGATATGCAGAACCTGCGATATTTTGGATTTCGTCGTGTTTCAAGCTGAGATATGCATTTTCTACGATAATCTTGGTGAAACATCTGTCCGAAGTATGCAAAAAAATCGAGAGGGCTCTTTTCGAGCTATTTAATGCGAGAAACTCGTTTTGTGGGGTTTTCACCACTCCACAGTTCGTTGGATATGCAGAACCGGAGATATCTTGGTTTTCGTGGGATTTCAAACTGAGATATGCAATTTCTGCGATAATCTTGGTGAGACTTCTGTCCGAAGTATGCAGAATCATCGAGATCGCACTTTTCGAGCTATTTAATGCGAGAAACACGTTATTTGGTGTTTTCACCACTCCACAGTGCGTTGGATATGCAGAACCTGCGATATTTTGGATTTCGTCGTGTTTCAAGCTGAGATATGCATTTTCTACGATAATCTTGGTGAAACATCTGTCCGAAGTATGCAGAAACATCGAGATCGCTCTTTTCGACCTATTTAATGCGAGAAACACGTTATGTGGTGTTTTCACCGCTCTGCAGTGCGTTTGATATGCAGAACCGGCGATATCTTGGCTTTCGTGGGGTTTCAAGCTGAGATATGCATTTTTTACGATAATCTTGGTGAGACTTCTGTCCGAAGTATGCTTAATCATAGAGATCGCTCGTTTCGAGCTCTTTAATGCGAGAAACACGTGATCTGGTCTTTTCACCACTCCACAGTGCGTATGATATGCAGAACCGGCGATATCTTGGTTTTCGTGGGGTTTCAAGCTGAGATATGCATTTTCTGCGATAATCTTGGTGAGACTTCTGTCCGAAGTATGCTGAATCATCGAGATTGCTCTTTTCGAGCTAGTTAGTGCGAGAAACACGTTATCTGGTGATTTCACCACTCCACAGTGCGTTGGATATGCAGAACTGGAGATATCTTGGTTTTCGTGGGGTTTCAAGCTGAGATATGCATTTTCTGCGATAATCTTGGTGAGACTTCTGTTAGAAGTATGCAGAATCATCGAGATCGCACTTTTCGAGCTATTTAATGCGAGAAGCACGTTATCTGGTGTTTTCACCACTCCACAGTTGGTTTGATATGCAGAACCGGCGATATTTTGGTTTTCGTCGGGTATCAAGCTGAGATATGCATTTTCTACGATAATCTTGGTGAAGCATCTGTCCGAAGTATGCAGAAACATCGAGAGCGCTCTTTTCGAGCTATTTAATGCGAGAAACACGTTATTTGGGGTTTTCACCACTCCACAGTGCGTTGGATGTGCAGAACCGGAGATATCTTGGTTTTCGTGGGGTTTCAAGCTGAGATATGCATTTTCTGCGATAATCTTGGTGAGACCTCTGTCCGAAGTATGCAGAAACATCGAGATCGCTCTATTCGACCTATTTAATGCGAGAAACACGTTATCTGGTGTTTTCACCGCTCTACAGTGCGTTTGATATGCAGAACCTGCGATATCTTGGTTTTCGTGGGGTTTCAAGCTGAGATATGCATTTTTTACGATAATCATGGTGAGACTTCTGTCCGAAGTATGCAGAATCATCGAGATCGCTCTTTTCGACCTATTTAATGCGAGAAACACGTTATCTGGTGTTTTCACCACCCCACAGTGCGTATGATATGCAGAACCGGCGATATCTTGGTTTTCGTGGGGTTTCAAGCTGAGATACGCATTATCTGCGATAATCTTGGTGAGACTTCTGTCCGAAGTGTGCAGAATCATCGAGATCGCTCTTTTCGAGCTATTTAATGCGAGAAACACGTTATCTGGTGTTTTCACCACTCCACAGTGCGTTTGATATGCAGAATAGTAGATATCTTGGTTTTCGTGGAGTTTCAAGCTGAGATATGCATTTTCTGCGATAATCTTGTTGAGACTTCTGTCCGAAGTATGCAGAATCATCGAGATCGCTCGTTTCGAGCTATTTAATGCGCGAAACACGTTATCTGGTGTTTTCACCACTCCACAGTGAGTTTGATATGCAGGACCAGCGATATCGTGGTTCTCGTGGGGTTACAAGCTGAGATACGCATTTTCTGCGATAATCTTGGTGAGACTTCTGTTAGAAGTATGCAGAATCATCGAGATCGCTCTTTTCGAGCTATTTAATGCGAGAAACACGTTTTCTGGGGTTTTCACCACTCCACAGTTCGTTGGATATACAGAACAGGAGATATTTTGGTTTTCGTCGGGTTTCAAGCTGAGATATGCATTTTCTACGATAATCTTGGTGAAGCATCTGTCCGAAGTATGCAGAAACATCGAGAGCGCTCTTTTCGAGCTATTTAATGCGAGAAACACGTTATCTAGTGTTTTCACCACTCCACAGTGCGTTTGATATGCAGAATAGTAGATATCTTGGTTTTCGTGGAGTTTCAAGCTGAGATATGCATTTTCTGCGTTAATCTTTTTGAGACTTCTGTCCGAAGTATGCAGAATCATCGAGATCGCACTTTTCGAGCTATTTAATGCGAGAAACACGTTATTTGCGGTTTTCACCACTCCACAGTGCGTTTGATATGCAGAACCGGCGATATCTTGGTTTTCGTGGGGTTTCAAGCTGAGATATGCATTTTCTGCGATAATCTTGGAGAGACTTCTGTCCGAAGTATGCTTAATCATCGAGATCGCTCGTTTCGAGCTATTTAATGCGAGAAACACGTTATCTGGTGTTTTCACCACTCCACAGTGCGTTTGATATGCAGAACCGGTGATATCTTGGTTTTTGTGGGGTTTCAAGCTGAGATATGCATTTTTTACGATAATGTTGGTGAGACTTCTGTCCGAAGTATGCTTAATCATCGAGATCGCTCTATTCGCGCTATTTAATGCGAGAAACACGTTATCTGGTGTTTTCAGCACTCCACAGTGAGTTTGATATGCAGAACCAGCGATATCGTGGTTTTCGTGAGATTACAAGCTGAGATACGCATTTTCTGCGATAATCTTGGTGAGACTTCTGTTAGAAGTATGCAGAATCATCGAGATCGCTCTTTTCGAGCTATTTAATGCGAGAAACACGTTTTCTGGGGTTTTCACCACTCCACAGTTCGTTGGATATACAGAACAGGAGATATTTTGGTTTTCGTGGGGTTTCTAGCAGAGATATGCATTTTCTGCGATAATCATGGTGAGACTTCTGTTAGAAGTATGCAGAAACATCGAGAGCGCTCTTTTCGAGCTATTTAATGCGAGAAACACGTTTTCTGGGGTTTTCACCACTCCACAGTTCGTTGGATATACAGAACAGGAGATATTTTGGTTTTCGTGGGGTTTCAAGCAGAGATATGCATTTTCTGCGATAATCATGGTGAGACTTCTGTTAGAAGTATGCAGAATCATCGAGATCGCACATTTCGATCTATTTAATGCGAGAAACACGTTGCCTGGTGTTTTCACCACTCCACAGATGGTTTGATATGCAGAACAGGCGATGTTTGGTTTTCGTCGGGTTTCAAGCTGAGATATGCATTTTCTACGATAATCTTGGTGAGACTTCTGTTAGAAGTATGCAGAATCATCGAGATCGCACATTTCGATCTATTTAATGCGAGAAACACGTTGCCTGGTGTTTTCACCACTCCACAGATGGTTTGATATGCAGAACCGGCGATGTTTGGTTTTCGTCGGGTTTCAAGCTGAGATATGCATGTTCTACGACAATCTTGGTGAAACAATTGTCCGAAGTATGCAGAAACATCAAGATCGCTCTTTTCGAGCTATTTAATGAGAGATACACGTTTTCTGGGGTTTTCACCAGACCACAGTTCGTTGGATGTGCAGAACCGGAGATATCTTGGTTTTCGTGGGGTTTCAAGCTGAGATATGCATTTTCTGCGATAATCTTGGTGAGACCTCTGTCCGAAGTATGCAGAAACACCGAGATCGCTCTTTTCGAACTATTTAATGCGAGAAACACGTTATCTGGTGTTTTCACCACTCCAAAGTACGTTTGATATGCAGAACCAGCGATATCTTGGTTTTCGTGGGGTTTCAAGCTGAGATATGCATTTTTTACGATAATCATGGTGAGACTTCTGTCCGAAGTATGCAGAATCATCGAGATCGCACTTTTCGAGCTATTTAATGCGCGAAACACGTTATCTGGTGTTTTCAGCACTCCACAGCGCGTTTGATATGCAGAACCGGAGATATTTTGGTTTTCGTCGGGTTTCAAGCTGGGATATGCATATTCTACGATAAGCTTGGTGAAACATCTGTCCGAAGTATGCAGAAACATCGAGAGCGCTCTTTTCGAGCTATTTAATGCGAGAAACACGTTTTCTGGGGTTTTCACCACTCCACAGTTCGTTGGATATACAGAACAGGAGATATTTTGGTTTTCGTGGGGTTTCTAGCAGAGATATGCATTTTCTGCGATAATCATGGTGAGACTTCTGTTAGAAGTATGCAGAAACATCGAGAGCGCTCTTTTCGAGCTATTTAATGCGAGAAACACGTTTTCTGGGGTTTTCACCACTCCACAGTTCGTTGGATATACAGAACAGGAGATATCTTGGTTTTCGTGGGGTTTCAAGCTGAGATATGCATTTTCTGCGATAATCTTGGTGAGACCTCTGTCCGAAGTATGCAGAAACACCGAGATCGCTCTTTTCGAACTATTTAATGCGAGAAACACGTTTTCTGGGGTTTTCACCACTCCACAGTTCGTTGGATATACAGAACAGGAGATATTTTGGTTTTCGTGGGGTTTCAAGCTGAGATATGCATTTTTTACGATAATCATGGTGAGACTTCTGTCCGAAGTATGCAGAAACATCGAGAGCGCTCTTTTCGAGCTATTTAATGCGAGAAACACGTTTTCTGGGGTTTTCCCCACTCTACAGTTCTTCGGATATGCAGAACAGGAGATATCTTGGTTTGCGTGGTGTTTCAAGCAGAGATATGCATTTTCTGCGATAATCTTGGTGAGACTTCTGTCCGAGGTATGCAGAATCATCGAGATCGCTCGTTTCGAGCTATATAATGCGAGAAACACGTTATCTGGTGTTTTCACCACTCCACAGTGCGTTGGATATGCAGACCCCGAGATATTTTGGTTTTCGTCGGGTTTCAAGCTGAGATATGCGTTTCCTGCGATAATCTTGTTGAGACTTCAGTCCGAAGTATGCTGAATCATCTAGATCGCTCTTTTCGAGCTATTTAATGCGAGAAACACGTTATCTGGCGTTTTCACCACTCCACAGTGCGTTTGATATACAGAACCAGCGATATCTTGGTTTTCGTGGGATTTCAATCTGAGATATGCATTTTCTGCGATAATCTTGGTGAGACTTCTGTCCTAAGTATGCAGAATTATCGAGATCGCACTTCTCGAGCTATTTAATGCGAGAAACACGTTATTTGGTGTTTTCACCACTCCACAGTGCGTTTGATATGCAGAACCGGTGATATCTTGGTTTTCGTGGGGTTTCAAGCTGAGATATGCATTTTCTGCGATAATCTTGGTGAGACTTCTGTCCGAAGTATGCTCAATCATCGAGATCGCTCGTTTCGAGCTATTTAATGCGAGAAACACGTAATCTGGTTTTTCACCACTCCACAGTGCGTATGATATGCAGAACCGACGATCTCTTGGTTTTCGTGGGGTTTGAAGCTCAGATATGCATTTTCTGCGATAATCTTGGTGAGACTTCTGTCCAAAGTATGCAGAATCATCGAGATCGCACTTTTCGATCTATTTAATGCGAGAAACACGTTATCTGGTGTTTTCACCACTCCACAGTGCGTTTGATATGCAGAACCGGTGATATCTTGGTTTTTGTGGGGTTTCAAGCCGAGATATGCATTTTTTACGATAATGTTGGTGAGACTTCTGTCCGAAGTATGCATAATCATCGAGATCGCTCGTTTCGAGCTATTTAATGCGAGAAACACGTTATCTGGTGTTTTCACCACTCCACAGTGCGTATGATATGCAGAACCGACGATATCTTGGTTTTCGTGGGGTTTCTAGCAGAGATATGCATTTTCTGCGATAATCATGGTGAGACTTCTGTTAGAAGTATGCAGAATCATCGAGATTGCTCTATTCGAGCTACTTAATGCGAGAAACACGTTATCTGGTGTTTTCACCACTCCACAGTGCGTTTGATATGCAGAACCGGCGATATCTTGGTTTTCGTGGGGTTTCAAGCTGAGATATGCATTTTCTGCGATAATCATGGTGAGACTTCTGTTAGAAGTATGCAGAATCATCGAGGTCGCACTTTTCGATCTATTTAATGCCAGAAACACGTTGTCTGGTGTTTTCAGCACTCCACAGTGCGTTTGATATGCAGAACCAGCGATATCGTGGTTTTCGTGGGGTTACAAGCTGAGATATGCAATTTCTGCGATAATCTTGGTGAGACTTCTGTCCGAAGTATGCATAATCATCGAGATCGCTCGATTCGAGCTATTTAATGCGAGAAACACGTTATCTGGTGTTTTCACCACTCCACAGTGCGTATGATATGCAGAACCGACGATATCTTGGTTTTCGTGGGGTTTCAAGCTCAGATATGCATTTTCTGCGATAATCTTGGTGAGACTTCGATCCGAAGTATGCAGAGTCATCGAGATCGCTCTATTCGAGCTATTTAATGCGAGAAACACGTTATCTGGTGTTTCAGCACTCCACAGTGCGTTTGATATGCAGAACCAGCGATATCTTGGTTTTCGTGGGGTTTCTAGCAGATATATGCATTTTCTGCGATAATCTTGGTGAGACCTCTGTCCGAAGTATGCAGAAACATCAAGATCGCTCTTTTCGACCTATTTAATGCGAGAAACACGTTATCTGGTGTTTTCACCGCTGTACAGTGCGTATGATATGCAGAACCAGCGATATCTTGGTTTTCGTGGGGTTTCAAGCTGAGATATGCATTTTTTACGATAATCATGGTGAGACTTCTGTCCGAAGTATGCAGAATCATCGAGATCGCTCTTTTCGACCTATTTAATGCGAGAAACACGTTATCTGGTGTCTTCACCGCTCTACAGTGCGTTTGATATGCAGAACCAGCGATATCTTGGTTTTCGTGGGGTTTCAAGCTGAGATATGCATTTTTTACGATAAATATGGTGAGACTTCTGTCCGAAGTATGCAGAATCATCGAGATCGCACTTTTCGAGCTATTTAATGCGAGAAACACGTTATCTGGTGTTTTCAGCAGTTCACAGTGCGTGTGATATGCAGAACCAGCGATATCTGGGTTTTCGTGGGGTTTCAAGCTGAGATATGCATTTTTTACGATAATCTTGGTGAGACTTCTGTCCGAAGTATGCTTAATCATCGAGATCGCTCTATTCGAGCTATTTAATGCGAGAAACACGTTACCTGGTGTTTCCAGCACTCCACAGTGCGTTTTATATGCAGAACCAGCGTTATCCTGGTTTTCGTGGGGTTTCAAGCTGAGATATGCAATTTCTGCGATAATCTTGGTGCGACTTCTGTCCGAAGTATGCGTAATCATCGAGATCGCTCGGTTCGAGCTATTTAATGCGAGAAACACGTTATCTGGTGTTTTCACCACTCCACAGTGCGTATGATTTGCAGAACAGGCGATATCTTGGTTTTCGTGGGGTTTCAAGCTGAGATATGCAATTTCTGCGATACTCATGTTGAGAGTTCTGTCCGAAGTATGCTTAATCATCGAGATCGTACTTTTCGAGCTATTTATTGCGAGAAACACGTTTTCTGGGGTTTTCACCACTCCACAGTTCGTTGGATATGCAGAACAGGAGATATCTTGGTTTTCGAGGGGTTTCAAGCTGAGATATGCATTTTCTGCGATAATCTTGGTGAGACTTCTGTCCGAAGTATGCAGAATCATCGAGATCGCTCTTTTCGAGCTATTTAATGCGAGAAACAAGTTATCTGGTGTTTTCACCACTCCACAGTGCGTTTGATATGCAGAACCAGCGATATCTTGGTTTTCGTAGGGTTTCAAGCTCAGATATGCATTTTCTGTGATATTCTTGGTGAGACTTCTGTCCGAAGTATGCAGAGTCATCGAGATCGTACTTTTCGAGCTATTTAATGCGAGAAACAAGTTTTCTGGGGTTTTCACCACTCCACAGTTCGTTGGATATGCAGAACAGGAGATATCTTGGTTTTCGTGGGGTTTCTAGCAGAGATATGAATTTTCTACGATAAGCTTGGTGAGACATCTGTCCGAAGTATGCAGAAACATCGAGAGCGCTCTTATACGACCTATATAATGCGAGCAAACACGTTATCTGGTGTTTTCACCACTCCACAGTGCGTATGATATGCACAACAAGAGATATCTTGGTTTTCGTGGGGTTTCTAGCAGAGATATGCATTTTCTGCGATAATCTTGGTGAGACTTCTCTCCGAAGTATGCTTAATCATCGAGATCGCTCTATTCGAGCTATTTAATGCGAGAAACAAGTTATCTGGTGTTTCCAGCACTCCACAGTGCGTTTTATATGCAGAACCAGCGATATCTTGGTTTTCGTCGGGTTTCAAGCTGAGATATGCAATTTCTGCGATAATCTTGGTGAGACTTCTGTCCGAAGTATGCGTAATCATCGAGATCGCTCGTTTCGAGCTATTTAATGCGAGAAACACGTTATCTGGTGTTTTCACCACTCCACAGTGCGTATGATATGCAGAACCGACGATATCTTGGTTTTCGTGGGGTTTCATGCTCAGATATGCATTTTTTACGATAATCTTGGTGAGACTTCTGTCCGAAGTATGCAGAATCATCGAGATCGCACTTTTCGAGCTATTTAATGCGAGAAACACGTTATCTGGTGTTTTCACCACTCCACAGAGCTTTTGATATGCAGAACCAGCGAAATCTTGGTTTTCGTGGGGTTTCAAGCTCAGATATGCATTTTCTGCGATAATCTTAGTGAGATTTCTGTCGGAAGTATGCAGAATCATCGAGATCGCATTTTCGAGCTATTTAATGCGAGCAACACGTTGTCTGGGGTTTTCACCACTCCACAGTTCGTTGGATATGCAGAACCGGAGATATCTTGGTTTTCGTGGGGTTTCTAGCAGAGATATGCATTTTCTGCGATAATCATGGTGAGACTTCTGTTAGAAGTATGCAGAATCATCGAGATCGCACTTTTCGATCTATTTAATGCGAGAAACACGTTGTCTGGTGTTTTCCTCACTCCACAGTTGGTTTGATATGCAGAACCGGCGATGTTTGGTTTTTGTCGGGTTTCAAGCTGGGATATGCATTTTCTACGATAATCTTGGTGAAACATCTATCCGAAGTATGCAGAAACATCAAGAGCGATCTTTTCGAGCTATTTAATGCGAGAAACACGTATTCTGGGGTTTTCACCACACCACAGTTCGTTGGATGTGCAGATCCGGAGATATCTTGGTTTTCGTGGGGTTTCAAGCTGAGATATGCATTTTCTGCGATAATCTTGGTGAGACTTCTGTCCGAAGTATGCAGAATCATCGAGATCGCCGGTTTCGACCTATTTAATGCGAGAAACACGTTATCTGGTGTGTTCACCACTCCACAGTGCGTATGATATGCAGAACCGGCGATATCTTGGTTTTCGTGGGGTTTCAAGCTGAGATATGCATTATCTGCGATAATCTTGGTGAGACTTCTGTCCGAAGTATGCAGCAACATCAAGAGCGATCTTTTCGAGCTATTTAATGCGAGAAACACGTATTCTGGGGTTTTCACCACACCACAGTTCGTTGGATGTGCAGATCCGGAGATATCTTGGTTTTCGTGGGGTTTCAAGCTGAGATATGCATTTTCTGCGATAATCTTGGTGAGACTTCTCTCCGCAGTATGCTTAATCATCGAGATCGCTCTATTCGAGCTATTTAATGCGAGAAACAAGTTATCTGGGGTTTCCAGCACTCCACAGTGCGTATGATATGCAGAACCGACGATATCTTGGTTTTCGTGGGGTTTCATGCTCAGATATGCATTTTTTACGATAATCTTGGTGAGACTTCTGTCCGAAGTATGCTTAATCATCGAGATCGCTCTATTCGAGCTATTTAATGCGAGAAACACGTTATCTGGTGTTTCCAGCACTCCACATAGCGTTTTATATGCAGAACCAGCGATATCTTGGTTTTCGTGGGGTTTCAAGCTGAGATATGCAATTTCTGCGATAATCTTGGTGAGACTTCTGTCCGAAGTATGCAGAATCATCGAGATCGCCGGTTTCGACCTATTTAATGCGAGAAACACGTTATCTGGTGTTTTCCTCACTCCACAGTTGGTTTGATATGCAGAACCGGCGATGTTTGGTTTTTGTCGGGTTTCAAGCTGGGATATGCATTTTCTACGATAATCTTGGCGAAACATCTATCCGAAGTATGCAGAAACATCAAGAGCGATCTTTTCGAGCTATTTAATGCGAGAAACACGTATTCTGGGGTTTTCACCACACCACAGTTCGTTGGATGTGCAGATCCGGAGATATCTTGGTTTTCGTGTGGTTTCAAGCTGAGATATGCATTTTCTGCGATAATCTTGGTGAGACTTCTCTCCGAAGTATGCTTAATCATCGAGATCGCTCTATTCGAGCTATTTAATGCGAGAAACAAGTTATCTGGTGTTTCCAGCACTCCACAGTGCGTTTTATATGCAGAACCAGCCATATCTTGGTTTTCGTGGGGTTTCAAGCTGAGATATGCAATTTCTGCGATAATCTTGGTGAGACCTCTGTTAGAAGTATGCAGAATCATCGAGATCGCACTTTTCGAGCTATTTAATGCGAGAAACACGTTATCTGGTGTTTTCACCGCTCCACAGTTGGTTTGATATGCAGAACCGGCGATATTTTGGTTTTCGTCGGGTTTCAAGCTGAGATATGCATTTTTTACGATAATCTTGTTGAGACTTCTGTCCGAAGTATGCAGAATCATCGAGATCGCACTTTTCGAGCTATTTAATGCGAGAAACACGTTATCTGGTGTTTTCACCACTCCACAGAGGGTTTGATATGCAGAACCGGCGATATCTTGGTTTTTGTGGGGTTTCAAGCTGAGATAAGCATTTTTTACGATAATCTTGGTGAGACTTCTGTCCGAAGTATGCTTAATCATCGAGATCGCTCTATTCGAGCTATTTGATGCGAGAATCACGTTATCTGGTGTTTTCAGCACTCCACAGTCCGTTTGATATGCAGAACCAGCGATATCTTGGTTTTCGTGGGGATTCAAGCTGAGATATGCAATTTCTGCGATAATCTTGGTGAGACTTCTGTCCGAAGTATGCTTAATCATCGAGATCGCTCGTTTGGAGCTATTTAATGCGAGAAACACGTTATCTGGTGTTATCACCACTCCACAGTGCGTATGATATGCAGAACCGACGATATCTTGGTTTTCGTGGGGTTTCATGCACAGATATGCATTTTTTACGATAATCTTGGTGAGACTTCTGTCCGAAGTATGCTTAATCATCGAGATCGCTCTATTCGAGCTATTTAATGCGAGAAACACGTTATCTGGTGTTTCCAGCACTCCACATAGCGTTTTATATGCAGAACCAGCGATATCTTGGTTTTCGTGGGGTTTCAAGCTGAGATATGCAATTTCTGCGATAATCTTGGTGAGACTTCTGTCCGAAGTATGCAGAATCATCGAGATCGCCGGTTTCGACCTATTTAATGCGAGAAACACGTTATCTGGTGTTTTCCTCACTCCACAGTTGGTTTGATATGCAGAACCGGCGATGTTTGGTTTTTGTCGGGTTTCAAGCTGGGATATGCATTTTCTGCGATAATCTTGGTGAGACTTCTGTCCGAAGTATGCAGAATCATCGAGATCGCTCTTTTCGAGCTATTTAATGCGAGAAACAAGTTATCTGGTGTTTTCACCACTCCACAGTGCGTTTGATATGCAGAACCAGCGATATCTTGGTTTTCGTAGGGTTTCAAGCTCAGATATGCATTTTCTGTGATAATCTTGGTGAGACTTCTGTCCGAAGTATGCAGAGTCATCGAGATCGTACTTTTCGAGCTATTTAATGCGAGAAACAAGTTTTCTGGGGTTTTCACCACTCCACAGTTCGTTGGATATGCAGAACAGGAGATATCTTGGTTTTCGTGGGGTTTCTAGCAGAGATATGCATTTTCTACGATAAGCTTGGTGAGACATCTGTCCGAAGTATGCAGAAACATCGAGAGCGCTCTTATACGACCTATATAATGCGAGCAAACACGTTATCTGGTGTTTTCACCACTCCACAGTGCGTATGATATGCAGAACAAGAGATATCTTGGTTTTCGTGGGGTTCCTAGCAGAGATATGCATTTTCTGCGATAATCTTGGTGAGACTTCTCTCCGAAGTATGCTTAATCATCGAGATCGCTCTATTCGAGCTATTTAATGCGAGAAACAAGTTATCTGGTGTTTCCAGCACTCCACAGTGCGTTTTATATGCAGAACCAGCGATATCTTGGTTTTCGTGGGGTTTCAAGCTGAGATATGCAATTTCTGCGATAATCTTGGTGAGACTTCTGTCCGAAGTATGCGTAATCATCGAGATCGCTCGTTTCGAGCTATTTAATGCGAGAAACACGTTATCTGGTGTTTTCACCACTCCACAGTGCGTATGATATGCAGAACCGACGATATCTTGGTTTTCGTGGGGTTTCATGCTCAGATATGCATTTTTTACGATAATCTTGTTGAGACTTCTGTCCGAAGTATGCTTAATCATCGAGATCGCTCTATTCGAGCTATTTAATTCGAGAAACACGTTATCTGGTGTTTCCAGCACTCCACATAGCGTTTTATATGCAGAACCAGCGATATCTTGGTTTTCGTGGGGTTTCAAGCGGAGATATGCAATTTCTGCGATAATCTTGGTGAGACTTCTGTCCGAAGTATGCTTAATCATCGAGATCGCTCGTTTCGAGCTATTTAATGCGAGAAACACGTTATCTGGTGTTTTCACCACTCCACAGTGCGTATGATATGCAGAACCGACGATATCTTGGTTTTCGTGGGGTTTCAAGCTGAGATATGCATTTTTTACGATAATCTTGGTGAGACTTCTGTCCGAAGTATGCAGAATCATCGAGATCGCACTTTTCGAGCTATTTAATGCGAGAAACACGTTATCTGGTGTTTTCACCACTCCACAGAGCTTTTGATATGCAGAACCAGCGAAATCTTGGTTTTCGTGGGGTTTCAAGCTCAGATATGCATTTTCTGCGATAATCTTAGTGAGATTTCTGTCGGAAGTATGCAGAATCATCGAGATCGCATTTTCGAGCTATTTAATGCGAGCAACACGTTATCTGGGGTTTTCACCACTCCACAGTTCGTTGGATATGCAGAACCGGAGATATCTTGGTTTTCGTGGGGTTTCTAGCAGAGATATGCATTTTCTGCGATAATCATGGTGAGACTTCTGTTAGAAGTATGCAGAATCATCGAGATCGCACTTTTCGATCTATTTAATGCGAGAAACACGTTGTCTGGTGTTTTCCTCACTCCACAGTTGGTTTGATATGCAGAACCGGCGATGTTTGGTTTTTGTCGGGTTTCAAGCTGGGATATGCATTTTCTACGATAATCTTGGTGAAACATCTATCCGAAGTATGCAGAAACATCAAGAGCGATCTTTTCGAGCTATTTAATGCGAGAAACACGTATTCTGGGGTTTTCACCACACCACAGTTCGTTGGATGTGCAGATCCGGAGATATCTTGGTTTTCGTGGGGTTTCAAGCTGAGATATGCATTTTCTGCGATAATCTTGGTGAGACTTCTGTCCGAAGTATGCAGAATCATCGAGATCGCCGGTTTCGACCTATTTAATGCGAGAAACACGTTATCTGGTGTCTTCACCACTCCACAGTGCGTATGATATGCAGAACCGGCGATATCTTGGTTTTCGTGGGGTTTCAAGCTGAGATATGCATTATCTGCGATAATCTTGGTGAGACTTCTGTCCGAAGTATGCAGCAACATCAAGAGCGATCTTTTCGAGCTATTTAATGCGAGAAACACGTATTCTGGGGTTTTCACCACACCACAGTTCGTTGGATGTGCAGATCCGGAGATATCTTGGTTTTCGTGGGGTTTCAAGCTGAGATATGCATTTTCTGCGATAATCTTGGTGAGACTTCTCTCCGCAGTATGCTTAATCATCGAGATCGCTCTATTCGAGCTATTTAATGCGAGAAACATGTTATCTGGGGTTTCCAGCACTCCACAGTGCGTATGATATGCAGAACCGACGATATCTTGGTTTTCGTGGGGTTTCATGCTCAGATATGCATTTTTTACGATAATCTTGGTGAGACTTCTGTCCGAAGTATGCTTAATCATCGAGATCGCTCTATTCGAGCTATTTAATGCGAGAAACACGTTATCTGGTGTTTCCAGCACTCCACATAGCGTTTTATATGCAGAACCAGCGATATCTTGGTTTTCGTGGGGTTTCAAGCTGAGATATGCAATTTCTGCGATAATCTTGGTGAGACTTCTGTCCGAAGTATGCAGAATCATCGAGATCGCCGGTTTCGACCTATTTAATGCGAGAAACACGTTATCTGGTGTTTTCCTCACTCCACAGTTGGTTTGATATGCAGAACCGGCGATGTTTGGTTTTTGTCGGGTTTCAAGCTGGGATATGCATTTTCTACGATAATCTTGGCGAAACATCTATCCGAAGTATGCAGAAACATCAAGAGCGATCTTTTCGAGCTATTTAATGCGAGAAACACGTATTCTGGGGTTTTCACCACACCACAGTTCGTTGGATGTGCAGATCCGGAGATATCTTGGTTTTCGTGTGGTTTCAAGCTGAGATATGCATTTTCTGCGATAATCTTGGTGAGACTTCTCTCCGAAGTATGCTTAATCATCGAGATCGCTCTATTCGAGCTTTTTAATGCGAGAAACAAGTTATCTGGTGTTTCCAGCACTCCACAGTGCGTTTTATATGCAGAACCAGCCATATCTTGGTTTTCGTGGGGTTTCAAGCTGAGATATGCAATTTCTGCGATAATCTTGGTGAGACCTCTGTTAGAAGTATGCAGAATCATCGAGATCGCACTCTTCGAGCTATTTAATGCGAGAAACACGTTATCTGGTGTTTTCACCGCTCCACAGTTGGTTTGATATGCAGAACCGGCGATATTTTGGTTTTCGTCGGGTTTCAAGCTGAGATATGCATTTTTTACGATAATCTTGGTGAGACTTCTGTCCGAAGTATGCAGAATCATCGAGATCGCACTTTTCGAGCTATTTAATGCGAGAAACACGTTATCTGGTGTTTTCACCACTCCACAGAGGGTTTGATATGCAGAACCGGCGATATCTTGGTTTTTGTGGGGTTTCAAGCTGAGATAAGCATTTTTTACGATAATCTTGGTGAGACTTCTGTCCGAAGTATGCTTAATCATCGAGATCGCTCTATTCGAGCTATGTAATGCGAGAAACACGTTATCTGGTGTTTCCAGCACTCCACATAGCGTTTTATATGCAGAACCAGCGATATCTTGGTTTTCGTGGGGTTTCAAGCTGAGATATGCAATTTCTGCGATAATCTTGGTGAGACTTCTGTCCGAAGTATGCAGAATCATCGAGATCGCCGGTTTCGACCTATTTAATGCGAGAAACACGTTATCTGGTGTTTTCCTCACTCCACAGTTGGTTTGATATGCAGAACCGGCGATGTTTGGTTTTTGTCGGGTTTCAAGCTGGGATATGCATTTTCTACGATAATCTTGGCGAAACATCTATCCGAAGTATGCAGAAACATCAAGAGCGATCTTTTCGAGCTATTTAATGCGAAAAACACGTATTCTGGGGTTTTCACCACACCACAGTTCGTTGGATGTGCAGATCCGGAGATATCTTGGTTTTCGCGGGGTTTCAAGCTGAGATATGCATTTTCTGCGATAATCTTGGTGAGACTTCTCTCCGAAGTATGCTTATTCATCGAGATCGCTCTATTCGAGCTATTTAATGCGAGAAACAAGTTATCTGGTGTTTCCAGCACTCCACAGTGCGTTTTATATGCAGAACCAGCGATATCTTGGTTTTCGTGGGGTTTGAAGCTGAGATATGCATTTTTTACGATAATCTTGGTGAGACTTCTGTCCGAAGTATGCAGAATCATCGAGATCGCACTTTTCGAGCTATTTAATGCGAGAAACACGTTATCTGGTGTTTTCACCACTCCAGAGAGCGTTTGATATGCAGAACCGGCGATATATTGGTTTTTGTGGGGTTTCAAGCTGAGATAAGCATTTTTTACGATAATCTTGTTGAGACTTCTGTCCGAAGTATGCTTAATCATCGAGATCGCTCTATTCGAGCTATTTAATGCGAGAAACACGTTATCTGGTGTTTTCAGCACTCCACAGTGCGTTTGATATGCAGAACCAGCGATATCTTGGTTTTCGTGGGGATTCAAGCTGAGATATGCAATTTCTGCGATAATCTTGGTGAGACTTCTGTCCGAAGTATGCTTAATCAGCGAGATCGCTCGTTTGGAGCTATTTAATGCGAGAAACGCGTTATCTGGTGTTATCACCGCTCCACAGTGCGTATGATATGCAGAACCGACGATATCTTGGTTTTCGTGGGGTTTCAAGCTCAGATATGCATTTTCTGCGATAATCTTGGTGAGACTTCTGTCCGAAGTATGCAGAGTCATCGAGATCGTACTTTTCGAGCTATTTAATGCGAGAAACACGTTTTCTGGGGTTTTGACCACTCCTCAGTGCGTTGGATGTGCAGATCCGGAGATATCTTGGTTTTCGTGGGGTTTCAAGCTGAGATATGCCTTTTCTGCGATAATCTTGGTGAGACTTCTGTCCGAAGTATGCAGAATCATCGAGATCGCCGGTTTCGACCTATTTAATGCGAGAAACACGTTATCTGGTGTTTTCACCACTCCACAATGCGTATGATATGCAGAACCGGCGATATCTTGGTTTTCGTGGGGTTTCAAGCTGAGATATGCATTATCTGCGATAATCTTGGTGAGACTTCTGTCCGAAGTATGCTTAATCATAGAGATCGCTCGTTTCGAGCTCTTTAATGCGAGAATCACGTTATCTGGTGATTTCACCACTCCACAGTGCGTTTGATATGCAGAACAGTAGATATCTTGGTTTTCGTGGGGTTTCAAGCTGAGATATGCATTTTCTGCGATAATCTTGATGAGACTTCTGTCCGAAGTATGCTGAATCATCGAGATCGCTCGTTTCGAGCTATTTTATGCGAGAAACACGTTATCTGGTGTTTTCACCACTCCACAGTGCGTTTGATACGCAGAACCGGCGATATTTTGGTTTTCGTCGGGTTTCAAGCTGAGATATGCATTTTCTACGATAATCTTGTTGAAGCATCTGTCCGAAGTATGCAGAAACATCGACAGCGCTCTTTTCGAGCTATTTAATGCGAGAAACACGTTATTTGGGGTTTTCACCACTCCACAGTGCGTTTGATATGCAGAACCGGCGATATCTTGGTTTTCGTGGGGTTTCAAGCTGAGATATGCATTTTCTGCGATAATCTTGGTGAGACTTCTGTCCGAAGTGTGTAGAATCATCGAGGTCGCACTTTTCGATCTATTTAATGCGAGAAACACGTTGTCTGGTGTTTTCTCCACTGCACAGTTGGTTTGATATGCAGAACCGGCGATGTTTGGTTTTCGTCGGGTTTCAAGCTGAGATATGCATTTTCTACGATAATTTTGGTGAAACATGTGTCCGAAGTATAAAGAAACATCTAGAGCGCTCTTTTCGAGCTATTTAATGCGAGAAACACGTATTCTGGGGTTTTCACCACACCACAGTTCGTTGGATGTGCAGAACCGGAGATATCTTGGTTTTCGTGGGGTTTCAAGCTGAGATATGCATTTTCTGCGATAATCTTGGTGAGACCTCTGTCCGAAGTATGCAGAAACATCGAGATCGCTCTTTAGGACCTATTTAATGCGAGAAACACGTTATCTGGTGTTTTCACCGCTCTACAGTGCGTTTGATATGCAGAACCAGCGATATCTTGGTTTTCGTGGGGTTTCAAGCTGAGATATGCATTTTCTGCGATAATCTTGGTGAGACCTCTGTACGAAGTATGCAGAAACATCGAGATCGCTCTTTACGACCTATTTAATGCGAGAAACACGTTATCTGGTGTTTTCACCGCTCTACAGTGCGTTTGATATGCAGAACCAGCGATATCTTGGTTTTCGTGGGGTTTCAAGCTGAGATATGCATTTTTTACGATAATCTTGGTGAAGCATCTGTCCGAAGTATGCAGAAACATCGAGAGCGCTCTTTTCGAGCTATTTAATGCGAGAAGCACGTTATCTGGTGTTTTCACCACTCCACAGTTGGTTTGATATGCAGAACCTGCGATATTTTGGATTTCGTCGTGTTTCAAGCTGAGATATGCATTTTCTACGATAATCTTGGTGAAACATCTGTCCGAAGTATGCAGAATCATCGAGAGCGCTCTTTTCGAGCTATTTAATGCGAGAAACACGTTTTCTGGGGTTTTCACCACTCCACAGTTCGTTGGATATGCAGAACTGTAGATATCTTGGTTTTCGTGGGGTTTCAAGCTGAGATATGCATTTTCTACGATAAGCTTGGTGAGACATCTCTGCGAAGTATGCAGAAACATCGAGAGCTGTCTTTTCGAGCTATTTAATGCGAGAAACACGTTTTCTGGGGTTTTCACCACTCCACAGATCGCTGGATATGCAGAACAGTAGATATCTTGGTTTTCGTGGGGTTTCAAGCTCAGATATGCAATTTCTGCGATAATCTTGGTGAGACTTCTGTCCGAAGTATGCATAATCATCGAGATCGCTCGTTTCGAGCTATTTAATGCGAGAAACACGTTATCTGGTGTTTTCACCACTCCACTGTGCGTTTGATATGCAGAACCAGCGATATGGTGGTTTTCGTGGGGTTACAAGCTGAGATATGCAATTTCTGCGATAATCTTGGTGAGACTTCTGTCCGAAGTATGCATAATCATCGAGATCGCTCTTTTCGAGCTAGTTAGTGCGAGAAACACGTTATCTGGTGATTTCACCACTCCACAGTGCGTTTCATATGCAGAACAGTAGATATCTTGGTTTTCGTGGGGTTTCAAGATGAGATATGCATTTTCTGCGATAATCTTGATGAGACTTCTGTCCGAAGTATGCAGAATCATCGAGATCGCTCGTTTCGAGCTATTTAATGCGAGAAACACGTTATCTGGTGTTTTCACCACTCCACAGTGCGTCGGATATGCAGAACTGGAGATATCTTGGTTTTCGTGGGGTTTCAAGCTGAGATATGCATTTTCTGCGATAATCTTGGTGAGACTTCTGTTAGAAGTATGCAGAATCATCGAGATCGCACTTTTCGAGCTATTTAATGCGAGAAGCATGTTACCTGGTGTTTTCACCACTCCACAGTTGGTTTGATATGCAGAACCGGCGATATTTTGGTTTTCGTCGGGTTTCAAGCTGAGATATGCATTTTCTACGATAATCTTGGTGAAGCATCTGTCCGAAGTATGCAGAAACATCGAGAGCGCTCTTTTCGAGCTATTTAATGCGAGAAACACGTTATCTGGTGTTTTCACCACTCCACAGTGCGTTTGATATGCAGAATAGTAGATATCTTGGTTTTCGTGGAGTTTCAAGATGAGATATATATTTTCTGCGATAATCTTGTTGAGACTTCTGTCCGAAATATGCAGAATCATCGAGATCGCTCGTTTCGAGCTATTTAATGCGCGAAACACGTTATCTGGTGTTTTCACCACTCCACAGTTGGTTTGATATGCATAACCTGCGATATTTTGGATTTCGTCGTGTTTCAAGCTGAGATATGCATTTTCTACGATAATCTTGGTGAAACATCTGTCCGAAGTATGCAAAAAAATCGAGAGGGCTCTTTTCGAGCTATTTAATGCGAGAAACTCGTTTTCTGGGGTTTTCACCACTCCACAGTTCGTTGGATATGCAGAACCGGAGATATCTTGGTTTTCGTGGGATTTCAAACTGAGATATGCAATTTCTGCGATAATCTTGGTGAGACTTCTGTCCGAAGTATGCAGAATCATCGAGATCGCACTTTTCGAGCTATTTAATGCGAGAAACACGTTATTTGGTGTTTTCACCACTCCACAGTGCGTTGGATATGCAGAACCTGCGATATTTTGGATTTCGTCGTGTTTCAAGCTGAGATATGCATTTTCTACGATAATCTTGGTGAAACATCTGTCCGAAGTATGCAGAAACATCGAGATCGCTCTTTTCGACCTATTTAATGCGAGAAACACGTTATGTGGTGTTTTCACCGCTCTGCAGTGCGTTTGATATGCAGAACCGGCGATATCTTGGCTTTCGTGGGGTTTCAAGCTGAGATATGCATTTTTTACGATAATCTTGGTGAGACTTCTGTCCGAAGTATGCTTAATCATAGAGATCGCTCGTTTCGAGCTCTTTAATGCGAGAAACACGTGATCTGGTCTTTTCACCACTCCACAGTGCGTATGATATGCAGAAACGGCGATATCTTGGTTTTCGTGGGGTTTCAAGCTGAGATATGCATTTTCTGCGATAATCTTGGTGAGACTTCTGTCCGAAGTATGCTGAATCATCGAGATTGCTCTTTTCGAGCTAGTTAGTGCGAGAAACACGTTATCTGGTGATTTCACCACTCCACGGTGCGTTGGATATGCAGAACTGGAGATATCTTGGTTTTCGTGGGGTTTCAAGCTGAGATATGCATTTTCTGCGATAATCTTGGTGAGACTTCTGTTAGAAGTATGCAGAATCATCGAGATCGCACTTTTCGAGCTATTTAATGCGAGAAGCACGTTATCTGGTGTTTTCACCACTCCACAGTTGGTTTGATATGCAGAACCGGCGATATTTTGGTTTTCGTCGGGTATCAAGCTGAGATATGCATTTTCTACGATAATCTTGGTGAAGCATCTGTCCGAAGTATGCAGAAACATAGAGAGCGCTCTTTTCGAGCTATTTAATGCGAGAAGCACGTTATCTGGTGTTTTCACCACTCCACAGTTGGTTTGATATGCAGAACCGGCGATATTTTGGTTTTCGTCGGGTATCAAGCTGAGATATGCATTTTCTACGATAATCTTGGTGAAGCATCTGTCCGAAGTATGCAGAAAAATCGAGAGGGCTCTTTTCGAGCTATTTAATGCGAGAAACTCGTTTTCTGGGGTTTTCACCACTCCACAGTTCGTTGGATATGCAGAGCCGGAGATATCTTGGTTTTCGTGGAGTTTCAAGCTGAGATATGCATTTTTTACGATAATGTTGGTGAGACTTCTGTCCGAAGTATGCTTAATCATCGAGATCGCTCTATTCGCGCTATTTAATGCGAGAAACACGTTATCTGGTGTTTTCAGCACTCCACAGTGAGTTTGATATGCAGAACCAGCGATATCGTGGTTTTCGTGGGGTTACAAGCTGAGATACGCATTTTCTGCGATAATCTTGGTGAGACTTCTGTCCGAAGTATGCAGAATCATCGAGATCGCACTTTTCGAGCTATTTAATGCGAGAAGCACGTTATCTGGTGTTTTCACCACTCCACAGTTGGTTTGATATGCAGAACCGGCGATATTTTGGTTTTCGTCGGGTATCAAGCTGAGATATGCATTTTCTACGATAATCTTGGTGAAGCATCTGTCCGAAGTATGCAGAAACATAGAGAGCGCTCTTTTCGAGCTATTTAATGCGAGAAACACGTTATTTGGGGTTTTCACCACTCCACAGTGTGTTGGATGTGCAGAACCGTAGATATCTTGGTTTTCGTGGGGTTTCAAACTGAGATATGCATTTTCTGCGATAATCTTGGTGAGACCTCTGTCCGAAGTATGCAGAAAGATCGAGATCGCTCTATTCGACCTATTTAATGCGAGAAACACGTTATCTGGTGTTTTCACCGCTCTACAGTGCGTTTGATATGCAGAACCTGCGATATCTTGGTTTTCGTGGGGTTTCAAGCTGAGATATGCTTTTTTTACGATAATCATGGTGAGACTTCTGTCCGAAGTATGCAGAATCATCGAGATCGCTCTTTTCGACCTATTTAATGCGAGAAACACGTTATCTGGTGTTTTCACCACCCCACAGTGCGTTGGATATGCAGAACCGGAGATATCTTGGTTTTCGTGGGGTTTCAAGCTGAGATATGCATTTTCTGCGATAATCTTGGTGAGACTTCTGTTAGAAGTATGCAGAATCATCGAGATCGCACTTTTCGAGCTATTTAATGCGAGAAGCACGTTATCTGGTGTTTTCACCACTCCACAGTTGGTTTGATATGCAGAACCGGCGATATTTTGGTTTTCGTCGGGTTTCAAGCTGAGATATGCATTTTCTACGATAATCTTGGTGAAGCATCTGTCCGAAGTATGCAGAAACATCGAGAGCGCTCTTTTCGAGCTATTTAATGCGAGAAACACGTTATCTAGTGTTTTCACCACTCCACAGTGCGTTTGATATGCAGAATAGTAGATATCTTGGTTTTCGTGGAGTTTCAAGCTGAGATATGCGTTTTCTGCGATAATCTTGTTGAGACTTCTGTCCGAAGTATGCAGAATCATCGAGATCGCTCGTTTCGAGCTATTTAATGCGCGAAACACGTTATCTGGTGTTTTCACCACTCCACAGTTGGTTTGATATGCAGAACCTGCGATATTTTGGATTTCGTCGTGTTTCAAGCTGAGATATGCATTTTCTACGATAATCTTGGTGAAACATCTGTCCGAAGTATGCAGAAAAATCGAGAGGGCTCTTTTCGAGCTATTTAATGCGAGAAACTCGTTTTCTGGGGTTTTCACCACTCCACAGTTCGTTGGATATGCAGAGCCGGAGATATCTTGGTTTTCGTGGAGTTTCAAGCTGAGATATGCATTTTTTACGATAATGTTGGTGAGACTTCTGTCCGAAGTATGCTTAATCATCGAGATCGCTCTATTCGCGCTATTTAATGCGAGAAACACGTTATCTGGTGTTTTCAGCACTCCACAGTGAGTTTGATATGCAGAACCAGCGATATCGTGGTTTTCGTGGGGTTACAAGCTGAGATACGCATTTTCTGCGATAATCTTGGTGAGACTTCTGTCCGAAGTATGCAGAATCATCGAGATCGCTCGTTTCGAGCTATTTAATGCGAGAAACACGTTATCTGGTGTTTTCACCACTCCACAGTGCGTCGGATATGCAGAACTGGAGATATCTTGGTTTTCGTGGGGTTTCAAGCTGAGATATGCATTTTCTGCGATAATCTTGGTGAGACTTCTGTTAGAAGTATGCAGAATCATCGAGATCGCACTTTTCGAGCTATTTAATGCGAGAAGCATGTTACCTGGTGTTTTCACCACTCCACAGTTGGTTTGATATGCAGAACCGGCGATATTTTGGTTTTCGTCGGGTTTCAAGCTGAGATATGCATTTTCTACGATAATCTTGGTGAAGCATCTGTCCGAAGTATGCAGAAACATCGAGAGCGCTCTTTTCGAGCTATTTAATGCGAGAAACACGTTATCTGGTGTTTTCACCACTCCACAGTGCGTTTGATATGCAGAATAGTAGATATCTTGGTTTTCGTGGAGTTTCAAGATGAGATATATATTTTCTGCGATAATCTTGTTGAGACTTCTGTCCGAAATATGCAGAATCATCGAGATCGCTCGTTTCGAGCTATTTAATGCGCGAAACACGTTATCTGGTGTTTTCACCACTCCACAGTTGGTTTGATATGCATAACCTGCGATATTTTGGATTTCGTCGTGTTTCAAGCTGAGATATGCATTTTCTACGATAATCTTGGTGAAACATCTGTCCGAAGTATGCAAAAAAATCGAGAGGGCTCTTTTCGAGCTATTTAATGCGAGAAACTCGTTTTCTGGGGTTTTCACCACTCCACAGTTCGTTGGATATGCAGAACCGGAGATATCTTGGTTTTCGTGGGATTTCAAACTGAGATATGCAATTTCTGCGATAATCTTGGTGAGACTTCTGTCCGAAGTATGCAGAATCATCGAGATCGCACTTTTCGAGCTATTTAATGCGAGAAACACGTTATTTGGTGTTTTCACCACTCCACAGTGCGTTGGATATGCAGAACCTGCGATATTTTGGATTTCGTCGTGTTTCAAGCTGAGATATGCATTTTCTACGATAATCTTGGTGAAACATCTGTCCGAAGTATGCAGAAACATCGAGATCGCTCTTTTCGACCTATTTAATGCGAGAAACACGTTATGTGGTGTTTTCACCGCTCTGCAGTGCGTTTGATATGCAGAACCGGCGATATCTTGGCTTTCGTGGGGTTTCAAGCTGAGATATGCATTTTTTACGATAATCTTGGTGAGACTTCTGTCCGAAGTATGCTTAATCATAGAGATCGCTCGTTTCGAGCTCTTTAATGCGAGAAACACGTGATCTGGTCTTTTCACCACTCCACAGTGCGTATGATATGCAGAAACGGCGATATCTTGGTTTTCGTGGGGTTTCAAGCTGAGATATGCATTTTCTGCGATAATCTTGGTGAGACTTCTGTCCGAAGTATGCTGAATCATCGAGATTGCTCTTTTCGAGCTAGTTAGTGCGAGAAACACGTTATCTGGTGATTTCACCACTCCACAGTGCGTTGGATATGCAGAACTGGAGATATCTTGGTTTTCGTGGGGTTTCAAGCTGAGATATGCATTTTCTGCGATAATCTTGGTGAGACTTCTGTTAGAAGTATGCAGAATCATCGAGATCGCACTTTTCGAGCTATTTAATGCGAGAAGCACGTTATCTGGTGTTTTCACCACTCCACAGTTGGTTTGATATGCAGAACCGGCGATATTTTGGTTTTCGTCGGGTATCAAGCTGAGATATGCATTTTCTACGATAATCTTGGTGAAGCATCTGTCCGAAGTATGCAGAAACATAGAGAGCGCTCTTTTCGAGCTATTTAATGCGAGAAACACGTTATTTGGGGTTTTCACCACTCCACAGTGTGTTGGATGTGCAGAACCGTAGATATCTTGGTTTTCGTGGGGTTTCAAACTGAGATATGCATTTTCTGCGATAATCTTGGTGAGACCTCTGTCCGAAGTATGCAGAAAGATCGAGATCGCTCTATTCGACCTATTTAATGCGAGAAACACGTTATCTGGTGTTTTCACCGCTCTACAGTGCGTTTGATATGCAGAACCTGCGATATCTTGGTTTTCGTGGGGTTTCAAGCTGAGATATGCTTTTTTTACGATAATCATGGTGAGACTTCTGTCCGAAGTATGCAGAATCATCGAGATCGCTCTTTTCGACCTATTTAATGCGAGAAACACGTTATCTGGTGTTTTCACCACCCCACAGTGCGTTGGATATGCAGAACCGGAGATATCTTGGTTTTCGTGGGGTTTCAAGCTGAGATATGCATTTTCTGCGATAATCTTGGTGAGACTTCTGTTAGAAGTATGCAGAATCATCGAGATCGCACTTTTCGAGCTATTTAATGCGAGAAGCACGTTATCTGGTGTTTTCACCACTCCACAGTTGGTTTGATATGCATAACCTGCGATATTTTGGATTTCGTCGTGTTTCAAGCTGAGATATGCATTTTCTACGATAATCTTGGTGAAACATCTGTCCGAAGTATGCAAAAAAATCGAGAGGGCTCTTTTCGAGCTATTTAATGCGAGAAACTCGTTTTCTGGGGTTTTCACCACTCCACAGTTCGTTGGATATGCAGAACCGGAGATATCTTGGTTTTCGTGGGATTTCAAACTGAGATATGCAATTTCTGCGATAATCTTGGTGAGACTTCTGTCCGAAGTATGCAGAATCATCGAGATCGCACTTTTCGAGCTATTTAATGCGAGAAACACGTTATTTGGTGTTTTCACCACTCCACAGTGCGTTGGATATGCAGAACCTGCGATATTTTGGATTTCGTCGTGTTTCAAGCTGAGATATGCATTTTCTACGATAATCTTGGTGAAACATCTGTCCGAAGTATGCAGAAACATCGAGATCGCTCTTTTCGACCTATTTAATGCGAGAAACACGTTATGTGGTGTTTTCACCGCTCTGCAGTGCGTTTGATATGCAGAACCGGCGATATCTTGGCTTTCGTGGGGTTTCAAGCTGAGATATGCATTTTTTACGATAATCTTGGTGAGACTTCTGTCCGAAGTATGCTTAATCATAGAGATCGCTCGTTTCGAGCTCTTTAATGCGAGAAACACGTGATCTGGTCTTTTCACCACTCCACAGTGCGTATGATATGCAGAAACGGCGATATCTTGGTTTTCGTGGGGTTTCAAGCTGAGATATGCATTTTCTGCGATAATCTTGGTGAGACTTCTGTCCGAAGTATGCTGAATCATCGAGATTGCTCTTTTCGAGCTAGTTAGTGCGAGAAACACGTTATCTGGTGATTTCACCACTCCACAGTGCGTTGGATATGCAGAACTGGAGATATCTTGGTTTTCGTGGGGTTTCAAGCTGAGATATGCATTTTCTACGATAATCTTGGTGAGACTTCTGTTAGAAGTATGCAGAATCATCGAGATCGCACTTTTCGAGCTATTTAATGCGAGAAGCACGTTATCTGGTGTTTTCACCACTCCACAGTTGGTTTGATATGCAGAACCGGCGATATTTTGGTTTTCGTCGGGTATCAAGCTGAGATATGCATTTTCTACGATAATCTTGGTGAAGCATCTGTCCGAAGTATGCAGAAACATAGAGAGCGCTCTTTTCGAGCTATTTAATGCGAGAAACACGTTATTTGGGGTTTTCACCACTCCACAGTGTGTTGGATGTGCAGAACCGTAGATATCTTGGTTTTCGTGGGGTTTCAAACTGAGATATGCATTTTCTGCGATAATCTTGGTGAGACCTCTGTCCGAAGTATGCAGAAAGATCGAGATCGCTCTATTCGACCTATTTAATGCGAGAAACACGTTATCTGGTGTTTTCACCGCTCTACAGTGCGTTTGATATGCAGAACCTGCGATATCTTGGTTTTCGTGGGGTTTCAAGCTGAGATATGCTTTTTTTACGATAATCATGGTGAGACTTCTGTCCGAAGTATGCAGAATCATCGAGATCGCTCTTTTCGACCTATTTAATGCGAGAAACACGTTATCTGGTGTTTTCACCACCCCACAGTGCGTTGGATATGCAGAACCGGAGATATCTTGGTTTTCGTGGGGTTTCAAGCTGAGATATGCATTTTCTGCGATAATCTTGGTGAGACTTCTGTTAGAAGTATGCAGAATCATCGAGATCGCACTTTTCGAGCTATTTAATGCGAGAAGCACGTTATCTGGTGTTTTCACCACTCCACAGTTGGTTTGATATGCAGAACCGGCGATATTTTGGTTTTCGTCGGGTTTCAAGCTGAGATATGCATTTTCTACGATAATCTTGGTGAAGCATCTGTCCGAAGTATGCAGAAACATCGAGAGCGCTCTTTTCGAGCTATTTAATGCGAGAAACACGTTATCTAGTGTTTTCACCACTCCACAGTGCGTTTGATATGCAGAATAGTAGATATCTTGGTTTTCGTGGAGTTTCAAGCTGAGATATGCGTTTTCTGCGATAATCTTGTTGAGACTTCTGTCCGAAGTATGCAGAATCATCGAGATCGCTCGTTTCGAGCTATTTAATGCGCGAAACACGTTATCTGGTGTTTTCACCACTCCACAGTTGGTTTGATATGCAGAACCTGCGATATTTTGGATTTCGTCGTGTTTCAAGCTGAGATATGCATTTTCTACGATAATCTTGGTGAAACATCTGTCCGAAGTATGCAGAAAAATCGAGAGGGCTCTTTTCGAGCTATTTAATGCGAGAAACTCGTTTTCTGGGGTTTTCACCACTCCACAGTTCGTTGGATATGCAGAGCCGGAGATATCTTGGTTTTCGTGGAGTTTCAAGCTGAGATATGAATTTTTTACGATAATGTTCGTGAGACTTCTGTCCGAAGTATGCTTAATCATCGAGATCGCACTTTTCGAGCTATTTAATGCGAGAAACACGTTATTTGGGGTTTTCACCACTCCACAGTGCGTTTGATATGCAGAACCGGCGATATCTTGGTTTTCTTGGGGTTTCAAGCTGAGATATGCATTTTCTGCGATAATCTTGGAGAGACTTCTGTCCGAAGTATGCTTAATCATCCAGATCGCTCGTTTCGAGCTATTTAATGCGAGAAACACTTTATCTGGTGTTTTCAGCACTCCACAGTGAGTTTGATATGCAGAACCAGCGATATCGTGGTTTTCGTGGGGTTACAAGCTGAGATACGCATTTTCTGCGATAATCTTGGTGAGACTTCTGCTAGAAGTATGCAGAATCATCGAGATCGCTCTTTTCGAGCTATTTAATGCGAGAAACACGTTTTCTGGGGTTTTCACCACTCCACAGTTCGTTGGATATACAGAACAGGAGATATTTTGGTTTTCGTGGGGTTTCTAGCAGAGATATGCATTTTCTGCGATAATCATGGTGAGACTTCTGTTAGAAGTATGCAGAAACATCGAGAGCGCTCTTTTCGAGCTATTTAATGCGAGAAACACGTTTTCTGGGGTTTTCACCACTCCACAGTTCGTTGGATATACAGAACAGGAGATATTTTGGTTTTCGTGGGGTTTCAAGCAGAGATATGCATTTTCTGCGATAATCATGGTGAGACTTCTGTTAGAAGTATGCAGAATCATCGAGATCGCACATTTCGATCTATTTAATGCGAGAAACACGTTGCCTGGTGTTTTCACCACTCCACAGATGGTTTGATATGCAGAACAGGCGATGTTTGGTTTTCGTCGGGTTTCAAGCTGAGATATGCATTTTCTACGATAATCTTGGTGAGACTTCTGTTAGAAGTATGCAGAATCATCGAGATCGCACATTGCGATCTATTTAATGCGAGAAACACGTTGCCTGGTGTTTTCACCACTCCACAGATGGTTTGATATGCAGAACCGGCGATGTTTGGTTTTCGTCGGGTTTCAAGCTGAGATATGCATGTTCTACGATAATCTTGGTGAAACAATTGTCCGAAGTATGCAGAAACATCAAGATCGCTCTTTTCGAGCTATTTAATGCGAGAAACACGTTTTCTGGGGTTTTCACCAGACCACAGTTCGTTGGATGTGCAGAACCGGAGATATCTTGGTTTTCGTGGGGTTTCAAGCTGAGATATGCATTTTCTGCGATAATCTTGGTGAGACCTCTGTCCGAAGTATGCAGAAACACCGAGATCGCTCTTTTCGAACTATTTAATGCGAGAAACACGTTATCTGGTGTTTTCACCACTCCAAAGTACGTTTGATATGCAGAACCAGCGATATCTTGGTTTTCGTGGGGTTTCAAGCTGAGATATGCATTTTTTACGATAATCATGGTGAGACTTCTGTCCGAAGTATGCAGAATCATCGAGATCGCACTTTTCGAGCTATTTAATGCGCGAAACACGTTATCTGGTGTTTTCAGCACTCCACAGCGCGTTTGATATGCAGAACCGGAGATATTTTGGTTTTCGTCGGGTTTCAAGCTGGGATATGCATATTCTACGATAAGCTTGGTGAAACATCTGTCCGAAGTATGCAGAAACTTCGAGAGCGCTCTTTTCGAGCTATTTAATGCGAGAAACACGTTTTCTGGGGTTTTCACCACTCCACAGTTCGTTGGATATACAGAACAGGAGATATTTTGGTTTTCGTGGGGTTTCTAGCAGAGATATGCATTTTCTGCGATAATCATGGTGAGACTTCTGTTAGAAGTATGCAGAAACATCGAGAGCGCTCTTTTCGAGCTATTTAATGCGAGAAACACGTTTTCTGGGGTTTTCACCACTCCACAGTTCGTTGGATATACAGAACAGGAGATATCTTGGTTTTCGTGGGGTTTCAAGCTGAGATATGCATTTTCTGCGATAATCTTGGTGAGACCTCTGTCCGAAGTATGCAGAAACTCCGAGATCGCTCTTTTCGAACTATTTAATGCGAGAAACACGTTTTCTGGGGTTTTCACCACTCCACAGTTCGTTGGATATACAGAACAGGAGATATTTTGGTTTTCGTGGGGTTTCAAGCTGAGATATGCATTTTTTACGATAATCATGGTGAGACTTCTGTCCGAAGTATGCAGAAACATCGAGAGCGCTCTTTTCGAGCTATTTAATGCGAGAAACACGTTTTCTGGGGTTTTCCCCACTCTACAGTTCTTCGGATATGCAGAACAGGAGATATCTTGGTTTGCGTGGTGTTTCAAGCAGAGATATGCATTTTCTGCGATAATCTTGGTGAGACTTCTGTCCGAGGTATGCAGAATCATCGAGATCGCTCGTTTCGAGCTATTTAATGCGAGAAACACGTTATCTGGTGTTTTCACCACTCCACAGTGCGTTGGATATGCAGACCCCGAGATATTTTGGTTTTCGTCGGGTTTCAAGCTGAGATATGCGTTTCCTGCGATAATCTTGTTGAGACTTCAGTCCGAAGTATGCTGAATCATCTAGATCGCTCTTTTCGAGCTATTTAATGCGAGAAACACGTTATCTGGCGTTTTCACCACTCCACAGTGCGTTTGATATGCAGAACCAGCGATATCTTGGTTTTCGTGGGATTTCAATCTGAGATATGCATTTTCTGCGATAATCTTGGTGAGACTTCTGTCCGAAGTATGCAGAATTATCGAGATCGCACTTCTCGAGCTATTTAATGCGAGAAACACGTTATTTGGTGTTTTCACCACTCCACAGTGCGTTTGATATGCAGAACCGGCGATATCTTGGTTTTCGTGGGGTTTCAAGCTGAGATATGCATTTTCTGCGATAATCTTGGTGAGACTTCTGTCCGAAGTATGCTCAATCATCGAGATCGCTCGTTTCGAGCTATTTAATGCGAGAAACACGTAATCTGGTTTTTCACCACTCCACAGTGCGTATGATATGCAGAACCGACGATCTCTTGGTTTTCGTGGGGTTTGAAGCTCAGATATGCATTTTCTGCGATAATCTTGGTGAGACTTCTGTCCAAAGTATGCAGAATCATCGAGATCGCACTTTTCGATCTATTTAATGCGAGAAACACGTTATCTGGTGTTTTCACCACTCCACAGTGCGTTTGATATGCAGAACCGGTGATATCTTGGTTTTTGTGGGGTTTCAAGCCGAGATATGCATTTTTTACGATAATGTTGGTGAGACTTCTGTCCGAAGTATGCATAATCATCGAGATCGCTCGTTTCGAGCTATTTAATGCGAGAAACACGTTATCTGGTGTTTTCACCACTCCACAGTGCGTATGATATGCAGAACCGACGATATCTTGGTTTTCGTGGGGTTTCAAGCTCAGATATGCAGTTTCTGCGATAATCTGGGTGAGACTTCGATCCGAAGTATGCAGAGTCATCGAGATCGCTCTGTTCGAGCTATTTAATGCGAGAAACACGTTATCTGGTGTTTCAGCACTCCACAGTGCGTTTGATATGCAGAACCAGCGATATCTTGGTTTTCGTGGGGTTTCTAGCAGAGATATGCATTTTCTGCGATAATCATGGTGAGACTTCTGTTAGAAGTATGCAGAATCATCGAGATTGCTCTATTCGAGCTACTTAATGCGAGAAACACGTTATCTGGTGTTTTCACCACTCCACAGTGCGTTTGATATGCAGAACCGGCGATATCTTGGTTTTCGTGGGGTTTCAAGCTGAGATATGCATTTTCTGCGATAATCTTGGTGAGACTTCTGTCCGAAGTATGCTCAATCATCGAGATCGCTCGTTTCGAGCTATGTAATGCGAGAAACACGTAATCTGGTTTTTCACCACTCCACAGTGCGTATGATATGCAGAACCGACGATATCTTGGTTTTCGTGGGGTTTGAAGCTCAGATATGCATTTTCTGCGATAATCTTGGTGAGACTTCTGTCCAAAGTATGCAGAATCATCGAGATCGCACTTTTCAATCTATTTAATGCGAGAAACACGTTATCTGGTGTTTTCACCACTCCACAGTGCGTATGATATGCAGAACCGACGATATCTTGGTTTTCGTGCGGTTTCAAGCTCAGATATGCATTTTCTGCGATAATCTTGGTGAGACTTCGATCCGAAGTATGCAGAGTCATCGAGATCGCTCTATTCGAGCTATTTAATGCGTGAAACACGTTATCTGGTGTTTCAGCACTCCACAGTGCGTTTGATATGCAGAACCAGCGATATCTTGGTTTTCGTGGGGTTTCTAGCAGAGATATGCATTTTCTGCGATAATCTTGGTGAGACCTCTGTCCGAAGTATGCAGAAACATCAAGATCGCTCTTTTCGACCTATTTAATGCGAGAAACACGTTATCTGGTGTTTTCACCGCTCTACAGTGCGTATGATATGCAGAACCAGCGATATCTTGGTTTTCGTGGGGTTTCAAGCTGAGATATGCATTTTTTACGATAATCATGGTGAGACTTCTGTCCGAAGTATGCAGAATCATCGAGATCGCTCTTTTCGACCTATTTAATGCGAGAAACACGTTATCTGGTGTCTTCACCGCTCTACAGTGCGTTTGATATGCAGAACCAGCGATATCTTGGTTTTCGTGGGGTTTCTAGCAGAGATATGCATTTTCTGCGATAATCTTGGTGAGATCTCTGTCCGAAGTATGCAGAAACATCAAGATCGCTCTTTTCGACCTATTTAATGCGAGAAACACGTTATCTGGTGTTTTCACCGCTCTACAGTGCGTATGATATGCAGAACCAGCGATATCTTGGTTTTCGTGGGGTTTCAAGCTGAGATATGCATTTTTTACGATAATCATGGTGAGACTTCTGTCCGAAGTATGCAGAATCATCGAGATCGCTCTTTTCGACCTATTTAATGCGAGAAACACGTTATCTGGTGTCTTCACCGCTCTACAGTGCGTTTGATATGCAGAACCAGCGATATCTTGGTTTTCGTGGGGTTTCAAGCTGAGATATGCATTTTTTACGATAAATATGGTGAGACTTCTGTCCGAAGTATGCAGAATCACCGAGATCGCACTTTTCGAGCTATTTAATGCGAGAAACACGTTAGCTGGTGTTTTCAGCAGTTCACAGTGCGTGTGATATGCAGAACCAGCGATATCTGGGTTTTCGTGGGGTTTCAAGCTGAGATATGCATTTTCTGCGATAATCTTGGTGAAGCATCGGTCCGAAGTATGCAGAAACATCGAGAGCGCTCTTTTCGAGCTATTTAATGCGAGAAACACGTTATCTGGTGTTTTCACCACTCCAGAGTGCGTTTGATATGCAGAATAGTAGATATCTTGGTTTTCGTGGAGTTTCAAGATGAGATATATATTTTCTGCGATAATCTTGTTGAGACTTCTGTCCGAAATATGCAGAATCATCGAGATCGCTCGTTTCGAGCTATTTAATGCGCGAAACACGTTATCTGGTGTTTTCACCACTCCACAGTTGGTTTGATATGCATAACCTGCGATATTTTGGATTTCGTCGTGTTTCAAGCTGAGATATGCATTTTCTACGATAATCTTGGTGAAACATCTGTCCGAAGTATGCAGAAAAATCGAGAGGGCTCTTATAGAGCTATTTAATGCGAGAAACTCGTTTTCTGGGGTTTTCACCACGCCACAGTTCGTTGGATATGCAGAACCGGAGATATCTTGGTTTTCGTGGGATTTCAATCTGAGATATGCAATTTCTGCGATAAACTTGGTGAGACCTCTGTCCGAAGTATGCAGAAACATCGAGATCGCTCTTTTCGACCTATTTAATGCGAGAAACACGTTATCTGGTGTTTTCACCGCTCTGCAGTGCGTTTGATATGCAGAACCGGCGATATCTTGGCTTTCGTGGGGTTTCAAGCTGAGATATGCATTTTTTACGATAATCTTGGTGAGACTTCTGTCCGAAGTATGCTTAATCATAGAGATCGCTCGTTTCGAGCTCTTTAACGCGAGAAACACGTGATCTTGTCTTTTCACCACTCCACAGTGCGTATGATATGCAGAACTGGCGATATCTTGGTTTTCGTGGGGTTTCAAGCTGAGATATGCATTTTCTGCGATAATCTTGGTGAGACTTCTGTCCGAAGTATGCTGAATCATCGAGATTGCTCTTTTCGAGCTAGTTAGTGCGAGAAACACGTTATCTGGTGATTTCACCACTCCACAGTGCGTTTGATATGCAGAACAGTAGATATCTTGGTTTTCGTGGGATTTCAAGCTGAGATATGCATTTTCTGCGATAATCATGATGAGACTTCTGTCCGAAGTATGCAGAATCATCGAGATCGCTCGTTTCGAGCTATTTAATGCGAGAAACACGTTATCTGGTGTTTTCACCACTCCACAGTGCGTCGGATATGCAGAACTGGAGATATCTTGGTTTTCGTGGGGTTTCAAGCTGAGATATGCATTTTCTGCGATAATCTTGGTGAGACTTCTGTTAGAAGTATGCAGAATCATCGAGATCGCACTTCTCGAGCTATTTAATGCGAGAAGCACGTTATCTGGTGTTTTCACCACTCCACAGTTGGTTTGATATGCAGAACCGGCGATATTTTGGTTTTCGTCGGGTTTCAAGCTGAGATATGCATTTTCTACGATAATCTTGGTGAAGCATCTGTCCGAAGTATGCAGAAACATCGAGAGCGCTCTTTTCGATCTATATAATGCGAGAAACACGTTATCTAGTGTTTTCACCACTCCACAGTGCGTTTGATATGCAGAATAGTAGATATCTTGGTTTTCGTGGAGTTTCAAGCTGAGATATGTATTTTCTGCGATAATCTGGTTGAGACTTCTGTCCGAAGTATGCAGAATCATCGAGATCGCTCGTTTCGAGCTATTTAATGCGCGAAACACGTTATCTGGTGTTTTCACCACTCCACAGTTGGTTTGATATGCAGAACCTGCGATATTTTGGATTTCGTCGTGTTTCAAGCTGAGATATGCATTTTCTACGATAATCTTGGTGAAACATCTGTCCGAAGTATGCAAAAAAATCGAGAGGGCTCTTTTCGAGCTATTTAATGCGAGAAACTCGTTTTCTGGGGTTTTCACCACTCCACAGTTCGTTGGATATGCAGAACCGGAGATATCTTGGTTTTCGTGGGATTTCAAACTGAGATATGCAATTTCTGCGATAATCTTGGTGAGACTTCTGTCCGAAGTATGCAGAATCATCGAGATCGCACTTTTCGAGCTATTTAATGCGAGAAACACGTTTTTTGGTGTTTTCACCACTCCACAGTGCGTTGGATATGCAGAACCTGCGATATTTTGGATTTCGTCGTGTTTCAAGCTGAGATATGCATTTTCTACGATAATCTTGGTGAAACATCTGTCCGAAGTATGCAGAAACATCGAGATCGCTCTTTTCGACCTATTTAATGCGAGAAACACGTTATGTGGTGTTTTCACCGCTCTGCAGTGCGTTTGATATGCAGAACCGGCGATATCTTGGCTTTCGTGGGGTTTCAAGCTGAGATATGCATTTTTTACGATAATCTTGGTGAGACTTCTGTCCGAAGTATGCTTAATCATAGAGATCGCTCGTTTCGACCTCTTTAATGCGAGAAACACGTGATCTGGTCTTTTCACCACTCCACAGTGCGTATGATATGCAGAACCGGCGATATCTTGGTTTTCGTGGGGTTTCAAGCTGAGATATGCATTTTCTGCGATAATCTTGGTGAGACTTCTGCCCGAAGTATGCTGAATCATCGAGATTGCTCTTTTCGAGCTAGTTAGTGCGAGAAACACGTTATCTGGTGATTTCACCACTCCACAGTGCGTTGGATATGCAGAACTGGAGATATCTTGGTTTTCGTGGGGTTTCAAGCTGAGATATGCATTTTCTGCGATAATCTTGGTGAGACTTCTGTTAGAAGTATGCAGAATCATCGAGATCGCACTTTTCGAGCTATTTAATGCGAGAAGCACGTTATCTGGTGTTTTCACCACTCCACAGTTGGTTTGATATGCAGAACCGGCGATATTTTGGTTTTCGTCGGGTATCAAGCTGAGATATGCATTTTCTACGATAATCTTGGTGAAGCATCTGTCCGAAGTATGCAGAAACATAGAGAGCGCTCTTTTCGAGCTATTTAATGCGAGAAACACGTTATTTGGGGTTTTCACCACTCCACAGTGTGTTGGATGTGCAGAACCGTAGATATCTTGGTTTTCGTGGGGTTTCAAACTGAGATATGCATTTTCTGCGATAATCTTGGTGAGACCTCTGTCCGAAGTATGCAGAAAGATCGAGATCGCTCTATTCGAACTATTTAATGCGAGAAACACGTTATCTGGTGTTTTCACCGCTCTACAGTGCGTTTGATATGCAGAACCTGCGATATCTTGGTTTTCGTGGGGTTTCAAGCTGAGATATGCTTTTTTTACGATAATCATGGTGAGACTTCTGTCCGAAGTATGCAGAATCATCGAGATCGCTCTTTTCGACCTATTTAATGCGAGAATCACGTTATCTGGTGTTTTCACCACCCCACAGTGCGTATGATATGCAGAACCGGCGATATCTTAGTTTTCGTGGGGTTTCAAGCTGAGATACGCATTATCTGCGATAATCTTGGTGAGACTTCTGTCCGAAGTGTGCAGAATCATCGAGATCGCTCTTTTCGAGCTATTTAATGCGCGGAACACGTTATCTGGTGTTTTCACCACTCCACAGTTGGTTTGATATGCAGAACCTGCGATATTTTGGATTTCGTCGTGTTTCAAGCTGAGATATGCATTTTCTACGATAATCTTGGTGAAACATCTGTCCGAAGTATGCAGAAAAATCGAGAGGGCTCTTTTCGAGCTATTTAATGCGAGAAACTCGTTTTCTGGGGTTTTCACCACTCCACAGTTCGTTGGATATGCAGAGCCGGAGATATCTTGGTTTTCGTGGAGTTTCAAGCTGAGATATGCATTTTTTACGATAATGTTGGTGAGACTTCTGTCCGAAGTATGCTTAATCATCGAGATCGCTCTATTCGCGCTATTTAATGCGAGAAACACGTTATCTGGTGTTTTCAGCACTCCACAGTGAGTTTGATATGCAGAACCAGCGATATCGTGGTTTTCGTGGGGTTAAAAGCTGAGATACGCATTTTCTGCGATAATCTTGGTGAGACTTCTGTTAGAAGTATGCAGAATCATCGAGATCGCTCTTTTCGAGCTATTTAATGCGAGAAACACGTTTTCTGGGGTTTTCACCACTCCACAGTTCGTTGGATATACAGAACAGGAGATATTTTGGTTTTCGTCGGGTTTCAAGCTGAGATATGCATTTTCTACGATAATCTTGGTGAAGCATCTGTCCGAAGTATGCAGAAACATCGAGAGCGCTCTTTTCGAGCTATTTAATGCGAGAAACACGTTATCTAGTGTTTTCACCACTCCACAGTGCGTTTGATATGCAGAATAGTAGATATCTTGGTTTTCGTGGAGTTTCAAGCTGAGATATGCATTTTCTGCGTTAATCTTTTTGAGACTTCTGTCCGAAGTATGCAGAATCATCGAGATCGCACTTTTCGAGCTATTTAATGCGAGAAACACGTTATTTGGGGTTTTCACCACTCCACAGTGCGTTTGATATGCAGAACCGGCGATATCTTGGTTTTCGTGGGGTTTCAAGCTGAGATATGCATTTTCTGCGATAATCTTGGAGAGACTTCTGTCCGAAGTATGCTTAATCATCGAGATCGCTCGTTTCGAGCTATTTAATGCGAGAAACACTTTATCTGGTGTTTTCACCACTCCACAGTGCGTTTGATATGCAGAACCGGTGATATCTTGGTTTTTGTGGGGTTTCAAGCTGAGATATGCATTTTTTACGATAATGTTGGTGAGACTTCTGTCCGAAGTATGCTTAATCATCGAGATCGCTCTATTCGCGCTATTTAATGCGAGAAACACGTTATCTGGTGTTTTCACCACTCCACAGTTGGTTTGATATGCAGAACCTGCGATATTTTGGATTTCGTCGTGTTTCAAGCTGAGATATGCATTTTCTACGATAATCTTGGTGAAACATCTGTCCGAAGTATGCAGAAAAGTCGAGAGGGCTCTTTTCGAGCTATTTAATGCGAGAAACTCGTTTTCTGGGGTTTTCACCACTCCACAGTTCGTTGGATATGCAGAGCCGGAGATATCTTGGTTTTCGTGGAGTTTCAAGCTGAGATATGCATTTTTTACGATAATGTTGGTGAGACTTCTGTCCGAAGTATGCTTAATCATCGAGATCGCTCTATTCGCGCTATTTAATGCGAGAAACACGTTATCTGGTGTTTTCAGCACTCCACAGTGAGTTTGATATGCAGAACCAGCGATATCGTGGTTTTCGTGGGGTTTCAAGCTGAGATATGCATTTTCTGCGATAATCTTGGAGAGACTTCTGTCCGAAGTATGCTTAATCATCGAGAGCGCTCTTTTCGAGCTATTTAATGCGAGAAACACGTTATCTAGTGTTTTCACCACTCCACAGTGCGTTTGATATGCAGAATAGTAGATATCTTGGTTTTCGTGGAGTTTCAAGCTGAGATATGCATTTTCTGCGTTAATCTTTTTGAGACTTCTGTCCGAAGTATGCAGAATCATCGAGATCGCACTTTTCGAGCTATTTAATGCGAGAAACACGTTATTTGGGGTTTTCACCACTCCACAGTGCGTTTGATATGCAGAACCGGCGATATCTTGGTTTTCGTGGGGTTTCAAGCTGAGATATGCATTTTCTGCGATAATCTTGGAGAGACTTCTGTCCGAAGTATGCTTAATCATCGAGATCGCTCGTTTCGAGCTATTTAATGCGAGAAACACTTTATCTGGTGTTTTCACCACTCCACAGTGCGTTTGATATGCAGAACCGGTGATATCTTGGTTTTTGTGGGGTTTCAAGCTGAGATATGCATTTTTTACGATAATGTTGGTGAGACTTCTGTCCGAAGTATGCTTAATCATCGAGATCGCTCTATTCGCGCTATTTAATGCGAGAAACACGTTATCTGGTGTTTTCAGCACTCCACAGTGAGTTTGATATGCAGAACCAGCGATATCGTGGTTTTCGTGGGGTTACAAGCTGAGATACGCATTTTCTGCGATAATCTTGGTGAGACTTCTGTTAGAAGTATGCAGAATCATCGAGATCGCTCTTTTCGAGCTATTTAATGCGAGAAACACGTTTTCTGGGGTTTTCACCACTCCACAGTTCGTTGGATATACAGAACAGGAGATATTTTGGTTTTCGTGGGGTTTCTAGCAGAGATATGCATTTTCTGCGATAATCATGGTGAGACTTCTGTTAGAAGTATGCAGAAACATCAAGATCGCTCTTTTCGAGCTATTTAATGCGAGAAACACGTTTTCTGGGGTTTTCACCAGACCACAGTTCGTTGGATGTGCAGAACCGGAGATATCTTCGTTTTCGTGGGGTTTCAAGCTGAGATATGCATTTTCTGCGATAATCTTGGTGAGACCTCTGTCCGAAGTATGCAGAAACACCGAGATCGCTCTTTTCGAACTATTTAATGCGAGAAACACGTTATCTGGTGTTTTCACCACTCCAAAGAACGTTTGATATGCAGAACCAGCGATATCTTGGTTTTCGTGGGGTTTCAAGCTGAGATATGCATTTTTTACGATAATCATGGTGAGACTTCTGTCCGAAGTATGCAGAATCATCGAGATCGCACTTTTCGAGCTATTTAATGCGCGAAACACGTTATCTGGTGTTTTCAGCACTCCACAGCGCGTTTGATATGCAGAACCGGAGATATTTTGGTTTTCGTCGGGTTTCAAGCTGGGATATGCATATTCTACGATAAGCTTGGTGAAACATCTGTCCGAAGTATGCAGAAACTTCGAGAGCGCTCTTTTCGAGCTATTTAATGCGAGAAACACGTTTTCTGGGGTTTTCACCACTCCACAGTTCGTTGGATATACAGAACAGGAGATATTTTGGTTTTCGTGGGGTTTCTAGCAGAGATATGCATTTTCTGCGATAATCATGGTGAGACTTCTGTTAGAAGTATGCAGAAACATCGAGAGCGCTCTTTTCGAGCTATTTAATGCGAGAAACACGTTTTCTGGGGTTTTCACCACTCCACAGTTCGTTGGATATACAGAACAGGAGATATCTTGGTTTTCGTGGGGTTTCAAGCTGAGTTATGCATTTTCTGCGATAATCTTGGTGAGACCTCTGTCCGAAGTATGCAGAAACTCCGAGATCGCTCTTTTCGAACTATTTAATGCGGGAAACACGTTTTCTGGGGTTTTCACCACTCCACAGTTCGTTGGATATACAGAACAGGAGATATTTTGGTTTTCGTGGGGTTTCAAGCTGAGATATGCATTTATTACGATAATCATGGTGAGACTTCTGTCCGAAGTATGCAGAAACATCGAGAGCGCTCTTTTCGAGCTATTTAATGCAAGAAACACGTTTTCTGGGGTTTTCCCCACTCTACAGTTCTTCGGATATGCAGAACAGGAGATATCTTGGTTTGCGTGGTGTTTCAAGCAGAGATATGCATTTTCTGCGATAATCTTGGTGAGACTTCTGTCCGAGGTATGCAGAATCATCGAGATCGCTCGTTTCGAGCTATTTAATGCGAGAAACACGTTATCTGGTGTTTTCACCACTCCACAGTGCGTTGGATATGCAGACCCCGAGATATTTTGGTTTTCGTCGGGTTTCAAGCTGAGATATGCGTTTCCTGCGATAATCTTGTTGAGACTTCAGTCCGAAGTATGCTGAATCATCTAGATCGCTCTTTTCGAGCTATTTAATGCGAGAAACACGTTATCTGGCGTTTTCACCACTCCACAGTGCGTTTGATATGCAGAACCAGCGATATCTTGGTTTTCGTGGGATTTCAATCTGAGATATGCATTTTCTGCGATAATCTTGGTGAGACTTCTGTCCGAAGTATGCAGAATTATCGAGATCGCACTTCTCGAGCTATTTAATGCGAGAAACACGTAATTTGGTGTTTTCACCACTCCACAGTGCGTTTGATATGCAGAACCGGCGATATCTTGGTTTTCGTGTGGTTTCAAGCTGAGATATGCATTTTCTGCGATAATCTTGGTGAGACTTCTGTCCGAAGTATGCTCAATCATCGAGATCGCTCGTTTCGAGCTATTTAATGCGAGAAACACGTAATCTGGTTTTTCACCACTCCACAGTGCGTATGATATGCAGAACCGACGATCTCTTGGTTTTCGTGGGGTTTGAAGCTCAGATATGCATTTTCTGCGATAATCTTGGTGAGACTTCTGTCCAAAGTATGCAGAATCATCGAGATCGCACTTTTCGATCTATTTAATTCGAGAAACACGTTATCTGGTGTTTTCACCACTCCACAGTGCGTTTGATATGCAGAACCGGTGATATCTTGGTTTTTGTGGGGTTTCAAGCCGAGATATGCATTTTTTACGATAATGTTGGTGAGACTTCTGTCCGAAGTATGCATAACCATCGAGATCGCTCGTTTCGAGCTATTTAATGCGAGAAACACGTTATCTGGTGTTTTCACCACTCCACAGTGCGTATGATATGCAGAACCGACGATATCTTGGTTTTCGTGGGGTTTCAAGCTCAGATATGCATTTTCTGCGATAATCTGGGTGAGACTTCGATCCGAAGTATGCAGAGTCATCGAGATCGCTCTATTCGAGCTATTTAATGCGAGAAACACGTTATCTGGTGTTTCAGCACTCCACAGTGCGTTTGATATGCAGAACCAGCGATATCTTGGTTTTCGTGGGGTTTCTAGCAGAGATATGCATTTTCTGCGATAATCATGGTGAGACTTCTGTTAGAAGTATGCAGAATCATCGAGATTGCTCTATTCGAGCTACTTAATGCGAGAAACACGTTATCTGGTGTTTTCACCACTCCACAGTGCGTTTGATATGCAGAACCGGCGATATCTTGGTTTTCGTGGGGTTTCAAGCTGAGATATGCATTTTCTGCGATAATCTTGGTGAGACTTCTGTCCGAAGTATGCTCAATCATCGAGATCGCTCGTTTCGAGCTATGTAATGCGAGAAACACGTAATCTGGTTTTTCACCACTCCACAGTGCGTATGATATGCAGAACCGACGATATCTTGGTTTTCGTGGGGTTTGAAGCTCAGATATGCATTTTCTGCGATAATCTTGGTGAGACTTCTGTCCAAAGTATGCAGAATCATCGAGATCGCACTTTTCGATCTATTTAATGCGAGAAACACGTTATCTGGTGTTTCAGCACTCCACAGTGCGTTTGATATGCAGAACCAGCGATATCTTGGTTTTCGTGGGGTTTCTAGCAGAGATATGCATTTTCTGCGATAATCATGGTGAGACTTCTGTTAGAAGTATGCAGAATCATCGAGGTCGCACTTTTCGATCTATTTAATGCCAGAAACACGTTGTCTGGTGTTTTCAGCACTCCACAGTGCGTTTGATATGCAGAACCAGCGATATCGTGGTTTTCGTGGGGTTACAAGCTGAGATATGCAATTTCTGCGATAATCTTGGTGAGACTTCTGTCCGAAGTATGCATAATCATCGAGATCGCTCGATTCGAGCTATTTAATGCGAGAAACACGTTATCTGGTGTTTTCACCACTCCACAGTGCGTATGATATGCAGAACCGACGATATCTTGGTTTTCGTGCGGTTTCAAGCTCAGATATGCATTTTCTGCGATAATCTTGGTGAGACTTCGATCCGAAGTATGCAGAGTCATCGAGATCGCTCTATTCGAGCTATTTAATGCGAGAAACACGTTATCTGGTGTTTCAGCACTCCACAGTGCGTTTGATATGCAGAACCAGCGATATCTTGGTTTTCGTGGGGTTTCTAGCAGAGATATGCATTTTCTGCGATAATCTTGGTGAGACCTCTGTCCGAAGTATGCAGAAACATCAAGATCGCTCTTTTCGACCTATTTAATGCGAGAAACACGTTATCTGGTGTTTTCACCGCTCTACAGTGCGTATGATATGCAGAACCAGCGATATCTTGGTTTTCGTGGGGTTTCAAGCTGAGATATGCATTTTTTACGATAACCATGGTGAGACTTCTGTCCGAAGTATGCAGAATCATCGAGATCGCTCTTTTCGACCTATTTAATGCGAGAAACACGTTATCTGGTGTCTTCACCGCTCTACAGTGCGTTTGATATGCAGAACCAGCGATATCTTGATTTTCGTGGGGTTTCAAGCTGAGATATGCATTTTTTACGATAATCTTGGTGAGACTTCTGTCCGAAGTATGCTTAATCATCGAGATCGCTCTATTCGAGCTATTTAATGCGAGAAACACGTTACCTGGTGTTTCCAGCACTCCACAGTGCGTTTTATATGCAGAACCAGCGTTATCCTGGTTTTCGTGGGGTTTCAAGCTGAGATATGCAATTTCTGCGATAATCTTGGTGCGACTTCTGTCCGAAGTATGCGTAATCATCGAGATCGCTCGGTTCGAGCTATTTAATGCGAGAAACACGTTATCTGGTGTTTTCACCACTCCACAGTGCGTTTGATATGCAGAACCAGCGATATCTTGGTTTTCGTAGGGTTTCAAGCTCAGATATGCATTTTCTGTGATAATCTTGGTGAGACTTCTGTCCGAAGTATGCAGAGTCATCGAGATCGTACTTTTCGAGCTATTTAATGCGAGAAACAAGTTTTCTGGGGTTTTCACCACTCCACAGTTCGTTGGATATGCAGAACAGGAGATATCTTGGTTTTCGTGGGGTTTCTAGCAGAGATATGCATTTTCTACGATAAGCTTGGTGAGACATCTGTCCGAAGTATGCAGAAACATCGAGAGCGCTCTTATACGACCTATATAATGCGAGCAAACACGTTATCTGGTGTTTTCACCACTCCACAGTGCGTATGATATGCAGAACAAGAGATATCTTGGTTTTCGTGGGGTTTCTAGCAGAGATATGCATTTTCTGCGATAATCTTGGTGAGACTTCTCTCCGAAGTATGCTTAATCATCGAGATCGCTCTATTCGAGCTATTTAATGCGAGAAACAAGTTATCTGGTGTTTCCAGCACTCCACAGTGCGTTTTATATGCAGAACCAGCGATATCTTGGTTTTCGTGGGGTTTCAAGCTGAGATATGCAAATTCTGCGATAATCTTGGTGTGACTTCTGTCCGAAGTATGCGTAATCATCGAGATCGCTCGTTTCGAGCTATTTAATGCGAGAAACACGTTATCTGGTGTTTTCACCACTCCACAGTGCGTATGATATGCAGAACCGACGATATCTTGGTTTTCGTGGGGTTTCATGCTCAGATATGCATTTTTTACGATAATCTTGTTGAGACTTCTGTCCGAAGTATGCTTAATCATCGAGATCGCTCTATTCGAGCTATTTAATTCGAGAAACACGTTATCTGGTGTGTTCACCACTCCACAGTGCGTATGATATGCAGAACCGGCGATATCTTGGTTTTCGTGGGGTTTCAAGCTGAGATATGCATTATCTGCGATAATCTTGGTGAGACTTCTGTCCGAAGTATGCAGCAACATTAAGAGCGATCTTTTCGAGCTATTTAATGCGAGAAACACGTATTGTGGGGTTTTCACCACACCACATTTCGTTGGATGTGCAGATCCGGAGATATCTTGGTTTTCGTGGGGTTTCAAGCTGAGATATGCATTTTCTGCGATAATCTTGGTGAGACTTCTCTCCGCAGTATGCTTAATCATCGAGATCGCTCTATTCGAGCTATTTAATGCGAGAAACACGTTATCTGGTGTTTTCACCACTCCACAGAGCTTTTGATATGCAGAACCAGCGAAATCTTGGTTTTCGTGGGGTTTCAAGCTCAGATATGCATTTTCTGCGATAATCTTAGTGAGATTTCTGTCGGAAGTATGCAGAATCATCGAGATCGCATTTTCGAGCTATTTAATGCGAGCAACACGTTATCTGGGGTTTTCACCACTCCACAGTTCGTTGGATATGCAGAACCGGAGATATCTTGGTTTTCGTGGGGTTTCTAGCAGAGATATGCATTTTCTGCGATAATCATGGTGAGACTTCTGTTAGAAGTATGCAGAATCATCGAGATCGCACTTTTCGATCTATTTAATGCGAGAAACACGTTGTCTGGTGTTTTCCTCACTCCACAGTTGGTTTGATATGCAGAACCGGCGATGTTTGGTTTTTGTCGGGTTTCAAGCTGGGATATGCATTTTCTACGATAATCTTGGTGAAACATCTATCCGAAGTATGCAGAAACATCAAGAGCGATCTTTTCGAGCTATTTAATGCGAGAAACACGTATTCTGGGGTTTTCACCACACCACAGTTCGTTGGATGTGCAGATCCGGAGATATCTTGGTTTTCGTGGGGTTTCAAGCTGAGATATGCATTTTCTGCGATAATCTTGGTGAGACTTCTGTCCGAAGTATGCAGAATCATCGAGATCGCCGGTTTCGACCTATTTAATGCGAGAAACACGTTATCTGGTGTGTTCACCACTCCACAGTGCGTATGATATGCAGAACCGGCGATATCTTGGTTTTCGTGGGGTTTCAAGCTGAGATATGCATTATCTGCGATAATCTTGGTGAGACTTCTGTCCGAAGTATGCAGCAACATTAAGAGCGATCTTTTCGAGCTATTTAATGCGAGAAACACGTATTCTGGGGTTTTCACCACACCACAGTTCGTTGGATGTGCAGATCCGGAGATATCTTGGTTTTCGTGGGGTTTCAAGCTGAGATATGCATTTTCTGCGATAATCTTGGTGAGACTTCTCTCCGCAGTATGCTTAATCATCGAGATCGCTCTATTCGAGCTATTTAATGCGAGAAACAAGTTATCTGGGGTTTCCAGCACTCCACAGTGCGTATGATATGCAGAACCGACGATATCTTGGTTTTCGTGGGGTTTCATGCTCAGATATGCAATTTCTGCGATAATCTTGGTGAGACTTCTGTCCGAAGTATGCAGAATCATCGAGATCGCCGGTTTCGACCTATTTAATGCGAGAAACACGTTATCTGGTGTTTTCCTCACTCCACAGTTGGTTTGATATGCAGAACCGGCGATGTTTGGTTTTTGTCGGGTTTCAAGCTGGGATATGCATTTTCTACGATAATCTTGGCGAAACATCTATCCGAAGTATGCAGAAACATCAACAGCGATCTTTTCGAGCTATTTAATGCGAGAAACACGTATTCTGGGGTTTTCACCACACCACAGTTCGTTGGATGTGCAGATCCGGAGATATCTTGGTTTTCGTGTGGTTTCAAGCTGAGATATGCATTTTCTGCGATAATCTTGGTGAGACTTCTCTCCGAAGTATGCTTAATCATCGAGATCGCTCTATTCGAGCTATTTAATGCGAGAAACAAGTTATCTGGTGTTTCCAGCACTCCACAGTGCGTTTTATATGCAGAACCAGCCATATCTTGGTTTTCGTGGGGTTTCAAGCTGAGATATGCAATTTCTGCGATAATCTTGGTGAGACCTCTGTTAGAAGTATGCAGAATCATCGAGATCGCAATTTTCGAGCTATTTAATGCGAGAAACACGTTATCTGGTGTTTTCACCGCTCCACAGTTGGTTTGATATGCAGAACCGGCGATATTTTGGTTTTCGTCGGGTTTCAAGCTGAGATATGCATTTTTTACGATAATCTTGGTGAGACTTCTGTCCGAAGTATGCAGAATCATCGAGATCGCACTTTTCGAGCTATTTAATGCGAGAAACACGTTATCTGGTGTTTTCACCACTCCACAGAGGGTTTGATATGCAGAACCGGCGATATCTTGGTTTTTGTGGGGTTTCAAGCTGAGATAAGCATTTTTTACGATAATCTTGGTGAGACTTCTGTCCGAAGTATGCTTAATCATCGAGATCGCTCTATTCGAGCTATTTGATGCGAGAAACACGTTATCTGGTGTTTTCAGCACTCCACAGACCGTTTGATATGCAGAACCAGCGATATCTTGGTTTTCGTGGGGATTCAAGCTGAGATATGCAATTTCTGCGATAATCTTGGTGAGACTTCTGTCCGAAGTATGCTTAATCATCGAGATCGCTCGTTTGGAGCTATTTAATGCGAGAAACACGTTATCTGGTGTTATCACCACTCCACAGTGCGTATGATATGCAGAACCGACGATATCTTGGTTTTCGTGGGGTTTCATGCACAGATATGCATTTTTTACGATAATCTTGGTGAGACTTCTGTCCGAAGTATGCTTAATCATCGAGATCGCTCTATTCGAGCTATTTAATGCGAGAAACACGTTATCTGGTGTTTCCAGCACTCCACATAGCGTTTTATATGCAGAACCAGCGATATCTTGGTTTTCGTGGGGTTTCAAGCTGAGATATGCAATTTCTGCGATAATCTTGGTGAGACTTCTGTCCGAAGTATGCAGAATCATCGAGATCGCCGGTTTCGACCTATTTAATGCGAGAAACACGTTATCTGGTGTTTTCCTCACTCCACAGTTGGTTTGATATGCAGAACCGGCGATGTTTGGTTTTTGTCGGGTTTCAAGCTGGGATATGCATTTTCTACGATAATCTTGGCGAAACATCTATCCGAAGTATGCAGAAACATCAAGAGCGATCTTTTCGAGCTATTTAATGCGAAAAACACGTATTCTGGGGTTTTCACCACACCACAGTTCGTTGGATGTGCAGATCCGGAGATATCTTGGTTTTCGTGGGGTTTCAAGCTGAGATATGCATTTTCTGCGATAATCTTGGTGAGACTTCTCTCCGAAGTATGCTTATTCATCGAGATCGCTCTATTCGAGCTATTTAATGCGAGAAACAAGTTATCTGGTGTTTCCAGCACTCCACAGTGCGTTTTATATGCAGAACCAGCGATATCTTGGTTTTCGTGGGGTTTCAAGCTGAGATATGCAATTTCTGCGATAATCTTGGTGAGACCTCTGTTAGAAGTATGCAGAGTCATCGAGATCGTACTTTTCGAGCTATTTAATGCGAGAAACACGTTTTCTGGGGTTTTGACCACTCCTCAGTGCGTTTGATATGCAGAACCAGCGATATCTTGGTTTTCGTGGGGTTTCTAGCAGAGATATGCATTTTCTGCGATAATCATGGTGAGACTTCTGTTAGAAGTATGCAGAATCATCGAGATCGCTCTTTTCGACCTATTTAATGCGAGCAAACACGTTATCTGGTGTTTTCACCACTCCACAGTGCGTTTGATATGCAGAACCAGCGAAATCTTGGTTTTCGTGGGGTTTCAAGCTGCGATATGCATTATCTGCGATAATCTTGGTGAGACTTCTGTCCGAAGTGTGCAGAATCATCGAGATCGCTCTTTTCGAGATACTTAATGCGAGAAACAAGTTATCTGGTGTTTTCACCACTCCACAGTGCGTTTGATATGCAGAACCGGCGATATTTTGGTTTTCGTCGGGTTTCAAGCTGAGATATGCATTTTTTACGATAATCTTGGTGAGACTTCTGTCGGAAGTATGCAGAATCATCGAGATCGCACTTTTCGAGCTATTTAATGCGAGAAACACGTTATCTGGGGTTTTCACCACTCCACAGTTCGTTGGATATGCAGAACCGTAGATATCTTGGTTATCGTGGGGTTTCTAGCAGAGATATGCATTTTCTGCGATAATCATGGTGAGACTTCTGTTAGAAGTATGCAGAATCATCGAGATCGCCCTTTTCGATCTATTTAATGCGAGAAACACGTTGTCTGGTGTTTTCCTCACTCCACAGTTGGTTTGATATGCAGAACCGGCGATGTTTGGTTTTTGTCGGGTTTCAAGCTGGGATATGCATTTTCTACGATAATCTTGTTGAAACATCTATCCGAAGTATGCAGAAACATCAAGAGCGATCTTTTCGAGCTATTTAATGCGAGAAACACGTATTCTGGTGTTTTCACCACACCACAGTTCGTTGGATGTGCAGATCCGGAGATATCTTGGTTTTCGTGGGGTTTCAAGCTGAGATATGCATTTTCTGCGATAATCTTGGTGAGACTTCTGTCCGAAGTATGCAGAATCATCGAGATCGCCGGTTTCGACCTATTTAATGCGAGAAACACGTTATCTGGTGTTTTCACCACTCCACAATGCGTATGATATGCAGAACCGGCGATATCTTGGTTTTCGTGGGGTTTCAAGCTGAGATATGCATTATCTGCGATAATCTTGGTGAGACTTCTGTCCGAAGTATGCAGAATCATCGAGATCGCTCTTTTCTAGCTATTTAATGCGAGAAACACGTTTTCTGGGGGTTTCACCACTCCACAGTGCGTTTGATATGCAGAACCAGCGATATCTTGGCTTTCGTGGGGTTTCAAGCTGAGATATGCATTTTTTACGATAATCTTGGTGAGACTTCTGTCCGAAGTATGCAGAATCATCGAGATCGCTCTTTTCGAGCTACTTAATGCGAGAAACAAGTTATCTGGTGTTTTCACCACTCCACAGTGCGTTTGATATGCAGAACCAGCGATATCTTCTTTTTCGTGGGATTTCAAGCTCAGATATGCATTTTCTGCGATAATCTTAGTGAGATTTCTGTCGGAAGTATGCAGAATCATCGAGATCGCACTTTTCGAGCTATTTAATGCGAGAAACACGTTATCTGGGGTTTTCACCACACCACAGTTCGTTGGATATGCAGAACCGGAGATATCTTGGTTTTCGTGGGGTTTCTAGCAGAGATATGCATTTTCTGCGATAATCATGGTGAGACTTCTGTTAGAAGTATGCAGAATCATCGAGATCGCACTTTTCGATCTATTTAATGCGAGAAACACGTTGTCTGGTGTTTTCCTCACTCCACAGTTGGTTTGATATGCAGAACCGGCGATGTTTGGTTTTTGTCGGGTTTCAAGCTGGGATATGCATTTTCTACGATAATCTTGATGGAACACCTGTCCGAAGTATGCAGAATCATCAAGAGCGCTCTTTTCGAGCTATCTTATGCGAGAAACACGTTTTCTGGGGTTTTCACCACACCACAGTTCGTTGGATGTGCAGAACCGGAGATATCTTGGTTTTTGTGGGGTTTCAAGCTGAGATATGCATTTTTTACGATAATCTTGGTGAGACTTCTGTCCGAAGTGTGCAGAATCATCGAGATCGCTCTTTTCGAGCTACTTAATGCGAGAAACAAGTTATCTGGTGTTTTCACCACTCCACAATGCGTTTGATATGCAGAACCAGCGATATCTTAGTTTTCGTGGGGTTTCAAGCTCAGATATGCATTTTCTGTGATAATCTTAGTAAGATTTCTGTCGGAAGTATGCAGAATCATCGAGATCGCACTTTTCGAGCTATTTAATGCGAGAAACACGTTATCTGGGGTTTTCACCACTCCACAGTGCGTTTGATATGCAGAACCAGCGATATCCGGGTTTTCGTGGGGATTCAAGCTGAGATATGCAATTTCTGCGATAATCTGGGTGAGACTTCCGTCCGAAGTATGCTTAATCATCGAGATCGCTCGTTTCGAGCTATTTAATGCGAGAAACACGTTATCTGGTGTTTTCACCACTCCACAGTGCGTATGATATGCAGAACCGACGATATCTTGGTTTTCGTGGGGTTTCAAGCTCAGATATGCATTTTCTGCGATAATCTTAGTGAGATTTCTGTCGGAAGTATGCAGAATCATCGAGATCGCTCGTTTCGAGCTATTTAATGCGAGAATCACTTTATCTGGTGTTTTCACCACTCCACAGTGCGCATGATATGCAGAAAGTACGATAACTTGGTTTTTGTGGGGTTTCAAGCTGAGATATGCATTTTCTGCGATAATCTTGGTGAGACTTCGGTCAGAAGTATGCAGAATCATCGAGATCGCACCTTTCGATCTATTTAATGCGAGAAAACGTTGCCTGGTGTTTTCACCACTCCACAGTTGGTTTGATATGCAGAACCGGCGATGTTTGGTTTTCGTCGGGTTTCAAGTTGAGATATGCATTTTCTACGATAATCTTGGTGAAACATCTGTCCGAAGTATGCAGAATCATCAACAGCGCTCTTTTCGAGCTATCTTATGCGAGAAACACGTTTTCTGGGGTTTTCACCACACCACAGTTCGTTGGATGTGCAGAACCGGAGATATCTTGGTTTTCGTGGGGTTTCAAGCTGAGATATGCATTTTCTGCGATAATCTTGGTGAGACCTCTGTCCGAAGTATGCAGAAACATCGAGATCGCTCTTTTCGACCTATTTAATGCGAGAAACACGTTATCTGGTGTTTTCACCACTCCACAGTGCGTATGATATGCAGAACCGGCGATATCTTGGTTTTCGTGGGGATTCAAGCTCAGATATGCAATTTCTGCGATAATCTTGGTGAGACTCCTGTCCGAAGTATGCAGAGTCATCGAGATCGCTCTTTTCGAGCTACTTAATGCGAGAAACGAGTTATCTGGTGTTTTCACCACTCCACAGTGCGTTTGATATGCAGAACCGGCGATATCTTGGTTTTTGTGGGGTTTCAAGCTGAGATATGCATTTTTTACGATAATCTTGGTGAGACTTCTGTCCGAAGTATGCTTAATCATCGAGATCGTACTTTTCGAGCTATTTAATGCGAGAAACACGTTTTCTGGGGTTCTCACCACTCCACAGTTCGTTGGATATGCAGAACAGGAGATATCTTGGTTTTCGTGGGGTTTCTAGCAGAGATATGCATTTTCTGCGATAATCATGGTGAGACTTTTGTTAGGAGTATGCAGAATCATCGAGATCGCACCATTCGATCTATTTAATGCGAGAAACACGCTGTCTGGTGTTTTCACCACTCCACAGTTGGATCGATATGCAGAACCGGCGATGTTTGGTTTTCGTCGGGTTTCAAGTTGAGATATGCATTTTCTACGATAATCTTGGTGAAACATCTGTCGGAAGTATGCAGAAACATCAAGAGCGCTCTTTTCGAGCTATTTAATGCGAGAAACACGTTATCTGGTGTTTTCAGCACTCCACAGTGCGTTTGATATGCAGAACCAGCGATATCTTGGTTTTTGTGGGGTTTCAAGCTGAGATATGCATTTTTTACGATAATCTTGGTGAGACTTCTGTCCGAAGTATGCTTAATCATCGAGATCGTACTTTTCGAGCTATTTAATGCGAGAAACACGTTTTCTGGGGTTCTCACCACTCCACAGTTCGTTGGATATGCAGAACAGGAGATATCTTGGTTTTCGTGGGGTTTCTAGCAGAGAAATGCATTATCTGCGATAATCATGGTGAGACTTCTGTTAGAAGTATGCAGAACCATCGAGATCGCACTTTTCGATCTATTTAATGCGAGAAACACGTTGTCTGGTGTTTTCACCACTCCACAGTTGGTTTGATATGCAGAACCGGCGATGTTTGGTTTTCGTCGGGTTTCAAGCTGAGATATGCATTTTCTACGGTAATCTTGGTGAAACATCTGTCCGAAGTATGCAGAAACATCAAGAGCGCTATTTTCGAGCTATTTAATGCGAGAAACACGTTTTCTGGGGTTTTCACCACACCACAGTTCGTTGGATGTGCAGAACCGGAGATATCTTGGTTTTCGTGGGGTTTCAAGCTGAGATATGCATTTTCTGCGATAATCTTGGTGAGACATCTGTTAGAAGTATGCAGAACATCGAGATCGCACTTTTCGATCTATTTAATGCGAGAAACACGTTGTCTGGTGTTTTCACCACTCCACAGTTGGATTGATATGCAGAACCAGCGATATCTTGGTTTTCGTGGGGTTTCAAGCTCAGATATGCATTTTCTGCGATAATCTTGGTGAGACTTCTGTCAGAAGTATGCAGAATCATCGAGATCGCACTTTTCGAGCTATTTAATGCGAGAAACACGTTATCTGGTGTTTTCACCACTCCACAGTGCGTTTGATATGGAGAACCGGCGATATCTTGGTTTTTGTGGGTTTTCAAACTGAGATATGCATTTTTTACGATAATCTTGGTGAGACTTCTGTCCGAAGTATGCAGAAACATCGAGATCGCTCTTTTCGACCTATTTAATGCGAGAAACACGTTATCTGGTGTTTTCAGCACTCCACAGTTGGTTTGATATGCAGAACCGGCGATGTTTGGTTTTCGTCGGGTTTCAAGCTCAGATATGCATTTTCTTCGGTAATCTTGGTGAAACATCTGTCCGAAGTATGCAGAAACATCAAGAGCGCTCTTTTCGAGCTATTTAATGCGAGAAACACGTTTTCTGGGGTTTTCACCACACCACAGTTCGTTGGATGTGCACAACCGGAGATATCTTGGTTTTCGTGGGGTTTCAAGCTGAGATATGCATTTTCTGCGATAATCTTGGTGAGACCTCTGTCCGAAGTATGCAGAAACATCGAGATCGCTCTTTTCGACCTATTTAATGCGACAAACACGTTATCTGGTGTTTTCACCACTCCATAGTGCGTTTGATATGCAGAACCAGCGATATCTTGGTTTTCGTGGGGTTTCAAGTTGAGATATGCATTTTCTACGATAATCTTGGTGAAACATCTGTCCGAAGTATGCAGAATCATCAAGAGCGCTCTTTTCGAGCTATCTTATGCGAGAAACACGTTTTCTGGGGTTTTCACCACACCACAGTTCGTTGGATGTGCAGAACCGGAGATATCTTGGTTTTCGTGGGGTTTCAAGCTGAGATATGCATTTTCTGCGATAATCTTGGTGAGACCTCTGTCCGAAGTATGCAGAAACATCGAGATCGCTCTTTTCGACCTATTTAATGCGAGAAACACGTTATCTGGTGTTTTCACCACTCCACAGTGCGTATGATATGCAGAACCGGCGATATCTTGGTTTTCGTGGGGATTCAAGCTGAGATATGCAATTTCTGCGATAATCTTGGTGAGACTTCTGTCCGAAGTATGCAGAGTCATCGAGATCGCTGTTTTCGAGCTACTTAATGCGAGAAACAAGTTATCTGGTGTTTTCACCACTCCATAGTGCGTTTGATATGCAGAACCAGCGATATCTTGGTTTTCGTGGGGTTTCAAGCTCAGATATGCATTTTCTGTGATAATCTTAGTGAGATTTCTGTCGGAAGTATGCAGAATCATCGAGATCGCACTATTCGAGCTATTTAATGCGAGAAACACGTTATCTGGTGTTTTCAGCACTCCACAGTGCGTTTGATATGCAGAACCAGCGATATCTTGGTTTTCGTGGGGGTTCAAGCTGAGATATGCATTTTCTGCGATAATCTTGGTGAGACTTCTGTCCGATGTATGCAGAATCATCGAGATCTCTCTATTCAAGCTATTTAATGTGAGAAACACGTTTTCTGGGGTTTTCACCACACCACAGTTGGTTGCATATGCAGAACAGGTGATATCTTGGTTTTCGAGGGGTTTCAAGCTGAGATATGTATTTTCTGCGATAAACTTGGTGGGACTTCAGTCAGAAGTATGCAGAAGTATCTAGATCGCTCGTTTCGAGCTATTTAATGCGAAAAAACAAGTTTTCTGGTGTTTTGACGACTCCACAGTGCGATTGATATGTAGAGCCGCCAATAACATGGTTTTCGTGGGGCTTCCAGCTGAAATATGCATTTTCTGCGATAATCTTTGTGTTTCATCTATGAGAAGTATGCAGAATCATCCACAACGCTCTTTTCGAGCTAGTTAATGCGAGTAACACGTTTTCTGGTGTACTCACCACTCCACAGTGCGTTTGATATGCAGAACCGGCGACATCTTGGTTTTCGTGGGGTTTCAAGCTGAGATATGCATTATCTGCGATAATCTTGGTGAGACTTCTGTCTGAAGTGTGCAGAATCATCGAAATCGCTCTTTTCGAGCTATTTAATGCGAGAAACACGTTATCTGGTGTTTTCACCACTCCACAGTGCGTTTGATATGCGGAACAGGCGATATCTTGGTTTTTGTGGGGGTTCAAGCTGAGATATGCATTTTTTACGATAATCTTGGTGAGACTTCTGTCCGAAGTATGCTTAATCATCGAGATCGCTCTATTCGAGCTATTTAATGCGAGAAACACGTTATCTGGTGTTTTCAGCACTCCACAGTACGTTGGATATGCAGAACAGGAGATATCTTGGTTTTCGTGGGGTTTCTAGCAGAGATATGCATTTTCTGCGATAATCATGGTGAGACTTCTGTTAGAAGTATGCTTAATCATCGAGATCGCTCTATTCGAGCTATTTAATGCGAGAAACACGTTATCTGGTGTTTTCAGCACTCCACAGTACGTTGGATATGCAGAACAGGAGATATCTTGGATTACGTGGGGTTTCTAGCAGAGATATGCATTTTCTGCGATAATCATGGTGAGACTTCTGTTAGAAGTATGCAGAATCATCGAGATCGCACTTTTCGAGCTATTTAATGCGAGAAACACGTTATCTGGTGTTTTCACCACTCCACAGTGCGTATGATATGCAGAACCGGCGATATCTTTGTTTTCGTGGGGTTTCAAGCTGAGATATGCTTTATCTGCGATAATCTTGATGAGACTTCTGTCCGAAGTATGCTTAATCATCGAGATCGCTCATTTCGACCTATTTAATGCGAGACACACGTTATCTGGTGTTTTCACCACTCCACAGTGCGTATGATATGCAGAACCGGCGATATCTTGGTTTTCGTGGGGTTTCAAGCTGAGATATGCATTTTCTGCGATAAGCTTGGTGAGACATTTGTCCGAAGTATGCAGAAACATCGAGAGCGCTCTTTTCGAGCTATTTAATGCGAGAAACACGTTTTCTGGGGTTTTCACCACTCCACAGTTATTTGGATATGCAGAACAGGAGATATCTTGGTTTGCGTGGGGTTTCTAGCAGAGATATGCATTTTCTGCGATAATCTTGGTGAGACTTCTGTTAGAAGTATGCAGAATCATCGAGATCGCTCTTTTCGAGCTATTTAATGCGAGAAACACGTTATCTGGTGTTTTCACCACTCCACAGTGCGTATGATATGCACAACCGGCGATATCTTGGTTTTTGTGGGGGTTCAAGCTGAGATATTCATTTTTTACGATAATCTTGGTGAGACTTCTGTCCGAAGTATGCTTAATCATCGAGATCGCTCTATTCGAGCTATTTAATGCGAGAAACACGTTATCTGGTGTTTTCAGCACTCCACAGTACGTTGGATATGCAGAACAGGAGATATCTTGGTTTTCGTGGGGTTTCTAGCAGAGATATGCATTTTCTGCGATAATCATGGTGAGACTTCTGTTAGAAGTATGCAGAATCATCGAGATCGCACTTTTCGATCTATTTAATGCAAGAAACACGTTGTCTGGTGTTTTCACCACTCCACAGTGCGTATGATATGCAGAACCGGCGATATCTTGGTTTTCGTGGGGTTTCAAGCTGAGATATGCATTATCTGCGATAATCTTGGTGACACTTCTGTCCGAAGTATGCTTAATCATCGAAATCGCCCTTTTCGAGCTATTTAATGCGAGAAACAAGTTATCTGGCGTTTTCACCACTCCACAGTGCGTTTGATATGCAGAACCAGCGATATCTTGGTTTTCGTGGGGGTTCAAGCTGAGATATGCATTTTCTGCGATAATCTTGGTGAGACTTCTGTCCGATGTATGCAGAATCATCGAGATCGCTCTTTTCAAGCTATTTAATGTGAGAAACACGTTTTCTGGGGTTTTCACCACACCACAGTTGGTTGCATATGCAGAACAGGTGATATCTTGGTTTTCGAGGGGTTTCAAGCTGAGATATGTATTTTCTGCGATAAACTTGGTGGGACTTCAGTCAGAAGTATGCAGAAGTATCTAGATCGCTCGTTTCGAGCTATTTAATGCGAAAAAACAAGTTTTCTGGTGTTTTGACGACTCCACAGTGCGATTGATATGTAGAGCCGCCAATAACATGGTTTTCGTGGGGCTTCCAGCTGAAATATGCATTTTCTGCGATAATCTTTGTGTTTCATCTATGAGAAGTATGCAGAATCATCCAGAACGCTCATTTCGAGCTAGTTAATGCGAGTAACACGTTTTCTGGTGTTTTCACCACTCCACAGTGCGTTTGATATGCAGAACCGGCGACATCTTGATTTTCGTGAGGTTTCAAGCTGAGATATGCATTTTCTGCGATAATATTGGTGAGACTTCTGTCCGAAGTATGCAGAATCATCTAGATCGCTCGTTTCGAGAGATTTAATGCGAAAAACACGTTATCTGGTTGTTTTCACCACTCCACTGTGCGTTTGATATGCAGAACCGGCGACATCTTGATTTTCGTGAGGTTTCAAGCTGAGATATGCATTTTCTGCGATAATATTGGTGTTTCATCTATGAGAAGTATGCAGAATCATCGAGAACGCTCTTTTCGAGCTATTTAATGCAAGAAACACGTTGTCTGGTGTTTTCACCACTCCACAGTGCGTATGATATGCAGAACCGGCGATATCTTGGTTTTCGTGGGGTTTCAAGCTGAGATATGCATTATCTGCGATAAGCTTGGTGACACTTCTGTCCGAAGTGTGCAGAATCATCGAAATCGCCCTTTTCGAGCTATGTAATGCGAGAAACAAGTTATCTGGTGTTTTCACCACTCCACAGTGCGTTTGATATGCAGAACCAGCGATATCTTGGTTTTCGTGGGGGTTCAGGCTGAGATATGCATTTTCTGCGATAATCTTGGTGAGACTTCTGTCCGATGTATGCAGAATCATCGAGATCGCTCTTTTCAAGCTATTTAATGTGAGAAACACGTTTTCTGGGGTTTTCACCACACCACAGTTGGTTGCATATGCAGAACAGGTGATATCTTGGTTTTCGAGGGGTTTCAAGCTGAGGTATGTATTTTCTGCGATAAACTTGGTGGGACTTCAGTCAGAAGTATGCAGAAGTATCTAGATCGCTCGTTTCGAGCTATTTAATGCGAAAAAACAAGTTTTCTGGTGTTTTGACGACTCCACAGTGCGATTGATATGTAGAGCCGCCAATAACATGGTTTTCGTGGGGCTTCCAGCTGAAATATGCATTTTCTGCGATAATCTTTGTGTTTCATCTATGAGAAGTATGCAAAATCATCCAGCACGCTCTTTTCGAGCTAGTTAATGCGAGTAACACGTTTTCTGGTGTTTTCACCACTCCACAGTGCGTTTGATATGCAGAACCGGCGACATCTTGATTTTCGTGAGGTTTCAAGCTGAGATATGCATTTTCTGCGATAATATTGGTGAGACTTCTGTCCGAAGTATGCAGAATCATCTAGATCGCTCGTTTCGAGATATTTAATGCGAAAAACACGTTATCTGGTTGTTTTCACCACTCCACAGTGCGTTTGATATGCAGAACCGGCGACATCTTGATTTTCGTGAGGTTTCAAGCTGAGATATGCATTTTCTGCGATAATATTGGTGTTTCATCTATGAGAAGTATGCAGAATCATCGAGAACGCTCTTTTCGAGCTATTTAATGCGAGAAACACGTTATCTGGTGTTTTCACCACTCCACAGTGCGTTTGATATGCAGAACCAGCGATATCTTGGTTTTCGTGGGGTTTCAAGCTCAAATATGCATTTTTTGCGATAATCTTGGTGAGACTTCTGTCCGAAGTATGCAGAATCATCAAGATCGTACTTTTAGAGCTATTTAATGCGAGAAACACGTTTTCTGGGGTTTTCACCACTCCACAGTTCGTTGGATATGCAGAACAGGAGATATCTTGGATTTCGTCGGTGTTCAAGCTGAGATATGCATTTTCTACGATCATCTTGGTGAGACTTCTGTCAGAAGTATGCAGAATCATCGGGATCGCCTTTTTCGAGCTATTTAATGCGAGTAACACGTTATCTGGTGTTTTCACCACTCCACAGTGCTTTTGATATGCAGAACCGGCAACATCTTGATTTTCGTGAGGTTTCAAGCAGAGATATGTATTTTCTGCGATAATATTGGTGAGACTTCAGACAGAAGTATGCAGAATCATCTAGATCGCTCTTTTCGAGCTATTTAATGCGAAAAAACAAGTTTTCTGGTGTTTTCAACATTCCACAGTGCGTTTGATTTGCAGACCCGGCGACATCTTGGATTTCGTCGGGGTTCAAGCTGAGATATGTTTTTCTACGATAATCTTGGTGAGACTTCTGTCAGAAGTATGCAGAATCATCGGGATCGCTCTTTTCGAGCTATTTAATGCGAGAAAAACGTTATCTGGTGTTTTCACCACTCAGCAGTGCGTTTGATATGCAGAACCGGCGACATCTTGGATTTCGTCGGGGTTCAAGCTGAGATATGCATTTTCTGCGATAATATTGGTGAGACTTCAGACTGAAGTATGCAGAATCATCTAGATCGCTCTTTTCGAGCTATTTAATGCGAAAAACACGTTTCCTGGTGTTTTCAGAACTTCACGGTGCGTTTGATATGCGGAAACTGCGATATCTTCGTTTTCGTGGGGTTTCCAGCTAAGATATGCATTTTCTACGATAATCTCGGATATTCTTCTGTGAGAAGCTTGCAGAATCACAGAAATCGCTGTTTTCGTGCTATTTACTGCGAAAAACTCGTTTTCTCGTGTGTTCAGCACTCCACAGTGCGTTTGACATGCGGATACGGCGATATCTTCGGTTTCGTTGGGTTTCCAGATGAGCTATGCATTTTCAGTGATAATCTTCATGATTCTTCTGTGACAAGTGTGCAGAATCACCGAAATCGCTGTTTTCGTGCTATTTACTGCGAAAAACTCGTTTACTCGTGTGTTCAGTACTCCACAGTGCGTTTGACATGCGGAAACTGCAATATCTTCGGTTTTCGTTGGGTTTCCAGATGAGATATGCATTTTCAGTGATAATCCTCATGATTCTTCTGTGACAAGTGTAGAATCACCGAAATCGCTGTTTTCGTGCTATTTAATGCGAAAAACACGTTTTCCGGTGTTTTCAACATTCCACAGTGCGTATGATATGCGGAAACTGCGATATCTTCGGTTTCGTTGGGTTTCCAGATGAGATATGCATTTTCTACGATAATCTTGGATATTCTTCAGTGAGAAGCTTGCAGAATCACAGAAATCGCTGTTTTCGTGCTATTTACTGCGAAAAACTCGTTTACTCGTGTGTTCAGCACTCCACAGTGCGTTTGACATGCGGATACGGCAATATCTTCGGTTTTCGTTGGGTTTCCAGATGAGATATGCATTTTCAGTGATAATCTTCGAGTTTCGTCGGTGACAAGCGTGCAGAATAACCGAAATCGCTGTTTTCGTGCTATTTAATGCGAAAAACTCGTTTTCTCGTGTGTTCAGCACTCCACAGTGCGTTTGACATGCGGATACGGCGATATCTTCGGTTTCGTTGGGTTTCCAGCTGACATATGCATTTTCTGTGATAATCCTCATGATTCTTCTGTGACAAGCGTAGAATCACCGAAATCGCTGTTTTCGTGCTATTTAATGCAAAAAACACGTTTTCTGGGGTTTTTAACATTCCACAGTGCGTTTGATATGCGGAAACTGCGATATCTTCGGTTTCGTTGGGTTTCCAGCTAAGACATGCATTTTCAGTGATAATCTTCGAGTTTCTTCTGTGACAAGCGGTCAGAATAACCAAAATCGCTGTTTTCGTGCTATTTAATGCGAAAAACACGTTTTCTGGTGTTTTCAGAACTTCACTGTGAGTTTGATACGCGGAAACTGCGATATCTTCGTTTTCGTGGGGTTTCCAGCTGAGATATGCATTTTCAGGGTTAATCTTTATGATTCTTCTGTGGCAAGTGTGCAGAATCACCGAAATTGCTGTTATCGTGCTATTGAATGCGAAAAACACGTTTTCTGGTGTTTTCTGCACTCCACTGTCAGTTTGACATGTGGCATCAGCGATATCTTCGTTTTCGTGGGGTTTCCAGCTGAGAAATGCATTTTCTACGATAATCTTGTATATCCTTCTGCGAGAAGAATGCAGAATCACCGAAATCGCTGTTTTCGTGCTATTGAATGCGAGAAACTCGTTTTCTGGCGTTTTCAGCACTTCACAGTGCGTTTGATATGCGGAAACTGCGATATCTTCGTTTTCGTGTGATTACCAGCTAAGACATGCATTTTCAGTGATAATCTTCGAGTTTCTTCTGTGACAAGCGTTCAGAATAACCGAAATCGCTGTTTTCCTGCTATTTAATGCGAAAAACACGTTTTCTGGTGTTTTCAGCACTCCACTGTGCGTTTGACATACGGGTACAGCGATATCTTCGGTTACGTTGGGTTTCCAGTTGAGATGTGCATTTTCAGTGATCATCCTCATGATTCTTCCGTGACAAGTATGCAGAATCACCGAGATCGCTGTTTTGGTGCTATTGAATGCGAAAAACACGTTTTATGATGTTTTCAGCACTCCACAGTGCTTTTGATACGTTGATACAGCTATATCTTCGTTTCCGTGGGGTTTCCAGCTGGGACATGCATTTTCTACGATAAGCTTGGATATCCTTCCGCGAGAAGTATGCAAAATCACCGAAATCGCTGGCTCGCAGCTATATAAAGCGAAATAACACGATTCCTGGTGTCCCAGCACTCCACAGTGCGTTTGACATACGGATACAGCGATATCTTCGGTTTCGTTGGGTTTCGAGCTGACATATGCATTTTCAGTGATCATCCTCATGATTCTTCTGTGACAAGTATGCAGAATCACCGAGATCGCAGTTTTGGTACTATTGAATGCGAAAAACACGTTTTATGGTGTTTTCAGCACACCACAGTGCTCTTGATACGCCGATACAGCGATATCTTCGTTTCCGTGGGGTTTCCAGCTGGGACATGCATTCTCTACGATAAGCTTGGATATACTTCCGTGAGAAGTCTGCATAATCACCGAAATTGCAGTTTTCTTGCTATTGAATTCGAAAACCACGTTTTCTGGCGTTTTCAGCACTTCACAGTGCGTTTGATATGCGGAAACTGCGATATCTTCGTTTCCGTGGGGTTTCCAGCTGAGAAATGCATTTTCAGTGATAATCTTCGAGTTTCTTCTGTGACAAGCGTGCAGAATAATCGAAATCGCTGTTTTCGTGCTATTTAATGCAATAAACACGTTTTCATGTGTTTTCAGCACTCCACAGTGCGTTTGACATTCGGATACAGCGATATCTTCGGATTCGTTGGGTTTCCAGCTATGATATGCATTTTCAGTTATAATCTTCATGATTCTTCTGTGACAAGTGTGCAGAATCACCGAAATCGCTGTTTTCGTGCTATTTACTGCGAAAAACTCGTTTACTCGTGTGTTCAGCACTCCACAGTGCGTTTGACATGCGGAAACTGCAATATCTTCGGTTTTCGTTGGGTTTCCAGATGAGATATGCATTTTCAGTGATAATCCTCATGATTCTTCTGTGACAAGTGTAGAATCACCGAAATCGCTGTTTTCGTGCTATTTAATGCGAAAAACACGTTTTCTGGTGTTTTCAACATTCCACAGTGCGTATGATATGCGGAAACTGCGATATCTTCGGTTTCGTTGGGTTTCCAGATGAGATATGCATTTTCTACGATAATCTTGGATATTCTTCAGTGAGAAGCTTGCAGAATCACAGAAATCGCTGTTTTCGTGCTATTTACTGCGAAAAACTCGTTTACTCGTGTGTTCAGCACTCCACAGTGCGTTTGACATGCGGATACGGCAATATCTTCGGTTTTCGTTGGGTTTCCAGATGAGATATGCATTTTCAGTGATAATCCTCATGATTCTTCTGTGACAAGCGTAGAATCACCGAAATCGCTGTTTTCGTGCTATTTAATGCGAAAAACACGTTTTCTGGTGTTTTCAACATTCCACAGTGCGTATGATATGCGGAAACAGCGATATCTTCGTTTTCGTGGGGTTGCCAGCAGAGACATGCATTTTCAGTGATAATCTTCGAGTGTCTCCTGTGACAAGCGTGTAGAATCACCGAAATAGCTGTTTTCGTGCTATTTAATGCGAAAAACTCGTTTTCTCGTGTGTTCAGCACTCCACAGTGCGTTTGACATGCGGATACGGCGATATCTTCGGATTCGTTGGGATTCCAGCTATGATATGCATTTTCAGTGATAATCCTCATGATTCTTCTGTGACAAGTGTAGAATCACCGAAATCGCTGTTTTCGTGCTATTTAATGCGAAAAACACGTTTTATGGTGTTTTCAGCACTCCGCAGTGCGTTTGATATGCGGAAACAGCGATATCTTCGTTTTCGTGGGGTTGCCAGCTCAGACATGAATTTTCAGTGATAATCCTCATGATTCTTCTGTGACAAGTGTAGAATCACTGAAATCGCTGTTTTCGTGCTATTTAATGCGAAAAACACGTTTTCAGGTGTTTTCAGCACTCCACAGTGCGTTCGACATTCGGATACAGCGATATCTTCGGTTACGTTGGGTTTCCAGCTATGATATGCATTTTCAGTTATGATCTTCAGGATTCTTCTGTGACAAGTGTGCAGAATCACCGAAATCGCTGTTTTCGTGCTATTGAATGCGAAAAACAACTTTTGTGGTGTTTTCAGCACTCCACAGTGCGTTTGACATGCGGAAACTGCAATATCTTCGGTTTTCGTTGGGTTTCCAGATGAGATATGCATTTTCAGTGATAATCCTCATGATTCTTCTGTGACAAGTGTGCAGAATCACAGAAATCGCTGTTTTCGTGCTATTTACTACGAAAAACTCGTTTTCTCGTGTGTTCAGCACTCCACAGTGCGTTTGACATGCGGATACGGCGATATCTTCGGTTTCGTTGGGTTTCCAGATGAGCTATGCATTTTCAGTGATAATCTTCATGATTCTTCTGTGACAAGTGTGCAGAATCACCGAAATCGCTGTTTTCGTGCTATTGAATGCGAAAAACAACTTTTGTGGTGTTTTCAGCACTCCACAGTGCGTTTGACATGCGGAAACTGCAATATCTTCGGTTTTCGTTGGGTTTCCAGATGAGATATGCATTTTCAGTGATAATCCTCATGATTCTTCTGTGACAAGTGCAGAATCACCGAAATCGCTGTTTTCGTGCTATTTAATGCGAAAAACACGTTTTCTGGCGTTTTCAGCACGTCACAGTGCGTTTGATATGCGGAAACTGAGATATCTTCGTTTTCGTGGGGTTTCCAGCTAAGATATGCAGTTTCTACGATAATCTTGGATATTCTTCTGTGAGAAGCTTGCAGAATCACTGAAATCGCTGTTTTCGTGCTATTTACTGCGAAAAACTTGTTTTCTCGTGTGTTCAGCACTCCACAGTGCGTTTGACATGCGGATACGGCGATATCTTCGTTTTCGTTGCGTTTCCAGATAAGCTATGCATTTTCAGTGATAATCTTCATGATTCTGCTGTTACAAGAGTGCAGAATCACCGAAATCGCTGTGGTCGTGCTATTGAATGCGAAAAACCCGTTTTCTGGTGCTTTCTGCACTCCACTGAGAGTTTCACATGCGGAAACTGCGGTATCGTCGGTTTCGTTGGGTTTCCATTTGAGATATGCATTTTCTACGAGAATCTTGGATATGCTTCTGTGAGAAGTATGCAGAATCTCCGAAATCGCTGTTTTCGTGCTATTTAATGCGAAAAACACGTTTTCTGGTGTTTTCAGAACTTCACAGTGCGTTTGATATGCGGAAACTGCGATATCTTCGTTTTCGTGGGGTTTCCAGCTAAGACATGCATTTTCAGTGATAATCTTCGAGTTTCTTCCTGTGACAAGCGTGCAGAATAACCGAAATCGCTGTTTTCGTGATATTTAATGCGAAAAACACGTTTTCTGGCGTTTTCAGCACGTCACAGTGCGTTTGATATGCGGAAACTGCGATATCTTCGTTTTCGTGGGGTTTCCAGCTAAGATATGCATTTTCTACGATAATCTTGGATATTCTTCAGTGAGAAGCTTGCAGAATCACAGAAATCGCTGTTTTCGTGCTATTTACTGCGAAAAACTCGTTTACTCGTGTGTTCAGCACTCCACAGTGCGTTTGACATGCGGATAAGGCGATATCTTCGGTTTCGTTGGGTTTCCAGATGAGATATGCATTTTCAGTGATAATCCTCATGATTCTTCTGTGACAAGTGTAGAATCACCGAAATCGCTGTTTTCGTGCTATTTAATGCGAAAAACATGTTTTCTGGTGTTTTCAACATTCCACAGTGCGTATGATATGCGGAAACAGCGATATCTTCGTTTTCGTGGGGTTGCCAGCAGAGACATGCATTTTCAGTGATAATCTTCGAGTGTCTCCTGTGACAAGCGTGCAGAATAATCGAAATCGCTGTTTTCGTGCTATTTAATGCAATAAACACGTTTTCATGTGTTTTCAGCACTCCACAGTGCGTTTGACATTCGGATACAGCGATATCTTCGGATTCGTTGGGTTTCCAGCTATGATATGCATTTTCAGTTATAATCTTCATGATTCTTCTGTGACAAGTGTAGAATCACCGAAATCGCTGTTTTCGTGCTATTTAATGCGAAAAACCCGTTTTCTGGTGTTTTCTGCATTCCACTGAGAGTTTCACATGCGGATACAGCGATATCTTCGGTTTCGTTGGGTTTCCAGATGAGATATGCATTTTCAGTGATAATGTTCATGATTCTTCTGTGACAAGTGTAGAATCACCGAAATCGCTGTTTTCGTGCTATTTAATGCGAAAAACACGTTTTGTGGTGTTTTCAACATTCCACATTGCGTTTGATATGCGGAAACTGCGATATCTTCGGTTTCGTTGGGTTTCCAGATGAGATATGCATTTTCAGTGACAATCTTGGATATTCTTCTGTGACAAGTGTGCAGAATCACCTAAATTGCAGTTTTCTTGCTATTGAATTCGAAAAACACGTTTTATGGTGTTTTCAGCACTCCGCAGTGCGTTTGATATGCGGAAACAGCGATATCTTCGTTTTCGTGGGGTTGCCAGCTCAGACATGAATTTTCAGTGATAATCCTCATGATTCTTCTGTGACAAGTGTAGAATCACCGAAATCGCTGTTTTCGTGCTATTTAATGCGAAAAACACGTTTTCAGGTGTTTTCAGCACTCCACAGTGCGTTCGACATTCGGATACAGCGATATCTTCGGTTACGTTGGGTTTCCAGCTATGATATGCATTTTCAGTTATAATCTTCAGGATTCTTCTGTGACAAGTGTAGAATCACCGAAATCGCTGTTTTCGTGCTATTTAATGCGAAAAACTCGTTTTCTGGTGTTTTCAGCACTCCACAGTGCGTTTGATATGCGGAAACTGCGATATCTTCGGTTTCGTTGGGTTTCTAGCTAAGACATGCATTTTCAGTGATAATCTTCGAGTTTCTTCTGTGACAAGCGTGCAGAATCACAGAAATCGCTGTTTTCGTGCTATTTACTGCGAAAAACTCGTTTTCTCGTGTGTTCAGCACTCCACAGTGCGTTTGACATGCGGATACGGCGATATCTTCGGTTTCGTTGGGTTTCCAGCTGACATATGCATTTTCAGTGATAATCCTCTTGATTCTTCTGTGACAAGTGTAGAATCACCGAAATCGCTGTTTGCGTGCTATTGAATGCGAAAAACAACTTTTGTGGTGTTTTCAGCACTCCACAGTGCGTTTGACATGCGGAAACTGCAATATCTTCGGTTTTCGTTGGGTTTCCAGATGAGATATGCATTTTCAGTGATAATCCTCATGATTCTTCTGTGACAAGTGTAGAATCACCGAAATCGCTGTTTTCGTGCTATTTAATGCGAAAAACACGTTTTCTGGTGTTTTCAACATTCCACAGTGCGTATGATATGCGGAAACAGCGATATCTTCGTTTTCGTGGGGTTGCCAGCAGAGACATGCATTTTCAGTGATAATCTTCGAGTGTCTCCTGTGACAAGCGTGCAGAATAATCGAAATCGCTGTTTTCGTGCTATTTAATGCAATAAACACGTTTTCATGTGTTTTCAGCACTCCACAGTGCGTTTGACATTCGGATACAGCGATATCTTCGGATTCGTTGGGTTTCCAGCTATGATATGCATTTTCAGTTATAATCTTCATGATTCTTCTGTGACAAGTGTAGAATCACCGAAATCGCTGTTTTCGTGCTATTTAATGCGAAAAACCCGTTTTCTGGTGTTTTCTGCATTCCACTGAGAGTTTCACATGCGGAAACTGCGGTATCTTCGGTTTCGTTGGGTTTCCAGATGAGATATGCATTTTCAGTGACAATTTTGGATATTCTTCTGTGACAAGTGTGCAGAATCACCGAAATCGCTGTTTTCGTGCTATTGAATTCGAAAAACACGTTTTCTGGTGTTTTCAGCACTCCGCAGTGCGTTTGATATGCGGAAACAGCGATATCTTCGATTTCGTGGGGTTGCCAGCTCAGACATGAATTTTCAGTGATAATCCTCATGATTCTTCTGTGACAAGTGTAGAATCACCGAAATCGCTGTTTTCGTGCTATTTAATGCGAAAAACACGTTTTCAGGTGTTTTCAGCACTCCACAGTGCGTTCGACATTCGGATACAGCGATATCTTCGGTTACGTTGGGTTTCCAGCTATGATATGCATTTTCAGTTATAATCTTCAGGATCCTTCTGTGACAAGTGTAGAATCACCGAAATCGCTGTTTTCGTGCTATTTAATGCGAAAAACTCGTTTTCTGGTGTTTTCAGCACTCCACAGTGCGTTTGATATGCGGAAACTGCGATATCTTCGGTTTCGTTGGGTTTCCAGCTAAGACATGCATTTTCAGTGATAATCTTCGAGTTTCTTCTGTGACAAGCGTGCAGAATCACAGAAATCGCTGTTTTCGTGCTATTTACTGCGAAAAACTCGTTTTCTCGTGTGTTCAGCACTCCACAGTGCGTTTGACATGCGGATACGGCGATATCTTCGGTTTCGTTGTGTTTCCAGCTGACATATGCATTTTCAGTGATAATCCTCTTGATTCTTCTGTGACAAGTGTAGAATCACCGAAATCGCTGTTTTCGTGCTATTGAATGCGAAAAACAACTTTTGTGGTGTTTTCAGCACTCCACAGTGCGTTTGACATGCGGAAACTGCAATATCTTCGGTTTTCGTTAGGTTTCCGGATGAGATATGCATTTTCAGTGATAATCCTCATGATTCTTCTGTGACAAGTGTAGAATCACCGAAATCGCTGTTTTCGTGCTATTTAATGCGAAAAACACGTTTTCTGGTGTTTTCAACATTCCACAGTGCGTATGATATGCGGAAACAGCGATATCTTCGTTTTCGTGGGGTTGCCAGCAGAGACATGCATTTTCAGTGATAATCTTCGAGTGTCTCCTGTGACAAGCGTGCAGAATAATCGAAATCGCTGTTTTCGTGCTATTTAATGCAATAAACACGTTTTCATCTGTTTTCAGCACTCCACAGTGCGTTTGACATTCGGATACAGCGATATCTTCGGATTCGTTGGGTTTCCAGCTATGATATGCATTTTCAGTTATAATCTTCATGATTCTTCTGTGACAAGTGTAGAATCACCGAAATCGCTGTTTTCGTGCTATTTAATGCGAAAAACCCGTTTTCTGGTGTTTTCTGCATTCCACTGAGAGTTTCACATGCGGATACAGCGATATCTTCGGTTTCGTTGGGTTTCCAGATGAGATATGCATTTTCAGTGACAATCTTGGATATTCTTCTGTGACAAGTGTGCAGAATCACCTAAATTGCAGTTTTCTTGCTATTGAATTCGAAAAACACGTTTTATGGTGTTTTCAGCACTCCGCAGTGCGTTTGATATGCGGAAACAGCGATATCTTCGTTTTCGTGGGGTTGCCAGCTCAGACATGAATTTTCAGTGATAATCCTCATGATTCTTCTGTGACAAGTGTAGAATCACCGAAATCGCTGTTTTCGTGCTATTTAATGCGAAAAACACGTTTTCAGGTGTTTTCAGCACTCCACAGTGCGTTCGACATTCGGATACAGCGATATCTTCGGTTACGTTGGGTTTCCAGCTATGATATGCATTTTCAGTTATAATCTTCAGGATTCTTCTGTGACAAGTGTAGAATCACCGAAATCGCTGTTTTCGTGCTATTTAATGCGAAAAACTCGTTTTCTGGTGTTTTCAGCACTCCACAGTGCGTTTGATATGCGGACACTGCGATATCTTCGGTTTCGTTGGGTTTCTAGCTAAGACATGCATTTTCAGTGATAATCTTCGAGTTTCTTCTGTGACAAGCGTGCAGAATCACAGAAATCGCTGTTTTCGTGCTATTTACTGCGAAAAACTCGTTTTCTCGTGTGTTCAGCACTCCACAGTGCGTTTGACATGCGGATACGGCGATATCTTCGGTTTCGTTGGGTTTCCAGCTGACATATGCATTTTCAGTGATAATCCTCTTGATTCTTCTGTGACAAGTGTAGAATCACCGAAATCGCTGTTTGCGTGCTATTGAATGCGAAAAACAACTTTTGTGGTGTTTTCAGCACTCCACAGTGCGTTTGACATGCGGAAACTGCAATATCTTCGGTTTTCGTTGGGTTTCCAGATGAGATATGCATTTTCAGTGATAATCCTCATGATTCTTCTGTGACAAGTGTAGAATCACCGAAATCGCTGTTTTCGTGCTATTTAATGCGAAAAACACGTTTTCTGGTGTTTTCAACATTCCACAGTGCGTATGATATGCGGAAACAGCGATATCTTCGTTTTCGTGGGGTTGCCAGCAGAGACATGCATTTTCAGTGATAATCTTCGAGTGTCTCCTGTGACAAGCGTGCAGAATAATCGAAATCGCTGTTTTCGTGCTATTTAATGCAATAAACACGTTTTCATGTGTTTTCAGCACTCCACAGTGCGTTTGACATTCGGATACAGCGATATCTTCGGATTCGTTGGGTTTCCAGCTATGATATGGATTTTCAGTTATAATCTTCATGATTCTTCTGTGACAAGTGTAGAATCACCGAAATCGCTGTTTTCGTGCTATTTAATGCGAAAAACCCGTTTTCTGGTGTTTTCTGCATTCCACTGAGAGTTTCACATGCGGAAACTGCGGTATCTTCGGTTTCGTTGGGTTTCCAGATGAGATATGCATTTTCAGTGACAATTTTGGATATTCTTCTGTGACAAGTGTGCAGAATCACCGAAATCGCTGTTTTCGTGCTATTGAATTCGAAAAACACGTTTTCTGGTGTTTTCAGCACTCCGCAGAGCGTTTGATATGCGGAAACAGCGATATCTTCGTTTTCGTGGGGTTGCCAGCTCAGACATGAATTTTCAGTGATAATCCTCATGATTCTTCTGTGACAAGTGTAGAATCACCGAAATCGCTGTTTTCGTGCTATTTAATGCGAAAAACACGTTTTCAGGTGTTTTCAGCACTCCACAGTGCGTTCGACATTCGGATACAGCGATATCTTCGGTTACGTTGGGTTTCCAGCTATGATATGCATTTTCAGTTATAATCTTCAGGATTCTTCTGTGACAAGTGTAGAATCACCGAAATCGCTGTTTTCGTGATATTTAATGCGAAAAACTCGTTTTCTGGTGTTTTCAGCACTCCACAGTGCGTTTGATATGCGGAAACTGCGATATCTTCGGTTTCGTTGGGTTTCCAGCTAAGACATGCATTTTCAGTGATAATCTTCGAGTTTCTTCTGTGACAAGTGTAGAATCACCGAAATCGCTGTTTTCGTGCTATTGAATGCGAAAAACAACTTTTGTGGTGTTTTCAGCACTCCACAGTGCGTTTGACATGCGGAAACTGCAATATCTTCGGTTTTCGTTAGGTTTCCGGATGAGATATGCATTTTCAGTGATAATCCTCATGATTCTTCTGTGACAAGTGTAGAATCACCGAAATCGCTGTTTTCGTGCTATTTAATGCGAAAAACACGTTTTCTGGTGTTTTCAACATTCCACAGTGCGTATGATATGCGGAAACAGCGATATCTTCGTTTTCGTGGGGTTGCCAGCAGAGACATGCATTTTCAATGATAATCTTCGAGTGTCTCCTGTGACAAGCGTGCAGAATAATCGAAATCGCTGTTTTCGTGCTATTTAATGCAATAAACACGTTTTCATGTGTTTTCAGCACTCCACAGTGCGTTTGACATTCGGATACAGCGATATCTTCGGATTCGTTGGGTTTCCAGCTATGATATGCATTTTCAGTTATAATCTTCATGATTCTTCTGTGACAAGTGTAGAATCACCGAAATCGCTGTTTTCGTGCTATTTAATGCGAAAAACCCGTTTTCTGGTGTTTTCTGCATTCCACTGAGAGTTTCACATGCGGAAACTGCGGTCTCTTCGGTTTCGTTGGGTTTCCAGATGAGTTATGCATTTTCAGTGACAATTTTGGATATTCTTCTGTGACAAGTGTGCAGAATCACCGAAATCGCTGTTTTCGTGCTATTGAATTCGAAAAACACGTTTTCTGGTGTTTTCAGCAATCCACAGAGCGTTTGATATGCCGAAACTGCGATATCTTCGTTTTCGTGGGGTTTCCAGCTGAGACATGCATTTTCTACGATAATCTCGGATATTCTTCTGTGAGAAGTTTGCAGAATCACAGAAATCGCTGTTTTCGTGCTATTTAATGCGGAAAACTCGTTTTCTCGTGTGTTCAGCACTCCACAGTGCGTTTGACATGCGGATACAGCGATATCTTCGGTTTCGTTGGGTTTCCAGATGAGATATGCATTTTCAGTGACAATCTTGGATATTCTTCTGTGACAAGTGTAGAATCACCGAAATCGCTGTTTTCGTGCTATTTAATGCGAAAAACCCGTTTTCTGGTGTTTTCTGCATTCCACTGAGAGTTTCACATGCGGAAACTGCGGTATCTTCGGTTTCGTTGGGTTTCCAGATGAGATATGCATTTTCAGTGACAATTTTGGATATTCTTCTGTGACAAGTGTGCAGAATCACCGAAATCGCTGTTTTCGTGCTATTGAATTCGAAAAACACGTTTTCTGGTGTTTTCAGCACTCCACAGTGCGTTCGACATTCGGATACAGCGATATCTTCGGTTACGTTGGGTTTCCAGCTATGATATGCATTTTCAGTTATAATCTTCAGGATTCTTCTGTGACAAGTGTAGAATCACCGAAATCGCTGTTTTCGTGATATTTAATGCGAAAAACTCGTTTTCTGGTGTTTTCAGCACTCCACAGTGCGTTTGATATGCGGAAACTGCGATATCTTCGGTTTCGTTGGGTTTCCAGCTAAGACATGCATTTTCAGTGATAATCTTCGAGTTTCTTCTGTGACAAGCGTGCAGAATCACAGAAATCGCTGTTTTCGTGCTATTTACTGCGAAAAACTCGTTTTCTCGTGTGTTCAGCACTCCACAGTGCGTTTGACATGCGGATACGGCGATATCTTCGGTTTCGTTGTGTTTCCAGCTGACATATGCATTTTCAGTGATAATCCTCTTGATTCTTCTGTGACAAGTGTAGAATCACCGAAATCGCTGTTTTCGTGCTATTGAATGCGAAAAACAACTTTTGTGGTGTTTTCAGCACTCCACAGTGCGTTTGACATGCGGAAACTGCAATATCTTCGGTTTTCGTTAGGTTTCCGGATGAGATATGCATTTTCAGTGATAATCCTCATGATTCTTCTGTGACAAGTGTAGAATCACCGAAATCGCTGTTTTCGTGCTATTTAATGCGAAAAACACGTTTTCTGGTGTTTTCAACATTCCACAGTGCGTATGATATGCGGAAACAGCGATATCTTCGTTTTCGTGGGGTTGCCAGCAGAGACATGCATTTTCAGTGATAATCTTCGAGTGTCTCCTGTGACAAGCGTGCAGAATAATCGAAATCGCTGTTTTCGTGCTATTTAATGCAATAAACACGTTTTCATGTGTTTTCAGCACTCCACAGTGCGTTTGACATTCGGATACAGCGATATCTTCGGATTCGTTGGGTTTCCAGCTATGATATGCATTTTCAGTTATAATCTTCATGATTCTTCTGTGACAAGTGTAGAATCACCGAAATCGCTGTTTTCGTGCTATTTAATGCGAAAAACCCGTTTTCTGGTGTTTTCTGCATTCCACTGAGAGTTTCACATGCGGAAACTGCGGTCTCTTCGGTTTCGTTGGGTTTCCAGATGAGTTATGCATTTTCAGTGACAATTTTGGATATTCTTCTGTGACAAGTGTGCAGAATCACCGAAATCGCTGTTTTCGTGCTATTGAATTCGAAAAACACGTTTTCTGGTGTTTTCAGCAATCCACAGAGCGTTTGATATGCCGAAACTGCGATATCTTCGTTTTCGTGGGGTTTCCAGCTGAGACATGCATTTTCTACGATAATCTCGGATATTCTTCTGTGAGAAGTTTGCAGAATCACAGAAATCGCTGTTTTCGTGCTATTTAATGCGGAAAACTCGTTTTCTCGTGTGTTCAGCACTCCACAGTGCGTTTGACATGCGGATACAGCGATATCTTCGGTTTCGTTGGGTTTCCAGATGAGATATGCATTTTCAGTGACAATCTTGGATATTCTTCTGTGACAAGTGTGCAGAATCACCGAAATTGCAGTTTTCTAGCTATTGAATTCGAAAAACACGTTTTATGGTGTTTTCAGCACTCCGCAGTGCGTTTGATATGCGGAAACAGCGATATATTCGGTTTCGTGGGGTTGCCAGCTCAGACATGAATTTTCAGTGATAATCCTCATGATTCTTCTGTGACAAGTGTAGAATCACCGAAATCGCTGTTTTCGTGCTATTTAATGCGAAAAACACGTTTTCAGGTGTTTTCAGCACTCCACAGTGCGTTCGACATTCGGATACAGCGATATCTTCGGTTACGTTGGGTTTCCAGCTATGATATGCATTTTCAGTTATAATCTTCAGGATCCTTCTGTGACAAGTGTAGAATCACCGAAATCGCTGTTTTCGTGCTATTTAATGCGAAAAACTCGTTTTCTGGTGTTTTCAGCACTCCACAGTGCGTTTGATATGCGGAAACTGCGATATCTTCGGTTTCGTTGGGTTTCCAGCTAAGACATGCATTTTCAGTGATAATCTTCGAGTTTCTTCTGTGACAAGCGTGCAGAATCACAGAAATCGCTGTTTTCGTGCTATTTACTGCGAAAAACTCGTTTTCTCGTGTGTTCAGCACTCCACAGTGCGTTTGACATGCGGATACGGCGATATCTTCGGTTTCGTTGGGTTTCCAGCTGACATATGCATTTTCAGTGATAATCCTCTTGATTCTTCTGTGACAAGTGTAGAATCTCCGAAATCGCTGTTTTCGTGCTTTTTAATGCGAAAAACTCGTTATCTGGTGTTTTCAGCACTCCACAGTGCGTTTGATATGCAGAACCAGCGATATCTTGGTTTTCGTGGGGTTTCAAGCTGAGATATGCTATTTCTGCGATGATCGTGGTGAGACTTCTGTCCGAAGTATGCTTAATCATCGAGATTGCTCGTTTCGAGCTATTTATTGCGAGAAACACGTTATCTGGTGTTTTCACCACTCCACAGTGCGAATGATGTGCAGAAACGACGATATCCTAGTTTTCGTGGGGTTTCAAGCTCAGATATGCATTTTCTGCGATAATCTCGAATATTCTTCTGTGAGAAGCTTGCAGAATCACAGAAATCGCTGTTTTCGTGCTATTTACTGCCAAAAACTCGTTTTCTCGTGTGTTCAGCACACCACAGTGCGTTTGACATGCGGATACGGCGATAACTTCGGTTTGGTTAGGTTTCCAGATGAGCTATGCATTTTCAGTGATAATCTTCATGATTCTTCTGTGACAAGTGTGCAGAATCACCGAAATCGCTGTTTTCGTGCTATTGAATGCGAAAAACACGTTTTCTGGGGTTTTCAACATTCCACAGTGCGTTTGATATGCGGAAACTGCGATATCTACGGTTTCGTTGGGTTTCCAGCTAAGACATGCATTTTCAGTGATAATCTTGGAGTTTCTTCTGTGACAAGCGTGCAGAATCACAGAAATCGCTGTTTTCGTGCTATTTACTGCGAAAAACTCGTTTTCTCGTGTGTTCAGCACTCCACAGTGCGTTTGACATGCGGATACGGCGATATCTTCGGTTTCGTTGGGTTTCCAGTTAACACATGCATTTTCAGTGATAATCTTCGAGTTTCGTCGGTGACAAGCGTGCAGAATAACCGAAATCGCTGTTTTCGTGCTATTTAATGCGAAAAACTCGTTTTCTCGTGTGTTCAGCACTCCACAGTGCGTTTGACATGCGGATACGGCGATATCTTCGGTTTCGTTGGGTTTCCAGCTGACATATGCATTTTCAGTGATAATCCTCATGATTCTTCTGTGACAAGCGTAGAATCACCGAAATCGCTGTTTTCGTGCTATTTAATGCGAAAAACACGTTTTCTGGGGTTTTTAACATTCCACAGTGCGTTTGATATGCGGAAACTGCGATATCTTCGGTTTCGTTGGGTTTCCAGCTAAGACATGCATTTTCAGTGATAATCTTCGAGTTTCTTCTGTGACAAGCGTTCAGAATAACCAAAATCGCTGTTTTCGTGCTATTTAATGCGAAAAACACGTTTTCTGGTGTTTTCAGAACTTCACTGTGAGTTTGATACGCGGAAACTGCGATATCTTCGTTTTCGTGGGGTTTCCAGCTGAGATATGCATTTTCAGGGTTAATCTTTATGATTCTTCTGTGGCAAGTGTGCAGAAACACCGAAATTGCTGTTATCGTCCTATTGAATGCGAAAAACACGTTTTCTGGTGTTTTCTGCACTCCACTGTCAGTTTGACATGTGGCATCAGCGATATCTTCGTTTTCGTGGGGTTTCCAGCTGAGAAATGCATTTTCTACGATAATCTTGTATATCCTTCTGCGAGAAGAATGCAGAATCACCGAAATCGCTGTTTTCGTGCTATTGAATGCGAGAAACTCGTTTTCTGGCGTTTTCAGCACTTCACAGTGCGTTTGATATGCGGAAACTGCGATATCTTCGTTTTCGTGTGATTACCAGCTAAGACATGCATCTTCAGTGATAATCTTCGAGTTTCTTCTGTGACAAGCGTTCAGAATAACCGAAATCGCTGTTTTCCTGCTATTTAATGCGAAAAACACGTTTTCTGGTGTTTTCAGCACTCCACTGTGCGTTTGACATACGGGTACAGCGATATCTTCGGTTACGTTGGGTTTCCAGATGAGATGTGCATTTTCAGTGATCATCCTCATGATTCTTCCGTGACAAGTATGCAGAATCACCGAGATCGCTGTTTTGGTGCTATTGAATGCGAAAAACACGTTTTATGATGTTTTCAGCACTCCACAGTGCTTTTGATACGTTGATACAGCGATATCTTCGTTTCCGTGGGGTTTCCAGCTGGGACATGCATTTTCTACGATAAGCTTGGATATCCTTCCGCGAGAAGTATGCAAAATCACCGAAATCGCTGGCTCGCAGCTATATAAAGCGAAATAACACGATTCCTGGTGTCCCAGCACTCCACAGTGCGTTTGACATACGGATACAGCGATATCTTCGGTTTCGTTGGGTTTCGAGCTGACATATGCATTTTCAGTGATCATCCTCATGATTCTTCTGTGACAAGTATGCAGAATCACCGAGATCGCAGTTTTGGTACTATTGAATGCGAAAAACACGTTTTATGGTGTTTTCAGCACACCACAGTGCTCTTGATACGCCGATACAGCGATATCTTCGTTTCCGTGGGGTTATCAGCTGGGACATGCATTTTCCACGATAAGCTTGGATATACTTCTTGGAGAAGTATGCAGAATCACCGAAATTGCAGTTTTCTTGCTATTGAATGCGAAAAACACGTTTTCTGGCGTTTTCAGCACTCCACAGTGCTTTTGATACGCTGATACAGCGATATCTTCGTTTCCGTGGGGTTTCCAGCTGAGAAATGCATTTTCTACGATAATCTTGGATATCCTTCATGGAGAAGTATGCAGAATCACCGAAAGCGCTGTTATCGTGCTGTTTAATGCGAAAAACACGTTTTCTGGTGTTTTCAGCACTTCACAGTGCGTTTGATATGCGGAAACTGCGATATCTTCGTTTTCGTGGGGTTTCCAGCTGAGACATGCATTTTGTGCGATAATCTTGGATATTCTTCTGTGAGAAGTAGGCAGAATCACCGAAATTGCAGTTTTCTTGCTATTGAATGCGAAAAACACGTTTTCTGGCGTTTTCAGCACTCCACAGTGCTTTGGGTACGCTGATACAGCGATATCTTCGTTTCCGTGGGGTTTCCAGCTGGGACATGCATTTTCCACGATAAGCTTGGATATACTTCCGTGAGAAGTATGCATAATCACCGAAATTGCAGTTTTCTTGCTATTGAATGCGAAAAACACGTTTTCTGGCGTTTTCAGCACTTCACAGTGCGTTTGATATGCGGAAACTGCGATATCTTCGTTTTCGTGGGGTTTCCAGCTGAGACATGCATTTTGTGCGATAATCTTGGATATTCTTCTGTGACAAGTATGCAGAATCACCGAGATCGCTGTTTGGGTACTATTGAATGCGAAAAACGCGTTTTATGGTGTTTTCAGCACGCCACAGTGCTTTTGGTACGCTGATACAGCGATATCTACGTTTCCGTGGGGTTTCCAGCTGGGACATGCATTATCTACGATAAGCATGGATATCCTTCCGCGAGAAGTATGCAGAATCAGCGAAATCGCTGTTTTCGTGCTATTTAACGCGAAGAACACGTTTTCTGTTGTTTTCAGAATTTCACTGTGAGTTTGATACGCGGAAACTGCGATATCTTCGTTTTCGGGGGGTTTCCAGCAGAGACATGCATTTTCTACGATAATCTTGGATATCCTTCTTGGAGAAGTATGCAGAATCACCGAAAGCGCTGTTATCGTGCTGTTTAATGCGAAAAACACGTTTTCTGGTGTTTTCAGCACTTCACAGTGCGTTTGATATGCGGAAACTGCGATATCTTCGTTTTCGTGGGGTTTCCAGCTGAGACATGCATTTTGTGCGATAATCTTGGATATTCTTCTGTGAGAAGTAAGCAGAATCACCGAAATTGCAGTTTTCTTGCTATTGAATGCGAAAAACACGTTTTCTGGTGTTTTGTGCACTCCACTGTGCGTTTGACATACGGGTACAGCGATATCTTCGGTTACGTTGGGTTTCCAGATGAGATATGCATTTTCAGTGATAATCTTCATGATTCTTCTGTGACAAGTGTGCAAAAATACCGAAATCGCTGTTTTCGTGCTATTGAATGCGAAAAACACGTTTTATGGTGTTTTCAGCACTCCACAGTGCTTTTGATACGCTGATACAGCGATATCTTCGTTTCCGTAGGGTTTCCAGCTGGGACATGCATTTTCTACGATAAGCTTGGATATCCTTCCGCGAGAAGTATGCAGAATCAGCGAAATCGCTGTTTTCGTGCTATTTATTGCGAAAAACACGTTTTCTGGTGTTTTCAGCACTTCACAGTGCGTTTGACATGCGGCATCAGCGATATCTTCGTTTTCGTGGGGTTTCCAGCTGAGATATGCATTTCCTACGATAATCTTGGATATACTTCCGTGAGAAGTATGCATAATCACCGAAATTGCAGTTTTCTTGCTATTGAATGCGAAAAACACGTTTTCTGGCGTTTTCAGCACTTCACAGTGCGTTTGATATGCGGAAACTGCGGTATCTTTGTTTCCGTGTGGTTTCCAGCTGAGAAATGCATTTTCTACGATAATCATGGATATCCTTCTTGGAGAAGTATGCAGAATCACCGAAAGCGCTGTTATCGTGCAGTTTAATGCGAAAAACACGTTTTCTGGTGTTTTCAGCACTTCACATTGCGTTTGACATGCGGCATCAGCGATATCTTCGTTTTCGTGGGGTTTCCAGCTGAGATATGCATTTCCTACGATAATCTTGGATATACATCCGTGATAAGTATGCATAATCACCGACATTGCAGTTTTCTTGCTATTGAATGCGAAAAACACGTTTTCTGGCGTTTTCAGACCTCCACAGTGCTTTTGATACGCTGATACAGCGATATCTTCGTTTTCGGGGGGTTTCCAGCAGAGACATGCATTTTCTACGATAATCTTGGATATCCTTCTTGGAGAAGTATGCAGAATCACCGAAATTGCAGTTTTCTTGCTATTGAATGCGAAAAACACGTTTTCTGGCGTTTTCAGCACTCCACAGTGCTTTAGATACGCTGATACAGCGATATCTTCGTTTCCGTGGGGTTTCCAGCTGAGAAATGCATTTTCTACGATAATCTTGGATATCCTTCTTGGAGAAGTATGCAGAATCACCGAAAGCGCTGTTGTCGTGCTGTTTAATGCGAAAAACACGTTTTCTGGTGTTTTCAGCACTTCACAGTGCGTTTGATATGCGGAAACTGCGATATCTTCGTTTTCGTGGGGTTTCCAGCTGAGACATGCATTTTGTGCGATAATCTTGGATATTCTTCTGTGAGAAGTATGCAGAATCACCGAAATTGCAGCTTTCTTGCTATTGAATGCGAAAAACACGTTTTCTGGTGTTTTGAGCACTCCACTGTGCGTTTGACATACGGGTACAGCGATATCTTCGGTTACGTTGGGTTTCCAGATGAGATAAGCATTTTCAGTGATAATCTTCATGATTCTTCTGTGACAACTATGCAGAATCACCGAAATCGCAGTTTTCGTGCTATTGAATGCGAAAAACACGTTTCCTGGTCCTTTCTGCACTCTACAATGCGTTTGATATGCGGAAATAGCGATATCTCCGTTTGCGTGGGGTTGCCAGCTGAGACATGCATTTTCAGTGATAATCTTCGAGTGTCTCCTGTGACAAGCGTGCAGAATAATCGAAATCGCTGTTTTCGTGCTATTGAATGCGAAAAACACGTTTTATGGTGTTTTCAGCACTCCACAGTGCTTTTGATACGCTGATAGAGCGATATCTTCGTTTCCGTGGGGTTTCCAGCTAAGATATGCATTTCCTACGATAATCTTGGATATACTTCCGTGAGAAGTATGCATAATCACCGAAATTGCAGTTTTCTTGCTATTGAATGCGAAAAACACGTTTTCTGGAGTTTTCAGCACTTCACAGTGCGTTTGATATGCGGAAACTGCGATATCTTCGTTTCCGTAGGGTTTCCAGCTGGGACATGCATTTTCTACGATAAGCTTGGATATCCTTCCGCGAGAAGTATGCAGAATCAGCGAAATCGCTGTTTTCGTGCTATTTATTGCGAAAAACACGTTTTCTGGTGTTTTCAGCACTTCACAGTGCGTTTGACATGCGGCATCAGCGATATCTTCGTTTTCGTGGGGTTTCCAGCTGAGATATGCATTTCCTACGATAATCTTGGATATACATCCGTGATAAGTATGCATAATCACCGACATTGCAGTTTTCTTGCTATTGAATGCGAAAAACACGTTTTCTGGCGTTTTCAGACCTCCACAGTGCTTTTGATACGCTGATACAGCGATATCTTCGTTTTCGGGGGGTTTCCAGCAGAGACATGCATTTTCTACGATAATCTTGGATATCCTTCTTGGAGAAGTATGCAGAATCACCGAAATTGCAGTTTTCTTGCTATTGAATGCGAAAAACACGTTTTCTGGCGTTTTCAGCACTCCACAGTGCTTTTGATACGCTGATACAGCGATATCTTCGTTTCCGTGGGGTTTCCAGCTGAGAAATGCATTTTCTACGATAATCTTGGATATCCTTCTTGGAGAAGTATGCAGAATCACCGAAAGCGCTGTTATCGTGCTGTTTAATGCGAAAAACACGTTTTCTGGTGTTTTCAGCACTTCACAGTGCGTTTGATATGCGGAAACTGCGATATCTTCGTTTTCGTGGGGTTTCCAGCTGAGACATGCATTTTGTGCGATAATCTTGGATATTCTTCTGTGAGAAGTATGCAGAATCACCGAAATTGCAGCTTTCTTGCTATTGAATGCGAAAAACACGTTTTCTGGTGTTTTGAGCACTCCACTGTGCGTTTGACATACGGGTACAGCGATATCTTCGGTTACGTTGGGTTTCCAGATGAGATAAGCATTTTCAGTGATAATCTTCATGATTCTTCTGTGACAACTATGCAGAATCACCGAAATCGCAGTTTTCGTGCTATTGAATGCGAAAAACACGTTTCCTGGTCCTTTCTGCTCTCTACAATGCGTTTGATATGCGGAAATAGCAATATCTCCGTTTGCGTGGGGTTGCCAGCTGAGACATGCATTTTCAGTAATAATCTTCGAGTGTCTCCTGTGACAAGCGTGCAGAATAATCGAAATCGCTGTTTTCGTGCTATTGAATGCGAAAAACACGTTTTATGGTGTTTTCAGCACTCCACAGTGCTTTTGATACGCTGATAGAGCGATATCTTCGTTTCCGTGGGGTTTCCAGCTAAGATATGCATTTCCTACGATAATCTTGGATATACTTCCGTGAGAAGTATGCATAATCACCGAAATTGCAGTTTTCTTGCTATTGAATGCGAAAAACACGTTTTCTGGAGTTTTCAGCACTTCACAGTGCGTTTGATATGCGGAAACTGCGATATCTTCGTTTCCGTGGGGTTTCCAGCTGGGACATGCATTTTCTACGATAAGCTTGGATATCCTTCCGCGAGAAGTATGCAGAATCAGCGAAATCGCTGTTTTCGTGCTATTTAACGCGAAGAACACGTTTTCTGGTGTTTTCAGCACTCCACAGTGCGTTTGACATTCGTATACAGCGATATCTTCGTTTTCGTGGGGTTTCCAGCTGAGATATGCATTTCCTACGATAATCTTGGATATACTTCCGTGATAAGTATGCATAATCACCGAAATTGCAGTTTTCTTGCTATTGAATGCGAAAAACACGATTTCTGGCGTTTTCAGCACTCCACAGTGCTTTTGATACGCTGATACAGCGATATCTTCGTTTCCGTGGGGTTACCAGCTGAGAAATGCATTTTCTACGATAATCTTGGATATCCTTCTTGGAGAAGTATGCAGAATCACCGAAAGCGCTGTTATCGTGCTATTTAACGCGAAGAACACGTTTTCTGGTGTTTTCAGCACACCACAGTGCGTTTGACATGCGGCATCAGCGATATCTTCGGTTTCGTTGGGTTTCCAGCTGACATATGCATTTTCAGTGATCATCCTCATGATTCTTCTGTGACAAGTATGCAGAATCACCGAGATCGCTGTTTTGGTGCTATTGAATGCGAAAAACACGTTTTATGATGTTTTCAGCACTCCACAGTGCTTTTGATACGTTGATACAGCGATATCTTCGTTTCCGTGGGGTATCCAGCTGGGACATGCATTTTCTACGATAAGCTTGGATATCCTTCCGCGAGAAGTATGCAGATTCAGCGAAATCGCTGTTTTCGTGCTATTTAATGCGAAAAACACGTTTTCTGGTGTTTTCAGCACTTCACAGTGCGTTTGACATGCGGCATCAGCGATATCTTCGTTTTCGTGGGGTTTCCAGCTGAGATATGCATTTCCTACGATAATCTTGGATATACTTCCGTGATAAGTATGCATAATCACCGAAATTGCAGTTTTCTTGCTATTGAATGCGAAAAACACGTTTTCTGGTGTTTTCAGCACTTCACAGTGCGTTTGATATTCGGAAACTGCGATATCTTCGTTTTCGTGGGGTTTCCAGCTGAGACATGCATTTTGTGCGATAATCTTGGATATTCTTCTGTGAGAAGTATGCAGATTCACCGAAATCGCTGGCTCGCAGCTATATGAAGCGAAATAACACGATTCCTGGTGTCCCAGCACTCCACAGTGCGTTTGACATTCGGATACAGCGATATCTTCGGTTTCGTTGGGTTTCCAGCTGGGACATGCATTTTGTGCGATAATCTTGGATATGCTTCTGTGAGAAGTATGCAGAATCACCGAAATCGCTGGCTAGCAGCTATATAAAGCGAAATAACACGATTCCTGGTGTGCCAGCACTCCACAGTGCGTTTGACATACGGATACAGCGATATCTTCGGTTTCGTTGGGTTTCGAGCTGACATATGCATTTTCAGTGATCATCCTCATGATTCTTCTGTGACAAGTATGCAGAATCACCGAGATCGCTGTTTTGGTACTATTGAATGCGAAAAACACGTTTTATGGTGTTTTCATCACGCCACAGTGCTTTGGGTACGCTGATACAGCGATATCTTCGTTTCCGTGGGGTTTCCAACTGGGACATGCATTTTCCACGATAAGCTTGGATATACTTCCGTGAGAAGTATGCATAATCACCGAAATTGCAGTTTTCTTGCTACTGAATGCGAAAAACACGTTTTCTGGCGTTTTCAGCACTTCACAGTGCGTTTGATATGCGGAAACTGCGATATCTTCGTTTTCGAGGGGTTTCCAGCTGAGACATGCATTTTGTGCGATAGTCTTGGATATTCTTCTGTGAGAAGTATGCAGAATCACCGAAATTGCAGTTTTCTTGCTATTGAATGCGAAAAACACGTTTTCTGGTGTTTTGAGCACTCCACTGTGCGTTTGACATACGGGTACAGCGATATCTTCGGTTACGTTGGGTTTCCAGATGAGATATGCATTTTCAGTGATAATCTTCATGATTCTTCTGTGACAAGTGTGCAAAAATACCGAAATCGCTGTTTTCGTGCTATTTAATGCGAAATACACGTTTTCTGGTGTTTTCAGCACTCCACAGTGCGTTTGACATTCGGATACAGCGATATCTTCGGTTTCGTTGGGTTTCCAGCTGACATATGCATTTTCAGTGATCATCCTCATGATTCTTCTGTGACAAGTATGCAGAATCACCGAGATCGCTGTTTTGGTGCTATTGAATGCGAAAAACACGTTTTATGGTGTTTTCAGCACTCCACAGTGCTTTTGATCCGCTGATACAGCGATATCTTCGTTTCCGTAGGGTTTCCAGCTGGGACATGCATTTTCTACGATAAGCTTGGATATCCTTCCGCGAGAAGTATGCAGAATCAGCGAAATCGCTGTTTTCGTGCTATTTATTGCGAAAAACACGTTTTCTGGTGTTTTCAGCACTTCACAGTGCGTTTGACATGCGGCATCAGCGATATCTTCGTTTTCGTGGGGTTTCCAGCTGAGATATGCATTTCCTACGATAATCTTGGATATACTTCCGTGAGAAGTATGCATAATCACCGAAATTGCAGTTTTCTTGCTATTGAATGCGAAAAACACGTTTTCTGGCGTTTTCAGCACTCCACAGTGCTTTTGATACGCTGATACAGCGATATCGTCGATTTCGTGTGGTTGCCAGCTAAGACATGCATTTTCAGTGATAATCTTCGAGTTTCTTCTGTGACAAGCGTTCAGAATAACCGAAATCGCTGTTTTCGTGCTATTTAATGCGAAAAACACGTTTTCTGGTGTTTTCAGAACTTCACTGTGAGTTTGATACGCGGAAACTGCGATATCTTCGTTTTAGGGGGGTTTCCAGCAGAGACATGCATTTTCTACGATAATCTTGGATATCCTTCTTGGAGAAGTATGCAGAATCACCGAAATTGCAGTTTTCTTGCTATTGAATGCGAAAAACACGTTTTTTGGCGTTTTCAGCACTCCACAGTGCTTTTGATACGCTGATACAGCGATATCTTCGTTTCCGTGGGGTTTCCAGCTGAGACATGCATTTTCTACGATAATCTTGGATATCCTTCTTGGAGAAGTATGCAGAATCACCGAAAGCGCTGTTATCGTGCTGTTTAATGCGAAAAACACGTTTTCTGGTGTTTTCAGCACTTCACAGTGCGTTTGATATGCGGAAACTGCGATATCTTCGTTTTCGTGGGGTTTCCAGCTGAGACATGCATTTTGTGCGATAATCTTGGATATTCTTCTGTGAAAAGTATGCAGAATCACCGAAATCGCTGGCTCGCAGCTATATAAAGCGAAATAACACGATTCCTGGTGTCCCAGCACTCCACAGTGCGTTTGACATTCGGATACAGCGATATCTTCGGTTTCGTTGGGTTTCCAGCTGACATATGCATTTTCAGTGATCATCCTCATGATTCTTCTGTGACAAGTATGCAGAATCGCCGAGATCGCTGTTTTGGAACTATTGAATGCGAAAAACACGTTTTGTGGTGTTTTCAGCACGCCACAGTGCTTTTGGTACGCTGATACAGCGATATCTTCGTTTCCGTGGGGTTTCCAGCTGACATATGCATTTTCAGTGATCATCCTCATGATTCTTCTGTGACAACTATGCAGAATCACCGAAATCGCAGTTTTCGTGCTATTGAATGCGAAAAACACGTTTCCTGGTGATTTCTGCACTCTACAATGCGTTTGATATGCGGAAATAGCGATATCTTCGTTTTCGTGGGGTTTCCAGCTGGGACATGCATTTTCTACGATAAGCTTGGATATTCATCTGTGAGAAGTATGCAGAATCACCGAAATTGCAGTTTTCTTGCTATTGAATGCGAAAAACACGTTTTCTGGAGTTTTGAGCACTCCACTGTGCGTTTGACATACGGGTACAGCGATATCTTCGGTTACGTTGGGTTTCCAGATGAGATATGCATTTTCAGTGATAATCTTCATGATTCTTCTGTGACAAGTGTGCAGAAATACCGAAATCTCTGTTTTCGTGCTATTTAATGCGAAATTCGCGTTTTCTGGTGTTTTCAGCACTCCACAGTGCGTTTGACATTCGGATACAGCGATATCTTCGGTTTCGTTGGGTTTCCAGCTGAGATATGCATTTTCAGTGATAATCTTCACGATTCTGCTATTACAAGTGTGCAGTAACACCGAAATCGCTGTTTTCGTGCTTTTGAATGCGAAAAACACGTTTTCTGGTGTTTTCAGCACTCCACAGTGCGTTTGATATGCGGAAACTGCGATATCTTCGGTGTCGTTGTTGTTTCCAGCTGAGATATGCATTTTCAGTGATGATCTTCACGATTCTGCTGTTACAAGTTTGCAGAAACACCGAAATCGCTGTTTTCGTGCTATTGAATGCGAAAAACACGTTTTCTGGTGTTTTCAGCACGCCACAGAGCGTTTGACATGCGGAAACTGCGATATCTTCGGTATCGTTGTTGTTTCCAGCTGAGATATGCATTTTCAGTGATCATCCTCATGATTCTTCTGTGACAACTATGCAGAATCACCGAAATCGCAGTTTTCGTGCTATTGAATGCGAAAAACACGTTTCCTGGTGCTTTCTGCACTCTACAATGCGTTTGATATGCGGAAATAGCGATATCTTCGTTTTCGTGGGGTTGCCAGCTGAGACATGCATTTTCAGTGATAATCTTCGAGTGTCTCCTGTGACAAGCGTGCAGAATAATCGAAATCGCTGTTTTCGTGCTATTGAATGCGAAAAACACGTTTTATGGTGTTTTCAGCACTCCACAGTGCTTTTGATACGCTGATAGAGCGATGTCTTCGTTTCCGTGGGGTTTCCAGCTGGGACATGCATTTTCCACGATAAGCTTGGATATACTTCCGTGAGAAGTATGCTTAATCACCGAAATTGCAGTTTTCTTGCTATTGAATGCGAAAAACATGTTTCCTGGTGTTTTCAGCACTCCACAGTGCGTTTGATATGCGGAAACTGCGATATCTTCGGTTTCGTTGGGTTTCCAGCTGAGATATGCATTTTCAGTGATAATCTTCGAGATGCTTCTGTGACAAGTGTGCAGATTCACCGAAATCGCTGTTTTCGTGCTATTGAATGCAAAAAATACGTTTTCTGGTGTTTTCAGCACTCCACAGTGCGTTTGGTACGCTGATACAGCGATATCTTCGTTTTCGTGTGGTTGCCAGCTAAGACATGCTTCTTCAGTGATAATCTTCGAGTTTCTTCTGTGACAAGTGTGCAGAAATACCGAAATCGTTGTTTTCGTGCTATTTAATGCGAAATACACGTTTTCTGGTGTTTTCAGCAATCCACAGTGCGATTGACATTCGGATACAGCGATATCTTCGGTTTCGTTGGGTTTCCAGCTGACATATGCATTTTCAGTGATCATCCTCATGATTCTTCTGCGAGAAGTATGCAGAATCACCGAAATCGCTGTTTTCGTGCTATTGAATGCGAGAAACTCGTTTTCTGGTGTTTTGAGCACTCCACTGTGCGATTGACATGCGGGTACAGCGATATCTTCGTTTCCGTGAGGTTTCCAGCTGGGACATGCATTTTCTAGGATAAGCTTGGATATCCTTCTGCGAGAAGTATGCAGAATCACCGAAATCGCTGTTTTCGTGCTATTGAATGCGAGAAACTCGTTTTCTGGTGTTTTGAGCACTCCACTGTGCGATTGACATGCGGGTACAGCGATATCTTCGTTTCCGTGGGGTTTCCAGCTGGGACATGCATTTTCTACGATAAGCTTGGATATCCTTCCGCGAGAAGTATGCATAATCACCGAAATTGCAGTTTTCTTGCTATTGAATGCGAAAAACACGTTTCCTGGTGTTTTCAGCACTCCACAGTGCGTTTGATATGCGGAAACTGCGATATCTTCGGTTTCGTTGGGTTTCCAGCTGAGATATGCATTTTCAGTGATAATCTTCGAGATGCTTCTGTGACAAGTGTGCAGATTCACCGAAATCGCTGTTTTCTTGCTATTGAATGCGAAAAACACGTTTTCTGGCGTTTTCAGCACTCCACAGTGCTTTTGATACGCTGATACAGCGATATCGTCGATTTCGTGTGGTTGCCAGCTCAGACATGCATTTTCAGTGATAATCTTCGAGTTTCTTCTGTGACAAGAATTCAGAATAACCGAAATCGCTGTTTTCGTGCTATTTAATGCGAAAAACACGTTTTCTGGTGTTTTCAGAACTTCACTGTGAGTTTGATACGCGGAAACTGCGATATCTTCGTTTTCGAGGGGTTTCCAGCAGAGACATGCATTTTCTACGATAATCTTGGATATCCTTCTTGGAGAAGTATGCAGAATCCCCGAAATTGCAGTTTTCTTGCTATTGAATGCGAAAAACACGTTTTCTGGCGTTTTCAGCACTCCACAGTGCTTTTGATACGCTGATACAGCGATATCTTCGTTTCCGTGGGGTTTCCAGCTGAGAAATGCATTTTGTACGATAATCTTGGATATCCTTCTTGGAGAAGTATGCAGAATCACCGAAAGCGCTGTTATCGTGCTGTTTAATGCGAAAAACACGTTTTCTGGTGTTTTCAGCACTTCACAGTGCGTTTGATATGCGGAAACTGCGATATCTTCGTTTCCGTGGGGTTTCCAGCTGGGACATGCATTTTCTACGATAAGCTTGGATATTCTTCTGTGAGAAGTATGCAGAATCACCGAAATTGCAGTTTTCTTGCTATTGAATGCGAAAAACACGTTTTCTGGTGTTTTGAGCACTCCACTGTGCGTTTGACATACGGGTACAGCGATATCTTCGGTTACGTTGGATTTCCAGATGAGATATGCATTTTCAGTGATAATCTTCATGATTCTTCTGTGACAAGTGTGCAGAAATACCGAAATCGCTGTTTTCGTGCTATTTAATGCGAAATACACGTTTTCTGGTGTTTTCAGCACTCCACAGTGCGTTTGACATTCGGATACAGCGATATCTTCGGTTTCGTTGGGTTTCCAGCTGAGATATGCATTTTCAGTGATAATCTTCACGATTCTGCTGTTACAAGTGTGCAGAAACACTGAAATCGCTGTTTTCGTGCTTTTGAATGCGAAAAACACGTTTTCTGGTGTTTTCAGCCCTCCACAGTGCGTTTGATATGCGGAAACTGCGATATCTTCGGTGTCGTTGTTGTTTCCAGCTGAGATATGCATTTTCAGTGATAATCTTCACGATTCTGCTGTTACAAGTGTGCAGAAACACCGAAATCGCTGTTTTCGTGCTATTGATTACGAAAAACACGTTTCCTGGTGCTTTCTGCACTCTACAATGCGTTTGATATGCGGAAAATGCGATATCTTCGTTTTCGTGGGATTGCCAGCTGAGACATGCATTTTCAGTGATAATCTTCGAGTGTCTCCTGTGACAAGCTTGCAGAATAATCGAAATCGCTGTTTTCGTGCTATTGAATGCAAAAAATACGTTTTCTGGTGTTTTCAGCACTCCACAGTGCGTTTGGTACGCTGATACAGCGATATCTTCGTTTTCGTGTGCTTGTCAGCTAAGACATGCATTTTCAGTGATAATCTTCGAGTTTCTTCTGTGACAAGTGTGCAGAAATACCGAAATTGTTGTTTTCGTGCTATTTAATGCGAAATACACGTTTTCTGGTGTTTTCAGCAATCCACAGTGCGTTTGACATTCGGAAACTGCGATATCTTCGGTGTCGTTGTTGTTTCCAGCTGAGATATGCATTTTCAGTGATCATCCTCATGATTCTTCTGTGACAAGTATGCAGAATCACCGAGATCGCTGTTTTGGGGCTATTGAATGCGAAAAACACATTTCCTGGTGCTTTCTGCACTCTACAATGCGTTTGATATGCGGAAAATGCGATATCTTCGTTTTCGTGGGGTTGCCAGCTGAGACATGCATTTTCAGTGATAATCTTCGAGTGTCTCCTGTGACAAGCGTGCAGAATAATCGAAATCGCTGTTTTCGTGCTATTGAATGCGAAAAACACGTTTTATGGTGTTTTCAGCACTCCACAGTGCTTTTGATACCCTGATAGAGCGATATCTTCGTTTCCGTGGGGTTTCCAGCTAAGATATGCATTTCCTACGAAAATCTTGGATATACTTCCGTGAGAAGTATGCATAATCACCGAAATTGCAGTTTTCTTGCTATTGAATTCGAAAAACACGTTTCCTGGTGTTTTCAGCACTCCACAGTGCGTTTGATATGCGGAAACTGCGATATCTTCGGTTTCGTTGGGTTTCCAGCTGAGATATGCATTTTCAGTGATAATCTTCGAGATGCTTCTGTGACAAGTGTGCAGAAATACCGAAATCGCTGTTTTCGTGCTATTTAATGCGAAATACACGTTTCCTGGTGTTTTCAGCACTCCACAGTGCGTTTGATATGCGGAAACTGCGATATCTTCGGTTTCGTTGGGTTTCCAGCTGAGATATGCATTTTCAGTGATAATCTTCGAGATGCTTCTGTGACAAGTGTGCAGAAATACCGAAATCGCTGTTTTCGTGCTATTTAATGCGAAATACACGTTTTCTGGTGTTTTCAGCACTCCACAGTGCGTTTGACATTCGGATACAGCGATATCTTCGGTTTCGTTGGGTTTCCAGCTGAGACATGCATTTTCAGTGATAATCTTCGAGTGTCTCCTGTGACAAGCTTTCAGAATAATCGAAATCGCTGTTTTCGTGCTATTGAATGCAAAAAATACGTTTTCTGGTGTTTTCAGCACTCCACAGTGCGTTTGGTACGCTGATACAGCGATATCTTCGTTTTCGTGTGCTTGTCAGCTAAGACATGCATTTTCAGTGATAATCTTCGAGTTTCTTCTGTGACAAGTGTGCAGAAATACCGAAATCGTTGTTTTCGTGCTATTTAATGCGAAATACACGTTTTCTGGTGTTTTCAGCAATCCACAGTGCGATTGACATTCGGATACAGCGATATCTTCGGTTTCGTTGGGTTTCCAGCTGACATATGCATTTTCAGTGATCATCCTCATGATTCTTCTGTGACAAGTATGCAGAATCACCGAGATCGCTGTTTTGGGGCTATTGAATGCGAAAAACACGTTTTATGGTGTTTTCAGCACTCCACAGTGCTTTTGATACGCTGATACAGCGATATCTTCGTTTCCGTGAGATTTCCAGCTGGGACATGCATTTTCTAGGATAAGCTTGGATATCCTTCTGCGAGAAGTATGCAGAATCACCGAAATCGCTGTTTTCGTGCTATTGAATGCGAGAAACTCGTTTTCTGGTGTTTTGAGCACTCCACTGTGCGATTGACATGCGGGTACAGCGATATCTTCGTTTCCGTGGGGTTTCCAGCTGGGACATGCATTTTCTACGATAAGCTTGGATATCCTTCCGCGAGAAGTAAGCAGAATCACCGAAATCGCTGTTTTCGTGCTATTGAATGCGAGAAACTCGTTTTCTGGTGTTTTGAACACTCCACTGTGCGTTTGACATGCGGGTACAGCGATATCGTCGTTTTCGTGTGATTGCAAGCTAAGACATGCATTTTCAGTGATAATCTTCGAGATTCTTCTGTGACAAGCGTTCAGAATAACCGAAATCGCTGTTTTCGTGCTATTTAATGCGAACAACACTTTTTCTGGTGTTTTCATAACTTCACTGTGAGTTTGATACGCGGAAACTGCGATATCTTCGGTTTCGTTGGGTTTCCAGATGAGATATGCATTTTCAGTGATAATCTTCATGATTCTTCTGTGACATGTGTGCAGAAATACCGAAATCGCTGTTTTCGTGCTATTTAATGCGAAATACACGTTTTCTGGTGTTTTCAGCAATCCACAGTGCGTTTGACATTCGGAAACTGCGATATCTTCGGTGTCGTTGTTGTTTCCAGCTGAGATATGCATTTTCAGTGATCATCCTCATGATTCTTCTGTGACAAGTATGCAGAATCACCGAGATCGCTGTTTTGGGGCTATTGAATGCGAAAAACACATTTCCTGGTGCTTTCTGCACTCTACAATGCGTTTGATATGCGGAAAATGCGATATCTTCGTTTTCGTGGGGTTGCCAGCTGAGACATGCATTTTCAGTGATAATCTTCGAGTGTCTCCTGTGACAAGCGTGCAGAATAATCGAAATCGCTGTTTTCGTGCTATTGAATGCGAAAAACACGTTTTATGGTGTTTTCAGCACTCCACAGTGCTTTTGATACCCTGATAGAGCGATATCTTCGTTTCCGTGGGGTTTCCAGCTAAGATATGCATTTCCTACGAAAATCTTGGATATACTTCCGTGAGAAGTATGCATAATCACCGAAATTGCAGTTTTCTTGCTATTGAATTCGAAAAACACGTTTCCTGGTGTTTTCAGCACTCCACAGTGCGTTTGATATGCGGAAACTGCGATATCTTCGGTTTCGTTGGGTTTCCAGCTGAGATATGCATTTTCAGTGATAATCTTCGAGATGCTTCTGTGACAAGTGTGCAGAAATACCGAAATCGCTGTTTTCGTGCTATTTAATGCGAAATACACGTTTCCTGGTGTTTTCAGCACTCCACAGTGCGTTTGATATGCGGAAACTGCGATATCTTCGGTTTCATTGGGTTTCCAGCTGAGATATGCATTTTCAGTGATAATCTTCGAGATGCTTCTGTGACAAGTGTGCAGAAATACCGAAATCGCTGTTTTCGTGCTATTTAATGCGAAATACACGTTTTCTGGTGTTTTCAGCACTCCACAGTGCGTTTGACATTCGGATACAGCGATATCTTCGGTTTCGTTGGGTTTCCAGCTGAGACATGCATTTTCAGTGATAATCTTCGAGTGTCTCCTGTGACAAGCTTGCAGAATAATCGAAATCGCTGTTTTCGTGCTATTGAATGCAAAAAATACGTTTTCTGGTGTTTTCAGCACTCCACAGTGCGTTTGGTACGCTGATACAGCGATATCTTCGTTTTCGTGTGCTTGTCAGCTAAGACATGCATTTTCAGTGATAATCTTCGAGTTTCTTCTGTGACAAGTGTGCAGAAATACCGAAATCGTTGTTTTCGTGCTATTTAATGCGAAATACACGTTTTCTGGTGTTTTCAGCAATCCACAGTGCGATTGACATTCGGATACAGCGATATCTTCGGTTTCGTTGGGTTTCCAGCTGACATATGCATTTTCAGTGATCATCCTCATGATTCTTCTGTGACAAGTATGCAGAATCACCGAGATCGCTGTTTTGGGGCTATTGAATGCGAAAAACACGTTTTATGGTGTTTTCAGCACTCCACAGTGCTTTTGATACGCTGATACAGCGATATCTTCGTTTCCGTGAGATTTCCAGCTGGGACATGCATTTTCTAGGATAAGCTTGGATATCCTTCTGCGAGAAGTATGCAGAATCACCGAAATCGCTGTTTTCGTGCTATTGAATGCGAGAAACTCGTTTTCTGGTGTTTTGAGCACTCCACTGTGCGATTGACATGCGGGTACAGCGATATCTTCGTTTCCGTGGGGTTTCCAGCTGGGACATGCATTTTCTACGATAAGCTTGGATATCCTTCCGCGAGAAGTAAGCAGAATCACCGAAATCGCTGTTTTCGTGCTATTGAATGCGAGAAACTCGTTTTCTGGTGTTTTGAACACTCCACTGTGCGTTTGACATGCGGGTACAGCGATATCGTCGTTTTCGTGTGATTGCAAGCTAAGACATGCATTTTCAGTGATAATCTTCGAGATTCTTCTGTGACAAGCGTTCAGAATAACCGAAATCGCTGTTTTCGTGCTATTTAATGCGAACAACACTTTTTCTGGTGTTTTCATAACTTCACTGTGAGTTTGATACGCGGAAACTGCGATATCTTCGGTTTCGTTGGGTTTCCAGATGAGATATGCATTTTCAGTGATAATCTTCATGATTCTTCTGTGACATGTGTGCAGAAATACCGAAATCGCTGTTTTCGTGCTATTTAATGCGAAATACACGTTTTCTGGTGTTTTCAGCACTCCACAGTGCGTTTGACATTCGGATACAGCGGTATCTTCGGTTTCGTTGGGTTTCCAGCTAACATATGCATTTTCAGTGATCATCCTCATGATTCTTCTGTGACAAGTATGCAGAATCACCGAAATCGCAGTTTTCGTGCTATTGAATGCGAAAAACACGTTTCCTGGTCCTTTCTGCACTCTACAATGCGTTTGATATGCGGAAATAGCGATATCTCCGTTTGCGTGGGGTTGCCAGCTGAGACATGCATTTTCAGTAATAATCTTCGGGTGTCTCCTGTGACAAGCGTGCAGAATAATCGAAATCGCTGTTTTCGTGCTATTGAATGCGAAAAACACGTTTTATGGTGTTTTCAGCACTCCACAGTGCTTTTGATACGCTGATAGAGCGATATCTTCGTTTCCGTGGGGTTTCCAGCTAAGATATGCATTTCCTACGTTAATCTTGGATATACTTCCGTGAGAAGTATGCATAATCACCGAAATTGCAGTTTTCTTGCTATTGAATGCGAAAAACACGTTTTCTGGAGTTTTCAGCACTCCACAGTGCTTTTGATACGCTGATACAGCGATATCTTCGTTTCCGTAGGGTTTCCAGCTGGGACATGCATTTTCTACGATAAGCTTGGATATCCTTCCGCGAGAAGTATGCAGAATCAGCGAAATCGCTGTTTTCGTGCTATTTATTGCGAAAAACACGTTTTCTGGTGTTTTCAGCACTTCACAGTGCGTTTGACATGCGGCATCAGCGATATCTTCGTTTTCGTGGGGTTTCCAGGTGAGATATGCATTTCCTACGATAATCTTGGATATACTTCCGTGAGAAGTATGCATAATCACCGATATTGCAGTTTTCTTGCTATTGAATGCGAAAAACACGTTTTCTGGCGTTTTCAGCACTCCACAGTGCTTTTGGTACGCTGATACAGCGATATCTTCGTTTCCGTGGGGTTTCCAGCTGGGACATGCATTTTCTACGATAAGCTTGGATATACTTCCGTGAGAAGTATGCATAATCACCGAAATTGCAGTTTTCTCGCTATTGAATGCGAAAAACACGTTTTCTGGAGTTTTCAGCACTTCACAGTGCGTTTGATATGCGGAAACTGCGATATCTTCGTTTCCGTGGGGTTTCCAGCTGAGAAATGCATTTTCTACGATAATCATGGATATCCTTCTTGGAGAAGTATGCAGAATCACCGAAAGCGCTGTTATAGTGCAGTTTAATGCGAAAAACACGTTTTCTGGCGTTTTCAGCACTCCACAGTGCTTTTGATACGCTGATACAGCGATATCGTCGATTTCGTGTGGTTGCCAGCTAAGACATGCATTTTCAGTGATAATCTTCGAGTTTCTTCTGCGACAAGCGTTCAGAATAACCGAAATCGCTGTTTTCGTGCTATTTAATGCGAAAAAAACGTTTTCTGGTGTTTTCAGAACTTCACTGTGAGTTTGATACGCGGAAACTGCGATATCTTCGTTTTCGGGGGGTTTCCAGCTGACATATGCATTTTCAGTGATCATCCTCATGATTCTTCTGTGACAACTATGCAGAATCACCGAAATCGCAGTTTTCGTGCTATTGAATGCGAAAAACACGTTTCCTGGTGCTTTCTGCACTCTACAATGCGTTTGATATGCGGAAATAGCGATATCTTCGTTTTCGTGGGATTGCCAGCTGAGAAATGCATTTTCAGTGATAATCTTCGAGTGTCTCCTGTGACAAGCGTGCAGAATAATCGAAATCGCTGTTTTCGTGCTATTGAATGCGAAAAACACGTTTTATGGTGTTTTAAGCACTCCACAGTGCTTTTGATACGCTGATAGAGCGATATCTTCGTTTCCGTGGGGTTTCCAGCTAAGATATGCATTTCCTACGATAATCTTGGATATACTTCCGTGAGAAGTATGCATAATCACCGAAATTGCAGTTTTCATGCTATTGAATGCGAAAAACACGTTTCCTGGTGTTTTCAGCACTCCACAGTGCGTTTGATATGCGGAAACTGCGATATCTTCGGTTTCGTTGGGTTTCCAGATGAGATATGCATTTTCAGTGATAATCTTCATGATTCTTCTGTGACAAGTGTGCAGAAATACCAAAATCGCTGTTTTCGTGCTATTTAATGCGAAATACACGTTTTCTGGTGCTTTCAGCACTCCACAGTGCGTTTGACATTCGGATACAGCGATATCTTCGGTTTCGTTGGGTTTCCAGTTGAGATATGCATTTTCAGTGATAATCTTCACGATTCTGCTGTTACAAGTGTGCAGAAACACCGAAATCGCTGTTTTCGTGCTTTTGAATGCGAAAAACACGTTTTCTGGTGTTTTCAGCCCTCCACAGTGCGTTTGATATGCGGAAACTGCGATATCTTCGGTGTCGTTGGGTTTCCAGCTGACATATGCATTTTCAGTGATCATCCTCATGATTCTTCTGTGACAAGTATGCAGAATCACCGAGATCGCTGTTTTGGTGCTATTGAATGCGAAAAACACGTTTTATGGTGTTTTCAGCACTCCACAGTGCTTTTGATACGCTGATACAGCGATATCTTCGTTTCCGTAGGGTTTCCAGCTGGGACATGCATTTTCTACGATAAGCTTGGATATCCTTCCGCGAGAAGTATGCAGAATCAGCGAAATCGCTGTTTTCGTGCTATTTATTGCGAAAAACACGTTTTCTGGTGTTTTCAGCACTTCACAGTGCGTTTGACATGCGGCATCAGCGATATCTTCGTTTTCGTGGGGTTTCCAGCTGAGATATGCATTTCCTACGATAATCTTGGATATACTTCCGTGAGAAGTATGCATAATCCCCGATATTGCAGTTTTCTTGCTATTGAATGCGAAAAACACGTTTTCTGGCGTTTTCAGCACTCCACAGTGCTTTTGATACGCTGATACAGCGATATCGTCGATTTCGTGTGGTTGCCAGCTAAGACATGCATTTTCAGTGATAATCTTGGATATTCTTCTGTGAGAAGTATGCAGAATCACCGAAATCGCTGGCTCGCAGCTATATAAAGCGAAATAACACGATTCCTGGTGTCCCAGCACTCCACAGTGCGTTTGACATTCGGATACAGCGATATCTTCGGTTTCGTTGGGTTTCCAGCTGACATATGCATTTTCAGTGATCATCCTCATGATTCTTCTGTGACAAGTATGCAGAATCGCTGAGATCGCTGTTTTGGTACTATTGAATGCGAAAAACACGTTTTATGGTGTTTTCAGAACGCCACAGTGCTTTTGGTACGCTGATACAGCGATATCTTCGTTTCCGTGGGGTTTCCAGCTGGGACATGCATTTTCTACGATAAGCTTGGATATACTTCCGTGAGAAGTATGCATAATCACCGAAATTGCAGTTTTCTCGCTATTGAATGCGAAAAACACGTTTTCTGGAGTTTTCAGCACTTCACAGTGCGTTTGATATGCGGAGACTGCGATATCTTCGTTTCCGTGGGGTTTCCAGCTGGGACATGCATTTTCTATGATAAGCTTGGATATCCTTCTGCGAGAAGTATGCAGAATCACCGAAATCGCTGTTTTCGTGCTATTGAATGCGAGAAACTCGTTTTCTGGTGTTTTGAGCACTCCACTGTGCGTTTGACATGCGGGTACAGCGATATCTTCGTTTCCGTGGGGTTTCCAGCTGGGACATGCATTTTCTACGATAAGCTTGGATATCCTTCCGCGAGAAGTAAGCAGAATCACCGAAATCGCTGTTTTCGTGCTATTGAATGCGAGAAACTCGTTTTCTGGTGTTTTGAGCACTCCACTGTGCGTTTGACATGCGGGTACAGCGATATCGTCGTTTTCGTGTGATTGCAAGCTAAGACATGCATTTTCAGTGATAATCTTCGAGTTTCTTCTGTGACAAGCGTTCAGAATAACGGAAATCGCTGTTTTCGTGCTATTTAATGCGAAGAACACGTTTTCTGGCGTTTTCAGCACTCCACAGTGCTTTTGATACGCTGATACAGCGATATCTTCGTTTCCGTGGGGTTTCCAGCTGAGAAATGCATTTTGTACGATAATCTTGGATATCCTTCTTGGAGAAGTATGCAGAATCAACGAAAGCGCTGTTATCGTGCTGTTTAATGCGAAAAACACGTTTTCTGGTGTTTTCAGCACTTCACAGTGCGTTTGATATGCGGAAACTGCGATATCTTCGGTGTCGTTGTTGTTTCCAGCTGAGATATGCATTTTCAGTGATAATCTTCGAGTTTCTTCTGTGACAAGCGTTCAGAATAACCGAAATCGCTGTTTTCGTGCTATTTAATGCGAAAAACACGTTTTCTGGTGTTTTCAGCACTCCACAGTGCTTTTGATACGCTGATACAGCGATATCTTCGTTTCCGTGGGGTTTCCAGCTGGGACATGCATTTTCTATGATAAGCTTGGATATCCTTCTGCGAGAAGTATGCAGAATCACCGAAATCGCTGTTTTCGTGCTATTGAATGCGAGAAACTCGTTTTCTGGTGTTTTGAGCACTCCACTGTGCGTTTAACATGCGGGTACAGCGATATCTTCGTTTCCGTGGGGTTTCCAGCTGGGACATGCATTTTCTACGATAAGCTTGGATATCCTTCCGCGAGAAGTAAGCAGAATCACCGAAATCGCTGTTTTCGTGCTATTGAATGCGAGAAACTCGTTTTCTGGTGTTTTGAGCACTCCACTGTGCGTTTGACATGCGGGTACAGCGATATCGTCGTTTTCGTGTGATTGCAAGCTAAGACATGCATTTTCAGTGATAATCTTCGAATTTCTTCTGTGACAAGCGTTCAGAATAACCGAAATCGCTGTTTTCGTGCTATTTAATGCGAAGAACACGTTTTCTGGCGTTTTCAGCACTCCACAGTGCTTTTGATATGCTGATACAGCGATATCTTCGTTTCCGTGGGGTTTCCAGCTGAGAAATGCATTTTGTACGATAATCTTGGATATCCTTCTTGGAGAAGTATGCAGAATCAACGAAAGCGCTGTTATCGTGCTGTTTAATGCGAAAAACACGTTTTCTGGTGTTTTCAGCACTTCACAGTGCGTTTGATATGCGGAAACTGCGATATCTTCGGTGTCGTTGTTGTTTCCAGCTGAGATATGCATTTTCAGTGATAATCTTCGAGTTTCTACTGTGACAAGCGTTCAGAATAACCGAAATCGCTGTTTTCGTGCTATTTAATGCGAAAAACACGTTTTCTGGTGTTTTCAGAACTTCACTGTGAGTTTGATACGCGGAAACTGCGATATCTTCGTTTTCGTGGGGTTTCCAGCTGAGACATGCATTTTTTGCGATAATCTTGGATATTCTTCTGTGAGAAGTATGCAGAATCACCGAAATCGCTGTTTTCGTGCTATTCAATGCGAAATACACGTTTTCAGGTGTTTTCAGCACTCCTCAGTGCGTTTGACATTCGGATACAGCGATATCTTCGGTTTCGTTGGGTTTCCAGCTGACATATGCATTTTCAGTGATCATCCTCATGATTCTTCTGTGACAAGGATGCAGAATCACCGAGATCGCTGTTTTGGTGCTACTGAATGCGAAAAACACGTATTATGGTGTTTTCAGCACTCCACCGTGCTTTTGAAACGCTGATACAGCGATATCTTCGTTTCCGGAGGGTTTCCAGCTGGGACATGCATTTTCTACGATAAGCTTGGATATCCTTCAGCGAGAAGTATGCAGAATCAGCGAAATCGCTGTTTTCGTGCTATTTAATGCGAAAAACACGTTTTCTGGTGTTTTCAGAACTTCACTGTGAGTTTGATACGCGGAAACTGCGATATCTTCGTTTTCGTGGGGTTTCCAGCTGAGACATGCATTTTTTGCGATAATCTTGGATATTCTTCTGTGAGAAGTATGCAGAATCACCGAAATCGCTGTTTTCGTGCTATTCAATGCGAAATACACGTTTTCAGGTGTTTTCAGCACTCCTCAGTGCGTTTGACATTCGGATACAGCGATATCTTCGGTTTCGTTGGGTTTCCAGCTGACATATGCATTTTCAGTGATCATCCTCATGATTCTTCTGTGACAAGGATGCAGAATCACCGAGATCGCTGTTTTGGTGCTATTGAATGCGAAAAACACGTTTTATGGTGTTTTCAGCACTCCACAGTGCTTTTGATACGCTGATACAGCGATATCTTCGTTTCCGTAGGGTTTCCAGCTGGGACATGCATTTTCTACGATAAGCTTGTATATCCTTCAGCGAGAAGTATGCAGAATCAGCGAAATCGCTGTTTTCATGCTATTTAATGCGAAAAACACGTTTTCTGGTGTTTTCAGCACTTCACAGTGTGTTTGACATGCGGCATCAGCGATATTTTCGTTTTCGTGGGGTTTCCAGCTGAGATATGCATTTCCTACGATAATCTTGGATATACTTCCGTGAGAAGTATGCATAATCACCGAAATTGCAGTTTTCTTGCTATTGAATGCGAGAAACTCGTTTTCTGGTGTTTTGAGCACTCCACTGTGCGTTTGACATGCGGGTACAGCGATATCGTGGTTTTCGTGTGATTGCAAGCTAAGACATGCATTTTCAGTGATAATCTTCGAGTTTCTTCTGTGACAAGCGTTCAGAATAACCGAAATCGCTGTTTTCGTGCTATTTAATGCGAAAAACACGTTTTCTGGCGTTTTCAGCACTTCACAGTGCGTTTGATATGCGGAAACTGCGATATCTTCGTATTCGTGGGGTTTCCAGTTGATACATGCATTTTCTACGATAATCTTGGGTATTCTTCTGAGAGAAGTATGCAGAATCACCGGTATCGCTGTTTTCGTTCTATTTAATGCGAAAAACGCATTTTCTCGTGTGATGAGCACTCCACAGTGCGTTTGATATGCGGAAATTGCGATATCTACGGGTTCGCTGGGTTTCGAGCTAAGATATGCATTTTCAGTGATAATCTTCGAGATGCTTCTGTGACAATGGTGCAGAAACACCGAAATCGCTGTTTTCGTGCTATTGAATGCGAAAAACCACTTTTGTGGTGTTTTCAGCACTCCACAGTGCGTTTGACATGCGGAAACTGCAATATCTTCGGTTTTCGTTGGGTTTCCAGATGAGATATGCATTTTCAGTGATAATCTTCGAGTTTCTTCTGTGACAAGCGTGCGGAATCTCCGAAATCGCAGTTTTCGTGCTATTTAATGCGAAAGACACGTTTTCTGGTGTTTTCAGAACTTCACAGTGCGTTTGATATGCGGAAACTGCGATATCTTCGTTTTCGTGGGGTTTCCAGCTAAGACATGCATTTTCAGCGATAATCTTCGAGTTTCTTCTGTGACAAGCGTGCAGGATAACCGAAATCGCTGTTTTCGTGCTATTTAATGCGAAAAACACGTTTTCCGGCGTTTTCAGCACGTCACAGTGCGTTTGATATGCGGAAACTGCGATATCTTCGTTTTCGTGGGGTTTCTAGCTAAGATATGCATTTCCTACGATAATCTTGGATATACTTCCGTGAGAAGTATGCACAATCACCGAAATCGCAGTTTCCGTGCTATTGAATGCGAAAAACACGTTTCCTGGTGTTTTCAGCACTCCACAGTGCGTTTGATATGCGGAAACAGCGATATCTTCGTTTTCGTGGGGTTGCCAGCAGAGACATGCATTTTCAGTGATAATCTTCGAGTGTCTCCTGTGACAAGCGTGCAGAATAATCGAAATCGCTGTTTTCGTGCTATTTAATGCAATAAACACGTTTTCAGGTGTTTTCAGCACTCCACACTGCGTTTGACATTCGGATACAACGATATCTTCGGTTTCGTTGGGTTTCCAGCTATGATATGCATTTTCAGTTATAATCTTCATGATTCTTCTGTGGCAAGTGTGCAGACTCACCGAAATCGCTGTTTTCGTGCTATTGAATGCGAAAAACTCGTTTTCTGGTGTTTTCTGCACTCCACTGTGATTTTGACATGCGGCATCAGCGATATCTTCGTTTTCGTGGGGTTTCCAGCTGAGAAATGCATTATATACGATAAGCTTGGATATCCTTCCGCGAGAAGTAAGCAGAATCACCGAAATCGCTGTTTTCGTGCTATTGAATGCGAGAAACTCGTTTTCTGGTGTTTTGAGCACTCCACTGTGCGCTTGACATGCGGGTACAGCGATATCTTCGTTTCCGTGGGGTTTCCAGCTGGGACATGCATTTTATACGATAAGCTTGGATATCCTTCCGCGAGAAGTAAGCAGAATCAGCGAAATCGCTGTTATCGTGCAGTTTAATGCGAAAAACACGTTTTCTGGCGTTTTCAGCACTCCACAGTGCTTTTGATACGCTGATACAGCGATATCTTCGTTTTCGTGGGGTTTCCAGCTAAGACATGCATTTTCAGTGATAATCTTCGAGTTTCTTCTGTGACAAGCGTTCAGAATAACCGAAATCGCTGTTTTCCTGCTATTTAATGCGAAAAACACGTTTTCTGGTGTATTCAGAATTTCACTGTGAGTTTGATACGCGGAAACTGCGATATCTTCGTTTTCGTGGGGTTTCCAGCTGAGATATGCATTTTCAGTGATAATCTTTATGATTCTTCTGTGGCAAGTGTGCAGAATCAGCGAAATCGCTGTTTTCGTGCTATTGAATGCGAAAAACAAGTTTTCTGGTGTTTTGAGCACTCCACTGTGCGTTTGACATACGGGTACAGCGATATCTTCGGTTACGTTGGGTTTCCAGATGGGATATGCATTTTCAGTGATCATCCTCATGAATCTTCTGTGACAAGTATGCTGAATCACCGAGATCGCTGTTTTGGTGCTATTGAATGCGAAAAACACGTTTTATGATGTTTTCAGCACTCCACAGTGCTTTTGATACGTTGATACAGCGATATCTTCGTTTCCGTGGGGTTTCCAGCTGGGACATGCATTTTCTACGATAAGCTTGGATATCCTTCCGCGAGAAGTATGCAGAATCACCGAAATTGCAGTTTTCTTGCTATTGAATGCGAAAAACACGTTTTATGATGTTTTCAGCACTCCACAGTGCTTTTGATACGCTGATACAGCGATATCTTCGTTTCCGTGGGGTTTCCAGCTGGGACATGCATTTTCTACGATAAGCTTGGATATCCTTCCGCGAGAAGTATGCAGAATCAGCGAAATCGCTGTTTTCGTGCTATTTAATGCGAAAAACACGTTTTCTGGTGTTTTCAGCACTTCACAGTGCGTTTGACTTGCGGCATCAGCGATATCTTCGTTTTCGGGGGGTTTCCAGCAGAGACATGCATTTTCTACGATAATCTTGGATATCCTTCTTGGAGAAGTATGCAGAATCACCGAAATTGCAGTTTTCTTGCTATTGAATGCGAAAAACACGTTTTCTGGCGTTTTCAGCACTCCACAGTGCTTTTGATATGCGGAAACTGCGATATCTTCGTTTTCGTGGGGTTTCCAGCTGAGACATGCATTTTGTGCGATAATCTTGGATATTCTTCTGTGAGAAGTATGCAGTATCACCGAAATTGCAGTTTTCATGCTATTTAATGCGAAAAACACGTTTTCTGGTATTTTCAGAACTTCACTGTGAGTTTGATACGCGGAAACTGCGATATCGTCGTTTTCGGGGGTTTCCAGCTGACATATGCATTTTCAGTGATCATCCTCATGATTCTTCTGTGACAACTATGCAGAATCACCGAAATCGCAGTTTTCGTGCTATTGAATGCGAAAAACACGTTTTCTGGTATTTTCAGAACTTCACTGTGAGTTTGATACGCGGAAACTGCGATATCGTCGTTTTCGGGGGGTTTCCAGCTGACATATGCATTTTCAGTGATCATCCTCATGATTCTTCTGTGACAACTATGCAGAATCACCGAAATCGCAGTTTTCGTGCTATTGAATGCGAAAAACATGTTTTCTGGTGCTTTCTGCACTCTACAATGCGTTTGATATGCGGAAATAGCGACATCTTCGTTTCCGTGGGGTTTCCAGCTGGGACATGCATTTTCTACGATAATCATGGATATCCTTCTTGGAGAAGTATGCTGATTCACCGAAAGCGCTGTTTTCGTGCTATTGAATGCGAGAAACTCGTTTTCTGGTGTTTTGAGCACTCCACTGTGCGTTTGACATGCGGGTACAGCGATATCTTCGTTTCCGTGGGGTTTCCAGCTGGGACATGCATTTTCTACGATAAGCTTGGATATCCTTCCGCGAGAAGTAAGCAGAATCACCGAAATCGCTGTTTTCGTGCTATTGAATGCGAGAAACTCGTTTTCTGGTGTTTTGAGCACTCCACTGTGCGTTTGACATGCGGGTACAGCGATATCGTCGTTTTCGTGGGGTTTCCAGCTGAGACATGCATTTTGTGCGATAATCTTGGATATTCTTCTGCGAGAAGTAAGTAGAATCACCGAAATTGCAGTTTTCTTGCTATTTAATGCGAAAAACACGTTTTCTGGTATTTTCAGAACTTCACTGTGAGTTTGATACGCGGAAACTGCGATATCGTCGTTTTCGGGGGGTTTCCAGCTGACATATGCATTTTCAGTGATCATCCTCATGATTCTTCTGTGACAACTATGCAGAATCACCGAAATCGCAGTTTTCGTGCTATTGAATGCGAAAAACATGTTTTCTGGTGCTTTCTGCAATCTACAATGCGTTTGATATGCGGAAATAGCGACATCTTCGTTTTCGTGGGGTTGCCAGCTGAGACATGCATTTTCAGTGATAATCTTCGAGTGTCTCCTGTGACAAGCGTGCAGAATAATCGAAATCGCTGTTTTCGTGCTATTGAATGCGAAAAACACGTTTTATGGTGTTTTCAGCACTCCACAGTGCTTTTGATACGCTGATAGAGCGATATCTTCGTTTCCGTGGGGTTTCCAGCTAAGATATGCATTTCCTACGAAAATCTTGGATATACTTCCGTGAGAAGTATGCATAATCACCGAAATTGCAGTTTTCTTGCTATTGAATGCGAAAAACACGTTTCCTGGTGTTTTCAGCACTCCACAGTGCGTTTGATATGCGGAAACTGCGATATCTTCGGTTTCGTTGGGTTTCCAGCTGAGATATGCATTTTCAGTGATAATCTTCGAGATGCTTCTCTGACAAGTGTGCAGATTCACCGAAATCGCTGTTTTCGTGCTATTGAATGCAAAAAACACGTTTTCTGGTGTTTTCAGCACTCCACAGTGCGTTTGGTACGCTGATACAGCGATATCTTCGTTTTCGTGTGGTTGCCAGCTAAGACATGCATTTTCAGTGATAATCTTCGAGTTTCTTCTGTGACAAGTGTGCAGAAATACCGAAATCGTTGTTTTCGTGCTATTTAATGCGAAATACACGTTTTCTGGTGTTTTCAGCAATCCACAGTGCGTTTGACATTCGGATACAGCGATATCTTCGGTTTCGTTGGGTTTCCAGCTGATATATGCATTTTCAGTGATCATCCTCATGATTCTTCTGTGACAAGTATGCAGAATCACCGAGATCGCTGTTTTGGGGCTATTGAATGCGAAAAACACGTTTTATGGTGTTTTCAGCACTCCACAGTGCTTTTGATACGCTGATACAGCGATATCTTCGTTTCCGTAGGGTTTCCAGCTGGGACATGCATTTTCTAGGATAAGCTTGGATATCCTTCCGCGAGAAGTATGCAGAATCACCGAAATCGCTGTTTTCGTGCTATTTAATGCGATAGACACGTTTTCTGGTGTTTTCAGCACTTCACAGTGCGTTTGGTATGCGGAAACTGCGATATCTTCGTTTTCATGGGGTTTCCAGCTGAGACATGCATTTTGTGCGATAATCTTGGATATTCTTCTGCGAGAAGTAAGCAGAATCACCGAAATCGCTGTTTTCGTGCTATTGAATCCGAAAAACACGTTTTCTGGTGTTTTCTTCACTCCACTGTGAGTTTGACATGCGGCATCAGCGATATCTTCGTTTTCGTGGGGTATCCAGTTGAGACATGCATTTTCTACGATAATCTTGGGTATTCTTCTGTGAGAAGTATGCAGAATCACCGGTATCGCTGTTTTCGTTCTATTTAATGCGAAAAACGCATTTTCTCGTTTGATGAGCACTCCACAGTGCGTTTGATATGCGGAAACTGCGATATATACGGGTTCGCTGGGTTTCGAGATAAGATATGCATTTTCATTGATAATCTTCGAGATGCTTCTGTGACAAGTGTGCAGAAACACCGAAATCGCTGTTTTCGTGCTATTGAATGCGAAAAACACGTTTTCTGGTGTTTTCAGCAATCCACAGTGCGTTTGACATTCGGATACAGCGATATCTTCGGTTTCGTTGGGTTTCCAGCTTACATATGCATTTTCAGTGATCATCCTCATGATTCTTCTGTGACAAGTATGCAGAATCACCGAGATCGCTGTTTTGGGGCTATTGAAAGCGAAAAACACGTTTTATGGTGTTTTCAGCACTCCACAGTGCTTTTGATACGCTGATACAGCGATATCTTCGTTTCCGTGGGGTTTCCAGCTGGGACATGCATTTTCTAGGATAAGCTTGGATATCCTTCCGCGAGAAGTATGCAGAATCACCGAAATCGCTGTTTTCGTGCTATTTAATGCGAAAAACACGTTTTCTGGTGTTTTCAGCACTCCGCAGTGCGTTTGGTACGCTGATACAGCGATATCTTCGTTTTCGTGTGGTTGCCAGCTAAGACATGCATTTTCAGTGATAATCTTCGAGTTTCTTCTGTGACATGTGTGCAGAAATACCGAAATCGTTGTTTTCGTGCTATTTAATGCGAAATACACGTTTTCTGGTGTTTTCAGCAATCCACAGTGCGTTTGACATTCGGATACAGCGATATCTTCGGTTTCGTTGGGTTTCCAGCTGACATATGCATTTTCAGTGATCATCCTCATGATTCTTCTGTGACAAGTATGCAGAATCACCGAGAATGCTGTTTTGGGGCTATTGAATGCGAAAAACACGTTTTATGGTGTTTTCAGCACTCCACAGTGCTTTTGATACGCTGATACAGCGATATCTTCGTTTCCGTGGGGTTTCCAGCTGGGACATGCATTTTCTAGGATAAGCTTCTATATCCTTCCGCGAGAAGTATGCAGAATCACCGAAATCGCTGTTTTCGTGCTACTTAATACGAAAAACACGTTTTCTGGTGTTTTCAGCACTTCACAGTGCGTTTGGTATGCGGAAATTGCGATATCTTCGTTTTCGTGGGGTTTCCAGCTGAGACATGCATTTTGTGCGATAATCTTGGATATTCTTCTGCGAGAAGTAAGCAGAATCGCCGAAATCGCTGTTTTCGTGCTATTGAATGCGAAAAACACGTTTTCTGGTGTTTTCTGCACTCCACTGTGAGTTTGACATGCGGCATCAGCGATATCTCCGTTTTGGTGGGGTTTCCAGCTCAGAAATGCATTTTCTACAATAATCTTGTATATCCTTCTGCGAGAAGTATGCAGAATCACCGAAATCGCTGTTTTCGTGCTATTGAATGCGAGAAACTCGTTTGCTGGTGTTTTGAGCACTCCACTGTGCGTTTGACATGCGGGTACAGCGATATCGTCGTTTTCGTGGGGTTTCCAGCTGAGACATGCATTTTGTGCGATAATCTTGGATATTCTTCTGCGAGAAGTAAGTAGAATCACCGAAATTGCAGTTTTCTTGCTATTTAATGCGAAAAACACGTTTTCTGGTATTTTCAGAACTTCACTGTGAGTTTGATACGCGGAAACTGCGATATCGTCGTTTTCGGGGGGTTTCCAGCTGACATATGCATTTTCAGTGATCATCCTCATGATTCTTCTGTGACAACTATGCAGAATCACCGAAATCGCAGTTTTCGTGCTATTGAATGCGAAAAACATGTTTTCTGGTGCTTTCTGCAATCTACAATGCGTTTGATATGCGGAAATAGCGACATCTTCGTTTTCGTGGGGTTGCCAGCTGAGACATGCATTTTCAGTGATAATCTTCGAGTGTCTCCTGTGACAAGCGTGCAGAATAATCGAAATCGCTGTTTTCGTGCTATTGAATGCGAAAAACACGTTTTATGGTGTTTTCAGCACTCCACAGTGCTTTTGATACGCTGATAGAGCGATATCTTCGTTTCCGTGGGGTTTCCAGCTAAGATATGCATTTCCTACGAAAATCTTGGATATACTTCCGTGAGAAGTATGCATAATCACCGAAATTGCAGTTTTCTTGCTATTGAATGCGAAAAACACGTTTCCTGGTGTTTTCAGCACTCCACAGTGCGTTTGATATGCGGAAACTGCGATATCTTCGGTTTCGTTGGGTTTCCAGCTGAGATATGCATTTTCAGTGATAATCTTCGAGATGCTTCTCTGACAAGTGTGCAGATTCACCGAAATCGCTGTTTTCGTGCTATTGAATGCAAAAAACACGTTTTCTGGTGTTTTCAGCACTCCACAGTGCGTTTGGTACGCTGATACAGCGATATCTTCGTTTTCGTGTGGTTGCCAGCTAAGACATGCATTTTCAGTGATAATCTTCGAGTTTCTTCTGTGACAAGTGTGCAGAAATACCGAAATCGTTGTTTTCGTGCTATTTAATGCGAAATACACGTTTTCTGGTGTTTTCAGCAATCCACAGTGCGTTTGACATTCGGATACAGCGATATCTTCGGTTTCGTTGGGTTTCCAGCTGACATATGCATTTTCAGTGATCATCCTCATGATTCTTCTGTGACAAGTATGCAAAATCACCGAGATCGCTGTTTTGGGGCTATTGAATGCGAAAAACACGTTTTATGGTGTTTTCAGCACTCCACAGTGCTTTTGATACGCTGATACAGCGATATCTTCGTTTCCGTGGGGTTTCCAGCTGGGACATGCATTTTCTAGGATAAGCTTCTATATCCTTCCGCGAGAAGTATGCAGAATCACCGAAATCGCTGTTTTCGTGCTATTTAATACGAAAAACACGTTTTCTGGTGTTTTCAGCACTTCACAGTGCGTTTGGTATGCGGAAATTGCGATATCTTCGTTTTCGTGGGGTTTCCAGCTGAGACATGCATTTTGTGCGATAATCTTGGATATTCTTCTGCGAGATGTAAGCAGAATCGCCGAAATCGCTGTTTTCGTGCTATTGAATGCGAAAAACACGTTTTCTGGTGTTTTCTGCACTCCACTGTGAGTTTGACATGCGGCATCAGCGATATCTCCGTTTTGGTGGGGTTTCCAGCTCAGAAATGCATTTTCTACAATAATCTTGTATATCCTTCTGCGAGAAGTATGCAGAATCACCGAAATCGCTGTTTTCGTGCTATTGAATGCGAGAAACTCGTTTGCTGGTGTTTTGAGCACTCCACTGTGCGTTTGACATGCGGGTACAGCGATATCTTCGTTTCCGTGGGGTTTCCAGCTGGGACATGCATTTTCTACGATAAGCTTGGATATCCTTCCGCGAGAAGTAAGCAGAATCACCGAAATCGCTGTTTTCGTGCTATTGAATGCGAGAAACTCGTTTTCTGGTGTTTTGAGCACTCCACTGTGCGTTTGACATGCGGGTACAGCGATATCGTCGTTTTCGTGGGGTTTCCAGCTGAGACATGCATTTTGTGCGATAATCTTGGATATTCTTCTGCGAGAAGTAAGCAGAATCACCGAAATCGCTGTTTTCGTGCTATTGAATCCGAAAAACACGTTTTCTGGTGTTTTCTGCACTCCACTGTGAGTTTGACATGCGGCATCAGCGATATCTTCGTTTTGGTGGGGTTTCCAGCTGAGAAATGCATTTTCTACAATAATCTTGTATATTCTTCTGCGAGAAGTATGCAGAATCACCGAAATCGCTGTTTTCGTGCTATTGAATGCGAGAAACACGTTTGCTGGTGTTTTGAGCACTCCACTGTGCGTTTGACATGCGGGTACAGCGATATCTTCGTTTCCGTGGGGTTTCCAGCTGAGATATGCAATTCCTACGATCATCTTGGATATACTTCCGTGAGAAGTATGCATAATCACCGAAATTGCAGTTTTCTTGCTATTGAATGCGAAAAACACGTTTTCTGGCGTTTTCAGCACTCCACAGTGCTTTTGATACGCTGATACAGCGATATCGTCGATTTCGTGTGGTTGCCAGCTCAGACATGCATTTTCAGTGATAATCTTCGAGTTTCTTCTGTGACAAGCGTTCAGAATAACCGAAATCGCTGTTTTCGTGCTATTTAATGCGAAAAACACGTATTCTGGTGCTTTCAGAACTTCACTGTGAGTTTGATACGCGGAAACTGCGATATCTTCGTTTTCGGGGGGTTTCCAGCAGAGACATGCATTTTCTACGATAATCTTGGATATCCTTCTTGGAGAAGTATGCAGAATCACCGAAATTGCAGTTTTCTTGCTATTGAATGCGAAAAACACGTTTTCTGGCGTTTTCAGCACTCCACAGTGCTTTTGATACGCTGATACAGCGATATCTTCGTTTCCGTGGGGTTTCCAGCTGAGAAATGCATTTTGTACGATAATCTTGGATATCCTTCTTGGAGAAGTATGCAGAATCACCGAAAGCGCTGTTATCGTTCTGTTTAATGCGAAAAACACGTTTTCTGGTGTTTTCAGCACTTCACAGTGCGTTTGATATGCGGAAACTGCGATATCTTCGTTTTCGTGGGGTTTCCAGCTGAGACATGCATTTTGTGCGATAATCTTGGATATTCTTCTGTGAGAAGTATGCAGAATCACCGAAATCGCTGGCTCGCAGCTATATAAAGCGAAATAACACGATTCCTGGTGTCCCAGCACTCCACAGTGCGTTTGACATTCGGATACAGCGATATCTTCGGTTTCGTTGGGTTTCCAGCTGACATATACATTTTCAGTGATCATCCTCATGATTCTTCTGTGACAAGTATGCAGAATCACCGAGATCGCTGTTTTGGTGCTATTGAATGCGAAAAACACGTTTTATGGTGTTTTCAGCACTCCACAGTGCTTTTGATACGCTGATACAGCGATATCTTCGTTTCTGTAGGGTTTGCAGCTGGGACATGCATTTTCTACGATAAGCTTGGATATCCTTCCGCGAGAAGTATGCAGAATCAGCGAAATCGCTGTTTTCGTGCTATTTAATGCGAAAAACGCGTTTTCTGGTGTTTTCAGCACTTCACATTGCGTTTGACATGCGGCATCAGCGATATCTTCGTTTTCGTGGGGTTTCCAGCTGAGATATGCAATTCCTACGATCATCTTGGATATACTTCCGTGAGAAGTATGCATAATCACCGAAATTGCAGTTTTCTTGCTATTGAATGCGAAAAACACGTTTTCTGGCGTTTTCAGCACTCCACAGTGCTTTTGATACGCTGATACAGCGATATCGTCGATTTCGTGTGGTTGCCAGCTCAGACATGCATTTTCAGTGATAATCTTCGAGTTTCTTCTGTGACAAGCGTTCAGAATAACCGAAATCGCTGTTTTCGTGCTATTTAATGCGAAAAACACGTTTGCTGGTGTTTTCAGAACTTCACTGTGAGTTTGATACGCGGAAACTGCGATATCTTCGGTTTCGTTGGGTTTCCAGCTGACATATGCATTTTCAGTGATCATCCTCATGATTCTTCTGTGACAACTGTGCAGAATCACCGAGATCGCTGTTTTGGGGCTATTGAATGCGAAAAACACGTTTTCTGTTGTTTTCAGCACTTCACAGTGCGTTTGACATTCGGATACAGCGATATCTTCGGTTTCGATGTGTTTCCAGCTGACATATGCATTTTCAGTGATCATCCTCATGGTTCTTCTGTGACAACTATGCAGAATCACCGAAATTACAGTTTTCTTGCTATTGAATGCGAAAAACACGTTTCATGGTGTTTTCAGCACTCCACAGTGCGTTCGATATGCGGAAACTGCGATATCTTCGGTTTCGTTGGGTTTCCAGCTGAGATATGCATTTTCAGAGATAATCTTCGAGATGCTTCTGCGGCAAGTGTGCAGATTCTCCGACATCGCTGTTTTCGTGCTATTGAATGCAAAAAACACGTTTTCTGGTGTTTTCAGCACTCCACAGTGCGTTTGGTACGCTGATACAGCGATATCTTCGTTTTCGTGTGGTTGCCAGCTAAGACATGCATTTTCAGTGATAATCTTCGAGTTTCTTCTGTGACAAGTGCGCAGAAATACCGAAATCGTTGTTTTCGTGCTATTTAATGCGAAAAACACGTTTTCTGGTGTTTTCAGAACTCCACTGTGAGTTTGACATGCGGCAACAGCGATATCGTCGTTTTCGTGGGGTATCCAGCTGAGACATGCATTTTCTACGATAATCTTGGATATCCTCTGCGAGAAGAATGCAGAATCACCGAAATCGCTGTTTTCGTGCTATTGAATGCGATAACCACGTTTTCTGGTGTTTTCAGCAATCCACAGTGCGTTTGACATGCGGATACTGCGATATCGTCGTTTTCGTGGGGTTTCCAGCTAAGATATGCATTTCCTACGATAATCTTGGATATTCTTCTGTGAGAAGCATGCATAATCACCGAAATTGCAGTTTTCTTGCTATTGAATGCGAAAAACACGTTTCCTGGTGATTTCAGCACTCCACAGTGCGTTTGATATGCGGAAACTGCGGTATCTTCGGTTTCGTTGGGTTTCCAGCTGACATATGTATTTTCAGTGATAATCTTCATGATTCTTCTGTGACAAGTGTAGAATCACCGAAATCGCTGTTTTCGTGCTATTTAATGCGAAAAACACGTTTTCTGGTGTATTCAGCACTCCACAGTGCGTTTGGTACGCTGATACAGCATTATCTTCGTTTTCGTGTGGTTGCCAGCTAAGACAGGCATTTTCAGTGATAATCTTCGAGTGTCTTCTGTGACAAGCGTGCAGAATAACCGAAATCGCTGTTTTCGTGCTATTTGATGCGAAAAACACGTTTTCTGGTGTTTTCAACATTCCACAGTGCGTATGATATGCGGAAACACCGATATCTTCGTTTTCGTGGGGTTTCCAGCTAAGATATGCATTTCCTACGATAATCTTGGATATTCTTCTGTGAGAAGCATGCATAATCACCGAAATTGCAGTTTTCTTGCTATTGAATGCGAAAAACACGTTTCCTGGTGTTTTCAGCACTCCACAGTGCGTTTGGTACGCTGATACAGCATTATCTTCGTTTTCGTGTGGTTGCCAGCTAAGACATGCATTTTCAGTGATAATCTTCGAGTTTCTTCTGTGACAAGCGTGCAGAATAACCGAAATCGCTGTTTTCGTGCTATTTGATGCGAAAAACACGTTTTCTGGTGTTTTCAACATTCCACAGTGCGTATGATATGCGGAAACACCGATATCTTCGTTTTCGTGGGGTTTCCAGCTAAGATATGCATTTCCTACGATAATCTTGGATATTCTTCTGTGAGAAGCATGCATAATCACCGAAATTGCAGTTTTCTTGCTATTGAATGCGAAAAACACGTTTCCTGGTGTTTTCAGCACTCCACAGTGCGTTTGATATGCCGAAACTGCGATATCTTCGTTTTCGTGGGGTTTCCAGCTAAGACATGCATTTTCAGTGATAATCTTCGAGTTTCTTCTGTGACAAGCGTGCAGAATAACCGAAATCGCTGTTTTCGTGCTATTTAATGCGAAATACACGTTTTCTGGTGTTTTCAGCAGTCCACAGTGCTTTTGATACGCTGATACAGCGATATCTTCGTTTCCGTGGGGTTTCCAGCTGGGACATGCATTTTCTACGATAAGCTTGGATATCCTTCCGCGAGAAGAATGCAGAATCAGCGAAATCGCTGTTTTCGTGCTATTTAATGCGAAAAACACGTTTTCTGGTGTTTTCAGCACTTCACGGTGCGTTTGACACGCGGCATCAGCGATATCTTAGTTTTCGTGGGGTTTCCAGCTGAGACATGCATTTTGGGCGATAATCTTGGATATTCCTCTGTGAGAAGTGTGCAGAATCACCGAAATCGCTGTTTTCGTGCTATTGAATGCAAAAAACACGTTTTCTGGTGTTTTCAGCACTCCACAGTGCGTTTGATATGCCGAAACTGCGATATCTTCGTTTTCGTGGGGTTTCCAGCTAAGACATGCATTTTCAGTGATAATCTTCATGATTCTTCTGTGACAAGTGTAGAATCACCGAAATCGCTGTTTTCGTGCTATTTAATGCGAAAAACTCGTTTTCTGGTGTTTTCAGCACTCCACAGTGCGTTTGATATGCTGAAACTGCGATATCTTCGGTTTCGTTGGGTTTCCAGATGAGATATGCATTTTCAGTGACAATCTTGGATATTCCTCTGTGACAAGTGTGCAGAATCACCGAAATCGCTGGCTCGCAGCTATATAAATCGAAATAACACGATTCCTGGTGTCCCAGCACTCCACAGTGCGTGTGATATGGGGAAACTGCGATATCTTCGTTTTTGTGGGGTTACCAGCTCAGACATGCATTTTCTAGGATAATCTAGGATATTCTCCTGTGAGAAGTTTGCATAATCACAGAAATCGCTGTTTTCGTGCTCTTTAATACGAAAAACAGGTTTTCTGGTGTTTTCAACATTCCACAGTGCGTATGATATGCGGAAACTGCGATATCTTCGGTTTCGTTGGGTTTCCAGCTGACATATGTATTTTCAGTGATAATCTTCATGATTCTTCTGTGACAAGTGTAGAATCACCGAAATCGCTGTTTTCGTGCTATTTAATGCGAAAAACACGTTGTCTGGTGTTTTCAACATTCCACAGTGCGTATGATATGCGGAAACACCGATATCTTCGTTTTCGTGGGGTTTCCAGCTAAGATATGCATTTCCTACGATAATCTTGGATATTCTTCTGTGAGAAGCATGCATAATCACCGAAATTGCAGTTTTCTTGCTATTGAATGCGAAAAACACGTTTCCTGGTGTTTTCAGCACTCCACAGTGCGTTTGATATGCGGAAACTGCGGTATCTTCGGTTTCGTTGGGTTTCCAGCTGACATATGTATTTTCAGTGATAATCTTCATGATTCTTCTGTGACAAGTGTAGAATCACCGAAATCGCTGTTTTCGTGTTATTTAATGCGAAAAACACGTTTTCTGGTGTATTCAGCACTCCACAGTGCGTTTGGTACGCTGATACAGCATTATCTTCGTTTTCGTGTGGTTGCCAGCTAAGACATGCATTTTCAGTGATAATCTTCGAGTTTCTTCTGTGACAAGCGTGCAGAATAACCGAAATCGCTGTTTTCGTGCTATTTGATGCGAAAAACACGTTTTCTGCTGTTTTCAGCACTTCACAGTGCGTTTGATATGCGGAAACTGCGATATCTTCGTTTTCGTTGGGTTTCCAGCTGACATATGTATTTTCAGTGATAATCTTCATGATTCTTCTGTGACAAGTGTAGAATCACCGAAATCGCTGTTTTCGTGCTATTTAATGCGAAAAACACGTTTCCTGGCGTTTTCAGCACGTCACAGTGCGTTTGATATGCGGAAACTGCGATATCTTCGTTTTCGTGGGGTTTCCAGCTAAGATATGCATTTCCTACGATAATCTTGGATATACTTCCGTGAGAAGCATGCATAATCACCGAAATTGCAGTTTTCTTGCTATTGAATGCGAAAAACAAGTTTCCTGGCGTTTTCAGCACTCCACAGTGCGTTTGATATGCGGAAACTGCGGTATCTTCGGTTTCGTTGGGTTTCCAGCTGACATATGTACTTTCAGTGATAATCTTCATGATTCTTCTGTGATAAGTGTAGAATCACCGAAATCGCTGTTTTCGTGCTATTTAATGCGAAAAACACGTTTTCTGGTGTTTTCAACATTCCACAGTGCATATGATATACGGAAACTCCGATATCTTCGTTTTCGTGGGGTTTCCAGCTAAGATATGCATTTCCTACGATAATCTTGGATATACTTCCGTGAGAAGCATGCATAATCACCCAAATTGCAGTTTTCTTGCTATTGAATGCGAAAAACACGTTTCCTGGCGTTTTCAGCCCGTCACAGTGCGTTTGGTATGCGGAAACTGCGATATCTTCGTTTTCGTGGGGTTTCCAGCTAAGATATGCATTTTCAGTGATAATGTGCATGATTCTTCTGTGACAAGTGTGCAGAATCACCGAGATCGCTGTTTTCGTACTGTTTAATGCGAAATACACGTTTTCTGGTGTTTTCAGCAGTCCACGCAGCGTTTGACATGCGGAAACTGCGATATCTTCGTTCTCGTGGGGTTTCCAGATGAGACATGCATTTTCTACGAAACTCTTGGATATTCTTCTGTGAAAAGTATGCAGAATCACAGAAATCGCTGTTTTCGTGCTATTGAATGCGAAAAACACGTTTCCTGGTGCTTTCAGCACTCTACAATGCGTTTGATATGCGGAAACAGCGATATCTTCCGTTTCGTTGGGTTTCCAGATGAGATATGCATTTTCAGTGATAATGTTCATGATTCTTCTGTGACAAGTGTGCAGAATCACCGAGAACGCTGTTTCGGTGCTCTTCAATGTGAAAAACACGTTTTGTGGTGTTTTCAACATTCCACAGTGCGTTTGATATGCGGAAACTGCGATATCTTCGGTTTCGTTGGGTTTCCAGTTGAGATATGCATTTTCATTGACAATCTTGGATATTCTTCTGTGACAAGTGTGCAGAATCATCGAAATTGCAGTTTTCTTGCTATTGAATGCGAAAAACACGTTTTATGGTGTTTTCAGCACTCCACAGTGCTTTTGATACGCTGATCCAACGATATCTTCGTTTCCGTGGGGTTTCCAGCTGGGACATGCATTTTCTACGATAAGCTTGTATATCCTTCCGCGAGAAGTATGCAGAATCACCGAAATCGCTTTTTTCGTGCTATTTAATGCGAAAAACGCATTTTCTCGTGTGATGAGCAGTCCACACTGCGTTTGACATGCGGAAACTGCGATATCTTCGGTTTCGTTGGGTTTCCAGCTGAGATATGCATTTTCAGTAATAATCTTGATGATTCTGCTGTTAGAAGTGTGCAGAATCACCGAAATCGCTGTTTTCGTGATATTGAATGCGAAAAACTCGTTTTCTGGTGTTTTCAGCACTCCACAGTGCGTTTGATATGCGGAAACTGCGATATCTTCGGTTTCGTTGGGTTTCCAGCTAAGATATGCATTTCGTACGATAATCTTGGATATACTTCCGCGAGAAGTATGCATAATCACCGAAATTGCAGTTTTCTTGCTATTGAATGCGGAAAACACGTTTCCTGGTGTTTTCAGCACTCCACAGTGCGTTTGATATGCGGGAATAGCGATATCTTCGTTTTCGTGGGGTTTCCAGCTAAGATATGCATTTCCTACGATAATCTTGGATATACTTCCGTGAGAAGCATGCATAATCACCGAAATTGCAGTTTTCTTGCTATTGAATGCGAAAAACACGTTTCCTGGTGTTTTCAGCACTCCACAGTGCGTTTGATATGCGGAAATAGCGATATCTTCGTTTTCGTGGGGTTTCCAGCTAAGATATGCATTTCCTACGATAATCTTGGATATACTTCCGCGAGAAGTATGCATAATCACCGAAATTGCAGTTTTCTTGCTATTGAATGCGAAAAACACGTTTCCTGGTGTTTTCAGCACTCCACAGTGCGTTTGATATGCGGAAATAGCGATATCTTCGGTTTCGTTGGGTTTCCAGCTGAGATATGCATTTTCTACGATAATCTTGGATTTCCTTCTGCGAGAAGTATGCAGAATCACCGAAATCTCTGTTTTCGTGCTATTGAATGCGAGAAACACGTTATCTGGCGTTTTGAGCACTCCACAGTGCGTTTGACATGCGGAAACTGCGATATCTTCGGTTCCGTTGGGTTTCCAGCTGATATATGCATTTTCAGTAATAATCTTGATAATTCTGCTGTTAGAATTGTGCAGAATCACCAAAATCGCTGTTTTCGTGATATTGAATTCGAAAAACACGTTTCCTGGTGCTTTCAGCACTCTAAAATGCGTTTGATATGCGGAAACAGCGATATCTTCGGTTTCGTTGTGTTTCCAGATGAGATATGCATTTTCAGTGATAATCTTTATGATTCTTCTGTGGCAAGTGTGCTGAATCACCGACATCGCTGTTTTCGTGCTATTTAATGCGAAAAACTCGTTTTCTGGTGTTTTCAGCATTCCACAGTGCGTTTGATATGCGGAAACTGCGATATCTTCGGTTTCGTTGGGTTTCCAGCTAAGATATGCATTTCCTACGATAATCTTGGATATACTTCCGTGAGAAGTATGCATAATCACCGAAAAAGCAGTCTTCTTGCTATTGAATGCGAAAAACTCGTTTCCTGGTGTTTTCAGCACTCCACAGTGCGTTTGATATGCGGAAATAGCGATATCTTCGTTTTCGTGGGGTTACCAGCTGAGACATGCATTTTCAGTGATAATCTTCGAGTGTCTCCTGTAACAAGCGTGCAGAATAATCGAAATCGCTGTTTTCGTGCTATTGAATGCGATAAACACGTTTTCAGGTGTTTTCAGCACTTCGCAGTGCGTTTGATATGCGGGAACTGCGATATCTTCGTTGTCGTGGGGTTTCCAGCAGAGACATGCATTTTCTGCGATAATCTTGGATATCCTTCTGCGATAAGTATGCAGAATCACCGAAATCACTGTTTTCGTGCTATTGAATGCGAGAAACACGTTATCTGGTGTTTTGAGCACTCTACAGTGCGTTTGACATTCGGATACAGCGATATCATCGGTTTCGTGTGGTTGCCAGCTAAGACATGCATTTTCAGTGATAATCTTCGAGTTTCTTCTGTGACAAGCGTGCAGAATAACCGAAATCGCTGTTTTCGTGCTATTTGATGCGAAAAACACGTTTTCTGGTGTTTTCAGCACTTCACAGTGCGTTTGATATTCCGAAACTGCGATATCTTCGTTTTCGTGGGGTTTCCAGCTAAGACATGCATTTTCAGTGATAATCTTCGAGTTTCTTCTCTGACAAGCGTGCAGAATAACCGAAATCGCTGTTTTCGTGCTATTTAATGCGAAATACACGTTTTCTGGTGTTTTCAGCAGTCCACAGTGCGTAGGATATGCAGAACCGGCGACATCTTGATTTTCGTGAGGTTTCTAGCTGAGATATGCATTTTCTGCGATAAGCTTGGTGAGACTTCAGTCAGAAGTATGCAGAATCATCTAGATCGCTCGTTTCGATCTATTTAATGCGAAAAAACAAGTTTTCTGGTGTTTTCAACATTCCACAGTGCGTTTGATATGCAGAACCGGCGATATCTTGATTTTCGTGGTGTTTCCAACTGAGATATGCATTTTCTGCGATAAGCTTGGTGAGACTTCAGTCAGAAGTATGCAGAATCATCTAGATCGCTCGTTTCGAGCTAGTTAATGCGAAAAAACAAGTTTTCTGGTGTTTTCAACATTCCACAGTGCTTTTGATACGCTGATCCAACGATATCTTCGTTTCCGTGGGGTTTCCAGCTGGGACATGCATTTTCTACGATAAGCTTGTATATCCTTCCGCGAGAAGTATGCAGAATCACCGAAATCGCTTTTTTCGTGCTATTTAATGCGAAAAACGCATTTTCTCGTGTGATGAGCAGTCCACACTGCGTTTGACATGCGGAAACTGCGGTATCTTCGGTTTCGTTGGGTTTCCAGCTGACATATGTATTTTCAGTGATAATCTTCATGATTCTTCTGTGACAAGTGTAGAATCACCGAAATCGCTGTTTTCGTGCTATTTAATGCGAAAAACACGTTTCCTGGCGTTTTCAGCACGTCACAGTGCGTTTGATATGCGGAAACTGCGATATCTTCGTTTTCGTGGGGTTTCCAGCTAAGATATGCAATTCCTACGATAATCTTGGATATACTTCCGTGAGAAGCATGCATAATCACCGAAATTGCAGTTTTCTTGCTATTTAATGCGAAAAACACGTTTCCTGGCGTTATCAGCACTCCACAGTGCGTTTGATATGCGGAAACTGCGGTATCTTCGGTTTCGTTGGGTTTCCAGCTGACATATGTATTTTCAGTGATAATCTTCATGATTCTTCTGTGACAAGTGTAGAATCACCGAAATCGCTGTTTTCGTGCTATTTAATGCGAAAAACACGGTTCCTGGTGTTTTTAGCGTTCCACACTGCGTTTGATATGCGGAAACTGCGGTATCTTCGGTTTCGTTGGGTTTCCAGCTGACATATGTATTTCAGTGATAATCTTCATGATTCTTCTGTGACAAGTGTAGAATCACCGAAATCGCTGTTTTCGTGCTATTTAATGCGAAAAACAGGTTTTCTGGTGTTTTCAACATTCCACAGTGCGTAGGATATGCAGAACCGGCGACATCTTGATTTTCGTGAGGTTTCTAGCTGAGATATGCATTTTCTGCGATAATATTGGTGAGACTTCAGTCAGAAGGATGCAGAATCATCTAGAGCGCTCGTTTCGATCTATTTAATGCGAAAAAACAAGTTTTCTGGTGTTTTCAACATTCCACAGTGCGTTTGATATGCAGAACCGGCGATATCTTGATTTTCGTGGTGTTTCCAACTGAGATATGCATTTTCTGCGATAAGCTTGGTGAGACTTCAGTCAGAAGTATGCAGAATCATCTAGATCGCTCGTTTCGAGCTAGTTAATGCGAGAAACACGTTTTCTGGTGTTTTCACCACTCCACAGTGCGTCTGATATGCAGAACCGGCGATATCATGGTTTTCGTGGGGTTTCCACCTGAAATATGCCTTTCCTGCGATAATCTTGGTGAGTCTTCTGTCAGAAGTATGCAGAATCATCGAGAACTCTCTTTTCGAGCTATCTAATGCGAAAAAACAAGTATTCTGGTGTTCTGACCACTCCACAGAGCGTTTGATAAGTAGGGTCGCCGATAACTTGGTTTTCGTGGGGTTTCCAGCTGAAATATGCATTTTCTGCGATAATCTTTGTGTTTCATCTATGAGAAGTATGCAGAATCATCCAGAACGCTCTTTTCGAGCTAGTTAATGCGAGTAACACGTTTTCTGGTGTTTTCACCACTCCACGGTGCGTCTGATATGCAGAACCGGCGATATCTTGGTTTTCGTGGGGTTTCCAGCTTAGATATGCATTTTCTGCGATAATCTTGGTGAGACTTCAGTCAGAAGTATGACGAATCATCGAGATCGCTCTATTCGAGCTATTTAATGCGAGAAACACGTTTTCTGGTGTTTTCACCACCCCACAGTGCGTTTGATATGCGGAACCGGCGACATCGTGGTTTTCGTCGGTTTTCAAGCTGAGATATGCATTTTCTGCGATAATATTGGTGAGACCTCAGTCAGAAGTATGCCGAATCATCTAGATCGCTCGTTTCGAGATATTTAATGCGAGAAACACGTTATCTGGTTGTTTTCACCACTCCACAGTGCGTTTGATATGCAGAAACGGAGATATCTTGGTTTCGGTCGGGTTTCAAGCTGAGATATGCATTTTCTGCGATAATATTGGTGAGACTTCAGTCAGAAGTATGTAGAATCATCTAGATAGCTCTTTTCGAGCTATTTAATGCGAGAAACAACTTTTCTGTTGTTTTGACCACTCCACAGATCGTTTGATATGTAGAGCCGCCGATAACTTGGTTTTCGTGGGGTTTCCAGCTGAAATATGCATTTTCTGCGATAATCTTTGTGTTTCATCTATGAGAAGTATGCAGAATCATCCAGATCGCTGTATTCGAGCTATTTAATGCGAGAAACACGTTAGCTGGTGTTTTCATCACTCCATAGGGCGTTTGATATGCAGAACCGGCGATATCATGGTTTTCGTGGGGTTTCCACCTGAAATATGCCTTTTCTGCGATAATCTTGGTGAGTCTTCTGTCAGAAGTATGCAGAATCATCGAGAACTCTCTTTTCGAGCTATTTAATGCGAAAAAACAAGTTTTCTGGTGTTTTGACCACTCCACAGAGCGTTTGATATGTATAGTCGCCGATAACTTGGTTTTCGTGGGGTTTCAGGCTGAAATATGCATTTTCTGCGATAATCTTTGTGTTTCATCTATGAGAAGTATGCAGAATCATCTAGATAGCACTTTTCGAGCTATTTAATGCGAGAAACACATTATCTGGTGTTTTGACCACTCCACAGTGCGTTTGATATGTCGAGCCGCCGATAACTTGGTTTTCGTGGGGTTTCCAGCTGAAATATGCATTTTCTGCGATAATCTTGGTGTTTCATATATGAGAAGTATGCAGAATCATCGAGAACGCTCTTTTCGAGCTGGTTAATGCGAGAAACACGTTTTCTGGTGGTTTCACCACTCCACGGTGCGTCTGATATGCAGAACCGGCGATATCTTGGTTTTCGTGGGGATTCCAGCTGAGATATGTATTTTCTGCGATAATCTTGGTGAGTCTTCTGTCAGAAGTATGCAGAATCATCGATGTCGCTCTTTTCGCGCTATTTAATGCGAGAAACACGTTAGCTGGTGTTTTGACCACTCCACAGTGCGTTTGATATGTAGAGCCGCCGATAACTTGGTTGTCGTGGGGTTTCCAGCTGTAATATGCATTTTCTGCGATAATCTTGGTGTTTCATCTATGAGGAGTATGCAGAATCATCGAGAACTCTCTTTTCGAGCTAGTTAATGCGAGAAACACGTTTTCTGGTGTTTGGACCACTCCACAGTGCGTTTGATATGTAGAGCCGCCGATAACTTGGTTTTCGTGGGGTTTCCAGCTGTAATATGCATTTTCTGCGATAATCTTCGTGTTTCATCTATGAGAAGTATGCAGAATCATCCAGAACGCTCTTTTCGAGCTAGTTAATGCGAGAAACACGTTTTCTGGTGTATTCACCACACCACAGTACGTTTGACATGCAGTAAAGGAGATATCTTGGTTTCGGTCGGGTTTCAAGCTGATATATGCATTTTCTGCGATAATCTTGGTGAGACATTAGTCAGAAGTATGCAGAATCATCTAGATAGCTCTTTTCGAGCTATTTAATGCGAGAAACAAGTTTTCTGTTGTTTTGACCACTCCACAGATCGTTTGATATGTAGAGCCGCCGATAACTTGGTTTTCGTGGGGTTTCCAGCTGAAATATGCATTTTCTGCGATAATCTTTGTGTTTCATCAATGAGAAGTATGCAGAATCATCCAGAACGCTCTTTTCGAGCTAGTTAATGCGAGTAACACGTTTTCTGGTGTTTTCACCATTCCACAGAGCGTCTGATATGCAGAACCGGCGATATCTAGATTTTCGTGGGGTTTCCAGCTGAGATATGTATTTTCTGCGATAATCTTGGTGAGTCTTCTGTCAGAAGTATGCAGAATCATCGATATCGCTCTTTTCGCGCTATTTAATGCGAGAAACACGTTAGCTGGTGTTTTGACCACTCCACAGTGCGTTTGATATGCAGAACCGACGATATCTAGATTTTCGTGGGGTTTCCAGCTGAGATATGTATTTTCTGCGATAATCTTGGTGTGTCTTCTGTCAGAAGTATGCAGAATCACCTAGATCGCTCGTTTCGAGCTATTTAATGCGAGAAACACGTTATCTGGTTGTTTTCACCACTCCACAGTGCGTTTGATATGCAGAAACGGAGATATCTTGGTTTCGGTCGGGTTTCAAGCTGAGGTATGCATTTTCTGCGATAATATTGGTGAGACTTCAGTCAGAAGTATGCAGATTCATCTAGATAGCTCTTTTCGAGCTATTTAATGCGAGAAACACGTTTTCTGGTGTTTTCACCACTCCACGGTGCGTCTGATATGCAGAACCGGCGATATCTTGGTTTTCGTGGGGTTTCCAGCTGAGATATGTATTTTCTGCGATAATCTTGGTGAGTCTTCTGTCAGAAGTATGCAGAATCATCGATATCGCTCTTTTCGCGCTATTTAATGCGAGAAACACGTTAGCTGGTGTTTTGACCACTCCACAGTGCGTTTGATATGTAGAGCCGCCGATAACTTGGTTGTCGTGGGGTTTCCAGCTGAAATATGCATTTTCTGCGATAATCTTTGTGTTTCATCTATGAGAACTATGCAGAATCATCCAGAACGCTCTTTTCGAGCTAGTTAATGCGAGAAACACGTTTTCTGGTGTTTTCACCACTCCACGGTGCGTCTGATATGCAGAACCGGCGATATTTTGGTTTTCGTGGGGTTTCCAGCTGAGATATGCATTTTCTGCGATAATCCTGGTGAGTCTTTTGTCAGAAGTATGCAGAATCATCTAGATCGCTCTTTTCGAGCTAGTTAATGCGAGAAACACGTTTTCTGATGTTTTCACCACCACACAGTGCGTTTGATATGCAGATCCGGCGACATCATGGTTTTCGTCGGGTTTCAAGCTGAGATATGCATTTTCTGCGATAATATTGGTGAGACTTCAGTCAGAAGTATGCAGAATCACCTAGATCGCTCGTTTCGAGCTATTTAATGCGAGAAACACGTTATCTGGTTGTTTTCACCACTCCACAGTGCGTTTGATATGCAGAAACGGAGATATCTTGGTTTCGGTCGGGTTTCAAGCTGAGATTTGCATTTTCTGCGATAATATTGGTGAGACTTCAGTCAGAAGTATGCAGAATCATCTAGATAGCTCTTTTCGAGCTATTTAATGCGAGAAACACATTATCTGGTGTTTTGACCACTCCACAGTGCGTTTGATATGTCGAGCCGCCGATAACTTGGTTTTCGTGGGGTTTCCAGCTGAAATATGCATTTTCTGCGATAATCTTGGTGTTTCATATATGAGAAGTATGCAGAATCATCGAGAACGCTCTTTTCGAGCTGGTTAATGCGAGAAACACGTTTTCTGGTGGTTTCGCCACTCCACGGTGCGACTGATATGCAGAACCGGCGATATCTTGGTTTTCGTGGGGATTCCAGCTGAGATATGTATTTTCTGCGATAATCTTGGTGAGTCTTCTGTCAGAAGGATGCAGAATCATCGATGTCGCTCTTTTCGCGCTATTTAATGCGAGAAACACGTTAGCTGGTGTTTTGACCACTCCACAGTGCGTTTGATATGTAGAGCCGCCGATACCTTGGTTGTCGTGGGGTTTCCAGCTGAAATATGCATTTTCTGCGATAATCTTGGTGTTTCATCTATGAGGAGTATGCAAAATCATCGAGAACGCTCTTTTCGAGCTAGTTAATGCGAGAAACACGTTTTCTGGTGTTTGGGCCACTCCGCAGTACGTTTGATATGTAGAGCCGCCGATAACTTGATTTTCGTGGGATTCCAGCTGTAATATGCATTTTCTGCGATAATCTTCGTGTTTCATCTATGAGAAGTATGCACAATCATCCAGAACGCTCTATTCGTTCTAGTTAATGCGAGTAACACGTTTTCTGGTGTTTTCACCACTCCACGGTGCGTCTGATATGCAGAACCGGCGATATCTTGGTTATCGTGGGGTTTCCAGCTGAAATATGCATTTTCTGCGATAATCTTGGTGTTTCATATATGAGAAGTATGCAGAATCATCCAGAACGCTCTTTTCGAGCTAGTTAATGCGAGAAACACGTTTTCTGGTGTTTTCACCACTCCACGGTGCGTCTGATATGCAGAACCGGCGATATTTTGGTTTTCGTGGGGTTTCCAGCTGAGATATGCATTTTCTGCGATAATCTTGGTGAGTCTTCTGTCAGAAGTATGCAGAATCATCTAGATCGCTCTTTTCGAGCTATTTAATGCGAGAAACACGTTTTCTGATGTTTTCAACACCACACAGTGCGTTTGATATGCAGATCCGGCGACATCATGGTTTTCGTCGGGTTTCACGCTGAGATATGCATTTTCTGCGATAATATTGGTGAGACTTCAGTCAGAAGTATGCAGAATCACCTAGATCGCTCGTTTCGATCTATTTAATGCGAGAAACACGTTATCTGGTTGTTTTCACCACTCCACAGTGCGTTTGATATGCAGAAACGGAGATATCTTGGTTTCGGTCGGGTTTCAAGATGAGAATTGCATTTTCTGCGATAATATTGGTGAGACTTCAGTCAGAAGTATGCAGAATCATCTAGATAGCTCTTTTCGAGCTATTTAATGCGAGAAACACATTATCTGGTGTTTTGACCACTCCACAGTGCGTTTGATATGTCGAGCCGCCGATAACTTGGTTTTCGTGGGGTTTCCAGCTGAAATATGCATTTTCTGCGATAATCTTGGTGTTTCATATATGAGAAGTATGCAGAATCATCGAGAACGCTCTTTTCGAGCTGGTTAATGCGAGAAACACGTTTTCTGGTGGTTTCACCACTCCACGGTGCGTCTGATATGCAGAACCGGCGATATCTTGGTTTTCTTGGGATTCCAGCTGAGATATGTATTTTCTGCGATAATCTTGGTGAGTCTTCTGTCAGAAGTATGCAGAATCATCGATGTCGCTCTTTTCGCGCTATTTAATGCGAGAAACACGTTAGCTGGTGTTTTGACCACTCCACAGTGCGTTTGATATGTAGAGCCGCCGATAACTTGGTTGTCGTGGGGTTTCCAGCTGTAATATGCATTTTCTGCGATAATCTTGGTGTTTCATCTATGAGGAGTATGCAGAATCATCGAGAACGCTCTTTTCGAGCTAGTTAATGCGAGAAACACGTTTTCTGGTGTTTGGACCACTCCACAGTGCGTTTGATATGTAGAGCCGCCGATAACTTGGTTTTCGTGGGGTTTCTAGCTGTAATATGCATTTTCTGCGATAATCTTTGTGTTTCATCTATGAGAAGTATGCTGAATCATCCAGAACGCTCTATTCGAGCTAGTTAATGCGAGTAACACGTTTTCTGCTGTTTTCACCACTCCACGGTGCGTCTGATATCCAGAACCGGCGATATCTTGGTTATCGCGGGGTTTCCAGCTGAGATATGTATTTTCTGCGATAATCTTGGTGAGTCTTCTGTCAGAAGTATGCAGAATCATCGATATCGCTCTTTTCGCGCGATTTAAAGCGAGAAACACGTTAGCTGGTGTTTTGACCACTCCACAGTGCGTTTGATATGTAGAGCCGCCGATAACTTGGTTGTCGTGGGGTTTCCAGCTGAAATATGCATTTTCTGCGATAATCTTGGTGTTTCATCTATGAGGAGTATGCAGAATCATCGAGAACGCTCTTTTCGAGCTAGTTAATGCGAGAAACACGTTTTCTGGTGTTTGGACCACTCCGCAGTGCGTTTGATAGGTAGAGCCGCCGATAACTTGGTTTTCGTGTAGTTTCCAGCTGTAATATGCATTTTCTGCGATAATCTTTGTGTTTCATCTATGAGAAGTATGCAGAATCATCGAGAACGCTCTTTTCGAGCTAGTTAATGCGAGAAACACGTTTTCTGGTGTTTTCACCACTCCACGGTGCGTCTGATATGCAGAACCGGCGATATCTTGGTTTTCGTGGGGTTTCCAGCTGAGATATGTATTTTCTGCGATAATCTTGGTGAGTCTTCTGTCAGAAGTATGCAGAATCATCGATATCGCTCTTTTCGCGCTATTTAATGCGAGAAACACGTTAGCTGGTGTTTTGACCACTCCACAGTGCGTTTGATATGTAGAGCCGCCGATAACTTGGTTGTCGTGGGGTTTCCAGCTGAAATATGCATTTTCTGCGATAATCTTGGTGTTTCATCTATGAGGAGTATGCAAAATCATCGAGAACGCTCTTTTCGAGCTAGTTAATGCAAGAAACACGTTTTCTGGTGTTTGGACCACTCCGCAGTGCGTTTGATATGTAGAGCCGCCGATAACTTGGTTTTCGTTGGGTTTCCAGCTGTAATATGCATTTTCTGCGATAATCTTCGTGTTTCATCTATGAGAAGTATGCACAATCATCCAGAACGCTCTATTCGAGCTAGTTAATGCGAGTAACACGTTTTCTGGTGGTTTCACCACTCCACGGTGCGTCTGATATGCAGAACCGGCGATATCTTGGTTATCGTGGGGTTTCCAGCTGAGATATGCATTTTCTGCGATAATCTTGGTGAGACATTAGTCAGAAGTATGCAGAATCATCGATATCGCTCTTTTCGAGCTATTTAATGCGAGAAACACGTTATCTGGTGTTTTGACCACTCCACAGTGCGTTTGATATGTAGAGCCGCCGATAACTTGGTTTTCGTGGGGTTTCCAGCTGAAATATGCATTTTCTGCGATAATCTTGGTGTTTCATATATGAGAAGTATGCAGAATCATCGAGAACGCTCTTTTCGAGCTAGTTAATTCGAGAAACACGTTTTCTGGTGTTTTCACCACTCCACGGTGCGTCTGATATGTAGAGCCGCCGATAACTTGGTTTTCGTGGGGTTTCCAGCTGAAATATGCATTTTCTGCGATAATCTTGGTGTTTCATATATGAGAAGTATGCAGAATCATCGAGAACGCTCTTTTCGAGCTAGTTAATGCGAGAAACACGTTTTCTGGTGTTTTCACCACTCCACGGTGCGTCTGATATGCAGAACCGGCGATATCTTGGTTTTCGTCGGGTTTCAAGCTGAGATATGCATTTTGTGCGATAATATTGGTGAGTCTTCTGTCAGAAGTATGCAGAATCATCTAGATCGCTCTTTTCGAGCTAGTTAATGCGAGAAACACGTTTTCTGATGTTTTCACCACCACACAGTGCGTTTGATATGCAGATCCGGCGACATCATGGTTTTCGTCGGGTTTCAAGCTGAGATATGCATTTTCTGCGATAATATTGATGAGACTTCAGTTAGAAGTATGCAGAATCACCTAGATCGCTCGTTTCGAGCTATTTAATGCGAGAAACACGTTATCTGGTTGTTTTCACCACTCCACAGTGCGTTTGATATGCAGAAACGGAGATATCTTGGTTTCGGTCGGGTTTCAAGCTGAGAATTGCATTTTCTGCGATAATATTGGTGAGACTTCAGTCAGAAGTATGCAGAATCATCTAGATAGCTCTTTTCGAGCTATTTAATGCGAGAAACACATTATCTGGTGTTTTGACCACTCCACAGTGCGTTTGATATGTCGAGCCGCCGATAACTTGGTTTTCGTGGGGTTTCCAGCTGAAATATGCATTTTCTGCGATAATCTTGGTGTTTCATATATGAGAAGTATGCAGAATCATCGAGAACGCTCTTTTCGAGCTGGTTAATGCGAGAAACACGTTTTCTGGTTTTTTTCGCCACTCCACGGTGCGTCTGATATGCAGAACCGGCGATATCTTGGTTTTCGTGGGGATTCCAGCTGAGATATGTATTTTCTGCGATAATCTTGGTGAGTCTTCTGTCAGAAGGATGCAGAATCATCGATGTCGCTCTTTTCGCGCTATTTAATGCGAGAAACACGTTAGCTGGTGTTTTGACCACTCCACAGTGCGTTTGATATGTAGAGCCGCCGATAACTTGGTTGTTGTGGGGTTTCCAGCTGTAATATGCATTTTCTGCGATAATCTTGGTGTTTCATCTATGAGGAGTATGCAAAATCATCGAGAACGCTCTTTTCGAGCTAGTTAATGCAAGAAACACGTTTTCTGGTGTTTGGACCACTCCGCAGTGCGTTTGATGTGTAGAGCCGCCGATAACTTGGTTTTCGTGGGGTTTCCAGCTGTAATATGCATTTTCTGCGATAATCTTCGTGTTTCATCTATGAGAAGTATGCACAATCATCCAGAACGCTCTATTCGAGCTAGTTAATGCGAGTAACACGTTTTCTGGTGGTTTCACCACTCCACGGTGCGTCTGATATGCAGAACCGGCGATATCTTGGTTATCGTGGGGTTTCCAGCTGAGATATGCATTTTCTGCGATAATCTTGGTGAGTCTTCTGTCAGTAGTATGCAGAATCATCGATATCGCTCTTTTAGAGCTATTTAATGCGAGAAACACGTTATCTGGTGTTTTGACCACTCCACAGTGCGTTTGATATGTAGAGCCGCCGATAACTTGGTTTTCGTGGGGTTTCCAGCTGAAATATGCATTTTCTGCGATAATCTTGGTGTTTCATATATGAGAAGTATGCAGAATCATCGAGAACGCTCTTTTCGAGCTAGTTAATTCGAGAAACACGTTTTCTGGTGTTTTCACCACTCCACGGTGCGTCTGATATGTAGAGCCGCCGATAACTTGGTTTTCGTGGGGTTTCCAGCTGAAATATGCATTTTCTGCGATAATCTTGGTGTTTCATATATGAGAAGTATGCAGAATCATCGAGAACGCTCTTTTCGAGCTAGTTAATGCGAGAAACACGTTTTCTGGTGTTTTCACCACTCCACGGTGCGTCTGATATGCAGAACCGGCGATATCTTGGTTTTCGTCGGGTTTCAAGCTGAGATATGCACTTTGTGCGATAATATTGGTGAGTCTTCTGTCAGAAGTATGCAGAATCATCTAGATCGCCCTTTTCGAGCTAGTTAATGCGAGAAACACGTTTTCTGATGTTTTCACCACCACACAGTGCGTTTGATATGCAGATCCGGCGACATCATGGTTTTCGTCGGGTTTCAAGCTGAGATATGCATTTTCTGCGATAATATTGGTGAGACTTCAGTCAGAAGTATGCAGAATCACCTAGATCGCTCGTTTCGAGCTATTTAATGCGAGAAACACGTTATCTGGTTGTTTTCACCACTCCACAGTGCGTTTGATATGCAGAAACGGAGATATCTTGGTTTCGGTCGGGTTTCAAGCTGAGAATTGCATTTTCTGCGATAATATTGGTGAGACTTCAGTCAGAAGTATGCAGAATCATCTAGATAGCTCTTTTCGAGCTATTTAATGCGAGAAACACATTATCTGGTGTTTTGACCACTCCACAGTGCGTTTGATATGTCGGGCCGCCGATAACTTGGTTTTCGTGGGGTTTCCAGCTGAAATATGCATTTTCTGCGATAATCTTGGTGTTTCATATATGAGAAGTATGCAGAATCATCGAGAACGCTCTTTTCGAGCTGGTTAATGCGAGAAACACGTTTTCTGGTGGTTTCGCCACTCCACGGTGCGTCTGATATGCAGAACCGGCGATATCTTGGTTTTCGTGGGGATTCCAGCTGAGATATGTATTTTCTGCGATAATCTTGGTGTGTCTTCTGTCAGAAGGATGCAGAATCATCGATGTCGCTCTTTTCGCGCTATTTAATGCGAGAAACACGTTAGCTGGTGTTTTGACCACTCCACAGTGCGTTTGATATGTAGAGCCGCCGATAACTTGGTTGTTGTGGGGTTTCCAGCTGTAATATGCATTTTCTGCGATAATCTTGGTGTTTCATCTATGAGGAGTATGCAGAATCATCGAGAACGCTCTTGTCGAGCTAGTTAATGCGAGAAACACGTTTTCTGGTGTTTGGACCACTCCACAGTGCGTTTGATATGTAGAGCCGCCGATAACTTGGTTTTCGTGGGGTTTCCAGCTGTAATATGCATTTTCTGCGATAATCTTTGTGTTTCATCTATGAGAAGTATGCTGAATCATCCAGAACGCTCTATTCGAGCTAGTTAATGCGAGTAACACGTTTTCTGGTGTTTTCACCACTCCACGGTGCGTCTGATATGCAGAACCGGCGATATCTTGGTTATCGTGGGGATTCCAGCTGAGATATGTATTTTCTGCGATAATCTTGGTGAGTCTTCTGTCAGAAGTATGCAGAATCATCGATATCGCTCTTTTCGCGCGATTTAAAGCGAGAAACACGTTAGCTGGTGTTTTGACCACTCCACAGTGCGTTTGATATGTAGAGCCGCCGATAACTTGGTTGTCGTGGGGTTTCCAGCTGAAATATGCATTTTCTGCGATAATCTTGGTGTTTCATCTATGAGGAGTATGCAGAATCATCGAGAACGCTCTTTTCGAGCTAGTTAATGCGAGAAACACGTTTTCTGGTGTTTGGACCACTCCACAGTGCGTTTGATATGTAGAGCCGCCGATAACTTGGTTTTCGTGGGGTTTCTAGCTGTAATATGCATTTTCTGCGATAATCTTTGTGTTTCATCTATGAGAAGTATGCTGAATCATCCAGAACGCTCTATTCGAGCTAGTTAATGCGAGTAACACGTTTTCTGCTGTTTTCACCACTCCACGGTGCGTCTGATATCCAGAACCGGCGATATCTTGGTTATCGCGGGGTTTCCAGCTGAGATATGTATTTTCTGCGATAATCTTGGTGAGTCTTCTGTCAGAAGTATGCAGAATCATCGATATCGCTCTTTTCGCGCGATTTAAAGCGAGAAACACGTTAGCTGGTGTTTTGACCACTCCACAGTGCGTTTGATATGTAGAGCCGCCGATAACTTGGTTGTCGTGGGGTTTCCAGCTGAAATATGCATTTTCTGCGATAATCTTGGTGTTTCATCTATGAGGAGTATGCAGAATCATCGAGAACGCTCTTTTCGAGCTAGTTAATGCGAGAAACACGTTTTCTGGTGTTTGGACCACTCCGCAGTGCGTTTGATAGGTAGAGCCGCCGATAACTTGGTTTTCGTGTAGTTTCCAGCTGTAATATGCATTTTCTGCGATAATCTTTGTGTTTCATCTATGAGAAGTATGCAGAATCATCGAGAACGCTCTTTTCGAGCTAGTTAATGCGAGAAACACGTTTTCTGGTGTTTTCACCACTCCACGGTGCGTCTGATATGCAGAACCGGCGATATCTTGGTTTTCGTGGGGTTTCCAGCTGAGATATGTATTTTCTGCGATAATCTTGGTGAGTCTTCTGTCAGAAGTATGCAGAATCATCGATATCGCTCTTTTCGCGCTATTTAATGCGAGAAACACGTTAGCTGGTGTTTTGACCACTCCACAGTGCGTTTGATATGTAGAGCCGCCGATAACTTGGTTGTCGTGGGGTTTCCAGCTGAAATATGCATTTTCTGCGATAATCTTGGTGTTTCATCTATGAGGAGTATGCAAAATCATCGAGAACGCTCTTTTCGAGCTAGTTAATGCAAGAAACACGTTTTCTGGTGTTTGGACCACTCCGCAGTGCGTTTGATATGTAGAGCCGCCGATAACTTGGTTTTCGTTGGGTTTCCAGCTGTAATATGCATTTTCTGCGATAATCTTCGTGTTTCATCTATGAGAAGTATGCACAATCATCCAGAACGCTCTATTCGAGCTAGTTAATGCGAGTAACACGTTTTCTGGTGGTTTCACCACTCCACGGTGCGTCTGATATGCAGAACCGGCGATATCTTGGTTATCGTGGGGTTTCCAGCTGAGATATGCATTTTCTGCGATAATCTTGGTGAGACATTAGTCAGAAGTATGCAGAATCATCGATATCGCTCTTTTCGAGCTATTTAATGCGAGAAACACGTTATCTGGTGTTTTGACCACTCCACAGTGCGTTTGATATGTAGAGCCGCCGATAACTTGGTTTTCGTGGGGTTTCCAGCTGAAATATGCATTTTCTGCGATAATCTTGGTGTTTCATATATGAGAAGTATGCAGAATCATCGAGAACGCTCTTTTCGAGCTAGTTAATTCGAGAAACACGTTTTCTGGTGTTTTCACCACTCCACGGTGCGTCTGATATGTAGAGCCGCCGATAACTTGGTTTTCGTGGGGTTTCCAGCTGAAATATGCATTTTCTGCGATAATCTTGGTGTTTCATATATGAGAAGTATGCAGAATCATCGAGAACGCTCTTTTCGAGCTAGTTAATGCGAGAAACACGTTTTCTGGTGTTTTCACCACTCCACGGTGCGTCTGATATGCAGAACCGGCGATATCTTGGTTTTCGTCGGGTTTCAAGCTGAGATATGCATTTTGTGCGATAATATTGGTGAGTCTTCTGTCAGAAGTATGCAGAATCATCTAGATCGCTCTTTTCGAGCTAGTTAATGCGAGAAACACGTTTTCTGATGTTTTCACCACCACACAGTGCGTTTGATATGCAGATCCGGCGACATCATGGTTTTCGTCGGGTTTCAAGCTGAGATATGCATTTTCTGCGATAATATTGATGAGACTTCAGTTAGAAGTATGCAGAATCACCTAGATCGCTCGTTTCGAGCTATTTAATGCGAGAAACACGTTATCTGGTTGTTTTCACCACTCCACAGTGCGTTTGATATGCAGAAACGGAGATATCTTGGTTTCGGTCGGGTTTCAAGCTGAGAATTGCATTTTCTGCGATAATATTGGTGAGACTTCAGTCAGAAGTATGCAGAATCATCTAGATAGCTCTTTTCGAGCTATTTAATGCGAGAAACACATTATCTGGTGTTTTGACCACTCCACAGTGCGTTTGATATGTCGAGCCGCCGATAACTTGGTTTTCGTGGGGTTTCCAGCTGAAATATGCATTTTCTGCGATAATCTTGGTGTTTCATATATGAGAAGTATGCAGAATCATCGAGAACGCTCTTTTCGAGCTAGTTAATGCGAGAAACACGTTTTCTGGTGTTTTCACCACTCCACGGTGCGTCTGATATGTAGAGCCGCCGATAACTTGGTTTTCGTGGGGTTTCCAGCTGAAATATGCATTTTCTGCGATAATCTTGGTGTTTCATATATGAGAAGTATGCAGAATCATCGAGAACGCTCTTTTCGAGCTGGTTAATGCGAGAAACACGTTTTCTGGTGGTTTCGCCACTCCACGGTGCGTCTGATATGCAGAACCGGCGATATCTTGGTTTTCGTGGGGATTCCAGCTGAGATATGTATTTTCTGCGATAATCTTGGTGTGTCTTCTGTCAGAAGGATGCAGAATCATCGATGTCGCTCTTTTCGCGCTATTTAATGCGAGAAACACGTTAGCTGGTGTTTTGACCACTCCACAGTGCGTTTGATATGTAGAGCCGCCGATAACTTGGTTGTTGTGGGGTTTCCAGCTGTAATATGCATTTTCTGCGATAATCTTGGTGTTTCATCTATGAGGAGTATGCAGAATCATCGAGAACGCTCTTGTCGAGCTAGTTAATGCGAGAAACACGTTTTCTGGTGTTTGGACCACTCCACAGTGCGTTTGATATGTAGAGCCGCCGATAACTTGGTTTTCGTGGGGTTTCCAGCTGTAATATGCATTTTCTGCGATAATCTTTGTGTTTCATCTATGAGAAGTATGCTGAATCATCCAGAACGCTCTATTCGAGCTAGTTAATGCGAGTAACACGTTTTCTGGTGTTTTCACCACTCCACGGTGCGTCTGATATGCAGAACCGGCGATATCTTGGTTATCGTGGGGATTCCAGCTGAGATATGTATTTTCTGCGATAATCTTGGTGAGTCTTCTGTCAGAAGTATGCAGAATCATCGATATCGCTCTTTTCGCGCGATTTAAAGCGAGAAACACGTTAGCTGGTGTTTTGACCACTCCACAGTGCGTTTGATATGTAGAGCCGCCGATAACTTGGTTGTCGTGGGGTTTCCAGCTGAAATATGCATTTTCTGCGATAATCTTGGTGTTTCATCTATGAGGAGTATGCAGAATCATCGAGAACGCTCTTTTCGAGCTAGTTAATGCGAGAAACACGTTTTCTGGTGTTTGGACCACTCCGCAGTGCGTTTGATAGGTAGAGCCGCCGATAACTTGGTTTTCGTGGAGTTTCCAGCTGTAATATGCATTTTCTGCGATAATCTTTGTGTTTCATCTATGAGAAGTATGCAGAATCATCGAGAACGCTCTTTTCGAGCTAGTTAATGCGAGAAACACGTTTTCTGGTGTTTTCACCAATCCACGGTGCGTCTGATATGCAGAACCGGCGATATCTTGGTTGTCGTGGGGTTTCCAGCTGAGATATGTATTTTCTGCGATAATCTTGGTGAGTCTTCTGTCAGAAGTATGCAGAATCATCGATATCGCTCTTTTCGCGCTATTTAATGCGAGAAACACGTTAGCTGGTGTTTTGACCACTCCACAGTGCGTTTGATATGTAGAGCCGCCGATAACTTGGTTGTCGTGGGGTTTCCAGCTGAAATATGCATTTTCTGCGATAATCTTGGTGTTTCATCTATGAGGAGTATGCAAAATCATCGAGAACGCTCTTTTCGAGCTAGTTAATGCGAGAAACACGTTTACTGGTGTTTGGACCACTCCGCAGTGCGTTTGATATGTAGAGCCGCCGATAACTTGGTTTTCGTGGGATTCCAGCTGTAATATGCATTTTCTGCGATAATCTTCGTGTTTCATCTATGAGAAGTATGCACAATCATCCAGAACGCTCTATTCGAGCTAATTAATGCGAGTAACACGTTTTCTGGTGTTTTCACCACTCCACGGTGCGTCTGATATGCAGAACCGGCGATATCTTGGTTATCGTGGGGTTTCCAGCTGAAATATGCATTTTCTGCGATAATCTTGGTGTTTCATATATGAGAAGTATGCAGAATCATCCAGAACGCTCTTTTCGAGCTAGTTAATGCGAGAAACACGTTTTCTGGTGTTTTCACCACTCCACGGTTCGTCTGATATGCAGAACCGGCGATATTTTGGTTTTCGTGGGGTTTCCAGCTGAGATGTTCATTTTCTGCGATAATCTTGGTGAGTCTTCTGTCAGAAGTATGCAGAATCATCTAGATCGCTCTTTTCGAGCTATTGAATGCGAGAAACACGTTTTCTGATGTTTTCAACACCACACAGTGCGTTTGATATGCAGATCCGGCGACATCTTGGTTTCGGTCGGGTTTCAAGCTGAGAATTGCATTTTCTGCGATAATATTGGTGAGACTTCAGTCAGAAGTATGCAGAATCATCTAGATAGCACTTTTCGAGCTATTTAATGCGAGAAACACATTATCTGGTGTTTTGACCACTCCACAGTGCGTTTGATATGTCGAGCCGCCGATAACTTGGTTTTCGTGGGGTTTCCAGCTGAAATATGCATTTTCTGCGATAATCTTGGTGTTTCATATATGAGAAGTATGCAGAATCATCGAGAACGCTCTTTTCGAGCTGGTTAATGCGAGAAACACGTTTTCTGGTGGTTTCACCACTCCACGGTGCGTCTGATATGCAGAACCGGCGATATCTTGGTTTTCGTGGGGATTCCAGCTGAGATATGTATTTTCTGCGATAATCTTGGTGAGTCTTCTGTCAGAAGTATGCAGAATCATCGATGTCGCTCTTTTCGCGCTATTTAATGCGAGAAACACGTTAGCTGGTGTTTTGACCACTCCACAGTGCGTTTGATATGTAGAGCCGCCGATAACTTGGTTGTCGTGGGGTTTCCAGCTGTAATATGCATTTTCTGCGATAATCTTGGTGTTTCATCTATGAGGAGTATGCAGAATCATCGAGAACGCTCTTTTCGAGCTAGTTAATGCGAGAAACACGTTTTCTGGTGTTTGGACCACTCCACAGTGCGTTTGATATGTAGAGCCGCCGATAACTTGGTTTTCGTGGGGTTTCCAGCTGTAATATGCATTTTCTGCGATAATCTTCGTGTTTCATCTTTGAGAAGTATGCAGAATCATCCAGAACGCTCTTTTCGAGCTAGTTAATGCGAGAAACACGTTTTCTGGTGTATTCACCACACCACAGTACGTTTGACATGCAGTAAAGGAGAGATCTTGGTTTCGGTCGGGTTTCAAGCTGAGATATGCATTTTCTGCGATAATCTTGGTGAGACATTAGTCAGAAGTATGCAGAATCATCTAGATAGCTCTTTTCGAGCTATTTAATGCGAGAAACAAGTTTTCTGTTGTTTTGACCACTCCACAGATCGTTTGATATGTAGAGCCGCCGATAACTTGGTTTTCGTGGGGTTTCCAGCTGAAATATGCATTTTCTGCGATAATCTTTGTGTTTCATCAATGAGAAGTATGCAGAATCATCCAGAACGCTCTTTTCGAGCTAGTTAATGCGAGTAACACGTTTGCTGGTGTTTTCACCATTCCACAGAGCGTCTGATATGCAGAACCGGCGATATCTAGATTTTCGTGGGGTTTCCAGCTGAGATATGTATTTTCTGCGATAATCTTGGTGAGTCTTCTGTCAGAAGTATGCAGAATCATCGATATCACTCTTTTCGCGCTATTTAATGCGAGAAACACGTTAGCTGGTGTTTTGACCACTCCACAGTGCGTTTGATATGCAGAACCGACGATATCTAGATTTTCGTGGGGTTTCCAGCTGAGATATGCATTTTCTGCGATAATCTTGGTGAGTCTTCTGTCAGAAGTATGCAGAATCATCTAGATCGCTCTTTTCGAGCTATTTAATGCGAGAAACACGTTCTCTGGTGTTTTCACCACCAGACAGTACGTTTGATATGCAGAACCGGCGACATCGTGGTATTCGTCGGGTTTCAAGCTGAGATATGCATTTTCTGCGATAATATTGGTGAGACTTCAGTCAGAAGTATGCAGAATCACCTAGATCGCTCGTTTCGAGCTATTTAATGCGAGAAACACGTTATCTGGTTGTTTTCACCACTCCACAGTGCGTTTGATATGCAGAAACGGAGATATCTTGGTTTCGGTCGGGTTTCAAGCTGAGATATGCATTTTCTGCGATAATATTGGTGAGACTTCAGTCAGAAGTATGCAGATTCATCTAGATAGCTCTTTTCGAGCTATTTAATGCGAGAAACACGTTTTCTGGTGTTTTCACCACTCCACGGTGCGTCTGATATGCAGAACCGGCGATATCTTGGTTTTCGTGGGGTTTCCAGCTGAGATATGTATTTTCTGCGATAATCTTGGTGAGTCTTCTGTCAGAAGTATGCAGAATCATCGATATCGCTCTTTTCGCGCTATTTAATGCGAGAAACACGTTAGCTGGTGTTTTGACCACTCCACAGTGCGTTTGATATGTAGAGCCGCCGATAACTTGGTTGTCGTGGGGTTTCCAGCTGAAATATGCATTTTCTGCGATAATCTTTGTGTTTCATCTATGAGAACTATGCAGAATCATCCAGAACGCTCTTTTCGAGCTAGTTAATGCGAGAAACACGTTTTCTGGTGTTTTCGCCACTCCACGGTTCGTCTGATATGCAGAACCGGCGATATTTTGGTTTTCGTGGGGTTTCCAGCTGAGATATGCATTTTCTGCGATAATCTTGGTGAGTCTTCTGTCAGAAGTATGCAGAATCATCTAGATCGCTCTTTTCGAGCTAGTTAATGCGAGAAACACGTTTTCTGATGTTTTCACCACCACACAGTGCGTTTGATATGCAGATCCGGCGACATCATGGTTTTCGTCGGGTTTCAAGCTGAGATATGCATTTTCTGCGATAATATTGGTGAGACTTCAGTCAGAAGTATGCAGAATCACCTAGATCGCTCGTTTCGAGCTATTTAATGCGAGAAACACGTTATCTGGTTGTTTTCACCACTCCACAGTGCGTTTGATATGCAGAAACGGAGATATCTTGGTTTCGGTCGGGTTTCAAGCTGAGAATTGCATTTTCTGCGATAATATTGGTGAGACTTCAGTCAGAAGTATGCAGAATCATCTAGATAGCTCTTTTCGAGCTATTTAATGCGAGAAACACATTATCTGGTGTTTTGACCACTCCACAGTGCGTTTGATATGTCGAGCCGCCGATAACTTGGTTTTCGTGGGGTGTCCAGCTGAAATATGCATTTTCTGCGATAATCTTGGTGTTTCATATATGAGAAGTATGCAGAATCATCGAGAACGCTCTTTTCGAGCTGGTTAATGCGAGAAACACGTTTTCTGGTGGTTTCGCCACTCCACGGTGCGTCTGATATGCAGAACCGGCGATATCTTGGTTTTCGTGGGGATTCCAGCTGAGATATGTATTTTCTGCGATAATCTTGGTGAGTCTTCTGTCAGAAGTATGCAGAATCATCGATATCGCTCTTTTCGCGCGATTTAAAGCGAGAAACACGTTAGCTGTTGTTTTGACCACTCCACAGTGCGTTTGATATGTAGAGCCGCCGATAACTTGGTTGTCGTGGGGTTTCCAGCTGAAATATGCATTTTCTGCGATAATCTTGGTGTTTCATCTATGAGGAGTATGCAGAATCATCGAGAACGCTCTTTTCGAGCTAGTTAATGCGAGAAACACGTTTTCTGGTGTTTGGACCACTCCGCAGTGCGTTTGATAGGTAGAGCCGCCGATAACTTGGTTTTCGTGGAGTTTCCAGCTGTAATATGCATTTTCTGCGATAATCTTTGTGTTTCATCTATGAGAAGTATGCAGAATCATCGAGAACGCTCTTTTCGAGCTAGTTAATGCGAGAAACACGTTTTCTGGTGTTTTCACCACTCCACGGTGCGTCTGATATGCAGAACCGGCGATATCTTGGTTTTCGTGGGGTTTCCAGCTGAGATATGTATTTTCTGCGATAATCTTGGTGAGTCTTCTGTCAGAAGTATGCAGAATCATCGATATCGCTCTTTTCGCGCTATTTAATGCGAGAAACACGTTAGCTGGTGTTTTGACCACTCCACAGTGCGTTTGATATGTAGAGCCGCCGATAACTTGGTTGTCGTGGGGTTTCCAGGTGAAATATGCATTTTCTGCGATAATCTTGGTGTTTCATCTATGAGGAGTATGCAAAATCATCGAGAACGCTCTTTTCGAGCTAGTTAATGCGAGAAACACGTTTTCTGGTGTTTGGACCACTCCACAGTGCGTTTGATATGCAGAACCGACGATATCTAGATTTTCGTGGGGTTTCCAGCTGAGATATGCATTTTCTGCGATAATCTTGGTGAGTCTTCTGTCAGAAGTATGCAGAATCATCTAGATCGCTCTTTTCGAGCTATTTAATGCGAGAAACACGTTCTCTGGTGTTTTCGCCACCAGACAGTCCGTTTGATATGCAGAACCGGCGACATCGTGGTATTCGTCGGGTTTCAAGCTGAGATATGCATTTTCTGCGATAATATTGGTGAGACTTCAGTCAGAAGTATGCAGAATCACCTAGATCGCTCGTTTCGAGCTATTTAATGCGAGAAACACGTTATCTGGTAGTTTTCACCACTCCACAGTGCGTTTGATATGCAGAAACGGAGATATCTTGGTTTCGGTCGGGTTTCAAGCTGAGATATGCATTTTCTGCGATAATATTGGTGAGACTTCAGTCAGAAGTATGCAGATTCATCTAGATAGCTCTTTTCGAGCTATTTAATGCGAGAAACACGTTTTCTGGTGTTTTCACCACTCCACGGTGCGTCTGATATGCAGAACCGGCGATATCTTGGTTTTCGTGGGGTTTCCAGCTGAGATATGTATTTTCTGCGATAATCTTGGTGAGTCTTCTGTCAGAAGTATGCAGAATCATCGATATCGCTCTTTTCGCGCTATTTAATGCGAGAAACACGTTAGCTGGTGTTTTGACCACTCCACAGTGCGTTTAATATGTAGAGCCGCCGATAACTTGGTTGTCGTGGGGTTTCCAGCTGAAATATGCATTTCCTGCGATAATCTTTGTGTTTCATCTATGAGAACTATGCAGAATCATCCAGAACGCTCTTTTCGAGCTAGTTAATGCGAGAAACACGTTTTCTGGTGTTTTCGCCACTCCACGGTGCGTCTGATATGCAGAACCGGCGAAATTTTGGTTTTCGTGGGGTTTCCAGCTGAGATATGCATTTTCTGCGATAATCTTGGTGAGTCTTCTGTCAGAAGTATGCAGAATCATCTAGATCGCTCTTTTCGAGCTAGTTAATGCGAGAAACACGTTTTCTGATGTTTTCACCACCACACAGTGCGTTTGATATGCAGATCCGGCGACGTCATGGTTTTCGTCCGGTTTCAAGCTGAGATATGCATTTTCTGCGATAATATTGGTGAGACTTCAGTCAGAAGTATGCAGAATCACCTAGATCGCTCGTTTCGAGCTATTTAATGCGAGAAACACGTTATCTGGTTGTTTTCACCACTCCACAGTGCGTTTGATATGCAGAAACGGAGATATCTTGGTTTCGGTCGGGTTTCAAGCTGAGAATTGCATTTTCTGCGATAATATTGGTGAGACTTCAGTCAGAAGTATGCAGAATCATCTAGATAGCTCTTTTCGAGCTATTTAATGCGAGAAACACATTATCTGGTGTTTTGACCACTCCACAGTGCGTTTGATATGTCGAGCCGCCGATAACTTGGTTTTCGTGGGGTTTTCAGCTGAAATATGCATTTTCTGCGATAATCTTGGTGTTTCATATATGAGAAGTATGCAGAATCATCGAGAACGCTCTTTTCGAGCTGGTTAATGCGAGAAACACGTTTTCTGGTGGTTTCGCCACTCCACGGTGCGTCTGATATGCAGAACCGGCGATATCTTGGTTTTCGTGGGGATTCCAGCTGAGATATGTATTTTCTGCGATAATCTTGGTGAGTCTTCTGTCAGAAGTATGCAGAATCATCGATATCGCTCTTTTCGCGCGATTTAAAGCGAGAAACACGTTAGCTGGTGTTTTGACCACTCCACAGTGCGTTTGATATGTAGAGCCGCTGATAACTTGGTTGTCGTGGGGTTTCCAGCTGAAATATGCATTTTCTGCGATAATCTTGGTGTTTCATCTATGAGGAGTATGCAGAATCATCGAGAACGCTCTTTTCGAGCTAGTTAATGCGAGAAACACGTTTTCTGGTGTTTGGACCACTCCGCAGTGCGTTTGATAGGTAGAGCCGCCGATAACTTGGTTTTCGTGGAGTTTCCAGCTGTAATATGCATTTTCTGCGATAATCTTTGTGTTTCATCTATGAGAAGTATGCAGAATCATCGAGAACGCTCTTTTCGAGCTAGTTAATGCGAGAAACACGTTTTCTGGTGTTTTCACCACTCCACGGTGCGTCTGATATGCAGAACCGGCGATATCTTGGTTTTCGTGGGGTTTCCAGCTGAGATATGTATTTTCTGCGATAATCTTGGTGTTTCATATATGAGAAGTATGCAGAATCATCCAGAACGCTCTTTTCGAGCTAGTTAATGCGAGAAACACGTTTTCTGGTGTTTTCACCACTCCACGGTGCGTCTGATATGCAGAACCGGCGATATTTTGGTTTTCGTGGGGTTTCCAGCTGAGATATGCATTTTCTGCGATAATCTTGGTGAGTCTTCTGTCAGAAGTATGCAGAATCATCTAGATCGCTCTTTTCGAGCTATTTAATGCGAGAAACACGTTTTCTGATGTTTTCAACACCACACAGTGCGTTTGATATGCAGATCCGGCGACATCATGGTTTTCGTCGGGTTTCAAGCTGAGATATGCATTTTCTGCGATAATATTGGTGAGACTTCAGTCAGAAGTATGCAGAATCACCTAGATCGCTCGTTTCGATCTATTTAATCCGAGAAACACGTTATCTGGTTGTTTTCACCACTCCACAGTGCGTTTGATATGCAGAAACGGAGATATCTTGGTTTCGGTCGGGTTTCAAGCTGAGAATTGCATTTTCTGCGATAATATTGGTGAGACTTCAGTCAGAAGTATGCAGAATCATCTAGATAGCTCTTTTCGAGCTATTTAATGCGAGAAACACATTATCTGGTGTTTTGACCACTCCACAGTGCGTTTGATATGTCGAGCCGCCGATAACTTGGTTTTCGTGGGGTTTCCAGCTGAAATATGCATTTTCTGCGATAATCTTGGTGTTTCATCTATGAGGAGTATGCAGAATCATCGAGAACGCTCTTTTCGAGCTAGTTAATGCGAGAAACACGTTTTCTGGTGTTTGGACCACTCCGCAGTGCGTTTGATAGGTAGAGCCGCCGATAACTTGGTTTTCGTGGAGTTTCCAGCTGTAATATGCATTTTCTGCGATAATCTTTGTGTTTCATCTATGAGAAGTATGCAGAATCATCGAGAACGCTCTTTTCGAGCTAGTTAATGCGAGAAACACGTTTTCTGGTGTTTTCACCACTCCACGGTGCGTCTGATATGCAGAACCGGCGATATCTTGGTTTTCGTGGGGTTTCCAGCTGAGATATGTATTTTCTGCGATAATCTTGGTGAGTCTTCTGTCAGAAGTATGCAGAATCATCGATATCGCTCTTTTCGCGCTATTTAATGCGAGAAACACGTTAGCTGGTGTTTTGACCACTCCACAGTGCGTTTGATATGTAGAGCCGCCGATAACTTGGTTGTCGTGGGGTTTCCAGGTGAAATATGCATTTTCTGCGATAATCTTGGTGTTTCATCTATGAGGAGTATGCAAAATCATCGAGAACGCTCTTTTCGAGCTAGTTAATGCGAGAAACACGTTTTCTGGTGTTTGGACCACTCCGCAGTGCGTTTGATAGGTAGAGCCGCCGATAACTTGGTTTTCGTGGAGTTTCCAGCTGTAATATGCATTTTCTGCGATAATCTTTGTGTTTCATCTATGAGAAGTATGCAGAATCATCGAGAACGCTCTTTTCGAGCTAGTTAATGCGAGAAACACGTTTTCTGGTGTTTTCACCAATCCACGGTGCGTCTGATATGCAGAACCGGCGATATCTTGGTTGTCGTGGGGTTTCCAGCTGAGATATGTATTTTCTGCGATAATCTTGGTGAGTCTTCTGTCAGAAGAATGCAGAATCATCGATATCGCTCTTTTCGCGCTATTTAATGCGAGAAACACGTTAGCTGGTGTTTTGACCACTCCACAGTGCGTTTGATATGCAGAACCGACGATATCTAGATTTTCGTGGGGTTTCCAGCTGAGATATGCATTTTCTGCGATAATCTTGGTGAGTCTTCTGTCAGAAGTATGCAGAATCATCTAGATCGCTCTTTTCGAGCTATTTAATGCGAGAAACACGTTCTCTGGTGTTTTCACCACCAGACAGTCCGTTTGATATGCAGAACCGGCGACATCGTGGTATTCGTCGGGTTTCAAGCTGAGATATGCATTTTCTGCGATAATATTGGTGAGACTTCAGTCAGAAGTATGCAGAAGCACCAAGAACGCTCGTTTCGAGCTATTTAATGCGAGAAACACGTTATCTGGTTGTTTTCACCACTCCACAGTGCGTTTGATATGCAGAAACGGAGATATCTTGGTTTCGGTCGGGTTTCAAGCTGAGATATGCATTTTCTGCGATAATATTGGTGAGACTTCAGTCAGAAGTATGCAGATTCATCTAGATAGCTCTTTTCGAGCAATTTAATGCGAGAAACACGTTTTCTGGTGTTTTCACCACTCCACGGTGCGTTTGATATGCAGAACCGGCGATATCTTGGTTTTCGTGGGGTTTCCAGCTGAGATATGTATTTTCTGCGATAATCTTGGTGAGTCTTCTGTCAGAAGTATGCAGAATCATCGATATCGCTCTTTTCGCGCTATTTAATGCGAGAAACACGTTAGCTGGTGTTTTGACCACTCCACAGTGCGTTTGATATGTAGAGCCGCCGAAAACTTGGTTGTCGTGGGGTTTCCAGCTGAAATATGCATTTCCTGCGATAATCTTTGTGTTTCATCTATGAGAACTATGCAGAATCATCCAGAACGCTCTTTTCGAGCTAGTTAACGCGAGAAACACGTTTTCTGGTGTTTTCGCCACTCCACGGTGCGTCTGATATGCAGAACCGGCGATATTTTGGTTTTCGTGGGGTTTCCAGCTGAGATATGCATTTTCTGCGATAATCTTGGTGAGTCTTCTGTCAGAAGTATGCAGAATCATCTAGATCGCTCTTTTCGAGCTAGTTAATGCGAGAAACACGTTTTCTGATGTTTTCACCACCACACAGTGCGTTTGATATGCAGATCCGGCGACATCATGGTTTTCGTCGGGTTTCAAGCTGAGATATGCATTTTCTGCGATAATATTGGTGAGACTTCAGTCAGAAGTATGCAGAATCACCTAGATCGCTCGTTTCGAGCTATTTAATGCGAGAAACACGTTATCTGGTTGTTTTCACCACTCCACAGTGCGTTTGATATGCAGAAACGGAGATATCTTGGTTTCGGTCGGGTTTCAAGCTGAGAATTGCATTTTCTGCGATAATATTGGTGAGACTTCAGTCAGAAGTATGCAGAATCATCTAGATAGCTCTTTTCGAGCTATTTAATGCGAGAAACACATTATCTGGTGTTTTGACCACTCCACAGTGCGTTTGATATGTCGAGCCGCCGATAACTTGGTTTTCGTGGGGTTTCCAGCTGAAATATGCATTTTCTGCGATAATCTTGGTGTTTCATATATGAGAAGTATGCAGATTCATCGAGAACGCTCTTTTCGAGCTGGTTAATGCGAGAAACACGTTTTCTGGTGGTTTCGCCACTCCACGGTGCGTCTGATATGCAGAACCGGCGATATCTTGGTTTTCGTGGGGATTCCAGCTGAGATATGTATTTTCTGCGATAATCTTGGTAAGTCTTCTGTCAGAAGTATGCAGAATCATCGATATCGCTCTTTTCGCGCGATTTAAAGCGAGAAACACGTTAGCTGGTGTTTTGACCACTCCACAGTGCGTTTGATATGTAGAGCCGCCGATAACTTGGTTGTCGTGGGGTTTCCAGCTGAAATATGCATTTTCTGCGATAATCTTGGTGTTTCATCTATGAGGAGTATGCAGAATCATCGAGAACGCTCTTTTCGAGCTAGTTAATGCGAGAAACACGTTTTCTGGTGTTTGGACCACTCCGCAGTGCGTTTGATAGGTAGAGCCGTCGATAACTTGGTTTTCGTGGAGTTTCCAGCTGTAATATGCATTTTCTGCGATAATCTTTGTGTTTCATCTATGAGAAGTATGCAGAATCATCGAGAACGCTCTTTTCGAGCTAGTTAATGCGAGAAACACGTTTTCTGGTGTTTTCACCACTCCACGGTGCGTCTGATATGCAGAACCGGCGATATCTTGGTTTTCGTGGGGTTTCCAGCTGAGATATGTATTTTCTGCGATAATCTTGGTGAGTCTTCTGTCAGAAGTATGCAGAATCATCGATATCGCTCTTTTCGCGCTATTTAATGCGAGAAACACGTTAGCTGGTGTTTTGACCACTCCACAGTGCGTTTGATATGTAGAGCCGCCGATAACTTGGTTGTCGTGGGGTTTCCAGGTGAAATATGCATTTTCTGCGATAATCTTGGTGTTTCATCTATGAGGAGTATGCAAAATCATCGCGAACGCTCTTTTCGAGCTAGTTAATGCGAGAAACACGTTTTCTGGTGTTTGGACCACTCCGCAGTGCGTTTGATAGGTAGAGCCGCCGATAACTTGGTTTTCGTGGAGTTTCCAGCTGTAATATGCATTTTCTGCGATAATCTTTGTGTTTCATCTATGAGAAGTATGCAGAATCATCGAGAACGCTCTTTTCGAGCTAGTTAATGCGAGAAACACGTTTTCTGGTGTTTTCACCAATCCACGGTGCGTCTGATATGCAGAACCGGCGATATCTTGGTTGTCGTGGGGTTTCCAGCTGAAATATGCATTTTCTGCGATAATCTTGGTGAGTCTTCTGTCAGAAGTATGCAGAATCATCTAGATCGCTCTTTTCGAGCTATTTAATGCGAGAAACACGTTCTCTGGTGTTTTCACCACCAGACAGTCCGTTTGATATGCAGAACCGGCGACATCGTGGTATTCGTCGGGTTTCAAGCTGAGATATGCATTTTCTGCGATAATATTGGTGAGACTTCAGTCAGAAGTATGCAGAATCACCTAGAACGCTCGTTTCGAGCTATTTAATGCGAGAAACACGTTATCTGGTTGTTTTCACCACTCCACAGTGCGTTTGATATGCAGAAACGGAGATATCTTGGTTTCGGTCGGGTTTCAAGCTGAGATATGCATTTTCTGCGATAATATTGGTGAGACTTCAGTCAGAAGTATGCAGATTCATCTAGATAGCTCTTTTCGAGCAATTTAATGCGAGAAACACGTTTTCTGGTGTTTTCACCACTCCACGGTGCGTTTGATATGCAGAACCGGCGATATCTTGGTTTTCGTGGGGTTTCCAGCTGAGATATGTATTTTCTGCGATAATCTTGGTGAGTCCTCTGTCAGAAGTATGCAGAATCATCGATATCGCTCTTTTCGCGCTATTTAATGCGAGAAACACGTTAGCTGGTGTTTTGACCACTCCACAGTGCGTTTGATATGTAGAGCCGCCGAAAACTTGGTTGTCGTGGGGTTTCCAGCTGAAATATGCATTTCCTGCGATAATCTTTGTGTTTCATCTATGAGAACTATGCAGAATCATCCAGAACGCTCTTTTCGAGCTAGTTAACGCGAGAAACACGTTTTCTGGTGTTTTCGCCACTCCACGGTGCGTCTGATATGCAGAACCGGCGATATTTTGGTTTTCGTGGGGTTTCCAGCTGAGATATGCATTTTCTGCGATAATCTTGGTGAGTCTTCTGTCAGAAGTATGCAGAATCATCTAGATCGCTCTTTTCGAGCTAGTTAATGCGAGAAACACGTTTTCTGATGTTTTCACCACCACACAGTGCGTTTGATATGCAGATCCGGCGACATCATGGTTTTCGTCGGGTTTCAAGCTGAGATATGCATTTTCTGCGATAATATTGGTGAGACTTCAGTCAGAAGTATGCAGAATCACCTAGATCGCTCGTTTCGAGCTATTTAATGCGAGAAACACGTTATCTGGTTGTTTTCACCACTCCACAGTGCGTTTGATATGCAGAAACGGAGATATCTTGGTTTCGGTCGGGTTTCAAGCTGAGAATTGCATTTTCTGCGATAATATTGGTGAGACTTCAGTCAGAAGTATGCAGAATCATCTAGATAGCTCTTTTCGAGCTATTTAATGCGAGAAACACATTATCTGGTGTTTTGACCACTCCACAGTGCGTTTGATATGTCGAGCCGCCGATAACTTGGTTTTCGTGGGGTTTCCAGCTGAAATATGCATTTTCTGCGATAATCTTGGTGTTTCATATATGAGAAGTATGCAGAATCATCGAGAACGCTCTTTTCGAGCTGGTTAATGCGAGAAACACGTTTTCTGGTGGTTTCGCCACTCCACGGTGCGTCTGATATGCAGAACCGGCGATATCTTGGTTTTCGTGGGGATTCCAGCTGAGATATGTATTTTCTGCGATAATCTTGGTGAGTCTTCTGTCAGAAGTATGCAGAATCATCGATATCGCTCTTTTCGCGCGATTTAAAGCGAGAAACACGTTAGCTGGTGTTTTGACCACTCCACAGTGCGTTTGATATGTAGAGCCGCCGATAACTTGGTTGTCGTGGGGTTTCCAGCTGAAATATGCATTTTCTGCGATAATCTTGGTGTTTCATCTATGAGGAGTATGCAGAATCATCGAGAACGCTCTTTTCGAGCTAGTTAATGCGAGAAACACGTTTTCTGGTGTTTGGACCACTCCGCAGTGCGTTTGATAGGTAGAGCCGTCGATAACTTGGTTTTCGTGGAGTTTCCAGCTGTAATATGCATTTTCTGCGATAATCTTTGTGTTTCATCTATGAGAAGTATGCAGAATCATCGAGAACGCTCTTTTCGAGCTAGTTAATGCGAGAAACACGTTTTCTGGTGTTTTCACCACTCCACGGTGCGTCTGATATGCAGAACCGGCGATATCTTGGTTTTCGTGGGGTTTCCAGCTGAGATATGTATTTTCTGCGATAATCTTGGTGAGTCTTCTGTCAGAAGTATGCAGAATCATCGATATCGCTCTTTTCGCGCTATTTACTGCGAGAAACACGTTAGCTGGTGTTTTGACCACTCCACAGTGCGTTTGATATGTAGAGCCGCCGATAACTTGGTTGTCGTGGGGTTTCCAGCTGAAATATGCATTTTCTGCGATAATCTTGGTGTTTCATCTATGAGGAGTATGCAAAATCATCGAGAACGCTCTTTTCGAGCTAGTTAATGCGAGAAACACGTTTTCTGGTGTTTGGACCACTCCGCAGTGCGTTTGATATGTAGAGCCGCCGATAACTTGGTTTTCGTGGGATTCCAGCTGTAATATGCATTTTCTGCGATAATCTTCGTGTTTCATCTATGAGAAGTATGCACAATCATCCAGAACGCTCTATTCGTTCTAGTTAATGCGAGTAACACGTTTTCTGGTGTTTTCACCACTCCACGGTGCGTCTGATATGCAGAACCGGCGATATCTTGGTTATCGTGGGGTTTCCAGCTGAAATATGCATTTTCTGCGATAATCTTGGTGTTTCATATATGAGAAGTATGCAGAATCATCCAGAACGCTCTTTTCGAGCTAGTTAATGCGAGAAACACGTTTTCTGGTGTTTTCACCACTCCACGGTGCGTCTGATATGCAGAACCGGCGATATTTTGGTTTTCGTGGGGTTTCCAGCTGAGATATGCATTTTCTGCGATAATCTTGGTGAGTCTTCTGTCAGAAGTATGCAGAATCATCTAGATCGCTCTTTTCGAGCTATTTAATGCGAGAAACACGTTTTCTGATGTTTTCAACACCACACAGTGCGTTTGATATGCAGATCCGGCGACATCATGGTTTTCGTCGGGTTTCAAGCTGAGATATGCATTTTCTGCGATAATATTGGTGAGACTTCAGTCAGAAGTATGCAGAATCACCTAGATCGCTCGTTTCGATCTATTTAATGCGAGAAACACGTTATCTGGTTGTTTTCACCACTCCACAGTGCGTTTGATATGCAGAAACGGAGATATCTTGGTTTCGGTCGGGTTTCAAGCTGAGAATTGCATTTTCTGCGATAATATTGGTGAGACTTCAGTCAGAAGTATGCAGAATCATCTAGATAGCTCTTTTCGAGCTATTTAATGCGAGAAACACATTATCTGGTGTTTTGACCACTCCACAGTGCGTTTGATATGTCGAGCCGCCGATAACTTGGTTTTCGTGGGGTTTCCAGCTGAAATATGCATTTTCTGCGATAATCTTGGTGTTTCATATATGAGAAGTATGCAGAATCATCGAGAACGCTCTTTTCGAGCTGGTTAATGCGAGAAACACGTTTTCTGGTGGTTTCGCCACTCCACGGTGCGTCTGATATGCAGAACCGGCGATATCTTGGTTTTCGTGGGGATTCCAGCTGAGATATGTATTTTCTGCGATAATCTTGGTGAGTCTTCTGTCAGAAGTATGCAGAATCATCGATATCGCTCTTTTCGCGCGATTTAAAGCGAGAAACACGTTAGCTGGTGTTTTGACCACTCCACAGTGCGTTTGATATGTAGAGCCGCCGATAACTTGGTTGTCGTGGGGTTTCCAGCTGAAATATGCATTTTCTGCGATAATCTTGGTGTTTCATCTATGAGGAGTATGCAGAATCATCGAGAACGCTCTTTTCGAGCTAGTTAATGCGAGAAACACGTTTTCTGGTGTTTGGACCACTCCGCAGTGCGTTTGATAGGTAGAGCCGTCGATAACTTGGTTTTCGTGGAGTTTCCAGCTGTAATATGCATTTTCTGCGATAATCTTTGTGTTTCATCTATGAGAAGTATGCAGAATCATCGAGAACGCTCTTTTCGAGCTAGTTAATGCGAGAAACACGTTTTCTGGTGTTTTCACCACTCCACGGTGCGTCTGATATGCAGAACCGGCGATATCTTGGTTTTCGTGGGGTTTCCAGCTGAGATATGTATTTTCTGCGATAATCTTGGTGAGTCTTCTGTCAGAAGTATGCAGAATCATCGATATCGCTCTTTTCGCGCTATTTAATGCGAGAAACACGTTAGCTGGTGTTTTGACCACTCCACAGTGCGTTTGATATGTAGAGCCGCCGATAACTTGGTTGTCGTGGGGTTTCCAGCTGAAATATGCATTTTCTGCGATAATCTTGGTGTTTCATCTATGAGGAGTATGCAAAATCATCGAGAACGCTCTTTTCGAGCTAGTTAATGCGAGAAACACGTTTTCTGGTGTTTGGACCACTCCGCAGTGCGTTTGATATGTAGAGCCGCCGATAACTTGGTTTTCGTGGGATTCCAGCTGTAATATGCATTTTCTGCGATAATCTTCGTGTTTCATCTATGAGAAGTATGCACAATCATCCAGAACGCTCTATTCGTTCTAGTTAATGCGAGTAACACGTTTTCTGGTGTTTTCACCACTCCACGGTGCGTCTGATATGCAGAACCGGCGATATCTTGGTTATCGTGGGGTTTCCAGCTGAAATATGCATTTTCTGCGATAATCTTGGTGTTTCATATATGAGAAGTATGCAGAATCATCCAGAACGCTCTTTTCGAGCTAGTTAATGCGAGAAACACGTTTTCTGGTGTTTTCACCACTCCACGGTGCGTCTGATATGCAGAACCGGCGATATTTTGGTTTTCGTGGGGTTTCCAGCTGAGATATGCATTTTCTGCGATAATCTTGGTGAGTCTTCTGTCAGAAGTATGCAGAATCATCTAGATCGCTCTTTTCGAGCTATTTAATGCGAGATACACGTTTTCTGATGTTTTCAACACCACACAGTGCGTTTGATATGCAGATCCGGCGACATCATGGTTTTCGTCGGGTTTCAAGCTGAGATATGCATTTTCTGCGATAATATTGGTGAGACTTCAGTCAGAAGTATGCAGAATCACCTAGATCGCTCGTTTCGATCTATTTAATGCGAGAAACACGTTATCTGGTTGTTTTCACCACTCCACAGTGCGTTTGATATGCAGAAACGGAGATATCTTGGTTTCGGTCGGGTTTCAAGCTGAGAATTGCATTTTCTGCGATAATATTGGTGAGACTTCAGTCAGAAGTATGCAGAATCATCTAGATAGCTCTTTTCGAGCTATTTAATGCGAGAAACACGTTTTCTGGTGTTTGGACCACTCCGCAGTGCGTTTGATAGGTAGAGCCGCCGATAACTTGGTTTTCGTGGAGTTTCCAGCTGTAATATGCATTTTCTGCGATAATCTTTGTGTTTCATCTATGAGAAGTATGCAGAATCATCGAGAACGCTCTTTTCGAGCTAGTTAATGCGAGAAACACGTTTTCTGGTGTTTTCACCACTCCACGGTGCGTCTGATATGCAGAACCGGCGATATCTTGGTTTTCGTGGGGTTTCCAGCTGAGATATGTATTTTCTGCGATAATCTTGGTGAGTCTTCTGTCAGAAGTATGCAGAATCATCGATATCGCTCTTTTCGCGCTATTTAATGCGAGAAACACGTTAGCTGGTGTTTTGACCACTCCACAGTGCGTTTGATATGTAGAGCCGCCGATAACTTGGTTGTCGTGGGGTTTCCAGGTGAAATATGCATTTTCTGCGATAATCTTGGTGTTTCATCTATGAGGAGTATGCAAAATCATCGAGAACGCTCTTTTCGAGCTAGTTAATGCGAGAAACACGTTTTCTGGTGTTTGGACCACTCCGCAGTGCGTTTGATAGGTAGAGCCGCCGATAACTTGGTTTTCGTGGAGTTTCCAGCTGTAATATGCATTTTCTGCGATAATCTTTGTGTTTCATCTATGAGAAGTATGCAGAATCATCGAGAACGCTCTTTTCGAGCTAGTTAATGCGAGAAACACGTTTTCTGGTGTTTTCACCAATCCACGGTGCGTCTGATATGCAGAACCGGCGATATCTTGGTTGTCGTGGGGTTTCCAGCTGAGATATGTATTTTCTGCGATAATCTTGGTGAGTCTTCTGTCAGAAGTATGCAGAATCATCGATATCGCTCTTTTCGCGCTATTTAATGCGAGAAACACGTTAGCTGGTGTTTTGACCACTCCACAGTGCGTTTGATATGCAGAACCGACGATATCTAGATTTTCGTGGGGTTTCCAGCTGAGATATGCATTTTCTGCGATAATCTTGGTGAGTCTTCTGTCAGAAGTATGCAGAATCATCTAGATCGCTCTTTTCGAGCTATTTAATGCGAGAAACACGTTCTCTGGTGTTTTCACCACCAGACAGTCCGTTTGATATGCAGAACCGGCGACATCGTGGTATTCGTCGGGTTTCAAGCTGAGATATGCATTTTCTGCGATAATATTGGTGAGACTTCAGTCAGAAGTATGCAGAATCACCTAGATCGCTCGTTTCGAGCTATTTAATGCGAGAAACACGTTATCTGGTCGTTTTCACCACTCCACAGTGCGTTTGATATGCAGAAACGGAGATATCTTGGTTTCGGTCGGGTTTCAAGCTGAGATATGCATTTTCTGCGATAATATTGGTGAGACTTCAGTCAGAAGTATGCAGATTCATCTAGATAGCTCTTTTCGAGCTATTTAATGCGAGAAACACGTTTTCTGGTGTTTTCACCACTCCACGGTGCGTCTGATATGCAGAACCGGCGATATCTTGGTTTTCGTGGGGTTTCCAGCTGAGATATGTATTTTCTGCGATAATCTTGGTGAGCCTTCTGTCAGCAGTATGCAGAATCATCGATATCGCTCTTTTCGCGCTATTTAATGCGAGAAACACGTTAGCTGGTGTTTTGACCACTCCACAGTGCGTTTGATATGTAGAGCCGCCGATAACTTGGTTGTCGTGGGGTTTCCAGCTGAAATATGCATTTCCTGCGATAATCTTTGTGTTTCATCTATGAGAACTATGCAGAATCATCCAGAACGCTCTTTTCGAGCTAGTTAATGCGAGAAACACGTTTTCTGGTGTTTTCGCCACTCCACGGTGCGTCTGATATGCAGAACCGGCGATATTTTGGTTTTCGTGGGGTTTCCAGTTGAGATATGCATTTTCTGCGATAATCTTGGTGAGTCTTCTGTCAGAAGTATGCAGAATCATCTAGATCGCTCTTTTCGAGCTAGTTAATGCGAGAAACACGTTTTCTGATGTTTTCACCACCACACAGTGCGTTTGATATGCAGATCCGGCGACATCATGGTTTTCGTCGGGTTTCAAGCTGAGATATGCATTTTCTGCGATAATATTGGTGAGACTTCAGTCAGAAGTATGCAGAATCACCTAGATCGCTCGTTTCGAGCTATTTAATGCGAGAAACACGTTATCTGGTTGTTTTCACCACTCCACAGTGCGTTTGATATGCAGAAACGGAGATATCTTGGTTTCGGTCGGGTTTCAAGCTGAGAATTGCATTTTCTGCGATAATATTGGTGAGACTTCAGTCAGAAGTATGCAGAATCATCTAGATAGCTCTTTTCGAGCTATTTAATGCGAGAAACACATTATCTGGTGTTTTGACCACTCCACAGTGCGTTTGATATGTCGAGCCGCCGATAACTTGGTTTTCGTGGGGTTTCCAGCTGAAATATGCATTTTCTGCGATAATCTTGGTGTTTCATATATGAGAAGTATGCAGAATCATCGAGAACGCTCTTTTCGAGCTGGTTAATGCGAGAAACACGTTTTCTGGTGGTTTCGCCACTCCACGGTGCGTCTGATATGCAGAACCGGCGATATCTTGGTTTTCGTGGGGATTCCAGCTGAGATATGTATTTTCTGCGTAAATCTTGGTGAGTCTTCTGTCAGAAGTATGCAGAATCATCGATATCGCTCTTTTCGCGCGATTTAAAGCGAGAAACACGTTAGCTGGTGTTTTGACCACTGCACAGTGCGTTTGATATGTAGAGCCGCCGATAACTTGGTTGTCGTGGGGTTTCCAGCTGAAATATGCATTTTCTGCGATAATCTTGGTGTTTCATCTATGAGGAGTATGCAGAATCATCGAGAACGCTCTTTTCGAGCTAGTTAATGCGAGAAACACGTTTTCTGGTGTTTGGACCACTCCGCAGTGCGTTTGATAGGTAGAGCCGCCGATAACTTGGTTTTCGTGGGGTTTCCAGCTGAAATATGCATTTTCTGCGATAATCTTGGTGTTTCATATATGAGAAGTATGCAGAATCATCGAGAACGCTCTTTTCGAGCTGGTTAATGCGAGAAACACGTTTTCTGGTGGTTTCACCACTCCACGGTGCGTCTGATATGCAGAACCGGCGATATCTTGGTTTTCGTGGGGATTCCAGCTGAGATATGTATTTTCTGCGATAATCTTGGTGAGTCTTCTGTCAGAAGTATGCAGAATCATCGATGTCGCTCTTTTCGCGCTATTTAATGCGAGAAACACGTTAGCTGGTGTTTTGACCACTCCACAGTGCGTTTGATATGTAGAGCCGCCGATAACTTGGTTGTCGTGGGGTTTCCAGCTGTAATATGCATTTTCTGCGATAATCTTGGTGTTTCATCTATGAGGAGTATGCAGAATCATCGAGAACGCTCTTTTCGAGCTAGTTAATGCGAGAAGCACGTTTTCTGGTGTTTGGACCACTCCACAGTGCGTTTGATATGTAGAGCCGCCGATAACTTGGTTTTCGTGGGGTTTCCAGCTGTAATATGCATTTTCTGCGATAATCTTTGTGTTTCATCTATGAGAAGTATGCTGAATCATCCAGAACGCTCTATTCGAGCTAGTTAATGCGAGTAACACGTTTTCTGGTGTTTTCACCACTCCACGGTGCGTCTGATATGCAGAACCGGCGATATCTTGGTTATCGCGGGGTTTCCAGCTGAGATATGTATTTTCTGCGATAATCTTGGTGAGTCTTCTGTCAGAAGTATGCAGAATCATCGATATCGCTCTTTTCGCGCGATTTAAAGCGAGATACACGTTAGCTGGTGTTTTGACCACTCCACAGTGCGTTTGATATGTAGAGCCGCCGATAACTTGGTTGTCGTGGGGTTTCCAGCTGAAATATGCATTTTCTGCGATAATCTTGGTGTTTCATCTATGAGGAGTATGCAGAATCATCGAGAACGCTCTTTTCGAGCTAGTTAATGCGAGAAACACGTTTTCTGGTGTTTGGACCACTCCGCAGTGCGTTTGATAGGTAGAGCCGCCGATAACTTGGTTTTCGTGGAGTTTCCAGCTGTAATATGCATTTTCTGCGATAATCTTTGTGTTTCATCCATGAGAAGTATGCAGAATCATCGAGAACGCTCTTTTCGAGCTAGTTAATGCGAGAAACACGTTTTCTGGTGTTTTCACCACTCCACGGTGCGTCTGATATGCAGAACCGGCGATATCTTGGTTTTCGTGGGGTTTCCAGCTGAGATATGTATTTTCTGCGATAATCTTGGTGAGTCTTCTGTCAGAAGTATGCAGAATCATCGATATCGCTCTTTTCGCGCTATTTAATGCGAGAAACACGTTAGCTGGTGTTTTGACCACTCCACAGTGCGTTTGATATGTAGAGCCGCCGATAACTTGGTTGTCGTGGGGTTTCCAGCTGAAATATGCATTTTCTGCGATAATCTTGGTGTTTCATCTATGAGGAGTATGCAAAATCATCGAGAACGCTCTTTTCGAGCTAGTTAATGCAAGAAACACGTTTTCTGGTGTTTGGACCACTCCGCAGTGCGTTTGATATGTAGAGCCGCCGATAACTTGGTTTTCGTGGGGTTTCCAGCTGTAATATGCATTTTCTGCGATAATCTTCGTGTTTCATCTATGAGAAGTATGCACAATCATCCAGAACGCTCTATTCGAGCTAGTTAATGCGAGTAACACGTTTTCTGGTGGTTTCACCACTCCACGGTGCGTCTGATATGCAGAACCGGCGATATCTTGGTTATCGTGGGGTTTCCAGCTGAGATATGCATTTTGTGCGATAATATTGGTGAGTCTTCTGTCAGAAGTATGCTGAATCATCTAGATCGCTCTTTTCGAGCTGTTTGATGCGAGAAACACGTTTTCTGGTGTCTTCACCACTCCACAGTACGTTTGACATGCAGTAACGGAGATATCTTGGTTTCGGTCGGGTTTCAAGCTGAGATATGCATTTTCTGCGATAATCTTGGTGAGACTTTAGTCAGAAGTATGCAGAATCATCTAGATCGCTCGTTTCGAGCTATTTAATGCGAAAAAACAAGTTTTCTGGTGTTTTGACCACTCCACAGTGCGTTTGATATGTAGAGCCGCCGATAACTTGGTTTTCGTGGGGTTTCCATCTGAAATATGCATTTTCTGCGATAATCTTTGTGTTTCATCTATGAGAAGTATGCAGAATCATCCAGAACGCTGTTTTCGAGCTAGTTAATGAGAGTAACACGTTTTCTGGTGTTTTCACCACTCCACGGTGCGTCTGATATGCAGAACCGGCGATATCTTGGTGTTCGTGGGGTTTCCAGCTGAGATATGCATTTTCTGCGATAATATTGCTGAGACTTCAGTCAGAAGTATGCAGAATCATCTAGATCGCTCGTTTCGAGCTATTTAATGCGACAAAACAAGTTTTCTGGTGTTTTCACCACTCCACAGTGCGTTTGATATGTAGAGCCGCCGATAACTTGGTATTCGTGGGGTTTCCAGCTGAAATATGCATTTTCTGCGATAATATTGGTGAGACTTCAGTCAGAAGTATGCAAAATCACCTAGATCGCTCGTTTCGAGCTATTTAATGCGAGAAACACGTTATCTGGTTGTTTTCGCCACTCCACAGTGCGTTTGATATGCAGAAACGGAGATATCTTGGTTTCGGTCGGGTTTCAAGCTGAGATATGCATTTTCTGCGATAATCTTGGTGAGTCTTCTGTCAGAAGTATGCAGAATCATCTAGATCGCTCTTCTCGAGCTATTTAATGCGAGAAACACGTTTTCTGGTGTTTCCATCACTCCACAGGGCGTTTGATATGCAGAACCGGCGATATCTTGGTTTTCGTGGGGTTTCCAGCTGAGATATGCATTTTCTGCGATAATCTTCGTGAGACTTTAGTCAGAAGTATGCAGAATCATCTAGATCGCACGTTTCGAGCTATTTAATGCGACAAAACAAGTTTTCTGGTGTTTTGACCACTCCACAGTGCGTTTGATATGTAGAGCCGCCGATAACTTGGTTTTCGTGGGGTTTCCAGCTGAAATATGCATTTTCTGCGATAATCTTGGTGTTTCATATATGAGAAGTATGCAGAATCATCGAGAACGCTCTTTTCGAGCTAGTTAATGCGAGAAACACGTTTTCTGGTGATTTCACCACTCCACGGTGCGTCTGATATGCAGAACCGGCGATATCTTGGTTTTCGTGGGGTTTACAAGCTGAGATATGCATTTTCTGCGATAATCTTGGTGAGTCTTCTGTCAGAAGTATGCAGAATCATCGATATCGCTCTTTTCGAGCTGTATAATGCGAGAAACACGTTATCTGGTTGTTTTCGCCACTCCACAGTGCGTTTGATATGCAGAACCGGCGACATCGTGGTTTTCGTCGGGTTTCAAGCAGAGATATGCATTTTCTGCGATAATATTGGTGAGACTTCAGTCAGAAGTATGCAGAATCACCTAGATCGCTCGTTTCGAGCTATTTAATGCGAGAAACACGTTATCTGGTTGTTTTCGCCACTCCATAGTGCGTTTGATATGCAGAAACGGAGATATCTTGGTTTCGGTCGGGTTTCAAGCTGAGATATGCATTTTCTGCGATAATCTTGGTGAGTCTTCTGTCAGAAGTATGCAGAATCATCTAGATCGCTCTTCTCGAGCTATTTAATGCGAGAAACACGTTTTCTGGTGCTTTCACCACCCCACGGTGCGTCTGATATGCAGAACCGGCGATATCTTGGTTATCGTGGGGTTTCCAGCTGAGATATGCATTTTCTGCGATAATCTTGGTGAGTCTTCTGTCGGAAGTATGCAGAATCATCGATATCGCTCTTTTCGAGCTATTTAATGCGAGAAACACGTTATCTGGTTGTTTTCGGCACTCCACAGTGCGTTTGATATGCAGAACCGGCGACATCGTGGTTTTCGTCCGGTTTCAAGCTGAGATATGCATTTTCTGCGATAATATTGGTGAGACTTCAGTCAGAAGTATGCAGAATCATCTAGATCGCTCGTTTCGAGCCATTTAATGCGAAAAAACAAGTTTTCTGGTGTTTTGACCACTCCACAGTGCGTTTGATATGTAGAGCCGCCGATAACTTGGTTTTCGTGGAGTTTCCAGCTGAAATATGCATTTTGTGCGATAATCCTGGTGTTTCATCTATGAGAAGTATGCAGAATCATCCAGATCGCTGTATTCGAGCTATTTAATGCGAGAAACACGTTATCTGGAGTTTTCATCACTCCATAGGGCGTTTGATATGCAGAACCGGCGATATCATGGTATTCGTGGGGTTTCGACCTGAAATATGCCTTTTCTGCGATAATCTTGGTGAGTCTTCTGTCAGAAGTATGCAGAATCATCGAGAACTCTCTTTTCGAGCTATTTAATGAAAAAAAACAAGTTTTCTGGTGTTTTGACCACTCCACAGAGCGTTTGATATGTAGAGTCGCCGATAACTTGGTTTTCGTGGGGTTTCCAGCTGAAATATGCATTTTCTGCGATAATCTTGGGGAGTCTTCTGTCAGAAGTATGCAGAATCATCGAGATCGCTCTATTCGAGCTATTTAATGCGAGAAACACGTTATCTGGTTGTTTTCACCACTCCACAGGGCGTTTGATATGCAGAACCGGCGATATCTTGGTTATCGTGGTGTTTCCAGCTGAGATATGCATTTTCTGCGATAATCTTGGTGAGTCTTCTGTCAGAAGTATGCAGAATCATCGATATCGCTCTTTTCGAGCTATTTAATGCGAGAAACACGTTATCTGGTTGTTTTCGCCACTCCACAGTGCGTTTGATATGCAGAACCGGCGACATCGTGGTTTTCGTCGGGTTTCAAGCTGAGATATGCATTTTCTGCGATAATATTGGTGACACTTCAGTCAGAAGTATGCAGAATCATCTAGATCGCTCGTTTCGAGCTATTTAATGCGAAAAAACAAGTTTTCTGGTGTTTTGATCACTCCACAGTGCGTCTGATATGTAGAGCCGCCGATAACTTGGTTTTCGTGGGGTTTCCAGCTGAAATATGCATTTTCTGCGATAATCTTGGTGAGTCTTCTGTCAGAAGTATGCAGAATCATCGAGATCGCCCTATTCGAGCTATTTAATGCGAGAAACACGTTATATGGTGTTTTCATCACTCCACAGGGCGTTTGATATGCAGAACCGACGATATCTTGGTTTTCGTGGGGTTAACAGTTGAGATATTCATTTTCTGCGATAATCATGGTGAGACTTCAGTCAGAAGTATGCAGAATCATCTAGATCGCTCGTTTCGAGCCATTTAATGCGAAAAAACAAGTTTTCTGGTGTTTTGACCACTCCACAGTGCGTTTGATATGTAGAGCCGCCGATAACTTGGTTTTCGTGGAGTTTCCAGCTGAAATATGCATTTTGTGCGATAATCTTGGTGTTTCATCTATGAGAAGTATGCAGAATCATCCAGATCGCTGTATTCGAGCTATTTAATGCGAGAAACACGTTATCTGGTGTTTTCATCACTCCATAGGGCGTTTGATATGCAGAACCGGCGATATCATGGTTTTCGTGGGGTTTCCACCTGAAATATGCCTTTTCTGCGATTATCTTGGTGAGTCTTCTGTCAGAAGTATGCAGAATCATCGAGAACTCTCTTTTCGAGCTATTTAATGCGAAAAAACAAGTTTTCTGGTGTTTTGACCACTCCACAGAGCGTTTGATATGTAGAGTCGCCGATAACTTGGTTTTCGTGGGGTTTCCAGCTGAAATATGCATTTTCTGCGATAATCTTTGTGTTTCATCTATGAGAAGTATGCAGAATCATCCAGAACGCTCTTTTCGAGCTAGTTAATGCGAGTAACACGTTTTCTGGTGTTTTCACCACTCCACGGTGCGTCTGATATGCAGAACCGGCGATATTTTGGTTTTCGTGGGGTTTCCAGCTGAGATATGCATTTTCTGCGATAATCTTGGTGAGACTTCAGTCAGAAGTATGCCGAATCATCTAGATCGCTCGTTTCGAGATATTTAATGCGAGAAACACGTTATCTGATTGTTTTCACCACTCCACAGTGCGTTTGATATGCAGAAACGGAAATATCTTGGTTTCGGTCGGGTTGCAAGCTGAGAAATGCATTTTCTGCGACAATATTGGTGAGACTTCTGTCAGAAGTATGCAGAATCATCTAGATAGCTCTTTTCGAGCTATTTAATGCGAGAAACAAGTTTTCTGGTGTTTTGACCACTCCACAGATCGTTTGATATGTAGAGCCGCCGATAACTTGGTTTTCGTGGGGTTTCCAGCTGAAATATGCATTTTCTGCGATAATCTTGGTGTTTCATATATGAGAAGTATGCAGAATCATCGAGAACGCTCTTTTCGAGCTAGTTAATGCGAGAAACACGTTTTCTGGTGATTTCACCACTCCACGGTGCGTCTGATATGCAGAACCGGCGATATCTTGGTTTTCGTGGGGTTTACAAGCTGAGATATGCATTTTCTGCGATAATCTTGGTGAGTCTTCTGTCAGAAGTATGCAGAATCATCGATATCGCTCTTTTCGAGCTGTATAATGCGAGAAACACGTTATCTGGTTGTTTTCGCCACTCCACAGTGCGTTTGATATGCAGAACCGGCGACATCGTGGTTTTCGTCGGGTTTCAAGCTGAGATATGCATTTTCTGCGATAATATTGGTGAGACTTCAGTCAGAAGTATGCAGAATCATCGAGAACGCTCTTTTCGTGCTAGTTAATGCGAGAAACACGTTTTCTGGTGATTTCACCACTCCACGGTGCGCCTGATATGCAGAACCGGCGATATCTTGGTTTCGGTCGGGTTTCAAGCTGAGATATGCATTTTCGGCGATAATCTTGGTGAGTCTTCTGTCAGAAGTATGCAGAATCATCTAGATCGCTCTTCTCGAGCTATTTAATGCGAGAAACACGTTTTCTGGTGCTTTCACCACCCCACGGTGCGTCTGATATGCAGAACCGGCGATATCTTGGTTATTGTGGGGTTTCCAGCTGAGATATGCATTTTCTGCGATAATCTTGGTGAGTCTTCTGTCAGAAGTATGCAGAATCATCGATATCGCTCTTTTCGAGCTATTTAATGCGAGAAACACGTTATCTGGTTGTTTTCGGCACTCCACAGTGCGTTTGATATGCAGAACCGGCGACATCGTGGTTTTCGTCCGGTTTCAAGCTGAGATATGCATTTTCTGCGATAATATTGGTGAGACTTCAGTCAGAAGTATGCAGAATCATCTAGATCGCTCGTTTCGAGCCATTTAATGCGAAAAAACAAGTTTTCTGGTGTTTTGACCACTCCACAGTGCGTTTGATATGTAGAGCCGCCGATAACTTGGTTTTCGTGGAGTTTCCAGCTGAAATATGCATTTTGTGCGATAATCTTGGTGTTTCATCTATGAGAAGTATGCAGAATCATCCAGATCGCTGTATTCGAGCTATTTAATGCGAGAAACACGTTATCTGGAGTTTTCATCACTCCATAGGGCGTTTGATATGCAGAACCGGCGATATCATGGTTTTCGTGGGGTTTCCACCTGAAATATGCCTTTTCTGCGATAATCTTGGTGAGTCTTCTGTCAGAAGTATGCAGAATCATCGAGAACTCTCTTTTCGAGCTATTTAATGAAAAAAAACAAGTTTTCTGGTGTTTTGACCACTCCACAGAGCGTTTGATATGTAGAGTCGCCGATAACTTGGTTTTCGTGGGGTTTCCAGCTGAAATATGCATTTTCTGCGATAATCTTTGTGTTTCATCTATGAGAAGTATGCAGAATCATCCAGAACGCTCTGTTCGAGCTAGTTAATGCGAGTAACACGTTTTCTGGTGTTTTCACCACTCCACGGTGCGTCTGATATGCAGAACCGGCGATATCTTGGTTTTCGTGGGGATTCCAGCTGAGATATGCATTTTCTGCGATAATCTTGGTGAGACTTCAGTCAGAAGTATGACGAATCATCGAGATCGCTCTATTCGAGCTATTTAATGCGAGAAACACGTTTTCTGGTGTTTTCAGCACCCCACAGTGTGTTTGATATGCGGAACCGGCGACATCATGGTTTTCGTCGGTTTTCAAGCTGAGATATGCATTTTCTGCGATAATGTTGGTGAGACTTCAGTCAGAAGTATGCCGAATCATCTAGATCGCTCGTTTCGAGATATTTAATGCGAGAAACACGTTATCTGGTTGTTTTCACCACTCCACAGTGGGTTTGATATGCAGAAACGGAAATATCTTGGTTTCGGTCGGGTTTCAAGCTGAGATATGCATTTTCTGCGATAATATTTGTGAGACTTCAGTCAGAAGTATGCAGAATCATCTAGATAGCTCTTTTCGAGCTATTTAATGCGAGAAACAAGTTTTCTGGTGTTTTGACCACTCCACAGATCGTTTGATATGTAGAGCCGCCGATAACTTGGTTTTCGTGGGGTTTCCAGCTGAAATATGCATTTTCTGCGATAATCTTTGTGTTTCATCTATGAGAAGTATGCAGAATCATCCAGATCGCTGTATTTGAGCTATTTAATGCGAGAAACACGTTATCTGGTGTTTTCATCACTCCATAGGGCGTTTGATATGCAGAACCGGCGATATCATGGTTTTCGTGGGGTTTCCACCTGAAATATGACTTTTCTGCCATAATCTTGGTGTGTCTTCTGTCAGAAGTATGCAGAATCATCGAGAACTCTCTTTTCGAGCTATTTAATGCGAAAAAACCAGTTTTCTGGTGTTTTGACCACTCCACAGAGCGTTTGATATGTAGAGTCGCCGATAACTTGGTTTTCGTGGGGTTTCCAGCTGAAATATGCATTTTCTGCGATAATCTTTGTGTTTCATCTATGAGAAGTATGCAGAATCATCCAGTACGCTCTTTTCGAGCTAGTTAATGCGAGTAACACGTTTTCTGGTGTTTTCACCACTCCACAGTGCGTTTGATATGCAGACCGGTGACATCTTGATTTTCGTGAGGTTTCAAGTTGAGATATGCATTTTCTGCGATAATATTTGTGAGACTTCTGTCCGAAGTATGCAGAATCATCGAGATCGCTCTATTCGAGCAATTTAATGCGAGAAACACGTTATCTGGTTGTTTTCACCACTCCACAGGGCGTTTGATATGCAGAACCGGCGATATCTTGGTTTTCGTGGGGTATCCAGCTGAGATATGCATTTTCTGCGATAATCTTGGTGAGACTTCAGTCAGAAGTATGCAGAATCATCTAGATCGCTCGTTTCGAGCTATTTAATGCGAAAAAACAAGTTTTCTGGTGTTTTGACCACTCCACAGTGCGTTTGATATGTAGAGCCGACGATAACTTGGTTTTCGTGGGGTTTCCAGCTGAAATATGCATTTTCTGCGATAATCTTGGGGAGTCTTCTGTCAGAAGTATGCAGAATCATCGAGATCGCCCTATTCGAGCTATTTAATGCGAGAAACACGTTATATGGTGTTTTCATCACTCCACAGGGCGTTTGATATGCAGAACCGACGATATCTTGGTTTTCGTGGGGTTAACAGTTGAGATATTCATTTTCTGCGATAATCATGGTGAGACTTCAGTCAGAAGTATGCAGAATCATCTAGATCGCTCGTTTCGAGCCATTTAATGCGAAAAAACAAGTTTTCTGGTGTTTTGACCACTCCACAGTGCGTTTGATATGTAGAGCCGCCGATAACTTGGTTTTCGTGGAGTTTCCAGCTGAAATATGCATTTTGTGCGATAATCTTGGTGTTTCATCTATGAGAAGTATGCAGAATCATCCAGATCGCTGTATTCGAGCTATTTAATGCGAGAAACACGTTATCTGGTGTTTTCATCACTCCATAGGGCGTTTGATATGCAGAACCGGCGATATCATGGTTTTCGTGGGGTTTCCACCTGAAATATGCCTTTTCTGCGATTATCTTGGTGAGTCTTCTGTCAGAAGTATGCAGAATCATCGAGAACTCTCTTTTCGAGCTATTTAATGCGAAAAAACAAGTTTTCTGGTGTTTTGACCACTCCACAGAGCGTTTGATATGTAGAGTCGCCGATAACTTGGTTTTCGTGGGGTTTCCAGCTGAAATATGCATTTTCTGCGATAATCTTTGTGTTTCATCTATGAGAAGTATGCAGAATCATCCAGAACGCTCTTTTCGAGCTAGTTAATGCGAGTAACACGTTTTCTGGTGTTTTCACCACTCCACGGTGCGTCTGATATGCAGAACCGGCGATATTTTGGTTTTCGTGGGGTTTCCAGCTGAGATATGCATTTTCTGCGATAATCTTGGTGAGACTTCAGTCAGAAGTATGCCGAATCATCTAGATCGCTCGTTTCGAGATATTTAATGCGAGAAACACGTTATCTGATTGTTTTCACCACTCCACAGTGCGTTTGATATGCAGAAACGGAAATATCTTGGTTTCGGTCGGGTTGCAAGCTGAGAAATGCATTTTCTGCGACAATATTGGTGAGACTTCTGTCAGAAGTATGCAGAATCATCTAGATAGCTCTTTTCGAGCTATTTAATGCGAGAAACAAGTTTTCTGGTGTTTTGACCACTCCACAGATCGTTTGATATGTAGAGCCGCCGATAACTTGGTTTTCGTGGGGTTTCCAGCTGAAATATGCATTTTCTGCGATAATCTTGGTGTTTCATATATGAGAAGTATGCAGAATCATCGAGAACGCTCTTTTCGAGCTAGTTAATGCGAGAAACACGTTTTCTGGTGATTTCACCACTCCACGGTGCGTCTGATATGCAGAACCGGCGATATCTTGGTTTTCGTGGGGTTTACAAGCTGAGATATGCATTTTCTGCGATAATCTTGGTGAGTCTTCTGTCAGAAGTATGCAGAATCATCGATATCGCTCTTTTCGAGCTGTATAATGCGAGAAACACGTTATCTGGTTGTTTTCGCCACTCCACAGTGCGTTTGATATGCAGAACCGGCGACATCGTGGTTTTCGTCGGGTTTCAAGCTGAGATATGCATTTTCTGCGATAATATTGGTGAGACTTCAGTCAGAAGTATGCAGAATCATCGAGAACGCTCTTTTCGTGCTAGTTAATGCGAGAAACACGTTTTCTGGTGATTTCACCACTCCACGGTGCGCCTGATATGCAGAACCGGCGATATCTTGGTTTCGGTCGGGTTTCAAGCTGAGATATGCATTTTCGGCGATAATCTTGGTGAGTCTTCTGTCAGAAGTATGCAGAATCATCTAGATCGCTCTTCTCGAGCTATTTAATGCGAGAAACACGTTTTCTGGTGCTTTCACCACCCCACGGTGCGTCTGATATGCAGAACCGGCGATATCTTGGTTATTGTGGGGTTTCCAGCTGAGATATGCATTTTCTGCGATAATCTTGGTGAGTCTTCTGTCAGAAGTATGCAGAATCATCGATATCGCTCTTTTCGAGCTATTTAATGCGAGAAACACGTTATCTGGTTGTTTTCGGCACTCCACAGTGCGTTTGATATGCAGAACCGGCGACATCGTGGTTTTCGTCCGGTTTCAAGCTGAGATATGCATTTTCTGCGATAATATTGGTGAGACTTCAGTCAGAAGTATGCAGAATCATCTAGATCGCTCGTTTCGAGCCATTTAATGCGAAAAAACAAGTTTTCTGGTGTTTTGACCACTCCACAGTGCGTTTGATATGTAGAGCCGCCGATAACTTGGTTTTCGTGGAGTTTCCAGCTGAAATATGCATTTTGTGCGATAATCTTGGTGTTTCATCTATGAGAAGTATGCAGAATCATCCAGATCGCTGTATTCGAGCTATTTAATGCGAGAAACACGTTATCTGGAGTTTTCATCACTCCATAGGGCGTTTGATATGCAGAACCGGCGATATCATGGTTTTCGTGGGGTTTCCACCTGAAATATGCCTTTTCTGCGATAATCTTGGTGAGTCTTCTGTCAGAAGTATGCAGAATCATCGAGAACTCTCTTTTCGAGCTATTTAATGAAAAAAAACAAGTTTTCTGGTGTTTTGACCACTCCACAGAGCGTTTGATATGTAGAGTCGCCGATAACTTGGTTTTCGTGGGGTTTCCAGCTGAAATATGCATTTTCTGCGATAATCTTTGTGTTTCATCTATGAGAAGTATGCAGAATCATCCAGAACGCTCTGTTCGAGCTAGTTAATGCGAGTAACACGTTTTCTGGTGTTTTCACCACTCCACGGTGCGTCTGATATGCAGAACCGGCGATATCTTGGTTTTCGTGGGGATTCCAGCTGAGATATGCATTTTCTGCGATAATCTTGGTGAGACTTCAGTCAGAAGTATGACGAATCATCGAGATCGCTCTATTCGAGCTATTTAATGCGAGAAACACGTTTTCTGGTGTTTTCAGCACCCCACAGTGTGTTTGATATGCGGAACCGGCGACATCGTGGTTTTCGTCGGTTTTCAAGCTGAGATATGCATTTTCTGCGATAATGTTGGTGAGACTTCAGTCAGAAGTATGCCGAATCATCTAGATCGCTCGTTTCGAGATATTTAATGCGAGAAACACGTTATCTGGTTGTTTTCACCACTCCACAGTGGGTTTGATATGCAGAAACGGAAATATCTTGGTTTCGGTCGGGTTTCAAGCTGAGATATGCATTTTCTGCGATAATATTTGTGAGACTTCAGTCAGAAGTATGCAGAATCATCTAGATAGCTCTTTTCGAGCTATTTAATGCGAGAAACAAGTTTTCTGGTGTTTTGACCACTCCACAGATCGTTTGATATGTAGAGCCGCCGATAACTTGGTTTTCGTGGGGTTTCCAGCTGAAATATGCATTTTCTGCGATAATCTTTGTGTTTCATCTATGAGAAGTATGCAGAATCATCCAGATCGCTGTATTTGAGCTATTTAATGCGAGAAACACGTTATCTGGTGTTTTCATCACTCCATAGGGCGTTTGATATGCAGAACCGGCGATATCATGGTTTTCGTGGGGTTTCCACCTGAAATATGACTTTTCTGCCATAATCTTGGTGTGTCTTCTGTCAGAAGTATGCAGAATCATCGAGAACTCTCTTTTCGAGCTATTTAATGCGAAAAAACCAGTTTTCTGGTGTTTTGACCACTCCACAGAGCGTTTGATATGTAGAGTCGCCGATAACTTGGTTTTCGTGGGGTTTCCAGCTGAAATATGCATTTTCTGCGATAATCTTTGTGTTTCATCTATGAGAAGTATGCAGAATCATCCAGTACGCTCTTTTCGAGCTAGTTAATGCGAGTAACACGTTTTCTGGTGTTTTCACCACTCCACAGTGCGTTTGATATGCAGACCGGTGACATCTTGATTTTCGTGAGGTTTCAAGTTGAGATATGCATTTTCTGCGATAATATTTGTGAGACTTCTGTCCGAAGTATGCAGAATCATCGAGATCGCTCTATTCGAGCAATTTAATGCGAGAAACACGTTATCTGGTTGTTTTCACCACTCCACAGGGCGTTTGATATGCAGAACCGGCGATATCTTGGTTTTCGTGGGGTATCCAGCTGAGATATGCATTTTCTGCGATAATCTTGGTGAGACTTCAGTCAGAAGTATGCAGAATCATCTAGATCGCTCGTTTCGAGCTATTTAATGCGAAAAAACAAGTTTTCTGGTGTTTTGACCACTCCACAGTGCGTTTGATATGTAGAGCCGACGATAACTTGGTTTTCGTGGGGTTTCCAGCTGAAATATGCATTTTCTGCGATAATCTTGGGGAGTCTTCTGTCAGAAGTATGCAGAATCATCGAGATCGCTCTATTCGAGCTATTTAATGCGAGAAACACGTTTTCTGGTGTTTCCATCACTCCACAGGGCGTTTGATATGCAGAACCGGCGATATCTTGGTTTTCGTGGGGTTTCCAGATGAGATATGCATTTTCTGCAATAATCTTCGTGAGACTTTAGTCAGAAGTATGCAGTATCATCTAGATCGCACGTTTCGAGCTATTTAATGCGACAAAACAAGTTTTCTGGTGTTTTGACCACTCCACAGTGCGTTTGATATGTAGAGCCGCCGATAACTTGGTTTTCGTGGAGTTTCCAGCTGAAATATGCATTTTGTGCGATAATCTTGGTGTTTCATCTATGAGAAGTATGCAGAATCATCCAGATCGCTGTATTCGAGCTATTTAATGCGAGAAATACGTTATCTGGTGTTTTTATCACTCCATAGGGCGTTTGATATGCAGAACCGGCGATATCATGGTTTTCGTGGGGTTTCCACCTGAAATATGCCTTTTCTGCGATAATCTTGGTGAGTCTTCTGTCAGAAGTATGCAGAATCATCGAGAACTCTCTTTTCGAGCTATTTAATGCGAAAAGCAAGTTTTCTGGTGTTTTGACCACTCCACAGAGCGTTTGATATGTAGAGCCGCCGATAACTTGGTTTTCGTGGGGTTTCCAGCTGAAATATGCATTTTCTGCGATAATCTTGGTGTTTCATATATGAGAAGTATGCAGAATCATCGAGAACGCTCTTTTCGTGCTAGTTAATGCGAGAAACACGTTTTCTGGTGATTTCACCACTCCACGGTGCGTCTGATATGCAGAACCGGCGATATCTTGGTTTCGGTCGGGTTTCAAGCTGAGATATGCATTTTCTGCGATAATCTTGATGAGTCTTCTGTCAGAAGTATGCAGAATCATATAGATCGCTCTTCTCGAGCTATTTAATGCGAGAAACACGTTTTCTGGTGCTTTCACAACCCCACGGTGCGTCTGATATGCAGAACCGGCGATATCTTGGTTATCGTGGTGTTTCCAGCTGAGATATGCATTTTCTGCGATAATCTTGGTGAGTCTTCTGTCAGAAGTATGCAGAATCATCGAGATCGCCCTATTCGAGCTATTTAATGCGAGAAACACGTTATATGGTGTTTTCATCACTCCACAGGGCGTTTGATATGCAGAACCGACGATATCTTGGTTTTCGTGGGGTTAACAGTTGAGATATTCATTTTCTGCGATAATCATGGTGAGACTTCAGTCAGAAGTATGCAGAATCATCTAGATCGCTCGTTTCGAGCCATTTAATGCGAAAAAACAAGTTTTCTGGTGTTTTGACCACTCCACAGTGCGTTTGATATGTAGAGCCGCCGATAACTTGGTTTTCGTGGAGTTTCCAGCTGAAATATGCATTTTGTGCGATAATCTTGGTGTTTCATCTATGAGAAGTATGCAGAATCATCCAGATCGCTGTATTCGAGCTATTTAATGCGAGAAACACGTTATCTGGTGTTTTCATCACTCCATAGGGCGTTTGATATGCAGAACCGGCGATATCATGGTTTTCGTGGGGTTTCCACCTGAAATATGCCTTTTCTGCGATAATCTTGGTGAGTCTTCTGTCAGAAGTATGCAGAATCATCGAGAACTCTCTTTTCGAGCTATTTAATGCGAAAAAACAAGTTTTCTGGTGTTTTGACCACTCCACAGAGCGTTTGATATGTAGAGTCGCCGATAACTTGGTTTTCGTGGGGTTTCCAGCTGAAATATGCATTTTCTGCGATAATCTTTGTGTTTCATCTATGAGAAGTATGCAGAATCATCCAGAACGCTCTTTTCGAGCTAGTTAATGCGAGTAACACGTTTTCTGGTGTTTTCACCACTCCACGGTGCGTCTGATATGCAGAACCGGCGATATTTTGGTTTTCGTGGGGTTTCCAGCTGAGATATGCATTTTCTGCGATAATCTTGGTGAGACTTCAGTCAGAAGTATGCCGAATCATCTAGATCGCTCGTTTCGAGATATTTAATGCGAGAAACACGTTATCTGATTGTTTTCACCACTCCACAGTGCGTTTGATATGCAGAAACGGAAATATCTTGGTTTCGGTCGGGTTGCAAGCTGAGAAATGCATTTTCTGCGACAATATTGGTGAGACTTCAGTCAGAAGTATGCAGAATCATCTAGATAGCTCTTTTCGAGCTATTTAATGCGAGAAACAAGTTTTCTGGTGTTTTGACCACTCCACAGATCGTTTGATATGTAGAGCCGCCGATAACTTGGTTTTCGTGGGGTTTCCAGCTGAAATATGCATTTTCTGCGATAATCTTTGTGTTTCATCTATGAGAAGTATGCAGAATCATCCAGATCGCTGTATTCGAGCTATTTAATGCGAGAAACACGTTATCTGGTGTTTTCATCACTCCATAGGGCGTTTGATATGCAGAACCGGCGATATCAAGGTTTTCGTGGGGTTTGCACATGAAATATGCCTTTTCTGCGATAATCTTGGTGAGTCTTCTGTCAGAAGTATGCAGAATCATCGAGAACTCTCTTTTCGAGCTATTTAATGCGAAGAAACAAGTTTTCTGGTGTATTGACCACTCCACAGAGCGTTTGATATGTAGAGTCGCCGATAACTTGGTTTTCGTGGGGTTTCCAGGTGAAATATGCATTTTCTGCGATAATCTTTGTGTTTCATTTATGAGAAGTATGCAGAATCTTCCAGTACGCTCTTTTCGAGCTAGTTAATGCGAGTAACACGTTTTCTGGTGTATTCACCACTCCACAGTACGTTTGACATGCAGTAAAGGAGATATCTTGGTTTTCGTGGGGTTTCCAGCTGAGATATGCATTTTCTGCGATAATCTTGGTGAGACTTCAGTCAGAAGTATGCAGAATCATCGAGATCGCTCTATTCGAGCTATTTAATGCGAAAAAACAAGTTCTCTGGTGTTTTGACCACTCCACAGTGCGTTTGATATGTAGAGCCGCCGATAACTTGGTTTTCGTGGGGTTTCCAGCTGAGATATGCATTTTCTGCGATAATCTTAGTGAGTCTACTGTCAGAAGTGTGCAGAATCATCTAGATCGCTCTTTTCGAGCTATTTAATGCGAGAAACACGTTTTCTGGTGTATTCACCACTCCACAGTACGTTTGACATGCAGTAAAGGAGATATCTTGGTTTTCGTGGGGTTTCCAGCTGAGATATGCATTTTCTGCGATAATCTTGGTGAGACTTCAGTCAGAAGTATGCAGAATCATCTAGATCGCTCGTTTCGAGCTATTTAATGCGAAAAAACAAGTTTTCTGGTGTTTTGACCACTCCACAGTGCGTCTGATATGTAGAGCCGCCAATAACTTGGTATTCGTGGGGTTTCCATCTGAAATATGCATTTTCTGCGATAATCTTGGTGAGACTTCTGTCAGAAGTATGCAGAATCATCTAGATCGCTGGTTTCGAGGTATTTAATGCGAAAAACCAAGTTTTCTGGTGTTTTTACCACTCCACAGTGCGTTTGATATGTAGAGCCGCCGATAACTTGGTTTTCGTGGGGTTTCCTGCTGAAATATGCATTTTCTGCGATAATCTTTGTGTTTCATTTATGAGAAGTATGCAGAATCATCCAGTACGCTCTTTTCGAGCTAGTTAATGCGAGTAACACGTTTTCTGGTGTATTCACCACTCCACAGTACGTTTGACATGCAGTAAAGGAGATATCTTGGTTTCGGTCGGGTTTCAAGCTGAGATATGCATTTTCTGCGATAATCTTGGTGAGACTTCTGTCCGAAGTATGCAGAATCATCGAGATCGCTCTATTCGAGCAATTTAATGCGAGAAACACGTTATCTGGTTGTTTTCACCACTCCACAGGCCGTTTGGTATGCAGAACCGGCGATATCTTGGTTTTCGTGGGGTTTCCATCTGAAGTATGCATTTTCTGCGATAATCTTGGTGAGTCTTCTGTCAGAAGTATGCAGAATCATCGAGATCGCTCTATTCGAGCTATTTAATGCGAAAAAACAAGTTCTCTGGTGTTTTGACCACTCCACAGTGCGTTTGATATGTAGAGCCGCCGATAACTTGGTTTTCGTGGGGTTTCCAGCTGAGATATGCATTTTCTGCGATAATCTTAGTGAGTCTTCTGTCAGAAGTGTGCAGAATCATCTAGATCGCTCTTTTCGAGCTATTTATTGCGAGAAACACGTTTTCTGGTGTATTCACCACTCCACAGTACGTTTGACATGCAGTAAAGGAGATATCTTGGTTTCGGTCGGGTTTCAAGCTGAGATATGCATTTTCTGCGATAATCTTGGTCAGACTTCAGTCAGAAGTATGCAGAATCACCTAGATCGCTCGTTTCGAGCTATTTAATGCGAGAAACACGTTATCTGGTTGTTTTCACCACTCCACAGTGCGTTTGATATGCAGAACCGGCGATATCTTGGTTTTCGTGGGGTTTCCAGCTGAGATATGCATTTTCTGCGAGAATCTTGGTGAGTCTTCTGTCAGAAGTATGCAGAATCATCTAGATCGCTCTTTTCGAGCTATTTAATGCGAGAAACACGTTTTCTGGTGTTTTCACCACCACACAGTGCGTTTGATATGCAGAACCGGCGACATCGTGGTATTCGTCGGGTTTCAAGCTGAGATATGCATTTTCTGCGATAATATTGGTGAGACTTCAGTCAGAAGTATGCAGAATCACCTAGATCGCTCGTATCGAGCTATTTAATGCGAGAAACACGTTATATGGTTGTTTTCACCACTCCACAGTGCGTTTGATATGCAGGAACGGAGATATCTTGGTTTCGGTCGGGTTTCAAGCTGAGATATGCATTTTCTGCGATCATATTGGTGAGACTTCAGTCAGAAGTATGCAGAATCATCTAGATAGCTCTTTTCGAGCTATTTAATGCGAGAAACACGTTATCTGGTGTTTTGACCACTCCACAGTGCGTTTGATATGTCGAGCCGCCGATAACTTGGTTTTCGTGGGGTTTCCAGCTGAAATATGCATTTTCTGCGATAATCTTTGTGTTTCATCTATGAGAAGTATGCAGAATCATCCAGAACGCTCTTTTCGAGCTAGTTAATGCGAGAAACACGTTTTCTGGTGTATTCACCACTCCACAGTACGTTTGACATGCAGTAAAGGAGATATCTTGGTTTCGGTCGGGTTTCAAGCTGAGATATGCATTTTCTGCGATAATCTTGGTGAGACATTAGTCAGAAGTATGCAGAATCATCTTGATCGCTCGTTTCGAGCTATTTAATGCGAAAGAACAAGTTTTCTGGTGTTTTGACCACTCCACAGTGCGTTTGATATGTAGTGCCGCCGATAACTTGGTTTTCGTGGGGTTTCCAGCTGAAATATGCATTTTCTGCGATAATCTTTGTGTTTCATCTATGAGAAGTATGCAGAATCATCCAGAACGCTCTTTTCGAGCTAGTTAATGCGAGTAACACGTTTTCTGGTGTTTTCACCACTCCACGGTGCGTCTGATATGCAGAACCGGCGATATCTTGGTTTTCGTGGGGTTTCCAGCTGAGATATGCATTTTCTGCGATAATCTTGGTGAGTCTTCTGTCAGAAGTATGCAGAATCATCTAGATCGCTCTTATCGAGCTATTTAATGCGAGAAACACGTTATCTGTTTGTTTTCACCACTCCACAGTGCGTTTGATATGCAGAAACGGAGATATCTTGGTTTCGGTCGGGTTTCAAGCTGAGATATGCATTTTCTGCGATAATCTTGGTGAGACATTAGTCAGAAGTATGCAGAATCATCGAGAACTCTCTTTTCGAGCTATTTAATGCGAAAAAACAAGTTTTCTGGTGTTTTGACCACTCCACAGAGCGTTTGATATGTAGAGTCGCCGATAACTTGGTTTTCGTGGGGTTTCCAGCTGAAATATGCATTTTCTGCGATAATCTTTGTGTTTCATCTATGAGAAGTATGCAGGATCATCCAGAACGCTCTTTTCGAGCTAGCTAATGCGAGTAACACGTTTTCTGGTGTTTTCACCACTCCACAGAGCGTCTGATATGCAGAACCGGCGATATCTAGATTTTCGTGGGGTTTCCAGCTGAGATATGCATTTTCTGCGATAATCTTGGTGAGTCTTCAGTCAGAAGTATGCAGAATCATCTAGATCGCTCGTTTCGAGCTATTTAATGCGAAAAAACAGGTTCTCTGGTGTTTTGACCACTCCACATTGCGTTTGATATGTAGAGCCGCCGAAAACTTGGTTTTCGTGGGGTTTCCAGCTGAGATATGCATTTTCTGCGATAATCTTGGTGAGTCTTCTGTCAGAAGTATGCAGAATCATCTAGATCGCTCTTTTCGAGCTATTTAATGCGAGTAACACGTTTTCTGGTGTTTTCACCACTCCACGGTGCGTCTGATATGCAGAACCGGCGATATCTTGGTTTTCGTGGGGTTTCCAGCTGAGATATGCATTTTCTACGATAATCTTTGTGTTTCATCTATGAGAAGTATGCAGAATCATCCAGAACGCTCTTTTCGAGCTAGTTAATGCGAGTAACACGTTTTCTGGTGTTTTCACCACTCCACAGAGCGTCTGATATGCAGAACCGGCGATATCTAGATTTTCGTGGGGTTTCCAGCTGAGATATGCAGTTTCTGCGATAATCTTGGTGAGTCTTCAGTCAGAAGTATGCAGAATCATCTAGATCGCTCTTTTCGAGCTATTTAATGCGAGTAACACGTTTTCTGGTGTTTTCACCACTCCACGGTGCGTCTGATATGCAGAACCGGCGATATCTTGGTTTTCGTGGGGTTTCCAGCTGAGATATGCATTTTCTGCGATAATCTTGGTGAGTCTTCTGTCGGAAGTATGCAGAATCATCTAGATCGCTCTTTTCGAGCTATTTAATGCGAGAAACATGTTATATGGTTGTTTTCACCACTCCACAGTGCGTTTGATATGCAGGAACGGAGATATCTTGGTTTCGGTCGGGTTTCAAGCTGAGATATGCATTTTCTGCGATCATATTGGTGAGACTTCAGTCAGAAGTATGCAGAATCATCTAGATAGCTCTTTTCGAGCTATTTAATGCGAGAAACACGTTATCTGGTGTTTTGACCACTCCACAGTGCGTTTGATATGTCGAGCCGCCGATAACTTGGTTTTCGTGGGGTTTCCAGCTGAAATATGCATTTTCTGCGATAATCTTGGTGTTTCATATATGAGAAGTATGCAGAATCATCGAGAACGCTCTTTTCGAGCTAGTTAATGCGAGAAACACGTATTCTGGTGTTTTCACCACTCCACGGTGCGTCTGATATGCAGAACCGGCGATATCTTGGTTTTCGTGGGGTTTCCAGCTGAGATATGTATTTTCTGCCATAATCTTGGTGAGTCTTCTGTCAGAAGTATGCAGAATCATCGATATCGATCTTTTCGCGCTATTTAATGCGAGAAACACGTTAGCTGGTGTTTTGACAACTCCACAGTGCGTTTGATATGTACAGACGCCGATAACTTGGTTGTCGTGGGGTTTCCAGCTGAAATATGCATTTTCTGCGATAATCTTTGTGTTTCATCTATGAGAAGTATGCAGAATCATCCAGAACGCTCTTTTCGAGCTAGTTAATGCGAGAAACACGTTTTCTGGTGTTTTCACTACTCCACGGTGCGTCTGATATGCAGAACCGGCGATATCTTGGTTTTCGTGGGGTTTCCAGCTGAGATATGCATTTTCTGCGATAATCTTGGTGAGTCTTCTGTCAGAAGTATGCAGAATCACCAAATCGCTCTTTTCGAGCTATTTAATGCGAGAAACACGTTTTCTGATGTTTTCACCACCACACAGTGCGTTTGATATGCAGATCCGGCGACATCATGGTTTTCGTCGGGTTTCAAGCTGAGATATGCATTTTCTGCGATAATATTGGTGATACTTCAGTCAGAAGTATGCAGAATCACCTAGATCGCTCGTTTCGAGCTATTTAATGCGAGAAACACGTTATCTGGTTGTTTTCACCACTCCACAGTGCGTTTGATATGCAGAAACGGAGATATCTTGGTTTTCGTGGGGTTTCCAGCTGAGATATGTATTTTCTGCCATAATCTTGGTGAGTCTTCTGTCAGAAGTATGCAGAATCATCGATATCGCTCTTTTCGCGCTATTTAATGCGAGAAACACGTTAGCTGGTGTTTTGACCACTCCACAGTGCGTTTGATATGTACAGACGCCGATAACTTGGTTGTCGTGGGGTTTCCAGCTGAAATATGCATTTTCTGCGATAATCTTTGTGTTTCATCTATGAGAAGTATGCAGAATCATCCAGAACGCTCTTTTCGAGCTAGTTAATGCGAGAAACACGTTTTCTGGTGTTTTCACTACTCCACGGTGCGTCTGATATGCAGAACCGGCGATATCTTGGTTTTCGTGGGGTTTCCAGCTGAGATATGCATTTTCTGCGATAATCTTGGTGAGTCTTCTGTCAGAAGTATGCAGAATCACCAAATCGCTCTTTTCGAGCTATTTAATGCGAGAAACACGTTTTCTGATGTTTTCACCACCACACAGTGCGTTGGATATGCAGATCCGGCGACATCATGGTTTTCGTCGGGTTTCAAGCTGAGATATGCATTTTCTGCGATAATATTGGTGATACTTCAGTCAGAAGTATGCAGAATCACCTAGATCGCTCGTTTCGAGCTATTTAATGCGAGAAACACGTTATCTGGTTGTTTTCACCACTCCACAGTGCGTTTGATATGCAGAAACGGAGATATCTTGGTTTTCGTGGGGTTTCCAGCTGAGATATGTATTTTCTGCCATAATCTTGGTGAGTCTTCTGTCAGAAGTATGCAGAATCATCGATATCGCTCTTTTCGCGCTATTTAATGCGAGAAACACGTTAGCTGGTGTTTTGACCACTCCACAGTGCGTTTGATATGTAGAGACGCCGATAACTTGGTTGTCGTGGGGTTTCCAGCTGAAATATGCATTTTCTGCGATAATCTTTGTGTTTCATCTATGAGAAGTATGCAGAATCATCCAGAACGCTCTTTTCGAGCTAGTTAATGCGAGAAACACGTTTTCTGGTGTTTTCACTACTCCACGGTGCGTCTGATATGCAGAACCGGCGGTATCTTGGTTTTCGTGGGGTTTCCAGCTGAGATATGTATTTTCTGCGATAATCTTGGTGAGTCTTCTGTCAGAAGTATGCAGAATCATCTAGATCGCTCTTTTCGAGCTATTTAATGCGAGAAACACGGTTTCTGATGTTTTCACCACCACACAGTGCGTTTGATATGCAGATCCGGCGACATCATGGTTTTCGTCGGGTTTCAAGCTGAGATATGCATTTTCTGCGATAATATTGGTGATACTTCAGTCAGAAGTATGCAGAATCACCTAGATCGCTCGTTTCGAGCTATTTAATGCGAGAAACACGTTAGCTGGTGTTTTCACCACTCCACGGTGCGTCTGATATGCAGAACCGGCGATATCTAGGTTTTCGTGGGGTTTCCAGCTGAGATATGTATTTTCTGCCATAATCTTGGTGAGTCTTCTGTCAGAAGTATGCAGAATCATCGATATCGCTCTTTTCGCGCTATTTAATGCGAGAAACACGTTAGCTGGTGTTTTGACCACTCCACAGTGCGTTTGATATGTAGAGACGCCGATAACCTGGTTGTCGTGGGGTTTCCAGCTGAAATATGCATTTTCTGCGATAATCTTTGTATTTCATCTATGAGAAGTATGCAGAATCATCCAGAACGCTCTTTTCGAGCTAGTTAATGCGAGAAACACGTTTTCTGTTGTTTTCACTACTCCACGGTGCGTCTGATATGCAGAACCGGCGGTATCTTGGTTTTCGTGGGGTTTCCAGCTGAGATATGCATTTTCTGCGATAATCTTGGTGAGTCTTCTGTCAGAAGTATGCAGAATCATCTAGATCGCTCTTTTCGAGCTATTTAATGCGAGAAACACGTTTTCTGATGTTTTCACCACCACACAGTGCGTTTGATATGCAGATCCGGCGACATCATGGTTTTCGTCGGGTTTCAAGCTGAGATATGCATTTTCTGCGATAATATTGGTGATACTTCAGTCAGAAGTATGCAGAATCACCTAGATCGCTCGTTTCGAGCTATTTAATGCGAGAAACACGTTATCTGGTTGTTTTCACCACTCCACAGTGCGTTTGATATGCAGAAATGGAGATATCTTGGTTTCGGTCGGGTTTCCAGCTGAGATATGCATTTTCTGCGATAATCTTGGTGAGACTTTAGTCAGAAGTATGCAGTATCATCGATATCGCTCTTTTCGAGCTATTTAATGCGAGAAACACGTTATCTGGTGTTTTGATCACTCCACAGTGCGTTTGATATGTAGAGCCGCCGATAACTTGGTTATCGTGAGGTTTCAAGCTGAGATATGCATTTTCTGCGATAATCTTTGTATTTCATCTATGAGAAGTATGCAGAATCATCCAGAACGCTCTTTTCGAGCTAGTTAATGCGAGAAACACGTTTTCTGTTGTTTTCACTACTCCACGGTGCGTCTGATATGCAGAACCGGCGGTATCTTGGTTTTCGTGGGGTTTCCAGCTGAGATATGCATTTTCTGCGATAATCTTGGTGAGTCTTCTGTCAGAAGTATGCAGAATCATCTAGATCGCTCTTTTCGAGCTATTTAATGCGAGAAACACGTTTTCTGATGTTTTCACCACCACACAGTGCGTTTGATATGCAGATCCGGCGACATCATGGTTTTCGTCGGGTTTCAAGCTGAGATATGCATTTTCTGCGATAATATTGGTGATACTTCAGTCAGAAGTATGCAGAATCACCTAGATCGCTCGTTTCGAGCTATTTAATGCGAGAAACACGTTATCTGGTTGTTTTCACCACTCCACAGTGCGTTTGATATGCAGAAATGGAGATATCTTGGTTTCGGTCGGGTTTCCAGCTGAGATATGCATTTTCTGCGATAATCTTGGTGAGACTTTAGTCAGAAGTATGCAGTATCATCGATATCGCTCTTTTCGAGCTATTTAATGCGAGAAACACGTTATCTGGTGTTTTGATCACTCCACAGTGCGTTTGATATGTAGAGCCGCCGATAACTTGGTTATCGTGAGGTTTCAAGCTGAGATATGCATTTTCTGCGATAATATTGGTGAGACTTTAGTCAGAAGTATGCAGAATCATCTAGATCGCTCGTTTCGAGCTATTTAATGCGAAAAAACAAGTTTTCTGGAGTTTTGACAACTCCACAGTGCGTTTGATATCCAGAACCGCCGACATCTTGATTTTCGTGAGGTTTCAAGCTGAGATATGCATTTTCTGCGATAATCTTGGTGAGACTTTAGTCAGAAGTATGCAGAATCATCTAGATCGCTCGTTTCGAGCTATTTAATGCGAAAAAACAAGTTTTCTGGAGTTTTGACAACTCCACAGTGCGTTTGATATCCAGAACCGCCGACATCTTGATTTTCGTGAGGTTTCAAGCTGAGATATGCATTTTCTGCGATAATCTTGGTGAGACTTTAGTCAGAAGTATGCAGAATCATCCAGAACGCTCTTTTCGAGCTAGTTAATGCGAGTAACACGTTTTTTGATGTTTTCACCACTCCACAGTGCGTCTGATATGCAGAACCGGCGATATCTTGGTTTTCGTGGGGTTTCCAGCTGAGATATGCGTTTTCTGCGATAATCTTGGTGAGTCTTCTGTCAGAAGTATGCAGAAACATCGAGATCCCACTCTTCGAGCTATTTCATTTGAGAAACACGTTATCTGGTGTTTTCACCACACCACAGTGCGTTTAATTTGCAGAACCGGCGATATCTTGATTTTGGTGAGGTTTCAAGCTGAGATATGCATTTTCTGCGATAATCTTGGTGAGACTTCTGTCAGAAGTATGCAGAATCATCGAAATCGCTCTTTTCGAGCTATTTAATGCGAGAAACACGTTATCTGGTGTTTTGACCACTCCACAGTGCGTTTGATATATAGAGCCGCCGATAACTTGGTTTTCGTGGGGTTTCCATCTGAAATATGCATTTTCTGCGATAATCTTTGTGTTTCATCTATGAGAAGTATGCAGAATCATCGAGAACTCTCTTTTCGAGCTATTTAATGCGAGAAACACGTTGTCTGGTTGTTTTCACCCCTCCACAGTGCGTTTGATTTGCAGAACCGGCGACATCTTGATTTTGGTGAGGTTTCAAGCTGAGATATGCATTTTCTGCGATAATCTTGGTGAGTCTTCTGTCAGAAGTATGCAGAAACATCGAGATCCCTCTCTTCGAGCTATTTCATTTGAGAAACACATTATCTGGTGTTATCACCACACCACAGTGCGTTTGATTTGCAGAACCGGCGATATCTTGATTTTTGTGAGGTTTCAAGCTGAGATATGCATTTTCTGCGATAATCTTGGTGAGACTTCTGTCAGAAGTATGCAGAATCATCTAGATCGCTCTTTTCGAGCTATTTAATGCGAAAAAACAAGTTTTCTGGAGTTTTGACCACTCCACAGTGCGTTTGATATCCAGAACCGCCGACATCTTGATTTTCGTGAGGTTTCAAGCTGAGATATGCATTTTCTGCGATAATCTTGGTGAGACTTTAGTCAGAAGTATGCAGAATCATCTAGATCGCTCGTTTCGAGCTATTTAATGCGAAAAAACAAGTTTTCTGGAGTTTTGAACACTCCACAGTGCGTTTCATATGTAGAGCCGCCGATAACTTGGTTTTCGTGGGGTTTCCAGCTGAAATATGCATTTTCTGCGATAATCTTTGTGTATCATCTATGAGAAGTATGCAGAATCATCCAGAACGCTTTTTCGAGCTAGTTAATGCGAGTAACACGTTTTTTGGTGTTTTCACCACTCCACAGTGCGTCTGATATGCAGAACCGGCGATATCTTGGTTTTCGTGGGGTTTCAAGCTGAGATATGCGTTTTCTGCGAAAATCTTGGTGCGTCTTCTGTCAGAAGTATGCAGAATCATCTAGATCGCTCTTTTCGAGCTATTTAATGCGAGAAACACGTTTTCTGGTGTTTTCACCGCTCCACAGTACGTTTGATGTGCAGAACCGGCGACATCTTGGATTTCGTCGGGTTTCAAGCTGAGATATGCATTTTCTACGATAATCTTGGTGAGACTTCTGTCCGAAGTATGCAGTATCATCGATATCGCTCTTTTCGAGCTATTTAATGCGAGAAACACGTTATCTGGTGTTTTGACCACTCCACAGTGCGTTTGATATCCAGAACCGGCGAGATCTTGATTTTCGTGAGGTTTCAAGATGAGATATGCATTTTCTGCGATAATATTGGTGAGACTTCCGTCAGAAGTATGCCGAATCATCTAGATCGCTCGTTTCGAGCTATTTAATGCGAGCAACACGTTATCTGGTGTTTTCACCACTCCACAGTGCGTTTGATATGCAGAACCGGCGACATCTTGGATTTCGTCGGGTTTCAAGCTGAGATATGCATTTTCTACGATAATCTTGGTGAGACTTCTGTCAGAAGTTTGCAGAATCATCTAGATCGCTCGTTTCGAGCAATTTAATGCGAGAAACACGTTATCTGGTGTTTTCATCACTCCACAGGGCGTTTGATATGCAGAACCGGCGATATCTTGGTTTTCGTGGGGTTTCCAGCTGAGATACGCATTTTCTGCGATAATCTTGGTGAGACTTCTGTCCGAAGTATGCAGTATCATCGATATCGCTCTTTTCGAGCTACTTAATGCGAGAAACACGTTATCTGGTGTTTTCACCACTCCACAGTGCGTTTGATTTGCAGAACCGGCGACTTCTTGATTTTGATGAGGTTTCAAGCTGAGATATGCATTTTCTGCGATAATCTTGGTGAGTCTTCTGTCAGAAGTATGCAGAAACATCGAGATCCCTCTCTTCGAGCTATTTAATTTGAGAAACACGTTATCTGGTGTTTTCACCACTCCACAGTGCGTTTGATATGTAGAGCCGCCGATAACTTGGTTTTCGTGGGGTTTCCAGCTGAAATAGCATTTTCTGCGATAATCTTGGTGAGTCTTCTGTCAGAAGTATGCAGAATCATCGAGATCGCTCTATTCGAGCTATTTAATGCGAGGAACACGTTATCTGGTTGTTTTCACCACTCCACAGTGCGTTTGATATCCAGAACCGGCGACATCTTTATTTTCGTGAGGTTTCAAGATGAGATATGCATTTTCTGCGATAATCTTGGTGAGTCTTCTGTCAGAAGTATGCAGAAACATCGAGATCCCTCTCTTCGAGCTATTTAATTTGAGAGACACGTTATCTGGTGTTTTCACCACTCCACAGTGCGTATGATATGCAGAACCGGCGACATCTTGGATTTCGTCGGGTTTCAAGCTGAGATATGCATTTTCTACGATAATCTTGGTGAGACTTCTGTCAGAAGTATGCAGAATCATCGAGATCGCTCTTTACGAGCTACTTAATGCGAGAAACACGTTATCTGGTGTTTTCACCACTCCACAGTGCGTTTGATTTGCAGAACCGGCGACATCTTGATTTTGATGAGGTTTCAAGCTGAGAAATGCATTTTCTGCGATAATCTTGGTGAGTCTTCTGTCAGAAGTATGCAGAAACATCGAGATCCCTCTCTTCGAGCTATTTAATTTGAGAATGACGTTATCTGGTGTTTTCACCACTCCACAGTGCATTTGACATGCAGAAACGGCGACATCTTGGATTTCGTCGGGTTTCAAGCTGAGATATGCATTTTCTACGATAATCTTGGTGAGACTTCTGTCAGAAGTATGCAGAATCTTCGAGATCGCTCTTTTCGAGCTACTTAATGCGAGAAACACGGTATCTGGTGCTTTCACCACACGACAGTGCGTTTGATTTGCAGAACCGGCGACATCTTGATTTTGGTGAGGTTTCAAGCTGAGATATGCATTCTCTGCGATAATCTTGGTGAGACTTCTGTCAGAAGTATGCAGAATCATCTAGATCGCTCTTTTCGACCTATTTAATGCGAGAAACACGTTATCTGATTGTTTTCGCCACTCCACAGTGCGTTTGATATGCAGATCAGGCGACATCTTGATTTTCGTGAGGTTTCGTGCTGAGATATGCATTTTCTGTGATAATATTGGTGAGACTTCAGACGGAAGTATGCAGAATCATCGGGATCGCTCTTTTCGAGCTATTTAATGCGAGAAACACGTTATCTGGTGTTTTCACCACTCCACAGTGCATTTGACATGCAGAAACGGCGACATCTTGGATTTCGTCGGGGTTCAAGCTGAGATATGCATTTTCTACGATAATCTTGGTGAGACTTCTGTCAGAAGTATACAGAATCATCTGGATCGCTCGTTTCGAGATATTTAATGCGAGAAACACGTTTTCTGGTGTATTCACCACTCCACGGTGCGTATGATATGCAGAACCGGCGATATCTTGGTTTTCGTGGGGTTTCCAGCTGAGATATACATTTTCTGCGATAATATTGGTGAGACTTCAGTCAGAAGTATGCAGAATCACCTAGATCGCTCGTTTCGAGCTATTTAATGCGAGAAACACGTTTTCTGCTGTTTTCACCACTCCACGGTGCGTCTGATATGCAGAACCGGCGATATCTTGGTTTTCGTGGGGTTTCCAGCTGAGATATGCATTTTCTGCGATAATCTTGGTGTTTCATCTATGAGGAGTATGCAGAATCATCGAGAACGCTCCTTCCGAGCTAGTTAATGCGAGAAACACGTTATGTGGTTGTTTTCACCACTCCACAGTGCGTCTGATATGCAGAACCGGCGATATCTTGGTTGTCGTGGGGTTTCCAGCTGAGATATGCGTTTTCTGCGATAATCTTGGTGCGTCTTCTGTCAGAAGTATGCAGAATCATCTAGATCGCACTTTTCGAGCTATTTAATGCGAGACACACGTTTTCTGGTGTATTCACCACTCCACGGTGCGTCTGATATGCAGAACCGGCGATATCTTGGTTTTCGTGGGGTTTCCAGCTGAGATATGCATTTTCTGCGATAATCTTGGTGAGACTTTAGTCAGAAGTATGCAGTATCATCGATATCGCTCTTTTCGAGCTATTTAATGCGAGAAACACGTTATCTGGTGTTTTGATCACTCCACAGTGCGTTTGATATGTAGAGCCGCCGATAACTTGGTTATCGTGAGGTTTCAAGCTGAGATATGCATTTTCTGCGATAATATTGGTGAGACTTTAGTCAGAAGTATGCAGAATCATCTAGATCGCTCGTTTCGAGCTATTTAATGCGAAAAAACAAGTTTTCTGGAGTTTTGACCACTCCACAGTGCGTTTCATATGTAGAGCCGCCGATAACTTGGTTTTCGTGGGGTTTCCTGCTGAAATATGCATTTTCTGCGATAATCTTTGTGTATCATCTATGAGAAGTAAGCAGAATCATCCAGAACGCTCTTTTCGAGCTAGTTAATGCGAGTAACACGTTTTTTGGTGTTTTAACCACTCCACAGTGCGTCTGATATGCAGAACCGGCGATATCTTGGTTTTCGTGGGGTTTCCAGCTGAGATATGCGTTTTCTGCGATAATCTTGGTGCGTCTTCTGTCAGAAGTATGCAGAATCATCTAGATCGCTCTTTTCGAGCTATTTAATGCGAGAAACACGTTTTCTGGTGTTTTCACCACTCCACAGTGCGTTTGATTTGCAGAACCGGCGACATCTTGGATTTCGTCGGGTTTCAAGCTGAGACATGCATTTTCTACGATAATCTTGGTGAGACTTCTGTCAGAAGTATGCAGAATCATCGGGATCGCTCTTTTCGAGCTATTTAATGCGCGAAACACGTTATCTGGTTGTTTTCACCACTCCACAGTGCGTTTCATTTGCAGAACCGGCGGCATCTTGATTTTGGTGAGGTGTCAAGCTGAGATATGCATTTTCTGCGATAATCTTGGTGAGTCTTCTGTCAGAAGTATGCAGAAACATCGAGATCCCTCTCTTCGAGCTATTTAATTTGAGAAACACGTTATCTGGAATTTTCACCACTCCACAGTGCGTTTGATATGCAGAACCGGCGACATCTTGGATTTCGTCGGGTTTCAAGCTGAGATATGCATTTTCTACGATAATCTTGGTGAGACTTCTGTCAGAAGTATGCAGAATCATCGAGATCGCTCTTTTCGAGCTACCTAATGCGAGGAACACGTTATCTGGTTGTTTTCACCACTCCACAGTGCGTTTGATATACAGAACCGGCGACATCTTGATTTTGGTGAGGTTTCAAGCTGAGATATGCATTTTCTGCGATAATCTTTGTGAGTCTTCTGTCAGAAGTATGCAGAATCATCGATATCGCTCTTTTCGAGCTCTTTAATGCGAGAAACACGTTATCTGGTGTTTTGAACACTCCACAGTGCGTTTGATATGCAGAACCGGCGACATCGTGGTTTTCGTCGGGTTTCAAACTGAGATATGCATTTTCTGCGATAATCTTGGTGAGTCTTCTGTCAGAAGTATGCAGAATCATCGAGAACGCTCTTTTCGAGCTAGTTAATGCGAGTAACAAGTTTTCTGGTGTTTTCACCACTCCACGGTGCGTCTGATATGCAGAACCGGCGATAACTTGGTTGTCTTGGGGTTTCCAGCTGAAATATGCATTTTCTGCGATAATCTTGGTGAGCCTTCAGTCAGAAGTATGCAGAATCATCTAGATCGATCGTTTCGAGCGATTTAATGCGAAAAAACAAGTTTTCTGGTGTTTTGACCACTCCACAGTGCGTTTGATATGTAGAGCCGCCGATAACTTGGTTTTCGTGGGGTTTCCAGCTGAAATATGCATTTTCTGCGATAATCTTGGTGAGTCTTCTGTCAGAAGTATGCAGAATCATCGAGATCGCTCTATTCGAGCTATTGAATGCGAGAAACACGTTATCCGGTGTTTTCATCACTCCACAGGGCGTTTGATATGCAGAACCGGCGATATCTTGGTTTTCGTGGGGTTTCCAGCTGAGATATGCATTTTCTGCGATAATCTTGGTGAGACTTCAGTCAGAAGTATGCAGAATCATCTAGATCGCTCGTTTCGAGCTATTTAATGCGAAAAAACAAGTTTTCTGGAGTTTTGACCACTCCACAGTGCGTTTCATATGTAGAGCCGCCGATAACTTGGTTTTCGTGGGGTTTCCAGCTGATATATGCATTTTCTGCGATAATCTTTGTGTATCATCTATGAGAAGTATGCAGAATCATCCAGAACGCTCTTTTCGAGCTAGTTAATGCGAGTAACACGTTTTTTGATGTTTTCACCACTCCACAGTGCGTCTGATATGCAGAACCGGCGATATCTTGGTTTTCGTGGGGTTTCCAGCTGAGATATGCGTTTTCTGCGATAATCTTGGTGAGTCTTCTGTCAGAAGTATGCAGAAACATCGAGATCCCTCTCTTCGAGCTATTTCATTTGAGAAACACGTTATCTGGTGTTTTCACCACACCACAGTGCGTTTAATTTGCAGAACCGGCGATATCTTGATTTTGGTGAGGTTTCAAGCTGAGATATGCATTTTCTGCGATTATCTTGGTGAGACTTCTGTCAGAAGTATGCAGAATCATCGATATCGCTCTTTTCGAGCTATTTAATGCGAGAAACACGTTATCTGGTGTTTTGACCACTCCACAGTGCGTTTGATATATAGAGCCGCCGATAACTTGGTTTTCGTGGGGTTTCCATCTGAAATATGCATTTTCTGCGATAATCTTTGTGTTTCATCTATGAGAAGTATGCAGAATCATCGAGAACTCTCTTTTCGAGCTATTTAATGCGAGAAACACGTTGTCTGGTTGTTTTCACCCCTCCACAGTGCGTTTGATTTGCAGAACCGGCGACATCTTGATTTTGGTGAGGTTTCAAGCTGAGATATGCATTTTCTGCGATAATCTTGGTGAGTCTTCTGTCAGAAGTATGCAGAAACATCGAGATCCCTCTCTTCGAGCTATTTCATTTGAGAAACACATTATCTGGTGTTATCACCACACCACAGTGCGTTTGATTTGCAGAACCGGCGATATCTTGATTTTGGTGAGGTTTCAAGCTGAGATATGCATTTTCTGCGATAATCTTGGTGAGACTTCTGTCAGAAGTATGCAGAATCATCTAGATCGCTCTTTTCGAGCTATTTAATGCGAAAAAACAAGTTTTCTGGAGTTTTGACCACTCCACAGTGCGTTTGATATCCAGAACCGCCGACATCTTGATTTTCGTGAGGTTTCAAGCTGAGATATGCATTTTCTGCGATAATCTTGGTGAGACTTTAGTCAGATGTATGCAGAATCATCTAGATCGCTCGTTTCGAGCTATTTAATGCGAAAAAACAAGTTTTCTGGAGTTTTGAACACTCCACAGTGCGTTTCATATGTAGAGCCGCCGATAACTTGGTTTTCGTGGGGTTTCCAGCTGAAATATGCATTTTCTGCGATAATCTTGGTGAGTCTTCTGTCAGAAGTATGCAGAATCATCGAGATCGCTCTATTCGAGCTATTTAATGCGAGAAATACGTTATCCGGTGTTTTCATCACTCCACAGGGCGTTTGATATGCAGAAACGGAGATATCTTGGTTTTCGTGGGGTTTCCAGCTGAGATATGTATTTTCTGCCATAATCTTGGTGAGTCTTCTGTCAGAAGTATGCAGAATCATCGATATCGCTCTTTTCGCGCTATTTAATGCGAGAAACACGTTAGCTGGTGTTTTGACCACTCCACAGTGCGTTTGATATGTAGAGACGCCGATAACTTGGTTGTCGTGGGGTTTCCAGCTGAAATATGCATTTTCTGCGATAATCTTTGTGTTTCATCTATGAGAAGTATGCAGAATCATCCAGAACGCTCTTTTCGAGCTAGTTAATGCGAGAAACACGTTTTCTGGTGTTTTCACTACTCCACGGTGCGTCTGATATGCAGAACCGGCGGTATCTTGGTTTTCGTGGGGTTTCCAGCTGAGATATGTATTTTCTGCGATAATCTTGGTGAGTCTTCTGTCAGAAGTATGCAGAATCATCTAGATCGCTCTTTTCGAGCTATTTAATGCGAGAAACACGTTTTCTGATGTTTTCACCACCACACAGTGCGTTTGATATGCAGATCCGGCGACATCATGGTTTTCGTCGGGTTTCAAGCTGAGATATGCATTTTCTGCGATAATCTTGGTGAGACTTCTGTCAGAAGTATGCAGAATCATCTAGATCGCTCTTTTCGAGCTATTTAATGCGAAAAAACAAGTTTTCTGGAGTTTTGACCACTCCACAGTGCGTTTGATATCCAGAACCGCCGACATCTTGATTTTCGTGAGGTTTCAAGCTGAGATATGCATTTTCTGCGATAATCTTGGTGAGACTTCAGTCAGAAGTATGCAGAATCATCTAGATCGCTCGTTTCGAGCTATTTAATGCGAAAAAACAAGTTTTCTGGAGTTTTGACCACTCCACAGTGCGTTTGATATCCAGAACCGCCGACATCTTGATTTTCGTGAGGTTTCAAGCTGAGATATGCATTTTCTGCGATAATCTTGGTGAGACTTTAGTCAGAAGTATGCAGAATCATCTAGATAGCTCTTTTCGAGCTATTTAATGCGAGAAACACGTTATCTGGTGTTTTTACCACTCCACAGTGCGTTTGATATGTCGAGCCGCCGATAACTTGGTTTTCGTGGGGTTTCCAGCTGTAATATGCATTTTCTGCGATAATCTTTGTGTTTCATCTATGAGAAGTATGCAGAATCATCCAGAACGCTCTATTCGAGCTAGTTAATGCGAGTAACACGTTTTCTGGTGTTTTCACCACTCCACGGTGCGTCTGATATGCAGAACCGGCGATATCTTGGTTATCGTGTGGTTTCCAGCTGAGATATGTATTTTCTGCGATAATCTTGGTGAGACATTAGTCAGAAGTATGCAGAATCATCTAGATCGCTCGTTTCGAGCTATTTAAAGCGAGAAACACGTTATCTGGTGTTTTCGTCACTCCACAGGGCGTTTGATATGCAGAACCGACAATATCGTGGTTTTCGTGGGGTTTCAAGCTGAGATATGCATTTTCTGCGATAATATTGGTGAGACTTCTGTCAGAAGGATGCAGAATCATCCAGAACGCTCTATTCGAGCTAGTTAATGCGAGTAACACGTTTTCTGGTGTTTTCACCACTCCACGGTGCGTCTGATATGCAGAACCGGCGATATCTTGGTTATCGTGTGGTTTCCAGCTGAGATATGTATTTTCTGCGATAATCTTGGTGAGACATTAGTCAGAAGTATGCAGAATCATCTAGATCGCACTTTTCGAGCTATTTAATGCGAAAAAACAAGTTTTCTGGAGTTTTGAACACTCCACAGTGCGTTTCATATGTAGAGCCGCCGATAACTTGGTTTTCGTGGGGTTTCCAGCTGAAATATGCATTTTCTGCGATAATCTTGGTGAGTCTTCTGTCAGAAGTATGCAGAATCATCGAGATCGCTCTATTCGAGCTATTTAATGCGAGAAATACGTTATCCGGTGTTTTCATCACTCCACAGGGCGTTTGATATGCAGAAACGGAGATATCTTGGTTTTCGTGGGGTTTCCAGCTGAGATATGTATTTTCTGCCATAATCTTGGTGAGTCTTCTGTCAGAAGTATGCAGAATCATCGATATCGCTCTTTTCGCGCTATTTAATGCGAGAAACACGTTAGCTGGTGTTTTGACCACTCCACAGTGCGTTTGATATGTAGAGACGCCGATAACTTGGTTGTCGTGGGGTTTCCAGCTGAAATATGCATTTTCTGCGATAATCTTTGTGTTTCATCTATGAGAAGTATGCAGAATCATCCAGAACGCTCTTTTCGAGCTAGTTAATGCGAGAAACACGTTTTCTGGTGTTTTCACTACTCCACGGTGCGTCTGATATGCAGAACCGGCGGTATCTTGGTTTTCGTGGGGTTTCCAGCTGAGATATGTATTTTCTGCGATAATCTTGGTGAGTCTTCTGTCAGAAGTATGCAGAATCATCTAGATCGCTCTTTTCGAGCTATTTAATGCGAGAAACACGTTTTCTGATGTTTTCACCACCACACAGTGCGTTTGATATGCAGATCCGGCGACATCATGGTTTTCGTCGGGTTTCAAGCTGAGATATGCATTTTCTGCGATAATCTTGGTGAGACTTCTGTCAGAAGTATGCAGAATCATCTAGATCGCTCTTTTCGAGCTATTTAATGCGAAAAAACAAGTTTTCTGGAGTTTTGACCACTCCACAGTGCGTTTGATATCCAGAACCGCCGACATCTTGATTTTCGTGAGGTTTCAAGCTGAGATATGCATTTTCTGCGATAATCTTGGTGAGACTTCAGTCAGAAGTATGCAGAATCATCTAGATCGCTCGTTTCGAGCTATTTAATGCGAAAAAACAAGTTTTCTGGAGTTTTGACCACTCCACAGTGCGTTTGATATCCAGAACCGCCGACATCTTGATTTTCGTGAGGTTTCAAGCTGAGATATGCATTTTCTGCGATAATCTTGGTGAGACTTTAGTCAGAAGTATGCAGAATCATCTAGATAGCTCTTTTCGAGCTATTTAATGCGAGAAACACGTTATCTGGTGTTTTTACCACTCCACAGTGCGTTTGATATGTCGAGCCGCCGATAACTTGGTTTTCGTGGGGTTTCCAGCTGTAATATGCATTTTCTGCGATAATCTTTGTGTTTCATCTATGAGAAGTATGCAGAATCATCCAGAACGCTCTATTCGAGCTAGTTAATGCGAGTAACACGTTTTCTGGTGTTTTCACCACTCCACGGTGCGTCTGATATGCAGAACCGGCGATATCTTGGTTATCGTGTGGTTTCCAGCTGAGATATGTATTTTCTGCGATAATCTTGGTGAGACATTAGTCAGAAGTATGCAGAATCATCTAGATCGCTCGTTTCGAGCTATTTAAAGCGAGAAACACGTTATCTGGTGTTTTCGTCACTCCACAGGGCGTTTGATATGCAGAACCGACAATATCGTGGTTTTCGTGGGGTTTCAAGCTGAGATATGCATTTTCTGCGATAATATTGGTGAGACTTCTGTCAGAAGGATGCAGAATCATCCAGAACGCTCTATTCGAGCTAGTTAATGCGAGTAACACGTTTTCTGGTGTTTTCACCACTCCACGGTGCGTCTGATATGCAGAACCGGCGATATCTTGGTTATCGTGTGGTTTCCAGCTGAGATATGTATTTTCTGCGATAATCTTGGTGAGACATTAGTCAGAAGTATGCAGAATCATCTAGATCGCACTTTTCGAGCTATTTAATGCGAGACACACGTTTTCTGGTGTATTCACCACTCCACGGTGCGTCTGATATGCAGAACCGGCGATATCTTGGTTTTCGTGGGGTTTCCAGCTGAGATATGCATTTTCTGCGATAATCTTGGTGAGACTTTAGTCAGAAGTATGCAGTATCATCGATATCGCTCTTTTCGAGCTATTTAATGCGAGAAACACGTTATCTGGTGTTTTGATCACTCCACAGTGCGTTTGATATGTAGAGCCGCCGATAACTTGGTTATCGTGAGGTTTCAAGCTGAGATATGCATTTTCTGCGATAATATTGGTGAGACTTTAGTCAGAAGTATGCAGAATCATCTAGATCGCTCGTTTCGAGCTATTTAATGCGAAAAAACAAGTTTTCTGGAGTTTTGACCACTCCACAGTGCGTTTCATATGTAGAGCCGCCGATAACTTGGTTTTCGTGGGGTTTCCTGCTGAAATATGCATTTTCTGCGATAATCTTTGTGTATCATCTATGAGAAGTAAGCAGAATCATCCAGAACGCTCTTTTCGAGCTAGTTAATGCGAGTAACACGTTTTTTGGTGTTTTAACCACTCCACAGTGCGTCTGATATGCAGAACCGGCGATATCTTGGTTTTCGTGGGGTTTCCAGCTGAGATATGCGTTTTCTGCGATAATCTTGGTGCGTCTTCTGTCAGAAGTATGCAGAATCATCTAGATCGCTCTTTTCGAGCTATTTAATGCGAGAAACACGTTTTCTGGTGTTTTCACCACTCCACAGTGCGTTTGATTTGCAGAACCGGCGACATCTTGGATTTCGTCGGGTTTCAAGCTGAGACATGCATTTTCTACGATAATCTTGGTGAGACTTCTGTCAGAAGTATGCAGAATCATCGGGATCGCTCTTTTCGAGCTATTTAATGCGCGAAACACGTTATCTGGTTGTTTTCACCACTCCACAGTGCGTTTCATTTGCAGAACCGGCGGCATCTTGATTTTGGTGAGGTGTCAAGCTGAGATATGCATTTTCTGCGATAATCTTGGTGAGTCTTCTGTCAGAAGTATGCAGAAACATCGAGATCCCTCTCTTCGAGCTATTTAATTTGAGAAACACGTTATCTGGAATTTTCACCACTCCACAGTGCGTTTGATATGCAGAACCGGCGACATCTTGGATTTCGTCGGGTTTCAAGCTGAGATATGCATTTTCTACGATAATCTTGGTGAGACTTCTGTCAGAAGTATGCAGAATCATCGAGATCGCTCTTTTCGAGCTACCTAATGCGAGGAACACGTTATCTGGTTGTTTTCACCACTCCACAGTGCGTTTGATATACAGAACCGGCGACATCTTGATTTTGGTGAGGATTCAAGCTGAGATATGCATTTTCTGCGATAATCTTTGTGAGTCTTCTGTCAGAAGTATGCAGAATCATCGATATCGCTCTTTTCGAGCTCTTTAATGCGAGAAACACGTTATCTGGTGTTTTGAACACTCCACAGTGCGTTTGATATGCAGAACCGGCGACATCGTGGTTTTCGTCGGGTTTCAAACTGAGATATGCATTTTCTGCGATAATCTTGGTGAGTCTTCTGTCAGAAGTATGCAGAATCATCGAGAACGCTCTTTTCGAGCTAGTTAATGCGAGTAACAAGTTTTCTGGTGTTTTCACCACTCCACGGTGCGTCTGATATGCAGAACCGGCGATAACTTGGTTGTCTTGGGGTTTCCAGCTGAAATATGCATTTTCTGCGATAATCTTGGTGAGCCTTCAGTCAGAAGTATGCAGAATCATCTAGATCGATCGTTTCGAGCGATTTAATGCGAAAAAACAAGTTTTCTGGTGTTTTGACCACTCCACAGTGCGTTTGATATGTAGAGCCGCCGATAACTTGGTTTTCGTGGGGTTTCCAGCTGAAATATGCATTTTCTGCGATAATCTTGGTGAGTCTTCTGTCAGAAGTATGCAGAATCATCGAGATCGCTCTATTCGAGCTATTGAATGCGAGAAACACGTTATCCGGTGTTTTCATCACTCCACAGGGCGTTTGATATGCAGAACCGGCGATATCTTGGTTTTCGTGGGGTTTCCAGCTGAGATATGCATTTTCTGCGATAATCTTGGTGAGACTTCAGTCAGAAGTATGCAGAATCATCTAGATCGCTCGTTTCGAGATATTTAATGCGAAAAAACAAGTTTTCTGGAGTTTTGACCACTCCACAGTGCGTTTCATATGTAGAGCCGCCGATAACTTGGTTTTCGTGGGGTTTCCAGCTGAAATATGCATTTTCTGCGATAATCTTTGTGTATCATCTATGAGAAGTATGCAGAATCATCCAGAACGCTCTTTTCGAGCTAGTTAATGCGAGTAACACGTTTTTTGATGTTTTCACCACTCCACAGTGCGTCTGATATGCAGAACCGGCGATATCTTGGTTTTCGTGGGGTTTCCAGCTGAGATATGCGTTTTCTGCGATAATCTTGGTGAGTCTTCTGTCAGAAGTATGCAGAAACATCGAGATCCCTCTCTTCGAGCTATTTCATTTGAGAAACACGTTATCTGGTGTTTTCACCACACCACAGTGCGTTTAATTTGCAGAACCGGCGATATCTTGATTTTGGTGAGGTTTCAAGCTGAGATATGCATTTTCTGCGATAATCTTGGTGAGACTTCTGTCAGAAGTATGCAGAATCATCGATATCGCTCTTTTCGAGCTATTTAATGCGAGAAACACGTTATCTGGTGTTTTGACCACTCCACAGTGCGTTTGATATATAGAGCCGCCGATAACTTGGTTTTCGTGGGGTTTCCATCTGAAATATGCATTTTCTGCGATAATCTTTGTGTTTCATCTATGAGAAGTATGCAGAATCATCGAGAACTCTCTTTTCGAGCTATTTAATGCGAGAAACACGTTGTCTGGTTGTTTTCACCCCTCCACAGTGCGTTTGATTTGCAGAACCGGCGACATCTTGATTTTGGTGAGGTTTCAAGCTGAGATATGCATTTTCTGCGATAATCTTGGTGAGTCTTCTGTCAGAAGTATGCAGAAACATCGAGATCCCTCTCTTCGAGCTATTTCATTTGAGAAACACATTATCTGGTGTTATCACCACACCACAGTGCGTTTGATTTGCAGAACCGGCGATATCTTGATTTTGGTGAGGTTTCAAGCTGAGATATGCATTTTCTGCGATAATCTTGGTGAGACTTCTGTCAGAAGTATGCAGAATCATCTAGATCGCTCTTTTCGAGCTATTTAATGCGAAAAAACAAGTTTTCTGGAGTTTTGACCACTCCACAGTGCGTTTGATATCCAGAACCGCCGACATCTTGATTTTCGTGAGGTTTCAAGCTGAGATATGCATTTTCTGCGATAATCTTGGTGAGACTTTAGTCAGATGTATGCAGAATCATCTAGATCGCTCGTTTCGAGCTATTTAATGCGAAAAAACAAGTTTTCTGGAGTTTTGAACACTCCACAGTGCGTTTCATATGTAGAGCCGCCGATAACTTGGTTTTCGTGGGGTTTCCAGCTGAAATATGCATTTTCTGCGATAATCTTGGTGAGTCTTCTGTCAGAAGTATGCAGAATCATCGAGATCGCTCTATTCGAGCTATTTAATGCGAGAAATACGTTATCCGGTGTTTTCATCACTCCACAGGGCGTTTGATATGCAGAAACGGAGATATCTTGGTTTTCGTGGGGTTTCCAGCTGAGATATGTATTTTCTGCCATAATCTTGGTGAGTCTTCTGTCAGAAGTATGCAGAATCATCGATATCGCTCTTTTCGCGCTATTTAATGCGAGAAACACGTTAGCTGGTGTTTTGACCACTCCACAGTGCGTTTGATATGTAGAGACGCCGATAACTTGGTTGTCGTGGGGTTTCCAGCTGAAATATGCATTTTCTGCGATAATCTTTGTGTTTCATCTATGAGAAGTATGCAGAATCATCCAGAACGCTCTTTTCGAGCTAGTTAATGCGAGAAACACGTTTTCTGGTGTTTTCACTACTCCACGGTGCGTCTGATATGCAGAACCGGCGGTATCTTGGTTTTCGTGGGGTTTCCAGCTGAGATATGTATTTTCTGCGATAATCTTGGTGAGTCTTCTGTCAGAAGTATGCAGAATCATCTAGATCGCTCTTTTCGAGCTATTTAATGCGAGAAACACGTTTTCTGATGTTTTCACCACCACACAGTGCGTTTGATATGCAGATCCGGCGACATCATGGTTTTCGTCGGGTTTCAAGCTGAGATATGCATTTTCTGCGATAATCTTGGTGAGACTTCTGTCAGAAGTATGCAGAATCATCTAGATCGCTCTTTTCGAGCTATTTAATGCGAAAAAACAAGTTTTCTGGAGTTTTGACCACTCCACAGTGCGTTTGATATCCAGAACCGCCGACATCTTGATTTTCGTGAGGTTTCAAGCTGAGATATGCATTTTCTGCGATAATCTTGGTGAGACTTCAGTCAGAAGTATGCAGAATCATCTAGATCGCTCGTTTCGAGCTATTTAATGCGAAAAAACAAGTTTTCTGGAGTTTTGACCACTCCACAGTGCGTTTGATATCCAGAACCGCCGACATCTTGATTTTCGTGAGGTTTCAAGCTGAGATATGCATTTTCTGCGATAATCTTGGTGAGACTTTAGTCAGAAGTATGCAGAATCATCTAGATAGCTCTTTTCGAGCTATTTAATGCGAGAAACACGTTATCTGGTGTTTTTACCACTCCACAGTGCGTTTGATATGTCGAGCCGCCGATAACTTGGTTTTCGTGGGGTTTCCAGCTGTAATATGCATTTTCTGCGATAATCTTTGTGTTTCATCTATGAGAAGTATGCAGAATCATCCAGAACGCTCTATTCGAGCTAGTTAATGCGAGTAACACGTTTTCTGGTGTTTTCACCACTCCACGGTGCGTCTGATATGCAGAACCGGCGATATCTTGGTTATCGTGTGGTTTCCAGCTGAGATATGTATTTTCTGCGATAATCTTGGTGAGACATTAGTCAGAAGTATGCAGAATCATCTAGATCGCTCGTTTCGAGCTATTTAAAGCGAGAAACACGTTATCTGGTGTTTTCGTCACTCCACAGGGCGTTTGATATGCAGAACCGACAATATCGTGGTTTTCGTGGGGTTTCAAGCTGAGATATGCATTTTCTGCGATAATATTGGTGAGACTTCTGTCAGAAGGATGCAGAATCATCGAGATCGCTCTATTCGAGCTATTTAATGCGAGAAACACGTTATCTGGTGTTTTCATCACTCCACAGGGCGTTTGATATGCAGAACCGACGATATCTTGGTTTTCGTGGGGTTTCCAGCTGAGATATGCATTTTCTGCGATAATCTTGGTGTTTCATCTATGAGAAGTACGCAGAATCCTCGAGAACTCTCTTTTCGAGCTATTTAATGCGAAAAAACAAGTTTTCTGGTGTTTTGACCACTCCACAGTGCGTTTGATATGTAGAGCCGCCGATAACTTGGTTTTCGTCGGGTTGTAAGCTGAGATATGCATTTTCTGCGATAATATTGGTGAGACTTCAGTCAGAAGTATGCAGAATCATCTAGATCGCTCGTTTCGAGTTATTTAATGCGAAAAAACAAGTTTTCTGGTGTTTTGACCACTCCACAGTACGTTTGACATGCAGTAAAGGAGATATCTTGGTTTCGGTCGGGTTTCAAGCTGAGATATGCATTTTCTGCGATAATCTTGGTGAGACATTAGTCAGAAGTATGCAGAATCATCTAGATCGCTCGTTTCGAGCTATTTAATGCGAAAAAACAAGTTTTCTGGTGTTTTGACCACTCCACAGTGCGTTTGATATGTAGTGCCGCCGACAACTTGGTTTTCGTGGGGTTTCCAGCTGAAATATGCATTTTCTGCGATAATCTGTGTGTTGCATCTATGAGAAGTATGCAGAATAATCCAGAACGCTCTTTTCGAGCTAGTGAATGCGAGTAACACGTTTTCTGGTGTTTTGACCACTCCACAGTGCGTTTGATATGTAGAGCCGCCGATAACTTGGTTTTCGTGGGGTTTCCAGCTGAAATATGCATTTTCTGCGATAATCTTGGTGAGTCTTCTGTCAGAAGTATGCAGAATCATCGAGATCGCTCTATTCGAGCTATTGAATGCGAGAAACACGTTATCCGGTGTTTTCATCACTCCACAGGGCGTTTGATATGCAGAACCGGCGATATCTTGGTTTTCGTGGGGTTTCCAGCTGAGATATGCATTTTCTGCGATAATCTTGGTGAGACTTCAGTCAGAAGTATGCAGAATCATCTAGATCGCTCGTTTCGAGCTATTTAATGCGAAAAAACAAGTTTTCTGGAGTTTTGACCACTCCACAGTGCGTTTCATATGTAGAGCCGCCGATAACTTGGCTTCGTGGGGTTTCCAGCTGAAATATGCATTTTCTGCGATAATCTTTGTGTATCATCTATGAGAAGTATGCAGAATCATCCAGAACGCTCTTTTCGAGCTAGTTAATGCGAGTAACACGTTTTTTGATGTTTTCACCACTCCACAGTGCGTCTGATATGCAGAACCGGCGATATCTTGGTTTTCGTGGGGTTTCCAGCTGAGATATGCGTTTTCTGCGATAATCTTGGTGAGTCTTCTGTCAGAAGTATGCAGAAACATCGAGATCCCTCTCTTCGAGCTATTTCATTTGAGAAACACGTTATCTGGTGTTTTCACCACACCACAGTGCGTTTAATTTGCAGAACCGGCGATATCTTGATTTTGGTGAGGTTTCAAGCTGAGATATGCATTTTCTGCGATAATCTTGGTGAGACTTCTGTCAGAAGTATGCAGAATCATCGATATCGCTCTTTTCGAGCTATTTAATGCGAGAAACACGTTATCTGGTGTTTTGACCACTCCACAGTGCGTTTGATATATAGAGCCGCCGATAACTTGGTTTTCGTGGGGTTTCCATCTGAAATATGCATTTTCTGCGATAATCTTTGTGTTTCATCTATGAGAAGTATGCAGAATCATCGAGAACTCTCTTTTCGAGCTATTTAATGCGAGAAACACGTTGTCTGGTTGTTTTCACCCCTCCACAGTGCGTTTGATTTGCAGAACCGGCGACATCTTGATTTTGGTGAGGTTTCAAGCTGAGATATGCATTTTCTGCGATAATCTTGGTGAGTCTTCTGTCAGAAGTATGCAGAAACATCGAGATCCCTCTCTTCGAGCTATTTCATTTGAGAAACACGTTATCTGGTGTTTTCACCACACCACAGTGCGTTTGATTTGCAGAACCGGCGATATCTTGATTTTGGTGAGGTTTCAAGCTGAGATATGTATTTTCTGCCATAATCTTGGTGAGTCTTCTGTCAGAAGTATGCAGAATCATCTAGATCGCTCGTTTCGAGCTATTTAATGCGAAAAAACAAGTTTTCTGGAGTTTTGAACACTCCACAGTGCGTTTCATATGTAGAGCCGCCGATAACTTGGTTTTCGTGGGGTTTCCAGCTGAAATATGCATTTTCTGCGATAATCTTGGTGAGTCTTCTGTCAGAAGTATGCAGAATCATCGAGATCGCTCTATTCGAGCTATTTAATGCGAGAAATACGTTATCCGGTGTTTTCATCACTCCACAGGGCGTTTGATATGCAGAAACGGAGATATCTTGGTTTTCGTGGGGTTTCCAGCTGAGATATGTATTTTCTGCCATAATCTTGGTGAGTCTTCTGTCAGAAGTATGCAGAATCATCGATATCGCTCTTTTCGCGCTATTTAATGCGAGAAACACGTTAGCTGGTGTTTTGACCACTCCACAGTGCGTTTGATATGTAGAGACGCCGATAACTTGGTTGTCGTGGGGTTTCCAGCTGAAATATGCATTTTCTGCGATAATCTTTGTGTTTCATCTATGAGAAGTATGCAGAATCATCCAGAACGCTCTTTTCGAGCTAGTTAATGCGAGAAACACGTTTTCTGGTGTTTTCACTACTCCACGGTGCGTCTGATATGCAGAACCGGCGGTATCTTGGTTTTCGTGGGGTTTCCAGCTGAGATATGTATTTTCTGCGATAATCTTGGTGAGTCTTCTGTCAGAAGTATGCAGAATCCTCTAGATCGCTCTTTTCGAGCTATTTAATGCGAGAAACACGTTTTCTGATGTTTTCACCACCACACAGTGCGTTTGATATGCAGATCCGGCGACATCATGGTTTTCGTCGGGTTTCAAGCTGAGATATGCATTTTCTGCGATAATATTGGTGATACTTCAGTCAGAAGTATGCAGAATCACCTAGATCGCTCGTTTCGAGCTATTTAATGCGAGAAACACGTTACCTGGTTGTTTTCACCACTCCACAGTGCGTTTGATATGCAGAAATGGAGATATCTTGGTTTCGGTCGGGTTTCAAGCTGAGAATTGCATTTTCTGCGATAATATTGGTGAGACTTCAGTCAGAAGTATGCAGAATCATCTAGATAGCTCTTTTCGAGCTATTTAATGCGAGAAACACGTTATCTGGTGTTTTTACCACTCCACAGTGCGTTTGATATGTCGAGCCGCCGATAACTTGGTTTTCGTGGGGTTTCCAGCTGTAATATGCATTTTCTGCGATAATCTTTGTGTTTCATCTATGAGAAGTATGCAGAATCATCCAGAACGCTCTATTCGAGCTAGTTAATGCGAGTAACACGTTTTCTGGTGTTTTCACCACTCCACGGTGCGTCTGATATGCAGAACCGGCGATATCTTGGTTATCGTGTGGTTTCCAGCTGAGATATGTATTTTCTGCGATAATCTTGGTGAGACATTAGTCAGAAGTATGCAGAATCATCTAGATCGCTCGTTTCGAGCTATTTAAAGCGAGAAACACGTTATCTGGTGTTTTCGTCACTCCACAGGGCGTTTGATATGCAGAACCGACAATATCGTGGTTTTCGTGGGGTTTCAAGCTGAGATATGCATTTTCTGCGATAATATTGGTGAGACTTCTGTCAGAAGTATGCAGAATCATCGAGATCGCTCTATTCGAGCTATTTAATGCGAGAAACACGTTATCTGGTGTTTTCATCACTCCACAGGCCGTTTGATATGCAGAACCGACGATATCTTGGTTTTCGTGGGGTTTCCAGCTGAGATATGCATTTTCTGCGATAATCTTGGTGTTTCATCTATGAGAAGTACGCAGAATCCTCGAGAACTCTCTTTTCGAGCTATTTAATGCGAAAAAACAAGTTTTCTGGTGTTTTGACCACTCCACAGTGCGTTTGATATGTAGAGCCGCCGATAACTTGGTTTTCGTCGGGTTGTAGGCTGAGATATGCATTTTCTGCGATAATATTGGTGAGACTTCAGTCAGAAGTATGCAGAATCATCTAGATCGCTCGTTTCGAGTTATTTAATGCGAAAAAACAAGTTTTCTGGTGTTTTGACCACTCCACAGTACGTTTGACATGCAGTAAAGGAGATATCTTGGTTTCGGTCGGGTTTCAAGCTGAGATATGCATTTTCTGCGATAATCTTGGTGAGACATTAGTCAGAAGTATGCAGAATCATCTAGATCGCTCATTTCGAGCTATTTAATGCGAAAAAACAAGTTTTCTGGTGTTTTGACCACTCCACAGTGCGTTTGATATGTAGTGCCGCCGACAACTTGGTTTTCGTGGGGTTTCCAGCTGAAATATGCATTTTCTGCGATAATCTGTGTGTTGCATCTATGAGAAGTATGCAGAATAATCCAGAACGCTCTTTTCGAGCTAGTGAATGCGAGTAACACGTTTTCTGGTGTTTTCACCACTCCACTGTGCGTCTGATATGCAGAACCGGCGATATCTTGGTTTTCGTGGGGTTTCCAGCTGAGATATGCATTTTCTTCGATAATCTTGGTGAGTCTTCTGTCAGAAGTATGCAGAATCATCTAGATCGCTCTTTTCGAGCTATTTAATGCGAGAAACACGTTTTCTGGTGGTTTCACCACTCCACGGTGCGTCTGATATGCAGAACCGGCGATATCTTGGTTTTCGTGGGGTTTCCAGCTGAGATTTGTATTTTCTGCGATAATCTTGGTGAGTCTTCTGTCAGAAGTATGCAGAATCATCGATATCGCTCTTTTCGAGCTATTTAATGCGAAAAACACGTTAGCTGGTGTTTTCACCACTCCACGGTACGTCTGATATGCAGAACCGGCGATATCTTGGTTATCGTGGGGTTTCCAGCTGAGATATGCATTTTCTGCGATAATCTTGGTGAGTCTTCTGTCAGAAGTATGCAGAATCATCGAAATCGCTCTTTTCGAGCTATTTAATGCGAAAAACACGTTATCTGGTGTTTTGACCACTCCACAGTGCGTTTGATATGTAGAGCCGCCGATAACTTGGTTTTCGTGGGGTTTCCAGCTGAAATATGCATTTTCTGCGATAATATTGGTGAGACTTCAGTCAGAAGTATGCAGAATCACCTAGATTGCACGTTTCGATCTATTTAATGCCATAAACACGTTATCTGGTTGTTTTCGCCACTCCACAGTGCGTTTGATATGCAGAAACGGAGATATCTTGCTTATCCTGGGGTTTCCAGCTGAGATATGCATTTTCTGCGATAATCTTGGTGAGTCTTCTGTCAGAAGTATGCAGAATCATCGATATCGCTCCTTTTCGAGCTATTTAATGCGAAAAACACGTTAGCTGGTGTTTTCACCACTCCACGGTGCGTCTGATATGCAGAACCGGCGATATCTTGGTTTTCGTGGGGTTTCCAGCTGAGATATGTATTTTCTGCCATAATCTTGGTGAGTCTTCTGTCAGAAGTATGCAGAATCATCGATATCGCTCTTTTCGCGCTATTTAATGCGAGAAACACGTTAGCTGGTGTTTTGACCACTCCACAGTGCGTTTGATATGTAGAGACGCCGATAACTTGGTTGTCGTGGGGTTTCCAGCTGAAATATGCATTTTCTGCGATAATCTTTGTGTTTCATCTATGAGAAGTATGCAGAATCATCCAGAACGCTCTTTTCGAGCTCGTTAATGCGAGAAACACGTTTTCTGGTGTTTTCACTACTCCACGGTGCGTCTGATATGCAGAACCGGCGGTATCTTGGTTTTCGTGGGGTTTCCAGCTGAGATATGCATTTTCTGCGATAATCTTGGTGAGTCTTCTGTCAGAAGTATGCAGAATCATCTAGATCGCTCTTTTCGAGCTATTTAATGCGAGAAACACGTTTTCTGATGTTTTCACCACCACACAGTGCGTTTGATATGCAGATCCGGCGACATCATGGTTTTCGTCGGGTTTCAAGCTGAGATATGCATTTTTTGCGATAATATTGGTGATACTTCAGTCAGAAGTATGCAGAAACACCTAGATCGCTCGTTTCGAGCTATTTAATGCGAGAAACACGTTATCTGGTTGTTTTCACCACTCCACAGTGCGTTTGATATGCAGAAATGGAGATATCTTGGTTTCGGTCGGGTTTCCAGCTGAGATATGCATTTTCTGCGATAATCTTGGTGAGACTTTAGTCAGAAGTATGCAGTATCATCGATATCGCTCTTTTCGAGCTATTTAATGCGAGAAACACGTTATCTGGTGTTTTGATCACTCCACAGTGCGTTTGATATGTAGAGCCGCCGATAACTTGGTTATCGTGAGGTTTCAAGCTGAGATATGCATTTTCTGCGATAATATTGGTGAGACTTTAGTCAGAAGTATGCAGAATCATCTAGATCGCTCGTTTGGAGCTATTTAATGCGAAAAAACAAGTTTTCTGGAGTTTTGACAACTCCACAGTGCGTTTGATATCCAGAACCGCCGACATCTTGATTTTCGTGAGGTTTCAAGCTGAGATATGCATTTTCTGCGATAATCTTGGTGAGACTTTAGTCAGAAGTATGCAGAATCATCTAGATCGCTCGTTTCGAGCTATTTAATGCGAAAAAACAAGTTTTCTGGAGTTTTGACCACTCCACAGTGCGTTTCATATGTAGAGCCGCCGATAACTTGGTTTTCGTGGGGTTTCCAGCTGAAATATGCATTTTCTGCGATAATCTTTGTGTATCATCTATGAGAAGTATGCAGAATCATCCAGAACGCTCTTTTCGAGCTAGTTAATGCGAGTAACACGTTTTTTGATGTTTTCACCACTCCACAGTGCGTCTGATATGCAGAACCGGCGATATCTTGGTTTTCGTGGGGTTTCCAGCTGAGATATGCGTTTTCTGCGATAATCTTGGTGAGTCTTCTGTCAGAAGTATGCAGAAACATCGAGATCCCACTCTTCGAGCTATTTCATTTGAGAAACACGTTATCTGGTGTTTTCACCACACCACAGTGCGTTTAATTTGCAGAACCGGCGATATCTTGATTTTGGTGAGGTTTCAAGCTGAGATATGCATTTTCTGCGATAATCTTGGTGAGACTTCTGTCAGAAGTATGCAGAATCATCGATATCGCTCTTTTCGAGCTATTTAATGCGAGAAACACGTTATCTGGTGTTTTGACCACTCCACAGTGCGTTTGATATATAGAGCCGCCGATAACTTGGTTTTCGTGGGGTTTCCATCTGAAATATGCATTTTCTGCGATAATCTTTGTGTTTCATCTATGAGAAGTATGCAGAATCATCGAGAACTCTCTTTTCGAGCTATTTAATGCGAGAAACACGTTGTCTGGTTGTTTTCACCCCTCCACAGTGCGTTTGATTTGCAGAACCGGCGACATCTTGATTTTGGTGAGGTTTCAAGCTGAGATATGCATTTTCTGCGATAATCTTGGTGAGTCTTCTGTCAGAAGTATGCAGAAACATCGAGATCCCTCTCTTCGAGCTATTTCATTTGAGAAACACATTATCTGGTGTTATCACCACACCACAGTGCGTTTGATTTGCAGAACCGGCGATATCTTGATTTTTGTGAGGTTTCAAGCTGAGATATGCATTTTCTGCGATAATCTTGGTGAGACTTCTGTCAGAAGTATGCAGAATCATCTAGATCGCTCTTTTCGAGCTATTTAATGCGAAAAAACAAGTTTTCTGGAGTTTTGACCACTCCACAGTGCGTTTGATATCCAGAACCGCCGACATCTTGATTTTCGTGAGGTTTCAAGCTGAGATATGCATTTTCTGCGATAATCTTGGTGAGACTTTAGTCAGAAGTATGCAGAATCATCTAGATCGCTCGTTTCGAGCTATTTAATGCGAAAAAACAAGTTTTCTGGAGTTTTGAACACTCCACAGTGCGTTTCATATGTAGAGCCGCCGATAACTTGGTTTTCGTGGGGTTTCCAGCTGAAATATGCATTTTCTGCGATAATCTTTGTGTATCATCTATGAGAAGTATGCAGAATCATCCAGAACGCTCTTTTCGAGCTATTTAATGCGAGGAACACGTTATCTGGTTGTTTTCACCACTCCACAGTGCGTTTGATATCCAGAACCGGCGACATCTTGATTTTCGTCGGGTTTCAAGCTGAGATATGCATTTTCTACGATAATCTTGGTGAGACTTCTGTCCGAAGTATGCAGTATCATCGATATCGCTCTTTTCGAGCTATTTAATGCGAGAAACACGTTATCTGGTGTTTTGACCACTCCACAGTGCGTTTGATATCCAGAACCGGCGAGATCTTGATTTTCGTGAGGTTTCAAGATGAGATATGCATTTTCTGCGATAATATTGGTGAGACTTCCGTCAGAAGTATGCCGAATCATCTAGATCGCTCGTTTCGAGCTATTTAATGCGAGCAACACGTTATCTGGTGTTTTCACCACTCCACAGTGCGTTTGATATGCAGAACCGGCGACATCTTGGATTTCGTCGGGTTTCAAGCTGAGATATGCATTTTCTACGATAATCTTGGTGAGACTTCTGTCAGAAGTTTGCAGAATCATCTAGATCGCTCGTTTCGAGCAATTTAATGCGAGAAACACGTTATCTGGTGTTTTCATCACTCCACAGGGCGTTTGATATGCAGAACCGGCGATATCTTGGTTTTCGTGGGGTTTCCAGCTGAGATACGCATTTTCTGCGATAATCTTGGTGAGACTTCTGTCCGAAGTATGCAGTATCATCGATATCGCTCTTTTCGAGCTACTTAATGCGAGAAACACGTTATCTGGTGTTTTCACCACTCCACAGTGCGTTTGATTTGCAGAACCGGCGACATCTTGATTTTGATGAGGTTTCAAGCTGAGATATGCATTTTCTGCGATAATCTTGGTGAGTCTTCTGTCAGAAGTATGCAGAAACATCGAGATCCCTCTCTTCGAGCTATTTAATTTGAGAAACACGTTATCTGGTGTTTTCACCACTCCACAGTGCGTTTGATATGTAGAGCCGCCGATAACTTGGTTTTCGTGGGGTTTCCAGCTGAAATAGCATTTTCTGCGATAATCTTGGTGAGTCTTCTGTCAGAAGTATGCAGAATCATCGAGATCGCTCTATTCGAGCTATTTAATGCGAGGAACACGTTATCTGGTTGTTTTCACCACTCCACAGTGCGTTTGATATCCAGAACCGGCGACATCTTGATTTTCGTGAGGTTTCAAGATGAGATATGCATTTTCTGCGATAATCTTGGTGAGTCTTCTGTCAGAAGTATGCAGAAACATCGAGATCCCTCTCTTCGAGCTATTTAATTTGAGAGACACGTTATCTGGTGTTTTCACCACTCCACAGTGCGTATGATATGCAGAACCGGCGACATCTTGGATTTCGTCGGGTTTCAAGCTGAGATATGCATTTTCTACGATAATCTTGGTGAGACTTCTGTCAGAAGTATGCAGAATCATCGAGATCGCTCTTTTCGAGCTACTTAATGCGAGAAACACGTTATCTGGTGTTTTCACCACTCCACAGTGCGTTTGATTTGCAGAACCGGCGACATCTTGATTTTGATGAGGTTTCAAGCTGAGAAATGCATTTTCTGCGATAATCTTGGTGAGTCTTCTGTCAGAAGTATGCAGAAACATCGAGATCCCTCTCTTCGAGCTATTTAATTTGAGAATGACGTTATCTGGTGTTTTCACCACTCCACAGTGCATTTGACATGCAGAAACGGCGACATCTTGGATTTCGTCGGGTTTCAAGCTGAGATATGCATTTTCTACGATAATCTTGGTGAGACTTCTGTCAGAAGTATGCAGAATCTTCGAGATCGCTCTTTTCGAGCTACTTAATGCGAGAAACACGGTATCTGGTGCTTTCACCACACGACAGTGCGTTTGATTTGCAGAACCGGCGACATCTTGATTTTGGTGAGGTTTCAAGCTGAGATATGCATTCTCTGCGATAATCTTGGTGAGACTTCTGTCAGAAGTATGCAGAATCATCTAGATCGCTCTTTTCGACCTATTTAATCCGAGAAACACGTTTTCTGGTGTATTCACCACTCCACAGTGCGTTTGACATGCAGAACCGCCGACATCTTGGATTTCGTCGGGGTTCAAGCTGAGATATGCATTTTCTACGATAATCTTGGTGAGACTTCTGTCAGAAGTATGCAGAATCATCGGGATCGCTCTTTTCGAACTATTTAATGCGAGAAACACGTTATCTGATTGTTTTCGCCACTCCACAGTGCGTTTGATATACAGATCAGGCGACATCTTGATTTTCGTGAGGTTTCGTGCTGAGATATGCATTTTCTGTGATAATATTGGTGAGACTTCAGACAGAAGTATGCAGAATCATCGGGATCGCTCTTTTCGAGTTATTTAATGCGAGAAACACGTTATCTGGTGTTTTCACCACTCCACAGTGCATTTGACATGCAGAAACGGCGACATCTTGGATTTCGTCGGGTTTCCAGCTGAGATATACATTTTCTGCGATAATATTGGTGAGACTTCAGTCAGAAGTATGCAGAATCACCTAGATCGCTCGTTTCGAGCTATTTAATGCGAGAAACACGTTTTCTGCTGTTTTCACCACTCCACGGTGCGTCTGATATGCAGAACCGGCGATATCTTGGTTTTCGTGGGGTTTCCAGCTGAGATATGCATTTTCTGCGATAATCTTGGTGTTTCATCTATGAGGAGTATGCAGAATCATTGAGAACGCTCCTTCCGAGCTAGTTAATGCGAGAAACACGTTATGTGGTTGTTTTCACCACTCCACAGTGCGTCTGATATGCAGAACCGGCGATATCTTGGTTTTCGTGGGGTTTCCAGCTGAGATATACATTTTCTGCGATAATATTGGTGAGACTTCAGTCAGAAGTATGCAGAATCATCTAGATCGCACTTTTCGAGCTATTTAATGCGAGACACACGTTTTCTGGTGTATTCACCACTCCACGGTGCGTCTGATATGCAGAACCGGCGATATCTTGGTTTTCGTGGGGTTTCCAGCTGAGATATGCATTTTCTGCGATAATCTTGGTGAGACTTTAGTCAGAAGTATGCAGTATCATCGATATCGCTCTTTTCGAGCTATTTAATGCGAGAAACACGTTATCTGGTGTTTTGATCACTCCACAGTGCGTTTGATATGTAGAGCCGCCGATAACTTGGTTATCGTGAGGTTTCAAGCTGAGATATGCATTTTCTGCGATAATCTTGGTGAGTCTTCTGTCAGAAGTATGCAGAAACATCGAGATCCCTCTCTTCGAGCTATTTAATTTGAGAATGACGTTATCTGGTGTTTTCACCACTCCACAGTGCATTTGACATGCAGAAACGGCGACATCTTGGATTTCGTCGGGTTTCAAGCTGAGATATGCATTTTCTACGATAATCTTGGTGAGACTTCTGTCAGAAGTATGCAGAATCTTCGAGATCGCTCTTTTCGAGCTACTTAATGCGAGAAACACGGTATCTGGTGCTTTCACCACACGACAGTGCGTTTGATTTGCAGAACCGGCGACATCTTGATTTTGGTGAGGTTTCAAGCTGAGATATGCATTCTCTGCGATAATCTTGGTGAGACTTCTGTCAGAAGTATGCAGAATCATCTAGATCGCTCTTTTCGACCTATTTAATGCGAGAAACACGTTTTCTGGTGTATTCACCACTCCACAGTGCGTTTGACATGCAGAACCGCCGACATCTTGGATTTCGTCGGGGTTCAAGCTGAGATATGCATTTTCTACGATAATCTTGGTGAGACTTCTGTCAGAAGTATGCAGAATCATCGGGATCGCTCTTTTCGAACTATTTAATGCGAGAAACACGTTATCTGATTGTTTTCGCCACTCCACAGTGCGTTTGATATACAGATCAGGCGACATCTTGATTTTCGTGAGGTTTCGTGCTGAGATATGCATTTTCTGTGATAATATTGGTGAGACTTCAGACAGAAGTATGCAGAATCATCGGGATCGCTCTTTTCGAGTTATTTAATGCGAGAAACACGTTATCTGGTGTTTTCACCACTCCACAGTGCATTTGACATGCAGAAACGGCGACATCTTGGATTTCGTCGGGTTTCCAGCTGAGATATACATTTTCTGCGATAATATTGGTGAGACTTCAGTCAGAAGTATGCAGAATCACCTAGATCGCTCGTTTCGAGCTATTTAATGCGAGAAACACGTTTTCTGCTGTTTTCACCACTCCACGGTGCGTCTGATATGCAGAACCGGCGATATCTTGGTTTTCGTGGGGTTTCCAGCTGAGATATGCATTTTCTGCGATAATCTTGGTGTTTCATCTATGAGGAGTATGCAGAATCATTGAGAACGCTCCTTCCGAGCTAGTTAATGCGAGAAACACGTTATGTGGTTGTTTTCACCACTCCACAGTGCGTCTGATATGCAGAACCGGCGATATCTTGGTTTTCGTGGGGTTTCCAGCTGAGATATACATTTTCTGCGATAATATTGGTGAGACTTCAGTCAGAAGTATGCAGAATCATCTAGATCGCACTTTTCGAGCTATTTAATGCGAGACACACGTTTTCTGGTGTATTCACCACTCCACGGTGCGTCTGATATGCAGAACCGGCGATATCTTGGTTTTCGTGGGGTTTCCAGCTGAGATATGCATTTTCTGCGATAATCTTGGTGAGACTTTAGTCAGAAGTATGCAGTATCATCGATATCGCTCTTTTCGAGCTATTTAATGCGAGAAACACGTTATCTGGTGTTTTGATCACTCCACAGTGCGTTTGATATGTAGAGCCGCCGATAACTTGGTTATCGTGAGGTTTCAAGCTGAGATATGCATTTTCTGCGATAATATTGGTGAGACTTTAGTCAGAAGTATGCAGAATCATCTAGATCGCTCGTTTCGAGCTATTTAATGCGAAAAAACAAGTTTTCTGGAGTTTTGACAACTCCACAGTGCGTTTGATATCCAGAACCGCCGACATCTTGATTTTCGTGAGGTTTCAAGCTGAGATATGCATTTTCTGCGATAATCTTGGTGAGACTTTAGTCACAAGTATGCAGAATCATCTAGATCGCTCGTTTCGAGCTATTTAATGCGAAAAAACAAGTTTTCTGGAGTTTTGACCACTCCACAGTGCGTTTCATATGTAGAGCCGCCGATAACTTGGTTTTCGTGGGGTTTCCAGCTGAAATATGCATTTTCTGCGATAATCTTTGTGTATCATCTATGAGAAGTATGCAGAATCATCCAGAACGCTCTTTTCGAGCTAGTTAATGCGAGTAACACGTTTTTTGATGTTTTCACCACTCCACAGTGCGTCTGATATGCAGAACCGGCGATATCTTGGTTTTCGTGGGGTTTCCAGCTGAGATATGCGTTTTCTGCGATAATCTTGGTGAGTCTTCTGTCAGAAGTATGCAGAAACATCGAGATCCCACTCTTCGAGCTATTTCATTTGAGAAACACGTTATCTGGTGTTTTCACCACACCACAGTGCGTTTAATTTGCAGAACCGGCGATATCTTGATTTTGGTGAGGTTTCAAGCTGAGATATGCATTTTCTGCGATAATCTTGGTGAGACTTCTGTCAGAAGTATGCAGAATCATCGATATCGCTCTTTTCGAGCTATTTAATGCGAGAAACACGTTTTCTGCTGTTTTCACCACTCCACGGTGCGTCTGATATGCAGAACCGGCGATATCTTGGTTTTCGTGGGGTTTCCAGCTGAGATATGCATTTTCTGCGATAATCTTGGTGTTTCATCTATGAGGAGTATGCAGAATCATTGAGAACGCTCCTTCCGAGCTAGTTAATGCGAGAAACACGTTATGTGGTTGTTTTCACCACTCCACAGTGCGTCTGATATGCAGAACCGGCGATATCTTGGTTTTCGTGGGGTTTCCAGCTGAGATATACATTTTCTGCGATAATATTGGTGAGACTTCAGTCAGAAGTATGCAGAATCATCTAGATCGCACTTTTCGAGCTATTTAATGCGAGACACACGTTTTCTGGTGTATTCACCACTCCACGGTGCGTCTGATATGCAGAACCGGCGATATCTTGGTTTTCGTGGGGTTTCCAGCTGAGATATGCATTTTCTGCGATAATCTTGGTGAGACTTTAGTCAGAAGTATGCAGTATCATCGATATCGCTCTTTTCGAGCTATTTAATGCGAGAAACACGTTATCTGGTGTTTTGATCACTCCACAGTGCGTTTGATATGTAGAGCCGCCGATAACTTGGTTATCGTGAGGTTTCAAGCTGAGATATGCATTTTCTGCGATAATATTGGTGAGACTTTAGTCAGAAGTATGCAGAATCATCTAGATCGCTCGTTTCGAGCTATTTAATGCGAAAAAACAAGTTTTCTGGAGTTTTGACAACTCCACAGTGCGTTTGATATCCAGAACCGCCGACATCTTGATTTTCGTGAGGTTTCAAGCTGAGATATGCATTTTCTGCGATAATCTTGGTGAGACTTTAGTCACAAGTATGCAGAATCATCTAGATCGCTCGTTTCGAGCTATTTAATGCGAAAAAACAAGTTTTCTGGAGTTTTGACCACTCCACAGTGCGTTTCATATGTAGAGCCGCCGATAACTTGGTTTTCGTGGGGTTTCCAACTGAAATATGCATTTTCTGCGATAATCTTTGTGTATCATCTATGAGAAGTATGCAGAATCATCCAGAACGCTCTTTTCGAGCTAGTTAATGCGAGTAACACGTTTTTTGATGTTTTCACCACTCCACAGTGCGTCTGATATGCAGAACCGGCGATATCTTGGTTTTCGTGGGGTTTCCAGCTGAGATATGCGTTTTCTGCGATAATCTTGGTGAGTCTTCTGTCAGAAGTATGCAGAAACATCGAGATCCCACTCTTCGAGCTATTTCATTTGAGAAACACGTTATCTGGTGTTTTCACCACACCACAGTGCGTTTAATTTGCAGAACCGGCGATATCTTGATTTTGGTGAGGTTTCAAGCTGAGATATGCATTTTCTGCGATAATCTTGGTGAGACTTCTGTCAGAAGTATGCAGAATCATCGATATCGCTCTTTTCGAGCTATTTAATGCGAGAAACACGTTATCTGGTGTTTTGACCACTCCACAGTGCGTTTGATATATAGAGCCGCCGATAACTTGGTTTTCGTGGGGTTTCCATCTGAAATATGCATTTTCTGCGATAATCTTTGTGTTTCATCTATGAGAAGTATGCAGAATCATCGAGAACTCTCTTTTCGAGCTATTTAATGCGAGAAACACGTTGTCTGGTTGTTTTCACCCCTCCACAGTGCGTTTGATTTGCAGAACCGGCGACATCTTGATTTTGGTGAGGTTTCAAGCTGAGATATGCATTTTCTGCGATAATCTTGGTGAGTCTTCTGTCAGAAGTATGCAGAAACATCGAGATCCCTCTCTTCGAGCTATTTCATTTGAGAAACACGTTATCTGGTGTTTTCACCACTCCACAGTGCGTTTGATATGTAGAGCCGCCGATAACTTGGTTTTCGTGGGGTTTCCAGCTGAAATAGCATTTTCTGCGATAATCTTGGTGAGTCTTCTGTCAGAAGTATGCAGAATCATCGAGATCGCTCTATTCGAGCTATTTTATGCGAGGAACACGTTATCTGGTTGTTTTCACCACTCCACAGTGCGTTTGATATCCAGAACCGGCGACATCTTGATTTTCGTGAGGTTTCAAGATGAGATATGCATTTTCTGCGATAATCTTGGTGAGTCTTCTGTCAGAAGTATGCAGAAACATCGAGATCCCTCTCTTCGAGCTATTTAATTTGAGAGACACGTTATCTGGTGTTTTCACCACTCCACAGTGCGTATGATATGCAGAACCGGCGACATCTTGGATTTCGTCGGGTTTCAAGCTGAGATATGCATTTTCTACGATAATCTTGGTGAGACTTCTGTCAGAAGTATGCAGAATCATCGAGATCGCTCTTTTCGAGCTACTTAATGCGAGAAACACGTTATCTGGTGTTTTCACCACTCCACAGTGCGTTTGATTTGCAGAACCGGCGACATCTTGATTTTGATGAGGTTTCAAGCTGAGAAATGCATTTTCTGCGATAATCTTGGTGAGTCTTCTGTCAGAAGTATGCAGAAACATCGAGATCCCTCTCTTCGAGCTATTTAATTTGAGAATGACGTTATCTGGTGTTTTCACCACTCCACAGTGCATTTGACATGCAGAAACGGCGACATCTTGGATTTCGTCGGGTTTCAAGCTGAGATATGCATTTTCTACGATAATCTTGGTGAGACTTCTGTCAGAAGTATGCAGAATCTTCGAGATCGCTCTTTTCGAGCTACTTAATGCGAGAAACACGGTATCTGGTGCTTTCACCACACGACAGTGCGTTTGATTTGCAGAACCGGCGACATCTTGATTTTGGTGAGGTTTCAAGCTGAGATATGCATTCTCTGCGATAATCTTGGTGAGACTTCTGTCAGAAGTATGCAGAATCATCTAGATCGCTCTTTTCGACCTATTTAATGCGAGAAACACGTTTTCTGGTGTATTCACCACTCCACAGTGCGTTTGACATGCAGAACCGCCGACATCTTGGATTTCGTCGGGGTTCAAGCTGAGATATGCATTTTCTACGATAATCTTGGTGAGACTTCTGTCAGAAGTATGCAGAATCATCGGGATCGCTCTTTTCGAACTATTTAATGCGAGAAACACGTTATCTGATTGTTTTCGCCACTCCACAGTGCGTTTGATATACAGATCAGGCGACATCTTGATTTTCGTGAGGTTTCGTGCTGAGATATGCATTTTCTGTGATAATATTGGTGAGACTTCAGACAGAAGTATGCAGAATCATCGGGATCGCTCTTTTCGAGTTATTTAATGCGAGAAACACGTTATCTGGTGTTTTCACCACTCCACAGTGCATTTGACATGCAGAAACGGCGACATCTTGGATTTCGTCGGGTTTCCAGCTGAGATATACATTTTCTGCGATAATATTGGTGAGACTTCAGTCAGAAGTATGCAGAATCACCTAGATCGCTCGTTTCGAGCTATTTAATGCGAGAAACACGTTTTCTGCTGTTTTCACCACTCCACGGTGCGTCTGATATGCAGAACCGGCGATATCTTGGTTTTCGTGGGGTTTCCAGCTGAGATATGCATTTTCTGCGATAATCTTGGTGTTTCATCTATGAGGAGTATGCAGAATCATCGAGAACGCTCCTTCCGAGCTAGTTAATGCGAGAAACACGTTATGTGGTTGTTTTCACCACTCCACAGTGCGTCTGATATGCAGAACCGGCGATATCTTGGTTTTCGTGGGGTTTCCAGCTGAGATATACATTTTCTGCGATAATATTGGTGAGACTTCAGTCAGAAGTATGCAGAATCATCTAGATCGCACTTTTCGAGCTATTTAATGCGAGACACACGTTTTCTGGTGTATTCACCACTCCACGGTGCGTCTGATATGCAGAACCGGCGATATCTTGGTTTTCGTGGGGTTTCCAGCTGAGATATGCATTTTCTGCGATAATCTTGGTGAGACTTTAGTCAGAAGTATGCAGTATCATCGATATCGCTCTTTTCGAGCTATTTAATGCGAGAAACACGTTATCTGGTGTTTTGATCACTCCACAGTGCGTTTGATATGTAGAGCCGCCGATAACTTGGTTATCGTGAGGTTTCAAGCTGAGATATGCATTTTCTGCGATAATCTTGGTGAGTCTTCTGTCAGAAGTATGCAGAAACATCGAGATCCCTCTCTTCGAGCTATTTAATTTGAGAAACACGTTATCTGGAATTTTCACCACTCCACAGTGCGTTTGATATGCAGAACCGGCGACATCTTGGAATTCGTCGGGTTTCAAGCTGAGATATGCATTTTCTACGATAATCTAGGTGAGACTTCTGTCAGAAGTATGCAGAATCATCGAGATCGCTCTTTTCGAGCTACCTAATGCGAGGAACACGTTATCTGGTTGTTTTCACCACTCCACAGTGCGTTTGATATACAGAACCGGCGACATCTTGATTTTGGTGAGGTTTCAAGCTGAGATATGCATTTTCTGCGATAATCTTTGTGAGTCTTCTGTCAGAAGTATGCAGAATCATCGATATCGCTCTTTTCGAGCTCTTTAATGCGAGAAACACGTTATCTGGTGTTTTGAACACTCCACAGTGCGTTTGATATGCAGAACCGGCGACATCGTGGTTTTCGTCGGGTTTCAAACTGAGATATGCATTTTCTGCGATAAGCTTGGTGAGTCTTCTGTCAGAAGTATGCAGAATCATCGAGAACGCTCTTTTCGAGCTAGTTAATGCGAGTAACAAGTTTTCTGGTGTTTTCACCACTCCACGGTGCGTCTGATATGCAGAACCGGCGATAACTTGGTTGTCTTGGGGTTTCCAGCTGAAATATGCATTTTCTGCGATAATCTTGGTGAGCCTTCAGTCAGAAGTATGCAGAATCATCTAGATCGATCGTTTCGAGCGATTTAATGCGAAAAAACAAGTTTTCTGGTGTTTTGACCACTCCACAGTGCGTTTGATATGTAGAGCCGCCGATAACTTGGTTTTCGTGGGGTTTCCAGCTGAAATATGCATTTTCTGCGATAATCTTGGTGAGTCTTTTGTCAGAAGTATGCAGAATCATCGAGATCGCTCTATTCGAGCTATTTAATGCGAGAAACACGTTATCCGGTGTTTTCATCACTCCACAGGGCGTTTGATATGCAGAACCGGCGATATCTTGGTTTTCGTGGGGTTTCCAGCTGAGATATGCATTTTCTGCGATAATCTTGGTGAGACTTCAGTCAGAAGTATGCAGAATCATCTAGATCGCTCGTTTCGAGCTATTTAATGCGAAAAAACAAGTTTTCTGGAGTTTTGACCACTCCACAGTGCGTTTCATATGTAGAGCCGCCGATAACTTGGTTTTCGTGGGGTTTCCAGCTGAAATATGCATTTTCTGCGATAATCTTTGTGTATCATCTATGAGAAGTATGCAGAATCATCCAGAACGCTCTTTTCGAGCTAGTTAATGCGAGTAACACGTTTTTTGATGTTTTCACCACTCCACAGTGCGTCTGATATGCAGAACCGGCGATATCTTGGTTTTCGTGGGGTTTCCAGCTGAGATATGCGTTTTCTGCGATAGTCTTGGTGAGTCTTCTGTCAGAAGTATGCAGAAACATCGAGATCCCTCTCTTCGAGCTATTTCATTTGAGAAACACGTTATCTGGTGTTTTCACCACACCACAGTGCGTTTAATTTGCAGAACCGGCGATATCTTGATTTTGGTGAGGTTTCAAGCTGAGATATGCATTTTCTGCGATAATCTTGGTGAGACTTCTGTCAGAAGTATGCAGAATCATCGATATCGCTCTTTTCGAGCTATTTAATGCGAGAAACACGTTATCTGGTGTTTTGACCACTCCACAGTGCGTTTGATATATAGAGCCGCCGATAACTTGGTTTTCGTGGGGTTTCCATATGAAATATGCATTTTCTGCGATAATCTTTGTGTTTCATCTATGAGAAGTATGCAGAATCATCGAGAACTCTCTTTTCGAGCTATTTAATGCGAGAAACACGTTGTCTGGTTGTTTTCACCCCTCCACAGTGCGTTTGATTTGCAGAACCGGCGACATCTTGATTTTGGTGAGGTTTCAAGCTGAGATATGCATTTTCTGCGATAATCTTGGTGAGTCTTCTGTCAGAAGTATGCAGAAACATCGAGATCCCTCTCTTCGAGCTATTTCATTTGAGAAACACATTATCTGGTGTTATCACCACACCACAGTGCGTTTGATTTGCAGAACCGGCGATATCTTGATTTTGGTGAGGTTTCAAGCTGAGATATGCATTTTCTGCGATAATCTTGGTGAGACTTCTGTCAGAAGTATGCAGAATCATCTAGATCGCTCTTTTCGAGCTATTTAATGCGAAAAAACAAGTTTTCTGGAGTTTTGACCACTCCACAGTGCGTTTGATATCCAGAACCGCCGACATCCTGATTTTCGTGAGGTTTCAAGCTGAGATATGCATTTTCTGCGATAATCTTGGTGAGACTTTAGTCAGATGTATGCAGAATCATCTAGATCGCTCGTTTCGAGCTATTTAATGCGAAAAAACAAGTTTTCTGGAGTTTTGAACACTCCACAGTGCGTTTCATATGTAGAGCCGCCGATAACTTGGTTTTCGTGGGGTTTCCAGCTGAAATATGCATTTTCTGCGATAATCTTGGTGAGTCTTCTGTCAGAAGTATGCAGAATCATCGAGATCGCTCTATTCGAGCTATTTAATGCGAGAAATACGTTATCCGGTGTTTTCATCACTCCACAGGGCGTTTGATATGCAGAACCGGCGATATCTTGGTTTTCGTGGGGTTTCCAGCTGAGATATGCATTTTCTGCGATAATCTTGGTGAGACTTCAGTCAGAAGTATGCAGAATCATCTAGATCGCTCGTTTCGAGCTATTTAATGCGAAAAAACAAGTTTTCTGGAGTTTTGACCACTCCACAGTGCGTTTGATATCCAGAACCGCCGACATCTTGATTTTCGTGAGGTTTCAAGCTGAGATATGCATTTTCTGCGATAATCTTGGTGAGACTTTAGTCAGATGTATGCAGAATCATCTAGATCGCTCGTTTCGAGCTATTTAATGCGAAAAAACAAGTTTTCTGGAGTTTTGACCACTCCACAGTGCGTTTCATATGTAGAGCCGGCGATAACTTGGTTTTCGTGGGGTTTCCAGCTGAAATATGCATTTTCTGCGATAATCTTTGTGTATCATCTATGAGAAGTAAGCAGAATCATCCAGAACGCTCTTTTCGAGCTAGTTAATGCGAGTAACACGTTTTTTGATGTTTTCACCACTCCACAGTGCGTCTGATATGCAGAACCGGCGATATCTTGGTTTTCGTGGGGTTTCCAGCTGAGATATGCGTTTTCTGCGATAATCTTGGTGAGTCTTCTGTCAGAAGTATGCAGAAACATCGAGATCCCTCTCTTCGAGCTATTTCATTTGAGAAACACGTTATCTGGTGTTTTCACCACACCACAGTGCGTTTAATTTGCAGAACCGGCGATATCTTGATTTTGGTGAGGTTTCAAGCTGAGATATGCATTTTCTGCGATAATCTTGGTGAGACTTCTGTCAGAAGTATGCAGAATCATCGATATCGCTCTTTTCGAGCTATTTAATGCGAGAAACACGTTATCTGGTGTTTTGACCACTCCACAGTGCGTTTGATATATAGAGCCGCCGATAACTTGGTTTTCGTGGGGTTTCCATCTGAAATATGCATTTTCTGCGATAATCTTTGTGTTTCATCTATGAGAAGTATGCAGAATCATCGAGAACTCTCTTTTCGAGCTATTTAATGCGAGAAACACGTTGTCTGGTTGTTTTCACCCCTCCACAGTGCGTTTGATTTGCAGAACCGGCGACATCTTGATTTTGGTGAGGTTTCAAGCTGAGATATGCATTTTCTGCGATAATCTTGGTGAGTCTTCTGTCAGAAGTATGCAGAAACATCGAGATCCCTCTCTTCGAGCTATTTCATTTGAGAAACACATTATCTGGTGTTATCACCACACCACAGTGCGTTTGATTTGCAGAACCGGCGATATCTTGATTTTGGTGAGGTTTCAAGCTGAGATATGCATTTTCTGCGATAATCTTGGTGAGACTTCTGTCAGAAGTATGCAGAATCATCTAGATCGCTCTTTTCGAGCTATTTAATGCGAAAAAACAAGTTTTCTGGAGTTTTGACCACTCCACAGTGCGTTTGATATCCAGAACCGCCGACATCTTGATTTTCGTGAGGTTTCAAGCTGAGCTATGCATTTTCTGCGATAATCTTGGTGAGACTTTAGTCAGAAGTATGCAGAATCATCTAGATCGCTCGTTTCGAGCTATTTAATGCGAAAAAACAAGTTTTCTGGAGTTTTGACCACTCCACAGTGCGTTTCATATGTAGAGCCGGCGATAACTTGGTTTTCGTGGGGTTTCCAGCTGAAATATGCATTTTCTGCGATAATCTTTGTGTATCATCTATGAGAAGTAAGCAGAATCATCCAGAACGCTCTTTTCGAGCTAGTTAATGCGAGTAACACGTTTTTTGATGTTTTCACCACTCCACAGTGCGTCTGATATGCAGAACCGGCGATATCTTGGTTTTCGTGGGGTTTCCAGCTGAGATATGCGTTTTCTGCGATAATCTTGGTGAGTCTTCTGTCAGAAGTATGCAGAAACATCGAGATCCCTCTCTTCGAGCTATTTCATTTGAGAAACACGTTATCTGGTGTTTTCACCACACCACAGTGCGTTTAATTTGCAGAACCGGCGATATCTTGATTTTGGTGAGGTTTCAAGCTGAGATATGCATTTTCTGCGATAATCTTGGTGAGACTTCTGTCAGAAGTATGCAGAATCATCGATATCGCTCTTTTCGAGCTATTTAATGCGAGAAACACGTTATCTGGTGTTTTGACCACTCCACAGTGCGTTTGATATATAGAGCCGCCGATAACTTGGTTTTCGTGGGGTTTCCATCTGAAATATGCATTTTCTGCGATAATCTTTGTGTTTCATCTATGAGAAGTATGCAGAATCATCGAGAACTCTCTTTTCGAGCTATTTAATGCGAGAAACACGTTGTCTGGTTGTTTTCACCCCTCCACAGTGCGTTTGATTTGCAGAACCGGCGACATCTTGATTTTGGTGAGGTTTCAAGCTGAGATATGCATTTTCTGCGATAATCTTGGTGAGTCTTCTGTCAGAAGTATGCAGAAACATCGAGATCTCTCTCTTCGAGCTATTTCATTTGAGAAACACATTATCTGGTGTTATCACCACACCACAGTGCGTTTGATTTGCAGAACCGGCGATATCTTGATTTTGGTGAGGTTTCAAGCTGAGATATGCATTTTCTGCGATAATCTTGGTGAGACTTCTGTCAGAAGTATGCAGAATCATCTAGATCGCTCTTTTCGAGCTATTTAATGCGAAAAAACAAGTTTTCTGGAGTTATGACCACTCCACAGTGCGTTTGATATCCAGAACCGCCGACATCTTGATTTTCGTGAGGTTTCAAGCTGAGATATGCATTTTCTGCGATAATCTTGGTGAGACTTTAGTCAGATGTATGCAGAATCATCTAGATCGCTCGTTTCGAGCTATTTAATGCGAAAAAACAAGTTTTCTGGAGTTTTGAACACTCCACAGTGCGTTTCATATGTAGAGCCGCCGATAACTTGGTTTTCGTGGGGTTTCCAGCTGAAATATGCATTTTCTGCGATAAGCTTTGTGTATCATCTATGAGAAGTATGCAGAATCATCCAGAACGCTCTTTTCGAGCTAGTTAATGCGAGTAACACGTTTTTTGGTGTTTTCACCACTCCACAGTGCGTCTGATATGCAGAACCGGCGATATCTTGGTTTTCGTGGGGTTTCCAGCTGAGATATGCGTTTTCTGCGAAAATCTTGGTGCGTCTTCTGTCAGAAGTATGCAGAATCATCTAGATCGCTCTTTTCGAGCTATTTAATGCGAGAAACACGTTTTCTGGTGTTTTCACCGCTCCACAGTACGTTTGATGTGCAGAACCGGCGACATCTTGGATTTCGTCGGGTTTCAAGCTGAGATATGCATTTTCTACGATAATCTTGGTGAGTCTTCTGTCCGAAGTATGCAGTATCATCGATATCGCTCTTTTCGAGCTATTTAATGCGAGAAACACGTTATCTGGTGTTTTGACCACTCCACAGTGCGTTTGATATCCAGAACCGGCGAGATCTTGATTTTCGTGAGGTTTCAAGATGAGATATGCATTTTCTGCGATAATATTGGTGAGACTTCCGTCAGAAGTATGCCGAATCATCTAGATCGCTCGTTTCGAGCTATTTAATGCGAGCAACACGTTATCTGGTGTTTTCACCACTCCACAGTGCGTTTGATATGCAGAACCGGCGACATCTTGGATTTCGTCGGGTTTCAAGCTGAGATATGCATTTTCTACGATAATCTTGGTGAGACTTCTGTCAGAAGTTTGCAGAATCATCTAGATCGCTCGTTTCGAGCAATTTAATGCGAGAAACACGTTATCTGGTGTTTTCATCACTCCACAGGGCGTTTGATATGCAGAACCGGCGATATCTTGGTTTTCGTGGGGTTTCCAGCTGAGATACGCATTTTCTGCGATAATCTTGGTGAGACTTCTGTCCGAAGTATGCAGTATCATCGATATCGCTCTTTTCGAGCTACTTAACGCGAGAAACACGTTATCTGGTTGTTTTCACCACTCCACAGTGCGTTTGATATGCAGAACCGGCGACACCTTGATTTTGGTGAGGTTTCAAGCTGAGATATGCATTTTCTGCGATAATCATGGTGAGTCTTCTGTCAGAAGTATGCAGAATCATCGGGATCGCTCTTTTCGAGCTAGTTAATGCGAGAAACACGTTTTCTGGTGTTCTCACCACTCCACAGTGCGTCTGATATGCAGATCCTTCGATATCTTGATTTTCGTGGTGTTTCCAGCTGAGATATGCATTTTCTACGATAATCTTGGTGAGACTTCTGTCCGAAGTATGCAGTATCATCGATATCGCTCTTTTCGAGCTATTTAATGCGAGAAACACGTTATCTGGTGTTTTGACCACTCCACAGTGCGTTTGATATCCAGAACCGGCGACATCTTGATTTTCGTGAGGTTTCAAGATGAGATATGCATTTTTTGCGATAATCTTGGTGAGTCTTCTGTCAGAAGTATGCAGAAACATCGAGATCCCTCTCTTCGAGCTATTTAATTTGAGAAACACGTTATCTGGTGTTTTCACCACTCCACAGTGCGTTTGATATGCAGAACCGGCGACATCTTGGATTTCGTCGGGTTTCAAGCTGAGATATGCATTTTCTACGATAATCTTGGTGAGACTTCTGTCAGAAGGATGCAGAATCATCGAGATCGCTCTTTTCGAGCTACTTAATGCGAGACACACGTTATCTGGTGTTTTCACCACTCCACAGTGCGTATGATATGCAGAACCGGCGACATCTTGGATTTCGTCGGGTTTCAAGCTGAGATATGCATTCTCTGCGATAATCTTGGTGAGACTTCTGTCAGAAGTATGCAGAATCATCGAGATCGCTCTTTTCGAGCTATTTAATGCGCGAAACACGTTATCTGGTTGTTTTCACCACTCCACAGTGCGTTTGATTTGCAGAACCGGCGGCATCTTGATTTTGGTGAGGTTTCAAGCTGAGATATGCATTTTCTGCGATAATCTTGGTGAGTCTTCTGTCAGAAGTATGCAGAAACATCGAGATCCCTCTCTTCGAGCTATTTAATTTGAGAGACACGTTATCTGGTGTTTTCACCACTCCACAGTGCGTATGATATGCAGAACCGGCGACATCTTGGATTTCGTCGGGTTTCAAGCTGAGATATGCATTTTCTACGATAATCTTGGTGAGACTTCTGTCAGAAGTATGCAGAATCATCGAGATCGCTTTTTTCGAGCTACTTAATGCGAGAAACACGTTATCTGGTGTTTTCACCACTCCACAGTGCGTTTGATTTGCAGAACCGGCGACATCTTGATTTTGATGAGGTTTCAAGCTGAGAAATGCATTTTCTGCGATAATCTTGGTGAGTCTTCTGTCAGAAGTATGCAGAAACATCGAGATCCCTCTCTTCGAGCTATTTAATTTGAGAATGACGTTATCTGGTGTTTTCACCACTCCACAGTGCATTTGACATGCAGAACCGGCGACATCTTGGATTTCGTCGGGTTTCAAGCTGAGATATGCATTTTCTACGATAATCTTGGTGAGACTTCTGTCAGAAGTATGCAGAATCTTCGAGATCGCTCTTTTCGAGCTACTTAATGCGAGAAACACGGTATCTGGTGCTTTCACCACACGACAGTGCGTTTGATTTGCAGAACCGGCGACATCTTGATTTTGGTGAGGTTTCAAGCTGAGATATGCATTCTCTGCGATAATCTTGGTGAGACTTCTGTCAGAAGTATGCAGAATCATCTAGATCGCTCTTTTCGACCTATTTAATGCGAGAAACACGTTTTCTGGTGTATTCACCACTCCACAGTGCGTTTGACATGCAGAACCGCCGACATCTTGGATTTCGTCGGGGTTCAAGCTGAGATATGCATTTTCTACGATAATCTTGGTGAGACTTCTGTCAGAAGTATGCAGAATCATCGGGATCGCTCTTTTCGAACTATTTAATGCGAGAAACACGTTATCTGATTGTTTTCGCCACTCCACAGTGCGTTTGATATGCAGATCAGGCGACATCTTGATTTTCGTGAGGTTTCGTGCTGAGATATGCATTTTCTGTGATAATATTGGTGAGACTTCAGACAGAAGTATGCAGAATCATCGGGATCGCTCTTTTCGAGCTATTTAATGCGAGAAACACGTTATCTGGTGTTTTCACCACTCCACAGTGCATTTGACATGCAGAAACGGCGACATCTTGGATTTCGTCGGGGTTCAAGCTGAGATATGCATTTTCTACGATAATCTTGGTGAGACTTCTGTCAGAAGTATACAGAATCATCTGGATCGCTCGTTTCGAGATATTTAATGCGAGAAACACGTTTTCTGGTGTATTCACCACTCCACAGTACGTTTGACATGCAGAACCGGAGATAACATGCTTTTCGTGAGGTTTCAAGCTGAGATATGCATTTTCTGCGATAATCTTGGTGAGACTTCAGTCAGAAGTATGCAGAATCATCTGGATCGCTCGTTTCGAGATATATAATGCGCAAAACACGTTTTCTGATGTTTTCACCACTCCACGGTGCGTCTGATATGCAGAACCGGCGATATCTTGGTTTTCGTGGGGTTTCCAGCTGAGATATACATTTTCTGCGATAATATTGGTGAGACTTCAGTCAGAAGTATGCAGAATCACCTAGATCGCTCGTTTCGAGCTATTTAATGCGAGTAACACGTATTCTGGTGTTTTCACCACTCCACGGTGCGTCTGATATGCAGAACCGGCGATATCTTGGTTTTCGTGGGGTTTCCAGCTGAGATATGCATTTTCTGCGATAATCTTGGTGTTTCATCTATGAGGAGTATGCAGAATCATCGAGAACGCTCCTTCCGAGCTAGTCAATGCGAGAAACACGTTATCTGGTTGTTTTCACCACTCCACAGTGCGTCTGATATGCAGAACCGGCGATATCTTGGTTTTCGTGGGGTTTCTAGCTGAGATATGCGTTTTCTGCGATAATCTTGGTGCGTCTTCTGTCAGAAGTATGCAGAATCATCTAGATCGCTCGTTTCGAGCTATTTAATGCGAGAAACACGTTATCTGGTGTTTTGACCACTCCACAGTGCGTTTGATATGTAGAGCCGCCGATAACTTGATTTTCGGGGTGTTTCCAGCTGAGATATGCATTTTCTGCGATAAGCTTGGTGAGTCTTCTTCCAGCAGTATGTAGAATCTTCTAGATCGCACTTTTCGAGCTATTTAATGCGAGACACACGTTTTCTGGTGTATTCACCACTCCACGGTGCGTCTGATATGCAGAACCGGCGATATCTTGGTTTTCGTGGGGTTTCCAGCTGAGATATGCATTTTCTGCGATAATATTGGTGAGACTTCCGTCAGAAGTATGCCGAATCATCTAGATCGCTCGTTTCGAGCTATTTAATGCGAGCAACACGTTATCTGGTGTTTTCACCACTCCACAGTGCGTTTGATATGCAGAACCGGCGACATCTTGGATTTCGTCGGGTTTCAAGCTGAGATATGCATTTTCTACGATAATCTTGGTGAGACTTCTGTCAGAAGTTTGCAGAATCATCTAGATCGCTCGTTTCGAGCAATTTAATGCCAGAAACACGTTATCTGGTGTTTTCATCACTCCACAGGGCGTTTGATATGCAGAACCGGCGATATCTTGGTTTTCGTTGGGTTTCCAGCTGAGATACGCATTTTCTGCGATAATCTTGGTGAGACTTCTGTCCGAAGTATGCAGTATCATCGATATCGCTCTTTTCGAGCTACTTAACGCGAGAAACACGTTATCTGGTGTTTTCACCACTCAACAGTGCGTTTGATTTGCAGAACCGGCGACATCTTGATTTTGATGAGGTTTCAAGCTGAGATATGCATTTTCTGCGATAATCTTGGTGAGTCTTCTGTCAGAAGTATGCAGAAACATCGAGATCCCTCTCTTCGAGCTATTTAATTTGAGAAACACGTTATCTGGTGATTTCACCACTCCACAGTGCGTTTGATATGTAGAGCCGCCGATAACTTGGTTTTCGTGGGGTTTCCAGCTGAGATATGCATTTTCTACGATAATCTTGGTGAGACTTCTGTCAGAAGTATGCAGAATCATCGAGATCGCTCTTTTCGAGCTACCTAATGCGAGGAACACGTTATCTGGTTGTTTTCACCACTCCACAGTGCGTTTGATATACAGAACCGGCGACATCTTGATTTTGGTGAGGTTTCAAGCTGAGATATGCATTTTCTGCGATAATCTTTGTGAGTCTTCTGTCAGAAGTATGCAGAATCATCGATATCGCTCTTTTCGAGCTCTTTAATGCGAGAAACACGTTATCTGGTGTTTTGAACACTCCACAGTGCGTTTGATATGCAGAACCGGCGACATCGTGGTTTTCGTCGGGTTTCAAACTGAGATATGCATTTTCTGCGATAATCTTGGTGAGTCTTCTGTCAGAAGTATGCAGAATCATCGAGAACGCTCTTTTCGAGCTAGTTAATGCGAGTATCAAGTTTTCTGGTGTTTTCACCACTCCACGGTGCGTCTGATATGCAGAACCGGCGATAACTTGGTTGTCTTGGGGTTTCCAGCTGAAATATGCATTTTCTGCGATAATCTTTCTGTTTCATCTATTAGGAGTATGCAGAATCATCGAGAACGCTCTTTTCGAGTTAGTTAATGCGAAAAAACAAGTTTTCTGGTGTTTTGACCACTCCACTGTGCGTTTGATATGTAGAGCCGCCGATAACTTGGTTGTCGTGGGGTTTCCAGCTGAAATATGCATTTTCTGCGATAATCTTGGTGTTTCATCTATTAGGAGTATGCAGAATCATCGAGAACGCTCTTTTCGAGCTAGTTAATGCGAGTAACACGTTTTCTGGTGTTTTCACCACTCCACGGTGCGTCTGATATGCAGAACCGGCGATATCTTGGTTTTCGTGGGGTTTCCAGCTGAGATATGCATTTTCTGCGATAATCCTGGTGTTTCATCTATGAGAAGTATGCAGAATCATCGATAACGCTCTTTTCGAGTAAGTTAATGCGAAAAAACAAGTTTTCTGGTGTTTTGACCACTCCACAGTGCGTTTGATATGTAGAGCCGCCGATAACTTGGTTTTCGTGGGTTTTCCAGCTGAAATATGCATTTTCTGCGATTATCTTGGTGAGACTTCAGTCAGAAGTATGCAGAATCATCTAGATCGATCGTTTCGAGCGATTTAATTCGAAAAAACAAGTTTTCTGGTGTTTTGACCACTCCACAGTGCGTTTGATATGTAGAGCCGCCGATAACTTGGTTTTCGAGGGGTTTCCAGCTGAAATATGCATTTTCTGCGATAATCTTGGTGAGTCTTCTGTCAGAAGTATGCAGAATCATCGAGATCGCTCTTTTCGAGCTATTTAATGCGAGAAACACGTTATCCGGTGTTTTCATCACTCCACAGGGCGTTTGATATGCAGAACCGGCGATATCTTGGTTTTCGTGGGGTTTCCAGCTGAGATATGCATTTTCTGCGATAATCTTGGTGAGACTTCAGTCAGAAGTATGCAGAATCATCTAGATCGATCGTTTCGAGCGATTTAATGCGAAAAAACAAGTTTTCTGGTGTTTTGACCACTCCACAGTGCGTTTGATGTGTAGAGCCGCCGATAACTTGGTTTTCGTGGGGTTTCCAGCTGAAATATGCATTTTCTGCGATAATCTTGGTGAGACTTCAGTCAGAAGTATGCAGAATCATCTAGATCGCTCGTTTCGAGCTATTTAATGCGAGAAACACGTTAGCTGGTTGTTTTCACCACTCCACAGTGCGTTTGATATGCAGAAACGGAAATATCTTGGTTTCGGTCGGGTTTCAAGCTGAGATATGCATTTTCTGCGATAATCTTGGTGAGACTTTGGTCAGAAGTATAGAGAATCATCTAGATCGCTCGTTTCGAGCTATTTAATGCGAAAAAACAAGTTTTCTGGTGTTTTGACCACTCCACAGTGCGTTTGATATGTAGAGCCGCCGATAACTTGGTTTTCGTGGAGTTTCCTGCTGAAATATGCATTTTCTGCGATAATCTTGGTGTTTCATCTATGAGAAGTATGCAGAATCATCGAGAACGCTCTTTTCGAGCTAGTTAATGCGAGAAACACGTTTTCTGGTGTTTTCACCACTCCACAGTGCGTTTGATATGTAGAGCCGCCGATAACTTGGTTTTCGTGGAGTTTCCAGCTGAAATATGCATTTTCTGCGATAATCTTGGTGTTTCATCTATGAGAAGTATGCAGAATCATCCAGATCGCTCGTTTCGAGCTATTTAATGCGAAAAAACAAGTTTTCTGGTGTTTTGACCACTCCACAGTGCGTTTGATATGTAGAGCCGCCGATAACATGGTTTTCGTGGGGTTTCCAGCTGAAATATGCATTTTCTGCGATAATCTTGGGGAGTCTTCTGTCAGAAGTATGCAGAATCATCGAGATCGCTCTATTCGAGCTATTTAATGCGAGAAACACGTTATCTGGTGTTTTCATCACTCCACAGGGCGTTTGATATGCAGAACCGGCGATATCTTGGTTTTCGTGGGGTTTCCAGCTGAGATATGCATTTTCTGCGATAATCTTGGTGAGACTTTAGTCAGAAGTATGCAGAATCATCTAGATCGCACGTTTCGAGCTATTTAATGCGACAAAACAAGTTTTCTGGTGTTTTGACCACTCCACAGTGCGTTTGATATGCAGAACCGGCGACATCTTGATTTTCGTGAGGTTTCAAGCTGAGATATGCATTTTCTGCGATAATATTGGTGAGACTTCAGTCAGAAATATGCAGAATCATCGAGTTCGCTCTATTCGAGCTATTTAATGCGAGAAACACGTTATCTGGTTGTTTTCACCACTCCACAGTGCGTTTGATATGCAGAACCGGCGACATCTTGATATTCGTGAGGTTTCCAGCTGAAATATGCATTTTCTGCGATAATCTTGGTGAGTCTTCTATCAGAAGTATGCAGAAGCATCTAGATCGCTCTTTTCGAGCAATTTAATGCGAGAAACACGTTTTCTGGTGCATTCACCACTCCACAGTACGTTTGACATGCAGAAACGGAGATATCTTGGTTTCGGTCGGGTTTCAAGCTGAGATATGCATTTTCTGCGATAATTTTGGTGAGACTTCAGTCAGAAGTATGCAGAATCATCTTGATCGCTCGTTTCGAGCTATTTAATGCGAAAAAACAAGTTTTCTGGTGTTTTCACCACTCCACAGCGCGTCTGATATGCAGAACCGGCGATATCTTGGTTTTCGTGGGGTTTCCAGCTGAGATATGCATTTTCTGCGATAATCTTGGTGAATCATCTGTCAGAAGTATGCAGAATCATCGAGATCGCTCTATTCGAGCTATTTAATGCGAGAAACACGTTATCTGGTTGTTTTCACCACTCCACAGTGCGTTTGATATGCAGAACCGGCGACATCTTGATTTTCGTGATGTGTCTAGCTGAGATATGCATTTTCTGCGATAATATTGGTGAGACTACAGTCAGAAGTATGCAGAATCATCTAGATCGCTCGTTTCGAGCTATTTAATGCGAAAAAACCAGTTTTCTGGTGTTTTGACCACACCACAGTGCGTTTGATATGCAGAAATTGCGAAATCTTGGTTTTCGTCGGTTTTCATCCTGAGGTATGCATTTTCTGCGATAATCTTGGTGCGACTTCTGTCAGAAGTATGCAGAATCATCGAGATCGCTCTTTTCGAGCAATTTAATGCGAGAAACACGTTATCTGGCGTATTGACCATTCAACAGTGCGTTTGATATGCAGAACCGGCGATATCTTGATTTTCGTGGTGTTTCCAGTTGAGATATGCATTTTCTGCGATAATCTTGGTGAGTCTTCTGTCAGAAGTATGCAGAATCATCTAGATCGCTCTTTTCGAGCTATTTAATGCGAGAAACACGTTTTCTGGTGTATTCACCACTCCACAGTACGTTTGACATAGAGAACCGGAGATATCTTGGTTTCGGTCGAGTTTCAAGCTGAGATATGCATTTTCTACGATAATATTGGTGAGACCTCTGTCAGAAGTATGCAGAATCTTCGAGAACGCTCTTTTCGAGCTAGTTAATGCGAGTAACACGTTTTCTGGTGTTTTCACCACTCCACAGTGCATCTGATATGCAGAACCGGCGATATCTTGGATTTCGTGGGGTTTCCAGCTGAGATATACATTTTCTGCGATAATCTTGGTGAGCCTTCTGTCACAAGTATGGTAGAATCATCTAGATCGTTCTTTTCGAGCTATTTAATGCGAGAAACACGTTATCTGGTGTTTTGAACACTCCACAGTGCGTTTGATATGCAGAACCGGCGACATCGTGGTTTTCGTCGGGTTTCAAACTGAGATTGTCATTTTCTGCGATAATCTTGGTGAGTCTTCTGTCAGAAGTATGCAGAATCATCGAGAACGCTCTTTTCGAGCTAGTTAATGCGAGTAACAAGTTTTCTGGTGTTTTCACCACTCCACGGTGCGTCTGATATGCAGAACCGGCGATAACTTGGTTGTCGTGGGGTTTCCAGCTGAAATATGCATTTTCTGCGATAATCTTGGTGTTTCATCTATTAGGAGTATGCAGAATCATCGAGAACGCTCTTTTCGAGTTAGTTAATGCGAAAAAACAAGTTTTCTGGTGTTTTGACCACTCCACAGTGTGTTTGATATGTAGAGCCGCCGATAACTTGGTTGTCGTGGGGTTTCCAGCTGAAATATGCATTTTCTGCGATAATCTTGGTGTTTCATCTATTAGGAGTATGCAGAATCATCGAGAACGCTCTTTTCGAGCTAGTTAATGCGAGTAACACGTTTTCTGGTGTTTTCACCACACCACGGTGCGTCTGATATGCAGAACCGGCGATATCTTGGTTTTCGTGGGGTTTCCAGCTGAGATATGCATTTTCTGCGATAATCCTGGTGTTTCATCTATGAGAAGTATGCAGAATCATCGATAACGCTCTTTTCGAGTTAGTTAATGCGAGAAACACGTTTTCTGGTGTTTTCACAACCCCACAGTGCGTTTGGTATGCAGAACCGGCGACATCTTGGTTTTCGTGATGTTTCAAGCTGAGATATGCATTTTCTGCGATAATCTTGGTGAGACTTCAGTCAGAAGTATGCAGAATCATCTAGATCGCTCTGTTGGAGCTATTTAATGCGAAGAAACTAGTTTTCTGCTGTTTTCAACATTCCACAGTGCGTCTGATATGCAGAACCGACGATATCTTGGTTTTCGTGGGGTTTCCAGCTGAGATATGCATTTTCTGCGGTGATCTTGGTGAGACTTCAGTCAGAAGTATGCAGAATCATGTAGATTGCTCGTTTCGATCTATTTAATGCGAGAAACACGTTTTCTGGTGTTTTCACCAATCCACAGTGCGTCTGATATGCAGAACAGGCGATATCTTGGTTTTCGTGGGGTTTCCAGCTGAGAATTGCATTTTCTGCGATAATCTTGGTGAGACTTTAGACAGAGGTATGCAGAATCATCTAGAATGCTCGTTTCGATCTATTTAATGCGAAAAAACAAGTTTTCTGGTGTTTTCACCACTCCACAGTACGTTTGATGTACAGAATCGGAGATATCTTGGTTTTCGTGAGGTTTCAAGCTGAGATATGCAATTTCTGCGATAATCTTGTTGAGTCTTCTGTCAGAAGTACGCAGAATCATCGATATCGCTCTTTTCGAGCTATTTAATGCGAGAAACACGTTTTCTGGTGTATTCTCCACTCCACAGTACGTTTGACATGCAGTAACGGAGATAACTTGGTTTTCGTGGGGTTTCCAGCTGAAATATGCATTTTCTGCGATAATCTTGGTGTTTCATCTATGAGAAGTATGCAGAATCATCGAGAACTCTCTTTTCGAGCTATTTAATGCGAAAAAACAAGTTTTCTGGTGTTTTGACCACTCCACAGTGCGTTTGATATGTAGAGCCGCCGATAACTTGGTTTTCGTGGGGTTTTCAGCTGAAACATGCATTTTCTGCGATAATCTTGGTGTTTCATCTATGAGAAGTATGCAGAATCATCGAGAACGCTCTTTTCGAGTTAGTTAATGCGAGATACACGTTTTCTAGTGTTTTCAACATTCCACAGTGCGTCTGATATGCAGAACCGACGATATCTTGGTTTTCGTGGGGTTTCCAGCTGAGATATGCATTTTCTGCGATAATCTTGGTGAGACTTCAGTCAGAAGCATGCAGAATCATCTAGATCGTTCGTTTCGAGCTATTTAATGCGAGAAACACGTTATCTGGTTGTTTTCACCACTCCATAGTGCGTTTGATGTGCAGAACTGGCGACATCTTGATTTTCGTGAGGTTTCTAGCTGAGATATGAATTTTCTGCTATAATCTTGGTGAGTCTTCTGTCAGAAGTACGCAGAATCATCGATATCGCTCTTTTCGAGCTATTTAATGCGAGAAACACGTTTTCTGGTGTATTCTCCACTCCACAGTACGTTTGACATGCAGTAACGGAGATATCTTGGTTTCGGTCGGGATTCAAGCTGAGATATGCATTTTCTGCGATAATCTTGGTGAGACTTCAGTTAGAAGTATGCAGAATCATCTAGATCGCTCGTTGCGAGCTATTTAATGCGAAAAAACAAGTTTTCTGGTGTTTTGACCACTCCACAGTGCGTTTGATATGTAGAGCCGCCGATAACTTGGTTTTCATGGAGTTTCCAGCTGAAATATGCATTTTCTGCGATAATCTTGGTGTTTCATCTATGAGAAGTATGCAGAATCATTCAGATCGCTTGTTTCGAGCTATTTAATGCGAAAAAACAAGTTTTCTGGTGTTTTGACCACTCCACAGTGCGTTTGATATGCAGAACCGGCGACATCTTGATTTTCGTGAGGTTTCAAGCTGAGATATGCATTTTCTGCGATAATATTGGTGAGACTTCAGTTAGAAGTATGCAGAATCACCTAGATCGCTCGTTTCGAGCTATTTAATGCGAGAAACACGTTATCTGGTTGTTTTCTCCACTCCACAGTGCGTCTGATATGCAGAACAGGCGATATCTTGGTTTTCGTGGGGTTTCCAGCTGAGAATTGCATTTTCTGCGATAATCTTGGTGAGACTTTAGACAGAGGTATGCAGAATCATCTAGATTGCACGTTTCGATCTATTTAATGCGAAAAAACAAGTTTTCTGGTGTTTTGACCACTCCACAGTGCGTTTGATATGTAGAGCCGCCGATATCTTGGTTTTCGTGGAGTTTCCAGGTGAAATATGCATTTTCTGCGATAATCTTGGTGTTTCATCTATGAGTAGTATGCAGAATCATCCAGAACGCTCTTTCCGAGATAGTTAATGCGAGAAACACGTTTTCTGGTGTTTTCACCACTCCACAGTGCGTCTGATATGCAGAACAGGCGATATCTTGGTTTTCGTGGGGTTTCCAGCTGAGAATTGCATTTTCTGCGATAATCTTGGTGAGACTTTAGACAGAGGTATGCAGAATCATCTAGATTGCTCGTTTCGAGCTATTTAATGCGAGAAACACGTTATCTGGTTGTTTTCACCACTCCACAGTGCGTTTGATATGCAGAACCGGCGACATCTTGATTTTCGTGAGGTTTCCAGCTGAAATATGCATTTTCTGCGATAACATTGGTGAGACTTCAGTCAGAAGTATGCCGAATCATCGAGATCGCTCTATTCGAGCTATTTAATGCGAGAAACACGTTATCTGGTTGTTTTCACCACTCCACAGTGCGTTCGATATGCAGAACCGGCGACATCTTGATTTTCGTGAGGTTTCCAGCTGAAATATGCATTTTCTGCGATAATCTTGGTGAGTCTTCTGTCAGAAGTATGCAGAAGCATCTAGATCGCTCTTTTCGTGCTATTTAATGCGAGAAACACGTTTTCTGGTGCATTCACCACTCCACAGTACGTTTGACATGCAGAAACGGAGATATCTTGGTTTCGGTCGGGTTTCAAGCTGAGATATGCATTTTCTGCGATAATTTTGGTGAGACTTCAGTCAGAAGTATGCAGAATCATCTTGATCGCTCGTTTCGAGCTATTTAATGCGAAAAAACAAGTTTTCTGGTGTTTTCACCACTCCACAGCGCGTCTGATATCCAGAACCGGCGATATCTTGGTTTTCGTGGGGTTTCCAGCTGAGATATGCATTTTCTGCGATAATTTTGGTGAATCATCTGTCAGAAGTATGCAGAACCTCCGAGAACGCTCGTTTCGTGCTAGATAATGCGAGTAACACGTTTTCTGGTGTTTTCACCACTCCACAGTGCGTTTGATATGTAGAGCCGCCGATAACTTGGTTTTCGTGGGGTTTCCAGCTGAAATATCCATTTTCTGCGATAATCTTGGTGTTTCATCTATGAGAAGTATGCAGAATCATCGAGAACGCTCTTTTCGAGTTAGTTAATGCGAGATACACGTTCTCTGGTGTTTTCAACAGCCGACAGTGCGTCTGATATGCAGAACCGACGATATCTTGGTTTTCGTGGGGTTTCCAGCTGAGATTTGCATTTTCTGCGATAATCTTGGTGAGACTTCAGTCAGAAGTATGCAGAATCATCTAGATCGCTCTTTTGGCGCTATTTAATGCGAAGAAACTAGTTTTCTGGTGTTTTCAACATTCCACAGTGCGTTTGATATGCAGAACCGGCGACATCTTGATTTTCGTGAGGTTTCAAGCTGAGATATGCATTTTCTACGATAATATTGGTGAGACCTCTGTCAGAAGTATGCAGAATCTTCGAGAACGCTCTTTTCGAGCAACTTAATGGGAGGAACACGTTTTCTCGTGTTTTCACCATTCCACAGTACGTTTGATGTGCAGAACCGGAGATAACTTGGTTTTCGTGAGGTTTCAAGCTGAGATATGCATTTTCTGCGATAATCTTGGTGAGACTTCAGTCAGAAGTATGCAGAAACATCTAGATCGCTCGTTTCGAGCTATTTAATGCGAGAAACTCGTCTTTTGTTGTATTCACCTCTCCACTGTACGTTTGACATGCAGATCCGGCGATATCTTGATTTTCGTCGGGTTTCAAGCTGAGATATGCATTTTCTACGATAATCCTGGTGAGACTTCAGTCAGAAGGATGCAGAATCATCCAGAACGCTCTTTTCGTGCTAGATAATGCGAGTAACACGTTTTCTGGTGTTTTCACCACTCCACAGTGCGTTTGATATGTAGAGCCGCCGATAACTTGGTTTTCGTGGGGTTTCCAGCTGAAATATCCATTTTCTGCGATAATCTTGGTGTTTCATCTATGAGAAGTATGCAGAATCATCGAGAACTCTCTTTTCGAGCTATTTAATGCGAAAAAACAAGTTTTCTGGTGTTTTGACCACTCCACAGTGCGTTTGATATTTAGAGCCGCCGATAGCTTGGTTTTCGTGGGGTTTCCAGCTGAAATATGCATTTTCTGCGATAATCTTGGTGTTTCATCTATGAGAAGTATGCAGAATCATCGAGAACGCTCTTTTCGAGTTAGTTAATGCGAGATACACGTTCTCTGGTGTTTTCAACAGCCCACAGTGCGTCTGATATGCTGAACCGACGATATCTTGGTTTTCGTGGGGTTTCCAGCTGAGATTTGCATTTTCTGCGATAATCTTGGTGAGACTTCAGTCAGAAGTATGCAGAATCATCTAGATCGTTCGTTTCGAGCTATTTAATGCGAGAAACACGTTATCTGGTTGTTTTCACCACTCCCTAGAGCGTTTGATATGCAGAACCGGCGACATCTTGAATTTCGTGAGGTTTCTAGCTGAGATATGCATTTTCCGCGATAATATTGGTGAGACTTCAGTCAGAAGTATGCAGAATCATCTAGATCGCTCGATTCGAGCTATTTAATGCGAGAAACACGTTTTCTGGTGTATTCACCACTCCACAGTACGTTAGACATGCAGAACCGGAGATATCTTCGTTTCGGTCGGGTTTCAAACTGAGATATGCATTTTCTACGATAATATTGGTGAGACCTCTGTCAGAAGTATGCAGAATCTTCGAGAAAGCTCTTTTCGAGCTACTTAATGCGAGAAACACGTTTTCTGGTGTTTTCACCACTCCAGAGTACGATTGATATGTAGAGCCGCCGATAACTTGGTTTTCGTGGGGTTTCCAGCTGAAATATGCATTTTCTGCGATAATTTTGGTGTTTCATCTATGAGAAGTATGCAGAATCATCCAGAACGCTCTTTCCGAGCTAGTTAATGCGAGTAACACGTTTTCTGGTGTTTTCACCACTCCACAGTGCGTCTGATATGCAGAACCGGCGATATCTTGGTTTTCGTGGGGTTTCAAGCTGAGATATGCATTTTCTGCGATAATATTGGTAAGACTTCAGTTAGAAGTATGCAGAATCACCTAGATCGCTCGTTTCGAGCTATTTAATGCGAGAAACACGTTTTCTGGTGTATTCACCACTCCACAGTACGTTTGACATGCAGAACCGGAGATATATTGATTTCGGTCGGGTTTCAAGCTGAGATATGCATCTTCTACGATAATCTTGGTGAGTCTTCTGTCAGAAGTATGCAGAATCATCTAGATCGCTCTTTTCGAGCTACGTAATGCGAGAAACTCGTTTTCTGGTGTTTTCGCCACCCCACAGTGCGTTTGATATGCAGAACCGGAGATATCTTGGTTTCGGTCGGGTTTCAAGCTGAGATATGCATTTTCTGCGATAATCTTGGTGTGACTTCAGTCAGAAGTATGCAGAATCATCTAGATCGCTCTTTTCGAGCTATTTAATGCGAGAAACACGTTTTCTGGTGTATTCACCACCCCACAGTCCGTTTGATGTGCAGAACCGGAGATAACTTGATTGTCGTGGTGTTTCAAGCTGAGGTATACATTTTCTGCGATAATCTTGGTGAGTCTTCTGTCAGATGTATGCAGAATCATCTAGATCGCTCTTTTCGAGCTATTTAATGCGAGAAACACGTTTTCTGGTGTATTCACCACTCCACAGTACGTTTGATATGCAGAACCGGCGACATCTTGGATTTCGTCGGGTGTCAAGCTGAGATATGCATTTTCTACGATAATCTTGGTGAGACTTCTGTCAGAAGTATGCAGAATCTTCGAGATCGCTCTTTTCGAGCTACTTAATGCGAGAAACACGTTATCTGGTGTTTTCACCACTCCACAGTGCGTTTGATATGCAGAACCGCCGATAACCTGGTTTTCGTGGGGTTTCCAGCTGAAATATGCATTTTCTGCGATAAGCTTGGTGTGTCTTCTGTCAGAAGTATGCAGAATTATCGAGATCGCTCTTTTCGAGCTATTAAATGCGAGAAACACGTTATCTGGTGTTTTCACCCCTCCGCAGTGCGTTTGATATGCAGAACCGGCGACATCTTGGATTTCGTCGGGGTTCAAGCTGAGATATGCATTTTGTACGATAATCTTGGTGAGACTTCTGACAGAAGTATGCAGAATCATCTAGATCGCTTTTTTCGAGCTATTTAATGCGAGAAACACGTTTTCTGGTGTATTCACCACTCCACAGTACGTTTGACATGCAGAACCGGAGATATCTTGGTTTCCGTCGGGTTTCAAGCTGAGATATGCATTTTCTGCGATAATCTTGGTAAGACGTCTGTCAGAAGTATGCAGAATCATCGAGATCGCTGTTTTCGATCTACTTATTGCGAGAAACACGTTATCTGGTTGTTTTCACCACTCCACCGTGCGTTTGATATGCAGAACCGGCGACATCTTGATTTTAGTGAGGTTTCAAGCTGAGATATGCATTTTCTGCAAAAATCTTGGTGAGACTTCAGTCAGAAGTATGCAGAATCATCTGGATCGCTCGTTTCGAGATATTTAATGCGAGAAACACGTTTTCTGGTGTATTCACCACTCCACAGTACGTTTGACATGCAGAACCGCAGATATCTTGATTTCGGTCGGGTTTCAAGCTGAGATATGCATCTTCTACGATAATCTTGGTGAGTCTTCTGTCAGAAGTATGCAGAATCATCTAGATCGCTCTTTTCGAGCTATTTAATGCGAGAAACACGTTTTCTGGTGTATTCACCACTCCACAGTACGTTTGATATGCAGAACCGGAGATAACTTGCTTTTCGTGAGGTTTCAAGCTGAGATATGCATTTTCTGCGATAATCTTGGTGAGACTTCTGTCAGAAGTATGCAGAATCTTCGAGATCGCTCTTTTCGAGCTACTTATTGCGAGAAACACGTTATCTGGTTGTTTTCGCCACTCCACAGTGCGTTTGATATGCAGATCCGGCGACATCTTGATTTTCGTGAGGTTTCAAGCTGAGATATGCATTTTCTGCGATTATATTGGTGAGACTTTAGTCAGAAGGATGCAGAATCATCCAGATCGCTCGTTTCGAGCTATTTAATGCGAGAAACACGTTTTCTGGTGTATTCACCACTCCACAGTACGTTTGACATGCAGAACCGGAGATATCTTGTTTTCGGTCGGGTTTCAAGCTGAGATATGCATCTTCTACGATAATCTTGGTGAGTCTTCTGTCAGAAGTATGCAGAATCATCTAGATCGCTCTTTTCGAGCTATTTAGTGCGAGAAACACGTTTTCTGGTTTTTCAGCACTCCACAGTACGTTTGATGTGCAGAACCGGAGATGACTTGGTTTCGGTCGGGTTTCAAGCTGAGATATGCATTTTCTGCGATAATCTTGGTGTGACTTCAGTCAGAAGTATGCAGAATCATCTAGATTGCTCGTTTCGAGCTATTTAATGCGAGAAACACGTTATCTGGTTGTTTTCACCACTCCACAGTGCGTTTGATATGCAGAACCGGCGACATCTTGATTTTCGTGAGGTTTCCAGCTGAAATATGCATTTTCTGCGATAACATTGGTGAGACTTCAGTCAGAAGTATGCCGAATCATCGAGATCGCTCTATTCGAGCTATTTAATGCGAGAAACACGTTATCTGGTTGTTTTCACCACTCCACAGTGCGTTCGATATGCAGAACCGGCGACATCTTGATTTTCGTGAGGTTTCCAGCTGAAATATGCATTTTCTGCGATAATCTTGGTGAGTCTTCTGTCAGAAGTATGCAGAAGCATCTAGATCGCTCTTTTCGTGCTATTTAATGCGAGAAACACGTTTTCTGGTGCATTCACCACTCCACAGTACGTTTGACATGCAGAAACGGAGATATCTTGGTTTCGGTCGGGTTTCAAGCTGAGATATGCATTTTCTGCGATAATTTTGGTGAGACTTCAGTCAGAAGTATGCAGAATCATCTTGATCGCTCGTTTCGAGCTATTTAATGCGAAAAAACAAGTTTTCTGGTGTTTTCACCACTCCACAGCGCGTCTGATATCCAGAACCGGCGATATCTTGGTTTTCGTGGGGTTTCCAGCTGAGATATGCATTTTCTGCGATAATTTTGGTGAATCATCTGTCAGAAGTATGCAGAACCTCCGAGAACGCTCGTTTCGTGCTAGATAATGCGAGTAACACGTTTTCTGGTGTTTTCACCACTCCACAGTGCGTTTGATATGTAGAGCCGCCGATAACTTGGTTTTCGTGGGGTTTCCAGCTGAAATATCCATTTTCTGCGATAATCTTGGTGTTTCATCTATGAGAAGTATGCAGAATCATCGAGAACGCTCTTTTCGAGTTAGTTAATGCGAGATACACGTTCTCTGGTGTTTTCAACAGCCCACAGTGCGTCTGATATGCAGAACCGACGATATCTTGGTTTTCGTGGGGTTTCCAGCTGAGATTTGCATTTTCTGCGATAATCTTGGTGAGACTTCAGTCAGAAGTATGCAGAATCATCTAGATCGCTCTTTTGGCGCTATTTAATGCGAAGAAACTAGTTTTCTGGTGTTTTCAACATTCCACAGTGCGTTTGATATGCAGAACCGGCGACATCTTGATTTTCGTGAGGTTTCAAGCTGAGATATGCATTTTCTACGATAATATTGGTGAGACCTCTGTCAGAAGTATGCAGAATCTTCGAGAACGCTCTTTTCGAGCAACTTAATGCGAGGAACACGTTTTCTCGTGTTTTCACCATTCCACAGTACGTTTGATGTGCAGAACCGGAGATAACTTGGTTTTCGTGAGGTTTCAAGCTGAGATATGCATTTTCTGCGATAATCTTGGTGAGACTTCAGTCAGAAGTATGCAGAAACATCTAGATCGCTCGTTTCGAGCTATTTAATGCGAGAAACTCGTCTTTTGTTGTATTCACCACTCCACTGTACGTTTGACATGCAGATCCGGCGATATCTTGATTTTCGTCGGGTTTCAAGCTGAGATATGCATTTTCTACGATAATCCTGGTGAGACTTCAGTCAGAAGGATGCAGAATCATCCAGAACGCTCTTTTCGTGCTAGATAATGCGAGTAACACGTTTTCTGGTGTTTTCACCACTCCACAGTGCGTTTGATATGTAGAGCCGCCGATAACTTGGTTTTCGTGGGGTTTCCAGCTGAAATATCCATTTTCTGCGATAATCTTGGTGTTTCATCTATGAGAAGTATGCAGAATCATCGAGAACTCTCTTTTCGAGCTATTTAATGCGAAAAAACAAGTTTTCTGGTGTTTTGACCACTCCACAGTGCGTTTGATATTTAGAGCCGCCGATAGCTTGGTTTTCGTGGGGTTTCCAGCTGAAATATGCATTTTCTGCGATAATCTTGGTGTTTCATCTATGAGAAGTATGCAGAATCATCGAGAACGCTCTTTTCGAGTTAGTTAATGCGAGATACACGTTCTCTGGTGTTTTCAACAGCCCACAGTGCGTCTGATATGCAGAACCGACGATATCTTGGTTTTCGTGGGGTTTCCAGCTGAGATTTGCATTTTCTGCGATAATCTTGGTGAGACTTCAGTCAGAAGTATGCAGAATCATCTTGATCGTTCGTTTCGAGCTATTTAATGCGAGAAACACGTTATCTGGTTGTTTTCACCACTCCCTAGAGCGTTTGATATGCAGAACCGGCGACATCTTGAATTTCGTGAGGTTTCTAGCTGAGATATGCATTTTCCGCGATAATATTGGTGAGACTTCAGTCAGAAGTATGCAGAATCATCTAGATCGCTCGATTCGAGCTATTTAATGCGAGAAACACGTTTTCTGGTGTATTCACCACTCCACAGTACGTTAGACATGCAGAACCGGAGATATCTTCGTTTCGGTCGGGTTTCAAACTGAGATATGCATTTTCTACGATAATATTGGTGAGACCTCTGTCAGAAGTATGCAGAATCTTCGAGAAAGCTCTTTTCGAGCTACTTAATGCGAGAAACACGTTTTCTGGTGTTTTCACCACTCCAGAGTACGATTGATATGTAGAGCCGCCGATAACTTGGTTTTCGTGGGGTTTCCAGCTGAAATATGCATTTTCTGCGATAATTTTGGTGTTTCATCTATGAGAAGTATGCAGAATCATCCAGAACGCTCTTTCCGAGCTAGTTAATGCGAGTAACACGTTTTCTGGTGTTTTCACCACTCCACAGTGCGTCTGATATGCAGAACCGGCGATATCTTGGTTTTCGTGGGGTTTCAAGCTGAGATATGCATTTTCTGCGATAATATTGGTAAGACTTCAGTTAGAAGTATGCAGAATCACCTAGATCGCTCGTTTCGAGCTATTTAATGCGAGACACACGTTATCTGGTTGTTTTCACCACTCCACAGTGCGTTTGATATGTAGAGCCGCCGATAACTTGGTTTTCGTGGGGTTTCCAGCTGAGATATGCATTTTCTGCGATGATCTTGGTGAGACTTCAGTCAGAAGTATGCAGAATCATCTAGATCGCTCTTTTCGAGCTATTTAATGCGAGAAACACGTTTTCTGGTGTTTTCGCCACCCCACAGTCCGTTTGATGTGCAGAACCGGAGATAACTTGATTTTCGTGGTGTTTCAAGCTGAGGTATACATTTTCTGCGATAAGCTTTGTGTGTCTTCCGTCAGAAGTATGCAGAATTATCGAGATCGCTCTTTTCGAGCTATTAAATGCGAGAAACACGTTATCTGGTGTTTTCACCCCTCCGCAGTGCGTTTGATATGCAGAACCGGCGACATCTTGGATTTAGTCGGGGTTCAAGCTGAGATATGCATTTTGTACGATAATCTTGGTGAGACTTCTGACAGAAGTATGCAGAATCATCTAGATCGCTTTTTTCGAGCTATTTAATGCGAGAAACACGTTTTCTGGTGTATTCACCACTCCACAGTACGTTTGACATGCAGAACCGGAGATATCTTGGTTTCCGTCGGGTTTCAAGCTGAGATATGCATTTTCTACGATAATCTTGGTAAGACGTCTGTCAGAAGTATGCAGAATCTTCGAGATCGCTGTTCTCGATCTACTTAATGCGAGAAACACGTTATCTGGTTGTTTTCACCACTCCACCGTGCGTTTGATATGCAGAACCGGCGACATCTTGATTTTAGTGAGGTTTCAAGCTGAGATATGCATTTTCTGCAAAAATCTTGGTGAGACTTCAGTCAGAAGTATGCAGAATCTTCAAGATCGCTCTTTTCGAGCTACTTAATGCGAGAAACACGTTATCTGGTTGTTTTCGCCACTCCACAGTGCGTTTGATATGCAGATCCGGCGACATCTTGATCTTCGTGAGGTTTCAAGCTGAGATATGCATTTTCTGCGATTATATTGGTGAGACTTTAGTCAGAAGGATGCAGAATCATCCAGATCGCTCGTTTCGAGCTATTTAATGCGAGAAACACGTTTTCTGGTGTATTCACCACTCCACAGTACGTTTGACATGCAGAACCGGAGATATATTGATTTCGGTCGGGTTTCAAGCTGAGATATGCATCTTCTACGATAATCTTGGTGAGTCTTCTGTCAGAAGTATGCAGAATCATCTAGATCGCTCTTTTCGAGCTACGTAATGCGAGAAACTCGTTTTCTGGTGTTTTCGCCACCCCACAGTGCGTTTGATATGCAGAACCGGAGATATCTTGGTTTCGGTCGGGTTTCAAGCTGAGATATGCATTTTCTGCGATAATCTTGGTGTGACTTCAGTCAGAAGTATGCAGAATCATCTAGATCGCTCTTTTCGAGCTATTTAATGCGAGAAACACGTTTTCTGGTGTATTCACCACCCCACAGTCCGTTTGATGTGCAGAACCGGAGATAACTTGATTGTCGTGGTGTTTCAAGCTGAGGTATACATTTTCTGCGATAATCTTGGTGAGTCTTCTGTCAGATGTATGCAGAATCATCTAGATCGCTCTTTTCGAGCTATTTAATGCGAGAAACACGTTTTCTGGTGTATTCACCACTCCACAGTACGTTTGATATGCAGAACCGGCGACATCTTGGATTTCGTCGGGTGTCAAGCTGAGATATGCATTTTCTACGATAATCTTGGTGAGACTTCTGTCAGAAGTATGCAGAATCTTCGAGATCGCTCTTTTCGAGCTACTTAATGCGAGAAACACGTTATCTGGTGTTTTCACCACTCCACAGTGCGTTTGATATGCAGAACCGCCGATAACCTGGTTTTCGTGGGGTTTCCAGCTGAAATATGCATTTTCTGCGATAATCTTGGTAAGACGTCTGTCAGAAGTATGCAGAATCTTCGAGATCGCTGTTCTCGATCTACTTAATGCGAGAAACACGTTATCTGGTTGTTTTCACCACTCCACCGTGCGTTTGATATGCAGAACCGGCGACATCTTGATTTTAGTGAGGTTTCAAGCTGAGATATGCATTTTCTGCAAAAATCTTGGTGAGACTTCAGTCAGAAGTATGCAGAATCTTCAAGATCGCTCTTTTCGAGCTACTTAATGCGAGAAACACGTTATCTGGTTGTTTTCGCCACTCCACAGTGCGTTTGATATGCAGATCCGGCGACATCTTGATCTTCGTGAGGTTTCAAGCTGAGATATGCATTTTCTGCGATTATATTGGTGAGACTTTAGTCAGAAGGATGCAGAATCATCCAGATCGCTCGTTTCGAGCTATTTAATGCGAGAAACACGTTTTCTGGTGTATTCACCACTCCACAGTACGTTTGACATGCAGAACCGGAGATATATTGATTTCGGTCGGGTTTCAAGCTGAGATATGCATCTTCTACGATAATCTTGGTGAGTCTTCTGTCAGAAGTATGCAGAATCATCTAGATCGCTCTTTTCGAGCTACGTAATGCGAGAAACTCGTTTTCTGGTGTTTTCGCCACCCCACAGTGCGTTTGATATGCAGAACCGGAGATATCTTGGTTTCGGTCGGGTTTCAAGCTGAGATATGCATTTTCTGCGATAATCTTGGTGTGACTTCAGTCAGAAGTATGCAGAATCATCTAGATCGCTCTTTTCGAGCTATTTAATGCGAGAAACACGTTTTCTGGTGTATTCACCACCCCACAGTCCGTTTGATGTGCAGAACCGGAGATAACTTGATTGTCGTGGTGTTTCAAGCTGAGGTATACATTTTCTGCGATAATCTTGGTGAGTCTTCTGTCAGATGTATGCAGAATCATCTAGATCGCTCTTTTCGAGCTATTTAATGCGAGAAACACGTTTTCTGGTGTATTCACCACTCCACAGTACGTTTGATATGCAGAACCGGCGACATCTTGGATTTCGTCGGGTGTCAAGCTGAGATATGCATTTTCTACGATAATCTTGGTGAGACTTCTGTCAGAAGTATGCAGAATCTTCGAGATCGCTCTTTTCGAGCTACTTAATGCGAGAAACACGTTATCTGGTGTTTTCACCACTCCACAGTGCGTTTGATATGCAGAACCGCCGATAACCTGGTTTTCGTGGGGTTTCCAGCTGAAATATGCATTTTCTGCGATAAGCTTGGTGTGTCTTCTGTCAGAAGTATGCAGAATTATCGAGATCGCTCTTTTCGAGCTATTAAATGCGAGAAACACGTTATCTGGTGTTTTCACCCCTCCGCAGTGCGTTTGATATGCAGAACCGGCGACATCTTGGATTTCGTCGGGGTTCAAGCTGAGATATGCATTTTGTACGATAATCTTGGTGAGACTTCTGACAGAAGTATGCAGAATCATCTAGATCGCTTTTTTCGAGCTATTTAATGCGAGAAACACGTTTTCTGGTGTATTCACCACTCCACAGTACGTTTGACATGCAGAACCGGAGATATCTTGGTTTCCGTCGGGTTTCAAGCTGAGATATGCATTTTCTGCGATAATCTTGGTAAGACGTCTGTCAGAAGTATGCAGAATCATCGAGATCGCTGTTTTCGATCTACTTATTGCGAGAAACACGTTATCTGGTTGTTTTCACCACTCCACCGTGCGTTTGATATGCAGAACCGGCGACATCTTGATTTTAGTGAGGTTTCAAGCTGAGATATGCATTTTCTGCAAAAATCTTGGTGAGACTTCAGTCAGAAGTATGCAGAATCATCTGGATCGCTCGTTTCGAGATATTTAATGCGAGAAACACGTTTACTGGTGTATTCACCACTCCACAGTACGTTTGACATGCAGAACCGCAGATATCTTGATTTCGGTCGGGTTTCAAGCTGAGATATGCATCTTCTACGATAATCTTGGTGAGTCTTCTGTCAGAAGTATGCAGAATCATCTAGATCGCTCTTTTCGAGCTATTTAATGCGAGAAACACGTTTTCTGGTGTATTCACCACTCCACAGTACGTTTGATATGCAGAACCGGAGATAACTTGCTTTTCGTGAGGTTTCAAGCTGAGATATGCATTTTCTGCGATAATCTTGGTGAGACTTCTGTCAGAAGTATGCAGAATCTTCGAGATCGCTCTTTTCGAGCTACTTATTGCGAGAAACACGTTATCTGGTTGTTTTCGCCACTCCACAGTGCGTTTGATATGCAGATCCGGCGACATCTTGATTTTCGTGAGGTTTCAAGCTGAGATATGCATTTTCGGCGATTATATTGGTGAGACTTTAGTCAGAAGGATGCAGAATCATCCAGATCGCTCGTTTCGAGCTATTTAATGCGAGAAACACGTTTTCTGGTGTATTCACCACTCCACAGTACGTTTGACATGCAGAACCGGAGATATCTTGTTTTCGGTCGGGTTTCAAGCTGAGATATGCATCTTCTACGCTAATCTTGGTGAGTCTTCTGTCAGAAGTATGCAGAATCATCTAGATCGCTCTTTTCGAGCTATTTAGTGCGAGAAACACGTTTTCTGGTTTTTCAGCACTCCACAGTACGTTTGATGTGCAGAACCGGAGATGACTTGGTTTCGGTCGGGTTTCAAGCTGAGATATGCATTTTCTGCGATAATCTTGGTGTGACTTCAGTCAGAAGTATGCAGAATCATCTAGATCGCTCTTTTCGAGCTATTTAATGCGAGAAACACGTTTTCTGGTGTATTCACCACCCCACAGTCCGTTTGATGTGCAGAACCGGAGATAACTTGATTGTCGTGGTGTTTCAAGCTGAGGTATACATTTTCTGCGATAATCTTGGTGAGTCTTCTGTCAGATGTATGCAGAATCATCTAGATCGCTCTTTTCGAGCTATTTAATGCGAGAAACACGTTTTCTGGTGTATTCACCACTCCACAGTACGCTTGATATGCAGAACCGGCGACATCTTGGATTTCGTCGGGTGTCAAGCTGAGATATGCATTTTCTACGATAATCTTGGTGAGACTTCTGTCAGAAGTATGCAGAATCTTCGAGATGCCTCTTTTCGAGCTACTTAATGCGAGAAACACGTTATCTGGTGTTTTCACCACTCCACAGTGCGTTTGATATGCAGAACCGCCGATAACCTGGTTTTCGTGGGGTTTCCAGCTGAAATATGCATTTTCTGCGATAAGCTTGGTGTGTCTTCTGTCAGAAGTATGCAGAATTATCGAGATCGCTCTTTTCGAGCTATTAAATGCGAGAAACACGTTATCTGGTGTTTTCACCCCTCCGCAGTGCGTTTGATATGCAGAACCGGCGACATCTTGGATTTCGTCGGGGTTCAAGCTGAGATATGCATTTTGTACGATAATCTTGGTGAGACTTCTGACAGAAGTATGCAGAATCATCTAGATCGCTTTTTTCGAGCTATTTAATGCGAGAAACACGTTTTCTGGTGTATTCACCACTCCACAGTACGTTTGACATGCAGAACCGGAGATATCTTGGTTTCCGTCGGGTTTCAAGCTGAGATATGCATTTTCTGCGATAATCTTGGTAAGACGTCTGTCAGAAGAATGCAGAATCATCGAGATCGCTGTTTTCGATCTACTTATTGCGAGAAACACGTTATCTGGTTGTTTTCACCACTCCACCGTGCGTTTGATATGCAGAACCGGCGACATCTTGATTTTAGTGAGGTTTCAAGCTGAGATATGCATTTTCTGCAAAAATCTTGGTGAGACTTCAGTCAGAAGTATGCAGAATCATCTGGATCGCTCGTTTCGAGATATTTAATGCGAGAAACACGTTTTCTGGTGTATTCACCACTCCACAGTACGTTTGACATGCAGAACCGCAGATATCTTGATTTCGGTCGGGTTTCAAGCTGAGATATGCATCTTCTACGATAATCTTGGTGAGTCTTCTGTCAGAAGTATGCAGAATCATCTAGATCGCTCTTTTCGAGCTATTTAATGCGAGAAACACGTTTTCTGGTGTATTCACCACTCCACAGTACGTTTGATATGCAGAACCGGAGATAACTTGCTTTTCGTGAGGTTTCAAGCTGAGATATGCATTTTCTGCGATTATATTGGTGAGACTTTAGTCAGAAGGATGCAGAATCATCCAGATCGCTCGTTTCGAGCTATTTAATGCGAGAAACACGTTTTCTGGTGTATTCACCACTCCACAGTACGTTTGACATGCAGAACCGGAGATATCTTGTTTTCGGTCGGGTTTCAAGCTGAGATATGCATCTTCTACGATAATCTTGGTGAGTCTTCTGTCAGAAGTATGCAGAATCATCTAGATCGCTCTTTTCGAGCTATTTAGTGCAAGAAACACGTTTTCTGGTTTTTCAGCACTCCACAGTACGTTTGATGTGCAGAACCGGAGATGACTTGGTTTTCGTGAGGTTTCAAGCTGAGATATGCATTTTCTGCGATAATCTTGGTGAGACTTCAGTCAGAAGTATGCAGAATCTTCGAGATCGCTCTTTTCGAGCTACTTATTGCGAGAAACACGTTATCTGGTTGTTTTCGCCACTCCACAGTGCGTTTGATATGCAGATCCGGCGACATCTTGATTTTCGTGAGGTTTCAAGCTGAGATATGCATTTTCTGCGATTATATTGGTGAGACTTTAGTCAGAAGGATGTAGAATCATCCAGATCGCTCGTTTCGAGCTATTTAATGCGAGAAACACGTTTTCTGGTGTATTCACCACTCCACAGTACGTTTGACATGCAGAACCGGAGATATTTTGTTTTCGGTCGGGTTTCAAGCTGAGATATGCATCTTCTACGATAATCTTGGTGAGTCTTCTGTCAGAAGTATGCAGAATCATCTAGATCGCTCTTTTCGAGCTATTTAGTGCGAGAAACACGTTTTCTGGTTTTTCACCACTCCACAGTACGTTTGATGTGCAGAACCGGAGATGACATGGTTTTCGTGAGGTTTCAAGCTGAGATATGCATTTTCTGCGATAATCTTGGTGAGACTTCAGTCAGAAGTATGCAGAATCATCTAGATCGCTCTTTTCGAGCTATGTAATGCGAGAAACACGTTTTCTGGTGTTTTCGCCACCACACAGTGCGTTTGATATGCAGAACCGGAGATATCTTGATTTCGGTCGGGTTGCAAGTTGAGATATGCATTTTCTACGATAATCTTGGTGAGTCTTCTGTCAGAAGTATGCAGAATCATCTAGATCGCTCTTTTCGAGCTATTTAGTGCGAGAAACACGATTTCTGGTGTTTTCACCACTCCACAGTACATTTGATATGCAGAACCGGCGACATCTTGGATTTCGTCGGGTGTCAAGCTGAGATATGTATTTTCTACGATAATCTTGGTGAGACTTCTGTCAGAAGTATGTAGAAACTTCGAGATCGCTCTTTTCGAGCTATGTAATGCGAGAAACACGTTTTCTGGTGTATTCACCACTCCACAGTACGTTTGACATGCAGAACCGGAGATATCTTGTTTTCGGTCGGGTTTCTAGCTGAGATATGCATCTTCTACGATAATCTTGGTGAGTCTTCTGTCAGAAGTATGCAGAATCATCTAGATCGCTCTTTTCGAGCTATTTAGTGCGAGAAACACGATTTCTGGTGTTTTCACCACTCGACAGTACATTTGATATGCAGAACCGGCGACATCTTGGATTTCGTCGGGTGTCAAGCTGAGATATGCATTTTCTGCGATAATCTTGGTGCGACTTCAGTCAGAAGTATGCAGAATCATCTAGATCGCTCTTTTCGTGATATTTAATGCGAGAAACACGTTTTCTGGTGTATTCACCACTCCACAGTACGTTTGACATGCAGAACCGGAGATATCTTGATTTCGGTCGGGTTTCAAGTTGAGATATGCATTTTCTACGATAATCTTGGTGAGTCTTCTGTCAGAAGTATGCAGAATCATCTAGATCGCTCTTTTCGAGCTATTTAGTGCGAGAAACACGTTTTCTGGTTTTTCACCACTCCACAGTACGTTTGATGTGCAGAACCGGAGATGACTTGGTTTTCGTGAGGTTTCAAGCTGAGATATGCATTTTCTGCGATAATCTTGGTGAGACTTCAGTCAGAAGTATGCAGAATCATCTAGATCGCTCTTTTCGAGCTATGTAATGCGAGAAACACGTTTTCTGGTGTTTTCGCCACCCCACAGTGCGTTTGATATGCAGAACCGGCGACATCTTGGTTTTCGTGAGGTTTCAAGCTGAGATATGCATTTTCTGCGATAATCTTGGTGAGACTTCAGTCAGAAGTATGCAGAATCATCTAGATCGCTCTTTTGGCGCTATTTAATGCGAAGAAACTAGTTTTCTGGTGTTTTCAACATTCCACAGTGCGTTTGATATGCAGAACCGGCGACATCTTGATTTTCGTGAGGTTTCAAGCTGAGATATGCATTTTCTGCGATAATCTTGGTGAGACTTCAGTCAGAAGTATGCAGAAACATCTAGATCGCTCGTTTCGAGCTATTTAATGCGAGAAACTCGTCTTTTGTTGTATTCACCACTCCACTGTACGTTTGACATGCAGATCCGGCGATATCTTGATTTTCGTCGGGTTTCAAGCTGAGATATGCATTTTCTACGATAATCCTGGTGAGACTTCAGTCAGAAGGATGCAGAATCATCCAGAACGCTCTTTTCGTGCTAGATAATGCGAGTAACACGTTTTCTGGTGTTTTCACCACTCCACAGTGCGTTTGATATGTAGAGCCGCCGATAACTTGGTTTTCGTGGGGTTTCCAGCTGAAATATCCATTTTCTGCGATAATCTTGGTGTTTCATCTATGAGAAGTATGCAGAATCATCGAGAACTCTCTTTTCGAGCTATTTAATGCGAAAAAACAAGTTTTCTGGTGTTTTGACCACTCCACAGTGCGTTTGATATTTAGAGCCGCCGATAGCTTGGTTTTCGTGGGGTTTCCAGCTGAAATATGCATTTTCTGCGATAATCTTGGTGTTTCATCTATGAGAAGTATGCAGAATCATCGAGAACGCTCTTTTCGAGTTAGTTAATGCGAGATACACGTTCTCTGGTGTTTTCAACAGCCCACAGTGCGTCTGATATGCAGAACCGACGATATCTTGGTTTTCGTGGGGTTTCCAGCTGAGATATGCATTTTCTGCGATAATCTTGGTGAGACTTCAGTCAGAAGTATGCAGAATCATCTAGATCGTTCGTTTCGAGCTATTTAATGCGAGAAACACGTTATCTGGTTGTTTTCACCACTCCCTAGAGCGTTTGATATGCAGAACCGGCGACATCTTGAATTTCGTGAGGTTTCTAGCTGAGATATGCATTTTCCGCGATAATATTGGTGAGACTTCAGTCAGAAGTATGCAGAATCATCTAGATCGCTCGATTCGAGCTATTTAATGCGAGAAACACGTTTTCTGGTGTATTCACCACTCCACAGTACGTTAGACATGCAGAACCGGAGATATCTTCGTTTCGGTCGGGTTTCAAACTGAGATATGCATTTTCTACGATAATATTGGTGAGACCTCTGTCAGAAGTATGCAGAATCTTCGAGAAAGCTCTTTTCGAGCTACTTAATGCGAGAAACACGTTTTCTGGTGTTTTCACCACTCCAGAGTACGATTGATATGTAGAGCCGCCGATAACTTGGTTTTCGTGGGGTTTCCAGCTGAAGTATGCATTTTCTGCGATAATTTTGGTGTTTCATCTATGAGAAGTATGCAGAATCATCGTGATCGCTCTATTCGAGCTATTTAATGCGAGAAACACGTTTTCTGGTGTTTTCACCACCCCACAGTGCGTTTGATATGCAGAACCGGAGATATCTTCGTTTCGGTCGGGTTTCAAGCTGAGATATGGATTTTCTACGATAATATTGGTGAGACCTCTGTCAGAAGGATGCAGAATCTTCGAGAAAGCTCTTTTCGAGCTACTTAATGCGAGAAACACGTTTTCGGGTGTTTTCACCACTCCAGAGTACGATTGATATGTAGAGCCGCCGATAACTTGGTTTTCGTGGGGTTTCCAGCTGAAATATGCATTTTCTGCGATAATTTTGGTGTTTCATCTATGAGAAGTATGCAGAATCATCGTAAACGCTCTTTTCGAGCTAGTTAATGCGAGAAACACGTTTTCTGGAGTTTTCACCACTCCACAGTACGTTTGACATGTAGTAACGGAGATATCTTGGTTTCGGTCGGGTTTCAAGCTGAGATATGCATTTTCTGCAATAATCTTGGTGAGACTTCAGTTAGAAGTATGCAGAATCATCTAGATCGCTCGTTTCGAGCTATTTAATGAGAAAAAACAAGTTTTCTGGTGTTTTGACCACTCCACAGTGCGTTTGATATGTACAGCCGCCGATAACTTGGTTTTCGTGGAGTTTCCAGCTGAAATATGCATTTTCTGCGATAATCTTGGTGTTTCATCTATGAGAAGTATGCAGAATCATCCAGATCGCTCGTTTCGAGCTATTTAATGCGAAAAAACAGGTTTTCTGGTGTTTTGACCACTCCACAGTGCGTTTGATATGTAGAGACGCCGATAACTTGGTTTTCGTGGGGTTTCCAGCTGAAATATGCACTTTCTGCGATAATCTTTGTGTTTCATCTATGAGAAGTATGCAGAATCAACCAGAACGCTCTTTCCGAGCTAGTTAATGCGAGTAACACGTTTTCTGGTGTTTTCACCACTCCACAGTGCGTCTGATATGCAGAACCGGCGATATCTTGGTTTTCGTGGGGTTTCAAGCTGAGATATGCATTTTCTGCGATAATATTGGTAAGACTTCAGTTAGAAGTATGCAGAATCACCTAGATCGCTCGTTTCGAGCTATTTAATGCGAGACACACGTTATCTGGTTGTTTTCACCACTCCACAGTGCGTTTGATATGTAGAGCCGCCGATAACTTGGTTTTCGTGGGGTTTCCAGCTGAGATATGCATTTTCTGCGATGATCTTGGTGAGACTTCAGTCAGAAGTATGCAGAATCATCTAGATCGCTCTTTTCGAGCTATTTAATGCGAGAAACACGTTTTCTGGTGTTTTCGCCACCCCACAGTCCGTTTGATATGCAGAACCGGAGATAACTTGATTTTCGTGGTGTTTCAAGCTCAGGTATACATTTTCTGCGATAAGCTTTGTGTGTCTTCCGTCAGAAGTATGCAGAATTATCGAGATCGCTCTTTTCGAGCTATTAAATGCGAGAAACACGTTATCTGGTGTTTTCACCCCTCCGCAGTGCGTTTGATATGCAGAACCGGCGACATCTTGGATTTAGTCGGGGTTCAAGCTGAGATATGCATTTTGTACGATAATCTTGGTGAGACTTCTGACAGAAGTATGCAGAATCATCTAGATCGCTTTTTTCGAGCTATTTAATGCGAGAAACACGTTTTCTGGTGTATTCACCACTCCACAGTACGTTTGACATGCAGAACCGGAGATATCTTGGTTTCCGTCGGGTTTCAAGCTGAGATATGCATTTTCTACGATAATCTTGGTAAGACGTCTGTCAGAAGTATGCAGAATCTTCGAGATCGCTGTTTTCGATCTACTTAATGCGAGAAACACGTTATCTGGTTGTTTTCACCACTCCACCGTGCGTTTGATATGCAGAACCGGCGACATCTTGATTTTAATGAGGTTTCAAGCTGAGATATGCATTTTCTGCAAAAATCTTGGTGAGACTTCAGTCAGAAGTATGCAGAATCTTCAAGATCGCTCTTTTCGAGCTACTTAATGCGAGAAACACGTTATCTGGTTGTTTTCGCCACTCCACAGTACGTTTGACATGCAGAACCGGAGATATCTTGGTTTCCGTCGGGTTTCAAGCTGAGATATGCATTTTCTACGATAATCTTGGTAAGACGTCTGTCAGAAGTATGCAGAATCATCTAGATCGCTCTTTTCGAGCTATTTAGTGCGAGAAACACGTTTTCTGGTTTTTCACCACTCCACAGTACGTTTGATGTGCAGAACCGGAGATGACATGGTTTTCGTGAGGTTTCAAGCTGAGATATGCATTTTCTGCGATAATCTTGGTGAGACTTCAGTCAGAAGTATGCAGAATCATCTAGATCGCTCTTTTCGAGCTATGTAATGCGAGAAACACGTTTTCTGGTGTTTTCGCCACCACACAGTGCGTTTGATATGCAGAACCGGAGATATCTTGATTTCGGTCGGGTTGCAAGTTGAGATATGCATTTTCTACGATAATCTTGGTGAGTCTTCTGTCAGAAGTATGCAGAATCATCTAGATCGCTCTTTTCGAGCTATTTAGTGCGAGAAACACGATTTCTGGTGTTTTCACCACTCCACAGTACATTTGATATGCAGAACCGGCGACATCTTGGATTTCGTCGGGTGTCAAGCTGAGATATGTATTTTCTACGATAATCTTGGTGAGACTTCTGTCAGAAGTATGTAGAAACTTCGAGATCGCTCTTTTCGAGCTATGTATTGCGAGAAACACGTTTTCTGGTGTATTCACCACTCCACAGTACGTTTGACATGCAGAACCGGAGATATCTTGTTTTCGGTCGGGTTTCTAGCTGAGATATGCATCTTCTACGATAATCTTGGTGAGTCTTCTGTCAGAAGTATGCAGAATCATCTAGATCGCTCTTTTCGAGCTATTTAGTGCGAGAAACACGATTTCTGGTGTTTTCACCACTCGACAGTACATTTGATATGCAGAACCGGCGACATCTTGGATTTCGTCGGGTGTCAAGCTGAGATATGCATTTTCTGCGATAATCTTGGTGCGACTTCAGTCAGAAGTATGCAGAATCATCTAGATCGCTCTTTTCGTGATATTTAATGCGAGAAACACGTTTTCTGGTGTATTCACCACTCCACAGTACGTTTGACATGCAGAACCGGAGATATCTTGATTTCGGTCGGGTTTCAAGTTGAGATATGCATTTTCTACGATAATCTTGGTGAGTCTTCTGTCAGAAGTATGCAGAATCATCTAGATCGCTCTTTTCGAGCTATTTAGTGCGAGAAACACGTTTTCTGGTTTTTCACCACTCCACAGTACGTTTGATGTGCAGAACCGGAGATGACTTGGTTTTCGTGAGGTTTCAAGCTGAGATATGCATTTTCTGCGATAATCTTGGTGAGACTTCAGTCAGAAGTATGCAGAATCATCTAGATCGCTCTTTTCGAGCTATGTAATGCGAGAAACACGTTTTCTGGTGTTTTCGCCACCCCACAGTGCGTTTGATATGCAGAACCGGCGACATCTTGGTTTTCGTGAGGTTTCAAGCTGAGATATGCATTTTCTGCGATAATCTTGGTGAGACTTCAGTCAGAAGTATGCAGAATCATCTAGATCGCTCTTTTGGCGCTATTTAATGCGAAGAAACTAGTTTTCTGGTGTTTTCAACATTCCACAGTGCGTTTGATATGCAGAACCGGCGACATCTTGATTTTCGTGAGGTTTCAAGCTGAGATATGCATTTTCTGCGATAATCTTGGTGAGACTTCAGTCAGAAGTATGCAGAAACATCTAGATCGCTCGTTTCGAGCTATTTAATGCGAGAAACTCGTCTTTTGTTGTATTCACCACTCCACTGTACGTTTGACATGCAGATCCGGCGATATCTTGATTTTCGTCGGGTTTCAAGCTGAGATATGCATTTTCTACGATAATCCTGGTGAGACTTCAGTCAGAAGGATGCAGAATCATCCAGAACGCTCTTTTCGTGCTAGATAATGCGAGTAACACGTTTTCTGGTGTTTTCACCACTCCACAGTGCGTTTGATATGTAGAGCCGCCGATAACTTGGTTTTCGTGGGGTTTCCAGCTGAAATATCCATTTTCTGCGATAATCTTGGTGTTTCATCTATGAGAAGTATGCAGAATCATCGAGAACTCTCTTTTCGAGCTATTTAATGCGAAAAAACAAGTTTTCTGGTGTTTTGACCACTCCACAGTGCGTTTGATATTTAGAGCCGCCGATAGCTTGGTTTTCGTGGGGTTTCCAGCTGAAATATGCATTTTCTGCGATAATCTTGGTGTTTCATCTATGAGAAGTATGCAGAATCATCGAGAACGCTCTTTTCGAGTTAGTTAATGCGAGATACACGTTCTCTGGTGTTTTCAACAGCCCACAGTGCGTCTGATATGCAGAACCGACGATATCTTGGTTTTCGTGGGGTTTCCAGCTGAGATATGCATTTTCTGCGATAATCTTGGTGAGACTTCAGTCAGAAGTATGCAGAATCATCTAGATCGTTCGTTTCGAGCTATTTAATGCGAGAAACACGTTATCTGGTTGTTTTCACCACTCCCTAGAGCGTTTGATATGCAGAACCGGCGACATCTTGAATTTCGTGAGGTTTCTAGCTGAGATATGCATTTTCCGCGATAATATTGGTGAGACTTCAGTCAGAAGTATGCAGAATCATCTAGATCGCTCGATTCGAGCTATTTAATGCGAGAAACACGTTTTCTGGTGTATTCACCACTCCACAGTACGTTAGACATGCAGAACCGGAGATATCTTCGTTTCGGTCGGGTTTCAAACTGAGATATGCATTTTCTACGATAATATTGGTGAGACCTCTGTCAGAAGTATGCAGAATCTTCGAGAAAGCTCTTTTCGAGCTACGTAATGCGAGAAACTCGTTTTCTGGTGTTTTCGCCACCCCACAGTGCGTTTGATATGCAGAACCGGAGATATCTTGGTTTCGGTCGGGTTTCAAGCTGAGATATGCATTTTCTGCGATAATCTTGGTGTGACTTCAGTCAGAAGTATGCAGAATCATCTAGATCGCTCTTTTCGAGCTATTTAATGCGAGAAACACGTTTTCTGGTGTATTCACCACCCCACAGTCCGTTTGATGTGCAGAACCGGAGATAACTTGATTGTCGTGGTGTTTCAAGCTGAGGTATACATTTTCTGCGATAATCTTGGTGAGTCTTCTGTCAGATGTATGCAGAATCATCTGGATCGCTCGTTTCGAGATATTTAATGCGAGAAACACGTTTTCTGGTGTATTCACCACTCCACAGTACGTTTGACATGCAGAACCGCAGATATCTTGATTTCGGTCGGGTTTCAAGCTGAGATATGCATCTTCTACGATAATCTTGGTGAGTCTTCTGTCAGAAGTATGCAGAATCATCTAGATCGCTCTTTTCGAGCTATTTAATGCGAGAAACACGTTTTCTGGTGTATTCACCACTCCACAGTACGTTTGATATGCAGAACCGGAGATAACTTGCTTTTCGTGAGGTTTCAAGCTGAGATATGCATTTTCTGCGATAATCTTGGTGAGACTTCTGTCAGAAGTATGCAGAATCTTCGAGATCGCTCTTTTCGAGCTACTTATTGCGAGAAACACGTTATCTGGTTGTTTTCGCCACTCCACAGTGCGTTTGATATGCAGATCCGGCGACATCTTGATTTTCGTGAGGTTTCAAGCTGAGATATGCATTTTCTGCGATTATATTGGTGAGACTTTAGTCAGAAGGATGCAGAATCATCCAGATCGCTCGTTTCGAGCTATTTAATGCGAGAAACACGTTTTCTGGTGTATTCACCACTCCACAGTACGTTTGACATGCAGAACCGGAGATATCTTGTTTTCGGTCGGGTTTCAAGCTGAGATATGCATCTTCTACGATAATCTTGGTGAGTCTTCTGTCAGAAGTATGCAGAATCATCTAGATCGCTCTTTTCGAGCTATTTAGTGCGAGAAACACGTTTTCTGGTTTTTCAGCACTCCACAGTACGTTTGATGTGCAGAACCGGAGATGACTTGGTTTTCGTGAGGTTTCAAGCTGAGATATGCATTTTCTGCGATAATCTTGGTGAGACTTCAGTCAGAAGTATGCAGAATCTTCGAGATCGCTCTTTTCGAGCTACTTATTGCGAGAAACACGTTATCTGGTTGTTTTCGCCACTCCACAGTGCGTTTGATATGCAGATCCGGCGACATCTTGATTTTCGTGAGGTTTCAAGCTGAGATATGCATTTTCTGCGATTATATTGGTGAGACTTTAGTCAGAAGGATGCAGAATCATCCAGATCGCTCGTTTCGAGCTATTTAATGCGAGAAACACGTTTTCTGGTGTATTCACCACTCCACAGTACGTTTGACATGCAGAACCGGAGATATCTTGTTTTCGGTCGGGTTTCAAGCTGAGATATGCATCTTCTACGATAATCTTGGTGAGTCTTCTGTCAGAAGTATGCAGAATCATCTAGATCGCTCTTTTCGAGCTATTTAGTGCGAGAAACACGTTTTCTGGTTTTTCACCACTCCACAGTACGTTTGATGTGCAGAACCGGAGATGACATGGTTTTCGTGAGGTTTCAAGCTGAGATATGCATTTTCTGCGATAATCTTGGTGAGACTTCAGTCAGAAGTATGCAGAATCATCTAGATCGCTCTTTTCGAGCTATGTAATGCGAGAAACACGTTTTCTGGTGTTTTCGCCACCACACAGTGCGTTTGATATGCAGAACCGGAGATATCTTGATTTCGGTCGGGTTTCAAGTTGAGATATGCATTTTCTACGATAATCTTGGTGAGTCTTCTGTCAGAAGTATGCAGAATCATCTAGATCGCTCTTTTCGAGCTATTTAGTGCGAGAAACACGATTTCTGGTGTTTTCACCACTCCACAGTACATTTGATATGCAGAACCGGCGACATCTTGGATTTCGTCGGGTGTCAAGCTGAGATATGTATTTTCTACGATAATCTTGGTGAGACTTCTGTCAGAAGTATGTAGAAACTTCGAGATCGCTCTTTTCGAGCTATGTAATGCGAGAAACACGTTTTCTGGTGTATTCACCACTCCACAGTACGTTTGACATGCAGAACCGGAGATATCTTGTTTTCGGTCGGGTTTCAAGCTGAGATATGCATTTTCTACGATAATCTTGGTGAGTCTTCTGTCAGAAGTATGCAGAATCATCTAGATCGCTCTTTTCGAGCTATTTAGTGCGAGAAACACGTTTTCTGGTTTTTCACCACTCCACAGTACGTTTGATGTGCAGAACCGGAGATGACTTGGATTTCGTCGGGTGTCAAGCTGAGATATGCATTTTCTGCGATAATCTTGGTGAGACTTCAGTCAGAAGTATGCAGAATCATCTAGATCGCTCTTTTCGAGCTATGTAATGCGAGAAACACGTTTTCTGGTGTTTTCGCCACCCCACAGTGCGTTTGATATGCAGAACCGGACATATCTTGGTTTCGGTCGGGTTTCAAGCTGAGATATGCATTTTCTGCGATAATCTTGGTGCGACCTCAGTCAGAAGTATGCAGAATCATCTAGATCGCTCTTTTCGAGCTATTTAATGCGAGAAACACGTTTTCTGGTGTATTCACCACTCCACAGTACGTTTGACATGCAGAACCGGAGATATCTTGATTTCGGTCGGGTTTCAAGTTGAGATATGCATTTTCTACGATAATCTTGGTGAGACTTCTGTCAGAAGTATGCAGAATCTTCGAGAGCGCTCTTTTCGAGCTACTGAATGCGAGAAACACGTTATCTGGTGTTTTCACCACTCCACCGTGCGTTTGATATGCAGAACGGGCGACATCTTAATTTTAGTGAGGTTTCAAGCTGAGATATGCATTTTCTGCAATAATCTTGGTGAGATTTCATTCAGAAGTGTGCAGAATCATCTGGATCGCTCGTTTCGAGATATTTAATGCGAGGAACACGTTTTCTGGTGTATTCACCACTCCACAGTACGTGTGACATGCAGAACCGCCGATAACCTGGTTTTCGTGGGGTTTCCAGCTGAAATATGCATTTTCTGCGATAAGCTTGGTGTGTCTTCTGTCAGAAGTATGCAGAATTATCGAGATCGCTCTTTTCGAGCTATTAAATGCGAGAAACACGTTATCTGGTGTTTTCACCCCTCCGCAGTGCGTTTGATATGCAGAACCGGCGACATCTTGCATTTCGTCGTGTGTCAAGCTGAGATATGTATTTTCTACGATAATCTTGGTGAGACTTCTGTCAGAAGTATGTAGAAACTTCGAGATCGCTGTTTTCGATCTACTTATTGCGAGAAACACGTTATCTGGTTGTTTTCACCACTCCACCGTGCGTTTGATATGCAGAACCGGCGGCATCTTGATTTTAGTGAGGTTTCAAGCTGAGATATGCATTTTCTACCATAATCTTGGTGAGACGTCTGTCAGAAGTATGCAGAATCATCGGAATCGCTCTTTTCGAGCTATTTAATGCGAGAAACACGTTATCTGGTGTATTCACCACTCCACAGTGCGTTTGATATGCAGAACCGGCGACATCTTGGCTTTCTTCGGGTATCAAGCTGAGATATGCATTTTCTGCGATAATCTTTGGTGAGTCTTCTGTCAGAAGTATGCAGAAACATCGTGATCCCTCTCTTCGAGCTATTTAATTTGAGAAACACGTTATCTGGTGTTTTCACCACTCCACAGTGCGTTTGATATGCAGAACCGGCGTCATCTTGGCTTTCTTCGGGTATCAAGCTGAGATATGCATTTTCTGCGATAATCTTTGGTGAGTCTTCTGTCAGAAGTATGCAGAAACATCGTGATCCCTCTCTTCGAGCTATTTAATTTGAGAAACACGTTATCTGGTGTTTTCACCACTCCACAGTGCGTTTGATATGCAGAACCGGCGACATCTTGGATTTCGCCGGGTTTCAAGCTGAGATATGCATTTTCTACGATAATCTTGGTGAGACTTCTGTCAGAAGTATGCAGAATCTTCGAGATTGCTCTTTTCGAGCTACTTAATGCGAGAAACACGTTATCTGGTTGTTTTCGCCACACCACAGGGCGTTTGATATGCAGATCCGGCGATATCTTGATTTTCGTGAGGTTTCAAGCTGAGATATGCATTTTCTGCGCTTATATAGGTGAGACTTTAGTCAGAAGGATGCAGAATCATCCAGATCGCTCGTTTCGAGCTATTTAATGCGAGAAACACGTTTTCTGGTGTATTCACCACTCCACAGTACGTTTGACATGCAGAACCGGAGATATCTTGATTTCGGTCGGGTTTCAAGCTGAGATATGCATTTTCTGCGATAATCTTGGTGCGACTTCTGTCAGAAGTATGCAGAATCATCTAGTTCGCTCTTTTCGAGCTATTTAATGCGAGAAACACGTTTTCTGGTGTATTCACCACTCCACAGTACGTTTGACAAGCAGAACCGGAGATATCTTGATTTCGGTCGGGTTTCAAGCTGAGATATGCATTCTCTACGATAATCTTGGTGAGTCTTCTGTCAGAAGTATGCAGAATCATCTAGATCGCTCTTTTCGAGATATTTAGTGCGAGAAACACGTTTTCTGGTGTTTTCACCACTCCACAGTACGTTTGATATGTAGAGCCGCCGATAACTTGGTTTTCGTGAGGTTTCAAGCTGAGATATGCATTTTCTGCGATAATCTTGGTGAGACTTCAGTCAGAAGGATGCAGAATCATCTAGATCGCTCGTTGCGAGCTATTTAATGCGAAAAACACGTTTTCTGGTGTATTCGCCACCCCACAGTGCGTCTGTTATGCAGAACCGGAGATATCTTGGTTTCGGTCGGCTTTCAAGCTGAGATATGCATTTTCTGCGATAATCTTGGTGAGACTTCAGTCAGAAGTATGCAGAATCATCTGGATCGCTCGTTTCGAGCTATTTAATGCGAAAAAACAAGTTCTCTGGTGTTTTCACCACTCCACAGTGCGTTTGATATGCAGAACCGGCGACATCCTGGATTTCGTCGGGTCTCAAGCTGAGATATGCATTTTCTACGATAATCTGGGTGAGACTTCTGTCAGAAGTATGCAGAATCTTCGAGATCCCTCTCTTCGAGCTATTTAATTTGAGAAACACGTTATCTGGTGTTTTCACCACTCCACAGTGCGTTTGATATGCAGAACTGGCGACATCTTGGATTTCGTCGGGTTTCAAGCTGAGATATGCATTTTCTACGATAATCTTGGTGAGACTTCAGTCAGAAGTATGCAGAATCATCTAGATCGCTCTTTTCGAGCTATTTAATGCGAGAAACACGTTTTCTGGTGTTTTCGCCACCCCACAGTGCGTTTGATATGCAGAACCGGCCATATCTTGATTTTCGTGGTGTTTCAAGCTGAGGTATGCATTTTCTGCGATAATCTGGGTCAGTCTTCTGTCAGAAGTATGCAGAATCATCTAGATCGCTCTTTTCGAGCTATTTAATGCGAGAAACAGGTTTTCTGGTGTATTCACCACTCCACAGTACGTTTGATATGCAGAACCGGCGACATCTTGGCTTTCGTCGGGTGTCAAGCTGAGATATGCATTTTCTACGATAATCTTGGTGAGACTTCTGTCAGAAGTATGCAGAATCTTCGAGATCGCTCTTTTCGAGCTACTTAATGCGAGAAACACGTTATCTGGTGTTTTCACCTCTCCACAGTGCGTTTGATATGCAGAACCGGCGACATCTTGGATTTCGTCGGGTTTCAAGCTGAGATATGCATTTTCTACGATAATCTTGGTGAGACTTCTGTCAGAAGTATGCAGAATCTTCGAGATCGCTCTTTTCGAGCTACTTAATGCGAGAAACACGTTATCTGGTGTTTTCACCACTCCACAGTGCGTTTGATATACAGAACCGGCGACATCTTGGATTTTGTCGGGGTTCAAGCTGAGATATGCATTTCCTACGATAATCTTGGTGAGACTTCTGTCAGAAGTATGCAGAATCATCGGGATCGCTCTTTTCGAGCTATTTAATGCGAGAAACACGTTATCTGGTGTTTTCACCACTCCACCGTGCGTTTGATATGCAGAACGGGCGACATCTTAATTTTAGTGAGGTTTCAAGCTGAGATATGCATTTTCTACAATAATCTTGGTGAGATTTCAGTCAGAAGTGTGCAGAATCATCTGGATCGCTCTTTTCGAGCTATTTAATGCGAGAAACACGTTTTCTGGTGTTTTCGCCACCCCACAGTGCGTTTGATATGCAGAACCGGAGATATCTTGGTTTCGGTCGGGTTTCAAGCTGAGATATGCATTTTCTGCGATAATATTGGTGAGACTTCTGTCCGAAGTATGCCGAATCATCGATATCGCTCTTTTCGAGCTATTTAATGCGACAAACACGTTATCTGGTGATTTGACCTTTCCACAGTGCGTTTCATATGTAGAGCCGCCGATAATTTGGTTTTCGTGGGGTTTCCAGCTGAAATATGCATTTTCTGCGATAATCTTTGTGTTTCATCTATGAGAAGTATGCAGAATCATCGAGAACGCTCTTTTCGAGCTAGTTAATGCGAGAAACACGTTTTGTGGTGTATTCAGCACTCCACAGTGCGTCTGATATGCAGAACCGGCGATATCTTGATTTTCGTGGTGTTTCCAGCTGAGATATGCATTTTCTGCGATAATCTTTGTGAGACTTCAGTCAGAAGGATGCAGAATCATCTAGATCGTTCGTTTCGAGTTATTTAATGCGAGAAACACGGTATCTGGTTGTTTTCACCACTCCATAGTGCGTTTGATATGCAGAACCGGCGACATCTTGATTTTCGTGAGGTATCTAGCTGAGATATGCATTTTCTGCGATAATATTGGTGAGACTTCAGTCAGAAGTATGCAGAATCATCTGGATCGCTCGTTTCAAGATATTTAATGCGAGAAACACGTTATCTGGTTGTTTTCGCCACTCCACAGTGCGTTTGATATGCTCGTCCGGCGACATCTTGATTTTCGTGAGGTTTCAAGCTGAGATATGCATTTTCTGCGATAATCTTGGTGAGACTTCAGTCAGAAGTATGCAGAATCATCTAGAGCGCTCTTTTCGAGCTATTTAATGCGAAAAAACAAGTTTTCTGGTATTTTGACCACTCCACAGTGCGTTTGATATGTAGAGCCGCCGATAACCTGGTTTTCGTGGGGTTTCCAGCTGAAATATGTATTTTCTGCGATAAGCTTGGTGTGTCTTCTGTCAGAAGTATGCAGAAATATAGAGATCGCTCTTTTCGAGCTATTAAACGCGAGAAACACGTTATCTGGTGTTTTCACCCCTCCACAGTGCGTTTGATATGCAGAACCGGCGACATCTTGGATTTCGTCGGGGTTCAAGCTGAGATATGCATTTTCTGCAAAAATCTTGGTGAGACTTCAGTCAGAAGTATGCAGAATCATCTGGATCGCTCGTTTCGAGATATTTAATGCGAGAAACACGTTTTCTGGTGTATTCACCACTCCACAGTACGTTTGATATGCAGAACCGGCGACATCTTGGATTTCGTCGGGTGTCAAGCTGAGATATGCATTTTCTACGATAATCTTGGTGAGACTTCTGTCAGAAGTATGCAGAATCTTCGAGATCGCTCTTTTCGAGCTACTTAATGCGGGAAACACGTTATCTGGTGTTTTCACCACTCCACCGTGCGTTTGATATGCAGAACGGGCGACATCTTAATTTTAGTGAGGTTTCAAGCTGAGATATGCATTTTCTACAATAATCTTGGTGAGATTTCAGTCAGAAGTGTGCAGAATCATCTGGATCGCTCTTTTCGAGCTATTTAATGCGAGAAACACGTTTTCTGGTGTTTTCGCCACCCCACAGTGCGTTTGATATGCAGAACCGGAGATATCTTGGTTTCGGTCGGGTTTCAAGCTGAGATATGCATTTTCTGCGATAATCTTGGTGAGACTTCAGTCAGAAGTATGCAGAATCATCTAGATCGCTCTTTTCGAGCTATTTAATGCGAGAAACACGTTTTCTGGTGTTTTCGCCACCCCACAGTCCGTTTGATGTGCAGAACCGGAGATAACTTGGTTTTCGTGGTGTTTCAAGCTGAGGTATACATTTTCTGCGATAATCTTGGTGAGTCTTCTGTCAGAAGTATGCAGAATCATCTAGATCGCTCATTTCGATCTAACTAATGCGAAAAAACATGTTTTCTGGTGTTTTCAACATTCCGCAGTGCGTTTGATATTCAGAACCGGCGATATCTTGATTTTCGTGGTGTTTCAAGTGAGGTATGCATTTTCTGCGATAATCTGGGTGAGTCTTCTGTCAGAAGTATGCATAATCATCTAGATCGCTCTTTTCGAGCTATTTAATGCGAGAAACACGTTTTCTGGTGTATTCACCACTCCACAGTACGTTTGATATGCAGAACCGGCGACATATTGGATTTCGTCGGGTGTCAAGCTGAGATATGCATTTTCTACGATAATCTTGGTGAGACTTCTGTCAGAAGTATGCAGTATCTTCGAGATCGCTCTTTTCGAGCTACTTAATGCGAGAAACACGTTATCTGGTGTTTTCACCACTCCACCGTGCGTTTGATATGCAGAACGGGCGACATCTTAATTTTAGTGAGGTTTCAAGCTGAGATATGCATTTTCTGCAATAATCTTGGTGAGACTTCAGTCAGAAGTGTGCAGAATTATCTGGATCGCTCGTTTCGAGCTATTTAATGCGAGAAACACGTTTTCGGTTGTATTCACCACTCCACAGTACGTTAGACATGCAGAACCGGAGATATCTTCGTTTCGGTCGGGTTTCAAGCTGAGATATGCATTTTCTACGATAAAATTGGTGAGACCTCTGTCAGAAGTATGCAGAATCATCGAGAACGCTCTTTTCGAGCTAGTCAATGCGAGAAACACGTTTTGTGGTGTTTTCAGCACTCCACAGTGCGTCTGATATGCAGAACCGGCGATATCTTGATTTTCGTGGTGTTTCCAGCTGAGATATGCATTTTCTGCAATAATCTTGGTGAGACTTCAGTCAGAAGTATGCAGAATCATCTGGATCGCTCGTTTCAAGATATTTAATGCGAGAAACACGTTATCTGGTGTTTTCACCACTCCACCGTGCGTTTGATATGCAGAACGGGCGACATCTTAATTTTAGTGAGGTTTCAAGCTGAGATATGCATTTTCTGCAATAATCTTGGAGAGACTTTAGTCAGAAGTGTGCAGAATCATCTGGATCGCTCGTTTCGAGATATTTAATGCGAGAAACACGTTTTCTGGTGTATTCACCACTCCACAGTACGTTTGACATGCAGAACCGGAGATAACTTGCTTTTCGTGATGTTTCAAGCTGACATATGCATTTTCTGCGATAATCTTGGTGAGACTTCAGTCAGAAGTATGCAGAATCATCTAGATCGCTCTTTTCGAGCTATTTAATGCGAGAAACACGTTTTCTGGTGTTTTCGCCACCCCACAGTACGTTTGATATGCAGAACCGGAGATATCTTGGTTTCGGTCGGGTTTCAAGCTGAGATATGCATTTTCTGCAATAATCTTGGTGAGACTTCAGTGAGAAGTATGCAGAATCACCTGGATCGCTCGGTTTGAGCTATTTAATGCGAAAAAACAAGTTCTCTGGTGTTTTCACCACTCCACAGTGCGTTTGATATGCAGAACCGGCGGCATCTTGGATTTCGTCGGGGTTCAAGCTGAGATATGCACTTTCTACCATAATCTTGGTGAGACGTCTGTCAGAAGTATGCAGAATCTTCGGGATTGCTCTTTTCGAGCTATTTAATGCGAGAAACACGTTATCTGGTGTTTTCACCACTCCACAGTGCGTTTGATATGCAGAACCGCCGACATCTTGGATTTCGTCAGGTTTCAAGCTGAGATATGTATTTTCTACGATAATCTTGGTGAGACTTCTGTCAGAAGTATGTAGAAACAGCGAGATCGCTCTTTTCGAGCTACTTAATGCGAGAAACACGTTATCTGGTGTTTTCACCACTCCACAGATCGTTTGAAATGCAGAACCGGCGACATCTTGGATTTCGTCGGGGTTCACGCTGAGATATGCATTTTCTACAATAATCTTGGTGAGACTTCTTTCAGAAGTATGCAGAATCTTCGAGATCGCTCTTTTCGAGCTACTTAATGCGAGAAACACGTTATCTGGTGTTTTCACCACTCCACAGATCGTTTGACATGCAGAACCGGCGACATCTTGGATTTCGTCGGGGTTCACGCTGAGATATGCATTTTCTATGATAATCTTGGTGAGACTTCTGTCAGAAGTATGCAGAATCATCGGGATCGCTCTTTTCGAGCTATTTAATGCGAGAAACACGTTATCTGGTGTTTTCACCACTCCACAGTGCGTTTGATATGCAGAACCGGCGACATCTTGGATTTCGTCGGGTTTCAAGCTGAGATATGCATTTTCTGCGATAATCTTGGTGAGACTTCAGTCAGAAGTATACAGAATCATCTAGATCGCTCTTTTCGAGCTATTTAATGCGAGAAACACGTTTTCTGGTGTTTTCGCCACCCCACAGTGCGTTTGATATGCAGAACCGGCGACATCTTGATTTTCGTGAGATTTCAAGCTGAGATATGCATTTTCTACGATAATCCTGGTGAGACTTCTGTCAGAAGTATGTAGAAACTTCGAGATCGCTCTTATCGAGCTACTTAATGCGAGAAACACGTTATCTGGTGTTGTCACCACTCCACAGTGCGTTTGATATGCAGAACCGGCGACATCTTGGATTTCGTCGGGTTTCAAGCTGAGATATGCATTTTCTGCGATAATCTTGGTGAGACTTCAGTCAGAAGTATACAGAATCATCTAGATCGCTCTTTTCGAGCTATTTAATGCGAGGAACACGTTTTCTGGTGTTTTCGCCACCCCACAGTGCGTTTGACATGCAGAACCGGCGACATCTTGGATTTCGTCAGGTTTCAAGCTGAGATATGTATTTTCTACGATAATCTTGGTGAGACTTCTGTCAGAAGTATGTAGAAACTTCGAGATCGCTCTTTTCGAGCTACTTAATGCGAGAAACACGTTATCTGGTGTTTTCACCACTCCACAGTGCGTTTGATATGCAGAACCGCCGACATCTTGGATTTCGTCAGGTTGCAAGCTGAGATATGTATTTTCTACGATAACCTTGGTGAGACTTCTGTCAGAAGTATGTAGAAACTTCGATATCGCTCTTTTCGAGCTACTTAATGCGAGAAACACGTTATCTGGTGTTTTCACCACACCACAGTGCGTTTGATATGCAGAACCGGCGACATCGTGGATTTCGTCGGGTTTCAAGCTGAGATATGCATTTTCTGCGATAATCTTGGTGAGACTTCAGTCAGAAGTATACAGAATCATCTAGATCGCTCTTTTCGAGCTATTTAATGCGAGAAACACGTTTTCTGGTGTTTTCGCCACCCCACAGTGCGTTTGATATGCAGAACCGGCGACATCTTGATTTTCGTGAGATTTCAAGCTGAGATATGCATTTTCTACGATAATCCTGGTGAGACTTCTGTCAGAAGTATGTAGAAACTTCGAGATCGCTCTATTCGAGCTACTTAAAGCGAGAAACACGTTATCTGGTGTTTTCACCACTCCACAGTGCGTTTGATATACAGAACCGGCGACATCTTGGATTTCGTCGGGGTTCAAGCTGAGATATGCATTTTCTACCATAATCTTGGTGAGACGTCTGTCAGAAGTATGCAGAATCATCGGAATCGCTCTTTTCGAGCTATTTAATGCGAGAAGCACGTTATCTGGTGTATTCACCACTCCACAGTGCGTTTGATATGCAGAACCGGCGACATCTTGGCTTTCTTCGGGGTTCAAGCTGAGATATGCATTTTCTACGATAATCTAGGTTAGACTTCTGTCAGAAGTATGCAGAATCATCGGGATCGCTCTTTTCGAGTTATTTAATGCGAGAAACACGTTATCTGGTGTTTTCACGACTCCACAGTGCGTTTAACATGCAGAACCGGCGACATCTTCGATTTCGTTGGGTTTCAAGCTGAGATATGCATTTTCTGCGATAATCTTGGTGAGACTTCAGTCAGAAGTATGCAGAATCATCTAGATCGCTCGTTTCGAGATATCTAATGCGAAATACAAGTTTTCTGGTGTTTTCAACATTCCACAGTGCGTTTGATATGCAGAACCGGCGATATCTTGATTTTCGTGGTGTTTCAAGCTGAGGTATGCATTTTCTGCGATAATCTTGGTGAGACTTATGTCAGAAGTATGTAGAAACTTCGAGATCGCTCTTTTCGAGCTACTTAATGCGAGAAACACGTTTTCTGGTGTATTCACCACTCCACAGTACGTTTGATATGCAGAACCGGAGATATCTTGGTTTCGGTCGGGTTTCAAGCCGAGATATTCATTTTCTGCGATACTCTTGGTGAGTCTTCTGTCAGAAGTATGCAGAATCATCTAGATCGCTCTTTTCGAGCTACTTAATGCGAGAAACACGTTTTCTGGTGTTTTCGCCACCCCACAGTGCGTTTGATATGCAGAAGCGGCGACATCTTGATTTTCGTGAGATTTCAAGCTGAGATATGCATTTTCTACGATAATCCTGGTGAGACTTCTGTCAGAAGTATGTAGAAACTTCGAGATCGCTCTTATCGAGCTACTTAATGCGAGAAACACGTTATTTGGTTGTTTTCACCACTCCACAGTGCGTTTGATATGCAGAAGCGGCGACATCTTGATTTTCGTGAGATTTCAAGCTGAGGTATGCATTTTCTGCGATAATCTTGGTGAGACTTCTGTCAGAAGTATGCAGAATCATCTAGATCGCTCTTTTCGAGCTATTTAATGCGAGAAACACGTTTTCTGGTGTTTTCAACATTCGACAGTGCGTTTGATATGCAGAACCGCCGACATCTTTGATTTCGTCAGGTTTCAAGCTGAGAAAAGCATTTTCTACGATAATCCTGGTGAGACTTCTGTCAGAAGTATGCAGAAACTTCGAGATCGCTCTTTTCGAGCTACTTAATGCGAGGAACACGTTATATGGTGTTTTCACCACTCCACAGTTCGTTTGATATGCAGAGCCGGAGATATCTTGGTTTCGGTCGGGTTTCAAGCTGAGGTATGCATTTTCTGCGATAATCTTGGTGATTCTTCTGTCATAAGTATGCAGAATCATCTAGATCGCTCTTTTCCAGCTATTTAATGCGAGAAACACGTTTTCTGGTGTATTCACCACTCCACAGTACGTTTGATATGCAGAACCGGCGACATCTTGGATTTCGTCAGGTTTCAAGCTGAGATATGTATTTTCTACGATAATCTTGGTGAGACTTCTGTCAGAAGTATGTAGAAACATCGAGATCGCTCTTTTCGAGCTACTTAATGCGAGAAACACGTTATCTGGTGTTTTCACCACTCCACAGTGCGGTTGATATGCAGAACCGCCGACATCTTGGATTTCGTCAGGTTTCAAGCTGAGATATGCATTTTCTACGATAATCCTGGTGAGACTTCTGTCAGAAGTATGTAGAAACTTCGAGATCGCTCTTTTCGAGCTACTTAATGCGAGAAACAAGTTTTCTGGTGTTTTCGCCACCGCACAGTGCGTTTGATATGCAGAACCGGCGACATCTTGATTTTCGTGAGATTTCAAGCTGAGATATGCATTTTCTACGATAATCCTGGTGAGACTTCTGTCAGAAGTATGTAGAAACTTCGAGATCGCTCTTTTCGAGCTACTTAATGCGAGAAACACGTTATCTGGTGTTTTCACCACTCCACAGTGCGTTTGATATGCAGAACCGGCGACATCTTGGATTTCGTCGGGGTTCACGCTGAGATAAGCAATTTCTACGATAATCTTGGTGAGACTTCTGTCAGAAGTATGCAGAATCATCTAGATCGCTCGTTTCGAGCTACTTAATGCGAGAAACACGTTATCTGGTGTATTCACCACTCCACAGTGCGGTTGATATGCAGAACCGCCGATATCTTGGATTTCGTCAGGTTTCAAGCTGAGATATGCATTTTCTACGATAATCCTGGTGAGACTTCTGTCAGAAGTATGTAGAAACTTCGAGATCGCTCTTTTCGAGCTACTTAATGCGAGAAACAAGTTTTCTGGTGTTTTCGCCACCGCACAGTGCGTTTGATATGCAGAACCGGCGACATCTTGATTTTCGTGAGATTTCAAGCTGAGATATGCATTTTCTACGATAATCCTGGTGAGACTTCTGTCAGAAGTATGTAGAAACTTCGAGATCGCTCTATTCGAGCTACTTAATGCGAGAAACACGTTATCTGGTGTTTTCACCACTCCACAGTGCGTTTGATATGCAGAACCGCCGACATCTTGGATTTCGTCAGGTTTCAAGCTGAGATATGTATTTTCTACGATAATCTTGGTGAGACTTTTGTCAGAAGTATGTAGAAACTTCGAGATCGCTCTTTTCGAGCTACTTAATGCGAGAAACACGTTATCTGGGGTTTTCACCACTCCACAGTGCGTTTGATATGCAGAACCGGCGACATCTTGATTTTCGTGAGATTTCAAGCTGAGATATGCATTTTCTACGATAATCCTGGTGAGACTTCTGTCAGAAGTATGTAGAAACTTCGAGATCGCTCTTTTCGAGCTACTTAATGCGAGAAACACGTTATCTGGTGTTTTCACCACTCCACAGTGCGTTTGATATGCAGAACCGGCGACATCTTGGATTTCGTCGGGGTTCACGCTGAGATAAGCATTTTCTACGATAATCTTGGTGAGACTTCTGTCAGAAGTATGCAGAATCATCTAGATCGCTCGTTTCGAGCTTTCTAATGCGAAAAAACGAGTTTTCTGGTGTTTTCAACATTCCACAGTGCGTTTGATATGCAGAACCGGCGATATCTTGTTATTCGTGGTGTATCAAGCTGAGGTATGCATTTTCTGCGATAATCTTGGTGAGTCTTCTGTCAGAAGCATGCAGAATCATCTAGATCGCTCTTTTCGAGCTATTTAATGCGAGAAACACGTTTTCTGGTGTATTCACCACTCCACAGTACGTTTGATATGCAGAACCCGCGACAACTTGGATTTCGTCGGGTTTCAAGCTGAGATATGTATTTTCTACGATAATCCTGGTGAGACTTCTGTCAGAAGTATGTAGAAACTTCGAGATCGCTCTTTTCGCGCTACGTAATGCGAGAAACACGTTATCTGGTGTTTTCACCACTCCACAGTGCGTTTGGTATGCAGAACCGGAGATATCTTGGTTTCGGTCGGGTTTCAAGCTGAGATATGCATTTTCTACGATAATCTTGGTGAGACATCTGTCAGAAGTATGCAGAATCATCGGGATCGCTCTTTTCGAGCTATTTAATGCGAGAAACACGTTATCTGGTGTTTTCACCACTCCACAGTGCGTTTGATATGCAGAACCGGCGACATCTTGGATTACGCCGGGTTTCAAGCTGAGATATGCATTTTCTACGATAATCCTGGTGAGACTTCTGTCAGAAGTATGCAGAATCTTCGAGATCGCTCTTTTCGAGCTACTTAAAGCGAGAAACACGTTATCTGGTGTTTTCACCACTCCACAGTGCGTTTGATATACAGAACCGGCGACATCTTGGATTTCGTCGGGGTTCAAGCTGAGATATGCATTTTCTACCATAATCTTGGTGAGACGTCTGTCAGAAGTATGCAGAATCATCGGAATCGCTCTTTTCGAGCTATTTAATGCGAGAAACACGTTATCTGGTGTATTCACCACTCCACAGTGCGTTTGATATGCAGAACCGGCGACATCTTGGCTTTCTTCGGGGTTCAAGCTCAGATATGCATTTTCTACGATAATCTTGGTTAGACTTCTGTCAGAAGTATACAGAATCATCGGGATCGCTCTTTTCGAGTTATTTAATGCGAGAAACACGTTATCTGGTGTTTTCACGACTCCACAGTGCGTTTAACATGCAGAACGGGCGACATCTTGGATTTCGTCGGGTTCACGCTGAGATATGCATTTTCTACGATAATCTTGGTGAGACCTCTGTCAGAAGTATGTAGAAACTTCGAGATCGCTCTTTTCGCGCTACTTAATGCGAGAAACACGTTATCTGGTGTTTTCACCACTCCACAGTGCGTTTGGTATGCAGAACCGGAGATATCTTGGTTTCGGTCGGGTTTCAAGCTGAGATATGCATTTTCTACGATAATCTTGGTGAGACATCTGTCAGAAGTATGCAGAATCATCGGGATCGCTCTTTCCGAGCTATTTAATGCGAGAAACACGTTATCTGGTGTTTTCACCACTCCACAGTGCGTTTGATATGCAGAACCGGCGACATCTTGGATTTCGCCGGGTTTCAAGCTGAGATATGCATTTTCTACGATAATCCTGGTGAGACTTCTGTCAGAAGTATGCAGAATCTTCGAGATCGCTCTTTTCGAGCTACTTAAAGCGAGAAACACGTTATCTGATGTTTTCACCACTCCACAGTGCGTTTGATATACAGAACCGGCGACATCTTGGATTTCGTCGGGGTTCAAGCTGAGATATGCATTTTCTACCATAATCTTGGTGAGACGTCTGTCAGAAGTATGCAGAATCATCGGAATCGCTCTTTTCGAGCTATTTAATGCGAGAAACACGTTATCTGGTGTATTCACCACTCCACAGTGCGTTTGATATGCAGAACCGGCGACATCTTGGCTTTCTTCGGGGTTCAAGCTGAGATATGCATTTTCTACGATAATCTTGGTGAGACCTCTGTCAGAAGTATGTAGAAACTTCGAGATCGCTCTTTTCGCGCTACTTAATGCGAGAAACACGTTATCTGGTGTTTTCACCACTCCACAGTGCGTTTGGTATGCAGAACCGGAGATATCTTGGTTTCGGTCGGGTTTCAAGCTGAGATATGCATTTTCTACGATAATCTTGGTGAGACATCTGTCAGAAGTATGCAGAATCATCGGGATCGCTCTTTTCGAGCTATTTAATGCGAGAAACACGTTATCTGGTGTTTTCACCACTCCACAGTGCGCTTGATATGCAGAACCGGCGACATCTTGGATTTCGCCGGGTTTCAAGCTGAGATATGCATTTTCTACGATAATCCTGGTGAGACTTCTGTCAGAAGTATGCAGAATCTTCGAGATCGCTCTTTTCGAGCTACTTAAAGCGAGAAACACGTTATCTGGTGTTTTCACCACTCCACAGTGCGTTTGATATACAGAACCGGCGACATCTTGGATTTCGTCGGGGTTCAAGCTGAGATATGCATTTTCTACCATAATCTTGGTGAGACGTCTGTCAGAAGTATGCAGAATCATCGGAATCGCTCTTTTCGAGCTATTTAATGCGAGAAACACGTTATCTGGTGTATTCACCACTCCACAGTGCGTTTGATATGCAGAACCGGCGACATCTTGGCTTTCTTCGGGGTTCAAGCTGAGATATGCATTTTCTACGATAATCTTGGTTAGACTTCTGTCAGAAGTATGCAGAATCATCGGGATCGCTCTTTTCGAGTTATTTAATGCGAGAAACACGTTATCTGGTGTTTTCACGACTCCACAGTGCGTTTAACATGCAGAACGGGCGACATCTTGGATTTCGTCGGGTTCACGCTGAGATATGCATTTTCTACGATAATCTTGGTGAGACCTCTGTCAGAAGTATGTAGAAACTTCGAGATCGCTCTTTTCGCGCTACTTAATGCGAGAAACACGTTATCTGGTGTTTTCACCACTCCACAGTGCGTTTGGTATGCAGAACCGGAGATATCTTGGTTTCGGTCGGGTTTCAAGCTGAGATATGCATTTTCTACGATAATCTTGGTGAGACATCTGTCAGAAGTATGCAGAATCATCGGGATCGCTCTTTCCGAGCTATTTAATGCGAGAAACACGTTATCTGGTGTTTTCACCACTCCACAGTGCGTTTGATATGCAGAACCGGCGACATCTTGGATTTCGCCGGGTTTCAAGCTGAGATATGCATTTTCTACGATAATCCTGGTGAGACTTCTGTCAGAAGTATGCAGAATCTTCGAGATCGCTCTTTTCGAGCTACTTAAAGCGAGAAACACGTTATCTGATGTTTTCACCACTCCACAGTGCGTTTGATATACAGAACCGGCGACATCTTGGATTTCGTCGGGGTTCAAGCTGAGATATGCATTTTCTACCATAATCTTGGTGAGATGTCTGTCAGAAGTATGCAAAATCATCGGGATCGCTCTTTTCGAGTTATTTAATGCGAGAAACACGTTATCTGGTGTTTTCACGACTCCACAGTGCGTTTAACATGCAGAACGGGCGACATCTTGGATTTCGTCGGGTTCACGCTGAGATATGCATTTTCTACGATAATCTTGGTGAGACCTCTGTCAGAAGTATGCAGAATCATCGGGATCGCTCTTTTCGAGTTATTTAATGCTAGAAACACGTTATCTGGTGTTTTCACGACTCCACAGTGCGTTTAACATGCAGAACGGGCGACATCTTGGATTTCGTCGGGTTCACGCTGAGATATGCATTTTCTACGATAATCTTGGTTAGACTTCTGTCAGAAGTATGCAGAATCATCGGGATCGCTCTTTTCGAGTTATTTAATGCGAGAAACACGTTATCTGGTGTTTTCACGACTCCACAGTGCGTTTAACATGCAGAACGGGCGACATCTTGGATTTCGTCGGGTTCACGCTGAGATATGCATTTTCTACGATAATCTTGGTGAGACCTCTGTCAGAAGTATGTAGAAACTTCGAGATCGCTCTTTTCGCGCTACTTAATGCGAGAAACACGTTATCTGGTGTTTTCACCACTCCACAGTGCGTTTGGTATGCAGAACCGGAGATATCTTGGTTTCGGTCGGGTTTCAAGCTGAGATATGCATTTTCTACGATAATCTTGGTGAGACATCTGTCAGAAGTATGCAGAATCATCGGGATCGCTCTTTCCGAGCTATTTAATGCGAGAAACACGTTATCTGGTGTTTTCATCACTCCACAGTGCGTTTGATATGCAGAACCGGCGACATCTTGGATTTCGCCGGGTTTCAAGCTGAGATATGCATTTTCTACGATAATCCTGGTGAGACTTCTGTCAGAAGTATGCAGAATCTTCGAGATCGCTCTTTTCGAGCTACTTAAAGCGAGAAACACGTTATCTGATGTTTTCACCACTCCACAGTGCGTTTGATATACAGAACCGGCGACATCTTGGATTTCGTCGGGGTTCAAGCTGAGATATGCATTTTCTACCATAATCTTGGTGAGATGTCTGTCAGAAGTATGCAGAATCATCGGAATCGCTCTTTTCGAGCTATTTAATGCGAGAAACACGTTATCTGGTGTATTCACCACTCCACAGTGCGTTTGATATGCAGAACCGGCGACATCTTGGCTTTCTTCGGGGTTCAAGCTGAGATATGCATTTTCTACGATAATCTAGGTGAGACTTCTGTCAGAAGTATGCAGAATCATCGGGATCGCTCTTTTCGAGTTATTTAATGCGAGAAACACGTTATCTGGTGTTTTCACGACTCCACAGTGCGTTTAACATGCAGAACGGGCGACATCTTGGATTTCGTCGGGTTCACGCTGAGATATGCATTTTCTACGATAATCTTGGTGAGACCTCTGTCAGAAGTATGCAGAATCATCTAGATCGCGCTTTTCGAGCTATTTAATGCGAGAAACACGTTATCTGGTTGTTTTCACCACTCCACAGTGCGTTTGATATGCAGAACCGGCGACATCTTGGCTTTCTTCGGGTATCAAACTGAGATATGCATTTTCTACGATAATCTTGGTGAGACTTCTCTCAGAAGTATGCAGAATCTTCGAGGTCGCTCTTTTCGAGCTACTTAATGCGAGAAACACGTTATCTGGTTTTTTCAACACTCCACAGTGCGTTTGACATGCAGAACCGGCGACATCTTGGATTTCGTCGGGTTCACGCTGAGATATGCATTTTCTACGATAATCTTGGTGAGACCTCTGTCAGAAGTATGCAGAATCATCTAGATCGCTCTTTTCGAGCTATTTAATGCGAGTAACACGTTTTCTGGTGTATTCACCACTCCACAGTTCGTTTGATACGCAGAACCGGAGATATCTTGGTTTCGGTCGGGTTTCAAGCTGAGATATGCATTTTCTACGATAATCTTGGTGAGATGTCTGTCAGAAGTATGCAAAATCATCGGGATCGCTCTTTTCGAGCTATGTAATGCGAGAAACACGTTATCTGGTGTTTTCACCACTCCACAGTGCGTTTGATATGCAGAACCGGCGACATCTTGGCTTTCTTCGGGTATCAAGCTGAGATATGCTTTTTCTACGATAATCTTGGTGAGACTTCCCTCAGAAGTATGCAGAATCATCGGGATCGCGCTTTTCGAGCTATTTAATGCGAGAAACACGTTATCTGGTTGTTTTCACCACTCCACAGTGCGTTTGATAAGCAGAACCGGCGACATCTTGAGTTTCGTGAGATTTCAAGCTAAAGATATGCATTTTCTACGATAATCTTGGTGAGACTTCTGTCAGAAGTATGCAGAATCATCTAGATCGCTCTTTTCGAGCTACTTAATGCGAGAAACACGTTTTCTGGTGTTTTCACCACTCCACAGTCCGTTTGATGTGCAGAACAGGAGATAACATGGTTTTCGTGAGGTTTGAAGCTGAGATATGCATTTTCTGCAATAATCTTGGTGAGACTTCAGTCAGAAGTATGCAGAATCATCTAGATCGCTCGTTTCGAGCTATCTAATGCGAAAAAACGAGTTTTCTGGTGTTTTCAACATTCCACAGTGCGTTTGATATGCAGAACCGGCGATATCTTGATTTTCGTGGTGTATCAAGCTGAGGTATGCATTTTCTGCGATAATCTTGGTGAGTCTTCTGTCAGAAGCATGCAGAATCATCTAGATCGCTCTTTTCGAGCTATTTAATGCGAGAAACACGTTTTCTGGTGTATTCACCACTCCACAGTACGTTTGATATGCAGAACCCGCGACAACTTGGATTTCGTCGGGTTTCAAGCTGAGATATGTATTTTCCACGATAATCCTGGTGAGACTTCTGTCAGAAGTATGTAGAAACTTCGAGATCGCTCTTTTCGCGCTACTTAATGCGAGAAACACGTTATCTGGTGTTTTCACCACTCCACAGTGCGTTTGATATGCAGAACCGGCGACATCTTGGATTTCGTCGGGTTTCAAGCTGAGATATGCATTTTCTACAATAATCTTGGTGAGACTTCTGTTAGAAGTATGCAGAAACTCCGAGATCGCTCTTTTCGAGCTACTTAATGCTAGAAACACGTTATCTGGTGTTTTCACGACTCCACAGTGCGTTTAACATGCAGAACGGGCGACATCTTGGATTTCGTCGGGTTCACGCTGAGATATGCATTTTCTACGATAATCTTGGTTAGACTTCTGTCAGAAGTATGCAGAATCATCGGGATCGCTCTTTTCGAGTTATTTAATGCGAGAAACACGTTATCTGGTGTTTTCACGACTCCACAGTGCGTTTAACATGCAGAACGGGCGACATCTTGGATTTCGTCGGGTTCACGCTGAGATATGCATTTTCTACGATAATCTTGGTGAGACCTCTGTCAGAAGTATGTAGAAACTTCGAGATCGCTCTTTTCGCGCTACTTAATGCGAGAAACACGTTATCTGGTGTTTTCACCACTCCACAGTGCGTTTGGTATGCAGAACCGGAGATATCTTGGTTTCGGTCGGGTTTCAAGCTGAGATATGCATTTTCTACGATAATCTTGGTGAGACATCTGTCAGAAGTATGCAGAATCATCGGGATCGCTCTTTCCGAGCTATTTAATGCGAGAAACACGTTATGTGGTGTTTTCACCACTCCACAGTGCGTTTGATATGCAGAACCGGCGACATCTTGGATTTCGCCGGGTTTCAAGCTGAGATGTGCATTTTCTACGATAATCCTGGTGAGACTTCTGTCAGAAGTATGCAGAATCTTCGAGATCGCTCTTTTCGAGCTATTTAAGGCGAGAAACACGTTATCTGGTGCTTTCACCACTTCACAGTGCGTTTGATATGCAGAACAGGCGACATCTTGGCTTTCTTCAGGTATCAAGCTGAGATATGCATTTTCTACGATAATCATGGTGAGACTTCTCTCAGAAGTATGCAGAATCATCGTGATCGCGCTTTTCGAGCTATTTAATGCGAGAAACACGTTATCTGGTTGTTTTTACCACTCCACAGTGCGTTCGATATGCAGAACCGGCGACATCTTGAGTTTCGTGAGATTTCAAGCTGAGATATGCATTTTCTACGATAATCTTGGTGAGACTTCTGTCAGAAGTATGCAGAATACTCGAGATCGCTCTTTTCGAGCTACTTAATGCGAGAAGCACGTTATCTGGTGTTTTCACCACTCCACAGTGCGTTTGACATGCAGAACCGGCGACATCTTGGATTTCGTCGGGGTTCACGCTGAGATAAGCATTTTCTACGATAATCTTGGTGAGACTTCTGTCAGAAGTATGCAGAATCATCTAGATCGCTCGTTTCGAGCTTTCTAATGCGAAAAAACGAGTTTTCTGGTGTTTTCAACATTCCACAGTGCGTTTGATATGCAGAACCGGCGATATCTTGTTATTCGTGGTGTATCAAGCTGAGGTATGCATTTTCTGCGATAATCTTGGTGAGTCTTCTGTCAGAAGCATGCAGAATCATCTAGATCGCTCTTTTCGAGCTATTTAATGCGAGAAACACGTTTTCTGGTGTATTCACCACTCCACAGTACGTTTGATATGCAGAACCCGCGACAACTTGGATTTCGTCGGGTTTCAAGCTGAGATATGTATTTTCTACGATAATCCTGGTGAGACTTCTGTCAGAAGTATGTAGAAACTTCGAGATCGCTCTTTTCGCGCTACGTAATGCGAGAAACACGTTATCTGGTGTTTTCACCACTCCACAGTGCGTTTGGTATGCAGAACCGGAGATATCTTGGTTTCGGTCGGGTTTCAAGCTGAGATATGCATTTTCTACGATAATCTTGGTGAGACATCTGTCAGAAGTATGCAGAATCATCGGGATCGCTCTTTTCGAGCTATTTAATGCGAGAAACACGTTATCTGGTGTTTTCACCACTCCACAGTGCGTTTGATATGCAGAACCGGCGACATCTTGGATTACGCCGGGTTTCAAGCTGAGATATGCATTTTCTACGATAATCCTGGTGAGACTTCTGTCAGAAGTATGCAGAATCTTCGAGATCGCTCTTTTCGAGCTATTTAATGCGAGAAACACGTTATCTGGTGTATTCACCACTCCACAGTGCGTTTGATATGCAGAACCGGCGACATCTTGGCTTTCTTCGGGGTTCAAGCTCAGATATGCATTTTCTACGATAATCTTGGTTAGACTTCTGTCAGAAGTATACAGAATCATCGGGATCGCTCTTTTCGAGTTATTTAATGCGAGAAACACGTTATCTGGTGTTTTCACGACTCCACAGTGCGTTTAACATGCAGAACGGGCGACATCTTGGATTTCGTCGGGTTCACGCTGAGATATGCATTTTCTACGATAATCTTGGTGAGACCTCTGTCAGAAGTATGTAGAAACTTCGAGATCGCTCTTTTCGCGCTATTTAATGCGAGAAACACGTTATCTGGTGTTTTCACCACTCCACAGTGCGTTTGATATGCAGAACCGGCGACATCTTGGATTTCGCCGGGTTTCAAGCTGAGATATGCATTTTCTACGATAATCCTGGTGAGACTTCTGTCAGAAGTATGCAGAATCTTCGAGATCGCTCTTTTCGAGCTACTTAAAGCGAGAAACACGTTATCTGGTGTTTTCACCACTCCACAGTGCGTTTGATATACAGAACCGGCGACATCTTGGATTTCGTCGGGGTTCAAGCTGAGATATGCATTTTCTACCATAATCTTGGTGAGACGTCTGTCAGAAGTATGCAGAATCATCGGAATCGCTCTTTTCGAGCTATTTAATGCGAGAAACACGTTATCTGGTGTATTCACCACTCCACAGTGCGTTTGATATGCAGAACCGGCGACATCTTGGCTTTCTTCGGGGTTCAAGCTGAGATATGCATTTTCTACGATAATCTTGGTGAGACCTCTGTCAGAAGTATGTAGAAACTTCGAGATCGCTCTTTTCGTGCTACTTAATGCGAGAAACACGTTATCTGGTGTTTTCACCACTCCACAGTGCGTTTGGTATGCAGAACCGGAGATATCTTGGTTTCGGTCGGGTTTCAAGCTGAGATATGCATTTTCTACGATAATCTTGGTGAGACATCTGTCAGAAGTATGCAGAATCTTCGGGATCGCTCTTTCCGAGCTATTTAATGCGAGAAACACGTTATCTGGTGTTTTCACCACTCCACAGTGCGTTTGATATGCAGAACCGGCGACATCTTGGATTTCGCCGGGTTTCAAGCTGAGATATGCATTTTCTACGATAATCCTGGTGAGACTTCTGTCAGAAGTATGCAGAATCTTCGAGATCGCTCTTTTCGAGCTACTTAAAGCGAGAAACACGTTATCTGATGTTTTCACCACTCCACAGTGCGTTTGATATACAGAACCGGCGACATCTTGGATTTCGTCGGGGTTCAAGCTGAGATATGCATTTTCTACCATAATCTTGGTGAGACGTCTGTCAGAAGTATGCAGAATCATCGGAATCGCTCTTTTCGAGCTATTTAATGCGAGAAACACGTTATCTGGTGTATTCACCACTCCACAGTGCGTTTGATATGCAGAACCGGCGACATCTTGGCTTTCTTCGGGGTTCAAGCTGAGATATGCATTTTCTACGATAATCTAGGTGAGACTTCTGTCAGAAGTATGCAGAATCATCGGGATCGCTCTTTTCGAGTTATTTAATGCGAGAAACACGTTATCTGGTGTTTTCACGACTCCACAGTGCGTTTAACATGCAGAACGGGCGACATCTTGGATTTCGTCGGGTTCACGCTGAGATATGCATTTTCTACGATAATCTTGGTGAGACCTCTGTCAGAAGTATGCAGAATCATCTAGATCGCGCTTTTCGAGCTATTTAATGCGAGAAACACGTTATCTGGTTGTTTTCACCACTCCACAGTGCGTTTGATATGCAGAACCGGCGACATCTTGGCTTTCTTCGGGTATCAAACTGAGATATGCATTTTCTACGATAATCTTGGTGAGACTTCTCTCAGAAGTATGCAGAATCTTCGAGGTCGCTCTTTTCGAGCTACTTAATGCGAGAAACACGTTATCTGGTTTTTTCAACACTCCACAGTTCGTTTGATATGCAGAACCGCAGATATCTTGGTTTCGGTCGGGTTTCAAGCTGAGATATTCATTTTCTGCGATACTCTTGGTGAGTCTTCTGTCAGAAGTATGCAGAATCATCTAGATCGCTCTTTTCGAGCTACTTAATGCGAGAAACACGTTTTCTGGTGTTTTCTACACTCCACAGTCCGTTTGATGTGCAGAACAGGAGATAACATGGTTTTCGTGAGGTTTGAAGCTGAGATATGCATTTTCTGCGATAATCTTGGTGAGACTTCAGTCAGAAGTATGCAGAATCATCTAGATCGCTCTTTTCGAGCTATTTAAGGCGAGAAACACGTTATCTGGTGCTTTCACCACTTCACAGTGCGTTTGATATGCAGAACAGGCGACATCTTGGCTTTCTTCGGGTATCAAGCTGAGATATGCATTTTCTACGATAATCATGGTGAGACTTCCCTCAGAAGTATGCAGAATCATCGGGATCGCGCTTTTCGAGCTATTTAATGCGAGAAACACGTTATCTGGTTGTTTTCACCACTCCACAGTGCGTTTGATAAGCAGAACCGGCGACATCTTGAGTTTCGTGAGATTTCAAGCTAAAGATATGCATTTTCTACGATAATCTTGGTGAGACTTCTGTCAGAAGTATGCAGAATCATCTAGATCGCTCTTTTCGAGCTACTTAATGCGAGAAACACGTTTTCTGGTGTTTTCACCACTCCACAGTCCGTTTGATGTGCAGAACAGGAGATAACATGGTTTTCGTGAGGTTTGAAGCTGAGATATGCATTTTCTGCAATAATCTTGGTGAGACTTCAGTCAGAAGTATGCAGAATCATCTAGATCGCTCGTTTCGAGCTATCTAATGCGAAAAAACGAGTTTTCTGGTGTTTTCAACATTCCACAGTGCGTTTGATATGCAGAACCGGCGATATCTTGATTTTCGTGGTGTATCAAGCTGAGGTATGCATTTTCTGCGATAATCTTGGTGAGTCTTCTGTCAGAAGCATGCAGAATCATCTAGATCGCTCTTTTCGAGCTATTTAATGCGAGAAACACGTTTTCTGGTGTATTCACCACTCCACAGTACGTTTGATATGCAGAACCCGCGACAACTTGGATTTCGTCGGGTTTCAAGCTGAGATATGTATTTTCCACGATAATCCTGGTGAGACTTCTGTCAGAAGTATGTAGAAACTTCGAGATCGCTCTTTTCGCGCTACTTAATGCGAGAAACACGTTATCTGGTGTTTTCACCACTCCACAGTGCGTTTGATATGCAGAACCGGCGACATCTTGGATTTCGTCGGGTTTCAAGCTGAGATATGCATTTTCTACAATAATCTTGGTGAGACTTCTGTCAGAAGTATGCAGAAACTCCGAGATCGCTCTTTTCGAGCTACTTAATGCGAGGAACACGTTATCTGGTGTTTTCACCACTCCACAGTTCGTTTGATACGCAGAACCGGAGATATCTTGGTTTCGGTCGGGTTTCAAGCTGAGATATGCATTTTCAACGATCATCTTGGTAAGACGTCTGTCAGAAGTATGCAGAACCATCGGGATCGCTCTTTTCGTGCTACTTAATGCGAGAAACACGTTATCTGGTGTTTTCACCACCCCACAGTGCGTTTGATATGCAGAACCAGCGACATCTTGGATTTCGTCGGGTTACAAGCTGAGATATGCATTTTCTACAATAATCTTGGTGAGACTTCTATCAGAAGTATGCAGAAACTTCGAGATCGCTCTTTTCGAGCTACTTAATGCGAGGAACACGTTATCTGGAGTTTTCACCACTCCACAGTTCGTTTGATATGCAGAACCGGAGATATCTTGGTTTCGGTCGGGTTTCAAGCTGAGATATTCATTTTCTGCGATACTCTTGGTGAGTCTTCTGTCAGAAGTATGCAGAATCATCTAGATCGCTCTTTTCGAGCTACTTAATGCGAGAAACACGTTTTCTGGTGTTTTCTACACTCCACAGTCCGTTTGATGTGCAGAACAGGAGATAACATGGTTTTCCTGAGGTTTGAAGCTGAGATATGCATTTTCTGCGATAATCTTGGTGAGACTTCAGTCAGAAGTATGCAGAATCATCTAGATCGCTCTTTTCGAGCTATTTAAGTCGAGAAACACGTTATCTGGTGCTTTCACCACTTCACAGTGCGTTTGATATGCAGAACAGGCGACATCTTGGCTTTCTTCGGGTATCAAGCTGAGATATGCATTTTCTACGATAATCATGGTGAGACTTCTCTCAGAAGTATGCAGAATCATCGTGATCGCGCTTTTCGAGCTATTTAATGCGAGAAACACGTTATCTGGTTGTTTTCACCACTCCACAGTGCGTTCGATATGCAGAACCGGCGACATCTTGAGTTTCGTGAGATTTCAAGCTGAGATATGCATTTTCTACGATAATCTTGGTGAGACTTCTGTCAGAAGTATGCAGAATACTCGAGATCGCTCTTTTCGAGCTACTTAATGCGAGAAGCACGTTATCTGGTGTTTTCACCACTCCACAGTGCGTTTGACATGCAGAACCGGCGACATCTTGGATTTCGTCGGGGTTCACGCTGAGATAAGCATTTTCTACGATAATCTTGGTGAGACTTCTGTCAGAAGTATGCAGAATCATCTAGATCGCTCGTTTCGAGCTTTCTAATGCGAAAAAACGAGTTTTCTGGTATTTTCAACATTCCACAGTGCGTTTGATATGCAGAACCGGCGATATCTTGTTATTCGTGGTGTATCAAGCTGAGGTATGCATTTTCTGCGATAATCTTGGTGAGTCTTCTGTCAGAAGCATGCAGAATCATCTAGATCGCGCTTTTCGAGCTATTTAATGCGAGAAACACGTTTTCTGGTGTATTCACCACTCCACAGTACGTTTGATATGCAGAACCCGCGACAACTTGGATTTCGTCGGGTTTCAAGCTGAGATATGTATTTTCTACGATAATCCTGGTGAGACTTCTGTCAGAAGTATGTAGAAACTTCGAGATCGCTCTTTTCGCGCTACGTAATGCGAGAAACACGTTATCTGGTGTTTTCACCACTCCACAGTGCGTTTGGTATGCAGAACCGGAGATATCTTGGTTTCGGTCGGGTTTCAAGCTGAGATATGCATTTTCTACGATAATCCTGGTGAGACTTCTGTCAGAAGTATGCAGAATCTTCGAGATCGCTCTTTTCGAGCTATTTAATGCGAGAAACACGTTATCTGGTGTATTCACCACTCCACAGTGCGTTTGATATGCAGAACCGGCGACATCTTGGCTTTCTTCGGGGTTCAAGCTCAGATATGCATTTTCTACGATAATCTTGGTTAGACTTCTGTCAGAAGTATACAGAATCATCGGGATCGCTCTTTTCGAGTTATTTAATGCGAGAAACACGTTATCTGGTGTTTTCACGACTCCACAGTGCGTTTAACATGCAGAACGGGCGACATCTTGGATTTCGTCGGGTTCACGCTGAGATATGCATTTTCTACGATAATCTTGGTGAGACGTCTGTCAGAAGTATGCAGAATCATCGGAATCGCTCTTTTCGAGCTATTTAATGCGAGAAACACGTTATCTGGTGTATTCACCACTCCACAGTGCGTTTGATATGCAGAACCGGCGACATCTTGGCTTTCTTCGGGGTTCAAGCTGAGATATGCATTTTCTACGATAATCTTGGTTAGACTTCTGTCAGAAGTATGCAGAATCATCGGGATCGCTCTTTTCGAGTTATTTAATGCGAGAAACACGTTATCTGGTGTTTTCACGACTCCACAGTGCGTTTAACATGCAGAACGGGCGACATCTTGGATTTCGTCGGGTTCACGCTGAGATATGCATTTTCTACGATAATCTTGGTGAGACCTCTGTCAGAAGTATGTAGAAACTTCGACATCGCTCCTTTCGCGCTACTTAATGCGAGAAACACGTTATCTGGTGTTTTCACCACTCCACAGTGCGTTTGATATGCAGAACCGGCGACATCTTGATTTTCGTGAGATTTCAAGCTGAGATATGCATTTTCTACGATAATCTTGGTGAGACATCTGTCAGAAGTATGCAGAATCATCGGGATCGCTCTTTTCGAGCTATTTAATGCGAGAAACACGTTATCTGGTGTTTTCACCATTCCACAGTGCGTTTGATATGCAGAACCGGCGACATCTTGGATTTCGCCGGGTTTCAAGCTGAGATATGCATTTTCTACGATAATCCTGGTGAGACTTCTGTCAGAAGTATGCAGAATCTTCGAGATCGCTCTTTTCGAGCTACTTAAAGCGAGAAACACGTTATCTGGTGTTTTCACCACTCCACAGTGCGTTTGATATACAGAACCGGCGACATCTTGGATTTCGTCGGGGTTCAAGCTGACATATGCATTTTCTACCATAATCTTGGTGAGACGTCTGTCAGAAGTATGCAGAATCATCGGAATCGCTCTTTTCGAGCTATTTAATGCGAGAAACACGTTATCTGGTGTATTCACCACTCCACAGTGCGTTTGATATGCAGAACCGGCGACATCTTGGCTTTCTTCGGGGTTCAAGCTGAGATATGCATTTTCTACGATAATCTTGGTGAGACCTCTGTCAGAAGTATGTAGAAACTTCGAGATCGCTCTTTTCGCGCTACTTAAAGCGAGAAACACGTTATCTGGTGTTTTCACCACTCCACAGTGCGTTTGATATACAGAACCGGCGACATCTTGGATTTCGTCGGGGTTCAAGCTGAGATATGCATTTTCTACCATAATCTTGGTGAGACGTCTGTCAGAAGTATGCAGAATCATCTGAATCGCTCTTTTCGAGCTATTTAATGCGAGAAACACGTTATCTGGTGTATTCACCACTCCACAGTGCGTTTGATATGCAGAACCGGCGACATCTTGGCTTTCTTCGGGGTTCAAGCTGAGATATGCATTTTCTACGATAATCTTGGTTAGACTTCTGTCAGAAGTATGCAGAATCATCGGGATCGCTCTTTTCGAGTTATTTAATGCGAGAAACACGTTATCTGGTGTTTTCACGACTCCACAGTGCGTTTAACATGCAGAACGGGCGACATCTTGGATTTCGTCGGGTTCACGCTGAGATATGCATTTTCTACGATAATCTTGGTGAGACCTCTGTCAGAAGTATGTAGAAACTTCGAGATCGCTCTTTTCGCGCTACTTAATGCGAGAAACACGTTATCTGGTGTTTTCACCACTCCACAGTGCGTTTGGTATGCAGAACCGGAGATATCTTGGTTTCGGTCGGGTTTCAAGCTGAGATATGCATTTTCTACGATAATCTTGGTGAGACATCTGTCAGAAGTATGCAGAATCATCGGGATCGCTCTTTCCGAGCTATTTAATGCGAGAAACACGTTATCTGGTGTTTTCACCACTCCACAGTGCGTTTGATATGCAGAACCGGCGACATCTTGGATTTCGCCGGGTTTCAAGCTGAGATATGCATTTTCTACGATAATCCTGGTGAGACTTCTGTCAGAAGTATGCAGAATCTTCGAGATCGCTCTTTTCGAGCTACTTAAAGCGAGAAACACGTTATCTGATGTTTTCACCACTCCACAGTGCGTTTGATATACAGAACCGGCGACATCTTGGATTTCGTCGGGGTTCAAGCTGAGATATGCATTTTCTACCATAATCTTGGTGAGACGTCTGTCAGAAGTATGCAGAATCATCGGAATCGCTCTTTTCGAGCTATTTAATGCGAGAAACACGTTATCTGGTGTATTCACCATTCCACAGTGCGTTTGATATGCAGAACCGGCGACATCTTGGCTTTCTTCGGGGTTCAAGCTGAGATATGCATTTTCTACGATAATCTAGGTGAGACTTCTGTCAGAAGTATGCAGAATCATCGGGATCGCTCTTTTCGAGTTATTTAATGCGAGAAACACGTTATCTGGTGTTTTCACGACTCCACAGTGCGTTTAACATGCAGAACGGGCGACATCTTGGATTTCGTCGGGTTCACGCTGAGATATGCATTTTCTACGATAATCTTGGTGAGACCTCTGTCAGAAGTATGCAGAATCATCTAGATCGCGCTTTTCGAGCTATTTAATGCGAGAAACACGTTATCTGGTTGTTTTCACCACTCCACAGTGCGTTTGATATGCAGAACCGGCGACATCTTGGCTTTCTTCGGGTATCAAACTGAGATATGCATTTTCTACGATAATCTTGGTGAGACTTCTCTCAGAAGTATGCAGAATCATCGAGGTCGCTCTTTTCGAGCTACTTAATGCGAGAAACACGTTATCTGGTTTTTTCAACACTCCACAGTGCGTTTGACATGCAGAACCGGCGACATCTTGGATTTCGTCGGGTTCACGCTGAGATATGCATTTTCTACGATAATCTTGGTGAGACCTCTGTCAGAAGTATGCAGAATCATCTAGATCGCTCTTTTCGAGCTATTTAATGCGAGTAACACGTTTTCTGGTGTATTCACCACTCCACAGTTCGTTTGATACGCAGAACCGGAGATATCTTGGTTTCGGTCGGGTTTCAAGCTGAGATATGCATTTTCTACGATAATCTTGGTGAGATGTCTGTCAGAAGTATGCAAAATCATCGGGATCGCTCTTTTCGAGCTATTTAATGCGAGAAACACGTTATCTGGTGTTTTCACCACTCCACAGTGCGTTTGATATGCAGAACCGGCGACATCTTGGCTTTCTTCGGGTATCAAGCTGAGATATGCTTTTTCTACGATAATCTTGGTGAGACTTCCCTCAGAAGTATGCAGAATCATCGGGATCGCGCTTTTCGAGCTATTTAATGCGAGAAACACGTTATCTGGTTGTTTTCACCACTCCACAGTGCGTTTGATAAGCAGAACCGGCGACATCTTGAGTTTCGTGAGATTTCAAGCTAAAGATATGCATTTTCTACGATAATCTTGGTGAGACTTCTGTCAGAAGTATGCAGAATCATCTAGATCGCTCTTTTCGAGCTACTTAATGCGAGAAACACGTTTTCTGGTGTTTTCACCACTCCACAGTCCGTTTGATGTGCAGAACAGGAGATAACATGGTTTTCGTGAGGTTTGAAGCTGAGATATGCATTTTCTGCAATAATCTTGGTGAGACTTCAGTCAGAAGTATGCAGAATCATCTAGATCGCTCGTTTCGAGCTATCTAATGCGAAAAAACGAGTTTTCTGGTGTTTTCAACATTCCACAGTGCGTTTGATATGCAGAACCGGCGATATCTTGGCTTTCTTCGGGTATCAAGCTGAGATATGCATTTTCTACGATAATCTTGGTGAGACTTCTCTCAGAAGTATGCAGAATCATCTAGATCGCTCTTTTCGAGCTATTTAAGGCGAGAAACACGTTATCTGGTGCTTTCACCACTTCACAGTGCGTTCGATATGCAGAACAGGCGACATCTTGGCTTTCTTCGGGTATCAAGCTGAGATATGCATTTTCTACGATAATCATGGTGAGACTTCTCTCAGAAGTATGCAGAATCATCGTGATCGCGCTTTTCGAGCTATTTAATGCGAGAAACACGTTATCTGGTTGTTTTCACCACTCCACAGTGCGTTCGATATGCAGAACCGGCGACATCTTGAGTTTCGTGAGATTTCAAGCTGAGATATGCCTTTTCTACGATAATCTTGGTGAGACTTCTGTCAGAAGTATGCAGAATACTCGAGATCGCTCTTTTCGAGCTACTTAATGCGAGAAGCACGTTATCTGGTGTTTTCACCACTCCACAGTGCGTTTGACATGCAGAACCGGCGACATCTTGGATTTCGTCGGGTTCACGCTGAGATATGCATTTTCTACGATAATCTTGGTGAGACCTCTGTCAGAAGTATGCAGAATCATCTAGATCGCTCTTTTCGAGCTATTTAATGCGAGAAACACGTTTTCAGTTGTATTCACCACTCCACAGTACGTTTGACATGCAGAACCGTAGATATCTCGGTTTCGGTCGGGTTTCAAGCTGAGATATGCATTTTCTACCATAATCTTGGTTAGACGTCTGTCAGAAGTATGCAGAATCATCGGGATCGCTCTTTTCGTGCTACTTAATGCGAGGAACACGTTATCTGGTGTTTTCACCACTCCACAGTTCGTTTGATACGCAGAACCGGAGATATCTTGGTTTCGGTCGGGTTTCAAGCTGAGATATGCATTTTCTACGATAATATTGGTGAGACGTCTGTCAGAAGTATGCAGAATCATCAGGATCGCTCTTTTCGTGCTACTTAATGCGAGGAACACGTTATCTGGTGTTTTCACCACTCCACAGTTCGTTTGATACGCAGAACCGGAGATATCTTGGCTTTCTTCGGGTATCAAGCTGAGATATGCATTTTCTACGATAATCATGGTGAGACTTCTCTCAGAAGTATGCAGAATCTTCGTGATCGCGCTTTTCGAGCTATTTAATGCGAGAAACACGTTATCTGGTGGTTTTCACCACTCCACAGTGCGTTTGATATGCAGAACCGGCGACATCTTGCGTTTCGTGAGATATCAAGCTGAGATATGCATTTTCTACGATAATCTTGGTGAGACTTCTGTCAGAAGTATGCAGAATACTCGAGATCGCTCTTTTCGAGCTACTTAATGCGAGAAACACGTTATCTGGTGTTTTCACCACTCCACAGTGCGTTTGACATGCAGAACCGGCGACATCTTGGATTTCGTCGGGTTCACGCTGAGATATGCATTTTCTACGATAATCTTGGTGAGACCTCTGTCAGAAGTATGCAGAATCATCTAGATCGCTCTTTTCGAGCTATTTAATGCGAGAAACACGTTTTCTGGTGTATTCACCACTCCACAGTACGTTTGACATGCAGAACCGTAGATATCTCGGTTTCGGTCGGGTTTCAAGCTGAGATATGCATTTTCTACCATAATCTTGGTTAGACGTCTGTCAGAAGTATGCAGAATCATTGGGATCGCTCTTTTCGTGCTACTTAATGCGAGGAACACGTTATCTGGTGTTTTCACCACTCCACAGTGCTTTTGACATGCAGAACCGGCGACATCTTGGATTTCGTCGGGGTTCAAGCTGAGATATGCATTTTCTACGATAATCTTGGTGAGACTTCTGTCAGAAGTATGCAGAATCATCGGGATCGCTCTTTTCGAGCTATTTAATGCGAGAAACACGTTATCTGGTGTTTTCACCACTCCACAGTGCGTTTGACATGCAGAACCGGCGACATCTTGGATTTCGTCGGGGTTCACGCTTAGATATGCATTTTCTACGATAATCTTGGTGAGACTTCTGTCAGAAGTATGCAGAAACATCGGGATCGCTCTTTTCGAGCTATTTAATGCGAGAAACACGTTATCTGGTGTTTTCACCACTCCACAGTGCGTTTGACATGCAGAACCGGCGACATCTTTGATTTCGTCGGGGTTCACGCTGAGATATGCATTTTCTACGATAATCTTGGTGAGACCTCTGTCAGAAGTATGCAGAATCATCTAGATCGCTCTTTTCGAGCTATTTAATGCGACAAACACGTTTTCTGATGTATTCACCACTCCACAGATCGTTTGACATGCAGAACCAGAGATATCTTGGTTTCGGTCGGGTTTCAAGCTGAGATATGCATTTTCTACGATAATCTTGGTGAGACTTCTGTCAGAAGTATGCAGAATCATCGGGATCGCTCATTTCGAGCTATTTAATGCGAGAAACACGTTATCTGGTTGTTTTCACCACTCCACAGTGCGTTTGATATGCAGAACCGGCGACATCTTGAGTTTCGTGAGATTTCAAGCTGAGATATGCATTTTCTACGATAATCTTGGTGAGACTTCTGTCAGAAGTATGCAGAATCATCGGGATCGCTCTTTTCGAGCTATTTAATGCGAGAAACACGTTATCTGGTGTTTTCACCACTCCACAGATCGTTTGACATGCAGAACCGGCGACATCTTGGATTTCGTCGGGGTTCACGCTGAGATATGCATTTTCTACGATAATCTTGGTGAGACTTCTGTCAGAAGTATGCAGAAACTCCGAGATCGCTCATTTCGAGCTATTTAATGCGAGAAACACGTTATCTGGTTTTTTCACCACTCCACAGTACGTTTGACATGCAGAACCGGAGATATCATGGTTTCGGTCGGGTTTCAAGCTGAGATATGCATGTTCTACGATAATCCTGGTGAGACTTCTGTCAGAAGTATGCAGAATCATCGGGATCGCTCTTTTCGAGCTATTTAATGCGAGAAACACGTTATTTGGTTTTTTCACCACTCCACAGTGCGTTTGACATGCAGAACCGGCGACATCTTGGATTTCGTCGGGGTTCAAGCTGAGATATGCATTTTCTACGATAATCTTGGTGAGACTTCTGTCAGAAGTATGCAGAATCATCGGGATCGCTCTTTTCGAGCTATTTAATGCGAGAAACACGTTATCTGGTGTTTTCACCACTCCACAGTGCGTTTGACATGCAGAACCGGCGACATCTTGGATTTCGGCGGGGTTCAAGCTGAGATATGCATTTTCTACGATAATCTTGGTGAGACTTCTGTCAGAAGTATGCAGAATCATCGGGATCGCTCTTTTCGAGCTATTTAATGCGAGAAACACGTTATTTGGTTTTTTCACCACTCCACAGAGCGTTTGACATGCAGATCCGGCGACATCTTGAATTTCGTCGGGGTTCAAGCTGAGATATGCATTTTCTACGATAATCTTGGTGAGACTTCTGTCAGAAGTATGCAGAATCATGGGGATCGCTCTTTTCGAGCTATTTAATGCGAGAAACACGTTATCTGGTGTTTTCACCACTCCACAGTGCGTTTGACATGCAGAACCGGCGACATCTTGGATTTCGTCAGGGTTCAAGCTGAGATATGCATTTTCTACGATAATCTTGGTGAGACTTCAGTCAGAAGTATGCAGAATCATCGGGTTCGCTCTTATCGAGCTATTTAATGCGAGAAACTCGTTATCTGGTGTTTTCACCACTCCACAGTGCGTTTGATATGCAGAACCGGAGATATCTTGGTTTCGGTCGGGTTTCAAGCTGAGATATGCATTTACTACGATAATCTTGGTGAGACTTCTGTCAGAAGTTTGCAGAATCATCGGGATCGTTCATTTCGAGCTATTTAATGCGAGAAACACGTTATCTGGTTGTTTTCACCACTCCACAGTGCGTTTGATATGCAGAACCGGCGCCATCTTGAGTTTCGTGAGATTTCAAGCTGAGATATGCATTTTCTACGATAATCTTGGTGATACTTCTGTCAGAAGTATGCAGAATCATCGGGATCGCTCTTTTCGAGCTATTTAATGCGAGAAACACGTTATCTGGTGTTTTCACCACTCCACAGTGCGTTTGACATGCAGAACCGGCGACATCTTGGATTTCGGCGGGGTTCAAGCTGAGATATGCATTTTCTACGATAATCTTGGTGAGACTTCCGTCAGAAGTATGCAGAAACTCCGAGATCGCTATTTTCGAGCTACTTAATGCGAGGAACACGTTAACTGGTGTTTTCACCACACCACAGTTCGTTTGATACGCAGAACCGGAGATATCTTGGTTTCGGTCGGGTTTCAAGCTGAGATATGCATTTTCTACGATAATCTTGGTGAGACTTCTGTCAGAAGTATGCAGAATCATCGGGATCGCTCTTTTCGAGCTATTTAATGCGAGAAACACGTTATTTGGTTTTTTCACCACTCCACAGAGCGTTTGACATACAGATCCGGCGACATCTTGAATTTCGTCGGGGTTCAAGCTGAGATATGCATTTTCTACGATAATCTTGGTGAGACTTCTGTCAGAAGTATGCAGAATCATGGGGATCGCTCTTTTCGAGCTATTTAATGCGAGAATCACGTTATCTGGTGTTTTCACCACTCCACAGTGCGTTTGACATGCAGAACCGGCGACATCTTGGATTTCGTCGGGGTTCAAGCTGAGATATGCATTTTCTACGATAATCTTGGTGAGACTTCAGTCAGAAGTATGCAGAATCATCGGGTTCGCTCTTATCGAGCTATTTAATGCGAGAAACACGTTATCTGGTGTTTTCATCACTCCACAGTGCGTTTGATATGCAGAACCGGAGATATCTTGGTTTCGGTCGGGTTTCAAGCTGAGATATGCATTTTCTACGATAATCTTGGTGAGACTTCTGTCAGAAGTATGCAGAATCATCGGGATCGCTCATTTCGAGCTATTTAATGCGAGAAACACGTTATCTGGTTGTTTTCACCACTCCACAGTGCGTTTGATATGCAGAACCGGCGCCATCTTGAGTTTCGTGAGATTTCAAGCTGAGATATGCATTTTCTACGATAATCTTGGTGAGACTTCTGTCAGAAGTATGCAAAATCATCGGGATCGCTCTTTTCGAGCTATTTAATGCGAGCAACACGTTATCTGGTGTTTTCACCACTCCACAGTGCGTTTGATATGCAGAACCGGCGACATCTTGGCTTTCTTCGGGTATCAAGCTGAGATATGCATTTTCTACGATAATCTTGGTGAGACTTCTCTCAGAAGTATGCAGAATCATCTAGATCGCTCTTTTCGAGCTATTTAATGCGAGAAACACGTTTACTGGTGTATTCACCACTCCACAGTACGTTTGACATGCAGAACCGGAGATATCTTGGTTTCGGTCGGGTTTCAAGCTGAGATATGCATGTTCTACGATAATCCTGGTGAGACTTCTGTCAGAAGTATGCAGAATCATCGGGATCGCTCTTTTCGAGCTATTTAATGCGAGAAACACGTTATCTGGTGTTTTCACCACTCCACAGTGCGTTTGACATGAAGAACCGGCGACATCTTGGATTTCGTCGGGGTTCAAGCTGAGATATGCATTTTCTACGATAATCTTGGTGAGACTTCAGTCAGAAGTATGCAGAATCATCGGGTTCGCTCTTTTCGAGCTATTTAATGCGAGAAACACGTTATCTGGTGTTTTCACCACTCCACAGTGCGTTTGACATGCAGAACCGGCGACATCTTGGATTTCGTCGGGGTTCACGCTGAGATATGCATTTTCTACGATAATCTTGGTGAGACTTCTGTCAGAAGTATGCAGAATCTTCGAGATCGCTCTTTTCGAGCTACTTAATGCGAGAAACACGTTATCTGGTGTTTTCACCACTCCACAGTGCGTTTGACATGCAGAACCGGCGACATCTTGGATTTCGTCGGGGTTCACGCTGAGATATGCATTTTCTACGATAATCTTGGTGAGACTTCTGTCAGAAGTATGCAGAATCATCGGGATCGCTCTTTTCGAGCTATTTAATGCGAGAAACACGTTATCTGGTGTTTTCACCACTCCACAGTGCGTTTGACATGCAGAACCGGCGACATCTTGGATTTCGTCGGGGTTCACGCTGAGATATGCATTTTCTACGATAATCTTGGTGAGACTTCTGTCAGAAGTATGCAGAATCATCGGGATCGCTCTTTTCGAGCTATTTAATGCGAGAAACACGTTATCTGGTGTTTTCACCACTCCACAGTGCGTTTGACATGCAGAACCGGCGACATCTTGGATTTCGTCGGGGTTCACGCTGAGATATGCATTTTCTACGATAATCTTGGTGAAACTTCTGTCAGAAGTATGCAGAATCATTGGGATCGCTCTTTTCGAGCTATTTAATACGAGCAACACGTTATCTGGTGTTTTCACCACTCCACAGTGCGTTTGATATGCAGAACCGGCGACATCTTGGCTTTCTTCGGGTATCAAGCTGAGATATGCATTTTCTACGATAATCTTGGTGAGACTTCTCTCAGAAGTATGCAGAATCATCGGGATCGCGCTTTTCGAGCTATTTAATGCGAGAAACACGTTATCTGGTTGTTTTCACCACTCCACAGTGCGTTCGATATGCAGAACCGGCGACATCTTGAGTTTCGTGAGATTTCAAGCTGAGATATGCATTTTCTACGATAATCTTGGTGAGACTTCTGTCAGAAGTATGCAGAATCATCGGGATCGCTCTTTTCGAGCTATTTAATGCGAGAAACACGTTATCTGGTGTTTTCACCACTCCACAGTGCGTTTGACATGCAGAACCGGCGACATCTTGGATTTCGGCGGGGTTCAAGCTGAGATATGCATTTTCTACGATAATCTTGGTGAGACTTCTGTCAGAAGTATGCAGAATCATCGGGATCGCTCTTTTCGAGCTATTTAATGCGAGAAACACGTTATTTGGTTTTTTCACCACTCCACAGAGCGTTTGACATGCAGATCCGGCGACATCTTGAATTTCGTCGGGGTTCAAGCTGAGATATGCATTTTCTACGATAATCTTGGTGAGACTTCTGTCAGAAGTATGCAGAATCATGGGGATCGCTCTTTTCGAGCTATTTAATGCGAGAAACACGTTATCTGGTGTTTTCACCACTCCACAGTGCGTTTGACATGCAGAACCGGCGACATCTTGGATTTCGTCAGGGTTCAAGCTGAGATATGCATTTTCTACGATAATCTTGGTGAGACTTCAGTCAGAAGTATGCAGAATCATCGGGTTCGCTCTTATCGAGCTATTTAATGCGAGAAACTCGTTATCTGGTGTTTTCACCACTCCACAGTGCGTTTGATATGCAGAACCGGAGATATCTTGGTTTCGGTCGGGTTTCAAGCTGAGATATGCATTTACTACGATAATCTTGGTGAGACTTCTGTCAGAAGTTTGCAGAATCATCGGGATCGTTCATTTCGAGCTATTTAATGCGAGAAACACGTTATCTGGTTGTTTTCACCACTCCACAGTGCGTTTGATATGCAGAACCGGCGCCATCTTGAGTTTCGTGAGATTTCAAGCTGAGATATGCATTTTCTACGATAATCTTGGTGATACTTCTGTCAGAAGTATGCAGAATCATCGGGATCGCTCTTTTCGAGCTATTTAATGCGAGAAACACGTTATCTGGTGTTTTCACCACTCCACAGTGCGTTTGACATGCAGAACCGGCGACATCTTGGATTTCGGCGGGGTTCAAGCTGAGATATGCATTTTCTACGATAATCTTGGTGAGACTTCCGTCAGAAGTATGCAGAAACTCCGAGATCGCTATTTTCGAGCTACTTAATGCGAGGAACACGTTAACTGGTGTTTTCACCACACCACAGTTCGTTTGATACGCAGAACCGGAGATATCTTGGTTTCGGTCGGGTTTCAAGCTGAGATATGCATTTTCTACGATAATCTTGGTGAGACTTCTGTCAGAAGTATGCAGAATCATCGGGATCGCTCTTTTCGAGCTATTTAATGCGAGAAACACGTTATTTGGTTTTTTCACCACTCCACAGAGCGTTTGACATACAGATCCGGCGACATCTTGAATTTCGTCGGGGTTCAAGCTGAGATATGCATTTTCTACGATAATCTTGGTGAGACTTCTGTCAGAAGTATGCAGAATCATGGGGATCGCTCTTTTCGAGCTATTTAATGCGAGAAACACGTTATCTGGTGTTTTCACCACTCCACAGTGCGTTTGACATGCAGAACCGGCGACATCTTGGATTTCGTCGGGGTTCAAGCTGAGATATGCATTTTCTACGATAATCTTGGTGAGACTTCAGTCAGAAGTATGCAGAATCATCGGGTTCGCTCTTATCGAGCTATTTAATGCGAGAAACACGTTATCTGGTGTTTTCATCACTCCACAGTGCGTTTGATATGCAGAACCGGAGATATCTTGGTTTCGGTCGGGTTTCAAGCTGAGATATGCATTTTCTACGATAATCTTGGTGAGACTTCTGTCAGAAGTATGCAGAATCATCGGGATCGCTCATTTCGAGCTATTTAATGCGAGAAACACGTTATCTGGTTGTTTTCACCACTCCACAGTGCGTTTGATATGCAGAACCGGCGCCATCTTGAGTTTCGTGAGATTTCAAGCTGAGATATGCATTTTCTACGATAATCTTGGTGAGACTTCTGTCAGAAGTATGCAAAATCATCGGGATCGCTCTTTTCGAGCTATTTAATGCGAGCAACACGTTATCTGGTGTTTTCACCACTCCACAGTGCGTTTGATATGCAGAACCGGCGACATCTTGGCTTTCTTCGGGTATCAAGCTGAGATATGCATTTTCTACGATAATCTTGGTGAGACTTCTCTCAGAAGTATGCAGAATCATCTAGATCGCTCTTTTCGAGCTATTTAATGCGAGAAACACGTTTACTGGTGTATTCACCACTCCACAGTACGTTTGACATGCAGAACCGGAGATATCTTGGTTTCGGTCGGGTTTCAAGCTGAGATATGCATGTTCTACGATAATCTTGGTGAGACTTCTGTCAGAAGTATGCAGAATCATCGGGATCGCTCTTTTCGAGCTATTTAATGCGAGAAACACGTTATCTGGTGTTTTCACCACTCCACAGTGCGTTTGACATGCAGAACCGGCGACATCTTGGATTTCGTCGGGGTTCACGCTGAGATATGCATTTTCTACGATAATCTTGGTGAGACTTCTGTCAGAAGTATGCAGAATCATCGGGATCGCTCTTTTCGAGCTATTTAATGCGAGAAACACGTTATCTGGTGTTTTCACCACTCCACAGTGCGTTTGACATGCAGAACCGGCGACATCTTGGATTTCGTCGGGGTTCACGCTGAGATATGCATTTTCTACGATAATCTTGGTGAAACTTCTGTCAGAAGTATGCAGAATCATTGGGATCGCTCTTTTCGAGCTATTTAATACGAGCAACACGTTATCTGGTGTTTTCACCACTCCACAGTGCGTTTGATATGCAGAACCGGCGACATCTTGGCTTTCTTCGGGTATCAAGCTGAGATATGCATTTTCTACGATAATCTTGGTGAGACTTCTCTCAGAAGTATGCAGAATCATCGGGATCGCGCTTTTCGAGCTATTTAATGCGAGAAACACGTTATCTGGTTGTTTTCACCACTCCACAGTGCGTTCGATATGCAGAACCGGCGACATCTTGAGTTTCGTGAGATTTCAAGCTGAGATATGCATTTTCTACGATAATCTTGGTGAGACTTCTGTCAGAAGTATGCAGAATCTTCGAGATCGCTCTTTTCGAGCTACTTAATGCGAGAAACACGTTATCTGGTGTTTTCACCACTCCACAGATCGTTTGACATGCAGAACCGGCGACATCTTGGATTTCGTCGGGGTTCACGCTGAGATATGCATTTTCTACGATAATCTTGGTGAGACTTCTGTCAGAAGTATGCAGAATCATCGGGATCGCTCTTTTCGAGCTATTTACTGCGAGAAACACGTTATCTGGTGTTTTCACCACTCCACAGTGCGTTTGACATGCAGAACCGGCGACATCTTGGATTTCGTCGGGGTTCACGCTGAGATATGCATTTTCTACGATAATCTTGGTGAGACTTCTGTCAGAAGTATGCAGAATCATCGGGATCGCTCTTTTCGAGCTATTTAATGCGAGAAACACGTTATCTGGTGTTTTCACCACTCCACAGTGCGTTTGACATGCAGAACCGGCGACATCTTGGATTTCGTCGGGGTTCAAGCTGAGATATGCATTTTCTACGATAATCTTGGTGAGACCTCTGTCAGAAGTATGCAGAATCATCTAGATCGCTCTTTTCGTGCTATTTAATGCGAGAAACACGTTATCTGGTGTTTTCACGACTCCACAGATCGTTTGACATGCAGAACCGGCGACATCTTGGCTTTCTTCGGGTATCAAGCTGAGATATGCATTTTCTACGATAATCTTGGTGAGACTTCTGTCAGAAGTATGCAGAATCATCGGGATCGCTCTTTTCGAGCTATTTAATGCGAGAAACACGTTATCTGGTGTTTTCACCACTCCACAGATCGTTTGACATGCAGAACCGGCGACATCTTGGATTTCGTCGGGGTTCACGCTGAGATATGCATTTTCTACGATAATCTTGGTGAGACTTCTGTCAGAAGTATGCAGAAACTCCGAGATCGCTCATTTCGAGCTATTTAATGCGAGAAACACGTTATCTGGTTTTTTCACCACTCCACAGTACGTTTGACATGCAGAACCGGAGATATCATGGTTTCGGTCGGGTTTCAAGCTGAGATATGCATGTTCTACGATAATCCTGGTGAGACTTCTGTCAGAAGTATGCAGAATCATCGGGATCGCTCTTTTCGAGCTATTTAATGCGAGAAACACGTTATTTGGTTTTTTCACCACTCCACAGTGCGTTTGACATGCAGAACCGGCGACATCTTGGATTTCGTCGGGGTTCAAGCTGAGATATGCATTTTCTACGATAATCTTGGTGAGACTTCTGTCAGAAGTATGCAGAATCATCGGGATCGCTCTTTTCGAGCTATTTAATGCGAGAAACACGTTATCTGGTGTTTTCACCACTCCACAGTGCGTTTGACATGCAGAACCGGCGACATCTTGGATTTCGGCGGGGTTCAAGCTGAGATATGCATTTTCTACGATAATCTTGGTGAGACTTCTGTCAGAAGTATGCAGAATCATCGGGATCGCTCTTTTCGAGCTATTTAATGCGAGAAACACGTTATCTGGTGTTTTCACCACTCCACAGTGCGTTTGACATGCAGAACCGGCGACATCTTGGATTTCGTCGGGGTTCACGCTGAGATATGCATTTTCTACGATAATCTTGGTGAGACTTCTGTCAGAAGTATGCAGAATCATTGGGATCGCTCTTTTCGAGCTATTTAATACGAGCAACACGTTATCTGGTGTTTTCACCACTCCACAGTGCGTTTGATATGCAGAACCGGCGACATCTTGGCTTTCTTCGGGTATCAAGCTGAGATATGCATTTTCTACGATAATCTTGGTGAGACTTCTCTCAGAAGTATGCAGAATCATCGGGATCGCGCTTTTCGAGCTATTTAATGCGAGAAACACGTTATCTGGTTGTTTTCACCACTCCACAGTGCGTTCGATATGCAGAACCGGCGACATCTTGAGTTTCGTGAGATTTCAAGCTGAGATATGCATTTTCTACGATAATCTTGGTGAGACTTCTGTCAGAAGTATGCAGAATCTTCGAGATCGCTCTTTTCGAGCTACTTAATGCGAGAAACACGTTATCTGGTGTTTTCACCACTCCACAGATCGTTTGACATGCAGAACCGGCGACATCTTGGATTTCGTCGGGGTTCACGCTGAGATATGCATTTTCTACGATAATCTTGGTGAGACTTCTGTCAGAAGTATGCAGAATCATCGGGATCGCTCTTTTCGAGCTATTTACTGCGAGAAACACGTTATCTGGTGTTTTCACCACTCCACAGTGCGTTTGACATGCAGAACCGGCGACATCTTGGATTTCGTCGGGGTTCACGCTGAGATATGCATTTTCTACGATAATCTTGGTGAGACTTCTGTCAGAAGTATGCAGAATCATCGGGATCGCTCTTTTCGAGCTATTTAATGCGAGAAACACGTTATCTGGTGTTTTCACCACTCCACAGTGCGTTTGACATGCAGAACCGGCGACATCTTGGATTTCGTCGGGGTTCAAGCTGAGATATGCATTTTCTACGATAATCTTGGTGAGACCTCTGTCAGAAGTATGCAGAATCATCTAGATCGCTCTTTTCGTGCTATTTAATGCGAGAAACACGTTATCTGGTGTTTTCACGACTCCACAGATCGTTTGACATGCAGAACCGGCGACATCTTGGCTTTCTTCGGGTATCAAGCTGAGATATGCATTTTCTACGATAATCTTGGTGAGACTTCTGTCAGAAGTATGCAGAATCATCGGGATCGCTCTTTTCGAGCTATTTAATGCGAGAAACACGTTATCTGGTGTTTTCACCACTCCACAGATCGTTTGACATGCAGAACCGGCGACATCTTGGATTTCGTCGGGGTTCACGCTGACATATGCATTTTCTACGATAATCTTGGTGAGACTTCTGTCAGAAGTATGCAGAAACTCCGAGATCGCTCATTTCGAGCTATTTAATGCGAGAAACACGTTATCTGGTTTTTTCACCACTCCACAGTACGTTTGTCATGCAGAACCGGAGATATCATGGTTTCGGTCGGGTTTCAAGCTGAGATATGCATGTTCTACGATAATCCTGGTGAGACTTCTGTCAGAAGTATGCAGAATCATCGGGATCGCTCTTTTCGAGCTATTTAATGCGAGAAACACGTTATTTGGTTTTTTCACCACTCCACAGTGCGTTTGACATGCAGAACCGGCGACATCTTGGATTTCGTCGGGGTTCAAGCTGAGATATGCATTTTCTACGATAATCTTGGTGAGACTTCTGTCAGAAGTATGCAGAATCATCGGGATCGCTCTTTTCGAGCTATTTAATGCGAGAAACACGTTATCTGGTGTTTTCACCACTCCACAGTGCGTTTGACATGCAGAACCGGCGACATCTTGGATTTCGGCGGGGTTCAAGCTGAGATATGCATTTTCTACGATAATCTTGGTGAGACTTCTGTCAGAAGTATGCAGAATCATCGGGATCGCTCTTTTCGAGCTATTTAATGCGAGAAACACGTTATTTGGTTTTTTCACCACTCCACAGAGCGTTTGACATGCAGATCCGGCGACATCTTGAATTTCGTCGGGGTTCAAGCTGAGATATGCATTTTCTACGATAATCTTGGTGAGACTTCTGTCAGAAGTATGCAGAATCATGGGGATCGCTCTTTTCGAGCTATTTAATGCGAGAAACACGTTATCTGGTGTTTTCACCACTCCACAGTGCGTTTGACATGCAGAACCGGCGACATCTTGGATTTCGTCGGGGTTCAAGCTGAGATATGCATTTTCTACGATAATCTTGGTGAGACTTCAGTCAGAAGTATGCAGAATCATCGGGTTCGCTCTTATCGAGCTATTTAATGCGAGAAACACGTTATCTGGTGTTTTCACCACTCCACAGTGCGTTTGATATGCAGAACCGGAGATATCTTGGTTTCGGTCGGGTTTCAAGCTGAGATATGCATTTTCTACGATAATCTTGGTGAGACTTCTGTCAGAAGTATGCAGAATCATCGGGATCGTTCATTTCGAGCTATTTAATGCGAGAAACACGTTATCTGGTTGTTTTCACCACTCCACAGTGCGTTTGATATGCAGAACCGGCGCCATCTTGAGTTTCGTGAGATTTCAAGCTGAGATATGCATTTTCTACGATAATCTTGGTGAGACTTCTGTCAGAAGTATGCAGAATCATCGGGATCGCTCTTTTCGAGCTATTTAATGCGAGAAACACGTTATCTGGTGTTTTCACCACTCCACAGTGCGTTTGACATGCAGAACCGGCGACATCTTGGATTTCGGCGGGGTTCAAGCTGAGATATGCATTTTCTACGATAATCTTGGTGAGACTTCTGTCAGAAGTATGCAGAATCATCGGGATCGCTCTTTTCGAGCTATTTAATGCGAGAAACACGTTATTTGGTTTTTTCACCACTCCACAGATCGTTTGACATGCAGATCCGGCGACATCTTGAATTTCGTCGGGGTTCAAGCTGAGATATGCATTTTCTACGATAATCTTGGTGAGACTTCTGTCAGAAGTATGCAGAATCATGGGGATCGCTCTTTTCGAGCTATTTAATGCGAGAAACACGTTATCTGGTGTTTTCACCACTCCACAGATCGTTTGAAATGCAGAACCGGCGACATCTTGGATTTCGTCGGGGTTCACGCTGAGATATGCATTTTCTACAATTATCTTGGTGAGACTTCCGTCAGAAGTATGCAGAAACTCCGAGATCGCTATTTTCGAGCTACTTAATGCGAGGAACACGTTAACTGGTGTTTTCACCACACCACAGTTCGTTTGATACGCAGAACCGGAGATATCTTGGTTTCGGTCGGGTTTCAAGCTGAGATATGCATTTTCTACGATAATCTTGGTGAGACGTCTGTCAGAAGTATGCAGAATCATCGGTATCGCTCTTTTCGTGCTACTTAATGCGAGGAACACGTTATCTGGTGTTTTCACCACTCCACAGATCGTTTGACATGCAGAACCGGCGACATCTTGGTTTCGGTCGGGTTTCAAGCTGAGATATGCATTTTCTACGATAATCTTGGTGAGATGTCTGTCAGAAGTATGCAAAATCATCGGGATCGCTCTTTTCGAGCTATTTAATGCGAGCAACACGTTATCTGGTGTTTTCACCAATCCACAGTGCGTTTGATATGCAGAACCGGCGACATCTTGGCTTTCTTCGGGTATCAAGCTGAGATATGCATTTTCTACGATAATCTTGGTGAGACTTCTCTCAGAAGTATGCAGAATCATCTAGATCGCTCTTTTCGAGCTATTTAATGCGAGAAACACGTTTACTGGTGTATTCACCACTCCACAGTACGTTTGACATGCAGAACCGGAGATATCTTGGTTTCGGTCGGGTTTCAAGCTGAGATATGCATGTTCTACGATAATCCTGGTGAGACTTCTGTCAGAAGTATGCAGAATCATCGGGATCGCTCTTTTCGAGCTATTTAATGCGAGAAACACGTTATCTGGTGTTTTCACCACTCCACAGTGCGTTTGACATGAAGAACCGGCGACATCTTGGATTTCGTCGGGGTTCAAGCTGAGATATGCATTTTCTACGATAATCTTGGTGAGACTTCTGTCAGAAGTATGCAGAATCATGGGGATCGCTCTTTTCGAGCTATTTAATGCGAGAAACACGTTATCTGGTGTTTTCACCACTCCACAGTGCGTTTGACATGCAGAACCGGCGACATCTTGGATTTCGTCGGGGTTCAAGCTGAGATATGCATTTTCTACGATAATCTTGGTGAGACTTCAGTCAGAAGTATGCAGAATCATCGGGTTCGCTCTTATCGAGCTATTTAATGCGAGAAACACGTTATCTGGTGTTTTCACCACTCCACAGTGCGTTTGATATGCAGAACCGGAGATATCTTGGTTTCGGTCGGGTTTCAAGCTGAGATATGCATTTTCTACGATAATCTTGGTGAGACTTCTGTCAGAAGTATGCAGAATCATCGGGATCGTTCATTTCGAGCTATTTAATGCGAGAAACACGTTATCTGGTTGTTTTCACCACTCCACAGTGCGTTTGATATGCAGAACCGGCGCCATCTTGAGTTTCGTGAGATTTCAAGCTGAGATATGCATTTTCTACGATAATCTTGGTGAGACTTCTGTCAGAAGTATGCAGAATCATCGGGATCGCTCTTTTCGAGCTATTTAATGCGAGAAACACGTTATCTGGTGTTTTCACCACTCCACAGTGCGTTTGACATGCAGAACCGGCGACATCTTGGATTTCGGCGGGGTTCAAGCTGAGATATGCATTTTCTACGATAATCTTGGTGAGACTTCTGTCAGAAGTATGCAGAATCATCGGGATCGCTCTTTTCGAGCTATTTAATGCGAGAAACACGTTATTTGGTTTTTTCACCACTCCACAGATCGTTTGACATGCAGATCCGGCGACATCTTGAATTTCGTCGGGGTTCAAGCTGAGATATGCATTTTCTACGATAATCTTGGTGAGACTTCTGTCAGAAGTATGCAGAATCATGGGGATCGCTCTTTTCGAGCTATTTAATGCGAGAAACACGTTATCTGGTGTTTTCACCACTCCACAGATCGTTTGAAATGCAGAACCGGCGACATCTTGGATTTCGTCGGGGTTCACGCTGAGATATGCATTTTCTACAATTATCTTGGTGAGACTTCCGTCAGAAGTATGCAGAAACTCCGAGATCGCTATTTTCGAGCTACTTAATGCGAGGAACACGTTAACTGGTGTTTTCACCACACCACAGTTCGTTTGATACGCAGAACCGGAGATATCTTGGTTTCGGTCGGGTTTCAAGCTGAGATATGCATTTTCTACGATAATCTTGGTGAGACGTCTGTCAGAAGTATGCAGAATCATCGGTATCGCTCTTTTCGTGCTACTTAATGCGAGGAACACGTTATCTGGTGTTTTCACCACTCCACAGATCGTTTGACATGCAGAACCGGCGACATCTTGGTTTCGGTCGGGTTTCAAGCTGAGATATGCATTTTCTACGATAATCTTGGTGAGATGTCTGTCAGAAGTATGCAAAATCATCGGGATCGCTCTTTTCGAGCTATTTAATGCGAGCAACACGTTATCTGGTGTTTTCACCAATCCACAGTGCGTTTGATATGCAGAACCGGCGACATCTTGGCTTTCTTCGGGTATCAAGCTGAGATATGCATTTTCTACGATAATCTTGGTGAGACTTCTCTCAGAAGTATGCAGAATCATCTAGATCGCTCTTTTCGAGCTATTTAATGCGAGAAACACGTTTACTGGTGTATTCACCACTCCACAGTACGTTTGACATGCAGAACCGGAGATATCTTGGTTTCGGTCGGGTTTCAAGCTGAGATATGCATGTTCTACGATAATCCTGGTGAGACTTCTGTCAGAAGTATGCAGAATCATCGGGATCGCTCTTTTCGAGCTATTTAATGCGAGAAACACGTTATCTGGTGTTTTCACCACTCCACAGTGCGTTTGACATGAAGAACCGGCGACATCTTGGATTTCGTCGGGGTTCAAGCTGAGATATGCATTTTCTACGATAATCTTGGTGAGACTTCAGTCAGAAGTATGCAGAATCATCGGGATCGCTCTTTTCGAGCTATTTAATGCGAGAAACACGTTATTTGGTTTTTTCACCACTCCACAGTGCGTTTGACATGCAGAACCGGCGACATGTGGATTTCGTCGGGGTTCAAGCTGAGATATGCATTTTCTACGATAATCTTGGTGAGACGTCTGTCAGAAGTATGCAGAATCATCGGGATCGCTCTTTTCGAGCTATTTAATGCGAGAAACACGTTATCTGGTGTTTTCACCACTCCACAGTGCGTTTGACATGCAGAACCGGCGACATCTTGGATTTCGTCGGGGTCAAACTGAGATATGCATTTTCTACGATAATCTTGGTGAGACGTCTGTCAGAAGTATGCAGAATCATCGGGATCGCTCTTTTCGTGCTACTTAATGCGAGGAACACGTAATCTGGTGTTTTCACCACTCCACAGATCGTTTGACATGCAGAACCGGCGACATCTTGGTTTCGGTCGGGTTTCAAGCTGAGATATGCATTTTCTACGATAATCTTGGTGAAACTTCTGTCAGAAGTATGCAGAATCTTCGAGATCGCTCTTTTCGAGCTACTTAATGCGAGAAACACGTTATCTGGTGTTTTCACCACTCCACAGTGCGTTTGACATGCAGAACCGGCGACATGTGGATTTCGTCGGGGTTCAAGCTGAGATATGCATTTTCTACGATAATCTTGGTGAGACTTCTGTCAGAAGTATGCAGAATCATCGGGATCGCTCTTTTCGAGCTATTTAATGCGAGAAACACGTTATCTGGTGTTTTCACCACTCCACAGTGCGTTTGACATGCAGAACCGGCGACATCTTGGATTTCGTCGGGGTCAAGCTGAGATATGCATTTTCTACGATAATCTTGGTGAGATTTCAGTCAGAAGTATGCAGAATCATCGGGTTCGCTCTTTTCGAGCTATTTAATGCGAGAAACACGTTATCTGGTGTTTTCACCACTCCACAGTGCGTTTGATATGCAGAACCGGAGATATCTTGGTTTCGGTCGGGTTTCAAGCTGAGATATGCATTTTCTACGATAATCTTGGTGAGACATCTGTCAGAAGTATGCAGAATCATCGGGATCGCTCATTTCGAGCTATTTAATGCGAGAAACACGTTATCTGGTTTTTTCACCACTCCACAGTGCGTTTGACATGCAGAACCGGCGACATCTTGGATTTCGTCGGGGTTCAAGCTGAGATATGCATTTTCTACGATAATCTTGGTGAGACTTCTGTCAGAAGTATGCAGAATCATCGGGATCGCTCTTTTCGAGCTATTTAATGCGAGAAACACGTTATCTGGTTTTTTCACCACTCCACAGTGCGTTTGACATGCAGAACCGGCGACATCTTGGATTTCGTCGGGGTTCACGCTGAGATATGCATTTTCTACGATAATCTTGGTGAGACATCTGCCAGAAGTATGCAGAATCATCGGGATCGCTCATTTCGAGCTATTTAATGCGAGAAACACGTTATCTGGTTTTTTCACCACTCCACAGTGCGTTTGACATGCAGAACCGGCGACATCTTGGATTTCGTCGGGGTTCAAGCTGAGATATGCATTTTCTACGATAATCTTGGTGAGACGTCTGTCAGAAGTATGCAGAATCATCGGGATCGCTCTTTTCGTGCTACTTAATGCGAGGAACACGTAATCTGGTGTTTTCACCACTCCACAGATCGTTTGACATGCAGAACCGGCGACATCTTGGTTTCGGTCGGGTTTCAAGCTGAGATATGCATTTTCTACGATAATCTTGGTGAGATGTCTGTCAGAAGTATGCAAAATCATCGGGATCGCTCTTTTCGAGCTATTTAATGCGAGCAACACGTTATCTGGAGTTTTTACCACTCCACAGTGCGTTTGATATGCAGAACCGGCGACATCTTGGCTTTCTTCGGGTATCAAGCTGAGATATGCATTTTCTACGATAATCTTGGTGAGATGTCTGTCAGAAGTATGCAAAATCATCGGGATCGCTCTTTTCGAGCTATTTAATGCGAGCAACACGTTATCTGGTGTTTTTACCACTCCACAGTACGTTTGACATGCAGAACCGGAGATATCTTGGTTTCGGTCGGGTTTCAAGCTGAGATATGCATGTTCTACGATAATCCTGGTGAGACTTCTGTCAGAAGTATGCAGAATCATCGGGATCGCTCTTTTCGAGCTATTTAATGCGAGAAACACGTTATCTGGTGTTTTCACCACTCCACAGTGCGTTTGACATGAAGAACCGGCGACATCTTGGATTTCGTCGGGGTTCAAGCTGAGATATGCATTTTCTACGATAATCTTGGTGAGACTTCAGTCAGAAGTATGCAGAATCATCGGGTTCGCTCTTTTCGAGCTATTTAATGCGAGAAACACGTTATCTGGTGTTTTCACCACTCCACAGTGCGTTTGATATGCAGAACCGGAGATATCTTGGTTTCGGTCGGGTTTCAAGCTGAGATATGCATTTTCTACGATAATCTTGGTGAGACATCTGTCAGAAGTATGCAGAATCATCGGGATCGCTCTTTTCGAGCTATTTAATGCGAGCAACACGTTATCTGGTGTTTTCACCACTCCACAGTGCGTTTGATATGCAGAACCGGCGACATCTTGGCTTTCTTCGGGTATCAAGCTGAGATATGCATTTTCTACGATAATCTTGGTGAGACTTCTCTCAGAAGTATGCTGAATCATCGGGATCGCGCTTTTCGAGCTATTTAAAGCGAGAAACACGTTATCTGGTTGTTTTCACCACTCCACAGTGCGTTTGATATGCAGAACCGGCGACATCTTGAGTTTCGTGAGATTTCAAGCTGAGATATGCATTTTCTACGATAATCTTGGTGAGACTTCTGTCAGAAGTATGCAGAATCTTCGCGATCGCTCTTTTCGAGCTACTTAATGCGAGAAACACGTTATCTGGTGTTTTCACGACTCCACAGATCGTTTGACATGCAGAACCGGCGACATCTTGGATTTCGTCGGGGTTCACGCTGTGATATGCATTTTCTACGATAATCTTGGTGAGACTTCTGTCAGAAGTATGCAGAATCATCGGGATCGCTCTTTTCGAGCTATTTATTGCGAGAAACACGTTATCTGGTGTTTTCACCACTCCACATTGCGTTTGACATGCAGAACCGGCGACATGTTGGATTTCGTCGGGGTTCACGCTGAGATATGCATTTTCTACGATAATCTTGGTGAGACCTCTGTCAGAAGTATGCAGAATCATCTAGATCGCTCTTTTCGAGCTATTTAATGCGAGAAACACGTTTTCTGATGTTTTCACCACTCCACAGTGCGTTTGACATGCAGAACCGGCGACATCTTGGATTTCGTCGGGGTTCAAGCTGAGATATGCATTTTCTACGATAATCTTGGTGAGACTTCAGTCAGAAGTATGCAGAATCATCGGGTTCGCTCTTTTCGAGCTATTTAATGCGAGAAACACGTTATCTGGTGTTTTCACCACTCCACAGTGCGTTTGATATGCAGAACCGGAGATATCTTGGTTTCGGTCGGGTTTCAAGCTGAGATATGCATTTTCTACGATAATCTTGGTGAGACTTCTGTCAGAAGTATGCAGAATCATCGGGATCGCTCATTTCGAGCTATTTAATGCGAGAAACACGTTATCTGGTTGTTTTCACCATTCCACAGTGCGTTTGATATGCAGAACCGGCGACATCTTGAGTTTCGTGAGATTTCAAGCTGAGATATGCATTTTCTACGATAATCTTGGTGAGACTTCTGTCAGAAGTATGCAGAATCATCGGGATCGCTCTTTTCGAGCTATTTAATGCGAGAAACACGTTATCTGGTGTTTTCACCACTCCACAGATCGTTTGAAATGCAGAACCGGCGACATCTTGGATTTCGTCGGGGTTCACGCTGAGATATGCATTTTCTACAATAATCTTGGTGAGACTTCTGTCAGAAGTATGCAGAAACTCCGAGATCGCTATTTTCGAGCTACTTAATGCGAGGAACACGTTAACTGGTGTTTTCACCACTCCACAGTTCGTTTGATACGCAGAACCGGAGATATCTTGGTTTCGGTCGGGTTTCAAGCTGAGATATGCATTTTCTACGATAATCTTGGTGAGACGTCTGTCAGAAGTATGCAGAATCATCGGGATCGCTCTTTTCGTGCTACTTAATGCGAGGAACACGTTATCTGGTGTTTTCACCACTCCACAATTCGTTTGACATGCAGAACCGGCGACATCTTGGTTTCGGTCGGGTTTCAAGCTGAGATATGCATTTTCTACGATAATCTTGGTGAGATGTCTGTCAGAAGTATGCAAAATCATCGGGATCTCTCTTTTCGAGCTATTTAATGCGAGCAACACGTTATCTGGTGTTTTCACCACTCCACAGTGCGTTTGATATGCAGAACCGGCGACATCTTGGCTTTCTTCGGGTATCAAGCTGAGATATGCATTTTCTACGATAATCTTGGTGAGACTTCTCTCAGAAGTATGCAGAATCATCGGGATCGCGCTTTTCGAGCTATTTAATGCGAGAAACACGTTATCTGGTTGTTTTCACCACTCCACTGTGCGTTTGATATGCAGAACCGGCGACATCTTGGATTTCGTCGGGGTTCACGCTGAGATATGCATTTTCTACGATAATCTTGGTGAGACTTCTGTCAGAAGTATGCAGAATCATCGGGATCGCTCATTTCGAGCTATTTAATGCGAGAAACACGTTATCTGGTTTTTTCACCACTCCACAGTGCGTTTGACATGCAGAACCGGCGACATCTTGGATTTCGTCGGGGTTCAAGCTGAGATATGCATTTTCTCCGATAATCTTGGTGAGACTTCTGTCAGAAGTATGCAGAATCTTCGAGATCGCTCTTTTCGAGCTACTTAATGCGAGAAACACGTTATCTGGTGTTTTCACCACTCCACAGATCGTTTGAAATGCAGAACCGGCGACATCTTGGATTTCGTCGTGGTTCACGCTGAGATATGCATTTTCTACAATAATCTTGGTGAGACTTCGGTCAGAAGTATGCAGAAACTCCGAGATCGCTATTTTCGAGCTATTTAATGCGAGAAACACGTTATCTGGTGTTTTCACCACTCCACAGTGCGTTTGATATGCAGAACCGGAGATATCTTGGTTTCGGTCGGGTTTCAAGCTGAGATATGCATTTTCTACGATAATCTTGGTGAGACTTCTGTCAGAAGTATGCAGAATCATCGGGATCGCTCATTTCGAGCTATTTAATGCGAGAAACACGTTATCTGGTTGTTTTCACCATTCCACAGTGCGTTTGATATGCAGAACCGGCGACATCTTGAGTTTCGTGAGATTTCAAGCTGAGATATGCATTTTCTACGATAATCTTGGTGAGACTTCTGTCAGAAGTATGCAGAATCATCGGGATCGCTCTTTTCGAGCTATTTAATGCGAGAAACACGTTATCTGGTGTTTTCACCACTCCACAGATCGTTTGAAATGCAGAACCGGCGACATCTTGGATTTCGTCGTGGTTCACGCTGAGATATGCATTTTCTACAATAATCTTGGTGAGACTTCGGTCAGAAGTATGCAGAAACTCCGAGATCGCTATTTTCGAGCTACTTAATGCGAGGAACACGTTAACTGGTGTTTTCACCACTCCACAGTTCGTTTGATACGCAGAACCGGAGATATCTTGGTTTCGGTCGGGTTTCAAGCTGAGATATGCATTTTCTACGATAATCTTGGTGAGACGTCTGTCAGAAGTATGCAGAATCATCGGGATCGCTCTTTTCGTACTACTTAATGCGAGGAACACGTTATCTGGTGTTTTCACCACTCCACAATTCGTTTGACATGCAGAACCGGCGACATCTTGGTTTCGGTCGGGTTTCAAGCTGAGATATGCATTTTCTACGATAATCTTGGTGAGATGTCTGTCAGAAGTATGCAAAATCATCGGGATCGCTCTTTTCGAGCTATTTAATGCGAGCAACACGTTATCTGGTGTTTTCACCACTCCACAGTGCGTTTGATATGCAGAACCGGCGACATCTTGGCTTTCTTCGGGTATCAAGCTGAGATATGCATTTTCTACGATAATCTTGGTGAGACTTCTCTCAGAAGTATGCAGAATCATCGGGATCGCGCTTTTCGAGCTATTTAATGCGAGAAACACGTTATCTGGTTGTTTTCACCACTCCACTGTGCGTTTGATATGCAGAACCGGCGACATCTTGGATTTCGTCGGGGTTCACGCTGAGATATGCATTTTCTACGATAATCTTGGTGAGACTTCTGTCAGAAGTATGCAGAATCATCGGGATCGCTCATTTCGAGCTATTTAATGCGAGAAACACGTTATCTGGTTTTTTCACCACTCCACAGTGCGTTTGACATGCAGAACCGGCGACATCTTGGAATTCGTCGGGGTTCACGCTGAGATATGCATTTTCTACGATAATCTTGGTGAGACCTCTGTCAGAAGTATGCAGAATCATCTAGATCGCTCTTTTCGAGCTATTTAATGCGAGAAACACGTTTTCTGGTGTATTCACCACTCCACAGTACGTTTGACATGCAGAACCGGAGATATCTTGGTTTCGGTCGGGTTTCAAGCTGAGATATGCATGTTCTACGATAATCCTGGTGAGACTTCTGTCAGAAGTATGCAGAATCATCGGGATCGCTCTTTTCGAGCTATTTAATGCGAGAAACACGTTATTTGGTTTTTTCACCACTCCACAGTGCGTTTGACATGCAGAACCGGCGACATGTGGATTTCGTCGGGGTTCAAGCTGAGATATGCATTTTCTACGATAATCTTGGTGAGACTTCTGTCAGAAGTATGCAGAATCATCGGGATCGCTCTTTTCGAGCTATTTCATGCGAGAAACACGTTATCTGGTGTTTTCACCACTCCACAGTGCGTTTGACATGCAGAACCGGCGACATCTTGGATTTCGTCGGGGTTCAAGCTGAGATATGCATTTTCTACGATAATCTTGGTGAGATTTCAGTCAGAAGTATGCAGAATCATCGGGTTCTCTCTTTTCGAGCTATTTAATGCGAGAAACACGTTATCTGGTGTTTTCACCACTCCACAGTGCGTTTGATATGCAGAACCGGAGAAATCTTGGTTTCGGTCGGGTTTCAAGCTGAGATATGCATTTTCTACGATAATCTTGGTGAGACATCTGTCAGAAGTATGCAGAATCATCGGGATCGCTCATTTCGAGCTATTTAATGCGAGAAACACGTTATCTGGTTTTTTCACCACTCCACAGTGCGTTTGACATGCAGAACCGGCGACATCTTGGATTTCGTCGGGGTTCAAGCTGAGATATGCATTTTCTACGATAATCTTGGTGAGACTTCTGTCAGAAGTATGCAGAATCATCGGGATCGCTCTTTTCGAGCTATTTAATGCGAGAAACACGTTATCTGGTTTTTTCACCACTCCACAGTGCGTTTGACATGCAGAACCGGCGACATCTTGGCTTTCTTCGGGTATCAAGCTGAGATATGCATTTTCTACGATAATCTTGGTGAGACTTCTCTCAGAAGTATGCAGAATCATCGGGATCGCGCTTTTCGAGCTATTTAATGCGAGAAACACGTTATCTGGTTGTTTTCACCACTCCACTGTGCGTTTGATATGCAGAACCGGCGACATCTTGGATTTCGTCGGGGTTCACGCTGAGATATGCATTTTCTACGATAATCTTGGTGAGACTTCTGTCAGAAGTATGCAGAATCATCGGGATCGCTCATTTCGAGCTATTTAATGCGAGAAACACGTTATCTGGTTTTTTCACCACTCCACAGTGCGTTTGACATGCAGAACCGGCGACATCTTGGATTTCGTCGGGGTTCAAGCTGAGATATGCATTTTCTCCGATAATCTTGGTGAGACTTCTGTCAGAAGTATGCAGAATCTTCGAGATCGCTCTTTTCGAGCTACTTAATGCGAGAAACACGTTATCTGGTGTTTTCACCACTCCACAGATCGTTTGACATGCAGAACCGGCGACATCTTGGAATTCGTCGGGGTTCACGCTGAGATATGCATTTTCTACGATAATCTTGGTGAGACCTCTGTCAGAAGTATGCAGAATCATCTAGATCGCTCTTTTCGAGCTATTTAATGCGAGAAACACGTTTTCTGGTGTATTCACCACTCCACAGTACGTTTGACATGCAGAACCGGAGATATCTTGGTTTCGGTCGGGTTTCAAGCTGAGATATGCATGTTCTACGATAATCCTGGTGAGACTTCTGTCAGAAGTATGCAGAATCATCGGGATCGCTCTTTTCGAGCTATTTAATGCGAGAAACACGTTATCTGGTGTTTTCACGACTCCACAGATCGTTTGACATGCAGAACCGGCGACATCTTGGATTTCGTCGGGGTTCACGCTGTGATATGCATTTTCTACGATAATCTTGGTGAGACTTCTGTCAGAAGTATGCAGAATCATCGGGATCGCTCTTTTCGAGCTATTTATTGCGAGAAACACGTTATCTGGTGTTTTCACCACTCCACAGTGCGTTTGACATGCAGAACCGGCGACATGTTGGATTTCGTCGGGGTACACGCTGAGATATGCATTTTCTACGATAATCTTGGTGAGACCTCTGTCAGAAGTATGCAGAATCATCTAGATCGCTCTTTTCGAGCTATTTAATGCGAGAAACACGTTTTCTGATGTTTTCACCACTCCACAGTGCGTTTGACATGCAGAACCGGCGACATCTTGGATTTCGTCGGGGTTCAAGCTGAGATATGCATTTTCTACGATAATCTTGGTGAGATTTCAGTCAGACGTATGCAGAATCATCGGGTTCGCTCTTTTCGAGCTATTTAATGCGAGAAACACGTTATCTGGTGTTTTCACCACTCCACAGTGCGTTTGATATGCAGAACCGGAGATATCTTGGTTTCGGTCGGGTTTCAAGCTGAGATATGCATTTTCTACGATAATCTTGGTGAGACTTCTGTCAGAAGTATGCAGAATCATCGGGATCGCTCATTTCGAGCTATTTAATGCGAGAAACACGTTATCTGGTTGTTTTCACCATTCCACAGTGCGTTTGATATGCAGAACCGGCGACATCTTGAGTTTCGTGAGATTTCAAGCTGAGATATGCATTTTCTACGATAATCTTGGTGAGACTTCTGTCAGAAGTATGCAGAATCATCGGGATCGCTCTTTTCGAGCTATTTAATGCGAGAAACACGTTATCTGGTGTTTTCACCACTCCACAGATCGTTTGAAATGCAGAACCGGCGACATCTTGGATTTCGTCGGGGTTCACGCTGAGATATGCATTTTCTACAATAATCTTGGTGAGACTTCTGTCAGAAGTATGCAGAAACTCCGAGATCGCTATTTTCGAGCTACTTAATGCGAGGAACACGTTAACTGGTGTTTTCACCACTCCACAGTTCGTTTGATACGCAGAACCGGAGATATCTTGGTTTCGGTCGGGTTTCAAGCTGAGATATGCATTTTCTACGATAATCTTGGTGAGACGTCTGTCAGAAGTATGCAGAATCATCGGGATCGCTCTTTTCGTACTACTTAATGCGAGGAACACGTTATCTGGTGTTTTCACCACTCCACAATTCGTTTGACATGCAGAACCGGCGACATCTTGGTTTCGGTCGGGTTTCAAGCTGAGATATGCATTTTCTACGATAATCTTGGTGAGATGTCTGTCAGAAGTATGCAAAATCATCGGGATCGCTCTTTTCGAGCTATTTAATGCGAGCAACACGTTATCTGGTGTTTTCACCACTCCACAGTGCGTTTGATATGCAGAACCGGCGACATCTTGGCTTTCTTCGGGTATCAAGCTGAGATATGCATTTTCTACGATAATCTTGGTGAGACTTCTCTCAGAAGTATGCAGAATCATCGGGATCGCGCTTTTCGAGCTATTTAATGCGAGAAACACGTTATCTGGTTGTTTTCACCATTCCACAGTGCGTTTGATATGCAGAACCGGCGACATCTTGAGTTTCGTGAGATTTCAAGCTGAGATATGCATTTTCTACGATAATCTTGGTGAGACTTCTGTCAGAAGTATGCAGAATCATCGGGATCGCTCTTTTCGAGCTATTTAATGCGAGAAACACGTTATCTGGTGTTTTCACCACTCCACAGATCGTTTGAAATGCAGAACCGGCGACATCTTGGATTTCGTCGGGGTTCACGCTGAGATATGCATTTTCTACAATAATCTTGGTGAGACTTCTGTCAGAAGTATGCAGAAACTCCGAGATCGCTATTTTCGAGCTACTTAATGCGAGGAACACGTTAACTGGTGTTTTCACCACTCCACAGTTCGTTTGATACGCAGAACCGGAGATATCTTGGTTTCGGTCGGGTTTCAAGCTGAGATATGCATTTTCTACGATAATCTTGGTGAGACGTCTGTCAGAAGTATGCAGAATCATCGGGATCGCTCTTTTCGTACTACTTAATGCGAGGAACACGTTATCTGGTGTTTTCACCACTCCACAATTCGTTTGACATGCAGAACCGGCGACATCTTGGTTTCGGTCGGGTTTCAAGCTGAGATATGCATTTTCTACGATAATCTTGGTGAGATGTCTGTCAGAAGTATGCAAAATCATCGGGATCGCTCTTTTCGAGCTATTTAATGCGAGCAACACGTTATCTGGTGTTTTCACCACTCCACAGTGCGTTTGATATGCAGAACCGGCGACATCTTGGCTTTCTTCGGGTATCAAGCTGAGATATGCATTTTCTACGATAATCTTGGTGAGACTTCTCTCAGAAGTATGCAGAATCATCGGGATCGCGCTTTTCGAGCTATTTAATGCGAGAAACACGTTATCTGGTTGTTTTCACCACTCCACTGTGCGTTTGATATGCAGAACCGGCGACATCTTGGATTTCGTCGGGGTTCACGCTGAGATATGCATTTTCTACGATAATCTTGGTGAGACTTCTGTCAGAAGTATGCAGAATCATCGGGATCGCTCATTTCGAGCTATTTAATGCGAGAAACACGTTATCTGGTTTTTTCACCACTCCACAGTGCGTTTGACATGCAGAACCGGCGACATCTTGGATTTCGTCGGGGTTCAAGCTGAGATATGCATTTTCTCCGATAATCTTGGTGAGACTTCTGTCAGAAGTATGCAGAATCTTCGAGATCGCTCTTTTCGAGCTACTTAATGCGAGAAACACGTTATCTGGTGTTTTCACCACTCCACAGATCGTTTGACATGCAGAACCGGCGACATCTTGGAATTCGTCGGGGTTCACGCTGAGATATGCATTTTCTACGATAATCTTGGTGAGACCTCTGTCAGAAGTATGCAGAATCATCTAGATCGCTCTTTTCGAGCTATTTAATGCGAGAAACACGTTTTCTGGTGTATTCACCACTCCACAGTACGTTTGACATGCAGAACCGGAGATATCTTGGTTTCGGTCGGGTTTCAAGCTGAGATATGCATGTTCTACGATAATCCTGGTGAGACTTCTGTCAGAAGTATGCAGAATCATCGGGATCGCTCTTTTCGAGCTATTTAATGCGAGAAACACGTTATTTGGTTTTTTCACCACTCCACAGTGCGTTTGACATGCAGAACCGGCGACATGTGGATTTCGTCGGGGTTCAAGCTGAGATATGCATTTTCTACGATAATCTTGGTGAGACTTCTGTCAGAAGTATGCAGAATCATCGGGATCGCTCTTTTCGAGCTATTTCATGCGAGAAACACGGTATCTGGTGTTTTCACCACTCCACAGTGCGTTTGACATGCAGAACCGGCGACATCTTGGATTTCGTCGGGGTTCAAGCTGAGATATGCATTTTCTACGATAATCTTGGTGAGATTTCAGTCAGAAGTATGCAGAATCATCGGGTTCTCTCTTTTCGAGCTATTTAATGCGAGAAACACGTTATCTGGTGTTTTCACCACTCCACAGTGCGTTTGATATGCAGAACCGGAGAAATCTTGGTTTCGGTCGGGTTTCAAGCTGAGATATGCATTTTCTACGATAATCTTGGTGAGACATCTGTCAGAAGTATGCAGAATCATCGGGATCGCTCATTTCGAGCTATTTAATGCGAGAAACACGTTATCTGGTTTTTTCACCACTCCACAGTGCGTTTGACATGCAGAACCGGCGACATCTTGGATTTCGTCGGGGTTCAAGCTGAGATATGCATTTTCTACGATAATCTTGGTGAGACTTCTGTCAGAAGTATGCAGAATCATCGGGATCGCTCTTTTCGAGCTATTTAATGCGAGAAACACGTTATCTGGTTTTTTCACCACTCCACAGTGCGTTTGACATGCAGAACCGGCGACATCTTGGATTTCGTCGGGGTTCAAGCTGAGATATGCATTTTCTCCGATAATCTTGGTGAGACTTCTGTCAGAAGTATGCAGAATCATCGGGATCGCTCTTTTCGAGCTATTTAATGCGAGAAACACGTTATCTGGTGTATTCACCACTCCACAGTGCGTTTAACATGCAGAACCGGCGACATCTTGGATTTCGTCGGGGTTCACGCTGAGATATGCATTTTCTACGATAATCTTGGTGAGACTTCTGTCAGAAGTATGCAGAATCATCGGGATCGCTCATTTCGAGCTATTTAATGCGAGAAACACGTTATCTGGTTTTTTCACCACTCCACAGTGCGTTTGACATGCAGAACCGGCCACATCTTGGATTTCGTCGGGGTTCAAGCTGAGATATGCATTCTCTACGATAATCTTGGTGAAACTTCTGTCAGAAGTATGCAGAATCTTCGAGATCGCTCTTTTCGAGCTACTTAATGCGAGAAACACGTTATCTGGTGTTTTCACCACTCCACAGATCGTTTGACATGCAGAACCGGCGACATCTTGGAATTCGTCGGGGTTCACTCTGAGATATGCATTTTCTACGATAATCTTGGTGAGACCTCTGTCAGAAGTATGCAGAATCATCTAGATCGCTCTTTTCGAGCTATTTAATGCGAGAAACACGTTTTCTGGTGTATTCACCACTCCACAGTACGTTTGACATGCAGAACCGGAGATATCTTGGTTTCGGTCGGGTTTCAAGCTGAGATATGCATGTTCTACGATAATCCTGGTGAGACTTCTGTCAGAAGTATGCAGAATCATCGGGATCGCTCTTTTCGAGCTATTTAATGCGAGAAACACGTTATTTGGTTTTTTCACCACTCCACAGTGCGTTTGACATGCAGAACCGGCGACATGTGGATTTCGTCGGGGTTCAAGCTGAGATATGCATTTCCTACGATAATCTTGGTGAGACTTCTGTCAGAAGTATGCAGAATCATCGGGATCGCTCTTTTCGAGCTATTTAATGCGAGAAACACGTTATCTGGTGTTTTCACCACTCCACAGTGCGTTTGACATGCAGAACCGGCGACATCTTGGATTTCGTCGGGGTTCAAGCTGAGATATGCATTTTCTACGATAATCTTGGTGAGATTTCAGTCAGACGTATGCAGAATCATCGGGTTCGCTCTTTTCGAGCTATTTAATGCGAGAAACACGTTATCTGGTGTTTTCACCACTCCACAGTGCGTTTGACATGCAGAACCGGCGACATCTTGGATTTCGTCGGGGTTCAAGCTGAGATATGCATTTTCTACTATAATCTTGGTGAGACTTCTGTCAGAAGTATGCAGAATCATCGGGATCGCTCTTTTCGAGCTATTTATTGCGAGAAACACGTTATCTGGTTTTTTCACCACTTCACAGTGCGTTTGACATGCAGAACCGGCGACGTCTTGGATTTCGTCGGGGTTCAAGCTGAGATATGCATTTTCTCCGATAATCTTGGTGAGACTTCTGTCAGAAGTATGCAGAATCATCGGGATCGCTCTTTTCGAGCTATTTAATGCGAGAAACACGTTATCTGGTGTATTCACCACTCCACAGTGCGTTTAACATGCAGAACCGGCGACATCTTGGATTTCGTCGGGGTTCACGCTGAGATATGCATTTTCTACGATAATCTTGGTGAGACTTCTGTCAGAAGTATGCAGAATCATCGGGATCGCTCATTTCGAGCTATTTAATGCGAGAAACACGTTATCTGGTTTTTTCACCACTCCTCAGTGCGTTTGACATGCAGAACCGGCCACATCTTGGATTTCGTCGGGGTTCAAGCTGAGATATGCATTCTCTACGATAATCTTGGAGAAACTTCTGTCAGAAGTATGCAGAATCTTCGAGATCGCTCTTTTCGAGCTACTTAATGCGAGAAACACGTTATCTGGTGTTTTCACCACTCCACAGATCGTTTGACATGCAGAACCGGCGACATCTTGGATTTCGTCGGGGTTCAAGCTGAGATAAGCATGTTCTACGATAATCCTGGTGAGACTTCTGTCAGAAGTATGCAGAATCATCGGGATCGCTCTTTGCGAGCTATTTAATGCGAGAAACACGTTATCTGGTGTTTTCACCACTCCACAGTGCGTTTGATATGCAGAACCGGAGATATCTTGGTTTCGGTCGGGTTTCAAGCTGAGATATGCATTTTCTACGATAATCTTGGTGAGACTTCTGTCAGAAGTATGCAGAATCATCGGGATCGCTCATTTCGAGCTATTTAATGCGAGAAACACGTTATCTGGTTTTTTCACCACTCCACAGTGCGTTTGACATGCAGAACCGGCGACATCTTGGATTTCGTCGGGGTTCAAGCTGAGATATGCATTTTCTACGATAATCTTGGTGATACTTCTGTCAGAAGTATGCAGAATCATCGGGATCGCTCTTTTCGAGCTATTTAATGCGAGAAACACGTTATTTGGTTTTTTCACCACTCCACAGAGCGTTTGACATGCAGAACCGGCGACATCTTGGATTTCGTCGGGGTTCAAGCTGAGATATGCATTTTCTACGATAATCGTGGTGAGACTTCTGTCAGAAGTATGCAGAATCATCGGGATCGCTCTTTTCGAGCTATTTAATGCGAGAAACACGTTATCTGGTGTTTTCACCACTCCACAGTGCGTTTGACATGCAGAACCGGCGACATCTTGGATTTCGTCGGGGTTCAAGCTGAGATATGCATTTTCTACGATAATCTTGGTGAGACTTCAGTCAGAAGTATGCAGAATCATCGGGTTCGCTCTTTTCGAGCTATTTAATGCGAGAAACACGTTATCTGGTGTTTTCACCACTCCACAGTGCGTTTGATATGCAGAACCGGAGATATCTTGGTTTCGGTCGGGTTTCAAGCTGAGATATGCATTTTCTACGATAATCTTGGTGAGACTTCTGTCAGAAGTATGCAGAACCATCGGGATCGCTCATTTCGAGCTATTTAATGCGAGAAACACGTTATCTGGTGTTTTCACCACTCCACAGTGCGTTTGATATGCAGAACCGGAGATATCTTGGTTTCGGTCTGGTTTCAAGCTGAGATATGCATTTTCTACGATAATCTTGGTGAGACTTCTGTCAGAAGTATGCAGAATCATCGGGATCGCTCATTTCGAGCTATTTAATGCGAGAAACACGTTATCTGGTTGTTTTCACCACTACACAGTGCGTTTGATATGCAGAACCGGCGACATCTTGAGTTTCGTGAGATTTCAAGCTGAGATATGCATTTTCTACGATAATCTTGGTGAGACTTCTGTCAGAAGTATGCAGAATCATCGGGATCGTTCTTTTCGAGCTATTTAATGCGAGAAACACGTTATCTGGTGTTTTCACCACTCCACAGATCGTTTGAAATGCAGAACCGGCGACATCTTGGATTTCGTCGGGGTTCACGCTGAGATATGCATATTCTACAATAATCTTGGTGAGACTTCTGTCAGAAGTATGCAGAAACTCCGAGATCGCTATTTTCGAGCTACTTAATGCGAGGAACACGTTAACTGGTGTTTTCACCACTCCACAGTTCGTTTGATACGCAGAACCGGAGATATCTTGGTTTCGTGAGATTTCAAGCTGAGATATGCATTTTCTACGATAATCTTGGTTAGACTTCTGTCAGAAGTATGCAGAACCTTCGAGATCGCTCTTTTCGAGCTACTTAATGCGAGAAACACGTTATCTGGTGTTTTCACCACTCCACAGATCGTTTGACATGCAGAACCGGCGACATCTTGGATTTCGTCGGGGTTCACGCTGAGATATGCATTTTCTACGATAATCTTGGTGAGACGTCTGTCAGAAGTATGCAGAATCATCGGGATCGCTCTTTTCGTGCTACTTAATGCGAGGAACACGTTATCTGGTTGTTTTCACCACTCCACAGTGCGTTTGATATGCAGAACCGGCGACATCTTGAGTTTCGTGAGATTTCAAGCTGAGATATGCATTTTCTACGATAATCTTGGTGAGACTTCTGTCAGAAGTATGCAGAATCATCGGGATCGCTCTTTTCGAGCTATTTAATGCGAGAAACACGTTATCTGGTGTTTTCACCACTCCACAGATCGTTTGAAATGCAGAACCGGCGACATCTTGGATTTCGTCGGGGTTCACGCTGAGATATGCATATTCTACAATAATCTTGGTGAGACTTCTGTCAGAAGTATGCAGAAACTCCGAGATCGCTATTTTCGAGCTACTTAATGCGAGGAGCACGTTAACTGGTGTTTTCACCACTCCACAGTTCGTTTGATACGCAGAACCGGAGATATCTTGGTTTCGGTCGGGTTTCAAGCTGAGATATGCATTTTCTACGATAATCTTGGTGAGACGTCTGTCAGAAGTATGCAGAATCATCGGGATCGCTCTTTTCGTGCTACTTAATGCGAGGAACACGTTATCTGGTGTTTTTACCACTCCACAGATCGTTTGACATGCAGAACCGGCGACATCTTGGTTTCGGTCGGGTTTCAAGCTGAGATATGCATTTTCTACGATAATCTTGGTGAGATGTCTGTCAGAAGTATGCAAAATCATCGGGATCGCTCTTTTCGAGCTATTTAATGCGAGCAACACGTTATCTGGTGTTTTCACCACTCCACAGTGCGTTTGATATGCAGAACCGGCGACATCTTGGCTTTCTTCGGGTATCAAGCTGAGATATGCATTTTCTACGATAATCTTGGTGAGACTTCTCTCAGAAGTATGCAGAATCATCGGGATCGCGCTTTTCGAGCTATTTAATGCGAGAAACACGTTATCTGGTTGTTTTCCCCACTCCACAGTGCGTTTGATATGCAGAACCGGCGACATCTTGGGTTTCGTGAGATTTCAAGCTGAGATATGCATTTTCTACGATAATCTTGGTGAGACTTCTGTCAGAAGGATGCAGAACCTTCGAGATCGCTCTTTTCGAGCTACTTAATGCGAGAAACACGTTATCTGGTGTTTGCACCACTCCACAGATCGTTTGACATGCAGAACCGGCGACATCTTGGATTTCGTCGGGGTTCACGCTGAGATATGCATTTTCTACGATAATCTTGGTGAGACCTCTGTCAGAAGTATGCAGAATCATCGGGATCGCTCTTTTCGAGCTATTTAATGCGAGAAACACGTTATTTGGTTTTTTCACCACTCCACAGTGCGTTTGATATGCAGAACCGGCGTCATCTTGGATTTCGTCGGGGTTCAAGCTGAGATATGCATTTTCTACGATAATCTTGGTGAGACTTCAGTCAGAAGTATGCAGAATAATCGGGTTCGCTCTTTTCGAGCTATTTAATGCGAGAAACACGTTATCTGGTGTTTTCACCACTCCACAGTGCGTTTGATATGCAGAACCGGAGATATCTTGGTTTCGGTCGGGTTTCAAGCTGAGATATGCATTTTCTACGATAATCTTGGTGAGACTTCTGTCAGAAGTATGCAGAATCATCGGGATCGCTCATTTCGAGCTATTTAATGCGAGAAACACGTTATCTGGTTGTTTTCACCACTCCACAGTGCGTTTGATATGCAGAACCGGCGACATCTTGAGTTTCGTGAGATTTCAAGCTGAGATATGCATTTTCTACGATAATCTTGGTGAGACTTCTGTCAGAAGTATGCAGAATCATCGGGATCGCTCTTTTCGAGCTAGTTAATGCGAGAAACACGTTATCTGGTGTTTTCACCACTCCACAGATCGTTTGAAATGCAGAACCGGCGACATCTTGGATTTCGTCGGGGTTCACGCTGAGATATGCATATTCTACGATAATCTTGGTGAGACTTCTGTCAGAAGTATGCAGAAACTCCGAGATCGCTATTTTCGAGCTACTTAATGCGAGGAACACGTTAACTGGTGTTTTCACCACTCCACAGTTCGTTTGATACGCAGAACCGGAGATATCTTGGTTTCGGTCGGGTTTCAAGATGAGATATGCATTTTCTACGATAATCTTGGTGAGACGTCTGTCAGAAGTATGCAGAATCATCGGGATCGCTCTTTTCGTGCTACTTAATGCGAGGAACACGTTATCTGGTGTTTTCACCACTCCACAATTCGTTTGACATGCAGAACCGGCGACATCTTGGTTTCGGTCGGGTTTCAAGCTGAGATATGCATTTTCTACGATAATCTTGTTGAGATGTCTGTCAGAAGTATGCAAAATCATCGGGATCGCTCTTTTCGAGCTATTTAATGCGAGCAACACGTTATCTGGTGTTTTCACCACTCCACAGTGCGTTTGATATGCAGAACCGGCGACATCTTGGCTTTCTTCGGGTATCAAGCTGAGATATGCATTTTCTACGATAATCTTGGTGAGACTTCTCTCAGAAGTATGCAGAATCATCGGGATCGCGCTTTTCGAGCTATTTAATGCGAGATACACGATATCTGGTTGTTTTCCCCACTCCACAGTGCGTTTGATATGCAGAACCGGCGACATCTTGGGTTTCGTGAGATTTCAAGCTGAGATATGCATTTTCTACGATAATCTTGGTGAGACTTCTGTCAGAAGTATGCAGAACCTCCGAGATCGCTCTTTTCGAGCTACTTAATGCGAGAAACACGTTATCTGGTGTTTTCACCACTCCACAGATCGTTTGACATGCAGAACCGGCGACATCTTGTATTTCGTCGGGGTTCACGCTGAGATATGCATTTTCTACGATAATCTTGGTGAGACCTCTGTCAGAAGTATGCAGAATCATCGGGATCGCTCTTTTCGAGCTATTTAATGCGAGAAACACGTTATTTGGTTTTTTCACCACTCCACAGTGCGTATGACATGCAGAACCGGCGACATCTTGGTTTCGGTCGGGTTTCAAGCTGAGATATGCATTTTCTACGATAATCTTGGTGAGATGTCTGTCAGAAGTATGCAAAATCATCGGGATCGCTCTTTTCGAGCTATTTAATGCGAGCAACACGTTATCTGGTGTTTTCACCACTCCACAGTGCGTTTGATATGCAGAACCGGCGACATCTTGGCTTTCTTCGGGTATCAAGCTGAGATATGCATTTTCGACGATAATCTTGGTGAGACTTCTCTCAGAAGTATGCAGAATCATCTAGATCGCTCTTTTCGAGCTATTTAATGCGAGAAACACGTTTTCTGGTGTATTCACCACTCCACAGTACGTTTGACATGCAGAACCGGAGATATCTTGGTTTCGGTCGGGTTTCAAGCTGAGATATGCATGTTCTACGATAATCCTGGTGAGACTTCTGTCAGAAGTATGCAGAATCATCGGGATCGCTCTTTTCGAGCTATTTAATGCGAGAAACACGTTATTTGGTTTTTTCACCACTCCACAGTGCGTTTGACATGCAGAACCGTCGACAGCTTGGATTTCGTCGGGGTTCAAGCTGAGATATGCATTTTCTACGATAATCTTGGTGAGACTTCTGTCAGAAGTATGCAGAATCATCGGTATCGCTCTTTTCGAGCTATTTAATGCGAGAAACACGTCATCTGGTGTATTCACCACTCCACAGTGCGTTTAACATGCAGAACCGGCGACATCTTGGATTTCGTCGGGGTTCACGCTGAGATATGCATTTTCTACGATAATCTTGGTGAGACTTCTGTCAGAAGTATGCAGAATCATCGGGATCGCTCATTTCGAGCTATTTAATGCGAGAAACACGTTATCTGGTTTTTTCTCCACTCCACAGTGCGTTTGACATGCAGAACCGGCCACATCTTGGATTTCGTCGGGCTTCAAGCTGAGATATGCATTTTCTACGATAATCTTGGTGAAACTTCTGTCAGAAGTATGCAGAATCTTCGAGATCGCTCTTTTCGAGCTACTTAATGCGAGAAACACGTTATCTGGTGTTTTTACCACTCCACAGATCGTTTGACATGCAGAACCGGCGACATCTTGGATTTCGTCGGGGTTCAAGCTGAGATATGCATGTTCTACGATAATCCTGGTGAGACTTCTGTCAGAAGTATGCAGAATCATCGGGATCGCTCTTTTCGAGCTATTTAATGCGAGAAACACGTTATCTGGTGTTTTCACCACTCCACAGTGCGTTTGATATGCAGAACCGGAGATATCTTGGTTTCGGTCGGGTTTCAAGCTGAGATATGCATTTTCTACGATAATCTTGGTGAGACATCTGTCAGAAGTATGCAGAATCATCGGGATCGCTCATTTCGAGCTATTTAATGCGAGAAACACGTTATCTGGTTTTTTCACCACTCCACAGTGCGTTTGACATGCAGAACCGGCGACATCTTGGATTTCGTCGGGGTTCAAGCTGAGATATGCATTTTCTACGATAATCTTGGTGAGACTTCTGTCAGAAGTATGCAGAATCATCGGGATCGCTCTTTTCGAGCTATTTATTGCGAGAAACACGTTATCTGGTGTTTTCACCACTCCACAGTGCGTTTGACATGCAGAACCGGCGACATGTTGGATTTCGTCGGGGTTCACGCTGAGATATGCATTTTCTACGATAATCTTGGTGAGACCTCTGTCAGAAGTATGCAGAATCATCTAGATCGCTCTTTTCGAGCTATTTAATGCGAGAAACACGTTTTCTGATGTTTTCACCACTCCACAGTGCGTTTGACATGCAGAACCGGCGACATCTTGGATTTCGTCGGGGTTCAAGCTGAGATATGCATTTTCTACGATAATCTTGGTGAGACTTCAGTCAGAAGTATGCAGAATCATCGGGTTCGCTCTTTTCGAGCTATTTAATGCGAGAAACACGTTATCTGGTGTTTTCACCACTCCACAGTGCGTTTGATATGCAGAACCGGAGATATCTTGGTTTCGGTCGGGTTTCAAGCTGAGATATGCATTTTCTACGATAATCTTGGTGAGACTTCTGTCAGAAGTATGCAGAATCATCGGGATCGCTCATTTCGAGCTATTTAATGCGAGAAACACGTTATCTGGTTGTTTTCACCATTCCACAGTGCGTTTGATATGCAGAACCGGCGACATCTTGAGTTTCATGAGATTTCAAGCTGAGATATGCATTTTCTACGATAATCTTGGTGAGACTTCTGTCAGAAGTATGCAGAATCATCGGGGTCGCTCTTTTCGACCTATTTAATGCGAGGAACACGTTATCTGGTGTTTTCACGACTCCACAGATCGTTTGACATGCAGAACCGGCGACATCTTGGATTTCGTCGGGGTTCACGCTGTGATATGCATTTTCTACGATAATCTTGGTGAGACTTCTGTCAGAAGTATGCAGAATCATCGGGATCGCTCTTTTCGAGCTATTTATTGCGAGAAACACGTTATCTGGTGTTTCCACCACTCCACAGATCGTTTGAAATGCAGAACCGGCGACATCTTGGATTTCGTCGGGGTTCACGCTGAGATATGCATTTTCTACAATAATCTTGGTGAGACTTCTGTCAGAAGTATGCAGAAACTCCGAGATCGCTATTTTCGAGGTACTTAATGCGAGGAACACGTTAACTGGTGTTTTCACCACTCCACAGTTCGTTTGATACGCAGAACCGGAGATATCTTGGTTTCGGTCGGGTTTCAAGCTGAGATATGCATTTTCTACGATAATCTTGGTGAGACGTCTGTCAGAAGTATGCAGAATCATCGGGATCGCTCTTTTCGTGCTACTTAATGCGAGGAACACGTTATCTGGTGTTTTCACCACTCCACAGATCGTTTGACATGCAGAACCGGCGACATCTTGGTTACGGTCGGGTTTCAAGCTGAGATATGCATTTTCTACGATAATCTTGGTGAGATGTCTGTCAGAAGTATGCAAAATCATCGGGATCGCTCTTTTCGAGCTATTTAATGCGAGCAACACGTTATCTGGTGTTTTCACCACTCCACAGTGCGTTTGATATGCAGAACCGGCGACATCTTGGCTTTCTTCGGGTATCAAGCTGAGATATGCATTTTCTACGATAATCTTGGTGAGACTTCTCTCAGAAGTATGCAGAATCATCGGGATCGCGCTTTTCGAGCTATTTAATGCGAGAAACACGTTATCTGGTTGTTTTCACCACTCCACTGTGCGTTTGATATGCAGAACCGGCGACATCTTGAGTTTCGTGAGATTTCAAGCTGAGATATGCATTTTCTACGATAATCTTGGTGAGACTTCTGTCAGAAGTATGCAGAATCTTCGAGATCGCTCTTTTCGAGCTACTTAATGCGAGAAACACGTTATCTGGTGTTTTCACCACTCCACAGATCGTTTGACATGCAGAACCGGCGACATCTTGGAATTCGTCGGGGTTCACGCTGAGATCTGCATTTTCTACGATAATCTTGGTGAGACCTCTGTCAGAAGTATGCAGAATCATCTAGATCGCTCTTTTCGAGCTATTTAATGCGAGAAACACGTTTTCTGGTGTATTCACCACTCCACAGTACGTTTGACATGCAGAACCGGAGATATTTTGGTTTCGGTCGGGTTTCAAGCTGAGATATGCATGTTCTACGATAATCCTGGTGAGACTTCTGTCAGAAGTATGCAGAATCATCGGGATCGCTCTTTTCGAGCTATTTAATGCGAGAAACACGTTATTTGGTTTTTTCACCACTCCACAGTGCGTTTGACATGCAGAACCGGCGACATGTGGATTTCGTCGGGGTTCAAGCTGAGATATGCATTTTCTACGATAATCTTGGTGAGACTTCTGTCAGAAGTATGCAGAATCATCGGGATCGCTCTTTTCGAGCTATTTAATGCGAGAAACACGTTATCTGGTGTTTTCACCACTCCACAGTGCGTTTGACATGCAGAACCGGCGACATCTTGGATTTCGTCGGGGTTCAAGCTGAGATATGCATTTTCTACGATAATCTTGGTGAGATTTCAGTCAGAAGTATGCAGAATCATCGGGTTCGCTCTTTTCGAGCTATTTAATGCGAGAAACACGTTATCTGGTGTTTTCACCACTCCACAGTGCGTTTGATATGCAGAACCGGAGATATCTTGGTTTCGGTGGGGTTTCAAGCTGAGATATGCATTTTCTACGATAATCTTGGTGAGACATCTGTCAGAAGTATGCAGAATCATCGGGATCGCTCATTTCGAGCTGTTTAATGCGAGAAACACGTTATCTGGTTTTTTCACCACTCCACAGTGCGTTTGACATGCAGAACCGGCGACATCTTGGATTTCGTCGGGGTTCAAGCTGAGATATGCATTTTCTACGATAATCTTGGTGAGACTTCTGTCAGAAGTATGCAGAATCATCGGGATCGCTCTTTTCGAGCTATTTAATGCGAGAAACACGTTATCTGGTTTTTTCACCACTCCACAGTGCGTTTGACATGCAGAACCGGCGACATCTTGGATTTCGTCGGGGTTCAAGCTGAGATATGCATTTTCTCCGATAATCTTGGTGAGACTTCTGTCAGAAGTATGCAGAATCATCGGGATCGCTCTATTCGAGCTATATAATGCGAGAAACACGTTATCTGGTGTATTCACCACTCCACAGTGCGTTTAACATGCAGAACCGGCGACATCTTGGATTTCGTCGGGGTTCACGCTGAGATATGCATTTTCTACGATAATCTTGGTGAGACTTCTGTCAGAAGTATGCAGAATCATCGGGATCGCTCATTTCGAGCTATTTAATGCGAGAAACACGTTATCTGGTTTTTTCACCACTCCACAGTGCGTTTGACATGCAGAACCGGCCACATCTTGGATTTCGTCGGGGTTCAAGCTGAGATATGCATTCTCTACGATAATCTTGGTGAAACTTCTGTCAGAAGTATGCAGAATCTTCGTGATCGCTCTTTTCGAGCTACTTAATGCGAGAAACACGTTATCTGGTGTTTTCACCACTCCACAGATCGTTTGACATGCAGAACCGGCGACATCTTGGAATTCGTCGGGGTTCACTCTGAGATATGCATTTTCTACGATAATCTTGGTGAGACCTCTGTCAGAAGTATGCAGAATCATCTAGATCGCTCTTTTCGAGCTATTTAATGCGAGAAACACGTTTTCTGGTGTATTCACCACTCCACAGTACGTTTGACATGCAGAACCGGAGATATCTTGGTTTCGGTCGGGTTTCAAGCTGAGATATGCATTTTCTACGATAATCTTGGTGAGACATCTGTCAGAAGTATGCAGAATCATCGGGATCGCTCATTTCGAGCTATTTAATGCGAGAAACACGTTATCTGGTTTTTTCACCACTCCACAGTGCGTTTGACATGCAGAACCGGCGACATCTTGGATTTCGTCGGGGTTCAAGCTGAGATATGCATTTTCTACGATAATCTTGGTGAGACTTCTGTCAGAAGTATGCAGAATCATCGGGATCGCTCTTTTCGAGCTATTTAATGCGAGAAACACGTTATCTGGTTTTTTCACCACTCCACAGTGCGTTTGACATGCAAAACCGGCGACATCTTGGATTTCGTCGGGTTTCAAGCTGAGATATGCATTTTCTCCGATAATCTTGGTGAGACTTCTGTCAGAAGTATGCAGAATCATCGGGATCGCTCTTTTCGAGCTATTTAATGCGAGAAACACGTTATCTGGTGTATTCACCACTCCACAGTGCGTTTAACATGCAGAACCGGCGACATCTTGGATTTCGTCGGGGTTCACGCTGAGATATGCATTTTCTACGATGATCTTGGTGAGACTTCTGTCAGAAGTATGCAGAATCATCGGGATCGCTCATTTCGAGCTATTTAATGCGAGAAACACGTTATCTGGTTTTTTCACCACTCCACAGTGCGTTTGACATGCAGAACCGGCCACATCTTGGATTTCGTCGGGGTTCAAGCTGAGATATGCATTCTCTACGATAATCTTGGTGAAACTTCTGTCAGAAGTATGCAGAATCTTCGAGATCGCTCTTTTCGAGCTACTTAATGCGAGAAACACGTTATCTGGTGTTTTCACCACTCCACAGATCGTTTGACATGCAGAACCGGCGACATCTTGGAATTCGTCGGGGTTCACTCTGAGATATGCATTTTCTACGATAATCTTGGTGAGACCTCTGTCAGAAGTATGCAGAATCATCTAGATCGCTCTTTTCGAGCTATTTAATGCGAGAAACACGTTTTCTGGTGTATTCACCACTCCACAGTACGTTTGACATGCAGAACCGGAGATATCTTGGTTTCGGTCGGGTTTCAAGCTGAGATATGCATGTTCTACGATAATCCTGGTGAGACTTCTGTCAGAAGTATGCAGAATCATCGGGATCGCCCTTTTCGAGCTATTTAATGCGAGAAACACGTTATTTGGTTTTTTCACCACTCCACAGTGCGTTTGACATGCAGAACCGGCGACATGTGGATTTCGTCGGGGTTCAAGCTGAGATATGCATTTTCTACGATAATCTTGGTGAGACTTCTGTCAGAAGTATGCAGAATCATCGGGACCGCTCTTTTCGAGCTATTTAATGCGAGAAACACGTTATCTGGTGTTTTCACCACTCCACAGTGCGTTTGACATGCAGAACCGGCGACATCTTGGATTTCGTCGGGGTTCAAGCTGAGATATGCATTTTCTACGATAATCTTGGTGAGATTTCAGTCAGACGTATGCAGAATCATCGGGTTCGCTCTTTTCGAGCTATTTAATGCGAGAAACACGTTATTTGGTTTTTTCACCACTCCACAGTGCGTTTGACATGCAGAACCGGAGATATCTTGGTTTCGGTCGGGTTTCAAGCTGAGATATGCATTTTCTACGATAATCTTGGTGAGACATCTGTCAGAAGTATGCAGAATCATCGGGATCGCTCATTTCGAGCTATTTAATGCGAGAAACACGTTATCTGGTTTTTTCACCACTCCACAGTGCGTTTGACATGCAGAACCGGCGACATATTGGATTTCGTCGGGGTTCAAGCTGAGATATGCATTTTCTACGATAATCTTGGTGAGACTTCTGTCAGAAGTATGCAGAATCATCGGGATCGCTCTTTTCGAGCTATTTATTGCGAGAAACACGTTATCTGGTTTTTTCACCACTCCACAGTGCGTTTGACATGCAGAACCGGCGACGTCTTGGATTTCGTCGGGGTTCAAGCTGAGATATGCATATTCTCCGATAATCTTGGTGAGACTTCTGTCAGAAGTATGCAGAATCATCGGGATCGCTCTTTTCGAGCTATTTAATGCGAGAAACACGTTATCTGGTGTATTCACCACTCCACAGTGCGTTTAACATGCAGAACCGGCGACATCTTGGATTTCGTCGGGGTTCACGCTGAGATATGCATTTTCTACGATAATCTTGGTGAGACTTCTGTCAGAAGTATGCAGAACCATCGGGATCGCTCATTTCGAGCTATTTAATGCGAGAAACACGTTATCTGGTTTTTTCACCACTCCACAGTGCGTTTGACATGCAGAACCGGCCACATCTTGGATTTCGTCGGGGTTCAAGCTGAGATATGCATTCTCTACGATAATCTTGGAGAAACTTCTGTCAGAAGTATGCAGAATCTTCGAGATCGCTCTTTTCGAGCTACTTAATGCGAGAAACACGTTATCTGGTGTTTTCACCACTCCACAGATCGTTTGACATGCAGAACCGGCGACATCTTGGATTTCGTCGGGGTTCAAGCTGAGATATGCATGTTCTACGATAATCCTGGTGAGACTTCTGTCAGTAGTATGCAGAATCATCGGGATCGCTCTTTTCGAGCTATTTAATGCGAGAAACACGTTATCTGGTGTTTTCACCACTCCACAGTGCGTTTGATATGCAGAACCGGAGATATCTTGGTTTCGGTCGGGTTTCAAGCTGAGATATGCATTTTCTACGATAATCTTGGTGAGACTTCTGTCAGAAGTATGCAGAATCATCGGGATCGCTCATTTCGAGCTATTTAATGCGAGAAACACGTTATCTGGTTTTTTCACCACTCCACAGTGCGTTTGACATGCAGAACCGGCGACATCTTGGATTTCGTCGGGGTTCAAGCTGAGATATGCATTTTCTACGATAATCTTGGTGAGACTTCTGTCAGAAGTATGCAGAATCTTCGAGATCGCTCTTTTCGAGCTACTTAATGCGAGAAACACGTTATCTGGTGTTTTCACCACTCCACAGATCGTTTGACATGCAGAACCGGCGACATCTTGGATTTCGTCGGGGTTCACGCTGAGATATGCATTTTCTACGATAATCTTGGTGAGACCTAGGTCAGAAGTATGCAGAATCATCTAGATCGCACTTTTCGAGCTATTTAATGCGAGAAACACGTTATCTGGTTGTGTTCACCATTCCACAGTGCGTTTGATATGCAGAACCGGCGACATCTTGAGTTTCGTGAGATTTCAAGCTGAGATATGCATTTTCTACGATAATCTTGGTGAGACTTCTGTCAGAAGTATGCAGAATCATCGGGATCGCTCTTTTCGAGCTATTTAATGCGAGAAACACGTTATCTGGTGTTTTCACCACTCCACAGATCGTTTGAAATGCAGAACCGGCGACATCTTGGATTTCGTCGGGGTTCACGCTGAGATATGCATTTTCTACAATAATCTTGGTGAGACTTCTGTCAGAAGTATGCAGAAACTCCGAGATCGCTATTTTCGAGCTACTTAATGCGAGGAACACGTTAACTGGTGTTTTCACCACTCCACAGTTCGTTTGATACGCAGAACCGGAGATATCTTGGTTTCGGTCGGGTTTCAAGCTGAGATATGCATTTTCTACGATAATCTTGGTGAGACGTCTGTCAGAAGTATGCAGAATCATCGGGATCGCTCTTTTCGTGCTACTTAATGCGAGGAACACGTTATCTGGTGTTTTCACCACTCCACAGATCGTTTGACATGCAGAACCGGCGACATCTTGGTTTCGGTCGGGTTTCAAGCTGAGATATGCATTTTCTACGATAATCTTGGTGAGATGTCTGTCAGAAGTATGCAAAATCATCGGGATCGCTCTTTTCGAGCTATTTAATGCGAGAAACACGTTATCTGGTGTTTTCACCACTCCACAGTGCGTTTGACATGCAGAACCGGCGACATCTTGGATTTCGTCGGGGTTCAAGCTGAGATATGCATTTTCTACGATAATCTTGGTGAGACCTCTGTCAGAAGTATGCAGAATCATCTAGATCGCTCTTTTCGTGCTATTTAATGCGAGAAACACGTTTTCTGGTGTATTCACCACTCCACAGTACGTTTGACACGCAGAACCGTAGATATCTTGGTTTCTGTCGGGTTTCAAGCTGAGATATGCATTTTCTATCATAATCTTGGTTAGACGTCTGTCAGAAGTATGCACAATCATCGGGATCGCTCTTTTCCTGCTACTTAATGCGAGGAACACGTTATCTGGTGTTTTTACCACTCCACAGATCGTTTGACATGCAGAACCGGCGACATCTTGGTTTCGGTCGGGTTTCAAGCTGAGATATGCATTTTCTATGATAATCTTGGTGAGATGTCTGTCAGAAGTATGCAAAATCATCGGGATCGCTCTTTTCGAGCTATTTAATGCGAGCAACACGTTATCTGGTGTTTTCACCACTCCACAGTGCGTTTGATATGCAGAACCGGCGACATCTTGGCTTTCTTCGGGTATCAAGCTGAGATATGCATTTTCTAGGATAATCTTGGTGAGACTTCTCTCAGAAGTATGCTGAATCATCGGGATCGCGCTTTTCGAGCTATTTAAAGCGAGAAACACGTTATCTGGTTGTTTTCACCACTCCACAGTGCGTTTGATATGCAGAACCGGCGACATCTTGAGTTTCGTGAGATTTCAAGCTGAGATATGCATTTTCTACGATAATCTTGGTGAGACTTCTGTCAGAAGTATGCAGAATCTTCGCGATCGCTCTTTTCGAGCTACTTAATGCGAGAAACACGTTATCTGGTGTTTTCACGTCTCCACAGATCGTTTGACATGCAGAACCGGCGACATCTTGGATTTCGTCGGGGTTCACGCTGAGATATGCATTTTCTACGATAATCTTGGTGAGACTTCTGTCAGAAGTATGCAGAATCATCGGGATCGCTCTTTTCGAGCTATTTATTGCGAGAAACACGTTATCTGGTGTTTTCACCACTCCACAGTGCGTTTGACATGCAGAACCGGCGACATGTTGGATTTCGTCGGGGTTCACGCTGAGATATGCATTTTCTACGATAATCTTGGTGAGACCTCTGTCAGAAGTATGCAGAATCATCTAGATCGCTCTTTTCGAGCTATTTAATGCGAGAAACACGTTTTCTGATGTTTTCACCACTCCACAGTGCGTTTGACATGCAGGACCGGCGACATCTTGGATTTCGTCGGGGTTCAAGCTGAGATATGCATTTTCTACGATAATCTTGGTGAGACTTCAGTCAGAAGTATGCAGAATCATCTAGATCGCTCTTTTCGAGCTATTTAATGCGAGAAACACGTTTTCTGGTGTATTCACCACTCCACAGTACGTTTGACATGCAGAACCGGAGATATCTTGGTTTCGGTCGGGTTTCAAGCTGAGATATGCATGTTCTACGATAATCCTGGTGAGACTTCTGTCAGAAGTATGCAGAATCATCGGGATCGCTCTTTTCGAGCTATTTAATGCGAGAAACACGTTATTTGGTTTTTTCACCACTCCACAGTGCGTTTGACATGCAGAACCGTCGACATCTTGGATTTCGTCGGGGTTCAAGCTGAGATATGCATTTTCTACGATAATCTTGGTGAGACTTCTGTCAGAAGTATGCAGAATCATCGGTATCGCTCTTTTCGAGCTATTTAATGCGAGAAACACGTCATCTGGTGTATTCACCACTCCACAGTGCGTTTAACATGCAGAACCGGCGACATCTTGGATTTCGTCGGGGTTCACGCTGAGATATGCATTTTCTACGATAATCTTGGTGAGACTTCTGTCAGAAGTATGCAGAATCATCGGGATCGCTCATTTCGAGCTATTTAATGCGAGAAACACGTTATCTGGTTTTTTCTCCACTCCACAGTGCGTTTGACATGCAGAACCGGCCACATCTTGGATTTCGTCGGGCTTCAAGCTGAGATATGCATTTTCTACGATAATCTTGGTGAAACTTCTGTCAGAAGTATGCAGAATCTTCGAGATCGCTCTTTTCGAGCTACTTAATGCGAGAAACACGTTATCTGGTGTTTTTACCACTCCACAGATCGTTTGACATGCAGAACCGGCGACATCTTGGATTTCGTCGGGGTTCAAGCTGAGATATGCATGTTCTACGATAATCCTGGTGAGACTTCTGTCAGAAGTATGCAGAATCATCGGGATCGCTCTTTTCGAGCTATTTAATGCGAGAAACACGTTATCTGGTGTTTTCACCACTCCACAGTGCGTTTGATATGCAGAACCGGAGATATCTTGGTTTCGGTCGGGTTTCAAGCTGAGATATGCATTTTCTACGATAATCTTGGTGAGACATCTGTCAGAAGTATGCAGAATCATCGGGATCGCTCATTTCGAGCTATTTAATGCGAGAAACACGTTATCTGGTTTTTTCACCACTCCACAGTGCGTTTGACATGCAGAACCGGCGACATCTTGGATTTCGTCGGGGTTCAAGCTGAGATATGCATTTTCTACGATAATCTTGGTGAGACTTCTGTCAGAAGTATGCAGAATCATCGGGATCGCTCTTTTCGAGCTATTTAATGCGAGAAACACGTTATCTGGTGTATTCACGACTCCACAGTGCGTTTAACATGCAGAACCGGCGACATCTTGGATTTCGTCGGGGTTCACGCTGAGATATGCATTTTCTACGATAATCTTGGTGAGACTTCTGTCAGAAGTATGCAGAATCATCGGGATCGCTCTTTTCGAGCTATTTAATGCGAGCAACACGTTATCTGGTGTTTTCACGACTCCACAGATCGTTTGACATGCAGAACCGGCGACATCTTGGATTTCGTCGGGGTTCACGCTGTGATATGCATTTTCTACGATAATCTTGGTGAGACTTCTGTCAGAAGTATGCAGAATCATCGGGATCGCTCTTTTCGAGCTATTTATTGCGAGAAACACGTTATCTGGTGTTTTCACCACTCCACAGTGCGTTTGACATGCAGAACCGGCGACATGTTGGATTTCGTCGGGGTTCACGCTGAGATATGCATTTTCTACGATAATCTTGGTGAGACCTCTGTCAGAAGTATGCAGAATCATCTAGATCGCTCTTTTCGAGCTATTTAATGCGAGAAACACGTTTTCTGATGTTTTCACCACTCCACAGTGCGTTTGACATGCAGAACCGGCGACATCTTGGATTTCGTCGGGGTTCAAGCTGAGATATGCATTTTCTACGATAATCTTGGTGAGACTTCAGTCAGAAGTATGCAGAATCATCGGGTTCGCTCTTTTCGAGCTATTTAATGCGAGAAACACGTTATCTGGTGTTTTCACCACTCCACAGTGCGTTTGATATGCAGAACCGGAGATATCTTGGTTTCGGTCGGGTTTCAAGCTGAGATATGCATTTTCTACGATAATCTTGGTGAGACTTCTGTCAGAAGTATGCAGAATCATCGGGATCGCTCATTTCGAGCTATTTAATGCGAGAAACACGTTATCTGGTTGTTTTCACCATTCCACAGTGCGTTTGATATGCAGAACCGGCGACATCTTGAGTTTCATGAGATTTCAAGCTGAGATATGCATTTTCTACGATAATCTTGGTGAGACTTCTGTCAGAAGTATGCAGAATCATCGGGATCGCTCTTTTCGAGCTATTTAATGCGAGGAACACGTTATCTGGTGTTTTCACGACTCCACAGATCGTTTGACATGCAGAACCGGCGACATCTTGGATTTCGTCGGGGTTCACGCTGTGATATGCATTTTCTACGATAATCTTGGTGAGACTTCTGTCAGAAGTATGCAGAATCATCGGGATCGCTCTTTTCGAGCTATTTATTGCGAGAAACACGTTATCTGGTGTTTTCACCACTCCACAGATCGTTTGAAATGCAGAACCGGCGACATCTTGGATTTCGTCGGGGTTCACGCTGAGATATGCATTTTCTACAATAATCTTGGTGAGACTTCTGTCAGAAGTATGCAGAAACTGCGAGATCGCTATTTTCGAGCTACTTAATGCGAGGAACACGTTAACTGGTGTTTTCACCACTCCACAGTTCGTTTGATACGCAGAACCGGAGATATCTTGGTTTCGGTCGGGTTTCAAGCTGAGATATGCATTTTCTACGATAATCTTGGTGAGACGTCTGTCAGAAGTATGCAGAATCATCGGGATCGCTCTTTTCGTGCTACTTAATGCGAGGAACACGTTATCTGGTGTTTTCACCACTCCACAGATCGTTTGACATGCAGAACCGGCGACATCTTGGTTACGGTCGGGTTTCAAGCTGAGATATGCATTTTCTACGATAATCTTGGTGAGATGTCTGTCAGAAGTATGCAAAATCATCGGGATCGCTCTTTTCGAGCTATTTAATGCGAGCAACACGTTATCTGGTGTTTTCACCACTCCACAGTGCGTTTGATATGCAGAACCGGAGATATCTTGGTTTCGGTCGGGTTTCAAGCTGAGATATGCATTTTCTACGATAATCTTGGTGAGACTTCTGTCAGAAGTATGCAGAATCATCGGGATCGCTCATTTCGAGCTATTTAATGCGAGAAACACGTTATCTGGTTGTTTTCACCATTCCACAGTGCGTTTGATATGCAGAACCGGCGACATCTTGAGTTTCATGAGATTTCAAGCTGAGATATGCATTTTCTACGATAATCTTGGTGAGACTTCTGTCAGAAGTATGCAGAATCATCGGGATCGCTCTTTTCGAGCTATTTAATGCGAGGAACACGTTATCTGGTGTTTTCACGACTCCACAGATCGTTTGACATGCAGAACCGGCGACATCTTGGATTTCGTCGGGGTTCACGCTGAGATATGCATTTTCTACGATAATCTTGGTGAGACCTCTGTCAGAAGTATGCAGAATCATCTAGATCGCTCTTTTCGAGCTATTTAATGCGAGAAACACGTTTTCTGATGTTTTCACCACTCCACAGTGCGTTTGACATGCAGAACCGGCGACATCTTGGATTTCGTCGGGGTTCAAGCTGAGATATGCATTTTCTACGATAATCTTGGTGAGACTTCAGTCAGAAGTATGCAGAATCATCGGGTTCGCTCTTTTCGAGCTATTTAATGCGAGAAACACGTTATCTGGTGTTTTCACCACTCCACAGTGCGTTTGATATGCAGAACCGGAGATATCTTGGTTTCGGTCGGGTTTCAAGCTGAGATATGCATTTTCTACGATAATCTTGGTGAGACTTCTGTCAGAAGTATGCAGAATCATCGGGATCGCTCATTTCGAGCTATTTAATGCGAGAAACACGTTATCTGGTTGTTTTCACCATTCCACAGTGCGTTTGATATGCAGAACCGGCGACATCTTGAGTTTCATGAGATTTCAAGCTGAGATATGCATTTTCTACGATAATCTTGGTGAGACTTCTGTCAGAAGTATGCAGAATCATCGGGATCGCTCTTTTCGAGCTATTTAATGCGAGGAACACGTTATCTGGTGTTTTCACGACTCCACAGATCGTTTGACATGCAGAACCGGCGACATCTTGGATTTCGTCGGGGTTCACGCTGTGATATGCATTTTCTACGATAATCTTGGTGAGACTTCTGTCAGAAGTATGCAGAATCATCGGGATCGCTCTTTTCGAGCTATTTATTGCGAGAAACACGTTATCTGGTGTTTTCACCACTCCACAGATCGTTTGAAATGCAGAACCGGCGACATCTTGGATTTCGTCGGGGTTCACGCTGAGATATGCATTTTCTACAATAATCTTGGTGAGACTTCTGTCAGAAGTATGCAGAAACTCCGAGATCGCTATTTTCGAGCTACTTAATGCGAGGAACACGTTAACTGGTGTTTTCACCACTCCACAGTTCGTTTGATACGCAGAACCGGAGATATCTTGGTTTCGGTCGGGTTTCAAGCTGAGATATGCATTTTCTACGATAATCTTGGTGAGACGTCTGTCAGAAGTATGCAGAATCATCGGGATCGCTCTTTTCGTGCTACTTAATGCGAGGAACACGTTATCTGGTGTTTTCACCACTCCACAGATCGTTTGACATGCAGAACCGGCGACATCTTGGTTACGGTCGGGTTTCAAGCTGAGATATGCATTTTCTACGATAATCTTGGTGAGATGTCTGTCAGAAGTATGCAAAATCATCGGGATCGCTCTTTTCGAGCTATTTAATGCGAGCAACACGTTATCTGGTGTTTTCACCACTCCACAGTGCGTTTGATATGCAGAACCGGCGACATCTTGGCTTTCTTCGGGTATCAAGCTGAGATATGCATTTTCTACGATAATCTTGGTGAGACTTCTCTCAGAAGTATGCAGAATCATCGGGATCGCGCTTTTCGAGCTATTTAATGCGAGAAACACGTTATCTGGTTGTTTTCACCACTCCACTGTGCGTTTGATATGCAGAACCGGCGACATCTTGAGTTTCGTGAGATTTCAAGCTGAGATATGCATTTTCTACGATAATCTTGGTGAGACTTCTGTCAGAAGTATGCAGAATCTTCGAGATCGCTCTTTTCGAGCTACTTAATGCGAGAAACACGTTATCTGGTGTTTTCACCACTCCACAGATCGTTTGACATGCAGAACCGGCGACATCTTGGAATTCGTCGGGGTTCACGCTGAGATCTGCATTTTCTACGATAATCTTGGTGAGACCTCTGTCAGAAGTATGCAGAATCATCTAGATCGCTCTTTTCGAGCTATTTAATGCGAGAAACACGTTTTCTGGTGTATTCACCACTCCACAGTACGTTTGACATGCAGAACCGGAGATATTTTGGTTTCGGTCGGGTTTCAAGCTGAGATATGCATGTTCTACGATAATCCTGGTGAGACTTCTGTCAGAAGTATGCAGAATCATCGGGATCGCTCTTTTCGAGCTATTTAATGCGAGAAACACGTTATTTGGTTTTTTCACCACTCCACAGTGCGTTTGACATGCAGAACCGGCGACATGTGGATTTCGTCGGGGTTCAAGCTGAGATATGCATTTTCTACGATAATCTTGGTGAGACTTCTGTCAGAAGTATGCAGAATCATCGGGATCGCTCTTTTCGAGCTATTTAATGCGAGAAACACGTTATCTGGTGTTTTCACCACTCCACAGTGCGTTTGACATGCAGAACCGGCGACATCTTGGATTTCGTCGGGGTTCAAGCTGAGATATGCATTTTCTACGATAATCTTGGTGAGATTTCAGTCAGAAGTATGCAGAATCATCGGGTTCGCTCTTTTCGAGCTATTTAATGCGAGAAACACGTTATCTGGTGTTTTCACCACTCCACAGTGCGTTTGATATGCAGAACCGGAGATATCTTGGTTTCGGTGGGGTTTCAAGCTGAGATATGCATTTTCTACGATAATCTTGGTGAGACATCTGTCAGAAGTATGCAGAATCATCGGGATCGCTCATTTCGAGCTGTTTAATGCGAGAAACACGTTATCTGGTTTTTTCACCACTCCACAGTGCGTTTGACATGCAGAACCGGCGACATCTTGGATTTCGTCGGGGTTCAAGCTGAGATATGCATTTTCTACGATAATCTTGGTGAGACTTCTGTCAGAAGTATGCAGAATCATCGGGATCGCTCTTTTCGAGCTATTTAATGCGAGAAACACGTTATCTGGTTTTTTCACCACTCCACAGTGCGTTTGACATGCAGAACCGGCGACATCTTGGATTTCGTCGGGGTTCAAGCTGAGATATGCATTTTCTCCGATAATCTTGGTGAGACTTCTGTCAGAAGTATGCAGAATCATCGGGATCGCTCTTTTCGAGCTATATAATGCGAGAAACACGTTATCTGGTGTATTCACCACTCCACAGTGCGTTTAACATGCAGAACCGGCGACATCTTGGATTTCGTCGGGGTTCACGCTGAGATATGCATTTTCTACGATAATCTTGGTGAGACTTCTGTCAGAAGTATGCAGAATCATCGGGATCGCTCATTTCGAGCTATTTAATGCGAGAAACACGTTATCTGGTTTTTTCACCACTCCACAGTGCGTTTGACATGCAGAACCGGCCACATCTTGGATTTCGTCGGGGTTCAAGCTGAGATATGCATTCTCTACGATAATCTTGGTGAAACTTCTGTCAGAAGTATGCAGAATCTTCGTGATCGCTCTTTTCGAGCTACTTAATGCGAGAAACACGTTATCTGGTGTTTTCACCACTCCACAGATCGTTTGACATGCAGAACCGGCGACATCTTGGAATTCGTCGGGGTTCACTCTGAGATATGCATTTTCTACGATAATCTTGGTGAGACCTCTGTCAGAAGTATGCAGAATCATCTAGATCGCTCTTTTCGAGCTATTTAATGCGAGAAACACGTTTTCTGGTGTATTCACCACTCCACAGTACGTTTGACATGCAGAACCGGAGATATCTTGGTTTCGGTCGGGTTTCAAGCTGAGATATGCATTTTCTACGATAATCTTGGTGAGACATCTGTCAGAAGTATGCAGAATCATCGGGATCGCTCATTTCGAGCTATTTAATGCGAGAAACACGTTATCTGGTTTTTTCACCACTCCACAGTGCGTTTGACATGCAGAACCGGCGACATCTTGGATTTCGTCGGGGTTCAAGCTGAGATATGCATTTTCTACGATAATCTTGGTGAGACTTCTGTCAGAAGTATGCAGAATCATCGGGATCGCTCTTTTCGAGCTATTTAATGCGAGAAACACGTTATCTGGTTTTTTCACCACTCCACAGTGCTTTTGACATGCAGAACCGGCGACATCTTGGATTTCGTCGGGTTTCAAGCTGAGATATGCATTTTCTCCGATAATCTTGGTGAGACTTCTGTCAGAAGTATGCAGAATCATCGGGATCGCTCTTTTCGAGCTATTTAATGCGAGAAACACGTTATCTGGTGTATTCACCACTCCACAGTGCGTTTAACATGCAGAACCGGCGACATCTTGGATTTCGTCGGGGTTCACGCTGAGATATGCATTTTCTACGATAATCTTGGTGAGACTTCTGTCAGAAGTATGCAGAATCATCGGGATCGCTCTTTTCGAGCTATTTAATGCGAGAAACACGTTATCTGGTGTATTCACCACTCCACAGTGCGTTTAACATGCAGAACCGGCGACATCTTGGATTTCGTCGGGGTTCACGCTGAGATATGCATTTTCTACAATAATCTTGGTGAGACTTCTGTCAGAAGTATGCAGAAACTCCGAGATCGCTATTTTCGAGCTACTTAATGCGAGGAACACGTTAACTGGTGTTTTCACCACTCCACAGTTCGTTTGATACGCAGAACCGGAGATATCTTGGTTTCGGTCGGGTTTCAAGCTGAGATATGCATTTTCTACGATAATCTTGGTGAGACGTCTGTCAGAAGTATGCAGAATCATCGGGATCGCTCTTTTCGTGCTACTTAATGCGAGGAACACGTTATCTGGTGTTTTCACCACTCCACAGATCGTTTGACATGCAGAACCGGCGACATCTTGGTTACGGTCGGGTTTCAAGCTGAGATATGCATTTTCTACGATAATCTTGGTGAGATGTCTGTCAGAAGTATGCAAAATCATCGGGATCGCTCTTTTCGAGCTATTTAATGCGAGCAACACGTTATCTGGTGTTTTCACCACTCCACAGTGCGTTTGATATGCAGAACCGGCGACATCTTGGCTTTCTTCGGGTATCAAGCTGAGATATGCATTTTCTACGATAATCTTGGTGAGACTTCTCTCAGAAGTATGCAGAATCATCGGGATCGCGCTTTTCGAGCTATTTAATGCGAGAAACACGTTATCTGGTTGTTTTCACCACTCCACTGTGCGTTTGATATGCAGAACCGGCGACATCTTGAGTTTCGTGAGATTTCAAGCTGAGATATGCATTTTCTACGATAATCTTGGTGAGACTTCTGTCAGAAGTATGCAGAATCTTCGAGATCGCTCTTTTCGAGCTACTTAATGCGAGAAACACGTTATCTGGTGTTTTCACCACTCCACAGATCGTTTGACATGCAGAACCGGCGACATCTTGGAATTCGTCGGGGTTCACGCTGAGATCTGCATTTTCTACGATAATCTTGGTGAGACCTCTGTCAGAAGTATGCAGAATCATCTAGATCGCTCTTTTCGAGCTATTTAATGCGAGAAACACGTTTTCTGGTGTATTCACCACTCCACAGTACGTTTGACATGCAGAACCGGAGATATTTTGGTTTCGGTCGGGTTTCAAGCTGAGATATGCATGTTCTACGATAATCCTGGTGAGACTTCTGTCAGAAGTATGCAGAATCATCGGGATCGCTCTTTTCGAGCTATTTAATGCGAGAAACACGTTATTTGGTTTTTTCACCACTCCACAGTGCGTTTGACATGCAGAACCGGCGACATGTGGATTTCGTCGGGGTTCAAGCTGAGATATGCATTTTCTACGATAATCTTGGTGAGACTTCTGTCAGAAGTATGCAGAATCATCGGGATCGCTCTTTTCGAGCTATTTAATGCGAGAAACACGTTATCTGGTGTTTTCACCACTCCACAGTGCGTTTGACATGCAGAACCGGCGACATCTTGGATTTCGTCGGGGTTCAAGCTGAGATATGCATTTTCTACGATAATCTTGGTGAGATTTCAGTCAGAAGTATGCAGAATCATCGGGTTCGCTCTTTTCGAGCTATTTAATGCGAGAAACACGTTATCTGGTGTTTTCACCACTCCACAGTGCGTTTGATATGCAGAACCGGAGATATCTTGGTTTCGGTGGGGTTTCAAGCTGAGATATGCATTTTCTACGATAATCTTGGTGAGACATCTGTCAGAAGTATGCAGAATCATCGGGATCGCTCATTTCGAGCTGTTTAATGCGAGAAACACGTTATCTGGTTTTTTCACCACTCCACAGTGCGTTTGACATGCAGAACCGGCGACATCTTGGATTTCGTCGGGGTTCAAGCTGAGATATGCATTTTCTACGATAATCTTGGTGAGACTTCTGTCAGAAGTATGCAGAATCATCGGGATCGCTCTTTTCGAGCTATTTAATGCGAGAAACACGTTATCTGGTTTTTTCACCACTCCACAGTGCGTTTGACATGCAGAACCGGCGACATCTTGGATTTCGTCGGGGTTCAAGCTGAGATATGCATTTTCTCCGATAATCTTGGTGAGACTTCTGTCAGAAGTATGCAGAATCATCGGGATCGCTCTTTTCGAGCTATATAATGCGAGAAACACGTTATCTGGTGTATTCACCACTCCACAGTGCGTTTAACATGCAGAACCGGCGACATCTTGGATTTCGTCGGGGTTCACGCTGAGATATGCATTTTCTACGATAATCTTGGTGAGACTTCTGTCAGAAGTATGCAGAATCATCGGGATCGCTCATTTCGAGCTATTTAATGCGAGAAACACGTTATCTGGTTTTTTCACCACTCCACAGTGCGTTTGACATGCAGAACCGGCCACATCTTGGATTTCGTCGGGGTTCAAGCTGAGATATGCATTCTCTACGATAATCTTGGTGAAACTTCTGTCAGAAGTATGCAGAATCTTCGTGATCGCTCTTTTCGAGCTACTTAATGCGAGAAACACGTTATCTGGTGTTTTCACCACTCCACAGATCGTTTGACATGCAGAACCGGCGACATCTTGGAATTCGTCGGGGTTCACTCTGAGATATGCATTTTCTACGATAATCTTGGTGAGACCTCTGTCAGAAGTATGCAGAATCATCTAGATCGCTCTTTTCGAGCTATTTAATGCGAGAAACACGTTTTCTGGTGTATTCACCACTCCACAGTACGTTTGACATGCAGAACCGGAGATATCTTGGTTTCGGTCGGGTTTCAAGCTGAGATATGCATTTTCTACGATAATCTTGGTGAGACATCTGTCAGAAGTATGCAGAATCATCGGGATCGCTCATTTCGAGCTATTTAATGCGAGAAACACGTTATCTGGTTTTTTCACCACTCCACAGTGCGTTTGACATGCAGAACCGGCGACATCTTGGATTTCGTCGGGGTTCAAGCTGAGATATGCATTTTCTACGATAATCTTGGTGAGACTTCTGTCAGAAGTATGCAGAATCATCGGGATCGCTCTTTTCGAGCTATTTAATGCGAGAAACACGTTATCTGGTTTTTTCACCACTCCACAGTGCTTTTGACATGCAGAACCGGCGACATCTTGGATTTCGTCGGGTTTCAAGCTGAGATATGCATTTTCTCCGATAATCTTGGTGAGACTTCTGTCAGAAGTATGCAGAATCATCGGGATCGCTCTTTTCGAGCTATTTAATGCGAGAAACACGTTATCTGGTGTATTCACCACTCCACAGTGCGTTTAACATGCAGAACCGGCGACATCTTGGATTTCGTCGGGGTTCACGCTGAGATATGCATTTTCTACGATAATCTTGGTGAGACTTCTGTCAGAAGTATGCAGAATCATCGGGATCGCTCATTTCGAGCTATTTAATGCGAGAAACACGTTATCTGGTTTTTTCACCACTCCACAGTGCGTTTGACATGCAGAACCGGCCACATCTTGGATTTCGTCGGGGTTCAAGCTGAGATATGCATTCTCTACGATAATCTTGGTGAAACTTCTGTCAGAAGTATGCAGAATCTTCGAGATCGCTCTTTTCGAGCTACTTAATGCGAGAAACACGTTATCTGGTGTTTTCACCACTCCACAGATCGTTTGACATGCAGAACCGGCGACATCTTGGAATTCGTCGGGGTTCACTCTGAGATATGCATTTTCTACGATAATCTTGGTGAGACCTCTGTCAGAAGTATGCAGAATCATCTAGATCGCTCTTTTCGAGCTATTTAATGCGAGAAACACGTTTTCTGGTGTATTCACCACTCCACAGTACGTTTGACATGCAGAACCGGAGATATCTTGGTTTCGGTCGGGTTTCAAGCTGAGATATGCATGTTCTACGATAATCCTGGTGAGACTTCTGTCAGAAGTATGCAGAATCATCGGGATCGCTCTTTTCGAGCTATTTAATGCGAGAAACACGTTATTTGGTTTTTTCACCACTCCACAGTGCGTTTGACATGCAGAACCGGCGACATGTGGATTTCGTCGGGGTTCAAGCTGAGATATGCATTTTCTACGATAATCTAGGTGAGACTTCTGTCAGAAGTACGCAGAATCATCGGGACCGCTCTTTTCGAGCTATTTAATGCGAGAAACACGTTATCTGGTGTTTTCACCACTCCACAGTGCGTTTGACATGCAGAACCGGCGACATCTTGGATTTCGTCGGGGTTCAAGCTGAGATATGCATTTTCTACGATAATCTTGGTGAGATTTCAGTCAGACGTATGCAGAATCATCGGGTTCGCTCTTTTCGAGCTATTTAATGCGAGAAACACGTTATTTGGTTTTTTCACCACTCCACAGTGCGTTTGACATGCAGAACCGGAGATATCTTGGTTTCGGTCGGGTTTCAAGCTGAGATATGCATTTTCTACGATAATCTTGGTGAGACATCTGTCAGAAGTATGCAGAATCATCGGGATCGCTCATTTCGAGCTATTTAATGCGAGAAACACGTTATCTGGTTTTTTCACCACTCCACAGTGCGTTTGACATGCAGAACCGGCGACATCTTGGATTTCGTCGGGGTTCAAGCTGAGATATGCATTTTCTACGATAATCTTGGTGAGACTTCTGTCAGAAGTATGCAGAATCATCGGGATCGCTCTTTTCGAGCTATTTATTGCGAGAAACACGTTATCTGGTTTTTTCACCACTCCACAGTGCGTTTGACATGCAGAACCGGCGACGTCTTGGATTTCGTCGGGGTTCAAGCTGAGATATGCATTTTCTCCGATAAACTTGGTGAGACTTCTGTCAGAAGTATGCAGAATCATCGGGATCGCTCTTTTCGAGCTATTTAATGCGAGAAACACGTTATCTGGTGTATTCACCACTCCACAGTGCGTTTAACATGCAGAACCGGCGACATCTTGGATTTCGTCGGGGTTCACGCTGAGATATGCATTTTCTACGATAATCTTGGTGAGACTTCTGTCAGAAGTATGCAGAATCATCGGGATCGCTCATTTCGAGCTATTTAATGCGAGAAACACGTTATCTGGTTTTTTCACCACTCCACAGTGCGTTTGACATGCAGAACCGGCCACATCTTGGATTTCGTCGGGGTTCAAGCTGAGATATGCATTCTCTACGATAATCTTGGAGAAACTTCTGTCAGAAGTATGCAGAATCTTCGAGATCGCTCTTTTCGAGCTACTTAATGCGAGAAACACGTTATCTGGTGTTTTCACCACTCCACAGATCGTTTGACATGCAGAACCGGCGACATCTTGGATTTCGTCGGGGTTCAAGCTGAGATATGCATGTTCTACGATAATCCTGGTGAGACTTCTGTCAGTAGTATGCAGAATCATCGGGATCGCTCTTTTCGAGCTATTTAATGCGAGAAACACGTTATCTGGTGTTTTCACCACTCCACAGTGCGTTTGATATGCAGAACCGGAGATATCTTGGTTTCGGTCGGGTTTCAAGCTGAGATATGCATTTTCTACGATAATCTTGGTGAGACTTCTGTCAGAAGTATGCAGAATCATCGGGATCGCTCATTTCGAGCTATTTAATGCGAGAAACACGTTATCTGGTTTTTTCACCACTCCACAGTGCGTTTGACATGCAGAACCGGCGACATCTTGGATTTCGTCGGGGTTCAAGCTGAGATATGCATTTTCTACGATAATCTTGGTGAGACTTCTGTCAGAAGTATGCAGAATCTTCGAGATCGCTCTTTTCGAGCTACTTAATGCGAGAAACACGTTATCTGGTGTTTTCACCACTCCACAGATCGTTTGACATGCAGAACCGGCGACATCTTGGATTTCGTCGGGGTTCACGCTGAGATATGCATTTTCTACGATAATCTTGGTGAGACCTCTGTCAGAAGTATGCAGAATCATCTAGATCGCACTTTTCGAGCTATTTAATGCGAGAAACACGTTATCTGGTTGTGTTCACCATTCCACAGTGCGTTTGATATGCAGAACCGGCGACATCTTGAGTTTCGTGAGATTTCAAGCTGAGATATGCATTTTCTACGATAATCTTGGTGAGACTTCTGTCAGAAGTATGCAGAATCATCGGGATCGCTCTTTTCGAGCTATTTAATGCGAGAAACACGTTATCTGGTGTTTTCACCACTCCACAGATCGTTTGAAATGCAGAACCGGCGACATCTTGGATTTCGTCGGGGTTCACGCTGAGATATGCATTTTCTACAATAATCTTGGTGAGACTTCTGTCAGAAGTATGCAGAAACTCCGAGATCGCTATTTTCGAGCTACTTAATGCGAGGAACACGTTAACTGGTGTTTTCACCACTCCACAGTTCGTTTGATACGCAGAACCGGAGATATCTTGGTTTCGGTCGGGTTTCAAGCTGAGATATGCATTTTCTACGATAATCTTGGTGAGACGTCTGTCAGAAGTATGCAGAATCATCGGGATCGCTCTTTTCGTGCTACTTAATGCGAGGAACACGTTATCTGGTGTTTTCACCACTCCACAGATCGTTTGACATGCAGAACCGGCGACATCTTGGTTTCGGTCGGGTTTCAAGCTGAGATATGCATTTTCTACGATAATCTTGGTGAGATGTCTGTCAGAAGTATGCAAAATCATCGGGATCGCTCTTTTCGAGCTATTTAATGCGAGCAACAAGTTATCTGGTGTTTTCACCACTCCACAGTGCGTTTGATATGCAGAACCGGCGACATCTTGGCTTTCTTCGGGTATCAAGCTGAGATATGCATTTTCTACGATAATCTTGGTGAGACTTCTCTCAGAAGTATGCAGAATCATCGGGATCGCGCTTTTCGAGCTATTTAATGCGAGAAACACGTTATCTGGTTGTTTTCACCACTCCACTGTGCGTTTGATATGCAGAACCGGCGACATCTTGAGTTTCGTGAGATTTCAAGCTGAGATATGCATTTTCTACGATAATCTTGGTGAGACTTCTGTCAGAAGTATGCAGAATCTTCGAGATCGCTCTTTTCGAGCTACTTAATGCGAGAAACACGTTATCTGGTGCTTTCACCACTCCACAGTACGTTTGACACGCAGAACCGTAGATATCTTGGATTTCGTCGGGGTTCACGCTGAGATATGCATTTTCTACGATAATCTTGGTGAGACCTCTGTCAGAAGTATGCAGAATCATCTAGATCGCTCTTTTCGAGCTATTTAATGCGAGAAACACGTTTTCTGGTGTATTCACCACTCCACAGTACGTTTGACATGCAGAACCGGAGATATCTTGGTTTCGGTCGGGTTTCAAGCTGAGATATGCATGTTCTACGATAATCCTGGTGAGACTTCTGTCAGAAGTATGCAGAATCATAGGGATCGCTCTTTTCGAGCTATTTAATTCGAGAAACACGTTATCTGGTGTTTTCACCACTCCACAGTGCGTTTGACATGCAGAACCGGCGACATCTTGGATTTCGTCGGGGTTCAAGCTGAGATATGCATTTTCTACGATAATCTTGGTGAGACCTCTGTCAGAAGTATGCAGAATCATCTAGATCGCTCTTTTCGTGCTATTTAATGCGAGAAACACGTTTTCTGGTGTATTCACCACTCCACAGTACGTTTGACACGCAGAACCGTAGATATCTTGGTTTCTGTCGGGTTTCAAGCTGAGATATGCTTTTTCTATCATAATCTTGGTTAGACGTCTGTCAGAAGTATGCACAATCATCGGGATCGCTCTTTTCCTGCTACTTAATGCGAGGAACACGTTATCTGGTGTTTTTACCACTCCACAGATCGTTTGACATGCAGAACCGGCGACATCTTGGTTTCGGTCGGGTTTCAAGCTGAGATATGCATTTTCTATGATAATCTTGGTGAGATGTCTGTCAGAAGTATGCAAAATCATCGGGATCGCTCTTTTCGAGCTATTTAATGCGAGCAACACGTTATCTGGTGTTTTCACCACTCCACAGTGCGTTTGATATGCAGAACCGGCGACATCTTGGCTTTCTTCGGGTATCAAGCTGAGATATGCATTTTCTAGTATAATCTTGGTGAGACTTCTCTCAGAAGTATGCTGAATCATCGGGATCGCGCTTTTCGAGCTATTTAAAGCGAGAAACACGTTATCTGGTTGTTTTCACCACTCCACAGTGCGTTTGATATGCAGAACCGGCGACATCTTGAGTTTCGTGAGATTTCAAGCTGAGATATGCATTTTCTACGATAATCTTGGTGAGACTTCTGTCAGAAGTATGCAGAATCTTCGCGATCGCTCTTTTCGAGCTACTTAATGCGAGAAACACGTTATCTGGTGTTTTCACGTCTCCACAGATCGTTTGACATGCAGAACCGGCGACATCTTGGATTTCGTCGGGGTTCACGCTGAGATATGCATTTTCTACGATAATCTTGGTGAGACTTCTGTCAGAAGTATGCAGAATCATCGGGATCGCTCTTTTCGAGCTATTTATTGCGAGAAACACGTTATCTGGTGTTTTCACCACTCCACAGTGCGTTTGACATGCAGAAGCGGCGACATGTTGGATTTCGTCGGGGTTCACGCTGAGATATGCATTTTCTACGATAATCTTGGTGAGACCTCTGTCAGAAGTATGCAGAATCATCTAGATCGCTCTTTTCGAGCTATTTAATGCGAGAAACACGTTTTCTGATGTTTTCACCACTCCACAGTGCGTTTGACATGCAGAACCGGCGACATCTTGGATTTCGTCGGGGTTCAAGCTGAGATATGCATTTTCTACGATAATCTTGGTGAGACTTCAGTCAGAAGTATGCAGAATCATCGGGTTCGCTCTTTTCGAGCTATTTAATGCGAGAAACACGTTATCTGGTGTTTTCACCACTCCACAGTGCGTTTGATATGCAGAACCGGAGATATCTTGGTTTCGGTCGGGTTTCAAGCTGAGATATGCATTTTCTACGATAATCTTGGTGAGACTTCTGTCAGAAGTATGCAGAATCATCGGGATCGCTCATTTCGAGCTATTTAATGCGAGAAACACGTTATCTGGTTGTTTTCACCGTTCCACAGTGCGTTTGATATGCAGAACCGGCGACATCTTGAGTTTCGTGAGATTTCAAGCTGAGATATGCATTTTCTACGATAATCTTGGTGAGACTTCTGTCAGAAGTATGCAGAATCATCGGGATCGCTCTTTTCGAGCTATTTAATGCGAGAAACACGTTACCTGGTGTTTTCACCACTCCACAGATCGTTTGAAATGCAGAACCGGCGACATCTTGGATTTCGTCGGGGTTCACGCTGAGATATGCATTTTCTCCAATAATCTTGGTGAGACTTCTGTCAGAAATATGCAGAAACTCCGAGATCGCTATTTTCGAGCTACTTAATGCGAGGAACACGTTAACTGGTGTTTTCACCACTCCACAGTTCGTTTGATACGCAGAACCGGAGATATCTTGGTTTTGGTCGGGTTTCAAGCTGAGATATGCATTTTCTACGATAATCTTGGTGAGATGTCTGTCAGAAGTATGCAAAATCATCGGGATCGCTCTTTTCGAGCTATTTAATGCGAGCAACACGTTATCTGGTGTTTTCACCACTCCACAGTGCGTTTGATATGCAGAACCGGCGACATCTTGGCTTTCTTCGGGTATCAAGCTGAGATATGCATTTTCTACGATAATCTTGGTGAGACTTCTCTCAGAAGTATGCAGAATCATCGGGATCGCGCTTTTCGAGCTATTTAATGCGAGAAACACGTTATCTGGTTGTTTTCACCACTCCACTGTGCGTTTGATATGCAGAACCGGCGACATCTTGAGTTTCGTGAGATTTCAAGCTGAGATATGCATTTTCTACGATAATCTTGGTGAGACTTCTGTCAGAAGTATGCAGAATCTTCGAGATCGCTCTTTTCGAGCTACTTAATGCGACAAACACGTTATCTGGTGTTTTCACCACTCCACAGATCGTTTGACATGCAGAACCGGCGACATCTTGGAATTCGTCGGGATTCACGCTGAGATATGCATTTTCTACGATAATCTTGGTGAGACCTCTGTCAGAAGTATGCAGAATCATCTAGATCGCTCTTTTCGAGCTATTTAATGCGAGAAACACGTTATCTGGTGTTTTCACCACTCCACAGTGCGTTTGATATGCAGAACCGGAGATATCTTGGTTTCGGTCGGGTTTCAAGCTGAGATGTGCATTTTCTACGATAATCTTGGTGAGACATCTGTCAGAAGTATGCAGAATCATCGGGATCGCTCATTTCGAGCTATTTAATGCGAGAAACACGTTATCTGGTTTTTTCACCACTCCACAGTGCGTTTGACATGCAGAACCGGCGACATCTTGGATTTCGTCGGGGTTCAAGCTGAGATATGCATTTTCTACGATAATCTTGGTGAGACTTCTGTCAGAAGTATGCAGAATCATCGGGATCGCTCTTTTCGAGCTATTTAATGCGAGAAACACGTTATCTGGTTTTTTCACCACTCCACAGTGCGTTTGACATGCAGAACCGGCGACATCTTGGATTTCGTCGGGGTTCAAGCTGAGATATGCATTTTCTCCGATAATCTTGGTGAGACTTCTGTCAGAAGTATGCAGAATCATCGGGATCGCTCTTTTCGAGCTATTTAATGCGAGAAACACGTTATCTGGTGTATTCACCACTCCACAGTGCGTTTAACATGCAGAACCGGCGACATCTTGGATTTCGTCGGGGTTCACGCTGAGATATGCATTTTCTACGATAATCTTGGTGAGACTTCTGTCAGAAGTATGCAGAATCATCGGGATCGCTCATTTCGAGCTATTTAATGCGAGAAACACGTTATCTGGTTTTTTCACCACTCCACAGTGCGTTTGACATGCAGAACCGGCCACATCTTGGATTTCGTCGGGGTTCAAGCTGAGATATGCATTCTCTACGATAATCTTGGTGAAACTTCTGTCAGAAGTATGCAGAATCTTCGAGATCGCTCTTTTCGAGCTACTTAATGCGAGAAACACGTTATCTGGTGTTTTCACCACTCCACAGATCGTTTGACATGCAGAACCGGCGACATCTTGGAATTCGTCGGGGTTCACGCTGAGATATGCATTTTCTACGATAATCTTGGTGAGACCTCTGTCAGAAGTATGCAGAATCATCTAGATCGCTCTTTTCGAGCTATTTAATGCGAGAAACACGTTTTCTGGTGTATTCACCACTCCACAGTACGTTTGACATGCAGAACCGGAGATATCTTGGTTTCGGTCGGGTTTCAAGCTGAGATATGCATGTTCTACGATAATCCTGGTGAGACTTCTGTCAGAAGTATGCAGAATCATCGGGATCGCTCTTTTCGAGCTATTTAATGCGAGAAACACGTTATTTGGTTTTTTCACCACTCCACAGTGCGTTTGACATGCAGAACCGGCGACATGTGGATTTCGTCGGGGTTCAAGCTGAGATATGCATTTTCTACGATAATCTTGGTGAGACTTCTGTCAGAAGTATGCAAAATCATCGGGATCGCTCTTTTCGAGCTATTTAATGCGAGCAACACGTTATCTGGTGTTTTTACCACTCCACAGTACGTTTGACATGCAGAACCGGAGATATCTTGGTTTCGGTCGGGTTTCAAGCTGAGATATGCATGTTCTACGATAATCCTGGTGAGACTTCTGTCAGAAGTATGCAGAATCATCGGGATCGCTCTTTTCGAGCTATTTAATGCGAGAAACACGTTATCTGGTGTTTTCACCACTCCACAGTGCGTTTGACATGAAGAACCGGCGACATCTTGGATTTCGTCGGGGTTCAAGCTGAGATATGCATTTTCTACGATAATCTTGGTGAGACTTCAGTCAGAAGTATGCAGAATCATCGGGTTCGCTCTTTTCGAGCTATTTAATGCGAGAAACACGTTATCTGGTGTTTTCACCACTCCACAGTGCGTTTGATATGCAGAACCGGAGATATCTTGGTTTCGGTCGGGTTTCAAGCTGAGATATGCATTTTCTACGATAATCTTGGTGAGACATCTGTCAGAAGTATGCAGAATCATCGGGATCGCTCTTCTCGAGCTATTTAATGCGAGCAACACGTTATCTGGTGTTTTCACCACTCCACAGTGCGTTTGATATGCAGAACCGGCGACATCTTGGCTTTCTTCGGGTATCAAGCTGAGATATGCATTTTCTACGATAATCTTGGTGAGACTTCTCTCAGAAGTATGCTGAATCATCGGGATCGCGCTTTTCGAGCTATTTAAAGCGAGAAACACGTTATCTGGTTGTTTTCACCACTCCACAGTGCGTTTGATATGCAGAACCGGCGACATCTTGAGTTTCGTGAGATTTCAAGCTGAGATATGCATTTTCTACGATAATCTTGGTGAGACTTCTGTCACAAGTATGCAGAATCTTCGCGATCGCTCTTTTCGAGCTACTTAATGCGAGAAACACGTTATCTGGTGTTTTCACGACTCCACAGATCGTTCGACATGCAGAACCGGCGACATCTTGGATTTCGTCGGGGTTCACGCTGTGATATGCATTTTCTACGATAATCTTGGTGAGTCTTCTGTCAGAAGTATGCAGAATCATCGGGATCGCTCTTTTCGAGCTATTTATTGCGAGAAACACGTTATCTGGGGTTTTAACCACTCCACAGTGCGTTTGACATGCAGAACCGGCGACATGTTGGATTTCGTCGGGGTTCACGCTGAGATATGCATTTTCTACGATAATCTTGGTGAGACCTCTGTCAGAAGTATGCAGAATCATCTAGATCGCTCTTTTCGAGCTATTTAATGCGAGAAACACGTTTTCTGATGTTTTCACCACTCCACAGTGCGTTTGACATGCAGAACCGGCGACATCTTGGATTTCGTCGGGGTTCAAGCTGAGATATGCATTTTCTACGATAATCTTGGTGAGACTTCAGTCAGAAGTATGCAGAATCATCGGGTTCGCTCTTTTCGAGCTATTTAATGCGAGAAACACGTTATCTGGTGTTTTCACCACTCCACAGTGCGTTTGATATGCAGAACCGGAGATATCTTGGTTTCGGTCGGGTTTCAAGCTGAGATATGCATTTTCTACGATAATCTTGGTGAGACTTCTGTCAGAAGTATGCAGAATCATCGGGATCGCTCATTTCGAGCTATTTAATGCGAGAAACACGTTATCTGGTTGTTTTCACCATTCCACAGTGCGTTTGATATGCAGAACCGGCGACATCTTGAGTTTCGTGAGATTTCAAGCTGAGATATGCATTTTCTACGATAATCTTGGTGAGACTTCTGTCAGAAGTATGCAGAATCATCGGGATCGCTCTTTTCGAGCTATCTAATGCGAGAAACACGTTATCTGGTGTTTTCACCACTCCACAGATCGTTTGAAATGCAGAACCGGCGACATCTTGGATTTCGTCGGGGTTCACGCTGAGATATGCATTTTCTACAATAATCTTGGTGAGACTTCTGTCAGAAGTATGCAGAAACTCCGAGATCGCTATTTTCGAGCTACTTAATGCGAGGAACACGTTAACTGGTGTTTTCACCACTCCACAGTTCGTTTGATACGCAGAACCGGAGATATCTTGGTTTCGGTCGGGTTTCAAGCTGAGATATGCATTTTCTACGATAATCTTGGTGAGACGTCTGTCAGAAGTATGCAGAATCATCGGGATCGCTCTTTTCGTGCTACTTAATGCGAGGAACACGTTATCTGGTGTTTTCACCACTCCACAATTCGTTTGACATGCAGAACCGGCGACATCTTGGTTTCGGTCGGGTTTCAAGCTGAGATATGCATTTTCTACGATAATCTTGGTGAGATGTCTGTCAGAAGTATGCAAAATCATCGGGATCGCTCTTTTCGAGCTATCTAATGCGAGCAACACGTTATCTGGTGTTTTCACCACTCCACAGTGTGTTTGATATGCAGAACCGGCGACATCTTGGCTTTCTTCGGGTATCAAGCTGAGATATGCATTTTCTACGATAATCTTGGTGAGACTTCGCTCAGAAGTATGCAGAATCATCGGGATCGCGCTTTTCGAGCTATTTAATGCGAGAAACACGTTATCTGGTTGTTTTCCCCACTCCACTGTGCGTTTGATATGCAGAACCGGCGACATCTTGGATTTCGTCTGGGTTCACGCTGAGATATGCATTTTCTACGATAATCTTGGTGAGACTTCTGTCAGAAGTATGCAGAATCATCGGGATCGCTCATTTCGAGCTATTTAATGCGAGAAACACGTTATCTGGTTTTTTCACCACTCCACAGTGCGTTTGACATGCAGAACCGGCGACATCTTGGGTTTCGACGGGGTTCAAGCTGAGATATGCATTTTCTACGATAATCTTGGTGAGACCTCTGTCAGAAGTATGCAGAATCATCTAGATCGCTCTTTTCGAGCTATTTAATGCGAGAAACACGTTTTCTGGTGTATTCACCACTCCACAGTACGTTTGACATGCAGAACCGGAGATATCTTGGTTTTGGTCGGGTTTCAAGCTGAGATATGCCTGTTCTACGATAATCCTGGTGAGACTTCTGTCAGAAGTATGCAGAATCATCGGGATCGCTCTTTTCGAGCTATTTAATGCGAGAAACACGTTATTTGGTTTTTTCACCACTCCACAGTGCGTTTGACATGCAGAACCGGCGACATGTGGATTTCGTCGGGGTTCAAGCTGAGATATGCATTTTCTACGATAATCTTGGTGAGACTTCTGTCAGAAGTATGCAGAATCATCGGGATCGCTCTTTTCGAGCTATTTCATGCGAGAAACACGTTATCTGGTGTTTTCACCACTCCACAGTGCGTTTGACATGCAGAACCGGCGACATCTTGGATTTCGTCGGGGTTCAAGCTGAGATATGCATTTTCTACGATAATCTTGGTGAGATTTCAGTCAGAAGTATGCAGAATCATCGGGTTCGCTCTTTTCGAGCTATTTAATGCGAGAAACACGTTATCTGGTGTTTTCACCACTCCACAGTGCGTTTGATATGCAGAACCGGAGAAATCTTGGTTTCGGTCGGGTTTCAAGCTGAGATATGCATTTTCTACGATAATCTTGGTGAGACATCTGTCAGAAGTATGCAGAATCATCGGGATCGCTCATTTCGAGCTATTTAATGCGAGAAACACGTTTTCTGGTGTATTCACCACTCCACAGTACGTTTGACATGCAGAACCGGAGATATCTTGGTTTCGGTCGGGTTTCAAGCTGAGATATGCATGTTCTACGATAATCCTGGTGAGACATCTGTCAGAAGTATGCAGAATCATCGGGATCGCTCTTTTCGAGCTATTTAATGCGAGAAACACGTTATTTGGTTTTTTCACCACTCCACAGTGCGTTTGACATGCAGAACCGGCGACATGTGGATTTCGTCGGGGTTCAAGCTGAGATATGCATTTTCTACGATAATCTTGGTGAAACTTCTGTCAGAAGTATGCAGAATCTTCGAGATCGCTCTTTTCGAGCTACTTAATGCGAGAAACACGTTATCTGGTGTTTTCACCACTCCACAGATCGTTTGACATGCAGAACCGGCGACATCTTGGAATTCGTCGGGGTTCACGCTGAGATATGCATTTTCTACGATAATCTTGGTGAGACCTCTGTCAGAAGTATGCAGAATCATCTAGATCGCTCTTTTCGAGCTATTTAATGCGAGAAACACGTTTTCTGGTGTATTCACCACTCCACAGTACGTTTGACATGCAGAACCGGAGATATCTTGGTTTCGGTCGGGTTTCAAGCTGAGATATGCATGTTCTACGATAATCCTGGTGAGACTTCTGTCAGAAGTATGCAGAATCATCGGGATCGCTCTTTTCGAGCTACTTAATGCGACAAACACGTTATCTGGTGTTTTCACCACTCCACAGATCGTTTGACATGCAGAACCGGCGACATCTTGGAATTCGTCGGGATTCACGCTGAGATATGCATTTTCTACGATAATCTTGGTGAGACCTCTGTCAGAAGTATGCAGAATCATCTAGATCGCTCTTTTCGAGCTATTTAATGCGAGAAACACGTTATCTGGTGTTTTCACCACTCCACAGTGCGTTTGATATGCAGAACCGGAGATATCTTGGTTTCGGTCGGGTTTCAAGCTGAGATGTGCATTTTCTACGATAATCTTGGTGAGACATCTGTCAGAAGTATGCAGAATCATCGGGATCGCTCATTTCGAGCTATTTAATGCGAGAAACACGTTATCTGGTTTTTTCACCACTCCACAGTGCGTTTGACATGCAGAACCGGCGACATCTTGGATTTCGTCGGGGTTCAAGCTGAGATATGCATTTTCTACGATAATCTTGGTGAGACTTCTGTCAGAAGTATGCAGAATCATCGGGATCGCTCTTTTCGAGCTATTTAATGCGAGAAACACGTTATCTGGTTTTTTCACCACTCCACAGTGCGTTTGACATGCAGAACCGGCGACATCTTGGATTTCGTCGGGGTTCAAGCTGAGATATGCATTTTCTCCGATAATCTTGGTGAGACTTCTGTCAGAAGTATGCAGAATCATCGGGATCGCTCTTTTCGAGCTATTTAATGCGAGAAACACGTTATCTGGTGTATTCACCACTCCACAGTGCGTTTAACATGCAGAACCGGCGACATCTTGGATTTCGTCGGGGTTCACGCTGAGATATGCATTTTCTACGATAATCTTGGTGAGACTTCTGTCAGAAGTATGCAGAATCATCGGGATCGCTCATTTCGAGCTATTTAATGCGAGAAACACGTTATCTGGTTTTTTCACCACTCCACAGTGCGTTTGACATGCAGAACCGGCCACATCTTGGATTTCGTCGGGGTTCAAGCTGAGATATGCATTCTCTACGATAATCTTGGTGAAACTTCTGTCAGAAGTATGCAGAATCTTCGAGATCGCTCTTTTCGAGCTACTTAATGCGAGAAACACGTTATCTGGTGTTTTCACCACTCCACAGATCGTTTGACATGCAGAACCGGCGACATCTTGGAATTCGTCGGGGTTCACGCTGAGATATGCATTTTCTACGATAATCTTGGTGAGACCTCTGTCAGAAGTATGCAGAATCATCTAGATCGCTCTTTTCGAGCTATTTAATGCGAGAAACACGTTTTCTGGTGTATTCACCACTCCACAGTACGTTTGACATGCAGAACCGGAGATATCTTGGTTTCGGTCGGGTTTCAAGCTGAGATATGCATGTTCTACGATAATCCTGGTGAGACTTCTGTCAGAAGTATGCAGAATCATCGGGATCGCTCTTTTCGAGCTATTTAATGCGAGAAACACGTTATTTGGTTTTTTCACCACTCCACAGTGCGTTTGACATGCAGAACCGGCGACATGTGGATTTCGTCGGGGTTCAAGCTGAGATATGCATTTTCTACGATAATCTTGGTGAGACTTCTGTCAGAAGTATGCAAAATCATCGGGATCGCTCTTTTCGAGCTATTTAATGCGAGCAACACGTTATCTGGTGTTTTTACCACTCCACAGTACGTTTGACATGCAGAACCGGAGATATCTTGGTTTCGGTCGGGTTTCAAGCTGAGATATGCATGTTCTACGATAATCCTGGTGAGACTTCTGTCAGAAGTATGCAGAATCATCGGGATCGCTCTTTTCGAGCTATTTAATGCGAGAAACACGTTATCTGGTGTTTTCACCACTCCACAGTGCGTTTGACATGAAGAACCGGCGACATCTTGGATTTCGTCGGGGTTCAAGCTGAGATATGCATTTTCTACGATAATCTTGGTGAGACTTCAGTCAGAAGTATGCAGAATCATCGGGTTCGCTCTTTTCGAGCTATTTAATGCGAGAAACACGTTATCTGGTGTTTTCACCACTCCACAGTGCGTTTGATATGCAGAACCGGAGATATCTTGGTTTCGGTCGGGTTTCAAGCTGAGATATGCATTTTCTACGATAATCTTGGTGAGACATCTGTCAGAAGTATGCAGAATCATCGGGATCGCTCTTCTCGAGCTATTTAATGCGAGCAACACGTTATCTGGTGTTTTCACCACTCCACAGTGCGTTTGATATGCAGAACCGGCGACATCTTGGCTTTCTTCGGGTATCAAGCTGAGATATGCATTTTCTACGATAATCTTGGTGAGACTTCTCTCAGAAGTATGCTGAATCATCGGGATCGCGCTTTTCGAGCTATTTAAAGCGAGAAACACGTTATCTGGTTGTTTTCACCACTCCACAGTGCGTTTGATATGCAGAACCGGCGACATCTTGAGTTTCGTGAGATTTCAAGCTGAGATATGCATTTTCTACGATAATCTTGGTGAGACTTCTGTCACAAGTATGCAGAATCTTCGCGATCGCTCTTTTCGAGCTACTTAATGCGAGAAACACGTTATCTGGTGTTTTCACGACTCCACAGATCGTTCGACATGCAGAACCGGCGACATCTTGGATTTCGTCGGGGTTCACGCTGTGATATGCATTTTCTACGATAATCTTGGTGAGTCTTCTGTCAGAAGTATGCAGAATCATCGGGATCGCTCTTTTCGAGCTATTTATTGCGAGAAACACGTTATCTGGGGTTTTAACCACTCCACAGTGCGTTTGACATGCAGAACCGGCGACATGTTGGATTTCGTCGGGGTTCACGCTGAGATATGCATTTTCTACGATAATCTTGGTGAGACCTCTGTCAGAAGTATGCAGAATCATCTAGATCGCTCTTTTCGAGCTATTTAATGCGAGAAACACGTTTTCTGATGTTTTCACCACTCCACAGTGCGTTTGACATGCAGAACCGGCGACATCTTGGATTTCGTCGGGGTTCAAGCTGAGATATGCATTTTCTACGATAATCTTGGTGAGACTTCAGTCAGAAGTATGCAGAATCATCGGGTTCGCTCTTTTCGAGCTATTTAATGCGAGAAACACGTTATCTGGTGTTTTCACCACTCCACAGTGCGTTTGATATGCAGAACCGGAGATATCTTGGTTTCGGTCGGGTTTCAAGCTGAGATATGCATTTTCTACGATAATCTTGGTGAGACTTCTGTCAGAAGTATGCAGAATCATCGGGATCGCTCATTTCGAGCTATTTAATGCGAGAAACACGTTATCTGGTTGTTTTCACCATTCCACAGTGCGTTTGATATGCAGAACCGGCGACATCTTGAGTTTCGTGAGATTTCAAGCTGAGATATGCATTTTCTACGATAATCTTGGTGAGACTTCTGTCAGAAGTATGCAGAATCATCGGGATCGCTCTTTTCGAGCTATCTAATGCGAGAAACACGTTATCTGGTGTTTTCACCACTCCACAGATCGTTTGAAATGCAGAACCGGCGACATCTTGGATTTCGTCGGGGTTCACGCTGAGATATGCATTTTCTACAATAATCTTGGTGAGACTTCTGTCAGAAGTATGCAGAAACTCCGAGATCGCTATTTTCGAGCTACTTAATGCGAGGAACACGTTAACTGGTGTTTTCACCACTCCACAGTTCGTTTGATACGCAGAACCGGAGATATCTTGGTTTCGGTCGGGTTTCAAGCTGAGATATGCATTTTCTACGATAATCTTGGTGAGACGTCTGTCAGAAGTATGCAGAATCATCGGGATCGCTCTTTTCGTGCTACTTAATGCGAGGAACACGTTATCTGGTGTTTTCACCACTCCACAATTCGTTTGACATGCAGAACCGGCGACATCTTGGTTTCGGTCGGGTTTCAAGCTGAGATATGCATTTTCTACGATAATCTTGGTGAGATGTCTGTCAGAAGTATGCAAAATCATCGGGATCGCTCTTTTCGAGCTATCTAATGCGAGCAACACGTTATCTGGTGTTTTCACCACTCCACAGTGTGTTTGATATGCAGAACCGGCGACATCTTGGCTTTCTTCGGGTATCAAGCTGAGATATGCATTTTCTACGATAATCTTGGTGAGACTTCGCTCAGAAGTATGCAGAATCATCGGGATCGCGCTTTTCGAGCTATTTAATGCGAGAAACACGTTATCTGGTTGTTTTCCCCACTCCACTGTGCGTTTGATATGCAGAACCGGCGACATCTTGGATTTCGTCTGGGTTCACGCTGAGATATGCATTTTCTACGATAATCTTGGTGAGACTTCTGTCAGAAGTATGCAGAATCATCGGGATCGCTCATTTCGAGCTATTTAATGCGAGAAACACGTTATCTGGTTTTTTCACCACTCCACAGTGCGTTTGACATGCAGAACCGGCGACATCTTGGGTTTCGACGGGGTTCAAGCTGAGATATGCATTTTCTCCGATAATCTTGGTGAGACTTCTGTCAGAAGTATGCAGAATCTTCGAGATCGCTCTTTTCGAGCTACTTAATGCGAGAAACACGTTATCTGGTGTTTTCACCACTCCACAGATCGTTTGAAATGCAGAACCGGCGACATCTTGGAATTCGTCGGGGTTCACGCTGAGATATGCATTTTCTACGATAATCTTGGTGAGACCTCTGTCAGAAGTATGCAGAATCATCTAGATCGCTCTTTTCGAGCTATTTAATGCGAGAAACACGTTTTCTGGTGTATTCACCACTCCACAGTACGTTTGACATGCAGAACCGCAGATATCTTGGTTTTGGTCGGGTTTCAAGCTGAGATATGCCTGTTCTACGATAATCCTGGTGAGACTTCTGTCAGAAGTATGCAGAATCATCGGGATCGCTCTTTTCGAGCTATTTAATGCGAGAAACACGTTATTTGGTTTTTTCACCACTCCACAGTGCGTTTGACATGCAGAACCGGCGACATGTGGATTTCGTCGCGGTTCAAGCTGAGATATGCATTTTCTACGATAATCTTGGTGAGACTTCTGTCAGAAGTATGCAGAATCATCGGGATCGCTCTTTTCGAGCTATTTCATGCGAGAAACACGTTATCTGGTGTTTTCACCACTCCACAGTGCGTTTGACATGCAGAACCGGCGACATCTTGGATTTCGTCGGGGTTCAAGCTGAGATATGCATTTTCTACGATAATCTTGGTGAGATTTCAGTCAGAAGTATGCAGAATCATCGGGTTCGCTCTTTTCGAGCTATTTAATGCGAGAAACACGTTATCTGGTGTTTTCACCACTCCACAGTGCGTTTGATATGCAGAACCGGAGAAATCTTGGTTTCGGTCGGGTTTCAAGCTGAGATATGCATTTTCTACGATAATCTTGGTGAGACATCTGTCAGAAGTATGCAGAATCATCGGGATCGCTCATTTCGAGCTATTTAATGCGAGAAACACGTTTTCTGGTGTATTCACCACTCCACAGTACGTTTGACATGCAGAACCGGAGATATCTTGGTTTCGGTCGGGTTTCAAGCTGAGATATGCATGTTCTACGATAATCCTGGTGAGACATCTGTCAGAAGTATGCAGAATCATCGGGATCGCTCTTTTCGAGCTATTTAATGCGAGAAACACGTTATTTGGTTTTTTCACCACTCCACAGTGCGTTTGACATGCAGAACCGGCGACATGTGGATTTCGTCGGGGTTCAAGCTGAGATATGCATTTTCTACGATAATCTTGGTGAAACTTCTGTCAGAAGTATGCAGAATCTTCGAGATCGCTCTTTTCGAGCTACTTAATGCGAGAAACACGTTATCTGGTGTTTTCACCACTCCACAGATCGTTTGACATGCAGAACCGGCGACATCTTGGAATTCGTCGGGGTTCACGCTGAGATATGCATTTTCTACGATAATCTTGGTGAGACCTCTGTCAGAAGTATGCAGAATCATCTAGATCGCTCTTTTCGAGCTATTTAATGCGAGAAACACGTTTTCTGGTGTATTCACCACTCCACAGTACGTTTGACATGCAGAACCGGAGATATCTTGGTTTCGGTCGGGTTTCAAGCTGAGATATGCATGTTCTACGATAATCCTGGTGAGACTTCTGTCAGAAGTATGCAGAATCATCGGGATCGCTCTTTTCGAGCTATTTAATGCGAGAAACACGTTATTTGGTTTTTTCACCACTCCACAGTGCGTTTGACGTGCAGAACCGGCGACATGTGGATTTCGTCGGGGTTCAAGCTGAGATATGCATTTTCTACGATAATCTTGGTGAGACTTCTGTCAGAAGTATGCAGAATCATCGGGATCGCTCTTTTCGAGCTATTTAATGCGAGAAACACGTTATCTGGTGTTTTCACCACTCCACAGTGCGTTTGACATGCAGAACCGGCGACATCTTGGATTTCGTCGGGGTTCAAGCTGAGATATGCATTTTCTACGATAATCTTGGTGAGATTTCAGTCAGAAGTATGCAGAATCATCGGGTTCGCTCTTTTCGAGCTATTTAATGCGAGAAACACGTTATCTGGTGTTTTCACCACTCCACAGTGCGTTTGATATGCAGAACCGGAGATATCTTGGTTTCGGTCGGGTTTCAAGCTGAGATATGCATTTTCTACGATAATCTTGGTGAGACATCTGTCAGAAGTATGCAGAATCATCGGGATCGCTCATTTCGAGCTATTTAATGCGAGAAACACGTTATCTGGTTTTTTCACCACTCCACAGTGCGTTTGACATGCAGAACCGGCGACATCTTGGATTTCGTCGGGGTTCAAGCTGAGATATGCATTTTCTACGATAATCTTGGTGAGACTTCTGTCAGAAGTATGCAGAATCATCGGGATCGCTCTTTTCGAGCTATTTAATGCGAGAAACACGTTATCTGGTTTTTTCACCACTCCACAGTGCGTTTGACATGCAGAACCGGCGACATCTTGGATTTCGTCGGGGTTCACGCTGAGATATGCATTTTCTACGATAATCTTGGTGAGACATCTGCCAGAAGTATGCAGAATCATCGGGATCGCTCATTTCGAGCTATTTAATGCGAGAAACACGTTATCTGGTTTTTTCACCACTCCACAGTGCGTTTGACATGCAGAACCGGCGACATCTTGGATTTCGTCGGGGTTCAAGCTGAGATATGCATTTTCTACGATAATCTTGGTGAGACTTCTGTCAGAAGTATGCAGAATCATCGGGATCGCTCTTTTCGAGCTATTTAATGCGAGAAACACGTTATCTGGTTTTTTCACCACTCCACAGTGCGTTTGACATGCAGAACCGGCGACATCTTGGATTTCGTCGGGGTTCAAGCTGAGATATGCATTTTCTACGATAATCTTGGTGAGACTTCTGTCAGAAGTATGCAGAATCATCGGGATCGCTCATTTCGAGCTATTTAATGCGAGAAACACGTTATCTGGTTTTTTCACCACTCCACAGTGCGTTTGACATGCAGAACCGGCGACATCTTGGATTTCGTCGGGGTTCACGCTGAGATATGCATTTTCTACAATAATCTTGGTGAGACTTCCGTCAGAAGTATGCAGAAACTCCGAGATCGCTATTTTCGAGCTACTTAATGCGAGGAACACGTTAACTGGTGTTTTCACCACACCACAGTTCGTTTGATACGCAGAACCGGAGATATCTTGGTTTCGGTCGGGTTTCAAGCTGAGATATGCATTTTCTACGATAATCTTGGTGAGACGTCTGTCAGAAGTATGCAGAATCATCGGGATCGCTCTTTTCGTGCTACTTAATGCGAGGAACACGTTATCTGGTGTTTTCACCACTCCACAGATCGTTTGACATGCAGAACCGGCGACTTCTTGGTTTCGGTCGGGTTTCAAGCTGAGATATGCATTTTCTACGATAATCTTGGTGAGATGTCTGTCAGAAGTATGCAAAATCATCGGGATCGCTCTTTTCGAGCTATTTAATGCGAGCAACACGTTATCTGGTGTTTTTACCACTCCACAGTGCGTTTGATCTGCAGAACCGGCGACATCTTGGCTTTCTTCGGGTATCAAGCTGAGATATGCATTTTCTACGATAATCTTGGTGAGATGTCTGTCAGAAGTATGCAAAATCATCGGGATCGCTCTTTTCGAGCTATTTAATGCGAGCAACACGTTATCTGGTGTTTTTACCACTCCACAGTACGTTTGACATGCAGAACCGGAGATATCTTGGTTTCGGTCGGGTTTCAAGCTGAGATATGCATGTTCTACGATAATCCTGGTGAGACTTCTGTCAGAAGTATGCAGAATCATCGGGATCGCTCTTTTCGAGCTATTTAATGCGAGAAACACGTTATCTGGTGTTTTCACCACTCCACAGTGCGTTTGACATGAAGAACCGGCGACATCTTGGATTTCGTCGGGGTTCAAGCTGAGATATGCATTTTCTACGATAATCTTGGTGAGACTTCTGTCAGAAGTATGCAGAATCATCGGGATCGCTCTTTTCGAGCTATTTAATGCGAGAAACACGTTATCTGGTGTATTCACCACTCCACCGTGCGTTTAACATGCAGAACCGGCGACATCTTGGATTTCGTCGGGGTTCACGCTGAGATATGCATTTTCTACAATAATCTTGGTGAGACTTCTGTCAGAAGTATGCAGAATCATCGGGATCGCTCTTTTCGAGCTATTTAATGCGAGAAACACGTTATCTGGTGTATTCACCACTCCACAGTGCGTTTAACATGCAGAACCGGCGACATCTTGGATTTCGTCGGGGTTCACGCTGAGATATGCATTTTCTACGATAATCTTGGTGAGACTTCTGTCAGAAGTATGCAGAATCATCGGGATCGCCCTTTTCGAGCTACTTAATGCGAGCAACACGTTATCTGGTTGTTTTCACCACTCCACAGTGCGTTTGATATGCAGAACCGGCGACATCTTGAGTTTCGTGAGATTTCAAGCTGAGATATGCATTTTCTACGATAATCTTGGTGAGACTTCTGTCAGAAGTATGCAGAATCTTCGCGATCGCTCTTTTCGAGCTACTTAATGCGAGAAACACGTTATCTGGTGTTTTCACGACTCCACAGATCGTTTGACATGCAGAACCGGCGACATCTTGGATTTCGTCGGGGTTCACGCTGTGATATGCATTTTCTACGATAATCTTGGTGAGACTTCTGTCAGAAGTATGCAGAATCATCGGGATCGCTCTTTTCGAGCTATTTAATGCGAGAAACACGTTATCTGGTGTATTCACCACTCCACAGTGCGTTTAACATGCAGAACCGGCGACATCTTGGATTTCGTCGGGGTTCACGCTGAGATATGCATTTTCTACGATAATCTTGGTGAGACTTCTGTCAGAAGTATGCAGAATCATCGGGATCGCTCATTTCGAGCTATTTAATGCGAGAAACACGTTATCTGGTTGTTTTCACCATTCCACAGTGCGTTTGATATGCAGAACCGGCGACATCTTGAGTTTCGTGAGATTTCAAGCTGAGATATGCATTTTCTACGATAATCTTGGTGAGACTTCTGTCAGAAGTATGCAGAATCATCGGGATCGCTCTTTTCGAGCTATTTAATGCGAGAAACACGTTATCTGGTGTTTTCACCACTCCACAGATCGTTTGAAATGCAGAACCGGCGACATCTTGGATTTCGTCGGGGTTCACGCTGAGATATGCATTTTCTACAATAATCTTGGTGAGACTTCTGTCAGAAGTATGCAGAAACTCCGAGATCGCTATTTTCGAGCTACTTAATGCGAGAAACACGTTATCTGGTTTTTTCACCACTCCACAGTGCGTTTGACATGCAGAACCGGCGACATCTTGGATTTCGTCGGGGTTCAAGCTGAGATATGCATTTTCTACGATAATCTTGGTGAGACTTCTGTCAGAAGTATGCAGAATCATCGGGATCGCTCTTTTCGAGCTATTTAATGCGAGAAACACGTTATCTGGTTTTTTCACCACTCCACAGTGCGTTTGACATGCAGAACCGGCGACATCTTGGATTTCGTCGGAGTTCAAGCTGAGATATGCATTTTCTCCGATAATCTTGGTGAGACTTCTGTCAGAAGTATGCAGAATCATCGGGATCGCTCTTTTCGAGCTATTTAATGCGAGAAACACGTTATCTGGTGTATTCACCACTCCACAGTGCGTTTAACATGCAGAACCGGCGACATCTTGGATTTCGTCGGGGTTCACGCTGAGATATGCATTTTCTACGATAATCTTGGTAAGACTTCTGTCAGAAGTATGCAGAATCATCGGGATCGCTCATTTCGAGCTATTTAATGCGAGAAACACGTTATCTGGTTTTTTCACCACTCCACAGTGCGTTTGACATGCAGAACCGGCGACATCTTGGATTTCGTCGGGGTTCACGCTGAGATATGCATTTTCTACGATAATCTTGGTGAGACATCTGCCAGAAGTATGCAGAATCATCGGGATCGCTCATTTCGAGCTATTTAATGCGAGAAACACGTTATCTGGTTTTTTCACCACTCCACAGTGCGTTTGACATGCAGAACCGGCGACATCTTGGATTTCGTCGGGGTTCAAGCTGAGATATGCATTTTCTACGATAATCTTGGTGAGACTTCTGTCAGAAGTATGCAGAATCATCGGGATCGCTCTTTTCGAGCTATTTAATGCGAGAAACACGTTATCTGGTTTTTTCACCACTCCACAGTGCGTTTGACATGCAGAACCGGCGACATCTTGGATTTCGTCGGGGTTCAAGATGAGATATGCATTTTCTACGATAATCTTGGTGAGACTTCTGTCAGAAGTATGCAGAATCATCGGGATCGCTCATTTCGAGCTATTTAATGCGAGAAACACGTTATCTGGTTTTTTCACCACTCCACAGTGCGTTTGACATGCAGAACCGGCGACATCTTGGATTTCGTCGGGGTTCACGCTGAGATATGCATTTTCTACAATAATCTTGGTGAGACTTCCGTCAGAAGTATGCAGAAACTCCGAGATCGCTATTTTCGAGCTACTTAATGCGAGGAACACGTTAACTGGTGTTTTCACCACACCACAGTTCGTTTGATACGCAGAACCGGAGATATCTTGGTTTCGGTCGGGTTTCAAGCTGAGATATGCATTTTCTACGATAATCTTGGTGAGACGTCTGTCAGAAGTATGCAGAATCATCGGGATCGCTCTTTTCGTGCTACTTAATGCGAGGAACACGTTATCTGGTGTTGTCACCACTCCACAGATCGTTTGACATGCAGAACCGGCGACATCTTGGTTTCGGTCGGGTTTCAAGCTGAGATATGCATTTTCTACGATAATCTTGGTGAGATGTCTGTCAGAAGTATGCAAAATCATCGGGATCGCTCTTTTCGAGCTATTTAATGCGAGCAACACGTTATCTGGTGTTTTTACCACTCCACAGTGCGTTTGATATGCAGAACCGGCGACATCTTGGCTTTCTTCGGGTATCAAGCTGAGATATGCATTTTCTACGATAATCTTGGTGAGATGTCTGTCAGAAGTATGCAAAATCATCGGGATCGCTCTTTTCGAGCTATTTAATGCGAGCAACACGTTATCTGGTGTTTTCACCACTCCACAGTGCGTTTGACATGCAGAACCGGCGACATGTTGGATTTCGTCGGGGTTCACGCTGAGATATGCATTTTCTACGATAATCTTGGTGAGACCTCTGTCAGAAGTATGCAGAATCATCTAGATCGCTCTTTTCGAGCTATTTATTGCGAGAAACACGTTATCTGGTGTTTTCACCACTCCACAGTGCGTTTGACATGCAGAACCGGCGACATGTTGGATTTCGTCGGGGTTCACGCTGAGATATGCATTTTCTACGATAATCTTGGTGAGACCTCTGTCAGAAGTATGCAGAATCATCTAGATCGCTCTTTTCGTGCTATTTAATGCGAGAAACACGTTTTCTGATGTTTTCACCACTCCACAGTGCGTTTGACATGCAGAACCGGCGACATCTTGGATTTCGTCGGGGTTCAAGCTGAGATATGCATTTTCTACGATAATCTTGGTGAGACTTCAGTCAGAAGTATGCAGAATCATCGGGTTCGCTCTTTTCGAGCTATTTAATGCGAGAAACACGTTATCTGGTGTTTTCACCACTCCACAGTGCGTTTGATATGCAGAACCGGAGATATCTTGGTTTCGGTCGGGTTTCAAGCTGAGATATGCATTTTCTACGATAATCTTGGTGAGACTTCTGTCAGAAGTATGCAGAATCATCGGGATCGCTCATTTCGAGCTATTTAATGCGAGAAACACGTTATCTGGTTGTTTTCACCATTCCACAGTGCGTTTGATATGCAGAACCGGCGACATCTTGAGTTTCGTGAGATTTCAAGCTGAGATATGCATTTTCTACGATAATCTTGGTGAGACTTCTGTCAGAAGTATGCAGAATCATCGGGATCGCTCTTTTCGAGCTATTTAATGCGAGAAACACGTTATCTGGTGTTTTCACCACTCCACAGATCGTTTGAAATGCAGAACCGGCGACATCTTGGATTTCGTCGGGGTTCACGCTGAGATATGCATTTTCTACAATAATCTTGGTGAGACTTCTGTCAGAAGTATGCAGAAACTCCGAGATCGCTATTTTCGAGCTACTTAATGCGAGGAACACGTTAACTGGTGTTTTCACCACTCCACAGTTCGTTTGATACGCAGAACCGGAGATATCTTGGTTTCGGTCGGGTTTCAAGCTGAGATATGCATTTTCTACGATAATCTTGGTGAGACGTCTGTCAGAAGTATGCAGAATCATCGGGATCGCTCTTTTCGTGCTACTTAATGCGAGGAACACGTTATCTGGTGTTTTCACCACTCCACAATTCGTTTGACATGCAGAACCGGCGACATCTTGGTTTCGGTCGGGTTTCAAGCTGAGATATGCATTTTCTACGATAATCTTGGTGAGATGTCTGTCAGAAGTATGCAAAATCATCGGGATCGCTCTTTTCGAGCTATTTAATGCGAGCAACACGTTATCTGGTGTTTTCACCACTCCACAGTGCGTTTGATATGCAGAACCGGCGACATCTTGGCTTTCTTCGGGTATCAAGCTGAGATATGCATTTTCTACGATAATCTTGGTGAGACTTCTGTCAGAAGTATGCAGAATCTTCGAGATCGCTCTTTTCGAGCTACTTAATGCGAGAAACACGTTATCTGGTGTTTTCACCACTCCACAGATCGTTTGACATGCAGAACCGGCGACATCTTGGAATTCGTCGGGGTTCACGCTGAGATATGCATTTTCTACGATAATCTTGGTGAGACCTCTGTCAGAAGTATGCAGAATCATCTAGATCGCTCTTTTCGAGCTATTTAATGCGAGAAACACGTTTTCTGGTGTATTCACCACTCCACAGTACGTTTGACATGCAGTACCGGAGATATCTTGGTTTCGGTCGGGTTTCAAGCTGAGATATGCCTGTTCTACGATAATCCTGGTGAGACTTCTGTCAGATGTATGCAGAATCATCGGGATCGCTCTTTTCGAGCTATTTAATGCGAGAAACACGTTATTTGGTTTTTTCACCACTCCACAGTGCGTTTGACATGCAGAACCGGCGACATGTGGATTTCGTCGGGGTTCAAGCTGAGATATGCATTTTCTACGATAATCTTGGTGAGACTTCTGTCAGAAGTATGCAGAATCATCGGGATCGCTCTTTTCGAGCTATTTCATGCGAGAAACACGTTATCTGGTGTTTTCACCACTCCACAGTGCGTTTGACATGCAGAACCGGCGACATCTTGGATTTCGTCGGGGTTCAAGCTGAGATATGCATTTTCTACGATAATCTTGGTGAGATTTCAGTCAGAAGTATGCAGAATCATCGGGTTCGCTCTTTTCGAGCTATTTAATGCGAGAAACACGTTATCTGGTGTTTTCACCACTCCACAGTGCGTTTGATATGCAGAACCGGAGAAATCTTGGTTTCGGTCGGGTTTCAAGCTGAGATATGCATTTTCTACGATAATCTTGGTGAGACATCTGTCAGAAGTATGCAGAATCATCGGGATCGCTCATTTCGAGCTATTTAATGCGAGAAACACGTTATCTGGTTTTTTCACCACTCCACAGTGCGTTTGACATGCAGAACCGGCGACATCTTGGATTTCGTCGGGGTTCAAGCTGAGATATGCATTTTCTACGATAATCTTGGTGAGACTTCTGTCAGAAGTATGCAGAATCATCGGGATCGCTCTTTTCGAGCTATTTAATGCGAGAAACACGTTATCTGGTTTTTTCACCACTCCACAGTGCGTTTGACATGCAGAACCGGCGACATCTTGGATTTCGTCGGGGTTCAAGCTGAGATATGCATTCTCTACGATAATCTTGGTGAAACTTCTGTCAGAAGTATGCAGAATCTTCGAGATCGCTCTTTTCGAGCTACTTAATGCGAGAAACACGTTATCTGGTGTTTTCACCACTCCACAGATCGTTTGACATGCAGAACCGGCGACATCTTGGAATTCGTCGGGGTTCACTCTGAGATATGCATTTTCTACGATAATCTTGGTGAGACCTCTGTCAGAAGTATGCAGAATCATCTCGATCGCTCTTTTCGAGCTATTTAATGCGAGAAACACGTTTTCTGGTGTATTCACCACTCCACAGTACGTTTGACATGCAGAACCGGAGATATCTTGGTTTCGGTCGGGTTTCAAGCTGAGATATGCATGTTCTACGATAATCCTGGTGAGACTTCTGTCAGAAGTATGCAGAATCATCGGGATCGCTCTTTTCGAGCTATTTAATGCGAGAAACACGTTATTTGGTTTTTTCACCACTCCACAGTGCGTTTGACATGCAGAACCGGCGACATGTGGATTTCGTCGGGGTTCAAGCTGAGATATGCATTTTCTACGATAATCTTGGTGAGACTTCTGTCAGAAGTATGCAGAATCATCGGGATCGCTCTTTTCGAGCTATTTAATGCGAGAAACACGTTATCTGGTGTTTTCACCACTCCACAGTGCGTTTGACATGCAGAACCGGCGACATCTTGGATTTCGTCGGGGTTCAAGCTGAGATATGCATTTTCTACGATAATCTTGGTGAGATTTCAGTCAGACGTATGCAGAATCATCGGGTTCGCTCTTTTCGAGCTATTTAATGCGAGAAACACGTTATCTGGTGTTTTCACCACTCCACAGTGCGTTTGATATGCAGAACCGGAGATATCTTGGTTTCGGTCGGGTTTCAAGCTGAGATATGCATTTTCTACGATAATCTTGGTGAGACATCTGTCAGAAGTATGCAGAATCATCGGGATCGCTCATTTCGAGCTATTTAGTGCGAGAAACACGTTATCTGGTTTTTTCACCACTCCACAGTGCGTTTGACATGCAGAACCGGCGACATCTTGGATTTCGTCGGGGTTCAAGCTGAGATATGCATTTTCTACGATAATCTTGGTGAGACTTCTGTCAGAAGTATGCAGAATCATCGGGATCGCTCTTTTCGAGCTATTTATTGCGAGAAACACGTTATCTGGTTTTTTCACCACTCCACAGTGCGTTTGACATGCAGAACCGGCGACGTCTTGGATTTCGTCGGGGTTCAAGCTGAGATATGCATTTTCTCCGATAATCTTGGTGAGACTTCTGTCAGAAGTATGCAGAATCATCGGGATCGCTCTTTTCGAGCTATTTAATGCGAGAAACACGTTATCTGGTGTATTCACCACTCCACAGTGCGTTTAACATGCAGAACCGGCGACATCTTGGATTTCGTCGGGGTTCACGCTGAGATATGCATTTTCTACGATAATCTTGGTGAGACTTCTGTCAGAAGTATGCAGAATCATCGGGATCGCTCATTTCGAGCTATTTAATGCGAGAAACACGTTATCTGGTTTTTTCACCACTCCACAGTGCGTTTGACATGCAGAACCGGCCACATCTTGGATTTCGTCGGGGTTCAAGCTGAGATATGCATTCTCTACGATAATCTTGGAGAAACTTCTGTCAGAAGTATGCAGAATCTTCGAGATCGCTCTTTTCGAGCTACTTAATGCGAGAAACACGTTATCTGGTGTTTTCACCACTCCACAGATCGTTTGACATGCAGAACCGGCGACATCTTGGATTTCGTCGGGGTTCAAGCTGAGATATGCATGTTCTACGATAATCCTGGTGAGACTTCTGTCAGAAGTATGCAGAATCATCGGGATCGCTCTTTTCGAGCTATTTAATGCGAGAAACACGTTATCTGGTGTTTTCACCACTCCACAGTGCGTTTGATATGCAGAACCGGAGATATCTTGGTTTCGGTCGGATTTCAAGCTGAGATATGCATTTTCTACGATAATCTTGGTGAGACTTCTGTCAGAAGTATGCAGAATCATCGGGATCGCTCATTTCGAGCTATTTAATGCGAGAAACACGTTATCTGGTTTTTTCACCACTCCACAGTGCGTTTGACATGCAGAACCGGCGACATCTTGGATTTCGTCGGGGTTCAAGCTGAGATATGCATTTTCTACGATAATCTTGGTGATACTTCTGTCAGAAGTATGCAGAATCATCGGGATCGCTCTTTTCGAGCTATTTAATGCGAGAAACACGTTTTTTGGTTTTTTCACCACTCCACAGAGCGTTTGACATGCAGAACCGGCGACATCTTGGATTTCGTCGGGGTTCAAGCTGAGATATGCATTTTCTACGATAATCGTGGTGAGACTTCTGTCAGAAGTATGCAGAATCATCGGGATCGCTCTTTTCGAGCTATTTAATGCGAGAAACACGTTATCTGGTGTTTTCACCACTCCACAGTGCGTTTGACATGCAGAACCGGCGACATCTTGGATTTCGTCGGGGTTCAAGCTGAGATATGCATTTTCTACGATAATCTTGGTGAGACTTCAGTCAGAAGTATGCAGAATCATCGGGTTCGCTCTTTTCGAGCTATTTAATGCGAGAAACACGTTATCTGGTGTTTTCACCACTCCACAGTGCGTTTGATATGCAGAACCGGAGATATCTTGGTTTCGGTCGGGTTTCAAGCTGAGATATGCATTTTCTACGATAATCTTGGTGAGACTTCTGTCAGAAGTATGCAGAATCATCGGGATCGCTCATTTCGAGCTATTTAATGCTAGAAACACGTTATCTGGTTGTTTTCACCACTCCACAGTGCGTTTGACATGCAGAACCGGCGACATTTTGGATTTCGTCGGGGTTCAAGCTGAGATATGCATTTTCTACGATAATCTTGGTGAGACTTCTTTCAGAAGTATGCAGAATCATCGGGATCGCTCTTTTCGAGCTATTTAATGCGAGAAACACGTTATTTGGTTTTTTCACCACTCCACAGAGCGTTTGACATGCAGAACCGGCGACATCTTGGATTTCGTCGGGGTTCAAGCTGAGATATGCAGTTTCTACGATAATCTTGGTGAGACTTCTGTCAGAAGTATGCAGAATCATCGGGATCGCTCTTTTCGAGCTATTTAATGCGAGAAACACGTTATCTGGTGTTTTCACCACTCCACAGTGCGTTTGACATGCAGAACCGGCGACATCTTGGATTTCGCCGGGGTTCAAGCTGAGATATGCATTTTCTACGATAATCTTGGTGAGACTTCAGTCAGAAGTATGCAGAATCATCGGGTTCGCTCTTTTCGAGCTATTCAATGCGAGAAACACGTTATCTGGTGTTTTCACCAGTCCACAGTGCGTTTGATATGCAGAACCGGAGATATCTTGGTTTAGGTCGGGTTTCAAGCTGAGATATGCATTTTCTACGATAATCTTGGTGAGACTTCTGTCAGAAGTATGCAGAATCATCGGGATCGCTCATTTCGAGCTATTTAATGCGAGAAACACGTTATCTGGTGTTTTCACCACTCCACAGTGCGTTTGATATGCAGAACCGGAGATATCTTGGTTTCGGTCGGGTTTCAAGCTGAGATATGCATTTTCTACGATAATCTTGGTGAGACTTCTGTCAGAAGTATGCAGAATCATCGGGATCGCTCTTTTCGAGCTATTTAATGCGAGAAACACGTTATCTGGTGTTTTCACCACTCCACAGATCGTTTGAAATGCAGAACCGGCGACATCTTGGATTTCGTCGGGGTTCACGCTGAGATATGCATATTCTACAATAATGTTGGTGAGACTTCTGTCAGAAGTATGCAGAAACTCCGAGTTCGCTATTTTCGAGCTACTTAATGCGAGGAACACGTTAACTGGTGTTTTCACCACTCCACAGTTCGTTTGATACGCAGAACCGGAGATATCTTGGTTTCGTGAGATTTCAAGCTGAGATATGCATTTTCTACGATAATCTTGGTGAGACTTCTGTCAGAAGTATGCAGAACCTTCGAGATCGCTCTTTTCGAGCTACTTAATGCGAGAAACACGTTATCTGGTGTTTTCACCACTCCACAGATCGTTTGACATGCAGAACCGGCGACATCTTGGATTTCGTCGGGGTTCACGCTGAGATATGCATTTTCTACGATAATCTTGGTGAGACGTCTGTCAGAAGTATGCAGAATCATCGGGATCGCTCTTTTCGTGCTACTTAATGCGAGGAACACGTTATCTGGTTGTTTTCACCACTCCACAGTGCGTTTGATATGCAGAACCGGCGACATCTTGAGTTTCGTGAGATTTCAAGCTGAGATATGCATTTTCTACGATAATCTTGGTGAGACTTCTGTCAGAAGTATGCAGAATCATCGGGATCGCTCTTTTCGAGCTATTTAATGCGAGAAACACGTTATCTGGTGTTTTCACCACTCCACAGATCGTTTGAAATGCAGAACCGGCGACATCTTGGATTTCGTCGGGGTTCACGCTGAGATATGCATATTCTACAATAATCTTGGTGAGACTTCTGTCAGAAGTATGCAGAAACTCCGAGATCGCTATTTTCGAGCTACTTAATGCGAGGAGCACGTTAACTGGTGTTTTCACCACTCCACAGTTCGTTTGATACGCAGAACCGGAGATATCTTGGTTTCGGTCGGGTTTCAAGCTGAGATATGCATTTTCTACGATAATCTTGGTGAGACGTCTGTCAGAAGTATGCAGAATCATCGGGATCGCTCTTTTCGTGCTACTTAATGCGAGGAACACGTTATCTGGTGTTTTCACCACTCCACAGATCGTTTGACATGCAGAACCGGCGACATCTTGGTTTCGGTCGGGTTTCAAGCTGAGATATGCATTTTCTACGATAATCTTGGTGAGATGTCTGTCAGAAGTATGCAAAATCATCGGGATCGCTCTTTTCGAGCTATTTAATGCGAGCAACACGTTATCTGGTGTTTTCACCACTCCACAGTGCGTTTGATATGCAGAACCGGCGACATCTTGGCTTTCTTCGGGTATCAAGCTGAGATATGCATTTTCTACGATAATCTTGGTGAGACTTCTCTCAGAAGTATGCAGAATCATCGGGATCGCGCTTTTCGAGCTATTTAATGCGAGAAACACGTTATCTGGTTGTTTTCCCCACTCCACAGTGCGTTTGATATGCAGAACCGGCGACATCTTGGGTTTCGTGAGATTTCAAGCTGAGATATGCATTTTCTACGATAATCTTGGTGAGACTTCTGTCAGAAGTATGCAGAACCTTCGAGATCGCTCTTTTCGAGCTACTTAATGCGAGAAACACGTTATCTGGTGTTTTCACCACTCCACAGATCGTTTGACATGCAGAACCGGCGACATCTTGGATTTCGTCGGGGTTCACGCTGAGATATGCATTTTCTACGATAATCTTGGTGAGACCTCTGTCAGAAGTATGCAGAATCATCGGGATCGCTCTTTTCGAGCTATTTAATGCGAGAAACACGTTATTTGGTTTTTTCACCACTCCACAGTGCGTTTGATATGCAGAACCGGCGACATCTTGGATATCGTCGGGGTTCAAGCTGAGATATGCATTTTCTACGATAATCTTGGTGAGACTTCAGTCAGAAGTATGCAGAATCATCGGGTTCGCTCTTTTCGAGCTATTTAATGCGAGAAACACGTTATCTGGTGTTTTCACCACTCCACAGTGCGTTTGATATGCAGAACCGGAGATATCTTGGTTTCGGTCGGGTTTCAAGCTGAGATATGCATTTTCTACGATAATCTTGGTGAGACTTCTGTCAGAAGTATGCAGAATCATCGGGATCGCTCATTTCGAGCTATTTAATGCGAGAAACACGTTATCTGGTTGTTTTCACCACTCCACAGTGCGTTTGATATGCAGAACCGGCGACATCTTGAGTTTCGTGAGATTTCAAGCTGAGATATGCATTTTCTACGATAATCTTGGTGAGACTTCTGTCAGAAGTATGCAGAACCTTCGAGATCGCTCTTTTCGAGCTACTTAATGCGAGAAACACGTTATCTGGTGTTTTCACCACTCCACAGATCGTTTGACATGCAGAACCGGCGACATCTTGGATTTCGTCGGGGTTCACGCTGAGATATGCATTTTCTACGATAATCTTGGTGAGACGTCTGTCAGAAGTATGCAGAATCATCGGGATCGCTCTTTTCGAGCTATTTAATGCGAGAAACACGTTATCTGGTGTTTTCACCACTCCACAGATCGTTTGAAATGCAGAACCGGCGACATCTTGGATTTCGTCGGGGTTCACGCTGAGATATGCATATTCTACAATAATCTTGGTGAGACTTCTGTCAGAAGTATGCAGAAACTCCGAGATCGCTATTTTCGAGCTACTTAATGCGAGGAGCACGTTAACTGGTGTTTTCACCACTCCACAGTTCGTTTGATACGCAGAACCGGAGATATCTTGGTTTCGGTCGGGTTTCAAGCTGAGATATGCATTTTCTACGATAATCTTGGTGAGACGTCTGTCAGAAGTATGCAGAATCATCGGGATCGCTCTTTTCGTGCTACTTAATGCGAGGAACACGTTATCTGGTGTTTTCACCACTCCACAGATCGTTTGACATGCAGAACCGGCGACATCTTGGTTTCGGTCGGGTTTCAAGCTGAGATATGCATTTTCTACGATAATCTTGGTGAGATGTCTGTCAGAAGTATGCAAAATCATCGGGATCGCTCTTTTCGAGCTATTTAATGCGAGCAACACGTTATCTGGTGTTTTCACCACTCCACAGTGCGTTTGATATGCAGAACCGGCGACATCTTGGCTTTCTTCGGGTATCAAGCTGAGATATGCATTTTCTACGATAATCTTGGTGAGACTTCTCTCAGAAGTATGCAGAATCATCGGGATCGCGCTTTTCGAGCTATTTAATGCGAGAAACACGTTATCTGGTTGTTTTCCCCACTCCACAGTGCGATTGATATGCAGAACCGGCGACATCTTGGGTTTCGTGAGATTTCAAGCTGAGATATGCATTTTCTACGATAATCTTGGTGAGACTTCTGTCAGAAGTATGCAGAACCTTCGAGATCGCTCTTTTCGAGCTACTTAATGCGAGAAACACGTTATCTGGTGTTTTCACCACTCCACAGATCGTTTGACATGCAGAACCGGCGACATCTTGGATTTCGTCGGGGTTCACGCTGAGATATGCATTTTCTACGATAATCTTGGTGAGACCTCTGTCAGAAGTATGCAGAATCATCGGGATCGCTCTTTTCGAGCTATTTAATGCGAGAAACACGTTATTTGGTTTTTTCACCACTCCACAGTGCGTTTGATATGCAGAACCGGCGACATCTTGGATTTCGTCGGGGTTCAAGCTGAGATATGCATTTTCTACGATAATCTTGGTGAGACTTCAGTCAGAAGTATGCAGAATCATCGGGTTCGCTCTTTTCGAGCTATTTAATGCGAGAAACACGTTATCTGGTGTTTTCACCACTCCACAGTGCGTTTGATATGCAGAACCGGAGATATCTTGGTTTCGGTCGGGTTTCAAGCTGAGATATGCATTTTCTACGATAATCTTGGTGAGACTTCTGTCAGAAGTATGCAGAATCATCGGGATCGCTCATTTCGAGCTATTTAATGCGAGAAACACGTTATCTGGTTGTTTTCACCACTCCACAGTGCGTTTGATATGCAGAACCGGCGACATCTTGAGTTTCGTGAGATTTCAAGCTGAGATATGCATTTTCTACGATAATCTTGGTGAGACTTCTGTCAGAAGTATGCAGAATCTTCGAGATCGCTCTTTTCGAGCTACTTAATGCGAGAAACACGTTATCTGGTGTTTTCACCACTCCACAGATCGTTTGACATGCAGAACCGGCGACATCTTGGATTTCGTCGGGGTTCACGCTGAGATATGCATTTTCTACGATAATCTTGGTGAGACGTCTGTCAGAAGTATGCAGAATCATCGGGATCGCTCTTTTCGTACTACTTAATGCGAGGAACACGTTATCTGGTTGTTTTCACCACTCCACAGTGCGTTTGATATGCAGAACCGGCGACATCTTGAGTTTCGTGAGATTTCAAGCTGAGATATGCATTTTCTACGATAATCTTGGTGAGACTTCTGTCAGAAGTATGCAGAATCATCGGGATCGCTCTTTTCGAGCTATTTAATGCGAGAAACACGTTATCTGGTGTTTTCACCACTCCACAGATCGTTTGAAATGCAGAACCGGCGACATCTTGGATTTCGTCGGGGTTCACGCTGAGATATGCATATTCTACAATAATCTTGGTGAGACTTCTGTCAGAAGTATGCAGAAACTCCGAGATCGCTATTTTCGAGCTACTTAATGCGAGGAGCACGTTAACTGGTGTTTTCACCACTCCACAGTTCGTTTGATACGCAGAACCGGAGATATCTTGGTTTCGGTCGGGTTTCAAGCTGAGATATGCATTTTCTACGATAATCTTGGTGAGACGTCTGTCAGAAGTATGCAGAATCATCGGGATCGCTCTTTTCGTGCTACTTAATGCGAGGAACACGTTATCTGGTGTTTTCACCACTCCACAGATCGTTTGACATGCAGAACCGGCGACATCTTGGTTTCGGTCGGGTTTCAAGCTGAGATATGCATTTTCTACGATAATCTTGGTGAGATGTCTGTCAGAAGTATGCAAAATCATCGGGATCGCTCTTTTCGAGCTATTTAATGCGAGCAACACGTTATCTGGTGTTTTCACCACTCCACAGTGCGTTTGATATGCAGAACCGGCGACATCTTGGCTTTCTTCGGGTATCAAGCTGAGATATGCATTTTCTACGATAATCTTGGTGAGACTTCTCTCAGAAGTATGCAGAATCATCGGGATCGCGCTTTTCGAGCTATTTAATGCGAGAAACACGTTATCTGGTTGTTTTCCCCACTCCACAGTGCGATTGATATGCAGAACCGGCGACATCTTGGGTTTCGTGAGATTTCAAGCTGAGATATGCATTTTCTACGATAATCTTGGTGAGACTTCTGTCAGAAGTATGCAGAACCTTCGAGATCGCTCTTTTCGAGCTACTTAATGCGAGAAACACGTTATCTGGTGTTTTCACCACTCCACAGATCGTTTGACATGCAGAACCGGCGACATCTTGGATTTCGTCGGGGTTCACGCTGAGATATGCATTTTCTACGATAATCTTGGTGAGACCTCTGTCAGAAGTATGCAGAATCATCGGGATCGCTCTTTTCGAGCTATTTAATGCGAGAAACACGTTATTTGGTTTTTTCACCACTCCACAGTGCGTTTGATATGCAGAACCGGCGACATCTTGGACTTCGTCGGGGTTCAAGCTGAGATATGCATTTTCTACGATAATCTTGGTGAGACTTCAGTCAGAAGTATGCAGAATCATCGGGTTCGCTCTTTTCGAGCTATTTAATGCGAGAAACACGTTATCTGGTGTTTTCACCACTCCACAGTGCGTTTGATATGCAGAACCGGAGATATCTTGGTTTCGGTCGGGTTTCAAGCTGAGATATGCATTTTCTACGATAATCTTGGTGAGACTTCTGTCAGAAGTATGCAGAATCATCGGGATCGCTCATTTCGAGCTATTTAATGCGAGAAACACGTTATCTGGTTGTTTTCACCACTCCACAGTGCGTTTGATATGCAGAACCGGCGACATCTTGAGTTTCGTGAGATTTCAAGCTGAGATATGCATTTTCTACGATAATCTTGGTGAGACTTCTGTCAGAAGTATGCAGAATCATCGGGATCGCTCTTTTCGAGCTATTTAATGCGAGAAATACGTTATCTGGTGTTTTCACCACTCCACAGATCGTTTGAAATGCAGAACCGGCGACATCTTGGATTTCGTCGGGGTTCACGCTGAGATATGCATATTCTACAATAATCTTGGTGAGACTTCTGTCAGAAGTATGCAGAAACTCCGAGATCGCTATTTTCGAGCTACTTAATGCGAGGAACACGTTAACTGGTGTTTTCACCACTCCACAGTTCGTTTGATACGCAGAACCGGAGATATCTTGGTTTCGGTCGGGTTTCAAGCTGAGATATGCATTTTCTACGATAATCTTGGTGAGACGTCTGTCAGAAGTATGCAGAATCATCGGGATCGCTCTTTTCGTGCTACTTAATGCGAGGAACACGTTATCTGGTGTTTTCACCACTCCCCAATTCGTTTGACATGCAGAACCGGCGACATCTTGGTTTCGGTCGGGTTTCAAGCTGAGATATGCATTTTCTACGATAATCTTGTTGAGATGTCTGTCAGAAGTATGCAAAATCATCGGGATCGCTCTTTTCGAGCTATTTAATGCGAGCAACACGTTATCTGGTGTTTTCACCACTCCACAGTGCGTTTGATATGCAGAACCGGCGACATCTTGGCTTTCTTCGGGTATCAAGCTGAGATATGCATTTTCTACGATAATCTTGGTGAGACTTCTCTCAGAAGTATGCAGAATCATCGGGATCGCGCTTTTCGAGCTATTTAATGCGAGAAACACGTTATCTGGTTGTTTTCCCCACTCCACAGTGCGTTTGATATGCAGAACCGGCGACATCTTGGGTTTCGTGAGATTTCAATCTGAGATATGCATTTTCTACGATAATCTTGGTGAGACTTCTGTCAGAAGTATGCAGAACCTTCGAGATCGCTCTTTTCGAGCTACTTAATGCGAGAAACACGTTATCTGGTGTTTTCACCACTCCACAGATCGTTTGACATGCAGAACCGGCGACATCTTGGATTTCGTCGGGGTTCACGCTGAGATATGCATTTTCTACGATAATCTTGGTGAGACCTCTGTCAGAAGTATGCAGAATCATCGGGATCGCTCTTTTCGAGCTATTTAATGCGAGAAACACGTTATTTGGTTTTTTCACCACTCCACAGTGCGTTTGACATGCAGAACCGGCGACATCTTGGTTTCGGTCGGGTTTCAAGCTGAGATATGCATTTTCTACGATAATCTTGGTGAGATGTCTGTCAGAAGTATGCAAAATCATCGGGATCGCTCTTTTCGAGCTATTTAATGCGAGCAACACGATATCTGGTGTTTTCACCACTCCACAGTGCGTTTGATATGCAGAACCGGCGACATCTTGGCTTTCTTCGGGTATCAAGCTGAGATATGCATTTTCGACGATAATCTTGGTGAGACTTCTCTCAGAAGTATGCAGAATCATCTAGATCGCTCTTTTCGAGCTATTTAATGCGAGAAACACGTTTTCTGGTGTATTCACCACTCCACAGTACGTTTGACATGCAGAACCGGAGATATCTTGGTTTCGGTCGGGTTTCAAGCTGAGATATGCATGTTCTACGATAATCCTGGTGAGACTTCTGTCAGAAGTATGCAGAATCATCGGGATCGCTCTTTTCGAGCTATTTAATGCGAGAAACACGTTATTTGGTTTTTTCACCACTCCACAGTGCGTTTGACATGCAGAACCGTCGACATCTTGGATTTCGTCGGGGTTCAAGCTGAGATATGCATTTTCTACGATAATCTTGGTGAGACTTCTGTCAGAAGTATGCAGAATCATCGGTATCGCTCTTTTCGAGCTATTTAATGCGAGAAACACGTTATCTGGTGTATTCACCACTCCACAGTGCGTTTAACATGCAGAACCGGCGACATCTTGGATTTCGTCGGGGTTCACGCTGAGATATGCATTTTCTACGATAATCTTGGTGAGACTTCTGTCAGAAGTATGCAGAATCATCGGGATCGCTCATTTCGAGCTATTTTATGCGAGGAACACGTTATCTGGTTTTTTCTCCACTCCACAGTGCGTTTGACATGCAGAACCGGCCACATCTTGGATTTCGTCGGGCTTCAAGCTGAGATATGCATTTTCTACGATAATCTTGGTGAAACTTCTGTCAGAAGTATGCAGAATCTTCGAGATCGCTCTTTTCGAGCTACTTAATGCGAGAAACACGTTATCTGGTGTTTTTACCACTCCACAGATCGTTTGACATGCAGAACCGGCGACATCTTGGATTTCGTCGGGGTTCAAGCTGAGATATGCATGTTCTACGATAATCCTGGTGAGACTTCTGTCAGAAGTATGCAGAATCATCGGGATCGCTCTTTTCGAGCTATTTAATGCGAGAAACACGTTATCTGGTGTTTTCACCACTCCACAGTGCGTTTGATATGCAGAACCGGAGATATCTTGGTTTCGGTCGGGTTTCAAGCTGAGATATGCATTTTCTACGATAATCTTGGTGAGACATCTGTCAGAAGTATGCAGAATCATCGGGATCGCTCATTTCGAGCTATTTAATGCGAGAAACACGTTATCTGGTTTTTTCACCACTCCACAGTGCGTTTGACATGCAGAACCGGCGACATCTTGGATTTCGTCGGGGTTCAAGCTGAGATATGCATTTTCTACGATAATCTTGGTGAGACTTCTGTCAGAAGTATGCAGAATCATCGGGATCGCTCTTTTCGAGCTATTTAATGCGAGAAACACGTTATCTGGTGTATTCACCACTCCACAGTGCGTTTAACATGCAGAACCGGCGACATCTTGGATTTCGTCGGGGTTCACGCTGAGATATGCATTTTCTACGATAATCTTGGTGAGACTTCTGTCAGAAGTATGCAGAATCATCGGGTTCGCTCTTTTCGAGCTATTTAATGCGAGAAACACGTTATTTGGTTTTTTCACCACTCCACAGTGCGTTTGACATGCAGAACCGGAGATATCTTGGTTTCGGTCGGGTTTCAAGCTGAGATATGCATTTTCTACGATAATCTTGGTGAGACATCTGTCAGAAGTATGCAGAATCATCGGGATCGCTCATTTCGAGCTATTTAATGCGAGAAACACGTTATCTGGTTTTTTCACCACTCCACAGTGCGTTTGACATGCAGAACCGGCGACATCTTGGATTTCGTCGGGGTTCAAGCTGAGATATGCATTTTCTACGATAATCTTGGTGAAACTTCTGTCAGAAGTATGCAGAATCATCGGGATCGCTCTTTTCGAGCTATTTAATGCGAGAAACACGTTATCTGGTGTATTCACCACTCCACAGTGCGTTTAACATGCAGAACCGGCGACATCTTGGATTTCGTCGGGGTTCACGCTGAGATATGCATTTTCTACGATAATCTTGGTGAGACTTCTGTCAGAAGTATGCAGAATCATCGGGTTCGCTCTTTTCGAGCTATTTAATGCGAGAAACACGTTATTTGGTTTTTTCACCACTCCACAGTGCGGTTGACATGCAGAACCGGAGATATCTTGGTTTCTGTCGGGTTTCAAGCTGAGATATGCATTTTCTACGATAATCTTGGTGAGACATCTGTCAGAAGTATGCAGAATCATCGGGATCGCTCATTTCGAGCTATTTAATGCGAGAAACACGTTATCTGGTTTTTTCGCCACTCCACAGTGCGTTTGACATGCAGAACCGGCGACATCTTGGATTTCGTCGGGGTTCAAGCTGAGATATGCATTTTCTCCGATAATCTTGGTGAGACTTCTGTCAGAAGTATGCAGAATCATCGGGATCGCTCATTTCGAGCTATTTAATGCGAGAAACACGTTATCTGGTTTTTTCACCACTCCACAGTGCGTTTGACATGCAGAACCGGCGACATCTTGGATTTCGTCGGGGTTCAAGCTGAGATATGCATTTTCTACGATAATCTTGGTGAAACTTCTGTCAGAAGTATGCAGAATCATCGGGATCGCTCTTTTCGAGCTATTTAATGCGAGAAACACGTTATTTGGTTTTTTCACCACTCCACAGTGCGTTTGATATGCAGAACCGGCGACATCTTGGACTTCGTCGGGGTTCAAGCTGAGATATGCATTTTCTACGATAATCTTGGTGAGACTTCAGTCAGAAGTATGCAGAATCATCGGGTTCGCTCTTTTCGAGCTATTTAATGCGAGAAACACGTTATCTGGTGTTTTCACCACTCCACAGTGCGTTTGATATGCAGAACCGGAGATATCTTGGTTTCGGTCGGGTTTCAAGCTGAGATATGCATTTTCTACGATAATCTTGGTGAGACTTCTGTCAGAAGTATGCAGAATCATCGGGATCGCTCATTTCGAGCTATTTAATGCGAGAAACACGTTATCTGGTTGTTTTCACCACTCCACAGTGCGTTTGATATGCAGAACCGGCGACATCTTGAGTTTCGTGAGATTTCAAGCTGAGATATGCATTTTCTACGATAATCTTGGTGAGACTTCTGTCAGAAGTATGCAGAATCATCGGGATCGCTCTTTTCGAGCTATTTAATGCGAGAAATACGTTATCTGGTGTTTTCACCACTCCACAGATCGTTTGAAATGCAGAACCGGCGACATCTTGGATTTCGTCGGGGTTCACGCTGAGATATGCATATTCTACAATAATCTTGGTGAGACTTCTGTCAGAAGTATGCAGAAACTCCGAGATCGCTATTTTCGAGCTACTTAATGCGAGGAACACGTTAACTGGTGTTTTCACCACTCCACAGTTCGTTTGATACGCAGAACCGGAGATATCTTGGTTTCGGTCGGGTTTCAAGCTGAGATATGCATTTTCTACGATAATCTTGGTGAGACGTCTGTCAGAAGTATGCAGAATCATCGGGATCGCTCTTTTCGTGCTACTTAATGCGAGGAACACGTTATCTGGTGTTTTCACCACTCCACAATTCGTTTGACATGCAGAACCGGCGACATCTTGGTTTCGGTCGGGTTTCAAGCTGAGATATGCATTTTCTACGATAATCTTGTTGAGATGTCTGTCAGAAGTATGCAAAATCATCGGGATCGCTCTTTTCGAGCTATTTAATGCGAGCAACACGTTATCTGGTGTTTTCACCACTCCACAGTGCGTTTGATATGCAGAACCGGCGACATCTTGGCTTTCTTCGGGTATCAAGCTGAGATATGCATTTTCTACGATAATCTTGGTGAGACTTCTCTCAGAAGTATGCAGAATCATCGGGATCGCGCTTTTCGAGCTATTTAATGCGAGAAACACGTTATCTGGTTGTTTTCCCCACTCCACAGTGCGTTTGATATGCAGAACCGGCGACATCTTGGGTTTCGTGAGATTTCAATCTGAGATATGCATTTTCTACGATAATCTTGGTGAGACTTCTGTCAGAAGTATGCAGAACCTTCGAGATCGCTCTTTTCGAGCTACTTAATGCGAGAAACACGTTATCTGGTGTTTTCACCACTCCACAGATCGTTTGACATGCAGAACCGGCGACATCTTGGATTTCGTCGGGGTTCACGCTGAGATATGCATTTTCTACGATAATCTTGGTGAGACCTCTGTCAGAAGTATGCAGAATCATCGGGATCGCTCTTTTCGAGCTATTTAATGCGAGAAACACGTTATTTGGTTTTTTCACCACTCCACAGTGCGTTTGACATGCAGAACCGGCGACATCTTGGTTTCGGTCGGGTTTCAAGCTGAGATATGCATTTTCTACGATAATCTTGGTGAGATGTCTGTCAGAAGTATGCAAAATCATCGGGATCGCTCTTTTCGAGCTATTTAATGCGAGCAACACGATATCTGGTGTTTTCACCACTCCACAGTGCGTTTGATATGCAGAACCGGCGACATCTTGGCTTTCTTCGGGTATCAAGCTGAGATATGCATTTTCGACGATAATCTTGGTGAGACTTCTCTCAGAAGTATGCAGAATCATCTAGATCGCTCTTTTCGAGCTATTTAATGCGAGAAACACGTTTTCTGGTGTATTCACCACTCCACAGTACGTTTGACATGCAGAACCGGAGATATCTTGGTTTCGGTCGGGTTTCAAGCTGAGATATGCATGTTCTACGATAATCCTGGTGAGACTTCTGTCAGAAGTATGCAGAATCATCGGGATCGCTCTTTTCGAGCTATTTAATGCGAGAAACACGTTATTTGGTTTTTTCACCACTCCACAGTGCGTTTGACATGCAGAACCGTCGACATCTTGGATTTCGTCGGGGTTCAAGCTGAGATATGCATTTTCTACGATAATCTTGGTGAGACTTCTGTCAGAAGTATGCAGAATCATCGGTATCGCTCTTTTCGAGCTATTTAATGCGAGAAACACGTTATCTGGTGTATTCACCACTCCACAGTGCGTTTAACATGCAGAACCGGCGACATCTTGGATTTCGTCGGGGTTCACGCTGAGATATGCATTTTCTACGATAATCTTGGTGAGACTTCTGTCAGAAGTATGCAGAATCATCGGGATCGCTCATTTCGAGCTATTTTATGCGAGGAACACGTTATCTGGTTTTTTCTCCACTCCACAGTGCGTTTGACATGCAGAACCGGCCACATCTTGGATTTCGTCGGGCTTCAAGCTGAGATATGCATTTTCTACGATAATCTTGGTGAAACTTCTGTCAGAAGTATGCAGAATCTTCGAGATCGCTCTTTTCGAGCTACTTAATGCGAGAAACACGTTATCTGGTGTTTTTACCACTCCACAGATCGTTTGACATGCAGAACCGGCGACATCTTGGATTTCGTCGGGGTTCAAGCTGAGATATGCATGTTCTACGATAATCCTGGTGAGACTTCTGTCAGAAGTATGCAGAATCATCGGGATCGCTCTTTTCGAGCTATTTAATGCGAGAAACACGTTATCTGGTGTTTTCACCACTCCACAGTGCGTTTGATATGCAGAACCGGAGATATCTTGGTTTCGGTCGGGTTTCAAGCTGAGATATGCATTTTCTACGATAATCTTGGTGAGACATCTGTCAGAAGTATGCAGAATCATCGGGATCGCTCATTTCGAGCTATTTAATGCGAGAAACACGTTATCTGGTTTTTTCACCACTCCACAGTGCGTTTGACATGCAGAACCGGCGACATCTTGGATTTCGTCGGGGTTCAAGCTGAGATATGCATTTTCTACGATAATCTTGGTGAGACTTCTGTCAGAAGTATGCAGAATCATCGGGATCGCTCTTTTCGAGCTATTTAATGCGAGAAACACGTTATCTGGTGTATTCACCACTCCACAGTGCGTTTAACATGCAGAACCGGCGACATCTTGGATTTCGTCGGGGTTCACGCTGAGATATGCATTTTCTACGATAATCTTGGTGAGACTTCTGTCAGAAGTATGCAGAATCATCGGGTTCGCTCTTTTCGAGCTATTTAATGCGAGAAACACGTTATTTGGTTTTTTCACCACTCCACAGTGCGTTTGACATGCAGAACCGGAGATATCTTGGTTTCGGTCGGGTTTCAAGCTGAGATATGCATTTTCTACGATAATCTTGGTGAGACATCTGTCAGAAGTATGCAGAATCATCGGGATCGCTCATTTCGAGCTATTTAATGCGAGAAACACGTTATCTGGTTTTTTCACCACTCCACAGTGCGTTTGACATGCAGAACCGGCGACATCTTGGATTTCGTCGGGGTTCAAGCTGAGATATGCATTTTCTACGATAATCTTGGTGAAACTTCTGTCAGAAGTATGCAGAATCATCGGGATCGCTCTTTTCGAGCTATTTAATGCGAGAAACACGTTATCTGGTGTATTCACCACTCCACAGTGCGTTTAACATGCAGAACCGGCGACATCTTGGATTTCGTCGGGGTTCACGCTGAGATATGCATTTTCTACGATAATCTTGGTGAGACTTCTGTCAGAAGTATGCAGAATCATCGGGTTCGCTCTTTTCGAGCTATTTAATGCGAGAAACACGTTATTTGGTTTTTTCACCACTCCACAGTGCGTTTGACATGCAGAACCGGAGATATCTTGGTTTCTGTCGGGTTTCAAGCTGAGATATGCATTTTCTACGATAATCTTGGTGAGACATCTGTCAGAAGTATGCAGAATCATCGGGATCGCTCATTTCGAGCTATTTAATGCGAGAAACACGTTATCTGGTTTTTTCGCCACTCCACAGTGCGTTTGACATGCAGAACCGGCGACATCTTGGATTTCGTCGGGGTTCAAGCTGAGATATGCATTTTCTCCGATAATCTTGGTGAGACTTCTGTCAGAAGTATGCAGAATCATCGGGATCGCTCTTTTCGAGCTATTTAATGCGAGAAACACGTTATCTGGTGTATTCACCACTCCACAGTGCGTTTAACATGCAGAACCGGCGACATCTTGGATTTCGTCGGGGTTCACGCTGAGATATGCATTTTCTACGATAATCTTGGTGAGACTTCTGTCAGAAGTATGCAGAATCATCGGGATCGCTCATTTCGAGCTATTTAATGCGAGAAACACGTTATCTGCTTTTTTCACCACTCCACAGTGCGTTTGACATGCAGAACCGGCCACATCTTGGATTTCGTCGGGGTTCAAGCTGAGATATGCATTCTCTACGATAATCTTGGAGAAACTTCTGTCAGAAGTATGCAGAATCTTCGAGATCGCTCTTTTCGAGCTACTTAATGCGAGAAACACGTTATCTGGTGTTTTCACCACTCCACAGATCGTTTGACATGCAGAACCGGCGACATCTTGGATTTCGTCGGGGTTCAAGCTGAGATATGCATGTTCTACGATAATCCTGGTGAGACTTCTGTCAGTAGTATGCAGAATCATCGGGATCGCTCTTTTCGAGCTATTTAATGCGAGAAACACGTTATCTGGTGTATTCACCACTCCACAGTGCGTTTAACATGCAGAACCGGCGACATCTTGGATTTCGTCGGGGTTCACGCTGAGATATGCATTTTCTACGATAATCTTGGTGAGACTTCTGTCAGAAGTATGCAGAATCATCGGGTTCGCTCTTTTCGAGCTATTTAATGCGAGAAACACGTTATTTGGTTTTTTCACCACTCCACAGTGCGTTTGACATGCAGAACCGGAGATATCTTGGTTTCTGTCGGGTTTCAAGCTGAGATATGCATTTTCTACGATAATCTTGGTGAGACATCTGTCAGAAGTATGCAGAATCATCGGGATCGCTCATTTCGAGCTATTTAATGCGAGAAACACGTTATCTGGTTTTTTCGCCACTCCACAGTGCGTTTGACATGCAGAACCGGCGACATCTTGGATTTCGTCGGGGTTCAAGCTGAGATATGCATTTTCTCCGATAATCTTGGTGAGACTTCTGTCAGAAGTATGCAGAATCATCGGGATCGCTCTTTTCGAGCTATTTAATGCGAGAAACACGTTATCTGGTGTATTCACCACTCCACAGTGCGTTTAACATGCAGAACCGGCGACATCTTGGATTTCGTCGGGGTTCACGCTGAGATATGCATTTTCTACGATAATCTTGGTGAGACTTCTGTCAGAAGTATGCAGAATCATCGGGATCGCTCATTTCGAGCTATTTAATGCGAGAAACACGTTATCTGCTTTTTTCACCACTCCACAGTGCGTTTGACATGCAGAACCGGCCACATCTTGGATTTCGTCGGGGTTCAAGCTGAGATATGCATTCTCTACGATAATCTTGGAGAAACTTCTGTCAGAAGTATGCAGAATCTTCGAGATCGCTCTTTTCGAGCTACTTAATGCGAGAAACACGTTATCTGGTGTTTTCACCACTCCACAGATCGTTTGACATGCAGAACCGGCGACATCTTGGATTTCGTCGGGGTTCAAGCTGAGATATGCATGTTCTACGATAATCCTGGTGAGACTTCTGTCAGTAGTATGCAGAATCATCGGGATCGCTCTTTTCGAGCTATTTAATGCGAGAAACACGTTATCTGGTGTATTCACCACTCCACAGTGCGTTTAACATGCAGAACCGGCGACATCTTGGATTTCGTCGGGGTTCACGCTGAGATATGCATTTTCTACGATAATCTTGGTGAGACTTCTGTCAGAAGTATGCAGAATCATCGGGTTCGCTCTTTTCGAGCTATTTAATGCGAGAAACACGTTATTTGGTTTTTTCACCACTCCACAGTGCGTTTGACATGCAGAACCGGAGATATCTTGGTTTCTGTCGGGTTTCAAGCTGAGATATGCATTTTCTACGATAATCTTGGTGAGACATCTGTCAGAAGTATGCAGAATCATCGGGATCGCTCATTTCGAGCTATTTAATGCGAGAAACACGTTATCTGGTTTTTTCGCCACTCCACAGTGCGTTTGACATGCAGAACCGGCGACATCTTGGATTTCGTCGGGGTTCAAGCTGAGATATGCATTTTCTCCGATAATCTTGGTGAGACTTCTGTCAGAAGTATGCAGAATCATCGGGATCGCTCTTTTCGAGCTATTTAATGCGAGAAACACGTTATCTGGTGTATTCACCACTCCACAGTGCGTTTAACATGCAGAACCGGCGACATCTTGGATTTCGTCGGGGTTCACGCTGAGATATGCATTTTCTACGATAATCTTGGTGAGACTTCTGTCAGAAGTATGCAGAATCATCGGGATCGCTCATTTCGAGCTATTTAATGCGAGAAACACGTTATCTGCTTTTTTCACCACTCCACAGTGCGTTTGACATGCAGAACCGGCCACATCTTGGATTTCGTCGGGGTTCAAGCTGAGATATGCATGTTCTACGATAATCCTGGTGAGACTTCTGTCAGTAGTATGCAGAATCATCGGGATCGCTCTTTTCGAGCTATTTAATGCGAGAAACACGTTATCTGGTGTATTCACCACTCCACAGTGCGTTTAACATGCAGAACCGGCGACATCTTGGATTTCGTCGGGGTTCACGCTGAGATATGCATTTTCTACGATAATCTTGGTGAGACTTCTGTCAGAAGTATGCAGAATCATCGGGATCGCTCATTTCGAGCTATTTAATGCGAGAAACACGTTATCTGCTTTTTTCACCACTCCACAGTGCGTTTGACATGCAGAACCGGCCACATCTTGGATTTCGTCGGGGTTCAAGCTGAGATATGCATGTTCTACGATAATCCTGGTGAGACTTCTGTCAGTAGTATGCAGAATCATCGGGATCGCTCTTTTCGAGCTATTTAATGCGAGAAACACGTTATCTGGTGTATTCACCACTCCACAGTGCGTTTAACATGCAGAACCGGCGACATCTTGGATTTCGTCGGGGTTCACGCTGAGATATGCATTTTCTACGATAATCTTGGTGAGACTTCTGTCAGAAGTATGCAGAATCTTCGAGATCGCTCTTTTCGAGCTACTTAATGCGAGAAACACGTTATCTGGTGTTTTCACCACTCCACAGATCGTTTGACATGCAGAACCGGCGACATCTTGGATTTCGTCGGGGTTCAAGCTGAGATATGCATGTTCTACGATAATCCTGGTGAGACTTCTGTCAGTAGTATGCAGAATCATCGGGATCGCTCTTTTCGAGCTATTTAATGCGAGAAACACGTTATCTGGTGTTTTCACCACTCCACAGTGCGTTTGATATGCAGAACCGGAGATATCTTGGTTTCGGTCGGGTTTCAAGCTGAGATATGCATTTTCTACGATAATCTTGGTGAGACTTCTGTCAGAAGTATGCAGAATCATCGGGATCGCTCATTTCGAGCTATTTAATGCGAGAAACACGTTATCTGGTTTTTTCACCACTCCACAGTGCGTTTGACATGCAGAACCGGCGACATCTTGGATTTCGTCGGGGTTCAAGCTGAGATATGCATTTTCTACGATAATCTTGGTGAGACTTCTGTCAGAAGTATGCAGAATCTTCGAGATCGCTCTTTTCGAGCTACTTAATGCGAGAAACACGTTATCTGGTGTTTTCACCACTCCACAGATCGTTTGACATGCAGAACCGGCGACATCTTGGATTTCGTCGGGGTTCACGCTGAGATATGCATTTTCTACGATAATCTTGGTGAGACCTCTGTCAGAAGTATGCAGAATCATCTAGATCGCTCTTTTCGAGCTATTTAATGCGAGAAACACGTTTTCTGGTGTATTCACCACTCCACAGTACGTTTGACATGCAGAACCGGAGATATCTTGGTTTCGGTCGGGTTTCAAGCTGAGATATGCATGTTCTACGATAATCCTGGTGAGACTTCTGTCAGAAGTATGCAGAATCATCGGGATCGCTCTTTTCGAGCTATTTAATGCGAGAAACACGTTATTTGGTTTTTTCACCACTCCACAGTGCGTTTGACATGCAGAACCGGCGACATCTTGGATTTCGTCGGGGTTCAAGCTGAGATATGCATTTTCTACGATAATCTTGGTGAGACTTCTGTCAGAAGTATGCAGAATCATCGGGATCGCTCTTTTCGAGCTATTTAATGCGAGAAACACGTTATTTGGTTTTTTCACCACTCCACAGAGCGTTTGACATGCAGAACCGGCGACATCTTGGATTTCGTCGGGGTTCAAGCTGAGATATGCATTTTCTACGATAATCTTGGTGAGACTTCTGTCAGAAGTATGCAGAATCATCGGGATCGCTCTTTTCGAGCTATTTAATGCGAGAAACACGTTATCTGGTGTTTTCACCACTCCACAGTGCGTTTGACATGCAGAACCGGCGACATCTTGGATTTCGTCGGGGTTCAAGCTGAGATATGCATTTTCTACGATAATCTTGGTGAGACTTCAGTCAGAAGTATGCAGAATCATCGGGTTCGCTCTTTTCGAGCTATTTAATGAGAGAAACACGTTATCTGGTGTTTTCACCACTCCACAGTGCGTTTGATATGCAGAACCGGAGATATCTTGGTTTCGGTCGGGTTTCAAGCTGAGATATGCATTTTCTACGATAATCTTGGTGAGACTTCTGTCAGAAGTATGCAGAATCATCGGGATCGCTCATTTCGAGCTATTTAATGCGAGAAACACGTTATCTGGTTGTTTTCACCACTCCACAGTGCGTTTGACATGCAGAACCGGCGACATTTTGGATTTCGTCGGGGTTCAAGCTGAGATATGCATTTTCTACGATAATCTTGGTGAGACTTCTGTCAGAAGTATGCAGAATCATCGGGATCGCTCTTTTCGAGCTATTTAATGCGAGAAACACGTTATTTGGTTTTTTCACCACTCAACAGAGCGTTTGACATGCAGAACCGGCGACATCTTGGATTTCGTCGGGGTTCAAGCTGAGATATGCATTTTCTACGATAATCTTGGTGAGACTTCTGTCAGAAGTATGCAGAATCATCGGGATCGCTCTTTTCGAGCTATTTAATGCGAGAAACACGTTATCTGGTGTTTTCACCACTCCACAGTGCGTTTGACATGCAGAACCGGCGACATCTTGGATTTCGTCGGGGTTCAAGCTGAGATATGCATTTTCTACGATAATCTTGGTGAGACTTCAGTCAGAAGTATGCAGAATCATCGGGTTCGCTCTTTTCGAGCTATTTAATGCGAGAAACACGTTATCTGGTGTTTTCACCACTCCACAGTCCGTTTGATATGCAGAACCGGAGATATCTTGGTTTCGGTCGGGTTTGAAGCTGAGATATGCATTTTCTACAATAATCTTGGTGAGACTTCTGTCAGAAGTATGCAGAAACTCCGAGATCGCTATTTTCGAGCTACTTAATGCGAGGAACACGTTAACTGGTGTTTTCACCACTCCACAGTTCGTTTGATATGCAGAACCGGCGACATCTTGGGTTTCGTGAGATTTCAAGCTGAGATATGCATTTTCTACGATAATCTTGGTGAGACTTCTGTCAGAAGTATGCAGAACCTTCGAGATCGCTCTTTTCGAGCTACTTAATGCGAGCAACACGTTATCTGGTGTTTTCACCACTCCACAGTGCGTTTGATATGCAGAACCGGCGACATCTTGGCTTTCTTCGGGTATCAAGCTGAGATATGCATTTTCTACGATAATCTTGGTGAGACTTCTCTCAGAAGTATGCAGAATCATCGGGATCGCGCTTTTCGAGCTATTTAATGCGAGAAACACGTTATCTGGTGTATTCACCACTCCACAGTGCGTTTAACATGCAGAACCGGCGACATCTTGGATTTCGTCGGGGTTCACGCTGAGATATGCATTTTCTACGATAATCTTGGTGAGACTTCTGTCAGAAGTATGCAGAATCATCGGGATCGCTCAATTCGAGCTATTTAATGCGAGAAACACGTTATCTGGTTTTTTCACCACTCCACAGTGCGTTTGACATGCAGAACCGGCCACATCTTGGATTTCGTCGGGCTTCAAGCTGAGATATGCATTTTCTACGATAATCTTGGTGAAACTTCTGTCAGAAGTATGCAGAATCTTCGAGATCGCTCTTTTCGAGCTACTTAATGCGAGAAACACGTTATCTGGTGTTTTCACCACTCAACAGATCGTTTGACATGCAGAACCGGCGACATCTTGGATTTCGTCGGGGTTCAAGCTGAGATATGCATGTTCTACGATAATCCTGGTGAGACTTCTGTCAGAAGTATGCAGAATCATCGGGATCGCTCTTTTCGAGCTATTTAATGCGAGAAACACGTTATCTGGTGTTTTCACCACTCCACAGTGCGTTTGATATGCAGAACCGGAGATATCTTGGTTTCGGTCGGGTTTCAAGCTGAGATATGCATTTTCTACGATAATCTTGGTGAGACTTCTGTCAGAAGTATGCAGAATCATCGGGATCGCTCATTTCGAGCTATTTAATGCGAGAAACACGTTATTTGGTTTTTTCACCACTCCACAGAGCGTTTGACATGCAGAACCGGCGACATCTTGGATTTCGTCGGGGTTCAAGCTGAGATATGCATTTTCTACGATAATCTTGGTGAGACTTCTGTCAGAAGTATGCAGAATCATCGGGATCGCTCTTTTCGAGCTATTTAATGCGAGAAACACGTTATCTGGTGTTTTCACCACTCCACAGTGCGTTTGACATGCAGAACCGGCGACATCTTGGATTTCGTCGGGGTTCAAGCTGAGATATGCATTTTCTACGATAATCTTGGTGAGACTTCAGTCAGAAGTATGCAGAATCATCGGGTTCGCTCTTTTCGAGCTATTTAATGAGAGAAACACGTTATCTGGTGTTTTCACCACTCCACAGTGCGTTTGATATGCAGAACCGGAGATATCTTGGTTTCGGTCGGGTTTCAAGCTGAGATATGCATTTTCTACGATAATCTTGGTGAGACTTCTGTCAGAAGTATGCAGAATCATCGGGATCGCTCATTTCGAGCTATTTAATGCGAGAAACACGTTATCTGGTTGTTTTCACCACTCCACAGTGCGTTTGACATGCAGAACCGGCGACATTTTGGATTTCGTCGGGGTTCAAGCTGAGATATGCATTTTCTACGATAATCTTGGTGAGACTTCTGTCAGAAGTATGCAGAATCATCGGGATCGCTCTTTTCGAGCTATTTAATGCGAGAAACACGTTATTTGGTTTTTTCACCACTCAACAGAGCGTTTGACATGCAGAACCGGCGACATCTTGGATTTCGTCGGGGTTCAAGCTGAGATATGCATTTTCTACGATAATCTTGGTGAGACTTCTGTCAGAAGTATGCAGAATCATCGGGATCGCTCTTTTCGAGCTATTTAATGCGAGAAACACGTTATCTGGTGTTTTCACCACTCCACAGTGCGTTTGACATGCAGAACCGGCGACATCTTGGATTTCGTCGGGGTTCAAGCTGAGATATGCATTTTCTACGATAATCTTGGTGAGACTTCAGTCAGAAGTATGCAGAATCATCAGGTTCGCTCTTTTCGAGCTATTTAATGCGAGAAACACGTTATCTGGTGTTTTCACCACTCCACAGTCCGTTTGATATGCAGAACCGGAGATATCTTGGTTTCGGTCGGGTTTGAAGCTGAGATATGCATTTTCTACAATAATCTTGGTGAGACTTCTGTCAGAAGTATGCAGAAACTCCGAGATCGCTATTTTCGAGCTACTTAATGCGAGGAACACGTTAACTGGTGTTTTCACCACTCCACAGTTCGTTTGATATGCAGAACCGGCGACATCTTGGGTTTCGTGAGATTTCAAGCTGAGATATGCATTTTCTACGATAATCTTGGTGAGACTTCTGTCAGAAGTATGCAGAACCTTCGAGATCGCTCTTTTCGAGCTACTTAATGCGAGCAACACGTTATCTGGTGTTTTCACCACTCCACAGTGCGTTTAACATGCAGAACCGGCGACATCTTGGATTTCGTCGGGGTTCACGCTGAGATATGCATTTTCTACGATAATCTTGGTGAGACTTCTGTCAGAAGTATGCAGAATCATCGGGATCGCTCAATTCGAGCTATTTAATGCGAGAAACACGTTATCTGGTTTTTTCACCACTCCACAGTGCGTTTGACATGCAGAACCGGCCACATCTTGGATTTCGTCGGGCTTCAAGCTGAGATATGCATTTTCTACGATAATCTTGGTGAAACTTCTGTCAGAAGTATGCAGAATCTTCGAGATCGCTCTTTTCGAGCTACTTAATGCGAGAAACACGTTATCTGGTGTTTTCACCACTCAACAGATCGTTTGACATGCAGAACCGGCGACATCTTGGATTTCGTCGGGGTTCAAGCTGAGATATGCATGTTCTACGATAATCCTGGTGAGACTTCTGTCAGAAGTATGCAGAATCATCGGGATCGCTCTTTTCGAGCTATTTAATGCGAGAAACACGTTATCTGGTGTTTTCACCACTCCACAGTGCGTTTGATATGCAGAACCGGAGATATCTTGGTTTCGGTCGGGTTTCAAGCTGAGATATGCATTTTCTACGATAATCTTGGTGAGACTTCTGTCAGAAGTATGCAGAATCATCGGGATCGCTCATTTCGAGCTATTTAATGCGAGAAACACGTTTTTTGGTTTTTTCAGCACTCCACAGTGCGTTTGACATGCAGAACCGGCGACATCTTGGATTTCGTCGGGGTTCAAGCTGAGATATGCATTTTCTACGATAATCTTGGTGAGACTTCTGTCAGAAGTATGCAGAATCATCGGGATCGCTCTTTTCGAGCTATTTAATGCGAGAAACACGTTATCTGGTTTTTTCACCACTCCACAGTGCGTTTGACATGCAGAACCGGCGGCATCTTGGATTTCGTCGGGGTTCAAGCTGAGATATGCATTTTCTACGATAATCTTGGTGAGACCTCTGTCAGAAGTATGAAGAATCATCTAGATCGCTCTTTTCGTGCTATTTAATGCGAGAAACACGTTTTCTGGTGTATTCACCACTCCACAGTACGTTTGACACGCAGAACCGGAGATATCTTGGTTTCGGTCGGGTTTCAAGCTGAGAAATGCATTTTCTACGATAATCTTGGTGAGACGTCTGTCAGAAGTATGCAGAATCATCGGGATCGCTCTTTTCGTGCTACTTATTGCGAGGAACACGTTATCTGGTGTTTTCACCACTCCACAGTGCGTTTGACATGCAGAACCGGCGACATCTTGGATTTCGTCGGGGTTCAAGCTGAGATATGCATTTTCTACGATAATCTTGGTGAGACCTCTGTCAGAAGTATGAAGAATCATCTAGATCGCTCTTTTCGTGCTATTTAATGCGAGAAACACGTTTTCTGGTGTATTCACCACTCCACAGTACGTTTGACACGCAGAACCGGAGATATCTTGGTTTCGGTCGGGTTTCAAGCTGAGATATGCATTTTCTACGATAATCTTGGTGAGACGTCTGTCAGAAGTATGTAAAATCATCGGGATCGCTCTTTTCGAGATATTTAATGCGAGAAACACGTTATCTGATGTTTTCACCACTCCACAGTGCGTTTGATATGCAGAACCGGCGACATCTTGGCTTTCTTCGGGTATCAAGCTGAGATATGCGTTTCTACGATAATATTGGTGAGACTTCTCTCAGAAGTATGCAGAATCATCGGGATCGCGCTTTTCGAGCTATTTAATGCGAGAAACACGTTATCTGGTTGTTTTCACCACTCCACAGTGCGTCTGATATGTAGAACCGGCGACATCTTAAGTTTCGTGAGATTTCAAGCTGAGATATGCATTTTCAACGATAATCTTGGTGAGACTTCTGTCAGAAGTATGCTGAATCTTCGAGACCGCTCTTTTCGAGCTACTTAATGCGAGAAACACGTTATCTGGTGTTTTCACCACTCCACAGATCGTTTGACATGCAGAACCGGCGACATCTTGGATTTCGTCGGGCTTCACGCAGAGATATGCATTTTCTACGATAATCGTGGTGAGACCTCTGTCAGAAGTATGCAGAATCACCTAGATCGCTCTTTTCGAGCTATTTAATGCGAGAAACACGATTTCTGGTGTATTCACCACTCCACAGTACGTTTGACATGCAGAACCGGAGATATCTTGGTTTCGTTCGGGTTTCAAGTTGAGATATGCATTTTCTACGATAATCTTGGTGAGACGTCTGTCAGAAGTGTGCAGAATCATCGGGATCGCTCTTTTCGTGCTATTTAATGCGAGAAACACGTTTTCTGGTGTTTTCACCACTCCACAGATCGTTTGAAATGCTGAACCGGCGACATCTTGGATTTCGTCGGGGTTCACGCTGAGATATGCATTTTCTACAATAATCTTGGTGAGACTTCTGTCAGAAGTATGCAGAAACTCCGAGATCGCTATTTTCGAGCTAGTTAATGCGAGGAACACGTTAACTGGTGTTTTCACCACTCCACAGTTTGTTTGATACGCAGAACCGGAGATATCTTGGTTTCGGTCGGGTTTCAAGCTGAGATATGCATTTTCTACGATAATCTTGGTGAGACTTCTGTCAGAAGTATGCAGAATCATCGGGATCGTGCTTTTCGAGCTATTTAATGCGAGAAACACGTTATCTGGTTGTTTTCACCACTCCACAGTGCGTCTGATATGCAGAACCGGCGACATCTTAAGTTTCGTGAGATTTCAAGCTGAGATATGCATTTTCAACGATAATCTTGGTGAGACTTCTGTCAGAAGTATGCTGAATCTTCGAGATCGCTCTTTTCGAGCTACTTAATGCGAGAAACACGTTATCTGGTGTTTTCACCACTCCACAGATCGTTTGACATGCAGAACCGGCGACATCTTGGATTTCGTCGGGCTTCACGCAGAGATATGCATTTTCTACGATAATCGTGGTGAGACCTCTGTCAGAAGTATGCAGAATCATCTAGATCGCTCTTTTCGAGGTATTTAATGCGAGAAACACGTTTTCTGGTGTATTCACCACTCCACAGTACGTTTGACATGCAGAACCGGAGATATCTTGGTTTCGTTCGGGTTTCAAGCTGAGATATGCATTTTCTACGATAATCTTGGTGAGACGTCTGTCAGAAGTGTGCAGAATCATCGGGATCGCTCTTTTCGTGCTACTTAATGCGAGGAACACGTTATCTGGTGTTTTCAGCACTCCACAGTACGTTTGATACGCAGAACCGGAGAAATCTTGGTTTCGGCCGGGTTTCAAGCTGAGATATGCATTTTCTACGATAATCTTGGTGAGATGTCTGTCAGAAGTATGCAGAATCATCGGGATCGCGCTTTTCGAGCTATTTAATGCGAGAAACACGTTATCTGGTTGTTTTCACCACTCCACAGTGCGTTCGATATGCAGAACCGGCGACATCTTGAGTTTCGTGAGATTTCAAGCTGAGATATGCATTTTCTACGATAATCTTGGTGAGACGTCTGTCAGAAGTATGCAGAATCATCGGGATCGCTCTTTTCGTGCTACTTATTGCGAGGAACACGTTATCTGGTGTTTTCAGCACTCCACAGTACGTTTGATACGCAGAACCGGAGATATCTTGGTTTCGGCCGGGTTTCAAGCTGAGATATGCATTTTCTACAATAATCTTGGTGAGACTTCTGTCAGAAGTATGAAGAAACTCCGAGATCGCTATTTTCGAGCTACTTAATGCGAGGAACACGTTAACTGGTGTTTTCACCACTCCACAGTTCGTTTGATACGCAGAACCGGAGACATCTTGGTTTCGGTCGGGTTTCAAGCTGAGATATGCATTTTCTACGATAATCTTGGTGAGACGGCTGTCAGAAGTATGCAGAATCTTCGAGATCGCTCTTTTCGAGCTACTTAATGCGAGAAACACGTTATCTGGTGTTTTCACCACTCCACAGATCGTTTGAAATGCAGAACCGGCGACATCTTGGATTTCGTCGTGGTTCACGCTGAGATATGCATTTTCTACGATAATCTTGGTGAGACCTCTGTCAGAAGTATGCAGAATCATCTAGATCGCTCTTTTCGAGCTATTTAATGCGAGAAACACGTTTTCTGGTGTATTCACCACTCCACAGTACGTTTGACATGCAGAACCGGAGATATCTTGGTTTCGGTCGGGTTTCAAGCTGAGATATGCATTTTCTACGATAATCTTGGTGAGACTTCTGTCAGAAGTATGCAGAATCATCGGGATCGCTCTTCTCGAGCTACTTAATGCGAGAAACACGTTATCTGGTTTTTTCACCACTCCACAGTGCGATTGACATGCAGAACCGGCGACATCTTGGATTACGTCGGGGTTCAAGCTGAGATATGCATTTTCTACGATAATCTTGGTGAGATTTCTGTCAGAAGTATGCAGAATCATCGGGATCGCTCTTTTCGAGCTATGTAATGCGTGAAACACGTTATCTGGTGTTTTCACCACTCCACAGTGCGTTTGACGTGCACAACCGGCGACATCTTGGATATCGTCGGGATTCAAGCTGAGATATGCATTTTCTACGATAATCTTGGTGAGACCTCTGTCAGAAGTATGCAGAATCATCTAGATCGCTCTTTTGGAGCTATTTAATGCGAGAAACACGTTATCTGGTGTTTTCACCACTCCACAGATCGTTTGACATGCAGAACCGGCGACATCTTGGATTTCGTCGGGGTTCAAGCTGAGATATGCATTTTCTACGATAATCTTGGTGAGACTTCTGTCAGAAGTATGCAGAATCATCGGGATCGCTCTTTTCGAGCTATTTAATGCGAGAAACACGTTTTCTGGTGTATTCACCACTCCACAGTACGTTTGACATGCAGAACCCGAGATATCTTGGTTTCGGTCGGGTTTCAAGCTGAGATATGCATTTTCTACGATAATCTTGGTGAGACGTCTGTCAGAAGTGTGCAGAATCATCGGGATCGCTCTTTCCGTGTTATTTAATGCGAGAAACACTTTATCTGGTGTTTTCACCACTCCACAGTGCGCTTGATATGCAGAACCGGCGACATCTTGGCTTTCTTCGGGTATCAAGCTGAGATATGCATTTTCTACAATAATCTTGGTGAGACTTCTGTCAGAAGTATGCAGAAACTCCGAGATCGCTATTTTCGAGCTACATAATGCGCGGAACACGTTAACTGGTGTTTTCACCACTCCGCAGTTCGTTTGATACGCAGAACCGGAGATATCTTGGTTTGGGTCGGGTTTCAAGCTGAGATATGCATTTTCTACGATAATCTTGGTGAGACGTCTGTCAGAAGTATGCAGAATCATCGGGATAGCTCTTTTCGTGCTACTTAATCCGAGGAACACGTTATCTGGTGTTTTCACAACTCCACAGTTCGTTTGATACGCAGAACCGGAGATATCTTGGTTTCGGTCGGGTTTCAAGCTGAGATATGCATTTTCTACGATAATCTTGGTGAGACTTCTGTCAGAAGTATGCAGAATATTCGAGATCGCTCTTTTCGAGCTACTTAATGCGAGAAACACGTTATCTGGTGTTTTCACCACTCAACAGATCGTTTGAAATGCAGAACCGGCGACATCTTGGATTTCGTCGGGGTTCACGCTCAGATATGCATTTTCAACGATAATCTTGGTGAGACTTCTGTCAGAAGTATGCTGAATCTTCGAGACCGCTCTTTTCGAGCTACTTAATGCGAGAAACACGTTATCTGGTGTTTTCACCACTCCACAGATCGTTTGACATGCAGAACCGGCGACATCTTGGATTTCGTCGGGCTTCACGCAGAGAAATGCATTTTCTACGATAATCGTGGTGAGACCTCTGTCAGAAGTATGCAGAATCACCTAGATCGCTCTTTTCGAGCTATTTAATGCGAGAAACACGATTTCTGGTGTATTCACCACTCCACAGTACGTTTGACATGCAGAACCGGAGATATCTTGGTTTCGTTCGGGTTTCAAGCTGAGATATGCATTTTCTACGATAATCTTGGTGAGACGTCTGTCAGAAGTATGCAAAATCATCGGGATCGCTCTTTTCGAGATATTTAATGCGAGAAACACGTTATCTGATGTTTTCACCACTCCACAGTGCGTTTGATATGCAGAACCGGCGACATCTTGGCTTTCTTCGGGTATCAAGCTGAGATATGCGTTTCTACGATAATCTTGGTGAGACTTCTCTCAGAAGTATGCAGAATCATCGGGATCGCGCTTTTCGAGCTATTTAATGCGAGAAACACGTTATCTGGTTGTTTTCACCACTCCACAGTGCGTCTGATATGTAGAACCGGCGACATCTTAAGTTTCGTGAGATTTCAAGCTGAGATATGCATTTTCAACGATAATCTTGGTGAGACTTCTGTCAGAAGTATGCTGAATCTTCGAGACCGCTCTTTTCGAGCTACTTAATGCGAGAAACACGTTATCTGGTGTTTTCACCACTCCACAGATCGTTTGACATGCAGAACCGGCGACATCTTGGATTTCGTCGGGCTTCACGCAGAGATATGCATTTTCTACGATAATCGTGGTGAGACCTCTGTCAGAAGTATGCAGAATCACCTAGATCGCTCTTTTCGAGCTATTTAATGCGAGAAACACGATTTCTGGTGTTTTCACCACTCCACAGATCGTTTGAAATGCTGAACCGGCGACATCTTGGATTTCGTCGGGGTTCACGCTGAGATATGCATTTTCTACAATAATCTTGGTGAGACTTCTGTCAGAAGTATGCAGAAACTCCGAGATCGCTATTTTCGAGCTACTTAATGCGAGGAACACGTTAACTGGTGTTTTCACCACTCCACAGTTTGTTTGATACGCAGAACCGGAGATATCTTGGTTTCGGTCGGGTTTCAAGCTGAGATATGCATTTTCTACGATAATCTTGGTGAGACTTCTGTCAGAAGTATGCAGAATCATCGGGATCGTGCTTTTCGAGCTATTTAATGCGAGAAACACGTTATCTGGTTGTTTTCACCACTCCACAGTGCGTCTGATATGCAGAACCGGCGACATCTTAAGTTTCGTGAGATTTCAAGCTGAGATATGCATTTTCAACGATAATCTTGGTGAGACTTCTGTCAGAAGTATGCTGAATCTTCGAGATCGCTCTTTTCGAGCTACTTAATGCGAGAAACACGTTATCTGGTGTTTTCACCACTCCACAGATCGTTTGACATGCAGAACCGGCGACATCTTGGATTTCGTCGGGCTTCACGCAGAGATATGCATTTTCTACGATAATCTTGGTGAGACGTCTGTCAGAAGTGTGCAGAATCATCGGGATAGCTCTTTTCGTGCTACTTAATCCGAGGAACACGTTATCTGGTGTTTTCACAACTCCACAGTTCGTTTGATACGCAGAACCGGAGATATCTTGGTTTCGGTCGGGTTTCAAGCTGAGATATGCATTTTCTACGATAAGCTTGGTGAGACTTCTGTCAGAAGTATGCAGAATATTCGAGATCGCTCTTTTCGAGCTACTTAATGCGAGAAACACGTTATCTGGTGTTTTCACCACTCCACAGATCGTTTGAAATGCAGAACCGGCGACATCTTGGATTTCGTCGGGGTTCACGCTCAGATATGCATTTTCTACGATAATCTTGGTGAGACCTCTGTCAGAAGTATGCAGAATCATCTAGATCGCTCTTTTCGAGCTATTTAATGCGAGAAACACGTTTTCTGGTGTATTCACCACTCCACAGTACGTTTGACATGCAGAACCGGAGATATCTTGGTTTCGGTCGGGTTTCAAGCTGAGATATGCATTTTCTACGATAATCTTGGTGAGACTTCTGTCAGAAGTATGCAGAATCATCGGGATCGCTCTTTTCGAGCTACTTAATGCGAGAAACGCGTTATCTGGTTTTTTCACCACTCCACAGTGCGTTTGACATGCAGAACCGGCGACATCTTGGATTTCGTCGGGGTTCAAGCTGAGATATGCATTTTCTACGATAATCTTGGTGAGACTTCTGTCAGAAGTATGCAGAATCATCGGGATCGCTCTTTTCGAGCTATTTAATGCGAGAAACACGTTTTCTGGTGTATTCACCACTCCACAGTACGTTTGACATGCAGAACCCGAGATATCTTGGTTTCGGTCGGGTTTCAAGCTGAGATATGCATTTTCTACGATAATCTTGCTGAGACGTCTGCCAGAAGTGTGCAGAATCATCGGGATCGCTCTTTTCGTGCTATTTAATGCGAGAAACACTTTATCTGGTGTTTTCATCACTCCACAGTGCGTTTGATATGCAGAACCGGCGACATCTTGGATTTCGTCGGGGTTCAAGCTGAGATATGCATTTTCTACAATAATCTTGGTGAGACTTCTGTCAGAAGTATGCAGAAACTCCGAGATCGCTATTTTCGAGCTACTTGATGCGAGGAACACGTTAACTGGTGTTTTCACCACTCCACAGTTCGTTTGATACGCAGAACCGGAGATATCTTGGTTTCGGTCGCGTTTCAAGCTGAGATATGCATTTTCTACGATAATCTTGGTGAGACGTCTGTCAGAAGTATGCAGAATCATCGGGATAGCTCTTTTCGTGCTACTTAATCCGAGGAACACGTTATCTGGTGTTTTCACAACTCCACAGTTCGTTTGATACGCAGAACCGGAGATATCTTGGTTTCGGTCGGGTTTCAAGCTGAGATATGCATTTTCTACGATAATCTTGGTGAGACTTCTGTCAGAAGTATGCAGAATATTCGAGATCGCTCTTTTCGAGCTACTTAATGCGAGAAACACGTTATCTGGTGTTTTCACCACTCAACAGATCGTTTGAAATGCAGAACCGGCGACATCTTGGATTTCGTCGGGGTTCACGCTCAGATATGCATTTTCTACGATAATCTTGGTGAGACCTCTGTCAGAAGTATGCAGAATCATCTAGATCGCTCTTTTCGAGCTATTTAATGCGAGAAACACGTTTTCTGGTGTATTCACCACTCCACAGTACGTTTGACATGCAGAACCGGAGATATCTTGGTTTCGGTCGGGTTTCAAGCTGAGATATGCATTTTCTACGATAATCTTGGTGAGACTTCTGTCAGAAGTATGCAGAAACTCCGAGATCGCTATTTTCGAGCTACTTAATGCGAGGAACACGTTAACTGGTGTTTTCACCACTCCGCAGTTCGTTTGATACGCAGAACCGGAGATATCTTGGTTTGGGTCGGGTTTCAAGCTGAGATATGCATTTTCTACGATAATCTTGGTGAGACTTCTGTCAGAAGTATGCAGAATCATCGGGATCGCTCTTTTCGAGCTATTTAATGCGAGAAACACGTTTTCTGGTGTATTCACCACTCCACAGTACGTTTGACATGCAGAACCCGAGATATCTTGGTTTCGGTCGGGTTTCAAGCTGAGATATGCATTTTCTACGATAATCTTGCTGAGACGTCTGCCAGAAGTGTGCAGAATCATCGGGATCGCTCTTTTCGTGCTATTTAATGCGAGAAACACTTTATCTGGTGTTTTCACCACTCCACAGTGCGTTTGATATGCAGAACCGGCGACATCTTGGCATTCTTCGGGTATCAAGCTGAGATATGCATTTTCTACAATAATCTTGGTGAGACTTCTGTCAGAAGTATGCAGAAACTCCGAGATCGCTATTTTCGAGCTACTTGATGCGAGGAACACGTTAACTGGTGTTTTCACCACTCCACAGTTCGTTTGATACGCAGAACCGGAGATATCTTGGTTTCGGTCGCGTTTCAAGCTGAGATATGCATTTTCTACGATAATCTTGATGAGACGTCTGTCAGAAGTATACAGAATCATCGGGATCGCTCTTTTCGTGCTACTTAATGCGAGGAACACGTTATCTGGTGTTTTCACAACTCCACAGTTCGTTTGATACGCAGAACCGGAGATATCTTGGTTTCGGTCGGGTTTCAAGCTGAGATATGCATTTTCTACGATAATCTTGGTGAGATGTCTGTCAGAAGTATGCAAAATCATCGGGATCGCTCTTTTCGAGCCATTTAATGCGAGAAACACGTTATCTGGTGTTTTCACCACTCCACAGTGCGTTTGATATGCAGATCCGGCGACATCTTGGCTTTCTTCGGGTATCAAGCTGAGAAATGCATTTTCTACGATAATCTTGGTGAGACTTCTCTCAGAAGTATGCAGAATCATCGGAATCGCGCTTTTCGAGCTATTTAATGCGAGAAACACGTTATCTGGTTGTTTTCACCACTCCACAGTGCGTTTGATATGCAGAACCGCGACATCTTGAGTTTCGTGAGATTTCAAGCTGAGATATGCATTTTCTACGATAATCTTGGTGAGCCTTCTGTCAGAAGTATGCAGAATCATCGGGATCGCTCTTTTCGAGCTATTTAATGCGAGAAACACGTTATCTGGTGTTTTCACCACTCCACAGATCGTTTGACATGCAGAACCGGCGACATCTTGGATTTCGTCGGGGTTCACGCTGAGATATGCATTTTCTACGATAATCTTGGTGAGAACTCTGTCAGAAGTATGCAGAATCATCTAGATCGCTCTTTTCGAGCTATTTAATGCGAGAAACACGTTTTCTGGTGTATTCACCACTCCACAGTACGTTTGACATGCAGAACCGGAGATATCTTGGTTTCGGTCGGGTTTCAAGCTGAGATATGCATTTTCTACGATAATTTTGGTGAGACTTCTGTCAGAAGTATGCAGAATCATCGGGATCGCTCTTTTCGAGCTACTTAATGCGAGAAATACGTTATCTGGTTTTTTCACCACTCCACAGTGCGTTTGACATGCAGAACCGGCGACATCTTGGATTACGTCGGGGTTCAAGCTGAGATATGCATTTTCTACGATAATCTTGGTGAGACTTCTGTCAGAAGTATGCAGAATTTTCGGGATCGCTCTTTTCGAGCTATTTAATGCGAGAAACACGTTATCTGGTGTTTTCACCACTCCACAGTGCGTTTGACATGCAGAACCGGCGACATCTTGGATTTCGTCGGGGTTCAAGCTGAGATATGCATTTTCTACGATAATCTTGGTGAGACCTCTGTCAGAAGTATGCAGAATCATCTAGATCGCTCTTTTGGAGCTATTTAATGCGAGAAACACGTTATCTGGTGTTTTCACCACTCCACAGTGCGTTTGATATGCAGAACCGGCGACATCTTGGCTTTCTTCGGGTATCAAGCTGAGATATGCATTTTCTACGATAATCTTGGTGATACTTCTCTCAGAAGTATGCAGAATCATCGGGATCGCGCTTTTCGAGCTATTTAATGCGAGAAACACGTTATCTGGTTGTTTTCACCACTCCTCAGTGCGTTTGATATGCAGAACCGGCGACATCTTGTGTTTCGTGAGATTTCAAGCTGAGATATGCATTTTCTACGATAATCTTGGTGAGACTTCTGTCAGAAGTATGCAGAATCTTCGAGATCGCTCTTTTCGAGCTACTTAATGCGAGAAACACGATATCTGGTGTTTTCACCACTCCACAGATCGTTTGCCATGCAGAACCGGCGACATCTTGGATTAGGTCGGGCTTCACGCTGAGATATGCATTTTCTACGATAATCTTGGTGAGACTTCTGTCAGAAGTATGCAGAATCATCGGGATCGCTCTTTTCGAGCTACTTAATATGAGAAACACGTTATATGGTTTTTTCACCACTCCACAGTGCGTTTGACATGCAGAACCGGCGACATCTTGGATTACGTCGGGGTTCAAGCTGAGATATGCATTTTCAACGATAATCTTGGTGAGACTTCTGTCAGAAGTATGCAGAATTTTCGGGATCGCTCTTTTCGAGCTACTTAATGCGAGAAACACGTTATCTGGTTTTTTCACCACTCCACAGATCGTTTGAAATGCAGAACCGGCGACATCTTGGATTTCGTCGGGGTTCACGCTGAGATATGCATTTTCTATCATAATCTTGGTTAGACGTCTGTCAGAAGTATGCAAAATCATCGGGATCGCTCTTTTCGTGCTACTTAATGCGAGGAACACGTTATCTGGTGTTTTCACCACTCCACAGTTCGTTTGATACGCAGAACCGGAGATATCTTGGTTTCGGTCGGGTTTCAAGCTGAGATATGCATTTTCTACGACAATCTTGGTGAGACGTCTGTCAGAAGGATGCAGAATCATCGGGATCGCTCTTTGCGTGCTACTTATTGCGAGGAACACGTTATCTGGTGTTTTCACCACTCCACAGTTCGTTTGATACGCAAAACCGGAGAAATCTTGTTTTCGGTCGTGTTTCAAGCTGAGATATGCATTTTCTACGATAATCCTGGTGAGATGTCTGTCAGAAGTATGCAAAATCATCGGGATCGCTCTTTTCGAGCTATTTAATGCGAGAAACACGTTTTCTGGTGTATTCACCACTCCACAGAACGTTTGACACGCAGAACCGTAGATATCTTGGTTTCGGTCGGGTTTCAAGCTGAGATGTGCATTTTCTATCATAATCTTGGTTAGACGTCTGACAGAAGTATGCAAAATCATCGGGATCGCTCTTTTCGTGCTACTTAATGCGAGAAACACGTTTTCTGGTGTATTCACCACTCCACAGTTCGTTTGATACGCAGAACCGGAGATATCTTGGTTTCGGTCGGGTTTCAAGCTGAGATATGCATTTTCTACGACAATCTTTGTGAGACTTCTGTCAGAAGTATGCAGAATCATCGGGATTGCTCTTTTCGAGCTACTTAATGCGAGAAACACGTTATCTGGTGTTTTCACCACTCCACAGATCGTTTGACATGCAGAACCGGCGACATCTTGGATTTCATCGGGCTTCACGCTGAGATATTCATTTTCTACGATAATCGTGGTGAGACCTCTGTCAGAAGTATGCAGAATCATCTAGATCGCCCTTTTCGAGCTATTTAATGCGAGAAACACGTTTTCAGGTGTATTCACCACTCCACAGTGCGTTTGATATGCAGAACCGGCGACATCTTGGCTTTCTTCGGGTATCAAGCTGAGATATGCAGTTTCTACAATAATCTTGGTGAGACTTCTGTCAGAAGTATGCAGAAACTCCGAGATCGCTATTTTCGAGCTACTTAATGCGAGGAACACGTTAACTGGTGTTTTCACCACTCCACAGTTCGTTTGATACGCAGAACCGGAGTTATCTTGGTTTGGGTCGGGTTTCAAGCTGAGATATGCATTTTCTACGATAATCTTGGTGAGACGTCTGTCAGAAGTATGCAGAATCATCGGGATCGCTCTTTTCGTGCTACTTATTCCGAGGAACACGTTATCTGGTGTTTTCACAACTCCACAGTTCGTTTGATACGCGGAACCGGAGATATCTTGGTTTCGGTCGGGTTTAAAGCTGAGATATGCATTTTCTACGATAATCTTGGTGAGACTTCTGTCAGAAGTATGCAGAATATTCGAGATCGCTCTTTTTGAGCTACTTAATGCGAGAAACACGTTATCTGGTGTTTTCACCACTCCACAGATCGTTTGAAATGCAGAACCGGCGACATCTTGGATTTCGTCGGGTTTAAAGCTGAGATATGCATTTTCTACGATAATCTTGGTGAGACTTCTGTCAGAAGTATGCAGAAAATTCGAGATCGCTCTTTTTGAGCTACTTAATGCGAGAAACACGTTATCTGGTGTTTTCACCACTCCACAGATCGTTTGAAATGCAGAACCTGCGACATCTTGTATTTCGTCGGGGTTCACGCTCAGATATGCATTTTCTACGATAATCTTGGTGAGACCTCTGTCAGAAGTATGCAGAATCATCTAGATCGCTCTTTTCGAGCTATTTAATGCGAGAAACACGTTTTCTGGTGTATTCACCACTCCACAGTACGTTTGACATGCAGAACCGGAGATATCTTGGTTTCGGTCGGGTTTCAAGCTGAGATATGCATTTTCTACGATAATCTTGGTGAGACTTCTGTCAGAAGTATGCAGAATCATCGGGATCGCTCTTTTCGAGCTACTTAATGCGAGAAACACGTTATCTGGTTTTTTCACCACTCCACAGTGCGTTTGACATGCAGAACCGGCGACATCTTGGATTTCGTCGGGGTTCAAGCTGAGATATGCATTTTCTACCATAATCTTGGTTAGACGTCTGTCAGAAGTATGCTAAATCATCGGGATCGCTCTTTTCGTGCTACTTAATGCGAGGAACACGTTATCTGGTGTTTTCACCACTCCACAGTTCGTTTGATACGCAGAACCGGAGATATCTTTGTTTCGGTCGGGTTTCTAGCTGAGATATGCATTTTCTACGATAATCTTGTTGAGACGTCTGTCAGAAGTATGCAGAATCATCGGGATCGCTCTTTTCGAGCTATTTAAAGCGATAAACACGTTATCTGGTGTTTTCACCACTCCACAGTGCGTTTGATATGCAGAACCGGCGACATCTTGGCTTTCTTCGGGTATCCAGCTGAGATATGCATTTTCTACGATAATCTTGGTGAGACTTCTATCAGAAGGATGCAGAAACTTCGAGATCGCTCTTTTCGAGCTACTTAATGCGAGAAACACGTTTTCTGGAGTTTTCACCACTCCAAAGTGCGTTTGATTTGCAGAACCGGCGACATCTTTGATTTCGTCGGGTTTCAAGCTGAGATATGCATTTTCTGCGTTAATCTTGGTGAGACTTCAGTCAGATGTATGCAGAATCATCTAGATCGCAAGTTTCGAGCTATCTAATGCGAAAAAACATGTTTTCTGGTGCATTCAACATTCCACAGTGCGTTTGATATGCAGAACCGGCGATATCTTGATTTTCGTTGTGTTTCAAGCTGAGGTATGCATTTTCTGCGATAATCTTGGTGAGTTTTCTGTCAGAAGTATGCAGAATCATCTAGATCGCTCTTTTCGAGCTATTTAATGCGAGAAACACGTTTTCTGGTGTATTCACCACTCCTCAGTACGTTTGACATGCAGAACCGGAGATATCTTGGTTTCGGTCGGGTTTCAAGCTGAGATATGCATTTTCTACGATAATCTTGGTGAGACTTCTGTCAGAAGTATGCAGAATCATCGAGAACGCTCTTTTCGAGCTATTTAATTCGAGAAACACGTTTTCTGGTGTTTTCACCACACCACCGTCCGTTTGATGTGCAGAACCGGAGATAACTTGGTTTTCGTGAGGTTTCAAGCTGAGATATGCATTTTCTGCGATAATCTTGCTGAGACTTCAGTCAGAAGTATGCAGAATCATCTAGATCGCTCTTTTCGAGCTATTTAAATCGAGAAACACGTTTTCTGGTGTTTTCGCCACCCCACAGTGCGTTTGATATGCAGAACCGGAGATATCTTGGTTTCGGTCGGGTTTCAAGCTGAGATATGCATTTTCTGCGATAATCTTGGTGAGACTTCAGTCAGAAGTATGCAGAACCATCTAGATCGCTCTTTTCAAGCTATTTATATCGAGAAACACGTTTTCTGGTGGTTTCGCCACTCCACAGTGCGTTTGATATGCAGAACCGGCGACATCTTCGATTTCGTCGGATTTCAAGCTGAGATATGCATTTTCTACGATAATCTTGGTGAGACTTCTGTCAGAAGTATGCAGAACCTTCGAGAACGCTCTTTTCGAGCTACTTAATGCGAGAAACACGTTTTCTGGTGTTTTCACCACTCCACAGTGCGTTTGTTTTGCAGAACCGGCGACATCTTAGATTTCGTCGGGTTTCAAGCTGAGATATGCATTTTCTACGATAATCTTGGTGAGACTTCTGTCAGAAGTATGCAGAATCTTCGAGATCGCTCTTTTCGAGCTACTTAATGCGAGAAAGACGTTATCTGGTGTTTTCACCACTCCACAGTGCGTTTGACATGCAGAACCGGCGACATCTTGGATTTCGTCGGGTTCACGCTGAGATATGCATTTTCTACGATAATCTTGGTGAGACCTCTGTCAGAAGTATGCAGAATCATCTAGATCGCTCTTTTCGAGCTATTTAATGCGAGAAACACGTTTTCTGGTGTATTCACCACTCCACAGTACGTTTGACATGCAGAACCGGAGATATCTTGGTTTCGGTCGGGTTTCAAGCTGAGATATGCATTTTCTACCATAATCTTGGTTAGACGTCTGTCAGAAGTATGCAGAATCATCGGGATCGCTCTTTTCGTGCTACTTAATGCGAGGAACACGTTATCTGGTGTTTTCACCACTCCACAGTTCGTTTGATACGCAGAACCGGAGATATCTTGGTTTCGGCCGGGTTTCAAGCTGAGATATGCATTTTCTACGATAATCTTCGTGAGACCTCTGTCAGAAGTATGCAGAATCATCTAGATCGCTCTTTTCGAGCTATTTAATGCGAGAAACACGTTTTCTGGTGTATTCACCACTCCACAGTACGTTTGACATGCAGAACCGGAGATATCTTGGTTTCGGTCGGGTTTCAAGCTGAGATATGCATTTTCTACCATAATCTTGGTTAGACGTCTGTCAGAAGTATGCAGAATCATCGGGATCGCTCTTTTCGTGCTACTTAATGCGAGGAACACGTTATCTGGTGTTTTCACCACTCCACAGTTCGTTTGATACGCAGAACCGGAGATATCTTGGTTTCGGCCGGGTTTCAAGCTGAGATATGCATTTTCTACGATAATCATCGTGAGACGTCTGTCAGAAGTATGCAGAATCATCGGGATCGCTCTTTTCGAGCTATTTAATGCGAGAAACACGTTATCTGGTGTTTTCACCACTCCACAGTGCGTTTGACATGCAGAACCGGCGACATCTTGGATTTCGTCGGGGTTCAAGCTGAGATATGCATTTTCTACGATAATCTTGGTGAGACCTCTGTCAGAAGTATGCAGAATCATCTAGATCGCTCTTTTGGAGCTATTTAATGCGAGAAACACGTTATCTGGTGTTTTCACCACTCCACAGTGCGTTTGATATGCAGAACCGGCGACATCTTGGCATTCTTCGGGTATCAAGCTGAGATATGCATTTTCTACGATAATCTTGGTGATACTTCTCTCAGAAGTATGCAGAATCATCGGGATCGCGCTTTTCGAGCTATTTAATGCGAGAAACACGTTATCTGGTTGTTTTCACCACTCCTCAGTGCGTTTGATATGCAGAACCGGCGACATCTTGTGTTTCGTGAGATTTCAAGCTGAGATATGCATTTTCTACGATAATCTTGGTGAGACTTCTGTCAGAAGTATGCAGAATCTTCGAGATCGCTCTTTTCGAGCTACTTAATGCGAGAAACACGATATCTGGTGTTTTCACCACTCCACAGATCGTTTGCCATGCAGAACCGGCGACATCTTGGATTAGGTCGGGCTTCACGCTGAGATATGCATTTTCTACGATAATCTTGGTGAGACTTCTGTCAGAAGTATGCAGAATCATCGGGATCGCTCTTTTCGAGCTACTTAATATGAGAAACACGTTATCTGGTTTTTTCACCACTCCACAGTGCGTTTGACATGCAGAACCGGCGACATCTTGGATTACGTCGGGGTTCAAGCTGAGATATGCATTTTCAACGATAATCTTGGTGAGACTTCTGTCAGAAGTATGCAGAATTTTCGGGATCGCTCTTTTCGAGCTACTTAATGCGAGAAACACGTTATCTGGTTTTTTCACCACTCCACAGATCGTTTGAAATGCAGAACCGGCGACATCTTGGATTTCGTCGGGGTTCACGCTGAGATATGCATTTTCTATCATAATCTTGGTTAGACGTCTGTCAGAAGTATGCAAAATCATCGGGATCGCTCTTTTCGTGCTACTTAATGCGAGGAACACGTTATCTGGTGTTTTCACCACTCCACAGTTCGTTTGATACGCAGAACCGGAGATATCTTGGTTTCGGTCGGGTTTCAAGCTGAGATATGCATTTTCTACGACAATCTTGGTGAGAGGTCTGTCAGAAGTATGCAGAATCATCGGGATCGCTCTTTGCGTGCTACTTATTGCGAGGAACACGTTATCTGGTGTTTTCACCACTCCACAGTTCGTTTGATACGCAAAACCGGAGAAATCTTGGTTTCGGTCGTGTTTCAAGCTGAGATATGCATTTTCTACGATAATCCTGGTGAGATGTCTGTCAGAAGTATGCAAAATCATCGGGATCGCTCTTTTCGAGCTATTTAATGCGAGAAACACGTTTTCTGGTGTATTCACCACTCCACAGAACGTTTGACACGCAGAACCGTAGATATCTTGGTTTCGGTCGGGTTTCAAGCTGAGATGTGCATTTTCTATCATAATCTTGGTTAGACGTCTGTCAGAAGTATGCAAAATCATCGGGATCGCTCTTTTCGTGCTACTTAATGCGAGAAACACGTTTTCTGGTGTATTCACCACTCCACAGTTCGTTTGATACGCAGAACCGGAGATATCTTGGTTTCGGTCGGGTTTCAAGCTGAGATATGCATTTTCTACGACAATCTTTGTGAGACTTCTGTCAGAAGTATGCAGAATCATCGGGATTGCTCTTTTCGAGCTACTTAATGCGAGAAACACGTTATCTGGTGTTTTCACCACTCCACAGATCGTTTGACATGCAGAACCGGCGACATCTTGGATTTCATCGGGCATCACGCTGAGATATTCATTTTCTACGATAATCGTGGTGAGACCTCTGTCAGAAGTATGCAGAATCATCTAGATCGCCCTTTTCGAGCTATTTAATGCGAGAAACACGTTTTCAGGTGTATTCACCACTCCACAGTACGTTTGACATGCAGAAACGGAGATATCTTGGTTTCGTTCGGGTTTCAAGCTGAGATATGCATTTTCTACGATAATCTTGGTGAGACTTCTGTCAGAAGTATGCAGAATCATCGGGATCGCTCTTTTCGTGCTATTTAATGGGAGAAACACTTTATCTGGTGTTTTCACCACTCCACAGTGCGTTTGATATGCAGAACCGGCGACATCTTGGCTTTCTTCGGGTATCAAGCTGAGATATGCATTTTCTACAATAATCTTGGTGAGACTTCTGTCAGAAGTATGCAGAAACTCCGAGATCGCTATTTTCGAACTACTTAATGCGAGGAACACGTTAACTGGTGTTTTCACCACTCCACAGTTCGTTTGATACGCAGAACCGGAGATATCTTGGTTTGGGTCGGGTTTCAAGCTGAGATATGCATTTTCTACGATAATCTTGGTGAGACGTCTGTCAGAAGTATGCAGAATCATCGGGATCGCTCTTTTCGTGCTACTTATTCCGAGGAACACGTTATCTGGTGTTTTCACAACTCCACAGTTCGTTTGATACGCGGAACCGGAGATATCTTGGTTTCGGTCGGGTTTAAAGCTGAGATATGCATTTTCTACGATAATCTTGGTGAGACTTCTGTCAGAAGTATGCAGAATATTCGAGATCGCTCTTTTTGAGCTACTTAATGCGAGAAACACGTTATCTGGTGTTTTCACCACTCCACAGATCGTTTGAAATGCAGAACCGGCGACATCTTGGATTTCGTCGGGTTTAAAGCTGAGATATGCATTTTCTACGATAATCTTGGTGAGACTTCTGTCAGAAGTATGCAGAATATTCGAGATCGCTCTTTTTGAGCTACTTAATGCGAGAAACACGTTATCTGGTGTTTTCACCACTCCACAGATCGTTTGAAATGCAGAACCGGCGACATCTTGGATTTCGTCGGGGTTCACGCTCAGATATGCATTTTCTACGATAATCTTGGTGAGACCTCTGTCAGAAGTATGCAGAATCATCTAGATCGCTCTTTTCGAGCTATTTAATGCGAGAAACACGTTTTCTGGTGTATTCACCACTCCACAGTACGTTTGACATGCAGAACCGGAGATATCTTGGTTTCGGTCGGGTTTCAAGCTGAGATATGCATTTTCTACGATAATCTTGGTGAGACTTCTGTCAGAAGTATGCAGAATCATCGGGATCGCTCTTTTCGAGCTACTTAATGCGAGAAACACGTTATCTGGTTTTTTCACCACTCCACAGTGCGTTTGACATGCAGAACCGGCGACATCTTGGATTTCGTCGGGGTTCAAGCTGAGATATGCATTTTCTACCATAATCTTGGTTAGACGTCTGTCAGAAGTATGCTAAATCATCGGGATCGCTCTTTTCGTGCTACTTAATGCGAGGAACACGTTATCTGGTGTTTTCACCACTCCACAGTTCGTTTGATACGCAGAACCGGAGATATCTTTGTTTCGGTCGGGTTTCTAGCTGAGATATGCATTTTCTACGATAATCTTGTTGAGACGTCTGTCAGAAGTATGCAGAATCATCGGGATCGCTCTTTCCGAGCTATTTAAAGCGATAAACACGTTATCTGGTGTTTTCACCACTCCACAGTGCGTTTGATATGCAGAACCGGCGACATCTTGGCTTTCTTCGGGTATCCAGCTGAGATATGCATTTTCTACGATAATCTTGGTGAGACTTCTATCAGAAGGATGCAGAAACTTCGAGATCGCTCTTTTCGAGCTACTTAATGCGAGAAACACGTTTTCTGGAGTTTTCACCACTCCAAAGTGCGTTTGATTTGCAGAACCGGCGACATCTTTGATTTCGTCGGGTTTCAAGCTGAGATATGCATTTTCTGCGTTAATCTTGGTGAGACTTCAGTCAGATGTATGCAGAATCATCTAGATCGCAAGTTTCGAGCTATCTAATGCGAAAAAACATGTTTTCTGGTGCATTCAACATTCCACAGTGCGTTTGATATGCAGAACCGGCGATATCATGATTTTCGTTGTGTTTCAAGCTGAGGTATGCATTTTCTGCGATAATCTTGGTGAGTTTTCTGTCAGAAGTATGCAGAATCATCTAGATCGCTCTTTTCGAGCTATTTAATGCGAGAAACACGTTTTCTGGTGTATTCACCACTCCTCAGTACGTTTGACATGCAGAACCGGAGATATCTTGGTTTCGGTCGGGTTTCAAGCTGAGATATGCATTTTCTACGATAATCTTGGTGAGACTTCTGTCAGAAGTATGCAGAATCATCGAGAACGCTCTTTTCGAGCTATTTAATTCGAGAAACACGTTTTCTGGTGTTTTCACCACACCACCGTCCGTTTGATGTGCAGAACCGGAGATAACTTGGTTTTCGTGAGGTTTCAAGCTGAGATATGCATTTTCTGCGATAATCTTGCTGAGACTTCAGTCAGAAGTATGCAGAATCATCTAGATCGCTCTTTTCGAGCTATTTAAATCGAGAAACACGTTTTCTGGTGTTTTCGCCACCCCACAGTGCGTTTGATATGCAGAACCGGAGATATCTTGGTTTCGGTCGGGTTTCAAGCTGAGATATGCATTTTCTGCGATAATCTTGGTGAGACTTCAGTCAGAAGTATGCAGAACCATCTAGATCGCTCTTTTCAAGCTATTTATATCGAGAAACACGTTTTCTGGTGGTTTCGCCACTCCACAGTGCGTTTGATATGCAGAACCGGCGACATCTTCGATTTCGTCGGATTTCAAGCTGAGATATGCATTTTCTACGATAATCTTGGTGAGACTTCTGTCAGAAGTATGCAGAACCTTCGAGAACGCTCTTTTCGAGCTACTTAATGCGAGAAACACGTTTTCTGGTGTTTTCACCACTCCACAGTGCGTTTGTTTTGCAGAACCGGCGACATCTTAGATTTCGTCGGGTTTCAAGCTGAGATATGCATTTTCTACGATAATCTTGGTGAGACTTCTGTCAGAAGTATGCAGAATCTTCGAGATCGCTCTTTTCGAGCTACTTAATGCGAGAAAGACGTTATCTGGTGTTTTCACCACTCCACAGTGCGTTTGACATGCAGAACCGGCGACATCTTGGATTTCGTCGGGTTCACGCTGAGATATGCATTTTCTACGATAATCTTGGTGAGACCTCTGTCAGAAGTATGCAGAATCATCTAGATCGCTCTTTTCGAGCTATTTAATGCGAGAAACACGTTTTCTGGTGTATTCACCACTCCACAGTACGTTTGACATGCAGAACCGGAGATATCTTGGTTTCGGTCGGGTTTCAAGCTGAGATATGCATTTTCTACCATAATCTTGGTTAGACGTCTGTCAGAAGTATGCAGAATCATCGGGATCGCTCTTTTCGTGCTACTTAATGCGAGGAACACGTTATCTGGTGTTTTCACCACTCCACAGTTCGTTTGATACGCAGAACCGGAGATATCTTGGTTTCGGCCGGGTTTCAAGCTGAGATATGCATTTTCTACGATAATCTTCGTGAGACCTCTGTCAGAAGTATGCAGAATCATCTAGATCGCTCTTTTCGAGCTATTTAATGCGAGAAACACGTTTTCTGGTGTATTCACCACTCCACAGTACGTTTGACATGCAGAACCGGAGATATCTTGGTTTCGGTCGGGTTTCAAGCTGAGATATGCATTTTCTACCATAATCTTGGTTAGACGTCTGTCAGAAGTATGCAGAATCATCGGGATCGCTCTTTTCGTGCTACTTAATGCGAGGAACACGTTATCTGGTGTTTTCACCACTCCACAGTTCGTTTGATACGCAGAACCGGAGATATCTTGGTTTCGGCCGGGTTTCAAGCTGAGATATGCATTTTCTACGATAATCATCGTGAGACGTCTGTCAGAAGTATGCAGAATCATCGGGATCGCTCTTTTCGAGCTATTTAATGCGAGAAACACGTTATCTCGTGTTTTCACCACTCCACAGTGCGTTTGACATGCAGAACCGGCTACATCTTGGATTTCGTCGGGGTTCAAGCTGAGATATGCATTTTCTACGATAATCTTGGTGAGACTTCTGTCAGTAGTATGCAGAATCTTCGAGAACGCTCTTTTCGAGCTACTTAATGCGAGAAACACGTTTTCTGGTGTTTTCACCACTCCACAGTGCGTTTGATTTGCAGAACCGGCGACATCTTAGATTTCGTCGGGTTTCAAGCTGAGATATGCATTTTCTACGATAATCTTGGTGAGACATCTGTCAGAAGTATGCAGAAACATCTAGATCGCTCGTTTCGAGCTATCTAATGCGTAAAAACAAGATTTCTGGTGTTTTCAACATTCCACAGTGCGTTTGATATGCAGAACCGGCGACATCTTGGTTTTCGTGAGATTTCAAGCTGAGATATGCATTTTCTGCGATAATATTGGTGACACTTCAGTCAGAAGTATGCAGAATCATCTAGATCGCTCGTTTCGAGCTATCTAATGCGTAAAAACAAGATTTCTGGTGTTTTCAACATTCCACAGTGCGTTTCATATTCAGAACCGGCGATAACTGGGTTTTCGTGAGGTTTCAAGCTGAGATATGCTTTTTCTGCGATAATCTTGGTGAGACTTCAGTCAGAAGTATGCAGAATCATCTAGATCGCTCTTTTCGAGCTATTTAATCCGAAAAAACAAGTTTTCTGGTGTTTTCAACATTCCACAATGCGTTTGATATGCAGAACCGGCGTTATCTTGAATTTCGTGGCGTTTCCAGCTGAGATACGCATTTTCTGCGATAATCTTGGTGAGTCTTCTGTCAGAAGTATGCAGAATCATCGAGACCCCGCTTTTCGAGCTATTTCATGCGAGAAACACGTTATCTCGTGTTTTCACCACTCCACAGTGCGTTTGACATGCAGAACCGGCGACATCTTGGCTTTCTTCGGGTATCAAGCTGAGATATGCATTTTCTACGATAATCTTGGTGTGACTTCTCTCAGAAATACGCAGAATCATCGGGATCGCTCTTTTCGAGCTATTTAATGCGAGAAACACGTTATCTCGTGTTTTCACCACTCCACAGTGCGTTTGACATGCAGAACCGGCTACATCTTGGATTTCGTCGGGGTTCAAGCTGAGATACGCATTTTCTACGATAATCTTGGTGAGACTTCAGTCAGAAGTATGCAGAATCATCGGGATCGCTCTTTTCGAGCTATTTAATGAGAGAAAGACGTTATCTGGTGCTTTCACCACTCCACAGTGCGTTTGATATGCAGAACCGGCGACATCTTGGCTTTCGTCGGGTATCAAGCAGAGATATGCATTTTCTACCATAATCTTGGTGAGACTTCTGGCAGAAGTATGCAGAATCATCTAGATCGCACTTTTCGTGCTATTTATATCGAGAAACACGTTTTCTGGTGGTTTCGCCACCCCACAGTGCGTTTGATATGCAGATCCGGCGACATCTTCGATTTCGTCGGGTTTCAAGCTGAGATATGCATTTTCTACGATAATCTTGGTGAGACTTCTGTCAGAAGTATGCAGAATCTTCGAGATCGCTCTTTTCGAGCTACTTAATGCGAGAAACACGTTATCTGGTGTTTTCTCCACTCCACAGTGCGTTTGACATGCAGAACCGGCGACATCTTGGATTTCGTCGGGTTCACGCTGAGATATGCATTTTCTACGATAATCTTGGTGAGACCTCTGTCAGAAGTATGCAGAATCATCTAGATCGCTCTTTTCGAGCTATTTAATGCGAGATACACGTTTTCTGGTGTATTCACCACTCCACAGTACGTTTGACATGCAGAACCCGAGATATCTTGGTTTTGGTCGGGTTTCAAGCAGAGATATGCATTTTCTACGATAATCTTGGTGAGACGTCTATCAGAAGTGTGCAGAATCATCGGGATCGCTCTTTTCATGCTATTTAATGCGAGAAACACGTTATCTGGTGTTTTCACCACTCCACAGTGCGTTTGATATGCAGAACCGGCGACATCTTGGCTTTCTTCGGGTATCAAGCTGAGATATGCATTTTCTACGATAATATTGGTGACACTTCAGTCAGAAGTATGCAGAATCATCTAGATCGCTCGTTTCGAGCTATCTAATGCGTAAAAACAAGATTTCTGGTGTTTTCAACATTCCACAGTGCGTTTCATATTCAGAACCGGCGATAACTGGGTTTTCGTGAGGTTTCAAGCTGAGATATGCTTTTTCTGCGATAATCTTGGTGAGACTTCAGTCAGAAGTATGCAGAATCATCTAGATCGCTCTTTTCGAGCTATTTAATCCGAAAAAACAAGTTTTCTGGTGTTTTCAACATTCCACAATGCGTTTGATATGCAGAACCGGCGATATCTTGAATTTCGTGGCGTTTCCAGCTGAGATACGCATTTTCTGCGATAATCTTGGTGAGTCTTCTGTCAGAAGTATGCAGAATCATCGAGACCCCGCTTTTCGAGCTATTTCATGCGAGAAACACGTTATCTGGTTGTTTTCACTACTCCACAGTGCGTATGTTATGCAGAAACCGGCGACATCTTGGTTTTCGTGAGATTTCAAGCTGAGATATGCATTTTCTGCGATAATATTGGTGACACTTCAGTCAGAAGTATGCAGAATCATCTAGATCGCTCGTGTCGAGGTATCTAATGCGTAAAAACAAGATTTCTGGTGTTTTCAACATTCCACAGTGCGTTTCATATTCAGAACCGGCGATAACTTGGTTTTCGTGAGGTTTCAAGCTGAGATATGCTTTTTCTGCGATAATCTTGGTGAGACTTCAGTCAGAAATATGCTAAATCATCTAGATCGCTCTTGTCGAGCTATTGAATGCGAAAAAACAAGTTTTCTGGTGTTTTCAACATTCCACAGTGCGTTTGATATGCAGAACCGGCGATATCTTGAATTTCGTGGCGTTTCCAGCTGAGATACGCATTTTCTGCGATAATCTTGGTGAGACTTCTGTCAGAAGTATGCAGAATCATCGAGACCCCGCTTTTCGAGCTATTTCATGCGAGAAACACGTTATCTCGTGTTTTCACCACTCCACAGTGCGTTTGATATGCAGAACCGGCGACATCTTGGATTTCGTCGGGTATCAAGCAGAGATATGCATTTTCTACCATAATCTTGGTGAGACTTCTGGCAGAAGTATGCAGAATCATCTAGATCGCTCTTTTCGTGCTATTTAATGCGAGAAACACGTTTTCTGGTGTTTTCACCACTCCACAGTGCGTTTGATATGCAGAACCGGCGACATCTTGGCTTTCTTCGGGTATCAAGCTGAGATATGCATTTTCTACGATAATCTTGGTGATACTTCAGTCAGAAGTATGCAGAATCATCTAGATCGCTCGTTTCGAGCTATCTAATGCGTAAAAACAAGATTTCTGGTGTTTTCAAGATTCCACAGTGCGTTTCATATTCAGAACCGGCGATAACTTGGTTTTCGTGAGGTTTCAAGCTGAGATATGCTTTTTCTGCGATAATCTTGGTGAAACTTCAGTCAGAAGTATGCTGAATCATCTAGATCGCTCTTTTCGAGCTATTTAATGCGAAAAAACAAGTTTTCTGGTGTTTTCAACATTCCACAATGCGTTTGATGTGCAGAACCGGCGTTATCTTGAATTTCGTGGCGTTTCCAGCTGAGATACGCATTTTCTGCGATAATCTTGGTGAGTCTTCTGTCAGAAGTATGCAGAATCATCGAGACCCCGCTTTTCGATCTATTTCATGCGAGAAACACGTTATCTCGTGTTTTCACCACTCCACAGTGCGTTTGACATGCAGAACCGGCGACATCTTGGCTTTCTTCGGGTATCAAGCTGAGATATGCATTTTCTACGATAATCTTGGTGAGACTTCTCTCAGAAGTATGCAGAATCATCGGGATCGCTCTTTTCGAGCTATGTAATGCGAGAAACACGTTATCTCGTGTTTTCACCACTCCACAGTGCGTTTGACATGCAGAACCGGCGACATCTTGGCTTTCGTCGGGTATCAAGCTGAGATATGCATTTTCTACCATAATCTTGGTGAGACTTCTGGCAGAAGTATGCAGAATCATCGGGATCGCGCTTTTCGAGCTATTTAATGCGAGAAACACGTTATCTGGTTGTTTTCACCACTCCACAGTGCGTTTGATATGCAGAACCGGCGATATCTTGGTTTTCGTGAGATTTCAAGCTGAGATATGCATTTTCTGCGATAATATTGGTGACACTTCAGTCAGAAGTATGCAGAATCATCTAGATCGCTCGTTTCGAGCTATCTAATGCGTAAAAACAAGATTTCTGGTGTTTTCAACATTCCACAGTGCGTTTGATATGCAGAACCGGCGATATCTTGATTTTCGTGGCGTTTCCAGCTGAGATACGCATTTTCTGCGATAATCTTGGTGAGACTTCTGTCAGAAGTATGCAGAATCATCGAGACACCGCTTTTCGAGCTATTTCATGCGAGAAACACGTTATCTCGTGTTTTCACCACTCCACAGTGCGTTTGATATGCAGAACCGGCGACATCTTGGATTTCGTCGGGTATCAAGCAGAGATATGCATTTTCTACCATAATCTTGGTGAGACTTCTGGCAGAAGTATGCAGAATCATCTAGATCGCTCTTTTCGAGCTATTTAATGCGAGAAACACGTTTTCTGGCGCATTCACCACTCCACAGTGCGTTTGATATGCAGAACCGGCGACATCTTGGCTTTCTTCGGGTATCAAGCTGAGATATGCATTTTCTACGATAATCTTGGTGAGACTTCTCTCAGAAGTATGCAGAATCATCGGGATCGCGCTTTTCGAGCTATTTAATGCGAGAAACACGTTATCTGGTTGTTTTCACCACTCCACAGTGCGTATGATATGCAGAACCGGCGACATCTTGGCTTTCTTCGGGTATCAAGCTGAGATATGCATTTTCTACGATAATCTTGGTGAGACTTCTCTCAGAAGTATGCAGAATCATCGGGATCGCGCTTTTCGAGCTATTTAATGCGAGAAACACGTTATCTGGTTGTTTTCACCACTCCACAGTGCGTTTGATATGCAGAACCGGCGACATCTTGGTTTTCGTGAAATTTCAAGCTGAGATATGCATTTTCTGCGATAATATTGGTGACACTTCAGTCAGAAGTATGCAGAATCATCTAGATCGCTCGTTCCGAGCTATCTAATGCGTAAAAACAAGATTTCTGGTGTTTTCAACATTCCACAGTGCGTTTCATATTCAGAACCGGCGATAACTTGGTTTTCGTGAGGTTTCAAGCTGAGATATGCTTTTTCTGCGATAATCTTGGTGAAACTTCAGTCAGAAGTATGCAGAATCATCTAGATCGCTCTTTTCGAGCTATTTAATGCGAAAAAACAAGTTTTCTGGTGTTTTCAACATTCCACAATGCGTTTGATATGCAGAACCGGCGATAACTTGAATTTCGTGGCGTTTCCAGCTGAGATACGCATTTTCTGCGATAATCTTGGTGAGTCTTCTGTCAGAAGTATGCAGAATCATCGAGACCCCGCTTTTCGATCTATTTCATGCGAGAAACACGTTATCTCGTGGTTTCACCACTCCACAGTGCGTTTGACATGCAGAACCGGCGACATCTTGGCTTTCTTCGGGTATCAAGCTGAGATATGCATTTTCTACGATAATCTTGGTGAGACTTCTCTCAGAAGTATGCAGAATCATCGGGATCGCTCTTTTCGAGCTATGTAATGCGAGAAACACGTTATCTCGTGTTTTCACCACTCCACAGTGCGTTTGACATGCAGAACCGGCGACATCTTGGCTTTCGTCGGGTATCAAGCTGAGATATGCATTTTCTACCATAATCTTGGTGAGACTTCTGGCAGAAGTATGCAGAATCATCGGGATCGCGCTTTTCGAGCTATTTAATGCGAGAAACACGTTATCTGGTTGTTTTCACCACTCCACAGTGCGTTTGATTTGCAGAACCGGCGATATCTTGGTTTTCGTGAGATTTCAATCTGAGATATGCATTTTCTGCGATAATATTGGTGACACTTCAGTCAGAAGTATGCAGAATCATCTAGATCGCTCGTTTCGAGCTATCTAATGCGTAAAAACAAGATTTCTGGTGTTTTCAACATTCCACAGTGCGTTTCATATTCAGAACCGGCGATAACTTGGTTTTCGTGAGGTTTCAAGCTGAGATATGCTTTTTCTGCGATAATGTTGGTGAGACTTCTGTCAGAAGTATGCGGAATCTTCGAGAACGCTCTTTTCGAGCTACTTAATGCGAGAAACACGTTTTCTGGTGTTTTCACCACTCCACAGTGGGTTTGATTTGCAGAACCGTCTACATCTTAGATTTCGTCGGGTTTCAAGCTGAGATATGCATTTTCTACAATAATGTTGGTGAGACTTCAGTCAGAAGTATGCAGAATCATCTAGATCGCTCTTTTCGAGCTAGTTATATCGAGAAACACGTTTTCTGGTGGTTTCGCCACCCCACAGTGCGTTTGATATGCAGAACCGGCGACATCTTCGATTTCGTCGGGTTTCAAGCTGAGATATGCATTTTCTACGATAATCTTGGTGAGACTTCTGTCAGTAGTATGCAGAATCTTCGAGAACGCTCTTTTCGAGCTACTTAATGCGAGAAACACGTTTTCTGGTGTTTTCACCACTCCACAGTGCGTTTGATTTGCAGAACCGGCGACATCTTAGATTTCGTCGGGTTTCAAGCTGAGATATGCATTTTCTACGATAATCTTCGTGAGATGTCTGGCAGAAGTATGCAAAATCATCTGGATCGCTCTTTTCGAGCTATGTAATGCGAGAAAAACGTTATCTGGTGTTTTCACCACTCCACAGTGCGTTTGATATGCAGAACCGGCGACATCTTGGCTTTCTTCGGGTATCAAGCTGAGATATGCATTTTCTACGATAATCTTGGTGAGACTTCTCTCAGAAGTATGCAGAATCATCGGGATCGCGCTTTTCGAGCTATTTAATGCGAGAAACACGTTATCTGGTTGTTTCCACCACTCCACAGTGCGTTTGGTATGCAGAACCGGCGACATCTTGAGTTTCGTGAGATTTCTAGCTGAGATATGCATTTTCTGCGATAATATTGGTGACACTTCAGTCAGAAGTATGCAGAATCATCTAGATCGCTCGTTTCGAACTATCTAATGCGTAAAAACAAGATTTCTGGTGTTTTCAACATTCCACAGTGCGTTTCATATTCAGAACCGGCGATAACTTGGTTTTCGTGAGGTTTCAAGCTGAGATATGCTTTTTCTGCGATAATGTTGGTGAGACTTCTGTCAGAAGTATGCGGAATCTTCGAGAACGCTCTTTTCGAGCTACTTAATGCGAGAAACACGTTTTCTGGTGTTTTCACCACTCCACAGATCGTTTGACATGCAGAACCGGCGACATCTTGGTTTCGGTCGGGTTTCAAGCTGAGATATGCATTTTCTACGATAACCTTGGTGAGACTTCTGTCAGAAGTATGCAGAATCATCTAGATCGCTCTTTTCGAGCTATTTAATGCGAGAAACACGTTTTCTGGTGTATTGACCACTCCACAGTACGTTTGACATGCAGAACCGGAGATATCTTGGTTTCGGTCGGGTTTCAAGCTGAGATATGCATTTTCTACGATAATCTTGGTGAGACTTCTATCAGAAGTATGCAGAAACATCGGGATCGCTCTTTTCGAGCTATTTAATGCGAGAAACACGTTATCTGGTTTTTTCACCACTCCACAGTGCGTTTGACATGCAGAACAGGCGACATCTTGGATTTCGTCGGTGTTCAAGCTGAGATATGCATTTTCTACGATAATCTTGGTGAGACTTCTGTCAGAAGTATGCAGAATCATCGGGATCGCTCTTTTCGTGCTATTTATATCGAGAAACACGTTTTCTGGTGGTTTCGCCACCCCACAGTGCGTTTGATATGCAGAACCGGCGACATCTCCGATTTCGTCGGGTTTCAAGCTGAGATATGCATTTTCTACGATAATCTTGGTGAGACTTCTGTCAGAAGTATGCAGAATCTTCGAGATCGCTCTTTTCGAGCTACTTAATGCGAGAAACACGTTATCTGGTATTTTCACCACTCCACAGATCGTTTGACATGCAGAACCGGCGACATCTTGGATTTCGTCGGGGTTCACGCTGAGATACGCATATTCTACGATAATCTTCGTGAGACCTCTGTCAGAAGTATGCAGAATCATCTAGATCGCTCTTTTCGAGCTATTTAATGCGAGAAACACGTTTTCTGGTGTATTCACCACTCCACAGTACGTTTGACATGCAGAACCGGAGATATCTTGGTTTCGGTCGGGTTTCAAGCTGAGATATGCATTTTCTACGATAATCTTGGTGAGACATCTGTCAGAAGTATGCAGAAACATCTAGATCGCTCGTTTCGAGCTATCTAATGCGTAAAAACAAGATTTCTGGTGTTTTCAACATTCCACAGTGCGTTTGATATGCAGAACCGGCGACATCTTGGTTTTCGTGAGATTTCAAGCTGAGATATGCATTTTCTGCGATAATATTGGTGACACTTCAGTCAGAAGTATGCAGAATCATCTAGATCGCTCGTTTCGAGCTATCTAATGCGTAAAAACAAGATTTCTGGTGTTTTCAACATTCCACAGTGCGTTTCATATTCAGAACCGGCGATAACTTGGTTTTCGTGAGGTTTCAAGCTGAGATATGCTTTTTCTGCGATAATCTTGGTGAGACTTCAGTCAGAAGTATGCAGAATCATCTAGATCGCTCTTTTCGAGCTATTTAATCCGAAAAAACAAGTTTTCTGGTGTTTTCAACATTCCACAATGCGTTTGATATGCAGAACCGGCGATATCTTGAATTTCGTGGCGTTTCCAGCTGAGATACGCATTTTCTGCGATAATCTTGGTGAGTCTTCTGTCAGAAGTATGCAGAATCATCGAGACCCCGCTTTTCGAGCTATTTCAAGCGAGAAACACGTTATCTCGTGTTTTCACCACTCCACAGTGCGTTTGACATGCAGAACCGGCGACATCTTGGCTTTCTTCGGGTATCAAGCTGAGATATGCATTTTCTACGATAATCTTGGTGAGACTTCTGTCAGTAGTATGCAGAATCTTCGAGAACGCTCTTTTCGAGCTACTTAATGCGAGAAACACGTTTTCTGGTGTTTTCACCACTCCACAGAGCGTTTGATTTGCAGAACCGGCGACATCTTAGATTTCGTCGGGTTTCAAGCTGAGATATGCATTTTCTACGATAATCTTCGTGAGATGTCTGGCAGAAGTATGCAAAATCATCTGGATCTCTCTTTTCGAGCTATGTAATGCGAGAAAAACGTTATCTGGTGTTTTCACCACCCCACAGTGCGTTTGATATGCAGAACCGGCGACATCTTGGCTTTCTTCGGGTATCAAGCTGAGATATGCATTTTCTACGATAATCTTGGTGAGACTTCTGTCAGAAGTATGCAGAAACATCGGGATCGCTCTTTTCGAGCTATTTAATGCGAGAAACACGTTATCTGGTTTTTTCACCACTCCACAGTGCGTTTGACATGCAGAACAGGCGACATCTTGGATTTCGTCGGGGTTCAAGCTGAGATATGCATTTTCTACGATAATCTTGGTGAGACTTCTGTCAGAAGTATGCAGAATCATCGGGATCGCTCTTTTCGTGCTATTTATATCGAGAAACACGTTTTCTGGTGGTTTCGCCACCCCACAGTGCGTTTGATATGCAGAACCGGCGACATCTCCGATTTCGTCGGGTTTCAAGCTGAGATATGCATTTTCTACGATAATCTTGGTGAGACTTCTGTCAGAAGTATGCAGAATCTTCGAGATCGCTCTTTTCGAGCTACTTAAAGCGAGAAACACGTTATCTGGTATTTTCACCACTCCACAGATCGTTTGACATGCAGAACCGGCGACATCTTGGATTTCGTCGGGGTTCACGCTGAGATATGCATATTCTACGATAATCTTCGTGAGACCTCTGTCAGAAGTATGCAGAATCATCTAGATCGCTCTTTTCGAGCTATTTAATGCGAGAAACACGTTTTCTGGTGTATTCACCACTCCACAGTACGTTTGACATGCAGAACCGGAGATATCTTGGTTTCGGTCGGGTTTCAAGCTGAGATATGCATTTTCTGCTATAATCTTGGTGAGACTTCAGTCAGAAGTATGCAGAATCATCTAGATCGCTCTTTTCGAGATATTTAAATCGAGAAACACGTTTTCTGGTGTTTTCGCCACCCCACAGTGCGTTTGATATGCAGAACCGCAGATATCTTGGTTTCGGTCGGCTTTACAAGCTGAGATATGCATTTTCTGCGATAATCTTGGTGAGACTTCTGTCAGAAGTATGCAGAATCATCTAGATCGCTCTTTTCGAGCTATTTAATTCGAGAAACACGTTTTCTGGTGTTTTCACCACACCACAGTCCGTCTGATGTGCAGAACCGGAGATAACTTGGTTTTCGTGTGGTTTCAAGCTGAGATATGCATTTTCTGCGATAATCTTGGTGAGACTTCAGTCAGAAGTATGCAGAATGTTCGAGAACGCTATTTTCGAGCTACTTAATGCGAGAAACACGTTTTCTGGTGTTTTCAACACTCCACAGTGCGTTTGATTTGCAGAACCGGCGACATCTTCGATTTCGTCGGGTTTCAAGCTGAGATATGCATTTTCTACAATAATCTTGGTGAGACTTCAGTCAGAAGTATGCAGAATCATCTAGATCGCTCCTTTCGAGCAATTTAAATCGAGAAACACGTTTTCTGGTGTTTTGGCAACCCCACAGTGCGTTTGATATGCAGAACCGGAGATATCTTGGTTTCGGTCGGGTTTCAAGCTGAGATATGCATGTTCTACAATAATCTTGGTGAGACTTCAGTCAGAATTATGCAGAATCATCTAGATCGCTTTTTCGAGCTATTTATTTCGAGAAACACGTTTTCTGGTGTTTTCGCCACCCCACAGTGCGTTTGATATGCAGAACCGGCCACATCTTAGATTTCGCCGGGTTTCAAGCTGAGATATGCATTTTCTACAATAATCTTGGTGAGACTTCAGTCAGAAGTATGCAGAATCATCTAGATTGCTCTGTTCGAGCTATTTAATGCGAGAAACACGTTATCTGGTGTTTTCACCACTCCACAGTGCGTTTGATATGCAGAACCGGCGACATCTTGGCTTTCGACGGGTATCAAGCTGAGATATGCATTTTCTACCATAATCTTGGTGAGACTTCTGGCAGAAGTATTCAAAATCTTTGAGAACGCTCTTTTCGAGCTGCTTAATGCGAGAAACACGTTTTCTGGTTGTTTTCACGACTCCACAGTACGTTTGATATGCAGAACCGGCGACATCTTGATTTTCGCGAGGTTTTAAGCTGAGATATGCATTTTCTGCGATAATCTTGGTGAGTCTTCTGTCAGTAGTATGCAAAATCATCGAGACCCCTCTTTTCGAGCTATTTAATTCGAGAAACACGTTATCTGGTGTTTTCACCACTCCACAGTGCGTTTGATATGCAGAACCGGCGACATCTTGGCTTTCGACGGGTATCAAGCTGAGATATGCATTTTCTACAATAATCTTGGTGAGTCTTCGGTCAGTAGTATGCAGAATCATCGAGACCCCTCTTTTCGAGCTATTTAATGCGCGAAACACGTTATCTGGTGTTTTCACCACTCCACAGTGCGTTTTATATGCAGAACCGGCGACATCATGATTTTGGTGAGATTTCAACATGAGATATGCATTTTCGTCGATAATGTTGGTGAGTCTTCTGTCAGTAGTATGCAAAATCATCGAGACCCCTCTTTTCGAGCTATTTAATTCGAGAAACACGTTATCTGGTGTTTTCACCACTCCACAGTGCGTTTGATATGCAGAACCGGCGACATCTTGGCTTTCGACGGGTATCAAGCTGAGATATGCATTTTCTACCATAATCTTGGTGAGACTTCTGGCAGAAGTATTCAAAATCTTTGAGAACGCTCTTTTCGAGCTGCTTAATGCGAGAAACACGTTTTCTGGTTGTTTTCACGACTCCACAGTACGTTTGATATGCAGAACCGGCGACATCTTGATTTTCGCGAGGTTTTAAGCTGAGATATGCATTTTCTGCGATAATCTTGGTGAGTCTTCTGTCAGAAGTATGCAGAATCATCTAGATCGCTCGTTTCGAGCTATCTAATGCGAAAAACAAGATTTCTGGTGTTTTCACCACTCCACAGTGCGTTTGATATGCAGAACCGGCGACATCTTGATTTTCGTGAGATTTCAACCTGAGATATGCATTCTCTGCGATAATCTTGGTGAGTCTTCTGTCAGAAGTATGCACAATCATCTAGATCGCTCTTTTCGAGCTATTTAATGCGAGAAACACGTTTTCTGGTGTATTCACCACTCCACAGTACGTTTGATGTGCAGAACCGGAGGTAACTTGGTTATCATGAGGTTTCAAGCTGAGATATGGATTTTCTGCGATGATCTTGGTGAGACTTCAGTCAGAAGTATGCAGAATCATTTAGATCGCTCTTTTCGAGCTATTTAATGTGAAAAAACAAGTTTTCTGGTGTTTTCAACATTCCACAGTTCGTTTTATATGCAGAACCGGCGATATCTTGATTTTCGTGGTGTTTCCAGCTGAGATATGCATTTTCTGCGATAATCTTGGTGAGACTTCTGTCAGAAGTATACAGAACCTTCGAGATCGCTCTTTTCGAGCTACTTAATGCGAGAAACACGATTTCGGGTGTTTTCACCACTCCACAATGCGTTTGATATGCAGAACCGGCGACATCTTGGATTTCGTCGGGGTTCAAACTGAGATATGCATTTTCGTCGATAATGTTGGTGAGTCTTCTGTCAGAAGTATGCAGAATCATCTAGATCGCTCTTTGCGAGCTATTTAATGCGAGAAACACGTTTTCTGGTGCATTCAACATTCCACAGTGCGTTTAATATGCAGAACCGGCGATATCTTGATTTTCGTGGTGTTTCAAGCTGAGGTATGCATTTTCTGCGATAATCTTGGTGAGTCTTCTGTCAGAGGTATGCAGAATCATCGAGATCCCTCTTTTCGAGCTATTTAATGCGAGAAACACGTTATCTGGTGTTTTCACGACTCCACAGTGCGTTTGATATGCAGAACCGGCGACATCTTGATTTTCGTGAGATTTCAACCTGAGATATGCATTTTCTACGATAATCTTGGTGAGACTTCTGTCACAAGTATGCAGAATCATCTAGATCGCTCTTTTCGAGCTATTTAATGCGAGAAACACGTTTTCTGGTGTATTCACCACCCCACAGTACGTTTGACATGCAGAACCGGCGACATCTTGGCTTTCGTCGGGAATCAACCTGAGATATGCATTTTCTACGATAATGTTGGTGAGACTTCTGTTAGAAGTATGCAGAATCATCGGGATCGCTCTTTTCGAGCTATTTAATGAGACAAACGCGTTATCTGGTTGTTTTCACGACTCCACAGTGCGTTTGATATGCAGAACCGGCAACATCTTGATTTTCGTGAGGTTTCAAGCTGAGATATGCATTTTCTGCGATAATATTGGTGAGACTTCAGTCAGAAGTATGGAGAATCATCGGGATCGCTCATTTCGAGCTATTTAATGCGACAAACACGTTATCTGGTTGTTTTCACGACTCCACAGTGCGTTTGATATGCAGAACCGGCAACATCTTGATTTTCGTTAGGTTTCAAGCTGAGATATGCATTTTCTGCGATAATATTGGTGAGAATTCAGTCAGAAGTATGCAGAATCATCTAGATCGCTCGATTCGAGCAATCTAATGCGAAAAAAAAAGATAACTGGTGTTTTCAACATTCCACAGTGCGTTTGATATGCAGAACCGGCGACATCTTGGATTTCGTCGGGGTTCAAACTGAGATATGCATCTTCTGCGATAATGATGGTGAGTCTTCTGTCAGAAGTATGCAGAATCATCGAGATCCCTCTTTGCGAGCTATTTAATGCGAGAAACACGTTTTCTGGTGTTTTCACCACTCCACCGTGCGTTTGACATGCAGAACCGGCGACATCATGGATTTCGTCGGGGTTCAAGCTGAGATATGCATTTTCTACGATAATCTTGGTGAGACTTCTGTCAGAAGTATGCAGAATCATCTAGATCGCTCTTTTCGAGCTATTTAATTCGAGAAACACGTTTTCTGGTGTATTCACCACCCCACAGTACGTTTGACATGCAGAACCGGCGACATCTTGGCTTTCGTCGGGTATAAACCTGAGATATGCATTTTCTACGATAATCTTGGTGAGACTTCTGTCAGATGTATGGAGAATCATCGGGATCGCTCTTTTCGAGCTATCTAATGCGAGAAACACGTTTTCTGGTGTATTCACCACCCCACAGTACGTTTGACATGCAGAACCGGCGACATCTTGGCTTTCGTCGGGTATCAACCTGAGATATGCATTTTCTACGATAATCTTGGTGAGACTTCTCTCAGAAGTATGCAGAATCATCGGGATCGCACTTTTCGAACTATTTAATGCGACAAACACGTTATCTGGTTGTTTTCACGACTCCACAGTGCGTTTGAAGTGCAGAACCGCCAACATCTTGATTTTCGTGAGGTTTCAAGCTGAGATATGCATTTTCTGCGATAATATCGGTGAGACTTCAGTCAGAAGTATGCCCAATCATCTAGATCGCTCGTTTCGAGCTATTTATTGGGAAAAAACAAGTTTTCTGGTGTTTTCAACATTCCACAGTGCGTTTGATATGCAGAACCGGCGATATCTTGATTTTCGTGGTGTTTGCAGCTGAGATATGCATTTTCTACGATAACCATGGTGAGTCTTCTGTCAGAAGTATGCAGAATCATCTAGATCGCTCTTTTCGAGCTATTTAATGCGAGAAACACGTTTTCTGGTGTATTCGCCACCCCACAGTACGTTTGACATGCAGAACCGGAGATATCTTGGTTTCGGTCGGGTTTCAAGCTGAGATATGCATTTTCTACGATAATCTTGGTGAGACTTCTGTCTGAAGTATGCAGAATCATCGGGATCGCTCTTTTCGAGCTATTTAATGCGAGAAACGCGTTATATGGTTGTTTTCACCACTCCACAGTACGTTTGATGTGCAGAACCGGAGATAACTTGGTTTTCGTGAGGTTTCAAGCTGAGATATGCATTTTCTGCGATAATATTGGTGAGACTTCAGTCAGAAGTATGCAGAATCATTTAGATCGCTCTTTTCGAGCTATTTAATGTGAAAAAACAAGTTTTCTGGTGTTTTCAACATTCCACAGTGCGTTTTATATGCAGAACCGGCGATATCTTGATTTTCGTGGTGTTTCCAGCTGAGATATGCATTTTCTGCGATAATCTTGGTGAGTGTTCTGTCAGAAGTATGCAAAACCATCGAGATCCCTCTTTGCGAGCTATTTAATGCGAGAAACATGTTATCTGGTGCTTTCACCACTCCACAGTACGTTTGATGTGCAGAACCGTAGATAACTTGGTTTTCGTGAGGTTTCAAGCTGAGATATGCATTTTCTGCGATAATATTGGTGAGAATTCAGTCAGAAGTATGCAGAATCATCTAGATCGCTCGATTCGAGCAATCTAATGCGAAAAAAAAAGATTTCTGGTGTTTTCAACATTCCACAGTGCGTTTGATATGCAGAACCGGCGACATCTTGGATTTCGTCGGGGTTCAAACTGAGATATGCATCTTCTGCGATAATCTTGGTGAGTCTTCTGTCAGAAGTATGCAGAATCATCGAGATCCCTCTTTGCGAGCTATTTAATGCGAGAAACACGTTTTCTGGTGTTTTCACCACTCCACCGTGCGTTTGACATGCAGAACCGGCGACATCATGGATTTCGTCGGGGTTCAAGCTGAGATATGCATTTTCTACGATAATCTTGGTGAGACTTCTGTCAGAAGTATGCAGAATCATCTAGATCGCTCTTTTCGAGCTATTTAATTCGAGAAACACGTTTTCTGGTGTATTCACCACCCCACAGTACGTTTGACATGCAGAACCGGCGACATCTTGGCTTTCGTCGGGTATAAACCTGAGATATGCATTTTCTACGATAATCTTGGTGAGACTTCTGTCAGATGTATGGAGAATCATCGGGATCGCTCTTTTCGAGCTATTTAATGCGAGAAACACGTTTTCTGGTGTATTCACCACCCCACAGTACGTTTGACATGCAGAACCGGCGACATCTTGGCTTTCGTCGGGTATAAACCTGAGATATGCATTTTCTACGATAATCTTGGTGAGACTTCTGTCAGATGTATGGAGAATCATCGGGATCGCACTTTTCGAACTATTTAATGCGACAAACACGTTATCTGGTTGTTTTCACGACTCCACAGTGCGTTTGAAGTGCAGAACCGCCAACATCTTGATTTTCGTGAGGTTTCAAGCTGAGATATGCATTTTCTGCGATAATATTGGTGAGACTTCAGTCAGAAGTATGCCCAATCATCTAGATCACTCGTTTCGAGCTATTTATTGCGAAAAAACAAGTTTTCTGGTGTTTTCAACATTCCACAGTGCGTTTCATATGCAGAACCGGCGATATCTTGATTTTCGTGGTGTTTGCAGCTGAGATATGCATTTTCTACGATAACCATGGTGAGTCTTCTGTCAGAAGTATGCAGAATCATCTAGATCGCTCTTTTCGAGCTATTTAATGCGAGAAACACGTTTTCTGGTGTATTCGCCACCCCACAGTACGTTTTACATGCAGAACCGGAGATATCTTGGTTTCGGTCGGGTTTCAAGCTGAGATATGCATTTTCTGCGATAATCTTGGTGAGACTTCTGTCTGAAGTATGCAGAATCATCGGGATCGCTCTTTTCGAGCTATTTAATGCGAGAAACGCGTTATATGGTTGTTTTCACCACTCCACAGTACGTTTGATGTGCAGAACCGGAGATAACTTGGTTTTCGTGAGGTTTCAAGCTGAGATATTCATTTTCTGCAATAATATTGGTGAGACTTCAGTCAGAAGTATGCAGAATCATCTAGATCGCTCGTTTCGAGCTACTTATTGCGAGAAACACGATTTCGGGTGTTTTCACCACTCCACAGTGCGTTTGATATGCAGAACCGGCGACATCTTGGATTTGGTCGGGGTTCAAACTGAGATATGCATTTTCTGCCATAATCTTTGTGAGTCTTCTGTCAGAAGTATACAGAATCATCGAGATCCCTCTTTGCGAGCTATTTAATGCGAGAAACACGTTATCTGGTGCTTTCACCACTCCACAGTACGTTTGATGTGCAGAACCGGAGATAACTTGGTTTTCATGAGGTTTCAAGTTGAGATATGGATTTTCTGCGATGATCTTTGTGAGACTTCAGTCAGAAGTATGCAGAATCATTTAGATCGCTCTTTTCGAGCTATTTAATGTGAAAAAACAAGTTTTCTGGTGTTTTCAACATTCCACAGTGTGTTTGATATGCAGAACCGGCAACATCTTGATTTTCGTGAGGTTTCAAGCTGAGATATGCATTTTCTGCGATAATATTGGTGAGACTTCAGTCAGAAGTATGCAGAATCATCGGGATCGCTCTTTTCGAGCTATTTAATGCGACAAACACGTTATCTGGTTGTTTTCACGACTCCACAGTGCGTTTGATATGCAGAACCGGCAACATCTTGATTTTCGTTAGGTTTCAAGCTGAGATATGCATTTTCTGCGATAATATTGGTGAGACTTCAGTCAGAAGTATGCAGAATCATCTAGATCTCTCGTTTCGAGCTATTTAATGCGAAAAAACAAGTTTTCTGGTGTTTTCAACATTTCACAGTGCGTTTGATATGCAGAACCGGCGACATCTTGATTTTCGTGAGATTTCAACTTGAGATATGCATTTTCTGCGATAATATTGGTGAGACTTCAGTCAGAAGTATGCAGAATCATCTAGATCGCTCGTTTCGAGCTATTTAATGCGAAAAAACATGTTTTCTGGTGTTTTCACCACTCCACAGTACGTTTGACATGCAGAACCGGCGACATCTTGATTTTCGTGAGATTTCAACCTGAGATATGCATTTTCTGCGATAATATTGGTGAGACTTCAGTCAGAAGTATGCAGAATCATCTAGATCGCTCGTTTCGAGCTATTTATTGCGAAAAAACATGTTTTCTGGTGTTTTCACCACTCCACAGTACGTTTGACATGCAGAACCGGCAACATCTTGATTTTCGTGAGGTTTCAAGCTGAGATATGCATTTTCTGCGATAATATTGGTGAGACTTCAGTCATAAGTATGCAGAATCATCTAGATCTCTCGTTTCGAGCTACTTAATGCGAAAAACAAGTTTTCTGGTGTTTTCACCACTCCACAGTACGTTTGATGTGCAGAACCGGAGATAACTTGGTTTTCATGAGGTTTCAAGCTGAGATATGGATTTTCTGCGATGATCTTGGTGAGACTTCAGTCAGAAGTATGCAGAATCATTTAGATCACTCTTTTCGAGCTATTTAATGTGAAAAAACAAGTTTTCTGGTGTTTTCAACATTCCACAGTGTGTTTGATATGCAGAACCGGCAACATCTTGATTTTCGTGAGGTTTCACGCTGAGATATGCATTTTCTACGATAATCTTGGTGAGGCTTCTCTCAGAAGGATGCAGAATCATCGGGATCGCACTTTTCGAACAATTTAATGCGACAAACACGTTTTCTGATGTATTCGCCACCCCACAGTACGTTTGACATGCAGAACCGGAGATATCTTGGTTTCGGTCGGGTTTCAAGCTGAGATATGCATTTTCTACGATAATCTTGGTGAGACTTCTGTCAGAAGTATGCAGAATCATCGGGGTCGCACTTTTCGAGCTACTTAATGCGAGAAACACGTTATATGGTTGTTTTCACCACTCCACAGTACGTTTGATGTGCAGAACCGGAGATACCTTGGTTTTCGTGAGGTTTCAAGCTGAGATATGCATTTTCTGCGATAATATTGGTGAGACTTCAGTCAGAAGTATGCAGAATCATTTAGATCGCTCTTTTCGAGCTATTTAATGTGAAAAAACAAGTTTTCTGGTGTTTTCAACATTCCACAGTGCGTTTTATATGCAGAACCGGCGATATCTTGATTTTCGTGGTGTTTCCAGCTGAGATATGCATTTTCTGCGATAATCTTGGTGAGTGTTCTGTCAGAAGTATGCAAAACCATCGAGATCCCTCTTTGCGAGCTATTTAATGCGAGAAACACGTTATCTGGTGCTTTCACCACTCCACAGTACGTTTGATGTGCAGAACCGTAGATAACTTGGTTTTCGTGAGGTTTCAAGCTGAGATATGCATTTTCTGCGATAATATTGGTGAGAATTCAGTCAGAAGTATGCAGAATCATCTAGATCGCTCGATTCGAGCAATCTAATGCGAAAAAAAAAGATAACTGGTGTTTTCAACATTCCACAGTGCGTTTGATATGCAGAACCGGCGACATCTTGGATTTCGTCGGGGTTCAAACTGAGATATGCATCTTCTGCGATAATCTTGGTGAGTCTTCTGTCAGAAGTATGCAGAATCATCGAGATCCCTCTTTGCGAGCTATTTAATGCGAGAAACACGTTTTCTGGTGTTTTCACCACTCCACCGTGCGTTTGACATGCAGAACCGGCGACATCATGGATTTCGTCGGGGTTCAAGCTGAGATATGCATTTTCTACGATAATCTTGGTGAGACTTCTGTCAGAAGTATGCAGAATCATCTAGATCGCTCTTTTCGAGCTATTTAATTCGAGAAACACGTTTTCTGGTGTATTCACCACCCCACAGTACGTTTGACATGCAGAACCGGCGACATCTTGGCTTTCGTCGGGTATAAACCTGAGATATGCATTTTCTACGATAATCTTGGTGAGACTTCTGTCAGATGTATGGAGAATCATCGGGATCGCTCTTTTCGAGCTATCTAATGCGAGAAACACGTTTTCTGGTGTATTCACCACCCCACAGTACGTTTGACATGCAGAACCGGCGACATCTTGGCTTTCGTCGGGTATCAACCTGAGATATGCATTTTCTACGATAATCTTGGTGAGACTTCTCTCAGAAGTATGCAGAATCATCGGGATCGCACTTTTCGAACTATTTAATGCGACAAACACGTTATCTGGTTGTTTTCACGACTCCACAGTGCGTTTGAAGTGCAGAACCGCCAACATCTTGATTTTCGTGAGGTTTCAAGCTGAGATATGCATTTTCTGCGATAATATCGGTGAGACTTCAGTCAGAAGTATGCCCAATCATCTAGATCGCTCGTTTCGAGCTATTTATTGCGAAAAAACAAGTTTTCTGGTGTTTTCAACATTCCACAGTGCGTTTGATATGCAGAACCGGCGATATCTTGATTTTCGTGGTGTTTGCAGCTGAGATATGCATTTTCTACGATAACCATGGTGAGTCTTCTGTCAGAAGTATGCAGAATCATCTAGATCTCTCTTTTCGAGCTATTTAATGCGAGAAACACGTTTTCTGGTGTATTCGCCACCCCACAGTACGTTTGACATGCAGAACCGGAGATATCTTGGTTTCGGTCGGGTTTCAAGCTGAGATATGCATTTTCTACGATAATCTTGGTGAGACTTCTGTCTGAAGTATGCAGAATCATCGGGATCGCTCTTTTCGAGCTATTTAATGCGAGAAACGCGTTATATGGTTGTTTTCACCACTCCACAGTACGTTTGATGTGCAGAACCGGAGATAACTTGGTTTTCGTGAGGTTTCAAGCTGAGATATGCATTTTCTGCGATAATATTGGTGAGACTTCAGTCAGAAGTATGCAGAATCATTTAGATCGCTCTTTTCGAGCTATTTAATGTGAAAAAACAAGTTTTCTGGTGTTTTCAACATTCCACAGTGCGTTTTATATGCAGAACCGGCGGTATCTTGATTTTCGTGGTGTTTCCAGCTGAGATATGCATTTTCTGCGATAATCTTGGTGAGTGTTCTGTCAGAAGTATGCAAAACCATCGAGATCCCTCTTTGCGAGCTATTTAATGCGAGAAACATGTTATCTGGTGCTTTCACCACTCCACAGTACGTTTGATGTGCAGAACCGTAGATAACTTGGTTTTCGTGAGGTTTCAAGCTGAGATATGCATTTTCTGCGATAATATTGGTGAGAATTCAGTCAGAAGTATGCAGAATCATCTAGATCGCTCGATTCGAGCAATCTAATGCGAAAAAAAAAGATTTCTGGTGTTTTCAACATTCCACAGTGCGTTTGATATGCAGAACCGGCGACATCTTGGATTTCGTCGGGGTTCAAACTGAGATATGCATCTTCTGCGATAATCTTGGTGAGTCTTCTGTCAGAAGTATGCAGAATCATCGAGATCCCTCTTTGCGAGCTATTTAATGCGAGAAACACGTTTTCTGGTGTTTTCACCACTCCACCGTGCGTTTGACATGCAGAACCGGCGACATCATGGATTTCGTCGGGGTTGAAGCTGAGATATGCATTTTCTACGATAATCTTGGTGAGACTTCTGTCAGAAGTATGCAGAATCATCTAGATCGCTCTTTTCGAGCTATTTAATTCGAGAAACACGTTTTCTGGTGTATTCACCACCCCACAGTACGTTTGACATGCAGAACCGGCGACATCTTGGCTTTCGTCGGGTATAAACCTGAGATATGCATTTTCTACGATAATCTTGGTGAGACTTCTGTCAGATGTATGGAGAATCATCGGGATCGCTCTTTTCGAGCTATTTAATGCGAGAAACACGTTTTCTGGTGTATTCACCACCCCACAGTACGTTTGACATGCAGAACCGGAGATATCTTGGTTTCGGTCGGGTTTCAAGCTGAGATATGCATTTTCTACGATAATCTTGGTGAGACTTCTGTCTGAAGTATGCAGAATCATCGGGATCGCTCTTTTCGAGCTATTTAATGCGAGAAACGCGTTATATGGTTGTTTTCACCACTCCACAGTACGTTTGATGTGCAGAACCGGAGATAACTTGGTTTTCGTGAGGTTTCAAGCTGAGATATGCATTTTCTGCGATAATATTGGTGAGACTTCAGTCAGAAGTATGCAGAATCATTTAGATCGCTCTTTTCGAGCTATTTAATGTGAAAAAACAAGTTTTCTGGTGTTTTCAACATTCCACAGTGCGTTTTATATGCAGAACCGGCGGTATCTTGATTTTCGTGGTGTTTCCAGCTGAGATATGCATTTTCTGCGATAATCTTGGTGAGTGTTCTGTCAGAAGTATGCAAAACCATCGAGATCCCTCTTTGCGAGCTATTTAATGCGAGAAACATGTTATCTGGTGCTTTCACCACTCCACAGTACGTTTGATGTGCAGAACCGTAGATAACTTGGTTTTCGTGAGGTTTCAAGCTGAGATATGCATTTTCTGCGATAATATTGGTGAGAATTCAGTCAGAAGTATGCAGAATCATCTAGATCGCTCGATTCGAGCAATCTAATGCGAAAAAAAAAGATTTCTGGTGTTTTCAACATTCCACAGTGCGTTTGATATGCAGAACCGGCGACATCTTGGATTTCGTCGGGGTTCAAACTGAGATATGCATCTTCTGCGATAATCTTGGTGAGTCTTCTGTCAGAAGTATGCAGAATCATCGAGATCCCTCTTTGCGAGCTATTTAATGCGAGAAACACGTTTTCTGGTGTTTTCACCACTCCACCGTGCGTTTGACATGCAGAACCGGCGACATCATGGATTTCGTCGGGGTTGAAGCTGAGATATGCATTTTCTACGATAATCTTGGTGAGACTTCTGTCAGAAGTATGCAGAATCATCTAGATCGCTCTTTTCGAGCTATTTAATTCGAGAAACACGTTTTCTGGTGTATTCACCACCCCACAGTACGTTTGACATGCAGAACCGGCGACATCTTGGCTTTCGTCGGGTATAAACCTGAGATATGCATTTTCTACGATAATCTTGGTGAGACTTCTGTCAGATGTATGGAGAATCATCGGGATCGCTCTTTTCGAGCTATTTAATGCGAGAAACACGTTTTCTGGTGTATTCACCACCCCACAGTACGTTTGACATGCAGAACCGGCGACATCTTGGCTTTCGTCGGGTATAAACCTGAGATATGCATTTTCTACGATAATCTTGGTGAGACTTCTGTCAGATGTATGGAGAATCATCGGGATCGCACTTTTCGAACTATTTAATGCGACAAACACGTTATCTGGTTGTTTTCACGACTCCACAGTGCGTTTGAAGTGCAGAACCGCCAACATCTTGATTTTCGTGAGGTTTCAAGCTGAGATATGCATTTTCTGCGATAATATTGGTGAGACTTCAGTCAGAAGTATGCCCAATCATCTAGATCACTCGTTTCGAGCTATTTATTGCGAAAAAACAAGTTTTCTGGTGTTTTCAACATTCCACAGTGCGTTTCATATGCAGAACCGGCGATATCTTGATTTTCGTGGTGTTTGCAGCTGAGATATGCATTTTCTACGATAACCATGGTGAGTCTTCTGTCAGAAGTATGCAGAATCATCTAGATCGCTCTTTTCGAGCTATTTAATGCGAGAAACACGTTTTCTGGTGTATTCGCCACCCCACAGTACGTTTGACATGCAGAACCGGAGATATCTTGGTTTCGGTCGGGTTTCAAGCTGAGATATGCATTTTCTGCGATAATCTTGGTGAGACTTCTGTCTGAAGTATGCAGAATCATCGGGATCGCTCTTTTCGAGCTATTTAATGCGAGAAACGCGTTATATGGTTGTTTTCACCACTCCACAGTACGTTTGATGTGCAGAACCGGAGATAACTTGGTTTTCGTGAGGTTTCAAGCTGAGATATTCATTTTCTGCAATAATATTGGTGAGACTTCAGTCAGAAGTATGCAGAATCATCTAGATCGCTCGTTTCGAGCTACTTATTGCGAGAAACACGATTTCGGGTGTTTTCACCACTCCACAGTGCGTTTGATATGCAGAACCGGCGACATCTTGGATTTCGTCGGGGTTCAAACTGAGATATGCATTTTCTGCGATAATCTTTGTGAGTCTTCTGTCAGAAGTATACAGAATCATCGAGATCCCTCTTTGCGAGCTATTTAATGCGAGAAACACGTTATCTGGTGCTTTCACCACTCCACAGTACGTTTGATGTGCAGAACCGGAGATAACTTGGTTTTCATGAGGTTTCAAGTTGAGATATGGATTTTCTGCGATGATCTTTGTGAGACTTCAGTCAGAAGTATGCAGAATCATTTAGATCGCTCTTTTCGAGCTATTTAATGTGAAAAAACAAGTTTTCTGGTGTTTTCAACATTCCACAGTGCGTTTTATATGCAGAACCGGCGATATCTTGATTTTCGTGGTGTTTCCAGCTGAGATATGCATTTTGTGCGATAATCTTGGTGAGCCTTCTCTCAGAAGTATGCATAATCATCGAAATCCCTCTTTGCGAGCTATTTAATGCGAGAAACACGTTATCTGGTGTTTTCACCACTCCACAGTGCGTTTGATATGCAGAACCGGCGACATCTTGGATTTCGTCGGGTTTCAAGCTGAGATATGCATTTTCTACGATAATCTTGGTGAGACTTCTGTCAGAAGTATACAGAATCTTCGAGATCGCTCTTTTCGAGCTACTTAATGCGAGAATCACGATATCGGGTGTTTTCACCACTCCACAGTGCGTTTGATATGCAGAACCGGCGACATCTTGGATTTCGTCGGGGTTCAAACTGAGATATGCATTTTCTGCGATAATCTTGGTGAGTCTTCTGTCAGAAGTATGCAGAATCATCGAGATCCCTCTTTGCGAGCTATTTAATGCGAGAAACACGTTTTGTGGTGTTATCACCACTCCACCGTGCGTTTGACATGCAGAACCTGCGACATCTTGGATTTCGTAGGGGTTCAAGCTGAGATATGCATTTTCTACGATAATCTTGGTGAGACTTCTGTCAGAAGTATGCAGTATCATCTAGATCGCTCTTTTCGAGCTATTTAATTCGAGAAACACGTTTTCAGGTGTATTCACCACCCCACAGTACGTTTGACATGCAGAACCGGCGACATCTTGGATTTCGTCGGGTTTCAAGCTGAGATATGCATTTTGTGCGATAATCTTGGTGAGTCTTCTGTCAGAAGTATGCAGAATCATCGAGATCCCTCTTTGAGAGCTATTTAATGCGAGAAACACGTTTTCTGGTGTTATCACCACTCCACCGTGCGTTTGACATGCAGAACCGGCGACATCTTGGATTTCGTAGGGGTTCAAGCTGAGATATGCATTTTCTACGATAATCTTGGTGAGACTTCTGTCAGAAGTATATAGAATCATCTAGATCGCTCTTTTCGAGCTATTTAATTCGAGAAACACGTTTTCTGGTGTATTCACCACCCCACAGTACGTTTGACATGCAGAACCGGCGACATCTTGGATTTCTTCGGGTTTCAAGCTGAGATATGCATTTTCTACGATAATCTTGGTGAGTCTTCTGTCAGCAGTATGCAGAATCATCGAGATCCCTCTTTGCGAGCTATTTAATGCGAGAAACACGTTATCTGGTGTTTTCACCACTCCACAGTACGTTTGATGTGCAGAACCGGAGATAACTTGGTTTTTGGTGAGGTTTCAAGCTGAGATTTGCATTTTCTGCGATCATCTTGGTGAGACTTCAGTCAGAAGTATGCAGAATCTTCTAGAACGCTCTTTTCGAGCCATTTAAATCGAGAAACACGGTTTCTGGTGTTTTCGCCACCCCACAGTGCGTTTGATATGCAGAACCGGCGATATATTGGTTTCTATCGGGTATCAAGCTGAGATATGCATTTTCTGCGATAACCTTGGTGAGACTTCTGTCAGAAGTATGCAGAATCATCTAGATCGCTCTTTTCGAGCTATTTAATGCGAGAAACACGTTATCTGGGTTTTTCACCACTCCACAGTACGTTTGATGTGCAGAACCGGAGATATCTTGGTTTCGGTCGGGTTTCAAGCTGAGATATGCATTTTCTTCGATAATCTTGGTGAGACTTCTGTCAGAAGTATGCAGAATCTTCGAGAACGCTCTTTTCGAGCTATTTAATGCGAGAAACACGTTTTCTGGTATTTTCACCACACCACAGTCCGTTTGATGTGCAGAACCGGAGATAACTTGGTTTTCGTGAGGTTTTAAGCTGAGATATGCATTTTCTGCGATAATATTGGTGAGACTTCAGTCAGAAGTATGCAGAATCATCTAGATCGCTCGTTTCGAGCTATTTAATGCGAAAAAACAAGTTTTCTGGTGTTTTCACCACTCCACAGTGCGTTTGACATGCAGAACCGGCGACATCTTGGATTTCGTCGGGTTTCAAGCTGAGATATGCATTTTCTACGATAATCTTGGTGAGACTTCTGTCAGAAGTATGCAGAATCATCGGGATCGCTCTGTTCGAGCTATTTAATGCGAGAAACACGTTATATGGTTGTTTTCACCACTCCACTGTGCGTTTGAAATGAATAACCGGCGATATCATGATTTTCGTGGTGTTTCCAGCTGAGATATGCATTCTCTGCGATAATCTTGGTGAGTCTTCTGTCAGAAGTATGCAGAATCATCGAGATCCCTCTTTGCGAGCTATTTAATGCGAGAAACACGTTATCTGGTGCTTTCACCACTCCACAGTACGTTTGATGTGCAGAACCGGAGATAACTTGGTTTTCATGAGGTTTCAAGTTGAGATATGGATTTTCTGCGATGATCTTGGTGAGACTTCAGTCAGAAGTATGCAGAATCATTTAGATCGCTCTTTTCGAGCTATTTAATGTGAAAAAACAAGTTTTCTGGTGTTTTCAACATTCCACAGTGCGTTTTATATGCAGAACCGGCGATATCTTGATTTTCGTGGTGTTTCCAGCTGAGATATGCATTTTGTGCGATAATCTTGGTGAGTCTTCTGTCAGAAGTATGTAGAATCATCTAGATCGCTCTTTTCGAGCTACTTAATGCGAGAAACACGATTTCGGGTGTTTTCACCACTCCACAGTGCGTTTGATATGCAGTACCGGCGACATCTTGGATTTCGTCGGGGTTCAAACTGAGATATGCATTTTCTGCGATAATCTTGGTGAGTCTCCTGTCAGAAGTATGCAGAATCATCGAGATCCCTCTTTGCGAGCTATTTAATGCGAGAAACACGTTATCTGGTGTTTTCACCACTCCACAGTACGTTTGATGTGCAGAACCGGAGATAACTTGGTTTTCGTGAGGTTTCAAGCTGAGATATGCATTTTCTGCGATAATGTTGGTGAGACTTCAGTCAGAAGTATGCAGAATCATCTAGATCGCTCGTTTCGAGCTATTTTATTCGAGAAACACGTTATCTGGTTGTTTTCACTACGCCACAGTGCGATTGATATGCAGAACCGGCGATATCTTGAATTTCGTGGTGTTTCAAGCTGAGGTATGCATTTTCTGCGATAATCTTGGTGAGTCTTCTGTCAGAAGTATGCAGAATCACCTAGATCGCTCTTTTCGAGCTATTTAAAGCGAGAAACACGTTTTCTGGTGTATTCACCACTCCACAGTACGTTTGATATGCAGAACCGGAGATATCTTGGTTTCGGTCGGGTTTCAAGCTGAGATATGCATTTTCTGCGATAACCTTCGTGAGTCTTCTGTCAGAAGTATGCAGAATCATCTAGATCGCTCTTTTCGAGCTATTTAATTCGAGAAACACGTTTTATGGTGTTTTCACCACACCACAGTCCGTTTGATGTGCAGAACCGGAGATAACTTGGTTTTCGTGTAGTTTCAAGCTGAGATATGCATTTTCTGCGATAATCTTGGTGAGACTTCAGTCAGAAGTATGCAGAATCTTCGAGATCGCTCTTTTCGAGCTATTTAATGTGAAAAAACAAGTTTTCTGGTGTTTTCAACATTCCACAGTGCGTTTGATATGCAGAACCGGCGGTATCTTGATTTTCGTGGTGTTTCCAGCTGAGATATGCGTTTTCTGCGATAATCTTGGTGAGTCTTCTGTCAGAAGTATGTAGAATCATCTAGATCGCTCTTTTCGAGCTATTTAAATAGAGAAACACGTTTTCTGGTGTTTTCGCCACCCCACAGTGCGTTTGATATGCAGAACCGGCGATATCTTGGTTTCGGTCGGGTTTCAAGATGAGATATGCATTTTCTACGATAATCTTGGTGAGACTTCTGTCAGAAGTATGCAGAATCTTCGAGAACGCTCTTTTCGTACTATTTAATGCGAGAAACACGTTTTCTGGTGTTTTCACCACACCACAGTCCGTTTGATGTGCAGAACCGGAGATAACTTGGTTTTCGTGAGGTTTTAAGGTGAGATATGCATTTTCTGCGATAATATTGGTGAGACTTCAGTCAGAAGTATGCAGAATCATCTAAATCGCTCGTTTCGAGCTATTTAATGCGAGAAACACGTTTTATGGTGTTTTCACCACACCACAGTCCGTTTGATGTGCAGAACCGGAGATAACTTTGTTTTCGTGAGGTTTTAAGGTGAGATATGCATTTTCTGCGATAATATTGGTGAGACTTCAGTCAGAAGTATGCAGAATCATCTGAATCGCTCGTTTCGAGCTATTTAATGCGAAAAAACAAGTTTTCTGGTGTTTTCAACATTCCACAGTGCGTTTGATATGCAGAACCGGCGGTATCTTGATTTTCGTGGTGTTTCTAGCTGAGATATGCGTTTTCTGCGATAATCTTGGTGAGTCTTCTGTCAGAAGTATGTAGAATCATCTAGATCGCTCTTTTCGAGCTATTTAATGCGAGATACACGTTTTCTGGTGTATTCACCACTCCACAGTAGGTTTGACATGCAGAACCGGAGATATCTTGGTTTCGGTCGGGTTTCAAGCTGAGATATGCATTTTCTACGATAATCTTGGTGAGACTTCTGTCAGAAGTATGCAGAATCTTCGAGAACGCTCTTTTCGAGCTACATAATACGGGAAACACGTTATCTGGTGTTTTCACCACTCCACAGTACGTTTGATGTGCAGAACCGGAGATAACTTGGTTTTCGTGAGGTTTCAAGCTGAGATATGGATTTTCTGCGATCATCTTGGTGAGACTTCAGTCAGAAGTATGCAGAAACTTCGAGAACGCTCTTTTCGAGCTACATAATACGGGAAACACCTTATCTGGTGTTTTCACCACTCCACAGTACGTTTGATGTGCAGAACCGGAGATAACTTGGTTTTCGTGAGGTTTCAAGCTGAGATATGCATTTTCTGCGATAATCTTGGTGAGACTTCAGTCGGAAGTATGCAGAATCATCTAGATCGCTCTTTTCGAGCTATTTAATGCGAGAAACACGTTATCTGGGTTTTTCACCACTCCAAAGTACGTTTGATGTGCAGAACCGGCGATATCTTGATTTTCGTGGTGTTTCCAGCTGAGATATGCATTTTCTGCGATAATCTTGGTGAGTCTTCTGTCAGAAGTATGTAGAATCATCTAGATCGCTCTTTTCGAGCTATTTAATGCGAGAAACACGTTTTCTGGTGTATTCACCACTCCACAGTACGTTTGACATGCAGAACCGGAGATATCTTGGTTTCGGTCGGGTTTCAAGCTGAGATATGCATTTTCTTCGATAATCTTGGTGAGACTTCTGTCAGAAGTATGCAGAATCTTCGAGAACGCTCTTTTCGAGCTGCTTAATGCGAGAAACTCGTTATCTCCTGTTTTCACCACTCCACAGTGCGTTTGATATGCAGAACCGACGACATCTTGGCTTTCGTCGGGTATCCAGCTGAGATATGCATTTTCAGCGATAATATTGCTGAGACTTCAGTCAGAAGGATGCAGAATCATCTAGATCGCTCGTTTCGAGCTATTTAATGCGAAAAAACAAGTTTTCTGGTGTTTTCAACATTCCACAGTGCGTTTGATATGCAGAACCGGCGATATCATGCTTTTCGTGGGTTTTCAAGCTGAGATATGAATTTTCTGCGATACTCTTGGTGAGACTGCTGTCAGAAGTATGCAGAAACTTCGAGAACGCTCTTTTCGAGCTGCTTAATGCGAGAAATACTTTTTCTGGTGTTTTCACCACTCCACAGTACGTTTGATGTGCAGAACCGGAGATATCTTGGTTTCGGTCGGGTTTCAAGCTGAGATATGCATTCTCTACGATAATCTTGGTGAGACTTCTGTCAGAAGTATGCAGAATCATCTAGATCGCTCTTTTCGAGCTATTTAAATCGAGAAACACGTTTTCTGGTGTTTTCGCCACCCCACAGTGCGTTTGATATGCAGAACCGGCGATATCTTGGTTTCGGTCGGGTTTCAAGCTGAGATATGCATTTTCTGCGATAACCTTGGTGAGACTTCTGTCAGAAGTATGCAGAATCATCTAGATCGCTCTTTTCGAGCTATTTAAATCGAGAAACACGTTTTCTGGTGTTTTCACCACACCACAGTCCGTTAGATGTGCAGAACCGGAGATAACTTGGTTTTCGTGAGGTTTCAAGCTGAGATATGCATTTTCTTCGATAATCTTGGTGAGACTTCTGTCAGAAGTATGCAGAATCTTCGAGAACGCTCTTTTCGAGCTGCTTAATGCGAGAAATACGTTTTCTGGTGTTTTCACCACTCCACAGTACGTTTGACATGCAGAACCGGAGATATCTTGGTTTCGGTCGGGTTTCAAGCTGAGATATGCATTTTCTACGATATTCTTGGTGAGACTTCTGTCGGTAGTATGCAGAATCTCCGAGAACGCTCTTTTCGTGCTACTTAATGCGAGAAACACGTTTTCTGGTGCTTTTACCACACCACAGTCCGTTTGATGCGCTGAACCGGAGATAACTTGGTTTTTGGTGAGGTTTCAAGCTGAGATATGCATTTTCTGCGATCATCTTGGTGAGACTTCAGTCAGAAGTATGCAGAATCTTCGAGAACGCTCTTTTCGAGCTGCTTAATGCGAGAAATACGTTTTCTGGTGTTTTCACCACTCCACAGTACGTTTGATGTGCAGAACCGGAGATATCTTGGTTTCGGTCGGGGTTCAAACTGAGATATGCATTTTCTACGATAATCTTGATGAGACTTCTGTCAGAAGCATACAGAATCATCGGGATCGCTCTTTTCGAGCTATTTAAATCGAGAAACACGTTTTCTGGTGTTTTCGCCACCCCACAGTGCGTTTGATGTGCAGAACCGGAGATAACTTGGTTTTCGTGACGTTTCAAGCTGAGATATGCATTTTCTGCGATAATATTGCTGAGACTTCAGTCAGAAGTATGCAGAATCATCTAGATCGCTCGTTTCGAGCTACTTAATGCGAAAAAACAAGTTTTCTGGTGTTTTCAACATTCCACAGTCCGTTTGATGCGCAGAACCGGAGATAACTTGGTTTTTGGTGAGGTTTCAGGCTGAGATATGCATTTTCTGCGATCATCTTGGTGAGACTTCAGTCAGAAGTATGCAGAAACTTCGAGAACGCTCTTTTCGAGCTACATAATACGGGAAACACGTTATCTGGTGTTTTCACCACTCCACAGTACGTTTGATGTGCAGAACCGGAGATAACTTGGTTTTCGTGAGGTTTCAAGCTGAGATATGCATTTTCTGCGATAATCTTGGTGAGACTTCAGTCGGAAGTATGCAGAATCATCTAGAACGCTCTTTTCGAGCCATTTAAATCGAGAAACACGGTTTCTGGTGTTTTCGCCACCCCACAGTGCGTTTGATATGCAGAACCGGCGATATATTGGTTTCTATCGGGTATCAAGCTGAGATATGCATTTTCTGCGATAACCTTGGTGAGACTTCTGTCAGAAGTATGCAGAATCATCTAGATCGCTCTTTTCGAGCTATTTAATGCGAGAAACACGTTATCTGGGTTTTTCACCACTCCACAGTACGTTTGATGTGCAGAACCGGAGATATCTTGGTTTCGGTCGGGTTTCAAGCTGAGATATGCATTTTCTTCGATAATCTTGGTGAGACTTCTGTCAGAAGTATGCAGAATCTTCGAGAACGCTCTTTTCGAGCTATTTAATGCGAGAAACACGTTTTCTGGTATTTTCACCACACCACAGTCCGTTTGATGTGCAGAACCGGAGATAACTTGGTTTTCGTGAGGTTTTAAGCTGAGATATGCATTTTCTGCGATAATATTGGTGAGACTTCAGTCAGAAGTATGCAGAATCATCTAGATCGCTCGTTTCGAGCTATTTAATGCGAAAAAACAAGTTTTCTGGTGTTTTCAACATTCCACAGTGCGTTTGATATGCAGAACCGGCGATATCTTGATTTTCGTGGTGTTTCCAGCTGAGATATGCATTTTCTACGATAATCTTGGTGAGACTTCTGTCAGAGGTATGCAGAATCTTCGAGAACGCTCTTTTCGAGCTACATAATACGGGAAACACGATATCTGGTGTTTTCACCACTCCACAGTACGTTTGATGTGCAGAACCGGAGATAACTTGGTTTTCGTGAGGTTTCAAGCTGAGATATGGATTTTCTGCGATAATCTTGGTGAGACTTCATTCAGAAGTATGCAGAATCATCTAGATCGCTCGTTTCGAGCTATTTAATGCGAGAAACACGTTATCTGGGTTTTTCACCACTCCACAGTACGTTTGATGTGCAGAACCGGAGATATCTTGGTTTCGGTCGGGTTTCAAGCTGAGATATGCATTTTCTTCGATAATCTTGGTGAGACTTCTGTCAGAGGTATGCAGAATCTTCGAGAACGCTCTTTTCGAGCTACATAATACGGGAAACACGATATCTGGTGTTTTCACCACTCCACAGTACGTTTGATGTGCAGAACCGGAGATAACTTGGTTTTCGTGAGGTTTCAAGCTGAGATATGCATTTTCTGCGATCATCTTGGTGAGACTTCAGTCAGAAGTATGCAGAATCTTCGAGAACGCTCTTTTCGAGCTGCTTAATGCGAGAAATACGTTTTCTGGTGTTTTCACCACTCCACAGTACGTTTGATGTGCAGAACCGGAGATATCTTGGTTTCGGTCGGGTTTCAAGCTGAGATATGCATTCTCTACGATAATCTTGGTGAGACTTCTGTCAGAAGTATGCAGAATCATCTAGATCGCTCTTTTCGAGCTATTTAAATCGAGATACACGTTTTCTGGTGTTTTCGCCACCCCACAGTGCGTTTGATATGCAGAACCGGCGATATCTTGGTTTCGGTCGGGTTTCAAGCTGAGATATGCATTTTCTGCGATAACCTTGGTGAGACTTCTGTCAGAAGCATACAGAATCATCGGGATCGCTCTTTTCGAGCTATTTATATCGAGAAACACGTTTTCTGGTGTTTTCGCCACCCCACAGTGCGTTTGATGTGCAGAACCGGAGATAACTTGGTTTTCGTGAGGTTTCAAGTTGAGATATGCATTTTCTGCGGTAATATTGCTGAGACTTCAGTCAGAAGTATGCAGAATCATCTAGATCGCTCGATTCGAGCTATTTAATGCGAAAAAACAAGTTTTCTGGTGTTTTCAACATTCCACAGTCCGTTTGATGCGCAGAACCGGAGATAACTTGGTTTTTGGTGAGGTTTCAGGCTGAGATATGCATTTTCTGCGATCATCTTGGTGACACTTCAGTCAGAAGTATGCAGAAACTTCGAGAACGCTCTTTTCGAGCTACATAATACGGGAAACACGTTATCTGGTGTTTTCACCACTCCACAGTACGTTTGATGTGCAGAACCGGAGATAACTTGGTTTTCGTGAGGTTTCAAGCTGAGATATGCATTTTCTGCGATAATCTTGGTGAGACTTCAGTCGGAAGTATGCAGAATCATCTAGATCGCTCTTTTCGAGCTGTTTAATGCGAGAAACACGTTATCTGGGTTTTTCACCACTCCAAAGTACGTTTGATGTGCAGAACCGGAGATAACTTGGTTTTCGTGAGGTTTCAAGCTGAGATATGCATTTTCTGCGATAATCTTGGTGAGACTTCAGTCAGAAGCATGCAGAATCTTCGAGATCGCTCTTTTCGAGCTATTTAATGTGAAAAAACAAGTTCTCTGGTGTTTTCAACATTCCACAGTGCGCTTGATATGCAGAACCGGCGATATCTTGATTTTCGTGGTGTTTCCAGCTGAGATATGCATTTTCTGCGATAATCTTGGTGAGTCTTCTGTCAGAAGTATGTAGAATCATCTAGATCGCTCTTTTCGAGCTATTTAATGCGAGAAACACGTTTCCTGGTGTATTCACCACTCCACAGTACGTTTGACATGCAGAACCAGAGATATCTTGGTTTCGGTCGGGTTTCAAGCTGAGATATGCATTTTCTTCGATAATCTTGGTGAGACTTCTGTCAGAAGTATGCAGAATCTTCGAGAACGCTCTTTTCGAGCTGCTTAATGCGAGAAATACGTTTTCTGGTGTTTTCACCACTCCACAGTACGTTTGACATGCAGAACCGGAGATATCTTGGTTTCGGTCGGGTTTCAAGCTGAGATATGCATTTTCTAGATTATTCTTGGTGAGACTTCTGTCAGAAGTATGCAGAATCATCTAGATCGCTCTTTTCGAGCTATTTAATGCGAGAAACACGTTATCTGGGTTTTTCACCACTCCACAGTACGTTTGATGTGCAGAACCGGAGATATCTTGGTTTCGGTCGGGTTTCAAGCTGAGATATGCATTTTCTGCGATAATCTTGGTGAGACTTCAGTCGGAAGTATGCAGAATCATCTAGATCGCTCTTTTCGAGCTATTTAATGCGAGAAATACGTTTTCTGGTGTTTTCACCACTCCACAGTACGTTTGACATGCAGAACCGGAGATAACTTGGTTTTTGGTGAGGTTTCAAGCTGAGATATGCATTTTCTGCGATCATCTTGGTGAGACTTCAGTCAGAAGTATGCAGAATCATCTAGAACGCTCTTTTCGAGCCATTTAAATCGAGAAACACGGTTTCTGGTGTTTTCGCCACCCCACAGTGCGTTTGATATGCAGAACCGGCGATATATTGGTTTCTATCGGGTATCAAGCTGAGATATGCATTTTCTGCGATAACCTTGGTGAGACTTCTGTCAGAAGTATGCAGAATCATCTAGATCGCTCTTTTCGAGCTATTTAATGCGAGAAACACGTTATCTGGGTTTTTCACCACTCCACAGTACGTTTGATGTGCAGAACCGGAGATATCTTGGTTTCGGTCGGGTTTCAAGCTGAGATATGCATTTTCTTCGATAATCTTGGTGAGACTTCTGTCAGAAGTATGCAGAATCTTCGAGAACGCTCTTTTCGAGCTATTTAATGCGAGAAACACGTTTTCTGGTATTTTCACCACACCACAGTCCGTTTGATGTGCAGAACCGGAGATAACTTGGTTTTCGTGAGGTTTTAAGCTGAGATATGCATTTTCTGCGATAATATTGGTGAGACTTCAGTCAGAAGTATGCAGAATCATCTAGATCGCTCGTTTCGAGCTATTTAATGCGAAAAAACAAGTTTTCTGGTGTTTTCAACATTCCACAGTGCGTTTTAAAGGCAGAACCGGCGATATCTTGATTTTCGTGGTGTTTCCAGCTGAGATATGCATTTTCTGCGATAATCTTGGTGACACTTCTGTCAGAAGTATGTGGAATCATCTAGATCGCTCTTTTCGAGCTATTTAATGTGAGAAACACTTTTTCTGGTGTATTCACTACTCCACAGTACGTTTGACATGCAGAACCGGAGATATCTTGGTTTCGGTCGGGTTTCAAGCAGAGATATGCATTTTCTGCGATAATCTTGGTGAGTCTTCTGTCAGAAGTATGTAGAATCATCTAGATCGCTCTTTTCGAGCTATTTAATGCGAGTAACACGTTATCTGGTGTTTTCACAACTCCACAGTACGTTTGATGTGCAAAACCGGAGATAACTTGGTTTTCGTGAGGTTTCAAGCTGAGATATGCATTTTCCACGATAATCTTGGTGAGACTTCTGTCAGAAGTATGCAGAATCATCTAGATCGCTCTTTTCGAGCTATTTAATTCGAGAAACACGTTATCTGGTTGTTTTCACCACTCCACAGTGTGTTTGATATGCAGAAGCGGCGACATCTTGATTTTCGTGAGGTTTCAAGCTGAGATATGCATTTTCTGCGATAAGCTTGGTGCGACTTCAGTCAGAAGTATGCAGAATCATCGAGATCGCTCTGTTCGAGCTATTTAATGCGAGAAACACGTTATCTGGTGTTTTCACCACTCCACAGTGCGTTTGATATGCAGAACCGGCGACATCTTGGATTTCGTCGGGTTTCAAGCTGAGATATGCATTTTCTACGATAATCTTGGTGAGACTTCAGTCAGAAGTATGCAGAATCATCGAGATCGCTCCTTTCGAGCTATTTAATGCGAGAAACACGTTATCTGGTGTTTTCACCACTCCACAGTGCGTTTGATGCGCAGAACCGGAGATAACTTGGTTTTTGGTGAGGTTTCAAGCTGAGATATGCATTTTCTACGATAACCTTGGTGAGACTTCTGTCAGAAGTATGCAGAACCATCTAGATCGCTCTTTTCGAGCTATTTAATGTGAAAAAACGAATTTTCTGGTGTTGTCAACATTCCACAGAGCGTTTTATATGCAGAACCGGCGACATCTTGGCTTTCGTCGGGTATCAAGCTAAAGTTATGCATTTTCTGCGATAATATTGCTGAGACTTCAGTCAGAAGAATGCAGAATCATCTAGATCGCTCGTTTCGAGCTATTTAATGCGAAAAAACAAGTTTTCTGGTGTTTTCAACATTCCACAGTGCGTTTGATATGCAGAACCGGCGATATCTTGCATTTCGTGGGTTTTCAAGCTGAGATATGAATTTTCTGCGATACTCTTGGTGAGACTTCTGTCAGAAGTATGCAGAATCATCGAGATCGCTCTTTTCGAGCTATTTAATGTGAAAAAACAAGTTTTCTGGTGTTATCAACATTCCACAGAGCGTTTTATATGCAGAACCGGCGATATCTTGATTTTCGTGGTGTTTCCAGCGGAGATATGCATTTTCTGCGATAATCTTGGTGAGTCTTCTGTCAGAAGTATGCACAATCATCAAGATCCCTCTTTGCGAGCTATTTAATGCGAGAAACACGTTATCTGGTGTTTTCACCACTCCACAGTGCGTTTGATATGCAGAACCGGCGACATCTTGGATTTCGTCGGGTATCAAGCTGAGATATGCATTTCCTACGATAATCTTGGTGAGACTTCAGTGATAAGTATGCAGAATCATCTAGATCTCTCGTTTCGACATATTTAATGCGAAAAAACAAGTTTTCTGGTGTTTTCACCACTCCACAGTACGTTTGACATGCAGAACCGGCGACATCTTGATTTTCGTGAGATTTCAAGCTGAGATATGCATTTTCTGCTATAATATTGGTGAGATTTCAGTCAGAAGTATGCAGAATCATCTAGATCGCTCTTTTCGAGCTATTTAATGTGAAAAAACAAATTTTCTGGTGTTGTCAACATTCCACAGAGCGTTTTATATGCAGAACCGGCGACATCTTGGCTTTCGTCGGGTATCAAGCTAAAGTTATGCATTTTCTGCGATAATATTGCTGAGACTTCAGTCAGAAGGATGCAGAATCATCTAGATCGCTCGTTTCGAGCTATTTAATGCGAAAAAACAAGTTTTCTGGTGTTTTCAACATTCCACAGTGCGTTTGATATGCAGAACCGGCGATATCTTGCTTTTCGTGGGTTTTCAAGCTGAGATATGAATTTTCTGCGATACTCTTGGTGAGACTTCTGTCAGAAGTATGCAGAATCATCGAGATCGCTCTTTTCGAGCTATTTAATGTGAAAAAACAAGTTTTCTGGTGTTATCAACATTCCACAGAGCGTTTTATATGCAGAACCGGCGATATCTTGATTTTCGTGGTGTTTCCAGCGGAGATATGCATTTTCTGCGATAATCTTGGTGAGTCTTCTGTCAGAAGTATGCATAATCATCAAGATCCCTCTTTGCGAGCTATTTAATGCGAGAAACACGTTATCTGGTGTTTTCACCACTCCACAGTGCGTTTGATATGCAGAACCGGCGACATCTTGGATTTCGTCGGGTTTCAAGCTGAGATATGCATTTTCTACGATAATCTTGGTGAGACTTCAGTGATAAGTATGCAGAATCATCTAGATCTCTCGTTTCGACCTATTTAATGCGAAACAACAAGTTTTCTGGTGTTTTCACCACTCCACAGTACGTTTGACATGCAGAACCGGCGACATCTTGATTTTCGTGAGATTTCAAGCTGAGATATGCATTTTCTGCTATAATATTGGTGAGATTTCAGTCAGAAGTATGCAGAATCATCTAGATCGCTCTTTTCGAGCTATTTAATGTGAAAAAACAAATTTTCTGGTGTTGTCAACATTCCACAGAGCGTTTTATATGCAGAACCGGCGACATCTTGGCTTTCGTCGGGTATCAAGCTGAGATATGCATTTTCAACGATAATCTTGGTGAGACTTCTGTCAGAAGTATGCAGAATCATCGGGATCGCTCTTTTCGAGCTATTTAATGCGAAAAAACAAGTTTTCTGGTGTTTTCAACATTCCACAGTGCGTTTGATATGCAGAACCGGCGATATCTTGCTTTTCGTGGGTTTTCAAGCTGAGATATGAATTTTCTGCGATACTCTTGGTGAGACTTCTGTCAGAAGTATGCAGAATCATCGAGATCGCTCTTTTCGAGCTATTTAATTTGAAAAAACAAGTTTTCTGGTGTTATCAACATTCCACAGAGCGTTTTATATGCAGAACCGGCGATATCTTGATTTTCGTGGTGTTTCCAGCGGAGATATGCATTTTCTGCGATAATCTTGGTGAGTCTTCTGTCAGAAGTATGCATAATCATCAAGATCCCTCTTTGCGAGCTATTTAATGCGAGAAACACGTTATCTGGTGTTTTCACCACTCCACAGTGCGTTTGATATGCAGAACCGGCGACATCTTGGATTTCGTCGGGTTTCAAGCTGAGATATGCATTTTCTACGATAATCTTGGTGAGACTTCAGTGATAAGTATGCAGAATCATCTAGATCTCTCGTTTCGACCTATTTAATGCGAAACAACAAGTTTTCTGGTGTTTTCACCACTCCACAGTACGTTTGACATGCAGAACCGGCGACATCTTGATTTTCGTGATATTTCAAGCTGAGATATGCATTTTCTGCTATAATATTGGTGAGATTTCAGTCAGAAGTATGCAGAATCATCTAGATCGCTCTTTTCGAGCTATTTAATGTGAAAAAACAAATTTTCTGGTGTTGTCAACATTCCACAGAGCGTTTTATATGCAGAACCGGCGACATCTTGGCTTTCGTCGGGTATCAAGCTGAGATATGCATTTTCAACGATAATCTTGGTGAGACTTCTGTCAGAAGTATGCAGAATCATCGGGATCGCTCTTTTCGAGCTATTTAATGCGAGAAACACGTTGTCTAGTTGTTTTCACGACTCCACAGTGGGTTTGATATGCAGAACCGGCGACATCTTGATTTTCGTGAGATTTCAAGCTGACATATGCATTTTCTGCTATAATATTAGTGATACTTCAGTCAGAAGTATGCAGAATCATCTAGATCGCTCGTTTCGAGCTATCTAATTTGAAAAAACAAGATTTCTGGTGTTTTCAACATTCCACAGAGCGTTTGATATGCAGAAACGGCGACATCTTGGATTTCGTCGGGTTTCAAGCTGAGATATGCATCTTCTACGATAACCTTGGTGAGACTTCTGTCAGAAGTATGCAGAATCTTCGAGATCGCTCTTTTCGAGCTATTTAATGCGAGAAACACGTTTTCTGGTGTATTCACCACCCCACAGTACGTTTGACATGCAGAACCGGCGACATCTTGGATTTCGTCGGGGTTCAAGCTGAGATATGCATTTTCTACGATAACCATGGTGAGTCTTCTGTCAGAAGTATGCAGAATCATCTAGATCGCTCTTTTCGAGCTATTTAATGCGAGAAACACGTTTTCTGGTGTATTCACCACCCCACAGTACGTTTGACATGCAGAACCGGCGACATCTTGGATTTCGTCGGGGTTCAAGCTGAGAAATGCATTTTCTACGATAACCATGGTGAGTCTTCTGTCAGAAGTATGCAGAATCATCTAGATCGCTCTTTTCGAGCTATTTAATGCGAGAAACACGTTTTCTGGTGTATTCACCACTCCACAGTACGTTTGATGTGCAGAACCGGAGATGACTTGGTTTTCGTAAGGTTTCAAGCTGAGATATGGATTTTCTGCGATAATCTTGGTGAGACTACAGTCAGAAGTATGCAGAATCATCTAGATCGCTCTCTTCGAGCTATTTAATGTGAAAAAACAAATTTTCTGGTGTTTTCAACATTCCACAGAGCGTTTTATATGCAGAACCGGCGACATCTTGGCTATCGTCGGGTATCAAGCTAAAGTTATGCATTTTCAACGATAATCTTGGTGAGACTTCTGTCAGAAGTATGCAGAATCATCGGGATCGCACTTTTCGAGCTATTTAATTGGAGAAACACGTTGTCTAGTTGTTTACACGACACCACAGTGGGTTTGATATGCAGAACCGGCGACATCTTGATTTTCGTGAGATTTCAACCTGAGATATGCATTTTCGTCGTTAATCTTGGTGAGACTTCAGTGATAAGTATGCAGAATCATCTAGATCTCTCGTTTCGACCTAATTAATGCGAAAAAACAAGTTTTCTGGTGTTTTCAACATTCCACAGCGTGTTTGATATGTAGAACCGGCGAAATCTTGGATTTCGTCGGGTTTCAAGCTGAGATATGCATTTTCTACGATAACCTTGGTGAGACTTCTGTCAGAAGTATGCAGAATCTTCTAGATCGCTCTTTTCGAGCTATTTAATGCGAGAAACACGTTTTCTGGTGTATTCACCACCCCACAGTACGTTTGACATGCAGGACCGGCGACATCTTGATTTTCGTGGTGTTTGCAGCTGATATATGCATTTTCTACGATAACCATGGTGAGTCTTCTGTCAGAAGTATGCAGAATCATTGAGATCTCTCTTTTCGAGATATTTAATGCGAGAATCACGTTTTCTGGTGTATTCACCACTCCACAGTACGTTTGACATGCAGAACCGGAGATATCTTGGTTTCGGTCGGGTTTCAAGCTGAGATATGCATTTTCTACGATAATCTTGGTGACACTTCTGTCAGAAGTATGCAGAATCTTCGAGAACGCTCTTTTCGAGCTACATAATACGGGAAACACGTTATCTGGTGTTTTCACCACTCCACAGTACGTTTGATGTGCAGAACCGGAGATAACTTGGTTTTCGTGAGGTTTCAAGCTGAGATATGGATTTTCTGCGATAATCTTGGTGAGACTTCAGTCAGAAGTATGCAGAATCATCTTGATCGCTCTTTTCGAGCTATTTAATGCGAGAAACACGTTTTCTGGTGTATTCACCACTCCACAGTACGTTTGACATGCAGAACCGGAGGTATCTTGGTTTCGGTCGGGTTTCAAGCTGAGATATGCATTTTCTACGATATTCTTGGTGAGACTTCTGTCGGAAGTATGCAGAATCTTCGAGAACGCTCTTTTCGAGCTACTTAATGCGAGAAACACGTTTTCTGGTGCTTTCACCACACCACAGTCCGTTTGATGCGCAGAACCGGAGATATCTTGGTTTTTGGTGAGGTTTCAAGCTGAGATATGCATTTTCTGCGATAATCTTGGTGAAACTTCAGTCAGAAGTATGCAGAATCATCTAGATCGCTCTTTTCGAGCTATTTAAATCGAGAAACACGTTATCTGGTGTATTCACCACTCCACAGTGCGTTTGACATGCAGAACCGGAGATATCTTGGTTTCGGTCGGGTTTCAAGCTGAGATATGCATTTTCTACGATTATCTTGGCGAGACTTCTGTCAGAAGTATGCAGAATCATCGAGAACGCTCACTTCGAGCTGCTTAATGCGAGCAACACGTTTTCTGGTGTTTTCACCACTCCACAGTATGTTTGATATGCAGAACCGGCGACATCTTGGTTTTCGTCGGGTTTCAAGCTGAGATATGCATTTTCTACGATAATCTTGGTGAGACGTCTGTCAGAAGTATGCAGAATCATCGGGATCGCACTTTTCGAGCTATTTCATGCGAGAAACACGTTATATGGCTGTTTTCACCACTCCACAGTGCGTTTGATATGCATAACCGGCGACATCTTGATTTTCGTGGTGTTTCCAGCTGAGATATGCATTTTCTGCGATAATCTTGGTGAGTCTTCTGTCAGAAGTGTGCAGAAACGTCGACATCCCTCTTTGCGAGCTATTTAATGCGAGAAACACGTTATCTGGTGTTTTCACCACTCCACAGTGCGTTTGATATGCAGAACCGGCGACATCTTGGTTTTCGTCGGGTTTCAAGCTGAGATATGCATATTCTACGATAATCTTGGTGAGACTTCTGTCAGAAGTATGCAGAATCTTCGAGATCGCTCTTTTCGAGCTACTTAATGCGAGAAACACGATATCTGGTGTTTTCACCACTCCACAGTGCGTTTGATATGCAGAACCGGCGACATCTTGGATTTCGTCGGGGTTCAAACTGAGAAATGCATTTTCTACTATAATGTTGGTGAGACTTCTGTCAGAAGTATGCAGAATCATCGAGATCGCTCTTTTCGAGCTATTTAATGCGAGAAACATGTTTTCTGGTGTATTCACCACTCCACAGTACGTTTGACATGCAGAACCGGCGAAATCTTGATTTTCGTGGTGTTTCCAGCTGAGATATGCATTTTCTGCGATAATCTTGGTGAGTCTTCTGTCAGAAGTATGCAGAAACGTCGACATCCCTCTTTTCGGGCTATTTAATGCGAGAAACACGTTTTCTGGTGTATTCACCACCCCACAGTACGTTTGACATGCAGAACCGGAGATATCTTGGTTTTGGTCGGGTTTCAAGCTGAGATATGCATTTTCTACGATAATCTTGGTGAGACTTCTGACAGATGTATGCAGAATCATCAGGATCGCTCTTTTGGAGCTACTTAATGCGAGATACACGTTTTCTGGTGTTTTCACCACTCCACGGTGCGTTTGATATGCAGAACCGGCGACATCTTGGATTTCGTCGGGGTTCAAACTGAGAAATGCATTTTCTACTATAATCTTGGTGAGACTTCTGTCAGAAGTATGCAGAATCTTCGAGATCGCTCTTTGCGAGCTACTTAATGCGAGAAACAAGATTTCGGGTGTTTTCACCACTCCACAGTGCGTTTGATATGCAGAACCGGCGACATCTTGGATTTCGTCGGGGTTGAATCTGAGATATGCATTTTCTGCGATAATCTTAGTGAGTCTTCTGTCAGAAGTATGCAGAATCATCGAGATCCCTCTTTGCGAGCTATTTAATGCGAGAAACACGTTATCTGGTGTTTTCACCACTCCACAGTACGTTTGATGTGCAGAACCGGAAATAACTTGGTTTTCGTGAGGTATCAAGCTGAGATATGCATTTTCTGCGATAATATTGGTGAGACTTCAGTCAGAAATATGCAGAATCATCTAGATCGCTCGTTTCGAGCTATTTAATGCGAAAAAACAAGTTTTCTGGTGTTTTCAACATTCCACAGTGCGTTTGATATGCAGAACCGGCAATATCTTGATTTTCGTGGTGTTTCCAGCTGAGATATGCATTTTCTGCGATAATCTTGATGATTCTTCTGTCAGAAGTATGTAGAATCATCTAGATCGCTCTTTTCGAGCTATTTAATGCGAGAAACGCGTTTTCTGGTGTATTCACCACTCCACGGTGCGTTTGATATGCAGAACCGGCGACATCTTGGATTTCGTCGGGGTTCAAACTGAGAAATGCATTTTCAACGATAATCATGGTGAGACTTCTGTCAGAAGTATGCAGAAACATCTAGATCCCTCTTTGCGAGCTATTTAATGCGAGAAACACGTTATCTGGTGTTTTCACCACTCCACAGTGCGTTTGATATGCAGAACCGGCGACATCTTGGATTTCGTCGGGTTTCAAGCTTTGATATGCATTTTCTACGATAAACTTGGTGAGACTTCTGTCAGAAGTATGCAGAATCTTCGAGATCGCTCTTTTCGAGCTAGTTAATGCGAGAAACACGATTTCGGGTGTTTTCACCACTCCACAGTGCGTTTGATATGCAGAACCGGCGACATCTTGGATTTCGTCGGGGTTCAAACTGAGATTTGCATTTTCTGCGATAATCTTGGTGAGTCTTCTGTCAGAAGTATGCAGAATCTTCGAGAACGCTCATTTCGAGCTGCTTAATTCGAGAAACACGTTTTCTGGTGCTTTCACCACTCCACAGTACGTTGGATATGCAGAACCGGCGATATCTTGGATTTCGTCGGGTTTCAATCTGAGATATGCATTTTCTTCGCTAATCTTGGTGAGACTTCTGTCAGAAGTATGCAGAATCTTCGAGATCGCTCGTTTCGAGCTACTTACTGCGACAAAACAAGTTTTCTGGTGTTTCCAAGATTCCACAGTGCGTTTGATATGCAGACCCGGGTATATCTTGATTTTCGTGGTGTTTCCAGCTGAGATATGCATTTTCTACGATTATCTTTGTGAGACTTCTGTCAGAAGTATGCAGAATCTTCGAGATCGCTCTTTGCGAGCTACTTAATGCAAGAAATACGATTTCGGGTGTTTTCACCACTCCACTGTGCGTTTGATATGCAGAACCGGCGACATCTTGGATTTCGTCGGTGTTCAAACTGAGATACGCATTTTCTGCGATAATCTTGGTGAGTCTTCTGTCAGAAGCATACAGAATCATCGGGATCGCTCTTTTCGAGCTATTTAATGCGAGAAACACGTTTTCTGGTGTTTACCACTCCACAGTACGTTTGATGTGCAGAACCGGAGATAACTTGGTTTTCGTGAGGTTTCAAGCTGAGATATGCATTTTCTTCGATAATCTTGGTGAGTCTTCTGTCAGAAGTATGCAGAATCATCCAGATCGCTCTTTTCGAGCTATTTAATGCGAGAAACACGTTATCTGGTGTTTTCACCACTCCACCGTGCGTTTGATATGCAGAAACGACGACATCTTGGCTTTCGTCGGGTATCAAGCTGAGATATGCATTTCCTGCGATAATCTTGGTGAGTCTTCTGTCAGAAGTATCCAGAATCATCCAGATCGCTCTTTTCGAGCTATTTAATGCGAGAAACACGTTTTCTGGTGTATTCACCACCCCACATTACGTTTGACATGCAGAACCGGAGATATCTTGGTTTCGGTCGGGTTTCAAGCTGAGATATGCATTTTCTACGATAATCTTGGTGAGACTTCTGTCAGAAGTATGCAGAATTTTCGAGATCGCTCAGTTCGAGCTACCTAATGCGAGAAACACGATATCTGGAGTTTTCACCACTTCACGGTGCGTTTGATATGCAGAACCGGCGACATCTTGGATTTCGTCGGGGTTCAAACTGAGAAATGCATTTTCTACGATAATCATGGTGAGACTTCTGTCAGAAGTATGCAGAATCTTCGAGATCGCTCTTTGCGAGCTACTTAATGCGAGAAACACGATTTCGGGTGTTTTCACCACTCCACAGTGCGTTTGATATGCAGAACCGGCGACATCTTGGATTTCGTCGGGGTTCAAACTGAGATATGCATTTTCTACTATAATCTTGGTGAGACTTCTGTCAGAAGTATGCAGAATCATCGAGATCGCTCTTTTCGAGCTATTTAATGCGAGAAACAAGATTTCGGGTGTTTTCGCCACTCCACAGTGCGTTTGATATGCAGAACCGGCGACATCTTGGATTTCGTCGGGGTTCAAACTGAGATATGCATTTTCTACTATAATCTTGGTGAGACTTCTGTCAGAAGTATGCAGAATCATCGAGATCGCTCTTTTCGAGCTATTTAATGCGAGGAACACGATTTTGGGTGTTTTCCCCACTCCACAGTGCGTTTGATATGCAGAACCGGCGACATCTTGGATTTCGTCGGGGTTCAAACTGAGAAATGCATTTTCTACGATAATGATGGTGAGACTTCTGTCAGAAGTATGCAGAATCTTCGAGATCGCTCTTTGCGAGCTACTTAATGCGAGAAACACGATTTCGGGTGTTTTCACCACTCCACAGTGCGTTTGATATGCAGAACCGGCGACATCTTGGATTTCGTCGGGGTTCAAACTGAGATATGCATTTTCTACTATAATCTTGGTGAGACTTCTGTCAGAAGTATGCAGAATCATCGAGATCGCTCTTTTCGAGCTATTTAATGCGAGAAACAAGATTTCGGGTGTTTTCGCCACTCCACAGTGCGTTTGATATGCAGAACCGGCGACATCTTGGATTTCGTCGGGGTTCAAACTGAGATATGCATTTTCTACTATAATCTTGGTGAGACTTCTGTCAGAAGTATGCAGAATCATCGAGATCGCTCTTTTCGAGCTATTTAATGCGAGGAACACGATTTTGGGTGTTTTCCCCACTCCACAGTGCGTTTGATATGCAGAACCGGCGACATCTTGGATTTCGTCGGGGTTCAAACTGAGATATGCATTTTCTGCGATAATCTTGGTGAGTCTTCTGTCAGAAGTATGCAGAATCATCGAGATCCCTCTTTGCGAGCAATTTAATGCGAGAAACACGTTATCTGGTGTTTTCACCACTCCACAGTACGTTTGATGTGCAGAACCGGCGACATCTTGGATTTCGTCGGGGTTCAAACTGAGAAATGCATTTTCTACGATAATCATGGTGAGATTTCTGTCAGAAGTATGCAGAATCTTCGAGATCGCTCTTTGCGAGCTACTTAATGCGAGAAACACGATTTCGGGTGTTTTCACCACTCCACAGTGCGTTTGATATGCAGAACCGGCGACATCTTGGTTTCGGTCGGGTTTCAAGCTGAGATATGCATTTTCTACGATAATCTTGGTGAGTCTTCCGTCAGAAGTATGCAGAATCATCGAGATCCCTCTTTGCGAGCTATTTAATGCGAGAAACACGTTTTCTGGTGTATTCACCACCCCACAGTACGTTTGACATGCTGAACCGGAGATATCTTGGTTTCGGTCGGGTTTCAAACTGAGATATGCATTTTCTACGATAATCTTGGTGAGACTTCTGTCAGAAGTATGCAGAATTTTCGAGATCGCTCAGTTCAAGCTACCTAATGCGAGAAACACGATATCTGGAGTTTTCACCACTTCACGGTGCGTTTGATATGCAGAACCGGCGACATCTTGGATTTCGTCGGGGTTCAAACTGAGAAATGCATTTTCTACGATAATCATGGTGAGACTTCTGTCAGAAGTATGCAGAATCTTCGAGATCGCTCTTTGCGAGCTACTTAATGCGAGAAACACGATTTCGGGTGTTTTCGCCACTCCACAGTGCGTTTGATATGCAGAACCGGCGACATCTTGGATTTCGTCGGGGTTCAAACTGAGATATGCATTTTCTGCGATAATCTTGGTGAGTCTTCAGTCAGAAGTATGCAGAATCATCGAGATCCCTCTTTGCGAGCAATTTAATGCGAGAAACACGTTATCTGGTGTTTTCACCACTCCACAGTACGATTGATGTGCAGAACCGGAGATAACTTGGTTTTCGTGAGGTATCAAGCTGAGATATGCATTTTCTGCGATAATATTGGTGAGACTTCAGTCAGAAGTATGCAGAATCATCTAGATCGCTCGTTTCGAGCTATTTAATGCGAAAAAACAAGTTTTCTGGTGTTTTCAACATTCCACAGTGCGTTTGATATGCAGAACCGGCAATATCTTGATTTTCGTGGTGTTTCCAGCTGAGATATGCATTTTCTGCGATAATCTTGATGATTCTTCTGTCAGAAGTATGTAGAATCATCTAGATCGCTCTTTTCGAGCTATTTAATGCGAGAAACGCGTTTTCTGGTGTATTCACCACTCCACGGTGCGTTTGATATGCAGAACCGGCGACATCTTGGATTTCGTCGGGGTTCAAACTGAGAAATGCATTTTCTACGATAATCATGGTGAGACTTCTGTCAGAAGTATGCAGAAACATCTAGATCCCTCTTTGCGAGCTATTTAATGCGAGAAACACGTTATCTGGTGTTTTCACCACTCCACAGTGCGTTTGATATGCAGAACCGGCGACATCTTGGATTTCGTCGGGTTTCAAGCTTTGATATGCATTTTCTACGATAAACTTGGTGAGACTTCTGTCAGAAGTATGCAGAATCTTCGAGATCGCTCTTTTCGAGCTAGTTAATGCGAGAAACACGATTTCGGGTGTTTTCACCACTCCACAGTGCGTTTGATATGCAGAACCGGCGACATCTTGGATTTCGTCGGGGTTCAAACTGAGATTTGCATTTTCTGCGATAATCTTGGTGAGTCTTCTGTCAGAAGTATGCAGAATCTTCGAGAACGCTCATTTCGAGCTGCTTAATTCGAGAAACACGTTTTCTGGTGTTTTCACCACTCCACAGTACGTTGGATATGCAGAACCGGCGATATCTTGGATTTCGTCGGGTTTCAATCTGAGATATGCATTTTCTTCGCTAATCTTGGTGAGACTTCTGTCAGAAGTATGCAGAATCTTCGAGATCGCTCTTTGCGAGCTACTTAATGCAAGAAATACGATTTCGGGTGTTTTCACCACTCCACAGTGCGTTTGATATGCAGAACCGGCGACATCTTGGATTTCGTCGGTGTTCAAACTGAGATACGCATTTTCTGCGATAATCTTGGTGAGTCTTCTGTCAGAAGCATACAGAATCATCGGGATCGCTCTTTTCGAGCTATTTAATGCGAGAAACACGTTTTCAGGTGTTTACCACTCCACAGTACGTTTGATGTGCAGAACCGGCGACATCTTGGATTTCGTCGGGGTTCAAACTGAGATATGCATTTTCTACTATAATCTTGGTGAGACTTCTGTCAGAAGTATGCAGAATCATCGAGATCGCTCTTTTCGAGCTATTTAATGCGAGGAACACGATTTTGGGTGTTTTCACCACTCCACAGTGCGTTTGATATGCAGAACCGGCGACATCTTGGTTTCGGTCGGGTTTCAAGCTGAGATATGCATTTTCTACGATAATCTTGGTGAGTCTTCTGTCAGAAGTATGCAGAATCATCGAGATCCCTCTTTGCGAGCTATTTAATGCGAGAAACACGTTTTCTGGTGTATTCACCACCCCACAGTACGTTTGACATGCAGAACCGGAGATATCTTGGTTTCGGTCGGGTTTCAAACTGAGATATGCATTTTCTACGATAATCTTGGTGAGACTTCTGTCAGAAGTATGCAGAATTTTCGAGATCGCTCAGTTCGAGCTACCTATTGCGAGAAACACGATATCTGGAGTTTTCACCACTTCACGGTGCGTTTGATATGCAGAACCGGCGACATCTTGGATTTCGTCGGGGTTCAAATTGAGAAATGCATTTTCTACGATAATCATGGTGAGACTTCTGTCAGAAGTATGCAGAATCTTCGAGATCGCTCTTTGCGAGCAATTTAATGCGAGAAACACGATTTCGGGTGTTTTCACCACTCCACAGTGCGTTTGATATGCAGAACCGGCGACATCTTGGATTTCGTCGGGGTTCAAACTGAGATATGCATTTTCTACTATAATCTTGGTGAGACTTCTGTCAGAAGTATGCAGAATCATCGAGATCGCTCTTTTCGAGCTATTTAATGCGAGAAACACGATTTCGGGTGTTTTCACCACTCCACAGTGCGTTTGATATGCAGAACCGGCGACATCTTGGTTTCGGTCGGGGTTCAAACTGAGATATGCATTTTCTGCGATAATCTTGGTGAGTCTTCTGTCAGAAGTATGCAGAATCATCGAGATCCCTCTTTGCGAGCAATTTAATGCGAGAAACACGTTATCTGGTGTTTTCACCACTCCACAGTACGTTTGATGTGCAGAACCGGCGACATCTTGGATTTCGTCGGGGTTCAAACTGAGAAATGCATTTTCTACGATAATCATGGTGAGACTTCTGTCAGAAGTATGCAGAATCTTCGGGATCGCTCTTTGCGAGCTACTTAATGCGAGAAACACGATTTCGGGTGTTTTCACCACTCCACAGTGCGTTTGATATGCAGAACCGGCGACATCTTGGTTTCGGTCGGGTTTCAAGCTGAGATATGCATTTTCTACGATAATCTTGGTGAGTCTTCTGTCAGAAGTATGCAGAATCATCGAGATCCCTCTTTGCGAGCTATTTAATGCGAGAAACACGTTTTCTGGTGTATTCACCACCCCACAGTACGTTTGACATGCAGAACCGGAGATATCTTGGTTTCGGTCGGGTTTCAAACTGAGATATGCATTTTCTACGATAATCTTGGTGAGACTTCTGTCAGAAGTATGCAGAATCATCGAGATCCCACTTTGCGAGCTATTTAATGCGAGAAACACGTTTTCTGGTGTATTCACCACTCCACAGTGCGTTTGACATGCAGAACCGGAGATATCTTGGTATCGTTCGGGATTCAAGCTGAGATATGCATTTTCTACGATAATCTTGGTGAGAGTTCTGTCAGAAGTATGCAGAATCTTCGAGATCGCTCTTTGCGAGCTACTTAATGCGAGAAACACGATTTCGGGTGTTTTCACCACTCCACAGTGCGTTTGATATGCAGAACCGGCGACATCTTGGATTTCGTCGGGGTTCAAACTGAGATATGCATTTTCTACTATAATCTTGGTGAGACTTCGGTCAGAAGTATGCAGAATCATCGAGATCGCTCTTTTCGAGCTATTAAATGCGAGAAACACAATTTCGGGTGTTTTCGCCACTCCACAGTGCGTTTGATATGCAGAACCGGCGACATGTTGGATTTCGTCGGGGTTCAAACTGAGATATGCATTTTCTGCGATAATCTTGGTGAGTCTTCTGTCAGAAGTATGCAGAATCATCGAGATCCCTCTTTGCGAGCTATTTAATGCGAGAAACACGTTATCTGGTGTTTTCACCACTCCACAGTACGTTTGATATGCAGAACCGGCGACATCTTGGATTTCGTCGGGTTTCAAGCTGAGATATGCATTTTCTACGATAATCTTGGTGAGACTGCTGTCAGAAGTATGCAGAAACATCTAGATCCCTCTTTGCGAGCTATTTAATGCGAGAAACACGTTTTCTGGTGTATTCACCACTCCACAGTACGTTTGATGTGCAGAACCGGAGATAACTTTGTTTTCGTGAGGTTTCAAGCAGAGATATGCATTTTCTACGATAATCTTTGTGAGACTTCTGTCAGAAGTATGCAGAATCTTCCAGATCGCTCTTTTCGACCTACTTAATGCGAGAAACACGATTTCGGTTGTTTTCACCACTCCACAGTGCGTTTGATATGCAGAACCGGCGACATCTTGGATTTCGTCGGGGTTCAAACTGAGATATGCATTTTCTGCGATAATCTTGGTGAGTCTTCTGTCAGAAGTATGCAGAATCATCGAGATCCCTCTTTGCGAGCTATTTAATGCGAGAAACACGTTATCTGGTGTTTTCACCACTCCACAGTAAGTTTGATGTGCAGAACCGGAGATAACTTGGTTTTCGTGAGGTTTCAAGCTGAGATATGCATTTTCTACGATAATCTTGGTGATACTTCTGTCAGAAGTATGCAGAATCTTCGAGAACGCTCTTTTCGAGCTGCTTAATGCGAGAAACACGTTTTCTGGTGTTTTCACCACTCCACAGTACGTTTGATATGCAGAACCGGCGACATCTTGGATTTCGTCGGGTTTCAAGCTGAGATATGCATTTTCTACGATAATCTTGGTGAGACTGCTGTCAGAAGTATGCAGAAACATCTAGATCCCTCTTTGCGAGCTATTTAATGCGAGAAACACGTTTTCTGGTGTATTCACCACTCCACAGTACGTTTGATGTGCAGAACCGGAGATAACTTTGTTTTCGTGAGGTTTCAAGCAGAGATATGCATTTTCTGCGATAATCTTGGTGAGACTTCTGTCAGAAGTATGCAGAATCATCGGGATCGCTCATTTCGAACTATTTAATGCGAGAAACACGTTATCTGGTTGTTTTCACCACTCCACAGTGTGTTTGATTTGCAGAACCGGCGACATCTTGATTTTCGTGAGGTTTCAAGCTGAGATATGCATTTTCTGCGATAATATTGGTGAGACTTCAGTCAGAAGTATGCAGAATCATCGAGATCCCACTTTGCGAGCTATTTAATGCGAGAAACACGTTTTCTGGTGTATTCACCACTCCACAGTGCGTTTGACATGCAGAACCGGAGATATCTTGGTATCGTTCGGGATTCAAGCTGAGATATGCATTTTCTACGATAATCTTGGTGAGAGTTCTGTCAGAAGTATGCAGAATCTTCGAGATCGCTCTTTGCGAGCTACTTAATGCGAGAAACACGATTTCGGGTGTTTTCACCACTCCACAGTGCGTTTTATATGCAGAACCGGCGACATCTTGGATTTCGTCGGGGTTCAAACTGAGATATGCATTTTCTACTATAATCTTGGTGAGACTTCGGTCAGAAGTATGCAGAATCATCGAGATCGCTCTTTTCGAGCTATTAAATGCGAGAAACACAATTTCGGGTGTTTTCGCCACTCCACAGTGCGTTTGATATGCAGAACCGGCGACATGTTGGATTTCGTCGGGGTTCAAACTGAGATATGCATTTTCTGCGATAATCTTGGTGAGTCTTCTGTCAGAAGTATGCAGAATCATCGAGATCCCTCTTTGCGAGCTATTTAATGCGAGAAACACGTTATCTGGTGTTTTCACCACTCCACAGTACGTTTGATATGCAGAACCGGCGACATCTTGGATTTCGTCGGGTTTCAAGCTGAGATATGCATTTTCTACGATAATCTTGGTGAGACTGCTGTCAGAAGTATGCAGAAACATCTAGATCCCTCTTTGCGAGCTATTTAATGCGAGAAACACGTTTTCTGGTGTATTCACCACTCCACAGTACGTTTGATGTGCAGAACCGGAGATAACTTTGTTTTCGTGAGGTTTCAAGCAGAGATATGCATTTTCTACGATAATCTTTGTGAGACTTCTGTCAGAAGTATGCAGAATCTTCCAGATCGCTCTTTTCGACCTACTTAATGCGAGAAACACGATTTCGGTTGTTTTCACCACTCCACAGTGCGTTTGATATGCAGAACCGGCGACATCTTGGATTTCGTCGGGGTTCAAACTGAGATATGCATTTTCTGCGATAATCTTGGTGAGTCTTCTGTCAGAAGTATGCAGAATCATCGAGATCCCTCTTTGCGAGCTATTTAATGCGAGAAACACGTTATCTGGTGTTTTCACCACTCCACAGTAAGTTTGATGTGCAGAACCGGAGATAACTTGGTTTTCGTGAGGTTTCAAGCTGAGATATGCATTTTCTACGATAATCTTGGTGATACTTCTGTCAGAAGTATGCAGAATCTTCGAGAACGCTCTTTTCGAGCTGCTTAATGCGAGAAACACGTTTTCTGGTGTTTTCACCACTCCACAGTACGTTTGATATGCAGAACCGGCGACATCTTGGATTTCGTCGGGTTTCAAGCTGAGATATGCATTTTCTACGATAATCTTGGTGAGACTGCTGTCAGAAGTATGCAGAAACATCTAGATCCCTCTTTGCGAGCTATTTAATGCGAGAAACACGTTTTCTGGTGTATTCACCACTCCACAGTACGTTTGATGTGCAGAACCGGAGATAACTTTGTTTTCGTGAGGTTTCAAGCAGAGATATGCATTTTCTGCGATAATCTTGGTGAGACTTCTGTCAGAAGTATGCAGAATCATCGGGATCGCTCATTTCGAACTATTTAATGCGAGAAACACGTTATCTGGTTGTTTTCACCACTCCACAGTGCGTTTGATTTGCAGAACCGGCGACATCTTGATTTTCGTGAGGTTTCAAGCTGAGATATGCATTTTCTGCGATAATATTGGTGAGACTTCAGTCAGAAGTATGCAGAATCATCTAGATCGCTCGTTTCGAGCTACTTAATGCGACAAAACAAGTTTTCTGGTGTTTCCAACATTCCACAGTGCGTTTGATATGCAGAACCGGCGATATCTTGATTTTCGTGGTGTTTCCAGCTGAGATATGCATTTTCTGCGATAATCTTGGTGAGTCTTCTGTCAGAAGTATGCAGAATCATCTAGATCGCTCTTTTCGTGCTATTTAATGCGAGAAACACGTTTTCTGGTGTATTCACCACTCCACAGTACGTTTGAGATGCAGAACCGGAGCTATCATGGTTTCGGTCGGGTTTCAAGCTGAGATATGCATTTTCTACGATAATCTTAGTGAGACATCTGTCACAAGTATGCAGAATCTTCGAGAACGCCCTTTTCGAGCTACTTAATGCGAGAAACACGTTTTATGGTGTTTTCACCACTCCACAGTACGTTTGATGTGCAGAACCGGAGATAACTTGGTTTTCGTTGAGGTTTCAAGCTGAGATATGCATTTTCTACGATAATCTTCGTGAGACTTCTGTCACAAGTATGCAGAATCTTCGAGAACGCTCTTTTCGAGATACTTAATGCGAGAAACACGTTATCTGGTGTTTTCACCACTCCACAGTACGTTTGATGTGCAGAACCGGAGATAACTTGGTTTTCGTGAGGTTTCAAGCTGAGATATGCATTTTCTACGATAATCTTGGTGATACTTCTGTCAGAAGTATGCAGAATCTTCGAGAACGCTCTTTTCTAGCTGCTTAATGCGAGAAACACGTTTTCTGGTGTTTTCACCACTCCACAGTACGTTTGATATGCAGAACCGGCGTCATCTTGGATTTCGTCGGGTTTCAAGCTGAGATATGCATTTTCTACGATAATCTTGGTGAGACTTCTGTCAGAAGTATGCAGAAACATCTAGATCCCTCTTTGCGAGCTATCTAATGCGAGAAACACGTCTTCTGGTGTATTCACCACTCCACAGTACGTTTGATGTGCAGAAACGGAGATAACTTTGCTTTCGTGAGGTTTCAAGCAGAGATATGCATTTTCTGCGATAATCTTGGTGAGACTTCTGTCAGAAGTATGCAGAATCATCGGGATCGCTCTTTTCGACCTATTTAATGCGAGAAACACGTTATCTGGTAGTTTTCACCACTCCACAGTGCGTTTGATTTGCAGAACCGGCGACATCTTGATTTTCGTGAGGTTTCAAGCAGAGATATGCATTTTCTGCGATAATATTGGTGAGACTTCAGTCAGAAGTATGCAGAATCATCTAGATCGCTCGTTTCGAGCTACTTAATGCGACAAAACAAGTTTTCTGGTGTTTCCAACATTCCACAGTGCGTTTGATATGCAGAACCGGCGATATCTTGATTTTCGTGGTATTTCCAGCTGAGATATGCATTTTCTGCGATAATCTTGGTGAGTCTTCTGTCAGAAGTATGCAGAATCATCTAGATCGCTCTTTTCGAGCTATTTAATGCGAGAAACACGTTTTCTGGTGTATTCACCACTCCACAGTACGTTTGAGATGCAGAACCGGAGCTATCATGGTTTCGGTCGGGTTTCAAGCTGAGATATGCATTTTCTACGATAATCTTAGTGAGACTTCTGTCACAAGTATGCAGAATCTTCGAGAACGCCCTTTTCGAGCTACTTAATGCGAGAAACACGATTTATGGTGTTTTCACCACTCCACAGTACGTTTGATGTGCAGAACCGGAGATAACTTGGTTTTCGTGAGGTTTCAAGCTGAGATATGCATTTTCTGCGATAATCTTGGTGAGACTTCTGTCAGAAGTATGCAGAATCATCGGGATCGCTCTTTTCGAGCTATTTAATGCGAAAAAACAAGTTTTCTGGTGTTTTCACCACTCCACAGTGCGTTTGATATGCAGAACCGGCGACATCTTGGATTTCGTCGGGTTTCAAGCTGAGATATGCATTTTCTACGATAATCTTTGTGAGACTTCTGTCAGAAATATGCAGAATCTTCCAGATCGCTCTATTCGAGCTACTTAATGCGAGAAACACGATTTCGGGTGTTTTCACCACTCCACAGTGCGTTTGATATGCAGAACCGGCGACATCTTGGATTTCGTCGGGGTTCAAACTGAGATATGCATTTTCTGCGATAATCTTGGTGAGTCTTCTGTCAGAAGTATGCAGAATCATCGAGATCCCTCTTTGCGAGCTATTTAATGCGAGAAACACGTTATCTGGTGTTTTCTCCACTCCACAGTAAGTTTGATGTGCAGAACCGGAGATAACTTGGTTTTCGTGAGGTTTCAAGCCGAGATATGCATTTTCTACGATAATCTTGGTGATACTTCTGTCAGAAGTATGCAGAATCTTCGAGAACGCTCTTTTCGAGCTGCTTAATGCGAGAAACACGTTTTCTGGTGTTTTCACCACTCCACAGTACGTTTGATATGCAGAACCGGCGACATCTTGGATTTCGTCGGGTTTCAAGCTGAGATATGCATTTTCTACGATAATCTTGGTGAGACTTCAGTCAGAAGTATGCAGAATCATCTAGATCGCTCGTTTCGAGCTACTTAATGCGACAAAACAAGTTTTCTGGTGTTTCCAACATTCCACAGTGCGTTTGATATGCAGAACCGGCGATATCTTGATTTTCGTGGTGTTTCCAGCTGAGATATGCATTTTCTGCGATAATCTTGGTGAGTCTTCTGTCAGAAGTATGCAGAATCATCTAGATCGCTCTTTTCGTGCTATTTAATGCGAGAAACACGTTTTCTGGTGTATTCACCACTCCACAGTACGTTTGAGATGCAGAACCGGAGCTATCATGGTTTCGGTCGGGTTTCAAGCTGAGATATGCATTTTCTACGATAATCTTAGTGAGACTTCTGTCACAAGTATGCAGAATCTTCGAGAACGCCCTTTTCGAGCTACTTAATGCGAGAAACACGTTTTATGGTGTTTTCACCACTCCACAGTACGTTTGATGTGCAGAACCGGAGATAACTTGGTTTTCGTTGAGGTTTCAAGCTGAGATATGCATTTTCTACGATAATCTTCGTGAGACTTCTGTCACAAGTATGCAGAATCTTCGAGAACGCTCTTTTCGAGATACTTAATGCGAGAAACACGTTATCTGGTGTTTTCACCACTCCACAGTACGTTTGATGTGCAGAACCGGAGATAACTTGGTTTTCGTGAGGTTTCAAGCTGAGATATGCATTTTCTACGATAATCTTGGTGATACTTCTGTCAGAAGTATGCAGAATCTTCGAGAACGCTCTTTTCTAGCTGCTTAATGCGAGAAACACGTTTTCTGGTGTTTTCACCACTCCACAGTACGTTTGATATGCAGAACCGGCGTCATCTTGGATTTCGTCGGGTTTCAAGCTGAGATATGCATTTTCTACGATAATCTTGGTGAGACTTCTGTCAGAAGTATGCAGAAACATCTAGATCCCTCTTTGCGAGCTATCTAATGCGAGAAACACGTCTTCTGGTGTATTCACCACTCCACAGTACGTTTGATGTGCAGAAACGGAGATAACTTTGCTTTCGTGAGGTTTCAAGCAGAGATATGCATTTTCTGCGATAATCTTGGTGAGACTTCTGTCAGAAGTATGCAGAATCATCGGGATCGCTCTTTTCGGCCTATTTAATGCGAGAAACACGTTATCTGGTAGTTTTCACCACTCCACAGTGCGTTTGATTTGCAGAACCGGCGACATCTTGATTTTCGTGAGGTTTCAAGCTGAGATATGCATTTTCTGCGATAATATTGGTGAGACTTCAGTCAGAAGTATGCAGAATCATCTAGATCGCTCGTTTCGAGCTACTTAATGCGACAAAACAAGTTTTCTGGTGTTTCCAACATTCCACAGTGCGTTTGATATGCAGAACCGGCGATATCTTGATTTTCGTGGTATTTCCAGCTGAGATATGCATTTTCTGCGATAATCTTGGTGAGTCTTCTGTCAGAAGTATGCAGAATCATCTAGATCGCTCTTTTCGAGCTATTTAATGCGAGAAACACGTTTTCTGGTGTATTCACCACTCCACAGTACGTTTGAGATGCAGAACCGGAGCTATCATGGTTTCGGTCGGGTTTCAAGCTGAGATATGCATTTTCTACGATAATCTTAGTGAGACTTCTGTCACAAGTATGCAGAATCTTCGAGAACGCCCTTTTCGAGCTACTTAATGCGAGAAACACGATTTATGGTGTTTTCACCACTCCACAGTACGTTTGATGTGCAGAACCGGAGATAACTTGGTTTTCGTGAGGTTTCAAGCTGAGATATGCATTTTCTACGATAATCTTCGTGAGACTTCTGTCACAAGTATGCAGAATCTTCGAGAATGCTCTTTTCGAGATACTTAATGCGAGAAACACGTTTTCTGGTGTTTTCACCACTCCACAGTACGTTTGATGTGCAGAACCGGAGATAACTTGGTTTTCGTGAGGTTTCAAGCTGAGATATGCATTTTCTGCGATAATCTTGGTGAGACTTCTGTCAGAAGTATGCAGAATCATCGGGATCGCTCTTTTCGAGCTATTTAATGCGAAAAAACAAGTTTTCTGGTGTTTTCACCACTCCACAGTACGTTTGACGTGAAGAACCGGCGACATCTTGATTTTCGTGAGAGTTCAAGCTGAGATATGTATTTGCTGCTATAATATTGGTGAGACTTCAGTCAGAAGTATGCAGAATCATCTAGATCGCTCGTTTCGAGCTACTTACTGCGACAAAACAAGTTTTCTGGTGTTTCCAACATTCCACAGTGCGTTTGATATGCAGACCCGGGTATATCTTGATTTTCGTGGTGTTTCCAGCTGAGATATGCATTTTCAGCGATAATCTTGGTGAGTCTTCTGTCAGAAGTATGCAGAATCATCTAGATCGCTCTTTTCGAGCTATTTAATGCGAAAAAACAAGTTTTCTGGTGTTTTCAACATTCCACAGTGCGTTTTATATGCAGAACCGGCGATATCTTGATTTTCGTGGTGTTTCCAGTTGAGATATTCATTTTCTGCGATAATCTTGGTGAGTCTTCTGTCAGAAGTATGCAGAATCATCGAGATCCCTCTTTGCGAGCTATTTAATGCGAGAAACACGTTATCTGGTGTTTTCACCAATCCACAGTACGTTTGATGTGCAGAAACGGAGATAACTTGGTTTTCGTGAGGTTTCAAGCTGAGATATGCATTTTCTACGATAATCTTGGTGAGACTTCTGTCAGAAGCATGCAGAATCTTCGAGAACGCTCATTTCGAGCTGCTTAATGCGAGAAACACGTTTTCTGGTGTTTTCACCACTCCACAGTACGTTTGATATGCAGAACCGGCGACATCTTGGATATCGTCGGGTTTCAAGCTGAGATATGCATTTTCTGCGATAATATTGGTGAGACTTCTGTCAGAAGTATCCAGAATCATCTAGATCGCTCGTTTCGAGCTATTTAATGCGAAAAAACAAGTTTTCTGGTGTTTTCCACATTCCACAGTGCGTTTGATATGCAGAACCAGCGATATCTTGATTTTCGTGGTGTTTCCAGCTGAGATATGCATTTTCTGCGATAATCTTGATGAGTCTTCTGTCAGAAGTATGTAGAATCATCTAGATCGCTCTTTTCGTGCTATTTAATGCGAGAAACACGTTTTCTGGTGTATTCACCACTCCACAGTGCGTTTGACATGCAGAACCGGAGATATCTTGGTTTCGGTCGGGTTTCAAGCTGAGATATGCATTTTCTACGATAATCATGGTGTGACTTCTGTCAAAAGTATTCAGAATCTTTGAGAACGCTCTTTTCGAGCTGCTTAATGCGAGAAACATGTTTTCTGGTGTTTTCACCACTCCACAGTGCGTTTGATATGCAGAACCGGCGACATCTTGGATTTCGTCGGGTTTCAAGCTGAGATATGCATTTTCTACGATAATCTTTGTGAGACTTCTGTCAGAAGTATGCAGAATCTTCGAGATCGCTCTTTTCGAGCTACTTAATGCGAGAAACACGATTTCGGGTGTTTTCACCACTCCACAGTGCGTTTGATATGCAGAACCGGCGACATCTTGGATTTCGTCGGGTTTCAAGCTGAGATATGCATTTTCTACGATAATCTTTGTGAGACTTCTGTCAGAAGTATGCAGAATCTTCGAGATCGCTCTTTTCGAGCTACTTAATGCGAGAAACACGATTTCGGGTGTTTTCACCACTCCACAGTGCGTTTGATATGCAGAACCGGCGACATCTTCGATTTCGTCGGGGTTCAAACTGAGATATGCATTTTCTACGATAATCTTGGTGAGACTTCTGTCAGAAGTATGCAGAAACATCTAGATCCCTCTTTGCGAGCTATCTAATGCGAGAAACACGTCTTCTGGTGTATTCACCACTCCACAGTACGTTTGATGTGCAGAAACGGAGATAACTTTGCTTTCGTGAGGTTTCAAGCAGAGATATGCATTTTCTGCGATAATCTTGGTGAGACTACTGTCAGAAGTATGCAGAATCATCGGGATCGCTCTTTTCGACCTATTTAATGCGAGAAACACGTTATCTGGTTGTTTTCACCACTCCACAGTGCGTTTGATTTGCAGAACCGGCGACATCTTGATTTTCGTGAGGTTTCAAGCTGAGATATGCATTTTCTGCGATAATATTGGTGAGACTTCAGTCAGAAGTATGCAGAATCATCTAGATCGCTCTTTTCGAGCTATTTAATGCGAGAAACACGTTTTCTGGTGTATTCACCACTCCACAGTACGTTTGAGATGCAGAACCGGTGCTATCATGGTTTCGGTCGGGTTTCAAGCTGAGATATGCATTTTCTACGATAATCTTAGTGAGACTTCTGTCACAAGTATGCAGAATCTTCGAGAACGCCCTTTTCGAGCTACTTAATGCGAGAAACACGTTTTATGGTGTTTTCACCACTCCACAGTACGTTTGATGTGCAGAACAGGAGATAACTTGGTTTTCGTGAGGTTTCAAGCTGAGATATGCATTTTCTACGATAATCTTCGTGAGACTTCTGTCACAAGTATGCAGAATCTTCGAGAACGCTCTTTTCGAGATACTTAATGCGAGAAACACGTTTTCTGGTGTTTTCACCACTCCACAGTACGTTTGATGTGCAGAACCGGAGATAACTTGGTTTTCGTGAGGTTTCAAGCTGAGATATGCATTTTCTGCGATAATCTTGGTGAGACTTCTGTCAGAAGTATGCAGAATCATCGGGATCGCTCTGTTCGAGCTATTTAATGCGAAAAAACAAGTTTTCTGGTGTTTTCACCACTCCACAGTACGTTTGATATGCAGAACCGGCGATATCTTGGATTTCGTCGGGTTTCAATCTGAGATATGCATTTTCTTCGATAATCTTGGTGAGACTTCTGTCAGAAGTATGCAGAATCTTCGAGATCGCTCGTTTCGAGCTACTTACTGCGACAAAACAAGTTTTCTGGTGTTTCCAAGATTCCACAGTGCGTTTGATATGCAGACCCGGGTATATCTTGATTTTCGTGGTGTTTCCAGCTGAGATATGCATTTTCTACGATTATCTTTGTGAGACTTCTGTCAGAAGTATGCAGAATCTTCGAGATCGCTCTTTGCGAGCTACTTAATGCAAGAAATACGATTTCGGGTGTTTTCACCACTCCACAGTGCGTTTGATATGCAGAACCGGCGACATCTTGGATTTCGTCGGGGTTCAAACTGAGATACGCATTTTCTGCGATAATCTTGGTGAGTCTTCTGTCAGAAGCATACAGAATCATCGGGATCGCTCTTTTCGAGCTATTTAATACGAGAAACACGTTTTCTGGTGTTTTCACCACTCCACAGTACGTTTGATGTGCAGAACCGGAGATAACTTGGTTTTCGTGAGGTTTCAAGCTGAGATATGCATTTTCTTCGATAATCTTGGTGAGTCTTCTGTCAGAAGTATGCAGAATCATCCAGATCGCTCTTTTCGAGCTATTTAATGCGAGAAACACGTTATCTGGTGTTTTCACCACTCCACCGTGCGTTTGATATGCAGAACCGACGACATCTTGGCTTTCGTCGGGTATCAAGCTGAGATATGCATTTCCTGCGATAATCTTGGTGAGTCTTCTGTCAGAAGTATGCAGAATCATCCAGATCGCTCTTTTCGAGCTATTTAATGCGAGAAACACGATTTCGGGTGTTTTCACCACTCCACAGTGCGTTTGATATGCAGAACCGGCGACATCTTGGATTTCGTCGGGGTTCAAACTGAGATATGCATTTTCTACTATAATCTTGGTGAGACTTCTGTCAGAAGTATGCAGAATCATCGAGATCGCTCTTTTCGAGCTATTAATGCGAGAAACACGATTTCGGGTGTTTTCGCCACTCCACAGTGCGTTTGATATGCAGAACCGGCGACATCTTGGATTTCGTCGGGGTTCAAACTGAGATATGCATTTTCTACTATAATCTTGGTGAGACTTCTGTCAGAAGTATGCAGAATCATCGAGATCGCTCTTTGCGAGATACTTAATGCGAGAAACACGATTTCGGGTGTTTTCACCACTCCACAGTGCGTTTGATATGCAGAACCGGCGACATCTTGGTTTCGGTCGGGTTTCAAGCTGAGATATGCATTTTCTACGATAATCTTGGTGAGTCTTCTGTCAGAAGTATGCAGAATCATCGAGATCCCTCTTTGCGAGCTATTTAATGCGAGAAACACGTTTTCTGGTGTATTCACCACCCCACAGTACGTTTGACATGCAGAACCGGAGATATCTTGGTTTCAGTCCGGTTTCAAACTGAGATATGCATTTTCTACGATAATCTTGGTGAGACTTCTGTCAGAAGTATGCAGAATCTTCGAGAACGCTCATTTCGAGCAATTTAATGCGAAAAAACAAGTTTTCTGGTGTTTTCACCACTCCACAGTGCGTTTGATATGCAGAACCGGCAATATCTTGATTTTCGTGGTGTTTTCAGCTGAGATATGCATTTTCTGCGATAATCTTTATGAGTCTTCTGTCAGATGTATGTAGAATCATCTAGATCGCTCTTTGCGAGCTACTTAATGCGAGAAATACGATTTCGGGTGTTTTCACCACTCCACAGTGCGTTTGATATGCAGAACCGGCGACATGTTGGATTTCGTCGGGGTTCAAACTGAGATATGCATTTTCTGCGATAATCTTGGTGAGTCTTCTGTCAGAAGTATGCAGAATCATCGAGATCCCTCTTTGCGAGCTATTTAATGCGAGAAACACGTTTTCTGGTGTATTCACCACTCCACAGTACGTTTGACTTGCAGAACCGGCGAAATCTTTATTTTCGTGGTGTTTCCAGCTGAGATATGCATTTACTGCGATAATCTTGGTGAGCCTTCTGTCAGAAGTATGCAGAATCATAGAGATCCCTCTTTGCGAGCTATTTAATGCGAGAAACACGTTATCTGGTGTTTTCACCACTCCACAGTACGTTTGATTTGCAGAACCGGAGATAACTTGGTTTTCGTGAGGTTTCAAGCTGAGATATGCATTTTCTACGATAATCTTGGTGAGACTTCTGTCAGAAGTATGCAGAATCTTCGAGAACGCTCATTTCGAGCTGCTTAATGCGAGAAACACGTTTTCTGGTGTTTTCACCACTCCACAGTACGTTTGATATGCAGAACCGGCGACATCTTGGATTTCGTCGGGTTTCAAGCTGAGATATGCATTTTCTACGATAATCTTGGTGAGACTTCTGTCAGAAGTATGCCGAATCATCGGGATCGCTCTTTTCGAGCTATTTCATGCGAGAAACACGTTATATGGTTGTTTTCACCACTCCACAGTGCGTTTGAAATGCATTACCGGCGATATCTTTATTTTCGTGGTGTTTCCAGCTGAGATATGCATTCTCTGCGATAATCTTGGTGAGTCTTCTGTCAGAAGTATGCAGAATCATCTAGATCGCTCTTTTCGAGCTATTTAATGCGAAAAAACAAGTTTTCTGGTGTTTTCAACATTCCACAGTGCGTTTTATATGCAGAACCGGCGATATCTTGATTTTCGTGGTGTTTCCAGCTGAGATATTCATTTTCTGCGATAATCTTGGTGAGTCTTCTGTCAGAAGTATGCAGAATCATCATCGAGATCCCTCTTTGCGAGCTATTTAATGCGAGAAACACGTTATCTGGTGTTTTCACCACTCCACAGTACGTTTGATGTGCAGAACCGGAGATAACTTGGTTTTCGTGAGGTTTCAAGCTGAGATATGCATTTTCTACGATAATCTTGGTGAGACTTCTGTCAGAAGTATGCAGAATCTTCGAGAACGCTCATTTCGAGCTGCTTAATGCGAGAAACACGATTTCGGGTGTTTTCACCACTCCACAGTGCGTTTGATATGCAGAACCGGCGACATCTTGGATTTCGTCGGGGTTCAAACTGAGAAATGCATTTTCTGCGAAAATCTTGGTGAGTCTTCTGTCAGAAGTATGCAGAATCATCGAGATCCCTCTTTGCGAGCTATTTTATGCGAGAAACACGTTATCTTGTGTTTTCACCACTCCACAGTAAGTTTGATGTGCAGAACCGGAGATAACTTGGTTTTCGTGAGGTTTCAAGCTGAGATATGCATTTTCTACGATAATCTTGGTGATACTTCTGTCAGAAGTATGCAGAATCTTCCAGATCGCTCTTTTCGAGCTACATAATGCGAGAAACACGATTTCGGGTGTTTTCACCACTCCACAGTGCGTTTGATATGCAGAACCGGCGACATCTTGGATTTCGTGGTGTTTCCAGCTGAGATATGCATTTTCTGCGATAATCTTGGTGAGTCTTCTGTCAGAAGTATGCAGAATCATCTAGATCGCTCTTTTCGAGCTACTTAATGCGAGAAACACGTTTTCTGGTGTATTCACCACTCCACAGTACGTTTGAGATGCAGAACCGGAGATATCATGGTTTCGGTCGGGTTTCAAGCTGAGATATGCATTTTCTACGATAATCTTAGTGAGACTTCTGTCACAAGTATGCAGAATCTTCGAGAACGCCCTTTTCGAGCTACTTAATGCGAGAAACACGTTTTCTGGTGTTTTCACCACTCCACAGTACGTTTGATGTGCAGAACCGGAGATAACTTGGTTTTCGTGAGGTTTCAAGCTGAGATATGCATTTTCTGCGATAATCTTGGTGAGACTTCTGTCAGAAGTATGCAGAATCTTCCAGATCGCTCTTTTCGAGCTACATAATGCGAGAAACACGATTTCGGGTGTTTTCACCACTCCACAGTGCGTTTGATATGCAGAACCGGCGACATCTTGGATTTCGTGGTGTTTCCAGCTGAGATATGCATTTTCTGCGATAATCTTGGTGAGTCTTCTGTCAGAAGTATGCAGAATCATCGAGATCCCTCCTTGCGAGCTATTTTATGCGAGAAACACGTTATCTTGTGTTTTCACCACTCCACAGTAAGTTTGATGTGCAGAACCGGAGATAACTTGGTTTTCGTGAGGTTTCAAGCTGAGATATGCATTTTCTACGATAATCTTGGTGATACTTCTGTCAGAAGTATGCAGAATCATCTAGATCGCTCTTTTCGAGCTATTTAATGCGAGAAACACGTTATCTGGTGTTTTCACCACTCCACAGTGCGTTTGATATGCAGAACCGGCGACATCTTAGATTTCGTCGGGTTTCAAGCTGAGATATGCATTTTCTACGATAATCTTTGTGAGACTTCTGTCAGAAGTATGCAGAATCTTCCAGATCGCTCTTTTCGAGCTACATAATGCGAGAAACACGATTTCTGGTGTTTTCACCACTCCACAGTGCGTTTGATATGCAGAACCGGCGACATCTTGGATTTCGTGGTGTTTCCAGCTGAGATATGCATTTTCTGCGATAATCTTGGTGAGTCTTCTGTCAGAAGTATGCAGAATCATCTAGATCGCTCTTTTCGAGCTATTTAATGCGAGAAACACGTTTTCTGGTGTATTCACCACTCCACAGTACGTTTGAGATGCAGAACCGGAGATATCATGGTTTCGGTCGGGTTTCAAGCTGAGATATGCATTTTCTACGATAATCTTTGTGAGACTTCTGTCAGAAGTATGCAGAATCTTCCAGATCGCTCTTTTCGAGCTACATAATGCGAGAAACACGATTTCTGGTGTTTTCACCACTCCACAGTGCGTTTGAGATGCAGAACCGGAGATAACTTGGTTTTCGTGAGGTTTCAAGCTGAGATATGCATTTTCTGCGATAATCTTGGTGAGACTTCTGTCAGAAGTATGCAGAATCTTCGAGATCGCTCTTTTCGAGCTACTTAATGCGAGAAACACGATTTCGTGTGTTTTCACCACTCCACAGTGCGTTTGATATGCAGAACCGGCGACATCTTGGATTTCGTCGGGGTTCAAACTGAGATATGCATTTTCTGCGAAAATCTTGGTGAGTCTTCTGTCAGAAGTATGCAGAATCATCGAGATCCCTCTTTGCGAGCTATTTAATGCGAGAAACACGTTATCTGGTGTTTTCACCACTCCACAGTACGTTTGATGTGCAGAACCGGAGATAACTTGGTTTTCGTGAGGTTTCAAGCTGAGATATGCATTTTCTAAAATAATCTTGGTGATACTTCTGTCAGAAGTATGCAGAATCTTCGAGATCGCTCTTTGCGAGCTACTTAATGCAAGAAATACGATTTCGGGTGTTTTCACCACTCCACAGTGCGTTTGATATGCAGAACCGGCGACATCTTGGATTTCGTCGGGGTTCAAACTGAGATACGCATTTTCTGCGATAATCTTGGTGAGTCTTCTGTCAGAAGTATGCAGAATCATCGAGATCCCTCTTTGCGAGCTATTTAATGCGAGAAACACGTTTTCTGGTGTTTTCAACATTCCACAGTGCGTTTTATATGCAGAACCGGCGATATCTTGATTTTCGTGGTGTTTCCAGCTGAGATATTCATTTTCTGCGATAATCTTGGTGAGTCTTCTGTCAGAAGTATGCAGAATCATCGAGATCCCTCTTTGCGAGCAATTTAATGCGAGAAACACGTTATCTGGTGTTTTCACCACTCCACAGTACGTTTGATGTGCAGAACCGGAGATAACTTGGTTTTCGTGAGGTTTCAAGCTGAGATATGCATTTTCTGCGATAATATTGGTGAGACTTCAGTCAGAAGTATGCAGAATCATCTAGATCGCTCGTTTCGAGCAATTTAATGCGAAAAAACAAGTTTTCTGGTGTTTTCACCACTCCACAGTGCGTTTGATATGCAGAACCGGCAATATCTTGATTTTCGTGGTGTTTTCAGCTGAGATATGCATTTTCTGCGATAATCTTTATGAGTCTTCTGTCAGAAGTATGTAGAATCATCTAGATCGCTCTTTGCGAGCTACTTAATGCGAGAAATACGATTTCGGGTGTTTTCACCACTCCACAGTGCGTTTGATATGCAGAACCGGCGACATCTTGGATTTCGTCGGGGTTCAAACTGAGATATGCATTTTCTGCGATAATCTTGGTGAGTCTTCTGTCAGAAGCATGCAGAATCATCGAGATCCCTCTTTGCGAGCTATTTAATGCGAGAAACACGTTATCTGGTGTTTTCACCACTCCACAGTACGTTTGATTTGCAGAACCGGAGATAACTTGGTTTTCGTGAGGTTTCAAGCTGAGATATGCATTTTCTACGATAATCTTGGTGAGACTTCTGTCAGAAGTATGCAGAATCTTCGAGAACGCTCATTTCGAGCTGCTTAATGCGAGAAACACGTTTTCTGGTGTTTTCACCACTCCACAGTACGTTTGATATGCAGAACCGGCGACATCTTGGATTTCGTCGGGTTTCAAGCTGAGATATGCATTTTCTACGATAATCTTGGTGAGACTTCTGTCAGAAGTATGCCGAATCATCGGGATCGCTCTTTTCGAGCTATTTCATGCGAGAAACACGTTATATGGTTGTTTTCACCACTCCACAGTGCGTTTGATATGCATTACCGGCGATATCTTTATTTTCGTGGTGTTTCCAGCCGAGATATGCATTCTCTGCGATAATCTTGGTGAGTCTTCTGTCAGAAGTATGCAGAATCATCTAGATCGCTCTTTTCGAGCTATTTAATGCGAAAAAACAAGTTTTCTGGTGTTTTCAACATTCCACAGTGCGTTTTATATGCAGAACCGGCGATATCTTGATTTTCGTGGTGTTTCCAGCTGAGATATTCATTTTCTGCGATAATCTTGGTGAGTCTTCTGTCAGAAGTATGCAGAATCATCATCGAGATCCCTCTTTGCGAGCTATTTAATGCGAGAAACACGTTATCTGGTGTTTTCACCACTCCACAGTACGTTTGATGTGCAGAACCGGAGATAACTTGGTTTTCGTGAGGTTTCAAGCTGAGATATGCATTTTCTACGATAATCTTGGTGAGACTTCTGTCAGAAGTATGCAGAATCTTCGAGAACGCTCATTTTGAGCTGCTTAATGCGAGAAACACGATTTCGGGTGTTTTCACCACTCCACAGTGCGTTTGATATGCAGAACCGGCGACATCTTGGATTTCGTCGGGGTTCAAACTGAGAAATGCATTTTCTGCGAAAATCTTGGTGAGTCTTCTGTCAGAAGTATGCAGAATCTTCGAGAACGCTCATTTCGAGCTGCTTAATGCGAGAAACACGTTTTCTGGTGTTTTCACCACTCCACAGTACGTTTGATATGCAGAACCGGCGACATCTTGGATTTCGTCGGGTTTCAAGCTGAGATATGCATTTTCTACGATAATCTTGGTGAGACTTCTGTCAGAAGTATGCCGAATCATCGGGATCGCTCTTTTCGAGCTATTTCATGCGAGAAACACGTTATATGGTTGTTTTCACCACTCCACAGTGCGTTTGATATGCATTACCGGCGATATCTTTATTTTCGTGGTGTTTCCAGCCGAGATATGCATTCTCTGCGATAATCTTGGTGAGTCTTCTGTCAGAAGTATGCAGAATCATCTAGATCGCTCTTTTCGAGCTATTTAATGCGAAAAAACAAGTTTTCTGGTGTTTTCAACATTCCACAGTGCGTTTTATATGCAGAACCGGCGATATCTTGATTTTCGTGGTGTTTCCAGCTGAGATATTCATTTTCTGCGATAATCTTGGTGAGTCTTCTGTCAGAAGTATGCAGAATCATCATCGAGATCCCTCTTTGCGAGCTATTTAATGCGAGAAACACGTTATCTGGTGTTTTCACCACTCCACAGTACGTTTGATGTGCAGAACCGGAGATAACTTGGTTTTCGTGAGGTTTCAAGCTGAGATATGCATTTTCTACGATAATCTTGGTGAGACTTCTGTCAGAAGTATGCAGAATCTTCGAGAACGCTCATTTTGAGCTGCTTAATGCGAGAAACACGATTTCGGGTGTTTTCACCACTCCACAGTGCGTTTGATATGCAGAACCGGCGACATCTTGGATTTCGTCGGGGTTCAAACTGAGAAATGCATTTTCTGCGAAAATCTTGGTGAGTCTTCTGTCAGAAGTATGCAGAATCATCGAGATCCCTCTTTGCGAGCTATTTTATGCGAGAAACACGTTATCTGGTGTTTTCACCACTCCACAGTAAGTTTGATGTGCAGAACCGGAGATAACTTGGTTTTCGTGAGGTTTCAAGCTGAGATATGCATTTTCTACGATAATCTTGGTGAGACTTCTGTCAGAAGTATGCAGAATCATCGGGATCGCTCTTTTCGAACTATTTAATGCGAGAAACACGTTATCTGGTTGTTTTCACCACTCCACAGTGCGTTTGATTTGCAGAACCGGCGACATCTTGATTTTCGTGAGGTTTCAAGCTGAGATATGCATTTTCTGCGATAATATTGGTGAGACTTCAGTCAGAAGTATGCAGAATCATCTAGATCGCTCTTTTCGAGCTATTTAATGCGAAAAAACACGTTTTCTGGTGTTTTCACTACTCCACAGTACGTTTGATATGCAGAACCGGCGACATCTTGGACTTCGTCGGGTTTCAAGCTGAGATATGCATTTTCTGCGATAATATTGGTGAGACTTCAGTCAGAAGTAAGTAGAATCATCTAGATCGCTCTTTTCGAGCTATTTAATGCGAGAAACACGTTATCTGGTGTTTTCACCACTCCACAGTGCGTTTGATATGCAGAACCGGCGACATCTTGGATTTCGTCGGGTTTCAAGCTGAGATATGCATTTTCTACGATAATCTTTGTGAGACTTCTGTCAGAAGTATGCAGAATCTTTCAGATCGCTCTTTTCGAGCTACTTAATGCGAGAAACACGATTTCGGGTGTTTTCACCACTCCACAATGCGTTTGATATGCAGAACCGGCGACATCTTGGATTTCGTCGGGGTTCAAACTGAGATATGCATTTTCTGCGATAATCTTGATGAGTCTTCTGTCATAAGTATGTAGAATTATCTAGATCGCTCTTTTCGAGCTATTTAATTGCGGGAAACACGTTTTCTGGTGTATTCACCACTCCACAGTGCGTTTGACATGCAGAACCGGAGACATCTTGGTTTCGGTCGGGTTTCAAGCTGAGATATGCATTTTCTACGATAATCTTGGTGAGACTTCTGTCAGAAGTATGCAGAATCATCGAGATCCGTCTTTGCGAGCTATTTAATGCGTGAAACACGTTATCTGGTGTTTTCACCACTCCACAGTGCGTTTGATATGCAGAACCGGCGATATCTCGATTTTCGTGGTGTTTCCAGCTGAGATATGCATTTTCTGCGATAATCTTGGTGAGACTTCTGTCAGAAGTATGTAGAATCATCTAGATCGCTCTTTTCGAGCTATTTAATGCGAGAAACACGATATCTGGTGTTTTCACCACTCCACAGTGCGCTTGATATGCAGAACCGGCGACATCTTGGATTTCGTCGGGGTTCAATCTGAGATATGCATTTTCTACTATAATCTTGGTGAGACTTCTGTCAGAAGTATGCAGAATCATCGAGATCGCTCTTTTCGAGCTATTTAATGCGATAAACACGTTTTCTGGTGTATTCACCACTCCACAGAACGTTTGATATGCAGAACCGGCGACATCTTGATTTTCGTGAGGTTTCAAGCTGAGATATGCATTTTCTGCGATAATATTGGTGAGACTTCAGTCAGAAGTATGCAGAATCATCTAGATCGCTCGTTTCGAGCTATTTAGTGCGAAAAAACAAGTTTTCTGGTGTTTTCCACATTCCACAGTGCGTTTGATATGCAGAACCGGCGATATCTTGATTTTCGTGGTATTTCCAGCTGAGATATGCATTTTCTGCGATAATCTTGATGAGTCTTCTGTCAGAAGTATGTAGAATCATCTAGATCGCTCTTTTCGAGCTATTTAATGCGAGAAACACGATATCTGGTGTTTTCACCACTCCACAGTGCGCTTGATATGCAGAACCGGCGACATCTTGGATTTCGTCGGGGTTCAATCTGAGATATGCATTTTCTACTATAATCTTGGTGAGACTTCTGTCAGAAGTATGCAGAATCATCGAGATCGCTCTTTTCGAGCTATTTAATGCGAGAAACACGTTTTCTGGTGTATTCACCACTCCACAGTACGTTTGACATGCAGAAACGGCGAAATCTTGATTTTCGTGGTGTTTCCAGCTGAGATATGCATTTTCTGCGATAATCTTGGTGAGTCTTCTGTCAGAAGTATGCAGAAACATCTAGATCCCTCTTTGCGAGCTATTGAATGCGAGAAACACGTTTTCTGGTGTATTCACCACTCCACAGTACGTTTGACATGCAGAACCGGCAATATCTTGATTTTCGTGGTGTTTTCAGCTGAGATATGCATTTTCTGCGATAATCTTTATGAGTCTTCTGTCAGAAGTATGTAGAATCATCTAGATCGCTCTTTGCGAGCTACTTAATGCGAGAAATACGATTTCGGGTGTTTTCACCACTCCACAGTGCGTTTGATATGCAGAACCGGCGACATCTTGGATTTCGTCGGGGTTCAAACTGAGATATGCATTTTCTGCGAAAATCTTGGTGAGTCTTCTGTCAGAAGTATGCAGAATCATCGAGATCCCGCTTTGCGAGCTATTTAAGGCGAGAAACACGTTATCTGGTGTTTTCACCACTCCACAGTACGTTTGATGTGCAGAACCGGAGATAACTTTGTTTTCGTGAGGTTTCAAGCAGAGATATGCATTTTCTGCGATAATCTTGGTGAGACTTCTGTCAGAAGTATGCAGAATCATCGGGATCGCTCTTTTCGAGCTATTTAATGCGAGAAACACGTTATCTGGTTGTTTTCACCACTCCACAGTGCGTTTGATTTGCAGAACCGGCGACATCTTGATTTTCGTGAGGTTTCAAGCTGAGATATGCATTTTCTGCGATAATATTGGTGAGACTTCAGTCAGAAGTATGCAGAATCATCTAGATCGCTCGTTTCGAGCTACTTAATGCGACAAAACAAGTTTTCTGGTGTTTCCAACATTCCACAGTGCGTTTGATATGCAGAACCGGCGATATCTTGATTTTCGTGGTGTTTCCAGCTGAGATATGCATTTTCTGCGATAATCTTGGTGAGTCTTCCGTCAGAAGTATGCAGAATCATCTAGATCGCTCTTTTCGAGCTATTTAATGCGAGAAACACGTTTTCTGGTGTATTCACCACTCCACAGTACGTTTGAGATGCAGAACCGGAGATATCATGGTTTCGGTCGGGTTTCAAGCTGAGATATGCATTTTCTACGATAATCTTTGTGAGTCTTCTGTCAGAAGTATGCAGAATCTTCGAGATCGCTCTTTTCGAGCTACTTAATGCGAGAAACACGATTTCGGGTGTTTTCACCACTCCACAGTGCGTTTGATATGCAGAACCGGCGACATCTTGATTTTCGTGAGGTTTCAAGCTGAGATATGCATTTTCTGCGATAATATTGGTGAGACTTCAGTCAGAAGTATGCAGAATCATCTAGATCGCTCGTTTCGAGCTACTTAATGCAACAAAACAAGTTTTCTGGTGTTTCCAACATTCCACAGTGCGTTTGATATGCAGAACCGGCGATATCTTGATTTTCGTGGTGTTTCCAGCTGAGATATGCATTTTCTGCGATAATCTTGGTGAGTCTTCCGTCAGAAGTATGCAGAATCATCTAGATCGCTCTTTTCGAGCTATTTAATGCGAGAAACACGTTTTCTGGTGTATTCACCACTCCACAGTACGTTTGAGATGCAGAACCGGAGATATCATGGTTTCGGTCGGGTTTCAAGCTGAGATATGCATTTTCTACGATAATCTTTGTGAGTCTTCTGTCAGAAGTATGCAGAATCTTCGAGATCGCTCTTTTCGAGCTACTTAATGCGAGAAACACGATTTCGGGTGTTTTCACCACTCCACAGTGCGTTTGATATGCAGAACCGGCGACATCTTGGATTTCGTCGGGTTTCAAGCTGAGATATGCATTTTCTGCGATAATCTTGGTGATTCTTCTGTCAGAAGTATGCAGAATCATCGAGATCCCTCTTTGCGAGCTATTTAATGCGTGAAACACGTTATCTGGTGTTTTCACCACTCCACAGTGGGTTTGATATGCAGAACCGGCGATATCTCGATTTTCGTAGTGTTTCCAGCTGAGATATGCATTTTCTGCGATAATATTGGTGAGACTTCAGTCAGAAGTATGCAGAATCATCTAGATCGCTCGTTTCGAGCTATTTAATGCGAAAAAACAAGTTTTCTGGTGTATTCCACATTCCATAGTGCGTTTGATATGCAGAACCAGCGATATCTTGATTTTCGTGGTGTTTCCAGCTGAGATATGCATTTTCTGCGATAATCTTGATGAGTCTTCTGTCAGAAGTATGTAGAATCATCTAGATCGCTCTTTTCGTGCTATTTAATGCGAGAAACACGTTTTCTGGTGTATTCACCACTCCACAGTGCGTTTGACATGCAGAACCGGAGATATCTTGGTTTCGGTCGGGTTTCAAGCTGAGATATGCATTTTCTACGATAATCACGGTGAGACTTCGGTCAGAAGTATTCAGAATCTTTGAGAACGCTCTTTTCGAGCTGCTTAATGCGAGAAACACGTTTTCTGGTGTTTTCACCACTCCACAGTACGTTTGATATGCAGAACCGGCGACATCTTGGATTTCGTCGGGTTTCAAGCTGAGATATGCATTTTCTGCGATAATCTTGGTGAGTCTTCTGTCAGAAGTATGCAGAATCATCGAGATCCCTCTTTGCGAGCTATTTAATGCGTGAAACACGTTATCTGGTGTTTTCACCACTCCACAGTGGGTTTGATATGCAGAACCGGCGATATCTTGATTTTCGTGGTGTTTCCAGCTGAGATATGCATTTTCTGCGATTATCTTGGTGAACCTTCTGTCAGAAGTATGCAGAATCATCTAGATCGCTCGTTTCGAGCTATTTAATGCGAAAAAACAAGTTTTCTGGTGTTTTACACATTCCACAGTGCGTTTGATATGCAGAACCGGCGATATCTTGATTTTCGTGGTATTTCCAGCTGAGATATGCATTTTCTGCGATAATCTTGATGAGTCTTCTGTCATAAGTATGTAGAATTATCTAGATCGCTCTTTTCGAGCTATTTAATTGCGAGAAACACGTTTTCTGGTGTATTCACCACTCCACAGTGCGTTTGACATGCAGAACCGGAGACATCTTGGTTTCGGTCGGGTTTCAAGCTGAGATATGCATTTTCTACGATAATCTTGGTGAGACTTCTGTCAGAAGTATTCAGAATCTTTGAGAACGCTCTTATCGAGCTGCTTAATGCGAGAAACACGTTTTCTGGTGTTTTCACCACTCCACAGTACGTTTGATATGCAGAACCGGCGACATCTTGGATTTCGACGGGTTTCAAGCTGAGATATGCATTTTCTACGATAATCTTGGTGAGACTTCTGTCAGATGTATGCAGAATCATCGGGATCGCTCTATTCGAGCTATTTAATGCGAGAAACACGTTATCTGGTGTTTTCACCACTCCACAGTGCGTTTGATATGCAGAACCGGCGACATCTTGGATTTCGACGGGTTTCAAGCTGAGATATGCATTTTCTACCATAATCTTGGTGAGACTTCTGTCAGAAGTATGCAGAATCTTCGAGATCGCTCTTTTCGAGCTGCTTAATGCGAGAAACACGTTTTCTGGTGTTTTCACCACTCCACAGTACGTTTGATGTGCAGAACCGGCGAGATCTTGATTTTCGTGGTGTTTCCAGCTGAGATATGCATTTTCTGCGATAATCTTGGTGTGTCTTCCGTCAGAGGTATGCAGAATCATCGAGATCCCTCTTTTCGAGCTATTTAATGCGAGAAACACGTTATCTGGTGTTTTCGCCACTCCACAGTGCGTTTGATATGCAGAACCGGCGACATCTTGGATTTCGTCGGGTTTCGAGCTGAGATATGCATTTTCTACGATAATCTTGGTGAGACTTCTGTCAGAAGGATGCAGAATCTTCGTGATCGCTCTTTTCGAGCTATTTAATGCGAGAAACACGTTATCTGGTTGTTTTCACCACTCCACAGTACGTTTGACATGCAGAACCGGAGATATCTTGGTTTAGGTCGGGTTTCAAGCTGAGATATGCATTTTCTACGATAATCTTGGTGAGACTTCTGTCACAAGTATGCAGAATCTTCGAGAACGCTCTTTTCGAGCTACTTAATACGAGAAACACGTTTTCTGGTGTTTTCACCACTCCACAGCACGTTTGATGTGCAGAATCGGATATAACTTGGTTTTCGTGAGGTTTCAAGCTGAGATATGCATTTTCTGCGATAATCTAGGTGAGACTTCTGACAGAAGTATGCAGAATCATCGGGATCGCTCTTTTCGAGCTACTTAATGCGAGAAACCCGATATCTGGTGTTTTCAACACTCCACAGTGCGTTTGAAATGCAGAACCGAAGACATCTTGGATTTCGTCGGGGTTCAAACTGAGATATGCATTTTCTACGATAATCTTGGTGAGACTTCTGTCAGAAGCATACAGAATCATCGGGATCATTCTTTTCGAGCTATTTAATGCGAGAAACACGTTATCTGGTGTTTTCACAACTCCACAGTGCGTTTGATATGCAGAACCGACGACATCTTGTCTTTCTTCGGGTATCAAGCTGAGATATGCATTTTTTACGATAATCTTGGTGAGACCTCTGTCAGAAATATGCAGAATCATCGGGATCGCTCTTTTCGAGCTATTTAATGCGAGATACACGTTTTCTGGTGTTTTCACCACTCCACAGTACGTTTGATGTGCAGATCCGGAGATATCTTGGTTTCGGTCGGGTTTCAAGCTGAGATATGCTTTTTCTACGATAATCTTGGTGAGACTTCTGTCAGAAGTATGCAGAATCATTGGGATCGCTCTTTTCGAGCTATTTAATGCGAAAAAACAAGTTGTCTGGTGTTTTCAACATTCCACTGTGCGTTTTATGTGCAGAACCGGCGATATATTGATTTTCGTGGTGTTTCCAGCTGAGATATGCATTTTCTGCAATAATCTTGGTGAGTCTTCTGTCAGAAGTATGCAGAATCATCTAGATCTCTCGTTTCGAGCTATTTAATTCAAGAAACACGTTTTCTGGTGTATTCACCACCCCACAGTACGTTTGACATGCAGAACCGGAGATATCTTGGTTTCGGTCGGGTTTCAAGCTGAGATATGCATTTTCGACGATAATCTTGGTGAGACTTCCGTCAGAAGTATGCAGATTCATCGGGATCGCTCTTTTCGAGCTATTTAATGCGAGAAACACGTTATATGGTTGTTTTCACCACTCCACAGTGCGTTTGATATGCATAACCGGCGAAATCTTGATTTTCGTGGTGTTTCCAGCTGAGATATGCATTCTCTGCGATAATCTTGGTGAGTCTTCTGTCAGAAGCATACAGAATCATCGGGATCGCTCTTTTCGAGCTATTTAATGCGAGAAACACGTTATCTGGTGTTTTCACCACTCCACAGTGCGTTTGATATGCAGAACCGGCGATATCTTGATTTTCGTGGTGTTTCCATCTGAGATATGCATTTTCTGCGATAATCTTGGTGAGTCTTCTGTCAGAAGTATGCAGAATCATCTAGATCTCTCTTTTCGAGCTATTTAATGCGAAAAAACAAGTTTTCTGGTGTTTTCACCACTCCACAGTACGTTTGACATGCAGAACCGGCGACATCTTGATTTTCGTGAGATTTCAAGCTGAGATATGCATTTTCTGCTATAATATTGGTGAGACTTCATTCAGAAGTATGCAGAATCATCTAGATCGCTAGTTTCGAGCTATCTAATGCGAAAAATCAAGATTTCTGGTGCTTTCAACATTCCACAGTGCGTTTGACATGCATAAACGGCGATATCTTGGTTTTCGTGTTGTTTCCAGCTGAAATATGCATTTTCTGCGATAATCTTGGTGAGACATCTGTCACAAGTATGCAGAACCTTCGAGAACGCTCTTTTCGAGCTACTTAATACGAGAAACGCGTTTTCTGGTGTTTTCACCACTTCACAGTATGTTTGATGTGCAGAACCGGAGATAACTTGGATTTCGTCGGGGTTCAAACTGAGATATGCATTTTCTACGATAATCTTCGTGCGACTTCTGTCAGAAGCATACAGAATCATCGGGATCGCTCTTTTCGAGCTATTTAATGCGAGAAACACGTTATCTGGTGTTTTCACCACTCCACAGTGCGTTTGATATGCAGAACCGGCGATATCTTGATTTTCGTGGTGTTTCCAGCTGAGATATGCATTTTCTGCGATAATCTTGGTGAGTCTTCTGTCAGAAGTATGCAGAATCATCTAGATCGCTCTTTTCGAGCTATTTAATGCGAGAAACACGTTTTCTGGTGTATTCACCACCCCACAGTACGTTTGATATGCAGAACCGGCGACATCTTGGATTTCGTCGGTTTTCAAGCTGAGATATGCATTTTCTACGATAATCTTGATGAGACTTCTGTCAGAAGGATGCAGAGTCTTCGAGATCGCTCTTTTCGAGCTAGTTAATGCGAGAAACACGATATGTGGTGTATTCACCACCCCACAGTACGTTTGACATGCAGAACAGGAGATATCTTGGTTTCGGTCAGGTTTCAAGCTGAGATATGCATTTTCTACGATAATCTTGGTGAGACTTCTGTCAGAAGGATGCAGAGTCTTCGAGATCAATCTTTTCGAGCTACTTAATGCGAGAAACACGATATCTGGTGTTTTCACCACTCCACAGTGCGTTTGATATGCAGAACCGGAGACATCTTGGATTTCGTCGGGGTTCAAACTGAGATATGCATTTTCTACGATAATCTTGGTGAGACTTCTGTCAGAAGCATACAGAATCATCGGGATCGCTCTTTTCGAGCTATTTAATGCGAGAAACACGTTATCTGGTGTTTTCACCACTCCACAGCGCGTTTGATATGCAGAACCGGCGACATCTTGGATTTCGTCGGGTTTCAAGCTGAGATATGCATTTTCTACGATAATCTTGGTGAGAATTTTGTCAGAAGGATGCAGAGTCTTCGAGATCGCTATTTTCGAGCTACTTAATGCGAGAAACACGATATCTGGTGTTTTCACCACTCCACAGTGCGTTTGATATGCAGAACTGGAGACATCTTGGATTTCGTCGGGGTTCAAGCTGAGATATGAATTTTCTGCGATACTCTTGGTGAGGCTTCTGTCAGAAGTATGCAGAATCTTCGAGAACGCTCTTTTCGAGCTGCATAATGCGAGAAACACGTTTTCTGGTGTTTTCACCACTCCACAGTGCGTTTGATATGCAGAACCGGAGACATCTTGGATTTCGTCGGGGTTCAAGCTGAGATATGAATTTTCTGCGATACTCTTGGTGAGGCTTCTGTCAGAAGTATGCAGAATCTTCGAAAACGCTCTTTTCGAGCTGCATAATGCGAGAAACACGTTTTCTGGTGTTTTCACCATTCCACAGTACGTTTGATGTGCAGAACCGGAGATAACTTGGTGTTCGTGAGGTTTCAAGCTGAGATATGGATTTTCTGCGATAATCATGGTGAGACTTCAGTCAGAAGTATGCAGAATCATCGAGATCGCTCATTTCGAGCTATTTAATGCGAGAAACACGTTATCTGGTGTTTTCACCACTCCACAGCGCGTTTGATATGCAGAACCGGCGATATCTTGATTTTCGTGGTGTTTCCAGCTGAGATATGCATTTTTTACGATAATCATGGTGAGACTTCAGTCAGAAGTATGCAGAATCATCGAGATCGCTCATTTCGAGCTATTTAATGCGAGAAACACGTTATCTGGTGTTTTCACCACTCCACAGCGCGTTTGATATGCAGAACCGGCGATATCTTGATTTTCGTGGTGTTTCCAGCTGGGATATGCATTTTCTGCGATAATCTTGGTGAGTCTTCTGTCAGAAGTATGCAGAATCATCTAGATCGCTCTTTTCGAGCTATTTAATGCGAGAAACACGTTTTCTGGTGTATTCACCACCCCACAGTGCGTTTGATATGCAGAACCGAAGGCATCCTGGATTTCGTCGGGGTTCAAGCTGAGATATGAATTTTCTGCGATACTCTTGGTGAGGCTTCTGTCAGAAGTATGCAGAATCTTCGAAAACGCTCTTTTCGAGATGCATAATGTGAGAAACACGTTTTCTGGTGTTTTCACCACTCCACAGTACGTTTGATGTGCAGAACCGGAGATAACTTGGTGTTCGTGGTGTTTCCAGCTGATATATGCATTTTCTGCGATAATCTTGGTGAGTCTTTTGTCAGAAGTATGCAGAATCATCTAGATCGCTCTTTTCGAGCTATTTAATGCGAAAAAACAAGTTTTCTGGTGTTTTCAACATTCCACAGTGCGTTTGATATGCAGAACCGGCGATATCTTGATTATCGTGGTGTTTCCAGCTGATATATGCATTTTCTGCGATAATCTTGGTGAGTCTTTTGTCAGAAGTATGCAGAATCATCTAGATCGCTCTTTTCGAGCTATTTAATGCGAAAAAACAAGTTTTCTGGTGTTTTCACCACTTCACAGTGCGTTTGATATGCAGAACCGGCGACATCTTAGATTTCGTCGGGTTTCAAGCTGAGATATGCATTTTCTACGATAATCTTTGTGAGACTTCTGTCAGAAGTATGCAGAATCTTCCAGATCGCTCTTTTCGAGCTACATAATGCGAGAAACACGATTTCGGGTGTTTTCACCACTCCACAGTGCGTTTGATATGCAGAACCGGCGACATCTTGGATTTCGTGGTGTTTCCAGCTGAGATATGTATTTGCTGCTATAATATTGGTGAGACTTCAGTCAGAGGTATGCAGAATCATCTAGATCGCTCGTTTCGAGCTACTTACTGCGACAAAACAAGTTTTCTGGTGTTTCCAACATTCCACAGTGCGTTTGATATGCAGACCCGGGTATATCTTGATTTTCGTGGTGTTTCCAGCTGAGATATGCATTTTCTGCGATAATCTTGGTGAGTCTTCTGTCAGAAGTATGCAGAATCATCTAGATCGCTCTTTTCGAGCTATTTAATGCGAGAAACACGTTTTCTGGTGTATTCACCACTCCACAGTACGTTTGATGTGCAGAACCGGAGATAACTTTGTTTTCGTGAGGTTTCAAGCAGAGATATGCATTTTCTGCGATAATCTTGGTGAGACTTCTGTCAGAAGTATGCAGAATCATCGGGATCGCTCTTTTCGAACTATTTAATGCGAGAAACACGTTTTCTGGTTGTTTTCACCACTCCACAGTGCGTTTGATATGCAGAACCGGCGACATCTTGATTTTCGTGAGGTTTCAAGCTGAGATATGCATTTTCTGCGATAATGTTGGTGAGACTTCAGTCAGAAGTATGCAGAATCATCTAGATCGCTCTTTTCGAGCTATTTAATGCGAAAAAACAAGTTTTCTGGTGTTTTCAACATTCCACAGAGCGTTTTATATGCAGAACCGGCGATATCTTGATTTTCGTGGTGTTTCCAGCTGAGATATTCATTTTCTGCGATAATCTTGGTGAGTCTTCTGTCAGAAGTATGCAGAATCATGGAGATCCCTCTTTGCGAGCTATTTAATGCGAGAAACACGTTATCTGGTGTTTTCACCACTCCACAGTACGTTTGATGTGCAGAACCGGAGATAACTTGGTTTTCGTGAGGTTTCAAGCTGAGATATGCATTTTCTACGATAATCTTGGTGAGACTTCTGTCAGAAGTATGCAGAATCTTCGAGAACGCTCATTTCGAGCTGCTTAATGCGAGAAACACGTTTTCTGGTGTTTTCACTACTCCACAGTACGTTTGATATGCAGAACCGGCGACATCTTGGACTTCGTCGGGTTTCAAGCTGAGATATGCATTTTCTGCGATAATATTGGTGAGACTTCAGTCAGAGGTAAGTAGAATCATCTAGATCGCTCTTTTCGAGCTATTTAATGCGAGAAACACGTTATCTGGTGTTTTCACCACTCCACAGTGCGTTTGATATGCAGAACCGGCGACATCTTGGATTTCGTCGGGTTTCAAGCTGAGATATGCATTTTCTACGATAATCTTTGTGAGACTTCTGTCAGAAGTATGCAGAATCTTTCAGATCGCTCTTTTCGAGATACTTAATGCGAGAAACACGATTTCGGGTGTTTTCACCACTCCACAGTGCGTTTGATATGCAGAACCGGCGACATCTTGGATTTCGTCGGGGTTCAAACTGAGATATGCATTTTCAGCGATAATCTTGGTGAGTCTTCTGTCAGAAGTATGCAGAATCATCGAGATCCCTCTTTGCGAGCTATTTAATGCGAGAAACACGTTATCTTGTGTTTTCACCACTCCACAGTAAGTTTGATGTGCAGAACCGGAGATAACTTGGTTTTCGTGAGGTTTCAAGCTGAGATATGCATTTTCTACGATAATCGTGGTGATACTTCTGTCAGAAGTATGCAGAATTTTCGAGAACGCTCTTTTCGAGCTGCTTAATGCGAGAAACACGTTTTCTGGTGTTTTCACCACTCCACAGTACGTTTGATATGCAGAACCGGCGACATCTTGGATTTCGTCGGGTTTCAAGCTGAGATCTGCATTTTCTACGATAATCTTGGTGAGACTTCTGTCAGAACTATGCAGAATCATCGAGATCCCTCTTTGCGAGCTATCTAATGCGAGAAACACGTCTTCTGGTGTATTCACCACTCCACAGTACGTTTGATGTGCAGAAACGGAGATAACTTTGCTTTCGTGAGGTTTCAAGCAGAGATATGCATTTTCTGCGATAATCTTGGTGAGACTTCTGTCAGAAGTATGCAGAATCATCGGGATCGCTCTTTTCGACCTATTTAATGCGAGAAACACGTTATCTGGTTGTTTTCACCACTCCACAGTGCGTTTGATTTGCAGAACCGGCGACATCTTGATTTTCGTGAGGTTTCAAGCTGAGATATGCATTTTCTGCGATAATATTGGTGAGACTTCAGTCAGAAGTATGCAGAATCATCTAGATCGCTCTTTTCGAGCTATTTAATGCGAAAAAACAAGTTTTCTGGTGTTTTCAATATTCCACAGTGCGTTTTATATGCAGAACCGGCGATATCTTGATTTTCGTGATGTTTCCAGCTGAGATATTCATTTTCTGCGATAATCTTGGTGAGTCTTCTGTCAGAAGTATGCAGAATCATCGAGATCCCTCTTTGCGAGCTATTTAATGCGAGAAACACGTTATCTGGTGTTTTCACCACTCCACAGTACGTTTGATGTGCAGAACCGGAGATAACTTGGTTTTCGTGAGGTTTCAAGCTGAGATATGCATTTTCTACGATAATCTTGGTGAGACTTCTGTCAGAAGTATGCAGAATCTTCGAGAACGCTCATTTCGAGCTGCTTAATGCGAGAAACACGTTTTCTGGTGTTTTCACTACTCCACAGTACGTTTGATATGCAGAACCGGCGACATCTTGGACTTCGTCGGGTTTCAAGCTGAGATATGCATTTTCTGCGATAATATTGGTGAGACTTCAGTCAGAAGTAAGTAGAATCATCTAGATCGTTCTTTTCGAGCTATTTAATGCGAGAAACACGTTATCTGGTGTTTTCACCACTCCACAGTGCGTTTGATACGCAGAACCGGCGACATCTTGGATTTCGTCGGGTTTCAAGCTGAGATATGCATTTTCTACGATAATCTTTGTGAGACTTCTTTCAGAAGTATGCAGAATCTTCCAGATCGCTCTTTTCGAGCTACTTAATGCGAGAAACACGATTTCGGGTGTTTTCACCACTCCACAGTGCGTTTGATATGCAGAACCGGCGACATCTTGGATTTCGCCGGGTTTCAAGCTGAGATCGGCATTTTCTACGATAATCTTGGTGAGACTTCTGTCAGAAGTATGCAGAAACATCTAGATCCCTCTTTGCGAGCTATTTAATGCGAGAAACACGTTTTCTGGTGTATTCACCACTCCACAGTACGTTTGATGTGCAGAACCGGAGATAACTTTGTTTTCGTGAGGTTTCAAGCAGAGATATGCATTTTCTGCGATATTCTTGTTGAGACTTCTGTCAGAAGTATGCAGAATCATCGGGATCGCTCTTTTCGAACTATTTAATGCGAGAAACACGTTATCTGGTTGTTTTCACCACTCCACAGTGCGTTTGATTTGCAGAACCGGCGACATCTTGATTTTCGTGAGGTTTCAAGCTGAGATATGCATTTTCTGCGATAATATTGGTGAGACTTCAGTCAGAAGTATGCAGAATCATCTAGATCGCTCGTTTCGAGCTACTTAATGCGACAAAACAAGTTTTCTGGTGTTTCCAACATTCCACAGTGCGTTTGATATGCAGAACCGGCGATATCTTGATTTTCGTGGTGTTTCCAGCTGAGATATGCATTTTCTGCGATAATCTTGGTGAGTCTTCTGTCAGAAGTATGCAGAAACATCTAGATCCCTCTTTGCGAGCTATTTAATGCGAGAAACACGTTATCTGGTGTTTTCACCACTCCACAGTGCGTTTGATATGCAGAACCGGCGACATCTTGGATTTCGTCGGGTTTCAAGCTGAGATATGCATTTTCAACGATAATCTTTGTGAGACTTCTGTCAGAAGTATGCAGAATCTTCGAGATCGCTCTTTTCGAGCTACTTAATGCGAGAAACACGATTTCGGGTGTTTTCACCACTCCACAGTGCGTTTGATATGCAGAACCGGCGACATCTTGGATTTCGTCGGGGTTCAAACTGAGATATGCATTTTCTGCGAAAATCTTGGTGAGTCTTCTGTCAGAAGTATGCAGAATCTTCGAGAACGCTCTTTTCTAGCTGCTTAATGCGAGAAACACGTTTTCTGGTGTTTTCACCACTCCACAGTACGTTTGATATGCAGAACCGGCGACATCTTGGATTTCGTCGGGTTTCAAGCTGAGATATGCATTTTCTACGATAATCTTGGTGAGACTTCTGTCAGAAGTATGCAGAAACATCTAGATCCCTCTTTGCGAGCTATCTAATGCGAGGAACACGTCTTCTGGTGTATTCACCACTCCACAGTACGTTTGATGTGCAGAAACGGAGATAACGTTGCTTTCGTGAGGTTTCAAGCAGAGATATGCATTTTCTGCGATAATCTTGGTGAGACTTCTGTCAGAAGTATGCAGAATCATCGGGATCGCTCCTTTCGACCTATTTAATGCGAGAAACACGTTATCTGGTTGTTTTCACCACTCCACAGTGCGTTTGATTTGCAGAACCGGCGACATCTTGATTTTCGTGAGGTTTCAAGCTGAGATATGCATTTTCTGCGATAATATTGGAGAGACTTCAGTCAGAAGTATGCAGAATCATCTAGATCGCTCGTTTCGAGCTACTTAATGCGACAAAACAAGTTTTCTGGTGTTTCCAACATTCCACAGTGCGTTTGATATGCAGAACCGGCGACATCTTGGATTTCGTCGGGTTTCAAGCTGAGATATGCATTTTCTACGATAATCTTTGTGAGACTTCTGTCAGAAGTATGCAGAATCTTCGAGATCGCTCTTTTCGAGATACTTAATGCGAGAAACACGTTTTCTGGTGTTTTCACCACTCCACAGTACGTTTGAGATGCAGAGCCGGAGCTATCATGGTTTCGGTCGGGTTTCAAGCTGAGATATGCATTTTCTACGATAATCTTAGTGAGACTTCTGTCACAAGTATGCAGAATCTTCGAGAACGCCCTTTTCGAGCTACTTAATGCGAGAAACACGTTTTATGGTGTTTTCACCACTCCACAGTACGTTTGATGTGCAGAACCGGAGATAACTTGGTTTTCGTGAGGTTTCAAGCTGAGATATGCATTTTCTACGATAATCTTCGTGAGACTTCTGTCACAAGTATGCAGAATCTTCGAGAAAGCTCTTTTCGAGATACTTAATGCGAGAAACACGTTTTCTGGTGTTTTCACCACTCCACAGTACGTTTGATGTGCAGAACCGGAGATAACTTGGTTTTCGTGAGGTTTCAAGCTGAGATATGCATTTTCTGCGATAATCTTGGTGAGACTTCTGTCAGAAGTATGCAGAATCATCGGGATCGCTCTTTTCGAGCTATTTAATGCGAAAAAACAAGTTTTCTGGTGTTTTCACCACTCCACAGTACGTTTGACATGAAGAACCGGCGACATCTTGATTTTGGTGAGAGTTCAAGCTGAGATATGTATTTGCTGCTATAATATTGGTGAGACTTCAGTCAGAAGTATGCAGAATCATCTAGATCGCTCGTTTCGAGCTACTTACTGCGACAAAACAAGTTTTCTGGTGTTTCCAACATTCCACAGTGCGTTTGATATGCAGACCCGGGTATATCTTGATTTTCGTGGTGTTTCCAGCTGAGATATTCATTTTCTGCGATAATCTTGGTGAGTCTTCTGTCAGAAGTATGCAGAATCATCGAGATCCCTCTTTGCGAGCTATTTAATGCGAGAAACACGTTATCTGGTGTTTTCACCACTCCACAGTACGTTTGATGTGCAGAAACGGAGATAACTTGGTTTTCGTGAGGTTTCAAGCTGAGATATGCATTTTCTACGATAATCTTGGTGAGACTTCTGTCAGAAGCATGCAGAATCTTCGAGAACGCTCATTTCGAGCTGCTTAATGCGAGAAACACGTTTTCTGGTGTTTTCACCACTCCACAGTACGTTTGATATGCAGACCGGCGACATCTTGGATTTCGTCGGGTTTCAAGCTGAGATATGCATTTTCTGCGATAATATTGGTGAGACTTCTGTCAGAAGTATCCAGAATCATCTAGATCGCTCGTTTCGAGCTATTTAATTCGAAAAAACAAGTTTTCTGGTGTTTTCCACATTCCACAGTGCGTTTGATATGCAGAACCAGCGATATCTTGATTTTCGTGGTGTTTCCATCTGAGATATGCATTTTCTGCGATAATCTTGATGAGTCTTCTGTCAGAAGTATGTAGAATCATCTAGATCGCTCTTTTCGTGCTATTTAATGCGAGAAACACGATTTCGGGTGTTTTCACCACTCCACAGTGCGTTTGATATGCAGAACCGGCGTCATCTTGGATTACGTCGGGGTTCAAACTGAGATATGCATTTTCTGCGAAAATCTTGGTGAGTCTTCTGTCAGAAGTATGCAGAATCATCGACATCCCTCTTTGCGAGCTATTTAATGCGAGAAACACGTTATCTGGTGTTTTCCCCACTCCACAGTACGTTTGATGTGCAGAACCGGAGATAACTTGGTTTTCGTGAGGTTTCAAGCTGAGATATGCATTTTCTACGATAATCTTGGTGATACTTCTGTCAGAAGTATGCAGAATCTTCGAGAACGCTCTTTTCTAGCTGCTTAATGCGAGAAACACGTTTTCTGGTGTTTTCACCACTCCACAGTACGTTTGATATGCAGAACCGGCGACATCTTGAATTCGTCGGGTTTCAAACTGAGATATGCATTTTCTACGATAATCTTGGTGAGACTTCTGTCAGAAGTATGCAGAGACATCTAGATCCCTCTTTGCGAGCTATCTAATGCGAGAAACACGTCTTCTGGTGTATTCACCACTCCACAGTACGTTTGATGTGCAGAAACGGAGATAACTTTGCTTTCGTGAGGTTTCAAGCAGAGATATGCATTTTCTGCGATAATCTTGGTGAGACTTCTGTCAGAAGTATGCAGAATCATCGGGATCGCTCTTTTCGACCTATTTAATGCGAGAAACACGTTATCTGGTTGTTTTCACCACTCCACAGTGCGTTTAATTTGCAGAACCGGCGACATCTTGATTTTCGTGAGGTTTCAAGCTGAGATATGCATTTTCTGCGATAATATTGGTGAGACTTCAGTCAGAAGTATGCAGAATCATCTAGATCGCTCGTTTCGAGCTACTTAATGCGACAAAACAAGTTTTCTGGTGTTTCCAACATTCCACAGTGCGTTTGATATGCAGAACCGGCGATATCTTGATTTTCGTGGTGTTTCCAGCTGAGATATGCATTTTCTGCGATAATCTTGGTGAGTCTTCTGTGAGAAGTATGCAGAATCATCTAGATCTCTCGTTTCGGGCTATTTAATGCGAAAAAACAAGTTTTCTGGTGTTTTCAACATTCCACAGTGCGTTTGATATGCAGATCCGGCAATATCTTGATTTTCGTGGTGTTTCCAGCTGAGATATGCATTTTCTGCGATAATCTTGATGAGTCTTCTGTCAGAAGTATGTAGAATCATCTAGATCGCTCTTTTCGAGCTATTTAATGCGAGAAACACGATATCTGGTGTTTTCACCACTCCACAGTGCGCTTGATATGCAGAACCGGCGACATCTTGGATTTCGTCGGGGTTCAATCTGAGATATGCATTTTCTACTATAATCTTGGTGAGACTTCTGTCAGAAGTATGCAGAATCATCGAGATCGCTCTTTTCGAGCTATTTAATGCGAGAAACACGTTTTCTGGTGTATTCACCACTCCACAGTACGTTTGACATGCAGAAACGGCGAAATCTTGATTTTCGTGGTGTTTCCAGCTGAGATATGCATTTTCTGCGATAATCTTGGTGAGTCTTCTGTCAGAAGTATGCAGAAACATCTAGATCCCTCTTTGCGAGCTATTTAATGCGAGAAACACGTTATCTGGTGTTTTCACCACTCCACAGTGCGTTTGATATGCAGAACCGGCGACATCTTGGATTTCGTCGGGTTTCAAGCTGAGATATGCATTTTCTACGAGAATCTTTGTGAGACTTCTGTCAGAAGTATGCAGAATCTTCGAGATCGCTCTTTTCGAGCTACTTAATGCGAGAAACCCGATTTCGGGTGTTTTCACCACTCCACAGTGCGTTTGATATGCAGAACCGGCGACATCTTGGATTTCGTCGGGGTTCAAACTGAGATATGCATTTTCTGCGAAAATCTTGGTGAGTCTTCTGTCAGAAGTATGCAGAATCATCGAGATCCCGCTTTGCGAGCTATTTAATGCGAGAAACACGTTATCTGGTGTTTTCACCACTCCACAGTACGTTTGATGTGCAGAACCGGAGATAACTTGGTTTTCGTGAGGTTTCAAGCTGAGATATGCATTTTCTACGATAATCTTGGTGATACCTCTGTCAGAAGTATGCAGAATCTCCGAGAACGCTCTTTTCGAGCTGCTTAATGCGAGAAACACGTTTTCTGGTGTTTTCACCACTACACAGTACGTTTGATATGCAGAACCGGCGACATCTTGGATTTCGTCGGGTTTCAAGCTGAGATATGCATTTTCTACGATAATCTTGGTGAGACTTCTGTCAGAAGTATGCAGAAACATCTAGATCCCTCTTTGCGAGCTATTTAATGCGAGAAACACGTTTTCAGGTGTATGCACCACTCCACAGTACGTTTGATGTGCAGAACCGGAGATAACTTTGTTTTCGTGAGGTTTCAAGCAGAGATATGCATTTTCTGCGATAATCTTGGTGAGACTTCTGTCAGAAGTATGCAGAATCATCGGGATCGCTCTTTTCGAGCTATTTAATGCGAGAAACACGTTATCTGGTTGTTTTCACCACTCCACAGTGCGTTTGATTTGCAGAACCGGCGATATCTTGATTTTCGTGGTGTTTCCAGCTGAGATATGCATTTTCTGCGATAATCTTGGTGAGTCTTCCGTCAGAAGTATGCAGAATCATCTAGATCGCTCTTTTCGAGCTATTTAATGCGAGAAACACGTTTTCTGGTGTATTCACCACTCCACAGTACGTTTGAGATGCAGAACCGGAGATATCATGGTTTCGGTCGGGTTTCAAGCTGAGATATGCATTTTCTACGATAATCTTTGTGAGTCTTCTGTCAGAAGTATGCAGAATCTTCGAGATCGCTCTTTTCGAGCTACTTAATGCGAGAAACACGATTTCCGGTGTTTTCACCACTCCACAGTGCGTTTGATATGCAGAACCGGCGACATCTTGGATTTCGTCGGGTTTCAAGCTGAGATATGCATTTTCTGCGATAATCTTGGTGATTCTTCTGTCAGAAGTATGCAGAATCATCGAGATCCCTCTTTGCGAGCTATTTAATGCGTGAAACACGTTATCTGGTGTTTTCACCACTCCACAGTGGGTTTGATATGCAGAACCGGCGATATCTCGATTTTCGTAGTGTTTCCAGCTGAGATATGCATTTTCTGCGATAATATTGGTGAGACTTCAGTCAGAAGTATAAAGAATCATCTAGATCGCTCGTTTCGAGCTATTTAATGCGAAAAAACAAGTTTTCTGGTGTTTTCCACATTCCACAGTGCGTTTGATATGCAGAACCAGCGATATCTTGATTTTCGTGGTGTTTCCAGCTGAGATATGCATTTTCTGCGATAATCTTGATGAGTCTTCTGTCAGAAGTATGTAGAATCATCTAGATCGCTCTTTTCGTGCTATTTAATGCGAGAAACACGTTATCTGGTGTTTTCACCACTCCACAGTACGTTTGATGTGCAGAACCGGAGATAACTTGGTTTTCGTGAGGTTTCCAGCTGAGATATTCATTTTCTGCGATAATCTTGGTGAGTCTTCTGTCAGAAGTATGCAGAATCATCGAGATCCCTCTTTGCGAGCTATTTAATGCGAGAAACACGTTATCTGGTGTTTTCACCACTCCACAGTACGTTTGATGTGCAGAACCGGAGATAACTTGGTTTTCGTGAGGTTTCAAGCTGAGATATGCATTTTCTACGATAATCTTGGTGAGACTTCTGTCAAAAGTATGCAGAATCATCGAGATCCCTCTTTGCGAGCTATTTAATGCGAGAAACACGTTATCTGGTGTTTTCACCACTCCACAGTGCGTTTGATATGCAGAACCGGCGACATCTTGGATTTCGTCGGGTTTCAAGCTGAGATATGCATTTTCTACGATAATCTTTGTGAGACTTCTGTCAGAAGTATGCAGAATCTTCGAGATCGCTCTTTTCGAGCTACTTAATGCGAGAAACACGATTTCGGGTGTTTTCACCACTCCACAGTGCGTTTGATATGCAGAACCGGCGACATCTTGGATTTCGTCGGGGTTCAAACTGAGATATGCATTTTCTGCGAAAATCTTGGTGAGTCTTCTGTCAAAAGTATGCAGAATCATCGAGATCCCTCTTTGCGAGCTATTTAATGCGAGAAACACGTTATCTGGTGTTTTCACCACTCCACAGTACGTTTGATGTGCAGAACCGGAGATAACTTGGTTTTCGTGAGGTTTCAAGCTGACATATGCATTTTCTACGATAATCTTGGTGATACTTCTGTCAGAAGTATGCAGAATCTTCGAGAACGCTCTTTTCTAGCTGCTTAATGCGAGAAACACGTTTTCTGGTGTTTTCACCACTCCACAGTACGTTTGATATGCAGAACCGGCGACATCTTGGATTTCGTCGGGTTTCAAGCTGAGATATGCATTTTCTACGATAATCTTGGTGAGACTTCTGTCAGAAGTATGCAGAAACATCTAGATCCCTCTTTGCGAGCTATCTAATGCGAGAAACACGTCTTCTGGTGTATTCACCACTCCACAGTACGTTTGATGTGCAGAAACGGAGATAACGTTGCTTTCGTGAGGTTTCAAGCAGAGATATGCATTTTCTGCGATAATCTTGGTGAGACTTCTGTCAGAAGTATGCAGAATCATCGGGATCGCTCCTTTCGACCTATTTAATGCGAGAAACACGTTATCTGGTTGTTTTCACCACTCCACAGTGCGTTTGATTTGCAGAACCGGCGACATCTTGATTTTCGTGAGGTTTCAAGCTGAGATATGCATTTTCTGCGATAATATTGGAGAGACTTCAGTCAGAAGTATGCAGAATCATCTAGATCGCTCGTTTCGAGCTACTTAATGCGACAAAACAAGTTTTCTGGTGTTTCCTACATTCCACAGTGCGTTAGATATGCAGAACCGGCGACATCTTGGATTTCGTCGGGTTTCAAGCTGAGATATGCATTTTCTACGATAATCTTTGTGAGACTTCTGTCAGAAGTATGCAGAATCTTCGAGATCGCTCTTTTCGAGATACTTAATGCGAGAAACACGTTTTCTGGTGTTTTCACCACTCCACAGTACGTTTGAGATGCAGAGCCGGAGCTATCATGGTTTCGGTCGGGTTTCAAGCTGAGATATGCATTTTCTACGATAATCTTAGTGAGACTTCTGTCACAAGTATGCAGAATCTTCGAGAACGCCCTTTTCGAGCTACTTAATGCGAGAAACACGTTTTATGGTGTTTTCACCACTCCACAGTACGTTTGATGTGCAGAACCGGAGATAACTTGGTTTTCGTGAGGTTTCAAGCTGAGATATGCATTTTCTACGATAATCTTCGTGAGACTTCTGTCACAAGTATGCAGAATCTTCGAGAAAGCTCTTTTCGAGATACTTAATGCGAGAAACACGTTATCTGGTGTTTTCACCACTCCACAGTGCGTTTGATATGCAGAACCGGCGACATCTTGGATTTCGTCGGGTTTCAAGCTGAGATATGCATTTTCTACGATAATCTTAGTGAGACTTCTGTCACAAGTATGCAGAATCTTCGAGAACGCCCTTTTCGAGCTACTTAATGCGAGAAACACGTTTTATGGTGTTTTCACCACTCCACAGTACGTTTGATGTGCAGAACCGGAGATAACTTGGTTTTCGTGAGGTTTCAAGCTGAGATATGCATTTTCTACGATAATCTTCGTGAGACTTCTGTCACAAGTATGCAGAATCTTCGAGAAAGCTCTTTTCGAGATACTTAATGCGAGAAACACGTTTTCTGGTGTTTTCACCACTCCACAGTACGTTTGATGTGCAGAACCGGAGATAACTTGGTTTTCGTGAGGTTTCAAGCTGAGATATGCATTTTCTGCGATAATCTTGGTGAGACTTCTGTCAGAAGTATGCAGAATCATCGGGATCGCTCTTTTCGAGCTATTTAATGCGAAAAAACAAGTTTTCTGGTGTTTTCACCACTCCACAGTACGTTTGACATGAAGAACCGGCGACATCTTGATTTTCGTGAGAGTTCAAGCTGAGATATGTATTTGCTGCTATAATATTGGTGAGACTTCAGTCAGAAGTATGCAGAATCATCTAGATCGCTCGTTTCGAGCTACTTACTGCGACAAAACAAGTTTTCTGGTGTTTCCAACATTCCACAGTGCGTTTGATATGCAGACCCGGGTATATCTTGATTTTCGTGGTGTTTCCAGCTGAGATATTCATTTTCTGCGATAATCTTGGTGAGTCTTCTGTCAGAAGTATGCAGAATCATCGAGATCCCTCTTTGCGAGCTATTTAATGCGAGAAACACGTTATCTGGTGTTTTCACCACTCCACAGTACGTTTGATGTGCAGAAACGGAGATAACTTGGTTTTCGTGAGGTTTCAAGCTGAGATATGCATTTTCTACGATAATCTTGGTGAGACTTCTGTCAGAAGTATGCAGAATCTTCGAGAACGCTCTTTTCGAGCTGCTTAATGCGAGAAACACGTTTTCTGGTGTTTTCACCACTCCACAGTACGTTTGATATGCAGAACCGGCGACATCTTGGATTTCGTCGGGTTTCAAGCTGAGATATGCATTTTCTACGATAATCTTGGTGAGACTTCTGTCAGAAGTATGCAGAAACATCTAGATCCCTCTTTGCGAGCTATTTAATGCGAGAAACACGTTTTCTGGTGTATGCACCACTCCACAGTACGTTTGATGTGCAGAACCGGAGATAACTTTGTTTTCGTGAGGTTTCAAGCAGAGATATGCATTTTCTGCGATAATCTTGGTGAGTCTTCTGTCAGAAGTATGCAGAATCTTCGAGATCGCTCTTTTCGAGCTACTTAATGCGAGAAACACGATTTCGGGTGTTTTCACCACTCCACAGTGCGTTTGATATGCAGAACCGGCGACATCTTGGATTTCGTCGGGTTTCAAGCTGAGATATGCATTTTCTGCGATAATCTTGGTGATTCTTCTGTCAGAAGTATGCAGAATCATCGAGATCCCTCTTTGCGAGCTATTTAATGCGTGAAACACGTTATCTGGTGTTTTCACCACTCCACGGTGGGTTTGATATGCAGAACCGGCGATATCTCGATTTTCGTAGTGTTTCCAGCTGAGATATGCATTTTCTGCGATAATATTGGTGAGACTTCAGTCAGAAGTATGCAGAATCATCTAGATCGCTCGTTTCGAGCTATTTAATGCGAAAAAACAAGTTTTCTGGTGTATTCCACATTCCATAGTGCGTTTGATATGCAGAACCAGCGATATCTTGATTTTCGTGGTGTTTCCAGCTGAGATATGCATTTTCTGCGATAATCTTGATGAGTCTTCTGTCAGAAGTATGTAGAATCATCTAGATCGCTCTTTTCGAGCTATTTAATTGCGAGAAACACGTTTTCTGGTGTATTCACCACTCCACAGTGCGTTTGACATGCAGAACCGGAGACATCTTGGTTTCGGTCGGGTTTCAAGCTGAGATATGCATTTTCTACGATAATCATGGTGAGACTTCTGTCAGAAGTATGCAGAATCATCGAGATCCGTCTTTGCGAGCTATTTAATGCGTGAAACACGTTATCTGGTGTTTTCACCACTCCACAGTGCGTTTGATATGCAGAACCGGCGATATCTCGATTTTCGTGGTGTTTCCAGCTGAGATATGCATTTTCTGCGATAATCTTGGTGAGTCTTCTGTGAGAAGTATGCAGAATCATCTAGATCTCTCGTTTCGGGCTATTTAATGCGAAAAAACAAGTTTTCTGGTGTTTTCACCACTCCACGGTGCGTTTGACATGCAGAACCGGCGATACCTTGATTTTCGTGAGGTTTCAAGCTGAGATATGCATTTTCTGCGATAATATTGGTGAGACTTCAGTCAGAAGTAAGCAGAATCATCTAGATCGCTCGTTTCGAGCTATTTAATGCGAAAAAACAAGTTTTCAGGTGTTTCCAACATTCCACAGTGCGTTTGATATGCAGAACCGGCAATATCTTGATTTTCGTGGTGTTTCCAGCTGAGATATGCATTTTCTGCGATAATCTTGATGAGTCTTCTGTCAGAAGTATGTAGAATCATCTAGATCGCTCTTTTCGAGCTATTTAATGCGAGAAACACGATATCTGGTGTTTTCACCACTCCACAGTGCGCTTGATATGCAGAACCGGCGACATCTTGGATTTCGTCGGGGTTCAATCTGAGATATGCATTTTCTACTATAATCTTGGTGAGACTTCTGTCAGAAGTATGCAGAATCATCGAGATCGCTCTTTTCGAGCTATTTAATGCGAGAAACACGTTTTCTGGTGTATTCACCACTCCACAGTACGTTTGACATGCAGAAACGGCGAAATCTTGATTTTCGTGGTGTTTCCAGCTGAGATATGCATTTTCTGCGATTATCTTGGTGAACCTTCTGTCAGAAGTATGCAGAATCATCTAGATCGCTCGTTTCGAGCTATTTAATGCGAAAAAACAAGTTTTCTGGTGTTTTCCACATTCCACAGTGCGTTTGACATGCAGAACCGGCGAAATCTTGATTTTCGTGGTGTTTCCGGCTGAGATATGCATTTTCTGCGATTATCTTGGTGAACCTTCTGTCAGAAGTATGCAGAATCATCTAGATCGCTCGTTTCGAGCTATTTAATGCGAAAAAACAAGTTTTCTGGTGTTTTCCACATTCCACAGTGCGTTTGATATGCAGAACCGGCGATATCTTGATTTTCGTGGTATTTCCAGCTGAGATATGCATTTTCTGCGATAATCTTGATGAGTCTTCTGTCAGAAGTATGTAGAATCATCTAGATCGCTCTTTTCGAGCTATTTAATGCGAGAAACACGATATCTGGTGTTTTCACCACTCCACAGTGCGCTTGATATGCAGAACCGGCGACATCTTGGATTTCGTCGGGGTTCAATCTGAGATATGCATTTTCTACTATAATCTTGGTGAGACTTCTGTCAGAAGTATGCAGAATCATCGAGATCGCTCTTTTCGAGCTATTTAATGCGAGACACACGTTTTCTGGTGTATTCACCACTCCACAGTACGTTTGACATGCAGAAACGGCGAAATCTTGATTTTCGTGGAGTTTCCAGCTGAGATATGCATTTTCTGCGATAATCTTGGTGAGTCTTCTGTCAGAAGTATGCAGAAACATCTAGATCCCTCTTTGCGAGCTATTGAATGCGAGAAACACGTTATCTGGTGTTTTCACCACTCCACAGTGCGTTTGATATGCAGAACCGGCGACATCTTGGATTTCGTCGGGTTTCAAGCTGAGATATGCATTTTCTACGAGAATCTTTGTGAGACTTCTGTCAGAAGTATGCAGAATCTTCGAGATCGCTCTTTTCGAGCTACTTAATGCGAGAAACCCGATTTCGGGTGTTTTCACCACTCCACAGTGCGTTTGATATGCAGAACCGGCGACATCTTGGATTTCGTCGGGGTTCAAACTGAGATATGCATTTTCTGCGAAAATCTTGGTGAGTCTTCTGTCAGAAGTATGCAGAATCATCGAGATCCCGCTTTGCGAGCTATTTAATGCGAGAAACACGTTATCTGGTGTTTTCACCACTCCACAGTACGTTTGATGTGCAGAACCGGAGATAACTTTGTTTTCGTGAGGTTTCAAGCAGAGATATGCATTTTCTGCGATAATCTTGGTGAGACTTCTGTCAGAAGTATGCAGAATCATCGGGATCGCTCTTTTCGAGCTATTTAATGCGAGAAACACGTTATCTGGTTGTTTTCACCACTCCACAGTGCGTTTGATTTGCAGAACCGGCGACATCTTGATTTTCGTGAGGTTTCAAGCTGAGATATGCATTTTCTGCGATAATATTGGTGAGACTTCAGTCAGAAGTATGCAGAATCATCTAGATCGCTCGTTTCGAGCTACTTAATGCGACAAAACAAGTTTTCTGGTGTTTCCAACATTCCACAGTGCGTTTGATATGCAGAACCGGCGATATCTTGATTTTCGTGGTGTTTCCAGCTGAGATATGCATTTTCTGCGATAATCTTGGTGAGTCTTCCGTCAGAAGTATGCAGAATCATCTAGATCGCTCTTTTCGAGCTATTTAATGCGAGAAACACGTTTTCTGGTGTATTCACCACTCCACAGTACGTTTGAGATGCAGAACCGGAGATATCATGGTTTCGGTCGGGTTTCAAGCTGAGATATGCATTTTCTACGATAATCTTTGTGAGTCTTCTGTCAGAAGTATGCAGAATCTTCGAGATCGCTCTTTTCGAGCTACTTAATGCGAGAAACACGATTTCGGGTGTTTTCACCACTCCACAGTGCGTTTGATATGCAGAACCGGCGACATCTTGGATTTCGTCGGGGTTCAAACTGAGATATGCATTTTCTGCGAAAATCTTGGTGAGTCTTCTGTCAGAAGTATGCAGAATCATCGAGATCCCGCTTTGCGAGCTATTTAATGCGAGAAACACGTTATCTGGTGTTTTCACCACTCCACAGTACGTTTGATGTGCAAAACCGGAGATAACTTTGTTTTCGTGAGGTTTCAAGCAGAGATATGCATTTTCTGCGATAATCTTGGTGAGACTTCTGTCAGAAGTATGCAGAATCATCGGGATCGCTCTTTTCGAGCTATTTAATGCGAGAAACACGTTATCTGGTTGTTTTCACCACTCCACAGTGCGTTTGATTTGCAGAACCGGCGACATCTTGATTTTCGTGAGGTTTCATGCTGAGATATGCATTTTCTGCGATAATATTGGTGAGACTTCAGTCAGAAGTATGCAGAATCATCTAGATCGCTCGTTTCGAGCTACTTAATGCGACAAAACAAGTTTTCTGGTGTTTCCAACATTCCACAGTGCGTTTGATATGCAGAACCGGCGATATCTTGATTTTCGTGGTGTTTCCAGCTGAGATATGCATTTTCTGCGATAATCTTGGTGAGTCTTCCGTCAGAAGTATGCAGAATCATCTAGATCGCTCTTTTCGAGCTATTTAATGCGAGAAACACGTTTTCTGGTGTATTCACCACTCCACAGTACGTTTGAGATGCAGAACCGGAGATATCATGGTTTCGGTCGGGTTTCAAGCTGAGATATGCATTTTCTACGATAATCTTTGTGAGTCTTCTGTCAGAAGTATGCAGAATCTTCGAGATCGCTCTTTTCGAGCTACTTAATGCGAGAAACACGATTTCGGGTGTTTTCACCACTCCACAGTGCGTTTGATATGCAGAACCGGCGACATCTTGGATTTCGTCGGGTTTCAAGCTGAGATATGCATTTTCTGCGATAATCTTGGTGATTCTTCGGTCAGAAGTATGCAGAATCATCGAGATCCCTCTTTGCGAGCTATTTAATGCGTGAAACACGTTATCTGGTGTTTTCACCACTCCACAGTGGGTTTGATATGCAGAACCGGCGATATCTCGATTTTCGTAGTGTTTCCAGCTGAGATATGCATTTTCTGCGATAATATTGGTGAGACTTCAGTCAGAAGTATGCAGAATCATCTAGATCGCTCGTTTCGAGCTATTTAATGCGAAAAAACAAGTTTTCTGGTGTATTCCACATTCCATAGTGCGTTTGATATGCAGAACCAGCGATATCTTGATTTTCGTGGTGTTTACAGCTGAGATATGCATTTTCTGCGATAATCTTGATGAGTCTTCTGTCAGAAGTATGTAGAATCATCTAGATCGCTCTTTTCGTGCTATTTAATGCGAGAAACACGTTTTCAGGTGTATTCACCACTCCACAGTGCGTTTGACATGCAGAACCGGAGATATCTTGGTTTCGGTCGGGTTTCAAGCTGAGATATGCATTTTCTACGATAATCACGGTGAGACTTCGGTCAGAAGTATTCAGAATCGTTGAGAACGCTCTTTTCGAGCTGCTTAATGCGAGAAACACGTTTTCTGGTGTTTTCACCACTCCACAGTACGTTTGATATGCAGAACCGGCGACATCTTGGATTTCGTCGGGTTTCAAGCTGAGATATGCATTTTCTGCGATAATCTTGGTGAGTCTTCTGTCAGAAGTATGCAGAATCATCGAGATCCCTCTTTGCGAGCTATTTAATGCGTGAAACACGTTATCTGGTGTTTTCACCACTCCACAGTGGGTTTGATATGCAGAACCGGCGATATCTCTATTTTCGTGGTGTTTCCAGCTGAGATATGCATTTTCTGCGATAATCTTGGTGAGTCTTCTGTGAGAAGTATGCAGAATCATCTAGATCTCTCGTTTCGGGCTATTTAATGCGAAAAAACAAGTTTTCTGGTGTTTTCACCACTCCACGGTGCGTTTGACATGCAGAACCGGCGAAATCTTGATTTTCGTGGTGTTTCCAGCTGAGATATGCATTTTCTGCGATTATCTTGGTGAACCTTCTGTCAGAAGTATGCAGAATCATCTAGATCGCTCGTTTCGAGCTATTTAATGCGAAAAAACAAGTTTTCTGGTGTTTTCCACATTCCACAGTGCGTTTGATATGCAGAACCGGCGATATCTTGATTTTCGTGGTATTTCCAGCTGAGATATGCATTTTCTGCGATAATCTTGATGAGTCTTCTGTCATAAGTATGTAGAATTATCTAGATCGCTCTTTTCGAGCTATTTAATTGCGAGAAACACGTTTTCTGGTGTATTCACCACTCTACAGTGCGTTTGACATGCAGAACCGGAGACATCTTGGTTTCGGTCGGGTTTCAAGCTGAGATATGCATTTTCTACGATAATCTTGGTGAGACTTCTGTCAGAAGTATTCAGAATCTTTGAGAACGCTCTTTTCGAGCTGCTTAATGCGAGAAACACGTTTTCTGGTGTTTTCACCACTCCACAGTACGTTTGATATGCAGAACCGGCGACATCTTGGATTTCGTCGGGTTTCAAGCTGAGATATGCATTTTCTACGATAATCTTGGTGAGACTTCTGTCAGATGTATGCAGAATCATCGGGATCGCTCTTTTCGAGCTATTTAATGCGAGAAACACGTTATCTGGTGTTTTAACCACTCCACAGTGCGTTTGATATGCAGAACCGGCGACATCTTGGATTTCGTCGGGTTTCAAGCTGAGATATGCATTTTCTACGATAATCTTGGTGAGACTTCTGTCAGAAGTATGCAGAATCTTCGAGATCGCTCTTTTCGAGCTGCTTAATGCGAGAAACACGTTTTCTGGTGTTTTCACCACTCCACAGTACGTTTGATGTGCAGAACCGGCGAGATCTTGATTTTCGTGGTGTTTCCAGCTGAGATATGCATTTTCTGCGATAATCTTGGTGTGTCTTCTGTCAGAGGTATGCAGAATCATCGAGATCCCTCTTTTCGAGCTATTTAATGCGAGAAACACGTTATCTGGTGTTTTCGCCACTCCACAGTGCGTTTGATATGCAGAACCGGCGACATCTTGGATTTCGTCGGGTTTCGAGCTGAGATATGGATTTTCTACGATAATCTTGGTGAGACTTCTGTCAGAAGGATGCAGAATCTTCGTGATCGCTCTTTTCGAGCTATTTAATGCGAGAAACACGTTATCTGGTTGTTTTCACCACTCCACAGTACGTTTGACATGCAGAACCGGAGATATCTTGGTTTAGGTCGGGTTTCAAGCTGAGATATGCATTTTCTACGATAATCTTGGTGAGACTTCTGTCACAAGTATGCAGAATCTTCGAGAACGCTCTTTTCGAGCTACTTAATACGAGAAACACGTTTTCTGGTGTTTTCACCACTCCACAGTACGTTTGATGTGCAGAACCGGATATAACTTGGTTTTCGTGAGGTTTCAAGCTGAGATATGCATTTTCTGCGATAATCTAGGTGAGACTTCTGTCAGAAGTATGCAGAATCATCGGGATAGCTCTTTTCGAGCTATTTAATGCGACAAACACGTTTTCTGGTGTATTCACCACTCCACAGTACGTTTGACATGCAGAACCGGAGATATCATGGTTTCGGTCGGGTTTCGAGCAGAGATATGCATTTTCTACGATAATCTTGGTGAGCCTTCTGTCACAAGTATGCAGAATCTTCGAGAACGCTCATTTCGAGCTACCTAATGCGAGAAACACGTTTTCTGGTGTTTTCACCACTCCACAGTACGTTTGATGTGCAGAACCGGAGATAACTTGGTTTTCGTGAGGTTTCAAGATGAGATAAGCATTTTCTACGATAATCTTGCTGAGACTTCTGTCACATGTATGTAGAATCTTCGAGAACGCTCTTTTCGAGCTACTTAATACGAGAAACACGTTTTCTGGTGTTTTCACCACTCCACAGTACGTTTGATGTGCAGAACCGGAGATAACTTGGTTTTCGTGAGGTTTCAAGCTGAGATATGCATTTTCTGCGATAATCTTGGTGTTTCATCTATTTGAAGTTTGTAGAATCATCGAGAACTCTCTTTTCGAGCTAGTTAATGCGAGAAACACGTTTTCTGGTGTTTTCACCACTCCACAGTGCGTCTGATATGCAGAACCGGCGATATCTTGGTTTTCGTGGGGTTTCCAGCTGAGATATGCATTTTCTGCGATAATCTTGGTGTTTCATCTATTTGAAGTTTGTAGAATCATCGAGAACTCTCTTTTCGAGCTAGTTAATGCGAGAAACACGTTTTCTGGTGTTTTCACCACTCCACAGTGCGTCTGATATGCAGAACCGGCGATATCTTGGTTTTCGTGGGGTTTCCAGCTGAGATATGCATTTTCTGCGATAATCTTTGGTGAGTCTTCAGTCAGAAGTGTGCAGAATCATCGGGATCGCTCTATTCCAGCTACTTAATGCGAGAAACACGTTTTCTGGTGTATTCACCACCCCACAGTAAGTTTGACATGCAGAACCGGAGATATCCTGGTCTCGGTCGGGTTTCAAGCTGAGATATGCATTTTCTACGATAATCTTGGTGAGACTTCTGTCAGAAGTATGCAGAATCATCGGGATCGCTCTTTTCGATCTATTTAATGCGATAAAACAAGTTTTCTGGTTTTTTCAACATTCCACAGTGCGTTTTATGTGCAGAACCGGCGATATATTGATTTTCGTGATGCTTCCATCTGAGATATGCATTTTCTGCGATAATCTTAGTGAGTCTTCTGTCAGAAACATACAGAATCATCGGGATCGCTTTATTCGAGCTATTTAATGCGAGAAACACGTTATCTGGTTGTTTTCACCACTCCACAGTGCGTTTGATACGCAGAACCGGCGACATCTTGATTTTCGTGAGGTTTCTAGCTGAGATATGCATTTTCTGCGATAATATTGGTGAGACTTCAGTCAGAAGCATCCAGAATCATCGGGATCGCTCTTTTCGAGCTATTTAATGCGAGAAACACGTTATCTGGTGTTTTCACCACTCCACAGTGCGTTTGATATGCAGAACCGACGACATCTTGGCTTTCGTCGGGTATCAAGCTGAGATATGCATTCTCTACGATAATCTTGGTCAGACTTCTGTCACAAGTATGCAGAATCTTCGAGAACGCTCTTTTCGATCTACTTAATGCGAGAAACACGTTTTCTGGTGTTTTCACCACTCCACAGTGCGTCTGATATGCAGAACCGGCGATATCCTTGTTTTCGTGGGGTTTCCAGCTGAGATATGCATTTTCTGCGATAATCATTGGTGAGTCTTCTGTCAGAAGTGTGCAGAATCATCGGGATCGCTCTATTCGAGCTATTTAATGCGAGAAACACGTTTTCTGGTGTATTCACCACCCCACAGTAAGTTTGACATGCAGAACCGGAGATATCCTGGTCTCGGTCGGGTTTCAAGCTGAGATATGCATTTTCTACGATAATCTTGGTGAGACTTCTGTCAGAAGTATGCAGAATCATCGGGATCGCTCTTTTCGAGCTATTTAATGCGAGAAACACGTTATCTGGTGTTTTCGCCACTCCACAGTGCGTTTGATATGCAGAACCGGCGACATCTTGGATTTCGTCGGGTTTCGAGCTGAGATATGCATTTTCTACGATAATCTTGGTGAGACTTCTGTCAGAAGGATGCAGAATCTTCGAGATCGCTCTTTTCGAGCTATTTAATGCGAGAAACACGTTATCTGGTTGTTTTCACCACTCTACAGTACGTTTGACATGCAGAACCGGCGAAATCTTGATTTTCGTGGTGTTTCCAGCTGAGATATGCATTTTCTGCGATAATCTTGGTCAGTCTTCTGTCAGAAGGATGCAGAATCTTCGAGATTGCTCTTTTCGAGCTACTTAATGCGAGAAACCCGATATCTGGAGTTTTCAACACTCCACAGTGCGTTTGAAATGCAGAACCGAAGACATCTTGGATTTTGTCGGGGTTCAAACTGAGATATGCATTTTCTGCGATAATCTTGGTGAGTCTTCTGTCAGAAGTATGCAGAATCATCTATATCGCTCTTTTCGAGCTATTTAATGCGAGAAACACGTTTTCTGGTGTATTCACCACCCCACAGTACGTTTGATATGCAGAACCGGCGACATCTTGGATTTCGTCGGTTTTCAAGCTGAGATATGCATTTTCTACGATAATCTTGATGAGACTTCTGTCAGAAGGATGCAGAGTCTTCGAGATCAATCTTTTCGAGCTACTTAATGCGAGAAACACGATATCTGGTGTTTTCACCACTCCACAGTGCGTTTGATATGCAGAACCGGAGACATCTTGGATTTCGTCGGGTTTCAAGCTGAGATATGCATTTTCTACGATAATCTTTGGTGAGACTTCTGTCAGAAGTATGCAGAATCTTCGAGATCGCTCTTTTCGAGCTGCTTAATGCGAGAAACACGTTTTCTGGTGTTTTCACCACTCGACAGTACGTTTGATGTGCAGAACCGGCGAGATCTTGATTTTCGTGGTGTTTCCAGCTGAGATATGCATTTTCTGCGATAATCTTGGTGTGTCTTCTGTCAGAGGTATGCAGAATCATCGAGATCCCTCTTTTCGAGCTATTTAATGCGAGAAACACGTTATCTGGTGTTTTCGCCACTCCACAGTGCGTTTGATATGCAGAACCGGCGACATCTTGGATTTCGTCGGGTTTCGAGCTGAGATATGCATTTTCTACGATAATCTTGGTGAGACTTCTGTCAGAAGGATGCAGAATCTTCGTGATCGCTCTTTTCGAGCTATTTAATGCGAGAAACACGTTATCTGGTTGTTTTCACCACTCCACAGTACGTTTGACATGCAGAACCGGAGATATCTTGGTTTAGGTCGGGTTTCAAGCTGAGATATGCATTTTCTACGATAATCCTGGTGAGACTTCTGTCAGAAGTATGCAGAATCATCGGGATAGCTCTTTTCGAGCTATTTAATGCGACAAACACGTTTTCTGGTGTATTCACCACTCCACAGTACGTTTGACATGCAGAACCGGAGTTATCATGGTTTCGGTCGGGTTTCGAGCAGAGATATGCATTTTCTACGATAATCTTGGTGAGCCTTCTGTCACAAGTATGCAGAATCTTCGAGAACGCTCATTTCGAGCTACCTAATGCGAGAAACACGTTTTCTGGTGTTTTCACCACTCCACAGTACGTTTGATGTGCAGAACCGGAGATAACTTGGTTTTCGTGAGGTTTCAAGATGAGATAAGCATTTTCTACGATAATCTTGGTGAGACTTCTGTCACATGTATGTAGAATCTTCGAGAACGCTCTTTTCGAGCTACTTAATACGAGAAACACGTTTTCTGGTCTTTTCACCACTCCACAGTACGTTTGATGTGCAGAACCGGAGATAACTTGGTTTTCGTGAGGTTTCAAGCTGAGATATGCATTTTCTGCGATAATCTTGGTGAGACTTCTGTCAGAAGGATGCAGAATCATCGGGATCGCTCTTTTCGAGCTATTTAATGCGAGAAACACGTTATCTGGTGTTTTCACCACTCCACCGTGCGTTTGATATGCAGAACCGACGACATCTTGGCTTTCGTCGGGTATCAAGCTGAGATATGCATTTTCTACGATAATCTTGGTGTTTCATCTATTTGAAGTTTGTAGAATCATCGAGAACTCTCTTTTCGAGCTAGTTAATGCGAGAAACACGTTTTCTGGTGTTTTCACCACTCCACAGTGCGTCTGATATGCAGAACCGGCGATATCTTGGTTTTCGTGGGGTTTCCAGCTGAGATATGCATTTTCTGCGATAATCTTTGGTGAGTCTTCAGTCAGAAGTGTGCAGAATCATCGGGATCGCTCTATTCCAGCTACTTAATGCGAGAAACACGTTTTCTGGTGTATTCACCACCCCACAGTAAGTTTGACATGCAGAACCGGAGATATCCTGGTCTCGGTCGGGTTTCAAGCTGAGATATGCATTTTCTACGATAATCTTGGTGAGACTTCTGTCAGAAGTATGCAGAATCATCGGGATCGCTCTTTTCGATCTATTTAATGCGATAAAACAAGTTTTCTGGTTTTTTCAACATTCCACAGTGCGTTTTATGTACAGAACCGGCGATATATTGATATTCGTGATGTTTCCATCTGAGATATGCATTTTCTGCGATAATCTTAGTGAGTCTTCTGTCAGAAACATACAGAATCATCGGGATCGCTTTATTCGAGCTATTTAATGCGAGAAACACGTTATCTGGTTGTTTTCACCACTCCACAGTGCGTTTGATACGCAGAACCGGCGACATCTTGATTTTCGTGAGGTTTCTAGCTGAGATATGCATTTTCTGCGATAATATTGGTGAGACTTCAGTCAGAAGCATCCAGAATCATCGGGATCGCTCTTTTCGAGCTATTTAATGCGAGAAACACGTTATGTGGTGTTTTCACCACTCCACAGTGCGTTTGATATGCAGAACCGACGACATCTTGGCTTTCGTCGGGTATCAAGCTGAGATATGCATTCTCTACGATAATCTTGGTCAGACTTCTGTCACAAGTATGCAGAATCTTCGAGAACGCTCTTTTCGATCTACTTAATGCGAGAAACACGTTTTCTGGTGTTTTCACCACTCCACAGTGCGTCTGATATGCAGAACCGGCGATATCCTTGTTTTCGTGGGGTTTCCAGCTGAGATATGCATTTTCTGCGATAATCTTTGGTGAGTCTTCTGTCAGAAGTGTGCAGAATCATCGGGATCGCTCTATTCGAGCTATTTAATGCGAGAAACACGTTTTCTGGTGTATTCACCACCCCACAGTAAGTTTGACATGCAGAACCGGAGATATCCTGGTCTCGGTCGGGTTTCAAGCTGAGATATGCATTTTCTACGATAATCTTGGTGAGACTTCTGTCAGAAGTATGCAGAATCATCGGGATCGCTCTTTTCGAGCTATTTAATGCGAGAAACACGTTATCTGGTGTTTTCGCCACTCCACAGTGCGTTTGATATGCAGAACCGGCGACATCTTGGATTTCGTCGGGTTTCGAGCTGAGATATGCATTTTCTACGATAATCTTGGTGAGACTTCTGTCAGAAGGATGCAGAATCTTCGAGATCGCTCTTTTCGAGCTATTTAATGCGAGAAACACGTTATCTGGTTGTTTTCACCACTCTACAGTACGTTTGACATGCAGAACCGGCGAAATCTTGATTTTCGTGGTGTTTCCAGCTGAGATATGCATTTTCTGCGATAATCTTGGTCAGTCTTCTGTCAGAAGGATGCAGAATCTTCGAGATTGCTCTTTTCGAGCTACTTAATGCGAGAAACCCGATATCTGGTGTTTTCAACACTCCACAGTGCGTTTGAAATGCAGAACCGAAGACATCTTGGATTTCGTTGGGGTTCAAACTGAGATATGCATTTTCTACGATAATCTTGGTGAGACTTCTGTCAGAAGTATGCAGAATCATTGGGATCGCTCTTTTCGAGCTATTTAATGCGAAAAAACAAGTTGTCTGGTGTTTTCAACATTCCACTGTGCGTTTTATGTGCAGAACCGGCGATATATTGATTTTCGTGGTGTTTCCAGCTGAGATATGCATTTTCTGCAATAATCTTGGTGAGTCTTCTGTCAGAAGTATGCAGAATCATCTAGATCTCTCGTTTCGAGCTATTTAATTCAAGAAACACGTTTTCTGGTGTATTCACCACCCCACAGTACGTTTGACATACAGAACCGGAGATATCTTGGTTTCGGTCGGGTTTCAAGCTGAGATATGCATTTTCGACGATAATCTTGGTGAGACTTCCGTCAGAAGTATGCAGAATCATCGGGATCGCTCTTTTCGAGCTATTTAATGCGAGAAACACGTTATATGGTTGTTTTCACCACTCCACAGTGCGTTTGATATGCATAACCGGCGAAATCTTGATTTTCGTGGTGTTTCCAGCTGAGATATGCATTCTCTGCGATAATCTTGGTGAGTCTTCTGTCAGAAGCATACAGAATCATCGGGATCGCTCTTTTCGAGCTATTTAATGCGAGAAACACGTTATCTGGTGTTTTCACCACTCCACAGTGCGTTTGATATGCAGAACCGGCGATATCTTGATTTTCGTGGTGTTTCCATCTGAGATATGCATTTTCTGCGATAATCTTGGTGAGTCTTCTGTCAGAAGTATGCAGAATCATCTAGATCTCTCTTTTCGAGCTATTTAATGCGAAAAAACAAGTTTTCTGGTGTTTTCACCACTCCACAGTACGTTTGACATGCAGAACCGGCGACATCTTGATTTTCGTGAGATTTCAAGCTGAGATATGCATTTTCTGCTATAATATTGGTGAGACTTCATTCAGAAGTATGCAGAATCATCTAGATCGCTAGTTTCGAGCTATCTAATGCGAAAAAACAAGATTTCTGGTGCTTTCAACATTCCACAGTGCGTTTGACATGCATAAACGGCGATATCTTGGTTTTCGTGTTGTTTCCAGCTGAAATATGCATTTTCTGCGATAATCTTGGTGAGACATCTGTCACAAGTATGCAGAACCTTCGAGAACGCTCTTTTCGAGCTACTTAATACGAGAAACACGTTTTCTGGTGTTTTCACCACTTCACAGTATGTTTGATGTGCAGAACCGGAGATAACTTGGATTTCGTCGGGGTTCAAACTGAGATATGCATTTTCTACGATAATCTTCGTGCGACTTCTGTCAGAAGCATACAGAATCATCGGGATCGCTCTTTTCGAGCTATTTAATGCGAGAAACACGTTATCTGGTGTTTTCACCACTCCACAGTGCGTTTGATATGCAGAACCGGCGATATCTTGGTTTTCGTGGTGTTTCCAGCTGAGATATGCATTTTCTGCGATAATCTTGGTGAGTCTTCTGTCAGAAGTATGCAGAATCATCTATATCGCTCTTTTCGAGCTATTTAATGCGAGAAACACGTTTTCTGGTGTATTCACCACCCCACAGTACGTTTGATATGCAGAACCGGCGACATCTTGGATTTCGTCGGTTTTCAAGCTGAGATATGCATTTTCTACGATAATCTTGATGAGACTTCTGTCAGAAGGATGCAGAGTCTTCGAGATCGCTCTTTTCGAGCTAGTTAATGCGAGAAACACGATATGTGGTGTATTCACCACCCCACAGTACGTTTGACATGCAGAACAGGAGATATCTTGGTTTCGGTCAGGTTTCAAGCTGAGATATGCATTTTCTACGATAATCTTGGTGAGACTTCTGTCAGAAGGATGCAGAGTCTTCGAGATCAATCTTTTCGAGCTACTTAATGCGAGAAACACGATATCTGGTGTTTTCACCACTCCACAGTGCGTTTGATATGCAGAACCGGAGACATCTTGGATTTCGTCGGGGTTCAAACTGAGATATGCATTTTCTACGATAATCTTGGTGAGACTTCTGTCAGAAGCATACAGAATCATCGGGATCGCTCTTTTCGAGCTATTTAATGCGAGAAACACGTTTTCTGGTGTATTCACCACCCCAGAGTACGTTTGACATGCAGAGCCGGCGAAATCGTGCTTTTCGTGGGTTTTCAAGCGGAGATATGAATTTTCTGCGATAATCTTGGTGAGACTTCAGTCAGAAGTATGCAGAAACATCGAGATCGCTCATTTCGAGCTATTTAATGCGAGAAACACGTTATCTGGTGTTTTCACCACTCCACAGCGCGTTTGATATGCAGAACCGGCGACATCTTGGATTTCGTCGGATTTCAAGCTGAGATATGCATTTTCTACGATAATCTTGGTGAGAATTTTGTCAGAAGGATGCAGAGTCTTCGAGATCGCTATTTTCGAGCTACTTAATGCGAGAAACACGATATCTGGTGTTTTCACCACTCCACAGTGCGTTTGATATGCAGAACCGGAGACATCTTGGATTTCGTCGGGGTTCAAGCTGAGATATGAATTTTCTGCGATACTCTTGGTGAGGCTTCTGTCAGAAGTATGCAGAATCTTCGAGAACGCTCTTTTCGAGCTGCGTAATGCGAGAAACACGTTTTCTGGTGTTTTCACCACTCCACAGTGCGTTTGATATGCAGAACCGGAGACATCTTGGATTTCGTCGGGGTTCAAGCTGAGATATGAATTTTCTGCGATACTCTTGGTGAGGCTTCTGTCAGAAGTATGCAGAATCTTCGAAAACGCTCTTTTCGAGCTTCATAATGCGAGAAACACGTTTTCTGGTGTTTTCACCACTCCACAGTACGTTTGATGTGCAGAACCGGAGATAACTTGGTGTTCGTGAGGTTTCAAGCTGAGATATGGATTTTCTGCGATAATCTTGGTGAGACTTTAGTCAGAAGTATGCAGAATCATCTAGATCGCTCTTTTCGAGCTATTTAATGCGAAAAAACAAGTTTTCTGGTGTTTTCAAGATTCCACAATGCGTTTTATATGCAGAACCGTCGATATCTTGATTTTCGTGGTGTTTCCAGCTGAGATATGCATTTTCGGCGATAATCTTGGTGTGTCTTCTGTCAGAGGTATGCAGAATCATCGAGATCCCTCTTTTCGAGCTATTTAATGCGAGAAACACGTTATCCTGTGTTTTCGCCACTCCACAGTGCGTTTGATATGCAGAACCGGCGACATCTTGGATTTCGACGGGTTTCAAGCTGAGATATGCATTTTCTACGATAATCTTGGTGAGACTTCTGTCAGAAGGATGCAAAATCTTGGAGATCGCTCTTTTCGTGCTACTTAATGCGAGAAACACGATATCTGGTGTTTTCAACACTCCACAGTGCGTTTGAAATGCAGAACCGGCGACATCTTGGATTTCGTCGGGGTTCAAACTGAGATATGCATTTTCTACGATAATCTTGGTGAGACTTCTGTCAGAAGCATACAGAATCATCGGGATCGCTCTTTTCGAGCTAGTTAATGCGAGAAACACGATATGTGGTGTATTCACCACCCCACAGTACGTTTGACATGCAGAACAGGAGATATCTTGGTTTCGGTCGGGTTTCAAGCTGAGATATGCATTATCTAAGATAATCTTGGTGAGACTTCTGTCAGAAGTATGCAGAATCTTCGGGATCGCTCTTTTCGAGCTATTTAATGCGAGAAACACGTTATATGGTTGTTTTCACCACTCCACAGAGCGTTTGAAATGCATAACCGGCGATATCTTGATTTTCGTGGTGTTTCCAGCTGAGATATGCATTCTCTGCGATAATCTTGGTGAGTCTTCTGTCAGAAGCATACAGAATCATCAGGTTCGCTCTTTTCGAGCTATTTAATGCGAGAAACACGTTATCTGGTGTTTTCACCACTCCACAGTGCGTTTGATATGCAGAACCGGCGATATAGTGATTTTTGTGGTGTTTCCAGCTGAGATATGCATTTTCTGCGATAATCTTGGTGAGTCTTCTGTCAGAAGTATGCAGAATCATCTAGATCGCTCTTTTCGGGCTATTTAATGCGAGAAACACGTTTTCTGGTGTATTCACCACCCCACAGTACGTTTGATATGCAGAACCGGCGACATCTTGCATTTCGTCGGGTTTCAAGCTGAGATATGCATTTTCTACGATAATCTTGGTGACACTTCTGTCAGAAGGATGCAGAGTCTTCATGATCGCTCTTTTCGAGCTAGTTAATGCGAGAAACACGATATGTGGTGTATTCACCACCACACAGTACGTTTGACATGCAGAACAGGAGATATCTTGGTTTCGGTCGGGTTTCAAGCTGAGATATGCATTATCTAAGATAATCTTGGTGAGACTTCTGTCAGAAGTATGCAGAATCTTCGGGATCGCTCTTTTCGAGCTATTTAATGCGAGAAACACGTTATATGGTTGTGTTCACCACTCCACAGTGCGTTTGATATGCATAACCAGCGATATCTTGATTTTCGTGGTGTTTCCAGCTGAGATATGCATTTTCTGCGATAATCTTGGTGAGTCTTCTGTCAGAAGTAAGCAGAATCATCTAGATCGCTCTTATCGAGCTATTTAATGCGAGAAACACGTTTTCTGGTGGATTCACCACCCCACAGTACGTTTGATATGCAGAACCGGCGACATCTTGGATTTCGTCGGGTTTCAAGCTGAGATATGCATTTTCTACTTAAATCTTGGTGAGACTTCTGTCAGAAGGATGCAGAGTCTTCGAGATCGCTCTTTTCGAGCTAGTTAATGCGAGAAACACGATATGTGGTGTATTCACCACCCCACAGTACGTTTGACATGCAGAACAGGAGATATCTTGGTTTCGGTCGGGTTTCAAGCTGAGATATGCATTCTCTGCGATAATCTTGGTGAGTCTTCTGTCAGAAGCATACAGAATCATCGGGTTCGCTCTTTTCGAGCTATTTAATGCGAGAAACACGTTATCTGGTGTTTTCACCACTCCACAGTGCGTTTGATATGCATAACCAGCGATATCTTGATTTTCGTGGTGTTTCCAGCTGAGATATGCATTTTCTGCGATAATCTTGGTGAGTCTTCTGTCAGAAGTAAGCAGAATCATCTAGATCGCTCTTATCGAGCTATTTAATGCGAGAAACACGTTTTCTGGTGGATTCACCACCCCACAGTACGTTTGATATGCAGAACCGGCGACATCTTGGATTTCGTCGGGTTTCAAGCTGAGATATGCATTTTCTACGATAATCTTGGTGAGACTTCTGTCAGAAGGATGCAGAGTCTTCGAGATCGCTCTTTTCGAGCTAGTTAATGCGAGAAACACGATATGTGGTGTATTCACCACCCCACAGTACGTTTGACATGCAGAACAGGAGATATCTTGGTTTCGGTCGGGTTTCAAGCTGAGATATGCATTCTCTGCGATAATCTTGGTGAGTCTTCTGTCAGAAGCATACAGAATCATCGGGTTCGCTCTTTTCGAGCTATTTAATGCGAGAAACACGTTATCTGGTGTTTTCACCACTCCACAGTGCGTTTGATATACAGTACCGGCGATATCTTGATTTTCGTGGTGTTTCCAGCTGAGATATGCATTTTCTGCGATAATCTTGGTGAGTCTTCTGTCAGAAGTAAGCAGAATCATCTAGATCGCTCTTTTCGAGCTATTTAATGCGAGAAACACGTTTTCTGGTGTATTCACCACCCCACAGTACGTTTGATATGCAGAACCGGCGACATCTTGGATTTCGTCGGGTTTCAAGCTGAGATATGCATTCTCTGCGATAATCTTGGCGAGTGTTCTGTCAGAAGCATACAGAATCATCGGGTTCGCTCTTTTCGAGCTATTTAATGCGAGAAACACGTTATCTGGTGTTTTCACCACTCCACAGTGCGTTTGATATGCAGAACCGGAGACATCTTGGATTTCGTCGGGGTTCAAGCTGAGATATGAATTTTCTGCGATACTCTTGGTGAGGCTTCTGTCAGAAGTATGCAGAATCTTCGAGAACGTTCTTTTCGAGCTGCATAATGCGAGAAACACGTTTTCTGGTGTTTTCACCACTCCACAGTGCGTTTGATATGCAGAACCGGAGACATCTTGGATTTCGTCGGGGTTCAAGCTGAGATATGAATTTTCTGCGATACTCTTGGTGAGGCTTCTGTCAGAAGTATGCAGAATCTTCGAAAACGCTCTTTTCGAGCTGCATAATGCGAGAAACACGTTTTCTGGTGTTTTCACCACTCCACAGTACGTTTGATGTGCTGAACCGGAGATAACTTGGTGTTCGTGAGGTTTCAAGCTGAGATATGGATTTTCTGCGATAATCTTGGTGAGACTTTAGTCAGAAGTATGCAGAATCATCTAGATCGCTCTTTTCGAGCTATTTAATGCGAAAAAACAAGTTTTCTGGTGTTTTCACCACTCCACAGTACGTTTGACATGCAGAACCGGCAACATCTTGATTTTCGTGAGATTTCAAGCTGAGATATGCATTTTCTGCTATAATATTGGTGAGACTTCATTCAGAAGTATGCAGAATCATCTAGATCGCTAGTTTCGAGCTATCTAATGCGAAAAAACAAGATTTCTGGTGCTTTCAACATTCCACAGTGCGTTTGACATGCATAAACGGCGATATCTTGGTTTTCGTGTTGTTTCCAGCTGAAATATGCATTTTCTGCGATAATCTTGGTGAGACATCTGTCACAAGTATGCAGAACCTTCGAGAACGCTCTTTTCGAGCTACTTAGTACGAGAAACACGTTTTCTGGTGTTTTCACCACTTCACAGTATGTTTGATGTGCAGAACCGGAGATAACTTGGATTTCGTCGGGGTTCAAACTGAGATATGCATTTTCTACGATAATCTTCGTGCGACTTCTGTCCGAAGCATACAGAATCATCGGGATCGCTCTTTTCGAGCTATTTAATGCGAGAAACACGTTATCTGGTGTTTTCACCACTCCACAGTGCGTTTGATATGCAGAACCGGCGATATCTTGGTTTTCGTGGTGTTTCCAGCTGAGATATGCATTTTCTGCGATAATCTTGGTGAGTCTTCTGTCAGAAGTATGCAGAATCATCTATATCGCTCTTTTCGAGCTATTTAATGCGAGAAACACGTTTTCTGGTGTATTCACCACCCCACAGTACGTTTGATATGCAGAACCGGCGACATCTTGGATTTCGTCGGTTTTCAAGCTGAGATATGCATTTTCTACGATAATCTTGATGAGACTTCTGTCAGAAGGATGCAGAGTCTTCGAGATCGCTCTTTTCGAGCTAGTTAATGCGAGAAACACGATATGTGGTGTATTCACCACCCCACAGTACGTTTGACATGCAGAACAGGAGATATCTTGGTTTCGGTCAGGTTTCAAGCTGAGATATGCATTTTCTACGATAATCTTGGTGAGACTTCTGTCAGAAGGATGCAGAGTCTTCGAGATCAATCTTTTCGAGCTACTTAATGCGAGAAACACGATATCTGGTGTTTTCACCACTCCACAGTGCGTTTGATATGCAGAACCGGAGACATCTTGGATTTCGTCGGGGTTCAAACTGAGATATGCATTTTCTACGATAATCTTGGTGAGACTTCTGTCAGAAGCATACAGAATCATCGGGATCGCTCTTTTCGAGCTATTTAATGCGAGAAACACGTTTTCTGGTGCATTCACCACCCCAGAGTACGTTTGACATGCAGAGCCGGCGAAATCGTGCTTTTCGTGGGTTTTCAAGCGGAGATATGAATTTTCTGCGATAATCTTGGTGAGACTTCAGTCAGAAGTATGCAGAAACATCGAGATCGCTCATTTCGAGCTATTTAATGCGAGAAACACGTTATCTGGTGTTTTCACCACTCCACAGCGCGTTTGATATGCAGAACCGGCGACATCTTGGATTTCGTCGGATTTCAAGCTGAGATATGCATTTTCTACGATAATCTTGGTGAGAATTTTGTCAGAAGGATGCAGAGTCTTCGAGATCGCTATTTTCGAGCTACTTAATGCGAGAAACACGATATCTGGTGTTTTCACCACTCCACAGTGCGTTTGATATGCAGAACCGGAGACATCTTGGATTTCGTCGGGGTTCAAGCTGAGATATGAATTTTCTGCGATACTCTTGGTGAGGCTTCTGTCAGAAGTATGCAGAATCTTCGAGAACGCTCTTTTCGAGCTGCGTAATGCGAGAAACACGTTTTCTGGTGTTTTCACCACTCCACAGTGCGTTTGATATGCAGAACCGGAGACATCTTGGATTTCGTCGGGGTTCAAGCTGAGATATGAATTTTCTGCGATACTCTTGGTGAGGCTTCTGTCAGAAGTATGCAGAATCTTCGAAAACGCTCTTTTCGAGCTTCATAATGCGAGAAACACGTTTTCTGGTGTTTTCACCACTCCACAGTACGTTTGATGTGCAGAACCGGAGATAACTTGGTGTTCGTGAGGTTTCAAGCTGAGATATGGATTTTCTGCGATAATCTTGGTGAGACTTTAGTCAGAAGTATGCAGAATCATCTAGATCGCTCTTTTCGAGCTATTTAATGCGAAAAAACAAGTTTTCTGGTGTTTTCAAGATTCCACAATGCGTTTTATATGCAGAACCGTCGATATCTTGATTTTCGTGGTGTTTCCAGCTGAGATATGCATTTTCGGCGATAATCTTGGTGTGTCTTCTGTCAGAGGTATGCAGAATCATCGAGATCCCTCTTTTCGAGCTATTTGATGCGAGAAACACGTTATCCTGTGTTTTCGCCACTCCACAGTGCGTTTGATATGCAGAACCGGCGACATCTTGGATTTCGACGGGTTTCAAGCTGAGATATGCATTTTCTACGATAATCTTGGTGAGACTTCTGTCAGAAGGATGCAAAATCTTGGAGATCGCTCTTTTCGTGCTACTTAATGCGAGAAACACGATATCTGGTGTTTTCAACACTCCACAGTGCGTTTGAAATGCAGAACCGGCGACATCTTGGATTTCGTCGGGGTTCAAACTGAGATATGCATTTTCTACGATAATCTTGGTGAGACTTCTGTCAGAAGCATACAGAATCATCGGGATCGCTCTTTTCGAGCTAGTTAATGCGAGAAACACGATATGTGGTGTATTCACCACCCCACAGTACGTTTGACATGCAGAACAGGAGATATCTTGGTTTCGGTCGGGTTTCAAGCTGAGATATGCATTATCTAAGATAATCTTGGTGAGACTTCTGTCAGAAGTATGCAGAATCTTCGGGATCGCTCTTTTCGAGCTATTTAATGCGAGAAACACGTTATATGGTTGTGTTCACCACTCCACAGTGCGTTTGATATGCATAACCAGCGATATCTTGATTTTCGTGGTGTTTCCAGCTGAGATATGCATTTTCTGCGATAATCTTGGTGAGTCTTCTGTCAGAAGTAAGCAGAATCATCTAGATCGCTCTTATCGAGCTATTTAATGCGAGAAACACGTTTTCTGGTGGATTCACCACCCCACAGTACGTTTGATATGCAGAACCGGCGACATCTTGGATTTCGTCGGGTTTCAAGCTGAGATATGCATTTTCTACTTAAATCTTGGTGAGACTTCTGTCAGAAGGATGCAGAGTCTTCGAGATCGCTCTTTTCGAGCTAGTTAATGCGAGAAACACGATATGTGGTGTATTCACCACCCCACAGTACGTTTGACATGCAGAACAGGAGATATCTTGGTTTCGGTCGGGTTTCAAGCTGAGATATGCATTCTCTGCGATAATCTTGGTGAGTCTTCTGTCAGAAGCATACAGAATCATCGGGTTCGCTCTTTTCGAGCTATTTAATGCGAGAAACACGTTATCTGGTGTTTTCACCACTCCACAGTGCGTTTGATATGCATAACCAGCGATATCTTGATTTTCGTGGTGTTTCCAGCTGAGATATGCATTTTCTGCGATAATCTTGGTGAGTCTTCTGTCAGAAGTAAGCAGAATCATCTAGATCGCTCTTATCGAGCTATTTAATGCGAGAAACACGTTTTCTGGTGGATTCACCACCCCACAGTACGTTTGATATGCAGAACCGGCGACATCTTGGATTTCGTCGGGTTTCAAGCTGAGATATGCATTTTCTACGATAATCTTGGTGAGACTTCTGTCAGAAGGATGCAGAGTCTTCGAGATCGCTCTTTTCGAGCTAGTTAATGCGAGAAACACGATATGTGGTGTATTCACCACCCCACAGTACGTTTGACATGCAGAACAGGAGATATCTTGGTTTCGGTCGGGTTTCAAGCTGAGATATGCATTCTCTGCGATAATCTTGGTGAGTCTTCTGTCAGAAGCATACAGAATCATCGGGTTCGCTCTTTTCGAGCTATTTAATGCGAGAAACACGTTATCTGGTGTTTTCACCACTCCACAGTGCGTTTGATATGCAGTACCGGCGATATCTTGATTTTCGTGGTGTTTCCAGCTGAGATATGCATTTTCTGCGATAATCTTGGTGAGTCTTCTGTCAGAAGTAAGCAGAATCATCTAGATCGCTCTTTTCGAGCTATTTAATGCGAGAAACACGTTTTCTGGTGTATTCACCACCCCACAGTACGTTTGATATGCAGAACCGGCGACATCTTGGATTTCGTCGGGTTTCAAGCTGAGATATGCATTCTCTGCGATAATCTTGGCGAGTGTTCTGTCAGAAGCATACAGAATCATCGGGTTCGCTCTTTTCGAGCTATTTAATGCGAGAAACACGTTATCTGGTGTTTTCACCACTCCACAGTGCGTTTGATATGCAGAACCGGAGACATCTTGGATTTCGTCGGGGTTCAAGCTGAGATATGAATTTTCTGCGATACTCTTGGTGAGGCTTCTGTCAGAAGTATGCAGAATCTTCGAGAACGTTCTTTTCGAGCTGCATAATGCGAGAAACACGTTTTCTGGTGTTTTCACCACTCCACAGTATGTTTGATGTGCAGAACCGGAGATAACTTGGTGTTCGTGAGGTTTCAAGCTGAGATATGGATTTTCTGCGATAATCTTGGTGAGACTTTAGTCAGAAGTATGCAGAATCATCTAGATCGCTCTTTTCGAGCTATTTAATGCGAAAAAACAAGTTTTCTGGTGTTTTCACCACTCCACAGTACGTTTGACATGCAGAACCGGCAACATCTTGATTTTCGTGAGATTTCAAGCTGAGATATGCATTTTCTGCTATAATATTGGTGAGACTTCATTCAGAAGTATGCAGAATCATCTAGATCGCTAGTTTCGAGCTATCTAATGCGAAAAAACAAGATTTCTGGTGCTTTCAACATTCCACAGTGCGTTTGACATGCATAAACGGCGATATCTTGGTTTTCGTGTTGTTTCCAGCTGAAATATGCATTTTCTGCGATAATCTTGGTGAGACATCTGTCACAAGTATGCAGAACCTTCGAGAACGCTCTTTTCGAGCTACTTAGTACGAGAAACACGTTTTCTGGTGTTTTCACCACTTCACAGTATGTTTGATGTGCAGAACCGGAGATAACTTGGATTTCGTCGGGGTTCAAACTGAGATATGCATTTTCTACGATAATCTTCGTGCGACTTCTGTCCGAAGCATACAGAATCATCGGGATCGCTCTTTTCGAGCTATTTAATGCGAGAAACACGTTATCTGGTGTTTTCACCACTCCACAGTGCGTTTGATATGCAGAACCGGCGATATCTTGGTTTTCGTGGTGTTTCCAGCTGAGATATGCATTTTCTGCGATAATCTTGGTGAGTCTTCTGTCAGAAGTATGCAGAATCATCTATATCGCTCTTTTCGAGCTATTTAATGCGAGAAACACGTTTTCTGGTGTATTCACCACCCCACAGTACGTTTGATATGCAGAACCGGCGACATCTTGGATTTCGTCGGTTTTCAAGCTGAGATATGCATTTTCTACGATAATCTTGATGAGACTTCTGTCAGAAGGATGCAGAGTCTTCGAGATCGCTCTTTTCGAGCTAGTTAATGCGAGAAACACGATATGTGGTGTATTCACCACCCCACAGTACGTTTGACATGCAGAACAGGAGATATCTTGGTTTCGGTCAGGTTTCAAGCTGAGATATGCATTTTCTACGATAATCTTGGTGAGACTTCTGTCAGAAGGATGCAGAGTCTTCGAGATCAATCTTTTCGAGCTACTTAATGCGAGAAACACGATATCTGGTGTTTTCACCACTCCACAGTGCGTTTGATATGCAGAACCGGAGACATCTTGGATTTCGTCGGGGTTCAAACTGAGATATGCATTTTCTACGATAATCTTGGTGAGACTTCTGTCAGAAGCATACAGAATCATCGGGATCGCTCTTTTCGAGCTATTTAATGCGAGAAACACGTTTTCTGGTGCATTCACCACCCCAGAGTACGTTTGACATGCAGAGCCGGCGAAATCGTGCTTTTCGTGGGTTTTCAAGCGGAGATATGAATTTTCTGCGATAATCTTGGTGAGACTTCAGTCAGAAGTATGCAGAAACATCGAGATCGCTCATTTCGAGCTATTTAATGCGAGAAACACGTTATCTGGTGTTTTCACCACTCCACAGCGCGTTTGATATGCAGAACCGGCGACATCTTGGATTTCGTCGGATTTCAAGCTGAGATATGCATTTTCTACGATAATCTTGGTGAGAATTTTGTCAGAAGGATGCAGAGTCTTCGAGATCGCTATTTTCGAGCTACTTAATGCGAGAAACACGATATCTGGTGTTTTCACCACTCCACAGTGCGTTTGATATGCAGAACCGGAGACATCTTGGATTTCGTCGGGGTTCAAGCTGAGATATGAATTTTCTGCGATACTCTTGGTGAGGCTTCTGTCAGAAGTATGCAGAATCTTCGAGAACGCTCTTTTCGAGCTGCGTAATGCGAGAAACACGTTTTCTGGTGTTTTCACCACTCCACAGTGCGTTTGATATGCAGAACCGGAGACATCTTGGATTTCGTCGGGGTTCAAGCTGAGATATGAATTTTCTGCGATACTCTTGGTGAGGCTTCTGTCAGAAGTATGCAGAATCTTCGAAAACGCTCTTTTCGAGCTTCATAATGCGAGAAACACGTTTTCTGGTGTTTTCACCACTCCACAGTACGTTTGATGTGCAGAACCGGAGATAACTTGGTGTTCGTGAGGTTTCAAGCTGAGATATGGATTTTCTGCGATAATCTTGGTGAGACTTTAGTCAGAAGTATGCAGAATCATCTAGATCGCTCTTTTCGAGCTATTTAATGCGAAAAAACAAGTTTTCTGGTGTTTTCAAGATTCCACAATGCGTTTTATATGCAGAACCGTCGATATCTTGATTTTCGTGGTGTTTCCAGCTGAGATATGCATTTTCGGCGATAATCTTGGTGTGTCTTCTGTCAGAGGTATGCAGAATCATCGAGATCCCTCTTTTCGAGCTATTTGATGCGAGAAACACGTTATCCTGTGTTTTCGCCACTCCACAGTGCGTTTGATATGCAGAACCGGCGACATCTTGGATTTCGACGGGTTTCAAGCTGAGATATGCATTTTCTACGATAATCTTGGTGAGACTTCTGTCAGAAGGATGCAAAATCTTGGAGATCGCTCTTTTCGTGCTACTTAATGCGAGAAACACGATATCTGGTGTTTTCAACACTCCACAGTGCGTTTGAAATGCAGAACCGGCGACATCTTGGATTTCGTCGGGGTTCAAACTGAGATATGCATTTTCTACGATAATCTTGGTGAGACTTCTGTCAGAAGCATACAGAATCATCGGGATCGCTCTTTTCGAGCTAGTTAATGCGAGAAACACGATATGTGGTGTATTCACCACCCCACAGTACGTTTGACATGCAGAACAGGAGATATCTTGGTTTCGGTCGGGTTTCAAGCTGAGATATGCATTATCTAAGATAATCTTGGTGAGACTTCTGTCAGAAGTATGCAGAATCTTCGGGATCGCTCTTATCGAGCTATTTAATGCGAGAAACACGTTATATGGTTGTTTTCACCACTCCACAGAGCGTTTGAAATGCATAACCGGCGATATCTTGATTTTCGTGGTGTTTCCAGCTGAGATATGCATTCTCTGCGATAATCTTGGTGAGTCTTCTGTCAGAAGCATACAGAATCATCAGGTTCGCTCTTTTCGAGCTATTTAATGCGAGAAACACGTTATCTGGTGTTTTCACCACTCCACAGTGCGTTTGATATGCAGAACCGGCGATATAGTGATTTTTGTGGTGTTTCCAGCTGAGATATGCATTTTCTGCGATAATCTTGGTGAGTCTTCTGTCAGAAGTATGCAGAATCATCTAGATCGCTCTTTTCGGGCTATTTAATGCGAGAAACACGTTTTCTGGTGTATTCACCACCCCACAGTACGTTTGATATGCAGAACCGGCGACATCTTGCATTTCGTCGGGTTTCAAGCTGAGATATGCATTTTCTACGATAATCTTGGTGAGACTTCTGTCAGAAGGATGCAGAGTCTTCATGATCGCTCTTTTCGAGCTAGTTAATGCGAGAAACACGATATGTGGTGTATTCACCACCACACAGTACGTTTGACATGCAGAACAGGAGATATCTTGGTTTCGGTCGGGTTTCAAGCTGAGATATGCATTATCTAAGATAATCTTGGTGAGACTTCTGTCAGAAGTATGCAGAATCTTCGGGATCGCTCTTTTCGAGCTATTTAATGCGAGAAACACGTTATATGGTTGTGTTCACCACTCCACAGTGCGTTTGATATGCATAACCAGCGATATCTTGATTTTCGTGGTGTTTCCAGCTGAGATATGCATTTTCTGCGATAATCTTGGTGAGTCTTCTGTCAGAAGTAAGCAGAATCATCTAGATCGCTCTTATCGAGCTATTTAATGCGAGAAACACGTTTTCTGGTGGATTCACCACCCCACAGTACGTTTGATATGCAGAACCGGCGACATCTTGGATTTCGTCGGGTTTCAAGCTGAGATATGCATTTTCTACGATAATCTTGGTGAGACTTCTGTCAGAAGGATGCAGAGTCTTCGAGATCGCTCTTTTCGAGCTAGTTAATGCGAGAAACACGATATGTGGTGTATTCACCACCCCACAGTACGTTTGACATGCAGAACAGGAGATATCTTGGTTTCGGTCGGGTTTCAAGCTGAGATATGCATTCTCTGCGATAATCTTGGTGAGTCTTCTGTCAGAAGCATACAGAATCATCGGGTTCGCTCTTTTCGAGCTATTTAATGCGAGAAACACGTTATCTGGTGTTTTCACCACTCCACAGTGCGTTTGATATGCAGTACCGGCGATATCTTGATTTTCGTGGTGTTTCCAGCTGAGATATGCATTTTCTGCGATAATCTTGGTGATTCTTCTGTCAGAAGTAAGCAGAATCATCTAGATCGCTCTTTTCGAGCTATTTAATGCGAGAAACACGTTTTCTGGTGTATTCACCACCCCACAGTACGTTTGATATGCAGAACCGGCGACATCTTGGATTTCGTCGGGTTTCAAGCTGAGATATGCATTCTCTGCGATAATCTTGGCGAGTGTTCTGCCAGAAGCATACAGAATCATCGGGTTCGCTCTTTTCGAGCTATTTAATGCGAGAAACACGTTATCTGATGTTTTCACCACTCCACAGTGCGTTTGATATGCAGAACCGGAGACATCCTGGATTTCGTCGGGGTTCAAGCTGAGATATGAATTTTCTGCGATACTCTTGGTGAGGCTTCTGTCAGAAGTATGCAGAATCTTCGAGAACGTTCTTTTCGAGCTGCATAATGCGAGAAACACGTTTTCTGGTGTTTTCACCACTCCACAGTGCGTTTGATATGCAGAACCGGAGACATCTTGGATTTCGTCGGGGTTCAAGCTGAGATATGAATTTTCTGCGATACTCTTGGTGAGGCTTCTGTCAGAAGTATGCAGAATCTTCGAAAACGCTCTTTTCGAGCTGCATAATGCGAGAAACACGTTTTCTGGTGTTTTCACCACTCCACAGTACGTTTGATGTGCAGAACCGGAGATAACTTGGTGTTCGTGAGGTTTCAAGCTGAGATATGGATTTTCTGCGATAATCTTGGTGAGACTTTAGTCAGAAGTATGCAGAATCATCTAGATCGCTCTTTTCGAGCTATTTAATGCGAAAAAACAAGTTTTCTGGTGTTTTCAAGATTCCACAATGCGTTTTATATGCAGAACCGTCGATATCTTGTTTTTCGTGGTGTTTCCAGCTGAGATATGCATTTTCTGCGATTATCTTGGTGTGTCTTCTGTCAGAGGTATGCAGAATCATCGAGATCCCTCTTTTCGAGCTATTTAATGCGAGAAACACGTTATCCTGTGTTTTCGCCACTCCACAGTGCGTTTGATATGCAGAACCGGCGACATCTTGGATTTCGACGGGTTTCAAGCTGAGATATGCATTTTCTACGATAATCTTGGTGAGACTTCTGTCAGAAGGATGCAAAATCTTGGAGATCGCTCTTTTCGTGCTACTTAATGCGAGAAACACGATATCTGGTGTTTTCAACACTCCACAGTGCGTTTGAAATGCAGAACCGGCGACATCTTGGATTTCGTCGGGGTTCAAACTGAGATATGCATTTTCTACGATAATCTTGGTGAGACTTCTGTCAGAAGCATACAGAATCATCGGGATCGCTCTTTTCGAGCTAGTTAATGCGAGAAACACGATATGTGGTGTATTCACCACCCCACAGTACGTTTGACATGCAGAACAGGAGATATCTTGGTTTCGGTCGGGTTTCAAGCTGAGATATGCATTATCTAAGATAATCTTGGTGAGACTTCTGTCAGAAGTATGCAGAATCTTCGGGATCGCTCTTATCGAGCTATTTAATGCGAGAAACACGTTATATGGTTGTTTTCACCACTCCACAGAGCGTTTGAAATGCATAACCGGCGATATCTTGATTTTCGTGGTGTTTCCAGCTGAGATATGCATTCTCTGCGATAATCTTGGTGAGTCTTCTGTCAGAAGCATACAGAATCATCAGGTTCGCTCTTTTCGAGCTATTTAATGCGAGAAACACGTTATCTGGTGTTTTCACCACTCCACAGTGCGTTTGATATGCAGAACCGGCGAAATAGTGATTTTTGTGGTGTTTCCAGCTGAGATATGCATTTTCTGCGATAATCTTGGTGAGTCTTCTGTCAGAAGTATGCAGAATCATCTAGATCGCTCTTTTCGGGCTATTTAATGCGAGAAACACGTTTTCTGGTGTATTCACCACCCCACAGTACGTTTGATATGCAGAACCGGCGACATCTTGCATTTCGTCGGGTTTCAAGCTGAGATATGCATTTTCTACGATAATCTTGGTGAGACTTCTGTCAGAAGGATGCAGAGTCTTCATGATCGCTCTTTTCGAGCTAGTTAATGCGAGAAACACGATATGTGGTGTATTCACCACCACACAGTACGTTTGACATGCAGAACAGGAGATATCTTGGTTTCGGTCGGGTTTCAAGCTGAGATATGCATTATCTAAGATAATCTTGGTGAGACTTCTGTCAGAAGTATGCAGAATCTTCGGGATCGCTCTTTTCGAGCTATTTAATGCGAGAAACACGTTATATGGTTGTGTTCACCACTCCACAGTGCGTTTGATATGCATAACCAGCGATATCTTGATTTTCGTGGTGTTTCCAGCTGAGATATGCATTTTCTGCGATAATCTTGGTGAGTCTTCTGTCAGAAGTAAGCAGAATCATCTAGATCGCTCTTATCGAGCTATTTAATGCGACAAACACGTTTTCTGGTGGATTCACCACCCCACAGTACGTTTGATATGCAGAACCGGCGACATCTTGGATTTCGTCGGGTTTCAAGCTGAGATATGCATTTTCTACGATAATCTTGGTGAGACTTCTGTCAGAAGGATGCAGAGTCTTCGAGATCGCTCTTTTCGAGCTAGTTAATGCGAGAAACACGATATGTGGTGTATTCACCACCCCACAGTACGTTTGACATGCAGAACAGGAGATATCTTGGTTTCGGTCGGGTTTCAAGCTGAGATATGCATTCTCTGCGATAATCTTGGTGAGTCTTCTGTCAGAAGCATACAGAATCATCGGGTTCGCTCTTTTCGAGCTATTTAATGCGAGAAACACGTTATCTGGTGTTTTCACCACTCCACAGTGCGTTTGATATGCAGTACCGGCGATATCTTGATTTTCGTGGTGTTTCCAGCTGAGATATGCATTTTCTGCGATAATCTTGGTGATTCTTCTGTCAGAAGTAAGCAGAATCATCTAGATCGCTCTTTTCGAGCTATTTAATGCGAGAAACACGTTATCTGGTGTTTTCACCACTCCACAGTGCGTTTGATATGCAGAACCGGAGACATCCTGGATTTCGTCGGGGTTCAAGCTGAGATATGAATTTTCTGCGATACTCTTGGTGAGGCTTCTGTCAGAAGTATGCAGAATCTTCGAGAACGTTCTTTTCGAGCTGCATAATGCGAGAAACACGTTTTCTGGTGTTTTCACCACTCCACAGTGCGTTTGATATGCAGAACCGGAGACATCTTGGATTTCGTCGGGGTTCAAGCTGAGATATGAATTTTCTGCGATACTCTTGGTGAGGCTTCTGTCAGAAGTATGCAGAATCTTCGAAAACGCTCTTTTCGAGCTGCATAATGCGAGAAACACGTTTTCTGGTGTTTTCACCACTCCACAGTACGTTTGATGTGCAGAACCGGAGATAACTTGGTGTTCGTGAGGTTTCAAGCTGAGATATGGATTTTCTGCGATAATCTTGGTGAGACTTTAGTCAGAAGTATGCAGAATCATCTAGATCGCTCTTTTCGAGCTATTTAATGCGAAAAAACAAGTTTTCTGGTGTTTTCAAGATTCCACAATGCGTTTTATATGCAGAACCGTCGATATCTTGATTTTCGTGGTGTTTCCAGCTGAGATATGCATTTTCTGCGATAATCTTGGTGTGTCTTCTGTCAGAGGTATGCAGAATCATCGAGATCCGTCTTTTCGAGCTATTTAATGCGAGAAACACGTTATCCTGTGTTTTCGCCACTCCACAGTGCGTTTGATATGCAGAACCGGCGACATCTTGGATTTCGACGGGTTTCAAGCTGAGATATGCATTTTCTACGATAATCTTGGTGAGACTTCTGTCAGAAGGATGCAAAATCTTGGAGATCGCTCTTTTCGTGCTACTTAATGCGAGAAACACGATATCTGGTGTTTTCAACACTCCACAGGGCGTTTGAAATGCAGAACCGGCGACATCTTGGATTTCGTCGGGGTTCAAACTGAGATATGCATTTTCTACGATAATCTTGGTGAGACTTCTGTCAGAAGCATACAGAATCATCGGGATCGCTCTTTTCGAGCTAGTTAATGCGAGAAACACGATATGTGGTGTATTCACCACCCCACAGTACGTTTGACATGCAGAACAGGAGATATCTTGGTTTCGGTCGGGTTTCAAGCTGAGATATGCATTATCTAAGATAATCTTGGTGAGACTTCTGTCAGAAGTATGCAGAATCTTCGGGATCGCTCTTTTCGAGCTATTTAATGCGAGAAACACGTTATATGGTTGTTTTCACCACTCCACAGAGCGTTTGAAATGCATAACCGGCGATATCTTGATTTTCGTGGTGTTTCCAGCTGAGATATGCATTCTCTGCGATAATCTTGGTGAGTCTTCTGTCAGAAGCATACAGAATCATCAGGTTCGCTCTTTTCGAGCTATTTAATGCGAGAAACACGTTATCTGGTGTTTTCACCACTCCACAGTGCGTTTGATATGCAGAACCGGCGATATAGTGATTTTTGTGGTGTTTCCAGCTGAGATATGCATTTTCTGCGATAATCTTGGTGAGTCTTCTGTCAGAAGTATGCAGAATCATCTAGATCGCTCTTTTCGGGCTATTTAATGCGAGAAACACGTTTTCTGGTGTATTCACCACCCCACAGTACTTTTGATATGCAGAACCGGCGACATCTTGCATTTCGTCGGGTTTCAAGCTGAGATATGCATTTTCTACGATAATCTTGGTGAGACTTCTGTCAGAAGGATGCAGAGTCTTCATTATCGCTCTTTTCGAGCTAGTTAATGCGAGAAACACGATATGTGGTGTATTCACCACCACACAGTACGTTTGACATGCAGAACAGGAGATATCTTGGTTTCGGTCGGGTTTCAAGCTGAGATATGCATTATCAAAGATAATCTTGGTGAGACTTCTGTCAGAAGTATGCAGAATCTTCGGGATCGCTCTTTTCGAGCTATTTAATGCGAGAAACACGTTATATGGTTGTGTTCACCACTCCACAGTGCGTTTGATATGCATAACCAGCGATATCTTGATTTTCGTGGTGTTTCCAGCTGAGATATGCATTTTCTGCGATAATCTTGGTGAGTCTTCTGTCAGAAGTAAGCAGAATCATCTAGATCGCTCTTATCGAGCTATTTAATGCGAGAAACACGTTTTCTGGTGTATTCACCACCCCACAGTACGTTTGATATGCAGAACCGGCGACATCTTGGATTTCGTCGGGTTTCAAGGTGAGATATGCATTTTCTACGATAATCTTGGTGAGACTTCTGTCAGAAGGATGCAGAGTCTTCGAGATCGCTCTTTTCGAGCTAGTTAATGCGAGAAACACGATATGTGGTGTATTCACCACCCCACAGTACGTTTGACATGCAGAACAGGAGATATCTTGGTTTCGGTCGGGTTTCAAGCTGAGATATGCATTCCCTGCGATAATCTTGGTGAGTCTTCTGTCAGAAGCATACAGAATCATCGGGTTCGCTCTTTTCGAGCTATTTAATGCGAGAAACACGTTATCTGGTGTTTTCACCACTCCACAGTGCGTTTGATATGCAGTACCGGCGATATCTTGATTTTCGTGGTGTTTCCAGCTGAGATATGCATTTTCTGCGATAATCTTGGTGAATCTTCTGTCAGAAGTAAGCAGAATCATCTAGATCGCTCTTTTCGAGCTATTTAATGCGAGAAACACGTTTTCTGGTGTATTCACCACCCCACAGTACGTTTGACATGCAGAACAGGAGATATCTTGGTTTCGGTCGGGTTTCAAGCTGAGATATGCATTCTCTGCGATAATCTTGGTGAGTCTTCTGTCAGAAGCATACAGAATCATCGGGTTCGCTCTTTTCGAGCTATTTAATGCGAGAAACACGTTATCTGGTGTTTTCACCACTCCACAGTGCGTTTGATATGCAGTACCGGCGATATCTTGATTTTCGTGGTGTTTCCAGCTGAGATATGCATTTTCTGCGATAATCTTGGTGAGTCTTCTGTCAGAAGTAAGCAGAATCTTCGAGAACGCTCTTTTCGAGCTGCATAATGCGTGAAACACGTTTTCTGGTGTTTTCACCACTCCACAGTGCGTTTGATATGCAGAACCGGAGACATCTTGGATTTCGTCGGGGTTCAAGCTGAGATATGAATTTTCTGCGATACTCTTGGTGAGGCTTCTGTCAGAAGTATGCAGAATCTTCGAAAACGCTCTTTTCGAGCTGCATAATGCGAGAAACACGTTTTCTGGTGTTTTCACCACTCCACAGTACGTTTGATGTGCAGAACCGGAGATAACTTGGTGTTCGTGAGGTTTCAAGCTGAGATATGGATTTTCTGCGATAATCTTGGTGAGACTTTAGTCAGAAGTATGCAGAATCATCTAGATCGCTCTTTTCGAGCTATTTAATGCGAAAAAACAAGTTTTCTGGTGTTTTCAAGATTCCACAATGCGTTTTATATGCAGAACCGTCGATATCTTGATTTTCGTGGTGTTTCCAGCTGAGATATGCATTTTCTGCGATAATCTTGGTGTGTCTTCTGTCAGAGGTATGCAGAATCATCGAGATCCCTCTTTTCGAGCTATTTAATGCGAGAAACACGTTATCCTGTGTTTTCGCCACTCCACAGTGCGTTTGATATGCAGAACCGGCGACATCTTGGATTTCGACGGGTTTCAAGCTGAGATATGCATTTTCTACGATAATCTTGGTGAGACTTCTGTCAGAAGGATGCAAAATCTTGGAGATCGCTCTTTTCGAGCTATTTAATGCGAGAAACACGTTATATGGTTGTTTTCACCACTCCACAGTGCGTTTGATATGCATAACCGGCGATATCTTGATTTTCGTGGTGTTTCCAGCTGAGATATGCATTCTCGGCCATAATCTTTGTGAGTCTTCTGTCAGAAGTATGCTGAATCATCGAGTTCGCTCGTTTCGAGCTATTTAACGCGAGAAACACGTTATCTGGTGTTTTCACCACCCCACAGTGCGTATGATATGTATAACCGGCGATATCTTGGTTTTCGTGGTGTTTGCAGCTGAGATATGCATTTTCTACGATAACCATGGTGAGTCTTCTGTCAGAAGCATGCAGAATCATCGGGATCGCTCTTTTCGAGCTATTTAATGCGACAAACACGTTATCTGGATGTTTTCACGACTCCACAGTACGTTTGACATGCAGAACCGGCGACATCTTGATTTTCGTGAGATTTCAAGCTGAGATATGCATTTTCTGCTATAATATTGGTGAGACTTCTGTCAGAAGTATGCAGAATCTTCGGGATCGCCCTTTTCGAGCTATTTAATGCGAGAAACACGTTATATGGTTGTTTTCACCACTCCACAGTGCGTTTGATATGCAGAACCGGCAATATCTTGATTTTCGTGGTGTTTCCAGCTGAGATATGCATTTTTTACGATAATCATGGTGAGACTTCTGTCCGAAGTATGCTTAATCATCGAGATCGCTCGTTTCGAGCTATTTAATGCGAGAAACACGTCATCTGGTGTTTTCACCACTCCACAGTGCGTATGATATGCAGCACCGACGATATCTTGGTTTTCGTGTGGTTTCAAGCTCAGATATGCATTTTTTACGATAATCATGGTGAGACTTCTGTCCGAAGTATGCTGAAACATCGAGATCGCTCGTTTCTAGCTATGTAACGCGAGAAACACGTTATCTGGTTTTTTCACCACCCCACAGTGCGTATGATATGCAGAACCGGCGATATCTTGGTTTTCGTGGTGTTTGCAGCTGAGATATGCATTTTCTACGATAACCATGGTGAGTCTTCTGTCAGAAGTATGCAGAATCATCTAGATCGCTCTTTTCGTGCTATTTAATGCGAGAAACACGTTTTCTGGTGTATTCACCACCCCACAGTACGTTTGACATGCAGAACCGGAGATATCTTGGTTTCGGTCGGGTTTCAAGCTGAGATATGCATTTTCTAAGATAATCTCGGTGAGACTTTTGTTAGGAGTATGCAGAATCTTCGGGATCGCTCTTTTCGAGCTATTTAATGCGAGAAACACGTTATATGGTTGTGTTCACCACTCCACAGTGCGTTTGATATGCATAACCAGCGATATCTTGATTTTCGTGGTGTTTCCAGCTGAGATATGCATTTTCTGCGATAATCTTGGTGAGTCTTCTGTCAGAAGTAAGCAGAATCATCTAGATCGCTCTTATCGAGCTATTTAATGCGAGAAACACGTTTTCTGGTGTATTCACCACCCCACAGTACGTTTGATATGCAGAACCGGCGACATCTTGGATTTCGTCGGGTTTCAAGCTGAGATATGCATTTTCTACGATAATCTTGGTGAGACTTCTGTCAGAAGGATGCAGATTCTTCGAGATCGCTCTTTTCGAGCTAGTTAATGCGAGAAACACGATATGTGGTGTATTCACCACCCCACAGTACGTTTGACATGCAGAACAGGAGATATCTTGGTTTCGGTCGGGTTTCAAGCTGAGATATGCATTCTCTGCGATAATCTTGGTGAGTCTTCTGTCAGAAGCATACAGAATCATCGGGTTCGCTCTTTTCGAGCTATTTAATGCGAGAAACACGTTATCTGGTGTTTTCACCACTCCACAGTGCGTTTGATATGCAGTACCGGCGATATCTTGATTTTCGTGGTGTTTCCAGCTGAGATATGCATTTTCTGCGATAATCTTGGTGAGTCTTCTGTCAGAAGTAAGCAGAATCATCTAGATCGCTCTTTTCGAGCTATTTAATGCGAGAAACACGTTTTCTGGTGTATTCACCACCCCACAGTACGTTTGACATGCAGAACAGGAGATATCTTGGTTTCGGTCAGGTTTCAAGCTGAGATATGCATTTTCTACGATAATCTTGGTGAGACTTCTGTCAGAAGGATGCAGAGTCTTCGAGATCAATCTTTTCGAGCTACTTAATGCGAGAAACACGATATCTGGTGTTTTCACCACTCCACAGTGCGTTTGATATGCAGAACCGGAGACATATTGGATTTCGTCGGGGTTCAAACTGAGATATGCATTTTCTACGATAATCTTGGTGAGACTTCTGTCAGAAGCATACAGAATCATCGGGATCGCTCTTTTCGAGCTATTTAATGCGAGAAACACGTTTTCTGGTGTATTCACCACCCCAGAGTACGTTTGACATGCAGAGCCGGCGAAATCGTGCTTTTCGTGGGTTTTCAAGCGGAGATATGAATTTTCTGCGATAATCTTGGTGAGACTTCAGTCAGAAGTATGCAGAATCATCGAGATCGCTCATTTCGAGCTATTTAATGCGAGAAACACGTTATCTGGTGTTTTCACCACTCCACAGCGCGTTTGATATGCAGAACCGGCGACATCTTGGATTTCGTCGGATTTCAAGCTGAGATATGCATTTTCTACGATAATCTTGGTGAGAATTTTGTCAGAAGGATGCAGAGTCTTCGAGATCGCTATTTTCGAGCTACTTAATGCGAGAAACACGATATCTGGTGTTTTCACCACTCCACAGTGCGTTTGATATGCAGAACCGGAGACATCTTGGATTTCGTCGGGGTTCAAGCTGAGATATGAATTTTCTGCGATACTCTTGGTGAGGCTTCTGTCAGAAGTATGCAGAATCTTCGAGAACGCTCTTTTCGAGCTGCATAATGCGAGAAACACGTTTTCTGGTGTTTTCACCACTCCACAGTGCGTTTGATATGCAGAACCGGAGACATCTTGGATTTCGTCGGGGTTCAAGCTGAGATATGAATTTTCTGCGATACTCTTGGTGAGGCTTCTGTCAGAAGTATGCAGAATCTTCGAAAACGCTCTTTTCGAGCTGCATAATGCGAGAAACACGTTTTCTGGTGTTTTCACCACTCCACAGTACGTTTGATGTGCAGAACCGGAGATAACTTGGTGTTCGTGAGGTTTCAAGCTGAGATATGGATTTTCTGCGATAATCTTGGTGAGACTTTAGTCAGAAGTATGCAGAATCATCTAGATCGCTCTTTTCGAGCTATTTAATGCGAAAAAACAAGTTTTCTGGTGTTTTCAAGATTCCACAATGCGTTTTATATGCAGAACCGTCGATATCTTGATTTTCGTGGTGTTTCCAGCTGAGATATGCATTTTCTGCGATAATCTTGGTGTGTCTTCTGTCAGAGGTATGCAGAATCATCGAGATCCCTCTTTTCGAGCTATTTAATGCGAGAAACACGTTATCCTGTGTTTTCGCCACTCCACAGTGCGTTTGATATGCAGAACCGGCGACATCTTGGATTTCGACGGGTTTCAAGCTGAGATATGCATTTTCTACGATAATCTTGGTGAGACTTCTGTCAGAAGGATGCAAAATCTTGGAGATCGCTCTTTTCGTGCTACTTAATGCGAGAAACACGATATCTGGTGTTTTCAACACTCCACAGTGCGTTTGAAATGCAGAACCGGCGACATCTTGGATTTCGTCGGGGTTCAAACTGAGATATGCATTTTCTACGATAATCTTGGTGAGACTTCTGTCAGAAGCATACAGAATCATCGGGATCGCTCTTTTCGAGCTAGTTAATGCGAGAAACACGATATGTGGTGTATTCATCACCCCACAGTACGTTTGATATGCAGAACCGGCGACATCTTGCATTTCGTCGGGTTTCAAGCTGAGATATGCATTTTCTACGATAATCTTGGTGAGACTTCTGTCAGAAGGATGTAGAGTGTTCATGATCGCTCTTTTCGAGCTAGTTAATGCGAGAAACACGATATGTGGTGTATTCACCACCACACAGTACGTTTGACATGCAGAACAGGAGATATCTTGGTTTCGGTCGGGTTTCAAGCTGAGATATGCATTATCTAAGATAATCTTGGTGAGACTTCTGTCAGAAGTATGCAGAATCTTCGGGATCGCTCTTTTCGAGCTATTTAATGCGAGAAACACGTTATCTGGTGTTTTCACCACTCCACAGTGCGTTTGATATGCAGAACCGGCGATATCTTGATTTTCGTGGTGTTTCCAGCTGAGATATGCATTTTCTGCGATAATCTTGGTGAGTCTTCTGTCAGAAGTATGCAGAATCATCTAGATCGCTCTTTTCGAGCTATTTAATGCGAGAAACACGTTTTCTGGTGTATTCACCACCCCACAGTACGTTTGATATGCAGAACCGGCGACATCTTGGATTTCGTCGGGGTTCAAGCTGAGATATGAATTTTCTGCGATACTCTTGGTGAGGCTTCTGTCAGAAGTATGCAGAATCTTCGAGAACGCTCTTTTCGAGCTGCATAATGCGTGAAACACGTTATCTGGTGTTTTCACCACTCCACAGTGCGTTTGATATGCAGTACCGGCGATATCTTGATTTTCGTGGTGTTTCCAGCTGAGATATGCATTTTCTGCGATAATCTTGGTGAGACTTCTGTCAGAAGTAACCAGAATCATCTAGATCGCTCTTTTCGAGCTATTTAATGCGAGAAACACGTTTTCTGGTGTATTCACCACCCCACAGTACGTTTGATATGCAGAACCGGCGTCATCTTGGATTTCGTCGGGTTTCAAGCTGAGATATGCATTTTCTACGATAATCTTGGTGAGACTTCTGTCAGAAGGATGCAGAGTCTTCGAGATCGCTCTTTTCGAGCTAGTTAATGCGAGAAACACGATATGTGGTGTATTCACCACCCCACAGTACGTTTGACATGCAGAACAGGAGATATCTTGGTTTCGGTCGGGTTTCAAGCTGAGATATGCATTCTCTGCGATAATCTTGGCGAGTCTTCTGTCAGAAGCATACAGAATCATCGGGTTCGCTCTTTTCGAGCTATTTAATGCGAGAAACACGTTATCTGGTGTTTTCACCACTCCACAGTGCGTTTGATATGCATAACCGGCGATATCTTGATTTTCGTGGTGTTTCCAGCTGAGATATGCATTCTCGGCCATAATCTTTGTGAGTCTTCTGTCAGAAGTAAGCAGCATCATCTAGATCGCTCCTTTCGAGCTATTTAATGCGAGAAACACGTTTTCTGGTGTATTCACCACCCCACAGTACGTTTGATATGCAGAACCGGCGACATCTTGGATTTCGTCGGGTTTCAACCTGAGATATGCATTTTCTACGATAATCTTGGTGAGACTTCTGTCAGAAGGATGCAGAGTCTTCGAGATCGCTCTTTTCGAGCTAGTTAATGCGAGAAACACGATATGTGGTGTATTCACCACCCCACAGTACGTTTGACATGCAGAACAGGAGATATCTTGGTTTCGGTCGGGTTTCAAGCTGAGATATGCATTCTCTGCGATAATCTTGGCGAGTCTTCTGTCAGAAGCATACAGAATCATCGGGTTCGCTCTTTTCGAGCTATTTAATGCGAGAAACACGTTATCTGGTGTTTTCACCACTCCACAGTGCGTTTGATATGCAGAACCGGCGATATCTTGATTTTCGTGGTGTTTCCAGCTGAGATATGCATTTTCTGCGATAATCTTGGTGAGTCTTCTGTCAGAAGTATGCAGAATCATCTAGATCGCTCTTTTCGAGCTAGTTAATGCGAGAAACACGATATGTGGTGTATTCACCACCCCACAGTACGTTTGACATGCAGAACAGGAGATATCTTGGTTTCGGTCAGGTTTCAAGCTGAGATATGCATTTTCTACGATAATCTTGGTGAGACTTCTGTCAGAAGGATGCAGAGTCTTCGAGATCAATCTTTTCGAGCTACTTAATGCGAGAAACACGATATCTGGTGTTTTCACCACTCCACAGTGCGTTTGATATGCAGAACCGGAGACATCTTGGATTTCGTCGGGGTTCAAACTGAGATATGCATTTTCTACGATAATCTTGGTGAGACTTCTGTCAGAAGCATACAGAATCATCGGGATCGCTCTTTTCGAGCTATTTAATGCGAGAAACACGTTTTCTGGTGTATTCACCACCCCAGAGTACGTTTGACATGCAGAGCCGGCGAAATCGTGCTTTTCGTGGGTTTTCAAGCGGAGATATGAATTTTCTGCGATAATCTTGGTGAGACTTCAGTCAGAAGTATGCAGAATCATCGAGATCGCTCATTTCGAGCTATTTAATGCGAGAAACACGTTATCTGGTGTTTTCACCACTCCACAGCGCGTTTGATATGCAGAACCGGCGACATCTTGGATTTCGTCGGATTTCAAGTTGAGATATGCATTTTCTACGATAATCTTGGTGAGAATTTTGTCAGAAGGATGCAGAGTCTTCGAGATCGCTATTTTCGAGCTACTTAATGCGAGAAACACGATATGTGGTGTTTTCACCACTCCACAGTGCGTTTGATATGCAGAACCGGAGACATCTTGGATTTCGTCGGGGTTCAAGCTGAGATATGAATTTTCTGCGATACTCTTGGTGAGGCTTCTGTCAGAAGTATGCAGAATCTTCGAGAACGCTCTTTTCGAGCTGCATAATGCGAGAAACACGTTTTCTGGTGTTTTCACCACTCCACAGTGCGTTTGATATGCAGAACCGGAGACATCTTGGATTTCGTCGGGGTTCAAGCTGAGATATGAATTTTCTGCGATACTCTTGGTGAGGCTTCTGTCAGAAGTATGCAGAATCTTCGAAAACGCTCTTTTCGAGCTGCATTATGCGAGAAACACGTTTTCTGGTGTTTTCACCACTCCACAGTACGTTTGATGTGCAGAACCGGAGATAACTTGGTGTTCGTGAGGTTTCAAGCTGAGATATGGATTTTCTGCGATAATCTTGGTGAGACTTTAGTCAGAAGTATGCAGAATCATCTAGATCGCTCTTTTCGAGCTATTTAATGCGAAAAAACAAGTTTTCTGGTGTTTTCAAGATTCCACAATGCGTTTTATATGCAGAACCGTCGATATCTTGATTTTCGTGGTGTTTCCAGCTGAGATATGCATTTTCTGCGATAATCTTGGTGTGTCTTCTGTCAGAGGTATGCAGAATCATCGAGATCCCTCTTTTCGAGCTATTTAATGCGAGAAACACGATATGTGGTGTATTCACCACCCCACAGTACGTTTGACATGCAGAACCGGCGACATCTTGGATTTCGTCGGGGTTCAAACTGAGATATGCATTTTCTACGATAATCTTGGTGAGACTTCTGTCAGAAGCATACAGAATCATCGGGATCGCTCTTTTCGAGCTAGTTAATGCGAGAAACACGATATGTGGTGTATTCACCACCCCACAGTACGTTTGACATGCAGAACAGGAGATATCTTGGTTTCGGTCGGGTTTCAAGCTGAGATATGCATTATCTAATATAATCTTGGTGAGACTTCTGTCAGAAGGATGCAAAATCTTGGAGATCGCTCTTTTCGTGCTACTTAATGCGAGAAACACGATATCTGGTGTTTTCAACACTCCACAGTGCGTTTGAAATGCAGAACCGGCGACATCTTGGATTTCGTCGGGGTTCAAACTGAGATATGCATTTTCTACGATAATCTTGGTGAGACTTCTGTCAGAAGCATACAGAATCATCGGGATCGCTCTTTTCGAGCTAGTTAATGCGAGAAACACGATATGTGGTGTATTCACCACCCCACAGTACGTTTGACATGCAGAACAGGAGATATCTTGGTTTCGGTCGGGTTTCAAGCTGAGATATGCATTATCTAATATAATCTTGGTGAGACTTCTGTCAGAAGTATGCAGAATCTTCGGGATCGCTCTTTTCGAGCTATTTAATGCGAGAAACACGTTATATGGTTGTTTTCACCACTCCACAGAGCGTTTGAAATGCATAACCGGCGATATCTTGATTTTCGTGGTGTTTCCAGCTGAGATATGCATTCTCTGCGATAATCTTGGTGAGTCTTCTGTCAGAAGCATACAGAATCATCAGGTTCGCTCTTTTCGAGCTATTTAATGCGAGGAACACGTTATCTGGTGTTTTCACCACTCCACAGTGCGTTTGATATGCAGAACCGGCGATATAGTGATTTTTGTGGTGTTTCCAGCTGAGATATGCATTTTCTGCGATAATCTTGGTGAGTCTTCTGTCAGAAGTATGCAGAATCATCTAGATCGCTCTTTTCGGGCTATTTAATGCGAGAAACACGTTTTCTGGTGTATTCACCACCCCACAGTACGTTTGATATGCAGAACCGGCGACATCTTGCATTTCGTCGGGTTTCAAGCTGAGATATGCATTTTCTACGATAATCTTGGTGAGACTTCTGTCAGAAGGATGCAGAGTCTTCATGATCGCTCTTTTCGAGCTAGTTAATGCGAGAAACACGATATGTGGTGTATTCACCACCACACAGTACGTTTGACATGCAGAACAGGAGATATCTTGGTTTCGGTCGGGTTTCAAGCTGAGATATGCATTATCTAAGATAATCTTGGTGAGACTTCTGTCAGAAGTATGCAGAATCTTCGGGATCGCTCTTTTCGAGCTATTTAATGCGAGAAACACGTTATATGGTTGTGTTCACCACTCCACAGTGCGTTTGATATGCATAACCAGCGATATCTTGATTTTCGTGGTGTTTCCAGCTGAGATATGCATTTTCTGCGATAATCTTGGTGAGTCTTCTGTCAGAAGTAAGCAGAATCATCTAGATCGCTCTTATCTAGCTATTTAATGCGAGAAACACGTTTTCTGGTGTATTCACCACCCCACAGTACGTTTGATATGCAGAACCGGCGACATCTTGGATTTCGTCGGGTTTCAAGCTGAGATATGCATTTTCTACGATAATCTTGGTGAGACTTCTGTCAGAAGGATGCAGAGTCTTCGAGATCGCTCTTTTCGAGCTAGTTAATGCGAGAAACACGATATGTGGTGTATTCACCACCCCACAGTACGTTTGACATGCAGAACAGGAGATATCTTGGTTTCGGTCGGGTTTCAAGCTGAGATATGCATTCTCTGCGATAATCTTGGTGAGTCTTCTGTCAGAAGCATACAGAATCATCGGGTTCGCTCTTTTCGAGCTATTTAATGCGAGAAACACGTTATCTGGTGTTTTCACCACTCCACAGTGCGTTTGATATGCAGTACCGGCGATATCTTGATTTTCGTGGTGTTTCCAGCTGAGATATGCATTTTCTGCGATAATCTTGGTGAGTCTTCTGTCAGAAGTAAGCAGAATCATCTAGATCGCTCTTTTCGAGCTATTTAATGCGAGAAACACGTTTTCTGGTGTATTCACAACCCCACAGTACGTTTGATATGCAGAACCGGCGACATCTTGGATTTCGTCGGGTTTCAAGCTGAGATATGCATTTTCTACGATAATCTTGGTGAGACTTCTGTCAGAAGGATGCAGAGTCTTCGAGATCGCTCTTTTCGAGCTAGTTAATGCGAGAAACACGATATGTGGTGTATTCACCACCCCACAGTACGTTTGACATGCAGAACAGGAGATATCTTGGTTTCGGTCGGGTTTCAAGCTGAGATATGCATTCTCTGCGATAATCTTGTCGAGTCTTCTGTCAGAAGCATACAGAATCATCGGGATCGCTCTTTTCGAGCTATTTAATGCGACAAACACGTTATCTGGATGTTTTCACGACTCCACAGTACGTTTGACATGCAGAACCGGCGACATCTTGATTTTCGTGAGATTTCAATCTGAGATATGCATTTTCTGCTATAATATTGGTGAGACTTCTGTCAGAAGTATGCAGAATCTTCGGGATCGCCCTTTTCGAGCTATTTAATGCGAGAAACACGTTATATGGTTGTTTTCACCACTCCACAGTGCGTTTGATATGCAGAACCGGCAATATCTTGATTTTCGTGGTGTTTCCAGCTGAGATATGCATTTTTTACGATAATCATGGTGAGACTTCTGTCCGAAGTATGCTTAATCATCGAGATCGCTCGTTTCGAGCTATTTAATGCGAGAAACACGTCATCTGGTGTTTTCACCACTCCACAGTGCGTATGATATGCAGAACCGACGATATCTTGGTTTTCGTGTGGTTTCAAGCTCAGAGATGCATTTTTTACGATAATCATGGTGAGACTTCTGTCCGAAGTATGCTGAAACATCGAGATCGCTCGTTTCTAGCTATTTAACGCGAGAAACACGTTATCTGGTTTTTTCACCACCCCACAGTGCGTATGATATGCAGAACCGGCGATATCTTTGTTTTCGTGGTGTTTGCAGCTGAGATATGCATTTTCTACGATAACCATGGTGAGTCTTCTGTCAGAAGTATGCAGAATCATCTAGATCGCTCTTTTCGAGCTATTTAATGCGAGAAACACGTTTTCTGGTGTATTCACCACCCCACAGTACGTTTGACATGCAGAACCGGAGATATCTTGGTTTCGGTCGGGTTTCAAGCTGAGATATGCATTTTCTAAGATAATCTCGGTGAGACTTCTGTTAGGAGTATGCAGAATCTTCGGGAGCGCCCTTTTCGAGCTATTTAATGCGAGAAACACCTTATATGGTTGTTTTCACCACTCCACAGTGCGTTTGATATGCATAACCGGCGATATCTTGATTTTCGTGGTGTTTCCAGCTGAGATATGCATTCTCTGCGGTAATCTTGGTGAGTCTTCTGTCAGAAGTATGCAGAATCATCTAGATCGCTCCTTTCGAGCTATTTAATGCGAGAAACACGTTTTCTGGTGTATTCACCACTCCACAGTGCGTTTGATATGCAGAACCGGCGACATCTTGGATTTCATCGGGTTTCAGGCTGAGATATGCATTTTCTACGATAACCATGGTGAGTCTTCTGTCAGAAGTATGCAGAATCATCTAGATCGCTCTTTTCGAGCTATTTAATGCGAGAAACACGTTTTCTGGTGTATTCACCACCCCACAGTACGTTTGACATGCAGAACCGGAGATATCTTGGTTTCGGTCGGGTTTCAAGCTGAGATATGCATTTTCTGCGATAATCTAGGTGAGTCTTCTGCCAGAAGTATGCAGAATCATCGACATCGCTCGTTTCGAGCTATTTAATGCGAGAAACACGTTATCTGGTGTTTTCATCACTCCACAGTGCGTATGATATGCAGAACCGACGATATCTTGGTTTTCGTGGGGTTTCAAGCTGAGATATGCATTTTCTAAGATAATCTCGGTGAGACTTCTGTCAGAAGTATGCAGAATCTTCGGGATCGCCCTTTTCGAGCTATTTAATGCGAGAAACACGTTATATGGTTGTTTTCACCACTCCACAGTGCGTATGATATGCACAACCGACGATATCTTGATTTTCGTGGTGTTTCCAGCTGAGATATGCATTCTCTGCGGTAATCTTGGTGAGTCTTCTGTCAGAAGTATGCAGAATCATCTAGATCGCTCTTTTCGAGCTATTTAATGCGAGAAACACGTTTTCTGGTGTATTCACCACTCCACAGTGCGTTTGATATGCAGAACCGGCGACATCTTGGATTTCGTCGGGTTTCAGGCTGAGATATGCATTTTCTACGATAACCATGGTGAGTCTTCTGTCAGAAGTATGCAGAATCATCTAGATCGCTCTTTTCGAGCTATTTAATGCGAGAAACACGTTTTCTTGTGTATTCACCAAACCACAGTACGTTTGACATGCAGAACCGGACATATCTTGGTTTCGGTCGGGTTTCAAGCTGAGATATGCATTTTCTGCGATAATCTAGGTGAGTCTTCTGCCAGAAGTATGCAGAATCATCGAGATCGCTCGTTTCGAGCTATTTAATGCGAGAAACACGTTATCTGGTGTTTTCACCACTCCACAGTGCGTATGATATGCAGAACCGACGATATCTTGGTTTTCGTGGGGTTTCAACCTCAGATATGCATTTTTTACGATAATCATGGTGAGACTTCTGTCCGAAGCATGCTGAATCATCGAGATCGCTCGTTTCGAGCTATTTAACGCGAGAAACACGTTATCTGGTGTATTCACCACCCCACAGTACGTTTGACATGCAGAACCGGAGATATCTTGGTTTCGGTCGGGTTTCAAGCTGAGATATGCATTTTCTAAGATAATCTTGGTGAGACTTCTGTCAGAAGTATGCAGAATCTTCGGGATCGCCCTTTTCGAGCTATTTAATGCGAGAAACACGTTATATGGTTGTTTTCACCACTCCACAGTGCGTATGATATGCACAAACGACGATATCTTGGTTTTCGTGGGGTTTCAAGCGGAGATATGCATTTTCTGCGATAATCTAGGTGAGTCTTCTGCCAGAAGTATGCAGAATCATCGAGATCGCTCGTTTCGAGCTATTTAATGCGAGAAACACGTTATCTGTTTTTTTCACCACTCCACAGTGGGTATGATATGCAGAACCGACGATATCTTGGTTTTCGGGGGTTTCAAGCTCAGATATGCATTTTTTACGATAATCATGGTGAGACTTCTGTCCGAAGAATGCTGAATCATCGAGATCGCTCGTTTCGAGCTATTTAACGCGAGAAACACGTTATCTGGTGTTTTCACCACCCCACAGTGCGTATGATATGCATAAACGGCGATATCTTGGTTTTCGTGGGGTTTCAAGCTGAGATATGCATTTTCTGCGATTAACTTGGTGAGACTTCTGTCCGAAGTATGCTTAATCATCGAGATCGCTCTATTCTAGCTATTTAATGCGAGAAAGACGTTATCTGGTGTTTTCAGCACTTCACAGTGCGTTTTATATGCAGAACCAGCGATATCTTGGTTTTCGTGGGGTTTCAAGCTGAGATATGCATTTTCTGCGATAATCTTGGTGAGACTGCTGTCCGAAGTATGCAGAAACATCGAGAGCGCTCTTTTCGAGCTATTTAATGCGAGAAACACGTTTTCTGGGGTTTTCACAACACCACAGTTCGTTGGATATGCAGAACCGGAGATATCTTGGTTTTCGTGGGGTTTCAAGCTGAGATATGCATTATCTGCGATAAGCTTGGTGAGACTTCTGTCCGAAGTATGCAGAATAATCGAGATCGCACTTTTCGAGCTATTTAATGCGAGAAAGACGTTATCTGGTGTTTTCACCACTCCACAGTTGGTTTGATATGCAGAACCGGAGATATCTTGGTTTTCGTGGGGTTTCAAGCTGAGATATGCATTTTCTACGATAATCTTGGTGAGACTTCTGTCAGAAGTATGCAGGTACTTCGAGAACGCTCTGTTCGAGCTACTTAATGCGAGAAACACGTTTTCTGGTGCTTTCAACATTCCACAGTGCGTTTGATATGCAGAACCGGCGATATCTTGATTATCGTGGTGTTTCCAGCTGATATATGCATTTTCTGCGATAATCTTGGTGAGTCTTTTGTCAGAAGTATGCAGAATCATCTAGATCGCTCTTTTCGAGCTATTTAATGCGAAAAAACAAGTTTTCTGGTGTTTTCAACATTCCACAGTGCGTTTGATATGCAGAACCGGCGATATCTTGATTATCGTGGTGTTTCCAGCTGATATATGCATTTTCTGCGATAATCTTGGTGAGTCTTTTGTCAGAAGTATGCAGGTTCTTCGAGAACGCTCTGTTCGAGCTACTTAATGCGAGAAACACGTTTTCTGGTGCTTTCAACATTCCACAGTGCGTTTGATATGCAGAACCGGCGATATCTTGATTATCGTGGTGTTTCCAGCTGATATATACATTTTCTACGATAATGTTGGTGACACTTCTGTCAGAAGTATGCAGAATCTTCGAGATCGCTCTTTTCGAGCTAATTAATGCGCGAAACACGTTTTCTGGTGTTTTCACCACTCCACGGTACGCTTGATGTACAGAACCGGAGATAACTTGGTTTTCGTCGGGTTTCAAGCTGAGAAATGCATTTTCTACGATAATCTTGGTGAGACTTCTGTCAGAAGTATGCAGGTTCTTCGAGAACGCTCTGTTCGAGCTATTTAATGCGAGAAACACGTTATATGGTTGTTTTCACCACTCCACAGTGCGTATGATATGCACAAACGACGATATCTTGGTTTTCGTGGGGTTTCAAGCGGAGATATGCATTTTCTGCGATAATCTAGGTGAGTCTTCTGCCAGAAGTATGCAGAATCATCGAGATCGCTCGTTTCGAGCTATTTAATGCGAGAAACACGTTATCTGTTTTTTTCACCACTCCACAGTGGGTATGATATGCAGAACCGACGATATCTTGGTTTTCGGGGGTTTCAAGCTCAGATATGCATTTTTTACGATAATCATGGTGAGACTTCTGTCCGAAGAATGCTGAATCATCGAGATCGCTCGTTTCGAGCTATTTAACGCGAGAAACACGTTATCTGGTGTTTTCACCACCCCACAGTGCGTATGATATGCATAAACGGCGATATCTTGGTTTTCGTGGGGTTTCAAGCTGAGATATGCATTTTCTGCGATTAACTTGGTGAGACTTCTGTCCGAAGTATGCTTAATCATCGAGATCGCTCTATTCTAGCTATTTAATGCGAGAAAGACGTTATCTGGTGTTTTCAGCACTTCACAGTGCGTTTTATATGCAGAACCAGCGATATCTTGGTTTTCGTGGGGTTTCAAGCTGAGATATGCATTTTCTGCGATAATCTTGGTGAGACTGCTGTCCGAAGTATGCAGAAACATCGAGAGCGCTCTTTTCGAGCTATTTAATGCGAGAAACACGTTTTCTGGGGTTTTCACAACACCACAGTTCGTTGGATATGCAGAACCGGAGATATCTTGGTTTTCGTGGGGTTTCAAGCTGAGATATGCATTATCTGCGATAAGCTTGGTGAGACTTCTGTCCGAAGTATGCAGAATAATCGAGATCGCACTTTTCGAGCTATTTAATGCGAGAAAGACGTTATCTGGTGTTTTCACCACTCCACAGTTGGTTTGATATGCAGAACCGGAGATATCTTGGTTTTCGTGGGGTTTCAAGCTGAGATATGCATTTTCTACGATAATCTTGGTGAGACTTCTGTCAGAAGTATGCAGGTTCTTCGAGAACGCTCTGTTCGTGCTACTTAATGCGAGAAACACGTTTTCTGGTGCTTTCAACATTCCACAGTGCGTTTGATATGCAGAACCGGCGATATCTTGATTATCGTGGTGTTTCCAGCTGATATATGCATTTTCTGCGATAATCTTGGTGAGTCTTTTGTCAGAAGTATGCAGAATCATCTAGATCGCTCTTTTCGAGCTATTTAATGCGAAAAAACAAGTTTTCTGGTGTTTTCAACATTCCACAGTGCGTTTGATATGCAGAACCGGCGATATCTTGATTATCGTGGTGTTTCCAGCTGATATATGCATTTTCTGCGATAATCTTGGTGAGTGTTTTGTCAGAAGTATGCAGAATCATCTAGATCGCTCGTTTCGAGCTATTTAATGCGAGAAACTCGTTATCCGGTGTTTTCACCACTCCACAGTGCGTATGATATGCAGAACCGACGATATCTTGGTTTTCGTGGGGTTTCAAGCTCAGATATGCATTTTTTACGATAATCATTGTGAGTCTTCTGTCAGAAGTATGCAGAATCATCTAGATCGCTCTATACGAGCTATTTAATGCGAGAAACACGTTTTCTGGTGTATTCACCACTCCACAGTGCGTTTGATATGCAGAACCGGCGACATCTCGGATTTCGTCGGGTTTCAGGCTGAGATATGCATTTTCTACGATAACCATGGTGAGTCTTCTGTCAGAAGTATGCAGAATCATCTAGATCGCTCTTTTCGAGCTATTTAATGCGAGAAACACGTATTCTGGTGTATTCACCAAACCACAGTACGTTTGACATGCAGAACCGGACATATCTTGGTTTCGGTCGGGTTTCAAGCTGAGATATGCATTTTCTGCGATAATCTAGGTGAGTCTTCTGCCAGAAGTATGCAGAATCATCGAGATCGCTCGTTTCGAGCTATTTAATGCGAGAAACACGTTATCTGTTTTTTTCACCACTCCACAGTGGGTATGATATGCAGAACCGACGATATCTTGGTTTTCGGGGGTTTCAAGCTCAGATATGCATTTTTTACGATAATCATGGTGAGACTTCTGTCCGAAGTATGCTGAATCATCGAGATCGCTCGTTTCGAGCTATTTAACGCGAGAAACACGTTATCTGGTGTTTTCACCACCCCACAGTGCGTATGATATGCATAACCGGCGATATCTTGGTTTTCGTGGGGTTTCAAGCTGAGATATGCATTTTCTGCGATTAACTTGGTGAGACTTCTGTCCGAAGTATGCTTAAACATCGAGATCGCTCGTTTCGAGCTATTTAATGCGAGAAACACGTTATCTGGTGTTTTCACCACTCCACAGTGCGTATGATATGCAGAACCGACGATATCTTGGTTTTCGTGGGTTTTCAAGCTCAGATATGCATTTTCTGCGATAATCTTGGTGAGACTTCTGTCGGAAGTATGCAGAATCATCGAAATCGCACTTTTCGAGCTACTTAATACGAGAAACACGTTATCTGGTGTTTTCACTACTCCACAGTGCGTATGATATGCAGAACCGACGATATCTTGGTTTTCGTGGGGTTTCAAGCTCAGATATGCATTTTTTACGATAATCATGGTGAGACTTCTGTCCGAAGTATGCTGAATCATCGAGATCGCTCGTTTCGAGGTATTTAACGCGAGAAACACGTTATCTGGTGTTTTCACCACCCCACAGTGCGTATGATATGCATAACCGGCGATATCTTGGTTTTCGTGGGGTTTCAAGCTGAGATATGCATTTTCTGCGATAATCTTGGTGAGACTTCTGTCCGAAGTATGCAGAATCATCGAGATCGCTCTTTTCGAGCTTTTTAATGCGAGAAACACGTTATCTGGTGTATTCACCACCCCACAGTACGTTTGACATGCAGAACCGGAGATATCTTGGTTTCGGTCGGGTTTCAAGCTGAGATATGCATTTTCTACGATAATCTTGGTGAGACTTCTGTCAGAAGTATGCAGGTTCTTCGAGAACGCTCTGTTCGAGCTACTTAATGCGAGAAACACGTTTTCTGGTGCTTTCAACATTCCACAGTGCGTTTGATATGCAGAACCGGCGATATCTTGATTATCGTGGTGTTTCCAGCTGATATATACATTTTCTACGATAATGTTGGTGACACTTCTGTCCGAAGTATGCAGAATCATCGAGATCGCTCTTTTCGAGCTATTTAATGCGAGAAACACGTTATCTGGTGTTTTCACCACTCCACAGTTCGTTGGAAATGCAGAACCGGAGATATGTTGGTTTTCTGGGGGTTTCAAGCTGAGATATGCATTTTCTGCGATAAGCTTGGTGAGACTTCTGTCCGAAGTATGCAGAATCATCGAGATCGCACTTTTCGAGCTATTTAATGCGAGAAAGACATTATCTGGTGTTTTCACCACTCCACAGTTGGTTTGATATGCAGAACCGGAGATATCTTGGTTTTCGTGGGGTTTCAAGCAGAGATATGCATTTTCTGCGATAATCTTGGTGAGACTTCTGTCCGAAGTATGCAGAATCATCGAGATCGCTCTTTTCGAGCTATTTAATGCGAGAAACACGTTATCTGGTGTATTCACCACCCCACAGTACGTTTGACATGCAGAACCGGAGATATCTTGGTTTCGGTCGGGTTTCAAGCTGAGATATGCATTTTCTACGATAATCTTGGTGAGACTTCTGTCAGAAGTATGCAGGTTCTTCGAGAACGCTCTGTTCGAGCTACTTAATGCGAGAAACACGTTTTCTGGTGTTTTCAACATTCCACAGTGCGTTTGATATGCAGAACCGGCGATATCTTGATTATCGTGGTGTTTCCAGCTGATATATGCATTTTCTGCGATAATCTAGGTGAGTCTTCTGCCAGAAGTATGCAGAATCATCGAGATCGCTCTTTTCGAGCTAATTAATGCGCGAAACACGTTTTCTGGTGTTTTCACCACTCCACGTTACGCTTGATGTGCAGAACCGGAGATAACTTGATTATCGTGGTGTTTCCAGCTGATATATGCATTTTCTGCGATAATCTTGGTGAGTCTTTTGTCAGAAGTATGCAGAATCATCTAGATCGCTCTTTTCGAGCTATTTAATGCGAAAAAACAAGTTTTCTGGTGTTTTCAACATTCCACAGTGCGTTTGATATGCAGAACCGGCGATATCTTGATTATCGTGGTGTTTCCAGCTGATATATGCATTTTCTGCGATAATCTAGGTGAGTCTTCTGCCAGAAGTATGCAGAATCATCGAGATCGCTCGTTTCAAGCTATTTAATGCGAGAAACACGTTATCTGGTGTTTTCACCACTCCACAGTGCGTATGATATGCAGAACCGACGATATCTTGGTTTTCGTGGGGTTTCAAGCTGAGATATGCATTTTCTGCGATAAGCTTGGTGAGACTTCTGTCCGAAGTATGCAGAATCATCGAGATCGCCCTTTTCGAGCTATTTAATGCGAGAAAGACGTTATCTGGTGTTTTCACCACTCCACAGTTGGTTTGATATGCAGAACCGGACATATCTTGGTTTTCGTGGGGTTTCAAGCTGAGATATGCATTTTCTGCGATAATCTTGGTGAGACTTCTGTCCGAAGTATGCAGAATCATCGAGATCGCTCTTCTCGAGATATTTAATGCGAGAAACACGTTATCTGGTGTTTTCACCACTCCACAGTTCGTTGGATATGCAGAACCGGAGATATGTTGGTTTTCATGGGGTTTCAAGCTCAGATATGCATTTTTTACGATAATCATGGTGAGACTTCTGTCCGAAGTATGCTGAATCATCGAGATCGCTCGTTTCTAGCTATTTAACGCGAGAAACACGTTATCTGGTGTTTTCACCACCCCACAGTGCGTATGATATGCATAACCGGCGATATCTTGGTTTTCGTGGGGTTTCAAGCGGAGAGATGCATTTTCTGCGATAATCTAGGTGAGTCTTCTGCCAGAAGTATGCAGAATCATCTAGATCGCTCTTTTCGAGCTATTTAATGCGAGAAACACGTTTTCTGGTGTATTCACCACCCCACAGTACGTTTGACATGCAGAACCGGAGATATCTTGGTTTCGGTCGGGTTTCAAGCTGAGATATGCATTTTCTAAGATAATCTCGGTGAGACTTCTGTCAGAAGTATGCAGAATCTTCGGGATCGCCCTTTTCGAGCTATTTAATGCGAGAAACACCTTATATGGTTGTTTTCACCACTCCACAGTACGTTTGATATGCATAACCGGCGATATCTTGATTATCGTGGTGTTTCCAGCTGATATATGCATTCTCTGCGGTAATCTTGGTGAGTCTTCTGTCAGAAGTATGCAGAATCATCTAGATCGCTCTTTTCGAGCTAATTAATACGCGAAACAAGTTTTCTGGTGTTTTCACCACTGCACGGTGCGTTTGATATGCAGAACCGGCGACATCTTGGATTTCGTCGGGTTTCAAGCTGAGATATGCATTTTCTACGATAACCATGGTGAGTCTTCCGTCAGAAGTATGCAGAATCATCTAAATCGCTCTTTTCGAGCTATTTAATGCGAGAAACACGTTTTCTGGTGTATTCACCACCCCACAGTACGTTTGACATGCAGAACCGGAGATATCTTTGTTTCGGTCGGGTTTCAAGCTGAGATATGCATTTTCTGCGATAATCTAGGTGAGTCTTCTGCCAGAAGTATGCAGAATCATCGAGATCGCTCGTTTCGAGTTATTTAATGCGAGAAACACGTTATCTGGTGTATTCACCACCCCACAGTACGTTTGACATGCAGAACCGGAGATATCTTGGTTTCGGTCGGGTTTCAAGCTGAGATATGCATTTTCTAAGATAATCTTGGTGAGACTTCTGTCAGAAGTATGCAGAATCTTCGGGATCGCCCTTTTCGAGCTATTTAATGCGAGAAACACGTTATATGGTTGTTTTCACCACTCCACAGTGCGTATGATATGCACAACCGACGATATCTTGGTTTTCGTGGGGTTTCAAGCGGAGATATGCATTTTCTGCGATAATCTAGGTGAGTCTTCTGCCAGAAGTATGCAGAATCATCGAGATCGCTCGTTTCGAGCTATTTAATGCGAGAAACACGTTATCTGGTGTTTTCACCACTCCACAGTGCGTTTGATATGCAGAACCGGCGACATCTTGGATTTCGTCGGGTTTCAAGCTGAGATATGCATTTTCTACGATAACCATGGTGAGTCTTCCGTCAGAAGTATGCAGAATCATCTAGATCGCTCTTTTCGAGCTATTTAATGCGAGAAACACGTTTTCTGGTGTATTCACCACCCCACAGTACGTTTGACATGCAGAACCGGAGATATCTTGGTTTCGGTCGGGTTTCAAGCTGAGATATGCATTTTCTGCGATAATCTAGGTGAGTCTTCTGTCCGAAGTATGCAGAATCATCGAGATCGCACTTTTCGAGCTATTTTATGCGAGAAACACGTTATTTGGTGTTTTCACCACTCCACAGTGCGATTGATATGCAGAACCGGCGATATCTTGGTTTTCGTGGGGTTTCAACATGAGATATGCATTTTCTGCGATAATCTTGGTGAGACTTCTGTCAGAAGTATGCGGAATCATCGAGATCGCTCTATTCGAGCTACTTAATGCGAAAAACACGTTTTCTGGTGTTTTCAGCACGCCACAGAGCGTTTGACATGCGGAAACTGCGATATCTTCGGTATCGTTGGGTTTCCAGCTGAGATATGCATTTTCAGTGATAATCTTCGTGATTCTGCTGTTACAAGTGTGCAGAATCACCGAAATCGCTGTTTTCGTGCTATTGAATGCGAAAAACACGTTTTCTGGTGTTTTCAGCACTCCACAGTGCGTTTGATATGCGGAAACAGGGATATCTTCGTTTTCGTGGGATAGCCAGCTGAGACATGCATTTTCTACGATAATCTTCTAGTTTCTTCTGTGACAAGTGTGCAGAATCACCGAAATCGCTGTTTTCGTGCTTTTGAATGCGAAAAACACGTTTCCTGGTGTTTTCAGCACTCCACAGTGCGTTTGATATGCGGAAACTGCGATATCTTCGGTATCGTTGTTGTTTCCAGCTGAGATATGCATTTTCTACGATAACCTTCGAGTTTCTTCTGTGACAAGTGTGCAGAATCACAGAGATCGCTGTTTTCGTGCTATTGAATGCGAAAAACACGTTTTCTGGTGTTTTCAGCACTCCACAGTGCGTTTGATATGCTCAAACAGGGATATCTTCGTTTTCGTGGGATTGCCAGCTGAGACATGCATTTTCTACGATAATCTTCGAGTTTCTTCTGTGACAAGTGTGCAGAATCACCGAAATCGCTGTTTTCGTGCTTTTGAATGCGAAAAACACGTTTCCTGGTGTTTTCAGCACTCCACAGTGCGTTTGATATGCGGAAACTGCGATATCTTCGGTATCGTTGGGTTTCCAGCTGAGATATGCATTTGCAGTGATAATCTTCGTGATTCTGCTTGTTACAAGTGTGCAGAATCACCGAAATCGCTGTTTTCGTGCTATTGAATGCGAAAAACATGTTTTCTGGTGTTTTCAGCACTCCACAGAGCGTTTGATATGCGGAAACAGGGATATCTTCGTTTTCGTGGGGTTGCCACCTGAGACATGCATTTTCAGTGATATTCTTCATGATTCTGCTGTTACAAGTGTGCAGAATCACCGAAATCGCTGTTTTCGAGCTATTTAATGCGAGAAACCCCTTATATGGTTGTTTTCACCACTCCACAGTGCGTTTGATATGCATAACCGGCGATATCTTGATTATCGTGGTGTTTCCAGCTGATATATGCATTCTCTGCGGTAATCTTGGTGAGTCTTCTGTCAGAAGTATGCAGAATCATCTAGATCGCTCTTTTCGAGCTAATTAATACGCGAAACAAGTTTTCTGGTGTTTTCACCACTGCACGGTGCGTTTGATATGCAGAACCGGCGACATCTTGGATTTCGTCGGGTTTCAAGCTGAGATATGCATTTTCTACGATAACCATGGTGAGTCTTCCGTCAGAAGTATGCAGAATCATCTAGATCGCTCTTTTCGAGCTATTTAATGCGAGAAACACGTTTTCTGGTGTATTCACCACCCCACAGTACGTTTGACATGCAGAACCGGAGATATCTTTGTTTCTGTCGGGTTTCAAGCTGAGATATGCATTTTCTGCGATAATCTAGGTGAGTCTTCTGCCAGAAGTATGCAGAATCATCGAGATCGCTCGTTTCGAGCTATTTAATGCGAGAAACACGTTATCTGGTGTATTCACCACCCCACAGTACGTTTGACATGCAGAACCGGAGATATCTTGGATTCGGTCGGGTTTCAAGCTGAGATATGCATTTTCTAAGATAATCTTGGTGAGACTTCTGTCAGAAGTATGCAGAATCTTCGGGATCGCCCTTTTCGAGCTATTTAATGCGAGAAACACGTTATATGGTTGTTTTCACCACTCCACAGTGCGTATGATATGCACAACCGACGATATCTTGGTTTTCGTGGGGTTTCAAGCGGAGATATGCATTTTCTGCGATAATCTAGGTGAGTCTTCTGCCAGAAGTATGCAGAATCATCGAGATCGCTCGTTTCGAGCTATTTAATGCGAGAAACACGTTATCTGGTGTTTTCACCACTCCACAGTGCGTTTGATATGCAGAACCGGCGACATCTTGGATTTCGTCGGGTTTCAAGCTGAGATATGCATTTTCTACGATAACCATGGTGAGTCTTCCGTCAGAAGTATGCAGAATCATCTAGATCGCTCTTTTCGAGCTATTTAATGCGAAAAACACGTTTTCTGGTGTATTCACCACCCCACAGTACGTTTGACATGCAGAACCGGAGATATCTTGGTTTCGGTCGGGTTTCAAGCTGAGATATGCATTTTCTGCGATAATCTAGGTGAGTCTTCTGTCCGAAGTATGCAGAATCATCGAGATCGCACTTTTCGAGCTATTTTATGCGAGAAACACGTTATTTGGTGTTTTCACCACTCCACAGTGCGATTGATATGCAGAACCGGCGATATCTTGGTTTTCGTGGGGTTTCAACATGAGATATGCATTTTCTGCGATAATCTTGGTGAGACTTCTGTCAGAAGTATGCGGAATCATCGAGATCGCTCTATTCGAGCTACTTAATGCGAAAAACACGTTTCCTGGTGTTTTCAGCACTCCACAGTGCGTTTGAAATGCGGAAACTGCGATATCTTCGGTATCGTTGTTGTTTCCAGCTGAGATATGCATTTTCAGTGATATTCTTCATGATTCTGCTGTTACAAGTGTGCAGAATCACCGAAATCGCTGTTTTCGTTCTATTGAATGCGAAAAACATGTTTTCTGGTGTTTTCAGCACTCCACAGTGCGTTTGATATGCGGAAACAGGGATATCTTCGTTTTCGTGGGATTGCCAGCTGAGACATGCATTTTCTACGATAATCTTTGAGTTTCTTCTGTGACAAGTGTGCAGAATCACCGAAATCGCTGTTTTCGTGCTTTTGAATGCGAAAAACATGTTTTCTGGTGTTTTCAGCACTCCACAGAGCGTTTGATATGCGGAAACTGCGATATCTTCGGTATCGTTGTTGTTTCCAGCTGAGATATGCATTTTCTACGATAATCTTCGAGTTTCTTCTGTGACAAGTGTGCAGAATCACAGAAATCGCTGTTTTCGTGCTATTGAATGCGAAAAACACGTTTTCTGGTGTTTTCAGCACTCCACAGTGCGTTTGCTATGCGGAAACAGGGATATCTTCGTTTTCGTGGGATTGCCACCTGAGACATGCATTTTCAGTGATATTCTTCATGATTCTGCTGTTACAAGTGTGCAGAATCACCGAAATCGCTGTTTTCGTGCTATTGAATGCGAAAAACATGTTTTCTGGTGTTTTCAGCACTCCACAGAGCGTTTGATATGCGGAAACTGCGATATCTTCGGTATCGTTGTTGTTTCCAGCTGAGATATGCATTTTCTACGATAATCTTCGAGTTTCTTCTGTGACAAGTGTGCAGAATCACAGAAATCGCTGTTTTCGTGCTATTGAATGCGAAAAACACGTTTTCTGGTGTTTTCAGCACTCCACAGTGCGTTTGCTATGCGGAAACAGGGATATCTTCGTTTTCGTGGGATTGCCACCTGAGACATGCATTTTCAGTGATATTCTTCATGATTCTGCTGTTACAAGTGTGCAGAATCACCGAAATCGCTGTTTTCGTGCTATTGAATGCGAAAAACATGTTTTCTGGTGTTTTCAGCACTCCACAGAGCGTTTGATATGCGGAAACTGCGATATCTTCGGTATCGTTGTTGTTTCCAGCTGAGATATGCATTTTCTACGATAATCTTCGAGTTTCTTCTGTGACAAGTGTGCAGAATCACAGAAATCGCTGTTTTCGTGCTTTTGAATGGGAAAAACACGTTTCCTGGTGTTTTCAGCACTCCACAGTGCGTTTGATATGCGGAAACTGCGATATCTTCGGTATCGTTGTTGTTTCCAGCTGAGATATGCATTTTCAGTGATATTCTTCATGATTCTGCTGTTACAAGTGCGCAGAATCACCGAAATCGCTGTTTTCGTGCTAATGAATGCGAAAAACACGTTTTCTGGTGTTTTCAGCACTCCACAGTGCGTTTGATATGCGGAAACAGGGATATCTTCGTTTTCGTGGGATAGCCAGCTGAGACATGCATTTTCTACGATAATCTTCGAGTTTCTTCTGTGACAAGTGTGCAGAATCACCGAAATCGCTGTTTTCGTGCTTTTGAATGCGAAAAACACGTTTCCTGGTGTTTTCAGCACTCCACAGTGCGTTTGATATGCGGAAACTGCGATATCTTCGGTATCGTTGTTGTTTCCAGCTGAGATATGCATTTTCTACGATAACCTTCGAGTTTCTTCTGTGACAAGTGTGCAGAATCACAGAGATCGCTGTTTTCGTGCTATTGAATGCGAAAAACACGTTTTCTGGTGTTTTCAGCACTCCACAGTGCGTTTGATATGCGGAAACAGGGATATCTTCGTTTTCGTGGGATTGCCAGCTGAGACATGCATTTTCTACGATAATCTTCGAGTTTCTTCTGTGACAAGTGTGCAGAATCACCGAAATCGCTGTTTTCGTGCTTTTGAATGCGAAAAACACGTTTCCTGGTGTTTTCAGCACTCCACAGTGCGTTTGATATGCGGAAACTGCGATATCTTCGGTATCGTTGTTGTTTCCAGCTGAGATATGCATTTTCTACGATAACCTTCGAGTTTCTTCTGTGACAAGTGTGCAGAATCACAGAGATCGCTGTTTTCGTGCTATTGAATGCGAAAAACACGTTTTCTGGTGTTTTCAGCACTCCACAGTGCGTTTGATATGCGGAAACAGGGATATCTTCGTTTTCGTGGGATTGCCAGCTGAGACATGCATTTTCTACGATAATCTTCGAGTTTCTTCTGTGACAAGTGTGCAGAATCACCGAAATCGCTGTTTTCGTGCTTTTGAATGCGAAAAACACGTTTCCTGGTGTTTTCAGCACTCCACAGTGCGTTTGAAATGCGGAAACTGCGATATCTTCGGTATCGTTGTTGTTTCCAGCTGAGATATGCATTTTCAGTGATATTCTTCATGATTCTGCTGTTACAAGTGTGCAGAATCACCGAAATCGCTGTTTTCGTTCTATTGAATGCGAAAAACACGTTTTCTGGTGTTTTCAGCACTCCACAGTGCGTTTGATATGCGGAAACAGGGATATCTTCGTTTTCGTGGGATTGCCACCTGAGACATGCATTTTTAGTGATATTCTTCATGATTCTGCTGTTACAAGTGTGCAGAATCACCGAAATCGCTGTTTTCGTGCTATTGAATGCGAAAAACATGTTTTCTGGTGTTTTCAGCACTCCACAGAGCGTTTGACATGCGGAAACTGCGATATCATCGGTATCGTTGTTGTTTCCAGCTGAGATATGCATTTTCAGTGATATTCTTCATGATTCTGCTGTTACAAGTGTGCAGAATCACCGAAATCGCTGTTTTCGTGCTATTGAATGCGAAAAACACGTTTTCTGGTGTTTTCAGCACTCCACAGTGCGTTTGATATGCGGAAACAGGGATATCTTCGTTTTCGTGGGATTGCCAGCTGAGACATGCATTTTCTACGATAATCTTCGAGTTTCTTCTGTTACAATTGTGCAGAATCACCGAAATCGCTGTTTTCATGCTTTTGAATGCGAAAAACAGGTTTCCTGGTGTTTTCAGCACTCCACAGTGCGTTTGATATGCGGAAACTGCGATATCTTCGGAATCGTTGTTGTTTCCTGCTGAGATATGCATTTTCTACGATTATCTTCGAGTTTCTTGTGTGACAAGTGTGCAGAATCACAGAAATCGCTGTTTTCGTGCTATTGAATGCGAAAAACACGTTTTCTAGTGTTTTCAGCACTCCACAGTGCGTTTGATATGCGGAAACAGGGATATCTTCGTTTTCGTGGGATTGCCAGCTGAGACATGCATTTTCTACGATAATCTTCGAGTTTCTTCTGTGACAAGTGTGCAGAATCACCGAAATCGCTGTTTTCGTGCTTTTGAATGCGAAAAACACGTTTTCTGGTGTTTTCAGCACTCCACAGTGCGTTTGATATGCGGAAACAGGGATATCTTCGTTTTCGTGGGATAGCCAGCTGAGACATGCATTTTCTACGATAATCTTCGAGTTTCTTCTGTGACAAGTGTGCAGAATCACCGAAATCGCTGTTTTCGTGCTTTTGAATGCGAAAAACACGTTTCCTGGTGTTTTCAGCACTCCACAGTGCGTTTGATATGCGGAAACTGCGATATCTTCGGTATCGTTGTGGTTTCCAGCTGAGATATGCGTTTTCTACGATAACCTTCGAGTTTCTTCTGTGACAAGTGTGCAGAATCACAGAGATCGCTGTTTTCGTGCTATTGAATGCGAAAAACACGTTTTCTGGTGTTTTCAGCACTCCACAGAGCGTTTGACATGCGGAAACTGCGATCTCTTCGGTATCGTTGTTGTTTCCAGCTGAGATTTGCATTTTCAGTGATATTCTTCATGATTCTGCTGTTACAAGTGTGCAGAATCACCGAAATCGCTGTTTACGTGCTATTGAATGCGAAAAACACGTTTTCTGGTGTTTTCAGCACTCCACAGTGCGTTTGATATGCGGAAACAGGGATATCTTCGTTTTCGTGGGATTGCCAGCTGAGACATGCATTTTCAGTGATATTCTTCATGATTCTGCTGTTACAAGTGTGCAGAATCACCGAAATCGCTGTTTTCGTGCTACTGAATGCGAAAAACATGTTTTCTGGTGTTTTCAGCACTCCACAGAGCGTTTGACATGCGGAAACTGCGATATCTTCGGTATCGTTGTTGTTTCCAGCTGAGATATGCATTTTCAGTGATATTCTTCATGATTCTGCTGTTACAAGTGTGCAGAATCACCGAAATCGCTGTTTTCGTGGTATTGAATGCGAAAAACACGTTTTCTGGTGTTTTCAGCACTCCACAGAGCGTTTGACATGCGGAAACTGCGATATCTTCGGTATCGTTGTTGTTTCCAGCTGAGATATGCATTTTCAGTGATATTCTTCATGATTCTGCTGTTACAAGTGTGCAGAATCACCGAAATCGCTGTTTTCGTGGTATTGAATGCGAAAAACACGTTTTCTGGTGTTTTCAGCACTCCACAGAGCGTTTGTCATGCGGAAACTGCGATATCTTCGGTATCGTTGTTGTTTCCAGCTGAGATATGCATTTTCAACGATAATCTTCGAGTTTCTTCTGTGACAAGCGTGCAGAATCACAGAAATCGCTGTTTTCGTGCTATTGCATCCGAAAAACACGTTTTCTAGTGTTTTCAGCACCCGACATTGCGTTTGATGTGCGGAAACAGGGATATCTTCGTTTTCGTGGGGTTTCCAGCTGAGATATGCATTTTCAGTGATATTCATCATGATTCTGCTGTTACAAGTGTGCAGAATCACCGAAATCGCTGTTTTCGTGCTATTGAATGCGAAAAACACGTTTTCTAGTGTTTTCAGCACCCGACAGTGCGTTTGATGTGCGGAAACAGGGATATCTGCGTTTTCGTGGGGTTTCCAGCTGAGATATGCATTTTCAGTGATAATCTTCATGTTTCTGCTGTTACAAGTGCGCAGAATCACTGAAATCGCTGTTTTCGTGCTAATGAATGCGAAAAACACGCTTTCTGGTGTTTTCAGCACGCCACAGAGCGTTTGACATGCGAAAACTGCGATATCTTCGGTATCGTTGGGTTTCCAGCTGAGATATGCATTTTCAGTGATAATCTTCGTGATTCTGCTGTTACAAGTGTGCAGAATCACCGAAATCGCTGTTTTCGTGCTATTGAATGCGAAAAACACGTTTTCTGGTGTTTTCAGCACTCCACAGTGCGTTTGATATGCGGAAACAGGGATATCTTCGTTTTCGTGGGATTGCCAGCTGAGACATGCATTTTCTACGATAATCTTCGAGTTTCTTCTGTGACAAGTGTGCAGAATCACCGAAATCGCTGTTTTCGTGCTTTTGAATGCGAAAAACACGTTTTCTGGTGTTTTCAGCACCCGACAGTGCGTTTGATGTGCGGAAACAGGGATATCTTCGTTTTCGTGGGGTTTCCAGCTGAGATATGCATTTTCAGTGATAATCTTCATGTTTCTGCTGTTACAAGTGCGCAGAATCACCGAAATCGCTGTTTTCGTGCTAATGAATGCGTAAAACACGTTTTCTGGTGTTTTCAGCACGCCACAGAGCGTTTGATATGCGGAAACTGCGATATCTTCGGTATCGTTGGGTTTCCAGCTGAGATATGCATTTTCAGTGATAATCTTCGTGATTCTGCTGTTACAAGTGTGCAGAATCACCGAAATCGCTGTTTTCGTGCTATTGAATGCGAAAAACACGTTTTCTGGTGTTTTCAGCACTCCACAGTGCGTTTGATATGCGGAAACAAGGATATCATCGTTTTCGTGGGATTGCCAGCTGAGACATGCATTTTCTACGATAATCTTCGAGTTTCTTCTGTTACAAGTGTGCAGAATCACCGAAATCGCTGTTTTCGTGCTTTTGAATGCGAAAAACACGTTTTCTAGTGTTTTCAGCACCCGACAGTGCGTTTGATGTGCGGAAACAGGGATATCTACGTTTTCGTTGGGTTTCCAGGTAAGATATGCATTTTCAGTGATAATCTTCATGATTCTTCTGTTACAAGTGTGCAGAATCACCGAAATCGCTGTTTTCGTGCTTTTGAATGCGAAAAACACGTTTTCTAGTGTTTTCAGCACCCGACAGTGCGTATGATATGCGGAAACTGCGATATCTTCGGTATCGTTGTTGTTTCCAGCTGAGATATGCATTTCCTACGATAATCTTCGAGTTTCTTCTGTGACAAGCGTGCAGAATCACAGAAATCGCTGTTTTCGTGCTATTGCATGCGAAAAACACGTTTTCTGGTGTTTTCAGCACTCCACAGAGCGTTTGACATGCGGAAACTATGATATCTTCGGTATCGTTGGGTTTCCAGCTGAGATATGCATTTTCTACGATTATCCTCGAGTTTCTTCTGTGACAAGTGTGCAGAATCACAGAAATCGCTGTTTTCGTGCTATTGAATGCGAAAAACACGTTTTCTAGTGTTTTCAGCACCCGACAGTGCGTTTGATGTGCGGAAACAGGGATATCTTCGTTTTCGTGGGGTTTCCAGCTGAGATATGCATTTTCAGTGATAATCTTCATGTTTCTGCTGTTACAAGTGCGCAGAATCACCGAAATCGCTGTTTTCGTGCTAATGAATGCGTAAAACACGTTTTCTGGTGTTTTCAGCACGCCACAGAGCGTTTGATATGCGGAAACTGCGATATCTTCGGTATCGTTGGGTTTCCAGCTGAGATATGCATTTTCAGTGCTAATCTTCGTGATTCTGCTGTTACAAGTGTGCAGAATCACCGAAATCGCTGTTTTCGTGCTATTGAACGCGAAAAACATGTTTTCTGGTGTTTTCAGCACTCCACAGTGCGTTTGATATGCGGAAACAGGGATATCTTCGTTTTCGTGGGATTGCCACCTGAGACATGCATTTTCAGTGATATTCTTCATGATTCTGCTATTACAAGTGTGCAGAATCACCGAAATCGCTGTTTTCGTGCTATTGAATGCGAAAAACATGTTTTCTGGTGTTTTCAGCACTCCACAGAGCGTTTGACATGCGGAAACTGCGATATCTTCGGTATCGTTGTTGTTTCCAGCTGAGATATGCATTTTCAGTGATATTCTTCATGATTCTGCTGTTACAAGTGTGCAGAATCACCGAAATCGCTGTTTTCGTGCTATTGAATGCGAAAAACACGTTTTCTGGTGTTTTCAGCACTCCACAGTGCGTTTGATATGCGGAAACAAGGATATCATCGTTTTCGTGGGATTGCCAGCTGAGACATGCATTTTCTACGATAATCTTCGAGTTTCTTCTGTTACAAGTGTGCAGAATCACCGAAATCGCTGTTTTCGTGCTTTTGAATGCGAAAAACACGTTTTCTGGTGTTTTCAGCACGCCACAGAGCGTTTGACATGCGGAAACTATGATATCTTCGGTATCGTTGTGTTTCCAGCTGAGATATGCATTTTCTACGATTATCCTCGAGTTTCTTCTGTGACAAGTGTGCAGAATCACAGAAATCGCTGTTTTCGTGCTATTGAATGCGAAAAACACGTTTTCTAGTGTTTTCAGCACCCGACAGTGCGTTTGATGTGCGGAAACAGGGATATCTTCGTTTTCGTTGGGTTTCCAGGTGAGATATGCATTTTCAGTGATAATCTTCATGATTCTTCTGTTACAAGTGTGCAGAATCACCGAAATCGCTGTTTTCGTGCTTTTGAATGCGAAAAACACGTTTTCTAGTGTTTTCAGCACCCGACAGTGCGTATGATATGCGGAAACTGCGATATCTTCGGTATCGTTGTTGTTTCCAGCTGAGATATGCATTTCCTACGATAATCTTCGAGTTTCTTCTGTGACAAGCGTGCAGAATCACAGAAATCGCTGTTTTCGTGCTATTGCATGCGAAAAACACGTTTTCTGGTGTTTTCAGCACTCCACAGAGCGTTTGACATGCGGAAACTATGATATCTTCGGTATCGTTGGGTTTCCAGCTGAGATATGCATTTTCTACGATTATCCTCGAGTTTCTTCTGTGACAAGTGTGCAGAATAACAGAAATCGCTGTTTTCGTGCTATTGAATGCGAAAAACACGTTTTCTAGTGTTTTCAGCACCCGACAGTGCGTTTGATGTGCGGAAACAGGGATATCTTCGTTTTCGTTGGGTTTCCAGGTGAGATATGCATTTTCAGTGATAATCTTCATGATTCTTCTGTTACAAGTGTGCAGAATCACCGAAATCGCTGTTTTCGTGCTTTTGAATGCGAAAAACACGTTTTCTAGTGTTTTCAGCACCCGACAGTGCGTATGATATGCGGAAACTGCGATATCTTCGGTATCGTTGTTGTTTCCAGCTGAGATATGCATTTCCTACGATAATCTTCGAGTTTCTTCTGTGACAAGCGTGCAGAATCACAGAAATCGCTGTTTTCGTGCTATTGCATGCGAAAAACACGTTTTCTAGTGTTTTCAGCACCCGACAGTGCGTATGATATGCGGAAACTGCGATATCTTCGGTATCGTTGTTGTTTCCAGCTGAGATATGCATTTCCTACGATAATCTTCGAGTTTCTTCTGTGACAAGCGTGCAGAATCACAGAAATCGCTGTTTTCGTGCTATTGCATGCGAAAAACACGTTTTCTGGTGTTTTCAGCACTCCACAGAGCGTTTGACATGCGGAAACTATGATATCTTCGGTATCGTTGTGTTTCCAGCTGAGATATGCATTTTCTACGATTATCCTCGAGTTTCTTCTGTGACAAGTGTGCAGAATCACAGAAATCGCTGTTTTCGTGCTATTGAATGCGAAAAACACGTTTTCTAGTGTTTTCAGCACCCGACAGTGCGTTTGATGTGCGGAAACAGGGATATCTTCGTTTTCGTTGGGTTTCCAGGTGAGATATGCATTTTCAGTGATAATCTTCATGATTCTTCTGTTACAAGTGTGCAGAATCACCGAAATCGCTGTTTTCGTGCTTTTGAATGCGAAAAACACGTTTTCTAGTGTTTTCAGCACCCGACAGTGCGTATGATATGCGGAAACTGCGATATCTTCGGTATCGTTGTTGTTTCCAGCTGAGATATGCATTTCCTACGATAATCTTCGAGTTTCTTCTGTGACAAGCGTGCAGAATCACAGAAATCGCTGTTTTCGTGCTATTGCATGCGAAAAACACGTTTTCTGGTGTTTTCAGCACTCCACAGAGCGTTTGACATGCGGAAACTATGATATCTTCGGTATCGTTGGGTTTCCAGCTGAGATATGCATTTTCTACGATTATCCTCGAGTTTCTTCTGTGACAAGTGTGCAGAATCACAGAAATCGCTGTTTTCGTGCTATTGAATGCGAAAAACACGTTTTCTAGTGTTTTCAGCACCCGACAGTGCGTTTGATGTGCGGAAACAGGGATATCTGCGTTTTCGTGGGGTTTCCAGCTGAGATATGCATTTTCAGTGATAATCTTCATGTTTCTGCTGTTACAAGTGCGCAGAATCACCGAAATCGCTGTTTTCGTGCTAATGAATGCGAAAAACACGTTTTCTGGTGTTTTCAGCACGCCACAGAGCGTATAACATGCGAAAACTGCGATATCTTCGGTATCGTTGGGTTTCCAGCTGAGATATGCATTTTCAGTGATAATCTTCGTGATTCTGCTGTTACAAGTGTGCAGAATCACCGAAATCGCTGTTTTCGTGCTATTGAATGCGAAAAACACGTTTTCTGGTGTTTTCAGCACTCCACAGTGCGTTTGATATGCGGAAACAGGGATATCTTCGTTTTCGTGGGATTGCCAGCTGAGACATGCATTTTCTACGATAATCTTCGAGTTTCTTCTGTGACAAGTGTGCAGAATCACCGAAATCGCTGTTTTCGTGCTTTTGAATGCGAAAAACACGTTTTCTGGTGTTTTCAGCACTCCACAGAGCGTTTGACATGCGGAAACTATGATATCTTCGGTATCGTTGGGTTTCCAGCTGAGATATGCATTTTCTACGATTATCCTCGAGTTTCTTCTGTGACAAGTGTGCAGAATCACAGAAATCGCTGTTTTCGTGCTATTGAATGCGAAAAACACGTTTTCTAGTGTTTTCAGCACCCGACAGTGCGTTTGATGTGCGGAAACAGGGATATCTTCGTTTTCGTGGGGTTTCCAGCTGAGATATGCATTTTCAGTGATAATCTTCATGTTTCTGCTGTTACAAGTGCGCAGAATCACCGAAATCGCTGTTTTCGTGCTAATGAATGCGAAAAACACGTTTTCTGGTGTTTTCAGCACGCCACAGAGCGCTTGATATGCGGAAACTGCGATATCTTCGGTATCGTTGGGTTTCCAGCTGAGATATGCATTTTCAGTGATAATCTTCGTGATTCTGCTGTTACAAGTGTGCAGAATCACCGAAATCGCTGTTTTCGTGCTATTGAATGCGAAAAACATGTTTTCTGGAGTTTTCAGCACTCCACAGTGCGTTTGATATGCGGAAACAGGGATATCTTCGTTTTCGTGGGATTGCCACCTGAGACATGCATTTTCAGTGATATTCTTCATGATTCTGCTGTTACAAGTGTGCAGAATCACCGAAATCGCTGTTTTCGTGCTATTGAATGCGAAAAACATGTTTTCTGGTGTTTTCAGCACTCCACAGAGCGTTTGACATGCGGAAACTGCGATATCTTCGGTATCTTTGTTGTTTCCAGCTGAGATATGCATTTTCAGTGATATTCTTCATGATTCTGCTGTTACAAGTGTGCAGAATCACCGAAATCGCTGTTTTAGTGCTATTGAATGCGAAAAACACGTTTTCTGGTGTTTTCAGCACTCCACAGTGCGTTTGATATGCGGAAACTGCCATATCTTCGGTATCGTTGTTGTTTCCAGCTGAGATATGCATTTTCAGTGATAATCTTCATGATTCTGCTGTTACAAGTGTGCAGAAACACCGAAATCTGTTTTCGTGCTTTTGAATGCGAAAAACACGTTTTCTGGTGTTTTCAGCACGCCACTGAGCGTTTGACATGCGGAAACTGCGATATCTTCGGTATCGTTGGGTTTCCAGCTGAGACATGCACTTTCAGTGATAATCTTCATGATTCTGCTGTTACAAGTGTGCAGAATAACCGAAATCGCTGTTTTCGTGCTATTGAATGCGAAAAACACGTTTTCTGGTGTTTTCAGCACTCCACAGTGCGTTCGATATACGGAAACTGCCATATCTTCGGTATCGTTGTTGTTTCCAGCTGAGATATGCATTTTCTACGATAATCTTCGAGTTTCTTCTGTGACAAGTGTGCAGAATCACCGAAATCGCTGTTTTCGTGCTATTGAATGCGAAAAACACGTTTTCTGGTGTTTTCAGCACTCCACAGTGCGTTTGATATGCGGAAACTGCCATATCTTCGGTATCGTTGTTGTTTCCAGCTGAGATATGCATTTTCAGTGATAATCTTCATGATTCTGCTGTTACAAGTGTGCAGAAACACCGAAATCTCTGTTTTCGTGCTTTTGAATGCGAAAAACACGTTTTCAGGTGTTTTCAGCACGCCACTGAGCGTTTGACATGCGGAAACTGCGATATCTACGGTATCGTTGTTGTTTCCAGCTGAGATATGCATTTTCAGTGATAATCTTCATGATTTTGCTGTTACAAATGTGCAGAATCACCGAAATCGCTGTTTTCGTGCTTTTGAATGCGAAAAACACGTTTTCTGGTGTTTTTAGCATGCCACAGAGCGGTTGGCATGCGGAAACTGCGATATCTTCGGTATCGTTGTTGTTTCCAGCTGAGATATGCATTTTCAGTGATAATCTTCATGATTCTGCTGTTACAAGTGTGCAGAATCACCGAAATCGCTGTTTTAGTGCTATTGAATGCGAAAAACATGTTTTCTGGTGTTTTCAGCACTCCACAGTGCGTTTGATATGCGGAAACTGCGATATCTACGGTATCGTTGTTGTTTCCAGCTGAGATATGCATTTTCTACGATAATCTTCGAGTTTCTTCTGTGACAAGTGTGCAGAATCACCGAAATCGCTGTTTTCGTGCTATTGAATGCGAAAAACCCGTTTTCTGGTGTTTTCAGCACTCCACAGTGCGTTTGATATGCGGAAACTGCGATATCTACGGTATCGTTGTTGTTTCCAGCTGAGATATGCATTTTCTACGATAATCTTCGAGTTTCTTCTGTGACGAGTGTGCAGAATCACAGAAATCGCTGTTTTCGTGCAATTGAATGCGAAAAACACGTTTTCTGGTGTTTTCAGCACGCCACAGAGCGTTTGATGTGCGGAAACAGGGATATCTTCGTTTTCGTTGGGTTTCCAGGTGAGATATGCATTTTCAGTGATAATCTTCATGATTCTTCTGTTACAAGTGTGCAGAATCACCGAAATCGCTGTTTTCGTGCTTTTGAATGCGAAAAACACGTTTTCTAGTGTTTTCAGCACCCGACAGTGCGTTTGATGTGCGGAAACAGGGATATCTACGTTTTCGTTGGGTTTCCAGGTAAGATATGCATTTTCAGTGATAATCTTCATGATTCTTCTGTTACAAGTGTGCAGAATCACCGAAATCGCTGTTTTCGTGCTTTTGAATGCGAAAAACACGTTTTCTAGTGTTTTCAGCACCCGACAGTGCGTATGATATGCGGAAACTGCGATATCTTCGGTATCGTTGTTGTTTCCAGCTGAGATATGCATTTCCTACGATAATCTTCGAGTTTCTTCTGTGACAAGCGTGCAGAATCACAGAAATCGCTGTTTTCGTGCTATTGCATGCGAAAAACACGTTTTCTGGTGTTTTCAGCACTCCACAGAGCGTTTGACATGCGGAAACTATGATATCTTCGGTATCGTTGGGTTTCCAGCTGAGATATGCATTTTCTACGATTATCCTCGAGTTTCTTCTGTGACAAGTGTGCAGAATCACAGAAATCGCTGTTTTCGTGCTATTGAATGCGAAAAACACGTTTTCTAGTGTTTTCAGCACCCGACAGTGCGTTTGATGTGCGGAAACAGGGATATCTTCGTTTTCGTGGGGTTTCCAGCTGAGATATGCATTTTCAGTGATAATCTTCATGTTTCTGCTGTTACAAGTGCGCAGAATCACCGAAATCGCTGTTTTCGTGCTAATGAATGCGTAAAACACGTTTTCTGGTGTTTTCAGCACGCCACAGAGCGTTTGATATGCGGAAACTGCGATATCTTCGGTATCGTTGGGTTTCCAGCTGAGATATGCATTTTCAGTGCTAATCTTCGTGATTCTGCTGTTACAAGTGTGCAGAATCACCGAAATCGCTGTTTTCGTGCTATTGAACGCGAAAAACATGTTTTCTGGTGTTTTCAGCACTCCACAGTGCGTTTGATATGCGGAAACAGGGATATCTTCGTTTTCGTGGGATTGCCACCTGAGACATGCATTTTCAGTGATATTCTTCATGATTCTGCTGTTACAAGTGTGCAGAATCACCGAAATCGCTGTTTTCGTGCTATTGAATGCGAAAAACATGTTTTCTGGTGTTTTCAGCACTCCACAGAGCGTTTGACATGCGGAAACTGCGATATCTTCGGTATCGTTGTTGTTTCCAGCTGAGATATGCATTTTCAGTGATATTCTTCATGATTCTGCTGTTACAAGTGTGCAGAATCACCGAAATCGCTGTTTTCGTGCTTTTGAATGCGAAAAACACGTTTTCTGGTGTTTTCAGCACGCCACAGAGCGTTTGACATGCGGAAACTATGATATCTTCGGTATCGTTGTGTTTCCAGCTGAGATATGCATTTTCTACGATTATCCTCGAGTTTCTTCTGTGACAAGTGTGCAGAATCACAGAAATCGCTGTTTTCGTGCTATTGAATGCGAAAAACACGTTTTCTAGTGTTTTCAGCACCCGACAGTGCGTTTGATGTGCGGAAACAGGGATATCTTCGTTTTCGTTGGGTTTCCAGGTGAGATATGCATTTTCAGTGATAATCTTCATGATTCTTCTGTTACAAGTGTGCAGAATCACCGAAATCGCTGTTTTCGTGCTTTTGAATGCGAAAAACACGTTTTCTAGTGTTTTCAGCACCCGACAGTGCGTATGATATGCGGAAACTGCGATATCTTCGGTATCGTTGTTGTTTCCAGCTGAGATATGCATTTCCTACGATAATCTTCGAGTTTCTTCTGTGACAAGCGTGCAGAATCACAGAAATCGCTGTTTTCGTGCTATTGCATGCGAAAAACACGTTTTCTAGTGTTTTCAGCACCCGACAGTGCGTATGATATGCGGAAACTGCGATATCTTCGGTATCGTTGTTGTTTCCAGCTGAGATATGCATTTCCTACGATAATCTTCGAGTTTCTTCTGTGACAAGCGTGCAGAATCACAGAAATCGCTGTTTTCGTGCTATTGCATGCGAAAAACACGTTTTCTGGTGTTTTCAGCACTCCACAGAGCGTTTGACATGCGGAAACTATGATATCTTCGGTATCGTTGGGTTTCCAGGTGAGATATGCATTTTCAGTGATAATCTTCATGATTCTTCTGTTACAAGTGTGCAGAATCACCGAAATCGCTGTTTTCGTGCTTTTGAATGCGAAAAACACGTTTTCTAGTGTTTTCAGCACCCGACAGTGCGTATGATATGCGGAAACTGCGATATCTTCGGTATCGTTGTTGTTTCCAGCTGAGATATGCATTTCCTACGATAATCTTCGAGTTTCTTCTGTGACAAGCGTGCAGAATCACAGAAATCGCTGTTTTCGTGCTATTGCATGCGAAAAACACGTTTTCTGGTGTTTTCAGCACTCCACAGAGCGTTTGACATGCGGAAACTATGATATCTTCGGTATCGTTGTGTTTCCAGCTGAGATATGCATTTCCTACGATAATCTTCGAGTTTCTTCTGTGACAAGCGTGCAGAATCACAGAAATCGCTGTTTTCGTGCTATTGCATGCGAAAAACACGTTTTCTAGTGTTTTCAGCACCCGACAGTGCGTATGATATGCGGAAACTGCGATATCTTCGGTATCGTTGTTGTTTCCAGCTGAGATATGCATTTCCTACGATAATCTTCGAGTTTCTTCTGTGACAAGCGTGCAGAATCACAGAAATCGCTGTTTTCGTGCTATTGCATGCGAAAAACACGTTTTCTGGTGTTTTCAGCACTCCACAGAGCGTTTGACATGCGGAAACTATGATATCTTCGGTATCGTTGTGTTTCCAGCTGAGATATGCATTTTCTACGATTATCCTCGAGTTTCTTCTGTGACAAGTGTGCAGAATCACAGAAATCGCTGTTTTCGTGCTATTGAATGCGAAAAACACGTTTTCTAGTGTTTTCAGCACCCGACAGTGCGTTTGATGTGCGGAAACAGGGATATCTTCGTTTTCGTTGGGTTTCCAGGTGAGATATGCATTTTCAGTGATAATCTTCATGATTCTTCTGTTACAAGTGTGCAGAATCACCGAAATCGCTGTTTTCGTGCTTTTGAATGCGAAAAACACGTTTTCTAGTGTTTTCAGCACCCGACAGTGCGTATGATATGCGGAAACTGCGATATCTTCGGTATCGTTGTTGTTTCCAGCTGAGATATGCATTTCCTACGATAATCTTCGAGTTTCTTCTGTGACAAGCGTGCAGAATCACAGAAATCGCTGTTTTCGTGCTAATGAATGCGAAAAACACGTTTTCTGGTGTTTTCAGCACGCCACAGAGCGTATGACATGCGAAAACTGCGATATCTTCGGTATCGTTGGGTTTCCAGCTGAGATATGCATTTTCAGTGATAATCTTCGTGATTCTGCTGTTACAAGTGTGCAGAATCACCGAAATCGCTGTTTTCGTGCTATTGAATGCGAAAAACACGTTTTCTGGTGTTTTCAGCACTCCACAGTGCGTTTGATATGCGGAAACAGGGATATCTTCGTTTTCGTGGGATTGCCAGCTGAGACATGCATTTTCTACGATAATCTTCGAGTTTCTTCTGTGACAAGTGTGCAGAATCACCGAAATCGCTGTTTTCGTGCTTTTGAATGCGAAAAACACGTTTTCTGGTGTTTTCAGCACTCCACAGAGCGTTTGACATGCGGAAACTATGATATCTTCGGTATCGTTGGGTTTCCAGCTGAGATATGCATTTTCTACGATTATCCTCGAGTTTCTTCTGTGACAAGTGTGCAGAATCACAGAAATCGCTGTTTTCGTGCTATTGAATGCGAAAAACACGTTTTCTAGTGTTTTCAGCAGCCGACAGTGCGTTTGATGTGCGGAAACAGGGATATCTTCGTTTTCGTGGGGTTTCCAGCTGAGATATGCATTTTCAGTGATAATCTTCATGTTTCTGCTGTTACAAGTGCGCAGAATCACCGAAATCGCTGTTTTCGTGCTAATGAATGCGAAAAACACGTTTTCTGGTGTTTTCAGCACGCCACAGAGCGCTTGATATGCGGAAACTGCGATATCTTCGGTATCGTTGGGTTTCCAGCTGAGATATGCATTTTCAGTGATAATCTTCGTGATTCTGCTGTTACAAGTGTGCAGAATCACCGAAATCGCTGTTTTCGTGCTATTGAATGCGAAAAACATGTTTTCTGGAGTTTTCAGCACTCCACAGTGCGTTTGATATGCGGAAACAGGGATATCTTCGTTTTCGTGGGATTGCCACCTGAGACATGCATTTTCAGTGATATTCTTCATGATTCTGCTGTTACAAGTGTGCAGAATCACCGAAATCGCTGTTTTCGTGCTATTGAATGCGAAAAACATGTTTTCTGGTGTTTTCAGCACTCCACAGAGCGTTTGACATGCGGAAACTGCGATATCTTCGGTATCTTTGTTGTTTCCAGCTGAGATATGCATTTTCAGTGATATTCTTCATGATTCTGCTGTTACAAGTGTGCAGAATCACCGAAATCGCTGTTTTAGTGCTATTGAATGCGAAAAACACGTTTTCTGGTGTTTTCAGCACTCCACAGTGCGTTTGATATGCGGAAACTGCCATATCTTCGGTATCGTTGTTGTTTCCAGCTGAGATATGCATTTTCAGTGATAATCTTCATGATTCTGCTGTTACAAGTGTGCAGAAACACCGAAATCTGTTTTCGTGCTTTTGAATGCGAAAAACACGTTTTCTGGTGTTTTCAGCACGCCACTGAGCGTTTGACATGCGGAAACTGCGATATCTTCGGTATCGTTGGGTTTCCAGCTGAGATATGCACTTTCAGTGATAATCTTCATGATTCTGCTGTTACAAGTGTGCAGAATAACCGAAATCGCTGTTTTCGTGCTATTGAATGCGAAAAACACGTTTTCTGGTGTTTTCAGCACTCCACAGTGCGTTTGATATACGGAAACTGCCATATCTTCGGTATCGTTGTTGTTTCCAGCTGAGATATGCATTTTCAGTGATAATCTTCATGATTCTGCTGTTACAAGTGTGCAGAATCACCGAAATCGCTGTTTTAGTGCTATTGAATGCGAAAAACATGTTTTCTGGTGTTTTCAGCACTCCACAGTGCGTTTGATATGCGGAAACTGCGATATCTACGGTATCGTTGTTGTTTCCAGCTGAGATATGCATTTTCTACGATAATCTTCGAGTTTCTTCTGTGACAAGTGTGCAGAATCACCGAAATCGCTGTTTTCGTGCTATTGAATGCGAAAAACACGTTTTCTGGTGTTTTCAGCACTCCACAGTGCGTTTGATATGCGGAAACTGCCATATCTTCGGTATCGTTGTTGTTTCCAGCTGAGATATGCATTTTCAGTGATAATCTACATGATTCTGCTGTTACAAGTGTGCAGAAACACCGAAATCTCTGTTTTCGTGCTTTTGAATGCGAAAAACACGTTTTCTGGTGTTTTCAGCACGCCACTGAGCGTTTGACATGCGGAAACTGCGATATCTACGGTATCGTTGTTGTTTCCAGCTGAGATATGCATTTTCAGTGATAATCTTCATGATTTTGCTGTTACAAATGTGCAGAATCACCGAAATCGCTGTTTTCGTGCTTTTGAATGCGAAAAACACGTTTTCTGGTGTTTTTAGCATGCCACAGAGCGGTTGGCATGCGGAAACTGCGATATCTTCGGTATCGTTGTTGTTTCCAGCTGAGATATGCATTTTCAGTGATAATCTTCATGATTCTGCTGTTACAAGTGTGCAGAATCACCGAAATCGCTGTTTTAGTGCTATTGAATGCGAAAAACATGTTTTCTGGTGTTTTCAGCACTCCACAGTGCGTTTGATATGCGGAAACTGCGATATCTACGGTATCGTTGTTGTTTCCAGCTGAGATATGCATTTTCTACGATAATCTTCGAGTTTCTTCTGTGACAAGTGTGCAGAATCACCGAAATCGCTGTTTTCGTGCTATTGAATGCGAAAAACCCGTTTTCTGGTGTTTTCAGCACTCCACAGTGCGTTTGATATGCGGAAACTGCGATATCTACGGTATCGTTGTTGTTTCCAGCTGAGATATGCATTTTCTACGATAATCTTCGAGTTTCTTCTGTGACGAGTGTGCAGAATCACAGAAATCGCTGTTTTCGTGCAATTGAATGCGAAAAACACGTTTTCTGGTGTTTTCAGCACGCCACAGAGCGTTTGACATGCGGAAACTGCGATATCTTCGGTATCGTTTTTGTTTCCAGCTGAGATATGCATTTTCAGTGATAATCTTCATGATTCTGCAGTTACAAGTGTGCAGAATCACCGAAATCGCTGTTTTCGTGCTTTTGAATGCGAAAAACACATTTCCTGGTGTTTTTAGCATGCCACAGAGCGGTTGGCATGCGGAAACTGCGATATCTTCGGTATCGTTGGGTTTCCAGCTGAGATATTCAATTTCAGTGATAATCTTCGTGATTCTGCTGATACAAGTGTGCAGAATCACAGAAATCGCTGTTTTCGTGCTATTGAATGCGAAAAACACGTTTTCTAGTGTTTTCAGCACCCGACAGTGCGTTTGATGTGCGGAAACAGGGATATCTGCGTTTTCGTGGGGTTTCCAGCTGAGATATGCATTTTCAGTGATAATCTTCATGTTTCTGCTGTTACAAGTGCGCAGAATCACCGAAATCGATGTTTTCGTGCTAATGAATGCGAAAAACACGTTATCTGGTGTTTTCAGCACGCCACAGAGCGTTTGACATGCGAAAACTGCGATATCTTCGGTATCGTTGGGTTTCCAGCTGAGATATGCATTTTCAGTGATAATCTTCGTGATTCTGCTGTTACAAGTGTGCAGAATCACCGAAATCGCTGTTTTCGTGCTATTGAATGCGAAAAACACGTTTTCTGGTGTTTTCAGCACTCCACAGTGCGTTTGATATGCGGAAACAGGGATATCTTCGTTTTCGTGGGATTGCCAGCTGAGACATGCATTTTCTACGATAATCTTCGAGTTTCTTCTGTGACAAGTGTGCAGAATCACCGAAATCGCTGTTTTCGTGCTTTTGAATGCGAAAAACACGTTTTCTGGTGTTTTCAGCACTCCACAGAGCGTTTGACATGCGGAAACTATGATATCTTCGGTATCGTTGGGTTTCCAGCTGAGATATGCATTTTCTACGATTATCCTCGAGTTTCTTCTGTGACAAGTGTGCAGAATCACAGAAATCGCTGTTTTCGTGCTATTGAATGCGAAAAACACGTTTTCTAGTGTTTTCAGCACCCGACAGTGCGTTTGATGTGCGGAAACAGGGATATCTTCGTTTTCGTGGGGTTTCCAGCTGAGATATGCATTTTCAGTGATAATCTTCATGTTTCTGCTGTTACAAGTGCGCAGAATCACCGAAATCGCTGTTTTCGTGCTAATGAATGCGTAAAACACGTTTTCTGGTGTTTTCAGCACGCCACAGAGCGTTTGATATGCGGAAACTGCGATATCTTCGGTATCGTTGGGTTTCCAGCTGAGATATGCATTTTCAGTGATAATCTTCGTGATTCTGCTGTTACAAGTGTGCAGAATCACCGAAATCGCTGTTTTCGTGCTATTGAATGCGAAAAACATGTTTTCTGGTGTTTTCAGCACTCCACAGTGCGTTTGATATGCGGAAACAGGGATATCTTCGTTTTCGTGGGATTGCCACCTGAGACATGCATTTTCAGTGATATTCTTCATGATTCTGCTGTTACAAGTGTGCAGAATCACCGAAATCGCTGTTTTCGTGCTATTGAATGCGAAAAACACGTTTTCTGGTGTTTTCAGCACTCCACAGTGCGTTTGATATGCGGAAACAAGGATATCATCGTTTTCGTGGGATTGCCAGCTGAGACATGCATTTTCTACGATAATCTTCGAGTTTCTTCTGTTACAAGTGTGCAGAATCACCGAAATCGCTGTTTTCGTGCTTTTGAATGCGAAAAACACGTTTTCTGGTGTTTTCAGCACGCCACAGCACGTTTGACATGCGGAATCTGCGATATCTTCGGTATCGTTGGGTTTCCAGCTGAGATATGCATTTTCAGTGATAATCTTCATGATTCTGCTGTAACAAGTGTGCAGAATCACCGAAATCGCTGTTTTCTTGCTATTGAATGCGAAAAACACGTTTTCTAGTGTTTTCAGCACCCGACAGTGCGTTTGATGTGCGGAAACAGGGATATCTTCGTTTTCGTTGGGTTTCCAGGTGAGATATGCATTTTCAGTTATAATCTTCATGATTCTTCTGTTACAAGTGTGCAGAATCACCGAAATCGCTGTTTTCGTGCTTTTGAATGCGAAAAACACGTTTTCTAGTGTTTTCAGCACCCGACAGTGCGTATGATATGCGGAAACTGCGATATCTTCGGTATCGTTGTTGTTTCCAGCTGAGATATGCATTTCCTACGATAATCTTCGAGTTTCTTCTGTGACAAGCGTGCAGAATCACAGAAATCGCTGTTTTCGTGCTATTGCATGCGAAAAACACGTTTTCTGGTGTTTTCAGCACTCCACAGAGCGTTTGACATGCGGAAACTATGATATCTTCGGTATCGTTGGGTTTCCAGCTGAGATATGCATTTTCTACGATTATCCTCGAGTTTCTTCTGTGACAAGTGTGCAGAATCACAGAAATCGCTGTTTTCGTGCTATTGAATGCGAAAAACACGTTTTCTAGTGTTTTCAGCACCCGACAGTGCGTTTGATGTGCGGAAACAGGGATATCTGCGTTTTCGTGGGGTTTCCAGCTGAGATATGCATTTTCAGTGATAATCTTCATGTTTCTGCTGTTACAAGTGCGCAGAATCACCGAAATCGCTGTTTTCGTGTTAATGAATGCGAAAAACACGTTTTCTGGTGTTTTCAGCACGCCACAGAGCGTTTGACATGCGAAAACTGCGATATCTTCGGTATCGTTGGGTTTCCAGCTGAGATATGCAGTTTCAGTGATAATCTTCGTGATTCTGCTGTTACAAGTGTGCAGAATCACCGAAATCGCTGTTTTCGTGCTATTGAATGCGAAAAACACGTTTTCTGGTGTTTTCAGCACTCCACAGTGCGTTTGATATGCGGAAACAGGGATATCTTCGTTTTCGTGGGATTGCCAGCTGAGACATGCATTTTCTACGATAATCTTCGAGTTTCTTCTGTGACAAGTGTGCAGAATCACCGAAATCGCTGTTTTCGTGCTTTTGAATGCGAAAAACACGTTTTCTGGTGTTTTCAGCACTCCACAGAGCGTTTGACATGCGGAAACTATGATATCTTCGGTATCGTTGGGTTTCCAGCTGAGATATGCATTTTCTACGATTATCCTCGAGTTTCTTCTGTGACAAGTGTGCAGAATCACAGAAATCGCTGTTTTCGTGCTATTGAATGCGAAAAACACGTTTTCTGGTGTTTTCAGCACTCCACAGTGCGTTTCATATGCGGAAACAGGGATATCTTCGTTTTCGTGGAATTGCCAGCTGAGACATGCATTTTCTACGATAATCTTCGAGTTTCTTCTGTTACAAGTGTGCAGAATCACCGAAATCGCTGTTTTCGTGCTTTTGAATGCGAAAAACATGTTTTCTGGAGTTTTCAGCACTCCACAGTGCGTTTGATATGCGGAAACAGGGATATCTTCGTTTTCGTGGGATTGCCACCTGAGACATGCATTTTCAGTGATATTCTTCATGATTCTGCTGTTACAAGTGTGCAGAATCACCGAAATCGCTGTTTTCGTGCTATTGAATGCGAAAAACATGTTTTCTGGTGTTTTCAGCACTCCACAGAGCGTTTGACATGCGGAAACTGCGATATCTTCGGTATCGTTGTTGTTTCCAGCTGAGATATGCATTTTCAGTGATATTCTTCATGATTCTGCTGTTACAAGTGTGCAGAATCACCGAAATCGCTGTTTTCGTGCTATTGAATGCGAAAAACACGTTTTCTGGTGTTTTCAGCACTCCACAGTGCGTTTCATATGCGGAAACAGGGATATCTTCGTTTTCGTGGAATTGCCAGCTGAGACATGCATTTTCTACGATAATCTTCGAGTTTCTTCTGTTACAAGTGTGCAGAATCACCGAAATCGCTGTTTTCGTGCTTTTGAATGCGAAAAACACGTTTTCTGGTGTTTTCAGCACTCCACAGAGCGTTTGACATGCGGAAACTGCGATATCTTCGGTATCGTTGGGTTTCAAGCTGAGATATGCATTTTCTACGATTATCTTCGAGTTTCTTCTGTGCCAATGTGCAGAATCACAGAAATCGCTGTTTTCGTGCTATTGAATGCGAAAAACACGTTTTCTAGTGTTTTCAGCACCCGACAGTGCGTTTGATGTCCGGAAACAGGGATATCTTCGTTTTCGTGGGGTTTCCAGCTGAGATATGCATTTTCAGTGATATTCTTCATGATTCTGCTGTTACAAGTGTGCAGAATCACCGAAATCGCTGTTTTCGTGCTATTGCATGCGAAAAACATGTTTTCTGGTGTTTTCAGCACGCCACAGAGCGTTTGACATGCGGAAACTGCGATATCTTCGGTATCGTTGGGTTTCCAGCTGAGATATTCAATTTCAGTGATAATCTTCGTGATTCTGCTGTTACAAGTGTGCAGAATCACCGAAATCGCTGTTTTCGTGCTATTGAATGCGAAAAACACGTTTTCTGGTGTTTTCAGCACGCCACAGAGCGTTTGACATGCGGAAACTGCGATATCTTCGGTATCGTTGGGTTTCCAGCTGAGATATGCATTTTCAGTGATATTCTTCATGATTCTGCTGTTACAAGTGTGCAGAATCACCGAAATCGCTGTTTTCGTGCTATTGAATGCGAAAAACACGTTTTCTGGTGTTTTCAGCACTCCACAGTGCGTTTGATATGCGGAAACTGCGATATCTTCGGTATCGTTTTTGTTTCCAGCAGAGATATGCATTTTCAGTGATAATCTTCATGATGCTGCAGTTACAAGTGTGCAGAATCACCGAAATCGCTGTTTTCGTGCTATTGAATGCGAAAAACATGTTTTCTGGTGTTTTCAGCACTCCACTGTGCGTTTGATATGCGGAAACTGCGATATCTTCGGTATCGTTGGGTTTCCAGCTGAGATATGCATTTTCAGTGATAATCTGCATGATTCTGCTGTTACAAGTGTGCAGAATCACAGAAATCGCTGTTTTCGTGCTATTGAATGCGAAAAACACGTTTTCTAGTGTTTTCAGCACCCGACAGTGCGTTTGATGTGCGGAAACAGGGATATCTTCGTTTTCGTGGGGTTTCCAGCTGAGATATGCATTTTCAGTGATAATCTTCATGTTTCTGCTGTTACAAGTGCGCAGAATCACCGAAATCGCTGTTTTCGTGCTAATGAATGCGTAAAACACGTTTTCTGGTGTTTTCAGCACGCCACAGAGCGTTTGATATGCGGAAACTGCGATATCTTCGGTATCGTTGGGTTTCCAGCTGAGATATGCATTTTCAGTGATAATCTTCGAGTTTCATCTGTGACAAGTGTGCAGAATCACCGAAATCGCTGTTTTCGTGCTATTGAATGCGAAAAACACGTTTTCTGGTGTTTTCAGCACGCCACAGAGCGTTTGACATGCGGAAACTGCGATATCTTCGGTATCGTTGGGTTTCCAGCTGAGATATGCATTTTCAGTGATATTCTTCATGATTCTGCTGTTACAAGTGTGCAGAATCACCGAAATCGCTGTTTTCGTGCTATTGAATGCGAAAAACACGTTTTCTGGTGTTTTCAGCACTCCACAGTGCGTTTGATATGCGGAAACTGCGATATCTTCGGTATCGTTTTTGTTTCCAGCAGAGATATGCATTTTCAGTGATAATCTTCATGATGCTGCAGTTACAAGTGTGCAGAATCACCGAAATCGCTGTTTTCGTGCTATTGAATGCGAAAAACATGTTTTCTGGTGTTTTCAGCACTCCACTGTGCGTTTGATATGCGGAAACTGCGATATCTTCGGTATCGTTGGGTTTCCAGCTGAGATATGCATTTTCAGTGATAATCTGCATGATTCTGCTGTTACAAGTGTGCAGAATCACCGAAATCGCTGTTTTCGTGCTATTGAATGCGAAAAACATGTTTTCTGGTGTTTTCAGCACTCCACAGAGCGTTTGATATGCGGATACAGGGATATCTTCGTTTTCGTGGGATTGCCAGCTGAGACATGCATTTTTTACGATAATCTTCGAGTTTCTTCTGTGACAAGTGTGCAGAATCACCGAAATCGCTGTTTTCGTGCTTTTGAATGCGAAAAACACGTTTCCTGGTGTTTTCAGCACTCCACAGAGCGTTTGACATGCGGAAACTGCGATATCTTCGGTATCGTTGTTGTTTCCAGCTGAGATATGCATTTTCTACGATAATCTTCGAGTTTCTTCTGTGACAAGTGTGCAGAATCACAGAAATCGCTGTTTTCGTGCTATTGAATGCGAAAAACACGTTTTCTGGTGTTTTCAGCACGCCACAGAGCGTTTGACATGCGGAAACTGCGATATCTTCGGTATCGTTGTTGTTTCCAGCTGAGATATGCATTTTCTACGATAATCTTCGAGTTTCTTCTGTGACAAGTGTGCAGAATCACCGAAATCGCTGTTTTCGTGCTATTGAATGCGAAAAACACGTTTTCTGGTGTTTTCAGCACTCCACAGAGCGTTTGACAAGCGGAAACTGCGATATCTTCGGTATCGTTGGGTTTCCAGCTGAGATATGCATTTTCAGTGATAATCTTCATGATTCTGCTGTTACAAGTGTGCAGAATCACCGAAATCGCTGTTTCCGTGCTATTGAATGCGAAAAACATGTTTTCTGGTGTTTTCAGCACGACACAGAGCGTTTGACATGCGGAAACTGCGATATCTTCGGTATCGTTGTTGTTTTCAGCTGAGATATTCATTTTCTGCGATAATCTTCGAGTTTCTACTGTGACAAGTGTGCAGAATCACCGAAATCGCTGTTTTCGTGCTGTTGAATGCGAAAAACACGTTTTCTGGTGTTTTCAGCACTCCACAGTGCGTTTGATATGCGGAAACTGCCATATCTTCGGTATCGTTGTTGTTTCCAGCTGAGATATGCATTTTCAGTGATAATCTTCATGATTCTGCTGTTACAAGTGTGCAGAATAACCGAAATCGCTGTTTTAGTGCTACTGAATGCGAAAAACACGTTTTCTAGTGTTTTCAGAACCAGACAGTGCGTTTGATGTGCGGAAACAGGGATATCTTCGTTTTCGTGGGGTTTCCAGCTGAGATATGCATTTTCAGTGATAATCTTCATGATTCTGCTGTTACAAATGTGCAGAATCACCGAAATCGCTGTTTTCGTGCTTTTGAATGCGAAAAACACGTTTTCTGGTGTTTTTAGCATGCCACAGAGCGGTTGACATGAGGAAACTGCGATATCTTCGGTATCGTTTTTGTTTCCAGCTGAGATATGCATTTTCAACGATAATCTTCGAGTTTCTTCTGTGACAAGTGTGCAGAATCACCGAAATCGCTGTTTTCGTGCTATTGAATGCGAAAAACACGTTTTCTGGTGTTTTCAGCACTCCACAGTGCGTTTGATATGCGGAAACTGCCATATCTTCGGTATCGTTGTTGTTTCCAGCTGAGATATGCATTTTCAGTGATAATCTTCATGATTCTGCTGTTACAAGTGTGCAGAATCACTGACATCGCTGTTTGCATGCTATTGAATGCGAAAAACACCTTTTCTGGTGTTTTCAGCACGCCACAGAGCGTTTGACATGCGGAAACTGCGATATCTTCGGTATCGTTGGGTTTCCAGCTGAGATATGCACTTTCAGTGATAATCTTCATGATTCTGCTGTTACAAGTGTGCAGAATAACCGAAATCGCTGTTTTCGTGCTATTGAATGCGAAAAACACGTTTTCTGGTGTTTTCAGCACTCCACAGTGCGTTTGATATACGGAAACTGCCATATCATCGGTATCGTTGTTGTTTCCAGCTGAGATATGCATTTTCAGTGATAATCTTCATGATTCTGCTGTTACAAGTGTGCAGAATCACCGAAATCGCTGTTTTAGTGCTATTGAATGCGAAAAACATGTTTTCTGGTGTTTTCAGCACTCCACAGTGCGTTTGATATGCGGAAACTGCGATATCTACGGTATCGTTGTTGTTTCCAGCTGAGATATGCATTTTCTACGATAATCTTCGAGTTTCTTCTGTGACAAGTGTGCAGAATCACCGAAATCGCTGTTTTCGTGCTATTTAATGCGAAAAACACGTTTTCTGGTGTTTTCAGCACTCCACAGTGCGTTTGATATGCGGAAACTGCCATATCTTCGGTATCGGTGTTGTTTCCAGCTGAGATATGCATTTTCAGTGATAATCTTCATGATTCTGCTGTTACAAGTGTGCAGAAACACCGAAATCTGTTTTCGTGCTTTTGAATGCGAAAAACACGTTTTCTGGTGTTTTCAGCACGCCACTGAGCGTTTGACATGCGGAAACTGCGATATCTTCGGTATCGTTGGGTTTCCAGCTGAGATATGCACTTTCAGTGATAATCTTCATGATTCTGCTGTTACAAGTGTGCAGAATAACCGAAATCGCTGTTTTCGTGCTATTGAATGCGAAAAACACGTTTTCTGGTGTTTTCAGCACTCCACAGTGCGTTTGATATACGGAAACTGCCATATCTTCGGTATCGTTGTTGTTTCCAGCTGAGATATGCATTTTCAGTGATAATCTTCATGATTCTGCTGTTACAAGTGTGCAGAATCACCGAAATCGCTGTTTTAGTGCTATTGAATGCGAAAAACATGTTTTCTGGTGTTTTCAGCACTCCACAGTGCGTTTGATATGCGGAAACTGCGATATCTACGGTATCGTTGTTGTTTCCAGCTGAGATATGCATTTTCTACGATAATCTTCGAGTTTCTTCTGTGACAAGTGTGCAGAATCACCGAAATCGCTGTTTTCGTGCTATTGAATGCGAAAAACACGTTTTCTGGTGTTTTCAGCACTCCACAGTGCGTTTGATATGCGGAAACTGCCATATCTTCGGTATCGTTGTTGTTTCCAGCTGAGATATGCATTTTCAGTGATAATCTTCATGATTCTGCTGTTACAAGTGTGCAGAAACACCGAAATCTCTGTTTTCGTGCTTTTGAATGCGAAAAACACGTTTTCTGGTGTTTTCAGCACGCCACTGAGCGTTTGACATGCGGAAACTGCGATATCTACGGTATCGTTGTTGTTTCCAGCTGAGATATGCATTTTCAGTGATAATCTTCATGATTTTGCTGTTACAAATGTGCAGAATCACCGAAATCGCTGTTTTCGTGCTTTTGAATGCGAAAAACACGTTTTCTGGTGTTTTCAGCACTCCACAGTGCGTTTCATATGCGGAAACAGGGATATCTTCGTTTTCGTGGGATTGCCACCTGAGACATGCATTTTCAGTGATATTCTTCATGATTCTGCTGTTACAAGTGTGCAGAATCACCGAAATCGCTGTTTTCGTGCTATTGAATGCGAAAAACATGTTTTCTGGTGTTTTCAGCACTCCACAGAGCGTTTGACATGCGGAAACTGCGATATCTTCGGTATCGTTGTTGTTTCCAGCTGAGATATGCATTTTCAGTGATATTATTCATGATTCTGCTGTTACAAGTGTGCAGAATCACCGAAATCGCTGTTTTCGTGCTATTGAATGCGAAAAACACGTTTTCTGGTGTTTTCAGCACTCCACAGTGCGTTTCATATGCGGAAACAGGGATATCTTCGTTTTCGTGGAATTGCCAGCTGAGACATGCATTTTCTACGATAATCTTCGAGTTTCTTCTGTTACAAGTGTGCAGAATCACCGAAATCGCTGTTTTCGTGCTTTTGAATGCGAAAAACATGTTTTCTGGAGTTTTCAGCACTCCACAGTGCGTTTGATATGCGGAAACAGGGATATCTTCGTTTTCGTGGGATTGCCACCTGAGACATGCATTTTCAGTGATATTCTTCATGATTCTGCTGTTACAAGTGTGCAGAATCACCGAAATCGCTGTTTTCGTGCTATTGAATGCGAAAAACATGTTTTCTGGTGTTTTCAGCACTCCACAGAGCGTTTGACATGCGGAAACTGCGATATCTTCGGTATCGTTGTTGTTTCCAGCTGAGATATGCATTTTCAGTGATATTCTTCATGATTCTGCTGTTACAAGTGTGCAGAATCACCGAAATCGCTGTTTTCGTGCTATTGAATGCGAAAAACACGTTTTCTGGTGTTTTCAGCACTCCACAGTGCGTTTCATATGCGGAAACAGGGATATCTTCGTTTTCGTGGAACTGCCAGCTGAGACATGCATTTTCTACGATAATCTTCGAGTTTCTTCTGTTACAAGTGTGCAGAATCACCGAAATCGCTGTTTTCGTGCTTTTGAATGCGAAAAACACGTTTTCTGGTGTTTTCAGCACTCCACAGAGCGTTTGACATGCGGAAACTGCGATATCTTCGGTATCGTTGGGTTTCAAGCTGAGATATGCATTTTCTACGATTATCTTCGAGTTTCTTCTGTGACAAGTGTGCAGAATCACAGAAATCGCTGTTTTCGTGCTATTGAATGCGAAAAACACGTTTTCTAGTGTTTTCAGCACCCGACAGTGCGTTTGATGTCCGGAAACAGGGATATCTTCGTTTTCGTGGGGTTTCCAGCTGAGATATGCATTTTCAGTGATATTCTTCATGATTCTGCTGTTACAAGTGTGCAGAATCACCGAAATCGCTGTTTTCGTTCTATTGCATGCGAAAAACACGTTTTCTGGTGTTTTCAGCACGCCACAGAGCGTTTGACATGCGGAAACTGCGATATCTTCGGTATCGTTGGGTTTCCAGCTGAGATATTCAATTTCAGTGATAATCTTCGTGATTCTGCTGTTACAAGTGTGCAGAATCACCGAAATCGCTGTTTTCGTGGTATTGAATGCGAAAAACATGTTTTCTGGTGTTTTTAGCACTCCACAATGCGTTTGATATTCGGAAACAGGGATATCTTCGTTTTCGTGGGATTCCCAGCTGAGACATGCATTTTCTACGATAATCTTCGAGTTTCATCTGTGACAAGTGTGCAGAATCACCGAAATCGCTGTTTTCGTGCTATTGAATGCGAAAAACACGTTTTCTGGTGTTTTCAGCACGCCACAGAGCGTTTGACATGCGGAAACTGCGATATCTTCGGTATCGTTGGGTTTCCAGCTGAGATATGCATTTTCAGTGATATTCTTCATGATTCTGCTGTTACAAGTGTGCAGAATCACCGAAATCGCTGTTTTCGTGCTATTGAATGCGAAAAACACGTTTTCTGGTGTTTTCAGCACTCCACAGTGCGTTTGATATGCGGAAACTGCGATATCTTCGGTATCGTTTTTGTTTCCAGCAGAGATATGCATTTTCAGTGATAATCTTCATGATGCTGCAGTTACAAGTGTGCAGAATCACCGAAATCGCTGTTTTCGTGCTATTGAATGCGAAAAACATGTTTTCTGGTGTTTTCAGCACTCCACTGTGCGTTTGATATGCGGAAACTGCGATATCTTCGGTATCGTTGGGTTTCCAGCTGAGATATGCATTTTCAGTGATAATCTGCATGATTCTGCTGTTACAAGTGTGCAGAATCACCGAAATCGCTGTTTTCGTGCTATTGAATGCGAAAAACATGTTTTCTGGTGTTTTCAGCACTCCACAGAGCGTTTGATATGCGGATACAGGGATATCTTCGTTTTCGTGGGATTGCCAGCTGAGACATGCATTTTTTACGATAATCTTCGAGTTTCTACTGTGACAAGTGTGCAGAATCACCGAAATCGCTGTTTTCGTGCTTTTGAATGCGAAAAACACGTTTCCTGGTGTTTTCAGCACTCCACAGAGCGTTTGACATGCGGAAACTGCGATATCTTCGGTATCGTTGTTGTTTCCAGCTGAGATATGCATTTTCTACGATAATCTTCGAGTTTCTTCTGTGACAAGTGTGCAGAATCACAGAAATCGCTGTTTTCGTGCTATTGAATGCGAAAAACACGTTTTCTGGTGTTTTCAGCACGCCACAGAGCGTTTGACATGCGGAAACTGCGATATCTTCGGTATCGTTGTTGTTTCCAGCTGAGATATGCATTTTCTACGATAATCTTCGAGTTTCTTCTGTGACAAGTGTGCAGAATCACCGAAATCGCTGTTTTCGTGCTGTTGAATGCGAAAAACACGTTTTCTGGTGTTTTCAGCACTCCACAGTGCGTTTGATATGCGGAAACTGCCATATCTTCGGTATCGTTGTTGTTTCCAGCTGAGATATGCATTTTCAGTGATAATCTTCATGATTCTGCTGTTACAAGTGTGCAGAATAACCGAAATCGCTGTTTTAGTGCTACTGAATGCGAAAAACACGTTTTCTAGTGTTTTCAGAACCCGACAGTGCGTTTGATGTGCGGAAACAGGGATATCTTCGTTTTCGTGGGGTTTCCAGCTGAGATATGCATTTTCAGTGATAATCTTCATGATTCTGCTGTTACAAATGTGCAGAATCACCGAAATCGCTGTTTTCGTGATTTTGAATGCGAAAAACACGTTTTCTGGTGTTTTTAGCATGCCACAGAGCGGATGACATGAGGAAACTGCGATATCTTCGGTATCGTTTTTGTTTCCAGCTGAGAAATGCATTTTCAACGATAATCTTCGAGTTTCTTCTGTGACAAGTGTGCAGAATCACCGAAATCGCTGTTTTCGTGCTATTGAATGCGAAAAACACGTTTTCTGGTGTTTTCAGCACTCCACAGTGCGTTTGATATGCGGAAACTGCCATATCTTCGGTATCGTTGTTGTTTCCAGCTGAGATATGCATTTTCAGTGATAATCTTCATGATTCTGCTGTTACAAGTGTGCAGAATCACTGACATCGCTGTTTGCATGCTATTGAATGCGAAAAACACCTTTTCTGGTGTTTTCAGCACGCCACAGAGCGTTTGACATGCGGAAACTGCGATATCTTCGGTATCGGTGGGTTTCCAGCTGAGATATGCACTTTCAGTGATAATCTTCATGATTCTGCTGTTACAAGTGTGCAGAATAACCGAAATCGCTGTTTTCGTGCTATTGAATGCGAAAAACACGTTTTCTGGTGTTTTCAGCACTCCACAGTGCGTTTGATATGCGGAAACTGCGATATCTACGGTATCGTTGTTGTTTCCAGCTGAGATATGCATTTTCTACGATAATCTACGAGTTTCTTCTGTGACAAGTGTGCAGAATCACCGAAATCGCTGTTTTCGTGCTATTGAATGCGAAAAACACGTTTTCTGGTGTTTTCAGCACTCCACAGTGCGTTTGATATGCGGAAACTGCCATATCTTCGGTATCGTTGTTGTTTCCAGCTGAGATATGCATTTTCAGTGATAATCTTCATGATTCTGCTGTTACAAGTGTGCAGAAACACCGAAATCTCTGTTTTCGTGCTTTTGAATGCGAAAAACACGTTTTCTGGTGTTTTCAGCACTCCACAGTGCGTTTGATATGCGGAAACTGCCATATCTTCGGTATCGTTGTTGTTTCCAGCTGAGATATGCATTTTCAGTGATAATCTTCATGATTCTGCTGTTACAAGTGTGCAGAATCACTGACATCGCTGTTTGCATGCTATTGAATGCGAAAAACACCTTTTCTGGTGTTTTCAGCACGCCACAGAGCGTTTGACATGCGGAAACTGCGATATCTTCGGTATCGGTGGGTTTCCAGCTGAGATATGCACTTTCAGTGATAATCTTCATGATTCTGCTGTTACAAGTGTGCAGAATCACCGAAATCGCTGTTTCCGTGCTACTGAATGCGAAAAACATGTTTTCTGGTGTTTTCAGCACTCCACAGTGCGTTTGATATGCGGAAACTGCGATATCTACGGTATCGTTGTTGTTTCCAGCTGAGATATGCATTTTCTACGATAATCTACGAGTTTCTTCTGTGACAAGTGTGCAGAATCACCGAAATCGCTGTTTTCGTGCTATTGAATGCGAAAAACACGTTTTCTGGTGTTTTCAGCACTCCACAGTGCGTTTGATATGCGGAAACTGCCATATCTTCGGTATCGTTGTTGTTTCCAGCTGAGATATGCATTTTCAGTGATAATCTTCATGATTCTGCTGTTACAAGTGTGCAGAAACACCGAAATCTCTGTTTTCGTGCTTTTGAATGCGAAAAACACGTTTTCTGGTGTTTTCAGCACGCCACTGAGCGTTTGACATGCGGAAACTGCGATATCTACGGTATCGTTGTTGTTTCCAGCTGAGATATGCATTTTCAGTGATAATCTTCATGATTTTGCTGTTACAAATGTGCAGAATCACCGAAATCGCTGTTTTCGTGCTTTTGAATGCGAAAAACACGTTTTCTAGTGTTTTTAGCATGCCACAGAGCGGTTGGCATGCGGAAACTGCGATATCTTCGGTATCGTTGTTGTTTCCAGCTGAGATATGCATTTTCAGTGATAATCTTCATGATTCTGCAGGTACAAGTGTGCAGAATCACCGAAATCGCTGTTTTCGTGCTTTTGAATGCGAAAAACACATTTCCTGGTGTTTTCAGCACTCCACAGAGCGTTTGACATGCGGAAACTGCGATATCTTCGGTATCGTTGTTGTTTCCAGCTGAGATATGCATTTTCTACGATAATCTTCGAGTTTCTACTGTGACAAGTGTGCAGAATCACAGAAATCGCTGTTTGCGTGCTATTGAATGCGAAAATCACGTTTTCTGGTGTTTTCAGCACGCCACAGAGCGTTTGACATGCGGAAACTGCGATATCTTCGGTATCGTTGGGTTTCCAGCTGAGATATTCAATTTCAGTGATAATCTTCGTGATTCTGCTGTTACAAGTGTGCAGAATCACTGAAATCGCTGTTTTCGTGCTATTGAATGCGAAAAACATGTTTTCTGGTGTTTTCAGCACTCCACAGTGCGTTTGATATATGGAAACTGCCATATCTCCGGTATCGTTGTTGTTTCCAGCTGAGATATGCATTTTCAGTGATAATCTTCATGATTCTGCTGTTACAAGTGTGCAGAATCACCGAAATCGCTGTTTTAGTGCTATTGAATGCGAAAAACATGTTTTCTGGTGTTTTCAGCACTCCACAGTGCGTTTGATATGCGGAAACTGCGATATCTACGGTATCGTTGTTGTTTCCAGCTGAGATATGCATTTTCTACGATAATCTTCGAGTTTCTTCTGTGACAAGTGTGCAGAATCACCGAAATCGCTGTTTTCGTGCTATTGAATGCGAAAATCACGTTTTCTGGTGTTTTCAGCACTCCACAGTGCGTTTGATATGCGGAAACTGCCATATCTTCGGTATCGTTGTTGTTTCCAGCTGAGATATGCATTTTCAGTGATAATCTTCATGATACTGCTGTTACAAGTGTGCAGAAACCCCGAAATCTCTGTTTTCGTGCTTTTGAATGCGAAAAACACGTTTTCTGGTGTTTTCAGCACGCCACTGAGCGTTTGACATGCGGAAACTGCGATATCTTCGGTATCGTTGTTGTTTCCAGCTGAGATATGCATTTTCAGTGATAATCTTCATGATTTTGCTGTTACAAATGTGCAGAATCGCCGACATCGCAGTTTTCGTGCTTTTGAATGCGAAAAACTCGTTTTCTGGCGTTTTTAGCATGCCACAGAGCGGTTGACATGCGGAAACTGCGATATCTTCGGTATCGTTGTTGTTTCCAGCTGAGATATGCATTTTCAGTGATAATCTTCATGATTCTGCTGTTACAAGTGTGCAGAATAACCGAAATCGCTGTTTTAGTGCTATTGAATGCGAAAAACATGTTTTCTGGTGTTTTCAGCACTCCACAGAGCGTTTGACAAGCGGAAACTGCGATATCTTCGGTATCGTTGGGTTTCCAGCTGAGATATGCATTTTCAGTGATAATCTTCATGATTCTGCTGTTACAAGTGTGCAGAATCACCGAAATCGCTGTTTCCGTGCTACTGAATGCGAAAAACATGTTTTCTGGTGTTTTCAGCACTCCACAGAGCGTTTGACAAGCGGAAACTGCGATATCTTCGGTATCGTTGGGTTTCCAGCTGAGATATGCATTTTCAGTGATAATCTTCATGATTCTGCTGTTACAAGTGTGCAGAAACACCGAAATCTCTGTTTTCGTGCTTTTGAATGCGAAAATCACGTTTTCTGGTGTTTTCAGCACGCCACTGAGCGTTTGACATGCGGAAACTGCGATATCTACGGTATCGTTGTTGTTTCCAGCTGAGATATGCATTTTCTACGATAATCTTCGAGTTTCTTCTGTGACAAGTGTGCAGAATCACCGAAATCGCTGTTTTCGTGCTATTTAATGCGAAAAACACGTTTTCTGGTGTTTTCAGCACTCCACAGTGCGTTTGATATGCGGAAACTGCCATATCTTCGGTATCGGTGTTGTTTCCAGCTGAGATATGCATTTTCAGTGATAATCTTCATGATTCTGCTGTTACAAGTGTGCAGAAACACCGAAATCTGTTTTCGTGCTTTTGAATGCGAAAAACACGTTTTCTGGTGTTTTCAGCACGCCACTGAGCGTTTGACATGCGGAAACTGCGATATCTTCGGTATCGTTGGGTTTCCAGCTGAGATATGCACTTTCAGTGATAATCTTCATGATTCTGCTGTTACAAGTGTGCAGAATAACCGAAATCGCTGTTTTCGTGCTATTGAATGCGAAAAACACGTTTTCTGGTGTTTTCAGCACTCCACAGTGCGTTTGATATACGGAAACTGCCATATCTTCGGTATCGTTGTTGTTTCCAGCTGAGATATGCATTTTCAGTGATAATCTTCATGATTCTGCTGTTACAAGTGTGCAGAATCACCGAAATCGCTGTTTTAGTGCTATTGAATGCGAAAAACATGTTTTCTGGTGTTTTCAGCACTCCACAGTGCGTTTGATATGCGGAAACTGCGATATCTACGGTATCGTTGTTGTTTCCAGCTGAGATATGCATTTTCTACGATAATCTTCGAGTTTCTTCTGTGACAAGTGTGCAGAATCACCGAAATCGCTGTTTTCGTGCTATTGAATGCGAAAAACACGTTTTCTGGTGTTTTCAGCACTCCACAGTGCGTTTGATATGCGGAAACTGCCATATCTTCGGTATCGTTGTTGTTTCCAGCTGAGATATGCATTTTCAGTGATAATCTTCATGATTCTGCTGTTACAAGTGTGCAGAAACACCGAAATCTCTGTTTTCGTGCTTTTGAATGCGAAAAACACGTTTTCTGGTGTTTTCAGCACGCCACTGAGCGTTTGACATGCGGAAACTGCGATATCTACGGTATCGTTGTTGTTTCCAGCTGAGATATGCATTTTCAGTGATAATCTTCATGATTTTGCTGTTACAAATGTGCAGAATCACCGAAATCGCTGTTTTCGTGCTTTTGAATGCGAAAAACACGTTTTCTGGTGTTTTCAGCACTCCACAGTGCGTTTCATATGCGGAAACAGGGATATCTTCGTTTTCGTGGGATTGCCACCTGAGACATGCATTTTCAGTGATATTCTTCATGATTCTGCTGTTACAAGTGTGCAGAATCACCGAAATCGCTGTTTTCGTGCTATTGAATGCGAAAAACATGTTTTCTGGTGTTTTCAGCACTCCACAGAGCGTTTGACATGCGGAAACTGCGATATCTTCGGTATCGTTGTTGTTTCCAGCTGAGATATGCATTTTCAGTGATATTATTCATGATTCTGCTGTTACAAGTGTGCAGAATCACCGAAATCGCTGTTTTCGTGCTATTGAATGCGAAAAACACGTTTTCTGGTGTTTTCAGCACTCCACAGTGCGTTTCATATGCGGAAACAGGGATATCTTCGTTTTCGTGGAATTGCCAGCTGAGACATGCATTTTCTACGATAATCTTCGAGTTTCTTCTGTTACAAGTGTGCAGAATCACCGAAATCGCTGTTTTCGTGCTTTTGAATGCGAAAAACATGTTTTCTGGAGTTTTCAGCACTCCACAGTGCGTTTGATATGCGGAAACAGGGATATCTTCGTTTTCGTGGGATTGCCACCTGAGACATGCATTTTCAGTGATATTCTTCATGATTCTGCTGTTACAAGTGTGCAGAATCACCGAAATCGCTGTTTTCGTGCTATTGAATGCGAAAAACATGTTTTCTGGTGTTTTCAGCACTCCACAGAGCGTTTGACATGCGGAAACTGCGATATCTTCGGTATCGTTGTTGTTTCCAGCTGAGATATGCATTTTCAGTGATATTCTTCATGATTCTGCTGTTACAAGTGTGCAGAATCACCGAAATCGCTGTTTTCGTGCTATTGAATGCGAAAAACACGTTTTCTGGTGTTTTCAGCACTCCACAGTGCGTTTCATATGCGGAAACAGGGATATCTTCGTTTTCGTGGAACTGCCAGCTGAGACATGCATTTTCTACGATAATCTTCGAGTTTCTTCTGTTACAAGTGTGCAGAATCACCGAAATCGCTGTTTTCGTGCTTTTGAATGCGAAAAACACGTTTTCTGGTGTTTTCAGCACTCCACAGAGCGTTTGACATGCGGAAACTGCGATATCTTCGGTATCGTTGGGTTTCAAGCTGAGATATGCATTTTCTACGATTATCTTCGAGTTTCTTCTGTGACAAGTGTGCAGAATCACAGAAATCGCTGTTTTCGTGCTATTGAATGCGAAAAACACGTTTTCTAGTGTTTTCAGCACCCGACAGTGCGTTTGATGTCCGGAAACAGGGATATCTTCGTTTTCGTGGGGTTTCCAGCTGAGATATGCATTTTCAGTGATATTCTTCATGATTCTGCTGTTACAAGTGTGCAGAATCACCGAAATCGCTGTTTTCGTTCTATTGCATGCGAAAAACACGTTTTCTGGTGTTTTCAGCACGCCACAGAGCGTTTGACATGCGGAAACTGCGATATCTTCGGTATCGTTGGGTTTCCAGCTGAGATATTCAATTTCAGTGATAATCTTCGTGATTCTGCTGTTACAAGTGTGCAGAATCACCGAAATCGCTGTTTTCGTGGTATTGAATGCGAAAAACATGTTTTCTGGTGTTTTTAGCACTCCACAATGCGTTTGATATTCGGAAACAGGGATATCTTCGTTTTCGTGGGATTCCCAGCTGAGACATGCATTTTCTACGATAATCTTCGAGTTTCATCTGTGACAAGTGTGCAGAATCACCGAAATCGCTGTTTTCGTGCTATTGAATGCGAAAAACACGTTTTCTGGTGTTTTCAGCACGCCACAGAGCGTTTGACATGCGGAAACTGCGATATCTTCGGTATCGTTGGGTTTCCAGCTGAGATATGCATTTTCAGTGATATTCTTCATGATTCTGCTGTTACAAGTGTGCAGAATCACCGAAATCGCTGTTTTCGTGCTATTGAATGCGAAAAACACGTTTTCTGGTGTTTTCAGCACTCCACAGTGCGTTTGATATGCGGAAACTGCGATATCTTCGGTATCGTTTTTGTTTCCAGCAGAGATATGCATTTTCAGTGATAATCTTCATGATGCTGCAGTTACAAGTGTGCAGAATCACCGAAATCGCTGTTTTCGTGCTATTGAATGCGAAAAACATGTTTTCTGGTGTTTTCAGCACTCCACTGTGCGTTTGATATGCGGAAACTGCGATATCTTCGGTATCGTTGGGTTTCCAGCTGAGATATGCATTTTCAGTGATAATCTGCATGATTCTGCTGTTACAAGTGTGCAGAATCACCGAAATCGCTGTTTTCGTGCTATTGAATGCGAAAAACATGTTTTCTGGTGTTTTCAGCACTCCACAGAGCGTTTGATATGCGGATACAGGGATATCTTCGTTTTCGTGGGATTGCCAGCTGAGACATGCATTTTTTACGATAATCTTCGAGTTTCTACTGTGACAAGTGTGCAGAATCACCGAAATCGCTGTTTTCGTGCTTTTGAATGCGAAAAACACGTTTCCTGGTGTTTTCAGCACTCCACAGAGCGTTTGACATGCGGAAACTGCGATATCTTCGGTATCGTTGTTGTTTCCAGCTGAGATATGCATTTTCTACGATAATCTTCGAGTTTCTTCTGTGACAAGTGTGCAGAATCACAGAAATCGCTGTTTTCGTGCTATTGAATGCGAAAAACACGTTTTCTGGTGTTTTCAGCACGCCACAGAGCGTTTGACATGCGGAAACTGCGATATCTTCGGTATCGTTGTTGTTTCCAGCTGAGATATGCATTTTCTACGATAATCTTCGAGTTTCTTCTGTGACAAGTGTGCAGAATCACCGAAATCGCTGTTTTCGTGCTGTTGAATGCGAAAAACACGTTTTCTGGTGTTTTCAGCACTCCACAGTGCGTTTGATATGCGGAAACTGCCATATCTTCGGTATCGTTGTTGTTTCCAGCTGAGATATGCATTTTCAGTGATAATCTTCATGATTCTGCTGTTACAAGTGTGCAGAATAACCGAAATCGCTGTTTTAGTGCTACTGAATGCGAAAAACACGTTTTCTAGTGTTTTCAGAACCCGACAGTGCGTTTGATGTGCGGAAACAGGGATATCTTCGTTTTCGTGGGGTTTCCAGCTGAGATATGCATTTTCAGTGATAATCTTCATGATTCTGCTGTTACAAATGTGCAGAATCACCGAAATCGCTGTTTTCGTGATTTTGAATGCGAAAAACACGTTTTCTGGTGTTTTTAGCATGCCACAGAGCGGATGACATGAGGAAACTGCGATATCTTCGGTATCGTTTTTGTTTCCAGCTGAGAAATGCATTTTCAACGATAATCTTCGAGTTTCTTCTGTGACAAGTGTGCAGAATCACCGAAATCGCTGTTTTCGTGCTATTGAATGCGAAAAACACGTTTTCTGGTGTTTTCAGCACTCCACAGTGCGTTTGATATGCGGAAACTGCCATATCTTCGGTATCGTTGTTGTTTCCAGCTGAGATATGCATTTTCAGTGATAATCTTCATGATTCTGCTGTTACAAGTGTGCAGAATCACTGACATCGCTGTTTGCATGCTATTGAATGCGAAAAACACCTTTTCTGGTGTTTTCAGCACGCCACAGAGCGTTTGACATGCGGAAACTGCGATATCTTCGGTATCGGTGGGTTTCCAGCTGAGATATGCACTTTCAGTGATAATCTTCATGATTCTGCTGTTACAAGTGTGCAGAATAACCGAAATCGCTGTTTTCGTGCTATTGAATGCGAAAAACACGTTTTCTGGTGTTTTCAGCACTCCACAGTGCGTTTGATATGCGGAAACTGCGATATCTACGGTATCGTTGTTGTTTCCAGCTGAGATATGCATTTTCTACGATAATCTACGAGTTTCTTCTGTGACAAGTGTGCAGAATCACCGAAATCGCTGTTTTCGTGCTATTGAATGCGAAAAACACGTTTTCTGGTGTTTTCAGCACTCCACAGTGCGTTTGATATGCGGAAACTGCTATATCTTCGGTATCGTTGTTGTTTCCAGCTGAGATATGCATTTTCAGTGATAATCTTCATGATTCTGCTGTTACAAGTGTGCAGAAACACCGAAATCTCTGTTTTCGTGCTTTTGAATGCGAAAAACACGTTTTCTGGTGTTTTCAGCACTCCACAGTGCGTTTGATATGCGGAAACTGCCATATCTTCGGTATCGTTGTTGTTTCCAGCTGAGATATGCATTTTCAGTGATAATCTTCATGATTCTGCTGTTACAAGTGTGCAGAATCACTGACATCGCTGTTTGCATGCTATTGAATGCGAAAAACACCTTTTCTGGTGTTTTCAGCACGCCACAGAGCGTTTGACATGCGGAAACTGCGATATCTTCGGTATCGGTGGGTTTCCAGCTGAGATATGCACTTTCAGTGATAATCTTCATGATTCTGCTGTTACAAGTGTGCAGAATCACCGAAATCGCTGTTTCCGTGCTACTGAATGCGAAAAACATGTTTTCTGGTGTTTTCAGCACTCCACAGTGCGTTTGATATGCGGAAACTGCGATATCTACGGTATCGTTGTTGTTTCCAGCTGAGATATGCATTTTCTACGATAATCTACGAGTTTCTTCTGTGACAAGTGTGCAGAATCACCGAAATCGCTGTTTTCGTGCTATTGAATGCGAAAAACACGTTTTCTGGTGTTTTCAGCACTCCACAGTGCGTTTGATATGCGGAAACTGCCATATCTTCGGTATCGTTGTTGTTTCCAGCTGAGATATGCATTTTCAGTGATAATCTTCATGATTCTGCTGTTACAAGTGTGCAGAAACACCGAAATCTCTGTTTTCGTGCTTTTGAATGCGAAAAACACGTTTTCTGGTGTTTTCAGCACGCCACTGAGCGTTTGACATGCGGAAACTGCGATATCTACGGTATCGTTGTTGTTTCCAGCTGAGATATGCATTTTCAGTGATAATCTTCATGATTTTGCTGTTACAAATGTGCAGAATCACCGAAATCGCTGTTTTCGTGCTTTTGAATGCGAAAAACACGTTTTCTAGTGTTTTTAGCATGCCACAGAGCGGTTGGCATGCGGAAACTGCGATATCTTCGGTATCGTTGTTGTTTCCAGCTGAGATATGCATTTTCAGTGATAATCTTCATGATTCTGCAGGTACAAGTGTGCAGAATCACCGAAATCGCTGTTTTCGTGCTTTTGAATGCGAAAAACACATTTCCTGGTGTTTTCAGCACTCCACAGAGCGTTTGACATGCGGAAACTGCGATATCTTCGGTATCGTTGTTGTTTCCAGCTGAGATATGCATTTTCTACGATAATCTTCGAGTTTCTACTGTGACAAGTGTGCAGAATCACAGAAATCGCTGTTTGCGTGCTATTGAATGCGAAAATCACGTTTTCTGGTGTTTTCAGCACGCCACAGAGCGTTTGACATGCGGAAACTGCGATATCTTCGGTATCGTTGGGTTTCCAGCTGAGATATTCAATTTCAGTGATAATCTTCGTGATTCTGCTGTTACAAGTGTGCAGAATCACTGAAATCGCTGTTTTCGTGCTATTGAATGCGAAAAACATGTTTTCTGGTGTTTTCAGCACTCCACAGTGCGTTTGATATATGGAAACTGCCATATCTCCGGTATCGTTGTTGTTTCCAGCTGAGATATGCATTTTCAGTGATAATCTTCATGATTCTGCTGTTACAAGTGTGCAGAATCACCGAAATCGCTGTTTTAGTGCTATTGAATGCGAAAAACATGTTTTCTGGTGTTTTCAGCACTCCACAGTGCGTTTGATATGCGGAAACTGCGATATCTACGGTATCGTTGTTGTTTCCAGCTGAGATATGCATTTTCTACGATAATCTTCGAGTTTCTTCTGTGACAAGTGTGCAGAATCACCGAAATCGCTGTTTTCGTGCTATTGAATGCGAAAATCACGTTTTCTGGTGTTTTCAGCACTCCACAGTGCGTTTGATATGCGGAAACTGCCATATCTTCGGTATCGTTGTTGTTTCCAGCTGAGATATGCATTTTCAGTGATAATCTTCATGATACTGCTGTTACAAGTGTGCAGAAACCCCGAAATCTCTGTTTTCGTGCTTTTGAATGCGAAAAACACGTTTTCTGGTGTTTTCAGCACGCCACTGAGCGTTTGACATGCGGAAACTGCGATATCTTCGGTATCGTTGTTGTTTCCAGCTGAGATATGCATTTTCAGTGATAATCTTCATGATTTTGCTGTTACAAATGTGCAGAATCGCCGACATCGCAGTTTTCGTGCTTTTGAATGCGAAAAACTCGTTTTCTGGCGTTTTTAGCATGCCACAGAGCGGTTGACATGCGGAAACTGCGATATCTTCGGTATCGTTGTTGTTTCCAGCTGAGATATGCATTTTCAGTGATAATCTTCATGATTCTGCTGTTACAAGTGTGCAGAATAACCGAAATCGCTGTTTTAGTGCTATTGAATGCGAAAAACATGTTTTCTGGTGTTTTCAGCACTCCACAGAGCGTTTGACAAGCGGAAACTGCGATATCTTCGGTATCGTTGGGTTTCCAGCTGAGATATGCATTTTCAGTGATAATCTTCATGATTCTGCTGTTACAAGTGTGCAGAATCACCGAAATCGCTGTTTCCGTGCTACTGAATGCGAAAAACATGTTTTCTGGTGTTTTCAGCACTCCACAGAGCGTTTGACAAGCGGAAACTGCGATATCTTCGGTATCGTTGGGTTTCCAGCTGAGATATGCATTTTCAGTGATAATCTTCATGATTCTGCTGTTACAAGTGTGCAGAAACACCGAAATCTCTGTTTTCGTGCTTTTGAATGCGAAAATCACGTTTTCTGGTGTTTTCAGCACGCCACTGAGCGTTTGACATGCGGAAACTGCGATATCTACGGTAATGTTGTTGTTTCCAGCTGAGATATGCATTTTCAGTGATAATCTTCATGATTTTGCTGTTACAAATGTGCAGAATCACCGAAATCGCTGTTTTCGTGCTTTTGAATGCGAAAAACACGTTTTCTGGTGTTTTTAGCATGCCACAGAGCGGTTGGCATGCGGAAACTGCGATATCTTCGGTATCGTTGTTGTTTCCAGCTGAGATATGCATTTTCAGTGATAATCTTCATGATTCTGCAGGTACAAGTGTGCAGAATCACCGAAATCGCTGTTTTAGTGCTATTGAATGCGAAAAACATGTTTTCTGGTGTTTTCAGCACTCCACAGTGCGTTTGATATGCGGAAACTGCGATATCTACGGTATCGTTGTTGTTTCCAGCTGAGATATGCATTTTCTACGATAATCTTCGAGTTTCTTCTGTGACGAGTGTGCAGAATCACAGAAATCGCTGCTTTCGTGCAATTGAATGCGAAAAACATGTTTTCTGGTGTTTTCAGCACTCCACAGAGCGTTTGATGTGCGGAAACAGGGATATCTTCGGTATCGTTGTTGTTTCCAGCTGAGATATGCATTTTCAGTGATAATCTTCATGATTCTGCTGTTACAAGTGTGCAGAATAACCGAAATCGCTGTTTTCGTGCTATTGAATGCGAAAAACAGGTTTTCTGATGTTTTCAGCACTCCACAGTGCGTTTGATATACGGAAACTGCCATATCTCCGGTATCGTTGTTGTTTCCAGCTGAGATATGCATTTTCAGTGATAATCTTCATGATTCTGCTGTTACAAGTGTGCAGAATCACCGAAATCGCTGTTTTAGTGCTATTGAATGCGAAAAACATGTTTTCTGGTGTTTTCAGCACTCCACAGTGCGTTTGATATGCGGAAACTGCGATATCTACGGTATCGTTGTTGTTTCCAGCTGAGATATGCATTTTCTACGATAATCTTCGAGTTTCTTCTGTGACAAGTGTGCAGAATCACCGAAACCGCTGTTTTCGTGCTATTGAATGCGAAAATCACGTTTTCTGGTGTTTTCAGCACTCCACAGTGCGTTTGATATGCGGAAACTGCCATATCTTCGGTATCGTTGTTGTTTCCAGCTGAGATATGCATTTTCAGTGATAATCTTCATGATACTGCTGTTACAAGTGTGCAGAAACCCCGAAATCTCTGTTTTCGTGCTTTTGAATGCGAAAAACACGTTTTCTGGTGTTTTCAGCACGCCACTGAGCGTTTGACATGCGGAAACTGCGATATCTTCGGTATCGTTGTTGTTTCCAGCTGAGATATGCATTTTCAGTGATAATCTTCATGATTTTGCTGTTACAAATGTGCAGAATCACCGACATCGCTGTTTTCGTGCTTTTGAATGCGAAAAACACGTTTTCTGGCGTTTTTAGCATGCCACAGAGCGGTTGACATGCGGAAACTGCGATATCTTCGGTATCGTTGTTGTTTCCAGCTGAGATATGCATTTTCAGTGATAATCTTCATGATTCTGCTGTTACAAGTGTGCAGAATAACCGAAATCGCTGTTTTAGTGCTATTGAATGCGAAAAACATGTTTTCTGGTGTTGTCAGCACTCCACAGAGCGTTTGACAAGCGGAAACTGCGATATCTTCGGTATCGTTGGGTTTCCAGCTGAGATATGCATTTTCAGTGATAATCTTCATGATTCTGCTGTTACAAGTGTGCAGAATCACCGAAATCGCTGTTTCCGTGCTACTGAATGCGAAAAACATGTTTTCTGGTGTTTTCAGCACTCCACAGAGCGTTTGACAAGCGGAAACTGCGATATCTTCGGTATCGTTGGGTTTCCAGCTGAGATATGCATTTTCAGTGATAATCTTCATGATTCTACTGTTACAAGTGTGCAGAAACACCGAAATCTCTGTTTTCGTGCTTTTGAATGCGAAAAACACGTTTTCTGGTGTTTTCAGCACGCCACTGAGCGTTTGACATGCGGAAACTGCGATATCTACGGTATCGTTGTTGTTTCCAGCTGAGACATGCATTTTCAGTGATAATCTTCATGATTTTGCTGTTACAAATGTGCAGAATCACCGAAATCGCTGTTTTCGTGCTTTTGAATGCGAAAAACACGTTTTCTGGTGTTTTTAGCATGCCACAGAGCGGTTGGCATGCGGAAACTGCGATATCTTCGGTATCGTTGTTGTTTCCAGCTGAGATATGCATTTTCAGTGATAATCTTCATGATTCTGCTGTTACAAGTATGCAGAATCACCGAAATCGCTGTTTTAGTGCTATTGAATGCGAAAAACATGTTTTCTGGTGTTTTCAGCACTCCACAGTGCGTTTGATATGCGGAAACTGCGATATCTACGGTATCGTTGTTGTTTCCAGCTGAGATATGCATTTTCTACGATAATCTTGGAGTTTCTTCTGTGACAAGTGTGCAGAATCACCGAAATCGCTGTTTTCGTGCTATTGAATGCGAAAAACACGTTTTCTGGTGTTTTCAGCACGCCACAGAGCGTTTGACATGCGGAAACTGCGATATCTTCGGTATCGTTGGGTTCCCAGCTGAGATATGCATTTTCAGTGATATTCTTCATGATTCTGCTGTTACAAGTGTGCAGAATCACAGAAATCGCTGTTTTCGTGCTATTGAATGCGAAAATCACGTTTTCTGGTGTTTTCAGCACGCCACAGAGCGTTTGACATGCGGAAACTGCGATATCTTCGGTATCGTTGGGTTTCCAGCTGTGATATTCAATTTCAGTGATAATCTTCGTGATTCTGCTGTTACAAGTGTGCAGAATCACTGAAATCGCTGTTTTCGTGCTATTGAATGCGAAAAACATGTTTTCTGGTGTTTTCAGCACTCCACAGAGCGTTTGATGTGCGGAAACAGGGATATCTTCGGTATCGTTGTTGTTTCCAGCTGAGATATGCATTTTCAGTGATAATCTTCATGATTCTGCTGTTACAAGTGTGCAGAATAACCGAAATCGCGGTTTCCGTGCTATTGAATGCGAAAAACAGGTTTTCTGATGTTTTCAGCACTCCACAGTGCGTTTGATATACGGAAACTGCCATATCTCCGGTATCGTTGTTGTTTCCAGCTGAGATATGCATTTTCAGTGATAATCTTCATGATTCTGCTGTTACAAGTGTGCAGAATCACCGAAATCGCCGTTTTAGTGCTATTGAATGCGAAAAACACGTTTTCTGGTGTTTTCAGCACGCCACTGAGCGTTTGACATGCGGAAACTGCGATATCTTCGGTATCGTTGTTGTTTCCAGCTGCGATATGCATTTTCAGTGATAATCTTCATGATTTTGCTGTTACAAATGTGCAGAATCACCGACATCGCTGTTTTCGTGCTTTTGAATGCGAAAAACACGTTTTCTGTCGTTTTTAGCATGCCACAGAGCGGTTGACATGCGGAAACTACGATATCTTCGGTGTCGTTGTTGTTTCCAGCTGAGATATGCATTTTCAGTGATAATCTTCATGATTCTGCTGTTACAAGTGTGCAGAATAACCGAAATCGCTGTTTTAGTGCTATTGAATGCGAAAAACATGTTTTCTGGTGTTTTCAGCACTCCACAGAGCGTTTGACAAGCGGAAACTGCGATATCTTCGGTATCGTTGGGTTTCCAGCTGAGATATGCATTTTCAGTGATAATCTTCATGATTCTGCTGTTACAAGTGTGCAGAATCACCGAAATCGCTGTTTCCGTGCTACTGAATGCGAAAAACATGTTTTCTGGTGTTTTCAGCACTCCACAGAGCGTTTGACAAGCGGAAACTGCGATATCTTCGGTATCGTTGGGTTTCCAGCTGAGATATGCATTTTTAGTGATAATCTTCATGATTTTGCTGTTACAGATGTGCAGAATCACCGAAATCGCTGTTTTCGTGCTATTGAATGCGAAAAACAGGTTTTCTGATGTTTTCAGCACTCCACAGTGCGTTTGATATACGGAAACTGCCATATCTCCGGTATCGTTGTTGTTTCCAGCTGAGATATGCATTTTCAGTGATAATCTTCATGATTCTGCTGTTACAAGTGTGCAGAATCACCGAAATCGCTGTTTTAGTGCTATTGAATGCGAAAAACATGTTTTCTGGTGTTTTCAGCACTCCACAGTGCGTTTGATATGCGGAAACTGCGATATCTACGGTATCGTTGTTGTTTCCAGCTGAGATATGCATTTTCTACGATAATCTTCGAGTTTCTTCTGTGACAAGTGTGCAGAATCACCGAAATCGCTGTTTTCGTGCTATTGAATGCGAAAATCACGTTTTCTGGTGTTTTCAGCACTCCACAGTGCGTTTGATATGCGGAAACTGCCATATCTTCGGTATCGTTGTTGTTTCCACCTGAGATATGCATTTTCAGTGATAATCTTCATGATACTGCTGTTACAAGTGTGCAGAAACCCCGAAATCTCTGTTTTCGTGCTTTTGAATGCGAAAAACACGTTTTCTGGTGTTTTCAGCACGCCACTGAGCGTTTGACATGCGGAAACTGCGATATCTTCGGTATCGTTGTTGTTTCCAGCTGAGATATGCATTTTCAGTGATAATCTTCATGATTTTGCTGTTACAGATGTGCAGAATCACCGACATCGCTGTTTTCGTGCTTTTGAATGCGAAAAACACGTTTTCTGGCGTTTTTAGCATGCCACAGAGCGGTTGACATGCGGAAACTGCGATATCTTCGGTATCGTTGTTGTTTCCAGCTGAGATATGCATTTTCAGTGATAATCTTCATGATTCTGCTGTTACAAGTGTGCAGAATAACCGAAATCGCTGTTTTAGTGCTATTGAATGCGAAAAACATGTTTTCTGGTGTTTTCAGCACTCCACAGAGCGTTTGGCATGCGGAAACTGCGATATCTTCGGTATCGTTGTTGTTTCCAGCTGAGATATGCATTTTCAGTGATAATCTTCATGATTCTGCTGTTACAAGTGTGCAGAATCACCGAAATCGCTGTTTTCGTGCTATTGAATGCGAAAAACATGTTTTCTGGTGTTTTCAGCACTCCACAGTGCGTTTGATATGCGGAAACTGCGATATCTACGGTATCGTTGTTGTTTCCAGCTGAGATATGCATTTTCTACGATAATCTTCGAGTTTCTTCTGTGACAAGTGTGCAGAATCACCGAAATCGCTGTTTTCGTGCTATTGAATGCGAAAAACCCGTTTTCTGGTGTTTTCAGCACTCCACAGTGCGTTTGATATGCGGAAACTGCGATATCTACGGTATCGTTGTTGTTTCCAAGCTGAGCGATGCATTTTCTACGATAATCTTCGAGTTTCTTCTGTGACGAGTGTGCAGAATCACAGAAATCGCTGTTTTCGTGCAATTGAATGCGAAAAACACGTTTTCTGGTGTTTTCAGCACGCCACAGAGCGTTTGACATGCGGAAACTGCGATATCTTCGGTATCGTTGGGTTCCCAGCTGAGATATGCATTTTCAGTGATATTCTTCATGATTCTGCTGTTACAAGTGTGCAGAATCACAGAAATCGCTGTTTTCGTGCTATTGAATGCGAAAATCACGTTTTCTGGTGTTTTCAGCACGCCACAGAGCGTTTGACATGCGGAAACTGCGATATCTTCGGTATCGTTGGGTTTCCAGCTGAGATATTCAATTTCAGTGATAATCTTCGTGATTCTGCTGTTACAAGTGTGCAGAATCACTGAAATCGCTGTTTTCGTGCTATTGAATGCGAAAAACATGTTTTCTGGTGTTTTCAGCACTCCACAGAGCGTTTGATGTGCGGAAACAGGGATATCTTCGGTATCGTTGTTGTTTCCAGCTGAGATATGCATTTTCAGTGATAATCTTCATGATTCTGCTGTTACAAGTGTGCAGAATAACCGAAATCGCTGTTTTCGTGCTATTGAATGCGAAAAACAGGTTTTCTGATGTTTTCAGCACTCCACAGTGCGTTTGATATACGGAAACTGCCATATCTCCGGTATCGTTGTTGTTTCCAGCTGAGATATGCATTTTCAGTGATAATCTTCATGATTCTGCTGTTACAAGTGTGCAGAATCACCGAAATCGCTGTTTTAGTGCTATTGAATGCGAAAAACATGTTTTCTGGTGTTTTCAGCACTCCACAGTGCGTTTGATATGCGGAAACTGCGATATCTACGGTATCGTTGTTGTTTCCAGCTGAGATATGCATTTTCTTCGATAATCTTCGAGTTTCTTCTGTGACAAGTGTGCAGAATCACCGAAATCGCTGTTTTCGTGCTATTGAATGCGAAAATCACGTTTTCTGGTGTTTTCAGCACTCCACAGTGCGTTTGATATGCGGAAACTGCCATATCTTCGGTATCGTTGTTGTTTCCAGCTGAGATATGCATTTTCTACGATAATCTTCATGATTCTGCTTTTACAAGTGTGCAGAATAACCGAAATCGCTGTTTTAGTGCTATTGAATGCGAAAAACACGTTGTCTAGTGTTCTCAGCACCCGACAGTGCGTTTGATGTGCGGAAACAGGGATATCTTCGTTTTCGTGGGGTTTCCAGCTGAGATATGCATTTTCAGTGATAATCTTCATGATTCTGCAGTTACAAGTGTGCAGAAACACCGAAATCGCTGTTTTCTTGCTTTTGAATGCGAAAAACACGTTTTCTGGTGTTTTCAGCACCCCACAGAGCGTTTGACATGCGGAAACTGCGATATCTTCGGTATCGTGGTTGTTTCCAGCTGAGATATGCATTTTCAGTGATAATCTTCGAGTTTCTTCTGTGACAAGTGTGCAGAATCACAGAAATCGCTGTTTTCGTGCCATTGAATGCGAAAAACACGTTTTCTGGTGTTTTCAGCACGCCACAGAGCGTTTGACATGCGGAAACTGCGATATCTTCGGTATTGTTGGGTTTCCAGCTGAGATATGCATTTTCAGTGAGAATCTTCATGATTCTGCTGTTACAAGTGTGCAGAATCACCGAAATCACTGTTTTCGTGCTATTGAATGCGAAAAACACGTTTTCTGGTGTTTTCAGCACGCCACAGAGCGTTTGACATGCGGAAACTGCGATATCTTCGGTATCGTTGTTGTTTCCAGCTGAGATATACATTTTCAGTGATAATCTTCATGATTCTGCTGTTACAAGTGTGCAGAATCACCGAAATCGCTGTTTTAGTGCTATTGAATGCGAAAAACACGTTTTCTGGTGTTTTCAGCACTCCACAGTGCGTTTGATATGCGGAAACTGCCATATCTTCGGTATCGTTGTTGTTTCCAGCTGAGATATGCATTTTCCGTGACAATCTTCATGATTCTGCTGTTACAAGTGTGCAGAAACACCGAAATCGCTGTTTTCGTGCTTTTGAATCCGAAAAACACGTTTTCTGGTGTTTTCAGCACCCCACAGAGCGTTTGACATGCGGAAACTGCGATATCTTCGGTATCGTTGTTGTTTCCAGCTGAGATATGCATTTTCAGTGATAATCTTCGAGTTTCTTCTGTGACAAGTGTGCAGAATCACAGAAATCGCTGTTTTCGTGCCATTGAATGCGAAAAACACGTTTTCTGGTGTTTTCAGCAAGCCACAGAGCGTTTGACATGCGGAAACTGCGATATCTTCGGTATCGTTGCGTTTCCAGCTGAGATATGCATTTTCAGTGATAATCTCCATGATTCTGCTGTTACAAGTGTGCAGAATCACCGAAATCGCTGTTTTCGTGCTATTGAATGCGTAAAACACGTTTTCTGGGGTTTTCAGCACTCCACAGTGCGTTTGATATACGGAAACTGCCATATCTTCGGTATCGTTGTTGTTTCCAGCTGAGATATACATTTTCAGTGATAATCTTCATGATTCTGCTGTTACAAGTGTGCAGAATCACCGAAATCGCTGTTTTAGTGCTATTGAATGCGAAAAACACGTTTTCTGGTGTTTTCAGCACTGCACAGTGCGTTTGATATGCGGAAACTGCCATATCTTCGGTATCGTTGTTGTTTCCAGCTGAGATATGCATTTGCAGTGACAATCTTCATGATTCTGCTGTTACAAGTGTGCAGAAACACCGAAATCGCTGTTTTCGTGCATTTGAATGCGAAAAACACGTTTTCTGGTGTTTTCAGCACCCCACAGAGCGTTTGACATGCGGAAACTGCGATATCTTCGGTATCGTTGTTGTTTCCAGCTGAGATATGCATTTTCAGTGATAATGTTCGAGTTTCTTCTGTGACAAGTGTGCAGAATCACAGAAATCGCTGTTTTCGTGCCATTGAATGCGAAAAACACGTTTTCTGGTGTTTTCAGCACGCCACAGAGCGTTTGACATGCGGAAACTGCGATATCTTCGGTATTGTTGGGTTTCCAGCTGAGATATGCATTTTCAGTGAGAATCTTCATGATTCTGCTGTTACAAGTGTGCAGAATCACCGAAATCACTGTTTTCGTGCTATTGAATGCGAAAAACACGTTTTCTGGTGTTTTCAGCACGCCACAGAGCGTTTGACATGCGGAAACTGCGATATCTTCGGTATCGTTCCGTTTCCAGCTGAGATATGCATTTTCAGTGATAATCTCCATGATTCTGCTGTTACAAGTGTGCAGAATCACCGAAATCGCTGTTTTCGTGCTATTGAATGCGAAAAACACGTTTTCTGGTGTTTTCAGCACTCCACAGTGCGTTTGATATGCGGAAACTGCCATATCTTCGGTATCGTTGTTGTTTCCAGCTGAGATATGCATTTTCACTGACAATCTTCATGATTCTGCTGTTACAAGTGTGCAGAATCACCGAAATCGCTGTTTTTGTTCTATTGAATGCGAAAAACACGTTTTCTAGTGTTCTCAGCACCCGACAGTGCGTTTGATGTGCGGAAACAGGGATATCTTCGTTTTCGTGGTGTTTCCAGCTGAGATATGCATTTTCAGTGATAATCTTCATGATTCTGCTGTTACAAGTGTGCAGAAACACCGAAATCGCTGTTTTCGTGCTTTTGAATGCGAAAATCACGTTTTCAGGTGTTTTCAGCACGCCACTGAGCGTTTGACTAGCGGAAACTGCGATATCTTCGGTATCGTTGTTGTTTCCAGCTGAGATATGCATTTTCAGTGATAATCTTCATGATTCTGCTGTTACAAGTGTGCAGAATCACTGAAATCGCTGTTTGCGTGCTATTGAATGCGAAAAACACGTTTTCTGGTGTTTTCAGCACGCCACAGAGCGTTTGACATGCGGAAACTGCGATATCTTCGGTATCGTTGGGTTTCCAGCTGAGATATGCATTTTCAGTGATAATCTTCATGATTCTGCTGTTACAAGTGTGCAGAATCACCGAAATCGCTGTTTTCGTGCTATTGAATGCGAAAAACAAGTTTTCTAGTGTTTTCAGCTCCCGACAGTGCGTTTGATATGCGGAAACAGGGATATCTTCGTTTTCGTGGGATTGCCAGATGAGACATGCATTTTCTACGATAATCTTCGAGTTTCTTCTGTGACAAGTGTGCAGAATCACCGAAATCGCTGTTTTCGTGCTTTTGAATGCGAAAAACACGTTTCCTGGTGTTTTCAGCACTCCACAGTGCGTTTGATATGCGGAAACTGCCATATCTTCGGTATCGTTGTTGTTTCCAGCTGAGATATGCATTTTCCGTGACAATCTTCTTGATTCTGCTGTTACAAGTGTGCAGAAACACCGAAATCGCTGTTTTCGTGCTTTTGAATGCGAAAAACACGTTTTCTGGTGTTTTCAGCACCCCACAGAGCGTTTGACATGCGGAAACTGCGATATCTTCGGTATCGTTGTTGTTTCCAGCTGAGATATGCATTTTCAGTGATAATCTTCGAGTTTCTTCTGTGACAAGTGTGCAGAATCACAGAAATCGCTGTTTTCGTGCCATTGAATGCGAAAAACACGTTTTCTGGTGTTTTCAGCACGCCACAGAGCGCTTGACATGCGGAAACTGCGATATCTTCGGTATTGTTGGGTTTCCAGCTGAGATATGCATTTTCAGTGAGAATCTTCATGATTCTGCTGTTACAAGTGTGCAGAATCACCGAAATCACTGTTTTCGTGCTATTGAATGCGAAAAACACGTTTTCTGGTGTTTTCAGCACGCCACAGAGCGTTTGACATGCGGAAACTGCGATATCTTCGGTATCGTTGCGTTTCCAGCTGAGATATGCATTTTCAGTGATAATCTCCATGATTCTGCTGTTACAAGTGTGCAGAATCACCGAAATCGCTGTTTTCGTGCTATTGAATGCGAAAAACACGTTTTCTGGGGTTTTCAGCACTCCACAGTGCGTTTGATATACGGAAACTGCCATATCTTCGGTATCGTTGTTGTTTCCAGCTGAGATATACATTTTCAGTGATAATCTTCATGATTCTGCTGTTACAAGTGTGCAGAATCACCGAAATCGCTGTTTTAGTGCTACTGAATGCGAAAAACACGTTTTCTGGTGTTTTCAGCACTCCACAGTGCGTTTGATATGCGGAAACTGCCATATCTTCGGTATCGTTGTTGTTTCCAGCTGAGATATGCATTTTCAGTGACAATCTTCATGATTCTGCTGTTACAAGTGTGCAGAAACACCGAAATCGCTGTTTTCGTGCCATTGAATGCGAAAAACACGTTTTCTGGTGTTTTCAGCACGCCACAGAGCGTTTGACATGCGGAAACTGCGATATCTTCGGTATTGTTGGGTTTCCAGCTGAGATATGCATTTTCAGTGAGAATCTTCATGATTCTGCTGTTACAAGTGTGCAGAATCACCGAAATCACTGTTTTCGTGCTATTGAATGCGAAAAACACGTTTTCTGGTGTTTTCAGCACGCCACAGAGCGTTTGACATGCGGAAACTGCGATATCTTCGGTATCGTTGTTGTTTCCAGCTGAGATATGCATTTTCAGTGATAATCTTCATGATTCTGCTGTTACAAGTGTGCAGAATCACTGAAATCGCTGTTTGCGTGCTATTGAATGCGAAAAACACGTTTTCTGGTGTTTTCAGCACGCCACAGAGCGTTTGACATGCGGAAACTGCGATATCTTCGGTATCGTTGTTGTTTCCAGCTGAGATATGCATTTTCAGTGATAATCTTCATGATTCTGCTGCTACAAGTGTGCAGAATCACCGAAATCGCTGTTTTAGTGCTATTGAATGTGAAAAACATGTTTTCTGGTGTTTTCAGCACTCCACAGTGCGTTTGATATGCGGAAACTGCGATATCTACGGTATCGTTGTTGTTTCCAGCTGAGATATGCATTTTCTACGATAATCTTCGAGTTTCTTCTGTGACAAGTGTGCAGAATCACCGAAATCGCTGTTTTCGTGCTATTGAATGCGAAAAACACGTTTTCTGGTGTTTTCCGCACTCCACAGTGCGTTTGCTATGCGGAAACTGCCATATCTTCGGTATCGTTGTTGTTTCCAGCTGAGATATGCATTTTCAGTGATAATCTTCATGATTCTGCTGTTACAAGTGTGCAGAAACCCCGAAATCTCTGTTTTCGTGCTTTTGAATGCGAAAAACACGCTTTCTGGTGTTTTCAGCACGCCACTGAGCGTTTGACATGCGGAAACTGCGATATCTTCGGTATCGTTGTTGTTTCCAGCTGAGATATGCATTTTCAGTGATAATCTTTATGATTCTGCTGTTACAATTGTGCAGAAACACCGAAATCGCTGTTTTCGTGCTTTTGAATGCGAAAAACACGTTTTCTGGTGTTTTCAGCACCCCACAGAGCGTTTGACATGCGGAAACTGCGATATCTTCGGTATCGTTGTTGTTTCCAGCTGAGATATGCATTTTCAATGATAATCTTCGAGTTTCTTCTGTGGCAAGTGTGCAGAATCACAGAAATCGCTGTTTTCGTGCCATTGAATGCGAAAAACACGTTTTCTGGTGTTTTCAGCTCGCCACAGAGCGTTTGACATGCGGAAACTGCGATATTTTCGGTATTGTTGGGTTTCCAGCTGAGATATGCATTTTCAGTGAGAATCTTCATGATTCTGCTGTTACAAGTGTGCAGAATCACCGAAATCGCTGTTTTCGTGCTATTGAATGCGAAAAACACGTTTTCTGGTGTTTTCAGCACTCCACAGTGCGTTTGATATACGGAAACTGCCATATCTTCGGTATCGTTGTTGTTTCCAGCAGAGATATACATTTTCAGTGATAATCTTCATGATTCTGCTGTTACAAGTGTGCAGAATCACCGAAATCGCTGTTTTAGTGCTATTGAATGCGAAAAACACGTTTTCTGGTGTTTTCAGCACTCCACAGTGCGTTTGATATGCGGAAACTGCCATATCTTCGGTATCGTTGTTGTTTCCAGCTGAGATATGCATTTCCAGTGACAATCTTCATGATTCTGCTGTTACAAGTGTGCAGAATCACCGAAATCGCTGTTTTTGTGCTATTGAATGCGAAAAACATGTTTTCTGGTGTTTTCAGCACGCCACAGAGCGTTTGACATGCGGAAACTGCGATATCTTCGGTATCGTTGTTGTTTCCAGCTGAGATATGCATTTCCAGTGACAATCTTCATGATTCTGCTGTTACAAGTGTGCAGAATCACCGAAATCGCTGTTTTTGTGCTATTGAATGCGAAAAACATGTTTTCTGGTGTTTTCAGCACGCCACAGAGCGTTTGACATGCGGAAACTGCGATATCTTCGGTATCGTTGGGTTTCCAGCTGAGATATGCATTTTCAGTAATAATCTCCATGATTCTGCTGTTACAAGTGTGCAGAATCACCGAAATCGCTGTTTTCGTGCTATTGAATGCGAAAAACACGTTTCCTGGTGTTTTCAGCACTCCACAGAGCGTTTGACATGCGGAAACTGCGATATCTTCGGTCTCGTTGTTGTTTCCAGCTGAGATGTGCATTTTCAGTGATAATCTTCATGATTCTGCTTTTACAAGTGTGCAGAATAACCGAAATCGCTGTTTTAGTGCTATTGAATGCGAAAAACACGTTTTTTACTGTTCTCAGCACCCGACAGTGCGCTTGATGTGCGGAAACAAGGATATCTTCGTTTTGGTGGGGTTTCCGGCTGAGATATGCTTTTTCAGTGATAATCTTCATGATTCTGCTGTTACAAGTGAGCAGAATCACCGAAATCGCTGTTTTCGTGCTATTGAATGCGAAAAACATGTTTTCTGGTGTTTTCAGCACGCCACAGAGCGTTTGACAAGCGGAAACTGCGATATCTTCGGTATTGTTGGGTTTCCAGCTGTGATATGCATTTTCAGTGATAATCTTCATGATTGTGCTGCTACAAGTGTGCAGAATCACCGAAATCGCTGTTTTCGTGCTATTGAATGCGAAAAACATGTTTTCTGGTGTTTTCAGCACGCCACAGAGCGTTTGACATGCGGAAACTGCGATATCTTCGGTATCGTTGGGTTTCCAGCTGAGATATGCATTTTCAGTGATAATCTCCATGATTCTGCTGTTACAAGTGTGCAGAATCACCGAAATCGCTGTTTTCGTGCTATTGAATGCGAAAAACACGTTTTCTGGTGTTTTCAGCACTCCACAGAGCGTTTGACATGCGGAAACTGCGATATCTTCGGTCTCGTTGTTGTTTCCAGCTGAGATGTGCATTTTCAGTGATAATCTTCATGATTCTGCTTTTACAAGTGCGCAGAATAACCGAAATCGCTGTTTTAGTGCTATTGAATGCGAAAAACACGTTGTCTAGTGTTCTCAGCACCCGACAGTGCGTTTGATGTGCGGAAACAGGGATATCTTCGTTTTCGTGGGGTTTCCAGCTGAGATATGCATTTTCAGTGATAATCTTCGAGTTGCTTCTGTGACAAGTGTGCAGAATCACAGAAATCGCTGTTTTCGTGCCATTGAATGCGAAAAACACGTTTTCTGGTGTTTTCAGCACGCCACAGAGCGTTTGACATGCGGAAACTGCGATATCTTCGGTATTGTTGGGTTTCCAGCTGAGATATGCATTTTCAGTGAGAATCTTCATGATTCTGCTGTTACAAGTGTGCAGAATCACCGAAATCACTGTTTTCGTGCTATTGAATGCGAAAAACACGTTTTCTGGTGTTTTCAGCACGCCACAGAGCGTTTGACATGCGGAAACTGCGATATCTTCGGTATCGTTGTTGTTTCCAGCTGAGATATACATTTTCAGTGATAATCTTCATGATTCTGCTGTTACAAGTGTGCAGAATCACCGAAATCGCTGTTTTAGTGCTATTGAATACGAAAAACACGTTTTCTGGTGTTTTCAGCACTCCACAGTGCGTTTGATATGCGGAAACTGCCATATCTTCGGTATCGTTGTTGTTTCCAGCTGAGATATGCATTTTCCGTGACAATCTTCATGATTCTGCTGTTACAAGTGTGCAGAAACACCGAAATCGCTGTTTTCGTGCTTTTGAATGCGAAAAACACGTTTTCTGGCGTTTTCAGCACCCCACAGAGCGTTTGACATGCGGAAACTGCGATATCTTCGGTATCGTTGTTGTTTCCAGCTGAGATATGCATTTTCAGTGATAATCTTCGAGTTTCTTCTGTGACAAGTGTGCAGAATCACAGAAATCGCTGTTTTCGTGCCATTGAATGCGAAAAACACGTTTTCAGGTGTTTTCAGCACGCCACAGAGCGTTTGACATGCGGAAACTGCGATATCTTCGGTATCGTTGCGTTTCCAGCTGAGATATGCATTTTCAGTGATTATCTCCATGATTCTGCTGTTACAAGTGTGCAGAATCACCGAAATCGCTGTTTTCGTGCTATTGAATGCGAAAAACACGTTTTCTGGGGTTTTCAGCACTCCACAGTGCGTTTGATATACGGAAACTGCCATATCTTCGGTATCGTTGTTGTTTCCAGCTGAGATATACATTTTCAGTGATAATCTTCATGATTCTGCTGTTACAAGTGTGCAGAATCACCGAAATCGCTGTTTTAGTGCTATTGAATGCGAAAAACACGTTTTCTGGTGTTTTCAGCACTCCACAGTGCGTTTGATATGCGGAAACTGCCATATCTTCGGTATCGTTGTTGTTTCCAGCTGAGATATGCATTTTCAGTGACAATCTTCATGATTCTGCTGTTACAAGTGTGCAGAAACACCGAAATGCTGTTTTCGTGCATTTGAATGCGAAAAACACGTTTTCTGGTGTTTTCAGCACCCCACAGAGCGTTTGACATGCGGAAACTGCGATATCTTCGGTATCGTTGTTGTTTCCAGCTGAGATATGCATTTTCAGTGAAAATGTTCGAGTTTCTTCTGTGACAAGTGTGCAGAATCACAGAAATCGCTGTTTTCGTGCCATTGAATGCGAAAAACACGTTTTCTGGTGTTTTCAGCACGCCACAGAGCGTTTGACATGCGGAAACTGCGATATCTTCGGTATTGTTGGGTTTCCAGCTGAGATATGCATTTTCAGTGAGAATCTTCATGATTCTGCTGTTACAAGTGTGCAGAATCACCGAAATCACTGTTTTCGTGCTATTGAATGCGAAAAACACGTTTTCTGGTGTTTTCAGCACGCCACAGAGCGTTTGACATGCGGAAACTGCGATATCTTCGGTATCGTTGCGTTTCCAGCTGAGATATGCATTTTCAGTGATAATCTCCATGATTCTGCTGTTACAAGTGTGCAGAATCACCGAAATCGCTGTTTTCGTGCTATTGAATGCGAAAAACACGTTTTCTGGTGTTTTCAGCACTCCACAGTGCGTTTGATATGCGGAAACTGCCATATCTTCGGTATCGTTGTTGTTTCCAGCTGAGATATGCATTTTCACTGACAATCTTCATGATTCTGCTGTTACAAGTGTGCAGAATCACCGAAATCGCTGTTTTTGTTCTATTGAATGCGAAAAACACGTTTTCTAGTGTTCTCAGCACCCGACAGTGCGTTTGATGTGCGGAAACAGGGATATCTTCGTTTTCGTGGTGTTTCCAGCTGAGATATGCATTTTCAGTGATAATCTTCATGATTCTGCTGTTACAAGTGTGCAGAAACACCGAAATCGCTGTTTTCGTGCTTTTGAATGCGAAAATCACGTTTTCAGGTGTTTTCAGCACGCCACTGAGCGTTTGACTAGCGGAAACTGCGATATCTTCGGTATCGTTGTTGTTTCCAGCTGAGATATGCATTTTCAGTGATAATCTTCATGATTCTGCTGTTACAAGTGTGCAGAATCACTGAAATCGCTGTTTGCGTGCTATTGAATGCGAAAAACACGTTTTCTGGTGTTTTCAGCACGCCACAGAGCGTTTGACATGCGGAAACTGCGATATCTTCGGTATCGTTGGGTTTCCAGCTGAGATATGCATTTTCAGTGATAATCTTCATGATTCTGCTGTTACAAGTGTGCAGAATCACCGAAATCGCTGTTTTCGTGCTATTGAATGCGAAAAACAAGTTTTCTAGTGTTTTCAGCTCCCGACAGTGCGTTTGATATGCGGAAACAGGGATATCTTCGTTTTCGTGGGATTGCCAGATGAGACATGCATTTTCTACGATAATCTTCGAGTTTCTTCTGTGACAAGTGTGCAGAATCACCGAAATCGCTGTTTTCGTGCTTTTGAATGCGAAAAACACGTTTCCTGGTGTTTTCAGCACTCCACAGAGCGTTTGACATGCGGAAACTGCGATATCTTCGGTATCGTTGTTGTTTCCAGCTGAGATATGCATTTTCTACGATAATCTTCATGATTCTGCTTTTACAAGTGTGCAGAATAACCGAAATCGCTGTTTTAGTGCTATTGAATGCGAAAAACACGTTGTCTAGTGTTCTCAGCACCCGACAGTGCGTTTGATGTGCGGAAACAGGGATATCTTCGTTTTCGTGGGGTTTCCAGCTGAGATATGCATTTTCAGTGATAATCTTCATGATTCTGCTGTTACAAGTGTGCAGAAACACCGAAATCGCTGTTTTCGTGCATTTGAATGCGAAAAACACGTTTTCTGGTGTTATCAGCACCCCACAGAGCGTTTGACATGCGGAAACTGCGATATCTTCGGTATCGTTGTTGTTTCCAGCTGAGATATGCATTTTCAGTGATAATGTTCGAGTTTCTTCTGTGACAAGTGTGCAGAATCACAGAAATCGCTGTTTTCGTGCCATTGAATGCGAAAAACACGTTTTCTGGTGTTTTCAGCACGCCACAGAGCGTTTGACATGCGGAAACTGCGATATCTTCGGTATTGTTGGGTTTCCAGCTGAGATATGCATTTTCAGTGAGAATCTTCATGATTCTGCTGTTACAAGTGTGCAGAATCACCGAAATCACTGTTTTCGTGCTATTGAATGCGAAAAACACGTTTTCTGGTGTTTTCAGCACGCCACAGAGCGTTTGACATGCGGAAACTGCGATATCTTCGGTATCGTTGTTGTTTCCAGCTGAGATATACATTTTCAGTGATAATCTTCATGATTCTGCTGTTACAAGTGTGCAGAATCACCGAAATCGCTGTTTTAGTGCTATTGAATGCGAAAAACACGTTTTCTGGTGTTTTCAGCACTCCACAGTGCGTTTGATATGCGGAAACTGCCATATCTTCGGTATCGTTGTTGTTTCCAGCTGAGATATGCATTTTCAGTGACAATCTTCATGATTCTGCTGTTACAAGTGTGCAGAAACACCGAAATCGCTGTTTTCGTGCATTTGAATGCGAAAAACACGTTTTCTGGTGTTATCAGCACCCCACAGAGCGTTTGACATGCGGAAACTGCGATATCTTCGGTATCGTTGTTGTTTCCAGCTGAGATATGCATTTTCAGTGATAATCTTCGAGTTTCTTCTGTGACAAGTGTGCAGAATCACAGAAATCGCTGTTTTCGTGCCATTGAATGCGAAAAACACGTTTTCTGGTGTTTTCAGCACGCCACAGAGCGTTTGACATGCGGAAACTTCGATATCTTCGGTATTGTTGGGTTTCCAGCTGAGATATGCATTTTCAGTGAGAATCTTCATGATTCTGCTGTTACAAGTGTGCAGAATCACCGAAATCACTGTTTTCGTGCTATTGAATGCGAAAAACACGTTTTCTGGTGTTTTCAGCACGCCACAGAGCGTTTGACATGCGGAAACTGCGATATCTTCGGTATCGTTGTTGTTTCCAGCTGAGATATACATTTTCAGTGATAATCTTCATGATTCTGCTGTTACAAGTGTGCAGAATCACCGAAATCGCTGTTTTAGTGCTATTGAATGCGAAAAACACGTTTTCTGGTGTTTTCAGCCCTCCACAGTGCGTTTGATATGCGGAATCTGCCATATCTTCGGTATCGTTGTTGTTTCCAGCTGAGATATGCATTTTCCGTGACAATCTTCATGATTCTGCTGTTACAAGTGTGCAGAAACACCGAAATCGCTGTTTTCGTGCTTTTGAATGCGAAAAACACGTTTTCTGGTGTTTTCAGCACCCCACAGAGCGTTTGACATGCGGAAACTGCGATATCTTCGGTATCGTTGTTGTTTCCAGCTGAGATATGCATTTTCAGTGATAATCTTCGAGTTTCTTCTGTGACAAGTGTGCAGAATCACAAAAATCGCTGTTTTCGTGCCATTGAATGCGAAAAACACGTTTTCTGGTGTTTTCAGCACGCCACAGAGCGCTTGACATGCGGAAACTGCGATATCTTCGGTATTGTTGGGTTTCCAGCTGAGATATGCATTTTCAGTGAGAATCTTCATGATTCTGCTGTTACAAGTGTGCAGAATCACCGAAATCACTGTTTTCGTGCTATTGAATGCGAAAAACACGTTTTCTGGTGTTTTCAGCACGCCACAGAGCGTTTGACATGCGGAAACTGCGATATCTTCGGTATCGTTGCGTTTCCAGCTGAGATATGCATTTTCAGTGATAATCTCCATGATTCTGCTGTTACAAGTGTGCAGAATCACCGAAATCGCTGTTTTCGTGCTATTGAATGCGAAAAACACGTTTTCTGGGGTTTTCAGCACTCCACAGTGCGTTTGATATACGGAAACTGCCATATCTTCGGTATCGTTGTTGTTTCCAGCTGAGATATACATTTTCAGTGATAATCTTCATGATTCTGCTGTTACAAGTGTGCAGAATCACCGAAATCGCTGTTTTAGTGCTATTGAATGCGAAAAACACGTTTTCTGGTGTTTTCAGCACTCCACAGTGCGTTTGATATGCGGAAACTGCCATATCTTCGGTATCGTTGTTGTTTCCAGCTGAGATATGCATTTTCAGTGACAATCTTCATGATTCTGCTGTTACAAGTGTGCAGAAACACCGAAATCGCTGTTTTCGTGCATTTGAATGCGAAAAACACGTTTTCTGGTGTTATCAGCACCCCACAGAGCGTTTGACATGCGGAAACTGCGATATCTTCGGTATCGTTGTTGTTTCCAGCTGAGATATGCATTTTCAGTGATAATGTTCGAGTTTCTTCTGTGACAAGTGTGCAGAATCACAGAAATCGCTGTTTTCGTGCCATTGAATGCGAAAAACACGTTTTCTGGTGTTTTCAGCACGCCACAGAGCGTTTGACATGCGGAAACTGCGATATCTTCGGTATTGTTGGGTTTCCAGCTGAGATATGCATTTTCAGTGAGAATCTTCATGATTCTGCTGTTACAAGTGTGCAGAATCACCGAAATCACTGTTTTCGTGCTATTGAATGCGAAAAACACGTTTTCTGGTGTTTTCAGCACGCCACAGAGCGTTTGACATGCGGAAACTGCGATATCTTCGGTATCGTTGTTGTTTCCAGCTGAGATATGCATTTTCAGTGATAATCTTCCTGATTCTGCTGTTACAAGTGTGCAGAATCACTGAAATCGCTGTTTGCGTGCTATTGAATGCGAAAAACACGTTTTCTGGTGTTTTCAGCACGCCACAGAGCGTTTGACATGCGGAAACTGCGATATCTTCGGTATCGTTGTTGTTTCCAGCTGAGATATGCATTTTCAGTGATAATCTTCATGATTCTGCTGCTACATGTGTGCAGAATCACCGAAATCGCTGTTTTAGTGCTATTGAATGTGAAAAACATGTTTTCTGGTGTTTTCAGCACTCCACAGTGCGTTTGATATGCGGAAACTGCGATATCTACGGTATCGTTGTTGTTTCCAGCTGAGATATGCATTTTCTACGATAATCTTCGAGTTTCTTCTGTGACAAGTGTGCAGAATCACCGAAATCGCTGTTTTCGTGCTATTGAATGCGAAAAACACGTTTTCTGGTGTTTTCCGCACTCCACAGTGCGTTTGCTATGCGGAAACTGCCATATCTTCGGTATCGTTGTTGTTTCCAGCTGAGATATGCATTTTCAATGATAATCTTCGAGTTTCTTCTGTGGCAAGTGTGCAGAATCACAGAAATCGCTGTTTTCGTGCCATTGAATGCGAAAAACACGTTTTCTGGTGTTTTCAGCACGCCACAGAGCGTTTGACATGCGGAAACTGCGATATCTTCGGTATTGTTGGGTTTCCAGCTGAGATATGCATTTTCAGTGAGAATCTTCATGATTCTGCTGTTACAAGTGTGCAGAATCACCGAAATCGCTGTTTTCGTGCTATTGAATGCGAAAAACACGTTTTCTGGTGTTTTCAGCACTCCACAGTGCGTTTGATATGCGGAAACTGCCATATCTTCGGTATCGTTGTTGTTTCCAGCTGAGATATGCATTTCCAGTGACAATCTTCATGATTCTGCTGTTACAAGTGTGCAGAATCACCGAAATCGCTGTTTTTGTGCTATTGAATGCGAAAAACATGTTTTCTGGTGTTTTCAGCACGCCACAGAGCGTTTGACATGCGGAAACTGCGATATCTTCGGTATCGTTGGGTTTCCAGCTGAGATATGCATTTTCAGTGATAATCTCCATGATTCTGCTGTTACAAGTGTGCAGAATCACCGAAATCGCTGTTTTCGTGCTATTGAATGCGAAAAACACGTTTTCTGGTGTTTTCAGCACTCCACAGAGCGTTTGACATGCGGAAACTGCGATATCTTCGGTCTCGTTGTTGTTTCCAGCTGAGATGTGCATTTTCAGTGATAATCTTCATGATTCTGCTTTTACAAGTGTGCAGAATAACCGAAATCGCTGTTTTAGTGCTATTGAATGCGAAAAACACGTTTTTTACTGTTCTCAGCACCCGACAGTGCGCTTGATGTGCGGAAACAAGGATATCTTCGTTTTGGTGGGGTTTCCGGCTGAGATATGCTTTTTCAGTGATAATCTTCATGATTCTGCTGTTACAAGTGAGCAGAATCACCGAAATCGCTGTTTTCGTGCTATTGAATGCGAAAAACATGTTTTCTGGTGTTTTCAGCACGCCACAGAGCGTTTGACATGCGGAAACTGCGATATCTTCGGTATCGTTGGGTTTCCAGCTGAGATATGCATTTTCAGTGATAATCTCCATGATTCTGCTGTTACAAGTGTGCAGAATCACCGAAATCGCTGTTTTCGTGCTATTGAATGCGAAAAACACGTTTTCTGGGGTTTTCAGCACTCCACAGTGCGTTTGATATACGGAAACTGCCATATCTTCGGTATCGTTGTTGTTTCCAGCTGAGATATACATTTTCAGTGATAATCTTCATGATTCTGCTGTTACAAGTGTGCAGAATCACCGAAATCGCTGTTTTAGTGCTATTGAATGCGAAAAACACGTTTTCTGGTGTTTTCAGCACTCCACAGTGCGTTTGATATGCGGAAACTGCCATATCTTCGGTATCGTTGTTGTTTCCAGCTGAGATATGCATTTTCAGTGACAATCTTCATGATTCTGCTGTTACAAGTGTGCAGAAACACCGAAATCGCTGTTTTCGTGCATTTGAATGCGAAAAACACGTTTTCTGGTGTTATCAGCACCCCACAGAGCGTTTGACATGCGGAAACTGCGATATCTTCGGTATCGTTGTTGTTTCCAGCTGAGATATGCATTTTCAGTGATAATGTTCGAGTTTCTTCTGTGACAAGTGTGCAGAATCACAGAAATCGCTGTTTTCGTGCCATTGAATGCGAAAAACACGTTTTCTGGTGTTTTCAGCACGCCACAGAGCGTTTGACATGCGGAAACTGCGATATCTTCGGTATTGTTGGGTTTCCAGCTGAGATATGCATTTTCAGTGAGAATCTTCATGATTCTGCTGTTACAAGTGTGCAGAATCACCGAAATCACTGTTTTCGTGCTATTGAATGCGAAAAACACGTTTTCTGGTGTTTTCAGCACGCCACAGAGCGTTTGACATGCGGAAACTGCGATATCTTCGGTATCGTTGTTGTTTCCAGCTGAGATATGCATTTTCAGTGATAATCTTCCTGATTCTGCTGTTACAAGTGTGCAGAATCACTGAAATCGCTGTTTGCGTGCTATTGAATGCGAAAAACACGTTTTCTGGTGTTTTCAGCACGCCACAGAGCGTTTGACATGCGGAAACTGCGATATCTTCGGTATCGTTGTTGTTTCCAGCTGAGATATGCATTTTCAGTGATAATCTTCATGATTCTGCTGCTACATGTGTGCAGAATCACCGAAATCGCTGTTTTAGTGCTATTGAATGTGAAAAACATGTTTTCTGGTGTTTTCAGCACTCCACAGTGCGTTTGATATGCGGAAACTGCGATATCTACGGTATCGTTGTTGTTTCCAGCTGAGATATGCATTTTCTACGATAATCTTCGAGTTTCTTCTGTGACAAGTGTGCAGAATCACCGAAATCGCTGTTTTCGTGCTATTGAATGCGAAAAACACGTTTTCTGGTGTTTTCCGCACTCCACAGTGCGTTTGCTATGCGGAAACTGCCATATCTTCGGTATCGTTGTTGTTTCCAGCTGAGATATGCATTTTCAATGATAATCTTCGAGTTTCTTCTGTGGCAAGTGTGCAGAATCACAGAAATCGCTGTTTTCGTGCCATTGAATGCGAAAAACACGTTTTCTGGTGTTTTCAGCACGCCACAGAGCGTTTGACATGCGGAAACTGCGATATCTTCGGTATTGTTGGGTTTCCAGCTGAGATATGCATTTTCAGTGAGAATCTTCATGATTCTGCTGTTACAAGTGTGCAGAATCACCGAAATCGCTGTTTTCGTGCTATTGAATGCGAAAAACACGTTTTCTGGTGTTTTCAGCACTCCACAGTGCGTTTGATATGCGGAAACTGCCATATCTTCGGTATCGTTGTTGTTTCCAGCTGAGATATGCATTTCCAGTGACAATCTTCATGATTCTGCTGTTACAAGTGTGCAGAATCACCGAAATCGCTGTTTTTGTGCTATTGAATGCGAAAAACATGTTTTCTGGTGTTTTCAGCACGCCACAGAGCGTTTGACATGCGGAAACTGCGATATCTTCGGTATCGTTGGGTTTCCAGCTGAGATATGCATTTTCAGTGATAATCTCCATGATTCTGCTGTTACAAGTGTGCAGAATCACCGAAATCGCTGTTTTCGTGCTATTGAATGCGAAAAACACGTTTTCTGGTGTTTTCAGCACTCCACAGAGCGTTTGACATGCGGAAACTGCGATATCTTCGGTCTCGTTGTTGTTTCCAGCTGAGATGTGCATTTTCAGTGATAATCTTCATGATTCTGCTTTTACAAGTGTGCAGAATAACCGAAATCGCTGTTTTAGTGCTATTGAATGCGAAAAACACGTTTTTTACTGTTCTCAGCACCCGACAGTGCGCTTGATGTGCGGAAACAAGGATATCTTCGTTTTGGTGGGGTTTCCGGCTGAGATATGCTTTTTCAGTGATAATCTTCATGATTCTGCTGTTACAAGTGAGCAGAATCACCGAAATCGCTGTTTTCGTGCTATTGAATGCGAAAAACATGTTTTCTGGTGTTTTCAGCACGCCACAGAGCGTTTGACATGCGGAAACTGCGATATCTTCGGTATCGTTGGGTTTCCAGCTGAGATATGCATTTTCAGTGATAATCTCCATGATTCTGCTGTTACAAGTGTGCAGAATCACCGAAATCGCTGTTTTCGTGCTATTGAATGCGAAAAACACGTTTTCTGGTGTTTTCAGCACTCCACAGAGCGTTTGACATGCGGAAACTGCGATATCTTCGGTCTCGTTGTTGTTTCCAGCTGAGATGTGCATTTTCAGTGATAATCTTCATGATTCTGCTTTTACAAGTGTGCAGAATAACCGAAATCGCTGTTTTAGTGCTATTGAATGCGAAAAACACGTTTTTTACTGTTCTCAGCACCCGACAGTGCGCTTGATGTGCGGAAACAAGGATATCTTCGTTTTGGTGGGGTTTCCGGCTGAGATATGCTTTTTCAGTGATAATCTTCATGATTCTGCTGTTACAAGTGAGCAGAATCACCGAAATCGCTGTTTTCGTGCTATTGAATGCGAAAAACATGTTTTCTGGTGTTTTCAGCACGCCACAGAGCGTTTGACAAGCGGAAACTGCGATATCTTCGGTATTGTTGGGTTTCCAACTGTGATATGCATTTTCAGTGATAATCTTCATGATTCTGCTGTTACAAGTGTGCAGAATCACCGAAATCGCTGTTTTCGTGCTATTGAATGCGAAAAACACGTTTTCTGGTGTTTTCAGCACTCCACAGTGCGTTTGATATGCGGAAACTGCCATATCTTCGGTATCGTTGTTGTTTCCAGCTGAGATATGCATTTCCAGTGACAATCTTCATGATTCTGCTGTTACAAGTGTGCAGAATCACCGAAATCGCTGTTTTCGTGCTATTGAATGCGAAAAACATGTTTTCTGGTGTTTTCAGCACGCCACAGAGCGTTTGACATGCGGAAACTGCGATATCTTCGGTATCGTTGTTGTTTCCAGCTGAGATATGCATTTTCAGTGATAATCTTCATGATTCTGCTGCTACATGTGTGCAGAATCACCGAAATCGCTGTTTTAGTGCTATTGAATGTGAAAAACATGTTTTCTGGTGTTTTCAGCACTCCACAGTGCGTTTGATATGCGGAAACTGCGATATCTACGGTATCGTTGTTGTTTCCAGCTGAGATATGCATTTTCTACGATAATCTTCGAGTTTCTTCTGTGACAAGTGTGCAGAATCACCGAAATCGCTGTTTTCGTGCTATTGAATGCGAAAAACACGTTTTCTGGTGTTTTCCGCACTCCACAGTGCGTTTGCTATGCGGAAACTGCCATATCTTCGGTATCGTTGTTGTTTCCAGCTGAGATATGCATTTTCAATGATAATCTTCGAGTTTCTTCTGTGGCAAGTGTGCAGAATCACAGAAATCGCTGTTTTCGTGCCATTGAATGCGAAAAACACGTTTTCTGGTGTTTTCAGCACGCCACAGAGCGTTTGACATGCGGAAACTGCGATATCTTCGGTATTGTTGGGTTTCCAGCTGAGATATGCATTTTCAGTGAGAATCTTCATGATTCTGCTGTTACAAGTGTGCAGAATCACCGAAATCGCTGTTTTCGTGCTATTGAATGCGAAAAACACGTTTTCTGGTGTTTTCAGCACTCCACAGTGCGTTTGATATGCGGAAACTGCCATATCTTCGGTATCGTTGTTGTTTCCAGCTGAGATATGCATTTCCAGTGACAATCTTCATGATTCTGCTGTTACAAGTGTGCAGAATCACCGAAATCGCTGTTTTTGTGCTATTGAATGCGAAAAACATGTTTTCTGGTGTTTTCAGCACGCCACAGAGCGTTTGACATGCGGAAACTGCGATATCTTCGGTATCGTTGGGTTTCCAGCTGAGATATGCATTTTCAGTGATAATCTCCATGATTCTGCTGTTACAAGTGTGCAGAATCACCGAAATCGCTGTTTTCGTGCTATTGAATGCGAAAAACACGTTTTCTGGTGTTTTCAGCACTCCACAGAGCGTTTGACATGCGGAAACTGCGATATCTTCGGTCTCGTTGTTGTTTCCAGCTGAGATGTGCATTTTCAGTGATAATCTTCATGATTCTGCTTTTACAAGTGTGCAGAATAACCGAAATCGCTGTTTTAGTGCTATTGAATGCGAAAAACACGTTTTTTACTGTTCTCAGCACCCGACAGTGCGCTTGATGTGCGGAAACAAGGATATCTTCGTTTTGGTGGGGTTTCCGGCTGAGATATGCTTTTTCAGTGATAATCTTCATGATTCTGCTGTTACAAGTGAGCAGAATCACCGAAATCGCTGTTTTCGTGCTATTGAATGCGAAAAACATGTTTTCTGGTGTTTTCAGCACGCCACAGAGCGTTTGACAAGCGGAAACTGCGATATCTTCGGTATTGTTGGGTTTCCAACTGTGATATGCATTTTCAGTGATAATCTTCATGACTGTGCTGCTACAAGTGTGCAGAATCACCGAAATCGCTGTTTTCGTGCTATTGAATGCGAAAAACATGTTTTCTGGTGTTTTCAGCACGCCACAGAGCGTTTGACAAGCGGAAACTGCGATATCTTCGGTATTGTTGGGTTTCCAACTGTGATATGCATTTTCAGTGATAATCTTCATGATTGTGCTGCTACAAGTGTGCAGAATCACCGAAATCGCTGTTTTCGTGCTATTGAATGCGAAAAACATGTTTTCTGGTGTTTTCAGCACGCCACAGAGCGTTTGACATGCGGAAACTGCGATATCTTCGGTATCGTTGTTGTTTCCAGCTGAGATATGCATTTCCAGTGACAATCTTCATGATTCTGCTGTTACAAGTGTGCAGAATCACCGAAATCGCTGTTTTTGTGCTATTGAATGCGAAAAACATGTTTTCTGGTGTTTTCAGCACGCCACAGAGCGTTTGACATGCGGAAACTGCGATATCTTCGGTATCGTTGGGTTTCCAGCTGAGATATGCATTTTCAGTGATAATCTCCATGATTCTGCTGTTACAAGTGTGCAGAATCACCGTAATCGCTGTTTTCGTGCTATTGAATGCGAAAAACACGTTTTCTGGTGTTTTCAGCACTCCACAGAGCGTTTGACATGCGGAAACTGCGATATCTTCGGTCTCGTTGTTGTTTCCAGCTGAGATGTGCATTTTCAGTGATAATCTTCATGATTCTGCTTTTACAAGTGTGCAGAATAACCGAAATCGCTGTTTTAGTGCTATTGAATGCGAAAAACACGTTTTTTACTGTTCTCAGCACCCGACAGTGCGCTTGATGTGCGGAAACAAGGATATCTTCGTTTTGGTGGGGTTTCCGGCTGAGATATGCTTTTTCAGTGATAATCTTCATGATTCTGCTGTTACAAGTGAGCAGAATCACCGAAATCGCTGTTTTCGTGCTATTGAATGCGAAAAACATGTTTTCTGGTGTTTTCAGCACGCCACAGAGCGTTTGACAAGCGGAAACTGCGATATCTTCGGTATTGTTGGGTTTCCAGCTGTGATATGCATTTTCAGTGATAATCTTCATGATTGTGCTGCTACAAGTGTGCAGAATCACCGAAATCGCTGTTTTCGTGCTATTGAATGCGAAAAACATGTTTTCTGGTGTTTTCAGCACGCCACAGAGCGTTTGACATGCGGAAACTGCGATATCTTCGGTATCGTTGGGTTTCCAGCTGAGATATGCATTTTCAGTGATAATCTCCATGATTCTGCTGTTACAAGTGTGCAGAATCACCGAAATCGCTGTTTTCGTGCTATTGAATGCGAAAAACACGTTTTCTGGTGTTTTCAGCACTCCACAGAGCGTTTGACATGCGGAAACTGCGATATCTTCGGTCTCGTTGTTGTTTCCAGCTGAGATGTGCATTTTCAGTGATAATCTTCATGATTCTGCTTTTACAAGTGTGCAGAATAACCGAAATCGCTGTTTTAGTGCTATTGAATGCAAAAAACACGTTTTTTACTGTTCTCAGCACCCGACAGTGCGCTTGATGTGCGGAAACAAGGATATCTTCGTTTTGGTGGGGTTTCCGGCTGAGATATGCTTTTTCAGTGATAATCTTCATGATTCTGCTGTTACAAGTGAGCAGAATCACCGAAATCGCTGTTTTCGTGCTATTGAATGCGAAAAACATGTTTTCTGGTGTTTTCAGCACGCCACAGAGCGTTTGACAAGCGGAAACTGCGATATCTTCGGTATTGTTGGGTTTCCAGCTGTGATATGCATTTTCAGTGATAATCTTCATGATTGTGCTGCTACAAGTGTGCAGAATCACCGAAATCGCTGTTTTCGTGCTATTGAATGCGAAAAACATGTTTTCTGGTGTTTTCAGCACGCCACAGAGCGTTTGACATGCGGAAACTGCGATATCTTCGGTATCGTTGTTGTTTCCAGCTGAGATATGCATTTTCTACGATAATCTTCGAGTTTCTTCTGTGACAAGTGTGCAGAATCACCGAAATCGCTGTTTTCGTGCCATTGAATGCGAAAAACATGTTTTCTGGTGTTTTCAGCACTCCACAGTGCGTTTGATATGCGGAAACTGCCATTTCTTCGGTATCGATGTTGTTTCCAGCTGAGATATGCATTTTCAGTGATAATCTTCATGATTCTGCTGTTACAAGTGTGCAAGATAACCGAAATCGCTGTTTTAGTGCTATTGAATGCGAAAAACACGTTTTCTTGTGTTTTCAGCACCCGACAGTGCGTTTGATGTGCGGAAACAGGGATATCTTCGGTATCGTTGTTGTTTCCAGCTGAGATATGCATTTTCAGTGATAATCTTCATGATTCTGCTGTTACAAGTGTGCAGAATCACTGAAATCGCTGTTTGCGTGCTATTGAATGCGAAAAACACGTTTTCTGGTGTTTTCAGCACGCCACAGAGCGTTCGACATGCGGAAACTGCGATATCTTCGGTATCGTTGGGTTTCCAGCTGAGATATGCATTTTCAGTGATAATCTTCATGATTCTGCTGTTACAAGTGTGCAGAATCACCGAAATCGCTGTTTTCGTGCTATTGAATGCGAAAAACACGTTTTCTAGTGTTCTCAGCACCCGACAGTGCGTTTGATGTGCGGAAACAGGGATATCTTCGTTTTCGTGGGGTTTCCAGCTGAGATATGCATTTTCAGTGATAATCTTCATGATTCTGCTGTTACAAGTGTGCAGAATCACTGAAATCGCTGTTTGCGTGCTATTGAATGCGAAAAACACGTTTTCTGGTGTTTTCAGCACGCCACAGAGCGTTTGACATGCGGAAACTGCGATATCTTCGGTATCGTTGGGTTTCCAGCTGAGATATGCATTTTCAGTGATAATCTTCATGATTCTGCTGTTACAAGTGTGCAGAATCACCGAAATCGCTGTTTTCGTACTATTGAATGCGAAAAACACGTTTTCTGGTGTTTTCAGCACGCCACAGAGCGTTTGACATGCGGAAACTGCGATATCTTCGGTATCGTTGTTGTTTCCAGCTGAGATATGCATTTTCAGTGATAATCTTCATGATTCTGCTGCTACAAGTGTGCAGAATCACCGAAATCGCTGTTTTAGTGCTATTGAATGTGAAAAACATGTTTTCTGGTGTTTTCAGCACTCCACAGTGCGTTTGATATGCGGAAACTGCGATATCTACGGTATCGTTGTTGTTTCCAGCTGAGATATGCATTTTCTACGATAATCTTCGAGTTTCTTCTGTGACAAGTGTGCAGAATCACCGAAATCGCTGTTTTCGTGCTATTGAATGCGAAAAACACGTTTTCTGGTGTTTTCCGCACTCCACAGTGCGTTTGCTATGCGGAAACTGCCATATCTTCGGTATCGTTGTTGTTTCCAGCTGAGATATGCATTTTCAGTGATAATCTTCATGATTCTGCTGTTACAAGTGTGCAGAATCACCGAAATCGCTGTTTTAGTGCTATTGAATGCGAAAAACACGTTTTCTGGTGTTTTCAGCACTCCACAGTGCGTTTGATATGCGGAAACTGCCATATCTTCGGTATCGTTGTTGTTTCCAGCTGAGATATGCATTTCCAGTGACAATCTTCATGATTCTGCTGTTACAAGTGTGCAGAATCACCGAAATCGCTGTTTTTGTGCTATTGAATGCGAAAAACATGTTTTCTGGTGTTTTCAGCACGCCACAGAGCGTTTGACATGCGGAAACTGCGATATCTTCGGTATCGTTGGGTTTCCAGCTGAGATATGCATTTTCAGTGATAATCTCCATGATTCTGCTGTTACAAGTGTGCAGAATCACCGAAATCGCTGTTTTCGTGCTATTGAATGCGAAAAACACGTTTTCTGGTGTTTTCAGCACTCCACAGAGCGTTTGACATGCGGAAACTGCGATATCTTCGGTCTCGTTGTTGTTTCCAGCTGAGATGTGCATTTTCAGTGATAATCTTCATGATTCTGCTTTTACAAGTGTGCAGAATAACCGAAATCGCTGTTTTAGTGCTATTGAATGCGAAAAACACGTTTTTTACTGTTCTCAGCACCCGACAGTGCGCTTGATGTGCGGAAACAAGGATATCTTCGTTTTGGTGGGGTTTCCGGCTGAGATATGCTTTTTCAGTGATAATCTTCATGCTTCTGCTGTTACAAGTGAGCAGAATCACCGAAATCGCTGTTTTCGTGCTATTGAATGCGAAAAACATGTTTTCTGGTGTTTTCAGCACGCCACAGAGCGTTTGACAAGCGGAAACTGCGATATCTTCGGTATTGTTGGGTTTCCAACTGTGATATGCATTTTCAGTGATAATCTTCATGATTGTGCTGCTACAAGTGTGCAGAATCACCGAAATCGCTGTTTTCGTGCTATTGAATGCGAAAAACATGTTTTCTGGTGTTTTCAGCACGCCACAGAGCGTTTGACAAGCGGAAACTGCGATATCTTCGGTATTGTTGGGTTTCCAACTGTGATATGCATTTTCAGTGATAATCTTCATGATTGTGCTGCTACAAGTGTGCAGAATCACCGAAATCGCTGTTTTCGTGCTATTGAATGCGAAAAACATGTTTTCTGGTGTTTTCAGCACGCCACAGAGCGTTTGACATGCGGAAACTGCGATATCTTCGGTATCGTTGTTGTTTCCAGCTGAGATATGCATTTCCAGTGACAATCTTCATGATTCTGCTGTTACAAGTGTGCAGAATCACCGAAATCGCTGTTTTTGTGCTATTGAATGCGAAAAACATGTTTTCTGGTGTTTTCAGCACGCCACAGAGCGTTTGACATGCGGAAACTGCGATATCTTCGGTATCGTTGGGTTTCCAGCTGAGATATGCATTTTCAGTGATATTCTCCATGATTCTGCTGTTACAAGTGTGCAGAATCACCGAAATCGCTGTTTTCGTGCTATTGAATGCGAAAAACACGTTTTCTGGTGTTTTCAGCACTCCACAGAGCGTTTGACATGCGGAAACTGCGATATCTTCGGTCTCGTTGTTGTTTCCAGCTGAGATGTGCATTTTCAGTGATAATCTTCATGATTCTGCTTTTACAAGTGTGCAGAATAACCGAAATCGCTGTTTTAGTGCTATTGAATGCGAAAAACACGTTTTTTACTGTTCTCAGCACCCGACAGTGCGCTTGATGTGCGGAAACAAGGATATCTTCGTTTTGGTGGGGTTTCCGGCTGAGATATGCTTTTTCAGTGATAATCTTCATGATTCTGCTGTTACAAGTGAGCAGAATCACCGAAATCGCTGTTTTCGTGCTATTGAATGCGAAAAACATGTTTTCTGGTGTTTTCAGCACGCCACAGAGCGTTTGACAAGCGGAAACTGCGATATCTTCGGTATTGTTGGGTTTCCAGCTGTGATATGCATTTTCAGTGATAATCTTCATGATTGTGCTGCTACAAGTGTGCAGAATCACCGAAATCGCTGTTTTCGTGCTATTGAATGCGAAAAACATGTTTTCTGGTGTTTTCAGCACGCCACAGAGCGTTTGACAAGCGGAAACTGCGATATCTTCGGTATTGTTGGGTTTCCAACTGTGATATGCATTTTCAGTGATAATCTTCATGATTGTGCTGCTACAAGTGTGCAGAATCACCGAAATCGCTGTTTTCGTGCTATTGAATGCGAAAAACATGTTTTCTGGTGTTTTCAGCACGCCACAGAGCGTTTGACATGCGGAAACTGCGATATCTTCGGTATCGTTGTTGTTTCCAGCTGAGATATGCATTTCCAGTGACAATCTTCATGATTCTGCTGTTACAAGTGTGCAGAATCACCGAAATCGCTGTTTTTGTGCTATTGAATGCGAAAAACATGTTTTCTGGTGTTTTCAGCACGCCACAGAGCGTTTGACATGCGGAAACTGCGATATCTTCGGTATCGTTGGGTTTCCAGCTGAGATATGCATTTTCAGTGATATTCTCCATGATTCTGCTGTTACAAGTGTGCAGAATCACCGAAATCGCTGTTTTCGTGCTATTGAATGCGAAAAACACGTTTTCTGGTGTTTTCAGCACTCCACAGAGCGTTTGACATGCGGAAACTGCGATATCTTCGGTCTCGTTGTTGTTTCCATCTGAGATGTGCATTTTCAGTGATAATCTTCATGATTCTGCTTTTACAAGTGTGCAGAATAACCGAAATCGCTGTTTTAGTGCTATTGAATGCGAAAAACACGTTTTTTACTGTTCTCAGCACCCGACAGTGCGCTTGATGTGCGGAAACAAGGATATCTTCGTTTTGGTGGGGTTTCCGGCTGAGATATGCTTTTTCAGTGATAATCTTCATGATTCTGCTGTTACAAGTGAGCAGAATCACCGAAATCGCTGTTTTCGTGCTATTGAATGCGAAAAACATGTTTTCTGGTGTTTTCAGCACGCCACAGAGCGTTTGACAAGCGGAAACTGCGATATCTTCGGTATTGTTGGGTTTCCAGCTGTGATATGCATTTTCAGTGATAATCTTCATGATTGTGCTGCTACAAGTGTGCAGAATCACCGAAATCGCTGTTTTCGTGCTATTGAATGCGAAAAACATGTTTTCTGGTGTTTTCAGCACGCCACAGAGCGTTTGACATGCGGAAACTGCGATATCTTCGGTATCGTTGTTGTTTCCAGTTGAGATATGCATTTTCTACGATAATCTTCGAGTTTCTTCTGTGACAAGTGTGCAGAATCACCGAAATCGCTGTTTTCGTGCCATTGAATTCGAAAAACATGTTTTCTGGTGTTTTCAGCACCCGACAGTGCGTTTGATGTGCGGAAACAGGGATATCTTCGGTATCGTTGTTGTTTCCAGCTGAGATATGCATTTTCAGTGATAATCTTCATGATTCTGCTGTTACAAGTGTGCAAGATAACCGAAATCGCTGTTTTAGTGCTATTGAATGCGAAAAACACGTTTTCTTGTGTTTTCAGCACCCGACAGTGCGTTTGATGTGCGGAAACAGGGATATCTTCGGTATCGTTGTTGTTTCCAGCTGAGATATGCATTTTCAGTGATAATCTTCATGATTCTGCTGTTACAAGTGTGCAGAATCACTGAAATCGCTGTTTGCGTGCTATTGAATGCGAAAAACACGTTTTCTGGTGTTTTCAGCACGCCACAGAGCGTTCGACATGCGGAAACTGCGATATCTTCGGTATCGTTGGGTTTCCAGCTGAGATATGCATTTTCAGTGATAATCTTCATGATTCTGCTGTTACAAGTGTGCAGAATCACCGAAATCGCTGTTTTCGTGCTATTGAATGCGAAAAACACGTTTTCTAGTGTTCTCAGCACCCGACAGTGCGTTTGATGTGCGGAAACAGGGATATCTTCGTTTTCGTGGGGTTTCCAGCTGAGATATGCATTTTCAGTGATAATCTTCATGATTCTGCTGTTACAAGTGTGCAGAATCACTGAAATCGCTGTTTGCGTGCTATTGAATGCGAAAAACACGTTTTCTGGTGTTTTCAGCACGCCACAGAGCGTTTGACATGCGGAAACTGCGATATCTTCGGTATCGTTGGGTTTCCAGCTGAGATATGCATTTTCAGTGATAATCTTCATGATTCTGCTGTTACAAGTGTGCAGAATCACCGAAATCGCTGTTTTCGTACTATTGAATGCGAAAAACACGTTTTCTAGTGTTCTCAGCACCCGACAGTGCGTTTGATGTGCGGAAACAGGGATATCTTCGTTTTCGTGGGGTTTCCAGCTGAGATATGCATTTTCAGTGATAATCTTCATGATTCTGCTGTTACAAGTGTGCAGAATCACCGAAATCGCTGTTTTCGTGCTATTGAATGCGAAAAACACGGTTTCTGGTGTTTTCAGCACTCCACATTGCGTTTGACATGCGGAAACTGCGACATCTTCGGTATCGTTGGGTTTCCAGCTGAGATATGCATTTTCAGTGATAATCTTCATGATTCTGCTGTTACAAGGGTGCAGAATCACCGAAATCGCTGTTTTCGTGCTTTTGAATGCGAAAAACACGTTTTCTGGCGTTTTTAGCATGCCACAGAGCGGTTGACATGCGGAAACTGCGACATCTTCGGTATCGTTGGGTTTCCAGCTGAGATATGCATTTTCAGTGATAATCTTCATGATTCTGCTGTTACAAGTGTGCAGAATCACCGAAATCGCTGTTTTCGTGCTATTGAATGCGAAAAACACGTTTTCTGGTGTTTTCAGCACTCCACAGTGCGTTTGATATGCGGAAACTGCGATATCTTCGGTATCGTTGTTGTTTCCAGCGGAGATATGCATTTTCAGTGATAATCTTCATGATTCTGCTGTTGCAAGTGTGCAGAATAACCGAAATCGCTGTTTTAGTGCTACTGAATGTGAAAAACACGTTTTCTAGTGTTTTCAGCACTCCACAGAGCGTTTGACATGCGGAAACGGCGATATCTTCGGTCTCGTTGTTGTTTCCAGCTGAGATGTGCATTTTCAGTGATAATCTTCATGATTCTGCTGTTACAAGTGTGCAGAATCACCGAAATCGCTGTTTTCGTGCTATTGAATGCGAAAAACACGTTTTCTGGTGTTTTCAGCACTCCACAGTGCGTTTGATATGCGGAAACTGCGATATCTTCGGTATCGTTGTTGTTTCCAGCGGAGATATGCATTTTCAGTGATAATCTTCATGATTCTGCTGTTGCAAGTGTGCAGAATAACCGAAATCGCTGTTTTAGTGCTACTGAATGTGAAAAACACGTTTTCTAGTGTTTTCAGCACTCCACAGAGCGTTTGACATGCGGAAACGGCGATATCTTCGGTCTCGTTGTTGTTTCCAGCTGAGATGTGCATTTTCAGTGATAATCTTCATGATTCTGCTGTTACAAGTGTGCAGAATCACCGAAATCGCTGTTTCCGTGATACTGAATGCGAAAAACATGTTTTCTGGTGTTTTCAGCACTCCACAGAGCGTTTGACAAGCGGAAACTGCGATATCTTCGGTATCGTTGGGTTTCCAGCTGAGATATGCATTTTCAGTGATAATCTTCATGATTGTGCTGTTACAAGTGTGCAGAAACACCGAAATCTCTGTTTTCGTGCTTTTGAATGCGAAAAACACGTTTTCTGGTGTTTTCAGCTCGCCACTGAGCGTTTGACATGCGGAAACTGCGATATCTACGGTATCGTTGTTGTTTCCAGCTGAGATATGCATTTTCAGTGATAATCTTCATGATTTTGCTGTTACAAATGTGCAGAATCACCGAAATCGCTGTTTTCGTGCTTTTGAATGCGAAAAACACGTTTTCTGGTGTTTTTAGCATGCCACAGAGCGCTTGGCATGCGGAAACTGCGATATCTTCGGTATCGTTGTTGTTTCCAGCTGAGATATGCATTTTCAGTGATAATCTTCATGATTCTGCTGTTACAAGTGTGCAGAATCACCGAAATCGCTGTTTTAGTGCTATTGAATGCGAAAAACATGTTTTCTGGTGTTTTCAGCACTCCACAGTGCGTTTGATATGCGGAAACTGCGATATCTACGGTATCGTTGTTGTTTCCAGCTGAGATATGCATTTTCTACGATAATCTTCGAGTTTCTTCTGTGACAAGTGTGCAGAATCACCGAAATCGCTGTTTTCGTGCTATTGAATGCGAAAAACCCGTTTTCTGGTGTTTTCAGCACTCCACAGTGCGTTTGATATGCGGAAACTGCGATATCTACGGTATCGTTGTTGTTTCCAGCTGAGATATGCATTTTCTACGATAATCTTCGAGTTTCTTCTGTGACGAGTGTGCAGAATCACAGAAATCGCTGTTTTCGTGCAATTGAATGCGAAAAACACGTTTTCTGGTGTTTTCAGCACGCCACAGAGCGTTTGACATGCGGAAACTACGATATCTTCGGTATCGTTGGGTTCCCAGCTGAGATATGCATTTTCAGTGATATTCTTCATGATTCTGCTGTTACAAGTGTGCAGAATCACAGAAATCGCTGTTTTCGTGCTATTGAATGCGAAAATCACGTTTTCTGGTGTTTTCAGCACGCCTCAGAGCGTTTGACATGCGGAAACTGCGATATCTTCGGTATCGTTGGGTTTCCAGCTGAGATATTCAATTTCAGTGATAATCTTCGTGATTCTGCTGTTACAAGTGTGCAGAATCACTGAAATCGCTGTTTTCGTGATATTGAATGCGAAAAACATGTTTTCTGGTGTTTTCAGCACTCCACAGAGCGTTTGATGTGCGGAAACAGGGATATCTTCGGTATCGTTGTTGTTTCCAGCTGAGATATGCATTTTCAGTGATAATCTTCATGATTCTGCTGTTACAAGTGTGCAGAATATCCGAAATCGCTGTTTTCGTGCTATTGAATGCGAAAAACAGGTTTTCTGATGTTTTCAGCACTCCACAGTGCGTTTGATATACGGAAACTGCCATATCTCCGGTATCGTTGTTGTTTCCAGCTGAGATATGCATTTTCAGTGATAATCTTCATGATTCTGCTGTTACAAGTGTGCAGAATCACCGAAATCGCTGTTTTAGTGCTATTGAATGCGAAAAACATGTTTTCTGGTGTTTTCAGCACTCCACAGTGCGTTTGATATGCGGAAACTGCGATATCTACGGTATCGTTGTTGTTTCCAGCTGAGATATGCATTTTCTACGATAATCTTCGAGTTTCTTCTGTGACAAGTGTGCAGAATCACCGAAATCGCTGTTTTCGTGCTATTGAATGCGAAAATCACGTTTTCTGGTGTTTTCAGCACTCCACAGTGCGTTTGATATGCGGAAACTGCCATATCTTCGGTATGGTTGTTGTTTCCAGCTGAGATATGCATTTTCAGTGATAATCTTCATGATACTGCTGTTACAAGTGTGCAGAAACCCCGAAATCTCTGTTTTCGTGCTTTTGAATGCGAAAAACACGTTTTCTGGTGTTTTCAGCACGCCACTGAGCGTTTGACATGCGGAAACTGCGATATCTTCGGTATCGTTGTTGTTTCCAGCTGAGATATGCATTTTCAGTATTAATCTTCATGATTTTGCTGTTACAAATGTGCAGAATCACCGACATCGCTGTTTTCGTGCTTTTGAATGCGAAAAACACGTTTTCTGGCGTTTTTAGCATGCCACAGAGCGGTTGACATGCGGAAACTGCGATATCTTCGGTATCGTTGTTGTTTCCAGCTGAGATATGCATTTTCAGTGATAATCTTCATGATTCTGCTGTTACAAGTGTGCAGAATAACCGAAATCGCTGTTTTAGTGCTATTGAATGCGAAAAACATGTTTTCTGGTGTTTTCAGCACTCCACAGAGCGTTTGACAAGCGGAAACTGCGATATCTTCGGTATCGTTGGGTTTCCAGCTGAGATATGCATTTTCAGTGATAATCTTCATGATTCTGCTGTTACAAGTGTGCAGAATCACCGAAATCGCTGTTTCCGTGCTACTGAATGCGAAAAACATGTTTTCTGGTGTTTTCAGCACTCCACAGAGCGTTTGACAAGCGGAAACTGCGATATCTTCGGTATCGTTGGGTTTCCAGCTGAGATATGCATTTTCAGTGATAATCTTCATGATTCTGCTGTTACAAGTGTGCAGAAACACCGAAATCTCTGTTTTCGTGCTTTTGAATGCGAAAAACACGTTTTCTGGTGTTTTCAGCACGCCACTGAGCGTTTGACATGCGGAAACTGCGATATCTACGGTATCGTTGTTGTTTCCAGCTGAGATATGCATTTGCAGTGATAATCTTCATGATTTTGCTGTTACAAGTGTGCAGAATCACAGAAATCGCTGTTTTCGTGCTTTTGAATGCGAAAAACACGTTTTCTGGCGTTTTTAGCATGCCACAGAGCGGTTGACATGCGGAAACTGCGATATCTTCGGTATCGTTGTTGTTTCCAGCTGAGATATGCATTTTCAGTGATAATCTTCATGATTCTACTGTTACAAGTGTGCAGAATAACCGAAGTCGCAGTTTTAGTGCTATTGAATGCGAAAAACACGTTGTCTAGTGTTCTCAGCACCCGACAGTGCGTTTGATGTGCGGAAACAGGGATATCTTCGTTTTCGTGGGGTTTCCAGCTGAGATATGCATTTTCAGTGATAATCTTCATGATTCTGCTGTTACAAGTGTGCAGAAACACCGAAATCGCTGTTTTCGTGCTTTTGAATGCGAAAAACACGTTTTCTGGTGTTTTCAGCACCCCACAGAGCGTTTGACATGCGGAAACTGCGATATCTTCGGTATCGTTGTTGTTTCCAGCTGAGATATGCATTTTCAGTGATAATCTTCATGATTCTGCTGTTACAAGTGTGCAGAATCACCGAAATCGCTGTTTGCGTGCTATTGAATGCGAAAAACACGTTTTCTGGTGTTTTCAGCACGCCACAGAGCGTTTGACATGCGGAAACTGCGATATCTTCGGTATCGTTGGGTTTCCAGCTGAGATATGCATTTTCAGTGATAATCTTCATGATTCTGCTGTTACAAGTGTGCAGAATAACCGAAATCGCTGTTTTCGTGCTATTGAATGCGAAAAACAGGTTTTCTGGAGTTTTCAGCACTCCAAAGTGCGTTTGATATGCGGAAACTGCGATATCTACGGTATCGATGTTGTTTCCAGCTGAGATATGCATTTTCTACAATAATCTTCGAGTTTCTTCTGTGACAAGTGTGCAGAATCACCGAAATCGCTGTTTTCGTGCTATTGAATGCGAAAAACACGTTTTCTGGTGTTTTCAGCACTCCACAGAGCGTTTGACATGCGGAAACTGCGATATCTTCGGTCTCGTTGTTGTTTCCAGCTGAGATGTGCATTTTCAGTGATAATCTTCATGATTCTGCTTTTACAAGTGTGCAGAATAACCGAAATCGCTGTTTTAGTGCTATTGAATGCGAAAAACACGTTTTTTACTGTTCTCAGCACCCGACAGTGCGCTTGATGTGCGGAAACAAGGATATCTTCGTTTTGGTGGGGTTTCCGGCTGAGATATGCTTTTTCAGTGATAATCTTCATGATTCTGCTGTTACAAGTGAGCAGAATCACCGAAATCGCTGTTTTCGTGCTATTGAATGCGAAAAACATGTTTTCTGGTGTTTTCAGCACGCCACAGAGCGTTTGACAAGCGGAAACTGCGATATCTTCGGTATTGTTGGGTTTCCAGCTGTGATATGCATTTTCAGTGATAATCTTCATGATTGTGCTGCTACAAGTGTGCAGAATCACCGAAATCGCTGTTTTCGTGCTATTGAATGCGAAAAACATGTTTTCTGGTGTTTTCAGCACGCCACAGAGCGTTTGACATGCGGAAACTGCGATATCTTCGGTATCGTTGTTGTTTCCAGCTGAGATATGCATTTTCTACGATAATCTTCGAGTTTCTTCTGTGACAAGTGTGCAGAATCACCGAAATCGCTGTTTTCGTGCCATTGAATGCGAAAAACATGTTTTCTGGTGTTTTCAGCACTCCACAGTGCGTTTGATGTGCGGAAACAGGGATATCTTCGGTATCGTTGTTGTTTCCAGCTGAGATATGCATTTTCAGTGATAATCTTCATGATTCTGCTGTTACAAGTGTGCAGAATCACTGAAATCGCTGTTTGCGTGCTATTGAATGCGAAAAACACGTTTTCTGGTGTTTTCAGCACGCCACAGAGCGTTCGACATGCGGAAACTGCGATATCTTCGGTATCGTTGGGTTTCCAGCTGAGATATGCATTTTCAGTGATAATCTTCATGATTCTGCTGTTACAAGTGTGCAGAATCACCGAAATCGCAGTTTTCGTGCTATTGAATGCGAAAAACACGTTTTCTAGTGTTCTCAGCACCCGACAGTGCGTTTGATGTGCGGAAACAGGGATATCTTCCTTTTCGTGGGGTTTCCAGCTGAGATATGCATTTTCAGTGATAATCTTCATGATTCTGCTGTTACAAGTGTGCAGAATCACCGAAATCGCTGTTTCCGTGCTACTGAATGCGAAAAACATGTTTTCTGGTGTTTTCAGCACTCCACAGAGCGTTTGACAAGCGGAAACTGCGATATCTTCGGTATCGTTGGGTTTCCAGCTGAGATATGCATTTTCAGTGATAATCTTCATGATTCTGCTGTTACAAGTGTGCAGAAACACCGAAATCTCTGTTTTCGTGCTTTTGAATGCGAAAAACACGTTTTCTGGTGTTTTCAGCACGCCACTGAGCGTTTGACATGCGGAAACTGCGATATCTACGGTATCGTTGTTGTTTCCAGCTGAGATATGCATTTGCAGTGATAATCTTCATGATTTTGCTGTTACAAGTGTGCAGAATCACAGAAATCGCTGTTTTCGTGCTTTTGAATGCGAAAAACACGTTTTCTGGCGTTTTTAGCATGCCACAGAGCGGTTGACATGCGGAAACTGCGATATCTTCGGTATCGTTGTTGTTTCCAGCTGAGATATGCATTTTCTACGATAATCTTCGAGTTTCTTCTGTGACAAGTGTGCAGAATCACCGAAATCGCTGTTTTCGTGCTTTTGAATGCGAAAAACACGTTTTCTGGTGTTTTTAGCATGCCACAGAGCGGTTGGCATGCGGAAACTGCGATATCTTCGGTATCGTTGTTGTTTCCAGCTGAGATATGCATTTTCAGTGATAATCTTCATGATTCTGCTGTTACAAGTGTGCAGAATCACCGAAATCGCTGTTTTAGTGCTATTGAATGCGAAAAACATGTTTTCTGGTGTTTTCAGCACTCCACAGTGCGTTTGATATGCGGAAACTGCGATATCTACGGTATCGTTGTTGTTTCCAGCTGAGATATGCATTTTCTACGATAATCTTCGAGTTTCTTCTGTGACAAGTGTGCAGAATCACCGAAATCGCTGTTTTCGTGCTATTGAATGCGAAAAACCCGTTTTCTGGTGTTTTCAGCACTCCACAGTGCGTTTGATATGCGGAAACTGCGATATCTACGGTATCGTTGTTGTTTCCAGCTGAGATATGCATTTTCTACGATAATCTTCGAGTTTCTTCTGTGACGAGTGTGCAGAATCACAGAAATCGCTGTTTTCGTGCAATTGAATGCGAAAAACACGTTTTCTGGTGTTTTCAGCACGCCACAGAGCGTTTGACATGCGGAAACTACGATATCTTCGGTATCGTTGGGTTCCCAGCTGAGATATGCATTTTCAGTGATATTCTTCATGATTCTGCTGTTACAAGTGTGCAGAATCACAGAAATCGCTGTTTTCGTGCTATTGAATGCGAAAATCACGTTTTCTGGTGTTTTCAGCACGCCACAGAGCGTTTGACATGCGGAAACTGCGATATCTTCGGTATCGTTGGGTTTCCAGCTGAGATATTCAATTTCAGTGATAATCTTCGTGATTCTGCTGTTACAAGTGTGCAGAATCACTGAAATCGCTGTTTTCGTGATATTGAATGCGAAAAACATGTTTTCTGGTGTTTTCAGCACTCCACAGAGCGTTTGATGTGCGGAAACAGGGATATCTTCGGTATCGTTGTTGTTTCCAGCTGAGATATGCATTTTCAGTGATAATCTTCATGATTCTGCTGTTACAAGTGTGCAGAATAACCGAAATCGCTGTTTTCGTGCTATTGAATGCGAAAAACAGGTTTTCTGATGTTTTCAGCACTCCACAGTGCGTTTGATATACGGAAACTGCCATATCTCCGGTATCGTTGTTGTTTCCAGCTGAGATATGCATTTTCAGTGATAATCTTCATGATTCTGCTGTTACAAGTGTGCAGAATCACCGAAATCGCTGTTTTAGTGCTATTGAATGCGAAAAACATGTTTTCTGGTGTTTTCAGCACTCCACAGTGCGTTTGATATGCGGAAACTGCGATATCTACGGTATCGTTGTTGTTTCCAGCTGAGATATGCATTTTCTACGATAATCTTCGAGTTTCTTCTGTGACAAGTGTGCAGAATCACCGAAATCGCTGTTTTCGTGCTATTGAATGCGAAAATCACGTTTTCTGGTGTTTTCAGCACTCCACAGTGCGTTTGATATGCGGAAACTGCCATATCTTCGGTATGGTTGTTGTTTCCAGCTGAGATATGCATTTTCAGTGATAATCTTCATGATACTGCTGTTACAAGTGTGCAGAAACCCCGAAATCTCTGTTTTCGTGCTTTTGAATGCGAAAAACACGTTTTCTGGTGTTTTCAGCACGCCACTGAGCGTTTGACATGCGGAAACTGCGATATCTTCGGTATCGTTGTTGTTTCCAGCTGAGATATGCATTTTCAGTGATAATCTTCATGATTTTGCTGTTACAAATGTGCAGAATCACCGACATCGCTGTTTTCGTGCTTTTGAATCCGAAAAACACGTTTTCTGGCGTTTTTAGCATGCCACAGAGCGGTTGACATGCGGAAACTGCGATATCTTCGGTATCGTTGTTGTTTCCAGCTGAGATATGCATTTTCAGTGATAATCTTCATGATTCTGCTGTTACAAGTGTGCAGAATAACCGAAATCGCTGTTTTAGTGCTATTGAATGCGAAAAACATGTTTTCTGGTGTTTTCAGCACTCCACAGAGCGTTTGACAAGCGGAAACTGCGATATCTTCGGTATCGTTGGGTTTCCAGCTGAGATATGCATTTTCAGTGATAATCTTCATGATTCTGCTGTTACAAGTGTGCAGAATCACCGAAATCGCTGTTTCCGTGCTACTGAATGCGAAAAACATGTTTTCTGGTGTTTTCAGCACTCCACAGAGCGTTTGACAAGCGGAAACTGCGATATCTTCGGTATCGTTGGGTTTCCAGCTCAGATATGCATTTTCAGTGATAATCTTCATGATTCTGCTGTTACAAGTGTGCAGAAACACCGAAATCTCTGTTTTCGTGCTTTTGAATGCGAAAAACACGTTTTCTGGTGTTTTCAGCACGCCACTGAGCGTTTGACATGCGGAAACTGCGATATCTACGGTATCGTTGTTGTTTCCAGCTGAGATATGCATTTGCAGTGATAATCTTCATGATTTTGCTGTTACAAGTGTGCAGAATCACAGAAATCGCTGTTTTCGTGCTTTTGAATGCGAAAAACACGTTTTCTGGCGTTTTTAGCATGCCACAGAGCGGTTGACATGCGGAAACTGCGATATCTTCGGTATCGTTGTTGTTTCCAGCTGAGATATGCATTTTCAGTGATAATCTTCATGATTCTACTGTTACAAGTGTGCAGAATAACCGAAGTCGCAGTTTTAGTGCTATTGAATGCGAAAAACACGTTGTCTAGTGTTCTCAGCACCCGACAGTGCGTTTGATGTGCGGAAACAGGGATATCTTCGTTTTCGTGGGGTTTCCAGCTGAGATATGCATTTTCAGTGATAATCTTCATGATTCTGCTGTTACAAGTGTGCAGAAACACCGAAATCGCTGTTTTCGTGCTTTTGAATGCGAAAAACACGTTTTCTGGTGTTTTCAGCACCCCACAGAGCGTTTGACATGCGGAAACTGCGATATCTTCGGTATCGTTGTTGTTTCCAGCTGAGATATGCATTTTCAGTGATAATCTTCATGATTCTGCTGTTACAAGTGTGCAGAATCACTGAAATCGCTGTTTGCGTGCTATTGAATGCGAAAAACACGTTTTCTGGTGTTTTCAGCACGCCACAGAGCGTTTGACATGCGGAAACTGCGATATCTTCGGTATCGTTGGGTTTCCAGCTGAGATATGCATTTTCAGTGATAATCTTCATGATTCTGCTGTTACAAGTGTGCAGAATAACCGAAATCGCTGTTTTCGTGCTATTGAATGCGAAAAACAGGTTTTCTGGTGTTTTCAGCACTCCAAAGTGCGTTTGATATGCGGAAACTGCGATATCTACGGTATCGTTGTTGTTTCCAGCTGAGATATGCATTTTCTACAATAATCTTCGAGTTTCTTCTGTGACAAGTGTGCAGAATCACCGAAATCGCTGTTTTCGTGCTATTGAATGCGAAAAACACGTTTTCTGGTGTTTTCAGCACTCCACAGAGCGTTTGACATGCGGAAACTGCGATATCTTCGGTCTCGTTGTTGTTTCCAGCTGAGATGTGCATTTTCAGTGATAATCTTCATGATTCTGCTTTTACAAGTGTGCAGAATAACCGAAATCGCTGTTTTAGTGCTATTGAATGCGAAAAACACGTTTTTTACTGTTCTCAGCACCCGACAGTGCGCTTGATGTGCGGAAACAAGGATATCTTCGTTTTGGTGGGGTTTCCGGCTGAGATATGCTTTTTCAGTGATAATCTTCATGATTCTGCTGTTACAAGTGTGCAGAATCACCGAAATCGCTGTTTCCGTGCTACTGAATGCGAAAAACATGTTTTCTGGTGTTTTCAGCACTCCACAGTGCGTTTGATGTGCGGAAACAGGGATATCTTCGGTATCGTTGTTGTTTCCAGCTGAGATATGCATTTTCTACGATAATCTTCGAGTTTCTTCTGTGACAAGTGTGCAGAATCACCGAAATCGCTGTTTTCGTGCCATTGAATGCGAAAAACATGTTTTCTGGTGTTTTCAGCACTCCACAGTGCGTTTGATGTGCGGAAACAGGGATATCTTCGGTATCGTTGTTGTTTCCAGCTGAGATATGCATTTTCAGTGATAATCTTCATGATTCTGCTGTTACAAGTGTGCAGAATCACTGAAATCGCTGTTTGCGTGCTATTGAATGCGAAAAACACGTTTTCTGGTGTTTTCAGCACGCCACAGAGCGTTCGACATGCGGAAACTGCGATATCTTCGGTATCGTTGGGTTTCCAGCTGAGATATGCATTTTCAGTGATAATCTTCATGATTCTGCTGTTACAAGTGTGCAGAAACACCGAAATCGCTGTTTTCGTGCTATTGAATGCGAAAAACACGTTTTCTAGTGTTCTCAGCACCCGACAGTGCGTTTGATGTGCGGAAACAGGGATATCTTCGTTTTCGTGGGGTTTCCAGCTGAGATATGCATTTTCAGTGATAATCTTCATGATTCTGCTGTTACAAGTGTGCAGAATCACCGAAATCGCTGTTTCCGTGCTACTGAATGCGAAAAACATGTTTTCTGGTGTTTTCAGCACTCCACAGAGCGTTTGACAAGCGGAAACTGCGATATCTTCGGTATCGTTGGGTTTCCAGTTGAGATATGCATTTTCAGTGATAATCTTCATGATTCTGCTGTTACAAGTGTGCAGAAACACCGAAATCTCTGTTTTCGTGCTTTTGAATGCGAAAAACACGTTTTCTGGTGTTTTCAGCACGCCACTGAGCGTTTGACATGCGGAAACTGCGATATCTACGGTATCGTTGTTGTTTCCAGCTGAGATATGCATTTGCAGTGATAATCTTCATGATTTTGCTGTTACAAGTGTGCAGAATCACAGAAATCGCTGTTTTCGTGCTTTTGAATGCGAAAAACACGTTTTCTGGCGTTTTTAGCATGCCACAGAGCGGTTGACATGCGGAAACTGCGATATCTTCGGTATCGTTGTTGTTTCCAGCTGAGATATGCATTTTCTACGATAATCTTCGAGTTTCTTCTGTGACAAGTGTGCAGAATCACCGAAATCGCTGTTTTCGTGCTATTGAATGCGAAAAACCCGTTTTCTGGTGTTTTCAGCACTCCACAGTGCGTTTGATATGCGGAAACTGCGATATCTACGGTATCGTTGTTGTTTCCAGCTGAGATATGCATTTTCTACGATAATCTTCGAGTTTCTTCTGTGACAAGTGTGCAGAATCACCGAAATCGCTGTTTTCGTGCTATTGAATGCGAAAAACCCGTTTTCTGGTGTTTTCAGCACTCCACAGTGCGTTTGATATGCGGAAACTGCGATATCTACGGTATCGTTGTTGTTTCCAGCTGAGATATGCATTTTCTACGATAATCTTCGAGTTTCTTCTGTGACGAGTGTGCAGAATCACAGAAATCGCTGTTTTCGTGCAATTGAATGCGAAAAACACGTTTTCTGGTGTTTTCAGCACGCCACAGAGCGTTTGACATGCGGAAACTGCGATATCTTCGGTATCGTTGTTGTTTCCAGCTGAGATATGCATTTTCAGTGATAATCTTCATGATTCTGCTGTTACAAGTGTGCAGAATCACCGAAATCGCTGTTTTAGTGCTATTGAATGCGAAAAACATGTTTTCTGGTGTTTTCAGCACTCCACAGTGCGTTTGATATGCGGAAACTGCGATATCTACGGTATCGTTGTTGTTTCCAGCTGAGATATGCATTTTCTACGATAATCTTCGAGTTTCTTCTGTGACAAGTGTGCAGAATCACCGAAATCGCTGTTTTCGTGCTGTTGAATGCGAAAAACCCGTTTTCTGGTGTTTTCAGCACTCCACAGTGCGTTTGATATGCGGAAACTGCGATATCTACGGTATCGTTGTTGTTTCCAGCTGAGATATGCATTTTCTACGATAATCTTCGAGTTTCTTCTGTGACGAGTGTGCAGAATCACAGAAATCGCTGTTTTCGTGCAATTGAATGCGAAAAACACGTTTTCTGGTGTTTTCAGCACGCCACAGAGCGTTTGACATGCGGAAACTGCGATATCTTCGGTATCGTTGGGTTCCCAGCTGAGATATGCATTTTCAGTGATATTCTTCATGATTCTGCTGTTACAAGTGTGCAGAATCACAGAAATCGCTGTTTTCGTGCTATTGAATGCGAAAATCACGTTTTCTGGTGTTTTCAGCACGCCACAGAGCGTTTGACATGCGGAAACTGCGATATCTTCGGTATCGTTGGGTTTCCAGCTGAGATATTCAATTTCAGTGATAATCTTCGTGATTCTGCTGTTACAAGTGTGCAGAATCACTGAAATCGCTGTTTTCGTGCTATTGAATGCGAAAAACATGTTTTCTGGTGTTTTCAGCACTCCACAGAGCGTTTGATGTGCGGAAACAGGGATATCTTCGGTATCGTTGTTGTTTCCAGCTGAGATATGCATTTTCAGTGATAATCTTCATGATTCTGCTGTTACAAGTGTGCAGAATAACCGAAATCGCTGTTTTCGTGCTATTGAATGCGAAAAACAGGTTTTCTGATGTTTTCAGCACTCCACAGTGCGTTTGATATACGGAAACTGCCATATCTCCGGTATCGTTGTTGTTTCCAGCTGAGATATGCATTTTCAGTGATAATCTTCATGATTCTGCTGTTACAAGTGTGCAGAATCACCGAAATCGCTGTTTTAGTGCTATTGAATGCGAAAAACATGTTTTCTGGTGTTTTCAGCACTCCACAGTGCGTTTGATATGCGGAAACTGCGATATCTACGGTATCGTTGTTGTTTCCAGCTGAGATATGCATTTTCTACGATAATCTTCGAGTTTCTTTTGTGACAAGTGTGCAGAATCACCGAAATCGCTGTTTTCGTGCTATTGAATGCGAAAATCACGTTTTCTGGTGTTTTCAGCACTCCACAGTGCGTTTGATATGCGGAAACTGCCATATCTTCGGTATCGTTGTTGTTTCCAGCTGAGATATGCATTTTCAGTGATAATCTTCATGATACTGCTGTTACAAGTGTGCAGAAACCCCGAAATCTCTGTTTTCGTGCTTTTGAATGCGAAAAACACGTTTTCTGGCGTTTTTAGCATGCCACAGAGCGGTTGACATGCGGAAACTGTGATATCTTCGGTATCGTTGTTGTTTCCAGCTGAGATATGCATTTTCAGTGATAATCTTCATGATTCTGCTGTTACAAGTGTGCAGAATAACCGAAATCGCTGTTTTAGTGCTATTGAATGCGAAAAACATGTTTTCTGGTGTTTTCAGCACTCCACAGAGCGTTTGACAAGCGGAAACTGCGATATCTTCGGTATCGTTGGGTTTCCAGCTGAGATATGCATTTTCAGTGATAATCTTCATGATTCTGCTGTTACAAGTGTGCAGAAACACCGAAATCTCTGTTTTCGTGCTTTTGAATGCGAAAAACACGTTTTCTGGTGTTTTCAGCACGCCACTGAGCGTTTGACATGCGGAAACTGCGATATCTTCGGTATCGTTGTTGTTTCCAGCTGAGATATGCATTTTCAGTGATAATCTTCATGATTTTGCTGTTACAAATGTGCAGAATCACCGACATCGCTGTTTTCGTGCTTTTGAATCCGAAAAACACGTTTTCTGGCGTTTTTAGCATGCCACAGAGCGGTTGACATGCGGAAACTGCGATATCTTCGGTATCGTTGTTGTTTCCAGCTGAGATATGCATTTTCAGTGATAATCTTCATGATTCTGCTGTTACAAGTGTGCAGAATAACCGAAATCGCTGTTTTAGTGCTATTGAATGCGAAAAACATGTTTTCTGGTGTTTTCAGCACTCCACAGAGCGTTTGACAAGCGGAAACTGCGATATCTTCGGTATCGTTGGGTTTCCAGCTGAGATATGCATTTTCAGTGATAATCTTCATGATTCTGCTGTTACAAGTGTGCAGAATCACCGAAATCGCTGTTTCCGTGCTACTGAATGCGAAAAACATGTTTTCTGGTGTTTTCAGCACTCCACAGAGCGTTTGACAAGCGGAAACTGCGATATCTTCGGTATCGTTGGGTTTCCAGCTCAGATATGCATTTTCAGTGATAATCTTCATGATTCTGCTGTTACAAGTGTGCAGAAACACCGAAATCTCTGTTTTCGTGCTTTTGAATGCGAAAAACACGTTTTCTGGTGTTTTCAGCACGCCACTGAGCGTTTGACATGCGGAAACTGCGATATCTACGGTATCGTTGTTGTTTCCAGCTGAGATATGCATTTGCAGTGATAATCTTCATGATTTTGCTGTTACAAGTGTGCAGAATCACAGAAATCGCTGTTTTCGTGCTTTTGAATGCGAAAAACACGTTTTCTGGCGTTTTTAGCATGCCACAGAGCGGTTGACATGCGGAAACTGCGATATCTTCGGTATCGTTGTTGTTTCCAGCTGAGATATGCATTTTCAGTGATAATCTTCATGATTCTACTGTTACAAGTGTGCAGAATAACCGAAGTCGCAGTTTTAGTGCTATTGAATGCGAAAAACACGTTGTCTAGTGTTCTCAGCACCCGACAGTGCGTTTGATGTGCGGAAACAGGGATATCTTCGTTTTCGTGGGGTTTCCAGCTGAGATATGCATTTTCAGTGATAATCTTCATGATTCTGCTGTTACAAGTGTGCAGAAACACCGAAATCGCTGTTTTCGTGCTTTTGAATGCGAAAAACACGTTTTCTGGTGTTTTCAGCACCCCACAGAGCGTTTGACATGCGGAAACTGCGATATCTTCGGTATCGTTGTTGTTTCCAGCTGAGATATGCATTTTCAGTGATAATCTTCATGATTCTGCTGTTACAAGTGTGCAGAATCACTGAAATCGCTGTTTGCGTGCTATTGAATGCGAAAAACACGTTTTCTGGTGTTTTCAGCACGCCACAGAGCGTTTGACATGCGGAAACTGCGATATCTTCGGTATCGTTGGGTTTCCAGCTGAGATATGCATTTTCAGTGATAATCTTCATGATTCTGCTGTTACAAGTGTGCAGAATAACCGAAATCGCTGTTTTCGTGCTATTGAATGCGAAAAACAGGTTTTCTGGTGTTTTCAGCACTCCAAAGTGCGTTTGATATGCGGAAACTGCGATATCTACGGTATCGTTGTTGTTTCCAGCTGAGATATGCATTTTCTACAATAATCTTCGAGTTTCTTCTGTGACAAGTGTGCAGAATCACCGAAATCGCTGTTTTCGTGCTATTGAATGCGAAAAACACGTTTTCTGGTGTTTTCAGCACTCCACAGAGCGTTTGACATGCGGAAACTGCGATATCTTCGGTCTCGTTGTTGTTTCCAGCTGAGATGTGCATTTTCAGTGATAATCTTCATGATTCTGCTTTTACAAGTGTGCAGAATAACCGAAATCGCTGTTTTAGTGCTATTGAATGCGAAAAACACGTTTTTTACTGTTCTCAGCACCCGACAGTGCGCTTGATGTGCGGAAACAAGGATATCTTCGTTTTGGTGGGGTTTCCGGCTGAGATATGCTTTTTCAGTGATAATCTTCATGATTCTGCTGTTACAAGTGTGCAGAATCACCGAAATCGCTGTTTCCGTGCTACTGAATGCGAAAAACATGTTTTCTGGTGTTTTCAGCACTCCACAGTGCGTTTGATGTGCGGAAACAGGGATATCTTCGGTATCGTTGTTGTTTCCAGCTGAGATATGCATTTTCTACGATAATCTTCGAGTTTCTTCTGTGACAAGTGTGCAGAATCACCGAAATCGCTGTTTTCGTGCCATTGAATGCGAAAAACATGTTTTCTGGTGTTTTCAGCACTCCACAGTGCGTTTGATGTGCGGAAACAGGGATATCTTCGGTATCGTTGTTGTTTCCAGCTGAGATATGCATTTTCAGTGATAATCTTCATGATTCTGCTGTTACAAGTGTGCAGAATCACTGAAATCGCTGTTTGCGTGCTATTGAATGCGAAAAACACGTTTTCTGGTGTTTTCAGCACGCCACAGAGCGTTCGACATGCGGAAACTGCGATATCTTCGGTATCGTTGGGTTTCCAGCTGAGATATGCATTTTCAGTGATAATCTTCATGATTCTGCTGTTACAAGTGTGCAGAATCACCGAAATCGCTGTTTTCGTGCTATTGAATGCGAAAAACACGTTTTCTAGTGTTCTCAGCACCCGACAGTGCGTTTGATGTGCGGAAACAGGGATATCTTCGTTTTCGTGGGGTTTCCAGCTGAGATATGCATTTTCAGTGATAATCTTCATGATTCTGCTGTTACAAGTGTGCAGAATCACCGAAATCGCTGTTTCCGTGCTACTGAATGCGAAAAACATGTTTTCTGGTGTTTTCAGCACGCCACTGAGCGTTTGACATGCGGAAACTGCGATATCTACGGTATCGTTGTTGTTTCCAGCTGAGATATGCATTTGCAGTGATAATCTTCATGATTTTGCTGTTACAAGTGTGCAGAATCACAGAAATCGCTGTTTTCGTGCTTTTGAATGCGAAAAACACGTTTTCTGGCGTTTTTAGCATGCCACAGAGCGGTTGACATGCGGAAACTGCGATATCTTCGGTATCGTTGTTGTTTCCAGCTGAGATATGCATTTTCTACGATAATCTTCGAGTTTCTTCTGTGACAAGTGTGCAGAATCACCGAAATCGCTGTTTTCGTGCTATTGAATGCGAAAAACCCGTTTTCTGGTGTTTTCAGCACTCCACAGTGCGTTTGATATGCGGAAACTGCGATATCTACGGTATCGTTGTTGTTTCCAGCTGAGATATGCATTTTCTACGATAATCTTCGAGTTTCTTCTGTGACAAGTGTGCAGAATCACCGAAATCGCTGTTTTCGTGCTATTGAATGCGAAAAACCCGTTTTCTGGTGTTTTCAGCACTCCACAGTGCGTTTGATATGCGGAAACTGCGATATCTACGGTATCGTTGTTGTTTCCAGCTGAGATATGCATTTTCTACGATAATCTTCGAGTTTCTTCTGTGACGAGTGTGCAGAATCACAGAAATCGCTGTTTTCGTGCAATTGAATGCGAAAAACACGTTTTCTGGTGTTTTCAGCACGCCACAGAGCGTTTGACATGCGGAAACTGCGATATCTTCGGTATCGTTGTTGTTTCCAGCTGAGATATGCATTTTCAGTGATAATCTTCATGATTCTGCTGTTACAAGTGTGCAGAATCACCGAAATCGCTGTTTTAGTGCTATTGAATGCGAAAAACATGTTTTCTGGTGTTTTCAGCACTCCACAGTGCGTTTGATATGCGGAAACTGCGATATCTACGGTATCGTTGTTGTTTCCAGCTGAGATATGCATTTTCTACGATAATCTTCGAGTTTCTTCTGTGACAAGTGTGCAGAATCACCGAAATCGCTGTTTTCGTGCTGTTGAATGCTAAAAACCCGTTTTCTGGTGTTTTCAGCACTCCACAGTGCGTTTGATATGCGGAAACTGCGATATCTACGGTATCGTTGTTGTTTCCAGCTGAGATATGCATTTTCTACGATAATCTTCGAGTTTCTTCTGTGACGAGTGTGCAGAATCACAGAAATCGCTGTTTTCGTGCAATTGAATGCGAAAAACACGTTTTCTGGTGTTTTCAGCACGCCACAGAGCGTTTGACATGCGGAAACTGCGATATCTTCGGTATCGTTGGGTTCCCAGCTGAGATATGCATTTTCAGTGATATTCTTCATGATTCTGCTGTTACAAGTGTGCAGAATCACAGAAATCGCTGTTTTCGTGCTATTGAATGCGAAAATCACGTTTTCTGGTGTTTTCAGCACGCCACAGAGCGTTTGACATGCGGAAACTGCGATATCTTCGGTATCGTTGGGTTTCCAGCTGAGATATTCAATTTCAGTGATAATCTTCGTGATTCTGCTGTTACAAGTGTGCAGAATCACTGAAATCGCTGTTTTCGTGCTATTGAATGCGAAAAACATGTTTTCTGGTGTTTTCAGCACTCCACAGAGCGTTTGATGTGCGGAAACAGGGATATCTTCGGTATCGTTGTTGTTTCCAGCTGAGATATGCATTTTCAGTGATAATCTTCATGATTCTGCTGTTACAAGTGTGCAGAATAACCGAAATCGCTGTTTTCGTGCTATTGAATGCGAAAAACAGGTTTTCTGATGTTTTCAGCACTCCACAGTGCGTTTGATATACGGAAACTGCCATATCTCCGGTATCGTTGTTGTTTCCAGCTGAGATATGCATTTTCAGTGATAATCTTCATGATTCTGCTGTTACAAGTGTGCAGAATCACCGAAATCGCTGTTTTAGTGCTATTGAATGCGAAAAACATGTTTTCTGGTGTTTTCAGCACTCCACAGTGCGTTTGATATGCGGAAACTGCGATATCTACGGTATCGTTGTTGTTTCCAGCTGAGATATGCATTTTCTACGATAATCTTCGAGTTTCTTTTGTGACAAGTGTGCAGAATCACCGAAATCGCTGTTTTCGTGCTATTGAATGCGAAAATCACGTTTTCTGGTGTTTTCAGCACTCCACAGTGCGTTTGATATGCGGAAACTGCCATATCTTCGGTATCGTTGTTGTTTCCAGCTGAGATATGCATTTTCAGTGATAATCTTCATGATACTGCTGTTACAAGTGTGCAGAAACCCCGAAATCTCTGTTTTCGTGCTTTTGAATGCGAAAAACACGTTTTCTGGCGTTTTTAGCATGCCACAGAGCGGTTGACATGCGGAAACTGTGATATCTTCGGTATCGTTGTTGTTTCCAGCTGAGATATGCATTTTCAGTGATAATCTTCATGATTCTGCTGTTACAAGTGTGCAGAATAACCGAAATCGCTGTTTTAGTGCTATTGAATGCGAAAAACATGTTTTCTGGTGTTTTCAGCACTCCACAGAGCGTTTGACAAGCGGAAACTGCGATATCTTCGGTATCGTTGGGTTTCCAGCTGAGATATGCATTTTCAGTGATAATCTTCATGATTCTGCTGTTACAAGTGTGCAGAATCACCGAAATCGCTGTTTCCGTGCTACTGAATGCGAAAAACATGTTTTCTGGTGTTTTCAGCACTCCACAGAGCGTTTGACAAGCGGAAACTGCGATATCTTCGGTATCGTTGGGTTTCCAGCTGAGATATGCATTTTCAGTGATAATCTTCATGATTCTGCTGTTACAAGTGTGCAGAAACACCGAAATCTCTGTTTTCGTGCTTTTGAATGCGAAAAACACGTTTTCTGGTGTTTTCAGCACGCCACTGAGCGTTTGACATGCGGAAACTGCGATATCTACGGTATCGTTGTTGTTTCCAGCTGAGATATGCATTTGCAGTGATAATCTTCATGATTTTGCTGTTACAAGTGTGCAGAATCACAGAAATCGCTGTTTTCGTGCTTTTGAATGCGAAAAACACGTTTTCTGGCGTTTTTAGCATGCCACAGAGCGGTTGACATGCGGAAACTGCGATATCTTCGGTATCGTTGTTGTTTCCAGCTGAGATATGCATTTTCAGTGATAATCTTCATGATTCTACTGTTACAAGTGTGCAGAATAACCGAAGTCGCAGTTTTAGTGCTATTGAATGCGAAAAACACGTTGTCTAGTGTTCTCAGCACCCGACAGTGCGTTTGATGTGCGGAAACAGGGATATCTTCGTTTTCGTGGGGTTTCCAGCTGAGATATGCATTTTCAGTGATAATCTTCATGATTCTGCTGTTACAAGTGTGCAGAAACACCGAAATCGCTGTTTTCGTGCTTTTGAATGCGAAAAACACGTTTTCTGGTGTTTTCAGCACCCCACAGAGCGTTTGACATGCGGAAACTGCGATATCTTCGGTATCGTTGTTGTTTCCAGCTGAGATATGCATTTTCAGTGATAATCTTCTTGATTCTGCTGTTACAAGTGTGCAGAATCACTGAAATCGCTGTTTGCGTGCTATTGAATGCGAAAAACACGTTTTCTGGTGTTTTCAGCACGCCACAGAGCGGTTGACATGCGGAAACTGCGATATCTTCGGTATCGTTGTTGTTTCCAGCTGAGATATGCATTTTCAGTGATAATCTTCATGATTCTGCTGTTACAAGTGTGCAGAATAACCGAAATCGCTGTTTTAGTGCTATTGAATGCGAAAAACATGTTTTCTGGTGTTTTCAGCACTCCACAGAGCGTTTGACAAGCGGAAACTGCGATATCTTCGGTATCGTTGTTGTTTCCAGCTGAGATATGCATTTTCAGTGATAATCTTCATGATTTTGCTGTTACAAATGTGCAGAATCACCGACATCGCTGTTTTCGTGCTTTTGAATGCGAAAAACACGTTTTCTGGCGTTTTTAGCATGCCACAGAGCGGTTGACATGCGGAAACTGCGATATCTTCGGTATCGTTGTTGTTTCCAGCTGAGATATGCATTTTCAGTGATAATCTTCATGATTCTGCTGTTACAAGTGTGCAGAATAACCGAAATCGCTGTTTTAGTGCTATTGAATGCGAAAAACATGTTTTCTGGTGTTTTCAGCACTCCACAGAGCGTTTGACAAGCGGAAACTGCGATATCTTCGGTATCGTTGGGTTTCCAGCTGAGATATGCATTTTCAGTGATAATCTTCATGATTCTGCTGTTACAAGTGTGCAGAATCACCGAAATCGCTGTTTCCGTGCTACTGAATGCGAAAAACATGTTTTCTGGTGTTTTCAGCACTCCACAGAGCGTTTGACAAGCGGAAACTGCGATATCTTCGGTATCGTTGGGTTTCCAGCTGAGATATGCATTTTCAGTGATAATCTTCATGATTCTGCTGTTACAAGTGTGCAGAAACACCGAAATCTCTGTTTTCGTGCTTTTGAATGCGAAAAACACGTTTTCTGGTGTTTTCAGCACGCCACTGAGCGTTTGACATGCGGAAACTGCGATATCTACGGTATCGTTGTTGTTTCCAGCTGAGATATGCATTTGCAGTGATAATCTTCATGATTTTGCTGTTACAAGTGTGCAGAATCACAGAAATCGCTGTTTTCGTGCTTTTGAATGCGAAAAACACGTTTTCTGGCGTTTTTAGCATGCCACAGAGCGGTTGACATGCGGAAACTGCGATATCTTCGGTATCGTTGTTGTTTCCAGCTGAGATATGCATTTTCAGTGATAATCTTCATGATTCTACTGTTACAAGTGTGCAGAATAACCGAAGTCGCAGTTTTAGTGCTATTGAATGCGAAAAACACGTTGTCTAGTGTTCTCAGCACCCGACAGTGCGTTTGATGTGCGGAAACAGGGATATCTTCGTTTTCGTGGGGTTTCCAGCTGAGATATGCATTTTCAGTGATAATCTTCATGATTCTGCTGTTACAAGTGTGCAGAAACACCGAAATCGCTGTTTTCGTGCTTTTGAATGCGAAAAACACGTTTTCTGGTGTTTTCAGCACCCCACAGAGCGTTTGACATGCGGAAACTGCGATATCTTCGGTATCGTTGTTGTTTCCAGCTGAGATATGCATTTTCAGTGATAATCTTCATGATTCTGCTGTTACAAGTGTGCAGAATCACTGAAATCGCTGTTTGCGTGCTATTGAATGCGAAAAACACGTTTTCTGGTGTTTTCAGCACGCCACAGAGCGTTTGACATGCGGAAACTGCGATATCTTCGGTATCGTTGGGTTTCCAGCTGAGATATGCATTTTCAGTGATAATCTTCATGATTCTGCTGTTACAAGTGTGCAGAATAACCGAAATCGCTGTTTTCGTGCTATTGAATGCGAAAAACAGGTTTTCTGGTGTTTTCAGCACTCCAAAGTGCGTTTGATATGCGGAAACTGCGATATCTACGGTATCGTTGTTGTTTCCAGCTGAGATATGCATTTTCTACAATAATCTTCGAGTTTCTTCTGTGACAAGTGTGCAGAATCACCGAAATCGCTGTTTTCGTGCTATTGAATGCGAAAAACACGTTTTCTGGTGTTTTCAGCACTCCACAGAGCGTTTGACATGCGGAAACTGCGATATCTTCGGTCTCGTTGTTGTTTCCAGCTGAGATGTGCATTTTCAGTGATAATCTTCATGATTCTGCTTTTACAAGTGTGCAGAATAACCGAAATCGCTGTTTTAGTGCTATTGAATGCGAAAAACACGTTTTTTACTGTTCTCAGCACCCGACAGTGCGCTTGATGTGCGGAAACAAGGATATCTTCGTTTTGGTGGGGTTTCCGGCTGAGATATGCTTTTTCAGTGATAATCTTCATGATTCTGCTGTTACAAGTGTGCAGAATCACCGAAATCGCTGTTTCCGTGCTACTGAATGCGAAAAACATGTTTTCTGGTGTTTTCAGCACTCCACAGTGCGTTTGATGTGCGGAAACAGGGATATCTTCGGTATCGTTGTTGTTTCCAGCTGAGATATGCATTTTCTACGATAATCTTCGAGTTTCTTCTGTGACAAGTGTGCAGAATCACCGAAATCGCTGTTTTCGTGCCATTGAATGCGAAAAACATGTTTTCTGGTGTTTTCAGCACTCCACAGTGCGTTTGATGTGCGGAAACAGGGATATCTTCGGTATCGTTGTTGTTTCCAGCTGAGATATGCATTTTCAGTGATAATCTTCATGATTCTGCTGTTACAAGTGTGCAGAATCACTGAAATCGCTGTTTGCGTGCTATTGAATGCGAAAAACACGTTTTCTGGTGTTTTCAGCACGCCACAGAGCGTTCGACATGCGGAAACTGCGATATCTTCGGTATCGTTGGGTTTCCAGCTGAGATATGCATTTTCAGTGATAATCTTCATGATTCTGCTGTTACAAGTGTGCAGAATCACCGAAATCGCTGTTTTCGTGCTATTGAATGCGAAAAACACGTTTTCTAGTGTTCTCAGCACCCGACAGTGCGTTTGATGTGCGGAAACAGGGATATCTTCGTTTTCGTGGGGTTTCCAGCTGAGATATGCATTTTCAGTGATAATCTTCATGATTCTGCTGTTACAAGTGTGCAGAATCACCGAAATCGCTGTTTCCGTGCTACTGAATGCGAAAAATATGTTTTCTGGTGTTTTCAGCACTCCACAGAGCGTTTGACAAGCGGAAACTGCGATATCTTCGGTATCGTTGGGTTTCCAGCTGAGATATGCATTTTCAGTGATAATCTTCATGATTCTGCTGTTACAAGTGTGCAGAAACACCGAAATCTCTGTTTTCGTGCTTTTGAATGCGAAAAACACGTTTTCTGGCGTTTTTAGCATGCCACAGAGCGGTTGACATGCGGAAACTGCGATATCTTCGGTATCGTTGTTGTTTCCAGCTGAGATATGCATTTTCTACGATAATCTTCGAGTTTCTTCTGTGACAAGTGTGCAGAATCACCGAAATCGCTGTTTTCGTGCTATTGAATGCGAAAAACCCGTTTTCTGGTGTTTTCAGCACTCCACAGTGCGTTTGATATGCGGAAACTGCGATATCTACGGTATCGTTGTTGTTTCCAGCTGAGATATGCATTTTCTACGATAATCTTCGAGTTTCTTCTGTGACAAGTGTGCAGAATCACTGAAATCGCTGTTTTCGTGCTATTGAATGCGAAAAACCCGTTTTCTGGTGTTTTCAGCACTCCAGAGTGCGTTTGATATGCGGAAACTGCGATATCTACGGTATCGTTGTTGTTTCCAGCTGAGATATGCATTTTCTACGATAATCTTCGAGTTTCTTCTGTGACGAGTGTGCAGAATCACAGAAATCGCTGTTTTCGTGCAATTGAATGCGAAAAACACGTTTTCTGGTGTTTTCAGCACGCCACAGAGCGTTTGACATGCGGAAACTGCGATATCTTCGGTATCGTTGTTGTTTCCAGCTGAGATATGCATTTTCAGTGATAATCTTCATGATTCTGCTGTTACAAGTGTGCAGAATCACCGAAATCGCTGTTTTAGTGCTATTGAATGCGAAAAACATGTTTTCTGGTGTTTTCAGCACTCCACAGTGCGTTTGATATGCGGAAACTGCGATATCTACGGTATCGTTGTTGTTTCCAGCTGAGATATGCATTTTCTACGATAATCTTCGAGTTTCTTCTGTGACAAGTGTGCAGAATCACCGAAATCGCTGTTTTCGTGCTATTGAATGCGAAAAACCCGTTTTCTGGTGTTTTCAGCACTCCACAGTGCGTTTGATATGCGGAAACTGCGATATCTACGGTATCGTTGTTGTTTCCAGCTGAGATATGCATTTTCTACGATAATCTTCGAGTTTCTTCTGTGACGAGTGTGCAGAATCACAGAAATCGCTGTTTTCGTGCAATTGAATGCGAAAAACACGTTTTCTGGTGTTTTCAGCACGCCACAGAGCGTTTGACATGCGGAAACTGCGATATCTTCGGTATCGTTGGGTTCCCAGCTGAGATATGCATTTTCAGTGATATTCTTCATGATTCTGCTGTTACAAGTGTGCAGAATCACAGAAATCGCTGTTTTCGTGCTATTGAATGCGAAAATCACGTTTTCTGGTGTTTTCAGCACGCCACAGAGCGTTTGACATGCGGAAACTGCGATATCTTCGGTATCGTTGGGTTTCCAGCTGAGATATTCAATTTCAGTGATAATCTTCGTGATTCTGCTGTTACAAGTGTGCAGAATCACTGAAATCGCTGTTTTCGTGCTATTGAATGCGAAAAACATGTTTTCTGGTGTTTTCAGCACTCCACAGAGCGTTTGATGTGCGGAAACAGGGATATCTTCGGTATCGTTGTTGTTTCCAGCTGAGATATGCATTTTCAGTGATAATCTTCATGATTCTGCTGTTACAAGTGTGCAGAATAACCGAAATCGCTGTTTTGGTGCTATTGAATGCGAAAAACAGGTTTTCTGATGTTTTCAGCACTCCACAGTGCGTTTGATATACGGAAACTGCCATATCTCCGGTATCGTTGTTGTTTCCAGCTGAGATATGCATTTTCAGTGATAATCTTCATGATTCTGCTGTTACAAGTGTGCAGAATCACCGAAATCGCTGTTTTAGTGCTATTGAATGCGAAAAACATGTTTTCTGGTGTTTTCAGCACTCCACAGTGCGTTTGATATGCGGAAACTGCGATATCTACGGTATCGTTGTTGTTTCCAGCTGAGATATGCATTTTCTACGATAATCTTCGAGTTTCTTTTGTGACAAGTGTGCAGAATCACCGAAATCGCTGTTTTCGTGCTATTGAATGCGAAAATCACGTTTTCTGGTGTTTTCAGCACTCCACAGTGCGTTTGATATGCGGAAACTGCCATATCTTCGGTATCGTTGTTGTTTCCAGCTGAGATATGCATTTTCAGTGATAATCTTCATGATACTGCTGTTACAAGTGTGCAGAAACCCCGAAATCTCTGTTTTCGTGCTTTTGAATGCGAAAAACACGTTTTCTGGCGTTTTTAGCATGCCACAGAGCGGTTGACATGCGGAAACTGTGATATCTTCGGTATCGTTGTTGTTTCCAGCTGAGATATGCATTTTCAGTGATAATCTTCATGATTCTGCTGTTACAAGTGTGCAGAATAACCGAAATCGCTGTTTTAGTGCTATTGAATGCGAAAAACATGTTTTCTGGTGTTTTCAGCACTCCACAGAGCGTTTGACAAGCGGAAACTGCGATATCTTCGGTATCGTTGGGTTTCCAGCTGAGATATGCATTTTCAGTGATAATCTTCATGATTCTGCTGTTACAAGTGTGCAGAATCACCGAAATCGCTGTTTCCGTGCTACTGAATGCGAAAAACATGTTTTCTGGTGTTTTCAGCACTCCACAGAGCGTTTGACAAGCGGAAACTGCGATATCTTCGGTATCGTTGGGTTTCCAGCTGAGATATGCATTTTCAGTGATAATCTTCATGATTCTGCTGTTACAAGTGTGCAGAAACACCGAAATCTCTGTTTTCGTGCTTTTGAATGCGAAAAACACGTTTTCTGGTGTTTTCAGCACGCCACTGAGCGTTTGACATGCGGAAACTGCGATATCTACGGTATCGTTGTTGTTTCCAGCTGAGATATGCATTTGCAGTGATAATCTTCATGATTTTGCTGTTACAAGTGTGCAGAATCACAGAAATCGCTGTTTTCGTGCTTTTGAATGCGAAAAACACGTTTTCTGGCGTTTTTAGCATGCCACAGAGCGGTTGACATGCGGAAACTGCGATATCTTCGGTATCGTTGTTGTTTCCAGCTGAGATATGCATTTTCAGTGATAATCTTCATGATTCTACTGTTACAAGTGTGCAGAATAACCGAAGTCGCAGTTTTAGTGCTATTGAATGCGAAAAACACGTTGTCTAGTGTTCTCAGCACCCGACAGTGCGTTTGATGTGCGGAAACAGGGATATCTTCGTTTTCGTGGGGTTTCCAGCTGAGATATGCATTTTCAGTGATAATCTTCATGATTCTGCTGTTACAAGTGTGCAGAAACACCGAAATCGCTGTTTTCGTGCTTTTGAATGCGAAAAACACGTTTTCTGGTGTTTTCAGCACCCCACAGAGCGTTTGACATGCGGAAACTGCGATATCTTCGGTATCGTTGTTGTTTCCAGCTGAGATATGCATTTTCAGTGATAATCTTCTTGATTCTGCTGTTACAAGTGTGCAGAATCACTGAAATCGCTGTTTGCGTGCTATTGAATGCGAAAAACACGTTTTCTGGTGTTTTCAGCACGCCACAGAGCGTTTGACATGCGGAAACTGCGATATCTTCGGTATCGTTGGGTTTCCAGCTGAGATATGCATTTTCAGTGATAATCTTCATGATTCTGCTGTTACAAGTGTGCAGAATAACCGAAATCGCTGTTTTCGTGCTATTGAATGCGAAAAACAGGTTTTCTGGTGTTTTCAGCACTCCAAAGTGCGTTTGATATGCGGAAACTGCGATATCTACGGTATCGTTGTTGTTTCCAGCTGAGATATGCATTTTCTACAATAATCTTCGAGTTTCTTCTGTGACAAGTGTGCAGAATCACCGAAATCGCTGTTTTCGTGCTATTGAATGCGAAAAACACGTTTTCTGGTGTTTTCAGCACTCCACAGAGCGTTTGACATGCGGAAACTGCGATATCTTCGGTCTCGTTGTTGTTTCCAGCTGAGATGTGCATTTTCAGTGATAATCTTCATGATTCTGCTTTTACAAGTGTGCAGAATAACCGAAATCGCTGTTTTAGTGCTATTGAATGCGAAAAACACGTTTTTTACTGTTCTCAGCACCCGACAGTGCGCTTGATGTGCGGAAACAAGGATATCTTCGTTTTGGTGGGGTTTCCGGCTGAGATATGCTTTTTCAGTGATAATCTTCATGATTCTGCTGTTACAAGTGTGCAGAATCACCGAAATCGCTGTTTCCGTGCTACTGAATGCGAAAAACATGTTTTCTGGTGTTTTCAGCACTCCACAGTGCGTTTGATGTGCGGAAACAGGGATATCTTCGGTATCGTTGTTGTTTCCAGCTGAGATATGCATTTTCTACGATAATCTTCGAGTTTCTTCTGTGACAAGTGTGCAGAATCACCGAAATCGCTGTTTTCGTGCCATTGAATGCGAAAAACATGTTTTCTGGTGTTTTCAGCACTCCACAGTGCGTTTGATGTGCGGAAACAGGGATATCTTCGGTATCGTTGTTGTTTCCAGCTGAGATATGCATTTTCAGTGATAATCTTCATGATTCTGCTGTTACAAGTGTGCAGAATCACTGAAATCGCTGTTTGCGTGCTATTGAATGCGAAAAACACGTTTTCTGGTGTTTTCAGCACGCCACAGAGCGTTCGACATGCGGAAACTGCGATATCTTCGGTATCGTTGGGTTTCCAGCTGAGATATGCATTTTCAGTGATAATCTTCATGATTCTGCTGTTACAAGTGTGCAGAATCACCGAAATCGCTGTTTTCGTGCTATTGAATGCGAAAAACACGTTTTCTAGTGTTCTCAGCACCCGACAGTGCGTTTGATGTGCGGAAACAGGGATATCTTCGTTTTCGTGGGGTTTCCAGCTGAGATATGCATTTTCAGTGATAATCTTCATGATTCTGCTGTTACAAGTGTGCAGAATCACCGAAATCGCTGTTTCCGTGCTACTGAATGCGAAAAACATGTTTTCTGGTGTTTTCAGCACTCCACAGAGCGTTTGACAAGCGGAAACTGCGATATCTTCGGTATCGTTGGGTTTCCAGCTGAGATATGCATTTTCAGTGATAATCTTCATGATTCTGCTGTTACAAGTGTGCAGAAACACCGAAATCTCTGTTTTCGTGCTTTTGAATGCGAAAAACACGTTTTCTGGCGTTTTTAGCATGCCACAGAGCGGTTGACATGCGGAAACTGCGATATCTTCGGTATCGTTGTTGTTTCCAGCTGAGATATGCATTTTCTACGATAATCTTCGAGTTTCTTCTGTGACAAGTGTGCAGAATCACCGAAATCGCTGTTTTCGTGCTATTGAATGCGAAAAACCCGTTTTCTGGTGTTTTCAGCACTCCACAGTGCGTTTGATATGCGGAAACTGCGATATCTACGGTATCGTTGTTGTTTCCAGCTGAGATATGCATTTTCTACGATAATCTTCGAGTTTCTTCTGTGACAAGTGTGCAGAATCACTGAAATCGCTGTTTTCGTGCTATTGAATGCGAAAAACCCGTTTTCTGGTGTTTTCAGCACTCCAGAGTGCGTTTGATATGCGGAAACTGCGATATCTACGGTATCGTTGTTGTTTCCAGCTGAGATATGCATTTTCTACGATAATCTTCGAGTTTCTTCTGTGACGAGTGTGCAGAATCACAGAAATCGCTGTTTTCGTGCAATTGAATGCGAAAAACACGTTTTCTGGTGTTTTCAGCACGCCACAGAGCGTTTGACATGCGGAAACTGCGATATCTTCGGTATCGTTGTTGTTTCCAGCTGAGATATGCATTTTCAGTGATAATCTTCATGATTCTGCTGTTACAAGTGTGCAGAATCACCGAAATCGCTGTTTTAGTGCTATTGAATGCGAAAAACATGTTTTCTGGTGTTTTCAGCACTCCACAGTGCGTTTGATATGCGGAAACTGCGATATCTACGGTATCGTTGTTGTTTCCAGCTGAGATATGCATTTTCTACGATAATCTTCGAGTTTCTTCTGTGACAAGTGTGCAGAATCACCGAAATCGCTGTTTTCGTGCTATTGAATGCGAAAAACCCGTTTTCTGGTGTTTTCAGCACTCCACAGTGCGTTTGATATGCGGAAACTGCGATATCTACGGTATCGTTGTTGTTTCCAGCTGAGATATGCATTTTCTACGATAATCTTCGAGTTTCTTCTGTGACGAGTGTGCAGAATCACAGAAATCGCTGTTTTCGTGCAATTGAATGCGAAAAACACGTTTTCTGGTGTTTTCAGCACGCCACAGAGCGTTTGACATGCGGAAACTGCGATATCTTCGGTATCGTTGGGTTCCCAGCTGAGATATGCATTTTCAGTGATATTCTTCATGATTCTGCTGTTACAAGTGTGCAGAATCACAGAAATCGCTGTTTTCGTGCTATTGAATGCGAAAATCACGTTTTCTGGTGTTTTCAGCACGCCACAGAGCGTTTGACATGCGGAAACTGCGATATCTTCGGTATCGTTGGGTTTCCAGCTGAGATATTCAATTTCAGTGATAATCTTCGTGATTCTGCTGTTACAAGTGTGCAGAATCACTGAAATCGCTGTTTTCGTGCTATTGAATGCGAAAAACATGTTTTCTGGTGTTTTCAGCACTCCACAGAGCGTTTGATGTGCGGAAACAGGGATATCTTCGGTATCGTTGTTGTTTCCAGCTGAGATATGCATTTTCAGTGATAATCTTCATGATTCTGCTGTTACAAGTGTGCAGAATAACCGAAATCGCTGTTTTGGTGCTATTGAATGCGAAAAACAGGTTTTCTGATGTTTTCAGCACTCCACAGTGCGTTTGATATACGGAAACTGCCATATCTCCGGTATCGTTGTTGTTTCCAGCTGAGATATGCATTTTCAGTGATAATCTTCATGATTCTGCTGTTACAAGTGTGCAGAATCACCGAAATCGCTGTTTTAGTGCTATTGAATGCGAAAAACATGTTTTCTGGTGTTTTCAGCACTCCACAGTGCGTTTGATATGCGGAAACTGCGATATCTACGGTATCGTTGTTGTTTCCAGCTGAGATATGCATTTTCTACGATAATCTTCGAGTTTCTTTTGTGACAAGTGTGCAGAATCACCGAAATCGCTGTTTTCGTGCTATTGAATGCGAAAATCACGTTTTCTGGTGTTTTCAGCACTCCACAGTGCGTTTGATATGCGGAAACTGCCATATCTTCGGTATCGTTGTTGTTTCCAGCTGAGATATGCATTTTCAGTGATAATCTTCATGATACTGCTGTTACAAGTGTGCAGAAACCCCGAAATCTCTGTTTTCGTGCTTTTGAATGCGAAAAACACGTTTTCTGGCGTTTTTAGCATGCCACAGAGCGGTTGACATGCGGAAACTGTGATATCTTCGGTATCGTTGTTGTTTCCAGCTGAGATATGCATTTTCAGTGATAATCTTCATGATTCTGCTGTTACAAGTGTGCAGAATAACCGAAATCGCTGTTTTAGTGCTATTGAATGCGAAAAACATGTTTTCTGGTGTTTTCAGCACTCCACAGAGCGTTTGACAAGCGGAAACTGCGATATCTTCGGTATCGTTGGGTTTCCAGCTGAGATATGCATTTTCAGTGATAATCTTCATGATTCTGCTGTTACAAGTGTGCAGAATCACCGAAATCGCTGTTTCCGTGCTACTGAATGCGAAAAACATGTTTTCTGGTGTTTTCAGCACTCCACAGAGCGTTTGACAAGCGGAAACTGCGATATCTTCGGTATCGTTGGGTTTCCAGCTGAGATATGCATTTTCAGTGATAATCTTCATGATTCTGCTGTTACAAGTGTGCAGAAACACCGAAATCTCTGTTTTCGTGCTTTTGAATGCGAAAAACACGTTTTCTGGTGTTTTCAGCACGCCACTGAGCGTTTGACATGCGGAAACTGCGATATCTACGGTATCGTTGTTGTTTCCAGCTGAGATATGCATTTGCAGTGATAATCTTCATGATTTTGCTGTTACAAGTGTGCAGAATCACAGAAATCGCTGTTTTCGTGCTTTTGAATGCGAAAAACACGTTTTCTGGCGTTTTTAGCATGCCACAGAGCGGTTGACATGCGGAAACTGCGATATCTTCGGTATCGTTGTTGTTTCCAGCTGAGATATGCATTTTCAGTGATAATCTTCATGATTCTACTGTTACAAGTGTGCAGAATAACCGAAGTCGCAGTTTTAGTGCTATTGAATGCGAAAAACACGTTGTCTAGTGTTCTCAGCACCCGACAGTGCGTTTGATGTGCGGAAACAGGGATATCTTCGTTTTCGTGGGGTTTCCAGCTGAGATATGCATTTTCAGTGATAATCTTCATGATTCTGCTGTTACAAGTGTGCAGAAACACCGAAATCGCTGTTTTCGTGCTTTTGAATGCGAAAAACACGTTTTCTGGTGTTTTCAGCACCCCACAGAGCGTTTGACATGCGGAAACTGCGATATCTTCGGTATCGTTGTTGTTTCCAGCTGAGATATGCATTTTCAGTGATAATCTTCTTGATTCTGCTGTTACAAGTGTGCAGAATCACTGAAATCGCTGTTTGCGTGCTATTGAATGCGAAAAACACGTTTTCTGGTGTTTTCAGCACGCCACAGAGCGTTTGACATGCGGAAACTGCGATATCTTCGGTATCGTTGGGTTTCCAGCTGAGATATGCATTTTCAGTGATAATCTTCATGATTCTGCTGTTACAAGTGTGCAGAATAACCGAAATCGCTGTTTTCGTGCTATTGAATGCGAAAAACAGGTTTTCTGGTGTTTTCAGCACTCCAAAGTGCGTTTGATATGCGGAAACTGCGATATCTACGGTATCGTTGTTGTTTCCAGCTGAGATATGCATTTTCTACAATAATCTTCGAGTTTCTTCTGTGACAAGTGTGCAGAATCACCGAAATCGCTGTTTTCGTGCTATTGAATGCGAAAAACACGTTTTCTGGTGTTTTCAGCACTCCACAGTGCGTTTGATATGCGGAAACTGCCATATCTTCGGTATCGTTGTTGTTTCCAGCTGAGATATGCATTTTCAGTGATATTCTTCATGATTCTGCTGTTACAAGTGTGCAGAAACCCCGAAATCTCTGTTTTCGTGCTTTTGAATGCGAAAAACACGTTTTCTGGTGTTTTCAGCACGCCACTGAGCGTTTGACATGCGGAAACTGCGATATCTTCGGTATCGTTGTTGTTTCCAGCTGAGATATGCATTTTCAGTGATAATCTTCATGATTTTGCTGTTACAAGTGTGCAGAATCACCGAAATCGCTGTTTCCGTGCTACTGAATGCGAAAAACATGTTTTCTGGTGTTTTCAGCACTCCACAGAGCGTTTGACAAGCGGAAACTGCGATATCTTCGGTATCGTTGGGTTTCCAGCTGAGATATGCATTTTCAGTGATAATCTTCATGATTCTGCTGTTACAAGTGTGCAGAAACACCGAAATCTCTGTTTTCGTGCTTTTGAATGCGAAAAACACGTTTTCTGGTGTTTTCAGCACTCCACAGTGCGTTTGATATGCGGAAACTGCGATATCTACGGTATCGTTGTTGTTTCCAGCTGAGATATGCATTTTCTACGATAATCTTCGAGTTTCTTCTGTGACGAGTGTGCAGAATCACAGAAATCGCTGTTTTCGTGCAATTGAATGCGAAAAACACGTTTTCTGGTGTTTTCAGCACGCCACAGAGCGTTTGACATGCGGAAACTGCGATATCTTCGGTATCGTTGGGTTCCCAGCTGAGATATGCATTTTCAGTGATATTCTTCATGATTCTGCTGTTACAAGTGTGCAGAATCACAGAAATCGCTGTTTTCGTGCTATTGAATGCGAAAATCACGTTTTCTGGTGTTTTCAGCACGCCACAGAGCGTTTGACATGCGGAAACTGCGATATCTTCGGTATCGTTGGGTTTCCAGCTGAGATATTCAATTTCAGTGATAATCTTCGTGATTCTGCTGTTACAAGTGTGCAGAATCACTGAAATCGCTGTTTTCGTGCTATTGAATGCGAAAAACATGTTTTCTGGTGTTTTCAGCACTCCACAGAGCGTTTGATGTGCGGAAACAGGGATATCTTCGGTATCGTTGTTGTTTCCAGCTGAGATATGCATTTTCTACAATAATCTTCGAGTTTCTTCTGTGACAAGTGTGCAGAATCACCGAAATCGCTGTTTTCGTGCTATTGAATGCGAAAATCACGTTTTCTGGTGTTTTCAGCACTCCACAGTGCGTTTGATATGCGGAAACTGCCATATCTTCGGTATCGTTGTTGTTTCCAGCTGAGATATGCATTTTCAGTGATAATCTTCATGATACTGCTGTTACAAGTGTGCAGAAACCCCGAAATCTCTGTTTTCGTGCTTTTGAATGCGAAAAACACGTTTTCTGGTGTTTTCAGCACGCCACTGAGCGTTTGACATGCGGAAACTGCGATATCTTCGGTATCGTTGTTGTTTCCAGCTGAGATATGCATTTTCAGTGATAATCTTCATGATTTTGCTGTTACAAATGTGCAGAATCGCCGACATCGCTGTTTTCGTGCTTTTGAATGCGAAAAACACGTTTTCTGGCGTTTTTAGCATGCCACAGAGCGGTTGACATGCGGAAACTGCGATATCTTCGGTATCGTTGTTGTTTCCAGCTGAGATATGCATTTTCAGTGATAATCTTCATGATTCTGCTGTTACAAGTGTGCAGAATAACCGAAATCGCTGTTTTAGTGCTATTGAATGCGAAAAACATGTTTTCTGGTGTTTTCAGCACTCCACAGAGCGTTTGACAAGCGGAAACTGCGATATCTTCGGTATCGTTGGGTTTCCAGCTGAGATATGCATTTTCAGTGATAATCTTCATGATTCTGCTGTTACAAGTGTGCAGAATCACCGAAATCGCTGTTTCCGTGCTACTGAATGCGAAAAACATGTTTTCTGGTGTTTTCAGCACTCCACAGAGCGTTTGACAAGCGGAAACTGCGATATCTTCGGTATCGTTGGGTTTCCAGCTGAGATATGCATTTTCAGTGATAATCTTCATGATTCTGCTGTTACAAGTGTGCAGAAACACCGAAATCTCTGTTTTCGTGCTTTTGAATGCGAAAAACACGTTTTCTGGTGTTTTCAGCACGCCACTGAGCGTTTGACATGCGGAAACTGCGATATCTACGGTATCGTTGTTGTTTCCAGCTGAGATATGCATTTGCAGTGATAATCTTCATGATTTTGCTGTTACAAGTGTGCAGAATCACAGAAATCGCTGTTTTCGTGCTTTTGAATGCGAAAAACACGTTTTCTGGCGTTTTTAGCATGCCACAGAGCGGTTGACATGCGGAAACTGCGATATCTTCGGTATCGTTGTTGTTTCCAGCTGAGATATGCATTTTCAGTGATAATCTTCATGATTCTGCTGTTACAAGTGTGCAGAAACACCGAAATCGCTGTTTTCGTGCTTTTGAATGCGAAAAACACGTTTTCTGGTGTTTTCAGCACCCCACAGAGCGTTTGACATGCGGAAACTGCGATATCTTCGGTATCGTTGTTGTTTCCAGCTGAGATATGCATTTTCAGTGATAATCTTCTTGATTCTGCTGTTACAAGTGTGCAGAATCACTGAAATCGCTGTTTGCGTGCTATTGAATGCGAAAAACACGTTTTCTGGTGTTTTCAGCACGCCACAGAGCGTTTGACATGCGGAAACTGCGATATCTTCGGTATCGTTGGGTTTCCAGCTGAGATATGCATTTTCAGTGATAATCTTCATGATTCTGCTGTTACAAGTGTGCAGAATAACCGAAATCGCTGTTTTCGTGCTATTGAATGCGAAAAACAGGTTTTCTGGTGTTTTCAGCACTCCAAAGTGCGTTTGATATGCGGAAACTGCGATATCTACGGTATCGTTGTTGTTTCCAGCTGAGATATGCATTTTCTACAATAATCTTCGAGTTTCTTCTGTGACAAGTGTGCAGAATCACCGAAATCGCTGTTTTCGTGCTATTGAATGCGAAAAACACGTTTTCTGGTGTTTTCAGCACTCCACAGTGCGTTTGATATGCGGAAACTGCCATATCTTCGGTATCGTTGTTGTTTCCAGCTGAGATATGCATTTTCAGTGATAATCTTCATGATTTTGCTGTTACAAGTGTGCAGAATCACCGAAATCGCTGTTTCCGTGCTACTGAATGCGAAAAACATGTTTTCTGGTGTTTTCAGCACTCCACAGAGCGTTTGACATGCGGAAACTGCGATATCTTCGGTATCGTTGTTGTTTCCAGCTGAGATATGCATTTTCAGTGATAATCTTCTTGATTCTGCTGTTACAAGTGTGCAGAATCACTGAAATCGCTGTTTGCGTGCTATTGAATGCGAAAAACACGTTTTCTGGTGTTTTCAGCACGCCACAGAGCGTTTGACATGCGGAAACTGCGATATCTTCGGTATCGTTGGGTTCCCAGCTGAGATATGCATTTTCAGTGATATTCTTCATGATTCTGCTGTTACAAGTGTGCAGAATCACAGAAATCGCTGTTTTCGTGCTATTGAATGCGAAAATCACGTTTTCTGGTGTTTTCAGCACGCCACAGAGCGTTTGACATGCGGAAACTGCGATATCATCGGTATCGTTGGTGTTTCCAGCTGAGATATGCATTTTCACTGATATTCTTCATGATTCTGCTTTTACAAGTGTGCAGAATAACCGAAATCGCTGTTTTAGTGCTATTGAATGCGAAAAACATGTTTTCTGGTGTTTTCAGCACTCCACAGTGCGTTTGATATGCGGAAACTGCGATATCTACGGTATCGTTGTTGTTTCCAGCTGAGATATGCATTTTCTACGATAATCTTCGAGTTTCTTCTGTGACGAGTGTGCAGAATCACAGAAATCGCTGTTTTCGTGCTTTTGAATGCGAAAAACACGTTTTCTGGTGTTTTCAGCACGCCACTGAGCGTTTGACATGCGGAAACTGCGATATCTTCGGTATCGTTGTTGTTTCCAGCTGAGATATGCATTTTCAGTGATAATCTTCATGATTTTGCTGTTACAAGTGTGCAGAATCACCGAAATCGCTGTTTCCGTGCTACTGAATGCGAAAAACATGTTTTCTGGTGTTTTCAGCACTCCACAGAGCGTTTGACAAGCGGAAACTGCGATATCTTCGGTATCGTTGGGTTTCCAGCTGAGATATGCATTTTCAGTGATAATCTTCATGATTCTGCTGTTACAAGTGTGCAGAAACACCGAAATCTCTGTTTTCGTGCTTTTGAATGCGAAAAACACGTTTTCTGGTGTTTTCAGCACGCCACTGAGCGTTTGACATGCGGAAACTGCGATATCTACGGTATCGTTGTTGTTTCCAGCTGAGATATGCATTTTCAGTGATAATCTTCATGATTTTGCTGTTACAAATGTGCAGAATCACCGAAATCGCTGTTTTCGTGCTTTTGAATGCGAAAAACACGTTTTCTGGTGTTTTTAGCATGCCACAGAGCGGTTGGCATGCGGAAACTGCGATATCTTCGGTATCGTTGTTGTTTCCAGCTGAGATATGCATTTTCAGTGATAATCTTCATGATTCTGCTGTTACAAGTGTGCAGAATCACCGAAATCGCTGTTTTAGTGCTATTGAATGCGAAAAACATGTTTTCTGGTGTTTTCAGCACTCCACAGTGCGTTTGATATGCGGAAACTGCGATATCTACGGTATCGTTGTTGTTTCCAGCTGAGATATGCATTTTCTACGATAATCTTCGAGTTTCTTCTGTGACGAGTGTGCAGAATCACAGAAATCGCTGTTTTCGTGCAATTGAATGCGAAAAACACGTTTTCTGGTGTTTTCAGCACGCCACAGAGCGTTTGACATGCGGAAACTGCGATATCTTCGGTATCGTTGGGTTCCCAGCTGAGATATGCATTTTCAGTGATATTCTTCATGATTCTGCTGTTACAAGTGTGCAGAATCACAGAAATCGCTGTTTTCGTGCTATTGAATGCGAAAATCACGTTTTCTGGTGTTTTCAGCACGCCACAGAGCGTTTGACATGCGGAAACTGCGATATCATCGGTATCGTTGGTGTTTCCAGCTGAGATATGCATTTTCACTGATATTCTTCATGATTCTGCTTTTACAAGTGTGCAGAATAACCGAAGTCGCTGTTTTAGTGCTATTGAATGCGAAAAACACGTTGTCTAGTGTTCTCAGCACCCGACAGTGCGTTTGATGTGCGGAAACAGGGATATCTTCGTTTTCGTGGGGTTTCCAGCTGAGATATGCATTTTCAGTGATAATCTTCATGATTCTGCTGTTACAAGTGTGCAGAAACACCGAAATCTCTGTTTTCGTGCATTTGAATGCGAAAAACACGTTTTCTGGTGTTTTCAGCACGCCAAAGAGCGTTTGACATGCGGAAGCTGCGATATCTTCGGTATCGTTGTTGTTTCCAGCTGAGATATGCATTTTCAGTGATAATCTTCATGATTCTGCTGTTACGAATGTGCAGAATCACCGAAATCGCTGTTTTCGTGCTTTTGAATGCGAAAAACACGTTTTCTGGTGTTTTTAGCATGCCACAGAGCGGTTGGCATGCGGAAACTGCGATATCTTCGGTATCGTTGTTGTTTCCAGCTGAGATATGCATTTTCAGTGATAATCTTCATGATTCTGCTGTTACAAGTGTGCAGAATCACCGAAATCGCTGTTTTAGTGCTATTGAATGCGAAAAACATGTTTTCTGGTGTTTTCAGCACTCCACAGTGCGTTTGATATGCGGAAACTGCGATATCTACGGTATCGTTGTTGTTTCCAGCTGAGATATGCATTTTCTACGATAATCTTCGAGTTTCTTCTGTGACGAGTGTGCAGAATCACAGAAATCGCTGTTTTCGTGCAATTGAATGCGAAAAACACGTTTTCTGGTGTTTTCAGCACGCCACAGAGCGTTTGACATGCGGAAACTGCGATATCTTCGGTATCGTTGGGTTCCCAGCTGAGATATGCATTTTCAGTGATATTCTTCATGATTCTGCTGTTACAAGTGTGCAGAATCACAGAAATCGCTGTTTTCGTGCTATTGAATGCGAAAATCACGTTTTCTGGTGTTTTCAGCACGCCACAGAGCGTTTGACATGCGGAAACTGCGATATCATCGGTATCGTTGGTGTTTCCAGCTGAGATATGCATTTTCACTGATATTCTTCATGATTCTGCTTTTACAAGTGTGCAGAATAACCGAAGTCGCTGTTTTAGTGCTATTGAATGCGAAAAACACGTTGTCTAGTGTTCTCAGCACCCGACAGTGCGTTTGATGTGCGGAAACAGGGATATCTTCGTTTTCGTGGGGTTTCCAGCTGAGATATGCATTTTCAGTGATAATCTTCATGATTCTGCTGTTACAAGTGTGCAGAAACACCGAAATCTCTGTTTTCGTGCATTTGAATGCGAAAAACACGTTTTCTGGTGTTTTCAGCACGCCAAAGAGCGTTTGACATGCGGAAGCTGCGATATCTTCGGTATCGTTGTTGTTTCCAGCTGAGATATGCATTTTCAGTGATAATCTTCATGATTCTGCTGTTACGAATGTGCAGAATCACCGAAATCGCTGTTTTCGTGCTATTGAATGCGAACACCACGTTTTCTGGTGTTTTCAGCACTCCACAGTGCGTTTGATATGCGGAAACTGCCATATCTGCGGTCTCGTTGTTGTTTCCAGCTGAGATATGTATTTTCAGTGATAATCTTCATGATTCTGCTGTTACAAGTGTGCAGAATCACCGAAATCGCTGTTTTCGTGCAATTTAATGCGAAAAACATGTTTTCTGGTGTTTTCAGCACGCCACAGAGCGTTTGACATACGGAAACTGCGATATCATCGGTATCGTTGGTGTTTCCAGCTGAGATATGCATTTTCACTGATATTCTTCATGATTCTGCTTTTACAAGTGTGCAGAATAACCGAAGTCGCTGTTTTAGTGCTATTGAATGCGAAAAACACGTTGTCTAGTGTTCTCAGCACCCGACAGTGCGTTTGATGTGCGGAAACAGGGATATCTTCGTTTTCGTGGGGTTTCCAGCTGAGATATGCATTTTCAGTGATAATCTTCATGATTCTGCTGTTACAAGTGTGCAGAAACACCGAAATCGCTGTTTTCGTGCTTTTGAATGCGAAAAACACGTTTTCTGGTGTTTTCAGCACGCCACAGAGCGTTTGACATACGGAAACTGCGATATCTTCGGTATCGTTGTTGTTTCCAGCTGAGATATGCATTTTCAGTGATAATCTTCATGATTCTGCTTTTACAAGTGTGCAGAATAACCGAAGTCGCAGTTTTAGTGCTATTGAATGCGAAAAACACGTTGTCTAGTGTTCTCAGCACCCGACAGTGCGTTTGATGTGCGGAAACAGGGATATCCTCGTTTTCGTGGGGTTTCCAGCTGAGATATGCATTTTCAGTGATAATCTTCATGATTCTGCTGTTACAAGTGTGCAGAAACACCGAAATCGCTGTTTTCGTGCTTTTGAATGCGAAAAACACGTTTTCTGGTGTTTTCAGCACCCCACAGAGCGTTTGACATGCGGAAACTGCGATATCTTCGGTATCGTTGTTGTTTCCAGCTGAGATATGCATTTTCAGTGATAATCTTCATGATTCTGCTGTTACAAGTGTGCAGAATCACTGAAATCGCTGTTTGCGTGCTATTGAATGCGAAAAACACGTTTTCTGGTGTTTTCAGCACGCCACACAGCGTTTGACATGCGGAAACTGCGATATCTTCGGTATCGTTGGGTTTCCAGCTGAGATATGCATTTTCAGTGATAATCCTCATGATTCTGCTGTTACAAGTGTGCAGAATAACCGAAATCGCTGTTTTCGTGCTATTGAATGCGAAAAACAGGTTTTCTGGTGTTTTCAGCACTCCAAAGTGCGTTTGATATGCGGAAACTGCGATATCTACGGTATCGTTGTTGTTTCCAGCTGAGATATGCATTTTCTACAATAATCTTCGAGTTTCTTCTGTGACAAGTGTGCAGAATCACCGAAATCGCTGTTTTCGTGTTATTGAATGCGAAAAACACGTTTTCTGGTGTTTTCAGCACTCCACAGTGCGTTTGATATGCGGAAACTGCCATATCTTCGGTATCGTTGTTGTTTCCAGCTGAGATATGCATTTTCAGTGATATTCTTCATGATTCTGCTGTTACAAGTGTGCAGAAACCCCGAAATCTCTGTTTCCGTGCTTTTGAATGCGAAAAACACGTTTTCTGGTGTTTTCAGCACGCCACTGAGCGTTTGACATGCGGAAACTGCGATATCTTCGGTATCGTTGTTGTTTCCAGCTGAGATATGCATTTTCAGTGATAATCTTCATGATTTTGCTGTTACAAGTGTGCAGAATCACCGAAATCGCTGTTTCCGTGCTACTGAATGCGAAAAACATGTTTTCTGGTGTTTTCAGCACTCCACAGAGCGTTTGACAAGCGGAAACTGCGATATCTTCGGTATCGTTGGGTTTCCAGCTGAGATATGCATTTTCAGTGATAATCTTCATGATTCTGCTGTTACAAGTGTGCAGAAACACCGAAATCTCTGTTTTCGTGCTTTTGAATGCGAAAAACACGTTTTCTGGTGTTTTCAGCACGCCACTGAGCGTTTGACATGCGGAAACTGCGATATCTACGGTATCGTTGTTGTTTCCAGCTGAGATATGCATTTTCAGTGATAATCTTCATGATTTTGCTGTTACAAATGTGCAGAATCACCGAAATCGCTGTTTTCGTGCTTTTGAATGCGAAAAACACGTTTTCTGGTGTTTTTAGCATGCCACAGAGCGGTTGGCATGCGGAAACTGCGATATCTTCGGTATCGTTGTTGTTTCCAGCTGAGATATGCATTTTCAGTGATAATCTTCATGATTCTGCTGTTACAAGTGTGCAGAATCACCGAAATCGCTGTTTTAGTGCTATTGAATGCGAAAAACATGTTTTCTGGTGTTTTCAGCACTCCACAGTGCGTTTGATATGCGGAAACTGCGATATCTACGGTATCGTTGTTGTTTCCAGCTGAGATATGCATTTTCTACGATAATCTTCGAGTTTCTTCTGTGACGAGTGTGCAGAATCACAGAAATCGCTGTTTTAGTGCAATTGAATGCGAAAAACACGTTTTCTGGTGTTTTCAGCACGCCACAGAGCGTTTGACATGCGGAAACTGCGATATCTTCGGTATCGTTGGGTTCCCAGCTGAGATATGCATTTTCAGTGATATTCTTCATGATTCTGCTGTTACAAGTGTGCAGAATCACAGAAATCGCTGTTTTCGTGCTATTGAATGCGAAAATCACGTTTTCTGGTGTTTTCAGCACGCCACAGAGCGTTTGACATGCGGAAACTGCGATATCTTCGGTATCGTTGGGTTTCCAGCTGAGATATTCAATTTCAGTGATAATCTTCGTGATTCTGCTGTTACAAGTGTGCAGAATCACTGAAATCGCTGTTTTCGTGCTATTGAATGCGAAAAACATGTTTTCTGGTGTTTTCAGCACTCCACAGAGCGTTTGATGTGCGGAAACAGGGATATCTTCGGTATCGTTGTTGTTTCCAGCTGAGATATGCATTTTCAGTGATAATCTTCATGATTCTGCTGTTACAAGTGTGCAGAATAACCGAAATCGCTGTTTTCCTGCTATTGAATGCGAAAAACACGTTGTCTAGTGTTCTCAGCACCCGACAGTGCGTTTGATGTGCGGAAACAGGGATATCTTCGTTTTCGTGGGGTTTCCAGCTGAGATATGCATTTTCAGTGATAATCTTCATGATTCTGCTGTTACAAGTGTGCAGAAACACCGAAATCGCTGTTTTCGTGCTTTTGAATGCGAAAAACACGTTTTCTGGTGTTTTCAGCACGCCACAGAGCGTTTGACATACGGAAACTGCGATATCTTCGGTATCGTTGTTGTTTCCAGCTGAGATATGCATTTTCAGTGATAATCTTCAGGATTCTGCTTTTACAAGTGTGCAGAATAACCGAAGTCGCAGTTTTAGTGCTATTGAATGCGAAAAACACGTTGTCTAGTGTTCTCAGCACCCGACAGTGCGTTTGATGTGCGGAAACAGGGATATCTTCGTTTTCGTGGGGTTTCCAGCTGAGATATGCATTTTCAGTGATAATCTTCATGATTCTGCTGTTACAAGTGTGCAGAAACACCGAAATCGCTGTTTTCGTGCTTTTGAATGCGAAAAACATGTTTTCTGGTGTTTTCAGCACCCCACAGAGCGTTTGACATGCGGAAACTGCGATATCTTCGGTATCGTTGTTGTTTCCAGCTGAGATATGCATTTTCAGTGATAATCTTCATGATTCTGCTGTTACAAGTGTGCAGAATCACTGAAATCGCTGTTTGCGTGCTATTGAATGCGAAAAACACGTTTTCTGGTGTTTTCAGCACGCCACAGAGCGTTTGACATGCGGAAACTGCGATATCTTCGGTATCGTTGGGTTTCCAGCTGAGATATGCATTTTCAGTGATAATCTTCATGATTCTGCTGTTACAAGTGTGCAGAATAACCGAAATCGCTGTTTTCGTGCTATTGAATGCGAAAAACAGGTTTTCTGGTGTTTTCAGCACTCCAAAGTGCGTTTGATATGCGGAAACTGCGATATCTACGGTATCGTTGTTGTTTCCAGCTGAGATATGCATTTTCTACAATAATCTTCGAGTTTCTTCTGTGACAAGTGTGCAGAATCACCGAAATCGCTGTTTTCGTGCTATTGAATGCGAAAAACACGTTTTCTGGTGTTTTCAGCACTCCACAGTGCGTTTGATATGCGGAAACTGCCATATCTTCGGTATCGTTGTTGTTTCCAGCTGAGATATGCATTTTCAGTGATATTCTTCATGATTCTGCTGTTACAAGTGTGCAGAAACCCCGAAATCTCTGTTTTCGTGCTTTTAAATGCGAAAAACACGTTTTCTGGTGTTTTCAGCACGCCACTGAGCGTTTGACATGCGGAAACTGCGATATCTTCGGTATCGTTGTTGTTTCCAGCTGAGATATGCATTTTCAGTGATAATCTTCATGATTTTGCTGTTACAAATGTGCAGAATCACCGAAATCGCTGTTTTCGTCCTTTGGAATGCGAAAAACATGTTTTCTGGTGTTTTCAGCACTCCACAGTGCGTTTGATATGCGGAAACTACGATATCTTCGGTATCGTTGGGTTTCCAGCTGAGATATGCATTTTCAGTGATAATCTTCATGATTCTGCGGTTGCAAGTGTGCAGAATAACCGAAATCGCTGTTTTAGTGCTACTGAATGCGAAAAACACGTTTTCTAGTGTTTTCAGCACCCGACAGTGCGTTTGATTTGCGGAAACAGGGATATCTTCGTTTTCGTGGGGTTTCCAGCTGAGATATGCATTTTCTGTGATAATCTTCATGATTCTGCTGTTACAAGTGTGCAGAAACACCGAAATCGCTGTTTTCGTGCTTTTGAAGGCGAAAAACACGTTTTCCGGTGTTTTCAGCTCGCCACACAGCGTTTGACATGCGGAAACTGCGATAGCTTCGGTATCGTTGTTGTTTCCAGCTGAGATATGCATTTTCAGTGATAATCTTCATGGTTCTGCTGTTACAGGTGGGCAGAATCACTGAAATCGCTGTTTGCGTGCTATTGAATGCGAAAAACACGTTTTCTGGTGTTTTCAGCACGCCACAGAGCGTTTGACATGCGGAAACTGCGATATCTTCGGTATCGTTGTTGTTTCCAGCTGAGATATGCATTTTCAGTGATAATCTTCATGATTCTGCTGTTACAAGTGTGCAGAATCACTGAAATCGCTGTTTGGGTGCTATTGAATGCGAAAAACACGTTTTCTGGTGTTTTCAGCACGCCACAGAGCGTTTGACATGCGGAAACTGCGATATCTTCGGTATCGTTGTTGTTTCCAGCTGAGATATGCATTTTCAGTGATAATCTTCATGATTCTGCTGCTACAAGTGTGCAGAATCACCGAAATCGCTGTTTTAGTGCTATTGAATGTGAAAAACATGTTTTCTGGTGTTTTCAGCACTCCACAGTGCGTTTGATATGCGGAAACTGCGATATCTACGGTATCGTTGTTGTTTCCAGCTGAGATATGCATTTTCTACGATAATCTTCGAGTTTCTTCTGTGACAAGTGTGCAGAATCACCGAAATCGCTGTTTTCGTGCTATTGAATGCGAAAAACACGTTTTCTGGTGTTTTCCGCACTCCACAGTGCGTTTGCTATGCGGAAACTGCCATATCTTCGGTATCGTTGTTGTTTCCAGCTGAGATATGCATTTTCAGTGATAATCTTCATGATTCTGCTGTTACAAGTGTGCAGAAACACCGAAATCGCTGTTTTCGTGCTTTTGAATGCGAAAAACTCGTTTTCTGGTGTTTTCAGCACCCCACAGAGCGTTTGACATGCGGAAACTGCGATATCTTCGGTATCGTTGTTGTTTCCAGCTGAGATATGCATTTTCAGTGATAATCTTCATGATTCTGCTGTTACAAGTGTGCAGAATCACTGAAATCGCTGTTTGGGTGCTATTGAATGCGAAAAACACGTTTTCTGGTGTTTTCAGCACGCCACAGAGCGTTTGACATGCGGAAACTGCGATATCTTCGGTATCGTTGTTGTTTCCAGCTGAGATATGCATTTTCAGTGATAATCTTCATGATTCTGCTGCTACAAGTGTGCAGAATCACCGAAATCGCTGTTTTAGTGCTATTGAATGTGAAAAACATGTTTTCTGGTGTTTTCAGCACTCCACAGTGCGTTTGATATGCGGAAACTGCGATATCTACGGTATCGTTGTTGTTTCCAGCTGAGATATGCATTTTCTACGATAATCTTCGAGTTCCTTCTGTGACAAGTGTGCAGAATCACCGAAATCGCTGTTTTCGTGCTATTGAATGCGAAAAACACGTTGTCTAGTGTTCTCAGCACCCGACAGTGCGTTTGATGTGCGGAAACAGGGATATCTTCGTTTTCGTGGGGTTTCCAGCTGAGATATGCATTTTCAGTGATAATCTTTATGATTCTGCTGTTACAAGTGTGCAGAAACACCGAAATCGCTGTTTTCGTGCTTTTGAATGCGAAAAACACGTTTTCTGGTGTTTTCAGCACCCCACAGAGCGTTTGACATGCGGAAACTGCGATATCTTCGGTATCGTTGTTGTTTCCCGCTGAGATATGCATTTTCAATGATAATCTTCGAGTTTCTTCTGTGGCAAGTGTGCAGAATCACAGAAATCGCTGTTTTCGTGCCATTGAATGCGAAAAACACGTTTTCTGGTGTTTTCAGCACGCCACAGAGCGTTTGACATGCGGAAACTGCGATATCTTCGTTTTGGTGGGGTTTCCGGCTGAGATATGCTTTTTCAGTGATAATCTTCATGATTCTGCTGTTACAAGTGAGCAGAATCACCGAAATCGCTGTTTTCGTGCTACTGAATGCGAAAAACATGTTTTCTGGTGTTTTCAGCACGCCACAGAGCGTTTGACAAGCGGAAACTGCGATATCTTCGGTATTGTTGGGTTTCCAGCTGTGATATGCATTTTCAGTGATAATCTTCATGATTGTGCTGCTACAAGTGTGCAGAATCACTGAAATCGCTGTTTGGGTGCTATTGAATGCGAAAAACACGTTTTCTGGTGTTTTCAGCACGCCACAGAGCGTTTGACATGCGGAAACTGCGATATCTTCGGTATCGTTGTTGTTTCCAGCTGAGATATGCATTTTCAGTGATAATCTTCATGATTCTGCTGCTACAAGTGTGCAGAATCACCGAAATCGCTGTTTTAGTGCTATTGAATGTGAAAAACATGTTTTCTGGTGTTTTCAGCACTCCACAGTGCGTTTGATATGCGGAATCTGCGATATCTACGGTATCGTTGTTGTTTCCAGCTGAGATATGCATTTTCTACGATAATCTTCGAGTTTCTTCTGTGACAAGTGTGCAGAATCACCGAAATCGCTGTTTTCGTGCTATTGAATGCGAAAAACACGTTTTCTGGTGTTTTCCGCACTCCACAGTGCGTTTGCTATGCGGAAACTGCCATATCTTCGGTATCGTTGTTGTTTCCAGCTGAGATATGCATTTTCAGTGATAATCTTCATGATTCTGCTGTTACAAGTGTGCAGAAACACCGAAATCGCTGTTTTCGTGCTTTTGAATGCGAAAAACTCGTTTTCTGGTGTTTTCAGCACCCCACAGAGCGTTTGACATGCGGAAACTGCGATATCTTCGGTATCGTTGTTGTTTCCAGCTGAGATATGCATTTTCAGTGATAATCTTCATGATTCTGCTGTTACAAGTGTGCAGAATCACTGAAATCGCTGTTTGGGTGCTATTGAATGCGAAAAACACGTTTTCTGGTGTTTTCAGCACGCCACAGAGCGTTTGACATGCGGAAACTGCGATATCTTCGGTATCGTTGTTGTTTCCAGCTGAGATATGCATTTTCAGTGATAATCTTCATGATTCTGCTGCTACAAGTGTGCAGAATCACCGAAATCGCTGTTTTAGTGCTATTGAATGTGAAAAACATGTTTTCTGGTGTTTTCAGCACTCCACAGTGCGTTTGATATGCGGAAACTGCGATATCTACGGTATCGTTGTTGTTTCCAGCTGAGATATGCATTTTCTACGATAATCTTCGAGTTTCTTCTGTGACAAGTGTGCAGAATCACCGAAATCGCTGTTTTCGTGCTATTGAATGCGAAAAACACGTTGTCTAGTGTTCTCAGCACCCGACAGTGCGTTTGATGTGCGGAAACAGGGATATCTTCGTTTTCGTGGGGTTTCCAGCTGAGATATGCATTTCCAGTGATAATCTTTATGATTCTGCTGTTACAAGTGTGCAGAAACACCGAAATCGCTGTTTTCGTGCTTTTGAATGCGAAAAACACGTTTTCTGGTGTTTTCAGCACCCCACAGAGCGTTTGACATGCGGAAACTGCGATATCTTCGGTATCGTTGTTGTTTCCAGCTGAGATATGCATTTTCAATGATAATCTTCGAGTTTCTTCTGTGGCAAGTGTGCAGAATCACAGAAATCGCTGTTTTCGTGCCATTGAATGCGAAAAACACGTTTTCTGGTGTTTTCAGCACGCCACAGAGCGTTTGACATGCGGAAACTGCGATATCTTCGTTTTGGTGGGGTTTCCGGCTGAGATATGCTTTTTCAGTGATAATCTTCATGATTCTGCTGTTACAAGTGAGCAGAATCACCGAAATCGCTGTTTTCGTGCTATTGAATGCGAAAAACATGTTTTCTGGTGTTTTCAGCACGCCACTGAGCGTTTGACAAGCGGAAACTGCGATATCTTCGGTATTGTTGGGTTTCCAGCTGTGATATGCATTTTCAGTGATAATCTTCATGATTGTGCTGCTACAAGTGTGCAGAATCACCGAAATCGCTGTTTTCGTGCTATTGAATGCGAAAAACATGTTTTCTGGTGTTTTCAGCACGCCACAGAGCGTTTGACATGCGGAAACTGCGATATCTTCGGTATCGTTGTTGTTTGCAGCTGAGATATGCATTTTCTACGATAATCTTCGAGTTTCTTCTGTGACAAGTGTGCAGAATCACCGAAATCGCTGTTTTCGTGCCATTGAATGCGAAAAACATGTTTTCTGGTGTTTTCAGCACTCCACAGTGCGTTTGATATGCGGAAACTGCCATTTCTTCGGTATCGATGTTGTTTCCAGCTGAGATATGCATTTTCAGTGATAATCTTCATGATTCTGCTGTTACAAGTGTGCAAGATAACCGAAATCGCTGTTTTAGTGCTATTGAATGCGAAAAACACATTTCTTGTGTTTTCAGCACCCGACAGTGCGTTTGATGTGCGGAAACAGGGATATCTTCGGTATCGTTGTTGTTTCCAGCTGAGATATGCATTTTCAGTGATAATCTTCATGATTCTGCTGTTACAAGTGTGCAGAATCACTGAAATCGCTGTTTGCGTGCTATTGAATGCGAAAAACACGTTTTCTGGTGTTTTCAGCACGCCACAGAGCGTTTGACATGCGGAAACTGCGATATCTTCGGTATCGTTGGGTTTCCAGCTGAGATATGCATTTTCAGTGATAATCTTCATGATTCTGCTGTTACAAGTGTGCAGAATCACCGAAATCGCTGTTTTCGTACTATTGAATGCGAAAAACAGGTTTTCTGGTGTTTTCAGCACTCCAAAGTGCGTTTGATATACGGAAACTGCCATATCTCCGGTATCGTTGTTGTTTCCAGCTGAGATATGCATTTTCAGTGATAATCTTCATGATTCTGCTGCTACAAGTGTGCAGAATCACCGAAATCGCTGTTTCAGTGCTATTGAATGTGAAAAACATGTTTTCTGGTGTTTTCAGCACTCCACAGTGCGTTTGATATGCGGAAACTGCGATATCTACGGTATCGTTGTTGTTTCCAGCTGAGATATGCATTTTCTACGATAATCTTCGAGTTTCTTCTGTGACAAGTGTGCAGAATCACCGAAATCGCTGTTTTCGTGCTATTGAATGCGAAAAACACGTTTTCTGGTGTTTTCCGCACTCCACAGTGCGTTTGATATGCGGAAACTGCCATATCTTCGGTATCGTTGTTGTTTCCAGCTGAGATATGCATTTTCAGTGATGATCTTCATGGTTCTGGTGTTACAGGTGTGCAGAATCACTGAAATCGCTGTTTGCGTGCTATTGAATGCGAAAAACACGTTTTCTGGTGTTTTCAGAACGCCACAGAGCGTTTGACATGCGGAAACTGCGATATCTTCGGTATCGTTGTTGTTTCCAGCTGAGATATGCATTTTCAGTGATAATCTTCATGATTTTGCTGTTACAAATGTGCAGAATCACCGAAATCGCTGTTTTCGTGCTTTTGAATGCGAAAAACACGTTTCCTGGTGTTTTCAGCACTCCACAGAGCGTTTGACATGCGGAAACTGCGATATCTTCGGTATCGTTGTTGTTTCCAGCTGAGATATGCATTTTCTACGATAATCTTCATGATTCTGCTTTTACAAGTGTGCAGAATAACCGAAATCGATGTTTTAGTGCTATTGAATGCGAAAAACACGTTGTCTAGTGTTCTCAGCACCCGACAGTGCGTTTGATGTGCGGAAACTGCCATATCTTCGGTATCGATGTTGTTTCCAGCTGAGATATGCATTTTCAGTGATAATCTTCATGATTCTGCTGTTACAAGTGTGCAGAATAACCGAAATCGCTGTTTTAGTGCTATTGAATGCGAAAAACACGTTTTCTTGTGTTTTCAGCACCCGACAGTGCGTTTGATGTGCGGAAACAGGGATATCTTCGGTATCGTTGTTGTTTCCAGCTGAGATATGCATTTTCAGTGATAATCTTCATGATTCTGCTGTTACAAGTGTGCAGAATCACTGAAATCGCTGTTTGCGTGCTATTGAATGCGAAAAATACGTTTTCTGGTGTTTTCAGCACGCCACAGAGCGTTCGACATGCGGAAACTGCGATATCTTCGGTATCGTTGGGTTTCCAGCTGAGATATGCATTTTCAGTGATAATCTTCATGATTCTGCTTTTACAAGTGTGCAGAATAACCGAAATCGCTGTTTTAGTGCTATTGAATGCGAAAAACACGTTTTTTACTGTTCTCAGCACCCGACAGTGCGTTTGATGTGCGGAAACAGGGATATCTTCGGTATCGTTGTTGTTTCCAGCTGAGATATGCATTTTCAGTGATAATCTTCATGATTCTGCTGTTACAAGTGTGCAGAATCACTGAAATCGCTGTTTGCGTGCTATTGAATGCGAAAAACACGTTTTCTGGTGTTTTCAGCACGCCACAGAGCGTTTGACATGCGGAAACTGCGATATCTTCGGTATCGTTGGGTTTCCAGCTGAGATATGCATTTTCAGTGATAATCTTCATTATTCTGCTGTTACAAGTGTGCAGAATCACCGAAATCGCTGTTTTCGTACTATTGAATGCGAAAAACACGTTTTCTAGTGTTCTCAGCACCCGACAGTGCGTTTGACATGCGGAAACTGCGACATCTTCGGTATCGTTGGGTTTCCAGCTGAGATATGCATTTTCAGTGATAATCTTCATGATTCTGCTGTTACAAGTGTGCAGAATCACCGAAATCGCTGTTTTCGTGCTATTGAATGCGAAAAACACGTTTTCTGGTGTTTTCAGCACTCCACAGTGCGTTTGATATGCGGAAACTGCCATATCTTCGGTATCGTTGTTGTTTCCAGCTGAGATATGCATTTTCAGTGATAATCTTCATGATTCTGCTGTTACAAGTGTGCAGAATAACCGAAATCGCTGTTTTAGTGCTATTGAATGCGAAAAACACGTTTTCTTGTGTTTTCAGCACCCGACAGTGCGTTTGATGTGCGGAAACTGCGACATCTTCGGTATCGTTGGGTTTCCAGCTGAGATATGCATTTTCAGTGATAATCTTCATGATTCTGCTGTTACAAGTGTGCAGAATCACCGAAATCGCTGTTTTAGTGCTATTGAATGCGAAAAACACGTTTTCTTGTGTTTTCAGCACCCGACAGTGCGTTTGATGTGCGGAAACAGGGATATCTTCGTTTTCGTGGGGTTTCCAGCTGAGATATGCATTTTCAGTTATAATCTGCATGATTCTGCTGTTACAAGTGTGCAGAAACACCGAAATCGCTGTTTTCGTGCTATTGAATGCGAAAAACACGTTTTCTGTTGTTTTCAGCACTCCACAGTGCGTTTGATATACGGAAACTGCCATATCTTCGGTATCGTTGTTGTTTCCAGCTGAGATATACATTTTCAGTGATAATCTTCATGATTCTGCTGTTACAAGTGTGCAGAATCACCGAAATCGCTGTTTTAGTGCTATTGAATGCGAAAAACACGTTTTCTTGTGTTTTCAGCACCCGACAGTGCGTTTGATGTGCGGAAACAGGGATATCTTCGTTTTCGTGGGGTTTCCAGCTGAGATATGCATTTTCAGTTATAATCTGCATGATTCTGCTGTTACAAGTGTGCAGAATCACCGAAATCGCTGTTTTAGTGCTATTGAATGCGAAAAACACGTTTTCTGGTGTTTTCAGCACTCCACAGTGCGTTTGATATGCGGAAACTGCCATATCTTCGGTATCGTTGTTGTTTCCAGCTGAGATATGCATTTTCAGTGATAATCTTCATGATTCTGCTGTGACAAGTGTGCAGAATCACCGAAATCGCTGTTTTTGTGCTATTGAATGCGAAAAACATGTTTTCTGGTGTTTTCAGCACGCCGCAGAGCGTTTGACATGCGGAAACTGCGATATCTTCGGTATCGTTGTTGTTTCCAGCTGAGATATGCATTTTCAGTGATAATCTTCATGATTCTGCTTTTACAAGTGTGCAGAATAACCGAAATCGCTGTTTTAGTGCTATTGAATGCGAAAAACACGTTTTCTAGTGTTCTCAGCACCCGACAGTGCGTTTGATGTGCGGAAACAGGTATATCTTCGTTTTCGTGGTGTTTCCAGCTGAGATATGCATTTTCAGTGATAATCTTCATGATTCTGCTGTTACAAGTGTGCAGAAACACCGAAATCGCTGTTTTCGTGCTTTTGAATGCGAAAAACACGTTTTCTGGTGTTTTCAGCACGCCACACAGCGTTTGACATGCGGAAACTGCGATATCTTCGGTATCGTTGTTGTTTCCAGCGGAGATATGCATTTTCAGTGATAATCTTCATGATTCTGCTGTTGCAAGTGTGCAGAATAACCGAAATCGCTGTTTTAGTGCTACTGAATGCGAAAAACACGTTTTCTAGTGTTTTCAGCACTCCACAGAGCGTTTGACATGCGGAAACGGCGATATCTTCGGTCTCGTTGTTGTTTCCAGCTGAGATGTGCATTTTCAGTGATAATCTTCATGATTCTGCTGTTACAAGTGTGCAGAATCACCGAAATCGCTGTTTTCGTGCTATTGAATACGAAAAACATGTTTTCTGGTGTTTTCAGCACGCCACAGAGCGTTTCACATGCGGAAACTGCGATATCTTCGGTATCGTTGTTGTTTCCAGCTGAGATATACATTTTCAGTGATAATCTTCATGATTCTGCTGTTACAAGTGTGCAGAATCACCGAAATCGCTATTTTAGTGCTATTGAATGCGAAAAACACGTTTTCTGGTGTTTTCAGCACGCCACAGAGCGTTTGACATGCGGAAACTGCGATATCTTCGGTATCGTTGGGTTTCCAGCTGAGATATGCATTTTCAGTGATAATCTTCATGATTCTGCTGTTACAAGTGTGCAGAATAACCGAAATCGCTGTTTTCGTGCTATTGAATGCGAAAAACAGGTTTTCTGGTGTTTTCAGCACTCCAAAGTGCGTTTGATATACGGAAACTGCCATATCTCCGGTATCGTTGTTGTTTCCAGCTGAGATATGCATTTTCAGTGATAATCTTCATGATTCTGCTGCTACAAGTGTGCAGAATCACCGAAATCGCTGTTTTAGTGCTATTGAATGTGAAAAACATGTTTTCTGGTGTTTTCAGCACTCCACAGTGCGTTTGATATGCGGAAACTGCGATATCTACGGTATCGTTGTTGTTTCCAGCTGAGATATGCATTTTCTACGATAATCTTCGAGTTTCTTCTGTGACAAGTGTGCAGAATCGCCGAAATCGCTGTTTTCGTGCTATTGAATGCGAAAAACACGTTTTCTGGTGTTTTCCGCACTCCACAGTGCGTTTGATATGCGGAAACTGCCATATCTTCGGTATCGTTGTTGTTTCCAGCTGAGATATGCATTTTCAGTGATGATCTTCATGATTCTGTTGTTACAAGTGTGCAGAAACACCGAAATCTCTGTTTTCGTGCTTTTGAATGCGAAAAACACGTTTTCTGGTGTTTTCAGCACGCCACTGAGCGTTTGACATGCGGAAACTGCGATATCTTCGGTATCGTTGTTGTTTCCAGCTGAGATATGCATTTTCAGTGATAATCTTCATGATTTTGCTGTTACAAATGTGCAGAATCACCGAAATCGCTGTTTTCGTGCTTTTGAATGCGAAAAACACGTTTCCTGGTGTTTTCAGCACTCCACAGAGCGTTTGACATGCGGAAACTGCGATATCTTCGGTATCGTTGTTGTTTGCAGCTGAGATATGCATTTTCTACGATAATCTTCATGATTCTGCTTTTACAAGTGTGCAGAATAACCGAAATCGCTGTTTTAGTGCTATTGAATGCGAAAAACACGTTGTCTAGTGTTCTCAGCACCCGACAGTGCGTTTGATGTGCGGAAAAAGGGATATCTTCGTTTTCGTGGGGTTTCCAGCTGAGATATGCATTTTCAGTGATAATCTTTATGATTCTGCTGTTACAAGTGTGCAGAAACACCGAAATCGCTGTTTTCGTGCTTTTGAATGCGAAAAACACGTTTTCTGGTGTTTTCAGCACGCCACAGAGCGTTTGACATGCGGAAACTGCGATATCTTCGGTATCGTTGTTGTTTCCAGCTGAGATATGCATTTTCAGTGATAATCTTCATGATTCTGCTTTTACAAGTGTGCAGAATAACCGAAATCGCTGTTTTAGTGCTATTGAATGCGAAAAACACGTTTTCTAGTGTTCTCAGCACCCGACAGTGCGTTTGATGTGCGGAAACAGGTATATCTTCGTTTTCGTGGTGTTTCCAGCTGAGATATGCATTTTCAGTGATAATCTTCATGATTCTGCTGTTACAAGTGTGCAGAAACACCGAAATCGCTGTTTTCGTGCTTTTGAATGCGAAAAACACGTTTTCTGGTGTTTTCAGCACGCCACACAGCGTTTGACATGCGGAAACTGCGATATCTTCGGTATCGTTGTTGTTTCCAGCGGAGATATGCATTTTCAGTGATAATGTTCATGATTCTGCTGTTGCAAGTGTGCAGAATAACCGAAATCGCTGTTTTAGTGCTACTGAATGCGAAAAACACTTTTTCTAGTGTTTTCAGCACTCCACAGAGCGTTTGACATGCGGAAACGGCGATATCTTCGGTCTCGTTGTTGTTTCCAGCTGAGATGTGCATTTTCAGTGATAATCTTCATGATTCTGCTGTTACAAGTGTGCAGAATCACCGAAATCGCTGTTTTCGTGCTATTGAATACGAAAAACATGTTTTCTGGTGTTTTCAGCACGCCACAGAGCGTTTCACATGCGGAAACTGCGATATCTTCGGTATCGTTGTTGTTTCCAGCTGAGATATACATTTTCAGTGATAATCTTCATGATTCTGCTGTTACAAGTGTGCAGAATCACCGAAATCGCTGTTTTAGTGCTATTGAATGCGAAAAACACGTTTTCTGGTGTTTTCAGCACGCCACAGAGCGTTTGACATGCGGAAACTGCGATATCTTCGGTATCGTTGGGTTTCCAGCTGAGATATGCATTTTCAGTGATAATCTTCATGATTCTGCTGTTACAAGTGTGCAGAATAACCGAAATCGCTGTTTTCGTGCTATTGAATGCGAAAAACAGGTTTTCTGGTGTTTTCAGCACTCCAAAGTGCGTTTGATATACGGAAACTGCCATATCTCCGGTATCGTTGTTGTTTCCAGCTGAGATATGCATTTTCAGTGATAATCTTCATGATTCTGCTGCTACAAGTGTGCAGAATCACCGAAATCGCTGTTTTAGTGCTATTGAATGTGAAAAACATGTTTTCTGGTGTTTTCAGCACTCCACAGTGCGTTTGATATGCGGAAACTGCGATATCTACGGTATCGTTGTTGTTTCCAGCTGAGATATGCATTTTCTACGATAATCTTCGAGTTTCTTCTGTGACAAGTGTGCAGAATCGCCGAAATCGCTGTTTTCGTGCTATTGAATGCGAAAAACACGTTTTCTGGTGTTTTCCGCACTCCACAGTGCGTTTGATATGCGGAAACTGCCATATCTTCGGTATCGTTGTTGTTTCCAGCTGAGATATGCATTTTCAGTGATGATCTTCATGATTCTGCTGTTACAAGTGTGCAGAAACCCCGAAATCTCTGTTTTCGTGCTTTTGAATGCGAAAAACACGTTTTCTGGTGTTTTCAGCACGCCACTGAGCGTTTGACATGCGGAAACTGCGATATCTTCGGTATCGTTGTTGTTTCCAGCTGAGATATGCATTTTCAGTGATAATCTTCATGATTTTGCTGTTACAAATGTGCAGAATCACCGAAATCGCTGTTTTCGTGCTTTTGAATGCGAAAAACACGTTTCCTGGTGTTTTCAGCACTCCACAGAGCGTTTGACATGCGGAAACTGCGATATCTTCGGTATCGTTGTTGTTTGCAGCTGAGATATGCATTTTCTACGATAATCTTCATGATTCTGCTTTTACAAGTGTGCAGAATAACCGAAATCGCTGTTTTAGTGCTATTGAATGCGAAAAACACGTTGTCTAGTGTTCTCAGCACCCGACAGTGCGTTTGATGTGCGGAAAAAGGGATATCTTCGTTTTCGTGGGGTTTCCAGCTGAGATATGCATTTTCAGTGATAATCTTTATGATTCTGCTGTTACAAGTGTGCAGAAACACCGAAATCGCTGTTTTCGTGCTTTTGAATGCGAAAAACACGTTTTCTGGTGTTTTCAGCACGCCACAGAGCGTTTGACATGCGGAAACTGCGATATCTTCGGTCTCGTTGTTGTTTCCAGCTGAGATGTGCATTTTCAGTGATAATCTTCATGATTCTGCTTTTACAAGTGTGCAGAATAACCGAAATCGCTGTTTTAGTGCTATTGAATGCGAAAAACACGTTTTTTACTGTTCTCAGCACCCGACAGTGCGCTTGATGTGCGGAAACAGGGATATCTTCGTTTTGGTGGGGTTTCCGGCTGAGATATGCTTTTTCAGTGATAATCTTCATGATTCTGCTGTTACAAGTGAGCAGAATCACCGAAATCGCTGTTTTCGTGCTATTGAATGCGAAAAACATGTTTTCTGATGTTTTCAGCACGCCACAGAGCGTTTGACAAGCGGAAACTGCGATATCTTCGGTATCGTTGGGTTTCCAGCTGTGATATGCATTTTCAGTGATAATCTTCATGATTGTGCTGCTACAAGTGTGCAGAATCACCGAAATCGCTGTTTTCGTGCTATTGAATGCGAAAAACATGTTTTCTGGTGTTTTCAGCACGCCACAGAGCGTTTGACATGCGGAAACTGCGATATCTTCGGTATCGTTGTTGTTTCCAGCTGAGATATGCATTTTCTACGATAATCTTCGAGTTTCTTCTGTGACAAGTGTGCAGAATCACCGAAATCGCTGTTTTCGTGCCATTGAATGCGAAAAACACGTTTTCTGGTGTTTTCAGCACTCCACAGTGCGTTTGATATGCGGAAACTGCCATATCTTCGGTATCGATGTTGTTTCCAGCTGAGATATGCATTTTCAGTGATAATCTTCATGATTCTGCTGTTACAAGTGTGCAGAATAACCGAAATCGCTGTTTTAGTGCTATTGAATGCGAAAAACACGTTTTCTTGTGTTTTCAGCACCCGACAGTGCGTTTGATGTGCGGAAACAGGGATATCTTCGGTGTCGTTGTTGTTTCCAGCTGAGATATGCATTTTCAGTGATAATCTTCATGATTCTGCTGTTACAAGTGTGCAGAATCACTGAAATCGCTGTTTGCGTGCTATTGAATGCGAAAAACACGTTTTCAGGTGTTTTCAGCACGCTACAGAGCGTTTGACATGCGGAAACTGCGATATCTTCGGTATCGTTGGGTTTCCAGCTGAGATATGCATTTTCAGTGATAATCTTCATGATTCTGCTGTTACAAGTGTGCAGAATCACTGAAATCGCTGTTTGCGTGCTATTGAATGCGAAAAACACGTTTTCTAGTGTTCTCAGCACCCGACAGTGCGTTTGATATACGGAAACTGCCATATCTCCGGTATCGTTGTTGTTTCCAGCTGAGATATGCATTTTCAGTGATAATCTTCATGATTCTGCTGCAACAAGTGTGCAGAATCACCGAAATCGCTGTTTTAGTGCTATTGAATGTGAAAAACATGTTTTCTGGTGTTTTCAGCACTCCACAGTGCGTTTGATATGCGGAAACTGCGATATCTACGGTATCGTTGTTGTTTCCAGCTGAGATATGCATTTTCTACGATAATCTTCGAGTTTCTTCTGTGACAAAGTGTGCAGAATCACCGAAATCGCTGTTTTCGTGCTATTGAATGCGAAAAACACGTTTTCTGGTGTTTTCCGCACTCCACAGTGCGTTTGATATGCGGAAACTGCCATATCTTCGGTATCGTTGTTGTTTCCAGCTGAGATATGCATTTTCAGTGATGATCTTCATGGTTCTGCTGTTACAAATGTGCAGAATCACCGAAATCGCTGTTTTCGTGCTTTTGAATGCGAAAAACACGTTTCCTGGTGTTTTCAGCACTCCACAGAGCGTTTGACATGCGGAAACTGCGATATCTTCGGTATCGTTGTTGTTTCCAGCTGAGATATGCATTTTCTACGATAATCTTCATGATTCTGCTTTTACAAGTGTGCAGAATAACCGAAATCGCTGTTTTAGTGCTATTGAATGCGAAAAACACGTTTTCTGGTGTTTTCAGCACTCCACAGTGCGTTTGATATACGGAAACTGCCATATCTTCGGTATCGTTGTTGTTTCCAGCAGAGATATACATTTTCAGTGATAATCTTCATGATTCTGCTGTTACAAGTGTGCAGAATCACCGAAATCGCTGTTTTTGTGCTATTGAATGCGAAAAACACGTTTTCTGGTGTTTTCAGCACGCCACACAGCGTTTGACATGCGGTAACTGCGATATCTTCGGTATCGTTGTTGTTTCCAGCTGAGATATGCATTTTCAGTGATAATCTTCATGGTTCTGCTGTTACAGGTGTGCAGAATCACTGAAATCGCTGTTTGCGTGCTATTGAATGCGAAAAACACGTTTTCTGGTGTTTTCAGCACGCCACAGACCGTTTGACATGCGGAAACTGCGATATCTTCGGTATCGTTGGGTTTCCAGCTGAGATGTGCATTTTCAGTGATAATCTCCATGATTCTGCTGTTACAAGTGTGCAGAATCACCGAAATCGCTGTTTTCGTGCTATTGAATGCGAAAAACACGTTTTCTGGTGTTTTCAGCACTCCACAGAGCGTTTGACATGCGGAAACTGCGATATCTTCGGTCTCGTTGTTGTTTCCAGCTGAGATGTGCATTTTCAGTGATAATCTTCATGATTCTGCTTTTACAAGTGTGCAGAATAACCGAAATCGCTGTTTTAGTGCTATTGAATGCGAAAAACACGTTTTTTACTGTTCTCAGCACCCGACAGTGCGCTTGATGTGCGGAAACAGGGATATCTTCGTTTTGGTGGGGTTTCCGGCTGAGATATGCTTTTTCAGTGATAATCTTCATGATTCTGCTGTTACAAGTGTGCAGAATCACTGAAATCGCTGTTTGCGTGCTATTGAATGCGAAAAACACGTTTTCTGGTGTTTTCAGCACGCCACAGAGCGTTTGACATGCGGAAACTGCGATATCTTCGGTATCGTTGTTGTTTCCAGCTGAGATATGCATTTTCTACGATAATCTTCGAGTTTCTTCTGTGACAAGTGTGCAGAATCACCGAAATCGCTGTTTTCGTGCCATTGAATGCGAAAAACACGTTTTCTGGTGTTTTCAGCACTCCACAGTGCGTTTGATATGCGGAAACTGCCATATCTTCGGTATCGATGTTGTTTCCAGCTGAGATATGCATTTTCAGTGATAATCTTCATGATTATGCTGTTACAAGTGTGCAGAATAACCGAAATCGCTGTTTTAGTGCTATTGAATGCGAAAAACACGTTTTCTTGTGTTTTCAGCACCCGACAGTGCGTTTGATGTGCGGAAACAGGGATATCTTCGGTATCGTTGTTGTTTCCAGCTGAGATATGCTTTTTCAGTGATAATCTTCATGATTCTGCTGTTACAAGTGTGCAGAATCACTGAAATCGCTGTTTGCGTGCTATTGAATGCGAAAAACACGTTTTCTGGTGTTTTCAGCACGCCAGAGAGCGTTTGACATGCGGAAACTGCGATATCTTCGGTATCGTTGGGTTTCCAGCTGAGATATGCATTTTCAGTGATAATCTTCATGATTCTGCTGTTACAAGTGTGCAGAATCACCAAAATCGCTGTTTTCGTGCTATTGAATGCGAAAAACACGTTTTCTAGTGTTCTCAGCACCCGACAGTGCGTTTGATGTGCGGAAACAGGGATATCTTCGTTTTCGTGGGGTTTCCAGCTGAGATATGCATTTTCAGTGATAATCTTCATGATTCTGCTGTTACAAGTGTGCAGAATCACTGAAATCGCTGTTTGCGTGCTATTGAATGCGAAAAACACGTTTTCTGGTGTTTTCAGCACGCCACAGAGCGTTTGACATGCGGAAACTGCGATATCTTCGGTATCGTTGGGTTTCCAGCTGAGATATGCATTTTCAGTGATAATCTTCATGATTCTGCTGTTACAAGTGTGCAGAATAACCGAAATCGCTGTTTTCGTGCAATTGAATGCGAAAAACAGGTTTTCTGGTGTTTTCAGCACTCCAAAGTGCGTTTGATATACGGAAACTGCCATATCTCCGGTATCGTTGTTGTTTCCAGCTGAGATATGCATTTTCAGTGATAATCTTCATGATTCTGCTGCTACAAGTGTGCAGAATCACCGAAATCGCTGTTTTAGTGCTATTGAATGTGAAAAACATGTTTTCTGGTGTTTTCAGCACTCCACAGTGCGTTTGACATGCGGAAACTGCGATACCTTCGGTATCGTTGTTGTTTCCAGCTGAGATATGCATTTTCAGTGATAATCTTCATGATTCTGCTGTTACAAGTGTGCAGAATCACTGAAATCGCTGTTTGCGTGCTATTGAATGCGAAAAACACGTTTTCTGGTGTTTTCAGCACGCCACAGAGCGTTTGACATGCGGAAACTGCGATATCTTCGGTATCGTTGGGTTTCCAGCTGAGATATGCATTTTCAGTGATAATCTTCATGATTCTGCTGTTACAAGTGTGCAGAATAACCGAAATCGCTGTTTTCGTGCTATTGAATGCGAAAAACAGGTTTTCTGGTGTTTTCAGCACTCCACAGTGCGTTTGATATGCGGAAACTGCGATATCTACGGTATCGTTGTTGTTTCCTGCTGAGATATGCATTTTCTACGATAATCTTCGAGTTTCTTCTGTGACAAAGTGTGCAGAATCACCGAAATCGCTGTTTTCGTGCTATTGAATGCGAAAAACACGTTTTCTGGTGTTTTCCGCACTCCACAGTGCGTTTGATATGCGGAAACTGCCATATCTTCGGTATCGTTGTTGTTTCCAGCTGAGATATGCATTTTCAGTGATGATCTTCATGGTTCTGCTGTTACAGGTGTGCACAATCACTGAAATCGCTGTTTGCGTGCTATTGAATGCGAAAAACACGTTTTCTGGTGTTTTCAGCACGCCACAGAGCGTTTGACATGCGGAAACTGCGATATCTTCGGTATCGTTGTTGTTTCCAGCTGAGATATGCATTTTCAGTGATAATCTTCATGATTCTGCTGTTACAGGTGTGCAGAATCACTGAAATCGCTGTTTGCGTGATATTGAATGCGAAAAACACGTTTTCTGGTGTTTTCAGCACGCCACAGAGCGTTTGACATGCAGAAACTGCGATATCTTCGGTATCGTTGGGTTTCCAGCTGAGATATGCATTTTCAGTGATAATCTTCATGATTCTGCTGTTACAAGTGTGCAGAATAACCGAAATCGCTGTTTTCGTGCTATTGAATGCGAAAAACAGGTTTTCTGGTGTTTTCAGCACTCCAAAGTGCGTTTGATATACGGAAACTGCCATATCTCCGGTATCGTTGTTGTTTCCAGCTGAGATATGCATTTTCAGTGATAATCTTCATGATTCTGCTGCTACAAGTGTGCAGAATCACCGAAATCGCTGTTTTAGTGCTATTGAATGTGAAAAACATGTTTTCTGGTGTTTGCAGCACTCCACAGTGCGTTTGATATGCGGAAACTGCGATATCTACGGTATCGTTGTTGTTTCCAGCTGAGATATGCATTTTCTACGATAATCTTCGAGTTTCTGCTGTTACAAGTGTGCAGAAACCCCGAAATCTCTGTTTTCGTGCTTTTGAATGCGAAAAACACGTTTTCTGGTGTTTTCAGCACGCCACTGAGCGTTTGACATGCGGAAACTGCGATATCTTCGGTATCGTTGTTGTTTCCAGCTGAGATATGCATTTTCAGTGATAATCTTCATGATTTTGCTGTTACAAATGTGCAGAATCACCGAAATCGCTGTTTTCGTGCTTTTGAATGCGAAAAACACGTTTCCTGGTGTTTTCAGCACTCCACAGAGCGTTTGACATGCGGAAACTGCGATATCTTCGGTATCGTTGTTGTTTCCAGCTGAGATATGCATTTTCTACGATAATCTTCATGATTCTGCTTTTACAAGTGTGCAGAATAACCGAAATCGCTGTTTTAGTGCTATTGAATGCGAAAAACACGTTTTCTGGTGTTTTCAGCACTCCACAGTGCGTTTGATATACGGAAACTGCCATATCTTCGGTATCGTTGTTGTTTCCAGCAGAGATATACATTTTCAGTGATAATCTTCATGATTCTGCTGTTACAAGTGTGCAGAATCACCGAAATCGCTGTTTTAGTGCTATTGAATGCGAAAAACACGTTTTCTGGTGTTTTCAGCACTCCACAGTGCGTTTGATAAGCGGAAACTGCCATATCTTCGGTATCGTTGTTGTTTCCAGCTGAGATATGCATTTCCAGTGACAATCTTCATGATTCTGCTGTTACAAGTGTGCAGAATCACCGAAATCGCTGTTTTTGTGCTATTGAATGCGAAAAACACGTTTTCTGGTGTTTTCAGCACGCCACACAGCGTTTGACATGCGGAAACTGCGATATCTTCGGTATCGTTGTTGTTTCCAGCTGAGATATGCATTTTCAGTGATAATGTTCATGATTCTGCTGTTGCAAGTGTGCAGAATAACCGAAATCGCTGTTTTAGTGCTACTGAATGCGAAAAACACTTTTTCTAGTGTTTTCAGCACTCCACAGAGCGTTTGACATGCGGAAACGGCGATATCTTCGGTCTCGTTGTTGTTTCCAGCTGAGATGTGCATTTTCAGTGATAATCTTCATGATTCTGCTGTTACAAGTGTGCAGAATCACCGAAATCGCTGTTTTCGTGCTATTGAATACGAAAAACATGTTTTCTGGTGTTTTCAGCACGCCACAGAGCGTTTCACATGCGGAAACTGCGATATCTTCGGTATCGTTGTTGTTTCCAGCTGAGATATACATTTTCAGTGATAATCTTCATGATTCTGCTGTTACAAGTGTGCAGAATCACCGAAATCGCTGTTTTAGTGCTATTGAATGCGAAAAACACGTTTTCTGGTGTTTTCAGCACGCCACAGAGCGTTTGACATGCGGAAACTGCGATATCTTCGGTATCGTTGGGTTTCCAGCTGAGATATGCATTTTCAGTGATAATCTTCATGATTCTGCTGTTACAAGTGTGCAGAATAACCGAAATCGCTGTTTTCGTGCTATTGAATGCGAAAAACAGGTTTTCTGGTGTTTTCAGCACTCCAAAGTGCGTTTGATATACGGAAACTGCCATATCTCCGGTATCGTTGTTGTTTCCAGCTGAGATATGCATTTTCAGTGATAATCTTCATGATTCTGCTGCTACAAGTGTGCAGAATCACCGAAATCGCTGTTTTAGTGCTATTGAATGTGAAAAACATGTTTTCTGGTGTTTTCAGCACTCCACAGTGCGTTTGATATGCGGAAACTGCGATATCTACGGTATCGGTGTTGTTTCCAGCTGAGATATGCATTTTCTACGATAATCTTCGAGTTTCTTCTGTGACAAGTGTGCAGAATCGCCGAAATCGCTGTTTTCGTGCTATTGAATGCGAAAAACACGTTTTCTGGTGTTTTCCGCACTCCACAGTGCGTTTGATATGCGGAAACTGCCATATCTTCGGTATCGTTGTTGTTTCCAGCTGAGATATGCATTTTCAGTGATGATCTTCATGATTCTGCTGTTACAAGTGTGCAGAAACCCCGAAATCTCTGTTTTCGTGCTTTTGAATGCGAAAAACACGTTTTCTGGTGTTTTCAGCACGCCACTGAGCGTTTGACATGCGGAAACTGCGATATCTTCGGTATCGTTGTTGTTTCCAGCTGAGATATGCATTTTCAGTGATAATCTTCATGATTTTGCTGTTACAAATGTGCAGAATCACCGAAATCGCTGTTTTCGTGCTTTTGAATGCGAAAAACACGTTTCCTGGTGTTTTCAGCACTCCACAGAGCGTTTGACATGCGGAAACTGCGATATCTTCGGTATCGTTGTTGTTTGCAGCTGAGATATGCATTTTCTACGATAATCTTCATGATTCTGCTTTTACAAGTGTGCAGAATAACCGAAATCGCTGTTTTAGTGCTATTGAATGCGAAAAACACGTTGTCTAGTGTTCTCAGCACCCGACAGTGCGTTTGATGTGCGGAAAAAGGGATATCTTCGTTTTCGTGGGGTTTCCAGCTGAGATATGCATTTTCAGTGATAATCTTTATGATTCTGCTGTTACAAGTGTGCAGAAACACCGAAATCGCTGTTTTCGTGCTTTTGAATGCGAAAAACACGTTTTCTGGTGTTTTCAGCACGCCACAGAGCGTTTGACATGCGGAAACTGCGATATCTTCGGTCTCGTTGTTGTTTCCAGCTGAGATGTGCATTTTCAGTGATAATCTTCATGATTCTGCTTTTACAAGTGTGCAGAATAACCGAAATCGCTGTTTTAGTGCTATTGAATGCGAAAAACACGTTTTTTACTGTTCTCAGCACCCGACAGTGCGCTTGATGTGCGGAAACAGGGATATCTTCGTTTTGGTGGGGTTTCCGGCTGAGATATGCTTTTTCAGTGATAATCTTCATGATTCTGCTGTTACAAGTGAGCAGAATCACCGAAATCGCTGTTTTCGTGCTATTGAATGCGAAAAACATGTTTTCTGGTGTTTTCAGCACGCCACAGAGCGTTTGACAAGCGGAAACTGCGATATCTTCGGTATCGTTGGGTTTCCAGCTGTGATATGCATTTTCAGTGATAATCTTCATGATTGTGCTGCTACAAGTGTGCAGAATCACCGAAATCGCTGTTTTCGTGCTATTGAATGCGAAAAACATGTTTTCTGGTGTTTTCAGCACGCCACAGAGCGTTTGACATGCGGAAACTGCGATATCTTCGGTATCGTTGTTGTTTCCAGCTGAGATATGCATTTTCTACTATAATCTTCGAGTTTCTTCTGTGACAAGTGTGCAGAATCACCGAAATCGCTGTTTTCGTGCCATTGAATGCGAAAAACACGTTTTCTGGTGTTTTCAGCACTCCACAGTGCGTTTGATATGCGGAAACTGCCATATCTTCGGTATCGATGTTGTTTCCAGCTGAGATATGCATTTTCAGTGATAATCTTCATGATTCTGCTGTTACAAGTGTGCAGAATAACCGAAATCGCTGTTTTAGTGCTATTGAATGCGAAAAACACGTTTTCTTGTGTTTTCAGCAACCGACAGTGCGTTTGATGTGCGGAAACAGGGATATCTTCGGTGTCGTTGTTGTTTCCAGCTGAGATATGCATTTTCAGTGATAATCTTCATGATTCTGCTGTTACAAGTGTGCAGAATCACTGAAATCGCTGTTTGCGTGCTATTGAATGCGAAAAACACGTTTTCAGGTGTTTTCAGCACGCTACAGAGCGTTTGACATGCGGAAACTGCGATATCTTCGGTATCGTTGGGTTTCCAGCTGAGATATGCATTTTCAGTGATAATCTTCATGATTCTGCTGTTACAAGTGTGCAGAATCACTGAAATCGCTGTTTGCGTGCTATTGAATGCGAAAAACACGTTTTCTAGTGTTCTCAACACCCGACAGTGCGTTTGATATACGGAAACTGCCATATCTCCGGTATCGTTGTTGTTTCCAGCTGAGATATGCATTTTCAGTGATAATCTTCATGATTCTGCTGCAACAAGTGTGCAGAATCACCGAAATCGCTGTTTTAGTGCTATTGAATGTGAAAAACATGTTTTCTGGTGTTTTCAGCACTCCACAGTGCGTTTGATATGCGGAAACTGCGATATCTACGGTATCGTTGTTGTTTCCAGCTGAGATATGCATTTTCTACGATAATCTTCGAGTTTCTTCTGTGACAAAGTGTGCAGAATCACCGAAATCGCTGTTTTCGTGCTATTGAATGCGAAAAACACGTTTTCTGGTGTTTTCCGCACTCCACAGTGCGTTTGATATGCGGAAACTGCCATATCTTCGGTATCGTTGTTGTTTCCAGCTGAGATATGCATTTTCAGTGATGATCTTCATGGTTCTGCTGTTACAGGTGTGCACAATCACTGAAATCGCTGTTTGCGTGCTATTGAATGCGAAAAACACGTTTTCTGGTGTTTTCAGCACGCCACAGAGCGTTTGACATGCGGAAACTGCGATATCTTCGGTATCGTTGTTGTTTCCAGCTGAGATATGCATTTTCAGTGATAATCTTCATGATTCTGCTGTTACAGGTGTGCAGAATCACTGAAATCGCTGTTTGCGTGATATTGAATGCGAAAAACACGTTTTCTGGTGTTTTCAGCACGCCACAGAGCGTTTGACATGCGGAAACTGCGATATCTTCGGTATCGTTGGGTTTCCAGCTGAGATATGCATTTTCAGTGATAATCTTCATGATTCTGCTGTTACAAGTGTGCAGAATAACCGAAATCGCTGTTTTCGTGCTATTGAATGCGAAAAACAGGTTTTCTGGTGTTTTCAGCACTCCAAAGTGCGTTTGATATACGGAAACTGCCATATCTCCGGTATCGTTGTTGTTTCCAGCTGAGATATGCATTTTCAGTGATAATCTTCATGATTCTGCTGCTACAAGTGTGCAGAATCACCGAAATCGCTGTTTTAGTGCTATTGAATGTGAAAAACATGTTTTCTGGTGTTTGCAGCACTCCACAGTGCGTTTGATATGCGGAAACTGCGATATCTACGGTATCGTTGTTGTTTCCAGCTGAGATATGCATTTTCTACGATAATCTTCGAGTTTCTGCTGTTACAAGTGTGCAGAAACCCCGAAATCTCTGTTTTCGTGCTTTTGAATGCGAAAAACACGTTTTCTGGTGTTTTCAGCACGCCACTGAGCGTTTGACATGCGGAAACTGCGATATCTTCGGTATCGTTGTTGTTTCCAGCTGAGATATGCATTTTCAGTGATAATCTTCATGATTTTGCTGTTACAAATGTGCAGAATCACCGAAATCGCTGTTTTCGTGCTTTTGAATGCGAAAAACACGTTTCCTGGTGTTTTCAGCACTCCACAGAGCGTTTGACATGCGGAAACTGCGATATCTTCGGTATCGTTGTTGTTTCCAGCTGAGATATGCATTTTCTACGATAATCTTCATGATTCTGCTTTTACAAGTGTGCAGAATAACCGAAATCGCTGTTTTAGTGCTATTGAATGCGAAAAACACGTTTTCTGGTGTTTTCAGCACTCCACAGTGCGTTTGATATACGGAAACTGCCATATCTTCGGTATCGTTGTTGTTTCCAGCAGAGATATACATTTTCAGTGATAATCTTCATGATTCTGCTGTTACAAGTGTGCAGAATCACCGAAATCGCTGTTTTAGTGCTATTGAATGCGAAAAACACGTTTTCTGGTGTTTTCAGCACTCCACAGTGCGTTTGATAAGCGGAAACTGCCATATCTTCGGTATCGTTGTTGTTTCCAGCTGAGATATGCATTTCCAGTGACAATCTTCATGATTCTGCTGTTACAAGTGTGCAGAATCTCCGAAATCGCTGTTTTTGTGCTATTGAATGCGAAAAACACGTTTTCTGGTGTTTTCAGCACGCCACACAGCGTTTGACATGCGGAAACTGCGATATCTTCGGTATCTTTGTTGTTTCCAGCTGAGATATGCATTTTCAGTGATAATCTTCATGGTTCTGCTGTTACAGGTGTGCAGAATCACTGAAATCGCTGTTTGCGTGCTATTGAATGCGAAAAACACGTTTTCTGGTGTTTTCAGCACGCCACAGACCGTTTGACATGCGGAAACTGCGATATCTTCGGTATCGTTGGGTTTCCAGCTGAGATATGCATTTTCAGTGATAATCTCCATGATTCTGCTGTTACAAGTGTGCAGAATCACCGAAATCGCTGTTTTCGTGCTATTGAATGCGAAAAACACGTTTTCTGGTGTTTTCAGCACTCCACAGAGCGTTTGACATGCGGAAACTGCGATATCTTCGGTCTCGTTGTTGTTTCCAGCTGAGATGTGCATTTTCAGTGATAATCTTCATGATTCTGCTTTTACAAGTGTGCAGAATAACCGAAATCGCTGTTTTAGTGCTATTGAATGCGAAAAACACGTTTTTTACTGTTCTCAGCACCCGACAGTGCGCTTGATGTGCGGAAACAGGGATATCTTCGTTTTGGTGGGGTTTCCGGCTGAGATATGCTTTTTCAGTGATAATCTTCATGATTCTGCTGTTACAAGTGTGCAGAATCACTGAAATCGCTGTTTGCGTGCTATTGAATGCGAAAAACACGTTTTCTGGTGTTTTCAGCACGCCACAGAGCGTTTGACATGCGGAAACTGCGATATCTTCGGTATCGTTGTTGTTTCCAGCTGAGATATGCATTTTCTACGATAATCTTCGAGTTTCTTCTGTGACAAGTGTGCAGAATCACCGAAATCGCTGTTTTCGTGCCATTGAATGCGAAAAACACGTTTTCTGGTGTTTTCAGCACTCCACAGTGCGTTTGATATGCGGAAACTGCCATATCTTCGGTATCGATGTTGTTTCCAGCTGAGATATGCATTTTCAGTGATAATCTTCATGATTATGCTGTTACAAGTGTGCAGAATAACCGAAATCGCTGTTTTAGTGCTATTGAATGCGAAAAACACGTTTTCTTGTGTTTTCAGCACCCGACAGTGCGTTTGATGTGCGGAAACAGGGATATCTTCGGTATCGTTGTTGTTTCCAGCTGAGATATGCTTTTTCAGTGATAATCTTCATGATTCTGCTGTTACAAGTGTGCAGAATCACTGAAATCGCTGTTTGCGTGCTATTGAATGCGAAAAACACGTTTTCTGGTGTTTTCAGCACGCCACAGAGCGTTTGACATGCGGAAACTGCGATATCTTCGGTATCGTTGGGTTTCCAGCTGAGATATGCATTTTCAGTGATAATCTTCATGATTCTGCTGTTACAAGTGTGCAGAATCACCGAAATCGCTGTTTTCGTGCTATTGAATGCGAAAAACACGTTTTCTAGTGTTCTCAGCACCCGACAGTGCGTTTGATGTGCGGAAACAGGGATATCTTCGTTTTCGTGGGGTTTCCAGCTGAGATATGCATTTTCAGTGATAATCTTCATGATTCTGCTGTTACAAGTGTGCAGAATCACTGAAATCGCTGTTTGCGTGCTATTGAATGCGAAAAACACGTTTTCTGGTGTTTTCAGCACGCCACAGAGCGTTTGACATGCGGAAACTGCGATATCTTCGGTCTCGTTGTTGTTTCCAGCTGAGATGTGCATTTTCAGTGATAATCTTCATGATTCTGCTTTTACAAGTGTGCAGAATAACCGAAATCGCTGTTTTAGTGCTATTGAATGCGAAAAACACGTTTTTTACTGTTCTCAGCACCCGACAGTGCGCTTGATGTGCGGAAACAGGGATATCTTCGTTTTGGTGGGGTTTCCGGCTGAGATATGCTTTTTCAGTGATAATCTTCATGATTCTGCTGTTACAAGTGTGCAGAATCACTGAAATCGCTGTTTGCGTGCTATTGAATGCGAAAAACACGTTTTCTGGTGTTTTCAGCACGCCACAGAGCGTTTGACATGCGGAAACTGCGATATCTTCGGTATCGTTGTTGTTTCCAGCTGAGATATGCATTTTCTACGATAATCTTCGAGTTTCTTCTGTGACAAGTGTGCAGAATCACCGAAATCGCTGTTTTCGTGCCATTGAATGCGAAAAACACGTTTTCTGGTGTTTTCAGCACTCCACAGTGCGTTTGATATGCGGAAACTGCCATATCTTCGGTATCGATGTTGTTTCCAGCTGAGATATGCATTTTCAGTGATAATCTTCATGATTATGCTGTTACAAGTGTGCAGAATAACCGAAATCGCTGTTTTAGTGCTATTGAATGCGAAAAACACGTTTTCTTGTGTTTTCAGCACCCGACAGTGCGTTTGATGTGCGGAAACAGGGATATCTTCGGTATCGTTGTTGTTTCCAGCTGAGATATGCTTTTTCAGTGATAATCTTCATGATTCTGCTGTTACAAGTGTGCAGAATCACTGAAATCGCTGTTTGCGTGCTATTGAATGCGAAAAACACGTTTTCTGGTGTTTTCAGCACGCCACAGAGCGTTTGACATGCGGAAACTGCGATATCTTCGGTATCGTTGGGTTTCCAGCTGAGATATGCATTTTCAGTGATAATCTTCATGATTCTGCTGTTACAAGTGTGCAGAATCACCGAAATCGCTGTTTTCGTGCTATTGAATGCGAAAAACACGTTTTCTAGTGTTCTCAGCACCCGACAGTGCGTTTGATGTGCGGAAACAGGGATATCTTCGTTTTCGTGGGGTTTCCAGCTGAGATATGCATTTTCAGTGATAATCTTCATGATTCTGCTGTTACAAGTGTGCAGAATCACTGAAATCGCTGTTTGCGTGCTATTGAATGCGAAAAACACGTTTTCTGGTGTTTTCAGCACGCCACAGAGCGTTTGACATGCGGAAACTGCGATATCTTCGGTATCGTTGTTGTTTCCAGCTGAGATATGCATTTTCAGTGATAATCTTCATGATTCTGCTGTTACAAGTGTGCAGAATAACCGAAATCGCTGTTTTCGTGCAATTGAATGCGAAAAACACGTTTTCTGGTGTTTTCAGCACTCCACAGTGCGTTTGATATGCGGAAACTGCCATATCTTCGGTATCGATGTTGTTTCCAGCTGAGATATGCATTTTCAGTGATAATCTTCATGATTATGCTGTTACAAGTGTGCAGAATAACCGAAATCGCTGTTTTAGTGCTATTGAATGCGAAAAACACGTTTTCTTGTGTTTTCAGCACCCGACAGTGCGTTTGATGTGCGGAAACAGGGATATCTTCGGTATCGTTGTTGTTTCCAGCTGAGATATGCTTTTTCAGTGATAATCTTCATGATTCTGCTGTTACAAGTGTGCAGAATCACTGAAATCGCTGTTTGCGTGCTATTGAATGCGAAAAACACGTTTTCTGGTGTTTTCAGCACGCCACAGAGCGTTTGACATGCGGAAACTGCGATATCTTCGGTATCGTTGGGTTTCCAGCTGAGATATGCATTTTCAGTGATAATCTTCATGATTCTGCTGTTACAAGTGTGCAGAATCACCGAAATCGCTGTTTTCGTGCTATTGAATGCGAAAAACACGTTTTCTAGTGTTCTCAGCACCCGACAGTGCGTTTGATGTGCGGAAACAGGGATATCTTCGTTTTCGTGGGGTTTCCAGCTGAGATATGCATTTTCAGTGATAATCTTCATGATTCTGCTGTTACAAGTGTGCAGAATCACTGAAATCGCTGTTTGCGTGCTATTGAATGCGAAAAACACGTTTTCTGGTGTTTTCAGCACGCCACAGAGCGTTTGACATGCGGAAACTGCGATATCTTCGGTATCGTTGGGTTTCCAGCTGAGATATGCATTTTCAGTGATAATCTTCATGATTCTGCTGTTACAAGTGTGCAGAATAACCGAAATCGCTGTTTTCGTGCAATTGAATGCGAAAAACAGGTTTTCTGGTGTTTTCAGCACTCCAAAGTGCGTTTGATATACGGAAACTGCCATATCTCCGGTATCGTTGTTGTTTCCAGCTGAGATATGCATTTTCAGTGATAATCTTCATGATTCTGCTGCTACAAGTGTGCAGAATCACCGAAATCGCTGTTTTAGTGCTATTGAATGTGAAAAACATGTTTTCTGGTGTTTTCAGCACTCCACAGTGCGTTTGACATGCGGAAACTGCGATACCTTCGGTATCGTTGTTGTTTCCAGCTGAGATATGCATTTTCAGTGATAATCTTCATGATTCTGCTGTTACAAGTGTGCAGAATCACTGAAATCGCTGTTTGCGTGCTATTGAATGCGAAAAACACGTTTTCTGGTGTTTTCAGCACGCCACAGAGCGTTTGACATGCGGAAACTGCGATATCTTCGGTATCGTTGGGTTTCCAGCTGAGATATGCATTTTCAGTGCTAATCTTCATGATTCTGCTGTTACAAGTGTGCAGAATCACCGAAATCGCTGTTTTCGTGCTATTGAATGCGAAAAACACGTTTTCTAGTGTTCTCAGCACCCGACAGTGCGTTTGATGTGCGGAAACAGGGATATCTTCGTTTTCGTGGGGTTTCCAGCTGAGATATGCATTTTCAGTGATAATCTTCATGATTCTGCTGTTACAAGTGTGCAGAATCACTGAAATCGCTGTTTGCGTGCTATTGAATGCGAAAAACACGTTTTCTGGTGTTTTCAGCACGCCACAGAGCGTTTGACATGCGGAAACTGCGATATCTTCGGTATCGTTGTTGTTTCCAGCTGAGATATGCATTTTCTACGATAATCTTCGAGTTTCTTCTGTGACAAGTGTGCAGAATCACCGAAATCGCTGTTTTCGTGCTATTGAATGCGAAAAACACGTTTTCTAGTGTTCTCAGCACCCGACAGTGCGTTTGATGTGCGGAAACAGGGATATCTTCGTTTTCGTGGGGTTTCCAGCTGAGATATGCATTTTCAGTGATAATCTTCATGATTCTGCTGTTACAAGTGTGCAGAATCACTGAAATCGCTGTTTGCGTGCTATTGAATGCGAAAAACACGTTTTCTGTTGTTTTCAGCACTCCACAGTGCGTTTGATGTGCGGAAACAGGGATATCTTCGGTATCGTTGTTGTTTCCAGCTGAGATATGCATTTTCAGTGATAATCTTCATGATTCTGCTGTTACAAGTGTGCAGAATCACTGAAATCGCTGTTTGCGTGCTATTGAATGCGAAAAACACGTTTTCTGGTGTTTTCAGCACGCCACAGAGCGTTTGACATGCGGAAACTGCGATATCTTCGGTATCGTTGGGTTTCCAGCTGAGATATGCATTTTCAGTGATAATCTTCATGATTCTGCTGTTACAAGTGTGCAGAATCACCGAAATCGCTGTTTTCGTGCTATTGAATGCGAAAAACACGTTTTCTAGTGTTCTCAGCACCCGACAGTGCGTTTGATGTGCGGAAACAGGGATATCTTCGTTTTCGTGGGGTTTCCAGCTGAGATATGCATTTTCAGTGATAATCTTCATGATTCTGCTGTTGCAAGTGTGCAGAATAACCGAAATCGCTGTTTTAGTGCTACTGAATGCGAAAAACACGTTTTCTAGTGTTTTCAGCACTCCACAGAGCGTTTGACATGCGGAAACTGCGATATCTTCGGTATCGTTGTTGTTTCCAGCGGAGATATGCATTTTCAGTGATAATCTTCATGATTCTGCTGTTGCAAGTGTGCAGAATAACCGAAATCGCTGTTTTAGTGCTACTGAATGCGAAAAACACGTTTTCTAGTGTTTTCAGCACTCCACAGAGCGTTTGACATGCGGAAACTGCGATATCTTCGGTATCGTTGGGTTTCCAGCTGAGATATGCATTTTCAGTGATAATCTTCATGATTCTGCTGTTACAAGTGTGCAGAATCACCGAAATCGCTGTTTTCGTACTATTGAATGCGAAAAACACGTTTTCTAGTGTTCTCAGCACCCGACAGTGCGTTTGATGTGCGGAAACAGGGATATCTTCGTTTTCGTGGGGTTTCCAGCTGAGATATGCATTTTCAGTGATAATCTTCATGATTCTGCTGTTACAAGTGTGCAGAATAACCGAAATCGCTGTTTTAGTGCTATTGAATGCGAAAAACACGTTGTCTAGTGTTCTCAGCACCGACAGTGCGTTTGATGTGCGGAAACAGGGATATCTTCGTTTTCGTGGGGTTTCCAGCTGAGATATGCATTTTCAGTGATAATCTTTATGATTCTGCTGTTACAAGTGTGCAGAAACACCGAAATCGCTGTTTTCGTGCTTTTGAATGCGAAAAACACGTTTTCTGGTGTTTTCAGCACGCCACAGAGCGTTTGACATGCGGAAACTGCGATATCTTCGGTATTGTTGGGTTTCCAGCTGAGATATGCATTTTCAGTGAGAATCTTCATGATTCTGCTGTTACAAGTGTGCAGAATCACCGAAATCGCTGTTTTCGTGCTATTGAATGCGAAAAACACGTTTTCTGGTGTTTTCAGCACTCCACAGTGCGTTTGATATACGGAAACTGCCATATCTTCGGTATCGTTGTTGTTTCCAGCTGAGATATACATTTTCAGTGATAATCTTCATGATTCTGCTGTTACAAGTGTGCAGAATCACCGAAATCGCTGTTTTCGTGCTATTGAATGCGAAAAACACGTTTTCTGGTGTTGTCAGCACTCCACAGAGCGTTTGACATGCGGAAACTGCGATATCTTCGGTCTCGTTGTTGTTTCCAGCTGAGATGTGCATTTTCAGTGATAATCTTCATGATTCTGCTTTTACAAGTGTGCAGAATAACCGAAATCGCTGTTTTAGTGCTATTGAATGCGAAAAACACGTTTTTTACTGTTCTCAGCACACGACAGTGCGCTTGATGTGCGGAAACAGGGATATCTTCGTTTTGGTGGGGTTTCCGGCTGAGATATGCTTTTTCAGTGATAATCTTCATGATTCTGCTGTTACAAGTGAGCAGAATCACCGAAATCGCTGTTTTCGTGCTATTGAATGCGAAAAACATGTTTTCTGGGGTTTTCAGCACGCCACAGAGCGTTTGACAAGCGGAAACTGCGATATCTTCGGTATCGTTGGGTTTCCAGCTGTGATATGCATTTTCAGTGATAATCTTCATGATTGTGCTGCTACAAGTGTGCAGAATCACCGAAATCGCTGTTTTCGTGCTATTGAATGCGAAAAACATGTTTTCTGGTGTTTTCAGCACGCCACAGAGCGTTTGACGTGCGGAAACTGCGATATCTTCGGTATCGTTGTTGTTTCCAGCTGAGATATGCATTTTCTACGATAATCTTCGAGTTTCTTCTGTGACAAGTGTGCAGAATCACCGAAATCGCTGTTTTCGTGCTATTGAATGCGAAAAACACGTTTTCTAGTGTTCTCAGCACCCGACAGTGCGTTTGATGTGCGGAAACAGGGATATCTTCGTTTTAGTGGGGTTTCCAGCTGAGATATGCATTTTCAGTGATAATCTCCATGATTCTGCTGTTACAAGTGTGCAGAATCAATGAAATCGCTGTTTGCGTGCTATTGAATGCGAAAAACACGTTTTCTGTTGTTTTCAGCACTCCACAGTGCGTTTGATGTGCGGAAACAGGGATATCTTCGGTATCGTTGTTGTTTCCAGCTGAGATATGCATTTTCAGTGATAATCTTCATGATTCTGCTGTTACAAGTGTGCAGAATCACTGAAATCGCTGTTTGCGTGCTATTGAATGCGAAAAACACGTTTTCTGGTGTTTTCAGCACGCCACAGAGCGTTTGACATGCGGAAACTGCGATATCTTTGGTATCGTTGGGTTTCCAGCTGAGATATGCATTTTCAGTGATAATCTTCATGATTCTGCTGTTACAAGTGTGCAGAATCACCGAAATCGCTGTTTTCGTGCTATTGAATGCGAAAAACTCGTTTTCTAGTGTTCTCAGCACTCGACAGTGCGCTTGATGTGCGGAAACAGGGATATCTTCGTTTTGGTGGGGTTTCCGGCTGAGATATGCTTTTTCAGTGATAATCTTCATGATTCTGCTGTTACAAGTGAGCAGAATTACCGAAATCGCTGTTTTCGTGCTATTGAATACGAAAAACATGTTTTCTGGTGTTTTCAGCACGCCACAGAGCGTTTCACAAGCGGAAACTGCGATATATTCGGTATCGTTGGGTTTCCAGCTGAGATATGCATTTTCAGTGATAATCTTCATGATTCTGCTGTTACAAGTGTGCAGAATCACCGAAATCGCTGTTTTCGTGCTATTGAATGCGAAAAACACGGTTAATGGTGTTTTCAGCACTCCACATTGCGTTTGACATGCGGAAACTGCGACATCTTCGGTATCGTTGTTGTTTCCAACTGAGATATGCATTTTCAGTGATAATCTTCATGATTCTGCTGCTACAAGTGTGCAGAATCACCGAAATCGCTGTTTGCGTGCTATTGAATGCGAAAAACACGTTTTCTGGTGTTTTCAGCACGCCACAGAGCGTTTGACATGCGGAAACTGCGATATCTTCGGTATCGTTGGGTTTCCAGCTGAGATATGCATTTTCAATGATAATCTTCATGATTCTGCTGTTACAAGTGTGCAGAATCACCGAAATCGCTGTTTTCGTGCTATTGAATGCGAAAAACACGTTTTCTAGTGTTTTCAGCACCCGACAGTGCGTTTCATGTGCGGAAACAGGGATATCTTCGTTTTCGTGGGGTTTCCAGCTGAGATATGCATTTTCAGTGATAATCTTCATGATTCTGCTGTTACAAGTGCGCAGAATCACCGAAATCGTTGTTTTCGTGCTAATGAATGCGAAAAACACGTTTTCAGGTGTTTTCAGCACGCCACAGTGCGTTTGACATGCGGAAACTGCGATATCTTCGGTATCGTTGGGTTTCCAGCTGAGATATTCAATTTCAGTGATAATCTTCGTGATTCTGCTGTTACAAGTGTGCAGAATCACCGAAATCGCTGTTTTCGTGCTATTGAATGCGAAAAACATGTTTTCTGGTGTTTTCAGCACTCCACAGAGCGTTTGATATGCGGAAACAGGGATATCTTCGTTTTCGTGGGATTGCCACATGAGACATGCATTTTCAGTGATATTCTTCATGATTCTGCTGTTACATGTGTGCAGAATCACCGAAATCGCTGTTTTCGTGCTTTTGAATGCGAAAAACACGTTTTCTGGTGTTTTCAGCACGCCACACAGCGTTTGACATGCGGAAACTGCGATATCTTCGGTATTGTTGGGTTTCCAGCTGAGATATGCATTTTCAGTGATAATCTTCATGATTCTGCTGTTACAAGTGTGCAGAATCACCGAAATCACTGTTTTCGTGCTATTGAATGCGAAAAACACGTTTTCTGGTGTTTTCAGCACTCCACAGAGCGTTTGACAAGCGGAAACTGCGATATCTTCGGTATCGTTGGGTTTCCAGCTGAGATATGCATTTTCAGTGATAATCTTCATGATTCTGCTGTTACAAGTGTGCAGAATCACCGAAATCGCTGTTTCCGTGCTATTGAATGCGAAAAACATGTTTTCTGGTGTTTTCAGCACGCCACAGAGCGTTTGACATGCGGAAACTGCGATATCTTCGGTATCGTTGTTGTTTCCAGCTGAGATATGCGTTTTCTGCGATAATCTTCGAGTTTCTTCTGTGACAAGTGTGCAGAATCACCGAAATCGCTGTTTTCGTGCTGTTGAATGCGAAAAACACGTTTTCTGGTGTTTTCAGCACTCCACAGTGCGTTTGATATGCGGAAACTGCCATATCTTCGGTATCGTTGTTGTTTCCAGCTGAGATATGCATTTTCAGTGATAATCTTCATGATTCTGCTGTTACAAGTGTGCAGAATAACCGAAATCGCTGTTTTAGTGCTACTGAATGCGAAAATCACGTTTTCTAGTGTTTTCAGAACCCGACAGTGCGTTTGATGTGCGGAAACAGGGATATCTTCGTTTTGGTGGGGTTTCCGGCTAAGATATGCTTTTTCAGTGATAATCTTCATGATTCTGCTGTTACAAGTGAGCAGAATCACCGAAATCGCTGTTTTCGTGCTATTGAATGCGAAAAACATGTTTTCTGGTGTTTTCAGCACGCCACAGAGCGTTTGACAAGCGGAAACTGCGATATCTTCGGTATCGTTGGGTTTCCAGCTGTGATATGCATTTTCAGTGATAATCTTCATGATTGTGCTGCTACAAGTGTGCAGAATCACCGAAATCGCTGTTTTCGTGCTATTGAATGCGAAAAACATGTTTTCTGGTGTTTTCAGCACGCCACAGAGCGTTTGACGTGCGGAAACTGCGATATCTTCGGTATCGTTGTTGTTTCCAGCTGAGATATGCATTTTCTACGATAATCTTCGAGTTTCTTCTGTGACAAGTGTGCAGAATCACCGAAATCGCTGTTTTCGTGCTATTGAATGCGAAAAACACGTTTTCTAGTGTTCTCAGCACCCGACAGTGCGTTTGATGTGCGGAAACAGGGATATCTTCGTTTTAGTGGGGTTTCCAGCTGAGATATGCATTTTCAGTGATAATCTTCATGATTCTGCTGTTACAAGTGTGCAGAATCACTGAAATCGCTGTTTGCGTGCTATTGAATGCGAAAAACACGTTTTCTGTTGTTTTCAGCACTCCACAGTGCGTTTGATGTGCGGAAACAGGGATATCTTCGGTATCGTTGTTGTTTCCAGCTGAGATATGCATTTTCAGTGATAATCTTCATGATTCTGCTGTTACAAGTGTGCAGAATCACTGAAATCGCTGTTTGCGTGCTATTGAATGCGAAAAACACGTTTTCTGGTGTTTTCAGCACGCCACAGAGCGTTTGACATGCGGAAACTGCGATATCTTTGGTATCGTTGGGTTTCCAGCTGAGATATGCATTTTCAGTGATAATCTTCATGATTCTGCTGTTACAAGTGTGCAGAATCACCGAAATCGCTGTTTTCGTGCTATTGAATGCGAAAAACTCGTTTTCTAGTGTTCTCAGCACTCGACAGTGCGCTTGATGTGCGGAAACAGGGATATCTTCGTTTTGGTGGGGTTTCCGGCTGAGATATGCTTTTTCAGTGATAATCTTCATGATTCTGCTGTTACAAGTGAGCAGAATCACCGAAATCGCTGTTTTCGTGCTATTGAATACGAAAAACATGTTTTCTGGTGTTTTCAGCACGCCACAGAGCGTTTGACAAGCGGAAACTGCGATATATTCGGTATCGTTGGGTTTCCAGCTGAGATATGCATTTTCAGTGATAATCTTCATGATTCTGCTGTTACAAGTGTGCAGAATCACCGAAATCGCTGTTTTCGTGCTATTGAATGCGAAAAACACGGTTAATGGTGTTTTCAGCACTCCACATTGCGTTTGACATGCGGAAACTGCGACATCTTCGGTATCGTTGTTGTTTCCAACTGAGATATGCATTTTCAGTGATAATCTTCATGATTCTGCTGCTACAAGTGTGCAGAATCACCGAAATCGCTGTTTGCGTGCTATTGAATGCGAAAAACACGTTTTCTGGTGTTTTCAGCACGCCACAGAGCGTTTGACATGCGGAAACTGCGATATCTTCGGTATCGTTGGGTTTCCAGCTGAGATATGCATTTTCAATGATAATCTTCATGATTCTGCTGTTACAAGTGTGCAGAATCACCGAAATCGCTGTTTTCGTGCTATTGAATGCGAAAAACACGTTTTCTAGTGTTTTCAGCACCCGACAGTGCGTTTCATGTGCGGAAACAGGGATATCTTCGTTTTCGTGGGGTTTCCAGCTGAGATATGCATTTTCTACGATAATCTTCGAGTTTCTTCTGTGACAAGTGTGCAGAATCACCGAAATCGCTGTTTTCGTGCTATTGAATGCGAAAAACACGTTTTCTGGTGTTTTCAGCACTCCACAGTGCGTTTGATATGCGGAAACTGCGATATCTTCGGTATCGTTGGGTTTCCAGCTGAGATATGCATTTTCAGTGATAATCTTCATGATTCTGCTGTTACAAGTGTGCAGAATAACCGAAATCGCTGTTTTCGTGCTATTGAATGCGAAAAACACGTTTTCTGGTGTTTTCAGCACTCCACAGTGCGTTTGATATGCGGAAACTGCCATATCTTCGGTATCGTTGTTGTTTCCAGCTGAGATATGCATTTTCAGTGATAAGCTTCATGATTCTGCTGTTACAAGTGTGCAGAAACACCGAAATCTCTGTTTTCGTGCTTTTGAATGCGAAAAACACGTTTTCTGGTGTTTTCAGCACGCCACTGAGCGTTTGACATGCGGAAACTGCGATATCTACGGTATCGTTGTTGTTTCCAGCTGAGATATGCATTTTCAGTGATAATCTTCATGATGTTGTTGTTACAAATGTGCAGAATCACCGAAATCGCTGTTTTCGTGCTTTTGAATGCGAAAAACACGTTTTCTGGTGTTTTTAGCATGCCACAGAGCGGTTGACATGCGGAAACTGCGATATCTTCGGTATCGTTGTTGTTTCCAGCTGAGATATGCATTTTCAGTGATAATCTTCATGATTCTGCTGTTACAAGTGTGCAGAATCACCGAAATCGCTGTTTTCGTGCTATTGAATGCGAAAAACACGTTTTCTGGTGTTTTCAGCACTCCACAGTGCGTTTGATATACGGAAACTGCCATATCTTCGGTATCGTTGTTGTTTCCAGCCGAGATATGCATTTTCAGTGATAAGCTTCATGATTCTGCTGTTACAAGTGTGCAGAAACACCGAAATCTCTGTTTTCGTGCTTTTGAATACGAAAAACACATTTCCTGGTGTTTTCAGCACTCCACAGAGCGTTTGACATGCGGAAACTGCGATATCTTCGGTATCGTTGTTGTTTCCAGCTGAGATATGCATTTTCTACGATAATCTTCGAGTTTCTTCTGTGACAAGTGTGCAGAATCACAGAAATCGCTGTTTTCGTGCTATTGAATGCGAAAATCACGTTTTCTGGTGTTTTCAGCATGCCACAGAGCGTTTGACATGCGGAAACTGCGATATCTTCGGTATCGTTGGGTTTCCAGCTGAGATATTCAATTTCAGTGATACTCTTCGTGATTCTGCTGTTACAAGTGTGCAGAATCACTGAAATCGCTGTTTTCGTGCTATTGAATGCGAAAAACATGTTTTCTGGTGTTTTCAGCACTCCACAGAGCTTTTGATGTGCGGAAACAGGGATATCTTCGTTTTCGTGGGGTTTCCAGCTGAGATATGCATTTTCAGTGATAATCTTCATGATTCTGCTGTTACAAGTGTGCAGAATCACCGAAATCGCAGTTTTAGTGCTATTGAATGCGGAAAACACGTTTTCTGGTGTTTTCAGCCCTCCACAGTGCGTTTGATATGCGGAAACTGCCATATCTACGGTATCGTTGTTGTTTCCAGCTGAGATATGCATTTTCTACGATAATCTTCGAGTTTCTTCTGTGACAAGTGTGCAGAATCACCGAAATCGCTGTTTTCGTGCTATTGAATGCGAAAAACACGTTTTCTGGTGTTTTCAGCACGCAACAGAGCGTTTGACATGCGGAAACTGCGACATCTTGGGTATCGTTGTTGTTTCCAGCTGAGATATGCATTTTCAGTGATAATCTTCATGATTCTGCTGTTACAAGTGTGCAGAATCACCGAAATCGCAGTTTTAGTGCTATTGAATGCGGAAAACACATTTTCTGGTGTTTTCAGCCCTCCACAGTGCGTTTGATATGCGGAAACTGCCATATCTACGGTATCGTTGTTGTTTCCAGCTGAGATATGCATTTTCTACGATAATCTTCGAGTTTCTTCTGTGACAAGTGTGCAGAATCTCCGAAATCGCTGTTTTCGTGCTATTGAATGCGAAAAACACGTTTTCTGGTGTTTTCAGCACTCCACAGTGCGTTTGATATGCGGAAACTGCCATATCTTCGGTATCGTTGTTGTTTCCAGCTGAGATATGCATTTTCAGTGATAATCTTCATGATTCTGCTGTTACAAGTGTGCAGAAACACCGAAATCTCTGTTTTCGTGCTTTTGAATGCGAAAAACACGTTTTCTGGTGTTTTCAGCACGCCACTGAGCGTTTGACATGCGGAAACTGCGATATCTACGGTATCGTTGTTGTTTCCAGCTGAGATATGCATTTTCAGTGATAATCTTCATGATTTTGCTGTTACAAATGTGCAGAATCACCGAAATCGCTGTTTTCGTGCTTTTGAATGCGAAAAACACGTTTTCTGGTGTTTTTAGCATGCCACAGAGCGGTTGACATGCGGAAACTGCGATATCTTCGGTATCGTTGTTGTTTCCAGCTGAGATATGCATTTTCAGTGATAATCTTCATGATTCTGCTGTTACATGTGTGCAGAATCACCGAAATCGCTGTATTCGTGCTTTTGAATGCGAAAAACACGTTTTCTGGTGTTTTCAGCACGCCACAGAGCGTTTGACATGCGGAAACTGCTATATCTTCGGTATCGTTGGGTTCCCAGCTGAGATATGCATTTTCAGTGATATTCTTCATGATTCTGCTGTTACAAGTGTGCAGAATCACCGAAATCGCTGTTTTTGTGCTATTGAATGCGAAAAACACGTTTTCTGGTGTTTTCAGCACTCCACAGTGCGTTTGATATGCGGAAACTGCGATATCTTCGGTATCGTTTTTGTTTCCAGCTGAGATATGCATTTTCAGTGATAATCTTCATGATTCTGCAGTTACAAGTGTGCAGAATCACCGAAATCGCTGCTTTCGTGCTTTTGAATACGAAAAACACATTTCCTGGTGTTTTCAGCACGCCACAGAGCGTTTGACATGCGGAAACTGCGATATCTTCGGTATCGTTGGGTTTCCAGCTGAGATATGCATTTTCAGTGATAATCTTCATGATTCTGCTGTTACAAGTGTGCAGAATAACCGAAATCGCTGTTTTCGTGCTATTGAATGCGAAAAACAGGTTTTCTGGTGTTTTCAGCACTCCAAAGTGCGTTTGATATACGGAAACTGCCATATCTCCGGTATCGTTGTTGTTTCCAGCTGAGATATGCATTTTCAGTGATAATCTTCATGATTCTGCTGCTACAAGTGTGCAGAATCACCGAAATCGCTGTTTTAGTGCTATTGAATGTGAAAAACATGTTTTCTGGTGTTTGCAGCACTCCACAGTGCGTTTGATATGCGGAAACTGCGATATCTACGGTATCGTTGTTGTTTCCAGCTGAGATATGCATTTTCTACGATAATCTTCGAGTTTCTGCTGTTACAAGTGTGCAGAAACCCCGAAATCTCTGTTTTCGTGCTTTTGAATGCGAAAAACACGTTTTCTGGTGTTTTCAGCACGCCACTGTGCGTTTGACATGCGGAAACTGCGATATCTTCGGTATCGTTGTTGTTTCCAGCTGAGATATGCATTTTCAGTGATAATCTTCATGATTTTGCTGTTACAAATGTGTAGAATCACCGAAATCGCTGTTTTCGTGCTTTTGAATGCGAAAAGCACGTTTCCTGGTGTTTTCAGCACTCCACAGAGCGTTTGACATGCGGAAACTGCGATATCTTCGGTATCGTTGTTGTTTCCAGCTGAGATATGCATTTTCTACGATAATCTTCATGATTCTGCTTTTACAAGTGTGCAGAATAACCGAAATCGCTGTTTTAGTGCTATTGAATGCGAAAAACACGTTTTCTGGTGTTTTCAGCACTCCACAGTGCGTTTGATATACGGAAACTGCCATATCTTCGGTATCGTTGTTGTTTCCAGCAGAGATATACATTTTCAGTGATAATCTTCATGATTCTGCTGTTACAAGTGTGCAGAATCACCGAAATCGCTGTTTTAGTGCTATTGAATGCGAAAAACACGTTTTCTGGTGTTTTCAGCACTCCACAGTGCGTTTGATAAGCGGAAACTGCCATATCTTCGGTATCGTTGTTGTTTCCAGCTGAGATATGCATTTCCAGTGACAATCTTCATGATTCTGCTGTTACAAGTGTGCAGAATCACCGAAATCGCTGTTTTTGTGCTATTGAATGCGAAAAACACGTTTTCTGGTGTTTTCAGCACGCCACACAGCGTTTGACATGCGGAAACTGCGATATCTTCGGTATCGTTGTTGTTTCCAGCTGAGATATGCATTTTCAGTGATAATCTTCATGGTTCTGCTGTTACAGGTGTGCAGAATCACTGAAATCGCTGTTTGCGTGCTATTGAATGCGAAAAACACGTTTTCTGGTGTTTTCAGCACGCCACAGACCGTTTGACATGCGGAAACTGCGATATCTTCGGTATCGTTGGGTTTCCAGCTGAGATATGCATTTTCAGTGATAATCTCCATGATTCTGCTGTTACAAGTGTGCAGAATCACCGAAATCGCTGTTTTCGTGCTATTGAATGCGAAAAACACGTTTTCTGGTGTTTTCAGCACTCCACAGAGCGTTTGACATGCGGAAACTGCGATATCTTCGGTCTCGTTGTTGTTTCCAGCTGAGATGTGCATTTTCAGTGATAATCTTCATGATTCTGCTTTTACAAGTGTGCAGAATAACCGAAATCGCTGTTTTAGGGCTATTGAATGCGAAAAACACGTTTTTTACTGTTCTCAGCACCCGACAGTGCGCTTGATGTGCGGAAACAGGGATATCTTCGTTTTGGTGGGGTTTCCGGCTGAGATATGCTTTTTCAGTGATAATCTTCATGATTCTGCTGTTACAAGTGTGCAGAATCACTGAAATCGCTGTTTGCGTGCTATTGAATGCGAAAAACACGTTTTCTGGTGTTTTCAGCACGCCACAGAGCGTTTGACATGCGGAAACTGCGATATCTTCGGTATCGTTGTTGTTTCCAGCTGAGATATGCATTTTCTACGATAATCTTCGAGTTTCTTCTGTGACAAGTGTGCAGAATCACCGAAATCGCTGTTTTCGTGCCATTGAATGCGAAAAACACGTTTTCTGGTGTTTTCAGCACTCCACAGTGCGTTTGATATGCGGAAACTGCGATATCTTCGGTATCGTTGTTGTTTCCAGCGGAGATATGCATTTTCAGTGATAATCTTCATGATTCTGCTGTTGCAAGTGTGCAGAATAACCGAAATCGCTGTTTTAGTGCTACTGAATGCGAAAAACACGTTTTCTAGTGTTTTCAGCACTCCACAGAGCGTTTGACATGCGGAAACTGCGATATCTTCGGTATCGTTGGGTTTCCAGCTGAGATATGCATTTTCAGTGATAATCTTCATGATTCTGCTGTTACAAGTGTGCAGAATCACCGAAATCGCTGTTTTCGTACTATTGAATGCGAAAAACACGTTTTCTAGTGTTCTCAGCACCCGACAGTGCGTTTGATGTGCGGAAACAGGGATATCTTCGTTTTCGTGGGGTTTCCAGCTGAGATATGCATTTTCAGTGATAATCTTCATGATTCTGCTGTTACAAGTGTGCAGAATAACCGAAATCGCTGTTTTAGTGCTATTGAATGCGAAAAACACGTTGTCTAGTGTTCTCAGCACCCGACAGTGCGTTTGATGTGCGGAAACAGGGATATCTTCGTTTTCGTGGGGTTTCCAGCTGAGATATGCATTTTCAGTGATAATCTTTATGATTCTGCTGTTACAAGTGTGCAGAAACACCGAAATCGCTGTTTTCGTGCTTTTGAATGCGAAAAACACGTTTTCTGGTGTTTTCAGCACGCCACAGAGCGTTTGACATGCGGAAACTGCGATATCTTCGGTATTGTTGGGTTTCCAGCTGAGATATGCATTTTCAGTGAGAATCTTCATGATTCTGCTGTTACAAGTGTGCAGAATCACCGAAATCGCTGTTTTCGTGCTATTGAATGCGAAAAACACGTTTTCTGGTGTTTTCAGCACTCCACAGTGCGTTTGATATACGGAAACTGCCATATCTTCGGTATCGTTGTTGTTTCCAGCTGAGATATACATTTTCAGTGATAATCTTCATGATTCTGCTGTTACAAGTGTGCAGAATCACCGAAATCGCTGTTTTCGTGCTATTGAATGCGAAAAACACGTTTTCTGGTGTTGTCAGCACTCCACAGAGCGTTTGACATGCGGAAACTGCGATATCTTCGGTCTCGTTGTTGTTTCCAGCTGAGATGTGCATTTTCAGTGATAATCTTCATGATTCTGCTTTTACAAGTGTGCAGAATAACCGAAATCGCTGTTTTAGTGCTATTGAATGCGAAAAACACGTTTTTTACTGTTCTCAGCACACGACAGTGCGCTTGATGTGCGGAAACAGGGATATCTTCGTTTTGGTGGGGTTTCCGGCTGAGATATGCTTTTTCAGTGATAATCTTCATGATTCTGCTGTTACAAGTGAGCAGAATCACCGAAATCGCTGTTTTCGTGCTATTGAATGCGAAAAACATGTTTTCTGGTGTTTTCAGCACGCCACAGAGCGTTTGACAAGCGGAAACTGCGATATCTTCGGTATCGTTGGGTTTCCAGCTGTGATATGCATTTTCAGTGATAATCTTCATGATTGTGCGACTACAAGTGTGCAGAATCACCGAAATCGCTGTTTTCGTGCTATTGAATGCGAAAAACATGTTTTCTGGTGTTTTCAGCACGCCACAGAGCGTTTGACGTGCGGAAACTGCGATATCTTCGGTATCGTTGTTGTTTCCAGCTGAGATATGCATTTTCTACGATAATCTTCGAGTTTCTTCTGTGACAAGTGTGCAGAATCACCGAAATCGCTGTTTTCGTGCTATTGAATGCGAAAAACACGTTTTCTAGTGTTTTCAGCACCCGACAGTGCGTTTCATGTCCGGAAACAGGGATATCTTCGTTTTCGTGGGGTTTCCAGCTGAGATATGCATTTTCAGTGATAATCTTCATGATTCTGCTGTTACAAGTGCGCAGAATCACCGAAATCGCTGTTTTCGTGCTAATGAATGCGAAAAACACGTTTTCAGGTGTTTTCAGCACGCCACAGTGCGTTTGGCATGCGGAAACTGCGATATCTTCGGTATCGTTGGGTTTCCAGCTGAGATATTCAATTTCAGTGATAATCTTCGTGATTCTGCTGTTACAAGTGTGCAGAATCACCGAAATCGCTGTTTTCGTGCTATTGAATGCGAAAAACATGTTTTCTGGTGTTTTCAGCACTCCACAGAGCGTTTGATATGCGGAAACAGGGATATCTTCGTTTTCGTGGGATTGCCACATGAGACATGCATTTTCAGTGATATTCTTCATGATTCTGCTGTTACATGTGTGCAGAATCACCGAAATCGCTGTTTTCGTGCTTTTGAATGCGAAAAACACGTTTTCTGGTGTTTTCAGCACGCCACACAGCGTTTGACATGCGGAAACTGCGATATATTCGGTATTGTTGGGTTTCCAGCTGAGATATGCATTTTCAGTGATAATCTTCATGATTCTGCTGTTACAAGTGTGCAGTATCACCGAAATCACTGTTTTCGTGCTATTGAATGCGAAAAACACGTTTTCTGGTGTTTTCAGCACTCCACAGAGCGTTTGACAAGCGGAAACTGCGATATCTTCGGTATCGTTGGGTTTCCAGCTGAGATATGCATTTTCAGTGATAATCTTCATGATTCTGCTGTTACAAGTGTGCAGAATCACCGAAATCGCTGTTTCCGTGCTATTGAATGCGAAAAACATGTTTTCTGGTGTTTTCAGCACGCCACAGAGCGTTTGACATGCGGAAACTGCGATATCTTCGGTATCGTTGTTGTTTCCAGCTGAGATATGCATTTTCTGCGATAATCTTCGAGTTTCTTCTGTGACAAGTGTGCAGAATCACCGAAATCGCTGTTTTCGTGCTATTGAATGCGAAAAACACGTTTTCTGGTGTTTTCAGCACTCCACAGTGCGTTTGATATGCGGAAACTGCCATATCTTCGGTATCGTTGTTGTTTCCAGCTGAGATATGCATTTTCAGTGATAATCTTCATGATTCTGCTGTTACAAGTGTGCAGAATAACCGAAATCGCTGTTTTAGTGCTACTGAATGCGAAAATCACGTTTTCTAGTGTTTTCAGAACCCGACAGTGCGTTTGATGTGCGGAAACAGGGATATCTTCGTTTTGGTGGGGTTTCCGGCTGAGATATGCTTTTTCAGTGATAATCTTCATGATTCTGCTGTTACAAGTGAGCAGAATCACCGAAATCGCTGTTTTCGTGCTATTGAATGCGAAAAACATGTTTTCTGGTGTTTTCAGCACGCCACAGAGCGTTTGACAAGCGGAAACTGCGATATCTTCGGTATCGTTGGGTTTCCAGCTGTGATATGCATTTTCAGTGATAATCTTCATGATTGTGCGACTACAAGTGTGCAGAATCACCGAAATCGCTGTTTTCGTGCTATTGAATGCGAAAAACATGTTTTCTGGTGTTTTCAGCACGCCACAGAGCGTTTGACGTGCGGAAACTGCGATATCTTCGGTATCGTTGTTGTTTCCAGCTGAGATATGCATTTTCTACGATAATCTTCGAGTTTCTTCTGTGACAAGTGTGCAGAATCACCGAAATCGCTGTTTTCGTGCTATTGAATGCGAAAAACACGGTTAATGGTGTTTTCAGCACTCCACATTGCGTTTGACATGCGGAAACTGCGACATCTTCGGTATCGTTGTTGTTTCCAACTGAGATATGCATTTTCAGTGATAATCTTCATGATTCTGCTGCTACAAGTGTGCAGAATCACCGAAATCGCTGTTTGCATGCTATTGAATGCGAAAAACACGTTTTCTGGTGTTTTCAGCACGCCACAGAGCGTTTGACATGCGGAAACTGCGATATCTTCGGTATCGTTGGGTTTCCAGCTGAGATATGCATTTTCAATGATAATCTTCATGATTCTGCTGTTACAAGTGTGCAGAATCACCGAAATCGCTGTTTTCGTGCTATTGAATGCGAAAAACACGTTTTCTAGTGTTTTCAGCACCCGACAGTGCGTTTCATGTCCGGAAACAGGGATATCTTCGTTTTCGTGGGGTTTCCAGCTGAGATATGCATTTTCAGTGATAATCTTCATGATTCTGCTGTTACAAGTGCGCAGAATCACCGAAATCGCTGTTTTCGTGCTAATGAATGCGAAAAACACGTTTTCAGGTGTTTTCAGCACGCCACAGTGCGTTTGGCATGCGGAAACTGCGATATCTTCGGTATCGTTGGGTTTCCAGCTGAGATATTCAATTTCAGTGATAATCTTCGTGATTCTGCTGTTACAAGTGTGCAGAATCACCGAAATCGCTGTTTTCGTGCTATTGAATGCGAAAAACATGTTTTCTGGTGTTTTCAGCACTCCACAGAGCGTTTGATATGCGGAAACAGGGATATCTTCGTTTTCGTGGGATTGCCACATGAGACATGCATTTTCAGTGATATTCTTCATGATTCTGCTGTTACATGTGTGCAGAATCACCGAAATCGCTGTTTTCGTGCTTTTGAATGCGAAAAACACGTTTTCTGGTGTTTTCAGCACGCCACACAGCGTTTGACATGCGGAAACTGCGATATATTCGGTATTGTTGGGTTTCCAGCTGAGATATGCATTTTCAGTGATAATCTTCATGATTCTGCTGTTACAAGTGTGCAGTATCACCGAAATCACTGTTTTCGTGCTATTGAATGCGAAAAACACGTTTTCTGGTGTTTTCAGCACTCCACAGAGCGTTTGACAAGCGGAAACTGCGATATCTTCGGTATCGTTGGGTTTCCAGCTGAGATATGCATTTTCAGTGATAATCTTCATGATTCTGCTGTTACAAGTGTGCAGAATCACCGAAATCGCTGTTTCCGTGCTATTGAATGCGAAAAACATGTTTTCTGGTGTTTTCAGCACGCCACAGAGCGTTTGACATGCGGAAACTGCGATATCTTCGGTATCGTTGTTGTTTCCAGCTGAGATATGCATTTTCTGCGATAATCTTCGAGTTTCTTCTGTGACAAGTGTGCAGAATCACCGAAATCGCTGTTTTCGTGCTATTGAATGCGAAAAACACGTTTTCTGGTGTTTTCAGCACTCCACAGTGCGTTTGATATGCGGAAACTGCCATATCTTCGGTATCGTTGTTGTTTCCAGCTGAGATATGCATTTTCTACGATAATCTTCGAGTTTCTTCTGTGACAAGTGTGCAGAATCTCCGAAATCGCTGTTTTCGTGCTATTGAATGCGAAAAACACGTTTTCTGGTGTTTTCAGCACGCAACAGAGCGTTTGACATGCGGAAACTGCGACATCTTCGGTATCGTTGTTGTTTCCAGCTGAGATATGCATTTTCAGTGATAATCTTCATGATTCTGCTGTTACAAGTGTGCAGAATCACCGAAATCGGTGTTTTAGTGCTATTGAAAGCGAAAAACACGTTTTCTGGTGTTTTCAGCACTCCACAGTGCGTTTGATATGCGGACACTGCGATATCTACGGTATCGTTGTTGTTTCCAGCTGAGATATGCATTTTCTACGATAATCTTCGAGTTTCTTCTGTGACAAGTGTGCAGAATCACCGAAATCGCTGTTTTCGTGCTATTGAATGCGAAAAACACGTTTTCTGGTGTTTTCAGCACTCCACAGTGCGTTTGATATGCGGAAACTGCCATATCTTCGGTATCGTTGTTGTTTCCAGTTGAGATATGCATTGTCAGTGATAATCTTCATGATTCTGCTGTTACAAGTGTGCAGAATCACTGAAATCGCTGTTTGCGTGCTATTGAATGCGAAAAACACGTTTTCTGGTGTTTTCAGCACGCCACAGAGCGTTTGACATGCGGAAACTGCGATATCTTCGGTATCGTTGGGTTTCCAGCTGAGATATGCATTTTCAGTGATAATCTTCATGATTCTGCTGTTACAAGTGTGCAGAATAACCGAAATCGCTGTTTTCGTGCTATTGAATGCGAAAAACACATTTTCTGGTGTTTGCAGCACTCCACAGTGCGTTTGATATACGGAAACTGCCATATCTTCGGTATCGTTGTTGTTTCCAGCTGTGATATGCATTTTCAGAGATAATCTTCATGATTCTGCTGTTACAAGTGTGCAGAAGCACCGAAATCGCTGTTTTAGTGCTATTGAATGCGAAAAACATGTTTTCTGGTGTTTTCAGCACTCCACAGTGCGTTTGATATGCGGAAACTGCGATATCTACGGTATCGTTGTTGTTTCCAGCTGAGATATGCATTTTCTACGATAATCTTCGAGTTTCTTCTGTGGCAAGTGTGCAGAATCACCGACATCGCTGTTTTCGTGCTATTGAATGCGAAAAACACGTTTTCTGGTGTTTTCAGCACTCCACAGTGCGTTTGATATGCGGAAACTGCCATATCTTCAGTATCGTTGTTGTTTCCAGCTGAGATATGCATTTTCAGTGATAAGCTTCATGATTCTGCTGTTACAAGTGTGCAGAAACACCGAAATCTCTGTTTTCGTGCTTTTGAATGCGAAAAACACGTTTTCTGGTGTTTTCAGCACGCCACTGAGCGTTTGACATGCGGAAACTGCGATATCTACGGTATCGTTGTTGTTTCCAGCTGAGATATGCATTTTCAGTGATAATCTTCATGATGTTGCTGTTACAAATGTGCAGAATCACCGAAATCGCTGTTTTCGAGCTTTTGAATGCGAAAAACACGTTTTCTGGTGTTTTTAGCATGCCACAGAGCGGTTGACATGCGGAAACTGCGATATCTTCGGTATCGTTGTTGTTTCCAGCTGAGATATGCATTTTCAGTGATAATCTTCATGATTCTGCTGTTACAAGTGTGCAGAATCACCGAAATCGCTGTTTTCGTGCTATTGAAAGCGAAAAACACGTTTTCTGGTGTTTTCAGCACTCCACAGTGCGTTTGATATGCGGAAACTCCGATATCTACGGTATCGTTGTTGTTTCCAGCTGAGATATGCATTTTCTACGATAATCTTCGAGTTTCTTCTGTGACAAGTGTGCAGAATCACCGAAATCGCTGTTTTCGTGCTATTGAATGCGAAAAACACGTTTTCTGGTGTTTTCAGCACTCCACAGTGCGTTTGATATGCGGAAACTGCCATATCTTCGGTATCGTTGTTGTTTCCAGCTGAGATATGCATTTTCAGTGATAATCTTCATGATTCTGCTGTTACAAGTGTGCAGAAACACCGAAATCTCTGTTTTCGTGCTTTTGAATGCGAAAAACACGTTTTCTGGTGTTTTCAGCACGCCACTGAGCGTTTGACATGCGGAAACTGCGATATCTACGGTATCGTTGTTGTTTCCAGCTGAGATATGCATTTTCAGTGATAATCTTCATGATTTTGCTGTTACAAATGTGCAGAATCACCGAAATCGCTGTTTTCGTGCTTTTGAATGCGAAAAACACGTTTTCTGGTGTTTTTAGCATGCCACAGAGCGGTTGACATGCGGAAACTGCGATATCTTCGGTATCGTTGTTGTTTCCAGCTGAGATATGCATTTTCAGTGATAATCTTCATGATTCTGCTGTTACATGTGTGCAGAATCACCCAAATCGCTGTTTTCGTGCTTTTGAATGCGAAAAACACGTTTTCTGGTGTTTTCAGCACGCCACAGAGCGTTTGACATGCGGAAACTGCGATATCTTCGGTATCGTTGGGTTCCCAGCTGAGATATGCATTTTCAGTGATATTCTTCATGATTCTGCTGTTACAAGTGTGCAGAATCACCGAAATCGCTGTTTTTGTGCTATTGAATGCGAAAAACACGTTTTCTGGTGTTTTCAGCACTCCACAGTGCGTTTGATATGCGGAAACTGCGATATCTTCGGTATCGTTTTTGTTTCCAGCTGAGATATGCATTTTCAGTGATAATCTTCATGATTCTGCAGTTACAAGTGTGCAGAATCACCGAAATCGCTGCTTTCGTGCTTTTGAATACGAAAAACACATTTCCTGGTGTTTTCAGCACTCCACAGAGCGTTTGACATGCGGAAACTGCGATATCTTCGGTATCGTTGTTGTTTCCAGCTGAGATATGCATTTTCTACGATAATCTTCGAGTTTCTTCTGTGACATGTGTGCAGAATCACAGAAATCGCTGTTTTCGTGCTATTGAATGCGAAAATCACGTTTTCTGGTGTTTTCAGCACGCCACAGAGCGTTTGACATGCGGAAACTGCGATATCTTCGGTATCGTTGGGTTTCCAGCTGAGATATTCAATTTCAGTGATAATCTTCGTGATTCTGCTGTTACAAGTGTGCAGAATCACTGAAATCGCTGTTTTCGTGCTATTGAATGCGAAAAACATGTTTTCTGGTGTTTTCAGCACTCCACAGAGCTTTTGATGTGCGGAAACAGGGATATCTTCGTTTTCGTGGGGTTTCCATCTGAGATATGCATTTTCAGTGATAATCTTCATGATTCTGCTGTTACAAGTGTGCAGAAAGACCGAAATCGCTGTTTTCGTGCTTTTGAATGCGAAAAACACGTTTTCTGGTGTTTTCAGCACGCCACAGAGCGTTTGACATGCGGAAACTGCGATATCTTCGGTATCGTTGTTGTTTCCAGCTGAGATATGCATTTTCAGTGATAATCTTCATGATTCTGCTGTTACAAGTGTGCAGAATCACTGAAATCGCTGTTTGCGTGCTATTGAATGCGAAAAAAACGTTTTCTGGTGTTTTCAGCACGCCACAGAGCGTTTGACATGCGGAAACTGCGATATCTTCGGTATCGTTGGGTTTCCAGCTGAGATATGCATTTTCAGTGATAATCTTCATGATTCTGCTGTTACAAGTGTGCAGAATCACCGAAATCGCAGTTTTAGTGCTATTGAATGCGGAAAACACGTTTTCTGGTGTTTTCAGCCCTCCACAGTGCGTTTGATATGCGGAAACTGCCATATCTACGGTATCGTTGTTGTTTCCAGCTGAGATATGCATTTTCTACGATAATCTTCGAGTTTCTTCTGTGACAAGTGTGCAGAATCACCGAAATCGCTGTTTTCGTGCTATTGAATGCGAAAAACACGTTTTCTGGTGTTTTCAGCACGCAACAGAGCGTTTGACATGCGGAAACTGCGACATCTTCGGTATCGTTGTTGTTTCCAGCTGAGATATGCATTTTCAGTGATAATCTTCATGATTCTGCTGTTACAAGTGTGCAGAATCACCGAAATCGCAGTTTTAGTGCTATTGAATGCGGAAAACACGTTTTCTGGTGTTTTCAGCCCTCCACAGTGCGTTTGATATGCGGAAACTGCCATATCTACGGTATCGTTGTTGTTTCCAGCTGAGATATGCATTTTCTACGATAATCTTCGAGTTTCTTCTGTGACAAGTGTGCAGAATCACCGAAATCGCTGTTTTCGTGCTATTGAATGCGAAAAACACGTTTTCTGGTGTTTTCAGCACGCAACAGAGCGTTTGACATGCGGAAACTGCGACATCTTCGGTATCGTTGTTGTTTCCAGCTGAGATATGCATTTTCAGTGATAATCTTCATGATTCTGCTGTTACAAGAGTGCAGAATCACCGAAATCGCTGTTTTCGTGCTTTTGAACGCGAAAAACACGTTTTCTGGTGTTTTCAGCACTCCACAGTGCGTTTGATATGCGGAAACTGCCATATCTTCGGTATCGTTGTTGTTTCCAGCTGAGATATGCATTTTCAGTGATAATCTTCATGATTCTGCTGTTACAAGTGTGCAGAAACACCGAAATCTCTGTTTTCGTGCTTTTGAATGCGAAAAACACGTTTTCTGGTGTTTTCAGCACGCCACAGAGCGTTTGACATACGGAAACTGCGTCATCTTCGGTATCGTTGTTGTTTCCAGCTGAGATATGCATTTTCAGTGATAATCTTCATGATTCTGCTGCTACAAGTGTGCAGAATCACCGAAATCATTGTTTGCGTGCTATTGAATGCGAAAAACACGTTTTCTGGTGTTTGCAGCACGCCACAGAGCGTTTGACATGCGGAAACTGCGATATTTTCGGTATCGTTGTTGTTTCCAGCTGAGATATGCATTGTCAGTGATAATCTTCATGATTCTGCTGTTACAAGTGTGCAGAATCACTGAAATCGCTGTTTGCGTGCTATTGAATGCGAAAAACACGTTTTCTGGTGTTTTCAGCACCCGACAGTGCGTTTGATATGCGGAAACTGCCATATCTTCGGTATCGTTGTTGTTTCCAGCTGAGATATGCATTTTCGGTGATAATCTTCACGATTCTGCTGTTACAAGCGTGCCGAATCACCGAAATCGCTGTTTGCGTGCTATTGAATGCGAAAAACTCGTTTTCTGGTATTTCAGCACGCCACAGAGCGTTTGACATGCGGAAACTGCGATATCTTCGGTATCGTAGGGATTCCAGCTGAGATATGCATTTTCAGTGCTAATCTTCATGATTCTGCTGTTACAAGTGTGCAGAATCACCGAAATTGCTGTTTTCGTGGTATTGAATGCGAAAAACATGTTTTCTGGTGTTTTCAGCACGCCACAGAGCGTTTGACAAGCGGAAACAGCGATATCTTCGGTATCGTTGAGTTTCCAGCTGAGATATGCATTTTCAGTGATAATCTTCATGATTCTGCTGTTACAAGTTTGCAGAATCACCGAAATCGCTGTTTTCGTGCTATTGAATGCGAAAAACACGTTTTCTAGTGTTTTCAGCACCTGACAGTGCGTTTCATGTGCGGAAACAGGGATATCTTCGTTTTCGTGGGGTTTCCAGCTGAGATATGCATTTTCTACGATAATCTTCGAGTTTCTTCTGTGAGAAGTGTGCAGAATCACCGAAATCGCTGTTTTCGTGCTATTGAATGCGAAAAACACGTTTTCTGGTGTTTTCAGCACTCCACAGTGCGTTTGATATGCGGAAACTGCGATATCTTCGGTATCGTTGTTGTTTCCAGCTGAGATATGCATTTTCAGCGATAATCTACATGATTCTGCTGTTACAAGTGTGCAGAATAACCGAAATCGCTGTTTTAGAGCTATTGAATGCAAAAAACACGTTTTCTGGTGTTTTCAGCACTCCACAGTGCGTTTGATATGCGGAAACTGCGATATCTTCGGTATCGTTGTTGTTTCCAGCTGAGATATGCATTTTCTACGATAATCTTCGAGTTTCTTCTGTGACAAGTGTGCAGAATCGCCGAAATCGCTGTTTTCGTGCTATTGAATGCGAAAATCACGTTTTCTGGTGTTTTCAGCACGCCACAGAGCGTTTGACATGCGGAAACTGCGATATCTTCGGTATCGTTGGGTTTCCAGCTGAGATATTCAATTTCAGTGATAATCTTCGTGATTCTGCTGTTACAAGTGTCCAGAATCACTGAAATCGCTGTTTTCGTGCTATTGAATGCGAAAAACATGTTTTCTGGTGTTTTCAGCACTCCACAGAGCTTTTGATGTGCGGAAACAGGGATATCTTCGTTTTCGTGGGGTTTCCAGCTGAGATATGCATTTTCAGTGATAATCTTCATGATTCTGCTGTTACAAGTGTGCAGAAAGACCGAAATCGCTGTTTTCGTGCTTTTGAATGCGAAAAACACGTTTTCTGGTGTTTTCAGCACGCCACAGAGCGTTTGACATGCGGAAACTGCGATATCTTCGGTATCGTTGTTGTTTCCAGCTGAGATATGCATTTTCAGTGATAATCTTCATGATTCTGCTGTTACAAGTGTGCAGAATCACTGAAATCGCTGTTTGCGTGCTATTGAATGCGAAAAAAACGTTTTCTGGTGTTTTCAGCACGCCACAGAGCGTTTGACATGCGGAAACTGCGATATCTTCGGTATCGTTGGGTTTCCAGCTGAGATATGCATTTTCAGTGATAATCTTCATGATTCTGCTGTTACAAGTGTGCAGAATCACCGAAATCGCAGTTTTAGTGCTATTGAATGCGGAAAACACGTTTTCTGGTGTTTTCAGCCCTCCACAGTGCGTTTGATATGCGGAAACTGCCATATCTACGGTATCGTTGTTGTTTCCAGCTGAGATATGCATTTTCAGTGATAATCTTCATGATTCTGCTGCTACAAGTGTGCAGAATCGCCGAAATCGCTGTTTTCGTGCTATTGAATGCGAAAAACACGTTTTCTGGTGTTTTCAGCACGCCACAGAGCGTTTGACATGCGGAAACTGCGACATCTTCTGTAACGTTGTTGTTTCCAGCTGAGATATGCATTTTCAGTGATAATCTTCATGATTCTGCAGTTACAAGTGTGCAGAATCACTGAAATCGCTGTTTGCGTGCTATTGAATGCGAAAAAAACGTTTTCTGGTGTTTTCAGCACGCCACAGAGCGTTTGACATGCGGAAACTGCGACATCTTCGGTAACGTTGTTGTTTCCAGCTGAGATATGCATTTTCAGTGATAATCTTCATGATTCTGCTGATACAAGAGTGCAGAATCACCGAAATCGCTGTTTTCGTGCTTTTGAACGCGAAAAACACGTTTTCTGGTGTTTTCAGCACGCCACAGAGCGTTTGACATACGGAAACTGCGACATCTTCGGTATCGTTGTTGTTTCCAGCTGAGATATGCATTTTCAGTGATAATCTTCATGATTCTGCTGCTACAAGTGTGCAGAATTACCGAAATCATTGTTTGCGTGCTATTGAATGCGAAAAACACGTTTTCTGGTGTTTGCAGCACGCCACAGAGCGTTTGACATGCGGAAACTGCGATATTTTCGGTATCGTTGTTGTTTCCAGCTGAGATATGCATTGTCAGTGATAATCTTCATGATTCTGCTGTTACAAGTGTGCAGAATCACTGAAATCGCTGTTTGCGTGCTATTGAATGCGAACAACACGTTTTCTGGTGTTTTCAGCACCCGACAGTGCGTTTGATATGCGGAAACTGCCATATCTTCGGTATCGTTGTTGTTTCCAGCTGAGATATGCATTTTCGGTGATAATCTTCACGATTCTGCTGTTACAAGCGTGCCGAATCACCGAAATCGCTGTTTGCGTGCTATTGAATGCGAAAAACTCGTTTTCTGGTATTTCAGCACGCCACAGAGCGTTTGACATGCGGAAACTGCGATATCTTCGGTATCGTAGGGTTTCCAGCTGAGATATGCATTTTCAGTGCTAATCTTCATGATTCTGCTGTTACAAGTGTGCAGAATCACCGAAATTGCTGTTTTCGTGCTATTGAATGCGAAAAACACGTTTTCTGGTGTTTTCAGCACGCCACAGAGCGTTTGACATGCGGAAACTGCGATATCTTCGGTATCGTTGTTGTTTCCAGCTGAGATATGCATTTTCAGTGATAATCTTCATGATTCTGCTGTTACAAGTGTGCAGAATCACTGAAATCGCTGTTTGCGTGCTATTGAATGCGAAAAAAACGTTTTCTGGTGTTTTCAGCACGCCACAGAGCGTTTGACATGCGGAAACTGCGATATCTTCGGTATCGTTGGGTTTCCAGCTGAGATATGCATTTTCAGTGATAATCTTCATGATTCTGCTGTTACAAGTGTGCAGAATCACCGAAATCGCAGTTTTAGTGCTATTGAATGCGGAAAACACGTTTTCTGGTGTTTTCAGCCCTCCACAGTGCGTTTGATATGCGGAAACTGCCATATCTACGGTATCGTTGTTGTTTCCAGCTGAGATATGCATTTTCTACGATAATCTTCGAGTTTCTTCTGTGACAAGTGTGCAGAATCACTGAAATCGCTGTTTGCGTGCTATTGAATGCGAAAAACTCGTTTTCTGGTATTTCAGCACGCCACAGAGCGTTTGACATGCGGAAACTGCGATATCTTCGGTATCGTAGGGTTTCCAGCTGAGATATGCATTTTCAGTGCTAATCTTCATGATTCTGCTGTTACAAGTGTGCAGAATCACCGAAATTGCTGTTTTCGTGCTATTGAATGCGAAAAACATGTTTTCTGGTGTTTTCAGCGCGCCACAGAGCGTTTGACAAGCGGAAACAACGATATCTTCGGTATCGTTGAGTTTCCAGCTGAGATATGCATTTTCAGTGATAATCTTCATGATTCTGCTGTTACAAGTGTGCAGAATCACCGAAATCGCTGTTTTCGTGCTATTGAATGCGAAAAACACGTTTTCTAGTGTTTTCAGCACCCGACAGTGCGTTTCATGTGCGGAAACAGGGATATCTTCGTTTTCGTGGGGTTTCCAGCTGAGATATGCATTTTCTACGATAATCTTCGAGTTTCTTCTGTGAGAAGTGTGCAGAATCACCGAAATCGCTGTTTTCGTGCTATTGAATGCGAAAAACACGTTTTCTGGTGTTTTCAGCACTCCACAGTGCGTTTGATATGCGGAAACTGCGATATCTTCGGTATCGTTGTTGTTTCCAGCTGAGATATGCATTTTCAGTGATAATCTACATGATTCTGCTGTTACAAGTGTGCAGAATAACCGAAATCGCTGTTTTAGTGCTATTGAATGCAAAAAACACGTTTTCTGGTGTTTTCAGCACTCCACAGTGCGTTTGATATGCGGAAACTGCGATATCTTCGGTATCGTTGTTGTTTCCAGCTGAGATATGCATTTTCTACGATAATCTTCGAGTTTCTTCTGTGACAAGTGTGCAGAATCGCCGAAATCGCTGTTTTCGTGCTATTGAATGCGAAAAACACGTTTTCTGGTGTTTTCAGCACTCCACAGTGCGTTTGATATGCGGAAACTGCGATATCTTCGGTATCGTTGTTGTTTCCAGCTGAGATATGCATTTTCAGTGATAATCTTCATGATTCTGCTATTGCAAGTGTGCAGAATCACCGAAATCGCTGTTTTCGTGCTTTTGAATGCGAAAAACACGTTTTCTGGTGTTTTCAGCACGCCACAGAGCGTTTGACATGCGGAAACTGCGATATCTTCGGTATCGTTGGGTTTCCAGCTGAGATATGCATTTTCAGTGATAATCTTCATGATTCTGCTGTTACAAGTGTGCCGAATCACCGAAATCGCTGTTTGCGTGCTTTTGAATGCGAAAAACACGTTTTCTGTTGTTTTCAGCACTCCACAGTGCGTTTGATATACGGAAACTGCCATATCTTCGGCATCGTTGTTGTTTCCAGATGAGATATGCATTTTCAGTGATAATCTTCATGATTCTGTTGTTACAAGTGTGCAGAATCACCGAAATTGCTGTTTGCGTGCTATTGAATGCGAAAAACACGTTTTCTGGTGTTTTCAGAACGCCACAGAGCGTTAGACATGCGGAAACTGCGATATCTTCGGTATCGTTGTTGTTTCCAGCTGAGGTATGCATTTTCAGTGATAATCTTCATGATTCTGCTGTTACAAGTGTGCAGAATCACCGATATCGCTGTTTGCGTACTATTGAATGCGAAAAACACGTTTTCTGGTGTTTTCAGCACGCCACAGAGCGTTTGACATGCGGAAACTGCGATATCTTCGGTATCGTTGGGTTTCCAGCTGAGATATGCATTTTCAGTGATAATATTCATGATTCTGCTGTTACAAGAGTGTAGAATCACCGAAATCGCTGTTTTCGTGCTATTGAATGCGAAAAACATGTTTTCTGGTGTTTTCAGCACTCCACAGAGCTTTTGATGTGCGGAAACAGGGATATCTTCGTTTTCGTGGGGTTTCCAGCTGAGATATGCATTTTCAGTGATAATCTTCATGATTCTGCTGTTACAAGTGTGCAGAATCACCGAAATCGCAGTTTTAGTGCTATTGAATGCGGAAAACACGTTTTCTGGTGTTTTCAGCCCTCCACAGTGCGTTTGATATGCGGCAACTGCCATATCTACGGTATCGTTGTTGTTTCCAGCTGAGATATGCATTTTCTACGATAATCTTCGAGTTTCTTCTGTGACAAGTGTGCAGAATCACCGAAATCGCTGTTTTCGTGCTATTGAATGCGAAAAACACGTTTTCTGGTGTTTTCAGCACGCAACAGAGCGTTTGAAATGCGGAAACTGCGACATCTTCGGTATCGTTGTTGTTTCCAGCTGAGATATGCATTTTCAGTGATAATCTTCATGATTCTGCTGTTACAAGTGTGCAGAATCACCGAAATCGCAGTTTTAGTGCTATTGAATGCGGAAAACACATTTTCTGGTGTTTTCAGCCCTCCACAGTGCGTTTCATATGCGGAAACTGCCATATCTACGGTATCGTTGTTGTTTCCAGCTGAGATATGCATTTTCTACGATAATCTTCGAGTTTCTTCTGTGACAAGTGTGCAGAATCTCCGAAATCGCTGTTTTCGTGCTATTGAATGCGAAAAACACGTTTTCTGGTGTTTTCAGCACGCAACAGAGCGTTTGACATGCGGAAACTGCGACATCTTCGGTATCGTTGTTGTTTCCAGCTGAGATATGCATTTTCAGTGATAATCTTCATGATTCTGCTGTTACAAGTGTGCAGAATCACCGAAATCGGTGTTTTAGTGCTATTGAAAGCGAAAAACACGTTTTCTGGTGTTTTCAGCACTCCACAGTGCGTTTGATATGCGGACACTGCGATATCTACGGTATCGTTGTTGTTTCCAGCTGAGATATGCATTTTCTACGATAATCTTCGAGTTTCTTCTGTGACAAGTGTGCAGAATCACCGAAATCGCTGTTTTCGTGCTATTGAATGCGAAAAACACGTTTTCTGGTGTTTTCAGCACTCCACAGTGCGTTTGATATGCGGAAACTGCCATATCTTCGGTATCGTTGTTGTTTCCAGTTGAGATATGCATTGTCAGTGATAATCTTCATGATTCTGCTGTTACAAGTGTGCAGAATCACTGAAATCGCTGTTTGCGTGCTATTGAATGCGAAAAACACGTTTTCTGGTGTTTTCAGCACGCCACAGAGCGTTTGACATGCGGAAACTGCGATATCTTCGGTATCGTTGGGTTTCCAGCTGAGATATGCATTTTCAGTGATAATCTTCATGATTCTGCTGTTACAAGTGTGCAGAATAACCGAAATCGCTGTTTTCGTGCTATTGAATGCGAAAAACACATTTTCTGGTGTTTGCAGCACTCCACAGTGCGTTTGATATACGGAAACTGCCATATCTTCGGTATCGTTGTTGTTTCCAGCTGTGATATGCATTTTCAGAGATAATCTTCATGATTCTGCTGTTACAAGTGTGCAGAAGCACCGAAATCGCTGTTTTAGTGCTATTGAATGCGAAAAACATGTTTTCTGGTGTTTTCAGCACTCCACAGTGCGTTTGATATGCGGAAACTGCGATATCTACGGTATCGTTGTTGTTTCCAGCTGAGATATGCATTTTCTACGATAATCTTCGAGTTTCTTCTGTGGCAAGTGTGCAGAATCACCGACATCGCTGTTTTCGTGCTATTGAATGCGAAAAACACGTTTTCTGGTGTTTTCAGCACTCCACAGTGCGTTTGATATGCGGAAACTGCCATATCTTCAGTATCGTTGTTGTTTCCAGCTGAGATATGCATTTTCAGTGATAAGCTTCATGATTCTGCTGTTACAAGTGTGCAGAAACACCGAAATCTCTGTTTTCGTGCTTTTGAATGCGAAAAACACGTTTTCTGGTGTTTTCAGCACGCCACTGAGCGTTTGTCATGCGGAAACTGCGATATCTACGGTATCGTTGTTGTTTCCAGCTGAGATATGCATTTTCAGTGATAATCTTCATGATGTTGCTGTTACAAATGTGCAGAATCACCGAAATCGCTGTTTTCGTGCTTTTGAATGCGAAAAACACGTTTTCTGGTGTTTTTAGCATGCCACAGAGCGGTTGACATGCGGAAACTGCGATATCTTCGGTATCGTTGTTGTTTCCAGCTGAGATATGCATTTTCAGTGATAATCTTCATGATTCTGCTGTTACAAGTGTGCAGAATCACCGAAATCGCTGTTTTCGTGCTATTGAAAGCGAAAAACACGTTTTCTGGTGTTTTCAGCACTCCACAGTGCGTTTGATATGCGGAAACTCCGATATCTACGGTATCGTTGTTGTTTCCAGCTGAGATATGCATTTTCTACGATAATCTTCGAGTTTCTTCTGTGACAAGTGTGCAGAATCACCGAAATCGCTGTTTTCGTGCTATTGAATGCGAAAAACACGTTTTCTGGTGTTTTCAGCACTCCACAGTGCGTTTGATATGCGGAAACTGCCATATCTTCGGTATCGTTGTTGTTTCCAGCTGAGATATGCATTTTCAGTGATAATCTTCATGATTCTGCTGTTACAAGTGTGCAGAAACACCGAAATCTCTGTTTTCGTGCTTTTGAATGCGAAAAACACGTTTTCTGGTGTTTTCAGCACGCCACTGAGCGTTTGACATGCGGAAACTGCGATATCTACGGTATCGTTGTTGTTTCCAGCTGAGATATGCATTTTCAGTGATAATCTTCATGATTTTGCTGTTACAAATGTGCAGAATCACCGAAATCGCTGTTTTCGTGCTTTTGAATGCGAAAAACACGTTTTCTGGTGTTTTTAGCATGCCACAGAGCGGTTGACATGCGGAAACTGCGATATCTTCGGTATCGTTGTTGTTTCCAGCTGAGATATGCATTTTCAGTGATAATCTTCATGATTCTGCTGTTACATGTGTGCAGAATCACCGAAATCGCTGTTTTCGTGCTTTTGAATGCGAAAAACACGTTTTCTGGTGTTTTCAGCACGCCACAGAGCGTTTGACATGCGGAAACTGCGATATCTTCGGTATCGTTGGGTTCCCAGCTGAGATATGCATTTTCAGTGATATTCTTCATGATTCTGCTGTTACAAGTGTGCAGAATCACCGAAATCGGTGTTTTAGTGCTATTGAAAGCGAAAAACACGTTTTCTGGTGTTTTCAGCACTCCGCAGTGCGTTTGATATGCGGACACTGCGATATCTACGGTATCGTTGTTGTTTCCAGCTGAGATATGCTTTTTCTACGATAATCTTCGAGTTTCTTCTGTGACAAGTGTGCAGAATCACCGAAATCGCTGTTTTCGTGCTATTGAATGCGAAAAACACGTTTTCTGGTGTTTTCAGCACTCCACAGTGCGTTTGATATGCGGAAACTGCCATATCTTCGGTATCGTTGTTGTTTCCAGTTGAGATATGCATTGTCAGTGATAATCTTCATGATTCTGCTGTGACAAGTGTGCAGAATCACTGAAATCGCTGTTTGCGTGCTATTGAATGCGAAAAACACGTTTTCTGGTGTTTTCAGCACGCCACAGAGCGTTTGACATGCGGAAACTGCGATATCTTCGGTATCGTTGGGTTTCCAGCTGAGATATGCATTTTCAGTGATAATCTTCATGATTCTGCTGTTACAAGTGTGCAGAATAACCGAAATCGCTGTTTTCGTGCTATTGAATGCGAAAAACACATTTTCTGGTGTTTGCAGCACTCCACAGTGCGTTTGATATACGGAAACTGCCATATCTTCGGTATCGTTGTTGTTTCCAGCTGTGATATGCATTTTCAGAGATAATCTTCATGATTCTGCTGTTACAAGTGTGCAGAAGCACCGAAATCGCTGTTTTAGTGCTATTGAATGCGAAAAACATGTTTTCTGGTGTTTTCAGCACTCCACAGTGCGTTTGATATGCGGAAACTGCGATATCTACGGTATCGTTGTTGTTTCCAGCTGAGATATGCATTTTCAGTGATAAGCTTCATGATTCTGCTGTTACAAGTGTGCAGAAACACCGAAATCTCTGTTTTCGTGCTTTTGAATGCGAAAAACACGTTTTCTGGTGTTTTCAGCACGCCACTGAGCGTTTGTCATGCGGAAACTGCGATATCTACGGTTTCGTTGTTGTTTCCAGCTGAGATATGCATTTTCAGTGATAATCTTCATGATGTTGCTGTTACAAATGTGCAGAATCACCGAAATCGCTGTTTTCGTGCTTTTGAATGCGAAAAACACGTTTTCTGGTGTTTTTAGCATGCCACAGAGCGGTTGACATGCGGAAACTGCGATATCTTCGGTATCGTTGTTGTTTCCAGCTGAGATATGCATTTTCAGTGATAATCTTCATGATTCTGCTGTTACAAGTGTGCAGAATCACCGAAATCGCTGTTTTCGTGCTATTGAAAGCGAAAAACACGTTTTCTGGTGTTTTCAGCACTCCACAGTGCGTTTGATATGCGGAAACTCCGATATCTACGGTATCGTTGTTGTTTCCAGCTGAGATATGCATTTTCTACGATAATCTTCGAGTTTCTTCTGTGACAAGTGTGCAGAATCACCGAAATCGCTGTTTTCGTGCTATTGAATGCGAAAAACACGTTTTCTGGTGTTTTCAGCACTCCACAGTGCGTTTGATATGCGGAAACTGCCATATCTTCGGTATCGTTGTTGTTTCCAGCTGAGATATGCATTTTCAGTGATAATCTTCATGATTCTGCTGTTACAAGTGTGCAGAAACACCGAAATCTCTGTTTTCGTGCTTTTGAATGCGAAAAACACGTTTTCTGGTGTTTTCAGCACGCCACTGAGCGTTTGACATGCGGAAACTGCGATATCTACGGTATCGTTGTTGTTTCCAGCTGAGATATGCATTTTCAGTGATAATCTTCATGATTTTGCTGTTACAAATGTGCAGAATCACCGAAATCGCTGTTTTCGTGCTTTTGAATGCGAAAAACACGTTTTCTGGTGTTTTTAGCATGCCACAGAGCGGTTGACATTCGGAAACTGCGATATCTTCGGTATCGTTGTTGTTTCCAGCTGAGATATGCATTTTCAGTGATAATCTTCATGATTCTGCTGTTACATGTGTGCAGAATCACCGAAATCGCTGTTTTCGTGCTTTTGAATGCGAAAAACACGTTTTCTGGTGTTTTCAGCACGCCACAGAGCGTTTGACATGCGGAAACTGCGATATCTTCGGTATCGTTGGGTTCCCAGCTGAGATATGCATTTTCAGTGATATTCTTCATGATTCTGCTGTTACAAGTGTGCAGAATCACCGAAATCGCTGTTTTTGTGCTATTGAATGCGAAAAACACGTTTTCTGGTGTTTTCAGCACTCCACAGTGCGTTTGATATGCGGAAACTGCGATATCTTCGGTATCGTTTTTGTTTCCAGCTGAGATATGCATTTTCAGTGATAATCTTCATGATTCTGCAGTTACAAGTGTGCAGAATCACCGAAATCGCTGCTTTCGTGCTTTTGAATACGAAAAACACATTTCCTGGTGTTTTCAGCACTCCACAGAGCGTTTGACATGCGGAAACTGCGATATCTTCGGTATCGTTGTTGTTTCCAGCTGAGATATGCATTTTCTACGATAATCTTCGAGTTTCTTCTGTGACATGTGTGCAGAATCACAGAAATCGCTGTTTTCGTGCTATTGAATGCGAAAATCACGTTTTCTGGTGTTTTCAGCACGCCACAGAGCGTTTGACATGCGGAAACTGCGATATCTTCGGTATCGTTGGGTTTCCAGCTGAGATATTCAATTTCAGTGATAATCTTCGTGATTCTGCTGTTACAAGTGTGCAGAATCACTGAAATCGCTGTTTTCGTGCTATTGAATGCGAAAAACATGTTTTCTGGTGTTTTCAGCACTCCACAGAGCTTTTGATGTGCGGAAACAGGGATATCTTCGTTTTCGTGGGGTTTCCATCTGAGATATGCATTTTCAGTGATAGTCTTCATGATTCTGCTGTTACAAGTGTGCAGAAAGACCGAAATCGCTGTTTTCGTGCTTTTGAATGCGAAAAACACGTTTTCTGGTGTTTTCAGCACGCCACAGAGCGTTTGACATGCGGAAACTGCGATATCTTCGGTATCGTTGTTGTTTCCAGCTGAGATATGCATTTTCAGTGATAATCTTCATGATTCTGCTGTTACAAGTGTGCAGAATCACTGAAATCGCTGTTTGCGTGCTATTGAATGCGAAAAAAACGTTTTCTGGTGTTTTCAGCACGCCACAGAGCGTTTGACATGCGGAAACTGCGATATCTTCGGTATCGTTGGGTTTCCAGCTGAGATATGCATTTTCAGTGATAATCTTCATGATTCTGCTGTTACAAGTGTGCAGAATCACCGAAATCGCAGTTTTAGTGCTATTGAATGCGGGAAACACGTTTTCTGGTGTTTTCAGCCCTCCACAGTGCGTTTGATATGCGGAAACTGCCATATCTACGGTATCGTTGTTGTTTCCAGCTGAGATATGCATTTTCTACGATAATCTTCGAGTTTCTTCTGTGACAAGTGTGCAGAATCACCGAAATCGCTGTTTTCGTGCTATTGAATGCGAAAAACACGTTTTCTGGTGTTTTCAGCACGCAACAGAGCGTTTGACATGCGGAAACTGCGACATCTTCGGTATCGTTGTTGTTTCCAGCTGAGATATGCATTTTCAGTGATAATCTTCATGATTCTGCTGTTACAAGTGTGCAGAATCACCGAAATCGCAGTTTTAGTGCTATTGAATGCGGAAAACACGTTTTCTGGTGTTTTCAGCCCTCCACAGTGCGTTTGATATGCGGAAACTGCCATATCTACGGTATCGTTGTTGTTTCCAGCTGAGATATGCATTTTCTACGATAATCTTCGAGTTTCTTCTGTGACAAGTGTGCAGAATCACCGAAATCGCTGTTTTCGTGCTATTGAATGCGAAAAACACGTTTTCTGGTGTTTTCAGCACGCAACAGAGCGTTTGACATGCGGAAACTGCGACATCTTCGGTATCGTTGTTGTTTCCAGCTGAGATATGCATTTTCAGTGATAATCTTCATGATTCTGCTGTTACAAGAGTGCAGAATCACCGAAATCGCTGTTTTCGTGCTTTTGAACGCGAAAAACACGTTTTCTGGTGTTTTCAGCACTCCACAGTGCGTTTGATATGCGGAAACTGCCATATCTTCGGTATCGTTGTTGTTTCCAGCTGAGATATGCATTTTCAGTGATAATCTTCATGATTCTGCTGTTACAAGTGTGCAGAAACACCGAAATCTCTGTTTTCGTGCTTTTGAATGCGAAAAACACGTTTTCTGGTGTTTTCAGCACGCCACAGAGCGTTTGACATACGGAAACTGCGTCATCTTCGGTATCGTTGTTGTTTCCAGCTGAGATATGCATTTTCAGTGATAATCTTCATGATTCTGCTGCTACAAGTGTGCAGAATCACCGAAATCATTGTTTGCGTGCTATTGAATGCGAAAAACACGTTTTCTGGTGTTTTCAGCACCCGACAGTGCGTTTGATATGCGGAAACTGCCATATCTTCGGTATCGTTGTTGTGTCCAGCTGAGATATGCATTTTCGGTGATAATCTTCACGATTCTGCTGTTACAAGCGTGCCGAATCACCGAAATCGCTGTTTGCGTGCTATTGAATGCGAAAAACTCGTTTTCTGGTATTTCAGCACGCCACAGAGCGTTTGACATGCGGAAACTGCGATATCTTCGGTATCGTAGGGATTCCAGCTGAGATATGCATTTTCAGTGCTAATCTTCATGATTCTGCTGTTACAAGTGTGCAGAATCACCGAAATTGCTGCTTTCGTCGTATTGAATGCGAAAAACATGTTTTCTGGTGTTTTCAGCACGCCACAGAGCGTTTGACAAGCGGAAACAGCGATATCTTCGGTATCGTTGAGTTTCCAGCTGAGATATGCATTTTCAGTGATAATCTTCATGATTCTGCTGTTACAAGTGTGCAGAATCACCGAAATCGCTGTTTTCGTGCTATTGAATGCGAAAAACACGTTTTCTAGTGTTTTCAGCACCTGACAGTGCGTTTCATGTGCGGAAACAGGGATATCTTCGTTTTCGTGGGGTTTCCAGCTGAGATATGCATTTTCTACGATAATCTTCGAGTTTCTTCTGTGAGAAGTGTGCAGAATCACCGAAATCGCTGTTTTCGTGCTATTGAATGCGAAAAACACGTTTTCTGGTGTTTTCAGCACTCCACAGTGCGTTTGATATGCGGAAACTGCGATATCTTCGGTATCGTTGTTGTTTCCAGCTGAGATATGCATTTTCAGCGATAATCTACATGATTCTGCTGTTACAAGTGTGCAGAATAACCGAAATCGCTGTTTTAGAGCTATTGAATGCAAAAAACACGTTTTCTGGTGTTTTCAGCACTCCACAGTGCGTTTGATATGCGGAAACTGCGATATCTTCGGTATCGTTGTTGTTTCCAGCTGAGATATGCATTTTCTACGATAATCTTCGAGTTTCTTCTGTGACAAGTGTGCAGAATCGCCGAAATCGCTGTTTTCGTGCTATTGAATGCGAAAATCACGTTTTCTGGTGTTTTCAGCACGCCACAGAGCGTTTGACATGCGGAAACTGCGATATCTTCGGTATCGTTGGGTTTCCAGCTGAGATATTCAATTTCAGTGATAATCTTCGTGATTCTGCTGTTACAAGTGTCCAGAATCACTGAAATCGCTGTTTTCGTGCTATTGAATGCGAAAAACATGTTTTCTGGTGTTTTCAGCACTCCACAGAGCTTTTGATGTGCGGAAACAGGGATATCTTCGTTTTCGTGGGGTTTCCAGCTGAGATATGCATTTTCAGTGATAATCTTCATGATTCTGCTGTTACAAGTGTGCAGAAAGACCGAAATCGCTGTTTTCGTGCTTTTGAATGCGAAAAACACGTTTTCTGGTGTTTTCAGCACGCCACAGAGCGTTTGACATGCGGAAACTGCGATATCTTCGGTATCGTTGGGTTTCCAGCTGAGATATGCATTTTCAGTGATAATCTTCATGATTCTGCTGTTACAAGTGTGCAGAATCACCGAAATCGCAGTTTTAGTGCTATTGAATGCGGAAAACACGTTTTCTGGTGTTTTCAGCCCTCCACAGTGCGTTTGATATGCGGAAACTGCCATATCTACGGTATCGTTGTTGTTTCCAGCTGAGATATGCATTTTCAGTGATAATCTTCATGATTCTGCTGCTACAAGTGTGCAGAATCGCCGAAATCGCTGTTTTCGTGCTATTGAATGCGAAAAACACGTTTTCTGGTGTTTTCAGCACGCCACAGAGCGTTTGACATGCGGAAACTGCGACATCTTCTGTAACGTTGTTGTTTCCAGCTGAGATATGCATTTTCAGTGATAATCTTCATGATTCTGCAGTTACAAGTGTGCAGAATCACTGAAATCGCTGTTTGCGTGCTATTGAATGCGAAAAAAACGTTTTCTGGTGTTTTCAGCACGCCACAGAGCGTTTGACATGCGGAAACTGCGACATCTTCGGTAACGTTGTTGTTTCCAGCTGAGATATGCATTTTCAGTGATAATCTTCATGATTCTGCTGCTACAAGTGTGCAGAATCGCCGAAATCGCTGTTTTCGTGCTATTGAATGCGAAAAACACGTTTTCTGGTGTTTTCAGCACGCCACAGAGCGTTTGACATGCGGAAACTGCGACATCTTCTGTAACGTTGTTGTTTCCAGCTGAGATATGCATTTTCAGTGATAATCTTCATGATTCTGCTGCTACAAGTGTGCAGAATTACCGAAATCATTGTTTGCGTGCTATTGAATGCGAAAAACACGTTTTCTGGTGTTTGCAGCACGCCACAGAGCGTTTGACATGCGGAAACTGCGATATTTTCGGTATCGTTGTTGTTTCCAGCTGAGATATGCATTGTCAGTGATAATCTTCATGATTCTGCTGTTACAAGTGTGCAGAATCACTGAAATCGCTGTTTGCGTGCTATTGAATGCGAACAACACGTTTTCTGGTGTTTTCAGCACCCGACAGTGCGTTTGATATGCGGAAACTGCCATATCTTCGGTATCGTTGTTGTTTCCAGCTGAGATATGCATTTTCGGTGATAATCTTCACGATTCTGCTGTTACAAGCGTGCCGAATCACCGAAATCGCTGTTTGCGTGCTATTGAATGCGAAAAACTCGTTTTCTGGTATTTCAGCACGCCACAGAGCGTTTGACATGCGGAAACTGCGATATCTTCGGTATCGTAGGGTTTCCAGCTGAGATATGCATTTTCAGTGCTAATCTTCATGATTCTGCTGTTACAAGTGTGCAGAATCACCGAAATTGCTGTTTTCGTGCTATTGAATGCGAAAAACACGTTTTCTGGTGTTTTCAGCACGCCACAGAGCGTTTGACATGCGGAAACTGCGATATCTTCGGTATCGTTGTTGTTTCCAGCTGAGATATGCATTTTCAGTGATAATCTTCATGATTCTGCTGTTACAAGTGTGCAGAATCACTGAAATCGCTGTTTGCGTGCTATTGAATGCGAAAAAAACGTTTTCTGGTGTTTTCAGCACGCCACAGAGCGTTTGACATGCGGAAACTGCGATATCTTCGGTATCGTTGGGTTTCCAGCTGAGATATGCATTTTCAGTGATAATCTTCATGATTCTGCTGTTACAAGTGTGCAGAATCACCGAAATCGCAGTTTTAGTGCTATTGAATGCGGAAAACACGTTTTCTGGTGTTTTCAGCCCTCCACAGTGCGTTTGATATGCGGAAACTGCCATATCTACGGTATCGTTGTTGTTTCCAGCTGAGATATGCATTTTCTACGATAATCTTCGAGTTTCTTCTGTGACAAGTGTGCAGAATCACTGAAATCGCTGTTTGCGTGCTATTGAATGCGAAAAACTCGTTTTCTGGTATTTCAGCACGCCACAGAGCGTTTGACATGCGGAAACTGCGATATCTTCGGTATCGTAGGGTTTCCAGCTGAGATATGCATTTTCAGTGCTAATCTTCATGATTCTGCTGTTACAAGTGTGCAGAATCACCGAAATTGCTGTTTTCGTGCTATTGAATGCGAAAAACATGTTTTCTGGTGTTTTCAGCGCGCCACAGAGCGTTTGACAAGCGGAAACAACGATATCTTCGGTATCGTTGAGTTTCCAGCTGAGATATGCATTTTCAGTGATAATCTTCATGATTCTGCTGTTACAAGTGTGCAGAATCACCGAAATCGCTGTTTTCGTGCTATTGAATGCGAAAAACACGTTTTCTAGTGTTTTCAGCACCCGACAGTGCGTTTCATGTGCGGAAACAGGGATATCTTCGTTTTCGTGGGGTTTCCAGCTGAGATATGCATTTTCTACGATAATCTTCGAGTTTCTTCTGTGAGAAGTGTGCAGAATCACCGAAATCGCTGTTTTCGTGCTATTGAATCCGAAAAACACGTTTTCTGGTGTTTTCAGCACTCCACAGTGCGTTTGATATGCGGAAACTGCGATATCTTCGGTATCGTTGTTGTTTCCAGCTGAGATATGCATTTTCAGTGATAATCTACATGATTCTGCTGTTACAAGTGTGCAGAATAACCGAAATCGCTGTTTTAGTGCTATTGAATGCAAAAAACACGTTTTCTGGTGTTTTCAGCACTCCACAGTGCGTTTGATATGCGGAAACTGCGATATCTTCGGTATCGTTGTTGTTTCCAGCTGAGATATGCATTTTCTACGATAATCTTCGAGTTTCTTCTGTGACAAGTGTGCAGAATCGCCGAAATCGCTGTTTTCGTGCTATTGAATGCGAAAAACACGTTTTCTGGTGTTTTCAGCACTCCACAGTGCGTTTGATATGCGGAAACTGCGATATCTTCGGTATCGTTGTTGTTTCCAGCTGAGATATGCATTTTCAGTGATAATCTTCATGATTCTGCTATTGCAAGTGTGCAGAATCACCGAAATCGCTGTTTTCGTGCTTTTGAATGCGAAAAACACGTTTTCTGGTGTTTTCAGTACGCCACAGAGCGTTTGACATGCGGAAACTGCGATATCTTCGGTATCGTTGGGTTTCCAGCTGAGATATGCATTTTCAGTGATAATCTTCATGATTCTGCTGTTACAAGTGTGCCGAATCACCGAAATCGCTGTTTTCGTGCTTTTGAATGCGAAAAACACGTTTTCTGGAGTTTTCAGCACGCCACAGAGCGTTTGACAAGCGGAAACAGCGATATCTTCGGTATCGTTGAGTTTCCAGCTGAGATATGCATTTTCAGTGATAATCTTCATGATTCTGCTGTTACAAGTGTGCAGAATCACCGAAATCGCTGTTTTCGTGCTATTGAATGCGAAAAACACGTTTTCTAGTGTTTTCAGCACCCGACAGTGGGTTTCATGTGCGGAAACAGGGATATCTTCGTTTTCGTGGGGTTTCCAGCTGAGATATGCATTTTCTACGATAATCTTCGAGTTTCTTCTGTGACAAGTGTGCAGAAACGCCGAAATCGCTGTTTTCGTGCTATTGAATGCGAAAAACACGTTTTCTGGTGTTTTCAGCACGCCACAGAGCGTTTGTCATGCGGAAACTGCGATATTTTCGGTATCGTTGTTGTTTCCAGCTGAGATATGCATTTTCAGTGATAATCTTCATGATTCTGCTATTGCAAGTGTGCAGAATCACCGAAATCGCTGTTTTCGTGCTTTTGAATGCGAAAAACACGTTTTCTGGTGTTTTCAGCACGCCACAGAGCGTTTGACATGCGGAAACTGCGATATCTTCGGTATCGTTGGGTTTCCAGCTGAGATATGCATTTTCAGTGATAATCTTCATGATTCTGCTGTTACAAGTGTGCCGAATCACCGAAATCGCTGTTTGCGTGCTTTTGAATGCGAAAAACACGTTTTCTGTTGTTTTCAGCACTCCACAGTGCGTTTGATATACGGAAACTGCCATATCTTCGGCATCGTTGTTGTTTCCAGATGAGATATGCATTTTCAGTGATAATCTTCATGATTCTGTTGTTACAAGTGTGCAGAATCACCGAAATCGCTGTTTGCGTGCTATTGAATGCGAAAAACACGTTTTCTGGTGTTTTCAGAACGCCACAGAGCGTTAGACATGCGGAAACTGCGATATCTTCGGTATCGTTGTTGTTTCCAGCTGAGGTATGCATTTTCAGTGATAATCTTCATGATTCTGCTGTTACAAGTGTGCAGAATCACCGATATCGCTGTTTGCGTACTATTGAATGCGAAAAACACGTTTTCTGGTGTTTTCAGCACGCCACAGAGCGTTTGACATGCGGAAACTGCGATATCTTCGGTATCGTTGGGTTTCCAGCTGAGATATGCATTTTCAGTGATAATATTCATGATTCTGCTGTTACAAGAGTGTAGAATCACCGAAATCGCTGTTTTCGTGCTATTGAATGCGAAAAACACGTTTTCTGTTGTTTTCAGCACTCCACAGTGCGTTTGATATACGGAAACTGCCATATCTTCGGTATCGTTGTTGTTTCCAGCTGAGATATGCATTTTCAGTGATAATCTTCATGATTCTGCTGTTACAAGTGTGCAGAATCACCGAAATCGCTGTTTTCATGCTATTGAATGCGAAAAACACGTTTTCTGGTGTTTTCAGCACGCCACAGAGCGTTTGTCATGCGGAAACTGCGATATCTTCGTTATCGCTGTTGTTTCCAGCTGAGATATGCATTTTCAGTGACAATCTTCATGATTCTGCTGTTACAAGTGTGCAGAATAACCGAAATCGCTGTTTTCGTGCTTTTGGATGCGAAAAACACGTTTTCTGGTGTTTTCAGCACTCCACTGTGCGTTTGATATGGGGAAACTGCGATATCTTCGGTATCGTTGTTGTTTCCAGCTGAGATATGCATTTTCAGTGATAATCTTCATGATTCTGCTGTTACAAGTGTGCAGAATCACCGAAATCGCTGTTTTCGTGCAATTGAATGCGAAAAACACGTTTTCTGGTGTTTTCAGCACTCCACAGTGCGTTTGATATGCGGAAACTGCGATATCTTCGGTATCGTTGTTGTTTCCAGCTGAGATATGCATTTTCTACGATAATCTTCGAGTTTCTTCTGTGACAAGTGTGCAGAATCACCGAAATCGCTGTTTTCAAGCTATTGAATGCGAAAAACACGTTTTCTGGTGTTTTCAGCAAGCCACAGAGCGTTTGTCATGCGGAAACTGCGATATCTTCGTTATCGTTGTTGTTTCCAGCTGAGATATGCATTTTCAGTGATAATCTTCATGATTCTGCTGTTACAAGTGTGCAGAATCACCGAAATCGCTGTTTTCGTGCTATTGAATGTGAAAAACACTTTTTCTGGTGTTTTCAGCACTCCACAGTGCGTTTGATAAGCGGAAACTGCGATATCTTCGGTATCGCAGTTGTTTCCAGCTGAGATATGCTTTTTCAGTGACAATCTTCATGATTCAGCTGTTACAAGTGTGCAGAATAACCGAAATCGCTGTTTTCGTGCTTTTGAATGCGAAAAACACGTTTTCTGGTGTTTTCAGCACTCCACTGTGCGTTTGATATGGGGAAACTGCGATATCTTCGGTATCGTTGTTGTTTCCAGCTGAGATATGCATTTTCAGTGATAATCTTCATGATTCTGCTGTTACAAGTGTGCAGAATCACCGAAATCGCTGTTTTCGTGCTATTGAATGCGAAAAACACGTTTTCTAGTGTTTTCAGCACCCGACAGTGCGTTTGATGTGCGGAAACAGGGATATCTTCGTTTTCGTGGGGTTTCCAGCTGAGATATGCATTTTCATTGATAATCTTCATGATTCTGCTGTTACAAGTGTGCAGAAACACCGAAATCGCTGTTTACGTGCTTTTGAAAGCGAAAAACACGTTTTCTGGTGTTTTCAGCACTCCACAGTGCGTTTGATATGCGGAAACTGCGATATCTTCGGTATCGTTGTTGTTTCCAGCTGAGATATGCATTTTCAGTGATAATCTTCATGATTCTGCTGTTACAAGTGTGCAGAATCACCGAAATCGCTGTTTTCATGCTATTGAATGCGAAAAACACGTTTTCTGGTGTTTTCAGCACGCCACAGAGCGTTTGTCATGCGGAAACTGCGATATCTTCGTTATCGTTGTTGTTTCCAGCTGAGATATGCATTTTCAGTGATAATCTTCATGATTCTGCTGTTACAAGTGTGCAGAATCACCGAAATCGCTGTTTTCGTGCTATTGAATGTGAAAAACACTTTTTCTGGTGTTTTCAGCACTCCACAGTGCGTTTGATAAGCGGAAACTGCGATATCTTCGGTATCGCTGTTGTTTCCAGCTGAGATATGGATTTTCAGTGACAATCTTCATGATTCTGCTGTTACAAGTGTGCAGAATAACCGAAATCGCTGTTTTCGTGCTTTTGAATGCGAAAAACACGTTTTCTTGTGTTTTCAGCACTCCACTGTGCGTTTGATATGGGGAAACTGCGATATCTTCGGTATCGTTGTTGTTTCCAGCTGAGATATGCATTTTCAGTGATAATCTTCATGATTCTGCTGTTACAAGTGTGCAGAATCACCGAAATCGCTGTTTTCGTGCAATTGAATGCGAAAAACACGTTTTCTGGTGTTTTCAGCACTCCACAGTGCGTTTGATATGCGGAAACTGCGATATCTTCGGTATCGTTGTTGTTTCCAGCTGAGATATGCATTTTCTACGATAATCTTCGAGTTTCTTCTGTGACAAGTGTGCAGAATCACCGAAATCGCTGTTTTTGTGCTTTTGAATGCGAAAAACTCGTTTTCTGGTGTTTTCAGCACTCCACAGTGCGTTTGATATGCGGAAACTGCGATATCTTCGTTTTCGTGGGGTTTCCAGCTGAGATATGCATTTTCAGTGATAATCTTCATGATTCTGCTGTTACAAGTGTGCAGAATCACCGAAATCGCTGTTTTCGTGCTATTGAATGCGAAAAACACGTTTTCTGGTGTTTTCAGCACGCCACAGAGCGTTTGTCATGCGGAAACTGCGATATCTTCGGTATCGTTGTTGTTTCCAGCTGAGATATGCATTTTCAGTGATAATCTTCATGATTCTGCTGTCACAAGTGTGCAGAATCACCGAAATCGCTGTTTTCGTGCTATTGAATGTGAAAAACACTTTTTCTGGTGTTTTCAGCACTCCACAGTGCGTTTGATAAGCGGAAACTGCGATATCTTCGGTATCGCTGTTGTTTCCAGCTGAGATATGCATTTTCAGTGATAATCTTCGTGATTCTGCTGTTGCAAGTGTGCAGAATAACCGAAATCGCTGTTTTCGTGCTTTTGAATGCGAAAAACACGTTTTCTGGTGTTTTCAGCAAGCCACAGAGCGTTTGTCATGCGGAAACTGCGATATCTTCGTTATCGTTGTTGTTTCCAGCTGAGATATGCATTTTCAGTGATAATCTTCATGATTCTGCTGTTACAAGTGTGCAGAATCACCGAAATCGCTGTTTTCGTGCTATTGAATGTGAAAAACACTTTTTCTGGAGTTTTCAGCACTCCACAGTGCGTTTGATAAGCGGAAACTGCGATATCTTCGGTATCGCTGTTGTTTCCATCTGAGATATGCTTTTTCAGTGACAATCTTCATGATTCTGCTGTTACAAGTGTGCAGAATAACCGAAATCGCTGTTTTCGTGCTTTTGAATGCGAAAAACACGTTTTCTGGTGTTTTCAGCACTCCACTGTGCGTTTGATATGGGGAAACTGCGATATCTTCGGTATCGTTGTTGTTTCCAGCTGAGATATGCATTTTCAGTGATAATCTTCATGATTCTGCTGTTACAAGTGTGCAGAATCACGGAAATCGCTGTTTTCGTGCTATTGAATGCGAAAAACACGTTTTCTGGTGTTTTCAGCACTCCACACTGCGTTTGATATGCGGAATCTGCGATATCTTCGTTTTCGTGGGGTCTCCAGCTGAGATATGCATTTTCAGTGATAATCTTCATGATTCTGCTGTTACAAGTGTGCAGAATCACCGAAATCGCTGTTTTCGTGCTATTGAATGCGAAAAACACGTTTTCTGGTGTTTTCAGCACGCCACAGAGCGTTTGTCATGCGAAAACTGCGATATCTTCGGTATCGTTGTTGTTTCCAGCTGAGATATGCATTTTCAGTGATAATCTTCATGATTCTGCTGTTACAAGTGTGCAGAATCACCGAAATCGCTGTTTTCGTGCTATTGAATGCGAAAAACACGTTTTCTGGTGTTTTCAGCACTCCACAGTGCGTTTGATAAGCGGAAACTGCGATATCTTCGGTATCGCTGTTGTTTCCAGCTGAGATATGCATTTTCAGTGATAATCTTCATGATTCTGCTGTTACAAGTGTGCAGAATAACCGAAATCGCTGTTTTCGTGCTTTTGAATGCGAAAAACACGTTTTCTGGAGTTTTCAGCACCCGACAGTGCGTTTGATGTGCGGAAACAGGGATATCTTCGTTTTCGTGGGGTTTCCAGCTGAGATATGCATTTTCATTGATAATCTTCATGATTCTGCTGTTACAAGTGTGCAGAAACACCGAAATCGCTGTTTACGTGCTTTTGAATGCGAAAAACACGTTTTCTGGTGTTTTCAGCACTCCACAGTGCGTTTGATATGCGGAAACTGCGATATCTTCGGTATCGTTGTTATTTCCAGCTGAGATATGCATTTTCAGTGATAATCTTCATGATTCTGCTGTTACAAGTGTGCAGAATCACCGAAATCGCTGTTTTCATGCTATTGAATGCGAAAAACACGTTTTCTGGTGTTTTCAGCAAGCCACAGAGCGTTTGTCATGCGGAAACTGCGATATCTTCGTTATCGTTGTTGTTTCCAGCTGAGATATGCATTTTCAGTGATAATCTTCATGATTCTGCTGTTACAAGTGTGCAGAATCACCGAAATCGCTGTTTTCGTGCTATTGAATGTGAAAAACACTTTTTCTGGTGTTTTCAGCACTCCACAGTGCGTTTGATAAGCGGAAACTGCGATATCTTCGGTATCGCTGTTGTTTCCAGCTGAGATATGCTTTTTCAGTGACAATCTTCATGATTCTGCTGTTACAAGTGTGCAGAATAACCGAAATCGCTGTTTTCGTGCTTTTGATTGCGAAAAACACGTTTTCTGGTGTTTTCAGCACTCCACTGTGCGTTTGATATGGGGAAACTGCGATATCTTCGGTATCGTTGTTGTTTCCAGCTGAGATATGCATTTTCAGTGATAATCTTCATGATTCTGCTGTTACAAGTGTGCAGAATCACCGAAATCGCTGTTTTCGTGCTATTGAATGCGAAAAACACGTTTTCTGGTGTTTTCAGCACTCCACAGTGCGTTTGATATGCGAAAACTGCGATATCTTCGTTTTCGTGGGGTTTCCAGCTGAGATTTGCATTTTCAGTGATAATCTTCATGATTCTGCTGTTACAAGTGTGCAGAATCACCGAAATCGCTGTTTTCGTGCTATTGAATGCGAAAAACACGTTTTCTGGTGTTTTCAGCACTCCACAGTGCGTTTGATATGCGGAAACTGCCATATCTTCGGTATCGTTGTTGTTTCCAGCTGAGATATGCATTTTCAGTGATAATCTTCATGATTCTGCTGTTACAAGTGTGCAGAATCACCGAAATCGCTGTTTTCGAGCTATTGAATGCGAAAAACACGTTTTCTGGTGTTTTCAGCACTCCACAGTGCGTTTGATATGCGGAAACTGCCATATCTTCGGTATCGTTGTTGTTTCCAGCTGAGATATGCATTTTCAGTGATAATCTTCATGATTCTGCTGTTACAAGTGTGCAGAATCACCGAAATCGCTGTTTTCGTGCTATTGAATGCGAAAAACACGTTTTCTGGTGTTTTCAGCACTCCTCAGTGCGTTTGATATGCGGAATCTGCGATATCTTCGTTTTCGTGGGGTTTCCAGCTGAGATATGCATTTTCAGTGATAATCTTCATGATTCTGCTGTTACAAGTGTGCAGAATCACCGAAATCGCTGTTTTCGTGCTATTGAATGCGAAAAACACGTTTTCTGGTGTTTTCAGCACGCCACAGAGCGTTTGTCATGCGAAAACTGCGATATCTTCGGTATCGTTGTTGTTTCCAGCTGAGATATGCATTTTCAGTGATAATCTTCATGATTCTGCTGTTACAAGTGTGCAGAATAACCGAAATCGCTGTTTTCGTGCTTTTGAATGCGAAAAACACGTTTTCTGGAGTTTTCAGCACCCGACAGTGTGTTTGATGTGCGGAAACAGGGATATCTTCGTTTTCGTGGGGTTTCCAGCTGAGATATGCATTTTCATTGATAAGCTTCATGATTCTGCTGTTTCAAGTGTGCAGAAACACCGAAATCGCTGTTTACGTGCTTTTGAATGCGAAAAACACGGTTTCTGGTGTTTTCAGCACTCCACAGTGCGTTTGATATGCGGAAACTGCGATATCTTCGGTATCGTTGTTGTTTCCAGCTGAGATATGCATTTTCAGTGATAATCTTCATGATTCTGCTGTTACAAGTGTGCAGAATCACCGAAATCGCTGTTTTCATGCTATTGAATGCGAAAAACACGTTTTCTGGTGTTTTCAGCAAGCCACAGAGCGGTTGCCATGCGGAAACTGCGATATCTTCGTTATCGTTGTTGTTTCCAGCTGAGATATGCATTTTCAGTGATAATCTTCATGATTGTGCTGTTACAAGTGTGCAGAATCACCGAAATCGCTGTTTTCGTGCTATTGAATGTGAAAAACACTTTTTCTGGTGTTTTCAGCACTCCACAGTGCGTTTGATAAGCGGAAACTGCGATATCTTCGGTATCGCTGTTGTTTCCAGCTGAGATATGCTTTTTCAGTGACAATCTTCATGATTCTGCTGTTACAAGTGTGCAGAATAACCGAAATCGCTGTTTTCGTGCTTTTGAATGCGAAAAACACGTTTTCTGGTGTTTTCAGCACTCCACTGTGCGTTTGATATGGGGAAACTGCGATATCTTCGGTATCGTTGTTGTTTCCAGCTGAGATATGCATTTTCAGTGATAATCTTCATGATTCTGCTGTTACAAGTGTGCAGAATCACCGAAATCGCTGTTTTCGTGCTATTGAATGCGAAAAACACGTTTTCTGGTGTTTTCAGCACTCCACAGTGCGTTTGATATGCGGAAACTGCGATATCTTCGTTTTCGTGGGGTTTCCAGCTGAGATTTGCATTTTCAGTGATAATCTTCATGATTCTGCTGTTACAAGTGTGCAGAATCACCGAAATCGCTGTTTTCGTGCTATTGAATGCGAAAAACACGTTTTCTGGTGTTTTCAGCACTCCACAGTGCGTTTGATATGCGGAAACTGCCATATCTTCGGTATCGTTGTTGTTTCCAGCTGAGATATGCATTTTCAGTGATAATCTTCATGATTCTGCTGTTACAAGTGTGCAGAATCACCGAAATCGCTGTTTTCGAGCTATTGAATGCGAAAAACACGTTTTCTGGTGTCTTCAGCACTCCACAGTGCGTTTGATATGCGGAAACTGCCATATCTTCGGTATCGTTGTTGTTTCCAGCTGAGATATGCATTTTCAGTGATAATCTTCATGATTCTGCTGTTACAAGTGTGCAGAATCACCGAAATCGCTGTTTTCGTGCTATTGAATGCGAAAAACACGTTTTCTGGTGTTTTCAGCACTCCACAGTGCGTTTGATATGCGGAATCTGCGATATCTTCGTTTTCGTGGGGTTTCCAGCTGAGATATGCATTTTCAGTGATAATCTTCATGATTCTGCTGTTACAAGTGTGCAGAATCACCGAAATCGCTGTTTTCGTGCTATTGAATGTGAAAAACCCTTTTTCTGGTGTTTTCAGCACTCCACAGTGCGTTTGATAAGCGGAAACTGCGATATCTTCGGTATAGCTGTTGTTTCCAGCTGAGATATGCATTTTCAGTGATAATCTTCATGATTCTGCTGTTACAAGTGTGCAGAATAACCGAAATCGCTGTTTTCGTGCTTTTGAATGCGAAAAACACGTTTTCTGGTGTTTTCAGCACTCCACTGTGCGTTTGATATGCGGAAACTGCGATATCTTCGGTATCGTTGTTGTTTCCAGCTGAGATATGCATTTTCAGTGATAATCTTCATGATTCTGCTGTTACAAGTGTGCAGAATCACCGAAATCGCTGTTTTCGTGCTATTGAATGCGAAAAACACGTTTTCTGGTGTTTTCAGCACTCCACAGTGCGTTTGATAAGCGGAAACTGCGATATCTTCGGTATCGCTGTTGTTTCCAGCTGAGATATGCATTTTCAGTGATAATCTTCATGATTCTGCTGTTACAAGTGTGCAGAATAACCGAAATCGCTGTTTTCGTGCTTTTGAATGCGAAAAACACGTTTTCTGGAGTTTTCAGCACCCGACAGTGCGTTTGATGTGCGGAAACAGGGATATCTTCGTTTTCGTGGGGTTTCCAGCTGAGATATGCATTTTCATTGATAATCTTCATGATTCTGCTGTTACAAGTGTGCAGAAACACCGAAATCGCTGTTTACGTGCTTTTGAATGCGAAAAACACGTTTTCTGGTGTTTTCAGCACTCCACAGTGCGTTTGATATGCGGAAACTGCGATATCTTCGGTATCGTTGTTATTTCCAGCTGAGATATGCATTTTCAGTGATAATCTTCATGATTCTGCTGTTACAAGTGTGCAGAATCACCGAAATCGCTGTTTTCATGCTATTGAATGCGAAAAACACGTTTTCTGGTGTTTTCAGCAAGCCACAGAGCGTTTGTCATGCGGAAACTGCGATATCTTCGTTATCGTTGTTGTTTCCAGCTGAGATATGCATTTTCTACGATAACCTTCGAGTTTCTTCTGTGACAAGTGTGCAGAATCACCTAAATCGCTGTTTTCGTGCTACTGAATGCGAAAAACCCGTTTTCTGGTGTTTTCAGCACGCCACAGAGCGTTTGACATGCGGTAACTGCGATATCTTCGGTATCGTTGGGTTTCCAGCTGAGATATGCATTTTCAGTGATAATCTTCGTGATTCTGCTGTTACAAGTGTGCAGAATCACCGAAATCGCTGTTTTCGTGCTATTGAATGCGAAAAACATGTTTTCTGGTGTTTACAGCACGCCACAGAGCGTTTGACATGCGGAAATTGCGATATCTTCGGTATCGTTGGGTTTCCAGCTGAGATATGCATTTTCAGTGATAATCTTCGTGATTCTGCTGTTACAAGTGTGCAGAATCACCGAAATCGCTGTTTTCGTGCTATTGAATGCGAAAAACACGTTTTCTGGTGTTTTCAGCACTCCACAGTGCGTTTGATATGCGGAAACTGCGATATCTTCGTTTTCGTGGGGTTTCCAGCTGAGATATGCATTTTCAGTGATAATCTTCATGATTCTGCTGTTACAAGTGTGCAGAATCACCGAAATCGCTGTTTTCGTGCTATTGAATGCGAAAAACACGTTTTCTGGTGTTTTCAGCACTCCACAGTGCGTTTGATATGCGGAAACTGCCATATCTTCTGTATCGTTGTTGTTTCCAGCTGAGATATGCATTTTCAGTGATAATCTTCATGATTCTGCTGTTACAAGTGTGCAGAATCACCGAAATCGCTGTTTTCGAGCTATTGAATGCGAAAAACACGTTTTCTGGTGTTTTCAGCACTCCACAGTGCGTTTGATATGCGGAAACTGCCATATCTTCGGTATCGTTGTTGTTTCCAGCTGAGATATGCATTTTCAGTGATAATCTTCATGATTCTGCTGTTACAAGTGTGCAGAATCACCGAAATTGCTGTTTTCATGCTATTGAATGCGAAAAACACGTTTTCTGGTGTTTTCAGCAAGCCACAGAGCGTTTGTCATGCGGAAACTGCGATATCTTCGTTATCGTTGTTGTTTCCAGCTGAGATATGCATTTTCAGTGATAATCTTCATGATTCTGCTGTTACAAGTGTGCAGAATCACCGAAATCGCTCTTTTCGTGCTATTGAATGTGAAAAACACTATTTCTGGTGTTTTCAGCACTCCACAGTGCGTTTGATAAGCGGAAACTGCGATATCTTCGGTATCGCTGTTGTTTCCAGCTGAGATATGCATTTTCAGTGATAATCTTCATGATTCTGCTGTTACAAGTGTGCAGAATAACCGAAATCGCTGTTTTCGTGCTTTTGAATGCGAAAAACACGTTTTCTGGTGTTTTCAGCACTCCACTGTGCGTTTGATATGCGGAAACTGCGATATCTTCGGTATCGTTGTTGTTTCCAGCTGAGATATGCATTTTCAGTGATAATCTTCATGATTCTGCTGTTACAAGTGTGCAGAATCACCGAAATCGCTGTTTTCGTGCTATTGAATGCGAAAAACACGTTTTCTGGTGTTTTCAGCACTCCACAGTGCGTTTGATAAGCGGAAACTGCGATATCTTCGGTATCGCTGTTGTTTCCAGCTGAGATATGCATTTTCAGTGATAATCTTCATGATTCTGCTGTTACAAGTGTGCAGAATAACCGAAATCGCTGTTTTCGTGCTTTTGAATGCGAAAAACACGTTTTCTGGAGTTTTCAGCACCCGACAGTGCGTTTGATGTGCGGAAACAGGGATATCTTCGTTTTCGTGGGGTTTCCAGCTGAGATATGCATTTTCATTGATAATCTTCATGATTCTGCTGTTACAAGTGTGCAGAAACACCGAAATCGCTGTTTACGTGCTTTTGAATGCGAAAAACACGTTTTCTGGTGTTTTCAGCACTCCACAGTGCGTTTGATATGCGGAAACTGCGATATCTTCGGTATCGTTGTTGTTTCCAGCTGAGATATGCATTTTCAGTGATAATCTTCATGATTCTGCTGTTACAAGTGTGCAGAATCACCGAAATCGCTGTTTTCATGCTATTGAATGCGAAAAACACGTTTTCTGGTGTTTTCAGCAAGCCACAGAGCGTTTGTCATGCGGAAACTGCGATATCTTCGTTATCGTTGTTGTTTCCAGCTGAGATATGCATTTTCTACGATAACCTTCGAGTTTCTTCTGTGACAAGTGTGCAGAATCACCTAAATCGCTGTTTTCGTGCTACTGAATGCGAAAAACCCGTTTTCTGGTGTTTTCAGCACGCCACAGAGTGTTTGACATGCGGTAACTGCGATATCTTCGGTATCGTTGGGTTTCCAGCTGAGATATGCATTTTCAGTGATAATCTTCGTGATTCTGCTGTTACAAGTGTGCAGAATCACCGAAATCGCTGATTTCGTGCTATTGAATGCGAAAAACATGTTTTCTGGTGTTTACAGCACGCCACAGAGCGTTTGACATGCGGAAATTGCGATATCTTCGGTATCGTTGGGTTTCCAGCTGAGATATGCATTTTCAGTGATAATCTTCGTGATTCTGCTGTTACAAGTGTGCAGAATCACCGAAATCGCTGTTTTCGTGCTATTGAATGCGAAAAACACGTTTTCTGGTGTTTTCAGCACTCCACAGTGCGTTTGATATGCGGAAACTGCGATATCTTCGTTTTCGTGGGGTTTCCAGCTGAGATATGCATTTTCAGTGATAATCTTCATGATTCTGCTGTTACAAGTGTGCAGAATCACCGAAATCGCTGTTTTCGTGCTATTGAATGCGAAAAACACGTTTTCTGGTGTTTTCAGCACTCCACAGTGCGTTTGATATGCGGAAACTGCCATATCTTCTGTATCGTTGTTGTTTCCAGCTGAGATATGCATTTTCAGTGATAATCTTCATGATTCTGCTGTTACAAGTGTGCAGAATCACCGAAATCGCTGTTTTCGAGCTATTGAATGCGAAAAACACGTTTTCTGGTGTTTTCAGCACTCCACAGTGCGTTTGATATGCGGAAACTGCCATATCTTCGGTATCGTTGTTGTTTCCAGCTGAGATATGCATTTTCAGTGATAATCTTCATGATTCTGCTGTTACAAGTGTGCAGAATCACCGAAATTGCTGTTTTCATGCTATTGAATGCGAAAAACACGTTTTCTGGTGTTTTCAGCAAGCCACAGAGCGTTTGTCATGCGGAAACTGCGATATCTTCGTTATCGTTGTTGTTTCCAGCTGAGATATGCATTTTCAGTGATAATCTTCATGATTCTGCTGTTACAAGTGTGCAGAATCACCGAAATCGCTCTTTTCGTGCTATTGAATGTGAAAAACACTATTTCTGGTGTTTTCAGCACTCCACAGTGCGTTTGATAAGCGGAAACTGCGATATCTTCGGTATCGCTGTTGTTTCCAGCTGAGATATGCATTTTCAGTGATAATCTTCATGATTCTGCTGTTACAAGTGTGCAGAATAACCGAAATCGCTGTTTTCGTGCTTTTGAATGCGAAAAACACGTTTTCTGGTGTTTTCAGCACTCCACTGTGCGTTTGATATGCGGAAACTGCGATATCTTCGGTATCGTTGTTGTTTCCAGCTGAGATATGCATTTTCAGTGATAATCTTCATGATTCTGCTGTTACAAGTGTGCAGAATCACCGAAATCGCTGTTTTCGTGCTATTGAATGCGAAAAACACGTTTTCTGGTGTTTTCAGCACTCCACAGTGCGTTTGATAAGCGGAAACTGCGATATCTTCGGTATCGCTGTTGTTTCCAGCTGAGATATGCATTTTCAGTGATAATCTTCATGATTCTGCTGTTACAAGTGTGCAGAATATCCGAAATCGCTGTTTTCGTGCTTTTGAATGCGAAAAACACGTTTTCTGGAGTTTTCAGCACCCGACAGTGCGTTTGATGTGCGGAAACAGGGATATCTTCGTTTTCGTGGGGCTTCCAGCTGAGATATGCATTTTCATTGATAATCTTCATGATTCTGCTGTTACAAGTGTGCAGAAACACCGAAATCGCTGTTTACGTGCTTTTGAATGCGAAAAACACGTTTTCTGGTGTTTTCAGCACTCCACAGTGCGTTTGATATGCGGAAACTGCGATATCTTCGGTATCGTTGTTGTTTCCAGCTGAGATATGCATTTTCAGTGATAATCTTCATGATTCTGCTGTTACAAGTGTGCAGAATCACCGAAATCGCTGTTTTCATGCTATTGAATGCGAAAAACACGTTTTCTGGTGTTTTCAGCAAGCCACAGAGCGTTTGTCATGCGGAAACTGCGATATCTTCGTTATCGTTGTTGTTTCCAGCTGAGATATGCATTTTCAGTGATAATCTTCATGATTCTGCTGTTACAAGTGTGCAGAATCACCGAAATCGCTGTTTTCGTGCTATTGAATGTGAAAAACACTTTTTCTGGTGTTTTCAGCACTCCACAGTGCGTTTGATAAGCGGAAACTGCGATATCTTCGGTATCGCTGTTGTTTCCAGCTGAGATATGCTTTTTCAGTGACAATCTTCATGATTTTGCTGTTACAAGTGTGCAGAATAACCGAAATCGCTGTTTTCGTGCTTTTGAATGCGAAAAACACGTTTTCTGGTGTTTTCAGCACTCCACTGTGCGTTTGATATGGGGAAACTGCGATATCTTCGGTATCGTTGTTGTTTCCAGCTGAGATATGCATTTTCAGTGATAATCTTCATGATTCTGCTGTTACAAGTGTGCAGAATCACCGAAATCGCTGTTTTCGTGCTATTGAATGCGAAAAACACGTTTTCTGGTGTTTTCAGCACTCCACAGTGCGTTTGATATGCGGAAACTGCGATATCTTCGTTTTCGTGGGGTTTCCAGCTGAGATATGCATTTTCAGTGATAATCTTCATGATTCTGCTGTTACAAGTGTGCAGAATCACCGAAATCGCTGTTTTCGTGCTATTGAATGCGAAAAACACGTTTTCTGGTGTTTTCAGCACTCCACAGTGCGTTTGATATGCGGAAACTGCCATATCTTCGGTATCGTTGTTGTTTCCAGCTGAGATATGCATTTTCAGTGATAATCTTCATGATTCTGCTGTTACAAGTGTGCAGAATCACCGAAATCGCTGTTTTCGAGCTATTGAATGCGAAAAACACGTTTTCTGGTGTTTTCAGCACTCCACAGTGCGTTTGATATGCGGAAACTGCCATATCTTCGGTATCGTTGTTGTTTCCAGCTGAGATATGCATTTTCAGTGATAATCTTCATGATTCTGCTGTTACAAGTGTGCAGAATCACCGAAATCGCTGTTTTCATGCTATTGAATGCGAAAAACACGTTTTCTGGTGTTTTCAGCAAGCCACAGAGCGTTTGTCATGCGGAAACTGCGATATCTTCGTTATCGTTGTTGTTTCCAGCTGAGATATGCATTTTCAGTGATAATCTTCATGATTCAGCTGTTACAAGTGTGCAGAATCAACGAAATCGCTGTTTTCGTGCTATTGAATGTGAAAAACACTATTTCTGGTGTTTTCAGCACTCCACAGTGCGTTTGATAAGCGGAAACTGCGATATCTTCGGTATCGCTGTTGTTTCCAGCTGAGATATGCATTTTCAGTGATAATCTTCATGATTCTGCTGTTACAAGTGTGCAGAATAACCGAAATCGCTGTTTTCGTGCTTTTGAATGCGAAAAACACGTTTTCTGGTGTTTTCAGCACTCCACTGTGCGTTTGATATGCGGAAACTGCGATATCTTCGGTATCGTTGTTGTTTCCAGCTGAGATATGCATTTTCAGTGATAATCTTCATGATTCTGCTGTTACAAGTGTGCAGAATCACCGAAATCGCTGTTTTCGTGCTATTGAATGCGAAAAACACGTTTTCTGGTGTTTTCAGCACTCCACAGTGCGTTTGATAAGCGGAAACTGCGATATCTTCGGTATCGCTGTTGTTTCCAGCTGAGATATGCATTTTCAGTGATAATCTTCATGATTCTGCTGTTACAAGTGTGCAGAATAACCGAAATCGCTGTTTTCGTGCTTTTGAATGCGAAAAACACGTTTTCTGGAGTTTTCAGCACCCGACAGTGCGTTTGATGTGCGGAAACAGGGATATCTTCGTTTTCGTGGGGTTTCCAGCTGAGATATGCATTTTCATTGATAATCTTCATGATTCTGCTGTTACAAGTGTGCAGAAACACCGAAATCGCTGTTTACGTGCTTTTGAATGCGAAAAACACGTTTTCTGGTGTTTTCAGCACTCCACAGTGCGTTTGATATGCGGAAACTGCGATATCTTCGGTATCGTTGTTGTTTCCAGCTGAGATATGCATTTTCAGTGATAATCTTCATGATTCTGCTGTTACAAGTGTGCAGAATCACCGAAATCGCTGTTTTCATGCTATTGAATGCGAAAAACACGTTTTCTGGTGTTTTCAGCAAGCCACAGAGCGTTTGTCATGCGGAAACTGCGATATCTTCGTTATCGTTGTTGTTTCCAGCTGAGATATGCATTTTCTACGATAACCTTCGAGTTTCTTCTGTGACAAGTGTGCAGAATCACCTAAATCGCTGTTTTCGTGCTACTGAATGCGAAAAACCCGTTTTCTGGTGTTTTCAGCACGCCACAGAGTGTTTGACATGCGGTAACTGCGATATCTTCGGTATCGTTGGGTTTCCAGCTGAGATATGCATTTTCAGTGATAATCTTCGTGATTCTGCTGTTACAAGTGTGCAGAATCACCGAAATCGCTGTTTTCGTGCTATTGAATGCGAAAAACATGTTTTCTGGTGTTTACAGCACGCCACAGAGCGTTTGACATGCGGAAATTGCGATATCTTCGGTATCGTTGGGTTTCCAGCTGAGATATGCATTTTCAGTGATAATCTTCGTGATTCTGCTGTTACAAGTGTGCAGAATCACCGAAATCGCTGTTTTCGTGCTATTGAATGCGAAAAACACGTTTTCTGGTGTTTTCAGCACTCCACAGTGCGTTTGATATGCGGAAACTGCGATATCTTCGTTTTCGTGGGGTTTCCAGCTGAGATATGCATTTTCAGTGATAATCTTCATGATTCTGCTGTTACAAGTGTGCAGAATCACCGAAATCGCTGTTTTCGTGCTATTGAATGCGAAAAACACGTTTTCTGGTGTTTTCAGCACTCCACAGTGCGTTTGATATGCGGAAACTGCCATATCTTCTGTATCGTTGTTGTTTCCAGCTGAGATATGCATTTTCAGTGATAATCTTCATGATTCTGCTGTTACAAGTGTGCAGAATCACCGAAATCGCTGTTTTCGAGCTATTGAATGCGAAAAACACGTTTTCTGGTGTTTTCAGCACTCCACAGTGCGTTTGATATGCGGAAACTGCCATATCTTCGGTATCGTTGTTGTTTCCAGCTGAGATATGCATTTTCAGTGATAATCTTCATGATTCTGCTGTTACAAGTGTGCAGAATCACCGAAATTGCTGTTTTCATGCTATTGAATGCGAAAAACACGTTTTCTGGTGTTTTCAGCAAGCCACAGAGCGTTTGTCATGCGGAAACTGCGATATCTTCGTTATCGTTGTTGTTTCCAGCTGAGATATGCATTTTCAGTGATAATCTTCATGATTCTGCTGTTACAAGTGTGCAGAATCACCGAAATCGCTCTTTTCGTGCTATTGAATGTGAAAAACACTATTTCTGGTGTTTTCAGCACTCCACAGTGCGTTTGATAAGCGGAAACTGCGATATCTTCGGTATCGCTGTTGTTTCCAGCTGAGATATGCATTTTCAGTGATAATCTTCATGATTCTGCTGTTACAAGTGTGCAGAATAACCGAAATCGCTGTTTTCGTGCTTTTGAATGCGAAAAACACGTTTTCTGGTGTTTTCAGCACTCCACTGTGCGTTTGATATGCGGAAACTGCGATATCTTCGGTATCGTTGTTGTTTCCAGCTGAGATATGCATTTTCAGTGATAATCTTCATGATTCTGCTGTTACAAGTGTGCAGAATCACCGAAATCGCTGTTTTCGTGCTATTGAATGCGAAAAACACGTTTTCTGGTGTTTTCAGCACTCCACAGTGCGTTTGATAAGCGGAAACTGCGATATCTTCGGTATCGCTGTTGTTTCCAGCTGAGATATGCATTTTCAGTGATAATCTTCATGATTCTGCTGTTACAAGTGTGCAGAATATCCGAAATCGCTGTTTTCGTGCTTTTGAATGCGAAAAACACGTTTTCTGGAGTTTTCAGCACCCGACAGTGCGTTTGATGTGCGGAAACAGGGATATCTTCGTTTTCGTGGGGCTTCCAGCTGAGATATGCATTTTCATTGATAATCTTCATGATTCTGCTGTTACAAGTGTGCAGAAACACCGAAATCGCTGTTTACGTGCTTTTGAATGCGAAAAACACGTTTTCTGGTGTTTTCAGCACTCCACAGTGCGTTTGATATGCGGAAACTGCGATATCTTCGGTATCGTTGTTGTTTCCAGCTGAGATATGCATTTTCAGTGATAATCTTCATGATTCTGCTGTTACAAGTGTGCAGAATCACCGAAATCGCTGTTTTCATGCTATTGAATGCGAAAAACACGTTTTCTGGTGTTTTCAGCAAGCCACAGAGCGTTTGTCATGCGGAAACTGCGATATCTTCGTTATCGTTGTTGTTTCCAGCTGAGATATGCATTTTCAGTGATAATCTTCATGATTCTGCTGTTACAAGTGTGCAGAATCACCGAAATCGCTGTTTTCGTGCTATTGAATGTGAAAAACACTTTTTCTGGTGTTTTCAGCACTCCACAGTGCGTTTGATAAGCGGAAACTGCGATATCTTCGGTATCGCTGTTGTTTCCAGCTGAGATATGCTTTTTCAGTGACAATCTTCATGATTTTGCTGTTACAAGTGTGCAGAATAACCGAAATCGCTGTTTTCGTGCTTTTGAATGCGAAAAACACGTTTTCTGGTGTTTTCAGCACTCCACTGTGCGTTTGATATGGGGAAACTGCGATATCTTCGGTATCGTTGTTGTTTCCAGCTGAGATATGCATTTTCAGTGATAATCTTCATGATTCTGCTGTTACAAGTGTGCAGAATCACCGAAATCGCTGTTTTCGTGCTATTGAATGCGAAAAACACGTTTTCTGGTGTTTTCAGCACTCCACAGTGCGTTTGATATGCGGAAACTGCGATATCTTCGTTTTCGTGGGGTTTCCAGCTGAGATATGCATTTTCAGTGATAATCTTCATGATTCTGCTGTTACAAGTGTGCAGAATCACCGAAATCGCTGTTTTCGTGCTATTGAATGCGAAAAACACGTTTTCTGGTGTTTTCAGCACTCCACAGTGCGTTTGATATGCGGAAACTGCCATATCTTCGGTATCGTTGTTGTTTCCAGCTGAGATATGCATTTTCAGTGATAATCTTCATGATTCTGCTGTTACAAGTGTGCAGAATCACCGAAATCGCTGTTTTCGAGCTATTGAATGCGAAAAACACGTTTTCTGGTGTTTTCAGCACTCCACAGTGCGTTTGATATGCGGAAACTGCCATATCTTCGGTATCGTTGTTGTTTCCAGCTGAGATATGCATTTTCAGTGATAATCTTCATGATTCTGCTGTTACAAGTGTGCAGAATCACCGAAATCGCTGTTTTCATGCTATTGAATGCGAAAAACACGTTTTCTGGTGTTTTCAGCAAGCCACAGAGCGTTTGTCATGCGGAAACTGCGATATCTTCGTTATCGTTGTTGTTTCCAGCTGAGATATGCATTTTCAGTGATAATCTTCATGATTCTGCTGTTACAAGTGTGCAGAATCACCGAAATCGCTGTTTTCGTGCTATTGAATGTGAAAAACACTTTTTCTGGTGTTATCAGCACTCCACAGTGCGTTTGATAAGCGGAAACTGCGATATCTTCGGTATCGCTGTTGTTTCCAGCTGAGATATGCTTTTTCAGTGACAATCTTCATGATTCTGCTGTTACAAGTGTGCAGAATAACCGAAATCGCTGTTTTCGTGCTTTTGAATGCGAAAAACACGTTTTCTGGTGTTTTCAGCACTCCACTGTGCGTTTGATATGGGGAAACTGCGATTTCTTCGGTATCGTTGTTGTTTCCAGATGAGATATGCATTTTCAGTGATAATCTTCATGATTCTGCTGTTACAAGTGTGCAGAATCACCGAAATCGCTGTTTTCGAGCTATTGAATGCGAAAAACACGTTTTCTGGTGTTTTCAGCACTCCACAGTGCGTTTGAAATGCGGAAACTGCCATATCTTCGGTATCGTTGTTGTTTCCAGCTGAGATATGCATTTTCAGTGATAATCTTCATGATTCTGCTGTTACAAGTGTGCAGAATAACCGAAATCGCTGTTTTCGTGCTTTTGAATGCGAAAAACACGTTTTCTGGTGTTTTCAGCACTCCACTGTGCGTTTGATATGCGGAAACTGCGATATCTTCGGTATCGTTGTTGTTTCCAGCTGAGATATGCATTTTCAGTGATAATCTTCATGATTCTGCTGTTACAAGTGTGCAGAATCACCGAAATCGCTGTTTTCGTGCTATTGAATGCGAAAAACACGTTTTCTGGTGTTTTCATCACTCCACAGTGCGTTTGATAAGCGGAAACTGCGATATCTTCGGTATCGCTGTTGTTTCCAGCTGAGATATGCATTTTCAGTGATAATCTTCATGATTCTGCTGTTACAAGTGTGCAGAATAACCGAAATCGCTGTTTTCGTGCTTTTGAATGCGAAAAACACGTTTTCTGGTGTTTTCACCACGCCACAGAGCGTTTGTCATGCGAAAACTGCGATATCTTCGGTATCGTTGTTGTTTCCAGCTGAGATATGCATTTTCAGTGATAATCTTCATGATTCTGCTGTTACAAGTGTGCAGAATCACCGAAATCGCTGTTTTCGTGCTATTGAATGTGAAAAACCCTTTTTCTGGTGTTTTCAGCACTCCACAGTGCGTTTGATAAGCGGAAACTGCGATATCTTCGGTATCGCTGTTGTTTCCAGCTGAGATATGCATTTTCAGTGATAATCTTCATGATTCTGCTGTTACAAGTGTGCAGAATAACCGAAATCGCTGTTTTCGTGCTTTTGAATGCGAAAAACACGTTTTCTGGTGTTTTCAGCACTCCACTGTGCGTTTGATATGCGGAAACTGCGATATCTTCGGTATCGTTGTTGTTTCCAGCTGAGATATGCATTTTCAGTGATAATCTTCATGATTCTGCTGTTACAAGTGTGCAGAATCACCGAAATCGCTGTTTTCGTGCTATTGAATGCGAAAAACACGTTTTCTGGTGTTTTCAGCACTCCACAGTGCGTTTGATATGCGGAAACTGCGATATCTTCGGTTTCGTGGGGTTTCCAGCTGAGATATGCATTTTCAGTGATAATCTTCATGATTCTGCTGTTACAAGTGTGCAGAATCACCGAAATCGCTGTTTTCGTGCTATTGAATGCGAAAAACACGTTTTCTGGTGTTTTCAGCACTCCACAGTGCGTTTGATATGCGGAAACTGCCATATCTTCGGTATCGTTGTTGTTTCCAGCTGAGATATGCATTTTCAGTGATAATCTTCATGATTCTGCTGTTACAAGTGTGCAGAATCACCGAAATCGCTGTTTTCGCGCTATTGAATGCGAAAAACACGTTTTCTGGTGTTTTCAGCACTCCACAGTGCGTTTGATATGCGGAAACTGCCATATCTTCGGTATCGTTGTTGTTTCCAGCTGAGATATGCATTTTCAGTGATAATCTTCATGATTCTGCTGTTACAAGTGTGCAGAATCACCGAAATCGCTGTTTTCGTGCTATTGAATGCGAAAAACACGTTTTCTGGTGTTTTCAGCACTCCACAGTGCGTTTGATATGCGGAATCTGCGATATCTTCGTTTTCGTGGGGTTTCCAGCTGAGATATGCATTTTCAGTGATAATCTTCATGATTCTGCTGTTACAAGTGTGCAGAATCACCGAAATCGCTGTTTTCGTGCTATTGAATGCGAAAAACACGTTTTCTGGTGTTTTCAGCACGCCACAGAGCGTTTGTCATGCGAATACTGCGATATCTTCGGTATCGTTGTTGTTTCCAGCTGAGATATGCATTTTCAGTGATAATCTTCATGATTCTGCTGTTACAAGTGTGCAGAATCACCGAAATCGCTGTTTTCGTGCTATTGAATGTGAAAAACCCTTTTTCTGGTGTTTTCAGCACTCCACAGTGCGTTTGATAAGCGGAAACTGCGATATCTTCGGTATCGCTGTTGTTTCCAGCTGAGATATGCATTTTCAGTGATAATCTTCATGATTCTGCTGTTACAAGTGTGCAGAATAACCGAAATCGCTGTTTTCGTGCTTTTGAATGCGAAAAACACGTTTTCTGGTGTTTTCAGCACTCCACTGTGCGTTTGATATGCGGAAACTGCGATATCTTCGGTATCGTTGTTGTTTCCAGCTGAGATATGCATTTTCATGTGCTAATCTTCATGATTCTGCGGTTACAAGTGTGCAGAATCATCGAAATCGCTGTTTTCGTGCTATTGAATGCGAAAAACACGTTTTCTGGTGTTTTCAGCACTCCACAGTGCGTTTGATATGCGGAAACTGCCATATCTTCGGTATCGTTGTTGTTTCCAGCTGAGATATGCATTTTCAGTGATAATCTTCATGATTCTGCTGTTACAAGTGTGCAGAATCACCGAAATCGCTGTTTTAGTGCTATTGAATGCGAAAAACACGTTTTCTAGTGTTTTCAGCACCCGACAGTGCGTTTGATGTGCGGAAACAGGGATATCTTCGTTTTCGTGGGGTTTCCAGCTGAGATATGCATTTTCATTGATAATCTTCATGATTCTGCTGTTACAAGTGTGCAGAAACACCGAAATCGCTGTTTACGTGCTTTTGAATGCGAAAAACACGTTTTCTGGTGTTTTCAGCACGCCACAGAGCGTTTGTCATGCGGAAACTGCGATATCTTCGGTATCGTTGTTGTTTCCAGCTGAGATATGCATTTTCAGTGATAATCTTCATGAATCTGCTGTTACAAGTGTGCAGAATCACCGAAATCGCTGTTTTCGTGCTATTGAATGTGAAAAACACTTTTTCTGGTGTTTTCAGCACTCCACAGTGCGTTTGATAAGCGGAAACTGCGATATCTTCGGTATCGCTGTTGTTTCCAGCTGAGATATGCATTTTCAGTGATAATCTTCATGATTCTGCTGTTACAAGTGTGCAGAATAACCGAAATCGCTGTTTTCGTGCTTTTGAATGCGAAAAACAGGTTTTCTGGTGTTTTCAGCACTCCACTGTGCGTTTGATATGCGGAAACTGCGATATCTTCGGTATCGTTGTTGTTTCCAGCTGAGATATGCATTTTCTTCGATAATCTTCGAGTTTCTTCTGTGACAAGTATGCAGAATCACCGAAATCGCTGTTTTCGTGCTATTGAATGCGAAAAACACGTTTTCTGGTGTTTTCAGCACTCCACAGTGCGTTTGATATGCGGAAACTGCCATATCTTCGGTATCGTTGTTGTTTCCAGCTGAGATATGCATTTTCAGTGATAATCTTCATGATTCTGCTGTTACAAGTGTGCAGAATCACCGAAATCGCTGTTTTAGTGCTATTGAATGCGAAAAACACGTTTTCTAGTGTTTTCAGCACCCGACAGTGCGTTTGATGTGCGGAAACAGGGATATCTTCGTTTTCGTGGGGTTTCCAGCTGAGATATGCATTTTCATTGATAATCTTCATGATTCTGCTGTTACAAGTGTGCAGAAACACCGAAATCGCTGTTTACGTGCTTTTGAATGCGAAAAACACGTTTTCTGGTGTTTTCAGCACTCCACAGTGCGTTTGATATGCGGAAACTGCGATATCTTCGGTATCGTTGTTGTTTCCACCTGAGATATGCATTTTCAGTGATAATCTTCATGATTCTGCTGTTACAAGTGTGCAGAATCACCGAAATCTCTGTTTTCATGCTATTGAATGCGAAAAACACGTTTTCTGGTGTTTTCAGCACGCCACAGAGCGTTTGTCATGCGGAAACTGCGATATCTTCGTTATCGTTGTTGTTTCCAGCTGAGATATGCATTTTCAGTGATAATCTTCATGATTCTGCTGTTACAAGTGTGCAGAATCACCGAAATCGCTGTTTTCGTGCTATTGAATGTGAAAAACACTTTTTCTGGTGTTTTCAGCACTCCACAGTGCGTTTGATAAGCGGAAACTGCGATATCTTCGGTATCGCTGTTGTTTCCAGCTGAGATATGCATTTTCAGTGACAATCTTCATGATTCTGCTGTTACAAGTGTGCAGAATAACCGAAATCGCTGTTTTCGTGCTTTTGAATGCGAAAAACACGTTTTCTGGTGTTTTCAGCACTCCACTGTGCGTTTGATATGGAGAAACTGCGATATCTTCGGTATCGTTGTTGTTTCCAGCTGAGATATGCATTTTCAGTGATAATCTTCATGATTCTGCTGTTACAAGTGTGCAGAATCACCGAAATCGCTGTTTTCGTGCTATTGAATGCGAAAAACACGTTTTCTGGTGTTTTCAGCACTCCACAGTGCGTTTGATATGCGGAAACTGCGATATCTTCGGTATCGTTGTTGTTTCCAGCTGAGATATGCATTTTCTACGATAATCTTCGAGTTTCTTCTGTGACAAGTGTGCAGAATCACCGAAATCGCTGTTTTCGTGCTATTGAATGCGAAAAACACGTTTTCTGGTGCTTTCAGCACTCCACAGTGCGTTTGATATGCGGAAACTGCCATATCTTCGGTATCGTTGTTGTTTCCAGCAGAGATATGCATTTTCGGTGATAATCTTCATGATTCTGCTGTTACAAGTGTGCAGAATCACCGAAATCGCTGTTTTCGTGCTATTGAATGCGAAAAACACGTTTTCTGGTGTTTTCAGCACGCCACAGAGCGTTTGACATGCGGAAACTGCGATATCTTCGGTATCGTTGTTGTTTCCAGCTGAGATATGCATTTTCAGTGATAATCTTCATGATTCTGCTGTTACAAGTGTGCAGAATCACCGAAATCGCTGTTTTAGTGCTATTGAATGCGAAAAACACGTTTTCTGGTGTTTTCAGCACGCCACAGAGCGCTTATCATGCGGAAACTGCGATATCTTCGGTATCGTTGTTGTTTCCAGCTGAGATATGCATTTTCAGTGATAATCTTCATGATTCTGCTGTTACAAGTGTGCAGAATCACCGAAATCGCTGTTTTCGTGCTATTGAATGTGAAAAACACTTTTTCTGGTGTTTTCAGCACTCCACAGAGCGTTTGATAAGCGGAAACTGCGATATCTTCGGTATCGCTGTTGTTTCCAGCTGAGATATGCATTTTCAGTGATAATCTTCATGATTCTGTTGTTACAAGTGTGCAGAATAACCGAAATCGCTGTTTTCGTGCTTTTGAATGCGAAAAACACGTTTTCTGGTGTTTTCAGCACCCGACAGTGCGTCTGATGTGCGGAAACAGGGATATCTTAGTTTTCGTGGGGTTTCCAGCTGAGATATGCATTTTCATTGATAATCTTCATGATTCTGCTGTTACAAGTGTGCAGAAACACCGAAATCGCTGTTTACGTGCTTTTGAATGCGAAAAACACGTTTTCTGGTGTTTTCAGCACTCCACAGTGCGTTTGATATGCGGAAACTGCGATATCTTCGGTATCGTTGTTGTTTCCAGCTGAGATATGCATTTTCAGTGATAATCTTCATGATTCTGCTGTTACAAGTGTGCAGAATCACCGAAATCGCTGTTTTCATGCTATTGAATGCGAAAAACACGTTTTCTGGTGTTTTCAGCAAGCCACAGAGCGTTTGTCATGCGGAAACTGCGATATCTTCGTTATCGTTGTTGTTTCCAGCTGAGATATGCATTTTCAGTGATAATCTTCATGATTCTGCTGTTACAAGTGTGCAGAATCACCGAAATCGCTGTTTTCGTGCTATTGAATGTGAAAAACACTTTTTCTGGTGTTTTCAGCACTCCACAGTGCGTTTGATAAGCGGAAACTGCGATATCTTCGGTATCGCTGTTGTTTCCAGCTGAGATATGCATTTTCAGTGATAATCTTCATGATTCTGCACTTACAAGTGTGCAGAATCACCGAAATCGCTGTTTTCGTGCTATTGAATGCGAAAAACACGTTTTCTGGTGCCTTCAGCACGCCACAGAGCGTTTGTCATGCGGAAACTGCGATATCTTCGGTATCGTTGTTGTTTCCAGCTGAGATATGCATTTTCAGTGATAATCTTCATGATTCTGCTGTTACAAGTGTGCAGAATCACCGAAATCGCTGTTTTCGTGCTATTGAATGTGAAAAACACTTTTTCTGGTGTTTTCAGCACTCCACAGTGCGTTTGATAAGCGGAAACTGCGATATCTTCGGTATCGCTGTTGTTTCCAGCTGAGATATGCATTTTCAGTGATAATCTTCATGATTCTGCTGTTACAAGTGTGCAGAATAACCGAAATCGCTGTTTTCGTGCTTTTGAATGTGAAAAACACGTTTTCTGGTGTTTTCAGCACTCCACTGTGCGTTTGATATGCGGAAACTGCGATATCTTCGGTATCGTTGTTGTTTCCAGCTGAGATATGCATTTTCAGTGATAATCTTCATGATTCTGCTGTTACAAGTGTGCAGAATCACCGAAATCGCTGTTTTCGTGCTATTGAATGCGAAAAACACGTTTTCTGGTGTTTTGAGCACTCCACAGTGCGTTTGATATGCGGAAACTGCGATATCTTCGGTATCGTTGTTGTTTCCAGCTGAGATATGCATTTTCTACGATAATCTTCATGATTCTGCTGTTACAAGTGTGCAGAATCACCGAAATCGCTGTTTTCGAGCTATTGAATGCGAAAAACACGTTTTCTGGTGTTTTCAGCACTCCACAGTGCGTTTGATATGCGGAAACTGCCATATCTTCGGTATCGTTGTTGTTTCCAGCTGAGATATGCATTTTCAGTGATAATCTTCATGATTCTGCTGTTACAAGTGTGCAGAATCACCGAAATCGCTGTTTTCGTGCTATTGAATGCGAAAAACACGTTTTCTGGTGTTTTCAGCACTCCACAGTGCGTTTGATATGCGGAATCTGCGATATCTTCGTTTTCGTGGGGTTTCCAGCTGAGATATGCATTTTCAGTGATAATCTTCATGATTCTGCTGTTACAAGTGTGCAGAATCACCGAAATCGCTGTTTTCGTGCTATTGAATGCGAAAAACACGTTTTCTGGTGTTTTCAGCACGCCACAGAGCGTTTGTCATGCGAAAACTGCGATATCTTCGGTATCGTTGTTGTTTCCAGCTGAGATATGCATTTTCAGTGATAATCTTCATGATTCTGCTCTTACAAGTGTGCAGAATCACCGAAATCGCTGTTTTCGTGCTATTGAATGTGAAAAACCCTTTTTCTGGTGTTTTCAGCACTCCACAGTGCGTTTGATAAGCGGAAACTGCGATATCTTCGGTATCGCTGTTGTTTCCAGCTGAGATATGCATTTTCAGTGATAATCTTCATGATTCTGCTGTTACAAGTGTGCAGAATAACCGAAATCGCTGTTTTCGTGCTTTTGAATGCGAAAAACACGTTTTCTGGTGTTTTCAGCACTCCACTGTGCGTTTGATATGCGGAAACTGCGATATCTTCGGTATCGTTGTTGTTTCCAGCTGAGATATGCATTTTCAGTGATAATCTTCATGATTCTGCTGTTACAAGTGTGCAGAATCACCGAAATCGCTGTTTTCGTGCTATTGAATGTGAAAAACCCTTTTTCTGGTGTTTTCAGCACTCCACAGTGCGTTTGATAAGCGGAAACTGCGATATCTTCGGTATCGCTGTTGTTTCCAGCTGAGATATGCATTTTCAGTGATAATCTTCATGATTCTGCTGTTACAAGTGTGCAGAATAACCGAAATCGCTGTTTTCGTGCTTTTGAATGCGAAAAACACGTTTTCTGGTGTTTTCAGCACTCCACAGTGCGTTTGATAAGCGGAAACTGCGATATCTTCGGTATCGTTGTTGTTTCCAGCTGAGATATGCATTTTCAGTGATAATCTTCATGATTCTGCTGTTACAAGTGCGCAGAATAACCGAAATCGCTGTTTTCGTGCTTTTGAATGCGAAAAACACGTTTTCTGGTGTTTTCAGCACGCCACAGAGCGTTTGTCATGCGGAAACTGCGATATCTTCGGTATCGTTGTTGTTTCCAGCTGAGATATGCATTTTCAGTGATAATCTTCATGATTCTGCTGTTACAAGTGCGCAGAATAACCGAAATCGCTGTTTTCGTGCTTTTGAATGCGAAAAACACGTTTTCTGGTGTTTTCAGCACGCCACAGAGCGTTTGTCATGCGAAAACTGCGATATCTTCGGTATCGTTGTTGTTTCCAGCTGAGATATGCATTTTCAGTGATAATCTTCATGATTCTGCTGTTACAAGTGTGCAGAATCACCGAAATCGCTGTTTTCGTGCTATTGAATGTGAAAAACCCTTTTTCTGGTGTTTTCAGCACTCCACTGTGCGTTTGATATGCGGAAACTGCGATATCTTCGGTATCGCTGTTGTTTCCAGCTGAGATATGCATTTTCAGTGATAATCTTCATGATTCTGCTGTTACAAGTGTGCAGAATAACCGAAATCGCTGTTTTCGTGCTTTTGAATGCGAAAAACACGTTTTCTGGTGTTTTCAGCACTCCACTGTGCGTTTGATATGCGGAAACTGCGATATCTTCGGTATCGTTGTTGTTTCCAGCTGAGATATGCATTTTCAGTGATAATCTTCATGATTCTGCTGTTACAAGTGTGCAGAATCACCGAAATCGCTGTTTTCGTGCTATTGAATGCGAAAAACACGTTTTCTGGTGTTTTCAGCACTCCACAGTGCGTTTGATATGCGGAATCTGCGATATCTTCGTTTTCGTGGGGTTTCCAGCTGAGATATGCATTTTCAGTGATAATCTTCATGATTCTGCTGTTACAAGTGTGCAGAATCACCGAAATCGCTGTTTTCGTGCTATTGAATGCGAAAAACACGTTTTCTGGTGTTTTCAGCACGCCACAGAGCGTTTGTCAGGCGAAAACTGCGATATCTTCGGTATCGTTGTTGTTTCCAGCTGAGATATGCATTTTCAGTGATAATCTTCATGATTCTGCTGTTACAAGTGTGCAGAATCACCGAAATCGCTGTTTTCGTGCTATTGAATGTGAAAAACCCTTTTTCTGGTGTTTTCAGCACTCCACAGTGCGTTTGATAAGCGGAAACTGCGATATCTTCGGTATCGCTGTTGTTTCCAGCTGAGATATGCATTTTCAGTGATAATCTTCATGATTCTGCTGTTACAAGTGTGCAGAATAACCGAAATCGCTGTTTTCGTGCTTTTGAATGCGAAAAACACGTTTTCTGGTGTTTTCAGCACTCCACTGTGCGTTTGATATGCGGAAACTGCGATATCTTCGGTATCGTTGTTGTTTCCAGCTGAGATATGCATTTTCAGTGCTAATCTTCATGATTCTGCGGTTACAAGTGTGCAGAATCACCGAAATCGCTGTTTTCGTGCTATTGAATGCGAAAAACACGTTTTCTGGTGTTTTCAGCACTCCACAGTGCGTTTGATATGCGGAATCTGCGATATCTTCGTTTTCGTGGGGTTTCCAGCTGAGATATGCATTTTCAGTGATAATCTTCATGATTCTGCTGTTACAAGTGTGCAGAATCACCGAAATCGCTGTTTTCGTGCTATTGAATGCGAAAAACACGTTTTCTGGTGTTTTCAGCACGCCACAGAGCGTTTGTCATGCGAAAACTGCGATATCTTCGGTATCGTTGTTGTTTCCAGCTGAGATATGCATTTTCAGTGATAATCTTCATGATTCTGCTGTTACAAGTGTGCAGAATCACCGAAATCGCTGTTTTCGTGCTATTGAATGTGAAAAACCCTTTTTCTGGTGTTTTCAGCACTCCACAGTGCGTTTGATAAGCGGAAACTGCGATATCTTCGGTATCGCTGTTGTTTCCAGCTGAGATATGCATTTTCAGTGATAATCTTCATGATTCTGCTGTTACAAGTGTGCAGAATAACCGAAATCGCTGTTTTCGTGCTTTTGAATGCGAAAAACACGTTTTCTGGTGTTTTCAGCACTCCACTGTGCGTTTGATATGCGGAAACTGCGATATCTTCGGTATCGTTGTTGTTTCCAGCTGAGATATGCATTTTCAGTGATAATCTTCATGATTCTGCTGTTACAAGTGTGCAGAATCACCGAAATCGCTGTTTTCGTGCTATTGAATGTGAAAAACCCTTTTTCTGGTGTTTTCAGCACTCCACAGTGCGTTTGATAAGCGGAAACTGCGATATCTTCGGTATCGCTGTTGTTTCCAGCTGAGATATGCATTTTCAGTGATAATCTTCATGATTCTGCTGTTACAAGTGTGCAGAATAACCGAAATCGCTGTTTTCGTGCTTTTGAATGCGAAAAACACGTTTTCTGGTGTTTTCAGCACTCCACAGTGCGTTTGATAAGCGGAAACTGCGATATCTTCGGTATCGTTGTTGTTTCCAGCTGAGATATGCATTTTCAGTGATAATCTTCATGATTCTGCTGTTACAAGTGCGCAGAATAACCGAAATCGCTGTTTTCGTACTTTTGAATGCGAAAAACACGTTTTCTGGTGTTTTCAGCACGCCACAGAGCGTTTGTCATGCGGAAACTGCGATATCTTCGGTATCGTTGTTGTTTCCAGCTGAGATATGCATTTTCAGTGATAATCTTCATGATTCTGCTGTTACAAGTGTGCAGAATCACCGAAATCGCTGTTTTCGTGCTATTGAATGTGAAAAACCCTTTTTCTGGTGTTTTCAGCACTCCACAGTGCGTTTGATAAGCGGAAACTGCGATATCTTCGGTATCGCTGTTGTTTCCAGCTGAGATATGCATTTTCAGTGATAATCTTCATGATTCTGCTGTTACAAGTGTGCAGAATAACCGAAATCGCTGTTTTCGTGCTTTTGAATGCGAAAAACACGTTTTCTGGTGTTTTCAGCACTCCACAGTGCGTTTGATAAGCGGAAACTGCGATATCTTCGGTATCGTTGTTGTTTCCAGCTGAGATATGCATTTTCAGTGATAATCTTCATGATTCTGCTGTTACAAGTGCGCAGAATAACCGAAATCGCTGTTTTCGTACTTTTGAATGCGAAAAACACGTTTTCTGGTGTTTTCAGCACGCCACAGAGCGTTTGTCATGCGGAAACTGCGATATCTTCGGTATCGTTGTTGTTTCCAGCTGAGATATGCATTTTCAGTGATAATCTTCATGATTCTGCTGTTACAAGTGCGCAGAATAACCGAAATCGCTGTTTTCGTGCTTTTGAATGCGAAAAACACGTTTTCTGGTGTTTTCAGCACGCCACAGAGCGTTTGTCATGCGAAAACTGCGATATCTTCGGTATCGTTGTTGTTTCCAGCTGAGATATGCATTTTCAGTGATAATCTTCATGATTCTGCTGTTACAAGTGTGCAGAATCACCGAAATCGCTGTTTTCGTGCTATTGAATGTGAAAAACCCTTTTTCTGGTGTTTTCAGCACTCCACTGTGCGTTTGATATGCGGAAACTGCGATATCTTCGGTATCGCTGTTGTTTCCAGCTGAGATATGCATTTTCAGTGATAATCTTCATGATTCTGCTGTTACAAGTGTGCAGAATAACCGAAATCGCTGTTTTCGTGCTTTTGAATGCGAAAAACACGTTTTCTGGTGTTTTCAGCACTCCACTGTGCGTTTGATATGCGGAAACTGCGATATCTTCGGTATCGTTGTTGTTTCCAGCTGAGATATGCATTTTCAGTGATAATCTTCATGATTCTGCTGTTACAAGTGTGCAGAATCACCGAAATCGCTGTTTTCGTGCTATTGAATGCGAAAAACACGTTTTCTGGTGTTTTCAGCACTCCACAGTGCGTTTGATATGCGGAATCTGCGATATCTTCGTTTTCGTGGGGTTTCCAGCTGAGATATGCATTTTCAGTGATAATCTTCATGATTCTGCTGTTACAAGTGTGCAGAATTACCGAAATCGCTGTTTTCGTGCTATTGAATGCGAAAAACACGTTTTCTGGTGTTTTCAGCACGCCACAGAGCGTTTGTCAGGCGAAAACTGCGATATCTTCGGTATCGTTGTTGTTTCCAGCTGAGATATGCATTTTCAGTGATAATCTTCATGATTCTGCTGTTACAAGTGTGCAGAATCACCGAAATCGCTGTTTTCGTGCTATTGAATGTGAAAAACCCTTTTTCTGGTGTTTTCAGCACTCCACAGTGCGTTTGATAAGCGGAAACTGCGATATCTTCGGTATCGCTGTTGTTTCCAGCTGAGATATGCATTTTCAGTGATAATCTTCATGATTCTGCTGTTACAAGTGTGCAGAATAACCGAAATCGCTGTTTTCGTGCTTTTGAATGCGAAAAACACGTTTTCTGGTGTTTTCAGCACTCCACTGTGCGTTTGATATGCGGAAACTGCGATATCTTCGGTATCGTTGTTGTTTCCAGCTGAGATATGCATTTTCAGTGCTAATCTTCATGATTCTACGGTTACAAGTGTGCAGAATCACCGAAATCGCTGTTTTCGTGCTATTGAATGCGAAAAACACGTTTTCTGGTGTTTTCAGCACTCCACAGTGCGTTTGATATGCGGAAACTGCCATATCTTCGGTATCGTTGTTGTTTCCAGCTGAGATATGCATTTTCAGTGATAATCTTCATGATTCTGCTGTTACAAGTGTGCAGAATCACCGAAATCGCTGTTTTAGTGCTATTGAATGCGGAAAACACGTTTTCTAGTGTTTTCAGCACCCGACAGTGCGTTTGATGTGCGGAAACAGGGATATCTTCGTTTTCGTGGGGTTTCCAGCTGAGATATGCATTTTCATTGATAATCTTCATGATTCTGCTGTTACAAGTGTGCAGAAACACCGAAATCGCTGTTTACGTGCTTTTGAATGCGAAAAACACGTTTTCTGGTGTTTTCAGCACTCCACAGTGCATTTGATATGCGGAAACTGCGATATCTTCGGTATCGTTGTTGTTTCCAGCTGAGATATGCATTTTCAGTGATAATCTTCATGATTCTGCTGTTACAAGTGTGCAGAATCACCGAAATCTCTGTTTTCATGCTATTGAATGCGAAAAACACGTTTTCTGGTGTTTTCAGCACGCCACAGAGCGTTTGTCATGCGGAAACTGCGATATCTTCGGTATCGTTGTTGTTTCCAGCTGAGATATGCATTTTCAGTGATAATCTTCATGATTCTGCTGTTACAAGTGTGCAGAATCACCGAAATCGCTGTTTTCGTGCTATTGAATGTGAAAAACACTTTTTCTGGTGTTTTCAGCACTCCACAGTGCGTTTGATAAGCGGAAACTGCGATATCTTCGGTATCGCTGTTGTTTCCAGCTGAGATATGCATTTTCAGTGATAATCTTCATGATTCTGCTGTTACAAGTGTGCAGAATAACCGAAATCGCTGTTTTCGTGCTTTTGAATGCGAAAAACACGTTTTCTGGTGTTTTCAGCACTCCACTGTGCGTTTGAAATGCGGAAACTGCGATATCTTCGGTATCGTTGTTGTTTCCAGCTGAGATATGCATTTTCTTCGATAATCTTCGAGTTTCTTCTGTGACAAGTATGCAGAATCACCGAAATCGCTGTTTTCGTGCTATTGAATGCGAAAAACACGTTTTCTGGTGTTTTCAGCACTCCACAGTGCGTTTGATATGCGGAAACTGCGATATCTTCGGTATCGTTGTTGTTTCCAGCTGAGATATGCATTTTCTTCGATAATCTTCGAGTTTCTTCTGTGACAAGTATGCAGAATCACCGAAATCGCTGTTTTCGTGCTATTGAATGCGAAAAACACGTTTTCTGGTGTTTTCAGCACTCCACAGTGCGTTTGATATGCGGAAACTGCCATATCTTCGGTATCGTTGTTGTTTCCAGCTGAGATATGCATTTTCAGTGATAATCTTCATGATTCTGCTGTTACAAGTGTGCAGAATCACCGAAATCGCTGTTTTCGTGCTATTGAATGTGAAAAACACTTTTTCTGGTGTTTTCAGCACTCCACAGTGCGTTTGATAAGCGGAAACTGCGATATCTTCGGTATCGCTGTTGTTTCCAGCTGAGATATGCATTTTCAGTGATAATCTTCATGATTCTGCTGTTACAAGTGTGCAGAATAACCGAAATCGCTGTTTTCGTGCTTTTGAATGTGAAAAACACGTTTTCTGGTGTTTTCAGCACTCCACTGTGCGTTTGATATGCGGAAACTGCGATATCTTCGGTATCGTTGTTGTTTCCAGCTGAGATATGCATTTTCAGTGATAATCTTCATGATTCTGCTGTTACAAGTGTGCAGAATCACCGAAATCGCTGTTTTCGTGCTATTGAATGCGAAAAACACGTTTTCTGGTGTTTTGAGCACTCCACAGTGCGTTTGATATGCGGAAACTGCGATATCTTCGGTATCGTTGTTGTTTCCAGCTGAGATATGCATTTTCTACGATAATCTTCGAGTTTCTTCTGTGACAAGTATGCAGAATCACCGAAATCGCTGTTTTCGTGCTATTGAATGCGAAAAACACGTTTTCTGGTGTTTTCAGCACTCCACAGTGCGTTTGATATGCGGAAACTGCGATATCTTCGGTATCGTTGTTGTTTCCAGCTGAGATATGCATTTTCTACGATAATCTTCGAGTTTCATCTGTGACAAGTGTGCAGAATCACCGAAATCGCTGTTTTCGTGCTATTGAATGCGAAAAACACGTTTTCTGGTGTTTTCAGCACTCCACAGTGCGTTTGATATGCGGAAACTGCGATATCTTCGTTTTCGTGGGGTTTCCAGCTGATATATGCATTTTCAGTGATAATCTTCATGATTCTGCACTTACAAGTGTGCAGAATCACCGAAATCGCTGTTTTCGTGCTATTGAATGCGAAAAACACGTTTTCTGGTGTTTTCAGCACGCCACAGAGCGTTTGTCATGCGGAAACTGCGATATCTTCGGTATCGTTGTTGTTTCCAGCTGAGATATGCATTTTCAGTGATAATCTTCATGATTCTGCTATTGCAAGTGTGCAGAATCACCGAAATCGCTGTTTTCGTGCTTTTGAATGCGAAAAACACGTTTTCTGGTGTTTTCAGCACTCCACTGTGCGTTTGATATGCGGAAACTGCGATATCTTCGGTATCGTTGTTGTTTCCAGCTGAGATATGCATTTTCAGTGATAATCTTCATGATTCTGCTGTTACAAGTGTGCAGAATCACCGAAATCGCTGTTTTCGTGCTATTGAATGTGAAAAACCCTTTTTCTGGTGTTTTCAGCACTCCACAGTGCGTTTGATAAGCGGAAACTGCGATATCTTCGGTATCGCTGTTGTTTCCAGCTGAGATATGCATTTTCAGTGATAATCTTCATGATTCTGCTGTTACAAGTGTGCAGAATAACCGAAATCGCTGTTTTCGTGCTTTTGAATGCGAAAAACACGTTTTCTGGTGTTTTCAGCACTCCACAGTGCGTTTGATAAGCGGAAACTGCGATATCTTCGGTATCGTTGTTGTTTCCAGCTGAGATATGCATTTTCAGTGATAATCTTCATGATTCTGCTGTTACAAGTGCGCAGAATAACCGAAATCGCTGTTTTCGTGCTTTTGAATGCGAAAGACACGTTTTCTGGTGTTTTCAGCACGCCACAGAGCGTTTGTCATGCGGAAACTGCGATATCTTCGGTATCGTTGTTGTTTCCAGCTGAGATATGCATTTTCAGTGATAATCTTCATGATTCTGCTGTTACAAGTGCGCAGAATAACCGAAATCGCTGTTTTCGTGCTTTTGAATGCGAAAAACACGTTTTCTGGTGTTTTCAGCACGCCACAGAGCGTTTGTCATGCGAAAACTGCGATATCTTCGGTATCGTTGTTGTTTCCAGCTGAGATATGCATTTTCAGTGATAATCTTCATGATTCTGCTGTTACAAGTGTGCAGAATCACCGAAATCGCTGTTTTCGTGCTATTGAATGTGAAAAACCCTTTTTCTGGTGTTTTCAGCACTCCACTGTGCGTTTGATATGCGGAAACTGCGATATCTTCGGTATCGCTGTTGTTTCCAGCTGAGATATGCATTTTCAGTGATAATCTTCATGATTCTGCTGTTACAAGTGTGCAGAATAACCGAAATCGCTGTTTTCGTGCTTTTGAATGCGAAAAACACGTTTTCTGGTGTTTTCAGCACTCCACTGTGCGTTTGATATGCGGAAACTGCGATATCTTCGGTATCGTTGTTGTTTCCAGCTGAGATATGCATTTTCAGTGATAATCTTCATGATTCTGCTGTTACAAGTGTGCAGAATCACCGAAATCGCTGTTTTCGTGCTATTGAATGCGAAAAACACGTTTTCTGGTGTTTTCAGCACTCCACAGTGCGTTTGATATGCGGAATCTGCGATATCTTCGTTTTCGTGGGGTTTCCAGCTGAGATATGCATTTTCAGTGATAATCTTCATGATTCTGCTGTTACAAGTGTGCAGAATCACCGAAATCGCTGTTTTCGTGCTATTGAATGCGAAAAACACGTTTTCTGGTGTTTTCAGCACGCCACAGAGCGTTTGTCAGGCGAAAACTGCGATATCTTCGGTATCGTTGTTGTTTCCAGCTGAGATATGCATTTTCAGTGATAATCTTCATGATTCTGCTGTTACAAGTGTGCAGAATCACCGAAATCGCTGTTTTCGTGCTATTGAATGTGAAAAACCCTTTTTCTGGTGTTTTCAGCACTCCACAGTGCGTTTGATAAGCGGAAACTGCGATATCTTCGGTATCGCTGTTGTTTCCAGCTGAGATATGCATTTTCAGTGATAATCTTCATGATTCTGCTGTTACAAGTGTGCAGAATAACCGAAATCGCTGTTTTCGTGCTTTTGAATGCGAAAAACACGTTTTCTGGTGTTTTCAGCACTCCACTGTGCGTTTGATATGCGGAAACTGCGATATCTTCGGTATCGTTGTTGTTTCCAGCTGAGATATGCATTTTCAGTGCTAATCTTCATGATTCTGCGGTTACAAGTGTGCAGAATCACCGAAATCGCTGTTTTCGTGCTATTGAATGCGAAAAACACGTTTTCTGGTGTTTTCAGCACTCCACAGTGCGTTTGATATGCGGAAACTGCCATATCTTCGGTATCGTTGTTGTTTCCAGCTGAGATATGCATTTTCAGTGATAATCTTCATGATTCTGCTGTTACAAGTGTGCAGAATCACCGAAATCGCTGTTTTAGTGCTATTGAATGCGGAAAACACGTTTTCTAGTGTTTTCAGCACCCGACAGTGCGTTTGATGTGCGGAAACAGGGATATCTTCGTTTTCGTGGGGTTTCCAGCTGAGATATGCATTTTCATTGATAATCTTCATGATTCTGCTGTTACAAGTGTGCAGAAACACCGAAATCGCTGTTTACGTGCTTTTGAATGCGAAAAACACGTTTTCTGGTGTTTTCAGCACTCCACAGTGCATTTGATATGCGGAAACTGCGATATCTTCGGTATCGTTGTTGTTTCCAGCTGAGATATGCATTTTCAGTGATAATCTTCATGATTCTGCTGTTACAAGTGTGCAGAATCACCGAAATCTCTGTTTTCATGCTATTGAATGCGAAAAACACGTTTTCTGGTGTTTTCAGCACGCCACAGAGCGTTTGTCATGCGGAAACTGCGATATCTTCGGTATCGTTGTTGTTTCCAGCTGAGATATGCATTTTCAGTGATAATCTTCATGATTCTGCTGTTACAAGTGTGCAGAATCACCGAAATCTCTGTTTTCATGCTATTGAATGCGAAAAACACGTTTTCTGGTGTTTTCAGCACTCCACAGTGCGTTTGATATGCGGAAACTGCGATATCTTCGGTATCGTTGTTGTTTCCAGCTGAGATATGCATTTTCTTCGATAATCTTCGAGTTTCTTCTGTGACAAGTATGCAGAATCACCGAAATCGCTGTTTTCGTGCTATTGAATGCGAAAAACACGTTTTCTGGTGTTTTCAGCACTCCACAGTGCGTTTGATATGCGGAAACTGCCATATCTTCGGTATCGTTGTTGTTTCCAGCTGAGATATGCATTTTCAGTGATAATCTTCATGATTCTGCTGTTACAAGTGTGCAGAATCACCGAAATCGCTGTTTTCGTGCTATTGAATGTGAAAAACACTTTTTCTGGTGTTTTCAGCACTCCACAGTGCGTTTGATAAGCGGAAACTGCGATATCTTCGGTATCGCTGTTGTTTCCAGCTGAGATATGCATTTTCAGTGATAATCTTCATGATTCTGCTGTTACAAGTGTGCAGAATAACCGAAATCGCTGTTTTCGTGCTTTTGAATGTGAAAAACACGTTTTCTGGTGTTTTCAGCACTCCACTGTGCGTTTGATATGCGGAAACTGCGATATCTTCGGTATCGTTGTTGTTTCCAGCTGAGATATGCATTTTCAGTGATAATCTTCATGATTCTGCTGTTACAAGTGTGCAGAATCACCGAAATCGCTGTTTTCGTGCTATTGAATGCGAAAAACACGTTTTCTGGTGTTTTGAGCACTCCACAGTGCGTTTGATATGCGGAAACTGCGATATCTTCGGTATCGTTGTTGTTTCCAGCTGAGATATGCATTTTCTACGATAATCTTCGAGTTTCTTCTGTGACAAGTATGCAGAATCACCGAAATCGCTGTTTTCGTGCTATTGAATGCGAAAAACACGTTTTCTGGTGTTTTCAGCACTCCACAGTGCGTTTGATATGCGGAAACTGCGATATCTTCGGTATCGTTGTTGTTTCCAGCTGAGATATGCATTTTCTACGATAATCTTCGAGTTTCATCTGTGACAAGTGTGCAGAATCACCGAAATCGCTGTTTTCGTGCTATTGAATGCGAAAAACACGTTTTCTGGTGTTTTCAGCACTCCACAGTGCGTTTGATATGCGGAAACTGCGATATCTTCGTTTTCGTGGGGTTTCCAGCTGATATATGCATTTTCAGTGATAATCTTCATGATTCTGCACTTACAAGTGTGCAGAATCACCGAAATCGCTGTTTTCGTGCTATTGAATGCGAAAAACACGTTTTCTGGTGTTTTCAGCACGCCACAGAGCGTTTGTCATGCGGAAACTGCGATATCTTCGGTATCGTTGTTGTTTCCAGCTGAGATATGCATTTTCAGTGATAATCTTCATGATTCTGCTGTTACAAGTGTGCAGAATCACCGAAATCGCTGTTTTCGTGCTATTGAATGTGAAAAACACTTTTTCTGGTGTTTTCAGCACTCCACAGTGCGTTTGATAAGCGGAAACTGCGATATCTTCGGTATCGCTGTTGTTTCCAGCTGAGATATGCATTTTCAGTGATAATCTTCATGATTCTGCTGTTACAAGTGTGCAGAATAACCGAAATCGCTGTTTTCGTGCTTTTGAATGTGAAAAACACGTTTTCTGGTGTTTTCAGCACTCCACTGTGCGTTTGATATGCGGAAACTGCGATATCTTCGGTATCGTTGTTGTTTCCAGCTGAGATATGCATTTTCAGTGATAATCTTCATGATTCTGCTGTTACAAGTGTGCAGAATCACCCAAATCGCTGTTTTCGTGCTATTGAATGCGAAAAACACGTTTTCTGGTGTTTTCAGCACTCCACAGTGCGTTTGATATGCGGAAACTGCGATATCTTCGGTATCGTTGTTGTTTCCAGCTGAGATATGCATTTTCTACGATAATCTTCGAGTTTCTTCTGTGACAAGTATGCAGAATCACCGAAATCGCTGTTTTCGTGCTATTGAATGCGAAAAACACGTTTTCTGGTGTTTTCAGCACTCCACAGTGCGTTTGATATGCGGAAACTGCCATATCTTCGGTATCGTTGTTGTTTCCAGCTGAGATATGCATTTTCAGTGATAATCTTCATGATTCTGCTGTTACAAGTGTGCAGAATCACCGAAATCGCTGTTTTCGTGCTATTGAATGCGAAAAACACGTTTTCTGGTGTTTTCAGCACTCCACAGTGCGTTTGATAAGCGGAAACTGCGATATCTTCGGTATCGTTGTTGTTTCCAGCTGAGATATGCATTTTCAGTGATAATCTTCATGATTCTGCTGTTACAAGTGTGCAGAATCACCAAAATCGCTGTTTTCATGCTATTGAATGCGAAAAACACGTTTTCTGGTGTTTTCAGCAAGCCACAGAGCGTTTGTCATGCGGAAACTGCGATATCTTCGTTATCGTTGTTGTTTCCAGCTGAGATATGCATTTTCAGTGATAATCTTCATGATTCTGCTGTTACAAGTGTGCAGAATCACCGAAATCGCTGTTTTCGTGCTATTGAATGTGAAAAACACTTTTTCTGGTGTTTTCAGCACTCCACAGTGCGTTTGATAAGCGGAAACTGCGATATCTTCGGTATCGCTGTTGTTTCCAGCTGAGATATGCATTTTCAGTGACAATCTTCATGATTCTGCTGTTACAAGTGTGCAGAATAACCGAAATCGCTGTTTTCGTGCTTTTGAATGCGAAAAACACGTTTTCTGGTGTTTTCAGCACTCCACTGTGCGTTTGATATGGGGAAACTGCGATATCTTCGGTATCGTTGTTGTTTCCAGCTGAGATATGTATTTTCAGTGATAATCTTCATGATTCTGCTGTTACAAGTGTGCAGAATCACCGAAATCGCTGTTTTCGTGCTATTGAATGCGAAAAACACGTTTTCTGGTGTTTTCAGCACTCCACAGTGCGTTTGATATGCGGAAACTGCGATATCTTCGGTATCGTTGTTGTTTCCAGCTGAGATATGCATTTTCTACGATAATCTTCGAGTTTCATCTGTGACAAGTGTGCAGAATCACCGAAATCGCTGTTTTCGTGCTATTGAATGCGAAAAACACGTTTTCTGGTGTTTTGAGCACTCCACAGTGCGTTTGATATGCGGAAACTGCGATATCTTCGGTATCGTTTTTGTTTCCAGCTGAGATATGCATTTTCTACGATAATCTTCGAGTTTCTTCTGTGACAAGTATGCAGAATCACCGAAATCGCTGTTTACGTGCTATTGAATGCGAAAAACACGTTTTCTGGTGTTTTCAGCACTCAACAGTGCGTTTGATATGCGGAAACTGCGATATCTTCGTTTTCGTGGGGTTTCCAGCTGATATATGCATTTTCAGTGATAATCTTCATGATTCTGCACTTACAAGTGTGCAGAATCACCGAAATCGCTGTTTTCGTGCTATTGAATGCGAAAAACACGTTTTCTGGTGTTTTCAGCCGCCACAGAGCGTTTGTCATGCGGAAACTGCGATATCTTCGGTATCGTTGTTGTTTCCAGCTGAGATATGCATTTTCAGTGATAATCTTCATGATTCTGCTGTTACAAGTGTGCAGAATCACCGAAATCGCTGTTTTCGTGCTATTGAATGTGAAAAACACTTTTTCTGGTGTTTTCAGCACTCCACAGTGCGTTTGATAAGCGGAAACTGCGATATCTTCGGTATCGCTGTTGTTTCCAGCTGAGATATGCATTTTCAGTGATAATCTTCATGATTCTGCTGTTACAAGTGTGCAGAATCACCGAAATCGCTGTTTTCGTGCTATTGAATGCGAAAAACACGTTTTCTGGTGTTTTCAGCACTCCACAGTGCGTTTGATATGCGGAAACTGCGATATCTTCGGTATCGTTGTTGTTTCCAGCTGAGATATGCATTTTCTACGATAATCTTCGAGTTTCTTCTGTGACAAGTATGCAGAATCACCGAAATCGCTGTTTTCGTGCTATTGAATGCGAAAAACACGTTTTCTGGTGTTTTCAGCACTCCACAGTGCGTTTGATATGCGGAAACTGCCATATCTTCGGTATCGTTGTTGTTTCCAGCAGAGATATGCATTTTCAGTGATAATCTTCATGATTCTGCTGTTACAAGTGTGCAGAATCACCGAAATCGCTGTTTTCGTGCTATTGAATGCGAAAAACACGTTTTCTGGTGTTTTCAGCACTCCACAGTGCGTTTGATAAGCGGAAACTGCGATATCTTCGGTATCGTTGTTGTTTCCAGCTGAGATATGCATTTTCAGTGATAATCTTCATGATTCTGCTGTTACAAGTGTGCAGAATCACCAAAATCGCTGTTTTCATGCTATTGAATGCGAAAAACACGTTTTCTGGTGTTTTCAGCAAGCCACAGAGCGTTTGTCATGCGGAAACTGCGATATCTTCGTTATCGTTGTTGTTTCCAGCTGAGATATGCATTTTCAGTGATAATCTTCATGATTCTGCTGTTACAAGTGTGCAGAATCACCGAAATCGCTGTTTTCGTGCTATTGAATGTGAAAAACACTTTTTCTGGTGTTTTCAGCACTCCACAGTGCGTTTGATAAGCGGAAACTGCGATATCTTCGGTATCGCTGTTGTTTCCAGCTGAGATATGCATTTTCAGTGACAATCTTCATGATTCTGCTGTTACAAGTGTGCAGAATAACCGAAATCGCTGTTTTCGTGCTTTTGAATGCGAAAAACACGTTTTCTGGTGTTTTCAGCACTCCACTGTGCGTTTGATATGGGGAAACTGCGATATCTTCGGTATCGTTGTTGTTTCCAGCTGAGATATGTATTTTCAGTGATAATCTTCATGATTCTGCAGTTACAAGTGTGCAGAATCACCGAAATCGCTGGTTTCGTGCTATTGAATGCGAAAAACACGTTTTCTGGTGTTTACAGCACTCCACAGTGCGTTTGATATGCGGAAACTGCGATATCTTCGGTATCGTTGTTGTTTCCAGCTGAGATATGCATTTTCTACGATAATCTTCGAGTTTCATCTGTGACAAGTGTGCAGAATCACCGAAATCGCTGTTTTCGTGCTATTGAATGCGAAAAACACGTTTTCTGGTGTTTTGAGCACTCCACAGTGCGTTTGATATGCGGAAACTGCGATATCTTCGGTATCGTTGTTGTTTCCAGCTGAGATATGCATTTTCTACGATAATCTTCGAGTTTCTTCTGTGACAAGTATGCAGAATCACCGAAATCGCTGTTTACGTGCTATTGAATGCGAAAGACACGTTTTCTGGTGTTTTCAGCACTCCACAGTGCGTTTGATATGCGGAAACTGCGATATCTTCGTTTTCGTGGGGTTTCCAGCTGAGATATGCATTTTCAGTGATAATCTTCATGATTCTGCTGTTACAAGTGTGCAGAATCACCGAAATCGCTGTTTTCGTGCTATTGAATGCGAAAAACACGTTTTCTGGTGTTTTCAGCACTCCACAGTGCGTTTGATATGCGGAAACTGCGATATCTTCGGTATCGTTGTTGTTTCCAGCTGAGATATGCATTTTCTACGATAATCTTCGAGTTTCATCTGTGACAAGTGTGCAGAATCACCGAAATCGCTGTTTTCGTGCTATTGAATGCGAAAAACACGTTTTCTGGTGTTTTGAGCACTCCACAGTGCGTTTGATATGCGGAAACTGCGATATCTTCGGTATCGTTGTTGTTTCCAGCTGAGATATGCATTTTCTACGATAATCTTCGAGTTTCTTCTGCGACAAGTTGCAGAATCACCGAAATCGCTGTTTTCGTGCTATTGAATGCGAAAAACACGTTTTCTGGTGTTTTCAGCACTCCACAGTGCGTTTGATATGCGGAAACTGCCATATCTTCGGTGTCGTTGTTGTTTCCAGCTGAGATATGCATTTTCAGTGATAATCTTCATGATTCTGCTGTTACAAGTGTGCAGAATCACCGAAATCGCTGTTTTCGTGCTATTGAATGCGAAAAACACGTTTTCTGGTGTTTTCAGCACTCCACAGTGCGTTTGATATGCGGAAACTGCGATATCTTCGTTTTCGTGGGGTTTCCAGCTGAGATATGCATTTTCAGTGATAATCTTCATGATTCTGCTGTTACAAGTGTGCAGAATCACCGAAATCGCTGTTTTCGTGCTATTGAATGTGAAAAACACTTTTTCTGGTGTTTTCAGCACTCCACAGTGCGTTTGATAAGCGGAAACTGCGATATCTTCGGTATCGCTGTTGTTTCCAGCTGAGATATGCATTTTCAGTGATAATCTTCATGATTCTGCTGTTACAAGTGTGCAGAATAACCGAAATCGCTGTTTTCGTGCTTTTGAATGCGAAAAACACGTTTTCTGGTGTTTTCAGCACTCCACTGTGCGTTTGATATGCGGAAACTGCGATATCTTCGGTATCGTTGTTGTTTCCAGCTGAGATATGCAATTTCTACGATAATCTTCGAGTTTCTTCTGTGACAAGTGTGCAGAATCACCGAAATCGCTGTTTTCGTGCTATTGAATGCGAAAAACACGTTTTCTGGTGTTTTCAGCACTCCACAGTGCGTTTGATATGCGGAAACTGCCATATCTTCGGTGTCGTTGTTGTTTCCAGCTGAGATATGCATTTTCAGTGATAATCTTCATGATTCTGCTGTTACAAGTGTGCAGAATCACCGAAATCGCTGTTTTCGTGCTATTGAATGCGAAAAACACTTTTTCTGGTGTTTTCAGCACTCCACAGTGCGTTTGATAAGCGGAAACTGCGATATCTTCGTTATCGTTGTTGTTTCCAGCTGAGATATGCATTTTCAGTGATAATCTTCATGATTCTGCTGTTACAAGTGTGCAGAATCACCGAAATCGCTGTTTTCGTGCTATTGAATGTGAAAAACACTTTTTCTGGTGTTTTCAGCACTCCACAGTGCGTTTGATAAGCGGAAACTGCGATATCTTCGGTACCGCTGTTGTTTCCAGCTGAGATATGCATTTTCAGTGACAATCTTCATGATTCTGCTGTTACAAGTGTGCAGAATCACCGAAATCGCTGTTTTCGTGCTATTGAATGCGAAAAACACGTTTTCTGATGTTTTCAGCACTCCACAGTGCGTTTGATATGCGGAAACTGCGATATCTTCGGTATCGTTGTTGTTTCCAGCTGAGATATGCAATTTCTACGATAATCTTCGAGTTTCTTCTGTGACAAGTGTGCACAATCACCGAAATCGCTGTTTTCGTGCTATTGAATGCGAAAAACACGTTTTCAAGTGTTTTCAGCACCCGACAGTGCTTTTGATGTGCGGAAACAGGGATATCTTCGTTTTCGTGGGGTTTCCAGCTGAGATATGCATTTTCAGTGATAATCTTCATGATTCTGCTGTTACAAGTGTGCAGAATATTCGAAAACGCTGTTTTCGTGCTTTTGAATGCGAAAAACACGTTTTCTGGTGTTTTCAGCACTCCACAGTGCGTTTGATATGCGGAAACTGCCATATCTTCGGTATCGTTGTTGTTTCCAGCTGAGATATGCATTTTCAGTGATAATCTTCATGATTCTGCTGTTACAAGTGTGCAGAATCACCGAAATCGCTGTTTTCGTGCTATTGAATGCGAAAAAAACGTTTTCTGGTGTTTTCAGCACTCCACAGTGCGTTTGATATGCGGAAACAGCGATATCTTCGGTATCGTTGTTGTTTCCAGCTGAGATATGCATTTTCTACGATAATCTTCGAGTTTCTTCTGCGACAAGTTGCAGAATCACCGAAATCGCTGTTTTCGTGCTATTGAATGCGAAAAACACGTTTTCTGGTGTTTTCAGCACTCCACAGTGCGTTTGATATGCGGAAACTGCCATATCTTCGGTGTCGTTGTTGTTTCCAGCTGAGATATGCATTTTCAGTGATAATCTTCATGATTCTGCTGTTACAAGTGTGCAGAATCACCGAAATCGCTGTTTTCGTGCTATTGAATGCGAAAAACACGTTTTCTGGTGTTTTCAGCACTCCACAGTGCGTTTGATATGCGGAAACTGCGATATCTTCGTTTTCGTGGGGTTTCCAGCTGAGATATGCATTTTCAGTGATAATCTTCATGATTCTGCTGTTACAAGTGTGCAGAATCACCGAAATCGCTGTTTTCGTGCTATTGAATGTGAAAAACACTTTTTCTGGTGTTTTCAGCACTCCACAGTGCGTTTGATAAGCGGAAACTGCGATATCTTCGGTATCGCTGTTGTTTCCAGCTGAGATATGCATTTTCAGTGATAATCTTCATGATTCTGCTGTTACAAGTGTGCAGAATAACCGAAATCGCTGTTTTCGTTCTTTTGAATGCGAAAAACACGTTTTCTGGTGTTTTCAGCACTCCACTGTGCGTTTGATATGCGGAAACTGCGATATCTTCGGTATCGTTGTTGTTTCCAGCTGAGATATGCATTTTCAGTGATAATCTTCATGATTCTGCTGTTACAAGTGTGCAGAATCACCGAAATCGCTGTTTTCGTGCTATTGAATGCGAAAAACACGTTTTCTGGTGTTTTCAGCACTCCACAGTGCGTTTGATATGCGGAAACTGCGATATCTTCGGTATCGTTGTTGTTTCCAGCTGAGATATGCATTTTCTACGATAATCTTCGAGTTTCTTCTGTGACAAGTATGCAGAATCACCGAAATCGCTGTTTTCGTGCTATTGAATATGAAAAACACGTTTTCTGGTGTTTTCAGCACTCCACAGTGCGTTTGATATGCGGAAACTGCCATATCTTCGGTATCGTTGTTGTTTCCAGCTGAGATATGCATTTTCAGTGATAATCTTCATGATTCTGCTGTTACAAGTGTGCAGAATCACCGAAATCGCTGTTTTCGTGCTATTGAATGCGAAAAACACGTTTTCTGGTGTTTTCAGCACTCCACAGAGCGTTCGACATGCGGAAACTGCGATATCTTCGGTATCGTTGTTGTTTCCAGCTGAGATATGCATTTTAAGTGATAATCTTCATGATTCTGCTGTTACAAGTGTGCAGAATCACCGAAATCGCTGTTTTCGTGCTTTTGAATGCGAAAAACACGTTTTCTGGTGTTTTCAGCACGCCACAGAGCGTTTGACATGCGGAAACTGCGATATCTTCGGTATCGTTGTTGTTTCCATCTGAGATATGCGTTTTCCGTGATAATCTTCATGATTCTGCTGTTACAAGTGTGCAGAATCACCGAAATCGCTGTTTTCGTGCTATTGAATGTGAAAAACACGTTTTCTGGTGTTTTCAGCACTCCACAGTGCGTTTGATATGCGGAAACTGCGATATCTTCGGTATCGCTGTTGTTTCCTGCTGAGACATGCATTTTCAGTGATAATCTTCATGATTCTGCTGTTACACGTGTGCAGAATAACCGAAATCGCTGTTTTCGTGCTATTGAATGCGAAAAACACGTTTTCTGGGGGTTTCAGCACTCCACAGAGCGTTCGACATGCGGAAACTGCGATATCTTCGGTATGGTTGTTGTTTCCAGCTGAGATATGCATTTTAAGTGATAATCTTCATGATTCTGCTGTTACAAGTGTGCAGAATCACCGAAATCGCTGTTTTCGTGCTTTTGAATGCGAAAAACACGTTTTCTGGTGTTTTCAGCACGCCACAGAGCGTTTGATATGCGGAAACTGCGATATCTTCGGTATGATTGGTTTTCCAGCTGAGATATGCATTTTCAGTGTTAATCTTCATGATTCTGCTGTTACAAGTGTGCAGAATCACCGAAATCGCTGTTTTCGTGATTTTGAATGCGAAAAACACGTTTTCTGGTGTTTTCAGCACGCCACAGTGCGTTTGACATGCGGAAACTGCGATATCTTCGGTATCGTTGTTGTTTCCAGCTGAGATATGCGTTTTCCGTGATAATCTTCATGATTCTGCTGTTACAAGTGTGCAGAATCACCGAAATTGCTGCTTTCGTGCTATTGAATGCGAAAAACACGTTTTCTGGTGTTTTCAGCACTCCACAGAGCGTTTGACATGCGGAAACTGCGATATCTTCGGTATCGTTGTTGTTTCCATCTGAGATATGCATTTTCAGTGTTAATCTTCATGATTCTGCTGTTACAAGTGTGCAGAATCACCGAAATCGCTGTTTTCGTGATTTTGAATGCGAAAAACACGTTTTCTGGTGTTTTCAGCACGCCACAGAGCGTTTGACATGCGGAAACTGCGATATCTTCGGTATCGTTGTTGTTTCCAGCTGAGATATGCGTTTTCCGTGATAATCTTCATGATTCTGCTGTTACAAGTGTGCAGAATCACCGAACTCGCTCTTTTCGTGCTATTGAATGCGAAAAACATTGTTTTCTGGTGTTTTCAGCACTCCGCAGTGCGTTTGATATGCGGAAACTGCGATATCTTCGGTATCGTTGTTGTCTCCAGCTGAGATATGCATTTCCGGGGATAATGTTCATGATTCTGCTGTTACAAGTGTGCAGAATCACCGAAATCGCTGTTTTCGTGCTATTGCATGCGAAAAACACGTTTTCTGGTGTTTTCAGCACTCCACAGTGCGTTTGATATGCGGAAACTGCGATATCTTCGGTATCGTTGTTGTTTCCAGCTGAGATATGCATTTTCAGTGTTAATCTTCATGATTCTGCTGTTACAAGTGTGCAGAATCACCGAAATCGCTGTTTTCGTGATTTTGAATGCGAAAAACACGTTTTCTGGTGTTTTCAGCACGCCACAGAGCGTTCGACATGCGGAAACTGCGATATCTTCGGTATCGTTGTTGTTTCCAGCTGAGATATGCGTTTTCCGTGATAATCTTCATGATTCTGCTGTTACAAGTGTGCAGAATCACCGAAATCGCTGTTTTCGTGCTTTTGAATGCGAAAAACACGTTTTCTGGTGTTTTCAGCACGCCACAGAGCGTTTGACATGCGGAAACTGCGATATCTTCGGTGTCGTTGTTGTTTCCAGCTGAGATAAGCATTTTCCGTGATAATCTTCATGATTCTGCTGTTACAAGTGTGCAGAATAACCGAAATCGCTGTTTTCGTGCTTTTGAATGCGAGAAACACGTTTTCTGGTGTTTTCAGCACTCCACAGTGCGTTTGATATGCGGAAACTGCGATATCTTCGGTATCGTTGTTGTTTCCAGCTGAGATATGCATTTTCTACGATAATCTTCGAGTTTCTTCTGTGACAAGTGTGCAGAATCACCGAAATCGCTGTCTTCGTGCTATTGAATGCGAAAAACACGTTTTCTGGTGTTTTCAGCACGCCACAGAGCGTTTGACATGCGGAAACTGCGATATCTTCGGTATCGTTGTTGTTTCCAGCTGATATATGCATTTTCAGTGATAATCTTCATGATTCTGCTGTTGCAAGTGTGCAGAATCACCGAAATCGCTGTTTGCGTGCTATTGAATGCGAAAAACACGTTTTCTGGTGTTTTCAGCACTCCAGAGTGCGTTTGATATGCGGAAACTGCCATATCTTCGGTATCGTTGTTGTTTCCAGCTGAGATATGCATTTTCAGTGATAATCTTTATGATTCTGCTGTTACAAGTGTGCAGAATCACCGAAATCGCTGTTTTCGTGCTATTGAATGCGAAAAACACGTTTTCTGGTGTTTTCAGCACGCCACAGAGCGTTTGACATGCGGAATCTGCGATATCTTCGGTATCGTTGTTTTTTCCAGCTGAGATATGCATATTCAGTGATAATCCTCATGATTCTGCTGTTACAAGTGTGCAGATGTCACGTCCCAGACTGCGCGGCTTGGCAAATGTCGAGGATCGCGCACTAAAATGCCGTTCTTTAACGTTCACGCAGCTCGTGCGTCTGCGTCTAACGGGGACTCTCGGTTATTTATAAAAATGTCGTAATGGCTTCCCGCAATCTCACGATGGCACTGCACTGTAACTCCTCGTTGCTGCAGGCTAGATGATAATAGCGTAGCGGTTGGTATGTGAATCGCGCACTTTGATAATGGGTTATAAGAGTTAAATACGGAATTGTAATATCAATAATCACTTTAACATACTTCACGATGTAGGTTATATAAGATATAGAATACAATTGAATATGGTAATAATAATATAACATAAGATATAGGAATACAATGAAATAGCAACACTTGGAAATAGCAATACTTGGAAATAGTAACGATGTGGAAACGCGATGTGTACCCCGGGAGTTCCGGAGTGGAACTTTTTTGACTGGGCGTTGCGGAGCTACCTTTATAGTAGTCTGATATGGATGAGGGGTGTGGTAATGGTAAGGATAAGCGAGCGTGGGACTGCTGACTCCGCATACCTCGGGAGAGATAGCGCGAGCGAGCGTGGGACTGCTGACTCTGCATACCTCGGGAGAGATAACGCGAGCTAGCGTGGGACTGCTGACTCTGCATACCACGGGAGAGATAGCGCTAGCGAGCGTGGGATTGCTGACTCTGGGTAATTGAAGGAAGATAGGAGCTGGAGGATTGGGATGGAACAAGCTGACGGTGCGATCTAGGAATTGAGTCGAGGGATGAGATAGCTGTGGTTGGTGCTTAAGGTTATTAGCTTAGCGACTACGGATATATGCGTGCTTATTGATTATAGGTAAATGGTAATGTAGTGATCGTGCAGAATAGAGGGTAAGGTAGGGAGTCGTCGGTATGGCCGACGTTACACAGAATCACCGAAATCGCTGTTTTCGTGCTTTTGAATGCGAAAAACACGTTTTCTGGTGTTTTCAGCACGCCACAGAGCGTTTGACATGCGGAAACTGCGATATCTTCGGTGTCGTTGTTGTTTCCAGCTGAGATAAGCATTTTCCGTGATAATCTTCATGATTCTGCTGTTACAAGTGTGCAGAATAACCGAAATCGCTGTTTTCGTGCTTTTGAATGCGAAAAACACGTTTTCTGGTGTTTTCAGCACTTCACAGTGCGTTTGATATGCGGAAACTGCGATATGTTCGGTATCGTTGTTGTTTCCAGCTGAGATATGCATTTTCTACGATAATCTTCGAGTTTCTTCTGTGACAAGAGTGCAGAATCACCGAAATCGCTGTTTTCGTGCTATTGAATGCGAAAAACACGTTTTCTAGTGTTTTCAGCACTCCACAGTGCGTTTGATATGCGGAAACTGCCATATCTTCGGTATCGTTGTTGTATCCAGCTGAGATACGCATTTTCAGTGATAATCTTCATGATTCTGCTGTTACAAGTGTGCAGAATCACCGAAATCGCTGTTTTCGTGTTTTAGAATGCGAAAAACACGTTTTCTGGTGTTTTCAGCACGCCACAGTGCGTTTGACATGCGGAAACTGCGATATCTTCGGAATCGTTGTGGTTTCCAGCTGAGATAAGCATTTTGCGTGATAATCTTCATGATTCAGCCGTTACAAGTGTGCTGAATCACCGAAATCACTGTTTACGTGCTATTGAATGTGAAAAACACGTTTTCTGGTGTTTTCAGCACTCCACAGTGCGTTTGATATGCGGAAACTGCGATATCTTCGGTATCGCTGTTGTTTCCAGCTGAGATATGCTTTTTCAGTGATAATCTTCATGATTCTGCTGTTACAAGTGTGCAGAATAACCGAAATCGCAGTTTTCGTGCTATGGAATGCGAAAAACACGTTTTCTGGTGTTTTCAGCACTCCACAGTGCGTTTGATATGCGGAAACTGCGATATCTTCGGTATCGCTGTTGTCTCCAGCTGAGATACGCATTTTCAGTGATAATCTTCATGATTCTGCTGTTACAAGTGTGCAGAATCACCGAAATCGCTGTTTTCGTGTTTTAGAATGCGAAAAACACGTTTTCTGGTGTTTTCAGCACGCCACAGAGCGTTTGACATGCGGAAACTGCGATATCTTCGGTATCGTTGTGGTTTCCAGCTGAGATAAGCATTTTCAGTGATAATCTTCGAGTTTCTTCTGTGACAAGTGTGCAGAATCACAGAAATCGCTGTTTTCGTGCTATTGAATGTGAAAAACACGTTTTCTGGTGTTTTCAGCACTCCACAGAGCGTTTGACATGCGGAAACTGCGATATCTACGGTATCGTTGGGTTTCCAGCTGAGATATGCATTTTCAGTGATAATCTTCGAGTTTCTTCTGTGACAAGTGTGCAGAATCACCGAAATCGCTGTTTTCGTGCTATTGAATGCGAAAAACACGTTTTCTAGTGTTTTCAGCACTCCACAGTGCGTTTGATATGCGGAAACTGCCATATCTTCGGTATCGTTGTTGTATCCAGCTGAGATACGCATTTTCAGTGATAATCTTCATGATTCTGCTGTTACAAGTGTGCAGAATCACCGAAATCGCTGTTTTCGTGTTTTAGAATGCGAAAAACACGTTTTCTGGTGTTTTCAGCACGCCACAGTGCGTTTGACATGCGGAAACTGCGATATCTTCGGAATCGTTGTGGTTTCCAGCTGAGATAAGCATTTTGCGTGATAATCTTCATGATTCAGCCGTTACAAGTGTGCTGAATCACCGAAATCACTGTTTACGTGCTATTGAATGTGAAAAACACGTTTTCTGGTGTTTTCAGCACTCCACAGTGCGTTTGATATGCGGAAACTGCGATATCTTCGGTATCGCTGTTGTTTCCAGCTGAGATATGCTTTTTCAGTGATAATCTTCATGATTCTGCTGTTACAAGTGTGCAGAATAACCGAAATCGCAGTTTTCGTGCTATGGAATGCGAAAAACACGTTTTCTGGTGTTTTCAGCACTCCACAGTGCGTTTGATATGCGGAAACTGCGATATCTTTGGTATCGTTGTGGTTTCCACCTGAGATATGCATTTTCAGTGATAATCTTCATGATTCAGCCGTTACAAGTGTGCAGAATCACCGAAATCACTGTTTTAGTGCTGTTGAATGCGAAATACACGTTTTCTGCTGTTTTCAGCACTCCACAGTGCGTTTGACATTAGGAAACTGCGATATCTTGGGTATCGTTGGGTTTCCAGCTGAGATATGCATTTTCAGTGATAATCTTCGAGTTTCTTCTGTGACAAGTGTGCAGAATCACAGATATCGCTGTTTTCGTGCTATTGAATGCGAAAAACACGTTTTCTAGTGTTTTCAGCACTCCACAGTGCGTTTGATATGCGGAAACTGCCATATCTTCGGTATCGCTGTTGTCTCCAGCTGAGATATGCATTTTCAGTGATAATCTTCATGATTCTGCTGTTACAAGTGTGCAGAATCTCCGAAATCGCTGTTTTCGTGCTATTGAATGTGATAAACATGTTTTCTGGCGTTTTCAGCACGCCACAGAGCGTTTGACATGCGGAAACTGCGATATCTTTGGTATCGTTGTGGTTTCCACCTGAGATATGCATTTTCAGTGATAATCTTCATGATTCAGCCGTTACAAGTGTGCAGAATCACCGAAATCACTGTTTTAGTGCTGTTGAATGCGAAAAACACGTTTTCTGCTGTTTTCAGCACTCCACAGTGCGTTTGACATTAGGAAACTGCGATATCTTGGGTATCGTTGGGTTTCCAGCTGAGATATGCATTTTCAGTGATAATCTTCGAGTTTCTTCTGTGACAAGTGTGCAGAATCACAGAAATCGCTGTTTTCGTGCTATTGAGTGCGAAAAACACGTTTTCTGGTGTTTTCAGCACTCCACAGAGCGTTTGACATGCGGAAACTGCGATATCTTCGGTATCGTTGTGGTTTCCAGCTGAGATAAGCATTTTCAGTGATAATCTTCATGATTCTGCTGTTACAAGTGTGCAGAATCACCGAAATCGCTGTTTTCGTGATTTTGAATGCGAAAAACACGTTTTCTGGTGTATTCAGCACGCCACAGAGCGTTTGACATGCGGAAACTGCGATATCTTCGGTATCGTTGTTGTTTCCAGCTGAGATATGCGTTTTCCGTGATAATCTTCATGATTCTGCTGTTACAAGTGTGCAGAATCACCGAAATCGCTGTTTTCGTGCTATTGAATGTGAAAAACACGTTTTCTGGTGTTTTCAGCACTCCACAGTGCGTTTGATATGCGGAAACTGCGATATCTTCGGTATCGCTGTTGTTTCCTGCTGAGATATGCATTTTCAGTGATAATCTTCATGATTCTGCTGTTACACGTGTGCAGAATAACCGAAATCGCTGTTTTCGTGCTTTTGAATGCGAAAAACACGTTTTCTGGTGTTTTCAGCACTCCACAGTGCGTTTCATATGCGGAAACTGCGATATCTTCGGTATCGTTGTTGTTTCCAGCTGAGATATGCATTTTCAGTGATAATCTTCATGATTCTGCTGTTACAAGTGTGCAGAATCACCGAAATCGCTGTTTGCGTGCTATTGAATGCGAAAAACACGTTTTCTGGTGTTTTCAGCACTCCACAGTGCGTTTGATATGCGGAAACTGCGATATCTTCGGTATCGCTGTTGTTTCCAGCTGAGATATGCTTTTTCAGTGATAATCTTCATGATTCTGCTGTTACAAGTGTGCAGAATAACCGAAATCGCAGTTTTCGTGCTATGGAATGCGAAAAACACGTTTTCTGGTGTTTTCAGCACTCCACAGTGCGTTTGATATGCGGAAACTGCGATATCTTTGGTATCGTTGTGGTTTCCACCTGAGATATGCATTTTCAGTGATAATCTTCATGATTCAGCCGTTACAAGTGTGCAGAATCACCGAAATCACTGTTTTAGTGCTGTTGAATGCGAAAAACACGTTTTCTGCTGTTTTCAGCACTCCACAGTGCGTTTGACATTAGGAAACTGCGATATCTTGGGTATCGTTGGGTTTCCAGCTGAGATATGCATTTTCAGTGATAATCTTCGAGTTTCTTCTGTGACAAGTGTGCAGAATCACAGAAATCGCTGTTTTCGTGCTATTGAGTGCGAAAAACACGTTTTCTGGTGTTTTCAGCACTCCACAGAGCGTTTGACATGCGGAAACTGCGATATCTTCGGTATCGTTGTGGTTTCCAGCTGAGATAAGCATTTTCAGTGATAATCTTCATGATTCTGCTGTTACAAGTGTGCAGAATCACCGAAATCGCTGTTTTCGTGATTTTGAATGCGAAAAACACGTTTTCTGGTGTTTTCAGCACGCCACAGAGCGTTTGACATGCGGAAACTGCGATATCTTCGGTATCGTTGTTGTTTCCAGCTGAGATATGCGTTTTCCGTGATAATCTTCATGATTCTGCTGTTACAAGTGTGCAGAATCACCGAAATCGCTGTTTTCGTGCTATTGAATGTGAAAAACACGTTTTCTGGTGTTTTCAGCACTCCACAGTGCGTTTGATATGCGGAAACTGCGATATCTTCGGTATCGCTGTTGTTTCCTGCTGAGATATGCATTTTCAGTGATAATCTTCATGATTCTGCTGTTACACGTGTGCAGAATAACCGAAATCGCTGTTTTCGTGCTTTTGAATGCGAAAAACACGTTTTCTGGTGTTTTCAGCACTCCACAGTGCGTTTCATATGCGGAAACTGCGATATCTTCGGTATCGTTGTTGTTTCCAGCTGAGATATGCATTTTCAGTGATAATCTTCATGATTCTGCTGTTACAAGTGTGCAGAATCACCGAAATCGCTGTTTGCGTGCTATTGAATGCGAAAAACACGTTTTCTGGTGTTTTCAGCACTCCACAGTGCGTTTGATATGCGGAAACTGCGATATCTTCGGTATCGCTGTTGTTTCCAGCTGAGATATGCTTTTTCAGTGATAATCTTCATGATTCTGCTGTTACAAGTGTGCAGAATAACCGAAATCGCAGTTTTCGTGCTATGGAATGCGAAAAACACGTTTTCTGGTGTTTTCAGCACTCCACAGTGCGTTTGATATGCGGAAACTGCGATATCTTTGGTATCGTTGTGGTTTCCACCTGAGATATGCATTTTCAGTGATAATCTTCATGATTCAGCCGTTACAAGTGTGCAGAATCACCGAAATCACTGTTTTAGTGCTGTTGAATGCGAAATACACGTTTTCTGCTGTTTTCAGCACTCCACAGTGCGTTTGACATTAGGAAACTGCGATATCTTGGGTATCGTTGGGTTTCCAGCTGAGATATGCATTTTCAGTGATAATCTTCGAGTTTCTTCTGTGACAAGTGTGCAGAATCACAGAAATCGCTGTTTTCGTGCTATTGAATGCGAAAAACACGTTTTCTAGTGTTTTCAGCACTCCACAGTGCGTTTGATATGCGGAATCTGCCATATCTTCGGTATCGCTGTTGTCTCCAGCTGAGATATGCATTTTCAGTGATAATCTTCATGATTCTGCTGTTACAAGTGTGCAGAATCTCCGAAATCGCTGTTTTCGTGCTATTGAATGTGATAAACATGTTTTCTGGCGTTTTCAGCACGCCACAGAGCGTTTGACATGCGGAAACTGCGATATCTTTGGTATCGTTGTGGTTTCCACCTGAGATATGCATTTTCAGTGATAATCTTCATGATTCAGCCGTTACAAGTGTGCAGAATCACCGAAATCACTGTTTTAGTGCTGTTGAATGCGAAAAACACGTTTTCTGCTGTTTTCAGCACTCCACAGTGCGTTTGACATTAGGAAACTGCGATATCTTGGGTATCGTTGGGTTTCCAGCTGAGATATGCATTTTCAGTGATAATCTTCGAGTTTCTTCTGTGACAAGTGTGCAGAATCACAGAAATCGCTGTTTTCGTGCTATTGAGTGCGAAAAACACGTTTTCTGGTGTTTTCAGCACTCCACAGAGCGTTTGACATGCGGAAACTGCGATATCTTCGGTATCGTTGTGGTTTCCAGCTGAGATAAGCATTTTCAGTGATAATCTTCATGATTCTGCTGTTACAAGTGTGCAGAATCACCGAAATCGCTGTTTTCGTGATTTTGAATGCGAAAAACACGTTTTCTGGTGTTTTCAGCACGCCACAGAGCGTTTGACATGCGGAAACTGCGATATCTTCGGTATCGTTGTTGTTTCCAGCTGAGATATGCGTTTTCCGTGATAATCTTCATGATTCTGCTGTTACAAGTGTGCAGAATCACCGAAATCGCTGTTTTCGTGCTATTGAATGTGAAAAACACGTTTTCTGGTGTTTTCAGCACTCCACAGTGCGTTTGATATGCGGAAACTGCGATATCTTCGGTATCGCTGTTGTTTCCTGCTGAGATATGCATTTTCAGTGATAATCTTCATGATTCTGCTGTTACACGTGTGCAGAATAACCGAAATCGCTGTTTTCGTGCTTTTGAATGCGAAAAACACGTTTTCTGGTGTTTTCAGCACTCCACAGTGCGTTTCATATGCGGAAACTGCGATATCTTCGGTATCGTTGTTGTTTCCAGCTGAGATATGCATTTTCAGTGATAATCTTCATGATTCTGCTGTTACAAGTGTGCAGAATCACCGAAATCGCTGTTTTCGTGCTTTTGAATGCGAAAAACACGTTTTCTGGTGTTTTCAGCACGCCACAGAGCGTTTGACATGCGGAAACTGCGATATCTTCGGTGTCGTTGTTGTTTCCAGCTGAGATAAGCATTTTCCGTGATAATCTTCATGATTCTGCTGTTACAAGTGTGCAGAATAACCGAAATCGCTGTTTTCGTGCTTTTGAATGCGAGAAACACGTTTTCTGGTGTTTTCAGCACTCCACAGTGCGTTTGATATGCGGAAACTGCGATATCTTCGGTATCGTTGTTGTTTCCAGCTGAGATATGCATTTTCTACGATAATCTTCGAGTTTCTTCTGTGACAAGTGTGCAGAATCACCGAAATCGCTGTCTTCGTGCTATTGAATGCGAAAAACACGTTTTCTGGTGTTTTCAGCACGCCACAGAGCGTTTGACATGCGGAAACTGCGATATCTTCGGTATCGTTGTTGTTTCCAGCTGATATATGCATTTTCAGTGATAATCTTCATGATTCTGCTGTTACAAGTGTGCAGAATCACCGAAATCGCTGTTTGCGTGCTATTGAATGCGAAAAACACGTTTTCTGGTGTTTTCAGCACGCCACAGAGCGTTTGACATGCGGAAACTGCGATATCTTCGGAATCGTTGTGGTTTCCAGCTGAGATAAGCATTTTGCGTGATAATCTTCATGATTCAGCCGTTACAAGTGTGCTGAATCACCGAAATCACTGTTTACGTGCTATTGAATGTGAAAAACACGTTTTCTGGTGTTTTCAGCACTCCACAGTGCGTTTGATATGCGGAAACTGCGATATCTTCGGTATCGCTGTTGTTTCCAGCTGAGATATGCTTTTTCAGTGATAATCTTCATGATTCTGCTGTTACAAGTGTGCAGAATAACCGAAATCGCAGTTTTCGTGCTATGGAATGCGAAAAACACGTTTTCTGGTGTTTTCAGCACTCCACAGTGCGTTTGATATGCGGAAACTGCGATATCTTTGGTATCGTTGTGGTTTCCACCTGAGATATGCATTTTCAGTGATAATCTTCATGATTCAGCCGTTACAAGTGTGCAGAATCACCGAAATCACTGTTTTAGTGCTGTTGAATGCGAAATACACGTTTTCTGCTGTTTTCAGCACTCCACAGTGCGTTTGACATTAGGAAACTGCGATATCTTGGGTATCGTTGGGTTTCCAGCTGAGATATGCATTTTCAGTGATAATCTTCGAGTTTCTTCTGTGACAAGTGTGCAGAATCACAGAAATCGCTGTTTTCGTGCTATTGAATGCGAAAAACACGTTTTCTAGTGTTTTCAGCACTCCACAGTGCGTTTGATATGCGGAAACTGCCATATCTTCGGTATCGCTGTTGTCTCCAGCTGAGATATGCATTTTCAGTGATAATCTTCATGATTCTGCTGTTACAAGTGTGCAGAATCTCCGAAATCGCTGTTTTCGTGCTATTGAATGTGATAAACATGTTTTCTGGCGTTTTCAGCACGCCACAGAGCGTTTGACATGCGGAAACTGCGATATCTTTGGTATCGTTGTGGTTTCCACCTGAGATATGCATTTTCAGTGATAATCTTCATGATTCAGCCGTTACAAGTGTGCAGAATCACCGAAATCACTGTTTTAGTGCTGTTGAATGCGAAAAACACGTTTTCTGCTGTTTTCAGCACTCCACAGTGCGTTTGACATTAGGAAACTGCGATATCTTGGGTATCGTTGGGTTTCCAGCTGAGATATGCATTTTCAGTGATAATCTTCGAGTTTCTTCTGTGACAAGTGTGCAGAATCACAGAAATCGCTGTTTTCGTGCTATTGAGTGCGAAAAACACGTTTTCTGGTGTTTTCAGCACTCCACAGAGCGTTTGACATGCGGAAACTGCGATATCTTCGGTATCGTTGTGGTTTCCAGCTGAGATAAGCATTTTCAGTGATAATCTTCATGATTCTGCTGTTACAAGTGTGCAGAATCACCGAAATCGCTGTTTTCGTGATTTTGAATGCGAAAAACACGTTTTCTGGTGTTTTCAGCACGCCACAGAGCGTTTGACATGCGGAAACTGCGATATCTTCGGTATCGTTGTTGTTTCCAGCTGAGATATGCGTTTTCCGTGATAATCTTCATGATTCTGCTGTTACAAGTGTGCAGAATCACCGAAATCGCTGTTTTCGTGCTATTGAATGTGAAAAACACGTTTTCTGGTGTTTTCAGCACTCCACAGTGCGTTTGATATGCGGAAACTGCGATATCTTCGGTATCGCTGTTGTTTCCTGCTGAGATATGCATTTTCAGTGATAATCTTCATGATTCTGCTGTTACACGTGTGCAGAATAACCGAAATCGCTGTTTTCGTGCTTTTGAATGCGAAAAACACGTTTTCTGGTGTTTTCAGCACTCCACAGTGCGTTTCATATGCGGAAACTGCGATATCTTCGGTATCGTTGTTGTTTCCAGCTGAGATATGCATTTTCAGTGATAATCTTCATGATTCTGCTGTTACAAGTGTGCAGAATCACCGAAATCGCTGTTTGCGTGCTATTGAATGCGAAAAACACGTTTTCTGGTGTTTTCAGCACTCCACAGTGCGTTTGATATGCGGAAACTGCGATATCTTCGGTATCGCTGTTGTTTCCAGCTGAGATATGCTTTTTCAGTGATAATCTTCATGATTCTGCTGTTACAAGTGTGCAGAATAACCGAAATCGCAGTTTTCGTGCTATGGAATGCGAAAAACACGTTTTCTGGTGTTTTCAGCACTCCACAGTGCGTTTGATATGCGGAAACTGCGATATCTTTGGTATCGTTGTGGCTTCCACCTGAGATATGCATTTTCAGTGATAATCTTCATGATTCAGCCGTTACAAGTGTGCAGAATCACCGAAATCACTGTTTTAGTGCTGTTGAATGCGAAAAACACGTTTTCTGCTGTTTTCAGCACTCCACAGTGCGTTTGACATTAGGAAACTGCGATATCTTGGGTATCGTTGGGTTTCCAGCTGAGATATGCATTTTCAGTGATAATCTTCGAGTTTCTTCTGTGACAAGTGTGCAGAATCACAGAAATCGCTGTTTTCGTGCTATTGAGTGCGAAAAACACGTTTTCTGGTGTTTTCAGCACTCCACAGAGCGTTTGACATGCGGAAACTGCGATATCTTCGGTATCGTTGTGGTTTCCAGCTGAGATAAGCATTTTCAGTGATAATCTTCATGATTCTGCTGTTACAAGTGTGCAGAATCACCGAAATCGCTGTTTTCGTGATTTTGAATGCGAAAAACACGTTTTCTGGTGTTTTCAGCACGCCACAGAGCGTTTGACATGCGGAAACTGCGATATCTTCGGTATCGTTGTTGTTTCCAGCTGAGATATGCGTTTTCCGTGATAATCTTCATGATTCTGCTGTTACAAGTGTGCAGAATCACCGAAATCGCTGTTTTCGTGCTATTGAATGTGAAAAACACGTTTTCTGGTGTTTTCAGCACTCCACAGTGCGTTTGATATGCGGAAACTGCGATATCTTCGGTATCGCTGTTGTTTCCTGCTGAGATATGCATTTTCAGTGATAATCTTCATGATTCTGCTGTTACACGTGTGCAGAATAACCGAAATCGCTGTTTTCGTGCTTTTGAATGCGAAAAACACGTTTTCTGGTGTTTTCAGCACTCCACAGTGCGTTTCATATGCGGAAACTGCGATATCTTCGGTATCGTTGTTGTTTCCAGCTGAGATATGCATTTTCAGTGATAATCTTCATGATTCTGCTGTTACAAGTGTGCAGAATCACCGAAATCGCTGTTTGCGTGCTATTGAATGCGAAAAACACGTTTTCTGGTGTTTTCAGCACTCCACAGTGCGTTTGATATGCGGAAACTGCGATATCTTCGGTATCGCTGTTGTTTCCAGCTGAGATATGCTTTTTCAGTGATAATCTTCATGATTCTGCTGTTACAAGTGTGCAGAATAACCGAAATCGCAGTTTTCGTGCTATGGAATGCGAAAAACACGTTTTCTGGTGTTTTCAGCACTCCACAGTGCGTTTGATATGCGGAAACTGCGATATCTTTGGTATCGTTGTGGTTTCCACCTGAGATATGCATTTTCAGTGATAATCTTCATGATTCAGCCGTTACAAGTGTGCAGAATCACCGAAATCACTGTTTTAGTGCTGTTGAATGCGAAATACACGTTTTCTGCTGTTTTCAGCACTCCACAGTGCGTTTGACATTAGGAAACTGCGATATCTTGGGTATCGTTGGGTTTCCAGCTGAGATATGCATTTTCAGTGATAATCTTCGAGTTTCTTCTGTGACAAGTGTGCAGAATCACAGAAATCGCTGTTTTCGTGCTATTGAATGCGAAAAACACGTTTTCTAGTGTTTTCAGCACTCCACAGTGCGTTTGATATGCGGAAACTGCCATATCTTCGGTATCGCTGTTGTCTCCAGCTGAGATATGCATTTTCAGTGATAATCTTCATGATTCTGCTGTTACAAGTGTGCAGAATCTCCGAAATCGCTGTTTTCGTGCTATTGAATGTGATAAACATGTTTTCTGGCGTTTTCAGCACGCCACAGAGCGTTTGACATGCGGAAACTGCGATATCTTTGGTATCGTTGTGGTTTCCACCTGAGATATGCATTTTCAGTGATAATCTTCATGATTCAGCCGTTACAAGTGTGCAGAATCACCGAAATCACTGTTTTAGTGCTGTTGAATGCGAAAAACACGTTTTCTGCTGTTTTCAGCACTCCACAGTGCGTTTGACATTAGGAAACTGCGATATCTTGGGTATCGTTGGGTTTCCAGCTGAGATATGCATTTTCAGTGATAATCTTCGAGTTTCTTCTGTGACAAGTGTGCAGAATCACAGAAATCGCTGTTTTCGTGCTATTGAGTGCGAAAAACACGTTTTCTGGTGTTTTCAGCACTCCACAGAGCGTTTGACATGCGGAAACTGCGATATCTTCGGTATCGTTGTGGTTTCCAGCTGAGATAAGCATTTTCAGTGATAATCTTCATGATTCTGCTGTTACAAGTGTGCAGAATCACCGAAATCGCTGTTTTCGTGATTTTGAATGCGAAAAACACGTTTTCTGGTGTTTTCAGCACGCCACAGAGCGTTTGACATGCGGAAACTGCGATATCTTCGGTATCGTTGTTGTTTCCAGCTGAGATATGCGTTTTCCGTGATAATCTTCATGATTCTGCTGTTACAAGTGTGCAGAATCACCGAAATCGCTGTTTTCGTGCTATTGAATGTGAAAAACACGTTTTCTGGTGTTTTCAGCACTCCACAGTGCGTTTGATATGCGGAAACTGCGATATCTTCGGTATCGCTGTTGTTTCCTGCTGAGATATGCATTTTCAGTGATAATCTTCATGATTCTGCTGTTACACGTGTGCAGAATAACCGAAATCGCTGTTTTCGTGCTTTTGAATGCGAAAAACACGTTTTCTGGTGTTTTCAGCACTCCACAGTGCGTTTCATATGCGGAAACTGCGATATCTTCGGTATCGTTGTTGTTTCCAGCTGAGATATGCATTTTCAGTGATAATCTTCATGATTCTGCTGTTACAAGTGTGCAGAATCACCGAAATCGCTGTTTTCGTGCTTTTGAATGCGAAAAACACGTTTTCTGGTGTTTTCAGCACGCCACAGAGCGTTTGACATGCGGAAACTGCGATATCTTCGGTGTCGTTGTTGTTTCCAGCTGAGATAAGCATTTTCCGTGATAATCTTCATGATTCTGCTGTTACAAGTGTGCAGAATAACCGAAATCGCTGTTTTCGTGCTTTTGAATGCGAGAAACACGTTTTCTGGTGTTTTCAGCACTCCACAGTGCGTTTGATATGCGGAAACTGCGATATCTTCGGTATCGTTGTTGTTTCCAGCTGAGATATGCATTTTCTACGATAATCTTCGAGTTTCTTCTGTGACAAGTGTGCAGAATCACCGAAATCGCTGTCTTCGTGCTATTGAATGCGAAAAACACGTTTTCTGGTGTTTTCAGCACGCCACAGAGCGTTTGACATGCGGAAACTGCGATATCTTCGGTATCGTTGTTGTTTCCAGCTGATATATGCATTTTCAGTGATAATCTTCATGATTCTGCTGTTACAAGTGTGCAGAATCACCGAAATCGCTGTTTGCGTGCTATTGAATGCGAAAAACACGTTTTCTGGTGTTTTCAGCACGCCACAGAGCGTTTGACATGCGGAAACTGCGATATCTTCGGTATCGTTGGGTTTCCAGCTGAGATATGGATTTTCAGTGATAATCTTCATGATTCTGCTGTTACAAGTGTGCAGAATCACCGAAATCGCTGTTTTCGTGCTATTGAATGCGAAAAACACGTTTTCTGGTGTTTTCAGCACTCCAGAGTGCGTTTGATATGCGGAAACTGCCATATCTTCGGTTTCGTTGTTGTTTCCAGCTGAGATATGCATTTTCAGTGATAATCTTTATGATTCTGCTGTTACAAGTGTGCAGAATCACCGAAATCGCTGTTTTCGTGCTATTGAATGCGAAAAACACGTTTTCTGGCGTTTTCAGCACGCCACAGAGCGTTTGACATGCGGAAACTGCGATATCTTTGGTATCGTTGTGGTTTCCACCTGAGATATGCATTTTCAGTGATAATCTTCATGATTCAGCCGTTACAAGTGTGCAGAATCACCGAAATCACTGTTTTAGTGCTGTTGAATGCGAAAAACACGTTTTCTGCTGTTTTCAGCACTCCACAGTGCGTTTGACATTAGGAAACTGCGATATCTTGGGTATCGTTGGGTTTCCAGCTGAGATATGCATTTTCAGTGATAATCTTCGAGTTTCTTCTGTGACAAGTGTGCAGAATCACAGAAATCGCTGTTTTCGTGCTATTGAGTGCGAAAAACACGTTTTCTGGTGTTTTCAGCACTCCACAGAGCGTTTGACATGCGGAAACTGCGATATCTTCGGTATCGTTGTGGTTTCCAGCTGAGATAAGCATTTTCAGTGATAATCTTCATGATTCTGCTGTTACAAGTGTGCAGAATCACCGAAATCGCTGTTTTCGTGATTTTGAATGCGAAAAACACGTTTTCTGGTGTTTTCAGCACGCCACAGAGCGTTTGACATGCGGAAACTGCGATATCTTCGGTATCGTTGTTGTTTCCAGCTGAGATATGCGTTTTCCGTGATAATCTTCATGATTCTGCTGTTACAAGTGTGCAGAATCACCGAAATCGCTGTTTTCGTGCTATTGAATGTGAAAAACACGTTTTCTGGTGTTTTCAGCACTCCACAGTGCGTTTGATATGCGGAAACTGCGATATCTTCGGTATCGCTGTTGTTTCCTGCTGAGATATGCATTTTCAGTGATAATCTTCATGATTCTGCTGTTACACGTGTGCAGAATAACCGAAATCGCTGTTTTCGTGCTTTTGAATGCGAAAAACACGTTTTCTGGTGTTTTCAGCACTCCACAGTGCGTTTCATATGCGGAAACTGCGATATCTTCGGTATCGTTGTTGTTTCCAGCTGAGATATGCATTTTCAGTGATAATCTTCATGATTCTGCTGTTACAAGTGTGCAGAATCACCGAAATCGCTGTTTTCGTGCTTTTGAATGCGAAAAACACGTTTTCTGGTGTTTTCAGCACGCCACAGAGCGTTTGACATGCGGAAACTGCGATATCTTCGGTGTCGTTGTTGTTTCCAGCTGAGATAAGCATTTTCCGTGATAATCTTCATGATTCTGCTGTTACAAGTGTGCAGAATAACCGAAATCGCTGTTTTCGTGCTTTTGAATGCGAGAAACACGTTTTCTGGTGTTTTCAGCACTCCACAGTGCGTTTGATATGCGGAAACTGCGATATCTTCGGTATCGTTGTTGTTTCCAGCTGAGATATGCATTTTCTACGATAATCTTCGAGTTTCTTCTGTGACAAGTGTGCAGAATCACCGAAATCGCTGTCTTCGTGCTATTGAATGCGAAAAACACGTTTTCTGGTGTTTTCAGCACGCCACAGAGCGTTTGACATGCGGAAACTGCGATATCTTCGGTATCGTTGTTGTTTCCAGCTGATATATGCATTTTCAGTGATAATCTTCATGATTCTGCTGTTACAAGTGTGCAGAATCACCGAAATCGCTGTTTTCGTGCTATTGAATGCGAAAAACACGTTTTCTGGTGTTTTCAGCACTCCAGAGTGCGTTTGATATGCGGAAACTGCCATATCTTCGGTATCGTTGTTGTTTCCAGCTGAGATATGCATTTTCAGTGATAATCTTCATGATTCTGCTGTTACAAGTGTGCAGAATCACCGAAATCGCTGTTTGCGTGCTATTGAATGCGAAAAACACGTTTTCTGGTGTTTTCAGCACGCCACAGAGCGTTTGACATGCGGAAACTGCGATATCTTCGGTATCGTTGGGTTTCCAGCTGAGATATGGATTTTCAGTGATAATCCTCATGATTCTGCTGTTACAAGTGTGCAGATGTCACGTCCCAGACTGCGCGGATTGGCAAATGTCGAGGATCGCGCACTAAAATGCCGTTCTTTAACGTTCACGCAGCTCGTGCGTCTGCGTCTAACGGGGACTCTCGGTTATTTATAAAAATGTCGTAATGGCTTCCCGCAATCTCACGATGGCACTGCACTGTAACGCCTCGTTGCTGCAGGCTAGATGATAATAGCGTAGCGGTTGGTATGTGAATCGCGCACTTTGATAATGGGTTATAAGAGTTAAATACGGAATTGTAATATCAATAATCACTTTAACATACTTCACGATGTAGGTTATATAAGATATAGAATACAATTGAATATGGTAATAATAATATAACATAAGATATAGGAATACAATGAAATAGCAACACTTGGAAATAGCAATACTTGGAAATAGTAACGATGTGGAAACGCGATGTGTACCCCGGGAGTTCCGGAGTGGAACTTTTTTGACTGGGCGTTGCGGAGCTACCTTTATAGTAGTCTGATATGGATGAGGGGTGTGGTAATGGTAAGGATAAGCGAGCGTGGGACTGCTGACTCCGCATACCTCGGGAGAGATAGCGCGAGCGAGCGTGGGACTGCTGACTCTGCATACCTCGGGAGAGATAACGCGAGCTAGCGTGGGACTGCTGACTCTGCATACCACGGGAGAGATAGCGCGAGCGAGCGTGGGATTGCTGACTCTGGGTAATTGAAGGAAGATAGGAGCTGGAGGATTGGGATGGAACAAGCTGACGGTGCGATCTAGGAATTGAGTCGAGGGATGAGATAGCTGTGGTTGGTGCTTAAGGTTATTAGCTTAGCGACTACGGATATATGCGTGCTTATTGATTATAGGTAAATGGTAATGTAGTGATCGTGCAGAATAGAGGGTAAGGTAGGGAGTCGTCGGTATGGCCGACGTTACACAGAATCACCGAAATCGCTGTTTTCGTGCTTTTGAATGCGAAAAACACGTTTTCTGGTGTTTTCAGCACGACACATAGCGTTTGACATGCGGAAACTGCGATATCTTCGGTGTCGTTGTTGTTTCCAGCTGAGATAAGCATTTTCCGTGATAATCTTCATGATTCTGCTGTTACAAGTGTGCAGAATAACCGAAATCGCTGTTTTCGTGCTTTTGAATGCGAAAAACACGTTTTCTGGTGTTTTCAGCACTTCACAGTGCGTTTGATATGCGGAAACTGCGATATGTTCGGTATCGTTGTTGTTTCCAGCTGAGATATGCATTTTCTACGATAATCTTCGAGTTTCTTCTGTGACAAGTGTGCAGAATCACCGAAATCGCTGTTTTCGTGCTATTGAATGCGAAAAACACGTTTTCTAGTGTTTTCAGCACTCCACAGTGCGTTTGATATGCGGAAACTGCCATATCTTCGGTATCGTTGTTGTATCCAGCTGAGATACGCATTTTCAGTGATAATCTTCATGATTCTGCTGTTACAAGTGTGCAGAATCACCGAAATCGCTGTTTTCGTGTTTTAGAATGCGAAAAACACGTTTTCTGGTGTTTTCAGCACGCCACAGTGCGTTTGACATGCGGAAACTGCGATATCTTCGGAATCGTTGTGGTTTCCAGCTGAGATAAGCATTTTGCGTGATAATCTTCATGATTCAGCCGTTACAAGTGTGCTGAATCACCGAAATCACTGTTTACGTGCTATTGAATGTGAAAAACACGTTTTCTGGTGTTTTCAGCACTCCACAGTGCGTTTGATATGCGGAAACTGCGATATCTTCGGTATCGCTGTTGTTTCCAGCTGAGATATGCTTTTTCAGTGATAATCTTCATGATTCTGCTGTTACAAGTGTGCAGAATAACCGAAATCGCAGTTTTCGTGCTATGGAATGCGAAAAACACGTTTTCTGGTGTTTTCAGCACTCCACAGTGCGTTTGATATGCGGAAACTGCGATATCTTCGGTATCGCTGTTGTCTCCAGCTGAGATACGCATTTTCAGTGATAATCTTCATGATTCTGCTGTTACAAATGTGCAGAATCACCGAAATCGCTGTTTTCCTGTTTTAGAATGCGAAAAACACGTTTTCTGGTGTTTTCAGCACGCCACAGAGCGTTTGACATGCGGAAACTACGATATCTTCGGTATCGTTGTGGTTTCCAGCTGAGATAAGCATTTTCAGTGATAATCTTCGAGTTTCTTCTGTGACAAGTGTGCAGAATCACAGAAATCGCTGTTTTCGTGCTATTGAATGTGAAAAACACGTTTTCTGGTGTTTTCAGCACTCCACAGAGCGTTTGACATGCGGAAACTGCGATATCTACGGTATCGTTGGGTTTCCAGCTGAGATATGCATTTTCAGTGATAATCTTCGAGTTTCTTCTGTGACAAGTGTGCAGAATCACCGAAATCGCTGTTTTCGTGCTATTGAATGCGAAAAACACGTTTTCTAGTGTTTTCAGCACTCCACAGTGCGTTTGATATGCGGAAACTGCCATATCTTCGGTATCGTTGTTGTATCCAGCTGAGATACGCATTTTCAGTGATAATCTTCATGATTCTGCTGTTACAAGTGTGCAGAATCACCGAAATCGCTGTTTTCGTGTTTTAGAATGCGAAAAACACGTTTTCTGGTGTTTTCAGCACGCCACAGTGCGTTTGACATGCGGAAACTGCGATATCTTCGGTATCGTTGTTGTCTCCAGCTGAGATATGCATTTTCAGTGATAATCTTCTTGATTCTGCTGTTACAAGTGTGCAGAATCTCCGAAATCGCTGTTTTCGTGCTATTGAATGCGATAAACATGTTTTCTGGCGTTTTCAGCACGCCACAGAGCGTTTGACATGCGGAAACTGCGATATCTTTGGTATCGTTGTGGTTTCCACCTGAGATATGCATTTTCAGTGATAATCTTCATGATTCAGCCGTTACAAGTGTGCAGAATCACCGATATCACTGTTTTAGTGCTGTTGAATGCGAAAAACACGTTTTCTGCTGTTTTCAGCACTCCACAGTGCGTTTGACATTAGGAAACTGCGATATCTTGGGTATCGTTGGGTTTCCAGCTGAGATATGCATTTTCAGTGATAATCTTCGAGTTTCTTCTGTGACAAGTGTGCAGAATCACAGAAATCGCTGTTTTCGTGCTATTGAGTGCGAAAAACACGTTTTCTGGTGTTTTCAGCACTCCACAGAGCGTTTGATATGCGGAACCTGCGATATCTTCGGTATCGTAGTGGTTTACAGCTGAGATATGCATTTTCAGTGATAATCTTCATGATTCTGCTGTTACAAGTGTGCAGAATCACCGAAATCGCTTTTTTCGTGCTATTGAATGCGATAAACATGTTTTCTGGCGTTTTCAGCACGCCACAGAGCGTTTGACATGAGGAAACTGCGATATCTTTGGTATCGTTGTGGTTTCCACCTGAGATATGCATTTTCAGTGATAATCTTCATGATTCAGCCGTTACAAGTGTGCAGAATCACCGAAATCACTGCTTTAGTGCTGTTGAATGCGAAAAACACGTTTTCTGCTGTTTTCAGCACTCCACAGTGCGTTTGACATTAGGAAACTGCGATATCTTGGGTATCGTTGGGTTTCCAGCTGAGATATGCATTTTCAGTGATAATCTTCGAGTTTCTTCTGTGACAAGTGTGCAGAATCACAGAAATCGGTTTTTTTCGTGCTATTGAGTGCGAAAAACACGTTTTCTGGTGTTTTCAGCACGCCACAGTACGTTTGACATGCGGAAACTGCGATATCTTCGGTATCGTTGGGTTTCCAGCTGAGATATGCATTTTCGGTGATGATCTTCATGATTCTGCTGTTAAAAGTGTGCAGAATCACCGAAATCGCTGTTTTCGTGCAATTGAATGCGAAAAACATGTTTTCTGGTGTTTTCAGCACTCCACAGAGCGTTTGACATGCGGAAACTGCGATATCTTCGGTATCGTTGTTGTTTCCAGCTGAGATATGCATTTTCAGTGATAATCTTCATGATTCTGCTGTTACAAGTGCGCAGAATCACCGAAATCGCTGTTTTCGTGCTATTGAATGCGAAAAACACGTTTTCTAGTGTTTTCAGCACCCGACAGTGCTTTTGATGTGCGGAAACTGCGATATCTTCGGTATCGTTGTTGTTTCCAGCTGAGATATCCATTTTCAGTGATAATCTTCATGATTCTGCTGTTACAAGTGTGCAGAATCACCGAAATCGCTGTTTTCGTGCTTTTGAATGCGAAAAACATGTTTTCTGGTGTTTTCAGCACTCCACAGAGCGTTTGACATGCGGAAACTGCGATATCTTCGGAATCGTTGGGTTTCCAGCTGAGTTATGCATTTTCAGTGATAATCTTCATGATTCTGCTGTTACAAGTGTGCAGAATCACCGAAATCTCTGTTTTCGTGCTATTGAATGCGAAAAACACGTTTTCAAGTGTTTTCAGCACCCGACAGTGCTTTTGATGTGCGGAAACAGGGATATCTTCGTTTTCGTGGGGTTTCCAGCTGAGATATGCATTTTCAGTGATAATCTTCATGATTCTGCTGTTACAAGTGTGCAGAATAATCGAAAACGCTGTTTTCGTGCTTTTGAATGCGAAAAACATGTTTTCTGGTGTTTTCAGCACTCCACAGAGCGTTTGACATGCGGAAACTGCGATATCTTCCGAATCGTTGGGTTTCCAGCTGAGTTATGCATTTTCAGTGATAATCTTCATGATTCTGCTGTTACAAGTGTGCAGAATCACCGAAATCTGTGTTTTCGTGCTATTGAATGCGAAAAACACGTTTTCAAGTGTTTTCAGCACCCGACAGTGCTTTTGATGTGCGGAAACAGGGATATCTTCGTTTTCGTGGGGTTTCCAGCTGAGATATGCATTTTCAGTGATAATCTTCATGATTCTGCTGTTACAAGTGTGCAGAATAATCGAAAACGCTGTTTTCGTGCTTTTGAATGCGAAAACCACGTTTTCTGGTGTTTTCAGCACTCCACAGTGCGTTTGATGTGCGGAAACTGCGATATCTTCGGTATCGTTGTTGTTTCCAGCTGAGATATGCATTTTCAGTGATAATCTTCATGATTCTGCTGTTACAAGTGTGCAGAATCACCGAAATCGCTGTTTTCGTGTTTTTGAATGCGAAAAACATGTTTTCTGGTGTTTTCAGCACTCGACAGAGCGTTTGACATGCGGAAACTGCGATATCTTCCGAATCGTTGGGTTTCCAGCTGAGTTATGCATTTTCAGTGATAATCTTCATGATTCTGCTGTTACAAGTGTGCAGAATCACCGAAATCTCTGTCTTCGTGCTATTGAATGCGAAAAACACGTTTTCAAGTGTTTTCAGCACCCGACAGTGCTTTTGATGTGCGGAAACAGGGATATCTTCGTTTTCGTGGGGTTTCCAGCTGAGATATGCATTTTCAGTGATAATCTTCATGATTCTGCTGTTACAAGTGTGCAGAATAATCGAAAACGCTTTTTTCGTGCTTTTGAATGCGAAAAACACGTTTTCTGGTGTTTTCAGCACTCCACAGTGCGTTTGATGTGCGGAAACTGCGATATCTTCGGTATCGTTGTTGTTTCCAGCTGAGATATGCATTTTCAGTGATAATCTTCATGATTCTGCTGTTACAAGTGTGCAGAATCACCGAAATCGCTGTTTTCGTGCTATTGAATGAGAAAAACACGTTTTCTAGTGTTTTCAGCACCCGACAGTGCTTTTGATGTGCGGAAACAGGGATATCTTCGTTTTCGTGGGGGTTTCCTGCTGAGATATGCATTTTCAGTGATAATCTTCAAGATTCTGCTGTTACAAGTGTGCAGAATAACCGAAATCGCTGTTTTCGTGCTTTTGAATGCGAAAAACACGTTTTCTGGTGTTTTCAGCACTCCACAGTGCGTTTGATATGCGGAAACTGCGATATCTTCGGTATCGTTGTTGTTTCCAGCTGAGATATGCATTTTCAGTGATAATCTTCATGATTCTGCTGTTACAAGTGTGCAGAATCACCGAAATCGCTGTTTTCGTGCTATTGAATGCGAAAAAAACGTTTTCTGGTGTTTTCAGCACTCCACAGTGCGTTTGATATGCGGAAACTGCGACATCTTCGGTATCGTTGTAGTTTCCTCCTGAGATATGCATTTTCAGTGATAATCTTCATGATTCTGCTGTTACAAGTGCGCAGAATCACCGAAATCGCTGTTTTCGTGCTATTGAATGCGAAAAACATGTTTTCTGGTGTTTTCAGCACTCCACAGAGCGTTTGACATGCGGAAACTGCGATATATTCGGAATCGTTGGGTTTCCAGCTGAGTTATGCATTTTCAGTGATAATCTTCATGATTCTGCTGTTACAAGTGTGCAGAATCACCGAAGTCGCTGTTTTCGTGCTATTGAATGCGAAAAACATGTTTTCTGGTGTTTTCAGCACTCCACAGAGCGTTTGACATGCGGAAACTGCGATATATTCGGAATCGTTGGGTTTCCAGCTGAGTTATGCATTTTCAGTGATAATCTTCATGATTCTGCTGTTACAAGTGTGCAGAAACACCGAAATCGCTGTTTTCGTGCTATTGAATGCGAAAAACACGTTTTCTGGTGTTTTCAGCACTCCACAGTGCGTTTGATATGCGGAAACTGCCACATCTTCGGTATCGTTGTTGTTTCCAGCTGAGATATGCATTTTCAGTGATAATCTTCATGATTCTGCTGTTACAAGTGTGCAGAATAATCGAAAACGCTGTTTTCGTGCTTTTGAATGCGAAAAACACGTTTTCTGGTGTTTTCAGCACTCCACATTGCGTTTGATATGCGGAAACTGCCATATCTTCGGTATCGTTGTTGTTTCCAGCTGAGATATGCATTTTCAGTGATAATCTTCATAATACTGCTGTTACAAGTGTGCAGATTCACCGAAATCTCTGTTTTCGTGCTATTGAATGCGAAAAAAACGTTTTCTGGTGTTTTCAGCACTCCACAGTGCGTTTGATATGCGGAAACTGCGACATCTTCGGTATCGTTGTAGTTTCCAGCTGAGATATGCATTTTCAGTGATAATCTTCATGATTCTGCTGTTACAAGTGTGCGGAATCACCGAAATCGCTGTTTTCGTGCTATTGAATGCGAAAAAAACGTTTTCTGGTGTTTTCAGCACTCCACAGTGCGTTTGACATGCGGAAACAGCGATATCTTCGGTATCGTTGGGTTTCCAGCTGAGATATGCATTTTCAGTGATAATCATCATGATTCTGCTGTTACAAGTGTGCAGCATCACCGAAATCGCTGTTTTCGTGCTTTTGAATGCGAAAAACACGTTTTCCGGTGTTTTCAGCACTCCACAGTGCGTTTCATATGCGGAAACTGCGATATCTTCGGTATCGCTGCTGTTTCCAGCTGAGATATGCATTTTCAGTGATAATCTTCATGATTCTGCGGTTACAAGTGTGCAGAATCACCGAAATCGCTGTTTTCGTGCTATTGAATGCGAAAAACACGTTTTCTGGTGTTTTCAGCACTCCACAGTGCGTTTGATATGCGGAAACTGCGACATCTTCGGTATCGTTGGGTTTCCAGCTGAGATATGCATTTTCGGTGATAATCTTCATGATTCTGTTGTTAAAAGTGTGCAGAATCACCGAAATCGCTGTTTTCGTGCAATTGAATGCGAAAAACATGTTTTCTGGTGTTTTCAGCACTCCACAGAGCGTTTGACATGCGGAAACTGCGATATATTCGGAATCGTTGGGTTTCCAGCTGAGTTATGCATTTTCAGTGATAATCTTCATGATTCTGCTGTTACAAGCGTGCAGAATCACCGAAGTCGCTGTTTTCGTGCTATTGAATGCGAAAAACACGTTTTCTAGTGTTTTCAGCACCCGACAGTGCTTTTGATGAGCGGAAACTGCGATATCTTCGGTATCGTTGTGGTTTCCAGCTGAGATATGCATTTTCAGTGATAATCTTCATGATTCTGCTGTTACAAGTGTGCAGAATCACCGAAATCGCTGTTTTCGTGCTATTGAATGCGAAAAACACGTTTTCAAGTGTTTTCAGCACCCGACAGTGCTTTTGATGTGCGGAAAAAGGGATATCTTCGTTTTCGTGGGGTTTCCAGCTGAGATATGCATTTTCAGTGATAATCTTCATGATTCTGCTTTTACAAGTGTGCAGAATAATCGAAAACACTGTTTTCGTGCTTTTGAATGCGAAAAACACGTTTTCTGGTGTTTTCAGCACTCCACAGTGCGTTTGATATGCGGAAACTGCCATATCTTCGGTATCGTTGATGTTTCCAGCTGAGATATGCATTTTCAGTGATAATCTTCATGATTCTGGTGTTACAAGTGTGCAGAATCACCGAAATCGCTGTTTTCGTGCTATTGAATGCGAAAAAAACGTTTTCTGGTGTTTTCAGCACCCGACAGTGCGTTTGATGTGCGGAAACAGGGATATCTTCGTTTTCGTGGGGTTTCCAGCTGAGATATGCATTTTCAGTGATAATCTTCATGATTCTGCTGTTACAAGTGTGCAGAATAACCGAAATCGCTGTTTTTGTGCTATTGAGTGCGATAAACATGTATTCTGGTGTTTTCAGCACGCCACAGAGCGTTTGACATGCGGAAACTGCGATATCTTCGTTATCGTTTGGTTTCCAGATGAGATATGCATTTTCAGTGATAATCTTCATGATTCTGCTGTTACAAGTGTGCAGAATCACCGAAATCGCTGTTTTCGTGCTATTGAATGCGAAAAACACGTTTTCAAGTGTTTTCAGCACCCGATAGTGCTTTTGATGTGCGGAAACAGGGATATCTTCGTTTTCGTGGGGTTTCCAGCTGAGATATGCATTTTCAGTGATAATCTTCATGATTCTGCTGTTACAAGTGTGCAGAATAATAGAAAACACTGTTTTCGTGCTTTTGAATGCGAAAAACCCGTTTTCTGGTGTTTTCAGCACTCCACAGTGCGTTTGATGTGCGGAAACTGCGATATCTTCGGTATCGTTGTTGTTTCCAGCTGAGATATACATTTTCAGTGATAATCTTCATGATTCTGCTGTTACAAGTGTGCAGAATCACCGAAATCGCTGTTTTCGGGCTATTGAATGCGAAAAAAACGTTTTCTGGTGTTTTCAGCACTCCACAGTGCGTTTGATATGCGGAAACAGCGATATCTTCGGTATCGTTGTTGTTTCCAGCTGAGATATGCATTTTCTACGATAATCTTCGAGTTTCTTCTGCGACAAGTGTGCAGAATCACCGAAATCGCTGTTTTCGTGCTATTGATTGCAAAAAACACGTTTTCTAGTGTTTTCAGCACCCGACAGTGCGTTTGATGTGCGGAAACAGGGATATCTTCGTTTTCGTGGGGTTTCCAGCTGAGATATGCATTTTCAGTGATAATCTTCATGATTCTGCTGTTACAAGTGTGCAGAATAACCGAAATCGGTGTTTTCGTGCTATTGAATGCGATAAACATGTATTCTGGTGTTTTCAGCACGCCACAGAGCGTTTGACATGCGGAAACTGCGATATCTTCGTTATCGTTGGGTTTCCAGATGAGATATGCATTTTCAGTGATAATCTTCATGATTCTGCTGTTACAAGTGTGCAGAATCACCGAAATCGCTGTTTTCGTGCTATTGAATGAGAAAAACACGTTTTCTAGTGTTTTCAGCACCCGACAGTGCTTTTGATGTGCGGAAACAGGGATATCTTCGTTTTCGTGGGGGTTTCCAGCTGAGATATGCATTTTCAGTGATAATCTTCAAGATTCTGCTGTTACAAGTGTGCAGAATAACCGAAATCGCTGTTTTCGTGCTTTTGAATGCGAAAAACACGTTTTCTGGTGTTTTCAGCACTCCACAGTGCGTTTGATATGCGGAAACTGCGATATCTTCGGTATCGTTGTTGTTTCCAGCTGAGATATGCATTTTCAGTGATAATCTTCATGATTCTGCTGTTACAAGTGTGCAGAATCACCGAAATCGCTGTTTTCGTGCTATTGAATGCGAAAAAAACGTTTTCTGGTGTTTTCAGCCCTCCACAGTGCGTTTGATATGCGGAAACTGCGACATCTTCGGTATCGCTGTTGTCTCCAGCTGAGATATGCATTTTCAGTGATAATCTTCATGATTCTGCTGTTACAAGTGTGCAGAATCTCCGAAATCGCTGTTTTCGTGCTATTGAATGCGATAAACATGTTTTCTGGCGTTTTCAGCACGCCACAGAGCGTTTGACATGCGGAAACTGCGATATCTTTGGTATCGTTGTGGTTTCCACCTGAGATATGCATTTTCAGTGATAATCTTCATGATTCAGCCGTTACAAGTGTGCAGAATCACCGAAATCACTGTTTTAGTGCTGTTGAATGCGAAAAACACGTTTTCTGCTGTTTTCAGCACTCCACAGTGCGTTTGACATTATGAAACTGCGATATCTTGGGTATCGTTGGGTTTCCAGCTGAGATATGCATTTTCAGTGATAATCTTCGAGTTTCTTCTGTGACAAGTGTGCAGAATCACAGAAATCGCTGTTTTCGTGCTATTGAGTGCGAAAAACACGTTTTCTGGTGTTTTCAGCACTCCACAGAGCGTTTGATATGCGGAACCTGCGATATCTTCGGTATCGTTGTGGTTTACAGCTGAGATATGCATTTTCAGTGATAATCTTCATGATTCTGCTGTTACAAGTGTGCAGAATCACCGAACTCGCTCTTTTCGTGCTATTGAATGCGAAAAACATTGTTTTCTGGTGTTTTCAGCACTCCGCAGTGCGTTTGATATGCGGAAACTGCGATATCTTCGGTATCGTTGTTGTCTCCAGCTGAGATATGCATTTTCTGTGATAATGTTCATGATTCTGCTGTTACAAGTGTGCAGAATCACCGAAATCGCTGTTTTCGTGTTATTGCATGCGAAAAACACGTTTTCTGCTGTTTTCAGCACTCCACAGTGCGTTTGACATTAGGAAACTGCGATATCTTGGGTATCGTTGGGTTTCCAGCTGAGATATGCATTTTCAGTGATAATCTTCGAGTTTCTTCTGTGACAAGTGTGCAGAATCACAGAAATCGCTGTTTTCGTGCTATTGAGTGCGAAAAACACGTTTTCTGGTGTTTTCAGCACTCCACAGTGCGTTTGATATGCGGAAACTGCGATGTCTTCGTTTTCGTGGGGTTGCCAGCTGAGACATGCACTTTCTACGATAATCTTTGAGTTTCTTCTGCCAGAAGTATGCAGAATCACCGAAATCTCTGTTTTCGTGCTATTGCATGCGAAAAACATGTTTTCTGGTGTTTTCTGCACTCCACAGTTAGTTTGATATGCGGAAACTGCCATATATTCGGTATCGTTGTTGTCTCCAGCTGAGATATGCATTTTCTGTGATAATGTTCATGATTCTGCTGTTACAAGTGTGCAGAATCACCGAAATCGCTGTTTTCGTGTTATTGCATGCGAAAAACACGTTTTCTGCTGTTTTCAGCACTCCACAGTGCGTTTGACATTAGGAAACTGCGATATCTTGGGTATCGTTGGGTTTCCAGCTGAGATATGCATTTTCAGTGATAATCTTCGAGTTTCTTCTGTGACAAGTGTGCAGAATCACAGAAATCGCTGTTTTCGTGCTATTGAGTGCGAAAAACACGTTTTCTGGTGTTTTCAGCACTCCACAGTGCGTTTGATATGCGGAAACTGCGATGTCTTCGTTTTCGTGGGGTTGCCAGCTGAGACATGCACTTTCTACGATAATCTTTGAGTTTCTTCTGCCAGAAGTATGCAGAATCACCGAAATCTCTGTTTTCGTGCTATTGCATGCGAAAAACATGTTTTCTGGTGTTTTCTGCACTCCACAGTTAGTTTGATATGCGGAAACTGCCATATATTCGGTATCGTTGTTGTTTCCAGCTGAGATATGCATTTTCTACGATAATCTTCGAGTTTCTTCTGTGACAAGTGTGCAGAATCACCGAAATCGCTGTTTTCGTTCGATTGAATGTGAAAAACACGTTTTCTGGTGTTTTCAGCACTCCACAGTGCGTTTGATATGCGGAAACTGCGATATCTTCGGTATCGCTGTTGTCTCCAGCTGAGATATGCATTTTCAGTGACAATCTTCATGATTCTGCTGTTACAAGTGTGCAGAATCACCGAAATCGCTGTTATCGTGCTATTGAATGCGAAAAACACGTTTCCGGGTGCTTTTCAGCACTCCACAGTGCGTTTGACATGCGGAAACTGCCATATCTTCGGTATCGTTGTTGTTTCCAGCTGAGATATGCATTTTCAGTGATAATCTTCATGATTCTGCTGTTACAAGTGTGCAGAATCACCGAAATCGCTGTTTTCGAGCTATTGAATGCGAAAAACACGTTTTCTGATGTTTTCAGCACTCCACAGTGCGTTTGATATGCGGAAACTGCCATATCTTCGGTATCGTAGTTGTTTCCAGCTGAGATATGCATTTTCAGTGATAATCTTCATGATTCTGCTGTTACAAGTGTGCAGAATCACCGAAATCGCTGTTTTCGTGCTATTGTATGCGAAAAACATGTTTTCTGGTGTTTTCAGCACGCCACAGTACGTTTGACATGCGGAAACTGCGATATCTTCGGTATCGTTGGGTTTCCAACTGAGATATGCATTATCGGTGATGATCTTCATGATTCTGCTGTTAAAAGTGTGCAGAATCACCGAAATCGCTGTTTTCGTGCAATTGATTGCGAAAAACATGTTTTCTGGTGTTTTCAGCACTCCACAGAGCGTTTGACATGCGGAAACTGCGATATCTTCGGTATCGTTGTTGTTTCCAGCTGAGATATGCATTTTCAGTGATAATCTTCATGATTCTGCTGCTACAAGTGCGCAGAATCACCGAAATCGCTGTTTTCGTGCTATTGAATGCGAAAACCATGTTTTCTGGTGTTTTCAGCACTCCACAGTGCGTTTGACATGCGAAAACTGCGATATATTCGGAATCGTTGGGTTTCCAGCTGAGTTATGCATTTTCAGTGATAATCTTCATGATTCTGCTGTTACAAGTGCGCAGAATCACCGAAATCGCTGTTTTCGTGCTATTGAATGCGAAAAACATGTTTTCTGGTGTTTTCAGCACGCCACAGTACGTTTGACATGCGGAAACTGCGATATCTTCGGTATCGTTGGGTTTCCAGCTGAGATATGCATTTTCGGTGATGATCTTCATGATTCTGCTGTTAAAAGTGTGCAGAATCACCGAAATCGCTGTTTTCGTGCAATTGAATGCGAAAAACATGTTTTCTGGTGTTTTCAGCACTCCACAGAGGGTTTGACATGCGGAAACTGCGATATCTTCGGTATCGTTGTTGTTTCCAGCTGAGATATGCATTTTCAGTGATAATCTTCATGATTCTGCTGTTACAAGTGCGCAGAATCACCGAAATCGCTGTTTTCGTGCTATTGAATGCGAAAAACACGTTTTCTAGTGTTTTCAGCACCCGACAGTGCTTTTGATGTGCGGAAACTGCGATATCTTCGGTATCGTTGTTGTTTCCAGCTGAGATATGCATTTTCAGTGATAATCTTCATGATTCTGCTGTTACAAGTGTGCAGAATCACCGAAATCGCTGTTTTCGTGCTTTTGAATGCGAAAAACATGTTTTCTGGTGTTTTCAGCACTCCACAGAGCGTTTGACATGCGGAAACTGCGATATCTTCGGAATCGTTGGGTTTCCAGCTGAGTTATGCATTTTCAGTGATAATCTTCATGATTCTGCTGTTACAAGTGTGCAGAATCACCGAAATCTCTGTTTTCGTGCTATTGAATGCGAAAAACACGTTTTCAAGTGTTTTCAGCACCCGACAGTGCTTTTGATGTGCGGAAACAGGGATATCTTCGTTTTCGTGGGGTTTCCAGCTGAGATATGCATTTTCAGTGATAATCTTCATGATTCTGCTGTTACAAGTGTGCAGAATAATCGAAAACGCTGTTTTCGTGCTTTTGAATGCGAAAAACACGTTTTCTGGTGTTTTCAGCACTCCACAGTGCGTTTGATATGCGGAAACTGCCATATCTTCGGTATCGTTGTTGTTTCCAGCTGAGATATGCATTTTCAGTGATAATCTTCATGATTCAGCTGTTACAAGTGTGCAGAATCACCGAAATCGCTGTTTTCGTGCTATTGAATGCGAAAAAAACGTTTTCTGGTGTTTTCAGCACTCCACAGTGCGTTTGATATGCGGAAACTGCGACATCTTCGGTATCGTTGTAGTTTCCTGCTGAGATATGCATTTTCAGTGATAATCTTCATGATTCTGCTGTTACAAGTGCGCAGAATCACCGAAATCGCTGTTTTCGTGCTATTGAATGCGAAAAACATGTTTTCTGGTGTTTTCAGCACTCCACAGAGCGTTTGACATGCGGAAACTGCGATATCTTCGGAATCGTTGGGTTTCCAGCTGAGTTATGCATTTTCAGTGATAATCTTCATGATTCTGCTGTTACAAGTGTGCAGAATCACCGAAATCTCTGTTTTCGTGCTATTGAATGCGAAAAACACGTTTTCAAGTGTTTTCAGCACCCGACAGTGCTTTTGATGTGCGGAAACAGGGATATCTTCGTTTTCGTGGGGTTTCCAGCTGAGATATGCATTTTCAGTGATAATCTTCATGATTCTGCTGTTACAAGTGTGCAGAATAATCGAAAACGCTGTTTTCGTGCTTTTGAATGCGAAAAACACGTTTTCTGGTGTTTTCAGCACTCCACAGTGCGTTTGATGTGCGGAAACTGCGATATCTTCGGTATCGTTGTTGTTTCCAGCTGAGATATGCATTTTCAGTGATAATCTTCATGATTCTGCTGTTACAAGTGTGCAGAATCACCGAAATCGCTGTTTTCGTGCTATTGAATGCGAAAAACACGTTTTCAAGTGTTTTCAGCACCCGACAGTGCTTTTGATGTGCGGAAACAGGGATATCTTCGTTTTCGTGGGGTTTCCAGCTGAGATATGCATTTTCAGTGATAATCTTCATGATTCTGCTGTTACAAGTGTGCAGAATAATCGAAAACGCTGTTTTCGTGCTTTTGAATGCGAAAAACACGTTTTCTGGTGTTTTCAGCACTCCACAGTGCGTTTGATATGCGGAAACTGCCATATCTTCGGTATCGTTGTTGTTTCCAGCTGAGATATGCATTTTCAGTGATAATCTTCATGATTCTGCTGTTACAAGTGTGCAGAATCACCGAAATCGCTGTTTTCGTGCTATTGAATGCGAAAAAAACGTTTTCTGGTGTTTTCAGCACTCCACAGTGCGTTTGATATGCGGAAACTGCGACATCTTCGGTATCGTTGTAGTTTCCTGCTGAGATATGCATTTTCAGTGATAATCTTCATGGTTCTGCTGTTACAAGTGCGCAGAATCACCGAAATCGCTGTTTTCGTGCTATTGAATGCGAAAAACATGTTTTCTGGTGTTTTCAGCACTCCACAGAGCGTTTGACATGCGGAAACTGCGATATATTCGGAATCGTTGGGTTTCCAGCTGAGTTATGCATTTTCAGTGATAATCTTCATGATTCTGCTGTTACAAGTGTGCAGAATCACCGAAGTCGCTGATTTCGTGCTATTGAATGCGAAAAACATGTTTTCTGGTGTTTTCAGCACTCCACAGAGCGTTTGACATGCGGAAACTGCGATATCTTCGGTATCGTTGTTGTTTCCAGCTGAGATATGCATTTTCAGTGATAGTCTTCATGATTCTGCTGCTACAAGTGCGCAGAATCACCGAAATCGCTGTTTTCGTGCTATTGAATGCGAAAAACATGTTTTCTGGTGTTTTCAGCACTCCACAGAGCGTTTGACATGCGAAAACTGCGATATATTCGGAATCGTTGGGTTTCCAGCTGAGTTATGCATTTTCAGTGATAATCTTCATGATTCTGCTGTTACAAGTGTGCAGAATCACCCAAATCGCTGTTTTCGTGCTTTTGAATGCGAAAAACATGTTTTCTGGTGTTTTCAGCACTCCACAGAGCGTTTGACATGCGGAAACTGCGATATCTTCCGAATCGTTGGGTTTCCAGCTGAGTTATGCATTTTCAGTGATAATCTTCATGATTCTGCTGTTACAAGTGTGCAGAATCACCGAAATCTGTGTTTTCGTGCTATTGAATGCGAAAAACACGTTTTCAAGTGTTTTCAGCACCCGACAGTGCTTTTGATGTCCGGAAACAGGGATATCTTCGTTTTCGTGGGGTTTCCAGCTGAGATATGCATTTTCAGTGATAATCTTCATGATTCTGCTGTTACAAGTGTGCAGAATAATCGAAAACGCTGTTTTCGTGCTTTTGAATGCGAAAACCACGTTTTCTGGTGTTTTCAGCACTCCACAGTGCGTTTGATGTGCGGAAACTGCGATATCTTCGGTATCGTTGTTGTTTCCAGCTGAGATATGCATTTTCAGTGATAATCTTCATGATTCTGCTGTTACAAGTGTGCAGAATCACCGAAATCGCTGTTTTCGTGTTTTTGAATGCGAAAAACATGTTTTCTGGTGTTTTCAGCACTCGACAGAGCGTTTGACATGCGGAAACTGCGATATCTTCCGAATCGTTGGGTTTCCAGCTGAGTTATGCATTTTCAGTGATAATCTTCATGATTCTGCTGTTACAAGTGTGCAGAATCACCGAAATCTCTGTTTTCGTGCTATTGAATGCGAAAAACACGTTTTCAAGTGTTTTCAGCACCCGACAGTGCTTTTGATGTGCGGAAACAGGGATATCTTCGTTTTCGTGGGGTTTCCAGCTGAGATATGCATTTTCAGTGATAATCTTCATGATTCTGCTGTTACAAGTGTGCAGAATAATCGAAAACGCTGTTTTCGTGCTTTTGAATGCGAAAAACACGTTTTCTGGTGTTTTCAGCACTCCACAGTGCGTTTGATGTGCGGAAACTGCGATATCTTCGGTATCGTTGTTGTTTCCAGCTGAGATATGCATTTTCAGTGATAATCTTCAAGATTCTGCTGTTACAAGTGTGCAGAATCACCGAAATCGCTGTTTTCGTGCTATTGAATGCGAAAAACACGTTTTCAAGTGTTTTCAGCACCCGACAGTGCTTTTGATGTGCGGAAACAGGGATATCTTCGTTTTCGTGGGGTTTCCAGCTGAGATATTCATTTTCAGTGATAATCTTCATGATTCTGCTGTTACAAGTCTGCAGAATAATCGAAAACACTGTTTTCGTGCTATTGAATGCGAAAAAAACGTTTTCTGGTGTTTTCAGCACTCCACAGTGCGTTTGATATGCGGAAACAGTGATATCTTCGGTATCGTTGTTGTTTCCAGCTGAGATATGCATTTTCTACGATAATCTTCGAGTTTCTTCTGCGACAAGTGTGCAGAATCACCGAAATCGCTGTTTTCGTGCTTTTGAATGCGAAAAACACGTTTTCTGGTGTTTTCAGCACTCCACAGTGCGTTTGATATGCGGAAACTGCCATATCTTCGGTATCGTTGTTGTTTCCAGCTGAGATATGCATTTTCAGTGATAATCTTCATGATTCAGCTGTTACAAGTGTGCAGAATCACCGAAATCGCTGTTTTCGTGCTATTGAATGCGAAAAAAACGTTTTCTGGTGTTTTCAGCACTCCACAGTGCGTTTGATATGCGGAAACTGCGACATCTTCGGTATCGTTGTAGTTTCCTGCTGAGATATGCATTTTCAGTGATAATCTTCATGATTCTGCTGTTACAAGTGCGCAGAATCACCGAAATCGCTGTTTTCGTGCTATTGAATGCGAAAAACATGTTTTCTGGTGTTTTCAGCACTCCACAGAGCGTTTGACATGCGGAAACTGCGATATCTTCGGAATCGTTGGGTTTCCAGCTGAGTTATGCATTTTCAGTGATAATCTTCATGATTCTGCTGTTACAAGTGTGCAGAATCACCGAAATCTCTGTTTTCGTGCTATTGAATGCGAAAAACACGTTTTCAAGTGTTTTCAGCACCCGACAGTGCTTTTGATGTGCGGAAACAGGGATATCTTCGTTTTCGTGGGGTTTCCAGCTGAGATATGCATTTTCAGTGATAATCTTCATGATTCTGCTGTTACAAGTGTGCAGAATAATCGAAAACGCTGTTTTCGTGCTTTTGAATGCGAAAAACACGTTTTCTGGTGTTTTCAGCACTCCACAGTGCGTTTGATGTGCGGAAACTGCGATATCTTCGGTATCGTTGTTGTTTCCAGCTGAGATATGCATTTTCAGTGATAATCTTCATGATTCTGCTGTTACAAGTGTGCAGAATCACCGAAATCGCTGTTTTCGTGCTATTGAATGCGAAAAACACGTTTTCAAGTGTTTTCAGCACCCGACAGTGCTTTTGATGTGCGGAAACAGGGATATCTTCGTTTTCGTGGGGTTTCCAGCTGAGATATGCATTTTCAGTGATAATCTTCATGATTCTGCTGTTACAAGTGTGCAGAATAATCGAAAACGCTGTTTTCGTGCTTTTGAATGCGAAAAACACGTTTTCTGGTGTTTTCAGCACTCCACAGTGCGTTTGATATGCGGAAACTGCCATATCTTCGGTATCGTTGTTGTTTCCAGCTGAGATATGCATTTTCAGTGATAATCTTCATGATTCTGCTGTTACAAGTGTGCAGAATCACCGAAATCGCTGTTTTCGTGCTATTGAATGCGAAAAAAACGTTTTCTGGTGTTTTCAGCACTCCACAGTGCGTTTGATATGCGGAAACTGCGACATCTTCGGTATCGTTGTAGTTTCCTGCTGAGATATGCATTTTCAGTGATAATCTTCATGGTTCTGCTGTTACAAGTGCGCAGAATCACCGAAATCGCTGTTTTCGTGCTATTGAATGCGAAAAACATGTTTTCTGGTGTTTTCAGCACTCCACAGAGCGTTTGACATGCGGAAACTGCGATATATTCGGAATCGTTGGGTTTCCAGCTGAGTTATGCATTTTCAGTGATAATCTTCATGATTCTGCTGTTACAAGTGTGCAGAATCACCGAAGTCGCTGATTTCGTGCTATTGAATGCGAAAAACATGTTTTCTGGTGTTTTCAGCACTCCACAGAGCGTTTGACATGCGGAAACTGCGATATCTTCGGTATCGTTGTTGTTTCCAGCTGAGATATGCATTTTCAGTGATAGTCTTCATGATTCTGCTGCTACAAGTGCGCAGAATCACCGAAATCGCTGTTTTCGTGCTATTGAATGCGAAAAACATGTTTTCTGGTGTTTTCAGCACTCCACAGAGCGTTTGACATGCGAAAACTGCGATATATTCGGAATCGTTGGGTTTCCAGCTGAGTTATGCATTTTCAGTGATAATCTTCATGATTCTGCTGTTACAAGTGTGCAGAATCACCCAAATCGCTGTTTTCGTGCTTTTGAATGCGAAAAACATGTTTTCTGGTGTTTTCAGCACTCCACAGAGCGTTTGACATGCGGAAACTGCGATATCTTCCGAATCGTTGGGTTTCCAGCTGAGTTATGCATTTTCAGTGATAATCTTCATGATTCTGCTGTTACAAGTGTGCAGAATCACCGAAATCTGTGTTTTCGTGCTATTGAATGCGAAAAACACGTTTTCAAGTGTTTTCAGCACCCGACAGTGCTTTTGATGTCCGGAAACAGGGATATCTTCGTTTTCGTGGGGTTTCCAGCTGAGATATGCATTTTCAGTGATAATCTTCATGATTCTGCTGTTACAAGTGTGCAGAATAATCGAAAACGCTGTTTTCGTGCTTTTGAATGCGAAAACCACGTTTTCTGGTGTTTTCAGCACTCCACAGTGCGTTTGATGTGCGGAAACTGCGATATCTTCGGTATCGTTGTTGTTTCCAGCTGAGATATGCATTTTCAGTGATAATCTTCATGATTCTGCTGTTACAAGTGTGCAGAATCACCGAAATCGCTGTTTTCGTGTTTTTGAATGCGAAAAACATGTTTTCTGGTGTTTTCAGCACTCGACAGAGCGTTTGACATGCGGAAACTGCGATATCTTCCGAATCGTTGGGTTTCCAGCTGAGTTATGCATTTTCAGTGATAATCTTCATGATTCTGCTGTTACAAGTGTGCAGAATCACCGAAATCTCTGTTTTCGTGCTATTGAATGCGAAAAACACGTTTTCAAGTGTTTTCAGCACCCGACAGTGCTTTTGATGTGCGGAAACAGGGATATCTTCGTTTTCGTGGGGTTTCCAGCTGAGATATGCATTTTCAGTGATAATCTTCATGATTCTGCTGTTACAAGTGTGCAGAATAATCGAAAACGCTGTTTTCGTGCTTTTGAATGCGAAAAACACGTTTTCTGGTGTTTTCAGCACTCCACAGTGCGTTTGATGTGCGGAAACTGCGATATCTTCGGTATCGTTGTTGTTTCCAGCTGAGATATGCATTTTCAGTGATAATCTTCAAGATTCTGCTGTTACAAGTGTGCAGAATCACCGAAATCGCTGTTTTCGTGCTATTGAATGCGAAAAACACGTTTTCAAGTGTTTTCAGCACCCGACAGTGCTTTTGATGTGCGGAAACAGGGATATCTTCGTTTTCGTGGGGTTTCCAGCTGAGATATTCATTTTCAGTGATAATCTTCATGATTCTGCTGTTACAAGTCTGCAGAATAATCGAAAACACTGTTTTCGTGCTATTGAATGCGAAAAAAACGTTTTCTGGTGTTTTCAGCACTCCACAGTGCGTTTGATATGCGGAAACAGTGATATCTTCGGTATCGTTGTTGTTTCCAGCTGAGATATGCATTTTCTACGATAATCTTCGAGTTTCTTCTGCGACAAGTGTGCAGAATCACCGAAATCGCTGTTTTCGTGCTATTGAATGCAAAAAACACGTTTTCTAGTGTTTTCAGCACCCGACAGTGCGTTTGATGTGCGGAAACAGGGATATCTTCGTTTTCGTGGGGTTTCCAGCTGAGATATGCATTTTCAGTGATAATCTTCATGATTCTGCTGTTACAAGTGTGCAGAATAACCGAAATCGCTGTTTTCGTGCTATTGAATGCGATAAACATGTATTCTGGTGTTTTCAGCACGCCAGAGAGCGTTTGACATGCGGAAACTGCGATATCTTCGTTATCGTTGGGTTTCCAGATGAGATAAGCATTTTCAGTGATAATCTTCATGATTCTGCTGTTACAAGTGTGCAGAATCACCGAAATCGCTGTTTTCGTGCTATTGAATGAGAAAAACACGTTTTCTAGTGTTTTCAGCACCCGACAGTGCTTTTGATGTGCGGAAACAGGGATATCTTCGTTTTCGTGGGGGTTTCCTGCTGAGATATGCATTTTCAGTGATAATCTTCAAGATTCTGCTGTTACAAGTGTGCAGAATAACCGAAATCGCTGTTTTCGTGCTTTTGAATGCGAAAAACACGTTTTCTGGTGTTTTCAGCACTCCACAGTGCGTTTGATATGCGGAAACTGCGATATCTTCGGTATCGTTGTTGTTTCCAGCTGAGATATGCATTTTCAGTGATAATCTTCATGATTCTGCTGTTACAAGTGTGCAGAATCACCGAAATCGCTGTTTTCGTGCTATTGAATGCGAAAAAAACGTTTTCTGGTGTTTTCAGCACTCCACAGTGCGTTTGATATGCGGAAACTGCGACATCTTCGGTATCGTTGTAGTTTCCTCCTGAGATATGCATTTTCAGTGATAATCTTCATGATTCTGCTGTTACAAGTGCGCAGAATCACCGAAATCGCTGTTTTCGTGCTATTGAATGCGAAAAACATGTTTTCTGGTGTTTTCAGCACTCCACAGAGCGTTTGACATGCGGAAACTGCGATATATTCGGAATCGTTGGGTTTCCAGCTGAGTTATGCATTTTCAGTGATAATCTTCATGATTCTGCTGTTACAAGTGTGCAGAATCACCGAAGTCGCTGTTTTCGTGCTATTGAATGCGAAAAACATGTTTTCTGGTGTTTTCAGCACTCCACAGAGCGTTTGACATGCGGAAACTGCGATATATTCGGAATCGTTGGGTTTCCAGCTGAGTTATGCATTTTCAGTGATAATCTTCATGATTCTGCTGTTACAAGTGTGCAGAATCACCGAAATCGCTGTTTTCGTGCTATTGAATGCGAAAAAAACGTTTTCTGGTGTTTTCAGCACTCCACAGTGCGTTTGATATGCGGAAACAGCGATATCTTCGGTATCGTTGTTGTTTCCAGCTGAGATATGCATTTTCTACGATAATCTTCGAGTTTCTTCTGCGACAAGTGTGCAGAATCACCGAAATCGCTGTTTTCGTGCTATTGAATGCAAAAAACACGTTTTCTAGTGTTTTCAGCACCCGACAGTGCGTTTGATGTGCGGAAACAGGGATATCTTCGTTTTCGTGGGGTTTCCAGCTGAGATATGCATTTTCAGTGATAATCTTCATGATTCTGCTGTTACAAGTGTGCAGAATAACCGAAATCGCTGTTTTCGTGCTATTGAATGCGATAAACATGTATTCTGGTGTTTTCAGCACTCCACAGTGCGTTTGATATGCGGAAACTGCGATATCTTCGGTATCGTTGTTGTTTCCAGCTGAGATATGCATTTTCAGTGATAATATTCATGATTCTGCGGTTACAAGTGTGCAGAATCACCGAAATCGCTGTTTTCGTGCTATTGAATGCGAAAAACACGTTTTCTGGTGTTTTCAGCACTCCACAGTGCGTTTGATATGCGGAAACTGCGACATCTTCGGTATCGTTGGGTTTCCAGCTGAGATATGCATTTTCGGTGATAATCTTCATGATTCTGTTGTTAAAAGTGTGCAGAATCACCGAAATCGCTGTTTTCGTGCAATTGAATGCGAAAAACATGTTTTCTGGTGTTTTCAGCACTCCACAGAGCGTTTGACATGCGGAAACTGCGATATCTTCGGTATCGTTGTTGTTTCCAGCTGAGATATGCATTTTCAGTGATAATCTTCATGATTCTGCTGTTACAAGTGCGCAGAATCAACGAAATCGCTGTTTTCGTGCTACTGAATGCGAAAAACATGTTTTCTGGTGTTTTCAGCACTCCACAGAGCGTTTGACATGCGGAAACTGCGATATATTCGGTATCGTTGTTGTTTCCAGCTGAGATATGAATTTTCAGTGATAATCTTCATGCTTCTGCTGTTACAAGTGTGCAGAATCACCGAAATCGCTGTTTTCGTGCTTTTGAATGCGAAAAACATGTTTTCTGGTGTTTTCAGCACTCCACAGAGCGTTTGACATGCGGAAACTGCGATATCTTCGGAATCGTTGGGTTTCCAGCTGAGATATGCATTTTCAGTGATAATCTTCATGATTCTGCTGTTACAAGTGTGCAGAATCACCGAAATCGCTGTTTTCGTGCTATTGAATGCGAAAAACACGTTTTCAAGTGTTTTCAGCACCCGACACTGCTTTTGATGTGCGGAAACAGGGATATCTTCGTTTTCGTGGGGTTTCCAGCTGAGATATGCATTTTCAGTGATAATCTTCATGATTCTGCTGTTACAAGTGTGCAGAATATTCGAAAACGCTGTTTTCGTGCTTTTGAATGCGAAAAACACGTTTTCTGGTGTTTTCAGCACTCCACAGTGCGTTTGATATGCGGAAACTGCCATATCTTCGGTATCGTTGTTGTTTCCAGCTGAGATATGCATTTTCAGTGATAATCTTCATGATTCTGCTGTTACAAGTGTGCAGAATCACCGAAATCGCTGTTTTCGTGCTATTGAATGCGAAAAAAACGTTTTCTTGTGTTTTCAGCACTCCACAGTGCGTTTGATATGCGGAAACAGCGATATCTTCGGTATCGTTGTTGTTTCCAGCTGAGATATGCATTTTCTACGATAATCTTCGAGTTTCTTCTGCGACAAGTGTGCAGAATCACCGAAATCGCTGTTTTCGTGCTATTGAATGCGAAAAACACGTTTTCTAGTGTTTTCAGCACCCGACAGTGCGTTTGATGTGCGGAAACAGGGATATCTTCGTTTTCGTGGGGTTTCCAGCTGAGATATGCATTTTCAGTGATAATCTTCATGATTCTGCTGTTACAAGTGTGCAGAATAACCGAAATCGCTGTTTTCGTGCTATTGAATGCGATAAACATGTATTCTGGTGTTTTCAGCACTCCACAGTGCGTTTGATATGCGGAAACTGCGATATCTTCGGTATGGTTGTTGTTTCCACCTGAGATATGCATTTTCAGTGATAATCTTCATGATTCTGCGGTTACAAGTGTGCAGAATCACCGAAATCGCTGTTTTCGTGCTATTGAATGCGAAAAACACGTTTTCTGGTGTTTTCAGCCCTCCACAGTGCGTTTGATATGCGGAAACTGCGACATCTTCGGTATCGTTGGGTTTCCAGCTGAGATATGCATTTTCGGTGATAATCTTCATGATTCTGTTGTTAAAAGTGTGCAGAATCACCGAAATCGCTGTTTTCGTGCAATTGAATGCGAAAAACATGTTTTCTGGTGTTTTCAGCACTCCACAGAGCGTTTGACATGCGGAAACTGCGATATCTTCGGTATCGTTGTTGTTTCCAGCTGAGATATGCATTTTCAGTGATAATCTTCATGATTCTGCTGTTACAAGTGCGCAGAATCACCGAAATCGCTGTTTTCGTGCTATTGAATGCGAAAAACATGTTTTCTGGTGTTTTCAGCACTCCACAGAGCGTTTGACATGCGGAAACTGCGATATATTCGGTATCGTTGTTGTTTCCAGCTGAGATATGAATTTTCAGTGATAATCTTCATGATTCTGCTGTTACAAGTGTGCAGAATCACCGAAATCGCTGTTTTCGTGCTTTTGAATGCGAAAAACATGTTTTCTGGTGTTTTCAGCACTCCACAGAGCGTTTGACATGCGGAAACTGCGATATCTTCGGAATCGTTGGGTTTCCAGCTGAGTTATGCATTTTCAGTGATAATCTTCATGATTCTGCTGTTACAAGTGTGCAGAATCACCGAAATCGCTGTTTTCGTGCTTTTGAATGCGAAAAACACGTTTTCTGGTGTTTTCAGCACTCCACAATGCGTTTGATGTGCGGAAACTGCGATATCTTCGGTATCGTTGTTGTTTCCAGCTGAGATATGCATTTTCAGTGATAATCTTCATGATTCTGCTGTTACAAGTGTGCAGAATCACCGAAATCGCTGTTTTCGTGCTATTGAATGCGAAAAACACGTTTTCAAGTGTTTTCAGCACCCGACAGTGCTTTTGATGTGCGGAAACAGGGATATCTTCGTTTTCGTGGGGTTTCCAGCTGAGATATGCATTTTCAGTGATAATCTTCATGATTCTGCTGTTACAAGTGTGCAGAATATTCGAAAACGCTGTTTTCGTGCTTTTGAATGCGAAAAACACGTTTTCTGGTGTTTTCAGCACTCCACAGTGCGTTTGATATGCGGAAACTGCCATATCTTCGGTATCGTTGTTGTTTCCAGCTGAGATATGCATTTTCAGTGATAATCTTCATGATTCTGCTGTTACAAGTGTGCAGAATAACCGAAATCGCTGTTTTCGTGCTATTGAATGCGATAAACATGTATTCTGGTGTTTTCAGCACTCCACAGTGCGTTTGATATGCGGAAAATGCGATATCTTCGGTATGGTTGTTGTTTCCACCTGAGATATGCATTTTCAGTGATAATCTTCATGATTCTGCGGTTACAAGTGTGCAGAATCACCGAAATCGCTGTTTTCGTGCTATTGAATGCGAAAAACACGTTTTCTGGTGTTTTCAGCCCTCCACAGTGCGTTTGATATGCGGAAACTGCGACATCTTCGGTATCGTTGGGTTTCCAGCTGAGATATGCATTTTCGGTGATAATCTTCATGATTCTGTTGTTAAAAGTGTGCAGAATCACCGAAATCGCTGTTTTCGTGCAATTGAATGCGAAAAACATGTTTTCTGGTGTTTTCAGCACTCCACAGAGCGTTTGACATGCGGAAACTGCGATATCTTCGGTATCGTTGTTGTTTCCAGCTGAGATATGCATTTTCAGTGATAATCTTCATGATTCTGCTGTTACAAGTGCGCAGAACCACCGAAATCGCTGTTTTCGTGCTATTGAATGCGAAAAACATGTTTTCTGGTGTTTTCAGCACTCCACAGAGCGTTTGACATGCGGAAACTGCGATATCTTCGGAATCGTTGGGTTTCCAGCTGAGTTATGCATTTTCAGTGATAATCTTCATGATTCTGCTGTTACAAGTGTGCAGAATCACCGAAATCGCTGTTTCCGTGCTTTTGAATGCGAAAAACACGTTTTCTGGTGTTTTCAGCACTCCACAGTGCGTTTGATGTGCGGAAACTGCGATATCTTCGGTATCGTTGTTTTTTCCAGCTGAGATATGCATTTTCAGTGATAATCTTCATGATTCTGCTGTTACAAGTGTGCAGAATCACCGAAATCGCTGTTTTCGTGCTATTGAATGCGAAAAACACGTTTTCAAGTGTTTTCAGCACCCGACAGTGCTTTTGATGAGCGGAAACAGGGATATCTTCGTTTTCGTGGGGTTTCCAGCTGAGATATGCATTTTCAGTGATAATCTTCATGATTCTGCTGTTACAAGTGTGCAGAATATTCGAAAACGCTGTTTTCGTGCTTTTGAATGCGAAAAACACGTTTTCTGGTGTTTTCAGCACTCCACAGTGCGTTTGATATGCGGAAACTGCAATATCTTCGGTATCGTTGTTGTTTCCAGCTGAGATATGCATTTTCAGTGATAATCTTCATGATTCTGCTGTTACAAGTGTGCAGAATCACCGAAATCGCTGTTTTCGTGCTATTGAATGAGAAAAACACGTTTTCTAGTGTTTTCAGCACCCGACAGTGCTTTTGATGTGCGGAAACAGGGATATCTTCGTTTTCGTGGGGGTTTCCAGCTGAGATATGCATTTTCAGTGATAATCTTCAAGATTCTGCTGTTACAAGTGCGCAGAATCACCGAAATCGCTGTTTTCGTGCTATTGAATGCGAAAAACATGTTTTCTGGTGTTTTCAGCACTCCACAGAGCGTTTGACATGCGGAAACTGCGATATATTCGGAATCGTTGGGTTTCCAGCTGAGTTATGCATTTTCAGTGATAATCTTCATGATTCTGCTGTTACAAGTGTGCAGAATCACCGAAATCGCTGTTTTCGTGCTATTGAATGCGAAAAAAACGTTTTCTGGTGTTTTCAGCACTCCACAGTGCGTTTGATATGCGGAAACTGCGACATCTTCGGTATCGTTGTAGTTTCCTGCTGAGATATGCATTTTCCGTGATAATCTTCATGATTCTGCTGTTACAAGTGCGCAGAATCGCCGAAATCGCTGTTTTCGTGCTATTGAATGCGAAAAACATGTTTTCTGGTGTTTTCAGCACTCCACAGAGCGTTTGACATGCGGAAACTGCGATATATTCGGAATCGTTGGGTTTCCAGCTGAGTTATGCATTTTCAGTGATAATCTTCATGATTCTGCTGTTACAAGTGTGCAGAATCACCGAAGTCGCTGTTTTCGTGCTATTGAATGCGAAAAACATGTTTTCTGGTGTTTTCAGCACTCCACAGAGCGTTTGACATGCGGAAACTGCGATATATTCGGAATCGTTGGGTTTCCAGCTGAGTTATACATTTTCAGTGATAATCTTCATGATTCTGCTGTTACAGGTGTGCAGAATCACCGAAATCGCTGTTTTCGTGCTATTGACTGCGAAAAACACGTTTTCAAGTGTTTTCAGCACCCGACAGTGCTTTTGATGTGCGGAAACAGGGATATCTTCGTTTTCGTGGGGTTTCCAGCTGAGATATGCATTTTCAGTGATAATCTTCATGATTCTGCTGTTACAAGTGTGCAGAATAATCGAAAACGCTGTTTTCGTGCTTTTGAATGCGAAAAACATGTTTTCTGGTGTTTTCAGCACGCCACAGTACGTTTGACATGCGGAAACTGCGATATCTTCGGTATCGTTGTGTTTCCAGCTGAGATATGCATTTTCGGTGATAATCTTCATGATTCTGCTGTTACAAGTGTGCAGAATCACCGAAATCGCTGTTTTCGTGCTATTGAATGCGAAAAACACGTTTTAAGTGTTTTCAGCACCCGACAGTGCTTTTGATGTGCGGAAACAGGGATATCTTCGTTTTCGTGGGGTTTCCAGCTGAGATATGCATTTTCAGTGATAATCTTCATGATTCTGCTGTTACAAGTGTGCAGAATAATCGAAAACGCTGTTTTCGTGCTTTTGAATGCGAAAAACACGTTTTCTGGTGTTTTCAGCACTCCACATTGCGTTTGATATGCGGAAACTGCCATATCTTAGGTATCGTTGTTGTTTCCAGCTGAGATATGCATTTTCAGTGATAATCTTCATGATTCTGCTGTTACAAGTGTGCAGAATCACCGAAATCGCTGTTTTCGTGCTATTGAATGCGAAAAAAACGTTTTCTGGTGTTTTCAGCACTCCACAGTGCGTTTGATATGCGGAAACTGCGACATCTTCGGTATCGTTGTAGTTTCCTGCTGAGATATGCATTTTCAGTGATAATCTTCATGATTCTGCTGTTACAAGTGCGCAGAATCACCGAAATCGCTGTTTTCGTGCTATTGAATGCGAAAAACATGTTTTCTGGTGTTTTCAGCACTCCACAGAGCGTTTGCAGTGATAATCTTCATGATTCTGCTGTTACAAGTGTGCAGAATCACCGAAGTCGCTGTTTTCGTGCTATTGAATGCGAAAAACATGTTTTCTGGTGTTTTCAGCACTCCACAGAGCGTTTGACATGCGGAAACTGCGATATATTCGGAATCGTTGGGTTTCCAGCTGAGTTATGCATTTTCAGTGATAATCTTCATGATTCTGCTGTTACAAGTGTGCAGAATCACCGAAATCGCTGTTTTCGTGCTATTGACTGCGAAAAACACGTTTTCAAGTGTTTTCAGCACCCGACAGTGCTTTTGATGTGCGGAAACAGGGATATCTTCGTTTTCGTGGGGTTTCCAGATGAGATATGCATTTTCAGTGATAATCTTCATGATTCTGCTGTTACAAGTGTGCAGAATAATCGAAATGCTGTTTTCGTGCTTTTGAATGCGAAAAACATGTTTTCTGGTGTTTTCAGCACGCCACAGTACGTTTGACATGCGGAAACTGCGATATCTTCGGTATCGTTGGGTTTCCAGCTGAGATATGCATTTTCGGTGATAATCTTCATGATTCTGCTGTTACAAGTGTGCAGAATCACCGAAATCGCTGTTTTCGTGCTATTGAATGCGAAAAACAAGTTTTCAAGTGTTTTCAGCACCCGACAGTGCTTTTGATGTGCGGAAACAGGGATATCTTCGTTTTCGTGGGGTTTCCAGCTGAGATATGCATTTTCAGTGATAATCTTCATGATTCTGCTGTTACAAGTGTGCAGAATAATCGAAAACGCTGTTTTCGTGCTTTTGAATGCGAAAAACACGTTTTCTGGTGTTTTCAGCACTCCACATTGCGTTTGATATGCGGAAACTGCCATATCTTCGGTATCGTTGTTGTTTCCAGCTGAGATATGCATTTTCAGTGATAATCTTCATAATTCTGCTGTTACAAGTGTGCAGAATCACCGAAATCGCTGTTTTCGTGCTATTGAATGCGAAAAAAACGTTTTCTGGTGTTTTCAGCACTCCACAGTGCGTTTGATATGCGGAAACTGCGACATCTTCGGTGTCGTTGTAGTTTCCAGCTGAGATATGCATTTTCAGTGATAATCTTCATGATTCTGCTGTTACAAGTGTGCAGAATCCCCGAAATCGCTGTTTTCGTGCTATTGAATGCGAAAAAAACGTTTTCTGGTGTTTTCAGCACTCCACAGTGCGTTTGACATGCGGAAACTGCGATATCTTCGGTATCGTTGGGTTTCCAGCTGAGATATGCATTTTCAGTGATAATCATCATGATTCTGCTGTTACAAGTGTGCAGCATCACCGAAATCGCTGTTTTCGTGCTTTTGAATGCGAAAAACACGTTTTCTGGTGTTTTCAGCACTCCACAGTGCGTTTCATATGCGGAAACTGCGATATCTTCGGTATCGTTGTTGTTTCCAGCTGAGATATGCATTTTCTACGATAATCTTCGAGTTTCTTCTGCGACAAGTGTGCAGAATCACCGAAATCGCTGTTTTCGTGCTATTGAATGCAAAAAACACGTTTTCTAGTGTTTTCAGCACCCGACAGTGCGTTTGATGTGCGGAAACAGGGATATCTTCGTTTTCGTGGGGTTTCCAGCTGAGATATGCATTTTCAGTGATAATCTTCATGATTCTGCTGTTACAAGTGTGCAGAATAACCGAAATCGCTGTTTTCGTGCTATTGAATGCGATAAACATGTATTCTGGTGTTTTCAGCACTCCACAGTGTGTTTGATATGCGGAAACTGCGATATCTTTGGTATGGTTGTTGTTTCCACCTGAGATATGCATTTTCAGTGATAATCTTCATGATTCTGCGGTTACAAGTGTGCAGAATCACCGAAATCGCTGTTTTCGTGCTATTGAATGCGAAAAACACGTTTTCTGGTGTTTTCAGCACTCCACAGTGCGTTTGATATGCGGAAACTGCGACATCTTCGGTATCGTTGGGTTTCCAGCTGAGATATGCATTTTCGGTGATAATCTTCATGATTCTGTTGTTAAAAGTGTGCAGAATCACCGAAATCGCTGTTTTCGTGCAATTGAATGCGAAAAACATGTTTTCTGGTGTTTTCAGCACTCCACAGAGCGTTTGACATGCGGAAACTGCGATATCTTCGGTATCGTTGTTGTTTCCAGCTGAGATATGCATTTTCAGTGATAATCTTCATGATTCTGCTGTTACAAGTGCGCAGAATCACCGAAATCGCTGTTTTCGTGCTATTGAATGAGAAAAACACGTTTTCTAGTGTTTTCAGCACCCGACAGTGCTTTTGATGTGCGGAAACAGGGATATCTTCGTTTTCGTGGGGGTTTCCAGCTGAGATATGCATTTTCAGTGATAATCTTCAAGATTCTGCTGTTACAGGTGTGCAGAATAACCGAAATCTCTGTTTTCGTGCTTTTGAATGCGAAAAACACGTTTTCTGGTGTTTTCAGCACTCCACAGTGCGTTTGATATGCGGAAACTGCGATATCTTCGGTATCGTTGTTGTTTCCAGCTGAGATATGCATTTTCAGTGATAATCTTCATGATTCTGCTGTTACAAGTGTGCAGAATCACCGAAATCGCTGTTTTCGTGCTATTGAATGCGAAAAAAACGTTTTCTGGTGTTTTCAGCACTCCACAGTGCGTTTGATATGCGGAAACTGCGACATCTTCGGTATCGTTGTAGTTTCCTGCTGAGATATGCATTTTCCCTGATAATCTTCATGATTCTGCTGTTACAAGTGCGCAGAATCACCGAAATCGCTGTTTTCGTGCTATTGAATGCGAAAAACATGTTTTCTGGTGTTTTCAGCACTCCACAGAGCGTTTGACATGCGGAAACTGCGATATATTCGGAATCGTTGGGTTTCCAGCTGAGTTATGCATTTTCAGTGATAATCTTCATGATTCTGCTGTTACAAGTGTGCAGAATCACCGAAATCGCTGTTTTCGTGCTATTGAATGCGAAAAAAACGTTTTCTGGTGTTTTCAGCACTCCACAGTGCGTTTGATATGCGGAAACTGCGACATCTTCGGTATCGTTGTAGTTTCCTGCTGAGATATGCATTTTCCGTGATAATCTTCATGATTCTGCTGTTACAAGTGCGCAGAATCACCGAAATCGCTGTTTTCGTGCTATTGAATGCGAAAAACATGTTTTCTGGTGTTTTCAGCACTCCACAGAGCGTTTGACATGCGGAAACTGCGATATATTCGGAATCGTTGGGTTTCCAGCTGAGTTATGCATTTTCAGTGATAATCTTCATGATTCTGCTGTTACAAGTGTGCAGAATCACCGAAGTCGCTGTTTTCGTGCTATTGAATGCGAAAAACATGTTTTCTGGTGTTTTCAGCACTCCACAGAGCGTTTGACATGCGGAAACTGCGATATATTCGGAATCGTTGGGTTTCCAGCTGAGTTATACATTTTCAGTGATAATCTTCATGATTCTGCTGTTACAGGTGTGCAGAATCACCGAAATCGCTGTTTTCGTGCTATTGACTGCGAAAAACACGTTTTCAAGTGTTTTCAGCACCCGACAGTGCTTTTGATGTGCGGAAACAGGGATATCTTCGTTTTCGTGGGGTTTCCAGCTGAGATATGCATTTTCAGTGATAATCTTCATGATTCTGCTGTTACAAGTGTGCAGAATAATCGAAAACGCTGTTTTCGTGCTTTTGAATGCGAAAAACATGTTTTCTGGTGTATTCAGCACGCCACAGTACGTTTGACATGCGGAAACTGCGATATCTTCGGTATCGTTGTGTTTCCAGCTGAGATATGCATTTTCGGTGATAATCTTCATGATTCTGCTGTTACAAGTGTGCAGAATCACCGAAATCGCTGTTTTCGTGCTATTGAATGCGAAAAACACGTTTTAAGTGTTTTCAGCACCCGACAGTGCTTTTGATGTGCGGAAACAGGGATATCTTCGTTTTCGTGGGGTTTCCAGCTGAGATATGCATTTTCAGTGATAATCTTCATGATTCTGCTGTTACAAGTGTGCAGAATAATCGAAAACGCTGTTTTCGTGCTTTTGAATGCGAAAAACACGTTTTCTGGTGTTTTCAGCACTCCACATTGCGTTTGATATGCGGAAACTGCCATATCTTAGGTATCGTTGTTGTTTCCAGCTGAGATATGCATTTTCAGTGATAATCTTCATGATTCTGCTGTTACAAGTGTGCAGAATCACCGAAATCGCTGTTTTCGTGCTATTGAATGCGAAAAAAACGTTTTCTGGTGTTTTCAGCACTCCACAGTGCGTTTGATATGCGGAAACTGCGACATCTTCGGTATCGTTGTAGTTTCCTGCTGAGATATGCATTTTCAGTGATAATCTTCATGATTCTGCTGTTACAAGTGCGCAGAATCACCGAAATCGCTGTTTTCGTGCTATTGAATGCGAAAAACATGTTTTCTGGTGTTTTCAGCACGCCACAGAGCGTTTGCAGTGATAATCTTCATGATTCTGCTGTTACAAGTGTGCAGAATCACCGAAGTCGCTGTTTTCGTGCTATTGAATGCGAAAAACACGTTTCCTGGTGTTTTCAGCACCCGACAGTGCTTTTGATGTGCGGAAACAGGGATATCTTCGTTTTCGTGGGGTTTCCAGCTGAGATATGCATTTTCAGTGATAATCTTCATGATTCTGCTGTTACAAGTGTGCAGAATAATCGAAAACGCTGTTTTCGTGCTTTTGAATGCGAAAAACATGTTTTCTGGTGTTTTCAGCACGCCACAGTACGTTTGACATGCGGAAACTGCGATATCTTCGGTATCGTTGTGTTTCCAGCTGAGATATGCATTTTCGGTGATAATCTTCATGATTCTGCTGTTACAAGTGTGCAGAATCACCGAAATCGCTGTTTTCGTGCTATTGAATGCGAAAAACACGTTTTAAGTGTTTTCAGCACCCGACAGTGCTTTTGATGTGCGGAAACAGGGATATCTTCGTTTTCGTGGGGTTTCCAGCTGAGATATGCATTTTCAGTGATAATCTTCATGATTCTGCTGTTACAAGTGTGCAGAATAATCGAAAACGCTGTTTTCGTGCTTTTGAATGCGAAAAACACGTTTTCTGGTGTTTTCAGCACTCCACATTGCGTTTGATATGCGGAAACTGCCATATCTTAGGTATCGTTGTTGTTTCCAGCTGAGATATGCATTTTCAGTGATAATCTTCATGATTCTGCTGTTACAAGTGTGCAGAATCACCGAAATCGCTGTTTTCGTGCTATTGAATGCGAAAAAAACGTTTTCTGGTGTTTTCAGCACTCCACAGTGCGTTTGATATGCGGAAACTGCGACATCTTCGGTATCGTTGTAGTTTCCTGCTGAGATATGCATTTTCCCTGATAATCTTCATGATTCTGCTGTTACAAGTGCGCAGAATCACCGAAATCGCTGTTTTCGTGCTATTGAATGCGAAAAACATGTTTTCTGGTGTTTTCAGCACTCCACAGAGCGTTTGACATGCGGAAACTGCGATATATTCGGAATCGTTGGGTTTCCAGCTGAGTTATGCATTTTCAGTGATAATCTTCATGATTCTGCTGTTACAAGTGTGCAGAATCACCGAAATCGCTGTTTTCGTGCTATTGAATGCGAAAAAAACGTTTTCTGGTGTTTTCAGCACTCCACAGTGCGTTTGATATGCGGAAACTGCGACATCTTCGGTATCGTTGTAGTTTCCTGCTGAGATATGCATTTTCCGTGATAATCTTCATGATTCTGCTGTTACAAGTGCGCAGAATCACCGAAATCGCTGTTTTCGTGCTATTGAATGCGAAAAACATGTTTTCTGGTGTTTTCAGCACTCCACAGAGCGTTTGACATGCGGAAACTGCGATATATTCGGAATCGTTGGGTTTCCAGCTGAGTTATGCATTTTCAGTGATAATCTTCATGATTCTGCTGTTACAAGTGTGCAGAATCACCGAAGTCGCTGTTTTCGTGCTATTGAATGCGAAAAACATGTTTTCTGGTGTTTTCAGCACTCCACAGAGCGTTTGACATGCGGAAACTGCGATATATTCGGAATCGTTGGGTTTCCAGCTGAGTTATACATTTTCAGTGATAATCTTCATGATTCTGCTGTTACAGGTGTGCAGAATCACCGAAATCGCTGTTTTCGTGCTATTGAATGCGAAAAACAAGTTTTCAAGTGTTTTCAGCACCCGACAGTGCTTTTGATGTGCGGAAACAGGGATATCTTCGTTTTCGCGGGGTTTCCAGCTGAGATATGCATTTTCAGTGATAATCTTCATGATTCTGCTGTTACAAGTGTGCAGAATAATCGAAAACGCTGTTTTCGTGCTTTTGAATGCGAAAAACACGTTTTCTGGTGTTTTCAGCACTCCACATTGCGTTTGATATGCGGAAACTGCCATATCTTCGGTATCGTTGTTGTTTCCAGCTGAGATATGCATTTTCAGTGATAATCTTCATAATTCTGCTGTTACAAGTGTGCAGAATCACCGAAATCGCTGTTTTCGTGCTATTGAATGCGAAAAAAACGTTTTCTGGTGTTTTCAGCACTCCACAGTGCGTTTGATATGCGGAAACTGCGACATCTTCGGTGTCGTTGTAGTTTCCAGCTGAGATATGCATTTTCAGTGATAATCTTCATGATTCTGCTGTTACAAGTGTGCAGAATCCCCGAAATCGCTGTTTTCGTGCTATTGAATGCGAAAAAAACGTTTTCTGGTGTTTTCAGCACTCCACAGTGCGTTTGACATGCGGAAACTGCGATATCTTCGGTATCGTTGGGTTTCCAGCTGAGATATGCATTTTCAGTGATAATCATCATGATTCTGCTGTTACAAGTGTGCAGCATCACCGAAATCGCTGTTTTCGTGCTTTTGAATGCGAAAAACACGTTTTCTGGTGTTTTCAGCACTCCACAGTGCGTTTCATATGCGGAAACTGCGATATCTTCGGTATCGTTGTTGTTTCCAGCTGAGATATGCATTTTCTACGATAATCTTCGAGTTTCTTCTGCGACAAGTGTGCAGAATCACCGAAATCGCTGTTTTCGTGCTATTGAATGCAAAAAACACGTTTTCTAGTGTTTTCAGCACCCGACAGTGCGTTTGATGTGCGGAAACAGGGATATCTTCGTTTTCGTGGGGTTTCCAGCTGAGATATGCATTTTCAGTGATAATCTTCATGATTCTGCTGTTACAAGTGTGCAGAATAACCGAAATCGCTGTTTTCGTGCTATTGAATGCGATAAACATGTATTCTGGTGTTTTCAGCACTCCACAGTGCGTTTGATATGCGGAAACTGCGATATCTTTGGTATGGTTGTTGTTTCCACCTGAGATATGCATTTTCAGTGATAATCTTCATGATTCTGCGGTTACAAGTGTGCAGAATCACCGAAATCGCTGTTTTCGTGCTATTGAATGCGAAAAACACGTTTTCTGGTGTTTTCAGCACTCCACAGTGCGTTTGATATGCGGAAACTGCGACATCTTCGGTATCGTTGGGTTTCCAGCTGAGATATGCATTTTCGGTGATAATCTTCATGATTCTGTTGTTAAAAGTGTGCAGAATCACCGAAATCGCTGTTTTCGTGCAATTGAATGCGAAAAACATGTTTTCTGGTGTTTTCAGCACTCCACAGAGCGTTTGACATGCGGAAACTGCGATATCTTCGGTATCGTTGTTGTTTCCAGCTGAGATATGCATTTTCAGTGATAATCTTCATGATTCTGCTGTTACAAGTGCGCAGAATCACCGAAATCGCTGTTTTCGTGCTATTGAATGAGAAAAACACGTTTTCTAGTGTTTTCAGCACCCGACAGTGCTTTTGATGTGCGGAAACAGGGATATCTTCGTTTTCGTGGGGGTTTCCAGCTGAGATATGCATTTTCAGTGATAATCTTCAAGATTCTGCTGTTACAGGTGTGCAGAATAACCGAAATCTCTGTTTTCGTGCTTTTGAATGCGAAAAACACGTTTTCTGGTGTTTTCAGCACTCCACAGTGCGTTTGATATGCGGAAACTGCGATATCTTCGGTATCGTTGTTGTTTCCAGCTGAGATATGCATTTTCAGTGATAATCTTCATGATTCTGCTGTTACAAGTGTGCAGAATCACCGAAATCGCTGTTTTCGTGCTATTGAATGCGAAAAAAACGTTTTCTGGTGTTTTCAGCACTCCACAGTGCGTTTGATATGCGGAAACTGCGACATCTTCGGTATCGTTGTAGTTTCCTGCTGAGATATGCATTTTCCCTGATAATCTTCATGATTCTGCTGTTACAAGTGCGCAGAATCACCGAAATCGCTGTTTTCGTGCTATTGAATGCGAAAAACATGTTTTCTGGTGTTTTCAGCACTCCACAGAGCGTTTGACATGCGGAAACTGCGATATATTCGGAATCGTTGGGTTTCCAGCTGAGTTATGCATTTTCAGTGATAATCTTCATGATTCTGCTGTTACAAGTGTGCAGAATCACCGAAATCGCTGTTTTCGTGCTATTGAATGCGAAAAAAACGTTTTCTGGTGTTTTCAGCACTCCACAGTGCGTTTGATATGCGGAAACTGCGACATCTTCGGTATCGTTGTAGTTTCCTGCTGAGATATGCATTTTCCGTGATAATCTTCATGATTCTGCTGTTACAAGTGCGCAGAATCACCGAAATCGCTGTTTTCGTGCTATTGAATGCGAAAAACATGTTTTCTGGTGTTTTCAGCACTCCACAGAGCGTTTGACATGCGGAAACTGCGATATATTCGGAATCGTTGGGTTTCCAGCTGAGTTATGCATTTTCAGTGATAATCTTCATGATTCTGCTGTTACAAGTGTGCAGAATCACCGAAGTCGCTGTTTTCGTGCTATTGAATGCGAAAAACATGTTTTCTGGTGTTTTCAGCACTCCACAGAGCGTTTGACATGCGGAAACTGCGATATATTCGGAATCGTTGGGTTTCCAGCTGAGTTATACATTTTCAGTGATAATCTTCATGATTCTGCTGTTACAGGTGTGCAGAATCACCGAAATCGCTGTTTTCGTGCTATTGACTGCGAAAAACACGTTTTCAAGTGTTTTCAGCACCCGACAGTGCTTTTGATGTGCGGAAACAGGGATATCTTCGTTTTCGTGGGGTTTCCAGCTGAGATATGCATTTTCAGTGATAATCTTCATGATTCTGCTGTTACAAGTGTGCAGAATAATCGAAAACGCTGTTTTCGTGCTTTTGAATGCGAAAAACATGTTTTCTGGTGTTTTCAGCACGCCACAGTACGTTTGACATGCGGAAACTGCGATATCTTCGGTATCGTTGTGTTTCCAGCTGAGATATGCATTTTCGGTGATAATCTTCATGATTCTGCTGTTACAAGTGTGCAGAATCACCGAAATCGCTGTTTTCGTGCTATTGAATGCGAAAAACACGTTTTAAGTGTTTTCAGCACCCGACAGTGCTTTTGATGTGCGGAAACAGGGATATCTTCGTTTTCGTGGGGTTTCCAGCTGAGATATGCATTTTCAGTGATAATCTTCATGATTCTGCTGTTACAAGTGTGCAGAATAATCGAAAACGCTGTTTTCGTGCTTTTGAATGCGAAAAACACGTTTTCTGGTGTTTTCAGCACTCCACATTGCGTTTGATATGCGGAAACTGCCATATCTTAGGTATCGTTGTTGTTTCCAGCTGAGATATGCATTTTCAGTGATAATCTTCATGATTCTGCTGTTACAAGTGTGCAGAATCACCGAAATCGCTGTTTTCGTGCTATTGAATGCGAAAAAAACGTTTTCTGGTGTTTTCAGCACTCCACAGTGCGTTTGATATGCGGAAACTGCGACATCTTCGGTATCGTTGTAGTTTCCTGCTGAGATATGCATTTTCAGTGATAATCTTCATGATTCTGCTGTTACAAGTGTGCAGAATCACCGAAATCGCTGTTTTCGTGCTATTGAATGCGAAAAAAACGTTTTCTGGTGTTTTCAGCACTCCACAGTGCGTTTGATATGCGGAAACTGCGACATCTTCGGTATCGTTGTAGTTTCCTGCTGAGATATGCATTTTCCCTGATAATCTTCATGATTCTGCTGTTACAAGTGCGCAGAATCACCGAAATCGCTGTTTTCGTGCTATTGAATGCGAAAAACATGTTTTCTGGTGTTTTCAGCACTCCACAGAGCGTTTGACATGCGGAAACTGCGATATATTCGGAATCGTTGGGTTTCCAGCTGAGTTATGCATTTTCAGTGATAATCTTCATGATTCTGCTGTTACAAGTGTGCAGAATCACCGAAATCGCTGTTTTCGTGCTATTGAATGCGAAAAAAACGTTTTCTGGTGTTTTCAGCACTCCACAGTGCGTTTGATATGCGGAAACTGCGACATCTTCGGTATCGTTGTAGTTTCCTGCTGAGATATGCATTTTCCGTGATAATCTTCATGATTCTGCTGTTACAAGTGCGCAGAATCACCGAAATCGCTGTTTTCGTGCTATTGAATGCGAAAAACATGTTTTCTGGTGTTTTCAGCACTCCACAGAGCGTTTGACATGCGGAAACTGCGATATATTCGGAATCGTTGGGTTTCCAGCTGAGTTATGCATTTTCAGTGATAATCTTCATGATTCTGCTGTTACAAGTGTGCAGAATCACCGAAGTCGCTGTTTTCGTGCTATTGAATGCGAAAAACATGTTTTCTGGTGTTTTCAGCACTCCACAGAGCGTTTGACATGCGGAAACTGCGATATATTCGGAATCGTTGGGTTTCCAGCTGAGTTATACATTTTCAGTGATAATCTTCATGATTCTGCTGTTACAGGTGTGCAGAATCACCGAAATCGCTGTTTTCGTGCTATTGACTGCGAAAAACACGTTTTCAAGTGTTTTCAGCACCCGACAGTGCTTTTGATGTGCGGAAACAGGGATATCTTCGTTTTCGTGGGGTTTCCAGCTGAGATATGCATTTTCAGTGATAATCTTCATGATTCTGCTGTTACAAGTGTGCAGAATAATCGAAAACGCTGTTTTCGTGCTTTTGAATGCGAAAAACATGTTTTCTGGTGTTTTCAGCACGCCACACTACGTTTGACATGCGGAAACTGCGATATCTTCGGTATCGTTGTGTTTCCAGCTGAGATATGCATTTTCGGTGATAATCTTCATGATTCTGCTGTTACAAGTGTGCAGAATCACCGAAATCGCTGTTTTCGTGCTATTGAATGCGAAAAACACGTTTTAAGTGTTTTCAGCACCCGACAGTGCTTTTGATGTGCGGAAACAGGGATATCTTCGTTTTCGTGGGGTTTCCAGCTGAGATATGCATTTTCAGTGATAATCTTCATGATTCTGCTGTTACAAGTGTGCAGAATAATCGAAAACGCTGTTTTCGTGCTTTTGAATGCGAAAAACACGTTTTCTGGTGTTTTCAGCACTCCACATTGCGTTTGATATGCGGAAACTGCCATATCTTAGGTATCGTTGTTGTTTCCAGCTGAGATATGCATTTTCAGTGATAATCTTCATGATTCTGCTGTTACAAGTGTGCAGAATCACCGAAATCGCTGTTTTCGTGCTATTGAATGCGAAAAAAACGTTTTCTAGTGTTTTCAGCACTCCACAGTGCGTTTGATATGCGGAAACTGCGACATCTTCGGTATCGTTGTAGTTTCCTGCTGAGATATGCATTTTCAGTGATAATCTTCATGATTCTGCTGTTACAAGTGCGCAGAATCACCGAAATCGCTGTTTTCGTGCTATTGAATGCGAAAAACATGTTTTCTGGTGTTTTCAGCACTCCACAGAGCGTTTGACATGCGGAAACTGCGATATATTCGGAATCGTTGGGTTTCCAGCTGAGTTATGCATTTTCAGTGATAATCTTCATGATTCTGCTGTTACAAGTGTGCAGAATCACCGAAATCGCTGTTTTCGTGCTATTGACTGCGAAAAACACGTTTTCAAGTGTTTTCAGCACCCGACAGTGCTTTTGATGTGCGGAAACAGGGATATCTTCGTTTTCGTGGGGTTTCCAGATGAGATATGCATTTTCAGTGATAATCTTCATGATTCTGCTGTTACAAGTGTGCAGAATAATCGAAATGCTGTTTTCGTGCTTTTGAATGCGAAAAACATGTTTTCTGGTGTTTTCAGCACGCCACAGTACGTTTGACATGCGGAAACTGCGACATCTTCGGTATCGTTGGGTTTCCAGCTGAGATATGCATTTTCGGTGATAATCTTCATGATTCTGCTGTTACAAGTGTGCAGAATCACCGAAATCGCTGTTTTCGTGCTATTGAATGCGAAAAACAAGTTTTCAAGTGTTTTCAGCACCCGACAGTGCTTTTGATGTGCGGAAACAGGGATATCTTCGTTTTCGTGGGGTTTCCAGCTGAGATATGCATTTTCAGTGATAATCTTCATGATTCTGCTGTTACAAGTGTGCAGAATAATCGAAAACGCTGTTTTCGTGCTTTTGAATGCGAAAAACACGTTTTCTGGTGTTTTCAGCACTCCACATTGCGTTTGATATGCGGAAACTGCCATATCTTCGGTATCGTTGTTGTTTCCAGCTGAGATATGCATTTTCAGTGATAATCTTCATAATTCTGCTGTTACAAGAGTGCAGAATCACCGAAATCGCTGTTTTCGTGCTATTGAATGCGAAAAAAACGTTTTCTGGTGTTTTCAGCACTCCACAGTGCGTTTGATATGCGGAAACTGCGACATCTTCGGTGTCGTTGTAGTTTCCAGCTGAGATATGCATTTTCAGTGATAATCTTCATGATTCTGCTGTTACAAGTGTGCAGAATCCCCGAAATCGCTGTTTTCGTGCTATTGAATGCGAAAAAAACGTTTTCTGGTGTTTTCAGCACTCCACAGTGCGTTTGACATGCGGAAACTGCGATATCTTCGGTATCGTTGGGTTTCCAGCTGAGATATGCATTTTCAGTGATAATCATCATGATTCTGCTGTTACAAGTGTGCAGCATCACCGAAATCGCTGTTTTCGTGCTTTTGAATGCGAAAAACACGTTTTCTGGTGTTTTCAGCACTCCACAGTGCGTTTCATATGCGGAAACTGCGATATCTTCGGTATCGTTGTTGTTTCCAGCTGAGATATGCATTTTCTACGATAATCTTCGAGTTTCTTCTGCGACAAGTGTGCAGAATCACCGAAATCGCTGTTTTCGTGCTATTGAATGCAAAAAACACGTTTTCTAGTGTTTTCAGCACCCGACAGTGCGTTTGATGTGCGGAAACAGGGATATCTTCGTTTTCGTGGGGTTTCCAGCTGAGATATGCATTTTCAGTGATAATCTTCATGATTCTGCTGTTACAAGTGTGCAGAATAACCGAAATCGCTGTTTTCGTGCTATTGAATGCGATAAACATGTATTCTGGTGTTTTCAGCACTCCACAGTGCGTTTGATATGCGGAAACTGCGATATCTTTGGTATGGTTGTTGTTTCCACCTGAGATATGCATTTTCAGTGATAATCTTCATGATTCTGCGGTTACAAGTGTGCAGAATCACCGAAATCGCTGTTTTCGTGCTATTGAATGCGAAAAACACGTTTTCTGGTGTTTTCAGCACTCCACAGTGCGTTTGATATGCGGAAACTGCGACATCTTCGGTATCGTTGGGTTTCCAGCTGAGATATGCATTTTCGGTGATAATCTTCATGATTCTGTTGTTAAAAGTGTGCAGAATCACCGAAATCGCTGTTTTCGTGCAATTGAATGCGAAAAACATGTTTTCTGGTGTTTTCAGCACTCCACAGAGCGTTTGAAATGCGGAAACTGCGATATCTTCGGTATCGTTGTTGTTTCCAGCTGAGATATGCATTTTCAGTGATAATCTTCATGATTCTGCTGTTACAAGTGCGCAGAATCACCGAAATCGCTGTTTTCGTGCTATTGAATGAGAAAAACACGTTTTCTAGTGTTTTCAGCACCCGACAGTGCTTTTGATGTGCGGAAACAGGGATATCTTCGTTTTCGTGGGGGTTTCCAGCTGAGATATGCATTTTCAGTGATAATCTTCAAGATTCTGCTGTTACAAGTGTGCAGAATCACCGAAATCGCTGTTTTCGTGCTATTGAATGCGAAAAAAACGTTTTCTGGTGTTTTCAGCACTCCACAGTGCGTTTGATATGCGGAAACTGCGACATCTTCGGTATCGTTGTAGTTTCCTGCTGAGATATGCATTTTCCCTGATAATCTTCATGATTCTGCTGTTACAAGTGCGCAGAATCACCGAAATCGCTGTTTTCGTGCTATTGAATGCGAAAAACATGTTTTCTGGTGTTTTCAGCACTCCACAGAGCGTTTGACATGCGGAAACTGCGATATATTCGGAATCGTTGGGTTTCCAGCTGAGTTATGCATTTTCAGTGATAATCTTCATGATTCTGCTGTTACAAGTGTGCAGAATCACCGAAGTTGCTGTTTTCGTGCTATTGAATGCGAAAAACATGTTTTCTGGTGTTTTCAGCACTCCACAGAGCGTTTGACATGCGGAAACTGCGATATATTCGGAATCGTTGGGTTTCCAGCTGAGTTATGCATTTTCAGTGATAATCTTCATGATTCTGCTGTTACAAGTGTGCAGAATCACCGAAATCGCTGTTTTCGTGCTATTGACTGCGAAAAACACGTTTTCAAGTGTTTTCAGCAACCGACAGTGCTTTTGATGTGCGGAAACAGGGATATCTTCGTTTTCGTGGGGTTTCCAGCTGAGATATGCATTTTCAGTGATAATCTTCATGATTCTGCTGTTACAAGTGTGCAGAATAATCGAAAACGCTGTTTTCGTGCTTTTGAATGCGAAAAACATGTTTTCTGGTGTTTTCAGCACGCCACAGTACGTTTGACATGCGGAAACTGCGATATCTTCGGTATCGTTGGGTTTCCAGCTGAGATATGCATTTTCGGTGATAATCTTCATGATTCTGCTCTTACAAGTGTGCAGAATCACCGAAATCGCTGTTTTCGTGCTATTGAATGCGAAAAACACGTTTTCAAGTGTTTTCAGCACCCGACAGTGCTTTTGATGTGCGGAAACAGGGATATCTTCGTTTTCGTGGGGTTTCCAGCTGAGATATGCATTTTCAGTGATAATCTTCATGATTCTGCTGTTACAAGTGTGCAGAATCACCGAAATCGCTGTTTTCGTGCTATTGACTGCGAAAAACACGTTTTCAAGTGTTTTCAGCACCCGACAGTGCTTTTGATGTGCGGAAACAGGGATATCTTCGTTTTCGTGGGGTTTCCAGCTGAGATATGCATTTTCCCTGATAATCTTCATGATTCTGCTGTTACAAGTGTGCAGAATCACCGAAATCGCTGTTTTCGTGCTATTGAATGCGAAAAAAACGTTTTCTGGTGTTTTCAGCACTCCACAGTGCGTTTGATATGCGGAAACTGCGACATCTTCGGTGTCGTTGTAGTTTCCAGCTGAGATATGCATTTTCAGTGATAATCTTCATGATTCTGCTGTTACAAGTGTGCAGAATCACCGAAATCGCTGTTTTCGTGCTATTGAATGCGAAAAAAACGTTTTCTGGTGTTTTCAGCACTCCACAGTGCGTTTGACATGCGGAAACTGCGATATCTTCGGTATCGTTGGGTTTCCAGCTGAGATATGCATTTTCAGTGATAATCATCATGATTCTGCTGTTACAAGTGTGCAGCATCACCGAAATCGCTGTTTTCGTGCTTTTGAATGCGAAAAACACGTTTTCTGTTGTTTTCAGCACTCCACAGTGCGTTTCATATGCGGAAACTGCGATATCTTCGGTATCGCTGCTGTTTCCAGCTGAGATATGCATTTTCAGTGATAATCTTCATGATTCTGCGGTTTCAAGTGTGCAGAATCACCGAAATCGCTGTTTTCGTGCTATTGAATGAGAAAAACATGTTTTCTGGTGTTTTCAGCACTCCACAGAGCGTTTGATATGCGGAAACTGCGATATCTTCGGTATCGTTGTTGTTTCCAGCTGAGATATGCATTTTCAGTGATAATCTTCATGATTCTGCTGTTACAAGTGTGCAGAATCACCGAAATCGCTGTTTTCGTGCTATTGAATGCGAAAAAAACGTTTTCTGGTGTTTTCAGCACTCCACAGTGCGTTTGATATGCGGAAACTGCGACATCTTCGGTATCGTTGTAGTTTCCTGCTGAGATATGCATTTTCAGTGATAATCTTCATGATTCTGCTGTTACAAGTGCGCAGAATCACCGAAATCGCTGTTTTCGTGCTATTGAATGCGAACAACATGTTTTCTGGTGTTTTCAGCACTCCACCGAGCGTTTGACATGCGGAAACTGCGATATATTCGGAATCGTTGGGTTGCCAGCTGAGTTATGCATTTTCAGTGATAATCTTCATGATTCTGCTGTTACAAGTGTGCAGAATCACCGAAGTCGCTGTTTTCGTGCTATTGTAGCGAAAAACATGTTTTCTGGTGTTTTCAGCACTCCACAGAGCGTTTGATATGCGGAAACTGCGACATCTTCGGTATCGTTGTAGTTTCCTGCTGAGATATGCATTTTCAGTGATAATCTTCATGATTCTGCTGTTACAAGTGCGCAGAATCACCGAAATCGCTGTTTTCGTGCTATTGAATGCGAAAAAAACGTTTTCTGGTGTTTTCAGCACTCCACAGTGCGTTTGATATGCGGAAACTGCGACATCTTCGGTATCGTTGTAGTTTCCTGCTGAGATATGCATTTTCAGTGATAATCTTCAAGATTCTGCTGTTACAGGTGTGCAGAATAACCGAAATCGCTGTTTTCGTGCTTTTGAATGCGAAAAACACGTTTTCTGGTGTTTTCAGCACTCCACAGTGCGTTTGATATGCGGAAACTGCGATATCTTCGGTATCGTTGTTGTTTCCAGCTGAGATATGCATTTTCAGTGATAATCTTCATGATTCTGCTGTTACAAGTGTGCAGAATCACCGAAATCGCTGTTTTCGTGCTATTGAATGCGAAAAAAACGTTTTCTGGTGTTTTCAGCACTCCACAGTGCGTTTGATATGCGGAAACTGCGACATCTTCGGTATCGTTGTAGTTTCCTGCTGAGATATGCATTTTCAGTGATAATCTTCATGATTCTGCTGTTACAAGTGCGCAGAATCACCGAAATCGCTGTTTTCGTGCTATTGAATGCGAACAACATGTTTTCTGGTGTTTTCAGCACTCCACAGAGCGTTTGACATGCGGAAACTGCGATATATTCGGAATCGTTGGGTTGCCAGCTGAGTTATGCATTTTCAGTGATAATCTTCATGATTCTGCTGTTACAAGTGTGCAGAATCACCGAAGTCGCTGTTTTCGTGCTATTGTAGCGAAAAACATGTTTTCTGGTGTTTTCAGCACTCCACAGAGCGTTTGACATGCGGAAACTGCGATATATTCGGAATCGTTGGGTTTCCAGCTGAGTTATGCATTTTCAGTGATAATCTTCATGATTCTGCTGTTACAAGTGTGCAGAATCACCGAAATCGCTGTTTTCGTGCTATTGACTGCGAAAAACACGTTTTCAAGTGTTTTCAGCACCCGACAGTGCTTTTGATGTGCGGAAACAGGGATATCTTCGTTTTCGTGGGGTTTCCAGATGAGATATGCATTTTCAGTGATAATCTTCATGATTCTGCTGTTACAAGTGTGCAGAATAATCGAAATGCTGTTTTCGTGCTTTTGAATGCGAAAAACATGTTTTCTGGTGTTTTCAGCACGCCACAGTACGTTTGACATGCGGAAACTGCGATATCTTCGGTATCGTTGGGTTTCCAGCTGAGATATGCATTTTCGGTGATAATCTTCATGATTCTGCTGTTACAAGTGTGCAGAATCACCGAAATCGCTGTTTTCGTGCTATTGAATGCGAAAAACAAGTTTTCAAGTGTTTTCAGCACCCGACAGTGCTTTTGATGTGCGGAAACAGGGATATCTTCGTTTTCGTGGGGTTTCCAGCTGAGATATGCATTTTCAGTGATAATCTTCATGATTCTGCTGTTACAAGTGTGCAGAATAATCGAAAACGCTGTTTTCGTGCTTTTGAATGCGAAAAACAGGTTTTCTGGTGTTTTCAGCACTCCACATTGCGTTTGATATGCGGAAACTGCCATATCTTCGGTATCGTTGTTGTTTCCAGCTGAGATATGCATCTTCAGTGATAATCTTCATAATTCTGCTGTTACAAGTGCGCAGAATCACCGAAATCGCTGTTTTCGTGCTATTGAATGCGAAAAAAACGTTTTCTGGTGTTTTCAGCACTCCACAGAGCGTTTGACATGCGGAAACTGCGATATCTTCGGTATCGTTGTTGTTTCCAGCTGAGATATGCATTTTCAGTGATAATCTTCAAGATTCTGCTGTTACAGGTGTGCAGAATAACCGAAATCGCTGTTTTCGTGCTTTTGAATGCGAAAAACACGTTTTCTGGTGTTTTCAGCACTCCACAGTGCGTTTGATATGCGGAAACTGCGATATCTTCGGTATCGTTGTTGTTTCCAGCTGAGATATGCATTTTCAGTGATAATCTTCATGATTCTGCTGTTACAAGTGTGCAGAATCACCGAAATCGCTGTTTTCGTGCTATTGAATGCGAAAAAAACGTTTTCTGGTGTTTTCAGCACTCCACAGTGCGTTTGATATGCGGAAACTGCGACATCTTCGGTATCGTTGGGTTTCCAGCTGAGATATGCATTTTCGGTGATAATCTTCATGATTCTGTTGTTAAAAGTGTGCAGAATCACCGAAATCGCTGTTTTCGTGCAATTGAATGCGAAAAACATGTTTTCTGGTGTTTTCAGCACTCCACAGAGCGTTTGACATGCGGAAACTGCGATATCTTCGGTATCGTTGTTGTTTCCAGCTGAGATATGCATTTTCAGTGATAATCTTCATGATTCTGCTGTTACAAGTGCGCAGAATCACCGAAATCGCTGTTTTCGGGCTATTGAATGCGAAAAACATGTTTTCTGGTGTTTTCAGCACTCCACAGAGCGTTTGACATGCGGAAACTGCGATATATTCGGAATCGTTGGGTTTCCAGCTGAGTTATGCATTTTCAGTGATAATCTTCATGATTCTGCTGTTACAAGTGTGCAGAATCACCGAAGTCGCTGTTTTCGTGCTATTGAATGCGAAAAACACGTTTTCTAGTGTTTTCAGCACCCGACAGTGCTTTTGATGTGCGGAAACTGCGATATCTTCGTTTTCGTGGGGTTTCCAGCTGAGATATGCATTTTCAGTGATAATCTTCATGATTCTGCTGTTACAAGTGTGCAGAATCTCCGAAATCGCTGTTTTCGTGCTATTGAATGCGAAAAAAACGTTTTCTGGTGTTTTCAGCACCCGACAGTGCGTTTGATGTGCGGAAACAGGGATATCTTCGTTTTCGTGGGGTTTCCAGCTGAGATATGCATTTTCAGTGATAATCTTCATGATTCTGCTGTTACAAGTGTGCAGAATAACCGAAATCGCTGTTTTCGTGCTATTGAATGCGATAAACATGTATTCTGGTGTTTTCAGCACGCCACAGAGCGTTTGACATGCGGAAACTGCGATATCTTCGTTATCGTTGGGTTTCCAGATGAGATATGCATTTTCAGTGATAATCTTCATGATTCTGCTGTTACAAGTGTGCAGAATCACCGAAATCGCTGTTTTCGTGCTATTGAATTGCGAAAAACACGTTTTCAAGTGTTTTCAGCACCCGATAGTGCTTTTGATGTGCGGAAACAGGGATATCTTCGTTTTCGTGGGGTTTCCAGCTGAGATATGCATTTTCAGTGATAATCTTCATGATTCTGCTGTTACAAGTGTGCAGAATAATCGAAAACACTGTTTTCGTGCTTTTGAATGCGAAAAACACGTTTTCTGGTGTTTTCAGCACTCCACAGTGCGTTTGATGTGCGGAAACTGCGATATCTTCGGTATCGTTGTTGTTTCCAGCTGAGATATGCATTTTCAGTGATAATCTTCAAGATTCTGCTGTTACAAGTGTGCAGAATAACCGAAATCGCTGTTTTCGTGCTTTTGAATGCGAAAAACACGTTTTCTGGTGTTTTCAGCACTCCACAGTGCGTTTGATATGCGGAAACTGCGATATCTTCGGTTACGTTGTTGTTTCCAGCTGAGATATGCATTTTCAGTGATAATCTTCATGATTCTGCTGTTACAAGTGTGCAGAATCACCGAAATCGCTGTTTTCGTGCTATTGAATGCGAAAAAAACGTTTTCTGGTGTTTTCAGCACTCCACAGTGCGTTTGATATGCGGAAACTGCGACATCTTCGGTATCGTTGTAGTTTCCTGCTGAGATATGCATTTTCAGTGATAATCTTCATGATTCTGCTGTTACAAGTGCGCAGAATCACCGAAATCGCTGTTTTCGTGCTATTGAATGCGAAAAACATGTTTTCTGGTGTTTTCAGCACTCCACAGAGCGTTTGACATGCGGAAACTGCGATATATTCGGAATCGTTGTGTTTCCAGCTGAGTTATGCATTTTCAGTGATAATCTTCATGATTCTGCTGTTACAAGTGTGCAGAATCACCGAAGTCGCTGTTTTCGTGCTATTGAATGCGAAAAACATGTTTTCTGGTGTTTTCAGCACTCCACAGAGCGTTTGACATGCGGAAACTGCGATATATTCGGAATCGTTGTGTTTCCAGCTGAGTTATGCATTTTCAGTGATAATCTTCATGATTCTGCTGTTACAAGTGTGCAGAATCACCGAAGTCGCTGTTTTCGTGCTATTGAATGCGAAAAACACGTTTTCTAGTGTTTTCAGCACCCGACAGTGCTTTTGATGTGCGGAAACTGCGATATCTTCGGTATCGTTGTTGTTTACAGCTGAGATATGCATTTTCAGTGATAATCTTCATGAATCTGCTGTTACAAGTGTGCAGAATCACCGAAATCGCTGTTTTCGTGCTATTGAATGCGAAAAACACGTTTTCAAGTGTTTTCAGCACCCGACAGTGCTTTTGATGTGCGGAAACAGGGATATCTTCGTTTTCGTGGGGTTTCCAGCTGAGATATGCATTTTCAGTGATAATCTTCATGATTCTGCTGTTACAAGTGTGCAGAATAATCGAAAACGCTGTTTTCGTGCTTTTGAATGCGAAAAACATGTTTTCTGGTGTTTTCAGCACTCCACAGAGCGTTTGACATGAGGAAACTGCGATATCTTCGGTATCGTGGGGTTTCCATCTGAGATATGCATTTTCAGTGATAATCTTCATGATTCTGCTGTTACAAATGTGCAGAATGAACGAAATCGCTGTTTTCGTGCTATTGAATGCGAAAAACATGTATTCTGGTGTTTTCAGCACTCCACAGAGCGTTTGACATGCGGAAACTGCGATATATTCGGAATCGTTGGGTTTCCAGCTGAGTTATGCATTTTCAGTGATAATCTTCATGATTCTGCTGTTACAAGTGTGCAGAATCACCGAAGTCGCTGTTTTCGTGCTATTGAATGCGAAAAACACGTTTTCTAGTGTTTTCAGCACCCGACAGTGCTTTTGATGTGCGGAAACTGCGATATCTTCGTTTTCGTGGGGTTTCCAGCTGAGATATGCATTTTCAGTGATAATCTTCATGATTCTGCTGTTACAAGTGTGCAGAATAATCGAAAACGCTGTTTTCGTGCTTTTGAATGCGAAAAACACGTTTTCTGGTGTTTTCAGCACTCCACAGTGCGTTTGATATGCGGAAACAGCCATATCTTCGGTATCGTTGTTGTTTCCAGCTGAGATATGCATTTTCAGTGATAATCTTCATGATTCTGGTGTTACAAGTGTGCAGAATCACCGAAATCGCTGTTTTCGTGCTATTGAATGCGAAAAAAACGTTTTCTGGTGTTTTCAGCACCCGACAGTGCGTTTGATGTGCGGAAACAGGGATATCTTCGTTTTCGTGGGGTTTCCAGCTGAGATATGCATTTTCAGTGATAATCTTCATGATTCTGCTGTTACAAATGTGCAGAATGAACGAAATCGCTGTTTTCGTGCTATTGAATGCGAAAAACATGTATTCTGGTGTTTTCAGCACTCCACAGAGCGTTTGACATGCGGAAACTGCGATATATTCGGAATCGTTGGGTTTCCAGCTGAGTTATGCATTTTCAGTGATAATCTTCATGATTCTGCTGTTACAAGTGTGCAGAATCACCGAAGTCGCTGTTTTCGTGCTATTGAATGCGAAAAACACGTTTTCTAGTGTTTTCAGCACCCGACAGTGCTTTTGATGTGCGGAAACTGCGATATCTTCGTTTTCGTGGGGTTTCCAGCTGAGATATGCATTTTCAGTGATAATCTTCATGATTCTGCTGTTACAAGTGTGCAGAATAATCGAAAACGCTGTTTTCGTGCTTTTGAATGCGAAAAACACGTTTTCTGGTGTTTTCAGCACTCCACAGTGCGTTTGATATGCGGAAACAGCCATATCTTCGGTATCGTTGTTGTTTCCAGCTGAGATATGCATTTTCAGTGATAATCTTCATGATTCTGGTGTTACAAGTGTGCAGAATCACCGAAATCGCTGTTTTCGTGCTATTGAATGCGAAAAAAACGTTTTCTGGTGTTTTCAGCACCCGACAGTGCGTTTGATGTGCGGAAACAGGGATATCTTCGTTTTCGTGGGGTTTCCAGCTGAGATATGCATTTTCAGTGATAATCTTCATGATTCTGCTGTTACAAGTGTGCAGAATAACCGAAATCGCTGTTTTCGTGCTATTGAATGCGATAAACACGTATTCTGGTGTTTTCAGCACGCCACAGAGCGTTTGACATGCGGAAACTGCGATATCTTCGTTATCGTTGGGTTTCCAGATGAGATATGCATTTTCAGTGATAATCTTCATGATTCTGCTGTTACAAGTGTGCAGAATCACCGAAATCGCTGTTTTCGTGCTATTGAATTGCGAAAAACACGTTTTCAAGTGTTTTCAGCACCCGACAGTGCTTTTGATGTGCGGAAACAGGGATATCTTCGTTTTCGTGGGGTTTCCAGCTGAGATATGCATTTTCGGTGATAATCTTCATGATTCTGCTGTTACAAGTGTGCAGAATAATCGAAAACACTGTTTTCGTGCTTTTGAATGCGAAAAACACGTTTTCTGGTGTTTTCAGCACTCCACAGTGCGTTTGATGTGCGGAAACTGCGATATCTTCGGTATCGTTGTTGTTTCCAGCTGAGATAAGCATTTTCAGTGATAATCTTCAAGATTCTGCTGTTACAAGTGTGCAGAATAACCGAAATCGCTGTTTTCGTGCTTTTGAATGCGAAAAACACGTTTTCTGGTGTTTTCAGCACTCCACAGTGCGTTTGATATGCGGAAACTGCGATATCTTCGGTATCGTTGTTGTTTCCAGCTGAGATATGCATTTTCAGTGATAATCTTCATGATTCTGCTGTTACAAGTGTGCAGAATCACCGAAATCGCTGTTTTCGTGCTATTGAAGGCGAAAAAGCGTTTTCTGGTGTTTTCAGCACTCCACAGTGCGTTTGATATGCGGAAACTGCGACATCTTCGGTATCGTTGTAGTTTCCTGCTGAGATATGCATTTTCAGTGATAATCTTCATGATTCTGCTGTTACAAGTGCGCAGAATCACCGAAATCGCTGTTTTCGTGCTATTGAATGCGAAAAACATGTTTTCTGGTGTTTTCAGCACTCCACAGAGCGTTTGACATGCGGAAACTGCGATATCTTCGGTATCGTTGGGTTTCCAGCTGAGTTATGCATTTTCAGTGATAATCTTCATGATTCTGCTGTTACAAGTGTGCAGAATCACCGAAGTCGCTGTTTTCGTGCTTTTGAATGCGAAAAACACGTTTTCTGGTGTTTTCAGCACTCCACAGAGCGTTTGACATGCGGAAACTGCGATATCTTCGGTATCGTTGTTGTTTCCAGCTGAGATAAGCATTTTCAGTGATAATCTTCAAGATTCTGCTGTTACAAGTGTGCAGAATAACCGAAATCGCTGTTTTCGTGCTTTTGAATGCGAAAAACACGTTTTCAAGTGTTTTCAGCACCCGACAGTGCTTTTGATGTGCGGAAACAGGGATATCTTCGTTTTCGTGGGGTTTCCAGCTGAGATATGCATTTTCAGTGATAATCTTCATGATTCTGCTGTTACAAGTGTGCAGAATAATCGAAAACGCTGTTTTCGTGCTTTTGAATGCGAAAAACATGTTTTCTGGTGTTTTCAGCACTCCACAGAACGTTTGACATGAGGAAACTGCGATATCTTCGGTATCGTTGGGTTTCCAGCTGAGATATGCATTTTCAGTGATAATCTTCATGATTCTGCTGTTACAAGTGTGCAGAATCACCGAAATCGCTGTTTTCGTGCTGTTGAATGCAAAAACACGTTTTCAAGTGGTTTCAGCACCCGACAGTGCTTTTGATGTGCGGAAACAGGGATATCTTCGTTTTCGTGGGGTTTCCATCTGAGATATGCATTTTCAGTGATAATCTTCATGATTCTGCTGTTACAAGTGTGCAGAATGAACGAAATCGCTGTTTTCGTGCTATTGAATGCGAAAAACATGTATTCTGGTGTTTTCAGCACGCCACAGAGCCTTTGACATGCGGAAACTGCGATATCTTCGGTATCGTTGTTGTTTCCAGCTGAGATATGCATTTTCAGTGATAATCTTCATGATTCTGCTGTTGCAAGAGTGCAGAATCACCGAAATCGCTGTTTTCGTGCTATTGAATGCGAAAAACACGTTTTCTGGTGTTTTCAGCACTCCACAGTGCGTTTGATATGCGGAAACAGCCATATCTTCGGTATCGTAGTTGTTTCCTGCTGAGATATGCATTTTCAGTGATAATCTTCATGATTCTGCTGTTACAAGTGTGCAGAATGAACGAAATCGCTGTTTTCGTGCTATTAAATGCAAAAAACATGTTTTCAAGTGTTTTCAGCACCCGACAGCGCGTTTGATGTGCGGAAACAGGGATATCTTCGTTTTCGTGGGGTTTCCAGCTGAGATATGCATTTTCAGTGATAATCTTCATGATTCTGCTGTTACAAGTGTGCAGAATAACCGAAATCGCTGTTTTCGTGCTATTGAATGCGAAAAACATGTTTTCTGGTGTTTTCAGCACTCCACAGAGCGTTTGAAATGCGGAAACTGCGATATCTTCGGAATCGTTGGGCTTCCAGCTGAGATATGCATTTTCAGTGATAATCTTCATGATTCTGCTGTTACAAGTGTGCAGAATCACCGAAATCGCTGTTTTCGTGCTATTGAATGCGAAAAACACGTTTTCTAGTGTTTTCAGCACCCGACAGTGCTTTTAATGTGCGGAAACAGGGATATCTTCGTTTTCGTGGGGTTTCCAGCTGAGATATGCATTTTCAGTGATAATCTTCATGATTCTGCTGTTACAAGTGTGCAGAATAACCGAAATCGCTGTTTTCGTGCTTTTGAATGCGAAAAACACGTTTTCTGGTGTTTTCAGCACTCCACAGTGCGTTTGATATGCGGAAACTGCGATATCTTCGTTTTCGTGGGGTTTCCAGCTGAGATATGCATTTTCAGTGACAATCTTCATGATTCCGCTGTTACAAGTGTGCAGAATAACCGAAATCGCTGTTTTCGTGCTTCTGAATGCGAAAAACACGTTTTCTGGTGTTTTCAGCACTCCACAGTGCGTTTGAAATGCGGAAACTGCGATATCTTCGGTATCGTTGTTGTTTCCAGCTGAGATATGCATTTTCAGTGATAATCTTCATGATTCTGCTGTTACAAGTGTGCAGAATCACTGAAATCGCTGTTTGCGTGCTATTGAATGCGAAAAACACGTTTTCTGGTGTTTTCAGCACGGCACAGAGCGTTTGATATACGGAAACTGCCATATCTTCGGTATCGTTGTTGTTTCCAGCTGAGATATGCATTTTCAGTGATAATCTTCATGATTCTGCTGTTACAAGTGTGCACAATCACCGAATTCGCTGTTTTAGTGCTATTGAATGCGAAAAACACGTTTTCTGGTGTGTTCAGCACTCCACAGTGCGTTTGATATGCGGAAACTGCGATATCTTCGGTATCGTTGTTGTTTCCAGCTGAGATATGCATTTTCTACGATAATCTTCGAGTTACTTCTGTGACAAGTGTGCAGAATCACCCAAATCGCTGTTTTCGTGCTATTGAATGCGAAAAACACGTTTTCTGGTGTTTTCAGCACTCCACAGTGCTTTTGATATGCGGAAACTGCCACATCTTCGGTATCGTTGTTGTTTCCAGCTGAGATATGCATTTTCAGAGATAATGTTCATGACTCTGCTGTTACAAGTGTGCAGAATAACCGAAATCGCTGTTTTAGTGCTATTGAATGCGAAAAACACGTTTTCTAGTGTTTTCAGCACCCGACAGTGCGTTTGATGTGCGGAAACAGGGATATCTTCGTTTTCGTGGGGTTTCCAGCTGAGATATGCATTTTCAGTGATAATCTTCATGATTCTGCTGTTACAAGTGTGCAGAAACACCGAAATCGCTGTTTTCGTGCTATTGAATGCGAAAAACACGTTTTCTGGTGTTTTCAGCACTCCACAGTGCGTTTGATATGCGGAAACTGCCACATCTTCGGTATCGTTGTTGTTTCCAGCTGAGATATGCATTTTCAGTGATAATCTTCATGATTCTGTGGTTACAAGTGTGCAGAATAACCGAAATCGCTGTTTTAGTGCTATTGAATGCGAAAAACACGTTTTCTAGTGTTTTCAGCACCCGACAGTGCGTTTGATGTGCGGAAACAGGGATATCTTCGTTTTCGTGGGGTTTCCAGCTGAGATATGCATTTTCAGTGATAATCTTCATGATTCTGCTGTTACAAGTGTGCAGAATCACCGAAATCGCTGTTTTCGTGCTTTTGAATGCGAAAAACACGTTTTCTGGTGTTTTCAGCACGCCACACAGCGTTTGTCATGCGGAAACTGCGATATCTTCGGTATCGTTGTTGTTTCCAGCTGAGATATGCATTTTCAGTGATAATCTTCATGATTCTGCTGTTACAAGTGTGCAGAATCACCGAAATCGCTGTTTGCGTGCTATTGAATGCGAAAAACACGTTTTCTGGTGTATTCACCACTCCACAGTACGTTTGACATGCAGAACCGGCGACATCGTGGTTTTCTTCGGGTTTCAAGCTGAGATATGCATTTTCTGCGATAATATTGGTGAGACTTCAGTCAGAAGTATGCTGAATCATCTAGATCGCTCGTTTCGAGCTATTTAATGCGAAAAAACAAGTTTTCTGGTGTTTTGACCACTCCACAGTGCGTTTGATATGTAGAGCCGCCGATAACTTGGTTTTCGTGGGGTTTCCAGCTGAAATATGCATTTTCTGCGATAATCTTGGTGAGTCTTCTGTCAGAAGTATGCTGAATCATCTAGATCGCTCTTTTCGAGCTACTTATTGCACGGAACACGTTTTCTGCTGTTTTCACCACTCCACAGTACTTTTGACATGCAGAACCGGAGATATCTTGGTTTCAGTCGGGTTTCAAGCTGAGATATGCATTTTCTACGATAATCCTGGTAAGACTTCTGTCAGAAGTATGCTGAAACTTCGAGATTGCACTTTTCGAGCTATTTAATGCGAGAAGCACGTTATCTGGTGTTTTCACCATTCCACAGTGCGTTTGATATGCAGAACCGGCGATATCTTGGTTTTCGTGGGGTTTCAAGCTGAGATATGCATGTTTTACGATAATCTTGGTGAGACTTCTGTCCGAAGTATGCAGAATCATCGAGATCGCGCTTTTCGAGCTATTTAATGCGAGAAACACGTTATCTGGTGTTTTCACCACTCCACAGTTGGTTTGATATGCAGAACCGTCGATATCTTGATTTTCGTGGTGTTTCCTGCTGAGATATGCATTTTCTGCTATAATATTGGTGAGACTTCAGTCATCAGTATGCAGAATCATCGAGAACGCTCTTTTCGGGCTACTTAATGCGAGAAACACGTTTTCCGGTGTTTTCACCACTCCACAGTACGTTTGATGTGCAGAACCAGCGATATCTTGGTTTTCGTGGGGTTTCAAGCTGAGATATGCATTTTCTGCGATAATATTGGTGAGACTTCAGTCAGAAGTATGCATAATCACCTAGATCGCTCGTTTCGAGCTATTTAATGCGAGAACCACGTTATCTGGTTGTTTTCATCACTCCACAGGGCGTTTGATATGCAGAACCGGCGATATCTTGGTTTTCGTGGGGTTTGCAGCTGAGATATGCATTTTCTGCGATAATCTTGGTGAGACTTTATTCACAAGTATGCAGAATCATCTAGATCGCTCGTTTCGAGCTATTTAATGCGAAAAAACAAGTTTTCTGGTGTTTTGACCACTCCACAGTGCGTTTGATATGTAGAGCCGCCGATAACTTGGTTTTCGTGGGGTTTCCAGCTGAAATATGCATTTTCTGCGATAATCTTGGTGTTTCATTTATGAGAAGTATGCAGAATCATCTAGATCGCTCGTTTCGAGCTATTTAATGCGAAAAAACAAGTTTTCTGGTGTTTTGACCACTCCACAGTGAGTTTGATATGTAGAGCCGCCGGTAACTTGGTTTTCGTTGGGTTTCCAGCTGAGATATGCATTTTCGGTGATGATCTTCATGATTCTGCTGTTACAAGTGCGCAGAATCACCGAAATCGCTGTTTTCGTGCTATTGAATGCGAAAAACACGTTTTCTAGTGTTTTCAGCACCCGACAGTGCTTTTGATGTGCGGAAACTGCGATATCTTCGGTATCGTTGTTGTTTCCAGCTGAGATATGCATTTTCAGTGATAATCTTCATGATTCTGCTGTTACAAGTGTGCAGAATCACCGAAATCGCTGTTTTCGTGCTTTTGAATGCGAAAAACATGTTTTCTGGTGTTTTCAGCACTCCACAGAGCGTTTGACATACGGAAACTGCGATATCTTCGTTTTCGTGGGGTTTCCAGCTGAGATATGCATTTTCAGTGATAATCTTCATGATTCTGCTGTTACAAGTGTGCAGAATAATCGAAAACGCTGTTTTCGTGCTTTTGAATGCGAAAAACACGTTTTCTGGTGTTTTCAGCACTCCACAGTGCGTTTGATATGCGGAAACAGCCATATCTTCGGTATCGTTGTTGTTTCCAGCTGAGATATGCATTTTCAGTGATAATCTTCATGATTCTGGTGTTACAAGTGTGCAGAATCACCGAAATCGCTGTTTTCGTGCTATTGAATGCGAAAAAAACGTTTTCTGGTGTTTTCAGCACCCGACAGTGCGTTTGATGTGCGGAAACAGGGATATCTTCGTTTTCGTGGGGTTTCCAGCTGAGATATGCATTTTCAGTGATAATCTTCATGATTCTGCTGTTACAAGTGTGCAGAATAACCGAAATCGCTGTTTTCGTGCTATTGAATGCGATAAACACGTATTCTGGTGTTTTCAGCACGCCACAGAGCGTTTGACATGCGGAAACTGCGATATCTTCGTTATCGTTGGGTTTCCAGATGAGATATGCATTTTCAGTGATAATCTTCATGATTCTGCTGTTACAAGTGTGCAGAATCACCGAAATCGCTGTTTTCGTGCTATTGAATTGCGAAAAACACGTTTTCAAGTGTTTTCAGCACCCGACAGTGCTTTTGATGTGCGGAAACAGGGATATCTTCGTTTTCGTGGGGTTTCCAGCTGAGATATGCATTTTCGGTGATAATCTTCATGATTCTGCTGTTACAAGTGTGCAGAATAATCGAAAACACTGTTTTCGTGCTTTTGAATGCGAAAAACACGTTTTCTGGTGTTTTCAGCACTCCACAGTGCGTTTGATGTGCGGAAACTGCGATATCTTCGGTATCGTTGTTGTTTCCAGCTGAGATAAGCATTTTCAGTGATAATCTTCAAGATTCTGCTGTTACAAGTGTGCAGAATAACCGAAATCGCTGTTTTCGTGCTTTTGAATGCGAAAAACACGTTTTCTGGTGTTTTCAGCACTCCACAGTGCGTTTGATATGCGGAAACTGCGATATCTTCGGTATCGTTGTTGTTTCCAGCTGAGATATGCATTTTCAGTGATAATCTTCATGATTCTGCTGTTACAAGTGTGCAGAATCACCGAAATCGCTGTTTTCGTGCTATTGAAGGCGAAAAAGCGTTTTCTGGTGTTTTCAGCACTCCACAGTGCGTTTGATATGCGGAAACTGCGACATCTTCGGTATCGTTGTAGTTTCCTGCTGAGATATGCATTTTCAGTGATAATCTTCATGATTCTGCTGTTACAAGTGCGCAGAATCACCGAAATCGCTGTTTTCGTGCTATTGAATGCGAAAAACATGTTTTCTGGTGTTTTCAGCACTCCACAGAGCGTTTGACATGCGGAAACTGCGATATCTTCGGTATCGTTGGGTTTCCAGCTGAGTTATGCATTTTCAGTGATAATCTTCATGATTCTGCTGTTACAAGTGTGCAGAATCACCGAAGTCGCTGTTTTCGTGCTTTTGAATGCGAAAAACACGTTTTCTGGTGTTTTCAGCACTCCACAGAGCGTTTGACATGCGGAAACTGCGATATCTTCGGTATCGTTGTTGTTTCCAGCTGAGATAAGCATTTTCAGTGATAATCTTCAAGATTCTGCTGTTACAAGTGTGCAGAATAACCGAAATCGCTGTTTTCGTGCTTTTGAATGCGAAAAACACGTTTTCAAGTGTTTTCAGCACCCGACAGTGCTTTTGATGTGCGGAAACAGGGATATCTTCGTTTTCGTGGGGTTTCCAGCTGAGATATGCATTTTCAGTGATAATCTTCATGATTCTGCTGTTACAAGTGTGCAGAATAATCGAAAACGCTGTTTTCGTGCTTTTGAATGCGAAAAACATGTTTTCTGGTGTTTTCAGCACTCCACAGAACGTTTGACATGAGGAAACTGCGATATCTTCGGTATCGTTGGGTTTCCAGCTGAGATATGCATTTTCAGTGATAATCTTCATGATTCTGCTGTTACAAGTGTGCAGAATCACCGAAATCGCTGTTTTCGTGCTGTTGAATGCAAAAACACGTTTTCAAGTGGTTTCAGCACCCGACAGTGCTTTTGATGTGCGGAAACAGGGATATCTTCGTTTTCGTGGGGTTTCCATCTGAGATATGCATTTTCAGTGATAATCTTCATGATTCTGCTGTTACAAGTGTGCAGAATGAACGAAATCGCTGTTTTCGTGCTATTGAATGCGAAAAACATGTATTCTGGTGTTTTCAGCACGCCACAGAGCCTTTGACATGCGGAAACTGCGATATCTTCGGTATCGTTGTTGTTTCCAGCTGAGATATGCATTTTCAGTGATAATCTTCATGATTCTGCTGTTGCAAGAGTGCAGAATCACCGAAATCGCTGTTTTCGTGCTATTGAATGCGAAAAACACGTTTTCTGGTGTTTTCAGCACTCCACAGTGCGTTTGATATGCGGAAACAGCCATATCTTCGGTATCGTAGTTGTTTCCTGCTGAGATATGCATTTTCAGTGATAATCTTCATGATTCTGCTGTTACAAGTGTGCAGAATGAACGAAATCGCTGTTTTCGTGCTATTAAATGCAAAAAACATGTTTTCAAGTGTTTTCAGCACCCGACAGCGCGTTTGATGTGCGGAAACAGGGATATCTTCGTTTTCGTGGGGTTTCCAGCTGAGATATGCATTTTCAGTGATAATCTTCATGATTCTGCTGTTACAAGTGTGCAGAATAACCGAAATCGCTGTTTTCGTGCTATTGAATGCGAAAAACATGTTTTCTGGTGTTTTCAGCACTCCACAGAGCGTTTGAAATGCGGAAACTGCGATATCTTCGGAATCGTTGGGCTTCCAGCTGAGATATGCATTTTCAGTGATAATCTTCATGATTCTGCTGTTACAAGTGTGCAGAATCACCGAAATCGCTGTTTTCGTGCTATTGAATGCGAAAAACACGTTTTCTAGTGTTTTCAGCACCCGACAGTGCTTTTAATGTGCGGAAACAGGGATATCTTCGTTTTCGTGGGGTTTCCAGCTGAGATATGCATTTTCAGTGATAATCTTCATGATTCTGCTGTTACAAGTGTGCAGAATAACCGAAATCGCTGTTTTCGTGCTTTTGAATGCGAAAAACACGTTTTCTGGTGTTTTCAGCACTCCACAGTGCGTTTGATATGCGGAAACTGCGATATCTTCGTTTTCGTGGGGTTTCCAGCTGAGATATGCATTTTCAGTGACAATCTTCATGATTCCGCTGTTACAAGTGTGCAGAATAACCGAAATCGCTGTTTTCGTGCTTCTGAATGCGAAAAACACGTTTTCTGGTGTTTTCAGCACTCCACAGTGCGTTTGAAATGCGGAAACTGCGATATCTTCGGTATCGTTGTTGTTTCCAGCTGAGATATGCATTTTCAGTGATAATCTTCATGATTCTGCTGTTACAAGTGTGCAGAATCACTGAAATCGCTGTTTGCGTGCTATTGAATGCGAAAAACACGTTTTCTGGTGTTTTCAGCACGGCACAGAGCGTTTGATATACGGAAACTGCCATATCTTCGGTATCGTTGTTGTTTCCAGCTGAGATATGCATTTTCAGTGATAATCTTCATGATTCTGCTGTTACAAGTGTGCACAATCACCGAATTCGCTGTTTTAGTGCTATTGAATGCGAAAAACACGTTTTCTGGTGTGTTCAGCACTCCACAGTGCGTTTGATATGCGGAAACTGCGATATCTTCGGTATCGTTGTTGTTTCCAGCTGAGATATGCATTTTCTACGATAATCTTCGAGTTACTTCTGTGACAAGTGTGCAGAATCACCCAAATCGCTGTTTTCGTGCTATTGAATGCGAAAAACACGTTTTCTGGTGTTTTCAGCACTCCACAGTGCTTTTGATATGCGGAAACTGCCACATCTTCGGTATCGTTGTTGTTTCCAGCTGAGATATGCATTTTCAGAGATAATGTTCATGACTCTGCTGTTACAAGTGTGCAGAATAACCGAAATCGCTGTTTTAGTGCTATTGAATGCGAAAAACACGTTTTCTAGTGTTTTCAGCACCCGACAGTGCGTTTGATGTGCGGAAACAGGGATATCTTCGTTTTCGTGGGGTTTCCAGCTGAGATATGCATTTTCAGTGATAATCTTCATGATTCTGCTGTTACAAGTGTGCAGAAACACCGAAATCGCTGTTTTCGTGCTATTGAATGCGAAAAACACGTTTTCTGGTGTTTTCAGCACTCCACAGTGCGTTTGATATGCGGAAACTGCCACATCTTCGGTATCGTTGTTGTTTCCAGCTGAGATATGCATTTTCAGTGATAATCTTCATGATTCTGTGGTTACAAGTGTGCAGAATAACCGAAATCGCTGTTTTAGTGCTATTGAATGCGAAAAACACGTTTTCTAGTGTTTTCAGCACCCGACAGTGCGTTTGATGTGCGGAAACAGGGATATCTTCGTTTTCGTGGGGTTTCCAGCTGAGATATGCATTTTCAGTGATAATCTTCATGATTCTGCTGTTACAAGTGTGCAGAATCACCGAAATCGCTGTTTTCGTGCTTTTGAATGCGAAAAACACGTTTTCTGGTGTTTTCAGCACGCCACACAGCGTTTGTCATGCGGAAACTGCGATATCTTCGGTATCGTTGTTGTTTCCAGCTGAGATATGCATTTTCAGTGATAATCTTCATGATTCTGCTGTTACAAGTGTGCAGAATCACCGAAATCGCTGTTTGCGTGCTATTGAATGCGAAAAACACGTTTTCTGGTGTATTCACCACTCCACAGTACGTTTGACATGCAGAACCGGCGACATCGTGGTTTTCTTCGGGTTTCAAGCTGAGATATGCATTTTCTGCGATAATATTGGTGAGACTTCAGTCAGAAGTATGCTGAATCATCTAGATCGCTCGTTTCGAGCTATTTAATGCGAAAAAACAAGTTTTCTGGTGTTTTGACCACTCCACAGTGCGTTTGATATGTAGAGCCGCCGATAACTTGGTTTTCGTGGGGTTTCCAGCTGAAATATGCATTTTCTGCGATAATCTTGGTGAGTCTTCTGTCAGAAGTATGCTGAATCATCTAGATCGCTCTTTTCGAGCTACTTATTGCACGGAACACGTTTTCTGCTGTTTTCACCACTCCACAGTACTTTTGACATGCAGAACCGGAGATATCTTGGTTTCAGTCGGGTTTCAAGCTGAGATATGCATTTTCTACGATAATCCTGGTAAGACTTCTGTCAGAAGTATGCTGAAACTTCGAGATTGCACTTTTCGAGCTATTTAATGCGAGAAGCACGTTATCTGGTGTTTTCACCATTCCACAGTGCGTTTGATATGCAGAACCGGCGATATCTTGGTTTTCGTGGGGTTTCAAGCTGAGATATGCATGTTTTACGATAATCTTGGTGAGACTTCTGTCCGAAGTATGCAGAATCATCGAGATCGCGCTTTTCGAGCTATTTAATGCGAGAAACACGTTATCTGGTGTTTTCACCACTCCACAGTTGGTTTGATATGCAGAACCGTCGATATCTTGATTTTCGTGGTGTTTCCTGCTGAGATATGCATTTTCTGCTATAATATTGGTGAGACTTCAGTCATCAGTATGCAGAATCATCGAGAACGCTCTTTTCGGGCTACTTAATGCGAGAAACACGTTTTCCGGTGTTTTCACCACTCCACAGTACGTTTGATGTGCAGAACCAGCGATATCTTGGTTTTCGTGGGGTTTCAAGCTGAGATATGCATTTTCTGCGATAATATTGGTGAGACTTCAGTCAGAAGTATGCATAATCACCTAGATCGCTCGTTTCGAGCTATTTAATGCGAGAACCACGTTATCTGGTTGTTTTCATCACTCCACAGGGCGTTTGATATGCAGAACCGGCGATATCTTGGTTTTCGTGGGGTTTGCAGCTGAGATATGCATTTTCTGCGATAATCTTGGTGAGACTTTATTCACAAGTATGCAGAATCATCTAGATCGCTCGTTTCGAGCTATTTAATGCGAAAAAACAAGTTTTCTGGTGTTTTGACCACTCCACAGTGCGTTTGATATGTAGAGCCGCCGATAACTTGGTTTTCGTGGGGTTTCCAGCTGAAATATGCATTTTCTGCGATAATCTTGGTGTTTCATTTATGAGAAGTATGCAGAATCATCTAGATCGCTCGTTTCGAGCTATTTAATGCGAAAAAACAAGTTTTCTGGTGTTTTGACCACTCCACAGTGAGTTTGATATGTAGAGCCGCCGGTAACTTGGTTTTCGTTGGGTTTCCAGCTGAGATATGCATTTTCGGTGATGATCTTCATGATTCTGCTGTTACAAGTGCGCAGAATCACCGAAATCGCTGTTTTCGTGCTATTGAATGCGAAAAACACGTTTTCTAGTGTTTTCAGCACCCGACAGTGCTTTTGATGTGCGGAAACTGCGATATCTTCGGTATCGTTGTTGTTTCCAGCTGAGATATGCATTTTCAGTGATAATCTTCATGATTCTGCTGTTACAAGTGTGCAGAATCACCGAAATCGCTGTTTTCGTGCTTTTGAATGCGAAAAACATGTTTTCTGGTGTTTTCAGCACTCCACAGAGCGTTTGACATACGGAAACTGCGATATCTTCGGAATCGTTGGGTTTCCAGCTGAGTTATGCATTTTCAGTGATAATCTTCATGATTCTGCTGTTACAAGTGTGCAGAATCACCGAAATCTCTGTTTTCGTGCTATTGAATGCGAAAAACACGTTTTCAAGTGTTTTCAGCACCCGACAGTGCTTTTGATGTGCGGAAACAGGGATATCTTCGTTTTCGTGGGGTTTCCAGCTGAGATATGCATTTTCAGTGATAATCTTCATGATTCTGCTGTTACAAGTGTGCAGAATAATCGAAAACGCTGTTTTCGTGCTTTTGAATGCGAAAAACACGTTTTCTGGTGTTTTCAGCACTCCACAGTGCGTTTGATATGCGGAAACTGCCATATCTTCGGTATCGTTGTTGTTTCCAGCTGAGATATGCATTTTCAGTGATAATCTTCATGATTCTGCTATTACAAGTGTGCAGAATCACCGAAATCGCTGTTTTCGTGCTATTGAATGCGAAAAAAACGTTTTCTGGTGTTTTCAGCACTCCACAGTGCGTTTGATATGCGGAAACTGCGATATCTTCGGTACCGTTGTTGTTTCCAGCTGAGATATGCATTTTCTACGATAATCTTCGAGTTTCTTCTGCGACAAGTGTGCAGAATCACCGAAATCGCTGTTTTCGTGCTATTGAATGCAAAAAACACGTTTTCTAGTGTTTTCAGCACCCGACAGTGCTTTTGATGTGCGGAAACTGCGATATCTTCGGTATCGTTGTTGTTTACAGCTGAGATATGCATTTTCAGTGATAATCTTCATGATTCTGCTGTTACAAGTGTGCAGAATCACCGAAATCGCTGTTTTCGTGCTATTGAATGCGAAAAAAACGTTTTCTGGTGTTTTCAGCACTCCACAGTGCGTTTGATATGCGGAAACTGCGATATCTTCGGTACCGTTGTTGTTTCCAGCTGAGATATGCATTTTCTACGATAATCTTCGAGTTTCTTCTGCGACAAGTGTGCAGAATCACCGAAATCGCTGTTTTCGTGCTATTGAATGCAAAAAACACGTTTTCTAGTGTTTTCAGCACCCGACAGAGCGTTTGACATGCGGAAACTGCGATATATTCGGAATCGTTGGGTTTCCAGCTGAGTTATGCATTTTCAGTGATAATCTTCATGATTCTGCTGTTACAAGTGTGCAGAATCACCGAAATCGCTGTTTTCGTGCTATTGAATGCGAAAAAAACGTTTTCTGGTGTTTTCAGCACTCCACAGTGCTTTTGATGTGCGGAAACAGGGATATCTTCGTTTTCGTGGGGTTTCCAGCTGAGATATGCATTTTCAGTGATAATCATCATGATTCTGCTGTTACAAGTGTGCAGAATAATCGAAAACGCTGTTTTCGTGCTTTTGAATGCGAAAAACACGTTTTCTGGTGTTTTCAGCACTCCACAGTGCGTTTGACATGCGGAAACTGCGATATCTTCGGTATCGTTGGGTTTCCAGCTGAGATATGCATTTTCAGTGATAATCATCATGATTCTGCTGTTACAAGTGTGCAGCATCACCGAAATCGCTGTTTTCGTGCTTTTGAATGCGAAAAACACGTTTTCCGGTGTTTTCAGCACTCCACAGTGCGTTTCATATGCGGAAACTGCGGTATCTTCGGTATCGCTGCTGTTTCCAGCTGAGATATGCATTTTCAGTGATAATCTTCATGATTCTGCGGTTACAAGTGTGCAGAATCACCGAAATCGCTGTTTTCGTGCTATTGAATGCGATAAACACGTTTTCTGGTGTTTTCAGCACGCCACAGTGCGTTTGATGTGCGGAAACAGGGATATCTTCGTTTTCGTGGGGTTTCCAGCTGAGATATGCATTTTCAGTGATAATCTTCATGATTCTGCTGTTACAAGTGTGCAGAATAACCGAAATCGCTGTTTTTGTGCTATTGAGTGCGATAAACATGTATTCTGGTGTTTTCAGCACGCCACAGAGCGTTTGACATGCGGAAACTGCGATATCTTCGTTATCGTTTGGTTTCCAGATGAGATATGCATTTTCAGTGATAATCTTCATGATTCTGCTGTTACAAGTGTGCAGAATCACCGAAATCGCTGTTTTCGTGCTATTGAATGCAAAAAACACGTTTTCTAGTGTTTTCAGCACCCGACAGTGCGTTTGATGTGCGGAAACAGGGATATCTTCGTTTTCGTGGGGTTTCCAGCTGAGATATGCATTTTCAGTGATAATCTTCATGATTCTGCTGTTACAAGTGTGCAGAATAACCGAAATCGCTGTTTTCGTGCTATTGAATGCGATAAACATGTATTCTGGTGTTTTCAGCACGCCACAGAGCGTTTGACATGCGGAAACTGCGATATCTTCGTTATCGTTGGGTTTCCAGATGAGATATGCATTTTCAGTGATAATCTTCATGATTCTGCTGTTACAAGTGTGCAGAATCACCGAAATCGCTGTTTTCGTGCTATTGAATGCGAAAAAAACGTTTTCTGGTGTTTTCAGCACTCCACAGTGCGTTTGATATGCCGAAACTGCGACATCTTCGGTATCGTTGTAGTTTCCTGCTGAGATATGCATTTTCAGTGATAATCTTCATGATTCTGCTGTTACAAGTGTGCAGAATCACCGAAATCGCTGTTTTCGTGCTATTGAATGCGAAAAAAACGTTTTCTGGTGTTTTCAGCACTCCACAGTGCGTTTGATATGCCGAAACTGCGACATCTTCGGTATCGTTGTAGTTTCCTGCTGAGATATGCATTTTCAGTGATAATCTTCATGATTCTGCTGTTACAAGTGCGCAGAATCACCGAAATCGCTGTTTTCGTGCTATTGAATGCGAAAAACATGTTTTCTGGTGTTTTCAGCACTCCACAGAGCGTTTGACATGCGGAAACTGCGATATATAGTATTCGGAATCGTTGGGTTTCCAGCTGAGATATGCATTTTCAGTGATATTCTTCATGATTCTGCTGTTACAAGTGTGCAGAATCACCGAAATCGCTGTTTTCGTGCTATTGAATGCAAAAAACACGTTTTCTAGTGTTTTCAGCACCTGACAGTGCGTTTGATGTGCGGAAACAGGGATATCTTCGTTTTCGTGGGGTTTCCAGCTGAGATATGCATTTTCAGTGATAATCTTCATGATTCTGCTGTTACAAGTGTGCAGAATAACCGAAATCGCTGTTTTCGTGCTATTGAATGCGATAAACATGTATTCTGGTGTTTTCAGCACTCCACAGTGCGTTTGATATGCGGAAACTGCGATATCTTCGGTATCGTTGTTGTTTCCAGCTGAGATATGCATTTTCAGTGATAATATTCATGATTCTGCGGTTACAAGTGTGCAGAATCACCGAAATCGCTGTTTTCGTGCTATTGAATGCGAAAAACACGTTTTCTGGTGTTTTTAGCACTCCACAGTGCGTTTGATATGCGGAAACTGCGACATCTTCGGTATCGTTGGGTTTCCAGCTGAGATATGCATTTTCGGTGATAATCTTCATGATTCTGTTGTTAAAAGTGCGCAGAATCACCGAAATCGCTGTTTTCGTGCAATTGAATGCGAAAAACATGTTTTCTGGTGTTTTCAGCACTCCACAGAGCGTTTGACATGCGGAAACTGCGATATCTTCGGTATCGTTGTTGTTTCCAGCTGAGATATGCATTTTCAGTGATAATCTTCATGCTTCTGCTGTTACAAGTGTGCAGAATCACCGAAATCGCTGTTTTCGTGCTTTTGAATGCGAAAAACATGTTTTCTGGTGTTTTCAGCACTCCACAGAGCGTTTGACATGCGGAAACTGCGATATCTTCGGAATCGTTGGGTTTCCAGCTGAGATATGCATTTTCAGTGATAATCTTCATGATTCTGCTGTTACAAGTGTGCAGAATCACCGAAATCGCTGTTTTCGTGCTATTGAATGCGAAAAACACGTTTTCAAGTGTTTTCAGCACCCGACAGTGCTTTTGATGTGCGGAAACAGGGATATCTTCGTTTTCGTGGGGTTTCCAGCTGAGATATGCATTTTCAGTGATAATCTTCATGATTCTGCTGTTACAAGTGTGCAGAATATTCGAAAACGCCGTTTTCGTGCTTTTGAATGCGAAAAACACGTTTTCTGGTGTTTTCAGCACTCCACAGTGCGTTTGATATGCGGAAACTGCGACATCTTCGGTATCGTTGTTGTTTCCAGCTGAGATATGCATTTTCTACGATAATCTTCGAGTTTCTTCTGCGACAAGTGTGCAGAATCACCGAAATCGCTGTTTTCGTGCTATTGAATGCAAAAAACACGTTTTCTAGTGTTTTCAGCACCCGACAGTGCGTTTGATGTGCGGAAACAGGGATATCTTCGTTTTCGTGGGGTTTCCAGCTGAGATATGCATTTTCAGTGATAATCTTCATGATTCTGCTGTTACAAGTGTGCAGAATAACCGAAATCGCTGTTTTCGTGCTACTGAATGCGATAAACATGTATTCTGGTGTTTTCAGCACTCCACAGTGCGTTTGATATGCGGAAACTGCGATATCTTCGGTATCGTTGTTGTTTCCAGCTGAGATATGCATTTTCAGTGATAATCTTCATGATTCTGCTGTTACAAGTGTGCAGAATATTCGAAAACGCTGTTTTCGTGCTTTTGAATGCGAAAAACACGTTTTCTGGTGTTTTCAGCACTCCACAGTGCGTTTGATATGCGGAAACTGCGACATCTTCGGTATCGTTGTAGTTTCCTGCTGAGATATGCAATTTCAGTGATAATCTTCATGATTCTGCTGTTACAAGTGTGCAGAATCACCGAAATCGCTGTTTTCGTGCTATTGAATGCGAAAAACACGTTTTCAAGTGTTTTCAGCACCCGACAGTGCTTTTGATGTGCGGAAACAGGGATATCTTCGTTTTCGTGGGGTTTCCAGCTGAGATATGCATTTTCAGTGATAATCTTCATGATTCTGCTGTTACAAGTGTGCAGAATAATCGAAAACGCTGTTTTCGTGCTTTTGAATGCGAAAAACACGTTTTCTGGTGTTTTCAGCACTCCACATTGCGTTTGATATGCGGAAACTGCCATATCTTCGGTATCGTTGTTGTTTCCAGCTGAGATATTCATTTTCAGTGATAATCTTCATAATTCTGCTGTTACAAGTGTGCAGAATCACCGAAATCGCTGTTTTCGTGCTATTGAATGCGAAAAAAACGTTTTCTGGTGTTTTCAGCACCCGACAGTGCTTTTGATGTGCGGAAACAGGGATATCTTCGTTTTCGTGGGGTTTCCAGCTGAGATATGCATTTTCAGTGATAATCTTCATGATTCTGCTGTTACAAGTGCGCAGAATCACCGAAATCGCTGTTTTCGTGCTATTGAATGCGAAAAACATGTTTTCTTGTGTTTTCAGCACTCCACAGAGCGTTTGACATGCGGAAACTGCGATATATTCGGTATCGTTGTTGTTTCCAGCTGAGATATGAATTTTCAGTGATAATCTTCATGATTCTGCTGTTACAAGTGTGCAGAATCACCGAAATCGCTGTTTTCGTGCTATTGAATGCGAAAAACATGTTTTCTGGTGTTTTCAGCACTCCACAGAGCGTTTGACATGCGGAAACTGCGATATATTCGGAATCGTTGGGTTTCCAGCTGAGTTATGCATTTTCAGTGATAATCTTCATGATTCTGCTGTTACAAGTGTGCAGAATCACCGAAATCGCTGTTTTCGTGCTATTGACTGCGAAAAACACGTTTTCAAGTGTTTTCAGCACCCGACAGTGCTTTTGATGTGCGGAAACAGGGATATCTTCGTTTTCGTGGGGTTTCCAGCTGAGATATGCATTTTCAGTGATAATCTTCATGATTCTGCTGTTACAAGTGTGCAGAATAATCGAAAACGCTGTTTTCGTGCTTTTGAATGCGAAAAAAATGTTTTCTGGTGTTTTCAGCACGCCACAGTACGTTTGACATGCGGAAACTGCGATATCTTCGGTATCGTTGGGTTTCCAGCTGAGATATGCATTTTCGGTGATAATCTTCATGATTCTGCTGTTACAAGTGTGCAGAATCACCGAAATCGCTGTTTTCGTGCTATTGAATGCGAAAAACACGTTTTCAAGTGTTTTCAGCACCCGACAGTGCTTTTGATGTGCGGAAACAGGGATATCTTCGTTTTCGTGGGGTTTCCAGCTGAGATATGCATTTTCAGTGATAATCTTCATGATTCTGCTGTTACAAGTGTGCAGAATAATCGAAAACGCTGTTTTCGTGCTTTTGAATGCGAAAAACACGTTTTCTGGTGTTTTCAGCACTCCACATTGCGTTTGATATGCGGAAACAGCCATATCTTCGGTATCGTTGTTGTTTCCAGCTGAGATATGCATTTTCAGTGATAATCTTCATAATTCTGCTGTTACAAGTGTGCAGAATCACCGAAATCGCTGTTTTCGTGCTATTGAATGCGAAAAAAACGTTTTCTGGTGTTTTCAGCACTCCACAGTGCGTTTGATATGCGGAAACTGCGACATCTTCGGTGTCGTTGTAGTTTCCAGCTGAGATATGCATTTTCAGTGATAATCTTCATGATTCTGCTGTTACAAGTGTGCAGAATCACCGAAATCGCTGTTTTCGTGCTATTGAATGAGAAAAACACGTTTTCTAGTGTTTTGAGCACCCGACAGTGCTTTTGATGTGCGGAAACAGGGATATCTTCGTTTTCGTGGGGGTTTCCAGCTAAATATGCATTTTCAGTGATAATCTTCAAGATTCTGCTGTTACAGGTGTGCAGAATAACCGAAATCGCTGTTTTCGTGCTTTTGAATGCGAAAAACACGTTTTCTGGTGTTTTCAGCACTCCACAGTGCGTTTGATATGCGGAAACTGCGATATCTTCGGTATCGTTGTTGTTTCCAGCTGAGATATGCATTTTCAGTGATAATCTTCATGATTCTGCTGTTACAAGTGTGCAGAATCACCGAAATCGCTGTTTTCGTGCTATTGAATGCGAAAAAAACGTTTTCTGGTGTTTTCAGCACTCCACAGTGCGTTTGACATGCGGAAACTGCGATATCTTCGGTATCGTTGGGTTTCCAGCTGAGATATGCATTTTCAGTGATAATCATCATGATTCTGCTGTTACAAGTGTGCAGCATCACCGAAATCGCTGTTTTCGTGCTTTTGAATGCGAAAAACACGTTTTCTGGTGTTTTCAGCACTCCACAGTGCGTTTCATATGCGGAAACTGCGATATCTTCGGTATCGCTGCTGTTTCCAGCTGAGATATGCATTTTCAGTGATAATCTTCATGATTCTGCGGTTACAAGTGTGCAGAATCACCGAAATCGCTGTTTTCGTGCTATTGAATGCGAAAAACACGTTTTCTGGTGTTTTCAGCACTCCACAGTGCGTTTGATATGCGGAAACTGCGACATCTTCGGTATCGTTGGGTTTCCAGCTGAGATATGCATTTTCGGTGATAATCTTCATGATTCTGTTGTTAAAAGTGTGCAGAATCACCGAAATCGCTGTTTTCGTGCAACTGAATGCGAAAAACATGTTTTCTGGTGTTTTCAGCACTCCACAGAGCGTTTGACATGCGGAAACTGCGATATCTTCGGTATCGTTGTTGTTTCCAGCTGAGATATGCATTTTCAGTGATAATCTTCATGATTCTGCTGTTACAAGTGCGCAGAATCACCGAAATCGCTGTTTTCGTGCTATTGAATGCGAAAAACATGTCTTCTGGTGTTTTCAGCACTCCACAGACGGTTGACATGCGGAAACTGCGATATATTCGGAATCGTTGGGTTTCCAGCTGAGTTATGCATTTTCAGTGATAATCTTCATGATTCTGCTGTTACAAGTGTGCAGAATCACCGAAGTCGCTGTTTTCGTGCTATTGAATGCGAAAAACACGTTTTCTAGTGTTTTCAGCACCCGACAGTGCTTTTGATGTGCGGAAACTGCGATATCTTCGTTTTCGTGGGGTTTCCAGCTGAGATATGCATTTTCAGTGATAATCTTCATGATTCTGCTGTTACAAGTGTGCAGAATAATCGAAAACGCTGTTTTCGTGCTTTTGAATGCGAAAAACACGTTTTCTGGTGTTTTCAGCACTCCACAGTGCGTTTGATATGCGGAAACTGCCATATCTTCGGTATCGTTGTTGTTTCCAGCTGAGATATGCATTTTCAGTGATAATCTTCATGATTCTGCTGTTACAAGTGTGCAGAATATTCGAAAACGCTGTTTTCGTGCTTTTGAATGCGAAAAACACGTTTTCTGGTGTTTTCAGCACTCCACAGTGCGTTTGATATGCGGAAACTGCGACATCTTCGGTATCGTTGTAGTTTCCTGCTGAGATATGCAATTTCAGTGATAATCTTCATGATTCTGCTGTTACAAGTGCGCAGAATCACCGAAATCGCTGTTTTCGTGCTATTGAATGCGAAAAACATGTTTTCTGGTGTTTTCAGCACGCCACAGTACGTTTGACATGCGGAAACTGCGATATCTTCGGTATCGTTGGGTTTCCAGCTGAGATATGCATTTTCGGTGATAATCTTCGTGATTCTGCTGTTACAAGTGTGCAGAATCACCGAAATCGCTGTTTTCGTGCTATTGAATGCGAAAAACACGTTTTCAAGTGTTTTCAGCACCCGACAGTGCTTTTGATGTGCGGAAACAGGGATATCTTCGTTTTCGTGGGGTTTCCAGCTGAGATATGCATTTTCAGTGATAATCTTCATGATTCTGCTGTTACAAGTGTGCAGAATAATCGAAAACGCTGTTTTCGTGCTTTTGAATGCGAAAAACACGTTTTCTGGTGTTTTCAGCACTCCACATTGCGTTTGATATGCGGAAACTGCCATATCTTCGGTATCGTTGTTGTTTCCAGCTGAGATATTCATTTTCAGTGATAATCTTCATAATTCTGCTGTTACAAGTGTGCAGAATCACCGAAATCGCTGTTTTCGTGCTATTGAATGCGAAAAAAACGTTTTCTGGTGTTTTCAGCACCCGACAGTGCTTTTGATGTGCGGAAACAGGGATATCTTCGTTTTCGTGGGGTTTCCAGCTGAGATATGCATTTTCAGTGATAATCTTCATGATTCTGCTGTTACAAGTGCGCAGAATCACCGAAATCGCTGTTTTCGTGCTATTGAATGCGAAAAACATGTTTTCTTGTGTTTTCAGCACTCCACAGAGCGTTTGACATGCGGAAACTGCGATATATTCGGTATCGTTGTTGTTTCCAGCTGAGATATGAATTTTCAGTGATAATCTTCATGATTCTGCTGTTACAAGTGTGCAGAATCACCGAAATCGCTGTTTTCGTGCTATTGAATGCGAAAAACATGTTTTCTGGTGTTTTCAGCACTCCACAGAGCGTTTGACATGCGGAAACTGCGATATATTCGGAATCGTTGGGTTTCCAGCTGAGTTATGCATTTTCAGTGATAATCTTCATGATTCTGCTGTTACAAGTGTGCAGAATCACCGAAATCGCTGTTTTCGTGCTATTGACTGCGAAAAACACGTTTTCAAGTGTTTTCAGCACCCGACAGTGCTTTTGATGTGCGGAAACAGGGATATCTTCGTTTTCGTGGGGTTTCCAGCTGAGATATGCATTTTCAGTGATAATCTTCATGATTCTGCTGTTACAAGTGTGCAGAATAATCGAAAACGCTGTTTTCGTGCTTTTGAATGCGAAAAAAATGTTTTCTGGTGTTTTCAGCACGCCACAGTACGTTTGACATGCGGAAACTGCGATATCTTCGGTATCGTTGGGTTTCCAGCTGAGATATGCATTTTCAGTGATAATCTTCATGATTCTGCTGTTACAAGTGTGCAGAATCACCGAAATCGCTGTTTTCGTGCTATTGAATGCGAAAAACACGTTTTCAAGTGTTTTCAGCACCCGACAGTGCTTTTGATGTGCGGAAACAGGGATATCTTCGTTTTCGTGGGGTTTCCAGCTGAGATATGCATTTTCAGTGATAATCTTCATGATTCTGCTGTTACAAGTGTGCAGAATATTCGAAAACGCCGTTTTCGTGCTTTTGAATGCGAAAAACACGTTTTCTGGTGTTTTCAGCACTCCACAGTGCGTTTGATATGCGGAAACTGCGACATCTTCGGTATCGTTGTTGTTTCCAGCTGAGATATGCATTTTCTACGATAATCTTCGAGTTTCTTCTGCGACAAGTGTGCAGAATCACCGAAATCGCTGTTTTCGTGCTATTGAATGCAAAAAACACGTTTTCTAGTGTTTTCAGCACCCGACAGTGCGTTTGATGTGCGGAAACAGGGATATCTTCGTTTTCGTGGGGTTTCCAGCTGAGATATGCATTTTCAGTGATTATCTTCATGATTCTGCTGTTACAAGTGTGCAGAATAACCGAAATCGCTGTTTTCGTGCTACTGAATGCGATAAACATGTATTCTGGTGTTTTCAGCACTCCACAGTGCGTTTGATATGCGGAAACTGCGATATCTTCGGTATCGTTGTTGTTTCCAGCTGAGATATGCATTTTCAGTGATAATCTTCATGATTCTGCTGTTACAAGTGTGCAGAATATTCGAAAACACTGTTTTCGTGCTTTTGAATGCGAAAAACACGTTTTCTGGTGTTTTCAGCACTCCACAGTGCGTTTGATATGCGGAAACTGCGACATCTTCGGTATCGTTGTAGTTTCCTGCTGAGATATGCAATTTCAGTGATAATCTTCATGATTCTGCTGTTACAAGTGCGCAGAATCACCGAAATCGCTGTTTTCGTGCTATTGAATGCGAAAAACATGTTTTCTGGTGTTTTCAGCACGCCACAGTACGTTTGACATGCGGAAACTGCGATATCTTCGGTATCGTTGGGTTTCCAGCTGAGATATGCATTTTCGGTGATAATCTTCATGATTCTGCTGTTACAAGTGTGCAGAATCACCGAAATCGCTGTTTTCGTGCTATTGAATGCGAAAAACACGTTTTCAAGTGTTTTCAGCACCCGACAGTGCTTTTGATGTGCGGAAACAGGGATATCTTCGTTTTCGTGGGGTTTCCAGCTGAGATATGCATTTTCAGTGATAATCTTCATGATTCTGCTGTTACAAGTGTGCAGAATAATCGAAAACGCTGTTTTCGTGCTTTTGAATGCGAAAAAAATGTTTTCTGGTGTTTTCAGCACGCCACAGTACGTTTGACATGCGGAAACTGCGATATCTTCGGTATCGTTGGGTTTCCAGCTGAGATATGCATTTTCGGTGATAATCTTCATGATTCTGCTGTTACAAGTGTGCAGAATCACCGAAATCGCTGTTTTCGTGCTATTGAATGCGAAAAACACGTTTTCAAGTGTTTTCAGCACCCGACAGTGCTTTTGATGTGCGGAAACAGGGATATCTTCGTTTTCGTGGGGTTTCCAGCTGAGATATGCATTTTCAGTGATAATCTTCATGATTCTGCTGTTACAAGTGTGCAGAATAATCGAAAACGCTGTTTTCGTGCTTTTGAATGCGAAAAACACGTTTTCTGGTGTTTTCAGCACTCCACATTGCGTTTGATATGCGGAAACAGCCATATCTTCGGTATCGTTGTTGTTTCCAGCTGAGATATGCATTTTCAGTGATAATCTTCATAATTCTGCTGTTACAAGTGTGCAGAATCACCGAAATCGCTGTTTTCGTGCTATTGAATGCGACAAAAACGTTTTCTGGTGTTTTCAGCACTCCACAGTGCGTTTGATATGCGGAAACTGCGACATCTTCGGTGTCGTTGTAGTTTCCAGCTGAGATATGCATTTTCAGTGATAATCTTCATGATTCTGCTGTTACAAGTGTGCAGAATCACCGAAATCGCTGTTTTCGTGCTATTGAATGAGAAAAACACGTTTTCTAGTGTTTTGAGCACCCGACAGTGCTTTTGATGTGCGGAAACAGGGATATCTTCGTTTTCGTGGGGGTTTCCAGCTGAGATATGCATTTTCAGTGATAATCTTCAAGATTCTGCTGTTACAGGTGTGCAGAATAACCGAAATCGCTGTTTTCGTGCTTTTGAATGCGAAAAACACGTTTTCTGGTGTTTTCAGCACTCCACAGTGCGTTTGATATGCGGAAACTGCGATATCTTCGGTATCGTTGTTGTTTCCAGCTGAGATATGCATTTTCAGTGATAATCTTCATGATTCTGCTGTTACAAGTGTGCAGAATCACCGAAATCGCTGTTTACGTGCTATTGAATGCGAAAAAAACGTTTTCTGGTGTTTTCAGCACTCCACAGTGCGTTTGACATGCGGAAACTGCGATATCTTCGGTATCGTTGGGTTTCCAGCTGAGATATGCATTTTCAGTGATAATCATCATGATTCTGCTGTTACAAGTGTGCAGCATCACCGAAATCGCTGTTTTCGTGCTTTTGAATGCGAAAAACACGTTTTCTGGTGTTTTCAGCACTCCACAGTGCGTTTCATATGCGGAAACTGCGATATCTTCGGTATCGCTGCTGTTTCCAGCTGAGATATGCATTTTCAGTGATAATCTTCATGATTCTGCGGTTACAAGTGTGCAGAATCACCGAAATCGCTGTTTTCGTGCTATTGAATGCGAAAAACACGTTTTCTGGTGTTTTCAGCACTCCACAGTGCGTTTGATATGCGGAAACTGCGACATCTTCGGTATCGTTGGGTTTCCAGCGGAGATATGCATTTTCGGTGATAATCTTCATGATTCTGTTGTTAAAAGTGTGCAGAATCACCGAAATCGCTGTTTTCGTGCAACTGAATGCGAAAAACATGTTTTCTGGTGTTTTCAGCACTCCACAGAGCGTTTGACATGCGGAAACTGCGATATCTTCGGTATCGTTGTTGTTTCCAGCTGAGATATGCATTTTCAGTGATAATCTTCATGATTCTGCTGTTACAAGTGCGCAGAATCACCGAAATCGCTGTTTTCGTGCTATTGAATGCGAAAAACATGTCTTCTGGTGTTTTCAGCACTCCACAGACGGTTGACATGCGGAAACTGCGATATATTCGGAATCGTTGGGTTTCCAGCTGAGTTAGGCATTTTCAGTGATAATCTTCATGATTCTGCTGTTACAAGTGTGCAGAATCACCGAAGTCGCTGTTTTCGTGCTATTGAATGCGAAAAACACGTTTTCTAGTGTTTTCAGCACCCGACAGTGCTTTTGATGTGCGGAAACTGCGATATCTTCGTTTTCGTGGGGTTTCCAGCTGAGATATGCATTTTCAGTGATAATCTTCATGATTCTGCTGTTACAAGTGTGCAGAATAATCGAAAACGCTGTTTTCGTGCTTTTGAATGCGAAAAACACGTTTTCTGGTGTTTTCAGCACTCCACAGTGCGTTTGATATGCGGAAACTGCCATATCTTCGGTATCGTTGTTGTTTCCAGCTGAGATATGCATTTTCAGTGATAATCTTCATGATTCTGGTGTTACAAGTGTGCAGAATATTCGAAAACGCTGTTTTCGTGCTTTTGAATGCGAAAAACACGTTTTCTGGTGTTTTCAGCACTCCACAGTGCGTTTGATATGCGGAAACTGCGACATCTTCGGTATCGTTGTAGTTTCCTGCTGAGATATGCAATTTCAGTGATAATCTTCATGATTCTGCTGTTACAAGTGCGCAGAATCACCGAAATCGCTGTTTTCGTGCTATTGAATGCGAAAAACATGTTTTCTGGTGTTTTCAGCACGCCACAGTACGTTTGACATGCGGAAACTGCGATATCTTCGGTATCGTTGGGTTTCCAGCTGAGATATGCATTTTCGGTGATAATCTTCATGATTCTGCTGTTACAAGTGTGCAGAATCACCGAAATCGCTGTTTTCGTGCTATTGAATGCGAAAAACACGTTTTCAAGTGTTTTCAGCACCCGACAGTGCTTTTGATGTGCGGAAACAGGGATATCTTCGTTTTCGTGGGGTTTCCAGCTGAGATATGCATTTTCAGTGATAATCTTCATGATTCTGCTGTTACAAGTGTGCAGAATAATCGAAAACCCTGTTTTCGTGCTTTTGAATGCGAAAAACACGTTTTCTGGTGTTTTCAGCACTCCACATTGCGTTTGATATGCGGAAACTGCCATATCTTCGGTATCGTTGTTGTTTCCAGCTGAGATATTCATTTTCAGTGATAATCTTCATAATTCTGCTGTTACAAGTGTGCAGAATCACCGAAATCGCTGTTTTCGTGCTATTGAATGCGAAAAAAACGTTTTCTGGTGTTTTCAGCACCCGACAGTGCTTTTGATGTGCGGAAACAGGGATATCTTCGTTTTCGTGGGGTTTCCAGCTGAGATATGCATTTTCAGTGATAATCTTCATGATTCTGCTGTTACAAGTGCGCAGAATCACCGAAATCGCTGTTTTCGTGCTATTGAATGCGAAAAACATGTTTTCTTGTGTTTTCAGCACTCCACAGAGCGTTTGACATGCGGAAACTGCGATATATTCGGTATCGTTGTTGTTTCCAGCTGAGATATGAATTTTCAGTGATAATCTTCATGATTCTGCTGTTACAAGTGTGCAGAATCACCGAAATCGCTGTTTTCGTGCTATTGAATGCGAAAAACATGTTTTCTGGTGTTTTCAGCACTCCACAGAGCGTTTGACATGCGGAAACTGCGATATATTCGGAATCGTTGGGATTCCAGCTGAGTTATGCATTTTCAGTGATAATCTTCATGATTCTGCTGTTACAAGTGTGCAGAATCACCGAAATCGCTGTTTTCGTGCTATTGAATGCGAAAAAAACGTTTTCTGGTGTTTTCAGCACCCGACAGTGCTTTTGATGTGCGGAAACAGGGATATCTTCGTTTTCGTGGGGTTTCCAGCTGAGATATGCATTTTCAGTGATAATCTTCATGATTCTGCTGTTACAAGTGCGCAGAATCACCGAAATCGCTGTTTTCGTGCTATTGAATGCGATAAACATGTTTTCTGGCGTTTTCAGCACGCCACAGAGCGTTTGATGTGCGGAAACAGGGATATCTTCGTTTTCGTGGGGTTTCCAGCTGAGATATGCATTTTCAGTGATAATCTTCATGATTCTGCTGTTACAAGTGCGCAGAATCACCGAAATCGCTGTTTTCGTGCTATTGAATGCGAAAAACATGTTTTCTTGTGTTTTCAGCACTCCACAGAGCGTTTGACATGCGGAAACTGCGATATATTCGGTATCGTTGTTGTTTCCAGCTGAGATATGAATTTTCAGTGATAATCTTCATGATTCTGCTGTTACAAGTGTGCAGAATAATCGAAAACGCTGTTTTCGTGCTTTTGAATGCGAAAAACACGTTTTCTGGTGTTTTCAGCACTCCACATTGCGTTTGATATGCGGAAACTGCCATATCTTCGGTATCGTTGTTGTTTCCAGCTGAGATATTCATTTTCAGTGATAATCTTCATAATTCTGCTGTTACAAGTGTGCAGAATCACCGAAATCGCTGTTTTCGTGCTATTGAATGCGAAAAAAACGTTTTCTGGTGTTTTCAGCACCCGACAGTGCTTTTGATGTGCGGAAACAGGGATATCTTCGTTTTCGTGGGGTTTCCAGCTGAGATATGCATTTTCAGTGATAATCTTCATGATTCTGCTGTTACAAGTGCGCAGAATCACCGAAATCGCTGTTTTCGTGCTATTGAATGCGAAAAACATGTTTTCTTGTGTTTTCAGCACTCCACAGAGCGTTTGACATGCGGAAACTGCGATATATTCGGTATCGTTGTTGTTTCCAGCTGAGATATGAATTTTCAGTGATAATCTTCATGATTCTGCTGTTACAAGTGTGCAGAATCACCGAAATCGCTGTTTTCGTGCTATTGAATGCGAAAAACATGTTTTCTGGTGTTTTCAGCACTCCACAGAGCGTTTGACATGCGGAAACTGCGATATATTCGGAATCGTTGGGATTCCAGCTGAGATATGCATTTTCAGTGATAATCTTCATGATTCTGCTGTTACAAGTGTGCAGAATAATCGAAAACGCTGTTTTCGTGCTTTTGAATGCGAAAAAAATGTTTTCAGGTGTTTTCAGCACGCCACAGTACGTTTGACATGCGGAAACTGCGATATCTTCGGTATCGTTGGGTTTCCAGCTGAGATATGCATTTTCGGTGATAATCTTCATGATTCTGCTGTTACAAGTGTGCAGAATCACCGAAATCGCTGTTTTCGTGCTATTGAATGCGATAAACATGTTTTCTGGCGTTTTCAGCACGCCACAGAGCGTTTGATGTGCGGAAACAGGGATATCTTCGTTTTCGTGGGGTTTCCAGCTGAGATATGCATTTTCAGTGATAATCTTCATGATTCTGCTGTTACAAGTGCGCAGAATCACCGAAATCGCTGTTTTCGTGCTATTGAATGCGAAAAACATGTTTTCTTGTGTTTTCAGCACTCCACAGAGCGTTTGACATGCGGAAACTGCGATATATTCGGTATCGTTGTTGTTTCCAGCTGAGATATGAATTTTCAGTGATAATCTTCATGATTCTGCTGTTACAAGTGTGCAGAATAATCGAAAACGCTGTTTTCGTGCTTTTGAATGCGAAAAACACGTTTTCTGGTGTTTTCAGCACTCCACATTGCGTTTGATATGCGGAAACTGCCATATCTTCGGTATCGTTGTTGTTTCCAGCTGAGATATTCATTTTCAGTGATAATCTTCATAATTCTGCTGTTACAAGTGTGCAGAATCACCGAAATCGCTGTTTTCGTGCTATTGAATGCGAAAAAAACGTTTTCTGGTGTTTTCAGCACCCGACAGTGCTTTTGATGTGCGGAAACAGGGATATCTTCGTTTTCGTGGGGTTTCCAGCTGAGATATGCATTTTCAGTGATAATCTTCATGATTCTGCTGTTACAAGTGCGCAGAATCACCGAAATCGCTGTTTTCGTGCTATTGAATGCGATAAACATGTTTTCTGGCGTTTTCAGCACGCCACAGAGCGTTTGATGTGCGGAAACAGGGATATCTTCGTTTTCGTGGGGTTTCCAGCTGAGATATGCATTTTCAGTGATAATCTTCATGATTCTGCTGTTACAAGTGCGCAGAATCACCGAAATCGCTGTTTTCGTGCTATTGAATGCGAAAAACATGTTTTCTTGTGTTTTCAGCACTCCACAGAGCGTTTGACATGCGGAAACTGCGATATATTCGGTATCGTTGTTGTTTCCAGCTGAGATATGAATTTTCAGTGATAATCTTCATGATTCTGCTGTTACAAGTGTGCAGAATAATCGAAAACGCTGTTTTCGTGCTTTTGAATGCGAAAAACACGTTTTCTGGTGTTTTCAGCACTCCACATTGCGTTTGATATGCGGAAACTGCCATATCTTCGGTATCGTTGTTGTTTCCAGCTGAGATATTCATTTTCAGTGATAATCTTCATAATTCTGCTGTTACAAGTGTGCAGAATCACCGAAATCGCTGTTTTCGTGCTATTGAATGCGAAAAAAACGTTTTCTGGTGTTTTCAGCACCCGACAGTGCTTTTGATGTGCGGAAACAGGGATATCTTCGTTTTCGTGGGGTTTCCAGCTGAGATATGCATTTTCAGTGATAATCTTCATGATTCTGCTGTTACAAGTGCGCAGAATCACCGAAATCGCTGTTTTCGTGCTATTGAATGCGAAAAACATGTTTTCTTGTGTTTTCAGCACTCCACAGAGCGTTTGACATGCGGAAACTGCGATATATTCGGTATCGTTGTTGTTTCCAGCTGAGATATGAATTTTCAGTGATAATCTTCATGATTCTGCTGTTACAAGTGTGCAGAATCACCGAAATCGCTGTTTTCGTGCTATTGAATGCGAAAAACATGTTTTCTGGTGTTTTCAGCACTCCACAGAGCGTTTGACATGCGGAAACTGCGATATATTCGGAATCGTTGGGATTCCAGCTGAGATATGCATTTTCAGTGATAATCTTCATGATTCTGCTGTTACAAGTGTGCAGAATAATCGAAAACGCTGTTTTCGTGCTTTTGAATGCGAAAAAAATGTTTTCAGGTGTTTTCAGCACGCCACAGTACGTTTGACATGCGGAAACTGCGATATCTTCGGTATCGTTGGGTTTCCAGCTGAGATATGCATTTTCGGTGATAATCTTCATGATTCTGCTGTTACAAGTGTGCAGAATCACCGAAATCGCTGTTTTCGTGCTATTGAATGCGATAAACATGTTTTCTGGCGTTTTCAGCACGCCACAGAGCGTTTGATGTGCGGAAACAGGGATATCTTCGTTTTCGTGGGGTTTCCAGCTGAGATATGCATTTTCAGTGATAATCTTCATGATTCTGCTGTTACAAGTGCGCAGAATCACCGAAATCGCTGTTTTCGTGCTATTGAATGCGAAAAACATGTTTTCTTGTGTTTTCAGCACTCCACAGAGCGTTTGACATGCGGAAACTGCGATATATTCGGTATCGTTGTTGTTTCCAGCTGAGATATGAATTTTCAGTGATAATCTTCATGATTCTGCTGTTACAAGTGTGCAGAATAATCGAAAACGCTGTTTTCGTGCTTTTGAATGCGAAAAACACGTTTTCTGGTGTTTTCAGCACTCCACATTGCGTTTGATATGCGGAAACTGCCATATCTTCGGTATCGTTGTTGTTTCCAGCTGAGATATTCATTTTCAGTGATAATCTTCATAATTCTGCTGTTACAAGTGTGCAGAATCACCGAAATCGCTGTTTTCGTGCTATTGAATGCGAAAAAAACGTTTTCTGGTGTTTTCAGCACCCGACAGTGCTTTTGATGTGCGGAAACAGGGATATCTTCGTTTTCGTGGGGTTTCCAGCTGAGATATGCATTTTCAGTGATAATCTTCATGATTCTGCTGTTACAAGTGCGCAGAATCACCGAAATCGCTGTTTTCGTGCTATTGAATGCGAAAAACATGTTTTCTTGTGTTTTCAGCACTCCACAGAGCGTTTGACATGCGGAAACTGCGATATATTCGGTATCGTTGTTGTTTCCAGCTGAGATATGAATTTTCAGTGATAATCTTCATGATTCTGCTGTTACAAGTGTGCAGAATCACCGAAATCGCTGTTTTCGTGCTATTGAATGCGAAAAACACGTTTTCTGGTGTTTTCAGCACTCCACAGTGCGTTTGATATGCGGAAACTGCGACATCTTCGGTATCGTTGGGTTTCCAGCGGAGATATGCATTTTCGGTGATAATCTTCATGATTCTGTTGTTAAAAGTGTGCAGAATCACCGAAATCGCTGTTTTCGTGCAACTGAATGCGAAAAACATGTTTTCTGGTGTTTTCAGCACTCCACAGAGCGTTTGACATGCGGAAACTGCGATATCTTCGGTATCGTTGTTGTTTCCAGCTGAGATATGCATTTTCAGTGATAATCTTCATGATTCTGCTGTTACAAGTGCGCAGAATCACCGAAATCGCTGTTTTCGTGCTATTGAATGCGAAAAACATGTCTTCTGGTGTTTTCAGCACTCCACAGACGGTTGACATGCGGAAACTGCGATATATTCGGAATCGTTGGGTTTCCAGCTGAGTTAGGCATTTTCAGTGATAATCTTCATGATTCTGCTGTTACAAGTGTGCAGAATCACCGAAGTCGCTGTTTTCGTGCTATTGAATGCGAAAAACACGTTTTCTAGTGTTTTCAGCACCCGACAGTGCTTTTGATGTGCGGAAACTGCGATATCTTCGTTTTCGTGGGGTTTCCAGCTGAGATATGCATTTTCAGTGATAATCTTCATGATTCTGCTGTTACAAGTGTGCAGAATAATCGAAAACGCTGTTTTCGTGCTTTTGAATGCGAAAAACACGTTTTCTGGTGTTTTCAGCACTCCACAGTGCGTTTGATATGCGGAAACTGCCATATCTTCGGTATCGTTGTTGTTTCCAGCTGAGATATGCATTTTCAGTGATAATCTTCATGATTCTGGTGTTACAAGTGTGCAGAATATTCGAAAACGCTGTTTTCGTGCTTTTGAATGCGAAAAACACGTTTTCTGGTGTTTTCAGCACTCCACAGTGCGTTTGATATGCGGAAACTGCGACATCTTCGGTATCGTTGTAGTTTCCTGCTGAGATATGCAATTTCAGTGATAATCTTCATGATTCTGCTGTTACAAGTGCGCAGAATCACCGAAATCGCTGTTTTCGTGCTATTGAATGCGAAAAACATGTTTTCTGGTGTTTTCAGCACGCCACAGTACGTTTGACATGCGGAAACTGCGATATCTTCGGTATCGTTGGGTTTCCAGCTGAGATATGCATTTTCGGTGATAATCTTCATGATTCTGCTGTTACAAGTGTGCAGAATCACCGAAATCGCTGTTTTCGTGCTATTGAATGCGAAAAACACGTTTTCAAGTGTTTTCAGCACCCGACAGTGCTTTTGATGTGCGGAAACAGGGATATCTTCGTTTTCGTGGGGTTTCCAGCTGAGATATGCATTTTCAGTGATAATCTTCATGATTCTGCTGTTACAAGTGTGCAGAATAATCGAAAACCCTGTTTTCGTGCTTTTGAATGCGAAAAACACGTTTTCTGGTGTTTTCAGCACTCCACATTGCGTTTGATATGCGGAAACTGCCATATCTTCGGTATCGTTGTTGTTTCCAGCTGAGATATTCATTTTCAGTGATAATCTTCATAATTCTGCTGTTACAAGTGTGCAGAATCACCGAAATCGCTGTTTTCGTGCTATTGAATGCGAAAAAAACGTTTTCTGGTGTTTTCAGCACCCGACAGTGCTTTTGATGTGCGGAAACAGGGATATCTTCGTTTTCGTGGGGTTTCCAGCTGAGATATGCATTTTCAGTGATAATCTTCATGATTCTGCTGTTACAAGTGCGCAGAATCACCGAAATCGCTGTTTTCGTGCTATTGAATGCGAAAAACATGTTTTCTTGTGTTTTCAGCACTCCACAGAGCGTTTGACATGCGGAAACTGCGATATATTCGGTATCGTTGTTGTTTCCAGCTGAGATATGAATTTTCAGTGATAATCTTCATGATTCTGCTGTTACAAGTGTGCAGAATCACCGAAATCGCTGTTTTCGTGCTATTGAATGCGAAAAACATGTTTTCTGGTGTTTTCAGCACTCCACAGAGCGTTTGACATGCGGAAACTGCGATATATTCGGAATCGTTGGGATTCCAGCTGAGTTATGCATTTTCAGTGATAATCTTCATGATTCTGCTGTTACAAGTGTGCAGAATCACCGAAATCGCTGTTTTCGTGCTATTGAATGCGAAAAAAACGTTTTCTGGTGTTTTCAGCACCCGACAGTGCTTTTGATGTGCGGAAACAGGGATATCTTCGTTTTCGTGGGGTTTCCAGCTGAGATATGCATTTTCAGTGATAATCTTCATGATTCTGCTGTTACAAGTGCGCAGAATCACCGAAATCGCTGTTTTCGTGCTATTGAATGCGATAAACATGTTTTCTGGCGTTTTCAGCACGCCACAGAGCGTTTGATGTGCGGAAACAGGGATATCTTCGTTTTCGTGGGGTTTCCAGCTGAGATATGCATTTTCAGTGATAATCTTCATGATTCTGCTGTTACAAGTGCGCAGAATCACCGAAATCGCTGTTTTCGTGCTATTGAATGCGAAAAACATGTTTTCTTGTGTTTTCAGCACTCCACAGAGCGTTTGACATGCGGAAACTGCGATATATTCGGTATCGTTGTTGTTTCCAGCTGAGATATGAATTTTCAGTGATAATCTTCATGATTCTGCTGTTACAAGTGTGCAGAATAATCGAAAACGCTGTTTTCGTGCTTTTGAATGCGAAAAACACGTTTTCTGGTGTTTTCAGCACTCCACATTGCGTTTGATATGCGGAAACTGCCATATCTTCGGTATCGTTGTTGTTTCCAGCTGAGATATTCATTTTCAGTGATAATCTTCATAATTCTGCTGTTACAAGTGTGCAGAATCACCGAAATCGCTGTTTTCGTGCTATTGAATGCGAAAAAAACGTTTTCTGGTGTTTTCAGCACCCGACAGTGCTTTTGATGTGCGGAAACAGGGATATCTTCGTTTTCGTGGGGTTTCCAGCTGAGATATGCATTTTCAGTGATAATCTTCATGATTCTGCTGTTACAAGTGCGCAGAATCACCGAAATCGCTGTTTTCGTGCTATTGAATGCGAAAAACATGTTTTCTTGTGTTTTCAGCACTCCACAGAGCGTTTGACATGCGGAAACTGCGATATATTCGGTATCGTTGTTGTTTCCAGCTGAGATATGAATTTTCAGTGATAATCTTCATGATTCTGCTGTTACAAGTGTGCAGAATCACCGAAATCGCTGTTTTCGTGCTATTGAATGCGAAAAACATGTTTTCTGGTGTTTTCAGCACTCCACAGAGCGTTTGACATGCGGAAACTGCGATATATTCGGAATCGTTGGGATTCCAGCTGAGATATGCATTTTCAGTGATAATCTTCATGATTCTGCTGTTACAAGTGTGCAGAATAATCGAAAACGCTGTTTTCGTGCTTTTGAATGCGAAAAAAATGTTTTCAGGTGTTTTCAGCACGCCACAGTACGTTTGACATGCGGAAACTGCGATATCTTCGGTATCGTTGGGTTTCCAGCTGAGATATGCATTTTCGGTGATAATCTTCATGATTCTGCTGTTACAAGTGTGCAGAATCACCGAAATCGCTGTTTTCGTGCTATTGAATGCGATAAACATGTTTTCTGGCGTTTTCAGCACGCCACAGAGCGTTTGATGTGCGGAAACAGGGATATCTTCGTTTTCGTGGGGTTTCCAGCTGAGATATGCATTTTCAGTGATAATCTTCATGATTCTGCTGTTACAAGTGCGCAGAATCACCGAAATCGCTGTTTTCGTGCTATTGAATGCGAAAAACATGTTTTCTTGTGTTTTCAGCACTCCACAGAGCGTTTGACATGCGGAAACTGCGATATATTCGGTATCGTTGTTGTTTCCAGCTGAGATATGAATTTTCAGTGATAATCTTCATGATTCTGCTGTTACAAGTGTGCAGAATAATCGAAAACGCTGTTTTCGTGCTTTTGAATGCGAAAAACACGTTTTCTGGTGTTTTCAGCACTCCACATTGCGTTTGATATGCGGAAACTGCCATATCTTCGGTATCGTTGTTGTTTCCAGCTGAGATATTCATTTTCAGTGATAATCTTCATAATTCTGCTGTTACAAGTGTGCAGAATCACCGAAATCGCTGTTTTCGTGCTATTGAATGCGAAAAAAACGTTTTCTGGTGTTTTCAGCACCCGACAGTGCTTTTGATGTGCGGAAACAGGGATATCTTCGTTTTCGTGGGGTTTCCAGCTGAGATATGCATTTTCAGTGATAATCTTCATGATTCTGCTGTTACAAGTGCGCAGAATCACCGAAATCGCTGTTTTCGTGCTATTGAATGCGAAAAACATGTTTTCTTGTGTTTTCAGCACTCCACAGAGCGTTTGACATGCGGAAACTGCGATATATTCGGTATCGTTGTTGTTTCCAGCTGAGATATGAATTTTCAGTGATAATCTTCATGATTCTGCTGTTACAAGTGTGCAGAATCACCGAAATCGCTGTTTTCGTGCTATTGAATGCGAAAAACATGTTTTCTGGTGTTTTCAGCACTTCACAGAGCGTTTGACATGCGGAAACTGCGATATATTCGGAATCGTTGGGTTTCCAGCTGAGTTATGCATTTTCAGTGATAATCTTCATGATTCTGCTGTTACAAGTGTGCAGAATCACCGAAATCGCTGTTTTCGTGCTATTGACTGCGAAAAACACGTTTTCAAGTGTTTTCAGCACCCGACAGTGCTTTTGATGTGCGGAAACAGGGATATCTTCGTTTTCGTGGGGTTTCCAGCTGAGATATGCATTTTCAGTGATAATCTTCATGATTCTGCTGTTACAAGTGTGCAGAATAATCGAAAACGCTGTTTTCGTGCTTTTGAATGCGAAAAACACGTTTTCAAGTGTTTTCAGCACCCGACAGTGCTTTTGATGTGCGGAAACAGGGATATCTTCGTTTTCGTGGGGTTTCCAGCTGGGATATGCATTTTCAGTGATAATCTTCATGATTCTGCTGTTACAAGTGTGCAGAATCACCGAAATCGCTGTTTTCGTGCTATTGAATGCGAAAATCATGTTTTCTTGTGTTTTCAGCACTCCACAGAGCGTCTGACATGCGGAAACTGCGATATCTTCGGTATCGTTGGGTTTCCAGCTGAGATATGCATTTTCAGTGATAATTTTCATGATTCTGCTGTTACAAGTGTGCAGAATCACCGAAGTCGCTGTTCTCGTGCTATTGAATGCGAAAAACACGTTTTCTAGTGTTTTCAGCACCCGACAGTGCTTTTGATGTGCGGAAACAGGGATATCTTCGTTTTCGTGGGGTTTCCAGCTGAGATATGCATTTTCAGTGGTAATCTTCATGATTCCACTGTTACAAGTGTGCAGAATAACCGAAATCGCTGTTTTCGTGCTTTTGAATGCGACAAACACGTTTTCTAGTGTTTTCAGCACCCGACAGTGCGTTTGATGTGCGGAAACAGGGATATCTTCGTTTTCGTGGGGTTTCCAGCTGAGATATGCATTTTCAGTGATAATCTTCATGATTCTGCTGTTACAAGTGTGCAGAATAACCGAAATCGCTGTTTTCGTGCTATTGTATGCGAAAAACATGTTTTCTGGTGTTTTCAGCACTCCACAGAGCGTTTGACATGCGGAAACTGCGATATCTTCGGAATCGTTGGGCTTCCAGCTGAGATATGCATTTTCAGTGATAATCTTCATGATTCTGCTGTTACAAGTGTGCAGAATCACCGAAATCGCTGTTTTCGTGCTATTGAATGCGAAAAACACGTTTTCTAGTGTTTTCAGCACCCGACAGTGCTTTTAATGTGCGGAAACAGGGATATCTTCGTTTTCGTGGGGTTTCCAGCTGAGATATGCATTTTCAGTGATAATCTTCATGATTCTGCTGTTACAAGTGTGCAGAATAACCGAAATCGCTGTTTTAGTGCTATTGAATGCGAAAAACACGTTTTCTGGTGTGTTCAGCACTCCACAGTGCGTTTGATATGCGGAAACTGCGATATCTTCGGTATCGTTGTTGTTTCCAGCTGAGATATGCATTTTCTACGATAATCTTCGAGTTACTTCTGTGACAAGTGTGCAGAATCACCGAAATCGCTGTTTTCGTGCTATTGAATGCGAAAAACACGTTTTCTGGTGTTTTCAGCACTCCACAGTGCTTTTGATATGCGGAAACTGCCACATCTTCGGTATCGTTGTTGTTTCCAGCTGAGATATGCATTTTCAGAGATAATGTTCATGATTCTGTGGTTACAAGTGTGCAGAATAACCGAAATCGCTGTTTTAGTGCTATTGAATGCGAAAAACACGTTTTCTAGTGTTTTCAGCACCCGACAGTGCGTTTGATGTGCGGAAACAGGGATATCTTCGTTTTCGTGGGGTTTCCAGCTGAGATATGCATTTTCAGTGATAATCTTCATGATTCTGCTGTTACAAGTGTGCAGAATAACCGAAATCGCTGTTTTAGTGCTATTGAATGCGAAAAACACGTTTTCTAGTGTTTTCAGCACCCGACAGTGCGTTTGATGTGCGGAAACAGGGATATCTTCGTTTTCGTGGGGTTTCCAGCTGAGATATGCATTTTCAGTGATAATCTTCATGATTCTGCTGTTACAGGTGTGCAGAAACACCGAAATCGCTGTTTTCGTGCTATTGAATGCGAAAAACACGTTTTCTGGTGTTTTCAGCACTCCACAGTGCGTTTGATATGCGGAAACTGCCACATCTTCGGTATCGTTGTTGTTTCCAGCTGAGATATGCATTTTCAGTGATAATCTTCATGATTCTGTGGTTACAAGTGTGCAGAATAACCGAAATCGCTGTTTTAGTGCTATTGAATGCGAAAAACACGTTTTCTAGTGTTTTCAGCACCCGACAGTGCTTTTAATGTGCGGAAACAGGGATATCTTCGTTTTCGTGGGGTTTCCACCTGAGATATGCATTTTCAGTGATAATCTTCATGATTCTGCTGTTACAAGTGTGCAGAATAACCGAAATCGCTGTTTTAGTGCTATTGAATGCGAAAAACACGTTTTCTGGTGTGTTCAGCACTCCACAGGGCGTTTGATATGCAGAACCGGCGATATCTTGGTTTTCGTGGGGTTTGCAGCTGAGATATGCATTTTCTGCGATAATCTTGGTGAGACTTTAGTCACAAGTATGCAGAATCATCTAGATCGCACGTTTCGAGCTATTTAATGCGAAAGAACAAGTTTTCTGGTGTTTTGACCACTCCACAGTGCGTTTGATATGTAGAGCCGCCGATAACTTGGTTTTCGTGGGGTTTCCAGCTGAAATATGCATTTTCTGCGATAATCTTTGTGTTTCATCTTTGAGAAGTATGCAGAATCATCCAGAACGCTCTTTTCGAGCTAGTTAATGCGTGTAACACGTTTTCTGGTGTTTTCACCACTCCGCAGTGCGTCTGATATGCAGAACCGGCGATATCTTGATTTTCGTGGTGTTTCCAGCTGAGATATGCATTTTCTGCGATAATATTGGTGAGACTTCTGTCCCAAGTATGCAGTATCATCGATATCGCTCTTTTCGAGCTATTTAATGCGAGAAACACGTTATCTGGTGTTTTGACCACTCCACAGTGCGTTTGATATGTAGAGCCGCCGATAACTTCGTTTTCGTGGGGTTTCCAGCTGAAATATGCATTTTCTGCGATGATCTTGGTGAGTCTTCTGTCAGAAGTATGCTGAATCATCTAGATCGCACTTTTCGAGCTATTTAATGCGAGAAACACGTTATCTGGTGTTTTCACCACTCCACAGTGCGTTTGATATGCAGAACCAGCGATATCTTGGTTTTCGTGGGGTTTCAAGCTGAGATATGCATTTTCTGCGATAATATTGGTGAGACTTCAGTCAGAGGTATGCTGAATCATCTAGATCGCTCTTTTCGAGATACCTATTGCACGAAACACGTTTTCTGCTGCTTTCACCACTCCACAGTACTTTTGACATGCAGAACCGGCGACATCTTGATTTTCGTGATGTTTCTAGCTGAGATATGCATTTTCTGCGATAATATTGGTGAGACTTCAGTCAGAATTATGCAGAATCATCTAGATCGCACGTTTCGAGCTATTTATTGCGAAAAAACAAGTTTTCTGGTGTTTTGAGCACTCCACAGTGCGTTTGATATGTAGAATTGCCGATAACTTGGTTTTCGTGGGGTTTCCAGCTGAAATATGCATTTTCTGCGAAAATCTTGGTGTTTCATCTATGAGAAGTATGCAGAATCATCGAGAACGCTCTTTTCGAGCTAGTTATTGCGAGAAACACGTTGTCTGGTTGTTTTCACCACTCCACAGTGCGTTTGATATGCAGAACCGGCGACATCTTGATTTTCGTGAGGTTTCAAGCTGAGATATGCATTTTCTGCGATAATATTGGTGAGACTTCAGTCAGAAGTATGCAGAATCATCTATATCGCACGTTTCGAGCTATTTAATTCGAAAAAACAAGTTTTGTGGTGTTTTGACCACTCCACAGTGCGTTTGATATGTAGAATTGCCTATAACTTGGTTTTCGTGGGGTTTCCAGCTGAGATATGCATTTTCTGCTATAATATTGGTGAGACTTCAGTCAGAAGTATGCAGAATCTTCGAGAACGCTCTTTTCGAGCTACTTAATGCGAGAAACACGTTTTCTGGTGTTTTCACCACTCCACAGTACGTTTGATGTGCAGAACCAGCGATATCTTGGTTTTCGTGGGGTTTCAAGCTGAGATATGCATTTTCTGCGATAATATTGGTGAGACTTCAGTCAGAAGTATGCAGAATCATCTAGATCGCTCGTTTCGAGCTATTTAATGCGAAAAAACAAGTTTTCTGGTGTTTTGACCACTCCACAGTGCGTTTGATATGTAGAGACACCGATAACTTGGTTTTCGTGGGGTTTCCAGCTGAGACATGCATTTTCTACGATAATCTTGGATATTCTTCTGTGAGAAGTTTGCAGAATCACAGAAATCGCTCTATTCGAGCTATTTAATGCGAGAAACACGTTATCTGGTTGTTTTCACCACTCCACAGTGCGTTTGATATACAGAACCGGCGACATCTTGATTTTCGTGATGTTTCTAGCTGAGATATGCATTTTCTGCGATAATATTGGTGAGACTTCAGTCAGAAGTATGCAGAATCACCTAGATCGCTCGTTTCGAGCTATTTAATGCGAAAAAACAAGTTGTCTGGTGTGTTGACCACTCCACAGTGCGTTTGATATGTAGAGCCGCCGATAGCTTGGTTTTCGTGGTGTTTCCAGCTGAAATATGCATTTTCTGCGATAATCTTGGTGAGTCTTCTGTCAGAAGTATGCAGAATCATCGAGATCGCTCTATTCGAGCTATTTAATGCGAGAAACACGTTATCTGGTTGTTTTCATCACTCCACAGGGCGTTTGATATGCAGAACCGGCGATATCTTGGTTTTCGTGGGGTTTGCAGCTGAGATATGCATTTTCTGCGATAATCTTGGTGAGACTGTAGTCAGAAGTATGCAGAATCATCTGGATCGCTCGTTTCGAGCTATTTAATGCGAAAAAACAAGTTTTCTGGTGTTTTGACCACTCCACAGTGCGTTTGATATGCAGAACCGGCGACATCTTGGTTTTCGTCGGGTTTCAAGCTGAGATATTCATTTTCTGCGATAATATTGGTGAGACTTCTGTCCGAAGTATGCAGAATCATCGATATCGCTCTTTTCGAGCTATTTAATGCGAGGAACACGTTATCTGGTGTTTTGACCACTCCACAGTGCGTTTGATATGTAGAGCCGCCGATAACTTGGTTTTCGTGGGGTTTCCAGCTGAAATATGCATTTTCTGCGATAATCTTGGTGTTTCATCAATGAGAAGTATGCAGAATCATCGAGAACGCTCTTTTCGAGCTAGTTAATGCGAGAAACACGTTTTCTGGTGTTTTCACCACTCCACAGTGCGTTTGATATGTAGAGCCGCCTATAGCTTGGTTATCGTGGGGTTTCCCGCTGAGATGTGCATTTTCTGCGATAATCTTGGTGAGTCATCTGTCAGAAGTATGCAGAATCATCGAGATCGCTCTATTCGAGCTGTTTAATGCGAGGAACCGTTATCTGGTTGTTTTCACCACTCCACAGTGCGTTTGATATGCAGAACCGGCGACATCTTGATTTTCGTGATGTTTCTAGCTGAGATATGCATTTTCTGCGATAATATAGGTGAAACTACAGTCAGAAGTATGCAGAATCATCTGGATCGCTCGTTTCGAGCTATTTAATGCGAAAAAACCAGTTTTCTGCTGTTTTGACCACACCACAGTGCGTTTGATATGCAGAAATGGCGAAATCTTGGTTTTCGACGGTTTTCATCCTGAGGTATGCATTTTCTGCGATAATCTTGGTGCGACTTCTGTCAGAAGTATGCAGAATCATCGAGATCGCTCTTTTCGAGCTATTTAGTGCGAGAAACACGTAATCTGGTGTATTGACCACTGCACAGTGCGTTTGATATGCAGAACCGGCGATATCTTGATTTTCGTGGTGTTTCCAGCAGAGATATGCATTTTCTGCGATAATCTTGGTGAGTCTTCTGTCAGAAGTATGCAGAATCTTCGAGAACGCTGTTTTCGAGCTACTTAATGCGAGAAACACGTTTTCTGGTGTTTTCACCACTCCACACTACATTTGACATGCAGAACCGGAGATATCTTGGTTTCGGTCTGGTTTCCAGGTGAGATATGCATTTTCTGCGATAATCTTGGTGAGTCTTCTGTCAGAAGTATGCAGAATCATCGAGATCCCTCTTTTCGAGCTATTTAATGCGAGACACACGTTTTCTGGTGTTTTCTCCACTCCACAGTACGTTTGATGTGCAGAACCGGAGATAACTTGGTTTTCGTGAGGTTTCAAGCTGAGATATTCATTTTCTGCGATAATCTTGGTGGGACTTCAGTCAGAAGTATGCAGAATAATCGAGATCGCTCTATTCGAGCTGTTTAATGCGACAAACCGTTATCTGATTGTTTTCACCACTCCACAGTGCGTTTGATATGCAGAACCGGCGACATCTTGATTTTCGTGATGTTTCTCGCTGAGATATGCATTTTCTGCGATAATATAGGTGAAACTACAGTCAGAAGTATGCAGAATCATCTAGATCGCTCGTTTCGAGCTATTTAATGCGAGAAACACGTTTTCTGGTGTTTTGACCACTCCACAGTGCGTTTGATATGTAGAGCCGCCAATAACTTGGTTTTCGTGGGGTTTCCAGCTGAAATATGCATTTTCTGCGATAAGCTTGGTGTTTCATCTATGAGAAGTATGCAGAATCATCGAGAACGCTCTTTTCGAGCTAGTTAATGCGAGAAACACGTTTTCTGGTGTTTTCACCACTCCACAGTGCGTTTGATATGTAGAGCCGCCGATAGCTTGGTTATCGTGGGGTTTCCCGCTGAGATATGCATTTTCTGCGATAATCTTGGTGAGTCATCTGTCAGAAGTATGCAGAATCATCGAGAACGCTCTTTTCGAGCTAGTTAATGCGAGAAACACGTTTTCTGGTGTTTTCACCACTCCACAGTGCGTTTGATATGTAGAGCCGCCGATAGCTTGGTTATCGTGGGGTTTCCCGCTGAGATATGCATTTTCTGCGATAATCTTGGTGAGTCATCTGTCAGAAGTATGCAGAATCATCGAGATCGCTCTATTCGAGCTGTTTAATGCGAGAAACCGTTATCTGGTTGTTTTCACCACTCCACAGTGCGTTGGATATGCAGAACCGGCGACATCTTGATTTTCGTGATGTTTCTAGCTGAGATATGCATTTTCTGCGATAATATAGGTGAAACTACAGTCAGAAGTATGCAGAATCATCTGGATCGCTCGTTTCGAGCTATTTAATGCGAAAAAACCAGTTTTCTGCTGCTTTGACCACAGCACAGTGCGTTTGATATGCAGAAATGGCGAAATCTTGGTTTTCGACGGTTTTCATCCTGAGGAATGCATTTTCTGCGATAATCTTGGTGCGACTTCTGTCAGAAGTATGCAGAATCACCTAGATCGCTCGTTTCGAGCTATTTAATGCGAAAAAACAAGTTTTCTGGTGTTTTGACCACTCCACAGTACGTTTGACATGTAGAGCCACCGATAACTTGGTTTTCGTGGGGTTTCCAGCTGAAATATGCATTTTCTGCGATAATCTTTGTGAGACTTCAGTCAGAAGTTTGCAGAATCACCTAGATCGCTCGTTTCGAGCTATTTAATGCGAAAAAACAAGTTTTCTGGTGTTTTGACCACTCCACAGTGCGTTTGATATGTAGAGACACCGATAACTTGGTTTTCGTGGGGTTTCCAGCTGAGACATGCATTTTCTACGATAATCTTGGATATTCTTCTGTGAAAAGTTTGCAGAATCACAGAAATCGCTCTATTCGAGCTATTTAATGCGAGAAACACGTTATCTGGTTGTTTTCACCACTCCACAGTGCGTTTGATATGCAGAACCGGCGACATCTTGATTTTCGTGATGTTTCTAGCTGAGATATGCATTTTCTGCGATAATATTGGTGAGACTTCAGTCAGAATTATGCAGAATCATCTAGATCGCACGTTTCGAGCTATTTATTGCGAAAAAACAAGTTTTCTGGTGTTTTGAGCACTCCACAGTGCGTTTGATATGTAGAATTGCCGATAACTTGGTTTTCGTGGGGTTTCCAGCTGAAATATGCATTTTCTGCGAAAATCTTGGTGTTTCATCTATGAGATGTATGCAGAATCATCGAGAACGCTCTTTTCGAGCTAGTTATTGCGAGAAACACGTTGTCTGGTTGTTTTCACCACTCCACAGTGCGTTTGATATGCAGAACCGGCGACATCTTGATTTTCGTGAGGTTTCAAGCTGAGATATGCATTTTCTGCGATAATATTGGTGAGACTTCAGTCAGAAGTATGCAGAATCATCTATATCGCACGTTTCGAGCTATTTAATTCGAAAAAACAAGTTTTGTGGTGTTTTGACCACTCCACAGTCCGTTTGATATGTAGAATTGCCTATAACTTGGTTTTCGTGGGGTTTCCAGCTGAGATATGCATTTTCTGCTATAATATTGGTGAGACTTCAGTCAGAAGTATGCAGAATCTTCGAGAACGCTCTTTTCGAGCTACTTAATGCGAGAAACACGTTTTCTGGTGTTTTCACCACTCCACAGTACGTTTGATGTGCAGAACCAGCGATATCTTGGTTTTCGTGGGGTTTCAAGCTGAGATATGCATTTTCTGCGATAATATTGGTGAGACTTCAGTCAGAAGTATGCAGAATCATCTAGATCGCTCGTTTCGAGCTATTTAATGCGAAAAAACAAGTTTTCTGGTGTTTTGACCACTCCACAGTGCGTTTGATATGTAGAGACACCGATAACTTGGTTTTCGTGGGGTTTCCAGCTGAGACATGCATTTTCTACGATAATCTTGGATATTCTTCTGTGAGAAGTTTGCAGAATCACAGAAATCGCTCTATTCGAGCTATTTAATGCGAGAAACACGTTATCTGGTTGTTTTCACCACTCCACAGTGCGTTTGATATACAGAACCGGCGACATCTTGATTTTCGTGATGTTTCTAGCTGAGATATGCATTTTCTGCGATAATATTGGTGAGACTTCAGTCAGAAGTATGCAGAATCACCTAGATCGCTCGTTTCGAGCTATTTAATGCGAAAAAACAAGTTGTCTGGTGTGTTGACCACTCCACAGTGCGTTTGATATGTAGAGCCGCCGATAGCTTGGTTTTCGTGGTGTTTCCAGCTGAAATATGCATTTTCTGCGATAATCTTGGTGAGTCTTCTGTCAGAAGTATGCAGAATCATCGAGATCGCTCTATTCGAGCTATTTAATGCGAGAAACACGTTATCTGGTTGTTTTCATCACTCCACAGGGCGTTTGATATGCAGAACCGGCGATATCTTGGTTTTCGTGGGGTTTGCAGCTGAGATATGCATTTTCTGCGATAATCTTGGTGAGACTGTAGTCAGAAGTATGCAGAATCATCTGGATCGCTCGTTTCGAGCTATTTAATGCGAAAAAACAAGTTTTCTGGAGTTTTGACCACTCCACAGTGCGTTTGATATGCAGAACCGGCGACATCTTGGTTTTCGTCGGGTTTCAAGCTGAGATATTCATTTTCTGCGATAATATTGGTGAGACTTCTGTCCGAAGTATGCAGAATCATCGATATCGCTCTTTTCGAGCTATTTAATGCGAGGAACACGTTATCTGGTGTTTTGACCACTCCACAGTGCGTTTGATATGTAGAGCCGCCGATAACTTGGTTTTCGTGGGATTTCCAGCTGAAATATGCATTTTCTGCGATAATCTTGGTGTTTCATCAATGAGAAGTATGCAGAATCATCGAGAACGCTCTTTTCGAGCTAGTTAATGCGAGAAACACGTTTTCTGGTGTTTTCACCACTCCACAGTGCGTTTGATATGTAGAGCCGCCTATAGCTTGGTTATCGTGGGGTTTCCCGCTGAGATGTGCATTTTCTGCGATAATCTTGGTGAGTCATCTGTCAGAAGTATGCAGAATCATCGAGATCGCTCTATTCGAGCTGTTTAATGCGAGGAACCGTTATCTGGTTGTTTTCACCACTCCACAGTGCGTTTGATATGCAGAACCGGCGACATCTTGATTTTCGTGATGTTTCTAGCTGAGATATGCATTTTCTGCGATAATATAGGTGAAACTACAGTCAGAAGTATGCAGAATCATCTGGATCGCTCGTTTCGAGCTATTTAATGCGAAAAAACCAGTTTTCTGCTGTTTTGACCACACCACAGTGCGTTTGATATGCAGAAATGGCGAAATCTTGGTTTTCGACGGTTTTCATCCTGAGGTATGCATTTTCTGCGATAATCTTGGTGCGACTTCTGTCAGAAGTATGCAGAATCATCGAGATCGCTCTTTTCGAGCTATTTAGTGCGAGAAACACGTAATCTGGTGTATTGACCACTGCACAGTGCGTTTGATATGCAGAACCGGCGATATCTTGATTTTCGTGGTGTTTCCAGCAGAGATATGCATTTTCTGCGATAATCTTGGTGAGTCTTCTGTCAGAAGTATGCAGAATCTTCGAGAACGCTCTTTTCGAGCTACTTAATGCGAGAAACACGTTTTCTGGTGTTTTCACCACTCCACACTACATTTGACATGCAGAACCGGAGATATCTTGGTTTCGGTCTGGTTTCCAGGTGAGATATGCATTTTCTGCGATAATCTTGGTGAGTCTTCTGTCAGAAGTATGCAGAATCATCGAGATCCCTCTTTTCGAGCTATTTAATGCGAGACACACGTTTTCTGGTGTTTTCTCCACTCCACAGTACGTTTGATGTGCAGAACCGGAGATAACTTGGTTTTCGAGAGGTTTCAAGCTGAGATATTCATTTTCTGCGATAATCTTGGTGGGACTTCAGTCAGAAGTATGCAGAATCATCGAGAACGCTCTTTTCGAGCTAGTTAATGCGAGAAACACGTTTTCTGGTGTTTTCACCACTCCACAGTGCGTTTGATATGTAGAGCCGCCGATAGCTTGGTTATCGTGGGGTTTCCCGCTGAGATATGCATTTTCTGCGATAATCTTGGTGAGTCATCTGTCAGAAGTATGCAGAATAATCGAGATCGCTCTATTCGAGCTGTTTAATGCGACAAACCGTTATCTGATTGTTTTCACCACTCCACAGTGCGTTTGATATGCAGAACCGGCGACATCTTGATTTTCGTGATGTTTCTAGCTGAGATATGCATTTTCTGCGATAATATAGGTGAAACTACAGTCAGAAGTATGCAGAATCATCTAGATCGCTCGTTTCGAGCTATTTAATGCGAGAAACACGTTTTCTGGTGTTTTGACCACTCCACAGTGCGTTTGATATGTAGAGCCGCCAATAACTTGGTTTTCGTGGGGTTTCCAGCTGAAATATGCATTTTCTGCGATAAGCTTGGTGTTTCATCTATGAGAAGTATGCAGAATCATCGAGAACGCTCTTTTCGAGCTAGTTAATGCGAGAAACACGTTTTCTGGTGTTTTCACCACTCCACAGTGCGTTTGATATGTAGAGCCGCCGATAGCTTGGTTATCGTGGGGTTTCCCGCTGAGATATGCATTTTCTGCGATAATCTTGGTGAGTCATCTGTCAGAAGTATGCAGAATCATCGAGATCGCTCTATTCGAGCTGTTTAATGCGAGAAACCGTTATCTGGTTGTTTTCACCACTCCACAGTGCGTTGGATATGCAGAACCGGCGACATCTTGATTTTCGTGATGTTTCTAGCTGAGATATGCATTTTCTGCGATAATATAGGTGAAACTACAGTCAGAAGTATGCAGAATCATCTGGATCGCTCGTTTCGAGCTATTTAATGCGAAAAAACCAGTTTTCTGCTGCTTTGACCACAGCACAGTGCGTTTGATATGCAGAAATGGCGAAATCTTGGTTTTCGACGGTTTTCATCCTGAGGAATGCATTTTCTGCGATAATCTTCGTGCGACTTCTGTCAGAAGTATGCAGAATCATCGAGATCGCTCTTTTCGAGCTATTTAGTGCGAGAAACACGTTATCTGGTGTATTGACCACTGCACAGTGCGTTTGATATGCAGAACCGGCGATATCTTGATTTTCGTGGTGTTTCCAGCAGAGATATGCATTTTCTGCGATAATCTTGGTGAGTCTTCTGTCAGAAGTATGCAGAATCTTCGAGAACGCTCTTTTCGAGCTACTTAATGCGAGAAACACGTTTTCTGGTGTTTTCACCACTCCACAGTACGTTTGATGTGCAGAACCGGCGATATCTTGGTTTTTGAGGGGTTTCCAGCTGAGATATACATTTTCTGCGATAATCTTGGTGAGTCTTCTGTCAGAAGTATGCTGAATCATCTAGATCGCTCTTTTCGAGCTATTTAATGCGAGAAACACGTTATCTGGTGTTTTCACCACTCCACAGTGCGTATGATATGCAGAACCGGCGATATCTTGGTTTTCGTGGGGTTTCAAGCTGAGATATGCATTTTCTGCGATAATCTTGGTGAGACTTCTGTCCGAAGTATGCTGAAACATCGAGATCGCTCTTTTCGATCTAGTTAATGCGAGAAAAACCTTATCCGGTGTTTTCACCACTCCACAGTGCGTTTGATATGCAGAACCGGCGACATCTTGGTTTTCGTGGGGTTTCAAGCTGAGATATGCATTTTCTGCGATAATCTTGGTGAGACTTCTGTCCGAAGTTTGCAGAATCATCGAGATCGCTCTTTTCGAGCTACTTAATGCGCGAAACACGTTTTCTGGTGTTTTCACCACTCCACGGTACGTTTGATGTGCAGAACCGGAGATAACTCGGTTTTCGTCGGGTTTCAAGCTGAGATATGCATTTTCTACGATAATCTTGGTGAGACTTCTGTCAGAAGTATGCAGGATCTTCGAGAACGCTCTTTTCGAGCTACTTAATGCGAGAAACACGTTTTCTGGTGTTATCACCACTCCACAGTGCGTTTGATATGCAGAACCGGCGACATCTTGGTTTTCGTGGGGTTTCAAGCTGAGATATGCATTTTCTGCGATAATCTTGGTGAGACTTCTGTCCGAAGTATGCTGAAACATCGAGATCGCTCTTTTCGATCTAGTTAATGCGAGAAAAACCTTATCCGGTGTTTTCACCACTCCACAGTGCGTTTGACATGCAGAACCAGCGATATCTTGGCTTTCGTGGGGTTTCAAGCTGAGATATGCATTTTTTACGATAATCTTGGTGAGACTTCTGTCCGAAGTATGAAGAAGCATCGAGATCGCTCTATTCGATCTATTTAATGCGTGAAACAGGTTTTCTGGGGTTTTCACCACTCCACAGTGCGTTTGATATGCTGAACACACCGATAACTTGGTTTTCGTGGGGTTTCCAGCTGAGACATGCATTTTCTACGATAATCTTGGATATTCTTCTGTGAGAAGTTTGCAGAATCACAGAAATCGCTCTATTCGAGCTATTTAATGCGAGAAACACGTTATCTGGTTGTTTTCACCACTCCACAGTGCGTTTGATATACAGAACCGGCGACATCTTGATTTTCGTGATGTTTCTAGCTGAGATATGCATTTTCTGCGATAATATTGGTGAGACTTCAGTCAGAAGTATGCAGAATCACCTAGATCGCTCGTTTCGAGCTATTTAATGCGAAAAAACAAGTTGTCTGGTGTGTTGACCACTCCACAGTGCGTTTGATATGTAGAGCCGCCGATAGCTTGGTTTTCGTGGTGTTTCCAGCTGAAATATGCATTTTCTGCGATAATCTTGGTGAGTCTTCTGTCAGAAGTATGCAGAATCATCGAGATCGCTCTATTCGAGCTATTTAATGCGAGAAACACGTTATCTGGTTGTTTTCATCACTCCACAGGGCGTTTGATATGCAGAACCGGCGATATCTTGGTTTTCGTGGGGTTTGCAGCTGAGATATGCATTTTCTGCGATAATCTTGGTGAGACTGTAGTCAGAAGTATGCAGAATCATCTGGATCGCTCGTTTCGAGCTATTTAATGCGAAAAAACAAGTTTTCTGGAGTTTTGACCACTCCACAGTGCGTTTGATATGCAGAACCGGCGACATCTTGGTTTTCGTCGGGTTTCAAGCTGAGATATTCATTTTCTGCGATAATATTGGTGAGACTTCTGTCCGAAGTATGCAGAATCATCGATATCGCTCTTTTCGAGCTATTTAATGCGAGGAACACGTTATCTGGTGTTTTGACCACTCCACAGTGCGTTTGATATGTAGAGCCGCCGATAACTTGGTTTTCGTGGGGTTTCCAGCTGAAATATGCATTTTCTGCGATAATCTTTGTGTTTCATCTATGAGAAGTATGCAGAATCATCTAGATCGCTCGTTTCGAGCTATTTGATGCGAGAAACGCGTTATCTGGTTGTTTTCACCACTCCACAGTGCGTTTGATATGCAGAACCGGCGACATCTTGATTTTCGTGAGGTTTCAAGCTGAGATATGCATTTTCTGCGATAATATTGGTGAGACTTCTGTCCGAAGAATGCAGAATCATCGAGATCGCGCTTTTCGAGCTATTTAATGCGAGAAACACGTTATCTGGTGTTTTCACCACTCCACAGTTGGTTTGATATGCAGAACCGGCGATATCTTGATTTTCGTGGTGTTTCCAGCTGAGATATGCATTTTCTGCGATAATATTGGTGAGACTTCAGTCAGAAGTATGCAGAATCTTCGAGATCGCTCTTTTCGAGCTACTTAGTGCGAGAAACACGTTTTCTGGTGTTTTCACCACTCCACAGTACGTTTGATGTGCAGAACCAGCGATATCTTGGTTTTCGTGGGGTTTCCAGCTGAGAAATGCACTTTCTACGATAATCTTGGATATTCTTCTGTGAGAAGTTTGCGGAATCACCGAAATCGCTGTTTTCGTGCTATTGAATGCGAAAAACAGGTTTTGTGGTGTTTTCAGCACTCCACAGTGCGTTTGACATGCGGAAACTGCAATATATTCGGTTTCGATGGGTTTCCAGATGAGATATGCATTTTCAGTGATAAGCTTCATGATTCTTCTGAGACAAGTGTGCAGAATCATCTAGATCGCTCTTTTCGAGCTATTTAATGCGAGAAACACGTTTTCTGGAGTATTCACCACGCCACAGTACGTTTGACATGCAGAAACGGAGATATCTTAGTTTCGGTCGGGTTTCAAGCTGAGATATGCATTTTCTGCGATAATATTGGTGAGACTTCAGTCAGAAGTATGCAGAATCGTCGAGATCGCTCGTTTCGAGCTATTTAATGCGAAGAAACAAGTTTTCTGGTGTTTTCAACATTCCACAGTGCGTTTGATATGCAGAAACGGCGATATCTTGATTTTCGTGGTGTTTCCCGCTGAGATATGCATTTTCAGTGATAATCGTCATGATTCTTCTGTGAGAAGTATGCAGTATCACCGAAATCGCAGTTTTCGGGCTATTGAATGCGAAAAACACGTTTTATGGTGTTTTCAGCACTCCACAGTGCGTTTGATATGCCGAAACTGCGATATCTTCGTTTTCGAGGGGTTTCCAGCTGAGACATGCATTTTCTACGATAATCTTGGATATTCTTCTGTGAGAAGTTTGCAGAATCACAGAAATCGCTCTATTCGAGCTATTTAATGCGAGAAACACGTTATCTGGTAGTTTTCACCACTCCACAGTGCGTTTGATATACAGAACCGGCGACATCTTGATTTTCGTGATGTTTCTAGCTGAGATATGCATTTTCTGCGATAATATTGGTGTTTCATCTATGAGAAGTATGCAGAATCATCGAGAACGCTCTTTTCGAGCTAGTTAATGCGAGAAACACGTTTTCTGGTGTTTTCACCACTCCACAGAGCATCTGATATGCAGAACCGGCGATATCTTGGTTTTCGTGGGGTTTCCAGCTGAGATATGCATTTTCTGCTACAATATTTTTTAGACTTCAGTCAGAAGTATGCATAATCATCTAGATCGCTCGTTTCGAGCTATTTAATGCGAAAAAACAAGTTTTCTGGTGTTTTGACCACTCCACAGTGCGTTTGATATGCAGAACCGGCGACATCTTGGATTTCGTCGGGTTTCAAGCTGAGATATGCATTTATTACGATAATCTTCATGATTCTTCTGTGACAAGTGTGCAGAATTATCTAGATCGCTCGTTTCGAGATATTTAATGCGAAAAAACAAGTTTTCTGGTGTTTTCAACATTCCACAGTGCGTTTGATATGCAGAACCGGCGATATCTTCGTTTTCGTGGGGTTTCCAGCTGAGACATGCATTCTCTACGATAATCTTGGATATTCTTCTGTGAGAAGTTTGCAGAATCACAGAAATCGCTGTTTTCGTGCTATTTAGTGCGAAAAACTCGTTTCTGGTGTTTTCAGCGCTCCACAGTAGGTTTGATATGCAGAACCAGCGATATCTTGAGTTTCGTGGTGTTTCCAGCTGAGATATGCATTTTCTACAGATAATCTTGGTGAGACTTCTGTCAGAAGTATGCACAATCTTCGAGGACGCTCTTTTCGAGCTACTTAATGCGAGAAACACGTTTTCTGGTGTTTTCACCACTCCACACTACATTTGACATGCAGAACCGGAGATATCTTGGTTTCGGTCGAGTTTCCAGGTGAGATATGCATTTTCTGCGATAATCTTGGTGAGTCTTCTGTCAGAAGTATGCAGAATCATCGAGATCCCTCTTTTCGAGCTATTTAATGCGAGACACACGTTTTCTGGTGTTTTCTCCACTCCACAGTACGTTTGATGTGCAGAACCGGAGATAACTTGGTTTTCGTGAGGTTTCAAGCTGAGATATGCATTTTCTGCGATAATCTTGGTGAGACTTCAGTCAGAAGTATGCAGAACCATCTAGATCGTTCTTTTCGTGCTATTTAATGCGAGAAACACGTTTTCTGGTGTTTTGACCACTCCACAGTGCGTTTGATATGTAGCGCCGCCGATAACTTGGTTTTCGTGGGGTTTCCAGCTGAAATATGCATTTTCTGCGATAATCTTGGTGTTTCATCTATGAGAAGTATGCAGAATCATCGAGAACGCTCTTTTCGAGCTAGTTAATGCGACAAACACGTTTTCTGGTGTTTTCACCACTCCACAGTGCGTTTGATATGCAGAACCGGAGATATCTTGATTTTTGAGGGGTTTCCAGCTGAGATATACATTTTCTGCGATAATCTTGGTGAGACTTCTGTCCGAAGTTTGCAGAATCATCGAGATCGCTCTTTTCGAGCTATTTAATGCGAGAAACACGTTATCTGGTGTTTTCACCACTCCACAGTGCTTATGATATGCAGAACCGGCGATATCTTGGTTTTCGTGGGGTTTCAAGCTGAGATATGCATTTTCTGCGATAATCTTGGTGAGACTTCTGTCCGAAGTATGCTGAAACATCGAGATCGCTCTTTTCGAGCTAGTTAATGCGAGAAAAACCTTATCCGGTGTTTTCACCACTCCACAGTGCGTTTGACATGCAGAACCAGCGATATCTTGGCTTTCGTGGGGTTTCAAGCTGAGATATGCATTTTTTACGATAATCTTGGTGAGACTTCTGTCCGAAGTATGAAGAAGCATCGAGATCGCTCTATTCGATCTATTTAATGCGTGAAACAGGTTTTCTGGGGTTTTCACCACTCCACAGTGCGTTTGATATGCTGAACACAGCGATGTCTTGGTTTTCGTGGGGTTTCAAGCTGAGATATGCATTTTTTTACGATAATTTTGGTGAGACTTCTGTCCGAAGTATGCCGAATCATCGAGATCGCTCGTTTCGAGCTATTTAATGCGAGAAACACGTTATCTGGTGTTTTCACCACTCCACAGTGCGTTTGATATGCAGAACCCGCGATATCTTGGTTTTCGTGGGGTTTCAAGCTGAGATATGCATTTTCTGCGATAAGCTTGGTGAGACTTCTTTCCGAAGTATGCTGAATCATCGAGATCGCTCTTTTCGAGCTAGTTAGTGCGAGAAACACGTTATCTGGGGTTTTCACCACTCCACAGTGCGTTTGATATGCAGAACAGTACATATCTTGGTTTTCGTGGGGTTTCAAGCAGTGATATGCATTTTCTGCGATAATCTTGTTGAGACTTCTGTCCGAAGTATGCAGAATCATCGAGATCTCTCGTTTCGAGGTATTTAATGCGAGAATGACGTTATCTGGTGTTTTCACCACTCCACAGTGCGTTGGATATGCAGAACCGGAGATATCTTGGTTTTCGTCGGGTTTCAAGCTGAGCTATGCATTTTCTGCGATAATCTTGGTGACACTTCTGTCCGAAGTATGCAGAATCATCGAGAACGCTCTTTTCGAGCTAGTTAATGCGAGAAACACGTTTTCTGGTGTTTTCACCACTCCACAGAGCATCTGATATGCAGAACCGGCGACATCTTGGATTTCGTCGGGTTTCAAGCTGAGATATGCATTTATTACGATAATCTTCATGATTCTTCTGTGACAAGTGTGCAGAATTATCTAGATCGCTCGTTTCGAGATATTTAATGCGAAAAAACAAGTTTTCTGGTGTTTTCAACATTCCACAGTGCGTTTGATATGCAGAACCGGCGATATCTTCGTTTTCGTGGGGTTTCCAGCTGAGACATGCATTCTCTACGATAATCTTGGATATTCTTCTGTGAGAAGTTTGCAGAATCACAGAAATCGCTGTTTTCGTGCTATTTAGTGCGAAAAACTCGTTTCTGGTGTTTTCAGCGCTCCACAGTAGGTTTGATATGCAGAACCAGCGATATCTTGAGTTTCGTGGTGTTTCCAGCTGAGATATGCATTTTCTACAGATAATCTTGGTGAGACTTCTGTCAGAAGTATGCACAATCTTCGAGGACGCTCTTTTCGAGCTACTTAATGCGAGAAACACGTTTTCTGGTGTTTTCACCACTCCACACTACATTTGACATGCAGAACCGGAGATATCTTGGTTTCGGTCGAGTTTCCAGGTGAGATATGCATTTTCTGCGATAATCTTGGTGAGTCTTCTGTCAGAAGTATGCAGAATCATCGAGATCCCTCTTTTCGAGCTATTTAATGCGAGACACACGTTTTCTGGTGTTTTCTCCACTCCACAGTACGTTTGATGTGCAGAACCGGAGATAACTTGGTTTTCGTGAGGTTTCAAGCTGAGATATGCATTTTCTGCGATAATCTTGGTGAGACTTCAGTCAGAAGTATGCAGAACCATCTAGATCGTTCTTTTCGTGCTATTTAATGCGAGAAACACGTTTTCTGGTGTTTTGACCACTCCACAGTGCGTTTGATATGTAGCGCCGCCGATAACTTGGTTTTCGTGGGGTTTCCAGCTGAAATATGCATTTTCTGCGATAATCTTGGTGTTTCATCTATGAGAAGTATGCAGAATCATCGAGAACGCTCTTTTCGAGCTAGTTAATGCGACAAACACGTTTTCTGGTGTTTTCACCACTCCACAGTGCGTTTGATATGCAGAACCGGCGATATCTTGATTTTTGAGGGGTTTCCAGCTGAGATATACATTTTCTGCGATAATCTTGGTGAGACTTCTGTCCGAAGTTTGCAGAATCATCGAGATCGCTCTTTTCGAGCTATTTAATGCGAGAAACACGTTATCTGGTGTTTTCACCACTCCACAGTGCGTTTGATGTGCAGAACCGGAGATAACTTGGTTTTCGTGAGGTTTCAAGCTGAGATATGCATTTTCTGCGATAATCTTGGTGAGACTTCAGTCAGAAGTATGCAGAACCATCTAGATCGTTCTTTTCGTGCTATTTAATGCGAGAAACACGTTTTCTGGTGTTTTGACCACTCCACAGTGCGTTTGATATGTAGCGCCGCCGATAACTTGGTTTTCGTGGGGTTTCCAGCTGAAATATGCATTTTCTGCGATAATCTTGGTGTTTCATCTATGAGAAGTATGCAGAATCATCGAGAACGCTCTTTTCGAGCTAGTTAATGCGACAAACACGTTTTCTGGTGTTTTCACCACTCCACAGTGCGTTTGATATGCAGAACCGGCGATATCTTGATTTTTGAGGGGTTTCCAGCTGAGATATACATTTTCTGCGATAATCTTGGTGAGACTTCTGTCCGAAGTTTGCAGAATCATCGAGATCGCTCTTTTCGAGCTATTTAATGCGAGAAACACGTTATCTGGTGTTTTCACCACTCCACAGTGCGTATGATATGCAGAACCGGCGATATCTTGGTTTTCGTGGGGTTTCAAGCTGAGATATGCATTTTCTGCGATAATCTTGGTGAGACTTCTGTCCGAAGTATGCTGAAACATCGAGATCGCTCTTTTCGAGCTAGTTAATGCGAGAAAAACCTTATCCGGTGTTTTCACCACTCCACAGTGCGTTTGACATGCAGAACCAGCGATATCTTGGCTTTCGTGGGGTTTCAAGCTGAGATATGCATTTTTTACGATAATCTTGGTGAGACTTCTGTCCGAAGTATGAAGAAGCATCGAGATCGCTCTATTCGATCTATTTAATGCGTGAAACAGGTTTTCTGGGGTTTTCACCACTCCACAGTGCGTTTGATATGCTGAACACAGCGATGTCTTGGTTTTCGTGGGGTTTCAAGCTGAGATATGCATTTTTTTACGATAATTTTGGTGAGACTTCTGTCCGAAGTATGCCGAATCATCGAGATCGCTCGTTTCGAGCTATTTAATGCGAGAAACACGTTATCTGGTGTTTTCACCACTCCACAGTGCGTTTGATATGCAGAACCCGCGATATCTTGGTTTTCGTGGGGTTTCAAGCTGAGATATGCATTTTCTGCGATAAGCTTGGTGAGACTTCTTTCCGAAGTATGCTGAATCATCGAGATCGCTCTTTTCGAGCTAGTTAGTGCGAGAAACACGTTATCTGGGGTTTTCACCACTCCACAGTGCGTTTGATATGCAGAACAGTACATATCTTGGTTTTCGTGGGGTTTCAAGCAGTGATATGCATTTTCTGCGATAATCTTGTTGAGACTTCTGTCAGAAGTATGCAGAATCTTCGAGAACGCTCTTTTCGAGCTACTTAATGCGCGAAACACGTTTTCTGGTGTTTTCACCACTCCACGGTACGTTTGATGTGCAGAACCGGAGATAACTCGGTTTTCGTCGGGTTTCAAGCTGAGATATGCATTTTTTACGATAATCTTGGTGAGACTTCTGTCCGAAGTATGAAGAATCATCGAGATCGCTGTATTCGAGCTATTTAATGCGAGAAACAGGTTTTCTGGGGTTTTCACCGCTTCACAGTGCGTTTGATATGCTTAACACAACAATATCTTGGTTTTCGTGGGGTTTCAAGCTGAGATATGCATTTTTTACGATAATTTTGGTGAGACTTCTGTCCGAAGTATGCCGAATAATCGAGATCGCTCGTTTCGAGCTATTTAATGCGAGAAACAGGTTATCTGGTGTTTTCACCACTCCACAGTGTGTTTGATATGCAGAACCGGCGATATCTTGGTTTTCGTGGGGTTTCAAGCTGAGATATGCATTTTCTGCGATAATCTTGGTGACACTTCTGTCCGAAGTATGCAGAATCATCGAGAACGCTCTTTTCGAGCTAGTTAATGCGAGAAACACGTTTTCTGGTGTTTTCACCACTCCACAGAGCATCTGATATGCAGAACCGGCGATATCTTGGTTTTCGTCGGGTTTCCAGCTGAGATATGCATTTTCTGCTACAATATTTTTTAGACTTCAGTCAGAAGTATGCATAATCATCTAGATCGCTCGTTTCGAGCTATTTAATGCGAAAAAACAAGTTTTCTGGTGTTTTGACCACTCCACAGTGCGTTTGATATGCAGAACCGGCGACATCTTGGATTTCGTCGGGTTTCAAGCTGAGATATGCATTTATTACGATAATCTTCATGATTCTTCTGTGACAAGTGTGCAGAATTATCTAGATCGCTCGTTTCGAGATATTTAATGCGAAAAAACAAGTTTTCTGGTGTTTTCAACATTCCACAGTGCGTTTGATATGCAGAACCGGCGATATCTTCGTTTTCGTGGGGTTTCCAGCTGAGACATGCATTCTCTACGATAATCTTGGATATTCTTCTGTGAGAAGTTTGCAGAATCACAGAAATCGCTGTTTTCGTGCTATTTAGTGCGAAAAACTCGTTTCTGGTGTTTTCAGCGCTCCACAGTAGGTTTGATATGCAGAACCAGCGATATCTTGAGTTTCGTGGTGTTTCCAGCTGAGATATGCATTTTCTACAGATAATCTTGGTGAGACTTCTGTCAGAAGTATGCACAATCTTCGAGGACGCTCTTTTCGAGCTACTTAATGCGAGAAACACGTTTTCTGGTGTTTTCACCACTCCACACTACATTTGACATGCAGAACCGGAGATATCTTGGTTTCGGTCGAGTTTCCAGGTGAGATATGCATTTTCTGCGATAATCTTGGTGAGTCTTCTGTCAGAAGTATGCAGAATCATCGAGATCCCTCTTTTCGAGCTATTTAATGCGAGACACACGTTTTCTGGTGTTTTCTCCACTCCACAGTACGTTTGATGTGCAGAACCGGAGATAACTTGGTTTTCGTGAGGTTTCAAGCTGAGATATGCATTTTCTGCGATAATCTTGGTGAGACTTCAGTCAGAACTATGCAGAACCATCTAGATCGTTCTTTTCGTGCTATTTAATGCGAGAAACACGTTTTCTGGTGTTTTGACCACTCCACAGTGCGTTTGATATGTAGCGCCGCCGATAACTTGGTTTTCGTGGGGTTTCCAGCTGAAATATGCATTTTCTGCGATAATCTTGGTGTTTCATCTATGAGAAGTATGCAGAATCATCGAGAACGCTCTTTTCGAGCTAGTTAATGCGACAAACACGTTTTCTGGTGTTTTCACCACTCCACAGTGCGTTTGATATGCAGAACCGGCGATATCTTGATTTTTGAGGGGTTTCCAGCTGAGATATACATTTTCTGCGATAATCTTGGTGAGACTTCTGTCCGAAGTTTGCAGAATCATCGAGATCGCTCTTTTCGAGCTATTTAATGCGAGAAACACGTTATCTGGTGTTTTCACCACTCCACAGTGCGTATGATATGCAGAACCGGCGATATCTTGGTTTTCGTGGGGTTTCAAGCTGAGATATGCATTTTCTGCGATAATCTTGGTGAGACTTCTGTCCGAAGTATGCTGAAACATCGAGATCGCTCTTTTCGAGCTAGTTAATGCGAGAAAAACCTTATCCGGTGTTTTCACCACTCCACAGTGCGTTTGACATGCAGAACCAGCGATATCTTGGCTTTCGAGGGGTTTCAAGCTGAGATATGCATTTTTTACGATAATCTTGGTGAGACTTCTGTCCGAAGTATGAAGAAGCATCGAGATCGCTCTATTCGATCTATTTAATGCGTGAAACAGGTTTTCTGGGGTTTTCACCACTCCACAGTGCGTTTGATATGCTGAACACAGCGATGTCTTGGTTTTCGTGGGGTTTCAAGCTGAGATATGCATTTTTTTACGATAATTTTGGTGAGACTTCTGTCCGAAGTATGCCGAATCATCGAGATCGCTCGTTTCGAGCTATTTAATGCGAGAAACACGTTATCTGGTGTTTTCACCACTCCACAGTGCGTTTGATATGCAGAACCCGCGATATCTTGGTTTCCGTGGGGTTTCAAGCTGAGATATGCATTTTCTGCGATAAGCTTGGTGAGACTTCTGTCAGAAGTATGCAGAATCATCGAGATCCCTCTTTTCGAGCTATTTAATGCGAGACACACGTTTTCTGGTGTTTTCTCCACTCCACAGTACGTTTGATGTGCAGAACCGGAGATAACTTGGTTTTCGTGAGGTTTCAAGCTGAGATATGCATTTTCTGCGATAATCTTGGTGAGACTTCAGTCAGAAGTATGCAGAACCATCTAGATCGTTCTTTTCGTGCTATTTAATGCGAGAAACACGTTTTCTGGTGTTTTGACCACTCCACAGTGCGTTTGATATGTATCGCCGCCGATAACTTGGTTTTCGTGGGGTTTCCAGCTGAAATATGCATTTTCTGCGATAATCTTGGTGTTTCATCTATGAGAAGTATGCAGAATCATCGAGAACGCTCTTTTCGAGCTAGTTAATGCGACAAACACGTTTTCTGGTGTTTTCACCACTCCACAGTGCGTTTGATATGCAGAACCGGCGATATCTTGATTTTTGAGGGGTTTCCAGCTGAGATATACATTTTCTGCGATAATCTTGGTGAGACTTCTGTCCGAAGTTTGCAGAATCATCGAGATCGCTCTTTTCGAGCTATTTAATGCGAGAAACACGTTATCTGGTGTTTTCACCACTCCACAGTGCGTATGATATGCAGAACCGGCGATATCTTGGTTTTCGTGGGGTTTCAAGCTGAGATATGCATTTTCTGCGATAATCTTGGTGAGACTTCTGTCCGAAGTATGCTGAATCATCGAGATCGCTCTTTTCGAGCTAGTTAATGCGAGAAAAACCTTATCCGGTGTTTTCACCACTCCACAGTGCGTTTGACATGCAGAACCAGCGATATCTTGGCTTTCGAGGGGTTTCAAGCTGAGATATGCATTTTTTACGATAATCTTGGTGAGACTTCTGTCCGAAGTATGAAGAAGCATCGAGATCGCTCTATTCGATCTATTTAATGCGTGAAACAGGTTTTCTGGGGTTTTCACCACTCCACAGTGCGTTTGATATGCTGAACACAGCGATGTCTTGGTTTTCGTGGGGTTTCAAGCTGAGATATGTATTTTTTTACGATAATTTTGGTGAGACTTCTGTCCGAAGTATGCCGAATCATCGAGATCGCTCGTTTCGAGCTATTTAATGCGAGAAACACGTTATCTGGTGTTTTCACCACTCCACAGTGCGTTTGATATGCAGAACCCGCGATATCTTGGTTTTCGTGGGGTTTCAAGCTGAGATATGCATTTTCTGCGATAAGCTTGGTGAGACTTCTTTCCGAAGTATGCTGAATCATCGAGATCGCTCTTTTCGAGCTAGTTAGTGCGAGAAACACGTTATCTGGGGTTTTCACCACTCCACAGTGCGTTTGATATGCAGAACAGTACATATCTTGGTTTTCGTGGGGTTTCAAGCAGTGATATGCATTTTCTGCGATAATCTTGTTGAGACTTCTGTCCGAAGTATGCAGAATCATCGAGATCTCTCGTTTGGAGGTATTTAATGCGAGAATGACGTTATCTGGTGTTTTCACCACTCCACAGTGCGTTGGATATGCAGAACCGGAGATATTTTGGTTTTCGTCGGGTTTCAAGCTGAGCTATGCATTTTCTGCGATAATCTTGGTGAGACTTCTGTCCGAAGTATGCTGAATCATCGAGATCGCTCTTTTCGAGCTAGTCAGTGCGAGAAACACGTTATCTGGTGTTTTCACCACTCCACAGTGCGTTTGATATGCAGAACCGGCGACATCTTGGTTTTCATGGGGTTTCAAGCAGTGATATGCATTTTCTGCGATAATCTTGTTGAGACTTCTGTCAGAAGTATGCAGAATCTTCGAGAACGCTCTTTTCGAGCTACTTAATGCGCGAAACACGTTTTCTGGTGTTTTCACCACTCCACGGTACGTTTGATGTGCAGAACCGGAGATAACTCGGTTTTCGTCGGGTTTCAAGCTGAGATATGCATTTTTTACGATAATCTTGGTGAGACTTCTGTCCGAAGTATGAAGAATCATCGAGATCGCTGTATGCGAGCTATTTAATGCGAGAAACAGGTTTTCTGGGGTTTTCACCACTTCGCAGTGCGTTTGATATGCTTAACACAACAATATCTTGGTTTTCGTGGGGTTTCAAGCTGAGATATGCATTTTTTACGATAATTTTGGTGAGACTTCTGTCCGAAGTATGCCGAATAATCGAGATCGCTCGTTTCGAGCTATTTAATGCGAGAAACAGGTTATCTGGTGTTTTCACCACTCCACAGTGTGTTTGATATGCAGAACCGGCGATATCTTGGTTTTCGTGGGGTTTCAAGCTGAGATATGCATTTTCTGCGATAATCTTGGTGACACTTCTGTCCGAAGTATGCTGAATCATCGAGATCGCTCTTTTCGAGCTTGTTAGGGCGAGAAACACGTTTTCTGGGGTGTTCACCACTCCACAGTTCGTTGGATAAGCAGAACAGTAGATATCTTGGCTTTCGTGGGGTTTCAAGCAGAGATATGCATTTTCTGCGATAATCTTGGTGAGACTTCTGTTAGAAGTATGCAGAATCATCGAGATCGCACTTTTCGAGCTATTTAATGCGAGAAACACGTTATCTGTGTTTTCACCACTCCACAGTTGGTTTGATATGCAGAACCGGCGATATTTTGGTTTTCGTCGGGTTTCAAGCTGAGATATGCATTTTCTACGATAATCCTGGTGAGACCTCTGTCAGATGTATGCAGAATCTTCGAGAACGCTCTTTTCGAGCTATTTAATGCGAGAAACACGTTGTCTGGTTGTTTTCTCCACTCCACAGTGCGTTTGATATGCAGAACCGGCAACATCTTGATTTTCGTGAGGTTTCGAGCTGAGATATGCATTTTCTGCGATAATATTGGTGAGACTTCAGTCAGAAGTATGCAGAATCATCTAGATCGCTCTTTTCGAGCTACTGAATGCACGAAACACGTTTTCTGGTGTTTTCACCACTGCACAGTACGTTTGACATGCAGAAACGGAGATATCTTGGTTTCGGTCGGGTTTCAAGCTAAGATATGCATTTTCTACGATAATCTTGGTGAGACTTCTGTCAGAAGTATGCAGGATCTTCGAGAACGCTCTTTTCGAGCTATTTAATGCGAGAAACACGTTATCTGGTGTTTTCACCACTCCACAGTGCGTATGATATGCAGAACCGGCGATATCTTGGTTTTCGTGGGGTTTCAAGCTGAGATATGCATGTTCTGCGATAATCTTGGTGAGACTTCTGTCCGAAGTATGCTGAAACATCGAGATCGCTCTTTTCGAGCTAGTTAATGCGAGAGAAACCTTATCCGGTGTTTTCACCACTCCACAGTGCGTTTGATATGCAGAACCGGCGATATCTTGGTTTTCGTGGGGTTTCAAGCTGAGATATGCATTTTCTGCGATAATCTTGGTGAGACTGCTGTCCGAAGTATGTTGAATCATCGAGATCGCTCTTTTCGAGCTAGTTAGTGCGAGAAACACGTTATCTGGTGTTTTCACCACTCCACAATGCGTTAGAAATGCAGAACAGTAGATATCTTGGTTTTCGTGGGGTTTCAAGCTGAGATATGCATTTTCTGCGATAATCTTGTTGAGACTTCTGTCCGAAGTATGCAGAATCATCGCGATCGCTCGTTTCGAACCTATTTAATGCGAGAAACGCGTTATCTGGTGTTTTCACCACTCCACAGTGAGTTGGATATGCAGAACCGGAGATATTTTGGTTTTCGTCGGGTTTCAAGCTGAGATATGCATTATCTACGATAAGCTTGGTGAGACATCTGTCCGTAGTATGCAGAAACATCGAGATCGCTCTTTTCGAGCTAGTTAATGCGAGAAAAACCTTATCCGGTGTTTTCACCACTCCACAGTGCGTTTGATATGCAGAACCGGCGATATCTTGATTTTCGTGGGGTTTCAAGCTGAGATATGCATTTTCTGCGATAATCTTGGTGAGACTTCTGTCCGAAATATGCTGAATCACCGAGATCGCTCTTTTCGAGCTAGTTAGTGCGAGAAACACGTTATCTGGTGTTTTCACCACTCCACAGTGCGTTTGATATGCAAAACAGTAGATATCTTGGTTTTCGTGGGGTTTAAAGCTGAGATATGCATTTTCTGCGATAATCTTGTTGAGACTTCTGATCGAAGTATGCAGAATCATCGAGATCGCTCGTTTCGAGCTATTTAATGCGAGAAACACGTTATCTGGTGTTTTCACCACTCCTAGTGCGTTCGGTATGCAGAACCGGCGATATCTTGGTTTTCGTGGGGTTTCAAGCTGAGATATGCATTTTCTGCGATAATCTTGGTGAGACTTCTGTCCGAAGTATGCTGAATCATCGAGATCGCTCTTTTCGAGCTAGTTAGTGCGAGAAACACTTTATCTGGTGTTTTCACCACTCCTAGTGCGTTCGGTATGCAGAACCGGCGATATCTTGGTTTTCGTGGGGTTTCAAGCTGAGATATGCATTTTCTGCGATAATCTTGGTGAGACTTCTGTCCGAAGTATGCTGAATCATCGAGATCGCTCTTTTCGAGCTTGTTAGTGCGAGAAACACGTTTTCTGGGGTTTTCACCACTCCACAGTTCGTTGGATAAGCAGAACAGTAGATATCTTGGATTTCGTGGGGTTTCAAGCAGAGATATGCATTTTCTGCGATAATCTTGGTGAGACTTCTGTTAGAAGTATGCAGAATCATCGAGATCGCTCTTTTCGAGCTAGTTAATGCGAGAAAAACCTTATCCGGTGTTTTCACCACTCCACAGTGCGTTTGATATGCAGAACCGGCGATATCTTGATTTTCGTGGGGTTTCAAGCTGAGATATGCATTTTCTGCGATAATCTTGGTGAGACTTCTGTCCGAAATATGCTGAATCATCGAGATCGCTCTTTTCGAGCTAGTTAGTGCGAGAAACACGTTATCTGGTGTTTTCACCACTCCACAGTGCGTTTGATATGCAAAACAGTAGATATCTTGGTTTTCGTGGGGTTTAAAGCTGAGATATGCATTTTCTGCGATAATCTTGTTGAGACTTCTGATCGAAGTATGCAGAATCATCGAGATCGCTCGTTTCGAGCTATTTAATGCGAGAAACACGTTATCTGGTGTTTTCACCACTCCTAGTGCGTTTGATATGCAGTACCTGCGATATCTTGGTTTTCGTGGGGTTTCAAGCTGAGATATGCATTTTCTGCGATAATCTTGGTGAGACTTCTGTCCGAAGTATGCTGAATCATCGAGATCGCTCTTTTCGAGCTTGTTAGGGCGAGAAACACGTTTTCTGGGGGTTTCACCACTCCACAGTTCGTTGGATAAGCAGAACAGTAGATATCTTGGCTTTCGTGGGGTTTCAAGCAGAGATATGCATTTTCTGCGATAATCTTGGTGAGACTTCTGTTAGAAGTATGCAGAATCATCGAGATCGCACTTTTCGAGCTATTTAATGCGAGAAACACGTTATCTGTGTTTTCACCACTCCACAGTTGGTTTGATATGCAGAACCGGCGATATTTTGGTTTTCGTCGGGTTTCAAGCTGAGATATGCATTTTCTACGATAATCCTGGTGAGACCTCTGTCAGATGTAAGCAGAATCTTCGAGAACGCTCTTTTCGAGCTATTTAATGCGAGAAACACGTTGTCTGGTTGTTTTCTCCACTCCACAGTGCGTTTGATATGCAGAACCGGCAACATCTTGATTTTCGTGAGGTTTCGAGCTGAGATATGCATTTTCTGCGATAATATTGGTGAGACTTCAGTCAGAAGTATGCAGAATCATCTAGATCGCTCTTTTCGAGCTACTGAATGCACGAAACACGTTTTCTGGTGTTTTCACCACTGCACAGTACGTTTGACATGCAGAAACGGAGATATCTTGGTTTCGGTCGGGTTTCAAGCTAAGATATGCATTTTCTACGATAATCTTGGTGAGACTTCTGTCAGAAGTATGCAGGATCTTCGAGAACGCTCTTTTCGAGCTATTTAATGCGAGAAACACGTTATCTGGTGTTTTCACCACTCCACAGTGCGTATGATATGCAGAACCGGCGATATCTTGGTTTTCGTGGGGTTTCAAGCTGAGATATGCATGTTCTGCGATAATCTTGGTGAGACTTCTGTCCGAAGTATGCTGAAACATCGAGATCGCTCTTTTCGAGCTAGTTAATGCGAGAGAAACCTTATCCGGTGTTTTCACCACTCCACAGTGCGTTTGATATGCAGAACCGGCGATATCTTGGTTTTCGTGGGGTTTCAAGCTGAGATATGCATTTTCTGCGATAATCTTGGTGAGACTGCTGTCCGAAGTATGTTGAATCATCGAGATCGCTCTTTTCGAGCTAGTTAGTGCGAGAAACACGTTATCTGGTGTTTTCACCACTCCACAATGCGTTAGAAATGCAGAACAGTAGATATCTTGGTTTTCGTGGGGTTTCAAGCTGAGATATGCATTTTCTGCGATAATCTTGTTGAGACTTCTGTCCGAAGTATGCAGAATCATCGCGATCGCTCGTTTCGAACCTATTTAATGCGAGAAACACGTTATCTGGTGTTTTCACCACTCCACAGTGAGTTGGATATGCAGAACCGGAGATATTTTGGTTTTCGTCGGGTTTCAAGCTGAGATATGCATTATCTACGATAAGCTTGTTGAGACATCTGTCCGAAGTATGCAGAAACATCGAGATCGCTCTTTTCGAGCTAGTTAATGCGAGAAAAACCTTATCCGGTGTTTTCACCACTCCACAGTGCGTTTGATATGCAGAACCGGCGATATCTTGATTTTCGTGGGGTTTCAAGCTGAGATATGCATTTTCTGCGATAATCTTGGTGAGACTTCTGTCCGAAATATGCTGAATCACCGAGATCGCTCTTTTCGAGCTAGTTAGTGCGAGAAACACGTTATCTGGTGTTTTCACCACTCCACAGTGCGTTTGATATGCAAAACAGTAGATATCTTGGTTTTCGTGGGGTTTAAAGCTGAGATATGCATTTTCTGCGATAATCTTGTTGAGACTTCTGATCGAAGTATGCAGAATCATCGAGATCGCTCGTTTCGAGCTATTTAATGCGAGAAACACGTTATCTGGTGTTTTCACCACTCCTAGTGCGTTCGGTATGCAGAACCGGCGATATCTTGGTTTTCGTGGGGTTTCAAGCTGAGATATGCATTTTCTGCGATAATCTTGGTGAGACTTCTGTCCGAAGTATGCTGAATCATCGAGATCGCTCTTTTCGAGCTAGTTAGTGCGAGAAACACTTTATCTGGTGTTTTCACCACTCCTAGTGCGTTCGGTATGCAGAACCGGCGATATCTTGGTTTTCGTGGGGTTTCAAGCTGAGATATGCATATTCTGCGATAATCTTGGTGAGACTTCTGTCCGAAGTATGCTGAATCATCGAGATCGCTCTTTTCGAGCTTGTTAGTGCGAGAAACACGTTTTCTGGGGTTTTCACCACTCCACAGTTCGTTGGATAAGCAGAACAGTAGATATCTTGGATTTCGTGGGGTTTCAAGCAGAGATATGCATTTTCTGCGATAATCTTGGTGAGACTTCTGTTAGAAGTATGCAGAATCATCGAGATCGCTCTTTTCGAGCTAGTTAATGCGAGAAAAACCTTATCCGGTGTTTTCACCACTCCACAGTGCGTTTGATATGCAGAACCGGCGATATCTTGATTTTCGTGGGGTTTCAAGCTGAGATATGCATTTTCTGCGATAATCTTGGTGAGACTTCTGTCCGAAATATGCTGAATCATCGAGATCGCTCTTTTCGAGCTAGTTAGTGCGAGAAACACGTTATCTGGTGTTTTCACCACTCCACAGTGCGTTTGATATGCAAAACAGTAGATATCTTGGTTTTCGTGGGGTTTAAAGCTGAGATATGCATTTTCTGCGATAATCTTGTTGAGACTTCTGATCGAAGTATGCAGAATCATCGAGATCGCTCGTTTCGAGCTATTTAATGCGAGAAACACGTTATCTGGTGTTTTCACCACTCCTAGTGCGTTTGATATGCAGTACCTGCGATATCTTGGTTTTCGTGGGGTTTCAAGCTGAGATATGCATTTTCTGCGATAATCTTGGTGAGACTTCTGTCCGAAGTATGCTGAATCATCGAGATCGCTCTTTTCGTGCTTGTTAGGGCGAGAAACACGTTTTCTGGGGTTTTCACCACTCCACAGTTCGTTGGATAAGCAGAACAGTAGATATCTTGGCTTTCGTGGGGTTTCAAGCAGAGATATGCATTTTCTGCGATAATCTTGGTGAGACTTCTGTTAGAAGTATGCAGAATCATCGAGATCGCACTTTTCGAGCTATTTAATGCGAGAAACACGTTATCTGTGTTTTCACCACTCCACAGTTGGTTTGATATGCAGAACCGGCGATATTTTGGTTTCCGTCGGGTTTCAAGCTGAGATATGCATTTTCTACGATAATCCTGGTGAGACCTCTGTCAGATGTATGCAGAATCTTCGAGAACGCTCTTTTCGAGCTATTTAATGCGAGAAACACGTTGTCTGGTTGTTTTCTCCACTCCACAGTGCGTTTGATATGCAGAACCGGCAACATCTTGATTTTCGTGAGGTTTCGAGCTGAGATATGCATTTTCTGCGATAATATTGGTGAGACTTCAGTCAGAAGTATGCAGAATCATCTAGATCGCTCTTTTCGAGCTACTGAATGCACGAAACACGTTTTCTGGTGTTTTCACCACTGCACAGTACGTTTGACATGCAGAAACGGAGATATCTTGGTTTCGGTCGGGTTTCAAGATAAGATATGCATTTTCTACGATAATCTTGGTGAGACTTCTGTCAGAAGTATGCAGGATCTTCGAGAACGCTCTTTTCGAGCTATTTAATGCGAGAAACACGTTATCTGGTGTTTTCACCACTCCACAGTGCGTATGATATGCAGAACCGGCGATATCTTGGTTTTCGTGGGGTTTCAAGCTGAGATATGCATGTTCTGCGATAATCTTGGTGAGACTTCTGTCCGAAGTATGCTGAAACATCGAGATCGCTCTTTTCGAGCTAGTTAATGCGAGAGAAACCTTATCCGGTGTTTTCACCACTCCACAGTGCGTTTGATATGCAGAACCGGCGATATCTTGGTTTTCGTGGGGTTTCAAGCTGAGATATGCATTTTCTGCGATAATCTTGGTGAGACTGCTGTCCGAAGTATGTTGAATCATCGAGATCGCTCTTTTCGAGCTAGTTAGTGCGAGAAACACGTTATCTGGTGTTTTCACCACTCCACAATGCGTTAGAAATGCAGAACAGTAGATATCTTGGTTTTCGTGGGGTTTCAAGCTGAGATGTGCATTTTCTGCGATAATCTTGTTGAGACTTCTGTCCGAAGTATGCAGAATCATCGCGATCGCTCGTTTCGAACCTATTTAATGCGAGAAACACGTTATCTGGTGTTTTCACCACTCCACAGTGAGTTGGATATGCAGAACCGGAGATATTTTGGTTTTCGTCGGGTTTCAAGCTGAGATATGCATTATCTACGATAAGCTTGGTGAGACATCTGTCCGAAGTATGCAGAAACATCGAGATCGCTCTTTTCGAGCTAGTTAATGCGAGAAAAACCTTATCCGGTGTTTTCACCACTCCACAGTGCGTTTGATATGCAGAACCGGCGATATCTTGATTTTCGTGGGGTTTCAAGCTGAGATATGCATTTTCTGCGATAATCTTGGTGAGACTTCTGTCCGAAATATGCTGAATCACCGCGATCGCTCTTTTCGAGCTAGTTAGTGCGAGAAACACGTTATCTGGTGTTTTCACCACTCCACAGTGCGTTTGATATGCAAAACAGTAGATATCTTGGTTTTCGTGGGGTTTAAAGCTGAGATATGCATTTTCTGCGATAATCTTGTTGAGACTTCTGATCGAAGTATGCAGAATCATCGAGATCGCTCGTTTCGAGCTATTTAATGCGAGAAACACGTTATCTGGTGTTTTCACCACTCCTAGTGCGTTCGGTATGCAGAACCGGCGATATCTTGGTTTTCGTGGGGTTTCAAGCTGAGATATGCATTTTCTGCGATAATCTTGGTGAGACTTCTGTCCGAAGTATGCTGAATCATCGAGATCGCTCTTTTCGAGCTAGTTAGTGCGAGAAACACTTTATCTGGTGTTTTCACCACTCCTAGTGCGTTTGATATGCAGAACCGGCGATATCTTGGTTTTCGTGGGGTTTCAAGCTGAGATATGCATTTTCTGCGATAATCTTGGTGAGACTTCTGTCCGAAGTATGCTGAATGATCGAGATCGCTCTTTTCGAGCTTGTTAGTGCGAGAAACACGTTTTCTGGGGTTTTCACCACTCCACAGTTCGTTATCTAAGCAGAACAGTAGATATCTTGGATTTCGTGGGGTTTCAAGCAGAGATATGCATTTTCTGCGATAATCTTGGTGAGACTTCTGTTAGAAGTATGCAGAATCATCGAGATCGCTCGTTTCGAGCTATTTAATGCGAGAAACACGTTATCTGGTGTTTTCACCACTCCTAGTGCGTTTGATACGCAGTACCTGCGATATCTTGGTTTTCGTGGGGTTTTAAGCTGAGATATGCATTTTCTGCGATAATCTTGGTGAGACTTCTGTCCGAAGTATGCTGAATCATCGAGATCGCTCTTTTCGAGCTAGTTAGTGCGAGAAACACGTTATCTGGTGTTTTCACCACTCCTAGTGCGTTTGATATGCAGAACCGGCGATATCTTGGTTTTCGTGGGGTTTCAAGCTGAGATATGCATTTTCTGCGATAATCTTGGTGAGACTTCTGTCCGAAGTATGCTGAATCATCGAGATCGCTCTTTTCGAGCTTGTTAGTGCGAGAAACACGTTTTCTGGGGTTTTCTCCACTCCACAGTTCGTTGGATAAGCAGAACAGTAGATATCTTGGCTTTCGTGGGGTTTCAAGCAGAGATATGCATTTTCTGCGATAATCTTGGTGAGACTTCTGTTAGAAGTATGCAGAATCATCGAGATCGCACTTTTCGAGCTATTTAATGCGAGAAACACGTTATCTGGTGTTTTCACCACTCCACAGTTGGTTTGATATGCAGAACCGGCGATATTTTGGTTTTCGTCGGGTTTCAAGCTGAGATATGCATTTTCTACGATAATCTTGGTGAAACATCTGTCCGAAGTATACAGAAACATCGAGAGCGCTCTTTTCGAGCTATTTAATGCGAGAAACACGTTTTCTGGGGTTTTCACCACTCCACAGTTCGTTGGATATGCAGAACAGTAGATATCTTGGTTTTCGTGGGGTTTCAAGCAGAGGTATGTATTTTCTGCGATAATCTTGGTGAGACTTCTGTTAGAAGTATGCAGAATCATCGAGATCGCACTTTTCGAGCTATTTAATGCGAGAAACACTTTATCTGGTGTTTTCACCACTCCACAGTGCGTTTGATGTGCAGAACCGGAGATAACTCGGTTTTCGTCGGGTTTCAAGCTGAGATATGCATTTTCTACGATAATCTTGGTGAGACTTCTGTCAGAAGTATGCAGGATCTTCGAGAACGCTCTTTTCGAGCTACTTAATGCGAGAAACATGTTTTCTGGTGTTATCACCACTCCACAGTGCGTTTGATATGCAGAACCGGCGACATCTTGGTTTTCATGGGGTTTCAAGCTGAGATATGCATTTTCTGCGATAATCTTGGTGAGACTTCTGTCCGAAGTATGCTGAAACATCGAGATCGCTCTTTTCGAGCTAGTTAATGCGAGAAAAACCTTATCCGGTGTTTTCACCACTCCACAGTGCGTTTGACATGCAGAACCAGCGATATCTTGGCTTTCGTGGGGTTTCAAGCTGAGATATGCATTTTTTACGATAATCTTGGTGAGACTTCTGTCCGAAGTATGAAGAAGCATCGAGATCGCTCTATTCGATCTATTTAATGCGAGAAACAGGTTTTCTGGGGTTTTCAGCACTCCACAGTGCGTTTGATATGCTGAACACAGCAATATCTTGGTTTTCGTGGGGTTTCAAGCTGAGATATGCATTTTTTACGATAATTTTGGTGAGACTTCTGTCCGATGTATGCCGAATCATCGAGATCGCTCGTTTCGAGCTATTTAATGCGAGAAACACGTTATCTGGTGTTTTCACCACTCCACAGTGCGTTTGATATGCAGAACCGGCGATATCTTGGTTTTCGTGGGGTTTCAAGCTGAGATATGCATTTTCTGCGATAATCTTGGTGAGACTTCTGTCCGAAGTATGCTGAATCATCGAGATCGCTCTTTTCGAGCTTGTTAGTACGAGAAACAGGTTATCTGGTGTTTTCACCACTCCACAGTGCGCTTGATATGCAGAACAGTACATATCTTGGTTTTCGTGGGGTTTCAAGCAGTGATATGCATTTTCTGCGATAATCTTGTTGAGACTTCTGTCCGAAGTATGCAGAATCATCGAGATCTCTCGTTTCGAGGTATTTAATGCGAGAAACACGTTATCTGGTGTTTTCACCACTCCACAGTGCGTTGGATATGCAGAACCGGTGATATTTTGGTTTTCGTCGGGTTTCAAGCTGAGATATGCATTTTCTACGATGAGCTTGGTGAAACATCTGTCCGAAGTATGCAGAAACTTCGAGAGCGCTCTTTTCGAGCTATTTAATGCGAGAAACAGGTTTTCTGGGGTTTTCACCACTCCACAGTGCGTTTGATATGCTGAACACAGCGATGTCTTGGTTTTCGTGGGGTTTCAAGCTGAGATATGCATTTTTTTACGATAATTTTGGTGAGACTTCTGTCCGAAGTATGCCGAATCATCGAGATCGCTCGTTTCGAGCTATTTAATGCGAGAAACACGTTATCTGGTGTTTTCACCACTCCACAGTGCGTTTGATATGCAGAACCGGCGATATCTTGGTTTTCGTCGGGTTTCAAGCTGAGATATGCATTTTTTACGATAATCTTGGTGAGACTTCTGTCCGAAGTATGAAGAATCATCGAGATCGCTGTATTCGAGCTATTTAATGCGAGAAACAGGTTTTCTGGGGTTTTCACCACTTCACAGTGCGTTTGATATGCTTAACACAGCGATGTCTTGGTTTTCGTGGGGTTTCAAGCTGAGATATGCATTTTTTTACGATAATCTTGGTGAGACTTCTGTCCGAAGTATGCTGAATCATCGAGATCGCTCTTTTCGAGCTAGTCAGTGCGAGAAACACGTTATCTGGTGTTTTCACCACTCCACAGTGCGTTTGATATGCAGAACAGTACATATCTTGGTTTTCGTGGGGTTTCAAGCAGTGATATGCATTTTCTGCGATAATCTTGTTGAGACTTCTGTCAGAAGTATGCAGAATCTTCGAGAACGCTCTTTTCGAGCTACTTAATGCGCGAAACACGTTTTCTGGTGTTTTCACCACTCCACGGTACGTTTGATGTGCAGAACCGGAGATAACTCGGTTTTCGTCGGGTTTCAAGCTGAGATATGCATTTTTTACGATAATCTTGGTGAGACTTCTGTCCGAAGTATGAAGAATCATCGAGATCGCTGTATTCGAGCTATTTAATGCGAGAAACAGGTTTTCTGGGGTTTTCACCACTTCACAGTGCGTTTGATATGCTTAACACAGCAATATCTTGGTTTTCGTGGGGTTTCAAGCTGAGATATGCATTTTTTACGATAATTTTGGTGAGACTTCTGTCCGAAGTATGCCGAATCATCGAGATCGCTCGTTTCGAGGTATTTAATGCGAGAAACACGTTATCTGGTGTTTTCACCACTCCACAGTGTGTTTGATATGCAGAACCGGCGATATCTTGGTTTTCGTGGGGTTTCAAGCTGAGATATGCATTTTCTGCGATAACCTTGGTGAGACTTCTGTCCGAAGTATGCTGAATCATCGAGATCGCTCTTTTCGAGCTTGTTAGTGCGAGAAACACGTTTTCTGGGGTTTTCACCACTCCTAGTGCGTTTGATATGCAGAACCGGCGATATCTTGGTTTTCGTGGGGTTTCAAGCTGAGATATGCATTTTCTGCGATAATCTTGGTGAGACTTCTGTTAGAAGTATGCAGAATCATCGAGATCGCACTTTTCGAGCTATTTAATGCGAGAAACAGGTTTTCTGGGGTTTTCACCACTTCACAGTGCGTTTGATATGCTTAACACAGCAATATCTTGGTTTTCGTCGGGTTTCAAGCTGAGATATGCATTTTCTACGATAAGCTTGGTGAAACATCTGTCCGAAGTATGCAGAAACTTCGAGAGCGCTCTTTTCGAGCTATTTAATGCGAGAAACAGGTTTTCTGGGGTTTTCACCACTCCACAGTGCGTTTGATATGCTGAACACAGCGATGTCTTGGTTTTCGTGGGGTTTCAAGCTGAGATATGCATTTTTTTACGATAATTTTGGTGAGACTTCTGTCCGAAGTATGCCGAATCATCGAGATCGCTCGTTTCGAGCTATTTAATGCGAGAAACACGTTATCTGGTGTTTTCACCACTCCACAGTGCGTTTGATATGCAGAACCGGCGATATCTTGGTTTTCGTGGGGTTTCAAGCTGAGATATGCATTTTCTGCGATAACCTTGGTGAGACTTCTGTCCGAAGTATGCTGAATCATCGAGATCGCTCTTTTCGAGCTTGTTAGTGCGAGAAACACGTTTTCTGGGGTTTTCACCACTCCTAGTGCGTTTGATATGCAGAACCGGCGATATCTTGGTTTTCGTGGGGTTTCAAGCTGAGATATGCATTTTCTGCGATAATCTTGGTGAGACTTCTGTTAGAAGTATGCAGAATCATCGAGATCGCACTTTTCGAGCTATTTAATGCGAGAAACAGGTTTTCTGGGGTTTTCACCACTTCACAGTGCGTTTGATATGCTTAACACAGCAATATCTTGGTTTTCGTGGGGTTTCAAGCTGAGATATGCATTTTTTACGATAATTTTGGTGAGACTTCTGTCCGAAGTATGCCGAATCATCGAGATCGCTCGTTTCGAGGTATTTAATGCGAGAAACACGTTATCTGGTGTTTTCACCACTCCACAGTGTGTTTGATATGCAGAACCGGCGATATCTTGGTTTTCGTGGGGTTTCAAGCTGAGATATGCATTTTCTGCGATAATCTTGGTGAGACTTCTGTCCGAAGTATGCTGAATCATCGAGATCGCTCTTTTCGAGCTTGTTAGGGCGAGAAACACGTTTTCTGGGGTTTTCACCACTCCACAGTTCGTTGGATAAGCAGAACAGTAGATATCTTGGCTTTCGTGGGGTTTCAAGTTGAGATATGCATTTTCTACGATAATCCTGGTGAGACCTCTGTCAGATGTATGCAGAATCTTCGAGAACGCTCTTTTCGAGCTATTTAATGCGAGAAACACGTTGTCTGGTTGTTTTCTCCACTCCACAGTGCGTTTGATATGCAGAACCGGCAACATCTTGATTTTCGTGAGGTTTCGAGCTGAGATATGCATTTTCTGCGATAATATTGGTGAGACTTCTGTCCGAAGTATGCTGAATCATCGAGATCGCTATTTTCGAGCTAGTCAGTGCGTGAAACACGTTATCTGGTGTTTTCACCACTCCACAGTGCGTTTGATATGCAGAACAGTACATATCTTGGTTTTCGTGGGGTTTCAAGCAGTGATATGCATTTTCTGCGATAATCTTGTTGAGACTTCTGTCAGAAGTATGCAGAATCTTCGAGAACGCTCTTTTCGAGCTACTTAATGCGCGAAACACGTTTTCTGGTGTTTTCACCACTCCACGGTACGTTTGATGTGCAGAACCGGAGATAACTCGGTTTCCGTCGGGTTTCAAGCTGAGATATGCATTTTTTACGATAATCTTGGTGAGACTTCTGTCCGAAGTATGAAGAATCATCGAGATCGCTGTATTCGAGCTATTTAATGCGAGAAACAGGTTTTCTGGGGTTTACACCACTTCACAGTGCGTTTGATATGCTTAACACAGCAATATCTTGGTTTTCGTGTGGTTTCAAGCTGAGATATGCATTTTTTACGATAATTTTGGTGAGACTTCTGTCCGAAGTATGTTGAATCATCGAGATCGCTCTTTTCGAGCTAGTTAGTGCGAGAAACACGTTATCTGGGGTTTTCACCACTCCACAGTGCGTTTGATATGCTGAACACAGCGATGTCTTGGTTTTCGTGGGGTTTCAAGCTGAGATATGCATTTTTTTACGATAATTTTGGTGAGACTTCTGTCCGAAGTATGCCGAATCATCGAGATCGCTCGTTTCGAGCTATTTAATGCGAGAAACACGTTATCTGGTGTTTTCACCACTCCACAGTGCGTTTGATATGCAGAACCGGCGATATCTTGGTTTTCGTGGGGTTTCAAGCTGAGATATGCATTTTCTGCGATAAGCTTGGTGAGACTTCTGTCCGAAGTATGCTGAATCATCGAGATCGCTCTTTTCGAGCTAGTTAGTGCGAGAAACACGTTATCTGGTGTTTTCACCACTCCACAGTGCGTTGGATATGCAGAACCGGAGATATTTTGGTTTTCGTCGGGTTTCAAGCTGAGATATGCATTTTCTGCGATAATCTTGGTGAGACTTCTGTCCGAAGTATGCTGAATCATCGAGATCGCTCTTTTCGAGCTAGTCAGTGCGAGAAACACGTTATCTGGTGTTTTCACCACTCCACAGTGCGTTTGATATGCAGAACAGTACATATCTTGGTTTTCGTGGGGTTTCAAGCAGTGATATGCATTTTCTGCGATAATCTTGTTGAGACTTCTGTCAGAAGTATGCAGAATCTTCGAGAACGCTCTTTTCGAGCTACTTAATGCGCGAAACACGTTTTCTGGTGTTTTCACCACTCCACGGTACGTTTGATGTGCAGAACCGGAGATAACTCGGTTTTCGTCGGGTTTCAAGCTGAGATATGCATTTTTTACGATAATCTTGGTGAGACTTCTGTCCGAAGTATGAAGAATCATCGAGATCGCTCGTTTCGAGGTACTGAATGCACGAAACACGTTTTCTGGTGTTTTCACCACTGCACAGTACGTTTGACATGCAGAACCGGAGATATCTTGGTTTCGGTCGGGTTTCAAGCTGAGATATGCATTTTCTACGATAATCTTGGTGAGACTTCTGTCAGAAGTATGCAGGATCTTCGAGAACGCTGTTTTCGAGCTATTTAATGCGAGAAACACGTTATCTGGTGTTTTCACCACTCCACAGTGCGTATGATATGCAGAACCGGCGATATCTTGGTTTTCGTGGGGTTTCAAGCTGAGATATGCATGTTCTGCGATAATCTTGGTGAGACTTCTGTCCGAAGTATGCTGAAACATCGAGATCGCTCTTTTCGAGCTAGTAAATGCGAGAAAAACCTTATCCGGTGTTTTCACCACTCCACAGTGCGTTTGATATGCAGAACCGGCGATATCTTGGTTTTCTTGGGGTTTCAAGCTGAGATATGCATTTTCTGCGATAATATTGTTGAGACTTCTGTCCGAAGTATGCAGAATCATCGAGATCTCTCGTTTCGAGGTATTTAATGCGAGAAACACGTTATCTGGTGTTTTCACCACTCCACAGTGCGTTGGATATGCAGAACCGGTGATATTTTGGTTTTCGTCGGGTTTCAAGCTGAGATATGCATTTTCTACGATAAGCTTGGTGAAACATCTGTCCGAAGTATGCAGAAACTTCGAGAGCGCTCTTTTCGAGCTATTTAATGCGAGAAACAGGTTTTCTGGGGTTTTCACCACTCCACAGTGCGTTTGATATGCTGAACACAGCGATGTCTTGGTTTTCGTGGGGTTTCAAGCTGAGATATGCATTTTTTTACGATAATTTTGGTGAGACTTCTGTCCGAAGTATGCCGAATCATCGAGATCGCTCGTTTCGAGCTATTTAATGCGAGATACACGTTATCTGGTGTTTTCACCACTCCACAGTGCGTTTGATATGCAGAACCGGCGATATCTTGGTTTTCGTGGGGTTTCAAGCTGAGATATGCATTTTCTGCGATAAGCTTGGTGAGACTTCTGTCCGAAGTATGCTGAATCATCGAGATCGCTCTTTTCGAGCTAGTTAATGCGAGAAACACGTTATCTGGTGTTTTCACCACTCCACAGTGCGTTGGATATGCAGAACCGGAGATATTTTGGTTTTCGTCGGGTTTCAAGCTGAGATATGCATTTTCTGCGATAATCTTGGTGAGACTTCTGTCCGAAGTATGCTGAATCATCGAGATCGCTCTTTTCGAGCTAGTCAGTGCGAGAAACACGTTATCTGGTGTTTTCACCACTCCACAGTGCGTTTGATATGCAGAACAGTACATATCTTGGTTTTCGTGGGGTTTCAAGCAGTGATATGCATTTTCTGCGATAATCTTGTTGAGACTTCTGTCAGAAGTATGCAGAATCTTCGAGAGCGCTCTTTTCGAGCTACTTAATGCGCGAAACACGTTTTCTGGTGTTTTCACTACTCCACGGTACGTTTGATGTGCAGAACCGGAGATAACTCGGATTTCGTCGGGTTTCAAGCTGAGATATGCATTTTTTACGATAATCTTGGTGAGACTTCTGTCCGAAGTATGAAGAATCATCGAGATCGCTGTATTCGAGCTATTTAATGCGAGAAACAGGTTTTCTGGGGTTTTCACCACTTCACAGTGCGTTTGATATGCTTAACACAGCAATATCTTGGTTTTCGTGGGGTTTCAAGCTGAGATATGCATTTTTTACGATAATTTTGGTGAGACTTCTGTCCGAAGTATGCCGAATCATCGAGATCGCTCGTTTCGAGGTATTTAATGCGAGAAACACGTTATCTGGTGTTTTCACCACTCCACAGTGTGTTTGATATGCAGAACCGGCGATATCTTGGTTTTCGTGGGGTTTCAGGCTGAGATATGCATTTTCTGCGATAATCTTGGTGAGACTTCTGTCCGAAGTATGCAGGATCTTCGAGAACGCTCTTTTCGAGCTATTTACTGCGAGAAACACGTTATCTGGTGTTTTCACCACTCCACAGTGCGTATGATATGCAGAACCGGCGATATCTTGGTTTTCGTGGGGTTTCAAGCTGAGATATGCATGTTCTGCGATAATATTGGTGAGACTTCAGTCAGAAGTATGCAGAATCATCTAGATCGCTCTTTTCGAGCTACTGAATGCACGAAACACGTTTTCTGGTGTTTTCACCACTGCACAGTACGTTTGACATGCAGAACCGGAGATATTTTGGTTTCGGTCGGGTTTCAAGCTGAGATATGCATTTTCTACGATAATCTTGGTGAGACTTCTGTCAGAAGTATGCAGGATCTTCGAGAACGCTCTTTTCGAGCTATTTACTGCGAGAAACACGTTATCTGGTGTTTTCACCACTCCACAGTGCGTATGATATGCAGAACCGGCGATATCTTGGTTTTCGTGGGGTTTCAAGCTGAGATATGCATGTTCTGCGATAATCTTGGTGAGACTTCTGTCCGAAGTATGCTGAAACATCGAGATCGCTCTTTTCGAGCTAGTAAATGCGAGAAAAACCTTATCCGGTGTTTTCACCACTCCACAGTGCGTTTGATATGCATAACCGGCGATATCTTGGTTTTCGTGGGGTTTCAAGCTGAGATATGCATTTTCTGCGATAATCTTGGTGAGACTTCTGTCCGAAGTATGCTGAATCATCGAGATCGCTCTTTTCGAGCTTGTTAGTGCGAGAAACACGTTATCTGGTGTTTTCACCACTCCACAGTGCGTTTGATATGCAAAACAGTAGATATCTTGGTTTTCGTGGGGTTTAAAGCTGAGATATGCATTTTCTGCGATAATCTTGTTGAGACTTCTGATCGAAGTATGCAGAATCATCGAGATCGCTCGTTTCGAGCTATTTAATGCGAGAAACACGTTATCTGGTGTTTTCGCCACTCCTAGTGCGTTTGATATGCAGAACCGGCGATATCTTGGTTTTCGTGGGGTTTCAAGCTGAGATATGCATTTTCTGCGATAATCTTGGTGAGACTTCTGTCCGAAGTATGCTGAATCATCGAGATCGCTCTTTTCGAGCTAGTTAATGCGAGAAAAACCTTATCCGGTGTTTTCACCACTCCACAGTGCGTTTGATATGCAGAACCGGCGATATCTTGATTTTCGTGGGGTTTCAAACTGAGATATGCATTTTCTGCGATAATCTTGGTGAGACTTCTGTCCGAAATATGCTGAATCATCGAGATCGCTCTTTTCGAGCTAGTTAGTGCGAGAAACACGTTGTCTGGTGTTTTCACCACTCCACAACGCGTTTGATATGCAAAACAGTAGATATCTTGGTTTTCGTGGGGTTTAAAGCTGAGATATGCATTTTCTGCGATAATCTTGGTGAGACTTCTGTCCGAAGTATGCTGAATCATCGAGATCGCTCTTTTCGAGCTAGTTAGTGCGAGAAACACGTTATCTGGTGTTTTCACCACTCCTAGTGCGTTTGATATGCAGAACCGGCGATATCTTGGTTTTCGTGGGGTTTCAAGCTGAGATATGCATTTTCTGCGATAACCTTGGTGAGACTTCTGTCCGAAGTATGCTGAATCATCGAGATCGCTCTTTTCGAGCTTGTTAGTGCGAGAAACACGTTTTCTGGGGTTTTCACCACTCCACAGTTCGTTGGATAAGCAGAACAGTAGATATCTTGGCTTTCGTGGGGTTTCAAGCAGAGATATGCATTTTCTGCGATAATCTTGGTGAGACTTCTGTTAGAAGTATGCAGAATCATCGAGATCGCACTTTTCGAGCTATTTAATGCGAGAAACACGTTATCTGGTGTTTTCACCACTCCACAGTTGGTTTGATATGCAGAACCGGCGATATCTTGGTTTTCGTGGGGTTTCAAGCTGAGATATGCATTTTCTGCGATAAGCTTGGTGAGACTTCTGTCCGAAGTATGCTGAAACATCGAGATCGCTCTTTTCGAGCTAGTTAGTGCGAGAAACACGTTATCTGGTGTTTTCACCACTCCACAGTGCGTTGGATATGCAGAACCGGAGATATTTTGGTTTTCGTCGGGTTTCAAGCTGAGATATGCATTTTCTGCGATAATCTTGGTGAGACTTCTGTCCGAAGTATACCGAATCATCGAGATCGCTCGTTTCGAGGTATTTAATGCGAGAAACACATTATCTGGTGTTTTCACCACTCCACAGTGTGTTTGATATGCAGAACCGGCGATATCTTGGTTTTCGTGGGGTTTCAAGCTGAGATATGCATTTTCTGCGATAATCTTTGTGAGACTTCTGTCCGAAGTATGCTGAATCATCGAGATCGCTCTTTTCGAGCTTGTTAGGGCGAGAAACACGTTTTCTGAGGTTTTCACCACTCCACAGTTCGTTGGATAAGCAGAACAGTAGATATCTTGGCTTTCGTGGGGTTTCAGGCTGAGATATGCATTTTCTACGATAATCCTGGTGAGACCTCTGTCAGATGTATGCAGAATCTTCGAGAACGCTCTTTTCGAGCTATTTAATGCGAGAAACACGTTGTCTGGTTGTTTTCTCCACTCCACAGTGCGTTTGATATGCAGAACCGGCAACATCTTGATTTTCGTGAGGTTTCGAGCTGAGATATGCATTTTCTGCGATAATATTGGTGAGACTTCAGTCAGAAGTATGCAGAATCATCTAGATCGCTCTTTTCGAGCTACTGAATGCACGAAACACGTTTTCTGGTGTTTTCACCACTGCACAGTCCGTTTGACATGCAGAACCGGAGATATCTTGGTTTCGGTCGGGTTTCAAGCTGAGATATGCATTTTCTACGATAATCTTGGTGAGACTTCTGTCAGAAGTATGCAGGATCTTCGAGAACGCTCTTTTCGAGCTATTTAATGCGAGAAACACGTTATCTGGTGTTTTCACCACTCCACAGTGCGTATGATATGCAGAACCGGCGATATCTTGGTTTTCGTGGGGTTTCAAGCTGAGATATGCATGTTCTGCGATAATCTTGGTGAGACTTCTGTCCGAAGTATGCTGAAACATCGAGATCGCTCTTTTCGAGCTAGTAAATGCGAGAAAAACCTTATTCGGTGTTTTCACCACTCCACAGTGCGTTTGATATGCAGAACCGGCGATATCTTGGTTTTCGTGGGGTTTCAAGCTGAGATATGCATTTTCTGCGATAATCTTGGTGAGACTTCTGTCCGAAGTATGTTGAATCATCGAGATCGCTCTTTTCGAGCTAGTTAGTGCGAGAAACACGTTATCTGGTGTTTTCACCACTCCACAATGCGTTAGAAATGCAGAACAGTAGATATCTTGGTTTTCGTGGGGTTTCAAGCTGAGATATGAATTTTCTGCGATAATCTTGTTGAGACTTCTGTCCGAAGTATGCAGAATCATCGAGATCGCTCGTTTCGAAACTATTTAATGCGAGAAACACGTTATCTGGTGTTTTCACCACTCCTAGTGCGTTTGATATGCAGAACCGGCGATATCTTGGTTTTCGTGGGGTTTCAAGCTGAGATATGCATTTTCTGCGATAATCTTGGTGAGACTTCTGTCCGAAGTATGCTGAATCATCGAGATCGCTCTTTTCGAGCTAGTTAATGCGAGAAACACGTTATCTGGTGTTTTCACCACTCCTAGTGCGTTTGATATGCAGAACCGGCGACATCTTGGTTTTCGTGGGGTTTCAAGCTGAGATATGCATTTTCTGCGATAATCTTGGTGAGACTTCTGTCCGAAGTATGCTGAATCATCGAGATCGCTCTTTTCGAGCTTGTTAGTGCGAGAAACACGTTATCTGGTGTTTTCACCACTCCACAGTGCGTTTGATATGCAAAACAGTAGATATCTTGGTTTTCGTGGGGTTTAAAGCTGAGATATGCATTTTCTGCGATAATCTTGTTGAGACTTCTGATCGAAGTATGCAGAATCATCGAGATCGCTTGTTTCGAGCTATTTAATGCGAGAAACACGTTATCTGGTGTTTTCACCACTCCTAGTGCGTTTGATATGCAGAACCGGCGATATCTTGGTTTTCGTGGGGTTTCAAGCTGAGATATGCATTTTCTGCGATAATCTTGGTGAGACTTCTGTCCGAAGTATGCTGAATCATCGAGATCGCTCTTTTCGAGCTAGTTAATGCGAGAAAAACCTTATCCGGTGTTTTCACCACTCCACAGTGCGTTTGATATGCAGAACCGGCGATATCTTGATTTTCGTGGGGTTTCAAACTGAGATATGCATTTTCTGCGATAATCTTGGTGAGACTTCTGTCCGAAATATGCTGAATCATCGAGATCGCTCTTTTCGAGCTAGTTAGTGCGAGAAACACGTTGTCTGGTGTTTTCACCACTCCACAGTGCGTTTGATATGCAAAACAGTAGATATCTTGGTTTTCGTGGGGTTTAAAGCTGAGATATGCATTTTCTGCGATAATCTTGTTGAGACTTCTGATCGAAGTATGCAGAATCATCGAGATCGCTCGTTTCGAGCTATTTAATGCGAGAAACACGTTATCTGGTGTTTTCACCACTCCTAGTGCGTTTGATATGCAGAACCGGCGATATCTTGGTTTTCGTGGGGTTTCAAGCTGAGATATGCATTTTCTGCGATAATCTTGGTGAGACTTCTGTCCGAAGTATGCTGAATCATCGAGATCGCTCTTTTCGAGCTAGTTAGTGCAAGAAACACGTTATCTGGTGTTTCCACCACTCCTAGTGCGTTTGATATGCAGGACCGGCGATATCTTGGTTTTCGTGGGGTTTCAAGCTGAGATATGCATTTTCTGCGATAATCTTGGTGAGACTTCTGTCCGAAGTATGCTGAATCATCGAGATCGCTCTTTCCGAGCTAGTTAATGCGAGAAAAACCTTATCCGGTGTTTTCACCACTCCACAGTGCGTTTGATATGCAGAACCGGCGATATCTTGATTTTCGTGGGGTTTCAAGCTGAGATATGCATTTTCTGCGATAATCTTGGTGAGACTTCTGTCCGAAATATGCTGAATCATCGAGATCGCTCTTTTCGAGCTAGTTAGTGCGAGAAACACGTTGTCTGGTGTTTTCACCACTCCACAGTGCGTTTGATATGCAAAACAGTAGATATCTTGGTTTTCGTGGGGTTTAAAGCTGAGATATGCATTTTCTGCGATAATCTTGTTGAGACTTCTGATCGAAGTATGCAGAATCATCGAGATCGCTCGTTTCGAGCTATTTAATGCGAGAAACACGTTATCTGGTGTTTTCACCACTCCTAGTGCGTTTGATATGCAGAACCGGCGATATCTTGGTTTTCGTGGGGTTTCAAGCTGAGATATGCATTTTCTGCGATAATCTTGGTGAGACTTCTGTCCGAAGTATGCTGAATCATCGAGATCGCTCTTTTCGAGCTAGTTAGTGCGAGAAACACGTTATCTGGTGTTTTCACCACTCCTAGTGCGTTTGATATGCAGAACCGGCGATATCTTGGTTTTCGTGGGGTTTCAAGCTGAGATATGCATTTTCTGCGATAACCTTGGTGAGACTTCTGTCCGAAGTATGCTGAATCATCGAGATCGCACTTTTCGAGCTTGTTAGGGCGAGAAACACGTTTTCTGGGGTTTTCACCGCTCCACAGTTCGTTGGATAAGCAGAACAGTAGATATCTTGGCTTTCGTGGGGTTTCAGGCTGAGATATGCATTTTCTACGATAATCCTGGTGAGACCTCTGTCAGATGTATGCTGAACCATCGAGATCGCTCTTTTCGAGCTAGTTAGTGCGAGAAACACGTTATCTGGTGTTTTCACCACTCCACAGTGCGTTGGATATGCAGAACCGGCGATATTTTGGTTTTCGTCGGGTTTCAAGCTGAGATATGCATTTTCTGCGATAATCTTGGTGAGACTTCTGTCCGAAGTATGCAGAATCATCGAGATCGCTCGTTTCGAGCTATTTAATGCGAGAAACACGTTATCTGGTGTTTTCACCACTCCACAGTGCGTTTGATATGCAGAACCGGCGATATCTTGGTTTTCGTGGGGTTTCAAGCTGAGATATGCATTTTCTGCGATAAGCTTGGTGAGACTTCTGTCCGAAGTATGCTGAATCATCGAGATCGCTCTTTTCGAGCTAGTTAGTGCGAGAAACACGTTATCTGGTGTTTTCACCACTCCACAGTGCGTTGGATATGCAGAACCGGAGATATTTTGGTTTTCGTCGGGTTTCAAGCTGAGATATGCATTTTCTGCGATAATCTTGGTGAGACTTCTGTCCGAAGTATACCGAATCATCGAGATCGCTCGTTTCGAGGTATTTAATGCGAGAAACACGTTATCTGGTGTTTTCACCACTCCACAGTGTGTTTGATATGCAGAACCGGCGATATATTGGTTTTCGTGGGGTTTCAAGCTGAGATATGCATTTTCTGCGATAATCTTGGTGAGACTTCTGTCCGAAGTATGCTGAATCATCGAGATCGCTCTTTTCGAGCTTGTTAGGGCGAGAAACACGTTTTCTGGGGTTTTCACCACTCCACAGTTCGTTGGATAAGCAGAACAGTAGATATCTTGGCTTTCGTGGGGTTTCAGGCTGAGATATGCATTTTCTACGATAATCCTGGTGAGACCTCTGTCAGATGTATGCAGAATCTTCGAGAACGCTCTTTTCGAGCTATTTAATGCGAGAAACACGTTGTCTGGTTGTTTTCTCCACTCCACAGTGCGTTTGATATGCAGAACCGGCAACATCTTGATTTTCGTGAGGTTTCGAGCTGAGATATGCATTTTCTGCGATAATATTGGTGAGACTTCAGTCAGAAGTATGCAGAATCATCTAGATCGCTCTTTTCGAGCTACTGAATGCACGAAACACGTTTTCTGGTGTTTTCACCACTGCACAGTCCGTTTGACATGCAGACCCGGAGATATCTTGGTTTCGGTCGGGTTTCAAGCTGAGATATGCATTTTCTACGATAATCTTGGTGAGACTTCTGTCAGAAGTATGCAGGATCTTCGAGAACGCTCTTTTCGAGCTATTTAATGCGAGAAACACGTTATCTGGTGTTTTCACCACTCCACAGTGCGTATGATATGCAGAACCGGCGATATCTTGGTTTTCGTGGGGTTTCAAGCTGAGATATGCATGTTCTGCGATAATCTTGGTGAGACTTCTGTCCGAAGTATGCTGAAACATCGAGATCGCTCTTTTCGAGCTAGTAAATGCGAGAAAAACCTTATTCGGTGTTTTCACCACTCCACAGTGCGTTTGATATGCAGAACCGGCGATATCTTAGTTTTCGTGGGGTTTCAAGCTGAGATATGCATTTTCTGCGATAATCTTGGTGAGACTTCTGTCCGAAGTATGTTGAATCATCGAGATCGCTCTTTTCGAGCTAGTTAGTGCGAGAAACACGTTATCTGGTGTTTTCACCACTCCACAATGCGTTAGAAATGCAGAACAGTAGATATCTTGGTTTTCGTGGGGTTTCAAGCTGAGATATGAATTTTCTGCGATAATCTTGTTGAGACTTCTGTCCGAAGTATGCAGAATCATCGAGATCGCTCGTTTCGAAACTATTTAATGCGAGAAACACGTTATCTGGTGTTTTCACCACTCCTAGTGCGTTTGATATGCAGAACCGGCGATATCTTGGTTTTCGTGGGGTTTCAAGCTGAGATATGCATTTTCTGCGATAATCTTGGTGAGACTTCTGTCCGAAGTATGCTGAATCATCGAGATCGCTCTTTTCGAGCTTGTTAGCGCGAGAAACACGTTATCTGGTGTTTTCACCACTCCACAGTGCGTTTGATATGCAAAACAGTAGATATCTTGGTTTTCGTGGGGTTTAAAGCTGAGATATGCATTTTCTGCGATAATCTTGTTGAGACTTCTGATCGAAGTATGCAGAATCATCGAGATCGCTCGTTTCGAGCTATTTAATGCGAGAAACACGTTATCTGGTGTTTTCAGCACTCCACAGTGCGTTTGATATGCAGAACCAGCGATATCTTGGTTTTCGAGGGGGTTTCAAGCTGAGATATGCATTTTTTACGATAATCTTGGTGAGACTTCTGTCCGAAGTATGCTTAATCATCGAGATCGCTCTTTTCGACCTATTTATTGCGAGAAACACGTTATCTGGTGTTTTCACCACTCCACAGTGCGTTTGATATGCAGAACCAGCGATATCTGGGTTTTCGTGGGGTTTCAAGCTGAGATATGCATTTTTTACGATAATCTTGGTGAGACTTCTGTCCGGAAGTATGCTTAATCAACGAGATCGCTCGTTTCGACCTATTTAATGCGAGAAACACGTTTTCTGGGGTTTTCACCACACCACAGATCGTTGGATGTGCAGAACCGGAGATATCTTGGTATTCGTGGGGTTTCAAGCTGAGATATGCATTTTCTGCGATAATCTTGGTGAGCCTTATGTCCGAAGTATGCAGAATCATAGATATCGATCTATTCGGGCTATTTAATGCGACAAAACGTTATCTGGTGTTTTCAGCACTCCACAGTGCGTTTGATATGCAGAACCAGCGATATCTTGGTTTTCGTGGGGTTTCAAGCTCAGATATTCATTTTTACGATAATCTTGGTGAGACTTCCGTCCGAAGTATGCAGAATCATCGAGATCGATCTATTCGAGCTATTTAATGCGACAAAACGTTATCTGGTGTTTTCAGCACTCCACAGTGCGTCTGATATGCAGAACAGGAGATATCTTGGTTTTCGTGGGGTTTCTAGCAGAGATATGCATTTTTTGAGATAATCATGGTGAAACTTCTGTTAGAAGTATGCAGAAACATCGAGATCGCTCTTTTCGACCTATTTAATGCGAGAAACACGTTATCTGGTGTTTTCACCACTCCACAGTGCGTTTGATATGCAGAACCAGCGATATCTTGGTTTTCGTGGGGATTCAAGTTGAGATACGCAATTTCTGCGATAATACTGGTGAGACTTCTGTCCGAAGTATGCTTAATCATCGAGATCGCTCGTTTCGAGCTATTTAATGCGAGAAACACGTTATCTTGTGTTTTCAGCACTCCACAGTGCGTTTGATATGCAGAACCAGCGATATCTTGGTTTTCGTGGGGTTTCAAGCTGAGATATGCATTTTTTACGATAATCTTGGTGAGACTTCCGTCCGAAGTATGCAGAATCATCGAGATCGATCTATTCGAGCTATTTAATGCGACAAAACGTTATCTGGTGTTTTCAGCACTCCACAGTGCGTTTGATATGCAGAACCAGCGATATCTTGGTTTTCGTGGGGTTTCAAGCTGAGATATGCATTTTTTACGACAATCTTGGTGAGACTTCTGTCCGAAGTATGCTTAATCATCGAGATCGTTCGTTTCGAGCTATTTAATGCGAGAAGCACGTTATCTGGTGTTTTCACCACTCCACAGTGCGTATGATATGCAGAACAGACTATATCTTGGTTTTCGTGGGGTTTCAAGCTCAGATATGCATTTTCTTCGATAATCTTGGTGAGACTTGCGTCCGAAGTATGCAGAATCATCGAGATCGATCTATTCGAGCTATTTAATGCGACAAAACGTTATCTGGTGGTTTCAGCACTCCACAGTGCGTTTGATATGCAGAACCAGCGATATCTTGGTTTTCGTGGGGTTTCAAGCTGAGATATGCATTTTCTGCGATAATCTTGGTGAGACCTCTGTCCGAAGTATGCAGAAACATCGAGATCGCTCTTTTCGACCTATTTAATGCGAGAAACACGTTATCTGGTGTTTTCACCACTCCACAGTGCGTTTGATATGCAGAACCAGCGATATCTTGGTTTTCGTGGGGATTCAAGTTGAGATACGCAATTTCTGCGATAATCTTGGTGAGACTTCTGTCCGAAGTATGCTTAATCATCGAGATCGCTCGTTTCGAGCTATTTAATGCGAGAAACACGTTATCTTGTGTTTTCAGCACTCCACAGTGCGTTTGATATGCAGAACCAGCGATATCAGGGTTTTCGTGGGGTTTCAAGCTGAGATATGCATTTTTTACGATAATCTTGGTGAGACTTCTGTCCGAAGTATGCAGAAACATCAAGAGCGCTCTTTTCGAGCTATTTAATGCGAGAAACACGTTATCTGGTGTTTTCACCACTCCACAGTGCGTATGATATGCAGAACCGACTATATCTTGGTTTTTGTGGGGTTTCAAGCTGAGATATGCATTTTTTACGATAATCTTGGTGAGACTTCTGTCCGAAGTATGCAGAAACATCAAGAGCGCTCTTTTCGAGCTATTTAATGCGAGAAACACGTTTTCTGGGGTTTTCACCACACCACAGTTCGTTGGATGTGCAGAACCGGAGATATCTTGGTTTTCGTGGGGTTTCAAGCTGAGATATGCATTTTCTGCGATAATCTTGGTGAGTCCTCTGTCCGAAGTATGCAGAAACATCGAGATCGCTCTTTTCGACCTATTTAATGCGAGAAACACGTTATCTGGTGTTTTCACCATTCCACAGTGCGTTTGATATGCAGAACCAGCGATATCTTGGTTTTCGTGGGGTTTCAAGCTGAGATTTGCATTTTTTACGATAATCTTGGTGAGACTTCCGTCCGAAGTATGCAGAATCATCGAGATCGATCTATTCGAGCTATTTAATGCGATAAAACGTTATCTGGTGTTTTCAGCACTCCACAGTGCGTTTGATATGCAGAACCAGAGAAATCTTGGTTTTCGTGGGGTTTCAAGCTGAGATATGCATTTTTTACGACAATCTTGGTGGGACTTCTGTCCGAAGTATGCAGAATCATAGAGATCGATCTATTCGAGCTATTTAATGCGACAAAACGTTATCTGGTGTTTTCAGCACTCCACAGTGCGTTTGATATGCAGAACCAGCGATATCTTGGTTTTCGTGGGGTTTCAAGCTGAGATATGCATTTTTTACGATAATCTTGGTGAGACTTCTGTCCGAAGTATGCTTAATCATCGAGATCGCTCTTTTCGACCTATTTATTGCGAGAAACACGTTATCTGGTGTTTTCACCACTCCACAGTGCGTTTGATATGCAGAACCAGCGATATCTGGGTTTTCGTGGGGTTTCAAGCTGAGATATGCATTTTTTACGATAATCTTGGTGAGACATCTGTCCGAAGTATGCTTAATCATCGAGATCGCTCGTTTCGAGCTATTTAATGCGAGAAACACGTTATCTGGTGTTTTCACCACTCCACAGTGCGTATGATATGCAGAACCGACTATATCTTGGTTTTTGTGGGGTTTCAAGCTGAGATATGCATTTTTTACGATAATCTTGGTGAGACTTCTGTCCGAAGTATGCAGAAACATCAAGAGCGCTCTTTTCTAGCTATTTAATGCGAGAAACACGTTTTCTGGGGTTTTCACCACACCACAGTTCGTTGGATGTGCAGAACCGCAGATATCTTGGTTTTCGTGGGGATTCAAGTTGAGATACGCAATTTCTGCGATAATCTTGGTGAGACTTCTGTCCGAAGTATGCTTAATCATCGAGATCGCTCGTTTCGAGCTATTTAATGCGAGAAACACGTTATCTTGTGTTTTCAGCACTCCACAGTGCGTTTGATATGCAGAACCAGCGATATCAGGGTTTTCGTGGGGTTTCAAGCTGAGATATGCATTGTTTACGACAATCTTGGTGAGACTTCTGTCCGAAGTATGCAGAATCATAGAGATCGATCTATTCGAGCTATATAATGCGACAAAACGTTATCTGGTGTTTTCAGCACTCCACAGTGCGTTTGATATGCAGAACCAGCGATATCTTGGTTTTCGTGGGGTTTCAAGCTGAGATATGCATTTTTTACGATAATCTTGGTGAGACTTCCGTCCGAAGTATGCAGAATCATCGAGATCGATCTATTCGAGATATTTAATGCGACAAAACGTTATCTGGTGTTTTCAGCACTCCACAGTGCGTTTGATATGCAGAACCAGCGATATCTTGGTTTTCGTGGGGTTTCAAGCTGAGATATGCATTTTTTACGATAATCTTGGTGAGACTTCTGTCCGAAGTATGCTTAATCATCGAGATCGCTCTTTTCGACCTATTTATTGCGAGAAACACGTTATCTGGTGTTTTCACCACTCCACAGTGCGTTTGATATGCAGAACCAGCGATATCTGGGTTTTCGTGGGGTTTCAAGCTGAGATATGCATTTTTTACGATAATCTTGGTGAGACTTCTGTCCGGAAGTATGCTTAATCAACGAGATCGCTCGTTTCGACCTATTTAATGCGAGAAACACGTCTTCTGGGGTTTTCACCACACCACAGATCGTTGGATGTGCAGAACCGGAGATATCTTGGTATTCGTGGGGTTTCAAGCTGAGATATGCATTTTCTGCGATAATCTTGGTGAGCCTTATGTCCGAAGTATGCAGAATCATAGATATCGATCTATTCGGGCTATTTAATGCGACAAAACGTTATCTGGTGTTTTCAGCACTCCACAGTGCGTTTGATATGCAGAACCAGCGATATCTTGGTTTTCGTGGGGTTTCAAGCTCAGATATGCATTTTTACGATAATCTTGGTGAGACTTCCGTCCGAAGTATGCAGAATCATCGAGATCGATCTATTCGAGCTATTTAATGCGACAAAACGTTATCTGGTGTTTTCAGCACTCCACAGTGCGTTTGATATGCAGAACAGGAGATATCTTGGTTTTCGTGGGGTTTCTAGCAGAGATATGCATTTTTTGAGATAATCATGGTGAAACTTCTGTTAGAAGTATGCAGAAACATCGAGATCGCTCTTTTCGACCTATTTAATGCGAGAAACACGTTATCTGGTGTTTTCACCACTCCACAGTGCGTTTGATATGCAGAACCAGCGATATCTTGGTTTTCGTGGGGATTCAAGTTGAGATACGCAATTTCTGCGATAATCTTGGTGAGACTTCTGTCCGAAGTATGCTTAATCATCGAGATCCCTCGTTTCGAGCTATTTAATGCGAGAAACACGTTATCTTGTGTTTTCAGCACTCCACAGTGCGTTTGATATGCAGAACCAGCGATATCAGGGTTTTCGTGGGGTTTCAAGCTGAGATATGCATTTTTTACGATAATCTTGGTGAGACTTCTGTCCGAAGTATGCAGAAACATCAAGAGCGCTCTTTTCGAGCTATTTAATGCGAGAAACACGTTATCTGGTGTTTTCACCACTCCACAGTGCGTATGATATGCAGAACCGACTATATCTTGGTTTTTGTGGGGTTTCAAGCTGAGATATGCATTTTTTACGATAATCTTGGTGAGACTTCTGTCCGAAGTATGCAGAAACATCAAGAGCGCTCTTTTCGAGCTATTTAATGCGAGAAACACGTTATCTTGTGTTTTCAGCACTCCACAGTGCGTTTGATATGCAGAACCAGCGATGTCAGGGTTTTCGTGGGGTTTCAAGCTGAGATATGCATTTTTACGATAATCTTGGTGAGACTTCCGTCCGAAGTGTGCAGAATCATCGAGATCGATCTATTCGAGCTATTTAAGCGACAAAACGTTATCTGGTGTTTTCAGCACTCCACAGTGCGTTTGATATGCAGAACCAGCGATATCTTGGTTTTCGTGGGGTTTCAAGCTGAGATATGCATTGTTTACGACAATCTTGGTGAGACTTCTGTCCGAAGTATGCAGAATCATAGAGATCGATCTATTCGAGCTATTTAATGCGACAAAACGTTATCTGGTGTTTTCAGCACTCCACAGTGCGTTTGATATGCAGAACCAGCGATATCTTGGTTTTCGTGGGGTTTCAAGCTGAGATATGCATTTTTTACGATAATCTTGGTGAGACTTCCGTCCGAAGTATGCAGAATCATCGAGATCGATCTATTCGAGCTATTTAATGCGACAAAACGTTATCTGGTGTTTTCAGCACTCCACAGTGCGTTTGATATGCAGAACCAGCGATATCTTGGTTTTTGTGGGGTTTCAAGCTGAGATATGCATTTTTTACGATAATCTTGGTGAGACTTCTGTCCGAAGTATGCAGAAACATCAAGAGCGCTCTTTTCTAGCTATTTAATGCGAGAAACACGTTTTCTGGGGTTTTCACCACACCACAGTTCGTTGGATGTGCAGAACCGCAGATATCTTGGTTTTCGTGGGGATTCAAGTTGAGATACGCAATTTCTGCGATAATCTTGGTGAGACTTCTGTCCGAAGTATGCTTAATCATCGAGATCGCTCGTTTCGAGCTATTTAATGCGAGAAACACGTTATCTTGTGTTTTCAGCACTCCACAGTGCGTTTGATATGCAGAACCAGCGATATCAGGGTTTTCGTGGGGTTTCAAGCTGAGATATGCATTGTTTACGACAATCTTGGTGAGACTTCTGTCCGAAGTATGCAGAATCATAGAGATCGATCTATTCGAGATATTTAATGCGACAAAACGTTATCTGGTGTTTTCAGCACTCCACAGTGCGTTTGATATGCAGAACCAGCGATATCTTGGTTTTCGTGGGGTTTCAAGCTGAGATATGCATTTTTTACGATAATCTTGGTGAGACTTCTGTCCGAAGTATGCTTAATCATCGAGATCGCTCTTTTCGACCTATTTATTGCGAGAAACACGTTATCTGGTGTTTTCACCACTCCACAGTGCGTTTGATATGCAGAACCAGCGATATCTGGGTTTTCGTGGGGTTTCAAGCTGAGATATGCATTTTTTACGATAATCTTGGTGAGACTTCTGTCCGGAAGTATGCTTAATCAACGAGATCGCTCGTTTCGACCTATTTAATGCGAGAAACACGTCTTCTGGGGTTTTCACCACACCACAGATCGTTGGATGTGCAGAACCGGAGATATCTTGGTATTCGTGGGGTTTCAAGCTGAGATATGCATTTTCTGCGATAATCTTGGTGAGCCTTATGTCCGAAGTATGCAGAATCATAGATATCGATCTATTCGGGCTATTTAATGCGACAAAACGTTATCTGGTGTTTTCAGCACTCCACAGTGCGTTTGATATGCAGAACCAGCGATATCTTGGTTTTCGTGGGGTTTCAAGCTCAGATATGCATTTTTACGATAATCTTGGTGAGACTTCCGTCCGAAGTATGCAGAATCATCGAGATCGATCTATTCGAGCTATTTAATGCGACAAAACGTTATCTGGTGTTTTCAGCACTCCACAGTGCGTTTGATATGCAGAACAGGAGATATCTTGGTTTTCGTGGGGTTTCTAGCAGAGATATGCATTTTTTGAGATAATCATGGTGAAACTTCTGTTAGAAGTATGCAGAAACATCGAGATCGCTCTTTTCGACCTATTTAATGCGAGAAACACGTTATCTGGTGTTTTCACCACTCCACAGTGCGTTTGATATGCAGAACCAGCGATATCTTGGTTTTCGTGGGGATTCAAGTTGAGATACGCAATTTCTGCGATAATCTTGGTGAGACTTCTGTCCGAAGTATGCTTAATCATCGAGATCGCTCGTTTCGAGCTATTTAATGCGAGAAACACGTTATCTTGTGTTTTCAGCACTCCACAGTGCGTTTGATATGCAGAACCAGCGATATCAGGGTTTTCGTGGGGTTTCAAGCTGAGATATGCATTTTTTACGATAATCTTGGTGAGACTTCTGTCCGAAGTATGCAGAAACATCAAGAGCGCTCTTTTCGAGCTATTTAATGCGAGAAACACGTTATCTGGTGTTTTCACCACTCCACAGTGCGTATGATATGCAGAACCGACTATATCTTGGTTTTTGTGGGGTTTCAAGCTGAGATATGCATTTTTTACGATAATCTTGGTGAGACTTCTGTCCGAAGTATGCAGAAACATCAAGAGCGCTCTTTTCGAGCTATTTAATGCGAGAAACACGTTATCTTGTGTTTTCAGCACTCCACAGTGCGTTTGATATGCAGAACCAGCGATGTCAGGGTTTTCGTGGGGTTTCAAGCTGAGATATGCATTTTTACGATAATCTTGGTGAGACTTCCGTCCGAAGTGTGCAGAATCATCGAGATCGATCTATTCGAGCTATTTAAGCGACAAAACGTTATCTGGTGTTTTCAGCACTCCACAGTGCGTTTGATATGCAGAACCAGCGATATCTTGGTTTTCGTGGGGTTTCAAGCTGAGATATGCATTGTTTACGACAATCTTGGTGAGACTTCTGTCCGAAGTATGCAGAATCATAGAGATCGATCTATTCGAGCTATTTAATGCGACAAAACGTTATCTGGTGTTTTCAGCACTCCACAGTGCGTTTGATATGCAGAACCAGCGATATCTTGGTTTTCGTGGGGTTTCAAGCTGAGATATGCATTTTTTACGATAATCTTGGTGAGACTTCCGTCCGAAGTATGCAGAATCATCGAGATCGATCTATTCGAGCTATTTAATGCGACAAAACGTTATCTGGTGTTTTCAGCACTCCACAGTGCGTTTGATATGCAGAACCAGCGATATCTTGGTTTTCGTGGGGTTTCAAGCTGAGATATGCATTTTTTACGATAATCTTGGTGAGACTTCTGTCCGAAGTATGCTTAATCATCGAGATCGCTCTTTTCGACCTATTTATTGCGAGAAACACGTTATCTGGTGTTTTCAGCACTCCACAGTGCGTTTGATATGCAGAACCAGCGATATTTGGGATTTCGTGGGGTTTCAAGCTGAGATATGCATCTTTAATGATAATCTTGGTGAGACTTCTGTCCGGAAGTATGCTTAATCAACGAGATCGCTCGTTTCGACCTATTTAATGCGAGAAACACGTTTTCTGGGGTTTTCACCACACCACAGATCGTTGGATGTGCAGAACCGGAGATATCTTGGTATTCGTGGGGTTTCAAGCTGAGATATGCATTTTCTGCGATAATCTTGGTGAGCCTTATGTCCGAAGTATGCAGAATCATAGATATCGATCTATTCGGGCTATTTAATGCGACAAAACGTTATCTGGTGTTTTCAGCACTCCACAGTGCGTTTGATATGCAGAACCAGCGATATCTTGGTTTTCGTGGGGTTTCAAGCTCAGATATGCATTTTTACGATAATCTTGGTGAGACTTCCGTCCGAAGTATGCAGAATCATCGAGATCGATCTATTCGAGCTATTTAATGCGACAAAACGTTATCTGGTGTTTTCAGCACTCCACAGTGCGTTTGATATGCAGAACAGGAGATATCTTGGTTTTCGTGGGGTTTCTAGCAGAGATATGCATTTTTTGAGATAATCATGGTGAAACTTCTGTTAGAAGTATGCAGAAACATCGAGATCGCTCTTTTCGACCTATTTAATGCGAGAAACACGTTATCTGGTGTTTTCACCACTCCACAGTGCGTTTGATATGCAGAACCAGCGATATCTTGGTTTTCGTGGGGATTCAAGTTGAGATACGCAATTTCTGCGATAATCTTGGTGAGACTTCTGTCCGAAGTATGCTTAATCATCGAGATCGCTCGTTTCGAGCTATTTAATGCGAGAAACACGTTATCTTGTGTTTTCAGCACTCCACAGTGCGTTTGATATGCAGAACCAGCGATATCAGGGTTTTCGTGGGGTTTCAAGCTGAGATATGCATTTTTTACGATAATCTTGGTGAGACTTCTGTCCGAAGTATGCAGAAACATCAAGAGCGCTCTTTTCGAGCTATTTAATGCGAGAAACACGTTATCTGGTGTTTTCACCACTCCACAGTGCGTATGATATGCAGAACCGACTATATCTTGGTTTTTGTGGGGTTTCAAGCTGAGATATGCATTTTTTACGATAATCTTGGTGAGACTTCTGTCCGAAGTATGCAGAAACATCAAGAGCGCTCTTTTCGAGCTATTTAATGCGAGAAACACGTTTTCTGGGGTTTTCACCACACCACAGTTCGTTGGATGTGCAGAACCGGAGATTTCTTGGTTTTCGTGGGGTTTCAAGCTGAGATATGCATTTTCTGCGATAATCTTGGTGAGACCTCTGTCCGAAGTATGCAGAAACATCGAGATCGCTCTTTTCGACCTATTTAATGCGAGAAACACGTTATCTGGTGTTTTCACCATTCCACAGTGCGTTTGATATGCAGAACCAGCGATATCTTGGTTTTCGTGGGGCTTCAAGCTGAGATTTGCATTTTTTACGATAATCTTGGTGAGACTTCCGTCCGAAGTATGCAGAATCATCGAGATCGATCTATTCGAGCTATTTAATGCGACAAAACGTTATCTGGTGTTTTCAGCACTCCACAGTGCGTTTGATATGCAGAACCAGAGAAATCTTGGTTTTCGTGGGGTTTCAAGCTGAGATATGCATTTTTTACGACAATCTTGGTGGGACTTCTGTCCGAAGTATGCAGAATCATAGAGATCGATCTATTCGAGCTATTTAATGCGACAAAACGTTATCTGGTGTTTTCAGCACTCCACAGTGCGTTTGATATGCAGAACCAGCGATATCTTGGTTTTCGTGGGGTTTCAAGCTGAGATATGTATTTTTTACGATAATCTTGGTGAGACTTCTGTCCGAAGTATGCTTAATCATCGAGATCGCTCTTTTCGACCTATTTATTGCGAGAAACACGTTATCTGGTGTTTTCACCACTCCACAGTGCGTTTGATATGCAGAACCAGCGATATCTGGGTTTTCGTGGGGTCTCAAGCTGAGATATGCATTTTTTACGATAATCTTGGTGAGACTTCTGTCCGGAAGTATGCTTAATCATCGAGATCGCTCGTTTCGACCTATTTAATGCGAGAAGCACGTTATCTGGTGTTTTCACCACTCCACAGTGCGTATGATATGCAGAACCGACTATATCTTGGTTTTCGTGGGGTTTCAAGCTCAGATATGCATTTTCTGCGATAATCTTGGTGAGACTTGCGTCCGAAGTATGCAGAATCATCGAGATCGATCTATTCGAGCTATTTAATGCGACAAAACGTTATCTGGTGGTTTCAGCACTCCACAGTGCGTTTGATATGCAGAACCAGCGATATCTTGGTTTTCGTGGGGTTTCAAGCTGAGATATGCATTTTCTGCGATAATCTTGGTGAGACCTCTGTCCGAAGTATGCAGAAACATCGAGATCGCTCTTTTCGACCTATTTAATGCGAGAAACACGTTATCTGGTGTTTTCACCACTCCACAGTGCGTTTGATATGCAGAACCAGCGATATCTTGGTTTTCGTGGGGATTCAAGTTGAGATACGCAATTTCTGCGATAATCTTGGTGAGACTTCTGTCCGAAGTATGCTTAATCATCGAGATCGCTCGTTTCGAGCTATTTAATGCGAGAAACACGTTATCTTGTGTTTTCAGCACTCCACAGTGCGTTTGATATGCAGAACCAGCGATATCAGGGTTTTCGTGGGGTTTCAAGCTGAGATATGCATTTTTTACGATAATCTTGGTGAGACTTCTGTCCGAAGTATGCAGAAACATCAAGAGCGCTCTTTTCGAGCTATTTAATGCGAGAAACACGTTTTCTGGGGTTTTCACCACACCACAGTTCGTTGGATGTGCAGAACCGGAGATATCTTGGTTTTCGTGGGGTTTCAAGCTGAGATATGCATTTTCTGCGATAATCTTGGTGAGACCTCTGTCCGAAGTATGCAGAAACATCGAGATCGCTCTTTTCGACCTATTTAATGCGAGAAACACGTTATCTGGTGTTTTCACCATTCCACAGTGCGTTTGATATGCAGAACCAGCGATATCTTGGTTTTCGTGGGGTTTCAAGCTGAGATTTGCATTTTTTACGATAATCTTGGTGAGACTTCCGTCCGAAGTATGCAGAATCATCGAGATCGATCTATTCGAGCTATTTAATGCGACAAAACGTTATCTGGTGTTTTCAGCACTCCACAGTGCGTTTGATATGCAGAACCAGAGAAATCTTGGTTTTCGTGGGGTTTCAAGCTGAGATATGCATTTTTTACGACAATCTTGGTGGGACTTCTGTCCGAAGTATGCAGAATCATAGAGATCGATCTATTCGAGCTATTTAATGCGACAAAACGTTATCTGGTGTTTTCAGCACTCCACAGTGCGTTTGATATGCAGAACCAGCGATATCTTGGTTTTCGTGGGGTTTCAAGCTGAGATATGCATTTTTTACGATAATCTTGGTGAGACTTCTGTCCGAAGTATGCTTAATCATCGAGATCGCTCTTTTCGACATATTTATTGCGAGAAACACGTTATCTGGTGTTTTCACCACTCCACAGTGCGTTTGATATGCAGAACCAGCGATATCTGGGTTTTCGTGGGGTTTCAAGCTGAGATATGCATTTTTTACGATAATCTTGGTGAGACATCTGTCCGAAGTATGCTTAATCATCGAGATCGCTCGTTTCGAGCTATTTAATGCGAGAAACACGTTATCTGGTGTTTTCACCACTCCACAGTGCGTATGATATGCAGAACCGACTATATCTTGGTTTTTGTGGGGTTTCAAGCTGAGATATGCATTTTTTACGATAATCTTGGTGAGACTTCTGTCCGAAGTATGCAGAAACATCAAGAGCGCTCTTTTCTAGCTATTTAATGCGAGAAACACGTTTTCTGGGGTTTTCACCACACCACAGTTCGTTGGATGTGCAGAACCGCAGATATCTTGGTTTTCGTGGGGTTTCAAGCTGAGATATGCATTTTCTGCGATAATCTTGGTGAGACCTCTGTCCGAAGTATGCAGAAACATCGAGATCGCTCTTTTCGACCTATTTAATGCGAGAAACACGTTATCTGGTGTTTTCACCACTCCACAGTGCGTTTGATATGCAGAACCAGCGATATCTTGGTTTTCGTGGGGATTCAAGTTGAGATACGCAATTTCTGCGATAATCTTGGTGAGACTTCTGTCCGAAGTATGCTTAATCATCGAGATCGCTCGTTTCGAGCTATTTAATGCGAGAAACACGTTATCTTGTGTTTTCAGCACTCCACAGTGCGTTTGATATGCAGATCCAGCGATATCAGGGTTTTCGTGGGGTTTCAAGCTGAGATATGCATTGTTTACGACAATCTTGGTGAGACTTCTGTCCGAAGTATGCAGAATCATAGAGATCGATCTATTCGAGCTATATAATGCGACAAAACGTTATCTGGTGTTTTCAGCACTCCACAGTGCGTTTGATATGCAGAACCAGCGATATCTTGGTTTTCGTGGGGTTTCAAGCTGAGATATGCATTTTTTACGATAATCTTGGTGAGACTTCCGTCCGAAGTATGCAGAATCATCGAGATCGATCTATTCGAGCTATTTAATGCGACAAAACGTTATCTGGTGTTTTCAGCACTCCACAGTGCGTTTGATATGCAGAACCAGCGATATCTTGGTTTTCGTGGGGTTTCAAGCTGAGATATGCATTTTTTACGATAATCTTGGTGAGACTTCTGTCCGAAGTATGCTTAATCATCGAGATCGCTCTTTTCGACCTATTTATTGCGAGAAACACGTTATCTGGTGTTTTCACCACTCCACAGTGCGTTTGATATGCAGAACCAGCGATATCTGGGTTTTCGTGGGGTTTCAAGCTGAGATATGCATTTTTTACGATAATCTTGGTGAGACTTCTGTCCGGAAGTATGCTTAATCAACGAGATCGCTCGTTTCGACCTATTTAATGCGAGAAACACGTCTTCTGGGGTTTTCACTACACCACAGTGCGTTTGATATGCAGAACCAGCGATATCTTGGTTTTCGTGGGGATTCAAGTTGAGATACGCAATTTCTGCGATAATCTTGGTGAGACTTCTGTCCGAAGTATGCTTAATCATCGAGATCGCTCGTTTCGAGCTATTTAATGCGAGAAACACTTTATCTTGTGTTTTCAGCACTCCACAGTGCGTTTGATATGCAGAACCAGCGATATCTTGGTTTTCGTGGGGTTTCAAGCTGAGATATGCATTTTTTACGATAATCTTGGTGAGACTTCCGTCCGAAGTATGCAGAATCATCGAGATCGATCTATTCGAGCTATTTAATGCGGCAAAACGTTATCTGGTGTTTTCAGCACTCCACAGTGCGTTTGATATGCAGAACCAGCGATATCTTGGTTTTCGTGGGGTTTCAAGCTGAGATATGCATTTTTTACGATAATCTTGGTGAGACTTCTGTCCGAAGTATGCTTAATCATCGAGATCGTTCGTTTCGAGCTATTTAATGCGAGAAGCACGTTATCTGGTGTTTTCACCACTCCACAGTGCGTATGATATGCAGAACCGACTATATCTTGGTTTTCGTGGGGTTTCAAGCTCAGATATGCATTTTCTGCGATAATCTTGGTGAGACTTGCGTCCGAAGTATGCAGAATCATCGAGATCGATCTATTCGAGCTATTTAATGCGACAAAACGTTATCTGGTGGTTTCAGCACTCCACAGTGCGATTGATATGCAGAACCAGCGATATCTTGGTTTTCGTGGGGTTTCAAGCTGAGATATGCATTTTCTGCGATAATCTTGGAGAGACCTCTGTCCGAAGTATGCAGAAACATCGAGATCGCTCTTTTCGACCTATTTAATGCGAGAAACACGTTATCTGGTGTTTTCACCACTCCACAGTGCGTTTGATATGCAGAACCAGCGATATCTTGGTTTTCGTGGGGATTCAAGTTGAGATACGCAATTTCTGCGATAATCTTGGTGAGACTTCTGTCCGAAGTATGCTTAATCATCGAGATCGCTCGTTTCGAGCTATTTAATGCGAGAAACACGTTATCTTGTGTTTTCAGCACTCCACAGTGCGTTTGATATGCAGAACCAGCGATATCAGGGTTTTCGTGGGGTTTCAAGCTGAGATATGCATTTTTTACGATAATCTTGGTGAGACTTCTGTCCGAAGTATGCAGAAACATCAAGAGCGCTCTTTTCGAGCTATTTAATGCGAGAAACACGTTTTCTGGGGTTTTCACCACACCACAGTTCGTTGGATGTGCAGAACCGGAGATATCTTGGTTTTCGTGGGGTTTCAAGCTGAGATATGCATTTTCTGCGATAATCTTGGTGAGACCTCTGTCCGAAGTATGCAGAAACATCGAGATCGCTCTTTTCGACCTATTTAATGCGAGAAACACGTTATCTGGTGTTTTCACCATTCCACAGTGCGTTTGATATGCAGAACCAGCGATATCTTGGTTTTCGTGGGGTTTCAAGCTGAGATTTGCATTTTTTACGATAATCTTGGTGAGACTTCCGTCCGAAGTATGCAGAATCATCGAGATCGATCTATTCGAGCTATTTAATGCGACAAAACGTTATCTGGTGTTTTCAGCACTCCACAGTGCGTTTGATATGCAGAACCAGAGAAATCTTGGTTTTCGTGGGGTTTCAAGCTGAGATATGCATTTTTTACGACAATCTTGGTGGGACTTCTGTCCGAAGTATGCAGAATCATAGAGATCGATCTATTCGAGCTATTTAATGCGACAAAACGATATCTGGTGTTTTCAGCACTCCACAGTGCGTTTGATATGCAGAACCAGCGATATCTTGGTTTTCGTGGGGTTTCAAGCTGAGATATGCATTTTTTACGATAATCTTGGTGAGACTTCTGTCCGAAGTATGCTTAATCATCGAGATCGCTCTTTTCGACCTATTTATTGCGAGAAACACGTTATCTGGTGTTTTCACCACTCCACAGTGCGTTTGATATGCAGAACCAGCGATATCTGGGTTTTCGTGGGGTTTCAAGCTGAGATATGCATTTTTTACGATAATCTTGGTGAGACTTCTGTCCGGAAGTATGCTTAATCAACGAGATCGCTCGTTTCGACCTATTTAATGCGAGAAACACGTCTTCTGGGGTTTTCACTACACCACAGTGCGTTTGATATGCAGAACCAGCGATATCTTGGTTTTCGTGGGGATTCAAGTTGAGATACGCAATTTCTGCGATAATCTTGGTGAGACTTCTGTCCGAAGTATGCTTAATCATCGAGATCGCTCGTTTCGAGCTATTTAATGCGAGAAACACGTTATCTTGTGTTTTCAGCACTCCACAGTGCGTTTGATATGCAGAACCAGCGATATCTTGGTTTTCGTGGGGTTTCAAGCTGAGATATGCATTTTTTACGATAATCTTGGTGAGACTTCCGTCCGAAGTATGCAGAATCATCGAGATCGATCTATTCGAGCTATTTAATGCGACAAAACGTTATCTGGTGTTTTCAGCACTCCACAGTGCGTTTGATATGCAGAACCAGCGATATCTTGGTTTTCGTGGGGTTTCAAGCTGAGATATGCATTTTTTACGATAATCTTGGTGAGACTTCTGTCCGAAGTATGCTTAATCATCGAGATCGTTCGTTTCGAGCTATTTAATGCGAGAAGCACGTTATCTGGTGTTTTCACCACTCCACAGTGCGTATGATATGCAGAACCGACTATATCTTGGTTTTCGTGGGGTTTCAAGCTCAGATATGCATTTTCTGCGATAATCTTGGTGAGACTTGCGTCCGAAGTATGCAGAATCATCGAGATCGATCTATTCGAGCTATTTAATGCGACAAAACGTTATCTGGTGGTTTCAGCACTCCACAGTGCGATTGATATGCAGAACCAGCGATATCTTGGTTTTCGTGGGGTTTCAAGCTGAGATATGCATTTTCTGCGATAATCTTGGAGAGACCTCTGTCCGAAGTATGCAGAAACATCGAGATCGCTCTTTTCGACCTATTTAATGCGAGAAACACGTTATCTGGTGTTTTCACCACTCCACAGTGCGTTTGATATGCAGAACCAGCGATATCTTGGTTTTCGTGGGGATTCAAGTTGAGATACGCAATTTCTGCGATAATCTTGGTGAGACTTCTGTCCGAAGTATGCTTAATCATCGAGATCGCTCGTTTCGAGCTATTTAATGCGAGAAACACGTTATCTTGTGTTTTCAGCACTCCACAGTGCGTTTGATATGCAGAACCAGCGATATCAGGGTTTTCGTGGGGTTTCAAGCTGAGATATGCATTTTTTACGATAATCTTGGTGAGACTTCTGTCCGAAGTATGCAGAAACATCAAGAGCGCTCTTTTCGAGCTATTTAATGCGAGGAACACGTTTTCTGGGGTTTTCACCACACCACAGTTCGTTGGATGTGCAGAACCGGAGATATCTTGGTTTTCGTGGGGTTTCAAGCTGAGATATGCATTTTCTGCGATAATCTTGGTGAGACCTCTGTCCGAAGTATGCAGAAACATCGAGATCGCTCTTTTCGACCTATTTAATGCGAGAAACACGTTATCTGGTGTTTTCACCATTCCACAGTGCGTTTGATATGCAGAACCAGCGATATCTTGGTTTTCGTGGGGTTTCAAGCTGAGATTTGCATTTTTTACTATAATCTTGGTGAGACTTCCGTCCGAAGTATGCAGAATCATCGAGATCGATCTATTCGAGCTATTTAATGCGACAAAACGTTATCTGGTGTTTTCAGCACTCCACAGTGCGTTTGATATGCAGAACCAGAGAAATCTTGGTTTTCGTGGGGTTTCAAGCTGAGATATGCATTTTTTACGACAATCTTGGTGGGACTTCTGTCCGAAGTATGCAGAATCATAGAGATCGATCTATTCGAGCTATTTAATGCGACAAAACGATATCTGGTGTTTTCAGCACTCCACAGTGCGTTTGATATGCAGAACCAGCGATATCTTGGTTTTCGTGGGGTTTCAAGCTGAGATATGCATTTTTTACGATAATCTTGGTGAGACTTCTGTCCGAAGTATGCTTAATCATCGAGATCGCTCTTTTCGACCTATTTATTGTGAGAAACACGTTATCTGGTGTTTTCACCACTCCACAGTGCGTTTGATATGCAGAACCAGCGATATCTGGGTTTTCGTGGGGTTTCAAGCTGAGATATGCATTTTTTACGATAATCTTGGTGAGACATCTGTCCGAAGTATGCTTAATCATCGAGATCGCTCGTTTCGAGCTATTTAATGCGAGAAACACGTTATCTGGTGTTTTCACCACTCCACAGTGCGTATGATATGCAGAACCGACTATATCTTGGTTTTTGTGGGGTTTCAAGCTGAGATATGCATTTTTTACGATAATCTTGGTGAGACTTCTGTCCGAAGTATGCAGAAACATCAAGAGCGCTCTTTTCTAGCTATTTAATGCGAGAAACACGTTTTCTGGGGTTTTCACCACACCACAGTTCGTTGGATGTGCAGAACCGCAGATATCTTGGTTTTCGTGGGGTTTCAAGCTGAGATATGCATTTTCTGCGATAATCTTGGTGAGACCTCTGTCCGAAGTATGCAGAAACATCGAGATCGCTCTTTTCGACCTATTTAATGCGAGAAACACGTTATCTGGTGTTTTCACCACTCCACAGTGCGCTTGATATGCAGAACCAGCGATATCTTGGTTTTCGTGGGGATTCAAGTTGAGATACGCAATTTCTGCGATAATCTTGGTGAGACTTCTGTCCGAAGTATGCTTAATCATCGAGATCGCTCGTTTCGAGCTATTTAATGCGAGAAACACGTTATCTTGTGTTTTCAGCACTCCACAGTGCGTTTGATATGCAGAACCAGCGATATCAGGGTTTTCGTGGGGTTTCAAGCTGAGATATGCATTGTTTACGACAATCTTGGTGAGACTTCTGTCCGAAGTATGCAGAATCATAGAGATCGATCTATTCGAGCTATATAATGCGACAAAACGTTATCTGGTGTTTTCAGCACTCCACAGTGCGTTTGATATGCAGAACCAGCGATATCTTGGTTTTCGTGGGGTTTCAAGCTGAGATATGCATTTTTTACGATAATCTTGGTGAGACTTCCGTCCGAAGTATGCAGAATCATCGAGATCGATCTATTCGAGCTATTTAATGCGACAAAACGTTATCTGGTGTTTTCAGCACTCCACAGTGCGTTTGATATGCAGAACCAGCGATATCTTGGTTTTCGTGGGGTTTCAAGCTGAGATATGCATTTTTTACGATAATCTTGGTGAGACTTCTGTCCGAAGTATGCTTAATCATCGAGATCGCTCTTTTCGACCTATTTATTGCGAGAAACACGTTATCTGGTGTTTTCACCACTCCACAGTGCGTTTGATATGCAGAACCAGCGATATCTTGGTTTTCGTGGGGTTTCAAGCTGAGATATGCATTTTTTACGATAATCTTGGTGAGACTTCTGTCCGAAGTATGCTTAATCATCGAGATCGCTCTTTTCGACCTATTTATTGCGAGAAACACGTTATCTGGTGTTTTCAGCACTCCACAGTGCGTTTGATATGCAGAACCAGCGATATTTGGGTTTTCGTGGGGTTTCAAGCTGAGATATGCATTTTTTACGATAATCTTGGTGAGACTTCTGTCCGGAAGTATGCTTAATCAACGAGATCGCTCGTTTCGACCTATTTAATGCGAGAAACACGTTTTCTGGGGTTTTCACCACACCACAGATCGTTGGATGTGCAGAACCGGAGATATCTTGGTATTCGTGGGGTTTCAAGCTGAGATATGCATTTTCTGCGATAATCTTGGTGAGCCTTATGTCCGAAGTATGCAGAATCATAGATATCGATCTATTCGGGCTATTTAATGCGACAAAACGTTATCTGGTGTTTTCAGCACTCCACAGTGCGTTTGATATGCAGAACCAGCGATATCTTGGTTTTCGTGGGGTTTCAAGCTCAGATATGCATTTTTACGATAATCTTGGTGAGACTTCCGTCCGAAGTATGCAGAATCATCGAGATCGATCTATTCGAGCTATTTAATGCGACAAAACGTTATCTGGTGTTTTCAGCACTCCACAGTGCGTTTGATATGCAGAACAGGAGATATCTTGGTTTTCGTGGGGTTTCTAGCAGAGATATGCATTTTTTGAGATAATCATGGTGAAACTTCTGTTAGAAGTATGCAGAAACATCGAGATCGCTCTTTTCGACCTATTTAATGCGAGAAACACGTTATCTGGTGTTTTCACCACTCCACAGTGCGTTTGATATGCAGAACCAGCGATATCTTGGTTTTCGTGGGGATTCAAGTTGAGATACGCAATTTCTGCGATAATCTTGGTGAGACTTCTGTCCGAAGTATGCTTAATCATCGAGATCGCTCGTTTCGAGCTATTTAATGCGAGAAACACGTTATCTTGTGTTTTCAGCACTCCACAGTGCGTTTGATATGCAGAACCAGCGATATCAGGGTTTTCGTGGGGTTTCAAGCTGAGATATGCATTTTTTACGATAATCTTGGTGAGACTTCTGTCCGAAGTATGCAGAAACATCAAGAGCGCTCTTTTCGAGCTATTTAATGCGAGAAACACGTTATCTGGTGTTTTCACCACTCCACAGTGCGTATGATATGCAGAACCGACTATATCTTGGTTTTTGTGGGGTTTCAAGCTGAGATATGCATTTTTTACGATAATCTTGGTGAGTCTTATGTCCGAAGTATGCAGAATCATAGATATCGATCTATTCGGGCTATTTAATGCGACAAAACGTTATCTGGTGTTTTCAGCACTCCACACTGCGTTTGATATGCAGAACCAGCGATATCTTGGTTTTCGTGGGGTTTCAAGCTGAGATATGCATTTTTTACGATAATCTTGGTGAGTCTTCTGTCCGGAAGTATGCTTAATCAACGAGATCGCTCGTTTCGACCTATTTAATGCGAGAAACACGTTTTCTGGGGTTTTCACCACACCACAGATCGTTGGATGTGCAGAACCGGAGATATCTTGGTATTCGTGGGGTTTCAAGCTGAGATATGCATTTTCTGCGATAATCTTGGTGAGCCTTATGTCCGAAGTATGCAGAATCATAGATATCGATCTATTCGGGCTATTTAATGCGACAAAACGTTATCTGGTGTTTTCAGCACTCCACACTGCGTTTGATATGCAGAACCAGCGATATCTTGGTTTTCGTGGGGTTTCAAGCTGAGATATGCATTTTTTACGATAATCTTGGTGAGACTTCTGTCCGAAGTATGCTTAATCATCGAGATCGCTCTTTTCGACCTATTTATTGCGAGAAACACGTTATCTGGTGTTTTGACCACTCCACAGTGCGTTTGATATGCAGAACCAGCGATATCTGGGTTTTCGTGGGGTTTCAAGCTGAGATATGCATTTTTTACGATAATCTTGGTGAGACATCTGTCCGAAGTATGCTTAATCATCGAGATCGCTCGTTTCGAGCTATTTAATGCGAGAAACACGTTATCTGGTGTTTTCACCACTCCACAGCGCGTATGATATGCAGAACCGACTATATCTTGGTTTTTGTGGGGTTTCAAGCTGAGATATGCATTTTTTACGATAATCTTGGTGAGACTTCTGTCCGAAGTATGCAGAAACATCAAGAGCGCTCTTTTCGAGCTATTTAATGCGAGAAACACGTTTTCTGGGGTTTTCACCACACCACAGTTCGTTGGATGTGCAGAACCGGAGATATCTTGGTTTTCGTGGGGTTTCAAGCTGAGATATGCATTTTCTGCGATAATCTTGGTGAGACCTCTGTCCGAAGTATGCAGAAACATCGAGATCGCTCTTTTCGACCTATTTAATGCGAGAAACACGTTATCTGGTGTTTTCACCACTCCACAGTGCGTTTGATATGCAGAACCAGCGATATCTTGGTTTTCGTGGGGATTCAAGTTGAGATACGCAATTTCTGCGATAATCTTGGTGAGACTTCTGTCCGAAGTATGCTTAATCATCGAGATCGCTCGTTTCGAGCTATTTAATGCGAGAAACACGTTATCTTGTGTTTTCAGCACTCCACAGTGCGTTTGATATGCAGAACCAGCGATATCAGGGTTTTCGTGGGGTTTCAAGCTGAGATATGCATTGTTTACGACAATCTTGGTGAGACTTCTGTCCGAAGTATGCAGAATCATAGAGATCGATCTATTCGAGCTATTTAATGCGACAAAACGTTATCTGGTGTTTTCAGCACTCCACAGTGCGTTTGATATGCAGAACCAGCGATATCTTGGTTTTCGTGGGGTTTCAAGCTGAGATATGCATTTTTTACGATAATCTTGGTGAGACTTCCGTCCGAAGTATGCAGAATCATCGAGATCGATCTATTCGAGCTATTTGATGCGACAAAACGTTATCTGGTGTTTTCAGCACTCCACAGTGCGTTTGATATGCAGAACCAGCGATATCTTGGTTTTCGTGGGGTTTCAAGCTGAGATATGCATTTTTTACGATAATCTTGGTGAGACTTCTGTCCGAAGTATGCTTAATCATCGAGATCGCTCTTTTCGACCTATTTATTGCGAGAAACACGTTATCTGGTGTTTTCACCACTCCACAGTGCGTTTGATATGCAGAACCAGCGATATCTGGGTTTTCGTGGGGTTTCAAGCTGAGATATGCATTTTTTACGATAATCTTGGTGAGACTTCTGTCCGGAAGTATGCTTAATCAACGAGATCGCTCGTTTCGACCTATTTAATGCGAGAAACACGTTTTCTGGGGTTTTCACCACACCACAGATCGTTGGATGTGCAGAACCGGAGATATCTTGGTATTCGTGGGGTTTCAAGCTGAGATATGCATTTTCTGCGATAATCTTGGTGAGCCTTATGTCCGAAGTATGCAGAATCATAGATATCGATCTATTCGGGCTATTTAATGCGACAAAACGTTATCTGGTGTTTTCAGCACTCCACAGTGCGTTTGATATGCAGAACCAGCGATATCTTGGTTTTCGTGGGGTTTCAAGCTCAGATATGCATTTTTACGATAAGCTTGGTGAGACTTCCGTCCGAAGTATGCAGAATCATCGAGATCGATCTATTCGAGCTATTTAATGCGCTAAAACGTTATCTGGTGTTTTCAGCACTCCACAGTGCGTTTGATATGCAGAACAGGAGATATCTTGGTTTTCGTGGGGTTTCTAGCAGAGATATGCATTTTTTGAGATAATCATGGTGAAACTTCTGTTAGAAGTATGCAGAAACATCGAGATCGCTCTTTTCGACCTATTTAATGCGAGAAACACGTTATCTGGTGTTTTCACCACTCCACAGTGCGTTTGATATGCAGAACCAGCGATATCTTGGTTTTCGTGGGGATTCAAGTTGAGATACGCAATTTCTGCGATAATCTTGGTGAGACTTCTGTCCGAAGTATGCTTAATCATCGAGATCGCTCGTTTCGAGCTATTTAATGCGAGAAACACGTTATCTTGTGTTTTCAGCACTCCACAGTGCGTTTGATATGCAGAACCAGCGATATCAGGGTTTTCGTGGGGTTTCAAGCTGAGATATGCATTTTTTACGATAATCTTGGTGAGACTTCTGTCCGAAGTATGCAGAAACATCAAGAGCGCTCTTTTCGAGCTATTTAATGCGAGAAACACGTTATCTGGTGTTTTCACCACTCCACAGTGCGTATGATATGCAGAACCGACTATATCTTGGTTTTTGTGGGGTTTCAAGCTGAGATATGCATTTTTTACGATAATCTTGGTGAGACTTCTGTCCGAAGTATGCAGAAACATCAAGAGCGCTCTTTTCGAGCTATTTAATGCGAGAAACACGTTATCTTGTGTTTTCAGCACTCCACAGTGCGTTTGATATGCAGAACCAGCGATATCAGGGTTTTCGTGGGGTTTCAAGCTGAGATATGCATTTTTTACGATAATCTAGGTGAGACTTCTGTCCGAAGTATGCTTAATCATCGAGATCGCTCTTTTCGACCTATTTATTGCGAGAAACACGTTATCTGGTGTTTTCACCACTCCACAGTGCGTTTGATATGCAGAACCAGCGATATCTGGGTTTTCGTGGGGTTTCAAGCTGAGATATGCATTTTTTACGATAATCTTGGTGAGTCTTCTGTCCGGAAGTATGCTTAATCAACGAGATCGCTCGTTTCGACCTATTTAATGCGAGAAACACATTTTCTGGGGTTTTCACCACACCACAGATCGTTGGATGTGCAGAACCGGAGATATCTTGGTATTCGTGGGGTTTCAAGCTGAGATATGCATTTTCTGCGATAATCTTGGTGAGCCTTATGTCCGAAGTATGCAGAATCATAGATATCGATCTATTCGGGCTATTTAATGCGACAAAACGTTATCTGGTGTTTTCAGCACTCCACAGTGCGTTTGATATGCAGAACCAGCGATATCTTGTTTTCGTGGGGTTTCAAGCTGAGATATGCATTTTTTACGATAATCTTGGTGAGACTTCTGTCCGAAGTATGCTTAATCATCGAGATCGCTCTTTTCGACCTATTTATTGCGAGAAACACGTTATCTGGTGTTTTCACCACTCCACAGTGCGTTTGATATGCAGAACCAGCGATATCTGGGTTTTCGTGGGGTTTCAAGCTGAGATATGCATTTTTTACGATAATCTTGGTGAGACATCTGTCCGAAGTATGCTTAATCATCGAGATCGCTCGTTTCGAGCTATTTAATGCGAGAAACACGTTATCTGGTGTTTTCACCACTCCACAGTGCGTATGATATGCAGAACCGACTATATCTTGGTTTTTGTGGGGTTTCAAGCTGAGATATGCATTTTTTACGATAATCTTGGTGAGACTTCTGTCCGAAGTATGCAGAAACATCAAGAGCGCTCTTTTCGAGCTATTTAATGCGAGAAACACGTTTTCTGGGGTTTTCACCACACCACAGTTCGTTGGATGTGCAGAACCGGAGATATCTTGGTTTTCGTGGGGTTTCAAGCTGAGATATGCATTTTCTGCGATAATCTTGGTGAGACCTCTGTCCGAAGTATGCAGAAACATCGAGATCGCTCTTTTCGAGCTATTTAATGCGAGAAACACGTTATCTGGTGTTTTCACCACTCCACAGTGCGTTTGATATGCAGAACCAGCGATATCTTGGTTTTCGTGGGGATTCAAGTTGAGATACGCAATTTCTGCGATAATCTTGGTGAGACTTCTGTCCGAAGTATGCTTAATCATCGAGATCGCTCGTTTCGAGCTATTTAATGCGAGAAACACGTTATCTTGTGTTTTCAGCACTCCACAGTGCGTTTGATATGCAGAACCAGCGATATCAGGGTTTTCGTGGGGTTTCAAGCTGAGATATGCATTGTTTACGACAATCTTGGTGAGACTTCTGTCCGAAGTATGCAGAATCATAGAGATCGATCTATTCGAGCTATTTAATGCGACAAAACGTTATCTGGTGTTTTCAGCACTCCACAGTGCGTTTGATATGCAGAACCAGCGATATCTTGGTTTTCGTGGGGTTTCAAGCTGAGATATGCATTTTTTACGATAATCTTGGTGAGACTTCCGTCCGAAGTATGCAGAATCATCGAGATCGATCTATTCGAGCTATTTGATGCGACAAAACGTTATCTGGTGTTTTCAGCACTCCACAGTGCGTTTGATATGCAGAACCAGCGATATCTTGGTTTTCGTGGGGTTTCAAGCTGAGATATGCATTTTTTACGATAATCTTGGTGAGACTTCTGTCCGAAGTATGCTTAATCATCGAGATCGCTCTTTTCGACCTATTTATTGCGAGAAACACGTTATCTGGTGTTTTCACCACTCCACAGTGCGTTTGATATGCAGAACCAGCGATATCTGGGTTTTCGTGGGGTTTCAAGCTGAGATATGCATTTTTTACGATAATCTTGGTGAGACTTCTGTCCGGAAGTATGCTTAATCAACGAGATCGCTCGTTTCGACCTATTTAATGCGAGAAACACGTTTTCTGGGGTTTTCACCACACCACAGATCGTTGGATGTGCAGAACCGGAGATATCTTGGTATTCGTGGGGTTTCAAGCTGAGATATGCATTTTCTGCGATAATCTTGGTGAGCCTTATGTCCGAAGTATGCAGAATCATAGATATCGATCTATTCGGGCTATTTAATGCGACAAAACGTTATCTGGTGTTTTCAGCACTCCACAGTGCGTTTGATATGCAGAACCAGCGATATCTTGGTTTTCGTGGGGTTTCAAGCTCAGATATGCATTTTTACGATAATCTTGGTGAGACTTCCGTCCGAAGTATGCAGAATCATCGAGATCGATCTATTCGAGCTATTTAATGCGCTAAAACGTTATCTGGTGTTTTCAGCACTCCACAGTGCGTTTGATATGCAGAACAGGAGATATCTTGGTTTTCGTGGGGTTTCTAGCAGAGATATGCATTTTTTGAGATAATCATGGTGAAACTTCTGTTAGAAGTATGCAGAAACATCGAGATCGCTCTTTTCGACCTATTTAATGCGAGAAACACGTTATCTGGTGTTTTCACCACTCCACAGTGCGTTTGATATGCAGAACCAGCGATATCTTGGTTTTCGTGGGGATTCAAGTTGAGATACGCAATTTCTGCGATAATCTTGGTGAGACTTCTGTCCGAAGTATGCTTAATCATCGAGATCGCTCGTTTCGAGCTATTTAATGCGAGAAACACGTTATCTTGTGTTTTCAGCACTCCACAGTGCGTTTGATATGCAGAACCAGCGATATCAGGGTTTTCGTGGGGTTTCAAGCTGAGATATGCATTTTTTACGATAATCTTGGTGAGACTTCTGTCCGAAGTATGCAGAAACATCAAGAGCGCTCTTTTCGAGCTATTTAATGCGAGAAACACGTTATCTGGTGTTTTCACCACTCCACAGTGCGTATGATATGCAGAACCGACTATATCTTGGTTTTTGTGGGGTTTCAAGCTGAGATATGCATTTTTTACGATAATCTTGGTGAGACTTCTGTCCGAAGTATGCAGAAACATCAAGAGCGCTCTTTTCGAGCTATTTAATGCGAGAAACACGTTATCTTGTGTTTTCAGCACTCCACAGTGCGTTTGATATGCAGAACCAGCGATATCAGGGTTTTCGTGGGGTTTCAAGCTGAGATATGCATTTTTTACGATAATCTTGGTGAGACTTCTGTCCGAAGTATGCTTAATCATCGAGATCGCTCTTTTCGACCTATTTATTGCGAGAAACACGTTATCTGGTGTTTTCACCACTCCACAGTGCGTTTGATATGCAGAACCAGCGATATCTGGGTTTTCGTGGGGTTTCAAGCTGAGATATGCATTTTTTACGATAATCTTGGTGAGTCTTCTGTCCGGAAGTATGCTTAATCAACGAGATCGCTCGTTTCGACCTATTTAATGCGAGAAACACATTTTCTGGGGTTTTCACCACACCACAGATCGTTGGATGTGCAGAACCGGAGATATCTTGGTATTCGTGGGGTTTCAAGCTGAGATATGCATTTTCTGCGATAATCTTGGTGAGCCTTATGTCCGAAGTATGCAGAATCATAGATATCGATCTATTCGGGCTATTTAATGCGACAAAACGTTATCTGGTGTTTTCAGCACTCCACAGTGCGTTTGATATGCAGAACCAGCGATATCTTGTTTTCGTGGGGTTTCAAGCTGAGATATGCATTTTTTACGATAATCTTGGTGAGACTTCTGTCCGAAGTATGCTTAATCATCGAGATCGCTCTTTTCGACCTATTTATTGCGAGAAACACGTTATCTGGTGTTTTCACCACTCCACAGTGCGTTTGATATGCAGAACCAGCGATATCTGGGTTTTCGTGGGGTTTCAAGCTGAGATATGCATTTTTTACGATAATCTTGGTGAGACATCTGTCCGAAGTATGCTTAATCATCGAGATCGCTCGTTTCGAGCTATTTAATGCGAGAAACACGTTATCTGGTGTTTTCACCACTCCACAGTGCGTATGATATGCAGAACCGACTATATCTTGGTTTTTGTGGGGTTTCAAGCTGAGATATGCATTTTTTACGATAATCTTGGTGAGACTTCTGTCCGAAGTATGCAGAAACATCAAGAGCGCTCTTTTCGAGCTATTTAATGCGAGAAACACGTTTTCTGGGGTTTTCACCACACCACAGTTCGTTGGATGTGCAGAACCGGAGATATCTTGGTTTTCGTGGGGTTTCAAGCTGAGATATGCATTTTCTGCGATAATCTTGGTGAGACCTCTGTCCGAAGTATGCAGAAACATCGAGATCGCTCTTTTCGAGCTATTTAATGCGAGAAACACGTTATCTGGTGTTTTCACCACTCCACAGTGCGTTTGATATGCAGAACCAGCGATATCTTGGTTTTCGTGGGGATTCAAGTTGAGATACGCAATTTCTGCGACAATCTTGGTGAGACTTCTGTCCGAAGTATGCTTAATCATCGAGATCGCTCGTTTCGAGCTATTTGATGCGAGAAACACGTTATCTTGTGTTTTCAGCACTCCACAGTGCGTTTGATATGCAGAACCAGCGATATCTTGGTTTTCGTGGGGTTTCAAGCTGAGATATGCATTTTTTACGATAATCTTGGTGAGACTTCTGTCCGAAGTATGCTTAATCATCGAGATCGCTCTTTTCGACCTATTTATTGCGAGAAACACGTTATCTGGTGTTTTCACCACTCCACAGTGCGTTTGATATGCAGAACCAGCGATATCTGGGTTTTCGTGGGGTTTCAAGCTGAGATATGCATTTTTTACGATAATCTTGGTGAGACTTCTGTCCGGAAGTATGCTTAATCAACGAGATCGCTCGTTTCGACCTATTTAATGCGAGAAACACGTTTTCTGGGGTTTTCACCACACCACAGATCGTTGGATGTGCAGAACCGGAGATATCTTGGTATTCGTGGGGTTTCAAGCTGAGATATGCATTTTCTGCGATAATCTTGGTGAGCCTTATGTCCGAAGTATGCAGAATCATAGATATCGATCTATTCGGGCTATTTAATGCGACAAAACGTTATCTGGTGTTTTCAGCACTCCACAGTGCGTTTGATATGCAGAACCAGCGATATCTTGGTTTTCGTGGGGTTTCAAGCTCAGATATGCATTTTTACGATAATCTTGGTGAGACTTCCGTCCGAAGTATGCAGAATCATCGAGATCGATCTATTCGAGCTATTTAATGCGACAAAACGTTATCTGGTGTTTTCAGCACTCCACAGTGCGTTTGATATTCAGAACAGGAGATATCTTGGTTTTCGTGGGGTTTCTAGCAGAGATATGCATTTTTTGAGATAATCATGGTGAAACTTCTGTTAGAAGTATGCAGAAACATCGAGATCGCTCTTTTCGACCTATTTAATGCGAGAAACACGTTATCTGGTGTTTTCACCACTCCACAGTGCGTTTGATATGCAGAACCAGCGATATCTTGGTTTTCGTGGGGATTCGAGTTGAGATACGCAATTTCTGCGATAATCTTGGTGAGACTTCTGTCCGAAGTATGCTTAATCATCGAGATCGCTCGTTTCGAGCTATTTAATGCGAGAAACACGTTATCTTGTGTTTTCAGCACTCCACAGTGCGTTTGATATGCAGAACCAGCGATATCAGGGTTTTCGTGGGGTTTCAAGCTGAGATATGCATTTTTTACGATAATCTTGGTGAGACTTCTGTCCGAAGTATGCAGAAACATCAAGAGCGCTCTTTTCGAGCTATTTAATGCGAGAAACACGTTATCTGGTGTTTTCACCACTCCACAGTGCGTATGATATGCAGAACCGACTATATCTTGGTTTTTGTGGGGTTTCAAGCTGAGATATGCATTTTTTACGATAATCTTGGTGAGACTTCTGTCCGAAGTATGCTTAATCATCGAGATCGCTCTTTTCGACCTATTTATTGCGAGAAACACGTTATCTGGTGTTTTCACCACTCCACAGTGCGTTTGATATGCAGAACCAGCGATATCTGGGTTTTCGTGGGGTTTCAAGCTGAGATATGCATTTTTTACGATAATCTTGGTGAGTCTTCTGTCCGGAAGTATGCTTAATCAACGAGATCGCTCGTTTCGACCTATTTAATGCGAGAAACACGTTTTCTGGGGTTTTCACCACACCACAGATCGTTGGATGTGCAGAACCGGAGATATCTTGGTATTCGTGGGGTTTCAAGCTGAGATATGCATTTTCTGCGATAATCTTGGTGAGCCTTATGTCCGAAGTATGCAGAATCATAGATATCGATCTATTCGGGCTATTTAATGCGACAAAACGTTATCTGGTGTTTTCAGCACTCCACAGTGCGTTTGATATGCAGAACCAGCGATATCTTGATTTTCGTGGGGTTTCAAGCTGAGATATGCATTTTTTACGATAATCTTGGTGAGACTTCTGTCCGAAGTATGCTTAATCATCGAGATCGCTCTTTTCGACCTATTTATTGCGAGAAACACGTTATCTGGTGTTTTCACCACTCCACAGTGCGTTTGATATGCAGAACCAGCGATATCTGGGTTTTCGTGGGGTTTCAAGCTGAGATATGCATTTTTTACGATAATCTTGGTGAGACATCTGTCCGAAGTATGCTTAATCATCGAGATCGCTCGTTTCGAGCTATTTAATGCGAGAAACACGTTATCTGGTGTTTTCACCACTCCACAGTGCGTATGATATGCAGAACCGACTATATCTTGGTTTTTGTGGGGTTTCAAGCTGAGATATGCATTTTTTACGATAATCTTGGTGAGACTTCTGTCCGAAGTATGCAGAAACATCAAGAGCGCTCTTTTCGAGCTATTTAATGCGAGAAACACGTTTTCTGGGGTTTTCACCACACCACAGTTCGTTGGATGTGCAGAACCGGAGATATCTTGGTTTTCGTGGGGTTTCAAGCTGAGATATGCATTTTCTGCGATAATCTTGGTGAGACCTCTGTCCGAAGTATGCAGAAACATCGAGATCGCTCTTTTCGACCTATTTAATGCGAGAAACACGTTATCTGGTGTTTTCACCACTCCACAGTGCGTTTGATATGCAGAACCAGCGATATCTTGGTTTTCGTGGGGATTCAAGTTGAGATACGCAATTTCTGCGATAATCTTGGTGAGACTTCTGTCCGAAGTATGCTTAATCATCGAGATCGCTCGTTTCGAGCTATTTAATGCGAGAAACACGTTATCTTGTGTTTTCAGCACTCCACAATGCGTTTGATATGCAGAACCAGCGATATCAGGGTTTTCGTGGGGTTTCAAGCTGAGATATGCATTTTTTACGATAATCTTGGTGAGACTTCTGTCCGAAGTATGCAGAAACATCAAGAGCGCTCTTTTCGAGCTATTTAATGCGAGAAACACGTTATCTGGTGTTTTCACCACTCCACAGTGCGTATGATATGCAGAACCGACTATATCTTGGTTTTTGTGGGGTTTCAAGCTGAGATATGCATTTTTTACGATAATCTTGGTGAGACTTCTGTCCGAAGTATGCAGAAACATCAAGAGCGCTCTTTTCGAGCTATTTAATGCGAGAAACACGTTTTCTGGGGTTTTCACCACACCACAGTTCGTTGGATGTGCAGAACCGGAGATATCTTGGTTTTCGTGGGGTTTCAAGCTGAGATATGCATTTTCTGCGATAATCTTGGTGAGACCTCTGTCCGAAGTATGCACAAACATCGAGATCGCTCTTTTCGACCTATTTAATGCGAGAAACACGTTATCTGGTGTTTTCACCATTCCACAGTGCGTTTGATATGCAGAACCACCGATATCGTGGTTTTCGTGGGGTTTCAAGCTGAGATTTGCATTTTTTACGATAATCTTGGTGAGACTTCCGTCCGAAGTATGCAGAATCATGTAGATCGATCTATTCGAGCTATTTAATGCGACAAAACGTTATCTGGTGTTTTCAGCACTCCACAGTGCGTTTGATATGCAGAACCAGAGAAATCTTGGTTTTCGTGGGGTTGCAAGCTGAGATATGCATTTTTTACGACAATCTTGGTGGGACTTCTGTCCGAAGTATGCAGAAGCATAGAGATCGATCTATTCGAGCTATTTAATGCGACAAAACGTTATCTGGTGTTTTCAGCACTCCACAGTGCTTTTGATATGCAGAACCAGCGATATCTTGGTTTTCGTGGGGTTTCAAGCTGAGATATGCATTTTTTACGATAATCTTGGTGAGACTTCTGTCCGAAGTATGCTTAATCATCGAGATCGCTCTTTTCGACCTATTTATTGCGAGAAACACGTTATCTGGTGTTTTCACCACTCCACAGTGCGTTTGATATGCAGAACCAGCGATATCTTGGTTTTCGTGGGGATTCAAGTTGAGATACGCAATTTCTGCGATAATGTTGGTGAGACTTCTGTCCGAAGTATGCTTAATCATCGAGATCGCTCGTTTCGAGCTATTTAATGCGAGAAACACGTTATCTTGTGTTTTCAGCACTCCACAGTGCGTTTGATATGCAGAACCAGCGATATCAGGGTTTTCGTGGGGTTTCAAGCTGTGATATGCATTTTCTGCGATAATCTTGGTGAGCCTTATGTCCGAAGTATGCAGAATCATAGATATCGATCTATTCGGGCTATTTAATGCGACAAAACGTTATCTGGTGTTTTCAGCACTCCACAGTGCGTTTGATATGCAGAACCAGCGATATCTTGGTTTTCGTGGGGTTTCAAGCTGAGATATGCATTTTTTACGATAATCTTGGTGAGACTTCCGTCCGAAGTATGCAGAATCATCGAGATGGATCTATTCGAGCTATTTAATGCGACAAAACGTTATCTGGTGTTTTCAGCACTCCACAGTGCGTATGATATGCAGAACCGACGATATCTTGGTTTTCGTGGGGTTTCAAGCTCAGATATGGATTTTCTGCATTAATCTTGGTGAAACATCTGTCCGAAGTATGCAGAAACATCAAGAGCGCTATTTTCGAGCTATTTAATGCGAGAAACACGTTTTCTGGGGTTTTCACCACACCACAGTTCGTTGGATGTGCAGAACCGGAGATATCTTGGTGTTCGTGGGGATTCAAGCTGAGATAAGCATTTTCTGCGTTAATCTTGGTGTGACCTCTGTCCGAAGTATGCAGAAACATCGAGATCGCTCTTTTCGACCTATTTAATGCGAGAAACACGTTATCTGGTGTTTTCACCACTCCACAGTGCGTTTGATATGCAGAATCAGCGATATCTTGGTTTTCGTGGCTATTCAAGTTGAGATATGCAATTTCTGCGATAATCTTGGTGAGACTTCTGTCCGAAGTATGCTTAATCATCGAGATCGCTCGTTTCGAGCTATTTAATGCGAGAAACACGTTATCTGGTGTTTTCACCACTCCACAGTGCGTATGATATGCAGAACCGACGATATCTTGGTTTTCGTGGGGTTTCAAGCTCAGATATGCATTTTCTGCGATAATCTTGGTGAGACCTCTGTCCGAAGTATGCAGAGCCACCGAGATCGTACTTTTCGACCTATATAATGCGAGAAACACGTTATCTGGTGTTTTCACCACAACACAGTGCGTTTGATATGCAGAACCAGCGATATCTTGGTTTTCGTGGGGTTCCAAGCTGAGATATGCATTTTCTGCGTTAATCTTGGTGTGACCTCTGTCCGAAGTATGCAGAAACATCGAGATCGCTCTTTTCGACCTATTTAATGCGAGAAACACGTTATCTGGTGTTTTCACCACTCCACAGTGCGTTTGATATGCAGAATCAGCGATATCTTGGTTTTCGTGGCTATTCAAGTTGAGATATGCAATTTCTGCGATAATCTTGGTGAGACTTCTGTCCGAAGTATGCTTAATCATCGAGATCGCTCGTTTCGAGCTATTTAATGCGAGAAACACGTTATCTGGTGTTTTCACCACTCCACAGTGCGTATGATATGCAGAACCAGCGATATCTGGGTTTTCGTGGGGTTTCAAGCTGAGATATGCATTTTTTACGATAATCATGATGAGACTTCTGTCCGAAGTATGCTTAATCATCGAGATCGCTCGTTTCGACCTATTTAATGCGAGAAACACGTTATCTTGTGTTTTCAGCACTCCACAGTGCGTTTGATATGCAAAACCAGCGATATCTTGGTTTTCGTGGGGTTTCAAGCTGAGATATGCATTTTTTACGATAATCTTGGTGAGACTTCTGTCCGAAGTATGCTTAATCATCGAGATCGCTCTTTTCGACCTATTTATTGTGAGAAACACGTTATCTGGTGTTTTCACCACTCCACAGTGCGTTTGATATGCAGAACCAGCGATATCTGGGTTTTCGTGGGGTTTCAAGCTGAGATATGCATTTTTTACGATAATCTTGGTGAGACTTCTGTCCGGAAGTATGCTTAATCAACGAGATCGCTCGTTTCGACCTATTTAATGCGAGAAACACGTTTTCTGGGGTTTTCACCACACCACAGATCGTTGGATGTGCAGAACCGGAGATATCTTGGTATTCGTGGGGTTTCAAGCTGAGATATGCATCTTCTGCGATAATCTTGGTGAGCCTTATGTCCGAAGTATGCAGAATCATGGATATCGATCTATTCGGGCTATTTAATGCGACAAAACGTTATCTGGTGTTTTCAGCACTCCACAGTGCGTTTGATATGCAGAACCAGCGATATCTTGGTTTTCGTGGGGTTTCAAGCTCAGATATGCATTTTTACGATAATCTTGGTGAGACTTCCGTCCGAAGTATGCAGAATCATCGAGATCGATCTATTCGAGCTATTTAATGCGACAAAACGTTATCTGGTGTTTTCAGCACTCCACAGTGCGTTTGATATGCAGAACAGGAGATATCTTGGTTTTCGTGGGGTTTCTAGCAGAGATATGCATTTTTTGAGATAATCATGGTGAAACTTCTGTTAGAAGTATGCAGAAACATCGAGATCGCTCTTTTCGACCTATTTAATGCGAGAAACACGTTATCTGGTGTTTTCACCACTCCACAGTGCGTTTGATATGCAGAACCAGCGATATCTTGGTTTTCGTGGGGATTCGAGTTGAGATACGCAATTTCTGCGATAATCTTGGTGAGACTTCTGTCCGAAGTATGCTTAATCATCGAGATCGCTCGTTTCGAGCTATTTAATGCTAGAAACACGTTATCTTGTGTTTTCAGCACTCCACAGTGCGTTTGATATGCAGAACCAGCGATATCAGGGTTTTCGTGGGGTTTCAAGCTGAGATATGCATTTTTTACGATAATCTTGGTGAGACTTCTGTCCGAAGTATGCAGAAACATCAAGAGCGCTCTTTTCGAGCTATTTAATGCGAGAAACACGTTATCTGGTGTTTTCACCACTCCACAGTGCGTATGATATGCAGAACCGACTATATCTTGGTTTTTGTGGGGTTTCAAGCTGAGATATGCATTTTTTACGATAATCTTGGTGAGACTTCTGTCCGAAGTATGCTTAATCATCGAGATCGCTCTTTTCGACCTATTTATTGCGAGAAACACGTTATCTGGTGTTTTCACCACTCCACAGTGCGTTTGATATGCAGAACCAGCGATATCTGGGTTTTCGTGGGGTTTCAAGCTGAGATATGCATTTTTTACGATAATCTTGGTGAGTCTTCTGTCCGGAAGTATGCTTAATCAACGAGATCGCTCGTTTCGACCTATTTAATGCGAGAAACACGTTTTCTGGGGTTTTCACCACACCACAGATCGTTGGATGTGCAGAACCGGAGATATCTTGGTATTCGTGGGGTTTCAAGCTGAGATATGCATTTTCTGCGATAATCTTGGTGAGCCTTATGTCCGAAGTATGCAGAATCATAGATATCGATCTATTCGGGCTATTTAATGCGACAAAACGTTATCTGGTGTTTTCAGCACTCCACAGTGCGTTTGATATGCAGAACCAGCGATATCTTGATTTTCGTGGGGTTTCAAGCTGAGATATGCATTTTTTACGATAATCTTGGTGAGACTTCTGTCCGAAGTATGCTTAATCATCGAGATCGCTCTTTTCGACCTATTTATTGCGAGAAACACGTTATCTGGTGTTTTCACCACTCCACAGTGCGTTTGATATGCAGAACCAGCGATATCTGGGTTTTCGTGGGGTTTCAAGCTGAGATATGCATTTTTTACGATAATCTTGGTGAGACATCTGTCCGAAGTATGCTTAATCATCGAGATCGCTCGTTTCGAGCTATTTAATGCGAGAAACACGTTATCTGGTGTTTTCACCACTCCACAGTGCGTATGATATGCAGAACCGACTATATCTTGGTTTTTGTGGGGTTTCAAGCTGAGATATGCATTTTTTACGATAATCTTGGTGAGACTTCTGTCCGAAGTATGCAGAAACATCAAGAGCGCTCTTTTCGAGCTATTTAATGCGAGAAACACGTTTTCTGGGGTTTTCACCACACCACAGTTCGTTGGATGTGCAGAACCGGAGATATCTTGGTTTTCGTGGGGTTTCAAGCTGAGATATGCATTTTCTGCGATAATCTTGGTGAGACCTCTGTCCGAAGTATGCAGAAACATCGAGATCGCTCTTTTCGACCTATTTAATGCGAGAAACACGTTATCTGGTGTTTTCACCACTCCACAGTGCGTTTGATATGCAGAACCAGCGATATCTTGGTTTTCGTGGGGATTCAAGTTGAGATACGCAATTTCTGCGATAATCTTGGTGAGACTTCTGTCCGAAGTATGCTTAATCATCGAGATCGCTCGTTTCGAGCTATTTAATGCGAGAAACACGTTATCTTGTGTTTTCAGCACTCCACAGTGCGTTTGATATGCAGAACCAGCGATATCAGGGTTTTCGTGGGGTTTCAAGCTGAGATATGCATTTTTTACGATAATCTTGGTGAGACTTCTGTCCGAAGTATGCTTAATCATCGAGATCGCTCTTTTCGACCTATTTATTGCGAGAAACACGTTATCTGGTGTTTTCACCACTCCACAGTGCGTTTGATATGCAGAACCAGCGATATCTGGGTTTTCGTGGGGTTTCAAGCTGAGATATGCATTTTTTACGATAATGTTGGTGAGACTTCTGTCCGGAAGTATGCTTAATCATAGAGATCGCTCGTTTCGACCTATTTAATGCGAGAAACACGTTTTCTGGGGTTTTTACCACACCACAGTTCGTTGGATGTGGAGAACCGGAGATATCTTGGTTTTCGTGGGGTTTCAAGCTGTGATATGCATTTTCTGCGATTATCTTGGTGAGCCTTATGTCCAAAGTATGCAGAATCATAGAGATCGATCTATTCGAGCTACTTAATGCGACAAAACGTTATCTGGTGTTTTCAGCACTCCACAGTGCGTTTGATATGCAGAACCAGCGATATCTTGGTTTTCGTGGGGTTTCAAGCTGAGATATGCATTGTTTACGACAATCTTGGTGAGACTTCTGTCCGAAGTATGCAGAATCATAGAGATCGATCTATTCGAGCTATTTAATGCGACAAAACGTTATCTGGTGTTTTCAGCACTCCACAGTGCGTTTGATATGCAGAACCAGCGATATCTGGGTTTTCGTGGGGTTTCAAGCTGAGATATGCATTTTTTACGATAATCTTGGTGAGACTTCTGTCCGGAAGTATGCTTAATCAACGAGATCGCTCGTTTCGACCTATTTAATGCGAGAAACACGTTTTCTGGGGTTTTCACCACACCACAGACCGTTGGATGTGCAGAACCGGAGATATCTTGGTATTCGTGGGGTTTCAAGCTGAGATATGCATTTTCTGCGATAATCTTGGTGAGCCTTATGTCCGAAGTATGCAGAATCATAGATATCGATCTATTCGGGCTATTTAATGCGACAAAACGTTATCTGGTGTTTTCAGCACTCCACAGTGCGTTTGATATGCAGAACCAGCGATATCTTGGTTTTCGTGGGGTTTCAAGCTGAGATATGCATTTTTTACGATAATCTTGGTGAGACTTCCGTCCGAAGTATGCAGAATCATCGAGATGGATCTATTCGAGCTATTTAATGCGACAAAACGTTATCTGGTGTTTTCAGCACTCCACAGTGCGTATGATATGCAGAACCGACGATATCTTGGTTTTCGTGGGGTTTCAAGCTCAGATATGGATTTTCTGCATTAATCTTGGTGAAACATCTGTCCGAAGTATGCAGAAACATCAAGAGCGCTATTTTCGAGCTATTTAATGCGAGAAACACGTTTTCTGGGGTTTTCACCACACCACAGTTCGTTGGATGTGCAGAACCGGAGATATCTTGGTTTTCGTGGCTATTCAAGTTGAGATATGCAATTTCTGCGATAATCTTGGTGAGACTTCTGTCCGAAGTATGCTTAATCATCGAGATCGCTCGTTTCGAGCTATTTAATGCGAGAAACACGTTATCTGGTGTTTTCACCACTCCACAGTGCGTATGATATGCAGAACCGACGATATCTTGGTTTTCGTGGGGTTTCAAGCTCAGATATGCATTTTCTGCGATAATCTTGGTGAGACCTCTGTCCGAAGTATGCAGAGCCACCGAGATCGTACTTTTCGACCTATATAATGCGAGAAACACGTTATCTGGTGTTTTCACCACTACACAGTGCGTTTGATATGCAGAACCAGCGATATCTTGGTTTTCGTGGGGTTCCAAGCTGAGATATGCATGTTTTACGATAATCATGGTGAGACTTATGTCCGAAGTATGCAGAATCATCGAGATCGCACTTTTCGAGCTATTTAATGCGAGAAACACGTTATCTGGTGTTTTCAGCACTCCACAGTGCGTTTGATATGCAGAACCAGCGATATCTGGGTTTTCGTGGGGTTTCAAGCTGAGATATGCATTTTTTACGATAATCATGATGAGACTTCTGTCCGAAGTATGCTTAATCATCGAGATCGCTCGTTTCGACCTATTTAATGCGAGAAACACGTTATCTGGTGTTTTCACCACTCCACAGTGCGTATGATATGCAGAACCGGCGATATCTTGGTTTTCGAGGGGTTTCAAGCTGAGATATGCATTTTCTGCGATAAACTTGGTGAGACTTCTGTCCGAAGTATGCAGAGTCATCGAGATCGTACTTTTCGAGCTATTTAATGCGAGAATCACGTTATCTGGTGTTTTCACCACTCCACGGTTGGTTTGATATGCAGAACCGGAGATATCTTGGTTTTCGTGGGGTTTCAAGCTGAGATATGCATTTTCTGCCATAATCTTGGTGAGACTTCTGTCCGAAGTATGCAGAATCATCGAGATCGCTCTTTTCGAGCTATTTAATGCGAGAAACACGTTATCTGGTGTTTTCACCACTCCACGGTGCGTTTGATATGCAGATCCAGCGATATCTTGGTTTTCGTGGGGTTTCAAGCTCAGATATGCATTTTCTGCGATAATCTTGGTGAGACTTCTGTCCGAAGTATGCAGAGTCATCGAGATCGTACTTTTCGAGCTATTTAATGCGAGAAACACGTTTTCTGGGGTTTTCACCACTCCACAGTTCGTTGGATATGCAGAACCATCGATATCTTGGTTTTCGTGGGGTTTCAAGCAGAGATATGCATTTTCTGCGATTATCTTGATGAGTCTTCTGTCAGAAGTATGCAGAATCTTCGAGATCGCTCTTTTCGAGCTATTTAATGCGAGAAACACGTTATCCGGTGTTTTCACCACTCCACGGTGCGTTCGATATGCAGAAACGGCGACATCTTGGATTTCGTCGGGGTTCAAGCTGAGATATACATTTTCTGCGATAATCTTGGTGAGTCTTCTGTCAGAAGTATGCAGAATCTTCGAGATCGCTCTTTTCGAGCTATTTAATGCGAGAAACACGTTATCCGGTGTTTTCACCACTCCACGGTGCGTTCGATATGCAGAACCGGCGACATCTTGGCTTTCGTCGGGCATCAAGCTGAGATATGCATTTTCTACGATAATCTTGGTGAGACTTCTGTCAGAAGTATGCAGAATCATCGGGATCGCTCTTTTCGAGCATTTAATGCGAGAAACACGTTATCCGGTGTTTTCACCACTCCACGGTGCGTACGATATGCAGAACCGGCGACATCTTGGCTTTCGTCGGGGTTCAAGCTGAGATATACATTTTCTGCGATAATCTTGGTGAGTCTTCTGTCAGGAGTATGCAGAATCTTCGAGATCGCTCTTTTCGAGCTATTTAATGCGACAAAACGTTATCTGGTGTTTTCAGCACTCCACAGTGCGTTTGATATGCAGAACAGGAGATATCTTGGTTTTCGTGGGGTTTCTAGCTGTGATATGCATTTTCTGCGATAATCTTGGTGAGCCTTATGTCCAAAGTATGCAGAATCATAGAGATCGATCTATTCGAGCTACTTAATGCGACAAAACGTTATCTGGTGTTTTCAGCACTCCACAGTGCGTTTGATATGCAGAACCAGCGATATCTTGGTTTTCGTGGGGTTTCAAGCTCAGATATGCATTTTTACGATAATCTTGGTGAGACTTCCGTCCGAAGTATGCAGAATCATCGAGATCGATCTATTCGAGCTATTTAATGCGACAAAACGTTATCTGGTGTTTTCAGCACTCCACAGTGCGTTTGATATGCAGAACCAGCGATATCTTGGTTTTCGTGGGGTTTCAAGCTGAGATATGCATTGTTTACGACAATCTTGGTGAGACTTCTGTCCGAAGTATGCAGAATCATAGAGATCGATCTATTCGAGCTATTTAATGCGACAAAACGTTATCTGGTGTTTTCAGCACTCCACAGTGCGTTTGATATGCAGAACCAGCGATATCTTGGTTTTCGTGGGGTTTCAAGCTGAGATATGCATTTTTTACGATAATCTTGGTGAGACTTCCGTCCGAAGTATGCAGAATCATCGAGATGGATCTATTCGAGCTATTTAATGCGACAAAACGTTATCTGGTGTTTTCAGCACTCCACAGTGCGTTTGATATGCAGAACCAGCGATATCTGGGTTTTCGTGGGGTTTCAAGCTGAGATATGCATTTTTTACGATAATCTTGGTGAGACTTCTGTCAGGAAGTATGCTTAATCAACGAGATCGCTCGTTTCGACCTATTTAATGCGAGAAACACGTTTTCTGGGGTTTTCACCACACCACAGATCGTTGGATGAGCAGAACCGGAGATATCTTGGTATTCGTGGGGTTTCAAGCTGAGATATGCATTTTCTGCGATAATCTTGGTGAGCCTTATGTCCGAAGTATGCAGAATCATAGATATCGATCTATTCGGGCTATTTAATGCGACAAAACGTTATCTGGTGTTTTCAGCACTCCACAGTGCGTTTGATATGCAGAACCAGCGATATCTTGGTTTTCGTGGGGTTTCAAGCTGAGATATGCATTTTTTACGATAATCTTGGTGAGACTTCCGTCCGAAGTATGCAGAATCATCGAGATGGATCTATTCGAGCTATTTAATGCGACAAAACGTTATCTGGTGTTTTCAGCACTCCACAGTGCGTATGATATGCAGAACCGACGATATCTTGGTTTTCGTGGGGTTTCAAGCTCAGATATGGATTTTCTGCATTAATCTTGGTGAAACATCTGTCCGAAGTATGCAGAAACATCAAGAGCGCTATTTTCGAGCTATTTAATGCGAGAAACACGTTTTCTGGGGTTTTCACCACACCACAGTTCGTTGGATGTGCAGAACCGGAGATATCTTGGTGTTCGTGGGGATTCAAGCTGAGATAAGCATTTTCTGCGTTAATCTTGGTGTGACCTCTGTCCGAAGTATGCAGAAACATCGAGATCGCTCTTTTCGACCTATTTAATGCGAGAAACACGTTATCTGGTGTTTTCACCACTCCACAGTGCGTTTGATATGCAGAATCAGCGATATCTTGGTTTTCGTGGCTATTCAAGTTGAGATATGCAATTTCTGCGATAATCTTGGTGAGACTTCTGTCCGAAGTATGCTTAATCATCGAGATCGCTCGTTTCGAGCTATTTAATGCGAGAAACACGTTATCTGGTGTTTTCACCACTCCACAGTGCGTATGATATGCAGAACCGACGATATCTTGGTTTTCGTGGGGTTTCAAGCTCAGATATGCATTTTCTGCGAAAATCTTGGTGAGACCTCTGTCCGAAGTATGCAGAGCCACCGAGATCGTACTTTTCGACCTATATAATGCGAGAAACACGTTATCTGGTGTTTTCACCACTACACAGTGCGTTTGATATGCAGAACCAGCGATATCTTGGTTTTCGTGGGGTTCCAAGCTGAGATATGCATGTTTTACGATAATCATGGTGAGACTTATGTCCGAAGTATGCAGAATCATCGAGATCGCACTTTTCGAGCTATTTAATGCGAGAAACACGTTATCTGGTGTTTTCAGCACTCCACAGTGCGTTTGATATGCAGAACCAGCGATATCTGGGTTTTCGTGGGGTTTCAAGCTGAGATATGCATTTTTTACGATAATCATGATGAGACTTCTGTCCGAAGTATGCTTAATCATCGAGATCGCTCGTTTCGACCTATTTAATGCGAGAAACACGTTATCTGGTGTTTTCACCACTCCACAGTGCGTATGATATGCAGAACCGGCGATATCTTGGTTTTCGAGGGGTTTCAAGCTGAGATATGCATTTTCTGCGATAAACTTGGTGAGACTTCTGTCCGAAGTATGCAGAGTCATCGAGATCGTACTTTTCGAGCTATTTAATGCGAGAATCACGTTATCTGGTGTTTTCACCACTCCACGGTTGGTTTGATATGCAGAACCGGAGATATCTTGGTTTTCGTGGGGTTTCAAGCTGAGATATGCATTTTCTGCCATAATCTTGGTGAGACTTCTGTCCGAAGTATGCAGAATCATCGAGATCGCTCTTTTCGAGCTATTTAATGCGAGAAACACGTTATCTGGTGTTTTCACCACTCCACGGTGCGTTTGATATGCAGATCCAGCGATATCTTGGTTTTCGTGGGGTTTCAAGCTCAGATATGCATTTTCTGCGATAATCTTGGTGAGACTTCTGTCCGAAGTATGCAGAGTCATCGAGATCGTACTTTTCGAGCTATTTAATGCGAGAAACACGTTTTCTGGGGTTTTCACCACTCCACAGTTCGTTGGATATGCAGAACCATCGATATCTTGGTTTTCGTGGGGTTTCAAGCAGAGATATGCATTTTCTGCGATTATCTTGATGAGTCTTCTGTCAGAAGTATGCAGAATCTTCGAGATCGCTCTTTTCGAGCTATTTAATGCGAGAAACACGTTATCCGGTGTTTTCACCACTCCACGGTGCGTTCGATATGCAGAAACGGCGACATCTTAGATTTCGTCGGGGTTCAAGCTGAGATATACATTTTCTGCGATAATCTTGGTGAGTCTTCTGTCAGAAGTATGCAGAATCTTCGAGATCGCTCTTTTCGAGCTATTTAATGCGAGAAACACGTTATCCGGTGTTTTCACCACTCCACGGTGCGTTCGATATGCAGAACCGGCGACATCTTGGCTTTCGTCGGGCATCAAGCTGAGATATGCATTTTCTACGATAATCTTGGTGAGACTTCTGTCAGAAGTATGCAGAATCATCGGGATCGCTCTTTTCGAGCATTTAATGCGAGAAACACGTTATCCGGTGTTTTCACCACTCCACGGTGCGTACGATATGCAGAACCGGCGACATCTTGGCTTTCGTCGGGGTTCAAGCTGAGATATACATTTTCTGCGATAATCTTGGTGAGTCTTCTGTCAGAAGTATGCAGAATCTTCGAGATCGCTCTTTTCGAGCTATTTAATGCGACAAAACGTTATCTGGTGTTTTCAGCACTCCACAGTGCGTTTGATATGCAGAACAGGAGATATCTTGGTTTTCGTGGGGTTTCTAGCAGAGATATGCATTTTTTGAGATAATCATGGTGAAACTTCTGTTAGAAGTATGCAGAATCATCGAGATCGCACATTTCGATCTATTTAATGCGAGAAACACGTTGTCTGGTGTTTTCAATACTGCACAGTTGGTTTGACATGCAGAACCGGCGATGTTTGGATTTCGTCGGGTTTCAAGCTGAGATATGCATTTTTTACGATAATCTTGGTGAGACTTCTGTCCGAAGTATGCTTAATCATCGAGATCGCTCGTTTCGACCTATTTGATGCGAGAAACACGTTATCTGGTGTTTTCACCACTCCACAGTGCGTATGATATGCAGAACCGACGATATCTTGGTTTTCGTGGGGTTTCAAGCTCAGATATGGATTTTCTGCATTAATCTTGGTGAAACATCTGTCCGAAGTATGCAGAAACATCAAGAGCGCTATTTTCGAGCTATTTAATGCGAGAAACACGTTTTCTGGGGTTTTCACCACACCACAGTTCGTTGGATGTGCAGAACCGGAGATATCTTGGTGTTCGTGGGGATTCAAGCTGAGATATGCATTTTCTGCGTTAATCTTGGTGTGACCTCTGTCCGAAGTATGCAGAAACATCGAGATCGCTCTTTTCGACCTATTTAATGCGAGAAACACGTTATCTGGTGTTTTCACCACTCCACAGTGCGTTTGATATGCAGAATCAGCGATATCTTGGTTTTTGTGGCTATTCAAGTTGAGATATGCAATTTCTGCGATAATCTTGGTGAGACTTCTGTCCGAAGTATGCTTAATCATCGAGATCGCTCGTTTCGAGCTATTTAATGCGAGAAACACGTTATCTGGTGTTTTCACCACTCCACAGTGCGTATGATATGCAGAACCGGCGATATCTTGGTTTTCGTGGGGTTTCAAGCTCAGATATGCATTTTCTGCGATAATCTTGGTGAGACCTCTGTCCGAAGTATGCAGAGCCACCGAGATCGTACTTTTCGACCTATATAATGCGAGAAACACGTTATCTGGTGTTTTCACCACTACACAGTGCGTTTGATATGCAGAACCAGCGATATCTTGGTTTTCGTGGGGTTCCAAGCTGAGATATGCATGTTTTACGATAATCATGGTGAGACTTATGTCCGAAGTATGCAGAATCATCGAGATCGCACTTTTCGAGCTATTTAATGCGAGAAACACGTTGTCTGGTGTTTTCAGCACTCCACAGTGCGTTTGATATGCAGAACCAGCGATATCTGGGTTTTCGTGGGGTTTCAAGCTGAGATATGCATTTTTTACGATAATCATGATGAGACTTCTGTCCGAAGTATGCTTAATCATCGAGATCGCTCGTTTCGACCTATTTAATGCGAGAAACACGTTATCTGGTGTTTTCACCACTCCACAGTGCGTATGATATGCAGAACCGGCGATATCTTGGTTTTCGAGGGGTTTCAAGCTGAGATATGCATTTTCTGCGATAAACTTGGTGAGACTTCTGTCCGAAGTATGCAGAGTCATCGAGATCGTACTTTTCGAGCTATTTAATGCGAGAATCACGTTATCTGGTGTTTTCACCACTCCACGGTTGGTTTGATATGCAGAACCGGAGATATCTTGGTTTTCGTGGGGTTTCAAGCTGAGATATGCATTTTCTGCCATAATCTTGGTGAGACTTCTGTCCGAAGTATGCAGAATCATCGAGATCGCTCTTTTCGAGCTATTTAATGCGAGAAACACGTTATCTGGTGTTTTCACCACTCCACAGTGCGTTTGATATGCAGAACCATCGATATCTTGGTTTTCGTGGGGTTTCAAGCTCAGATATGCATTTTCTGCGATAATCTTGGTGAGACTTCTGTCCGAAGTATGCAGAGTCATCGAGATCGTACTTTTCGAGCTATTTAATGCGAGAAACACGTTTTCTGGGGTTTTCACCACTCCACAGTTCGTTGGATATGCAGAACCATCGATATCTTGGTTTTCGTGGGGTTTCAAGCAGAGATATGCATTTTCTGCGATAATCTTGATGAGTCTTCTGTCAGAAGTATGCAGAATCTTCGAGATCGCTCTTTTCGAGCTATTTAATGCGAGAAACACGTTATCCGGTGTTTTCCCCACTCCACGGTGCGTTCGATATGCAGAAACGGCGACATCTTGGATTTCGTCGGGGTTCAAGCTGAGATATACATTTTCTGCGATAATCTTGGTGAGTCTTCTGTCAGAAGTATGCAGAATCTTCGAGATCGCTCTTTTCGAGCTATTTAATGCGGCAAACACGATATCTGGTTGTTTTCACCACTCCACAGTGCCTTTGATATGCAGAACGGGCGACATCTTGATTTTCGTGAGGTTTCAAGCTGAGATATGCATTTTCAGCGATAATCTTGGTGAGACTTCTGTCAGAAGTATGCAGAATCTCCGAGATCGCTCTTTTCGAGCAACTTAATGCGAGAAACACGTTATCTGGTGTTTTCACCACTCCACAGTGCGTTTGATATTCAGAACCGCCGACATCTTGGATTTCGTCGGGCATCAAGCTGAGATATGCATTTTCTACGATAATCTTGGTGAGACTTCTGTCAGAAGTATGCAGAATCATCGGGATCGCTCTTTTCGAGCATTTAATGCGAGAAACACGTTATCCGGTGTTTTCACCACTCCACAGTGCGTTTGATATGCAGAACCGGCGACATCTTGGCTTTCGTCGGGCATCAAGCTGAGATATGCATTTTCTACGATAATCTTGGTGAGACTTCTGTCAGAAGTATGCAGAATCTCCGAGATCGCTCTTTTCGAGCAACTTAATGCGAGAAACACGTTATCTGGTGTTTTCACCACTCCACAGTGCGTTTGATATGCAGAACCGGCGACATCTTGGATTTCGTCGGGGTTCAAGCTGAGATATGCATTTTCTACGATAATCTTGGTGAGACTTCTGTCAGAAGTATGCAGAATCATCGGGATCGCACTTTTCGAGCTATTTAATGCGGCAAACACGATATCTGGTTGTTTTCACCACTCCACAGTGCCTTTGATATGCAGAACGGGCGACATCTTGATTTTCGTGAGGTTTCAAGCTGAGATATGCATTTTCAGCGATAATCTTGGTGAGTCTTTTGTCAGAAGTATGCAGAATCATCTAGATCGCTCTTTTCGAGCTATTTAATGCCAAAAAACAAGTTTTCTGGTGTTTTCACCACTCCACAGTGCGTTTGATATGCAGAACCAGCGACATCTTGGATTTCGTCGGGCTTCAAGCTGAGACATGCATTTTCTACGATAATCTTGGTGAGACTACTGTCAGAAGTATGCAGAATCATCGAGATCCCTCTTTTCGAGCTATTTAATGCGAGAAACACGTTATCTGGTGTTTTCACCACTCCACAGTGCGTTTGATATGCAGAACCGGCGACATCTTGGATTTCGTCGGGGTTCAAGCTGAGATATGCATTTTCTACGATAATCTTGGTGAGACTTCTGTCAGAAGTATGCAGAATCATCGGGATCGCTCTTTTCGAGCTATTTAATGCGGCAAACACGATATCGCGTTGTTTTCACCACTCCACAGTGCCTTTGATATGCAGAACGGGCGACATCTTGATTTTCGTGAGGTTTCAAGCTGAGATATGCATGTCCTGCGATAATCTTGGTGAGACTTCTGTCAGAAGTATGCAGAATCATCGGGATCGCTCTTTTCGAGCATTTAATGCGAGAAACACGTTATCCGGTGTTTTCACCACTCCACAGTGCGTTTGATATGCAGTACCGGCGACATCTTGGCTTTCGTCTGGCATCAAGCTGAGATATGCATTTTCTACGATAATCTTGGTGAGACTTCTGTCAGAAGTATGCTTAATCAACGAGATCGCTCGTTTCGACCTATTTAATGCGAGAAACACGTTTTCTGGGGTTTTCACCACACCACAGATCGTTGGATGAGCAGAACCGGAGATATCTTGGTATTCGTGGGGTTTCAAGCTGAGATATGCATTTTCTGCGATAATCTTGGTGAGCCTTATGTCCGAAGTATGCAGAATCATAGATATCGATCTATTCGGGCTATTTAATGCGACAAAACGTTATCTGGTGTTTTCAGCACTCCACAGTGCGTTTGATATGCAGAACCAGCGATATCTTGGTTTTCGTGGGGTTTCAAGCTGAGATATGCATTTTTTACGATAATCTTGGTGAGACTTCCGTCCGAAGTATGCAGAATCATCGAGATGGATCTATTCGAGCTATTTAATGCGACAAAACGTTATCTGGTGTTTTCAGCACTCCACAGTGCGTATGATATGCAGAACCGACGATATCTTGGTTTTCGTGGGGTTTCAAGCTCAGATATGGATTTTCTGCATTAATCTTGGTGAAACATCTGTCCGAAGTATGCAGAAACATCAAGAGCGCTATTTTCGAGCTATTTAATGCGAGAAACACGTTTTCTGGGGTTTTCACCACACCACAGTTCGTTGGATGTGCAGAACCGGAGATATCTTGGTGTTCGTGGGGATTCAAGCTGAGATAAGCATTTTCTGCGTTAATCTTGGTGTGACCTCTGTCCGAAGTATGCAGAAACATCGAGATCGCTCTTTTCGACCTATTTAATGCGAGAAACACGTTATCTGGTGTTTTCAGCACTCCACAGTGCGTTTGATATGCAGAACCAGCGATATCTGGGTTTTCGTGGGGTTTCAAGCTGAGATATGCATTTTTTACGATAATCATGATGAGACTTCTGTCCGAAGTATGCTTAATCATCGAGATCGCTCGTTTCGACCTATTTAATGCGAGAAACACGTTATCTGGTGTTTTCACCACTCCACAGTGCGTATGATATGCAGAACCGGCGATATCTTGGTTTTCGAGGGGTTTCAAGCTGAGATATGCATTTTCTGCGATAAACTTGGTGAGACTTCTGTCCGAAGTATGCAGAGTCATCGAGATCGTACTTTTCGAGCTATTTAATGCGAGAATCACGTTATCTGGTGTTTTCACCACTCCACGGTTGGTTTGATATGCAGAACCGGAGATATCTTGGTTTTCGTGGGGTTTCAAGCTGAGATATGCATTTTCTGCCATAATCTTGGTGAGACTTCTGTCCGAAGTATGCAGAATCATCGAGATCGCTCTTTTCGAGCTATTTAATGCGAGAAACACGTTATCTGGTGTTTTCACCACTCCACGGTGCGTTTGATATGCAGATCCAGCGATATCTTGGTTTTCGTGGGGTTTCAAGCTCAGATATGCATTTTCTGCGATAATCTTGGTGAGACTTCTGTCCGAAGTATGCAGAGTCATCGAGATCGTACTTTTCGAGCTATTTAATGCGAGAAACACGTTTTCTGGGGTTTTCACCACTCCACAGTTCGTTGGATATGCAGAACCATCGATATCTTGGTTTTCGTGGGGTTTCAAGCAGAGATATGCATTTTCTGCGATTATCTTGATGAGTCTTCTGTCAGAAGTATGCAGAATCTTCGAGATCGCTCTTTTCGAGCTATTTAATGCGAGAAACACGTTATCCGGTGTTTTCACCACTCCACGGTGCGTTCGATATGCAGAAACGGCGACATCTTGGATTTCGTCGGGGTTCAAGCTGAGATATACATTTTCTGCGATAATCTTGGTGAGTCTTCTGTCAGAAGTATGCAGAATCTTCGAGATCGCTCTTTTCGAGCTATTTAATGCGAGAAACACGTTATCCGGTGTTTTCACCACTCCACGGTGTGTTCGATATGCAGAACCGGCGACATCTTGGCTTTCGTCGGGCATCAAGCTGAGATATGCATTTTCTACGATAATCTTGGTGAGACTTCTGTCAGAAGTATGCAGAATCATCGGGATCGCTCTTTTCGAGCATTTAATGCGAGAAACACGTTATCCGGTGTTTTCACCACTCCACGGTGCGTACGATATGCAGAACCGGCGACATCTTGGCTTTCGTCGGGGTTCAAGCTGAGATATACATTTTCTGCGATAATCTTGGTGAGTCTTCTGTCAGAAGTATGCAGAATCTTCGAGATCGCTCTTTTCGAGCTATTTAATGCGACAAAACGTTATCTGGTGTTTTCAGCACTCCACAGTGCGTTTGATATGCAGAACAGGAGATATCTTGGTTTTCGTGGGGTTTCTAGCAGAGATATGCATTTTTTGAGATAATCATGGTGAAACTTCTGTTAGAAGTATGCAGAATCATCGAGATCGCACATTTCGATCTATTTAATGCGAGAAACACGTTGTCTGGTGTTTTCAATACTGCACAGTTGGTTTGACATGCAGAACCGGCGATGTTTGGATTTCGTCGTTTTTCAAGCTGAGATATGCATTTTTTACGATAATCTTGGTGAGACTTCTGTCCGAAGTATGCTTAATCATCGAGATCGCTCGTTTCGACCTATTTGATGCGAGAAACACGTTATCTGGTGTTTTCACCACTCCACAGTGCGTATGATATGCAGAACCGACGATATCTTGGTTTTCGTGGGGTTTCAAGCTCAGATATGGATTTTCTGCATTAATCTTGGTGAAACATCTGTCCGAAGTATGCAGAAACATCAAGAGCGCTATTTTCGAGCTATTTAATGCGAGAAACACGTTTTCTGGGGTTTTCACCACACCACAGTTCGTTGGATGTGCAGAACCGGAGATATCTTGGTGTTCGTGGGGATTCAAGCTGAGATATGCATTTTCTGCGTTAATCTTGGTGTGACCTCTGTCCGAAGTATGCAGAAACATCGAGATCGCTCTTTTCGACCTATTTAATGCGAGAAACACGTTATCTGGTGTTTTCACCACTCCACAGTGCGTTTGATATGCAGAATCAGCGATATCTTGGTTTTTGTGGCTATTCAAGTTGAGATATGCAATTTCTGCGATAATCTTGGTGAGACTTCTGTCCGAAGTATGCTTAATCATCGAGATCGCTCGTTTCGAGCTATTTAATGCGAGAAACACGTTATCTGGTGTTTTCACCACTCCACAGTGCGTATGATATGCAGAACCGGCGATATCTTGGTTTTCGTGGGGTTTCAAGCTCAGATATGCATTTTCTGCGATAATCTTGGTGAGACCTCTGTCCGAAGTATGCAGAGCCACCGAGATCGTACTTTTCGACCTATATAATGCGAGAAACACGTTATCTGGTGTTTTCACCACTACACAGTGCGTTTGATATGCAGAACCAGCGATATCTTGGTTTTCGTGGGGTTCCAAGCTGAGATATGCATGTTTTACGATAATCATGGTGAGACTTATGTCCGAAGTATGCAGAATCATCGAGATCGCACTTTTCGAGCTATTTAATGCGAGAAACACGTTATCTGGTGTTTTCAGCACTCCACAGTGCGTTTGATATGCAGAACCAGCGATATCTGGGTTTTCGTGGGGTTTCAAGCTGAGATATGCATTTTTTACGATAATCATGATGAGACTTCTGTCCGAAGTATGCTTAATCATCGAGATCGCTCGTTTCGACCTATTTAATGCGAGAAACACGTTATCTGGTGTTTTCACCACTCCACAGTGCGTATGATATGCAGAACCGGCGATATCTTGGTTTTCGAGGGGTTTCAAGCTGAGATATGCATTTTCTGCGATAAACTTGGTGAGACTTCTGTCCGAAGTATGCAGAGTCATCGAGATCGTACTTTTCGAGCTATTTAATGCGAGAATCACGTTATCTGGTGTTTTCACCACTCCACGGTTGGTTTGATATGCAGAACCGGAGATATCTTGGTTTTCGTGGGGTTTCAAGCTGAGATATGCATTTTCTGCCATAATCTTGGTGAGACTTCTGTCCGAAGTATGCAGAATCATCGAGATCGCTCTTTTCGAGCTATTTAATGCGAGAAACACGTTATCTGGTGTTTTCACCACTCCACAGTGCGTTTGATATGCAGAACCATCGATATCTTGGTTTTCGTGGGGTTTCAAGCTCAGATATGCATTTTCTGCGATAATCTTGGTGAGACTTCTGTCCGAAGTATGCAGAGTCATCGAGATCGTACTTTTCGAGCTATTTAATGCGAGAAACACGTTTTCTGGGGTTTTCACCACTCCACAGTTCGTTGGATATGCAGAACCATCGATATCTTGGTTTTCGTGGGGTTTCAAGCAGAGATATGCATTTTCTGCGATAATCTTGATGAGTCTTCTGTCAGAAGTATGCAGAATCTTCGAGATCGCTCTTTTCGAGCTATTTAATGCGAGAAACACGTTATCCGGTGTTTTCCCCACTCCACGGTGCGTTCGATATGCAGAAACGGCGACATCTTGGATTTCGTCGGGGTTCAAGCTGAGATATACATTTTCTGCGATAATCTTGGTGAGTCTTCTGTCAGAAGTATGCAGAATCTTCGAGATCGCTCTTTTCGAGCTATTTAATGCGGCAAACACGATATCTGGTTGTTTTCACCACTCCACAGTGCCTTTGATATGCAGAACGGGCGACATCTTGATTTTCGTGAGGTTTCAAGCTGAGATATGCATTTTCAGCGATAATCTTGGTGAGACTTCTGTCAGAAGTATGCAGAATCTCCGAGATCGCTCTTTTCGAGCAACTTAATGCGAGAAACACGTTATCTGGTGTTTTCACCACTCCACAGTGCGTTTGATATTCAGAACCGCCGACATCTTGGATTTCGTCGGGCATCAAGCTGAGATATGCATTTTCTACGATAATCTTGGTGAGACTTCTGTCAGAAGTATGCAGAATCATCGGGATCGCTCTTTTCGAGCATTTAATGCGAGAAACACGTTATCCGGTGTTTTCACCACTCCACAGTGCGTTTGATATGCAGAACCGGCGACATCTTGGCTTTCGTCGGGCATCAAGCTGAGATATGCATTTTCTACGATAATCTTGGTGAGACTTCTGTCAGAAGTATGCAGAATCTCCGAGATCGCTCTTTTCGAGCAACTTAATGCGAGAAACACGTTATCTGGTGTTTTCACCACTCCACAGTGCGTTTGATATGCAGAACCGGCGACATCTTGGATTTCGTCGGGGTTCAAGCTGAGATATGCATTTTCTACGATAATCTTGGTGAGACTTCTGTCAGAAGTATGCAGAATCATCGGGATCGCTCTTTTCGAGCTATTTAATGCGGCAAACACGATATCTGGTTGTTTTCACCACTCCACAGTGCCTTTGATATGCAGAACGGGCGACATCTTGATTTTCGTGAGGTTTCAAGCTGAGATATGCATTTTCAGCGATAATCTTGGTGAGTCTTTTGTCAGAAGTATGCAGAATCATCTAGATCGCTCTTTTCGAGCTATTTAATGCCAAAAAACAAGTTTTCTGGTGTTTTCACCACTCCACAGTGCGTTTGATATGCAGAACCAGCGACATCTTGGATTTCGTCGGGCTTCAAGCTGAGACATGCATTTTCTACGATAATCTTGGTGAGACTACTGTCAGAAGTATGCAGAATCATCGAGATCCCTCTTTTCGAGCTATTTAATGCGAGAAACACGTTAACTGGTGTTTTCACCACTCCACAGTGCGTTTGATATGCAGAACCGGCGACATCTTGGATTTCGTCGGGGTTCAAGCTGAGATATGCATTTTCTACGATAATCTTGGTGAGACTTCTGTCAGAAGTATGCAGAATCATCGGGATCGCTCTTTTCGAGCTATTTAATGCGGCAAACACGATATCGCGTTGTTTTCACCACTCCACAGTGCCTTTGATATGCAGAACGGGCGACATCTTGATTTTCGTGAGGTTTCAAGCTGAGATATGCATGTCCTGCGATAATCTTGGTGAGACTTCTGTCAGAAGTATGCAGAATCATCGGGATCGCTCTTTTCGAGCATTTAATGCGAGAAACACGTTATCCGGTGTTTTCACCACTCCACAGTGCGTTTGATATGCAGTACCGGCGACATCTTGGCTTTCGTCTGGCATCAAGCTGAGATATGCATTTTCTACGATAATCTTGGTGAGACTTCTGTCAGAAGTATGCAGAATCTTCGAGATCGCTCTTTTCGAGCAACTTAATGCGAGAAACACGTTATCTGGTGTTTTCACCACTCCACAGTGCGTTTGATATTCAGAACCGCCGACATCTTGGATTTCGTCGGGCATCAAGCTGAGATATGCATTTTCTACGATAATCTTGGTGAGACTTCTGTCAGAAGTATGCAGAATCATCGGGATCGCTCTTTTCGAGCATTTAATGCGAGAAACAGGTTATCCGGTGTTTTCACCACTCCACAGTGCGTTTGATATGCAGAACCGGCGACATCTTGGCTTTCGTCGGGCATCAAGCTGAGATATGCATTTTCTACGATTATCTTGGTGAGACTTCTGTCAGAAGTATGCAGAATCTCCGAGATCGCTCTTTTCGAGCAACTTAATGCGAGAAACACGTTATCTGGTGTTTTCTCCACTCCACAGTGCGTTTGATATGCAGAACCGGCGACATCTTGGATTTCGTCGGGGTTCAAGCTGAGATATGCATTTTCTGCGATAATCTTGGTGAGACTTCTGTCAGAAGTATGCAGAATCTCCGAGATCGCTCTTTTCGAGCAACTTAATGCGAGAAACACGTTATCTGGTGTTTTCTCCACTCCACAGTGCGTTTGATATGCAGAACCGGCGACATCTTGGATTTCGTCGGGGTTCAAGCTGAGATATGCATTTTCTGCGATAATCTTGGTGAGACTTCTGTCAGAAGTATGCAGAATCATCGGGATCGCTCTTTTCGAGCATTTAATGCGAGAAACACGTTATCCGGTGTGTTCACCACTCCACAGTGCGTTTGATATGCAGAACCAGCGACATCTTGGATTTCGTCGAGTTTCAAGTTGAGGCATGCATTTTCTACGATAATCTTGGTGAGACTTCTGTCAGAAGTATGCAGAATCATCTAGATCGCACTTTTCGAGCTATTTAATGCGAGAAACACGTTATCTGGTGTTTTCACCACTCCACAGTGCGTTTTATATGCAGAACCGCCGACATCTTGGATTTCGCCGGGGTTCAAGCTGAGATATGCATTTTCTACGATAATCTTGGTGAGACTTCTGTCAGAAGTATGCAGAATCATCGGGATCGCTCTTTTCGAGCTATTTAATGCGATAAAAACTTTATATGGTGTTTTCACCACTCCGCAGAGCGTTTGATATGCACAACCGGCGACATCTCGATTTGCGTGGTGTTTCCAGCTGATATATGCATTTTCAGCGATAATCTTGGTGAGTCTTTTGTCAGAAGTATGCAGAATCATCTAGATCGCTCTTTTCGAGCTATTTAATGCCAAAAAACAAGTTTTCTGGTGTTTTCACCACTCCACAGTGCGTTTGATATGCAGAACCAGCGACATCTTGGATTTCGTCGGGCTTCAAGCTGAGACATGCATTTTCTACGATAATCTTGGTGAGACTTCTGTCAGAAGTATGCAGAATCATCGAGATCCCTCTTTTCGAGCTATTTAAAGCGAGAAACACGTGAACTGGTGTTTTCACCACTCCACAGTGCGTTTGATATGCAGAACCAGCGACATCTTGGATTTCGTCGGGTTTCAAGCTGAGACATGCTTTTTCGACGATAATCTTGGTGAGACTTCTGTCAGAAGTATGCAGAATCTTCGAGTTCGCTCTTTTCGAGCAACTTAATGCGGGAAACACGTTATCTGGTGTTTTCACCACTCCACAGTGCGTTTGATATGCAGAACCGGCGATATCTCGATTTTCGTGGTGTTTCCAGCTGATATATGCATTTTCAGCGATAATCTTGGTGAGACTTTTGTCACAAGTATGCAGAATCATCTAGATCGCTCTTTTCGAGCTATTTAATGCGAAAAAACAATTTTTCTGGTGTTCTCAACATTCCACAGTGCGTTTGATATGCAGAACCTGCGATATCTTGATTTTCGTGGTGTTTCCAGCTGAGATATGCATTTTCTGCGATAATCTAGGTGAGTCTTCTGCCAGAAGTATGCAGAATCATCTAGATCGCACTATTCGAGCTATTTAATGCGAGAAACACGTTATCTGGTGTTTTCACCATTCCACAGTGCGTTTAATATGCAGAACCTGCGACATCTTGGATTTCGTCGGGGTTCAACCTGGGATATGCATTTTCTGCGATAATCTTGGTGAGACATCAGTCAGAAGTATGCAGAATCATCGAGATCGCCCTTTTCGAACTATTTAATGCGAGAAACACGTTATCTGGTGTTGTCGCCACTCCACAGTGCGTTTGATATGCAGAACCGGCGACATCTTGATTTTCGTGAGGTTTCCAGCTGAGATATGCATTTTCTGCGATAATCTTGGTGAGTCTCCTCTCAGAAGTATGCAGAATCATCTAGATCGCTCTTTTCGAGCTTTTTAATGCGAGAAACACGTTTTCTGGTGTTTTCAACATTCCACAGTGCGTTTGATATGCAGAACCTGCGATATCTTGATTTTCGTGGTGTTTCCAGCTGAGATATGCATTTTCTGCGATAATCTTGGTGAGTCTCCTCTCAGAAGTATGCAGAATCATCTAGATCGCTCTTTTCGAGCTTTTTAATGCGAGAAACACGTTTTCTGGTGTATACACCTCTCCGCAGTATGTTTGACATGCAGAACCGGAAATATCTTGGTTTCGGTCGGGTTTCAAGCTGAGATATGCATTTTCTGTGATAATCTTGGTGAGACTTCTGTACGAAGTATGCAGAATCATCGAGATCGCACTTTTCGAGCTATTTAATGCGAGAAACACGTTATTTGGTGTTTTCACCACTCCACAGTGCGTTTGATATGCAGAACCGGCGACATCTTGATTTTCGTAAGGTTTCAAGCTGAGATATGCATTTTCTGCGATAATCTTGGTGAGACTTCAGTCAGAAGTATGCTGAATCATCTAGATCGCTGTTTTCGAGCTACTTAATGCAAAAAAATAAGTTTTCTGGCGTTTTCATCACTCCACAGTGCGTTTGATATGCAGAACCGGCGACATCTTGGATTTCGTCGGGGTTCAAGCTGAGATGTGCATTTTCTACGATAATCTTGGTGAGTCTTCTGTCAGAAGTATGCAGAATCTTCGAGAACGCTCTTTTCGAGCTACTTAATGCGCGAAACACGTTTTCTGGAGTTTTCACCACTCCACAGTGCGTTTGATATGCAGAACCGGCGACATCTTGATTTTCGTAAGGTTTCAAGCTGAGATATGCATTTTCTGCGATAATCTTGGTGAGACTTCAGTCAGAAGTATGCTGAATCATCTAGATCGCTGTTTTCGAGCTACTTAATGCAAAAAAATAAGTTTTCTGGTGTTTTCAACATTCCACAGTGCGTTTGATATGCAGAACCGGCGATATCTTGATTTTTGTGGTGTTTCCAGCTGAGATATGCACTTTCTACGATAATCTTGGTGAAACTTCTGTCAGAAGTATGCAGAATCATCGGGATCGCTCTTTTCGAGCTATTTAATGCGGGAAACACGATATCTGGTTGTTTTCACCACTCCACAGTGCCTTTGATATGCAGTACGGGCGACATCTTGATTTTCGTGAGGTTTCAAGCTGAGATATGCATGTTCTGCGATAATCTTGGTGAGACTTCTGTCAGAAGTATGCAGAATCATCGGGATCGCTCTTTTCGAGCATTTAATGCGAGAAAAACGTTATGTGGTGTTTTCACCACTCCGCAGTGCGTTTGATATGCAGAACGGGCGACATCTTGATTTTCGTGAGGTTTCAAGCTGAGATATGCATGTTCTGCGATAATCTTGGTGAGACTTCTGTCAGAAGTATGCAGAATCATCGGGATCGCTCTTTTCGAGCATTTAATGCGGGAAACACGTTATCCGGTGTTTTCACCACTCCACAGTGCGTTTGATATGCAGAACCGGCGACATCTTGGCTTTCGTCCGGCATCAAGCTGAGATATGCATTTTCTACGATAATCTTGGTGAGACTTCTGTCAGAAGTATGCAGAATCATCGGGATCGCTCTTTTCGAGCTATTTAATGCGGGAAACACGATATCTGGTTGTTTTCACCACTCCGCAGAGCATTTGATATGCAGAACCGGCGATATCTCGATTTGCGTGGTGTTTCCAGCTGATATATGCATTTTCAGCGATAATCTTGGCGAGTCTTTTGTCAGAAGTATGCAGAATCATCTAGATCGCTCTTTTCGAGCTATTTAATGCCAAAAAACAAGTTTTCTGGTGTTTTCACCACTCCACAGTGCGTTTGATATGCAGAACCAGCGACATCTTGGATTTCGTCGGGTTTCAAGCTGAGACATGCATTTTCTACGATAATCTTGGTGAGACTTCTGTCAGAAGTATGCAGAATCATCGAGATCCCTCTTTTCGAGCTATTTAATGCGAGAAACACGTTAACTGGTGTTTTCACCACTCCACAGTGCGTTTGATATGCAGAACCAGCGACATCTTGGATTTCGTCGGGTTTCAAGCTGAGACATGCTTTTTCTACGATAATCTTGGTGAGACTTCTGTCAGAAGTATGCAGAATCTTCGAGTTCGCTCTTTTCGAGCAACTTAATGCGGGAAACACGTTATCTGGTGTTTTCACCTCTCCACAGTGCGTTTGATATGCAGAACCGGCGACATCTTGGATTTCGTCGGGGTTCAAGCTGAGATATGCATTTTCTGCGATAATCTTGGTGAGTCTTCTGTCAGAAGTTTGCAGAATCATCGAGATCCCTCTTTTCGATCTATTTAATGCGAGAAACACGTTATCTGGTGTTTTTACCATTCCACAGTGCGTTTGATATGGAGAACCGGCGACATCTTGGATTTCGTCGGGTTTCAAGCTGAGATATGCATTTTCTGCGATAATATTGGTGAGACTTCAGTCAGAAGTATGCAGAATCATCTAGATCGCTCGTTTCGAGCTATTTAACGCGAGAAACACGTTATCCGGTGTTTTCACCACTCCACAGTGCGTTTGATATGCAGAACCGGCGACATCTTGGCTTTCGTCGGGGTTCAACCTGGGATATGCATTTTCTGCGATAATCTTGGTGAGACTTCTGTCAGAAATATGCAGGATCTTCGAGAACGCTCTTTTCGAGCTACATAATGCGAGAAACACGTTTTCTGTTGTTTTCAACATTCCACAGTGCGTTTGATATGCAGAACCGGCGATATCTCGATTTTCGTGGTGTTTCCAGCTGATATATGCATTTTCAGCGATAATCTTGGTGAGACTTCTGTCAGAAGTATGCAGAATCTTCGAGAACGCTCTTTTCTAGGTGTTTAATGCGAGAAACACGTTATCTGGTTGTTTTCACCACTCCACAGTGCGTTTAATATGCAGAACCGGCGTCATCTTGATTTTCGTGAGGTTTCAAGGTGAGATATGCATTTTTTGCGATAATATTGGTGAGACATCAGTCAGAAGTATGCCGAATCATCTAGATCGCTCGTTTCGATCTACTTAATGCGAGAAACACGTTTTCTGGTGTTTTCACCACTCCACAGAACGTTTTATGTGCAGAACCGGCGACATCTTGGATTTCGTCGGGTTTCAAGCTGAGATATGCATTTTCTGCGATTATCTTGGTGAGACTTCAGTCAGAAGTATGCAGAATCATCGAGGTCGCACTTTTCGAGCTATTTAATGCGAGAAACACGTTATCTGGTGTTTTCACCACTCCACAGTGCGTTTGATATGTAGAGCCGCCGATAACTTGGTTTTCGTGGGATTTCCAGCTGAAATATGCATTTCCTGCGATAATCTTGGTGTTTCATCTATGAGAAGTATGCAGAATCATCGAGAACGCACTTTTCGAGCTAGTTAATGCGAGAAACACGTTTTCTGGTGTTTTCACCACTCCACAGTGCGTTTGATATGTAGAGCCGCCGATAACTTGGTTTTCGTGGGATTTCCAGCTGAAATATGCATTTCCTGCGATAATCTTGGTGTTTCATCTATGAGAAGTATGCAGAATCATCGAGAACGCACTTTTCGAGCTAGTTAATGCGAGAAACACGTTTTCTGGTGTTTTCACCACTCCACAGTGCGTCTGATATGCAGAACCGGCGATATCTCGGTTTTCGTGGGGTTTCCAGTTGAGATATGCATTTTCTGCGATAATCTTGGTCAGACTTCTGTCCGAAGTATGCAGAATCATCGAGATCGCACTTTTCGAGCTATTTAATGCGAGAAACACGTTATCTGGTGTTTTCACCACTCCACAGTGCGTTTGATATGTAGAGCCGCCGATAACTTGGTTTTCGTGGGATTTCCAGCTGAAATATGCATTTCCTGCGATAATCTTGGTGTTTCATCTATGAGAAGTATGCAGAATCATCGAGAACGCACTTTTCGAGCTAGTTAATGCGAGAAACACGTTTTCTGGTGTTTTCACCACTCCACAGTGCGTCTGATATGCAGAACCGGCGTCATCTTGATTTTCGTGAGGTTTCAAGGTGAGATATGCATTTTTTGCGATAATATTGGTGAGACATCAGTCAGAAGTATGCCGAATCATCTAGATCGCTCGTTTCGATCTACTTAATGCGAGAAACACGTTTTCTGGTGTTTTCACCACTCCACAGAACGTTTTATGTGCAGAACCGGCGACATCTTGGATTTCGTCGGGTTTCAAGCTGAGATATGCATTTTCTGCGATTATCTTGGTGAGACTTCAGTCAGAAGTATGCAGAATCATCTAGATCGCTCTTGTCGAGCTATTTAATGCAAAAAAACAAATTGCCTGGTGTTTTCAACATTCCACAGTGCGTTTGATATGCAGAACCGGCGATATCTCGATTTTCGTGAGGTTTCCAGCTGAGATATGCATTTTCTGCGATAATCTTGGTGAGACTTCTGTCCGAAGTATGCAGAATCATCGAGATCGCACTTTTCGAGCTATTTAATGCGAGAAACACGTTATCTGGTGTTTTCACCACTCCACAGTGCGTTTGATATGTAGAGCCGCCGATAACTTGGTTTTCGTGGGATTTCCAGCTGAAATATGCATTTCCTGCGATAATCTTGGTGTTTCATCTATGAGAAGTATGCAGAATCATCGAGAACGCACTTTTCGAGCTAGTTAATGCGAGAAACACGTTTTCTGGTGTTTTCACCACTCCACAGTGCGTCTGATATGCAGAACCGGCGATATCTCGGTTTTCGTGGGGTTTCCAGTTGAGATATGCATTTTCTGCGATAATCTTGGTCAGACTTCTGTCCGAAGTATGCAGAATCATCGAGATCGCACTTTTCGAGCTATTTAATGCGAGAAACACGTTATCTGGTGTTTTCACCACTCCACAGTGCGTTTGATATGCAGAACCGGCGACACCTTGGATTTTGTCGGGGTATCAAGCTGAGATATGCATTTTCTACGATAATCTTGGTGAGACTTCTGTTAGAAGTATGCAGAATCATCGGGATCGCTCTTTTCGAGCTATTTAATGCGAGAAACACGTTATCTGGTTGTTTTCACCACTCCACAGTGCGTTTGATATGCAGAACCGGCGACATCTTGGATTTCGTCGGGTTTCAAGCTGAGATATGCATTTTCTACGTCAATCTTGGTGAGAATTCTGTCAGAAGTATGCAGAATCATCGGGATCGCTCTTTTCGAGCTACTTAATGCGAGAAACACGTTATCTGGTGTTTTCACCACTCCACAGTGCGTTTGATATGCAGAACCGGCGACATCTTGGATTTCGTCGGGGTTCAAGCTGAGATATGCATTTTCTGCGATAATCTTGGTGAGTCTTCTGTCAGAAGTTTGCAGGATCATCGAGATCCCTCTTTTCGATCTATTTAATGCGAGAAACACGTTATCTGGTGTTTTCACCACTCCACAGTGCGTTTGATATGGAGAACCGGCGACATCTTGGATTTCGTCGGGTTTTAAGCTGAGATATGCATTTTCTGCGATAATATTGGTGAGACTTCAGTCAGAAGTATGCAGAATCATCTAGATCGCTCGTTTCGAGCTATTTAACGCGAGAAACACGTTATCCAGTGTTTTCACCACTCCACAGTGCGTTTGATATGCAGAACCGGCGACATCTTGGATTTCGTCAGGGTTCAAGCTGAGATATGCATTTCCTGCGATAATCTTGGTGAGTCTTCTGTCAGAAGTATGCAGAATCATCTAGATCGCTCTTTTCGAGGTATTTAATGCGAGAAACACTTTTTCTGGTGTATTCACCACTCCACAGTACGTTTGACATGCAGAACCGGAGATATCTTGGTTACGGTCGGGATTCAAGCTGTGATATGCATTTTCTACGATAATCTTGGTGATACTTCTGTCAGAGGTATGCAGAATCATCGGGATCGCTCTTTTCGAGCTATTTAATGCGAGAAACACGTTTTCTGGTGTCTTCAGCACTCCACAGTGCGTCTGATATGCAGAACCGGCGATATCTTGGTTTTCGTGGGGTTTCCAGCTGAGATATGCATTTTCTGCGATAATCTTGGTGAGTCTTCTGTCAGAAGTATGCAGAATCATCTAGATCGCTCGTTTCGAGCTACTTAATGCGAGAAACACGTCTTCTGGTGTTTTCACCACTCCACAGAACGTTTTATGTGCAGAACCGGCGACATCTTGGATTTCGTCGGGTTTCAAGTTGAGATATGCATTTTCTGCGATTATCTTGGTGAGACTTCAGTCAGAAGTATGCAGAATCATCTAGATCGCTCTTGTCGAGCTATTTAATGCAAAAAAACAAGTTTCCTGGTGTTTTCAACATTCCACAGTGCGTTTGATATGCAGAACCCGCGATATCTTGATTTTCGTGGGGTTTCCAGCTGAAATATGCATTTTCTGCGATAATCTCTGTGTTTCATCTATGAGAAGTATGCCGAATCATCCAGATCGCTCGTTTCGAGCTACTTAATGCGAGAAATACGTTATCTGGTGTTTTCACTACTCCACAGTGCGTTTGATATGCAGAACCGGCGACATCTTGGATTTCGTCGGGGTTCAAGCTGAGATATGCATTTTCTGCGATAATCTTTGTGAGTCTTCTGTCAGAAGTATGCAGAATCATCTAGATCGCTCTATTCGAGCTATTTGATGCGAGATACACGTTATCTGGAGTTTTCACCACTCCACAGTGCGTTTGATATGCAGAACCGGCGACATCTTGGTTTTTGCCGGGGTTCAAGCTGAGATATGCACTTTCTACGATAAACTTGGTGAGACTTCGGTCACAAGTATGCTGAATCATTGGGATCGCTCTTTTCGAGCTATTTAATGCGAGAAACACGTTATCTGGTTGTTTTCACCACTCCACAGTGCGTTTGATATGCAGAACCGGCGACATCTTGGATTTCGTCGGGTTTCAAGCTGAGATATGCATTTTCTACGTCAATCTTGGTGAGAATTCTGTCAGAAGTATGCAGAATCATCGGGATCGCTCTTTTCGAGCTATTTGATGCGAGATACACGTTATCTGGTGTTTTCACCACTCCACAGTGCGTTTGATATGCAGAACCGGCGACATCTTGGTTTTTGTCGGGGTTCAAGCTGAGATATGCATTTTCTACGATAAACTTGGTGAGACTTCGGTCAGAAGTATGCTTAATCATCGAGATCGCTCGTTTCGAGCTATTTAATGCGAGAAACACGTTATCTGGTGTTTTCACCACTTCACAGTGCGTATGATATGCAGAACCGACGATATCTTGGTTTTCGTGGGGTTTCAAGCTCAGACATGCATTTTCTGCGATAATCTTGGTGAGAATTCTGTCCGAAGTATGCAGAGCCATCGAGATCGTACTTTTCGAGCTATTTAATGCGAGAAACACGTTATCTGGTTGTTTTTACCACTCCACAGTGCGTTTGATATGCAGAACCTGCGACATCTTGGATTTCGTCGGGTTTCAAGCTGAGATATGCATTTTCTACGTCAATCTTGGTGAGAATTCTGTCAGAAGTATGCAGAATCATCGGGATCCCTCTTTTCGAGCTATTTGATGCGAGATACACGTTATCTGGTTGTTTTCACCACTCCACAGTGCGTTTGATATGCAGAACCGGCGACATCTTGGATTTCGTCGGGTTTCAAGCTGAGATATGCATTTTCTACGTCAATCTTGGTGAGAATTCTGTCAGAAGTATGCAGAATCATCGGGATCGCTCTTTTCGAGCTATTTGATGCGAGATACACGTTATCTGGTGTTTTCACCACTCCACAGTGCGTTTGATATGCAGAACCGGCGACATCTTTGCATTCGTCGGGTTTCAAGCTGAGATATGCATTTTTGCGATAATCTTGGTGAGACTTCTGTCAGAAGTATGCAGAATCATCTAGATCGCTCGTTTCGAGCTACTTAATGCGAGAAACACGTTATCTGGTGTTTTCACCACTCCACAGTGCGTTTGATATACAGAACCGGCGACATCTTGGATTTCGTCGGGTTTCAAGCTGAGATATGCATTTTTGCGATAATCTTGGTGAGTCTTCTGTCAGAAGTATGCAGAATCATCGGGATCGCTCTTTTCGAGCTATTTAATGCGAGAAACACGTTATCTGGTTGTTTTCACCACTCCACAGTGCGTTTGATATGCAGAACCGGCGACATCTTGGATTTCGTCGGGTTTCAAGCTGAGATATGCATTTTCTACGTCAATCTTGGTGAGAATTCTGTCAGAAGTATGCAGAATCATCGGGATCGCTCTTTTCGAGCTATTTGATGCGAGATACACGTTATCTGGTGTTTTGACCACTCCACAGTCCGTTTGATATGCAGAACCGGCGACATCTTTGCATTCGTCGGGTTTCAAGCTGAGATATGCATTTTTGCGATAATCTTGTTGAGTCTTCTGTCAGAAGTATGCAGAATCATCTAGATCGCTCTTTTAGAGCTATTTAATGCGAGAAACACTTTTTCTGGTGTATTCACCACTCCACAGTACGTTTGACATGCAGAACCGGAGATATCTTGGTTACGGTCGGGATTCAAGCTGTGATATGCATTTTCTACGATAATCTTGGTGATAATTCTGTCAGAAGTATGCAGAATCATCGGGATCGCTCTTTTCGAGCTATTTAATGCGAGAAACACGTTTTCTGGTGTCTTCACCACTCCACAGTGCGTCTGATATGCAGAACCGGCGGTATCTTGGTTTTCGTGGGGTTTCCAGCTGAGATATGCATTTTCTGGGATAATCTTGGTGAGTCTTCTGTCAGAAGTATGCAGAATCATCTAGAACGCTCTTTTCGAGCTATTTAATGCGAGAAACACGTTTTCTGGTGTTTTCACCACCCCACATCCCGGTTGATATGCAGAACCGGCGACATCTTGATTTTCGTGATGTTTCTAGCTGAGATACGCATTTTCTGCGATAATATTGGTGAGACTTCAGTCAGAAGTATGCAGAATCATCTAGATCGCTCGTTTCGAGCTATTTAATGCGAAAAAACAAGTTTTCTGGTGTTTTGACCACTCCACAGTGCGTTTGATATGCAGAACCGGCGACATCTTGGTTTTCGTGGGGTTCCAGCTGAAATATGCATTTTCCGCGATAATCTTGGTGTTTATCTATGAGAAGTATGCAGAATCATCCAGAACGCTCTTTTGGAGCTAGTTAATGCGAGAATCACGTTTTCTGGTGTTTTCACCACTCCACAGTGCGTTTGATATGTAGAGCCGCCGATAACTTGGTTTTCGTGGAGTTTCCAGCTGAAATATGCATTTTCTGCGATAATCTTGGTGTTTCATCTATGAGAAGTATGCAGAATCATCCAGATCGCTCGTTTCGAGCTATTTAATGCGAAACAACAAGTTTTCTGGTGTTTTGACCAATCCACAGTGCGTTTGATATGTAGAGCCGCCGATAACTTGGTTTTCGTGGGGTTTCCAGCTGAAATATGCATTTTCTGCGATAATCTTGGTGAGTCTTCTGTCAGAAGTATGCAGAATCATCGAGATCGCTCTATTCGAGCTATTGAATGCGAGAAACACGTTATCTGGTGTTTTTATCACTCCACAGGGCGTTTGATATGCAGAACCGGCGATATCTTGGTTTTCGTGGGGTTGCCAGCTGAGATATGCATTTTCTGCGATAATCTTGGTGAGACTTCTGTTCGATGTATGCAGAATCATCTAGATCGCTCGTTTCGAGCTATTTAATGCGAAAAAACAAGTTTTCTGGTGTTTTCACCACTCCACAGCGCGTTTGATATGTAGAGCCGCCGATAACTTGGTTTTCGTGGGATTTCCAGATGAGATATGCATTTTCTGCGATAACCTTGGTCAGACTTCTGTCCGAAGTATGCAGAATCATCGAGATCGCACTTTTTGAGCTATTTAATGCGAGAAACACGTTATCTGGTGTTTTCACCACTCCACAGTGCGTTTGATATGCAGAACCGGCGACATCATGGTTTTTGTCGGGGTTCAAGCTGAGATATGCATTTTCTACGATAAACTTGGTGAGACTTCGGTCAGAAGTATGCAGAATCATTGGGATCGCTCTTTTCGAGCTATTTAATGCGAGAAACACGTTATCTGGTTGTTTTCACCACTCCACAGTGCGTTTGATATGCAGAACCGGCGACATCTTTGCATTCGTCGGGTTTCAAGCTGAGATATGCATTTTTGCGATAATCTTGGTGAGACTTCTGTCAGAAGTATGCAGAATCATCTAGATCGCTCGTTTCGAGCTACTTAATGCGAGAAACATGTTATCTGGTGTTTTCACCACTCCACAGTGCGTTTGATATACAGAACCGGCGACATCTTGGATTTCGTCGGGTTTCAAGCTGAGATATGCATTTTCTGCGATAACCTTGGTCAGACTTCTGTCCGAAGTATGCAGAATCATCGAGATCGCACTTTTTGAGCTATTTAATGCGAGAAACACGTTATCTGGTGTTTTGACCACTCCACAGTGCGTTTGATATGCAGAACCGGCGACATCTTTGCATTCGTCGGGTTTCAAGCTGAGATATGCATTATTGTGATAAACTTGGTGAGTCTTCTGTCAGAAGTATGCAGAATCATCTAGATCGCACTTTTAGAGCTATTTAATGCGAGAAACACTTTTTCTGGTGTATTCACCACTCCACAGTACGTCTGACATGCAGAACCGGAGATATCTTGGTTACGGTCGGGATTCAAGCTGTGATATGCATTTTCTACGATAATCTTGGTGATAATTCTGTCAGAAGTATGCAGAATCATCGGGATCGCTCTTTTCGAGCTATTTAATGCGAGAAACACGTTTTCTGGTGTCTTCACCACTCCACAGTGCGTCTGATATGCAGAACCGGCGGTATCTTGGTTTTCGTGGGGTTTCCAGCTGAGATATGCATTTTCTGCGATAATCTTGGTGAGTCTTCTGTCAGAAGTATGCAGAATCATCTAGAACGCTCTTTTCGAGCTATTTAATGCGAGAAACACGTTTTCTGGTGTTTTCACCACCCCACATCCCGGTTGATATGCAGAACCGGCGACATCTTGATTTTCGTGATGTTTCTAGCTGAGATACGCATTTTCTGCGATAATATTGGTGAGACTTCAGTCAGAAGTATGCAGAATCATCTAGTTCGCTCGTTTCGAGCTATTTAATGCGAAAAAACAAGTTTTCTGGTGTTTTGACCACTCCACAGTGCGTTTGATATGCAGAACCGGCGACATCTTGGTTTTCGTGGGGTTCCAGCTGAAATATGCATTTTCCGCGATAATCTTGGTGTTTATCTATGAGAAGTATGCAGAATCATCGAGAACGCTCTTTTGGAGCTAGTTAATGCGAGAAACACGTTTTCTGGTGTTTTCACCACTCCACAGTGCGTTTGATATGTAGAGCCGCCGATAACTTGGTTTTCGTGGAGTTTCCAGCTGAAATATGCATTTTCTGCGATAATCTTGGTGTTTCATCTATGAGAAGTATGCAGAATCATCCAGATCGCTCGTTTCGAGCTATTTAATGCGAAACAACAAGTTTTCTGGTGTTTTGACCAATCCACAGTGCGTTTGATATGTAGAGCCGCCGATAACTTGGTTTTCGTGGGGTTTCCAGCTGAAATATGCATTTTCTGCGATAATCTTGGTGAGTCTTCTGTCAGAAGTATGCAGAATCATCGAGATCGCTCTATTCGAGCTATTGAATGCGAGAAACACGTTATCTGGTGTTTTTATCACTCCACAGGGCGTTTGATATGCAGAACCGGCGATATCTTGGTTTTCGTGGGGTTGCCAGCTGAGATATGCATTTTCTGCGATAATCTTGGTGAGACTTCTGTTCGATGTATGCAGAATCATCTAGATCGCTCGTTTCGAGCTATTTAATGCGAAAAAACAAGTTTTCTGGTGTTTTCACCACTCCACAGTGCGTTTGATATGTAGAGCCGCCGATAACTTGGTTTTCGTGGGATTTCCAGATGAAATATGCATTTCCTGCGATAATCTTTGTGTTTCATCTATGAGAAGTATGCAGAATCATCCAGAACGCTCTTTGCGAGCTAGTTAATGCGAGTAACACGTTTTCTGGTGTTTTCACCACTTCGTGGTGCGTCTGATATGCAGAACCGGCGATATCATGGTTTTCGTGGGGTTTCCAGCTGAGATATGCATTTTCTGCGATAATCTTGGTGTTTCATCTATGAGAAGTATGCAGAATAATCGAGAACGCTCTTTTCCAGCTAGTTAATGCGAGAAACACGTTTTCTGGTGTTTTCACCACTCCACAATGCGTCTGATATGCAGAACCGGCGATATCTCGGTTTTCGTGGGGTTTCCAGCTGAGATATGCATTTTCTGCGATAACCTTGGTCAGACTTCTGTCCGAAGTATGCAGAATCATCGAGATCGCACTTTTTGAGCTATTTAATGCGAGAAACACGTTATCTGGTGTTTTCACCACTCCACAGTGCGTTTGATATGCAGAACCGGCGACATCTTGGCTTTCGTCGGGTTTCAAGCTGAGATATGCATTTTCTACGATAATCTTGGTGAGACTTCTGTCAGAAGTATGCAGAATCATCTAGAACGCTCTTTTCGAGCTATTTAATGCGAGAAACACGTTTTCTGGTGTTTTCACCACCCCACAGTGCGTTTGATATGCAGAACCGGCGACATCTTGGTTTTCGTGGGGTTTCCAGCTGAGATATGCATTTTCTGCGATAATCTTGGTGAGTCTTGTGTCAGCAGTATGCAGAATCATCTAGATCGCTCGTTTCGAGCTATTTAATGCGAGATACACGTTATCTGGTTTTTTTCACCACTCCACAGTTCGTTTGATGTGCAGAAATGGCGAAATCTTGGTTTTCGTCGGTTTTCATCCTGAGGTATGCATTTTCTGCGATAATCTTGGTGCGACTTCAGTCAGAAGTATGCAGAATCATCTAGATCGCTCGTTTCGAGCTATTTAATGCGAAAAAACAAGTTTTCTGGTGTTTTGACCACTCCACAGTGCGTTTGAAATGCAGAACCGGCGACATCTTGGTTTTTGTCGGGGTTCAAGCTGAGATATGCATTTTCTACGATAAACTTGGTGAGACTTCGGTCAGAAGTATGCAGAATCATTGGGATCGCTCTTTTCGAGCTATTTAATGCGAGAACCACGTTATCTGGTTTTTTTCACCACTCCACAGTTCGTTTGATGTGCAGAAATGGCGATAGCTTGGTTTTCGTTGGGTTTCCAGCTGAGATATGCATTTTCTGCGATAAACTTGGTGAGTCTTCTGTCAGAAGTATGCAGAATCATCGAGATCGCTCTATTCGAGCTATTTAATGCGAGAAACACGTTATCTGGTGTTTTCACCACTTCACATTGCGCCTGATATGCAGAACCGGCGATATCTTGGTTTTCGTGGGGTTTTTAGCTGAGATATGCATTTTCTGCGATAATCTTGGTGAGACTTCAGTCAGAAGTATGCAGAATCATCTAGATCGCTCGTTTCCAGCTATTTATTGCGAGTTACACGTTTTCTGGTGTTTTCACCACTCCACATTGCGCCTGATATGCAGAACCGGCGACATCTTGGTTTTCGTGGGGTTTCCAGCTGAGATATGCATTTTCTGCGATAATCTTGGTGAGACGTCTGTCTGAAGTATGCAGAATCATCTAGATCGCTCGTTTCGAGCTATTTAATGCGAAAAAACAAGTTTTCTGGTGTTTTGACCACTCCACAGTGCGTTTGATATGTAGAGCCGCCGATAACTTGGATTTCGTGGGGTTTCCAGCTGAGATATGCATTTGCTGCGATAATCTTGGTGAGACGTCTGTCTGAAGTATGCAGAATCATCGAGATCGCTCTTTTCGAGCAACTTAATGTGAGAAACACGTTATCTGGTGTTTTCACCACTCCACAGTGCGTTTGATATGCAGAACCGGCGACATCACCTGGTTTTCGTGGTGTTTTCAGCTGAGTTATGCATTTTCTGCGATAATATTGGTGAGACTTCAGTCAGAAGTATGCAGAATCATCTAGATCGCTCGTTTCGAGCTATTTAATGCGAAAAAACAATTCTTCTGGTGTTTTGACCACTCCACAGTGCGTTTGATATGTAGAGCCGCCGATAACTTGGATTTCGTGGGGTTTCCAGCTGAGATATGCATTTGCTGCGATAATCTTGGTGAGACGTCTGTCCGAAGTATGCAGAATCATCGAGATCGCTCTTTTCGAGCTATTTAATGCGAGAAACACGTTGTCTGGTTGTTTTCACCACTCCACAGTGCGTGTGATATGCAGAACCGGCGACATCTTGATTTTCGAGAGGTTTCAAGCTGAGATATGCATTTTCTGCGATCATATTGGTGAGACTTCAGTCAGAAGTATGCAGAATCATCTAGACCGCTCGTTTCGAGCTATTTAATGCGAAAAAACAAGTTTTCTGGTGTTTTCAACATTCCACTGTGCGTTTGATATGCAGAACCGGCGATATCTTCATTTTCGTGGTGTTTCCAGCTGAGTTATGCATTTTCTGCGATAATCTTGGTGAGTGTTCTGTCAGAATTGTGCAGAATCATCGAGATCCCTCTTTTCTAGCTATTTAATGCGAGAAACACGTTAACTGGTGTTTTCACCACTCCACAGTGCGTTTGATATGCAGAACCGGCGACATCACCTGGTTTTCGTGGTGTTTCCAGCTGAGTTATGCATTTTCTGCGATCATATTGGTGAGACTTCAGTCAGAAGTATGCAGAATCATCTAGACCGCTCGTTTCGAGCTATTTAATGCGAAAAAACTAGTTTTCTGGTGTTTTCAACATTCCACTGTGCGTTTGATATGCAGAACCGGCGATATCTTCATTTTCGTGGTGTTTCCAGCTGAGATATTCATTTTCTGCGATAATCTTGGTGAGTGTTCTGTCAGAATTGTGCTGAATCATCGAGATCCCTCTTTTCTAGCTATTTAATGCGAGAAACACGTTAACTGGTGTTTTCACCACTCTACAGTGCGTTTGATATGCAGAACTAGCGACATCTTGGATTTCGTCGGGTTTCAAGCTGAGACATGCATTTTCTACGATAATCTTGGTGAGACTTCTGTCAGAAGTATGCAGAATCTTCGAGTTCGCTCTTTTCGAGCAACTTTATGCGAGAAACACGTTATCTGGTGTTTTCACCACTCCACAGTGCGTTTGATATGCAGAACCGGCGACATCTTGATTTTCGTGAGGTTTCAAGCTGAGATATGCATTTTCTGCGATAATATTGGTGAGTCTTCTGTCAGAAGGATGCAGAATCTTCGAGATCGCTCTTTTCGAGCTAGTTAATGCGAGCAACACGTTATCCGGTGTTTTCACCACTCCACAGTGCGTTTGATATGCAGAACCGGCGACATCTTGGCTTTCGTCGGGTATCAAGCTGAGATATGCATTTTCTGCGATAATCTTGGTGAGTCTTCCGTCAGAAGTGTGCAGAATCATCGAGATCCCTCTTTTCGAGCTATTTAATGCGAGAAACACGTTAACTGGTGTTTTCACCACTCCACAGTGCGTTTGATATGCAGAACCGGCGACATCTTGGCTTTCGTCGGGTATCAAGCTGAGATATGCATTTTCTACGATAATCTTTGTGAAACTTCAGTCAGAAGTATGCAGAATCATCGGGATCGCTCCTTTCGTGCTATTTAATGCGAAAAAAAAGTTTTCTGGTGTTTTCCCCACTCCACAGTGCGTTTGATATGCCGAACCGGCGATATCTTGATTTTCGTGGTGTTTCCAGCTGAGATATGCATTTTCAGCGATAACCTTGCTGAGTCTTCTGTCAGAAGTATGCAGAATCTTCGAGATCGCTCTTTTCGAGCTAGTTAATGCGAGAAACACGTTTTCTGGTGTTTTCACCACCCCACAGTGCGTTAGATATGCAGAACCGGCGACATCTTGGATTTCGTCGGGTTTCAAGTTGAGATATGCATTTTCTGCGATAATATTGGTAAGACTTCAGTCAGAAGTATGCAGAATCATCTAGATCGCTCGTTTCGAGCTATCTAATGCGAAAAAACAAGTTTTCTGGTGTTTTCACCACTCCACATTGCGTTTGATATGCCGAACCGGCGATATCTTGATTTTCGTGGTGTTTCCAGCTGAGATATGCATTTTCAGCGATAATCTTGGTGAGTCTTCTGACAGAAGTATGCAGTATCTTCGAGATCGCTCTTTTCGAGCTAGTTAATGCGAGAAACACGTTATCCGGTGTTTTCACCACTCCACAGTGCGTTTGATATGCAGAACCGGCGACATCTTGGCTTTCGTCGGGTATCAAGATGAGATATGCATTTTCTGCGATAATCTTGGTGAGTCTTCTGTCAGAAGTATGCAGAATCTTCTAGATCGCTCGTTTCGAGCTATTTAATGCGAAAAAACAAGTTTTCTGGTGTTTTGACCACTCCACAGTGCGTATGATATGCAGAACCGGCGACATCTTGGTTTTCGTGGGGTTCCAGCTGAAATATGCATTTTCTGCGATAATCTTGGTGCGACTTCAGTCAGAAGTATGCAGAATCATCGAGATCGCTCGTTTCGAGCTATTTAATGCGAAAAAACAAGTTTTCTGGTGTTTTGACCACTCCACAGTGCGTTTGATATGTAGAGCCGCCGATAGCTTGGTTTTCGTTGGGTTTCCAGCTGAGATATGCATTTTCTGCGATAAACTTGGTGAGTCTTCTGTCAGAAGTATGCAGAATCATCGAGATCGCTCTATTCGAGCTATTTAATGCGAGAAACACGTTATCTGGTGTTTTCACCACTTCACATTGCGCCTGATATGCAGAACCGGCGATATCTTGGTTTTCGTGGGGTTTTTAGCTGAGATATGCATTTTCTGCGATAATCTTGGTGAGACTTCAGTCAGAAGTATGCAGAATCATCTAGATCGCTCGTTTCCAGCTATTTATTGCGAGTTACACGTTTTCTGGTGTTTTCACCACTCCACATTGCGCCTGATATGCAGAACCGGCGACATCTTGGTTTTCGTGGGGTTTCCAGCTGAGATATGCATTTTCTGCGATAATCTTGGTGAGACGTCTGTCTGAAGTATGCAGAATCATCTAGATCGCTCGTTTCGAGCTATTTAATGCGAAAAAACAAGTTTTCTGGTGTTTTCAACATTCCACTGTGCGTTTGATATGCAGAACCGGCGATATCTTCATTTTCGTGGTGTTTAAAGCTGAGATATGCATTTTCTGCGATAATCTTGGTGAGACTTCTGTCAGAAGTATGCAGAATCATCTAGATCGCTCGTTTCGAGCTATTTAATGCGAAAAAACAAGTTTTCTGGTGTTTTGACCACTCCACAGTGCGTTTGATATGTAGAGCCGCCGATAACTTGGATTTCGTGGGGTTTCCAGCTGAGATATGCATTTGCTGCGATAATCTTGGTGAGGCGTCTGTCTGAAGTATGCAGAATCATCGAGATCGCTCTTTTCGACCAACTTAATGTGAGAAACACGTTATCTGGTGTTTTCACCACTCCACAGTGCGTTTGATATGCAGAACCGGCGACATCACCTGGTTTTCGTGGTGTTTTCAGCTGAGTTATGCATTTTCTGCGATAATATTGGTGAGACTTCAGTCAGAAGTATGCAGAATCATCTAGATCGCTCGTTTCGAGCTATTTAATGCGAAAAAACAATTCTTCTGGTGTTTTGACCACTCCACAGTGCGTTTGATATGTAGAGCCGCCGATAACTTGGATTTCGTGGGGTTTCCAGCTGAGATATGCATTTGCTGCGATAATCTTGGTGAGACGTCTGTCCGAAGTATGCAGAATCATCGAGATCGCTCTTTTCGAGCTATTTAATGCGAGAAACACGTTGTCTGGTTGTTTTCACCACTCCACAGTGCGTGTGATATGCAGAACCGGCGACATCTTGATTTTCGAGAGGTTTCAAGCTGAGATATGCATTTTCTGCGATCATATTGGTGAGACTTCAGTCAGAAGTATGCAGAATCATCTAGACCGCTCGTTTCGAGCTATTTAATGCGAAAAAACAAGTTTTCTGGTGTTTTCAACATTCCACTGTGCGTTTGATATGCAGAACCGGCGATATCTTCATTTTCGTGGTGTTTCCAGCTGAGTTATGCATTTTCTGCGATAATCTTGGTGAGTGTTCTGTCAGAATTGTGCAGAATCATCGAGATCCCTCTTTTCTAGCTATTTAATGCGAGAAACACGTTAACTGGTGTTTTCACCACTCCACAGTGCGTTTGATATGCAGAACCGGCGACATCACCTGGTTTTCGTGGTGTTTCCAGCTGAGTTATGCATTTTCTGCGATCATATTGGTGAGACTTCAGTCAGAAGTATGCAGAATCATCTAGACCGCTCGTTTCGAGCTATTTAATGCGAAAAAACAAGTTTTCTGGTGTTTTCAACATTCCACTGTGCGTTTGATATGCAGAACCGGCGATATCTTCATTTTCGTGGTGTTTCCAGCTGAGATATTCATTTTCTGCGATAATCTTGGTGAGTGTTCTGTCAGAATTGTGCTGAATCATCGAGATCCCTCTTTTCTAGCTATTTAATGCGAGAAACACGTTAACTGGTGTTTTCACCACACCACAGTGCGTTTGATATGCAGAACTAGCGACATCTTGGATTTCGTCGGGTTTCAAGCTGAGACATGCATTTTCTACGATAATCTTGGTGAGACTTCTGTCAGAAGTATGCAGAATCTTCGAGTTCGCTCTTTTCGAGCAACTTTATGCGAGAAACACGTTATCTGGTGTTTTCACCACTCCACAGTGCGTTTGATATGCAGAACCGGCGACATCTTGATTTTCGTGAGGTTTCAAGCTGAGATATGCATTTTCTGCGATAATATTGGTGAGTCTTCTGTCAGAAGGATGCAGAATCTTCGAGATCGCTCTTTTCGAGCTAGTTAATGCGAGAAACATGTTATCCGGTGTTTTCACCACTCCACAGTGCGTTTGATATGCAGAACCGGCGACATCTTGGCTTTCGTCGGGTATCAAGCTGAGATATGCATTTTCTGCGATAATCTTGGTGAGTCTTCTGTCAGAAGTGTGCAGAATCATCGAGATCCCTCTTTTCGAGCTATTTAATGCGAGAAACACGTTAACTGGTGTTTTCACCACTCCACAGTGCGTTTGATATGCAGAACCGGCGACATCTTGGCTTTCGTCGGGTATCAAGCTGAGATATGCATTTTCTACGATAATCTTTGTGAAACTTCTGTCAGAAGTATGCAGAATCATCGGGATCGCTCCTTTCGTGCTATTTAATGCGAAAAAAAAGTTTTCTGGTGTTTTCCCCACTCCACAGTGCGTTTGATATGCCGAACCGGCGATATCTTGATTTTCGTGGTGTTTCCAGCTGAGATATGCATTTTCAGCGATAACCTTGCTGAGTCTTCTGTCAGAAGTATGCAGAATCTTCGAGATCGCTCTTTTCGAGCTAGTTAATGCGAGAAACACGTTTTCTGGTGTTTTCACCACCCCACAGTGCGTTTGATATGCAGAACCGGCGACATCTTGGATTTCGTCGGGTTTCAAGTTGAGATATGCATTTTCTGCGATAATATTGGTAAGACTTCAGTCAGAAGTATGCAGAATCATCTAGATCGCTCGTTTCGAGCTATCTAATGCGAAAAAACAAGTTTTCTGGTGTTTTCACCACTCCACATTGCGTTTGATATGCCGAACCGGCGATATCTTGATTTTCGTGGTGTTTCCAGCTGAGATATGCATTTTCAACGATAATCTTGGTGAGTCTTCTGACAGAAGTATGCAGTATCTTCGAGATCGCTCTTTTCGAGCTAGTTAATGCGAGAAACACGTTATCCGGTGTTTTCACCACTCCACAGTGCGTTTGATATGCAGAACCGGCGACATGTTGGCTTTCGTCGGGTATCAAGATGAGATATGCATTTTCTGCGATAATCTTGGTGAGTCTTCTGTCAGAAGTATGCAGAATCTTCTAGATCGCTCGTTTCGAGCTATTTAATGCGAAAAAACAAGTTTTCTGGTGATTTGACCACTCCACAGTGCGTATGATATGCAGAACCGGCGACATCTTGGTTTTCGTGGGGTTCCAGCTGAAATATGCATTTTCCGCGATAAACTTGGTGAGACTTCGGTCAGAAGTATGCAGAATCATTGGGATCGCTCTTTTCGAGCTATTTAATGCGAGAACCACGTTATCTGGTGTATTGACCACTCCACAGTGCGTTTGATATGCAGAAATGGCGAAATCTTGGTTTTCGTCGGTTTTCATCCTGAGGTATGCATTTTCTGCGATAATCTTGGTGCGACTTCAGTCAGAAGTATGCAGAATCATCTAGATCGCTCGTTTCGAGCTATTTAATGCGAAAAAACAAGTTTTCTGGTGTTTTGACCACTCCACAGTGCGTTTGATATGTAGAGCCGCCGATAGCTTGGTTTTCGTTGGGTTTCCAGCTGAGATATGCATTTTCTGCGATAAACTTGGTGAGTCTTCTGTCAGAAGTATGCAGAATCATCGAGATCGCTCTATTCGAGCTATTTAATGCGAGAAACACGTTATCTGGTGTTTTCACCACTTCACATTGCGCCTGATATGCAGAACCGGCGATATCTTGGTTTTCGTGGGGTTTTTAGCTGAGATATGCATTTTCTGCGATAATCTTGGTGAGACTTCAGTCAGAAGTATGCAGAATCATCTAGATCGCTCGTTTCCAGCTATTTATTGCGAGTTACACGTTTTCTGGTGTTTTCACCACTCCACATTGCGCCTGATATGCAGAACCGGCGACATCTTGGTTTTCGTGGGGTTTCCAGCTGAGATATGCATTTTCTGCGATAATCTTGGTGAGACGTCTGTCTGAAGTATGCAGAATCATCTAGATCGCTCGTTTCGAGCTATTTAATGCGAAAAAACAAGTTTTCTGGTGTTTTCACCACTCCACAGTGCGTTTGATATGCAGAACCGGCGACATCTTGATTTTCGTGAGGTTTCAAGCTGAGATATGCATTTTCTGCGATAATATTGGTGAGTCTTCTGTCAGAAGGATGCAGAATCTTCGAGATCGCTCTTTTCGAGCTAGTTAATGCGAGAAACACGTTATCCGGTGTTTTCACCACTCCACAGTGCGTTTGATATGCAGAACCGGCGACATCTTGGCTTTCGTCGGGTTTCAAGCTGAGATATGCATTTTCTGCGATAATATTGGTGAGTCTTCTGTCAGAAGGATGCAGAATCTTCGAGATCGCTCTTTTCGAGCTAGTTAATGCGAGAAACACGTTATCCGGTGTTTTCACCACTCCACAGTGCGTTTGATATGCAGAACCGGCGACATCTTGGCTTTCGTCGGGTATCAAGCTGAGATATGCATTTTCTGCGATAATCTTGGTGAGTCTTCTGTCAGAAGTGTGCAGAATCATCGAGATCCCTCTTTTCGAGCTATTTAATGCGAGAAACACGTTAACTGGTGTTTTCACCACTCCACAGTGCGTTTGATATGCAGAACCGGCGACATCTTGGCTTTCGTCGGGTATCAAGCTGAGATATGCATTTTCTACGATAATCTTTGTGAAACTTCTGTCAGAAGTATGCAGAATCATCGGGATCGCTCCTTTCGTGCTATTTAATGCGAAAAAAAAGTTTTCTGGTGTTTTCCCCACTCCACAGTGCGTTTGATATGCCGAACCGGCGATATCTTGATTTTCGTGGTGTTTCCAGCTGAGATATGCATTTTCAGCGATAACCTTGCTGAGTCTTCTGTCAGAAGTATGCAGAATCTTCGAGATCGCTCTTTTCGAGCTAGTTAATGCGAGAAACAGGATTTCTGGTGTTTTCACCAACCCACAGTGCGTTTGATATGCAGAACCGGCGACATCTTGGATTTCGTCGGGTTTCAAGTTGAGATATGCATTTTCTGCGATAATATTGGTGAGACTTCAGTCAGAAGTATGCAGAATCATCTAGATCGCTCGTTTCGAGCTATCTAATGCGAAAAAACAAGTTTTCTGGTGTTTTCACCACTCCACATTGCGTTTGATATGCCGAACCGGCGATATCTTGATTTTCGTGGTGTTTCCAGCTGAGATATGCATTTTCAGCGATAGTCTTGGTGAGTCTTCTGACAGAAGTATGCAGTATCTTCGAGATCGCTCTTTTCGAGCTAGTTAATGCGAGAAACACGTTATCCGGTGTTTTCACCACTCCACAGTGCGTTTGATATGCAGAACCGGCGACATCTTGGCTTTCGTCGGGTATCAAGATGAGATATGCATTTTCTGCGATAATCTTGGTGAGTCTTCTGTCAGAAGTATGCAGAATCTTCTAGATCGCTCGTTTCGAGCTATTTAATGCGAAAAAACAAGTTTTCTGGTGTTTTCAACATTCCACAGAGCGTTTGATATGCAGAACCGTAGCTAACTTGGTTTTCGTGAGGTTTCATGCTGAGATATGTATTTTCTACAATAATCTTGGTGAGACTTCAGTCAGAAGTATGCAGAATCATCGAAATCGCTCTTTTCGAGGTATTTAATGCTGGAAACACGTTATCTGGTGTTTTGACCACTCCACAGTGCGTTTGATATGTAGAGCCGCCGATAACTGCGTTTTCGTTTGGTTTCCAGCTGAAATATGCATTTTCTGCGATAATCTTTGTGTTTCATCTATGAGAAGTATGCAGAATCATTCAGAACGCTCTTTTCGAGCTACTTAATGCGAGAATCACGTTTTCTGGTGTTTTCACCAATCCACAGTACGTTTGATGTGCAGAACCGGAGATATCTTGGTTTTCGCGAGGTTTCAAGCTGAGATATGCATTTTCTGCGATAATCTTGGTGAGACTTCAGTCAGATGTATGCAGAATCTTCTAGATCGCTCGTTTCGAGCTATCTAATGCGAAAAAACAAGTTTTCTGGTGTTTTCAACATTCCACAGTGCGTTTGATATGCAGAACCGTAGCTAACTTGGTTTTCGTGAGGTTTCAAGCTGAGATATGTATTTTCTACAATAATCTTGGTGAGACTTCAGTCAGAAGTATGCAGAATCATCTAGATCGCTCGTTTCGAGGTATTTAATGCTGGAAACACGTTATCTGGTGTTTTGACCACTCCACAGTGCGTTTGATATGTAGAGCCGCCGATAACTGCGTTTTCGTTTGGTTTCCAGCTGAAATATGCATTTTCTGCGATAATCTTTGTGTTTCATCTATGAGAAGTATGCAGAATCATTCAGAACGCTCTTTTCGAGCTACTTAATGCGAGAATCACGTTTTCTGGTGTTTTCACCAATCCACAGTACGTTTGATGTGCAGAACCGGAGATATCTTGGTTTTCGCGAGGTTTCAAGCTGAGATATGCATTTTCTGCGATAATCTTGGTGAGACTTCAGTCAGATGTATGCAGAATCTTCTAGATCGCTCGTTTCGAGCTATCTAATGCGAAAAAACAAGTTTTCTGGTGTTTTCAACATTCCACAGTGCGTTTGATATGCAGAACCGTAGCTAACTTGGTTTTCGTGAGGTTTCAAGCTGAGATATGTATTTTCTACAATAATCTTGGTGAGACTTCAGTCAGAAGTATGCAGAATCATCTAGATCGCTCGTTTCGTGCTATTTACTGCGAAAAACCAAGTTTTCTGGTGTTTTGACCACTCGACAGTGCGTCTGATATGCAGAACCGGCGATATCTTGATTTTCGTGGTGTTTCCAGCTGAGATATGCATTTTCTGCAATAATCTTGGTGAGTGTTCTGTCAGAAGTATGCAGAATCTTCTAGATCGCTCGTTTCGAGCTATTTACTGCGAAAAAACAAGTTTTCTGGTGTTTTGACCACTCGACAGAGCGTTTGATATGCAGAACCGTCGATATCTTGATTTTCGTTGTGTTTCCAGCTGAGATATGCATTTTCTGCGATAATCTTGGTGAGTCTTCTGTCAGAAGTGTGCAGAATCATCGAGATCCCTCTTTTCGAGCTATTTAATGCGAGAATCACGTTTTCTGGTGTATTCACCACTCCACAGTACGTTTGACATGCAGTAACGGAGATATCTTGGTTACGGTCGAGTTTCAAGCTGAGATATATATTTTCTGCGATAATATTGGTGAGACTTCTGTCCGAAGTATGCAGTATCATCGATATCGCTCTTTTCGAGCAATTTAATGCGAGAAACACGTTATCTGGTGTTTTGACCACTCCACACTACGTTTGACATGCAGAAACGGAGAAATCTTGGTTTCGGTCGGGTTTCAAGCTGAGATATGCATTTCCTGCGATTATATTGGTGAGACTTCTGTCCGAAGTATGCAGTATCATCGATATCGCTCGTTTCGAGCTATTTAATGCGAGAAACACGTTTTCTGGTGTTTTCACCACTCCACAGTGCGTCTGATATGCAGAACCGGCGATATCTTGGTTTTCGTGGGGTTTCCAGCTGAGATATGCATTTTCTGCGATAATCTTGGTGAGTCTTCTGTCAGAAGTATGCAGAATCATCTAGATCGCTCTTTTCGACCTATTTAATGCGAGAAACACGTTTTCTGGTGTTTTCACCACCCCACAGTGCGTTTGATATGCAGAACCGGCGACATCGTAGTTTTCGTCGGGTTTCAAGCTGAGATATGCATTTTCTGCGATAATATTGGTGAGACTTCAGTCAGAAGTATACAGAATCACCTAGATCGCTCGTTTCGAGGTATTTAATGCGAAAAAACAAGTTTTCTGGTGTTTTGACCACTCCACAGTGCGTCTGATATGTAGAGCCGCCGATGACTTGGTTATCGTGGGGTTTCCAGCTGAAATATGCATTTTCTACGATAATCTTTGTGAGACTTCTGTCAGAAGTATGCAGAAGCATCGGGATCGCTCTTTTCGTGCTATTTAATGCGAAAAAAAGTTTTCTGGTGTTTTCCCCACTCCACAGTACGTTTGATATGCCGAACCGGCGATATCTTGATTTTCGTGGTGTTTCCAGCTGAAATATGCATTTTCAGCGATAATCTTGGTGAGTCTTCTGTCAGAAGTATGCAGAATCTTCGAGATTGCTCTTTTCGAGCTAGTTAATGCGAGAAACACGTTTTCTGGTGTTTTCACCACCCCACAGTGCGTTTGATATGCAGAACCGGCGACATCTTGGATTTCGTCGGGTTTCAAGTTGAGATATGCATTTTCTGCGATAATATTGGTGAGACTTCAGTCAGCAGTATGCAGAATCATCTAGATCGCTCGTTTCGAGCTATTTAATGCGAAAAAACAAGTTTTCTGGTGTTTTGACCACTCCACAGTGCGTTTGACATGCAGTAACGGAGATATCTGGGTTTCGGTCGGGTTTCAATCTGAGATATGCATTTTCTGCAATAATCTTGGTGAGTCTTCTGTCAGAAGTATGCAGAATCTTCTAGATCGCTCTTTTCGAGGTATTTAAAGCTGGAAACACGTTATCTGGTGTTTTGACCACTCCACAGTGCGTTTGATATGTAGAGCCGCCGATAACTGCGTTTTCGTTTGGTTTCCAGCTGAAATATGCATTTTCTGCGATAATCTTTGTGTTTCATCTATGAGAAGTATGCAGAATCATTCAGAACGCTCTTTTCGAGCTACTTAATGCGAGAATCACGTTTTCTGGTGTTTTCACCAATCCACAGTACGTTTGATGTGCAGAACCGGAGATATCTTGGTTTTCGTGAGGTTTCAAGCTGAGATATGCATTTTCTGCGATAATCTTGGTGAGACTTCAGTCAGATGTATGCAGAATCTTCTAGATCGCTCGTTTCGAGCTATCTAATGCGAAAAAACAAGTTTTCTGGTGTTTTCAACATTCCACAGTGCGTTTGATATGCAGAACCGTAGCTAACTTGGTTTTCGTGAGATTTCAAGCTGAGATATGTATTTTCTACAATAATCTTGGTGAGACTTCAGTCAGAAGTATGCAGAATCATCGAGATCGCTCTTTTCGAGGTATTTAATGCTGGAAACACGTTATCTGGTGTTTTGACCACTCCACAGTGCGTTTGATTTGTAGAGCCGCCGATAACTTGGTTTTCGTGGGTTTTCCAGCTGAAATATGCATTTTCTGCGATAATCTTTGTGTTTCATCTATGAGAAGTATGCAGAATCATTCAGAACGCTCTTTTCGAGCTACTTAATGCGAGTAACACGTTTTCTGGTGTTTTCACCACCCCACAGTGCGTTTGATATGCAGAACCGGCGACATCGTGGTTTTCGTCGGGTTTCAAGCTGAGATATGCATTTTCTGCGATAATATTGGTGAGACTTCAGTCAGAAGTATGCAGAATCACCTAGATCGCTCGTTTCGAGCTACTTAATGCGAGAAACACGTTTTCTGGTGTTTTCACCACTCCACAGTGCGTCTGATATGCAGAACCGGCGATATCTTGATTTTCGTGGTGTTTCCAGCTGAGATATGCATTTTCTGCGATAATCTTGGTGAGTCTTCTGTCAGATGTATGCAGAATCTTCTAGATCGCTCGTTTCGAGCTATTTAATGCGAGAAACACGTTTTCTGGTGTTTTCACCACTCCACAGTGCGTCTGATATGCAGAACCGGCGATATCTTGATTTTCGTGGTGTTTCCAGCTGAGATGTGCATTTTCTGCGATAATATTGGTGTTTCATTTATGACAAGTATGCAGAATCATCGAGAACGCTCTTTTCGAGTTAGTTAATGCGAAAAAACAAGTTTTCTGGTGCTTTGACCACTCCACAGTGAGTTTGATATGTAGAGCCGCCGATAACTTGGTTTTCGTGGGGTTTCCAGCTGAGATATGCATTTTCTGCGATAATCTTGGTGAGTCTTCTGTCAGAAGTATGCAGAATCAGCGAGATCGCTCTGTTCGAGCTAGTTAATGCGAGTAACACGTTTTCTGGTGTATTCACCACTCCACAGTACGTTTGGCATGCAGAAACGGAGATATCTTTGTTTCGGTCGGGTTTCAAGCTGAGATATGCATATTCTGCGATAATATTGGTGAGACTCCCGTCAGAAGTATGCAGAATCATCTAGATCGCTCTTTTCGAGCTATTTAATGCGAGAAACACGTTTTCTGGTGTATTCACCACTCTTCAGTACGTTTGACATGCAGAACCGGCGACATCCTGGTTTTCGTCGGGTTTCAAGCTGAGATATGCATTTTCTGCGATAATCTTGGTGAGTCGTCTGTCAGAAGTATGCAGAATCATCGATATCGCTCTTTTTGAGCTATTTAATGCGAGAAACACGTTATATGGTGTTCTGACCACTCCACAGTGAGTTTGATATGTAGTGCCGCCGATAACTTGGTTTTCGTGGGGGTTCCAGCTGAAATATGCATTTTCTGCGATAATCTTTGAGAGTTTTCGGTCAGAAGTATGCAGAATCATCGAGATCGCTCTATTCGAGCTATTTAATGCGAGAAACACGTTACCTGGTGTTTTGATCACTCCACAGGGCGTTTGAAATGCAGAACCGGCGATATCTTGGTTTTCGTGGGGTTTCCAGATGAGATATGCATTTTCAGTGATAATCCACATGATTCTTCTGTGACAAGTATGCAGAATCACCGAAATCGCTGTTTTCGTGCTATTGAATGCGAAAAACAGGTTTTGTGGTGTTTTCAGCACTCCACAGTGCGTTTGACATGCGGAAACTGCAATATATGCGGTTTCGATGGGTTTCCAGATGAGATATGCATTTTCAGTGATAAGTTTCATGATTCTTCTGTGACAAGTGTGCAGAATCATCTAGATCGCTCTTTTCGAGCTATTTAATGCGAGAAACACGTTTTCTGGTGTATTCACCACTCCACAGTACGTTTGACATGCAGAACCGGCGACATCGTGGTTTTCGTCGGGTTTCAAGCTGAGATATGCATTTTCTGCGATAATATTGGTGAGACTTCAGTCAGAAGTATGCAGAATCACTTAGATCGCTCATTTTGAGCTATTTAATGCGAAAAAACAAGTTTTCTGGTGTTTTGACCACTCCACAGTGCGTTTGATATGTATAGCCGCCGATAACTTGGTTTTCGTGGGGTTTCCAGCTGAAATATGCAGTTTCTGCGATAATCTTGGTGAGTCTTCTGTCAGAAGTATGCAGAATCATCCAGAACGCTCTTTTCGAGCTAGTTAATGCGTGTAACACGTTTTCTGGTGTTTTCACCACTCCACGGTGCGTCTGATATGCAGAACCGGCGATATCTTGGTTATCGTGGGGTTTCCAGCTGAGATATGCATTTTCTGCGATAATCTTGGTGAGTCGTCTGTCAGAAGTATGCAGAATCATCGATATCGCTCTTTTTGAGCTATTTAATGCGAGAAACACGTTATATGGTGTTTTGACCACTCCACAGTGAGTTTGATATGTAGAGCCGCCGATAACTTGGATTTCGTGGGGTTTCCAGCTGAGATATGCATTTTCTGCGATAATCTTGGTGAGTCTTCTGTCAGAAGTATGCAGAATCATCGAGATCGCTCGTTTCGAGCTATTTAATGCGAGAAACACGTTATCTGGTGTTTTGACCACGCCACAGTGTGTTTGATATGTAGAGCCGCCGATAACTTGGTTTTCGTGGGGTTTCCAGCTGAAATATGCATTTTCTGCGATAAACTTTGTGTTTCATCTATTAGAAGTATGCAGAGTCATCCAGAACGCTCTGTTCGAGCTAGTTAATGCGAGTAACACGTTTTCTGGTGTATTCACCACTCCACAGTACGTTTGGCATGCAGAAACGGAGATATCTTTGTTTCGGTCGGGTTTCAAGCTGAGATATGCATATTCTGCGATAATATTGGTGAGACTTCTGTCAGAAGTATGCAGAATCATCTAGATCGCTCTTTTCGAGCTAGTTAATGCGAGTAACACGTTTTCTGGTGTATTCACCACTCCACAGTACGTTTGGCATGCAGAAACGGAGATATCTTTGTTTCGGTCGGGTTTCAAGCTGGGATATGCATATTCTGCGATAATATTGGTGAGACTTCTGTCAGAAGTATGCAGAATCATCTAGATCGCTCTTTTCGAGCTATTTAATGCGAGAAACACGTTTTCTGGTGTATTCACCACTCCACAGTACGTTTGACATGCAGAACCGGCGACATCCTGGTTTTCGTCGGGTTTCAAGCTGAGATATGCATTTTCTGCGATAATATTGGTGAGACTTCAGTCAGAAGTATGCAGAATCACCTAGATCGCTCGTTTCGAGCTATTTAATGCGAGAAACACGTTTTCTGGTGTTTTCACCACTCCACAGAGCGTCTGATATGCAGAACCGGCGATATCTTCATTTTCGTGGTGTTTCCAGCTGACATATGCATTTTCTGCGATAATCTTGGTGAGTCTTCTGTCAGAAGTATGCAGAATCATCCAGAACGCTCTTTTCGAGCTAGTTAATGCGTGTAACACGTTTTCTGGTGTTTTCACCACTCCACGGTGAGTTTGATATGTAGAGCCGCCGATAACTTGGATTTCGTGGGGTTTCCAGCTGAGATATGCATATTCTGCGATAATCTTGGTGAGTCTTCTGTCAGAAGTATGCAGAATCATCGAGATCGCTCGTTTCGAGCTATTTAATGCGAGAAACACGTTATCTGGTGTTTTGACCACGCCACAGTGCGTTTGATATGTAGAGCCGCCGATAACTTGGTTTTCGTGGGGTTTCCAGCTGAAATATGCATTTTCTGCGATAAACTTTGTGTTTCATCTATTAGAAGTATGCAGAGTCATCCAGAACGCTCTGTTCGAGCTAGTTAATGCGAGTAACACGTTTTCTGGTGTATTCACCACTCCACAGTACGTTTGGCATGCAGAAACGGAGATATCTTTGTTTCGGTCGGGTTTCAAGCTGAGATATGCATATTCTGCGATAATATTGGTGAGACTTCTGTCAGAAGTATGCAGAATCATCTAGATCGCTCTTTTCGAGCTATTTAATGCGAGAAACACGTTTTCTGGTGTATTCACCACTCCACAGTACGTTTGACATGCAGAACCGGCGACATCCTGGTTTTCGTCGGGTTTCAAGCTGAGATATGCATTTTCTGCGATAATATTGGTGAGACTTCAGTCAGAAGTATGCAGAATCACCTAGATCGCTCGTTTCGAGCTATTTAATGCGAGAAACACGTTTTCTGGTGTTTTCACCACTCCACGGTGCGTCTGATATGCAGAACCGGCGATATCTTGATTTTCGTGGTGTTTCCAGCTGAGATATGCAATTTCTGCGATAATATTGGTGAGACTTCTGTCCGAATTATGCAGTATCATCGATATCGCTCTTTTCGAGGTATTTAATGCGAGAAACACGTTTTCGGGTGTATTCACCACTCCACAGTACGTGTGACATGCAGAACCGGCGACATCGTGGTTTTCGTCGGGTTTCATGCTGAGATATGCATTTTCTGCGATAATATTGGTGAGACTTCAGTCAGAAGTATGCAGAATCACCTAGATCGCTCGTTTCGAGCTATCTAATGCGAGAAACACGTTTTCTGGTGTTTTCACCACTCCACAGAGCGTCTGATATGCAGAACCGGCGATATCTTGATTTTCGTGATGTTTCCAGCTGAGATATGCATTTTCTGCGATAATCTTGGTGAGTCTGCTGTCAGAAGTATGCAGAATCATCCAGAAGGCTCTTTTCGAGCTAGTTAATGCGTGTAACACGTTTTCTGGTGTTTTCACCACTCCACGGTGCGTCTGATATGCAGAACCGGCGATATCTTGGTTATCGTGGGGTTTCCAGCTGAGATATGCATTTTCTGCGATAATCTTGGTGAGTCGTCTGTCAGATGTATGCAGAATCATCGATATCGCTCTTTTTGAGCTATTTAATGCGAGAAACACGTTATATGGTGTTTTGACCACTCCACAGTGAGTTTGATATGTAGAGCCGCCGATAACTTGGTTTTCGTGGGTTTTCCAGCTGAAATATGCATTTTCTGCGATAATCTTTGAGAGTCTTCTGTCAGAAGTATGCAGAATCATCGAGATCGCTCTATTCGAGCTATTTAATGCGAGAAACACGTTATCTGGTGTTTTGATCACTCCACAGGGCGTTTGAAATGTAGAACCGGCGATATCTTGGTTTTCGTGGGGTTTCCAGATGAGATATGCATTTTCAGTGATAATCCTCATGATTCTTCTGTGACAAGTATGCAGAATCACCGAAATCGCTCTTTTCGAGCTATTTAATGCGAGAAACACGTTTTCTGGTGTATACACCACTCCACAGTACGTTTGACATGCAGAACCGGCGACATCGTGGTTTTCGACGGGTTTCAAGCTGAAATATGCATTTTCTGCGATAATATTGGTGAGACTTCAGTCAGAAGTATGCAGAATCACCTAGATCGCTCGTTTCGAGCTATTTAATGCGAAAAAACAAGTTTTCTGGTGTTTTGACCACTCCACAGTGCGTATGATATGTAGAGCCGCCGATAACTTGGTTTTCGTGGGGTTTCCAGCTGAAATATGCAATTTCTGCGATAATATTGGTGAGGCTTCAGTCAGAAGTATGCAGAATCACCTAGATCGCTCGTTTCGAGCTATTTAATGCGAGAAACACGTTTTCTGGTGTTTTCACCACTCCACAGTGCGTCTGATATGCAGAACCGGTGATATCTTGATTTTCGTGGTGTTTCCAGCAGAGATATGCATTTTCTGCAATAATATTGGTGAGACTTCTGTCCGAAGTATGCAGTATCATCGATATCGCTCTTTTCGAGCTATTTAATGCGAGAAACACGTTATCCGGTGTTTAGACCACTCCGCAGTGCGTTTGATATGTAGAGCCGCCGATAACTTGGTTGTCGTGGGGTTTCCAGCTGAAATATGCATTTTCTGCGATAATATTGGTGAGACTTCAGTCAGAAGTATGCAGAATCACCTAGATCGCTCGTTTCGAGCTATTTAATGCGAGAAACACGTTTTCTGGTGTTTTCACCACTCCACAGAGCGTCTGATATGCAGAACCGGCGATATCTTGATTTTCGTGATGTTTCCAGCTGAGATATGCATTTTCTGCGATAATCTTGGTGAGTCTGCTGTCAGAAGTATGCAGAATCATCCAGAAGGCTCTTTTCGAGCTAGTTAATGCGTGTAACACGTTTTCTGGTGTTTTCACCACTCCACGGTGCGTCTGATATGCAGAACCGGCGATATCTTGGTTATCGTGGGGTTTCCAGCTGAGATATGCATATTCTGCTATAATCTTGGTGAGACTTTAGTCAGAAGTATGCAGAATCGTCTAGATCGCTCGTTTCGAGCTATTTAATGCGAAAAAACAAGTTTTCTGGTGTATTCACCACTCCACAGTACGTTTGACATGCAGTAACGGAGATATCTTGGTTTCGCTCGGGTTTCAAGCTGAAATATGCATATTCTGCTATAATCTTGGTGAGACTTTAGTCAGAAGTATGCATAATCATCTAGATCGCTCGTTTCGAGCTATTTAATGCGAAAAAACAAGTTTTCTGGTGTATTCACCACTCCACAGTGCGTTTGATATGCAGAAACGGAGATATCTTGGTTTCGGTCGGGTTTCAAGCTGAGATATGCATTTTCTGCGATAATCTTGGTGAGACTATAGTCAGAAGTATGCAGAATCATCTAGATCGCACGTTTCGAGCTATTTAATGCGAAAAAACAAGTTTTCTGGTGTTTTGACCACTCCACAGTGCGTTCGATATGTAGAGCCGCCGATAACTTGGTTTTCGTGGGGTTTCCAGCTGAAATATGCATTTTCTGCGATAATCTTGGTGAGTCTTCTGTCAGAAGTATGCAGAATCATCGAGATCGCTCTATTCGAGCTATTTAATGCGAGAAACACGTTATCTGGTGTTTTGACCACTCCGCAGTGCGTTTGATATGTAGAGCCGCCGATAACTTGGTTGTCGTCGGGTTTCATGCTGAAATATGCATTTTCTGCGATAATATTGGTGAGACTTCAGTCAGAAGTATGCATAATCATCGAGATCGCTCGTTTCGAGCTATTTAATGCGAAAAAACAAGTTTTCTGGTGTATTCACCACTCCACAGTGCGTTTGATATGCAGAAACGGAGATATCTTGGTTTCGGTCGGGTTTCAAGCTGAGATATGCATTTTCTGCGATAATCTTGGTGAGACTATAGTCAGAAGTATGCAGAATCATCTAGATCGCTCTTTTCGAGCTATTTAATGCGAGAAACACGTTTTCTGGTGTATTCACCACTCCACAGTACGTTTGACATGCAGAACCGGCGATATCTTGGTTATCGTGGGGTTTCCAGCTGAGATATGCATTTTCTGCGATAATCTTGGTGAGTCTTCTGTCGGAAGTATGCAGAATCATCGATATCGCTCTTTTCGAGCTATTTAATGCGAGAAACACGTTATATGGTGTATTGACCACTCCACAGTGAGTTTGATATGTAGAGCCGCCGATAACTTGGTTGTCGTCGGGTTTCATGCTGAAATATGCATTTTCTGCGATAATATTGGTGAGACTTCAGTCAGAAGTATGCAGAATCATCGAGATCGCTCTATTCGAGCTATTTAATGCGAGAAACACGTTATCTGGTGTTTTGACCACTCCGCAGTGCGTTTGATATGTAGAGCCGCCGATAACTTGGTTGTCGTCGGGTTTCATGCTGAAATATGCATTTTCTGCGATAATATTGGTGAGACTTCAGTCAGAAGTATGCAGAATCATCTAGATCGCTCTTTTCGAGCTATTTAATGCGAGAAACACGTTATCTGGTGTTTTGACCACTCCGCAGTGCGTTTGATATGTAGAGCCGCCGATAACTTGGTTGTCGTCGGGTTTCAAGCTGAGATATGCATTTTCTGCGATAATATTGGTGAGACTTCAGTCAGAAGTATGCAGAATCACTTAGATCGCTCATTTCGAGCTATTTAATGCGAAAAAACAAGTTTTCTGGTGTTTTGACCACTCCACAGTGCGTTTGATATGTATAGCCGCCGATAACTTGGTTTTCGTGGGGTTTCCAGCTGAAATATGCAGTTTCTGCGATAATCTTGGTGAGTCTTCTGTCAGAAGTATGCAGAATCATCCAGAACGCTCTTTTCGAGCTAGTTAATGCGTGTAACACGTTTTCTGGTGTTTTCACCACTCCACGGTGCGTCTGATATGCAGAACCGGCGATATCTTGGTTATCGTGGGGTTTCCAGCTGAGATATGCATTTTCTGCGATAATCTTGGTGAGTCGTCTGTCAGAAGTATGCAGAATCATCGATATCGCTCTTTTTGAGCTATTTAATGCGAGAAACACGTTATATGGTGTTTTGACCACTCCACAGTGAGTTTGATATGTAGAGCCGCCGATAACTTGGATTTCGTGGGGTTTCCAGCTGAGATATGCATTTTCTGCGATAATCTTGGTGAGTCTTCTGTCAGAAGTATGCAGAATCATCGAGATCGCTCGTTTCGAGCTATTTAATGCGAGAAACACGTTATCTGGTGTTTTGACCACGCCACAGTGCGTTTGATATGTAGAGCCGCCGATAACTTGGTTTTCGTGGGGTTTCCAGCTGAAATATGCATTTTCTGCGATAAACTTTGTGTTTCATCTATTAGAAGTATGCAGAGTCATCCAGAACGCTCTGTTCGAGCTAGTTAATGCGAGTAACACGTTTTCTGGTGTATTCACCACTCCACAGTACGTTTGGCATGCAGAAACGGAGATATCTTTGTTTCGGTCGGGTTTCAAGCTGAGATATGCATATTCTGCGATAATATTGGTGAGACTTCTGTCAGAAGTATGCAGAATCATCTAGATCGCTCTTTTCGAGCTATTTAATGCGAGAAACACGTTTTCTGGTGTATTCACCACTCCACAGTACGTTTGACATGCAGAACCGGCGACATCCTGTTTTTCGTCGGGTTTCAAGCTGAGATATGCATTTTCTGCGATAATATTGGTGAGACTTCAGTCAGAAGTATGCAGAATCACCTAGATCGCTCGTTTCGAGCTATTTAATGCGAGAAACACGTTTTCTGGTGTTTTCACCACTCCACAGAGCGTCTGATATGCAGAACCGGCGATATCTTCATTTTCGTGGTGTTTCCAGCTGACATATGCATTTTCTGCGATAATCTTGGTGAGTCTTCTGTCAGAAGTATGCAGAGTCATCCAGAACGCTGTTTTCGAGCTAGTTAATGCGAGTAACACGTTTTCTGGTGTTTTCGCCACTCCACGGTGCGTCTGATATGCAGAACCGGCGATATCTTGATTTTCGTGGTGTTTCCAGCTGAGATATGCAATTTCTGCGATAATATTGGTGAGACATCTGTCCGAAGTATGCAGTATCATCGATATCGCTCTTTTCGAGGTATTTAATGCGAGAAACACGTTTTCGGGTGTATTCACCACTCCACAGTACGTGTGACATGCAGAACCGGCGACATCGTGGTTTTCGTCGGGTTTCAAGCTGAGATATGCATTTTCTGCGATAATATTGGTGAGACTTCAGTCAGAAGTATGCAGAATCACCTAGATCGCTCGTTTCGAGCTATCTAATGCGAGAAACACGTTTTCTGGTGTTTTCACCACTCCACAGAGCGTCTGATATGCAGAACCGGCGATATCTTGATTTTCGTGATGTTTCCAGCTGAGATATGCATTTTCTGCGATAATCTTGGTGAGTCTGCTGTCAGAAGTATGCAGAATCATCCAGAAGGCTCTTTTCGAACTAGTTAATGCGTGTAACACGTTTTCTGGTGTATTCACCACTCCACGGTGCGTCTGATATGCAGAACCGGCGATATCTTGGTTATCGTGGGGTTTCCAGCTGAGATATGCATTTTCTGCGATAATCTTGGTGAGTCGTCTGTCAGATGTATGCAGAATCATCGATATCGCTCTTTTTGAGCTATTTAATGCGAGAAACACGTTATATGGTGTTTTGACCACTCCACAGTGAGTTTGATATGTAGAGCCGCCGATAACTTGGTTTTCGTGGGGTTTCCAGCTGAAATATGCATTTTCTGCGATAATCTTTGAGAGTCTTCTGTCAGAAGTATGCAGAATCATCGAGATCGCTCTATTCGAGCTATTTAATGCGAGAAACACGTTATCTGGTGTTTTGATCACTCCACAGGGCGTTTGAAATGTAGAACCGGCGATATCTTGGTTTTCGTGGGGTTTCCAGATGAGATATGCATTTTCAGTGATAATCCTCATGATTCATCTGTGACAAGTATGCAGAATCACCGAAATCGCTCTTTTCGAGCTATTTTATGCGAGAAACACGTTTTCTGGTGTATTCACCACTCCACAGTACGTTTGACATGCAGAACCGGCGACATCGTGGTTTTCGACGGGTTTCAAGCTGAAATATGCATTTTCTGCGATAATATTGGTGAGACTTCAGTCAGAAGTATGCAGAATCACCTAGATCGCTCGTTTCGAGCTATTTAATGCGAAAAAACAAGTTTTCTGGTGTTTTGACCACTCCACAGTGCGTATGATATGTAGAGCCGCCGATAACTTGGTTTTCGTGGGGTTTCCAGCTGAAATATGCAATTTCTGCGATAATATTGGTGAGGCTTCAGTCAGAAGTATGCAGAATCACCTAGATCGCTCGTTTCGAGCTATTTAATGCGAGAAACACGTTTTCTGGTGTTTTCACCACTCCACAGTGCGTCTGATATGCAGAACCGGCGATATCTTGATTTTCGTGGTGTTTCCAGCTGAGATATGCATTTTCTGCGATAATCTTGGTGAGTCTTCTGTCAGAAGTATGCAGAATCACCTAGATCGTTCGTTTCGAGCTATTTAATGCGAGAAACACGTTTTCTGGTGTTTTCACCACTCCACAGTGCGTCTGATATGCAGAACCGGCGATATCTTGATTTTCGTGGTATTTCCAGCTGAGATATGCATTTTCTGCAATAATATTGGTGAGACTTCTGTCCGAAGTATGCAGTATCATCGATATCGCTCTTTTCGAGCTATTTAATGCGAGAAACACGTTATATGGTGTTTTGACCACTCCACAGTGAGTTTGATATGTAGAGCCGCCGATAACTTGGTTTTCGTGGGGTTTCCAGCTGAAATATGCATTTTCTGCGATAATCTTTGAGAGTCTTCTGTCAGAAGTATGCAGAATCATCGAGATCGCTCTATTCGAGCTATTTAATGCGAGAAACACGTTATCTGGTGTTTTGATCACTCCACAGGGCGTTTGAAATGTAGAACCGGCGATATCTTGGTTTTCGTGGGGTTTCCAGATGAGATATGCATTTTCTGCGATAATCTTGGTGAGTCTTCTGTCAGAAGTATGCAGAATCATCCAGAACGCTCTTTTCGAGCTAGTTAATGCGTGTAACACGTTTTCTGGTGTTTTCACCACTCCACGGTGCGTCTGATATGCAGAACCGGCGATATCTTGGTTATCGTGGGGTTTCCAGCTGAGATATGCATTTTCTGCGATAATCTTGGTGAGTCGTCTGTCAGAAGTATGCAGAATCATCGATATCGCTCTTTTTGAGCTATTTAATGCGAGAAACACGTTATATGGTGTTTTGACCACTCCACAGTGAGTTTGATATGTAGAGCCGCCGATAACTTGGATTTCGTGGGGTTTCCAGCTGAGATATGCATTTTCTGCGATAATCTTGGTGAGTCTTCTGTCAGAAGTATGCAGAATCATCGAGATCGCTCGTTTCGAGCTATTTAATGCGAGAAACACGTTATCTGGTGTTTTGACCACGCCACAGTGCGTTTGATATGTAGAGCCGCCGATAACTTGGTTTTCGTGGGGTTTCCAGCTGAAATATGCATTTTCTGCGATAAACTTTGTGTTTCATCTATTAGAAGTATGCAGAGTCATCCAGAACGCTCTGTTCGAGCTAGTTAATGCGAGTAACACGTTTTCTGGTGTATTCACCACTCCACAGTACGTTTGGCATGCAGAAACGGAGATATCTTTGTTTCGGTCGGGTTTCAAGCTGAGATATGCATATTCTGCGATAATATTGGTGAGACTTTTGTCAGAAGTATGCAGAATCATCTAGATCGCTCTTTTCGAGCTATTTAATGCGAGAAACACGTTTTCTGGTGTATTCACCACTCCACAGTACGTTTGACATGCAGAACCGGCGACATCCTGTTTTTCGTCGGGTTTCAAGCTGAGATATGCATTTTCTGCGATAATATTGGTGAGACTTCAGTCAGAAGTATGCAGAATCACCTAGATCGCTCGTTTCGAGCTATTTAATGCGAGAAACACGTTTTCTGGTGTTTTCACCACTCCACAGAGCGTCTGATATGCAGAACCGGCGATATCTTCATTTTCGTGGTGTTTCCAGCTGACATATGCATTTTCTGCGATAATCTTGGTGAGTCTTCTGTCAGAAGTATGCAGAGTCATCCAGAACGCTGTTTTCGAGCTAGTTAATGCGAGTAACACGTTTTCTGGTGTTTTCGCCACTCCACGGTGCGTCTGATATGCAGAACCGGCGATATCTTGATTTTCGTGGTGTTTCCAGCTGAGATATGCAATTTCTGCGATAATATTGGTGAGACATCTGTCCGAAGTATGCAGTATCATCGATATCGCTCTTTTCGAGGTATTTAATGCGAGAAACACGTTTTCGGGTGTATTCACCACTCCACAGTACGTGTGACATGCAGAACCGGCGACATCGTGGTTTTCGTCGGGTTTCAAGCTGAGATATGCATTTTCTGCGATAATATTGGTGAGACTTCAGTCAGAAGTATGCAGAATCACCTAGATCGCTCGTTTCGAGCTATCTAATGCGAGAAACACGTTTTCTGGTGTTTTCACCACTCCACAGTGCGTCTGATATGCAGAACCGGCGATATCTTGATTTTCGTGGTGTTTCCAGCTGAGATATGCATTTTCTGCGATAATCTTGGTGAGTCTTCTGTCAGAAGTATGCAGAATCACCTAGATCGTTCGTTTCGAGCTATTTAATGCGAGAAACACGTTTTCTGGTGTTTTCACCACTCCACAGTGCGTCCGATATGCAGAACCGGCGATATCTTGATTTTCGTGGTGTTTCCAGCTGAGATATGCATTTTCTGCAATAATATTGGTGAGACTTCTGTCCGAAGTATGCAGTATCATCGATATCGCTCTTTTCGAGCTATTTAATGCGAGAAACACGTTATATGGTGTTTTGACCACTCCACAGTGAGTTTGATATGTAGAGCCGCCGATAACTTGGTTTTCGTGGGGTTTCCAGCTGAAATATGCATTTTCTGCGATAATCTTTGAGAGTCTTCTGTCAGAAGTATGCAGAATCATCGAGATCGCTCTATTCGAGCTATTTAATGCGAGAAACACGTTATCTGGTGTTTTGATCACTCCACAGGGCGTTTGAAATGTAGAACCGGCGATATCTTGGTTTTCGTGGGGTTTCCAGATGAGATATGCATTTTCAGTGATAATCCTCATGATTCTTCTGTGACAAGTATGCAGAATCACCGAAATCGCTCTTTTCGAGCTATTTTATGCGAGAAACACGTTTTCTGGTGTATTCACCACTCCACAGTACGTTTGACATGCAGAACCGGCGACATCGTGGTTTTCGTGGGGTTTCCAGCTGAAATATGCAATTTCTGCGATAATATTGGTGAGGCTTCAGTCAGAAGTATGCAGAATCACCTAGATCGCTCGTTTCGAGCTATTTAATGCGAGCAACACGTTTTCTGGTGTTTTCACCACTCCACAGTGCGTCTGATATGCAGAACCGGCGATATCTTGATTTTCGTGGTGTTTCCAGCTGAGATATGCATTTTCTGCGATAATCTTGGTGAGTCTTCTGTCAGAAGTATGCAGAATCACCTAGATCGTTCGTTTCGAGCTATTTAATGCGAGAAACACGTTTTCTGGTGTTTTCACCACTCCACAGTGCGTCTGATATGCAGAACCGGCGATATCTTGATTTTCGTGGTGTTTCCAGCTGAGATATGCATTTTCTGCAATAATATTGGTGAGACTTCTGTCCGAAGTATGCAGTATCATCGATATCGCTCTTTTCGAGCTATTTAATGCGAGAAACACGTTATCCGGTGTTTTGACCACTCCGCAGTGCGTTTGATATGTAGAGCCGCCGATAACTTGGTTGTCGTGGGGTTTCCAGCTGAAATATGCATTTTCTGCGATAATATTGGTGAGACTTCAGTCAGAAGTATGCAGAATCACCTAGATCGCTCGTTTCGAGCTATTTAATGCGAGAAACACGTTTTCTGGTGTTTTCACCACTCCACAGAGCGTCTGATATGCAGAACCGGCGATATCTTGATTTTCGTGATGTTTCCAGCTGAGATATGCATTTTCTGCGATAATCTTGGTGAGTCTGCTGTCAGAAGTATGCAGAATCATCCAGAAGGCTCTTTTCGAGCTAGTTAATGCGTGTAACACGTTTTCTGGTGTTTTCACCACTCCACGGTGCGTCTGATATGCAGAACCGGCGATATCTTGGTTATCGTGGGGTTTCCAGCTGAGATATGCATATTCTGCTATAATCTTGGTGAGACTTTAGTCAGAAGTATGCAGAATCGTCTAGATCGCTCGTTTCGAGCTATTTAATGCGAAAAAACAAGTTTTCTGGTGTATTCACCACTCCACAGTACGTTTGACATGCAGTAACGGAGATATCTTGGTTTCGCTCGGGTTTCAAGCTGAAATATGCATATTCTGCTATAATCTTGGTGAGACTTTAGTCAGAAGTATGCATAATCATCTAGATCGCTCGTTTCGAGCTATTTAATGCGAAAAAACAAGTTTTCTGGTGTATTCACCACTCCACAGTGCGTTTGATATGCAGAAACGGAGATATCTTGGTTTCGGTCGGGTTTCAAGCTGAGATATGCATTTTCTGCGATAATCTTGGTGAGACTATAGTCAGAAGTATGCAGAATCATCTAGATCGCTCTTTTCGAGCTATTTAATGCGAGAAACACGTTTTCTGGTGTATTCACCACTCCACAGTACGTTTGACATGCAGAACCGGCGATATCTTGGTTATCGTGGGGTTTCCAGCTGAGATATGCATTTTCTGCGATAATCTTGGTGAGTCTTCTGTCGGAAGTATGCAGAATCATCGATATCGCTCTTTTCGAGCTATTTAATGCGAGAAACACGTTATATGGTGTATTGACCACTCCACAGTGAGTTTGATATGTAGAGCCGCCGATAACTTGGTTGTCGTCGGGTTTCATGCTGAAATATGCATTTTCTGCGATAATATTGGTGAGACTTCAGTCAGAAGTATGCAGAATCATCGAGATCGCTCTATTCGAGCTATTTAATGCGAGAAACACGTTATCTGGTGTTTTGACCACTCCGCAGTGCGTTTGATATGTAGAGCCGCCGATAACTTGGTTGTCGTCGGGTTTCATGCTGAAATATGCATTTTCTGCGATAATATTGGTGAGACTTCAGTCAGAAGTATGCAGAATCATCTAGATCGCTCTTTTCGAGCTATTTAATGCGAGAAACACGTTATCTGGTGTTTTGACCACTCCGCAGAGCGTCTGATATGCAGAACCGGCGATATCTTGATTTTCGTGATGTTTCCAGCTGAGATATGCATTTTCTGCGATAATCTTGGTGAGTCTGCTGTCAGAAGTATGCAGAAACATCCAGAACGCTCTTTTCGAGCTAGTTAACGCCTGTAACACGTTTTCTGGTGTTTTCACCACTCCACGGTGCGTCTGATATGCAGAACCGGCGATATCTTGGTTATCGTGGGGTTTCCAGCTGAGATATGCATTTTCTGCGATAATCTTGGTGAGTCTTCTGTCGGAAGTATGCAGAATCATCGATATCGCTCTTTTCGAGCTATTTAATGCGAGAAACACGTTATATGGTGTTTTGACCACTCCACAGTGAGTTTGATATGTACAGCCGCCGATAACTTGGTTTTCGTGGGGTTTCCAGCTGAAATATTCATTTTCTGCGATAATCTTGGTGAGTCTTCTGTCAGAAGTATGCAGAATCATCGAGATCGCTCTATTCGAGCTATTTAATGCGAGAAACACGTTATCTGGTGTTTTGACCACTCCGCAGTGCGTTTGATATGTAGAGCCGCCGATAACTTGGTTGTCGTCGGGTTTCATGCTGAAATATGCATTTTCTGCGATAATATTGGTGAGACTTCAGTCAGAAGTATGCAGAATCATCTAGATCGCTCTTTTCGAGCTATTTAATGCGAGAAACACGTTTTCTGGTGTATTCACCACTCCACAGTACGTTTGACATGCAGTAACGGAGATATCTTGGTTTCGCTCGGGTTTCTAGCTGAGATATGCATTTTCTGCGATAACATTGGTGAGACTTCTGTCAGAAGTATGCAGAATCATCGAGATCGCTCTATTCGAGCTATTTAATGCGAGAAACACGTTATCTGGTGTTTTCATCACTCCACAGGGCGTTTGATATGCAGAACCGGCGATATCTTGGTTTTCGTGGGGTTTGCAGCTGAGATATGCATTTTCTGCGATAATCTTTGAGAGTCTTCTGTCAGAAATATGCAGAATCATCGAGATCGCTCTATTCGAGCTATTTAATGCGAGAAACACGTTATCTGGTGTTTTGATCACTTCACAGGGCGTTTGATATGCAGAACCGGCGATATCTTGGTTTTCGTGGGGTTTCCAGATGAGATATGCATTTTCAGTGATAAGCTTCATGATTCTTCTGTGACAAGTGTGCAGAATCATCTAGATCGCTCTTTTCGAGTTTTTTAATGCGAGAAACACGTTTTCTGGTGTATACACCACCCCACAGTGCGTTTGATATGCAGAACCGGCGACATCGTGGTTTTCGTCGGGTTTCAAGCTGAGATATGCATTTTCTGCGATAATATTGGTGAGACTTCAGTCAGAAGTATGCAGAATCACCTAGATCGCTCGTTTCGAGCTATTTAATGCGAGAACCACGTTTTCTGGTGTTTTCACCACTCCACAGTGGGTCTGATATGCAGAACCGGCGATATCTTGATTTTCGTGGTGTTTCCAGCTGAGATATGCATTTTCAGCGATAATCTTGGTGAGTCTTCTGTCAGAAGTATGCAGAATCATCTAGATCGCTCTTTTCGAGCTATTTAATGCGAGAAACACGTTTTCTGGTGTATTCACCACTCCACAGTACGTTTGACATGCAGAACCGGCGATATCTTGATTTTCGTGGTGTTTCCAGCTGAGATATGCATTTTCTGCAATAATATTGGTCAGACTGCTGTCAGAAGTACGCAGAATCATCGATATCGCTCTTTTCGAGCTATTTAATGCGAGGAACACGTTATCTGGTGTTTTGACCACTCCACAGTGCGTTTGATATGTAGAGCCGCCGACAACTTGGTTTTCGTGGGGTTTCCAGCTGAAATATGCAGTTTCTGCGATAATCTTCGTGTTTCATCTATGAGAAGTATGCAGAGTCATCCAGAACGCTCTTTTCGAGCTAGTTAATGCGAGTAACACGTTTTCTGGTGTTTTCACCACTCCACGGTGCGTCTGATATGCAGAACCGGCGATATCTTGGTTTTCGTGGGGTTTCCAGCTGAGATATGCATTTTCTGCGATAATCTTGGTGAGTCTTCTGTCAGAAGTATGCAGAATCATCTAGATCGCTCTTTTTGAGCTATTTAATGCGAGAAACACGTTTTCTGGTGTTTTCACCACCCCACAGTGCGTTTGATATGCAGAACCGGCGACATCGTGGTTTTCGTCGGGTTTCAAGCTGAGATATGCATTTTCTGCGATAATATTGGTGAGACTTCAGTCAGAAGTATGCAGAATCACCTAGATCGCTCGTTTCGAGCTATTTAATGCGAAAAAACAAGTTTTCTGGTGTTTTGACCACTCCACAGTGCGTTTGATATGTAGAGCCACCGATAACTTGGTTTTCGTGGGGTTTCCAGCTGAAATATGCATTTTCTGCGATAATCTTGGAGAGTCTTCTGTCAGAAGTATGCAGAATCATCGAGATCGCTCTATTCGAGCTATTTAATGCGAGAAACACGTTATCTGGTGTTTTGATCACTACACAGGGCGTTTGAAATGCAGAACCGGCGATATCTTGGTTTTCGTGGGATTTCCAGATGAGATATGCATTTTCTGCGATAATATTGGTGAGACTTCAGTCAGAAGTATGCAGAATCATCGAGATCGCTCTATTCGAGCTATTTAATGCGAGAAACACGTTATCTTGTGTTTTGATCACTCCACAGGACGTTTGAAATGCAGAACCGGTGATATCTTGGTTTTCGTGGGGTTTCCAGATGAGATATGCATTTTCTGCGATAACATTGGTGAGACTTCAGTCAGAAGTATGCAGAATCATCTAGATCGCTCGTTTCGAGCTATTTAATGCGAAAAAACAAGTTTTCTGGTGTTTTGACCACTCCACAGTGAGTTTGATATGTAGAGCCGCCGATAACTTGGTTTTCGTGGGGTTTCCAGCTGAGATATGCAGTTTCTGCGATAATCTTGGTGAGACTTCAGTCAGAAGTATGCAGAATCATCTAGATCGCTCGTTTCGAGCTATTTAATCCGAAAAAAAAGTTTTCTGGTGTTTTGACCACTCCACAGTGCGTTTGATATGTAGAGCCACTGATAACTTGGTTTTCGTGGGGTTTCCAGCTGAAATATGCATTTTCTGCGATAATCTTGGTGAGACTTCAGTCAGAAGTATGCAGAATCACCTAGATCGCTCGTTTCGAGCTATTTAATGCGAAAAAACACGTTATATGGTTGTTTTCACCACTCTACAGTGCGTTTGATATGCAGAAACGGAGATATCTTGGTTTCGGTCGGGTTTCAAGCTGAGATATGCATTTTCTGCGATAATCTTGGTGAGACTTTAGTCAGAAGTATGCAGAATCATCTAGATCGCACGTTTCGAGCTATTTAATGCGAGAAACACGTTTTCTGGTGTTTTCACCACCCCACAGTGCGTTTGATATGTAGAGCCGCCGATAACTTGGTTTTCGTGGGGTTTCCACCTGAAATATGCATTTTCTGCGATAATCTTGGTGTTTCATTTATGAGAAGTATGCAGAATCATCGAGAACGCTCTTTTCGAGTTAGTTAATGCGAAAAAACAAGTTTTCTGGTGTTTTGACCACTCCACAGTGAGTTTGATATGTAGAGCCGCCGATAACTTGGTTTTCGTGGGGTTTCCAGCTGAGATATGCAGTTTCTGCGATAATCTTGGTGAGTCTTCTGTCAAAAGTATGCAGAATCATCGAGATCGCTCGTTTCGAGCTATTTAATGCGAGAAACACGTTTTCTGGTGTATTCACCACCCCACAGTGCGTTTGATATGCAGAACCGGCGACATCGTGGTTTTCGTCGGGTTTCAAGCTGAGATATGCATTTTCTGCGATAATATTGGTGAGACTTCAGTCAGAAGTATGCAGAATCACCTAGATCGCTCGTTTCGAGCTATTTAATGCGAGAAACACGTTTTCTGGTGTTTTGACCACTCCACAGTGCGTTTGATATGTAGAGCCGCCGATAACTTGGTTTTCGTGGGGTTTCCAGCTGAAATATGCAGTTTCTGCGATAATCTTCGTGTTTCATCTATGAGAAGTATGCAGAGTCATCCAGAACGCTCTTTTCGAGCTAGTTAATGCGAGTAACACGTTTTCTGGTGTTTTCACCACTCCACGGTGCGTCTGATATGCAGAACCAGCGATATCTTGGTTTTCGTGGGGTTTCCAGCTGAGATATGCATTTTCTGCGATAATCTTGGTGAGTCTTCTGTCAGAAGTATGCAGAATCATCTAGATCGCTCTTTTTGAGCTATTTAATGCGAGAAACACGTTTTCTGGTCTTTTCACCACCCCACAGTGCGGTTGATATGCAGAACCGGCGACATCGTGGTTTTCGTCGGGTTTCAAGCTGAGATATGCATTTTCTGCGATAATATTGGTGAGACTTCAGTCAGAAGTATGCAGAATCATCTAGATCGCTCGTTTCGAGCTATTTAATGCGAGAAACACGTTATCTTGTGTTTTGATCACTCCACAGGGCGTTTGAAATGCAGAACCGGTGATATCTTGGTTTTCGTGGGGATTCCAGATGAGATATGCATTTTCTGCGATAATCTTGGAGAGTCTTCTGTCAGAAACATGCAGAATCATCGAGATCGCTCTATTCGAGCTATTTAATGCGAGAAACACGTTATCTTGTGTTTTGATCACTCCACAGGGCGTTTGAAATGCAGAACCGGTGATATCTTGGTTTTCGTGGGGATTCCAGATGAGATATGCATTTTCTGCGATAACATTGGTGAGACTTCAGTCAGAAGTATGCAGAATCATCTAGATCGCTCGTTTCGAGCTATTTAATGCGAAAAAAAAAGTTTTCTGGTGTTTTGACCACTCCACAGTGCGTTTGATATGTAGAGCCACCGATAACTTGGTTTTCGTGGGGTTTCCAGCTGAAATATGCATTTTCTGCGATAATCTTGGAGAGTCTTCTGTCAGAAGTATGCAGAATCATCGAGATCGCTCTATTCGAGCTATTTAATGCGAGAAACACGTTATCTGGTGTTTTGATCACTCCACAGGGCGTTTGAAATGCAGAACCGGCGATATCTTGGTTTTCGTGGGATTTCCAGATGAGATATGCATTTTCTGCGATAATATTGGTGAGACTTCAGTCAGAAGTATGCAGAATCATCGAGATCGCTCTATTCGAGCTATTTAATGCGAGAAACACGTTATCTTGTGTTTTGATCACTCCACAGGGCGTTTGAAATGCAGAACCGGTGATATCTTGGTTTTCGTGGGGTTTCCAGATGAGATATGCATTTTCTGCGATAACATTGGTGAGACTTCAGTCAGAAGTATGCAGAATCATCTAGATCGCTCGTTTCGAGCTATTTAATGCGAAAAAACAAGTTTTCTGGTGTTTTGACCACTCCACAGTGAGTTTGATATGTAGAGCCGCCGATAACTTGGTTTTCGTGGGGTTTCCAGCTGAGATATGCAGTTTCTGCGATAATCTTGGTGAGACTTCAGTCAGAAGTATGCAGAATCATCTAGATCGCTCGTTTCGAGCTATTTAATCCCAAAAAAAAGTTTTCTGGTGTTTTGACCACTCCACGGTGCGTTTGATATGTAGAGCCGCCAATAACTTGGTTTTCGTGGGGTTTCCAGCTGAAATATGCATTTTCTGCGATAATCTTGGTGTTTCATTTATGAGAAGTATGCAGAATCATCGATATCGCTCTTTTCGAGCTATTTAATGCGAGGAACACGTTATCTGGTGTTTTGACCACTCCACAGTGCGTTTGATATGTAGAGCCGCCGATAACTTGGTTTTCGTGGGGTTTCCAGCTGAAATATGCATTTTTTGCGATAATCTTTGTGTTTCATCTATGAGAAGTATGCAGAATCATCTAGATCGCTCGTTTCGAGCTATTTGATGCGAGAAACGCGTTATCTGGTTGTTTTCACCACTCCACAGTGCGTTTTATATGAAGAACCGGCGACATCTTGATTTTCGTGAGGTTTCAACCTGAGATATGCATTTTCTGCGATAATATTGGTGAGACTTCTGTCCGAAGTATGCAGAATCATCTAGATCGCTTGTTTCGAGCTATTTAATCCGAAAAAAAAAGTTTTCTGGTGTTTTGACCACTCCACAGTGCGTTTGATATGTAGAGCCACCGATAACTTGGTTTTCGTGGGGTTTCCAGCTGAGGTATGCAGTTTCTGCGATAATCTTGGTGAGACTTCAGTCAGAAGTATGCAGAATCATCAAGATCGCGCGTTTCGAGCTATTTAATCCGAAAAAAAAAGTTTTCTGGTGTTTTGACCACTCCACAGTGCGTTTGATATGTAGATCCACCGATAACTTGGTTTTCGTGGGGTTTCCAACTGAAATATGCATTTTCTGCGATAATCTTGGTGAGTCTTCTGTCAGAAGTATGCAGAATCATCGAGATCGCTCTATTCGAGCTATTTAATGCGAGAAACACGTTATCTGGTGTTTTGATCACTACACAGGGCGTTTGAAATGCAGAACCGGCGATATCTTGGTTTTCGTGGGATTTCCAGATGAGATATGCATTTTCTGCGATAATATTGGTGAGACTTCAGTCAGAAGTATGCAGAATCATCGAGATCGCTCTATTCGAGCTATTTAATGCGAGAAACACGTTATCTTGTGTTTTGATCACTCCACAGGACGTTTGAAATGCAGAACCGGTGATATCTTGGTTTTCGTGGGGTTTCCAGATGAGATATGCATTTTCTGCGATAACATTGGTGAGACTTCAGTCAGAAGTATGCAGAATCATCTAGATCGCTCGTTTCGAGCTATTTAATGCGAAAAAACAAGTTTTCTGGTGTTTTGACCACTCCACAGTGAGTTTGATATGTAGAGCCGCCGATAACTTGGTTTTCGTGGGGTTTCCAGCTGAGATATGCAGTTTCTGCGATAATCTTGGTGAGACTTCAGTCAGAAGTATGCAGAATCATCTAGATCGCTCGTTTCGAGCTATTTAATCCGAAAAAAAAGTTTTCTGGTGTTTTGACCACTCCACAGTGCGTTTGATATGTAGAGCCACCGATAACTTGGTTTTCGTGGGGTTTCCAGCTGAAATATGCATTTTCTGCGATAATCTTGGTGAGACTTCAGTCAGAAGTATGCAGAATCACCTAGATCGCTCGTTTCGAGCTATTTAATGCGAAAAAACACGTTATATGGTTGTTTTCACCACTCTACAGTGCGTTTGATATGCAGAAACGGAGATATCTTGGTTTCGGTCGGGTTTCAAGCTGAGATATGCATTTTCTGCGATAATCTTGGTGAGACTTTAGTCAGAAGTATGCAGAATCATCTAGATCGCACGTTTCGAGCTATTTAATGCGAGAAACACGTTTTCTGGTGTTTTCACCACCCCACAGTGCGTTTGATATGCAGAACCGGCGACATCGTGGTTTTCGTCGGGTTTCAAGCTGAGATATGCATTTTCTGCGATAATATTGGTGAGACTTCAGTCAGAAGTATGCAGAATCACCTAGATCGCTCGTTTCCAGCTATTTAATGCGAAAAAACAAGTTTTCTGGTGTTTTGACCACTCCACAGTGCGTTTGATATGTAGAGCCGCCGGTAACTTGGTTTTCGTGGGGTTTCCAGCTGAAATATGCATTTTCTGCGATAATCTTGGTGTTTCATTTATGAGAAGTATGCAGAATCATCGAGAACGCTCTTTTCGAGTTAGTTAATGCGAAAAAACAAGTTTTCTGGTGTTTTGACCACTCCACAGTGAGTTTGATATGTAGAGCCGCCGATAACTTGGTTTTCGTGGGGTTTCCAGCTGAGATATGCAGTTTCTGCGATAATCTTGGTGAGTCTTCTGTCAAAAGTATGCAGAATCATCGAGATCGCTCGTTTCGAGCTATTTAATGCGAGAAACACGTTTTCTGGTGTATTCACCACCCCACAGTGCGTTTGATATGCAGAACCGGCGACATCGTGGTTTTCGTCGGGTTTCAAGCTGAGATATGCATTTTCTGCGATAATATTGGTGAGACTTCAGTCAGAAGTATGCAGAATCACCTAGATCGCTCGTTTCGAGCTATTTAATGCGAGAAACACGTTTTCTGGTGTTTTCACCACTACACAGTGGGTCTGATATGCAGAACCGGCGATATCTTGATTTTCGTGGTGTTTCCAGCTGAGATATGCATTTTTAGCGATAATCTTGGTGAGTCTTCTGTCAGAAGTATGCAGAATCATCTAGATCGCTCTTTTCGAGCTATTTAATGCGAGAAACACGTTTTCTGGTGTATTCACAACTCCACAGTACGTTTGACATGCAGAACCGGCGATATCTTGATTTTCGTGGTGTTTCCAGCTGAGATATGCATTTTCTGCAATAATATTGGTCAGACTTCTGTCAGAAGTACGCAGAATCATCGATATCGCTCTTTTCGAGCTATTTAATGCGAGGAACACGTTATCTGGTGTTTTGACCACTCCACAGTGCGTTTGATATGTAGAGCCGCCGATAACTTGGTTTTCGTGGGGTTTCCAGCTGAAATATGCAGTTTCTGCGATAATCTTCGTGTTTCATCTATGAGAAGTATGCAGAGTCATCCAGAACGCTCTTTTCGAGCTAGTTAATGCGAGTAACACGTTTTCTGGTGTTTTCACCACTCCACGGTGCGTCTGATATGCAGAACCAGCGATATCTTGGTTTTCGTGGGGTTTCCAGCTGAGATATGCATTTTCTGCGATAATCTTGGTGAGTCTTCTGTCAGAAGTATGCAGAATCATCTAGATCGCTCTTTTTGAGCTATTTAATGCGAGAAACACGTTTTCTGGTCTTTTCACCACTCCACAGTGCGGTTGATATGCAGAACCGGCGACATCGTGGTTTTCGTCGGGTTTCAAGCTGAGATATGCATTTTCTGCGATAATATTGGTGAGACTTCAGTCAGAAGTATGCAGAATCATCTAGATCGCTCGTTTCGAGCTATTTAATCCGAAAAAAAAAGTTTTCTGGTGTTTTGACCACTCCACAGTGCGTTTGATATGTAGAGCCACCGATAACTTGGTTTTCGTGGGGTTTCCAGCTGAAATATGCATTTTCTGCGATAATCTTGGAGAGTCTTCTGTCAGAAGTATGCAGAATCATCGAGATCGCTCTATTCGAGCTATTTAATGCGAGAAACACGTTATCTGGTGTTTTGATCACTCCACAGGGCGTTTGAAATGCAGAACCGGCGATATCTTGGTTTTCGTGGGATTTCCAGATGAGATATGCATTTTCTGCGATAATATTGGTGAGACTTCAGTCAGAAGTATGCAGAATCATCGAGATCGCTCTATTCGAGCTATTTAATGCGAGAAACACGTTATCTTGTGTTTTGATCACTCCACAGGGCGTTTGAAATGCAGAACCGGTGATATCTTGGTTTTCGTGGGGTTTCCAGATGAGATATGCATTTTCTGCGATAACATTGGTGAGACTTCAGTCAGAAGTATGCAGAATCATCTAGATCGCTCGTTTCGAGCTATTTAATGCGAAAAAACAAGTTTTCTGGTGTTTTGACCACTCCACAGTGAGTTTGATATGTAGAGCCGCCGATAACTTGGTTTTCGTGGGGTTTCCAGCTGAGATATGCAGTTTCTGCGATAATCTTGGTGAGACTTCAGTCAGAAGTATGCAGAATCATCTAGATCGCTCGTTTCGAGCTATTTAATCCCAAAAAAAAAGTTTTCTGGTGTTTTGACCACTCCACAGTGCGTTTGATATGTAGAGCCGCCAATAACTTGGTTTTCGTGGGGTTTCCAGCTGAAATATGCATTTTCTGCGATAATCTTGGTGTTTCATTTATGAGAAGTATGCAGAATCATCGATATCGCTCTTTTCGAGCTATTTAATGCGAGGAACACGTTATCTGGTGTTTTGACCACTCCACAGTGCGTTTGATATGTAGAGCCGCCGATAACTTGGTTTTCGTGGGGTTTCCAGCTGAAATATGCATTTTTTGCGATAATCTTTGTGTTTCATCTATGAGAAGTATGCAGAATCATCTAGATCGCTCGTTTCGAGCTATTTAATCCGAAAAAAAAAGTTTTCTGGTGTTTTGACCACTCCACAGTGCGTTTGATATGTAGAGCCACCGATAACTTGGTTTTCGTGGGGTTTCCAGCTGAAATATGCATTTTCTGCGATAATCTTGGAGAGTCTTCTGTCAGAAGTATGCAGAATCATCGAGATCGCTCTATTCGAGCTATTTAATGCGAGAAACACGTTATCTTGTGTTTTGATCACTCCACAGGGCGTTTGAAATGCAGAACCGGTGATATCTTGGTTTTCGTGGGGTTTCCAGATGAGATATGCATTTTCTGCGATAACATTGGTGAGACTTCAGTCAGAAGTATGCAGAATCATCTAGATCGCTCGTTTCGAGCTATTTAATGCGAAAAAAAAAGTTTTCTGGTGTTTTGACCACTCCACAGTGCGTTTGATATGTAGAGCCACCGATAACTTGGTTTTCGTGGGGTTTCCAGCTGAAATATGCATTTTCTGCGATAATCTTGGAGAGTCTTCTGTCAGAAGTATGCAGAATCATCGAGATCGCTCTATTCGAGCTATTTAATGCGAGAAACACGTTATCTGGTGTTTTGATCACTCCACAGGGCGTTTGAAATGCAGAACCGGCGATATCTTGGTTTTCGTGGGATTTCCAGATGAGATATGCATTTTCTGCGATAATATTGGTGAGACTTCAGTCAGAAGTATGCAGAATCATCGAGATCGCTCTATTCGAGCTATTTAATGCGAGAAACACGTTATCTTGTGTTTTGATCACTCCACAGGGCGTTTGAAATGCAGAACCGGTGATATCTTGGTTTTCGTGGGGTTTCCAGATGAGATATGCATTTTCTGCGATAACATTGGTGAGACTTCAGTCAGAAGTATGCAGAATCATCTAGATCGCTCGTTTCGAGCTATTTAATGCGAAAAAACAAGATTTCTGGTGTTTTGACCACTCCACAGTGTGTTTGATATGTAGAGCCGCCGATAACTTGGTTTTCGTGGGGTTTCCAGCTGAGATATGCAGTTTCTGCGATAATCTTGGTGAGACTTCAGTCAGAAGTATGCAGAATCATCTAGATCGCTCGTTTCGAGCTATTTAATCCCAAAAAAAAAGTTTTCTGGTGTTTTGACCACTCCACAGTGCGTTTGATATGTAGAGCCGCCAATAACTTGGTTTTCGTGGGGTTTCCAGCTGAAATATGCATTTTCTGCGATAATCTTGGTGTTTCATTTATGAGCAGTATGCAGAATCATCGATATCGCTCTTTTCGAGCTATTTAATGCGAGGAACACGTTATCTGGTGTTTTGACCACTCCACAGTGCGTTTGATATGTAGAGCCGCCGATAACTTGGTTTTCGTGGGGTTTCCAGCTGAAATATGCATTTTTTGCGATAATCTTTGTGTTTCATCTATGAGAAGTATGCAGAATCATCTAGATCGCTCGTTTCGAGCTATTTGATGCGAGAAACGCGTTATCTGGTTGTTTTCACCACTCCACAGTGCGTTTTATATGAAGAACCGGCGACATCTTGATTTTCGTGAGGTTTCAACCTGAGATATGCATTTTCTGCGATAATATTGGTGAGACTTCTGTCCGAAGTATGCAGAATCATCTAGATCGCTTGTTTCGAGCTATTTAATCCGAAAAAAAAAGTTTTCTGGTGTTTTGACCACTCCACAGTGCGTTTGATATGTAGAGCCACCGATAACTTGGTTTTCGTGGGGTTTCCAGCTGAGGTATGCAGTTTCTGCGATAATCTTGGTGAGACTTCAGTCAGAAGTATGCAGAATCATCAAGATCGCTCGTTTCGAGCTATTTAATCCGAAAAAAAAAGTTTTCTGGTGTTTTGACCACTCCACAGTGCGTTTGATATGTAGATCCACCGATAACTTGGTTTTCGTGGGGTTTCCAACTGAAATATGCATTTTCTGCGATAATCTTGGTGAGTCTTCTGTCAGAAGTATGCAGAATCATCGAGATCGCTCTATTCGAGCTATTTAATGCGAGAAACACGTTATCTGGTGTTTTGATCACTCCACAGGGCGTTTGAAATGCAGAACCGGTGATATCTTGGTTTTCGTGGGGTTTCCAGATGAGATATGCATTTTCTGCGATAACATTGGTGAGACTTCAGTCAGAAGTATGCAGAATCATCTATATCGCTCGTTTCGAGCTATTTAATGCGAAAAAAAAAGTTTTCTGGTGTTTTGACCACTCCACAGTGCGTTTGATATGTAGAGCCACCGATAATTTGGTTTTCGTGGGGTTTCCAGCTGAAATATGCATTTTCTGCGATAATCTTGGAGAGTCTTCTGTCAGAAGTATGCAGAATCATCGAGATCGCTCTATTCGAGCTATTTAATGCGAGAAACACGTTATCTGGTGTTTTGATCACTCCACAGGGCGTTTGAAATGCAGAACCGGCGATATCTTGGTTTTCGTGGGGTTTCCAGATGAGATAAGCATTTTCAGTGATAATCCTCATGATTCTTCTGTGACAAGGATGCAGAATCACCGAAATCGCTGTTTTCGTGCTATTGAATGCGAAAAACAGGTTTTGGGGTGTTTTCAGCACTCCACAGTGCGTTTGACATGCGGAAACTGCAATATATTCGGTTTCGATGGGTTTCCAGATGAGATATGCATTTTCAGTGATAAGGTTCATGATTCTTCTGTGACAAGTGTGCAGAATCATCTAGATCGCTCTTTTCGAGCTATTTAATGCGAGAAACACGTTTTCTGGTGTATTCACCACTCCACAGTACGTTTGACATGCAGAACCGGCGACATCGTGGTTTTCGTCGGGTTTCAAGCTGAGATATGCATTTTCTGCGATAATCTTGGTGTTTCATTTATGAGAAGTATGCAGAATCATCGAGAACGCTCTTTTCGAGTTAGTTAATGCGAAAAAACAAGTTTTCTGGTGTTTTGACCACTCCACAGTGAGTTTGATATGTAGAGCCGCCGATAACTTGGTTTTCGTGGGGTTTCCAGCTGAGATATGCCGTTTCTGCGATAATCTTGGTGAGTCTTCTGTCAGAAGTATGCAGAATCATCGAGATCGCTCGTTTCGAGATACTTAATGCGAGAAACACGTTATCTGGTTGTTTTCACCACTCTACAGTGCGTTTGATATGCAGAAACGGAGATATCTTGGTTTCGGTCGGGTTTCAAGCTGAGATATGCATTTTCTGCGATAATCTTGGTGAGACTTTAGTCAGAAGTATGCAGAATCATCTAGATCGCACGTTTCGAGCTATTTAATGCGAGAAACACGTTTTCTGGTGTTTTCACCACTCCACAGTGCGTTTGATATGCAGAACCGGCGACATCGTGGTTTTCGTCGGGTTTCAAGCTGAGATATGCATTTTCTGCGATAATATTGGTGAGACTTCAGTCAGAAGTATGCAGAATCACCTAGATCGCTCGTTTCCAGCTATTTAATGCGAAAAAACAAGTTTTCTGGTGTTTTGACCACTCCACAGTGCGTTTGATATGTAGAGCCGCCGATAACTTGGTTTTCGTGGGGTTTCCAGCTGAGATATGCAGTTTCTGCGATAATCTTGGTGAGTCTTCTGTCAAAAGTATGCAGAATCATCGAGATCGCTCGTTTCGAGCTATTTAATGCGAGAAACACGTTATCTGGTGTTTTGATCACTCCACAGGGCGTTTGAAATGCAGAACCGGCGATATCTTGGTTTTCGTGGGATTTCCAGATGAGATATGCATTTTCTGCGATAATATTGGTGAGACTTCAGTCAGAAGTATGCAGAATCATCGAGATCGCTCTATTCGAGCTATTTAATGCGAGAAACACGTTATCTTGTGTTTTGATCACTCCACAGGGCGTTTGAAATGCAGAACCGGTGATATCTTGGTTTTCGTGGGGTTTCCAGATGAGATATGCATTTTCTGCGATAACATTGGTGAGACTTCAGTCAGAAGTATGCAGAATCATCTAGATCGCTCGTTTCGAGCTATTTAATGCGAAAAAACAAGATTTCTGGTGTTTTGACCACTCCACAGTGTGTTTGATATGTAGAGCCGCCGATAACTTGGTTTTCGTGGGGTTTCCAGCTGAGATATGCAGTTTCTGCGATAATCTTGGTGAGACTTCAGTCAGAAGTATGCAGAATCATCTAGATCGCTCGTTTCGAGCTATTTAATCCCAAAAAAAAAGTTTTCTGGTGTTTTGACCACTCCACAGTGCGTTTGATATGTAGAGCCGCCAATAACTTGGTTTTCGTGGGGTTTCCAGCTGAAATATGCATTTTCTGCGATAATCTTGGTGTTTCATTTATGAGAAGTATGCAGAATCATCGATATCGCTCTTTTCGAGCTATTTAATGCGAGGAACACGTTATCTGGTGTTTTGACCACTCCACAGTGCGTTTGATATGTAGAGCCGCCGATAACTTGGTTTTCGTGGGGTTTCCAGCTGAAATATGCATTTTTTGCGATAATCTTTGTGTTTCATCTATGAGAAGTATGCAGAATCATCTAGATCGCTCGTTTCGAGCTATTTGATGCGAGAAACGCGTTATCTGGTTGTTTTCACCACTCCACAGTGCGTTTTATATGAAGAACCGGCGACATCTTGATTTTCGTGAGGTTTCAACCTCAGATATGCATTTTCTGCGATAATATTGGTGAGACTTCTGTCCGAAGTATGCAGAATCATCTAGATCGCTTGTTTCGAGCTATTTAATCCGAAAAAAAAAGTTTTCTGGTGTTTTGACCACTCCACAGTGCGTTTGATATGTAGAGCCACCGATAACTTGGTTTTCGTGGGGTTTCCAGCTGAGGTATGCAGTTTCTGCGATAATCTTGGTGAGACTTCAGTCAGAAGTATGCAGAATCATCAAGATCGCTCGTTTCGAGCTATTTAATCCGAAAAAAAAAGTTTTCTGGTGTTTTGACCACTCCACAGTGCGTTTGATATGTAGATCCACCGATAACTTGGTTTTCGTGGGGTTTCCAACTGAAATATGCATTTTCTGCGATAATCTTGGTGAGTCTTCTGTCAGAAGTATGCAGAATCATCGAGATCGCTCTATTCGAGCTATTTAATGCGAGAAACACGTTATCTGGTGTTTTGATCACTCCACAGGGCGTTTGAAATGCAGAACCGGTGATATCTTGGTTTTCGTGGGGTTTCCAGATGAGATATGCATTTTCTGCGATAACATTGGTGAGACTTCAGTCAGAAGTATGCAGAATCATCTATATCGCTCGTTTCGAGCTATTTAATGCGAAAAAAAAAGTTTTCTGGTGTTTTGACCACTCCACAGTGCGTTTGATATGTAGAGCCACCGATAATTTGGTTTTCGTGGGGTTTCCAGCTGAAATATGCATTTTCTGCGATAATCTTGGAGAGTCTTCTGTCAGAAGTATGCAGAATCATCGAGATCGCTCTATTCGAGCTATTTAATGCGAGAAACACGTTATCTGGTGTTTTGATCACTCCACAGGGCGTTTGAAATGCAGAACCGGCGATATCTTGGTTTTCGTGGGGTTTCCAGATGAGATAAGCATTTTCAGTGATAATCCTCATGATTCTTCTGTGACAAGGATGCAGAATCACCGAAATCGCTGTTTTCGTGCTATTGAATGCGAAAAACAGGTTTTGGGGTGTTTTCAGCACTCCACAGTGCGTTTGACATGCGGAAACTGCAATATATTCGGTTTCGATGGGTTTCCAGATGAGATATGCATTTTCAGTGATAAGGTTCATGATTCTTCTGTGACAAGTGTGCAGAATCATCTAGATCGCTCTTTTCGAGCTATTTAATGCGAGAAACACGTTTTCTGGTGTATTCACCACTCCACAGTACGTTTGACATGCAGAACCGGCGACATCGTGGTTTTCGTCGGGTTTCAAGCTGAGATATGCATTTTCTGCGATAATCTTGGTGTTTCATTTATGAGAAGTATGCAGAATCATCGAGAACGCTCTTTTCGAGTTAGTTAATGCGAAAAAACAAGTTTTCTGGTGTTTTGACCACTCCACAGTGAGTTTGATATGTAGAGCCGCCGATAACTTGGTTTTCGTGGGGTTTCCAGCTGAGATATGCCGTTTCTGCGATAATCTTGGTGAGTCTTCTGTCAGAAGTATGCAGAATCATCGAGATCGCTCGTTTCGAGATACTTAATGCGAGAAACACGTTATCTGGTTGTTTTCACCACTCTACAGTGCGTTTGATATGCAGAAACGGAGATATCTTGGTTTCGGTCGGGTTTCAAGCTGAGATATGCATTTTCAGCGATAATCTTGGTGAGACTTTAGTCAGAAGTATGCAGAATCATCTAGATCGCACGTTTCGAGCTATTTAATGCGAGAAACACGTTTTCTGGTGTTTTCACCACTCCACAGTGCGTTTGATATGCAGAACCGGCGACATCGTGGTTTTCGTCGGGTTTCAAGCTGAGATATGCATTTTCTGCGATAATATTGGTGAGACTTCAGTCAGAAGTATGCAGAATCACCTAGATCGCTCGTTTCCAGCTATTTAATGCGAAAAAACAAGTTTTCTGGTGTTTTGACCACTCCACAGTGCGTTTGATATGTAGAGCCGCCGATAACTTGGTTTTCGTGGGGTTTCCAGCTGAGATATGCAGTTTCTGCGATAATCTTGGTGAGTCTTCTGTCAAAAGTATGCAGAATCATCGAGATCGCTCGTTTCGAGCTATTTAATGCGAGAAACACGTTATCTGGTTGTTTTCACCACTCCACAGTGCGTTTGATATTCAGAAACGGAGATATCTTGGTTTCGGCCGGGTTTCAAAATGAGATATGCATTTTCTGCGATAATCTTGGTGAGACTTTAGTCAGAAGTATGCAGAATCATCTAGATCGCTCGTTTCGAGCTATTTAATGCGAGAAACACGTTTTCTGGTGTTTTCACCACCCCACAGTGCGTTTGATATGCAGAACCGGCGACATCGTGGTTTTCGTCGGGTTTCAAGCTGAGATATGCATTTTCTGCGATAATATTGGTGAGACTTCAGTCAGAAGTATGCAGAATCACCTAGATCGCTAGTTTCCAGCTACTTAATGCGAAAAAACAAGTTTTCTGGTGTTTTGACCACTCCACAGTGCGTTTGATATGTAGAGCCGCCGATAACTTGGTTTTCGTTGGGTTTCCAGCTGAAATATGCATTTTCTGCGATAATCTTGGTGTTTCATTTATGAGAAGTATGCAGAATCATCGAGAACGCTCTTTTCGAGTTAGTTAATGCGAAAAAACAAGTTTTCTGGTGTTTTGACCACTCCACAGTGAGTTTGATATGTAGAGCCGCCGATAACTTGGTTTTCGAGGGGTTTCCAGCTGAGATATGTAGTTTCTGCGATAATCTTGGTGAGTCTTCTGTCAGAAGTATGCAGAATCATCGAGATCGCTCGTTTCGAGCTATTTAATGCGAGAAACACGTTATCTGGTTGTTTTCACCACTCTACAGTGCGTTTGATATGCAGAAACGGAGATATCTTGGTTTCGGTCGGGTTTCAAGCTGAGATGTGCATTTTCTGCGATAATCTTGGTGAGACTTTAGTCAGAAGTATGCAGAATCATCTAGATCGCACGTTTCGAGCTATTTAATGCGAAAAAACAAGTTTTCTGGTGTTTTGACCACTCCACAGTGCGTTTGATATGTAGAGCCGCCGATAACTTGGTTTTCGTGGGGTTTCCAGCTGAAATATGCATTTTCTGCGATAATCTTTGTGTTTCATCTTTGAGAAGTATGCAGAATCATCCAGAACGCTCTTTTCGAGCTAGTTAATGCGTGTAACACGTTTTCTGGTGTTTTCACCACTCCACAGTGCGTCTGATATGCAGAACCGGCGATATCTTGATTTTCGTGGTGTTTCCAGCTGAGATATGCATTTTCTGCGATAATATTGGTGAGACTTCTGTCCGAAGTATGCAGTATCATCGATATCGCTCTTTTCGAGCTATTTAATGCGACAAACACGTTATCTGGTGTTTTGACCACTCCACAGTGCGTTTGATATTTAGAGCCGCCGATAACTTCGTTTTCGTGGGGTTTCCAGCTGAAATATGCATTTTCTGCGATAATCTTGGTGAGTCTTCTGTCAGAAGTATGCTGAATCATCTAGATCGCACTTTTCGAGCTATTTAATATGAGAAACACGTTATCTGGTGTTTTCACCACTCCACAGTGCGTTTGATATGCAGAACCAGCGATATCTTGGTTTTCGTGGGGTTTCAAGCTGAGATATTCATTTTCTGCAATAATATTGGTGAGACTTCAGTCAGAGGTATGCTGAATCATCTAGATCGCTCTTTTCGAGCTACTTATTGCACGAAACACGTTTTCTGCTGTTTTCACCACTCCGCAGTACGTTTGACATGCAGAACCGGCGACATCTTGATTTTCGTGATGTTTCTATCTGAGATATGCATTTTCTGCGATAATATTGGTGAGACTTCAGTCAGAATTATGCAGAATCATCTAGATCGCACGTTTCGAGCTATTTATTGCGAAAAAACAAGTTTTCTGGTGTTTTGACCACTCCACAGTGCGTTTGATATGTAGAATTGCCGATAACTTGGTTTTCGTGGGGTTTCCAGCTGAAATATGCATTTTCTGCGATAATCTTGGTGTTTCATCTATGAGAAGTATGCAGAATCATCGAGAACGCACTTTTCGAGCTAGTTAATGCGAGAAACACGTTGTCTGGTTGTTTTCACCACTCCACAGTGCGTTTGATATACAGATCCGGCGACATCTTGATTTTCGTGATGTTTCTAGCTGAGATATGCATTTTCTGCGATAATATTGGTGAGACTTCTGTCCGAAGTATGCAGAATCATCGAGATCGCTCTTTTCGAGCTATTTAATGCGAGAAACACGTTATCTGGTGTTTTCACCACTCCACAGTGCGTTTGATATGCAGTACCAGCGATATCTTGGTTTTCGTGGGGTTTCAAGCTGAGATATGCATTTTTTACGATAATCTTGGTGAGACTTCAGTCCGAAGTATGCAGAATCATCGAGATCGCTCTATTCGAGCTATTTTATGCGACAAACACGTTATCTGGTGTTTTCAGCACTCCACAGTGCGTTTGATATGCAGATCCAGCGATATCTTGGTTTTCGTGGGGTTTCAAGCTGAGATATGCATTTTTTACGATAATCTTGGTGAGACTTCTGTCCGAAGTATGCTTAATCATCGAGATCGCTCGTTTTGAGCTATTTATTGCGAGAAACACGTTATCTGGTGTTTTCACCACTCCGCAGTGCGTATGATATGCAGAACCGGCGATATCTTGGTTTTCGTGGGGTTTCAAGCTGAGATATGCATTTTCTGCGATAATCTTGGTGAGACTTCTGTCCGAAGTATGTTGAAACACCGAGATCGCTCTTTTGGAGCTAGTTAATGCGAGAAAAACCTTATCCGGTGTTTTCACCACTCCACAGTGCGTTTGATATGCAGAACCAGCGATATCTTGGCTTTCGTGGGGTTTCAAGCTGAGATATACATTTTTTACGATAATCTTGGTGAGACTTCTGTCCGAAGTATGAAGAATCATCGAGATCGCTCTATTCGAGCTATTTAATGCGAGAAACTCGTTTTCTGGGGTTTTCACCACTCCACAGTTTGTTGGATATGCAGAACCGGAGATATCTTGGTTTTCGTGGGGTTTCAAGCTGAGATATGCATTTCCTGCGATAATCTTGGTAAGACTTCTGTCCGAAGTATGCTGAATCATCGAGATCGCTCTTTTCGAGCTATTTAATGCGAGAAACACGTTCTCTGGTTGTTTTCACCACTCCACAGTGCGTTTGATATGCAGAACCGGCAACATCTTGATTTTCGTGAGGTTTCGAGCTGAGATATGCATTTTCTGCGATAATATTGGTGAGACTTCAGTCAGAAGTATGCAGAATCATCTAGATCGCTCTTTTCGAACTACTTAATGCACGAAACACGTTTTCTGGTGTTTTCACCACTCCACAGTACGTTTGACATGCAGAACCGGAGATATCTTTGTTTCGGTCGGGTTTCAAGCTGAGATATGCATTTTCCTAGATATTCCTGGTGAGACTTCTGTCAGAAGTATGCAGAATCTTCGAGATCGCACTTTTCGAGCTATTTAATGCGAGAAACACGTTATCTGTGTTTTCACCACTCCACAGTTGGTTTGATATGCAGAACCGGCGATATTTTGGTTTTCGTCGGGTTTCAAGCTGAGATATGCATTTTCTACGATAATCTTGGTGAAACATCTGTCCGAAGTATGCAGAAACATCGAGAGCGCTCTTTTCGAGCTATTTAATGCGAGAAACACGTTTTCTGGGGTTTTCACCACTCCACAGTTCGTTGGATATGCAGAACAGTAGATATCTTGGTTTTCGTGGGGTTTCAAGCAGAGATATGTATTTTCTGCGATAATCTTGGTGAGACTTCTGTTAGAAGTATGCAGAATCATCGAGATCGCACATTTCGAGCTATTTAATGCGAGAAACACTTTATCTGGTGTTTTCACCACTCCACAGTGCGTTTGATATGCAGAACCGGCGATATCTTGATTTTCGTGGTGTTTCCAGCTGAGATATGCATTTTCTGCGATAATCTTGGTGGGTCTTTTGTCAGAAGTATGCAGCATCATCTATATCGCTCTTTTCGAGCTACTTAATGCACGAAACACGTTTTCTGGTGTTTTCACCACTCCACAGTACGTTTGACATGCAGAACCGGAGATATCTTGGTTTCGGTCGGGTTTCAAGCTGAGATATGCATTTTCTACGATAATCCTGGTGAGACCTCTGTCAGATGTATGCAGAATCTTCGAGAACGCTCTTTTCGAGCTATTTAATGCGAGAAACACGTTGTCTGGTTGTTTTCTCCACTCCACAGTGCATTTGATATGCAGAACCGGCAACATCTTGATTTTCGTGAGGTTTCGAGCTGAGATATGCATTTTCTGCGATAATATTGGTGAGACTTCAGTCAGAAGTATGCAGAATCATCTAGATCGCTCTTTTCGAGCTACTGAATGCACGAAACACGTTTTCTGGTGTTTTCACCACTGCACAGTACGTTTGACATGCAGAACCGGAGATATCTTGGTTTCGGTCGGGTTTCAAGCTGAGATATGCATTTTCTACGATAATCTGGGTGAGACTTCTGTCAGAAGTATGCAGGATCTTCGAGAACGCTCTTTTCGAGCTATTTAATGCGAGAAACACGTTATCTGGTGTTTTCACCACTCCACAGTGCGTATGATATGCAGAACCGGCGATATCTTGGTTTTCGTGGGGTTTCAAGCTGAGATATGCATTTTCTGCGATAATCTTGGTGAGACTTCTGTCCGAAGTATGCTGAAACATCGAGATCGCTCTTTTCGAGCTAGTTAATGCGAGAAAAACCTTATCCGGTGTTTTCACCACTCCACAGTGCGTTTGATATGCAGAACCGGCGATATCTTGGTTTTCGTGGGGTTTCAAGCTGAGACATGTATTTTCTGCGATAATCTTGGTGAGACTTCTGTCCGAAGTATGCTGAATCATCGAGATCGCTCTTTTCGAGCTAGTTAGTGCGAGAAACACGTTATCTGGTGTTTTCACCACTCCTACTGCGTTTGATATGCAGAACCGGCGATATCTTGATTTTCGTGGTGTTTCCAGCTGAGATATGCATTTTCTGCGATAATCTTGGTGGGTCTTTTGTCAGAAGGATGCAGAATCATCTAGATCGCTCTTTTCGAGCTACTTAATGCACGAAACACGTTTTCTGGTGTTTTCACCACTCCACAGTACGTTTGAAATGCAGAACCGGAGATATCTTGGTTTCGGTCGGGTTTCAAGATGAGATATGCATTTTCTACGATAATCCTGGTGAGGCTTCTGTCAGATGTATACAGAATCTTCGAGAACGCGCTTTTCCAGCTATTTAATGCGAGAAACACGTTATCTGGTGCTTTCACCACTCCACAGTGCGTTTGATATGCAGAACCGGCGATATCTTCGTTTTCGTGGGGTTTCAAGCTGAGATATGCATTTTCTGCGATAATCTTGGTGAGACTTCTGTCAGAAGTATGCTGAATCATCGAGATCGCTCTTTTCGAGCTAGTTAGTGCGAGAAACACGTTATCTGGTGTTTTTCACCACTACACAGTGCGTTTGATATGCAGTACAGTAGATATCTTGGTTTTCGTGGGGTTTCAAGCTGAGATATGCATTTTTTATGATAATTTTGGTGAGACTTCTGTCCGAAGTATGCAGAATCATCGAGATCGCTCGTTTCGAGCTATATAATGCGAGAAACACGTTATCTGGTGTTTTCACCACTCCTAGTGCGTTTGATATGCAGAACCGGCGATATCTTGGTTTTCGTGGGGTTTCAAGCTGAGATATGCATTTTCTGCGATAATCTTGGTGAGACTTCTGTCCGAAGTATGCTGAATCATCGAGATCGCTCTTTTCGAGCTATTTAATGCGAGAAACACGTTTTCTGGGGTTTTCACCACTCCACAGTTCTTTGGATATGCAGAACAGGAGATATCTTGGTTTGTGTGGGGTTTCAAGCAGAGATATGCATTTTCTGCGATAATCTTGGTGAGACTTCTGTTAGAAGTATGCTGAATCATCTAGATCGCTCGTTTCGAGCTATTTAATGCGAGAAACACGTTTTCTGGTGTTTTCACCACCCCACAGTGCGTTTGATATGCAGAACCGGCGACATCGTGGTTTTCGTCGGGTTTCAAGCTGAGATATGCATTTTCTGCGATAATCTTGGTGTTTCATTTATGAGAAGTATGCAGAATCATCGAGAACGCTCTTTTCGAGTTAGTTAATGCGAAAAAACAAGTTTTCTGGTGTTTTGACCACTCCACAGTGAGTTTGATATGTAGAGCCGCCGATAACTTGGTTTTCGAGGGGTTTCCAGCTGAGATATGTAGTTTCTGCGATAATCTTGGTGAGTCTTCTGTCAGAAGTATGCAGAATCATCGAGATCGCTCGTTTCGAGCTATTTAATGCGAGAAACACGTTATCTGGTTGTTTTCACCACTCTACAGTGCGTTTGATATGCAGAAACGGAGATATCTTGGTTTCGGTCGGGTTTCAAGCTGAGATGTGCATTTTCTGCGATAATCTTGGTGAGACTTTAGTCAGAAGTATGCAGAATCATCTAGATCGCACGTTTCGAGCTATTTAATGCGAAAAAACAAGTTTTCTGGTGTTTTGACCACTCCACAGTGCGTTTGATATGTAGAGCCGCCGATAACTTGGTTTTCGTGGGGTTTCCAGCTGAAATATGCATTTTCTGCGATAATCTTTGTGTTTCATCTTTGAGAAGTATGCAGAATCATCCATAACGCTCTTTTCGAGCTAGTTAATGCGTGTAACACGTTTTCTGGTGTTTTCACCACTCCACAGTGCGTCTGATATGCAGAACCGGCGATATCTTGATTTTCGTGGTGTTTCCAGCTGAGATATGCATTTTCTGCGATAATATTGGTGAGACTTCTGTCCGAAGTATGCAGTATCATCGATATCGCTCTTTTCGAGCTATTTAATGCGACAAACACGTTATCTGGTGTTTTGACCACTCCACAGTGCGTTTGATATTTAGAGCCGCCGATAACTTCGTTTTCGTGGGGTTTCCAGCTGAAATATGCATTTTCTGCGATAATCTTGGTGAGTCTTCTGTCAGAAGTATGCTGAATCATCTAGATCGCACTTTTCGAGCTATTTAATATGAGAAACACGTTATCTGGTGTTTTCACCACTCCACAGTGCGTTTGATATGCAGAACCAGCGATATCTTGGTTTTCGTGGGGTTTCAAGCTGAGATATTCATTTTCTGCAATAATATTGGTGAGACTTCAGTCAGAGGTATGCTGTATCATCTAGATCGCTCTTTTCGAGCTACTTATTGCACGAAACACGTTTTCTGCTGTTTTCACCACTCCGCAGTACGTTTGACATGCAGAACCGGCGACATCTTGATTTTCGTGATGTTTCTATCTGAGATATGCATTTTCTGCGATAATATTGGTGAGACTTCAGTCAGAATTATGCAGAATCATCTAGATCGCACGTTTCGAGCTATTTATTGCGAAAAAACAAGTTTTCTGGTGTTTTGACCACTCCACAGTGCGTTTGATATGTAGAATTGCCGATAACTTGGTTTTCGTGGGGTTTCCAGCTGAAATATGCATTTTCTGCGATAATCTTGGTGTTTCATCTATGAGAAGTATGCAGAATCATCGAGAACGCACTTTTCGAGCTAGTTAATGCGAGAAACACGTTGTCTGGTTGTTTTCACCACTCCACAGTGCGTTTGATATACAGATCCGGCGACATCTTGATTTTCGTGATGTTTCTAGCTGAGATATGCATTTTCTGCGATAATATTGGTGAGACTTCTGTCCGAAGTATGCAGAATCATCGAGATCGCTCTTTTCGAGCTATTTAATGCGAGAAACACGTTATCTGGTGTTTTCACCACTCCACAGTGCGTTTGATATGCAGTACCAGCGATATCTTGGTTTTCGTGGGGTTTCAAGCTGAGATATGCATTTTTTACGATAATCTTGGTGAGACTTCAGTCCGAAGTATGCAGAATCATCGAGATCGCTCTATTCGAGCTATTTTATGCGACAAACACGTTAATCTGGTGTTTTCAGCACTCCACAGTGCGTTTGATATGCAGATCCAGCGATATCTTGGTTTTCGTGGGGTTTCAAGCTGAGATATGCATTTTTTACGATAATCTTGGTGAGACTTCTGTCCGAAGTATGCTTAATCATCGAGATCGCTCGTTTTGAGCTATTTATTGCGAGAAACACGTTATCTGGTGTTTTCACCACTCCGCAGTGCGTATGATATGCAGAACCGGCGATATCTTGGTTTTCGTGGGGTTTCAAGCTGAGATATGCATTTTCTGCGATAATCTTGGTGAGACTTCTGTCCGAAGTATGTTGAAACACCGAGATCGCTCTTTTCGAGCTAGTTAATGCGAGAAAAACCTTATCCGGTGTTTTCACCACTCCACAGTGCGTTTGATATGCAGAACCAGCGATATCTTGGCTTTCGTGGGGTTTCAAGCTGAGATATACATTTTTTACGATAATCTTGGTGAGACTTCTGTCCGAAGTATGAAGAATCATCGAGATCGCTCTATTCGAGCTATTTAATGCGAGAAACTCGTTTTCTGGGGTTTTCACCACTCCACAGTTTGTTGGATATGCAGAACCGGAGATATCTTGGTTTTCGTGGGGTTTCAAGCTGAGATATGCATTTCCTGCGATAATCTTGGTAAGACTTCTGTCCGAAGTATGCTGAATCATCGAGATCGCTCTTTTCGAGCTATTTAATGCGAGAAACACGTTCTCTGGTTGTTTTCACCACTCCACAGTGCGTTTGATATGCAGAACCGGCAACATCTTGATTTTCGTGAGGTTTCGAGCTGAGATATGCATTTTCTGCGATAATATTGGTGAGACTTCAGTCAGAAGTATGCAGAATCATCTAGATCGCTCTTTTCGAACTACTTAATGCACGAAACACGTTTTCTGGTGTTTTCACCACTCCACAGTACGTTTGACATGCAGAACCGGAGATATCTTTGTTTCGGTCGGGTTTCAAGCTGAGATATGCATTTTCCTAGATATTCCTGGTGAGACTTCTGTCAGAAGTATGCAGAATCTTCGAGATCGCACTTTTCGAGCTATTTAATGCGAGAAACACGTTATCTGTGTTTTCACCACTCCACAGTTGGTTTGATATGCAGAACCGGCGATATTTTGGTTTTCGTCGGGTTTCAAGCTGAGATATGCATTTTCTACGATAATCTTGGTGAAACATCTGTCCGAAGTATGCAGAAACATCGAGAGCGCTCTTTTCGAGCTATTTAATGCGAGAAACACGTTTTCTGGGGTTTTCACCACTCCACAGTTCGTTGGATATGCAGAACAGTAGATATCTTGGTTTTCGTGGGGTTTCAAGCAGAGATATGTATTTTCTGCGATAATCTTGGTGAGACTTCTGTTAGAAGTATGCAGAATCATCGAGATCGCACATTTCGAGCTATTTAATGCGAGAAACACGTTTTCTGGGGTTTTCACCACTCCACAGTTCGTTGGATATGCAGAACAGTAGATATCTTGGTTTTCGTGGGGTTTCAAGCAGAGATATGTATTTTCTGCGATAATCTTGGTGAGACTTCTGTTAGAAGTATGCAGAATCATCGAGATCGCACATTTCGAGCTATTTAATGCGAGAAACACGTTGTCTGGTTGTTTTCTCCACTCCACAGTGCATTTGATATGCAGAACCGGCAACATCTTGATTTTCGTGAGGTTTCGAGCTGAGATATGCATTTTCTGCGATAATATTGGTGAGACTTCAGTCAGAAGTATGCAGAATCATCTAGATCGCTCTTTTCGAGCTACTGAATGCACGAAACACGTTTTCTGGTGTTTTCACCACTCCACAGTGCGTTTGATATGCAGAACCGGCGATATCTTGGTTTTCGTGGGGTTTCAAGCTGAGATATACATTTTTTACGATAATCTTGGTGAGACTTCTGTCCGAAGTATGAAGAATCATCGAGATCGCTCTATTCGAGCTATTTAATGCGAGAAACTCGTTTTCTGGGGTTTTCACCACTCCACAGTTTGTTGGATATGCAGAACCGGAGATATCTTGGTTTTCGTGGGGTTTCAAGCTGAGATATGCATTTTCTGCGATAATCTTGGTGAGACTTCTGTCCGAAGTATGCTGAAACATCGAGATCGCTCTTTTCGAGCTAGTTAATGCGAGAAAAACCTTATCCGGTGTTTTCACCACTCCACAGTGCGTTTGATATGCAGAACCGGCGATATCTTGGTTTTCGTGGGGTTTCAAGCTGAGACATGTATTTTCTGCGATAATCTTGGTGAGACTTCTGTCCGAAGTATGCTGAATCATCGAGATCGCTCTGTTCGAGCTAGTTAGTGCGAGAAACACGTTATCTGGTGTTTTCACCACTCCTACTGCGTTTGATATGCAGAACCGGCGATATCTTGATTTTCGTGGTGTTTCCAGCTGAGATATGCATTTTCTGCGATAATCTTGGTGGGTCTTTTGTCAGAAGGATGCAGAATCATCTAGATCGCTCTTTTCGAGCTACTTAATGCACGAAACACGTTTTCTGGTGTTTTCACCACTCCACAGTACGTTTGAAATGCAGAACCGGAGATATCTTGGTTTCGGTCGGGTTTCAAGATGAGATATGCATTTTCTACGATAATCCTGGTGAGACTTCTGTCAGATGTATACAGAATCTTCGAGAACGCGCTTTTCCAGCTATTTAATGCGAGAAACACGTTATCTGGTGCTTTCACCACTCCACAGTGCGTTTGATATGCAGAACCGGCGATATCTTCGTTTTCGTGGGGTTTCAAGCTGAGATATGCATTTTCTGCGATAATCTTGGTGAGACTTCTGTCAGAAGTATGCTGAATCATCGAGATCGCTCTTTTCGAGCTAGTTAGTGCGAGAAACACGTTATCTGGTGTTTTTCACCACTACACAGTGCGTTTGATATGCAGTACAGTAGATATCTTGGTTTTCGTGGGGTTTCAAGCTGAGATATGCATTTTTTATGATAATTTTGGTGAGACTTCTGTCCGAAGTATGCAGAATCATCGAGATCGCTCGTTTCGAGCTATATAATGCGAGAAACACGTTATCTGGTGTTTTCACCACTCCTAGTGCGTTTGATATGCAGAACCGGCGATATCTTGGTTTTCGTGGGGTTTCAAGCTGAGATATGCATTTTCTGCGATAATCTTGGTGAGACTTCTGTCCGAAGTATGCTGAATCATCGAGATCGCTCTTTTCGAGCTATTTAATGCGAGAAACACGTTTTCTGGGGTTTTCACCACTCCACAGTTCTTTGGATATGCAGAACAGGAGATATCTTGGTTTGTGTGGGGTTTCAAGCAGAGATATGCATTTTCTGCGATAATCTTGGTGAGACTTCTGTTAGAAGTATGCTGAATCATCGAGATCGCTCTTTTCGAGCTAGTTAGTGCGAGAAACACGTTATCTGGTGTTTTTCACCACTACACAGTGCGTTTGATATGCAGTACAGTAGATATCTTGGTTTTCGTGGGGTTTCAAGCTGAGATATGCATTTTTTATGATAATTTTGGTGAGACTTCTGTCCGAAGTATGCTGAATCATCGAGATCGCTCTTTTCGAGCTATTTAATGCGAGAAACACGTTTTCTGGGGTTTTCACCACTCCACAGTTCTTTGGATATGCAGAACAGGAGATATCTTGGTTTGTGTGGGGTTTCAAGCAGAGATATGCATTTTCTGCGATAATCTTGGTGAGACTTCTGTTAGAAGTATGCTGAATCATCGAGATCGCTCTATTCGAGCTATTTAATGCGAGAAACACGTTATCTTGTGTTTTGATCACTCCACAGGGCGTTTGAAATGCAGAACCGGTGATATCTTGGTTTTCGTGGGGTTTCCAGATGAGATATGCATTTTCTGCGATAACATTGGTGAGACTTCAGTCAGAAGTATGCAGAATCATCTAGATCGCTCGTTTCGAGCTATTTAATGCGAAAAAAAAAGTTTTCTGGTGTTTTGACCACTCCACAGTGCGTTTGATATGTAGAGCCACCGATAACTTGGTTTTCGTGGGGTTTCCAGCTGAAATATGCATTTTCTGCGATAATCTTGGAGAGTCTTCTGTCAGAAGTATGCAGAATCATCGAGATCGCTCTATTCGAGCTATTTAATGCGAGAAACACGTTATCTGGTGTTTTGATCACTCCACAGGGCGTTTGAAATGCAGAACCGGCGATATCTTGGTTTTCGTGGGATTTCCAGATGAGATATGCATTTTCTGCGATAATATTGGTGAGACTTCAGTCAGAAGTATGCAGAATCATCGAGATCGCTCTATTCGAGCTATTTAATGCGAGAAACACGTTATCTTGTGTTTTGATCACTCCACAGGGCGTTTGAAATGCAGAACCGGTGATATCTTGGTTTTCGTGGGGTTTCCAGATGAGATATGCATTTTCTGCGATAACATTGGTGAGACTTCAGTCAGAAGTATGCAGAATCATCTAGATCGCTCGTTTCGAGCTATTTAATGCGAAAAAACAAGATTTCTGGTGTTTTGACCACTCCACAGTGTGTTTGATATGTAGAGCCGCCGATAACTTGGTTTTCGTGGGGTTTCCAGCTGAGATATGCAGTTTCTGCGATAATCTTGGTGAGACTTCAGTCAGAAGTATGCAGAATCATCTAGATCGCTCGTTTCGAGCTATTTAATCCCAAAAAAAAAGTTTTCTGGTGTTTTGACCACTCCACAGTGCGTTTGATATGTAGAGCCGCCAATAACTTGGTTTTCGTGGGGTTTCCAGCTGAAATATGCATTTTCTGCGATAATCTTGGTGTTTCATTTATGAGCAGTATGCAGAATCATCGATATCGCTCTTTTCGAGCTATTTAATGCGAGGAACACGTTATCTGGTGTTTTGACCACTCCACAGTGCGTTTGATATGTAGAGCCGCCGATAACTTGGTTTTCGTGGGGTTTCCAGCTGAAATATGCATTTTTTGCGATAATCTTTGTGTTTCATCTATGAGAAGTATGCAGAATCATCTAGATCGCTCGTTTCGAGCTATTTGATGCGAGAAACGCGTTATCTGGTTGTTTTCACCACTCCACAGTGCGTTTTATATGAAGAACCGGCGACATCTTGATTTTCGTGAGGTTTCAACCTGAGATATGCATTTTCTGCGATAATATTGGTGAGACTTCTGTCCGAAGTATGCAGAATCATCTAGATCGCTTGTTTCGAGCTATTTAATCCGAAAAAAAAAGTTTTCTGGTGTTTTGACCACTCCACAGTGCGTTTGATATGTAGAGCCACCGATAACTTGGTTTTCGTGGGGTTTCCAGCTGAGGTATGCAGTTTCTGCGATAATCTTGGTGAGACTTCAGTCAGAAGTATGCAGAATCATCAAGATCGCTCGTTTCGAGCTATTTAATCCGAAAAAAAAAGTTTTCTGGTGTTTTGACCACTCCACAGTGCGTTTGATATGTAGATCCACCGATAACTTGGTTTTCGTGGGGTTTCCAACTGAAATATGCATTTTCTGCGATAATCTTGGTGAGTCTTCTGTCAGAAGTATGCAGAATCATCGAGATCGCTCTATTCGAGCTATTTAATGCGAGAAACACGTTATCTGGTGTTTTGATCACTCCACAGGGCGTTTGAAATGCAGAACCGGTGATATCTTGGTTTTCGTGGGGTTTCCAGATGAGATATGCATTTTCTGCGATAACATTGGTGAGACTTCAGTCAGAAGTATGCAGAATCATCTATATCGCTCGTTTCGAGCTATTTAATGCGAAAAAAAAAGTTTTCTGGTGTTTTGACCACTCCACAGTGCGTTTGATATGTAGAGCCACCGATAATTTGGTTTTCGTGGGGTTTCCAGCTGAAATATGCATTTTCTGCGATAATCTTGGAGAGTCTTCTGTCAGAAGTATGCAGAATCATCGAGATCGCTCTATTCGAGCTATTTAATGCGAGAAACACGTTATCTGGTGTTTTGATCACTCCACAGGGCGTTTGAAATGCAGAACCGGCGATATCTTGGTTTTCGTGGGGTTTCCAGATGAGATAAGCATTTTCAGTGATAATCCTCATGATTCTTCTGTGACAAGGATGCAGAATCACCGAAATCGCTGTTTTCGTGCTATTGAATGCGAAAAACAGGTTTTGGGGTGTTTTCAGCACTCCACAGTGCGTTTGACATGCGGAAACTGCAATATATTCGGTTTCGATGGGTTTCCAGATGAGATATGCATTTTCAGTGATAAGGTTCATGATTCTTCTGTGACAAGTGTGCAGAATCATCTAGATCGCTCTTTTCGAGCTATTTAATGCGAGAAACACGTTTTCTGGTGTATTCACCACTCCACAGTACGTTTGACATGCAGAACCGGCGACATCGTGGTTTTCGTCGGGTTTCAAGCTGAGATATGCATTTTCTGCGATAATCTTGGTGTTTCATTTATGAGAAGTATGCAGAATCATCGAGAACGCTCTTTTCGAGTTAGTTAATGCGAAAAAACAAGTTTTCTGGTGTTTTGACCACTCCACAGTGAGTTTGATATGTAGAGCCGCCGATAACTTGGTTTTCGTGGGGTTTCCAGCTGAGATATGCCGTTTCTGCGATAATCTTGGTGAGTCTTCTGTCAGAAGTATGCAGAATCATCGAGATCGCTCGTTTCGAGATACTTAATGCGAGAAACACGTTATCTGGTTGTTTTCACCACTCTACAGTGCGTTTGATATGCAGAAACGGAGATATCTTGGTTTCGGTCGGGTTTCAAGCTGAGATATGCATTTTCTGCGATAATCTTGGTGAGACTTTAGTCAGAAGTATGCAGAATCATCTAGATCGCACGTTTCGAGCTATTTAATGCGAGAAACACGTTTTCTGGTGTTTTCACCACTCCACAGTGCGTTTGATATGCAGAACCGGCGACATCGTGGTTTTCGTCGGGTTTCAAGCTGAGATATGCATTTTCTGCGATAATATTGGTGAGACTTCAGTCAGAAGTATGCAGAATCACCTAGATCGCTCGTTTCCAGCTATTTAATGCGAAAAAACAAGTTTTCTGGTGTTTTGACCACTCCACAGTGCGTTTGATATGTAGAGCCGCCGATAACTTGGTTTTCGTGGGGTTTCCAGCTGAGATATGCAGTTTCTGCGATAATCTTGGTGAGTCTTCTGTCAAAAGTATGCAGAATCATCGAGATCGCTCGTTTCGAGCTATTTAATGCGAGAAACACGTTATCTGGTGTTTTGATCACTCCACAGGGCGTTTGAAATGCAGAACCGGCGATATCTTGGTTTTCGTGGGATTTCCAGATGAGATATGCATTTTCTGCGATAATATTGGTGAGACTTCAGTCAGAAGTATGCAGAATCATCGAGATCGCTCTATTCGAGCTATTTAATGCGAGAAACACGTTATCTTGTGTTTTGATCACTCCACAGGGCGTTTGAAATGCAGAACCGGTGATATCTTGGTTTTCGTGGGGTTTCCAGATGAGATATGCATTTTCTGCGATAACATTGGTGAGACTTCAGTCAGAAGTATGCAGAATCATCTAGATCGCTCGTTTCGAGCTATTTAATGCGAAAAAACAAGATTTCTGGTGTTTTGACCACTCCACAGTGTGTTTGATATGTAGAGCCGCCGATAACTTGGTTTTCGTGGGGTTTCCAGCTGAGATATGCAGTTTCTGCGATAATCTTGGTGAGACTTCAGTCAGAAGTATGCAGAATCATCTAGATCGCTCGTTTCGAGCTATTTAATCCCAAAAAAAAAGTTTTCTGGTGTTTTGACCACTCCACAGTGCGTTTGATATGTAGAGCCGCCAATAACTTGGTTTTCGTGGGGTTTCCAGCTGAAATATGCATTTTCTGCGATAATCTTGGTGTTTCATTTATGAGAAGTATGCAGAATCATCGATATCGCTCTTTTCGAGCTATTTAATGCGAGGAACACGTTATCTGGTGTTTTGACCACTCCACAGTGCGTTTGATATGTAGAGCCGCCGATAACTTGGTTTTCGTGGGGTTTCCAGCTGAAATATGCATTTTTTGCGATAATCTTTGTGTTTCATCTATGAGAAGTATGCAGAATCATCTAGATCGCTCGTTTCGAGCTATTTGATGCGAGAAACGCGTTATCTGGTTGTTTTCACCACTCCACAGTGCGTTTTATATGAAGAACCGGCGACATCTTGATTTTCGTGAGGTTTCAACCTGAGATATGCATTTTCTGCGATAATATTGGTGAGACTTCTGTCCGAAGTATGCAGAATCATCTAGATCGCTTGTTTCGAGCTATTTAATCCGAAAAAAAAAGTTTTCTGGTGTTTTGACCACTCCACAGTGCGTTTGATATGTAGAGCCACCGATAACTTGGTTTTCGTGGGGTTTCCAGCTGAGGTATGCAGTTTCTGCGATAATCTTGGTGAGACTTCAGTCAGAAGTATGCAGAATCATCAAGATCGCTCGTTTCGAGCTATTTAATCCGAAAAAAAAAGTTTTCTGGTGTTTTGACCACTCCACAGTGCGTTTGATATGTAGATCCACCGATAACTTGGTTTTCGTGGGGTTTCCAACTGAAATATGCATTTTCTGCGATAATCTTGGTGAGTCTTCTGTCAGAAGTATGCAGAATCATCGAGATCGCTCTATTCGAGCTATTTAATGCGAGAAACACGTTATCTGGTGTTTTGATCACTCCACAGGGCGTTTGAAATGCAGAACCGGTGATATCTTGGTTTTCGTGGGGTTTCCAGATGAGATATGCATTTTCTGCGATAACATTGGTGAGACTTCAGTCAGAAGTATGCAGAATCATCTATATCGCTCGTTTCGAGCTATTTAATGCGAAAAAAAAAGTTTTCTGGTGTTTTGACCACTCCACAGTGCGTTTGATATGTAGAGCCACCGATAATTTGGTTTTCGTGGGGTTTCCAGCTGAAATATGCATTTTCTGCGATAATCTTGGAGAGTCTTCTGTCAGAAGTATGCAGAATCATCGAGATCGCTCTATTCGAGCTATTTAATGCGAGAAACACGTTATCTGGTGTTTTGATCACTCCACAGGGCGTTTGAAATGCAGAACCGGCGATATCTTGGTTTTCGTGGGGTTTCCAGATGAGATAAGCATTTTCAGTGATAATCCTCATGATTCTTCTGTGACAAGGATGCAGAATCACCGAAATCGCTGTTTTCGTGCTATTGAATGCGAAAAACAGGTTTTGGGGTGTTTTCAGCACTCCACAGTGCGTTTGACATGCGGAAACTGCAATATATTCGGTTTCGATGGGTTTCCAGATGAGATATGCATTTTCAGTGATAAGGTTCATGATTCTTCTGTGACAAGTGTGCAGAATCATCTAGATCGCTCTTTTCGAGCTATTTAATGCGAGAAACACGTTTTCTGGTGTATTCACCACTCCACAGTACGTTTGACATGCAGAACCGGCGACATCGTGGTTTTCGTCGGGTTTCAAGCTGAGATATGCATTTTCTGCGATAATCTTGGTGTTTCATTTATGAGAAGTATGCAGAATCATCGAGAACGCTCTTTTCGAGTTAGTTAATGCGAAAAAACAAGTTTTCTGGTGTTTTGACCACTCCACAGTGAGTTTGATATGTAGAGCCGCCGATAACTTGGTTTTCGTGGGGTTTCCAGCTGAGATATGCCGTTTCTGCGATAATCTTGGTGAGTCTTCTGTCAGAAGTATGCAGAATCATCGAGATCGCTCGTTTCGAGATACTTAATGCGAGAAACACGTTATCTGGTTGTTTTCACCACTCTACAGTGCGTTTGATATGCAGAAACGGAGATATCTTGGTTTCGGTCGGGTTTCAAGCTGAGATATGCATTTTCTGCGATAATCTTGGTGAGACTTTAGTCAGAAGTATGCAGAATCATCTAGATCGCACGTTTCGAGCTATTTAATGCGAGAAACACGTTTTCTGGTGTTTTCACCACTCCACAGTGCGTTTGATATGCAGAACCGGCGACATCGTGGTTTTCGTCGGGTTTCAAGCTGAGATATGCATTTTCTGCGATAATATTGGTGAGACTTCAGTCAGAAGTATGCAGAATCACCTAGATCGCTCGTTTCCAGCTATTTAATGCGAAAAAACAAGTTTTCTGGTGTTTTGACCACTCCACAGTGCGTTTGATATGTAGAGCCGCCGATAACTTGGTTTTCGTGGGGTTTCCAGCTGAGATATGCAGTTTCTGCGATAATCTTGGTGAGTCTTCTGTCAAAAGTATGCAGAATCATCGAGATCGCTCGTTTCGAGCTATTTAATGCGAGAAACACGTTATCTGGTTGTTTTCACCACTCCACAGTGCGTTTGATATTCAGAAACGGAGATATCGTGGTTTCGGCCGGGTTTCAAAATGAGATATGCATTTTCTGCGATAATCTTGGTGAGACTTTAGTCAGAAGTATGCAGAATCATCTAGATCGCTCGTTTCGAGCTATTTAATGCGAGAAACACGTTTTCTGGTGTTTTCACCACCCCACAGTGCGTTTGATATGCAGAACCGGCGACATCGTGGTTTTCGTCGGGTTTCAAGCTGAGATATGCATTTTCTGCGATAATATTGGTGAGACTTCAGTCAGAAGTATGCAGAATCACCTAGATCGCTAGTTTCCAGCTACTTAATGCGAAAAAACAAGTTTTCTGGTGTTTTGACCACTCCACAGTGCGTTTGATATGTAGAGCCGCCGATAACTTGGTTTTCGTTGGGTTTCCAGCTGAAATATGCATTTTCTGCGATAATCTTGGTGTTTCATTTATGAGAAGTATGCAGAATCATCGAGAACGCTCTTTTCGAGTTAGTTAATGCGAAAAAACAAGTTTTCTGGTGTTTTGACCACTCCACAGTGAGTTTGATATGTAGAGCCGCCGATAACTTGGTTTTCGAGGGGTTTCCAGCTGAGATATGTAGTTTCTGCGATAATCTTGGTGAGTCTTCTGTCAGAAGTATGCAGAATCATCGAGATCGCTCGTTTCGAGCTATTTAATGCGAGAAACACGTTATCTGGTTGTTTTCACCACTCTACAGTGCGTTTGATATGCAGAAACGGAGATATCTTGGTTTCGGTCGGGTTTCAAGCTGAGATGTGCATTTTCTGCGATAATCTTGGTGAGACTTTAGTCAGAAGTATGCAGAATCATCTAGATCGCACGTTTCGAGCTATTTAATGCGAAAAAACAAGTTTTCTGGTGTTTTGACCACTCCACAGTGCGTTTGATATGTAGAGCCGCCGATAACTTGGTTTTCGTGGGGTTTCCAGCTGAAATATGCATTTTCTGCGATAATCTTTGTGTTTCATCTTTGAGAAGTATGCAGAATCATCCAGAACGCTCTTTTCGAGCTAGTTAATGCGTGTAACACGTTTTCTGGTGTTTTCACCACTCCACAGTGCGTCTGATATGCAGAACCGGCGATATCTTGATTTTCGTGGTGTTTCCAGCTGAGATATGCATTTTCTGCGATAATATTGGTGAGACTTCTGTCCGAAGTATGCAGTATCATCGATATCGCTCTTTTCGAGCTATTTAATGCGACAAACACGTTATCTGGTGTTTTGACCACTCCACAGTGCGTTTGATATTTAGAGCCGCCGATAACTTCGTTTTCGTGGGGTTTCCAGCTGAAATATGCATTTTCTGCGATAATCTTGGTGAGTCTTCTGTCAGAAGTATGCTGAATCATCTAGATCGCACTTTTCGAGCTATTTAATATGAGAAACACGTTATCTGGTGTTTTCACCACTCCACAGTGCGTTTGATATGCAGAACCAGCGATATCTTGGTTTTCGTGGGGTTTCAAGCTGAGATATTCATTTTCTGCAATAATATTGGTGAGACTTCAGTCAGAGGTATGCTGAATCATCTAGATCGCTCTTTTCGAGCTACTTATTGCACGAAACACGTTTTCTGCTGTTTTCACCACTCCGCAGTACGTTTGACATGCAGAACCGGCGACATCTTGATTTTCGTGATGTTTCTATCTGAGATATGCATTTTCTGCGATAATATTGGTGAGACTTCAGTCAGAATTATGCAGAATCATCTAGATCGCACGTTTCGAGCTATTTATTGCGAAAAAACAAGTTTTCTGGTGTTTTGACCACTCCACAGTGCGTTTGATATGTAGAATTGCCGATAACTTGGTTTTCGTGGGGTTTCCAGCTGAAATATGCATTTTCTGCGATAATCTTGGTGTTTCATCTATGAGAAGTATGCAGAATCATCGAGAACGCACTTTTCGAGCTAGTTAATGCGAGAAACACGTTGTCTGGTTGTTTTCACCACTCCACAGTGCGTTTGATATACAGATCCGGCGACATCTTGATTTTCGTGATGTTTCTAGCTGAGATATGCATTTTCTGCGATAATATTGGTGAGACTTCTGTCCGAAGTATGCAGAATCATCGAGATCGCTCTTTTCGAGCTATTTAATGCGAGAAACACGTTATCTGGTGTTTTCACCACTCCACAGTGCGTTTGATATGCAGTACCAGCGATATCTTGGTTTTCGTGGGGTTTCAAGCTGAGATATGCATTTTTTACGATAATCTTGGTGAGACTTCAGTCCGAAGTATGCAGAATCATCGAGATCGCTCTATTCGAGCTATTTTATGCGACAAACACGTTATCTGGTGTTTTCAGCACTCCACAGTGCGTTTGATATGCAGATCCAGCGATATCTTGGTTTTCGTGGGGTTTCAAGCTGAGATATGCATTTTTTACGATAATCTTGGTGAGACTTCTGTCCGAAGTATGCTTAATCATCGAGATCGCTCGTTTTGAGCTATTTATTGCGAGAAACACGTTATCTGGTGTTTTCACCACTCCGCAGTGCGTATGATATGCAGAACCGGCGATATCTTGGTTTTCGTGGGGTTTCAAGCTGAGATATGCATTTTCTGCGATAATCTTGGTGAGACTTCTGTCCGAAGTATGTTGAAACACCGAGATCGCTCTTTTGGAGCTAGTTAATGCGAGAAAAACCTTATCCGGTGTTTTCACCACTCCACAGTGCGTTTGATATGCAGAACCAGCGATATCTTGGCTTTCGTGGGGTTTCAAGCTGAGATATACATTTTTTACGATAATCTTGGTGAGACTTCTGTCCGAAGTATGAAGAATCATCGAGATCGCTCTATTCGAGCTATTTAATGCGAGAAACTCGTTTTCTGGGGTTTTCACCACTCCACAGTTTGTTGGATATGCAGAACCGGAGATATCTTGGTTTTCGTGGGGTTTCAAGCTGAGATATGCATTTCCTGCGATAATCTTGGTAAGACTTCTGTCCGAAGTATGCTGAATCATCGAGATCGCTCTTTTCGAGCTATTTAATGCGAGAAACACGTTCTCTGGTTGTTTTCACCACTCCACAGTGCGTTTGATATGCAGAACCGGCAACATCTTGATTTTCGTGAGGTTTCGAGCTGAGATATGCATTTTCTGCGATAATATTGGTGAGACTTCAGTCAGAAGTATGCAGAATCATCTAGATCGCTCTTTTCGAACTACTTAATGCACGAAACACGTTTTCTGGTGTTTTCACCACTCCACAGTACGTTTGACATGCAGAACCGGAGATATCTTGGTTTCGGTCGGGTTTCAAGCTGAGATATGCATTTTCTACGATAATCTGGGTGAGACTTCTGTCAGAAGTATGCAGGATCTTCGAGAACGCTCTTTTCGAGCTATTTAATGCGAGAAACACGTTATCTGGTGTTTTCACCACTCCACAGTGCGTATGATATGCAGAACCGGCGATATCTTGGTTTTCGTGGGGTTTCAAGCTGAGATATGCATTTTCTGCGATAATCTTGGTGAGACTTCTGTCCGAAGTATGCTGAAACATCGAGATCGCTCTTTTCGAGCTAGTTAATGCGAGAAAAACCTTATCCGGTGTTTTCACCACTCCACAGTGCGTTTGATATGCAGAACCGGCGATATCTTGGTTTTCGTGGGGTTTCAAGCTGAGACATGTATTTTCTGCGATAATCTTGGTGAGACTTCTGTCCGAAGTATGCTGAATCATCGAGATCGCTCTTTTCGAGCTAGTTAGTGCGAGAAACACGTTATCTGGTGTTTTCACCACTCCTACTGCGTTTGATATGCAGAACCGGCGATATCTTGATTTTCGTGGTGTTTCCAGCTGAGATATGCATTTTCTGCGATAATCTTGGTGGGTCTTTTGTCAGAAGGATGCAGAATCATCTAGATCGCTCTTTTCGAGCTACTTAATGCACGAAACACGTTTTCTGGTGTTTTCACCACTCCACAGTACGTTTGAAATGCAGAACCGGAGATATCTTGGTTTCGGTCGGGTTTCAAGATGAGATATGCATTTTCTACGATAATCCTGGTGAGGCTTCTGTCAGATGTATACAGAATCTTCGAGAACGCGCTTTTCCAGCTATTTAATGCGAGAAACACGTTATCTGGTGCTTTCACCACTCCACAGTGCGTTTGATATGCAGAACCGGCGATATCTTCGTTTTCGTGGGGTTTCAAGCTGAGATATGCATTTTCTGCGATAATCTTGGTGAGACTTCTGTCAGAAGTATGCTGAATCATCGAGATCGCTCTTTTCGAGCTAGTTAGTGCGAGAAACACGTTATCTGGTGTTTTTCACCACTACACAGTGCGTTTGATATGCAGTACAGTAGATATCTTGGTTTTCGTGGGGTTTCAAGCTGAGATATGCATTTTTTATGATAATTTTGGTGAGACTTCTGTCCGAAGTATGCAGAATCATCGAGATCGCTCGTTTCGAGCTATATAATGCGAGAAACACGTTATCTGGTGTTTTCACCACTCCTAGTGCGTTTGATATGCAGAACCGGCGATATCTTGGTTTTCGTGGGGTTTCAAGCTGAGATATGCATTTTCTGCGATAATCTTGGTGAGACTTCTGTCCGAAGTATGCTGAATCATCGAGATCGCTCTTTTCGAGCTATTTAATGCGAGAAACACGTTTTCTGGGGTTTTCACCACTCCACAGTTCTTTGGATATGCAGAACAGGAGATATCTTGGTTTGTGTGGGGTTTCAAGCAGAGATATGCATTTTCTGCGATAATCTTGGTGAGACTTCTGTTAGAAGTATGCTGAATCATCTAGATCGCTCGTTTCGAGCTATTTAATGCGAGAAACACGTTTTCTGGTGTTTTCACCACCCCACAGTGCGTTTGATATGCAGAACCGGCGACATCGTGGTTTTCGTCGGGTTTCAAGCTGAGATATGCATTTTCTGCGATAATCTTGGTGTTTCATTTAGGAGAAGTATGCAGAATCATCGAGAACGCACTTTTCGAGCTAGTTAATGCGAGAAACACGTTGTCTGGTTGTTTTCACCACTCCACAGTGCGTTTGATATACAGATCCGGCGACATCTTGATTTTCGTGATGTTTCTAGCTGAGATATGCATTTTCTGCGATAATATTGGTGAGACTTCTGTCCGAAGTATGCAGAATCATCGAGATCGCTCTTTTCGAGCTATTTAATGCGAGAAACACGTTATCTGGTGTTTTCACCACTCCACAGTGCGTTTGATATGCAGTACCAGCGATATCTTGGTTTTCGTGGGGTTTCAAGCTGAGATATGCATTTTTTACGATAATCTTGGTGAGACTTCAGTCCGAAGTATGCAGAATCATCGAGATCGCTCTATTCGAGCTATTTTATGCGACAAACACGTTATCTGGTGTTTTCAGCACTCCACAGTGCGTTTGATATGCAGATCCAGCGATATCTTGGTTTTCGTGGGGTTTCAAGCTGAGATATGCATTTTTTACGATAATCTTGGTGAGACTTCTGTCCGAAGTATGCTTAATCATCGAGATCGCTCGTTTTGAGCTATTTATTGCGAGAAACACGTTATCTGGTGTTTTCACCACTCCGCAGTGCGTATGATATGCAGAACCGGCGATATCTTGGTTTTCGTGGGGTTTCAAGCTGAGATATGCATTTTCTGCGATAATCTTGGTGAGACTTCTGTCCGAAGTATGTTGAAACACCGAGATCGCTCTTTTCGAGCTAGTTAATGCGAGAAAAACCTTATCCGGTGTTTTCACCACTCCACAGTGCGTTTGATATGCAGAACCAGCGATATCTTGGCTTTCGTGGGGTTTCAAGCTGAGATATACATTTTTTACGATAATCTTGGTGAGACTTCTGTCCGAAGTATGAAGAATCATCGAGATCGCTCTATTCGAGCTATTTAATGCGAGAAACTCGTTTTCTGGGGTTTTCACCACTCCACAGTTTGTTGGATATGCAGAACCGGAGATATCTTGGTTTTCGTGGGGTTTCAAGCTGAGATATGCATTTCCTGCGATAATCTTGGTAAGACTTCTGTCCGAAGTATGCTGAATCATCGAGATCGCTCTTTTCGAGCTATTTAATGCGAGAAACACGTTCTCTGGTTGTTTTCACCACTCCACAGTGCGTTTGATATGCAGAACCGGCAACATCTTGATTTTCGTGAGGTTTCGAGCTGAGATATGCATTTTCTGCGATAATATTGGTGAGACTTCAGTCAGAAGTATGCAGAATCATCTAGATCGCTCTTTTCGAACTACTTAATGCACGAAACACGTTTTCTGGTGTTTTCACCACTCCACAGTACGTTTGACATGCAGAACCGGAGATATCTTTGTTTCGGTCGGGTTTCAAGCTGAGATATGCATTTTCCTAGATATTCCTGGTGAGACTTCTGTCAGAAGTATGCAGAATCTTCGAGATCGCACTTTTCGAGCTATTTAATGCGAGAAACACGTTATCTGTGTTTTCACCACTCCACAGTTGGTTTGATATGCAGAACCGGCGATATTTTGGTTTTCGTCGGGTTTCAAGCTGAGATATGCATTTTCTACGATAATCTTGGTGAAACATCTGTCCGAAGTATGCAGAAACATCGAGAGCGCTCTTTTCGAGCTATTTAATGCGAGAAACACGTTTTCTGGGGTTTTCACCACTCCACAGTTCGTTGGATATGCAGAACAGTAGATATCTTGGTTTTCGTGGGGTTTCAAGCAGAGATATGTATTTTCTGCGATAATCTTGGTGAGACTTCTGTTAGAAGTATGCAGAATCATCGAGATCGCACATTTCGAGCTATTTAATGCGAGAAACACGTTTTCTGGGGTTTTCACCACTCCACAGTTCGTTGGATATGCAGAACAGTAGATATCTTGGTTTTCGTGGGGTTTCAAGCAGAGATATGTATTTTCTGCGATAATCTTGGTGAGACTTCTGTTAGAAGTATGCAGAATCATCGAGATCGCACATTTCGAGCTATTTAATGCGAGAAACACGTTGTCTGGTTGTTTTCTCCACTCCACAGTGCATTTGATATGCAGAACCGGCAACATCTTGATTTTCGTGAGGTTTCGAGCTGAGATATGCATTTTCTGCGATAATATTGGTGAGACTTCAGTCAGAAGTATGCAGAATCATCTAGATCGCTCTTTTCGAGCTACTGAATGCACGAAACACGTTTTCTGGTGTTTTCACCACTCCACAGTGCGTTTGATATGCAGAACCGGCGATATCTTGGTTTTCGTGGGGTTTCAAGCTGAGATATACATTTTTTACGATAATCTTGGTGAGACTTCTGTCCGAAGTATGAAGAATCATCGAGATCGCTCTATTCGAGCTATTTAATGCGAGAAACTCGTTTTCTGGGGTTTTCACCACTCCACAGTTTGTTGGATATGCAGAACCGGAGATATCTTGGTTTTCGTGGGGTTTCAAGCTGAGATATGCATTTTCTGCGATAATCTTGGTGAGACTTCTGTCCGAAGTATGCTGAAACATCGAGATCGCTCTTTTCGAGCTAGTTAATGCGAGAAAAACCTTATCCGGTGTTTTCACCACTCCACAGTGCGTTTGATATGCAGAACCGGCGATATCTTGGTTTTCGTGGGGTTTCAAGCTGAGACATGTATTTTCTGCGATAATCTTGGTGAGACTTCTGTCCGAAGTATGCTGAATCATCGAGATCGCTCTTTTCGAGCTAGTTAGTGCGAGAAACACGTTATCTGGTGTTTTCACCACTCCTACTGCGTTTGATATGCAGAACCGGCGATATCTTGATTTTCGTGGTGTTTCCAGCTGAGATATGCATTTTCTGCGATAATCTTGGTGGGTCTTTTGTCAGAAGGATGCAGAATCATCTAGATCGCTCTTTTCGAGCTACTTAATGCACGAAACACGTTTTCTGGTGTTTTCACCACTCCACAGTACGTTTGAAATGCAGAACCGGAGATATCTTGGTTTCGGTCGGGTTTCAAGATGAGATATGCATTTTCTACGATAATCCTGGTGAGACTTCTGTCAGATGTATACAGAATCTTCGAGAACGCGCTTTTCCAGCTATTTAATGCGAGAAACACGTTATCTGGTGCTTTCACCACTCCACAGTGCGTTTGATATGCAGAACCGGCGATATCTTCGTTTTCGTGGGGTTTCAAGCTGAGATATGCATTTTCTGCGATAATCTTGGTGAGACTTCTGTCAGAAGTATGCTGAATCATCGAGATCGCTCTTTTCGAGCTAGTTAGTGCGAGAAACACGTTATCTGGTGTTTTTCACCACTACACAGTGCGTTTGATATGCAGTACAGTAGATATCTTGGTTTTCGTGGGGTTTCAAGCTGAGATATGCATTTTTTATGATAATTTTGGTGAGACTTCTGTCCGAAGTATGCAGAATCATCGAGATCGCTCGTTTCGAGCTATATAATGCGAGAAACACGTTATCTGTTGTTTTCACCACTCCTAGTGCGTTTGATATGCAGAACCGGCGATATCTTGGTTTTCGTGGGGTTTCAAGCTGAGATATGCATTTTCTGCGATAATCTTGGTGAGACTTCTGTCCGAAGTATGCTGAATCATCGAGATCGCTCTTTTCGAGCTATTTAATGCGAGAAACACGTTTTCTGGGGTTTTCACCACTCCACAGTTCTTTGGATATGCAGAACAGGAGATATCTTGGTTTGTGTGGGGTTTCAAGCAGAGATATGCATTTTCTGCGATAATCTTGGTGAGACTTCTGTCCGAAGTATGCTGAATCATCGAGATCGCTCTTTTCGAGCTATTTAATGCGAGAAACACGTTTTCTGGGGTTTTCACCACTCCACAGTTCTTTGGATATGCAGAACAGGAGATATCTTGGTTTGTGTGGGGTTTCAAGCAGAGATATGCATTTTCTGCGATAATCTTGGTGAGACTTCTGTTAGAAGTATGCTGAATCATCGAGATCGCTCTTTTCGAGCTAGTTAGTGCGAGAAACACGTTATCTGGTGTTTTTCACCACTACACAGTGCGTTTGATATGCAGTACAGTAGATATCTTGGTTTTCGTGGGGTTTCAAGCTGAGATATGCATTTTTTATGATAATTTTGGTGAGACTTCTGTCCGAAGTATGCTGAATCATCGAGATCGCTCTTTTCGAGCTATTTAATGCGAGAAACACGTTTTCTGGGGTTTTCACCACTCCACAGTTCTTTGGATATGCAGAACAGGAGATATCTTGGTTTGTGTGGGGTTTCAAGCAGAGATATGCATTTTCTGCGATAATCTTGGTGGGTCTTTTGTCAGAAGGATGCAGAATCATCTAGATCGCTCTTTACGAGCTACTTAATGCACGAAACACGTTTTCTGGTGTTTTCACCACTCCACAGTACGTTTGAAATGCAGGACCGGAGATATCTTGGTTTCGGTCGGGTTTCAAGCTGAGATATGCATTTTCTACCATAATCCTGGTGAGACTTCTGTCAGATGTATGCAGAATCTTCGAGAACGCTCGTTTCGAGCTAGTTAGTGCGAGAAACACGTTATCTGGTGTTTTCACCACTCCACAGTGCGTTTGATATGCAGAACAGTAGATACCTTGCTTTTCGTGGGGTTTCAAGCTGAGATATGCATTTTCTGCGATAATCTTGTTGAGACTTCTGTCCTAAGTATGCAGAATCATCGAGATCGCTCGTTTCGAGCTACTTAATGCGAGAAACACGTTATCTGGTGTTTTCACCACTCCACAGTGCGTTGGATATGCAGAACCGGAGATATTTTGGTTTTCATCGGGTTTCAAGCTGAGATATGCATTTTCTACGATAAGCTTGGTGAGACATCTGTCCGAAGTATGCAGAAACATCGAGAGCGCTCTGTTCGAGCTACTTAATGCGAGAAACACGTTTTCTGGGGTTTTCACAACTCGACAGTTCTTTGGATATGCAGAACAGGAGATATCTTGGTTTGTGTGGGGTTTCAAGCAGAGATATGCATTTTCTGCGATAATCTTGGTGAGACTTCTGTTAGAAGTATGCAGAATCATCGAGATCGCACTTTTCGAGCTATTTAATGCGAGAAACACGTTTTCTGGGGTTTTCACCACTCCACAGTTCTTTGGATATGCAGAACAGGAGATATCTAGGATTTCGTGGGGTTTCAAGCTGAGATATGCATTTTTTACGATAATCATGGTGAGACTTCTGTCCGAAGTATGCAGAATCATCGAGATCGCACTTATCGAGCTATTTAATGCGAGAAACACGTTATCTGGAGTTTTCAGCACTCCACAGTGCGTTTGATATGCAGAACCGGCGATATTTTGGTTTTCGTGGGGTATCAAGCTCAGATATGCATTTTCTGCGATAATCTTGGTAAGATTTCAGTCCGAAGTATGCAGAATCATCGAGATCGCACTTTTCGAGCTATTTAATGCGAGAAACACGTTATCTGGTGTTTTCACCACACCACAGTGCGTTTGATATGCAGAACCAGCGATATCTAGGATTTCGTGGGGTTTCAAGCTGAGATATGCATTTTTTACGATAATCATGGTGAGACTTCTGTCCGAAGTATGCAGAATCATCGAGATCGCTCTTTTCGAGCTATTTAATGCGAGAAACACGTTTTCTGGGGTTTTCACCTCACCACAGTTCGTTGTATATGCAGAACAGGTGATATCTTGGTTTTCGTGGGGTTTCAAGATGAGATATGCATTTTCTGCGATAATCTTGGTGAGACTTCTGTCCGAAGTATGCTGAATCATCGAGATCGCTCTTTTCGAGCTATTTAATGCGAGAAACACGTTTTCTGGGGTTTTCACCACTCCACAGTTCTTTGGATATGCAGAACAGGAGATATCTTGGTTTGTGTGGGGTTTCAAGCAGAGATATGCATTTCCTGCGATAATCTTGGTGAGACTTCTGTTAGAAGTATGCAGAATCATCGAGATCGCACTTTTCGAGCTATTTAATGCGAGAAACACGTTATCTGGTGTTTTCACCACTCCACAGTGCGTTTGATATGCAGAACCGGCGATATTTTGGTTTTCGTGGGGTTTCAAGCTGAGATATGCATTTTTTACAATAATTTTGGTGAGACTTCTGTCCGAAGTATGCAGAATTATCGATATCGCACTTTTCGAGCTATTTAATGCGAGAAACACGTTATCTGGTGTTTTCACCACTCCGCAGTGCGTTTGATATGCAGAACCAGCGATATCTAGGATTTCGTGGGGTTTCAAGCTGAGATATGCATTTTCTGCGATAATCTTGGTGGGTCTTTTGTCAGAAGGATGCAGAATCATCTAGATCGCTCTTTTTGAGCTACTTAATGCACGAAACACGTTTTCTGGTGTTTTCACCACTCCACAGTACGTTTGAAATGCAGAACCGGAGATATCTTGGTTTCGGTCGGGTTTCAAGCTGAGATATGCATTTTCTACGATAATCCTGGTGAGACTTCTGTCAGATGTATGCAGAATCTTCGAGAACGCTCGTTTCGAGCTAGTTAGTGCGAGAAACACGTTATCTGGTGTTTTCACCACTCCACAGTGCGTTTGATATGCAGAACAGTAGATACCTTGCTTTTCGTGGGGTTTCAAGCTGAGATATGCATTTTCTGCGATAATCTTGTTGAGACTTCTGTCCGAAGTATGCAGAATCATCGAGATCGCTCGTTTCGAGCTACTTAATGCGAGAAACACGTTATCTGGTGTTTTCACCACTCCACAGTGCGTTGGATATGCAGAACCGGAGATATTTTGGTTTTCGTCGGGTTTCAAGCTGAGATATGCATTTTCTACGATAAGCTTGGTGAGACATCTGTCCGAAGTATGCAGAAACATCGAGAGCGCTCTTTTCGAGCTACTTAATGCGAGAAACACGTTTTCTGGGGTTTTCACCACTCCACAGTTCTTTGGATATGCAGAACAGGAGATATCTTGGTTTGTGTGGGGTTTCAAGCAGAGATATGCATTTTCTGCGATAATCTTGGTGAGACTTCTGTTAGAAGTATGCAGAATCATCGAGATCGCACTTTTCGAGCTATTTAATGCGAGAAACACGTTTTCCGGGGTTTTCACCACTCCACAGTTCTTTGGATATGCAGAACAGGAGATATCTTGGTTTGTGTGGGGTTTCAAGCAGAGATATGCATTTTCTGCGATAATCTTGGTGAGACTTCTGTTAGAAGTATGCAGAATCATCGAGATCGCACTTTTCGAGCTATTTAATGCGAGAAACACGTTATCTGGTGTTTTCACCACTCCACAGTGCGTTTGATATGCAGAACCGGCGATATTTTGGTTTTCGTGGGGTATCAAGCTCAGATATGCATTTTCTGCGATAATCTTGGTGAGACTTCTGTCCGAAGTGTGTAGAATCATCGAGATCGCTCTTTTCGAGCTATTTAATGCGAGAAACACGTTTTCTGGGGTTTTCACAACACCACAGTTCGTTGTATATGCAGAACAGGTGATATCTTGGTTTTCGTGGGGATTCAAGGTGAGATATGCAATTTCTGCGATAATCTTGGTGAGACTTCTGTCCGAAGTATGCTTAATCATCGAGATCGCTCGTTTCGAGCTATTTAATGCGAGAAACACGTTATCTTGTGATTTCAGCACTCCACAGTGCGTTTGTAATGCAGAACCAGCGATATCTGGGTTTTCGTGGGGTTTCAAGCTGAGATATGCATTTTTTACGATAATCTTGGTGAGACTTCTGTCCGAAGTATGCAGAATCATCGAGATCGCTCTATTCGTGCTATCTAATGCGACAAACACGTTATCTGTTGTTTTCAGCACTCCACAGTGCGTTTGATATGCAGAACCAGCGATAACTAGGTTTTCGTGGGGTTTCAAGCTGAGATATGCATTTTTTACGATAATCTTGGTGAGACTTCTGTCCGAAGTATGCAGAATCATCGAGATCGCTGTTTTCGAGCTATTTAATGCGAGAAACAAGTTATCTAGTGTTTTCACCACTCCACAGTGCGTATGATATGCAGAACCGACGATATCTTGGTTTTCGTGGGGTTTCAAGCTCAGATATGCATTTTCTGCGATAATCTTGGTGAGACTTCTGTCCGAAGTATGCAGAATCATCGAGATCGCACTTTTCGAGTTATTTAATGCGAGAAACACGTTATCTGGTGTTTTCACCTCTCCACAGTGCGTTTGACATGCAGAACCGGCGATATCTTGGTTTTCGTGGGGTTTCAAGCTGAGATATGGATTATCTGCGATAATCTTGGTGAGACTTCTGTCCGAAGTATGCAGAATCATCGAGATCGCACTTTTCGAGCTATTTAATGCGAGAAACACGTTATCTGGTGTTTTCACCACTCCACAGTGCGTTTGATATGCACAACCGGCGATATCTTGGTTTTTGTGGCGTTTCAAGCTCAGATATGCATTTTCTGCGATAATCTTGGTGAGACTTCTGTCCGAAGTATGCAGAATCATCGAGATCGCTCTTTTCGACCTATTTAATGCGAGCAAACACGTTATCTGGTGTTTTCAACACTCCACAGTGCGTTTGATATGCAGAACCAGCGAAATCTTGGTTTTCGTGGGGTTTCAAGCTGAGATATGCATTTTTTACGATAATCATGGTGAGACTTCTGTCCGAAGTATGCAGAATCATCGAGATCGCACTTTTCGAGCTATTTAATGCGAGAAACACGTTATCTGGTGTTTTCAGCACTCCACAGTGCGTTTGATATGCAGAACCAGCGATATCTTTGTGTTCGTGGGGTTTCAAGCTCAGATATGCATCTTCTGTGATGATCTTGGTGAGACTTCTGTCCGAAGTATGCAGAATCATCGAGATCGCTCTTTTCGACCTATTTAATGCGAGCGAACACGTTATCTGGTGTTTTCACCACTCCACAGTGCGTTTGATATGCAGAACCAGCGAAATCTTGGTTTTCGTGGGGTTTCAAGCTGAGATATGCATTTTTTATGATAATCTTGGTGAGACTTCTGTCCGAAGTATGCTTAATCTTCGAGATCGCTCTATTCGAGCTATTTAATGCGAGAAACACGTTATCTGGTGTTTTCAGCATTCCACAGTGCGTTTGATATGCAGAACCAGCGATATCTTGGCTTTCGTGGGGTTTCAAGCTGAGATATGCATTTTTTACGATAATCTTGGTGAGACTTCTGTCCGATGTATGCAGAATCATCGAGATCGCACTTGTCGAGCTATTTAATGCGAGAAACACGTTATCTGGTGTTTTCACCACTCCACAGTGCGTTTGATATGCAGAACAGGAGATATCTTGGTTTCGTGGGGTTTCTAGCAGAGATATGCATTTTCTGCGATAATCATGGTGAGACTTCTGTCCGAAGTGTGCAGAATCATCGAGATCGCTCTGTTCGAGCTATTTAATGCGAGAAACAAGTTATCTGGTGTTTTCACCACTCCACAGTGCGTTTGATATGCAGAACCAGCGATATCTTTGTTTTCTTGGGGTTTCTAGCTCAGATATGCATTTTCTGCGATAATCTTGGTGAGACTTCTGTCCGAAGTATGCAGAATCATCGAGATCGCACTTTTCGAGTTATTTAATGCGAGAAACACGTTATCTGTGTTTTCACCACTCCACAGTTGGTTTGATATGCAGAACCGGCGATATTTTGGTTTTCGTCGGGTTTCAAGCTGAGATATGCATTTTCTACGATAATCTTGGTGAAACATCTGTCCGAAGTATGCAGAAACATCGAGAGCGCTCTTTTCGAGCTATTTAATGCGAGAAACACGTTTTCTGGGGTTTTCACCACTCCACAGTTCGTTGGATATGCAGAACAGTAGATATCTTGGTTGTCGTGGGGTTTCAAGCAGAGATATGTATTTTCTGCGATAATCTTGGTGAGACTTCTGTTAGAAGTATGCAGAATCATCTAGATCGCTCTTTTCGAGCTACTGAATGCACGAAACACGTTTTCTGGTGTTTTCACCACTGCACAGTACGTTTGACATGCAGAACCGGAGATATCTTGGTTTCGGTCGGGTTTCAAGCTGAGATATGCATTTTCTACGATAATCTGTGTGAGACTTCTGTCAGAAGTATGCAGGATCTTCGAGAACGCTCTTTTCGAGCTATTTAATGCGAGAAACACGTTATCTGGTGTTTTCACCACTCCACAGTGCGTATGATATGCAGAACCGGCGATATCTTGGTTTTCGTGGGGTTTCAAGCTGAGATATGCATTTTCTGCGATAATCTTGGTGAGACTTCTGTCCGAAGTATGCTGAAACATCGAGATCGCTCTTTTCGAGCTAGTTAATGCGAGAAAAACATTATCCGGTGTTTTCACCACTCCACAGTGCGTTTGATATGCAGAACCGGCGATATCTTGATTTTCGTGGGGTTTCAAGCTGAGATATGCATTTTCTGCGATAATCTTGGTGAGACTTCTGTCCGAAATATGCTGAATCATCGAGATCGCTCTTTTCGAGCTAGTTAGTGCGAGAAACACGTTATCTGGTGTTTTCACCACACCACAGAGCATTTGATATGCAAAACAGTAGATATCTTGGTTTTCGTGGGGTTTAAAGCTGAGATATGCATTTTCTGCGATAATCTTGTTGAGACTTCGGATCGAAGTATGCAGAATCATCGAGATCGCTCGTTTCGAGCTATTTAATGCGAGAAACTCGTTATTTGGTGTTTTCACCACTCCACAGTGCGTTTGATATGCAGAACCGGCGATATCTTGGTTTTCGTGGGGTTTCAAGCTGAGATATGCAATTTTTACGATAATTTTGGTGAGACTTCTGTCGGAAGTATGCAGAATCATCGAGATCGCTCGTTTCGAGCTATTTAATGCGAGAAACACGTTATCTGGTGTTTTCACCACTCCTAGTGAGTTTGATATGCAGAACCGGCGATATCTTGGTTTTCGTGGGGTTTCAAGCTGAGACATGCATTTTCTGCGATAATCTTGGTGAGACTTCTGTCCGAAGTATGCTGAATCATCGAGATCGCTCTTTTCGAGCTAGTTAGTGCGAGAAACACGTTATCTGGTGTTTTCACCACTCCTACTGCGTTTGATATGCAGAACCGGCGATATCTTGATTTTCGTGGTGTTTCCAGCTGAGATATGCATTTTCTGCGATAGTCTTGGTGGGTCTTTTGCCAGAAGGATGCAGAATCATCTAGATCGCTCTTTTCGAGCTACTTAATGCACGAAACACGTTTTCTGGTGTTTTCACCACTCCACAGTACGTTTGAAATGCAGAACCGGAGATATCTTGGTTTCAGTCGGGTTTCAAGATGAGATATGCATTTTCTACGATAATCCTGGTGAGACTTCTGTCAGATGTATACAGAATCTTCGAGAACGCGCTTTTCCAGCTATTTAATGCGAGAAACACGTTATCTGGTGCTTTCACCACTCCACAGTGCGTTTGATATGCAGAACCGGCGTTATCTTCGTTTTCGTGGGGTTTCAAGCTGAGATATGCATTTTCTGCGATAATCTTGGTGAGACTTCTGTCAGAAGTATGCTGAATCATCGAGATCGCTCTTTTCGAGCTAGTTAGTGCGAGAAACACGTTATCTGGTGTTTTTCACCACTACACAGTGCGTTTGATATGCAGTACAGTAGATATCTTGGTTTTCGTGGGGTTTCAAGCTGAGATATGCATTTTTTATGATAATTTTGGTGAGACTTCTGTCCGAAGTATGCAGAATCATCGAGATCGCTCGTTTCGAGCTATATAATGCGAGAAACACGTTATCTGGTGTTTTCACCACTCCTAGTGCGTTTGATATGCAGAACCGGCGATATCTTGGTTTTCGTGGGGTTTCAAGCTGAGATATGCATTTTCTGCGATAATCTTGGTGAGACTTCTGTCCGAAGTATGCTGAATCATCGAGATCGCTCTTTTCGAGCTATTTAATGCGAGAAACACGTTTTCTGGGGTTTTCACCACTCCACAGTTCTTTGGATATGCAGAACAGGAGATATCTTGGTTTGTGTGGGGTTTCAAGCAGAGATATGCATTTTCTGCGATAATCTTGGTGAGACTTCTGTTAGAAGTATGCAGAATCATCGAGATCGCACTTTTCGAGCTATTTAATGCGAGAAACACGTTATCTGGTGTTTTCACCACTCCACAGTGCGTTTGATATGCAGAACCGGCGATATTTTGGTTTTCGTGGGGTTTCAATCTGAGATATGCATTTTTTACGATAATTTTGGTGAGACTTCTGTCCGAAGTATGCAGAAACATCGAGATCGCTCGTTTCGAGCTATATAATGCGAGAAACACGTTATCTGGTGTTTTCACCACTCCTAGTGCGTTTGATATGCAGAACCAGCGATATCTAGGATTTCGTGGGGTTTCAAGCTGAGATATGCATTTTCTGCGATAATCTTGGTGGGTCTTTTGTCAGAAGGATGCAGAATCATCTAGATCGCTCTTTTCGAGCTACTTAATGCACGAAACACGTTTTCTGGTGTTTTCACCACTCCACAGTACGTTTGAAATGCAGAACCGGAGAAATCTTGGTTTCGGTCGGGTTTCAAGCTGAGATATGCATTTTCTACGATAATCCTGGTGAGACTTCTGTCAGATGTATGCAGAATCTTCGAGAACGCTCGTTTCGAGCTAGTTAGTGCGAGAAACACGTTATCTGGTGTTTTCACCACTCCACAGTGCGTTTGATATGCAGAACAGTAGATACCTTGCTTTTCGTGGGGTTTCATGCTGAGATATGCATTTTCTGCGATAATCTTGTTGAGACTTCTGTCCGAAGTATGCAGAATCATCGAGATCGCTCGTTTCGAGCTACTTAATGCGAGAAACACGTTATCTGGTGTTTTCACCACTCCACAGTGCGTTGGATATGCAGAACCGGAGATATTTTGGTTTTCATCGGGTTTCAAGCTGAGATATGCATTTTCTACGATAAGCTTGGTGAGACATCTGTCCGAAGTATGCAGAAACATCGAGAGCGCTCTGTTCGAGCTACTTAATGCGAGAAACACGTTTTCTGGGGTTTTCACCACTCCACAGTTCTTTGGATATGCAGAACAGGAGATATCTTGGTTTGTGTTGGGTTTCAAGCAGAGATATGCATTTTCTGCGATAATCTTGGTGAGACTTCTGTTAGAAGTATGCAGAATCATCGAGATCGCACTTTTCGAGCTATTTAATGCGAGAAACACGTTTTCTGGGGTTTTCACCACTCCACAGTTCTTTGGATATGCAGAACAGGAGATATCTAGGATTTCGTGGGGTTTCAAGCTGAGATATGCATTTTTTACGATAATCATGGTGAGACTTCTGTCCGAAGTATGCAGTATCATCGAGATCGCACTTATCGAGCTATTTAATGCGAGAAACACGTTATCTGGAGTTTTCAGCACTCCACAGTGCGTTTGATATGCAGAACCAGCGATATCTGGGTTTTCGTGAGGTTTCAATCTGAGATATGCATTTTCTGCGATAATCTTGGTGGGTCTTTTGTCAGAAGGATGCAGAATCATCTAGATCGCTCTTTTTGAGCTACTTAATGCACGAAACACGTTTTCTGGTGTTTTCACCACTCCACAGTACGTTTGAAATGCAGAACCGGAGATATCTTGGTTTCGGTCGGGTTTCAAGCTGAGATATGCATTTTCTACGATAATCCTGGTGAGACTTCTGTCAGATGTATGCAGAATCTTCGAGAACGCTCGTTTCGAGCTAGTTAGTGCGAGAAACACGTTATCTGGTGTTTTCACCACTCCACAGTGCGTTTGATATGCAGAACAGTAGATACCTTGCTTTTCGTGGGGTTTCAAGCTGAGATATGCATTTTCTGCGATAATCTTGTTGAGACTTCTGTCCGAAGTATGCAGAATCATCGAGATCGCTCGTTTCGAGCTACTTAATGCGAGAAACACGTTATCTGGTGTTTTCACCACTCCACAGTGCGTTGGATATGCAGAACCGGAGATATTTTGGTTTTCGTCGGGTTTCAAGCTGAGATATGCATTTTCTACGATAAGCTTGGTGAGACATCTGTCCGAAGTATGCAGAAACATCGAGAGCGCTCTTTTCGAGCTACTTAATGCGAGAAACACGTTTTCTGGGGTTTTCACCACTCCACAGTTCTTTGGATATGCAGAACAGGAGATATCTTGGTTTGTGTGGGGTTTCAAGCAGAGATATGCATTTTCTGCGATAATCTTGGTGAGACTTCTGTTAGAAGTATGCAGAATCATCGAGATCGCACTTTTCGAGCTATTTAATGCGAGAAACACGTTTTCCGGGGTTTTCACCACTCCACAGTTCTTTGGATATGCAGAACAGGAGATATCTTGGTTTGTGTGGGGTTTCAAGCAGAGATATGCATTTTCTGCGATAATCTTGGTGAGACTTCTGTTAGAAGTATGCAGAATCATCGAGATCGCACTTTTCGAGCTATTTAATGCGAGAAACACGTTATCTGGTGTTTTCACCACTCCACAGTGCGTTTGATATGCAGAACCGGCGATATTTTGGTTTTCGTGGGGTATCAAGCTCAGATATGCATTTTCTGCGATAATCTTGGTAAGATTTCAGTCCGAAGTATGCAGAATCATCGAGATCGCACTTTTCGAGCTATTTAAGGCGAGAAACACGTTATCTGGTGTTTTCACCACACCACAGTGCGTTTGATATGCAGAACCAGCGATATCTAGGATTTCGTGGGGTTTCAAGCTGAGATATGCATTTTTTACGATAATCATGGTGAGACTTCTGTCCGAAGTATGCAGAATCATCGAGATCGCACTTATCGAGCTATTTAATGCGAGAAACACGTTATCTGGAGTTTTCAGCACTCCACAGTGCGTTTGATATGCAGAACCAGCGATATCTGGGTTTTCGTGAGGTTTCAATCTGAGATATGCATTTTCTGCGATAATCTTGGTGAGACTTCTGTCCGAAGTGTGTAGAATCATCGAGATCGCTCTTTTCGAGCTATTTAATGCGAGAAACACGTTTTCTGGGGTTTTCACCACACCACAGTTCGTTGTATATGCAGAACAGGTGATATCTTGGTTTTCGTGGGGTTTCAAGGTGAGATATGCAATTTCTGCGATAATCTTGGTGAGACTTCTGTCCGAAGTATGCTTAATCATCGAGATCGCTCGTTTCGAGCTATTTAATGCGAGAAACACGTTATCTTGTGTTTTCAGCACTCCACAGTGCGTTTGATATGCAGAACCAGCGATATCTGGGTTTTCGTGGGGTTTCAAGCTGAGATATGCATTTTTTACGATAATCTTGGTGAGACTTCTGTCCGAAGTATGCAGAAACATGGAGATCGCTCTTTTCGAGCTATGTAATGCGAGAAACATGTTATCTGGTATTTCCACCACACCACAGAGCGTTTGATATGCAGTACCAGCGATATCTTGGTTTTCGTGGGGTTTCAAGCTGAGATATGCATTTTCTGCGATAATCTTGGTGAGACTTCTGTCCGAAGTATGCAGAATCATCGAGATCGCACTTTTCGAGCTATTTAATGCGAGAAACAAGTTATCTGGTGTTTTCACCACTCCACAGTGCGTATGATATGCAGAACCGACGATATCTTGGTTTTCGAGGGGTTTCTAGCTCAGATATGCATTTTCTGCGATAAACTTGGTGAGACTTCTGACCGAAGTATGCGGAATCATCGAGATCGCTCTTTTCGAGATATTTAATGCGAGAAACACGTTATCTGGTGTTTTCACCACTCCACAATGCGTTTGATATGCAGTACCAGCGATATCTTGGTTTTCGTGGGGTTTCAAGCGGAGATATGCATTTTTTACGAGAATCTTGGTGAGACTTCTGTCCGAAGTATGCAGAATCATCGAGATCGCTCTATTCGTGCTATCTAATGCGACAAACACGTTATCTGTTGTTTTCAGCACTCCACAGTGCGTTTGATATGGAGAACCAGCGATAACTAGGTTTTCGTGGGGTTTCAAGCTGAGATATGCATTTTTTACGATAATCTTGGTGAGACTTCTGTCCGAAGTATGCAGAATCATCGAGATCGCTGTTTTCGAGCTATTTAATGCGAGAAACAAGTTATCTAGTGTTTTCACCACTCCACAGTGCGTATGATATGCAGAACCGACGATATCTTGGTTTTCGTGGGGTTTCAAGCTCAGATATGCATTTTCTGCGATAATCTTGGTGAGACTTCTGTCCGAAGTATGCGGAATCATCGAGATCGCTCTTTTCGAGACATTTAATGCGAGAAACACGTTATCTGGTGTTTTCACCACTCCACAGTGCGTTTGATATGCAGTACCAGCGATATCTTGGTTTTCGTGGGGTTTCAAGCGGAGATATGCATTTTTTACGAGAATCTTGGTGAGACTTCTGTCCGAAGTATGCAGAATCATCGAGATCGCTCTATTCGTGCTATTTAATGCGACAAACACGTTATCTGTTGTTTTCAGCACTCCACAGTGCGTTTGATATGCAGAACCAGCGATATCTTGGTTTTCGTGGGGTTTCAAGCTGAGATATGCATTTTTTACGATAATCTTGGTGAGACTTCTGTCCGAAGTATGCTTAATCTTCGAGATCGCTCTATTCGAGCTATTTAATGCGAGAAACACGTTATCTGGTGTTTTCAGCACTCCACAGTGCGTTTGATATGCAGAACCAGCGATATCTTGGTTTTCGTGGGGTTTCAAGCGGAGATATGCATTTTTTACGAGAATCTTGGTGAGACTTCTGTCCGAAGTATGCAGAATCATCGAGATCGCTCTATTCGTGCTATTTAATGCGACAAACACGTTATCTGTTGTTTTCAGCACTCCACAGTGCGTTTGATATGCAGAACCAGCGATATCTTGGTTTTCGTGGGGTTTCAAGCTGAGATATGCATTTTTTACGATAATCTTGGTGAGACTTCTGTCCGAAGTATGCTTAATCTTCGAGATCGCTCTATTCGAGCTATTTAATGCGAGAAACACGTTATCTGGTGTTTTCAGCACTCCACAGTGCGTTTGATATGCAGAACCAGCGATATCTTGGTTTTCGTGGGGTTTCAAGCGGAGATATGCATTTTTTACGAGAATCTTGGTGAGACTTCTGTCCGAAGTATGCAAAATCATCGAGATCGCTCTATTCGTGCTATTTAATGCGACAAACACGTTATCTGTTGTTTTCAGCACTCCACAGTGCGTTTGATATGCAGAACCAGCGATATCTTGGTTTTCGTGGGGTTTCAAGCTGAGATATGCATTTTTTACGATAATCTTGGTGAGACTTCTGTCCGAAGTATGCTTAATCTTCGAGATCGCTCTATTCGAGCTATTTAATGCGAGAAACACGTTATCTGTTGTTTTCAGCACTCCACAGTGCGTTTGATATGCAGAACCAGCGATATCTTGGCTTTCGTGGGGTTTCAAGCTGAGATATGCATTTTTTACGATAATCTTGGTGAGACATCTGTCCGAAGTATGCAGAAACATCGAGAGCGCTCTGTTCGAGCTACTTAATGCGAGAAACACGTTTTCTGGGGTTTTCACCACTCCACAGTTCTTTGGATATGCAGAACAGGAGATATCTTGGTTTGTGTTGGGTTTCAAGCAGAGATATGCATTTTCTGCGATAATCTTGGTGAGACTTCTGTTAGAAGTATGCAGAATCATCGAGATCGCACTTTTCGAGCTATTTAATGCGAGAAACACGTTTTCTGGGGTTTTCACCACTCCACAGTTCTTTGGATATGCAGAACAGGAGATATCTAGGATTTCGTGGGGTTTCAAGCTGAGATATGCATTTTTTACGATAATCATGGTTAGACTTCTGTCCGAAGTATGCAGAATCATCGAGATCGCACTTATCGAGCTATTTAATGCGAGAAACACGTTATCTGGAGTTTTCAGCACTCCACAGTGCGTTTGATATGCAGAACCAGCGATATCTGGGTTTTCGTGAGGTTTCAATCTGAGATATGCATTTTCTGCGATAATCTTGGTGAGACTTCTGTCCGAAGTGTGTAGAATCATCGAGATCGCTCTTTTCGAGCTATTTAATGCGAGAAACACGTTTTCTGGGGTTTTCACCTCACCACAGTTCGTTGTATATGCAGAACAGGTGATATCTTGGTTTTCGTGGGGTTTCAAGATGAGATATGCATTTTCTGCGATAATCATGGTGAGACTTCTGTCCGAAGTATGCTGAATCATCGAGATCGCTCTTTTCGAGCTATTTAATGCGAGAAACACGTTTTCTGGGGTTTTCACCACTCCACAGTTCTTTGGATATGCAGAACAGGAGATATCTTGGTTTGTGTGGGGTTTCAAGCAGAGATATGCATTTTCTGCGATAAACTTGGTGAGACTTCTGACCGAAGTATGCGGAATCATCGAGATCGCTCTTTTCGAGATATTTAATGCGAGAAACACGTTATCTGGTGTTTTCACCACTCCACAATGCGTTTGATATGCAGTACCAGCGATATCTTGGTTTTCGTGGGGTTTCAAGCGGAGATATGCATTTTTTACGAGAATCTTGGTGAGACTTCTGTCCGAAGTATGCAGAATCATCGAGATCGCTCTATTCGTGCTATCTAATGCGACAAACACGTTATCTGTTGTTTTCAGCACTCCACAGTGCGTTTGATATGGAGAACCAGCGATAACTAGGTTTTCGTGGGGTTTCAAGCTGAGATATGCATTTTTTACGATAATCTTGGTGAGACTTCTGTCCGAAGTATGCAGAATCATCGAGATCGCTGTTTTCGAGCTATTTAATGCGGGAAACAAGTTATCTAGTGTTTTCACCACTCCACAGTGCGTATGATATGCAGAACCGACGATATCTTGGTTTTCGTGGGGTTTCAAGCTCAGATATGCATTTTCTGCGATAATCTTGGTGAGACTTCTGTCCGAAGTATGCGGAATCATCGAGATCGCTCTTTTCGAGGCATTTAATGCGAGAAACACGTTATCTGGTGTTTTCACCACTCCACAGTGCGTTTGATATGCAGTACCAGCGATATCTTGGTTTTCGTGGGGTTTCAAGCGGAGATATGCATTTTTTACGAGAATCTTGGTGAGACTTCTGTCCGAAGTATGCAGAATCATCGAGATCGCTCTATTCGTGCTATTTAATGCGACAAACACGTTATCTGTTGTTTTCAGCACTCCACAGTGCGTTTGATATGCAGAACCAGCGATATCTTGGTTTTCGTGGGGTTTCAAGCTGAGATATGCATTTTTTACGATAATCTTGGTGAGACTTCTGTCCGAAGTATGCTTAATCTTCGAGATCGCTCTATTCGAGCTATTTAATGCGAGAAACACGTTATCTGGTGTTTTCAGCACTCCACAGTGCGTTTGATATGCAGAACCAGCGATATCTTGGTTTTCGTGGGGTTTCAAGCGGAGATATGCATTTTTTACGAGAATCTTGGTGAGACTTCTGTCCGAAGTATGCAGAATCATCGAGATCGCTCTATTCGTGCTATTTAATGCGACAAACACGTTATCTGTTGTTTTCAGCACTCCACAGTGCGTTTGATATGCAGAACCAGCGATATCTTGGTTTTCGTGGGGTTTCAAGCTGAGATATGCATTTTTTACGATAATCTTGGTGAGACTTCTGTCCGAAGTATGCTTAATCTTCGAGATCGCTCTATTCGAGCTATTTAATGCGAGAAACACGTTATCTGTTGTTTTCAGCACTCCACAGTGCGTTTGATATGCAGAACCAGCGATATCTTGGCTTTCGTGGGGTTTCAAGCTGAGATATGCATTTTTTACGATAATCTTGGTGAGACTTCTGTCCGAAGTATGCAGAATCATCGAGATCGCTCTATTCGTGCTATTTAATGCGACAAACACGTTATCTGTTGTTTTCAGCACTCCACAGTGCGTTTGATATGCAGAACCAGCGATATCTTGGTTTTCGTGGGGTTTCAAGCTGAGATATGCATTTTCTGCGATAATCTTGTTGAGACTTCTGTCCGAAGTATGCAGAATCATCGAGATCGCTCGTTTCGAGCTACTTAATGCTAGAAACACGTTATCTGGTGTTTTCACCACTCCACAGTGCGTTGGATATGCAGAACCGGAGATATTTTGGTTTTCATCGGGTTTCAAGCTGAGATATGCATTTTCTGCGATAATCTTGTTGAGACTTCTGTCCGAAGTATGCAGAATCATCGAGATCGCTCGTTTCGAGCTACTTAATGCGAGAAACACGTTATCTGGTGTTTTCACCACTCCACAGTGCGTTGGATATGCAGAACCGGAGATATTTTGGTTTTCATCGGGTTTCAAGCTGAGATATGCATTTTCTACGATAAGCTTGGTGAGACATCTGTCCGAAGTATGCAGAAACATCGAGAGCGCTCTTTTCGAGCTATTTAATGCGAGAAACACGTTATCTGTTGTTTTCAGCACTCCACAGTGCGTTTGATATGCAGAACCAGCGATATCTGGGTTTTCGTGAGGTTTCAATCTGAGATATGCATTTTCTGCGATAATCTTGGTGAGACTTCTGTCCGAAGTGTGTAGAATCATCGAGATCGCTCTTTTCGAGCTATTTAATGCGAGAAACACGTTTTCTGGGGTTTTCACCTCACCACAGTTCGTTGTATATGCAGAACAGGTGATATCTTGGTTTTCGTGGGGTTTCAAGATGAGATATGCATTTTCTGCGATAATCATGGTGAGACTTCTGTCCGAAGTATGCTGAATCATCGAGATCGCTCTTTTCGAGCTATTTAATGCGAGAAACACGTTTTCTGGGGTTTTCACCACTCCACAGTTCTTTGGATATGCAGAACAGGAGATATCTTGGTTTGTGTGGGGTTTCAAGCAGAGATATGCATTTTCTGCGATAAACTTGGTGAGACTTCTGACCGAAGTATGCGGAATCATCGAGATCGCTCTTTTCGAGATATTTAATGCGAGAAACACGTTATCTGGTGTTTTCACCACTCCACAATGCGTTTGATATGCAGTACCAGCGATATCTTGGTTTTCGTGGGGTTTCAAGCGGAGATATGCATTTTTTACGAGAATCTTGGTGAGACTTCTGTCCGAAGTATGCAGAATCATCGAGATCGCTCTATTCGTGCTATCTAATGCGACAAACACGTTATCTGTTGTTTTCAGCACTCCACAGTGCGTTTGATATGGAGAACCAGCGATAACTAGGTTTTCGTGGGGTTTCAAGCTGAGATATGCATTTTTTACGATAATCTTGGTGAGACTTCTGTCCGAAGTATGCAGAATCATCGAGATCGCTGTTTTCGAGCTATTTAATGCGAGAAACAAGTTATCTAGTGTTTTCACCACTCCACAGTGCGTATGATATGCAGAACCGACGATATCTTGGTTTTCGTGGGGTTTCAAGCTCAGATATGCATTTTCTGCGATAATCTTGGTGAGACTTCTGTCCGAAGTATGCGGAATCATCGAGATCGCTCTTTTCGAGACATTTAATGCGAGAAACACGTTATCTGGTGTTTTCACCACTCCACAGTGCGTTTGATATGCAGTACCAGCGATATCTTGGTTTTCGTGGGGTTTCAAGCGGAGATATGCATTTTTTACGAGAATCTTGGTGAGACTTCTGTCTGAAGTATGCAGAATCATCGAGATCGCTCTATTCGTGCTATTTAATGCGACAAACACGTTATCTGTTGTTTTCAGCACTCCACAGTGCGTTTGATATGCAGAACCAGCGATATCTTGGTTTTCGTGGGGTTTCAAGCTGAGATATGCATTTTTTACGATAATCTTGGTGAGACTTCTGTCCGAAGTATGCTTAATCTTCGAGATCGCTCTATTCGAGCTATTTAATGCGAGAAACACGTTATCTGGTGTTTTCAGCACTCCACAGTGCGTTTGATATGCAGAACCAGCGATATCTTGGTTTTCGTGGGGTTTCAAGCGGAGATATGCATTTTTTACGAGAATCTTGGTGAGACTTCTGTCCGAAGTATGCAGAATCATCGAGATCGCTCTATTCGTGCTATTTAATGCGACAAACACGTTATCTGTTGTTTTCAGCACTCCACAGTGCGTTTGATATGCAGAACCAGCGATATCTTGGTTTTCGTGGGGTTTCAAGCTGAGATATGCATTTTTTACGATAATCTTGGTGAGACTTCTGTCCGAAGTATGCTTAATCTTCGAGATCGCTCTATTCGAGCTATTTAATGCGAGAAACACGTTATCTGTTGTTTTCAGCACTCCACAGTGCGTTTGATATGCAGAACCAGCGATATCTTGGCTTTCGTGGGGTTTCAAGCTGAGATATGCATTTTTTACGATAATCTTGGTGAGACTTCTGTCCGAAGTATGCAGAATCATCGAGATCGCTCTATTCGTGCTATTTAATGCGACAAACACGTTATCTGTTGTTTTCAGCACTCCACAGTGCGTTTGATATGCAGAACCAGCGATATCTTGGTTTTCGTGGGGTTTCAAGCTGAGATATGCATTTTCTGCGATAATCTTGTTGAGACTTCTGTCCGAAGTATGCAGAATCATCGAGATCGCTCGTTTCGAGCTACTTAATGCGAGAAACACGTTATCTGGTGTTTTCACCACTCCACAGTGCGTTGGATATGCAGAACCGGAGATATTTTGGTTTTCATCGGGTTTCAAGCTGAGATATGCATTTTCTACGATAAGCTTGGTGAGACATCTGTCCGAAGTATGCAGAAACATCGAGAGCGCTCTGTTCGAGCTACTTAATGCGAGAAACACGTTTTCTGGGGTTTTCACCACTCCACAGTTCTTTGGATATGCAGAACAGGAGATATCTTGGTTTGTGTTGGGTTTCAAGCAGAGATATGCATTTTCTGCGATAATCTTGGTGAGACTTCTGTTAGAAGTATGCAGAATCATCGAGATCGCACTTTTCGAGCTATTTAATGCGAGAAACACGTTTTCTGGGGTTTTCACCACTCCACAGTTCTTTGGATATGCAGAACAGGAGATATCTAGGATTTCGTGGGGTTTCAAGCTGAGATATGCATTTTTTACGATAATCATGGTGAGACTTCTGTCCGAAGTATGCAGAATCATCGAGATCGCACTTATCGAGCTATTTAATGCGAGAAACACGTTATCTGGAGTTTTCAGCACTCCACAGTGCGTTTGATATGCAGAACCAGCGATATCTGGGTTTTCGTGAGGTTTCAATCTGAGATATGCATTTTCTGCGATAATCTTGGTGAGACTTCTGTCCGAAGTGTGTAGAATCATCGAGATCGCTCTTTTCGAGCTATTTAATGCGAGAAACACGTTTTCTGGGGTTTTCACCTCACCACAGTTCGTTGTATATGCAGAACAGGTGATATCTTGGTTTTCGTGGGGTTTCAAGATGAGATATGCATTTTCTGCGATAATCTTGGTGAGACTTCTGTTAGAAGTATGCAGAATCATCGAGATCGCACTTTTCGAGCTATTTAATGCGAGAAACACGTTATCTGGTGTTTTCACCACTCCACAGTGCGTTTGATATGCAGAACCGGCGATATTTTGGTTTTCGTGGGGTTTCAAGCTGAGATATGCATTTTTTACAATAATTTTGGTGAGACTTCTGTCCGAAGTATGCAGAATCATCGATATCGCACTTTTCGAGCTATTTAATGCGAGAAACACGTTATCTGGTGTTTTCACCACTCCACAGTGCGTTTGATATGCAGAACCAGCGATATCTATGATTTCGTGGGGTTTCAAGCTGAGATATGCATTTTCTGCGATAATCTTGGTGGGTCTTTTGTCAGAAGGATGCAGAATCATCTAGATCGCTCTTTTTGAGCTACTTAATGCACGAAACACGTTTTCTGGTGTTTTCACCACTCCACAGTACGTTTGAAATGCAGAACCGGAGATATCTTGGTTTCGGTCGGGTTTCAAGCTGAGATATGCATTTTCTACGATAATCCTGGTGAGACTTCTGTCAGATGTATGCAGAATCTTCGAGAACGCTCGTTTCGAGCTAGTTAGTGCGAGAAACACGTTATCTGGTGTTTTCACCACTCCACAGTGCGTTTGATATGCAGAACAGTAGATACCTTGCTTTTCGTGGGGTTTCAAGCTGAGATATGCATTTTCTGCGATAATCTTGTTGAGACTTCTGTCCGAAGTATGCAGAATCATCGAGATCGCTCGTTTCGAGCTACTTAATGCGAGAAACACGTTATCTGGTGTTTTCACCACTCCACAGTGCGTTGGATATGCAGAACCGGAGATATTTTGGTTTTCGTCGGGTTTCAAGCTGAGATATGCATTTTCTACGATAAGCTTGGTGAGACATCTGTCCGAAGTATGCAGAAACATCGAGAGCGCTCTTTTCGAGCTACTTAATGCGAGAAACACGTTTTCTGGGGTTTTCACCACTCCACAGTTCTTTGGATATGCAGAACAGGAGATATCTTGGTTTGTGTGGGGTTTCAAGCAGAGATATGCATTTTCTGCGATAATGTTGGTGAGACTTCTGTTAGAAGTATGCAGAATCATCGAGATCGCACTTTTCGAGCTATTGAATGCGAGAAACACGTTTTCCGGGGTTTTCACCACTCCACAGTTCTTTGGATGTGCAGAACAGGAGATATCTTGGTTTGTGTGGGGTTTCAAGCAGAGATATGCATTTTCTGCGATAATCTTGGTGAGACTTCTGTTAGAAGTATGCAGAATCATCGAGATCGCACTTTTCGAGCTATTTAATGCGAGAAACACGTTATCTGGTGTTTTCACCACTCCGCAGTGCGTTTGATATGCAGAACCGGCGATATTTTGGTTTTCGTGGGGTATCAAGCTCAGATATGCATTTTCTGCGATAATCTTGGTAAGATTTCAGTCCGAAGTATGCAGAATCATCGAGATCGCACTTTTCGAGCTATTTAATGCGAGAAACACGTTATCTGGTGTTTTCACCACACCACAGTGTGTTTGATATGCAGAACCAGCGATATCTAGGATTTCGTGGGGTTTCAAGCTGAGATATGCATTTTTTACGATAATCATGGTGAGACTTCTGTCCGAAGTATGCAGAATCATCGAGATCGCACTTATCGAGCTATTTAATGCGAGAAACACGTTATCTGGAGTTTTCAGCACTCCACAGTGCGTTTGATATGCAGAACTAGCGATATCTGGGTTTTCGTGAGGTTTCAATCTGAGATATGCATTTTCTGCGATAATCTTGGTGAGACTTCTGTCCGAAGTGTGTAGAATCATCGAGATCGCTCTTTTCGAGCTATTTAATGCGAGAAACACGTTTTCTGGGGTTTTCACCACACCACAGTTCGTTGTATATGCAGAACAGGTGATATCTTGGTTTTCGTGGGGATTCAAGGTGAGATATGCAATTTCTGCGATAATCTTGGTGAGACTTCTGTCCGAAGTATCCTTAACCATCGAGATCGCTCGTTTCGAGCTATTTAATGCGAGAAACACGTTATCTTGTGTTTTCAGCACTCCACAGTGCGTTTGATATGCAGAACCAGCGATATCTGGGTTTTCGTGGGGTTTCAAGCTGAGATATGCATTTTTTACGATAATCTTGGTGAGACTTCTGTCCGAAGTATGCAGAAACATCGAGATCGCTCTTTTCGAGCTATGTAATGCGAGAAACATGTTATCTGGTATTTCCACCACACCACAGAGCGTTTGATATACAGTACCAGCGATATCTTGGTTTTCGTGGGGTTTCAAGCTGAGATATGCATTTTCTGCGATAATCTTGGTGAGACTTCTGTCCGAAGTATGCACAATCATCGAGATCGCACTTTTCGAGCTATTTAAAGCGAGAAACAAGTTATCTGGTGTTTTCACCACTCCACAGTGCGTATGATATGCAGAACCGACGATATGTTGGTTTTCGTGGGGTTTCTAGCTCAGATATGCATTTTCTGCGATAAACTTGGTGAGACTTCTGACCGAAGTATGCGGAATCATCGAGATCGCTCTTTTCGAGATATTTAATGCGAGAAACACGTTATCTGGTGTTTTCACCACTCCACAGTGCGTTTGATATGCAGTACCAGCGATATCTTGGTTTTCGTGGGGTTTCAAGCGGAGATATGCATTTTTTACGAGAATCTTGGTGAGACTTCTGTCCGAAGTATGCAGAATCATCGAGATCGCTCTATTCGTGCTATCTAATGCGACAAACACGTTATCTGTTGTTTTCAGCACTCCACAGTGCGTTTGATATGGAGAACCAGCGATAACTAGGTTTTCGTGGGGTTTCAAGCTGAGATATGCATTTTTTACGATAATCTTGGTGAGACTTCTGTCCGAAGTATGCAGAATCATCGAGATCGCTGTTTTCGAGCTATTTAATGCGAGAAACAAGTTATCTAGTGTTTTCACCACTCCACAGTGCGTATGATATGCAGAACCGACGATATCTTGGTTTTCGTGGGGTTTCAAGCTCAGATATGCATTTTCTGCGATAATCTTGGTGAGACTTCTGTCCGAAGTATGCGGAATCATCGAGATCGCTCTTTTCGAGACATTTAATGCGAGAAACACGTTATCTGGTGTTTTCACCACTCCACAGTGCGTTTGATATGCAGAACCAGCGATATCTTGGTTTTCGTGGGGTTTCAAGCGGAGATATGCATTTTTTACGAGAATCTTGGTGAGACTTCTGTCCGAAGTATGCAGAATCATCGAGATCGCTCTATTCGTGCTATTTAATGCGACAAACACGTTATCTGTTGTTTTCAGCACTCCACAGTGCGTTTGATATGCAGAACCAGCGATATCTTGGTTTTCGTGGGGTTTCAAGCTGAGATATGCATTTTTTACGATAATCTTGGTGAGACTTCTGTCCGAAGTATGCTTAATCTTCGAGATCGCTCTATTCGAGCTATTTAATGCGAGAAACACGTTATCTGTTGTTTTCAGCACTCCACAGTGCGTTTGATATGCAGAACCAGCGATATCTTGGCTTTCGTGGGGTTTCAAGCTGAGATATGCATTTTTTACGATAATCTTGGTGAGACTTCTGTCCGAAGTATGCAGAATCATCGAGATCGCTCTATTCGTGCTATTTAATGCGACAAACACGTTATCTGTTGTTTTCAGCACTCCACAGTGCGTTTGATATGCAGAACCAGCGATATCTTGGTTTTCGTGGGGTTTCAAGCTGAGATATGCATTTTTTACGATAATCTTGGTGAGACTTCTGTCCGAAGTATGCTTAACCTTCGAGATCGCTCTATTCGAGCTATTTAATGCGAGAAACACGTTATCTGGTGTTTTCACCACTCCACAGTGCGTTTGATATGCAGAACAGGAGATATCTTGGTTTTCGTGGGGTTTCAAGCTCAGATATGCATTTTCTGCGATGATCTTGGTGAGACTTCTGTCCGAAGTATGCAGAATCATCGAGATCGCACTTTTCGAGCTATTTAATGCGAGAAACACGTTATCTGGTGTTTTCACCTCTCCACAGTGCGTTTGACATGCAGAACCGGCGATATCTTGGTTTTCGTGGGGTTTCAAGCTGAGATATGGATTATCTGCGATAATCTTGGTGAGACTTCTGTCCGAAGTATGCAGAATCATCGAGATCGCACTTTTCGAGCTATTTAATGCGAGAAACACGTTATCTGGTGTTTTCACCACACCACAGTGCGTTTGATATGCAGAACCAGCGATATCTGGGTTTTCGTGAGGTTTCAATCTGAGATATGCATTTTCTGCGATAATCTTGGTGAGACTTCTGTCCGAAGTGTGTAGAATCATCGGGATCGCTCTTTTCGAGCTATTTAATGCGAGAAACACGTTTTCTGGGGTTTTCACCACACCACAGTTCGTTGTATATGCAGAACAGGTGATATCTTGGTTTTCGTGGGGATTCAAGGTGAGATATGCAATTTCTGCGATAACCTTGGTGAGACTTCTGTCCGAAGTATGCTTAATCATCGAGATCGCTCGTTTCGAGCTATTTAATGCGAGAAACACGTTATCTTGTGTTTTCAGCACTCCACAGTGCGTTTGATATGCAGAACCAGCGATATCTGGGTTTTCGTGGGGTTTCAAGCTGAGATATGCATTTTTTACGATAATCTTGGTGAGACTTCTGTCCGAAGTATGCAGAAACATCGAGATCGCTCTTTTCGAGCTATGTAATGCGAGAAACATGTTATCTGGTATTTCCACCACACCACAGAGCGTTTGATATGCAGTACCAGCGATATCTTGGTTTTCGTGGGGTTTCAAGCTGAGATATGCATTTTCTGCGATAATCTTGGTGAGACTTCTGTCCGAAGGATGCAGAATCATCGATATCGCACTTTTCGAGCTATTTAATGCGAGAAACAAGTTATCTGGTGTTTTCACCACTCCACAGTGCGTATGATATGCAGAACCGACGATATCTTGGTTTTCGTGGGGTTTCAAGCTCAGATATGCATTTTCTGCGATAACCTTGGTGAGACTTCTGTCCGAAGTATGCGGAATCATCGAGATCGCTCTTTTCGAGACATTTAATGCGAGAAACACGTTATCTGGTGTTTTCACCACTCCACAGTGCGTTTGATATGCAGTACCAGCGATATCTTGGTTTTCGTGGGGTTTCAAGCGGAGATATGCATTTTTTACGAGAATCTTGGTGAGACTTCTGTCCGAAGGATGCAGAATCATCGATATCGCACTTTTCGAGCTATTTAATGCGAGAAACAAGTTATCTGGTGTTTTCACCACTCCACAGTGCGTTTGATATGCAGAACAGGAGATATCTTGGTTTTCGCGGGGTTTCAAGCTCAGATATGCATTTTCTGCGATAAACTTGGTGAGACTTCTGACCGAAGTATGCGGAATCATCGATATCGCACTTTTCGAGCTATTTAATGCGAGAAACAAGTTATCTGGTGTTTTCACCACTCCACAGTGCGTATGATATGCAGAACCGACGATATCTTGGTTTTCGTGGGGTTTCTAGCTCAGATATGCATTTTCTGCGATAAACTTGGTGAGACTTCTGACCGAAGTATGCGGAATCATCGAGATCGCTCTTTTCGAGATATTTAATGCGAGAAACACGTTATCTGGTGTTTTCACCACTCCACAGTGCGTTTGATATGCAGTACCAGCGATATCTTGGTTTTCGTGGGGTTTCAAGCTGAGATATGCATTTTTTACGATAATCTTGGTGAGACTTCTGTCCGAAGTATGCAGAATCATCGAGATCGCTGTTTTCGAGCTATTTAATGCGAGAAACAAGTTATCTAGTGTTTTCACCACTCCACAGTGCGTATGATATGCAGAACCGACGATATCTTGGTTTTCGTGGGGTTTCAAGCTCAGATATGCATTTTCTGCGATAACCTTGGTGAGACTTCTGTCCGAAGTATGCGGAATCATCGAGATCGCTCTTTTCGAGACATTTAATGCGAGAAACACGTTATCTGGTGTTTTCACCACTCCACAGTGCGTTTGATATGCAGTACCAGCGATATCTTGGTTTTCGTGGGGTTTCAAGCGGAGATATGCATTTTTTACGAGAATCTTGGTGAGACTTCTGTCCGAAGTATGCAGAATCATCGAGATCGCTCTATTCGTGCTATTTAATGCGACAAACACGTTATCTGTTGTTTTCAGCACTCCACAGTGCGTTTGATATGCAGAACCAGCGATATCTTGGTTTTCGTGGGGTTTCAAGCTGAGATATGCATTTTTTACGATAATCTTGGTGAGACTTCTGTCCGAAGTATGCTTAATCTTCGAGATCGCTCTATTCGAGCTATTTAATGCGAGAAACACGTTATCTGTTGTTTTCAGCACTCCACAGTGCGTTTGATATGCAGAACCAGCGATATCTTGGCTTTCGTGGGGTTTCAAGCTGAGATATGCATTTTTTACGATAATGTTGGTGAGACTTCTGTCCGAAGTATGCAGAATCATCGAGATCGCTTTATTCGTGCTATTTAATGCGACAAACACGTTATCTGTTGTTTTCAGCACTCCACAGTGCGTTTGGTATGCAGAACCAGCGATATCTTGGTTTTCGTGGGGTTTCAAGCTGAGATATGCATTTTTTACGATAATCTTGGTGAGACTTCTGTCCGAAGTATGCTTAATCTTCGAGATCGCTCTATTCGAGCTATTTAATGCGAGAAACACGTTATCTGGTGTTTTCACCACTCCACAGTGCGTTTGATATGCAGAACAGGAGATATCTTGGTTTTCGTGGGGTTTCAAGCTCGGATATGCATTTTCTGCGATGATCTTGGTGAGACTTCTGTCCGAAGTATGCAGAATCATCGAGATCGCACTTTTCGAGCTATTTAATGCGAGAAACACGTTATCTGGTGTTTTCACCTCTCCACAGTGCGTTTGACATGCAGAACCGGCGATATCTTGGTTTTCGTGGGGTTTCAAGCTGAGATATGGATTATCTGCGATAATCTTGGTGAGACTTCTGTCCGAAGTATGCAGAATCATCGAGATCGCACTTTTCGAGCTATTTAATGCGAGAAACACGTTATCTGGTGTTTTCACCACTCCACAGTGCGTTTGATATGCACAACCGGCGATATCTTGGTTTTTGTGGCGTTTCAAGCTCAGATATGCATTTTCTGCGATAATCTTGGTGAGACTTCTGTCCGAAGTATGCAGAATCATCGAGATCGCTCTTTTCGACCTATTTAATGCGAGCAAACACGTTATCTGGTGTTTTCAACACTCCACAGTGCGTTTGATATGCAGAACCAGCGAAATCTTGGTTTTCGTGGGGTTTCAAGCTGAGATATGCATTTTTTACGATAATCATGGTGAGACTTCTGTCCGAAGTATGCAGAATCATCGAGATCGCTCTATTCGTGCTATTTAATGCGACAAACACGTTATCTGTTGTTTTCAGCACTCCACAGTGCGTTTGATATGCAGAACCAGCGATATCTTGGTTTTCGTGGGGTTTCAAGCTGAGATATGCATTTTTTACGATAATCTTGGTGAGACTTCTGTCCGAAGTATGCTTAATCTTCGAGATCGCTCTATTCGAGCTATTTAATGCGAGAAACACGTTATCTGTTGTTTTCAGCACTCCACAGTGCGTTTGATATGCAGTACCAGCGATATCTTGGTTTTCGTGGGGTTTCAAGCTGAGATATGCATTTTCTGCGATAATCTTGGTGAGACTTCTGTCCGAAGTATGCAGAATCATCGAGATCGCTCTTTTCGACCTATTTAATGCGAGCGAACACGTTATCTGGTGTTTTCACCACTCCACAGTGCGTTTGATATGCAGAACCAGCGATATCTTTGTTTTCTTGGGGTTTCTAGCTCAGATATGCATTTTCTGCGATAATCTTGGTGAGACTTCTGTCCGAAGTATGCAGAATCATCGAGATCGCACTTTTCGAGTTATTTAATGCGAGAAACAAGTTATCTAGTGTTTTCACCACTCCACAGTGCGTTTGATATGCAGAACAGGAGATATCTTGGTTTTCGTGGGGTTTCAAGCTCAGATATGCATTTTCTGCGATGATCTTGGTGAGACTTCTGTCCGAAGTATGCAGAATCATCGAGATCGCTCTTTTCGAGCTATTTAATGCGAGAAACGAGTTATCTGGTGTTTTCACCACTCCACAGTGCGTTTGATATGCAGTACCAGCGATATCTTGGTTTTCGTGGGGTTTCAAGCGGAGATATGCATTTTTTACGAGAATCTTGGTGAGACTTCTGTCCGAAGTATGCAGAATCATCGAGATCGCTCTATTCGTGCTATTTAATGCGACAAACACGTTATCTGTTGTTTTCAGCACTCCACAGTGCGTTTGATATGCAGAACCAGCGATATCTTGGTATTCGTGGGGTTTCAAGCCGAGATATGCATTTTTTACGATAATCTTGGTGAGACTTCTGTCCGAAGTATGCTTAATCTTCGAGATCGCTCTATTCGAGCTATTTTATGCGAGAAACACGTTATCTGGTGTTTTCAGCACTCCACAGTGCGTTTGATATGCAGAACCAGCGATATCTTGGCTTTCGTGGGGTTTCAAGCTGAGATATGCATTTTTTACGATAATCTTGGTGAGACTTCTGTCCGATGTATGCAGAATAATCGAGATCGCACTTTTCGAGCTATTTAATGCGAGAAACACGTTATCTGGTGTTTTCACCACTCCACAGTGCGTTTGATATGCAGAACAGGAGATATCTTGGTTTTCGTGGGGTTTCAAGCTCAGATATGCATTTTCTGCGATGATCTTGGTGAGACTTCTGTCCGAAGTATGCAGAATCATCGAGATCGCTCTTTTCGAGCTATTTAATGCGAGAAACAAGTTATCTGGTGTTTTCACCACTCCACAGTGCGTTTGATATGCAGAACCAGCGATATCTTTGTTTTCGTGGGGTTTCAAGCTCAGATATGCATTTTCTGCGATGATCTTGGTGAGACTTCTGTCCGAAGTATGCAGAATCATCGAGATCGCTCTCTTCGACCTATTTAATGCGACAAACACGTTATCTGTTGTTTTCACCACTCCACAGTGCGTTTGATATGCAGAACCAGCGATATCTTGGTATTCGTGGGGTTTCAAGCCGAGATATGCATTTTTTACGATAATCTTGGTGAGACTTCTGTCCGAAGTATGCTTAATCTTCGAGATCGCTCTATTCGAGCTATTTTATGCGAGAAACACGTTATCTGGTGTTTTCAGCACTCCACAGTGCGTTTGATATGCAGAACCAGCGATATCTTGGCTTTCGTGGGGTTTCAAGCTGAGATATGCATTTTTTACGATAATCATGGTGAGACTTCTGTCCGAAGTATGCAGCATCATCGAGATCGCACTTTTCGAGCTATTTAATGCGAGAAACACGTTATCTGGAGTTTTCAGCACTGCACAGTGCGTTTGATATGCAGAACCAGCGATATCTGGGTTTTCGTGGGGTTTCAAGCTCAGATATGCATTTTCTGCGATAATCTTGGTGAGACTTCTGTCCGAAGTGTGCAGAATCATCGAGATCGCTCTTTTCGAGCTATTTAATGCGAGAAACACGTTTTCTGGGGTTTTCACCACACCACAGTTCGTTGTATATGGAGAACAGGTGATATCTTGGTTTTCGTGGGGTTTCAAGCTGAGATATGCATTCTCTGCGATGATCTTGGTGAGACTTCTGTCCGAAGTATGCAGAATCATCGAGATCGCACTTTTCGAGCTATTTAATGCGAGAAACACGTTATCTGGTATTTTCACCACTCCACAGTGCGTTTGATATGCAGAACCGGCGATATCTTGGTTTTCGTGGGGTTTCAAGCTGAGATATGCATTATCTGCGATAATCTTGGTGAGACTTATGTCCGAAGTATGCAGAATCATCGAGATCGCTCTATTCGTGCTATTTAATGCGACAAACACGTTATCTGTTGTTTTCAGCACTCCACAGTGCGTTTGATATGCAGAACCCAGCGATATCTTGGTTTTCGTGGGGTTTCAAGCTGAGATATGCATTTTTTACGATAATCTTGGTGAGACTTCTGTCCGAAGTATGCTTAATCTTCGAGATCGCTCTATTCGAGCTATTTTATGCGAGAAACACGTTATCTGGTGTTTTCAGCACTCCACAGTGCGTTTGATATGCAGAACCAGCGATATCTTGGCTTTCGTGGGGTTTCAAGCTGAGATATGCATTTTTTACGATAATCTTGTTGAGACTTCTGTCCGAAGTATGCAGAATCATCGAGATCGCTCGTTTCGAGCTACTTAATGCGAGAAACACGTTATCTGGTGTTTTCACCACTCCACAGTGCGTTGGATATGCAGAACCGGAGATATTTTGGTTTTCGTCGGGTTTCAAGCTGAGATATGCATTTTCTACGATAAGCTTGGTGAGACATCTGTCCGAAGTATGCAGAAACATCGAGAGCGCTCTTTTCGAGCTACTTAATGCGAGAAACACGTTTTCTGGGGTTTTCACCACTCCACAGTTCTTTGGATATGCAGAACAGGAGATATCTTGGTTTGTGTGGGGTTTCAAGCAGGGATATGCATTTTCTGCGATAATCTTGGTGAGACTTCTGTTAGAAGTATGCAGAATCATCGAGATCGCACTTTTCGAGCTATTTAATGCGAGAAACACGTTTTCCGGGGTTTTCACCACTCCACAGTTCTTTGGATATGCAGAACAGGAGATATCTTGGATTGTGTGGGGTTTCAAGCAGAGATATGCATTTTCTGCGATAATCTTGGTGAGACTTCTGTTAGAAGTATGCAGAATCATCGAGATCGCACTTTTCGAGCTATTTAATGCGAGAAACACGTTATCTGGTGTTTTCACCACTCCACAGTGCGTTTGATATGCAGAACCGGCGATATTTTGGTTTTCGTGGGGTATCAAGCTCAGATATGCATTTTCTGCGATAATCTTGGTAAGATTTCAGTCCGAAGTATGCAGAATCATCGAGATCGCACTTTTCGAGCTATTTAATGCGAGAAACAAGTTATCTGGTGTTTTCACCACACCACAGTGCGTTTGATATGCAGAACCAGCGATATCTAGGATTTCGTGGGGTTTCAAGCTGAGATATGCATTTTTTACGATAATCATGGTGAGACTTCTGTCCGAAGTATGCAGAATCATCGAGATCGCACTTATCGAGCTATTTAATGCGAGAAACACGTTATCTGGAGTTTTCAGCACTCCACAGTGCGTTTGATATGCAGAACCAGCGATATCTGGGTTTTCGTGAGGTTTCAATCTGAGATATGCATTTTCTGCGATAATCTTGGTGAGACTTCTGTCCGAAGTGTGTAGAATCATCGAGATCGCTCTTTTCGAGCTATTTAATGCGAGAAACACGTTTTCTGGGGTTTTCACCACACCACAGTTCGTTGTATATGCAGAACAGGTGATATCTTGGTTTTCGTGGGGATTCAAGGTGAGATATGCAATTTCTGCGATAATCTTGGTGAGACTTCTGTCCGAAGTATGCTTAATCATCGAGATCGCTCGTTTCGAGCTATTTAATGCGAGAAACACGTTATCTTGTGTTTTCAGCACTCCACAGTGCGTTTGATATGCAGAACCAGCGATATCTGGGTTTTCGTGGGGTTTCAAGCTGAGATATGCATTTTTTACGATAATCTTGGTGAGACTTCTGTTAGAAGTATGCAGAATCATCGAGATCGCACTTTTCGAGCTATTTAATGCGAGAAACACGTTATCTGGTGTTTTCACCACTCCACAGTGCGTTTGATATGCAGAACCAGCGATATCTTGGTTTTCGTGGGGTTTCAAGCCGGGATATGCATTTTTTACGATAATCTTGGTGAGACTTCTGTCCGAAGTATGCTTAATCTTCGAGATCGCTCTATTCGAGCTATTTTATGCGAGAAACACGTTATCTGGTGTTTTCAGCACTCCACAGTGCGTTTGATATGCAGAACCAGCGATATCTTGGCTTTCGTGGGGTTTCAAGCTGAGATATGCATTTTTTACGATAATCTTGGTGAGACTTCTGTCCGATGTATGCAGAATAATCGAGATCGCACTTTTCGAGCTATTTAATGCGAGAAACACGTTATCTGGTGTTTTCACCACTCCACAGTGCGTTTGATATGCAGAACAGGAGATATCTTGGTTTTCGTGGGGTTTCAAGCTCAGATATGCATTTTCTGCGATGATCTTGGTGAGACTTCTGTCCGAAGTATGCAGAATCATCGAGATCGCTCTTTTCGAGCTATTTAATGCGAGAAACAAGTTATCTGGTGTTTTCACCACTCCACAGTGCGTTTGATATGCAGAACCAGCGATATCTTTGTTTTCGTGGGGTTTCAAGCTCAGATATGCATTTTCTGCGATGATCTTGGTGAGACTTCTGTCCGAAGTATGCAGAATCATCGAGATCGCTCTCTTCGACCTATTTAATGCGAGCGAACACGTTATCTGGTGTTTTCACCACTCCACAGTGCGTTTGATATGCAGAACCAGCGAAATCTTGGTTTTCGTGGGGTTTCAAGCTGAGATATGCATTTTTTATGATAATCTTGGTGAGACTTCTGTCCGAAGTATGCTTAATCTTCGAGATCGCTCTATTCGAGCTATTTAATGCGAGAAACACGTTATCTGGTGTTTTCAGCACTCCACAGTGCGTTTGATATGCAGAACCAGCGATATCTTGGCTTTCGTGGGGTTTCAAGCTGAGATATGCATTTTTTACGATAATCATGGTGAGACTTCTGTCCGAAGTATGCAGCATCATCGAGATCGCACTTTTCGAGCTATTTAATGCGAGAAACACGTTATCTGGAGTTTTCAGCACTGCACAGTGCGTTTGATATGCAGAACCAGCGATATCTGGGTTTTCGTGGGGTTTCAATCTGAGATATGCATTTTCTGCGATAATCTTGGTGAGACTTATGTCCGAAGTATGCAGAATCATCGAGATCGCTCTATTCGTGCTATTTAATGCGACAAACACGTTATCTGTTGTTTTCAGCACTCCACAGTGCGTTTGATATGCAGAACCCAGCGATATCTTGGTTTTCGTGGGGTTTCAAGCTGAGATATGCATTTTTTACGATAATCTTGGTGAGACTTCTGTCCGAAGTATGCTTAATCTTCGAGATCGCACTATTCGAGCTATTTTATGCGAGAAACACGTTATCTGGTGTTTTCAGCACTCCACAGTGCGTTTGATATGCAGAACCAGCGATATCTTGGCTTTCGTGGGGTTTCAAGCTGAGATATGCATTTTTTACGATAATCTTGTTGAGACTTCTGTCCGAAGTATGCAGAATCATCGAGATCGCTCGTTTCGAGCTACTTAATGCGAGAAACACGTTATCTGGTGTTTTCACCACTCCACAGTGCGTTGGATATGCAGAACCGGAGATATTTTGGTTTTCGTCGGGTTTCAAGCTGAGATATGCATTTTCTACGATAAGCTTGGTGAGACATCTGTCCGAAGTATGCAGAAACATCGAGAGCGCTCTTTTCGAGCTACTTAATGCGAGAAACACGTTTTCTGGGGTTTTCACCACTCCACAGTTCTTTGGATATGCAGAACAGGAGATATCTTGGTTTGTGTGGGGTTTCAAGCAGAGATATGCATTTTCTGCGATAATCTTGGTGAGACTTCTGTTAGAAGTATGCAGAATCATCGAGATCGCACTTTTCGAGCTATTTAATGCGAGAAACACGTTTTCCGGGGTTTTCACCACTCCACAGTTCTTTGGATATGCAGAACAGGAGATATCTTGGTTTGTGTGGGGTTTCAAGCAGAGATATGCATTTTCTGCGATAATCTTGGTGAGACTTCTGTTAGAAGTATGCAGAATCATCGAGATCGCACTTTTCGAGCTATTTAATGCGAGAAACACGTTATCTGGTGTTTTCACCACTCCACAGTGCGTTTGATATGCAGAACCGGCGATATTTTGGTTTTCGTGGGGTATCAAGCTCAGATATGCATTTTCTGCGATAATCTTGGTAAGATTTCAGTCCGAAGTATGCAGAATCATCGAGATCGCACTTTTCGAGCTATTTAATGCGAGAAACAAGTTATCTGGTGTTTTCACCACACCACAGTGCGTTTGATATGCAGAACCAGCGATATCTAGGATTTCGTGGGGTTTCAAGCTGAGATATGCATTTTTTACGATAATCATGGTGAGACTTCTGTCCGAAGTATGCAGAATCATCGAGATCGCACTTATCGAGCTATTTAATGCGAGAAACACGTTATCTGGAGTTTTCAGCACTCCACAGTGCGTTTGATATGCAGAACCAGCGATATCTGGGTTTTCGTGAGGTTTCAATCTGAGATATGCATTTTCTGCGATAATCTTGGTGAGACTTCTGTCCGAAGTGTGTAGAATCATCGAGATCGCTCTTTTCGAGCTATTTAATGCGAGAAACACGTTTTCTGGGGTTTTCACCACACCACAGTTCGTTGTATATGCAGAACAGGTGATATCTTGGTTTTCGTGGGGATTCAAGGTGAGATATGCAATTTCTGCGATAATCTTGGTGAGACTTCTGTCCGAAGTATGCTTAATCATCGAGATCGCTCGTTTCGAGCTATTTAATGCGAGAAACACGTTATCTTGTGTTTTCAGCACTCCACAGTGCGTTTGATATGCAGAACCAGCGATATCTGGGTTTTCGTGGGGTTTCAAGCTGAGATATGCATTTTTTACGATAATCTTGGTGAGACTTCTGTCCGAAGTATGCAGAAACATCGAGATCGCTCTTTTCGAGCTATGTAATGCGAGAAACATGTTATCTGGTATTTCCACCACACCACAGAGCGTTTGATATGCAGTACCAGCGATATCTTGGTTTTCGTGGGGTTTCAAGCTGAGATATGCATTTTCTGCGATAATCTTGGTGAGACTTCTGTCCGAAGTATGCAGAATCATCGAGATCGCACTTTTCGAGCTATTTAATGCGAGAATCAAGTTATCTGGTGTTTTCACCACTCCACAGTGCGTATGATATGCAGAACCGACGATATCTTGGTTTTCGTGGGGTTTCTAGCTCAGATATGCATTTTCTGCGATAATCTTGGTGAGACTTCTGACCGAAGTATGCGGAATCATCGAGATCGCTCTTTTCGAGATATTTAATGCGAGAAACACGTTATCTGGTGTTTTCACCACTCCACAGTGCGTTTGATATGCAGTACCAGCGATATCTTGGTTTTCGTGGGGTTTCAAGCGGAGATATGCATTTTTTACGAGAATCTTGGTGAGACTTCTGTCCGAAGTATGCAGAATCATCGAGATCGCTCTATTCGTGCTATCTAATGCGACAAACACGTTATCTGTTGTTTTCAGCACTCCACAGTGCGTTTGATATGCAGAACCAGCGATAACTAGGTTTTCGTGGGGTTTCAAGCTGAGATATGCATTTTTTACGATAATCTTGGTGAGACTTCTGTCCGAAGTATGCAGAATCATCGAGATCGCTGTTTTCGAGCTATTTAATGCGAGAAACAAGTTATCTAGTGTTTTCACCACTCCACAGTGCGTATGATATGCAGAACCGACGATATCTTGGTTTTCGTGGGGTTTCAAGCTCAGATATGCATTTTCTGCGATAATCTTGGTGAGACTTCTGTCCGAAGTATGCGGAATCATCGAGATCGCTCTTTTCGAGACATTTAATGCGAGAAACATGTTATCTGGTATTTCCACCACACCACAGAGCGTTTGATATGCAGTACCAGCGATATCTTGGTTTTCGTGGGGTTTCAAGCTGAGATATGCATTTTCTGCGATAATCTTGGTGAGACTTCTGTCCGAAGTATGCAGAATCATCGAGATCGCACTTTTCGAGCTATTTAATGCGAGAAACAAGTTATCTGGTGTTTTCACCACTCCACAGTGCGTATGATATGCAGAACCGACGATATCTTGGTTTTCGTGGGGTTTCTAGCTCAGATATGCATTTTCTGCGATAATCTTGGTGAGACTTCTGACCGAAGTATGCGGAATCATCGAGATCGCTCTTTTCGAGATATTTAATGCGAGAAACACGTTATCTGGTGTTTTCACCACTCCACAGTGCGTTTGATATGCAGTACCAGCGATATCTTGGTTTTCGTGGGGTTTCAAGCGGAGATATGCATTTTTTACGAGAATCTTGGTGAGACTTCTGTCCGAAGTATGCAGAATCATCGAGATCGCTCTATTCGTGCTATCTAATGCGACAAACACGTTATCTGTTGTTTTCAGCACTCCACAGTGCGTTTGATATGCAGAACCAGCGATAACTAGGTTTTCGTGGGGTTTCAAGCTGAGATATGCATTTTTTACGATAATCTTGGTGAGACTTCTGTCCGAAGTATGCAGAATCATCGAGATCGCTGTTTTCGAGCTATTTAATGCGAGAAACAAGTTATCTAGTGTTTTCACCACTCCACAGTGCGTATGATATGCAGAACCGACGATATCTTGGTTTTCGTGGGGTTTCAAGCTCAGATATGCATTTTCTGCGATAATCTTGGTGAGACTTCTGTCCGAAGTATGCGGAATCATCGAGATCGCTCTTTTCGAGACATTTAATGCGAGAAACACGTTATCTGGTGTTTTCACCACTCCACAGTGCGTTTGATATGCAGTACCAGCGATATCTTGGTTTTCGTGGGGTTTCAAGCGGAGATATGCATTTTTTACGAGAATCTTGGTGAGACTTCTGTCCGAAGTATGCAGAATCATCGAGATCGCTCTATTCGTGCTATTTAATGCGACAAACACGTTATCTGTTGTTTTCAGCACTCCACAGTGCGTTCGATATGCAGAACCAGCGATATCTTGGTTTTCGTGGGGTTTCAAGCTGAGATATGCATTTTTTACGATAATCTTGGTGAGACTTCTGTCCGAAGTATGCTTAATCTTCGAGATCGCTCTATTCGAGCTATTTAATGCGAGAAACACGTTATCTGGTGTTTTCAGCACTCCACAGTGCGTTTGATATGCAGAACCAGCGATATCTTGGTTTTCGTGGGGTTTCAAGCGGAGATATGCATTTTTTACGAGAATCTTGGTGAGACTTCTGTCCGAAGTATGCAGAATCATCGAGATCGCTCTATTCGTGCTATTTAATGCGACAAACACGTTATCTGTTGTTTTCAGCACTCCACAGTGCGTTTGATATGCAGAACCAGCGATATCTTGGTTTTCGTGGGGTTTCAAGCTGAGATATGCATTTTTTACGATAATCTTGGTGAGACTTCTGTCCGAAGTATGCTTAATCTTCGAGATCGCTCTATTCGAGCTATTTAATGCGAGAAACACGTTATCTGGTGTTCTCAGCACTCCACAGTGCGTTTGATATGCAGAACCAGCGATATCTTGGCTTTCGTGGGGTTTCAAGCTGAGATATGCATTTTTTACGATAATCTTGGTGAGACTTCTGTCCGAAGTATGCAGAATCATCGAGATCGCTCTATTCGTGCTATTTAATGCGACAAACACGTTATCTGTTGTTTTCAGCACTCCACAGTGCGTTTGATATGCAGAACCAGCGATATCTTGGTTTTCGTGGGGTTTCAAGCTGAGATATGCATTTTTTACGATAATCTTGGTGAGACTTCTGTCCGAAGTATGCTTAATCTTCGAGATCGCTCTATTCGAGCTATTTAATGCGAGAAACACGTTATCTGGTGTTTTCACCACTCCACAGTGCGTTTGATATGCAGAACAGGAGATATCTTGGTTTTCGTGGGGTTTCAAGCTCAGATATGCATTTTCTGCGATGATCTTGGTGAGACTTCTGTCCGAAGTATGCAGAATCATCGAGATCGCACTTTTCGAGCTATTTCATGCGAGAAACAAGTTATCTGGTGTTTTCACCTCTCCACAGTGCGTTTGACATGCAGAACCGGCGATATCTTGGTTTTCGTGGGGTTTCAAGCTGAGATATGGATTATCTGCGATAATCTTGGTGAGACTTCTGTCCGAAGTATGCAGAATCATCGAGATCGCACTTTTCGAGCTATTTAATGCGAGAAACACGTTATCTGGTGTTTTCACCACTCCACAGTGCGTTTGATATGCACAACCGGCGATATCTTGGTTTTTGTGGCGTTTCAAGCTCAGATATGCATTTTCTGCGATAATCTTGGTGAGACTTCTGTCCGAAGTATGCAGAATCATCGAGATCGCTCTTTTCGACCTATTTAATGCGAGCAAACACGTTATCTGGTGTTTTCAACACTCCACAGTGCGTTTGATATGCAGAACCAGCGAAATCTTGGTTTTCGTGGGGTTTCAAGCTGAGATATGCATTTTTTACGATAATCATGGTGAGACTTCTGTCCGAAGTATGCAGAATCATCGAGATCGCACTTTTCGAGCTATTTAATGCGAGAAACACGTTATCTGGTGTTTTCAGCACTCCACAGTGCGTTTGATATGCAGAACCAGCGATATCTTTGTGTTCGTGGGGTTTCAAGCTCAGATATGCATCTTCTGTGATGATCTTGGTGAGACTTCTGTCCGAAGTATGCAGAATCATCGAGATCGCACTTTTCGACCTATTTAATGCGAGCGAACACGTTATCTGGTGTTTTCACCACTCCACAGTGCGTTTGATATGCAGAACCAGCGAAATCTTGGTTTTCGTGGGGTTTCAAGCTGAGATATGCATTTTTTATGATAATCTTGGTGAGACTTCTGTCCGAAGTATGCTTAATCTTCGAGATCGCTCTATTCGAGCTATTTAATGCGAGAAACACGTTATCTGGTGTTTTCAGCATTCCACAGTGCGTTTGATATGCAGAACCAGCGATATCTTGGCTTTCGTGGGGTTTCAAGCTGAGATATGCATTTTTTACGATAATCTTGGTGAGACTTCTGTCCGATGTATGCAGAATCATCGAGATCGCACTTGTCGAGCTATTTAATGCGAGAAACACGTTATCTGGTGTTTTCACCACTCCACAGTGCGTTTGATATGCAGAACAGGAGATATCTCGGTTTCGTGGGGTTTCAAGCTCAGATATGCATTTTCTGCGATGATCTTGGTGAGACTTCTGTCCGAAGTATGCAGAATCATCGAGATCGCTCTTTTCGAGCTATTTACTGCGAGAAACAAGTTATCTGGTGTTTTCACCACTCCACAGTGCGTTTGATATGCAGTACCAGCGATATCTTGGTTTTCGTGGGGTTTCGAGCGGAGATATGCATTTTTTACGAGAATCTTGGTGAGACTTCTGTCCGAAGTATGCAGAATCATCGAGATCGCTCTATTCGTGCTATTTAATGCGACAAACACGTTATCTGTTGTTTTCAGCACTCCACAGTGCGTTTGATATGCAGAACCAGCGATATCTTGGTTTTCGTGGGGTTTCAAGCTGAGATATGCATTTTTTACGATAATCTTGGTGAGACTTCTGTCCGAAGTATGCTTAATCTTCGAGATCGCTCTATTCGAGCTATTTTATGCGAGAAACACGTTATCTGGTGTTTTCAGCACTCCACAGTGCGTTTGATATGCAGAACCAGCGATATCTTGGCTTTCGTGGGGTTTCAAGCTGAGATATGCATTTTCTGCGATGATCTTGGTGAGACTTCTGTCCGAAGTATGCAGAATCATCGAGATCGCTCTTTTCGAGCTATTTAATGCGAGAAACAAGTTATCTGGTGTTTTCACCACTCCACAGTGCGTTTGATATGCAGAACAGGAGATATCTTGGTTTTCGAGGGGTTTCAAGCTCAGATATGCAATTTCTGCGATGATCTTGGTGAGACTTCTGTCCGAAGTATGCAGAATCATCGAGATCGCTCTTTTCGAGCTATTTAATGCGAGAAACAAGTTATCTGGTGTTTTCACCACTCCACAGTGCGTTTGATATGCAGAACCAGCGATATCTTTGTTTTCGTGGGGTTTCAAGCTCAGATATGCATTTTCTGCGATGATCTTGGTGAGACTTCTGTCCGAAGTATGCAGAATCATCGAGATCGCTCTCTTCGACCTATTTAATGCGAGCGAACACGTTATCTGGTGTTTTCACCACTCCACAGTGCGTTTGATATGCAGAACCAGCGAAATCTTGGTTTTCGTGGGGTTTCAAGCTGAGATATGCATTTTTTATGATAATCTTGGTGAGACTTCTGTCCGAAGTATGCTTAATCTTCGAGATCGCTCTATTCGAGCTATTTAATGCGAGAAACACGTTATCTGGTGTTTTCAGCACTCCACAGTGCGTTTGATATGCAGAACCAGCGATATCTTGGCTTTCGTGGGGTTTCAAGCTGAGATATGCATTTTTTACGGTAATCATGGTGAGACTTCTGTCCGAAGTATGCAGCATCATCGAGATCGCACTTTTCGAGCTATTTAATGCGAGAAACACGTTATCTGGAGTTTTCAGCACTGCACAGTGCGTTTGATATGCAGAACCAGCGATATCTGGGTTTTCGTGGGGTTTCAATCTGAGATATGCATTTTCTGCGATAATCTTGGTGAGACTTCTGTCCGAAGTGTGCAGAATCATCGAGATCGCTCTTTTCGAGCTATTTAATGCGAGAAACACGTTTTCTGGGGTTTTCACCACACCACAGTTCGTTGTATATGCAGAACAGGTGATATCTTGGTTTTCGTGGGGTTTCAAGCTGAGATATGCATTCTCTGCGATGATCTTGGTGAGACTTATGTCCGAAGTATGCAGAATCATCGAGATCGCACTTTTCGAGCTATTTAATGCGAGAAACACGTTATCTGGTATTTTCACCACTCCACAGTGCGTTTGATATGCAGAACCAGCGAAATCTTGGTTTTCGTGGGGTTTCAAGCTGAGATATGCATTTTTTATGATAATCTTGGTGAGACTTCTGTCCGAAGTATGCTTAATCTTCGAGATCGCTCTATTCGAGCTATTTAATGCGAGAAACACGTTATCTGGTGTTTTCAGCACTCCACAGTGCGTTTGATATGCAGAACCAGCGATATCTTGGCTTTCGTGGGGTTTCAAGCTGAGATATGCATTTTTTACGGTAATCATGGTGAGACTTCTGTCCGAAGTATGCAGCATCATCGAGATCGCACTTTTCGAGCTATTTAATGCGAGAAACACGTTATCTGGAGTTTTCAGCACTGCACAGTGCGTTTGATATGCAGAACCAGCGATATCTGGGTTTTCGTGGGGTTTCAATCTGAGATATGCATTTTCTGCGATAATCTTGGTGAGACTTCTGTCCGAAGTGTGCAGAATCATCGAGATCGCTCTTTTCGAGCTATTTAATGCGAGAAACACGTTTTCTGGGGTTTTCACCACACCACAGTTCGTTGTATATGCAGAACAGGTGATATCTTGGTTTTCGTGGGGTTTCAAGCTGAGATATGCATTCTCTGCGATGATCTTGGTGAGACTTATGTCCGAAGTATGCAGAATCATCGAGATCGCACTTTTCGAGCTATTTAATGCGAGAAACACGTTATCTGGTATTTTCACCACTCCACAGTGCGTTTGATATGCAGAACCGGCGATATCTTGGTTTTCGTGGGGTTTCAAGCTGAGATATGCATTATCTGCGATAATCTTGGTGAGACTTATGTCCGAAGTATGCAGAATCATCGAGATCGCTCTATTCGTGCTATTTAATGCGACAAACACGTTATCTGTTGTTTTCAGCACTCCACAGTGCGTTTGATATGCAGAACCCAGCGATATCTTGGTTTTCGTGGGGTTTCAAGCTGAGATATGCATGTTTTACGATAATCTTGATGAGACTTCTGTCCGAAGTATGCTTAATCTTCGAGATCGCTCTATTCGAGCTATTTTATGCGAGAAACACGTTATCTGGTGTTTTCAGCACTCCACAGTGCGTTTGATATGCAGAACCAGCGATATCTTGGCTTTCGTGGGGTTTCAAGCTGAGATATGCATTTTTTACGATAATCTTGGTGAGACTTCTGTCCGATGTATGCAGAATAATCGAGATCGCACTTTTCGAGCTATTTAATGCGAGAAACACGTTATCTGGTGTTTTCACCACTCCACAGTGCGTTTGATATGCAGAACAGGAGATATCTTGGTTTTCGTGGGGTTTCAAGCTCAGATATGCATTTTCTGCGATGATCTTGGTGAGACTCCTGTCCGAAGTATGCAGAATCATCGAGATCGCTCTTTTCGAGCTATTTAATGCGAGAAACAAGTTATCTGGTGTTTTCACCACTCCACAGTGCGTTTGATATGCAGAACCAGCGAAATCTTGGTTTTCGTGGGGTTTCAAGCTGAGATATGCATTGTTTATGATAATCTTGGTGAGACTTCTGTCCGAAGTATGCTTAATCTTCGAGATCGCTCTATTCGAGCTATTTAATGCGAGAAACACGTTATCTGGTGTTTTCAGCACTCCACAGTGCGTTTGATATGCAGAACCAGCGATATCTTGGCTTTCGTGGGGTTTCAAGCTGAGATATTCATTTTTTACGATAATCATGGTGAGACTTCTGTCCGAAGTATGCAGCATCATCGAGATCGCACTTTTCGAGCTATTTAATGCGAGAAACACGTTATCTGGAGTTTTCAGCACTGCACAGTGCGTTTGATATGCAGAACCAGCGATATCTGGGTTTTCGTGGGGTTTCAATCTGAGATATGCATTTTCTGCGATAATCTTGGTGAGACTTCTGTCCGAAGTGTGCAGAATCATCGAGATCGCTCTTTTCGAGCTATTTAATGCGAGAAACACGTTTTCTGGGGTTTTCACCACACCACAGTTCGTTGTATATGCAGAAGAGGTGATATCTTGGTTTTCGTGGGGTTTCAAGCTGAGATATGCATTATCTGCGATGATCTTGGTGAGACTTCTGTCCGAAGTATGCAGAATCATCGAGATCGCACTTTTCGAGCTATTTAATGCGAGAAACACGTTATCTGGTATTTTCACCACTCCACAGTGCGTTTGATATGCAGAACCGGCGATATCTTGGTTTTCGTGGGGTTTCAAGCTGAGATATGCATTATCTGCAATAATCTTGGTGAGACTTATGTCCGAAGTATGCAGAATCATCGAGATCGCACTTTTCGAGCTATTTAATGCGAGAAACACGTTATCTGGTGTTTTCACCACTCTACAGTGCGTTTGATATGCAGAACCGGCGATATCTTGGTTTTTGTGGCGTTTCAAGCTCAGATATGCATTTTCTGCGATAATCTTGGTGAGACTTCTGTCCGAAGTATGCAGAATCATCGAGATCGCTCTTTTCGACCTATTTAATGCGAGCAAACACGTTATCTGGTGTTTTCACCACTCCACAGTGCGTTTGATATGCAGAACCAGCGAAATCTTGGTTTTCGTGGGGTTTCAAGCTGAGATATGCATTTTTTACGATAATCATGGTGAGACTTCTGTCCGAAGTATGCAGAATCATCGAGATCGCACTTTTCGAGCTGTTTAATGCGAGAAACACGTTATCTGGTGTTTTCAGCACTCCACAGTGCGTTTGATATGCAGAACCAGCGATATCTTTGTGTTCGTGGGGTTTCAAGCTCAGATATGCATTTTCTGCGATGATCTTGGTGGGACGTCTGTCCGAAGTATGCAGAATCATCGAGATCGCTCTTTTCGACCTATTTAATGCGAGCGAACACGTTATCTGGTGTTTTCACCACTCCACAGTGCGTTTGGTATGAGGAACCAGCGAAATCTTGGTTTTCGTGGGGTTTCAAGCTGAGATATGCATTTTTTATGATAATCTTGGTGAGACTTCTGTCCGAAGTATGCTTAATCTTCGAGATCGCTCTATTCGAGCTATTTAATGCGAGAAACACGTTATCTGGTGTTTTCAGCACTCCACAGTGCGTTTGATATGCAGAACCAGCGATATCTTGGCTTTCGTGGGGTTTCAAGCTGAGATACGCATTTTTTACGATACTCTTGGTGAGACTTCTGTCCGATGTATGCAGAATCATCGAGATCGCACTTTTCGAGCTATTTAATGCAAGAAACACGTTATCTGGTGTTTTCACCACTCCACAGTGCGTTTGATATGCAGAACAGGAGATATCTTGGTTTTCGTGGGGTTTCTAGCAGAGATATGCATTTTCTGCGATAATCATGGTGAGACTTCTGTCTGAAGTGTGCAGAATCATCGAGATCGCTCTTTTCGAGCTATTTAATGCGAGAAACAAGTTATCTGGTGTTTTCACCACTCCACAGTGCGTTTGATATGCAGAACCAGCGATATCTTTGTTTTCGTGGGGTTTCAAGCTCAGATATGCATTTTCTGCGATGATCTTGGTGAGACTTCTGTCCGAAGTATGCAGAATCATCGAGATCGCACTTTTCGAGCTATTTAATGCGAGAAACACGTTATCTGGTGTTTTCACCACTCCACAGTGCGTTTGATATGCAGAACCGGCAATATCTTGGTTTTCGTGGGGTTTCAAGCTGATATATGCATTATCTGCAATAATCTTGGTGAGACTTCTGTCAGAAGTATGCTTAATCATCGAGATCGCTCTATTCGAGCTATTTAATGGGAGAAACACGTTATCTGGTGTTTTCAGCACTCCACAGTGCGTTTGATATGCAGAACCGGCGATATCTTGGTTTTTGTGGCGTTTCAAGCTCAGATATGCATTTTCTGCGATAATCTTTGTAAGACTTCTGTCCGAAGTATGCAGAATCATCGAGATCGCTCTTTTCGACCTATTTAATGCGAGCGAACACGTTATCTGGTGTTTTCACCACTCCACAGTGCGTTTGATATGCAGAACCAGCGAAATCTTGGTTTTCGTGGGGTTTCAAGCTGAGATATGCATTTTTTATGATAATCTTGGTGAGACTTCTGTCCGAAGTATGCTTAATCTTCGAGATCGCTGTATTCGAGCTATTTAATGCGAGAAACACGTTATCTGGTGTTTTCAGCACTCCACAGTGCGTTTGATATGCAGAACCAGCGATATCTTGGCTTTCGTGGGGTTTCAAGCTGAGATATGCATTTTTTACGATAATCTTGGTGAGACTTCTGTCCGATGTATGCAGAATCATCCAGATCGCACTTTTCGAGCTATTTAATGCGAGAAACACGTTATCTGGTGTTTTCACCACTCCACAGTGCGTTTGATATGCAGAACCGGCGATATCTTGGTTTTTGTGGGGTTTCAAGCTGAGATATGCATTTTTTACGATAATCTTGATGAGACTTCTGTCCGAAGTATGCTTAATCATCGAGATCGCTCGTTTCGAGCTATTTAATTCGAGAAACACGTTATCTGGTGTTTTCAACACTCCACAGTGCGTATGATATGCAGAACCGACGATATCTTGGTTTTCGTGGGGTTTCAAGCTCAGATATGCATGTTCTGCGATAATCTTGGTGAGACTTCTGTCCGAAGTATGCAGAATCATCGAGATCGCACTTCTCGAGCTATTTAATGCGAGAAACACGTTATCTGGTGTTTTCACCACTCCACAGTGCGTTTGATATGCAGAACCGGCGATATCTTGGTTTTTGTGGGGTTTCAAGCTGAGATATGCATTTTTTACGATAATCTTGATGAGACTTCTGTCCGAAGTATGCTTAATCATCGAGATCGCTCGTTTCGAGCTATTTAATGCGAGAAACACGTTGTCTGGTGTTTTCACCACTCCACAGTTGGTTTGATATGCAGAACCGGCGATGTTTGGTTTTCGTCGGGTTTCAAGCTGAGATATGCATTTTCTACGATAATCTTGGTGAAACATCTGTCCGAAGTATGCAGAAACATCAAGAGCGCTCTTTTCGAGCTATTTAATGCGAGAAACACGTATTCTGGGGTTTTCACCACACCACAGTTCGTTGGATGTGCAGAATCGGAGATATCTTGGTTTTCGTTCGGTTTGAAGCTGAGATATGCATTTTTTACGATAATCTTGATGAGATTTCTGTCCGAAGTATGCTTAATCATCGAGATCGCTCGTTTCGAGCTATTTAATGCGAGAAACACGTTATCTGGTGTTTTCAGCACTCCACAGTGCGTTTTATATGCAGAACCAGCGATATCTTGGTTTTCGTGGGGTTTCAAGCTGAGATATGCATTTTCTGCGATAATCTTGGTGAGACTTCTGTCCGAAGTATGCAGAAACATCGAGAGCGCTGTTTTCGAGCTATTTAATGCGAGAAACACGTTTTCTGTGGTTTTCGCCACACCACAGTTCGTTGGATATGCAGAACCGGAGATATCTTGGTTTTCGTGGGGTTTCAAGCTGAGATATGCATTTTCTGCGATTATCTTGGTGAGACTTCTGTCCGAAGTATGCAGAATCATCGAGATCGCACTTTTCGATCTATTTAATGCGAGAAACACGTTGTCTGGTGTTTTCAACATTCCACAGTGCGTTTGATATGCAGAACCGGCGATATCTTGATTTTCGTGGTGTTTCCAGCTGACATATGCATTTTCTACGATAATGTTGGTGAGACTTCTGTCAGAAGTATGCAGAATCTTCGAGAACGCTCTTTTCGAGCTACTTAATGCGCGAAACACGTTTTCTGGTGTTTTCACCACTCCACGGTACGTTTAATGTGCAGAACCGGAGATAACATGGTTTTCGTCGGGTTTCAAGCTGAGATATGCATTTTCTACGATGATCTTGGTGAGACTTCTGTCAGAAGTATGCAGGATCTTCCAGAACGCACTTTTCGAGCTACTTCATGCGAGAAACACGTTTTGTGGTGTTTTCATCACTCCACAGTGCTTTCGATATGCAGAACCGGCGACATCTTGGATTCCGTCGGGGTTCAAACTTAGATGTGCATTTTCTACGATAATCTTGGTGAGTCTTCTGTCAGAAGTATGCAGAATCATCGGGATCGCTCTTTTCGAGAATTTAATGCGAGAAACACGTTATCCGGTGTCTTCACCACTCCACAGTGCGTTTGATATGCAGAACCGGCGACATCTTGGCTTTCGTCGGGCATCAAGCTGAGATATGCATTTTCTGCGATAATCTTGGTGAAGCATCTGTCCGTAGTATGCTGAAACGTCGAGATCGCTCTTTTCGAGCTATTTAATGCGAGAAACACGTTATCTGGTGTTTTCACCACTCCACAGTGCGTTTGATATGCAGAATAGTAGATATCTTGGTTTTCGTGGGGTTTCAAGCTGAGATATGTATTTTCTGCGATAATCTTGTTGAGACTTCTGTCCGAAGTATGCAGAATCATCGACATCGCTCGTTTCGAGCTATATAATGCGCGAAACACGCTATCTGGTGTTTTCACCACTCCACAGTGCGTTGGATATGCAGAACCGGCGATATTTTGGTTTTCGTCGGGTTTCAAGCTGAGATATGCATTTTCTACGATAATCTTGGTGAAACATCTGTCCGAAGTATGCAGAAAAATCGAGAGGGCTCTTTTCGAGCTATTTAATGCGAGAAACTCGTTTTCTGGGGTTTTCACCACTCCACAGTTCGTTGGATATGCAGAACCGGAGATATCTTGGTTTTCGTGGGATTTCAATCTGAGATATGCAATTTCTGCGATAATCTTGGTGAGACTTCTGTCCGAAGTATGCTTAATCATCGAGATCGCTCTTTTCGACCTATTTAATGCGAGAAACACGTTATCTGGTGTTTTCACCACCCCACAGTGCGTATGATATGCAGAACCGGCGATATCTTGGTTTTCGTGGGGTTTCAAGCTGAGATACGCATTATCTGCGATAATCTTGGTGAGAGTTCTGTCCGAAGTGTGCAGAATCATCGAGATCGCTCTTTTCGAGCTATTTAATGCGAGAAACACGTTATCTGGTGTTTTCACCACTCCACAGTGCGTTGGATATGCAGAACCGGAAATATCTTGGTTTTCGTGGGGTTTCAAGCTGAGATATGCATTTTCTGCGATAATCTTGATGAGACTTCTGTCCGACGTATGCAGAAACATCGAGAGCGCTCTTTTCGAGCTATTTAATGCGAGAAACACGTTATTTGGGGTTTCCACCACTCCACAGTGCGTTTGATATGCAGAACCGGCGATATCTTGGTTTTCGTGGGGTTTCAAGCTGAGATATGCATTTTCTGCGATAATCTTGGTGAGACTTCTGTCCGAAGTATGCTTATTCATCGAGATCGCTCGTTTCGAGCTATTTTGTGCGAGAAACACGTTATCTGGTGTTTCAGCACTCCACAGTGCGTTTGATATGCAGAACCAGCGATATCTTGGCTTTCGTGGGGTTTCAAGCTGAGATATGCATTTTTTACGATAATCTTGGTGAGACTTCTGTCCGATGTATGCAGAATCATCCAGATCGCACTTTTCGAGCAATTTAATGCGAGAAACACGTTATCTGGTGTTTTCACCACTCCACAGTGCGTTTGATATGCAGAACCGACGATATCTTGGTTTTCGTGGGGTTTCAAGCTCAGATATGCATTTTTTATGATAATCTTGGTGAGACTTCTGTCCGAAGTATGCTTAATCTTCGAGATCGCTGTATTCGAGCTATTTAATGCGAGAAACACGTTATCTGGTGTTTTCAGCACTCCACAGTGCGTTTGATATGCAGAACCAGCGATATCTTGGCTTTCGTGGGGTTTCAAGCTGAGATATGCATTTTTTACGATAATCTTGGTGAGACTTCTGTCCGATGTATGCAGAATCATCCAGATCGCACTTTTCGAGCTATTTAATGCGAGAAACACGTTATCTGGTGTTTTCACCACTCCACAGTGCGTTTGATATGCAGAACCGGCGATATCTTGGTTTTTGTGGGGTTTCAAGCTGAGATATGCATTTTTTACGATAATCTTGATGAGACTTCTGTCCGAAGTATGCTTAATCATCGAGATCGCTCGTTTCGAGCTATTTAATTCGAGAAACACGTTATCTGGTGTTTTCAACACTCCACAGTGCGTATGATATGCAGAACCGACGATATCTTGGTTTTCGTGGGGTTTCAAGCTCAGATATGCATGTTCTGCGATAATCTTGGTGAGACTTCTGTCCGAAGTATGCAGAATCATCGAGATCGCACTTCTCGAGCTATTTAATGCGAGAAACACGTTATCTGGTGTTTTCACCACTCCACAGTGCGTTTGATATGCAGAACCGGCGATATCTTGGTTTTTGTGGGGTTTCAAGCTGAGATATGCATTTTTTACGATAATCTTGATGAGACTTCTGTCCGAAGTATGCTTAATCATCGAGATCGCTCGTTTCGAGCTATTTAATGCGAGAAACACGTTGTCTGGTGTTTTCACCACTCCACAGTTGGTTTGATATGCAGAACCGGCGATGTTTGGTTTTCGTCGGGTTTCAAGCTGAGATATGCATTTTCTACGATAATCTTGGTGAAACATCTGTCCGAAGTATGCAGAAACATCAAGAGCGCTCTTTTCGAGCTATTTAATGCGAGAAACACGTATTCTGGGGTTTTCACCACACCACAGTTCGTTGGATGTGCAGAATCGGAGATATCTTGGTTTTCGTTGGGTTTGAAGCTGAGATATGCATTTTTTACGATAATCTTGATGAGACTTCTGTCCGAAGTATGCTTAATCATCGAGATCGCTCGTTTCGAGCTATTTAATGCGAGAAACACGTTATCTGGTGTTTTCAGCACTCCACAGTGCGTTTTATATGCAGAACCAGCGATATCTTGGTTTTCGTGGGGTTTCAAGCTGAGATATGCATTTTCTGCGATAATCTTGGTGAGACTTCTGTCCGAAGTATGCTTAATCATCGAGATCGCTCGTTTCGAGCTATTTAATTCGAGAAACACGTTATCTGGTGTTTTCAACACTCCACAGTGCGTATGATATGCAGAACCGACGATATCTTGGTTTTCGTGGGGTTTCAAGCTCAGATATGCATGTTCTGCGATAATCTTGGTGAGACTTCTGTCCGAAGTATGCAGAATCATCGAGATCGCACTTCTCGAGCTATTTAATGCGAGAAACACGTTATCTGGTGTTTTCACCACTCCACAGTGCGTTTGATATGCAGAACCGGCGATATCTTGGTTTTTGTGGGGTTTCAAGCTGAGATATGCATTTTTTACGATAATCTTGATGAGACTTCTGTCCGAAGTATGCTTAATCATCGAGATCGCTCGTTTCGAGCTATTTAATGCGAGAAACACGTTGTCTGGTGTTTTCAACACTCCACAGTGCGTATGATATGCAGAACCGACGATATCTTGGTTTTCGTGGGGTTTCAAGCTCAGATATGCATGTTCTGCGATAATCTTGGTGAGACTTCTGTCCGAAGTATGCAGAATCATCGAGATCGCACTTCTCGAGCTATTTAATGCGAGAAACACGTTATCTGGTGTTTTCACCACTCCACAGTGCGTTTGATATGCAGAACCGGCGATATCTTGGTTTTTGTGGGGTTTCAAGCTGAGATATGCATTTTTTACGATAATCTTGATGAGACTTCTGTCCGAAGTATGCTTAATCATCGAGATCGCTCGTTTCGAGCTATTTAATGCGAGAAACACGTTGTCTGGTGTTTTCACCACTCCACAGTTGGTTTGATATGCAGAACCGGCGATGTTTGGTTTTCGTCGGGTTTCAAGCTGAGATATGCATTTTCTACGATAATCTTGGTGAAACATCTGTCCGAAGTATGCAGAAACATCAAGAGCGCTCTTTTCGAGCTATTTAATGCGAGAAACACGTATTCTGGGGTTTTCACCACACCACAGTTCGTTGGATGTGCAGAATCGGAGATATCTTGGTTTTCGTTCGGTTTGAAGCTGAGATATGCATTTTTTACGATAATCTTGATGAGATTTCTGTCCGAAGTATGCTTAATCATCGAGATCGCTCGTTTCGAGCTATTTAATGCGAGAAACACGTTATCTGGTGTTTTCAGCACTCCACAGTGCGTTTTATATGCAGAACCAGCGATATCTTGGTTTTCGTGGGGTTTCAAGCTGAGATATGCATTTTCTGCGATAATCTTGGTGAGACTTCTGTCCGAAGTATGCAGAAACATCGAGAGCGCTGTTTTCGAGCTATTTAATGCGAGAAACACGTTTTCTGTGGTTTTCGCCACACCACAGTTCGTTGGATATGCAGAACCGGAGATATCTTGGTTTTCGTGGGGTTTCAAGCTGAGATATGCATTTTCTGCGATTATCTTGGTGAGACTTCTGTCCGAAGTATGCAGAATCATCGAGATCGCACTTTTCGATCTATTTAATGCGAGAAACACGTTGTCTGGTGTTTTCAACATTCCACAGTGCGTTTGATATGCAGAACCGGCGATATCTTGATTTTCGTGGTGTTTCCAGCTGACATATGCATTTTCTACGATAATGTTGGTGAGACTTCTGTCAGAAGTATGCAGAATCTTCGAGAACGCTCTTTTCGAGCTACTTAATGCGCGAAACACGTTTTCTGGTGTTTTCACCACTCCACGGTACGTTTAATGTGCAGAACCGGAGATAACATGGTTTTCGTCGGGTTTCAAGCTGAGATATGCATTTTCTACGATGATCTTGGTGAGACTTCTGTCAGAAGTATGCAGGATCTTCCAGAACGCACTTTTCGAGCTACTTCATGCGAGAAACACGTTTTGTGGTGTTTTCATCACTCCACAGTGCTTTCGATATGCAGAACCGGCGACATCTTGGATTCCGTCGGGGTTCAAACTTAGATGTGCATTTTCTACGATAATCTTGGTGAGTCTTCTGTCAGAAGTATGCAGAATCATCGGGATCGCTCTTTTCGAGAATTTAATGCGAGAAACACGTTATCCGGTGTCTTCACCACTCCACAGTGCGTTTGATATGCAGAACCGGCGACATCTTGGCTTTCGTCGGGCATCAAGCTGAGATATGCATTTTCTGCGATAATCTTGGTGAAGCATCTGTCCGTAGTATGCTGAAACGTCGAGATCGCTCTTTTCGAGCTATTTAATGCGAGAAACACGTTATCTGGTGTTTTCACCACTCCACAGTGCGTTTGATATGCAGAATAGTAGATATCTTGGTTTTCGTGGGGTTTCAAGCTGAGATATGTATTTTCTGCGATAATCTTGTTGAGACTTCTGTCCGAAGTATGCAGAATCATCGACATCGCTCGTTTCGAGCTATATAATGCGCGAAACACGCTATCTGGTGTTTTCACCACTCCACAGTGCGTTGGATATGCAGAACCGGCGATATTTTGGTTTTCGTCGGGTTTCAAGCTGAGATATGCATTTTCTACGATAATCTTGGTGAAACATCTGTCCGAAGTATGCAGAAAAATCGAGAGGGCTCTTTTCGAGCTATTTAATGCGAGAAACTCGTTTTCTGGGGTTTTCACCACTCCACAGTTCGTTGGATATGCAGAACCGGAGATATCTTGGTTTTCGTGGGATTTCAATCTGAGATATGCAATTTCTGCGATAATCTTGGTGAGACTTCTGTCCGAAGTATGCTTAATCATCGAGATCGCTCTTTTCGACCTATTTAATGCGAGAAACACGTTATCTGGTGTTTTCACCACCCCACAGTGCGTATGATATGCAGAACCGGCGATATCTTGGTTTTCGTGGGGTTTCAAGCTGAGATACGCATTATCTGCGATAATCTTGGTGAGAGTTCTGTCCGAAGTGTGCAGAATCATCGAGATCGCTCTTTTCGAGCTATTTAATGCGAGAAACACGTTATCTGGTGTTTTCACCACTCCACAGTGCGTTGGATATGCAGAACCGGAAATATCTTGGTTTTCGTGGGGTTTCAAGCTGAGATATGCATTTTCTGCGATAATCTTGATGAGACTTCTGTCCGACGTATGCAGAAACATCGAGAGCGCTCTTTTCGAGCTATTTAATGCGAGAAACACGTTATTTGGGGTTTCCACCACTCCACAGTGCGTTTGATATGCAGAACCGGCGATATCTTGGTTTTCGTGGGGTTTCAAGCTGAGATATGCATTTTCTGCGATAATCTTGGTGAGACTTCTGTCCGAAGTATGCTTATTCATCGAGATCGCTCGTTTCGAGCTATTTTGTGCGAGAAACACGTTATCTGGTGTTTCAGCACTCCACAGTGCGTTTGATATGCAGAACCAGCGATATCTTGGCTTTCGTGGGGTTTCAAGCTGAGATATGCATTTTTTACGATAATCTTGGTGAGACTTCTGTCCGATGTATGCAGAATCATCCAGATCGCACTTTTCGAGCAATTTAATGCGAGAAACACGTTATCTGGTGTTTTCACCACTCCACAGTGCGTTTGATATGCAGAACCGACGATATCTTGGTTTTCGTGGGGTTTCAAGCTCAGATATGCATTTTTTATGATAATCTTGGTGAGACTTCTGTCCGAAGTATGCTTAATCTTCGAGATCGCTGTATTCGAGCTATTTAATGCGAGAAACACGTTATCTGGTGTTTTCAGCACTCCACAGTGCGTTTGATATGCAGAACCAGCGATATCTTGGCTTTCGTGGGGTTTCAAGCTGAGATATGCATTTTTTACGATAATCTTGGTGAGACTTCTGTCCGACGTATGCAGAATCATCCAGATCGCACTTTTCGAGCTATTTAATGCGAGAAACACGTTATCTGGTGTTTTCACCACTCCACAGTGCGTTTGATATGCAGAACCGGCGATATCTTGGTTTTTGTGGGGTTTCAAGCTGAGATATGCATTTTTTACGATAATCTTGAGGAGACTTCTGTCCGAAGTATGCTTAATCATCGAGATCGCTCGTTTCGAGCTATTTAATTCGAGAAACACGTTATCTGGTGTTTTCAACACTCCACAGTGCGTATGATATGCAGAACCGACGATATCTTGGTTTTCGTGGGGTTTCAAGCTCAGATATGCATGTTCTGCGATAATCTTGGTGAGACTTCTGTCCGAAGTATGCAGAATCATCGAGATCGCACTTCTCGAGCTATTTAATGCGAGAAACACGTTATCTGGTGTTTTCACCACTCCACAGTGCGTTTGATATGCAGAACCGGCGATATCTTGGTTTTTGTGGGGTTTCAAGCTGAGATATGCATTTTTTACGATAATCTTGATGAGACTTCTGTCCGAAGTATGCTTAATCATCGAGATCGCTCGTTTCGAGCTATTTAATGCGAGAAACACGTTGTCTGGTGTTTTCACCACTCCACAGTTGGTTTGATATGCAGAACCGGCGATGTTTGGTTTTCGTCGGGTTTCAAGCTGAGATATGCATTTTCTACGATAATCTTGGTGAAACATCTGTCCGAAGTATGCAGAAACATCAAGAGCGCTCTTTTCGAGCTATTTAATGCGAGAAACACGTATTCTGGGGTTTTCACCACACCACAGTTCGTTGGATGTGCAGAATCGGAGATATCTTGGTTTTCGTTGGGTTTGAAGCTGAGATATGCATTTTTTACGATAATCTTGATGAGACTTCTGTCCGAAGTATGCTTAATCATCGAGATCGCTCGTTTCGAGCTATTTAATGCGAGAAACACGTTATCTGGTGTTTTCAGCACTCCACAGTGCGTTTTATATGCAGAACCAGCGATATCTTGGTTTTCGTGGGGTTTCAAGCTGAGATATGCATTTTCTGCGATAATCTTGGTGAGACTTCTGTCCGAAGTATGCTTAATCATCGAGATCGCTCGTTTCGAGCTATTTAATTCGAGAAACACGTTATCTGGTGTTTTCAACACTCCACAGTGCGTATGATATGCAGAACCGACGATATCTTGGTTTTCGTGGGGTTTCAAGCTCAGATATGCATGTTCTGCGATAATCTTGGTGAGACTTCTGTCCGAAGTATGCAGAATCATCGAGATCGCACTTCTCGAGCTATTTAATGCGAGAAACACGTTATCTGGTGTTTTCACCACTCCACAGTGCGTTTGATATGCAGAACCGGCGATATCTTGGTTTTTGTGGGGTTTCAAGCTGAGATATGCATTTTTTACGATAATCTTGATGAGACTTCTGTCCGAAGTATGCTTAATCATCGAGATCGCTCGTTTCGAGCTATTTAATGCGAGAAACACGTTGTCTGGTGTTTTCACCACTCCACAGTTGGTTTGATATGCAGAAACGGCGATGTTTGGTTTTCGTCGTGTTTCAAGCTGAGATATGCATTTTCTACGATAATCTTGGTGAAACATCTGTCCGAAGTATGCAGAAACATCAAGAGCGCTCTTTTCGAGCTATTTAATGCGAGAAACACGTATTCTGGGGTTTTCACCACACCACAGTTCGTTGGATGTGCAGAATCGGAGATATCTTGGTTTTCGTTGGGTTTGAAGCTGAGATATGCATTTTCTGCGATAATCTTGGTGAGACTTCTGTCCGAAGTATGCAGAAACATCGAGAGCGCTGTTTTCGAGCTATTTAATGCGAGAAACACGTTTTCTGTGGTTTTCGCCACACCACAGTTCGTTGGATATGCAGAACCGGAGATATCTTGGTTTTCGTGGGGTTTCAAGCTGAGATATGCATTTTCTGCGATTATCTTGGTGAGACTTCTGTCCGAAGTATGCAGAATCATCGAGATCGCACTTTTCGATCTATTTAATGCGAGAAACACGTTGTCTGGTGTATTCACCACTCCGCAGTTGGTTTGATATGCAGAACCGGCGATGTTTGGTTTTCGTCGGGTTTCAAGCTGAGATATGCATGTTTTACGATAATCTTGGTGAGACTTCTGTCCGAAGTATGCTTAATCATCGAGATCGCTCGTATCGAGCTATTTAATGCGAGAAACACGTTTTCTGGGGTTTTCGCCACACCACAGTTCGTTGGATATGCAGAACCGGAGATATCTTGGTTTTCGTGGGGTTTCAAGCTGAGATATGCATTTTCTGCGATAATCTTGGTGAGACTTCTGTCCGAAGTATGCAGAAACATCGAGAGCGCTCTTTTCGAGCTATTTAATGCGAGAAACACGTTTTCTGTGGTTTTCGCCACACCACAGTTCGTTGGATATGCAGAACCGGAGATATCTTGGTTTTCGTGGGGTTTCAAGCTGAGATATGCATTTTCTGCGATTATCTTGGTGAGACTTCTGTCCGAAGTATGCAGAATCATCGAGATCGCACTTTTCGATCTATTTAATGCGAGAAACACGTTGTCTGGTGTTTTCAACATTCCACAGTGCGTTTGATATGCAGAACCGGCGATATCTTGATTTTCGTGGTGTTTCCAGCTGACATATGCATTTTCTGCGATAATCTTGGTGAGTCTTTTGTCAGAAGTATGCAGAAACATCGAGAGCGCTCTTTTCGAGCTATTTAATGCGAGAAACACGTTTTCTGTGGTTTTCGCCACACCACAGTTCGTTGGATATGCAGAACCGGAGATATCTTGGTTTTCGTGGGGTTTCAAGCTGAGATATGCATTTTCTGCGATTATCTTGGTGAGACTTCTGTCCGATGTATGCAGAAACATCGAGAGCGCTCTTTTCGAGCTATTTAATGCGAGAAACACGTTTTCTGTGGTTTTCGCCACACCACAGTTCGTTGGATATGCAGAACCGGAGATATCTTGGTTTTCGTGGGGTTTCAAGCTGAGATATGCATTTTCTGCGATTATCTTGGTGAGAATTCTGTCCGAAGTATGCAGAATCATCGAGATCGCACTTTTCGATCTATTTAATGCGAGAAACACGTTGTCTGGTGTTTTCAACATTCCACAGTGCGTTTGATATGCAGAACCGGCGATATCTTGATTTTCGTGGTGTTTCCAGCTGACATATGCATTTTCTGCGATAATCTTGGTGAGTCTTTTGTCAGAAGTATGCAGAAACATCGAGAGCACTCTTTTCGAGCTATTTAATGCGAGAAACACGTTTTCTGTGGTTTTCGCCACACCACAGTTCGTTGGATATGCAGAACCGGAGATATCTTGGTTTTCGTGGGGTTTCAAGCTGAGATATGCATTTTCTGCGATTATCTTGGTGAGACTTCTGTCCGAAGTATGCAGAAACATCGAGAGCGCTCTTTTCGAGCTATTTAATGCGAGAAACACGTTTTCTGTGGTTTTCGCCACACCACAGTTCGTTGGATATGCAGAACCGGAGATATCTTGGTTTTCGTGGGGTTTCAAGCTGAGATATGCATTTTCTGCGATTATCTTGGTGAGACTTCTGTCCGAAGTATGCAGAATCATCGAGATCGCACTTTTCGATCTATTTAATGCGAGAAACACGTTGTCTGGTGTTTTCAACATTCCACAGTGCGTTTGATATGCAGAACCGGCGATATCTTGATTTTCGTGGTGTTTCCAGCTGACATATGCATTTTCTACGATAATGTTGGTGAGACTTCTGTCAGAAGTATGCAGAATCTTCGAGAACGCTCTTTTCGAGCTACTTAATGCGCGAAACACGTTTTCTGGTGTTTTCACCACTCCACGGTACGTTTAATGTGCAGAACCGGAGATAACGTGGTTTTCGTCGGGTTTCAAGCTGAGATATGCATTTTCTACGATGATCTTGGTGAGACTTCTGTCAGAAGTATGCAGGATCTTCCAGAACGCACTTTTCGAGCTACTTCATGCGAGAAACACGTTTTGTGGTGTTTTCATCACTCCACAGTGCTTTCGATATGCAGAACCGGCGACATCTTGGATTCCGTCGGGGTTCAAGCTTAGATGTGCATTTTCTACGATAATCTTGGTGAGTCTTCTGTCAGAAGTATGCAGAATCATCGGGATCGCTCTTTTCGAGAATTTAATGCGAGAAACACGTTATCCGGTGTCTTCACCACTCCACAGTGCGTTTGATATGCAGAACCGGCGACATCTTGGCTTTCGTCGGGCATCAAGCTGAGATATGCATTTTCTGCGATAATCTTGGTGAAGCATCTGTCCGTAGTATGCTGAAACGTCGAGATCGCTCTTTTCGAGCTATTTAATGCGAGAAACACGTTATCTGGTGTTTTCACCACTCCACAGTGCGTTTGATATGCAGAATAGTAGATATCTTGGTTTTCGTGGGGTTTCAAGCTGAGATATGTATTTTCTGCGATAATCTTGTTGAGACTTCTGTCAGAAGTATGCAGGATCTTCCAGAACGCACTTTTCGAGCTACTTCATGCGAGAAACACGTTTTGTGGTGTTTTCATCACTCCACAGTGCTTTCGATATGCAGAACCGGCGACATCTTGGATTCCGTCGGGGTTCAAGCTTAGATGTGCATTTTCTACGATAATCTTGGTGAGTCTTCTGTCAGAAGTATGCAGAATCATCGGGATCGCTCTTTTCGAGAATTTAATGCGAGAAACACGTTATCCGGTGTCTTCACCACTCCACAGTGCGTTTGATATGCAGAACCGGCGACATCTTGGCTTTCGTCGGGCATCAAGCTGAGATATGCATTTTCTGCGATAATCTTGGTGAAGCATCTGTCCGTAGTATGCTGAAAGGTCGAGATCGCTCTTTTCGAGCTATTTAATGCGAGAAACACGTTATCTGGTGTTTTCACCACTCCACAGTGCGTTTGATATGCAGAATAGTAGATATCTTGGTTTTCGTGGGGTTTCAAGCTGAGATATGTATTTTCTGCGATAATCTTGTTGAGACTTCTGTCCGAAGTATGCAGAATCATCGAGATCGCTCGTTTCGAGCTATATAATGCGCGAAACACGCTATCTGGTGTTTTCACCACTCCACAGTGCGTTGGATATGCAGAACCGGAGATATCTTGGTTTTCGTGGCGTTTCAAGCTGAGATATGCATTTTCTGCGATAATCTTGATGAGACTTCTGTCCGACGTATGCAGAAACATCGAGAGCGCTCTTTTCGAGCTATTTAATGCGAGAAACACGTTATTTGGGGTTTTCACCACTCCACAGTGCGTTTGATATGCAGAACCGGCGATATCTTGGTTTTCGTGGGGTTTCAAGCTGAGATATGCATTTTCTGCGATAATCTTGGTGAGACTTCTGTCCGAAGTATGCTTAATCATCGAGATCGCTCGTTTCGAGCTATTTTATGCGAGAAACACGTTATCTGGTGTTTTCACCACTCCACAGTGCGTTTGATATGCAGAACCGACGATATCTTGGTTTTCGTGGGGTTTCAAGCTCAGATATGCATTTTCTGCGATAATCTTGGTGAGACTTCTATCCGAAGTATGCAGAGTCATCGAGATCGCTCTATTCGAGCTATTTAATGCGAGAAACACGATATCTGGTGTTTCAGCACTCCACAGTGCGTTTGATATGCAGAACTAGCGATATCTTGGTTTTCGTGGGGTTTCTAGCAGAGATATGCATTTTCTGCGATAATCATGGTGAGACTTCTGTTAGAAGTATGCAGAATCATCGAGGTCGCACTTTTCGATCTATTTAATGCGAGAAACACGTTGTCTGGTGTTTTCTCCACTCCACAGTTGGTTTGATATGCAGAACCGGCGATGTTTGGTTTTCGTCGGGTTTCAAGCTGAGATATGCATTTTCTACGATAATTTTGGTGAAACATCTGTCCGAAGTATGCAGAAACATCAAGAGCGCTCTTTTCGAGCTATTTAATGCGAGAAACACGTATTCTGGGGTATTCACCACACCACAGTTCGTTGGATGTGCAGAACCGGAGATATCTTGGTTTTTGTGGGGTTTCAAGCTGAGATATGCATTTTCTGCGATAATCTTGGTGAGACCTCTGTCCGAAGTATGCAGAAACATCGAGATCGCTCTTTTCGACCTATTTAATGCGAGAAACACGTTATCTGGTGTTTTCACCGCTCTACAGTGCGTTTGATATGCAGAACCAGCGATATCTTGGTTTTCGTGGGGTTTCAAGCTGAGATATGCATTTTTTACGATAATCATGGTGAGACTTCTGTCCGAAGTATGCAGAATCATCGAGATCGCTCTTTTCGACCTATTTAATGCGAGAAACACGTTATCTGGTGTTTTCACCACCCCACAGTGCGTATGATATGCAGAACCGGCGATATCTTGGTTTTCGTGGGGTTTCAAGCTGAGATACGCATTATCTGCGATAATCTTGGTGAGACTTCTGTCCGAAGTGTGCAGAATCATCGAGATCGCTCTTTTCGAGCTATTTAATGCGAGAACCACGTTATCTGGTGTTTTCACCACTCCACAGTGCGTATGAGATGCAGAACCGGCGATATCTTGGTTTTCGTGGGGTTTCAAGCTGAGATATGCATTTTCTGCGATAATCTTGGTGAGACTTCTGTTAGAAGTATGCAGAATCATCGAGATCGCACTTTTCGAGCTATTTAATGCGAGAAGCACGTTATCTGGTGTTTTCACCACTCCACAGTTGGTTTGATATGCAGAACCGGCGATATTTTGGTTTTCGTCGGGTTTCAAGCTGAGATATGTATTTTCTACGATAATCTTGGTGAAGCATCTGTCCGAAGTATGCAGAAACATCGAGAGCGCTCTTTTCGAGCTATTTAATGCGAGAAACACGTTATCTGGTGTTTTCACCACTCCACAGTGCGTTTGATATGCAGAATAGTAGATATCTTGGTTTTCGTGGAGTTTCAAGATGAGATATATATTTTCTGCGATAATCTTGTTGAGACTTCTGTCCGAAGTATGCAGAATCATCGAGATCGCTCGTTTCGAGCTATTTAATGCGCGAAACACGTTATCTGGTGTTTTCACCACTCCACAGTTGGTTTGATATGCAGAACCTGCGATATTTTGGATTTCGTCGTGTTTCAAGCTGAGATATGCATTTTCTACGATAATCTTGTTGACTTCTGTCCGAAGTATGCAGAGTCATCGAGATCGCTCTATTCGAACTATTTAATGCGAGAAACACGTTATCTGGTGTTTCAGCACTCCACAGTGCGTTTGATATGCAGAACTAGCGATATCTTGGTTTTCGTGGGGTTTCTAGCAGAGATATGCATTTTCTGCGATAATCATGGTGAGACTTCTGTTAGAAGTATGCAGAATCATCGAGGTCGCACTTTTCGATCTATTTAATGCGAGAAACACGTTGTCTGGTGTTTTCTCCACTCCACAGTTGGTTTGATATGCAGAACCGGCGATGTTTGGTTTTCGTCGGGTTTCAAGCTGAGACATGCATTTTCTACGATAATTTTGGTGAAACATCTGTCCGAAGTATGCAGAAACATCAAGAGCGCTCTTTTCGAGCTATTTAATGCGAGAAACACGTATTCTGGGGTTTTCACCACACCACAGTTCGTTGGATGTGCAGAACCGGAGATATCTTGGTTTTCGTGGGGTTTCAAGCTGAGATATGCATTTTCTGCGATAATCTTGGTGAGACCTCTGTCCGAAGTATGCAGAAAAATCGAGAGGGCTCTTTTCGAGCTATTTAATGCGAGAAACTCGTTTTCTGGGGTTTTCACCACTCCACAGTTCGTTGGATATGCAGAACCGGAGATATCTTGGTTTTCGTGGGATTTCAATCTGAGATATGCAATTTCTGCGATAATCTTGGTGAGACCTCTGTCCGAAATATGCAGAAACATCGAGATCGCTCTTTTCGACCTATTTAATGCGAGAAACACGTTATCTGGTGTTTTCACCGCTCTGCAGTGCGTTTGATATGCAGAACCGGCGATATCTTGGCTTTCGTGTGGTTTCAAGCTGAGATATGCATTTTTTACGATAATCTTGGTGAGACTTCTGTCCGAAGTATGCTTAATCATAGAGATCGCTCGTTTCGAGCTCTTTAATGCGAGAAACACGTGATCTGGTCTTTTCACCACTCCACAGTGCGTATGATATGCAGAAACGGCGATATCTTTGTTTTCGTGGGATTTCAAGCTGAGATATGCATTTTCTGCGATAATCTTGGTGAGACTTCTGTCCGAAGTATGCTGAATCATCGAGATTGCTCTTTTCGAGCTAGTTAGTGCAAGAAACACGTTATCTGGTGATTTCACCACTCCACAGTGCGTTTGATATGCAGAACAGTAGATATCTTTGTTTTCGTGGGGTTTCAAGCTGAGATATGCATTTTCTGCGATAATCTTGATGAGACTTCTGTCCGAAGTATGCAGAATCATCGAGATCGATCGTTTCGAGCTATTTAACGCGAGAAACACGTTATCTGGTGTTTTCACCACTCCACAGTGCGTTGGATATGCAGAACTGGAGTTATCTTGGTTTTCGTGGGGTTTCAAGCTGAGATATGCATTTTCTGCGATAATCTTGGTGAGACTTCTGTTAGAAGTATGCAGAATCATCGAGATCGCTCTTTTCGAGCTATTTAATGCTAGAAGCACGTTATCTGGTGTTTTCACCACTCCACAGTTGGTTTGATATGCAGAACCGGCGATATTTTGGTTTTCGTCGGGTTTCAAGCTGAGATATGCATTTTCTACGATAATCTTGGTGAAGCATCTGTCCGAAGTATGCAGAAACATCGAGAGCGCTCTGTTCGAGCTATTTAATGCGAGAAACACGTTATTTGGGGTTTTCACCACTCCACAGTGCGTTGGATGTGCAGAACCGGAGATATCTTGGTTTTCGTGGGGTTTCAAGCTGAGATATGCATTTTCTGCGATAATCTTGGTGAGACCTCTGTCCGAAGTATGCAGAAACATCGAGATCGCACTTTTCGACCTATTTAATGCGAGAAACACGTTATCTGGTGTTTTCACCGCTCAACAGTGCGTTTGATATGCAGAACCAGCGATATCTTGGTTTTCGTGGGGTATCAAGCTGAGATATGCATTTTTTACGATAATCATGGTGAGACTTCTGTCCGAAGTATGCAGAATCATCGAGATCGCTCTTTTCGACCTATTTAATGCGAGAAACACGTTATCTGGTGTTTTCACCACCCCACAGTGCGTATGATATGCAGAACCGGCGATATCTTGGTTTTCGTGGGGTTTCAAGCTGAGATACGCATTATCTGCGATAATCTTGGTGAGACTTCTGTCCGAAGTGTGCAGAATCATCGAGATCGCTCTTGTCGAGCAATTTAATGCGAGAAACACGTTATCTGGTGTTTTCACCACTCCACAGTGCGTTGGATATGCAGAACCGGAGATATCTTGGTTTTCGTGGGGTTTCAAGCTGAGATATGCATGTTTTACGATAATCTTGGTGAGACTTCTGTCCGAAGTATGCTTAATCATCGAGATCGCTCGTATCGAGCTATTTAATGCGAGAAACACGTTTTCTGGGGTTTTCACCACACCACAGTTCGTTGGATGTGCACAACCGGAGATATCTTGGTTTTCGTGTGGTTTCAAGCTGAGATATGCATTTTCTGCGATAATCTTGGTGAGACCTCTGTTAGAAGTATGCAGAATCATCGAGATCGCACTTTTCGAGCTATTTAATGCGAGAAACACGTTATCTGGTGTTTTCACCACACCACAGTTCGTTGGATGTGCACAACCGGAGATATCTTGGTTTTCGTGTGGTTTCAAGCTGAGATATGCATTTTCTGCGATAATCTTGGTGAGACTTCTGTCCGAAGTATGCAGAATCATCGAGATCGCTCTGTTCGACCTATTTAATGCGAGAAACACGTTATCTGGTGTTTTCACCACCCCACAGTGCGTATGATATGCAGAACCGGCGATATCTTGGTTTTCGTGGGGTTTCAAGCTGAGATACGCATTATCTGCGATAATCTTGGTGAGAGTTCTGTCCGAAGTGTGCAGAATCATCGAGATCGCTCTTTTCGAGCTATTTAATGCGAGAAACACGTTATCTGGTGTTTTCACCACTCCACAGTGCGTTTGATATGCAGTACCAGCGATATCTTGGTTTTCGTACGGTTTCAAGCTGAGATATGCATTTTCTGCGATAATCTTGGTGAGACCTCTGTCCGAAGTATGCAGAAACATCGAGATCGCTCTTTTCGACCTACTTAATGCGAGAGACACGTTATCTGGTGTTTTCACCGCTCTACAGTGCGTTTGATATGCAGAACCGGCGATATCTTGGCTTTCGTGTGGTTTCAAGCTGAGATATGCATTTTTTACGATAATCTTGGTGAGACTTCTGTCCGAAGTATGCAGAATCATCGAGATCGCTCTTTTCGAGCTATTTAATGCTAGAAGCACGTTATCTGGTGTTTTCACCACTCCACAGTGCGTTGGATGTGCAGAACCGGAGATATCTTGGTTTTCGTGGGGTTTCAAGCTGAGATATGCATTTTCTGCGATAATCTTGGTGAGACCTCTGTCCGAAGTATGCAGAAACATCGAGATCGCACTTTTCGACCTATTTAATGCGAGAAACACGTTATCTGGTGTTTTCACCGCTCAACAGTGCGTTTGATATGCAGAACCAGCGATATCTTGGTTTTCGTGGGGTATCAAGCTGAGATATGCATTTTTTACGATAATCATGGTGAGACTTCTGTCCGAAGTATGCAGAATCATCGAGATCGCTCTTTTCGACCTATTTAATGCGAGAAACACGTTATCTGGTGTTTTCACCACCCCACAGTGCGTATGATATGCAGAACCGGCGATATCTTAGTTTTCGTGGGGTTTCAAGCTGAGATACGCATTATCTGCGATAATCTTGGTGAGACTTCTGTCCGAAGTGTGCAGAATCATCGAGATCGCTCTTGTCGAGCAATTTAATGCGAGAAACACGTTATCTGGTGTTTTCACCACTCCACAGTGCGTTGGATATGCAGAACCGGAGATATCTTGGTTTTCGTGGGGTTTCAAGCTGAGATATGCATGTTTTACGATAATCTTGGTGAGACTTCTGTCCGAAGTATGCTTAATCATCGAGATCGCTCGTATCGAGCTATTTAATGCGAGAAACACGTTTTCTGGGGTTTTCACCACACCACAGTTCGTTGGATGTGCACAACCGGAGATATCTTGGTTTTCGTGTGGTTTCAAGCTGAGATATGCATTTTCTGCGATAATCTTGGTGAGACCTCTGTTAGAAGTATGCAGAATCATCGAGATCGCACTTTTCGAGCTATTTAATGCGAGAAACACGTTATCTGGTGTTTTCACCACTCCACAGTTGGTTTGATATGCAGAACCGGCGATATTTTGGTTTTCGTCGGGTTTCAAGCTGAGATATGCATTTTCTACGATAATCTTGGTGAAGCATCTGTCCGAAGTATGCAGAAACATCGAGAGCGCTCTTTTCGAGCTATTTAATGCGAGAAGCACGTTATCTGGTGTTATCACCACTCCACAGTTGGTTTGATATGCAGAACCTGCGATATTTTGGATTTCGTCGTGTTTCAAGCTGAGATATGCATTTTCTACCATAATCTTGGTGAAACATCTGTCCGAAGTATGCAGAATCATCGAGAGCGCTCTTTTCGAGCTATTTAATGCGAGAAACACGTTTTCTGGGGTTTTCACCACTCCACAGTTCGTTGGATATGCAGAACTGTAGATATCTTGGTTTTCGTGGGGTTTCAAGCTGAGATATGCATTTTCTACGATAAGCTTGGTGAGACATCTCTGCGAGGTATGCAGAAACATTGAGAGCTGTCTTTCCGAGCTATTTAATGCGAGAAACACGTTTTCTGGGGTTTTCACCACTCCACAGATCGCTGGATATGCAGAACAGTAGATATCTTGGTTTTCGTGGGATTTAAATCTGAGATATGCATTTTCTGCGATAATATTGCTGAGACTTCTGTCCGAAGTATGCAGAATCATCGAGATCGCTCTATTCGAGCTACTTAATGCGAGAAACACGTTATCTGGTGTGTTCAGCACTCCACAGTGCGTTTGCTATGCAGAGCCGGTGATATCTTGGTTTTTGTGGGGTTTCAAGCCGAGATATGCATTTTTTACGATAATGTTGGTGAGACTTCTGTCCGAAGTATGCTTAATCATCGAGATTGCTCTATTCGAGCTACTTAATGCGAGAAACACGTTATCTGGTGTGTTCAGCACTCCACAGTGCGTTTGATATGCAGAACCAACGATATGGTGGTTTTCGTGGGGTTACAAGCTGAGATATGCAATTTCTGCGATAATCTTGGTGAGACTTCTGTCCGAAGTATGCATAATCATCGAGATCGCTCGTTTCGAGCTATTTAATGCGAGAAACACGTTATCTGGTGTTTTCACCACTCCACAGTTGGTTTGATATGCAGAACCTGCGATATTTTGGATTTCGTCGTGTTTCAAGCTGAGATATGCATTTTCTACCATAATCTTGGTGAAACATCTGTCCGAAGTATGCAGAATCATCGAGAGCGCTCTTTTCGAGCTATTTAATGCGAGAAACACGTTTTCTGGGGTTTTCACCACTCCACAGTGCGTTTGCTATGCAGAGCCAGCGATATCTTGGTTTTCGTGGGGTTTCTAGCAGAGATATGCATTTTCTGCGATAATCATGGTGAGACTTCTGTTAGAAGTATGCAGAATCATCGAGGTCGCACTTTTCGATCTATTTAATGCGAGAAACACGTTGTCTGGTGTTTTCACCACTCCACAGTGCGTTTGCTATGCAGAACCGGTGATATCTTGGTTTTTGTGGGGTTTCAAGCCGAGATATGCATTTTTTATGATAATGTTGGTGAGACTTCTGTCCGAAGTATGCTTAATCATCGAGATCGCTCTTTTCGACCTATTTAATGCGAGAAACACGTTATCTGGTGTTTTCACCACCCCACAGTGCGTATGATATGCAGAACCGGCGATATCTTGGTTTTCGTGGGGTTTCAAGCTGAGATACGCATTATCTGCGATAATCTTGGTGAGAGTTCTGTCCGAAGTGTGCAGAATCATCGAGATCGCTCTTTTCGAGCTATTTAATGCGAGAAACACGTTATCTGGTGTTTTCACCACTCCACAGTGCGTTTGATATGCAGTACCAGCGATATCTTGGTTTTCGTACGGTTTCAAGCTGAGATATGCATTTTCTGCGATAATCTTGGTGAGACCTCTGTCCGAAGTATGCAGAAACATCGAGATCGCTCTTTTCGACCTACTTAATGCGAGAGACACGTTATCTGGTGTTTTCACCGCTCTACAGTGCGTTTGATATGCAGAACCGGCGATATCTTGGCTTTCGTGTGGTTTCAAGCTGAGATATGCATTTTTTACGATAATCTTGGTGAGACTTCTGTCCGAAGTATGCTTAATCATAGAGATCGCTCGTTTCGAGCTCTTTAATGCGAGAAACACGTGATATGGTCTTTTCACCACTCCACAGTGCGTATGATATGCAGAACCGGCGATATCTTGGTTTTCGTGGGTTTTCAAGCTGAGATATGCATTTTCTGCGATAATCTTGGTGAGACTTCTGTCCGAAGTATGCTGAATCATCGAGATTGCTCTTTTCGAGATAGTTAGTGCGAGAAACACGTTATCTGGTGATTTCACCACTCCACAGTGCGTTTGATATGCAGAACAGTAGATATCTTGGTTTTCGTGGGGTTTCAAGCTGAGATTTCCTTTTTCTGCGATAATATTGCTGAGACTTCTGTCCGAAGTATGCAGAATCATCGAGATCGCTCGTTTCTAGCTATTTAATGCGAGAAACACGTTATCTGGTGTTTTCACCACTCCACAGTGCGTTTGATATGCTGAACCGACGATATCTTGGTTTTCGTGGGGTTATCAAGCTCAGATATGCATTTTCTGCGATAATCTTGGTGAGACTTCTGTCCGAAGTATGCAGAATCATCGAGATCGCTCGTTTCGAGCTATTTAATGCGAGAAACACGTTATCTGGTGTTTTCACCACTCCACAGTTGGTTTGATATACAGAACCGGCGATATTTTGGTTTTCGTCGGGTTTCAAGCTGAGATATGCATTTTCTGCGATAATCTTGGTGAGACTTCTGTCCGAAGTATGCATAATCATCGAGATCGCTCGTTTCGAGCTATTTAATGCGAGAAACACGTTATCTGGTGTTTTTACCACTCCACAGTTGGTTTGATATGCAGAACCGGCGATATTTTGGTTTTCGTCGGGTTTCAAGCTGAGATATGCATTTTCTGCGATAATCTTGGTGAGACTTCTGTCCGAAGTATGCTTAATCATCGAGATCGCTCGTTTCGAGCTATTTTATGCGAGAAACACCTTATCTGGTGTTTTCACCACTCCACAGTGCGTTTGATATGCAGAACCGACGATATCTTGGTTTTCGTGTGGTTTCAAGCTGAGATATGCATTTTTTACGATAATCTTGGTGAGACTTCTGTCCGAAGTATGCTTAATCATAGAGATCGCTCGTTTCGAGCTCTTTAATGCGAGAAACACGTGATATGGTCTTTTCACCACTCCACAGTGCGTATGATATGCAGAACCGGCGATATCTTGGTTTTCGTGGGTTTTCAAGCTGAGATATGCATTTTCTGCGATAATCTTGGTGAGACTTCTGTCCGAAGTATGCTGAATCATCGAGATTGCTCTTTTCGAGATAGTTAGTGCGAGAAACACGTTATCTGGTGATTTCACCACTCCACAGTGCGTTTGATATGCAGAACAGTAGATATCTTGGTTTTCGTGGGGTTTCAAGCTGAGATTTCCTTTTTCTGCGATAATATTGCTGAGACTTCTGTCCGAAGTATGCAGAATCATCGAGATCGCTCGTTTCTAGCTATTTAATGCGAGAAACACGTTATCTGGTGTTTTCACCACTCCACAGTGCGTTTGATATGCTGAACCGACGATATCTTGGTTTTCGTGGGGTTATCAAGCTCAGATATGCATTTTCTGCGATAATCTTGGTGAGACTTCTGTCCGAAGTATGCAGAATCATCGAGATCGCTCGTTTCGAGCTATTTAATGCGAGAAACACGTTATCTGGTGTTTTCACCACTCCACAGTTGGTTTGATATACAGAACCGGCGATATTTTGGTTTTCGTCGGGTTTCAAGCTGAGATATGCATTTTCTGCGATAATCTTGGTGAGACTTCTGTCCGAAGTATGCATAATCATCGAGATCGCTCGTTTCGAGCTATTTAATGCGAGAAACACGTTATCTGGTGTTTTTACCACTCCACAGTTGGTTTGATATGCAGAACCGGCGATATTTTGGTTTTCGTCGGGTTTCAAGCTGAGATATGCATTTTCTGCGATAATCTTGGTGAGACTTCTGTCCGAAGTATGCTTAATCATCGAGATCGCTCGTTTCGAGCTATTTTATGCGAGAAACACCTTATCTGGTGTTTTCACCACTCCACAGTGCGTTTGATATGCAGAACCGACGATATCTTGGTTTTCGTGGGGTTTCTAGCAGAGATATGCATTTTCTGCGATAATCATGGTGAGACTTCTGTTAGAAGTATGCAGAATCATCGAGGTCGCACTTTTCGATCTATTTAATGCGAGAAACACGTTGTCTGGTGTTTTCTCCACTGCACAGTTGGTTTGATATGCAGAACCGGCGATGTTTGGTTTTCGTCGGGTTTCAAGCTGAGATATGCATTTTCTACGATAATTTTGGTAAAACATCTGTCCGAAGTATAAAGAAACATCAAGAGCGCTCTTTTCGAGCTATTTAATGCGCGAAACACGTTATCTGGTGTTATCACCACTCCACAGTGCGTTTGATATGCAGAACAGTAGATATCTTGGTTTTCGTGGGGTTTCAAGCTGAGATATGCATTTTCTGCGATAATCTTGATGAGACTTCTGTCCGAAGTATGCAGAATCATCGAGATCGCTCGTTTCGAGCTATTTAATGCGAGAAACACGTTATCTGGTGTTTTCTCCACTCCACAGTGCCGCGGATATGCAGAACTGGAGATATCTTGGTTTTCGTGGGGTTTCAAGCTGAGATATGCATTTTCTGCGATAATCTTGGTGAGACTTCTGTTAGAAGTATGCAGAATCATCGAGATCGCACTTTTCGAGCTATTTAATGCGAGAAGCACGTTATCTGGTGTTTTCACCACTCCACAGTTGGTTTGATATGCAGAACCCGCGATATTTTGGATTTCGTCGGGTTTCAAGCTGAGATATGCATTTTCTACGATAATCTTGGTGAAGCATCTGTCCGAAGTATGCAGAAACATCGAGAGCGCTCTTTTCGAGCTATTTAATGCGAGAAACACGTTATCTAGTGTTTTCACCACTCCACAGTGCGTTTGATATGCAGAATAGTAGATATCTTGGTTTTCGTGGAGTTTCAAGCTGAGATATGTATGTTCTGCGATAATCTGGTTGAGACTTCTGTCCGAAGTATGCAGAATCATCGAGATCGCTCGTTTCGAGCTATTTAATGCGCGAAACACGTTATCTGGTGTTTTCACCACTCCACAGTTGGTTTGATATGCAGAACCTGCGATATTTTGGATTTCGTCGTGTTTTAAGCTGAGATATGCATTTTCTACGATAATCTTGGTGAAACATCTGTCCGAAGTATGCAGAAAAATCGAGAGGGCTCTTTTCGAGCTATTTAATGCGAGAAACTCGTTTTCTGGGGTTTTAACCACTCCACAGTTCGTTGGATATGCAGAACCGGAGATATCTTGGTTTTCGTGGGATTTCAAACTGAGATATGCAATTTCTGCGATAATCATGGTGAGACTTCTGTTAGAAGTATGCAGAATCATCGAGGTCGCACTTTTCGATATATTTAATGCGAGAAACACGTTGTCTGGTGTTTTCACCACTCCACAGTGCGTTTGCTATGCAGAACCGGTGATATCTTGGTTTTTGTGGGGTTTCAAGCCGAGATATGCATTTTTTATGATAATGTTGGTGAGACTTCTGTCCGAAGTATGCTTAATCATCGAGATCGCTCTTTTCGACCTATTTAATGCGAGAAACACGTTATCTGGTGTTTTCACCACCCCACAGTGCGTATGATATGCAGAACCGGCGATATCTTGGTATTCGTGGGGTTTCAAGCTGAGATACGCATTATCTGCGATAATCTTGGTGAGAGTTCTGTCCGAAGTGTGCAGAATCATCGAGATCGCTCTTTTCGAGCTCTTTAATGCGAGAAACACGTGATCTGGTCTTTTCACCACTCCACAGTGCGTATGATATGCAGAACCGGCGATATCTTGGTTTTCGTGGGGTTTCAAGCTGAGATATGCATTTTCTGCGATAATCTTGGTGAGACTTCTGTCCGCAGGATGCTGAATCATCGAGATTGCTCTATTCGACCTACTTAATGCGAGAAACACGTTATCTGGTGATTTCACCACTCCACAGTGCGTTTGATATGCAGAACAGTAGATATCTTGGTTTTCGTGGGGTTTCAAGCTGAGATATGCATTTTCTGCGATAATCTTGATGAGACTTCTGTCCGAAGTATGCAGAATCATCGAGATCGCTCGTTTCGAGCTTTTTAATGCGAGAAACACGTTATCTGGTGTTTTCACCACTCCACAGTGCGTTGGATATGCAGAACCGGAGATATCTTGGTTTTCGTGGGGTTTCAAGCTGAGATATGCATTTTCTGCGATAATCTTGATGAGACTTCTGTCCGAAGTATGCAGAATCACCGAGATCGCACTTTTCGAGCTATTTAATGCGAGAAGCACGTTATCTGGTGTTTTCACCACTCCACAGTTGGTTTGATACGCAGAACCGGCGATATTTTGGTTTTCGTCGGGTTTTAAGCTGAGATATGCATTTTCTACGATAATCTTGGTGAAGCATCTGTCCGAAGTATGCAGAAACATCGAGAGCGCTCTTTTCGAGCTATTTAATGCGAGAAACACGTTATTTGGGGTTTTCACCACTCCACAGTGCGTTTGATATGCAGAACCGGCGATATCTTGTTTTTCGTGGGGTTTCAAGCTGAGATATGCATTTTTTGCGATAATCTTGGTGAGACTTCTGTCCGAAGTATGCTTAATCATCGAGATCGCTCGTTTCGAGCTATTTAATGCGAGAAACACGTTATCTGGTGTTTTCTCCACTCCACAGTGCCGCGGATATGCAGAACTGGAGATATCTTGGTTTTCGTGGGGTTTCAAGCTGAGATATGCATTTTCTGCGATAATCTTGGTGAGACTTCTGTTAGAAGTATGCAGAATCATCGAGATCGCACTTTTCGAGCTATTTAATGCGAGAAGCACGTTATCTGGTGTTTTCACCACTCCACAGTTGGTTTGATATGCAGAACCGGCGATATTTTGGATTTCGTCGGGTTTCAAGCTGAGATATGCATTTTCTACGATAATCTTGGTGAAGCATCTGTCCGAAGTATGCAGAAACATCGGGAGCGCTCTTTAAGAGCTATTTAATGCGAGAAACACGTTATCTAGTGTTTTCACCACTCCACAGTGCGTTTGATATGCAGAATAGTAGATATCTTGGTTTTCGTGGGGTTTCAAGCTGAGATATGCATTTTTTGCGATAATCTTGGTGAGACTTCTGTCCGAAGTATGCTGAATCATCGAGATTGCTCTATTCGACCTACTTAATGCGAGAAACACGTTATCTGGTGATTTCACCACTCCACAGTGCGTTTGATATGCAGAACAGTAGATATCTTGGTTTTCGTGGGGTTTCAAGCTGAGATATGCATTTTCTGCGATAATCTTGGTGAGACTTCTGTCCGAAGGATGCTGAATCATCGAGATTGCTCTATTCGACCTACTTAATGCGAGAAACACGTGATCTGGTCTTTTCACCACTCCACAGTGCGTTTGATATGCAGAACAGTAGATATCTTGGTTTTCGTCGTGTTTCAAGATGAGATATGCATTTTCTACGATAATCTTGGTGAAACATCTGTCCGAAGTATGCAGAAAAATCGAGAGGGCTCTTTTCGAGCTATTTAATGCGAGAAACTCGTTTTCTGGGGTTTTCACCACTCCACAGTTCGTTGGATATGCAGAACCGGAGATATCTTGGTTTTCGTGGGATTTCAAACTGAGATATGCAATTTCTGCGATAATCATGGTGAGACTTCTGTTAGAAGTATGCAGAATCATCGAGGTCGCACTTTTCGATATATTTAATGCGAGAAACACGTTGTCTGGTGTTTTCACCACTCCACAGTGCGTTTGCTATGCAGAACCGGTGATATCTTGGTTTTTGTGGGGTTTCAAGCCGAGATATGCATTTTTTATGATAATGTTGGTGAGACTTCTGTCCGAAGTATGCTTAATCATCGAGATCGCTCTTTTCGACCTATTTAATGCGAGAAACACGTTATCTGGTGTTTTCACCACCCCACAGTGCGTATGATATGCAGAACCGGCGATATCTTGGTATTCGTGGGGTTTCAAGCTGAGATACGCATTATCTGCGATAATCTTGGTGAGAGTTCTGTCCGAAGTGTGCAGAATCATCGAGATCGCTCTTTTCGAGCTCTTTAATGCGAGAAACACGTGATCTGGTCTTTTCACCACTCCACAGTGCGTATGATATGCAGAACCGGCGATATCTTGGTTTTCGTGGGGTTTCAAGCTGAGATATGCATTTTCTGCGATAATCTTGGTGAGACTTCTGTCCGAAGGATGCTGAATCATCGAGATTGCTCTATTCGACCTACTTAATGCGAGAAACACGTTATCTGGTGATTTCACCACTCCACAGTGCGTTTGATATGCAGAACAGTAGATATCTTGGTTTTCGTGGGGTTTCAAGCTGAGATATGCATTTTCTGCGATAATCTTGATGAGACTTCTGTCCGATGTATGCAGAATCATCGAGATCGCTCGTTTCGAGCTTTTTAATGCGAGAAACACGTTATCTGGTGTTTTCACCACTCCACAGTGCGTTGGATATGCAGAACCGGAGATATCTTGGTTTTCGTGGGGTTTCAAGCTGAGATATGCATTTTCTGCGATAATCTTGATGAGACTTCTGTCCGAAGTATGCAGAATCATCGAGATCGCACTTTTCGAGCTATTTAATGCGAGAAGCACGTTATCTGGTGTTTTCACCACTCCACAGTTGGTTTGATACGCAGAACCGGCGATATTTTGGTTTTCGTCGGGTTTTAAGCTGAGATATGCATTTTCTACGATAATCTTGGTGAAGCATCTGTCCGAAGTATGCAGAAACATCGAGAGCGCTCTTTTCGAGCTATTTAATGCGAGAAACACGTTATTTGGGGTTTTCACCACTCCACAGTGCGTTTGATATGCAGAACCGGCGATATCTTGTTTTTCGTGGGGTTTCAAGCTGAGATATGCATTTTTTGCGATAATCTTGGTGAGACTTCTGTCCGAAGTATGCTTAATCATCGAGATCGCTCGTTTCGAGCTATTTTATGCGAGAAACACGTTATCTGGTGTTTTCACCACTCCACAGTGCGTATGATATGCAGAACCGGCGATATCTTGGTTTTCGTGGGGTTTCAAGCTGAGATATGCATTTTCTGCGATAATCTTGGTGAGACTTCTGTCCGAAGTATGCTGAATCATCGAGATTGCTCTTTTCGAGCTAGTTAGTGCGAGAAACACGTTATCTGGTGATTTCACCACTCCACAGTGCGTTGGATATGCAGAACTGGAGATATCTTGGTTTTCGTGGGGTTTCAAGCTGAGATATGCATTTTCTGCGATAATCTTGGTGAGACTTCTGTTAGAAGTATGCAGAATCATCGAGATCGCACTTTTCGAGCTATTTAATGCGAGAAGCACGTTATCTGGTGTTTTCACCACTCCACAGTTGGTTTGATATGCAGAACCGGCGATATTTTGGTTTTCGTCGGGTTTCAAGCTGAGATATGCATTTTCTACGATAATCTTGGTGAAGCATCTGTCCGAAGTATGCAGAATCATCGAGATCGCTCTTTTCGACCTATTTAATGCGAGAAACACGTTATCTGGTGTTTTCACCACCCCACAGTGCGTATGATATGCAGAACCGGCGATATCTTGGTTTTCGTGGGGTTTCAAGCTGAGATACGCATTATCTGCGATAATCTTGGTGAGACTTCTATCCGAAGTGTGCAGAATCATCGAGATCGCTCTTTTCGAGTTATTTAATGCGAGAAACACGTGATCTGGTCTTTTCACCACTCCACAGTGCGTATGATATGCAGAACCGGCGATATCTTGGTTTTCGTGGGGTTTCAAGCTGAGATACGCATTATCTGCGATAATCTTGGTGAGACTTCTGTCCGAAGTGTGCAGAATCATCGAGATCGCTCTTTTCGACCTATTTAATGCGAGAAACACGTTATCTGGTGTTTTCACCACCCCACAGTGCGTATGATATGCAGAACCGGAGATATCTTGGTTTTCGTGGGGTTTCAAGCTGAGATATGCATTTTCTGCGATAATCTTGGTGAGACTTCTGTTAGAAGTATGCAGAATCATCGAGATCGCACTTTTCGACCTATTTAATGCGAGAAGCACGTTATCTGGTGTTTTCACCACTCCACAGTTGGTTTGATATGCAGAACCGGCGATATTTTGGTTTTCGTCGGGTTTCAAGCTGAGATATGCATTTTCTACGATAATCTTGGTGAAGCATCTGTCCGAAGTATGCAGAAACATCGAGAGCGCTCTTTTCGAGCTATTTAATGCGAGAAACACGTTATCTAGTGTTTTCACCACTCCACAGTGCGTTTGATATGCAGAATAGTAGATATCTTGGTTTTCGTGGAGTTTCAAGCTGAGATTTGTATTTTCTGCGATAATCTTGTTGAGACTTCTGTCCGAAGTATGCAGAATCATCGAGATCGCTCGTTTCGAGCTATTTAATGCGCGAAACACGTTATCTGGTGTTTTCACCACTCCACAGTGCGTTTGATATGCAGAACCGGTGATATCTTGGTTTTCGTGGGGTTACAAGCTGAGATACGCATTTTCTGCGATAATCTTGGTGAGACTTCTATCCGAAGTATGCAGAGTCATCGACATCGTACTTTTCGAGCTATTTAATGCGAGAAACACGTTTTCTGGGGTTTTCACCACTCCACAGTTCGTTGGATATACAGAACAGGAGATATTTTGGTTTTCGTGGGGTTTCTAGCAGAGATATGCATTTTCTGCGATAATCATGGTGAGACTTCTGTTCGAAGTATGCAGAATCATCGAGATCGCACATTTCGATCTATTTAATGCGAGAAACACGTTGCCTGGTGTTTTCACCACTCCACAGTTGGTTTGATATGCAGAACCGGCGATGTTTGGTTTTCGTCGGGTTTCAAGCTGAGATATGCATTTTCTACGATAATCTTGGTGAAACAATTGTCCGAAGTATGCAGAAACATCAAGATCGCTCTTTTCGAGCTATTTAATGCGAGAAACACGTTATCTTTTGTTTTCACCACTCCACAGTGCGTTGGATATGCAGAACCGGAGATATATTGGTTTTCGTCGGGTTTCAAGCTGAGATATGCATTTTTTAAGATAACCTTGGTGAGACTTCTGTCCGAAGTATGCTGAATCATCGAGATCGCTCTATTCGAGCTGTTTAATGCGAGAAACACGTTTTCTGGTGTTTCCAGCACTCCACAGTGCGTTTTATATGCAGAACCAGCGATATCTTGGTTTTCGTGGGGTTTCAAGCTGAGATATGCAATTTCTGCGATACTCATGTTGAGAGTTCTGTCCGAAGTATGCTTAATCATCGAGATCGTACTTTTCGAGCTATTTAATGCGAGAAACACGTTTTCTGGGGTTTTCACCACTCCACAGTTCGTTGGATATGCAGAACAGGAGATATCTTGGTTTTCGAGGGGTTTCAAGCTGAGATATGCATTTTCTGCGATAATCTTGGTGAGACTTCTGTCCGAAGTATGCAGAACCATCGAGATCGCTCTTTTCGAGCTATTTAATGCGAGAAACAAGTTATCTGGTGTTTTCACCACTCCACAGTGCGTTTGATTTGCAGAACCAGCGATATCTTGGTTTTCGTGGGGTTTCAAGCTCAGATATGCATTTTCTGCGATAATCTTGGTGAGATTTCTGTCCGAAGATTGCAGAATCATCGAGATGGCACTTTTCGAGCTATTTAATGCGAGAAACACGTTATCTGGTGTTTTCACCACTCCACAGTGCGTTTGATATGCAGAACCAGCGATATCTTGGTTTTTGTGTGGTTTCAAGCTGAGATAAGCATTTTTTACGATAATCTTGGTGAGACTTCTGTCCGAAGTATGCTTAATCATAGAGATCGCTCTATTCGAGCTATTTAATGCGAGAAACACGTTATCTGGTGTTTTAACCACTCCACAGTGCGTTTGATATGCAGAACCGGCGATATCTTGGTTTTTGTTGGGTTTCAAGCTGAGATAAGCATTTTTTACGTTAAACTTGGTGAGACTTCTGTCCGAAGTATGCTTAATCATCGAGATCGCTCTATTCGAGCTATTTAATGCGAGAAACATGTTATCTGGTGTTTTCAGCACTCCACAGTGGGTATGATATGCAGAACCGACGATATCTTGGTTTTCGTGGGGTTTCAAGCTCAGATATGCATTTTCTGCGATAATCATGGTGAGACTTCTGTTAGAAGTATGCAGAATCATCGAGATCGCTCTTTTCGACCTATTTAATGCGAGCAAACACGTTATCTGGTGTTTTCACCACTCCACAGTGCGTTTGATATGCAGAACAAGCGAAATCTTGGTTTTCGTGGGGTTTCAAGCTGAGATATGCATTTTTTACGATAATCATGATGAGACTTCTGTCCGAAGTATGCAGAATCATCGAGATCGCCGGTTTCGACTTATTTAATGCGAGAAACACGTTATCTGGTGTTTTCACCACTCCACAGTGCGTATGATAAGCAGAACCGGCAATATCTTGGTTTTCGTGGGGTTTCAAGTTGAGATATGCATTATCTGCGATAATCTTGGTGAGACTTCTGTCCGAAGTATGCAGAATCATCGAGATCGCTCTTTTCGAGCTATTTAATGCGAGAAACAAGTTATCTGGTGTTTTCACCACTCCACAGTGCGTTTGATATGCAGAACCAGCGATATCTTGGTTTTCGTGGGGTTTCAAGCTCAGATATGCATTTTCTGCGATAATCTTTGTGAGATTTTTGTCCGAAGTATGCAGAATCATCGAGATCGCACTTTTCGAGCTATTTAATGCGAGAAACACGTTATCTGGTGTTTTCACCACTCCACAGTGCGTTTGATATGCAGAACCAGCGATATCTTGGTTTTTGTTGGGTTTCAAGCTGAGATAAGCATTTTTTACGATAATCTTGGTGAGACTTCTGTCCAAAGTATGCTTAATCATAGAGATCGCCCTATTCGAGCTATTTAATGCGAGATACACGTTATCTGGTGTTTTCACCACTCCACCGTGCGTTTGATATGCAGAACCGGCGATAGCTTGGTTTTTGTGGGGTTTCAAGCTGAGATAAGCATTTTTTACGATAATCTTGGTGAGACTTCTGTCCGAAGTATGCTTAATCATCGAGATCGCTCTATTCGAGCTATTTAATGCGAGAAACACGTTATCTGGTGTTTTCACCACTCCACAGTGGGTATGATATGCAGAACCAGCGATATCTTGGTTTTCGTGGGGTTTCAAGCTGAGATATGCAATTTCTGCGATAATCTTGGTGAGACTTCTGTCCGAAGTATGCAGAATCATCGAGATCGCCGGTTTCGACCTATTTAATGCGAGAAACACGTTATGTGGTGTTTTCCTCACTCCACAGTTGGTTTGATATGCAGAACCGGCGATGTTTGGTTTTTGTCGGGTTTCAAGCTGGGATATGCATTTTCTACGATAATCTTGGCGAAACATCTATCCGAAGTATGCAGAAACATCAAGAGCGATCCTTTCGAGCTATTTAATGCGAGAAACACGTATTCTGGGGTTTTCACCACACCACAGTTCGTTGGATGTGCAGATCCGGAGATATCTTGGTTTTCGTGGGGTTTCAAGCTGAGATATGCATTTTCTGCGATAATCTTGGTGAGACTTCTCTCCGAAGTATGCTTAATCATCGAGATCGCTCTATTCGAGCTATTTAATGCGAGAAACAAGTTATCTGGTGTTTCCAGCACTCCACAGTGCGTTTTATATGCAGAACCAGCGATATCTTGGTTTTCGTGGGGTTTCAAGCTGAGATATGCATTATCTGCGATAATCTTGGTGAGACTTCTGTCCGAAGTGTGCAGAATCATCGAGATCGCTCTTTTCGAGCTATTTAATGCGAGAAACAAGTTATCTGGTGTTTTCACCACTCCACAGTGCGTTTGATATGCAGAACCAGCGATATCTTGGTTTTCGTGGGGTTTCAAGCTCAGATATGCATTTTCTGCGATAATCTTAGTGAGACTTCTGTCGGAAGTATGCAAAATCATCGAGATCGCACTTTTCGAGCTATTTAATGCGAGAAACACGTTATCTGGTGTTTTCACCACTCCACAGTGCGTTTGATATGCAGAACCGGCGATATCTTGGTTTTTGTGGGGTTTCAAGCTGAGATATGCATTTTTTACGATAATCTTGGTGATACTTCTGTCCGAAGTATGCTTAATCATCGAGATCGCTGTATTCGAGATATTTAATGCGAGAAACACGTTATCTGGTGTTTTCAGCACTCCACAGTGCGTTTGATATGCAGAACCAGCGATATCTTGGTTTTCGTGGGGTTAGAAGCTGAGATATGCAATTTCTGCGATAAGCTTGGTGAGACATCTGTCCGAAGTATGCAGAAACATCGAGAGCGCTCTTATACGACCTATATAATGCGAGCAAACACGTTATCTGGTGTTTTCACCCCTCCACAGTGCGTATGATATGCAGAACAAGAGATATCTTGGTTTTCGTGGGGTTTCTAGCAGAGATATGCATTTTCTGCGATAATCTTGGTGGGACTTCTCTCCGAAGTATGCTTAATCATCGAGATCGCTCTATTCGAGCTATTTAATGCGAGAAACAAGTTATCTGGTGTTTCCAGCACTCCACAGTGCGTTTTATATGCAGAACCAGCGATATCTTGGTTTTCGTGGGGTTTCAAGCTGAGATATGCAATTTCTGCGATAATCTTGGTGAGACTTCTGTCCGAAGTATGCGTAATCATCGAGATCGCTCGTTTCGAGCTATTTAATGCGAGAAACACGTTATCTGGTGTTTTCACCACTCCACAGTGCGTATGATATGCAGTACCGACGATATCTTGGTTTTCGTGGGGTTTCATGCTCAGATATGCATTTTTTACGATAATCTTGGTGAGACTTCTGTCCGAAGTATGCTTAATCATCGAGATCGCTCTATTCGAGCTATTTAATGCGAGAAACACGTTATCTGGTGTTTCCAGCACTCCACATAGCGTTTTATATGCAGAACCAGCGATATCTTGGTTTTCGTGGGGTTTCAAGCTGAGATATGCAATTTCTGCGATAATCTTGGTGGGACTTCTGTCCGAAGTATGCTTAATCATCGAGATCGCTCGTTTCGAGCTATTTAATGCGAGAAACACGTTATCTGGTGTTTTCACCACTCCACAGTGCGTATGATATGCAGAACCGACGATATCTTGGTTTTCGTGGGTTTTCAAGCTGAGATATGCATTTTTTACGATAATCTTGGTGAGACTTCTGTCCGAAGTATGCAGAATCATCGAGATCGCACTTTTCGAGCTATTTAATGCCAGAAACACGTTATCTGGTGTTTTCACCACTCCACAGAGCTTTTGATATGCAGAACCAGCGAAATCTTGGTTTTCGTGGGGTTTCAAGCTCAGATATGCATTTTCTGCGATAATCTTAGTGAGATTTCTGTCGGAAGTATGCTGAATCATCGAGATCGCATTTTCGAGCTATTTAATGCGAGAAACACGTTATCTGGGGTTTTCACCACTCCACAGTTCGTTGGATATGCAGAACCGGAGATATCTTGGTTTTCGTGGGGTTTCTAGCAGAGATATGCATTTTCTGCGATAATCATGGTGAGACTTCTGTTAGAAGTATGCAGAATCATCGAGATCGCACTTTTCGATCTATTTAATGCGAGAAACACGTTGTCTGGTGTTTTCCTCACTCCACAGTTGGTTTGATATGCAGAACCGGCGATGTTTGGTTTTTGTCGGGTTTCAAGCTGGGATATGCATTTTCTACGATAATCTTGGTGAAACATCTATCCGAAGTATGCAGAAACATCAAGAGCGATCTTTTCGAGCTATTTAATGCGAGAAACACGTATTCTGGGGTTTTCACCACACCAGAGTTCGTTGGATGTGCAGATCCGGAGATATCTTGGTTTTCGTGGGGTTTCAAGCTGAGATACGCATTTTCTGCGATAATCTGGGTGAGACTTCTGTCCGAAGTATGCAGAATCATCGAGATCGCCGGTTTCGACCTATTTAATGCGAGAAACACGGTATCTGGTGTTTTCACCACTCCACAGTGCGTATGATATGCAGAACCGACGATATCTTGGTTTTCGTGGGGTTTCAAGCTCAGATATGCATTTTCTGCGATAATCTTAGTGAGACTTCTGTCGGAAGTATGCAAAATCATCGAGATCGCACTTTTCGAGCTATTTAATGCGAGAAACACGTTATCTGGTGTTTTCACCACTCCACAGTTGGTTTGATATGCAGAACCGGCGATGTTTGGTTTTCGTCGGGTTTCAAGCTGAGATATGCATTTTCTACGATAATCTTGGTGAAACAATTGTCCGAAGTATGCAGAAACATCAAGATCGCTCTTTTCGAGCTATTTAATGCGAGAAACACGTTATCTTTTGTTTTCACCACTCCACAGTGCGTTGGATATGCAGAACCGGAGATATATTGGTTTTCGTCGGGTTTCAAGCTGAGATATGCATTTCTTAAGATAACCTTGGTGAGACTTCTGTCCGAAGTATGCTGAATCATCGAGATCGCTCTATTCGAGCTGTTTAATGCGAGAAACACGTTTTCTGGTGTTTCCAGCACTCCACAGTGCGTTTTATATGCAGAACCAGCGATATCTTGGTTTTCGTGGGGTTTCAAGCTGAGATATGCATTATCTGCGATAATCTTGGTGATACTTCTGTCCGAAGTGTGCAGAATCATCGAGATCGCTCTTTTCGAGCTATTTAATGCGAGAAACAAGTTATCTGGTGTTTTCACCACTCCACAGTGCGTTTGATATGCAGAACCAGCGATATCTTGGTTTTCGTGGGGTTTCAAGCTCAGATATGCATTTTCTGCGATAATCTTAGTGAGACTTCTGTCGGAAGTATGCAAAATCATCGAGATCGCACTTTTCGAGCTATTTAATGCGAGAAACACGTTATCTGGTGTTTTCACCACTCCACAGTGCGTTTGATATGCAGAACCGGCGATATCTTGGTTTTTGTGGGGTTTCAAGCTGAGATATGCATTTTTTACGATAATCTTGGTGATACTTCTGTCCGAAGTATGCTTAATCATCGAGATCGCTGTATTCGAGATATTTAATGCGAGAAACACGTTATCTGGTGTTTTCAGCACTCCACAGTGCGTTTGATATGCAGAACCAGCGATATCTTGGTTTTCGTGGGGTTAGAAGCTGAGATATGCAATTTCTGCGATAAGCTTGGTGAGACATCTGTCCGAAGTATGCAGAAACATCGAGAGCGCTCTTATACGACCTATATAATGCGAGCAAACACGTTATCTGGTGTTTTCACCCCTCCACAGTGCGTATGATATGCAGAACAAGAGATATCTTGGTTTTCGTGGGGTTTCTAGCAGAGATATGCATTTTCTGCGATAATCTTGGTGGGACTTCTCTCCGAAGTATGCTTAATCATCGAGATCGCTCTATTCGAGCTATTTAATGCGAGAAACAAGTTATCTGGTGTTTCCAGCACTCCACAGTGCGTTTTATATGCAGAACCAGCGATATCTTGGTTTTCGTGGGGTTTCAAGCTGAGATATGCAATTTCTGCGATAATCTTGGTGAGACTTCTGTCCGAAGTATGCGTAATCATCGAGATCGCTCGTTTCGAGCTATTTAATGCGAGAAACACGTTATCTGGTGTTTTCACCACTCCACAGTGCGTATGATATGCAGTACCGACGATATCTTGGTTTTCGTGGGGTTTCATGCTCAGATATGCATTTTTTACGATAATCTTGGTGAGACTTCTGTCCGAAGTATGCTTAATCATCGAGATCGCTCTATTCGAGCTATTTAATGCGAGAAACACGTTATCTGGTGTTTCCAGCACTCCACATAGCGTTTTATATGCAGAACCAGCGATATCTTGGTTTTCGTGGGGTTTCAAGCTGAGATATGCAATTTCTGCGATAATCTTGGTGGGACTTCTGTCCGAAGTATGCTTAATCATCGAGATCGCTCGTTTCGAGCTATTTAATGCGAGAAACACGTTATCTGGTGTTTTCACCACTCCACAGTGCGTATGATATGCAGAACCGACGATATCTTGGTTTTCGTGGGTTTTCAAGCTGAGATATGCATTTTTTACGATAATCTTGGTGAGACTTCTGTCCGAAGTATGCAGAATCATCGAGATCGCACTTTTCGAGCTATTTAATGCCAGAAACACGTTATCTGGTGTTTTCACCACTCCACAGAGCTTTTGATATGCAGAACCAGCGAAATCTTGGTTTTCGTGGGGTTTCAAGCTCAGATATGCATTTTCTGCGATAATCTTAGTGAGATTTCTGTCGGAAGTATGCTGAATCATCGAGATCGCATTTTCGAGCTATTTAATGCGAGAAACACGTTATCTGGGGTTTTCACCACTCCACAGTTCGTTGGATATGCAGAACCGGAGATATCTTGGTTTTCGTGGGGTTTCTAGCAGAGATATGCATTTTCTGCGATAATCATGGTGAGACTTCTGTTAGAAGTATGCAGAATCATCGAGATCGCACTTTTCGATCTATTTAATGCGAGAAACACGTTGTCTGGTGTTTTCCTCACTCCACAGTTGGTTTGATATGCAGAACCGGCGATGTTTGGTTTTTGTCGGGTTTCAAGCTGGGATATGCATTTTCTACGATAATCTTGGTGAAACATCTATCCGAAGTATGCAGAAACATCAAGAGCGATCTTTTCGAGCTATTTAATGCGAGAAACACGTATTCTGGGGTTTTCACCACACCAGAGTTCGTTGGATGTGCAGATCCGGAGATATCTTGGTTTTCGTGGGGTTTCAAGCTGAGATACGCATTTTCTGCGATAATCTGGGTGAGACTTCTGTCCGAAGTATGCAGAATCATCGAGATCGCCGGTTTCGACCTATTTAATGCGAGAAACACGGTATCTGGTGTTTTCACCACTCCACAGTGCGTATGATATGCAGAACCGACGATATCTTGGTTTTCGTGGTGTTTCAAGCTCAGATATGCATTTTCTGCGATAATCTTAGTGAGACTTCTGTCGGAAGTATGCAAAATCATCGAGATCGCACTTTTCGAGCTATTTAATGCGAGAAACACGTTATCTGGTGTTTTCACCACTCCACAGTTGGTTTGATATGCAGAACCGGCGATGTTTGGTTTTCGTCGGGTTTCAAGCTGAGATATGCATTTTCTACGATAATCTTGGTGAAACAATTGTCCGAAGTATGCAGAAACATCAAGATCGCTCTTTTCGAGCTATTTAATGCGAGAAACACGTTATCTTTTGTTTTCACCACTCCACAGTGCGTTGGATATGCAGAACCGGAGATATATTGGTTTTCGTCGGGTTTCAAGCTGAGATATGCATTTCTTAAGATAACCTTGGTGAGACTTCTGTCCGAAGTATGCTGAATCATCGAGATCGCTCTATTCGAGCTGTTTAATGCGAGAAACACGTTTTCTGGTGTTTCCAGCACTCCACAGTGCGTTTTATATGCAGAACCAGCGATATCTTGGTTTTCGTGGGGTTTCAAGCTGAGATATGCAATTTCTGCGATACTCATGTTGAGAGTTCTGTCCGAAGTATGCTTAATCATCGAGATCGTACTTTTCGAGCTATTTAATGCGAGAAACACGTTTTCTGGGGTTTTCACCACTCCACAGTTCGTTGGATATGCAGAACAGGAGATATCTTGGTTTTCGAGGGGTTTCAAGCTGAGATATGCATTTTCTGCGATAATCTTGGTGAGACTTCTGTCCGAAGTATGCAGAACCATCGAGATCGCTCTTTTCGAGCTATTTAATGCGAGAAACAAGTTATCTGGTGTTTTCACCACTCCACAGTGCGTTTGATATGCAGAACCAGCGATATCTTGGTTTTCGTGGGGTTTCAAGCTCAGATATGCATTTTCTGCGATAATCTTGGTGAGATTTCTGTCCGAAGTACGCAGAATCATCGAGATGGCACTTTTCGAGCTATTTAATGCGAGAAACACGTTATCTGGTGTTTTCACCACTCCACAGTGCGTTTGATATGCAGAACCAGCGATATCTTTTTTTTTGTGGGGTTTCAAGCTGAGATAAGCATTTTTTACGATAATCTTGGTGAGACTTCTGTCCGAAGTATGCTTAATCATAGAGATCGCTCTATTCGAGCTATTTAATGCGAGAAACACGTTATCTGGTGTTTTCACCACTCCACAGTGCGTTTGATATGCAGAACCGGCGATATCTTGGTTTTTGTGGGGTTTCAAGCTGAGATAAGCATTTTTTACGATAAACTTGGTGAGACTTCTGTCCGAAGTATGCTTAATCATCGAGATCGCTCTTTTCGAGCTATTTAATGCGAGAAACAAGTTAGCTGGTGTTTTCACCACTCCACAGTGCGTTTGATATGCAGAACCAGCGATATCTTGGTTTTCGTGGGGTTTCAAGCTCAGATATGCATTTTCTGCGATAATCTTGGTGAGATTTTTGTCCGAAGTATGCAGAATCATCGAGATCGCACTTTTCGAGCTATTTAATGCGAGAAACACGTTATCTGGTGTTTCCAGCACTCCACATAGCGTTTTATATGCAGAACCAGCGATATCTTGGTTTTCGTGGGGTTTCAAGCTCAGATATGCATTTTCTGCGATAATCATGGTGAGACTTCTGTCCGAAGTATGCAGAATCATCGAGATCGCCGGTTTCGACTTATTTAATGCGAGAAACACGTTATCTGGTGTTTTCACCACTCCACAGTGCGTATGATAAGCAGAACCGGCAATATCTTGGTTTTTGTGGGGTTTCAAGCTGAGATATGCATTTTTTACGATAATCTTGGTGAGACTTCTGTCCGAAGTATGCTTAATCATCGAGATCGCTGTATTCGAGATATTTAATGCGAGAAACACGTTATCTGGTGTTTTCAGCACTCCACAGTGCGTTTGATATGCAGAACCAGCGATATCTTGGTTTTCGTGGGGATTCAAGCTGAGATATGCATTTTCTACGATAATCTTGGTGAAACATCTGTCCGAAGTATGCAGAAAAATCGAGATCGCACTTTTCGAGCTATTTAATGCGAGAAGCACGTTATCTGGTGTTTTCACCACTCCACAGTTGGTTTGATACGCAGAACCGGCGATATTTTGGTTTTCGTCGGGTTTTAAGCTGAGATATGCATTTTCTACGATAATCTTGGTGAAACATCTGTCCGAAGTATGCAGAAAAATCGAGAGGGCTCTTTTCGAGCTATTTAATGCGAGAAACTCGTTTTCTGGGGTTTTCACCACTCCACAGTTCGTTGGATATGCAGAACCGGAGATATCTTGGTTTTCGTGGGATTTCAAACTGAGATATGCAATTTCTGCGATAATCATGGTGAGACTTCTGTTAGAAGTATGCAGAATCATCGAGGTCGCACTTTTCGATATATTTAATGCGAGAAACACGTTGTCTGGTGTTTTCACCACTCCACAGTGCGTTTGCTATGCAGAACCGGTGATATCTTGGTTTTTGTGGGGTTTCAAGCCGAGATATGCATTTTTTATGATAATGTTGGTGAGACTTCTGTCCGAAGTATGCTTAATCATCGAGATCGCTCTTTTCGACCTATTTAATGCGAGAAACACGTTATCTGGTCTTTTCACCACCCCACAGTGCGTATGATATGCAGAACCGGCGATATCTTGGTATTCGTGGGGTTTCAAGCTGAGATACGCATTATCTGCGATAATCTTGGTGAGAGTTCTGTCCGAAGTGTGCAGAATCATCGAGATCGCTCTTTTCGAGCTCTTTAAAGCGAGAAACACGTGATCTGGTCTTTTCACCACTCCACAGTGCGTATGATATGCAGAACCGGCGATATCTTGGTTTTCGTGGGGTTTCAAGCTGAGATATGCATTTTCTGCGATAATCTTGGTGAGACTTCTGTCCGAAGGATGCTGAATCATCGAGATTGCTCTATTCGACCTACTTAATGCGAGAAACACGTTATCTGGTGATTTCACCACTCCACAGTGCGTTTGATATGCAGAACAGTAGATATCTTGGTTTTCGTGGGGTTTCAAGCTGAGATATGCATTTTCTGCGATAATCTTGATGAGACTTCTGTCCGAAGTATGCAGAATCATCGAGATCGCTCGTTTCGAGCTTTTTAATGCGAGAAACACGTTATCTGGTGTTTTCACCACTCCACAGTGCGTTGGATATGCAGAACCGGAGATATCTTGGTTTTCGTGGGGTTTCAAGCTGAGATATGCATTTTCTGCGATAATCTTGATGAGACTTCTGTCCGAAGTATGCAGAATCATCGAGATCGCACTTTTCGAGCTATTTAATGCGAGAAGCACGTTATCTGGTGTTTTCACCACTCCACAGTTGGTTTGATACGCAGAACCGGCGATATTTTGGTTTTCGTCGGGTTTTAAGCTGAGATATGCATTTTCTACGATAATCTTGGTGAAGCATCTGTCCGAAGTATGCGGAAACATCGAGAGCGCTCTTTTCGAGCTATTTAATGCGAGAAACACGTTATTTGGGGTTTTCACCACTCCACAGTGCGTTTGATATGCAGAACCGGCGATATCTTGTTTTTCGTGGGGTTTCAAGCTGAGATATGCATTTTTTGCGATAATCTTGGTGAGACTTCTGTCCGAAGTATGCTTAATCATCGAGATCGCTCGTTTCGAGCTATTTTATGCGAGAAACACGTTATCTGGTGTTTTCACCACTCCACAGTGCGTATGATATGCAGAACCGGCGATATCTTGGTTTTCGTGGGATTTCAAGCTGAGATATGCATTTTCTGCGATAATCTTGGTGAGACTTCGGTCCGAAGTATGCTGAATCATCGAGATTGCTCTTTTCGAGCTAGTTGGTGCGAGAAACACGTTATCTGGTGATTTCACCACTCCACAGTGCGTATGATATGCAGAACCGGCGATATCTTGGTTTTCGTGGGGTTTCAAGCTGAGATATGCATTTTCTGCGATAATCTTGGTGAGACTTCTGTCCGAAGTATGCTGAATCATCGAGATTGCTCTTTTCGAGCTAGTTGGTGCGAGAAACACGTTATCTGGTGATTTCACCACTCCACAGTGCGTTGGATATGCAGAACTGGAGATATCTTGGTTTTCGTGGGGTTTCAAGCTGAGATATGCATTTTCTGCGATAATCTTGGTGAGACTTCTGTTAGAAGTATGCAGAATCATCGAGATCGCTCTTTTCGAGTTATTTAATGCGAGAAACACGTGATCTGGTCTTTTCACCACTCCACAGTGCGTATGATATGCAGAACCGGCGATATCTTGGTTTTCGTGGGGTTTCAAGCTGAGATACGCATTATCTGCGATAATCTTGGTGAGACTTCTGTCCGAAGTGTGCAGAATCATCGAGATCGCTCTTTTCGACCTATTTAATGCGAGAAACACGTTATCTGGTGTTTTCACCACCCCACAGTGCGTATGATATGCAGAACCGGAGATATCTTGGTTTTCGTGGGGTTTCAAGCTGAGATATGCATTTTCAGCGATAATCTTGGTGAGACTTCTGTTAGAAGTATGCAGAATCATCGAGATCGCACTTTTCGACCTATTTAATGCGAGAAGCACGTTATCTGGTGTTTTCAACACTCCACAGTTGGTTTGATATGCAGAACCGGCGATATTTTGGTTTTCGTCGGGTTTCAAGCTGAGATATGCATTTTCTACGATAATCTTGGTGAAGCATCTGTCCGAAGTATGCAGAAACATCGAGAGCGCTCTTTTCGAGCTATTTAATGCGAGAAACACGTTATCTAGTGTTTTCACCACTCCACAGTGCGTTTGATATGCAGAATAGTAGATATCTTGGTTTTCGTGGAGTTTCAAGCTGAGATTTGTATTTTCTGCGATAATCTTGTTGAGACTTCTGTCCGAAGTATGCAGAATCATCGAGATCGCTCGTTTCGAGCTATTTAATGCGCGAAACACGTTATCTGGTGTTTTCACCACTCCACAGTGCGTTTGATATGCAGAACCGGTGATATCTTGGTTTTCGTGGGGTTACAAGCTGAGATACGCATTTTCTGCGATAATCTTGGTGAGACTTCTATCCGAAGTATGCAGAGTCATCGACATCGTACTTTTCGAGCTATTTAATGCGAGAAACACGTTATCTGGTGTTTTCACCACTCCACAGTGCGTTTGATATGCAGAACCGGTGATATCTTGGTTTTCGTGGGGTTACAAGCTGAGATACGCATTTTCTGCGATAATCTTGGTGAGACTTCTATCCGAAGTATGCAGAGTCATCGACATCGTACTTTTCGAGCTATTTAATGCGAGAAACACGTTTTCTGGGGTTTTCACCACTCCACAGTTCGTTGGATATACAGAACAGGAGATATTCTGGTTTACGTGGGGTTTCAAGCTGAGATACGCATTATCTGCGATAATCTTGGTGAGACTTCTGTCCGAAGTGTGCAGAATCATCGAGATCGCTCTTTTCGAGTTATTTAATGCGAGAAACACGTGATCTGGTCTTTTCACCACTCCACAGTGCGTATGATATGCAGAACCGGCGATATCTTGGTTTTCGTGGGGTTTCAAGCTGAGATACGCATTATCTGCGATAATCTTGGTGAGACTTCTGTCCGAAGTGTGCAGAATCATCGAGATCGCTCTTTTCGACCTATTTAATGCGAGAAACACGTTATCTGGTGTTTTCACCACCCCACAGTGCGTATGATATGCAGAACCGGAGATATCTTGGTTTTCGTGGGGTTTCAAGCTGAGATATGCATTTTCAGCGATAATCTTGGTGAGACTTCTGTTAGAAGTATGCAGAATCATCGAGATCGCACTTTTCGACCTATTTAATGCGAGAAGCACGTTATCTGGTGTTTTCACCACTCCACAGTTGGTTTGATATGCAGAACCGGCGATATTTTGGTTTTCGTCGGGTTTCAAGCTGAGATATGCATTTTCTACGATAATCTTGGTGAAGCATCTGTCCGAAGTATGCAGAAACATCGAGAGCGCTCTTTTCGAGCTATTTAATGCGAGAAACACGTTATCTAGTGTTTTCACCACTCCACAGTGCGTTTGATATGCAGAATAGTAGATATCTTGGTTTTCGTGGAGTTTCAAGCTGAGATTTGTATTTTCTGCGATAATCTTGTTGAGACTTCTGTCCGAAGTATGCAGAATCATCGAGATCGCACTTTTCGACCTATTTAATGCGAGAAGCACGTTATCTGGTGTTTTCACCACTCCACAGTTGGTTTGATATGCAGAACCGGCGATATTTTGGTTTTCGTCGGGTTTCAAGCTGAGATATGCATTTTCTACGATAATCTTGGTGAAGCATCTGTCCGAAGTATGCAGAAACATCGAGAGCGCTCTTTTCGAGCTATTTAATGCGAGAAACACGTTATCTAGTGTTTTCACCACTCCACAGTGCGTTTGATATGCAGAATAGTAGATATCTTGGTTTTCGTGGAGTTTCAAGCTGAGATTTGTATTTTCTGCGATAATCTTGTTGAGACTTCTGTCCGAAGTATGCAGAATCATCGAGATCGCTCGTTTCGAGCTATTTAATGCGCGAAACACGTTATCTGGTGTTTTCACCACTCCACAGTGCGTTTGATATGCAGAACCGGTGATATCTTGGTTTTCGTGGAGTTTCAAGCTGAGATTTGTATTTTCTGCGATAATCTTGTTGAGACTTCTGTCCGAAGTATGCAGAATCATCGAGATCGCTCGTTTCGAGCTATTTAATGCGCGAAACACGTTATCTGGTGTTTTCACCACTCCACAGTGCGTTTGATATGCAGAACCGGTGATATCTTGGTTTTCGTGGGGTTACAAGCTGAGATACGCATTTTCTGCGATAATCTTGGTGAGACTTCTATCCGAAGTATGCAGAGTCATCGACATCGTACTTTTCGAGCTATTTAATGCGAGAAACACGTTATCTGGTGTTTTCACCACTCCACAGTGCGTTTGATATGCAGAACCGGTGATATCTTGGTTTTCGTGGGGTTACAAGCTGAGATACGCATTTTCTGCGATAATCTTGGTGAGACTTCTATCCGAAGTATGCAGAGTCATCGACATCGTACTTTTCGAGCTATTTAATGCGAGAAACACGTTTTCTGGGGTTTTCACCACTCCACAGTTCGTTGGATATACAGAACAGGAGATATTCTGGTTTACGTGGGGTTTCAAGCTGAGATACGCATTATCTGCGATAATCTTGGTGAGACTTCTGTCCGAAGTGTGCAGAATCATCGAGATCGCTCTTTTCGAGTTATTTAATGCGAGAAACACGTGATCTGGTCTTTTCACCACTCCACAGTGCGTATGATATGCAGAACCGGCGATATCTTGGTTTTCGTGGGGTTTCAAGCTGAGATACGCATTATCTGCGATAATCTTGGTGAGACTTCTGTCCGAAGTGTGCAGAATCATCGAGATCGCTCTTTTCGACCTATTTAATGCGAGAAACACGTTATCTGGTGTTTTCACCACCCCACAGTGCGTATGATATGCAGAACCGGAGATATCTTGGTTTTCGTGGGGTTTCAAGCTGAGATATGCATTTTCAGCGATAATCTTGGTGAGACTTCTGTTAGAAGTATGCAGAATCATCGAGATCGCACTTTTCGACCTATTTAATGCGAGAAGCACGTTATCTGGTGTTTTCACCACTCCACAGTTGGTTTGATATGCAGAACCGGCGATATTTTGGTTTTCGTCGGGTTTCAAGCTGAGATATGCATTTTCTACGATAATCTTGGTGAAGCATCTGTCCGAAGTATGCAGAAACATCGAGAGCGCTCTTTTCGAGCTATTTAATGCGAGAAACACGTTATCTAGTGTTTTCACCACTCCACAGTGCGTTTGATATGCAGAATAGTAGATATCTTGGTTTTCGTGGAGTTTCAAGCTGAGATTTGTATTTTCTGCGATAATCTTGTTGAGACTTCTGTCCGAAGTATGCAGAATCATCGAGATCGCACTTTTCGACCTATTTAATGCGAGAAGCACGTTATCTGGTGTTTTCACCACTCCACAGTTGGTTTGATATGCAGAACCGGCGATATTTTGGTTTTCGTCGGGTTTCAAGCTGAGATATGCATTTTCTACGATAATCTTGGTGAAGCATCTGTCCGAAGTATGCAGAAACATCGAGAGCGCTCTTTTCGAGCTATTTAATGCGAGAAACACGTTATCTAGTGTTTTCACCACTCCACAGTGCGTTTGATATGCAGAATAGTAGATATCTTGGTTTTCGTGGAGTTTCAAGCTGAGATTTGTATTTTCTGCGATAATCTTGTTGAGACTTCTGTCCGAAGTATGCAGAATCATCGAGATCGCTCGTTTCGAGCTATTTAATGCGCGAAACACGTTATCTGGTGTTTTCACCACTCCACAGTGCGTTTGATATGCAGAACCGGTGATATCTTGGTTTTCGTGGGGTTACAAGCTGAGATACGCATTTTCTGCGATAATCTTGGTGAGACTTCTATCCGAAGTATGCAGAGTCATCGACATCGTACTTTTCGAGCTATTTAATGCGAGAAACACGTTATCTGGTGTTTTCACCACTCCACAGTGCGTTTGATATGCAGAACCGGTGATATCTTGGTTTTCGTGGGGTTACAAGCTGAGATACGCATTTTCTGCGATAATCTTGGTGAGACTTCTATCCGAAGTATGCAGAGTCATCGACATCGTACTTTTCGAGCTATTTAATGCGAGAAACACGTTTTCTGGGGTTTTCACCACTCCACAGTTCGTTGGATATACAGAACAGGAGATATTCTGGTTTTCGTGGGGTTTCAAGCTGAGATACGCATTATCTGCGATAATCTTGGTGAGACTTCTGTCCGAAGTGTGCAGAATCATCGAGATCGCTCTTTTCGAGTTATTTAATGCGAGAAACACGTGATCTGGTCTTTTCACCACTCCACAGTGCGTATGATATGCAGAACCGGCGATATCTTGGTTTTCGTGGGGTTTCAAGCTGAGATACGCATTATCTGCGATAATCTTGGTGAGACTTCTGTCCGAAGTGTGCAGAATCATCGAGATCGCTCTTTTCGACCTATTTAATGCGAGAAACACGTTATCTGGTGTTTTCACCACCCCACAGTGCGTATGATATGCAGAACCGGAGATATCTTGGTTTTCGTGGGGTTTCAAGCTGAGATATGCATTTTCAGCGATAATCTTGGTGAGACTTCTGTTAGAAGTATGCAGAATCATCGAGATCGCACTTTTCGACCTATTTAATGCGAGAAGCACGTTATCTGGTGTTTTCACCACTCCACAGTTGGTTTGATATGCAGAACCGGCGATATTTTGGTTTTCGTCGGGTTTCAAGCTGAGATATGCATTTTCTACGATAATCTTGGTGAAGCATCTGTCCGAAGTATGCAGAAACATCGAGAGCGCTCTTTTCGAGCTATTTAATGCGAGAAACACGTTATCTAGTGTTTTCACCACTCCACAGTGCGTTTGATATGCAGAATAGTAGATATCTTGGTTTTCGTGGAGTTTCAAGCTGAGATTTGTATTTTCTGCGATAATCTTGTTGAGACTTCTGTCCGAAGTATGCAGAATCATCGAGATCGCTCGTTTCGAGCTATTTAATGCGCGAAACACGTTATCTGGTGTTTTCACCACTCCACAGTGCGTTTGATATGCAGAACCGGTGATATCTTGGTTTTCGTGGGGTTACAAGCTGAGATACGCATTTTCTGCGATAATCTTGGTGAGACTTCTATCCGAAGTATGCAGAGTCATCGACATCGTACTTTTCGAGCTATTTAATGCGAGAAACACGTTTTCTGGGGTTTTCACCACTCCACAGTTCGTTGGATATACAGAACAGGAGATATTTTGGTTTTCGTGGGGTTTCTAGCAGAGATATGCATTTTCTGCGATAATCATGGTGAGACTTCTGTTCGAAGTATGCAGAATCATCGAGATCGCACATTTCGATCTATTTAATGCGAGAAACACGTTGCCTGGTGTTTTCACCACTCCACAGTTGGTTTGATATGCAGAACCGGCGATGTTTGGTTTTCGTCGGGTTTCAAGCTGAGATATGCATTTTCTACGATAATCTTGGTGAAACAATTGTCCGAAGTATGCAGAAACATCAAGATCGCTCTTTTCGAGCTATTTAATGCGAGAAACACGTTATCTTTTGTTTTCACCACTCCACAGTGCGTTGGATATGCAGAACCGGAGATATATTGGTTTTCGTCGGGTTTCAAGCTGAGATATGCATTTTTTAAGATAACCTTGGTGAGACTTCTGTCCGAAGTATGCTGAATCATCGAGATCGCTCTATTCGAGCTGTTTAATGCGAGAAACACGTTTTCTGGTGTTTCCAGCACTCCACAGTGCGTTTTATATGCAGAACCAGCGATATCTTGGTTTTCGTGGGGTTTCAAGCTGAGATATGCAATTTCTGCGATACTCATGTTGAGAGTTCTGTCCGAAGTATGCTTAATCATCGAGATCGTACTTTTCGAGCTATTTAATGCGAGAAACACGTTTTCTGGGGTTTTCACCACTCCACAGTTCGTTGGATATGCAGAACAGGAGATATCTTGGTTTTCGAGGGGTTTCAAGCTGAGATATGCATTTTCTGCGATAATCTTGATGAGACTTCTGTCCGAAGTATGCAGAACCATCGAGATCGCTCTTTTCGAGCTATTTAATGCGAGAAACAAGTTATCTGGTGTTTTCACCACTCCACAGTGCGTTTGATTTGCAGAACCAGCGATATCTTGGTTTTCGTGGGGTTTCAAGCTCAGATATGCATTTTCTGCGATAATCTTGGTGAGATTTCTGTCCGAAGATTGCAGAATCATCGAGATGGCACTTTTCGAGCTATTTAATGCGAGAAACACGTTATCTGGTGTTTTCACCACTCCACAGTGCGTTTGATATGCAGAACCAGCGATATCTTGGTTTTTGTGTGGTTTCAAGCTGAGATAAGCATTTTTTACGATAATCTTGGTGAGACTTCTGTCCGAAGTATGCTTAATCATAGAGATCGCTCTATTCGAGCTATTTAATGCGAGAAACACGTTATCTGGTGTTTTCACCACTCCACAGTGCGTTTGATATGCAGAACCGGCGATATCTTGGTTTTTGTGGGGTTTCAAGCTGAGATAAGCATTTTTTACGATAAACTTGGTGAGACTTCTGTCCGAAGTATGCTTAATCATCGAGATCGCTCTATTCGAGCTATTTAATGCGAGAAACATGTTATCTGGTGTTTTCAGCACTCCACAGTGGGTATGATATGCAGAACCGACGATATCTTGGTTTTCGTGGGGTTTCAAGCTCAGATATGCATTTTCTGCGATAATCATGGTGAGACTTCTGTTAGAAGTATGCAGAATCATCGAGATCGCTCTTTTCGACCTATTTAATGCGAGCAAACACGTTATCTGGTGTTTTCACCACTCCACAGTGCGTTTGATATGCAGAACAAGCGAAATCTTGGTTTTCGTGGGGTTTCAAGCTAAGATATGCATTTTTTACGATAATCATGGTGAGACTTCTGTCCGAAGTATGCAGAATCATCGAGATCGCCGGTTTCGACTTATTTAATGCGAGAAACACGTTATCTGGTGTTTTCACCACTCCACAGTGCGTATGATAAGCAGAACCGGCAATATCTTGGTTTTCGTGGGGTTTCAAGTTGAGATATGCATTATCTGCGATAATCTTGGTGAGACTTCTGTCCGAAGTATGCAGAATCATCGAGATCGCTCTTTTCGAGCTATTTAATGCGAGAAACAAGTTATCTGGTGTTTTCACCACTCCACTGTGCGTTTGATATGCAGAACCAGCGATATCTTGGTTTTCGTGGGGTTTCAAGCTCAGATATGCATTTTCTGCGATAATCTTTGTGAGATTTTTGTCCGAAGTATGCAGAATCATCGAGATCGCACTTTTCGAGCTATTTAATGCGAGAAACACGTTATCTGGTGTTTTCACCACTCCACAGTGCGTTTGATATGCAGAACCAGCGATATCTTGGTTTTTGTTGGGTTTCAAGCTGAGATAAGCATTTTTTACGATAATCTTGGTGAGACTTCTGTCCAAAGTATGCTTAATCATAGAGATCGCCCTATTCGAGCTATTTAATGCGAGAAACACGTTATCTGGTGTTTTCACCACTCCACCGTGCGTTTGATATGCAGAACCGGCGATAGCTTGGTTTTTGTGGGGTTTCAAGCTGAGATAAGCATTTTTTACGATAATCTTGGTGAGACTTCTGTCCAAAGTATGCTTAATCATAGAGATCGCCCTATTCGAGCTATTTAATGCGAGAAACACGTTATCTGGTGTTTTCACCACTCCACCGTGCGTTTGATATGCAGAACCGGCGATAGCTTGGTTTTTGTGGGGTTTCAAGCTGAGATAAGCATTTTTTACGATAATCTTGGTGAGACTTCTGTCCGAAGTATGCTTAATCATCGAGATCGCTGTATTCGAGCTATTTAATGCGAGAAACACGTTATGTGGTGTTTTCCTCACTCCACAGTTGGTTTGATATGCAGAACCGGCGATGTTTGGTTTTTGTCGGGTTTCAAGCTGGGATATGCATTTTCTACGATAATCTTGGCGAAACATCTATCCGAAGTATGCAGAAACATCAAGAGCGATCTTTTCGAGCTATTTAATGCGAGAAACACGTATTCTGGGGTTTTCACCACACCACAGTTCGTTGGATGTGCAGATCCGGAGATATCTTGGTTTTCGTGGGGTTTCAAGCTGAGATATGCATTTTCTGCGATAATCTTGGTGAGACTTCTCTCCGAAGTATGCTTAATCATCGAGATCGCTCTATTCGAGCTATTTAATGCGAGAAACAAGTTATCTGGTGTTTCCAGCACTCCACAGTGCGTTTTATATGCAGAACCAGCGATATCTTGGTTTTCGTGGGGTTTCAAGCTGAGATATGCATTATCTGCGATAATCTTGGTGAGACTTCTGTCCGAAGTGTGCAGAATCATCGAGATCGCTCTTTTCGAGCTATTTAATGCGAGAAACACGTTATCTGGTGTTTTCACCACTCCACAGTGCGTTTGATATGCAGAACCAGCGATATCTTCGTTTTCGTGGGTTTTCAAGCTGAGATATGCATTTTTTACGATAATCTTGGTGAGACTTCTGTCCGAAGTATGCAGAATCATCGAGATCGCACTTTTCGAGCTATTTAATGCCAGAAACACGTTATCTGGTGTTTTCACCACTCCACAGAGCTTTTGATATGCAGAACCAGCGAAATCTTGGTTTTCGTGGGGTTTCAAGCTCAGATATGCATTTTCTGCGATAATCTTAGTGAGATTTCTGTCGGAAGAATGCTGAATCATCGAGGTCGCATTTTCGAGCTATTTAATGCGAGAAACACGTTATCTGGGGTTTTCACCACTCCACAGTTCGTTGGATATGCAGAACCGGAGATATCTTGGTTTTCGTGGGGTTTCTAGCAGAGATATGCATTTTCTGCGATAATCATGGTGAGACTTCAGTTAGAAGTATGCAGAATCATCGAGATCGCACTTTTCGATCTATTTAATGCGAGAAACACGTTGTCTGGTGTTTTCCTCACTCCACAGTTGGTTTGATATGCAGAACCGGCGATGTTTGGTTTTTGTCGGGTTTCAAGCTGGGATATGCATTTTCTACGATAATCTTGGTGAAACATCTATCCGAAGTATGCAGAAACATCAAGAGCGATCTTTTCGAGCTATTTAATGCGAGAAACACGTATTCTGGGGTTTTCACCACACCAGAGTTCGTTGGATGTGCAGATCCGGAGATATCTTGGTTTTCGTGGGGTTTCAAGCTGAGATACGCATTTTCTGCGATAATCTGGGTGAGACTTCTGTCCGAAGTATGCAGAATCATCGAGATCGCCGGTTTCGACCTATTTAATGCGAGAAACACGGTATCTGGTGTTTTCACCACTCCACAGTGCGTATGATATGCAGAACCGACGATATCTTGGTTTTCGTGGGGTTTCAAGCTCAGATATGCATTTTCTGCGATAATCTTAGTGAGACTTCTGTCGGAAGTATGCAAAATCATCGAGATCGCACTTTTCGAGCTATTTAATGCGAGAAACACGTTATCTGGTGTTTTCACCACTCCACAGTTGGTTTGATATGCAGAACCGGCGATGTTTGGTTTTCGTCGGGTTTCAAGCTGAGATATGCATTTTCTACGATAATCTTGGTGAAACAATTGTCCGAAGTACGCAGAAACATCAAGATCGCTCTTTTCGAGCTATTTAATGCGAGAAACACGTTATCTTTTGTTTTCACCACTCCACAGTGCGTTGGATATGCAGAACCGGAGATATATTGGTTTTCGTCGGGTTTCAAGCTGAGATATGCATTTTTTAAGATAACCTTGGTGAGACTTCTGTCCGAAGTATGCTGAATCATCGAGATCGCTCTATTCGAGCTGTTTAATGCGAAAAACACGTTTTCTGGTGTTTCCAGCACTCCACAGTGCGTTTTATATGCAGAACCAGCGATATCTTGGTTTTCGTGGGGTTTCAAGCTGAGATATGCAATTTCTGCGATACTCATGTTGAGAGTTCTGTCCGAAGTATGCTTAATCATCGAGATCGTACTTTTCGAGCTATTTAATGCGAGAAACACGTTTTCTGGGGTTTTCACCACTCCACAGTTCGTTGGATATGCAGAACAGGAGATATCTTGGTTTTCAAGGGGTTTCAAGCTGAGATATGCATTTTCTGCGATAATCTTGGTGAGACTTCTGTCCGAAGTATGCAGAACTATCGAGATCGCTCTTTTCGAGCTATTTAATGCGAGAAACAAGTTATCTGGTGTTTTCCCCACTCCACAGTGCGTTTGATATGCAGAACCAGCGATATCTTGGTTTTCGTGGGGTTTCAAGCTCAGATATGCATTTTCTGCGATAATCTTGGTGAGATTTCTGTCCGAAGTATGCAGAATCATCGAGATGGCACTTTTCGAGCTATTTAATGCGAGAAACACGTTATCTGGTGTTTTCACCACTCCACAGTGCGTTTGATATGCAGAACCAGCGATATCTTGGTTTTTGTGGGGTTTCAAGCTGAGATAAGCATTTTTTACGATAATCTTGGTGAGACTTCTGTCCGAAGTATGCTTAATCATAGAGATCGCTCTATTCGAGCTATTTAATGCGAGAAACACGTTATCTGGTGTTTTCACCACTCCACAGTGCGTTTGATATGCAGAACCGGCGATATCTTGGTTTTTGTGGGGTTTCAAGCTGAGATAAGCATTTTTTACGATAAACTTGGTGAGACTTCTGTCCGAAGTATGCTTAATCATCGAGATCGCTCTATTCGAGCTATTTAATGCGAGAAACATGTTATGTGGTGTTTTCAGCACTCCACAGTGGGTATGATATGCAGAACCGACGATATCTTGGTTTTCGTGGGGTTTCAAGCTCAGATATGCATTTTCTGCGATAATCATGGTGAGACTTCTGTCCGAAGTATGCAGAATCATCGAGATCGCCGGTTTCGACTTATTTAATGCGAGAAACACGTTATCTGGTGTTTTCACCACTCCACAGTGCGTATGATAAGCAGAACCGGCAATATCTTGGTTTTCGTGGGGTTTCAAGTTGAGATATGCATTATCTGCGATAATCTTGGTGAGACTTCTGTCCGAAGTATGCAGAATCATCGAGATCGCTCTTTTCGAGCTATTTAATGCGAGAAACAAGTTAGCTGGTGTTTTCACCACTCCACAGTGCGTTTGATATGCAGAACCAGCGATATCTTGGTTTTCGTGGGGTTTCAAGCTCAGATATGCATTTTCTGCGATAATCTTGGTGAGATTTTTGTCCGAAGTATGCAGAATCATCGAGATCGCACTTTTCGAGCTATTTAATGCGAGAAACACGTTATCTGGTGTTTTCACCACTCCACAGTGCGTTTGATATGCAGAACCAGCGATATCTTGGTTTTTGTTGGGTTTCAAGCTGAGATAAGCATTTTTTACGATAATCTTGGTGAGACTTCTGTCCAAAGTATGCTTAATCATAGAGATCGCCCTATTCGAGCTATTTAATGCGAGAAACACGTTATCTGGTGTTTTCACCACTCCACCGTGCGTTTGATATGCAGAACCGGCGATGTTTGGTTTTCGTCGGGTTTCAAGCTGAGATATGCATTTTCTACGATAATCTTGGTGAAACAATTGTCCGAAGTACGCAGAAACATCAAGATCGCTCTTTTCGAGCTATTTAATGCGAGAAACACGTTATCTTTTGTTTTCACCACTCCACAGTGCGTTGGATATGCAGAACCGGAGATATATTGGTTTTCGTCGGGTTTCAAGCTGAGATATGCATTTTTTAAGATAACCTTGGTGAGACTTCTGTCCGAAGTATGCTGAATCATCGAGATCGCTCTATTCGAGCTGTTTAATGCGAAAAACACGTTTTCTGGTGTTTCCAGCACTCCACAGTGCGTTTTATATGCAGAACCAGCGATATCTTGGTTTTCGTGGGGTTTCAAGCTGAGATATGCAATTTCTGCGATACTCATGTTGAGAGTTCTGTCCGAAGTATGCTTAATCATCGAGATCGTACTTTTCGAGCTATTTAATGCGAGAAACACGTTTTCTGGGGTTTTCACCACTCCACAGTTCGTTGGATATGCAGAACAGGAGATATCTTGGTTTTCAAGTGGTTTCAAGCTGAGATATGCATTTTCTGCGATAATCTTGGTGAGACTTCTGTCCGAAGTATGCAGAACTATCGAGATCGCTCTTTTCGAGCTATTTAATGCGAGAAACAAGTTATCTGGTGTTTTCCCCACTCCACAGTGCGTTTGATATGCAGAACCAGCGATATCTTGGTTTTCGTGGGGTTTCAAGCTCAGATATGCATTTTCTGCGATAATCTTGGTGAGATTTCTGTCCGAAGTATGCAGAATCATCGAGATGGCACTTTTCGAGCTATTTAATGCGAGAAACACGTTATCTGGTGTTTTCACCACTCCACAGTGCGTTTGATATGCAGAACCAGCGATATCTTGGTTTTTGTGGGGTTTCAAGCTGAGATAAGCATTTTTTACGATAATCTTGGTGAGACTTCTGTCCGAAGTATGCTTAATCATAGAGATCGCTCTATTCGAGCTATTTAATGCGAGAAACACGTTATCTGGTGTTTTCACCACTCCACAGTGCGTTTGATATGCAGAACCGGCGATATCTTGGTTTTTGTGGGGTTTCAAGCTGAGATAAGCATTTTTTACGATAAACTTGGTGAGACTTCTGTCCGAAGTATGCTTAATCATCGAGATCGCTCTATTCGAGCTATTTAATGCGAGAAACATGTTATGTGGTGTTTTCAGCACTCCACAGTGGGTATGATATGCAGAACCGACGATATCTTGGTTTTCGTGGGGTTTCAAGCTCAGATATGCATTTTCTGCGATAATCATGGTGAGACTTCTGTCCGAAGTATGCAGAATCATCGAGATCGCCGGTTTCGACTTATTTAATGCGAGAAACACGTTATCTGGTGTTTTCACCACTCCACAGTGCGTATGATAAGCAGAACCGGCAATATCTTGGTTTTCGTGGGGTTTCAAGTTGAGATATGCATTATCTGCGATAATCTTGGTGAGACTTCTGTCCGAAGTATGCAGAATCATCGAGATCGCTCTTTTCGAGCTATTTAATGCGAGAAACAAGTTAGCTGGTGTTTTCACCACTCCACAGTGCGTTTGATATGCAGAACCAGCGATATCTTGGTTTTCGTGGGGTTTCAAGCTCAGATATGCATTTTCTGCGATAATCTTGGTGAGATTTTTGTCCGAAGTATGCAGAATCATCGAGATCGCACTTTTCGAGCTATTTAATGCGAGAAACACGTTATCTGGTGTTTTCACCACTCCACAGTGCGTTTGATATGCAGAACCAGCGATATCTTGGTTTTTGTTGGGTTTCAAGCTGAGATAAGCATTTTTTACGATAATCTTGGTGAGACTTCTGTCCAAAGTATGCTTAATCATAGAGATCGCCCTATTCGAGCTATTTAATGCGAGAAACACGTTATCTGGTGTTTTCACCACTCCACCGTGCGTTTGATATGCAGAACCGGCGATAGCTTGGTTTTTGTGGGGTTTCAAGCTGAGATAAGCATTTTTTACGATAATCTTGGTGAGACTTCTGTCCGAAGTATGCTTAATCATCGAGATCGCTCTATTCGAGCTATTTAATGCGAGAAACACGTTATGTGGTGTTTTCCTCACTCCACAGTTGGTTTGATATGCAGAACCGGCGATGTTTGGTTTTTGTCGGGTTTCAAGCTGGGATATGCATTTTCTGCGATAATCTTGGTGAGACTTCTCTCCAAAGTATGCTTAATCATCGAGATCGCTCTATTCGAGCTATTTAATGCGAGAAACAAGTTATCTGGTGTTTCCAGCACTCCACAGTGCGTTTGATATGCAGAACCAGCGATATCTTGGTTTTCGTGGGGTTTCAAGCTGAGATATGCATTATCTGCGATAATCTTGATGAGACTTCTGTCCGAAGTGTCCAGAATCATCGAGATCGCTCTTTTCGAGCTATTTAATGCGAGAAACAAGTTATCTGGTGTTTTCACCACTCCACAGTGCGTTTGATATGCAGAACCAGCGATATCTTGGTTTTCGTGGGGTTTCAAGCTCAGATATGCATTTTCTGCGATAATCTTAGTGAGACTTCTGTCGGAAGTATGCAAAATCATCGAGATCGCACTTTTCGAGCTATTTAATGCGAGAAACACGTTATCTGGTGTTTCCAGCACTCCACATAGCGTTTTATATGCAGAACCAGCGATATCTTGGTTTTCGTGGGGTTTCAAGCTCAGATATGCATTTTCTGCGATAATCATGGTGAGACTTCTGTCCGAAGTATGCAGAATCATCGAGATCGCCGGTTTCGACTTATTTAATGCGAGAAACACGTTATCTGGTGTTTTCACCACTCCACAGTGCGTATGATAAGCAGAACCGGCAATATCTTGGTTTTTGTGGGGTTTCAAGCTGAGATATGCATTTTTTACGATAATCTTGGTGAGACTTCTGTCCGAAGTATGCTTAATCATCGAGATCGCTGTATTCGAGATATTTAATGCGAGAAACACGTTATCTGGTGTTTTCAGCACTCCACAGTGCGTTTGATATGCAGAACCAGCGATATCTTGGTTTTCGTGGGGATTCAAGCTGAGATATGCAATTTCTGCGATAATCTTGGTGAGACTTCTGTCCGAAGTATGCTTAATCATCGAGATCGCTCGTTTCGAGCTATTTAATGCGAGAAACACGTTATCTGGTGTTTTCACCACTCCACAGTGCGTATGATATGCAGAACCGACGATATCTTGGTTTTCGTAGGGTTTCAAGCTCAGATATGCATTTTCTGTGATAATCTTGGTGAGACTTCTGTCCGAAGTATGCAGAGTCATCGAGATCGTACTTTTCGAGCTATTTAATGCGAGAAACAAGTTTTCTGGGGTTTTCACCACTCCACAGTTCGTTGGATACGCAGAACAGGAGATATCTTGGTTTTCGTGGGGTTTCTAGCAGAGATATGCATTTTCTACGATAAGCTTGGTGAGACATCTGTCCGAAGTATGCACAAACATCGAGAGCGCTCTTATACGACCTATATAATGCGAGCAAACACGTTATCTGGTGTTTTCACCCCTCCACAGTGCGTATGATATGCAGAACAAGAGATATCTTGGTTTTCGTGGGGTTTCTAGCAGAGATATGCATTTTCTGCGATAATCTTGGTGAGACTTCTCTCCGAAGTATGCTTAATCATCGAGATCGCTCTATTCGAGCTATTTAATGCGAGAAACAAGTTATCTGGTGTTTCCAGCACTCCACAGTGCGTTTTATATGCAGAACCAGCGATATCTTGGTTTTCGTGGGGTTTCAAGCTGAGATATGCAATTTCTGCGATAATCTTGGTGAGACTTCTGTCCGAAGTATGCGTAATCATCGAGATCGCTCGTTTCGAGATATTTAATGCGAGAAACACGTTATCTGGTGTTTTCACCACTCCACAGTGCGTATGATATGCAGTACCGACGATATCTTGGTTTTCGTGGGGTTTCATGCTCAGATATGCATTTTTTACGATAATCTTGGTGAGACTTCTGTCCGAAGTATGCTTAATCATCGAGATCGTTCTATTCGAGCTATTTAATGCGAGAAACACGTTATCTGGTGTTTCCAGCACTCCACATAGCGTTTTATATGCAGAACCAGCGATATCTTGGTTTTCGTGGGGTTTCAAGCTGAGATATGCAATTTCTGCGATAATCTTGGTGGGACTTCTGTCCGAAGTATGCTTAATCATCGAGATCGCTCGTTTCGAGCTATTTAATGCGAGAAACACGTTATCTGGTGTTTTCACCACTCCACAGTGCGTATGATATGCGGAACCGACGATATCTTGGTTTTCGTGGGTTTTCAAGCTGAGATATGCATTTTTTACGATAATCTTGGTGAGACTTCTGTCCGAAGTATGCAGAATCATCGAGATCGCACTTTTCGAGCTATTTAATGCCAGAAACACGTTATCTGGTGTTTTCACCACTCCACAGAGCTTTTGATATGCAGAACCAGCGAAATCTTGGTTTTCGTGGGGTTTCAAGCTCAGATATGCATTTTCTGCGATAATCTTAGTGAGATTTCTGTCGGAAGTATGCAGAATCATCGAGATCGCATTTTCGAGCTATTTAATGCGAGAAACACGTTATCTGGGGTTTTCACCACTCCACAGTTCGTTGGATATGCAGAACCGGAGATATCTTGGTTTTCGTGGGGTTTCTAGCAGAGATATGCATTTTCTGCGATAATCATGGTGAGACTTCTGTTAGAAGTATGCAGAATCATCGAGATCGCACTTTTCGATCTATTTAATGCGAGAAACACGTTGTCTGGTGTTTTCCTCACTCCACAGTTGGTTTGATATGCAGAACCGGCGATGTTTGGTTTTTGTCGGGTTTCAAGCTCAGATATGCATTTTTTACGATAATCTTGGTGAGACTTCTGTCCGAAGTATGCTTAATCATCGAGATCGCTCTATTCGAGCTATTTAATGCGAGAAACACGTTATCTGGTGTTTACAGCACTCCACAGTGCGTTTGATATGCAGAACCAGCGATATCTTGGTTTTCGTGGGGTTTCAAGCTGAGATATGCAATTTCTGCGATAATCTTGGTGAGACTTCTGTCCGAAGTATGCTTAATCATCGAGATCGCTCGTTTCGAGCTATTTAATGCAAGAAACACGTTATCTGGTGTTTTCACCACTCCACAGTGCGTATGATATGCAGAACCGACGATATCTTGGTTTTCGTGGGGTTTCAAGCTCAGATATGCATTTTCTGCGATAATCTTAGTGAGACTTCTGTCGGAAGTATGCAAAATCATCGAGATCGCACTTTTCGAGCTATTTAATGCGAGAAACACGTTATCTGGTGTTTTCACCACTCCACAGTGCGTTTGATATGCAGAACCGGAGATATCTTGGTTTTCGTGGGATTTCAAACTGAGATATGCAATTTCTGCGATAATCATGGTGAGACTTCTGTTAGAAGTATGCAGAATCATCGAGGTCGCACTTTTCGATATATTTAATGCGAGAAACACGTTGTCTGGTGTTTTCACCACTCCACAGTGCGTTTGCTATGCAGAACCGGTGATATCTTGGTTTTTGTGGGGTTTCAAGCCGAGATATGCATTTTTTATGATAATGTTGGTGAGACTTCTGTCCGAAGTATGCTTAATCATCGAGATCGCTCTTTTCGACCTATTTAATGCGAGAAACACGTTATCTGGTGTTTTCACCACCCCACAGTGCGTATGATATGCAGAACCGGCGATATCTTGGTATTCGTGGGGTTTCAAGCTGAGATACGCATTATCTGCGATAATCTTGGTGAGAGTTCTGTCCGAAGTGTGCAGAATCATCGAGATCGCTCTTTTCGAGCTCTTTAATGCGAGAAACACGTGATCTGGTCTTTTCACCACTCCACAGTGCGTATGATATGCAGAACCGGCGATATCTTGGTTTTCGTGGGGTTTCAAGCTGAGATATGCATTTTCTGCGATAATCTTGGTGAGACTTCTGTCCGAAGGATGCTGAATCATCGAGAATGCTCTATTCGACCTACTTAATGCGAGAAACACGTTATCTGGTGATTTCACCACTCCACAGAGCGTTTGATATGCAGAACAGTAGATATCTTGGTTTTCGTGGGGTTTCAAGCTGAGATATGCATTTTCTGCGATAATCTTGATGAGACTTCTGTCCGAAGTATGCAGAATCATCGAGATCGCTCGTTTCGAGCTTTTTAATGCGAGAAACACGTTATCTGGTGTTTTCACCACTCCACAGTGCGTTGGATATGCAGAACCGGAGATATCTTGGTTTTCGTGGGGTTTCAAGCTGAGATATGCATTTTCTGCGATAATCTTGATGAGACTTCTGTCCGAAGTATGCAGAATCATCGAGATCGCACTTTTCGAGCTATTTAATGCGAGAAGCACGTTATCTGGTGTTTTCATCACTCCACAGTTGGTTTCATACGCAGAACCGGCGATATTTTGGTTTTCGTCGGGTTTTAAGCTGAGATATGCATTTTCTACGATAATCTTGGTGAAGCATCTGTCCGAAGTATGCAGAAACATCGAGAGCGCTCTTTTCGGGCTATTTAATGCGAGAAACACGTTATTTGGGGTTTTCACCACTCCACAGTGCGTTTGATATGCAGAACCGGCGATATCTTGTTTTTCGTGGGGTTTCAAGCTGAGATATGCATTTTCTGCGATAATCTTGGTGAGACTTCTGTCCGAAGTATGCTTAATCATCGAGATCGCTCGTTTCGAGCTATTTTATGCGAGAAACACGTTATCTGGTGTTTTCACCACTCCACAGTGCGTATGATATGCAGAACCGGCGATATCTTGGTTTTCGTGGGGTTTCAAGCTGAGATATGCATTTTCTGCGATAATCTTGGTGAGACTTCTGTCCGAAGTATGCTGAATCATCGAGATTGCTCTTTTCGAGCTAGTTAGTGCGAGAAACACGTTATGTGGTGATTTCACCACTCCACAGTGCGTTGGATATGCAGAACTGGAGATATCTTGGTTTTCGTGGGGTTTCAAGCTGAGATATGCATTTTCTGCGATAATCTTGGTGAGACTTCTGTTAGAAGTATGCAGAATCATCGAGATCGCACTTTTCGAGCTATTTAATGCGAGAAGCACGTTATCTGGTGTTTTCACCACTCCACAGTTGGTTTGATATGCAGAACCGGCGATATTTTGGTTTTCGTCGGGTTTCAAGCTGAGATATGCATTTTCTACGATAATCTTGGTGAAGCATCTGTCCGAAGTATGCAGAATCATCGAGATCGCTCTTTTCGACCTATTTAATGCGAGAAACACGTTATCTGGTGTTTTCACCACCCCACAGTGCGTATGATATGCAGAACCGGCGATATCTTGGTTTTCGTGGGGTTTCAAGCTGAGATACGCATTATCTGCGATAATCTTGGTGAGACTTCTGTCCGAAGTGTGCAGAATCATCGAGATCGCTCTTTTCGAGTTATTTAATGCGAGAAACACGTGATCTGGTCTTTTCACCACTCCACAGTGCGTATGATATGCAGAACCGGCGATATCTTGGTTTTCGTGGGGTTTCAAGCTGAGATACGCATTATCTGCGATAATCTTGGTGAGACTTCTGTCCGAAGTGTGCAGAATCATCGAGATCGCTCTTTTCGACCTATTTAATGCGAGAAACACGTTATCTGGTGTTTTCACCACCCCACAGTGCGTATGATATGCAGAACCGGAGATATCTTGGTTTTCGTGGGGTTTCAAGCTGAGATATGCATTTTCTGCGATAATCTTGGTGAGACTTCTGTTAGAAGTATGCAGAATCATCGAGATCGCACTTTTCGAGCTATTTAATGCGAGAAGCACGTTATCTGGTGTTTTCACCACTCCACAGTGCGTTTGATATGCAGAACCGGCGATATTTTGGTTTTCGTCGGGTTTCAAGCTGAGATATGCATTTTCTACGATAATCTTGGTGAAGCATCTGTCCGAAGTATGCAGAAACATCGAGAGCGCTCTTTTCGAGCTATTTAATGCGAGAAACACGTTATCTAGTGTTTTCACCCCTCCACAGTGCGTTTGATATGCAGAATAGTAGATATCTTGGTTTTCGTGGAGTTTCAAGCTGAGATATGTATTTTCTGCGATAATCTTGTTGAGACTTCTGTCCGAAGTATGCAGAATCATCGAGATCGCTCGTTTCGAGCTATTTAATGCGCGAAACACGTTATCTGGTGTTTTCACCACTCCACAGTGCGTTTGATATGCAGAACCGGTGATATCTTGGTTTTCGTGGGGTTACAAGCTGAGATACGCATTTTCTGCGATAATCTTGGTGAGACTTCTATCCGAAGTATGCAGAGTCATCGACATCGTACTTTTCGAGCTATTTAATGCGAGAAACACGTTTTCTGGGGTTTTCACCACTCCACAGTTCGTTGGATATACAGAACAGGAGATATTTTGGTTTTCGTGGGGTTTCTAGCAGAGATATGCATTTTCTGCGATAATCATGGTGAGACTTCTGTTAGAAGTATGCAGAATCATCGAGATCGCACATTTCGATCTATTTAATGCGAGAAACACGTTGCCTGGTGTTTTCACCACTCCACAGCTGGTTTGATATGCAGAACCGGCGATGTTTGGTTTTCGTCGGATTTCAAGCTGAGATATGCATTTTCTACGATAATCTTGGTGAAACAATTGTCCGAAGTATGCAGAAACATCAAGATCGCTCTTTTCGAGCTATTTAATGCGAGAAACACGTTATCTTTTGTTTTCACCACTCCACAGTGCGTTGGATATGCAGAACCGGAGATATATTGGTTTTCGTCGGGTTTCAAGCTGAGATATGCATTTTTTAAGATAACCTTGGTGAGACTTCTGTCCGAAGTATGCTGAATCATCGAGATCGCTCTATTCGAGCTGTTTAATGCGAGAAACACGTTTTCTGGTGTTTCCAGCACTCCACAGTGCGTTTTATATGCAGAACCAGCGATATCTTGGTTTTCGTGGGGTTTCAAGCTGAGATATGCAATTTCTGCGATACTCATGTTGAGAGTTCTGTCCGAAGTATGCTTAATCATCGAGATCGTACTTTTCGAGCTATTTAATGCGAGAAACACGTTTTCTGGGGTTTTCACCACTCCACAGTTCGTTGGATATGCAGAACAGGAGATATCTTGGTTTTCGAGGGGTTTCAAGCTGAGATATGCATTTTCTGCGATAATCTTGGTGAGACTTCTGTCCGAAGTATGCAGAACCATCGAGATCGCTCTTTTCGAGCTATTTAATGCGAGAAACAAGTTATCTGGTGTTTTCACCACTCCACAGTGCGTTTGATATGCAGAACCAGCGATATCTTGGTTTTCGTGGGGTTTCAAGCTCAGATATGCATTTTCTGCGATAATCTTGGTGAGATTTCTGTCCGAAGTATGCAGAATCATCGAGATGGCACTTTTCGAGCTATTTAATGCGAGAAACACGTTATCTGGTGTTTTCACCACTCCACAGTGCGTTTGATATGCAGAACCAGCGATATCTTGGTTTTTGTGGGGTTTCAAGCTGAGATAAGCATTTTTTACGATAATCTTGGTGAGACTTCTGTCCGAAGTATGCAGAATCATCGAGATCGCCGGTTTCGACTTATTTAATGCGAGAAACACGTTATCTGGTGTTTTCACCACTCCACAGTGCGTATGATAAGCAGAACCGGCAATATCCTGGTTTTCGTGGGGTTTCAAGTTGAGATATGCATTATCTGCGATAATCTTGGTGAGACTTCTGTCCGAAGTATGCAGAATCATCGAGATCGCTCTTTTCGAGCTATTTAATGCGAGAAACAAGTTATCTGGTGTTTTCACCACTCCACAGTGCGTTTGATATGCAGAACCAGCGATATCTTGGTTTTCGTGGGGTTTCAAGCTCAGATATGCATTTTCTGCGATAATCTTGGTGAGATTTTTGTCCGAAGTATGCAGAATCATCGAGATCGCACTTTTCGAGCTATTTAATGCGAGAAACACGTTATCTGGTGTTTTCACCACTCCACAGTGCGTTTGATATGCAGAACCAGCGATATCTTGGTTTTTGTTGGGTTTCAAGCTGAGATAAGCATTTTTTACGATAATCTTGGTGAGACTTCTGTCCAAAGTATGCTTAATCATAGAGATCGCCCTATTCGAGCTATTTAATGCGAGAAACACGTTATCTGGTGTTTTCACCACTCCACCGTGCGTTTGATATGCAGAACCGCCGATAGCTTGGTTTTTGTGGGGTCTCAAGCTGAGATAAGCATTTTTTACGATAATCTTGGTGAGACTTCTGTCCGAAGTATGCTTAATCATCGAGATCGCTCTATTCGAGCTATTTAATGCGAGAAACACGTTATCTGGTGTTTTCACCACTCCACAGTGGGTATGATATGCAGAACCAGCGATATCTTGGTTTTCGTGGGGTTTCAAGCTGAGATATGCAATTTCTGCGATAATCTTGGTGAGACTTCTGTCCGAAGTATGCAGAATCATCGAGATCGGCGGTTTCGACCTATTTAATGCGAGAAACACGTTATGTGGTGTTTTCCTCACTCCACAGTTGGTTTGATATGCAGAACCGGCGATGTTTGGTTTTTGTCGGGTTTCAAGCTGGGATATGCATTTTCTACGATAATCTTGGCGAAACATCTATCCGAAGTATGCAGAAACATCAAGAGCGATCCTTTCGAGCTATTTAATGCGAGAAACACGTATTCTGGGGTTTTCACCACTCCACAGTGCGTTTGATATGCAGAACCAGCGATATCTTGGTTTTCGTGGGGTTTCAAGCTCAGATATGCATTTTCTGCGATAATCTTAGTGAGACTTCTGTCGGAAGTATGCAAAATCATCGAGATCGCACTTTTCGAGCTATTTAATGCGAGAAACACGTTATCTGGTGTTTTCACCACTCCACAGTGCGTTTGATATGCAGAACCGGCGATATCTTGGTTTTTCTGGGGTTTCAAGCTGAGATATGCATTTTCTGCGATAATCTTGGTGAGACTTCTCTCCGAAGTATGCTTAATCATCGAGATCGCTCTATTCGAGCTATTTAATGCGAGAAACAAGTTATCTGGTGTTTCCAGCACTCCACAGTGCGTTTTATATGCAGAACCAGCGATATCTTGGTTTTCGTGGGGTTTCAAGCTGAGATATGCATTATCTGCGATAATCTTGGTGAGACTTCTGTCCGAAGTGTGCAGAATCATCGAGATCGCTCTTTTCGAGCTATTTAATGCGAGAAACAAGTTATCTGGTGTTTTCACCACTCCACAGTGCGTTTGATATGCAGAACCAGCGATATCTTGGTTTTCGTGGGGTTTCAAGCTCAGATATGCATTTTCTGCGATAATCTTAGTGAGACTTCTGTCGGAAGTATGCAAAATCATCGAGATCGCACTTTTCGAGCTATTTAATGCGAGAAACACGTTATCTGGTGTTTTCACCACTCCACAGTGCGTTTGATATGCAGAACCGGCGATATCTTGGTTTTCGTGGGGTTTCTAGCAGAGATATGCATTTTCTACGATAAGCTTGGTGAGACATCTGTCCGAAGTATGCAGAAACATCGAGAGCGCTCTTATACGACCTATATAATGCGAGAAACACGTTATCTGGTGTTTTCACCCCTCCACAGTGCGTATGATATGCAGAACAAGAGATATCTTGGTTTTCGTGGGGTTTCTAGCAGAGATATGCATTTTCTGCGATAATCTTGGTGAGACTTCTCTCCGAAGTATGCTTAATCATCGAGATCGCTCTATTCGAGCTATTTAATGCGAGAAACAAGTTATCTGGTGTTTCCAGCACTCCACAGTGCGTTTTATATGCAGAACCAGCGATATCTTGGTTTTCGTGGGGTTTCAAGCTGAGATATGCAATTTCTGCGATAATCTTGGTGAGACTTCTGTCCGAAGTATGCGTAATCATCGAGATCGCTCGTTTCGAGCTATTTAATGCGAGAAACACGTTATCTGGTGTTTTCACCACTCCACAGTGCGTATGATATGCAGTACCGACGATATCTTGGTTTTCGTGGGGTTTCATGCTCAGATATGCATTTTTTACGATAATCTTGGTGAGACTTCTGTCCGAAGTATGCTTAATCATCGAGATCGCTCTATTCGAGCTATTTAATGCGAGAAACACGTTATCTGGTGTTTCCAGCACTCCACATAGCGTTTAATATGCAGAACCAGCGATATCTTGGTTTTCGTGGGGTTTCAAGCTGAGATATGCAATTTCTGCGCTAATCTTGGTGGGACTTCTGTCCGAAGTATGCTTAATCATCGAGATCGCTCGTTTCGAGCTATTTAATGCGAGAAACACGTTATCTGGTGTTTTCACCACTCCACAGTGCGTATGATATGCAGAACCGACGATATCTTGGTTTTCGTGGGTTTTCAAGCTGAGATATGCATTTTTTACGATAATCTTGGTGAGACTTCTGTCCGAAGTATGCAGAATCATCGAGATCGCACTTTTCGAGCTATTTAATGCCAGAAACACGTTATCTGGTGTTTTCACCACTCCACAGAGCTTTTGATATGCAGAACCAGCGAAATCTTGGTTTTCGTGGGGTTTCAAGCTCAGATATGCATTTTCTGCGATAATCTTAGTGAGATTTCTGTCGGAAGTATGCAGAATCATCGAGATCGCATTTTCGAGCTATTTAATGCGAGAAACACGTTATCTGGGGTTTTCACCACTCCACAGTTCGTTGGATATGCAGAACCGGAGATATCTTGGTTTTCGTGGGGTTTCTAGCAGAGATATGCATTTTCTGCGATAATCATGGTGAGACTTCTGTTAGAAGTATGCAGAATCATCGAGATCGCACTTTTCGATCTATTTAATGCGAGAAACACGTTGTCTGGTGTTTTCCTCACTCCACAGTTGGTTTGATATGCAGAACCGGCGATGTTTGGTTTTTGTCGGGTTTCAAGCTGGGATATGCATTTTCTACGATAATCTTGGTGAAACATCTATCCGAAGTATGCAGAAACATCAAGAGCGATCTTTTCGAGCTATTTAATGCGAGAAACACGTATTCTGGGGTTTTCACCACACCAGAGTTCGTTGGATGTGCAGATCCGGAGATATCTTGGTTTTCGTGGGGTTTCAAGCTGAGATACGCATTTTCTGCGATAATCTGGGTGAGACTTCTGTCCGAAGTATGCAGAATCATCGAGATCGCCGGTTTCGACCTATTTAATGCGAGAAACACGTTATCTGGTGTGTTCACCACTCCACAGTGCGTATGATATGCAGAACCGGCGATAGCTTGGTTTTTGTTGGGTTTCAAGCTGAGATAAGCATTTTTTACGATAATCTTGGTGAGACTTCTGTCCAAAGTATGCTTAATCATAGAGATCGCCCTATTCGAGCTATTTAATGCGAGAAACACGTTATCTGGTGTTTTCACCACTCCACCGTGCGTTTGATATGCAGAACCGGCGATAGCTTGGTTTTTGTGGGGTTTCAAGCTGAGATAAGCATTTTTTACGATAATCTTGGTGAGACTTCTGTCCGAAGTATGCTTAATCATCGAGATCGCTCTATTCGAGCTATTTATTGCGAGAAACACGTTATCTGGTGTTTTCACCACTCCACAGTGGGTATGATATGCAGAACCAGCGATATCTTGGTTTTCGTGGGGTTTCAAGCTGAGATATGCAATTTCTGCGATAATCTTGGTGAGACTTCTGTCCGAAGTATGCAGAATCATCGAGATCGCCGGTTTCGACCTATTTAATGCGAGAAACACGTTATGTGGTGTTTTCCTCACTCCACAGTTGGTTTGATATGCAGAACCGGCGATGTTTGGTTTTTGTCGGGTTTCAAGCTGGGATATGCATTTTCTACGATAATCTTGGCGAAACATCTATCCGAAGTATGCAGAAACATCAAGAGCGATCCTTTCGAGCTATTTAATGCGAGAAACACGTATTCTGGGGTTTTCACCACTCCACAGTGCGTTTGATATGCAGAACCAGCGATATCTTGGTTTTCGTGGGGTTTCAAGCTCAGATATGCATTTTCTGCGATAATCTTAGTGAGACTTCTGTCGGAAGTATGCAAAATCATCGAGATCGCACTTTTCGAGCTATTTAATGCGAGAAACACGTTATCTGGTGTTTTCACCACTCCACAGTGCGTTTGATATGCAGAACCGGCGATATCTTGGTTTTTGTGGGGTTTCAAGCTGAGATATGCATTTTTTACGATAATCTTGGTGAGACTTCTGTCCGAAGTATGCTTAATCATCGAGATCGCTGTATTCGAGATATTTAATGCGAGAAACACGTTATCTGGTGTTTTCACCACTCCACCGTGCGTTTGATATGCAGAACCGGCGATATCTTGGTTTTCGTGGGGTTTCAAGCTGAGATATGCATTTTCTGCGATAATCTTGGTGAGACTTCTCTCCGAAGTATGCTTAATCATGGAGATCGCTCTATTCGAGCTATTTAATGCGAGAAACAAGTTATCTGGTGTTTCCAGCACTCCACAGTGCGTTTTATATGCAGAACCAGCGATATCTTGGTTTTCGTGGGGTTTCAAGCTGAGATATGCATTATCTGCGATAATCTTGGTGAGACTTCTGTCCGAAGTGTGCAGAATCATCGAGATCGCTCTTTTCGAGCTATTTAATGCGAGAAACAAGTTATCTGGTGTTTTCACCACTCCACAGTGCGTTTGATATGCAGAACCAGCGATATCTTGGTTTTCGTGGGGTTTCAAGCTCAGATATGCATTTTCTGCGATAATCTTAGTGAGACTTCTGTCGGAAGTATGCAAAATCATCGAGATCGCACTTTTCGAGCTATTTAATGCGAGAAACACGTTATCTGGTGTTTTCACCACTCCACAGTGCGTTTGATATGCAGAACCGGCGATATCTTGGTTTTTGTGGGGTTTCAAGCTGAGATATGCATTTTTTACGATAATCTTGGTGAGACTTCTGTCCGAAGTATGCTTAATCATCGAGATCGCTGTATTCGAGATATTTAATGCGAGAAACACGTTATCTGGTGTTTTCAGCACTCCACAGTGCGTTTGATATGCAGAACCAGCGATATCTTGGTTTTCGTGGGGATTCAAGCTGAGATATGCAATTTCTGCGATAATCTTGGTGAGACTTCTGTCCGAAGTGTGTAGAATCATCGAGATCGCTCTTTTCGAGCTATTTAATGCGAGAAACAAGTTTTCTGGGGTTTTCACCACTCCACAGTTCGTTGGATATGCAGAACAGGAGATATCTTGGTTTTCGTGGGGTTTCTAGCAGAGATATGCATTTTCTACGATAAGCTTGGTGAGACATCTGTCCGAAGTATGCAGAAACATCGAGAGCGCTCTTATACGACCTATATAATGCGAGCAAACACGTTATCTGGTGTTTTCACCCCTCCACAGTGCGTATGATATGCAGAACTAGAGATATCTTGGTTTTCGTGGGGTTTCTAGCAGAGATATGCATTTTCTGCGATAATCTTGGTGAGACTTCTCTCCGAAGTATGCTTAATCATCGAGATCGCTCTATTCGAGCTATTTAATGCGAGAAACAAGTTATCTGGTGTTTCCAGCACTCCACAGTGCGTTTTATATGCAGAACCAGCGATATCTTGGTTTTCGTGGGGTTTCAAGCTGAGATATGCAATTTCTGCGATAATCTTGGTGAGACTTCTGTCCGAAGTATGCGTAATCATCGAGATCGCTCGTTTCGAGCTATTTAATGCGAGAAACACGTTATCTGGTGTTTTCACCACTCCACAGTGCGTATGATATGCAGTACCGACGATATCTCGGTTTTCGTGGGGTTTCATGCTCAGATATGCATTTTTTACGATAATCTTGGTGAGACTTCTGTCCGAAGTATGCTTAATCATCGAGAGCGCTCTATTCGAGCTATTTAATGCGAGAAACACGTTATCTGGTGTGTTCACCACTCCACAGTGCGTATGATATGCAGAACCGGCGATATCTTGGTTTTCGTGGGGTTTCAAGCTGAGATATGCATGATCTGCGATAATCTTGGTGAGACTTCTGGCCGAAGTATGCAGAAACATCAAGTGCGATCTTTTCGAGCTATTTAATGCGAGAAACACGTATTCTGGGGTTTTCACCACACCACAGTTCGTTGGATGTGCAGATCCGGAGATATCTTGGTTTTCGTGGGGTTTCAAGCTGAGATATGCATTTTCTGCGATAATCTTGGTGAGACTTCTCTCCGCAGTATGCTTAATCATCGAGATCGCTCTATTCGAGCTATTTAATGCGAGAAACAAGTTATTTGGTGTTTCCAGCACTCCACAGTGCGTATGATATGCAGAACCGACGATATCTTGGTTTTCGTGGGGTTTCATGCTCAGATATGCATTTTTTACGATAATCTTGGTGAGACTTCTGTCCGAAGTATGCTTAATCATCGAGATCGCTCTATTCGAGCTATTTAATGCGAGAAACACGTTATCTGGTGTTTACAGCACTCCACAGTGCGTTTGATATGCAGAACCAGCGATATCTTGGTTTTCGTGGGGTTTCAAGCTGAGATATGCAATTTCTGCGATAATCTTGGTGAGACTTCTGTCCGAAGTATGCTTAATCACCGAGATCGCTCGTTTCGAGCTATTTAATGCGAGAAACACGTTATCTGGTGTTTTCACCACTCCACAGTGCGTATGATATGCAGAACCGACGATATCTTGGTTTTCGTGGGGTTTCAAGCTCAGATATGCATTTTCTGCGATAATCTTAGTGAGACTTCTGTCGGAAGTATGCAAAATCATCGAGATCGCACTTTTCGAGCTATTTAATGCGAGAAACACGTTATCTGGTGTTTTCACCACTCCACAGTTGGTTTGATATGCAGAACCGGCGATGTTTGGTTTTCGTCGGGTTTCAAGCTGAGATATGCATTTTCTACGATAATCTTGGTGAGACTTCTGTCCGAAGTATGCAGAAACATCAAGATCGCTCTTTTCGAGCTATTTAATGCGAGAAACACGTTATCTTTTGTTTTCACCACTCCACAGAGCGTTGGATATGCAGAACCGGAGATATATTGGTTTTCGTCGGGTTTCAAGCTGAGATATGCATTTTTTAAGATAACCTTGGTGAGACTTCTGTCCGAAGTATGCTGAATCATCGAGATCGCTCTATTCGAGCTGTTTAATGCGAGAAACACGTTTTCTGGTGTTTCCAGCACTCCACAGTGCGTTTTATATGCAGAACCAGCGATATCTTGGTTTTCGTGGGGTTTCAAGCTGAGATATGCAATTTCTGCGATACTCATGTTGAGAGTTCTGTCCGAAGTATGCTTAATCATCGAGATCGTACTTTTCGAGCTATTTAATGCGAGAAACACGTTTTCTGGGGTTTTCACCACTCCACAGTTCGTTGGATATGCAGAACAGGAGATATCTTGGTTTTCGAGGGGTTTCAAGCTGAGATATGCATTTTCTGCGATAATCTTGGTGAGACTTCTGTCCGAAGTATGCAGAACCATCGAGATCGCTCTTTTCGAGCTATTTAATGCGAGAAACAAGTTATCTGGTGTTTTCACCACTCCACAGTGCGTTTGATATGCAGAACCAGCGATATCTTGGTTTTCGTGGGGTTTCAAGCTCAGATATGCATTTTCTGCGATAATCTTGGTGAGATTTCTGTCCGAAGTATGCAGAATCATCGAGATGGCACTTTTAGAGCTATTTAATGCGAGAAACACGTTATCTGGTGTTTTCACCACTCCACAGTGCGTTTGATATGCAGAACCAGCGGTATCTTGGTTTTTGTGGGGTTTCAAGCTGAGATAAGCATTTTTTACGATAATCTTGGTGAGACTTCTGTCCGAAGTATGCTTAATCATAGAGATCGCTCTATTCGAGCTATTTAATGCGAGAAACACGTTATCTGGTGTTTTCACCACTCCACAGTGCGTTTGATATGCAGAACCGGCGATATCTTGGTTTTTGTGGGGTTTCAAGCTGAGATAAGCATTTTTTACGATAAACTTGGTGAGACTTCTGTCCGAAGTATGCTTAATCATCGAGATCGCTCTATTCGAGCTATTTAATGCGAGAAACATGTTATCTGGTGTTTTCAGCACTCCACAGTGGGTATGATATGCAGAACCGACGATATCTTGGTTTTCGTGGGGTTTCAAGCTCAGATATGCATTTTCTGCGATAATCATGGTGAGACTTCTGTTAGAAGTATGCAGAATCATCGAGATCGCTCTTTTCGACCTATTTAATGCGAGCAAACACGTTATCTGGTGTTTTCACCACTCCACAGTGCGTTTGATATGCAGAACAAGCGAAATCTTGGTTTTTGTCGGGTTTCAAGCTGGGATATGCATTTTCTACGATAATCTTGGCGAAACATCTATCCGAAGTATGCAGAAACATCAAGAGCGATCTTTTCGAGCTATTTAATGCGAGAAACACGTATTCTGGGGTTTTCACCACACCACAGTTCGTTGGATGTGCAGATCCGGAGATATCTTGGTTTTCGTGGGGTTTCAAGCTGAGATATGCATTTTCTGCGATAATCTTGGTGAGACTTCTCTCCGAAGTATGCTTAATCATCGAGATCGCTCTATTCGAGCTATTTAATGCGAGAAACAAGTTATCTGGTGTTTCCAGCACTCCACAGTGCGTTTTATATGCAGAACCAGCGATATCTTGGTTTTCGTGGGGTTTCAAGCTGAGATATGCATTATCTGCGATAATCTTGGTGAGACTTCTGTCCGAAGTGTGCAGAATCATCGAGATCGCTCTTTTCGAGCTATTTAATGCGAGAAACAAGTTATCTGGTGTTTTCACCACTCCACAGTGCGTTTGATATGCAGAACCAGCGATATCTTGGTTTTCGTGGGGTTTCAAGCTCAGATATGCATTTTCTGCGATAATCTTAGTGAGACTTCTGTCGGAAGTATGCAAAATCATCGAGATCGCACTTTTCGAGCTATTTAATGCGAGAAACACGATATCTGGTGTTTTCACCACTCCACAGTGCGTTTGATATGCAGAACCGGCGATATCTTGGTTTTTGTGGGGTTTCAAGCTGAGATATGCATTTTTTACGATAATCTTGGTGAGACTTCTGTCCGAAGTATGCTTAATCATCGAGATCGCTGTATTCGAGATATTTAATGCGAGAAACACGTTATCTGGTGTTTTCAGCACTCCACAGTGGGTATGATATGCAGAACCAGCGATATCTTGGTTTTCGTGGGGTTTCAAGCTGAGATATGCAATTTCTGCGATAATCTTGGTGAGACTTCTGTCCGAAGTATGCAGAATCATCGAGATCGCCGGTTTCGACCTATTTAATGCGAGAAACACGTTATGTGGTGTTTTCCTCACTCCACAGTTGGTTTGATATGCAGAACCGGCGATGTTTGGTTTTTGTCGGGTTTCAAGCTGGGATATGCATTTTCTACGATAATCTTGGCGAAACATCTATCCGAAGTATGCAGAAACATCAAGAGCGATCTTTTCGAGCTATTTAATGCGAGAAACACGTATTCTGGGGTTTTCACCACACCACAGTTCGTTGGATGTGCAGATCCGGAGATATCTTGGTTTTCGTGGGGTTTCAAGCTGAGATATGCATTTTCTGCGATAATCTTGGTGAGACTTCTCTCCGAAGTATGCTTAATCATCGAGATCGCTCTATTCGAGCTATTTAATGCGAGAAACAAGTTATCTGGTGTTTCCAGCACTCCACAGTGCGTTTTATATGCAGAACCAGCGATATCTTGGTTTTCGTGGGGTTTCAAGCTGAGATATGCATTATCTGCGATAATCTTGGTGAGACTTCTGTCCGAAGTGTGCAGAATCATCGAGATCGCTCTTTTCGAGCTATTTAATGCGAGAAACAAGTTATCTGGTGTTTTCACCACTCCACAGTGCGTTTGATATGCAGAACCAGCGATATCTTGGTTTTCGTGGGGTTTCAAGCTCAGATATGCATTTTCTGCGATAATCTTAGTGAGACTTCTGTCGGAAGTATGCAAAATCATCGAGATCGCACTTTTCGAGCTATTTAATGCGAGAAACACGTTATCTGGTGTTTTCACCACTCCACAGTGCGTTTGATATGCAGAACCGGCGATATCTTGGTTTTTGTGGGGTTTCAAGCTGAGATATGCATTTTTTACGATAATCTTGGTGAGACTTCTGTCCGAAGTATGCTTAATCATCGAGATCGCTGTATTCGAGATATTTAATGCGAGAAACACGTTATCTGGTGTTTTCAGCACTCCACAGTGCGTTTGATATGCAGAACCAGCGATATCTTGGTTTTCGTGGGGATTCAAGCTGAGATATGCAATTTCTGCGATAATCTTGGTGAGACTTCTGTCCGAAGTATGCTTAATCATCGAGATCGCTCGTTTCGAGCTATTTAATGCGAGAAACACGTTATCTGGTTTTTTCACCACTCCACAGTGCGTATGATATGCAGAACCGACGATATCTTGGTTTTCGTAGGGTTTCAAGCTCAGATATGCATTTTCTGTGATAATCTTGGTGAGACTTCTGTCCGAAGTATGCAGAGTCATCGAGATCGTACTTTTCGAGCTATTTAATGCGAGAAACAAGTTTTCTGGGGTTTTCACCACTCCACAGTTCGTTGGATATGCAGAACAGGAGATATCTTGGTTTTCGTGGGGTTTCTAGCAGAGATATGCATTTTCTACGATAAGCTTGGTGAGACATCTGTCCGAAGTATGCAGACACATCGAGAGCGCTCTTATACGACCTATATAATGCGAGCAAACACGTTATCTGGTGTTTTCACCCCTCCACAGTGCGTATGATATGCAGAACAAGAGATATCTTGGTTTTCGTGGGGTTTCTAGCAGAGATATGCATTTTCTGCGATAATCTTGGTGAGACTTCTCTCCGAAGTATGCTTAATCATCGAGATCGCTCTATTCGAGCTATTTAATGCGAGAAACAAGTTATCTGGTGTTTCCAGCACTCCACAGTGCGTTTTATATGCAGAACCAGCGATATCTTGGTTTTCGTGGGGTTTCAAGCTGAGATATGCAATTTCTGCGATAATCTTGGTGAGACTTCTGTCCGAAGTATGCGTAATCATCGAGATCGCTCGTTTCGAGCTATTTAATGCGAGAAACACGTTATCTGCTGTTTTCACCACTCCACAGTGCGTATGATATGCAGTACCGACGATATCTTGGTTTTCGTGGGGTTTCATGCTCAGATATGCATTTTTTACGATAATCTTTGTGAGACTTCTGTCCGAAGTATGCTTAATCATCGAGATCGCTCTATTCGAGCTATTTAATGCGAGAAACACGTTATCTGGTGTTTCCAGCACTCCACATAGCGTTTTATATGCAGAACCAGCGATATCTTGGTTTTCGTGGGGTTTCAAGCTGAGATATGCAATTTCTGCGATAATCTTGGTGGGACTTCTGTCCGAAGTATGCTTAATCATCGAGATCGCTCGTTTCGAGCTATTTAATGCGAGAAACACGTTATCTGGTGTTTTCACCACTCCACAGTGCGTATGATATGCAGAACCGACGATATCTTGGTTTTCGGTGGTTTTCAAGCTGAGATATGCATTTTTTACGATAATCTTCGTGAGACTTCTGTCCGAAGTATGCAGAATCATCGAGATCGCACTTTTCGAGCTATTTAATGCCAGAAACACGTTATCTGGTGTTTTCACCACTCCACAGAGCTTTTGATATGCAGAACCAGCGAAATCTTGGTTTTCGTGGGGTTTCAAGCTCAGATATGCATTTTCTGCGATAATCTTAGTGAGATTTCTGTCGGAAGTATGCAGAATCATCGAGATCGCATTTTCGAGCTATTTAATGCGAGAAACACGTTATTTGGGGGTTTCACCACTCCACAGTTCGTTGGATATGCAGAACCGGAGATATCTTGGTTTTCGTGGGGTTTCTAGCAGAGATATGCATTTTCTGCGATAATCATGGTGAGACTTCTGTTAGAAGTATGCAGAATCATCGAGATCGCACTTTTCGATCTATTTAATGCGAGAAACACGTTGTCTGGTGTTTTCCTCACTCCACAGTTGGTTTGATATGCAGAACCGGCGATGTTTGGTTTTTGTCGGGTTTCAAGCTCAGATATGCATTTTTTACGATAATCTTGGTGAGACTTCTGTCCGAAGTATGCTTAATCATCGAGATCGCTCTATTCGAGCTGTTTAATGCGAGAAACACGTTATCTGGTGTTTACAGCACTCCACAGTGCGTTTGATATGCAGAACCAGCGATATCTTGGTTTTCGTGGGGTTTCAAGCTGAGATATGCAATTTCTGCGATAATCTTGGTGAGACTTCTGTCCGAAGTATGCTTAATCATCGAGATCGCTCGTTTCGAGCTATTTAATGCGAGAAACACGTTATCTGGTGTTTTCACCACTCCACAGTGCGTATGATATGCAGAACCGACGATATCTTGGTTTTCGTGGGGTTTCAAGCTCAGATATGCATTTTCTGCGGTAATCTTAGTGAGACTTCTGTCGGAAGTATGCAAAATCATCGAGATCGCACTTTTCGAGCTATTTAATGCGAGAAACACGTTATCTGGTGTTTTCACCACTCCACAGTGCGTTTGATATGCAGAACCGGCGATATCTTGGTTTTTGTGGGGTTTCAAGCTGAGATATGCATTTTCTACGATAATCTTGGCGAAACATCTATCCGAAGTATGCAGAAACATCAAGAGCGATCTTTTCGAGCTATTTAATGCGAGAAACACGTATTCTGGGGTTTTCACCACACCACAGTTCGTTGGATGTGCAGATCCGGAGATATCTTGGTTTTCGTGGGGTTTCACGCTGAGATATGCATTTTTTACGATAATCTTCGTGAGACTTCTGTCCGAAGTATGCAAAATCATCGAGATCGCACTTTTCGAGCTATTTAATGCGAGAAACACGTTATCTGGTGTTTTCACCACTCCACAGTGCGTTTGATATGCAGAACCGGCGATATCTTGGTTTTTGTGGGGTTTCAAGCTGAGATATGCATTTTTTACGATAATCTTGGTGAGACTTCTGTCCGAAGTATGCTTAATCATCGAGATCGCTGTATTCGAGATATTTAATGCGAGAAACACGTTATCTGGTGTTTTCAGCACTCCACAGTGCGTTTGATATGCAGAACCAGCGATATCTTGGTTTTCGTGGGGATTCAAGCTGAGATATGCAATTTCTGCGATAATCTTGGTGAGACTTCTGTCCTTAGTATGCTTAATCATCGAGATCGCTCGTTTCGAGCTATTTAATGCGAGAAACACGTTATCTGGTGTTTTCACCACTCCACAGTGCGTATGATATGCAGAACCGACGATATCTTGGTTTTCGTAGGGTTTCAAGCTCAGATATGCATTTTCTGTGATAATCTTGGTGAGACTTCTGTCCGAAGTATGCAGAGTCATCGAGATCGTACTTTTCGAGCTATTTAATGCGAGAAACAAGTTTTCTGGGGTTTTCACCACTCCACAGTTCGTTGGATATGCAGAACAGGAGATATCTTGGTTTTCGTGGGGTTTCTAGCAGAGATATGCATTTTCTACGATAAGCTTGGTGAGACATCTGTCCGAAGTATGCAGAAACATCGAGAGCGCTCTTATTCGACCTATATAATGCGAGCAAACACGTTATCTGGAGTTTTCACCCCTCCACAGTGCGTATGATATGCAGAACAAGAGATATCTTGGTTTTCGTGGGGTTTCTAGCAGAGATATGCATTTTCTGCGATAATCTTGGTGAGACTTCTCTCCGAAGTATGCTTAATCATCGAGATTGCTCTATTCGAGCTATTTAATGCGAGAAACAAGTTATCTGGTGTTTCCAGCACTCCACAGTGCGTTTTATATGCAGAACCAGCGATATCATGGTTTTCGTGGGGTTTCAAGCTGAGATATGCAATTTCTGCGATAATCTTGGTGAGACTTCTGTCCGAAGTATGCGTAATCATCGAGATCGCTCGTTTCGAGCTATTTAATGCGAGAAACACGTTATCTGGTGTTTTCACCACTCCACAGTGCGTATGATATGCAGTACCGACGATATCTTGGTTTTCGTGGGGTTTCATGCTCAGATATGCATTTTTTACGATAATCTTGGTGAGACTTCTGTCCGAAGTATGCTTAATCATCGAGATCGCTCTATTCGAGCTATTTAATGCGAGAAACACGTTATCTGGTGTTTCCAGCACTCCACATAGCGTTTTATATGCAGAACCAACGATATCTTGGTTTTCGTGGGGTTTCAAGCTGAGATATGCATTTTCTACGATAATCTTGGCGAAACATCTATCCGAAGTATGCAGAAACATCAAGAGCGATCTTTTCGAGCTATTTAATGCGAGAAACACGTATTCTGGGGGTTTCACCACACCACAGTTCGTTGGATGTGCAGATCCGGAGATATCTTGGTTTTCGTGGGGTTTCACGCTGAGATATGCATTATCTGCGATAATCTTGGCGAAACATCTATCCGAAGTATGCAGAAACATCAAGAGCGATCTTTTCGAGCTATTTAATGCGAGAAACACGTATTCTGGGGTTTTCACCACACCACAGTTCGTTGGATGTGCAGATCCGGAGATATCTTGGTTTTCGTGGGGTTTCAAGCTGAGATATGCATTTTCTGCGATAATCTTGGTGAGACTTCTCTCCGAAGTATGCTTAATCATCGAGATCGCTCTATTCGAGCTATTTAATGCGAGAAACAAGTTATCTGGTGTTTCCAGCACTCCACAGTGCGTTTTATATGCAGAACCAGCGATATCTTGGTTTTCGTGGGGTTTCAAGCTGAGATATGCATTATCTGCGATAATCTTGGTGAGACTTCTGTCCGAAGTGTGCAGAATCATCGAGATCGCTCTTTTCGAGCTATTTAATGCGAGAAACAAGTTATCTGGTGTTTTCACCACTCCACAGTGCGTTTGATATGTAGAACCAGCGATATCTTGGTTTTCGTGGGGTTTCAAGCTCAGATATGCATTTTCTGCGATAATCTTAGTGAGACTTCTGTCGGAAGTATGCAAAATCATCGAGATCGCACTTTTCGAGCTATTTAATGCGAGAAACACGTTATCTGGTGTTTTCACCACTCCACAGTGCGTTTGATATGCAGAACCGGCGATATCTTGGTTTTTGTGGGGTTTCAAGCTGAGATATGCATTTTTTACGATAATCTTGGTGAGACTTCTGTCCGAAGTATGCTTAATCATCGAGATCGCTGTATTCGAGATATTTAATGCGAGAAACACGTTATCTGGTGTTTTCAGCACTCCACAGTGCGTTTGATATGCAGAACCAGCGATATCTTGGTTTTCGTGGGGATTCAAGCTGAGATATGCAATTTCTGCGATAATCTTGGTGAGACTTCTGTCCTTAGTATGCTTAATCATCGAGATCGCTCGTTTCGAGCTATTTAATGCGAGAAACACGTTATCTGGTGTTTTCACCACTCCACAGTGCGTATGATATGCAGAACCGACGATATCTTGGTTTTCGTAGGGTTTCAAGCTCAGATATGCATTTTCTGTGATAATCTTGGTGAGACTTCTGTCCGAAGTATGCAGAGTCATCGAGATCGTACTTTTCGAGCTATTTAATGCGAGAAACAAGTTTTCTGGGGTTTTCACCACTCCACAGTTCGTTGGATATGCAGAACAGGAGATATCTTGGTTTTCGTGGGGTTCCTAGCAGAGATATGCATTTTCTACGATAAGCTTGGTGAGACATCTGTCCGAAGTATGCAGAAACATCGAGAGCGCTCTTATTCGACCTATATAATGCGAGCAAACACGTTATCTGGTGTTTTCACCCCTCCACAGTGCGTATGATATGCAGAACAAGAGATATCTTGGTTTTCGTGGGGTTTCTAGCAGAGATATGCATTTTCTGCGATAATCTTGGTGAGACTTCTCTCCGAAGTATGCTTAATCATCGAGATCGCTCTATTCGAGCTATTTAATGCGAGAAACAAGTTATCTGGTGTTTCCAGCACTCCACAGTGCGTTTTATATGCAGAACCAGCGATATCATGGTTTTCGTGGGGTTTCAAGCTGAGATATGCAATTTCTGCGATAATCTTGGTGAGACTTCTGTCCGAAGTATGCGTAATCATCGAGATCGCTTGTTTCGAGCTATTTAATGCGAGAAACACGTTATCTGGTGTTTTCACCACTCCACAGTGCGTATGATATGCAGTACCGACGATATCTTGGTTTTCGTGGGGTTTCATGCTCAGATATGCATTTTTTACGATAATCTTGGTGAGACTTCTGTCCGAAGTATGCTTAATCATCGAGATCGCTCTATTCGAGCTATTTAATGCGAGAAACACGTTATCTGGTGTTTCCAGCACTCCACATAGCGTTTTATATGCAGAACCAGCGATATCTTGGTTTTCGTGGGGTTTCAAGCTGAGATATGCAATTTCTGCGATAATCTTGGTGGGACTTCTGTCCGAAGTATGCTTAGTCATCGAGATCGCTCGTTTCGAGCTATTTAATGCGAGAAACACGTTATCTGGTGTTTTCACCACTCCACAGTGCGTATGATATGCAGAACCGACGATATCTTGGTTTTCGTGGGTTTTCAAGCTGAGATATGCATTTTTTACGATAATCTTGGTGAGACTTCTGTCCGAAGTATGCAGAATCATCGAGATCGCACTTTTCGAGCTATTTAATGCCAGAAACACGTTATCTGGTGTTTTCACCACTCCACAGAGCTTTTGATATGCAGAACCAGCGAAATCTTGGTTTTCGTGGGGTTTCAAGCTCAGATATGCATTTTCTGCGATAATCTTAGTGAGACTTCTGTCGGAAGTATGCAAAATCATCGAGATCGCACTTTTCGAGCTATTTAATGCGAGAAACACGTTATCTGGTGTTTTCACCACTCCACAGTGCGTTTGATATGCAGAACCGGCGATATCTTGGTTTTTGTGGGGTTTCAAGCTGAGATATGCATTTTTTACGATAATCTTGGTGAGACTTCTGTCCGAAGTATGCTTAATCATCGAGATCGCTGTATTCGAGATATTTAATGCGAGAAACACGTTATCTGGTGTTTTCAGCACTCCACAGTGCGTTTGATATGCAGAACCAGCGATATCTTGGTTTTCGTGGGGATTCAAGCTGAGATATGCAATTTCTGCGATAATCTTGGTGAGACTTCTGTCCGAAGTATGCTTAATCATCGAGATCGCTCGTTTCGAGCTATTTAATGCGAGAAACACGTTATCTGGTGTTTTCACCACTCCACAGTGCGTATGATATGCAGAACCGACGATATCTTGGTTTTCGTGGGGTTTCAAGCTGAGATATGCAATTTCTGCGATAATCTTGGTGAGACATCTGTCCGAAGTATGCTTAATCATCGAGATCGCACTTTTCGAGCTATTTAATGCGAGAAACACGTTATCTTGTGTTTTCACCACTCCACAGTGCGTTTGATATGCAGAACCGGCGATATCTTGGTTTTTGTGGGGTTTCAAGCTGAGATATGCATTTTTTACGATAATCTTGGTGAGACTTCTGTCCGAAGTATGCTTAATCATCGAGATCGCTCGTTTCGAGCTATTTAATGCGAGAAACACGTTATCTGGTGTTTTCACCACTCCACAGTGCGTATGATATGCAGAACCGACGATATCTTGGTTTTCGTGGGGTTTCATGCTCAGATATGCATTTTTTACGATAATCTTGGTGAGACTTCTGTCCGAAGTATGCTTAATCATCGAGATCGTTCTATTCGAGCTATTTAATGCGAGAAACACGTTATCTGGTGTTTCCAGCACTCCACATAGCGTTTTATATGCAGAACCAGCGATATCTTGGTTTTCGTGGGGTTTCAAGCTGAGATATGCATTTTCTACGATAAGCTTGGTGAGACATCTGTCCGAAGTATGCAGAAACATCGAGAGCGCTCTTATACGACCTATATAATGCGAGCAAACACGTTATCTGGTGTTTTCACCACTCCACAGTGCGTATGATATGCAGAACAAGAGATATCTTGGTTTTCGTGGGGTTTCTAGCAGAGATATGCATTTTCTGCGATAATCTTGGTGAGACTTCTCTCCGAAGTATGCTTAATCATCGAGATCGCTCTATTCGAGCTATTTAATGCGAGAAACAAGTTATCTGGTGTTTCCAGCACTCCACAGTGCGTTTTATATGCAGAACCAGCGATATCTTGGTTTTCGTGGGGTTTCAAGCTGAGATATGCAATTTCTGCGATAATCTTGGTGAGACTTCTGTCCGAAGTATGCGTAATCATCGAGATCGCTCGTTTCGAGCTATTTAATGCGAGAAACACGTTATCTGGTGTTTTCACCACTCCACAGTGCGTATGATATGCAGAACCGACGATATCTTGGTTTTCGTGGGGTTTCATGCTCAGATATGCATTTTTTACGATAATCTTGGTGAGACTTCTGTCCGAAGTATGCTTAATCATCGAGATCGTTCTATTCGAGCTATTTAATGCGAGAAACACGTTATCTGGTGTTTCCAGCACTCCACATAGCGTTTTATATGCAGAACCAGCGATATCTTGGTTTTCGTGGGGTTTCAAGCTGAGATATGCAATTTCTGCGATAATCTTGGTGAGACTTCTGTCCGAAGTATGCTTAATCATCGAGATCGCTCGTTTCGAGCTATTTAATGCGAGAAACACGTTATCTGGTGTTTTCACCACTCCACAATGCGTATGATATGCAGAACCGACGATATCTTGGTTTTCGTGGGGTTTCAAGCTCAGATATGCATTTTCTGTGATAATCTTGGTGAGACTTCTGTCCGAAGTATGCAGAGTCATCGAGATCGTACTTTTCGAGCTATTTAATGCGAGAAACAAGTTTTCTGGGGTTTTCACCACTCCACAGTTCATTGGATATGCAGAACAGGAGATATCTTGGTTTTCGTGGGGTTTCTAGCAGAGATATGCATTTTCTACGATAAGCTTGGTGAGACATCTGTCCGAAGTATGCAGAAACATCGAGAGCGCTCTTATTCGACCTATATAATGCGAGCAAACACGTTATCTGGTGTTTTCACCCCTCCACAGTGCGTATGATATGCAGAACAAGAGATATCTTGGTTTTCGTGGGGTTTCTAGCAGAGATATGCATTTTCTGCGATAATCTTGGTGAGACTTCTCTCCGAAGTATGCTTAATCATCGAGATCGCTCTATTCGAGCTATTTAATGCGAGAAACAAGTTATCTGGTGTTTCCAGCACTCCACAGTGCGTTTTATATGCAGAACCAGCGATATCATGGTTTTCGTGGGGTTTCAAGCTGAGATATGCAATTTCTGCGATAATCTTGGTGAGACTTCTGTTCGAAGTATGCGTAATCATCGAGATCGCTCGTTTCGAGCTATTTAATGCGAGAAACACGTTATCTGGTGTTTTCACCACTCCACAGTGCGTATGATATGCAGTACCGACGATATCTTGGTTTTCGTGGGGTTTCATGCTCAGATATGCATTTTTTACGATAATCTTGGTGAGACTTCTGTCCGAAGTATGCTTAATCATCGAGATCGCTCTATTCGAGCTATTTAATGCGAGAAACACGTTATCTGGTGTTTCCAGCACTCCACATAGCGTTTTATATGCAGAACCAGCGATATCTTGGTTTTCGTGGGGTTTCAAGCTGAGATATGCAATTTCTGCGATAATCTTGGTGGGACTTCTGTCCGAAGTATGCTTAATCATCGAGATCGCTCGTTTCGAGCTATTTAATGCGAGAAACACGTTATCTGGTGTTTTCACCACTCCACAGTGCGTATGATATGCAGAACCGACGATATCTTGGTTTTCGTGGGGTTTCAAGCTCAGATATGCATTTTCTGCGATAATCTTAGTGAGACTTCTGTCGGAAGTATGCAAAATCATCGAGATCGCACTTTTCGAGCTATTTAATGCGAGAAACACGTTATCTGGTGTTTTCACCACTCCACAGTGCGTTTGATATGCAGAACCGGCGATATCTTGGTTTTTGTGGGGTTTCAAGCTGAGATATGCATTTTCTACGATAATCTTGGCGAAACATCTATCCGAAGTATGCAGAAACATCAAGAGCGATCTTTTCGAGCTATTTAATGCGAGAAACACGTATTCTGGGGTTTTCACCACACCACAGTTCGTTGGATGTGCAGATCCGGAGATATCTTGGTTTTCGTGGGGTTTCACGCTGAGATATGCATTATCTGCGATAATCTTGGCGAAACATCTATCCGAAGTATGCAGAAACATCAAGAGCGATCTTTTCGAGCTATTTAATGCGAGAAACACGTATTCTGGGGTTTTCACCACACCACAGTTCGTTGGATGTGCAGATCCGGAGATATCTTGGTTTTCGTGGGGTTTCAAGCTGAGATATGCATTTTCTGCGATAATCTTGGTGAGACTTCTCTCCGAAGTATGCTTAATCATCGAGATCGCTCTATTCGAGCTATTTAATGCGAGAAACAAGTTATCTGGTGTTTCCAGCACTCCACAGTGCGTTTTATATGCAGAACCAGCGATATCTTGGTTTTCGTGGGGTTTCAAGCTGAGATATGCATTATCTGCGATAATCTTGGTGAGACTTCTGTCCGAAGTGTGCAGAATCATCGAGATCGCTCTTTTCGAGCTATTTAATGCGAGAAACAAGTTATCTGGTGTTTTCACCACTCCACAGTGCGTTTGATATGTAGAACCAGCGATATCTTGGTTTTCGTGGGGTTTCAAGCTCAGATATGCATTTTCTGCGATAATCTTAGTGAGACTTCTGTCGGAAGTATGCAAAATCATCGAGATCGCACTTTTCGAGCTATTTAATGCGAGAAACACGTTATCTGGTGTTTTCACCACTCCACAGTGCGTTTGATATGCAGAACCGGCGATATCTTGGTTTTTGTGGGGTTTCAAGCTGAGATATGCATTTTTTACGATAATCTTGGTGAGACTTCTGTCCGAAGTATGCTTAATCATCGAGATCGCTGTATTCGAGATATTTAATGCGAGAAACACGTTATCTGGTGTTTTCAGCACTCCACAGTGCGTTTGATATGCAGAAACAGCGATATCTTGGTTTTCGTGGGGATTCAAGCTGAGATATGCAATTTCTGCGATAATCTTGGTGAGACTTCTGTCCTTAGTATGCTTAATCATCGAGATCGCTCGTTTCGAGCTATTTAATGCGAGAAACACGTTATCTGGTGTTTTCACCACTCCACAGTGCGTATGATATGCAGAACCGACGATATCTTGGTTTTCGTAGGGTTTCAAGCTCAGACATGCATTTTCTGTGATAATCTTGGTGAGACTTCTGTCCGAAGTATGCAGAGTCATCGAGATCGTACTTTTCGAGCTATTTAATGCGAGAAACAAGTTTTCTGGGGTTTTCACCACTCCACAGTTCGTTGGATATGCAGAACAGGAGATATCTTGGTTTTCGTGGGGTTTCTAGCAGAGATATGCATTTTCTACGATAAGCTTGGTGAGACATCTGTCCGAAGTATGCAGAAACATCGAGAGCGCTCTTATTCGACCTATATAATGCGAGCAAACACGTTATCTGGTGTTTTCACCCCTCCACAGTGCGTATGATATGCAGAACAAGAGATATCTTGGTTTTCGTGGGGTTTCTAGCAGAGATATGCATTTTCTGCGATAATCTTGGTGAGACTTCTCTCCGAAGTATGCTTAATCATCGAGATCGCTCTATTCGAGCTATTTAATGCGAGAAACAAGTTATCTGGTGTTTCCAGCACTCCACAGTGCGTTTTATATGCAGAACCAGGGATATCATGGTTTTCGTGGGGTTTCAAGCTGAGATATGCAATTTCTGCGATAATCTTGGTGAGACTTCTGTCCGAAGTATGCGTAATCATCGAGATCGCTCGTTTCGAGCTATTTAATGCGAGAAACACGTTATCTGGTGTTTTCACCACTCCACAGTGCGTATGATATGCAGTACCGACGATATCTTGGTTTTCGTGGGGTTTCATGCTCAGATATGCATTTTTTACGATAATCTTGGTGAGACTTCTGTCCGAAGTATGCTTAATCATCGAGATCGCTCTATTCGAGCTATTTAATGCGAGAAACACGTTATCTGGTGTTTCCAGCACTCCACATAGCGTTTTATATGCAGAACCAGCGATATCTTGGTTTTCGTGGGGTTTCAAGCTGAGATATGTAATTTCTGCGATAATCTTGGTGGGACTTCAGTCCGAAGTATGCTTAATCATCGAGATCGCTCGTTTCGAGCTATTTAATGCGAGAAACACGTTATCTGGTGTTTTCACCACTCCACAGTGCGTATGATATGCAGTACCGACGATATCTTGGTTTTCGTGGGGTTTCATGCTCAGATATGCATTTTTTACGATAATCTTGGTGAGACTTCTGTCCGAAGTATGCTTAATCATCGAGATCGCTCTATTCGAGCTATTTAATGCGAGAAACACGTTATCTGGTGTTTCCAGCACTCCACATAGCGTTTTATATGCAGAACCAGCGATATCTTGGTTTTCGTGGGGTTTCAAGCTGAGATATGCAATTTCTGCGATAATCTTGGTGGGACTTCTGTCCGAAGTATGCTTAATCATCGAGATCGCTCGTTTCGAGCTATTTAATGCGAGAAACACGTTATCTGGTGTTTTCACCACTCCACAGTGCGTATGATATGCAGAACCGACGATATCTTGGTTTTCGTGGGTTTTCAAGCTGAGATATGCATTTTTTACGATAATCTTGGTGAGACTTCTGTCCGAAGTATGCAGAATCATCGAGATCGCACTTTTCGAGCTATTTAATGCCAGAAACACGTTATCTGGTGTTTTCACCACTCCACAGAGCTTTTGATATGCAGAACCAGCGAAATCTTGGTTTTCGTGGGGTTTCAAGCTCAGATATGCATTTTCTGCGATAATCTTAGTGAGATTTCTGTCGGAAGTATGCAGAATCATCGAGATCGCATTTTCGAGCTATTTAATGCGAGAAACACGTTATCTGGGGTTTTCACCACTCCACAGTTCGTTGGATATGCAGAACCGGAGATATCTTGGTTTTCGTGGGGTTTCTAGCAGAGATATGCATTTTCTGCGATAATCATGGTGAGACTTCTGTTAGAAGTATGCAGAATCATCGAGATCGCACTTTTCGATCTATTTAATGCGAGAAACAAGTTATTTGGTGTTTCCAGCACTCCACAGTGCGTATGATATGCAGAACCGACGATATCTTGGTTTTCGTGGGGTTTCATGCTCAGATATGCATTTTTTACGATAATCTTGGTGAGACTTCTGTCCGAAGTATGCTTAATCATCGAGATCGCTCTATTCGAGCTATTTAATGCGAGAAACACGTTATCTGGTGTTTACAGCACTCCACAGTGCGTTTGATATGCAGAACCAGCGATATCTTGGTTTTCGTGGGGTTTCAAGCTGAGATATGCAATTTCTGCGATAATCTTGGTGAGACTTCTGTCCGAAGTATGCTTAATCATCGAGATCGGTCGTTTCGAGCTATTTAATGCGAGAAACACGTTATCTGGTGTTTTCACCACTCCACAGTGCGTATGATATGCAGAACCGACGATATCTTGGTTTTCGTGGGGTTTCAAGCTGAGATATGCAATTTCTGCGATAATCTTGGTGAGACATCTGTCCGAAGTATGCTTAATCATCGAGATCGCACTTTTCGAGCTATTTAATGCGAGAAACACGTTATCTTGTGTTTTCACCACTCCACAGTGCGTTTGATATGCAGAACCGGCGATATCTTGGTTTTTGTGGGGTTTCAAGCTGAGATATGCATTTTTTACGATAATCTTGGTGAGACTTCTGTCCGAAGTATGCTTAATCATCGAGATCGCTCGTTTCGAGCTATTTAATGCGAGAAACACGTTATCTGGTGTTTTCACCACTCCACAGTGCGTATGATATGCAGAACCGACGATATCTTGGTTTTCGTGGGGTTTCATGCTCAGATATGCATTTTTTACGATAATCTTGGTGAGACTTCTGTCCGAAGTATGCTTAATCATCGAGATCGTTCTATTCGAGCTATTTAATGCGAGAAACACGTTATCTGGTGTTTCCAGCACTCCACATAGCGTTTTATATGCAGAACCAGCGATATCTTGGTTTTCGTGGGGTTTCAAGCTGAGATATGCATTTTCTACGATAAGCTTGGTGAGACATCTGTCCGAAGTATGCAGAAACATCGAGAGCGCTCTTATACGACCTATATAATGCGAGCAAACACGTTATCTGGTGTTTTCACCACTCCACAGTGCGTATGATATGCAGAACACGAGATATCTTGGTTTTCGTGGGGTTTCTAGCAGAGATATGCATTTTCTGCGATAATCTTGGTGAGACTTCTCTCCGAAGTATGCTTAATCATCGAGATCGCTCTATTCGAGCTATTTAATGCGAGAAACAAGTTATCTGGTGTTTCCAGCACTCCACAGTGCGTTTTATATGCAGAACCAGCGATATCTTGGTTTTCGTGGGGTTTCAAGCTGAGATATGCAATTTCTGCGATAATCTTGGTGAGACTTCTGTCCGAAGTATGCGTAACCATCGAGATCGCTCGTTTCGAGCTATTTAATGCGAGAAACACGTTATCTGGTGTTTTCACCACTCCACAGTGCGTATGATATGCAGAACCGACGATATCTTGGTTTTCGTGGGGTTTCATGCTCAGATATGCATTTTTTACGATAATCTTGGTGAGACTTCTGTCCGAAGTATGCTTAATCATCGAGATCGTTCTATTCGAGCTATTTAATGCGAGAAACACGTTATCTGGTGTTTCCAGCACTCCACATAGCGTTTTATATGCAGAACCAGCGATATCTTGGTTTTCGTGGGGTTTCAAGCTGAGATATGCAATTTCTGCGATAATCTTGGTGAGACTTCTGTCCGAAGTATGCTTAATCATCGAGATCGCATTTTCGAGATACTTAATGCGAGAAACACGTTATCTGGGGTTTTCACCACTCCACAGTTCGTTTGATATGCAGAACCGGCGATATCTTGGTTTTTGTGGGGTTTCAAGCTGAGATATGCATTTTCTGTGATAATCTTGGTGAGACTTCTGTCCGAAGTATGCAGAGTCATCGAGATCGTACTTTTCGAGCTATTTAATGCGAGAAACAAGTTTTCTGGGGTTTTCACCACTCCACAGTTCGTTGGATATGCAGAACAGGAGATATCTTGGTTTTCGTGGGGTTTCTAGCAGAGATATGCATTTTCTACGATAAGCTTGGTGAGACATCTGTCCGAAGTATGCAGAAACATCGAGAGCGCTCTTATACGACCTATATAATGCGAGCAAACACGTTATCTGGTGTTTTCACCACTCCACAGTGCGTATGATATGCAGAACAAGAGATATCTTGGTTTTCGTGGGGTTTCTAGCAGAGATATGCATTTTCTGCGATAATCTTGGTGAGACTTCTCTCCGAAGTATGCTTAATCATCGAGATCGCTCTATTCGAGCTATTTAATGCGAGAAACAAGTTATCTGGTGTTTCCAGCACTCCACAGTGCGTTTTATATGCAGAACCAGCGATATCTTGGTTTTCGTGGGGTTTCAAGCTGAGATATGCAATTTCTGCGATAATCTTGGTGAGACTTCTGTCCGAAGTATGCGTAACCATCGAGATCGCTCGTTTCGAGCTATTTAATGCGAGAAACACGTTATCTGGTGTTTTCACCACTCCACAATGCGTATGATATGCAGAACCGACGATATCTTGGTTTTCGTGGGGTTTCAAGCTGAGATATGCATTTTTTACGATAATCTTGGTGAGACTTCTGTCCGAAGTATGCAGAATCATCGAGATCGCTCTTTTCGAGCTATTTAATGCGAGAAACACGTTATCTGGTGTTTTCACCACTCCACAGAGGTTTTGATATGCAGAACCAGCGAAATCTTGGTTTTCGTGGGGTTTCAAGCTCAGATATGCATTTTCTGCGATAATCTTAGTGAGATTTCTGTCGGAAGTATGCAGAATCATCGAGATCGCATTTTCGAGATATTTAATGCGAGAAACACGTTATCTGGGGTTTTCACCACTCCACAGTTCGTTTGATATGCAGAACCGGCGATATCTTGGTTTTTGTGGGGTTTCAAGCTGAGATATGCATTTTTTACGATAATCTTGGTGAGACTTCTGTCCGAAGTATGCTTAATCATCGAGATCGTACTTTTCGAGCTATTTAATGCGAGAAACAAGTTTTCTGGGGTTTTCACCACTCCACAGTTCGTTGGATATGCAGAACAGGAGATATCTTGGTTTTCGTGGGGTTTCTAGCAGAGATATGCATTTTCTACGATAAGCTTGGTGAGACATCTGTCCGAAGTATGCAGAAACATCGAGAGCGCTCTTATACGACCTATATAATGCGAGCAAACACGTTATCTGGTGTTTTCACCACTCCACAGTGCGTATGATATGCAGAACAAGAGATATCTTGGTTTTCGTGGGGTTTCTAGCAGAGATATGCATTTACTGCGATAATCTTGGTGAGACTTCTCTCCGAAGTATGCTTAATCATCGAGATCGCTCTATTCGAGCTATTTAATGCGAGAAACAAGTTATCTGGTGTTTCCAGCACTCCACAGTGCGTTTTATATGCAGAACCAGCGATATCTTGGTTTTCGTGGGGTTTCAAGCTGAGATATGCAATTTCTGCGATAATCTTGGTGAGACTTCTGTCCGAAATATGCGTAATCATCGAGATCGCTCGTTTCGAGCTATTTAATGCGAGAAACACGTTATCTGGTGTTTTCACCACTCCACAGTGCGTATGATATGCAGAACCAGCGATATCTTGGTTTTCGTGGGGTTTCAAGCTGAGATATGCATTTTTTACGATAATCTTGGTGAGACTTCTGTCCGAAGTATGCAGAATCATCGAGATCGCACTTTTCGAGCTATTTAATGCGAGAAACACGTTATCTGCTGTTTCCAGCACTCCACAGTTCGTTGGATATGCAGAACCGTAGATATCTTGGTTTTCGTGGGGTTTCTAGCAGAGATATGCATTTTCTGCGATAATCATGGTGAGACTTCTGTTAGAAGTATGCAGAATCATCGAGATCGCACTTTTCGATCTATTTAATGCGAGAAACACGTTGTCTGGTGTTTTCCTCACTCCACAGTTGGTTTGATATGCAGAACCGGCGATGTTTGGTTTTTGTCGGGTTTCAAGCTGGGATATGCATTTTCTACGATAATCTTGTTGAAACATCTATCCGAAGTATGCAGAAACATCAAGAGCGATCTTTTCGAGCTATTTAATGCGAGAAACACGTATTCTGGGGTTTTCACCACACCACAGTTCGTTGGATGTGCAGATCCGGAGATATCTAGGTTTTCGTGGGGTTTCAAGCTGAGATATGCATTTTCTACGATAATCTTGGTGAGACTTCTGTCCCAAGTATGCTTAATCATCGAGATCGCTCGTTTCGAGCTATTTAATGCGAGAAACACGTTATCTGGTGTTTTCACCACTCCACAGTGCGTATGATATGCAGAACCGCCGATATCTGGGTTTTCGTGGGGTTTCAAGTTGAGATATGCATTTTCTACGATAATCTTGGAGAAACATCTGTCCGATGTATGCAGAAACATCAAGAGCGCTCTTTTCGAGATATTTAATGCGAGAAACACGTTTTCTGGGGTTTTCACCACACCACAGTTCGTTGGATGTGCAGAACCGGAGATATCTTGGTTTTCGTGGGGTTTCAAGCTGAGATATGCATTTTCTGCGATAATCTTGGTGAGACCTCTGTCCGAAGTATGCAGAAACATCGAGATCGCACTTTTCGACCTATTTAATGCGAGAAACACGTTATCTGGTGTTTTCACCACTCCACAGCGCGTTTGATATGCAGAACCAGCGATATCTTGGTTTTCGTGGGGTTTCAAGCTGAGATATGCATTTTTTACGATAATCTTGATGAGACTTCTGTCCGAAGTAAGCTTAATCATCGAAATCGCTCGTTTCGACCTATTTAATGCGAGAAACACGTTATCTGGTGTTTTCAACACTCCACAGTGCGTATGATATGCAGAACCGACGATGTTTGGTTTTCGTCGGGTTTCAAGTTGAGTTATGCATTTTCTACGATAATCTTGGTAAAACATCTGTCGGAAGTATGCAGAAACATCAAGAGCGCTCTTTTCGAGCAATTTAATGCGAGAAACACGTTTTCTGGGGTTTTCACCACACCACAGTTCGTTGGATGTGCAGACCCGGAGATATCTTGGTTTTCGTGGGGTTTCAAGCTGAGATATGCATTTTCTGCGATAATCTTGGTGAGACCTCTGTCCGAAGTATGCAGAATCATCGAGATCGCACTTTTCGAGCTATTTAATGCGCGAAACACGTTATCTGGTGTTTTCAGCACTCCACAGTGCGTTTGATATGCAGAACCAGCGATATCTTGGTTTTCGTGGGGATTCAAGCTGAGATATGCAATTTCTGCGATAATCTTGGTGAGACTTCTGTCCGAAGTATGCAGAGTCCTCGAGATCGCCGTTTCGAGCTATTTAGTGCGAGAAACACGTTATCTGGTGTTTTCACCACTCCACAGTGCGTATGATATGCAGAACCGACTATAGCTTGGTTTTCGTGGGGTTTCAAGCTCAGATATGCATTTTCTGCGATAATCTTGGTGAGACTTCTCTCCGAAGTATGCAGAGTCCTCGAGATCGCACTTTTCGAGCTATTTAATGCGAGAAACACGTTTTCTGGGGTTTTCGACCACTCCACAGTTCGCTGGATATGCAGAACAGGAGATATCTTGGTTTTCGTGGGGTTTCTAGAAGAGATGTGCATTTTCCGCGATAATCATGTTGAGACTTCTGTTAGAAGTATGCAGAATCATCGAGATCGCACTTTTCGATCTATTTAATGCCAGAAACACGTTGTCTGGTGTTTTCACCACTCCACAGGTGGTTTGATATGCAGAACCGGCGATGTTTGGTTTTCGTGGGGTTTCAAGCTGAGATATGCATTTTCTGCGATCATCTTGGTGAGACCTCTGTCCGAAGTATTCAGAAACATCGAGATCGCTTTTTTCGACCAATTTAATGCGAGAAACACGTTATCTGGTGTTTTCACCACTCCACAGTGCGTTTGATATGCAGAACCAGCGATATCTTGGTTTTCGTGGGGTTTCAAGCTGAGATATGCATTTTTTACGATAATCTTGGTGAGACTTCTGTCCGAAGTATGCAGAATCATCGAGATCGCACTTTTCGAGCTATTTATTGCGAGAAACACGTTATCTGGTGTTTTCAGCACTCCACAGTGCGTTTGATATGCAGAACCAGCGATATCTGGGTTTTCGTGGGGTTTCAAGCTGAGATATGCATTTTTTACGATAATCTTGATGAGACTTCTGTCCGAAGTATGCTTAATCATCGAGATGGCTCGTTTGGACCTATTTAATGCGAGAAACACGTTATCTGGTGTTTTCACCACTCCACAGTGCGTATGATATGCAGAACCGGCGATATCTTGGTTTTCGTGGGGTTTCAAGCTGAGATATGCATTATCTGCTATAATCTTGGTGAGACTTCTGTTAGAAGTATGCAGAATCATCGAGATCGCACTTTTCGATCTATTTAATGCGAGAAACACGTTGTCTGGTGTTTTCACCACTCCACAGTTGGTTTGATATGCAGAACCGGCGATGTTTGGTTTTCGTCGGGTTTCAAGCTGAGATATGCATTTTCTACGGTAATCTTGGTGAAACATCTGTCCGAAGTATGCAGAAACATCAAGAGCGCTCTTTTCGAGTTATTAATGCGAGAAACACGTTTTCTGGGGTTTTCACCACACCACAGTTCGTTGGATGTGCAGAACCGGAGATATCTTGGTTTTCGTGGGGTTTCAAGGTGAGATATGCATTTTCTGCGATAATCTTGGTGAGACCTCTGCCCGAAGTATGCAGAAACATCGAGATCGCACTTTTCGACCAATTTAATGCGAGAAACACGTTATCTGGTGTTTTCACCGCTCCACAGCGCGTTTGATATGCAGAACCAGCGATATCTTGGTTTTCGTGGGGTTTCAAGCTGAGATATGCATTTTTTACGATAATCTTGATGAGACTTCTGTCCGAAGTAAGCTTAATCATCGAAATCGTTCGTTTCGACCTATTTAATGCGAGAAACACGTTATCTGGTGTTTTCACCACTCCACAGTGCGTATGATATGCAGAACCGACGATGTTTGGTTTTCGTCGGGTTTCAAGTTGAGATATGCATTTTCTACGATAATCTTGGTAAAACATCTGTCAGAAGTATGCAGAAACATCAAGAGCGCTCTTTTCGAGCAATTTAATGCGAGAAACACGTTTTCTGGGGTTTTCACCACACCACAGTTCGTTGGATGTGCAGACCCGGAGATATCTTGGTTTTCGTGGGGTTTCAAGCTGAGATATGCATTTTCTGCGATAATCTTGGTGAGACCTCTGTCCGAAGTATGCAGAATCATCGAGATCGCACTTTTCGAGATATTTAATGCGCGAAACACGTTATCTGGTGTTTTCAGCACTCCACAGTGCGTTTGATATGCAGAACCAGCGATATCTTGGTTTTCGTGGGGATTCAAGCTGAGATATGCAATTTCTGCGATAATCTTGGTGAGACTTCTGTCCGAAGTATGCTTAATCATCGCGATCGCTCGTTTCGAGCTATTTAGTGCGAGAAACACGTTATCTGGTGTTTTCACCACTCCACAGTGCGTATGATATGCTGAACCGACTATAACTTGGTTTTCGTGGGGTTTCAAGCTCAGATATGCATTTTCTGCGATAATCTTGGTGAGACTTCTCTCCGAAGTATGCAGAGTCCTCGAGATCGCACTTTTCGAGCTATTTAATGCGAGAAACACGTTTTCTGGGGTTTTCGACCACTCCACAGTTCGCTGGATATGCAGAACAGGAGATATCTTGGTTTTCGTGGGGTTTCTAGAAGAGATGTGCATTTTCCGCGATAATCATGGTGAGACTTCTGTTAGAAGTATGCAGAATCATCGAGATCGCACTTTTCGATCTATTTAATGCGAGAAACACGTTGTCTGGTGTTTTCACCACTCCACAGGTGGTTTGATATGCAGAACCGGCGATGTTTGGTTTTCGTGGGGTTTCAAGCTGAGATATGCATTTTCTGCGATCATCTTGGTGAGACCTCTGTCCGAAGTATTCAGAAACATCGAGATCGCTTTTTTCGACCTATTTAATGCGAGAAACACGTTATCTGGTGTTTTCACCACTCCACAGTGCGTTTGATATGCAGAACCAGCGATATCTTGGTTTTCGTGGGGTTTCAAGCTGAGATATGCATTTTTTACGATAATCTTGGTGAGACTTCTGTCCGAAGTATGCAGAATCATCGAGATCGCACTTTTCGAGCTATTTATTGCGAGAAACACGTTATCTGGTGTTTTCAGCACTCCACAGTGCGTTTGATATGCAGAACCAGCGATATCTGGGTTTTCGTGGGGTTTCAAGCTGAGATATGCATTTTTTACGATAATCTTGATGAGACTTCTGTCCGAAGTATGCTTAATCATCGAGATGGCTCGTTTGGACCTATTTAATGCGAGAAACACGTTATCTGGTGTTTTCACCACTCCACAGTGCGTATGATATGCAGAACCGGCGATATCTTGGTTTTCGTGGGGTTTCAAGCTGAGATATGCATTATCTGCTATAATCTTGGTGAGACTTCTGTCCGAAGTATGCAGAATCATCGAGATCGCTCTTTTCGAGCTATTTAATGCGAGAAGCAAGTTATCTGGTGTTTTCACCACTCCACAGTGCGTTTGATATGCAGAACCAGCGATATCTTGGTTTTTGTGGGGTTTCAAGCTCAGATATGCATTTTCTGCGATAATCTAGGTGAGACTTCTGTCAGAAGTATGCAGAATCATCGAGATCGCACTTTTCGAGCTATTTAATGCGAGAAACACGTTATCTGGTGTTTTCACCACTCCACAGTTGGTTTGATATGCAGAACCGGCGATGTTTGGTTTTCGTCGGGTTTCAAGCTCAGATATGCTTTATCTGCGACAATCATGGTGAGACTTCTGTTAGAAGTATGCAGAATCATCGAGTTCGTACTTTTCGAGCTATTTAATGCGAGAAACACGTATTCTGGGGTTTTCACCACTCCACAGTTCGTTGGATATGCAGAACAGGTGATATCTTGGTTTTCGTGGGGTTTCTAGCAGAGAAATGCATTTTCTGCGATAATCATGGTGAGACTTCTGTTAGAAGTATGCAGAACATCGAGATCGCACTTTTCGATCTATTTAATGCGAGAAACACGTTGTCTGGTGTTTTCACCACTCCACAGTTGGATTGATATGCAGAACCGGCGATGTTTGGTTTTCGTCGGGTTTCAAGTTGAGATATGCATTTTTTACGATAATCATGGTGAGACTTCTGTCCGAAGTATGCAGAATCATCGAGATCGCACTTTTCGAGCTATTTAATGCGAGAAACACGTTCTCTGGTGTTTTCAGCTCTCCACAGTGCGTTTGATATGCAGAACCAGCGATATCTGGGTTTTCGTGGGGTTTCAAGCTGAGATATGCATTTTTTACGATAATCTTGATGAGACTTCTGTCCGAAGTATGCTTAATCATCGAGATGGCTCGTTTGGAGCTATTTAATGCGAGAAACACGTTATCTGGTGTATTCACCACTCCACAGTGCGTATGATATGCAGAACCGGCGATATCTTGGTTTTCGTGGGGTTTCAAGCTGAGATATGCATTATCTGCGATAATCATGGTGAGACTTCTGTTAGAAGTATGCAGAATCATCGAGATCGCACTTTTCGATCTATTTAATGCGTGAAACACGTTGTCTGGTGTTTTCACCACTCCACAGTTGGTTTGATATGCAGAACCGGCGATGTTTGGTTTTCGTCGGGTTTCAAGCTGAGATATGCATTTTCTACGGTAATCTTGGTGAAACATCTGTCCGAAGTATGCAGAAACATCAAGAGCGCTCTTTTCGAGCTATTTAATGCGAGAAACACGTTTTCTGGTGTTTTCACCACACCACAGTTCGTTGGATGTGCAGAACCGGAGATATCTTGGTTTTCATGGGGTTTCAAGCTGAGATATGCATTTTCTGCGATAATCTTGGTGGGACTTCTGTTAGAAGTATGCAGAACATCGAGATCGCACTTTTCGATCTATTTAATGCGAGAAACACGTTGTCTGGTGTTTTCACCACTCCACAGTTGGATTGATATGCAGAACCAGCGATATCTTGGTTTTCGTGGGGTTTCAAGCTCAGATATGCATTTTCTGCGATAATCTTGGTGAGACTTCTGTCAGAAGTATGCAGAATCATCGAGATCGCACTTTTCGAGCTATTTAATGCGAGAAACACGTTATCTGGTGTTTTCACCACTCCACAGTGCGTTTGATATGCAGAACCGGCGATATCTTGGTTTTTGTGGGTTTTCAAACTGAGATATGCATTTTTTACGATAATCTTGGTGAGACTTCTGTCCGAAGTATGCAGAAACATCGAGATCGCTCTTTTCGACCTATTTAATGCGAGAAACACGTTATCTGGTGTTTTCAGCACTCCACAGTGCGTTTGATATGCAGAACCAGCGATATCTGGGTTTTCGTGGGGTTTCAAGCTGAGATATGCATTTTTTACGATAATCTTGATGAGTCTCCTGTCCGAAGTATGCTTAATCATCGAGATGGCTCGTTTGGACCTATTTAATGCGAGAAACACGTTATCTGGTGTTTTCACCACTCCACAGTGCGTATGATATGCAGAACCGGCGATATCTTGGTTTTCGTGGGGTTTCAAGCTGAGATATTCCTTATCTGCGATAATCATGGTGAGACTTCTGTTAGAAGTATGCAGAATCATCGAGATCGCACTTTTCGATCTATTTAATGCGAGAAACACGTTGTCTGGTGTTTTCACCACTCCACAGTTGGTTTGATATGCAGAACCGGCGATGTTTGGTTTTCGTCGGGTTTCAAGCTCAGATATGCATTTTCTTCGGTAATCTTGGTGAAACATCTGTCCGAAGTATGCAGAAACATCAAGAGCGCTCTTTTCGAGCTATTTAATGCGAGAAACACGTTTTCTGGGGTTTTCACCACACCACAGTTCGTTGGATGTGCAGAACCGGAGATATCTTGGTTTTCGTGGGGTTTCAAGCTGAGATATGCATTTTCTGCGATAATCTTTGTGAGACTTCTGTTAGAAGTATGCAGAACATCGAGATCGCACTTTTCGATCTATTTAATGCGAGAAACACGTTGTCTGGTGTTTTCACCACTCCACAGTTGGTTTGATATGCAGAACCGGCGATGTTTGGTTTTCGTGGGGTTTCTAGCAGGGATATGCATTTTCTGCGATAATCATTGTGAGACTTCTGTTAGAAGTATGCAGAATCATCGAGATCGCACTTTTCGATCTATTTAATGCGAGAAACACGTTGTCTGGTGTTTTCACCACTCCACAGTTGGTTTGATATGCAGAACCAGCGATATCTTGGTTTTGGTGGGGTTTCAAGCCGAGATATGCATTTTTTACGATAATCTTGATGAGACTTCTGTCCGAAGTATGCAGAATCATCGAGATCGCTCGTTTCGAGCTATTTAATTCGAGAAACACGTTATCTGGTGTTTTCAGCACTCCGCAGTGCGTTTGATATGCAGAACCACCGATATCTGGGTTTTCGTGGGGTTTCAAGCTGAGATATGCATTTTTTACGATAATCTTGATGAGACTTCTGTCCGAAGTATGCTTAATCATCGAGATCGCTCATTTCGACCTATTTAATGCGAGACACACGTTATCTGGTGTTTTCACCACTCCACAGTGCGTATTATATGCAGAACCGGCGATATCTTGGTTTTCGTGGGGGTTCAAGCTGAGATATGCATTTTCTGCGATAAGCTTGGTGAGACATTTGTCCGAAGTATGCAGAAACATCGAGAGCGCTCTTTTCGAGCTATTTAATGCGAGAAACACGATTTCTGGGGTTTTCACCACTCCACAGTTATTTGGATATGCAGAACCGGCGATATCTTGGTTTTTGTGGGGGTTCAAGCTGAGATATGCATTTTTTACGATAATCTTGGTGAGACTTCTGTCCGAAGTATGCTTAATCATCGAGATCGCTCTATTCGAGCTATTTAATGCGAGAAACACGTTATATGGTGTTTTCAGCACTCCACAGTACGTTGGATATACAGAACAGGAGATATCTTGGTTTTCGTGGGGTTTCTAGCAGAGATATGCATTTTCTGCGATAATCATGGTGAGAGTTCTGTTAGAAGTATGCAGAATCATCGAGATCGCACTTTTCGATCTATTTAATGCAAGAAACACGTTGTCTGGTGTTTTCACCACTCCACAGTGCGTATGATATGCAGAACCGGCGATATCTTGGTTTTCGTGGGGTTTCAAGCTGAAATATGCATTTTCTGCGATAATCTTTGTGTTTCATCTATGAGAAGTATGCAGAATCATCCAGAACGCTCTTTTCTAGCTAGTAAATGCGAAAAACCCGTTTTCTGGTGTTTTCTGCATTCCACTGAGAGTTTCACATGCGGAAACTGCGGTATCTTCGGTTTCGTTGGGTTTCCAGATGAGATATGCATTTTCAGTGACAATTTTGGATATTCTTCTGTGACAAGTGTGCAGAATCACCGAAATCGCTGTTTTCGTGCTATTGAATTCGAAAAACACGTTTTCTGGTGTTTTCAGCAATCCACAGAGCGTTTGATATGCCGAAACTGCGATATCTTCGTTTTCGTGGGGTTTCCAGCTGAGACATGCATTTTCTACGATAATCTCGGATATTCTTCTGTGAGAAGTTTGCAGAATCACAGAAATCGCTGTTTTCGTGCTATTTAATGCGGAAAACTCGTTTTCTCGTGTGTTCAGCACTCCACAGTGCGTTTGACATGCGGATACAGCGATATCTTCGGTTTCGTTGGGTTTCCAGCTGACATATGCATTTTCAGTGATAATCCTCTTGATTCTTCTGTGACAAGTGTAGAATCACCGAAATCGCTGTTTTCGTGCTATTGAATGCGAAAAACAACTTTTGTGGTGTTTTCAGCACTCCGCAGTGCGTTTGATATGCGGAAACAGCGATATCTTCGGTTTCGTTGGGTTTCCAGCTAAGACATGCATTTTCAGTGATAATCTTCGAGTTTCTTCTGTGACAAGCGTGCAGAATCACAGAAATCGCTGTTTTCGTGCTATTTACTGCGAAAAACTCGTTTTCTCGTGTGTTCAGCACTCCACAGTGCGTTTGACATGCGAATACGGCGATATCTTCGGTTTCGTTGGGTTTCCAGCTGACATATGCATTTTCAGTGATAATCCTCTTGATTCTTCTGTGACAAGTGTAGAATCACCGAAATCGCTGTTTTCGTGCTATTGAATGCGAAAAACAACTTTTGTGGTGTTTTCAGCACTCCACAGTGCGTTTGACATGCGGAAACTGCAATATCTTCGGTTTTCGTTGGGTTTCCAGATGAGATATGCATTTTCAGTGATAATCCTCATGATTCTTCTGTGACAAGTGTAGAATCACCGAAATCGCTGTTTTCGTGCTATTTAATGCGAAAAACACGTTTTCTGGTGTTTTCAACATTCCACAGTGCGTATGATATGCGGAAACAGCGATATCTTCGTTTTCGTGGGGTTGCCAGCAGAGACATGCATTTTCAGTGATAATCTTCGAGTGTCTCCTGTGACAAGCGTGCAGAATAATCGAAATCGCTGTTTTCGTGCTATTTAATGCAATAAACACGTTTTCATGTGTTTTCAGCACTCCACAATGCGTTTGACATTCGGATACAGCGATATCTTCGGATTCGTTGGGTTTCCAGCTATGATATGCATTTTCAGTTATAATCTTCATGATTCTTCTGTGACAAGTGTGCAGAATCACCGAAATCGCTGTTTTGGTGCTCTTCAATGTGAAAAACACGTTTTGTGGTGTTTTCAACATTCCACAGTGCGTTTGATATGCGGAAACTGCGATATCTTCGGTTTCGTTGGGTTTCCAGATGAGATATGCATTTTCAGTGATAATGTTCATGATTCTTCTGTGACAAGTGTGCAGAATCACCGAGATCGCTGTTTTGGTGCTCTTCAATGTGAAAAACACGTTTTCAGGTGTTTTCAGCACTCCACAGTGCGTTCGACATTCGGATACAGCGATATCTTCGGTTACGTTGGGTTTCCAGCTATGATATGCATTTTCAGTTATAATCTTCAGGATTCTTCTGTGACAAGTGTAGAATCACCGAAATCGCTGTTTTCGTGCTATTTAATGCGAAAAACTCGTTTTCTGGTGTTTTCAGCACTCCACAGTGCGTTTGATATGCGGAAACTGCGATATCTTCGGTTTCGTTGGGTTTCCAGCTAAGACATGCATTTTCAGTGATAATCTTCGAGTTTCTTCTGTGACAAGCGTGCAGAATCACAGAAATCGCTGTTTTCGTGCTATTTACTGCGAAAAACTCGTTTTCTCGTGTGTTCAGCACTCCACAGTGCGTTTGACATGCGAATACGGCGATATCTTCGGTTTCGTTGGGTTTCCAGCTGACATATGCATTTTCAGTGATAATCCTCTTGATTCTTCTGTGACAAGTGTAGTATCACCGAAATCGCTGTTTTCGTGCTATTGAATGCGAAAAACAACTTTTGTGGTGTTTTCAGCACTCCACAGTGCGTTTGACATGCGGAAACTGCAATATCTTCGGTTTTCGTTGGGTTTCCAGATGAGATATGCATTTTCAGTGATAATCCTCATGATTCTTCTGTGACAAGTGTAGAATCACCGAAATCGCTGTTTTCGTGCTATTTAATGCGAAAAACACGTTTCCTGGTGTTTTCAGAACTTCACGGTGCGTTTGATATGCGGAAACTGCGATATCTTCGTTTTCTTGGGGTTGCCAGCTCGGACAAGAATTTTCAGTGATAATCCTCATGATTCTTCTGTGACAAGTGTAGAATCACCGAAATCGCTGTTTTCGTGCTATTTAATGCGAAAAACACGTTTTCAGGTGTTTTCAGCACTCCACAGTGCGTTCGACATTCGGATACAGCGATATCTTCGGTTACGTTGGGTTTCCAGCTATGATATGCATTTTCAGTTATAATCTTCAGGATTCTTCTGTGACAAGTGTAGAATCACCGAAATCGCTGTTTTCGTGCTATTTAATGCGGAAAACTCGTTTTCTCGTGTGTTCAGCACTCCACAGTGCGTTTGACATGCGGATACGGCGATATCTTCGGTTTCGTTGGGTTTCCAGCTATGATATGCATTTTCAGTTATAATCTTCAGGATTCTTCTGTGACAAGTGTAGAATCACCGAAATCGCTGTTTTCGTGCTATTGAATGCGAAAAACAACTTTTGTGGTGTTTTCAGCACTCCACAGTGCGTTCGACATTCGGATACAGCGATATCTTCGGTTACGTTGGGTTTCCAGCTATGATATGCATTTTCAGTGATAATCCTCATGATTCTTCTGTGACAAGTGTGCAGAATCACAGAAATCGCTGTTTTCGTGCTATTTACTATGAAAAACTCGTTTTCTCGTGTGTTCAGCACTCCACAGTGCGTTTGACATGCGGATACGACGATATCTTCGGTTTCGTTGGGTTTCCAGATGAGATATGCATTTTCAGTGATAATCCTCATGATTCTTCTGTGACAAGTGTAGAATCACCGAAATCGCTGTTTTCGTGCTATTTAATGCGAAAAACACGTTTTCTGGCGTTTTCAGCACGTCACAGTGCGTTTGATATGCGGAAACTGCGATATCTTCGTTTTCGTGGGGTTTCCAGCTAAGATATGCAGTTTCTACGATAATCTTGGATATTCTTCTGTGAGAAGCTTGCAGAATCACAGAAATCGCTGTTTTCGTGCTATTTACTGCGAAAAACTTGTTTTCTCGTGTGTTCAGCACTCCACAGTGCGTTTGACATGCGGATACGGCGATATCTTCGTTTTCGTTGCGTTTCCAGATAAGCTATGCATTTTCAGTGATAATCTTCATGATTCTGCTGTTACAAGAGTGCAGAATCACCGAAATCGCTGTGGTCGTGCTATTGAATGCGAAAAACCCGTTTTCTGGTGCTTTCTGCACTCCACTGAGAGTTTCACATGCGGAAACTGCGGTATCGTCGGTTTCGTTGGGTTTCCATTTGAGATATGCATTTTCTACGAGAATCTTGGATATGCTTCGGTGAGAAGTATGCAGAATCTCCGAAATCGCTGTTTTCGTGCTATTTAATGCGAAAAACACGTTTTCTGGTATTTTCAGAACTTCACAGTGCGTTTGATATGCGGAAACTGCGATATCTTCGTTTTCGTGGGGTTTCCAGCTAAGACATGCATTTTCAGTGATAATCTTCGAGTTTCTTCTGTGACAAGCGTGCAGAATAACCGAAATCGCTGTTTTCGTGCTATTTAATGCGAAAAACACGTTTTCTAGCGTTTTCAGCACGTCACAGTGCGTTTGACATGCGGAAACTGCGATATCTTCGTTTTCGTGGGGTTTCCAGCTAAGATATGCAGTTTCTACGATAATCTTGGATATTCTTCTGTGAGAAGCTTGCAGAATCACAGAAATCGCTGTTTTCGTGCTATTGAATGCGAAAAACAACTTTTGTGGTGTTTTCAGCACTCCACAGTGCGTTTGACATGCGGAAACTGCAATATCTTCGGTTTTCGTTGGGTTTCCAGATGAGATATGCATTTTCAGTGACAATTTTGGATATTCTTCTGTGACAAGTGTGCAGAATCACCGAAATCGCTGTTTTCGTGCTATTGAATTCGAAAAACACGTTTTCTGGTGTTTTCAGCAATCCACAGAGCGTTTGATATGCCGAAACTGCGATATCTTCGTTTTCGTGTGGTTTCCAGCTGAGACATGCATTTTCTACGATAATCTCGGATATTCTTCTGTGAGAAGTTTGCAGAATCACAGAAATCGCTGTTTTCGTGCTATTTAATGCGGAAAACTCGTTTTCTCGTGTGTTCAGCACTCCACAGTGCGTTTGACATGCGGATACAGCGATATCTTCGGTTTCGTTGGGTTTCCAGATGAGATATGCATTTTCAGTGATAATCCTCCTGATTCTTCTGTGACAAGTGTGCAGAATCACCGAAATCGCTGTTTTCGTGCTATTTAATGCGAAAAACACGTTTTCTGGCGTTTTCAGCACGTCACAGTGCGTTTGATATGCGGAAACTGCGATATCTTCGTTTTCGTGGGGTTTCCAGGTAAGATATGCAGTTTCTACGATAATCTTGGATATTCTTCTGTGAGAAGCTTGCAGAATCACAGAAATCGCTGTTTTCGTGCTATTTAATGCGGAAAACTCGTTTTCTCGTGTGTTCAGCACTCCACAGTGCGTTTGACATGCGGATACAGCGATATCTTCGGTTTCGTTGGATTTCCAGATGAGATATGCATTTTCAGTGATAATGTTCATGATTCTTCTGTGACAAGTGTGCAGCATCACCGAGATCGCTGTTTTGGTGCTCTTCAATGTGAAAAACACGTTTTGTGGTGTTTTCAACATTCCACAGTGCGTTTGATATGCGGAAACTGCGATATCTTCGGTTTCGTTGGGTTTCCAGATGAGATATGCATTTTCAGTGACAATCTTGGATATTCTTCTGTGACAAGTGTGCAGAATCACCGAAATTGCAGTTTTCTTGCTATTGAATTCGAAAAACACGTTTTATGGTGTTTTCAGCACTCCGCAGTGCGTTTGATATGCGGAAACAGCGATATCTTCGTTTTCGTGGGGTTGCTAGCTCAGACATGAATTTTCAGTGATAATCCTCATGATTCTTCTGTGAAAAGTGTAGAATCACCGAAATCGCTGTTTTCGTGCTATTTAATGCGAGAAACACGTTTTCTGGGGTTTTCGACCACTCCACAGTTCGCTGGATATGCAGAACAGGAGATATCTTGGTTTTCGTGGGGTTTCTAGAAGAGATGTGCATTTTCCGCGATAATCATGGTGAGACTTCTGTTAGAAGTATGCAGAATCATCGAGATCGCACTTTTCGATCTATTTAATGCGAGAAACACGTTGTCTGGTGTTTTCACCACTCCACAGGTGGTTTGATATGCAGAACCGGCGATGTTTGGTTTTCGTGGGGTTTCAAGCTGAGATATGCATTTTCTGCGATCATCTTGGTGAGACCTCTGTCCGAAGTATTCAGAAACATCGAGATCGCTTTTTTCGACCTATTTAATGCGAGAAACACGTTATCTGGTGTTTTCACCACTCCACAGTGCGTTTGATATGCAGAACCAGCGATATCTTGGTTTTCGTGGGGTTTCAAGCTGAGATATGCATTTTTTACGATAATCTTGGTGAGACTTCTGTCCGAAGTATGCAGAATCATCGAGATCGCACTTTTCGAGCTATTTATTGCGAGAAACACGTTATCTGGTGTTTTCAGCACTCCACAGTGCGTTTGATATGCAGAACCAGCGATATCTGGGTTTTCGTGGGGTTTCAAGCTGAGATATGCATTTTTTACGATAATCTTGATGAGACTTCTGTCCGAAGTATGCTTAATCATCGAGATGGCTCGTTTGGACCTATTTAATGCGAGAAACACGTTATCTGGTGTTTTCACCACTCCACAGTGCGTATGATATGCAGAACCGGCGATATCTTGGTTTTCGTGGGGTTTCAAGCTGAGATATGCATTATCTGCTATAATCTTGGTGAGACTTCTGTCCGAAGTATGCAGAATCATCGAGATCGCTCTTTTCGAGCTATTTAATGCGAGAAGCAAGTTATCTGGTGTTTTCACCACTCCACAGTGCGTTTGATATGCAGAACCAGCGATATCTTGGTTTTTGTGGGGTTTCAAGCTCAGATATGCATTTTCTGCGATAATCTAGGTGAGACTTCTGTCAGAAGTATGCAGAATCATCGAGATCGCACTTTTCGAGCTATTTAATGCGAGAAACACGTTATCTGGTGTTTTCACCACTCCACAGTTGGTTTGATATGCAGAACCGGCGATGTTTGGTTTTCGTCGGGTTTCAAGCTCAGATATGCTTTATCTGCGACAATCATGGTGAGACTTCTGTTAGAAGTATGCAGAATCATCGAGTTCGTACTTTTCGAGCTATTTAATGCGAGAAACACGTATTCTGGGGTTTTCACCACTCCACAGTTCGTTGGATATGCAGAACAGGTGATATCTTGGTTTTCGTGGGGTTTCTAGCAGAGAAATGCATTTTCTGCGATAATCATGGTGAGACTTCTGTTAGAAGTATGCAGAACATCGAGATCGCACTTTTCGATCTATTTAATGCGAGAAACACGTTGTCTGGTGTTTTCACCACTCCACAGTTGGATTGATATGCAGAACCGGCGATGTTTGGTTTTCGTCGGGTTTCAAGTTGAGATATGCATTTTTTACGATAATCATGGTGAGACTTCTGTCCGAAGTATGCAGAATCATCGAGATCGCACTTTTCGAGCTATTTAATGCGAGAAACACGTTCTCTGGTGTTTTCAGCTCTCCACAGTGCGTTTGATATGCAGAACCAGCGATATCTGGGTTTTCGTGGGGTTTCAAGCTGAGATATGCATTTTTTACGATAATCTTGATGAGACTTCTGTCCGAAGTATGCTTAATCATCGAGATGGCTCGTTTGGAGCTATTTAATGCGAGAAACACGTTATCTGGTGTATTCACCACTCCACAGTGCGTATGATATGCAGAACCGGCGATATCTTGGTTTTCGTGGGGTTTCAAGCTGAGATATGCATTATCTGCGATAATCATGGTGAGACTTCTGTTAGAAGTATGCAGAATCATCGAGATCGCACTTTTCGATCTATTTAATGCGTGAAACACGTTGTCTGGTGTTTTCACCACTCCACAGTTGGTTTGATATGCAGAACCGGCGATGTTTGGTTTTCGTCGGGTTTCAAGCTGAGATATGCATTTTCTACGGTAATCTTGGTGAAACATCTGTCCGAAGTATGCAGAAACATCAAGAGCGCTCTTTTCGAGCTATTTAATGCGAGAAACACGTTTTCTGGTGTTTTCACCACACCACAGTTCGTTGGATGTGCAGAACCGGAGATATCTTGGTTTTCATGGGGTTTCAAGCTGAGATATGCATTTTCTGCGATAATCTTGGTGGGACTTCTGTTAGAAGTATGCAGAACATCGAGATCGCACTTTTCGATCTATTTAATGCGAGAAACACGTTGTCTGGTGTTTTCACCACTCCACAGTTGGATTGATATGCAGAACCAGCGATATCTTGGTTTTCGTGGGGTTTCAAGCTCAGATATGCATTTTCTGCGATAATCTTGGTGAGACTTCTGTCAGAAGTATGCAGAATCATCGAGATCGCACTTTTCGAGCTATTTAATGCGAGAAACACGTTATCTGGTGTTTTCACCACTCCACAGTGCGTTTGATATGCAGAACCGGCGATATCTTGGTTTTTGTGGGTTTTCAAACTGAGATATGCATTTTTTACGATAATCTTGGTGAGACTTCTGTCCGAAGTATGCAGAAACATCGAGATCGCTCTTTTCGACCTATTTAATGCGAGAAACACGTTATCTGGTGTTTTCAGCACTCCACAGTGCGTTTGATATGCAGAACCAGCGATATCTGGGTTTTCGTGGGGTTTCAAGCTGAGATATGCATTTTTTACGATAATCTTGATGAGTCTCCTGTCCGAAGTATGCTTAATCATCGAGATGGCTCGTTTGGACCTATTTAATGCGAGAAACACGTTATCTGGTGTTTTCACCACTCCACAGTGCGTATGATATGCAGAACCGGCGATATCTTGGTTTTCGTGGGGTTTCAAGCTGAGATATGCCTTATCTGCGATAATCATGGTGAGACTTCTGTTAGAAGTATGCAGAATCATCGAGATCGCACTTTTCGATCTATTTAATGCGAGAAACACGTTGTCTGGTGTTTTCACCACTCCACAGTTGGTTTGATATGCAGAACCGGCGATGTTTGGTTTTCGTCGGGTTTCAAGCTCAGATATGCATTTTCTTCGGATATCTTGGTGAAACATCTGTCCGAAGTATGCAGAAACATCAAGAGCGCTCTTTTCGAGCTATTTAATGCGAGAAACACGTTTTCTGGGGTTTTCACCACACCACAGTTCGTTGGATGTGCAGAACCGGAGATATCTTGGTTTTCGTGGGGTTTCAAGCTGAGATATGCATTTTCTGCGATAATCTTTGTGAGACTTCTGTTAGAAGTATGCAGAACATCGAGATCGCACTTTTCGATCTATTTAATGCGAGAAACACGTTGTCTGGTGTTTTCACCACTCCACAGTTGGTTTGATATGCAGAACCGGCGATGTTTGGTTTTCGTGGGGTTTCTAGCAGGGATATGCATTTTCTGCGATAATCATTGTGAGACTTCTGTTAGAAGTATGCAGAATCATCGAGATCGCACTTTTCGATCTATTTAATGCGAGAAACACGTTGTCTGGTGTTTTCACCACTCCACAGTTGGTTTGATATGCAGAACCAGCGATATCTTGGTTTTCGTGGGGTTTCAAGCCGAGATATGCATTTTTTACGATAATCTTGATGAGACTTCTGTCCGAAGTATGCAGAATCATCGAGATCGCTCGTTTCGAGCTATTTAATTCGAGAAACACGTTATCTGGTGTTTTCAGCACTCCGCAGTGCGTTTGATATGCAGAACCACCGATATCTGGGTTTTCGTGGGGTTTCAAGCTGAGATATGCATTTTTTACGATAATCTTGATGAGACTTCTGTCCGAAGTATGCTTAATCATCGAGATCGCTCATTTCGACCTATTTAATGCGAGACACACGTTATCTGGTGTTTTCACCACTCCACAGTGCGTATTATATGCAGAACCGGCGATATCTTGGTTTTCGTGGGGGTTCAAGCTGAGATATGCATTTTCTGCGATAAGCTTGGTGAGACATTTGTCCGAAGTATGCAGAAACATCGAGAGCGCTCTTTTCGAGCTATTTAATGCGAGAAACACGATTTCTGGGGTTTTCACCACTCCACAGTTATTTGGATATGCAGAACCGGCGATATCTTGGTTTTTGTGGGGGTTCAAGCTGAGATATGCATTTTTTACGATAATCTTGGTGAGACTTCTGTCCGAAGTATGCTTAATCATCGAGATCGCTCTATTCGAGCTATTTAATGCGAGAAACACGTTATATGGTGTTTTCAGCACTCCACAGTACGTTGGATATACAGAACAGGAGATATCTTGGTTTTCGTGGGGTTTCTAGCAGAGATATGCATTTTCTGCGATAATCATGGTGAGAGTTCTGTTAGAAGTATGCAGAATCATCGAGATCGCACTTTTCGATCTATTTAATGCAAGAAACACGTTGTCTGGTGTTTTCACCACTCCACAGTGCGTATGATATGCAGAACCGGCGATATCTTGGTTTTCGTGGGGTTTCAAGCTGAAATATGCATTTTCTGCGATAATCTTTGTGTTTCTAATACAACCCGTAATTATAATAAACCCGTTTTCTGGTGTTTTCTGCATTCCACTGAGAGTTTCACATGCGGAAACTGCGGTATCTTCGGTTTCGTTGGGTTTCCAGATGAGATATGCATTTTCAGTGACAATTTTGGATATTCTTCTGTGACAAGTGTGCAGAATCACCGAAATCGCTGTTTTCGTGCTATTGAATTCGAAAAACACGTTTTCTGGTGTTTTCAGCAATCCACAGAGCGTTTGATATGCCGAAACTGCGATATCTTCGTTTTCGTGGGGTTTCCAGCTGAGACATGCATTTTCTACGATAATCTCGGATATTCTTCTGTGAGAAGTTTGCAGAATCACAGAAATCGCTGTTTTCGTGCTATTTAATGCGGAAAACTCGTTTTCTCGTGTGTTCAGCACTCCACAGTGCGTTTGACATGCGGATACAGCGATATCTTCGGTTTCGTTGGGTTTCCAGCTGACATATGCATTTTCAGTGATAATCCTCTTGATTCTTCTGTGACAAGTGTAGAATCACCGAAATCGCTGTTTTCGTGCTATTGAATGCGAAAAACAACTTTTGTGGTGTTTTCAGCACTCCGCAGTGCGTTTGATATGCGGAAACAGCGATATCTTCGGTTTCGTTGGGTTTCCAGCTAAGACATGCATTTTCAGTGATAATCTTCGAGTTTCTTCTGTGACAAGCGTGCAGAATCACAGAAATCGCTGTTTTCGTGCTATTTACTGCGAAAAACTCGTTTTCTCGTGTGTTCAGCACTCCACAGTGCGTTTGACATGCGAATACGGCGATATCTTCGGTTTCGTTGGGTTTCCAGCTGACATATGCATTTTCAGTGATAATCCTCTTGATTCTTCTGTGACAAGTGTAGAATCACCGAAATCGCTGTTTTCGTGCTATTGAATGCGAAAAACAACTTTTGTGGTGTTTTCAGCACTCCACAGTGCGTTTGACATGCGGAAACTGCAATATCTTCGGTTTTCGTTGGGTTTCCAGATGAGATATGCATTTTCAGTGATAATCCTCATGATTCTTCTGTGACAAGTGTAGAATCACCGAAATCGCTGTTTTCGTGCTATTTAATGCGAAAAACACGTTTTCTGGTGTTTTCAACATTCCACAGTGCGTATGATATGCGGAAACAGCGATATCTTCGTTTTCGTGGGGTTGCCAGCAGAGACATGCATTTTCAGTGATAATCTTCGAGTGTCTCCTGTGACAAGCGTGCAGAATAATCGAAATCGCTGTTTTCGTGCTATTTAATGCAATAAACACGTTTTCATGTGTTTTCAGCACTCCACAATGCGTTTGACATTCGGATACAGCGATATCTTCGGATTCGTTGGGTTTCCAGCTATGATATGCATTTTCAGTTATAATCTTCATGATTCTTCTGTGACAAGTGTGCAGAATCACCGAAATCGCTGTTTTGGTGCTCTTCAATGTGAAAAACACGTTTTGTGGTGTTTTCAACATTCCACAGTGCGTTTGATATGCGGAAACTGCGATATCTTCGGTTTCGTTGGGTTTCCAGATGAGATATGCATTTTCAGTGATAATGTTCATGATTCTTCTGTGACAAGTGTGCAGAATCACCGAGATCGCTGTTTTGGTGCTCTTCAATGTGAAAAACACGTTTTCAGGTGTTTTCAGCACTCCACAGTGCGTTCGACATTCGGATACAGCGATATCTTCGGTTACGTTGGGTTACCAGCTGACATATGCATTTTCAGTTATAATCTTCAGGATTCTTCTGTGACAAGTGTAGAATCACCGAAATCGCTGTTTTCGTGCTATTTAATGCGAAAAACTCGTTTTCTGGTGTTTTCAGCACTCCACAGTGCGTTTGATATGCGGAAACTGCGATATCTTCGGTTTCGTTGGGTTTCCAGCTAAGACATGCATTTTCAGTGATAATCTTCGAGTTTCTTCTGTGACAAGCGTGCAGAATCACAGAAATCGCTGTTTTCGTGCTATTTACTGCGAAAAACTCGTTTTCTCGTGTGTTCAGCACTCCACAGTGCGTTTGACATGCGAATACGGCGATATCTTCGGTTTCGTTGGGTTTCCAGCTGACATATGCATTTTCAGTGATAATCCTCTTGATTCTTCTGTGACAAGTGTAGTATCACCGAAATCGCTGTTTTCGTGCTATTGAATGCGAAAAACAACTTTTGTGGTGTTTTCAGCACTCCACAGTGCGTTTGACATGCGGAAACTGCAATATCTTCGGTTTTCGTTGGGTTTCCAGATGAGATATGCATTTTCAGTGATAATCCTCATGATTCTTCTGTGACAAGTGTAGAATCACCGAAATCGCTGTTTTCGTGCTATTTAATGCGAAAAACACGTTTCCTGGTGTTTTCAGAACTTCACGGTGCGTTTGATATGCGGAAACTGCGATATCTTCGTTTTCTTGGGGTTGCCAGCTCGGACAAGAATTTTCAGTGATAATCCTCATGATTCTTCTGTGACAAGTGTAGAATCACCGAAATCGCTGTTTTCGTGCTATTTAATGCGAAAAACACGTTTTCAGGTGTTTTCAGCACTCCACAGTGCGTTCGACATTCGGATACAGCGATATCTTCGGTTACGTTGGGTTTCCAGCTATGATATGCATTTTCAGTTATAATCTTCAGGATTCTTCTGTGACAAGTGTAGAATCACCGAAATCGCTGTTTTCGTGCTATTTAATGCGGAAAACTCGTTTTCTCGTGTGTTCAGCACTCCACAGTGCGTTTGACATGCGGATACGGCGATATCTTCGGTTTCGTTGGGTTTCCAGCTATGATATGCATTTTCAGTTATAATCTTCAGGATTCTTCTGTGACAAGTGTAGAATCACCGAAATCGCTGTTTTCGTGCTATTGAATGCGAAAAACAACTTTTGTGGTGTTTTCAGCACTCCACAGTGCGTTCGACATTCGGATACAGCGATATCTTCGGTTACGTTGGGTTTCCAGCTATGATATGCATTTTCAGTGATAATCCTCATGATTCTTCTGTGACAAGTGTGCAGAATCACAGAAATCGCTGTTTTCGTGCTATTTACTATGAAAAACTCGTTTTCTCGTGTGTTCAGCACTCCACAGTGCGTTTGACATGCGGATACGACGATATCTTCGGTTTCGTTGGGTTTCCAGATGAGATATGCATTTTCAGTGATAATCCTCATGATTCTTCTGTGACAAGTGTAGAATCACCGAAATCGCTGTTTTCGTGCTATTTAATGCGAAAAACACGTTTTCTGGCGTTTTCAGCACGTCACAGTGCGTTTGATATGCGGAAACTGCGATATCTTCGTTTTCGTGGGGTTTCCAGCTAAGATATGCAGTTTCTACGATAATCTTGGATATTCTTCTGTGAGAAGCTTGCAGAATCACAGAAATCGCTGTTTTCGTGCTATTTACTGCGAAAAACTTGTTTTCTCGTGTGTTCAGCACTCCACAGTGCGTTTGACATGCGGATACGGCGATATCTTCGTTTTCGTTGCGTTTCCAGATAAGCTATGCATTTTCAGTGATAATCTTCATGATTCTGCTGTTACAAGAGTGCAGAATCACCGAAATCGCTGTGGTCGTGCTATTGAATGCGAAAAACCCGTTTTCTGGTGCTTTCTGCACTCCACTGAGAGTTTCACATGCGGAAACTGCGGTATCGTCGGTTTCGTTGGGTTTCCATTTGAGATATGCATTTTCTACGAGAATCTTGGATATGCTTCGGTGAGAAGTATGCAGAATCTCCGAAATCGCTGTTTTCGTGCTATTTAATGCGAAAAACACGTTTTCTGGTATTTTCAGAACTTCACAGTGCGTTTGATATGCGGAAACTGCGATATCTTCGTTTTCGTGGGGTTTCCAGCTAAGACATGCATTTTCAGTGATAATCTTCGAGTTTCTTCTGTGACAAGCGTGCAGAATAACCGAAATCGCTGTTTTCGTGCTATTTAATGCGAAAAACACGTTTTCTAGCGTTTTCAGCACGTCACAGTGCGTTTGACATGCGGAAACTGCGATATCTTCGTTTTCGTGGGGTTTCCAGCTAAGATATGCAGTTTCTACGATAATCTTGGATATTCTTCTGTGAGAAGCTTGCAGAATCACAGAAATCGCTGTTTTCGTGCTATTGAATGCGAAAAACAACTTTTGTGGTGTTTTCAGCACTCCACAGTGCGTTTGACATGCGGAAACTGCAATATCTTCGGTTTTCGTTGGGTTTCCAGATGAGATATGCATTTTCAGTGACAATTTTGGATATTCTTCTGTGACAAGTGTGCAGAATCACCGAAATCGCTGTTTTCGTGCTATTGAATTCGAAAAACACGTTTTCTGGTGTTTTCAGCAATCCACAGAGCGTTTGATATGCCGAAACTGCGATATCTTCGTTTTCGTGTGGTTTCCAGCTGAGACATGCATTTTCTACGATAATCTCGGATATTCTTCTGTGAGAAGTTTGCAGAATCACAGAAATCGCTGTTTTCGTGCTATTTAATGCGGAAAACTCGTTTTCTCGTGTGTTCAGCACTCCACAGTGCGTTTGACATGCGGATACAGCGATATCTTCGGTTTCGTTGGGTTTCCAGATGAGATATGCATTTTCAGTGATAATCCTCCTGATTCTTCTGTGACAAGTGTGCAGAATCACCGAAATCGCTGTTTTCGTGCTATTTAATGCGAAAAAACCCGTTTTCTGGCGTTTTCAGCACGTCACAGTGCGTTTGATATGCGGAAACTGCGATATCTTCGTTTTCGTGGGGTTTCCAGGTAAGATATGCAGTTTCTACGATAATCTTGGATATTCTTCTGTGAGAAGCTTGCAGAATCACAGAAATCGCTGTTTTCGTGCTATTTAATGCGGAAAACTCGTTTTCTCGTGTGTTCAGCACTCCACAGTGCGTTTGACATGCGGATACAGCGATATCTTCGGTTTCGTTGGATTTCCAGATGAGATATGCATTTTCAGTGATAATGTTCATGATTCTTCTGTGACAAGTGTGCAGCATCACCGAGATCGCTGTTTTGGTGCTCTTCAATGTGAAAAACACGTTTTGTGGTGTTTTCAACATTCCACAGTGCGTTTGATATGCGGAAACTGCGATATCTTCGGTTTCGTTGGGTTTCCAGATGAGATATGCATTTTCAGTGACAATCTTGGATATTCTTCTGTGACAAGTGTGCAGAATCACCGAAATTGCAGTTTTCTTGCTATTGAATTCGAAAAACACGTTTTATGGTGTTTTCAGCACTCCGCAGTGCGTTTGATATGCGGAAACAGCGATATCTTCGTTTTCGTGGGGTTGCCAGCTCAGACATGAATTTTCAGTGATAATCCTCATGATTCTTCTGTGAAAAGTGTAGAATCACCGAAATCGCTGTTTTCGTGCTATTTAATGCGAAAAACACGTTTTCAGGTGTTTTCAGCACTCCACAGTGCGTTCGACATTCGGATACAGCGATATCTTCGGTTACGTTGGGTTTCCAGCTATGATATGCATTTTCAGTTATAATCTTCAGGATTCTTCTGTGACAAGTGTAGAATCACCGAAATCGCTGTTTTCGTGCTATTTAATGCGAAAAACTCGTTTTCTGGTGTTTTCAGCACTCCACAGTGCGTTTGATATGCGGAAACTGCGATATCTTCGGTTTCGTTGGGTTTCCAGCTAAGACATGCATTTTCAGTGATAATCTTCGAGTTTCTTCTGTGACAAGCGTGCAGAATCACAGAAATCCCTGTTTTCGTGCTATTTACTGCGAAAAACTCGTTTTCTCGTGAGTTCAGCACTCCACAGTGCGTTTGACATTCGGATACAGCGATATCTTCGGATTCGTTGGGTTTCCAGCTATGATATGCATTTTCAGTTATAATCTTCATGATTCTTCTGTGACAAGTGTAGAATCACCGAAATCGCTGTTTTCGTGCTATTTAATGCGAAAAACCCGTTTTCTGGTGTTTTCTGCATTCCACTGAGAGTTTCACATGCGGAAACTGCGGTATCTTCGGTTTCGTTGGGTTTCCAGATGAGATATGCATTTTCAGTGACAATTTTGGATATTGTTCTGTGACAAGTGTGCAGAATCACCGAAATCGCTGTTTTCGTGCTATTGAATTCGAAAAACACGTTTTCTGGTGTTTTCAGCAATCCACAGAGCGTTTGATATGCCGAAACTGCGATATCTTCGTTTTCGTGTGGTTTCCAGCTGAGACATGCATTTTCTACGATAATCTCGGATATTCTTCTGTGAGAAGTTTGCAGAATCACAGAAATCGCTGTTTTCGTGCTATTTAATGCGGAAAACTCGTTTTCTCGTGTGTTCAGCACTCCACAGTGCGTTTGACATGCGGATACAGCGATATCTTCGGTTTCGTTGGGTTTCCAGATGAGATATGCATTTTCAGTGATAATGTTCATGATTCTTCTGTGACAAGTGTGCAGAATCACCGAGATCGCTGTTTTGGTGCTCTTCAATGTGAAAATCACGTTTTGTGGTGTTTTCAACATTCCACAGTGCGTTTGATATGCGGAAACTGCGATATCTTCGGTTTCGTTGGGTTTCCAGATGAGATATGCATTTTCAGTGACAATCTTGGATATTCTTCTGTGACAAGTGTGCAGAATCACCGAAATTGCAGTTTTCTTGCTATTGAATTCGAAAAACACGTTTTATGGTGTTTTCAGCACTCCGCAGTGCGTTTGATATGCGGAAACAGCGATATCTTCGTTTTCGTGGGGTTGCCAGCTCAGACATGAATTTTCAGTGATAATCCTCATGATTCTTCTGTGACAAGTGTAGAATCACCGAAATCGCTGTTTTCGTGCTATTTAATGCGAAAAACTCGTTTTCAGGTGTTTTCAGCACTCCACAGTGCGTTCGACATTCGGATACAGCGATATCTTCGGTTACGTTGGGTTTCCAGCTATGATATGCATTTTCAGTTATAATCTTCAGGATTCTTCTGTGACAAGTGTAGAATCACCGAAATCGCTGTTTTCGTGCTATTTAATGCGGAAAACTCGTTTTCTCGTGTGTTCAGCACTCCACAGTGCGTTTGACATGCGGATACAGCGATATCTTCGGTTTCGTTGGGTTTCCAGATGAGATATGCATTTTCAGTGATAATGTTCATGATTCTTTTGTGACAAGTGTGCAGAATCACCGAGATCGCTGTTTTGGTGCTCTTCAATGTGAAAAACACGTTTTGTGATGTTTTCAACATTCCACAGTGCGTATGATATGCGGAAACTGCGATATCTTCGGTTTCGTTGTGTTTCCAGATGAGATATGCATTTTCAGTGACAATCTTGGATATTCTTCTGTGACAAGTGTGCAGAATCACCGAAATTGCAGTTTTCTTGCTATTGAATTCGAAAAACACGTTTTATGGTGTTTTCAGCACTCCGCAGTGCGTTTGATATGCGGAAATAGCGATATCTTCGTTTTCGTGGGGTTGCCAGCTCAGACATGAATTGTCAGTGATAATCCTCATGATTCTTCTGTGATAAGTGTAGAATCACCGAAATCGCTGTTTTCGTGCTATTTAATGCGAAAAACACGTTTTCAGGTGTTTTCAGCACTCCACAGTGCGTTCGACATTCGGATACAGCGATATCTTCGGTTTTCGTTGGGTTTCCAGATGAGATATGCATTTTCAGTGTTAATCCTCATGATTCTTCTGTGACAAGTGTAGAATCACCGAAATCGCTGTTTTCGTGCTATTTAATGCGAAAAACCCGTTTTCTGGTGTTTTCTGCATTCCACTGAGAGTTTCACATGCGGAAACTGCGGTATCTTCGGTTTCGTTGGGTTTCCAGATGAGATATGCATTTTCAGTGACAATCTTGGATATTCTTCTGTGACAAGTGTGCAGAATCACCGAAATTGCAGTTTTCTTGCTATTGAATTCGAAAAACACGTTTTATGGTGTTTTCAGCACTCCGCAGTGCGTTTGATATGCGGAAACAGCGATATCTTCGTTTTCGTGGGGTTGCCAGCTCAGACATGAATTTTCAGTGATAATCCTCATGATTCTTCTGTGACAAGTGTAGAATCACCGAAATCGCTGTTTTCGTGCTACTTAATGCGAAAAACACGTTTTCTGGAGTTTTCAACATTCCACAGTGCGTTTGATATGCGGAAACTGCGATATCTACGGTTTCGTTGGGTTTCCAGCTAAGACATGCATTTTCAGTGATAATCTTGGAGTTTCTTCTGTGACAAGCGTGCAGAATCACAGAAATCGCTGTTTTCGTGCTATTTACTGCGAAAAACTCGTTTTCTCGTGTGTTCAGCACTCCACAGTGCGTTTGACATGCGGATACGGCGATATCTTCGGTTTCGTTGGGTTTCCAGCTAACACATGCATTTTCAGTGATAATCTTCGAGTTTCGTCGGTGACAAGCGTGCAGAATAACCGAAATCGCTGTTTTCGTGCTATTTAATGCGAAAAACTCGTTTTCTCGTGTGTTCAGCACTCCACAGTGCGTTTGACATGCGGATACGGCGATATCTTCGGTTTCGTTGGGTTTCCAGCTGACATATGCATTTTCAGTGATAATCCTCATGATTCTTCTGTGACAAGCGTAGAATCACCGAAATCGCTGTTTTCGTGCTATTTAATGCGAAAAACACGTTTTCTGGGGTTTTTAACATTCCACAGTGCGTTTGATATGCGGAAACTGCGATATCTTCGGTTTCGTTGGGTTTCCAGCTAAGACATGCATTTTCAGTGATAATCTTCGAGTTTCTTCTGTGACAAGCGTTCAGAATAACCAAAATCGCTGTTTTCGTGCTATTTAATGCGAAAAACACGTTTTCTGGTGTTTTCAGAACTTCACTGTGAGTTTGATACGCGGAAACTGCGATATCTTCGTTTTCGTGGGGTTTCCAGCTGAGATATGCATTTTCAGGGTTAATCTTTATGATTCTTCTGTGGCAAGTGTGCAGAATCACCGAAATTGCTGTTATCGTGCTATTGAATGCGAAAAACACGTTTTCTGGTGTTTTCTGCACTCCACTGTCAGTTTGACATGCGGCATCAGCGATATCTTCGTTTTCGTGGGGTTTCCAGCTGAGAAATGCATTTTCTACGATAATCTTGTATATCCTTCTGCGAGAAGTATGCAGAATCACCGAAATCGCTGTTTTCGTGCTATTGAATGCGAGAAACTCGTTTTCTGGTGTTTTGAGCACTCCACTGTGCGTTTGACATGCGGGTACAGCGATATCTTCGTTTCCCTTTGGTTTCCAGCTGGGACATGCATTTTCTACGATAAGCTTGGATATCCTTCCGCGAGAAGTAAGCAGAATCACCGAAATCGCTGTTTTCGTGCTATTGAGTGCGAGAAACTCGTTTTCTGGTGTTTTGAGCACTCCACTGTGCGTTTGACATGTGGGTACAGCGATATCGTCGTTTTCGTGTGATTACCAGCTAAGACATGCATTTTCAGTGATAATCTTCGAGTTTCTTCTGTGACAAGCGTTCAGAATAACCGAAATCGCTGTTTTCCTGCTATTTAATGCGAAAAACACGTTTTCTGGTGTTTTCAGAGCTTCACTGTGAGTTTGATACGCGGAAACTGCGATATCTTCGGTTTCGTTGGGTTTCCAGATGAGATATGCATTTTCAGTGATAATCTTCATGATTCTTCTGTGACAAGTGTGCAGAAATACCGAAATCGCTGTTTTCGTGCTATTTAATGCGAAATACACGTTTTCTGGTGTTTTCAGCACTCCACAGTGCGTTTGACATGCGGATACGGCGATATCTTCGGTTTCGTTGGGTTACCAGCTGACATATGCATTTTCAGTGATAATCCTCTTGATTCTTCTGTGACAAGTGTAGAATCACCGAAATCGCTGTTTTCGTGCTACTTAATGCGAAAAACACGTTTTCTGGGGTTTTCAACATTCCACAGTGCGTTTGATATGCGGAAACTGCGATATCTACGGTTTCGTTGGGTTTCCAGCTAAGACATGCATTTTCAGTGATAATCTTGGAGTTTCTTCTGTGACAAGCGTGCAGAATCACAGAAATCGCTGTTTTCGTGCTATTTACTGCGAAAAACTCGTTTTCTCGTGTGTTCAGCACTCCACAGTGCGTTTGACATGCGGATACGGCGATATCTTCGGTTTCGTTGGGTTTCCAGCTAACACATGCATTTTCAGTGATAATCTTCGAGTTTCGTCGGTGACAAGCGTGCAGAATAACCGAAATCGCTGTTTTCGTGCTATTTAATGCGAAAAACTCGTTTTCTCGTGTGTTCAGCACTCCACAGTGCGTTTGACATGCGGATACGGCGATATCTTCGGTTTCGTTGGGTTTCCAGCTGACATATGCATTTTCAGTGATAATCCTCATGATTCTTCTGTGACAAGCGTAGAATCACCGAAATCGCTGGTTTCGTGAGATTTAATGCGAAAAACACGTTTTCTGGGGTTTTTAACATTCCACAGTGCGTTTGATAAGCGGAAACTGCGATATCTTCGGTTTCGTTGGGTTTCCAGCTAAGACATGCATTTTCAGTGATAATCTTCGAGTTTCTTCTGTGACAAGCGTTCAGAATAACCAAAATCGCTGTTTTCGTGCTATTTAATGCGAAAAACACGTTTTCTGGTGTTTTCAGAACTTCACTGTGAGTTTGATACGCGGAAACTGCGATATCTTCGTTTTCGTGGGGTTTCCAGCTGAGATATGCATTTTCAGGGTTAATCTTTATGATTCTTCTGTGGCAAGTGTGCAGAATCACCGAAATTGCTGTTATCGTGCTATTGAATGCGAAAAACACGTTTTCTGGTGTTTTCTGCACTCCACTGTCAGTTTGACATGCGGCATCAGCGATATCTTCGTTTTCGTGGGGTTTCCAGCTGAGAAATGCATTTTCTACGATAATCTTGTATATCCTTCTGCGAGAAGTATGCAGAATCACCGAAATCGCTGTTTTCGTGCTATTGAATGCGAGAAACTCGTTTTCTGGTGTTTTGAGCACTCCACTGTGCGTTTGACATGCGGGTACAGCGATATCTTCGTTTCCCTTTGGTTTCCAGCTGGGACATGCATTTTCTACGATAAGCTTGGATATCCTTCCGCGAGAAGTAAGCAGAATCACCGAAATCGCTGTTTTCGTGCTATTGAGTGCGAGAAACTCGTTTTCTGGTGTTTTGAGCACTCCACTGTGCGATTGACATGCGGGTACAGCGATATCGTCGTTTTCGTGTGATTACCAGCTAAGACATGCATTTTCAGTGATAATCTTCGAGTTTCTTCTGTGACAAGCGTTCAGAATAACCGAAATCGCTGTTTTCCTGCTATTTAATGCGAAAAACACGTTTTCTGTTGTTTTCAGAGCTTCACTGTGAGTTTGATACGCGGAAACTGCGATATCTTCGGTTTCGTTGGGTTTCCAGATGAGATATGCATTTTCAGTGATAATCTTCATGATTCTTCTGTGACAAGTGTGCAGAAATACCGAAATCGCTGTTTTCGTGCTATTTAATGCGAAATACACGTTTTCTGGTGTTTTCAGCACTCCACAGTGCTTTTGATACGCTGATACAGCGATATCTTCGTTTCCGTGGGGTTTACAGCTGGGACATGCATTTTCTACGATAAGCTTGGATATCCTTCCGCGAGAAGTATGCAGAATCGGCGAAATCGCTGTTTTCGTGCTATTTAATGCGAAAAACACGTTTTCTGGTGTTTTCAGCACTTCACAGTGCGTTTGACATGCGGCATCAGCGATATCTTCGTTTTCGTGGGGTTTCCAGCTGAGATATGCATTTCCTACGATAATCTTGGATATACTTCCGTGATAAGTATGCATAATCACCGAAATTGCAGTTTTCTTGCAATTGAGTGCGAAAAACACGTTTTCTGGCGTTTTCAGCACTCCACAGTGCTTTTGAAACGCTCCTACAGCGATATCTTCGTTTCCGTGGGGTTTCCAGCTGAGAAATGCATTTTCTACGATAATCTTGGATATCCTTCGTGGAGAAGTATGCAGAATCACCGAAAGCGCTGTTATCGTGCTGTTTAATGCGAAAAACACGTTTTCTGGTGTTTTCAGCACTTCACCGTGCGTTTGATATGCGGAAACTGCGATATCTTCGTTTTCGTGGGGTTTCCAGCTGACACATGCATTTTGTGCGATAATCTTGGATATTCTTCTGTGAGAAGTATGCAGAATCACCGAAATCGCTGGCTCGCAGCTATATAAAGCGAAATAACACGATTCCTGGTGTCCCAGCACTCCACAGTGCGTTTGACATTCGGATACAGCGATATCTTCGGTTTCGTTGGGTTTCCAGCTGGGACATGCATTTTGTGCGATAATCTTGGATATTCTTCTGTGAGAAGAATGCAGAATCACCGAAATCGCTGGCTCGCAGCTATATAAAGCGAAATAACACGATTCCTGGTGTCCCAGCACTCCACAGTGCGTTTGACATTCGGATACAGCGATATCTTCGGTTTTGTTGGGTTTCCAGCTGACATATGCATTTTCAGTGATCATCCTCATGATTCTTCTGTGACAAGTATGCAGAATCGCCGAGATCGCTGTATTGGTACTATTGAATGCGAAAAACACGTTTTATGGTGTTTTCAGCACGCCACAGTGCATTTGGCACGCTGATACACCGATATCTTCGTTTCCGTGGGGTTTCCAGCTGAGATATGCATTTCCTACGATAATCTTGGATATACATCCGTGATAAGTATGCATAATCACCGACATTGCAGTTTTCTTGCTATTGAATGCGAAAAACACGTTTTCTGGCGTTTTCAGCACTTCACAGTGCGTTTGATATGCGGAAACTGCGGTATCTTCGTTTCCGTGGGGTTTCCAGCTGAGAAATGCATTTACTACGATAATCATGGATATCCTTCTTGGAGAAGTATGCAGGATCACCGAAAGCGCTGTTATCGTGCAGTTTAATGCGAAAAACACGTTTTCTGGCGTTTTCAGCACTCCACAGTGCTTTTGATACGCTGATCCAGCGATATCGTCGATTTCGTGTGGTTGCCAGCTAAGACATGCATTTTCAGTGATAATCTTCGAGTTTCTTCTGTGACAAGCGTTCAGAATAACCGAAATCGCTGTTTTCGTGCTATTTAATGCGAAAAACACGTTTTCTGGTGTTTTCAGCACTTCACAGTGCGTTTGACATGCGGCATCAGCGATATCTTCGTTTTCGTGGGGTTTCCAGCTGAGATATGCAATTCCTACGATAATCTTGGATATACATCCGTGATAAGTATGCATAATCACCGACATTGCAGTTTTCTTGCTATTGAATGCGAAAAACACGTTTTCTGCCGTTTTCAGACCTCCACAGTGCTTTTGATACGCTGATACAGCGATATCTTCGTTTTCGGGGGGTTTCCAGCAGAGACATGCATTTTCTACGATAATCTTGGATATCCTTCTTGGAGAAGTATGCAGAATCACCGAAATTGCAGTTTTCTTGCTATTGAATGCGAAAAACACGTTTTCTGGCGTTTTCAGCACTCCACAGTGCTTTTGATACGCTGATACAGCGATATCTTCGTTTCCGTGGGGTTTCCAGCTGAGAAATGCATTTTCTACGATAATCTTGGATATCCTTCTTGGAGAAGTATGCAGAATCACCGAAAGCGCTGTTATCGTGCTGTTTAATGCGAAAAACACGTTTTCTGGTGTTTTCAGCACTCCACAGTGCGTTTGATATGCGGAAACTGCGATATCTTCGGTTTCGTTGGGTTTCCAGCTGAGATATGCATTTTCAGAGATAATCTTCGAGATGCTTCTGTGACAAGTGTGCAGAAATACCGAAATCGTTGTTTTCGTGCTATTTAATGCGAAATACACGTTTTCTGGTGTTTTCAGCAATCCACAGTGCGTTTGACATTCGGATACAGCGATATCTTCGGTTTCGTTGGGTTTCCAGCTGACATATGCATTTTCAGTGATCATCCTCATGATTCTTCTGTGACAAGTATGCAGAATCACCGAGATCGCTGTTTTGGGGCTATTGAATGCGAAAAACACGTTTTATGGTGTTTTCAGCACTCCACAGTGCTTTTGATACGCTGATACAGCGATATCTTCGTTTCCGTGGGGTTTCCAGCTGGGACATGCATTTTCTAGGATAAGCTTGGATATCCTTCTGCGAGAAGTATGCAGAATCACCGAAATCGCTGTTTTCGTGCTATTGAATGCGAGAAACTCGTTTTCTGGTGTTTTGAGCACTCCACTGTGCGTTTGACATGCGGGTACAGCGATATCTTCGTTTCCGTGTGGTTTCCAGCTGGGACATGCATTTTCTACGATAAGCTTGGATATCCTTCCGCGAGAAGTAAGCAGAATCACCGAAATCGCTGTTATCGTGCTGTTTAACGCGAAAAACACGTTTTCTGGTGTTTTCAGCACTTCACAGTGCGTTTGATATGCGGAAACTGCGATATCTTCGTTTTCGTGGGGTTTCCAGCTGAGACATGCATTTTTTGCGATAATCTTGGATATTCTTCTGTGAGAAGTATGCAGAATCACCGAAATTGCAGTTTTCTTGCTATTGAATGCGAAAAACTCGTTTTCTGGTGTTTTGAGCACTCCACTGTGCGTTTGACATACGGGTACAGCGATATCTTCGGTTACGTTGGGTTTCCAGATGAGATAAGCATTTTCAGTGATCATCCTCATGATTCTTCTATGACAAGTATGCAGAATCGCCGAGATCGCTGTTTTGGTACTATTGAATGCGAGAAACACGTTTTCTGGTGTTTTCAGCTCTCCACAGTGCTTTTGATACGCTGATACAGCGATATCTTCGTTTCCGTGGGGTTTCCAGCTGGGACATGCATTTTCTACGATAAGCTTGGATATTCTTCTGTGAGAAGTATGCAGAATAATCGAAATCGCTGTTTTCGTGCTATTGAATGCAAAAAATACGTTTTCTGGTGTTTTCAGCACTCCACAGTGCGTTTGGTACGCTGATACAGCGATATCTTCGTTTTCGTGTGGTTGCCAGCTAAGACATGCATTTTCAGTGATAATCTTCGAGTTTCTTCTGTGACAAGTGTGCAGAAATACCGAAATCGTTGTTTTCGTGCTATTTACTGCGAAATACACGTTTTCTGGTGTTTTCAGCAATCCACAGTGCGTTTGACATTCGGATACAGCGATATCTTCGGTTTCGTTGGGTTTCCAGCTGACATATGCATTTTCAGTGATCATCCTCATGATTCTTCTGTGACAAGTATGCAGAATCACCGAGATCGCTGTTTTGGGGCTATTGAATGCGAAAAACACGTTTTATGGTGTTTTCAGCACTCCACAGTGCTTTTGATACGCTGATACAGCGATATCTTCGTTTCCGTGAGGTTTCCAGCTGGGACATGCATTTTCTAGGATAAGCTTGGATATCCTTCTGCGAGAAGTATGCAGAATCACCGAAATCGCTGTTTTCGTGCTATTGAATGCGAGAAACTCGTTTTCTGGTGTTTTGAGCACTCCACTGTGCGATTGACATGCGGGTACAGCGATATCTTCGTTTCCGTGGGGTTTCCAGCTGGGACATGCATTTTCTACGATAAGCTTGGATATCCTTCCGCGAGAAGTAAGCAGAATCACCGAAATCGCCGTTTTCGTGCTATTGAATGCGAGAAACTCGTTTTCTGGTGTTTTGAGCACTCCACTGTGCGTTTGACATGCGGGTACAGCGATATCGTCGTTTTCGTGTGATTGCAAGCTAAGACATGCATTTTCAGTGATAATCTTCGAGATTCTTATGTGACAAGCGTTCAGAATAACCGAAATCGCTGTTTTCGTGCTATTTAATGCGAACAACACTTTTTCTGGTGTTTTCAGAACTTCACTGTGAGTTTGATACGCGGAAACTGCGATATCTTCGGTTTCGTTGGGTCTCCAGATGAGATATGCATTTTCAGTGATAATCTTCGAGTTTCTTCTGTGACATGTGTGCAGAAATACCGAAATCGCTGTTTTCGTGCTATTTAATGCGAAATACACGTTTTCTGGTGTTTTCAGCACTCCACAGTGCGTTTGACATTCGGATACAGCGATATTTTCGGTTTCGTTGGGTTTCCAGCTAACATATGCATTTTCAGTGATCATCCTCATGATTCTTCTGTGACAAGTATGCAGAATCACCGAGATCGCTGTTTTGGTGCTATTGAATGCGAAAAACACGTTTTATGGTGTTTTCAGCACTCCACAGTGCTTTTGATACGCTGATACAGCGATATCTTCGTTTCTGTAGGGTTTCCAGCTGGGACATGCATTTTCTACGATAAGCTTGGATATTCTTCTGTGAGAAGTATGCAGAATCACCGAAATTGCAGTTTTCTTGCTATTTAATGCGAAAAACACGTTTTCTGGTGTTTTGAGCACTCCACTGTGCGTTTGACATATGGGTACAGCGATATCTTCGGTTACGTTGGGTTTCCAGATGAGATAAGCATTTTCAGTGATAATCTTCATGATTCTTCTGTGACAACTATGCAGAATCACCGAAATCGCAGTTTTCGTGCTATTGAATGCGAAAAACACGTTTCCTGGTCCTTTCTGCACTCTACAATGCGTTTGATATGCGGAAATAGCGATATCTCCGTTTGCGTGGGGTTGCCAGCTGAGACATGCATTTTCAGTAATAATCTTCGAGTGTCTCCTGTGACAAGCGTGCAGAATAATCGAAATCGCTGTTTTCGTGCTATTGAATGCGAAAAACACGTTTTATGGTGTTTTCAGCACTCCACACTGCTTTTGATACGCTGATAGAGCGATATCTTCGTTTCCGTGGGGTTTCCAGCTAAGATATGCATTTCCTACGATAATCTTGGATATACTTCCGTGAGAAGTATGCATAATCACCGAAATTGCAGTTTACTTGCTATTGAATGCGAAAAACACGTTTTCTGGCGTTTTCAGCACTCCACAGTGCTTTTGATATGCGGAAACTGCGATATCTTCGTTTTCGTGGGGTTTCCAGCTGAGACATGCATTTTGTGCGATAATCTTGGATATTCTTCTGTGAGAAGTATGCAGAATCACCGAAATTGCAGTTTTCTTGCTATTGAATGCGAAAAACACGTTTTCTGGTGTTTTGAGCACTCCACTGTGCGTTTGACATACGGGTACAGCGATATCTTCGGTTACGTTGGGTTTCCAGATGAGATATGCATTTTCAGTGATCATCCTCATGATTCTTCTGTGACAAGTATGCAGAATCACCGAGATCGCTGTTTTGGTGCTATTGAATGCGAAAAACACGTTTTCTGTTGTTTTCAGCACTCCACAGTGCTTTTGATACGCTGATACAGCGATATCTTCGTTTCCGTAGGGTTTCCAGCTGGGACATGCATTTTCTACGATAAGCTTGGATATTCTTCTGTGAGAAGTATGCAGAATCACCGAAATTGCAGTTTTATTGCTATTGAATGCGAAAAACACGTTTTCTGGTGTTTTCAGCTCTCCACAGTGCTTTTGATACGCTGATACAGCGATATCTTCGTTTCCGTGGGGTTTCCAGCTGGGACATGCATTTTCTACGATAAGCTTGGATATTCTTCTGTGAGAAGTATGCAGAATCACCGAAATTGCAGTTTTATTGCTATTGAATGCGAAAAACACGTTTCCTGGTGTTTTCAGCACTCCACAGTGCGTTTGATATGCGGAAACTGCGATATCTTCGGTTTCGTTGCGTTTCCAGCTGAGATATGCATTTTCAGTGATAATCTTCGAGATGCTTCTGAAACAAGTGTGCAGATTCATCGAAATCGCTGTTTTCGTGCTATTGAATGCAAAAAACACGTTTTCTGGTGTTTTCAGCTCTCCACAGTGCTTTTGATACGCTGATACAGCGATATCTTCGTTTCCGTGGGGTTTCCAGCTGGGACATGCATTTTCTACGATAAGCTTGGATATTCTTCTGTGAGAAGTATGCAGAATCACCGAAATTGCAGTTTTATTGCTACTGAATGCGAAAAACACGTTTTCTGGTGTTTTGAGCACTCCACTGTGCGTTTGACATACGGGTACAGCGATATCTTCGGTTACGTTGGGTTTCCAGATGAGATATGCATTTTCAGTGATAATCTTCATGATTCTTCTGTGACAAGTGTGCAGAAATACCGAAATCGCTGTTTTCGTGCTATTTAATGCGAAATACACGTTTTCTGGTGTTTTCAGCACTCCACAGTGCGTATGACATTCGGATACAGCGATATCTTCGGTTTCGTTGGGTTTCCAGTTGAGATATGCATTTTCAGTGATAATCTTCACGATTCTGCTGTTACAAGTGTGCAGAAACACCGAAATCGCTGTTTTCGTGCTTTTGAATGCGAAAAACACGTTTTCTGGTGTTTTCAGCCCTCCACAGTGCGTTTGATATGCGGAAACTGCGATATCTTGGGTGTCGTTGTTGTTTCCAGCTGAGATATGCATTTTGAGTGATCATCCTCATGATTCTTCTGTGACAACTATGCAGAATCACCGAAATCGCAGTTTTCGTGCTATTGAATGCGAAAAACACGTTTCCTGGTGCTTTCTGCACTCTACAATGCGTTTGATAAGCGGAAATAGCGATATCTTCGTTTTCGTGGGGTTGCCAGCTGAGACGTGCATTTTCAGTGATAATCTTCGAGTGTCTCCTGTGACAAGCGTGCAGAATAATCGAAATCGCTGTTTTCGTGCTATTGAATGCGAAAAACACGTTTTATGGTGTTTTCAGCACTCCACAGTGCTTTTGATACGCTGATAGAGCGATATCTTCATTTCCGTGGGGTTTCCAGCTAAGATATGCATTTCCTACGAAAATCTTGGATATACTTCCGTGAGAAAAATGCATAATCACCGAAATTGCAGTTTTCTTGCTATTGAATGCGAAAAACACGTTTCCTGGTGTTTTCAGCACTCCACAGTGCGTTTGATATGCGGAAACTGCGATATCTTCGGTTTCGTTGGGTTTCCAGCTGAGATATGCATTTTCAGTGATAATCTTCGAGATGCTTCTGTGACAGGTGTGCAGATTCACCGAAATCGCTGTTTTCGTGCTATTGAATGCAAAAAATACGTTTTCTGGTGTTTTCAGCACTCCACAGTGCGTTTGACATTCGGATACAGCGATATCCTCGGTTTCGTTGGGTTTCCAGCTGACATATGCATTTTCAGTGATCATCCTCATGATTCTTCTGTGACAAGTATGCAGAATCACCGAGATCGCTGTTTTGGGGCTATTGAATGCGAAAAACACGTTTTATGGTGTTTTCAGCACTCCACAGTGCTTTTGATACGCTGATACAGCGATATCTTCGTTTCCGTGGGGTTTCCAGCTGGGACATGCATTTTCTAGGATAAGCTTGGATATCCTTCTGCGAGAAGTATGCAGAATCACCGAAATCGCTGTTTTCGTGCTATTGAATGCGAGAAACTCGTTTTCTGGTGTTTTGAGCACTCCACTGTGCGTTTGACATGCGGGTACAGCGATATCTTCGTTTCCGTGTGGTTTCCAGCTGGGACATGCATTTTCTACGATAAGCTTGGATATCCTTCCGCGAGAAGTAAGCAGAATCACCGAAATCGCTGTTATCGTGCTGTTTAACGCGAAAAACACGTTTTCTGGTGTTTTCAGCACTTCACAGTGCGTTTGATATGCGGAAACTGCGATATCTTCGTTTTCGTGGGGTTTCCAGCTGAGACATGCATTTTTTGCGATAATCTTGGATATTCTTCTGTGAGAAGTATGCAGAATCACCGAAATTGCAGTTTTCTTGCTATTGAATGCGAAAAACTCGTTTTCTGGTGTTTTGAGCACTCCACTGTGCGTTTGACATACGGGTACAGCGATATCTTCGGTTACGTTGGGTTTCCAGATGAGATAAGCATTTTCAGTGATCATCCTCATGATTCTTCTATGACAAGTATGCAGAATCACCGAGATCGCTGTTTTGGTGCTATTGAATGCGAAAAACACGTTTTCTGTTGTTTTCAGCACTCCACAGTGCTTTTGATACGCTGATACAGCGATATCTTCGTTTCCGTAGGGTTTCCAGCTGGGACATGCATTTTCTACGATAAGCTTGGATATTCTTCTGTGAGAAGTATGCAGAATCACCGAAATTGCAGTTTTATTGCTATTGAATGCGAAAAACACGTTTTCTGGTGTTTTCAGCTCTCCACAGTGCTTTTGATACGCTGATACAGCGATATCTTCGTTTCCGTGGGGTTTCCAGCTGGGACATGCATTTTCTACGATAAGCTTGGATATTCTTCTGTGAGAAGTATGCAGAATCACCGAAATTGCAGTTTTATTGCTATTGAATGCGAAAAACACGTTTCCTGGTGTTTTCAGCACTCCACAGTGCGTTTGATATGCGGAAACTGCGATATCTTCGGTTTCGTTGCGTTTCCAGCTGAGATATGCATTTTCAGTGATAATCTTCGAGTGTCTCCTGTGACAAGCGTGCAGAATAATCGAAATCGCTGTTTTCGTGCTATTGAATGCAAAAAATACGTTTTCTGGTGTTTTCAGCACTCCACAGTGCGTTTGGTACGCTGATACAGCGATATCTTCGTTTTCGTGTGGTTGCCAGCTAAGACATGCATTTTCAGTGATAATCTTCGAGTTTCTTCTGTGACAAGTGTGCAGAAATACCGAAATCGTTGTTTTCGTGCTATTTACTGCGAAATACACGTTTTCTGGTGTTTTCAGCAATCCACAGTGCGTTTGACATTCGGATACAGCGATATCTTCGGTTTCGTTGGGTTTCCAGCTGACATATGCATTTTCAGTGATCATCCTCATGATTCTTCTGTGACAAGTATGCAGAATCACCGAGATCGCTGTTTTGGGGCTATTGAATGCGAAAAACACGTTTTATGGTGTTTTCAGCACTCCACAGTGCTTTTGATACGCTGATACAGCGATATCTTCGTTTCCGTGAGGTTTCCAGCTGGGACATGCATTTTCTAGGATAAGCTTGGATATCCTTCTGCGAGAAGTATGCAGAATCACCGAAATCGCTGTTTTCGTGCTATTGAATGCGAGAAACTCGTTTTCTGGTGTTTTGAGCACTCCACTGTGCGATTGACATGCGGGTACAGCGATATCTTCGTTTCCGTGGGGTTTCCAGCTGGGACATGCATTTTCTACGATAAGCTTGGATATCCTTCCGCGAGAAGTAAGCAGAATCACCGAAATCGCCGTTTTCGTGCTATTGAATGCGAGAAACTCGTTTTCTGGTGTTTTGAGCACTCCACTGTGCGTTTGACATGCGGGTACAGCGATATCGTCGTTTTCGTGTGATTGCAAGCTAAGACATGCATTTTCAGTGATAATCTTCGAGATTCTTCTGTGACAGGCGTTCAGAATAACCGAAATCGCTGTTTTCGTGCTATTTAATGCGAACAACACTTTTTCTGGTGTTTTCAGAACTTCACTGTGAGTTTGATACGCGGAAACTGCGATATCTTCGGTTTCGTTGGGTCTCCAGATGAGATATGCATTTTCAGTGATAATCTTCGAGTTTCTTCTGTGACATGTGTGCAGAAATACCGAAATCGCTGTTTTCGTGCAATTTAATGCGAAATACACGTTTTCTGGTGTTTTCAGCACTCCACAGTGCGTTTGACATTCGGATACAGCGATATTTTCGGTTTCGTTGGGTTTCCAGCTAACATATGCATTTTCAGTGATCATCCTCATGATTCTTCTGTGACAAGTATGCAGAATCACCGAGATCGCTGTTTTGGTGCTATTGAATGCGAAAAACACGTTTTATGGTGTTTTCAGCACTCCACAGTGCTTTTGATACGCTGATACAGCGATATCTTCGTTTCTGTAGGGTTTCCAGCTGGGACATGCATTTTCTACGATAAGCTTGGATATTCTTCTGTGAGAAGTATGCAGAATCACCGAAATTGCAGTTTTCTTGCTATTTAATGCGAAAAACACGTTTTCTGGTGTTTTGAGCACTCCACTGTGCGTTTGACATATGGGTACAGCGATATCTTCGGTTACGTTGGGTTTCCAGATGAGATAAGCATTTTCAGTGATAATCTTCATGATTCTTCTGTGACAACTATGCAGAATCACCGAAATCGCAGTTTTCGTGCTATTGAATGCGAAAAACACGTTTCCTGGTCCTTTCTGCACTCTACAATGCGTTTGATATGCGGAAATAGCGATATCTCCGTTTGCGTGGGGTTGCCAGCTGAGACATGCATTTTCAGTAATAATCTTCGAGTGTCTCCTGTGACAAGCGTGCAGAATAATCGAAATCGCTGTTTTCGTGCTATTGAATGCGAAAAACACGTTTTATGGTGTTTTCAGCACTCCACAGTGCTTTTGATACGCTGATAGAGCGATATCTTCGTTTCCGTGGGGTTTCCAGCTAAGATATGCATTTCCTACGATAATCTTGGATATACTTCCGTGAGAAGTATGCATAATCACCGAAATTGCAGTTTACTTGCTATTGAATGCGAAAAACACGTTTTCTGGCGTTTTCAGCACTCCACAGTGCTTTTGATATGCGGAAACTGCGATATCTTCGTTTTCGTGGGGTTTCCAGCTGAGACATGCATTTTGTGCGATAATCTTGGATATTCTTCTGTGAGAAGTATGCAGAATCACCGAAATTGCAGTTTTCTTGCTATTGAATGCGAAAAACACGTTTTCTGGTGTTTTGAGCACTCCACTGTGCGTTTGACATACGGGTACAGCGATATCTTCGGTTACGTTGGGTTTCCAGATGAGATATGCATTTTCAGTGATCATCCTCATGATTCTTCTGTGACAAGTATGCAGAATCACCGAGATCGCTGTTTTGGTGCTATTGAATGCGAAAAACACGTTTTCTGTTGTTTTCAGCACTCCACAGTGCTTTTGATACGCTGATACAGCGATATCTTCGTTTCCGTAGGGTTTCCAGCTGGGACATGCATTTTCTACGATAAGCTTGGATATTCTTCTGTGAGAAGTATGCAGAATCACCGAAATTGCAGTTTTATTGCTATTGAATGCGAAAAACACGTTTTCTGGTGTTTTCAGCTCTCCACAGTGCTTTTGATACGCTGATACAGCGATATCTTCGTTTCCGTGGGGTTTCCAGCTGGGACATGCATTTTCTACGATAAGCTTGGATATTCTTCTGTGAGAAGTATGCAGAATCACCGAAATTGCAGTTTTATTGCTATTGAATGCGAAAAACACGTTTCCTGGTGTTTTCAGCACTCCACAGTGCGTTTGATATGCGGAAACTGCGATATCTTCGGTTTCGTTGCGTTTCCAGCTGAGATATGCATTTTCAGTGATAATCTTCGAGATGCTTCTGAAACAAGTGTGCAGATTAATCGAAATCGCTGTTTTCGTGCTATTGAATGCAAAAAACACGTTTTCTGGTGTTTTCAGCTCTCCACAGTGCTTTTGATACGCTGATACAGCGATATCTTCGTTTCCGTGGGGTTTCCAGCTGGGACATGCATTTTCTACGATAAGCTTGGATATTCTTCTGTGAGAAGTATGCAGAATCACCGAAATTGCAGTTTTATTGCTATTGAATGCGAAAAACAGGTTTTCTGGTGTTTTGAGCACTCCACTGTGCGTTTGACATACGGGTACAGCGATATCTTCGGTTACGTTGGGTTTCCAGATGAGATATGCATTTTCAGTGATAATCTTCATGATTCTTCTGTGACAAGTGTGCAGAAATACCGAAATCGCTGTTTTCGTGCTATTTAATGCGAAATACACGTTTTCTGGTGTTTTCAGCACTCCACAGTGCGTATGACATTCGGATACAGCGATATCTTCGGTTTCGTTGGGTTTCCAGTTGAGATATGCATTTTCAGTGATAATCTTCACGATTCTGCTGTTACAAGTGTGCAGAAACACCGAAATCGCTGTTTTCGTGCTTTTGAATGCGAAAAACACGTTTTCTGGTGTTTTCAGCCCTCCACAGTGCGTTTGATATGCGGAAACTGCGATATCTTGGGTGTCGTTGTTGTTTCCAGCTGAGATATGCATTTTTAGTGATCATCCTCATGATTCTTCTGTGACAACTATGCAGAATCACCGAAATCGCAGTTTTCGTGCTATTGAATGCGAAAAACACGTTTCCTGGTGCTTTCTGCACTCTACAATGCGTTTGATAAGCGGAAATAGCGATATCTTCGTTTTCGTGGGGTTGCCAGCTGAGACATGCATTTTCAGTGATAATCTTCGAGTGTCTCCTGTGACAAGCGTGCAGAATAATCGAAATCGCTGTTTTCGTGCTATTGAATGCGAAAAACACGTTTTATGGTGTTTTCAGCACTCCACAGTGCTTTTGATACGCTGATAGAGCGATATCTTCATTTCCGTGGGGTTTCCAGCTAAGATATGCATTTCCTACGAAAATCTTGGATATACTTCCGTGAGAAGTATGCATAATCACCGAAATTGCAGTTTTCTTGCTATTGAATGCGAAAAACACGTTTCCTGGTGTTTTCAGCACTCCACAGTGCGTTTGATATGCGGAAACTGCGATATCTTCGGTTTCGTTGGGTTTCCAGCTGAGATATGCATTTTCAGTGATAATCTTCGAGATGCTTCTGTGACAGGTGTGCAGATTCACCGAAATCGCTGTTTTCGTGCTATTGAATGCAAAAAATACGTTTTCTGGTGTTTTCAGCACTCCACAGTGCGTTTGACATTCGGATACAGCGATATCTTCGGTTTCGTTGGGTTTCCAGCTGACATATGCATTTTCAGTGATCATCCTCATGATTCTTCTGTGACAAGTATGCAGAATCACCGAGATCGCTGTTTTGGGGCTATTGAATGCGAAAAACACGTTTTATGGTGTTTTCAGCACTCCACAGTGCTTTTGATACGCTGATACAGCGATATCTTCGTTTTCGTGGGGTTTCCAGCTGAGACATGCATTTTGTGCGATAATCTTGGATATTCTTCTGCGAGAAGTAAGCAGAATCACCGAAATGGCTGTTTTCGTGCTATTGAATCCGAAAAACACGTTTTCTGGTGTTTTCTGCACTCCACTGTGAGTTTGACATGCGGCATCAGCGATATCTTCGTTTTCGTGGGGTATCCAGTTGAGACATGCATTTTCTACGATAATCTTGGGTATTCTTCTGTGAGAAGTATGCAGAATCACCGGTATCGCTGTTTTCGTTCTATTTAATGCGAAAAACGCATTTTCTCGTTTGATGAGCACTCCACAGTGCGTTTGATTTGCGGAAACTGCGATATATACGGGTTCGCTGGGTTTCCAGCTGAGATATGCATTTTCAGTGATAATCTTCGAGATGCTTCTGTGACAGGTGTGCAGATTCACCGAAATCGCTGTTTTCGTGCTATTGAATGCAAAAAATACGTTTTCTGGTGTTTTCAGCCCTCCACAGTGCGTTTGATATGCGGAAACTGCGATATCTTGGGTGTCGTTGTTGTTTCCAGCTGAGATATGCATTTTTAGTGATCATCCTCATGATTCTTCTGTGACAACTATGCAGAATCACCGAAATCGCAGTTTTCGTGCTATTGAATGCGAAAAACACGTTTCCTGGTGCTTTCTGCACTCTACAATGCGTTTGATAAGCGGAAATAGCGATATCTTCGTTTTCGTGGGGTTGCCAGCTGAGACATGCATTTTCAGTGATAATCTTCGAGTGTCTCCTGTGACAAGCGTGCAGAATAATCGAAATCGCTGTTTTCGTGCTATTGAATGCGAAAAACACGTTTTATGGTGTTTTCAGCACTCCACAGTGCTTTTGATACGCTGATAGAGCGATATCTTCATTTCCGTGGGGTTTCCAGCTAAGATATGCATTTCCTACGAAAATCTTGGATATACTTCCGTGAGAAGTATGCATAATCACCGAAATTGCAGTTTTCTTGCTATTGAATGCGAAAAACACGTTTCCTGGTGTTTTCAGCACTCCACAGTGCGTTTGATATGCGGAAACTGCGATATCTTCGGTTTCGTTGGGTTTCCAGCTGAGATATGCATTTTCAGTGATAATCTTCGAGATGCTTCTGTGACAGGTGTGCAGATTCACCGAAATCGCTGTTTTCGTGCTATTGAATGCAAAAAATACGTTTTCTGGTGTTTTCAGCACTCCACAGTGCGTTTGACATTCGGATACAGCGATATCTTCGGTTTCGTTGGGTTTCCAGCTGACATATGCATTTTCAGTGATCATCCTCATGATTCTTCTGTGACAAGTATGCAGAATCACCGAGATCGCTGTTTTGGGGCTATTGAATGCGAAAAACACGTTTTATGGTGTTTTCAGCACTCCACAGTGCTTTTGATACGCTGATACAGCGATATCTTCGTTTTCGTGGGGTTTCCAGCTGAGACATGCATTTTGTGCGATAATCTTGGATATTCTTCTGCGAGAAGTAAGCAGAAACACCGAAATCGCTGTTTTCGTGCTATTGAAAGCGAGAAACTCGTTTGCTGGTGTTTTGAGCACTCCACTGTGCGTTTGACATGCGGGAACAGCGATATCTTCGTTTCCTTGGGGTTTCCAGCTGGAACATGCATTTTCTACGATAAGCTTGGATATCCTGCTGCGAGAAGTAAGCAGAATCACCGAAATCGCTGTTTTCGTGCTATTGAATGCGAGAAACTCGTTTTCTGGTGTTTTGAGCACTCCACTGTGCGTTTGACATGCGGGTACAGCGATATCGTCGTTTTCGTGTGATTGCTAGCTAAGACATGCATTTTCAGTGATAATCTTCGAGTTTCTTCTGTGACAAGCGTTCAGAATAACCGATATCGCTGTTTTCGTGCTATTTAATGCGAACAACACGTTTTCTGGTGTTTTCAGAACTTCACTGTGAGTTTGATACGCGGAAACTGCGATATCTTCGGTTTCGTTGGGTTTCCAGATGAGATATGCATTTTCAGTGATAATCTTCATGATTCTTCTGTGACATGTGTGCAGAAATACCGAAATCGCTGTTTTCGTGCTATTTAATGCGAAATACACGTTTTCTGGTGTTTTCAGCACTCCACAGTGCGTTTGACATTCGGATACAGCGATATCTTCGGTTTCGTTGGGTTTCCAGCTAACATATGCATTTTCAGTGATCATCCTCATGATTCTTCTGTGACAAGTATGCAGAATCACCGAGATCGCTGTTTTGGTGCTATTGAATGCGAAAAACACGTTTTATGGTGTTTTCAGCACTCCACAGTGCTTTTGATACGCTGATACAGCGATATCTTCGTTTCTGTAGGGTTTCCAGCTGGGACATGCATTTTCTACGATAAGCTTGGATATCCTTCCGCGAGAAGTATGCAGAATCAGCGAAATCGCTGTTTTCGTGCTATTGAATGCGAGAAACTCGTTTTCTGGTGTTTTGAGCACTCCACTGTGCGTTTGACATGCGGGTACAGCGATATCGTCGTTTTCGTGTGATTGCTAGCTAAGACATGCATTTTCAGTGATAATCTTCGAGTTTCTTCTGTGACAAGCGTTCAGAATAACCGATATCGCTGTTTTCGTGCTATTTAATGCGAACAACACGTTTTCTGGTGTTTTCAGAACTTCACTGTGAGTTTGATACGCGGAAACTGCGATATCTTCGTTTTCGTGGGGTTTCCAGCTGAGATATGCAATTCCTACGATCATCTTGGATATACTTCCGTGAGAAGTATGCATAATCACCGAAATTGCAGTTTTCTTGCTATTGAATGCGAAAAACACGTTTTCTGGCGTTTTCAGCACTCCACAGTGCTTTTGATACGCTGATACAGCGATATCGTCGATTTCGTGTGGTTGCCAGCTCAGACATGCATTTTCAGTGATAATCTTCGAGTTTGTTCTGTGGCAAGCGTTCAGAATAACCGAAATCGCTGTTTTCGTGCTATTTAATGCGAAAAACACGTTTTCTGGTGTTTTCAGAACTTCACTGTGAGTTTGATACGCGGAAACTGCGATATCTTCGTTTTCGGGGGGTTTCCAGCAGAGACATGCATTTTCTACGATAATCTTGGATATCCTGCTTGGAGAAGTATGCAGAATCACCGAAATTGCAGTTTTCTTGCTATTGAATGCGAAAAACACGTTTTCTGGCGTTTTCAGCACTCCACAGTGCTTTTGATACGGTGATACAGCGATATCTTCGTTTCCGTGGGGTTTCCAGCTGAGAAATGCATTTTGTACGATAATCTTGGATATCCTTCTTGGAGAAGTATGCAGAATCACCGAAAGCGCTGTTATCGTTCTGTTTAATGCGAAAAACACGTTTTCTGGTGTTTTCAGCACTTCACAGTGCGTTTGATATGCAGAAACTGCGATATCTTCGTTTTCGTGGGGTTTCCAGCTGAGACATGCATTTTGTGCGATAATCTTGGATATTCTTCTGTGAGAAGTATGCAGAATCACCGAAATCGCTGGCTCGCAGCTATATAAAGCGAAATAACACGATTCCTGGTGTCCCAGCACTCCACAGTGCGTTTGACATTCGGATACAGCGATATCTTCGGTTTCGTTGGGTTTCCAGCTGACATATGCATTTTCAGTGATCATCCTCATGATTCTTCTGTGACAAGTATGCTGAATCGCCGAGATCGCTGTTTTGGTACTATTGAATGCGAAAAACACGTTTTCTGGTGTTTTCAGCACTCCACAGTGCGTTTGACATTCGGATACAGCGATATCTTCGGTTTCGTTGGGTTTCCAGCTGACATATGCATTTTCAGTGATCATCCTCATGATTCTTCTGTGACAAGTATGCAGAATCACCGAGATCGCTGTTTTGGGGCTATTGAATGCGAAAAACACGTTTTATGGTGTTTTCAGCACTCCACAGTGCTTTTGATACGCTGATACAGCGATATCTTCGTTTTCGTGGGGTTTCCAGCTGAGACATGCATTTTGTGCGATAATCTTGGATATTCTTCTGCGAGAAGTAAGCAGAATCACCGAAATGGCTGTTTTCGTGCTATTGAATCCGAAAAACACGTTTTCTGGTGTTTTCTGCACTCCACTGTGAGTTTGACATGCGGCATCAGCGATATCTTCGTTTTCGTGGGGTATCCAGTTGAGACATGCATTTTCTACGATAATCTTGGGTATTCTTCTGTGAGAAGTATGCAGAATCACCGGTATCGCTGTTTTCGTTCTATTTAATGCGAAAAACGCATTTTCTCGTTTGATGAGCACTCCACAGTGCGTTTGATTTGCGGAAACTGCGATATATACGGGTTCGCTGGGTTTCCAGCTGAGATATGCATTTTCAGTGATAATCTTCGAGATGCTTCTGTGACAGGTGTGCAGATTCACCGAAATCGCTGTTTTCGTGCTATTGAATGCAAAAAATACGTTTTCTGGTGTTTTCAGCCCTCCACAGTGCGTTTGATATGCGGAAACTGCGATATCTTGGGTGTCGTTGTTGTTTCCAGCTGAGATATGCATTTTTAGTGATCATCCTCATGATTCTTCTGTGACAACTATGCAGAATCACCGAAATCGCAGTTTTCGTGCTATTGAATGCGAAAAACACGTTTCCTGGTGCTTTCTGCACTCTACAATGCGTTTGATAAGCGGAAATAGCGATATCTTCGTTTTCGTGGGGTTGCCAGCTGAGACATGCATTTTCAGTGATAATCTTCGAGTGTCTCCTGTGACAAGCGTGCAGAATAATCGAAATCGCTGTTTTCGTGCTATTGAATGCGAAAAACACGTTTTATGGTGTTTTCAGCACTCCACAGTGCTTTTGATACGCTGATAGAGCGATATCTTCATTTCCGTGGGGTTTCCAGCTAAGATATGCATTTCCTACGAAAATCTTGGATATACTTCCGTGAGAAGTATGCATAATCACCGAAATTGCAGTTTTCTTGCTATTGAATGCGAAAAACACGTTTCCTGGTGTTTTCAGCACTCCACAGTGCGTTTGATATGCGGAAACTGCGATATCTTCGGTTTCGTTGGGTTTCCAGCTGAGATATGCATTTTCAGTGATAATCTTCGAGATGCTTCTGTGACAGGTGTGCAGATTCACCGAAATCGCTGTTTTCGTGCTATTGAATGCAAAAAATACGTTTTCTGGTGTTTTCAGCACTCCACAGTGCGTTTGACATTCGGATACAGCGATATCTTCGGTTTCGTTGGGTTTCCAGCTGACATATGCATTTTCAGTGATCATCCTCATGATTCTTCTGTGACAAGTATGCAGAATCACCGAGATCGCTGTTTTGGGGCTATTGAATGCGAAAAACACGTTTTATGGTGTTTTCAGCACTCCACAGTGCTTTTGATACGCTGATACAGCGATATCTTCGTTTTCGTGGGGTTTCCAGCTGAGACATGCATTTTGTGCGATAATCTTGGATATTCTTCTGCGAGAAGTAAGCAGAAACACCGAAATCGCTGTTTTCGTGCTATTGAAAGCGAGAAACTCGTTTGCTGGTGTTTTGAGCACTCCACTGTGCGTTTGACATGCGGGTACAGCGATATCTTCGTTTCCTTGGGGTTTCCAGCTGGAACATGCATTTTCTACGATAAGCTTGGATATCCTGCTGCGAGAAGTAAGCAGAATCACCGAAATCGCTGTTTTCGTGCTATTGAATGCGAGAAACTCGTTTTCTGGTGTTTTGAGCACTCCACTGTGCGTTTGACATGCGGGTACAGCGATATCGTCGTTTTCGTGTGATTGCTAGCTAAGACATGCATTTTCAGTGATAATCTTCGAGTTTCTTCTGTGACAAGCGTTCAGAATAACCGATATCGCTGTTTTCGTGCTATTTAATGCGAACAACACGTTTTCTGGTGTTTTCAGAACTTCACTGTGAGTTTGATACGCGGAAACTGCGATATCTTCGGTTTCGTTGGGTTTCCAGATGAGATATGCATTTTCAGTGATAATCTTCATGATTCTTCTGTGACATGTGTGCAGAAATACCGAAATCGCTGTTTTCGTGCTATTTAATGCGAAATACACGTTTTCTGGTGTTTTCAGCACTCCACAGTGCGTTTGACATTCGGATACAGCGATATCTTCGGTTTCGTTGGGTTTCCAGCTAACATATGCATTTTCAGTGATCATCCTCATGATTCTTCTGTGACAAGTATGCAGAATCACCGAGATCGCTGTTTTGGTGCTATTGAATGCGAAAAACACGTTTTATGGTGTTTTCAGCACTCCACAGTGCTTTTGATACGCTGATACAGCGATATCTTCGTTTCTGTAGGGTTTCCAGCTGGGACATGCATTTTCTACGATAAGCTTGGATATCCTTCCGCGAGAAGTATGCAGAATCAGCGAAATCGCTGTTTTCGTGCTATTGAATGCGAGAAACTCGTTTTCTGGTGTTTTGAGCACTCCACTGTGCGTTTGACATGCGGGTACAGCGATATCGTCGTTTTCGTGTGATTGCTAGCTAAGACATGCATTTTCAGTGATAATCTTCGAGTTTCTTCTGTGACAAGCGTTCAGAATAACCGATATCGCTGTTTTCGTGCTATTTAATGCGAACAACACGTTTTCTGGTGTTTTCAGAACTTCACTGTGAGTTTGATACGCGGAAACTGCGATATCTTCGTTTTCGTGGGGTTTCCAGCTGAGATATGCAATTCCTACGATCATCTTGGATATACTTCCGTGAGAAGTATGCATAATCACCGAAATTGCAGTTTTCTTGCTATTGAATGCGAAAAACACGTTTTCTGGCGTTTTCAGCACTCCACAGTGCTTTTGATACGCTGATACAGCGATATCGTCGATTTCGTGTGGTTGCCAGCTCAGACATGCATTTTCAGTGATAATCTTCGAGTTTGTTCTGTGGCAAGCGTTCAGAATAACCGAAATCGCTGTTTTCGTGCTATTTAATGCGAAAAACACGTTTTCTGGTGTTTTCAGAACTTCACTGTGAGTTTGATACGCGGAAACTGCGATATCTTCGTTTTCGGGGGGTTTCCAGCAGAGACATGCATTTTCTACGATAATCTTGGATATCCTGCTTGGAGAAGTATGCAGAATCACCGAAATTGCAGTTTTCTTGCTATTGAATGCGAAAAACACGTTTTCTGGCGTTTTCAGCACTCCACAGTGCTTTTGATACGGTGATACAGCGATATCTTCGTTTCCGTGGGGTTTCCAGCTGAGAAATGCATTTTGTACGATAATCTTGGATATCCTTCTTGGAGAAGTATGCAGAATCACCGAAAGCGCTGTTATCGTTCTGTTTAATGCGAAAAACACGTTTTCTGGTGTTTTCAGCACTTCACAGTGCGTTTGATATGCAGAAACTGCGATATCTTCGTTTTCGTGGGGTTTCCAGCTGAGACATGCATTTTGTGCGATAATCTTGGATATTCTTCTGTGAGAAGTATGCAGAATCACCGAAATCGCTGGCTCGCAGCTATATAAAGCGAAATAACACGATTCCTGGTGTCCCAGCACTCCACAGTGCGTTTGACATTCGGATACAGCGATATCTTCGGTTTCGTTGGGTTTCCAGCTGACATATGCATTTTCAGTGATCATCCTCATGATTCTTCTGTGACAAGTATGCTGAATCGCCGAGATCGCTGTTTTGGTACTATTGAATGCGAAAAACACGTTTTCTGGTGTTTTCAGCACTCCACAGTGCGTTTGACATTCGGATACAGCGATATCTTCGGTTTCGTTGGGTTTCCAGCTAACATATGCATTTTCAGTGATCATCCTCATGATTCTTCTGTGACAAGTATGCAGAATCACCGAGATCGCTGTTTTGGTGCTATTGAATGCGAAAAACACGTTTTATGGTGTTTTCAGCACTCCACAGTGCTTTTGATACGCTGATACAGCGATATCTTCGTTTCTGTAGGGTTTCCAGCTGGGACATGCATTTTCTACGATAAGCTTGGATATCCTTCCGCGAGAAGTATGCAGAATCAGCGAAATCGCTGTTTTCGTGCTATTTAATGCGAAAAACACGTTTTCTGGTATTTTCGGCACTTCACAGTGCGTTTGACATGCGGCATCAGCGATATCTTCGTTTTCGTGGGGTTTCCAGCTGAGATATGCAATTCCTACGATCATCATGGATATACTTCCGTGAGAAGTATGCATAATCACCGAAATTGCAGTTTTCTTGCTATTGAATGCGAAAAACACGTTTTCTGGCGTTTTCAGCACTCCACAGTGCTTTTGATACGCTGATACAGCGATATCGTCGATTTCGTGTGGTTGCCAGCTCAGACATGCATTTTCAGTGATAATCTTCGAGTTTCTTCTGTGGCAAGCGTTCAGAATAACCGAAATCGCTGTTTTCGTGCTATTTAATGCGAAAAACACGTTTTCTGGTGTTTTCAGAACTTCACTGTGAGTTTGATACGCGGAAACTGCGATATCTTCGTTTTCGGGGGGTTTCCAGCAGAGACATGCATTTTCTACGATAATCTTGGATATCCTTCTTGGAGAAGTATGCAGAATCACCGAAATTGCAGTTTTCTTGCTATTGAATGCGAAAAACACGTTTTCTGGCGTTTTCAGCACTCCACAGTGCTTTTGATACGGTGATACAGCGATATCTTCGTTTCCGTGGGGTTTCCAGCTGAGAAATGCATTTTGTACGATAATCTTGGATATCCTTCTTGGAGAAGTATGCAGAATCACCGAAAGCGCTGTTATCGTTCTGTTTAATGCGAAAAACACGTTTTCTGGTGTTTTCAGCACTTCACAGTGCGTTTGATATGCGGAAACTGCGATATCCTCGTTTTCGTGGGGTTTCCAGCTGAGACATGCATTTTGTGCGATAATCTTGGATATTCTTCTGTGAGAAGTATGCAGAATCACCGAAATCGCTGGCTCGCAGCTATATAAAGCGAAATAACACGATTCCTGGGGTCCCAGCACTCCACAGTGCGTTTGACATTCGGATACAGCGATATCTTCGGTTTCGTTGGGTTTCCAGCTGACATATGCATTTTCAGTGATCATCCTCATGATTCTTCTGTGACAAGTATGCTGAATCGCCGAGATCGCTGTTTTGGTACTATTGAATGCGAAAAACACGTTTTCTGGTGTTTTCAGCACTTCACAGTGCGTTTGATATGCGGAAACTGCGATATCTTCGTTTCCGTGGGGTTTCCAGCTGAGAAATGCATTTTCTACGATAATCATGGATATCCTTCTTGGAGAAGTATGCAGAATCACCGAAAGCGCTGTTATCGTGCAGTTTAATGCGAAAAACACGTTTTCTGGCGTTTTCAGCACTCCACAGTGCTTTTGATACGCTGATACAGCGATATCGTCGATTTCGTGTGGTTGCCAGCTAAGACATGCATTTTCAGTGATAATCTTCGAGTTTCTTCTGCGACAAGCGTTCAGAATAACCGAAATCGCTGTTTTCGTGCTATTGAATGCAAAAAACACGTTTTCTGGTGTTTTCAGCACTCCACAGTGCGTTTGGTACGCTGATACAGCGATATCTTCGTTTTCGTGTGGTTGCCAGCTAAGACATGCATTTTCAGTGATAATCTTCGAGTTTCTTCTGTGACAAGTGTGCAGAAATACCGAAATCGTTGTTTTCGTGCTATTTAATGCGAAATACACGTTTTCTGGTGTTTTCAGCAATCCACAGTGCGTTTGACATTCGGATACAGCGATATCTTCGGTTTCGTTGGGTTTCCAGCTGACATATGCATTTTCAGTGATCATCCTCATGATTCTTCTGTGACAAGTATGCAGAATCACCGAGATCGCTGTTTTGGGGCTATTGAATGCGAAAAACAAGTTTTATGGTGTTTTCAGCACTCCACAGTGCTTTTGATACGCTGATACAGCGATATCTTCGTTTCCGTGGGGTTTCCAGCTGGGACATGCATTTTCTAGGATAAGCTTGGATATCCTTCCGCGAGAAGTATGCAGAATAACCGAAATCGCTGTTTTCGTGCTATTGAATGCGAAAAACACGTTTTCTGGTGTTTTCTGCACTCCACTGTGAGTTTGACATGCGGCATCAGCGATATCTTCGTTTTCGTGGGGTATCCAGTTGAGGCATGCATTTTCTACGATAATCTTGGGTATTCTTCTGTGAGAAGTATGCAAAATCACCGGTATCGCTGTTTTCGTTCTATTTAATGCGAAAAACGCATTTTCTCGTTTGATGAGCACTCCACAGTGCGTTTGATATGCGGAAACTGCGCTATATACGGGTTCGCTGGGTTTCGAGATAAGATATGCATTTTCATTGATAATCTTCGAGATGCTTCTGTGACAAGTGTGCAGAAACACCGAAATCGCTGTTTTCGTGCTATTGAATGCGAAAAACACGTTTTCTGGTGTTTTCAGCACTCCACAGTGCGTTTGACATTCGGATACAGCGATATCTTCGGTTTCGTTGGGTTTCCAGCTGACATATGCATTTTCAGTGATCATCCTCATGATTCTTCTGTGACAAGTATGCAGAATCACCGAGATCGCTGTTTTGGGGCTATTGAATGCGAAAAACACGTTTTATGGTGTTTTCAGCACTCCACAGTGCTTTTGATACGCTGATACAGCGATATCTTCGTTTCCGTGGGGTTTCCAGCTGGGACATGCATTTTCTAGGATAAGCTTGGATATCCTTCCGCGAGAAGTATGCAGAATCACCGAAATCGCTGTTTTCGTGCTATTTAATGCGAAAAACACCTTTTCTGGTGTTTTCAGCACTTCACAGTGCGTTTGACATGCGGCATCAGCGATATCTTCGGTTTCGTGGGGTTTCCAGCTGACATATGCATTTTCAGTGATCATCCTCATGATTCTTCTGTGACAAGTATGCAGAATCACGAGATCGCTGTTTTGGGGCTATTGAATGCGAAAAACACGTTTTATGGTGTTTTCAGCACTTCACAGTGCGTTTGATATGCGGAAACTGCGATATCTTCGTTTCCGTGGGGTTTCCAGCTGAGAAATGCATTTTCTACGATAATCATGGATATCCTTCTTGGAGAAGTATGCAGAATCACCGAAAGCGCTGTTATCGTGCAGTTTAATGCGAAAAACACGTTTTCTGGCGTTTTCAGCACTCCACAGTGCTTTTGATACGCTGATACAGCGATATCGTCGATTTCGTGTGGTTGCCAGCTAAGACATGCATTTTCAGTGATAATCTTCGAGTTTCTTCTGCGACAAGCGTTCAGAATAACCGAAATCGCTGTTTTCTTGCTATTGAATGCGAAAAACACGTTTCCTGGTGTTTTCAGCACTCCACAGTGCGTTTGATATGCGGAAACTGCGATATCTTCGGTTTCGTTGGGTTTCCAGCTGAGATATGCATTTTCAGTGATAATCTTCGAGATGCTTCTGTGACAAGTGTGCAGATTCACCGAAATCGCTGTTTTCGTGCTATTGAATGCAAAAAACACGTTTTCTGGTGTTTTCAGCACTCCACAGTGCTTTTGATTCGCTGATACAGCGATATCTTCGTTTCCGTGGGGTTTCCAGCTGGGACATGCATTTTCTAGGATAATCTTGGATATTCTTCTGCGAGAAGTAAGCAGAATCACCGAAATCGCTGTTTTCGTGCTATTGAATCCGAAAAACACGTTTTCTGGTGTTTTCTGCACTCCACTGTGAATTTGACATGCGGCATCAGCGATATCTTCGTTTTCGTGGGGTATCCAGTTGAGACATGCATTTTCTACGATAATCTTGGGAATTCTTCTGTGAGAAGTATGCAGAATCACCGGTATCGCTGTTTTTGTTCTATTTAATGCGAAAAACGCATTTTCTCGTTTGATGAGCACTCCACAGTGCGTTTGATATGCGGAAACTGCGATATATACGGGTTCGCTGGGTTTCGAGATAAGATATGCATTTTCATTGATAATCTTCGAGATGCTTCTGTGACAAGTGTGCAGAACCACCGCAATCGCTGTTTTCGTGCTATTGAATGCGAGAAACTCGTTTTCTGGTGTTTTGAGCACTCCACTGTGCGTTTGACATGCGGGTACAGCGATATCTTCGTTTCCGTGGGGTTTCCAGCTGGGACATGCATTTTCTACGATAAGCTTGGATATCCTTCCGCGAGAAGTAAGCAGAATCACCGAAATCGCTGTTTTCGTGCTATTGAATGCGAAAAACGCATTTTCTCGTTTGATGAGCACTCCACAGTGCGTTTGATATGCGGAAACTGCGATATATACGGGTTCGCTGGGTTTCGAGATAAGATATGCATTTTCATTGATAATCTTCGAGATGCTTCTGTGACAAGTGTGCAGAAACACCGAAATCGCTGTTTTCGTGCTATTGAATGCGAAAAACACGTTTTCTGGTGTTTTCAGCTATCCACAGTGCGTTTGACATTCGGATACAGCGATATCTTCGGTTTCGTTGGGTTTCCAGCTGACATATGCATTTTCAGTGATCATCCTCATGATTCTTCTGTGACAACTATGCAGAATCACCGAGATCGCTGTTTTGGGGCTATTGAATGCGAAAAACACGTTTTATGGTGTTTTCAGCACTCCACAGTGCTTTTGATACGCTGATACAGCGATATCTTCGTTTCCGTGGGGTTTCCAGCTGGGACATGCATTTTCTAGGATAAGCTTGGATATCCTTCCGCGAGAAGTATGCAGAATCACCGAAATCGCTGTTTTCGTGCTATTTAATGCGAAAATCACGTTTTCTGGTGTTTTCAGCACTTCACAGTGCGTTTGGTATGCGGAAACTGCGATATCTTCGTTTTCGTGGGGTTTCCAGCTGAGACATGCATTTTGTGCGATAATCTTGGATATTCTTCTGCGAGAAGTAAGCAGAATCACCGAAATCGCCGTTTTCGTGCTATTGAAACCGAAAAACACGTTTTCTGGTGTTTTCTGCACTCCACTGTGAGTTTGACATGCGGCATCAGCGATATCTTCGTTTTCGTGGGGTATCCAGTTGAGACATGCATTTTCTACGATAATCTTGGGTATTCTTCTGTGAGAAGTATGCAGAATCACCGGTATCGCTGTTTTCGTTCTATTTAATGCGAAAAACGCATTTTCTCGTTTGATGAGCACTCCACAGTGCGTTTAATATGCGGAAACTGCGATATATACGGGTTCGCTGGGTTTCGAGATCAGATATGCATTTTCATTGATAATCTTCGAGATGCTTCTGTGACAAGTGTGCAGAAACACCGAAATCGCTGTTTTCGTGCTATTGAATGCGAAAAACACGTTTTCTGGTGTTTTCAGCACTCCACAGTGCGTTTGACATTCGGATACAGCGATATCTTCGGTTTCGTTGGGTTTCCAGCTGACATATGCATTTTCAGTGATCATCCTCATGATTCTTCTGTGACAAGTATGCAGAATCACCGAGATCGCTGTTTTGGGGCTATTGAATGCGAAAAACACGTTTTATGGTGTTTTCAGCACTCCACAGTGCTTTTGATACGCTGATACAGCGATATCTTCGTTTCCGTGGGGTTTCCAGCTGGGACATGCATTTTCTAGGATAAGCTTGGATATCCTTCCGCGAGAAGTATGCAGAATCACCGAAATCGCTGTTTTCGTGCTATTTAATGCGAAAAACACCTTTTCTGGTGTTTTCAGCACTTCACAGTGCGTTTGACATGCGGCATCAGCGATATCTTCGGTTTCGTGGGGTTTCCAGCTGACATATGCATTTTCAGTGATCATCCTCATGATTCTTCTGTGACAAGTATGCAGAATCACGAGATCGCTGTTTTGGGGCTATTGAATGCGAAAAACACGTTTTATGGTGTTTTCAGCACTTCACAGTGCGTTTGATATGCGGAAACTGCGATATCTTCGTTTCCGTGGGGTTTCCAGCTGAGAAATGCATTTTCTACGATAATCATGGATATCCTTCTTGGAGAAGTATGCAGAATCACCGAAAGCGCTGTTATCGTGCAGTTTAATGCGAAAAACACGTTTTCTGGCGTTTTCAGCACTCCACAGTGCTTTTGATACGCTGATACAGCGATATCGTCGATTTCGTGTGGTTGCCAGCTAAGACATGCATTTTCAGTGATAATCTTCGAGTTTCTTCTGCGACAAGCGTTCAGAATAACCGAAATCGCTGTTTTCTTGCTATTGAATGCGAAAAACACGTTTCCTGGTGTTTTCAGCACTCCACAGTGCGTTTGATATGCGGAAACTGCGATATCTTCGGTTTCGTTGGGTTTCCAGCTGAGATATGCATTTTCAGTGATAATCTTCGAGATGCTTCTGTGACAAGTGTGCAGATTCACCGAAATCGCTGTTTTCGTGCTATTGAATGCAAAAAACACGTTTTCTGGTGTTTTCAGCACTCCACAGTGCTTTTGATTCGCTGATACAGCGATATCTTCGTTTCCGTGGGGTTTCCAGCTGGGACATGCATTTTCTAGGATAATCTTGGATATTCTTCTGCGAGAAGTAAGCAGAATCACCGAAATCGCTGTTTTCGTGCTATTGAATCCGAAAAACACGTTTTCTGGTGTTTTCTGCACTCCACTGTGAATTTGACATGCGGCATCAGCGATATCTTCGTTTTCGTGGGGTATCCAGTTGAGACATGCATTTTCTACGATAATCTTGGGAATTCTTCTGTGAGAAGTATGCAGAATCACCGGTATCGCTGTTTTTGTTCTATTTAATGCGAAAAACGCATTTTCTCGTTTGATGAGCACTCCACAGTGCGTTTGATATGCGGAAACTGCGATATATACGGGTTCGCTGGGTTTCGAGATAAGATATGCATTTTCATTGATAATCTTCGAGATGCTTCTGTGACAAGTGTGCAGAACCACCGCAATCGCTGTTTTCGTGCTATTGAATGCGAGAAACTCGTTTTCTGGTGTTTTGAGCACTCCACTGTGCGTTTGACATGCGGGTACAGCGATATCTTCGTTTCCGTGGGGTTTCCAGCTGGGACATGCATTTTCTACGATAAGCTTGGATATCCTTCCGCGAGAAGTAAGCAGAATCACCGAAATCGCTGTTTTCGTGCTATTGAATGCGAAAAACGCATTTTCTCGTTTGATGAGCACTCCACAGTGCGTTTGATATGCGGAAACTGCGATATATACGGGTTCGCTGGGTTTCGAGATAAGATATGCATTTTCATTGATAATCTTCGAGATGCTTCTGTGACAAGTGTGCAGAAACACCGAAATCGCTGTTTTCGTGCTATTGAATGCGAAAAACACGTTTTCTGGTGTTTTCAGCTATCCACAGTGCGTTTGACATTCGGATACAGCGATATCTTCGGTTTCGTTGGGTTTCCAGCTGACATATGCATTTTCAGTGATCATCCTCATGATTCTTCTGTGACAACTATGCAGAATCACCGAGATCGCTGTTTTGGGGCTATTGAATGCGAAAAACACGTTTTATGGTGTTTTCAGCACTCCACAGTGCTTTTGATACGCTGATACAGCGATATCTTCGTTTCCGTGGGGTTTCCAGCTGGGACATGCATTTTCTAGGATAAGCTTGGATATCCTTCCGCGAGAAGTATGCAGAATCACCGAAATCGCTGTTTTCGTGCTATTTAATGCGAAAATCACGTTTTCTGGTGTTTTCAGCACTTCACAGTGCGTTTGGTATGCGGAAACTGCGATATCTTCGTTTTCGTGGGGTTTCCAGCTGAGACATGCATTTTGTGCGATAATCTTGGATATTCTTCTGCGAGAAGTAAGCAGAATCACCGAAATCGCCGTTTTCGTGCTATTGAAACCGAAAAACACGTTTTCTGGTGTTTTGAGCACTCCACTGTGCGTTTGACATGCGGGTACAGCGATATCTTCGTTTCCGTGGGGTTTCCAGCTGGGACATGCATTTTCTACGATAAGCTTGGATATCCTTCCGCGAGAAGTAAGCAGAATCACCGAAATCGCTGTTTTCGTGCTATTGAATGCGAAAAACGCATTTTCTCGTTTGATGAGCACTCCACAGTGCGTTTGATATGCGGAAACTGCGATATATACGGGTTCGCTGGGTTTCGAGATCAGATATGCATTTTCATTGATAATCTTCGAGTTTCTTCTGCGACAAGCGTTCAGAATAACCGAAATCGCTGTTTTCGTGCTATTTAATGCGAAAAGCACGTTTTCTGGTGTTTTCAGAATTTCACTGTGAGTTTGATACGCGGAAACTGCGATATCTTCGTTTTCGGGGGGTTCCAGCAGAGACATGCATTTTCTACGATAATCTTGGATATCCTTCTTGGAGAAGTATGCAGAATCACCGAAATCGCTGTTTCCGTGCTATTGAATGCGAGAAACTCGTTTTCTGGTGTTTTGAGCACTCCACTGTGCGTTTGACATGCGGGTACAGCGATATCTTCGTTTCCGTGGGGTTTCCAGCTGAGAAATGCATTTTCTACGATAAGCTTGGATATTCTTCTGTGAGAAGTATGCAGAATCACCGAAATCGCTGGCTCGCAGCTATATAAAGCGAAATAACACGATTCCTGGTGTCCCAGCACTCCACAGTGCGTTTGACATTCGGATGCAGCGATATCTTCGTTTTCGTGGGGTATCCAGTTGAGACATGCATTTTCTACGATAATCTTGGGTATTCTTCTGTGAGAAGTATGCAGAATCACCGGTATCGCTGTTTTCGTTCTATTTAATGCGAAAAACGCATTTTCTCGTTTGATGAGCACTCCACAGTGCGTTTGATATGCGGAAACTGCGATATATACGGGTTCGCTGGGTTTCGAGATCAGATATGCATTTTCATTGATAATCTTCGAGATGCTTCTGTGACAAGGGTGCAGAAACACCGAAATCGCTGTTTTCGTGCTATTGAATGCGAAAAACACGTTTTCTGGTGTTTTCTGCACTCCACTGTGAGTTTGACATGCGGCATCAGCGATATCTTCGTTTTGGTGGGGTTTCCAGCTGAGAAATGCATTTTCTACGATAATCTTGTATATCCTTCTGCGAGAAGTATGCAGAATCACCGAAATCGCTGTTTTCGTGCTATTGAATGCGAGAAACTCGTTTTCTGGTGTTTTGAGCACTCCACTGTGCGTTTGACATGCGGGTACAGCGATATCTTCGTTTCCGTGGGGTTTCCAGCTGGGATATGCATTTTCTACGTTAAGCTTGGATATCCTTCCGCGAGAAGTAAGCAGAATCACCGAAATCGCTGTTTCCGTGCTATTGAATGCGAGAATCTCGTTTTCTGGTGTTATGAGCACTCCACTGTGCGTTTGACATGCGGGTACAGCGATATCTTCGTTTCCGTGGGGTTTCCAGCTGAGAAATGCATTTTCTACGATAAGCTTGGATATTCTTCTGTGAGAAGTATGCAGAATCACCGAAATCGCTGGCTCGCAGCTATATAAAGCGAAATAACACGATTCCTGGTGTCCCAGCACTCCACAGTGCGTTTGACATTCGGATACAGCGATATCTTCGTTTTCGTGGGGTATCCAGTTGAGACATGCATTTTCTACGATAATCTTGGGTATTCTTCTGTGAGAAGTATGCAGAATCACCGGTATCGCTGTTTTCGTTCTATTTAATGCGAAAAACGCATTTTCTCGTTTGATGAGCACTCCACAGTGCGTTTGATATGCGGAAACTGCGATATATACGGGTTCGCTGGGTTTCGAGATCAGATATGCATTTTCATTGATAATCTTCGAGTTTCTTCTGCGACAAGCGTTCAGAATAACCGAAATCGCTGTTTTCGTGCTATTTAATGCGAAAAACACGTTTTCTGGTGTTTTCAGAATTTCACTGTGAGTTTGATACGCGGAAACTGCGATATCTTCGTTTTCGGGGGGTTCCAGCAGAGACATGCATTTTCTACGATAATCTTGGATATCCTTCTTGGAGAAGTATGCAGAATCACCGAAAGCGCTGTTATCGTGCTGTTTAATGCGAAAAACACGTTTTCTGGTGTTTTCAGCACTTCACAGTGCGTTTGATATGCGGAAACTGCGATATCTTCGTTTTCGTGGGGTTTCCAGCTGAGACATGCATTTTGTGCGATAATCTTGGATATTCTTCTGTGAGAAGTATGCAGAATCACCGAAATCGCTGGCTCGCAGCTATATAAAGCGAAATAACACGATTCCTGGTGTCCCAGCACTCCACAGTGCGTTTGACATTCGGATACAGCGATATCTTCGGTTTCGTTGGGTTTCCAGCTGACATATGCATTTTCAGTGATCATCCTCATGATTCTTCTGTGACAAGTATGCAAAATCGCCGAGATCGCTGTTTTGGTACTATTGAATGCGAAAAACACGTTTTATGGTGTTTTCAGCACGCCGCAGTGCTTTTGGTACGCTGATACAGCGATATCTTCGTTTCCGTGGGGTTTCCAGCTGGGACATGCATTTTCTACGATAAGCTTGGATATACTTCCGTGAGAAGTATGCATAATCACCGAAATTGCAGTTTTCTTGCTATTTAATGCGAAAAACGCATTTTCTCGTTTGATGAGCACTCCACAGTGCGTTTGATATGCGGAAACTGCGATATATACGGGTTCGCTGGGTTTCGAGATCAGATATGCATTTTCATTGATAATCTTCGAGATGCTTCTGTGACAAGGGTGCAGAAACACCGAAATCGCTGTTTTCGTGCTATTGAATGCGAAAAACACGTTTTCTGGTGTTTTCTGCACTCCACTGTGAGTTTGACATGCGGCATCAGCGATATCTTCGTTTTGGTGGGGTTTCCAGCTGAGAAATGCATTTTCTACGATAAGCTTGGATATTCTTCTGTGAGAAGTATGCAGAATCACCGAAATCGCTGGCTCGCAGCTATATAAAGCGAAATAACACGATTCCTGGTGTCCCAGCACTCCACAGTGCGTTTGACATTCGGATGCAGCGATATCTTCGTTTTCGTGGGGTATCCAGTTGAGACATGCATTTTCTACGATAATCTTGGGTATTCTTCTGTGAGAAGTATGCAGAATCACCGGTATCGCTGTTTTCGTTCTATTTAATGCGAAAAACGCATTTTCTCGTTTGATGAGCACTCCACAGTGCGTTTGATATGCGGAAACTGCGATATATACGGGTTCGCTGGGTTTCGAGATCAGATATGCATTTTCATTGATAATCTTCGAGTTTCTTCTGCGACAAGCGTTCAGAATAACCGAAATCGCTGTTTTCGTGCTATTTAATGCGAAAAACACGTTTTCTGGTGTTTTCAGAATTTCACTGTGAGTTTGATACGCGGAAACTGCGATATCTTCGTTTTCGGGGGGTTCCAGCAGAGACATGCATTTTCTACGATAATCTTGGATATCCTTCTTGGAGAAGTATGCAGAATCACCGAAAGCGCTGTTATCGTGCTGTTTAATGCGAAAAACACGTTTTCTGGTGTTTTCAGCACTTCACAGTGCGTTTGATATGCGGAAACTGCGATATCTTCGTTTTCGTGGGGTTTCCAGCTGAGACATGCATTTTGTGCGATAATCTTGGATATTCTTCTGTGAGAAGTATGCAGAATCACCGAAATCGCTGGCTCGCAGCTATATAAAGCGAAATAACACGATTCCTGGTGTCCCAGCACTCCACAGTGCGTTTGACATTCGGATACAGCGATATCTTCGGTTTCGTTGGGTTTCCAGCTGACATATGCATTTTCAGTGATCATCCTCATGATTCTTCTGTGACAAGTATGCAAAATCGCCGAGATCGCTGTTTTGGTACTATTGAATGCGAAAAACACGTTTTATGGTGTTTTCAGCACGCCGCAGTGCTTTTGGTACGCTGATACAGCGATATCTTCGTTTCCGTGGGGTTTCCAGCTGGGACATGCATTTTCTACGATAAGCTTGGATATCCTTCCGCGAGAAGTAAGCAGAATCACCGAAATCGCTGTTTTCGTGCTATTGAATGCGAAAAACGCATTTTCTCGTTTGATGAGCACTCCACAGTGCGTTTGATATGCGGAAACTGCGATATATACGGGTTCGCTGGGTTTCGAGATCAGATATGCATTTTCATTGATAATCTTCGAGTTTCTTCTGCGACAAGCGTTCAGAATAACCGAAATCGCTGTTTTCGTGCTATTTAATGCGAAAAGCACGTTTTCTGGTGTTTTCAGAATTTCACTGTGAGTTTGATACGCGGAAACTGCGATATCTTCGTTTTCGGGGGGTTCCAGCAGAGACATGCATTTTCTACGATAATCTTGGATATCCTTCTTGGAGAAGTATGCAGAATCACCGAAATCGCTGTTTCCGTGCTATTGAATGCGAGAAACTCGTTTTCTGGTGTTTTGAGCACTCCACTGTGCGTTTGACATGCGGGTACAGCGATATCTTCGTTTCCGTGGGGTTTCCAGCTGAGAAATGCATTTTCTACGATAAGCTTGGATATTCTTCTGTGAGAAGTATGCAGAATCACCGAAATCGCTGGCTCGCAGCTATATAAAGCGAAATAACACGATTCCTGGTGTCCCAGCACTCCACAGTGCGTTTGACATTCGGATGCAGCGATATCTTCGTTTTCGTGGGGTATCCAGTTGAGACATGCATTTTCTACGATAATCTTGGGTATTCTTCTGTGAGAAGTATGCAGAATCACCGGTATCGCTGTTTTCGTTCTATTTAATGCGAAAAACGCATTTTCTCGTTTGATGAGCACTCCACAGTGCGTTTGATATGCGGAAACTGCGATATATACGGGTTCGCTGGGTTTCGAGATCAGATATGCATTTTCATTGATAATCTTCGAGATGCTTCTGTGACAAGGGTGCAGAAACACCGAAATCGCTGTTTTCGTGCTATTGAATGCGAAAAACACGTTTTCTGGTGTTTTCTGCACTCCACTGTGAGTTTGACATGCGGCATCAGCGATATCTTCGTTTTGGTGGGGTTTCCAGCTGAGAAATGCATTTTCTACGATAATCTTGTATATCCTTCTGCGAGAAGTATGCAGAATCACCGAAATCGCTGTTTTCGTGCTATTGAATGCGAGAAACTCGTTTTCTGGTGTTTTGAGCACTCCACTGTGCGTTTGACATGCGGGTACAGCGATATCTTCGTTTCCGTGGGGTTTCCAGCTGGGATATGCATTTTCTACGTTAAGCTTGGATATCCTTCCGCGAGAAGTAAGCAGAATCACCGAAATCGCTGTTTCCGTGCTATTGAATGCGAGAATCTCGTTTTCTGGTGTTATGAGCACTCCACTGTGCGTTTGACATGCGGGTACAGCGATATCTTCGTTTCCGTGGGGTTTCCAGCTGAGAAATGCATTTTCTACGATAAGCTTGGATATTCTTCTGTGAGAAGTATGCAGAATCACCGAAATCGCTGGCTCGCAGCTATATAAAGCGAAATAACACGATTCCTGGTGTCCCAGCACTCCACAGTGCGTTTGACATTCGGATACAGCGATATCTTCGTTTTCGTGGGGTATCCAGTTGAGACATGCATTTTCTACGATAATCTTGGGTATTCTTCTGTGAGAAGTATGCAGAATCACCGGTATCGCTGTTTTCGTTCTATTTAATGCGAAAAACGCATTTTCTCGTTTGATGAGCACTCCACAGTGCGTTTGATATGCGGAAACTGCGATATATACGGGTTCGCTGGGTTTCGAGATCAGATATGCATTTTCATTGATAATCTTCGAGTTTCTTCTGCGACAAGCGTTCAGAATAACCGAAATCGCTGTTTTCGTGCTATTTAATGCGAAAAACACGTTTTCTGGTGTTTTCAGAATTTCACTGTGAGTTTGATACGCGGAAACTGCGATATCTTCGTTTTCGGGGGGTTCCAGCAGAGACATGCATTTTCTACGATAATCTTGGATATCCTTCTTGGAGAAGTATGCAGAATCACCGAAAGCGCTGTTATCGTGCTGTTTAATGCGAAAAACACGTTTTCTGGTGTTTTCAGCACTTCACAGTGCGTTTGATATGCGGAAACTGCGATATCTTCGTTTTCGTGGGGTTTCCAGCTGAGACATGCATTTTGTGCGATAATCTTGGATATTCTTCTGTGAGAAGTATGCAGAATCACCGAAATCGCTGGCTCGCAGCTATATAAAGCGAAATAACACGATTCCTGGTGTCCCAGCACTCCACAGTGCGTTTGACATTCGGATACAGCGATATCTTCGGTTTCGTTGGGTTTCCAGCTGACATATGCATTTTCAGTGATCATCCTCATGATTCTTCTGTGACAAGTATGCAAAATCGCCGAGATCGCTGTTTTGGTACTATTGAATGCGAAAAACACGTTTTATGGTGTTTTCAGCACGCCGCAGTGCTTTTGGTACGCTGATACAGCGATATCTTCGTTTCCGTGGGGTTTCCAGCTGGGACATGCATTTTCTACGATAAGCTTGGATATACTTCCGTGAGAAGTATGCATAATCACCGAAATTGCAGTTTTCTTGCTATTTAATGCGAAAAACGCATTTTCTCGTTTGATGAGCACTCCACAGTGCGTTTGATATGCGGAAACTGCGATATATACGGGTTCGCTGGGTTTCGAGATCAGATATGCATTTTCATTGATAATCTTCGAGATGCTTCTGTGACAAGGGTGCAGAAACACCGAAATCGCTGTTTTCGTGCTATTGAATGCGAAAAACACGTTTTCTGGTGTTTTCTGCACTCCACTGTGAGTTTGACATGCGGCATCAGCGATATCTTCGTTTTGGTGGGGTTTCCAGCTGAGAAATGCATTTTCTACGATAATCTTCTATATCCTTCTGCGAGAAGTATGCAGAATCACCGAAATCGCTGTTTTCGTGCTATTGAATGCGAGAAACTCGTTTTCTGGTGTTTTGAGCACTCCACTGTGCGTTTGACATGCGGGTACAGCGATATCTTCGTTTCCGTGGGGTTTCCAGCTGGGTAATGCATTTTCTACGTTAAGCTTGGATATCCTTCCGCGAGAAGTAAGCAGAATCACCGAAATCGCTGTTTCCGTACTATTGAATGCGAGAAACTCGTTTTCTGGTGTTTTGAGCACTCCACTGTGCGTTTGACATGCGGGTACAGCGATATCTTCGTTTCCGTGGGGTTTCCAGCTGAGAAATGCATTTTCTACGATAAGCTTGGATATTCTTCTGTGAGAAGTATGCAGAATCACCGAAATCGATGGCTCGCAGCTATATAAAGCGAAATAACACGATTCCTGGTGTCCCAGCACTCCACAGTGCGTTTGACATTCGGATACAGCGATATCTTCGTTTTCGTGGGGTATCCAGTTGAGACATGCATTTTCTACGATAATCTTGGGTATTCTTCTGTGAGAAGTATGCAGAATCACCGGTATCGCTGTTTTCGTTCTATTTAATGCGAAAAACGCATTTTCTCGTTTGATGAGCACTCCACAGTGCGTTTGATATGCGGAAACTGCGATATATACGGGTTCGCTGGGTTTCGAGATCAGATATGCATTTTCATTGATAATCTTCGAGTTTCTTCTGCGACAAGCGTTCAGAATAACCGAAATCGCTGTTTTCGTGCTATTTAATGCGAAAAACACGTTTTCTGGTGTTTTCAGAATTTCACTGTGAGTTTGATACGCGGAAACTGCGATATCTTCGTTTTCGGGGGGTTCCAGCAGAGACATGCATTTTCTACGATAATCTTGGATATCCTTCTTGGAGAAGTATGCAGAATCACCGAAAGCGCTGTTATCGTGCTGTTTAATGCGAAACACACGTTTTCTGGTGTTTTCAGCACTTCACAGTGCGTTTGATATGCGGAAACTGCGATATCTTCGTTTTCGTGGGGTTTCCAGCTGAGACATGCATTTTGTGCGATAATCTTGGATATTCTTCTGTGAGAAGTATGCAGAATCACCGAAATCGCTGGCTCGCAGCTATATAAAGCGAAATAACACGATTCCTGGTGTCCCAGCACTCCACAGTGCGTTTGACATTCGGATACAGCGATATCTTCGGTTTCGTTGGGTTTCCAGCTGACATATGCATTTTCAGTGATCATCCTCATGATTCTTCTGTGACAAGTATGCAAAATCGCCGAGATCGCTGTTTTGGTACTATTGAATGCGAAAAACACGTTTTATGGTGTTTTCAGCACGCCGCAGTGCTTTTGGTACGCTGATACAGCGATATCTTCGTTTCCGTGGGGTTTCCAGCTGGGACATGCATTTTCTACGATAAGCTTGGATATCCTTCCGCGAGAAGTAAGCAGAATCACCGAAATCGCTGTTTTCGTGCTATTGAATGCGAAAAACGCATTTTCTCGTTTGATGAGCACTCCACAGTGCGTTTGATATGCGGAAACTGCGATATATACGGGTTCGCTGGGTTTCGAGATAAGATATGCATTTTCATTGATAATCTTCGAGATGCTTCTGTGACAAGTGTGCAGAAACACCGAAATCGCTGTTTTCGTGCTATTGAATGCGAAAAACACGTTTTCTGGTGTTTTCAGCAATCCACAGTGCGTTTGACATTCGGATACAGCGATATCTTCGGTTTCGTTGGGTTTCCAGCTGACATATGCATTTTCAGTGATCATCCTCATGATTCTTCTGTGACAAGTATGCAGAATCACCGAGATCGCTGTTTTGGGGCTATTGAATGCGAAAAACACGTTTTATGGTGTTTTCAGCACTCCACAGTGCTTTTGATACGCTGATACAGCGATATCTTCGTTTCCGTGGGGTTTCCAGCTGGGACATGCATTTTCTACGATAATCTTGGATATCCTTCCGCGAGAAGTATGCAGAATCACCGAAATCGCTGTTTTCGTGCTATTTAATGCGAAAATCACGTTTTCTGGTGTTTTCAGCACTTCACAGTGCGTTTGGTATGCGGAAACTGCGATATCTTCGTTTTCGTGGAGTTTCCAGCTGAGACATGCATTTTGTGCGATAATCTTGGATATTCTTCTGCGAGAAGTAAGCAGAATCACCGAAATCGCTGTTTTCGTGCTATTGAATCCGAAAAACACGTTTTCTGGTGTTTTCAGCAATCCACAGTGCGTTTGACATGCGGATACTGCGATATCTTCGTTTTTGTGGGGTTTCCAACTGAGACATGCATTTTCTACGATAATCTTGGATATCCTTCTGCGAGAAGTATGCAGAACCACCGAAATCACTGTTTTCGTGCTATTGAATGCGAGAAACACGTTATCTGGTGTTTTGAGCACTCCACAGTGCGTTTGACATGCAGAAACTGCGATATCTTCGGTTTCGTTGGGTTTCCAGCTGAGATATGCATTTTCAGTAATAATCTTTATGATTCTTCTGTGGCAAGTGTGCAGAATCACCGACATCGCTGTTTTCGTGCTATTTAATGCGAAAAACTCGTTTTCTGGTGTTTTCAGCACTCCACAGTGCGTTTGATATGCGGAAACTGCGATATCTTCGGTTTCGTTGGGTTTCCAGCTAAGATATGCATTTCCTACGATAATCTTGGATATACATCCGTGAGAAGTATGCATAATCACCGAAATTGCAGTTTTCTTGCTATTGAATGCGAAAAACACGTTTCCTGGTGTTTTCAGCACTCCACAGTGCGTTTGATATGCGGAAATAGCGATATCTTCGTTTTCGTGGGGTTTCCAGCTGAGACATGCATTTTGTGCGATAATCTTGGATATTCTTCTGTGAGAAGTATGCAGAATCACCGAAATCGCTGGCTCGCAGCTATATAAAGCGAAATAACACGATTCCTGGTGTCCCAGCACTCCACAGTGCGTTTGACATTCGGATACAGCGATATCTTCGGTTTCGTTGGGTTTCCAGCTGACATATGCATTTTCAGTGATCATCCTCATGATTCTTCTGTGACAAGTATACAAAATCGCCGAGATCGCTGTTTTGGTACTATTGAATGCGAAAAACACGTTTTATGGTGTTTTCAGCACGCCGCAGTGCTTTTGGTACGCTGATACAGCGATATCTTCGTTTCCGTGGGGTTTCCAGCTGGGACATGCATTTTCTACGATAAGCTTGGATATACTTCCGTGAGAAGTATGCATAATCACCGAAATTGCAGTTTTCTTGCTATTTAATGCGAAAAACGCATTTTCTCGTTTGATGAGCACTCCACAGTGCGTTTGATATGCGGAAACTGCGATATATACGGGTTCGCTGGGTTTCGAGATCAGATATGCATTTTCATTGATAATCTTCGAGATGCTTCTGTGACAAGGGTGCAGAAACACCGAAATCGCTGTTTTCGTGCTATTGAATGCGAAAAACACGTTTTCTGGTGTTTTCTGCACTCCACTGTGAGTTTGACATGCGGCATCAGCGATATCTTCGTTTTGGTGGGGTTTCCAGCTGAGAAATGCATTTTCTACGATAATCTTCTATATCCTTCTGCGAGAAGTATGCAGAATCACCGAAATCGCTGTTTTCGTGCTATTGAATGCGAGAAACTCGTTTTCTGGTGTTTTGAGCACTCCACTGTGCGTTTGACATGCGGGTACAGCGATATCTTCGTTTCCGTGGGGTTTCCAGCTGGGATATGCATTTTCTACGTTAAGCTTGGATATCCTTCCGCGAGAAGTAAGCAGAATCACCGAAATCGCTGTTTCCGTACTATTGAATGCGAGAAACTCGTTTTCTGGTGTTTTGAGCACTCCACTGTGCGTTTGACATGCGGGTACAGCGATATCTTCGTTTCCGTGGGGTTTCCAGCTGAGAAATGCATTTTCTACGATAAGCTTGGATATTCTTCTGTGAGAAGTATGCAGAATCACCGAAATCGCTGGCTCGCAGCTATATAAAGCGAAATAACACGATTCCTGGTGTCCCAGCACTCCACAGTGCGTTTGACATTCGGATACAGCGATATCTTCGTTTTCGTGGGGTATCCAGTTGAGACATGCATTTTCTACGATAATCTTGGGTATTCTTCTGTGAGAAGTATGCAGAATCACCGGTATCGCTGTTTTCGTTCTATTTAATGCGAAAAACGCATTTTCTCGTTTGATGAGCACTCCACAGTGCGTTTGATATGCGGAAACTGCGATATATACGGGTTCGCTGGGTTTCGAGATCAGATATGCATTTTCATTGATAATCTTCGAGTTTCTTCTGCGACAAGCGTTCAGAATAACCGAAATCGCTGTTTTCGTGCTATTTAATGCGAAAAACACGTTTTCTGGTGTTTTCAGAATTTCACTGTGAGTTTGATACGCGGAAACTGCGATATCTTCGTTTTCGGGGGGTTCCAGCAGAGACATGCATTTTCTACGATAATCTTGGATATCCTTCTTGGAGAAGTATGCAGAATCACCGAAAGCGCTGTTATCGTGCTGTTTAATGCGAAACACACGTTTTCTGGTGTTTTCAGCACTTCACAGTGCGTTTGATATGCGGAAACTGCGATATCTTCGTTTTCGTGGGGTTTCCAGCTGAGACATGCATTTTGTGCGATAATCTTGGATATTCTTCTGTGAGAAGTATGCAGAATCACCGAAATCGCTGGCTCGCAGCTATATAAAGCGAAATAACACGATTCCTGGTGTCCCAGCACTCCACAGTGCGTTTGACATTCGGATACAGCGATATCTTCGGTTTCGTTGGGTTTCCAGCTGACATATGCATTTTCAGTGATCATCCTCATGATTCTTCTGTGACAAGTATGCAAAATCGCCGAGATCGCTGTTTTGGTACTATTGAATGCGAAAAACACGTTTTATGGTGTTTTCAGCACGCCGCAGTGCTTTTGGTACGCTGATACAGCGATATCTTCGTTTCCGTGGGGTTTCCAGCTGGGACATGCATTTTCTACGATAAGCTTGGATATCCTTCCGCGAGAAGTAAGCAGAATCACCGAAATCGCTGTTTTCGTGCTATTGAATGCGAAAAACGCATTTTCTCGTTTGATGAGCACTCCACAGTGCGTTTGATATGCGGAAACTGCGATATATACGGGTTCGCTGGGTTTCGAGATAAGATATGCATTTTCATTGATAATCTTCGAGATGCTTCTGTGACAAGTGTGCAGAAACACCGAAATCGCTGTTTTCGTGCTATTGAATGCGAAAAACACGTTTTCTGGTGTTTTCAGCAATCCACAGTGCGTTTGACATTCGGATACAGCGATATCTTCGGTTTCGTTGGGTTTCCAGCTGACATATGCATTTTCAGTGATCATCCTCATGATTCTTCTGTGACAAGTATGCAGAATCACCGAGATCGCTGTTTTGGGGCTATTGAATGCGAAAAACACGTTTTATGGTGTTTTCAGCACTCCACAGTGCTTTTGATACGCTGATACAGCGATATCTTCGTTTCCGTGGGGTTTCCAGCTGGGACATGCATTTTCTACGATAATCTTGGATATCCTTCCGCGAGAAGTATGCAGAATCACCGAAATCGCTGTTTTCGTGCTATTTAATGCGAAAATCACGTTTTCTGGTGTTTTCAGCACTTCACAGTGCGTTTGGTATGCGGAAACTGCGATATCTTCGTTTTCGTGGAGTTTCCAGCTGAGACATGCATTTTGTGCGATAATCTTGGATATTCTTCTGCGAGAAGTAAGCAGAATCACCGAAATCGCTGTTTTCGTGCTATTGAATCCGAAAAACACGTTTTCTGGTGTTTTCAGCAATCCACAGTGCGTTTGACATGCGGATACTGCGATATCTTCGTTTTTGTGGGGTTTCCAACTGAGACATGCATTTTCTACGATAATCTTGGATATCCTTCTGCGAGAAGTATGCAGAACCACCGAAATCACTGTTTTCGTGCTATTGAATGCGAGAAACACGTTATCTGGTGTTTTGAGCACTCCACAGTGCGTTTGACATGCAGAAACTGCGATATCTTCGGTTTCGTTGGGTTTCCAGCTGAGATATGCATTTTCAGTAATAATCTTTATGATTCTTCTGTGGCAAGTGTGCAGAATCACCGACATCGCTGTTTTCGTGCTATTTAATGCGAAAAACTCGTTTTCTGGTGTTTTCAGCACTCCACAGTGCGTTTGATATGCGGAAACTGCGATATCTTCGGTTTCGTTGGGTTTCCAGCTAAGATATGCATTTCCTACGATAATCTTGGATATACATCCGTGAGAAGTATGCATAATCACCGAAATTGCAGTTTTCTTGCTATTGAATGCGAAAAACACGTTTCCTGGTGTTTTCAGCACTCCACAGTGCGTTTGATATGCGGAAATAGCGATATCTTCGTTTCGTGGGGTTGCCAGCAGAGACATGCATTTTCAGTGATAATCTTCGAGTGTCTCCTGTGACAAGCGTGCAGAATAATCGAAATCGCTGTTTTCGTGCTATTTAATGCAATAAACACGTTTTCAGGTGTTTTCAGCACTCCACAGTGCGTTTGACATTCGGATACAGCGATATCTTCGGTTTCGTTGGGTTTCCAGCTATGATATGCATTTCCAGTTATAATCTTCATGATTCTTCTGTGACTAGTGTAGAATCACCGAAATCGCTATTTTCGTGCTATTTAATGCGAAAAACTCGTTTTCTGGTGTTTTCAGCACTCCACAGTGCGTTTGATATGCGGAAACTGCGATATCTTCGGTTTCGTAGGGATTCCAGCTAAGATATGCATTTCCTACGATAATCTTGGATATACTTCCGTGAGAAGTATGCATAATCTCCGAAATTGCAGTTTTCTTGCGATTGAATGCGAAAAACACGTTTCCTGGTGTTTTCAGCACTCCACAGTGCGTTTGATATGTGGAAATAGCGATATCATCGTTTTCGTGGGGTTTCCAGATGAGATATGCATTTTCAGTGACAATCTTGGATATTCCTCTGTGACGAGTGTGCAGAATCACCGCAATCGCTGTTTTCGTGCTATTTAATGCGAAAAACTCGTTTTCTGGTGTTTTCAGCACTCCACAGTGCGTTTGATATGCGGAAACTGCGATATCTTCGGTTTCGTTGGGTTTCCAGATGAGATATGCATTTTCAGTGACAATCTTGGATATTCCTCTGTGACAAGTGTGCAGAATCACCGCAATCGCTGTTTTCGTGCTATTTAATGCGAAAAACTCGTTTTCTGGTGTTTTCAGCACTTCACAGTGCGTTTGGTATGCGGAAACTGCGATATCTTCGTTTTCGTGGGGTTTCCAGCTGAGACATGCATTTTGTGCGATAATCTTGGATATTCTTCTGCGAGAAGTAAGCAGAATCACCGAAATCGCTGTTTTCGTGCTATTGAAACCGAAAAACACGTTTTCTGGTGTTTTCTGCACTCCACTGTGAGTTTGACATGCGGCATCAGCGATATCTTCGTTTTCGTGGGGTATCCAGTTGAGACATGCATTTTCTACGATAATCTTGGGTATTCTTCTGTGAGAAGTATGCAGAATCACCGGTATCGCTGTTTTCGTTCTATTTAATGCGAAAAACGCATTTTCTCGTTTGATGAGCACTCCACAGTGCGTTTGATACGCGGAAACTGCGATATATACGGGTTCGCTGGGTTTCGAGATCAGATATGCATTTTCATTGATAATCTTCGAGATGCTTCTGTGACAAGGGTGCAGAAACACCGAAATCGCTGTTTTCGTGCTATTGAATGCGAAAAACACGTTTTCTGGTGTTTTCTGCACTCCACTGTGAGTTTGACATGCGGCATCAGCGATATCTTCGTTTTGGTGGGGTTTCCAGCTGAGAAATGCATTTTCTACGATAATCTTGTATATCCTTCTGCGAGAAGTATGCAGAATCACCGAAATCGCTGTTTTCGTGCTATTTAATGCGAAAAACGCATTTTCTCGTTTGATGAGCACTCCACAGTGCGTTTGATATGCGGAAACTGCGATATATACGGGTTCGCTGGGTTTCGAGATCAGATATGCATTTTCATTGATAATCTTCGAGTTTCTTCTGCGACAAGCGTTCAGAATAACCGAAATCGCTGTTTTGGTGCTATTTAATGCGAAAAACACGTTTTCTGGTGTTTTCAGAATTTCACTGTGAGTTTGATACGCGGAAACTGCGATATCTTCGTTTTCGGGGGGTTCCAGCAGAGACATGCATTTTCTACGATAATCTTGGATATCCTTCTTGGAGAAGTATGCAGAATCACCGAAAGCGCTGTTATCGTGCTGTTTAATGCGAAAAACACGTTTTCTGGTGTTTTGAGCACTCCACTGTGCGTTTGACATGCGGGTACAGCGATATCTTCGTTTCCGTGGGGTTTCCAGCTGGGATATGCATTTTCTACGTTAAGCTTGGATATCCTTCCGCGAGAAGTAAGCAGAATCACCGAAATCGCTGTTTCCGTGCTATTGAATGCGAGAAACTCGTTTTCTGGTGTTTTGAGCACTCCACTGTGCGTTTGACATGCGGGTACAGCGATATCTTCGTTTCCGTGGGGTTTCCAGCTGAGAAATGCATTTTCTACGATAAGCTTGGATATTCTTCTGTGAGAAGTATGCAGAATCACCGAAATCGCTGGCTCGCAGCTATATAAAGCGAAATAACACGATTCCTGGTGTCCCAGCACTCCACAGTGCGTTTGACATTCGGATACAGCGATATCTTCGTTTTCGTGGGGTATCCAGTTGAGACATGCATTTTCTACGATAATCTTGGGTATTCTTCTGTGAGAAGTATGCAGAATCACCGGTATCGCTGTTTTCGTTCTATTTAATGCGAAAAACGCATTTTCTCGTTTGATGAGCACTCCACAGTGCGTTTGATATGCGGAAACTGCGATATATACGGGTTCGCTGGGTTTCGAGATCAGATATGCATTTTCATTGATAATCTTCGAGTTTCTTCTGCGACAAGCGTTCAGAATAACCGAAATCGCTGTTTTCGTGCTATTTAATGCGAAAAACACGTTTTCTGGTGTTTTCAGAATTTCACTGTGAGTTTGATACGCGGAAACTGCGATATCTTCGTTTTCGGGGGGTTCCAGCAGAGACATGCATTTTCTACGATAATCTTGGATATCCTTCTTGGAGAAGTATGCAGAATCACCGAAAGCGCTGTTATCGTGCTGTTTAATGCGAAAAACACGTTTTCTGGTGTTTTCAGCACTTCACAGTGCGTTTGATATGCGGAAACTGCGATATCTTCGTTTTCGTGGGGTTTCCAGCTGAGACATGCATTTTGTGCGATAATCTTGGATATTCTTCTGTGAGAAGTATGCAGAATCACCGAAATCGCTGGCTCGCAGCTATATAAAGCGAAATAACACGATTCCTGGTGTCCCAGCACTCCACAGTGCGTTTGACATTCGGATACAGCGATATCTTCGGTTTCGTTGGGTTTCCAGCTGACATATGCATTTTCAGTGATCATCCTCATGATTCTTCTGTGACAAGTATGCAAAATCGCCGAGATCGCTGTTTTGATACTATTGAATGCGAAAAACACGTTTTATGGTGTTTTCAGCACGCCGCAGTGCTTTTGGTACGCTGATACAGCGATATCTTCGTTTCCGTGGGGTTTCCAGCTGGGACATGCATTTTCTACGATAAGCTTGGATATACTTCCGTGAGAAGTATGCATAATCACCGAAATTGCAGTTTTCTTGCTATTTAATGCGAAAAACGCATTTTCTCGTTTGATGAGCACTCCACAGTGCGTTTGATGTGCGGAAACTGCGATATATACGGGTTCGCTGGGTTTCGAGATCAGATATGCATTTTCATTGATAATCTTCGAGATGCTTCTGTGACATGGGTGCAGAAACACCGAAATCGCTGTTTTCGTGCTATTGAATGCGAAAAACACGTTTTCTGGTGTTTTCTGCACTCCACTGTGAGTTTGACATGCGGCATCAGCGATATCTTCGTTTTGGTGGGGTTTCCAGCTGAGAAATGCATTTTCTACGATAATCTTGTATATCCTTCTGCGAGAAGTATGCAGAATCACCGAAATCGCTGTTTTCGTGCTATTGAATGCGAGAAACTCGTTTTCTGGTGTTTTGAGCACTCCACTGTGCGTTTGACATGCGGGTACAGCGATATCTTCGTTTCCGTGGGGTTTCCAGCTGGGATATGCATTTTCTACGTTAAGCTTGGATATCCTTCCGCGAGAAGTAAGCAGAATCACCGAAATCGCTGTTTCCGTGCTATTGAATGCGAGAAACTCGTTTTCTGGTGTTTTGAGCACTCCACTGTGCGTTTGACATGCGGGTACAGCGATATCTTCGTTTCCGTGGGGTTTCCAGCTGAGAAATGCATTTTCTACGATAAGCTTGGATATTCTTCTGTGAGAAGTATGCAGAATCACCGAAATCGCTGGCTCGCAGCTATATAAAGCGAAATAACACGATTCCTGGTGTCCCAGCACTCCACAGTGCGTTTGACATTCGGATACAGCGATATCTTCGGTTTCGTTGGGTTTCCAGCTATGATATGCATTTCCAGTTATAATCTTCATGATTCTTCTGTGACTAGTGTAGAATCACCGAAATCGCTATTTTCGTGCTATTTAATGCGAAAAACTCGTTTTCTGGTGTTTTCAGCACTCCACAGTGCGTTTGATATGCGGAAACTGCGATATCTTCGGTTTCGTAGGGATTCCAGCTAAGATATGCATTTCCTACGATAATCTTGGATATACTTCCGTGAGAAGTATGCATAATCTCCGAAATTGCAGTTTTCTTGCGATTGAATGCGAAAAACACGTTTCCTGGTGTTTTCAGCACTCCACAGTGCGTTTGATATGTGGAAATAGCGATATCATCGTTTTCGTGGGGTTTCCAGATGAGATATGCATTTTCAGTGACAATCTTGGATATTCCTCTGTGACGAGTGTGCAGAATCACCGCAATCGCTGTTTTCGTGCTATTTAATGCGAAAAACTCGTTTTCTGGTGTTTTCAGCACTCCACAGTGCGTTGGATATGCGGAAACTGCGATATCTTCGGTTTCGTTGGGTTTCCAGATGAGATATGCATTTTCAGTGACAATCTTGGATATTCCTCTGTGACAAGTGTGCAGAATCACCGAAATCGCTGTTTTCGTGCTATTGAATGCCAAAAACACGTTTTCTGGTGTTTTCAGAACTCCACTGTGAGTTTGACATGCGGCAACAGCGATATCGTCGTTTTCGTGGGGTATCCAGCTGAGACATGCATTTTCTACGATAATCTTGGATATCCTCTGCGAGAAGAATGCAGAATCACCGAAATCGCTGTTTTCGTGCTATTGAATGCGAGAAACACGTTTTCTGGTGTTTTCAGCAATCCACAGTGCGTTTGACATGCGGATACTGCGATATCTTCGTTTTCGTGGGGTTTCCAACTGAGACATGCATTTTCTACGATAATCTTGGATATCCTTCTGCGAGAAGTATGCAGAACCACCGAAATCACTGTTTTCGTGCTATTGAATGCGAGAAACACGTTATCTGGTGTTTTGAGCACTCCACAGTGCGTTTGACATGCGGAAACTGCGATATCTTCGGTTTCGTTGGGTTTCCAGCTGAGATATGCATTTTCAGTAATAATCTTTATGATTCTTCTGTGGCAAGTGTGCAGAATCACCGAAATCGCTATTTTCGTGATATTTAATGCGAAAAACTCGTTTTCTGGTGTTTTCAGCACTCCACAGTGCGTTTGATATGCGGAAACTGCGATATCTTCGGTTTCGTAGGGATTCCAGCTAAGATATGCATTTCCTACGATAATCTTGGATATACTTCCGTGAGAAGTATGCATAATCTCCGAAATTGCAGTTTTCTTGCGATTGAATGCGCAAAACACGTTTCCTGGTGTTTTCAGCACTCCACAGTGCGTTTGATATGTGGAAATAGCGATATCATCGTTTTCGTGGGGTTTCCAACTGAGACATGCATTTTCTACGATAATCTTGGATATCCTTCTGCGAGAAGTATGCAGAACCACCGAAATCACTGTTTTCGTGCTATTGAATGCGAGAAACACGTTATCTGGTGTTTTGAGCACTCCACAGTGCGTTTGACATGCGGAAACTGCGATATCTTCGGTTTCGTTGGGTTTCCAGCTGAGATATGCATTTTCAGTAATAATCTTTATGATTCTTCTGTGGCAAGTGTGCAGAATCACCGACATCGCTGTTTTCGTGCTATTTAATGCGAAAAACTCGTTTTCTGGTGTTTTCAGCACTCCACAGTGCGTTTGATATGCGGAAACTGCGATATCTTCGGTTTCGTTGGGTTTCCAGCTAAGATATGCATTTCCTACGATAATCTTGGATATACATCCGTGAGAAGTATGCATAATCACCGAAATTGCAGTTTTCTTGCTATTGAATGCGAAAAACACGTTTCCTGGTGTTTTCAGCACTCCACAGTGCGTTTGATATGCGGAAATAGCGATATCTTCGTTTCGTGGGGTTGCCAGCAGAGACATGCATTTTCAGTGATAATCTTCGAGTGTCTCCTGTGACAAGCGTGCAGAATAATCGAAATCGCTGTTTTCGTGCTATTTAATGCAATAAACACGTTTTCAGGTATTTTCAGCACTCCACAGTGCGTTTGACATTCGGATACAGCGATATCTTCGTTTTCGTGGGGTTTCCAGCTAAGACATGCATTTTCAGTTATAATCTTCGAGTTTCTTCTGTGTCAAGCGTGCAGAATAACCGAAATCGCTGTTTTCGTGCTATTTAATGCGAAATACACGTTTTCTGGTGTTTTCAGCAGTCCACAGTGCTTTTGATGCGCTGATACAGCGATATCTTCGTTTCCGTGGGGTTTCCAGCTGGGACATGCATTTTCTACGATAATCTTGGATATTCTTCCGTGAGAAGCATGCATAATCACCGAAATTGCAGTTTTCTTGCATTGAATGCGAAAAACACGTTTCCTGGTGTTTTCAGCACTCCACAGTGCGTTTGATATGCGGAAACTGCGGTATCTTCGGTTTCGTTGGGTTTCCAGCTGACATATGTATTTTCAGTGATAATCTTCATGATTCTTCTGTGACAAGTGTAGAATCACCGAAATCGCTGTTTTCGTGCTATTTAATGCGAAAAACACGTTTTCTGGTGTATTCAGCACTATACAGTGCGTTTGGTACGCTGATACAGCATTATCTTCGTTTTCGTGTGGTTGCCAGCTAAGACATACATTTTCAGTGATAATCTTCGAGTTTCTTCTGTGACAAGCGTGCAGAATAACCGAAATCGCTGTTTTCGAGCTATTTGTTGCGAAAAACACGTTTTCTGCTGTTTTCAGCACTTCACAGTGCGTTTGATATGCGGAAACTGCGATATCTTCGTTTTCGTTGGGTTTCCAGCTGACATATGTATTTTCAGTGATAATCTTCGAGATGCTTCTGTGAGAAGTGTGCAGAATCACCGAAATCGCTGTTTTCGTGCTATTGAATGCAAAAAACACGTTTTCTGGTGTTTTCAGCACTCCACAGTGCGTTTGGTACGCTGATACAGCATTATCTTCGTTTTCGTGTGGTTGCCAGCTAAGACATGCATTTTCAGTGATAATCTTCGAGTTTCTTCTGTGACAAGAGTGCAGAATAACCGAAATCGCTGTTGTCGTGCTATTTGATGCGAAAAACACGTTTTCAGCTGTTTTCAGCACTTCACAGTGCGTTTGATATGCGGAAACTGCGATATCTTCGTTTTCGTTGGGTTTCCAGCTGACATATGTATTTTCAGTGATAATCTTCGAGATGCTTCTGTGACAAGTGTGCAGAATCACCGAAATCGCTGGTTTCGTGCTATTGAATGCAAAAAACACGTTTTCCGGTGGTTTCAGAACTCCACAGTGCGTATGATATGCGGAAACTCCGATATCTTCGTTTTTGTTGGGTTTCCAGCTAAGATATGCATTTCCTACGATAATCTTGGATATACTTCCGTGAGAAGCATACATAATCTCCGAAATTGCAGTTTTCTTGCTATTGAATGCGAAAAACACGTTTCCTGGCGTTTTCAGCACTCCACAGTGCGTTTGATATGCGGAAACTGCGGTTTCTTCGGTTTCGTTGGGTTTCCAGCTGACATATGTATTTTCAGTGATAATCTTCATGATTCTTCTGTGACAAGTGTAGAATCACCGAAATCGCTGTTTTCGTGCTATTTAATGCGAAAAACACGTTTCCTGGCCTTTTCAGCACGTCACAGTGCGTTTGATATGCGGAAACTGCGGTTTCTTCGGTTTCGTTGGGTTTCCAGCTGACATATGTATTTTCAGTGATAATCTTCATAATTCTTCTGTGACAAGTGTAGAATCACCGAAATCGCTGTTTTCGTGCTATTTAATGCGAAAAACACGTTTCCTGGCCTTTTCAGCACGTCACAGTGCGTTTGATATGCGGAAACTGCGATATCTTCGGTTTCGTTGGGTTTCCAGCTGAGATATGCATTTTCAGTGATAATCTTGGAGATGCTTCTGTGACAAGTGTGCAGATTCACCGAAATCGCTGTTTTCGTGCTATTGAATGCAAAAAACACGTTTTCTGGTGTTTTCAGCACTCCACAGTGCGTTTGGTACGCTGATACAGCATTATCTTCGTTTTCGTGTGGTTGCCAGCTAAGACATGCATTTTCAGTCATAATCTTCGAGTTTCTTCTGTGACAAGCGTGCAGAATAACCGAAATCGCTATTTTCGTGCTATTTGATGCGAATAACACGTTTTCTGCTGTTTTCAGCACTTCACAGTGCGTTTGATATGCGGAAACTGCGATATGTTCGGAATCGTTGGGTTTCCAGCTGAGTTATGCATTTTCAGTGATAATCTTCATGATTCTGCTGTTACAAGTGTGCAGAATCACCGAAATCGCTGTATTCGTGCTATTGAATGCGAAAAACACGTTTTCAAGTGTTTTTAGCACCCGACAGTGCTTTTGATGTGCGGAAACAGGGATATCTTCGTTTTCGTGGGGTTTCCAGCTGAGATATGCATTTTCAGTGATAATCTTCGAGATGCTTCTGTGACAAGTGTGCAGATTCACCGAAATCGCTGTTTTCGTGCTATTGAATTCGAAAAACACGTTTCCTGGTGCTTTCAGCACTCCACTGTGCGTTTGGTACGCTGATACAGCGATATCTTCGTTTTCGTGTGGTTGCCAGCTAAGACATGCATTTTCAGTGATAATCTTCGAGTTTCTTCAGTGACAAGCGTGCAGAACAACCGAAATCGCTGTTATCGTGCTATTTGATGCGAAAAACACGTTTTCTGGTGTTTTCAGCACTTCACAGTGCGTTTGATATTCCGAAACTGCGATATCTTCGCTTTCGTGGGGTTTCCAGCTAAGACATGCATTTTCAGTGATAATCTTCGAGTTTCTTCTGTGACAAGCGTGCAGAATAACCGAAATCGCTGTTTTCGTGCTATTTAATGCGAAATACACGTTTTCTGGTGTTCTCAGCAGTCCACAGTGCTTTTGATACGCTGATACAGCGATATCTTCGTTTCCGTGGGGTTTCCAGCTGGGACATGCATTTTCTACGATAAGCTTGGATATCCATCCGCGAGAAATATGCAGAATCAGCGAAATCGCTGTTTTCGTGCTATTTAATGCGAAAAACACGTTTTCTGGTGTTTTCAGCACTTCACAGTGCGTTTGACATGCGGCATCAGCGATATCTTAGTTTTCGTGGGGTTTCCAGCTGAGACATGCATTTTGGGCGATAATCTTGGATATTCCTCTGTGAGAAGTACGCAGAATCACCGAAATCGCTGGCTCGCAGCTATATAAATCGAAATAACACGATTCCTGGTGTCCCAGCACTCCACAGGGCGTGTGATATGCGGAAACTGCGATATCTTCGTTTTCGTGGGGTTACCAGCTCAGACATTCATTTTCTACGATAATCTTGGATATTCTTCTGTGAGAAGCATGCATAATCACCGAAATTGCAGTTTTCTTGCTATTGAATGCGAACAACACGTTTCCTGGCGTTATCAGCACTCCACAGTGCGTTTGATATGCGGAAACTGCGGTATCTTCGGTTTCGTTGGGTTTCCAGCTGACATATGTATTTTCAGTGATAATCTTCATGATTCTTCTGTGACAAGTGTAGAATCACCGAAATCGCTGTTTTCGTGCTATTTAATGCGAAAAACACGTTTTCTGGTGTTTTCAACATTCCACAGTGCGTATGATATGCGGAAACTCCGATATCTTCGTTTTCGTGGGGTTTCCAGCTAAGATATGCATTTCCTACGATTATCTTGGATATACTTCCGTGAGAAGCATGCATAATCACCGAAATAGCAGTTTTCTTGCTATTGAATGCGAAAAACACGTTTCCTGGCGTTTTCAGCACGTCACAGTCCGTTTGATATGCGGAAACTGCGGTATCTTCGGTTTCGTTGGGTTTCCAGCTGACATATGTATTTCCAGTGATAATCTTCATGATTCTTCTGTGATAAGTGTAGAATCACCGAAATCGCTGTTTTCGTGCTATTTAATGCGAAAAACACGTTTTCTGGTGTTTTCAACATTCCACAGTGCGTATGATATGCGGAAACTGCGATATCTTCGTTTTCGTGGGGTTTCCAGCTAAGATATGCATTTTCAGTGATAATGTGCATGATTCTTCTGTGACAAGTGTGCAGAATCACCGAGATCGCTGTTTTCGTGCTGTTTAATGCGAAATACACGTTTTCTGGTGTTTTCAGCAGTCCACGGTGCGTTTGACATGCGGAAACTGCGATATCTTCGTTCTCGTGGGGTTTCCAGATGAGACATGCATTTTCTACGAAACTCTTGGATATTCTTCTGTGACAAGTGTGCAGAATCATCGAAATTGCAGTTTTCTTGCTATTGAATGCGAAAAACACGTTTTATGGTGTTTTCAGCACTCCACAGTGCTTTTGATACGCTGATCCAACGATATCTTCGTTTCCGTGGGGTTTCCAGCTGGGACATGCATTTTCTACGATAAGCTTGTATATCCTTCCTCGAGAAGTATGCAGAATCACCGAAATCGCTTTTTTCGTGCTATTTAATGCGAAAAACATGTTTTCTGGTGTTTTCAGTACTTCATAGTGCGTTTGATATGCGGAAACTGCGATATCTTAGTTTTCGTGGGGTTTCCAGCTGAGACATGCATTTTGTGCGATAATCTTGGATATTCCTCTGTGAGATGTATGCAGAATAACCGAAATCGCTGGCTCGCAGCTATATAAAGCGAAATAACCCGATTCCAGGTGTCCCAGCACTCCACAGTGCGTGTGATATGGGGAAACTGCGATATCTTCGTTTTCGTGGGGTTACCAGCTCAGACATGTATTTTCTACGATAATCTTGGATATTCTTCTGTGAGAAGTTTGCATAATCACAGAAATCGCTGTTTTCGTGCTATTTAATGCGAAAAACACGGTTCCTGGTGTTTTTAGCGTTCCACACTGCGTTTGATATGCGGAAACTGCGGTATCTTCGGTTTCGTTGGGTTTCCAGCTGACATATGTATTTCAGTGATAATCTTCATGATTCTTCTGTGACAAGTGTAGAATCACCGAAATCGCTGTTTTCGTGCTATTTAATGCGAAAAACAGGTTTTCTGGTGTTTTCAACATTCCACAGTGCGTAGGATATGCGGAAACTGCGATATCTTCGTTTTCATGGGGTTTCCAGCAGAGACATGCATATTCTGCGATAATCTTGGATATTCTTCTGTGAGAAGTATGCAGAATCACCGGTATCGCTGTTTTCGTTCTATTTAATGCGAAAAACGCATTTTCTCGCGTGATGAGCACTCCACAGTGCGTTTGACATGCGGAAACTGCGATATCTTCGGTTTCGATGGGTTTCCAGATGAGATATGCATTTTCTACGATAATCTTGGATTTCCTTCTGCGAGAAGTATGCAGAATCACCGAAATCTCTGTTTTCGTGCTATTGAATGCGAGAAACACGTTATCTGGCGTTTTGAGCGCTCCACAGTGCGTTTGACATGCGGAAACTGCGATATCTTCGGTTTCGTTGGGTTTCCAGCTGATATATGCATTTTCAGTAATAATCTTGATAATTCTGCTGTTAGAAGTGTGCAGAATCACCGAAATCGCTGTTTTCGTGATATAGAATTCGAAAAACACGTTTCCTGGTGCTTTCAGCACTCTACAATGCGTTTGATATGCGGAAACAGCGATATCTTCGGTTTCGTTGGGTTTCCAGATGAGATATGCATTTTCAGTGATAATCTTTATGATTCTTCTGTGGCAAGTGTGCTGAATCACCGACATCGCTGTTTTCGTGCTATTTAATGCGAAAAACTCGTTTTCTGGTGTTTTCAGCACTCCACAGTGCGTTTGATATGCGGAAACTGCGATATCTTCGTTTTCGTGGGGGTTTCCAGCAGAGACATGCATTTTCTGCGATAATCTTGGATATTCTTCTGTGAGAAGTATGCAGAATCACCGAAATCGCTGGCTCACAGCTATATAATGCGAAATAACACGATTCCAGGTGTGCCAGCACTCCGCAATGCGTGTGATATGCGGAAACTGCGATATCTTCGTTTTCGTGGGGTTTCCAGCTGAGAAATGCATTTTCTACGATAATCTTCGATATCCTTCTGCGAGAAGTATGCAGAATCACCGAAATCGCTGTGTTCGTGCTATTGAATGCGAGAAACACGTTATCTGGTGTTTTCACCACTCCACAGTGCGTTTGATATGCAGAACCGGCGACATCTTGGCTTTCGTCGGGGTTCAAGCTGAGATATGCATTTTCTGCGATAATCTTGGTGAGACTTCAGTCAGAAGTATGCAGAATCATCTAGATCGCTCTTGTCGAGCTATTTAATGCAAAAAAACAAGTTTCCTGGTGTTTTCAACATTCCACAGTTCGTTTGATATGCAGAACCTGCGATATCTTGATTTTCGTGGTGTTTCCAGCTGAGATATGCATTTTCTGCGATAATCTTGGTGAGTCTTCTGTCCGAAGTATGCAGAATCATCGAGATCCCTCTTTTAGAGCAATTTGATGCGAGAAACACGTTATCTGGTGTTTTCACCACTCCACAGTGCGTTTGATATGCAGAACCGGCGACATCTTGGCTTTCGTCGGGGTTCAAGCTGAGATATGCATTTTCTGCGATAATCTTGGTGATTCTTCTGTCAGAAGTATGCAGAATCATCGAGAACGCTCGTTTCGAACTATTTAATGCGAGAAACTCGTTATCTGGTTGTTTTCACCACTCCACAGTGCGTTTGATATGCAGAACCGGCGATATCTTGATTTTCGAGGTGTTTCCAACTGAGATATGCATTTTCTCCGATAAGCTTGGTGAGTCTTATGCCAGAAGTATGCAGAATTATCTAGATCGCTCTTTTCGAGCTATTTAATGCGAGAAACGCGTTTTCGGGTGTATTCACCACCCCACAGTACGTTAGACATGCAGAACCGGAGATATCTTCGTTTCGGTCGGGTTTCAAGCTGAGATATGCATTTTCTACGATAATATAGGTGAGACCTCTGTCAGATGTATGCAGAATCATCGAGAACGCTCTTATCGAGCTACTTAATGCGAGAATCACGTTTTCTGGTGTTTTCACCACTCCACAGTACGTTAGACATGCAGAACCGGAGATATCTTCGTTTCGGTCGGGTTTCAAGCTGAGATATGCATTTTCTACGATAATATAGGTGAGACCTCTGTCAGAAGTATGCAGAATCTTTGAGAACGCTCTTTTCGAGCTACTTAATGCGAGAATCACGTTTTCTGGTGTTTTCACTACTCCACAGTACGTTTGATGTGCAGAAGCGGAGATATCTTGGTTTTCGTGAGGTTTCAAGCTGAGATATGCATTTTCTGCGATAATCTTGGTGAGACTTCAGTCAGAAGTATGACGAATCATCGAGATCGCTCTATTCGAGCTATTTAATGGGAGAAACACGTTTTCTGGTGTTTTCACCACCCCACAGTGCGTTTGATATGCGGAACCGGCGACATCGTGGTTTTCGTCGGTTTTCAAGCTGAGATATGCATTTTCTGCGATAATATTGGTGAGACTTCAGTCAGAAGTATGCCGAATCATCTAGATCGCTCGTTTCGAGATATTTAATGCGAGAAACACGTTATCTGGTTGTTTTCACCACTCCACAGTGCGTTTGATATGCAGAACCGGCGACATCTTGATTTTCGTGAGGTTTCAAGCTGAGATATGCATTTTCTGCGATAATATTGGTGAGACTTCTGTCCGAAGTATGCAGAATCTTCGATATCGCTCTTTTCGAGCTATTTAATGCGAGAAACACGTTATCTGGTGTTTTGACCACTCCACAGTGCGTTTGATATGTAGAGCCGTCGATAACTTGGTTTTCGTGGAGTTTCCAGCTGAAATATGCATTTTGTGCGATAATCTTGGTGTTTCATCTATGAGAAGTATGCAGAATCATCGAGAACGCTCTTTTCGAGCTAGTTAATGCGAGAAACACGTTTTCTAGTGTTTTCACCACTCCACAGTGCGTCTGATACGCAGAACCGGCGATATCTTGATTTTCGTGGTGTTTCCAGCTGAGATATGCATTTTCTGCGATAATTTTGGTGAGACTTCAGTCAGAAGTATGCAGAATCATCTAGATCGCTCGTTTCGAGCTATTTAATGCGAGAAACACGTTATCTGGTTGTTTTCACCACTCCATAGTGCGTTTGATATGCAGAACCGGCGACATCTTGATTTTCGTGAGGTTTCTAGCTGAGATATGCATTTTCTGCGATAATATTGGGGAGACTTCAGTCAGAAGTATGCAGAATCATCTAGAGCGCTCGTTTCGAGCTATTTAATGCGAAAAAACAAGTTTTCTGGTGTTTTGACCACTCCACAGTGCGTTTGATATGTAGAGCCGCCGATAACTTGGTTTTCGTGGAGTTTCCAGCTGAAATATGCATTTTCTGCGATAAGCTTGGTGAGTCTTCTGCCAGAAGTATGCAGAATCATCTAGATCGCTCTTTTCGAGCTATTTAATGCGAGAAACGCGTTTTCGGTTGTATACACCACTCCACAGTACGTTAGACATGCAGAACCGGAGATATCTTCGTTTCGGTCGGGTTTCAAGCTGAGATATGCATTTTCTACGATAATATAGGTGAGACCTCTGTCAGATGTATGCACAATCTCCGAGAAAGCTCTTTTCGAGCTACATAATGCGAGAATCACGTTTTCTGGTGTTTTCACCACCCCACACTACGTTTGATGTGCAGCACCGGAGATATCTTGGTTTTCGTGAGGTTTGAAGCTGAGATATTCATTTTCTGCGATAATCTTGGTGAGACTTCAGTCAGAAGTATGCAGAATCATCTAGATCGCTCGTTTCGAGCCATTTAATGCGAAAAAACAAGTTTTCTGGTGTTTTGACCACTCCACAGTGCGTTTGATATGTAGAGCCGCCGATAACTTGGTTTTCGTGGAGTTTCCAGCTGAAATATGCATTTTGTGCGATAATCTTGGTGTTTCATCTATGAGAAGTATGCAGAATCATCCAGATCGCTGTATTCGAGCTATTTAATGCGAGAAACACCTTATCTGGTGTTTTCATCACTCCATAGGGCGTTTGATATGCAGAACCGGCGATATCATGGTTTTCGTGGGGTTTCCACCTGAAATATGCCTTTCCTGCGATAATCTTGGTGAGTCTTCTGTCAGAAGTATGCAGAATCATCGAGAACTCTCTTTTCGAGCTATCTAATGCGAAAAAACAAGTTTTCTGGTGTTCTGACCACTCCACAGAGCGTTTGATAAGTAGAGTCGCCGATAACTTGGTTTTCGTGGGGTTTCCAGCTGAAATATGCATTTTCTGCGATAATCTTTGTGTTTCATCTATGAGAAGTATGCAGAATCATCCAGAACGCTCTTTTCGAGCTAGTTAATGCGAGTAACACGTTTTCTGGTGTTTTCACCACTCCACGGCGCGTCTGATATGCAGAACCGGCGATATCTTGGTTTTCGTGAGGTTTCAAGCTGAGATATGCATTTTCTGCGATAATATTGGTGAGACTTCAGTCAGAAGTATGCCGAATCATCTAGATCGCTCGTTTCGAGATATTTAATGCGAGAAACACGTTATCTGGTTGTTTTCACCACTCCACAGTGCGTTTGATATGCAGAAACGGAGATATCTTGGTTTCGGTCGGGTTCCAAGCTGAGATATGCATTTTCTGCGATAATATTGGTGAGACTTCAGTCAGAAGTATGCAGAATCATCGAGATCGCTCTATTCGAGCTATTTAATGCGAGAACCACGGTATCTCGTTGTTTTCACCACTCCACAGGGCGTTTGATATGCAGAACCGGCGATATCTTGGTTTTCGTGGGGTTTCCATCTGAAATATGCATTTTCTGCGATAATCTTGGTGAGTCTTCTGTCAGAAGTATGCAGAATCATCGAGATCGCTCTATTCGAGCTATTTAATGCGAAAAAACAAGTTCTCCGGTGTTTTGACCACTCCACAGTGCGTTTGATATGTAGAGCCGCCGATAACTTGGTTTTCGTGGGGTTTCCAGCTGAGATATGCATTTTCTGCGATAATCTTGGTGAGTCTTCTGTCAGAAGTGTGCAGAATCATCTAGATCGCTCTTTTCGAGCTATTTAATGCGAGAAACACGTTTTCTGGTGTATTCACCACTCCACAGTACGTTTGACATGCAGTAAAGGAGATATCTTGGTTTCGGTCGGGTTTCAAGCTGAGATATGCATTTTCTGCGATAATCTTGGTGAGACATTAGTCAGAAGTATGCAGAATCATCTAGATCGCTCGTTTCGAGCTATTTAACGCGAAAAAACAAGTTTTTTGGTGTTTTTACCACTCCACAGTGCGTTTGATATGTAGAGCCGCCGATAACTTGGTTTTCGTGGGGTTTCCAGCTGAGATATGCATTTTCTGCGATAATCTTGGTGAGTCTTCTGTCAGAAGTGTGCAGAATCATCTAGATCGCTCTTTTCGAGCTATTTAATGCGAGAAACACGTTATCTGGTTGTTTTCACCACTCCACAGTGCGTTTGATATGCAGAAACGGAGATATCTTGGTTTCGGTCGGGTTTCAAGCTGAGAATTGCATTTTCTGCGATAATATTGGTGAGACTTCAGCCAGAAGTATGCAGAATCATCTAGATAGCTCTTTTCGAGCTATTTAATGCGAGAAACACGTTATCTGGTGTTTTGACCACTCCACAGTGCGTTTGATATGTCGAGCCGCCGATAACTTGGTTTTCGTGGGGTTTCCAGCTGAAATATGCATTTTCTGCGATAATCTTGGTGAGTCTTCTGTCAGAAGTATGCAGAATCATCGATATCGCTCTTTTCGCGTTATTTAATGCGAGAAACACGTTATCTGGTGTTTTCATCACTCCACAGGGCGTTTGATATGCAGAACCGACGATATCTTGGTTTTCGTCGGGTTTCAAGCTGAGATATGCATTTTCTGCGATAATATTGGTGATACTTCTGTCAGAAGAATGCAGAATCATCTAGATCGCTCGTTTCGAGTTATTTAATGCGAAAAAACAAGTTTTCTGGTGTTTTGACCACTCCACAGTGCGTTTGACATGCAGTAACGGAGATATCTTGGTTTCGGTCTGGTTTCAAGTTGAGATATGCATTTTCTGCGATCATCTTGGTGAGACTTCAGTCAGAAGTATGCAGAATCATCTAGATCGCTCGTTTCGAGCTATTTAATGCGAAAAAACAAGTTTTCTGGTGTTTTCATCACTCCACAGGGCGTTTGATATGCAGAACCGGCGATATCTTGGTTTTCGTGGGGTTTCCAGCTGAGATATGCATTTGCTGCGATAATCTTGGTGAGACTTTAGTCAGAAGAATGCAGAATCATCTAGATCGCACGTTGCGAGCTATTTAATGCGAAAAAACAAGTTTTCTGGTATTTTGACCACTCCACAGTGCGTTTGATATGTAGAGCCGCCGATAACTTGGTTTTCGTGGAGTTTCCAGCTGAAATATGCATTTTCTGCGATAATCTTGGTGTTTCATCTATGAGAAGTATGCAGAATCATCGAGAACTCTCTTTTCGAGCTATTTAATGCGAAAAAACTAGTTTTCTGGTGATTTGACCACTCCACAGAGCGTTTGATATGTAGAGTCGCCGATAACTTGGTTTTCGTGGGGTTTCCAGCTGAAATATGCATTTTCTGCGATAATCTTTGTGTTTCATCTATGAGAAGTATGCAGAATCATCCAGAACGCTCTATTCGAGCTAGTTAATGCGAGTAACACGTTTTCTGGTGTTTTCACCACTCCACGGTGCGTCTGATATGCAGAACCGGCGATATTTTGGTTTTCGTGGGGTTTCCAGCTGAGATATGCATTTTCTGCGATAATCTTGGTGAGACTTCAGTCAGAAGTATGCCGAATCATCTAGATCGCTCGTTTCGAGATATTTAATGCGAGAAACACGTTATCTGATTGTTTTCACCACTCCACAGTGCGTTTGATGTGCAGAAACGGAAATACCTTGGTTTCGGTCGGGTTGCAAGCTGAGAAATGCATTTTCTGCGACAATATTGGTGAGACTTCAGTCAGAAGTATGCAGAATCATCTAGATAGCTCTTTTCGAGCTATTTAATGCGAGAAACAAGTTTCCTGGTGTTTTGACCACTCCACAGATCGTTTGATATGTAGAGCCGCCGATAACTTGGTTTTCGTGGGGTTTCCAGCTGAAATATGCATTTTGTGCGATAATCTTTGTGTTTCATCTATGAGAAGTATGCAGAATCATCCAGATCGCTGTATTCGAGCTATTTAATGCGAGAAACACGTTATCTGGTTGTTTTCACCACTCCACAGGCCGTTTGATATGCAGCACCGGCGATATCTTGGTTTTCGTGGGGTTTCCAGCTGAGATATGCATTTTCTGCGATAATCTTGGTGAGACTTCAGTCAGAAGTATGCAGAATCATCTAGATCGCTCGTTTCGAGCTATTTAATGCGAAAAAACAAGTTTTCTGGTGTTTTGACCACTCCACAGTGCGTCTGATATGTAGAGCCGCCGATAACTTGGTTTTCGTGGGGTTTCCATCTGAAATATGCATTTTCTGCGATAATCTTGGTGAGTCTTCTGTCAGAAGTATGCAGAATCATCGAGATCGCTTAATTCGAGCTATTTAATGCGAAAAAACAAGTTCTCTCGTGTTTTGACCACTCCACAGTGCGTTTGATATGTAGAGCCGCCGATAACTTGGTTTTCGTGGGGTTTCCAGCTGAGATATGCATTTTCTGCGATAATCTTAGTGAGTCTTCTGTCAGAAGTGTGCAGAATCATCTAGATCGCTCTTTTCGAGCTATTTAATGCGAGAAACACATTTTCTGGTGTATTCACCACTCCTCAGTACGTTTGACATGCAGTAAAGGAGATATCTTGGTTTCGGTCGGGTTTCAAGCTGAGATATGCATTTTCTGCGATAATCTTGGTGAGACTTCAGTCAGAAGTATGCAGAATCACCTAGATCGCTCGTTTCGAGCTATTTAATGCGAGAAACACGTTATCTGGTTGTTTTCACCACTCCACAGTGCGTTTGATATGCAGAACCGGCGATATCTTGGTTTTCGTGGGGTTTCCAGCTGAGATATGCATTTTCTGCGATAATCTTGGTGAGACTTCAGTCAGAAGTATGCAGAATCATCTAGATCGCTCGTTTCGAGCTATTTAATGCGAAAAAACAAGTTTTCGGGTGTTTTGACCACTCCACAGTGCGTCTGATATGTCGAGCCGCCGATAACTTGGTTTTCCTGGGGTTTCCATCTGAAATATGCATTTTCTGCGATAATCTTGGTGAGTCTTCTGTCAGAAGTATGCAGAATCATCGAGAACGCTCTTTTCGAGCTAGTTAATGCGAGAAACACGTTTTCTGGTGTTTTCACCACTCCACGGTGCGTCTGATATGCAGAACCGGCGATATCTTGGTTTTCGTGGGGTTTCCAGCTGAGATATGTATTTTCTGCCATAATCTTGGTGAGTCTTCTGTCAGAAGTATGCAGAATCATCGATATCGCTCTTTTCGCGCTATTTAATGCGAGAAACACGTTAGCTGGTGTTTTGACCACTCCACAGTGCGTTTGATATGTAGAGACGCCGATAACTTGGTTGTCGTGGGGTTTCCAGCTGAAATATGCATTTGCTGTGATAATCTTTGTGTTTCATCTATGAGAAGTATGCAGAATCATCCAGAACGCTCTTTTCGAGCTAGTTAATGCGAGAAACACGTTTTCTGGTGTTTTCACTACTCCACGGTGCGTCTGATATGCAGAACCGGCGATATCTTGGTTTTCGTGGGGTTTCCAGCTGAGATATGCATTTTCTGCGATAATCTTGGTGAGTCTTCTGTCAGAAGTATGCAGAATCATCTAGATCGCTCTTTTCGAGCTATTTAATGCGAGAAACACGTTTTCTGATGTTTTCACCACCACACAGTGCGTTTGATATGCAGATCCGGCGACATCATGGTTTTCGTCGGGTTTCAAGCTGAGATATGCATTTTCTGCGATAATATTGGTGATACTTCAGTCAGAAGTATGCAGAATCACCTAGATCGCTCGTTTCGAGCTATTTAATGCGAGAAACACGTTATCTGGTTGTTTTCACCACTCCACAGTGCGTTTGATATGCAGAAACGGAGATATCTTGGTTTCGGTCGGGTTTCAAGCTGAGAATTGCATTTTCTGCGATAATATTGGTGAGACTTCAGTCAGAAGTATGCAGAATCATCTAGATAGCTCTTTTCGAGTTATTTAATGCGAGAAACACGTTATCTGGTGTTTTGACCACTCCACAGTGCGTTTGATATGTCGAGCCGCCGCTAACTTGGTTTTCGTGGGGTTTCCAGCTGAAATATGCATTTTCTGCGATAATCTTGGTGTTTCATATATGAGATGTAAGCAGAATCATCTAGATCGCACGTTGCGAGCTATTTAATGCGAAAAAACAAGTTTTCTGGTGTTTTGACCACTCCACAGTGCGTTTGATATGTAGAGCCGCCGATAACTTGGTTTTCGTGGAGTTTCCAGCTGAAATATGCATTTTCTGCGATAATCTTGGTGTTTCATCTATGAGAAGTATGCAGAACCATCGAGAACTCTCTTTTCGAGCTATTTAATGCGAAAAAACTAGTTTTCTGGTGATTTGACCACTCCACAGTGCGTTTGATATGTAGAGCCGCCGATAACTTGGTTTTCGTCGGGTTTCATGCTGAGATATGCATTTTCTGCGATTATATTGGTGAGACTTCAGTAAGAAGTATGCAGAATCATCTAGATCGCTCGTTTCGAGCTATTTAACGCGAGAAACACGTTATCTGGTGTTTTCATCACTCCACAGGGCGTTTGATATGCAGAACCGACGATATCGTGGTTTTCGTGGGGTTTCCAGCTGAGATATGCATTTTCTGTGATAATCTTGGTGAGTCTTCTGTCAGAAGTATGCAGAATCATCTAGATCGCTCTTTTCGAGCTATTTAATGCGAGAAACACGTTTTCTGGTGTATTCACCACTCCACAGTACGTTTGACATGCAGTAAAGGAGATATCTTGGTTTCGGTCGGGTTTCAAGCTGAGATATGCATTTTCTGCGATAATCTTGGTGAGACATTAGTCAGAAGTATGCAGAATCATCTAGATCGCTCGTTTCGAGCTAGTTAATGCGAAAAAACAAGTTTTCTGGTGTTTTGACCACTCCACAGTGCGTTTGATATGTAGTGCCGCCGATAACTTGGTTTTCGTGGGGTTTCCAGCTGAAATATGCATTTTCTGCGATAATCTTTGTGTTTCATCTATGAGAAGTATGCAGAATCATCCAGAACGCTCTTTTCGAGCTAGTGAATGCGAGTAACACGTTTTCTGGTGTTTTCACCACTCCACGGTGCGTCTGATATGCAGAACCGGCGATATCTTGGTTTTCGTGGGGTTTCCAGCTGAGATATGCATTTTCTGCGATAATCTTGGTGAGTCTTCTGTCAGAAGTATGCAGAATCATCGATATCGCTCTTTTCGAGCTATTTAATGCGAGAAACACGTTATCTGGTGTTTTGACCACTCCACAGTGCGTTTGATATGTAGAGCCGCCGATAACTTGGTTTTCGTGGGGTTTCCAGCTGAAATATGCATTTTCTGCGATAATATTGGTGAGACTTCAGTCAGAAGTATGCAGAATCACCTAGATCGCTCGTTTCGAGCTATTTAATGCCATAAACACGTTATCTGGCTGTTTTCGCCACTCCACAGTGCGTTTGATATGCAGAACCGACGATATCGTGGTTTTCGTGGAGTTTCCAGCTGAAATATGCATTTTCTGCGATAATCTTGGTGTTTCATCTATGAGAAGTATGCAGAATCATCGAGAACTCTCTTTTCGAGCTATTTAATGCGAAAAAACTAGTTTTCTGGTGTTTTGACCACTCCACAGTGCGTTTGATATGTAGAGCCACCGATAACTTGGTTTTCGTGGAGTTTCCAGCTGAAATATGCATTTTCTGCGATAATCTTGGTGTTTCATCTATGAGAAGTATGCAGAATCATCGAGAACTCTCTTTTCGAGCTATTTAATGCGAAAAAACTAGTTTTCTGGTGTTTTGACCACTCCACAGAGCGTTTGATATGTAGAGTCGCCGATAACTTGGTTTTCTTGGGGTTTCCAGCTGAAATATGCATTTTCTGCGATAATCTTTGTGTTTCATCTATGAGAAGTATGCAGAATCATCCAGAACGCTCTATTCGAGCTAGTTAATGCGAGTAACACGTTTTCTGGTGTTTTCACCACTCCACGGTGCGTCTGATATGCAGAACCGGCGATATTTTGGTTTTCGTGGGGTTTCCAGCTGAGATATGCATTTTCTGCGATAATCTTGGTGAGACTTCAGTCAGAAGTATGCCGAATCATCTAGATCGCTCGTTTCGAGATATTTAATGCGAGAAACACGTTATCTGATTGTTTTCACCACTCCACAGTGCGTTTGATATGCAGAAACGGAAATATCTTGGTTTCGGTCGGGTTGCAAGCTGAGAAATGCATTTTCTGCGACAATATTGGTGAGACTTCAGTCAGAAGTATGCAGAATCATCTAGATAGCTCTTTTCGAGCTATTTAATGCGAGAAACAAGTTTCCTGGTGTTTTGACCACTCCACAGATCGTTTGATATGTAGAGCCGCCGATAACTTGGTTTTCGTGGGGTTTCCAGCTGAAATATGCATTTTGTGCGATAATCTTTGTGTTTCATCTATGAGAAGTATGCAGAATCATCCAGATCGCTGTATTCGAGCTATTTAATGCGAGAAACACGTTATCTGGTTGTTTTCACCACTCCACAGGCCGTTTGATATGCAGAACCGGCGATATCTTGGTTTTCGTGTGGTTTCCAGCTGAGATATGCATTTTCTGCGATAATCTTGGTGAGACTTCAGTCAGAAGTATGCAGAATCATCTAGATCGCTCGTTTCGAGCTATTTAATGCGAAAAAACAAGTTTTCTGGTGTTTTGACCACTCCACAGTGCGTCTGATATGTAGAGCCGCCGATAACTTTGTTTTCGTGGGGTTTCCATCTGAAATATGCATTTTCTGCGATAATCTTGGTGAGTCTTCTGTCAGAAGTATGCAGAATCATCGAGATCGCTTAATTCGAGCTATTTAATGCGAAAAAACAAGTTCTCTCGTGTTTTGACCACTCCACAGTGCGTTTGATATGTAGAGCCGCCGATAACTTGGTTTTCGTGGGGTTTCCAGCTGAGATATGCATTTTCTGCGATAATCTTAGTGAGTCTTCTGTCAGAAGTGTGCAGAATCATCTAGATCGCTCTTTTCGAGCTATTTAATGCGAGAAACACGTTTTTTGGTGTATTCACCACTCCTCAGTACGTTTGACATGCAGTAAAGGAGATATCTTGGTTTCGGTCGGGTTTCAAGCTGAGATATGCATTTTCTGCGATAATCTTGGTGAGACTTCAGTCAGAAGTATGCAGAATCACCTAGATCGCTCGTTTCGAGCTATTTAATGCGAGAAACACGTTATCTGGTTGTTTTCACCACTCCACAGTGCGTTTGATATGCAGAACCGGCGATATCTTGGTTTTCGTGGGGTTTCCAGCTGAGATATGCATTTTCTGCGATAATCTTGGTGAGACTTCAGTCAGAAGTATGCAGAATCATCTAGATCGCTCGTTTCGAGCTATTTAATGCGAAAAAACAAGTTTTCGGGTGTTTTGACCACTCCACAGTGCGTCTGATATGTCGAGCCGCCGATAACTTGGTTTTCGTGGGGTTTCCATCTGAAATATGCATTTTCTGCGATAATCTTGGTGAGTCTTCTGTCAGAAGTATGCAGAATCATCGAGAACGCTCTTTTCGAGCTAGTTAATGCGAGAAACACGTTTTCTGGTGTTTTCACCACTCCACGGTGCGTCTGATATGCAGAACCGGCGATATCTTGGTTTTCGTGGGGTTTCCAGCTGAGATATGTATTTTCTGCCATAATCTTGGTGAGTCTTCTGTCAGAAGTATGCAGAATCATCGATATCGCTCTTTTCGCGCTATTTAATGCGAGAAACACGTTAGCTGGTGTTTTGACCACTCCACAGTGCGTTGGATATGTAGAGACGCCGATAACTTGGTTGTCGTGGGGTTTCCAGCTGAAATATGCATTTTCTGCGATAATCTTTGTGTTTCATCTATGAGAAGTATGCAGAATCATCCAGAACGCTCTTTTCGAGCTAGTTAATGCGAGAAACACGTTTTCTGGTGTTTTCACTACTCCACGGTGAGTCTGATATGCAGAACCGGCGATATCTTGGTTTTCGTGGGGTTTCCAGCTGAGATATGCATTTTCTGCGATAATCTTGGTGAGTCTTCTGTCAGAAGTATGCAGAATCATCTAGATCGCTCTTTTCGAGCTATTTAATGCGAGAAACACGTTTTCTGATGTTTTCACCACCACACAGTGCGTTTGATATGCAGATCCGGCGACATCATGGTTTTCGTCGGGTTTCAAGCTGAGATATGCATTTTCTGCGATAATATTGGTGATACTTCAGTCAGAAGTATGCAGAATCACCTAGATCGCTCGTTTCGAGCTATTTAATGCGAGAAACACGTTATCTGGTTGTTTTCACCACTCCACAGTGCGTTTGATATGCAGAAACGGAGATATCTTGGTTTCGGTCGGGTTTCAAGCTGAGAATTGCATTTTCTGCGATAATATTGGTGAGACTTCAGTCAGAAGTATGCAGAATCATCTAGATAGCTCTTTTCGAGCTATTTAATGCGAGAAACACGTTATCTGGTGTTTTGACCACTCCACAGTGCGTTTGATATGTCGAGCCGCCGATAACTTGGTTTTCGTGGGGTTTCCAGCTGAAATATGCATTTTCTGCGATAATCTTGGTGTTTCATATATGAGATGTATGCAGAATCATCGAGAACGCTCTTTTCGAGCTAGTTAATGCGAGAAACGCGGTTTCTGGTGTTTTCACCACTCCACGGTGCGTCTGATATGCAGAACCGGCGATATCTTGGTTTTCGTGGGGATTCCAGCTGAGATATGTATTTTCTGCGATAATCTTGTTGAGTCTTCTGTCAGAAGTATGCAGAATCATCGATATCGCTCTTTTCGCGCTATTTAATGCGAGAAACACGTTATCTGGTGTTTTCATCACTCCACAGGGCGTTTGATATGCAGAACCGACGATATCTTGGTTTTCGTCGGGTTTCAAGCTGAGATATGCATTTTCTGCGATAATATTGGTGATACTTCTGTCAGAAGTATGCAGAATCATCTAGATCGCTCGTTTCGAGTTATTTAATGCGAAAAAACAAGTTTTCTGGTGTTTTGACCACTCCACAGTGCGTTTGACATGCAGTAACGGAGATATCTTGGTTTCGGTCTGGTTTCAAGTTGAGATATGCATTTTCTGCGATCATCTTGGTGAGACTTCAGTCAGAAGTATGCAGAATCATCTAGATCGCTCGTTTCGAGCTATTTAATGCGAAAAAACAAGTTTTCTGGTGTTTTCATCACTCCACAGGGCGTTTGATATGCAGAACCGGCGATATCTTGGTTTTCGTGGGGTTTCCAGCTGAGATATGCATTTGCTGCGATAATCTTGGTGAGACTTTAGTCAGAAGAATGCAGAATCATCTAGATCGCACGTTGCGAGCTATTTAATGCGAAAAAACAAGTTTTCTGGTGTTTTGACCACTCCACAGTGCGTTTGATATGTAGAGCCGCCGATAACTTGGTTTTCGTGGAGTTTCCAGCTGAAATATGCATTTTCTGCGATAATCTTGGTGTTTCATCTATGAGAAGTATGCAGAATCATCGAGAACTCTCTTTTCGAGCTATTTAATGCGAAAAAACTAGTTTTCTGGTGATTTGACCACTCCACAGTGCTTTTGATATGTAGAGCCGCCGATAACTTGGTTTTCGTCGGGTTTCATGCTGAGATATGCATTTTCTGCGATAATATTGGTGAGACTTCAGTAAGAAGTATGCAGAATCATCTAGATCGCTCGTTTCGAGCTATTAAATGCGAGAAACACGTTATCTGGTGTTTTCATCACTCCACAGGGCGTTTGATATGCAGAACCGACGATATCGTGGTTTTCGTGGGGTTTCCAGCTGAGATATGCATTTTCTGTGATAATCTTGGTGAGTCTTCTGTCAGAAGTATGCAGAATCATCTAGATCGATCTTTTCGAGCTATTTAATGCGAGAAACACGTTTTCTGGTGTATTCACCACTCCACAGTACGTTTGACATGCAGTAAAGGAGATATCTTGGTTTCGGTCGGGTTTCAAGCTGAGATATGTATTTTCTGCGATAATCTTGGTGAGACATTAGTCAGAAGTATGCTGAATCATCTAGATCGCTCGTTTGGAGCTAGTTAATGCGAAAAAACAAGTTTTCTGGTGTTTTGACCACTCCACAGTGCGTTTGATATGTAGTGCCGCCGATAACTTGGTTTTCGTGGGGTTTCCAGCTGAAATATGCATTTTCTGCGATAATCTTTGTGTTTCATCTATGAGAAGTATGCAGAATCATCCAGAACGCTCTTTTCGAGCTAGTGAATGCGAGTAACACGTTTTCTGGTGTTTTCACCACTCCACGGTGCGTCTGATATGCAGAACCGGCGATATCTTGGTTTTCGTGGGGTTTCCAGCTGAGATATGCATTTTCTGCGATAATCTTGGTGAGTCTTCTGTCAGAAGTATGCAGAATCATCGATATCGCTCTTTTCGAGCTATTTAATGCGAGAAACACGTTAGCTGGTGTTTTCACCACTCCACGGTGCGTCTGATATGCAGAACCGGCGATATCTTGGTTTTCGTGGGGTTTCCAGCTGAGATATGCATTTTCTGCGATAATCTTGGTGAGTCTTCTGTCAGAAGTATGCAGAATCATCGATATCGCTCTTTTCGAGCTATTTAATGCGAGAAACACGTTATCTGGTGTTTTGACCACTCCACAGTGCGTTTGATATGTAGAGCCGCCGATAACTTGGTTTTCGTGGGGTTTCCAGCTGAAATATGCATTTTCTGCGATAATATTGGTGAGACATCAGTCAGAAGTATGCAGAATCACCTAGATCGCTCGTTTCGAGCTATTTAATGCGAGAAACACGTTATCTGGTTGTTTTCACCACTCCACAGTGCCTTTGATATGCAGAACCGGCGACATCTTGATTTTCGTGAGGTTTCAAGCTGAGATATGCATTTTCTGCGATAATCCTGGTGAGTCTTCTGTCAGAAGTATGCAGAATCATCGATATCGCTCTTTTCGAGCTATTTAATGCGAGAAACACGTTATCTGGTTGTTTTCACCACTCCACAGTGCGTTTGATATGCAGAACCGGCGACATCTTGATTTTCGTGAGGTTTCAAGCTGAGATATGCATTTTCTGCGATAATACTGGTGAGACTTCTGTCCGAAGTATGCAGAATCATCGATATCGCTCTTTTCGAGCTATTTAATGCGAGAAACACGTTATCTGGTGTTTTGACCACTCCACAGTGCGTTTGATATGTAGAGCCGCCGATAACTTGGTTTTCGTGGGGTTTCCATCTGAAATATGCATTTTCCGCGATAATCTTTGTGTTTCATCTATAAGAAGTATGCAGAATCATGCAGAACGCTCTTTTCGTGCTAGTTAACGCCAATAACACGTATTCTGGTGTTTTCACCACTCCACAGTGCGTCTGATATGCAGAACCGCCGATATCTTGATTTTCGTGATGTTTCCAGCTGAGATATGCAATTTCTGCGATAACCTTGGTGAGACTTCAGTCAGAAGTATGCAGAATCATCTAGATCGCTCGTTTCGACCTATTTAATGCGAGAAACACGTTATCTGGTTGTTTTCACCACTCCACAGTACGTTTGACATGCAGAAACGGAGATATCTTGGTTTCGGTCGGGTTTCAAGCTGAGATATGCATTTTCTGCGATAATCTTGGTGAGACTTTAGTCAGAAGTATGCAGAATCATCTAGATCGCTCGTTTCGAGCTATTTAATGCGAAAAAACAAGTTTTCTGGTGTTTTGACCACTCCACAGTGCGCCTGATATGCAGAACCGGCGATATCTTGGTTTTCGTGAGGTTTCAAGCTGAGATATGCATTTTCTGCGATAATACTGGTGAGACTTCTGTCCGAAGTATGCAGAATCATCGATATCGCTCTTTTCGAGCTATTTAATGCGAGAAACACGTTATCTGGTGTTTTGACCACTCCACAGTGCGTTTGATATGTACAGCCGCCGATAACTTGGTTTTCGTGGGGTTTCCATCTGAAATATGCATTTTCTGCGATAATCTTTGTGTTTCATCTATAAGAAGTATGCAGAATCATCCAGAACGCTCTTTTCGTGCTAGTTAACGCGAGTAACACGGTTTCTGGTGTTTTCACCACTCCACAGTGCGTCTGATATGCAGAACCGGCGATATCTTGATTTTCGTGATGTTTCCAGCTGAAATATGCATTTTCTGCGATAATCTTGGTGAGTCTTCTGTCAGAAGTATGCAGAAGCATCTAGATCGCTCTTTTCGAGCTATTTAATGCGAGAAACACGTTTTCTGTTGTATTCGCCACTCCACAGTACGTTTGACATGCAGAAACGGAGATATCTTGATTTTCGTGAGGTTTCATGCTGAGATATGCATTTTCTGCGATAATCTTGGTGAGACTTCAGTCAGAAGTATGCAGAATCATCTAGATCGCTCGTTTCGAGCTATTTAATGCGAAAAAACAAGTTTTCCGGTGTTTTGACCACTCCACTGTGCGTTTGATATGTAGAGCCGCCGATAACTTGGTTTTCGTGGGGTTTCCAGCTGAAATATGCATTTACTGCGATAATCTTGGTGTTTCATCTATGAGAAGTATGCAGGATCATCGAGAACGCTCTTTTCGAGTTAGTTAATGCGAGAAACACGATTTCTGGTGTTTTCAAACATTCCACAGTCCGTCTGATATGCAGAACCGACGATATCTTGGTTTTCGTGGGGTTTCCATCTGAGATATGCATTTTCTGCGATAAGCTTGGTGAGTCTCCTTCCAGCAGTATGTAGAATCTTCTAGATCGCACTTTTCGAGCTATTTAATGCGAGACACACGTTTTCTGGTGTATTCACCACTCCACAGTACGTTAGACATGCAGAACCGGAGATATCTTCGTTTCGGTCGGGTTACAAGCTGAGATATGCATTTTCTACGATAATATTGGTGAGACCTCTGTCAGAAGTATGCAGAATCTTCGAGAACGCTCTTTTCGAGCGACTTAATGCGAGAAACACGTTTTCTGGTGTTTTCACCACTCCACAGTACGTTTGATGTGCAGAACCGGCGACATCTTGGATTTCGTCGGGTTTCAAGCTGAGATATGCATTTTGTACGATATTCTTGGTGAGACTTCTGTCCGAAGTATGCAGTATCATCGAAATTGCTCTTTTCGAGCTATTTAATGCGAGAAACACGTTATCTGGTGTTTTGACCACTCCACAGTGCGTTTGATATCCAGAACCGGCGACATCTTGATTTTCGTGAGGTTTCAAGCTGAGATATGCATTTTCTGCGATAATATTGGTGACACTTCCGTCAGAAGTATGCAGAATCATCTAGATCGCTCGTTTCGAGCTATTTAATGCGAGCAACACGTTATCTGGTGTTTTCACCACTCCACAGTGCGTTTGATATGCAGAACCGACGATATCGTGGTTTTCGTGGGGTTTCCAGCTGAGATATGCATTTTCTGTGATAATCTTGGTGAGTCTTCTGTCAGAAGTATGCAGAATCATCTAGATCGCTCTTTTCGAGCTATTTAATGCGAGAAACACGTTTTCTGGTGTATTCACCACTCCACAGTACGTTTGACATGCAGTAAAGGAGATATCTTGGTTTCGGTCGGGTTTCAAGCTGAGATATGCATTTTCTGCGATAATCTTGGTGAGACATTAGTCAGAAGTATGCTGAATCATCTAGATCGCTCGTTTGGAGCTAGTTAATGCGAAAAAACAAGTTTTCTGGTGTTTTGACCACTCCACAGTGCGTTTGATATGTAGTGCCGCCGATAACTTGGTTTTCGTGGGGTTTCCAGCTGAAATATGCATTTTCTGCGATAATCTTTGTGTTTCATCTATGACAAGTATGCAGAATCATCCAGAACGCTCTTTTCGAGCTAGTGAATGCGAGTAACACGTTTTCTGGTGTTTTCACCACTCCACGGTGCGTCTGATATGCAGAACCGGCGATATCTTGGTTTTCGTGGGGTTTCCAGCTGAGATATGCATTTTCTGCGATAATCTTGGTGAGTCTTCTGTCAGAAGTATGCAGAATCATCGATATCGCTCGTTTCGAGCTATTTAATGCCATAAACACGTTATCTGGCTGTTTTCGCCACTCCACAGTGCGTTTGATATGCAGAAACGGAGATATCTTGGTTATCGTGGGGTTTCCAGCTGAGATATGCATTTTCTGCGATAATCCTGGTGAGTCTTCTGTCAGAAGTATGCAGAATCATCGATATCGCTCTTTTCGAGCTATTTAATGCGAAAAACACGTTAGCTGGTGTTTTCACCACTCCACGGTGCGTCTGATATGCAGAACCGGCGATATCTTGGTTTTCGTGGGGTTTCCAGCTGAGATATGCATTTTCTGCGATAATCTTGGTGAGTCTTCTGTCAGAAGTATGCAGAATCATCGATATCGCTCTTTTCGAGCTATTTAATGCGAGAAACACGTTATCTGGTGTTTTGACCACTCCACAGTGCGTTTGATATGTAGAGCCGCCGATAACTTGGTTTTCGTGGGGTTTCCAGCTGAAATATGCATTTTCTGCGATAATATTGGTGAGACATCAGTCAGAAGTATGCAGAATCACCTAGATCGCTCGTTTCGAGCTATTTAATGCGAGAAACACGTTATCTGGTTGTTTTCACCACTCCACAGTGCCTTTGATATGCAGAACCGGCGACATCTTGATTTTCGTGAGGTTTCAAGCTGAGATATGCATTTTCTGCGATAATCCTGGTGAGTCTTCTGTCAGAAGTATGCAGAATCATCGATATCGCTCTTTTCGAGCTATTTAATGCGAGAAACACGTTATCTGGTTGTTTTCACCACTCCACAGTGCGTTTGATATGCAGAACCGGCGACATCTTGATTTTCGTGAGGTTTCAAGCTGAGATATGCATTTTCTGCGATAATCCTGGTGAGTCTTCTGTCAGAAGTATGCAGAATCATCTAGATCGCTCGTTTCGAGCTATTTAATGCGAAAAAACAAGTTTTCTGGTGTTTTGACCACTCCACAGTGCGCCTGATATGCAGAACCGGCGATATCTTGGTTTTCGTGAGGTTTCAAGCTGAGATATGCATTTTCTGCGATAATACTGGTGAGACTTCTGTCCGAAGTATGCAGAATCATCGATATCGCTCTTTTCGAGCTATTTAATGCGAGAAACACGTTATCTGGTGTTTTGACCACTCCACAGTGCGTTTGATATGTACAGCCGCCGATAACTTGGTTTTCGTGGGGTTTCCATCTGAAATATGCATTTTCTGCGATAATCTTTGTGTTTCATCTATAAGAAGTATGCAGAATCATCCAGAACGCTCTTTTCGTGCTAGTTAACGCGAGTAACACGGTTTCTGGTGTTTTCACCACTCCACAGTGCGTCTGATATGCAGAACCGGCGATATCTTGATTTTCGTGATGTTTCCAGCTGAAATATGCATTTTCTGCGATAATCTTGGTGAGTCTTCTGTCAGAAGTATGCAGAAGCATCTAGATCGCTCTTTTCGAGCTATTTAATGCGAGAAACACGTTTTCTGGTGTATTCACCACTCCACAGTACGTTTGACATGCAGTAAAGGAGATATCTTGGTTTCGGTCGGGTTTCAAGCTGAGATATGCATTTTCTGCGATAATCTTGGTGAGACTTCAGTCAGAAGTATGCAGAATCATCTAGATCGCTCGTTTCGAGCTATTTAATGCGAAAAAACAAGTTTTCCGGTGTTTTGACCACTCCACTGTGCGTTTGATATGTAGAGCCGCCGATAACTTGGTTTTCGTGGGGTTTCCAGCTGAAATATGCATTTTCTGCGATAATCTTTGTGTTTCATCTATGAGAAGTATGCAGAATCATCCAGAACGCTCTTTTCGAGCTAGTGAATGCGAGTAACACGTTTTCTGGTGTTTTCACCACTCCACGGTGCGTCTGATATGCAGAACCGGCGATATCTTGGTTTTCGTGGGGTTTCCAGCTGAGATATGCATTTTCTGCGATAATCTTGGTGAGTCTTCTGTCAGAAGTATGCAGAATCATCGATATCGCTCGTTTCGAGCTATTTAATGCCATAAACACGTTATCTGGCTGTTTTCGCCACTCCACAGTGCGTTTGATATGCAGAAACGGAGATATCTTGGTTATCGTGGGGTTTCCAGCTGAGATATGCATTTTCTGTGATAATCTTGGTGAGTCTTCTGTCAGAAGTATGCAGAATCATCTAGATCGCTCTTTTCGAGCTATTTAATGCGAGAAACACGTTTTCTGGTGTATTCACCACTCCACAGTACGTTTGACATGCAGTAAAGGAGATATCTTGGTTTCGGTCGGGTTTCAAGCTGAGATATGCATTTTCTGCGATAATCTTGGTGAGACATTAGTCAGAAGTATGCTGAATCATCTAGATCGCTCGTTTGGAGCTAGTTAATGCGAAAAAACAAGTTTTCTGGTGTTTTGACCACTCCACAGTGCGTTTGATATGTAGTGCCGCCGATAACTTGGTTTTCGTGGGGTTTCCAGCTGAAATATGCATTTTCTGCGATAATCTTTGTGTTTCATCTATGAGAAGTATGCAGAATCATCCAGAACGCTCTTTTCGAGCTAGTGAATGCGAGTAACACGTTTTCTGGTGTTTTCACCACTCCACGGTGCGTCTGATATGCAGAACCGGCGATATCTTGGTTTTCGTGGGGTTTCCAGCTGAGATATGCATTTTCTGCGATAATCTTGGTGAGTCTTCTGTCAGAAGTATGCAGAATCATCGATATCGCTCGTTTCGAGCTATTTAATGCCATAAACACGTTATCTGGCTGTTTTCGCCACTCCACAGTGCGTTTGATATGCAGAAACGGAGATATCTTGGTTATCGTGGGGTTTCCAGCTGAGATATGCATTTTCTGCGATAATCTTGGTGAGTCTTCTGTCAGAAGTATGCAGAATCATCGATATCGCTCTTTTCGAGCTATTTAATGCGAAAAACACGTTAGCTGGTGTTTTCACCACTCCACGGTGCGTCTGATATGCAGAACCGGCGATATCTTGGTTTTCGTGGGGTTTCCAGCTGAGATATGCATTTTCTGCGATAATCTTGGTGAGTCTTCTGTCAGAAGTATGCAGAATCATCGATATCGCTCTTTTCGAGCTATTTAATGCGAGAAACACGTTATCTGGTGTTTTGACCACTCCACAGTGCGTTTGATATGTAGAGCCGCCGATAACTTGGTTTTCGTGGGGTTTCCAGCTGAAATATGCATTTTCTGCGATAATATTGGTGAGACATCAGTCAGAAGTATGCAGAATCACCTAGATCGCTCGTTTCGAGCTATTTAATGCGAGAAACACGTTATCTGGTTGTTTTCACCACTCCACAGTGCCTTTGATATGCAGAACCGGCGACATCTTGATTTTCGTGAGGTTTCAAGCTGAGATATGCATTTTCTGCGATAATCCTGGTGAGTCTTCTGTCAGAAGTATGCAGAATCATCGATATCGCTCTTTTCGAGCTATTTAATGCGAGAAACACGTTATCTGGTTGTTTTCACCACTCCACAGTGCGTTTGATATGCAGAACCGGCGACATCTTGATTTTCGTGAGGTTTCAAGCTGAGATATGCATTTTCTGCGATAATCCTGGTGAGTCTTCTGTCAGAAGTATGCAGAATCATCTAGATCGCTCGTTTCGAGCTATTTAATGCGAAAAAACAAGTTTTCTGGTGTTTTGACCACTCCACAGTGCGCCTGATATGCAGAACCGGCGATATCTTGGTTTTCGTGAGGTTTCAAGCTGAGATATGCATTTTCTGCGATAATACTGGTGAGACTTCTGTCCGAAGTATGCAGAATCATCGATATCGCTCTTTTCGAGCTATTTAATGCGAGAAACACGTTATCTGGTGTTTTGACCACTCCACAGTGCGTTTGATATGTACAGCCGCCGATAACTTGGTTTTCGTGGGGTTTCCATCTGAAATATGCATTTTCTGCGATAATCTTTGTGTTTCATCTATAAGAAGTATGCAGAATCATCCAGAACGCTCTTTTCGTGCTAGTTAACGCGAGTAACACGGTTTCTGGTGTTTTCACCACTCCACAGTGCGTCTGATATGCAGAACCGGCGATATCTTGATTTTCGTGATGTTTCCAGCTGAAATATGCATTTTCTGCGATAATCTTGGTGAGTCTTCTGTCAGAAGTATGCAGAAGCATCTAGATCGCTCTTTTCGAGCTATTTAATGCGAGAAACACGTTTTCTGTTGTATTCGCCACTCCACAGTACGTTTGACATGCAGAAACGGAGATATCTTGATTTTCGTGAGGTTTCATGCTGAGATATGCATTTTCTGCGATAATCTTGGTGAGACTTCAGTCAGAAGTATGCAGAATCATCTAGATCGCTCGTTTCGAGCTATTTAATGCGAAAAAACAAGTTTTCCGGTGTTTTGACCACTCCACTGTGCGTTTGATATGTAGAGCCGCCGATAACTTGGTTTTCGTGGGGTTTCCAGCTGAAATATGCATTTACTGCGATAATCTTGGTGTTTCATCTATGAGAAGTATGCAGGATCATCGAGAACGCTCTTTTCGAGTTAGTTAATGCGAGAAACACGATTTCTGGTGTTTTCAAACATTCCACAGTCCGTCTGATATGCAGAACCGACGATATCTTGGTTTTCGTGGGGTTTCCATCTGAGATATGCATTTTCTGCGATAAGCTTGGTGAGTCTCCTTCCAGCAGTATGTAGAATCTTCTAGATCGCACTTTTCGAGCTATTTAATGCGAGACACACGTTTTCTGCTGTATTCACCACTCCACAGTACGTTAGACATGCAGAACCGGAGATATCTTCGTTTCGGTCGGGTTACAAGCTGAGATATGCATTTTCTACGATAATATTGGTGAGACCTCTGTCAGAAGTATGCAGAATCTTCGAGAACGCTCTTTTCGAGCGACTTAATGCGAGAAACACGTTTTCTGGTGTTTTCACCACTCCACAGTACGTTTGATGTGCAGAACCGGCGACATCTTGGATTTCGTCGGGTTTCAAGCTGAGATATGCATTTTGTACGATAATCTTGGTGAGACTTCTGTCAGAAGTTTGCAGAATCATCTAGATCGCTCGTTTCGAGCAATTTAATGCGAGAAACACGTTATCTGGTGTTTTCATCACTCCACAGGGCGTTTGATATGCAGAACCGGCGATATCTTGATTTTCGTGAGGTTTCAAGCTGAGATATGCATTTTCTGCGATAATACTGGTGAGACTTCTGTCCGAAGTATGCAGAATCATGCAGAACGCTCTTTTCGTGCTAGTTAACGCGAGTAACACGTATTCTGGTGCTTTCACCACTCCACAGTGCGTCTGATATGCAGAACCGCCGATATCTTGATTTTCGTGATGTTTCCAGCTGAGATATGCATTTTCTGCGATAATCTTGGTGAGACTTCAGTCAGAAGTATGCAGAATCATCTAGATCGCTCGTTTCGACCTATTTAATGCGAGAAACACGTTATCTGGTTGTTTTCACCACTCCACAGTACGTTTGACATGCAGAAACAGAGATATCTTGGTTTCGGTCGGGTTTCAAGCTGAGATATGCATTTTCTGCGATAATATTGGTGAGACATCAGTCAGAAGTATGCAGAATCATCTAGATCGCTCGTTTCGAGCTATTTAATGCGAAAAAACAAGTTTTCCGGTGTTTTGACCACTCCACTGTGCGTTTGATATGTAGAGCCGCCGATAACTTGGTTTTCGTGGGGTTTCCAGCTGAAATATGCATTTACTGCGATAATCTTGGTGTTTCATCTATGAGAAGTATGCAGGATCATCGAGAACGCTCTTTTCGAGTTAGTTAATGCGAGAAACACGATTTCTGGTGTTTTCAATCATTCCACAGTCCGTCTGATATGCAGAACCGACGATATCTTGGTTTTCGTGGGGTTTCCATCTGAGATATGCATTTTCTGCGATAAGCTTGGTGAGTCTCCTTCCAGCAGTATGTAGAATCTTCTAGATCGCACTTTTCGAGCTATTTAATGCGAGACACACGTTTTCTGGTGTATTCACCACTCCACAGTACGTTAGACATGCAGAACCGGAGATATCTTCGTTTCGGTCGGGTTTCAAGCTGAGATATGCATTTTCTACGATAATATTGGTGAGACCTCTGTCAGAAGTATGCAGAATCTTCGAGAACGCTCTTTTCGAGCGACTTAATGCGAGAAACACGTTTTCTGGTGTTTTCACCACTCCACAGTACGTTTGATGTGCAGAACCGGCGACATCTTGGATTTCGTCGGGTTTCAAGCTGAGATATGCATTTTCTACGATAATCTTGGTGAGACTTCTGTCCGAAGTATGCAGTATCATCGATATCGCTCTTTTCGAGCTATTTAATGCGAGAAACACGTTATCTGGTGTTTTGATCACTCCACAGTGCGTTTGATATCCAGAACCGGCGACATCATGATTTTCGTGAGGTTTCAAGCTGAGATATGCATTTTCTGCGATAATTTTGGTGACACTTCCGTCAGAAGTATGCAGAATCATCTAGATCGCTCGTTTCGAGCTACTTAATGCGAGCAACACGTTATCTGGTGTTTTCACCACTCCACAGTGCGTTTGATATGCAGAACCGGCGACATCTTGGATTTCGTCGGGTTTCAAGCTGACATATGCATTTTCTTCGATAATCTTGGTGAGACTTCTGTCAGAAGTTTGCAGAATCATCTAGATCGCTCGTTTCGAGCAATTTAATGCGAGAAACACGTTATCTGGTGTTTTCATCACTCCACAGGGCGTTTGATATGCAGAACCGGCGATACCTTGGTTCTCGTGGGGTTTCCAGCTGAGATATGCATTTTCTGCGATAATCTTGGTGAGACTTTAGTCAGAAGTATGCAGTATCATCGATATCGCTCTTTTCGAGCTATTTAATGCGAGAAACACGTTATCTGGTGTGTTGATCACTCCACAGTGCGTTTGATATGTAGAGCCGCCGATAAGTTGGTTTTCGTGGGGTTTCCATCTGAAATATGCATTTTCTGCGATAATCTTTGTGTTTCATCTATAAGAAGTATGCAGAATCATGCAGAACGCTCTTTTCGTGCTAGTTAACGCGAGTAACACGTATTCTGGTGCTTTCACCACTCCACAGTGCGTCTGATATGCAGAACCGCCGATATCTTGATTTTCGTGAGGTTTCAAGCTGAGATATGCATTTTCAGCGATAATATTGGTGAGACTTTAGTCAGAAGTATGCAGAATCATCTAGATCGCTCGTTTCGAGCTATTTAATGCGAAAAAACAAGTGTTCTGGAGTTTTGACCACTCCACAGTGCGTTTGATATCCAGAACCGCCGATATCTTGATTTTCGTGAGGTTTCAAGCTGAGATATGCATTTTCTGCGATAATCTTGGTGAGACTTTAGTCAGAAGTATGCAGAATCATCTAGATCGCTCGTTTCGAGCTATTTAATGCGAAAAAACAAGTTCTCTGGAGCTTTGACCACTCCACAGTGCGTTTCATATGTAGAGCCGCCGATAACTTGGTTTTCGTGGGGTTTCCAGCTGAAATATGCATTTTCTGCGATAATCTTTGTGTATCATCTATGAGAAGTATGCAGAATCATCCAGAACGCTCTTTTCGAGCTAGTTAATGCGAGAAACACGTTTTCTGGTGTTTTCGCCACCCCACAGTGCGTTTGATATGCAGAACCGGCGACATCTTGGATTTCGTCGGGTTTCAAGCTGAGATATGCATTTTCTACGATAATCTTGGTGAGACTTCTGTCAGAAGTTTGCAGAATCATCTAGATCGCTCGTTTCGAGCAATTTAATGCGAGAAACACGTTATCTGGTGTTTTCATCACTCCACAGGGCGTTTGACATGCAGAAACGGAGATATCTTGGTTTCGGTCGGGTTTCAAGCTGAGATATGCATTTTCTGCGATAATATTGGTGAGACTTCTGTCAGAAGTATGCAGAATCATCGATATCGCTCTTTTCGAGCTATTTAATGCGAGAAACACGTTTTCTGGTTTTTTCACCACTCCACAGTGCGTTTGACATGTAGAGCCGCCGATAACTTGGTTTTCGTGGGGTTTCCATCTGAAATATGCATTTTCTGCGATAATCTTTGTGTTTCATCTATAAGAAGTATGCAGAATCATGCAGAACGCTCTTTTCGTGCTAGTTAACGCGAGTAACACGTATTCTGGTGCTTTCACCACTCCACAGTGCGTCTGATATGCAGAACCGCCGATATCTTGATTTTCGTGATGTTTCCAGCTGAGATATGCATTTTCTGCGATAATCTTGGTGAGACTTCAGTCAGAAGTATGCAGAATCATCTATATCGCTCGTTTCGACCTATTTAATGCGAGAAATACGTTATCTGGTTGTTTTCACCACTCCACAGTACGTTTGACATGCAGAAACGTAGATATCTTGGTTTCGGTCGGGTTTCAAGCTGAGATATGCATTTTCTGCGATAATATTGGTGAGACATCAGTCAGCAGTATGCAGAATCATCTAGATCGCTCGTTTCGAGCTATTTAATGCGAAAAAACAAGTTTTCTGGAGTTTTGACTACTCCACAGTGCGTTTGATATCCAGAACCGCCGACATCTTGATTTTCGTGAGGTTTCAAGCTGAGATATGCATTTTCCGCGATAATCTTGGTGAGACTTTAGTCAGAAGTATGCAGAATCATCTAGATCGCTCGTTTCGAGCTATTTAATGCGAAAAAACAAGTTTTCTGGAGTTTTGACCACTCCACAGTGCGTTTCATATGTAGAGCCGCCGATAACTTGGTTTTCGTGGGGTTTCCAGCTGAAATATGCATTTTCTGCGATAATCTTTGTGTATCATCTATGAGAAGTATGCAGAATCATCCAGAACGCTCGTTTCGAGCTAGTGAATGCGAGTAACACGTTTTTTGGTGTTTTCACCACTCCACAGTGCGTCTGATATGCAGAACCGGCGATATCTTGGTTTTCGTGGGGTTTCCAGCTGAGATATGCGTTTTCTGCGATAATCTTGGTGAGTCTTCTGTCAGAAGTATGCAGAAACATCGAGATCCCTCTCTTCGAGCTATTTCATTTGAGAAACACGTTATCTGGTGTTTTCACCACACCACAGTGCGTTTAATTTGCAGAACCGGCGATATCTTGATTTTGGCGAGGTTTCAAGCTGAGATATGCATTTTCTGCGATAATCTTGGTGAGACTTCTGTCAGAAGTATGCAGAATCATCGATATCGCTCTTTTCGAGCTATTTAATGCGAGAAACACGTTATCTGGTGTTTTGACCACTCCACAGTGCGTTTGATATATAGAGCCGCCGATAACTTGGTTTTCGTGGGGTTTCCATCTGAAATATGCATTTTCTGCGATAATCTTTGTGTTTCATCTATGAGAAGTATGCAGAATCATCGAGAACTCTCTTTTCGAGCTATTTATTGCGAGAAACACGTTGTCTGGTTGTTTTCACCACTCCACAGTGCGTTTGATTTGCAGAACCGGCGACATCTTGATTTTGGTGAGGTTTCAAGCTGAGATATCATTTTCTGCGATAATCTTGGTGAGTCTTCTGTCAGAAGTATGCAGAAACATCGAGATCCCTCTCTTCGAGCTATTTCATTTGAGAAACACGTTATCTGGTGTTATCACCACACCACAGTGCGTTTGATTTGCAGAACCGGCGATATCTTGATTTTCGTGAGGTTTCAAGCTGAGATATGCATTTTCTGCGATTATCTTGGTGAGACTTTAGTCAGAAGTATGCAGAATCATCTAGATCGCTCGTTTCGAGCTATTTAATGCGAAAAAACAAGTTTTCTGGAGTTTTGAACACTCCACAGTGCGTTTCATATGTAGAGCCGCCGATAACTTGGTTTTCGTGGGGTTTCCAGCTGAAATATGCATTTTCTGCGATAATCTTTGTGTATCATCTATGAGAAGTATGCAGAATCATCCAAAACGCTCTTTTCGAGCTAGTTAATGCGAGTAACACGTTTTTTGGTGTTTTCACCACTCTACAGTGCGTCTGATATGCAGAACCGGCGATATCTTGGTTTTCGTGGGGTTTCCATCTGAGATATGCGTTTTCTGCGAAAATCTTGGTGCGTCTTCTGTCAGAAGTATGCAGAATCGTCTAGATCGCTCGTTTCGAGCTATTTAATGCGAGAAACACGTTATCTGGTGTTTTGACCACTCCACAGTGCGTTTGATATGTAGAATCGCCGATAACTTGATTTTCGGGGTGTTTCCAGCTGAGATATGCATTTTCTGCGATAAGCTTGGTGAGTCTTCTTCCAGCAGTATGTAGAATCTTCTAGATCGCACTTTTCGAGCTATTTAATGCGAGACACACGTTTTCTGGTGTATTCACCACTCCACAGTACGTTAGACATGCAGAACCGGAGATATCTTCGTTTCGGTCGGGTTTCAAGCTGAGATATGCATTTTCTACGATAATATTGGTGAGACCTCTGTCAGAAGTATGCAGAATCTTCGAGAACGCTCTTTTCGAGCTACTTAATGCGAGAAACACGTTTTCTGGTTTTTTCACCACTCCACAGTGCGTTTGACATGCAGAACCGGCGACATCTTGGATTTCGTCGGGGTTCAAGCTGAGATATGCATTTTCTACGATAATCTTGGTGAGACTTCTGTCAGAAGTATGCAGAATCATCGGGATCGCTCTTTTCGAGCTATTTAATGCGAGAAACACGTTTTCTGTTGTATTCGCCACTCCACAGTACGTTTGACATGCAGAAACGGAGATATCTTGATTTTCGTGAGGTTTCAAGCTGAGATATGCATTTTCTGCGATAATCTTGGTAAGACTTTAGTCAGAAGTATGCAGAATCATCTAGATCGCTCGTTTCGACCTATTTAATGCGAGAAACACGTTATCTGGTTGTTTTCACCACTCCACAGTACGTTTGACATGCAGAAACAGAGATATCTTGGTTTCGGTCGGGTTTCAAGCTGAGATATGCATTTTCTGCGATAATATTGGTGAGACATCAGTCAGAAGTATGCAGAATCATCTAGATCGCTCGTTTCGAGCTATTTAATGCGAAAAAACAAGTTTTCCGGTGTTTTGACCACTCCACTGTGCGTTTGATATGTAGAGCCGCCGATAACTTTGTTTTCGTGGGGTTTCCAGCTGAAATATGCATTTACTGCGATAATCTTGGTGTTTCATCTATGAGAAGTATGCAGGATCATCGAGAACGCTCTTTTCGAGTTAGTTAATGCGAGAAACACGATTTCTGGTGTTTTCAAACATTCCACAGTCCGTCTGATATGCAGAACCGACGATATCTTGGTTTTCGTGGGGTTTCCATCTGAGATATGCATTTTCTGCGATAAGCTTGGTGAGTCTCCTTCCAGCAGTATGTAGAATCTTCTAGATCGCACTTTTCGAGCTATTTAATGCGAGACACACGTTTTCTGGTGTATTCACCACTCCACAGTACGTTAGACATGCAGAACCGGAGATATCTTCGTTTCGGTCGGGTTTCAAGCTGAGATATGCATTTTCTACGATAATATTGGTGAGACCTCTGTCAGAAGTATGCAGAATCTTCGAGAACGCACTTTTCGAGCGACTTAATGCGAGAAACACGTTTTCTGGTGTTTTCACCACTCCACAGTACGTTTGATGTGCAGAACCGGCGACATCTTGGATTTCGTCGGGTTTCAAGCTGAGATATGCATTTTGTACGATAATCTTGGTGAGACTTCTGTCCGAAGCATGCAGTATCATCGATATTGCTCTTTTCGAGCTATTTAATGCGAGAAACACGTTATCTGGTGTTTTGACCACTCCACAGTGCGTTTGATATCCAGAACCGGCGACATCTTGATTTTCGTGAGGTTTCAAGCTGAGATATGCATTTTCTGCGATAATATTGGTGACACTTCCGTCAGAAGTATGCAGAATCATCTAGATCGCTCGTTTCGAGCTATTTAATGCGAGCAACACGTTATCTGGTGTTTTCACCACTCCACAGTGCGTTTGATATGCAGAACCGGCGACATCTTGGATTTCGTCGGGTTTCAAGCTGAGATATGCATTTTCTACGATAATCTTGGTGAGACTTCTGTCAGAAGTTTGCAGAATCATCTAGATCGCTCGTTTCGAGCAATTTAATGCGAGAAACACGTTATCTGGTGTTTTCATCACTCCACAGGGCGTTTGATATGCAGAACCGGCGATATCTTGGTTTTCGTGGGGTTTCCAGCTGAGATATGCATTTTCTGCGATAATCTTGGTGAGACTTTAGTCAGAAGTATGCAGTATCATCGATATCGCTCTTTTCGAGCTATTTAATGCGAGAAACACGTTATCTGGTGTTTTGATCACTCCACAGTGCGTTTGATATGTCGAGCCGCCGATAACTTGGTTATCGTGAGGTTTCAAGCTGAGATATGCATTTTCTGCGATAATATTGGTGTGACTTTAGTCAGAAGTATGCAGAATCATCTAGATCGCTCGTTTCGAGCTATTTAATGCGAAAAAACAAGTGTTCTGGAGTTTTGACCACTCCACAGTGCGTTTGATATCCAGAACCGCCGACATCTTGATTTTCGTGAGGTTTCAAGCTGAGATATGCATTTTCTGCGATAATCTTGGTGAGACTTTAGTCAGAAGTATGCAGAATCATCTAGATCGCTCGTTTCGAGCTACTTAATGCGAAAAAACAAGTTCTCTGGAGTTTTGACCACTCCACAGTGCGTTTCATATGTAGAGCCGCCGATAACTTGGTTTTCGTGGGGTTTCCAGCTGAAATATGCATTTTCTGCGATAATCTTTGTGTATCATCTATGAGAAGTATGCAGAATCATCCAGAACGCTCTTTTCGAGCTAGTTAATGCGAGAAACACGTTTTCTGGTGTTTTCACCACCCCACAGTGCGTTTGATATGCAGAACCGGCGACATCTTGGTTATCGTGAGGTTTCAAGCTGAGATATGCATTTTCTGCGATAATATTGGTGTGACTTTAGTCAGAAGTATGCAGAATCATCTAGATCGCTCGTTTCGAGCTATTTAATGCGAAAAAACAAGTGTTCTGGAGTTTTGACCACTCCACAGTGCGTTTGATATCCAGAACCGCCGACATCTTGATTTTCGTGAGGTTTCAAGCTGAGATATGCATTTTCTGCGATAATCTTGGTGAGACTTTAGTCAGAAGTATGCAGAATCATCTAGATCGCTCGTTTCGAGCTACTTAATGCGAAAAAACAAGTTCTCTGGAGTTTTGACCACTCCACAGTGCGTTTCATATGTAGAGCCGCCGATAACTTGGTTTTCGTGGGGTTTCCAGCTGAAATATGCATTTTCTGCGATAATCTTTGTGTATCATCTATGAGAAGTATGCAGAATCATCCAGAACGCTCTTTTCGAGCTAGTTAATGCGAGAAACACGTTTTCTGGTGTTTTCACCACCCCACAGTGCGTTTGATATGCAGAACCGGCGACATCTTGATTTTCGTGAGGTTTCAATCTGAGATATGCATTTTCTGCGATAATATTGGTGACACTTCCGTCAGAAGTATGCAGAATCATCTAGATCGCTCGTTTCGAGCTACTTAATGCGAGCAACACGTTATCTTGTGTTTTCACCACTCCACAGTGCGTTTGATATGCAGAACCGGCGACATCTTGGATTTCGTCGGGTTTCAAGCTGACATATGCATTTTCTACGATAATCTTGGTGAGACTTTAGTCAGAAGTATGCAGAATCATCTAGATCGCTCGTTTCGAGCTATTTAATGCGAAAAAACAAGGTCTCTGGAGTTTTGACCACTCCACAGTGCGTTTCATATGTAGAGCCGCCGATAACTTGGTTTTCGTGGGGTTTCCAGCTGAAATATACATTTTCTGCGATAATCTTTGTGTATCATCTATGAGAAGTATGCAGAATCATCCAGAACGCTCTTTTCGAGCTAGTTAATGCGAGAAGCACGTTTTCTGGTGTTTTCACCACCCCACAGTGCGTGTGATATGCAGAACCGGCGACATCTTGGATTTCGTCGGGTTTCAAGCTGAGATATGCATTTTCTATGATAATCTTGGTGAGACTTCTGTCAGAAGTTCGCAGAATCATCTAGATCGCTCGTTTCGAGCAATTTAATGCGAGAAACACGTTATCTGGTGTTTTCATCACTCCACAGGGCGTTTGATATGCAGAACCGGCGATATCTTGATTTTCGTGAGGTTTCAAGCTGAGATATGCATTTTCTGCGATAATACTGGTGAGACTTCTGTCAGAAGTATGCAGAATCATCGATATCGCTCTTTTCGAGCTATTTAATGCGAGAAACACGTTATCTGGTGTTTTGACCACTCCACAGTGCGTTTGATATATAGAGCCGCCGATAACTTGGTTTTCGTGGGGTTTCCATCTGAAATATGCATTTTCTGCGATAATCTTTGTGTTTCATCTATGAGAAGTATGCAGAATCATCGAGAACTCTCTTTTCGAGCTATTTATTGCGAGAAACACGTTGTCTGGTTGTTTTCACCACTCCACAGTGCGTTTGATTTGCAGAACCGGCGACATCTTGATTTTGGTGAGGTTTCAAGCTGAGATATGCATTTTCTGCGATAATCTTGGTGAGTCTTCTGTCAGAAGTATGCAGAAACATCGAGATCCCTCTCTTCGAGCTATTTAATTTGAGAAACACGATATCTGGTGTTTTCACCACTCCACAGTGCGTTTGATATGCAGAACAGGCGACATCTTGGATTTCGTCGGGTTTCAAGCTGAGATATGCATTTTCTACGATAATCTTGGTGAGACTTCTGTCAGAAGTATGCAGAATCATCGGGATCGCTCTTTTCGAGCTATTTAATGCGCGAAACACGTTATCTGGTTGTTTTCACCACTCCACAGTGCGTTTGATTTGCAGAACCGGCGGCATCTTGATTTTGGTGAGGTTTCAAGCTGAGATATGCATTTTCTGCGATAATCTTGGTGAGTCTTTTGTCAGAAGTATGCAGAAACATCGAGATCCCTCTCTTCGAGCTATTTAATTTGAGAAACACGTTATCTGGTGTTTTCACCACTCCACAGTGCGTTTGATATGCAGAACCGGCGACATCTTGGATTTCGTCGGGTTTCAAGCTGAGACATGCATTTTCTACGATAATCTTGGTGAGACTTCTGTCAGAAGTATGCAGAATCATCGGGATCGCTCGTTTCGAGCAATTTAATGCGAGAAACACGTTATCTGGTGTTTTCATCACTCCACAGGGCGTTTGATATGCAGAACCGGCGATATCTTGATTTTCGTGAGGTTTCAAGCTGAGATATGCATTTTCTGCGATAATACTGGTGAGACTTCTGTCAGAAGTATGCAGAATCATCGATATCGCTCTTTTCGAGCTATTTAATGCGAGAAACACGTTATCTGGTGTTTTGACCACTCCACAGTGCGTTTGATTTGCAGAACCGGCGGCATCTTGATTTTGGTGAGGTTTCAAGCTGAGATATGCATTTTCTGCGATAATCTTGGTGAATCTTCTGTCAGAAGTATGCAGAAACATCGAGATCCCTCTCTTCGAGCTATTTAATTTGAGAAACACGTTATCTGGTGTTTTCACCACTCCACAGTGCGTTTGATATGCAGAACCGGCGACATCTTGGATTTCGTCGGGTTTCAAGCTGAGATATGCATTTTCTGCGATAATCTTTGTGAGTCTTCTGGCAGAAGTATGCAGAATCATCTAGATCGCTCGTTTCGAGCTATTTAATGCGAAAAAACAAGTTTTCTGGAGTTTTGAACACTCCACAGTGCGTTTCATATGTAGAGCCGCCGATAACTTGGTTTTCGTGGGGTTTCCAGCTGAAATATGCATTTTCTGCGATAATCTTTGTGTATCATCTATGAGAAGTATGCAGAATCATCCAGAACGCTCTTTTCGAGCTAGTTAATGCGAGTAACACGTTTTTTGGTGTTTTCACCACTCCACAGTGCGTCTGATATGCAGAACCGGCGATATCTTGGTTTTCGTGGGGTTTCCATCTGAGATATGCGTTTTCTGCGAAAATCTTGGTGCGTCTTCTGTCAGAAGTATGCAGAATCGTCTAGATCGCTCGTTTCGAGCTATTTAATGCGAGAAACACGTTATCTGGTGTTTTGACCACTCCACAGTGCGTTTGATATGTAGAGTCGCCGATAACTTGATTTTCGGGGTGTTTCCAGCTGAGATATGCATTTTCTGCGATAAGCTTGGTGAGTCTTCTTCCAGCAGTATGTAGAATCTTCTAGATCGCACTTTTCGAGCTATTTAATGCGAGACACACGTTTTCAGGTGTATTCACCACTCCACAGTACGTTAGACATGCAGAACCGGAGATATCTTCGTTTCGGTCGGGTTTCAAGATGAGATATGCATTTTCTGCGATAATATTGGTGAGACTTCCGTCAGAAGTATGCCGAATCATCTAGATCGCTCGTTTCGAGCTATTTAATGCGAGCAACACGTTATCTGGTATTTCATCACTCCACAGGGCGTTTGATATGCAGAACCGGCGATATCTTGGTTTTCGTGGGGTTTCCAGCTGAGATACGCATTTCCTGCGATAATCTTGGTGAGACTTCTGTCCGAAGAATGCAGTATCATCGATATCGCTCTTTTCGAGCTACTTAATGCGAGAAACACGTTATCTGGTGTTTTCACCACTCCACAGTGCGTTTGATTTGCAGAACCGGCGACATCTTGATTTTGATGAGGTTTCAAGCTGAGATATGCATTTTCTGCGATAATCTTGGTGAGTCTTCTGTCAGAAGTATGCAGAAACATCGAGATCCCTCTCTTCGAGCTATTTAATTTGAGAAACACGTTATCTGGTGTTTTCACCACTCCACAGTGCGTTTGATATGCAGAACCGGCGACATCTTGGATTTCGTCGGGTTTCAAGCTGAGATATGCATTTTCTACGATAATCTTGGTAAGACTTCTGTCAGAAGTATGCAGAATCTTCGAGATCGCTCTTTTCGAGCTACTTAATGCGAGAAACACGTTATCTGGTGTTTTCACCACTCGACAGTGCGTTTGATTTGCAGTACCGGCGACATCTTGATTTTGGTGAGGTTTCAAGCTGAGATATGCGTTCTCTGCGATAATCTTGGTGAGAATTCTGTCAGAAGTATGCAGAATCATCTAGATCGCTCTTTTCGAGCTATTTAATGCGAGAAACACGTTTTCTGGTGTATTCACCACTCCACAGTGCGTTTGACATGCAGAACCGGCGACATCTTGGATTTCGTCCGGGTTCAAGCTGAGATATGCATTTTCAACGATAATCTTGGTGAGACTTCTGTCAGAAGTATGCAGAATCATCGGGATCGCCCTTTTCGAGCTATTTAATGCGAGAAACACGTTATCTGGTTGATTTCACCACTCCACGGTGCGTTTGATATGCAGAACCGGCGACATCTTGATTTTCGTGATGTTTCTAGCTGAGATATGCATTTTCTGCGATAATATTGGTGAGACTTCAGTCAGAAGTAGGCAGAATCATCAAAAACGCTCTTTTCGAGCTACTTAATGCGCGAAACACGTTTTCTGGTGTTTTCACCACTCCACGGTACGTTTGATGTTCAGAACCGGCGACATCTTGGTTTTCGTGGGGTTTCAAGCTGAGATATGCATTTTCTGCGATAATCTTGGTGAGACTTCTGTCCGAAGTATGCAGAATCACCTAGATCGCTCCTTTCGAGCTATTTAATGCGAAAAAACAAGTTTTCTGATGTTTTGACCGCTCCACAGTGCGTTTGATATGTAGAGCCGCCGATAACTTGGTTTTCGTGGGGTTTCCAGCTGAAATAGCATTTTCTGCGATAATCTTGGTGAGTCTTCTGTCAGAAGTATGCAGAATCATCGAGATCGCTCTATTCGAGCTATTTAATGCGAGGAACACGTTATCTGGTTGTTTTCACCACTCCACAGTGCGTTTGATATACAGAACCGGCGACATCTTGATTTTGGTGAGGTTTCAAGCTGAGATATGCATTTTCTGCGATAATCTTGGTGAGTCTTCTGCCAGAAGTATGCAGAAACATCGAGATCCCTCTCTTCGAGCTATTTAATTTGAGAAACACGATATCTGGTGTTTTCACCACTCCACAGGGCGTTTGATATGCAGAACCGGCGACATCTTGGATTTCGTCGGGTTTCAAGCTGAGATATGCATTTTGTACGATAATCTTGGTGAGACTTCTGTCAGAAGTATGCAGAATCATCGGGATCGCTCTTTTCGAGCTATTTAATACCCGAAACACGTTATCTGGTTGTTTTCACCACTCCACAGTGCGTTTGATTTGCAGAACCGGCGGCATCTTGATTTTGGTGAGGTTTCAAGCTGAGATATGCATTTTCTGCGATAATCTTGGTGAGTCTTCTGTCAGAAGTATGCAGAAACATCGAGATCCCTCTCTTCGAGCTATTTAATTTGAAAAACACGTTATCTGGTGTTTTCACCACTCCACAGTGCGTTTGATATGCAGAACCGGCGACATCTTGATTTTCGTGAGGTTTCAAGCTGAGATATGCATTTTCTGCGATAATACTGGTGAGACTTCTGTCCGAAGTATGCAGAATCATCTAGATCGCTCGTTTCGACCTATTTAATGTGAGAAACACGTTATCTGGTTGTTTTCACCACTCCACAGTGCGTTTGATATGCAGAACCGGCGACATCTTGATTTTCGTGAGGTTTCAAGCTGAGATATGCATTTTCTGCGATAATACTGGTGAGACTTCTGTCCGAAGTATGCAGAATCATCTAGATCGCTCGTTTCGAGCTATTTAATGCGAGAAACTCGTTATCTGGTGTTTTGACCACTCCACAGTGCGTTTGATATGTAGAGCCGCCGATAACTTGGTTTTCGAGGAGTTTCCAGCTGAAATATGCATTTTCTGCGATAATCTTGGTGTTTCATCTATGAGCAGTATGCAGAATCATCGAGAACGCTCTTGTCGAGCTAGTTAATGCGAGAAACACGTTTTCTGGTGTTTTCACCACTCCACAGTGCGTCTGATATGCAGATCCTTCGATATCTTGATTATCGTGGTGTTTCCAGCTGAGATATGCATTTTCTGCGATCATCTTGGTGAGTCTTCTGTCAGAAGTATGCAGAATCATCTAGATCGCTCGTTTCGAGCTATTTAATGCGAGAAACACGTTATCTGGTGTTTTGACCACTCCACAGTGCGTTTGATATGTAGAGTCGCCGATAACTTGATTTTCGGGGTGTTTCCAGCTGAGATATGCATTTTCTGCGATAAGCTTGGTGAGTCTTCTTCCAGCAGTATGTAGAATCTTCTGGATCGCACTTTTCGAGCTATTTCATGCGAGACACACGTTTTCTGGTGTATTCACCACTCCACAGTACGTTAGACATGCAGAACCGGAGATATCTTCGTTTCGGTCGGGTTTCAAGCTGAGATATGCATTTTCTACGATAATCTTGGTGAGACTTCTGTCAGAAGTTTGCAGAATCATCTAGATCGCTCGTTTCGAGCAATTTAATGCGAGTCACACGTTATCTGGTGTTTTCATCACTCCAAAGGGCGTTTGATATGCAGAACCGGCGATATCTTGGTTTTCGTGGGGTTTCCAGCTGAGATACGCATTTTCTGCGATAATACTGGTGAGACTTCTGTCCGAAGTATGCAGAATCATCGATATCGCTCTTTTCGAGCTACTTAATGCGAGAAACACGTTTTCTGGTGTTTTCACCGCTCCACAGTACGTTTGATGTGCAGAACCGGCGACATCTTGGATTTCGTCGGGTTTCAAGCTGAGATATGCATTTTCTACGATAATCTTGGTGAGACTTCTGTCCGAAGTATGCAGTATCATCGATATCGCTCTTTTCGAGCTATTTAATGCGAGAACCACGTTATCTGGTGTTTTGACCACTCCACAGTGCGTTTGATATCCAGACCCGGCGACATCTTGATTTTCGTGAGGTTTCAAGCTGAGATATGCATTTTCTGCGATAATACTGGTGAGACTTCTGTCCGAAGTATGCAGAATCATCGATATCGCTCTTTTCGAGCTATTTAATGCGAGAAACACGTTATCTGGTGTTTTGACCACTCCACAGTGCGTTTGATATGTAGAGCCGCCGATAACTTGGTTTTCGTGGGGTTTCCATCTGAAATATGCATTTTCTGCGATAATCTTTGTGTTTCATCTATGAGAAGTATGCAGAATCATCGAGAACTCTCTTTTCGAGCTATTTAATGCGAGAAACACGTTATCTGCTTGTTTTCACCACTCCACAGTGCGTTTGATATACAGAACCGGCGACATCTTGATTTTGGTGAGGTTTCAAGCTGAGATATGCATTTTCTGCGATAATACTGGTGAGACTTCTGTCCGAAGTATGCAGAATCATCGATATCGCTCTTTTCGAGCTATTTAATGCGCGAAACACGTTATCTGGTTGTTTTCACCACTCCACAGTGCGTTTGATATACAGAACCGGCGACATCTTGATTTTGGTGAGGTTTCAAGCTGAGATATGCATTTTCTACGATAATCTTGGTGAGACTTCTGTCAGAAGTATGCAGAATCATCGGGATCGCTCTTTTCGAGCTATTTAATGCGCGAAACACGTTATCTGGTTGTTTTCACCACTCCACAGTGCGTTTGATTTGCAGAACCGGCGGCATCTTGATTTTGGTGAGGTTTCAAGCTGAGATATGCATTTTCTGCGATAATCTTGGTGAGTCTTCTGTCAGAAGTATGCAGAAACATCGAGATCCCTCTCTTCGAGCTATTAAATTTGAGAAACACGTTATTTGGTGTTTTCACCACTCCACAGTGCGTTTGATATGCAGAACCGGCGACATCTTGGATTTCGTCGGGTTTCAAGCTGAGATATGCATTTTCTACGATAATCTTGGTGAGACTTCTGTCAGAAGGATGCAGAATCATCGAGATCGCTCTTTTCGAGCTACTTAATGCGAGAAACACGTTATCTGGTGTGTTCACCACTCGACAGTACGTTTGATTTGCAGAACCGGCGACATCTTGATTTTGGTGAGGTTTCAAGCTGAGATATGCATTCTCTGCGATAATCTTGGTGAGACTTCTGTCAGAAGTATGCAGAATCATCGGGATCGCTCTTTTCGAGCTACTTAATGCGAGAAACACGTTATCTGGTGTTTTCATCACTCCACAGGGCGTTTGATATGCAGAACCGGCGATATCTTGGTTTTCGTGGGGTTCCCAGCTCAGATATGCATTTTCTGCGATAATCTTGGTGAGACTTTAGTCTGAAGTATGCAGAATCATCTAGATCGCACGTTTCGAGCTATTTAATGCGACAAAATAAGTTTTCTGGTGTTTTGACCACTCCACAGTGCGTTTGATATGTAGAGCCGCCGATAACTTGGTTTTCGTGGGGTTTCCAGCTGAAATATGCATTTTCTGCGATAATCTTGGTGAGACTTCAGTCAGAAGTATGCAGAAACATCTAGATCGCTCGTTTCGGGCTACTTAATGCGAGAAACACGTTAGCTGGGTGTTTTCACCACTCCACAGTGCGTTTGATATGCAGAAACGGAAATATCTTGGTTTCGGTCGGGTTTCAAGCTGAGATATGCATTTTCTGCGATAATCTTGGTGAGACTTTGGTCAGAAGTATGCAGAATCATCAAGATCGCTCGTTTCGAGCTATTTAATGCGAAAAAACTAGTTTTCTGGTGTTTTGACCACTCCACAGTGCGTTTGATATGTAGAGCCGCCGATAACTTGGTTTTCGTGGAGTTTCCAGCTGAAATATGCGTTTTCTGCGATAATCTTGGTGTTTCATCTATGAGAAGTATGCACAATCATCGAGGACGCTCTTTTCGAGCTAGTTAATGCGAGAAACACGTTTTCTGGTGTTTTCACCACTCCTCAGTGCGTCTGATATGCAGAACCGGCGATATCTTGGTTTTCGTGGTGTTTCCAGCTGAGATATGCAATTTCTGCGATAATCTTGGTGAGTCTTCTGTCAGAAGTACGCAGAATCATCGATATCGCTCTTTTCCAGCTATTTAATGCGAGAAACACGTTTTCTGGTGTATTCTCCACTCCACAGTACGTTTGACATGCAGTAACGGAGATATCTTGGTTTCGGTCGGGTTTCAAGCTGAGATATGCATTTTCTGCGATACTCTTGGTGAGACTTCAGTTAGAAGTATGCAGAATCATCTAGATCGCTCGTTTCGAGCTATTTAATGCGAAAAAACAAGTTTTCTGGTGTTTTGACCACTCCACAGTGCGTTTCATATGTAGAGCCGCCGATAACTTGGTTTTCGTCGGGTTTCAAGCTGAGATATGCATTTTCTGCGATAATCTTTGTGTTTCATCTATGAGAAGTATGCAGAATCATCCAAAACGCTCTTTTCGTGCTAGTTAACGCGAGTAACACGTTTTCTGGTGTTTTCACCACTCCACAGTGCGTCTGATATGCAGAACTGGCGATATCTTGATTTTCGTGATGTTTCCAGCTGAAATATGCATTTTCTGCGATTATCTTGGTGAGTCTTCTGTCAGAAGTATGCAGAAACATCGAGATCCCTCTCTTCGAGCTATTTAATTTGAGAAACACGATATCTGGTGTTTTCACCACTCCACAGTGCGTTTGATATGCAGAACAGGCGACATCTTGGATTTCGTCGGGTTTCAAGCTGAGATATGCATTTTCTACGATAATCTTGGTGAGACTTCTGTCAGAAGTATGCAGAATCATCGGGATCGCTCTTTTCGAGCTATTTAATGCGCGAAACACGTTATCTGGTTGTTTTCACCACTCCACAGTGCGTTTGATTTGCAGAACCGGCGGCATCTTGATTTTGGTGAGGTTTCAAGCTGAGATATGCATTTTCTGCGATAATCTTGGTGAGTCTTTTGTCAGAAGTATGCAGAAACATCGAGATCCCTCTCTTCGAGCTATTTAATTTGAGAAACACGTTATCTGGTGTTTTCACCACTCCACAGTGCGTTTGATATGCAGAACCGGCGACAACTTGGATTTCGTCGGGTTTCAAGCTGAGACATGCATTTTCTACGATAATCTTGGTGAGACTTCTGTCAGAAGTATGAAGAATCATCGGGATCGCTCTTTTCGAGCTATTTAATGCGCGAAACACGTTATCTGGTTGTTTTCACCACTCCACAGTGCGTTTGATTTGCAGAACCGGCGGCATCTTGATTTTGGTGAGGTTTCAAGCTGAGATATGCATTTTCTGCGATAATCTTGGTGAATCTTCTGTCAGAAGTATGCAGAAACATCGAGATCCCTCTCTTCGAGCTATTTAATTTGAGAAACACGTTATCTGGTGTTTTCACCACTCCACAGTGCGTTTGATATGCAGAACCGGCGACATCTTGGATTTCGTCGGGTTTCAAGCTGAGATATGCATTTTCTGCGATAATCTTTGTGAGTCTTCTGGCAGAAGTATCCAGAATCATCGATATCGCTCTTTTCGAGCTCTTTAATGCGAGAAACACGTTATCTGGTGTTTTGAACACTCCATAGTGCGTTTGATATGCAGAACCGGCGACATCGTGGTTTTCGTCGGGTTTCAAACTGAGATATGCATTTTCTGCGATAATCTTGGTGAGTCTTCTGTCAGAAGTATGCAGAATCATCTAGATCGCTCTTTTCGAGCTGGTTAATGCGAGAAACACGTTTTCTGGTGTTTTCACCACTCCACGGTGCGTCTGATATGCAGAACCGGCGATATCTTGATTTTCGTGGTGTTTCCAGCTGAGATATGCAATTTCTGCGATAATCTTGGTGAGTCTTCTGTCAGAAGTACGCAGAATCATCGATATCGCTCTTTTCGAGCTATTTAATGCGAGAAACACGTTTTCTGGTGTATTCTCCACTCCACAGTACGTTTGACATGCAGTAACGGAGATATCTTGGTTTCGGTCGGGTTTCAAGCTGAGATATGCATTTTCTGCGATACTCTTGGTGAGACTTCTGTCCGAAGTACGCAGAATCATCGATATCGCTCTTTTCGAGCTATTTAATGCGAGAAACACGTTATCTGGTGTTTTGACCACTCCACAGTGAGTTTGATATGTAGAGCCGCCGATAACTTGGTTTTCGTGGGGTTTCCATCTGAAATATGCATTTTCTGCGATAATCTTTGTGTTTCATCTATAAGAAGTATGCAGAATCATGCAGAACGCTCTTTTCGTGCTAGTTAACGCGAGTAACACGTATTCTGGTGTTTTCACCATTCCACAGTGCGTCTGATATGCAGAACCGCCGATATCTTGATTTTCGTGATGTTTCCAGCTGAGATATGCATTTTCTGCGATAATCTTGGTGAGACTTCAGTCAGAAGTATGCAGAATCATCTAGATCGCTCGTTTCGACCTATTTAATGCGAGAAACACGTTATCTGGTTGTTTTCACCACTCCACAGTACGTTTGACATGCAGAAACGGAGATATCTTGGTTTCGGTCGGGTTTTAAGCTGAGATATGCATTTTCTGCGATAATATTGGTGAGACATCAGTCAGAAGTATGCAGAATCATCTAGATCGCTCGTTTCGAGCTATTTAATGCGAAAAAACAAGTTTTCTGGTCTTTTGGCCACTCCACAGTGCGTTTGATATGTAGAGCCGCCGATAACTTGGTTTACGTGGGGTTTCCAGCTGAAATATGCATTTTCTGCGATAATCTTTGTGTTTCATCTATGAGAAGTATGCAGAATCATCCAGAACGCTCTTTTCGTGCTAGTTAACGCGAGTAACACGTTTTCTGGTGTTTTCACCACTCCACAGTGCGTCTGATATGCAGAACTGGCGATATCTTGATTTTCGTGATGTTTCCAGCTGAAATATGCATTTTCTGCGATAATCTTGGTGAGTCTTCTGTCAGAAGTATGCAGAAACATCGAGATCCCTCTCTTCGAGCTATTTAATTTGAGAAACACGATATCTGGTGTTTTCACCACTCCACAGTGCGTTTGATATGCAGAACCGGCGACATCTTGGATTTCGTCGGGTTTCAAGCTGAGACATGCATTTTCTACGATAATCTTGGTGAGACTTCTGTCAGAAGTATGCAGAATCATCGGGATCGCTCTTTTCGAGCTATTTAATGCGCGAAACACGTTATCTGGTTGTTTTCACCACTCCACAGAGCGTTTGATTTGCAGAACCGGCGGCATCTTGATTCTGGTGAGGTTTCAAGCTGAGATATGCATTTTCTGCGATAATCTTGGTGAATCTTCTGTCAGAAGTATGCAGAAACATCGAGATCCCTCTCTTCGAGCTATTTAATTTGAGAAACACGTTATCTGGTGTTTTCACCACTCCACAATGCGTTTGATATGCAGAACCGGCGACATCTTGGATTTCGTCGGGTTTCAAGCTGAGATATGCATTTTCTACGATAATCTTGGTGAGACTTCTGTCAGAAGTATGCAGAATCATCGGGATCGCTCTTTTCGAGCTATTTAATGCGCGAAACACGTTATCTGGTTGTTTTCACCACTCCACAGTGCGTTTGATTTGCAGAACCGGCGGCATCTTGATTTTGGTGAGGTTTCAAGCTGAGATATGCATTTTCTGCGATAATCTTTGTGAGTTTTCTGGCAGAAGTATCCAGAATCATCGACATCGCTCTTTTCGAGCTCTTTAATGCGAGAAACACGTTATCTGGTGTTTTGAACACTCCACAGTGCGTTTGATATGCAGAACCGGCGACATCGTGGTTTTCGTCGGGTTTCAAACTGAGATATGCATTTTCTGCGATAATCTTGGTGAGTCTTCTGTCAGAAGTATGCAGAATCATCTAGATCGCTCTTTTCGAGCTGGTTAATGCGAGAAACACGTTTTCTGGTGTTTTCACCACTCCACGGTGCGTCTGATATGCAGAACCGGCAATATCTTGGTTTTCGTGGGGTTTCCAGCTGAGATATGCATTTTCTGCGATAATCCTGGTGTTTCATCTATGAGAAGTATGCAGAATCATCGATAACGCTCTTTTCGAGTTAGTTAATGCGAAAAAACAAGTTTTCTGGTGTTTTGACCACTCCACAGTGCGTTTGATATGTAGAGCCGCCGATAACTTGGTTGTCGTGGGGTTTCCAGCTGAAATATGCATTTTCTGCGATAATCTTGGTGTTTCATCTATTAGGAGTATGCAGAATCATCGAGAACGCGCTTTTCGAGCTGGTTAATGCGAGTAACACGTTTTCTGGTGTTTTCACCACTCCACGGTGCGTCTGATATGCAGAACCGGCGATATCTTGGTTTTCGTGGGGTTTCCAGCTGAGATATGCATTTTCTGCGATAATCCTGGTGTTTCATCTATGAGAAGTATGCAGAAATAAATCGATAACGCTCTTTTCGAGTTAGTTAATGCGAAAAAACAAGTTTTCGGGTGTTTTGACCACTCCACAGTGCGTTTGATATGTAGAGCCGCCAATAACTTGGTTTTCGTGGGTTTTCCAGCTGAAATATGCATTTTCTGCGATAATCTTGGTGAGACTTCAGTCAGAAGTATGCAGAATCATCTAGATCGATCGTTTCGAGCGATTTAATGCGAAAAAACAAGTTTTCTGGTGTTTTGACCACTCCACAGTGCGTTTGATATGTAGAGCCGCCGATAACTTGGTTTTCGTGGGCTTTCCAGCTGAAATATGCATTTTCTGCGATAATCTTGGTGAGACTTTAGTCAGAAGTATGCAGAATCATCTAGATCGCACGTTTCGAGCTATTTAATGCGACAAAACAAGTTTTCTGGTGTTTTGACCACTCCACAGTGCGTTTGATATGTAGAGCCGCCGATAACTTGGTTTTCGTGGGGTTTCCAGCTGAAATATGCATTTTCTGCGATAATCTTGGTGAGACTTTAGTCAGAAGTATGCAGAATCATCTAGATCGCACGTTTCGAGCTATTTAATGCGACAAAACAAGTTTTCTGGTGTTTTGACCACTCCACAGTGCGTTTGATATGTAGAGCCGCCGATAACTTGGTTTTCGTGGGGTTTCCAGCTGAAATATGCATTTTCTGCGATAATCTTGGTGAGACTTTAGTCAGAAGTATGCAGAATCATCTAGATCGCTCGTTTCGAGCTATTTAATGCGAGAAACACGTTAGCTGGTTGTTTTCACCACTCCACAGTGCGTTTGATATGCAGAAACGGAAATATCTTGGTTTCGGTCGGGTTTCAAGCTGAGATATGCATTTTCTGCGATAATCTTGGTGAGACTTTGGTCAGAAGTATAGAGAATCATTTAGATCGCTCGTTTCGAGCTATTTAATGCGAAAAAACAAGTTTTCTGGTGTTTTGACCACTCCACAGTGCGTTTGATATGTAGAGCCGCCGATAACTTGGTTTTCGTGGAGTTTCCAGCTGAAATATGCATTTTCTGCGATAATCTTGGTGTTTCATCTATGAGAAGTATGCAGAATCATCGAGAACGCTCTTTTCGAGCTAGTTAATGCGAGAAACACGTTTTCTGGTGTTTTCACCACTCCACAGTGCGTTTGATATGTAGAGCCGCCGATAACTTGGTTTTCGTGGAGTTTCCAGCTGAAATATGCATTTTCTGCGATAATCTTGGTGTTTCATCTATGAGAAGTATGCAGAATCATCCATATCGCTCGTTTCGAGCTATTTAATGCGAAAAAACAAGTTTTCTGGTGTTTTGACCACTCCACAGTGCGTTTGATATGCAGAACCGGCGATATCTTGGTTTTCGTGGGGTTTCCAGCTGAGATATGCATTTTCTGCGATAATCTTGGTGAGACTTTAGTCAGAAGTATGCAGAATCATCTAGATCGCACGTTTCGAGCTATTTAATGCGACAAAACAAGTTTTCTGGGGTTTTGACCACTCCACAGTGCGTTTGATATGTAGAGCCGCCGATAACTTGGTTTTCGTGGGGTTTCCAGCTGAAATATGCATTTTCTGCGATAATCTTGGTGATACATCAGTCAGAAGTATGCAGAATCATCTAGATCGCTCGTTTCGGGCTATTTAATGCGAGAAACACGTTTTCTGGTGTATTCTCCACTCCACAGTACGTTTGACATGCAGTAACGGAGATATCTTGGTTTCGGTCGGGTTTCAAGCTGAGATATGCATTTTCTGCGATAATCTTGGTGAGACTTCATTTAGAAGTATGCAGAATCATTTAGATCGCTCGTTTCGAGCTATTTAATGCGCGAAACACGTTATCTGGTTGTTTTCACCACTCCACAGTGCGTTTGATTTGCAGAACCGGCGGCATCTTGATTTTGGTGAGGTTTCAAGCTGAGATATGCATTTTCTGCGATAATCTTTGTGAGTTTTCTGGCAGAAGTATCCAGAATCATCGACATCGCTCTTTTCGAGCTCTTTAATGCGAGAAACACGTTATCTGGTGTTTTGAACACTCCACAGTGCGTTTGATATGCAGAACCGGCGACATCGTGGTTTTCGTCGGGTTTCAAACTGAGATATGCATTTTCTGCGATAATCTTTGTGAGTCTTCTGTCAGAAGTATGCAGAATCATCTAGATCGCTCTTTTCGAGCTGGTTAATGCGAGAAACACGTTTTCTGGTGTTTTCACCACTCCACGGTGCGTCTGATATGCAGAACCGGCGATATCTTGGTTTTCGTGGGGTTTCCAGCTGAGATATGCATTTTCTGCGATAATCCTGGTGTTTCATCTATGAGAAGTATGCAGAATCATCGATAACGCTCTTTTCGAGTTAGTTAATGCGAAAAAACAAGTTTTCTGGTGTTTTGACCACTCCACAGTGCGTTTGATATGTAGAGCCGCCGATAACTTGGTTGTCGTGGGGTTTCCAGCTGAAATATGCATTTTCTGCGATAATCTTGGTGTTTCATCTATTAGGAGTATGCAGAATCATCGAGAACGCGCTTTTCGAGCTGGTTAATGCGAGTAACACGTTTTCTGGTGTTTTCACCACTCCACGGTGCGTCTGATATGCAGAACCGGCGATATCTTGGTTTTCGTGGGGTTTCCAGCTGAGATATGCATTTTCTGCGATAATCCTGGTGTTTCATCTATGAGAAGTATGCAGAAATAAATCGATAACGCTCTTTTCGAGTTAGTTAATGCGAAAAAACAAGTTTTCTGGTGTTTTGACCACTCCACAGTGCGTTTGATATGTAGAGCCGCCAATAACTTGGTTTTCGTGGGTTTTCCCGCTGAAATATGCATTTTCTGCGATAATCTTGGTGAGACTTCAGTCAGAAGTATGCAGAATCATCTAGATCGATCGTTTCGAGCGATTTAATGCGAAAAAACAAGTTTTCTGGTGTTTTGACCACTCCACAGTGCGTTTGATATGTAGAGCCGCCGATAACTTGGTTTTCGTGGGCTTTCCAGCTGAAATATGCATTTTCTGCGATAATCTTGGTGAGACTTTAGTCAGAAGTATGCAGAATCATCTAGATCGCACGTTTCGAGCTATTTAATGCGACAAAACAAGTTTTCTGGTGTTTTGACCACTCCACAGTGCGTTTGATATGTAGAGCCGCCGATAACTTGGTTTTCGTGGGGTTTCCAGCTGAAATATGCATTTTCTGCGATAATCTTGGTGAGACTTTAGTCAGAAGTATGCAGAATCATCTAGATCGCACGTTTCGAGCTATTTAATGCGACAAAACAAGTTTTCTGGGGTTTTGACCACTCCACAGTGCGTTTGATATGTAGAGCCGCCGATAACTTGGTTTTCGTGGGGTTTCCAGCTGAAATATGCATTTTCTGCGATAATCTTGGTGAGACTTTAGTCAGAAGTATGCAGAATCATCTAGATCGCACGTTTCGAGCTATTTAATGCGACAAAACAAGTTTTCTGGGGTTTTGACCACTCCACAGTGCGTTTGATATGTAGAGCCGCCGATAACTTGGTTTTCGTGGGGTTTCCAGCTGAAATATGCATTTTCTGCGATAATCTTGGTGATACATCAGTCAGAAGTATGCAGAATCATCTAGATCGCTCGTTTCGGGCTATTTAATGCGAGAAACACGTTTTCTGGTGTATTCTCCACTCCACAGTACGTTTGACATGCAGTAACGGAGATATCTTGGTTTCGGTCGGGTTTCAAGCTGAGATATGCATTTTCTGCGATAATCTTGGTGAGACTTCATTTAGAAGTATGCAGAATCATTTAGATCGCTCGTTTCGAGCTATTTAATGCGACAAAACAAGTTTTCTGGTGTTTTCACCACTCCACAGTGCGTTTGATATGCAGAAACGGAAATATCTTGGTTTCGGTCGGGTTTCAAGCTGAGATATGCATTTTCTGCGATAATCTTGGTGAGACTTTGGTCAGAAGTATAGAGAATCATCTAGATCGCTCGTTTCGAGCTATTTAATGCGAAAAAACAAGTTTTCTGGTGTTTTGACCACTCCACAGTGCGTTTGATATGTAGAGCCGCCGATAACTTGGTTTTCGTGGAGTTTCCAGCTGAAATATGCATTTTCTGCGATAATCTTGGTGTTTCATCTATGAGAAGTATGCAGAATCATCGAGAACGCTCTTTTCGAGCTAGTTAATGCGAGAAACACGTTTTCTGGTGTTTTCACCACTCCACAGTGCGTTTGATATGTAGAGCCGCCGATAACTTGGTTTTCGTGGAGTTTCCAGCTGAAATATGCATTTTCTGCGATAATCTTGGTGTTTCATCTATGAGAAGTATGCAGAATCATCCATATCGCTCGTTTCGAGCTATTTAATGCGAAAAAACAAGTTTTCTGGTGTTTTGACCACTCCACAGTGCGTTTGATATGCAGAACCGGCGATATCTTGGTTTTCGTGGGGTTTCCAGGTGAGATATGCATTTTCTGCGATAATCTTGGTGAGACTTTAGTCAGAAGTATGCAGAATCATCTAGATCGCACGTTTCGAGCTATTTAATGCGACAAAACAAGTTTTCTGGGGTTTTGACCACTCCACAGTGCGTTTGATATGTAGAGCCGCCGATAACTTGGTTTTCGTGGGGTTTCCAGCTGAAATATGCATTTTCTGCGATAATCTTGGTGATACATCAGTCAGAAGTATGCAGAATCATCTAGATCGCTCGTTTCGGGCTATTTAATGCGAGAAACACGTTTTCTGGTGTATTCTCCACTCCACAGTACGTTTGACATGCAGTAACGGAGATATCTTGGTTTCGGTCGGGTTTCAAGCTGAGATATGCATTTTCTGCGATAATCTTGGTGAGACTTCATTTAGAAGTATGCAGAATCATTTAGATCGCTCGTTTCGAGCTATTTAATGCGACAAAACAAGTTTTCTGGTGTTTTCACCACTCCACAGTGCATCTGATATGCAGAACCGGCGATATCTTGGTTTCCGTGGGGTTTCCAGCTGAGATATGCATTTTCTGCGATAATCTTGGTGAGACTTTAGTCAGAAGTATGCAGAATCATCTAGATCGCACGTTTCGAGCTATTTAATGCGACAAAACAAGTTTTCTGGTGTTTTGACCACTCCACAGTGCGTTTGATATGTAGAGCCGCCGATCACTTGGTTTTCGTGGTGTTTTCAGCTGAAATATGCATTTTCTGCGATAATCTTGGTGAGACATCAGTCAGAAGTATGCAGAATCATCTAGATCGCTCGTTTCGGGCTATTTAATGCGAGAAACACGTTTTCTGGTGTATTCTCCACTCCACAGTACGTTTGACATGCAGTAACGGAGATATCTTGGTTTCGGTCGGGTTTCAAGCTGAGATATGCATTTTCTGCGATAATCTTGGTGAGACTTCATTTAGAAGTATGCAGAATCATCTAGATCGCTCGTTTCGAGCTATTTAATGCGAAAAAACAAGTTTTCTGGTGTTTAGACCACTCCACAGTGCGTTTGATATGTAGAGCCGCCGATAACTTGGTTTTCGTGGAGTTTCCAGCTGAAATATGCATTTTCTGCGATAATCTTGGTGTTTCATCTATGAGAAGTATGCAGAATCATCGAGAACGCTCTTTTCGAGCTAGTTAATGCGAGAAACACGTTTTCTGGTGTTTTCACCACTCCACAGTGCGTTTGATATGTAGAGCCGCCGATAACTTGGTTTTCGTGGAGTTTCCAGCTGAAATATGCATTTTCTGCGATAATCTTGGTGTTTCATCTATGAGAAGTATGCAGAATCATCCATATCGCTCGTTTCGAGCTATTTAATGCGAAAAAACAAGTTTTCTGGTGTTTTGACCACTCCACAGTGCGTTTGATATGCAGAACCGGCGATATCTTGGTTTTCGTGGGGTTTCCAGGTGAGATATGCATTTTCTGCGATAATCTTGGTGAGACTTTAGTCAGAAGTATGCAGAATCATCTAGATCGCACGTTTCGAGCTATTTAATGCGACAAAACAAGTTTTCTGGGGTTTTGACCACTCCACAGTGCGTTTGATATGTAGAGCCGCCGATAACTTGGTTTTCGTGGGGTTTCCAGCTGAAATATGCATTTTCTGCGATAATCTTGGTGATACATCAGTCAGAAGTATGCAGAATCATCTAGATCGCTCGTTTCGGGCTATTTAATGCGAGAAACACGTTTTCTGGTGTATTCTCCACTCCACAGTACGTTTGACATGCAGTAACGGAGATATCTTGGTTTCGGTCGGGTTTCAAGCTGAGATATGCATTTTCTGCGATAATCTTGGTGAGACTTCATTTAGAAGTATGCAGAATCATTTAGATCGCTCGTTTCGAGCTATTTAATGCGACAAAACAAGTTTTCTGGTGTTTTCACCACTCCACAGTGCATCTGATATGCAGAACCGGCGATATCTTGGTTTCCGTGGGGTTTCCAGCTGAGATATGCATTTTCTGCGATAATCTTGGTGAGACTTTAGTCAGAAGTATGCAGAATCATCTAGATCGCACGTTTCGAGCTATTTAATGCGACAAAACAAGTTTTCTGGTGTTTTGACCACTCCACAGTGCGTTTGATATGTAGAGCCGCCGATAACTTGGTTTTCGTGGTGTTTTCAGCTGAAATATGCATTTTCTGCGATAATCTTGGTGAGACATCAGTCAGAAGTATGCAGAATCATCTAGATCGCTCGTTTCGGGCTATTTAATGCGAGAAACACGTTTTCTGGTGTATTCTCCACTCCACAGTACGTTTGACATGCAGTAACGGAGATATCTTGGTTTCGGTCGGGTTTCAAGCTGAGATATGCATTTTCTGCGATAATCTTGGTGAGACTTCATTTAGAAGTATGCAGAATCATCTAGATCGCTCGTTTCGAGCTATTTAATGCGAAAAAACAAGTTTTCTGGTGTTTAGACCACTCCACAGTGCGTTTGATATGTAGAGCCGCCGATAACTTGGTTTTCGTGGAGTTTCCAGCTGAAATATGCATTTTCTGCGATAATCTTGGTGTTTCATCTATGAGAAGTATGCAGAATCATCCAGATCGCTCGTTTCGAGCTATTTAATGCGAAAAAACAAGTTTTCTGGTGTTTTCACCACTCCACAGCGCGTCTGATATGCAGAACCGGCGATATCTTGGTTTTCGTGAGGTTTCAAGCTGAGATATGCATTCTCTGCGATAATCTTGGTGAGACTTCAGTCAGAAGTATGCAGAATCATCTAGATCGCTCTTTTGGAGCTATTTAATGCGAAGAAACTAGTTCTCTGGTGTTTTCAACATTCCACAGTGCGTTTGATATGCAGAACCGGCGACATCTTGATTTTCGTGAGGTTTCAAGCTGAGATATGCATTTTCTGCGATAATCTTGGTGAGACTTCTGTCAGAAGTATGCAGAACCTTCGAGAACGCTCTTTTCGAGCAACTTAATGCGAGAAACACGTTTTCTCATGTTTTCACCACTCAACAGTACGATTGATGTGCAGAACCGGAGATAACTTGGTTTTCGTAAGGTTTCAAGTTGAGATATGCATTTTCTACGATAATCTTGGTGAGACTTCTGTCAGAAGTATGCAGAATCATCGGGATCGCTCTTTTCGAGCTATTTAATGCGCGAAACACGTTATCTGGTTGTTTTCACCACTCCACAGAGCGTTTGATTTGCAGAACCGGCGGCATCTTGATTTTGGTGAGGTTTCAAGCTGAGATATGCATTTTCTGCGATAATCTTGGTGAATCTTCTGTCAGAAGTATGCAGAAACATCGAGATCCCTCTCTTCGAGCTATTTAATTTGAGAAACACGTTATCTGGTGTTTTCACCACTCCACAGTGCGTTTGATATGCAGAACCGGCGACATCTTGGATTTCGTCGGGTTTCAAGCTGAGATATGCATTTTCTACGATAATCTTGGTGAGACTTCTGTCAGAAGTATGCAGAATCATCGGGATCGCTCTTTTCGAGCTATTTAATGCGCGAAACACGTTATCTGGTTGTTTTCACCACTCCACAGTGCGTTTGATTTGCAGAACCGGCGGCATCTTGATTTTGGTGAGGTTTCAAGCTGAGATATGCATTTTCTGCGATAATCTTGGTGAGTCTTTTGTCAGAAGTATGCAGAAACATCGAGATCCCTCTCTTCGAGCTATTTAATTTGAGAAACACGTTATCTGGTGTTTTCACCACTCCACAGTGCGTTTGATATGCAGAACCGGCGACATCTTGGATTTCGTCGGTTTCAAGCTGAGACATGCATTTTCTACGATAATCTTGGTGAGACTTCTGTCAGAAGTATGCAGAATCATCGGGATCGCTCTTTTCGAGCTATTTAATGCGCGAAACACGTTATCTGGTTGTTTTCACCACTCCACAGTGCGTTTGATTTGCAGAACCGGCGGCATCTTGATTTTGGTGAGGTTTCAAGCTGTGATATGCATTTTCTGCGATAATCTTTGTGAGTTTTCTGGCAGAAGTATCCAGAATCATCGACATCGCTCTTTTCGAGCTCCTTAATGCGAGAAACACGTTATCTGGTGTTTTGAACACTCCACAGTGCGTTTGATATGCAGAACCGGCGACATCGTGGTTTTCGTCGGGTTTCAAACTGAGATATGCATTTTCTGCGATAATCTTGGTGAGTCTTCTGTCAGAAGTATGCAGAATCATCTAGATCGCTCTTTTCGAGCTGGTTAATGCGAGAAACACGTTTTCTGGTGTTTTCACCACTCCACGGTGCGTCTGATATGCAGAACCGGCGATATCTTGGTTTTCGTGGGGTTTCCAGCTGAGATATGCATTTTCTGCGATAATCCTGGTGTTTCATCTATGAGAAGTATGCAGAATCATCGATAACGCTCTTTTCGAGTTAGTTAATGCGAAAAAACAAGTTTTCTGGTGTTTTGACCACTCCACAGTGCGTTTGATATGTAGAGCCGCCGATAACTTGGTTGTCGTGGGGTTTCCAGCTGAAATATGCATTTTCTGCGATAATCTTGGTGTTTCATCTATTAGGAGTATGCAGAATCATCGAGAACGCGCTTTTCGAGCTGGTTAATGCGAGTAACACGTTTTCTGGTGTTTTCACCACTCCACGGTGCGTCTGATATGCAGAACCGGCGATATCTTGGTTTTCGTGGGGTTTCCAGCTGAGATATGCATTTTCTGCGATAATCCTGGTGTTTCATCTATGAGAAGTATGCAGAAATAAATCGATAACGCTCTTTTCGAGTTAGTTAATGCGAAAAAACAAGTTTTCTGGTGTTTTGACCACTCCACAGTGCGTTTGATATGTAGAGCCGCCAATAACTTGGTTTTCGTGGGTTTTCCAGCTGAAATATGCATTTTCTGCGATAATCTTGGTGAGACTTCAGTCAGAAGTATGCAGAATCATCTAGATCGATCGTTTCGAGCGATTTAATGCGAAAAAACAAGTTTTCTGGTGTTTTGACCACTCCACAGTGCGTTTGATATGTAGAGCCGCCGATAACTTGGTTTTCGTGGGCTTTCCAGCTGAAATATGCATTTTCTGCGATAATCTTGGTGAGACTTTAGTCAGAAGTATGCAGAATCATCTAGATCGCACGTTTCGAGCTATTTAATGCGACAAAACAAGTTTTCTGGTGTTTTGACCACTCCACAGTGCGTTTGATATGTAGAGCCGCCGATAACTTGGTTTTCGTGGGGTTTCCAGCTGAAATATGCATTTTCTGCGATAATCTTGGTGAGACTTTAGTCAGAAGTATGCAGAATCATCTAGATCGCACGTTTCGAGATATTTAATGCGACAAAACCAGTTTTCTGGTGTTTTGACCACTCCACAGTGCGTTTGATATGTAGAGCCGCCGATAACTTGGTTTTCGTGGGGTTTCCAGCTGAAATATGCATTTTCTGCGATAATCTTGGTGAGACTTTAGTCAGAAGTATGCAGAATCATCTAGATCGCTCGTTTCGAGCTATTTAATGCGAGAAACACGTTAGCTGGTTGTTTTCACCACTCCACAGTGCGTTTGATATGCAGAAACGGAAATATCTTGGTTTCGGTCGGGTTTCAAGCTGAGATATGCATTTTCTGCGATAATCTTGGTGAGACTTTGGTCAGAAGTATAGAGAATCATCTAGATCGCTCGTTTCGAGCTATTTAATGCGAAAAAACAAGTTTTCTGGTGTTTTGACCACTCCACAGTGCGTTTGATATGTAGAGCCGCCGATAACTTGGTTTTCGTGGAGTTTCCTGCTGAAATATGCATTTTCTGCGATAATCTTGGTGTTTCATCTATGAGAAGTATGCAGAATCATCGAGAACGCTCTTTTCGAGCTAGTTAATGCGAGAAACACGTTTTCTGGTGTTTTCACCACTCCACAGTGCGTTTGATATGTAGAGCCGCCGATAACTTGGTTTTCGTGGAGTTTCCAGCTGAAATATGCATTTTCTGCGATAATCTTGGTGTTTCATCTATGAGAAGTATGCAGAATCATCCATATCGCTCGTTTCGAGCTATTTAATGCGATAAAACAAGTTTTCTGGTGCTTTGACCACTCCACAGTGCGTTTGATATGCAGAACCGGCGATATCTTGGTTTTCGTGGGGTTTCCAGCTGAGATATGCATTTTCTGCGATAATCTTGGTGAGACTTTAGTCAGAAGTATGCAGAATCATCTAGATCGCACGTTTCGAGCTATGTAATGCGACAAAACAAGTTTTCTGGGGTTTTGACCACTCCACAGTGCGTTTGATATGTAGAGCCGCCGATAACTTGGTTTTCGTGGGGTTTCCAGCTGAAATATGCATTTTCTGCGATAATCTTGGTGATACATCAGTCAGAAGTATGCAGAATCATCTAGATCGCTCGTTTCGGGCTATTTAATGCGAGAAACACGTTTTCTGGTGTATTCTTCACTCCACAGTACGTTTGACATGCAGTAACGGAGATATCTTGGTTTCGGTCGGGTTTCAAGCTGAGATATGCATTTTCTGCGATAATCTTGGTGAGACTTCATTTAGAAGTATGCAGAATCATTTAGATCGCTCGTTTCGAGCTATTTAATGCGACAAAACAAGTTTTCTGGTGTTTTCACCACTCCACAGTGCATCTGATATGCAGAACCGGCGATATCTTGGTTTCCGTGGGGTTTCCAGCTGAGATATGCATTTTCTGCGATAATCTTGGTGAGACTTTAGTCAGAAGTATGCAGAATCATCTAGATCGCACGTTTCGAGCTATTTAATGCGACAAAACAAGTTTTCTGGTGTTTTGACCACTCCACAGTGCGTTTGATATGTAGAGCCGCCGATAACTTGGTTTTCGTGGGGTTTCCAGCTGAAATATGCATTTTCTGCGATAATCTTGGTGAGACATCAGTCAGAAGTATGCAGAATCATCTAGATCGCTCGTTTCGGGCTATTTAATGCGAGAAACACGTTTTCTGGTGTATTCTCCACTCCACAGTACGTTTGACATGCAGTAACGGAGATATCTTGGTTTCGGTCGGGTTTCAAGCTGAGATATGCATTTTCTGCGATAATCTTGGTGAGACTTCATTTAGAAGTATGCAGAATCATCTAGATCGCTCGTTTCGAGCTATTTAATGCGAAAAAACAAGTTTTCTGGTGTTTTGACCAGTCCACAGTGCGTTTGATATGTAGAGCCGCCGATAACTTGGTTTTCGTGGGGTTTCCAGCTGAAATATGCATTTTCTGCGATAATCTTGGTGTTTCATCTATGAGAAGTATGCAGAATCATCGAGAACGCTCTTTTCGAGTTAGTTAATGCGAGATACACGTTTTCTGGTGTTTTCAACATTCCACAGTGCGTCTGATATGCAGAACCGACGATATCTTGGTTTTCTGGGGTTTCCAGCTGAGATATGCATTTTCTGCGGTAATCTTGGTGAGACTTCAGTCAGAAGTATGCAGAATCATCTAGATCGTTCGTTTCGAGCTATTTAATGCGAGAAACACGTTATCTGGTGTTTTCACCACTCCACAGTGCGTTTGATATGTAGAGCCGCCGATAACTTGGTTTTCGTGGGGTTTCCAGCTGATATATGCATTTTCTGCGATAATCTTGGTGAGTCTTCTGTCAGAAGTATGCAGAATCATCGAGATCGCTCTATTCGAGCTATTTAATGCGAGAAACACGTTATCTGGTGTTTTCATCACTCCACAGGGCGTTTGATATGCAGAACCGGCGATATCTTGGTTTTCGTGGGGTTTCCAGCTCAGATATGCATTTTCTGCGATAATCTTGGTGAGACTTTAGTCAGAAGTATGCAGAATCATCTAGATCGCACGTTTCGAGCTATTTAATGCGACAAAACAAGTTTTCTGGTGTTTTGACCACTCCACAGTGCGTTTGATATGTAGAGCCGCCGATAACTTGGTTTTCGTGGAGTTTCCAGCTGAAATATGCATTTTCTGCGATAATCTTGGTGTTTCATCTATGAGAAGTATGCAGAATCATCGAGAACGCTCTTTTCGAGCTAGTTAATGCGAGAAACACGTTTTCTGGTGTTTTCACCACTCCACAGTACGTTTGATGTGCAGAACTGGAGATATCTTGGTTTTCGTGAGGTTTCAAGCTGAGATATGCACTTTCTGCGATAATCTTGGTGAGACTTCAGTCAGAAGTATGCAGAATCATCTAGATCGCTCTTTTGGAGCTATTTAATGCGAGTAACACGTTTTCTGGTGTTTTCACCTCTCCACAGTGCATCTGATATGCAGAACCGGCGATATCTTGGTTTCCGTGGGGTTTCCAGCTGAGATATGCATTTTCTGCGATAACCTTGGTGAGACTTTAGTCAGAAGTATGCAGAATCATCTAGATCGCACGTTTCGAGCTATTTAATGCGACAAAACACGTTTTCGGATGTTTTGACCACTCCACAGTGCGTTTGATATGTAGAGCCGCCGATAACTTGGTTTTCGTGGGGTTTCCAGCTGAAATATGCATTTTCTGCGATAATCTTGGTGAGACATCAGTCAGAAGTATGCAGAATCATCTAGATCGCTCGTTTCGGGCTATTTAATGCGAGAAACACGTTTTCTGGTGTATTCTCCACTCCACAGTACGTTTGACATGCAGTAACGGAGATATCTTGGTTTCGGTCGGGTTTCAAGCTGAGATATGCATTTTCTGCGATAATCTTGGTGAGACTTCATTTAGAAGTATGCAGAAACATCTAGATCGCTCGTTTCGAGCTATTTAATGCGAAAAAACAAGTTTTCTGGTGTTTAGACCACTCCACAGTGCGTTTGATATGTAGAGCCGCCGATAACTTGGTTTTCGTGGAGTTTCCAGCTGAAATATGCATTTTCTGCGATAATCTTGGTGTTTCATCTATGAGAAGTATGCAGAATCATCCAGATCGCTCGTTTCGAGCTATTTAATGCGAAAAAACAAGTTTTCTGGTGTTTTGACCACTCCACAGTGCGTTTGATATGCAGAACAGGCGACATCTTGATTTTCGTGATGTGTCTAGCTGAGATATGCATTTTCTGCGATAATTTTGGTGAGACTTCAGTCAGAAGTATGCAGAATCATCTTGATCGCTCGTTTCGAGCTATTTAATGCGAAAAAACAAGTTTTCTGGTGTTTTCACCACTCCACAGTGCGTTTGATATGTAGAGCCGCCGATAACTTGGTTTTCGTGGAGTTTCCAGCTGAAATATGCATTTTCTGCGATAATCTTGGTGTTTCATCTATGAGAAGTATGCAGAATCATCCAGATCGCTCGTTTCGAGCTATTTAATGCGAAAAAACAAGTTTTCTGGTGTTTTGACCACTCCACAGTGCGTTTGATATGCAGAACAGGCGACATCTTGGTTTCCGTGGGGTTTCCAGCTGAGATATGCATTTTCTGCGATAATCTTGGTGAGACTTTAGTCAGAAGTATGCAGAATCATCTAGATCGCACGTTTCGAGCTATTTAATGCGACAAAACAAGTTTTCTGGTGTTTTGACCACTCCACAGTGCGTTTGATATGTAGAGCCGCCGATAACTTGGTTTTCGTGGGGTTTCCAGCTGAAATATGCATTTTCTGCGATAATCTTGGTGAGACATCAGTCAGAAGTATGCAGAATCATCTAGATCGCTCGTTTCGGGCTATTTAATGCGAGAAACACGTTTTCTGGTGTATTCTCCACTCCACAGTACGTTTGACATGCAGTAACGGAGATATCTTGGTTTCGGTCGGGTTTCAAGCTGAGATATGCATTTTCTGCGATAATCTTGGTGAGACTTCATTTAGAAGTATGCAGAATCATCTAGATCGCTCGTTTCGAGCTATTTAATGCGAAAAAACAAGTTTTCTGGTGTTTTGACCAGTCCACAGTGCGTTTGATATGTAGAGCCGCCGATAACTTGGTTTTCGTGGGGTTTCCAGCTGAAATATGCATTTTCTGCGATAATCTTGGTGTTTCATCTATGAGAAGTATGCAGAATCATCGAGAACGCTCTTTTCGAGTTAGTTAATGCGAGATACACGTTTTCTGGTGTTTTCAACATTCCACAGTGCGTCTGATATGCAGAACCGACGATATCTTGGTTTTCTGGGGTTTCCAGCTGAGATATGCATTTTCTGCGGTAATCTTGGTGAGACTTCAGTCAGAAGTATGCAGAATCATCTAGATCGTTCGTTTCGAGCTATTTAATGCGAGAAACACGTTATCTGGTGTTTTCACCACTCCACAGTGCGTTTGATATGTAGAGCCGCCGATAACTTGGTTTTCGTGGGGTTTCCAGCTGAAATATGCATTTTCTGCGATAATCTTGGTGAGTCTTCTGTCAGAAGTATGCAGAATCATCGAGATCGCTCTATTCGAGCTATTTAATGCGAGAAACACGTTATCTGGTGTTTTCATCACTCCACAGGGCGTTTGATATGCAGAACCGGCGATATCTTGGTTTTCGTGGGGTTTCCAGCTCAGATATGCATTTTCTGCGATAATCTTGGTGAGACTTTAGTCAGAAGTATGCAGAATCATCTAGATCGCACGTTTCGAGCTATTTAATGCGACAAAACAAGTTTTCTGGTGTTTTGACCACTCCACAGTGCGTTTGATATGTAGAGCCGCCGATAACTTGGTTTTCGTGGAGTTTCCAGCTGAAATATGCATTTTCTGCGATAATCTTGGTGTTTCATCTATGAGAAGTATGCAGAATCATCGAGAACGCTCTTTTCGAGCTAGTTAATGCGAGAAACACGTTTTCTGGTGTTTTCACCACTCCACAGTACGTTTGATGTGCAGAACTGGAGATATCTTGGTTTTCGTGAGGTTTCAAGCTGAGATATGCACTTTCTGCGATAATCTTGGTGAGACTTCAGTCAGAAGTATGCAGAATCATCTAGATCGCTCTTTTGGAGCTATTTAATGCGAGTAACACGTTTTCTGGTGTTTTCACCTCTCCACAGTGCATCTGATATGCAGAACCGGCGATATCTTGGTTTCCGTGGGGTTTCCAGCTGAGATATGCATTTTCTGCGATAACCTTGGTGAGACTTTAGTCAGAAGTATGCAGAATCATCTAGATCGCACGTTTCGAGCTATTTAATGCGACAAAACACGTTTTCGGATGTTTTGACCACTCCACAGTGCGTTTGATATGTAGAGCCGCCGATAACTTGGTTTTCGTGGGGTTTCCAGCTGAAATATGCATTTTCTGCGATAATCTTGGTGAGACATCAGTCAGAAGTATGCAGAATCATCTAGATCGCTCGTTTCGGGCTATTTAATGCGAGAAACACGTTTTCTGGTGTATTCTCCACTCCACAGTACGTTTGACATGCAGTAACGGAGATATCTTGGTTTCGGTCGGGTTTCAAGCTGAGATATGCATTTTCTGCGATAATCTTGGTGAGACTTCATTTAGAAGTATGCAGAAACATCTAGATCGCTCGTTTCGAGCTATTTAATGCGAAAAAACAAGTTTTCTGGTGTTTTGACCACTCCACAGTGCGTTTGATATGCAGAACAGGCGACATCTTGATTTTCGTGATGTGTCTAGCTGAGATATGCATTTTCTGCGATAATTTTGGTGAGACTTCAGTCAGAAGTATGCAGAATCATCTTGATCGCTCGTTTCGAGCTATTTAATGCGAAAAAACAAGTTTTCTGGTGTTTTCACCACTCCACAGCGCGTCTGATATGCAGAACCGGCGATATCTTGGTTTTCGTGAGGTTTCAAGCTGAGATATGCATTTTCTGCGATAATCTTGGTGAGACTTCAGTCAGAAGTATGCAGAATCATCTAGATCGCTCTTTTGGAGCTATTTAATGCGAAGAAACTAGTTCTCTGGTGTTTTCAACATTCCACAGTGCGTTTGATATGCAGAACCGGCGACATCTTGATTTTCGTGAGGTTTCAAGCTGAGATATGCATTTTCTGCGATAATCTTGGTGAGACTTCTGTCAGAAGTATGCAGAACCTTCGAGAACGCTCTTTTCGAGCAACTTAATGCGAGAAACACGTTTTCTCATGTTTTCACCACTCAACAGTACGATTGATGTGCAGAACCGGAGATAACTTGGTTTTCGTAAGGTTTCAAGCTGAGATATGCATTTTCTACGATAATCCTGGTGAGACTTCAGTCAGAAGGATGCAGAATCATCCAGAAAGCTCTTTTCGTGCTAGTTAATGCGAGAAACACGTTTTCTGGAGTTTTCAACATTCCACAGTACGTTTGACATGCAGATCCGGCGATATCTTGGTTTTCGTCGGGTTTCAAGCTGAGATACGCATTTTCTACGATAATCCTGGTGAGACTTCAGTCAGAAGGATGCAGAATCATCCAGAACGCTCTTTTCGTGCTAGTTAATGCGAGTAACACGTTTTCTGGTGTTTTCACCACTCCACAGTGCGTCTGATATGCAGAACCGACGATATCTTGGTTTTCGTGGGGTTTCCAGCTGAGATATGCATTTTCTGCGATAATCTTGGTGAGACTCCATTTAGAAGTATGCAGAATCATCTAGATCGCTCGTTTCGAGCTATTTAATGCGAAAAAACAAGTTTTCTGGTGTTTTGACCAGCCCACAGTGCGTTTGATATGTAGAGCCGCCGATAACTTGGTTTTCGTGGGGTTTCCAGCTGAAATATGCATTTTCTGCGATAATCTTGGTGTTTCATCTATGAGAAGTATGCAGAATCATCGAGAACGCTCTTTTCGAGTTAGTTAATGCGAGATACACGTTTTCTGGTGTTTTCAACATTCCACAGTGCGTCTGATATGCAGAACCGACGATATCTTGGTTTTCGTGGGGTTTCCAGCTGAGATATGCATTTTCTGCGGTAATCTTGGTGAGACTTCAGTCAGAAGTATGCAGAATCATCTAGATCGTTCGTTTCGAGCTATTTAATGCGAGAAACACGTTATCTGGTGTTTTGACCACTCCACAGTGCGTTTGATATGTAGAGCCGCCGATAACTTGGTTTTCGTGGGGTTTCCAGCTGAAATATGCATTTTCTGCGATAATCTTGGTGAGTCATCTGTCAGAAGTATGCAGAATCATCGAGATCGCTCTATTCGAGCTATTTAATGCGAGAAACACGTTATCTGGTGTTTTCATCACTCCACAGGGCGTTTGATATGCAGAACCGGCGATATCTTGGTTTTCGTGGGGTTTCCAGCTCAGATATGCATTTTCTGCGATAATCTTGGTGAGACTTTAGTCAGAAGTATGCAGAATCATCTAGATCGCACGTTTCGAGCTATTTAATGCGACAAAACAAGTTTTCTGGTGTTTTGACCACTCCACAGTGCGTTTGATATGTAGAGCCGCCGATAACTTGGTTTTCGTGGGGTTTCCAGCTGAAATATGCATTTTCTGCGATAATCTTGGTGTTTCATCTATGAGAAGTATGCAGAAACATCTAGATCGCTCGTTTCGGGCTATTTAATGCGAGAAACACGTTTTCTGGTGTATTCTCCACTCCACAGTACGTTTGACATGCAGTAACGGAGATATCTTGGTTTCGGTCGGGTTTCAAGCTGAGATATGTATTTTCTGCGATACTCTTGGTGAGACTTCAGTTAGATGTATGCAGAATCATCGATATCACTCTTTTCGAGCTATTTAATGCGAGAAACACGTTTTCTGGTGTATTCTCCACTCCACAGTACGTTTGACATGCAGAACCGGCGATATCTTGATTTTCGTGGTGTTTCCAGCAGAGATATGCAATTTCTGCGATAATCTTGGTGAGTCTTCTGTCAGAAGTACGCAGAATCATCGATATCGCTCTTTTCGAGCTATTTAATGCGAGAAACACGTTTTCTGGTGTATTCTCCACTCCACAGTACGTTTGACATGCAGTAACGGAGATATCTTGGTTTCGGTCGGGTTTCAAGCTGAGATATGCATTTTCTGCGATACTCTTGGTGAGACTTCAGTTAGAAGTATGCAGAATCATCTAGATCGCTCGTTTCGAGCTATTTAATGCGAAAAAACAAGTTTTCTGGTGTTTTGACCACTCCACAGTGCGTTTGATATGTAGAGCCGCCGATAACTTGGTTTTCGTGGAGTTTCCAGCTGAAATATGCATTTTCTGCGATAATCTTGGTGTTTCATCTATGAGAAGTATGCAGAATCATCGAGAACGCTCTTTTCGAGCTAGTTATTGCGAGAAACACGTTTTCTGGTGTTTTCACCACTCCACAGTGCGTTTGATATGTAGAGCCGCCGATAACTTGGTTTTCGTGGAGTTTCCAGCTGAAATATGCATTTTCTGCGATAATCTTGGTGTTTCATCTATGAGAAGTATGCAGAATCATCCATATCGCTCGTTTCGAGCTATTTAATGCGAAAAAACAAGTTTTCTGGTGTTTTGACCATTCCACAGTGCGTTTGATATGCAGAACCGGCGATATCTTGGTTTTCGTGGGGTTTCCAGCTGAGATATGCATTTTCTGCGATAATCTTGGTGAGACTTTAGTCAGAAGTATGCAGAATCATCTAGATCGCACGTTTCGAGCTATTTAATGCGACAAAACAAGTTTTCTGGTGTTTTGACCACTCCACAGTGCGTTTGATATGTAGAGCCGCCGATAACTTGGTTTTCGTGGGGTTTCCAGCTGAAATATGCATTTTCTGCGATAATCTTGGTGAGACATCAGTCAGAAGTATGCAGAATCATCTAGATCGCTCGTTTCGGGCTATTTAATGCGAGAAACACGTTTTCTGGTGTATTCTCCACTCCACAGTACGTTTGACATGCAGTAACGGAGATATCTTGGTTTCGGTCGGGTTTCAAGCTGAGATATGCATTTTCTGCGATAATCTTGGTGAGACTTCATTTAGAAGTATGCAGAATCATCTAGATCGCTCGTTTCGAGCTATTTAATGCGAAAAAACAAGTTTTCTGGTGTTTAGACCACTCCACAGTGCGTTTGATATGTAGAGCCGCCGATAACTTGGTTTTCGTGGAGTTTCCAGCTGAAATATGCATTTTCTGCGATAATCTTGGTGTTTCATCTATGAGAAGTATGCAGAATCATCGAGAACGCTCTTTTCGAGCTAGTTAATGCGAGAAACACGTTTTCTGGTGTTTTCACCACTCCACAGTGCGTTTGATATGTAGAGCCGCCGATAACTTGGTTTTCGTGGTGTTTCCAGCTGAAATATGCATTTTCTGCGATAATCTTGGTGAGTCTTCTGTCAGAAGTATGCAGAATCATCGAGATCGCTCTATTCGAGCTATTTAATGCGAGAAACACGTTATCTGGTGTTTTCATCACTCCACAGGGCGTTTGATATGCAGAACCGGCGATATCTTGGTTTTCGTGGGGTTTCCAGCTGAGATATGCATTTTCTGCGATAATCTTGGTGAGACTTCAGTCAGAAGTATGCAGAATCATCTTGATCGCTCGTTTCGAGCTATTTAATGCGAAAAAACAAGTTTTCTGGTGTTTTCACCACTCCACAGCGCGTCTGATATGCAGAACCGGCGATATCTTGGTTTTCGTGAGGGTTCAAGCTGAGATATGCATTTTCTGCGATAATCTTGGTGAGACTTCAGTCAGAAGTATGCAGAATCATCTAGATCGCTCTTTTGGAGCTATTTAATGCGAAGAAACTAGTTCTCTGGTGTTTTCAACATTCCACAGTGCGTTTGATATGCAGAACCGGCGACATCTTGATTTTCGTGAGGTTTCAAGCTGAGATATGCATTTTCTGCGATAATCTTGGTGAGACTTCTGTCAGAAGTATGCAGAACCTTCGAGAACGCTCTTTTCGAGCAACTTAATGCGAGAAACACGTTTTCTCATGTTTTCACCACTCAACAGTACGATTGATGTGCAGAACCGGAGATAACTTGGTTTTCGTAAGGTTTCAAGCTGAGATATGCATTTTCTACGATAATCCTGGTGAGACTTCAGTCAGAAGGATGCAGAATCATCCAGAAAGCTCTTTTCGTGCTAGTTAATGCGAGTAACACGTTTTCTGGTGTTTTCAACATTCCACAGTACGTTTGACATGCAGATCCGGCGATATCTTGGTTTTCGTCGGGTTTCAAGCTGAGATACGCATTTTCTACGATAATCCTGGTTAGACTTCAGTCAGAAGGATGCAGAATCATCCAGAACGCTCTTTTCGTGCTAGTTAATTCGAGTAACACGTTTTCTGGTGTTTTCACCACTCCACAGTGCGTCTGATATGCAGAACCGACGATATCTTGGTTTTCGTGGGGTTTCCAGCTGAGATATGCATTTTCTGCGGTAATCTTGGTGAGACTTCAGTCAGAAGTATGCAGAATCATCTAGATCGTTCGTTTCGAGCTATTTAATGCGAGAAACACGTTATCTGGTGTTTTGACCACTCCACAGTGCGTTTGATATGTAGAGCCGCCGATAACTTGGTTTTCGTGGGGTTTCCAGCTGAAATATGCATTTTCTGCGATAATCTTGGTGAGTCTTCTGTCAGAAGTATGCAGAATCATCGAGATCGCTCTATTCGAGCTATTTAATGCGAGAAACACGTTATCTGGTGTTTTCATCACTCCACTGGGCGTTTGATATGCAGAACCGGCGATATCTTGGTTTTCGTGGGGTTTCCAGCTGAGATATGCATTTTCTGCGGTAATCTTGGTGAGACTTCAGTCAGAAGTATGCAGAATCATCTAGATCGTTCGTTTCGAGCTATTTAATGCGAGAAACACGTTATCTGGTGTTTTGACCACTCCACAGTGCGTTTGATATGTAGAGCCGCCGATAACTTGGTTTTCGTGGGGTTTCCAGCTGAAATATGCATTTTCTGCGATAATCTTGGTGAGTCTTCTGTCAGAAGTATGCAGAATCATCGAGATCGCTCTATTCGAGCTATTTAATGCGAGAAACACGTTATCTGGTGTTTTCATCACTCCACAGGGCGTTTGATATGCAGAACCGGCGATATCTTGGTTTTCGTGGGGTTTCCAGCTGAGATATGCATTTTCTGCGGTAATCTTGGTGAGACTTTAGTCAGAAGTATGCAGAATCATCTAGATCGCAAGTTTCGAGCTATTTAATGCGACAAAACAAGTTTTCTGGTGTTTTGACCACTCCACAGTGCGTTTGATATGTAGAGCCGCCGATAACTTGGTTTTCGTGGGGTTTCCAGCTGAAATATGCATTTTCTGCGATAATCTTGGTGAGACTTCAGTCAGAAGTATGCAGAAACATCTAGATCGCTCGTTTCGGGCTACTTAATGCGAGAAACACGTTAGCTGGTTGTTTTCACCACTCCACAGTGCGTTTGATATGCAGAAACGGAAATATCTTGGTTTCGGTCGGGTTTCAAGCTGAGATATGCATTTTCTGCGATAATCTTGGTGAGACTTTGGTCAGAAGTATGCAGAATCATCAAGATCGCTCGTTACGAGCTATTTAATGCGAAAAAACTAGTTTTATGGTGTTTTGACCACTCCACAGTGCGTTTGATGTGTAGAGCCGCCGATAACTTGGTTTTCGTGGAGTTTCCAGCTGAAATATGCGTTTTCTGCGATAATCTTGGTGTTTCATCTATGAGAAGTATGCACAATCATCGAGGACGCTCTTTTCGAGCTAGTTAATGCGAGAAACACGTTTTCTGGTGTTTTCACCACTCCTCAGTGCGTCTGATATGCAGAACCGGCGATATCTTGATTTTCGTGGTGTTTCCAGCAGACATATGCAATTTCTGCGATAATCTTGGTGAGTCTTCTGTCAGAAGTACGCAGAATCATCGATATCGCTCTTTTCGAGCTATTTAATGCGAGAAACACGTTTTCTGGTGTATTCTCCACTCCACAGTACGTTTGACATGCAGTAACGGAGATATCTTGGTTTCGGTCGGGTTTCAAGCTGAGATATGCATTTTCTGCGATACTCTTGGTGAGACTTCAGTTAGAAGTATGCAGAATCATCTAGATCGCTCGTTTCGAGCTATTTAATGCGAAAAAACAAGTTTTCTGGTGTTTTGACCACTCCACAGTGCGTTTGATATGTAGAGCCGCCGATAACTTGGTTTTCGTGGAGTTTCCAGCTGAAATATGCATTTTCTGCGATAATCTTGGTGTTTCATCTATGAGAAGTATGCAGAATCATTCATATCGCTTGTTTCGAGCTATTTAATGCGAAAAAACAAGTTTTCTGGTGTTTTGACCACTCCACAGTGCGTTTGATATGCAGAACCGGCGACATCTTGATTTTCGTGAGGTTTCAAGCTGAGATATGCATTTTCTGCGATAATATTGGTGAGACTTCAGTTAGAAGAATGCAGAATCACCTAGATCGCTCGTTTCGAGCTATTTAATGCGAGAAACACGTTATCTGGTTGTTTTCACCACTCCACAGTGCGTCTGATATGCAGAACAGGCGATATCTTGGTTTTCGTGGGGTTTCCAGCTGAGAATTGCATTTTCTGCGATAATCTTGGTGAGACTTTAGACAGAGGTATGCAGAATCATCTAGATTGCTCGTTTCGATCTATTTAATGCGAAAAAACAAGTTTTCTGGTGTTTTGACCACTCCACAGTGCGTTTGATATGTAGAGCCGCCGAGAACTTGGTTTTCGTGGAGTTTCCAGCTGAAATATGCATTTTCTGCGATAATCTTGGTGTTTCATCTATGAGTAGTATGCAGAATCATCCAGAACGCTCTTTCCGAGGTAGTTAATGCGAGAAACACGTTTTCTGGTGGTTTCACCACTCCACAGTGCGTCTGATATGCAGAACAGGCGATATCTTGGTTTTCGTGGGGTTTCCAGCTGAGAATTGCATTTTCTGCGATAATCTTGGTGAGACTTTAGACAGAGGTATGCAGAATCATCTAGATTGCTCGTTTCGATCTATTTAATGCGAAAAAACAAGTTTTCTGGTGTTTTCACCACTCCACAGTACGTTTGATGTGCAGAACCGGAGATATCTTGGTTTTCGTGAGGTTTCAAGCTGAGATATGCAATTTCTGCGATAATCTTGGTGAGTCTTCTGTAAGAAGTACGCAGAATCATCTATATCGCTCTTTTCGAGCTATTTAATGCGAGAAACACGTTTTCTGGTGTTTTCACCACCCCACAGTGCGTTTGATATGCAGAACCAGCGAAATCGTGGTTTTCGTCGGGTTTCAAGCTGAGATATGCATTTTCTGCGAAAATAATGGGGAGACTTCAGTCAGAAGTATGCAGAATCACCTAGATCGCTCGTTTCGAGCTATTTAATGCGAGAAACACGTTATCTGGTTGTTTTCACCACTCCACAGTGCGTTTGATATGCAGAACCGGCGACATCTTGATTTTCGTGAGGTTTCCAGCTGAAATATGCATTTTCTGCGATAACATTGGTGAGACTTCAGTCAGAAGTATGCAGAATCATCGGGATCGCTCTATTCGAGCTATTTAATGCGAGAAACACGTTATCTGGTTGTTTTCACCACTCCACAGTGCGTTTGATATGCAGAACCGGCGACATCTTGATTTTCGTGAGGTTTCCAGCTGAAATATGCATTTTCTGCGATAATCTTGGTGAGTCTTCTGTCAGAAGTATGCAGAAGCATCTAGATCGCTCTTTTCGTGCTATTTAATGCGAGAAACACGTTTTCTGGTGCATTCACCACTCCACAGTACGTTTGACATGCAGAAACGGAGATATCTTGGTTTCGGTCGGGTTTCAAGCTGAGATATGCATTTTCTGCGATAATTTTGGTGAGACTTCAGTCAAAAGTATGCAGAATCATCTTGATCGCTCGTTTCGAGCTATTTAATTCGAAAAAACAAGTTTTCTGGTGTTTTCACCACTCCACAGCGCGTCTGATATCCAGAACCGGCGATATCTTGGTTTTCGTGGGGTTTCCAGCTGAGATATGCATTTTCTGCGATAATCTTGGTTAATCATCTGTCAGAAGTATGCAGAATCATCGAGATCGCTCTATTCGAGCTATTTAATGCGAGAAACACGTTATCTGGTCGTTTTCACCACTCCACAGTGCGTTTGATATGCAGAACCGGCGACATCTTGATTTTCGTGATGTGTCTAGCTGAGATATGCATTTTCTGCGATAATATTGGTGAGACTACAGTCAGAAGTATGCAGAATCATCTAGATCGCTCGTTTCGAGCTATTTAATGCGAAAAAACCAGTTTTCTGGTGTTTTGACCACACTACAGTGCGTTTGATATGCTGAAATTGCGAAATCTTGGTTTTCGTCGGTTTTCATCCTGAGGTATGCATTTTCAGCGATAATCTTGGTGCGACTTCTGTCAGAAGTATGCAGAATCATCGAGATCGCTCTTTTCGAGCTATTTAATGCGAGAAACACGTTATCTGGTGTATTGACCACTCAACAGTGCGTTTGATATGCAGAACCGGCGATATCTTGATTTTCGTGGTGTTTCCAGTTGAGATATGCATTTTCTGCGATAATCTTGGTGAGTCTTCTGTCAGAAGTATGCAGAATCATCTAGATCGCTCTTTTCGAGCTATTTAATGCGAGAAACACGTTTTCTGGTGTATTCATCACTCCACAGTACGTTTGACATGCAGAACCGGAGATATCTTGGATTCGGTCGAGTTTCAAGCTGAGATATGCATTTTCTACGATAATATTGGTGAGACATCTGTCAGAAGTATGCAGAATCTTCGAGAACGCTCTTTTCGAGCTACTTAATGCGAGAAACACGTTTTCGGGTGTTTTCACCACTCCACAGTACGTTTGATGTGCAGAACCGGAGATATCTTGGTTTTCGTGAGGTTTCAAGCTGAGATATGCACTTTCTGCGTTAATCTTGGTGAGACTTCAGTCAGAAGTATGCAGAATCATCTAGATCGCTCTTTTCGAGCTATTTAATGCGAAAAAACCAGTTTTCTGGTGTTTTCAACATTCCACAGTGCGTTTGATATGTAGAGCCGCCGATAACTTGGTTTTCATGGGGTTTCCGGCTGAAATATGCATTTTCTGGGGTAATCTTTGTGTTTCATCTATGAGAAGTATGCAGAATCATCCAGAACGCTCTTTTCGAGCTAGTCAATGCGAGTAACACGTTTTCTGGTGTTTTCAACATTCCACAGTGCGTCTGATATGCAGAACCGACGATATCTTGGTTTTCGTGGGGTTTCCAGCTGAAATATGCATTTTCTGCGATAATCTTGGTGTTTCATCTATGAGAAGTATGCAGAATCATCGTGATCGCTCTATTCGAGCTATTTAATGCGAGAAACACGTTTTCTGGTGTTTTCACCACCCCACAGTGCGTTTGATATGCAGAACCGGCGACATCGTGGTTTTCGTCGGGTTTCAAGCTGAGATATGCATTTTCTGCGATAATATTGGTGAGACTTCAGTCAGAAGTATGCAGAATCACCTAGATCGCTCGTTTCGAGCTATTTAATGCGAGAAACACGTTATCTGGTTGTTTTCACCACTCCACAGTGCGTTTGATATGCAGAACCGGCGACATCTTGATTTTCGTGATGTGTCTAGCTGAGATATGCATTTTCTGCGATAATATTGGTGAGACTACAGTCAGAAGTATGCAGAATCATCGAGATCGCTCAATTCGAGCTATTTAATGCGAAAAAACCAGTTTTCTGGTGTTTTGACCACACCACAGTGCGTTTGATATGCTGAAATTGCGAAATCTTGGTTTTCGTCGGTTTTCATCCTGAGGTATGCATTTTCTGCGATAATATTGGTGAGACTTCAGTCAGAAGTATGCAGAATCACCTAGATCGCTCGTTTCGAGCTATTTAATGCGAGAAACATGTTATCTGGTTGTTTTCACCACTCCACAGTGCGTTTGATATGCAGAACCGGCGACATCTTGATTTTCGTGATGTGTCTAGCTGAGATATGCATTTTCTGCGATAATATTGGTGAGACTACAGTCAGAAGTATGCAGAATCATCGAGATCGCTCAATTCGAGCTATTTAATGCGAAAAAACAAGTTTTCTGGTGTTTTCACCACTCCACAGCGCGTCTGATATCCAGAACCGGCGATATCTTGGTTTTCGTGGGGTTTCCAGCTGAGATATGCATTTTCTGCGATAATCTTGGTTAATCATCTGTCAGAAGTATGCAGAATCATCGAGATCGCTCTATTCGAGCTATTTAATGCGAGAAACACGTTATCTGGTTGTTTTCACCACTCCACAGTGCGTTTGATATGCAGAACCGGCGACATCTTGATTTTCGTGATGTGTCTAGCTGAGATATGCATTTTCTGCGATAATATTGGTGAGACTACAGTCAGAAGTATGCAGAATCATCTAGATCGCTCGTTTCGAGCTATTTAATGCGAAAAAACCAGTTTTCTGGTGTTTTGACCACACCACAGTTCGTTTGATATGCTGAAATTGCGAAATCTTGGTTTTCGTCGGTTTTCATCCTGAGGTATGCATTTTCTGCGATAATCTTGGTGCGACTTCTGTCAGAAGTATGCAGAATCATCGAGATCGCTCTTTTCGAGCTATTTAATGCGAGAAACACGTTATCTGGTGTATTGACCACTCAACAGTGCGTTTGATATGCAGAACCGGCGATATCTTGATTTTCGTGGTGTTTCCAGTTGAGATATGCATTTTCTGCGATAATCTTGGTGAGTCTTCTGTCAGAAGTATGCAGAATCATCTAGATCGCTCTTTTCGAGCTATTTAATGCGAGAAACACGTTTTCTGGTGTATTCATCACTCCACAGTACGTTTGACATGCAGAACCGGAGATATCTTGGTTTCGGTCGAGTTTCAAGCTGAGATATGCATTTTCTACGATAATATTGGTGAGACCTCTGTCAGAAGTATGCAGAATCTTCGAGAACGCTCTTTTCGAGCTACTTAATGCGAGAAACACGTTTTCGGGTGTTTTCACCACTCCACAGTACGTTTGATGTGCAGAACCGGAGATATCTTGGTTTTCGTGAGGTTTCAAGCTGAGATATGCACTTTCTGCGTTAATCTTGGTGAGACTTCAGTCAGAAGTATGCAGAATCATCTAGATCGCTCTTTTCGAGCTATTTAATGCGAAAAAACCAGTTTTCTGGTGTTTTCAACATTCCACAGTGCGTTTGATATGTAGAGCCGCCGATAACTTGGTTTTCATGGGGTTTCCGGCTGAAATATGCATTTTCTGGGGTAATCTTTGTGTTTCATCTATGAGAAGTATGCAGAATCATCCAGAACGCTCTTTTCGAGCTAGTTAATGCGAGTAACACGTTTTCTGGTGTTTTCACCACTCCACAGTGCGTTTGATATGTAGAGCCGCTGATAACTTGGTTTTCGTGGGGTTTTCAGCTGAAATATGCATTTTCTGTGATAATCTTGGTGTTTCATCTATGAGAAGTATGCAGAATCATCGAGAACGCTCTTTTCGAGTTAGTTAATGCGAGATACACGTTTTCTGGTGTTTTCAACATTCCACAGTGCGTCTGATATGCAGAACCGGCGACATCTTGATTTTCGTGCGGTTTCCAGCTGAAATATGCATTTTCTGCGATAACATTGGTGAGACTTCAGTCAGAAGTATGCAGAATCATCGAGATCGCTCTATTCGAGCTATTTAATGCGAGAAACACGTTATCTGGTTGTTTTCACCACTCCACAGTGCGTTTGATATGCAGAACCGGCGACATCTTGATTTTAGTGAGGTTTCCAGCTGAAATATGCATTTTCTGCGATAATCTTGGTGAGTCTTCTGTCAGAAGTATGCAGAAGCATCTAGATCGCTCTTTTCGTGCTATTTAATGCGAAAAACACGTTTTCTGGTGCATTCACCACTCCACAGTACGTTTGACATGCAGAAACGGAGATATCTTGGTTTCGGTCGGGTTTCAAGCTGAGATATGCATTTTCTGCGATAATTTTGGTGAGACTTCAGTCAGAAGTATGCAGAATCATCTTGATCTCTCGTTTCGAGCTATTTAATGCGAAAAAACAAGTTTTCTGGTGTTTTCACCACTCCACAGCGCGTCTGATATCCAGAACCGGCGATATCTTGGTTTTCGTGGGGTTTCCAGCTGAGATATACATTTTCTGCGATAATCTTGGTGAATCATCTGTCAGAAGTATGCAGAATCATCGAGATCGCTCTATTCGTGCTATTTAATGCGAGAAACACGTTATCTGGTTGTTTTCACCACTCCACAGTGCGTTTGATATGCAGAACCGGCGACATCTTGATTTTCGTGATATGTCTAGCTGAGATATGCATTTTCTGCGATAATATTGGTGAGACTACAGTCAGAAGTATGCAGAATCATCTAGATCGCTCGTTTCGAGCTATTTAATGCGAAAAAACCAGTTTTCTGGTGTTTTGACCACACCACAGTGCGTTTGATATGCTGAAATTGCGAAATCTTGGTTTTCGTCGGTTTTCATCCTGAGGTATGCATTTTCTGCGATAATCTTGGTGAGACTTCTGTCAGAAGTATGCAGAATCATCGAGATCGCTCTTTTCGAGCTATTTAATGCGAGAAACACGTTATCTGGTGTATTGACCACTCAACAGTGCGTTTGATATGCAGAACCGGCGATATCTTGATTTTCGTGGTGTTTCCAGTTGAGATATGCATTTTCTGCGATTATCTTGGTGAGTCTTCTGTCAGAAGTATGCAGAATCATCTAGATCGCTCTTTTCGAGCTATTTAATGCGAGAAACACATTTTCTGGTGTATTCACCACTCCACAGTACGTTTGACATGCAGAACCGGAGATATCTTGGTTTCGGTCGAGTTTCAAGCTGAGATATGCATTTTCTGCGATAATATTGGTGAGACCTCTGTCAGAAGTATGCAGAATCTTCCAGAACGCTCTTTTCGAGCTACATAATGCGAGAAACACGTTTTCTGGTGTTTTCACCACTCCACAGTACGTTTGATATGTAGAGCCGCCGATAACTTGGTTTTCGTGGAGTTTCCAGCTGAAATATGCATTTTCTGCGATAATCTTGGTGTTTCATCTATGAGAAGTATGCAGAATCATTCAGATCGCTTGTTTCGAGCTATTTAATGCGAAAAAACAAGTTTTCTGGTGTTTTGACCACTCCACAGTGCGTTTGATATGCAGAACCGGCGACATCTTGATTTTCGTGAGGTTTCAAGCTGAGATATGCATTTTCTGCGATAATATTGGTGAGACTTCAGTTAGAAGTATGCAGAATCACCTAGATCGCTCGTTTCGAGCTATTTAATGCGAGAAACACGTTATCTGGTTGTTTTCACCACTCCACAGTGCGTCTGATATGCAGAACAGGCGATATCTTGGTTTTCGTGGGGTTTCCAGCTGAGAATTGCATTTTCTGCGATAATCTTGGTGAGACTTTAGACAGAGGTATGCAGAATCATCTAGATTGCTCGTTTCGATCTATTTAATGCGAAAAAACAAGTTTTCTGGTGTTTTGACCACTCCACAGTGCGTTTGATATGTTGAGCCGCCGATAACTTGGTTTTCGTGGAGTTTCCAGCTGAAATATGCATTTTCTGCGATAATCTTGGTGTTTCATCTATGAGTACTATGCAGAATCATCCAGAACGCTCTTTCCGAGCTAGTTAATGCGAGAAACACGTTTTCTGGTGGTTTCACCACTCCACACTGCGTCTGATATGCAGAACAGGCGATATCTTGGTTTTCGTGGGGTTTCCAGCTGAGAATTGCATTTTCTGCGATAATCTTGGTGAGACTTTAGACAGAGGAATGCAGAATCATCTAGATTGCTCGTTTCGATCTATTTAATGCGAAAAAACAAGTTTTCTGGTGTTTTCACCACTCCACAGTACGTTTGATGTGCAGAACCGGAGATATCTTGGTTTTCGTGAGGTTTCAAGCTGAGATATGCAATTTCTGCAATAATCTTGGTGAGTCTTCTGTAAGAAGTACGCAGAATCATCTATATCGCTCTTTTCGAGCTATTTAATGCGAGAAACACGTTTTCTGGTGTTTTCACCACCCCACAGTGCGTTTGATATGCAGAACCAGCGACATCGTGGTTTTCGTCGGGTTTCAAGCTGAGATATGCATTTTCTGCGAAAATAATGGGGAGACTTCAGTCAGAAGTATGCAGAATCACCTAGATCGCTCGTTTCGAGCTATTTAATGCGAGAAACACGTTATCTGGTTGTTTTCACCACTCCACAGTGCGTTTGATATGCAGAACCGGCGACATCTTGATTTTCGTGAGGTTTCCAGCTGAAATATGCATTTTCTGCGATAACATTGGTGAGACTTCAGTCAGAAGTATGCAGAATCATCGGGATCGCTCTATTCGAGCTATTTAATGCGAGAAACACGTTATCTGGTTGTTTTCACCACTCCACAGTGCGTTTGATATGCAGAACCGGCGACATCTTGATTTTCGTGAGGTTTCCAGCTGAAATATGCATTTTCTGCGATAATCTTGGTGAGTCTTCTGTCAGAAGTATGCAGAAGCATCTAGATCGCTCTTTTCGTGCTATTTAATGCGAGAAACACGTTTTCTGGTGCATTCACCACTCCACAGTACGTTTGACATGCAGAAACGGAGATATCTTGGTTTCGGTCGGGTTTCAAGCTGAGATATGCATTTTCTGCGATAATTTTGGTGAGACTTCAGTCAAAAGTATGCAGAATCATCTTGATCGCTCGTTTCGAGCTATTTAATGCGAAAAAACAAGTTTTCTGGTGTTTTCACCACTCCACAGCGCGTCTGATATCCAGAACCGGCGATATCTTGGTTTTCGTGGGGTTTCCAGCTGAGATATGCATTTTCTGCGATAATCTTGGTTAATCATCTGTCAGAAGTATGCAGAATCATCGAGATCGCTCTATTCGAGCTATTCAATGCGAGAAACACGTTATCTGGTTGTTTTCACCACTCCACAGTGCGTTTGATATGCAGAACCGGCGACATCTTGATTTTCGTGATGTGTCTAGCTGAGATATGCATTTTCTGCGATAATATTGGTGAGACTACAGTCAGAAGTATGCAGAATCATCTAGATCGCTCGTTTCGAGCTATTTAATGCGAAAAAACCAGTTTTCTGGTGTTTTGACCACACCACAGTGCGTTTGATATGCTGAAATTGCGAAATCTTGGTTTTCGTCGGTTTTCATACTGAGGTATGCATTTTCTGCGATAATCTTGGTGCGACTTCTGTCAGAAGTATGCAGAATCATCGAGATCGCTCTTTTCGAGCTATTTAATGCGAGAAACACGTTATCTGGTGTATTGACCACTCAACAGTGCGTTTGATATGCAGAACCGGCGATATCTTGATTTTCGTGGTGTTTCCAGTTGAGATATGCATTTTCTGCGATAATCTTGGTGAGTCTTCTGTCAGAAGTATGCAGAATCATCTAGATCGCTCTTTTCGAGCTATTTAATGCGAGAAACACGTTTTCTGGTGTATTCATCACTCCACAGTACGTTTGACATGCAGAACCGGAGATATCTTGGTTTCGGTCGAGTTTCAAGCTGAGATATGCATTTTCTACGATAATATTGGTGAGACCTCTGTCAGAAGTATGCAGAATCTTCGAGAACGCTCTTTTCGAGCTACTTAATGCGAGAAACACGTTTTCGGGTGTTTTCACCACTCCACAGTACGTTTGATGTGCAGAACCGGAGATATCTTGGTTTTCGTGAGGTTTCAAGCTGAGATATGCACTTTCTGCGTTAATCTTGGTGAGACTTCAGTCAGAAGTATGCAGAATCATCTAGATCGCTCTTTTCGAGCTATTTAATGCGAAAAAACCAGTTTTCTGGTGTTTTCAACATTCCACAGTGCGTTTGATATGTAGAGCCGCCGATAACTTGGTTTTCATGGGGTTTCCGGCTGAAATATGCATTTTCTGGGGTAATCTTTGTGTTTCATCTATGAGAAGTATGCAGAATCATTCAGAACGCTCTTTTCGAGCTAGTTAATGCGAGTAACACGTTTTCTGGTGTTTTCACCACTCCACAGTGCGTTTGATATGTAGAGCCGCCGATAACTTGGTTTTCGTGGGGTTTTCAGCTGAAATATGCATTTTCTGTGATAATCTTGGTGTTTCATCTATGAGAAGTATGCAGAATCATCGAGAACGCTCTTTTCGAGTTAGTTAATGCGAGATACACGTTTTCTGGTGTTTTCAACATTCCACAGTGCGTCTGATATGCAGAACCGACGATATCTTGGTTTTCGTGGGGTTTCCAGCTGAAATATGCATTTTCTGCGATAATCTTGGTGTTTCATCTATGAGAAGTATGCAGAATCATCGTGATCGCTCTATTCGAGCTATTTAATGCGAGAAACACGTTTTCTGGTGTTTTCACCACCCCACAGTGCGTTTGATATGCAGAACCGGCGACATCGTGGTTTTCGTCGGGTTTCAAGCTGAGATATGCATTTTCTGCGATAATATTGGTGAGACTTCAGTCAGAAGTATGCAGAATCACCTAGATCGCTCGTTTCGAGCTATTTAATGCGAGAAACACGTTATCTGGTTGTTTTCACCACTCCACAGTGCGTTTGATATGCAGAACCGGCGACATCTTGATTTTCGTGCGGTTTCCAGCTGAAATATGCATTTTCTGCGATAACATTGGTGAGACTTCAGTCAGAAGTATGCAGAATCATCGAGATCGCTCTATTCGAGCTATTGAATGCGAGAAACACGTTATCTGGTTGTTTTCACCACTCCACAGTGCATTTGATATGCAGAACCGGCGACATCTTGATTTTCGTGAGGTTTCCAGCTGAAATATGCATTTTCTGCGATAATCTTGGTGAGTCTTCTGTCAGAAGTATGCAGAAGCATCTAGATCGCTCTTTTCGTGCTATTTAATGCGAAAAACACGTTTTCTGGTGCATTCACCACTCCACAGTACGTTTGACATGCAGAAACGGAGATATCTTGGTTTCGGTCGGGTTTCAAGCTGAGATATGCATTTTCTGCGATAATTTTGGTGAGACTTCAGTCAGAAGTATGCAGAATCACCCAGATCGCTCGTTTCGAGCTATTTAATGCGAGAAACACGTTATCTGGTTGTATTCACCACTCCACAGTGCGTTTGATATGTAGAGCCGCCGATAACTTGGTTTTCGTGGGGTTTCCAGCTGAAATATGCATTTTCTGCGATAATCTTGGTGAGTCTTCTGTCAGAAGTATGCAGAATCATCGAGATCGCTCTATTCGAGCTATTTAATGCGAGAAACACGTTATCTGGTATTTTCATCACTCCACAGGGCGTTTGATATGCAGAACCGGCGATATCTTGGTTTTCGTGGGGTTTCCAGCTCAGATATGCATTTTCTGCGATAATCTTGGTGAGACTTTAGTCAGAAGTATGCAGAATCATCTAGATCGCACGTTTCGGGCTATTTAATGCGACAAAACAAGTTTTGTGGTGTTTTCAACATTCCACAGAGCGTTTGATATGCAGAACCGTCGATATCTTGATTTTCATGGTGTTTCAAGCTGAGGTATGCATTTTCTGCGATAATCTGGGTGAGTCTTCTGTCAGAAGTATGCAGAATCATCTAGATCGCTCTTTTCGAGCTATTTAATGCGAGAAACACGTTTTCTGGTGTATTCACCACTCCACAGTACGTTTGATATGCAGAACCGGCGACATCTTGGATTTCGTCGGGTGTCAAGCTGAGATATGCATTTTCTACGATAATCTTTGTGAGACTTCTGTCAGAAGTATGCAGAATCTTCGAGATCGCTCTTTTCGAGCTACTTAATGCGAGAAACACGTTATCTGGTGTTTTCACCACTCCACAGTGCGTTTGATATGCAGAACCGGCGACATCTTGGATTTCGTCGGGTTTCAAGCTGAGATATGCATTTTCTACGATAATCTTGATGAGACTTCTGTCAGAAGTATGCAGAATCTTCGAGATCGCTCTTTTCAAGCTACTTAATGCGAGAAACACGTTATCTGGTGTTTTCACCACTCCACAGTGCGTTTGATATACAGAACCGGCGACATCTTGGATTTTGTCGGGGTTCAAGCTGAGATATGCATTTTCTACGATAATCTTGGTGAGACTTCTGTCAGAAGTATGCAGAATCATCGGGATCGCTCTTTTCGAGCTATTTAATGCGAGAAACACGTTATCTGGTTGTTTTCGCCACTCCACAGTGCGTTTGATATGCTGATCCGGCGACATCTAGATTTTCGTGAGGTTTCAAGCTGAGATATGCATTTTCTGCGATAATCTTGGTGAGACTTCAGTCAGAAGTATGCAGAATCATCTAGATCCCTCTCTTCGAGCTATTTAATTTGAGAAACACGTTATCTGGTGTTTTCACCACACCACAGTGCGTTTGATATGCAGAACCGGCGACACCTTGGATTTCGTCGGGTTTCAAGCTGAGATATGCATTTTCTACGATAATCTTGGTGAGACTTCTGTCAGAAGTATGCAGAACCTTCGAGAACGCTCTTTTCGAGCAACTTAATGCGAGAAACACGTTTTCTCGTGTTTTCACCACTCCACAGTACGTTTGATGTGCAGAACCGGAGATAACTTGGTTTTCGTGAGGTTTCAAGCTGAGATATGCATTTTCTGCGATAATCTTGGTGAGACTTCAGTCAGAAGTATGCAGAAACATCTAGATCGCTCGTTTCGAGCTATTTAAAGCGAGAAACTCGTCTTTTGTTGTATTCACCACTCCACAGTACATTTGACATGCAGATCCGGCGATATCTTGGTTTTCGTCGGGTTTCAAGCTGAGATATGCATTTTCTACGATAATCCTGGTGAGACTTCAGTCAGAAGGATGCAGAATCATCCAGAACGCTCTTTTCGTGCTAGATAATGCGAGTAACACGTTTTCTGGTGTTTTCACCACTCCACAGTGCGTTTGATATGTAGAGCCGCCGATAACTTGGTTTTCGTGGGGTTTCCAGCTGAAATATTCATTTTCTGCGATAATCTTGGTGTTTCATCTATGAGAAGTATGCAGAATCGTCGAGAACTCTCTTTTCGAGCTATTTAATGCGAAAAAACAAGTTTTCTGGTGTTTTGACCACTCCACAGTGCGTTTGATATGTAGAGCCGCCGATAACTTGGTTTTCGTGGGGTTTCCAGCTGAAATATGCATTTTCTGCGATAATTTTGGTGTTTCATCTATGAGAAGTATGCAGAATCATCGTGATCGCTCTATTCGAGCTATTTAATGCGAGAAACACGTTTTCTGGTGTTTTCACCACCCCACAGTGCGTTTGATATGCAGAACCGGAGATATCTTCATTTCGGTCGGGTTTCAAGCTGAGATATGCATTTTCTACGATAATATTGGTGAGACCTCTGTCAGAAGTATGCAGAATCTTCGAGAAAGCTCTTTTCGAGCTACTTAATGCGAGAAACACGTTTTCTGGTGTTTTCACCACTCCAGAGTACGTTTGATATGTAGAGCCGCCGATAACTTGGTTTTCGTGGGGTTTCCAGCTGAAATATGCATTTTCTGCGATAATCTTGGTGTTTCATCTATGAGTAGTATGCAGAATCGTCCAGAATGCTGTTTCCGAGCTAGTTAATGCGAGAAACACGTTTTCTGGTGTTTTCACCACTCCAGAGTACGTTTGATATGTAGAGCCGCCGATAACTTGGTTTTCGTGGGGTTTCCAGCTGAGAATTGCATTTTCTGCGATAATCTTGGTGAGACTTTAGACAGAGGTATGCAGAATCATCTAGATTGCTCGTTTCGATCTATTTAATGCGAAAAAACAAGTTTTCTGGTGTTTTCACCACTCCACAGTACGTTTGATGTGCAGAACCGGAGATATCTTGGTTTTCGTGAGGTTTCAAGCTGAGATATGCAATTTCTGCGATAATCTTGGTGAGTCATCTGTCAGAAGTACGCAGAATCATCGATATCGCTCTTTTCGAGCAATTTAATGCGAGAAACACGTTATCTGGTGTTTTGACCACTCCACAGTGTGTTTGAGATGTAGAGCCGCCGATAACTTGGTTTTCGTGGGGTTTCCAGCTGAAATATGCATTTTGTGCGATAATCTTGGTGTTTCATCTATGAGAAGTATGCAGAATCATCGTAAACGCTCTTTTCGAGCTAGTTAATGCGAGAAACACGTTTTCTGGAGTTTTCACCACTCCACAGTACGTTTGACATGCAGTAACGGAGATATCTTGGTTTCGGTCGGGTTTCAAGCTGAGATATGCATTTTCTGCGATAATATTGGTAAGACTTCAGTTAGAAGTATGCAGAATCACCCAGATCGCTCGTTTCGAGCTATTTAATGCGAGAAACACGTTATCTGGTTGTTTTCACCACTCCACAGTGCGTTTGATATGTAGAGCCGCCGATAACTTGGTTTTCGTGGGGTTTCCAGCTGAAATATGCATTTTCTGCGATAATCTTGGTGTTTCATCTATGAGAAGTATGCAGAATCATCCAGATCGCTCGTTTCGAGCTATTTAATGCGAAAAAACAGGTTTTCTGGTGTTTTGACCACTCCACAGTGCGTTTGATATGTAGAGACGCCGATAACTTGGTTTTCGTGGGGGTTCCAGCTGAAATATGCATTTTCTGCGATAATCTTTGTGTTTCATCTATGAGAAGTATGCAGAATCATCCAGAACGCTCTTTCCGAGCTAGTTAATGCGAGTAACACGTTTTCTGGTGTTTTCACCACTCCACAGTGCGCCTGATATGCAGAACCGGCGATATCTTGGTTTTCGTGGGGTTTCAAGCTGAGATATGCATTTTCTGCGATAATATTGGTAAGACTTCAGTGAGAAGTATGCAGAATCACCCAGATCGCTCGTTTCGAGCTATTTAATGCGAGAAACACGTTATCTGGTTGTTTTCACCACTCCACAGTGCGTTTGATATGTAGAGACGCCGATAACTTGGTTTTCGTGGGGTTTCCAGCTGAAATATGCATTTTCTGCGATAATCTTTGTGTTTCATCTATGAGAAGTATGCAGAATCATCCAGAACGCTCTTTCCGAGCTAGTTAATGCGAGTAACACGTTTTCTGGTGTTTTCACCACTCCACAGGGCGTTTGATATGCAGAACCGGCGATATCTTGGTTTTCGTGGGGTTTCCAGCTCAGATATGCATTTTCTGCGATAATCTTGGTGAGACTTTAGTCAGAAGTATGCAGAATCATCTAGATCGCACGTTTCGGGCTATTTAATGCGACAAAACAAGTTTTGTGGTGTTTTCAACATTCCACAGAGCGTTTGATATGCAGAACCGTCGATATCTTGATTTTCATGGTGTTTCAAGCTGAGGTATGCATTTTCTGCGATAATCTGGGTGAGTCTTCTGTCAGAAGTATGCAGAATCATCTAGATCGCTCTTTTCGAGCTATTTAATGCGAGAAACACGTTTTCTGGTGTATTCACCACTCCACAGTACGTTTGATATGCAGAACCGGCGACATCTTGGATTTCGTCGGGTGTCAAGCTGAGATATGCATTTTCTACGATAATCTTGGTGAGACTTCTGTCAGAAGTATGCAGAATCTTCGAGATCGCTCTTTTCGAGCTACTTAATGCGAGAAACACGTTATCTGGTGTTTTCACCACTCCACAGTGCGTTTGATATGCAGAACCGGCGACATCTTGGATTTCGTCGGGTTTCAAGCTGAGATATGCATTTTCTACGATAATCTTGATGAGACTTCTGTCAGAAGTATGCAGAATCTTCGAGATCGCTCTTTTCGAGCTACTTAATGCGAGAAACACGTTATCTGGTGTTTTCACCACTCCACAGTGCGTTTGATATACAGAACCGGCGACATCTTGGATTTTGTCGGGGTTCAAGCTGAGATATGCATTTTCTACGATAATCTTGGTGAGACTTCTGTCAGAAGTATGCAGAATCATCGGGATCGCTCTTTTCGAGCTATTTAATGCGAGAAACACGTTATCTGGTTGTTTTCGCCACTCCACAGTGCGTTTGATATGCTGATCCGGCGACATCTTGATTTTCGTGCGGTTTCCAGCTGAAATATGCATTTTCTGCGATAACATTGGTGAGACTTCAGTCAGAAGTATGCAGAAGCATCTAGATCGCTCTTTTCGTGCTATTTAATGCGAAAAACACGTTTTCTGGTGCATTCACCACTCCACAGTACGTTTGACATGCAGAAACGGAGATATCTTGGTTTCGGTCGGGTTTCAAGCTGAGATATGCATTTTCTGCGATAATTTTGGTGAGACTTCAGTCAGAAGTATGCAGAATCACCCAGATCGCTCGTTTCGAGCTATTTAATGCGAGAAACACGTTATCTGGTTGTTTTCACCACTCCACAGTGCGTTTGATATGTAGAGCCGCCGATAACTTGGTTTTCGTGGGGTTTCCAGCTGAAATATGCATTTTCTGCGATAATCTTGGTGAGTCTTCTGTCAGAAGTATGCAGAATCATCGAGATCGCTCTATTCGAGCTATTTAATGCGAGAAACACGTTATCTGGTATTTTCATCACTCCACAGGGCGTTTGATATGCAGAACCGGCGATATCTTGGTTTTCGTGGGGTTTCCAGCTCAGATATGCATTTTCTGCGATAATCTTGGTGAGACTTTAGTCAGAAGTATGCAGAATCATCTAGATCGCACGTTTCGGGCTATTTAATGCGACAAAACAAGTTTTGTGGTGTTTTCAACATTCCACAGAGCGTTTGATATGCAGAACCGTCGATATCTTGATTTTCATGGTGTTTCAAGCTGAGGTATGCATTTTCTGCGATAATCTGGGTGAGTCTTCTGTCAGAAGTATGCAGAATCATCTAGATCGCTCTTTTCGAGCTATTTAATGCGAGAAACACGTTTTCTGGTGTATTCACCACTCCACAGTACGTTTGATATGCAGAACCGGCGACATCTTGGATTTCGTCGGGTGTCAAGCTGAGATATGCATTTTCTACGATAATCTTTGTGAGACTTCTGTCAGAAGTATGCAGAATCTTCGAGATCGCTCTTTTCGAGCTACTTAATGCGAGAAACACGTTATCTGGTGTTTTCACCACTCCACAGTGCGTTTGATATGCAGAACCGGCGACATCTTGGATTTCGTCGGGTTTCAAGCTGAGATATGCATTTTCTACGATAATCTTGATGAGACTTCTGTCAGAAGTATGCAGAATCTTCGAGATCGCTCTTTTCAAGCTACTTAATGCGAGAAACACGTTATCTGGTGTTTTCACCACTCCACAGTGCGTTTGATATACAGAACCGGCGACATCTTGGATTTTGTCGGGGTTCAAGCTGAGATATGCATTTTCTACGATAATCTTGGTGAGACTTCTGTCAGAAGTATGCAGAATCATCGGGATCGCTCTTTTCGAGCTATTTAATGCGAGAAACACGTTATCTGGTTGTTTTCGCCACTCCACAGTGCGTTTGATATGCTGATCCGGCGACATCTAGATTTTCGTGAGGTTTCAAGCTGAGATATGCATTTTCTGCGATAATCTTGGTGAGACTTCAGTCAGAAGTATGCAGAATCATCTAGATCCCTCTCTTCGAGCTATTTAATTTGAGAAACACGTTATCTGGTGTTTTCACCACACCACAGTGCGTTTGATATGCAGAACCGGCGACACCTTGGATTTCGTCGGGTTTCAAGCTGAGATATGCATTTTCTACGATAATCTTGGTGAGACTTCTGTCAGAAGTATGCAGAACCTTCGAGAACGCTCTTTTCGAGCAACTTAATGCGAGAAACACGTTTTCTCGTGTTTTCACCACTCCACAGTACGTTTGATGTGCAGAACCGGAGATAACTTGGTTTTCGTGAGGTTTCAAGCTGAGATATGCATTTTCTGCGATAATCTTGGTAAGACTTCAGTCAGAAGTATGCAGAAACATCTAGATCGCTCGTTTCGAGCTATTTAAAGCGAGAAACTCGTCTTTTGTTGTATTCACCACTCCACAGTACATTTGACATGCAGATCCGGCGATATCTTGGTTTTCGTCGGGTTTCAAGCTGAGATATGCATTTTCTACGATAATCCTGGTGAGACTTCAGTCAGAAGGATGCAGAATCATCCAGAACGCTCTTTTCGTGCTAGATAATGCGAGTAACACGTTTTCTGGTGTTTTCACCACTCCACAGTGCGTTTGATATGTAGAGCCGCCGATAACTTGGTTTTCGTGGGGTTTCCAGCTGAAATATTCATTTTCTGCGATAATCTTGGTGTTTCATCTATGAGAAGTATGCAGAATCGTCGAGAACTCTCTTTTCGAGCTATTTAATGCGAAAAAACAAGTTTTCTGGTGTTTTGACCACTCCACAGTGCGTTTGATATGTAGAGCCGCCGATAACTTGGTTTTCGTGGGGTTTCCAGCTGAAATATGCATTTTCTGCGATAATTTTGGTGTTTCATCTATGAGAAGTATGCAGAATCATCGTGATCGCTCTATTCGAGCTATTTAATGCGAGAAACACGTTTTCTGGTGTTTTCACCACCCCACAGTGCGTTTGATATGCAGAACCGGAGATATCTTCATTTCGGTCGGGTTTCAAGCTGAGATATGCATTTTCTACGATAATATTGGTGAGACCTCTGTCAGAAGTATGCAGAATCTTCGAGAAAGCTCTTTTCGAGCTACTTAATGCGAGAAACACGTTTTCTGGTGTTTTCACCACTCCAGAGTACGTTTGATATGTAGAGCCGCCGATAACTTGGTTTTCGTGGGGTTTCCAGCTGAAATATGCATTTTGTGCGATAATCTTGGTGTTTCATCTATGAGAAGTATGCAGAATCATCGTAAACGCTCTTTTCGAGCTAGTTAATGCGAGAAACACGTTTTCTGGAGTTTTCACCACTCCACAGTACGTTTGACATGCAGTAACGGAGATATCTTGGTTTCGGTCGGGTTTCAAGCTGAGATATGCATTTTCTGCGATAATCTTGGTGAGACTTCAGTTAGAAGTATGCAGAATCATCTAGATCGCTCGTTTCGAGCTATTTAATGTGAAAAAACAAGTTTTCTGGTGTTTTGACCACTCCACAGTGCGTTTGATATGTAGAGCCGCCGATAACTTGGTTTTCGTGGAGTTTCCAGCTGAAATATGCATTTTCTGCGATAATCTTGGTGTTTCATCTATGAGAAGTATGCAGAATCATCCAGATCGCTCGTTTCGAGCTATTTAATGCGAAAAAACAGGTTTTCTGGTGTTTTGACCACTCCACAGTGCGTTTGATATGTAGAGACGCCGATAACTTGGTTTTCGTGGGGGTTCCAGCTGAAATATGCATTTTCTGCGATAATCTTTGTGTTTCATCTATGAGAAGTATGCAGAATCATCCAGAACGCTCTTTCCGAGCTAGTTAATGCGAGTAACACGTTTTCTGGTGTTTTCACCACTCCACAGTGCGCCTGATATGCAGAACCGGCGATATCTTGGTTTTCGTGGGGTTTCAAGCTGAGATATGCATTTTCTGCGATAATATTGGTAAGACTTCAGTGAGAAGTATGCAGAATCACCCAGATCGCTCGTTTCGAGCTATTTAATGCGAGAAACACGTTATCTGGTTGTTTTCACCACTCCACAGTGCGTTTGATATGTAGAGACGCCGATAACTTGGTTTTCGTGGGGTTTCCAGCTGAAATATGCATTTTCTGCGATAATCTTTGTGTTTCATCTATGAGAAGTATGCAGAATCATCCAGAACGCTCTTTCCGAGCTAGTTAATGCGAGTAACACGTTTTCTGGTGTTTTCACCACTCCACAGGGCGTTTGATATGCAGAACCGGCGATATCTTGGTTTTCGTGGGGTTTCCAGCTCAGATATGCATTTTCTGCGATAATCTTGGTGAGACTTTAGTCAGAAGTATGCAGAATCATCTAGATCGCACGTTTCGGGCTATTTAATGCGACAAAACAAGTTTTGTGGTGTTTTCAACATTCCACAGAGCGTTTGATATGCAGAACCGTCGATATCTTGATTTTCATGGTGTTTCAAGCTGAGGTATGCATTTTCTGCGATAATCTGGGTGAGTCTTCTGTCAGAAGTATGCAGAATCATCTAGATCGCTCTTTTCGAGCTATTTAATGCGAGAAACACGTTTTCTGGTGTATTCACCACTCCACAGTACGTTTGATATGCAGAACCGGCGACATCTTGGATTTCGTCGGGTGTCAAGCTGAGATATGCATTTTCTACGATAATCTTGGTGAGACTTCTGTCAGAAGTATGCAGAATCTTCGAGATCGCTCTTTTCGAGCTACTTAATGCGAGAAACACGTTATCTGGTGTTTTCACCACTCCACAGTGCGTTTGATATGCAGAACCGGCGACATCTTGGATTTCGTCGGGTTTCAAGCTGAGATATGCATTTTCTGCGATAATCTTGGTGAGACTTTAGTCAGAAGTATGCAGAATCATCTAGATCGCACGTTTCGGGCTATTTAATGCGACAAAACAAGTTTTGTGGTGTTTTCAACATTCCACAGAGCGTTTGATATGCAGAACCGTCGATATCTTGATTTTCATGGTGTTTCAAGCTGAGGTATGCATTTTCTGCGATAATCTGGGTGAGTCTTCTGTCAGAAGTATGCAGAATCATCTAGATCGCTCTTTTCGAGCTATTTAATGCGAGAAACACGTTTTCTGGTGTATTCACCACTCCACAGTACGTTTGATATGCAGAACCGGCGACATCTTGGATTTCGTCGGGTGTCAAGCTGAGATATGCATTTTCTACGATAATCTTGGTGAGACTTCTGTCAGAAGTATGCAGAATCTTCGAGATCGCTCTTTTCGAGCTACTTAATGCGAGAAACACGTTATCTGGTGTTTTCACCACTCCACAGTGCGTTTGATATGCAGAACCGGCGACATCTTGGATTTCGTCGGGTTTCAAGCTGAGATATGCATTTTCTACGATAATCTTGATGAGACTTCTGTCAGAAGTATGCAGAATCTTCGAGATCGCTCTTTTCGAGCTACTTAATGCGAGAAACACGTTATCTGGTGTTTTCACCACTCCACAGTGCGTTTGATATACAGAACCGGCGACATCTTGGATTTTGTCGGGGTTCAAGCTGAGATATGCATTTTCTACGATAATCTTGGTGAGACTTCTGTCAGAAGTATGCAGAATCATCGGGATCGCTCTTTTCGAGCTATTTAATGCGAGAAACACGTTATCTGGTTGTTTTCGCCACTCCACAGTGCGTTTGATATGCTGATCCGGCGACATCTAGATTTTCGTGAGGTTTCAAGCTGAGATATGCATTTTCTGCGATAATCTTGGTGAGACTTCAGTCAGAAGTATGCAGAATCATCTAGATCCCTCTCTTCGAGCTATTTAATTTGAGAAACACGTTATCTGGTGTTTTCACCACACCACAGTGCGTTTGATATGCAGAACCGGCGACATCTTGGATTTCGTCGGGTTTCAAGCTGAGATATGCATTTTCTACGATAATCTTGGTGAGACTTCTGTCAGAAGTATGCAGAACCTTCGAGAACGCTCTTTTCGAGCAACTTAATGCGAGAAACACGTTTTCTCGTGTTTTCACCACTCCACAGTACGTTTGATGTGCAGAACCGGAGATAACTTGGTTTTCGTGAGGTTTCAAGCTGAGATATGCATTTTCTGCGATAATCTTGGTGAGACTTCAGTCAGAAGTATGCAGAAACATCTAGATCGCTCGTTTCGAGCTATTTAAAGCGAGAAACTCGTCTTTTGTTGTATTCACCACTCCACAGTACATTTGACATGCAGATCCGGCGATATATTGGTTTTCGTCGGGTTTCAAGCTGAGATATGCATTTTCTACGATAATCCTGGTGAGACTTCAGTCAGAAGGATGCAGAATCATCCAGAACGCTCTTTTCGTGCTAGATAATGCGAGTAACACGTTTTCTGGTGTTTTCACCACTCCACAGTGCGTTTGATATGTAGAGCCGCCGATAACTTGGTTTTCGTGGGGTTTCCAGCTGAAATATTCATTTTCTGCGATAATCTTGGTGTTTCATCTATGAGAAGTATGCAGAATCGTCGAGAACTCTCTTTTCGAGCTATTTAATGCGAAAAAACAAGTTTTCTGGTGTTTTGACCACTCCACAGTGCGTTTGATATGTAGAGCCGCCGATAACTTGGTTTTCGTGGGGTTTCCCGCTGAAATATGCATTTTCTGCGATAATTTTGGTGTTTCATCTATGAGAAGTATGCAGAATCATCGTGATCGCTCTATTCGAGCTATTTAATGCGAGAAACACGTTTTCTGGTGTTTTCACCACCCCACAGTGCGTTTGATATGCAGAACCGGAGATATCTTCATTTCGGTCGGGTTTCAAGCTGAGATATGCATTTTCTACGATAATATTGGTGAGACCTCTGTCAGAAGTATGCAGAATCTTCGAGAAAGCTCTTTTCGAGCTACTTAATGCGAGAAACACGTTTTCTGGTGTTTTCACCACTCCAGAGTACGTTTGATATGTAGAGCCGCCGATAACTTGGTTTTCGTGGGGTTTCCAGCTGAGAATTGCATTTTCTGCGATAATCTTGGTGAGACTTTAGACAGAGGTATGCAGAATCATCTAGATTGCTCGTTTCGATCTATTTAATGCGAAAATACAAGTTTTCTGGTGTTTTCACCACTCCACAGTACGTTTGATGTGCAGAACCGGAGATATCTTGGTTTTCGTGAGGTTTCAAGCTGAGATATGCAATTTCTGCGATAATCTTGGTGAGTCTTCTGTCAGAAGTACGCAGAATCATCGATATCGCTCTTTTCGAGCTATTTAATGCGAGAAACACGTTATCTGGTGTTTTGACCACTCCATAGTGTGTTTGAGATGTAGAGCCGCCGATAACTTGGTTTTCGTGGGGTTTCCAGCTGAAATATGCATTTTGTGCGATAATCTTGGTGTTTCATCTATGAGAAGTATGCAGAATCATCGTAAACGCTCTTTTCGAGCTAGTTAATGCGAGAAACACGTTTTCTGGAGTTTTCACCACTCCACAGTACGTTTGACATGCAGTAACGGAGATATCTTGGTTTCGGTCGGGTTTCAAGCTGAGATATGCATTTTCTGCGATAATCTTGGTGAGACTTCAGTTAGAAGTATGCAGAATCATCTAGATCGCTCGTTTCGAGCTATTTAATGTGAAAAAACAAGTTTTCTGGTGTTTTGACCACTCCACAGTGCGTTTGATATGTAGAGCCGCCGATAACTTGGTTTTCGTGGAGTTTCCAGCTGAAATATGCATTTTCTGCGATAATCTTGGTGTTTCATCTATGAGAAGTATGCAGAATCATCCAGATCGCTCGTTTCGAGCTATTTAATGCGAAAAAACAGGTTTTCTGGTGTTTTGACCACTCCACAGTGCGTTTGATATGTAGAGACGCCGATAACTTGGTTTTCGTGGGGTTTCCAGCTGAAATATGCATTTTCTGCGATAATCTTTGTGTTTCATCTATGAGAAGTATGCAGAATCATCCAGAACGCTCTTTCCGAGCTAGTTAATGCGAGTAACACGTTTTCTGGTGTTTTCACCACTCCACAGTGCGTCTGATATGCAGAACCGGCGATATCTTGGTTTTCGTGGGGTTTCAAGCTGAGATATGCATTTTCTGCGATAATATTGGTAAGACTTCAGTTAGAAGTATGCAGAATCACCCAGATCGCTCGTTTCGAGCTATTTAATGCGAGAAACACGTTATCTGGTTGTTTTCACCACTCCACAGTGCGTTTGATATGTAGAGCCGCCGATAACTTGGTTTTCGTGGGGTTTCCAGCTGAAATATGCATTTTCTGCGATAATCTTGGTGAGTCTTCTGTCAGAAGTATGCAGAATCATCGAGATCGCTCTATTCGAGCTATTTAATGCGAGAAACACGTTATCTGGTGTTTTCATCACTCCACAGGGCGTTTGATATGCAGAACCGGCGATATCTTGGTTTTCGTGGGGTTTCCAGCTCAGATATGCATTTTCTGCGATAATCTTGGTGAGACTTTAGTCAGAAGTATGCAGAATCATCTAGATCGCACGTTTCGGGCTATTTAATGCGACAAAACAAGTTTTGTAGTGTTTTCAACATTCCAAAGAGCGTTTGATATGCAGAACCGTCGATATCTAGATTTTCATGGTGTTTCAAGCGGAGGTATGCATTTTCTGCGATATTCTGGGTGAGTCTTCTGTCAGAAGTATGCAGAATCATCTAGATCGCTCTTTTCGAGCTATTTAATGCGAGAAACACGTTTTCTGGTGTATTCACCACTCCACAGTACGTTTGATATGCAGAACCGGCGACATCTTGGATTTCGTCGGGTGTCAAGCTGAGATATGCATTTTCTACGATAATCTTGGTGAGACTTCTGTCAGAAGTATGCAGAATCTTCGAGATCGCTCTTTTCGAGCTACTTAATGCGAGAAACACGTTATCTGGTGTTTTCACCACTCCACAGTGCGTTTGATATGCTGATCCGGCGACATCTTGATTTTCGTGAGGTTTCAAGCTGAGATATGCATTTTCTGCGATAATCTTGGTGAGACTTCAGTCAGAAGTATGCAGAATCATCTAGATCCCTCTCTTCGAGCTATTTAATTTGAGAAACACGTTATCTGGTGTTTTCACCACACCACAGTGCGTTTGATATGCAGAACCGGCGACAGCTTAGATTTCGTCGGGTTTCAAGCTGAGAATTGCATTTTCTGCGATAATCTTGGTGAGACTTTAGACAGAGGTATGCAGAATCATCTAGATTGCTCGTTTCGATCTATTTAATGCGAAAAAACAAGTTTTCTGGTGTTTTCACCACTCCACAGTACGTTTGATGTGCAGAACCGGAGATATCTTGGTTTTCGTGAGGTTTCAAGCTGAGATATGCAATTTCTGCGATAACCTTGGTGAGTCTTCTGTCAGAAGTACGCAGAATCATCGATATCGCTCTTTTCGAGCTATTTAATGCGAGAAACACGTTATCTGGTGTTTTGACCACTCCACAGTGTGTTTGATATGTAGAGCCGCCGATAACTTGGTTTTCGTGGGGTTTCCAGCTGAAATATGCATTTTCTGCGATAATCTTGGTGTTTCATCTATGAGAAGTATGCAGAATCATCGTAAACGCTCTTTTCGAGCTAGTTAATGCGAGAAACACGTTTTCTGGAGTTTTCACCACTCCACAGTACGTTTGACATGCAGAATCGGAGATATCTTGGTTTCGGTCGGGTTTCAAGCTGAGATATGCATTTTCTGCGATAATCTTGGTGAGACTTCAGTTAGAAGTATGCAGAATCATCTAGATCGCTCGTTTCGAGCTACTTAATGCGAAAAAACAAGTTTTCTGGTGTTTTGACCACTCCACAGTGCGTTTGATATGTTGAGCCGCCGATAACTTGGTTTTCGTGGAGTTTCCAGCTGAAATATGCATTTTCTGCGATAATCTTGGTGTTTCATCTATGAGAAGTATGCAGAATCATCCAGATCGCTCGTTTCGAGCTATTTAATGCGAAAAAACAGGTTTTCTGGTGTTTTGACCACTCCACAGTGCGTTTGATATGTAGAGACGCCGATAACTTGGTTTTCGTGGGGTTTCCAGCTGAAATATGCATTTTCTGCGATAATCTTGGTGAGTCTTCTGTCAGAAGTATGCAGAATCATCGAGATCGCTCTATTCGAGCTATTTAATGCGAGAAACACGTTATCTGGTGTTTTCATCACTCCACAGGGCGTTTGATATGCAGAACCGGCGATATCTTGGTTTTCGTGGGGTTTCCAGCTCAGATATGCATTTTCTGCGATAATCTTGGTGAGACTTTAGTCAGAAGTATGCAGAATCATCTAGATCGCACGTTTCGAGCTATTTAATGCGACAAAACAAGTTTTCTGGTGTTTTCAACATTCCACAGAGCGTTTGATATGCAGAACCGTCGATATCTTGATTTTCATGGTGTTTCAAGCTGAGGTATGCATTTTCTGCGATAATCTGGGTGAGTCTTCTGTCAGAAGTATGCAGAATCATCTAGATCGCTCTTTTCGAGCAATTTAATGCGAGAAACACGTTTTCTGGTGTATTCACCACTCCACAGTACGTTTGATAGGCAGAACCGGCGACATCTTGGATTTCGTCGGGTGTCAAGCTGAGATATGCATTTTCTACGATAATCTTGGTGAGACTACTGTCAGAAGTATGCAGAATCTTCGAGATCGCTCTTTTCGAGCTACTTAATGCGAGAAACACGTTATCTGGTGTTTTCACCACTCCACAGTGCGTTTGATATGCAGAACCGGCGACATCTTGGATTTCGTCGGGTTTCAAGCTGAGATATGCATTTTCTACGATAATCTTGATGAGACTTCTGTCAGAAGTATGCAGAATCTTCGAGATCGCTCTTTTCGAGCTATTTAATGCGAGAAACACGTTATCTGGTAGTTTTCGCCACTCCACAGTGCGTTTGATATGCTGATCCGGCGTCATCTTGATTTTCGTGAGGTTTCAAGCTGAGATATGCATTTTCTGCGATAATCTTGGTGAGACTTCAGTCAGAAGTATGCAGAATCATCTAGATCCCTCTCTTCGAGCTATTTAATTTGAGAAACACGTTATCTGGTGTTTTCACCACACCACAGTGCGTTTGATATGCAGAGCCGCCGATAACTTGGTTTTCGTGGAGTTTCCAGCTGAAATATGCATTTTCTGCTATAATCTTGGTGTTTCATCTATGAGAAGTATGCAGAATCATCCAGATCGCTCGTTTCGAGCTATTTAATGCAAAAAAACAGGTTTTCTGGTATTTTGACCACTCCACAGTGCGTTTGATATGTAGAGACGCCGATAACTTGGTTTTCGTGGGGTTTCCAGCTGAAATATGCATTTTCTGCGATAATCTTTGTGTTTCATCTATGAGAAGTATGCAGAATGATCCAGAACGCTCTTTCCGAGCAAGTTAATGCGAGTAACACGTTTTCTGGTGTTTTCACCACTCCACAGTGCGTCTGATATGCAGAACCGGCGATATCTTGGTTTTCGTGGGGTTTCAAGCTGAGATATGCATTTTCTGCGATAATATTGGTAAGACTTCAGTTAGAAGTATGCAGAATCACCTAGATCGCTCGTTTCGAGCTATTTAATGCGAGAAACACGTTATCTGGTTGTTTTCACCACTCCACAGTGCGTTTGATATGTAGAGCCGCCGATAACTTGGTTTTCGTGGGGTTTCCAGCTGAAATATGCATTTTCTGCGATAATCTTGGTGAGTCTTCTGACAGAAGTATGCAGAATCATCGAGATCGCTCTATTCGAGCTATTTAATGCGAGAAACACGTTATCTGGTGTTTTCATCACTCCACAGGGCGTTTGATATGCAGAACCGGCGATATCTTGGTTTTCGTGTGGTTTCCAGCTCAGATATGCATTTTCTGCGATAATCTGGGTGAGTCTTCTGTCAGAAGTATGCAGAATCATCTAGATCGCTCTTTTCGAGCTATTTAATGCGAGAAACACGTTATCTGGTGTTTTCACCACTCCACAGTGCGTTTGATATGCAGAACCGGCGACATCTTGGATTTCGTCGGGTTTCAAGCTGAGATATGCATTTTCTACGATAATCTTGATGAGACTTCTGTCAGAAGTATGCAGAATCTTCGAGATCGCTCTTTTCGAGCTACTTAATGCGAGAAACACGTTATCTGGTGTTTTCACCACTCCACCGTGCGTTTGATATGCAGAACGGGCGACATCTTAATTTTAGTGAGGTTTCAAGCTGAGATATGCATTTTCTGCAATAATCTTGGTGAGATTTCATTCAGAAGTGTGCAGAATCATCTGGATCGCTCGTTTCAGGATATTTAATGCGAGAAACACGTTATCTGGTGTTTTCACCCCTCCGCAGTGCGTTTGATATGCAGAACCGGCGACATCTTGATTTTAGTGAGGTTTCAAGCTGAGATATGCATTTTCTGCGATAATCTTGGTGAGACTTCTGTCAGAAGTATGCAGAATCTTCGAGATCGCTGTTTTCGATCTACTTAATGCGAGAAACACGTTATCTGGTTGTTTTCACCACTCCACCGTGCGTTTGATATGCAGAACCGGCGACATCTTGATTTTAGTGATGTTTCAAGCTGAGATATGTATTTTCTGCGATAATCTTGGTGAGACTTCTGTCAGAAGGATGCAGAATCTTCGAGATCGCTGTTTTCGAGCTACTTAATGCGAGAAACACGTTATCTGGTTGTTTTCGCCACTCCACAGTGCGTTTGATATGCAGATCCGGCGACATCTTGATTTTCGTGAGGTTTCAAGCTGAGATATGCATTTTCTGCGATTATATTGGTGAGACTTTAGTCAGAAGGATGCAGAATCATCCAGATCGCTCGTTTCGAGCTATTTAATGCGAGAAACACGTTTTCTGGTTGTTTTCACCACTCCACAGTGCGTTTGATATGCAGAACCGGCGACATCTTGGATTTCGGTCGGGTTTCAAGCTGCGATATGCATCTTCTACGATAATCTTGGTGAGTCTTCTGTCAGAAGTATGCAGAATCATCTAGATCGCTCTTTTCGAGCTATGTAATGCGAGAAACACGTTTTCTGGTGTTTTCGCCACCCCACAGTGCGTTTGATATGCAGAACCGGAGATATCTTGGTTTCGGTCGGGTTTAAAGCTGAGATATGCATTTTCTACGATAATCTTGGTGATACTTCTGTCAGAAGTATGCAGACTCATCGGGATCGCTCGTTTCGAGCTATGTAATGCGAGAAACACGTTATCTGGTTGTTTTCACCACTCCACAGTGCGTTTGATATGCAGAACCGGCGACATCTTGATTTTAGTGAGGTTTCAAGCTGAGATATGCATTTTCTGCAATGAAGTTGGTGAGACTTCAGTGAGAAGTATGCAGAATCATCTGGATCGCTCGGTTTGAGCTATTTAATGCGAAAAAACAAGTTCTCTGGTGTTTTCACCACTCCACAGTGCGTTTGATATGCAGAACCGGCGACATCTTGGATTTCGTCGGGGTTCAAGCTGAGATATGCATTTTCTACGATAATCTTGGTGAGACTTCTGTCAGAAGTATGCAGAATCTTCGAGATCGCTCTTTTCGAGCTACTTAATGCGAGAAACACGTTATCTGGTGTTTTCACCACTCCACCGTGCGTTTGATATGCAGAACGGGCGACATCTTAATTTTAGTTAAGTTTCAAGCTGAGATATGCATTTTCTGCGATTATATTGGTGAGACTTTAGTCAGAAGGATGCAGAATCATCTGGATCGCTCGTTTCGAGATATTTAATGCGAGAAACACGTTTTCTGGTGTATTCACCACTCCACAGTACGTGTGACATGCAGAACCGGAGAGAACTTGCTTTTCGTGAGGTTCCAAGCTGAGATATGCATTTTCTGCGATAATCTTGGTGAGACTTCAGTCAGAAGTATGCAGAATCATCTAGATCGCTCTTTTCGAGCTATTTAATGCGAGAAACACGTTTTCTGGTGTTTTCGCCACCCCACAGTGCGTTTGATATGCAGAACCGGAGATATCTTGGTTTCGGTCGGGTTTCAAGCTGAGATATGCATTTTCTGCGATGATCTTGGTGTGACTTCAGTCAGAAGTATGCAGAATCATCTAGATCGCTCTTTTCGAGCTATTTAATGCGAGAAACACGTTTTCTTGTGTTTTCGCCACCCCACAGTCCGTTTGATGTGCAGAACCGGAGATAACTTGATTGTCGTGGTGTTTCAAGCTGAGGTATACATTTTCTGCGATAATCTTGGTGAGTCTTCTGTCAGAAGTATGCAGAATCATCTAGATCGTTCTTTTCGAGCTACTTAATGCGAGAAACACGTTATCTGGTGCTTTCACCACTCCACAGTGCGTTTGATATGCAGAACCGCCGATAACCTGGTTTTCGTGGGGTTTCCAGCTGAAATATGCATTTTCTGCGATAAGCTTGGTGTGTCTTCTGTCAGAAGTATGCAGAATTATCGAGATCGCTCTTTTCGAGCTATTAAATGCGAAAAACACGTTATCTGGTGTTTTCACCCCTCCGCAGTGCGTTTGATATGCAGAACCGGCGACATCTTGGATTTCGTCGTGGTTCAAGCTGAGATATGCATTTTGTACGATAATCTTGGTGAGACTTCTGACAGAAGTATGCAGAATCATCTAGATCGCTTTTTTCGAGCTATTTAATGCGAGAAACACGTTTTCTGGTGTATTCACCACTCCACAGTACGTTTGACATGCAGAACCGGAGATATCTTGGTTTCCGTCGGGTTTCAAGCTGAGATATGCATTTTCTGCGATAATCCTGGTAAGACGTCTGTCAGAAGTATGCAGAATCTTCGAGATCGCTGTTTACGATCTACTTATTGCGAGAAACACGTTATCTGGTGGTTTTCACCACTCCACCGTGCGTTTGATATGCAGAACCGGCGACATTTTGATTTTAGTGAGGTTTCAAGCTGAGATATGCATTTTCTGCAAAAATCTTGGTGAGACTTCAGTCAGAAGTATGCAGAATCATCTGGATCGCTCGTTTCGAGATATTTAATGCGAGAAACACGTTTTCTGGTGTATTCACCACTCCACAGTACGTTTGACATGCAGAACCGGAGATAACTTGCTTTTCGTGAGGTTTCAAGCTGAGATATGCATTTTCTGCGATAATCTTGGTGAGACTTCTGTCAGAAGTATGCAGAATCTTCGAGATCGCTCTTTTCGAGCTACGTAATGCGAGAAACACGTTATCTGGTTGTTTTCGCCACTCCACAGTGCGTTTGATATGCAGATCCGGCGACATCTTGATTTTCGAGAGGTTTCAAGCTGAGATATGCATTTTCTGCGATTATATTGGTGAGACTTTAGTCAGAAGGATGCAGAATCATCCAGATCGCTCGTTTCGAGCTATTTAATGCGAGAAACACGTTTTCTGGTGTATTCACCACTCCACAGTACGTTTGACATGCAGAACCGGAGATATCTTGATTTCGGTCGGGTTTCAAGCTGAGATATGCATCTTCTACGATAATCTTGGTGAGTCTTCTGTCAGAAGTATGCAGAATCATCTAGATCGCTCTTTTCGAGCTATTTAGTGCGAGAAACACGTTTTCTGGTTTTTCACCACTCCACAGTACGTTTGATGTGCAGAACCGGAGATGACTTGGTTTTCGTGAGTTTTCAAGCTGAGATATGCATTTTCTGCGATAATCTTGGTGAGACTTCAGTCAGAAGTATGCAGAATCATCTAGATCGCTCTTTTCGAGCTATGTAATGCGAGAAACACGTTTTCTGGTGTTTTCGCCACCCCACAGTGCGTTTGATATGCAGAACCGGAGATATCTTGGTTTCGGTCGGGTTTCAAGCTGAGATATGCATTTTCTGCGATAATCTTGGTGCGACTTCAGTCAGAAGTATGCAGAATCATCTAGATCGCTCTTTTCGAGCTATTTAATGCGAGAAACACGATTTCTGGTGTTTTCACCACTCCACAGTACGTTTGATATGCAGAACCGGCGACATCTTGGATTTCGTCGGGTGTCAAGCTGAGATATGCATTTTCTACGATAATCTTGGTGAGACTTCTGTCAGAAGTATGCAGAATCTTCGAGATCGCTCTTTTCGAGCTACTTAATGCGAGAAACACGTTATCTGGTGTTTTCACCACTCCACAGTGCGTTTGATATGCAGAACCGGCGACATCTTGGATTTCGTCGGGTTTCAAGCTGAGATATGCAATTTCTGCGATAATCTTGGTGAGTCTTCTGTCAGAAGTACGCAGAATCATCGATATCGCTCTTTTCGAGCTATTTAATGCGAGAAACACGTTATCTGGTGTTTTGACCACTCCACAGTGTGTTTGATATGTAGAGCCGCCGATAACTTGGTTTTCGTGGGGTTTCCCGCTGAAATATGCATTTTCTGCGATAATCTTGGTGAGTCTTCTGTCAGAAGTATGCAGAATCATCGAGATCGCTCTATTCGAGCTATTTAATGCGAGAAACACGTTATCTGGTGTTTTCATCACTCCACAGGGCGTTTCATATGCAGAACCGGCGATATCTTGGTTTTCGTGGGGTTTCCGGCTCAGATATGCATTTTCTGCTATAATCTTGGTGAGACTTTAGTCAGAAGTATGCAGAATCATCTAGATCGCACGTTTCGAGCTATTTAATGCGACAAAACAAGTTTTCTGGTGTTTTCAACATTCCACAGAGCGTTTGATATGCAGAACCGTCGATATCTTGATTTTCATGGTGTTTCAAGCTGAGGTATGCATTTTCTGCGATAATCTGGGTGAGTCTTCTGTCAGAAGTATGCAGAACCATCTAGATCGCTCTTTTCGAGCTATTTAATGCGAGAAACACGTTTTCTGGTGTATTCACCACTCCACAGTACGTTTGATATGCAGAACCGGCGACATCTTGGATTTCGTCGGGTGTCAAGCTGAGATATGCATTTTCTACGATAATCTTGGTGAGACTTCTGTCAGAAGTATGCAGAATCTTCGAGATCGCTCTTTTCGAGCTACTTAATGCGAGAAACACGTTATCTGGTGTTTTCACCACTCCACAGTGCGTTTGATATGCAGAACCGGCGACATCTTGGATTTCGTCGGGTTTCAAGCTGAGATATGCATTTTCTACGATAATCTTGATGAGACTTCTGTCAGAAGTCTGCAGAATCTTCGAGATCGCTCTTTTCGAGCTACTTAATGCGAGAAACACGTTATCTGGTGTTTTCACCACTCCACAGTGCGTTTGATATACAGAACCGGCGACATCTTGGATTTTGTCGGGGTTCAAGCTGAGATATGCATTTTCTACGATAATCTTGGTGAGACTTCTGTCAGAAGTATGCAGAATCATCGGGATCGCTCTTTTCGAGCTATTTAATGCGAGAAACACGTTAGCTGGTGTTTTCACCACTCCACAGTGCGTTTGATATGCAGAACCGGCGACATCTTGGATTTCGTCGGGTTTCAAGCTGAGATATGTATTTTCTACAATAATCTTGGTGAGACTTCTGTCTGAAGTATGCAGAAACTTCGAGATAGCTCTTTTCGCGGTACTTAATGCGAGGAACACGTTATCTGGTGTTTCCACCACTCCACAGTGCGTTTGATATGCAGAACCGGTGATATCTTGGATTTCGTCGGGTTTCAAGCTGAGATATGCATTTTCTACGATAATCTTGGTGATACTTCTGTCAGAAGTATGCAGACTCATCGGGATCGCTCGTTTCGAGCTATGTAATGCGAGAAACACGTTATCTGGTTGTTTTCACCACTCCACAGTGCGTTTGATATGCAGAACCGGCGACATCTTGATTTTAGTGAGGTTTCAAGCTGAGATATGCATTTTCTGCAATAATCTTGGTGAGACTTCAGTGAGAAGTATGCAGAATCATCTGGATCGCTCGGTTTGAGCTGTTTAATGCGAAAAAACAAGTTCTCTGGTGTTTTCACCACTCCACAGTGCGTTTGATATGCAGAACCGGCGACATCTTGGATTTCGTCGGGTTTCAAGCTGAGATATGCATTTTCTACGATAATCTTGGTGATACTTCTGTCAGAAGTATGCAGACTCATCGGGATCGCTCGTTTCGAGCTATGTAATGCGAGAAACACGTTATCTGGTTGTTTTCACCACTCCACAGTGCGTTTGATATGCAGATCCGGCGACATCTTGATTTTCGAGAGGTTTCAAGCTGAGATATGCATTTTCTGCGATTATATTGGTGAGACTTTAGTCAGAAGGATGCAGAATCATCCAGATCGCTCGTTTCGAGCTATTTAATGCGAGAAACACGTTATCTGGTAGTTTTCGCCACTCCACAGTGCGTTTGATATGCTGATCCGGCGTCATCTTGATTTTCGTGAGGTTTCAAGCTGAGATATGCATTTTCTGCGATAATCTTGGTGAGACTTCAGTCAGAAGTATGCAGAATCATCTAGATCCCTCTCTTCGAGCTATTTAATTTGAGAAACACGTTATCTGGTGTTTTCACCACACCACAGTGCGTTTGATATGCAGAGCCGCCGATAACTTGGTTTTCGTGGAGTTTCCAGCTGAAATATGCATTTTCTGCTATAATCTTGGTGTTTCATCTATGAGAAGTATGCAGAATCATCCAGATCGCTCGTTTCGAGCTATTTAATGCAAAAAAACAGGTTTTCTGGTATTTTGACCACTCCACAGTGCGTTTGATATGTAGAGACGCCGATAACTTGGTTTTCGTGGGGTTTCCAGCTGAAATATGCATTTTCTGCGATAATCTTTGTGTTTCATCTATGAGAAGTATGCAGAATGATCCAGAACGCTCTTTCCGAGCAAGTTAATGCGAGTAACACGTTTTCTGGTGTTTTCACCACTCCACAGTGCGTCTGATATGCAGAACCGGCGATATCTTGGTTTTCGTGGGGTTTCAAGCTGAGATATGCATTTTCTGCGATAATATTGGTAAGACTTCAGTTAGAAGTATGCAGAATCACCTAGATCGCTCGTTTCGAGCTATTTAATGCGAGAAACACGTTATCTGGTTGTTTTCACCACTCCACAGTGCGTTTGATATGTAGAGCCGCCGATAACTTGGTTTTCGTGGGGTTTCCAGCTGAAATATGCATTTTCTGCGATAATCTTGGTGAGTCTTCTGACAGAAGTATGCAGAATCATCGAGATCGCTCTATTCGAGCTATTTAATGCGAGAAACACGTTATCTGGTGTTTTCATCACTCCACAGGGCGTTTGATATGCAGAACCGGCGATATCTTGGTTTTCGTGTGGTTTCCAGCTCAGATATGCATTTTCTGCGATAATCTGGGTGAGTCTTCTGTCAGAAGTATGCAGAATCATCTAGATCGCTCTTTTCGAGCTATTTAATGCGAGAAACACGTTATCTGGTGTTTTCACCACTCCACAGTGCGTTTGATATGCAGAACCGGCGACATCTTGGATTTCGTCGGGTTTCAAGCTGAGATATGCATTTTCTACGATAATCTTGATGAGACTTCTGTCAGAAGTATGCAGAATCTTCGAGATCGCTCTTTTCGAGCTACTTAATGCGAGAAACACGTTATCTGGTGTTTTCACCACTCCACCGTGCGTTTGATATGCAGAACGGGCGACATCTTAATTTTAGTGAGGTTTCAAGCTGAGATATGCATTTTCTGCAATAATCTTGGTGAGATTTCATTCAGAAGTGTGCAGAATCATCTGGATCGCTCGTTTCAGGATATTTAATGCGAGAAACACGTTATCTGGTGTTTTCACCCCTCCGCAGTGCGTTTGATATGCAGAACCGGCGACATCTTGATTTTAGTGAGGTTTCAAGCTGAGATATGCATTTTCTGCGATAATCTTGGTGAGACTTCTGTCAGAAGTATGCAGAATCTTCGAGATCGCTGTTTTCGATCTACTTAATGCGAGAAACACGTTATCTGGTTGTTTTCACCACTCCACCGTGCGTTTGATATGCAGAACCGGCGACATCTTGATTTTAGTGATGTTTCAAGCTGAGATATGTATTTTCTGCGATAATCTTGGTGAGACTTCTGTCAGAAGTATGCAGAATCTTCGAGATCGCTGTTTTCGAGCTACTTAATGCGAGAAACACGTTATCTGGTTGTTTTCGCCACTCCACAGTGCGTTTGATATGCAGATCCGGCGACATCTTGATTTTCGTGAGGTTTCAAGCTGAGATATGCATTTTCTGCGATTATATTGGTGAGACTTTAGTCAGAAGGATGCAGAATCATCCAGATCGCTCGTTTCGAGCTATTTAATGCGAGAAACACGTTTTCTGGTTGTTTTCACCACTCCACAGTGCGTTTGATATGCAGAACCGGCGACATCTTGGATTTCGGTCGGGTTTCAAGCTGCGATATGCATCTTCTACGATAATCTTGGTGAGTCTTCTGTCAGAAGTATGCAGAATCATCTAGATCGCTCTTTTCGAGCTATGTAATGCGAGAAACACGTTTTCTGGTGTTTTCGCCACCCCACAGTGCGTTTGATATGCAGAACCGGAGATATCTTGGTTTCGGTCGGGTTTAAAGCTGAGATATGCATTTTCTACGATAATCTTGGTGATACTTCTGTCAGAAGTATGCAGACTCATCGGGATCGCTCGTTTCGAGCTATGTAATGCGAGAAACACGTTATCTGGTTGTTTTCACCACTCCACAGTGCGTTTGATATGCAGAACCGGCGACATCTTGATTTTAGTGAGGTTTCAAGCTGAGATATGCATTTTCTGCAATGAAGTTGGTGAGACTTCAGTGAGAAGTATGCAGAATCATCTGGATCGCTCGGTTTGAGCTATTTAATGCGAAAAAACAAGTTCTCTGGTGTTTTCACCACTCCACAGTGCGTTTGATATGCAGAACCGGCGACATCTTGGATTTCGTCGGGGTTCAAGCTGAGATATGCATTTTCTACGATAATCTTGGTGAGACTTCTGTCAGAAGTATGCAGAATCTTCGAGATCGCTCTTTTCGAGCTACTTAATGCGAGAAACACGTTATCTGGTGTTTTCACCACTCCACCGTGCGTTTGATATGCAGAACGGGCGACATCTTAATTTTAGTTAAGTTTCAAGCTGAGATATGCATTTTCTGCGATTATATTGGTGAGACTTTAGTCAGAAGGATGCAGAATCATCTGGATCGCTCGTTTCGAGATATTTAATGCGAGAAACACGTTTTCTGGTGTATTCACCACTCCACAGTACGTGTGACATGCAGAACCGGAGAGAACTTGCTTTTCGTGAGGTTCCAAGCTGAGATATGCATTTTCTGCGATAATCTTGGTGAGACTTCAGTCAGAAGTATGCAGAATCATCTAGATCGCTCTTTTCGAGCTATTTAATGCGAGAAACACGTTTTCTGGTGTTTTCGCCACCCCACAGTGCGTTTGATATGCAGAACCGGAGATATCTTGGTTTCGGTCGGGTTTCAAGCTGAGATATGCATTTTCTGCGATGATCTTGGTGTGACTTCAGTCAGAAGTATGCAGAATCATCTAGATCGCTCTTTTCGAGCTATTTAATGCGAGAAACACGTTTTCTTGTGTTTTCGCCACCCCACAGTCCGTTTGATGTGCAGAACCGGAGATAACTTGATTGTCGTGGTGTTTCAAGCTGAGGTATACATTTTCTGCGATAATCTTGGTGAGTCTTCTGTCAGAAGTATGCAGAATCATCTAGATCGTTCTTTTCGAGCTACTTAATGCGAGAAACACGTTATCTGGTGCTTTCACCACTCCACAGTGCGTTTGATATGCAGAACCGCCGATAACCTGGTTTTCGTGGGGTTTCCAGCTGAAATATGCATTTTCTGCGATAAGCTTGGTGTGTCTTCTGTCAGAAGTATGCAGAATTATCGAGATCGCTCTTTTCGAGCTATTAAATGCGAAAAACACGTTATCTGGTGTTTTCACCCCTCCGCAGTGCGTTTGATATGCAGAACCGGCGACATCTTGGATTTCGTCGTGGTTCAAGCTGAGATATGCATTTTGTACGATAATCTTGGTGAGACTTCTGACAGAAGTATGCAGAATCATCTAGATCGCTTTTTTCGAGCTATTTAATGCGAGAAACACGTTTTCTGGTGTATTCACCACTCCACAGTACGTTTGACATGCAGAACCGGAGATATCTTGGTTTCCGTCGGGTTTCAAGCTGAGATATGCATTTTCTGCGATAATCCTGGAAAGACGTCTGTCAGAAGTATGCAGAATCATCTAGATCGCTCTTTTCGAGCTATTTAGTGCGAGAAACACGTTTTCTGGTTTTTCACCACTCCACAGTACGTTTGATGTGCAGAACCGGAGATGACTTGGTTTTCGTGAGTTTTCAAGCTGAGATATGCATTTTCTGCGATAATCTTGGTGAGACTTCAGTCAGAAGTATGCAGAATCATCTAGATCGCTCTTTTCGAGCTATGTAATGCGAGAAACACGTTTTCTGGTGTTTTCGCCACCCCACAGTGCGTTTGATATGCAGAACCGGAGATATCTTGGTTTCGGTCGGGTTTCAAGCTGAGATATGCATTTTCTGCGATAATCTTGGTGCGACTTCAGTCAGAAGTATGCAGAATCATCTAGATCGCTCTTTTCGAGCTATTTAATGCGAGAAACACGTTTTCTGGTGTATTCACCACTCCACAGTACGTTTGACATGCAGAACCGGAGATATCTTGATTTCGGTCGGGTTTCAAGTTGAGATATGCATTTTCTACGATAATCTTGGTGAGTCTTCTGTCAGAAGTATGCAGAATCATCTAGATCGCTCTTTTCGAGCTATTTAGTGCGAGAAACACGATTTCTGGTGTTTTCACCACTCCACAGTACGTTTGATATGCAGAACCGGCGACATCTTGGATTTCGTCGGGTGTCAAGCTGAGATATGCATTTTCTACGATAATCTTGGTGAGACTTCTGTCAGAAGTATGCAGAATCTTCGAGATCGCTCTTTTCGAGCTACTTAATGCGAGAAACACGTTATCTGGTGTTTTCACCACTCCACAGTGCGTTTGATATGCAGAACCGGCGACATCTTGGATTTCGTCGGGTTTCAAGCTGAGATATGCAATTTCTGCGATAATCTTGGTGAGTCTTCTGTCAGAAGTACGCAGAATCATCGATATCGCTCTTTTCGAGCTATTTAATGCGAGAAACACGTTATCTGGTGTTTTGACCACTCCACAGTGTGTTTGATATGTAGAGCCGCCGATAACTTGGTTTTCGTGGGGTTTCCCGCTGAAATATGCATTTTCTGCGATAATCTTGGTGAGTCTTCTGTCAGAAGTATGCAGAATCATCGAGATCGCTCTATTCGAGCTATTTAATGCGAGAAACACGTTATCTGGTGTTTTCATCACTCCACAGGGCGTTTCATATGCAGAACCGGCGATATCTTGGTTTTCGTGGGGTTTCCGGCTCAGATATGCATTTTCTGCGATAATCTTGGTGAGACTTTAGTCAGAAGTATGCAGAATCATCTAGATCGCACGTTTCGAGCTATTTAATGCGACAAAACAAGTTTTCTGGTGTTTTCAACATTCCACAGAGCGTTTGATATGCAGAACCGTCGATATCTTGATTTTCATGGTGTTTCAAGCTGAGGTATGCATTTTCTGCGATAATCTGGGTGAGTCTTCTGTCAGAAGTATGCAGAACCATCTAGATCGCTCTTTTCGAGCTATTTAATGCGAGAAACACGTTTTCTGGTGTATTCACCACTCCACAGTACGTTTGATATGCAGAACCGGCGACATCTTGGATTTCGTCGGGTGTCAAGCTGAGATATGCATTTTCTACGATAATCTTGGTGAGACTTCTGTCAGAAGTATGCAGAATCTTCGAGATCGCTCTTTTCGAGCTACTTAATGCGAGAAACACGTTATCTGGTGTTTTCACCACTCCACAGTGCGTTTGATATGCAGAACCGGCGACATCTTGGATTTCGTCGGGTTTCAAGCTGAGATATGCATTTTCTACGATAATCTTGATGAGACTTCTGTCAGAAGTCTGCAGAATCTTCGAGATCGCTCTTTTCGAGCTACTTAATGCGAGAAACACGTTATCTGGTGTTTTCACCACTCCACAGTGCGTTTGATATACAGAACCGGCGACATCTTGGATTTTGTCGGGGTTCAAGCTGAGATATGCATTTTCTACGATAATCTTGGTGAGACTTCTGTCAGAAGTATGCAGAATCATCGGGATCGCTCTTTTCGAGCTATTTAATGCGAGAAACACGTTAGCTGGTGTTTTCACCACTCCACAGTGCGTTTGATATGCAGAACCGGCGACATCTTGGATTTCGTCGGGTTTCAAGCTGAGATATGTATTTTCTACAATAATCTTGGTGAGACTTCTGTCTGAAGTATGCAGAAACTTCGAGATAGCTCTTTTCGCGGTACTTAATGCGAGGAACACGTTATCTGGTGTTTCCACCACTCCACAGTGCGTTTGATATGCAGACCCGGTGATATCTTGGATTTCGTCGGGTTTCAAGCTGAGATATGCATTTTCTACGATAATCTTGGTGATACTTCTGTCAGAAGTATGCAGACTCATCGGGATCGCTCGTTTCGAGCTATGTAATGCGAGAAACACGTTATCTGGTTGTTTTCACCACTCCACAGTGCGTTTGATATGCAGAACCGGCGACATCTTGATTTTAGTGAGGTTTCAAGCTGAGATATGCATTTTCTGCAATAATCTTGGTGAGACTTCAGTGAGAAGTATGCAGAATCATCTGGATCGCTCGGTTTGAGCTATTTAATGCGAAAAAACAAGTTCTCTGGTGTTTTCACCACTCCACAGTGCGTTTGATATGCAGAACCGGCGACATCTTGGATTTCGTCGGGGTTCAAGCTGAGATATGCATTTTCTACGATAATCTTGGTGAGACTTCTGTCAGTAGTATGCAGAATCTTCGAGATCGCTCTTTTCGAGCTACTTAATGCGAGAAACACGTTATCTGGTGTTTTCACCACTCCACCCTGCGTTTGATATGCAGAACGGGCGACATCTTAATTTTAGTGAGGTTTCAAGCTGAGATATGCATTTTCTGCAATAATCTTGGTGAGATTTCATTCAGAAGTGTGCAGAATCATCTGGATCGCTCGTTTCGAGATATTTAATGCGAGAAACACGTTTTCTGGTGTATTCACCACTCCACAGTACGTGTGACATGCAGAACCGGAGATAACTTGCTTTTCGTGAGGTTTCAAGCTGAGATATGCATTTTCTGCGATAATCTTGGTGAGACTTCAGTCAGAAGTATGCAGAATCATCTAGATCGCACTTTTCGAGCTATTTAATGCGAGAAACACGTTTTCTGGTGTTTTCGCCACCCCACAGTGCGTTTGATATGCAGAACCGGAGATATCTTGGTTTCGGTCGGGTTTCAAGCTGAGATATGCATTTTCTGCGATGATCTTGGTGAGACTTCAGTCAGAAGTATGCAGAATCATCTAGATCGCTCTTTTCGAGCTATTTAATGCGAGAAACACGTTTTCTGGTGTTTTGACCACTCCACAGTGTGTTTGATATGTAGAGCCGCCGATAACTTGGTTTTCGTGGGGTTTCCAGCTGAAATATGCATTTTCTGCGATAATCGTGGTGTTTCATCTATGAGAAGTATGCAGAATCATCGTAAACGCTCTTTTCGAGCTAGTTAATGCGAGAAACACGTTTTCTGGAGTTTTCACCACTCCACAGTACGTTTGACATGCAGTAACGGAGATATCTTGGTTTCGGTCGGGTTTCAAGCTGAGATATGCATTTTCTGCGATAATCTTGGTGAGACTTCAGTTAGAAGTATGCAGAATCATCTAGATCGCTCGTTTCGAGCTATTTAATGCGAAAAAACAAGTTTTCTGGTGTTTTGACCGCTCCACAGTGCGTTTGATATGTTGAGCCGCCGATAACTTGGTTTTCGTGAGGTTTCAAGCTGAGATATGCAATTTCTGCGATAATCTTGGTGAGTCTTCTGTCAGAAGTACGCAGAATCATCGATATCGCTCTTTTCGAGCTATTTAATGCGAGAAACACGTTATCTGGTGTTTTGACCACTCCACAGTGTGTTTGATATGTAGAGCCGCCGATAACTTGGTTTTCGTGGGGTTTCCAGCTGAAATATGCATTTTCTGCGATAATCTTGGTGAGTCTTCTGTCAGAAGTATGCAGAATCATCGAGATCGCTCTATTCGAGCTATTTAATGCGAGAAACACGTTATCTGGTGTTTTCATCACTCCACAGGGCGTTTGATATGCAGAACCGGCGATATCTTGGTTTTCGTGGGGTTTCCAGCTCAGATATGCATTTTCTGCGATAATCTTGGTGAGACTTTAGTCAGAAGTATGCAGAATCATCTAGATCGCACGTTTCGAGCTATTTAATGCGACAAAACAAGTTTTCTGGTGTTTTCAACATTCCACAGAGCGTTTGATATGCAGAACCGTCGATATCTTGATTTTCATGGTGTTTCAAGCTGAGGTATGCATTTTCTGCGATAATCTGGGTGAGTCTTCTGTCAGAAGTATGCAGAATCATCTAGATCGCTCTTTTCGAGCTATTTAATGCGAGAAACACGTTTTCTGGTGTATTCACCACTCCACAGTACGTTTGATATGCAGAACCGGCGACATCTTGGATTTCGTCGGGTGTCAAGCTGAGATATGCATTTTCTACGATAATCTTGGTGAGACTTCTGTCAGAAGTATGCAGAATCTTCGAGATCGCTCTTTTCGAGCTACTTAATGCGAGAAACACGTTATCTGGTGTTTTCACCACTCCACAGTGCGTTTGATATGCAGAACCGGCGACATCTTGGATTTCGTCGGGTTTCAAGCTGAGATATGCATTTTCTACGATAATCTTGATGAGACTTCTGTCAGAAGTCTGCAGAATCTTCGAGATCGCTCTTTTCGAGCTACTAAATGCGAGAAACACGTTATCTGGTGTTTTCACCACTCCACAGTACGTTTGATGTGCAGAACCGGAGATGACATGGTTTTCGTGAGGTTTCAAGCTGAGATATGCATTTTCTGCGATAATCTTGGTGAGACTTCAGTCAGAAGTATGCAGAATCATCTAGATCGCTCTTTTCGAGCTATGTAATGCGAGAAACACGTTTTCTGGTGTTTTCGCCACCCCACAGTGCGTTTGATATGCAGAACCGGAGATATCTTGGTTTCGGTCGGGTTTCAAGCTGAGATATGCATTTTCTGCGATAATCTTGGTGCGACTTCAGTCAGAAGTATGCAGAATCATCTAGATCGCTCTTTTCGAGCTATTTAATGCGAGAAACACGTTTTCTGGTGTATTCACCACTCCACAGTACGTTTGACATGCAGAACCGGAGATATCTTGATTTCGGTCGGGTTTCAAGTTGAGATATGCATTTTCTACGATAATCTTGGTGAGTCTTCTGTCAGAAGTATGCAGAATCATCTAGATCGCTCTTTTCGAGCTATTTAGTGCGAGAAACACCATTTCTGGTGTTTTCACCACTCCACAGTACATTTGATATGCAGAACCGGCGACATCTTGGATTTCGTCGGGTGTCAAGCTGAGATATGTATTTTCCACGATAATCTTGGTGAGACTTCTGTCAGAAGTATGTAGAAACTTCGAGATCGCTCTTTTCGAGCTATGTAATGCGAGAAACACGTTTTCTGGTGTTTTCGCCACCCCACAGTGCGTTTGATATGCAGAACCGGAGATATCTTGGTTTCGGTCGGGTTTCAAGCTGAGATATGCATTTTCTGCGATAATCTTGGTGCGACTTCAGTCAGAAGTATGCAGAATCATCTAGATCGCACTTTTCGAGCTATTTAATGCGAGAAACACGTTTTCTGGTGTATTCACCACTCCACAGTACGTTTGACATGCAGAACCGGAGATATCTTGATTTCGGTCGGGTTTCAAGTTGAGATATGCATTTTCTACGATAATCTTGGTGAGTCTTCTGTCAGAAGTATGCAGAATCATCTAGATCGCTCTTTTCGAGCTATTTAGTGCGAGAAACACGATTTCTGGTGTTTTCACCTCTCCACAGTACATTTGATATGCAGAACCGGCGACATCTTGGATTTCGTCGGGTGTCAACCTGAGATATGCATTTTCTGCGATAATCTTTTTGCGACTTCAGTCAGAAGTATGCAGAATCATCTAGATCGCTCTTTTCGAGCTATTTAATGCGAGAAACACGTTTTCTGGTGTTTTCGCCACCCCACAGTGCGTTTGATATGCAGAACCGGAGATATCTTGGTTTCGGTCGGGTTTCAAGCTGAGATATGCATTTTCTGCGATGATCTTGGTGTGACTTCAGTCAGAAGTATGCAGAATCATCTAGATCGCTCTTTTCGAGCTATTTAATGCGAGAAACACGTTTTCTTGTGTTTTCGCCACCCCACAGTCCGTTTGATGTGCAGAACCGGAGATAACTTGATTGTCGTGGTGTTTCAAGCTGAGGTATACATTTTCTGCGATAATCTTGGTGAGTCTTCTGTCAGAAGTATGCAGAATCATCTAGATCGTTCTTTTCGAGCTACTTAATGCGAGAAACACGTTATCTGGTGCTTTCACCACTCCACAGTGCGTTTGATATGCAGAACCGCCGATAACCTGGTTTTCGTGGGGTTTCCAGCTGAAATATGCATTTTCTGCGATAAGCTTGGTGTGTCTTCTGTCAGAAGTATGCAGAATTATCGAGATCGCTCTTTTCGAGCTATTAAATGCGAAAAACACGTTATCTGGTGTTTTCACCCCTCCGCAGTGCGTTTGATATGCAGAACCGGCGACATCTTGGATTTCGTCGTGGTTCAAGCTGAGATATGCATTTTGTACGATAATCTTGGTGAGACTTCTGACAGAAGTATGCAGAATCATCTAGATCGCTTTTTTCGAGCTATTTAATGCGAGAAACACGTTTTCTGGTGTATTCACCACTCCACAGTACGTTTGACATGCAGAACCGGAGATATCTTGGTTTCCGTCGGGTTTCAAGCTGAGATATGCATTTTCTGCGATAATCCTGGTAAGACGTCTGTCAGAAGTATGCAGAATCATCTAGATCGCTCTTTTCGAGCTATTTAGTGCGAGAAACACGTTTTCTGGTTTTTCACCACTCCACAGTACGTTTGATGTGCAGAACCGGAGATGACTTGGTTTTCGTGAGTTTTCAAGCTGAGATATGCATTTTCTGCGATAATCTTGGTGAGACTTCAGTCAGAAGTATGCAGAATCATCTAGATCGCTCTTTTCGAGCTATGTAATGCGAGAAACACGTTTTCTGGTGTTTTCGCCACCCCACAGTGCGTTTGATATGCAGAACCGGAGATATCTTGGTTTCGGTCGGGTTTCAAGCTGAGATATGCATTTTCTGCGATAATCTTGGTGCGACTTCAGTCAGAAGTATGCAGAATCATCTAGATCGCTCTTTTCGAGCTATTTAATGCGAGAAACACGTTTTCTGGTGTATTCACCACTCCACAGTACGTTTGACATGCAGAACCGGAGATATCTTGATTTCGGTCGGGTTTCAAGTTGAGATATGCATTTTCTACGATAATCTTGGTGAGTCTTCTGTCAGAAGTATGCAGAATCATCTAGATCGCTCTTTTCGAGCTATTTAGTGCGAGAAACACGATTTCTGGTGTTTTCACCACTCCACAGTACGTTTGATATGCAGAACCGGCGACATCTTGGATTTCGTCGGGTGTCAAGCTGAGATATGCATTTTCTACGATAATCTTGGTGAGACTTCTGTCAGAAGTATGCAGAATCTTCGAGATCGCTCTTTTCGAGCTACTTAATGCGAGAAACACGTTATCTGGTGTTTTCACCACTCCACAGTGCGTTTGATATGCAGAACCGGCGACATCTTGGATTTCGTCGGGTTTCAAGCTGAGATATGCAATTTCTGCGATAATCTTGGTGAGTCTTCTGTCAGAAGTACGCAGAATCATCGATATCGCTCTTTTCGAGCTATTTAATGCGAGAAACACGTTATCTGGTGTTTTGACCACTCCACAGTGTGTTTGATATGTAGAGCCGCCGATAACTTGGTTTTCGTGGGGTTTCCCGCTGAAATATGCATTTTCTGCGATAATCTTGGTGAGTCTTCTGTCAGAAGTATGCAGAATCATCGAGATCGCTCTATTCGAGCTATTTAATGCGAGAAACACGTTATCTGGTGTTTTCATCACTCCACAGGGCGTTTCATATGCAGAACCGGCGATATCTTGGTTTTCGTGGGGTTTCCGGCTCAGATATGCATTTTCTGCGATAATCTTGGTGAGACTTTAGTCAGAAGTATGCAGAATCATCTAGATCGCACGTTTCGAGCTATTTAATGCGACAAAACAAGTTTTCTGGTGTTTTCAACATTCCACAGAGCGTTTGATATGCAGAACCGTCGATATCTTGATTTTCATGGTGTTTCAAGCTGAGGTATGCATTTTCTGCGATAATCTGGGTGAGTCTTCTGTCAGAAGTATGCAGAACCATCTAGATCGCTCTTTTCGAGCTATTTAATGCGAGAAACACGTTTTCTGGTGTATTCACCACTCCACAGTACGTTTGATATGCAGAACCGGCGACATCTTGGATTTCGTCGGGTGTCAAGCTGAGATATGCATTTTCTACGATAATCTTGGTGAGACTTCTGTCAGAAGTATGCAGAATCTTCGAGATCGCTCTTTTCGAGCTACTTAATGCGAGAAACACGTTATCTGGTGTTTTCACCACTCCACAGTGCGTTTGATATGCAGAACCGGCGACATCTTGGATTTCGTCGGGTTTCAAGCTGAGATATGCATTTTCTACGATAATCTTGATGAGACTTCTGTCAGAAGTCTGCAGAATCTTCGAGATCGCTCTTTCCGAGCTACTTAATGCGAGAAACACGTTATCTGGTGTTTTCACCACTCCACAGTGCGTTTGATATACAGAACCGGCGACATCTTGGATTTTGTCGGGGTTCAAGCTGAGATATGCATTTTCTACGATAATCTTGGTGAGACTTCTGTCAGAAGTATGCAGAATCATCGGGATCGCTCTTTTCGAGCTATTTAATGCGAGAAACACGTTAGCTGGTGTTTTCACCACTCCACAGTGCGTTTGATATGCAGAACCGGCGACATCTTGGATTTCGTCGGGTTTCAAGCTGAGATATGTATTTTCTACAATAATCTTGGTGAGACTTCTGTCTGAAGTATGCAGAAACTTCGAGATAGCTCTTTTCGCGGTACTTAATGCGAGGAACACGTTATCTGGTGTTTCCACCACTCCACAGTGCGTTTGATATGCAGACCCGGTGATATCTTGGATTTCGTCGGGTTTCAAGCTGAGATATGCATTTTCTACGATAATCTTGGTGATACTTCTGTCAGAAGTATGCAGACTCATCGGGATCGCTCGTTTCGAGCTATGTAATGCGAGAAACACGTTATCTGGTTGTTTTCACCACTCCACAGTGCGTTTGATATGCAGAACCGGCGACATCTTGATTTTAGTGAGGTTTCAAGCTGAGATATGCATATTCTGCAATAATCTTGGTGAGACTTCAGTGAGAAGTATGCAGAATCATCTGGATCGCTCGGTTTGAGCTATTTAATGCGAAAAAACAAGTTCTCTGGTGTTTTCACCACTCCACAGTGCGTTTGATATGCAGAACCGGCGACATCTTGGATTTCGTCGGGGTTCAAGCTGAGATATGCATTTTCTACGATAATCTTGGTGAGACTTCTGTCAGTAGTATGCAGAATCTTCGAGATCGCTCTTTTCGAGCTACTTAATGCGAGAAACACGTTATCTGGTGTTTTCACCACTCCACCCTGCGTTTGATATGCAGAACGGGCGACATCTTAATTTTAGTGAGGTTTCAAGCTGAGATATGCATTTTCTGCAATAATCTTGGTGAGATTTCATTCAGAAGTGTGCAGAATCATCTGGATCGCTCGTTTCGAGATATTTAATGCGAGAAACACGTTTTCTGGTGTATTCACCACTCCACAGTACGTGTGACATGCAGAACCGGAGATAACTTGCTTTTCGTGAGGTTTCAAGCTGAGATATGCATTTTCTGCGATAATCTTGGTGAGACTTCAGTCAGAAGTATGCAGAATCATCTAGATCGCACTTTTCGAGCTATTTAATGCGAGAAACACGTTTTCTGGTGTTTTCGCCACCCCACAGTGCGTTTGATATGCAGAACCGGAGATATCTTGGTTTCGGTCGGGTTTCAAGCTGAGATATGCATTTTCTGCGATGATCTTGGTGAGACTTCAGTCAGAAGTATGCAGAATCATCTAGATCGCTCTTTTCGAGCTATTTAATGCGAGAAACACGTTTTCTGGTGTTTTGACCACTCCACAGTGTGTTTGATATGTAGAGCCGCCGATAACTTGGTTTTCGTGGGGTTTCCAGCTGAAATATGCATTTTCTGCGATAATCGTGGTGTTTCATCTATGAGAAGTATGCAGAATCATCGTAAACGCTCTTTTCGAGCTAGTTAATGCGAGAAACACGTTTTCTGGAGTTTTCACCACTCCACAGTACGTTTGACATGCAGTAACGGAGATATCTTGGTTTCGGTCGGGTTTCAAGCTGAGATATGCATTTTCTGCGATAATCTTGGTGAGACTTCAGTTAGAAGTATGCAGAATCATCTAGATCGCTCGTTTCGAGCTATTTAATGCGAAAAAACAAGTTTTCTGGTGTTTTGACCGCTCCACAGTGCGTTTGATATGTTGAGCCGCCGATAACTTGGTTTTCGTGAGGTTTCAAGCTGAGATATGCAATTTCTGCGATAATCTTGGTGAGTCTTCTGTCAGAAGTACGCAGAATCATCGATATCGCTCTTTTCGAGCTATTTAATGCGAGAAACACGTTATCTGGTGTTTTGACCACTCCACAGTGTGTTTGATATGTAGAGCCGCCGATAACTTGGTTTTCGTGGGGTTTCCAGCTGAAATATGCATTTTCTGCGATAATCTTGGTGAGTCTTCTGTCAGAAGTATGCAGAATCATCGAGATCGCTCTATTCGAGCTATTTAATGCGAGAAACACGTTATCTGGTGTTTTCATCACTCCACAGGGCGTTTGATATGCAGAACCGGCGATATCTTGGTTTTCGTGGGGTTTCCAGCTCAGATATGCATTTTCTGCGATAATCTTGGTGAGACTTTAGTCAGAAGTATGCAGAATCATCTAGATCGCACGTTTCGAGCTATTTAATGCGACAAAACAAGTTTTCTGGTGTTTTCAACATTCCACAGAGCGTTTGATATGCAGAACCGTCGATATCTTGATTTTCATGGTGTTTCAAGCTGAGGTATGCATTTTCTGCGATAATCTGGGTGAGTCTTCTGTCAGAAGTATGCAGAATCATCTAGATCGCTCTTTTCGAGCTATTTAATGCGAGAAACACGTTTTCTGGTGTATTCACCACTCCACAGTACGTTTGATATGCAGAACCGGCGACATCTTGGATTTCGTCGGGTGTCAAGCTGAGATATGCATTTTCTACGATAATCTTGGTGAGACTTCTGTCAGAAGTATGCAGAATCTTCGAGATCGCTCTTTTCGAGCTACTTAATGCGAGAAACACGTTATCTGGTGTTTTCACCACTCCACAGTGCGTTTGATATGCAGAACCGGCGACATCTTGGATTTCGTCGGGTTTCAAGCTGAGATATGCATTTTCTACGATAATCTTGATGAGACTTCTGTCAGAAGTCTGCAGAATCTTCGAGATCGCTCTTTTCGAGCTACTAAATGCGAGAAACACGTTATCTGGTGTTTTCACCACTCCACAGTACGTTTGATGTGCAGAACCGGAGATGACATGGTTTTCGTGAGGTTTCAAGCTGAGATATGCATTTTCTGCGATAATCTTGGTGAGACTTCAGTCAGAAGTATGCAGAATCATCTAGATCGCTCTTTTCGAGCTATGTAATGCGAGAAACACGTTTTCTGGTGTTTTCGCCACCCCACAGTGCGTTTGATATGCAGAACCGGAGATATCTTGGTTTCGGTCGGGTTTCAAGCTGAGATATGCATTTTCTGCGATAATCTTGGTGCGACTTCAGTCAGAAGTATGCAGAATCATCTAGATCGCTCTTTTCGAGCTATTTAATGCGAGAAACACGTTTTCTGGTGTATTCACCACTCCACAGTACGTTTGACATGCAGAACCGGAGATATCTTGATTTCGGTCGGGTTTCAAGTTGAGATATGCATTTTCTACGATAATCTTGGTGAGTCTTCTGTCAGAAGTATGCAGAATCATCTAGATCGCTCTTTTCGAGCTATTTAGTGCGAGAAACACCATTTCTGGTGTTTTCACCACTCCACAGTACATTTGATATGCAGAACCGGCGACATCTTGGATTTCGTCGGGTGTCAAGCTGAGATATGTATTTTCCACGATAATCTTGGTGAGACTTCTGTCAGAAGTATGTAGAAACTTCGAGATCGCTCTTTTCGAGCTATGTAATGCGAGAAACACGTTTTCTGGTGTTTTCGCCACCCCACAGTGCGTTTGATATGCAGAACCGGAGATATCTTGGTTTCGGTCGGGTTTCAAGCTGAGATATGCATTTTCTGCGATAATCTTGGTGCGACTTCAGTCAGAAGTATGCAGAATCATCTAGATCGCACTTTTCGAGCTATTTAATGCGAGAAACACGTTTTCTGGTGTATTCACCACTCCACAGTACGTTTGACATGCAGAACCGGAGATATCTTGATTTCGGTCGGGTTTCAAGTTGAGATATGCATTTTCTACGATAATCTTGGTGAGTCTTCTGTCAGAAGTATGCAGAATCATCTAGATCGCTCTTTTCGAGCTATTTAGTGCGAGAAACACGATTTCTGGTGTTTTCACCTCTCCACAGTACATTTGATATGCAGAACCGGCGACATCTTGGATTTCGTCGGGTGTCAACCTGAGATATGCATTTTCTGCGATAATCTTGGTGAGACTTCAGTCAGAAGTATGCAGAATCATCTAGATCGCTCTTTTCGAGCTATGTAATGCGAGAAACACGTTTTCTGGTGTTTTCGCCACCCCACAGTGCGTTTGATATGCAGAACCGGAGATATCTTGGTTTCGGTCGGGTTTCAAGCTGAGATATGCATTTTCTGCGATAATCTTGGTGAGACTTCAGTCAGAAGTATGCAGAATCATCTAGATCGCTCTTTTCGAGCTATTTAGTGCGAGAAACATGATTTCTGGTGTTTTCACCACTCCACAGTACATTTGATATGCAGAACCGGCGACATCTTGGATTTCGTCGGGTGTCAAGCTGAGATATGTATTTTCTACGATAATCTTGGTGAGACTTCTGTCAGAAGTATGTAGAAACTTCGAGATCGCTCTCTTCGAGCTACTTAATGCGAGAAACACGTTAGCTGGTGTTTTCACCACTCCACAGTGCGTTTGATATGCAGAACCGGCGACATCTTGGATTTCGTCGGGTTTCAAGCTGAGATATGTATTTTCTACAATAATCTTGGTGAGACTTCTGTCTGAAGTATGCAGAAACTTCGAGATAGCTCTTTTCGCGGTACTTAATGCGAGGAACACGTTATCTGGTGTTTCCACCACTCCACAGTGCGTTTGATATGCAGAACCGGTGATATCTTGGATTTCGTCGGGTTTCAAGCTGAGATATGCATTTTCTACGATAATCTTGGTGATACTTCTGTCAGAAGTATGCAGACTCATCGGGATCGCTCGTTTCGAGCTATGTAATGCGAGAAACACGTTATCTGGTTGTTTTCACCACTCCACAGTGCGTTTGATATGCAGAACCGGCGACATCTTGATTTTAGTGAGGTTTCAAGCTGAGATATGCATTTTCTGCAATAATCTTGGTGAGACTTCAGTGAGAAGTATGCAGAATCATCTGGATCGCTCGTTTCGAGATATTTAATGCGAGAAACACGTTTTCTGGTGTATTCACCACTCCACAGTACGTGTGACATGCAGAACCGGAGATAACTTGCTTTTCGTGAGGTTTCAAGCTGAGATATGCATTTTCTGCGATAATCTTGGTGAGACTTCAGTCAGAAGTATGCAGAATCATCTAGATCGCTCGTTTCGAGCTATTTAATGCGAAAAAACAAGTTTTCTGGTGTTTTGACCACTCCACAGTGCGTTTGATATGTTGAGCCGCCGATAACTTGGTTTTCGTGAGGTTTCAAGCTGAGATATGCAATTTCTGCGATAATCTTGGTGAGTCTTCTGTCAGAAGTACGCAGAATCATCGATATCGCTCTTTTCGAGCTATTTAATGCGAGAAACACGTTATCTGGTGTTTTGACCACTCCACAGTGTGTTTGATATGTAGAGCCGCCGATAACTTGGTTTTCGTGGGGTTTCCAGCTGAAATATGCATTTTCTGCGATAATCGTGGTGTTTCATCTATGAGAAGTATGCAGAATCATCGTAAACGCTCTTTTCGAGCTAGTTAATGCGAGAAACACGTTTTCTGGAGTTTTCACCACTCCACAGTACGTTTGACATGCAGTAACGGAGATATCTTGGTTTCGGTCGGGTTTCAAGCTGAGATATGCATTTTCTGCGATAATCTTGGTGAGACTTCAGTTAGAAGTATGCAGAATCATCTAGATCGCTCGTTTCGAGCTATTTAATGCGAAAAAACAAGTTTTCTGGTGTTTTGACCACTCCACAGTGCGTTTGATATGTTGAGCCGCCGATAACTTGGTTTTCGTGAGGTTTCAAGCTGAGATATGCAATTTCTGCGATAATCTTGGTGAGTCTTCTGTCAGAAGTCTGCAGAATCTTCGAGATCGCTCTTTTCGAGCTACTTAATGCGAGAAACACGTTATCTGGTGTTTTCACCACTCCACAGTGCGTTTGATATACAGAACCGGCGACATCTTGGATTTTGTCGGGGTTCAAGCTGAGATATGCATTTTCTACGATAATCTTGGTGAGACTTCTGTCAGAAGTATGCAGAATCTTCGAGATCGCTCTTTTCGAGCTACTTAATGCGAGAAACACGTTATCTGGTGTTTTCACCACTCCACAGTGCGTTTGATATACAGAACCGGCGACATCTTGGATTTTGTCGGGGTTCAAGCTGAGATATGCATTTTCTACGATAATCTTGGTGAGACTTCTGTCAGAAGTATGCAGAATCATCGGGATCGCTCTTTTCGAGCTATTTAATGCGAGAAACACGTTAGCTGGTGTTTTCACCACTCCACAGTGCGTTTGATATGCAGAACCGGCGACATCTTGGATTTCGTCGGGTTTCAAGCTGAGATATGTATTTTCTACAATAATCTTGGTGAGACTTCTGTCTGAAGTATGCAGAAACTTCGAGATAGCTCTTTTCGCGGTACTTAATGCGAGGAACACGTTATCTGGTGTTTCCACCACTCCACAGTGCGTTTGATATGCAGAACCGGTGATATCTTGGATTTCGTCGGGTTTCAAGCTGAGATATGCATTTTCTACGATAATCTTGGTGATACTTCTGTCAGAAGTATGCAGACTCATCGGGATCGCTCGTTTCGAGCTATGTAATGCGAGAAACACGTTATCTGGTTGTTTTCACCACTCCACAGTGCGTTTGATATGCAGAACCGGCGACATCTTGATTTTAGTGAGGTTTCAAGCTGAGATATGCATTTTCTGCAATAATCTTGGTGAGACTTCAGTGAGAAGTATGCAGAATCATCTGGATCGCTCGGTTTGAGCTATTTAATGCGAAAAAACAAGTTCTCTGGTGTTTTCACCACTCCACAGTGCGTTTGATATGCAGAACCGGCGACATCTTGGATTTCGTCGGGGTTCAAGCTGAGATATGCATTTTCTACGATAATCTTGGTGAGACTTCTGTCAGAAGTATGCAGAATCTTCGAGATCGCTCTTTTCGAGCTACTTAATGCGAGAAACACGTTATCTGGTGTTTTCACCACTCCACCATGCGTTTGATATGCAGAACGGGCGACATCTTAATTTTAGTGAGGTTTCAAGCTGAGATATGCATTTTCTGCAATAATCTTGGTGAGATTTCATTCAGAAGTGTGCAGAATCATCTGGATCGCTCGTTTCGAGATATTTAATGCGAGAAACACGTTTTCTGGTGTATTCACCACTCCACAGTACGTGTGACATGCAGAACCGGAGATAACTTGCTTTTCGTGAGGTTTCAAGCTGAGATATGCATTTTCTGCGATAATCTTGGTGAGACTTCAGTCAGAAGTATGCAGAATCATCTAGATCGCACTTTTCGAGCTATTTAATGCGAGAAACACGTTTTCTGGTGTTTTCGCCACCCCACAGTGTGTTTGATATGTAGAGCCGCCGATAACTTGGTTTTCGTGGGGTTTCCAGCTGAAATATGCATTTTCTGCGATAATCGTGGTGTTTCATCTATGAGAAGTATGCAGAATCATCGTAAACGCTCTTTTCGAGCTAGTTAATGCGAGAAACACGTTTTCTGGAGTTTTCACCACTCCACAGTACGTTTGACATGCAGTAACGGAGATATCTTGGTTTCGGTCGGGTTTCAAGCTGAGATATGCATTTTCTACGATAATCTTGGTGAGACTTCAGTCAGAAGTATGCAGAATCATCTAGATCCCTCTCTTCGAGCTATTTAATTTGAGAAACGCGTTATCTGGTGTTTTCACCACACCACAGTGCGTTTGATATGCAGAACCGGCGACATCTTAGATTTCGTCGGGTTTCAAGCTGAGGTATGCATTTTCTACGATAATCTTGGTGAGACTTCTGTCAGAAGTATGCAGAATCTTCGAGATCGCTCTTTTCGAGCTATTTGATGCGAGATACACGTTTTCTGGTGTATTCACCACTCCACAGTACGTTTGACATAGAGAACCGGAGATATCTTGGTTTCGGTCGAGTTTCAAGCTGAGATATGCATTTTCTACGATAATATTGGTGAGACCTCTGTCAGAAGTATGCAGAATCTTCGAGAACGCTGTTTTCGAGCTAGTTAATGCGAGAAACACGTTTTCTGGTGTTTTCACCACTCCACAGTACGTTTGATGTGCAGAACTGGAGATATCTTGGTTTTCGTGAGGTTTCAAGCTGAGATATGCACTTTCTGCGATAATCTTGGTGAGACTTCAGTCAGAAGTATGCAGAATCATCTAGATCGCTCTTTTCGAGCTATTTAATGCGAGTAACACGTTTTCTGGTGTTTTCACCACTCCACAGTGCGTTTGATATGTAGAGCCGCCGATAACTTGGTTTTCGTGGGGTTTCCAGCTGAAATATGCATTTTCTGCGATAATCTTGGTGTTTCATCTATGAGTAGTATGCAGAATCATCCAGAACGCTGTTTCCGAGCTAGTTAATGCGAGAAACACGTTTTCTGGTGTTTTCACCACTCCACAGTGCGTCTGATATGCAGAACAGGCGATATCTTGGTTTTCGTGGGGTTTCCAGCTGAGAATTGCATTTTCTGCGATAATCTTGGTGAGACTTTAGACAGAGGTATGCAGAATCATCTAGATTGCTCGTTTCGATCTATTTAATGCGAAAAAACAAGTTTTCTGGTGTTTTCACCACTCCACAGTACGTTTGATGTGCAGAACCGGAGATATCTTGGTTTTCGTGAGGTTTCAAGCTGAGATATGCAATTTCTGCGATAATCTTGGTGAGTCTTCTGTCAGAAGTACGCAGAATCATCGATATCGCTCTTTTCGAGCTATTTAATGCGAGAAACACGTTATCTGGTGTTTTGACCACAGTGTGTTTGATATGTAGAGCCGCCGATAACTTGGTTTTCGTGGGGTTTCCAGCTGAAATATGCATTTTCTGCGATAATCTTGGTGTTTCATCTATGAGTAGTATGCAGAATCATCCAGAACGCTGTTTCCGAGCTAGTTAATGCGAGAAACACGTTTTCTGGTGTTTTCACCACTCCACAGTGCGTCTGATATGCAGAACAGGCGATATCTTGGTTTTCGTGGGGTTTCCAGCTGAGAATTGCATTTTCTGCGATAATCTTGGTGAGACTTCAGTTAGAAGTATGCAGAATCATCTAGATCGCTCGTTTCGAGCTATTTAATGCGAAAAAACAAGTTTTCTGGTGTTTTGACCACTCCACAGAGCGTTTGATATGTAGAGCCGCCGATAACTTGGTTTTCGTGGAGTTTCCAGCTGAAATATGCATTTTCTGCGATAATCTTGGTGTTTCATCTATGAGAAGTATGCAGAATCATCCAGATCGCTCGTTTCGAGCTATTTAATGCGAAAAAACAGGTTTTCTGGTGTTTTGACCACTCCACAGTGCGTTTGATATGTAGAGACGCCGATAACTTGGTTTTCGTGGGGTTTCCAGCTGAAATATGCATTTTCTGCGATAATCTTTGTGTTTCATCTATGAGAAGTATGCAGAATGATCCAGAACGCTCTTTCCGAGCAAGTTAATGCGAGTAACACGTTTTCTGGTGTTTTCACCACTCCACAGTGCGTCTGATATGCAGAACCGGCGATATCTTGGTTTTCGTGGGGTTTCAAGCTGAGATATGCATTTTCTGCGATAATATTGGTAAGACTTCAGTTAGAAGTATGCAGAATCACCTAGATCGCTCGTTTCGAGCTATTTAATGCGAGAAACACGTTATCTGGTTGTTTTCACCACTCCACAGTGCGTTTGATATGTAGAGCCGCCGATAACTTGGTTTTCGTGGGGTTTCCAGCTGAAATATGCATTTTCTGCGATAATCTTGGTGAGTCTTCTGTCAGAAGTATGCAGAATCATCGAGATCGCTCTATTCGAGCTATTTAATGCGAGAAACATGTTATCTGGTGTTTTCATCACTCCACAGGGCGTTTGATATGCAGAACCGGCGATATCTTGGTTTTCGTGTGGTTTCCAGCTCAGATATGCATTTTCTGCGATAATCTGGGTGAGTCTTCTGTCAGAAGTATGCAGAATCATCTAGATCGCTCTTTTCGAGCTATTTAATGCGAGAAACACGTTATCTGGTGTTTTCACCACTCCACAGTGCGTTTGATATATAGAACCGGCGACATCTTGGATTTCGTCGGGTTTCAAGCTGAGATATGCATTTTCTACGATAATCTTGATGAGACTTCTGTCAGAAGTATGCAGAATCTTCGAGATCGCTCTTTTCGAGCTACTTAATGCGAGAAACACGTTATCTGGTGTTTTCACCACTCCACCGTGCGTTTGATATGCAGAACGGGCGACATCTTAATTTTAGTGAGGTTTCAAGCTGAGATATGCATTTTCTGCAATAATCTTGGTGAGATTTCATTCAGAAGTGTGCAGAATCATCTGGATCGCACGTTTCGAGATATTTAATGCGAGAAACACGTTATCTGGTGTTTTCACCCCTCCGCAGTGCGTTTGATATGCAGAACCGGCGACATCTTGATTTTAGTGAGGTTTCAAGCTGAGATATGCATTTTCTGCGATAATCTTGGTGAGACTTCTGTCAGAAGTATGCAGAATCTTCGAGATCGCTGTTTTCGATCTACTTAATGCGAGAAACACGTTATCTGGTTGTTTTCACCACTCCACCGTGCGTTTGATATGCAGAACCGGCGACATCTTGATTTTAGTGAGGTTTCAAGCTGAGATATGCATTTTCTGCGATAATCTTGGTGAGACTTCTGTCAGAAGTATGCAGAATCTTCGAGATCGCTGTTTTCGAGCTACTTAATGCGAGAAACACGTTATCTGGTTGTTTTCGCCACTCCACAGTGCGTTTGATATGCAGATCCGGCGACATCTTGATTTTCGTGAGGTTTCAAGCTGAGATATGCATTTTCTGCGATTATATTGGTGAGACTTTAGTCAGAAGGATGCAGAATCATCCAGATCGCTCGTTTCTAGCTGTTTAATGCGAGAAACACGTTTTCTGGTTGTTTTCACCACTCCACAGTGCGTTTGATATGCAGAACCGGCGACATCTTGGATTTCGGTCGGGTTTCAAGCTGAGATATGCATCTTCTACGATAATCTTGGTGAGTCTTCTGTCAGAAGTATGCAGAATCATCTAGATCGCTCTTTTCGAGCTATGTAATGCGAGAAACACGTTTTCTGGTGTTTTCGCCACCCCACAGTGCGTTTGATATGCAGAACAGGCGATATCTTGGTTTTCGTGGGGTTTCCAGCTGAGAATTGCATTTTCTGCGATAATCTTGGTGAGACTTCAGTTAGAAGTATGCAGAATCATCTAGATCGCTCGTTTCGAGCTATTTAATGCGAAAAAACAAGTTTTCTGGTGTTTTGACCACTCCACAGTGCGTTTGATATGTAGAGCCGCCGATAACTTGGTTTTCGTGGAGTTTCCAGCTGAAATATGCATTTTCTGCGATAATCTTGGTGTTTCATCTATGAGAAGTATGCAGAATCATCCAGATCGCTCGTTTCGAGCTATTTAATGCGAAAAAACAGGTTTTCTGGTGTTTTGACCACTCCACAGTGCGTTTGATATGTAGAGACGCCGATAACTTGGTTTTCGTGGGGTTTCCAGCTGAAATATGCATTTTCTGCGATAATCTTTGTGTTTCATCTATGAGAAGTATGCAGAATGATCCAGAACGCTCTTTCCGAGCAAGTTAATGCGAGTAACACGTTTTCTGGTGTTTTCACCACTCCACAGTGCGTCTGATATGCAGAACCGGCGATATCTTGGTTTTCGTGGGGTTTCAAGCTGAGATATGCATTTTCTGCGATAATATTGGTAAGACTTCAGTTAGAAGTATGCAGAATCACCTAGATCGCTCGTTTCGAGCTATTTAATGCGAGAAACACGTTATCTGGTTGTTTTCACCACTCCACAGTGCGTTTGATATGTAGAGCCGCCGATAACTTGGTTTTCGTGGGGTTTCCAGCTGAAATATGCATTTTCTGCGATAATCTTGGTGAGTCTTCTGTCAGAAGTATGCAGAATCATCGAGATCGCTCTATTCGAGCTATTTAATGCGAGAAACATGTTATCTGGTGTTTTCATCACTCCACAGGGCGTTTGATATGCAGAACCGGCGATATCTTGGTTTTCGTGTGGTTTCCAGCTCAGATATGCATTTTCTGCGATAATCTGGGTGAGTCTTCTGTCAGAAGTGTGCAGAATCATCTAGATCGCTCTTTTCGAGCTATTTAATGCGAGAAACACGTTTTCTTGTGTTTTCGCCACCCCACAGTCCGTTTGATGTGCAGAACCGGAGATAACTTGATTGTCGTGGTGTTTCAAGCTGTGATATGCATTTTCTGCGATAATCCTGGTAAGACGTCTGTCAGAAGTATGCAGAATCTTCGAGATCGCTGTTTACGATCTACTTATTGCGAGAAACACGTTATCTGGTGGTTTTCGCCACTCCACAGTGCGTTTGATATGCAGATCCGGCGACATCTTGATTTTCGTGAGGTTTCAAGCTGAGATATGCATTTTCTGCGATTATATTGGTGAGACTTTAGTCAGAAGGATGCAGAATCTTCTAGATCGCTCTTTTCGAGCTACTTAATGCGAGAAACACGTTATCTGGTTGTTTTCGCCACTCCACAGTGCGTTTGATATGCAGATCCGGCGACATCTTGATTTTCGTGAGGTTTCAAGCTGAGATATGCATTTTCTGCGATAATCTTGGTGAGACTTCTGTCAGAAGTATGCAGAATCTTCGAGATCGCTCTTTTCGAGCTACTTAATGCGAGAAACACGTTATCTGGTTGTTTTCGCCACTCCACAGTGCGTTTGATATGCAGATCCGGCGACATCTTGATTTTCGTGAGGTTTCAAGCTGAGATATGCATTTTCTGCGATTATATTGGTGAGACTTTAGTCAGAAGGATGCAGAATCATCCAGATCGCTCGTTTCGAGCTATTTAATGCGAGAAACACGTTTTCTGGTGTATTCACCACTCCACAGTACGTTTGACATGCAGCACCGGAGATATCTTGATTTCGGTCGGGTTTCAAGCTGAGATATGCATCTTCTACGATAATCTTGGTGAGTCTTCTGTCAGAAGTATGCAGAATCATCTAGATCGCTCTTTTCGAGCTATGTAACGCGAGAAACACGTTTTCTGGTGTTTTCGCCACCCCACAGTGCGTTTGATATGCAGAACCGGAGATATCTTGGTTTCGGTCGGGTTTCAAGCTGAGATATGCATTTTCTGCGATAATCTTGGTGCGACTTCAGTCAGAAGTATGCAGAATCATCTAGATCGCTCTTTTCGAGCTATTTAATGCGAGAAACACGTTTTCTGGTGTATTCACCACTCCACAGTACGTTTGACATGCAGAACCGGAGATATCTTGATTTCGGTCGGGTTTCAAGTTGAGATATGCATTTTCTACGATAATCTTGGTCAGTCTTCTGTCAGAAGTATGTAGAATCATCTAGATCGCTCTTTTCGAGCTATCTAGTGCGAGAAACACGATTTCTGGTGTTTTCACCACTCCACAGTACATTTGATATGCAGAACCGGCGACATCTTGGATTTCGTCGGGTGTCAACCTGAGATATGCATTTTCTGCGATAATCTTTTTGCGACTTCAGTCAGAAGTATGCAGAATCATCTAGATCGCTCTTTTCGAGCTATTTAATGCGAGAAACATGTTTTCTGGTGTATTCACCACTCCACAGTACGTTTGACATGCAGAACCGGAGATATCTTGATTTCGGTCGGGTTTCAAGTTGAGATATGCATTTTCTACGATAATCTTGGTGAGTCTTCTGTCAGAAGTATGCAGAATCATCTAGATCGCTCTTTTCGAGCTATGTAACGCGAGAAACACGTTTTCTGGTGTTTTCGCCACCCCACAGTGCGTTTGATATGCAGAACCGGAGATATCTTGGTTTCGGTCGGGTTTCAAGCTGAGATATGCATTTTCTGCGATAATCTTGGTGCGACTTCAGTCAGAAGTATGCAGAATCATCTAGATCGCTCTTTTCGAGCTATTTAATGCGAGAAACACGTTTTCTGGTGTATTCACCACTCCACAGTACGTTTGACATGCAGAACCGGAGATATCTTGATTTCGGTCGGGTTTCAAGTTGAGATATGCATTTTCTACGATAATCTTGGTCAGTCTTCTGTCAGAAGTTAGTAGAATCATCTAGATCGCTCTTTTCGAGCTATCTAGTGCGAGAAACACGATTTCTGGTGTTTTCACCACTCCACAGTACATTTGATATGCAGAACCGGCGACATCTTGGATTTCGTCGGGTGTCAAGCTGAGATATGTATTTTCTACGATAATCTTGGTGAGACTTCTGTCAGAAGTATGTAGAAACTTCGAGATCGCTCTTTTCGAGCTATGTAATGCGAGAAACACGTTTTCTGGTGTTTTCGCCACCCCACAGTGCGTTTGATATGCAGAACCGGAGATATCTTGGTTTCGGTCGGGTTTCAAGCTGAGATATGCATTTTCTGCGATAATCTTGGTGCGACTTCAGTCAGAAGTATGCAGAATCATCTAGATCGCTCTTTTCGAGCTATTTAATGCGAGAAACACGTTTTCTGGTGTATTCACCACTCCACAGTACGTTTGACATGCAGAACCGGAGATATCTTGATTTCGGTCGGGTTTCAAGTTGAGATATGCATTTTCTACGATAATCTTGGTGAGTCTTCTGTCAGAAGTATGCAGAACCATCTAGATCGCTCTTTTCGAGCTATTTAGTGCGAGAAACACGATTTCTGGTGTTTTCACCTCTCCACAGTACATTTGATATGCAGAACCGGCGACATCTTGGATTTCGTCGGGTGTCAACCTGAGATATGCATTTTCTGCGATAATCTTTTTGCGACTTCAGTCAGAAGTATGCAGAATCATCTAGATCGCTCTTTTCGAGCTATTTAATGCGAGAAACATGTTTTCTGGTGTATTCACCACTCCACAGTACGTTTGACATGCAGAACCGGAGATATCTTGATTTCGGTCGGGTTTCAAGTTGAGATATGCATTTTCTACGATAATCTTGGTGAGTCTTCTGTCAGAAGTATGCAGAATCATCTAGATCGCTCTTTTCGAGCTATTTAGTGCGAGAAACACGTTTTCTGGTTTTTCACCACTCCACAGTACGTTTGATGTGCAGAAACGGAGATGACTTGGTTTTCGTGAGGTTTCAAGCTGAGATATGCATTTTCTGCGATAATCTTGGTGAGACTTCAGTCAGAAGTATGCAGAATCATCTAGATCGCTCTTTTCGAGCTATTTAATGCGAGAAACACGTTTTCTGGTGTTTTCGCCACCCCACAGTGCGTTTGATATGCAGAACCGGAGATATCTTGGTTTCGGTCGGGTTTCAAGCTGAGATATGCATTTTCTGCGATGATCTTGGTGAGACTTCAGTCAGAAGTATGCAGAATCATCTAGATCGCACTTTTCGAGCTATTTAATGCGAGAAACACGATTTCTGGTGTTTTCACCACTCCACAGTACATTTGATATGCAGAACCGGCGACATCTTGGATTTCGTCGGGTGTCAAGCTGAGATATGCATTTTCTACGATAATCCTGGTGAGACTTCTGGCAGAAGTATGCAGACTCATCGGGATCGCTCGTTTCGAGCTATGTAATGCGAGAAACACGTTATCTGGTTGTTTTCGCCACCCCACAGTGCGTTTGATATGCAGAACCGGAGATATCTTGGTTTCGGTCGGGTTTCAAGCTGAGATATGCATTTTCTGCGATGATCTTGGTGAGACTTCAGTCAGAAGTATGCAGAATCATCTAGATCGCTCTTTTCGAGCTATTTAATGCGAGAAACACGTTTTCTGGTGTTTTCGCCACCCCACAGTGCGTTTGATATGCAGAACCGGAGATATCTTGGTTTCGGTCGGGTTTCAAGCTGAGATATGCATTTTCTGCGATAATCTTGGTGAGACTTCAGTCAGAAGTATGCAGAATCATCTAGATCGCTCTTTTCGAGCTATTTAGTGCGAGAAACACGATTTCTGGTGTTTTCACCACTCCACAGTACATTTGATATGCAGAACCGGCGACATCTTGGATTTCGTCGGGTGTCAAGCTGAGATATGCATTTTCTACGATAATCCTGGTGAGACTTCTGGCAGAAGTATGCAGACTCATCGGGATCGCTCGTTTCGAGCTATGTAATGCGAGAAACACGTTATCTGGTTGTTTTCACCACTCCACAGTGCGTTTGATATGCAGAACCGGCGACATCTTGATTTTAGTGAGGTTTCAAGCTGAGATATGCATTTTCTGCAATAATCTTGGTGAGACTTCAGTGAGAAGTATGCAGAATCATCTGGATCGCTCGGTTTGAGCTATTTAATGCGAAAAAACAAGTTCTCTGGTGTTTTCACCACTCCACAGTGCGTTTGATATGCAGAACCGGCGACATCTTGGATTTCGTCGGGGTTCAAGCTGAGATATGCATTTTCTACGATAATCTTGGTGAGACTTCTGTCAGAAGTATGCAGAATCTTCGAGATCGCTCTTTTCGAGCTACTTAATGCGAGAAACACGTTATCTGGTGCTTTCACCACTCCACCCTGCGTTTGATATGCAGAACGGGCGACATCTTAATTTTAGTGAGGTTTCAAGCTGAGATATGCATTTTCTACAATAATCTTGGTGAGATTTCATTCAGAAGTGTGCAGAATCATCTGGATCGCTCGTTTCGAGATATTTAATGCGAGAAACACGTTTTCTGGTGTATTCACCACTCCACAGTACGTGTGACATGCAGAACCGGAGATATCTTGCTTTTCGTGAGGTTTCAAGCTGAGATATGCATTTTCTGCGATAATCTTGGTGAGACTTCAGTCAGAAGTATGCAGAATCATCTAGATCGCACTTTTCGAGCTATTTGATGCGAGAAACACGTTTTCTGGTGTTTTCGCCACCCCACAGTGCGTTTGATATGCAGAACCGGAGATATCTTGGTTTCGGTCGGGTTTCAAGCTGAGATATGCATTTTCTGCGATGATCTTGGTGAGACTTCAGTCAGAAGTATGCAGAATCATCTAGATCGCTCTTTTCGAGCTATTTAATGCGAGAAACACGTTTTCTGGTGTTTTCGCCACCCCACAGTCCGTTTGATGTGCAGAACCGGAGATAACTTGATTGTCGTGGTGTTTCAAGCTGAGGTATACATTTTCTGCGATAATCTTGGTGAGTCTTCTGTCAGAAGTATGCAGAATCATCTAGATCGCTCTTTTCGAGCTATTTAATGCGAGAAACACGTTTTCTGGTGTATTCACTACTCCACAGTACGTTTGATATGCAGAACCGGCGACATCTTGGATTTCGTCGGGTGTCAAGCTGAGATATGCATTTTCAACGATAATCTTGACGAGACTTCTGTCAGAAGTATGCAGAATCTTCGAGATCGCTCTTTTCGAGCTACTTAATGCGAGAAACACGTTATCTGGTGTTTTCACCACTCCACAGTGCGTTTGATATGCAGAACCGCCGATAACCTGGTTTTCGTGGGGTTTCCATCTGAAATATGCATTTTCTGCGATAAGCTTGGTGTGTCTTCTGTCAGAAGTATGCAGAATTATCGAGATCGCTCTTTTCGAGCTATTAGATGCGAGAAACACGTTATCTGGTGTTTTCACCCCTCCGCAGTGCGTTTGATATGCAGAACCGGCGACATCTTGGATTTCGTCGGGTGTCAAGCTGAGATATGCATTTTCTACGATAATCTTGACGAGACTTCTGTCAGAAGTATGCAGAATCTTCGAGATCGCTGTTTTCGATCAACTTATTGCGAGAAACACGTTATCTGGTTGTTTTCACCACTCCACCTTGCGTTTGATACGCAGAACCGGCGACAACTTGATTTTAGTGAGGTTTCAAGCTGAGATATGCATTTTCTGCAAAAATCTTGGTGAGACTTCAGTCAGAAGTATGCAGAATCATCTGGATCGCTCGCTTCGAGATATTTAATGCGAGAAACACGTTTTCTGGTGTATTCACCACTCCACAGTACGTTTGACATGCAGAACCGGAGATAACTTGCTTTTCGTGAGGTTTCAAGCTGAGATATGCATTTTCTGCGATAATCTTGGTGAGACTTCTGTCAGAAGTATGCAGAATCTTCGAGTTCGCTCTTTTCGAGCTACTTAATGCGAGAAACACGTTATCTGGTTGTTTTCGCCACTCCACAGTGCGTTTGATATGCAGATCCGGCGACATCTTGATTTTCGTGAGGTTTCAAGCTGAGATATGCATTTTCTGCGATTATATTGGTGAGACTTTAGTCAGAAGGATGCAGAATCATCCAGATCGCTCGTTTCGAGCTATTTAATGCGAGAAACACGTTTTCTGGTGTATTCACCACTCCACAGTACGTTTGACATGCAGAACCGGAGATATCTTGATTTCGGTCGGGTTTCAAGCTGAGATATGCATCTTCTACGATAATCTTGGTGAGTCTTCTGTCAGAAGTATGCAGAATCATCTAGATCGCTCTTTTCGAGCTATTTAGTGCGAGAAACACGTTTTCTGGTTTTTCACCACTCCACAGTACGTTTGATGTGCAGAACCGGAGATGACTTGGTTTTCGTGAGGTTTCAAGCTGAGATATGCATTTTCTGCGATAATCTTGGTGCGACTTCAGTCAGAAGTATGCAGAATCATCTAGATCGCTCTTTTCGAGCTATTTAATGCGAGAAACACGTTTTCTGGTGTATTCACCACTCCACAGTACGTTTGACATGCAGAACCGGACATATCTTGATTTCGGTCGGGTTTCAAGTTGAGATATGCATTTTCTACGATAATCTTGGTGAGTCTTCTGTCAGAAGTATGCAGAATCATCTAGATCGCTCTTTTCGAGCTATTTAGTGCGAGAAACACGATTTCTGGTGTTTTCACCACTCCACAGTACATTTGATATGCAGAACCGGCGACATCTTGGATTTCGTCGGGTGTCAAGCTGAGATATGTAATTTCTACGATAATCTTGGTGCGACTTCTGTCAGAAGTATGTAGAAACTTCGAGATCGCTCTCTTCGAGCTACTTAATGCGAGAAACACGTTATCTGGTGTTTTCACCACTCCACAGTGCGTTTGATAAGCAGAACCGGCGACATCTTGGATTTCGTCGGGTTTCAAGCTGAGATATGTATTTTCTGCGATTATATTGGTGAGACTTTAGTCAGAAGGATGCAGAATCATCCAGATCGCTCGTTTCGAGCTATTTAATGCGAGAAACACGTTTTCTGGTGTATTCACCACTCCACAGTACGTTTGACATGCAGAACCGGAGATATCTTGATTTCGGTCGGGTTTCAAGCTGAGATATGCATCTTCTACGATAATCTTGGTGAGTCTTCTGTCAGAAGTATGCAGAATCATCTAGATCGCTCTTTTCGAGCTATTTAGTGCGAGAAACACGTTTTCTGGTTTTTCACCACTCCACAGTACGTTTGATGTGCAGAACCGGAGATGACTTGGTTTTCGTGAGGTTTCAAGCTGAGATATGCATTTTCTGCGATAATCTTGGTGAGACTTCAGTCAGAGGTATGCAGAATCATCTAGATCGCTCTTTTCGAGCTATGTAATGCGAGAAACACGTTTTCTGTTGTTTTCGCCACCCCACAGTGCGTTTGATATGCAGAACCGGAGATATCTTGGTTTCGGTCGGGTTTCAAGCTGAGATATGCATTTTCTGCGATAATCTTGGTGCGACTTCAGTCAGAAGTATGCAGAAACATCTAGATCGCTCTTTTCGAGCTATTTAATGCGAGAAACACGTTTTCTGGTGTATTCACCACTCCACAGTACGTTTGACATGCAGAACCGGAGATATCTTGATTTCGGTCGGGTTTCAAGTTGAGATATGCATTTTCTACGATAATCTTGGTGAGTCTTCTGTCAGAAGTATGCAGAATCATCTAGATCGCTCTTTTCGAGCTATTTAGTGCGAGAAACACGATTTCTGGGGTTTTCACCACTCCACAGTACATTTGATATGCAGAACCGGCGACATCTTGGATTTCGTCGGGTGTCAAGCTGAGATATGTATTTTCTACGATAATCTTGGTGAGACTTCTGTCAGAAGTATGTAGAAACTTCGAGATCGCTCTCTTCGAGCTACTTAATGCGAGAAACACGTTATCTGGTGTTTTCACCACTCCACAGTGCGTTTGATATGCAGAACCGGCGACATCTTGGATTTCGTCGGGTTTCAAGCTGAGATATGTATTTTCTACAATAATCTTGGTGAGACTTCTGTCTGAAGTATGCAGAAACTTCGAGATAGCTCTTTTCGAGCTACTTAATGCGAGGAACACGTTATCTGGTGTTTCCACCACTCCACAGTGCGTTTGATATGCAGAACCGGTGATATCTTGGATTTCGTCGGGTTTCAAGCTGAGATATGCATTTTCTACGATAATCTTGGTGATACTTCTTTCAGATGTATGCAGACTCATCGGGATCGCTCGTTTCGAGCTATGTAATGCGAGAAACACGTTATCTGGTTGTTTTCACCACTCCACAGTGCGTTTGATATGCAGAACCGGCGACATCTTGATTTTAGTGAGGTTTCAAGCTGAGATATGCATTTTCTGCAATAATCTTGGTGAGACTTCAGTGAGAAGTATGCAGAATCATCTGGATCGCTCGGTTTGAGCTATTTAATGCGAAAAAACAAGTTCTCTGGTGTTTTCACCACTCCACAGTGCGTTTGATATGCAGAACCGGCGACATCTTGGATTTCGTCGGGGTTCAAGCTGAGATATGCACTTTCTACCATAATCTTGGTGAGACGTCTGTCAGAAGTATGCAGAATCATCGGTATCGCTCTTTTCGAGCTATTTAATGCGAGAAACACGTTATCTGGTGTATTCACCAATCCACAGTGCGTTTGATATGCACAACCGGCGACATCTTGGCTTTCTTCGGGTATCAAGCTGAGATATGCATTTTCTGCGATAATCATTGGTGAGTCTTCTGTCAGAAGTATGCAGAAACATCGTGATCCCTCTCTTCGAGCTATTTAATTTGAGAAACACGTTATCTGGTGTTTTCACCACTCCACAGTGCGTTTGATATGCAGAACCGGCGACATCTTGGATTTCGCCGAGTTTCAAGCTGAGATATGCATTTTCTACGATAATCCTGGTGAGACTTCTGTCAGAAGTATGCAGAATCTTCGAGAACGCTCTTTTCGAGCTACTTAAAGCGAGAAACACGTTATCTGGTGTTTTCACCACTCCACAGTGCGTTTGATATACAGAACCGGCGACATCTTGGATTTCGTCGGGGTTCAAGCTGAGATATGCATTTTCTACCATAATCTTGGTGAGACGTCTGTCAGAAGTATGCAGAATCATCGGAATCGCTCTTTTCGAGCTATTTAATGCGAGAAACACGTTATCTGGTGTATTCACCACTCCACAGTGCGTTTGATATGCAGAACCGGCGACATCTTGGCTTTCTTCGGGTATCAAGCTGAGATATGCATTTTCTGCGATAATCTTTGGTGAGTCTTCTGTCAGAAGTATGCAGAAACATCGTGATCCCTCTCTTCGAGCTATTTAATTTGAGAAACACGTTATCTGGTGTTTTCACCACTCCACAGTGCGTTTGATATGCAGAACCGGTGACATCTTGGATTTCGCCGGGTTTCAAGTTGAGATATGCATTTTCTACGATAATCCTGGTGAGACTTCTGTCAGAAGTATGCAGAATCATCGGGATCGCTCTTTTCGAGCTATTTAATGCGAGAAACACGTTATCTGGTGTATTCACCACTCCACAGTGCGTTTGATATGCAGAACCGGCGACATCTTGGCTTACTTCGGGTATCAAGCTGAGATATGCATTTTCTGCGATAATCTTTGGTGAGTCTTCTGTCAGAAGTATGCAGAAACATCGTGATCCCTCGCTTCGAGCTATTTAATTTGAGAAACACGTTATCTGGTGTTTTCACCACTCCACAGTGCGTTTGATATGCAGAACCGGCGACATCTTGATTCTAGTGAGGTTTCAAGCTGAGATATGCATTTTCTGCAATAATCTTGGTGAGACGTCTGTCAGAAGTATGCACAATCATCGGGATCGCTCTTTTCGAGCTATTTAATGCGAGAAACACGTTATCTGGTGTATTCACCACTCCACAGTGCGTTTGATATGCAGAACCGGCGACATCTTGGATTTCGTCGGGGTTCAAGCTGAGATATGCACTTTCTACCATAATCTTGGTGAGACGTCTGTCAGAAGTATGCAGAATCATCGGGATCGCTCTTTTCGAGCTATTTAATGCGAGAAACACGTTATCTGGTGTATTCACCACTCCACAGTGCGTTTGATATGCAGAACCGGCGACATCTTGGCTTTCTTCGGGTATCAAGCTGAGATATGCATTTTCTGCGATAATCTTTGGTGAGTCTTCTGTCAGAAGTATGCAGAAACATCGTGATCCCTCTCTTCGAGCTATTTAATTTGAGAAACACGTTATCTGGTGTTTTCACCACTCCACAGTGCGTTTGATATGCAGAACCGGCGACATCTTGGATTTCGCCGGGTTTCAAGCTGAGATATGCATTTTCTACGATAATCCTGGTGAGACTTCTGGCAGAAGTATGCAGAATGATCGGGATCGCTCTTTTCGAGCTATTTAATGCGAGAAACACGTTATCTGGTGTATTCACCACTCCACAGTGCGTTTGATATGCAGAACCGGCGACATCTTGGCTTTCTTCGGGTATCAAGCTGAGATATGCATTTTCTGCGATAATCTTGGGTGAGTCTTCTGTCAGAAGTATGCAGAAACATCGTGATCCCTCTCTTCGAGCTATTTAATTTGAGAAACACGTTATCTGGTGTTTTCACCACTCCACAGTGCGTTTGATATGCAGAACCGGCGACATGTTGGATTTCGCCGGGTTTCAAGCTGAGATATGCATTTTCTACGATAATCCTGGTGAGACTTCTGTCAGAAGTATGCAGAATCTTCGAGATCGCTCTTTTCGAGCTACTTAAAGCGAGAAACACGTTATCTGGTGTTTTCACCACTCCACAGTGCGTTTGATATGCAGAACCGGCGACATCTTGGATTTCGTCGGGTTTCAAGCTGAGATATGCATTTTCTACGATAATCCTGGTGAGACTTCAGTCAGAAGGATGCAGAATCATCTAGATCGCTCGTTGCGAGCTATTTAATGCGAGAAACACGTTTTCTGGTGTATTCGCCACCCCACAGTGCGTCTGATATGCAGAACCGGAGATATCTTGGTTTCGGTCGGGTTTCAAGCTGAGATATGCATTTTCTGCGATAATCTTGGTCAGACTTCAGTCAGAAGTATGCAGAATCATCTGGATCGCTCGTTTCGAGCTATTTAATGCGAAAAAACAAGTTCTCTGGTGTTTTCACCTCTCCACAGTGCGTTTGATATGCAGAACCGGCGACATCCTGGATTTCGTCGGGTTTCAAGCTGAGATATGCATTTTCTACGATAATCTTGGTGAGACTTCGCTCAGAAGTATGCAGAATCTTCGAGATCCCTCTCTTCGAGCTATTTAATTAGAGAAACACGTTATCTGGTGTTTTCACCACTCCACAGTGCGTTTGATATGCAGAACCGGCGACACCTTGGATTTCGTCGGGTTTCAAGCTGAGATATGCATTTTCTGCAATAATCTTGGTGAGACTTCTGTGAGAAGTATGCAGAATCATCTGGATCGCTCGTTTCGAGCTATTTAATTTGAGAAACACGTTATCTGGTGTTTTCACCACTCCACAGTGCGTTTGATATGCACAAACCGGGGATATCTTGGTTTCAGTCGGGTTTCAAGCTGAGATATGCATTTTCTGCGATAATCTTGGTGAGACTTCAGTCAGAAGTATGCAGAATCATCTAGATCGCACTTATCGAGCTATTTAATGCGAGAAACACGTTATCTGGTGTTTTCAACATACGACAGTGCGTTTGATATGCAGAACCGGCGACATCTTGGATTTCGTCGGGTGTCAAGCTGAGATATGCATTTTCTACGATAATTTTGGTGAGACTTCTGTCAGAAGTATGCAGAATCTTCGAGATCGCTCTTTTCGAGCTACTTAATGCGAGAAACACGTTTTCTGGTGTTTTCGCCACCCCACAGTGCGTTTGATATGCAGAACCGGAGATATCTTGGTTTCGGTCGGGTTTCAAGCTGAGATATGCATTTTCTGCGATAATCTTGGTGAGACTTCTGTCAGAAGTATGCAGAATCATCGGGATCGCTCTTTTCGAGCTATTTAATGCGAGAAACACGTTATCTGGTGTTTTCACCACTCCACCGTGCGTTTGATATGCAGAACGGACGACATCTTAATTTTAGTGAGGTTTCAAGCTGAGATATGCATTTTCTACCATAATCTTGGTGAGACGTCTGTCAGAAGTATGCAGAATCATCGGAATCGCTCTTTTCGAGCTATTTAATGCGAGAAACACGTTATCTGGTGTATTCACCACTCCACAGTGCGTTTGATATGCAGAACCGGCGACATCTTGGCTTTCTTCGGGTATCAAGCTGAGATATGCATTTTCTGCGATAATCTTTGGTGAGTCTTCTGTCAGAAGTATGCAGAAACATCGTGATCCCTCTCTTCGAGCTATTTAATTTGAGAAACACGTTATCTGGTGTTTTCACCACTCCACAGTGCGTTTGATATGCAGAACCGGTGACATCTTGGATTTCGCCGGGTTTCAAGTTGAGATATGCATTTTCTACGATAATCCTGGTGAGACTTCTGTCAGAAGTATGCAGAATCATCGGGATCGCTCTTTTCGAGCTATTTAATGCGAGAAACACGTTATCTGGTGTATTCACCACTCCACAGTGCGTTTGATATGCAGAACCGGCGACATCTTGGCTTACTTCGGGTATCAAGCTGAGATATGCATTTTCTGCGATAATCTTTGGTGAGTCTTCTGTCAGAAGTATGCAGAAACATCGTGATCCCTCGCTTCGAGCTATTGAATTTGAGAAACACGTTATCTGGTGTTTTCACCACTCCAAAGTGCGTTTGATATGCAGAACCGGCGACATCTTGATTTTAGTGAGGTTTCAAGCTGAGATATGCATTTTCTGCAATAATCTTGGTGAGACGTCTGTCAGAAGTATGCAGAATCATCGGGATCGCTCTTTTCGAGCTATTTAATGCGAGAAACACGTTATCTGGTGTATTCACCACTCCACAGTGCGTTTGATATGCAGAACCGGCGACATCTTGGATTTCGTCGGGGTTCAAGCTGAGATATGCACTTTCTACCATAATCTTGGTGAGACGTCTGTCAGAAGTATGCAGAATCATCGGGATCGCTCTTTTCGAGCTATTTAATGCGAGAAACACGTTATCTGGTGTATTCACCACTCCACAGTGCGTTTGATATGCAGAACCGGCGACATCTTGGCTTTCTTCGGGTATCAAGCTGAGATATGCATTTTCTGCGATAATCTTTGGTGAGTCTTCTGTCAGAAGTATGCAGAAACATCGTGATCCCTCTCTTCGAGCTATTTAATTTGAGAAACACGTTATCTGGTGTTTTCACCACTCCACAGTGCGTTTGATATGCAGAACCGGCGACATCTTGGATTTCGCCGGGTTTCAAGCTGAGATATGCATTTTCTACGATAATCCTGGTGAGACTTCTGGCAGAAGTATGCAGAATGATCGGGAACGCTCTTTTCGAGCTATTTAATGCGAGAAACACGTTATCTGGTGTATTCACCACTCCACAGTGCGTTTGATATGCAGAACCGGCGACATCTTGGCTTTCTTCGGGTATCAAGCTGAGATATGCATTTTCTGCGATAATCTTGGGTGAGTCTTCTGTCAGAAGTATGCAGAAACATCGTGATCCCTCTCTTCGAGCTATTTAATTTGAGAAACACGTTATCTGGTGTTTTCACCACTCCACAGTGCGTTTGATATGCAGAACCGGCGACATCTTGGATTTCGTCGGGTTTCAAGCTGAGATATGCATTTTCTACGATAATCCTGGTGAGACTTCTGTCAGAAGTATGCAGAATCTTCGAGATCGCTCTTTTCGAGCTACTTAAAGCGAGAAACACGTTATCTGGTGTTTTCACCACTCCACAGTTCGTTTGATATGCAGAACCGGCGACATCTTGGATTTCGTCGGGTTTCAAGCTGAGATATGCATTTTCTACGATAATCCTGGTGAGACTTCAGTCAGAAGGATGCAGAATCATCTAGATCGCTCGTTGCGAGCTATTTAATGCGAGAAACACGTTTTCTGGTGTATTCGCCACCCCACAGTGCGTCTGATATGCAGAACCGGAGATATCTTGGTTTCGGTCGGGTTTCAAGCTGAGATATGCATTTTCTGCGATAATCTTGGTCAGACTTCAGTCAGAAGTATGCAGAATCATCTGGATCGCTCGTTTCGAGCTATTTAATGCGAAAAAACAAGTTCTCTGGTGTTTTCACCTCTCCACAGTGCGTTTGATATGCAGAACCGGCGACATCCTGGATTTCGTCGGGTTTCATGCTGAGATATGCATTTTCTACGATAATCTTGGTGAGACTTCGCTCAGAAGTATGCAGAATCTTCGAGATCCCTCTCTTCGAGCTATTTAATTAGAGAAACACGTTATCTGGTGTTTTCACCACTCCACAGTGCGTTTGATATGCAGAACCGGCGACACCTTGGATTTCGTCGGGTTTCAAGCTGAGATATGCATTTTCTGCAATAATCCTGGTGAGACTTCTGTGAGAAGTATGCAGAATCATCTGGATCGCTCGTTTCGAGCTATTTAATTTGAGAAACACGTTATCTGGTGTTTTCACCACTCCACAGTGCGTTTGATATGCACAAACCGGGGATATCTTGGTTTCAGTCGGGTTTCAAGCTGAGATATGCATTTTCTGCGATAATCTTGGTGAGACTTCAGTCAGAAGTATGCAGAATCATCTAGATCGCACTTATCGAGCTATTTAATGCGAGAAACACGTTATCTGGTGTTTTCAACATACGACAGTGCGTTTGATATGCAGAACCGCCGACATCTTGGATTTCGTCAGGTTTCAAGCTGAGATATGTATTTTCTACGATAATCTTGGTGAGACTTCTGTCAGAAGTATGTAGAAACTTCGAGATCGCTCTTTTCGAGCTACTTAATGCGAGAAACACGTTATCTGGTGTTTTCACCACTCCACAGTGCGTTTGATATGCACAACCGCCGACATTTTGGATTTCGTCAGGTTTCTAAGCTGAGATATGTATTTTCTACGATAATCTTGGTGAGACTTCTGTCAGAAGTATGCAGAAACTTCGAGATCGCTCTTTTCGAGCTACTTAATGCGAGGAACACGTTATCTGGTGTTTTCACCACTCCACAGTTCGTTTGATATGCAGAACCGGAGATATCTTGGTTTCGGTCGGGTTTCAAGCTGAGATATGCATTTTCTGCGATAATATTGGTGAGACTTCTGTCCGAAGTATGCAGAATCATCGATATCGCTCTTTTCGAGCTATTTAATGCGACAAACACGTTATCTGGTGATTTGACCTTTCCACAGTGCGTTTCATATGTACAGCCGCCGATAATTTGGTTTTCGTGGGGTTTCCAGCTGAAATATGCATTTTCTGCGATAATCTTGGTGTTTCATCTATGAGAAGTATGCAGAATCATCGAGAACGCTCTTTTCGAGTTAGTTAATGCGAGAAATACGTTTTGTGGTGTTTTCAGCACTCCACAGTGCGTCTGATATGCAGAACCGGCGATATCTTGATTTTCGTGGTGTTTCCAGCTGAGATATGCATTTTCTCCAATAATCTTGGTGAGACTTCAGTCAGAAGTATGCAGAATCATCTGGATCGCTCGTTTCGAGATATTTAATGCGAGAAACACGTTATCTGGTTGTTTTCGCCACTCCACAGTGCGTTTGATATGCTGATCCGGCGACATCTTGATTTTCGTGAGGTTTCAAGCTGAGATATGCATTTTCTGCGATAAGCTTGGTGTGTCTTCTGTCAGAAGTATGCAGAATTATCGAGATCGCTCTTTTCGAGCTATTTAATGCGAGAAACACGTTTTCTGGTGTTTTCGCCACCCCACAGTGCGTTTGATATGCAGAACCGGCGATATCTTGATTTTCTTGGTGTTTCAAGCTGAGGTATGCATTTTCTGCGATAATCTGGGTGAGTCTTCTGTCAGAAGTATGCAGAATCATCTAGATCGCTCTTTTCGAGCTATTTAATGCGAGAAACACGTTTTCTGGTGTATTCACCACTCCACAGTACGTTTGATATGCAGAACCGGCGACATCTTGGATTTCGTCGGGTGTCAAGCTGAGATATGCATTTTCTACGATAATTTTGGTGAGACTTCTGTCAGAAGTATGCAGAATCTTCGAGATCGCTCTTTTCGAGCTACTTAATGCGAGAAACACGTTTTCTGGTGTTTTCGCCACCCCACAGTGCGTTTGATATGCAGAACCGGAGATATCTTGGTTTCGGTCGGGTTTCAAGCTGAGATATGCATTTTCTGCGATAATCTTGGTGAGACTTCTGTCAGAAGTATGCAGAATCATCGGGATCGCTCTTTTCGAGCTATTTAATGCGAGAAACACGTTATCTGGTGTTTTCACCACTCCACCGTGCGTTTGATATGCAGAGCGGACGACATCTTAATTTTAGTGAGGTTTCAAGCTGAGATATGCATTTTCTACAATAATCTTGGTGAGATTTCAGTCAGAAGTGTGCAGAATCATCTGGATCGCTCTTTTCGAGCTATTTAATGCGAGAAACACGTTTTCTGGTGTTTTCGCCACCCCACAGTGCGTTTGATATGCAGAACCGGAGATATCTTGGTTTCGGTCGGGTTTCAAGCTGAGATATGCATTTTCTGCGATAATCTTGGTGAGACTTCAGTCAGAAGTATGCAGAATCATCTAGATCGCTCTTTTCGAGCTATTTAATGCGAGAAACACGTTTTCTGGTGTTTTCGCCACCCCACAGTCCGTTTGATGTGCAGAACCGGAGATAACTTGATTTTCGTGGTGTTTCAAGCTGAGGTATACATTTTCTGCGATAATCTTGGTGAGTCTTCTGTCAGAAGTATGCAGAATCATCTAGATCGCTCATTTCGAGCTAACTAATGCGAAAAAACATGTTTTCTGGTGTTTTCAACATTCCACAGTGCGTTTGATATTCAGAACCGGCGATATCTTGATTTTCGTGGTGTTTCCAGCTGAGATATGCATTTTCTCCAATAATCTTGGTGAGACTTCAGTCAGAAGTATGCAGAATCATCTGGATCGCTCGTTTCGAGATATTTAATGCGAGAAACACGTTTTCTGGTGTATTCACCACTCCACAGTACGTTTGACATGCAGAACCGGAGATAACTTGCTTTTCGTGAGGTTTCAAGCTGAGATATGCATTTTCTGCGATAATCTTGGTGAGACTTCAGTCAGAAGTATGCAGAATCATCTAGATCGCTCTTTTCGATCTATTTAATGCGAGAAACACGTTTTCTGGTGTTTTCGCCACCCCACAGTCCGTTTGATGTGCAGAACCGGAGATAACTTGATTTTCGTGGTGTTTCAAGCTGAGGTATACATTTTCTGCGATAATCTTGGTGAGTCTTCTGTCAGAAGTATGCAGAATCATCTAGATCGCTCATTTCGAGCTAACTAATGCGAAAAAACATGTTTTCTGGTGTTTTCAACATTCCACAGTGCGTTTGATATTCAGAACCGGCGATATCTTGATTTTCGTGGTGTTTCCAGCTGAGATATGCATTTTCTCCAATAATCTTGGTGTGACTTCAGTCAGAAGTATGCAGAATCATCTGGATCGCTCGTTTCGAGATATTTAATGCGAGAAACACGTTATCTGGTGTATTCACCACTCCACAGTACGTTTGACATGCAGAACCGGAGATAACTTGCTTTTCGTGAGGTTTCAAGCTGAGATATGCATTTTCTGCGATAATCTTGGTGAGACTTCAGTCAGAAGTATGCAGAATCATCTAGATCGCTCTTTTCGATCTATTTAATGCGAGAAACACGTTTTCTGGTGTTTTCGCCACCCCACAGTCCGTTTGATGTGCAGAACCGGAGATAACTTGATTTTCGTGGTGTTTCAAGCTGAGGTATACATTTTCTGCGATAATCTTGGTGAGTCTTCTGTCAGAAGTATGCAGAATCATCTAGATCGCTCATTTCGAGCTAACTAATGCGAAAAAACATGTTTTCTGGTGTTTTCAACATTCCACAGTGCGTTTGATATTCAGAACCGGCGATATCTTGATTTTCGTGGTGTTTCAAGCTGAGGTATACATTTTCTGCGATAATCTTGGTGAGACTTCAGTCAGAAGTATGCAGAATCATCTGGATCGCTCGTTGCGAGATATTTAATGCGAGAAACACGTTTTCTGGTGTATTCACCACTCCACAGTACGTTTGACATGCAGAACCGGAGATAACTTGCTTTTCGTGAGGTTTCAAGCTGAGATATGCATTTTCTGCGATAATCTTGGTGAGACTTCAGTCAGAAGTATGCAGAATCATCTAGATCGCTCTTTTCGAGCTATTTAATGCGAGAAACACGTTTTCTGGTGTTTTCGCCACCCCACAGTCCGTTTGATGTGCAGAACCGGCGACATCTTGATTTTAGTGAGGTTTCAAGCTGAGATATGCATTTTCTGCAATAATCTTGGTGAGACTTCAGTGAGAAGTATGCAGAATCACCTGGATCGCTCGGTTTGAGCTATTTAATGCGAAAAAACAAGTTCTCTGGTGTTTTCACCACTCCACAGTGCGTTTGATATGCAGAACCGGCGGCATCTTGGATTTCGTCGGGGTTCAAGCTGAGATATGCACTTTCTACCATAATCTTGGTGAGACGTCTGTCAGAAGTATGCTGAATCATCGGGATCGCTCTTTTCGAGCTATTTAATGCGAGAAACACGTTATCTGGTGTATTCACCACTCCACAGTGCGTTTGATATGCAGAACCGGCGACATCTTGGCTTTCTTCGGGTATCAAGCTGAGATATGCATTTTCTGCGATAATCTTGGGTGAGTCTTCTGTCAGAAGTATGCAGAAACATCGTGATCCCTCTCTTCGAGCTATTTAATTTGAGAAACACGTTATCTGGTGTTTTCACCACTCCACAGTGCGTTTGATATGCAGAACCGGCGACATGTTGGATTTCGCCGGGTTTCAAGCTGAGATATGCATTTTCTACGATAATCATGGTGAGACTTCTGTCAGAAGTATGCAGAATCTTCGAGATCGCTCTTTTCGAGCTACTTAATGCGAGAAACACGTTATCTGGTGTTTTCACCACTCCACAGTGCGTTTGATATACAGAACCGGCGACATCTTGGATTTCGTCGGGTTTCAAGCTGAGATATGCATTTTCTACGATAATCCTGGTGAGACTTCAGTCAGAAGGATGCAGAATCATCTAGATCGCTCGTTGCGAGCTATTTAATGCGAGAACCACGTCTTCTGGTGTATTCGCCACCCCACAGTGCGTCTGATATGCAGAACCGGAGATATCTTGGTTTCGGTCGGGTTTCAAGCTGAGATATGCATTTTCTGCGATAATCTTGGTCAGACTTCAGTCAGAAGTATGCAGAATCATCTGGATCGCTCGTTTCGAGCTATTTAATGCGAAAAAACAAGTTCTCTGGTGTTTTCACCTCTCCACAGTGCGTTTGATATGCAGAACCGGCGACATCCTGGATTTCGTCGGGTTTCAAGCTGAGATATGCATTTTCTACGATAATCTTGGTGAGACTTCGCTCAGAAGTATGCAGAATCTTCGAGATCCCTCTCTTCGAGCTATTTAATTAGAGAAACACGTTATCTGGTGTTTTCACCACTCCACAGTGCGTTTGATATGCAGAACCGGCGACACCTTGGATTTCGTCGGGTTTCAAGCTGAGATATGCATTTTCTGCAATAATCTTGGTGAGACTTCTGTGAGAAGTATGCAGAATCATCTGGATCGCTCGTTTCGAGCTATTTAATTTGAGAAACACGTTATCTGGTGTTTTCACCACTCCACAGTGCGTTTGATATGCAGAACCGGAGATATCTTGGTTTCGGTCGGGTTTCAAGCTGAGATATGCATTTTCTACGATAATCTTGGTGAGACTTCAGTCAGAAGTATGCAGAATCATCTATATCGCTCTTTTCGAGCTATTTAATGCGAGAAACACGATTTCTGGTGTTTTCACCACTCCACAGTGCGTTTGATATGCAGAACCGGCGACATCTTGGATTTCGTCGGGTTTCAAGCTGAGATATGCATTTTCTACAATAATCTTGGTGAGACTTCTGTCAGAAGTATGCAGAAACTTCGAGATCGCTCTTTTCGAGCTACTTAATGCGAGGAACACGTTATCTGGTGTTTTCACCACTCCACAGTTCGTTTGATATGCAGAACCGGAGATATCTTGGTTTCGGTCGGGTTTCAAGCTGAGATATGCATTTTATGCGATAATCTTGGTGAGATTTCAGTCAGAAGTATACAGAATCATCTAGATCGCTCTTTTCGAGCTATTTAATGAGAGAATCACGTTTTCTGGTGATTTCGCCACCCCACAGTGCGTTTGATATGCACAAACCGGGGATATCTTGGTTTCAGTCGGGTTTCAAGCTGAGATATGCATTTTCTGCGATAATCTTGGTGAGACTTCAGTCAGAAGTATGCAGAATCATCTAGATCGCACTTATCGAGCTATTTAATGCGAGAAACACGTTATCTGGTGTTTTCAACATACGACAGTGCGTTTGATATGCAGAACCGCCGACATCTTGGATTTCGTCAGGTTTCAAGCTGAGATATGTATTTTCTACGATAATCTTGGTGAGACTTCTGTCAGAAGTATGTAGAAACTTCGAGATCGCTCTTTTCGAGCTACTTAATGCGAGAAACACGTTATCTGGTGTTTTCACCACTCCACAGTGCGTTTGATATGCACAACCGACGACATTTTGGATTTCGTCAGGTTTCAAGCTGAGATATGTATTTTCTACGATAATCTTGGTGAGACTTCTGTCAGAAGTATGCAGAAACTTCGAGATCGCTCTTTTCGAGCTACTTAATGCGAGGAACACGTTATCTGGTGTTTTCACCACTCCACAGTTCGTTTGATATGCAGAACCGGAGATATCTTGGTTTCGGTCGGGTTTCAAGCTGAGATATGCATTTTCTGCGATAATATTGGTGAGACTTCTGTCCGAAGTATGCAGAATCATCGATATCGCTCTTTTCGAGCTATTTAATGCGACAAACACGTTATCTGGTGATTTGACCTTTCCACAGTGCGTTTCATATGTACAGCCGCCGATAATTTGGTTTTCGTGGGGTTTCCAGCTGAAATATGCATTTTCTGCGATAATCTTGGTGTTTCATCTATGAGAAGGATGCAGAATCATCGAGAACGCTCTTTTCGAGCTATTTAATGCGAGAAACACGTTTTCGGTTGTATTCACCACTCCACAGTACGTTAGACATGCAGAACCGGAGATATCTTCGTTTCGGTCGTGTTTCAAGCTGAGATATGCATTTTCTACGATAATATTGGTGAGACCTCTGTCAGAAGTATGCAGAATCATCGAGAACGCTCTTTTCGAGTTAGTTAATGCGAGAAACACGTTTTGTGGTGTTTTCAGCACTCCACAGTGCGTCTGATATGCAGAACCGGCGATATCTTGATTTTCGTGGTGTTTCCAGCTGAGATATGCATTTTCTGCAATAATCTTGGTGAGACTTCAGTCAGAAGTATGCAGAATCATCTGGATCGCTCGTTTCGAGATATTTAATGCGAGAAACACGTTATCTGGTTGTTTTCGCCACTCCACAGTGCGTTTGATATGCTGATCCGGCGACATCTTGATTTTCGTGAGGTTTCAAGCTGAGATATGCATTTTCTGCGATAAGCTTGGTGTGTCTTCTGTCAGAAGTATGCAGAATTATCGAGATCGCTCTTTTCGAGCTATTTAATGCGAGAAACACGTTTTCTGGTGTTTTCGCCACCCCACAGTGCGTTTGATATGCAGAACCGGCGATATCTTGATTTTCGTGGTGTTTCAAGCTGAGGTATGCATTTTCTGCGATAATCTGGGTGAGTCTTCTGTCAGAAGTATGCAGAATCATCTAGATCGCTCTTTTCGAGCTATTTAATGCGAGAAACACGTTTTCTGGTGTATTCACCACTCCACAGTACGTTTGATATGCAGAACCGGCGACATCTTGGATTTCGTCGGGTGTCAAGCTGAGATATGCATTTTCTACGATAATTTTGGTGAGACTTCTGTCAGAAGTATGCAGAATCTTCGAGATCGCTCTTTTCGAGCTACTTAATGCGAGAAACACGTTTTCTGGTGTTTTCGCCACCCCACAGTGCGTTTGATATGCAGAACCGGAGATATCTTGGTTTCGGTCGGGTTTCAAGCTGAGATATGCATTTTCTGCGATAATCTTGGTGAGACTTCTGTCAGAAGTATGCAGAATCATCGGGATCGCTCTTTTCGAGCTATTTAATGCGAGAAACACGTTATCTGGTGTTTTCACCACTCCACCGTGCGTTTGATATGCAGAACGGACGACATCTTAATTTTAGTGAGGTTTCAAGCTGAGATATGCATTTTCTACAATAATCTTGGTGAGATTTCAGTCAGAAGTGTGCAGAATCATCTGGATCGCTCTTTTCGAGCTATTTAATGCGAGAAACACGTTTTCTGGTGTTTTCGCCACCCCACAGTGCGTTTGATATGCAGAACCGGAGATATCTTGGTTTCGGTCGGGTTTCAAGCTGAGATATGCATTTTCTGCGATAATCTTGGTGAGACTTCAGTCAGAAGTATGCAGAATCATCTAGATCGCTCTTTTCGAGCTATTTAATGCGAGAAACACGTTTTCTGGTGTTTTCGCCACCCCACAGTCCGTTTGATGTGCAGAACCGGAGATAACTTGATTTTCGTGGTGTTTCAAGCTGAGGTATACATTTTCTGCGATAATCTTGGTGAGACTTCAGTCAGAAGTATGCAGAATCATCTGGATCGCTCGTTTCGAGATATTTAATGCGAGAAACACGTTTTCTGGTGTATTCACCACTCCACAGTACGTTTGACATGCAGAACCGGAGATAACTTGCTTTTCGTGAGGTTTCAAGCTGAGATATGCATTTTCTGCGATAATCTTGGTGAGACTTCAGTCAGAAGTATGCAGAATCATCTAGATCGCTCTTTTCGATCTATTTAATGCGAGAAACACGTTTTCTGGTGTTTTCGCCACCCCACAGTCCGTTTGATGTGCAGAACCGGAGATAACTTGATTTTCGTGGTGTTTCAAGCTGAGGTATACATTTTCTGCGATAATCTTGGTGAGTCTTCTGTCAGAAGTATGCAGAATCATCTAGATCGCTCATTTCGAGCTAACTAATGCGAAAAAACATGTTTTCTGGTGTTTTCAACATTCCACAGTGCGTTTGATATTCAGAACCGGCGATATCTTGATTTTCGTGGTGTTTCAAGCTGAGGTATACATTTTCTGCGATAATCTTGGTGAGACTTCAGTCAGAAGTATGCAGAATCATCTGGATCGCTCGTTGCGAGATATTTAATGCGAGAAACACGTTTTCTGGTGTATTCACCACTCCACAGTACGTTTGACATGCAGAACCGGAGATAACTTGCTTTTCGTGAGGTTTCAAGCTGAGATATGCATTTTCTGCGATAATCTTGGTGAGACTTCAGTCAGAAGTATGCAGAATCATCTAGATCGCTCTTTTCGAGCTATTTAATGCGAGAAACACGTTTTCTGGTGTTTTCGCCACCCCACAGTCCGTTTGATGTGCAGAACCGGAGATAACTTGATTTTCGTGGTGTTTCAAGCTGAGGTATACATTTTCTGCGATAATCTTGGTGAGTCTTCTGTCAGAAGTATGCAGAATCATCTAGATCGCTCATTTCGAGCTAACTAATGCGAAAAAACATGTTTTCTGCTGTTTTCAACATTCCGCAGTGCGTTTGATATTCAGAACCGGCGATATTTTGATTTTCGTGGTGTTTCAAGTGAGGTATGCATTTTCTGCGATAATCTGGGTGAGTCTTCTGTCAGAAGTATGCAGAATCATCTAGATCGCTCTTTTCGAGCTATTTAATGCGAGAAACACGTTTTCTGGTGTATTCACCACTCCACAGTACGTTTGATATGCAGAACCGGCGACATCTTGGATTTCGTCGGGTGTCAAGCTGAGATATGCATTTTCTACGATAATCTTGGTGAGACTTCTGTCAGAAGTATGCAGTATCTTCGAGATCGCTCTTTTCGAGCTACTTAATGCGAGAAACACGTTTTCTGGTGTTTTCGCCACCCCACAGTCCGTTTGATGTGCAGAACCGGAGATAACTTGCTTTTCGTGATGTTTCAAGCTGAGATATGCATTTTCTGCGATAATCTTGTTGAGACTTCAGTCAGAAGTATGCAGAATCATCTAGATCGCTCTTTTCGAGCTATTTAATGCGAAAAAACATGTTTTCTGGTGTTTTCAACATTCCACAGTGCGTTTGATATTCAGAACCGGCGATATCTTGGTTTTCGTGGTGTTTCAAGTGAGGTATGCATTTTCTGCGATAATCTGGGCGAGTCTTCTGTCAGAAGTATGCAGAATCATCTAGATCGCTCTTTTCGAGCTATTTAATGCGAGAAACACGTTTTCTGGTGTATTCACCACTCCACAGTACGTTTGATATGCAGAACCGGCGACATCTTGGATTTCGTCGGGTGTCAAGCTGAGATATGCATTTTCTACGATAATCTTGGTGAGACTTCTGTCAGAAGTATGCAGTATCTTCGAGATCGCTCTTTTCGAGCTACTTAATGCGAGAAACACGTTTTCTGGTGTTTTCGCCACCCCACAGTCCGTTTGATATGCAGAACGGGCGACATCTTAATTTTAGTGAGGTTTCAAGCTGAGATATGCATTTTCTGCAATAATCTTCGTGAGACTTCAGTCAGAAGTGTGCAGAATCATCTGGATCGCTCGTTTCGTGATATTTAATGCGAGAAACACGTTTTCTGGTGTATTCACCACTCCACAGTACGTTTGACATGCAGAACCGGAGATAACTTGCTTTTCGTGATGTTTCAAGCTGAGATATGCATTTTCTGCGATAATCTTGGTGAGACTCCAGTCAGAAGTATGCAGAATCATCTAGATCGCTCTTTTCGAGCTATTTAATGCGAGAAACACGTTTTCTGGTGTTTTCGCCACCCCACAGTGCGTTTGATATGCAGAACCGGAGATATCTTGGTTTCGGTCGGGTTTCAAGCTGAGATATGCATTTTCGGCGATAATCTTGGTGAGTCTTCTGTCAGAAGTATGCAGAATCATCTAGATCGCTCGTTTCGAGCTAACTAATGCGAAAAAACAAGTTTTCTGGTGTTTTCAACATTCCACAGTACGTTTGATATGCAGAACCGGCGACATCTTGGATTTCGTCGGGTGTCAAGCTAAGATATGTATTTTCTACGATAATCTTGGTGAGACTTCTGTCAGAAGTATGTAGAAACTTCGAGATCGCTCTTTTCGAGCTAGTTAATGCGAGAAACACGTTACCTGGTGTTTTCACCACTCCACAGTGCGTTTGATATGCAGAACCGGCGACATCTTGGATTTCGTCGGGTTTCAAGCTGAGATATGCATTTTCTACAATAATCTTGGTGAGACTTCTGTCAGAAGTATGCAGAAACTTCGAGATAGCTCTTTTCGAGCTACTTAATGCGAGGAACACGTTATCTGGTGTTTCCACCACTCCACAGTGCGTTTGATATGCAGAACCGGTGATATCTTGGATTTCGTCGGGTTTCAAGCTGAGATATGCATTTTCTACGATAATCTTGGTCAGACTTCTGTCAGAAGTAAGCAGAATCATCGGGATCGCTCTTTTAGAGCTTTGTAATGCGAGAAACACGTTATCTGGTTGTTTTCACCACTCCACAGTGCGTTTGATATGCAGAACCGACGACATCTTGATTTTAGTGAGGTTTCAAGCTGAGATATGCATTTTCTGCAATAATCTTGGTGAGACTTCAGTGAGAAGTATGCAGAATCACCTGGATCGCTCGGTTTGAGCTATTTAATGCGAAAAAACAAGTTCTCTGGTGTTTTCACCACTCCACAGTGCGTTTGATATGCAGAACCGGCGGCATCTTGGATTTCGTCGGGGTTCAAGCTGAGATATGCACTTTCTACCATAATCTTGGTGAGACGTCTGTCAGAAGTATGCTGAATCATCGGGATCGCTCTTTTCGAGCTATTTAATGCGAGAAACACGTTATCTGGTGTATTCACCACTCCACAGTGCGTTTGATATGCAGATCCGGCGACATCTTGGCTTTCTTCGGGTATCAAGCTGAGATATGCATTTTCTGCGATAATCTTTGGTGAGTCTTCTGTCAGAAGTATGCAGAAACATCGTGATCCATCTCTTCGAGCTATTTAATTTGAGAAACACGTTATCTGGTGTTTTCACAGCTCCACAGTGCGTTTGATATGCATAACCGGCGACATCTTGGATTTCGCCGGGTTTCAAGCTGAGATATGCAGTTTCTACGATAATCTTGGTGAGACTTCTGTCAGAAGTATGCAGAATATTCGAGATCGCTCTTTTCGAGCTACTTAAAGCGACAAACACGTTATCTGGTGTTTTCACCACTGCACAGTGCGTTTGATATGCAGAACCGCCGACATCTTGGATTTCGTCGGGTTTCAAGCTGAGATATGCATTTTCGGCGATAATCTTGGTGAGTCTTCTGTCAGAAGTATGCAGAATCATCTAGATCGCTCGTTTCGAGCTAACTAATGCGAAAAAACAAGTTTTCTGGTGTTTTCAACATTCCACAGTACGTTTGATATGCAGAACCGGCGACATCTTGGATTTCGTCGGGTGTCAAGCTAAGATATGTATTTTCTACGATAATCTTGGTGAGACTTCTGTCAGAAGTATGTAGAAACTTCGAGATCGCTCTTTTCGAGCTAGTTAATGCGAGAAACACGTTACCTGGTGTTTTCACCACTCCACAGTGCGTTTGATATGCAGAACCGGCGACATCTTGGATTTCGTCGGGTTTCAAGCTGAGATATGCATTTTCTACAATAATCTTGGTGAGACTTCTGTCAGAAGTATGCAGAAACTTCGAGATAGCTCTTTTCGAGCTACTTAATGCGAGGAACACGTTATCTGGTGTTTCCACCACTCCACAGTGCGTTTGATATGCAGAACCGGTGATATCTTGGATTTCGTCGGGTTTCAAGCTGAGATATGCATTTTCTACGATAATCTTGGTCAGACTTCTGTCAGAAGTAAGCAGAATCATCGGGATCGCTCTTTTAGAGCTTTGTAATGCGAGAAACACGTTATCTGGTTGTTTTCACCACTCCACAGTGCGTTTGATATGCAGAACCGACGACATCTTGATTTTAGTGAGGTTTCAAGCTGAGATATGCATTTTCTGCAATAATCTTGGTGAGACTTCAGTGAGAAGTATGCAGAATCACCTGGATCGCTCGGTTTGAGCTATTTAATGCGAAAAAACAAGTTCTCTGGTGTTTTCCCCACTCCACAGTGCGTTTGATATGCAGAACCGGCGGCATCTTGGATTTCGTCGGGGTTCAAGCTGAGATATGCACTTTCTACCATAATCTTGGTGAGACGTCTGTCAGAAGTATGCTCAATCATCGGGATCGCTCTTTTCGAGCTATTTAATGCGAGAAACACGTTATCTGGTGTATTCACCACTCCACAGTGCGTTTGATATGCAGATCCGGCGACATCTTGGCTTTCTTCGGGTATCAAGCTGAGATATGCATTTTCTGCGATAATCTTTGGTGAGTCTTCTGTCAGAAGTATGCAGAAACATCGTGATCCATCTCTTCGAGCTATTTAATTTGAGAAACACGTTATCTGGTGTTTTCACAGCTCCACAGTGCGTTTGATATGCATAACCGGCGACATCTTGGATTTCGCCGGGTTTCAAGCTGAGATATGCAGTTTCTACGATAATCTTGGTGAGACTTCTGTCAGAAGTATGCAGAATATTCGAGATCGCTCTTTTCGAGCTACTTAAAGCGACAAACACGTTATCTGGTGTTTTCACCACTGCACAGTGCGTTTGATATGCAGAACCGCCGACATCTTGGATTTCGTCGGGTTTCAAGCTGAGATATGCATTTTCTGCAATAATCTTGGTGAGACTTCAGTCAGAAGTATACAGAATCATCTAGATCGCTCTTTTCGAGCTATTTAATGCGAGAAACACGTTTTCTGGTGTTTTCGCCACCCCACAGTGCGTTTGACATGCAGAACCGGCGACATCTTGGGTTTCGTCAGGTTTCAAGCTGAGATATGTATTTTCTACGATAATCTTGGTGAGACTTCTGTCAGAAGTATGCAGAATCATCTAGATCGCTCTTTTCGAGCTATTTAATGCGAGAAACACGTTTTCTGGTGTTTTCGCCACCCCACAGCCCGTTTGATGTGCAGAACCGGAGATAACTTGATTTTCGTGGTGTTTCAAGCTGAGGTATACATTTTCTGCGATAATCTTGGTGAGACTTCTGTCAGAAGTATGCAGAATCATCTAGATCGCTCATTTCGAGCTAACTAATGCGAAAAAACATGTTTTCTGGTGTTTTCAACATTCCACAGTGCGTTTGATATTCAGAACCGGCGATATCTTGGTTTTCGGGGTGTTTCAAGTGAGGTATGCATTTTCTGCGATAATCTGGGTGAGTCTTCTGTCAGAAGTATGCAGAATCATCTAGATCGCTCTTTTCGAGCTATTTAACGCGAGAAACACGTTTTCTGGTGTATTCACCACTCCACAGTACGTTTGATATGCAGAACCGGCGACATCTTCGATTTCGTCGGGTGTCAAGCTGAGATATGCATTTTCTACGATAATCTTGGTGAGACTTCTGTCAGAAGTATGCAGTATCTTCGAGATCGCTCTTTTCGAGCTACTTAATGCGAGAAACACGTTATCTGGTGTTTTCACCACTCCACCGTGCGTTTGATATGCAGAACGGGCGACATCTTAATTTTAGTGAGGTTTCAAGCTGAGATATGCATTTTCTGCAATAATCTTGGTGAGACTTCAGTCAGAAGTGTGCAGAATCATCTGGATCGCTCGTTTCGTGATATTTAATGCGAGAAACACGTTTTCTGGTGTATTCACCACTCCACAGTACGTTTGACATGCAGAACCGGAGATAACTTGCTTTTCGTGATGTTTCAAGCTGAGATATGCATTTTCTGCGATAATCTTGGTGAGACTCCAGTCAGAAGTATGCAGAATCATCTAGATCGCTCTTTTCGAGCTATTTAATGCGAGAAACACGTTTTCTGGTGTTTTCGCCACCCCACAGTGCGTTTGATATGCAGAACCGGAGATATCTTGGTTTCGGTCGGGTTTCAAGCTGAGATATGCATTTTCGGCGATAATCTTGGTGAGTCTTCTGTCAGAAGTATGCAGAATCATCTAGATCGCTCGTTTCGAGCTAACTAATGCGAAAAAACAAGTTTTCTGGTGTTTTCAACATTCCACAGTACGTTTGATATGCAGAACCGGCGACATCTTGGATTTCGTCGGGTGTCAAGCTAAGATATGTATTTTCTACGATAATCTTGGTGAGACTTCTGTCAGAAGTATGTAGAAACTTCGAGATCGCTCTTTTCGAGCTAGTTAATGCGAGAAACACGTTACCTGGTGTTTTCACCACTCCACAGTGCGTTTGATATGCAGAACCGGCGACATCTTGGATTTCGTCGGGTTTCAAGCTGAGATATGCATTTTCTACGATAATCTTGGTCAGACTTCTGTCAGAAGTAAGCAGAATCATCGGGATCGCTCTTTTAGAGCTTTGTAATGCGAGAAACACGTTATCTGGTTGTTTTCACCACTCCACAGTGCGTTTGATATGCAGAACCGACGACATCTTGATTTTAGTGAGGTTTCAAGCTGAGATATGCATTTTCTGCAATAATCTTGGTGAGACTTCAGTGAGAAGTATGCAGAATCACCTGGATCGCTCGGTTTGAGCTATTTAATGCGAAAAAACAAGTTCTCTGGTGTTTTCACCACTCCACAGTGCGTTTGATATGCAGAACCGGCGGCATCTTGGATTTCGTCGGGGTTCAAGCTGAGATATGCACTTTCTACCATAATCTTGGTGAGACGTCTGTCAGAAGTATGCTGAATCATCGGGATCGCTCTTTTCGAGCTATTTAATGCGAGAAACACGTTATCTGGTGTATTCACCACTCCACAGTGCGTTTGATATGCAGATCCGGCGACATCTTGGCTTTCTTCGGGTATCAAGCTGAGATATGCATTTTCTGCGATAATCTTTGGTGAGTCTTCTGTCAGAAGTATGCAGAAACATCGTGATCCATCTCTTCGAGCTATTTAATTTGAGAAACACGTTATCTGGTGTTTTCACAGCTCCACAGTGCGTTTGATATGCATAACCGGCGACATCTTGGATTTCGCCGGGTTTCAAGCTGAGATATGCAGTTTCTACGATAATCTTGGTGAGACTTCTGTCAGAAGTATGCAGAATATTCGAGATCGCTCTTTTCGAGCTACTTAAAGCGACAAACACGTTATCTGGTGTTTTCACCACTCCACAGTGCGTTTGATATGCAGAACCGCCGACATCTTGGATTTCGTCGGGTTTCAAGCTGAGATATGCATTTTCTGCAATAATCTTGGTGAGACTTCAGTCAGAAGTATACAGAATCATCTAGATCGCTCTTTTCGAGCTATTTAATGCGAGAAACACGTTTTCTGGTGTTTTTGCCACCCCACAGTGCGTTTGACATGCAGAACCGGCGACATCTTGGGTTTCGTCAGGTTTCAAGCTGAGATATGTATTTTCTACGATAATCTTGGTGAGACTTCTGTCAGAAGTATGCAGAATCATCTAGATCGCTCTTTTCGAGCTATTTAATGCGAGAAACACGTTTTCTGGTGTTTTCGCCACCCCACAGCCCGTTTGATGTGCAGAACCGGAGATAACTTGATTTTCGTGGTGTTTCAAGCTGAGGTATACATTTTCTGCGATAATCTTGGTGAGACTTCTGTCAGAAGTATGCAGAATCATCTAGATCGCTCATTTCGAGCTAACTAATGCGAAAAAACATGTTTTCTGGTGTTTTCAACATTCCACAGTGCGTTTGATATTCAGAACCGGCGATATCTTGGTTTTCGGGGTGTTTCAAGTGAGGTATGCATTTTCTGCGATAATCTGGGTGAGTCTTCTGTCAGAAGTATGCAGAATCATCTAGATCGCTCTTTTCGAGCTATTTAACGCGAGAAACACGTTTTCTGGTGTATTCACCACTCCACAGTACGTTTGATATGCAGAACCGGCGACATCTTCGATTTCGTCGGGTGTCAAGCTGAGATATGCATTTTCTACGATAATCTTGGTGAGACTTCTGTCAGAAGTATGCAGTATCTTCGAGTTCGCTCTTTTCGAGCTACTTAATGCGAGAAACACGTTATCTGGTGTTTTCACCACTCCACCGTGCGTTTGATATGCAGAACGGGCGACATCTTAATTTTAGTGAGGTTTCAAGCTGAGATATGCATTTTCTGCAATAATCTTGGTGAGACTTCAGTCAGAAGTGTGCAGAATCATCTGGATCGCTCGTTTCGTGATATTTAATGCGAGAAACACGTTTTCTGGTGTATTCACCACTCCACAGTACGTTTGACATGCAGAACCGGAGATAACTTGCTTTTCGTGATGTTTCAAGCTGAGATATGCATTTTCTGCGATAATCTTGGTGAGACTTCAGTCAGAAGTATGCAGAATCATCTAGATCGCTCTTTTCGAGCTATTTAATGCGAGAAACACGTTTTCTGGTGTTTTCGCCACCCCACAGTGCGTTTGATATGCAGAACCGGAGATATCTTGGTTTCGGTCGGGTTTCAAGCTGAGATATGCATTTTCGGCGATAATCTTGGTGAGACTTCAGTCAGAAGTATGCAGAATCATCTAGATCGCTCTTTTCGAGCTATTTAATGCGAGAAACACGTTTTCTGGTGTTTTCGCCACCCCACAGACCGTTTGATGTGCAGAACCGGAGATAACTTGATTTTCGTGGTGTTTCAAGCTGAGGTATACATTTTCTGCGATAATCTTGGTGAGACTTCTGTCAGAAGTATGCAGAATCATCTAGATCGCTCTTTTCGAGCTATTTAATGCGAGAAACACGTTTTCTGGTGTTTTCGCCACCCCACAGCCCGTTTGATGTGCAGAACGGGCGACATCTTAATTTTAGTGAGGTTTCAAGCTGAGATATGCATTTTCTGCAATAATCTTGGTGAGACTTCAGTCAGAAGTGTGCAGAATCATCCGGATCGCTCGTTTCGTGATATTTAATGCGAGAAACACGTTTTCTGGTGTATTCACCACTCCACAGTACGTTTGACATGCAGAACCGGAGATAACTTGCTTTTCGTGATGTTTCAAGCTGAGATATGCATTTTCTGCGATAATCTTGGTGAGACTCCAGTCAGAAGTATGCAGAATCATCTAGATCGCTCTTTTCGAGCTATTTAATGCGAGAAACACGTTTTCTGGTGTTTTCGCCACCCCACAGTGCGTTTGATATGCAGAACCGGAGATATCTTGGTTTCGGTCGGGTTTCAAGCTGAGATATGCATTTTCGGCGATAATCTTGGTGAGTCTTCTGTCAGAAGTATGCAGAATCATCTAGATCGCTCGTTTCGAGCTAACTAATGCGAAAAAACAAGTTTTCTGGTGTTTTCAACATTCCACAGTACGTTTGATATGCAGAACCGGCGACATCTTGGATTTCGTCGGGTGTCAAGCTAAGATATGTATTTTCTACGATAATCTTGGTGAGACTTCTGTCAGAAGTATGTAGAAACTTCGAGATCGCTCTTTTCGAGCTACTTAAAGCGACAAACACGTTATCTGGTGTTTTCACCACTCCACAGTGCGTTTGATATGCAGAACCGCCGACATCTTGGATTTCGTCGGGTTTCAAGCTGAGATATGCATTTTCTGCAATAATCTTGGTGAGACTTCAGTCAGAAGTATACAGAATCATCTAGATCGCTCTTTTCGAGCTATTTAATGCGAGAAACACGTTTTCTGGTGTTTTCGCCACCCCACAGTGCGTTTGACATGCAGAACCGGCGACATCTTGGGTTTCGTCAGGTTTCAAGCTGAGATATGTATTTTCTACGATAATCTTGGTGAGACTTCTGTCAGAAGTATGCAGAATCATCTAGATCGCTCTTTTCGAGCTGTTTAATGCGAGAAACACGTTTTCTGGTGTTTTCGCCACCCCACAGCCCGTTTGATGTGCAGAACGGGCGACATCTTAATTTTAGTGAGGTTTCAAGCTGAGATATGCATTTTCTGCAATAATCTTGGTGAGACTTCAGTCAGAAGTGTGCAGAATCATCTGGATCGCTCGTTTCGTGATATTTAATGCGAGAAACACGTTTTCTGGTGTATTCACCACTCCACAGTACGTTTGACATGCAGAACCGGAGATAACTTGCTTTTCGTGATGTTTCAAGCTGAGATATGCATTTTCTGCGATAATCTTGGTGAGACTCCAGTCAGAAGTATGCAGAATCATCTAGATCGCTCTTTTCGAGCTATTTAATGCGAGAAACACGTTTTCTGGTGTTTTCGCCACCCCACAGTGCGTTTGATATGCAGAACCGGAGATATCTTGGTTTCGGTCGGCTTTCAAGCTGAGATATGCATTTTCGGCGATAATCTTGGTGAGTCTTCTGTCAGAAGTATGCAGAATCATCTAGATCGCTCGTTTCGAGCTAACTAATGCGAAAAAACAAGTTTTCTGGTGTTTTCAACATTCCACAGTACGTTTGATATGCAGAACCGGCGACATCTTAATTTTAGTGAGGTTTCAAGCTGAGATATGCATTTTCTGCAATAATCTTGGTGAGACTTCAGTCAGAAGTGTGCAGAATCATCTGGATCGCTCGTTTCGTGATATTTAATGCGAGAAACACGTTTTCTGGTGTATTCACCAATCCACAGTACGTTTGACATGCAGAACCGGAGATAACTTGCTTTTCGTGATGTTTCAAGCTGAGATATGCATTTTCTGCGATAATCTTGGTGAGACTTCAGTCAGAAGTATGCAGAATCATCTAGATCGCTCTTTTCGAGCTATTTAATGCGAGAAACACGTTTTCTGGTGTTTTCGCCACCCCACAGTGCGTTTGATATGCAGAACCGGAGATATCTTGGTTTCGGTCGGGTTTCAAGCTGAGATATGCATTTTCGGCGATAATCTTGGTGAGACTTCAGTCAGAAGTATGCAGAATCATCTAGATCGCTCTTTTCGAGCTATTTAATGCGAGAAACACGTTTTCTGGTGTTTTCGCCACCCCACAGACCGTTTGATGTGCAGAACCGGAGATAACTTGATTTTCGTGGTGTTTCAAGCTGAGGTATACATTTTCTGCGATAATCTTGGTGAGACTTCTGTCAGAAGTATGCAGAATCATCTAGATCGCTCTTTTCGAGCTATTTAATGCGAGAAACACGTTTTCTGGTGTTTTCGCCACCCCACAGCCCGTTTGATGTGCAGAACGGGCGACATCTTAATTTTAGTGAGGTTTCAAGCTGAGATATGCATTTTCTGCAATAATCTTGGTGAGACTTCAGTCAGAAGTGTGCAGAATCATCCGGATCGCTCGTTTCGTGATATTTAATGCGAGAAACACGTTTTCTGGTGTATTCACCACTCCACAGTACGTTTGACATGCAGAACCGGAGATAACTTGCTTTTCGTGATGTTTCAAGCTGAGATATGCATTTTCTGCGATAATCTTGGTGAGACTCCAGTCAGAAGTATGCAGAATCATCTAGATCGCTCTTTTCGAGCTATTTAATGCGAGAAACACGTTTTCTGGTGTTTTCGCCACCCCACAGTGCGTTTGATATGCAGAACCGGAGATATCTTGGTTTCGGTCGGGTTTCAAGCTGAGATATGCATTTTCGGCGATAATCTTGGTGAGTCTTCTGTCAGAAGTATGCAGAATCATCTAGATCGCTCGTTTCGAGCTAACTAATGCGAAAAAACAAGTTTTCTGGTGTTTTCAACATTCCACAGTACGTTTGATATGCAGAACCGGCGACATCTTGGATTTCGTCGGGTGTCAAGCTAAGATATGTATTTTCTACGATAATCTTGGTGAGACTTCTGTCAGAAGTATGTAGAAACTTCGAGATCGCTCTTTTCGAGCTACTTAAAGCGACAAACACGTTATCTGGTGTTTTCACCACTCCACAGTGCGTTTGATATGCAGAACCGCCGACATCTTGGATTTCGTCGGGTTTCAAGCTGAGATATGCATTTTCTGCAATAATCTTGGTGAGACTTCAGTCAGAAGTATACAGAATCATCTAGATCGCTCTTTTCGAGCTATTTAATGCGAGAAACACGTTTTCTGGTGTTTTCGCCACCCCACAGTGCGTTTGACATGCAGAACCGGCGACATCTTGGGTTTCGTCAGGTTTCAAGCTGAGATATGTATTTTCTACGATAATCTTGGTGAGACTTCTGTCAGAAGTATGCAGAATCATCTAGATCGCTCTTTTCGAGCTGTTTAATGCGAGAAACACGTTTTCTGGTGTTTTCGCCACCCCACAGCCCGTTTGATGTGCAGAACGGGCGACATCTTAATTTTAGTGAGGTTTCAAGCTGAGATATGCATTTTCTGCAATAATCTTGGTGAGACTTCAGTCAGAAGTGTGCAGAATCATCTGGATCGCTCGTTTCGTGATATTTAATGCGAGAAACACGTTTTCTGGTGTATTCACCACTCCACAGTACGTTTGACATGCAGAACCGGAGATAACTTGCTTTTCGTGATGTTTCAAGCTGAGATATGCATTTTCTGCGATAATCTTGGTGAGACTCCAGTCAGAAGTATGCAGAATCATCTAGATCGCTCTTTTCGAGCTATTTAATGCGAGAAACACGTTTTCTGGTGTTTTCGCCACCCCACAGTGCGTTTGATATGCAGAACCGGAGATATCTTGGTTTCGGTCGGCTTTCAAGCTGAGATATGCATTTTCGGCGATAATCTTGGTGAGTCTTCTGTCAGAAGTATGCAGAATCATCTAGATCGCTCGTTTCGAGCTAACTAATGCGAAAAAACAAGTTTTCTGGTGTTTTCAACATTCCACAGTACGTTTGATATGCAGAACCGGCGACATCTTGGATTTCGTCGGGTGTCAAGCTAAGATATGTATTTTCTACGATAATCTTGGTGAGACTTCTGTCAGAAGTATGTAGAAACTTCGAGATCGCTCTTTTCGAGCTAGTTAATGCGAGAAACACGTTACCTGGTGTTTTCACCACTCCACAGTGCGTTTGATATGCAGAACCGGCGACATCTTGGATTTCGTCGGGTTTCAAGCTGAGATATGCATTTTCTACAATAATCTTGGTGAGACTTCTGTCAGAAGTATGCAGAAACTTCGAGATAGCTCTTTTCGAGCTACTTAATGCGAGGAACACGTTATCTGGTGTTTCCACCACTCCACAGTGCGTTTGATATGCAGAACCGGTGATATCTTGGATTTCGTCGGGTTTCAAGCTGAGATATGCATTTTCTACGATAATCTTGGTCAGACTTCTGTCAGAAGTAAGCAGAATCATCGGGATCGCTCTTTTAGAGCTTTGTAATGCGAGAAACACGTTATCTGCTTGTTTTCACCACTCCACAGTGCGTTTGATATGCAGAACCGACGACATCTTGATTTTAGTGAGGTTTCAAGCTGAGATATGCATTTTCTGCAATAATCTTGGTGAGACTTCAGTGAGAAGTATGCAGAATCACCTGGATCGCTCGGTTTGAGCTATTTAATGCGAAAAAACAAGTTCTCTGGTGTTTTCACCACTCCACAGTGCGTTTGATATGCAGAACCGGCGGCATCTTGGATTTCGTCGGGGTTCAAGCTGAGATATGCACTTTCTACCATAATCTTGGTGAGACGTCTGTCAGAAGTATGCTGAATCATCGGGATCGCTCTTTTCGAGCTATTTAATGCGAGAAACACGTTATCTGGTGTATTCACCACTCCACAGTGCGTTTGATATGCAGATCCGGCGACATCTTGGCTTTCTTCGGGTATCAAGCTGAGATATGCATTTTCTGCGCTAATCTTTGGTGAGTCTTCTGTCAGAAGTATGCAGAAACATCGTGATCCATCTCTTCGAGCTATTTAATTTGAGAAACACGTTATTTGGTGTTTTCACAGCTCCACAGTGCGTTTGATATGCATAACCGGCGACATCTTGGATTTCGCCGGGTTTCAAGCTGAGATATGCAGTTTCTACGATAATCTTGGTGAGACTTCTGTCAGAAGTATGCAGAATATTCGAGATCGCTCTTTTCGAGCTACTTAAAGCGACAAACACGTTATCTGGTGTTTTCACCACTCCACAGTGCGTTTGATATGCAGAACCGCCGACATCTTGGATTTCGTCGGGTTTCAAGCTGAGATATGCATTTTCTGCAATAATCTTGGTGAGACTTCAGTCAGAAGTATACAGAATCATCTAGATCGCTCTTTTCGAGCTATTTAATGCGAGAAACACGTTTTCTGGTGTTTTCGCCACCCCACAGTGCGTTTGACATGCAGAACCGGCGACATCTTGGGTTTCGTCAGGTTTCAAGCTGAGATATGTATTTTCTACGATAATCTTGGTGAGACTTCTGTCAGAAGTATGCAGAATCATCTAGATCGCTCTTTTCGAGCTATTTAATGCGAGAAACACGTTTTCTGGTGTTTTCACCACTCCACCGTGCGTTTGATATGCAGAACGGGCGACATCTTAATTTTAGTGAGGTTTCAAGCTGAGATATGCATTTTCTGCAATAATCTTGGTGAGACTTCAGTCAGAAGTGTGCAGAATCATCTGGATCGCTCGTTTCGTGATATTTAATGCGAGAAACACGTTTTCTGGTGTATTCACCACTCCACAGTACGTTTGACATGCAGAACCGGAGATAACTTGCTTTTCGTGATGTTTCAAGCTGAGATATGCATTTTCTGCGATAATCTTGGTGAGACTTCAGTCAGAAGTATGCAGAATCATCTAGATCGCTCTTTTCGAGCTATTTAATGCGAGAAACACGTTTTCTGGTGTTTTCGCCACCCCACAGTGCGTTTGATATGCAGAACCGGAGATATCTTGGTTTCGGTCGGGTTTCAAGCTGAGATATGCATTTTCGGCGATAATCTTGGTGAGACTTCAGTCAGAAGTATGCAGAATCATCTAGATCGCTCTTTTCGAGCTATTTAATGCGAGAAACACGTTTTCTGGTGTTTTCGCCACCCCACAGACCGTTTGATGTGCAGAACCGGAGATAACTTGATTTTCGTGGTGTTTCAAGCTGAGGTATACATTTTCTGCGATAATCTTGGTGAGTCTTCTGTCAGAAGTATGCAGAATCATCTAGATCGCTCGTTTCGAGCTAACTAATGCGAAAAAACAAGTTTTCTGGTGTTTTCAACATTCCACAGTACGTTTGATATGCAGAACCGGCGACATCTTGGATTTCGTCGGGTGTCAAGCTAAGATATGTATTTTCTACGATAATCTTGGTGAGACTTCTGTCAGAAGTATGTAGAAACTTCGAGATCGCTCTTTTCGAGCTAGTTAATGCGAGAAACACGTTACCTGGTGTTTTCACCACTCCACAGTGCGTTTGATATGCAGAACCGGCGACATCTTGGATTTCGTCGGGTTTCAAGCTGAGATATGCATTTTCTACAATAATCTTGGTGAGATTTCTGTCAGAAGTATGCAGAAACTTCGAGATAGCTCTTTTCGAGCTACTTAATGCGAGGAACACGTTATCTGGTGTTTCCACCACTCCACAGTGCGTTTGATATGCAGAACCGGTGATATCTTGGATTTCGTCGGGTTTCAAGCTGAGATATGCATTTTCTACGATAATCTTGGTCAGACTTCTGTCAGAAGTAAGCAGAATCATCGGGAGCGCTCTTTTAGAGCTTTGTAATGCGAGAAACACGTTATCTGGTTGTTTTCACCACTCCACAGTGCGTTTGATATGCAGAACCGACGACATCTTGATTTTAGTGAGGTTTCAAGCTGAGATATGCATTTTCTGCAATAATCTTGGTGAGACTTCAGTGAGAAGTATGCAGAATCACCTGGATCGCTCGGTTTGAGCTATTTAATGCGAAAAAACAAGTTCTCTGGTGTTTTCACCACTCCACAGTTCGTTTGATATGCAGAACCGGCGGCATCTTGGATTTCGTCGGGGTTCAAGCTGAGATATGCACTTTCTACCATAATCTTGGTGAGACGTCTGTCAGAAGTATGCTGAATCATCGGGATCGCTCTTATCGAGCTATTTAATGCGAGAAACACGTTATCTGGTGTATTCACCACTCCACAGTGCGTTTGATATGCAGATCCGGCGACATCTTGGCTTTCTTCGGGTATCAAGCTGAGATATGCATTTTCTGCGATAATCTTTGGTGAGTCTTCTGTCAGAAGTATGCAGAAACATCGTGATCCATCTCTTCGAGCTATTTAATTTGAGAAACACGTTATCTGGTGTTTTCACAGCTCCACAGTGCGTTTGATATGCATAACCGGCGACATCTTGGATTTCGCCGGGTTTCAAGCTGAGATATGCATTTTCTACGATAATCTTGGTGAGACTTCTGTCAGAAGTATGCAGAATATTCGAGATCGCTCTTTTCGAGCTACTTAAAGCGACAAACACGTTATCTGGTGTTTTCACCACTCCACAGTGCGTTTGATATGCAGAACCGCCGACATCTTGGATTTCGTCGGGTTTCAAGCTGAGATATGCATTTTCTGCGATAATCTTGGTGAGACTTCAGTCAGAAGTATACAGAATCATCTAGATCGCTCTTTTCGAGCTATTTAATGCGAGAAACACGTTTTCAGGTGTTTTCGCCACCCCACAGTGCGTTTGACATGCAGAACCGGCGACATCTTGGGTTTCGTCAGGTTTCAAGCTGAGATATGTATTTTCTACGATAATCTTGGTGAGACTTCTGTCAGAAGTATGCAGAAACTTCGAGATCGCTCTTTTCGAGCTACTTAATGCGAGGAACACGTTATCTGGTGTTTTCACCACTCCACAGGTCGTTTGATATGCAGAACAGGCGACATCTTGGATTTCGTCAGGTTTCAAGCTGAGATATGTATTTTCTACGATAATCTTGGTGAGACTTCTGTCAGAAGTATGCAGAAACTTCGAGATCGCTCTTTTCGAGCTACTTAATGCGAGGAACACGTTATCTGGTGTTTTCACCACTCCACAGGTCGTTTGATATGCAGAACCGGCGACATCTTGGATTTCGTCAGGTTTCAAGCTGAGATATGTATTTTCTACGATAATCTTGGTGAGACTTCTGTCAGAAGTATGCAGTATCTTCGAGATCGCTCTTTTCGAGCTACTTAATGCGAGAAACACGTTATCTGGTGTTCTCACCACTCCACAGTACGTTTGACATGCAGAACCGGAGATAACTTGCTTTTCGTGAGGTTTCAAGCTGAGATATGCATTTTCTGCGATAATCTTGGTGAGATTTCAGTCAGAAGTATGCAGAATCATGTAGATCGCTCTTTTCGAGCTATTTAATGCGAGAAACACGTTTTCTGGTGTTTTCGCCACCCCACAGTGCGTTTGATATGCAGAACCGGAGATATCTTGGTTTCGGTCGGGTTTCAAGCTGAGATATACATTTTCTTGGATAATCTTGGTGAGACTTCAGTCAGAAGTATACAGAATCATCTAGATCGCTCTTATCGAGCTACTTAATGCGAGAAACACGTTATCTGGTTGTTTTCACCACTCCACAGTGCGTTTGATATGCAGAAGCGGCGACATCTTGATTTTCGTGAGATTTCAAGCTGAGGTATGCATTTTCTGCGATAATCTTGGTGAGACTTCTGTCAGAAGTATGCAGAATCATCTAGATCGCTCTTTTCGAGCTATTTAATGCGAGAAACACGTTTTCTGGTGTTTTCAACATTCGACAGTGCGTTTGATATGCAGAACCGGCGACATCTTGGATTTCGTCGGGTTTCAAGCTGAGATATGCATTTTCTACAATAATCTTGGTGAGACTTCTGTCAGAAGTATGCAGAAACTTCGAGATAGCTCTTTTCGAGCTACTTAATGCGAGGAACACGTTATCTGGTGTTTCCACCACTCCACAGTGCGTTTGATATGCAGAACCGGTGATATCTTGGATTTCGTCGGGTTTCAAGCTGAGATATGCATTTTCTACGATAATCTTGGTGAGACTTCTGTCAGAAGTATGCAGAATAATCGGGATCGCTCTTTTCGAGCTATGTATTGCGAGAAACACGTTATCTGGTGTTTTCACCACCCCACAGTGCGTTTGATATGCAGAACCGGCGACATCTTGATTTTCGTGAGATTTCAAGCTGAGATATGCATTTTCTGCGATAATCTTGGTGAGACTTCTGTCAGAAGTATGTAGAAACTTCGAGATCGCTCTTATCGAGCTACTTAATGCGAGAAACACGTTATCTGGTTGTTTTCACCACTCCACAGTGCGTTTGATATGCAGAACCGCCGACATCTTGGATTTCGTCAGGTTTCAAGCTGAGATATGTATTTTCTACGATAATCTTGGTGAGACTTCTGTCAGAAGTATGTAGAAACTTCGAGATCGCTCTTTTCGAGCTACTTAATGCGAGAAACACGTTATCTGGTGTTTTCACACCCCACAGTGCGTTTGATATGCAGAACCGGCGACATCTTGGATTTCGTCGGGTTTCAAGCTGAGATATGCATTTTCTACAATAATCTTGGTGAGACTTCTGTCAGAAGTATGCAGAAACTGCGAGATCGCTCTTTTCGAGCTACTTAATGCGAGAAACACGTTACCTGGTGTTTTCACCACTCCACAGTGCGTTTGATATGCAGAACCGGCGACATCTTGGATTTCGTCAGGTTTCAAGCTGAGATATGCATTTTCTACAATAATCTTGTTGAGACTTCTGTCAGAAGTATGCAGAAACTTCGAGATAGCTCTTTTCGAGCTACTTAATGCGAGGAACACGTTATCTGGTGTTTCCACCACTCCACAGTGCGTTTGATATGCAGAACCGGTGATATCTTGGATTTCGTCGGGTTTCAAGCTGAGATATGCATTTTCTACGATAATCTTGGTGAGACTTCTGTCAGAAGTATGCAGAATCATCGGGATCGCTCTTTTCGAGCTATGTATTGCGAGAAACACGTTATCTGGTTGTTTTCACCACTCCACAGTGCGTTTGATATGCAGAACCGGCGACATCTTGATTTTAGTGAGGTTTCAAGCTGAGATATGCATTTTCTGCAATAATCTTGGTGAGACTTCAGTCAGAAGTATGCAGAATCATCTAGATCGCTCGTTTCAAGATATCTAATGCGAAATACAAGTTTTCTGGTGTTTTCAACATTCCACAGTGCGTTTGATATGCAGAACCGGCGACATCTTGGATTTCGTCGGGTGTCAAGCTGAGATATGTATTTTCTACGATAATCTTGGTGAGACTTCTGTCAGAAGTATGTAGAAACTTCGAGATCGCTCTATTCGAGCTACTTAATGCGAGAAACACGTTACCTGGTGTTTTCACCACTCCACAGTGCGTTTGATATGCAGAACCGGCGACATCTTGGATTTCGTCAGGTTTCAAGCTGAGATATGCATTTTCTACAATAATCTTGTTGAGACTTCTGTCAGAAGTATGCAGAAACTTCGAGATAGCTCTTTTCGAGCTACTTAATGCGAGGAACACGTTATCTGGTGTTTCCACCACTCCACAGTACGTTTGACATGCAGAACCGGCGACATCTTCGATTTCGTCGGGTTTCAAGCTGAGATATGCATTTTCTGCGATAATCTTGGTGAGACTTCAGTCAGAAGTATGCAGAATCATCTAGATCGCTCGTTTCAAGATATCTAATGCGAAATACAAGTTTTCTGGTGTTTTCAACATTCCACAGTGCGTTTGATATGCAGAACCGGCGACATCTTGGATTTCGTCGGGTGTCAAGCTGAGATATGTATTTTCTACGATAATCTTGGTGAGACTTCTGTCAGAAGTATGTAGAAACTTCGAGATCGCTCTTTTCGAGCTACTTAATGCGAGAAACACGTTACCTGGTGTTTTCACCACTCCACAGTGCGTTTGATATGCAGAACCGGCGACATCTTGGATTTCGTCAGGTTTCAAGCTGAGATATGCATTTTCTACAATAATCTTGTTGAGACTTCTGTCAGAAGTATGCAGAAACTTCGAGATAGCTCTTTTCGAGCTACTCAATGCGAGGAACACGTTATCTGGTGTTTCCACCACTCCACAGTGCGTTTGATATGCAGAACCGGTGATATCTTGGATTTCGTCGGGTTTCAAGCTGAGATATGTATTTTCTACGATAATCTTGGTGAGACTTCTGTCAGAAGTATGCAGAAACTTCGAGAACGCTCTTTTCGAGCTACTTAATGCGAGGAACACGTTATCTGGTGTTTTCACCACTCCACAGGTCGTTTGATATGCAGAACCGGCGACATCTTGGATTTCGTCAGGTTTCAAGCTGAGATATGTATTTTCTACGATAATCTTGGTGAGACTTCTGTCAGAAGTATGCAGAAACTTCGAGATCGCTCTTTTCGAGCTACTTAATGCGAGGAACACGTTATCTGGTGTTTTCACCACTCCACAGGTCGTTTGATATGCAGAACCGGCGACATCTTGGATTTCGTCAGGTTTCAAGCTGAGATATGTATTTTCTACGATAATCTTGGTGAGACTTCTGTCAGAAGTATGCAGTATCTTCGAGATCGCTCTTTTCGAGCTACTTAATGCGAGAAACACGTTATCTGGTGTTCTCACCACTCCACAGTACGTTTGACATGCAGAACCGGAGATAACTTGCTTTTCGTGAGGTTTCAAGCTGAGATATGCATTTTCTGCGATAATCTTGGTGAGATTTCAGTCAGAAGTATGCAGAATCATGTAGATCGCTCTTTTCGAGCTATTTAATGCGAGAAACACGTTTTCTGGTGTTTTCGCCACCCCACAGTGCGTTTGATATGCAGAACCGGAGATATCTTGGTTTCGGTCGGGTTTCAAGCTGAGATATACATTTTCTTGGATAATCTTGGTGAGACTTCAGTCAGAAGTATGCAGAATCATCTAGATCGCTCTTATCGAGCTACTTAATGCGAGAAACACGTTATCTGGTTGTTTTCACCACTCCACAGTGCGTTTGATATGCAGAAGCGGCGACATCTTGATTTTCGTGAGATTTCAAGCTGAGGTATGCATTTTCTGCGATAATCTTGGTGAGACTTCTGTCAGAAGTATGCAGAATCATCTAGATCGCTCTTTTCGAGCTATTTAATGCGAGAAACACGTTTTCTGGTGTTTTCAACATTCGACAGTGCGTTTGATATGCAGAACCGGCGACATCTTGGATTTCGTCGGGTTTCAAGCTGAGATATGCATTTTCTACAATAATCTTGGTGAGACTTCTGTCAGAAGTATGCAGAAACTTCGAGATAGCTCTTTTCGAGCTACTTAATGCGAGGAACACGTTATCTGGTGTTTCCACCACTCCACAGTGCGTTTGATATGCAGAACCGGTGATATCTTGGATTTCGTCGGGTTTCAAGCTGAGATATGCATTTTCTACGATAATCTTGGTGAGACTTCTGTCAGAAGTATGCAGAATAATCGGGATCGCTCTTTTCGAGCTATGTATTGCGAGAAACACGTTATCTGGTTGTTTTCACCACTCCACAGTGCGTTTGATATGCAGAACCGGCGACATCTTGATTTTAGTGAGGTTTCAAGCTGAGATATGCATTTTCTGCAATAATCTTGGTGAGACTTCAGTGAGAAGTATGCAGAATCACCTGGATCGCTCGGTTTGAGCTATTTAATGCGAAAAAACAAGTTCTCTGGTGTTTTCACCACTCCACAGTGCGTTTGATATGCAGAACCGGCGACATCTTGGATTTCGTCGGGGTTCAAGCTGAGATATGCACTTTCTACCATAATCTTGGTGAGACGTCTGTCAGAAGTATGCAGAATCTTCGGGATCGCTCTTTTCGAGCTATTTAATGCGAGAAACACGTTATCTGGTGTTTTCACCACTCCACAGTGCGTTTGATATGCAGAACCGCCGACATCTTGGATTTCGTCAGGTTTCAAGCTGAGATATGTATTTTCTACGATAATCTTGGTGAGACTTCTGTCAGAAGTATGTAGAAACAGCGAGATCGCTCTTTTCGAGCTACTTAATGCGAGAAACACGTTATCTGCTGTTTTCACCACTCCACAGTGCGTTTGATATGCAGAACCGGCGACATCTTGGATTTCGTCGGGTTTCAAGCTGAGATATGCATTTTCTGCGATAATCTTGGTGAGACTTCAGTCAGAAGTATACAGAATCATCTAGATCGCTCTTTTCGAGCTATTTAATGCGAGGAACACGTTTTCTGGTGTTTTCGCCACCCCACAGTGCGTTTGACATGCAGAACCGGCGACATCTTGGATTTCGTCAGGTTTCAAGCTGAGATATGTATTTTCTACGATAATCTTGGTGAGACTTCTGTCAGATGTATGTAGAAACTTCGAGATCGCTCTTTTCGAGCTACTTAATGCGAGAAACACGTTATCTGGTGTTTTCAACACTCCACAGTGCGTTTGATATGCAGAACCGCCGACATCTTGGATTTCGTCAGGTTTCAAGCTGAGATATGTATTTTCTACGATAATCTTGGTGAGACTTCTGTCAGAAGTATGTAGAAACTTCGAGATCGCTCTATTCGAGCTACTTAATGCGAGAAACACGTTATCTGGTGTTTTCACCACTCCACAGTGCGTTTGATATGCAGAACCGGCGACATCTTGGATTTCGTCGGGTTTCAAGCTGAGATATGCATTTTCTGCGATAATCTTGGTGAGACTTCAGTCAGAAGTATACAGAATCATCTAGATCGCTCTTTTCGAGCTATTTAATGCGAGAAACACGTTTTCTGGTGTTTTCACCACCCCACAGTGCGTTTGATATGCAGAACCGGCGACATCTTGATTTTCGTGAGATTTCAAGCTGAGATATGCATTTTCTGCGATAATCTTGGTGAGACTTCTGTCAGAAGTATGTAGAAACTTCGAGATCGCTCTTATCGAGCTACTTAATGCGAGAAACACGTTATCTGGTTGTTTTCACCACTCCACAGTGCGTTTGATATGCAGAACCGCCGACATCTTGGATTTCGTCAGGTTTCAAGCTGAGATATGTATTTTCTACGATAATCTTGGTGAGACTTCTGTCAGAAGTATGTAGAAACTTCGAGATCGCTCTTTTCGAGCTACTTAATGCGAGAAACACGTTATCTGGTGTTTTCACACCCCACAGTGCGTTTGATATGCAGAACCGGCGACATCTTGGATTTCGTCGGGTTTCAAGCTGAGATATGCATTTTCTACAATAATCTTGGTGAGACTTCTGTCAGAAGTATGCAGAAACTGCGAGATCGCTCTTTTCGAGCTACTTAATGCGAGGAACACGTTACCTGGTGATTTCACCACTCCACAGTTCGTTTGATATGCAGAACCGGAGATATTTTGGTTTCGGTCGGGTTTCAAGCTGAGATACGCATTTTCTGCGATAATCTTGGTGAGACTTCAGTCAGAAGTATGCAGAATCATCTAGATCGCTCTTTTCGAGCTACTTAATGCGAGAAACACGTTACCTGGTGTTTTCACCACTCCACAGTGCGTTTGATATGCAGAACCGGCGACATCTTGGATTTCGTCAGGTTTCAAGCTGAGATATGCATTTTCTACAATAATCTTGGTGAGACTTCAGTCAGAAGTATGCAGAATCATCTAGATCGCTCGTTTCAAGATATCTAATGCGAAATACAAGTTTTCTGGTGTTTTCAACATTCCACAGTGCGTTTGATATGCAGAACCGGCGACATCTTGGATTTCGTCGGGTGTCAAGCTGAGATATGTATTTTCTACGATAATCTTGGTGAGACTTCTGTCAGAAGTATGTAGAAACTTCGAGATCGCTCTTTTCGAGCTACTTAATGCGAGAAACACGTTACCTGGTGTTTTCACCACTCCACAGTGCGTTTGATATGCAGAACCGGCGACATCTTGGATTTCGTCAGGTTTCAAGCTGAGATATGCATTTTCTACAATAATCTTGTTGAGACTTCTGTCAGAAGTATGCAGAAACTTCGAGATAGCTCTTTTCGAGCTACTTAATGCGAGGAACACGTTATCTGGTGTTTCCACCACTCCACAGTGCGTTTGATATGCAGAACCGCCGACATCTTGGATTTCGTCAGGTTTCAAGCTGAGATATGTATTTTCTACGATAATCTTGGTGAGACTTCTGTCAGAAGTCTGTAGAAACAGCGAGATCGCTCTTTTCGAGCTACTTAATGCGAGAAACACGTTATCTGCTGTTTTCACCACTCCACAGTGCGTTTGATATGCAGAACCGGCGACATCTTGATTTTAGTGAGCTTTCAAGCTGAGATATGCATTTTCTGCAATAATCTTGGTGAGACTTCAGTGAGAAGTATGCAGAATCACCTGGATCGCTCGGTTTTTGCTATTTAATGCGAAAAAACAAGTTCTCTGGTGTTTTCACCACTCCACAGTGCGTTTGATATGCAGAACCGGCGACATCTTGGATTTCGTCGGGGTTCAAGCTGAGATATGCACTTTCTACCATAATCTTGGTGAGACGTCTGTCAGAAGTATGCAGAATCTTCGGGATCGCTCTTTTCGAGCTATTTAATGCGAGAAACACGTTATCTGGTGTTTTCACCACTCCACAGTGCGTTTGATATGCAGAACCGCCGACATCTTGGATTTCGTCAGGTTTCAAGCTGAGATATGTATTTTCTACGATAATCTTGGTGAGACTTCTGTCAGAAGTCTGTAGAAACAGCGAGATCGCTCTTTTCGAGCTACTTAATGCGAGAAACACGTTATCTGCTGTTTTCACCACTCCACAGTGCGTTTGATATGCAGAACCGGCGACATCTTGGATTTCGTCGGGTTTCAAGCTGAGATATGCATTTTCTGCGATAATCTTGGTGAGACTTCAGTCAGAAGTATACAGAATCATCTAGATCGCTCTTTTCGAGCTATTTAATGCGAGGAACACGTTTTCTGGTGTTTTCGCCACCCCACAGTGCGTTTGACATGCAGAACCGGCGACATCTTGGATTTCGTCAGGTTTCAAGCTGAGATATGCATTTTCTGCGATAATCTTGGTGAGACTTCAGTCAGAAGTATACAGAATCATCTAGATCGCTCTTTTCGAGCTATTTAATGCGAGAAACACGTTTTCTGGTGTTTTCGCCACCCCACAGTGCGTTTGATATGCAGAACCGGCGACATCTTGATTTTCGTGAGATTTCAAGCTGAGATATGCATTTTCTACGATAATCCTGGTGAGACTTCTGTCAGAAGTATGTAGAAACTTCGAGATCGCTCTTATCGAGCTACTTAATGCGAGAAACACGTTATCTGGTTGTTTACACCACTCCACAGTGCGTTTGATATGCAGAAGCGGCGACATCTTGATTTTCGTGAGATTTCAAGCTGAGGTATGCATTTTCTGCGATAATCTTGGTGAGACTTCTGTCAGAAGTATGCAGAATCATCTAGATCGCTCTTTTCGAGCTATTTAATGCGAGAAACACGTTTTCTGGTGTTTTCAACATTCGACAGTGCGTTTGATATGCAGAACCGCCGACATCTTGGATTTCGTCAGGTTTCAAACTGAGAAATGCATTTTCTACGATAATCCTGGTGAGACTTCTGTCAGAAGTATGCAGAAACTTCGAGATCGCTCTTTTCGAGCTACTTAATGCGAGGAACACGTTATATGGTGTTTTCACCACTCCACAGATCGTTTGATATGCAGAACCGGAGATATCTTGGTTTCGGTCGGGTTTCAAGCTGAGGAATGCATTTTCTGCGATAATCTTGGTGATTCTTCTGTCAGAAGTATGTAGAAACTTTGAGATCGCTCTTTTCGAGCTACTTAATGCGAGAAACACGTTATCTGGTGTTTTCACCACTCCACAGTGCGTTTGATATGCAGAACCGGCGACATCTTGATTTTCGTGAGATTTCAAGCTGAGATATGCATTTTCTACGATAATCCTGGTGAGACTTCTGTCAGAAGTATGTAGAAACTTCGAGATCGCTCTATTCGAGCTACTTAATGCGAGAAACACGTTATCTGGTGTTTTCACCACTCCACAGTGCGTTTGATATGCAGAACCGCCGACATCTTGGATTTCGTCAGGTTTCAAGCTGAGATATGTATTTTCTACGATAATCTTGGTGAGACTTCTGTCAGAAGTATGCAGAATCATCTAGATCGCTCTTTTCGAGCTATTTAATGCGAGAAACACGTTTTCTGGTGTATTCACCACTCCACAGTACGTTTGATATGCAGAACCGGCGACATCTTGGATTTCTTCAGGTTTCAAGCTGAGATATGTATTTTCTACGATAATCTTGGTGAGACTTCTGTCAGAAGTATGTAGAAACTTCGAGATCGCTCTTTTCGAGCTACTTAATGCGAGAAACACGTTATCTGGTGTTTTCACCACTCCACTGTGCGTTTGATATGCAGAACCGGCGACATCTTGGATTTCGTCGGGTTTCAAGCTGAGATATGCATTTTCTACAATAATCTTGGTGAGACTTCTGTCAGAAGTATGCAGAAACTTCGAGATCGCTCTTTTCGAACTACTTAATGCGAGGAACATGTTACCTGGTGTTTTCACCACTCCACAGTGCGTTTGATATGCAGAAGCGGCCACATCTTGATTTTCGGAGGTTTCAAGCTGAGGTATGCATTTTCTGCGATAATCTTGGTGAGACTTCTGTCAGAAGTATGCAGAATCATCTAGATCGCACGTTTCGAGCAATCTAATGCGAAAAAACATGTTTTCTGGTGCTTTCAACATTCCACTGTGCGTTTGATATGCAGAACCGGCGTTATCTTGACTTTCGTGGTGTTTCCAGCTGAGGTATGCATTTTCTGCGATAGTCTTGGTGAGACTTCAGTCAGAAGTATGCAGAAACATCTAGATCGCTCTTTTCGAGCTATTTAATGCGAGAAACACGTTTTCTGGTGTATTCACCACTCCACAGTACGTTTGACATGCAGAACCGGCGACATCTTCGATTTCGTCGGGTTTCAAGCTGAGATATGCATTTTCTGCGATAATCTTGGTGAGACTTCAGTCAGAAGTATGTAGAAACTTCGAGATCGCTCTTTTCGAGCTACTTAATGCGAGAAACACGTTTTCTGGTGTATTCACCACTCCACAGTACGTTTGATATGCAGAACCCGCGACAACTTGGATTTCGTCGGGTTTCAAGCTGAGATATGTATTTTCTACGATAATCCTGGTGAGACTTCTGTCAGAAGTATGTAGAAACTTCGAGATCGCTCTTTTCGAGCTACTTAATGCGAGAAACACGTTATCTGGTGTTTTCACCACTCCACAGTGCGTTTGATATGCAGAACCGGCGACATCTTGGATTTCGTCGGGTTTCAAGCTGAGATATGCATTTTCTACAATAATCTTGGTGAGACTACTGTCAGAAGTATGCAGAAACTCCGAGATCGCTCTTTTCGAGCTACTTAATGCGAGGAACACGTTATCTGGTATTTTCACCACTCCACAGTTCGTTTGATACGCAGAACCGGAGATATCTTGGTTTCGGTAGGGTTTCAAGCTGAGATATGCATTTTCTACGATCATCTTGGTGAGACGTCTGTCAGAAGTATGCAGAATCATCGGGATCGCTCTTTTCGTGCTACTTAATGCGAGAAACACGTTATCTGGTGTTTTCACCACCCTACAGTGCGTTTGATATGCAGAACCGGCGACATCTTGGATTTCGTCGGGTTACAAGCTGAGATATGCATTTTCTACAATAATCTTGGTGAGACTTCTATCAGAAGTATGCAGAAACTTCGAAATCGCTCTTTTCGAGCTACTTAATGCGAGGAACACGTTATCTGGTGTTTTCACCACTCCACAGTTCGTTTGATATGCAGAACCGGAGATATCTTGGTTTCGGTCGGGTTTCAAGCCGAGATATTCATTTTCTGCGATACTCTTGGTGAGTCTTCTGTCAGAAGTATGCAGAATCATCTAGATCGCTCTTTTCGAGCTACTTAATGCGCGAAACACGTTTTCTGGTGTTTTCGCCACCCCACAGTGCGTTTGATATGCAGAACCGGCGACATCTTGATTTTCGTGAGATTTCAAGCTGAGATATGCATTTTCTACGATAATCCTGGTGAGACTTCTGTCAGAAGTATGTAGAAACTTCGAGATCGCTCTTATCGAGCTACTTAATGCGAGAAACACGTTATCTGGTTGTTTTCACCACTCCACAGTGCGTTTGATATGCAGAAGCGGCGACATCTTGATTTTCGTGAGATTTGAAGCTGAGGTATGCATTTTCTGCGATAATCTTGGTGAGACTTCTGTCAGAAGTATGCAGAATCATCTAGATCGCTCTTTTCGAGCTATTTAATGCGAGAAACACGTTTTCTGGTGTTTTCAACATTCGACAGTGCGTTTGATATGCAGAACCGCCGATATCTTGGATTTCGTCAGGTTTCAAGCTGAGAAATGCATTTTCTAAGATAATCCTGGTGAGACTTCTGTCAGAAGTATGCAGAAACTTCGAGATCGCTCTTTTCGAGCTACTTAATGCGAGGAACACGTTATATGGTGTTTTCACCACTCCACAGTTCGTTTGATATGCAGAACCGGAGATATCTTAGTTTCGGTCGGGTTCCAAGCTGAGGTACGCATTTTCTGCGATAATCTTGGTGATTCTTCTGTCATAAGTATGCAGAATCATCTAGATCGCTCTTTTCGAGCTATTTAATGCGAGAAACACGTTTTCTGGTGTATTCACCTCTCCACAGTACGTTTGATATGCAGAACCGGCGACATCCTGATTTTCGTGAGATTTCAAGCTGAGATATGCATTTTCTACGATAATCCTGGTGAGACTTCTGTCAGAAGTATGTAGAAACTTCGAGATCGCTCTATTCGAGCTACTTAATGCGAGAAACACGTTATCTGGTGTTTTCACCACTCCACAGTGCGTTTGATATGCAGAACCGCCGACATCTTGGATTTCGTCAGGTTTCAAGCTGAGATATGTATTTTCTACGATAATCTTGGTGAGACTTCTGTCAGAAGTATGTAGAAACTTCGAGGTCGCTCTTTTCGAGCTACTTAATGCGAGAAACACGTTATCTGGTGTTTTCGCCACCCCACAGTCCGTTTGATGTGCAGAACCGGAGATAACTTGATTTTCGTGGTGTTTCAAGCTGAGGTATACATTTTCTGCGATAATCTTGGTGAGTCTTCTGTCAGAAGTATGCAGAATCATCTAGATCGCTCATTTCGAGCTAACTAATGCGAAAAAACATGTTTTCTGGTGTTTTCAACATTCCGCAGTGCGTTTGATATTCAGAACCGGCGATATTTTGATTTTCGTGGTGTTTCAAGTGAGGTATGCATTTTCTGCGATAATCTGGGTGAGTCTTCTGTCAGAAGTATGCAGAATCATCTAGATCGCTCTTTTCGAGCTATTTAATGCGAGAAACACGTTTTCTGGTGTATTCACCACTCCACAGTACGTTTGATATGCAGAACCGGCGACATCTTCGATTTCGTCGGGTTTCAAGCTGAAATATGCATTTTCTGCGATAATCTTGGTGAGACTTCAGTCAGAAGTATGCAGAATCATCTAGATCGCTCGTTTCGAGATATCTAATGCGAAATACAAGTTTTCTGGTGTTTTCAACATTCCACAGTGCGTTTGATATGCAGAACCGGCGATATCTTCATTTTCGTGGTGTTTCAAGCTGAGGTATGCATTTTCTGCGATAATCTTGGTGAGACTTCTGTCAGAAGTATGTAGAAACTTCGAGATCGCTCTTTTCGAGCTACTTAATGCGAGAAACACGTTTTCTGGTGTATTCACCACTCCACAGTACGTTTGATATGCAGAACCCGCGACAACTTGGATTTCGTCGGGTTTCAAGCTGAGATATGTATTTTCTACGATAATCCTGGTGAGACTTCTGTCAGAAGTATGTAGAAACTTCGAGATCGCTCTTTTCGAGCTACTTAATGCGAGAAACACGTTATCTGGTGTTTTCACCACTCCACAGTACGTTTGATATGCAGAACCGGCGACATCATGGATTTCGTCGGGTTTCAAGCTGAGATATGCATTTTCTGCGATAATCTTGGTGAGACTTCAGTCAGAAGTATACAGAATCATCTAGATCGCTCTTTTCGAGCTATTTAATGCGAGGAACACGTTTTCTGGTGTTTTCGCCACCCCACAGTGCGTTTGACATGCAGAACCGGCGACATCTTGGATTTCGTCAGGTTTCAAGCTGAGATATGGATTTTCTACGATAATCTTGGTGAGACTTCTGTCAGAAGTATGTAGAAACTTCGAGATCGCTCTTTTCAAGCTACTTAATGCGAGAAACACGTTATCTGGTGTTTTCACCACTCCACAGTGCGTTTGATATGCAGAACCGCCGACATCTTGGATTTCGTCAGGTTTCAAGCTGAGATATGTATTTTCTACGATAATCTTGGTGAGACTTCTGTCAGAAGTATGTAGAAACTTCGAGATCGCTCTTTTCGAGCTACTTAATGCGAGAAACACGTTATCTGGTGTTTTCACCACCCCACAGTGCGTTTGATATGCAGAACCGGCGACATCTTGATTTTCGTGAGATTTCAAGCTGAGATATGCATTTTCTACGATAATCCTGGTGAGACTTCTGTCAGAAGTATGCAGAAACTTCGAGATCGCTCTTTTCGAGCTACTTAATGCGAGGAACACGTTACCTGGTGTTTTCACCACTCCACAGTACGTTTGATATGCAGAACCGGCGACATCTTGGATTTCGTCGCGTTTCAAGCTGAGATATGCATTTTCTACAATAATCTTGGTGAGACTTCTGTCAGAAGTATGCAGAAACTTCGAGATCGCTCTTTTCGAGCTACTTAATGCGAGGAACACGTTACCTGGTGTTTTCACCACTCCACAGTACGTTTGATATGCAGAACCCGCGACAACTTGGATTTCGTCGGGTTTCAAGCTGAGATATGTATTTTCTACGATAATCCTGGTGAGACTTCTGTCAGAAGTATGTAGAAACTTCGAGATCGCTCTTTTCGAGCTACTTAATGCGAGAAACACGTTATCTGGTGTTTTCACCACTCCACAGTACGTTTGATATGCAGAACCGGCGACATCATGGATTTCGTCGGGTTTCAAGCTGAGATATGCATTTTCTGCGATAATCTTGGTGAGACTTCAGTCAGAAGTATACAGAATCATCTAGATCGCTCTTTTCGAGCTATTTAATGCGAGGAACACGTTTTCTGGTGTTTTCGCCACCCCACAGTGCGTTTGACATGCAGAACCGGCGACATCTTGGATTTCGTCAGGTTTCAAGCTGAGATATGGATTTTCTACGATAATCTTGGTGAGACTTCTGTCAGAAGTATGTAGAAACTTCGAGATCGCTCTTTTCAAGCTACTTAATGCGAGAAACACGTTATCTGGTGTTTTCACCACTCCACAGTGCGTTTGATATGCAGAACCGCCGACATCTTGGATTTCGTCAGGTTTCAAGCTGAGATATGTATTTTCTACGATAATCTTGGTGAGACTTCTGTCAGAAGTATGTAGAAACTTCGAGATCGCTCTTTTCGAGCTACTTAATGCGAGAAACACGTTATCTGGTGTTTTCACCACCCCACAGTGCGTTTGATATGCAGAACCGGCGACATCTTGATTTTCGTGAGATTTCAAGCTGAGATATGCATTTTCTACGATAATCCTGGTGAGACTTCTGTCAGAAGTATGTAGAAACTTCGAGATCGCTCTTATCGAGCTACTTAATGCGAGAAACACGTTATCTGGTTGTTTTCACCACTCCACAGTGCGTTTGATATGCAGAAGCTGCGACATTTTGATTTTCGTGAGATTTCAAGCTGAGGTATGCATTTTCTGGGATAATCTTGGTGAGACTTCTGTCAGAAGTATGCAGAAACTTCGAGATCGCTCTTTTCGAGCTACTTAATGCGAGGAACACGTTACCTGGTGTTTTCACCACTTCACAGTTCGTTTGATATGCAGAACCGGAGATATCTTGGTTTCGGTCGGGTTTCAAGCTGAGATACGAATTTTCTGCGATAATCTTGGTGAGACTTCAGTCAGAAGTATGCAGAATCATCTAGATCGCACGTTTCGAGCTATCTAATGCGAAAAAACAAGTTTTCTGGTGCTTTCAACATTCCACAGTGCGTTTGATATGCAGAACCGGCGATATCTTGATTTTCGTGGTGTTTCAAGCTGAGGTATGCATTTTCTGCGATAGTCTTGGTGAGACTTCAGTCAGAAGTATGCAGAATCATCTAGATCGCTCTTTTCGAGCTATTTAATTCGTGAAACACGTTATCTGGTTGTTTTCACCACTCCGCAGTGCGTTTGATATGCAGAAGCGGCCACATCTTGATTTTCGGAGGTTTCAAGCTGAGGTATGCATTTTCTGCGATAATCTTGGTGAGACTTCTGTCAGAAGTATGCAGAATCATCTAGATCGCACGTTTCGAGCTATCTAATGCGAAAAAACAAGTTTTCTGGTGCTTTCAACATTCCACAGTGCGTTTGATATGCAGAACCGGCGTTATCTTGATTTTCGTGGTGTTTCCAGATGAGGTATGCAATTTCTGCGATAGTGTTGGTGAGACTTCAGTCAGAAGTATGCAGAATCATCTAGATCGCTCTTTTCGAGCTATTTAATTCGTGAAACACGTTATCTGGTTGTTTTCACCACTCCGCAGTGCGTTTGATATGCAGAACCGGCGACATCTTGGATTTCGTCGGGTTTCAAGATGAGATATGCATTTTCTACAATAATCTTGGTGAGACTTCTGTCAGAAGTATGCAAAAACTCCGACATCGCTCTTTTCGAGCTACTTAATGCGAGGAACACGTTATCTGGTGTTTTCACCACTCCACAGTTCGTTTGATACGCAGAACCGGAGATATCTTGGTTTCGGTCGGGTTTCAAGCTGAGATATGCATTTTCTACGATCATCTTGGTGAGACGTCTGTCAGAAGTATGCAGAATCATCGGGATCGCTCTTTTCGTGCTACTTAATGCGAGAAACACGTTATCTGGTGTTTTCACCACCCCACAGTGCGTTTGATATGCAGAACCGGCGACATCTTGATTTTCGTGAGATTTCAAGCTGAGATATGCATTTTCTACGATAATCCTGGTGAGACTTCTGTCAGAAGTATGTAGAAACTTCGAGATCGCTCTGATCGAGCTACTTAATGCGAGAAACACGTTATCTGGTTGTTTTCACCACTCCACAGTGCGTTTGATATGCAGAAGCGGCGACATCTTGATTTTCGTGAGATTTCAAGCTGAGGTATGCATTTTCTGGGATAATCTTGGTGAGACTTCTGTCAGAAGTATGCAGAATCATCTAGATCGCTCTTTTCGAGCTATTTAATGCGAGAAACACGTTTTCTGGTGTTTTCAACATTCGACAGTGCGTTTGATATGCAGAACCGCCAATATCTTGGATTTCGTCAGGTTTCAAGCTGAGAAATGCATTTTCTACGATAATCCTGGTGAGACTTCTGTCAGAAGTATGCAGAAACTTCGATATCGCTCTTTTCGAGCTACTTAATGCGAGGAACACGTTATATGGTGTTTTCACCACTCCACAGTTAGTTTGATATGCAGAACCGGAGATATCTTAGTTTCGGTCGGGTTTCAAGCTGAGGTATGCATTTTCTGCGATAATCTTGGTGATTCTTCTGTCATAAGGATGCAGAATCATCTAGATCGCTCTTTTCGAGCTATTTAATGCGAGAAACACGTTTTCTGGTGTATTCACCACTCCACAGTACGTTTGATATGCAGAACCGGCGACATCTTGATTTTCGTGAGATTTCAAGCTGAGATATGCATTTTCTACGATAATCCTGGTGAGACTTCTGTCAGAAGGATGTAGAAACTTCGAGATCGCTCTTTTCGAGCTACTTAATGCGAGTAACACGTTATCTGGTGTTTTCACCACTCCACTGTGCGTTTGATATGCAGAACCGGCGACATCTTGGATTTCGTCGGGTTTCAAGCTGAGATATGCATTTTCTACAATAATCTTGGTGAGACTTCTGTCAGAAGTATGCAGAAACTTCGAGATCGCTCTTTTCGAGCTACTTAATGCGAGGAACACGTTACCTGGTGTTTTCACCACTCCACAGTTCGTTTGATATGCAGAACCGGAGATATCTTGGTTTCGGTCGGGTTTCAAGCTGAGATACGCATTTTCTGCGATAATCTTGGTGAGACTTCAGTCAGAAGTATGCAGAATCATCTAGATCGCACGTTTCGAGCTATCTAATGCGAAAAAACAAGTTTTCTGGTGCTTTCAACATTCCACAGTGCGTTTGATATGCAGAACCGGCGATATCTTGATTTTCGTGGTGTTTCAAGCTGAGGTATGCATTTTCTGCGATAGTCTTGGTGAGACTTCAGTCAGAAGTATGCAGAATCATCTAGATCGCTCTTTTCGAGCTATTTGATTCGAGAAACACGTTATCTGGTTGTTTTCACCACTCCGCAGTGCGTTTGATATGCAGAAGCGGCCACATCTTGATTTTCGGAGGTTTCAAGCTGAGGTATGCATTTTCTGCGATAATCTTGGTGAGACTTCTGTCAGAAGTATGCAGAATCATCTAGATCGCACGTTTCGAGCTATCTAATGCGAAAAAACAAGTTTTCTGGTGCTTTCAACATTCCACAGTGCGTTTGATATGCAGAACCGGCGTTATCTTGATTTTCGTGGTGTTTCCAGATGAGGTATGCATTTTCTGCGATAGTCTTGGTGAGACTTCAGTCAGAAGTATGCAGAATCATCTAGATCGCTCTTTTCGAGCTATTTAATGCGAGAAACACGTTTTCTGGTGTATTCACCACTCCACAGTACGTTTGACATGCAGAACCGGCGACATCTTCGATTTCGTCGGGTTTCAAGCTGAGATATGCATTTTCTGCGATAATCTTGGTGAGACTTCAGTCAGAAGAATGCAGAATCATCTAGATCGCTCGTTTCGAGATATCTAATGCGAAATACAAGTTTTCTGGTGTTTTCAACATTCCACAGTGCGTTTGATATGCAGAACCGGCGATATCTTGATTTTCGTGGTGTTTCAAGCTGAGGTATGCATTTTCTGCGATAATCTTGGTGAGACTTCTGTCAGAAGTATGTAGAAACTTCGAGATCGCTCTTTTCGAGCTACTTAATGCGAGAAACACGTTTTCTGGTGTATTCACCACTCCACAGTACGTTTGATATGCAGAACCCGCGACAACTTGGATTTCGTCGGGTTTCAAGCTGAGATATGTATTTTCTACGATAATCCTGGTGGGACTGCTGTCAGAAGTATGCAGAAACTTCGAGATCGCTCTTTTCGAGCTACTTAATGCGAGAAACGCGTGATCTGGTGTTTTCACCACTCCACAGTGCGTTTGATATGCAGAACCGGCGACATCTTGGATTTCGTCGGGTTTCAAGCTGAGATATGCATTTTCTGCGATAATCTTGGTGAGACTTCAGTCAGGAGTATACAGAATCATCTAGATCGCTCTTTTCGAGCTATTTAATGCGAGGAACACGTTTTCTGGTGTTTTCGCCACTCCACAGTGCGTTTGATATGCAGAACCGGCGACATCTTGGATTTCGTCGGGTTTCAAGCTGAGATATGTATTTTCTACGATAATCTTGGTGAGACTTCTGTCAGAAGTATGAAGAAACTTTGAGATCGCTCTTTTCGAGCAACTTAATGCGTGAAACACGTTATCTGGTGTTTTCACCACTCCACAGTGCGTTTGATATGCAGAAGCGGCGACATCTTGATTTTCGTGAGATTTCAAGCTGAGGTATGCATTTTCTGCGATAATCTTGGTGAGACTTCTGTCAGAAGTATGCAGAATCATCTAGATCGCTCTTTTCGAGCTATTTAATGCGAGAAACACGTTTTCTGGTGTATTCACCACTCCACAGTACGTTTGATATGCAGAACCGGCGACATCTTGGATTTCGTCAGGTTTCAAGCTGAGATATGTATTTTCTACGATAATCTTGGTGAGACTTCTGTCAGAAGTATGTAGAAACTTCGAGATCGCTCTTTTCGAGCTGCTTAATGCGAGAAACACGTTATCTGGTGTTTTCACCACTCCACAGTGCGTTTGATATGCAGAACCGGCGACATCTTGGATTTCGTCAGGTTTCAAGCTGAGATATGTATTTTCTACGATAATCTTGGTGAGACTTCTGTCAGAAGTATGTAGAAACTTCGAGATCGCTCTTTTCGAGCTACTTAATGCGAGAAACACGTTATCTGGAGTTTTCACCACTCCACTGTGCGTTTGATATGCAGAACCGGCGACATCTTGGATTTCGTCGGGTTTCAAGCTGAGGTATGCATTTTCTACAATAATCTTGGTGAAACTTCTGTCAGAAGTATGCAGAAAATTCGAGATCGCTCTTTTCGAGCTACTTAATGCGAGGAACACGTTACCTGGTGTTTTCACCACTCCACAGTTCGTTTGATATGCAGAACCGGAGATATCTTGGTTTCGGTCGGGTTTCAAGCTGAGATACGCATATTCTGCGATAATCTTGGTGAGACTTCAGTCAGAAGTATGCAGAATCATCTAGATCGCACGTTTCGAGCTATCTAATGCGAAAATACAAGTTTTCTGGTGCTTTCAACATTCCACAGTGCGTTTGATATGCAGAACCGGCGATATCTTGATTTTCGTGGTGTTTCAAGCTGAGGTATGCATTTTCTGCGATAGTCTTGGTGAGACTTCAGTCAGAAGTATGCAGAATCATCTAGATCGCTCTTTTCGAGCTATTTAATGCGAGAAACACGTTTTCTGGTGTATTCACCACTCCACAGTACGTTTGATATGCAGAACCGGCGACATCTTGGATTTCGTCAGGGTTCAAGCTGAGATATGCATTTTCTGCGGAAATCTTGGTGAGACTTCAGTCAGAAGAATGCAGAATCATCTAGATCGCTCGTTTCGAGATATCTAATGCGAAATACAAGTTTTCTGGTTGTTTTCACCACTCCACAGTACGTTTGACATGCAGAACCGGCGACATATTCGATTTCGTCGGGTTTCAAGCTGAGATATGCATTTTCTGCGATAATCTTGGTGAGACTTCAGTCAGAAGAATGCAGAATCATCTAGATCGCTCGTTTCGAGATATCTAATGCGAAATACAAGTTTTCTGGTGCTTTCAACATTCCACAGTGCGTTTGATATGCAGAACCGGCGTTATCTTGATTTTAGTGGTGTTTCCAGCTGAGGTATGCATTTTCTGCGATAGTCTTGGTGAGACTTCAGTCAGAAGTATGCAGAATCATCTAGATCGCTCTTTTCGAGCTATTGAATGCGAGAAACACGTTTTCTGGTGTATTCACCACTCCACAGTACGTTTGACATGCAGAACCGGCGACATCTTCGATTTCGTCGGGTTTCAAGCTGAGATATGCATTTTCTGCGATAATCTTGGTGAGACTTCAGTCAGAAGTATGCAGAATCATCTAGATCGCTCGTTTCGAGATATCTAATGCGAAATACAAGTTTTCTGGTGTTTTCAACATTCCACAGTGCGTTTGATATGCAGAACCGGCGATATCTTGATTTTCGTGGTGTTTCAAGCTGAGGTATGCATTTTCTGCGATAATCTTGGTGAGACTTCTGTCAGAAGTATGTAGAAACTTCGAGATCGCTCTTTTCGAGCTACTTAATGCGAGAAACACGTTTTCTGGTGTATTCACCACTCCACAGTACGTTTGATATGCAGAACCCGCGACAACTTGGATTTCGTCGGGTTTCAAGCTGAGATATGTATTTTCTATGATAATCCTTGTGAGACTTCTGTCAGAAGTATGTAGAAACATCGAGATCGCTCTTTTCGAGCTACTTAATGCGAGAAACACGTTATCTGGTGTTTTCACCACTCCACAGTGCGTTTGATATGCAGTACCGGCGACATCTTGGATTTCGTCGGGTTTCAAGCTGAGATATGCATTTTCTACAATAATCTTGGTGAGACTTCTGTCAGAAGTATGCAGAAACTCCGAGATCGCTCTTTTCGAGCTACTTAATGCGAGGAACACGTTATCTGGTGTTTTCACCACTCCACAGTTCGTTTGATACGCAGAACCGGAGATATCTTGGTTTCGGTCGGGTTTCAAGCTGAGATATGCATTTTCTACGATCATCTTGGTGAGACGTCTGTCAGAAGTATGCAGAATCATCGGGATCGCTCTTTTCGAGCTATTTAATTCGAGAAACACGTTATCTGGTTGCTTTCACCACTCCACAGTGCGTTTGATATGCAGAAGCGGCCACATCTTGATTTTCGGAGGTTTCAAGCTGAGGTATGCATTTTCTGCGATAATCTTGGTGAGACTTCTGTCAGAAGTATGTAGAAACTTCGAGATCGCTCTTTTCGAGCTACTTAATGCGAGAAACACGTTATCTGGTGTTTTCACCACCCCACAGTGCGTTTGATATGCAGAACCGGCGACATCTTGGATTTCGTCGGGTTACAAGCTGAGATATGCATTTTCTACAATAATCTTGGTGAGACTTCAGTCAGAAGTATGCAGAATCATCTAGATCGCTCTTGTCGAGCTATTTAATGCGAGAAACACGTTTTCTGGAGTATTCACCACTCCACAGTACGTTTGATATGCAGAACCGGCGACATCTTGGATTTCGTCAGGGTTCAAGCTGAGATATGCATTTTCTACGATAATCTTGGTGAGACTTCTGTCAGAAGTATGCAGAATCATCTAGATCGCTCTTTTCGAGCTATTTAATTCGAGAAACACGTTATCTGGTTGTTTTCACCACTCCACAGTGCGTTTGATATGCAGAAGCGGCCACATCTTGATTTTCGGAGGTTTCAAGCTGAGGTATGCATTTTCTGCGATTATCTTGGTGAGACTTCTGTCAGAAGTATGCAGAATCATCTAGATCGCACGTTTCGAGCAATCTAATGCGAAAAAACAAGTTTTCTGGTGCTTTCAACATTCCACAGTGCGTTTGATATGCAGAACCGGCGTTATCTTGATTTTCGTGGTGTTTCCAGCTGAGGTATGCATTTTCTGCGATAGTCTTGGTGAGACTTCAGTCAAAAGTATGCAGCAACATCTAGATCGCTCTTTTCGAGCTATTTAATGCGAGAAACACGTTTTGTGGTGTATTCACCACTCCACAGTACGTTTGACATGCAGAACCGGCGACATCTTCGATTTCGTCGGGTTTCAAGCTGAGATATGCATTTTCTACAATAATCCTGGTGGGACTTCTGTCAGAAGTATGCAGAAACTTCGACATCGCTCTTTTCGAGCTACTTAGTGCGAGAAACGCGTGATCTGGTGTTTTCACCACTCCACAGTGCGTTTGATATGCAGAACCGGCGACATCTTGGATTTCGTCGGGTTTCAAGCTGAGATATGCATTTTCTGCGATAATCTTGGTGAGACTTCAGTCAGGAGTATACAGAATCATCTAGATCGCTCTTTTCGAGCTATTTAATGCGAGGAACACGTTTTCTGGTGTTTTCGCCACTCCACAGTGCGTTTGATATGCAGAACCGGCGACATCTTGGATTTCGTCGGGTTTCAAGCTGAGATATGTATTTTCTACGATAATCTTGGTGAGACTTCTGTCAGAAGTATGCAGAAACTTTGAGATCGCTCTTTTCGAGCAACTTAATGCGTGAAACACGTTATCTGGTGTTTTCACCACTCCACAGTGCGTTTTATATGCAGAAGCGGCGACATCTTGATTTTCGTGAGATTTCAAGCTGAGGTATGCATTTTCTGCGATAATCTTGGTGAGACTTCTGTCAGAAGTATGCAGAATCATCTAGATCGCTCTTTTCGAGCTATTTAATGCGAGAAACACGTTTTCTGGTGTATTCACCACTCCACAGTACGTTTGATATGCAGAACCGGCGACATCTTGGATTTCGTCAGGTTTCAAGCTGAGATATGTATTTTCTACGATAATCTTGGTGAGACTTCTGTCAGAAGTATGTAGAAACTTCGAGATCGCTCTTTTCGAGCTGCTTAATGCGAGAAACACGTTATCTGGTGTTTTCACCACTCCACAGTGCGTTTGATATGCAGAACCGGCGACATCTTGGATCTCGTCAGGTTTCAAGCTGAGATATGTATTTTCTACGATAATCTTGGTGAGACTTCTGTCAGAAGTATGTAGAAACTTCGAGATCGCTCTTTTCGAGCTACTTAATGCGAGAAACACGTTATCTGGAGTTTTCACCACTCCACTGTGCGTTTGATATGCAGAACCGGCGACATCTTGGATTTCGTCGGGTTTCAAGCTGAGATATGCATTTTCTACAATAATCTTGGTGAGACTTCTGTCAGAAGTATGCAGAAAATTCGAGATCGCTCTTTTCGAGCTACTTAATGCGAGGAACACGTTACCTGGTGTTTTCACCACTCCACAGTTCGTTTGATATGCAGAACCGGCGATATCTTGATTTTCGTGGTGTTTCAAGCTGAGGTATGCATTTTCTGCGATAGTCTTGGTGAGACTTCAGTCAGAAGTATGCAGAATCATCTAGATCGCTCTTTTCGAGCTATTTAATGCGAGAAACACGTTTTCTGGTGTATTCACCACTCCACAGTACGTTTGATATGCAGAACCGGCGACATCTTGGATTTCGTCAGGGTTCAAGCTGAGATATGCATTTTCTGCGATAATCTTGGTGAGACTTCAGTCAGAAGAATGCAGAATCATCTAGATCGCTCGTTTCGAGATATCTAATGCGAAATACAAGTTTTCTGGTGCTTTCAACATTCCACAGTGCGTTTGATATGCAGAACCGGCGATATCTTGATTTTCGTGGTGTTTCAAGCTGAGGTATGCATTTTCTGCGATAGTCTTGGTGAGACTTCAGTCAGAAGTATGCAGAATCATCTAGATCGCTCTTTTCGAGCTATTTAATGCGAGAAACACGTTTTCTGGTGTATTCACCACTCCACAGTACGTTTGATATGCAGAACCGGCGACATCTTGGATTTCGTCAGGGTTCAAGCTGAGATATGCATTTTCTGCGATAATCTTGGTGAGACTTCAGTCAGAAGAATGCAGAATCATCTAGATCGCTCGTTTCGAGATATCTAATGCGAAATACAAGTTTTCTGGTTGTTTTCACCACTCCACAGTACGTTTGACATGCAGAACCGGCGACATCTTCGATTTCGTCGGGTTTCAAGCTGAGATATGCATTTTCTGCGATAATCTTGGTGAGACTTCAGTCAGAAGAATGCAGAATCATCTAGATCGCTCGTTTCGAGATATCTAATGCGAAATACAAGTTTTCTGGTGCTTTCAACATTCCACAGTGCGTTTGATATGCAGAACCGGCGTTATCTTGATTTTCGTGGTGTTTCCAGCTGAGGTATGCATTTTCTGCGATAGTCTTGGTGAGACTTCAGTCAGAAGTATGTAGAAACTTCGAGATCGCTATTTTCGAGCTACTTAATGTGAGAAACACGTTTTCTGGTGTATTCACCACTCCACAGTACGTTTGATATGCAGAACCCGCGACAACTTGGATTTCGTCGGGTTTCAAGCTGAGATATGTATTTTCTACGATAATCCTGGTGAGACTTCTGTCAGAAGTATGTAGAAACATCGAGATCGCTCTTTTCGAGCTACTTAATGCGAGAAACACGTTATCTGGTTGTATTCACCACTCCACAGTGCGTTTGATATGCAGAAGCGGCCACATCTTGATTTTCGGAGGTTTCAAGCTGAGGTATGCATTTTCTGCGATAATCTTGGTGAGACTTCTGTCAGAAGTATGCAGAAACTCCGAGATCGCTCTTTTCGAGCTACTTAATGCGAGGAACACGTTATCTGGTGTTTTCACCACTCCACAGTTCGTTTGATACGCAGAACCGGAGATATCTTGGTTTCGGTCGGGTTTCAAGCTGAGATATGCATTTTCTACGATCATCTTGGTGAGACGTCTGTCAGAAGTATGCAGAATCATCGGGATCGCTCTTTTCGAGCTATTTAATTCGAGAAACACGTTATCTGGTTGTATTCACCACTCCACAGTGCGTTTGATATGCAGAAGCGGCCACATCTTGATTTTCGGAGGTTTCAAGCTGAGGTATGCATTTTCTGCGATAATCTTGGTGAGACTTCTGTCAGAAGTATGTAGAAACTTCGAGATCGCTCTTTTCGAGCTACTTAATGCGAGAAACACGTTATCTGGTGTTTTCACCACCCCACAGTGCGTTTGATATGCAGAACCGGCGACATCTTGGATTTCGTCGGGTTACAAGCTGAGATATGCATTTTCTACAATAATCTTGGTGAGACTTCAGTCAGAAGTATGCAGAATCATCTAGATCGCTCTTGTCGAGCTATTTAATGCGAGAAACACGTTTTCTGGTGTATTCACCACTCCACAGTACGTTTGATATGCAGAACCGGCGACATCTTGGATTTCGTCAGGGTTCAAGCTGAGATATGCATTTTCTACGATAATCTTGGTGAGACTTCTGTCAGAAGTATGCAGAATCATCTAGATCGCTCTTTTCGAGCTATTTAATTCGAGAAACACGTTATCTGGTTGTTTTCACCACTCCACAGTGCGTTTGATATGCAGAAGCGGCCACATCTTGATTTTCGGAGGTTTCAAGCTGAGGTATGCCTTTTCTGCGATTATCTTGGTGAGACTTCTGTCAGAAGTATGCAGAATCATCTAGATCGCACGTTTCGAGCAATCTAATGCGAAAAAACAAGTTTTCTGGTGCTTTCAACATTCCACAGTGCGTTTGATATGCAGAACCGGCGTTATCTTGATTTTCGTGGTGTTTCCAGCCGAGGTATGCATTTTCTGCGATAGTCTTGGTGAGACTTCAGTCAAAAGTATGCAGCAACATCTAGATCGCTCTTTTCGAGCTATTTAATGCGAGAAACACGTTTTGTGGTGTATTCACCACTCCACAGTACGTTTGACATGCAGAACCGGCGACATCTTCGATTTCGTCGGGTTTCAAGCTGAGATATGCATTTTCTGCGATAATCTTGGTGAGACTTCAGTCAGAAGTATGTAGAAACTTCGAGATCGCTCTTTTCGAGCTACTTAATGCGAGAAACACGTTATCTGGTGTTTTCACCACTCCACAGTGCGTTTGATATGCAGAACCGGCGACATCTTGGATTTCGTCGGGTTTCAAGCTGAGATATGCATTTTCTACAATAATCTTGGTGAGACTTCTGTCAGAAGTATGCAAAAACTCCGAGATCGCTCTTTTCGAGCTACTTAATGCGAGGAACACGTTATCTGGTGTTTTCACCACTCCACAGTTCGTTTGATACGCAGAACCGGAGATATCTTGGTTTCGGTCGGGTTTCAAGCTGAGATATGCATTTTCTACGATCATCTTGGTGAGACGTCTGTCAGAAGTATGCAGAATCATCGGGATCGCTCTTTTCGTGCTACTTAATGCGAGAAACACGTTATCTGGTGTTTTCACCACCCCACAGTGCGTTTGATATGCAGAACCGGCGACATCTTGGATTTCGTCGGGTTACAAGCTGAGATATGCATTTTCTACAATAATCTTGGTGAGACTTCTATCAGAAGTATGCAGAAACTTCGAAATCGCTCTTTTCGAGCTACTTAATGCGAGGAACACGTTATCTGGTGTTTTCACCACTCCACAGTTCGTTTGATATGCAGAACCGGAGATATCTTGGTTTCGGTCGGGTTTCAAGCCGAGATATTCATTTTCTGCGATACTCTTGGTGAGTCTTCTGTCAGAAGTATGCAGAATCATCTAGATCGCTCTTTTCGAGCTACTTAATGCGCGAAACACGTTTTCTGGTGTTTTCGCCACCCCACAGTGCGTTTGATATGCAGAACCGGCGACATCTTGATTTTCGTGAGATTTCAAGCTGAGATATGCATTTTCTACGATAATCCTGGTGAGACTTCTGTCAGAAGTATGTAGAAACTTCGAGATCGCTCTTATCGAGCTACTTAATGCGAGAAACACGTTATCTGGTTGTTTTCACCACTCCACAGTGCGTTTGATATGCAGAAGCGGCGACATCTTGATTTTCGTGAGATTTCAAGCTGAGGTATGCATTTTCTGCGATAATCTTGGTGAGACTTCTGTCAGAAGTATGCAGAATCATCTAGATCGCTCTTTTCGAGCTATTTAATGCGAGAAACACGTTTTCTGGTGTTTTCAACATTCGACAGTGCGTTTGATATGCAGAACCGCCAATATCTTGGATTTCGTCAGGTTTTAAGCTGAGAAATGCATTTTCTACGATAATCCTGGTGAGACTTCTGTCAGAAGTATGCAGAAACTTCGAGATCGCTCTTTTCGAGCTACTTAATGCGAGGAACACGTTACCTGGTGTTTTCACCACTCCACAGTTCGTTTGATATGCAGAACCGGAGATATCTTGGTTTCGGTCGGGTTTCAAGCTGAGATACGCATTTTCTGCGATAATCTTGGTGAGACTTCAGTCAGAAGTATGCAGAATTATCTAGATCGCACGTTTCGAGCTATCTAATGCGAAAAAACAAGTTTTCTGGTGCTTTCAACATTCCACAGTGCGTTTGATATGCAGAACCGGCGATATCTTGATTTTCGTGGTGTTTCAAGCTGAGGTATGCATTTTCTGCGATAGTCTTGGTGAGACTTCAGTCAGAAGTATGCAGAATCATCTAGATCGCTCTTTTCGAGATATTTAATGCGAGAAACACGTTTTCTGGTGTATTCATCACTCCACAGTACGTTTGATATGCAGAACCGGCGACATCTTGGATTTCGTCAGGGTTCAAGCTGAGATATGCATTTTCTACGATAATCTTGGTGAGACTTCTGTCAGAAGTATGCAGAATCATCTAGATCGCTCTTTTCGAGCTATTTAATTCGAGAAACACGTTATCTGGTTGTTTTCACCACTCCGCAGTGCGTTTGATATGCAGAAGCGGCCACATCTTGATTTTCGGAGGTTTCAAGCTGAGGTATGCATTTTCTGCGATAATCTTGGTGAGACTTCTGTCAGAAGTATGCAGAATCATCTAGATCGCACGTTTCGAGCTATCTAATGCGAAAAAACAAGTTTTCCGGTGCTTTCAACATTCCACAGTGCGTTTGATATGCAGAACCGGCGTTATCTTGATTTTCGTGGTGTTTCCAGATGAGGTATGCATTTTCTGCGATAGTCTTGGTGAGACTTCAGTCAGGAGTATACAGAATCATCTAGATCGCTCTTTTCGAGCTATTTAATGCGAGGAACACGTTTTCTGGTGTTTTCGCCACCCCACAGTGCGTTTGACATGCAGAACCGGCGACATCTTGGATTTCGTCAGGGTTCAAGCTGAGATATGCATTTTCTACGATAATCTTGGTGAGACCTCTGTCAGAAGTATGCAGAATCATTTAGATCGCTCTTTTCGAGCAATTTAATGCGAGAAACACGTTTTCTTGTGTATTCACCACACCACAGTACGTTTGACATGCAGAACCGGAGATATCTTGGTTTTGGTCGGGTTTCAAGCTGAGATATGCATTTTCTACGATAATCTTGGTGAGACTTCTGTCAGAAGTATGCAGAATCATCGGGATCGCTCTTTTCGAGCTACTTAATGCGAGAAACGCGTTATCTGGTTTTTTCACCACTCCACAGTGCGTTTGACATGCAGAACCGGCGACATCTTGGATTTCGTCGGGGTTCAAGCTGAGATATGCATTTTCTACGATAATCTTGGTGAGACTTCTGTCAGAAGTATGCAGAATCATCGGGATCGCTCTTTTCGAGCTATTTAATGCGAGAAACACGTTTTCTGGTGTATTCACCACTCCACAGTACGTTTGACATGCAGAACCCGAGATATCTTGGTTTCGGTCGGGTTTCAAGCTGAGATATGCATTTTCTACGATAATCTTGGTGAGACGTCTGTCAGAAGTGTGCAGAATCATCGGGATCGCTCTTTTCGTGTTATTTAATGCGAGAAACACTTTATGTGGTGTTTTCACCACTCCACAGTGCGTTTGATATGCAGAACCGGCGACATCTTGGCTTTCTTCGGGTATCAAGCTGAGATATGCATTTTCTACAATAATCTTGGTGAGACTTCTGTCAGAAGTATGCAGAAACTCCGAGATCGCTATTTTCGAGCTACTTAATGCGAGGAACACGTTAACTGGTGTTTTCACCACTCCGCAGTTCGTTTGATACGCAGAACCGGAGATATCTTGGTTTGGGTCGGATTTCAAGCTGAGATATGCATTTTCTACGATAATCTTGGTGAGACGTCTGTCAGAAGTATGCAGAATCATCGGGATCGCTCTTTTCGTGCTACTTAATCCGAGGAACACGTTATCTGGTGTTTTCACAACTCCACAGTTCGTTTGATACGCAGAACCGGAGATATCTTGGTTTCGGTCGGGTTTCAAGCTGAGATATGCATTTTCTACGATATTCTTGGTGAGACTTCTGTCAGAAGTATGCAGAATATTCGAGATCGCTCTTTTCGAGCTACTTAATGCGAGAAACACGTTATCTGGTGTTTTCACCACTCCACAGATCGTTTGAAATGCAGAACCGGCGACATCTTGGATTTCGTCGGGGTTCACGCTCAGATATGCATTTTCTACGATAATCTTGGTGAGACCTCTGTCAGAAGTATGCAGAATCATCTAGATCGCTCCTTTCGTGCTATTTAATGCGAGAAACACGTTTTCTGGTGTATTCACCACTCCACAGTACGTTTGACATGCAGAACCGGAGATATCTTGGTTTCGGTCGGGTTTCAAGCTGAGATATGCATTTTCTACGATAATCTTGGTGAGACTTCTGTCAGAAGTATGCAGAATCATCGGGATCGCTCTTTTCGAGCTATTTAATGCGAGAAACACGTTTTCTGGTGTATTCACCACTCCACAGTACGTTTGACATGCAGAACCGGAGATATCTTGGTTTCGGTCGGGTTTCAAGCTGAGATATGCATTTTCTACGATAATCTTGGTGAGACTTCTGTCAGAAGTATGCAGAATCATCGGGATCGCTCTTTTCGAGCTACTTAATGCGAGAAACACGTTATCTGGTTTTTTCACCACTCCACAGTGCGTTTGACATGCAGAACCGGCGACATCTTGGATTTCGTCGGGGTTCAAGCTGAGATATGCATTTTCTACGATAATCTTGGTGAGACTTCTGTCAGAAGTATGCAGAATCATCGGGATCGCTCTTTTCGAGCTATTTAATGCGAGAAACACGTTTTCTGGTGTATTCACCACTCCACAGTACGTTTGACATGCAGAACCCGAGATATATTGGTTTCGGTCGGGTTTCAAGCTGAGATATGCATTTTCTACGATAATCTTGGTGAGACGTCTGTCAGAAGTGTGCAGAATCATCGGGATCGCTCTTTTCGTGCTATTTAATGCGAGAAACACTTTATCTGGTGTTTTCACCACTCCACAGTGCGTTTGATATGCAGAACCGGCGACATCTTGGCTTTCTTCGGGTATCAAGCTGAGATATGCATTTTCTACAATAATCTTGGTGAGACTTCTGTCAGAAGTATGCAGAAACTCCGAGATCGCTATTTTCGAGCTACTTGATGCGAGGAACACGTTAACTGGTGTTTTCGCCACTCCACAGTTCGTTTGATACGCAGAACCGGAGATATCTTGGTTTCGGTCGCGTTTCAAGCTGAGATATGCATTTTCTACGATAATCTTGGTGAGACGTCTGTCAGAAGTATGCAGAATCATCGGGATCGCTCTTTTCGTGCTACTTAATGCGAGGAACACGTTATCTGGTGTTTTCACAACCCCACAGTTCGTTTGATACGCAGAACCGGAGATATCTTGGTTTCGGTCGGGTTTCAAGCTGAGATATGCATTTTCTACGATAATCATGGTGAGATGTCTGTCAGAAGTATGCAAAATCATCGGGATCGCTCTTTTCGAGCCATTTAATGCGAGAAACACGTTATCTGGTGTTTTCACCACTCCACAATGCGTTTGATATGCAGATCCGGCGACATCTTGGCTTTCTTCGGGTATCAAGCTGAGATATGCATTTTCTACGATAATCTTGGTGAGACTTCTGTCAGAAGTATGCAGAATCATTTAGATCGCTCTTTTCGAGCAATTTAATGAGAGAAACACGTTTTCTTGTGTATTCACCACACCACAGTACGTTTGACATGCAGAACCGGAGATATCTTGGTTTTGGTCGGGTTTCAAGCTGAGATATGCATTTTCTACGATAATCTTGGTGAGACTTCTGTCAGAAGTATGCAGAATCATCGGGATCGCTCTTTTCGAGCTACTTAATGCGAGAAACGCGTTATCTGGTTTTTTCACCACTCCACAGTGCGTTTGACATGCAGAACCGGCGACATCTTGGATTTCGTCGGGGTTCAAGCTGAGATATGCATTTTCTACGATAATCTTGGTGAGACTTCTGTCAGAAGTATGCAGAATCATCGGGATCGCTCTTTTCGAGCTATTTAATGCGAGAAACACGTTTTCTGGTGTATTCACCACTCCACAGTACGTTTGACATGCAGAACCCGAGATATCTTGGTTTCGGTCGGGTTTCAAGCTGAGATATGCATTTTCTACGATAATCTTGGTGAGACGTCTGTCAGAAGTGTGCAGAATCATCGGGATCGCTCTTTTCGTGTTATTTAATGCGAGAAACACTTTATGTGGTGTTTTCACCACTCCACAGTGCGTTTGATATGCAGAACCGGCGACATCTTGGCTTTCTTCGGGTATCAAGCTGAGATATGCATTTTCTACAATAATCTTGGTGAGACTTCTGTCAGAAGTATGCAGAAACTCCGAGATCGCTATTTTCGAGCTACTTAATGCGAGGAACACGTTAACTGGTGTTTTCACCACTCCGCAGTTCGTTTGATACGCAGAACCGGAGATATCTTGGTTTGGGTCGGATTTCAAGCTGAGATATGCATTTTCTACGATAATCTTGGTGAGACGTCTGTCAGAAGTATGCAGAATCATCGGGATCGCTCTTTTCGTGCTACTTAATCCGAGGAACACGTTATCTGGTGTTTTCACAACTCCACAGTTCGTTTGATACGCAGAACCGGAGATATCTTGGTTTCGGTCGGGTTTCAAGCTGAGATATGCATTTTCTACGATATTCTTGGTGAGACTTCTGTCAGAAGTATGCAGAATATTCGAGATCGCTCTTTTCGAGCTACTTAATGCGAGAAACACGTTATCTGGTGTTTTCACCACTCCACAGATCGTTTGAAATGCAGAACCGGCGACATCTTGGATTTCGTCGGGGTTCACGCTCAGATATGCATTTTCTACGATAATCTTGGTGAGACCTCTGTCAGAAGTATGCAGAATCATCTAGATCGCTCCTTTCGTGCTATTTAATGCGAGAAACACGTTTTCTGGTGTATTCACCACTCCACAGTACGTTTGACATGCAGAACCGGAGATATCTTGGTTTCGGTCGGGTTTCAAGCTGAGATATGCATTTTCTACGATAATCTTGGTGAGACTTCTGTCAGAAGTATGCAGAATCATCGGGATCGCTCTTTTCGAGCTATTTAATGCGAGAAACACGTTTTCTGGTGTATTCACCACTCCACAGTACGTTTGACATGCAGAACCGGAGATATCTTGGTTTCGGTCGGGTTTCAAGCTGAGATATGCATTTTCTACGATAATCTTGGTGAGACTTCTGTCAGAAGTATGCAGAATCATCGGGATCGCTCTTTTCGAGCTACTTAATGCGAGAAACACGTTATCTGGTTTTTTCACCACTCCACAGTGCGTTTGACATGCAGAACCGGCGACATCTTGGATTTCGTCGGGGTTCAAGCTGAGATATGCATTTTCTACGATAATCTTGGTGAGACTTCTGTCAGAAGTATGCAGAATCATCGGGATCGCTCTTTTCGAGCTATTTAATGCGAGAAACACGTTTTCTGGTGTATTCACCACTCCACAGTACGTTTGACATGCAGAACCCGAGATATATTGGTTTCGGTCGGGTTTCAAGCTGAGATATGCATTTTCTACGATAATCTTGGTGAGACGTCTGTCAGAAGTGTGCAGAATCATCGGGATCGCTCTTTTCGTGCTATTTAATGCGAGAAACACTTTATCTGGTGTTTTCACCACTCCACAGTGCGTTTGATATGCAGAACCGGCGACATCTTGGCTTTCTTCGGGTATCAAGCTGAGATATGCATTTTCTACAATAATCTTGGTGAGACTTCTGTCAGAAGTATGCAGAAACTCCGAGATCGCTATTTTCGAGCTACTTGATGCGAGGAACACGTTAACTGGTGTTTTCGCCACTCCACAGTTCGTTTGATACGCAGAACCGGAGATATCTTGGTTTCGGTCGCGTTTCAAGCTGAGATATGCATTTTCTACGATAATCTTGGTGAGACGTCTGTCAGAAGTATGCAGAATCATCGGGATCGCTCTTTTCGTGCTACTTAATGCGAGGAACACGTTATCTGGTGTTTTCACAACCCCACAGTTCGTTTGATACGCAGAACCGGAGATATCTTGGTTTCGGTCGGGTTTCAAGCTGAGATATGCATTTTCTACGATAATCATGGTGAGATGTCTGTCAGAAGTATGCAAAATCATCGGGATCGCTCTTTTCGAGCCATTTAATGCGAGAAACACGTTATCTGGTGTTTTCACCACTCCACAATGCGTTTGATATGCAGATCCGGCGACATCTTGGCTTTCTTCGGGTATCAAGCTGAGATATGCATTTTCTACGATAATCTTGGTGAGACTTCTGTCAGAAGTATGCAGAATCATCGGGATCGCTCTTTTCGTGCCATTTAATGCGAGAAACACGTTATCTGGTGTTTTCACCACTCCACAGTGCGTTTGATATGCAGATCTGGCGACATCTTGGCTTTCTTCGGGTATCAAGCTGAGATATGCATTTTCTACAATAATCTTGGTGAGACTTCTGTCAGAAGTATGCAGAAACTCCGAGATCGCTATTTTCGAGCTACTTGATGCGAGGAACACGGTAACTGGTGTTTTCGCCACTCCACAGTGCGTTTGATATGCAGAACCGGCGACATCTTGAGTTTCGTGAGATTTCAAGCTGAGATATGCATTTTCTACGATAATCTTGGTGAGACTTCTGTCAGAAGTATGCAGAATATTCGAGATCGCCCTTTGCGAGCTACTTAATGCGAGAAATACGTTATCTGGTTTTTTCACCACTCCACAGTGCGTTTGACATGCAGAACCGGCGACATCCTGGATTACGTCGGGGTTCACCCTGAGATATGCATTTTCTACGATAATCTTGGTGAGACTTCTGTCAGAAGTATGCAGAATCATCGGGATCGCTCTTTTCGTGCTACTTAATGCGAGGAACACGTTATCTGGTGTTTTCACCACTCCACAGTTCGTTTGATACGCAGAACCGGAGATATCTTGTTTTCGGTCGGCTTTCAAGCTGAGATATGCATTTTCTACGATAATCTTGGTGAGATGTCTGTCAGAAGTATGCAAAATCATCGGGATCGCTCTTTTCGAGCTATTTAATGCGAGAAACACGTTATCTGGTGTTTTCACCACTCCACAGTGCGTTTGACATGCAGAACCGGCGACATCTTGGATTACGTCGGGGTTCAAGCTGAGATATGCATTTTCTACGATAATCTTGGTGAGACTTCTGTCAGAAGTATGCAGAATTTTCGGGATCGCTCTTTTCGAGCTATTTAATGCGAGAAACACGTTATCTGGTGTTTTCACCACTCCACAGTGCGTTTGACATGCAGAACCGGCGACATCTTGGATTTCGTCGGGGTTCAAGCTGAGATATGCATTTTCGACGATAATCTTGGTGAGACCTCTGTCAGAAGTATGCAGAATCATCTAGATCGCTCTTTTGGAGCTATTTAATGCGAGAAACACGTTATCTGGTGTTTTCACCACTCCACAGTGCGTTTGATATGCAGAACCGGCGACATCTTGGCTTTCTTCGGGTATCAAGCTGAGATATGCATTTTCTACGATAATCTTGGTGATACTTCTCTCAGAAGTATGCAGAATCATCGGGATCGCGCTTTTCGAGCTATTTAATGCGAGAAACACGTTATCTGGTTGTTTTCACCACTCCACAGTGCGTCTGATATGCAGAACCGGCGACATCTTGTGTTTCGTGAGATTTCAAGCTGAGATATGCATTTTCTACGATAATCTTGGTGAGACATCTGTCAGAAGTATGCAGAATCTTCGAGATCGCTCTTTTCGAGCTACTTAATGCGAGAAACACGATATCTGCTGTTTTCACCACTCCACAGATCGTTTGCCATGCAGAACCGGCGACATCTTGGATTAGGTCGGGCTTCACGCTGAGATATGCATTTTCTACGATAATCTTGGTGAGACCTCTGTCAGAAGTATGCGGAATCATCTAGATCGCTCTTTTCGAGCTATTTAATGCGAGAAACACGTTTTCTGGTGTATTCACCACTCCACAGTACGTTTGACATGCAGAACCGGAGATATCGTGGTTTCGGTCGGGTTTCAAGCTGAGATATGCATTTTCTACGATAATCTTGGTGAGACTTCTGTCAGAAGTATGCAGAATCATCGGGATCGCTCTTTTCGAGCTACATAATGCGAGAAACACGATATCTGGTTTTTTCACCACTCCACAGATCGTTTGAAATGCAGAACCGGCGACATCTTGGATTTCGTCGGGGTTCACGCTGAGATATGCATTTTCTACGATAATCTTGGTGAGACCTCTGTCAGAAGTATGCAGAATCATCTAGATCGCTCTTTTCGAGCTATTTAATGCGAGAAACACGTTTTCTGGTGTATTCACCACTCCACAGTACGTTTGACATGCAGAACCGGAGATATCTTGGTTTCGGTCGGGTTTCAAGCTGAGATATGCATTTTCTACGATAATCTTGGTGAGACTTCTGCCAGAAGTATGCAGAATCATCGGGATCGCTCTTTTCGAGCTACTTAATATGAGAAACACGTTATCTGGTTTTTTCACCACTCCACAGTGCGTTTGACATGCAGAACCGGCGACATCTTGGATTACGTCGGGGTTCAAGCTGAGATATGCATTTTCTACGATAATCTTGGTGAGACTTCTGTCAGAAGTATGCAGAATTTTCGGGATCGCTCTTTTCGAGCTATTTAATGCGAGAAACACGTTATCTGGTGTTTTCACCACTCCACAGTGCGTTTGACATGCAGAACCGGCGACATCTTGGATTTCGTCGGGGTTCAAGCTGAGATATGCATTTTCTACGATAATCTTGGTGAGACCTCTGTCAGAAGTATGCAGAATCATCTAGATCGCTCTTTTGGAGCTATTTAATGCGAGAAACACGTTATCTGGTGTTTTCACCACTCCACAGTGCGTTTGATATGCAGAACCGGCGACATCTTGTGTTTCGTGAGATTTCAAGCTGAGATATGCATTTTCTACGATAATCTTGGTGATACTTCTCTCAGAAGTATGCAGAATCATCGGGATCGCGCTTTTCGAGCTATTTAATGCGAGAAACACGTTATCTGGTTGTTTTCACCACTCCACAGTGCGTTTGATATGCAGAACCGGCGACATCTTGTGTTTCGTGAGATTTCAAGCTGAGATATGCATTTTCTACGATAATCTTGGTGAGACTTCTGTCAGAAGTATGCAGAATCTTCGAGATCGCTCTTTTCGAGCTACTTAATGCGAGAAACACGATATCTGGTGTTTTCACCACTCCACAGATCGTTTGCCATGCAGAACCGGCGACATCTTGGATTAGGTCGGGCTTCACGCTGAGATATGCATTTTCTACGATAATCTTGGTGAGACCTCTGTCAGAAGTATGCGGAATCATCTAGATCGCTCTTTTCGAGCTATTTAATGCGAGAAACACGTTTTCTGGTGTATTCACCACTCCACAGTACGTTTGACATGCAGAACCGGCGACATCTTGGCTTTCTTCGGGTATCAAGCTGAGATATGCATTTTCTACGATAATCTTGGTGATACTTCTCTCAGAAGTATGCAGAATCATCGGGATCGCGCTTTTCGAGCTATTTAATGCGAGAAACACGTTATCTGGTTGTTTTCACCACTCCACAGTGCGTCTGATATGCAGAACCGGCGACATCTTGTGTTTCGTGAGATTTCAGGCTGAGATATGCATTTTCTACGATAATCTTGGTGAGACATCTGTCAGAAGTATGCAGAATCTTCGAGATCGCTCTTTTCGAGCGACTTAATGCGAGAAACACGATATCTGCTGTTTTCACCACTCCACAGATCGTTTGCCATGCAGAACCGGCGACATCTTGGATTAGGTCGGGCTTCACGCTGAGATATGCATTTTCTACGATAATCTTGGTGAGACCTCTGTCAGAAGTATGCGGAATCATCTAGATCGCTCTTTTCGAGCTATTTAATGCGAGAAACACGTTTTCTGGTGTATTCACCACTCCACAGTACGTTTGACATGCAGAACCGGAGATATCTTGGTTTCGGTCGGGTTTCAAGCTGAGATATGCATTTTCTACGATAATCTTGGTGAGACTTCTGTCAGAAGTATGCAGAATCATCGGGATCGCTCTTTTCGAGCTACATAATGCGAGAAACACGTTATCTGGTTTTTTCACCACTCCACAGATCGTTTGAAATGCAGAACCGGCGACATCTTGGATTTCGTCGGGGTTCACGCTGAGATATGCATTTTCTACGATAATCTTGGTGAGACCTCTGTCAGAAGTATGCAGAATCATCTAGATCGCTCTTTTCGAGCTATTTAATGCGAGAAACACGTTTTCTGGTGTATTCACCACTCCACAGTACGTTTGACATGCAGAACCGGAGATATCTAGGTTTCGTCCCGGTTTCAAGCTGAGATATGCATTTTCTACGATAATCTTGGTGAGACCTCTGTCAGAAGTATGCAGAATCATCTAGATCGCTCTTTTGGAGCTATTTAATGCGAGAAACACGTTATCTGGTGTTTTCACCACTCCACAGTGCGTTTGATATGCAGAACCGGCGACATCTTGGCTTTCTTCGGGTATCAAGCTGAGATATGCATTTTCTACGATAATCTTGGTGATACTTCTCTCAGAAGTATGCAGAATCATCGGGATCACGCTTTTCGAGCTATTTAATGCGAGAAACACGTTATCTGGTTGTTTTCACCACTCCACAGTGCGTTTGATATGCAGAACCGGCGACATCTTGTGTTTCGTGAGATTTCAAGCTGAGATATGCATTTTCTACGATAATCTTGGTGAGACTTCTGTCAGAAGTATGCAGAATCTTCGAGATCGCTCTTTTCGAGCTACTTAATGCGAGAAACACGATATCTGGTGTTTTCACCACTCCACAGATCGTTTGCCATGCAGAACCGGCGACATCTTGGATTAGGTCGGGCTTCACGCTGAGATATGCATTTTCTACGATAATCTTGGTGAGACCTCTGTCAGAAGTATGCGGAATCATCTAGATCGCTCTTTTCGAGCTATTTAATGCGAGAAACACGTTTTCTGGTGTATTCACCACTCCACAGTACGTTTGACATGCAGAACCGGAGATATCTTGGTTTCGGTCGGGTTTCAAGCTGAGATATGCATTTTCTACGATAATCTTTGTGAGACTTCTGTCAGAAGTATGCAGAATCATCGGGATCGCTGTTTTCGAGCTACTTAATATGAGAAACACGTTATCTGGTTTTTTCACCACTCCACAGTGCGTTTGACATGCAGAACCGGCGACATCTTGGATTACGTCGGGGTTCAAGCTGAGATATGCATTTTCTACGATAATCTTGGTGAGACTTCTGTCAGAAGTATGCAGAATTTTCGGGATCGCTCTTTTCGAGCTATTTAATGCGAGAAACACGTTATCTGGTGTTTTCACCACTCCACAGTGCGTTTGACATGCAGAACCGGCGACATCCTGGATTTCGTCGGGGTTCAAGCTGAGATATGCATTTTCTACGATAATCTTGGTGAGACCTCTGTCAGAAGTATGCAGAATCATCTAGATCGCTCATTTGGAGCTATTTAATGCGAGAAACCCGTTATCTGGTGTTTTCACCACTCCACAGTGCGTTTGATATGCAGAACCGGCGACATCTTGGCTTTCTTCGGGTATCAAGCTGAGATATGCATTTTCTACGATAATCTTGGTGATACATCTCTCAGAAGTATGCAGAATCATCGGGATCGCGCTTTTCGAGCTATTTAATGCGAGAAACACGTTATCTGGTTGTTTTCACCACTCCACAGTGCGTTTGATATGCAGAACCGGCGACATCTTGTGTTTCGTGAGATTTCAAGCTGAGATATGCATTTTCTACGATAATCTTGGTGAGACTTCTGTCAGAAGTATGCAGAATCTTCGAGATCGCTCTTTTCGAGCTACTTAATGCGAGAAACACGATATCTGGTGTTTTCACCACTCCACAGATCGTTTGCCATGCAGAACCGGCGACATCTTGGATTAGGTCGGGCTTCACGCTGAGATATGCATTTTCTACGATAATCTTGGTGAGACCTCTGTCAGAAGTATGCGGAATCATCTAGATCGCTCTTTTCGAGCTATTTAATGCGAGAAACACGTTTTCTGGTGTATTCACCACTCTACAGTACGTTTGACATGCAGAACCGGAGATATCTTGGTTTCGGTCGGGTTTCAAGCTGAGATATGCATTTTCTACGATAATCTTGTTGAGACTTCAGTCAGAAGTATGCAGAATCATCGGGATCGCTCTTTTCGAGCTACTTAATGCGAGGAACACGTTATCTGGTGTTTTCACCACTCCACAGATCGTTTGACATGCAGAACCGGCGACATCTTGGTTTCGGTCGGGTTTCAAGATGAGATATGCATTTTCTACGATAATCTTGGTGAGATGTCTGTCAGAAGTATGCAAAATCATCGGGATCGCTCTTTTCGAGCTATTTAATGCGAGCAACACGTTATCTGGTGTTTTCACCACTCCACAGTGCGTTTGATATGCAGAACCGGCGACATCTTGGCTATCTTCGGGTATCAAGCTGAGATATGCATTTTCTACGATAATCTTGGTGAGACTTCTCTCAGAAGTATGCAGAATCATCGGGATCGCGCTTTTCGAGCTATTTAATGCGAGAAACACGTTATCTGGTTGTTTTCACCACTCCACAGTGCGTCTGATATGCAGAACCGGCGACATCTTGTGTTTCGTGAGATTTCAGGCTGAGATATGCATTTTCTACGATAATCTTGGTGAGACATCTGTCAGAAGTATGCAGAATCTTCGAGATCGCTCTTTTCGAGCGACTTAATGCGAGAAACACGATATCTGCTGTTTTCACCACTCCACAGATCGTTTGCCATGCAGAACCGGCGACATCTTGGATTTCGTCGGGGTTCACGCTGAGATATGCATTTTCTACGATAATCTTGGTGAGACCTCTGTCAGAAGTATGCAGAATCATCTAGATCGCTCTTTTCGAGCTATTTAATGCGAGAAACACGTTTTCTGGTGTATTCACCACTCCACAGTACGTTTGACATGCAGAACCGGAGATATCTAGGTTTCGGCCCGGTTTCAAGCTGAGATATGCATTTTCTACGATAATCTTGGTGAGACCTCTGTCAGAAGTATGCAGAATCATCTAGATCGCTCTTTTGGAGCTATTTAATGCGAGAAACACGTTAACTGGTGTTTTCGCCACTCCACAGTGCGTTTGATATGCAGAACCGGCGACATCTTGAGTTTCGTGAGATTTCAAGCTGAGATATGCATTTTCTACGATAATCTTGGTGAGACTTCTGTCAGAAGTATGCAGAATATTCGAGATCGCCCTTTGCGAGCTACTTAATGCGAGAAATACGTTATCTGGTTTTTTCACCACTCCACAGTGCGTTTGACATGCAGAACCGGCGACATCTTGGATTACGTCGGGGTTCACCCTGAGATATGCATTTTCTACGATAATCTTGGTGAGACTTCTGTCAGAAGTATGCAGAATCATCGGGATCGCTCTTTTCGTGCTACTTAATGCGAGGAACACGTTATCTGGTGTTTTCACCACTCCACAGTTCGTTTGATACGCAGAACCGGAGATATCTTGTTTTCGGTCGGCTTTCAAGCTGAGATATGCATTTTCTACGATAATCTTGGTGAGATGTCTGTCAGAAGTATGCAAAATCATCGGGATCGCTCTTTTCGAGCCATTTAATGCGAGAAACACGTTATCTGGTGTTTTCACCACTCCACAATGCGTTTGATATGCAGATCCGGCGACATCTTGGCTTTCTTCGGGTATCAAGCTGAGATATGCATTTTCTACGATAATCTTGGTGAGACTTCTGTCAGAAGTATGCAGAATCATTTAGATCGCTCTTTTCGAGCAATTTAATGAGAGAAACACGTTTTCTTGTGTATTCACCACACCACAGTACGTTTGACATGCAGAACCGGAGATATCTTGGTTTTGGTCGGGTTTCAAGCTGAGATATGCATTTTCTACGATAATCTTGGTGAGACTTCTGTCAGAAGTATGCAGAATCATCGGGATCGCTCTTTTCGAGCTACTTAATGCGAGAAACGCGTTATCTGGTTTTTTCACCACTCCACAGTGCGTTTGACATGCAGAACCGGCGACATCTTGGATTTCGTCGGGGTTCAAGCTGAGATATGCATTTTCTACGATAATCTTGGTGAGACTTCTGTCAGAAGTATGCAGAATCATCGGGATCGCTCTTTTCGAGCTATTTAATGCGAGAAACACGTTTTCTGGTGTATTCACCACTCCACAGTACGTTTGACATGCAGAACCCGAGATATCTTGGTTTCGGTCGGGTTTCAAGCTGAGATATGCATTTTCTACGATAATCTTGGTGAGACGTCTGTCAGAAGTGTGCAGAATCATCGGGATCGCTCTTTTCGTGTTATTTAATGCGAGAAACACTTTATGTGGTGTTTTCACCACTCCACAGTGCGTTTGATATGCAGAACCGGCGACATCTTGGCTTTCTTCGGGTATCAAGCTGAGATATGCATTTTCTACAATAATCTTGGTGAGACTTCTGTCAGAAGTATGCAGAAACTCCGAGATCGCTATTTTCGAGCTACTTAATGCGAGGAACACGTTAACTGGTGTTTTCACCACTCCGCAGTTCGTTTGATACGCAGAACCGGAGATATCTTGGTTTGGGTCGGATTTCAAGCTGAGATATGCATTTTCTACGATAATCTTGGTGAGACGTCTGTCAGAAGTATGCAGAATCATCGGGATCGCTCTTTTCGTGCTACTTAATCCGAGGAACACGTTATCTGGTGTTTTCACAACTCCACAGTTCGTTTGATACGCAGAACCGGAGATATCTTGGTTTCGGTCGGGTTTCAAGCTGAGATATGCATTTTCTACGATATTCTTGGTGAGACTTCTGTCAGAAGTATGCAGAATATTCGAGATCGCTCTTTTCGAGCTACTTAATGCGAGAAACACGTTATCTGGTGTTTTCACCACTCCACAGATCGTTTGAAATGCAGAACCGGCGACATCTTGGATTTCGTCGGGGTTCACGCTCAGATATGCATTTTCTACGATAATCTTGGTGAGACCTCTGTCAGAAGTATGCAGAATCATCTAGATCGCTCCTTTCGTGCTATTTAATGCGAGAAACACGTTTTCTGGTGTATTCACCACTCCACAGTACGTTTGACATGCAGAACCGGAGATATCTTGGTTTCGGTCGGGTTTCAAGCTGAGATATGCATTTTCTACGATAATCTTGGTGAGACTTCTGTCAGAAGTATGCAGAATCATCGGGATCGCTCTTTTCGAGCTATTTAATGCGAGAAACACGTTTTCTGGTGTATTCACCACTCCACAGTACGTTTGACATGCAGAACCGGAGATATCTTGGTTTCGGTCGGGTTTCAAGCTGAGATATGCATTTTCTACGATAATCTTGGTGAGACTTCTGTCAGAAGTATGCAGAATCATCGGGATCGCTCTTTTCGAGCTACTTAATGCGAGAAACACGTTATCTGGTTTTTTCACCACTCCACAGTGCGTTTGACATGCAGAACCGGCGACATCTTGGATTTCGTCGGGGTTCAAGCTGAGATATGCATTTTCTACGATAATCTTGGTGAGACTTCTGTCAGAAGTATGCAGAATCATCGGGATCGCTCTTTTCGAGCTATTTAATGCGAGAAACACGTTTTCTGGTGTATTCACCACTCCACAGTACGTTTGACATGCAGAACCCGAGATATATTGGTTTCGGTCGGGTTTCAAGCTGAGATATGCATTTTCTACGATAATCTTGGTGAGACGTCTGTCAGAAGTGTGCAGAATCATCGGGATCGCTCTTTTCGTGCTATTTAATGCGAGAAACACTTTATCTGGTGTTTTCACCACTCCACAGTGCGTTTGATATGCAGAACCGGCGACATCTTGGCTTTCTTCGGGTATCAAGCTGAGATATGCATTTTCTACAATAATCTTGGTGAGACTTCTGTCAGAAGTATGCAGAAACTCCGAGATCGCTATTTTCGAGCTACTTGATGCGAGGAACACGTTAACTGGTGTTTTCGCCACTCCACAGTTCGTTTGATACGCAGAACCGGAGATATCTTGGTTTCGGTCGCGTTTCAAGCTGAGATATGCATTTTCTACGATAATCTTGGTGAGACGTCTGTCAGAAGTATGCAGAATCATCGGGATCGCTCTTTTCGTGCTACTTAATGCGAGGAACACGTTATCTGGTGTTTTCACAACCCCACAGTTCGTTTGATACGCAGAACCGGAGATATCTTGGTTTCGGTCGGGTTTCAAGCTGAGATATGCATTTTCTACGATAATCATGGTGAGATGTCTGTCAGAAGTATGCAAAATCATCGGGATCGCTCTTTTCGAGCCATTTAATGCGAGAAACACGTTATCTGGTGTTTTCACCACTCCACAATGCGTTTGATATGCAGATCCGGCGACATCTTGGCTTTCTTCGGGTATCAAGCTGAGATATGCATTTTCTACGATAATCTTGGTGAGACTTCTGTCAGAAGTATGCAGAATCATCGGGATCGCTCTTTTCGTGCCATTTAATGCGAGAAACACGTTATCTGGTGTTTTCACCACTCCACAGTGCGTTTGATATGCAGATCTGGCGACATCTTGGCTTTCTTCGGGTATCAAGCTGAGATATGCATTTTCTACAATAATCTTGGTGAGACTTCTGTCAGAAGTATGCAGAAACTCCGAGATCGCTATTTTCGAGCTACTTGATGCGAGGAACACGGTAACTGGTGTTTTCGCCACTCCACAGTGCGTTTGATATGCAGAACCGGCGACATCTTGAGTTTCGTGAGATTTCAAGCTGAGATATGCATTTTCTACGATAATCTTGGTGAGACTTCTGTCAGAAGTATGCAGAATATTCGAGATCGCCCTTTGCGAGCTACTTAATGCGAGAAATACGTTATCTGGTTTTTTCACCACTCCACAGTGCGTTTGACATGCAGAACCGGCGACATCCTGGATTACGTCGGGGTTCACCCTGAGATATGCATTTTCTACGATAATCTTGGTGAGACTTCTGTCAGAAGTATGCAGAATCATCGGGATCGCTCTTTTCGTGCTACTTAATGCGAGGAACACGTTATCTGGTGTTTTCACCACTCCACAGTTCGTTTGATACGCAGAACCGGAGATATCTTGTTTTCGGTCGGCTTTCAAGCTGAGATATGCATTTTCTACGATAATCTTGGTGAGATGTCTGTCAGAAGTATGCAAAATCATCGGGATCGCTCTTTTCGAGCTATTTAATGCGAGAAACACGTTATCTGGTGTTTTCACCACTCCACAGTGCGTTTGACATGCAGAACCGGCGACATCTTGGATTACGTCGGGGTTCAAGCTGAGATATGCATTTTCTACGATAATCTTGGTGAGACTTCTGTCAGAAGTATGCAGAATTTTCGGGATCGCTCTTTTCGAGCTATTTAATGCGAGAAACACGTTATCTGGTGTTTTCACCACTCCACAGTGCGTTTGACATGCAGAACCGGCGACATCTTGGATTTCGTCGGGGTTCAAGCTGAGATATGCATTTTCGACGATAATCTTGGTGAGACCTCTGTCAGAAGTATGCAGAATCATCTAGATCGCTCTTTTGGAGCTATTTAATGCGAGAAACACGTTATCTGGTGTTTTCACCACTCCACAGTGCGTTTGATATGCAGAACCGGCGACATCTTGGCTTTCTTCGGGTATCAAGCTGAGATATGCATTTTCTACGATAATCTTGGTGATACTTCTCTCAGAAGTATGCAGAATCATCGGGATCGCGCTTTTCGAGCTATTTAATGCGAGAAACACGTTATCTGGTTGTTTTCACCACTCCACAGTGCGTCTGATATGCAGAACCGGCGACATCTTGTGTTTCGTGAGATTTCAAGCTGAGATATGCATTTTCTACGATAATCTTGGTGAGACATCTGTCAGAAGTATGCAGAATCTTCGAGATCGCTCTTTTCGAGCTACTTAATGCGAGAAACACGATATCTGCTGTTTTCACCACTCCACAGATCGTTTGCCATGCAGAACCGGCGACATCTTGGATTAGGTCGGGCTTCACGCTGAGATATGCATTTTCTACGATAATCTTGGTGAGACCTCTGTCAGAAGTATGCGGAATCATCTAGATCGCTCTTTTCGAGCTATTTAATGCGAGAAACACGTTTTCTGGTGTATTCACCACTCCACAGTACGTTTGACATGCAGAACCGGAGATATCGTGGTTTCGGTCGGGTTTCAAGCTGAGATATGCATTTTCTACGATAATCTTGGTGAGACTTCTGTCAGAAGTATGCAGAATCATCGGGATCGCTCTTTTCGAGCTACATAATGCGAGAAACACGATATCTGGTTTTTTCACCACTCCACAGATCGTTTGAAATGCAGAACCGGCGACATCTTGGATTTCGTCGGGGTTCACGCTGAGATATGCATTTTCTACGATAATCTTGGTGAGACCTCTGTCAGAAGTATGCAGAATCATCTAGATCGCTCTTTTCGAGCTATTTAATGCGAGAAACACGTTTTCTGGTGTATTCACCACTCCACAGTACGTTTGACATGCAGAACCGGAGATATCTTGGTTTCGGTCGGGTTTCAAGCTGAGATATGCATTTTCTACGATAATCTTGGTGAGACTTCTGCCAGAAGTATGCAGAATCATCGGGATCGCTCTTTTCGAGCTACTTAATATGAGAAACACGTTATCTGGTTTTTTCACCACTCCACAGTGCGTTTGACATGCAGAACCGGCGACATCTTGGATTACGTCGGGGTTCAAGCTGAGATATGCATTTTCTACGATAATCTTGGTGAGACTTCTGTCAGAAGTATGCAGAATTTTCGGGATCGCTCTTTTCGAGCTATTTAATGCGAGAAACACGTTATCTGGTGTTTTCACCACTCCACAGTGCGTTTGACATGCAGAACCGGCGACATCTTGGATTTCGTCGGGGTTCAAGCTGAGATATGCATTTTCTACGATAATCTTGGTGAGACCTCTGTCAGAAGTATGCAGAATCATCTAGATCGCTCTTTTGGAGCTATTTAATGCGAGAAACACGTTATCTGGTGTTTTCACCACTCCACAGTGCGTTTGATATGCAGAACCGGCGACATCTTGTGTTTCGTGAGATTTCAAGCTGAGATATGCATTTTCTACGATAATCTTGGTGATACTTCTCTCAGAAGTATGCAGAATCATCGGGATCGCGCTTTTCGAGCTATTTAATGCGAGAAACACGTTATCTGGTTGTTTTCACCACTCCACAGTGCGTTTGATATGCAGAACCGGCGACATCTTGTGTTTCGTGAGATTTCAAGCTGAGATATGCATTTTCTACGATAATCTTGGTGAGACTTCTGTCAGAAGTATGCAGAATCTTCGAGATCGCTCTTTTCGAGCTACTTAATGCGAGAAACACGATATCTGGTGTTTTCACCACTCCACAGATCGTTTGCCATGCAGAACCGGCGACATCTTGGATTAGGTCGGGCTTCACGCTGAGATATGCATTTTCTACGATAATCTTGGTGAGACCTCTGTCAGAAGTATGCGGAATCATCTAGATCGCTCTTTTCGAGCTATTTAATGCGAGAAACACGTTTTCTGGTGTATTCACCACTCCACAGTACGTTTGACATGCAGAACCGGCGACATCTTGGCTTTCTTCGGGTATCAAGCTGAGATATGCATTTTCTACGATAATCTTGGTGATACTTCTCTCAGAAGTATGCAGAATCATCGGGATCGCGCTTTTCGAGCTATTTAATGCGAGAAACACGTTATCTGGTTGTTTTCACCACTCCACAGTGCGTCTGATATGCAGAACCGGCGACATCTTGTGTTTCGTGAGATTTCAGGCTGAGATATGCATTTTCTACGATAATCTTGGTGAGACATCTGTCAGAAGTATGCAGAATCTTCGAGATCGCTCTTTTCGAGCGACTTAATGCGAGAAACACGATATCTGCTGTTTTCACCACTCCACAGATCGTTTGCCATGCAGAACCGGCGACATCTTGGATTAGGTCGGGCTTCACGCTGAGATATGCATTTTCTACGATAATCTTGGTGAGACCTCTGTCAGAAGTATGCGGAATCATCTAGATCGCTCTTTTCGAGCTATTTAATGCGAGAAACACGTTTTCTGGTGTATTCACCACTCCACAGTACGTTTGACATGCAGAACCGGAGATATCTTGGTTTCGGTCGGGTTTCAAGCTGAGATATGCATTTTCTACGATAATCTTGGTGAGACTTCTGTCAGAAGTATGCAGAATCATCGGGATCGCTCTTTTCGAGCTACATAATGCGAGAAACACGTTATCTGGTTTTTTCACCACTCCACAGATCGTTTGAAATGCAGAACCGGCGACATCTTGGATTTCGTCGGGGTTCACGCTGAGATATGCATTTTCTACGATAATCTTGGTGAGACCTCTGTCAGAAGTATGCAGAATCATCTAGATCGCTCTTTTCGAGCTATTTAATGCGAGAAACACGTTTTCTGGTGTATTCACCACTCCACAGTACGTTTGACATGCAGAACCGGAGATATCTAGGTTTCGTCCCGGTTTCAAGCTGAGATATGCATTTTCTACGATAATCTTGGTGAGACCTCTGTCAGAAGTATGCAGAATCATCTAGATCGCTCTTTTGGAGCTATTTAATGCGAGAAACACGTTATCTGGTGTTTTCACCACTCCACAGTGCGTTTGATATGCAGAACCGGCGACATCTTGGCTTTCTTCGGGTATCAAGCTGAGATATGCATTTTCTACGATAATCTTGGTGATACTTCTCTCAGAAGTATGCAGAATCATCGGGATCACGCTTTTCGAGCTATTTAATGCGAGAAACACGTTATCTGGTTGTTTTCACCACTCCACAGTGCGTTTGATATGCAGAACCGGCGACATCTTGTGTTTCGTGAGATTTCAAGCTGAGATATGCATTTTCTACGATAATCTTGGTGAGACTTCTGTCAGAAGTATGCAGAATCTTCGAGATCGCTCTTTTCGAGCTACTTAATGCGAGAAACACGATATCTGGTGTTTTCACCACTCCACAGATCGTTTGCCATGCAGAACCGGCGACATCTTGGATTAGGTCGGGCTTCACGCTGAGATATGCATTTTCTACGATAATCTTGGTGAGACCTCTGTCAGAAGTATGCGGAATCATCTAGATCGCTCTTTTCGAGCTATTTAATGCGAGAAACACGTTTTCTGGTGTATTCACCACTCCACAGTACGTTTGACATGCAGAACCGGAGATATCTTGGTTTCGGTCGGGTTTCAAGCTGAGATATGCATTTTCTACGATAATCTTTGTGAGACTTCTGTCAGAAGTATGCAGAATCATCGGGATCGCTGTTTTCGAGCTACTTAATATGAGAAACACGTTATCTGGTTTTTTCACCACTCCACAGTGCGTTTGACATGCAGAACCGGCGACATCTTGGATTACGTCGGGGTTCAAGCTGAGATATGCATTTTCTACGATAATCTTGGTGAGACTTCTGTCAGAAGTATGCAGAATTTTCGGGATCGCTCTTTTCGAGCTATTTAATGCGAGAAACACGTTATCTGGTGTTTTCACCACTCCACAGTGCGTTTGACATGCAGAACCGGCGACATCCTGGATTTCGTCGGGGTTCAAGCTGAGATATGCATTTTCTACGATAATCTTGGTGAGACCTCTGTCAGAAGTATGCAGAATCATCTAGATCGCTCATTTGGAGCTATTTAATGCGAGAAACCCGTTATCTGGTGTTTTCACCACTCCACAGTGCGTTTGATATGCAGAACCGGCGACATCTTGGCTTTCTTCGGGTATCAAGCTGAGATATGCATTTTCTACGATAATCTTGGTGATACATCTCTCAGAAGTATGCAGAATCATCGGGATCGCGCTTTTCGAGCTATTTAATGCGAGAAACACGTTATCTGGTTGTTTTCACCACTCCACAGTGCGTTTGATATGCAGAACCGGCGACATCTTGTGTTTCGTGAGATTTCAAGCTGAGATATGCATTTTCTACGATAATCTTGGTGAGACTTCTGTCAGAAGTATGCAGAATCTTCGAGATCGCTCTTTTCGAGCTACTTAATGCGAGAAACACGATATCTGGTGTTTTCACCACTCCACAGATCGTTTGCCATGCAGAACCGGCGACATCTTGGATTAGGTCGGGCTTCACGCTGAGATATGCATTTTCTACGATAATCTTGGTGAGACCTCTGTCAGAAGTATGCGGAATCATCTAGATCGCTCTTTTCGAGCTATTTAATGCGAGAAACACGTTTTCTGGTGTATTCACCACTCTACAGTACGTTTGACATGCAGAACCGGAGATATCTTGGTTTCGGTCGGGTTTCAAGCTGAGATATGCATTTTCTACGATAATCTTGTTGAGACTTCAGTCAGAAGTATGCAGAATCATCGGGATCGCTCTTTTCGAGCTACTTAATGCGAGGAACACGTTATCTGGTGTTTTCACCACTCCACAGATCGTTTGACATGCAGAACCGGCGACATCTTGGTTTCGGTCGGGTTTCAAGATGAGATATGCATTTTCTACGATAATCTTGGTGAGATGTCTGTCAGAAGTATGCAAAATCATCGGGATCGCTCTTTTCGAGCTATTTAATGCGAGCAACACGTTATCTGGTGTTTTCACCACTCCACAGTGCGTTTGATATGCAGAACCGGCGACATCTTGGCTATCTTCGGGTATCAAGCTGAGATATGCATTTTCTACGATAATCTTGGTGAGACTTCTCTCAGAAGTATGCAGAATCATCGGGATCGCGCTTTTCGAGCTATTTAATGCGAGAAACACGTTATCTGGTTGTTTTCACCACTCCACAGTGCGTCTGATATGCAGAACCGGCGACATCTTGTGTTTCGTGAGATTTCAGGCTGAGATATGCATTTTCTACGATAATCTTGGTGAGACATCTGTCAGAAGTATGCAGAATCTTCGAGATCGCTCTTTTCGAGCGACTTAATGCGAGAAACACGATATCTGCTGTTTTCACCACTCCACAGATCGTTTGCCATGCAGAACCGGCGACATCTTGGATTTCGTCGGGGTTCACGCTGAGATATGCATTTTCTACGATAATCTTGGTGAGACCTCTGTCAGAAGTATGCAGAATCATCTAGATCGCTCTTTTCGAGCTATTTAATGCGAGAAACACGTTTTCTGGTGTATTCACCACTCCACAGTACGTTTGACATGCAGAACCGGAGATATCTAGGTTTCGGCCCGGTTTCAAGCTGAGATATGCATTTTCTACGATAATCTTGGTGAGACCTCTGTCAGAAGTATGCAGAATCATCTAGATCGCTCTTTTGGAGCTATTTAATGCGAGAAACACGTTAACTGGTGTTTTCGCCACTCCACAGTGCGTTTGATATGCAGAACCGGCGACATCTTGAGTTTCGTGAGATTTCAAGCTGAGATATGCATTTTCTACGATAATCTTGGTGAGACTTCTGTCAGAAGTATGCAGAATATTCGAGATCGCCCTTTGCGAGCTACTTAATGCGAGAAATACGTTATCTGGTTTTTTCACCACTCCACAGTGCGTTTGACATGCAGAACCGGCGACATCTTGGATTACGTCGGGGTTCACCCTGAGATATGCATTTTCTACGATAATCTTGGTGAGACTTCTGTCAGAAGTATGCAGAATCATCGGGATCGCTCTTTTCGTGCTACTTAATGCGAGGAACACGTTATCTGGTGTTTTCACCACTCCACAGTTCGTTTGATACGCAGAACCGGAGATATCTTGTTTTCGGTCGGCTTTCAAGCTGAGATATGCATTTTCTACGATAATCTTGGTGAGATGTCTGTCAGAAGTATGCAAAATCATCGGGATCGCTCTTTTCGAGCTATTTAATGCGAGAAACACGTTATCTGGTGTTTTCACCACTCCACAGTGCGTTTGATATGCAGAACCGGCGACATCTTGGCTTTCTTCGGGTATCAAGCTGAGATATGCATTTTCTACGATAATCTTGGTGACACTTCTCTCAGAAGTATGCAGAATCATCGGGATCGCGCTTTTCGAGCTATTTAATGCGAGAAACACGTTATCTGGTTGTTTTCACCACTCCACAGTGCGTTTGATATGCAGAACCGGAGACATCTTGAGTTTCGTGAGATTTCAAGCTGAGATATGCATTTTCTACGATAATCTTGGTGAGACTTCTGTCAGAAGTATGCAGAATCTTCGAGATCGCTCTTTTCGAGCTACTTAATGCGAGAAACACGTTATCTGGTGTTTTCACCACTCCACAGATCGTTTGAAATGCAGAACCGGCGACATCTTGGATTTCGTCGGGGTTCACGCTGAGATATGCATTTTCTACGATAATCTTGGTGAGACCTCTGTCAGAAGTATGCAGAATCATCTAGATCGCTCTTTTCGAGCTATTTAATGCGAGAAACACGTTTTCTGGTGTATTCACCACTCCACAGTACGTTTGACATGCAGAACCGGAGATATCTAGGTTTCGGCCCGGTTTCAAGCTGAGATATGCATTTTCTACGATAATCTTGGTGAGACTTCTGTCAGAAGTATGCAGAATCATCGGGATCGATCTTTTCGAGCTACTTAATGCGAGAAACACGTTATCTGGTTTTTTCACCACTCCACAGTGCGTTTGACATGCAGAACCGGCGACATCTTGGATTACGTCGGGGTTCAAGCTGAGATATGCATTTTCTACGATAATCTTGGTGAGACTTCTGTCAGAAGTATGCAGAATTTTCGGGATCGCTCTTTTCGAGCTATTTAATGCGAGAAACACGTTATCTGGTGTTTTCACCACTCCACAGTGCGTTTGACATGCAGAACCGGCGACATCTTGGATTTCGTCGGGGTTCAAGCTGAGATATGCATTTTCTACGATAATCTTGGTGAGACCTCTGTCAGAAGTATGCAGAATCATCTAGATCGCTCTTTTGGAGCTATTTAATGCGAGAAACACGTTATCTGGTGTTTTCACCACTCCACAGTGCGTTTGATATGCAGAACCGGCGACATCTTGGCTTTCTTCGGGTATCAAGCTGATATATGCATTTTCTACGATAATCTTGGTGATACTTCTCTCAGAAGTATGCAGAATCATCGGGATCGCGCTTTTCGAGCTATTTAATGCGAGAAACACGTTATCTGGTTGTTTTCACCACTCCACAGTGCGTCTGATATGCAGAACCGGCGACATCTTGTGTTTCGTGAGATTTCAGGCTGAGATATGCATTTTCTACGATAATCTTGGTGAGACATCTGTCAGAAGTATGCAGAATCTTCGAGATCGCTCTTTTCGAGCGACTTAATGCGAGAAACACGATATCTGCTGTTTGCACCACTCCACAGATCGTTTGCCATGCAGAACCGGCGACATCTTGGATTAGGTCGGGCTTCACGCTGAGATATGCATTTTCTACGATAATCTTGGTGAGACCTCTGTCAGAAGTATGCGGAATCATCTAGATCGCTCTTTTCGAGCTATTTAATGCGAGAAACACGTTTTCTGGTGTATTCACCACTCCACAGTACGTTTGACATGCAGAACCGGCGACATCTTGGCTTTCTTCGGGTATCAAGCTGATATATGCATTTTCTACGATAATCTTGGTGATACTTCTCTCAGAAGTATGCAGAATCATCGGGATCGCGCTTTTCGAGCTATTTAATGCGAGAAACACGTTATCTGGTTGTTTTCACCACTCCACAGTGCGTCTGATATGCAGAACCGGCGACATCTTGTGTTTCGTGAGATTTCAGGCTGAGATATGCATTTTCTACGATAATCTTGGTGAAACATCTGTCAGAAGTATGCAGAATCTTCGAGATCGCTCTTTTCGAGCGACTTAATGCGAGAAACACGATATCTGCTGTTTTCACCACTCCACAGATCGTTTGCCATGCAGAACCGGCGACATCTTGGATTAGGTCGGGCTTCACGCTGAGATATGCATTTTCTACGATAATCTTGGTGAGACCTCTGTCAGAAGTATGCGGAATCATCTAGATCGCTCTTTTCGAGCTATTTAATGCGAGAAACACGTTTTCTGGTGTATTCACCACTCCACAGTACGTTTGACATGCAGAACCGGAGATATCTTGGTTTCGGTCGGGTTTCAAGCTGAGATATGCATTTTCTACGATAATCTTGGTGAGACTTCTGTCAGAAGTATGCAGAATCATCGGGATCGCTCTTTTCGAGCTACATAATGCGAGAAACACGTTATCTGGTTTTTTCACCACTCCACAGATCGTTTGAAATGCAGAACCGGCGACATCTTGGATTTCGTCGGGGTTCACGCTGAGATATGCATTTTCTACGATAATCTTGGTGAGACCTCTGTCAGAAGTATGCAGAATCATCTAGATCGCTCTTTTCGAGCTATTTAATGCGAGAAACACGTTTTCTGGTGTATTCACCACTCCACAGTACGTTTGACATGCAGAACCGGAGATATCTAGGTTTCGGCCCGGTTTCAAGCTGAGATATGCATTTTCTACGATAATCTTGGTGAGACCTCTGTCAGAAGTATGCAGAATCATCTAGATCGCTCTTTTGGAGCTATTTAATGCGAGAAACACGTTATCTGGTGTTTTCACCACTCCACAGTGCGTTTGATATGCAGAACCGGCGACATCTTGGCTTTCTTCGGGTATCAAGCTGAGATATGCATTTTCTACGATAATCTTGGTGATACTTCTCTCAGAAGTATGCAGAATCATCGGGATCGCGCTTTTCGAGCTATTTAATGCGAGAAACACGTTATCTGGTTGTTTTCACCACTCCACAGTGCGTTTGATATGCAGAACCGGCGACATCTTGTGTTTCGTGAGATTTCAAGCTGAGATATGCATTTTCTACGATAATCTTGGTGAGACTTCTGTCAGAAGTATGCAGAATCTTCGAGATCGCTCTTTTCGAGCTACTTAATGCGAGAAACACGATATCTGGTGTTTTCACCACTCCACAGATCGTTTGCCATGCAGAACCGGCGACATCTTGGATTAGGTCGGGCTTCACGCTGAGATATGCATTTTCTACGATAATCTTGGTGAGACCTCTGTCAGAAGTATGCGGAATCATCTAGATCGCTCTTTTCGAGCTATTTAATGCGAGAAACACGTTTTCTGGTGTATTCACCACTCCACAGTACGTTTGACATGCAGAACCGGAGATATCTTGGTTTCGGTCGGGTTTCAAGCTGAGATATGCATTTTCTACGATAATCTTTGTGAGACTTCTGTCAGAAGTATGCAGAATCATCGGGATCGCTCTTTTCGAGCTACTTAATATGAGAAACACGTTATCTGGTTTTTTCACCACTCCACAGTGCGTTTGACATGCAGAACCGGCGACATCTTGGATTACGTCGGGGTTCAAGCTGAGATATGCATTTTCTACGATAATCTTGGTGAGACTTCTGTCAGAAGTATGCAGAATTTTCGGGATCGCTCTTTTCGAGCTATTTAATGCGAGAAACACGTTATCTGGTGTTTTCACCACTCCACAGTGCGTTTGACATGCAGAACCGGCGACATCCTGGATTTCGTCGGGGTTCAAGCTGAGATATGCATTTTCTACGATAATCTTGGTGAGACCTCTGTCAGAAGTATGCAGAATCATCTAGATCGCTCATTTGGAGCTATTTAATGCGAGAAACACGTTATCTGGTGTTTTCACCACTCCACAGTGCGTTTGATATGCAGAACCGGCGACATCTTTGCTTTCTTCGGGTATCAAGCTGAGATATGCATTTTCTACGATAATCTTGGTGATACATCTCTCAGAAGTATGCAGAATCATCGGGATCGCGCTTTTCGAGCTATTTAATGCGAGAAACACGTTATCTGGTTGTTTTCACCACTCCACAGTGCGTTTGATATGCTGAACCGGCGACATCTTGTGTTTCGTGAGATTTCAAGCTGAGATATGCATTTTCTACGATAATCTTGGTGAGACTTCTGTCAGAAGTATGCAGAATCTTCGAGATCGCTCTTTTCGAGCTACTTAATGCGAGAAACACGATATCTGGTGTTTTCACCACTCCACAGATCGTTTGCCATGCAGAACCGGCGACATCTTGGATTAGGTCGGGCTTCACGCTGAGATATGCATTTTCTACGATAATCTTGGTGAGACCTCTGTCAGAAGTATGCGGAATCATCTAGATCGCTCTTTTCGAGCTATTTAATGCGAGAAACACGTTTTCTGGTGTATTCACCACTCTACAGTACGTTTGACATGCAGAACCGGAGATATCTTGGTTTCGGTCGGGTTTCAAGCTGAGATATGCATTTTCTACGATAATCTTGTTGAGACTTCAGTCAGAAGTATGCAGAATCATCGGGATCGCTCTTTTCGAGCTACTTAATGCGAGGAACACGTTATCTGGTGTTTTCACCACTCCACAGATCGTTTGACATGCAGAACCGGCGACATCTTGGTTTCGGTCGGGTTTCAAGATGAGATATGCATTTTCTACGATAATCTTGGTGAGATGTCTGTCAGAAGTATGCAAAATCATCGGGATCGCTCTTTTCGAGCTATTTAATGCGAGCAACACGTTATCTGGTGTTTTCACCACTCCACAGTGCGTTTGATATGCAGAACCGGCGACATCTTGGCTATCTTCGGGTATCAAGCTGAGATATGCATTTTCTACGATAATCTTGGTGAGACTTCTCTCAGAAGTATGCAGAATCATCGGGATCGCGCTTTTCGAGCTATTTAATGCGAGAAACACGTTATCTGGTTGTTTTCACCACTCCACAGTGCGATTGATATGCAGAACCGGCGACATCTTGAGTTTCGTGAGATTTCAAGCTGAGATATGCATTTTCTACGATAATCTTGGTGAGACTTCTGTCAGAAGTATGCAGAATCTTCGAGATCGCTCTTTTCGAGTTACTTAATGCGAGAAACACGTTATCTGGTGTTTTCACCGCTCCACAGATCCTTTGACATGCAGAACCGGCGACATGTTGGATTAGGTCGGGCTTCACGCTGAGATATGCATTTTCTACGATTATCTTGGTGAGACCTCTGTCAGAAGTATGCGGAATCATCTAGATCGCTCTTTTCGAGCTATTTAATGCGAGAAACACGTTTTCTGGTGTATTCACCACTCCACAGTACGTTTGACATGCAGAACCGGCGACATCTTGGCTTTCTTCGGGTATCAAGCTGAGATATGCATTTTCTACGATAATCTTGGTGATACTTCTCTCAGAAGTATGCAGAATCATCGGGATCGCTCTTTTCGAGCTACTTAATATGAGAAACACGTTATCTGGTTTTTTCACCACTCCACAGTGCGTTTGACATGCAGAACCGGCGACATCTTGGATTACGTCGGGGTTCAAGCTGAGATATGCATTTTCTACGATAATCTTGGTGAGACTTCTGTCAGAAGTATGCAGAATTTTCGGGATCGCTCTTTTCGAGCTATTTAATGCGAGAAACACGTTATCTGGTGTTTTCACCACTCCACAGTGCGTTTGACATGCAGAACCGGCGACATCCTGGATTTCGTCGGGGTTCAAGCTGAGATATGCATTTTCTACGATAATCTTGGTGAGACCTCTGTCAGAAGTATGCAGAATCATCTAGATCGCTCATTTGGAGCTATTTAATGCGAGAAACACGTTATCTGGTGTTTTCACCACTCCACAGTGCGTTTGATATGCAGAACCGGCGACATCTTGGCTTTCTTCGGGTATCAAGCTGAGATATGCATTTTCTACGATAATCTTGGTGATACATCTCTCAGAAGTATGCAGAATCATCGGGATCGCGCTTTTCGAGCTATTTAATGCGAGAAACACGTTATCTGGTTGTTTTCACCACTCCACAGTGCGTTTGATATGCAGAACCGGCGACATCTTGTGTTTCGTGAGATTTCAAGCTGAGATATGCATTTTCTACGATAATCTTGGTGAGACTTCTGTCAGAAGTATGCAGAATCTTCGAGATCGCTCTTTTCGAGCTACTTAATGCGAGAAACACGATATCTGGTGTTTTCACCACTCCACAGATCGTTTGCCATGCAGAACCGGCGACATCTTGGATTAGGTCGGGCTTCACGCTGAGATATGCATTTTCTACGATAATCTTGGTGAGACCTCTGTCAGAAGTATGCGGAATCATCTAGATCGCTCTTTTCGAGCTATTTAATGCGAGAAACACGTTTTCTGGTGTATTCACCACTCTACAGTACGTTTGACATGCAGAACCGGAGATATCTTGGTTTCGGTCGGGTTTCAAGCTGAGATATGCATTTTCTACGATAATCTTGTTGAGACTTCAGTCAGAAGTATGCAGAATCATCGGGATCGCTCTTTTCGAGCTACTTAATGCGAGGAACACGTTATCTGGTGTTTTCACCACTCCACAGATCGTTTGACATGCAGAACCGGCGACATCTTGGTTTCCGTCGGGTTTCAAGATGAGATATGCATTTTCTACGATAATCTTGGTGAGATGTCTGTCAGAAGTATGCAAAATCATCGGGATCGCTCTTTTCGAGCTATTTAATGCGAGCAACACGTTATCTGGTGTTTTCACCACTCCACAGTGCGTTTGATATGCAGAACCGGCGACATCTTGGCTATCTTCGGGTATCAAGCTGAGATATGCATTTTCTACGATAATCTTGGTGAGACTTCTCTCAGAAGTATGCAGAATCATCGGGATCGCGCTTTTCGAGCTATTTAATGCGAGAAACACGTTATCTGGTTGTTTTCACCACTCCACAGTGCGTCTGATATGCAGAACCGGCGACATCTTGTGTTTCGTGAGATTTCAGGCTGAGATATGCATTTTCTACGATAATCTTGGTGAGACATCTGTCAGAAGTATGCAGAATCTTCGAGATCGCTCTTTTCGAGCGACTTAATGCGAGAAACACGATATCTGCTGTTTTCACCACTCCACAGATCGTTTGCCATGCAGAACCGGCGACATCTTGGATTTCGTCGGGGTTCACGCTGAGATATGCATTTTCTACGATAATCTTGGTGAGACCTCTGTCAGAAGTATGCAGAATCATCTAGATCGCTCTTTTCGAGCTATTTAATGCGAGAAACACGTTTTCTGGTGTATTCACCACTCCACAGTACGTTTGACATGCAGAACCGGAGATATCTAGGTTTCGGCCCGGTTTCAAGCTGAGATATGCATTTTCTACGATAATCTTGGTGAGACCTCTGTCAGAAGTATGCAGAATCATCTAGATCGCTCTTTTGGAGCTATTTAATGCGAGAAACACGTTAACTGGTGTTTTCGCCACTCCACAGTGCGTTTGATATGCAGAACCGGCGACATCTTGAGTTTCGTGAGATTTCAAGCTGAGATATGCATTTTCTACGATAATCTTGGTGAGACTTCTGTCAGAAGTATGCAGAATATTCGAGATCGCCCTTTGCGAGCTACTTAATGCGAGAAATACGTTATCTGGTTTTTTCACCACTCCACAGTGCGTTTGACATGCAGAACCGGCGACATCTTGGATTACGTCGGGGTTCACCCTGAGATATGCATTTTCTACGATAATCTTGGTGAGACTTCTGTCAGAAGTATGCAGAATCATCGGGATCGCTCTTTTCGTGCTACTTAATGCGAGGAACACGTTATCTGGTGTTTTCACCACTCCACAGTTCGTTTGATACGCAGAACCGGAGATATCTTGTTTTCGGTCGGCTTTCAAGCTGAGATATGCATTTTCTACGATAATCTTGGTGAGATGTCTGTCAGAAGTATGCAAAATCATCGGGATCGCTCTTTTCGAGCTATTTAATGCGAGAAACACGTTATCTGGTGTTTTCACCACTCCACAGTGCGTTTGATATGCAGAACCGGCGACATCTTGGCTTTCTTCGGGTATCAAGCTGAGATATGCATTTTCTACGATAATCTTGGTGACACTTCTCTCAGAAGTATGCAGAATCATCGGGATCGCGCTTTTCGAGCTATTTAATGCGAGAAACACGTTATCTGGTTGTTTTCACCACTCCACAGTGCGTTTGATATGCAGAACCGGAGACATCTTGAGTTTCGTGAGATTTCAAGCTGAGATATGCATTTTCTACGATAATCTTGGTGAGACTTCTGTCAGAAGTATGCAGAATCTTCGAGATCGCTCTTTTCGAGCTACTTAATGCGAGAAACACGTTATCTGGTGTTTTCACCACTCCACAGATCGTTTGAAATGCAGAACCGGCGACATCTTGGATTTCGTCGGGGTTCACGCTGAGATATGCATTTTCTACGATAATCTTGGTGAGACCTCTGTCAGAAGTATGCAGAATCATCTAGATCGCTCTTTTCGAGCTATTTAATGCGAGAAACACGTTTTCTGGTGTATTCACCACTCCACAGTACGTTTGACATGCAGAACCGGAGATATCTAGGTTTCGGCCCGGTTTCAAGCTGAGATATGCATTTTCTACGATAATCTTGGTGAGACTTCTGTCAGAAGTATGCAGAATCATCGGGATCGATCTTTTCGAGCTACTTAATGCGAGAAACACGTTATCTGGTTTTTTCACCACTCCACAGTGCGTTTGACATGCAGAACCGGCGACATCTTGGATTACGTCGGGGTTCAAGCTGAGATATGCATTTTCTACGATAATCTTGGTGAGACTTCTGTCAGAAGTATGCAGAATTTTCGGGATCGCTCTTTTCGAGCTATTTAATGCGAGAAACACGTTATCTGGTGTTTTCACCACTCCACAGTGCGTTTGACATGCAGAACCGGCGACATCTTGGATTTCGTCGGGGTTCAAGCTGAGATATGCATTTTCTACGATAATCTTGGTGAGACCTCTGTCAGAAGTATGCAGAATCATCTAGATCGCTCTTTTGGAGCTATTTAATGCGAGAAACACGTTATCTGGTGTTTTCACCACTCCACAGTGCGTTTGATATGCAGAACCGGCGACATCTTGGCTTTCTTCGGGTATCAAGCTGATATATGCATTTTCTACGATAATCTTGGTGATACTTCTCTCAGAAGTATGCAGAATCATCGGGATCGCGCTTTTCGAGCTATTTAATGCGAGAAACACGTTATCTGGTTGTTTTCACCACTCCACAGTGCGTCTGATATGCAGAACCGGCGACATCTTGTGTTTCGTGAGATTTCAGGCTGAGATATGCATTTTCTACGATAATCTTGGTGAGACATCTGTCAGAAGTATGCAGAATCTTCGAGATCGCTCTTTTCGAGCGACTTAATGCGAGAAACACGATATCTGCTGTTTGCACCACTCCACAGATCGTTTGCCATGCAGAACCGGCGACATCTTGGATTAGGTCGGGCTTCACGCTGAGATATGCATTTTCTACGATAATCTTGGTGAGACCTCTGTCAGAAGTATGCGGAATCATCTAGATCGCTCTTTTCGAGCTATTTAATGCGAGAAACACGTTTTCTGGTGTATTCACCACTCCACAGTACGTTTGACATGCAGAACCGGCGACATCTTGGCTTTCTTCGGGTATCAAGCTGATATATGCATTTTCTACGATAATCTTGGTGATACTTCTCTCAGAAGTATGCAGAATCATCGGGATCGCGCTTTTCGAGCTATTTAATGCGAGAAACACGTTATCTGGTTGTTTTCACCACTCCACAGTGCGTCTGATATGCAGAACCGGCGACATCTTGTGTTTCGTGAGATTTCAGGCTGAGATATGCATTTTCTACGATAATCTTGGTGAGACTTCTGTCAGAAGTATGCAGAATCTTCGAGATCGCTCTTTTCGAGCTACTTAATGCGAGAAACACGTTATCTGGTGTTTTCACCACTCCACAGATCGTTTGAAATGCAGAACCGGCGACATCTTGGATTTCGTCGGGGTTCACGCTGAGATATGCATTTTCTACGATAATCTTGGTGAGACCTCTGTCAGAAGTATGCAGAATCATCTAGATCGCTCTTTTCGAGCTATTTAATGCGAGAAACACGTTTTCTGGTGTATTCACCACTCCACAGTACGTTTGACATGCAGAACCGGAGATATCTAGGTTTCGGCCCGGTTTCAAGCTGAGATATGCATTTTCTACGATAATCTTGGTGAGACTTCTGTCAGAAGTATGCAGAATCATCGGGATCGATCTTTTCGAGCTACTTAATGCGAGAAACACGTTATCTGGTTTTTTCACCACTCCACAGTGCGTTTGACATGCAGAACCGGCGACATCTTGGATTACGTCGGGGTTCAAGCTGAGATATGCATTTTCTACGATAATCTTGGTGAGACTTCTGTCAGAAGTATGCAGAATTTTCGGGATCGCTCTTTTCGAGCTATTTAATGCGAGAAACACGTTATCTGGTGTTTTCACCACTCCACAGTGCGTTTGACATGCAGAACCGGCGACATCTTGGATTTCGTCGGGGTTCAAGCTGAGATATGCATTTTCTACGATAATCTTGGTGAGACCTCTGTCAGAAGTATGCAGAATCATCTAGATCGCTCTTTTGGAGCTATTTAATGCGAGAAACACGTTATCTGGTGTTTTCACCACTCCACAGTGCGTTTGATATGCAGAACCGGCGACATCTTGGCTTTCTTCGGGTATCAAGCTGATATATGCATTTTCTACGATAATCTTGGTGATACTTCTCTCAGAAGTATGCAGAATCATCGGGATCGCGCTTTTCGAGCTATTTAATGCGAGAAACACGTTATCTGGTTGTTTTCACCACTCCACAGTGCGTCTGATATGCAGAACCGGCGACATCTTGTGTTTCGTGAGATTTCAGGCTGAGATATGCATTTTCTACGATAATCTTGGTGAGACATCTGTCAGAAGTATGCAGAATCTTCGAGATCGCTCTTTTCGAGCGACTTAATGCGAGAAACACGATATCTGCTGTTTGCACCACTCCACAGATCGTTTGCCATGCAGAACCGGCGACATCTTGGATTAGGTCGGGCTTCACGCTGAGATATGCATTTTCTACGATAATCTTGGTGAGACCTCTGTCAGAAGTATGCGGAATCATCTAGATCGCTCTTTTCGAGCTATTTAATGCGAGAAACACGTTTTCTGGTGTATTCACCACTCCACAGTACGTTTGACATGCAGAACCGGCGACATCTTGGCTTTCTTCGGGTATCAAGCTGATATATGCATTTTCTACGATAATCTTGGTGATACTTCTCTCAGAAGTATGCAGAATCATCGGGATCGCGCTTTTCGAGCTATTTAATGCGAGAAACACGTTATCTGGTTGTTTTCACCACTCCACAGTGCGTCTGATATGCAGAACCGGCGACATCTTGTGTTTCGTGAGATTTCAGGCTGAGATATGCATTTTCTACGATAATCTTGGTGAAACATCTGTCAGAAGTATGCAGAATCTTCGAGATCGCTCTTTTCGAGCGACTTAATGCGAGAAACACGATATCTGCTGTTTTCACCACTCCACAGATCGTTTGCCATGCAGAACCGGCGACATCTTGGATTAGGTCGGGCTTCACGCTGAGATATGCATTTTCTACGATAATCTTGGTGAGACCTCTGTCAGAAGTATGCGGAATCATCTAGATCGCTCATTTCGAGCTATTTAATGCGAGAAACACGTTTTCTGGTGTATTCACCACTCCACAGTACGTTTGACATGCAGAACCGGAGATATCTTGGTTTCGGTCGGGTTTCAAGCTGAGATATGCATTTTCTACGATAATCTTGGTGAGACTTCTGTCAGAAGTATGCAGAATCATCGGGATCGCTCTTTTCGAGCTACATAATGCGAGAAACACGTTATCTGGTTTTTTCACCACTCCACAGATCGTTTGAAATGCAGAACCGGCGACATCTTGGATTTCGTCGGGGTTCACGCTGAGATATGCATTTTCTACGATAATCTTGGTGAGACCTCTGTCAGAAGTATGCAGAATCATCTAGATCGCTCTTTTCGAGCTATTTAATGCGAGAAACACGTTTTCTGGTGTATTCACCACTCCACAGTACGTTTGACATGCAGAACCGGAGATATCTAGGTTTCGGCCCGGTTTCAAGCTGAGATATGCATTTTCTACGATAATCTTGGTGAGACCTCTGTCAGAAGTATGCAGAATCATCTAGATCGCTCTTTTGGAGCTATTTAATGCGAGAAACACGTTATCTGGTGTTTTCACCACTCCACAGTGCGTTTGATATGCAGAACCGGCGACATCTTGGCTTTCTTCGGGTATCAAGCTGAGATATGCATTTTCTACGATAATCTTGGTGATACTTCTCTCAGAAGTATGCAGAATCATCGGGATCGCGCTTTTCGAGCTATTTAATGCGAGAAACACGTTATCTGGTTGTTTTCACCACTCCACAGTGCGTTTGATATGCAGAACCGGCGACATCTTGTGTTTCGTGAGATTTCAAGCTGAGATATGCATTTTCTACGATAATCTTGGTGAGACTTCTGTCAGAAGTATGCAGAATCTTCGAGATCGCTCTTTTCGAGCTACTTAATGCGAGAAACACGATATCTGGTGTTTTCACCACTCCACAGATCGTTTGCCATGCAGAACCGGCGACATCTTGGATTAGGTCGGGCTTCACGCTGAGATATGCATTTTCTACGATAATCTTGGTGAGACCTCTGTCAGAAGTATGCGGAATCATCTAGATCGCTCTTTTCGAGCTATTTAATGCGAGAAACACGTTTTCTGGTGTATTCACCACTCCACAGTACGTTTGACATGCAGAACCGGAGATATCTTGGTTTCGGTCGGGTTTCAAGCTGAGATATGCATTTTCTACGATAATCTTTGTGAGACTTCTGTCAGAAGTATGCAGAATCATCGGGATCGCTCTTTTCGAGCTACTTAATATGAGAAACACGTTATCTGGATTTTTCACCACTCCACAGTGCGTTTGACATGCAGAACCGGCGACATCTTGGATTACGTCGGGGTTCAAGCTGAGATATGCATTTTCTACGATAATCTTGGTGAGACTTCTGTCAGAAGTATGCAGAATTTTCGGGATCGCTCTTTTCGAGCTATTTAATGCGAGAAACACGTTATCTGGTGTTTTCACCACTCCACAGTGCGTTTGACATGCAGAACCGGCGACATCCTGGATTTCGTCGGGGTTCAAGCTGAGATATGCATTTTCTACGATAATCTTGGTGAGACCTCTGTCAGAAGTATGCAGAATCATCTAGATCGCTCATTTGGAGCTATTTAATGCGAGAAACACGTTATCTGGTGTTTTCACCACTCCACAGTGCGTTTGATATGCAGAACCGGCGACATCTTGGCTTTCTTCGGGTATCAAGCTGAGATATGCATTTTCTACGATAATCTTGGTGATACATCTCTCAGAAGTATGCAGAATCATCGGGATCGCGCTTTTCGAGCTATTTAATGCGAGAAACACGTTATCTGGTTGTTTTCACCACTCCACAGTGCGTTTGATATGCAGAACCGGCGACATCTTGTGTTTCGTGAGATTTCAAGCTGAGATATGCATTTTCTACGATAATCTTGGTGAGACTTCTGTCAGAAGTATGCAGAATCATCGGGATCGATCTTTTCGAGCTACTTAATGCGAGAAACACGTTATCTGGTTTTTTCACCACTCCACAGTGCGTTTGACATGCAGAACCGGCGACATCTTGGATTACGTCGGGGTTCAAGCTGAGATATGCATTTTCTACGATAATCTTGGTGAGACTTCTGTCAGAAGTATGCAGAATTTTCGGGATCGCTCTTTTCGAGCTATTTAATGCGAGAAACACGTTATCTGGTGTTTTCACCACTCCACAGTGCGTTTGACATGCAGAACCGGCGACATCTTGGATTTCGTCGGGGTTCAAGCTGAGATATGCATTTTCTACGATAATCTTGGTGAGACCTCTGTCAGAAGTATGCAGAATCATCTAGATCGCTCTTTTGGAGCTATTTAATGCGAGAAACACGTTATCTGGTGTTTTCACCACTCCACAGTGCGTTTGATATGCAGAACCGGCGACATCTTGGCTTTCTTCGGGTATCAAGCTGATATATGCATTTTCTACGATAATCTTGGTGATACTTCTCTCAGAAGTATGCAGAATCATCGGGATCGCGCTTTTCGAGCTATTTAATGCGAGAAACACGTTATCTGGTTGTTTTCACCACTCCACAGTGCGTCTGATATGCAGAACCGGCGACATCTTGTGTTTCGTGAGATTTCAGGCTGAGATATGCATTTTCTACGATAATCTTGGTGAGACATCTGTCAGAAGTATGCAGAATCTTCGAGATCGCTCTTTTCGAGCGACTTAATGCGAGAAACACGATATCTGCTGTTTGCACCACTCCACAGATCGTTTGCCATGCAGAACCGGCGACATCTTGGATTAGGTCGGGCTTCACGCTGAGATATGCATTTTCTACGATAATCTTGGTGAGACCTCTGTCAGAAGTATGCGGAATCATCTAGATCGCTCTTTTCGAGCTATTTAATGCGAGAAACACGTTTTCTGGTGTATTCACCACTCCACAGTACGTTTGACATGCAGAACCGGCGACATCTTGGCTTTCTTCGGGTATCAAGCTGATATATGCATTTTCTACGATAATCTTGGTGATACTTCTCTCAGAAGTATGCAGAATCATCGGGATCGCGCTTTTCGAGCTATTTAATGCGAGAAACACGTTATCTGGTTGTTTTCACCACTCCACAGTGCGTCTGATATGCAGAACCGGCGACATCTTGTGTTTCGTGAGATTTCAGGCTGAGATATGCATTTTCTTCGATAATCTTGGTGAAACATCTGTCAGAAGTATGCAGAATCTTCGAGATCGCTCTTTTCGAGCGACTTAATGCGAGAAACACGATATCTGCTGTTTTCACCACTCCACAGATCGTTTGCCATGCAGAACCGGCGACATCTTGGATTAGGTCGGGCTTCACGCTGAGATATGCATTTTCTACGATAATCTTGGTGAGACCTCTGTCAGAAGTATGCGGAATCATCTAGATCGCTCATTTCGAGCTATTTAATGCGAGAAACACGTTTTCTGGTGTATTCACCACTCCACAGTACGTTTGACATGCAGAACCGGAGATATCTTGGTTTCGGTCGGGTTTCAAGCTGAGATATGCATTTTCTACGATAATCTTGGTGAGACTTCTGTCAGAAGTATGCAGAATCATCGGGATCGCTCTTTTCGAGCTACATAATGCGAGAAACACGTTATCTGGTTTTTTCACCACTCCACAGATCGTTTGAAATGCAGAACCGGCGACATCTTGGATTTCGTCGGGGTTCACGCTGAGATATGCATTTTCTACGATAATCTTGGTGAGACCTCTGTCAGAAGTATGCAGAATCATCTAGATCGCTCTTTTCGAGCTATTTAATGCGAGAAACACGTTTTCTGGTGTATTCACCACTCCACAGTACGTTTGACATGCAGAACCGGAGATATCTAGGTTTCGGCCCGGTTTCAAGCTGAGATATGCATTTTCTACGATAATCTTGGTGAGACCTCTGTCAGAAGTATGCAGAATCATCTAGATCGCTCTTTTGGAGCTATTTAATGCGAGAAACACGTTATCTGGTGTTTTCACCACTCCACAGTGCGTTTGATATGCAGAACCGGCGACATCTTGGCTTTCTTCGGGTATCAAGCTGAGATATGCATTTTCTACGATAATCTTGGTGATACTTCTCTCAGAAGTATGCAGAATCATCGGGATCGCGCTTTTCGAGCTATTTAATGCGAGAAACACGTTATCTGGTTGTTTTCACCACTCCACAGTGCGTTTGATATGCAGAACCGGCGACATCTTGTGTTTCGTGAGATTTCAAGCTGAGATATGCATTTTCTACGATAATCTTGGTGAGACTTCTGTCAGAAGTATGCAGAATCTTCGAGATCGCTCTTTTCGAGCTACTTAATGCGAGAAACACGATATCTGGTGTTTTCACCACTCCACAGATCGTTTGCCATGCAGAACCGGCGACATCTTGGATTAGGTCGGGCTTCACGCTGAGATATGCATTTTCTACGATAATCTTGGTGAGACCTCTGTCAGAAGTATGCGGAATCATCTAGATCGCTCTTTTCGAGCTATTTAATGCGAGAAACACGTTTTCTGGTGTATTCACCACTCCACAGTACGTTTGACATGCAGAACCGGAGATATCTTGGTTTCGGTCGGGTTTCAAGCTGAGATATGCATTTTCTACGATAATCTTTGTGAGACTTCTGTCAGAAGTATGCAGAATCATCGGGATCGCTCTTTTCGAGCTACTTAATATGAGAAACACGTTATCTGGATTTTTCACCACTCCACAGTGCGTTTGACATGCAGAACCGGCGACATCTTGGATTACGTCGGGGTTCAAGCTGAGATATGCATTTTCTACGATAATCTTGGTGAGACTTCTGTCAGAAGTATGCAGAATTTTCGGGATCGCTCTTTTCGAGCTATTTAATGCGAGAAACACGTTATCTGGTGTTTTCACCACTCCACAGTGCGTTTGACATGCAGAACCGGCGACATCCTGGATTTCGTCGGGGTTCAAGCTGAGATATGCATTTTCTACGATAATCTTGGTGAGACCTCTGTCAGAAGTATGCAGAATCATCTAGATCGCTCATTTGGAGCTATTTAATGCGAGAAACACGTTATCTGGTGTTTTCACCACTCCACAGTGCGTTTGATATGCAGAACCGGCGACATCTTGGCTTTCTTCGGGTATCAAGCTGAGATATGCATTTTCTACGATAATCTTGGTGATACATCTCTCAGAAGTATGCAGAATCATCGGGATCGCGCTTTTCGAGCTATTTAATGCGAGAAACACGTTATCTGGTTGTTTTCACCACTCCACAGTGCGTTTGATATGCAGAACCGGCGACATCTTGTGTTTCGTGAGATTTCAAGCTGAGATATGCATTTTCTACGATAATCTTGGTGAGACTTCTGTCAGAAGTATGCAGAATCTTCGAGATCGCTCTTTTCGAGCTACTTAATGCGAGAAACACGATATCTGGTGTTTTCACCACTCCACAGATCGTTTGCCATGCAGAACCGGCGACATCTTGGATTAGGTCGGGCTTCACGCTGAGATATGCATTTTCTACGATAATCTTGGTGAGACCTCTGTCAGAAGTATGCGGAATCATCTAGATCGCTCTTTTCGAGCTATTTAATGCGAGAAACACGTTTTCTGGTGTATTCACCACTCTACAGTACGTTTGACATGCAGAACCGGAGATATCTTGGTTTCGGTCGGGTTTCAAGCTGAGATATGCATTTTCTACGATAATCTTGGTGAGATGTCTGTCAGAAGTATGCAAAATCATCGGGATCGCTCTTTTCGAGCTATTTAATGCGAGCAACACGTTATCTGGTGTTTTCACCACTCCACAGTGCGTTTGATATGCAGAACCGGCGACATCTTGGCTATCTTCGGGTATCAAGCTGAGATATGCATTTTCTACGATAATCTTGGTGAGACTTCTCTCAGAAGTATGCAGAATCATCGGGATCGCGCTTTTCGAGCTATTTAATGCGAGAAACACGTTATCTGGTTGTTTTCACCACTCCACAGTGCGATTGATATGCAGAACCGGCGACATCTTGAGTTTCGTGAGATTTCAAGCTGAGATATGCATTTTCTACGATAATCTTGGTGAGACTTCTGTCAGAAGTATGCAGAATCTTCGAGATCGCTCTTTTCGAGTTACTTAATGCGAGAAACACGTTATCTGGTGTTTTCACCGCTCCACAGATCGTTTGACATGCAGAACCGGCGACATCTTGGATTAGGTCGGGCTTCACGCTGAGATATGCATTTTCTACGATTATCTTGGTGAGACCTCTGTCAGAAGTATGCGGAATCATCTAGATCGCTCTTTTCGAGCTATTTAATGCGAGAAACACGTTTTCTGGTGTATTCACCACTCCACAGTACGTTTGACATGCAGAACCGGCGACATCTTGGCTTTCTTCGGGTATCAAGCTGAGATATGCATTTTCTACGATAATCTTGGTGATACTTCTCTCAGAAGTATGCAGAATCATCGGGATCGCGCTTTTCGAGCTATTTAATGCGAGAAACACGTTATCTGGTTGTTTTCACCACTCCACAGTGCGTCTGATATGCAGAACCGGCGACATCTTGTGTTTCGTGAGATTTCAGGCTGAGATATGCATTTTCTACGATAATCTTGGTGAGACATCTGTCAGAAGTATGCAGAATCTTCGAGATCGCTCTTTTCGAGCGACTTAATGCGAGAAACACGATATCTGCTGTTTTCACCACTCCACAGATCGTTTGCCATGCAGAACCGGCGACATCTTGGATTAGGTCGGGCTTCACGCTGAGATATGCATTTTCTACGATAATCTTGGTGAGACCTCTGTCAGAAGTATGCGGAATCATCTAGATCGCTCTTTTCGAGCTATTTAATGCGAGAAACACGTTTTCTGGTGTATTCACCACTCCACAGTACGTTTGACATGCAGAACCGGAGATATCTTGGTTTCGGTCGGGTTTCAAGCTGAGATATGCATTTTCTACGATAATCTTGGTGAGACTTCTGTCAGAAGTATGCAGAATCATCGGGATCGCTCTTTTCGAGCTACATAATGCGAGAAACACGTTATCTGGTTTTTTCACCACTCCACAGATCGTTTGAAATGCAGAACCGGCGACATCTTGGATTTCGTCGGGGTTCACGCTGAGATATGCATTTTCTACGATAATCTTGGTGAGACCTCTGTCAGAAGTATGCAGAATCTTCGAGATCGCTCTTTTCGAGTTACTTAATGCGAGAAACACGTTATCTGGTGTTTTCACCGCTCCACAGATCGTTTGACATGCAGAACCGGCGACATCTTGGATTAGGTCGGGCTTCACGCTGAGATATGCATTTTCTACGATTATCTTGGTGAGACCTCTGTCAGAAGTATGCAGAATCATCTAGATCACTCTTTTCGAGCTATTTAATGCGAGAAACAAGTTATCTGGTTTTTTCACCACTCCACAGTGCGTTTGACATGCAGAACCGACGACATCTTGGATTTCGTCGGGGTTCAAGCTGAGATATGCATTTTCTACGATAATCTTGGTGAGACCTCTGTCAGAAGTATGCAGAATCAACTAGATCGCTCTTTTCGAACTATTTAATGCGAGAAACACGTTTTCTGGTGTATTCACCACTCCACAGTACGTTTGACATGCAGAACCGGAGATATCTTGGTTTCGGTCGGGTTTCAAGCTCAGATATGCATTTTCTACGATAATCTTTGTGAGACTTCTGTCAGAAGTACGCAGAATCATCGGGATCGCTCTTTTCGAGCTACTTAATGCGAGAAAGACGTTATCTGGTTTTTTCACCACTCCACAGTGCGTTTGACATGCAGAACCGGCGACATCTTGGATTTCGTCGGGGTTCAAGCTGAGATATGCATTTTCTACGATAATCTTGGTGAGACTTCTGTCAGAAGTATGCAGAATCATCGGGATCGCTCTTTTCGAGCTATTTAATGCGAGAAACACGTTTTCTGGTGTATTCACCACTCCACAGTACGTTTGACATGCAGAACCCGCGATATCTTGGTTTCGGTCGGGTTTCAAGCTGAGATATGCGTTTTCTACGATAATCTTGGTGAGACGTCTGTCAGAAGTGTGCAGAATCATCGGGATCGCTCTTTTCGTGCTATTTAATGGGAGAAACACTTTATCTGGTGTTTTCACCACTCCACAGTGCGTTTGATATGCAGAACCGGCGACATCTTGGCTTTCTTCGGGTATCAAGCTGAGATATGCATTTTCTACAATAATCTTGGTGAGACTTCTGTCAGAAGTATGCAGAAACTCCGAGATCGCTATTTTCGAGCTACTTAATGCGAGGAACACGTTAACTGGTGTTTTCACCACTCCACAGTACGTTTGACATGCAGAACCCGAGATATCTTGGTTTCGGTCGGGTTTCAAGCTGAGATATGCATTTTCTACGATAATCTTGGTGAGACGTCTGTCAGAAGTATGCAAAAACTCCGAGATCGCTATTTTCGAGCTACTTAATGCGAGGAACACGTTAACTGGTGTTTTCACCACTCCACAGTTCGTTTGATACGCAGAACCGGAGATATCTTGGTTTGGGTCGGGTTTCAAGCTGAGATATGCATTATCTACGATAATCTTGGTGAGACGTCTGTCAGAAGTATGCAGAATCATCGGGATCGCTCTTTTCGTGCTACTTAATCCGAGGAACACGTTATCTGGTGTTTTCACAACTCCACAGTTCGTTTGATACGCGGAACCGGAGATATCTTGGTTTCGGTAGGGTTTAAAGCTGAGATATGCATTTTCTACGATAATCTTGGTGAGACTTCTGTCAGAAGTATGCAGAATCATCTAGATCGCTCTTTTCGAGCTATTTAATGCGAGAAACACGTTTTCTGGTGTATTCACCACTCCACAGTACGTTTGACATGCAGAACCGGAGATACCTTTGTTTCCGTCGGGTTTCAAGCTGAGATATGCATTTTCTACGATAATCTTGGTGAGACTTCTGTCAGAAGTATGCAGAATCATCGGGATCGCTCTTTTCGAGCTATTTAATGCGAGAAGCACGTTTTCTGGTGTATTCACCACTCCACAGTACGTTTGACATGCAGAACCGGAGATTTCTTGGTTTCGGTCGGGTTTCAAGCTGAGATATGCATTTTCTACGATAATCTTGGTGAGACTTCTGTCAGAAGTATGCAGAATCATCGGGATCGCTCTTTTCGAGCTACTTAATGCGAGAAACACGTTATCTGGTTTTTTCACCACTCCACAGTGCGTTTGACATGCCGAACCGGCGACATCTTGGATTTCGTCGGGGTTCAAGCTGAGATATGCATTTTCTACCATAATCTTGGTTAGACGTCTGCCAGAAGTATGCTAAATCATCGGGATCGCTCTTTTCGTGCTACTTAATGCGAGGAACACGTTATCTGGTGTTTTCACCACTCCACAGTTCGTTTGATACGCAGAACCGGAGATATCTTGGTTTCGGTCGGGTTTCTAGCTGAGATATGCATTTTCTACGATAATCTTGTTGAGACGTCTGTCAGAAGCATGCAGAATCATCGGGATCGCTCTTTTCGAGCTATTTAAAGCGAGAAACACGTTATCTGGTGTTTTCACCACTCCACAGTGCGTTTGATATGCAGAACCGGCGACATCTTGGCTTTCTTCGGGTATCCAGCTGAGATATGCATTTTCTACGATAATCTTGGAGAGACTTCTCTCAGAAGTATGCAGAATCATCGGGATCGCGCTTTTCGAGCTATTTAATGCGAAAAACACGTTATCTGGTGTTTTCACCACTCCACAGTGCGTTTGATATGCAGAACCGGCGACATCTTGGCTTTCTTCGGGTATCAAGCTGAGATATGCATTTTCTACGATAATCTTGGAGAGACTTCTCTCAGAAGTATGCAGAATCATCGGGATCGCGCTTTTCGAGCTATTTAATGCGAGAAACACGTTATCTGGTTGTTTCCACCACTCCACAGTGCGTTTGACATGCAGAACCGGCGACATCTTGGATTTCGTCGGGGTTCAAGCTGAGATATGCATTTTCTACGATAATCTTGGTCAGACTTTAGTCAGAAGTATGCAGAATCATCGGGATCGCTCTTTTCGAGCTATTTAATGAGAGAAAGACGTTATCTGGTGCTTTCACCACTCCACAGTGCGTTTGATATGCAGAACCGGCGACATCTTGGCTTTCGTCGGGTATCAAGCTGAGATATGCATTTTCTACCATAATCTTGGTGAGACTTCTGGCAGAAGTATGCAGAATCATCTAGATCGCACTTTTCGAGCTATTTAATGCGAGAAACACGTTTTCTGGTGTATTCACCACTCCACAGTACGTTTGACATGCAGAACCCGAGATATCTTGGTTTCGGTCGGGTTTCAAGCAGAGATATGCATTTTCTACGATAATCTTGGTGAGACGTCTATCAGAAGTGTGCAGAATCATCGGGATCGCTCTTTTCATTCTATTTAATGCGAGAAACACGTTATCTGGTGTTTTCACCACTCCACAGTGCGTTTGATATGCAGAACCGGCGACATCTTGGGTTTCTTCGGGTATCAAGCTGAGATATGCATTTTCTACGATAATGTTGGTGAGACTTCTCTCAGAAGTATGCAGAATTATCGGGATCGCGCTTTTCGAGCTATTTAATGCGAGAAACACGTTATCTGGTTGTTTTCACCACTCCACAGTGCGTTTGATATGCAGAACCGGCGACATCTTGGTTTTCGTGAGATTTCAAGCTGAGATATGCATTTTCTGCGATAATATTGGTGACACTTCAGTCAGAAGTATGCAGAATCATCTAGATCGCTCGTTTCGAGCTATCTAATGCGTAAAAACAAGATTTCTGGTGTTTTCAACATTCCACAGTGCGTTTCATATTCAGAACCGGCGATAACTTGGTTTTCGTGAGGTTTCAAGCTGAGATATGCTTTTTCTGCGATAATGTTGGTGAGACTTCTGTCAGAAGTATGCGGAATCTTCGAGAACGCTCTTTTCGAGCTACTTAATGCGAGAAACACGTTTTCTGGTGTTTTCACCACTCCACAGTGCGTTTGATTTGCAGAACCTGCGACATCTTAGATTTCGTCGGGTTTCAAGCTGAGATATGCATTTTCTACGATAATCTTCGTGAGATGTCTGGCAGAAGTATGCAAAATCATCGGGATCGCTCTTTTCGAGCTATTTAATGCGAGAAAAACGTTATCTGGTGTTTTCACCACTCCACAGTGCGTTTGATATGCAGAACCGGCGACATCTTGGCTTTCTTCGGGTATCAAGCTGAGATATGCATTTTCTACGATAATCTTGGTGAGACTTCTCTCAGAAGTATGCAGAATCATCGGTATCGCGCTTTTCGAGCTATTTAATGCGAGAAACACGTTATCTGGTTGTTTCCACCACTCCACAGTGCGTTTGGTATGCAGAACCGGCGACATCTTGAGTTTCGTGATATTTCTAGCTGAGATATGCATTTTCTGCGATAATATTGGTGACACTTCAGTCAGAAGTATGCAGAATCATCTAGATCGCTCGTTTCGAACTATCTAATGCGTAAAAACAAGATTTCTGGTGTTTTCAACATTCCACAGTGCGTTTCATATTCAGAACCGGCGATAACTTGGTTTTCGTGAGGTTTCAAGCTGAGATATGCTTTTTCTGCGATAATGTTGGTGAGACTTCTGTCAGAAGTATGCGGAATCTTCGAGAACGCTCTTTTCCAGCTACTTAATGCGAGAAACACGTTTTCTGGTGTTTTCACCACTCCACAGATCGTTTGACATGCAGAACCGGCGACATCTTGGATTTCGTCGGGGTTCACGCTGAGATATGCATTTTCTACGATAATCTTGGTGAGACCTCTGTCAGAAGTATGCAGAATCATCTAGATCGCTCTTTTCGAGCTATTTAATGCGAGAAACACGTTTTCTGGTGGTTTCGCCACCCCACAGTGCGTTTGATATGCAGAACCGGCGACATCTTCGATTTCGTCGGGTTTCAAGCTGAGATATGCATTTTCTACGATAATCTTGGTGAGACCTCTGTCAGAAGTATGCAGAATCATCTAGATCGCTCTTTTCGAGCTATTTAATGCGAGAAACACGTTTTCTGGTGGTTTCGCCACCCCACAGTGCGTTTGATATGCAGAACCGGCGACATCTTGGATTTCGTCGGGTTTCTAGCTGAGATATGCATTTTCTACAATAATGTTGGTGAGACTTCATTCAGAAGTATGCAGAATCATCTAGATCGCTCTTTTCGAGCTATTTATATCGAGAAACACGTTTTCTGGTGGTTTCGCCACCCCACAGTGCGTTTGATATGCAGAACCGGCGACATCTTCGATTTCGTCGGGTTTCAAGCTGAGATATGCATTTTCTACGATAATCTTGGTGAGACTTCTGTCAGAAGTATGCAGAATCTTCGAGATCGCTCTTTTCGAGCTACTTAATGCGTGAAACACGTTATCTGGTGTTTTCACCACTCCACAGTGCGTTTGACATGCAGAACCGGCGACATCTTGGATTTCGTCGGGTTCACGCTGAGATATGCATTATCTACGATAATCTTGGTGAGACCTCTGTCAGAAGTATGCAGAATCATCTAGATCGCTCTTTTCGAGCTATTTAATGCGAGAAACACGTTATCTGGTTGTTTCCACCACTCCACAGTGCGTTTGACATGCAGAACCGGCGACATCTTGGATTTCGTCGGGTTTCAAGCTGAGATATGCATTTTCTACAATAATGTTGGTGAGACTTCAGTCAGAAGTATGCAGAATCTTCTAGATCGCTCTTTTCGAGCTATTTATATCGAGAAACACGTTTTCTGGTGGTTTCACCACTCCACAGTGCGTTTGACATGCAGAACCGGCGACATCTTGGATTTCGTCGGGTTCACGCTGAGATATGCATTTTCTACGATAATCTTGGTGGGACCTCTGTCAGAAGTATGCAGAATCATCTAGATCGCTCTTTTCGAGCTATTTAATGCGAGAAACACGTTATCTCGTTGTTTCCACCACTCCACAGTGCGTTTGGTATGCAGAACCGGCGACATCTTGAGTTTCGTGAGATTTCTAGCTGAGATATGCATTTTCTACGATAATCTTGGTGAGACTTCTGTCAGAAGTATGCTGAATCATCGAGACCCCGCTTTTCGAGCTATTTCATGCGAGAAACACGTTATCTCGTGTTTTCACCACTCCACAGTGCGTTTAATATGCGGAACCGGCGACATCTTGGATTTCGTCGGGGTTCAAGCTGAGATATGCATTTTCTACGATAATCTTGGTGAGACTTCAGTCAGAAGTATGCAGAATCATCGGGATCGCTCTTTTCGAGCTATTTAATGAGAGAAAAACGTTATCTGGTGCTTTCACCACTCCACAGTGCATTTGATATGCAGAACCGGCGACATCTTGGCTTTCGTCGGGTATCAAGCAGAGATATGCATTTTCTACCATAATCTTGGTGAGACTTCTGGCAGAAGTATGCAGAATCATCTAGATCGCTCTTTTCGAGCTATTTAATGCGAGAAACACGTTTTCTGGTGTTTTCACCACTCCACAGTGCGTTTGATATGCAGAACCGGCGACATCTTGGCTTTCTTCGGGTATCAAGCTGAGATATGCATTTTCTACGATAATCTTGGTGAGACTTCTCTCAGAAGTATGCAGAATCATCGGGATCGCGCTTTTCGAGCTATTTAATGCGAGAAACACGTTATCTGGTTGTTTTCACCACTCCACAGGGCGTATGATATGCAGAACCGGCGACATCTTGGTTTTCGTGAGATTTCAAGCTGAGATATGCATTTTCTACGATAATATTGGTGACACTTCAGTCAGAAGTATGCAGAATCATCTAGATCGCTCGTGTCGAGCTATCTAATGCGTAAAAACAAGATTTCTGGTGTTTTCAACATTTCACAGTGCGTTTCATATTCAGAACCGGCGATAACTTGGTTTTCGTGAGGTTTCAAGCTGAGATATGCTTTTTCTGCGATAAGCTTGGTGAGACTTCAGTCAGAAATATGCTGAATCATCTAGATCGCTCTTTTCGAGCTATTTAATGCGAAAAAACAAGTTTTCTGGTGTTTTCAACATTCCACAGTGCGTTTGATATGCAGAACCGGCGATATCTTGATTTTCGTGGCGTTTCCAGCTGAGATACGCATTTTCTGCGATAATCTTGGTGAGACTTCTGTCAGAAGTATGCAGAATCATCGAGACCCCGCTTTTCGATCTATTTCATGCGAGAAACAAGTTATCTCGTGTTTTCACCACTCCACAGTGCGTTTAATATGCAGAACCGGCGACATCTTGGATTTCGTCGGGGTTCAAGCCGAGATATGCATTTTCTACGATAATCTTGGTGAGACTTCAGTCAGAAGTATGCAGAATCATCGGGATCGCTCTTTTCGAGCTATTTAATGAGAGAAAAACGTTATCTGGTGCTTTCACCACTCCACAGTGCATTTGATATGCAGAACCGGCGACATCTTGGCTTTCGTCGGGTATCAAGCAGAGATATGCATTTTCTACCATAATCTTGGTGAGACTTCTGGCAGAAGTATGCAGAATCATCTAGATCGCTCTTTTCGAGCTATTTAATGCGAGAAACACGTTTTCTGGTGTTTTCACCACTCCACAGTGCGTTTGATATGCAGAACCGGCGACATCTTGGCTTTCTTCGGGTATCAAGCTGAGATATGCATTTTCTACGATAATCTTGGTGAGACTTCTCTCAGAAGTATGCAGAATCATCGGGATCGCGCTTTTCGAGCTATTTAATGCGAGAAACACGTTATCTGGTTGTTTTCACCACTCCACAGGGCGTATGATATGCAGAACCGGCGACATCTTGGTTTTCGTGAGATTTCAAGCTGAGATATGCATTTTCTGCGATAATATTGGTGACACTTCAGTCAGAAGTATGCAGAATCATCTAGATCGCTCGTTTCGAGCTATCTAATGCGTAAAAACAAGATTTCTGCTGTTTTCAACATTCCACAGTGCGTTCCATATTCAGAACCGGCGATAACTTGGTTTTCGTGAGGTTTCAAGCTGAGATATGCTTTTTCTGCGATAATCTTGGTGAGACTTCAGTCAGAAGTATGCAGAATCATCTAGATCGCTCTTTTCGAGCTATTTAATGCGAAAAAACAAGTTTTCTGGTGTTTTCAACATTCCACAGTGCGTTTGATATGCAGAACCGGCGATATCTTGATTATCGTGGCGTTTCCAGCTGAGATACGCATTTTCTGCGATAATCTTGGTGAGTCTTCTGTCAGAAGTATGCAGAATCATCGAGACCCCGCTTTTCGAGCTATTTCATGCGAGAAACACGTTATCTCGTGTTTTCACCACTCCACAGTGCGTTTGATATGCAGAACCGGCAACATCTTGGCTTTCTTCGGGTATCAAGCTGAGATATGCATTTTCTACGATAATCTTGGTGAGACTTCAGTCAGAAATATGCAGAATCATCTAGATCGCTCTTTTCGAGCTATTTAATGCGAAAAAACAAGTTTTCTGGTGTTTTCAACATTCCACAGTGCGTTTGATATGCAGAACCGGCGATATCTTGATTTTCGTGGCGTTTCCAGCTGAGATACGCATTTTCTGCGATAATCTTGGTGAGTCTTCTGTCAGAAGTATGCAGAATCATCGAGACCCCGCTTTTCGAGCTATTTCATGCGAGAAACACGTTATCTCGTGTTTTCACCACTCCACAGTGCGTTTGATATGCAGAACCGGCGACATCTTGGCTTTCTTCGGGTATCAAGCTGAGATATGCATTTTCTACGATAATCTTGGTGAGACTTCAGTCAGAAATATGCAGAATCATCTAGATCGCTCTTTTCGAGCTATTTAATGCGAAAAAACAAGTTTTCTGGTGTTTTCAACATTCCACAGTGCGTTTGATATGCAGAACCGGCGATATCTTTATTTTCGTGGCGTTTCCAGCTGAGATACGCATTTTCTGCGATAATCTTGGTGAGTCTTCTGTCAGAAGTATGCAGAATCATCGAGACCCCGCTTTTCGAGCTATTTAATGCGAGAAACACGTTTTCTGGTGTATTCACCACTCCACAGTACGTTTGACATGCAGAACCGGAGATATCTTGGTTTCGGTCGGGTTTCAAGCTGAGATATGCATTTTCTACGATATTCTTGGTGAGACGCCTGTCGGAAGTATGCAGAATCATCGAGATCGCTCCTTTCGAGCTATTTAACGCGAGAAACACGTTATCTGGTGTTTTCACCACTCCACAGTGCGTTTGATATGCAGAACCGGCGACATCTTGGCTTTCTTCGGGTATCAAGCTGAGATATGCATTTTCTACGATAATCTTGGTGAGACTTCTCTCAGAAGTATGCAGAATCATCTAGATCGCTCTTTTCGAGCTATTTAATTCGAGAATCACGTTATTTGGTTGTTTTCACCACTCCACAGTGCGTTTGATATGCAGAAGTGGCGACATCTTGATTTTCGTGAGATTTCAAGCTGAGGTATGCATTTTCTGCGATAATCTTGGTGAGACTTCTGTCAGAAGTATGCAGAATCATCTAGATCGCCCGTTTCGAGCTATATAATGCGAAAAAACAAGTTTTCTGGTGCATTCAACATTCCACAGTGCGTTTGATATGCAGAACCGGAGATATCTTGGTTTCGGTCGGGTTTCAAGCTGAGATATGCATTTTCTACGATAATCTTGGTGAGACTTCTGTCAGAAGTATGCAGAACCTTCGAGAACGCTCTTTTCGAGCTACTTAATGCGAGAAACACGTTTTCTGGTGTTTTCACCACACCACAGTCCGTTTGATGCGCAAAACCGGAGATAACTTGGTTTTCGAGAGGTTTCAAGCTGAGATATGCATTTTCTGCTATAATCTTGGTGAGACTTCAGTCAGAAGTATGCAGAAACATCTAGATCGCTCTTTTCGAGATATTTAAATAGAGAAACACGTTTTCTGGTGTTTTCGCCACCCCACAGTGCGTTTGATATGCAGAACCGGAGATATCTTGGTTTCGGTCGGCTATACAAGCTGAGATATGCATTTTCTGCGATAATCTTGGTGAGACTTCAGTCAGAAGTATGCAGAATGTTCGAGAACGCTATTTTCGAGCTACTTAATGCGAGAAACACGTTTTCTGGTGTTTTCAACACTCCACAGTGCGTTTGATTTGCAGAACCGGCGACATCTTCGATTTCGTCGGGTTTCAAGCTGAGATATGCATTTTCTACAATAATCTTGGTGAGACTTCAGTCAGAAGTATGCAGAATCATCTAGATCGCTTCTTTCGAGCAATTTAAATCGAGAAACACGTTTTCTGGTGTTTTGGCAACCCCACAGTGCGTTTGATATGCAGAACCGGAGATATCTTGGTTTCGGTCGGGTTTCAAGCTGAGATATGCATGTTCTACAATAATCTTGGTGAGACTTCAGTCAGAAGTATGCAGAATCATCTAGATCGCTCTTTTCGAGCTATTTATATCGAGAAACACGTTTTCTGGTGTTTTCGCCACCCCACAGTGCGTTTGATAAGCAGAACCGGCCACATCTTAGATTTCGCCGGGTGTCAAGCTGAGATATGCATTTTCTACAATAATCTTGGTGAGACTTCAGTCAGAAGTATGCAGAATCATCTAGATCGCTCTTTTCGAGCTATTTAATGCGAGAAACACGTTATCTGGTGTTTTCACCACTCCACAGTGCGTTTGATATGCAGACCCGGCGACATCTTGATTTTCGTGAGATTTCAACCTGAGATATGCATTTTCTGCGATAATCTTGGTGAGTCTTCTGTCAGAAGTATGCACAATCATCTAGATCGCTCTTTTCGAGCTACTTAATGCGAGAAACACGTTTTCTGGTGTTTTCAACACTCCACAGTGCGTTTGATTTGCAGAACCGGCGACATCTTCGATTTCGTCGGGTTTCAAGCTGAGATATGCATTTTCTACAATAATCTTGGTGAGACTTCAGTCAGAAGTATGCAGAATCATCTAGATCGCTCCTTTCGAGCAATTTAAATCGAGAAGCACGTTTTCTGGTGTTTTGGCAACCCCACAGTGCGTTTGATATGCAGAACCGGAGATATCTTGGTTTCGGTCGGGTTTCAAGCTGAGATATGCATGTTCTACAATAATCTTGGTGAGACTTCAGTCAGAAGTATGCAGAATCATCTAGATCGCTCTTTTCGAGCTATTTATATCGAGAAACACGTTTTCTGGTGTTTTCGCCACCCCACAGTGCGTTTGATAAGCAGAACCGGCCACATCTTAGATTTCGCCGGGTTTCAAGCTGAGATATGCATTTTCTACAATAATCTTGGTGAGACTTCAGTCAGAAGTATGCAGAATCATCTAGATCGCTCTTTTCGAGCTATTTAATGCGAGAAACACGTTATCTGGTGTTTTCACCACTCCACAGTGCGTTTGATATGCAGACCCGGCGACATCTTGATTTTCGTGAGATTTCAACCTGAGATATGCATTTTCTGCGATAATCTTGGTGAGACTTCAGTCAGAAGTATGCAGAATCATCTAGATTGCTCTTTTCGAGATATTTAATTAGAGAAACACGTTTTCTGGTGTTTTCGCCACCCCACAGTGCGTTTGATATGCAGAACCGGAGATATCTTGGTTTCGGTCGGGTTTCAAGCTGAGGTATGCATTTTCTGCGATAATCTTGGTGAGACTTCTGTCCGAAGTATGCATAATCATCGAAATCCCTCTTTGCGAGCTATTTAATGCGAGAAACACGTTATCTGGTGTTTTCACCACTCCACAGTGCGTTTGATATGCAGAACCGGCGACATGTTGGATTTCGTCGGGTTTCAAGCTGAGATATGCATTTTCTACGATAATCTTGGTGAGACTTCTGGCAGAAGTATGCAAAATCATCGGGATCGCTCTTTTCGAGCTATTTAATGCGAGAAAAACGTTAACTGGTGTTTTCACCACTCCACAGTGCGTTTGATATGCAGAACCGGCGACATCTTGGCTTTCTTCGGGTATCAAGCTGAGATATGCATTTTCTACGATAATCTTGGTGAGACTTCTGTTAGAAGTATGCGGAATCATCGGGATCGCTCTTTTCGAGCTATTTAATGCGACAAACGCGTTATCTGGTTGTTTTCACGACTCCACAGTGCGTTTGATATGCAGAACCGGCAACATCTTGATTTTCGTGAGGTTTCAAGCTGAGATATGCATTTTCTGCGATAATATTGGTGAGACTTCAGTCAGAAGTATGCAGAATCATCGGGATCGCGCTTTTCGAGCTATTTAATGCGAGAAACACGTTATCTGGTTGTTTTCACCACTCCACAGTGCGTTCCATATTCAGAACCGGCGATAACTTGGTTTTCGTGAGGTTCCAAGCTGAGATATGCTTTTTCTGCGATAATCTTGGTGAGACTTCAGTCAGAAGTATGCAGAATCATCTAGATCGCTCTTTTCGAGCTATTTAATGCGAAAAAACAAGTTTTCTGGTGTTTTCAACATTCCACAGTGCGTTTGATATGCAGAACCGGCGATATCTTGATTATCGTGGCGTTTCCAGCTGAGATACGCATTTTCTGCGATAATCTTGGTGAGTCTTCTGTCAGAAGTATGCAGAATCATCGAGACCCCGCTTTTCGAGCTATTTCATGCGAGAAACACGTTATCTCGTGTTTTCACCACTCCACAGTGCGTTTGATATGCAGAACCGGCAACATCTTGGCTTTCTTCGGGTATCAAGCTGAGATATGCATTTTCTACGATAATCTTGGTGAGACTTCAGTCAGAAATATGCAGAATCATCTAGATCGCTCTTTTCGAGCTATTTAATGCGAAAAAACAAGTTTTCTGGTGTTTTCAACATTCCACAGTGCGTTTGATATGCAGAACCGGCGATATCTTGATTTTCGTGGCGTTTCCAGCTGAGATACGCATTTTCTGCGATAATCTTGGTGAGTCTTCTGTCAGAAGTATGCAGAATCATCGAGACCCCGCTTTTCGAGCTATTTCATGCGAGAAACACGTTATCTCGTGTTTTCACCACTCCACAGTGCGTTTGATATGCAGAACCGGCGACATCTTGGCTTTCTTCGGGTATCAAGCTGAGATATGCATTTTCTACGATAATCTTGGTGAGACTTCAGTCAGAAATATGCAGAATCATCTAGATCGCTCTTTTCGAGCTATTTAATGCGAAAAAACAAGTTTTCTGGTGTTTTCAACATTCCACAGTGCGTTTGATATGCAGAACCGGCGATATCTTGATTTTCGTGGCGTTTCCAGCTGAGATACGCATTTTCTGCGATAATCTTGGTGAGTCTTCTGTCAGAAGTATGCAGAATCATCGAGACCCCGCTTTTCGAGCTATTTAATGCGAGAAACACGTTTTCTGGTGTATTCACCACTCCACAGTACGTTTGACATGCAGAACCGGAGATATCTTGGTTTCGGTCGGGTTTCAAGCTGAGATATGCATTTTCTACGATATTCTTGGTGAGACGCCTGTCGGAAGTATGCAGAATCATCGAGATCGCTCCTTTCGAGCTATTTAACGCGAGAAACACGTTATCTGGTGTTTTCACCACTCCACAGTGCGTTTGATATGCAGAACCGGCGACATCATGGCTTTCTTCGGGTATCAAGCTGAGATATGCATTTTCTACGATAATCTTGGTGAGACTTCTCTCAGAAGTATGCAGAATCATCTAGATCGCTCTTTTCGAGCTATTTAATTCGAGAATCACGTTATTTGGTTGTTTTCACCACTCCACAGTGCGTTTGATATGCAGAAGCGGCGACATCTTGATTTTCGTGAGATTTCAAGCTGAGGTATGCATTTTCTGCGATAATCTTGGTGAGACTTCTGTCAGAAGTATGCAGAATCATCTAGATCGCCCGTTTCGAGCTATATAATGCGAAAAAACAAGTTTTCTGGTGCATTCAACATTCCACAGTGCGTTTGATATGCAGAACCGGAGATATCTTGGTTTCGGTCGGGTTTCAAGCTGAGATATGCATTTTCTACGATAATCTTGGTGAGACTTCTGTCAGAAGTATGCAGAACCTTCGAGAACGCTCTTTTCGAGCTACTTAATGCGAGAAACACGTTTTCTGGTGTTTTCACCACACCACAGTCCGTTTGATGCGCAGAACCGGAGATAACTTGGTTTTCGAGAGGTTTCAAGCTGAGATATGCATTTTCTGCTATAATCTTGGTGAGACTTCAGTCAGAAGTATGCAGAATCATCTAGATCGCTCTTTTCGAGATATTTAAATAGAGAAACACGTTTTCTGGTGTTTTCGCCACCCCACAGTGCGTTTGATATGCAGAACCGGAGATATCTTGGTTTCGGTCGGCTATACAAGCTGAGATATGCATTTTCTGCGATAATCTTGGTGAGACTTCAGTCAGAAGTATGCAGAATGTTCGAGAACGCTATTTTCGAGCTACTTAATGCGAGAAACACGTTTTCTGGTGTTTTCAACACTCCACAGTGCGTTTGATTTGCAGAACCGGCGACATCTTCGATTTCGTCGGGTTTCAAGCTGAGATATGCATTTTCTACAATAATCTTGGTGAGACTTCAGTCAGAAGTATGCAGAATCATCTAGATCGCTCCTTTCGAGCAATTTAAATCGAGAAACACGTTTTCTGGTGTTTTGGCAACCCCACAGTGCGTTTGATATGCAGAACCGGAGATATCTTGGTTTCGGTCGGATTCAAGCTGAGATATGCATGTTCTACAATAATCTTGGTGAGACTTCAGTCAGAAGTATGCAGAATCATCTAGATCGCTCTTTTCGAGCTATTTATATCGAGAAACACGTTTTCTGGTGTTTTCGCCACCCCACAGTGCGTTTGATAAGCAGAACCGGCCACATCTTAGATTTCGCCGGGTTTCAAGCTGAGATATGCATTTTCTACAATAATCTTGGTGAGACTTCAGTCAGAAGTATGCAGAATCATCTAGATCGCTCTTTTCGAGCTATTTAATGCGAGAAACACGTTATCTGGTGTTTTCACCACTCCACAGTGCGTTTGATATGCAGACCCGGCGACATCTTGATTTTCGTGAGATTTCAACCTGAGATATGCATTTTCTGCGATAATCTTGGTGAGTCTTCTGTCAGAAGTATGCACAATCATCTAGATCGCTCTTTTCGAGCTATTTAATGCGAGAAACACGTTTTCTGGTGTATTCACCACTCCACAGTACGTTTGATGTGCAGAACCGGAGATAACTTGGTTATCATGAGGTTTCAAGCTGAGATATGCATTTTCTGCTATAATCTTGGTGAGACTTCAGTCAGAAGTATGCAGAATCATCTAGATCGCTCTTTTCGAGATATTTAATTAGAGAAACACGTTTTCTGGTGTTTTCGCCACCCCACAGTGCGTTTGATATGCAGAACCGGAGATATCTTGGTTTCGGTCGGGTTTCAAGCTGAGATATGCATTTTCTGCGATAATCTTGGTGAGACTTCTGTCAGAAGTATGCATAATCATCGAAATCCCTCTTTGCGAGCTATTTAATGCGAGAAACACGTTATCTGGTGTTTTCACCACTCCACAGTGCGTTTGATATGCAGAACCGGCGACATGTTGGATTTCGTCGGGTTTCAAGCTGAGATATGCATTTTCTACGATAATCTTGGTGAGACTTCTGGCAGAAGTATGCAAAATCATCGGGATCGCTCTTTTCGAGCTATTTAATGCGAGAAAAACGTTAACTGGTGTTTTCACCACTCCACAGTGCGTTTGATATGCAGAACCGGCGACATCTTGGCTTTCTTCGGGTATCAAGCTGAGATATGCATTTTCTACGATAATCTTGGTGACACTTCTCTCAGAAGTATGCAGAATCATCGGGATCGCGCTTTTCGAGCTACTTAAGGCGACAAACGCGTTATCTGGTTGTTTCCACCACTCCACAGTGCGTTTGGTATGCAGAACCGGCGACATCTTGAGTTTCGTGAGATTTCTAGCTGAGATATGCATTTTCTGCGATAATATTGGTGACACTTCAGTCAGAAGTATGCAGAATCATCTAGATTGCTCGTTTCGAACTATATAATGCGTAAAAACTAGATTTCTGGTGTATTCACCACCCCACAGTACGTTTGACATGCAGAACCGGCGACATCTTGGCTTTCGTCGGGAATCAACCTGAGATATGCAATTTCTACGATAATGTTGGTGAGACTTCTGTTAGAAGTATGCGGAATCATCGGGATCGCTCTTTTCGAGCTATTTAATGCGACAAACGCGTTATCTGGTTGTTTTCACGACTCCACAGTGCGTTTGATATGCAGAACCGGCAACATCTTGATTTTCGTGAGGTTTCAAGCTGAGATATGCATTTTCTGCGATAATATTGGTGAGACTTCAGTCAGAAGTATGGAGAATCATCGGGATCGCTCTTTTCGAGCTATTTAATGCGACAAACACGTTATCTGGTTGTTTTCACGACTCCACAATCCGTTTGATATGCAGAACCGGCAACATCTTGATTTTCGTTAGGTTTCAAGCTGAGATATGCATTTTCTGCGATAATATTGGTGAGACTTCAGTCAGAAGTATGCAGAATCATCTAGATCTCTCGTTTCGAGCTATTTAATGCGAAAAAACAAGTTTTCTGGTGTTTTCAACATTCCACAGTGCGTTTGATATGCAGAACCGGCGACATCTTGATTTTCGTGAGATTTCAACCTGAGATATGCATTTTCTTCGATAATCTTGGTGAGTCTTCTGTCAGTAGTATGCAGAATCATCGAGACCCCTCTTTTCGTACTATTTAATGCGAGAAACACGTTATCTGGTGTTTTCGCCACTCCACAGTGCGTTTTATATGCAGAACCGGCGACATCATGATTTTGGTGAGGTTTCAAGCTGAGATATGCATGTTCTGCGATAATATTGGTGAGACTTCAGTCATCAGTATGCAGAATCATCTAGATCTCTCGTTTCGAGCTACTTAATGAGAAAAAACAAGTTTTCTGGTGTTTTCACCACTCCACGGTACGTTTGATGTGCAGAACCGGAGATAACTTGGTTTTCATGAGGTTTCAAGCTGAGATATGGATTTTCTGCGATGATCTTGGTGAGACTTCAGTCAGAAGTATGCAGAATCATTTAGATCACTCTTTTCGAGCTATTTAATGTGAAAAAACAAGTTTTCTGGTGTTTTCAACATTCCACAGTGTGTTTGATATGCAGAACCGGCAACATCTTGATTTTCGTGAGGTTTCAATCTGAGATATGCATTTTCTGCGATAATATTGGTGAGACTTCAGTCAGAAGTATGGAGAATCATCGGGATCGCTCTTTTCGAGCTATTTAATGCGACAAACACGTTATCTGGTTGTTTTCACGACTCCACAGTGCGTTTGATATGCAGAACCGGCGATATCTTGATTTTCGTGGTGTTTGCAGCTGAGATATGCATTTTCTACGATAATCTTGGTGAGACTTCTCTCAGAAGTATGCAGAATCATCGGGATCGCACTTTTCGAACTATTTAATGCGACAAACACGTTATCTGGTTGTTTTCACGACTCCACAGTGCGTTTGAAATGCAGAACCGGCAACATCTTGATTTTCGTGAGCTTTCAAGCTGAGATATGCATTTTCTGCGATAATATTGGTGAGACTTCAGTCAGAAGTATGCAGAATCATCTAGATCGCTCGTTTCGAGCTATTTAATGCGAAAAAACAAGTTTTCTGGTGTTTTCAACATTCCACAGTGGGTTTGATATGCAGAACCGGCGATATCTTGATTTTCGTGGTGTTTGCAGCTGAGATATGCATTTTCTACTATAACCATTTTGAGTCTTCTGTCAGAAGTATGCAGAATCATCTAGATCGCTCTTTTCAAGCTATTTAATGCGAGAAACACGTTTTCTGATGTATTCGCCACCCCACAGTACGTTTGACATGCAGAACCGGAGATATCTTGGTTTCGGTCGGGTTTCAAGCTGAGATATGCATTTTCTACGATAATCTTTGTGAGACTTCTGTCAGAAGTATGCAGAATCATCGGGGTCGCACTTTTCGAGCTACATAAAGCGAGAAACACGTTATATGGTTGTTTTCACCACTCCACAGTACGTTTGATGTGCAGAACCGGAGATACCTTGGTTTTCGTGAGGTTTCAAGCTGAGATATGCATTTTCTGCGATAATATTGGTGAGACTTCAGTCAGAAGTATGCAGAATCATTTAGATCGCTCTTTTCGAGCTATTTAATGTGAAAAAACAAGTTTTCTGGTGTTTTCAACATTCCACAGTGCGTTTTATGTGCAGAACCGGCGATATCTTGATTTTCCTGGTGTTTCCAGCTGAGATATGCATTTTCTGCGATAATCTAGGTGAGTGTTCTGTCAGAAGTATGCAGAATCATCGAGATCCCTCTTTGCGAGCTATTTAATGCGAGAAACACGTTATCTGGTGATTTCACCACTCCACAGTGCGTTTGATATGCAGAACCGGCGACATCTTGGATTTCGTCGGGGTTCAAACTGAGATATGCATCTTCTGCGATAATCTTGGTGAGTCTTCTGTCAGTAGTATGCAGAATCATCGAGATCCCTCTTTGCGAGCTATTTAATGCGAGAAACACGTTTTCTGGTGTTTTCACCACTCCACCGTGCGTTTGACATGCAGAACCGGCGACATCATGGATTTCGTCGGGGTTCAAGCTGAGATATGCATTTTCTACGATAATCTTGGTGAGACTTCTGTCAGAAGTATGCAGAATCATCTAGATCGCTCTTTTCGAGCTATTTAATTCGAGAAACACGTTTTCTGGTGTATTCACCACCCCACAGTACGTTTGACATGCAGAACCGGCGACATCTTGGCTTTCGTCGGGTGTAAACCTGAGATATGCATTTTCTACGATAATCTTGGTGAGACTTCTGTCAGATGTATGGAGAATCATCGGGATCGCTCTTTTCGATCTATTTAATGCGAGAAACACGTTATCTGTTGTTTTCACCACTCCACAGTACGTTTGATGTGCAGAACCGGAGATAACTTGGTTTTCGTGAGGTTTCAAGCTGAGATATGCATTTTCTGCGATAATATTGCTGAGACTTCAGTCAGAAGTATGCAGAATCATCTAGATCGCTCGTTTCGAGCTATTTGATGCGAAAAAACAAGTTTTCAGGTGTTTTCAACATTCCACAGTCCGTTTGATGCGCAGAACCGGAGATAACTTGGTTTTTGGTGAGGTTTCAAGCTGAGATATGCATTTTCTGCGATCATCTTGGTGAGACTTCAGTCAGAAGTATGCAGAATCATCTAGATCGCTCTTTTCGAGCTATTTAAATCGAGAAACACGTTTTCTGGTGTTTTCGCCACCCCACAGAGCGTTTGATGTGCAGAACCGGAGATAACTTGGTTTTCGTGAGGTTTCAAGCGGAGATATGCATTTTCTGCGATAATCTTGGTGAGACTTCAGTCAGAAGTATGCAGAATAATCTAGATCGCTCTTTTCGAGCTATTTAAATCGAGAAACACGTTTTCTGGTGTTTTCGCCACCCCACAGTCCGTTTGATGTGCAGAACCGGAGATAACTTGGTTTTCGTGAGGTTTCAAGCTGAGATATGCATTTTCTGCGATAATCTTGGTGAGACTTCAGTCAGAAGCATGCAGAATCTTCGAGATCGCTCTTTTCGAGCTATTTAATGTGAAAAAACAAGTTTTCTGGTGTTTTCAACATTCCACATTGCGTTTGATATGCAGAACCGGCGATATCTTGATTTTCGTGGTGTTTCCAGCTGAGATATGCATTTTCTGCGATAACCTTGGTGAGTCTTCTGTCAGAAGTATGTAGAATCATCTAGATCGCTCTTTTCGAGCTATTTAATGCGAGAAACACGTTTTCTGGTGTATTCACCACTCCACAGTACGTTTGACATGCAGAACCGGAGATATCTTGGTTTCGGTCGGGTTTCAAGCTGAGATATGCATTTTCTACGATATTCTTGGTGAGACTTCTGTCGGAATTATGCAGAATCTTCGAGAACGCTCTTTTCGAGCTACTTAATGCGAGAAACACGTATTCTGGTGCTTTCACCACACCACAGTCCGTTTGATGCGCAGAACCGGAGATAACTTGGTTTTTGGTGAGGTTTCAAGCTGAGATATGCATTTTCTGCGATCATCTTGGTGAGACTTCAGTCAGAAGTATGCAGAATCATCTAGATCGCTCTTTTCGAGCTATTTAAATCGAGAAACACGTTTTCTGGTGTTTTCGTCACCCCACAGTGCGTTTGATATGCAGAACCGGCGATATCTTGGTTTCGGTCGGGTTTCAAGCTGAGATATGCATTTTCTGCGATAACCTTGGTGAGACTTCTGTCAGAAGTATGCAGAATCATCTAGATCGCTCTTTTCGAGCTATTTAATTCGAGAAACACGTTTTCTGGTGTTTTCACCACACCACAGTCCGTTAGATGTGCAGAACCGGAGATAACTTGGTTTTCGTGAGGTTTCAAGCTGAGATATGCATTTTCTGCGATAATCTTGGTGAGACTTCAGTCAGAAGCATGCAGAATCTTCGAGATCGCTCTTTTCGAGCTATTTAATGTGAAAAACAAGTTTTCTGGTGTTTTCAACATTCCACAGTACGTTTGATATGCAGAACCGGCGATATCTTGATTTTAGTGGTGTTTCCAGCTGAGATATGCATTTTCTGCGATAATCTTGGTGAGTCTTCTGTCAGAAGTATGTAGAATCATCTAGATCGCTCTTTTCGAGCTATTTAATGCGAGAAACACGTTTTCTGGTGTATTCGCCACTCCACAGTACGTTTGACATGCAGAACCGCAGATATCTTGGTTTCGGTCGGGTTTCAAGCTGAGATATGCATTTTCTACGATAATCTTGGTGAGACTTCTGTCAGAAGTATGCAGAATCTTCGAGAACGCTCTTTTCGAGCTATTTAATGCGAGAAACACGTTATCTGGTGTTTTCACCACTCCACAGTACGTTTGATGTGCAGAACCGGAGATAACTTGGTTTTCGTGAGGTTTCAAGCTGAGATATGGATTTTCTGCGATAATCTTGGTGAGACTTCATTCAGAAGTATGCAGAATCATCTAGATCGCTCTTTTCGAGCTATTTAATGCGAGAAACACGTTATCTGGGTTTTTCACCACTCCACAGTACGTTTGATGTGCAGAACCGGAGATAACTTGGTTTTCATGAGGTTTCAAGCTGAGATATGCATTTTCTGCGATAATCTTGGTGATACTTCAGTCAGAAGTATGCAGAATCATCTAGATCGCTCTTTTCGAGCTATTTAATGCGAGATACACGTTATCTGGTGTTTTCGACATTCCACAGTGTGTTTGAGATGCAGAACCGGCGACATCTTGGATTTCGTCGGGGTTCAAACTGAGATATGCATTTTCTACGATAATCTTGATGAGACTTCTGTCAGAAGCATACAGAATCATCGGGATCGCTCTTTTCGAGCTATTTAAATCGAGAAACACGTTTTCTGGTGTTTTCGCGACCCCACAGTGCGTTTGATGTGCAGAACCGGAGATAACTTGGTTTTCGTGAGGTTTCAAGCTGAGATATGCATTTTCTGCGATCATCTTGGTGAGACTTCAGTCAGAAGTATGCAGAATCATCTAGATCGCTCGTTTCGAGCTATTTAATGCGAAAAAACAAGTTTTCTGGTGTTTTCAACATTCCACAGTCCGTTTGATATGCAGAACCGGAGATATCTTGGTTTCGGTCGGGTTTCAAGCTGAGGTATGCATTTTCTGCGATAATCTTGGTGAGACTTCAGTCAGAAGTATGCAGAAACCTCGAGAACGCTCTTTTCGAGCTACATAATACGGGAAACACGTTATCTGTTGTTTTCACCACTCCACAGTACGTTTGATGTGCAGAACCGGAGATAACTTGGTTTTCGTGAGCTTTCAAGCTGAGATATGCATTTTCTGCGATAATCATGGTGAGACTTCAGTCAGAAGTATGCAGAATCATCTAGATCGCTCTTTTCGAGCTATTTAATGCGAGAAACACGTTATCTGGGTTTTTCACCACTCCACAGTACGTTTGATGTGCAGAACCGGAGATAACTTGGTTTTCGTGAGGTTTCAAGCTGAGATATGCATTTTCTGCGATCATCTTGGTGAGACTTCAGTCAGAAGTATGCAGAATCATCTAGATCGCTCGTTTCGAGCTATTTAATGCGAAAAAACAAGTTTTCAGGTGTTTTCAACATTCCACAGTCCGTTTGATGCGCAGAACCGGAGATAACTTGGTTTTTGGTGAGGTTTCAAGCTGAGATATGCATTTTCTGCGATCATCTTGGTGAGACTTCTGTCAGAAGTATGCAGAATCATCTAGATCGCTCTTTTCGAGCTATTTAATTCGAGAAACACGTTTTCTGGTGTTTTCACCACACCACAGTCCGTTAGATGTGCAGAACCGGAGATAACTTGGTTTTCGTGAGGTTTCAAGCTGAGATATGCATTTTCTGCGATAATCTTGGTGAGACTTCAGTCAGAAGCATGCAGAATCTTCGAGATCGCTCTTTTCGAGCTATTTAATGTGAAAATACAAGTTTTCTGGTGTTTTCAACATTCCACAGTGCGTTTGATATGCAGAAACGGCGATATCTTGATTTTCGTGGTGTTTCCAGCTGAGATATGCATTTTCTGCGATAATCTTGGTGAGTCTTCTGTCAGAAGTATGTAGAATCATCTAGATCGCTCTTTTCGAGCTATTTAATGCGAGAAACACGTTTTCTGGTGTATTCGCCACTCCACAGTACGTTTGACATGCAGAACCGGAGATATCTTGGTTTCGGTCGGGTTTCAAGCTGAGATATGCATTTTCTACGATAATCTTGGTGAGACTTCTGTCAGAAGTATGCAGAATCTTCGAGAACGCTCTTTTCGAGCTATTTAATGCGAGAAACACGTTATCTGGTGTTTTCACCACTCCACAGTACGTTTGATGTGCAGAACCGGAGATAACTTGGTTTTCGTGAGGTTTCAAGCTGAGATATGGATTTTCTGCGATAATCTTGGTGAGACTTCATTCAGAAGTATGCAGAATCATCTAGATCGCTCTTTTCGAGCTATTTAATGCGAGAAACACGTTATCTGGGTTTTTCACCACTCCACAGTACGTTTGATGTGCAGAACCGGAGATATCTTGGTTTTCGTGGGGTTTCAAGCTGAGATATGCATTTTCTGCGATAATCTTGGTGATACTTCAGTCAGAAGTATGCAGAATCATCTAGATCGCTCTTTTCGAGCTATTTAATGCGAGATACACGTTATCTGGTGTTTTCACCATTCCACAGTGTGTTTGATATGCAGAACCGGCGACATCTTGGATTTCGTCGGGGTTCAAACTGAGATATGCATTTTCTACGATAATCTTGATGAGACTTCTGTCAGAAGCATACAGAATCATCGGGATCGCTCTTTTCGAGCTATTTAAATCGAGAAACACGTTTTCTGGTGTTTTCGCGACCCCACAGTGCGTTTGATGTGCAGAACCGGAGATAACTTGGTTTTCGTGAGGTTTCAAGCTGAGATATGCATTTTCTGCGATCATCTTGGTGAGACTTCAGTCAGAAGTATGCAGAATCATCTAGATCGCTCGTTTCGAGCTATTTAATGCGAAAAAACAAGTTTTCTGGTGTTTTCAACATTCCACAGTCCGTTTGATGCGCAGAACCGGAGATAACTAGGTTTTTGGTGAGGTTTCAAGCTGAGATATGCATTTTCTGCGATCATCTTGGTGAGACTTCAGTCAGAAGTATGCAGAAACCTCGAGAACGCTCTTTTCGCGCTACATAATACGGGAAACACGTTATCTGTTGTTTTCACCACTCCACAGTACGTTTGATGTGCAGAACCGGAGATAACTTGGTTTTCGTGAGCTTTCAAGCTGAGATATGCATTTTCTGCGATAATCATGGTGAGACTTCAGTCAGAAGTATGCAGAATCATCTAGATCGCTCTTTTCGAGCTATTTAATGCGAGAAACACGTTATCTGGGTTTTTCACCACTCCACAGTACGTTTGATGAGCAGAACCGGAGATAACTTGGTTTTCGTGAGGTTTCAAGCTGAGATATGCATTTTCTGCGATAATATTGCTGAGACTTCAGTCAGAAGTATGCAGAATCTTCGAGAACGCTCTTTTCGAGCTACTTAATGCGAGAAACACGTATTCTGGTGCTTTCACCACACCACAGTCCGTTTGATGCGCAGAACCGGAGATAACTTGGTTTTTGGTGAGGTTTCAAGCTGAGATATGCATTTTCTGCGATCATCTTGGTGAGACTTCAGTCAGAAGTATGCAGAATCATCTAGATCGCTCTTTTCGAGCTATTTAAATCGAGAAACACGTTTTCTGGTGTTTTCGCCACCCCACAGTGCGTTTGATATGCAGAACCGGCGATATCTTGGTTTCGGTCGGGTTTCAAGCTGAGATATGCATTTTCTGCGATAACCTTGGTGAGACTTCTGTCAGAAGTATGCAGAATCATCTAGATCGCTCTTTTCGAGCTATTTAATTCGAGAAACACGTTTTCTGGTGTTTTCACCACACCACAGTCCGTTAGATGTGCAGAACCAGAGATAACTTGGTTTTCGTGAGGTTTCAAGCCGAGATATGCATTTTCTGCGATAATCTTGGTGAGACTTCAGTCAGAAGCATGCAGAATCTTCGAGATCGCTCTTTTCGAGCTATTTAATGTGAAAATACAAGTTTTCTGGTGTTTTCAACATTCCACAGTGCGTTTGATATGCAGAACCGGCGATATCTTGATTTTCGTGGTGTTTCCAGCTGAGATATGCATTTTCTGCGATAATCTTGGTGAGTCTTCTGTCAGAAGTATGTAGAATCATCTAGATCGCTCTTTTCGAGCTATTTAATGCGAGAAACACGTTTTCTGGTGTATTCGCCACTCCACAGTACGTTTGACATGCAGAACCGGAGATATCTTGGTTTCGGTCGGGTTTCAAGCTGAGATATGCATTTTCTACGATAATCTTGGTGAGACTTCTGTCAGAAGTATGCAGAATCTTCGAGAACGCTCTTTTCGAGCTATTTAATGCGAGAAACACGTTATCTGGTGTTTTCACCACTCCACAGTACGTTTGATGTGCAGAACCGGAGATAACTTGGTTTTCGTGAGGTTTCAAGCTGAGATATGGATTTTCTGCGATAACCTTGGTGAGACTTCATTCAGAAGTATGCAGAATCATCTAGATCGCTCTTTTCGAGCTATTTAATGCGAGAAACACGTTATCTGGGTTTTTCACCACTCCACAGTACGTTTGATGTGCAGAACCGGAGATAACTTGGTTTTCGTGAGGATTCAAGCTGAGATATGCATTATCTGCGATAATATTGCTGAGACTTCAGTCAGAAGTATGCAGAATCATCTAGATCGCTCGTTTCGAGCTATTTAATGCGAAAAAACACGTTTTCTGGTGTTTTCGCCACCCCACAGTCCGTTTGATGTGCAGAACCGGAGATAACTTGGTTTTCGTGAGGTTTCAAGCTGAGATATGCATTTTCTGCGATAATCTTGGTGAGACTTCAGTCAGAAGCATGCAGAATCTTCGAGATCGCTCTTTTCGAGCTATTTAATGTGAAAAAACAAGTTTTCTGGTGTTTTCAACATTCTACATTGCGTTTGATATGCAGAACCGGCGATATCTTGATTTTCGTGGTGTTTCCAGCTGAGATATGCATTTTCTGCGATAATCTTGGTGAGTCTTCTGTCAGAAGTATGTAGAATCATCTAGATCGCTCTTTTCGAGCTATTTAATGCGAGAAACACGTTTTCTGGTGTATTCACCACTCCACAGTACGTTTGACATGCAGAACCGGAGATATCTTGGTTTCGGTCGGGTTTCAAGCTGAGATATGCATTTTCTACGATATTCTTGGTGAGACTTCTGTCGGAATTATGCAGAATCTTCGAGAACGCTCTTTTCGAGCTACTTAATGCGAGAAACACGTATTCTGGTGCTTTCACCACACCACAGTCCGTTTGATGCGCAGAACCGGAGATAACTTGGTTTTTGGTGAGGTTTCAAGCTGAGATATGCATTTTCTGCGATCATCTTGGTGAGACTTCAGTCAGAAGTATGCAGAATCATCTAGATCGCTCTTTTCGAGCTATTTAAATCGAGAAACACGTTTTCAGGTGTTTTCGCCACCCCACAGTGCGTTTGATATGCAGAACCGGCGATATCTTGGTTTCGGTCGGGTTTCAAGCTGAGATATGCATTTTCTACGATATTCTTGGTGAGACTTCTGTCGGAATTATGCGGAATCATCTAGATCGCTCTTTTCGAGCTATTTAATTCGAGAAACACGTTTTCTGGTGTTTTCACCACACCACAGTCCGTTAGATGTGCAGAACCGGAGATAACTTGGTTTTCGTGAGGTTTCAAGCTGAGATATGCATATTCTGCGATAATCTTGGTGAGACTTCAGTCAGAAGCATGCAGAATCTTCGAGATCGCTCTTTTCGAGCTATTTAATGTGAAAAAACAAGTTTTCTGGTGTTTTCAACATTCCACAGTGCGTTTGATATGCAGAACCGGCGATATCTTGATTTTCGTGGTGTTTCCAGCTGAGATATGCATTTTCTGCGATAATCTTGGTGAGTCTTCTGTCAGAAGTATGTAGAATCATCTAGATCGCTCTTTTCGAGCTATTTAATGCGAGAAACACGTTTTCTGGTGTATTCGCCACTCCACAGTACGTTTGACATGCAGAACCGGAGATATCTTGGTTTCGGTCGGGTTTCAAGCTGAGATATGCATTTTCTACGATAATCTTGGTGAGACTTCTGTCAGAAGTATGCAGAATCTTCGAGAACGCTCTTTTCGAGCTATTTAATGCGAGAAACACGTTATCTGGGTTTTTCACCACTCCACAGTACGTTTGATGTGCAGAACCGGAGATAACTTGGTTTTCATGAGGTTTCAAGCTGAGATATGCATTTTCTGCGATAATCTTGGTGATACTTCAGTCAGAAGTATGCAGAATCATCTAGATCGCTCTTTTCGAGCTATTTAATGCGAGATACACGTTATCTGGTGTTTTCACCATTCCACAGTGTGTTTGATATGCAGAACCGGCGACATCTTGGATTTCGTCGGGGTTCAAACTGGGATATGCATTTTCTACGATAATCTTGATGAGACTTCTGTCAGAAGCATACAGAATCATCGGGATCGCTCTTTTCGAGCTATTTAAATCGAGAAACACGTTTTCTGGTGTTTTCGCGACCCCACAGTGCGTTTGATGTGCAGAACCGGAGATAACTTGGTTTTCGTGAGGTTTCAAGCTGAGATATGCATTTTCTGCGATCATCTTGGTGAGACTTCAGTCAGAAGTATGCAGAATCATCTAGATCGCTCGTTTCGAGCTATTTAATGCGAAAAACAAATTTTCTGGTGTTTTCAATATTCCACAGTCCGTTTGATGCGCAGAACCGGAGATAACTTGGTTTTTGGTGAGGTTTCAAGCTGAGATATGCATTTTCTGCGATCATCTTGGTGAGACTTCAGTCAGAAGTATGCAGAAACCTCGAGAACGCTCTTTTCGAGCTACATAATACGGGAAACACGTTATCTGTTGTTTTCACCACTCCACAGTACGTTTGATGTGCAGAACCGGAGATAACTTGGTTTTCGTGAGCTTTCAAGCTGAGATATGCATTTTCTGCGATAATCATGGTGAGACTTCAGTCAGAAGTATGCAGAATCATCTAGATCGCTCTTTTCGAGCTATTTAATGCGAGAAACACGTTATCTGGGTTTTTCACCACTCCACAGTACGTTTGATGTGCAGAACCGGAGATAACTTGGTTTTCGTGAGGTTTCAAGCTGAGATATGCTTTTTCTGCGATAATATTGCTGAGACTTCAGTCAGAAGTATGCAGAATCATATAGATCGCTCGTTTCGAGCTATTTAATGCGAAAAAACAAGTTTTCAGGTGTTTTCAACATTCCACAGTCCGTTTGATGCGCAGAACCGGAGATAACTTGGTTTTTGGTGAGGTTTCAAGCTGAGATATGCATTTTCTGCGATCATCTTGGTGAGACATCAGTCAGAAGTATGCAGAATCATCTAGATCGCTCTTTTCGAGCTATTTAAATCGAGAAACACGTTTTCTGGTGTTTTCGCGACCCCACAGTGCGTTTGATGTGCAGAACCGGAGATAACTTGGTTTTCGTGAGGTTTCAAGCTGAGATATGCATTTTCTGCGATCATCTTGGTGAGACTTCAGTCAGAAGTATGCAGAATAATCTAGATCGCTCTTTTCGAGCTATTTAAATCGAGAAACACGTTATCTGGTGTTTTCGCCACCCCACAGTCCGTTTGATGTGCAGAACCGGAGATAACTTGGTTTTCGTGAGGTTTCAAGCTGAGATATGCATTTTCTGCGATAATCTTGGTGAGACTTCAGTCAGAAGCATGCAGAATCTTCGAGATCGCTCTTTTCGAGCTATTTAATGTGAAAAAACAAGTTTTCTGGTGTTTTCAACATTCCACATTGCGTTTGATATGCAGAACCGGCGATATCTTGATTTTCGTGGTGTTTCCAGCTGAGATATGCATTTTCTGCGATAATCTTGGTGAGTCTTATGTCAGAAGTATGTAGAATCATCTAGATCGCTCTTTTCGAGCTATTTAATGCGAGAAACACGTTTTCTGGTGTATTCCCCACTCCACAGTACGTTTGACATGCAGAACCGGAGATAACTTGGTTTTCGTGAGGTTTCAAGCTGAGATATGCATTTTCTGCGATAATCTTGGTGAGACTTCGGTCAGAAGTATGCAGAATCATCTAGATCGCTCTTTTCGAGCTATTTAATGTGAAAAAACAAGTTTTCTGGTGTTTTCAACATTCCACATTGCGTTTGATATGCAGAACCGGCGATATCTTGATTTTCGTGGTGTTTCCAGCTGAGATATGCATTTTCTGCGATAATCTTGGTGAGTCTTATGTCAGAAGTATGTAGAATCATCTAGATCGCTCTTTTCGAGCTATTTAATGCGAGAAACACGTTTTCTGGTGTATTCCCCACTCCACAGTACGTTTGACATGCAGAACCGGAGATAACTTGGTTTTCGTGAGGTTTCAAGCTGAGATATGCATTTTCTGCGATAATCTTGGTGAGTCTTCTGTCAGAAGTATGTAGAATCATCTAGATCGCTCTTTTCGAGCTATTTAATGCGAGAAACACGTTTTCTGGTGTATTCACCACTCCACAGTACGTTTGATGTGCAGAACCGGAGATAACTTGGTTTTCGTGAGGTTTCAAGCTGAGATATGCATTTTCTGCGATAATATTGCTGAGACTTCAGTCAAAGGATGCACAATCATCTAGATCGCTCGTTTCGAGCTATTTAATGCGAAAAAACAATTTTTCTGGTGTTTTCAACATTCCACAGTGCGTTTGATATGCAGAACCGGCGATATCTTGGTTTTCGTGGGTTTTCAAGCTGAGATATGAATTTTCTGCGATACTCTTGGTGAGACTTCTGTCAGAAGTATGCAGAATCTTCGAGAACGCTCTTCTCGAGCTGCTTAATGCGAGAAATACGTTTTCTGGTGTTTTCACCACTCCACAGTACGTTTGACATGCAGAACCGGAGATATCTTGGTTTCGGTCGGGTTTCAAGCTGAGATATGCATTTTCTACGATATTCTTGGTGAGACTTCTGTCGGAAGTATGCAGAATCATCTAGATCGCTCTTTTCGAGCTATTTAAATCGAGAAACACGTTTTCTGGTGTTTTCGCCGCCCCACAGTCCGTTTGATGTGCAGAACCGGAGATAACTTGGTTTTCGTGAGGTTTCAAGCTGAGATATGCATTTTCTGCGATAATCTTGGTGAGACTTCAGTCAGAAGCATGCAGAATCTTCGAGATCGCTCTTTTCGAGCTATTTAATGTGAAAAAACAAGTTTTCTGGTGTTTTCAACATTCCACAGTGCGTTTGATATGCAGAACCGGCGATATCTTGATTTTCGTGGTGTTTCCAGCTGAGATATGCATTTTCTGCGATAATCTTGGTGAGTCTTCTGTCAGAAGTATGTAGAATCATCTAGATCGCTCTTTTCGAGCTATTTAATGCGAGAAACACGTTTTCTGGTGTATTCACCACTCCACAGTACGTTTGACATGCAGAACCGGAGATATCTTGGTTTCGGTCGGGTTTCAAGCTGAGATATGCATTTTCTACCATAATCTTGGTGAGACTTCTGTCAGAAGTATGCAGAATCTTCGAGAACGCTCTTTTCGAGCTACATAATACGGGAAACACGATATCTGGTGTTTTCACCACTCCACAGTACGTTTGATGTGCAGAACCGGAGATAACTTGGTTTTCGTGAGGTTTCAAGCTGAGATATGTATTTTCTGCGATAATCTTGGTGAGACTTCATTCAGAAGTATGCAGAATCATCTAGATCGCTCTTTTCGAGCTATTTAATGCGAGAAACACGTTATCTGGGTTTTTCACCACTCCACAGTACGTTTGATGTGCAGAACCGGAGATAACTGGGTTTTCGTGAGGTTTCAAGCTGAGATATGCATTTTCTGCGATAATATTGCTGAGACTTCAGTCAGAAGGATGCAGAATCATCTAGATCGCTCGTTTCGAGCTATTTAATGCGAAAAAACAATTTTTCTGGTGTTTTCAACATTCCACAGTGCGTTTGATATGCAGAACAGGCGATATCTTGGTTTTCGTGGGTTTTCAAGCTGAGATATGAATTTTCTGCGATACTCTTGGTGAGACTTCTGTCAGAAGTATGCAGAATCTTCGAGAACGCTCTTTTCGAGCTGCTTAATGCGAGAAATACGTTTTCTGGTGTTTTCACCACTCCACAGTACGTTTGACATGCAGAACCGGAGATATCTTGGTTTCGGTCGGGTTTCAAGCTGAGATATGCATTTTCTACGATATTCTTGGTGAGACTTCTGTCGGTAGTATGCAGAATCTCCGAGAACGCTCTTTTCGAGCTACTTAATGCGAGAAACACGTTTTCTGGTGCTTTCACCACACCACAGTCCGTTTGATGCGCTGAACCGGAGATAACTTGGTTTTTTTTGAGGTTTCAAGCTGAGATATGCATTTTCTGCGATCATCTTGGTGAGACTTCAGTCAGAAGTATGCAGAATCATCTAGATCGCTCTTTTCGAGCCATTTAAATCGAGAAACACGGTTTCTGGTGTTTTCGCCACCCCACAGTGCGTTTGATATGCAGAACCGGCGATATATTGGTTTCTGTCGGGTTTCAAGCTGAGATATGCATTTTCTGCGATAACCTTGGTGAGACTTCTGTCAGAAGTATGCAGAATCATCTAGATCGCTCTTTTCGAGCTATTTAATTCGAGAAACACGTTTTCTGGTGTTTTCACCACACCACAGTGCGTTTGATGTGCGGAACCGGAGATAACTTGGTTTTCGTGTGGTTTCAAGCTGAGATATGCATTTTCTGCGATAACCTTGTTGAGACTTCTGTCAGAAGTATGCAGAATCATCTAGATCGCTCTTTTCGAGCTATTTAATTCAGGAAACACGTTTTCTGGAGTTTTCACCACACCACAGTCCGTTTGATGTGCAGTACCGGAGATAACTTGGTTTTCGTGTGGTTTCAAGCTGAGATATGCATTTTCTGCGATAATCTTGGTGAGACTTCAGTCAGAAGTATGCAGAATCTTCGAGATCGCACTTTTCGAGCTATTTAATGTGAAAAAACAAGTTTTCTGGTGTTTTCAACATTCCACAGTGCGTTTGATATGCAGAACCGGCGATATCTTGATTTTCGTGGTGTTTCCAGCTGAGATATGCATTTTCTGCGATAATCTTGGTGAGTCTTCTGTCAGTAGTATGTAGAATCATCTAGATCGCTCTTTTCGAGCTATTTAATGCGAGAAACACGTTTTCTGGTGTATTCACCACTCCACAGTACGTTTGACATGCAGAACCAGAGATATCTTGGTTACGGTCGGGTTTCAAGCTGAGATATGCATTTTCTACGATAATCTTGGTGAGACTTCTGTCAGAAGTATGCAGAATCTTCGAGAACGCTCTTTTCGAGCCATTTAATGCGAGAAACACGTTTTCTGGTGTTTTCACCACTCCACAGTGCGTTTGACATGCAGAACCGGAGATATCGTGGTTTCGGTCGGGTTTCAAGCTGAGATATGCATTTTCTACGATAATCTTGGAGAGACTTCTGTCAGAAGTATGCAGAATCTTCGAGAACGCTCTTTTCGAGCTATTTAATGCGAGAAACACGTTTTCTGGTGTTTTCACCACACCACAGTCCGTATGATGTGCAGAACCGGAGATAACTTGGTTTTCGTGAGGTTTTAAGCTGAGATATGCATTTTCTGCGATAATATTGGTGATACTTCAGTCAGAAGTATGCAGAATCATCTAGATCGCTCGTTTCGAGCTATTTAATGCGAAAAAACCAGTTTTCTGGTGTTTTCAACATTCCACAGTGCGTTTGATATGCAGAACCGGCGATATCTTGATTTTCGTGGTGGTTCCAGCTGAGATATGCATTTTCTGCGATAATCTTGGTGAGTCTTCTGTCAGAAGTATGTAGAATCATCTAGATCGCTCTTTTCGAGCTATTTAATGCGAGAAACACGTTTTCTGGTGTATTCACCACTGCACAGTACGTTTGACATGCAGAACCAGAGATATCCTGGTTTCGGTCGGGTTTCAAGCTGAGATATGCATTTTCTACGATAATCTTGGTGAGACTTCTGTCAGAAGTATGCAGAATCTTCGAGAAAGCTCTTTTCGAGCTACATAATACGGGAAACACGTTATCTGGTGTTTTCACCACTCCACAGTACGTTTGATGTGCAGAACCGGAGATAACTTGGTTTTCGTGAGGTTTCAAGCTGAGATATGGATTTTCTGCGATAATCTTGGTGAGTCTTCTGTCAGAAGTATGTAGAATCATCTAGATCGCTCTTTTCGAGCTATTTAATGCGAGAAACACGTTTTCTGGTGTATTCACCACTGCACAGTACGTTTGACATGCAGAACCAGAGATATCCTGGTTTCGGTCGGGTTTCAAGCTGAGATATGCATTTTCTACGATAATCTTGGTGAGACTTCTGTCAGAAGTATGCAGAATCTTCGAGAACGCTCTTTTCGAGCTACATAATACGGGAAACACGTTTTCTGGTGTTTTCAACATTCCACAGTGCGTTTGATATGCAGAACCGGCGATATGTTGCTTTTCGTGGGTTTTCAAGCTGAGATATGAATTTTCTGCGATACTCTTGGTGAGACTTCTGTCAGAAGTATGCAGAATCTTCGAGAACGCTCTTTTCGAGCTGCTTAATGCGAGAAATACGTTTTCTGGTGTTTTCACCACTCCACAGTACGTTTGATGTGCAGAACCGGAGATAACTTGGTGTTCGTGAGATTTCAAGCTTAGATATGGAGTTACTGCGATAATCTTGGTGATACTTCAGTCAGAAGTATGCAGAATTATCTAGATCGCTCTTTTCGAGCTATTTAATGCGAGATACACGTTATCTGGTGTTTTCACCATTCCACAGTGTGTTTGATATGCAGAAACGGCGACATCTTGGATTTCGTCGGGGTTCAAACTGAGATATGCATTTTCTACGATAATCTTGATGAGACTTCTGTCAGAAGCATACAGAATCATCGGGATCGCTCTTTTCGAGCTATTTAATGGGAGAAACTCGTTATCTCCTGTTTTCACCACTCCACAGTGCGTTTGATATGCAGAACCGACGACATCTTGGCTTTCGTCGGGTATCAAGCTGAGATATGCATTTTCAGCGATAATATTGCTGAGACTTCAGTCAGAAGGATGCAGAATCATCTAGATCGCTCGTTTCGAGCTATTTAATGCGAAAAAACAAGTTTTCTGGTGTTTTCAACATTCCACAGTGCGTTTGATATGCAGAACCGGCGATATCTTGCTTTTCGTGGGTTTTCAAGCTGAGATATGAATTTTCTGCGATACTCTTGGTGAGACTTCTGTCAGAAGTATGCAGAATCTTCGAGAACGCTCTTTTCGAGCTGATTAATGCGAGAAATACGTTTTCTGGTGTTTTCACCACTCCACATTACGTTTGATGTGCAGAACCGGAGACAACTTGGTGTTCGTGAGATTTCAAGCTTAGATATGGAGTTTCTGCGATAATCTTGGTGATACTTCAGTAAGAAGTATGCAGAATCATCGGGATCGCTCTTTTCGAGCTATTTAATGGGAGAAACACGTTATCTGCTGTTTTCACCACTCCACAGTGTGTTTGATATGCAGAACCGACGACATCTTGGCTTTCGTCGGGTATCAAGCTGAGATATGCATTTTCTGCGATAATATTGCTGACACTTCAGTCAGAAGTATGCAGAATCATCTAGATCGCTCGTTTCGAGCTATTTAATGCGAAAAAACAAGTTTTCTGGTGTTTTCAACATTCCACAGAGCGTTTGATATGCAGAACCGGCGATATCTTGATTTTCGTGGTGTTTCCAGCTGAGATATGCATTTTCTGCGATAATCTTGGTGCGTCTTCTGTCAGAAGTATGTAGAATCATCTAGATCGCTCTTTTCGAGCTATTTAATGCGAGAAACACGTTTTCTGGTGTATTCACCACTCCACAGTACGTTTGACATGCAGAACCGGAGATATCGTGGTTTCGGTCGGGTTTCAAGCTGAGATATGCATTTTCTACGATATTCTTGGTGAGACTTCTGTCGGAATTTAGCAGAATCTTCGAGAACGCTCTTTTCGAGCTACTTAATGCGAGAAACACGTATTCTGGTGCTTTCACCACACCACAGTCCGTTTGATGCGCAGAACCGGCGACATCTTCGATTTCGTCGGGTTTCAAGCTGAGATATGCATTTTCTGCGATAATCTTGGTGAGACTTCAGTCAGAAGTATGCAGAATCATCTAGATCGCTCGTTTCGAGCTATTTAATGCGAAAAAACAAGTTTTCAGGTGTTTTCAACATTCCACAGTCCGTTTGATGCGCAGAACCGGAGATAACTTGGTTTTTGGTGAGGTTTCAAGCTGAGATATGCATTTTCTGCGATCATCTTGGTGAGACTTCAGTCAGAAGTATGCAGAATCATCTAGATCGCTCTTTTCGAGCTATTTAAATCGAGAAACACGTTTTCTGGTGTTTTCGCCACCCCACAGAGCGTTTGATGTGCAGAACCGGAGATAACTTGGTTTTCGTGAGGTTTCAAGCTGAGATATGCATTTTCTGCGATAATCTTGGTGAGACTTCAGTCAGAAGTATGCGGAATCATCTAGATCGCTCTTTTCGAGCTATTTAATTCGAGAAACACGTTTTCTGGTGTTTTCGCCACCCCACAGTCCGTTTGATGTGCAGAACCGGAGATAACTTGGTTTTCGTGAGGTTTCAAGCTGAGATATGCATTTTCTGCGATAATCTTGGTGAGACTTCAGTCAGAAGCATGCAGAATCTTCGAGATCGCTCTTTTCGAGCTATTTAATGTGAAAAAACAAGTTTTCTGGTGTTTTCAACATTCCACATTGCGTTTGATATGCAGAACCGGCGATATCTTGATTTTCGTGGTGTTTCCAGCTGAGATATGCATTTTCTGCGATAATCTTGGTGAGTCTTCTGTCAGAAGTATGTAGAATCATCTAGATCGCTCTTTTCGAGCTATTTAATGCGAGAAACACGTTTTCTGGTGTATTCACCACTCCACAGTACGTTTGACACGCAGAACCGGAGATATCTTGGTTTCGGTCGGGTTTCAAGCTGAGATATGCATTTTCTACGATATTCTTGGTGAGACTTCTGTCGGAATTATGCAGAATCTTCGAGAACGCTCTTTTCGAGCTATTTAATGCGAGAAACACGTTATCTGGTGTTTTCACCACTCCACAGTACGTTTGATGTGCAGAACCGGAGATAACTTGGTTTTCGTGAGGTTTCAAGCTGAGATATGGATTTTCTGCGATAATCTTGGTGAGACTTCATTCAGAAGTATGCAGAATCATCTAGATCGCTCTTTTCGAGCTATTTAATGCGAGAAACACGTTATCTGGGTTTTTCACCACTCCACAGTACGTTTGATGTGCAGAACCGGAGATAACTTGGTTTTCATGAGGTTTCAAGCTGAGATATGCATTTTCTGCGATAATCTTGGTGATACTTCAGTCAGAAGTATGCAGAATCATCTAGATCGCTCTTTTCGAGCTATTTAATGCGAGATACACGTTATCTGGTGTTTTCACCTTTCCACAGTGTGTTTGATATGCAGAACCGGCGACATCTTGGATTTCGTCGGGGTTCAAACTGAGATATGCATTTTCTACGATAATCTTGATGAGACTTCTGTCAGAAGCATACAGAATCATCGGGATCGCTCTTTTCGAGCTATTTAAATCGAGAAACACGTTTTCTGGTGTTTTCGCGACCCCACAGTGCGTTTGATGTGCAGAACCGGAGATAACTTGGTTTTCGTGAGGTTTCAAGCTGAGATATGCATTTTCTGCGATCATCTTGGTGAGACTTCAGTCAGAAGTATGCAGAATCATCTAGATCGCTCGTTTCGAGCTATTTAATGCGAAAAAACAAATTTTCTGGTGTTTTCAATATTCCACAGTCCGTTTGATGCGCAGAACCGGAGATAACTTGGTTTTTGGTGAGGTTTCAAGCTGAGATATGCATTTTCTGCGATCATCTTGGTGAGACTTCAGTCAGAAGTATGCAGAAACCTCGAGAACGCTCTTTTCGAGCTACATAATACGGGAAACACGTTATCTGTTGTTTTCACCACTCCACAGTACGTTTGATGTGCAGAACCGGAGATAACTTGGTTTTCGTGAGCTTTCAAGCTGAGATATGCATTTTCTGCGATAATCATGGTGAGACTTCAGTCAGAAGTATGCAGAATCATCTAGATCGCTCTTTTCGAGCTATTTAATGCGAGAAACACGTTATCTGGGTTTTTCACCACTCCACAGTACGTTTGATGTGCAGAACCGGAGATAACTTGGATTTCGTGAGGTTTCAAGCTGAGATATGCATTTTCTGCGATAATATTGCTGAGACTTCAGTCAGAAGTATGCAGAATCATCTAGATCGCTCGTTTCGAGCTATTTAATGCGAAAAAACAAGTTTTCAGGTGTTTTCAACATTCCACAGTCCGTTTGATGCGCAGAACCGGAGATAACTTGGTTTTTGGTGAGGTTTCAAGCTGAGATATGCCTTTTCTGCGATCATCTTGGTGAGACATCAGTCAGAAGTATGCAGAATCATCTAGATCGCTCTTTTCGAGCTATTTAAATCGAGAAACACGTTTTCTGGTGTTTTCGCCACCCCACAGAGCGTTTGATGTGCAGAACCGGAGATAACTTGGTTTTCGTGAGATTTCAAGCTGAGATATGCATTTTCTGCGATAATCTTGGTGAGACTTCAGTCAGAAGTATGCAGAATAATCTAGATCGCTCTTTTCGAGCTATTTAAATCGAGAAACACGTTTTCTGGTGTTTTCGCCACCCCACAGTCCGTTTGATGTGCAGAACCGGAGATAACTTGGTTTTCGTGAGGTTTCAAGCTGAGATATGCATTTTCTGCGATAATCTTGGTGAGACTTCAGTCAGAAGCATGCAGAATCTTCGAGATCGCTCTTTTCGAGCTATTTAATGTGAAAAAACAAGTTTTCTGGTGTATTCAACATTCCACATTGCGTTTGATATGCAGAACCGGCGATATCTTGATTTTCGTGGTGTTTCCAGCTGAGATATGCATTTTCTGCGATAATCTTGGTGAGTCTTATGTCAGAAGTATGTAGAATCATCTAGATCGCTCTTTTCGAGCTATTTAATGCGAGAAACACGTTTTCTGGTGTATTCCCCACTCCACAGTACGTTTGACATGCAGAACCGGAGATAACTTGGTTTTCGTGAGGTTTCAAGCTGAGATATGCATTTTCTGCGATAATCTTTGTGAGACTTCGGTCAGAAGTATGCAGAATCATCTAGATCGCTCTTTTCGAGCTATTTAATGTGAAAAAACAAGTTTTCTGGTGTTTTCAACATTCCACATTGCGTTTGATATGCAGAACCGGCGATATCTTGATTTTCGTGGTGTTTCCAGCTGAGATATGCATTTTCTGCGATAATCTTGGTGAGTCTTATGTCAGAAGTATGTAGAATCATCTAGATCGCTCTTTTCGAGCTATTTAATGCGAGAAACACGTTTTCTGGTGTATTCCCCACTCCACAGTACGTTTGACATGCAGAACCGGAGATAACTTGGTTTTCGTGAGGTTTCAAGCTGAGATATGCATTTTCTGCGATAATCTTGGTGAGTCTTCTGTCAGAAGTATGTAGAATCATCTAGATCGCTCTTTTCGAGCTATTTAATGCGAGAAACACGTTTTCTGGTGTATTCACCACTCCACAGTACGTTTGATGTGCAGAACCGGAGATAACTTGGTTTTCGTGAGGTTTCAAGCTGAGATATGCATTTTCTGCGATAATATTGCTGAGACTTCAGTCAGAAGGATGCACAATCATCTAGATCGCTCGTTTCGAGCTATTTAATGCGAAAAAACAATTTTTCTGGTGTTTTCAACATTCCACAGTGCGTTTGATATGCAGAACCGGCGATATCTTGGTTTTCGTGGGTTTTCAAGCTGAGATATGAATTTTCTGCGATACTCTTGGTGAGACTTCTGTCAGAAGTATGCAGAATCTTCGAGAACGCTCTTCTCGAGCTGCTTAATGCGAGAAATACGTTTTCTGGTGTTTTCACCACTCCACAGTACGTTTGACATGCAGAACCGGAGATATCTTGGTTTCGGTCGGGTTTCAAGCTGAGATATGCATTTTCTACGATATTCTTGGTGAGACTTCTGTCGGAAGTATGCAGAATCATCTAGATCGCTCTTTTCGAGCTATTTAAATCGAGAAACACGTTTTCTGGTGTTTTCGCCGCCCCACAGTCCGTTTGATGTGCAGAACCGGAGATAACTTGGTTTTCGTGAGGTTTCAAGCTGAGATATGCATTTTCTGCGATAATCTTGGTGAGACTTCAGTCAGAAGCATGCAGAATCTTCGAGATCGCTCTTTTCGAGCTATTTAATGTGAAAAAACAAGTTTTCTGGTGTTTTCAACATTCCACAGTGCGTTTGATATGCAGAACCGGCGATATCTTGATTTTCGTGGTGTTTCCAGCTGAGATATGCATTTTCTGCTATAATCTTGGTGAGTCTTCTGTCAGAAGTATGTAGAATCATCTAGATCGCTCTTTTCGAGATATTTAATGCGAGAAACACGTTTTCTGGTGTATTCACCACTCCACAGTACGTTTGACATGCAGAACCGGAGATATCTTGGTTTCGGTCGGGTTTCAAGCTGAGATATGCATTTTCTACGATAATCTTGGTGAGACTTCTGTCAGAAGTATGCAGAAACTTCGAGAACGCTCTTTTCGAGCTACATAATACGGGAAACACGTTATCTGGTGTTTTCACCACTCCACAGTACGTTTGATGTGCAGAACCGGAGATAACTTGGTTTTCGTGAGGTTTCAATCTGGGATATGGATTTTCTGCGATAATCTTGGTGAGACTTCATTCAGAAGTATGCAGAATCATCTAGATCGCTCTTTTCGAGCTATTTAATGCGAGAAACACGTTATCTGGGTTTTTCACCACTCCACAGTACGTTTGATGTGCAGAACCGGAGATAACTTGGTTTTCGTGAGGTTTCAAGCTGAGATATGCATTTTCTGCGATAATATTGCTGAGACTTCAGTCAGAAGGATGCACAATCATCTAGATCGCTCGTTTCGAGCTATTTAATGCGAAAAAACAATTTTTCTGGTGTTTTCAATATTCCACAGTGCGTTTGATATGCAGAACCGGCGATATCTTGGTTTTCGTGGGTTTTCAAGCTGAGATATGAATTTTCTGCGATACTCTTGGTGAGACTTCTGTCAGAAGTATGCAGAATCTGCGAGAACGCTCTTTTCGAGCTACTTAATGCGAGAAACACGTTTTCTGGTGCTTTCACCACACCACAGTCCGTTTGATGCGCTGAACCGGAGATAACTTGGTTTTTGGTGAGGTTTCAAGCTGAGATATGCATTTTCTGCGATCATCTTGGTGAGACTTCAGTCAGAAGTATGCAGAATCATCTAGATCGCTCTTTTCGAGCCATTTAAATCGAGAAACACGGTTTCTGGTGTTTTCGCCACCCCACAGTGCGTTTGATATGCAGAACCGGCGATATATTGGTTTCTGTCCGGTATCAAGCTGAGATATGCATTTTCTGCGATAACCTTGGTGAGACTTCTGTCAGAAGTATGCAGAATCATCTAGATCGCTCTTTTCGAGCTATTTAATGCGACTAACACGTTTTCTGGTGTTTTCACCACACCACAGTCCGTTTGATGTGCAGAACCGGAGATAACTTGGTTTTCGTGAGGTTTTAAGCTGAGATATGCATTTTCTGCGATAATATTGGTGAGACGTCAGTCAGAAGTATGCAGAATCATCTAGATCGCTCGTTTCGAGCTATTTAATGCGAAAAAACAAGTTTTCTGGTGTTTTCAACATTCCACAGTGCGTTTGATATGCAGAACCGGCGATATCTTGATTTTAGTGGTGTTTCCAGCTGAGATATGCATTTTCTGCGATAATCTTGGGGAGTCTTCTGTCAGAAGTATGTAGAATCATCTAGATCGCTCTTTTCGAGCTATTTAATGCGAGAAACACGTTTTCTGGTGTATTCACCACTCCACAGTACGTTTGACATGCAGAACCAGAGATATCTTGGTTTCGGTCGGGTTTCAAGCTGAGATATGCATTTTCTACGATAATCTTGGTGAGACTTCTGTCAGAAGTATGCAGAATCTTCGAGAACGCTCTTTTCGAGCTATTTAATGCGACAAACACGTTTTCTGGTGTTTTCACCACACCACAGTCCGTTTGATGTGCAGAACCGGAGATAACTTGGTTTTCGTGAGGTTTTAAGCTGAGATATGCATTTTCTGCGATAATATTGGTGAGACTTCAGTCAGAAGTATGCAGAATCATCTAGATCGCTCGTTTCGAGCTATTTAATGCGAAAAAACAAGTTTTCTGGTGTTTTCAACACTCCGCAGTGCGTTTGATATGCAGAACCGGCGATATCTTGATTTTAGTGGTGTTTCCAGCTGATATATGCATTTTCTGCGATAATCTTGGTGAGTCTTCTGTCAGAAGTATGTAGAATCATCTAGATCGCTCTTTTCGAGCTATTTAATGCGAGAAACACGTTTTCTGGTGTATTCACCACTCCACAGTACGTTTGATATGCAGAACCGGAGATATCTTGGTTTCGGTCGGGTTTCAAGCTGAGATATGCATTTTCTACCATAATCTTGGTGAGACTTCTGTCAGAAGTATGCAGAATCTTCGAGAACGCTCTTTTCGAGCTACATAATACGGGAAACACGATATCTGGTGTTTTCACCACTCCACAGTACGTTTGATGTGCAGAACCGGAGATAACTTGGTTTTCGTGAGGTTTCAAGCTGAGATATGTATTTTCTGCGATAATCTTGGTGAGACTTCATTCAGAAGTATGCAGAATCATCTAGATCGCTCTTTTCGAGCTATTTAATGCGAGAAACACGTTATCTGGGTTTTTCACCACTCCACAGTACGTTTGATGTGCAGAACCGGAGATAACTGGGTTTTCGTGAGGTTTCAAGCTGAGATATGCATTTACTGCGATAATATTGCTGAGACTTCAGTCAGAAGGATGCAGAATCATCTAGATCGCTCGTTTCGAGCTATTTAATGCGAAAAAACAATTTTTCTGGTGTTTTCAACATTCCACAGTGCGTTTGATATGCAGAACAGGCGATATCTTGGTTTTCGTGGGTTTTCAAGCTGAGATATGAATTTTCTGCGATACTCTTGGTGAGACTTCTGTCAGAAGTATGCAGAATCTTCGAGAACGCTCTTTTCGAGCTGCTTAATGCGAGAAATACGTTTTCTGGTGTTTTCACCACTCCACAGTACGTTTGACATGCAGAACCGGAGATATCTTGGTTTCGGTCGGGTTTCAAGCTGAGATATGCATTTTCTACGATATTCTTGGTGAGACTTCTGTCGGTAGTATGCAGAATCTCCGAGAACGCTCTTTTCGAGCTACTTAATGCGAGAAACACGTTTTCTGGTGCTTTCACCACACCACAGTCCGTTTGATGCGCTGAACCGGAGATAACTTGGTTTCGGTCGGGTTTCAAGCTGAGATATGCATTTTCTACGATATTCTTGGTGAGACTTCTGTCAGAAGTATGCAGAATCATCTAGATCGCTCTTTTCGAGCTATTTAATTCGAGAAACACGTTTTCTGGAGTTTTCACCACACCACAGTCCGTTTGATGTGCAGTACCGGAGATAACTTGGTTTTCGTGTGGTTTCAAGCTGAGATATGCATTTTCTGCGATAATCTTGGTGAGACTTCAGTCAGAAGTATGCAGAATCTTCGAGATCGCACTTTTCGAGCTATTTAATGTGAAAAAACAAGTTTTCTGGTGTTTTCAACATTCCACAGTGCGTTTGATATGCAGAACCGGCGATATCTTGATTTTCGTGGTGTTTCCAGCTGAGATATGAATTTTCTGCGATACTCTTGGTGAGACTTCTGTCAGAAGTATGCAGAATCTTCGAGAACGCTCTTTTCGAGCTGCTTAATGCGAGAAATACGTTTTCTGGTGTTTTCACCACTCCACAGTACGTTTGACATGCAGAACCGGAGATATCTTGGTTTCGGTCGGGTTTCAAGCTGAGATATGCATTTTCTACGATATTCTTGGTGAGACTTCTGTCGGTAGTATGCAGAATCTCCGAGAACGCTCTTTTCGAGCTACTTAATGCGAGAAACACGTTTTCTGGTGCTTTCACCACACCACAGTCCGTTTGATGCGCTGAACCGGAGATAACTTGGTTTCGGTCGGGTTTCAAGCTGAGATATGCATTTTCTACGATATTCTTGGTGAGACTTCTGTCAGAAGTATGCAGAATCATCTAGATCGCTCTTTTCGAGCTATTTAATTCGAGAAACACGTTTTCTGGAGTTTTCACCACACCACAGTACGTTTGATGTGCAGAACCGGATATAACTTGGTTTTCGTGAGGTTTCAAGCTGAGATATGGATTTTCTGCGATAATCTTGGTGAGACTTCATTCAGAAGTATGCAGAATCGTCTAGATCGCTCTTTTCGAGCTATTTAATGCGAGAAACACGTTATTTGGGTTTTTCTCCACCCCACAGTACGTTTGATGTGCAGAACCGGAGATAACTTGGTTTTCGTGAGGTTTCAAGCTGAGATATGCATTTTCTGCGACAATATTGCTGATACTTCAGTCAGAAGGATGCAGAATCATCTAGATCGCTCGTTTCGAGCTATTTAATGCGAAAAAACAAGTTTTCTGGTGTTTTCAACATTCCACAGTGCGTTTGATATGCAGAACCGGCGATATCTTGCTTTTCGTGGGGTTTCAAGCTGAGATATGAATTTTCTGCGATACTCTTGGTGAGACTTCTGTCAGAAGTATGCAGAATTTTCGAGAACGCTCTTTTCGAGCTGCTTAGTGCGAGAAATACGTTTTCTGGTGTTTTCACCACTCCACAGTACGTTTGATGTGCAGAACCGGAGATAACTTGGTGTTCGTGAGATTTCAAGCTGAGATATGGATTTTCTGCGATGATGTTGGTGAGACTTCAGTCAGAAGTATGCAGAATCATTTAGATCACTCTTTTCGAGCTATTTAATGTGAAAAAACAAGTTTTCTGGTGTTTTCAACATTCCACAGTGCGTTTTAAAGGCAGAACCGGCGATATCTTGATTTTCGTGGTGTTTCCAGCTGAGATATGCATTTTCTGCGATAATCTTGGTGAATCTTCTGTCAGAAGTATGCATAATCATCGAAATCCCTCTTTGCGAGATATTTAATGCGAGAAACACGTTATCTGGTGTTTTCACCACTCCACAGTGCGTTTGATATGCAGAACCGGCGACATCTTGGATTTCGTAGGGTTTCAAGCTGAGATATGCATTTTCTACGATAATCTTGGTGAGACTTCTGTCAGAAGTATACAGAATCTTCGAGATCGTTCTTTTCGAGCTACTTAATGCGAGATACACGATTTCGGGTGTTTTCACCACTCCACAGTGCGTTTGATATGCAGAACCGGCGACATCTTGGATTTCGTCGGGGTTCAAACTGAGATATGCATTTTCTGCGATAATCTTGGTGAGTCCTCTATCAGAAGTATGCAGAATCAACGAGATCCCCCTTTGCGAGCTATTTAATGCGAGAAACACGTTTTCTGGTTGTTTTCACCACTCCACAGTGTGTTTGACATGCAGAACCGGCGATATCTTGCTTTTCGTGGGTTTTCAAGCTGAGATATGAATTTTCTGCGATACTCTTGGTGAGACTTCTGTCAGAAGTATGCAGAATTTTCGAGAACGCTCTTTTCGAGCTATTTAATGTGAAAAAACAGGTTTTCTGGTGTTTTCAACATTCCACAGTGCGTTTAAAAGGCAGAACCGGCGATATCTTGATTTTCGTGGTGTTTCCAGCTGAGATATGCATTTTCTGCGATAATCTTGGTGACACTTCTGTCAGAAGTATGCAGAATCATCTAGATCGCTCTTTTCGAGCTATTTAATTCGAGAAACACGTTATCTGGTTGTTTTCACCACTCCACAGTGTGTTTGATATGCAGAAGCGGCGACATCTTGATTTTCGTGAGGTTTCAAGCTGAGATATGCATTTTCTGCGATAATCTTGGTGCGACTTCAGTCAGAAGTATGCAGAATCATCGAGATCGCTCTGCTCGAGCTATTTAATGCGAGAAACACGTTTTCTGGTGTATTCACCACTCCACAGTACGTTTGACATGCAGAATCGGCGATATCATGGTTTTCGTGGGTTTTCAAGCTGAGATATGAATTTTCTTTGATAATCTTGGTGAGACTTCAGTCAGAAGTATGCAGAATCATCGAGATCGCTCCTTTCGAGCTATTTAATGCGAGAAACACGTTATCTGGTGTTTTCACCACTCCACAGTGCGTTTGATATGCAGAACCGGCGACATCTTGGATTTCGTCGGGTTTCAAGCTGAGATATGCAGTTTCTACGATAACCTTGGCGAGACTTCAGTCAGAAGTATGCAGAATCATCGAGATCGCTCCTTTCGTGCTATTTAATGCGAGAAACACGTTATCTGGTGTTTTCACCACTCCACAGTGCGTTTGATATGCAGAACCGGCGACATCTTGGATTTCGTCGGGTTTCAAGCTGAGAGATGCATTTTCTGCGATAATCTTGGTGACACTTCTGTCAGAAGTATGCAGAATCATCTAGATCGCTCTTTTCGAGCTATTTAATTCGAGAAACACGTTATCTGGTTGTTTTCACCACTCCACAGTGTGTTTGATATGCAGAAGCGGCGACATCTTGATTTTCGTGAGGTTTCAAGCTGAGATATGCATTTTCTGCGATCATCTTGGTGAGACTTCAGTCAGAAGTATGCAGAATCATCGCGATCGCTCTTTTCGAGCAATTTAATGTGAAAAAACTAGTTTTCTGGTGTTATCAACATTCCACAGAGCGTTTTATATGCAGAACCGGCGATATATTGGTTTCTGTCCGGTATCAAGCTGAGATATGCATTTTCTGCGATAACCTTGGTGAGACTTCTGTCAGAAGTATGCAGAATCATCTAGATCGCTCTTTTCGAGCTATTTAATGCGACTAACACGTTTTCTGGTGTTTTCACCACACCACAGTCCGTTTGATGTGCAGAACCGGAGATAACTTGGTTTTCGTGAGGTTTTAAGCTGAGATATGCATTTTCTGCGATAATATTGGTGAGACGTCAGTCAGAAGTATGCAGAATCATCTAGATCGCTCGTTTCGAGCTATTTAATGCGAAAAAACAAGTTTTCTGGTGTTTTCAACATTCCACAGTGCGTTTGATATGCAGAACCGGCGATATCTTGATTTTAGTGGTGTTTCCAGCTGAGATATGCATTTTCTGCGATAATCTTGGGGAGTCTTCTGTCAGAAGTATGTAGAATCATCTAGATCGCTCTTTTCGAGCTATTTAATGCGAGAAACACGTTTTCTGGTGTATTCACCACTCCACAGTACGTTTGACATGCAGAACCAGAGATATCTTGGTTTCGGTCGGGTTTCAAGCTGAGATATGCATTTTCTACGATAATCTTGGTGAGACTTCTGTCAGAAGTATGCAGAATCTTCGAGAACGCTCTTTTCGAGCTATTTAATGCGACAAACACGTTTTCTGGTGTTTTCACCACACCACAGTCCGTTTGATGTGCAGAACCGGAGATAACTTGGTTTTCGTGAGGTTTTAAGCTGAGATATGCATTTTCTGCGATAATATTGGTGAGACTTCAGTCAGAAGTATGCAGAATCATCTAGATCGCTCGTTTCGAGCTATTTAATGCGAAAAAACAAGTTTTCTGGTGTTTTCAACACTCCGCAGTGCGTTTGATATGCAGAACCGGCGATATCTTGATTTTAGTGGTGTTTCCAGCTGATATATGCATTTTCTGCGATAATCTTGGTGAGTCTTCTGTCAGAAGTATGTAGAATCATCTAGATCGCTCTTTTCGAGCTATTTAATGCGAGAAACACGTTTTCTGGTGTATTCACCACTCCACAGTACGTTTGATATGCAGAACCGGAGATATCTTGGTTTCGGTCGGGTTTCAAGCTGAGATATGCATTTTCTACCATAATCTTGGTGAGACTTCTGTCAGAAGTATGCAGAATCTTCGAGAACGCTCTTTTCGAGCTACATAATACGGGAAACACGATATCTGGTGTTTTCACCACTCCACAGTACGTTTGATGTGCAGAACCGGAGATAACTTGGTTTTCGTGAGGTTTCAAGCTGAGATATGTATTTTCTGCGATAATCTTGGTGAGACTTCATTCAGAAGTATGCAGAATCATCTAGATCGCTCTTTTCGAGCTATTTAATGCGAGAAACACGTTATCTGGGTTTTTCACCACTCCACAGTACGTTTGATGTGCAGAACCGGAGATAACTGGGTTTTCGTGAGGTTTCAAGCTGAGATATGCATTTACTGCGATAATATTGCTGAGACTTCAGTCAGAAGGATGCAGAATCATCTAGATCGCTCGTTTCGAGCTATTTAATGCGAAAAAACAATTTTTCTGGTGTTTTCAACATTCCACAGTGCGTTTGATATGCAGAACAGGCGATATCTTGGTTTTCGTGGGTTTTCAAGCTGAGATATGAATTTTCTGCGATACTCTTGGTGAGACTTCTGTCAGAAGTATGCAGAATCTTCGAGAACGCTCTTTTCGAGCTGCTTAATGCGAGAAATACGTTTTCTGGTGTTTTCACCACTCCACAGTACGTTTGACATGCAGAACCGGAGATATCTTGGTTTCGGTCGGGTTTCAAGCTGAGATATGCATTTTCTACGATATTCTTGGTGAGACTTCTGTCGGTAGTATGCAGAATCTCCGAGAACGCTCTTTTCGAGCTACTTAATGCGAGAAACACGTTTTCTGGTGCTTTCACCACACCACAGTCCGTTTGATGCGCTGAACCGGAGATAACTTGGTTTCGGTCGGGTTTCAAGCTGAGATATGCATTTTCTACGATATTCTTGGTGAGACTTCTGTCAGAAGTATGCAGAATCATCTAGATCGCTCTTTTCGAGCTATTTAATTCGAGAAACACGTTTTCTGGAGTTTTCACCACACCACAGTCCGTTTGATGTGCAGTACCGGAGATAACTTGGTTTTCGTGTGGTTTCAAGCTGAGATATGCATTTTCTGCGATAATCTTGGTGAGACTTCAGTCAGAAGTATGCAGAATCTTCGAGATCGCACTTTTCGAGCTATTTAATGTGAAAAAACAAGTTTTCTGGTGTTTTCAACATTCCACAGTGCGTTTGATATGCAGAACCGGCGATATCTTGATTTTCGTGGTGTTTCCAGCTGAGATATGAATTTTCTGCGATACTCTTGGTGAGACTTCTGTCAGAAGTATGCAGAATCTTCGAGAACGCTCTTTTCGAGCTGCTTAATGCGAGAAATACGTTTTCTGGTGTTTTCACCACTCCACAGTACGTTTGACATGCAGAACCGGAGATATCTTGGTTTCGGTCGGGTTTCAAGCTGAGATATGCATTTTCTACGATATTCTTGGTGAGACTTCTGTCGGTAGTATGCAGAATCTCCGAGAACGCTCTTTTCGAGCTACTTAATGCGAGAAACACGTTTTCTGGTGCTTTCACCACACCACAGTCCGTTTGATGCGCTGAACCGGAGATAACTTGGTTTCGGTCGGGTTTCAAGCTGAGATATGCATTTTCTACGATATTCTTGGTGAGACTTCTGTCAGAAGTATGCAGAATCATCTAGATCGCTCTTTTCGAGCTATTTAATTCGAGAAACACGTTTTCTGGAGTTTTCACCACACCACAGTACGTTTGATGTGCAGAACCGGATATAACTTGGTTTTCGTGAGGTTTCAAGCTGAGATATGGATTTTCTGCGATAATCTTGGTGAGACTTCATTCAGAAGTATGCAGAATCGTCTAGATCGCTCTTTTCGAGCTATTTAATGCGAGAAACACGTTATTTGGGTTTTTCTCCACCCCACAGTACGTTTGATGTGCAGAACCGGAGATAACTTGGTTTTCGTGAGGTTTCAAGCTGAGATATGCATTTTCTGCGACAATATTGCTGATACTTCAGTCAGAAGGATGCAGAATCATCTAGATCGCTCGTTTCGAGCTATTTAATGCGAAAAAACAAGTTTTCTGGTGTTTTCAACATTCCACAGTGCGTTTGATATGCAGAACCGGCGATATCTTGCTTTTCGTGGGGTTTCAAGCTGAGATATGAATTTTCTGCGATACTCTTGGTGAGACTTCTGTCAGAAGTATGCAGAATTTTCGAGAACGCTCTTTTCGAGCTGCTTAGTGCGAGAAATACGTTTTCTGGTGTTTTCACCACTCCACAGTACGTTTGATGTGCAGAACCGGAGATAACTTGGTGTTCGTGAGATTTCAAGCTGAGATATGGATTTTCTGCGATGATGTTGGTGAGACTTCAGTCAGAAGTATGCAGAATCATTTAGATCACTCTTTTCGAGCTATTTAATGTGAAAAAACAAGTTTTCTGGTGTTTTCAACATTCCACAGTGCGTTTTAAAGGCAGAACCGGCGATATCTTGATTTTCGTGGTGTTTCCAGCTGAGATATGCATTTTCTGCGATAATCTTGGTGAATCTTCTGTCAGAAGTATGCATAATCATCGAAATCCCTCTTTGCGAGATATTTAATGCGAGAAACACGTTATCTGGTGTTTTCACCACTCCACAGTGCGTTTGATATGCAGAACCGGCGACATCTTGGATTTCGTAGGGTTTCAAGCTGAGATATGCATTTTCTACGATAATCTTGGTGAGACTTCTGTCAGAAGTATACAGAATCTTCGAGATCGTTCTTTTCGAGCTACTTAATGCGAGATACACGATTTCGGGTGTTTTCACCACTCCACAGTGCGTTTGATATGCAGAACCGGCGACATCTTGGATTTCGTCGGGGTTCAAACTGAGATATGCATTTTCTGCGATAATCTTGGTGAGTCCTCTATCAGAAGTATGCAGAATCAACGAGATCCCCCTTTGCGAGCTATTTAATGCGAGAAACACGTTTTCTGGTTGTTTTCACCACTCCACAGTGTGTTTGACATGCAGAACCGGCGATATCTTGCTTTTCGTGGGTTTTCAAGCTGAGATATGAATTTTCTGCGATACTCTTGGTGAGACTTCTGTCAGAAGTATGCAGAATTTTCGAGAACGCTCTTTTCGAGCTATTTAATGTGAAAAAACAGGTTTTCTGGTGTTTTCAACATTCCACAGTGCGTTTAAAAGGCAGAACCGGCGATATCTTGATTTTCGTGGTGTTTCCAGCTGAGATATGCATTTTCTGCGATAATCTTGGTGACACTTCTGTCAGAAGTATGCAGAATCATCTAGATCGCTCTTTTCGAGCTATTTAATTCGAGAAACACGTTATCTGGTTGTTTTCACCACTCCACAGTGTGTTTGATATGCAGAAGCGGCGACATCTTGATTTTCGTGAGGTTTCAAGCTGAGATATGCATTTTCTGCGATAATCTTGGTGCGACTTCAGTCAGAAGTATGCAGAATCATCGAGATCGCTCTGCTCGAGCTATTTAATGCGAGAAACACGTTTTCTGGTGTATTCACCACTCCACAGTACGTTTGACATGCAGAATCGGCGATATCATGGTTTTCGTGGGTTTTCAAGCTGAGATATGAATTTTCTTTGATAATCTTGGTGAGACTTCAGTCAGAAGTATGCAGAATCATCGAGATCGCTCCTTTCGAGCTATTTAATGCGAGAAACACGTTATCTGGTGTTTTCACCACTCCACAGTGCGTTTGATATGCAGAACCGGCGACATCTTGGATTTCGTCGGGTTTCAAGCTGAGATATGCAGTTTCTACGATAACCTTGGCGAGACTTCAGTCAGAAGTATGCAGAATCATCGAGATCGCTCCTTTCGTGCTATTTAATGCGAGAAACACGTTATCTGGTGTTTTCACCACTCCACAGTGCGTTTGATATGCAGAACCGGCGACATCTTGGATTTCGTCGGGTTTCAAGCTGAGAGATGCATTTTCTACGATAATCTTGGTGAGACTTCTGTCAGAAGTATGCAGAATCTTCGAGAACGCTCTTTTCGATCTACTTAATGCGAGAAACACGTTTTCTGGTGCTTTCACCACACCACAGTCCGTTTGATGCGCAGAACCGGAGATAACTTGGTTTTTGGTGAGGTTTCAAGCTGAGATATGAATATTCTGCGATAATCTTGGTGAGACTTCAGTCAGAAGTATGCAGAATCATCGCGATCGCTCTTTTCGAGCAATTTAATGTGAAAAAACTAGTTTTCTGGTGTTATCAACATTCCACAGAGCGTTTTATATGCAGAACCGGCGATATCTTGATTTTCGTGGTGTTTCCAGCTGAGATATGCATTTTCTGCGATAATCTTGGTGAGCCTTCTGTCAGAAGTATGCATAATCATCAAGATCCTTCTTTGCGAGCTATTTAATGCGAGAAACACGTTATCTGGTGTTTTCACCACTCCACAGTGCGTTTGATATGCAGAACCGGCGACATCTTGGATTTCGTCGGGTATCAAGCTGAGATATGCATTTTCTACGATAATCTTGGTGAGACTTCAGTGATAAGTGTGCAGAATCATCTAGATCTCTCGTTTCGACCTATTTAATGCGAAAAAACAAGTTTTCTGGTGTTTTCACCACTCCACAGTACGTTTGACATGCAGAACCGGCGACATCTTGATTTTCGTGAGATTTCAAGCTGAGATATGCATTTTCTGCTATAATATTGGTGAGATTTCAGTCAGAAGTATGCAGAATCATCTAGATCGCTCTTTTCGAGCTATCTAATGCGAAAAAACAAGATTTCTGGTGTTTTCAACATTCCACAGAGCGTTTTATATGCAGAACCGGCGACATCTTGGATTTCGTCGGGTATCAAGCTGAGATATGCATTTTCAACGATAATCTTGGTGAGACTTCTGTCAGAAGTATGCAGAATCATCGGGATCGCTCTTTTCGAGCTATTTAATGCGAGAAACACGTTGTCTAGTTGTTTTCACGACTCCACAGTGGGTTTGATATGCAGAACCGGCGACATCTTGATTTTCGTGAGATTTCAAGCTGAGATATGCATTTTCTGCTATAATATTAGTGAGATTTCAGTCAGAAGTATGCAGAATCATCTAGATCGCTCGTTTCGAGCTATCTAATGCGAAAAAACAAGATTTCTGATGTTTTCAACATTCCACAGCGCGTTTGATATGCAGAAACGGCGACATCTTGGATTTCGTCGGGTTTCAAGCTGAGATATGCATTTTCTACGATAACCTTGGTGAGACTTCTGTCAGAAGTATGCAGAACCATCTAGATCGCTCTTTTCGAGCTATTTAATGTGAAAAAACAAATTTTCTGGTGTTGTCAACATTCCACAGAGCGTTTTATATGCAGAACCGGCGACATCTTGGCTTTTGTCGGGTATCAAGCTAAAGTTATGCATTTTCAACGATAATCTTGGTGAGACTTCTGTCAGAAGTATGCAGAATCATCGGTATCGCTCTTTTCGAGCTATTTAATGCGAGAAACACGTTGTCTAGATGTTTTCACGACTCCACAGTGGGTTTGATATGCAGAACCGGCGACATCTTGATTTTCGTGAGATTTCAAGCTGAGATATGCATTTTCTGCTATAATATTAGTGAGATTTCAGTCAGAAGTATGCAGAATCATCTAGATCGCTCGTTTCGAGCTATCTAATGCGAAAAAACAAGATTTCTGGTGTTTTCAACATTCCACAGCGCGTTTGATATGCAGAAACGGCGACATCTTGGATTTCGTCGGGTTTCAAGCTGAGATATGCATTTTCTACGATAACCTTGGTGGGACTTCTGTCAGAAGTATGCAGAACCATCGGGATCGCTCTTTTCGAGCTATTTAATGCGAGAAACACGTTTTCTGGTGTATTCACCACTCCACAGTACGTTTGATGTGCAGAACCGGAGATAACTTGGTTTTCGTGAGGTTTCAAGCTGAGATATGGATTTTCTGCGATAATCTTGGTGAGACTACAGTCAGAAGTATGCAGAATCATCTAGATCGCTCTTTTCGAGCTATTTAATGCGAGAAACACGTTTTCTGGTGTATTCACCACCCCACAGTACGTTTGACATGCAGAACCGGCGACATCTTGATTTTCGTGAGATTTCAAGCTGAGATATGCATTTTCTGCTATAATATTAGTGAGATTTCAGTCAGAAGTATGCAGAATCATCGGGATCGCTCTTTTCGAGCTATTTAATGCGAGAAACACGTTTTCTGGTGTATTCACCACTCCACAGTACGTTTGATGTGCAGAACCGGAGATAACTTGGTTTTCGTGAGGTTTCAAGCTGAGATATGGATTTTCTGCGATAATCTTGGTGAGACTACAGTCAGAAGTATGCAGAATCATCTAGATCGCTCTTTTCGAGCTATTTAATGCGAGAAACACGTTTTCTGGTGTATTCACCACTCCACAGTGCGTTTGACATGCAGAACCGGCGACATCTTGGATTTCGTCGGGGTTCAAGCTGAGATATGCATTTTCTACGATAATCTTGGTGAGACTTCTGTCAGAAGTATGCAGAATCATCGGGATCGCTCTTTTCGAGCTATTTAATGCGAGAAACACGTTTTCTGGTGTATTCACTACTCCACAGTACGTTTGATGTGCAGAACCGGAGATAACTTGGTTTTCGTGAGGTTTCAAGCTGAGATATGGATTTTCTGCTATAATCTTGGTGAGACTACAGTCAGAAGTATGCAGAATCATCTAGATCGCTCTTTTCGAGCTATTTAATGCGAGAAACACGTTTTCTGGTGTATTCACCACCCCACAGTACGTTTGACATGCAGAACCGGCGACATCTTGATTTTCGTGAGATTTCAAGCTGAGATATGCATTTTCTGCTATAATATTAGTGAGATTTCAGTCAGAAGTATGCAGAATCATCTAGATCGCTCGTTTCGAGCTATCGAATGCGAAAAAACAAGATTTCTGGTGTTTTCAACATTCCACAGCGCGTTTGATATGCAGAAACGGCGACATCTTGGATTTCGTGAGGTTTCAAGCTGAGATATGGATTTTCTGCGATAATCTTGGTGAGACTTCAGTCAGAAGTATGCAGAATCATCTAGATCGCTCTTTTCGAGCTATTTAATTCGAAAAAACAAGTTTTCTGGTGTATTCACCACCCCACAGTACGTTTGACATGCAGAACCGGCGACATCTTGATTTTCGTGGTGTTTGCAGCTGAGATATGCATTTTCTACAATAACCATGGTGAGTCTTCTGTCAGAAGTATGCAGAATCATTTAGATCGCTCTTTTCGAGCTATTTAATGCGAGAAACACGTTTTCTGGTGTATTCACCACTCCACAGTACGTTTGATGTGCAGAACCGGAGAAAACTTGGTTTTCGTGAGGTTTCAAGCTGAGATATGGATTTTCTGCGATAATCTTGGTGAGACTACAGTCAGAAGTATGCAGAATCATCTAGATCGCTCTTTTCGAGCTATTTAATGCGAGAAACACGTTTTCTGGTGTATTCACCACCCCACAGTACGTTTGACATGCAGAACCGGCGACATCTTGGATTTCGTGAGGTTTCAAGCTGAGATATGGATTTTCTGCGATAATCTTGGTGAGACTTCAGTCAGAAGTATGCAGAATCATCTAGATCGCTCTTTTCGAGCTATCCAATGCGAAAAAACAAGATTTCTGGTGTTTTCAACATTCCACAGCGCGTTTGATGTGCAGAACCGGAGATAACTTGGTTTTCGTGAGGTTTCAAGCTGAGATATGGATTTTCTGCGATAATCTTGGTGAGACTACAGTCAGAAGTATGCAGAATCTTCGAGATCGCTCTCTTCGAGCTATTTAATGTGAAAAAACAAATTTTCTGGTGTTGTCAACATTCCACAGAGCGTTTTATATGCAGAACCGGCGACATCTTGGCTTTTGTCGGGTATCAAGCTAAAGTTATGCATTTTCAACGATAATCTTGGTGAGACTTCTGTCAGAAGTATGCAGCAAAATCAGGATCGCTCTTTTCGAGCTATTTAATGCGAGAAACACGTTTTCTGGTGTATTCACCACTCCACAGTACGTTTGATGTGCAGCACCGGAGATAACTTGGTTTTCGTGAGGTTTCAAGCTGAGATATGGATTTTCTGCGATAATCTTGGTGAGACTACAGTCAGAAGTATGCAGAATCATCTAGATCGCTCTTTTCGAGCTATTTAATGCGAGAAACACGTTTTCTGGTGTATTCACCACCCCACAGTACGTTTGACATGCAGAACCGGCGACATCTTGGATTTCGTCGGGGTTCAAGCTGAGATATGCATTTTCTACGATAACCATGGTGAGTCTTCTGTCAGAAGTCTGCAGAATCATCTAGATCGCTCTTTTCGAGCTATTTAATGCGAGAAACACGTTTTCTGGTGTATTCACCACTCCACAGTACGTTTGATGTGCAGAACCGGAGATAACTTGGTTTTCGTGAGGTTTCAAGCTGAGATATGGATTTTCTGCGATCATCTTGGTGAGACTACAGTCAGAAGTATGCAGAATCATCTAGATCGCTCTTTTCGAGCTATTTAATGCGAGAAACACGTTTTCTGGTGTATTCACCACTCCACAGTACGTTTGATGTGCAGAACCGGAGATGACTTGGTTTTCGTGAGGTTTCAAGCTGAGATATGGATTTTCTGCGATAATCTTGGTGAGACTACAGTCAGAAGTATGCAGAATCTTCGAGATCGCTCTCTTCGAGCTATTTAATTTTAAAAAAACTAATTTTCTGGTGTTTTCAACATTCCACAGAGCGTTTTATATGCTGAACCGGCGACATCTTGGCTTTCGTCGGGTATCAAGCTAAAGTTATGCATTTTCAACGATAATCTTGGTGAGACTTCTGTCAGAAGTATGCAGAATCATCGAGATCCCTCTTTGCGAGCTATTTAATGCGAGAAACACGATATCTGGTGTTTTCACCACTTCACAGTTCGTTTGATGTGCAGAACCGGAGATAACTTGGTTTTCGTGAGGTTTCAAGCTGAGATATGCATTTTCTACGATAATCTTGGTGAGACTTCTGTCAGAAGTATGCAGAATCATCGAGAACGCTCACTTCGAGCTGCTTAATGCGAGAAACACGTTTTCTGGTGTTTTCACCACTCCACAGTATGTTTGATATGCAGAACCGGCGACATCTTGGTTTTCGTCGGGTTTCAAGCTGAGATATGCATTTTCTACGATAATCTTGGTGAGACTTCTGTCAGAAGTATGCAGAATCATCGGGATCGCTCTTTTCGAGCTATTTAATGGGAGAAACACGTTTTCTGGTGTTTTCACCACTCCACAGTACGTTTGATGTGCAGAACCGACGACATCTTGGATTTCGTCGGGGTTCAAACTGAGAAATGCATTTTCTACTATAATCTTGGTGAGACTTCTGTCAGAAGTATGCAGAATCATCGCGATCGCTCTTTTCGAGCTGTTTAATGCGAGAAACACGTTTTCTGATGTTTTCACCACTCCACAGTACGTTTGATGTGCAGAACCGACGACATCTTGGATTTCGTCGGGGTTCAAACTGAGAAATGCATTTTCTACTATAATCTTGGTGAGACTTCTGTCAGAAGTATGCAGAATCATCGCGATCGCTCTTTTCGGGCTATTTAATGCGAGAAACACGTTTTCTGGTGTATTTACCACTCCACAGTACGTTTGACATGCAGAACCGGCGAAATCTTGATTTTCGTGGCGTTTCCAGCTGAGATATGCATTTTGAGCGATAATCTTGGTGAGTCTTCTGTCAGAAGTATGCAGAAACGTCGACATCCCTTTTTGCGAGCTATTTAATGCGAGAAACACGTTATCTGGTGTTTTCACCACTCCACAGTGCGTTTGATATGCAGAACCGGCGACATCTTGGATTTCGTCGGGGTTCAAACTGAGATATGCATTTTCTGCGATAATCTTGGTGAGTCTTCTGTCAGAAGTATGCAGAATCATCGAGATCCCTCTTTGCGAGCTATTTAATGCGAGAAACACGTTATCTGGTGTTTTCACCACTTCACAGTTCGTTTGATGTGCAGAATCGGAGATAACTTGGTTTTCGTAAGGTTTCAAGCTGAGATATGCATTTTCTACGATAATCTTGGTGAGACGTCTGTCAGAAGTATGCAGAATCATCGGGATCGAACTTTTCGAGCTATTTCATGCGAGAAACACGTTATATGGCTGTTTTCACCACTCCACAGTGCTTTTGATATGCATAACCGGCGATATCTTGATTTTCGTGGTGTTTCCAGCTGAGATATGCATTCTCTGCGATAATCTTGGTGAGCCTGCTGTCAGAAGTATGCAGAATCATCAAGATCGCTCTTTTCGAGCTATTTCATGCGAGAAACACGTTTTCTGGTGTTTTCACCACTCCACAGTACGTTTGATGTGCAGAACCGGAGATAACTTGGTTTTCGTGAGGTTTCAAGATGAGATATGGATTTTCTGCGATAATCTTGGTGAGACTTCTGTCAGAAGTATGCAGAATCTTCGAGAACGCTCAATTCGAGCTGCTTAATGCGAGAAACACGATTTCCGGTGTTTTCACCACTCCACAGTATGTTTGATATGCAGAACCGGCGACATCTTGGTTTTCGTCGGGTTTCAAGCTGAGATATGCATTTTCTACGATAATCTTGGTGAGACTTCTGTCAGAAGTATGCAGAATCTTCGAGATCGCTCTTTTCGAGCTACTTAATGCGAGAAACACGATATCTGGTGTTTTCACCACTCCACAGTGCGTTTGATATGCAGAACCGGCGACATCTTGGATTTCGTCGGGTTTCAAGCTGAGATATGCATTTTCTTCGATAATCTTGGTGAGACTTCTGTCAGAAGTATGCAGAATCTTCGAGATCGCTCTTTTCGAGCTAGTTAATGCGAGAAACACGATTTCGGGTGTTTTCACCACTCCACAGTGCGTTTGATATGCAGAACCGGCGACATCTTGGATTTCGTCGGGGTTCAAACTGAGATATGCATTTTCTGCGATAATCTTGGTGAGTCTTCTGTCAGAGGTATGCAGAAACGTCGACATCCCTCTTTGCGAGCTATTTAATGCGAGAAACACGTTATCTGATGTTTTCACCACTCCACAGTGCGTTTGATATGCAGAACCGGCGACATCTTGGTTTTCGTCGGGTTTCAAGCTGAGATATGCATTTTCTACGATAATCTTGGTGAGACTTCTGTCAGAAGTATGCAGAATCTTCGAGATCGCTCTTTTCGAGCTACTTAATGCGAGAAACACGATATCTGGTGTTTTCACCACTCCACAGTATGTTTGATATGCAGAACCGGCGACATCTTGGATTTCGTCGGGGTTCAAACTGAGAAATGCATTTTCTACGATAATCTTGGTGAGACTTCCGTCAGAAGTATGCAGAATCTTCGATATCGCTCTTTTCGAGCTACTTAATGCGAGAAACACGATATCTGGTGTTTTCACCACTCCACAGTGCGTTTGATATGCAGAACCGGCGACATCTTGGATTTCGTCGGGGTTCAAACTGAGATATGCATTTTCTGCGATAATCTTGGTGAGTCTTCTGTCAGAAGTATGCAGAATCATCGAGATCCCTCTTTGCGAGCTATTTAATGCGAGAAACACGTTATCTGGTGTTTTCACCACTTCACAGTTCGTTTGATGTGCAGAACCGGAGATAACTTGGTTTTCGTGAGGTTTCAAGCTGAGATATGCATTTTCTACGATAATCTTGGTGAGACTTCTGTCAGAAGTATGCAGAATCTTCGAGAACGCTCACTTCGAGCTGCTTAATGCGAGAAACACGTTTTCTGGTGTTTTCACCACTGCACAGTATGTTTGATATGCAGAACCTGCGACATCTTGGTTTTCGTGGTGTTTCCAGCTGAGATATGCATTCTCTGCGATAATCTTGGTGAACCTGCTGTCAGAAGTATGCAGAATCATCAAGATCGCTCTTTTCGAGCTATTTAATGCGAGAAACACGTTTTCTGGTGTTTTCACCACTCCACAGTACGTTTGATGTGCAGAACCGGAGATAACTTGGTTTTCGTGAGGTTTCAAGATGAGATATGGATTTTCTGCGATAATCTTGTTGAGACTTCTTTCAGAAGTATGCAGAATCTTCGAGAACGCTCAATTCGAGCTCCTTAATGCGAGAAACACGTTTTCTGGTGTTTTCTCCACTCCACAGTATGTTTGATATGCAGAACCGGCGACATCTTGGTTTTCGTCGGGTTTCAAGCTGAGATATGCATTTTCTACGATAATCTTGGTGAGACTTCTGTCAGAAGTATGCAGAATCTTCGAGATCGCTCTTTTCGAGCTACTTAATGCGAGAAACACGATATCTGGTGTTTTCACCACTCCACAGTGCGTTTGATATGCAGATCCGGCGCCATCTTGGATTTCGTCGGGGTTCAAACTGAGAAATGCATTTTCTACTATAATCTTGGTGAGACTTCTGTCAGAAGTATGCAGAATCATCGAGATCGCTCTTTTCGAGCTATTTAATGCGAGAAACACGTTTTCTGGTGTATTCACCACTCCACAGTACGTTTGACATGCAGAACCGGCGAAATCTTGATTTTCGTGGTGTTTCCAGCTGAGATATGCATTTTCTGCGATAATCTTGGTGAGTCTTCTGTCAGAAGTATGCAGAATCTTCGAGATCGCTCTTTTCGAGCTACTTAATGCGAGAAACACGATATCTGGTGTTTTCACCACTCCACAGTGCGTTTGATATGCAGAACCGGCGCAATCTTGGATTTCGTCGGGGTTCAAACTGAGAAATGCATTTTCTACTATAATCTTGGTGAGACTTCTGTCAGAAGTATGCAGAATCTTCGAGATCGCTCTTTTCGAGCTATTTAATGCGAGAAACACGTTTTCTGGTGTATTCACCACTCCACAGTACGTTTGACATGCAGAACCGGCGAAATCTTGATTTTCGTGGTGTTTCCAGCTGAGATATGCATTTTCTGCGATAATCTTGGTGAGTCTTCTGTCAGAAGTATGCAGAAACGTCGACATCCCTCTTTGCGAGCTATTTAATGCGAGAAACACGTTATCTGGTGTTTTCACCACTCCACAGTGCGTTTGATATGCAGAACCGGCGACATCTTGGTTTTCGTCGGGTTTCAAGCTGAGATATGCATTTTCTACGATAATCTTGGTGAGACTTCTGTCAGAAGTATGCCTAATCTTCGAGATCGCTCTTTTCGAGCTACTTAATGCGAGAAACACGATATCTGGTGTTTTCACCACTCCACAGTGCGTTTGATATGCAGAACCGGCGACATCTTGGATTTCGTCGGGGTTCAGACTGAGAAATGCATTTTCTACTATAATGTTGGTGAGACTTCTGTCAGAAGTATGCAGAATCATCGAGATCGCTCTTTTCGAGCTATTTAATGCGAGAAACACGTTTTCTGGTGTATTCACCACTCCACAGTACGTTTGACATGCAGAACCGGCGAAATCTTGATTTTCGTGGTGTTTCCAGCTGAGATATGCATTTTCTGCGATAATCTTGGTGAGTCTTCTGTCAGAAGTATGCAGAAACGTCGACATCCCTCTTTGCGAGCTATTTAATGCGAGAAACACGTTATCTGGTGTTTTCACCACTCCACAGTGCGTTTGATATGCAGAACCGACGACATCTTGGCTTTCGTCGGGTATCAAGCTGAGATATGCATTTTCTGCGATAATCTTGGTGAGTCTTCTGTCAGAAGTATGCAGAATCATCTAGATCGCTCTTTTCGGGCTATTTAATGCGAGAAACACGTTTTCTGGTGTATTCACCACCCCACAGTACGTTTGACATGCAGAACCGGAGATACCTTGGTTTCGGTCGGGTTTCAAGCTGAGATATGCATTTTCTACGATAATCTTGGTGAGACTTCTGACAGAAGTATGCAGAATCATCGGGATCGCTCTTTTGGAGCTACTTAATGCGAGATACACGTTTTCTGGTGTTTTCACCACTCCACGGTGCGTTTGATATGCAGAACCGGCGACATCTTGGATTTCGTCGGGGTTTCAAGCTGAGATATGCATTTTCTGCGATAATCTTGGTTAGACTTCTGTCCGAGGTATGCTGAATCATCGAGATCGCTCTTTTCGAGCTAGTTAGTGCGAGAAACACGTTATCTGGTGTTTTCACCACTCCAAGTGCGTGTGATATGCAGAACCGGCGATATCTTGGTTTTCGTGGGGTTTCAAGCTGAGATATGCATTTTCTGCGATAATCTTGGTGAGACTTCTGTCCGAAGTATGCTGAATCTTCGAGATCGCTCTTTTCGAGCTTCTTAGTGCGAGAAACACGTTGTCTGGTTGTTTTCACCACTCCACAGTGCGTTTGATATGCAGAACCGGCAACATCTTGATTTTCGTGAGGTTTCGAGCTGAGATATGCATTTTCTGCGATAATATTGGTGAGACTTCAGTCAGTAGTATGCAGAATCATCTAGATCGCTCTTTTCGAGCTACTGAATGCACGAAACACGTTTCCTGGTGTTTTCACCACTCCACAGTACGTTTCACATGCAGAACCGGAGATATCTTGGTTTCGGTCGGGTTTCAAGCTGAGATATGCATTTTCTACGATAATATTTGTGAGACTTCTGTCAGAAGTATGCAGGATCTTCGAGAACGCTCTTTTCGAGCTATTTAATGCGAGAAACACGTTATCTGGTGTTTTCACCATTCCACAGTGCGTATGATATGCAGAACCGGCGATATCTTGGTTTTCGTGGGGTTTCAAGCTGAGATATGCATTTTCTGCGATAATCTTGGTGAGACTTCTGTCCGATGTATGCTGAAACATCGAGATCGCTCTTTTCGAGCTAGTTAATGCGAGAAAAACCTTATCCGGTGTTTTCACCACTCCACAGTGCGTTTGATATGCAGAACCGGCGATATCTTGGTTTTCGTGGGGTTTCAAGCTGAGATATGCATTTTCTGCGATTATCTTGGTGAGACTTCTGTCAGAAGTATGCTGAATCATCGAGATCGCTCTTTTCGAGCTAGTTAGTGCGAGAAACACGTTATCTGGTGTTTTCACCAATCCACAATGCGTTTGAAATGCAGAACAGTAGATATCTTGGTTTTCGTGGGGTTTCAAGCTGAGATATGCATTTTCTGCGATAATCTTGTTGAGACTTCTGTCCGAAGTATGCAGAATCATCGAGATCGCTCGTTTCGAGCTATTTAATGCGAGAAACACGTTATCTGGTGTTTTCACCACTCCACAGTGCGTTGGATATGCAGAACCGGAGATATTTTGGTTTTCGTCGGGTTTCAAGCTGAGATATGCATTATCTACGATAAGCTTGGTGAGACATCTGTCCGAAGTATGCAGAAACATCGAGATCGCTCTTTTCGAGAAAGTTAGTGCGAGAAACACGTTATCTGGTGTTTTCACCACTCCACAGTGCGTTTGATATGCAAAACAGTAGATATCTTGGTTTTCGTGGGGTTTAAAGCTGAGATATGCATTTTCTGCGATAATCTTGTTGAGACTTCTGATCGAAGTATGCAGAATCACCGAGATCGCTCGTTTCGAGCTATTTAATGCGAGAAACACGTTATTTGGTGTTTTCACCACTCCACAGTGCGTTTGATATGCAGAACCGGCGATATCTTGGTTTTCGTGGGGTTTCAAGCTGAGATATGCATTTTTTACGATAATTTTGGTGAGACTTCTGTCCGAAGTATGCAGAATCATCGAGGTCGCTCGTTTCGAGCTATTTAATGCGAGAAACACGTTATCTGGTGCTTTCACCACTCCACAGTGCGTTTGATATGCAGAACAGTAGATATCTTGGTTTTCGTGGGGTTTCAAGCTGAGATATGCATTTTCTGCGATAATCTTGTTGAGACTTCTGTCCGAAGTATGCAGAATCATCGAGATCGCTCATTTCGAGCTACTTAATGCGAGAAACACGTTATCTGGTGTTTTCACCACTCCACAGTGCGTTGGATATGCAGAACCGGAGATATTTTGGTTTTCGTCGGGTTTCAAGCTGAGATATGCATTTTCTACGATAAGCTTCGTGAAACATCTGTCCGACGTATGCAGAAACATCGATAGCGCTCTTTTCGAGCTATTTAATGCGAGAAACACGTTTTCTGGGGTTTTCACCACTACACAGTGCGTTTGATATGGAGAACCGGCGATATCTTGGTTTTCGTGGGGTTTCAAGCTGAGATATGCATTTTTTACGATAATTTTGGTGAGACTTCTGTCCGAAGTATGCAGAATCATCAAGATCGCTCGTTTCGAGCTATTTAATGCGAGAGACACGTTATCTGGTGCTTTCACCACTCCACAGTGCGTTTGATATGCAGAACCGGCGATATCTTCGTTTTCGTGGGGTTTCAAGCTGAGATATGCATTTTCTGCGATAATCTTGTTGAGACTTCTGTCCGAAGTATGCAGAATCATCGAGATCGCTCGTTTCGAGCTATTTAATGCGAGAAACACGTTATCTGGTGTTTTCACCACTCCACAGTGCGTTTGATATGGAGAACCGGCGATATCTTGGTTTTCGTGGGGTTTCAAGCTGAGATATGCATTTTTTACGATAATTTTGGTGAGACTTCTGTCCGAAGTATGCAGAATCATCAAGATCGCTCGTTTCGAGCTATTTAATGCGAGAGACACGTTATCTGGTGCTTTCACCACTCCACAGTGCGTTTGATGTGCAGAACCGGCGATATCTTCGTTTTCGTGGGGTTTCAAGCTGAGATATGCATTTTCTGCGATAATCTTGTTGAGACTTCTGTCCGAAGTATGCAGAATCATCGAGATCGCTCGTTTCGAGCTATTTAATGCGAGAAACACGTTATCTGGTGTTTTCACCACTCCACAGTGCGTTGGATATGCAGAACCGGCGATATCTTGGTTTTTGTGGGGTTTCAAGCTGAGATATGCATTTTTTACGATAATCTTGGTGAGACTTCTGTCAGAAGTATGCAGGATCTTCGAGAACGCTCTTTTCGAGCTATTTAATGCGAGAAACACGTTATCTGGTGTTTTCACCACTCCACAGTGCGTTGGATATGCAGAACCGGCGATATCTTGGTTTTTGTGGGGTTTCAAGCTGAGATATGCATTTTTTACGATAATCTTGGTGAGACTTCTGTCAGAAGTATGCAGGATCTTCGAGAACGCTCTTTTCGAGCTATTTAATGCGAGAAACACGTTATCTGGTGTTTTCACCACTCCACAGTGCGTATGATATGCAGAACCGGCGATATCTTGGTTTTCGTGGGGTTTCAAGCTGAGATATGCATTTTCTGCGATAATCTTGGTGAGACTTCTGTCCGATGTATGCTGAAACATCGAGATCGCTCTTTTCGAGCTAGTTAATGCGAGAAAAACCTTATCCGGTGTTTTCACCACTCCACAGTGCGTTTGATATGCAGAACCGGCGATATCTTGGTTTTCGTGGGGTTTCAAGCTGAGATATGCATTTTCTGCGATTATCTTGGTGAGACTTCTGTCAGAAGTATGCTGAATCATCGAGATCGCTCTTTTCGAGCTAGTTAGTGCGAGAAACACGTTATCTGGTGTTTTCACCAATCCACAATGCGTTTGAAATGCAGAACAGTAGATATCTTGGTTTTCGTGGGGTTTCAAGCTGAGATATGCATTTTCTGCGATAATCTTGTTGAGGCTTCTGTCCGAAGTATGCAGAATCATCGAGATCGCTCGTTTCGAGCTATTTAATGCGAGAAACACGTTATCTGGTGTTTTCACCACTCCACAGTGCGTTGGATATGCAGAACCGGAGATATTTTGGTTTTCGTCGGGTTTCAAGCTGAGATATGCATTATCTACGATAAGCTTGGTGAGACATCTGTCCGAAGTATGCAGAAACATCGAGATCGCTCTTTTCGAGCTAGTTAATGCGAGAAACACTTTATCTGGTGTTTTCACCACTCCACAGTGCGTTTGATATGCAGAACAGTAGATATCTTGGTTTTCGTGGGGTTTCAAGCTGAGATATGCATTTTCTGCGATAATCTTGTTGAGACTTCTGTCCGAGGTATGCTGAATCATCGAGATCGCTCTTTTCGAGAAAGTTAGTGCGAGAAACACGTTATCTGGTGTTTTCACCTCTCCACAGTGCGTTTGATATGCAAAACAGTAGATATCTTGGTTTTCGTGGGGTTTAAAGCTGAGATATGCATTTTCTGCGATAATCTTGTTGAGACTTCTGATCGAAGTATGCAGAATCACCGAGATCGCTCGTTTCGAGCTATTTAATGCGAGAAACACGTTATTTGGTGTTTTCACCACTCCACAGTGCGTTTGATATGCAGAACCGGCGATATCTTGGTTTTCGTGGGGTTTCAAGCTGAGATATGCATTTTTTACGATAATTTTGGTGAGACTTCTGTCCGAAGTATGCAGAATCATCGAGATCGCTCGTTTCGAGCTATTTAATGCGAGAAACACGTTATCTGGTGCTTTCACCACTCCACAGTGCGTTTGATATGCAGAACAGTAGATATCTTGGTTTTCGTGGGGTTTCAAGCTGAGATATGCATTTTCTGCGATAATCTTGTTGAGACTTCTGTCCGAAGTATGCAGAATCATCGAGATCGCTCGTTTCGAGCTACTTAATGCGAGAAACACGTTATCTGGTGTTTTCACCACTCCACAGTGCGTTGGATATGCAGAACCGGAGATATTTTGGTTTTCGTCGGGTTTCAAGCTGAGATATGCATTTTCTACGATAAGCTTCGTGAAACATCTGTCCGACGTATGCAGAAACATCGATAGCGCTCTTTTCGAGCTATTTAATGCGAGAAACACGTTTTCTGGGGTTTTCACCACTCCACAGTGCGTTTGATATGCAAAACAGTAGATATCTTGGTTTTCGTGGGGTTTAAAGCTGAGATATGCATTTTCTGCGATAATCTTGTTGAGACTTCTGATCGAAGTATGCAGAATCATCGAGATCGCTCGTTTCGAGCTATTTAATGCGAGAAACACGTAATTTGGTGTTTTCACCACTCCACAGTGCGTTTGATATGGAGAACCGGCGATATCTTGGTTTTCGTGGGGTTTCAAGCTGAGATATGCATTTTTTACGATAATTTTGGTGAGACTTCTGTCCGAAGTATGCAGAATCATCAAGATCGCTCGTTTCGAGCTATTTAATGCGAGAGACACGTTATCTGGTGCTTTCACCACTCCACAGTGCGTTTGATATGCAGAACCGGCGATATCTTCGTTTTCGTGGGGTTTCAAGCTGAGATATGCATTTTCTGCGATAATCTTGTTGAGACTTCTGTCCGAAGTATGCAGAATCATCGAGATCGCTCGTTTCGAGCTATTTAATGCGAGAAACACTTTATCTGGTGTTTTCACCACTCCACAGTGCGTTTGATATGCAGAACAGTAGATATCTTCGTTTTCGTGGGGTTTCAAGCTGAGATATGCATTTTCTGCGATAATCTTGGTGAGACTTCTGTCAGAAGTATGCTGAATCATCGAGATCGCTCGTTTCGAGCTATTTAATGCGAGAAACACGTTATCTGGTGTTTTCACCACTCCACTGTGCGTTGGATATGCAGAACCGGAGATATTTTGGTTTTCGTCGGGTTTCAAGCTGAGATATGCATTTTCTACGATAAGCTTTGTGAGACATCTGTCCGAAGTATGCAGAAACATCGAGAGCGCTCTTTTCCAGCTATTTAATGCGAGAAACACGTTTTCTGGGGTTTTCACCACTCCACAGTTCTTTGGATATGCAGAACCGGCGATATCTTGGTTTTTGTGGGGTTTCAAGCTGAGATATGCATTTTTTACGATAATCTTGGTGAGACTTCCGTCCGAAGTATGCAGAATCGTAGAGATCGATCTATTCGAGCTATTTAATGCGACAAAACGTTATCTGGTGTTTTCAGCACTCCACAGTGCGTTTGATATGCAGAACCAGCGATATCTTGGTTTTCGTGGGGTTTCAAGCTGAGATATGCATTGTTTACGACAATCTTGGTGAGACTTCCGTCCGAAGTATGCAGAATCATCGAGATCGATCTATTCGAGCTATTTAATGCGACAAAACGTTATCTGGTGGTTTCAGCACTCCACAGTGCGTTTGATATGCAGAACCAGCGATATCTTGGTTTTCGTGGGGTTTCAAGCTGAGATATGCATTTTCTGCGATAATCTTGGTGAGACCTCTGTCCGAAGTATGCAGAAACATCGAGATCGCTCTTTTCGACCTATTTAATGCGAGAAACACGTTATCTGGTGTTTTCACCACTCCACAGTGCGTTTGATATGCAGAACCAGCGATATCTTGGTTTTCGTGGGGATTCAAGTTGAGATACGCAATTTTTGCGATAATCTTGGTGAGACTTCTGTCCGAAGTATGCTTAATCATCGAGATCGCTCGTTTCGAGCTATTTAATTCGAGAAACACGTTATCTTGTGTTTTCAGCACTCCACAGTGCGTTTGATATGCAGAACCAGCGATATCAGGGTTTTCGTGGGGTTTCAAGCTGAGATATGCATTTTTTACGATAATCTTGGTGAGACTTCTGTCCGAAGTATGCAGAAACATCAAGAGCGCTCTTTTCGAGCTATTTAATGCGAGAAACACGTTATCTGGTGTTTTCACCACTCCACAGTGCGTATGATATGCAGAAGCGACTATATCTTGGTTTTTGTGGGGTTTCAAGCTGAGATATGCATTTTTTACGATAATCTTGGTGAGACTTCTGTCCGAAGTATGCAGAAACATCAAGAGCGCTCTTTTCGAGCTATTTAATGCGAGAAACACGTTTTCTGGGGTTTTCACCACACCACAGTTCGTTGGATGTGCAGAACCGGAGATTTCTTGGTTTTCGTGGGGTTTCAAGCTGAGATATGCATTTTCTGCGATAATCTTGGTGAGACCTCTGTCCGAAGTATGCAGAAACATCGAGATCGCTCTTTTCGACCTATTTAATGCGAGAAACACGTTATCTGGTGTTTTCACCATTCCACAGTGCGTTTGATATGCAGAACCAGCGATATCTTGGTTTTCGTGGGGTTTCAAGCTGAGATTTGCATTTTTTACGATAATCTTGGTGAGACTTCCGTCCGAAGTATGCAGAATCATCGAGATCGATCTATTCGAGCTATTTAATGCGACAAAACGTTATCTGGTGTTTTCAGCACTCCACAGTGCGTTTGATATGCAGAACCAGAGAAATCTTGGTTTTCGTGGGGTTTCAAGCTGAGATATGCATTTTTTACGACAATCTTGGTGGGACTTCTGTCCGAAGTATGCAGAATCATAGAGATCGATCTATTCGAGCTATTTAATGCGACAAAACGTTATCTGGTGTTTTCAGCACTCCACAGTGCGTTTGATATGCAGAACCAGCGATATCTTGGTTTTCGTGGGGATTCAAGCTGAGATATGCATTTTTTACGATAATCTTGGTGAGACTTCTGTCCGAAGTATGCTTAATCATCGAGATCGCTCTTTTCGACCTATTTATTGCGAGAAACACGTTATCTGGTGTTTTCACCACTCCACAGTGCGTTTGATATGCAGAACCAGCGATATCTGGGTTTTCGTGGGGTCTCAAGCTGAGATATGCATTTTTTACGATAATCTTGGTGAGACTTCTGTCCGGAAGTATGCTTAATCATCGAGATCGCTCGTTTCGACCTATTTAATGCGAGAAACACGTTTTCTGGGGTTTTCACCACACCACAGTTCGTTGGATGTGGAGAACCGGAGATATCTTGGTTTTCGTGGGGTTTCAAGCTGTGATATGCATTTTCTGCGATAATCTTGGTGAGCCTTATGTCCAAAGTATGCAGAATCATAGAGATCGATCTATTCGAGCTACTTAATGCGACAAAACGTTATCTGGTGTTTTCAGCACTCCACAGTGCGTTTGATATGCAGAACCAGCGATATCTTGGTTTTCGTGGGGTTTCAAGCTGAGATATGCATTGTTTACGACAATCTTGGTGAGACTTCTGTCCGAAGTATGCAGAATCATAGAGATCGATCTATTCGAGCTATTTAATGCGACAAAACGTTATCTGGTGTTTTCAGCACTCCACAGTGCGTTTGATATGCAGAACCAGCGATATCTTGGTTTTCGTGGGGTTTCAAGCTGAGATATGCATTTTCTGCGATAATCTTGGTGAGACCTCTGTCCGAAGTATGCAGAAACATCGAGATCGCTCTTTTCGACCTATTTAATGCGAGAAACACGTTATCTGGTGTTTTCACCATTCCACAGTGCGTTTGATATGCAGAACCAGCGATATCTTGGTTTTCGTGGGGTTTCAAGCTGAGATTTGCATTTTTTACGATAATCTTGGTGAGACTTCCGTCCGAAGTATGCAGAATCATCGAGATCGATCTATTCGAGCTATTTAATGCGACAAAACGTTATCTGGTGTTTTCAGCACTCCACAGTGCGTTTGATATGCAGAACCAGAGAAATCTTGGTTTTCGTGGGGTTTCAAGCTGAGATATGCATTTTTTACGACAATCTTGGTGGGACTTCTGTCCGAAGTATGCAGAATCATAGAGATCGATCTATTCGAGCTATTTAATGCGACAAAACGTTATCTGGTGTTTTCAGCACTCCACAGTGCGTTTGATATGCAGAACCAGCGATATCTTGGTTTTCGTGGGGTTTCAAGCTGAGATATGCATTTTTTACGATAATCTTGGTGAGACTTCTGTCCGAAGTATGCTTAATCATCGAGATCGCTCTTTTCGACCTATTTATTGCGAGAAACACGTTATCTGGTGTTTTCACCACTCCACAGTGCGTTTGATATGCAGAACCAGCGATATCTGGGTTTTCGTGGGGTTTCAAGCTGAGATATGCATTTTTTACGATAATCTTGGTGAGACATCTGTCCGAAGTATGCTTAATCATCGAGATCGCTCGTTTCGAGCTATTTAATGCGAGAAACACGTTATCTGGTGTTTTCACCACTCCACAGTGCGTATGATATGCAGAACCGACTATATCTTGGTTTTTGTGGGGTTTCAAGCTGAGATATGCATTTTTTACGATAATCTTGGTGAGACTTCTGTCCGAAGTATGCAGAAACATCAAGAGCGCTCTTTTCTAGCTATTTAATGCGAGAAACACGTTTTCTGGGGTTTTCACCACACCACAGTTCGTTGGATGTGCAGAACCGCAGATATCTTGGTTTTCGTGGGGTTTCAAGCTGAGATATGCATTTTCTGCGATAATCTTGGTGAGACCTCTGTCCGAAGTATGCAGAAACATCGAGATCGCTCTTTTCGACCTATTTAATGCGAGAAACACGTTATCTGGTGTTTTCACCACTCCACAGTGCGTTTGATATGCAGAACCAGCGATATCTTGGTTTTCGTGGGGATTCAAGTTGAGATACGCAATTTCTGCGATAATCTTGGTGAGACTTCTGTCCGAAGTATGCTTAATCATCGAGATCGCTCGTTTCGAGCTATTTAATGCGAGAAACACGTTATCTTGTGTTTTCAGCACTCCACAGTGCGTTTGATATGCAGAACCAGCGATATCAGGGTTTTCGTGGGGTTTCAAGCTGAGATATGCATTGTTTACGACAATCTTGGTGAGACTTCTGTCCGAAGTATGCAGAATCATAGAGATCGATCTATTCGAGCTATATAATGCGACAAAACGTTATCTGGTGTTTTCAGCACTCCACAGTGCGTTTGATATGCAGAACCAGCGATATCTTGGTTTTCGTGGGGTTTCAAGCTGAGATATGCATTTTTTACGATAATCTTGGTGAGACTTCTGTCCGAAGTATGCTTAATCATCGAGATCGCTCGTTTCGAGCTATTTAATGCGAGAAACACGTTATCTTGTGTTTTCAGCACTCCACAGTGCGTTTGATATGCAGAACCAGCGATATCAGGGTTTTCGTGGGGTTTCAAGCTGAGATATGCATTTTTTACGATAATCTTGGTGAGACTTCTGTCCGAAGTATGCAGAAACATCAAGAGCGCTCTTTTCGAGCTATTTAATGCGAGAAACACGTTATCTTGTGTTTTCAGCACTCCACAGTGCGTTTGATATGCAGAACCAGCGATATCAGGGTTTTCGTGGGGTTTCAAGCTGAGATATGCATTTTTTACGATAATCTTGGTGAGACTTCTGTCCGAAGTATGCTTAATCATCGAGATCGCTCTTTTCGACCTATTTATTGCGAGAAACACGTTATCTGGTGTTTTCACCACTCCACAGTGCGTTTGATATGCAGAACCAGCGATATCTGAGTTTTCGTGGGGTTTCAAGCTGAGATATGCATTTTTTACGATAATCTTGGTGAGTCTTCTGTCCGGAAGTATGCTTAATCAACGAGATCGCTCGTTTCGACCTATTTAATGCGAGAAACACGTTTTCTGGGGTTTTCACCACACCACAGATCGTTGGATGTGCAGAACCGGAGATATCTTGGTATTCGTGGGGTTTCAAGCTGAGATATGCATTTTCTGCGATAATCTTGGTGAGCCTTATGTCCGAAGTATGCAGAATCATAGATATCGATCTATTCGGGCTATTTAATGCGACAAAACGTTATCTGGTGTTTTCAGCACTCCACAGTGCGTTTGATATGCAGAACCAGCGATATCTTGGTTTTCGTGGGGTTTCAAGCTGAGATATGCATTTTTTACGATAATCTTGGTGAGACTTCTGTCCGAAGTATGCTTAATCATCGAGATCGCTCTTTTCGACCTATTTATTGCGAGAAACACGTTATCTGGTGTTTTCACCACTCCACAGTGCGTTTGATATGCAGAACCAGCGATATCTGGGTTTTCGTGGGGTTTCAAGCTGAGATATGCATTTTTTACGATAATCTTGGTGAGACATCTGTCCGAAGTATGCTTAATCATCGAGATCGCTCGTTTCGAGCTATTTAATGCGAGAAACACGTTATCTGGTGTTTTCACCACTCCACAGTGCGTATGATATGCAGAACCGACTATATCTTGGTTTTTGTGGGGTTTCAAGCTGAGATATGCATTTTTTACGATAATCTTGGTGAGACTTCTGTCCGAAGTATGCAGAAACATCAAGAGCGCTCTTTTCGAGCTATTTAATGCGAGAAACACGTTTTCTGGGGTTTTCACCACACCACAGTTCGTTGGATGTGCAGAACCGGAGATATCTTGGTTTTCGTGGGGTTTCAAGCTGAGATATGCATTTTCTGCGATAATCTTGGTGAGACCTCTGTCCGAAGTATGCAGAAACATCGAGATCGCTCTTTTCGACCTATTTAATGCGAGAAACACGTTATCTGGTGTTTTCACCACTCCACAGTGCGTTTGATATGCAGAACCAGCGATATCTTGGTTTTCGTGGGGATTCAAGTTGAGATACGCAATTTCTGCGATAATCTTGGTGAGACTTCTGTCCGAAGTATGCTTAATCATCGAGATCGCTCGTTTCGAGCTATTTAATGCGAGAAACACGTTATCTTGTGTTTTCAGCACTCCACAGTGCGTTTGATATGCAGAACCAGCGATATCAGGGTTTTCGTGGGGTTTCAAGCTGAGATATGCATTGTTTACGACAATCTTGGTGAGACTTCTGTCCGAAGTATGCAGAATCATAGAGATCGATCTATTCGAGCTATTTAATGCGACAAAACGTTATCTGGTGTTTTCAGCACTCCACAGTGCGTTTGATATGCAGAACCAGCGATATCTTGGTTTTCGTGGGGTTTCAAGCTGAGATATGCATTTTTTACGATAATCTTGGTGAGACTTCCGTCCGAAGTATGCAGAATCATCGAGATCGATCTATTCGAGCTATTTGATGCGACAAAACGTTATCTGGTGTTTTCAGCACTCCACAGTGCGTTTGATATGCAGAACCAGCGATATCTTGGTTTTCGTGGGGTTTCAAGCTGAGATATGCATTTTTTACGATAATCTTGGTGAGACTTCTGTCCGATGTATGCTTAATCATCGAGATCGCTCTTTTCGACCTATTTATTGCGAGAAACACGTTATCTGGTGTTTTCACCACTCCACAGTGCGTTTGATATGCAGAACCAGCGATATCTGGGTTTTCGTGGGGTTTCAAGCTGAGATATGCATTTTTTACGATAATCTTGGTGAGTCTTCTGTCCGGAAGTATGCTTAATCAACGAGATCGCTCGTTTCGACCTATTTAATGCGAGAAACACGTTTTCTGGGGTTTTCACCACACCACAGATCGTTGGATGTGCAGAACCGGAGATATCTTGGTATTCGTGGGGTTTCAAGCTGAGATATGCATTTTCTGCGATAATCTTGGTGAGCCTTATGTCCGAAGTATGCAGAATCATAGATATCGATCTATTCGGGCTATTTAATGCGACAAAACGTTATCTGGTGTTTTCAGCACTCCACAGTGCGTTTGATATGCAGAACCAGCGATATCTTGGTTTTCGTGGGGTTTCAAGCTGAGATATGCATTTTTTACGATAATCTTGGTGAGACTTCTGTCCGAAGTATGCTTAATCATCGAGATCGCTCTTTTCGACCTATTTATTGCGAGAAACACGTTATCTGGTGTTTTCACCACTCCACAGTGCGTTTGATATGCAGAACCAGCGATATCTGGGTTTTCGTGGGGTTTCAAGCTGAGATATGCATTTTTTACGATAATCTTGGTGAGACATCTGTCCGAAGTATGCTTAATCATCGAGATCGCTCGTTTCGAGCTATTTAATGCGAGAAACACGTTATCTGGTGTTTTCACCACTCCACAGTGCGTATGATATGCAGAACCGACTATATCTTGGTTTTTGTGGGGTTTCAAGCTGAGATATGCATTTTTTACGATAATCTTGGTGAGACTTCTGTCCGAAGTATGCAGAAACATCAAGAGCGCTCTTTTCGAGCTATTTAATGCGAGAAACACGTTTTCTGGGGTTTTCACCACACCACAGTTCGTTGGATGTGCAGAACCGGAGATATCTTGGTTTTCGTGGGGTTTCAAGCTGAGATATGCATTTTCTGCGATAATCTTGGTGAGACCTCTGTCCGAAGTATGCAGAAACATCGAGATCGCTCTTTTCGACCTATTTAATGCGAGAAACACGTTATCTGGTGTTTTCACCACTCCACAGTGCGTTTGATATGCAGAACCAGCGATATCTTGGTTTTCGTGGGGATTCAAGTTGAGATACGCAATTTCTGCGATAATCTTGGTGAGCCTTATGTCCGAAGTATGCAGAATCATAGATATCGATCTATTCGGGCTATTTAATGCGACAAAACGTTATCTGGTGTTTTCAGCACTCCACAGTGCGTTTGATATGCAGAACCAGCGATATCGTGGTTTTCGTGGGGTTTCAAGCTCAGATATGCATTTTTACGATAATCTTGGTGAGACTTCCGTCCGAAGTATGCAGAATCATCGAGATCGATCTATTCGAGCTATTTAATGCGCTAAAACGTTATCTGGTGTTTTCAGCACTCCACAGTGCGTTTGATATGCAGAACAGGAGATATCTTGGTTTTCGTGGGGTTTCTAGCAGAGATATGCATTTTTTGAGATAATCATGGTGAAACTTCTGTTAGAAGTATGCAGAAACATCGAGATCGCTCTTTTCGACCTATTTAATGCGAGAAACACGTTATCTGGTGTTTTCACCACTCCACAGTGCGTTTGATATGCAGAACCAGCGATATCTTGGTTTTCGTGGGGATTCAAGTTGAGATACGCAATTTCTGCGATAATCTTGGTGAGACTTCTGTCCGAAGTATGCTTAATCATCGAGATCGCTCGTTTCGAGCTATTTAATGCGAGAAACACGTTATCTTGTGTTTTCAGCACTCCACAGTGCGTTTGATATGCAGAACCAGCGATATCAGGGTTTTCGTGGGGTTTCAAGCTGAGATATGCATTTTTTACGATAATCTTGGTGAGACTTCTGTCCGAAGTATGCAGAAACATCAAGAGCGCTCTTTTCGAGCTATTTAATGCGAGAAACACGTTATCTGGTGTTTTCACCACTCCACAGTGCGTATGATATGCAGAACCGACTATATCTTGGTTTTTGTGGGGTTTCAAGCTGAGATATGCATTTTTTACGATAATCTTGGTGAGACTTCTGTCCGAAGTATGCAGAAACATCAAGAGCGCTCTTTTCGAGCTATTTAATGCGAGAAACACGTTATCTTGTGTTTTCAGCACTCCACAGTGCGTTTGATATGCAGAACCAGCGATATCAGGGTTTTCGTGGGGTTTCAAGCTGAGATATGCATTTTTTACGATAATCTTGGTGAGACTTCTGTCCGAAGTATGCTTAATCATCGAGATCGCTCTTTTCGACCTATTTATTGCGAGAAACACGTTATCTGGTGTTTTCACCACTCCACAGTGCGTTTGATATGCAGAACCAGCGATATCTGGGTTTTCGTGGGGTTTCAAGCTGAGATATGCATTTTTTACGATAATCTTGGTGAGTCTTCTGTCCGGAAGTATGCTTAATCAACGAGATCGCTCGTTTCGACCTATTTAATGCGAGAAACACATTTTCTGGGGTTTTCACCACACCACAGATCGTTGGATGTGCAGAACCGGAGATATCTTGGTATTCGTGGGGTTTCAAGCCGAGATATGCATTTTCTGCGATAATCTTGGTGAGCCTTATGTCCGAAGTATGCAGAATCATAGATATCGATCTATTCGGGCTATTTAATGCCACAAAACGTTATCTGGTGTTTTCAGCACTCCACAGTGCGTTTGATATGCAGAACCAGCGATATCTTGTTTTCGTGGGGTTTCAAGCTGAGATATGCATTTTTTACGATAATCTTGGTGAGACTTCTGTCCGAAGTATGCTTAATCATCGAGATCGCTCTTTTCGACCTATTTATTGCGAGAAACACGTTATCTGGTGTTTTCACCACTCCACAGTGCGTTTGATATGCAGAACCAGCGATATCTGGGTTTTCGGGGGGTTTCAAGCTGAGATATGCATTTTTTACGATAATCTTGGTGAGACATCTGTCCGAAGTATGCTTAATCATCGAGATCGCTCGTTTCGAGCTATTTAATGCGAGAAACACGTTATCTGGTGTTTTCACCACTCCACAGTGCGTATGATATGCAGAACCGACTATATCTTGGTTTTTGTGGGGTTTCAAGCTGAGATATGCATTTTTTACGATAATCTTGGTGAGACTTCTGTCCGAAGTATGCAGAAACATCAAGAGCGCTCTTTTCGAGCTATTTAATGCGAGAAACACGTTTTCTGGGGTTTTCACCACACCACAGTTCGTTGGATGTGCAGAACCGGAGATATCTTGGTTTTCGTGGGGTTTCAAGCTGAGATATGCATTTTCTGCGATAATCTTGGTGAGACCTCTGTCCGAAGTATGCAGAAACATCGAGATCGCTCTTTTCGACCTATTTAATGCGAGAAACACGTTATCTGGTGTTTTCACCACTCCACAGTGCGTTTGATATGCAGAACCAGCGATATCTTGGTTTTCGTGGGGATTCAAGTTGAGATACGCAATTTCTGCGACAATCTTGGTGAGACTTCTGTCCGAAGTATGCTTAATCATCGAGATCGCTCGTTTCGAGCTATTTGATGCGAGAAACACGTTATCTTGTGTTTTCAGCACTCCACAGTGCGTTTGATATGCAGAACCAGCGATATCAGGGTTTTCGTGGGGTTTCAAGCTGAGATATGCATTGTTTACGACAATCTTGGTGAGACTTCTGTCCGAAGTATGCAGAATCATAGAGATCGATCTATTCGAGCTATTTAATGCGACAAAACGTTATCTGGTGTTTTCAGCACTCCGCAGTGCGTTTGATATGCAGAACCAGCGATATCTTGGTTTTCGTGGGGTTTCAAGCTGAGATATGCATTTTTTACGATAATCTTGGTGAGACTTCCGTCCGAAGTATGCACAATCATCGAGATCGATCTATTCGAGCTATTTAATGCGACAAAACGTTATCTGGTGTTTTCAGCACTCCACAGTGCGTTTGATATGCAGAACCAGCGATATCTTGGTTTTCGTGGGGTTTCAAGCTGAGATATGCATTTTTTACGATAATCTTGGTGAGACTTCTGTCCGAAGTATGCTTAATCATCGAGATCGCTCTTTTCGACCTATTTATTGCGAGAAACACGTTATCTGGTGTTTTCACCACTCCACAGTGCGTTTGATATGCAGAACCAGCGATATCTGGGTTTTCGTGGGGTTTCAAGCTGAGATATGCATTTTTTACGATAATCTTGGTGAGACTTCTGTCCGGAAGTATGCTTAATCATCGAGATCGCTCGTTTCGACCTATTTAATGCGAGAAACACGTTTTCTGGGGTTTTTACCACACCACAGTTCGTTGGATGTGGAGAACCGGAGATATCTTGGTTTTCGTGGGGTTTCAAGCTGTGATATGCATTTTCTGCGATAATCTTGGTGAGCCTTATGTCCAAAGTATGCAGAATCATAGAGATCGATCTATTCGAGCTACTTAATGCGACAAAACGTTATCTGGTGTTTTCAGCACTCCACAGTGCGTTTGATATGCAGAACCAGCGATATCTTGGTTTTCGTGGGGTTTCAAGCTCAGATATGCATTTTCTGCGTTAATCTTGGTGTGACCTCTGTCCGAAGTATGCAGAAACATCGAGATCGCTCTTTTCGACCTATTTAATGCGAGAAACACGTTATCTGGTGTTTTCACCACTCCACAGTGCGTTTGATATGCAGAATCAGCGATATCTTGGTTTTCGTGGCTATTCAAGTTGAGATATGCAATTTCTGCGATAATCTTGGTGAGACTTCTGTCCGAAGTATGCTTAATCATCGAGATCGCTCGTTTCGAGCTATTTAATGCGAGAAACACGTTATCTGGTGTTTTCACCACTCCACAGTGCGTATGATATGCAGAACCGACGATATCTTGGTTTTCGTGGGGTTTCAAGCTCAGATATGCATTTTCTGCGATAATCTTGGTGAGACCTCTGTCCGAAGTATGCAGAGCCACTGAGATCGTACTTTTCGACCTATATAATGCGAGAAACACGTTATCTGGTGTTTTCACCACTACACAGTGCGTTTGATATGCAGAACCAGCGATATCTTGGTTTTCGTGGGGTTCCAAGCTGAGATATGCATGTTTTACGATAATCATGGTGAGACTTATGTCCGAAGTATGCAGAATCATCGAGATCGCACATTTCGATCTATTTAATGCGAGAAACACGTTGTCTGGTGTTTTCAATACTGCACAGTTGGTTTGACATGCAGAACCGGCGATGTTTGGATTTCGTCGGGTTTCAAGCTGAGATATGCATTTTTTACGATAATCTTGGTGAGACTTCTGTCCGAAGTATGCTTAATCATCGAGATCGCTCGTTTCGACCTATTTGATGCGAGAAACACGTTATCTGGTGTTTTCACCACTCCACAGTGCGTATGATATGCAGAACCGACGATATCTTGGTTTTCGTGGGGTTTCAAGCTCAGATATGGATTTTCTGCATTAATCTTGGTGAAACATCTGTCCGAAGTATGCAGAAACATCAAGAGCGCTATTTTCGAGCTATTTAATGCGAGAAACACGTTTTCTGGGGTTTTCACCACACCACAGTTCGTTGGATGTGCAGAACCGGAGATATCTTGGTGTTCGTGGGGATTCAAGCTGAGATATGCATTTTCTGCGTTAATCTTGGTGTGACCTCTGTCCGAAGTATGCAGAAACATCGAGATCGCTCTTTTCGACCTATTTAATGCGAGAAACACGTTATCTGGTGTTTTCACCACTCCACAGTGCGTTTGATATGCAGAATCAGCGATATCTTGGTTTTCGTGGGGTTCCAAGCTGAGATATGCATGTTTTACGATAATCATGGTGAGACTTATGTCCGAAGTATGCAGAGCCACCGAGATCGTACTTTTCGACCTATATAATGCGAGAAACACGTTATCTGGTGTTTTCACCACTACACAGTGCGTTTGATATGCAGAACCAGCGATATCTTGGTTTTCGTGGGGTTCCAAGCTGAGATATGCATGTTTTACGATAATCATGGTGAGACTTATGTCCGAAGTATGCAGAATCATCGAGATCGCACTTTTCGAGCTATTTAATGCGAGAAACACGTTATCTGGTGTTTTCAGCACTCCACAGTGCGTATGATATGCAGAACCGGCGATATCTTGGTTTTCGAGGGGTTTCAAGCTGAGATATGCATTTTCTGCGATAAACTTGGTGAGACTTCTGTCCGAAGTATGCAGAGTCATCGAGATCGTACTTTTCGAGCTATTTAATGCGAGAATCACGTTATCTGGTGTTTTCACCACTCCACGGTTGGTTTGATATGCAGAACCGGAGATATCTTGGTTTTCGTGGGGTTTCAGGCTGAGATATGCATTTTCTGCAATAATCTTGGTGAGACTTCTGTCCGAAGTATGCAGAATCATCGAGATCGCTCTTTTCGAGCTATTTAATGCGAGAAACACGTTATCTGGTGTTTTCACCACTCCACAGTGCGTTTGATATGCAGAACCAGCGATATCTTGGTTTTCGTGGGGTTTCAAGCTCAGATATGCATTTTCTGCGATAATCTTGGTGAGACTTCTGTCCGAAGTATGCAGAGTCATCGAGATCGTACTTTTCGAGCTATTTAATGCGAGAAACACGTTTTCTGGGGTTTTCACCACTCCACAGTGCGTATGATATGCAGAACCGGCGATATCTTGGTTTTCGTGGGGTTTCAAGCTCAGATATGCATTTTCTGCGATAATCTTGGTGAGACCTCTGTCCGAAGTATGCAGAGCCACCGAGATCGTACTTTTCGACCTATATAATGCGAGAAACACGTTATCTGGTGTTTTCACCACTACACAGTGCGTTTGATATGCAGAACCAGCGATATCTTGGTTTTCGTGGGGTTCCAAGCTGAGATATGCATGTTTTACGATAATCATGGTGAGACTTATGTCCGAAGTATGCAGAATCATCGAGATCGCACTTTTCGAGCTATTTAATGCGAGAAACACGTTATCTGGTGTTTTCAGCACTCCACAGTGCGTTTGATATGCAGAACCAGCGATATCTGGGTTTTCGTGGGGTTTCAAGCTGAGATATGCATTTTTTACGATAATCATGATGAGACTTCTGTCCGAAGTATGCTTAATCATCGAGATCGCTCGTTTCGACCTATTTAATGCGAGAAACACGTTATCTGGTGTTTTCACCACTCCACAGTGCGTATGATATGCAGAACCGGCGATATCTTGGTTTTCGAGGGGTTTCAAGCTGAGATATGCATTTTCTGCGATAAACTTGGTGAGACTTCTGTCCGAAGTATGCAGAGTCATCGAGATCGTACTTTTCGAGCTATTTAATGCGAGAATCACGTTATCTGGTGTTTTCACCACTCCACGGTTGGTTTGATATGCAGAACCGGAGATATCTTGGTTTTCGTGGGGTTTCAGGCTGAGATATGCATTTTCTGCAATAATCTTGGTGAGACTTCTGTCCGAAGTATGCAGAATCATCGAGATCGCTCTTTTCGAGCTATTTAATGCGAGAAACACGTTATCCGGTGTTTTCACCACTCCACGGTGCGTTCGATATGCAGAACCGGCGACATCTTGGCTTTCGTCGGGCATCAAGCTGAGATATGCATTTTCTACGATAATCTTGGTGAGACTTCTGTCAGAAGTATGCAGAATCATCGGGATCTCTCTTTTCGAGCATTTAATGCGAGAAACACGTTATCCGGTGTTTTCACCACTCCACGGTGCGTTCGATATGCAGAACCGGCGACATCTCGGCTTTCGTGGGGTTTCAAGCAGAGATATGGATTTTCTGCGATAATCTTGATGAGTCTTCTGTCAGAAGTATGCAGAATCTTCGAGATCGCTCTTTTCGAGCTATTTAATGCGAGAAACACGTTATCCGGTGTGTTCACCACTCCACGGTGCGTTCGATATGCAGAACCGGCGACATCTTGGCTTTCGTCGGGGTTCAAGCTGAGATATACATTTTCTGCGATAATCTTGGTGAGTCTTCTGTCAGAAGTATGCAGAATCTTCGAGATCGCTCTTTTCGAGCTATTTAATGCGAGAAACACGTTATCCGGTGTTTTCACCACTCCACGGTGCGTTCGATATGCAGAACCGGCGACATCTTGGCTTTCGTCGGGCATCAAGCTGAGATATGCATTTTCTACGATAATCTTGGTGAGACTTCTGTCAGAAGTATGCAGAATCATCGGGATCGCTCTTTTCGAGCATTTAATGCGAGAAACACGTTATCCGGTGTTTTCACCACTCCACAGTGCGTTTGATATGCAGAACCGGCGACATCTTGGCTTTCGTCGGGCATCAAGCTGAGATATGCATTTTCTACGATAATCTTGGTGAGCCTTATGTCCAAAGTATGCAGAATCATAGAGATCGATCTATTCGAGCTACTTAATGCGACAAAACGTTATCTGGTGTTTTCAGCACTCCACAGTGCGTTTGATATGCAGAACCAGCGATATCTTGGTTTTCGTGGGGTTTCAAGCTCAGATATGCATTTTTACGATAATCTTGGTGAGACTTCCGTCCGAAGTATGCAGAATCATCGAGATCGATCTATTCGAGCTATTTATTGCGAGAAACACGTTATCTGGTGTTTTCACCACTCCACAGTGCGTTTGATATGCAGAACCAGCGATATCTGGGTTTTCGTGGGGTTTCAAGCTGAGATATGCATTTTTTACGATAATCTTGGTGAGACTTCTGTCCGGAAGTATGCTTAATCATCGAGATCGCTCGTTTCGACCTATTTAATGCGAGAAACACGTTTTCTGGGGTTTTCACCACACCACAGTTCGTTGGATGTGGAGAACCGGAGATATCTTGGTTTTCGTGGGGTTTCAAGCTGTGATATGCATTTTCTGCGATAATCTTGGTGAGCCTTATGTCCAAAGTATGCAGAATCATAGAGATCGATCTATTCGAGCTACTTAATGCGACAAAACGTTATCTGGTGTTTTCAGCACTCCACAGTGCGTTTGATATGCAGAACCAGCGATATCTTGGTTTTCGTGGGGTTTCAAGCTCAGATATGCATTTTTACGATAATCTTGGTGAGACTTCCGTCCGAAGTATGCAGAATCATCGAGATCGATCTATTCGAGCTATTTAATGCGACAAAACGTTATCTGGTGTTTTCAGCACTCCACAGTGCGTTTGATATGCAGAACCAGCGATATCTTGGTTTTCGTGGGGTTTCAAGCTCAGATATGCATTTTTACGATAATCTTGGTGAGACTTCCGTCCGAAGTATGCAGAATCATCGAGATCGATCTATTCGAGCTATTTAATGCGACAAAACGTTATCTGGTGTTTTCAGCACTCCACAGTGCGTTTGATATGCAGAACCAGCGATATCTTGGTTTTCGTGGGGTTTCAAGCTGAGATATGCATTGTTTACGACAATCTTGGTGAGACTTCTGTCCGAAGTATGCAGAATCATAGAGATCGATCTATTCGAGCTATTTAATGCGACAAAACGTTATCTGGTGTTTTCAGCACTCCACAGTGCGTTTGATATGCAGAACCAGCGATATCTTGGTTTTCGTGGGGTTTCAAGCTGAGATATGCATTTTTTACGATAATCTTGGTGAGACTTCCGTCCGAAGTATGCAGAATCATCGAGATCGATCTATTCGAGCTATTTAATGCGACAAAACGTTATCTGGTGTTTTCAGCACTCCACAGTGCGTTTGATATGCAGAACCAGCGATATCTTGGTTTTCGTGGGGTTTCAAGCTGAGATATGCATTTTTTACGATAATCTTGGTGAGACTTCTGTCCGAAGTATGCTTAATCATCGAGATCGCTCTTTTCGACCTATTTATTGCGAGAAACACGTTATCTGGTGTTTTCACCACTCCACAGTGCGTTTGATATGCAGAACCAGCGATATCTGGGTTTTCGTGGGGTTTCAAGCTGAGATATGCATTTTTTACGATAATCTTGGTGAGACTTCTGTCCGGAAGTATGCTTAATCAACGAGATCGCTCGTTTCGACCTATTTAATGCGACAAAACGTTATCTGGTGTTTTCAGCACTCCACAGTGCGTTTGATATGCAGAACAGGAGATATCTTGGTTTTCGTGGGGTTTCTAGCAGAGATATGCATTTTTTGAGATAATCATGGTGAAACTTCTGTTAGAAGTATGCAGAATCATCGAGATCGCACATTTCGATCTATTTAATGCGAGAAACACGTTGTCTGGTGTTTTCAATACTGCACAGTTGGTTTGACATGCAGAACCGGCGATGTTTGGATTTCGTCGGGTTTCAAGCTGAGATATGCATTTTCTACGATAATCTTGGTGAAACATCTGTCCGAAGTATGCAGAATCATCAAGAGCGCTCTTTTCGAGCTATTTAATGCGAGAAACACGTTTTCTGGGGTTTTCACCACACCACAGTTCGTTGGATGTACAGAACCGGAGGTATCTTGGTTTTCGTGGGATTTCAAGCTGAGATATGCATTTTCTGCGATAATCTTGGTGAGACCTCTGGCGGAAGTATGCAGAAACATCGAGATCGCTCTTTTCGACCTATTTAATGCGAGAAACACGTTATCTGGGGTTTTCACCACTCCACAGAGCGTTTAATATTCAGAACCAGCGATATCTTGGTTTTCGTGGGTTTTCAATCTGAGATATGCATTTTTTACGATAATCTTGGTGAGACTTCTGTCCGAAGTATGCTTAATCATCGAGATCGCTCGTTTCGACCTATTTGATGCGAGAAACACGTTATCTGGTGTTTTCACCACTCCACAGTGCGTATGATATGCAGAACCGACGATATCTTGGTTTTCGTGGGGTTTCAAGCTCAGATATGGATTTTCTGCATTAATCTTGGTGAAACATCTGTCCGAAGTATGCAGAAACATCAAGAGCGCTATTTTCGAGCTATTTAATGCGAGAAACACGTTTTCTGGGGTTTTCACCACACCACAGTTCGTTGGATGTGCAGAACCGGAGATATCTTGGTGTTCGTGGGGATTCAAGCTGAGATATGCATTTTCTGCGTTAATCTTGGTGTGACCTCTGTCCGAAGTATGCAGAAACATCGAGATCGCTCTTTTCGACCTATTTAATGCGAGAAACACGTTATCTGGTGTTTTCACCACTCCACAGTGCGTTTGATATGCAGAATCAGCGATATCTTGGTTTTCGTGGCTATTCAAGTTGAGATATGCAATTTCTGCGATAATCTTGGTGAGACTTCTGTCCGAAGTATGCTTAATCATCGAGATCGCTCGTTTCGAGCTATTTAATGCGAGAAACACGTTATCTGGTGTTTTCACCACTCCACAGTGCGTATGATATGCAGAACCGACGATATCTTGGTTTTCGTGGGGTTTCAAGCTCAGATATGCATTTTCTGCGATAATCTTGGTGAGACCTCTGTCCGAAGTATGCAGAGCCACCGAGATCGTACTTTTCGACCTATATAATGCGAGAAACACGTTATCTGGTGTTTTCACCACTACACAGTGCGTTTGATATGCAGAACCAGCGATATCTTGGTTTTCGTGGGGTTCCAAGCTGAGATATGCATGTTTTACGATAATCATGGTGAGACTTATGTCCGAAGTATGCAGAATCATCGAGATCGCACTTTTCGAGCTATTTAATGCGAGAAACACGTTATCTGGTGTTTTCAGCACTCCACAGTGCGTTTGATATGCAGAACCAGCGATATCTGGGTTTTCGTGGGGTTTCAAGCTGAGATATGCATTTTTTACGATAATCATGATGAGACTTCTGTCCGAAGTATGCTTAATCATCGAGATCGCTCGTTTCGACCTATTTAATGCGAGAAACACGTTATCTGGTGTTTTCACCACTCCACAGTGCGTATGATATGCAGAACCGGCGATATCTTGGTTTTCGAGGGGTTTCAAGCTGAGATATGCATTTTCTGCGATAAACTTGGTGAGACTTCTGTCCGAAGTATGCAGAGTCATCGAGATCGTACTTTTCGAGCTATTTAATGCGAGAATCACGTTATCTGGTGTTTTCACCACTCCACGGTTGGTTTGATATGCAGAACCGGAGATATCTTGGTTTTCGTGGGGTTTCAAGCTGAGATATGCATTTTCTACGATAATCTTGGTGAGACTTCTGTCAAAAGTATGCAGAATCATCGGGATCGCTCTTTTCGAGCATTTAATGCGAGAAACACGTTATCCGGTGTTTTCACCACTCCACGGTGCGTTCGATATGCAGAACCGGCGACATCTTGGCTTTCGTGGGGTTTCAAGCAGAGATATGGATTTTCTGCGATAATCTTGATGAGTCTTCTGTCAGAAGTATGCAGAATCTCCGAGATCGCTCTTTTCGAGCTATTTAATGCGAGAAACACGTTATCCGGTGTTTTCACCACTCCACGGTGCGTTCGATATGCAGAACCGGCGACATCTTGGCTTTCGTCGGGGTTCAAGCTGAGATATACATTTTCTGCGATAATCTTGGTGAGTCTTCTGTCAGAAGTATGCAGAATCTTCGAGATCGCTCTTTTCGAGCTATTTAATGCGAGAAACACGTTATCCGGTGTTTTCACCACTCCACGGTGCGTTCGATATGCAGAACCGGCGACATCTTGGCTTTCGTCGGGCATCAAGCTGAGATATGCATTTTCTACGATAATCTTGGTGAGACTTCTGTAAGAAGCATGCAGAATCATCGGGATCGCTCTTTTCGAGCATTTAATGCGAGAAACACGTTATCCGGTGTTTTCACCACTCCACAGTGCGTTTGATATGCAGAACCGGCGACATCTTGGCTTTCGTCGGGCATCAAGCTGAGATATGCATTTTCTACGATAATCTTGGTGAGACTTCTGTCAGAAGTATGCAGAATCTTCGAGATCGCTCTTTTCGAGCAACTTAATGCGAGAAACACGTTATCTGGTGTTTTCACAACTCCACAGTGCGTTTGATATGCAGAACCGGCGACATCTTGGATTTCGTCGGGGTTCAAGCTGAGATATGCGTTTCCTACGATAATCTTGGTGAGACTTCTGTCAGAAGTATGCAGAATCATCGGGATCGCTCTTTTCAAGCTATTTAATGCGGGAAACACGATATCTGGTTGTTTTCACTACTCCACAGTGCCTTTGATATGCAGAACGGGCGACATCTTAATTTTCGTGAGGTTTCAAGCTGAGATATGCATGTTCTGCGATAATCTTGGTGAGACTTGTGTCAGAAGTATGCAGAATCATCGGGATCGCTCTTTTCGAGCATTTAATGCGAGAAACACGTTATCCGGTGTTTTCACCACTCCACAGTGCGTTTGATATGCAGTACCGGCGACATCTTGGCTTTCGTCTGGCATCAAGCTGAGATGTGCATTTTCTACGATAATCTTGGTGAGACTTCTGTCAGAAGTATGCAGAATCTTCGAGATCGCTCTTTTTGAGCAACTTAATGCGAGAAACACGTTATCTGGTGTTTTCACCACTCCACAGTGCGTTTGATATTCAGAACCGCCGACATCTTGGATTTCGTCGGGCATCAAGCTGAGATATGCATTTTCTACGATAATCTTGGTGAGACTTCTGTCAGAAGTATGCAGAATCATCGGGATCGCTCTTTTCGAGCATTTAATGCGAGAAACACGTTATCCGGTGTTTTCACCACTCCACAGTGCGTTTGATATGCAGAACCGGCGACATCTTGGCTTTCGTCGGGCATCAAGCTGAGATATGCATTTTCTACGATAATCTTGGTGAGACTTCTGTCAGAAGTATGCAGAATCTCCGAGATCGCTCTTTTCGAGCAACTTAATGCGAGAAACACGTTATCTGGTGTTTTCACCACTCCACAGTGCGTTTGATATGCAGAACCGGCGACATCTTGGATTTCGTCGGGGTTCAAGCTGAGATATGCATTTTCTACGATAATCTTGGTGAGACTTCTGTCAGAAGTATGCAGAATCATCGGGATCGCTCTTTTCGAGCTGTTTAATGCGGCAAACACGATATCTGGTTGTTTTCACCACTCCACAGTGCCTTTGATATGCAGAACGGGCGACATCTTGATTTTCGTGAGGTTTCAAGCTGAGATATGCATGTTCTGCGATAATCTTGGTGAGACTTCTGTCAGAAGTATGCAGAATCATCGGGATCGCTCTTTTCGAGCATTTAATGCGAGAAACACGTTATCCGGTGTGTTCACCACTCCACAGTGCGTTTGATATGCAGAACCAGCGACATCTTGGATTTCGTCGAGTTTCAAGCTGAGACATGCATTTTCTACGATAATCTTGGTGAGACTTCTGTCAGAAGTATGCAGAATCATCTAGATCGCACTTTTCGAGCTATTTAATGCGAGAAACACGTTATCTGGTGTTTTCACCACTCCACAGTGCGTTTTATATGCAGAACCGCCGACATCTTGGATTTCGCCGGGGTTCAAGCTGAGATATGCATTTTCTACGATAATCTTGGTGAGACTTCTGTCAGAAGTATGCAGAATCATCGGGATCGCTCTTTTCGAGCTATTTAATGCGTTAAAAACTTTATGTGGTGTTTTCACCACTCCGCAGAGCGTTTGATATGCAGAACCGGCGACATCTCGATTTGCGTGGTGTTTCCAGCTGATATATGCATTTTCAGCGATAATCTTGGTGAGTCATTTGTCAGAAGTATGCAGAATCATCTAGATCGCTCTTTTCGAGCTATTTAATGCCAAAAAACAAGTTTTCTGGTGTTTTCACCACTCCACAGTGCGTTTGATATGCAGAACCAGCGACATCTTGGATTTCGTCGGGCTTCAAGCTGAGACATGCATTTTCTACGATAATCTTGGTGAGACTACTGTCAGAAGTATGCAGAATCATCGAGATCCCTCTTTTCGAGCTATTTAATGCGAGAAACACGTTAACTGGTGTTTTCACCACTCCACAGTGCGTTTGATATGCAGAACCGGCGACATCTTGGATTTCGTCGGGGTTCAAGCTGAGATATGCATTTTCTACGATAATCTTGGTGAGAGTTCTGTCAGAAGTATGCAGAATCATCGGGATCGCTCTTTTCGAGCTATTTAATGCGGCAAACACGATATCGCGTTGTTTTCACCACTCCACAGTGCCTTTGATATGCAGAACGGGCGACATCTTGATTTTCGTGAGGTTTCAAGCTGAGATATGCATGTCCTGCGATAATCTTGGTGAGACTTCTGTCAGAAGTATGCAGAATCATCGGGATCGCTCTTTTCGAGCATTTAATGCGAGAAACACGTTATCCGGTGTTATCACCACTCCACAGTGCGTTTGATATGCAGTACCGGCGACATCTTGGCTTTCGTCGGGCATCAAGCTGAGATATGCATTTTCTACGATAATCTTGGTGAGACTTCTGTCAGAAGTATGCAGAATCATCGGGATCGCTCTTTTCGAGCATTTAATGCGAGAAACAGGTTATCCGGTGTTTTCACCACTCCACAGTGCGTTTGATATGCAGAACCGGCGACATCTTGGCTTTCGTCGGGCATCAAGCTGAGATATGCATTTTCTACGATAATCTTGGTGAGACTTCTGTCAGAAGTATGCAGAATCTCCGAGATCGCTCTTTTCGAGCAACTTGATGCGAGAAACACGTTATCTGGTGTTTTCTCCACTCCACAGTGCGTTTGATATGCAGAACCGGCGACATCTTGGATTTCGTCGGGGTTCAAGCTGAGATATGCATTTTCTGCGATAATCTTGGTGAGACTTCTGTCAGAAGTATGCAGAATCATCGGGATCGCTCTTTTCGAGCTATTTAATGCGAGAAACACGTTAACTGGTGTTTTCACCACTCCACAGTGCGTTTGATATGCAGAACCAGCGACATCTTGGATTTCGTCGGGTTTCAAGCTGAGACATGCTTTTTCGACGATAATCTTGGTGAGACTTCTGTCAGAAGTATGCAGAATCTTCGAGTTCGCTCTTTTCGAGCAACTTAATGCGGGAAACACGTTATCTGGTGTTTTCACCACTCCACAGTGCGTTTGATATGCAGAACCGGCGATATCTCGATTTTCGTGGTGTTTCCAGCTGATATATGCATTTTCAGCGATAATCTTGGTGAGACTTTTGTCACAAGTATGCAGAATCATCTAGATCGCTCTTTTCGAGCTATTTAATGCGAAAAAACAATTTTTCTGGTGTTTTCAACATTCCACAGTGCGTTTGATATGCAGAACCTGCGATATCTTGATTTTCGTGGTGTTTCCAGCTGAGATATGCATTTTCTGCGATAATCTAGGTGAGTCTTCTGCCAGAAGTATGCAGAATCATCTAGATCGCTCTATTCGAGCTATTTAATGCGAGAAACACGTTATCTGGTGTTTTCACCATTCCACAGTGCGTTTAATATGCAGAACCTGCGACATCTTGGATTTCGTCGGGGTTCAACCTGGGATATGCATTTTCTGCGATAATCTTTGTGAGACATCAGTCAGAAGTATGCAGAATCATCGAGATCGCCCTTTTCGAACTATTTAATGCGAGAAACACGTTATCTGGTGTTGTCGCCACTCCACAGTGCGTTTGATATGCAGAACCGGCGACATCTTGATTTTCGTGAGGTTTCCAGCTGAGATATGCATTTTCTGCGATAATCTTGGTGAGTCTCCTCTCAGAAGTATGCAGAATCATCTAGATCGCTCTTTTCGAGCTTTTTAATGCGAGAAACACGTTTTCTGGTGTATACACCTCTCCGCAGTATGTTTGACATGCAGAACCGGAAATATCTTGGTTTCGGTCGGGTTTCAAGCTGAGATATGCATTTTCTGTGATAATCTTGGTCAGACTTCTGTCCGAAGTATGCAGAATCATCGAGATCGCACTTTTCGAGCTATTTAATGCGAGAAACACGTTATCTGGTGTTTTCACCACTCCACAGTGCGTTTGATATGCAGAACCGGCGACACCTTGGATTTTGTCGGGGTATCAAGCTGAGATATGCATTTTCTACGATAATCTTGGTGAGACTTCTGTTAGAAGTATGCAGAATCATCGGGATCGCTCTTTTCGAGCTATTTAATGCGAGAAACACGTTATCTGGTTGTTTTCACCACTCCACAGTGCGTTTGATATGCAGAACCGGCGACATCTTGGATTTCGTCGGGTTTCAAGCTGAGATATGCATTTTCTACGTCAATCTTGGTGAGAATTCTGTCAGAAGTATGCAGAATCATCGGGATCGCTCTTTTCGAGCTACTTAATGCGAGAAACACGTTATCTGGTGTTTTCACCACTCCACAGTGCGTTTGATATGCAGAACCGGCGACATCTTGGATTTCGTCGGGGTTCAAGCTGAGATATGCATTTTCTGCGATAATCTTGGTGAGTCTTCTGTCAGAAGTTTGCAGGATCATCGAGATCCCTCTTTTCGATCTATTTAATGCGAGAAACACGTTATCTGGTGTTTTCACCACTCCACAGTGCGTTTGATATGGAGAACCGGCGACATCTTGGATTTCGTCGGGTTTTAAGCTGAGATATGCATTTTCTGCGATAATATTGGTGAGACTTCAGTCAGAAGTATGCAGAATCATCTAGATCGGTCGTTTCGAGCTATTTAACGCGAGAAACACGTTATCCAGTGTTTTCACCACTCCACAGTGCGTTTGATATGCAGAACCGGCGACATCTTGGATTTCGTCAGGGTTCAAGCTGAGATATGCATTTCCTGCGATAATCTTGGTGAGTCTTCTGTCAGAAGTATGCAGAATCATCTAGATCGCTCTTTTCGAGGTATTTAATGCGAGAAACACTTTTTCTGGTGTATTCACCACTCCACAGTACGTTTGACATGCAGAACCGGAGATATCTTGGTTACGGTCGGGATTCAAGCTGTGATATGCATTTTCTACGATAATCTTGGTGATACTTCTGTCAGAGGTATGCAGAATCATCGGGATCGCTCTTTTCGAGCTATTTAATGCGAGAAACACGTTTTCTGGTGTCTTCAGCACTCCACAGTGCGTCTGATATGCAGAACCGGCGATATCTTGGTTTTCGTGGGGTTTCCAGCTGAGATATGCATTTTCTGCGATAATCTTGGTGAGTCTTCTGTCAGAAGTATGCAGAATCATCTAGATCGCTCGTTTCGAGCTACTTAATGCGAGAAACACGTCTTCTGGTGTTTTCACCACTCCACAGAACGTTTTATGTGCAGAACCGGCGACATCTTGGATTTCGTCGGGTTTCAAGCTGAGATATGCATTTTCTGCGATTATCTTGGTGAGACTTCAGTCAGAAGTATGCAGAATCATCTAGATCGCTCTTGTCGAGCTATTTAATGCAAAAAAACAAGTTTCCTGGTGTTTTCAACATTCCACAGTGCGTTTGATATGCAGAACCCGCGATATCTTGATTTTCGTGGGGTTTCCAGCTGAAATATGCATTTTCTGCGATAATCTCTGTGTTTCATCTATGAGAAGTATGCAGAATCATCCAGATCGCTCGTTTCGAGCTACTTAATGCGAGAAATACGTTATCTGGTGTTTTCACTACTCCACAGTGCGTTTGATATGCAGAACCGGCGACATCTTGGATTTCGTCGGGGTTCAAGCTGAGATATGCATTTTCTGCGATAATCTTTGTGAGTCTTCTGTCAGAAGTATGCAGAATCATCGGGATCGCTCTTTTCGAGCTATTTAATGCGAGAAACACGTTATCTGGTTGTTTTCACCACTCCACAGTGCGTTTGATATGCAGAACCGGCGACATCTTGGATTTCGTCGGGTTTCAAGCTGAGATATGCATTTTCTACGTCAATCTTGGTGAGAATTCTGTCAGAAGTATGCAGAATCATCGGGATCGCTCTTTTCGAGCTATATGATACGAGATACACGTTAACTGGTTGTTTTCACCACTCCACAGTGCGTTTGATATGCAGAACCGGCGACATCTTGGATTTCGTCGGGTTTCAAGCTGAGATATGCATTTTCTACGTCAATCTTGGTGAGAATTCTGTCAGAAGTATGCAGAATCATCGGGATCGCTCTTTTCGAGCTATTTGATGCGAGATACACGTTATCTGGTGTTTTCACCACTCCACAGTGCGTTTGATATGCAGAACCGGCGACATCTTTGCATTCGTCGGGTTTCAAGCTGAGATATGCATTTTTGCGATAATCTTGGTGAGACTTCTGTCAGAAGTATGCAGAATCATCTAGATCGCTCGTTTCGAGCTACTTAATGCGAGAAACACGTTATCTGGTGTTTTCACCACTCCACAGTGCGTTTGATATACAGAACCGGCGACATCTTGGATTTCGTCGGGTTTCAAGCAGAGATATGCATTTTTGCGATAATCTTGGTGAGTCTTCTGTCAGAAGTATGCAGAATCATCGGGATCGCTCTTTTCGAGCTATTTAATGCGTGAAACACGTTATCTGGTTGTTTTCACCACTCCACAGTGCGTTTGATATGCAGAACCGGCGACATCTTGGATTTCGTCGGGTTTCAAGCTGAGATATGCATTTTCTACGTCAATCTTGGTGAGAATTCTGTCAGAAGTATGCAGAATCATCGGGATCGCTCTTTTCGAGCTATTTGATGCGAGATACACGTTATCTGGTGTTTTGACCACTCCACAGTCCGTTTGATATGCAGAACCGGCGACATCTTTGCATTCGTCGGGTTTCAAGCTGAGATATGCATTTTTGCGATAATCTTGGTGAGTCTTCTGTCAGAAGTATGCAGAATCATCTAGATCGCTCTTTTAGAGCTATTTAATGCGAGAAACACTTTTTCTGGTGTATTCACCACTCCACAGTACGTTTGACATGCAGAACCGGAGATATCTTGGTTACGGTCGGGATTCAAGCTGTGATATGCATTTTCTACGATAATCTTGGTGATAATTCTGTCAGAAGTATGCAGAATCATCGGGATCGCTCTTTTCGAGCTATTTAATGCGAGAAACACGTTTTCTGGGGTCTTCACCACTCCACAGTGCGTCTGATATGCAGAACCGGCGGTATCTTGGTTTTCGTGGGGTTTCCAGCTGAGATATGCATTTTCTGCGATAATCTTCGTGAGACTTCAGTCAGAAGTATGCAGAATCATCTAGATCGCTCGTTTCGAGCTACTTAATGCGAGAAACACGTCTTCTGGTGTTTTCACCACTCCACAGAACGTTTTATGTGCAGAACCGGCGACATCTTGGATTTCGTCGGGTTTCAAGCTGAGATATGCATTTTCTGCGATTATCTTGGTGAGACTTCAGTCAGAAGAATGCAGAATCATCTAGATCGCTCTTGTCGAGCTATTTAATGCAAAAAAACAAGTTTCCTGGTGTTTTCAACATTCCACAGTGCGTTTGATATGCAGAACCCGCGATATCTTGATTTTCGTGGGGTTTCCAGCTGAAATATGCATTTTCTGCGATAATCTCTGTGTTTCATCTATGAGAAGTATGCAGAATCATCCAGATCGCTCGTTTCGAGCTACTTAATGCGAGAAACACGTTATCTGGTGTTTTCACTACTCCACAGTGCGTTTGATATGCAGAACCGGCGACATCTTGGATTTCGTCGGGGTTCAAGCTGAGATATGCATTTTCTGCGATAATCTTGGTGAGTCTTCTGTCAGAAGTATGCAGAATCATCTAGATCGCTCTATTCGAGCTATTTGATGCGAGATACACGTTATCTGGTGTTTTCACCACTCCACAGTGCGTTTGATATGCAGAACCGGCGACATCTTGGTTTTTGTCGGGGTTCAAGCTGAGATATGCATTTTCTACGATAAACTTGGTGAGACTTCGGTCAGAAGTATGCTTAATCATCGAGATCACTCGTTTCGAGCTATTTAATGCGAGAAACACGTTATCTGGTGTTTTCACCACTTCACAGTGCGTATGATATTCAGAACCGACGATATCTTGGTTTTCGTGGGGTTTCAAGCTCAGATATGCATTTTCTGCTATAATCTTGGAGAGAATTCTGTCCGAAGTATGCAGAGCCATCGAGATCGTACTTTTTGAGCTATTTAATGCGAGAAACACGTTATCTGGTGTATTGACCACTCCACAGTGCGTTTGATATGAAGATCCGCCGATAACTTGGTTTTCGTGGGGTTTCCAGCTGAAATATGCATTTTCTGCGATAATCTTGGTGAGACTTCAGTCAGAAGTATGCAGAATCATCTAGATCGCTCGTTTCGAGCTATTTAATGCGAAAAAACAAGTTTTCTGGTGTTTTCACCACTCCACAGTGCGTTTGATATGTAGAGCCGCCGACAACTTGGTTTTCGTGGGATTTCCAGCTGAAATATGCATTTCCTGCGATAATCTTTGTGTTTCATCTATGAGAAGTATGCAGAATCATCCAGAACGCTCTTTTCGAGCTAGTTAATGCGAGTAACACGTTTTCTGGTGTTTTCACCACTTCGCGGTGTGTCTGATATGCAGAACCGGCGATATCATGGTTTTCGTGGGGTTTCCAGCTGAGATATGCATTTTCTGCGATAATCTTGGTGTTTCATCTATGAGAAGTATGCAGAATCATCGAGAACGCTCTTTTCGAGCTAGTTAATGCGAGAAACACGTTTTCTGGTGTTTTCACCACTCCACAGTGCGTCTGATATGCAGAACCGGCGATATCTCGGTTTTCGTGGGGTTCCAGCTGAGATATGCATTTTCTGCGATAACCTTGGTCAGACTTCTGTCCGAAGTATGCAGAATCATCGAGATCGCACTTATCGAGCTATTTAATGCGAGAAACACGTTATCTGGTGTTTTCACCACTCCACAGTGCGTTTGATATGCAGAACCGGCGACATCTTGATTTTCGTGATGTTTCTAGCTGAGATACGCATTTTCTGCGATAATATTGGTGAGACTTCAGTCAGAAGTATGCAGAATCATCTAGATCGCTCGTTTCGAGCTATTTAATGCGAGAAACACGTTATCTGGTTGTTTTCACCACTCCACAGTGCGTTTGATATGCAGAACCGGCGACATCTTGGATTTCGTCGGGTTTCAAGCTGAGATATGCATTTTCTACGTCAATCTTGGTGAGAATTCTGTCAGAAGTATGCAGAATCATCGGGATCGCTCTTTTCGAGCTATTTGATGCGAGATACACGTTATCTGGTGTTTTGACCACTCCACAGTGCGTTTGATATGCAGAACCGGCGACATCTTTGCATTCGTCGGGTTTCAAGCTGAGATATGCATTTTTGCGATAATCTTGGTGAGTCTTCTGTCAGAAGTATGCAGAATCATCTAGATCGCTCTTTTAGAGCTATTTAATGCGAGAAACACTTTTTCTGGTGTATTCACCACTCCACAGTACGTTTGACATGCAGAACCGGAGATATCTTGGTTACGGTCGGGATTCAAGCTGTGATATGCATTTTCTACGATAATCTTGGTGATAATTCTGTCAGAAGTATGCAGAATCATCGGGATCGCTCTTTTCGAGCTATTTAATGCGAGAAACACGTTTTCTGGTGTCTTCACCACTCCACAGTGCGTCTGATATGCAGAACCGGCGGTATCTTGGTTTTCGTGGGGTTTCCAGCTGAGATATGCATTTTCTGCGATAATCTTGGTGAGTCTTCTGTCAGAAGTATGCAGAATCATCTAGAACGCTCTTTTCGAGCTATTTAATGCGAGAAACACGTTTTCTGGTGTTTTCACCACCCCACATCCCGGTTGATATGCAGAACCGGCGACATCTTGATTTTCGTGATGTTTCTAGCTGAGATACGCATTTTCTGCGATAATATTGGTGAGACTTCAGTCAGAAGTATGCAGAATCATCTAGATCGCTCGTTTCGAGCTATTTAATGCGAAAAAACAAGTTTTCTGGTGTTTTGACCACTCCACAGTGCGTTTGATATGCAGAACCGGCGACATCTTGGTTTTCGTGGGGTTCCAGCTGAAATATGCATTTTCCGCGATAATCTTGGTGTTTATCTATGAGAAGTATGCAGAATCATCGAGAACGCTCTTTTGGAGCTAGTTAATGCGAGAATCACGTTTTCTGGTGTTTTCACCACTCCACAGTGCGTTTGATATGTAGAGCCACCGATAACTTGGTTTTCGTGGAGTTTCCAGCTGAAATATGCATTTTCTGCGATAATCTTGGTGTTTCATCTATGAGAAGTATGCAGAATCATCCAGATCGCTCGTTTCGAGCTATTTAATGCGAAACAACAAGTTTTCTGGTGTTTTGACCAATCCACGGTGCGTTTGATATGTAGAGCCGCCGATAACTTGGTTTTCGTGGGGTTTCCAGCTGAAATATGCATTTTCTGCGATAATCTTGGTGAGTCTTCTGTCAGAAGTATGCAGAATCATCGAGATCGCTCTATTCGAGCTATTGAATGCGAGAAACACGTTATCTGGTGTTTTTATCACTCCACAGGGCGTTTGATATGCAGAACCGGCGATATCTTGGTTTTCGTGGGGTTGCCAGCTGAGATATGCATTTTCTGCGATAATCTTGGTGAGACTTCTGTTCGATGTATGCAGAATCATCTAGATCGCTCGTTTCGAGCTATTTAATGCGAAAAAACAAGTTTTCTGGTGTTTTCACCACTCCACAGTGCGTTTGATATGTAGAGCCGCCGATAACTTGGTTTTCGTGGGATTTCCAGATGAGATATGCATTTTCTGCGATAACCTTGGTCAGACTTCTGTCCGAAGTATGCAGAATCATCGAGATCGCACTTTTTGAGCTATTTAATGCGAGAAACACGTTATCTGGTGTTTTCACCACTCCACAGTGCGTTTGATATGCAGAACCGGCGACATCATGGTTTTTGTCGGGGTTCAAGCTGAGATATGCATTTTCTACGATAAACTTGGTGAGACTTCGGTCAGAAGTATGCAGAATCATTGGGATCGCTCTTTTCGAGCTATTTAATGCGAGAAACACGTTATCTGGTTGTTTTCACCACTCCACAGTGCGTTTGATATGCAGAACCGGCGACATCTTTGCATTCGTCGGGTTTCAAGCTGAGATATGCATTTTTGCGATAATCTTGGTGAGACTTCTGTCAGAAGTATGCAGAATCATCTAGATCGCTGGTTTCGAGCTACTTAATGCGAGAAACACGTTATCTGGTGTTTTCACCACTCCACAGTGCGTTTGATATACAGAACCGGCGACATCTTGGATTTCGTCGGGTTTCAAGCTGAGATATGCATTTTCTGCGATAACCTTGGTCAGACTTCTGTCCGAAGTATGCAGAATCATCGAGATCGCACTTTTTGAGCTATTTAATGCGAGAAACACGTTATCTGGTGTTTTCACCACTCCACAGTGCGTTTGATATGCAGAACCGGCGACATCATGGTTTTTGTCGGGGTTCAAGCTGAGATATGCATTTTCTACGATAAACTTGGTGAGACTTCGGTCAGAAGTATGCAGAATCATTGGGATCGCTCTTTTCGAGCTATTTAATGCGAGAAACACGTTATCTGGTTGTTTTCACCACTCCACAGTGCGTTTGATATGCAGAACCGGCGACATCTTTGCATTCGTCGGGTTTCAAGCTGAGATATGCATTTTTGCGATAATCTTGGTGAGACTTCTGTCAGAAGTATGCAGAATCATCTAGATCGCTCGTTTCGAGCTACTTAATGCGAGAAACACGTTATCTGGTGTTTTCACCACTCCACAGTGCGTTTGATATACAGAACCGGCGACATCTTGGATTTCGTCGGGTTTCAAGCTGAGATATGCATTTTTGCGATAATCTTGGTGAGTCTTCTGTCAGAAGTATGCAGAATCATCGGGATCGCTCTTTTCGAGCTATTTAATGCGAGAAACACGTTATCTGGTTGTTTGCACCACTCCACAGTGCGTTTGATATGCAGAACCGGCGACATCTTGGATTTCGTCGGGTTTCAAGCTGAGATATGCATTTTCTACGTCAATCTTGGTGAGAATTCTGTCAGAAGTATGCAGAATCATCGGGATCGCTCTTTTCGAGCTATTTGATGCGAGATACACGTTATCTGGTGTTTTGACCACTCCACAGTGCGTTTGATATGCAGAACCGGCGACATCTTTGCATTCGTCGGGTTTCAAGCTGAGATATGCATTATTGTGATAAACTTGGTGAGTCTTCTGTCAGAAGTATGCAGAATCATCTAGATCGCACTTTTAGAGCTATTTAATGCGAGAAACACTTTTTCTGGTGTATTCACCACTCCACAGTACGTCTGACATGCAGAACCGGAGATATCTTGGTTACGGTCGGGATTCAAGCTGAGATATGCATTTTCTACGTCAATCTTGGTGAGAATTCTGTCAGAAGTATGCAGAATCATCGGGATCGCTCTTTTCGAGCTATTTGATGCGAGATACACGTTATCTGGTGTTTTGACCACTCCACAGTGCGTTTGATATGCAGAACCGGCGACATCTTGGTTTTCGTGGGGTTCCAGCTGAAATATGCATTTTCCGCGATAATCTTGGTGTTTATCTATGAGAAGTATGCAGAATCATCGAGAACGCTCTTTTGGAGCTAGTTAATGCGAGAATCACGTTTTCTGGTGTTTTCACCACTCCACAGTGCGTTTGATATGTAGAGCCGCCGATAACTTGGTTTTCGTGGAGTTTCCAGCTGAAATATGCATTTTCTGCGATAATCTTGGTGTTTCATCTATGAGAAGTATGCAGAATCATCCAGATCGCTCGTTTCGAGCTATTTAATGCGAAACAACAAGTTTTCTGGTGTTTTGACCAATCCACAGTGCGTTTGATATGTAGAGCCGCCGATAACTTGGTTTTCGTGGGGTTTCCAGCTGAAATATGCATTTTCTGCGATAATCTTGGTGAGTCTTCTGTCAGAAGTATGCAGAATCATCGAGATCGCTCTATTCGAGCTATTGAATGCGAGAAACACGTTATCTGGTGTTTTTATCACTCCACAGGGCGTTTGATATGCAGAACCGGCGATATCTTGGTTTTCGTGGGGTTGCCAGCTGAGATATGCATTTTCTGCGATAATCTTGGTGAGACTTCTGTTCGATGTATGCAGAATCATCTAGATCGCTCGTTTCGAGCTATTTAATGCGAAAAAACAAGTTTTCTGGTGTTTTCACCACTCCACAGTGCGTTTGATATGTAGAGCCGCCGATAACTTGGTTTTCGTGGGATTTCCAGATGAAATATGCATTTCCTGCGATAATCTTTGTGTTTCATCTATGAGAAGTATGCAGAATCATCCAGAACGCTCTTTGCGAGCTAGTTAATGCGAGTAACACGTTTTCTGGTGTTTTCACCACTTCGTGGTGCGTCTGATATGCAGAACCGGCGATATCATGGTTTTCGTGGGGTTTCCAGCTGAGATATGCATTTTCTGCGATAATCTTGGTGTTTCATCTATGAGAAGTATGCAGAATAATCGAGAACGCTCTTTTCCAGCTAGTTAATGCGAGAAACACGTTTTCTGGTGTTTTCACCACTCCACAATGCGTCTGATATGCAGAACCGGCGATATCTCGGTTTTCGTGGGGTTTCCAGCTGAGATATGCATTTTCTGCGATAACCTTGGTCAGACTTCTGTCCGAAGTATGCAGAATCATCGAGATCGCACTTTTTGAGCTATTTAATGCGAGAAACACGTTATCTGGTGTTTTCACCACTCCACAGTGCGTTTGATATGCAGAACCGGCGACATCTTGGCTTTCGTCGGGTTTCAAGCTGAGTTATTCATTTTCTGCGATAATATTGGTGAGACTTCAGTCAGAAGTATGCAGAATCATCTAGATCGCACGTTTCGAGCTATTTAATGCGAGAAACACGTTATCTGGTGATTTCACCGCTTCACATTGCGCCTGATATGCAGAACCGGCGATATCTTGGTTTTCGTGGGGTTTCCAGCTGAGATATGCATTTTCTGCGATAATCTTGGTGAGTCTTCTGTCAGAAGTATGCAGAATCATCTAGAACGCTCTTTTCGAGCTATTTAATGCGAGAAACACGTTTTCTGGTGTTTTCACCACCCCACAGTGCGTTTGATATGCAGATCCGGCGACATCTTGATTTTCGTGATGTTTCTAGCTGAGATACGCATTTTCTGCGATAATATTGGTGAGACTTCAGTCAGAAGTATGCAGAATCATCTAGATCGCTCGTTTCGAGCTATTTAATGCGAAAAAACAAGTTTTCTGGTGTTTTGACCACTCCACAGTGCGTTTGATATGCAGAACCGGCGACATCTTGGTTTTCGTGGGGTTCCAGCTGAAATATGCATTTTCCGCGATAATCTTGGTGAGACTTCTGTTCGATGTATGCAGAATCATCGAGATCGCTCTTTTCGAGCTATTTAATGCGAGAACCACGTTATCTGGTGTATTGACCACTCCAGAGTGCGTTTGATATGCAGAACCGGCGACATCATGGTTTTTGTCGGGGTTCAAGCTGAGATATGCATTTTCTACGATAAACTTGGTGAGACTTCGGTCAGAAGTATGCAGAATCATTGGGATCGCTCTTTTCGAGCTATTTAATGCGAGAAACACGTTATCTGGTTGTTTTCACCACTCCACAGTGCGTTTGATATGCAGAACCGGCGACATCTTTGCATTCGTCGGGTTTCAAGCTGAGATATGCATTTTTGCGATAATCTTGGTGAGACTTCTGTCAGAAGTATGCAGAATCATCTAGATCGCTGGATTCGAGCTACTTAATGCGAGAAACACGTTATCTGGTGTTTTCACCACTCCACAGTGCGTTTGATATACGGAACCGGCGACATCTTGGATTTCGTCGGGTTTCAAGCTGAGATATGCATTTTCTGCGATAACCTTGGTCAGACTTCTGTCCGAAGTATGCAGAATCATCGAGATCGCACTTTTTGAGCTATTTAATGCGAGAAACACGTTATCTGGTGTTTTCACCACTCCACAGTGCGTTTGATATGCAGAACCGGCGACATCATGGTTTTTGTCGGGGTTCAAGCTGAGATATGCATTTTCTACGATAAACTTGGTGAGACTTCGGTCAGAAGTATGCAGAATCATTGGGATCGCTCTTTTCGAGCTATTTAATGCGAGAAACACGTTATCTGGTTGTTTTCACCACTCCACAGTGCGTTTGATATGCAGAACCGGCGACATCTTTGCATTCGTCGGGTTTCAAGCTGAGATATGCATTTTTGCGATAATCTTGGTGAGACTTCTGTCAGAAGTATGCAGAATCATCTAGATCGCTCGTTTCGAGCTACTTAATGCGAGAAACACGTTATCTGGTGTTTTCACCACTCCACAGTGCGTTTGATATACAGAACCGGCGACATCTTGGATTTCGTCGGGTTTCAAGCTGAGATATGCATTTTTGCGATAATCTTGGTGAGTCTTCTGTCAGAAGTATGCAGAATCATCGGGATCGCTCTTTTCGAGCTATTTAATGCGAGAAACACGTTATCTGGTTGTTTGCACCACTCCACAGTGCGTTTGATATGCAGAACCGGCGACATCTTGGATTTCGTCGGGTTTCAAGCTGAGATATGCATTTTCTACGTCAATCTTGGTGAGAATTCTGTCAGAAGTATGCAGAATCATCGGGATCGCTCTTTTCGAGCTATTTGATGCGAGATACACGTTATCTGGTGTTTTGACCACTCCACAGTGCGTTTGATATGCAGAACCGGCGACATCTTTGCATTCGTCGGGTTTCAAGCTGAGATATGCATTATTGTGATAAACTTGGTGAGTCTTCTGTCAGAAGTATGCAGAATCATCTAGATCGCACTTTTAGAGCTATTTAATGCGAGAAACACTTTTTCTGGTGTATTCACCACTCCACAGTACGTCTGACATGCAGAACCGGAGATATCTTGGTTACGGTCGGGATTCAAGCTGAGATATGCATTTTCTACGTCAATCTTGGTTAGAATTCTGTCAGAAGTATGCAGAATCATCGGGATCGCTCTTTTCGAGCTATTTGATGCGAGATACACGTTATCTGGTGTTTTGACCACTCCACAGTGCGTTTGATATGCAGAACCGGCGACATCTTGGTTTTCGTGGGGTTCCAGCTGAAATATGCATTTTCCGCGATAATCTTGGTGTTTATCTATGAGAAGTATGCAGAATCATCGAGAACGCTCTTTTGGAGCTAGTTAATGCGAGAAACACGTTTTCTGGTGTTTTCACCACTCCACAGTGCGTTTGATATGTAGAGCCGCCGATAACTTGGTTTTCGTGGAGTTTCCAGCTGAAATATGCATTTTCTGCGATAATCTTGGTGTTTCATCTATGAGAAGTATGCAGAATCATCCAGATCGCTCGTTTCGAGCTATTTAATGCGAAACAACAAGTTTTCTGGTGTTTTGACCAATCCACAGTGCGTTTGATATGTAGAGCCGCCGATAACTTGGTTTTCGTGGGGTTTCCAGCTGAAATATGCATTTTCTGCGATAATCTTGGTGAGTCTTCTGTCAGAAGTATGCAGAATCATCGAGATCGCTCTATTCGAGCTATTGAATGCGAGAAACACGTTATCTGGTGTTTTTATCACTCCACAGGGCGTTTGATATGCAGAACCGGCGATATCTTGGTTTTCGTGGGGTTGCCAGCTGAGATATGCATTTTCTGCGATAATCTTGGTGAGACTTCTGTTCGATGTATGCAGAATCATCTAGATCGCTCGTTTCGAGCTATTTAATGCGAAAAAACAAGTTTTCTGGTGTTTTCACCACTCCACAGTGCGTTTGATATGTAGAGCCGCCGATAACTTGGTTTTCGTGGGATTTCCAGATGAAATATGCATTTCCTGCGATAATCTTTGTGTTTCATCTATGAGAAGTATGCAGAATCATCCAGAACGCTCTTTGCGAGCTAGTTAATGCGAGTAACACGTTTTCTGGTGTTTTCACCACTTCGTGGTGCGTCTGATATGCAGAACCGGCGATATCATGGTTTTCGTGGGGTTTCCAGCTGAGATATGCATTTTCTGCGATAATCTTGGTGTTTCATCTATGAGAAGTATGCAGAATAATCGAGAACGCTCTTTTCCAGCTAGTTAATGCGAGAAACACGTTTTCTGGTGTTTTCACCACTCCACAATGCGTCTGATATGCAGAACCGGCGATATCTCGGTTTTCGTGGGGTTTCCAGCTGAGATATGCATTTTCTGCGATAACCTTGGTCAGACTTCTGTCCGAAGTATGCAGAATCATCGAGATCGCACTTTTTGAGCTATTTAATGCGAGAAACACGTTATCTGGTGTTTTCACCACTCCACAGTGCGTTTGATATGCAGAACCGGCGACATCTTGGCTTTCGTCGGGTTTCAAGCTGAGATATGCATTTTCTACGATAATCTTGGTGAGACTTCTGTCAGAAGTATGCAGAATCATCTAGAACGCTCTTTTCGAGCTATTTAATGCGAGAAACACGTTTTCTGGTGTTTTCACCACCCCACAGTGCGTTTGATATGCAGAACCGGCGACATCTTGGTTTTCGTGGGGTTTCCAGCTGAGATATGCATTTTCTGCGATAATCTTGGTGAGTCTTCTGTCAGCAGTATGCAGAATCATCTAGATCACTCTTTTCGAGCTATTTAATGCGAGAACCACGTTATCTGGTGTATTGACCACTCCACAGTGCGTTTGATATGCAGAACCGGCGACATCTTGGTTTTCGTGGTGTTTCCAGCTGAGTTATGCATTTTCTGCGATAATATTGGTGAGACTTCAGTCAGAAGTATGCAGAATCATCTAGATCGCACGTTTCGAGCTATTTAATGCGAGAAACACGTTATCTGGTGATTTCACCGCTTCACATTGCGCCTGATATGCAGAACCGGCGATATCTTGGTTTTCGTGGGGTTTCCAGCTGAGATATGCATTTTCTGCGATAATCTTGGTGAGTCTTCTGTCAGAAGTATGCAGAATCATCTAGAACGCTCTTTTCGAGCTATTTAATGCGAGAAACACGTTTTCTGGTGTTTTGACCACCCCACAGTGCGTTTGATATGCAGATCCGGCGACATCTTGATTTTCGTGATGTTTCTAGCTGAGATACGCATTTTCTGCGATAATATTGGTGAGACTTCAGTCAGAAGTATGCAGAATCATCTAGATCGCTCGTTTCGAGCTATTTAATGCGAAAAAACAAGTTTTCTGGTGTTTTGACCACTCCACAGTGCGTTTGATATGCAGAACCGGCGACATCTTGGTTTTCGTGGGGTTCCAGCTGAAATATGCATTTTCCGCGATAATCTTGGTGAGACTTCTGTTCGATGTATGCAGAATCATCGAGATCGCTCTTTTCGAGCTATTTAATGCGAGAACCACGTTATCTGGTGTATTGACCACTCCAGAGTGCGTTTGATATGCAGAACCGGCGACATCTTGGTTTTCGTGGGGTTTCCAGCTGAGATATGCATTTTCTGCGATAATCTTGGTGAGTCTTCTGTCAGCAGTATGCAGAATCATCTAGATCACTCTTTTCGAGCTATTTAATGCGAGAACCACGTTATCTGGTGTATTGACCACTCCAGAGTGCGTTTGATATGCAGAACCGGCGACATCTTGGTTTTCGTGGTGTTTCCAGCTGAGTTATGCATTTTCTGCGATAATATTGGTGAGACTTCAGTCAGAAGTATGCAGAATCATCTAGATCGCTCGATTCGAGCTATTTAATGCGAGAAACACGTTATCTGGTGTTTTCACCGCTTCACATTGCGCCTGATATGCAGAACCGGCGATATCTTGGTTTTCGTGGGGTTTCCAGCTGAGATTAGCATTTTCTGCGATAATCTTGGAGAGACTTCAGTCAGAAGTATGCAGAATCATCTAGATCGCTCGTTTCCAGCTATTTAATGCGAGTAACATGTTTTCTGGTGTTTTCACCACTCCACATTGCGCCTGATATGCAGAACCGGCGACATCTTGGTTTTCGTCGGGTTTCAAGCTGAGATATGCATTTTCTGCGATAATATTGGTGATACTTCAGTCAGAAGGATGCAGAATCATCTAGATCGCTCGTTTCGAGCTATTTAATGCGAGATACACGTTATCTGGTTTTTTTCACCACTCCACAGTTCGTTTGATGTGCAGAAATGGCGAAATCTTGGTTTTCGTCGGTTTTCATCCTGAGGTATGCATTTTCTGCGATAATCTTGGTGCGACTTCAGTCAGAAGTATGCAGAATCATCTAGATCGCTCGTTTCGAGCTATTTAATGCGAAAAAACAAGTTTTCTGGTGCTTTGACCACTCCACAGTGCGTTTGATATGTAGAGCCGCCGATAGCTTGGTTTTCGTTGGGTTTCCAGCTGAGATATGCATTTTCTGCGATAAACTTGGTGAGTCTTCTGTCAGAAGTATGCAGAATCATCGAGATCGCTCTATTCGAGCTATTTAATGCGAGAAACACGTTATCTGGTGTTTTCACCACTTCACATTGCGCCTGATATGCAGAACCGGCGATATCTTGGTTTTCGTGGGGTTTTTAGCTGAGATATGCATTTTCTGCGATAATCTTGGTGAGACTTCAGTCAGAAGTATGCAGAATCATCTAGATCGCTCGTTTCCAGCTATTTATTGCGAGTTACACGTTTTCTGGTGTTTTCACCACTCCACATTGCGCCTGATATGCAGAACCGGCGACATCTTGGTTTTCGTGGGGTTTCCAGCTGAGATATGCATTTTCTGCGATAATCTTGGTGAGACGTCTGTCTGAAGTATGCAGAATCATCTAGATCGCTCGTTTCGAGCTATTTAATGCGAAAAAACAAGTTTTCTGGTGTTTTCAACATTCCACTGTGCGTTTGATATGCAGAACCGGCGATATCTTCATTTTCGTGGTGTTTAAAGCTGAGATATGCATTTTCTGCGATAATCTTGGTGAGACTTCTGTCAGAAGTATGCAGAATCATCTAGATCGCTCGCTTCGAGCTATTTAATGCGAAAAAACAAGTTTTCTGGTGTTTTGACCACTCCACAGTGCGTTTGATATGTAGAGCCGCCGATAGCTTGGTTTTCGTTGGGTTTCCAGCTGAGATATGCATTTTCTGCGATAAACTTGGTGAGTCTTCTGTCAGAAGTATGCAGAATCATCGAGATCGCTCTATTCGAGCTATTTAATGCGAGAAACACGTTATCTGGTGTTTTCACCACTCCAAAGTGCGTTTGATATGCAGAACCGGCGACATCTTGGCTTTCGTCGGGTATCAAGCTGAGATATGCATTTTCTACGATAATCTTTGTGAAACTTCTGTCAGAAGTATGCAGAATCATCGGGATCGCTCGTTTCGTGCTATTTAATGCGAAAAAAAAGTTTTCTGGTGTTTTCCCCACTCCACAGTGCGTTTGATATGCCGAACCGGCGATATCTTGATTTTCGTGGTGTTTCCAGCTGAGATATGCATTTTCAGCGATAACCTTGCTGAGTCTTCTGTCAGAAGTATGCAGAATCTTCGAGATCGCTCTTTTCGAGCTAGTTAATGCGAGAAACACGTTTTCTGGTGTTTTCACCACCCCACAGTGCGTTTGATATGCAGAACCGGCGACATCTTGGATTTCGTCGGGTTTCAAGTTGAGATATGCATTTTCTGCGATAATATTGGTAAGACTTCAGTCAGAAGTATGCAGAATCATCTAGATCGCTCGTTTCGAGCTATCTAATGCGAAAAAACAAGTTTTCTGGTGTTTTGACCACTCCACAGTGCGTATGATATGCAGAACCGGCGACATCTTGGTTTTCGTGGGGTTCCAGCTGAAATATGCATTTTCTGCGATAATCTTGGTGGGACTTCAGTCAGAAGTATGCAGAATCATCGAGATCGCTCGTTTCGAGCTATTTAATGCGAAAAAACAAGTTTTCTGGTGTTTTGACCACTCCACAGTGCGTTTGATATGTAGAGCCGCCGATAGCTTGGTTTTCGTTGGGTTTCCAGCTGAGATATGCATTTTCTGCGATAAACTTGGTGAGTCTTCTGTCAGAAGTATGCAGAATCATCGAGATCGCTCTATTCGAGCTATTTAATGCGAGAAACACGTTATCTGGTGTTTTCACCACTTCACATTGCGCCTGATATGCAGAACCGGCGATATCTTGGTTTTCGTGGGGTTTTTAGCTGAGATATGCATTTTCTGCGATAATCTTGGTGAGACTTCAGTCAGAAGTATGCAGAATCATCTAGATCGCTCGTTTCCAGCTATTTATTGCGAGTTACACGTTTTCTGGTGTTTTCACCACTCCACATTGCGCCTGATATGCAGAACCGGCGACATCTTGGTTTTCGTGGGGTTTCCAGCTGAGATATGCATTTGCTGCGATAATCTTGGTGAGACGTCTGTCTGAAGTATGCAGAATCATCGAGATCGCTCTTTTCGAGCAACTTAATGTGAGAAACACGTTATCTGGTGTTTTCACCACTCCACAGTGCGTTTGATATGCAGAACCGGCGACATCACCTGGTTTTCGTGGTGTTTTCAGCTGAGTTATGCATTTTCTGCGATAATATTGGTGAGACTTCAGTCAGAAGTATGCAGAATCATCTAGATCGCTCGTTTCGAGCTATTTAATGCGAAAAAACAATTCGTCTGGTGTTTTGACCACTCCACAGTGCGTTTGATATGTAGAGCCGCCGATAACTTGGATTTCGTGGGGTTTCCAGCTGAGATATGCATTTGCTGCGATAATCTTGGTGAGACGTCTGTCCGAAGTATGCAGAATCATCGAGATCGCTCTTTTCGAGCTATTTAATGCGAGAAACACGTTGTCTGGTTGTTTTCACCACTCCACAGTGCGTGTGATATGCAGAACCGGCGACATCTTGATTTTCGAGAGGTTTCAAGCTGAGATATGCATTTTCTGCGATCATATTGGTGAGACTTCAGTCAGAAGTATGCAGAATCATCTAGACCGCTCGTTTCGAGCTATTTAATGCGAAAAAACAAGTTTTCTGGTGTTTTCAACATTCCACTGTGCGTTTGATATGCAGAACCGGCGATATCTTCATTTTCGTGGTGTTTCCAGCTGAGTTATGCATTTTCTGCGATAATCTTGGTGAGTGTTCTGTCAGAATTGTGCAGAATCATCGAGATCCCTCTTTTATAGCTATTTAATGCGAGAAACACGTTAACTGGTGTTTTCACCACTCCACAGTGCGTTTGATATGCAGAACCGGCGACATCACCTGGTTTTCGTGGTGTTTCCAGCTGAGTTATGCATTTTCTGCGATCATATTGGTGAGACTTCAGTCAGAAGTATGCAGAATCATCTAGACCGCTCGTTTCGAGCTATTTAATGCGAAAAAACAAGTTTTCTGGTGTTTTCAACATTCCACTGTGCGTTTGATATGCAGAACCGGCGACATCTTGGATTTCGTCGGGTTTCAAGTTGAGATATGCATTTTCTGCGATAATATTGGTAAGACTTCAGTCAGAAGTATGCAGAATCATCTAGATCGCTCGTTTCGAGCTATCTAATGCGAAAAAACAAGTTTTCTGGTGTTTTCACCACTCCACATTGCGTTTGATATGCCGAACCGGCGATATCTTGATTTTCGTGGTGTTTCCAGCTGAGATATGCATTTTCAGCGATAATCTTGGTGAGTCTTCTGACAGAAGTATGCAGTATCTTCGAGATCGCTCTTTTCGAGCTAGTTAATGCGAGAAACACGTTATCTGGTGTTTTTATCACTCCACAGGGCGTTTGATATGCAGAACCGGCGATATCTTGGTTTTCGTGGGGTTGCCAGCTGAGATATGCATTTTCTGCGATAATCTTGATGAGACTTCTGTTCGATGTATGCAGAATCATCTAGATCGCTCGTTTCGAGCTATTTAATGCGAAAAAACAAGTTTTCTGGTGTTTTCACCACTCCACAGTGCGTTTGATATGTAGAGCCGCCGATAACTTGGTTTTCGTGGGATTTCCAGATGAAATATGCATTTCCTGCGATAATCTTTGTGTTTCATCTATGAGAAGTATGCAGAATCATCCAGAACGCTCTTTGCGAGCTAGTTAATGCGAGTAACACGTTTTCTGGTGTTTTCACCACTTCGTGGTGCGTCTGATATGCAGAACCGGCGATATCATGGTTTTCGTGGGGTTTCCAGCTGAGATATGCATTTTCTGCGATAATCTTGGTGTTTCATCTATGAGAAGTATGCAGAATAATCGAGAACGCTCTTTTCCAGCTAGTTAATGCGAGAAACACGTTTTCTGGTGTTTTCACCACTCCACAATGCGTCTGATATGCAGAACCGGCGATATCTCGGTTTTCGTGGGGTTTCCAGCTGAGATATGCATTTTCTGCGATAACCTTGGTCAGACTTCTGTCCGAAGTATGCAGAATCATCGAGATCGCACTTTTTGAGCTATTTAATGCGAGAAACACGTTATCTGGTGTTTTCACCACTCCACAGTGCGTTTGATATGCAGAACCGGCGACATCTTGGCTTTCGTCGGGTTTCAAGCTGAGATATGCATTTTCTACGATAATCTTGGTGAGACTTCTGTCAGAAGTATGCAGAATCATCTAGAACGCTCTTTTCGAGCTATTTAATGCGAGAAATACGTTTTCTGGTGTTTTCACCACCCCACAGTGCGTTTGATATGCAGAACCGGCGACATCTTGGTTTTCGTGGGGTTTCCAGCTGAGATATGCATTTTCTGCGATAATCTTGGTGAGTCTTCTGTCAGCAGTATGCAGAATCATCTAGATCACTCTTTTCGAGCTATTTAATGCGAGAACCACGTTATCTGGTGTATTGACCACTCCACAGTGCGTTTGATATGCAGAACCGGCGACATCTTGGTTTTCGTGGTGTTTCCAGCTGAGTTATGCATTTTCTGCGATAATATTGGTGAGACTTCAGTCAGAAGTATGCAGAATCATCTAGATCGCACGTTTCGAGCTATTTAATGCGAGAAACACGTTATCTGGTGATTTCACCGCTTCACATTGCGCCTGATATGCAGAACCGGCGATATCTTGGTTTTCGTGGGGTTTCCAGCTGAGATATGCATTTTCTGCGATAATCTTGGTGAGTCTTCTGTCAGAAGTATGCAGAATCATCTAGAACGCTCTTTTCGAGCTATTTAATGCGAGAAACACGTTTTCTGGTGTTTTCACCACCCCACAGTGCGTTTGATATGCAGAACCGGCGACATCTTGATTTTCGTGATGTTTCTAGCTGAGATACGCATTTTCTGCGATAATATTGGTGAGACTTCAGTCAGAAGTATGCAGAATCATCTAGATCGCTCGTTTCGAGCTATTTAATGCGAAAAAACAAGTTTTCTGGTGTTTTGACCACTCCACAGTGCGTTTGATATGCAGAACCGGCGACATCTTGGTTTTCGTGGGGTTCCAGCTGAAATATGCATTTTCCGCGATAATCTTGGTGAGACTTCTGTTCGATGTATGCAGAATCATCGAGATCGCTCTTTTCGAGCTATTTAATGCGAGAACCACGTTATCTGGTGTATTGACCACTCCAGAGTGCGTTTGATATGCAGAACCGGCGACATCTTGGTTTTCGTGGGGTTTCCAGCTGAGATATGCATTTTCTGCGATAATCTTGGTGAGTCTTCTGTCAGCAGTATGCAGAATCATCTAGATCACTCTTTTCGAGCTATTTAATGCGAGAACCACGTTATCTGGTGTATTGACCACTCCAGAGTGCGTTTGATATGCAGAACCGGCGACATCTTGGTTTTCGTGGTGTTTCCAGCTGAGTTATGCATTTTCTGCGATAATATTGGTGAGACTTCAGTCAGAAGTATGCAGAATCATCTAGATCGCTCGATTCGAGCTATTTAATGCGAGAAACACGTTATCTGGTGTTTTCACCGCTTCACATTGCGCCTGATATGCAGAACCGGCGATATCTTGGTTTTCGTGGGGTTTCCAGCTGAGATTAGCATTTTCTGCGATAATCTTGGAGAGACTTCAGTCAGAAGTATGCAGAATCATCTAGATCGCTCGTTTCCAGCTATTTAATGCGAGTAACATGTTTTCTGGTGTTTTCACCACTCCACATTGCGCCTGATATGCAGAACCGGCGACATCTTGGTTTTCGTCGGGTTTCAAGCTGAGATATGCATTTTCTGCGATAATATTGGTGATACTTCAGTCAGAAGGATGCAGAATCATCTAGATCGCTCGTTTCGAGCTATTTAATGCGAGATACACGTTATCTGGTTTTTTTCACCACTCCACAGTTCGTTTGATGTGCAGAAATGGCGAAATCTTGGTTTTCGTCGGTTTTCATCCTGAGGTATGCATTTTCTGCGATAATCTTGGTGCGACTTCAGTCAGAAGTATGCAGAATCATCTAGATCGCTCGTTTCGAGCTATTTAATGCGAAAAAACAAGTTTTCTGGTGTTTTGACCACTCCACAGTGCGTTTGAAATGCAGAACCGGCGACATCTTGGTTTTTGTCGGGGTTCAAGCTGAGATATGCATTTTCTACGATAAACTTGGTGAGACTTCGGTCAGAAGTATGCAGAATCATTGGGATCGCTCTTTTCGAGCTATTTAATGCGAGAACCACGTTATCTGGTGTATTGACCACTCCACAGTGCGTTTGATATGCAGAAATGGCGAAATCTTGGTTTTCGTCGGTTTTCATCCTGAGGTATGCATTTTCTGCGATAATCTTGGTGCGACTTCAGTCAGAAGTATGCAGAATCATCGAGATCGCTCTATTCGAGCTATTTAATGCGAGAAACACGTTATCTGGTGTTTTCACCACTTCACATTGCGCCTGATATGCAGAACCGGCGATATCTTGGTTTTCGTGGGGTTTTTAGCTGAGATATGCATTTTCTGCGATAATCTTGGTGAGACTTCAGTCAGAAGTATGCAGAATCATCTAGATCGCTCGTTTCCAGCTATTTATTGCGAGTTACACGTTTTCTGGTGTTTTCACCACTCCACATTGCGCCTGATATGCAGAACCGGCGACATCTTGGTTTTCGTGGGGTTTCCAGCTGAGATATGCATTTTCTGCGATAATCTTGGTGAGACGTCTGTCTGAAGTATGCAGAATCATCTAGATCGCTCGTTTCGAGCTATTTAATGCGAAAAAACAAGTTTTCTGGTGTTTTCAACATTCCACTGTGCGTTTGATATGCAGAACCGGCGATATCTTCATTTTCGTGGTGTTTAAAGCTGAGATATGCATTTTCTGCGATAATCTTGGTGAGACTTCTGTCAGAAGTATGCAGAATCATCTAGATCGCTCGTTTCGAGCTATTTAATGCGAAAAAACAAGTTTTCTGGTGTTTTGACCACTCCACAGTGCGTTTGATATGTAGAGCCGCCGATAGCTTGGTTTTCGTTGGGTTTCCAGCTGAGATATGCATTTTCTGCGATAAACTTGGTGAGTCTTCTGTCAGAAGTATGCAGAATCATCGAGATCGCTCTATTCGAGCTATTTAATGCGAGAAACACGTTATCTGGTGTTTTCACCACTCCAAAGTGCGTTTGATATGCAGAACCGGCGACATCTTGGCTTTCGTCGGGTATCAAGCTGAGATATGCATTTTCTACGATAATCTTTGTGAAACTTCTGTCAGAAGTATGCAGAATCATCGGGATCGCTCGTTTCGTGCTATTTAATGCGAAAAAAAAGTTTTCTGGTGTTTTCCCCACTCCACAGTGCGTTTGATATGCCGAACCGGCGATATCTTGATTTTCGTGGTGTTTCCAGCTGAGATATGCATTTTCAGCGATAACCTTGCTGAGTCTTCTGTCAGAAGTATGCAGAATCTTCGAGATCGCTCTTTTCGAGCTAGTTAATGCGAGAAACACGTTTTCTGGTGTTTTCACCACCCCACAGTGCGTTTGATATGCAGAACCGGCGACATCTTGGATTTCGTCGGGTTTCAAGTTGAGATATGCATTTTCTGCGATAATATTGGTAAGACTTCAGTCAGAAGTATGCAGAATCATCTAGATCGCTCGTTTCGAGCTATCTAATGCGAAAAAACAAGTTTTCTGGTGTTTTCACCACTCCACATTGCGTTTGATATGCCGAACCGGCGATATCTTGATTTTCGTGGTGTTTCCAGCTGAGATATGCATTTTCAGCGATAATCTTGGTGAGTCTTCTGACAGAAGTATGCAGTATCTTCGAGATCGCTCTTTTCGAGCTAGTTAATGCGAGAAACACGTTATCCGGTGTTTTCACCACTCCACAGTGCGTTTGATATGCAGAACCGGCGACATCTTGGCTTTCGTCGGGTATCAAGATGAGATATGCATTTTCTGCGATAATCTTGGTGAGTCTTCTGTCAGAAGTATGCAGAATCTTCTAGATCGCTCGTTTCGAGCTATTTAATGCGAAAAAACAAGTTTTCTGGTGTTTTGACCACTCCACAGTGCGTATGATATGCAGAACCGGCGACATCTTGGTTTTCGTGGGGTTCCAGCTGAAATATGCATTTTCTGCGATAATCTTGGTGCGACTTCAGTCAGAAGTATGCAGAATCATCGAGATCGCTCGTTTCGAGCTATTTAATGCGAAAAAACAAGTTTTCTGGTGTTTTGACCACTCCACAGTGCGTTTGATATGTAGAGCCGCCGATAGCTTGGTTTTCGTTGGGTTTCCAGCTGAGATATGCATTTTCTGCGATAAACTTGGTGAGTCTTCTGTCAGAAGTATGCAGAATCATCGAGATCGCTCTATTCGAGCTATTTAATGCGAGAAACACGTTATCTGGTGTTTTCACCACTTCACATTGCGCCTGATATGCAGAACCGGCGATATCTTGGTTTTCGTGGGGTTTTTAGCTGAGATATGCATTTTCTGCGATAATCTTGGTGAGACTTCAGTCAGAAGTATGCAGAATCATCTAGATCGCTCGTTTCCAGCTATTTATTGCGAGTTACACGTTTTCTGGTGTTTTCACCACTCCACATTGCGCCTGATATGCAGAACCGGCGACATCTTGGTTTTCGTGGGGTTTCCAGCTGAGATATGCATTTGCTGCGATAATCTTGGTGAGACGTCTGTCTGAAGTATGCAGAATCATCGAGATCGCTCTTTTCGAGCAACTTAATGTGAGAAACACGTTATCTGGTGTTTTCACCACTCCACAGTGCGTTTGATATGCAGAACCGGCGACATCACCTGGTTTTCGTGGTGTTTTCAGCTGAGTTATGCATTTTCTGCGATAATATTGGTGAGACTTCAGTCAGAAGTATGCAGAATCATCTAGATCGCTCGTTTCGAGCTATTTAATGCGAAAAAACAATTCTTCTGGTGTTTTGACCACTCCACAGTGCGTTTGATATGTAGAGCCGCCGATAACTTGGATTTCGTGGGGTTTCCAGCTGAGATATGCATTTGCTGCGATAATCTTGGTGAGACGTCTGTCCGAAGTATGCAGAATCATCGAGATCGCTCTTTTCGAGCTATTTAATGCGAGAAACACGTTGTCTGGTTGTTTTCACCACTCCACAGTGCGTGTGATATGCAGAACCGGCGACATCTTGATTTTCGAGAGGTTTCAAGCTGAGATATGCATTTTCTGCGATCATATTGGTGAGACTTCAGTCAGAAGTATGCAGAATCATCTAGACCGCTCGTTTCGAGCTATTTAATGCGAAAAAACAAGTTTTCTGGTGTTTTCAACATTCCACTGTGCGTTTGATATGCAGAACCGGCGATATCTTCATTTTCGTGGTGTTTCCAGCTGAGTTATGCATTTTCTGCGATAATCTTGGTGAGTGTTCTGTCAGAATTGTGCAGAATCATCGAGATCCCTCTTTTATAGCTATTTAATGCGAGAAACACGTTAACTGGTGTTTTCACCACTCCACAGTGCGTTTGATATGCAGAACCGGCGACATCACCTGGTTTTCGTGGTGTTTCCAGCTGAGTTATGCATTTTCTGCGATCATATTGGTGAGACTTCAGTCAGAAGTATGCAGAATCATCTAGACCGCTCGTTTCGAGCTATTTAATGCGAAAAAACAAGTTTTCTGGTGTTTTCAACATTCCACTGTGCGTTTGATATGCAGAACCGGCGATATCTTCATTTTCGTGGTGTTTCCAGCTGAGATATTCATTTTCTGCGATAATCTTGGTGAGTGTTCTGTCAGAATTGTGCTGAATCATCGAGATCCCTCTTTTCTAGCTATTTAATGCGAGAAACACGTTAACTGGTGTTTTCACCACTCCACAGTGCGTTTGATATGCAGAACTAGCGACATCTTGGATTTCGTCGGGTTTCAAGCTGAGACATGCATTTTCTACGATAATCTTGGTGAGACTTCTGTCAGAAGTATGCAGAATCTTCGAGTTCGCTCTTTTCGAGCAACTTTATGCGAGAAACACGTTATCTGGTGTTTTCACCACTCCACAGTGCGTTTGATATGCAGAACCGGCGACATCTTGATTTTCGTGAGGTTTCAAGCTGAGATATGCATTTTCTGCGATAATATTGGTGAGTCTTCTGTCAGAAGGATGCAGAATCTTCGAGATCGCTCTTTTCGAGCTAGTTAATGCGAGAAACACGTTATCCGGTGTTTTCACCACTCCACAGTGCGTTTGATATGCAGAACCGGCGACATCTTGGCTTTCGTCGGGTATCAAGCTGAGATACGCATTTTCTGCGATAATCTTGGTGAGTCTTCTGTCAGAAGTGTGCAGAATCATCGAGATCCCTCTTTTCGAGCTATTTAATGCGAGAAACACGTTAACTGGTGTTTTCACCACTCCACAGTGCGTTTGATATGCAGAACCGGCGACATCTTGGCTTTCGTCGGGTATCAAGCTGAGATATGCATTTTCTACGATAATCTTTGTGAAACTTCTGTCAGAAGTATGCAGAATCATCGGGATCGCTCCTTTCGTGCTATTTAATGCGAAAAAAAAGTTTTCTGGTGTTTTCCCCACTCCACAGTGCGTTTGATATGCCGAACCGGCGATATCTTGATTTTCGTGGTGTTTCCAGCTGAGATATGCATTTTCAGCGATAACCTTGCTGAGTCTTCTGTCAGAAGTATGCAGAATCTTCGAGATCGCTCTTTTCGAGCTAGTTAATGCGAGAAACACGTTTTCTGGTGTTTTCACCACCCCACAGTGCGTTTGATATGCAGAACCGGCGACATCTTGGATTTCGTCGGGTTTCAAGTTGAGATATGCATTTTCTGCGATAATATTGGTAAGACTTCAGTCAGAAGTATGCAGAATCATCTAGATCGCTCGTTTCGAGCTATTTAATGCGAAAAAACAATTCTTCTGGTGTTTTCACCACTCCACATTGCGTTTGATATGCCGAACCGGCGATATCTTGATTTTCGTGGTGTTTCCAGCTGAGATATGCATTTTCAGCGATAATCTTGGTGAGTCTTCTGACAGAAGTATGCAGTATCTTCGAGATCGCTCTTTTCGAGCTAGTTAATGCGAGAAACACGTTATCCGGTGTTTTCACCACTCCACAGTGCGTTTGATATGCAGAACCGGCGACATCTTGGCTTTCGTCGGGTATCAAGATGAGATATGCATTTTCTGCGATAATCTTGGTGAGTCTTCTGTCAGAAGTATGCAGAATCTTCTAGATCGCTCGTTTCGAGCTATTTAATGCGAAAAAACAAGTTTTCTGGTGATTTGACCACTCCACAGTGCGTATGATATGCAGAACCGGCGACATCTTGGTTTTCGTGGGGTTCCAGCTGAAATATGCATTTTCCGCGATAATCTTGGTGAGTCTTCTGTCAGAAGTATGCAGAATCATCGAGATCGCTCTATTCGAGCTATTGAATGCGAGAAACACGTTATCTGGTGTTTTTATCACTCCACAGGGCGTTTGATATGCAGAACCGGCGATATCTTGGTTTTCGTGGGGTTGCCAGCTGAGATATGCATTTTCTGCGATAATCTTGGTGAGACTTCTGTTCGATGTATGCAGAATCATCGAGATCGCTCTTTTCGAGCTATTTAATGCGAGAACCACGTTATCTGGTGTATTGACCACTCCAGAGTGCGTTTGATATGCAGAACCGGCGACATCTTGGTTTTCGTGGGGTTTCCAGCTGAGATATGCATTTTCTGCGATAATCTTGGTGAGTCTTCTGTCAGAATTGTGCTGAATCATCGAGATCCCTCTTTTCTAGCTATTTAATGCGAGAAACACGTTAACTGGTGTTTTCACCACTCCACAGTGCGTTTGATATGCAGAACTAGCGACATCTTGGATTTCGTCGGGTTTCAAGCTGAGACATGCATTTTCTACGATAATCTTGGTGAGACTTCTGTCAGAAGTATGCAGAATCTTCGAGTTCGCTCTTTTCGAGCAACTTTATGCGAGAAACACGTTATCTGGTGTTTTCACCACTCCACAGTGCGTTTGATATGCAGAACCGGCGACATCTTGATTTTCGTGAGGTTTCAAGCTGAGATATGCATTTTCTGCGATAATATTGGTGAGTCTTCTGTCAGAAGGATGCAGAATCTTCGAGATCGCTCTTTTCGAGCTAGTTAATGCGAGAAACACGTTATCCGGTGTTTTCACCACTCCACAGTGCGTTTGATATGCAGAACCGGCGACATCTTGGCTTTCGTCGGGTATCAAGCTGAGATATGCATTTTCTGCGATAATCTTGGTGAGTCTTCTGTCAGAAGTGTGCAGAATCATCGAGATCCCTCTTTTCGAGCTATTTAATGCGAGAAACACGTTAACTGGTGTTTTCACCACTCCACAGTGCGTTTGATATGCAGAACCGGCGACATCTTGGCTTTCGTCGGGTATCAAGCTGAGATATGCATTTTCTACGATAATCTTTGTGAAACTTCTGTCAGAAGTATGCAGAATCATCGGGATCGCTCCTTTCGTGCTATTTAATGCGAAAAAAAAGTTTTCTGGTGTTTTCCCCACTCCACAGTGCGTTTGATATGCCGAACCGGCGATATCTTGATTTTCGTGGTGTTTCCAGCTGAGATATGCATTTTCAGCGATAACCTTGCTGAGTCTTCTGTCAGAAGTATGCAGAATCTTCGAGATCGCTCTTTTCGAGCTAGTTAATGCGAGAAACACGTTTTCTGGTGTTTTCACCACCCCACAGTGCGTTTGATATGCAGAACCGGCGACATCTTGGATTTCGTCGGGTTTCAAGTTGAGATATGCATTTTCTGCGATAATATTGGTAAGACTTCAGTCAGAAGTATGCAGAATCATCTAGATCGCTCGTTTCGAGCTATCTAATGCGAAAAAACAAGTTTTCTGGTGTTTTCACCACTCCACATTGCGTTTGATATGCCGAACCGGCGATATCTTGATTTTCGTGGTGTTTCCAGCTGAGATATGCATTTTCAGCGATAATCTTGGTGAGTCTTCTGACAGAAGTATGCAGTATCTTCGAGATCGCTCTTTTCGAGCTAGTTAATGCGAGAAACACGTTATCCGGTGTTTTCACCACTCCACAGTGCGTTTGATATGCAGAACCGGCGACATCTTGGCTTTCGTCGGGTATCAAGATGAGATATGCATTTTCTGCGATAATCTTGGTGAGTCTTCTGTCAGAAGTATGCAGAATCTTCTAGATCGCTCGTTTCGAGCTATTTAATGCGAAAAAACAAGTTTTCTGGTGATTTGACCACTCCACAGTGCGTATGATACGCAGAACCGGCGACATCTTGGTTTTCGTGGGGTTCCAGCTGAAATATGCATTTTCCGCGATAATCTTGGTGAGTCTTCTGTCAGAAGTATGCAGAATCATCGAGATCGCTCTATTCGAGCTATTGAATGCGAGAAACACGTTATCTGGTGTATTGACCACTCCAGAGTGCGTTTGATATGCAGAACCGGCGACATCTTGGTTTTCGTGGGGTTTCCAGCTGAGATATGCATTTTCTGCGATAATCTTGGTGAGTCTTCTGTCAGCAGTATGCAGAATCATCTAGATCGCTCGTTTCCAGCTATTTATTGCGAGTTACACGTTTTCTGGTGTTTTCACCACTCCACATTGCGCCTGATATGCAGAACCGGCGACATCTTGGTTTTCGTGGGGTTTCCAGCTGAGATATGCATTTTCTGCGATAATCTTGGTGAGACGTCTGTCTGAAGTATGCAGAATCATCTAGATCGCTCGTTTCGAGCTATTTAATGCGAAAAAACAAGTTTTCTGGTGTTTTCACCACTCCACAGTGCGTTTGATATGCAGAACCGGCGACATCTTGATTTTCGTGAGGTTTCAAGCTGAGATATGCATTTTCTGCGATAATATTGGTGAGTCTTCTGTCAGAAGGATGCAGAATCTTCGAGATCGCTCTTTTCGAGCTAGTTAATGCGAGAAACACGTTATCCGGTGTTTTCACCACTCCACAGTGCGTTTGATATGCAGAACCGGCGACATCTTGGCTTTCGTCGGGTTTCAAGCTGAGATATGCATTTTCTGCGATAATATTGGTGAGTCTTCTGTCAGAAGGATGCAGAATCTTCGAGATCGCTCTTTTCGAGCTAGTTAATGCGAGAAACACGTTATCCGGTGTTTTCACCACTCCACAGTGCGTTTGATATGCAGAACCGGCGACATCTTGGCTTTCGTCGGGTATCAAGCTGAGATATGCATTTTCTGCGATAATCTTGGTGAGTCTTCTGTCAGAAGTGTGCAGAATCATCGAGATCCCTCTTTTCGAGCTATTTAATGCGAGAAACACGTTAACTGGTGTTTTCACCACTCCACAGTGCGTTTGATATGCAGAACCGGCGACATCTTGGCTTTCGTCGGGTATCAAGCTGAGATATGCATTTTCTACGATAATCTTTGTGAAACTTCTGTCAGAAGTATGCAGAATCATCGGGATCGCTCCTTTCGTGCTATTTAATGCGAAAAAAAAGTTTTCTGGTGTTTTCCCCACTCCACAGTGCGTTTGATATGCCGAACCGGCGATATCTTGATTTTCGTGGTGTTTCCAGCTGAGATATGCATTTTCAGCGATAACCTTGCTGAGTCTTCTGTCAGAAGTATGCAGAATCTTCGAGATCGCTCTTTTCGAGCTAGTTAATGCGAGAAACAGGTTTTCTGGTGTTTTCACCACCCCACAGTGCGTTTGATATGCAGAACCGGCGACATCTTGGATTTCGTCGGGTTTCAAGTTGAGATATGCATTTTCTGCGATAATATTGGTGAGACTTCAGTCAGAAGTATGCAGAATCATCTAGATCGCTCGTTTCGAGCTATCTAATGCGAAAAAACAAGTTTTCTGGTGTTTTCACCACTCCACATTGCGTTTGATATGCCGAACCGGCGATATCTTGATTTTCGTGGTGTTTCCAGCTGAGATATGCATTTTCAGCGATAATCTTGGTGAGTCTTCTGACAGAAGTATGCAGTATCTTCGAGATCGCTCTTTTCGAGCTAGTTAATGCGAGAAACACGTTATCCGGTGTTTTCACCACTCCACAGTGCGTTTGATATGCAGAACCGGCGACATCTTGGCTTTCGTCGGGTATCAAGATGAGATATGCATTTTCTGCGATAATCTTGGTGAGTCTTCTGTCAGAAGTATGCAGAATCTTCTAGATCGCTCGTTTCGAGCTATTTAATGCGAAAAAACAAGTTTTCTGGTGTTTTCAACATTCCACAGAGCGTTTGATATGCAGAACCGTAGCTAACTTGGTTTTCGTGAGGTTTCATGCTGAGATATGTATTTTCTACAATAATCTTGGTGAGACTTCAGTCAGAAGTATGCAGAATCATCGAAATCGCTCTTTTCGAGGTATTTAATGCTGGAAACACGTTATCTGGTGTTTTGACCACTCCACAGTGCGTTTGATATGTAGAGCCGCCGATAACTGCGTTTTCGTTTGGTTTCCAGCTGAAATATGCATTTTCTGCGATAATCTTTGTGTTTCATCTATGAGAAGTATGCAGAATCATTCAGAACGCTCTTTTCGAGCTACTTAATGCGAGAATCACGTTTTCTGGTGTTTTCACCAATCCACAGTACGTTTGATGTGCAGAACCGGAGATATCTTGGTTTTCGTGAGGTTTCAAGCTGAGATATGCATTTTCTGCGATAATCTTGGTGAGACTTCAGTCAGATGTATGCAGAATCTTCTAGATCGCACGTTTCGAGCTATCTAATGCGAAAAAACAAGTTTTCTGGTGTTTTCAACATTCCACAGTGCGTTTGATATGCAGAACCGTAGCTAACTTGGTTTTCGTGAGGTTTCAAGCTGAGATATGTATTTTCTACAATAATCTTGGTGAGACTTCAGTCAGAAGTATGCAGAATCATCTAGATCGCTCGTTTCGTGCTATTTACTGCGAAAAAACAAGTTTTCTGGTGTTTTGACCACTCGACAGTGCGTCTGATATGCAGAACCGGCGATATCTTGATTTTCGTGGTGTTTCCAGCTGAGATATGCATTTTCTGCAATAATCTTGGTGAGTGTTCTGTCAGAAGTATGCAGAATCTTCTAGATCGCTCGTTTCGAGCTATTTACTGCGAAAAAACAAGTTTTCTGGTGTTTTGACCACTCGACAGTGCGTTTGATATGCAGAACCGTCGATATCTTGATTTTCGTGGTGTTTCCAGCTGAGATATGCACTTTCTGCGATAATCTTGGTGAGTCTTCCGTCAGCAGTATGCAGAATCATCTAGATCGCTCTTTTCGAGCTATTTAATGCGAGAATCACGTTTTCTGGTGTATTCACCACTCCACAGTACGTTTGACATGCAGTAACGGAGATATCTTGGTTACGGTCGAGTTTCAAGCTGAGATATGTATTTTCTGCGATAATATTGGTGAGACTTCTGTCCGAAGTATGCAGTATCATCGATATCGCTCTTTTCGAGCAATTTAATGCGAGAAACACGTTATCTGGTGTTTTGACCACTCCACACTACGTTTGACATGCAGAAACGGAGAAATCTTGGTTTCGGTCGGGTTTCAAGCTGAGATATGCATTTCCTGCGATTATATTGGTGAGACTTCTGTCCGAAGTATGCAGTATCATCGATATCGCTCGTTTCGAGCTATTTAATGCGAGAAACACGTTTTCTGGAGTTTTCACCACTCCACAGTGCGTCTGATATGCAGAACCGGCGATATCTTGGTTTTCGTGGGGTTTCCAGCTGAGATATGCATTTTCTGCGATAATCTTGGTGAGTCTTCTGTCAGAAGTATGCAGAATCATCTAGATCGCTCTTTTCGAGCTATTTAATGCGAGAAACACGTTTTCTGGTGTATTCACCACTCTTCAGTACGTTTGACATGCAGAACCGGCGACATCCTGGTTTTCGTCGGGTTTCAAGCTGAGATATGCATTTTCTGCGATAATCTTGGTGAGTCTTCTGTCAGAAGTATGCAGAATCATCTAGAACGCTCTTTTCGAGCTATTTAATGCGAGTAACACGGTTTCTGGTGTTTTGACCACTCCACAGTGCGTTTGATATGTAGAGCCGCCGATAACTTGGTTTTCGTCGGGTTTCAAGCTGAGATATGCATTTTCTGCGATAATCTTTGTGTTTCATCTATGAGAAGTATGCAGAATCATCCAGAACGCTCTTTTCGTGCTAGTTAATGCGAGTAACACGTTTTCTGGTCTTTTCACCACTCCACAGTGCGTCTGATATGCAGAACCGGCGATATCTTGATTTTCGTGATGTTTCCAGCTGAGATATGCATTTTCTGCGATAATCTTGGTGAGTCTTCTGTCAGAAGTATGCAGAATCATCCAGAACGCTCTTTTCGAGCTAGTTAATGCGTGTAACACGTTTTCTGGTGTTTTCACCACTCCACGGTGCGTCTGATATGCAGAACCGGCGATATCTTGGTTATCGTGGGGTTTCCAGCTGAGATATGCATTTTCTGCGATAATCTTGGTGAGTCGTCTGTCAGAAGTATGCAGAATCATCGATATCGCTCTTTTTGAGCTATTTAATGCGAGAAACACGTTATATGGTGTTCTGACCACTCCACAGTGAGTTTGATATGTAGAGCCGCCGATAACTTGGTTTTCGTGGGGGTTCCAGCTGAAATATGCATTTTCTGCGATAATCTTTGAGAGTCTTCGGTCAGAAGTATGCAGAATCATCGAGATCGCTCTATTCGAGCTATTTAATGCGAGAAACACGTTACCTGGTGTTTTGATCACTCCACAGGGCGTTTGAAATGCAGAACCGGCGATATCTTGGTTTTCATGGGGTTTCGAGATGAGATATGCATTTTCAGTGATAATCCTCATGATTCTTCTGTGACAAGTATGCAGAATCACCGAAATCGCAGTTTTCGTGCTATTGAATGCGAAAAACAGGTTTTGTGGTGTTTTCAGCACTCCACAGTGCGTTTGACATGCGGAAACTGCAATATATGCGGTTTCGATGGGTTTCCAGATGAGATATGCATTTTCAGTGATAAGTTTCATGATTCTTCTGTGACAAGTGTGCAGAATCATCTAGATCGCTCTTTTTGAGCTATTTAATGCGAGAAACACGTTATATGGTGTTTTGACCACTCCACAGTGAGTTTGATATGTAGAGCCGCCGATAACTTGGTTTTCGTGGGGTTTCCAGCTGAAATATGCATTTTCTGCGATAATCTTTGAGAGTCTTCTGTCAGAAGTATGCAGAATCATCGAGATCGCTCTATTCGAGCTATTTAATGCGAGAAACACGTTATCTGGTGTTTTGATCACTCCACAGGGCGTTTGAAATGTAGAACCGGCGATATCTTGGTTTTCGTGGGGTTTCCAGATGAGATATGCATTTTCAGTGATAATCCTCATGATTCTTCTGTGACAAGTATGCAGAATCACCGAAATCGCTCTTTTCGAGCTATTTTATGCGAGAAACACGTTTTCTGGTGTATTCACCACTCCACAGTACGTTTGACATGCAGAACCGGCGACATCGTGGTTTTCGACTGGTTTCAAGCTGAAATATGCATTTTCTGCGATAATATTGGTGAGACTTCAGTCAGAAGTATGCAGAATCACCTAGATCGCTCGTTTCGAGCTATTTAATGCGAAAAAACAAGTTTTCTGGTGTTTTGACCACTCCACAGTGCGTATGATATGTAGAGCCGCCGATAACTTGGTTTTCGTGGGGTTTCCAGCTGAAATATGCAATTTCTGCGATAATATTGGTGAGGCTTCAGTCAGAAGTATGCAGAATCACCTAGATCGCTCGTTTCGAGCTATTTAATGCGAGAAACACGTTTTCTGGTGTTTTCACCACTCCACAGTGCGTCTGATATGCAGAACCGGCGATATCTTGATTTTCGTGGTGTTTCCAGCTGAGATATGCATTTTCTGCGATAATCTTGGTGAGTCTTCTGTCAGAAGTATGCAGAATCACCTAGATCGTTCGTTTCGAGCTATTTAATACGAGAAACACGTTTTCTGGTGTTTTCACCACTCCACAGTGCGTCTGATATGCAGAACCGGCGATATCTTGATTTTCGTGGTGTTTCCAGCTGAGATATGCATTTTCTGCAATAATATTGGTGAGACTTCTGTCCGAAGTATGCAGTATCATCGATATCGCTCTTTTCGAGCTATTTAATTCGAGAAACACGTTATCCGGTGTTTTGACCACTCCACAGAGCGTCTGATATGCAGAACCGGCGATATCTTGATTTTCGTGATGTTTCCAGCTGAGATATGCATTATCTGCGATAATCTTGGTGAGTCTGCTGTCAGAAGTATGCAGAATCATCCAGAAGGCTCTTTTCGAGCTAGTTAATGCGTGTAACACGTTTTCTGGTGTTTTCACCACTCCACGGTGCGTCTGATATGCAGAACCGGCGATATCTTGGTTATCGTGGGGTTTCCAGCTGAGATATGCATATTCTGCTATAATCTTGGTGAGACTTTAGTCAGAAGTATGCAGAATCGTCTAGATCGCTCGTTTCGAGCTATTTAATGCGAAAAAACAAGTTTTCTGGTGTATTCACCACTCCACAGTACGTTTGACATGCAGTAACGGAGATATCTTGGTTTCGCTCGGGTTTCAAGCTGAAATATGCATATTCTGCTATAATCTTGGTGAGACTTTAGTCAGAAGTATGCATAATCATCTAGATCGCTCGTTTCGAGCTATTTAATGCGAAAAAACAAGTTTTCTGGTGTATTCACCACTCCACAGTGCGTTTGATATGCAGAAACGGAGATATCTTGGTATCGGTCGGGTGTCAAGCTGAGATATGCATTTTCTGCGATAATCTTGGTGAGTCTTCTGTCAGAAGTATGCAGAATCATCGAGATCGCTCTATTCGAGCTATTTAATGCGAGAAACACGTTATCTGGTGTTTTGACCACTCCGCAGTGCGTTTGATATGTAGAGCCGCCGATAACTTGGTTGTCGTCGGGTTTCATGCTGAAATATGCATTTTCTGCGATAATATTGGTGAGACTTCAGTCAGAAGTATGCATAATCATCGAGATCGCTCGTTTCGAGCTATTTAATGCGAAAAAACAAGTTTTCTGGTGTATTCACCACTCCACAGTGCGTTTGATATGCAGAAACGGAGATATCTTGGTTTCGGTCGGGTTTCAAGCTGAGATATGCATTTTCTGCGATAATCTTGGTGAGACTATAGTCAGAAGTATGCAGAATCATTTAGATCGCTCTTTTCGAGCTATTTAATGCGAGAAACACGTTTTCTGGTGTATTCACCACTCCACAGTACGTTTGACATGCAGAACCGGCGATATCTTGGTTATCGTGGGGTTTCCAGCTGAGATATGCATTTTCTGCGATAATCTTGGTGACTCTTCTGTCGGAAGTATGCAGAATCATCGATATCGCTCTTTTCGAGCTATTTAATGCGAGAAACACGTTATATGGTGTATTGACCACTCCACAGTGAGTTTGATATGTAGAGCCGCCGATAACTTGGTTGTCGTCGGGTTTCATGCTGAAATATGCATTTTCTGCGATAATATTGGTGAGACTTCAGTCAGAAGTATGCAGAATCATCGAGATCGCTCTATTCGAGCTATTTAATGCGAGAAACACGTTATCTGGTGTTTTGACCACTCCGCAGTGCGTTTGATATGTAGAGCCGCCGATAACTTGGTTGTCGTCGGGTTTCATGCTGAAATATGCATTTTCTGCGATAATATTGGTGAGACTTCAGTCAGAAGTATGCAGAATCATCTAGATCGCTCTTTTCGAGCTATTTAATGCGAGAAACACGTTATCTGGTGTTTTGACCACTCCGCAGTGCGTTTGATATGTAGAGCCGCCGATAACTTGGTTGTCGTCGGGTTTCATGCTGAAATATGCATTTTCTGCGATAATATTGGTGAGACTTCAGCCAGAAGTATGCAGAATCATCGAGATCGCTCTATTCGAGCTATTTAATGCGAGAAACACGTTATCTGGTGTTTTCACCACTCCACAGAGCGTCTGATATGCAGAACCGGCGATATCTTGATTTTCGTGATGTTTCCAGCTGAGATATGCATTTTCTGCGATAATCTTGGTGAGTCTGCTGTCAGAAGTATGCAGAAACATCCAGAACGCTCTTTTCGAGCTAGTTAACGCCTGTAACACGTTTTCTGGTGTTTTCACCACTCCACGGTGCGTCTGATATGCAGAACCGGCGATATCTTGGTTATCGTGGGGTTTCCAGCTGAGATATGCATTTTCTGCGATAATCTTGGTGAGTCTTCTGTCGGAAGTATGCAGAATCATCGATATCGCTCTTTTCGAGCTATTTAATGCGAGAAACACGTTATATGGTGTTTTGACCACTCCACAGTGAGTTTGATATGTACAGCCGCCGATAACTTGGTTTTCGTGGGGTTTCCAGCTGAAATATTCATTTTCTGCGATAATCTTGGTGAGTCTTCTGTCAGAAGTATGCAGAATCATCGAGATCGCTCTATTCGAGCTATTTAATGCGAGAAACACGTTATCTGGTGTTTTGACCACTCCGCAGTGCGTTTGATATGTAGAGCCGCCGATAACTTGGTTGTCGTCGGGTTTCATGCTGAAATATGCATTTTCTGCGATAATATTGGTGAGACTTCAGTCAGAAGTATGCAGAATCATCTAGATCGCTCTTTTCGAGCTATTTAATGCGAGAAACACGTTTTCTGGTGTATTCACCACTCCACAGTACGTTTGACATGCAGTAACGGAGATATCTTGGTTTCGCTCGGGTTTCAAGCTGAAATATGCATTTTCTGCGATAATCTTGGTGAGTCTTCTGTCAGTAGTATGCAGAACCATCTAGATCGCTCTTTTCGAGCTATTTAATGCGAGAAACACGTTATCTGGTGTTTTGACCACTCCGCAGTGCGTTTGATATATAGAGCCGCCGATAACTTGGTTGTCGTGGGGTTTCCAGCTGAAATATGCATTTTCTGCGATAATCTTGGTGAGTCTTCTGTCAGAAGTATGCAGAATCATCGAGATCGCTCTATTCGAGCTATTTAATGCGAGAAACACGTTATCGGGTTGTTTTCACCACTCCACAGTGCGTTTGATATGCAGAACCGGCGACATCTTGATTGTGGTGAGTTTTCTAGCTGAGATATGCATTTTCTGCGATAACATTGGTGAGACTTCAGTCAGAAGTATGCAGAATCATCTAGATCGCTCGTTTCGAGCTATTTAATGCGAAAAAACAAGTTTTCTGGTGTTATGACCACTCCACAGTGCGTTTGATATGTAGAGCCACCGATAACTTGGTTTTCGTGGGGTTTCCAGCTGAAATATTCATTTTCTGCGATAATCATGGTGAGTCTTCTGTCAGAAGTATGCAGAATCATCGAGATCGCTCTATTCGAGCTATTTAATGCGAGAAACACGTTATCTGGTGTTTTCATCACTCCACAGGGCGTTTGATATGCAGAACCGGCGATATCTTGGTTTTCGTGGGGTTTGCAGCTGAGATATGCATTTTCTGCGATAATCTTTGAGAGTCTTCTGTCAGAAATATGCAGAATCATCGAGATCGCTCTATTCGAGCTATTTAATGCGAGAAACACGTTATCTGGTGTTTTGATCACTTCACAGGGCGTTTGATATGCAGAACCGGCGATATCTTGGTTTTCGTGGGGTTTCCAGATGAGATATGCATTTTCAGTGATATTCCTCATGATTCTTCTGTGACAAGGATGCAGAATCACCGAAATCGCTGTTTTCGTGCTATTGAATGCGAAAAACAGGTTTTGTGGTGTTTTCAGCACTCCACAGTGCGTTTGACATGCGGAAACTGCAATATATTCGGTTTCGATGGGTTTCCAGATGAGATATGCATTTTCAGTGATAAGCTTCATGATTCTTCTGTGACAAGTGTGCAGAATCATCTAGATCGCTCTTTTCGAGTTTTTTAATGCGAGAAACACGTTTTCTGGTGTATACACCACCCCACAGTGCGTTTGATATGCAGAACCGGCGACATCGTGGTTTTCGTCGGGTTTCAAGCTGAGATATGCATTTTCTGCGATAATATTGGTGAGACTTCAGTCAGAAGTATGCAGAATCACCTAGATCGCTCGTTTCGAGCTATTTAATGCGAGAAACACGTTTTCTGGTGTTTTCACCACTCCACAGTGGGTCTGATATGCAGATCCGGCGATATCTTGATTTTCGTGGTGTTTCCAGCTGAGATATGCATTTTCAGCGATAATCTTGGTGAGTCTTCTGTCAGAAGTATGCAGAATCATCTAGATCGCTCTTTTCGAGCTATTTAATGCGAGAAACACGTTTTCTGGTGTATTCACCACTCCACAGTACGTTTGACATGCAGAACCGGCGATATCTTGATTTTCGTGGTGTTTCCAGCTGAGATATGCATTTTCTGCAATAATATTGGTCAGACTGCTGTCAGAAGTACGCAGAATCATCGATATCGCTCTTTTCGAGCTATTTAATGCGAGGAACACGTTATCTGGTGTTTTGACCACTCCACAGTGCGTTTGATATGTAGAGCCGCCGACAACTTGGTTTTCGTGGGGTTTCCAGCTGAAATATGCAGTTTCTGCGATAATCTTCGTGTTTCATCTATGAGAAGTATGCAGAGTCATCCAGAACGCTCTTTTCGAGCTAGTTAATGCGAGTAACACGTTTTCTGGTGTTTTCACCACTCCACGGTGCGTCTGATATGCAGAACCGGCGATATCTTGGTTTTCGTGGGGTTTCCAGCTGAGATATGCATTTTCTGCGATAATCTTGGTGAGTCTTCTGTCAGAAGTATGCAGAATCATCTAGATCGCTCTTTTTGAGCTATTTAATGCGAGAAACACGTTTTCTGGTGTTTTCACCACCCCACAGTGCGTTTGATATGCAGAACCGGCGACATCGTGGTTTTCGTCGGGTTTCAAGCTGAGATATGCATTTTCTGCGATAATATTGGTGAGACTTCAGTCAGAAGTATGCAGAATCACCTAGATCGCTCGTTTCGAGCTATTTAATGCGAAAAAACAAGTTTTCTGGTGTTTTGACCACTCCACAGTGCGTTTGATATGTAGAGCCACCGATAACTTGGTTTTCGTGGGCTTTCCAGCTGAAATATGCATTTTCTGCGATAATCTTGGAGAGTCTTCTGTCAGAAGTATGCAGAATCATCGAGATCGCTCTATTCGAGCTATTTAATGCGAGAAACACGTTATCTGGTGTTTTGATCACTACACAGGGCGTTTGAAATGCAGAACCGGCGATATCTTGGTTTTCGTGGGATTTCCAGATGAGATATGCATTTTCTGCGATAATATTGGTGAGACTTCAGTCAGAAGTATGCAGAATCATCGAGATCGCTCTATTCGAGCTATTTAATGCGAGAAACACGTTATCTTGTGTTTTGATCACTCCACAGGACGTTTGAAATGCAGAACCGGTGATATCTTGGTTTTCGTGGGGTTTCCAGATGAGATATGCATTTTCTGCGATAACATTGGTGAGACTTCAGTCAGAAGTATGCAGAATCATCTAGATCGCTCGTTTCGAGCTATTTAATGCGAAAAAACAAGTTTTCTGGTGTTTTGACCACTCCACAGTGAGTTTGATATGTAGAGCCGCCGATAACTTGGTTTTCGTGGGGTTTCCAGCTGAGATATGCAGTTTCTGCGATAATCTTGGTGAGACTTCAGTCAGAAGTATGCAGAATCATCTAGATCGCTCGTTTCGAGCTATTTAATCCGAAAAAAAAGTTTTCTGGTGTTTTGACCACTCCACAGTGCGTTTGATATGTAGAGCCACCGATAACTTGGTTTTCGTGGGGTTTCCAGCTGAAATATGCATTTTCTGCGATAATCTTGGTGAGACTTCAGTCAGAAGTATGCAGAATCACCTAGATCGCTCGTTTCGAGCTATTTAATGCGAAAAAACACGATATATGGTTGTTTTCACCACTCTACAGTGCGTTTGATATGCAGAAACGGAGATATCTTGGTTTCGGTCGGGTTTCAAGCTGAGATATGCATTTTCTGCGATAATCTTGGTGAGACTTTAGTCAGAAGTATGCAGAATCATCTAGATCGCACGTTTCGAGCTATTTAATGCGAGAAACACGTTTTCTGGTGTTTTCACCACCCCACAGTGCGTTTGATATGCAGAACCGGCGACATCGTGGTTTTCGTCGGGTTTCAAGCTGAGATATGCATTTTCTGCGATAATATTGGTGAGACTTCAGTCAGAAGTATGCAGAATCACCTAGATCGCTCGTTTCCAGCTATTTAATGCGAAAAAACAAGTTTTCTGGTGTTTTGACCACTCCACAGTGCGTTTGATATGTAGAGCCGCCGATAACTTGGTTTTCGTGGGGTTTCCAGCTGAAATATGCATTTTCTGCGATAATCTTGGTGTTTCATTTATGAGAAGTATGCAGAATCATCGAGAACGCTCTTTTCGAGTTAGTTAATGCGAGAAACACGTTTTCTGGTGTTTTCACCACTACACAGTGGGTCTGATATGCAGAACCGGCGATATCTTGATTTTCGTGGTGTTTCCAGCTGAGATATGCATTTTTAGCGATAATCTTGGTGAGTCTTCTGTCAGAAGTATGCAGAATCATCTAGATCGCTCTTTTCGAGCTATTTAATGCGAGAAACACGTTTTCTGGTGTATTCACCACTCCACAGTACGTTTGACATGCAGAACCGGCGATATCTTGATTTTCGTGGTGTTTCCAGCTGAGATATGCATTTTCTGCAATAATATTGGTCAGACTTCTGTCAGAAGTACGCAGAATCATCGATATCGCTCTTTTCGAGCTATTTAATGCGAGGAACACGTTATCTGGTGTTTTGACCACTCCACAGTGCGTTTGATATGTAGAGCCGCCGATAACTTGGTTTTCGTGGGGTTTCCAGCTGAAATATGCAGTTTCTGCGATAATCTTCGTGTTTCATCTATGAGAAGTATGCAGAGTCATCCAGAACGCTCTTTTCGAGCTAGTTAATGCGAGTAACACGTTTTCTGGTGTTTTCACCACTCCACGGTGCGTCTGATATGCAGAACCAGCGATATCTTGGTTTTCGTGGGGTTTCCAGCTGAGATATGCATTTTCTGCGATAATCTTGGTGAGTCTTCTGTCAGAAGTATGCAGAATCATCTAGATCGCTCTTTTTGAGCTATTTAATGCGAGAAACACTTTTTCTCGTCTTTTCACCACCCCACAGTGCGGTTGATATGCAGAACCGGCGACATCGTGGTTTTCGTCGGGTTTCAAGCTGAGATATGCATTTTCTGCGATAATATTGGTGAGACTTCAGTCAGAAGTATGCAGAATCATCTAGATCGCTCGTTTCAAGCTATTTAATCCGAAAAAAAAAGTTTTCTGGTGTTTTGACCACTCCACAGTGCGTTTGATATGTAGAGCCACTGATAACTTGGTTTTCGTGGGGTTTCCAGCTGAAATATGCATTTTCTGCGATAATCTTGGAGAGTCTTCTGTCAGAAGTATGCAGAATCATCGAGATCGCTCTATTCGAGCTATTTAATGCGAGAAACACGTTATCTTGTGTTTTGATCACTCCACAGGGCGTTTGAAATGCAGAACCGGTGATATCTTGGTTTTCGTGGGGATTCCAGATGAGATATGCATTTTCTGCGATAACATTGGTGAGACTTCAGTCAGAAGTATGCAGAATCATCTAGATCGCTCGTTTCGAGCTATTTAATGCGAAAAAAAAAGTTTTCTGGTGTTTTGACCACTCCACAGTGCGTTTGATATGTAGAGCCACCGATAACTTGGTTTTCGTGGGGTTTCCTGCTGAAATATGCATTTTCTGCGATAATCTTGGAGAGTCTTCTGTCAGAAGTATGCAGAATCATCGAGATCGCTCTATTCGAGCTATTTAATGCGAGAAACACGTTATCTGGTGTTTTGATCACTCCACAGGGCGTTTGAAATGCAGAACCGGCGATATCTTGGTTTTCGTGGGATTTCCAGATGAGATATGCATTTTCTGCGATAATATTGGTGAGACTTCAGTCAGAAGTATGCAGAATCATCGAGATCGCTCTATTCGAGCTATTTAATGCGAGAAACACGTTATCTTGTGTTTTGATCACTCCACAGGGCGTTTGAAATGCAGAACCGGTGATATCTTGGTTTTCGTGGGGTTTCCAGATGAGATATGCATTTTCTGCGATAACATTGGTGAGACTTCAGTCAGAAGTATGCAGAATCATCTAGATCGCTCGTTTCGAGCTATTTAATGCGAAAAAACAAGTTTTCTGGTGTTTTGACCACTTCACAGTGAGTTTGATATGTAGAGCCGCCGATAACTTGGTTTTCGTGGGGTTTCCAGCTGAGATATGCAGTTTCTGCGATAATCTTGGTGAGACTTCAGTCAGAAGTATGCAGAATCATCTAGATCGCTCGTTTCGAGCTATTTAATCCCAAAAAAAAAGTTTTCTGGTGTTTTGACCACTCCACAGTGCGTTTGATACGTAGAGCCGCCAATAACTTGGTTTTCGTGGGGTTTCCAGCTGAAATATGCATTTTCTGCGATAATCTTGGTGTTTCATTTATGAGAAGTATGCAGAATCATCGATATCGCTCTTTTCGAGGTATTTAATGCGAGGAACACGTTATCTGGTGTTTTGACCACTCCACAGTGCGTTTGATATGTAGAGCCGCCGATAACTTGGTTTTCGTGGGGTTTCCAGCTGAAATATGCATTTTTTGCGATAATCTTTGTGTTTCATCTATGAGAAGTATGCAGAATCATCTAGATCGCTCGTTTCGAGCTATTTGATGCGAGAAACGCGTTATCTGGTTGTTTTCACCACTCCACAGTGCGTTTTATATGAAGAACCGGCGACATCTTGATTTTCGTGAGGTTTCAACCTGAGATATGCATTTTCTGCGATAATATTGGTGAGACTTCTGTCCGAAGTATGCAGAATCATCTAGATCGCTTGTTTCGAGCTATTTAATCCGAAAAAAAAAGTTTTCTGGTGTTTTGACCACTCCACAGTGCGTTTGATATGTAGAGCCACCGATAACTTGGTTTTCGTGGGGTTTCCAGCTGAGATATGCAGTTTCTGCGATAATCTTGGTGAGACTTCAGTCAGAAGTATGCAGAATCATCAAGATCGCGCGTTTCGAGCTATTTAATGCGAAAAAACACGTTATATGGTTGTTTTCACCACTCTACAGTGCGTTTGATATGCAGAAACGGAGATATCTTGGTTTCGGTCGGGTTTCAAGCTGAGATATGCATTTTCTGCGATAATCTTGGTGAGACTTTAGTCAGAAGTATGCAGAATCATCTAGATCGCACGTTTCGAGCTATTTAATGCGAGAAACACGTTTTCTGGTGTTTTCACCACCCCACAGTGCGTTTGATATGCAGAACCGGCGACATCGTGGTTTTCGTCGGGTTTCAAGCTGAGATATGCATTTTCTGCGATAATATTGGTGAGACTTCAGTCAGAAGTATGCAGAATCACCTAGATCGCTCGTTTCCAGCTATTTAATGCGAAAAAACAAGTTTTCTGGTGTTTTGACCACTCCACAGTGCGTTTGATATGTAGAGCCGCCGGTAACTTGGTTTTCGTGGGGTTTCCAGCTGAAATATGCATTTTCTGCGATAATCTTGGTGTTTCATTTATGAGAAGTATGCAGAATCATCGAGAACGCTCTTTTCGAGTTAGTTAATGCGAAAAAACAAGTTTTCTGGTGTTTTGACCACTCCACAGTGAGTTTGACATGCAGAACCGGCGATATCTTGATTTTCGTGGTGTTTCCAGCTGAGATATGCATTTTCTGCAATAATATTGGTCAGACTTCTGTCAGAAGTACGCAGAATCATCGATATCGCTCTTTTCGAGCTATTTAATGCGAGGAACACGTTATCTGGTGTTTTGACCACTCCACAGTGCGTTTGATATGTAGAGCCGCCGATAACTTGGTTTTCGTGGGGTTTCCAGCTGAAATATGCAGTTTCTGCGATAATCTTCGTGTTTCATCTATGAGAAGTATGCAGAGTCATCCAGAACGCTCTTTTCGAGCTAGTTAATGCGAGTAACACGTTTTCTGGTGTTTTCACCACTCCACGGTGCGTCTGATATGCAGAACCAGCGATATCTTGGTTTTCGTGGGGTTTCCAGCTGAGATATGCATTTTCTGCGATAATCTTGGTGAGTCTTCTGTCAGAAGTATGCAGAATCATCTAGATCGCTCTTTTTGAGCTATTTAATGCGAGAAACACGTTTTCTGGTCTTTTCACCACCCCACAGTGCGGTTGATATGCAGAACCGGCGACATCGTGGTTTTCGTCGGGTTTCAAGCTGAGATATGCATTTTCTGCGATAACATTGGTGAGACTTCAGTCAGAAGTATGCAGAATCATCTAGATCGCTCGTTTCGAGCTATTTAATGCGAAAAAAAAAGTTTTCTGGTGTTTTGACCACTCCACAGTGCGTTTGATATGTAGAGCCACCGATAACTTGGTTTTCGTGGGGTTTCCAGCTGAAATATGCATTTTCTGCGATAATCTTGGAGAGTCTTCTGTCAGAAGTATGCAGAATCATCGAGATCGCTCGATTCGAGCTATTTAATGCGAGAAACACGTTATCTGGTGTTTTGATCACTCCACAGGGCGTTTGAAATGCAGAACCGGCGATATCTTGGTTTTCGTGGGATTTCCAGATGAGATATGCATTTTCTGCGATAATATTGGTGAGACTTCAGTCAGAAGTATGCAGAATCATCGAGATCGCTCTATTCGAGCTATTTAATGCGAGAAACACGTTATCTTGTGTTTTGATCACTCCACAGGGCGTTTGAAATGCAGAACCGGTGATATCTTGGTTTTCGTGGGGTTTCCAGATGAGATATGCATTTTCTGCGATAACATTGGTGAGACTTCAGTCAGAAGTATGCAGAATCATCTAGATCGCTCGTTTCGAGCTATTTAATGCGAAAAAACAAGTTTTCTGGTGTTTTGACCACTCCACAGTGAGTTTGATATGTAGAGCCGCCGATAACTTGGTTTTCGTGGGGTTTCCAGCTGAGATATGCAGTTTCTGCGATAATCTTGGTGAGACTTCAGTCAGAAGTATGCAGAATCATCTAGATCGCTCGTTTCGAGCTATTTAATCCCAAAAAAAAAGTTTTCTGGTGTTTTGACCACTCCACAGTGCGTTTGATATGTAGAGCCGCCAATAACTTGGTTTTCGTGGGGTTTCCAGCTGAAATATGCATTTTCTGCGATAATCTTGGTGTTTCATTTATGAGAAGTATGCAGAATCATCGATATCGCTCTTTTCGAGCTATTTAATGCGAGGAACACGTTATCTGGTGTTTTGACCACTCCACAGTGCGTTTGATATGTAGAGCCGCCGATAACTTGGTTTTCGTGGGGTTTCCAGCTGAAATATGCATTTTTTGCGATAATCTTTGTGTTTCATCTATGAGAAGTATGCAGAATCATCTAGATCGCTCGTTTCGAGCTATTTGATGCGAGAAACGCGTTATCTGGTTGTTTTCACCACTCCACAGTGCGTTTTATATGAAGAACCGGCGACATCTTGATTTTCGTGAGGTTTCAACCTGAGATATGCATTTTCTGCGATAATATTGGTGAGACTTCTGTCCGAAGTATGCAGAATCATCTAGATCGCTTGTTTCGAGCTATTTAATCCGAAAAAAAAAGTTTTCTGATGTTTTGACCACTCCACAGTGCGTTTGATATGTAGAGCCACCGATAACTTGGTTTTCGTGGGGTTTCCAGCTGAGATATGCAGTTTCTCTGATAATCTTGGTGAGACTTCAGTCAGAAGTATGCAGAATCATCAAGATCGCTCGTTTCGAGCTATTTAATCCGAAAAAAAAAGTTTTCTGGTGTTTTGACCACTCCACAGTGCGTTTGATATGTAGATCCACCGATAACTTGGTTTTCGTGGGGTTTCCAACTGAAATATGCATTTTCTGCGATAATCTTGGTGAGTCTTCTGTCAGAAGTATGCAGAATCATCGAGATCGCTCTATTCGAGCTATTTAATGCGAGAAACACGTTATCTGGTGTTTTGATCACTCCACAGGGCGTTTGAAATGCAGAACCGGTGATATCTTGGTTTTCGTGGGGTTTCCAGATGAGATATGCATTTTCTGCGATAACATTGGTGAGACTTCAGTCAGAAGTATGCAGAATCATCTATATCGCTCGTTTCGAGCTATTTAATGCGAAAAAAAAAAGTTTTCTGGTGTTTTGACCACTCCACAGTGCGTTTGATATGTAGAGCCACCGATAATTTGGTTTTCGTGGGGTTTCCAGCTGAAATATGCATTTTCTGCGATAATCTTGGAGAGTCTTCTGTCAGAAGTATGCAGAATCATCGAGATCGCTCTATTCGTGCTATTTAATGCGAGAAACACGTTATCTGGTGTTTTGATCACTCCACAGGGCGTTTGAAATGCAGAACCGGCGATATCTTGGTTTTCGTGGGGTTTCCAGATGAGATAAGCATTTTCAGTGATAATCCTCATGATTCTTCTGTGACAAGGATGCAGAATCACCGAAATCGCTGTTTTCGTGCTATTGAATGCGAAAAACAGGTTTTGGGGTGTTTTCAGCACTCCACAGTGCGTTTGACATGCGGAAACTGCAATATATTCGGTTTCGATGGGTTTCCAGATGAGATATGCATTTTCAGTGATAAGGTTCATGATTCTTCTGTGACAAGTGTGCAGAATCATCTAGATCGCTCTTTTCGAGCTATTTAATGCGAGAAACACGTTTTCTGGTGTATTCACCACTCCACAGTACGTTTGACATGCAGAACCGGCGACATCGTGGTTTTCGTCGGGTTTCAAGCTGAGATATGCATTTTCTGCGATAATCTTGGTGTTTCATTTATGAGAAGTATGCAGAATCATCGAGAACGCTCTTTTCGAGTTAGTTAATGCGAAAAAACAAGTTTTCTGGTGTTTTGACCACTCCACAGTGAGTTTGATATGTAGAGCCGCCGATAACTTGGTTTTCGTGGGGTTTCCAGCTGAGATATGCCGTTTCTGCGATAATCTTGGTGAGTCTTCTGTCAGAAGTATGCAGAATCATCGAGATCGCTCGTTTCGAGATACTTAATGCGAGAAACACGTTGTCTGGTTGTTTTCACCACTCTACAGTGCGTTTGATATACAGAACCGGCGACATCTTGATTTTCGTGATGTTTCTATCTGAGATATGCATTTTCTGCGATAATCTTGGTGAGTCTTCTGTCAGAAGTATGCAGAATCATTGAGATCGCTCGTTTCGAGCTATTTAATGCGAGAAACACGTTATCTGGTTGTTTTCACCACTCTACAGTGCGTTTGATATGCAGAAACGGAGATATCTTGGTTTCGGTCGGGTTTCAAGCTGAGATGTGCATTTTCTGCGATAATCTTGGTGAGACTTTAGTCAGAAGTATGCAGAATCATCTAGATCGCACGTTTCGAGCTATTTAATGCGAAAAAACTAGTTTTCTGGTGTTTTGACCACTCCACAGTGCGTTTGATATGTAGAGCCGCCGATAACTTGGTTTTCGTGGGGTTTCCAGCTGAAATATGCATTTTCTGCGATAATCTTTGTGTTTCATCTTTGAGAAGTATGCAGAATCATCCAGAACGCTCTTTTCGAGCTAGTTAATGCGTGTAACACGTTTTCTGGTGTTTTCACCACTCCACAGTGCGTCTGATATGCAGAACCGGCGATATCTTGATTTTCGTGGTGTTTCCAGCTGAGATATGCATTTTCTGCGATAATATTGGTGAGACTTCTGTCCGAAGTATGCAGTATCATCGATATCGCTCTTTTCGAGCTATTTAATGCGACAAACACGTTATCTGGTGTTTTGACCACTCCACAGTGCGTTTGATATTTAGAGCCGCCGATAACTTCGTTTTCGTGGGGTTTCCAGCTGAAATATGCATTTTCTGCGATAATCTTGGTCAGTCTTCTGTCAGAAGTATGCTGAATCATCTAGATCGCACTTTTCGAGCTATTTAATATGAGAAACACGTTATCTGGTGTTTTCACCACTCCACAGTGCGTTTGATATGCAGAACCAGCGATATCTTGGTTTTCGTGGGGTTTCAAGCTGAGATATTCATTTTCTGCGATAATATTGGTGAGACTTCAGTCAGAGGTATGCTGAATCATCTAGATCGCTCTTTTCGAGCTACTTATTGCACGAAACACGTTTTCTGCTGTTTTCACCACTCCGCAGTAAGTTTGACATGCAGAACCGGCGACATCTTGATTTTCGTGATGTTTCTATCTGAGATATGCATTTTCTGCGATAATATTGGTGAGACTTCAGTCAGAATTATGCAGAATCATCTAGATCGCACGTTTCGAGCTATTTATTGCGAAAAAACAAGTTTTCTGGTGTTTTGACCACTCCACAGTGCGTTTGATATGTAGAATTGCCGATAACTTGGTTTTCGTGGGGTTTCCAGCTGAAATATGCATTTTCTGCGATAATCTTGGTGTTTCATCTATGAGAAGTATGCAGAATCATCGAGAACGCACTTTTCGAGCTAGTTAATGCGAGAAACACGTTGTCTGGTTGTTTTCACCACTCCACAGTGCGTTTGATATACAGAACCGGCGACATCTTGATTTTCGTGATGTTTCTATATGAGATATGCATTTTCTGCGATAATATTGGTGAGACTTCAGTCAGAAGTATGCAGAATCACCTAGATCGCTCGTTTCGAGCTATTTAATGCGAAAAAACAAGTTTTCTGGTGTTTTGACCACTCCACAGTGCCTTTGATATGTAGAGCCACCGATAACTTGGTTTTCGTGAGGTTTCCAGCTGAAATATGCATTTTCTGCGATAATCTTGGGGAGTCTTCTGTCAAAAGTATGCAGAATCATCGAGATCGCTCTATTCGAGCTATTTAATGCGAGAAACACGTTATCTGGTGTTTTGATCACTCCACAGGGCGTTTGAAATGCAGACCCGGCGATATCTTGGTTTTCGTGGGGTTTCCAGATGAGATATGCATTTTCAGTGATAATCCTCATGATTCTTCGGTGACAAGTATGCAGAATCACCGAAATAGCTGTTTTCGTGCTATTGAATGCGAAAAACAGGTTTTGTGGTGTTTTCAGCACTCCACAGTGCGTTTGATATGCCGAAACTGCGATATCTTCGTTTTCGTGGGGTTTCCAGCTGAGACATGCATTTTCTACGATAATCTTGGATATTCTTCTGTGAGAAGTTTGCAGAATCACAGAAATCGCTCTATTCGAGCTATTTAATGCGAGAAACACGTTATCTGGTTGTTTTCACCACTCCACAGTGCGTTTGATATACAGAACCGGCGACATCTTGATTTTCGTGATGTTTCTAGCTGAGATATGCATTTTCTGCGATAATATTGGTGTTTCATCTATGAGAAGTATGCAGAATCATCGAGAACGCTCTTTTCGAGCTAGTTAAATCGAGAAACACGTTTTCTGGTGTTTTCACCACTCCACAGAGCGTCTGATATGCAGAACCGGCGATATCTTGGTTTTCCTGGGGTTTCCAGCTGAGATATGCATTTTCTGCGATAATCTTGGTGAGTCTTCTGTCAGAAGTATGCAGAATCATCTAGATCGCTCGTTCTGAGCTATTTAATGCGAAAAAACAAGTTTTCTGGTGTTTTGACCACTCCACAGTGCGTTTGGTATGCAGAACCGGCGACATCTTGGATTTCGTCGGGTTTCAAGCTGAGATATGCATTTATTACGATAATCTTCATGATTCTTCTGTGACAAGTGTGCAGAATCATCTAGATCGCTCGTTTCGAGCTATTTAATGCGAAAAAACAAGTTTTCTGGTGTTTTCAACAATCCACAGTGCGTTTGATATGCAGAACCGGCGATATCTTCGTTTTCGTGGGGTTTCCAGCTGAGACATGCATTCTCTACGATAATCTTGGATATTCTTCTGTGAGAAGTTTGCAGAATCACAGAAATCGCTGTTTTCGTGCTATTTAGTGCGAAAAACTCGTTTTCTGGTGTTTTCAGCGCTCCACAGTACGTTTGATATGCAGAACCGGCGATATCTTGAGTTTCGTGGTGTTTCCAGCTGAGATATGCATTTTCTACAGATAATCTTGGTGAGACTTCTGTCAGAAGTATGCACAATCTTCGAGAACGCTCTTTTCGAGCTACTTCATGCGAGAAACACGTTTTCTGGTGTTTTCACCACTCCACACTACATTTGAAATGCAGAACCGGAGATATCTTGGTTTCGGTCGGGTTTCAAGATGAGATATGCATTTTCTACGATAATCCTGGTGAGACTTCTGTCAGATGTATACAGAATCTTCGAGAACGCGCTTTTCCAGCTATTTAATGCGAGAAACACGTTATCTGGTGCTTTCACCACTCCACAGTGCGTTTGATATGCAGAACCGGCGATATCTTCGTTTTCGTGGGGTTTCAAGCTGAGATATGCATTTTCTGCGATAATCTTGGTGAGACTTCTGTCAGAAGTATGCTGAATCATCGAGATCGCTCTTTTCGAGCTAGTTAGTGCGAGAAACACGTTATCTGGTGTTTTTCACCACTACACAGTGCGTTTGATATGCAGTACAGTAGATATCTTGGTTTTCGTGGGGTTTCAAGCTGAGATATGCATTTTTTATGATAATTTTGGTGAGACTTCTGTCCGAAGTATGCAGAATCATCGAGATCGCTCGTTTCGAGCTATATAATGCGAGAAACACGTTATCTGGTGTTTTCACCACTCCTAGTGCGTTTGATATGCAGAACCGGCGATATCTTGGTTTTCGTGGGGTTTCAAGCTGAGATATGCATTTTCTGCGATAATCTTGGTGAGACTTCTGTCCGAAGTATGCTGAATCATCGAGATCGCTCTTTTCGAGCTATTTAATGCGAGAAACACGTTTTCTGGGGTTTTCACCACTCCACAGTTCTTTGGATATGCAGAACAGGAGATATCTTGGTTTGTGTGGGGTTTCAAGCAGAGATATGCATTTTCTGCGATAATCTTGGTGAGACTTCTGTTAGAAGTATGCAGAATCATCGAGATCGCACTTTTCGAGCTATTTAATGCGAGAAACACGTTATCTGGTGTTTTCACCACTCCTAGTGCGTTTGATATGCAGAACCAGCGATATCTAGGATTTCGTGGGGTTTCAAGCTGAGATATGCATTTTCTGCGATAATCTTGGTGGGTCTTTTGTCAGAAGGATGCAGAATCATCTAGATCGCTCTTTTCGAGCTACTTAATGCACGAAACACGTTTTCTGGTGTTTTCACCACTCCACAGTACGTTTGAAATGCAGAACCGGAGATATCTTGGTTTCGGTCGGGTTTCAAGCTGAGATATGCATTTTCTACGATAATCCTGGTGAGACTTCTGTCAGATGTATGCAGAATCTTCGAGAACGCTCGTTTCGAGGTAGTTAGTGCGAGAAACACGTTATCTGGTGTTTTCACCACTCCACAGTGCGTTTGATATGCAGAACAGTAGATACCTTGCTTTTCGTGGGGTTTCAAGCTGAGATATGCATTTTCTGCGATAATCTTGTTGAGACTTCTGTCCTAAGTATGCAGAATCATCGAGATCGCTTGTTTCGAGCTACTTAATGCGAGAAACACGTTATCTGGTGTTTTCACCACTCCACAGTGCGTTGGATATGCAGAACCGGAGATATTTTGGTTTTCATCGGGTTTCAAGCTGAGATATGCATTTTCTACGATAAGCTTGGTGAGACATCTGTCCGAAGTATGCAGAAACATCGAGAGCGCTCTGTTCGAGCTACTTAATGCGAGAAACACGTTTTCTGGGGTTTTCACAACTCCACAGTTCTTTGGATATGCAGAACAGGAGATATCTTGGTTTGTGTGGGGTTTCAAGATGAGATATGCATTTTCTGCGATAATCTTGGTGAGACTTCTGTCCGAAGTATGCTGAATCATCGAGATCGCTCTTTTCGAGCTATTTAATGCGAGAAACACGTTTTCTGGGGTTTTCACCACTCCACAGTTCTTTGGATATGCAGAACAGGAGATATCTTGGTTTGTGTGGGGTTTCAAGCAGAGATATGCATTTTCTGCGATAATCTTGGTGAGACTTCTGTTAGAAGTATGCAGAATCATCGAGATCGCACTTTTCGAGCTATTTAATGCGAGAAACACGTTATCTGGTGTTTTCACCACTCCACAGTGCGTTTGATATGCAGAACCGGCGATATTTTGGTTTTCGTGGGGTTTCAAGCTGAGATATGCATTTTTTACAATAATTTTGGTGAGACTTCTGTCCGAAGTATGCAGAATCATCGATATCGCACTTTTCGAGCTATTTAATGCGAGAAACACGTTATCTGGTGTTTTCACCACTCCGCAGTGCGTTTGATATGCAGAACCAGCGATATCTAGGATTTCGTGGGGTTTCAAGCTGAGATATGCATTTTCTGCGATAATCTTGGTGGGTCTTTTGTCAGAAGGATGCAGAATCATCTAGATCGCTCTTTTCGAGCTATTTAATGCGAGAAACACGTTTTCTGGGGTTTTCACCACTCCACAGTTCTTTGGATATGCAGAACAGGAGATATCTTGGTTTGTGTGGGGTTTCAAGATGAGATATGCATTTTCTGCGATAATCTTGGTGAGACTTCTGTCCGAAGTATGCTGAATCATCGAGATCGCTCTTTTCGAGCTATTTAATGCGAGAGACACGTTTTCTGGGGTTTTCACCACTCCACAGTTCTTTGGATATGCAGAACAGGAGATATCTTGGTTTGTGTGGGGTTTCAAGATGAGATATGCATTTTCTGCGATAATCTTGGTGAGACTTCTGTCCGAAGTATGCTGAATCATCGAGAACGCTCGTTTCGAGCTAGTTAGTGCGAGAAACACGTTATCTGGTGTTTTCACCACTCCACAGTGCGTTTGATATGCAGAACAGTAGATACCTTGCTTTTCGTGGGGTTTCAAGCTGAGATATGCATTTTCTGCGATAATCTTGTTGAGACATCTGTCCGAAGTATGCAGAATCATCGAGATCGCTCGTTTCGAGCTACTTAATGCGAGAAACACGTTATCTGGTGTTTTCACCACTCCACAGTGCGTTGGATATGCAGAACCGGAGATATTTTGGTTTTCGTCGGGTTTCAAGCTGAGATATGCATTTTCTACGATAAGCTTGGTGAGACATCTGTCCGAAGTATGCAGAAACATCGAGAGCGCTCTTTTCGAGCTACTTAATGCGAGAAACACGTTTTCTGGGGTTTTCACCACTCCACAGTTCGTTGGATATGCAGAACAGTAGATATCTTGGTTTTCGTGGGGTTTCAAGCAGAGATATGTATTTTCTGCGATAATCTTGGTGAGACTTCTGTTAGAAGTATGCAGAATCATCGAGATCGCACTTTTCGAGCTATTTAATGCGAGAAACACGTTATCTGTGTTTTCACCACTCCACAGTGCGTTGGATATGCAGAACCGGAGATATTTTGGTTTTCGTCGGGTTTCAAGCTGAGATATGCATTTTCTACGATAAGCTTGGTGAGACATCTGTCCGAAGTATGCAGAAACATCGAGAGCGCTCTTTTCGAGCTACTTAATGCGAGAAACACGTTTTCTGGGGTTTTCACCTCACCACAGTTCGTTGTATATGCAGAACAGGTGATATCTTGGTTTTCGTGGGGTTTCAAGATGAGATATGCATTTTCTGCGATAATCTTGGTGAGACTTCTGTCCGAAGTATGCTGAATCATCGAGATCGCTCTTTTCGAGCTATTTAATGCGAGAAACACGTTTTCTGGGGTTTTCACCACTCCACAGTTCTTTGGATATGCAGAACAGGAGATATCTTGGTTTGTGTGGGGTTTCAAGCAGAGATATGCATTTTCTGCGATAATCTTGGTGAGACTTCTGTTAGAAGTATGCAGAATCATCGAGATCGCACTTTTCGAGCTATTTAATGCGAGAAACACGTTATCTGGTGTTTTCACCACTCCACAGTGCGTTTGATATGCAGAACCGGCGATATTTTGGTTTTCGTGGGGTATCAAGCTCAGATATGCATTTTCTGCGATAATCTTGGTAAGATTTCAGTCCGAAGTATGCAGAATCATCGAGATCGCACTTTTCGAGCTATTTAATGCGAGAAACACGTTATCTGGTGTTTTCACCACACCACAGTGCGTTTGATATGCAGAACCAGCGATATCTAGGATTTCGTGGGGTTTCAAGCTGAGATATGCATTTTCTGCGATAATATTGGTGAGACTTCAGTCAGAAGTATGCAGAATCATCTAGATCGCTCTTTTCGAACTACTTAATGCACGAAACACGTTTTCTGGTGTTTTCACCACTCCACAGTACGTTTGACATGCAGAACCGGAGATATCTTTGTTTCGGTCGGGTTTCAAGCTGAGATATGCATTTTCCTAGATATTCCTGGTGAGACTTCTGTCAGAAGTATGCAGAATCTTCGAGATCGCACTTTTCGAGCTATTTAATGCGAGAAACACTTTATCTGGTGTTTTCACCACTCCACAGTGCGTTTGATATGCAGAACCCGCGATATCTTGGGTTTCGTGGGGTTTCAAGCTGAGATATGCATGTTTTACGATAATCTTGGTGAGACTGCTGTCCGAAGTATGCAGAATCATCGAGATCGCGCTTTTCGAGCTTTTTAGTGCGAGAAACACGTTATCTAGTGTTTTCACCACTCCACAGTGAGTTTGATATGCAGAACCGGCGATATCTTGGTTTTCGTGGGGTTTCAAGCTGAGATATGCATTTTCTGCGATAATCTTGGTGAGACTTCTGTCCGAAGTATGCTGAATCATCGAGATCGCTCTTTTCGAGCTTGTTAGTGCGAGAAACACGGTTTCTGGGGTTTTCACCACTCCACAGTTCGTTGGATAAGCAGAACAGTAGATATCTTGGCTTTCGTGGGGTTTCAAGCAGAGATATGCATTTTCTGCGTTAATCTTGGTGAGACTTCTGTTAGAAGTATGCAGAATCATCGAGATCGCACTTTTCGAGCTATTTAATGCGAGAAACACGTTATCTGTGTTTTCACCACTCCACAGTTGGTTTGATATGCAGAACCGGCGATATTTTGGTTTTCGTCGGGTTTCAAGCTGAGATATGCATTTTCTACGATAATCTTGGTGAAACATCTGTCCGAAGTATGCAGAAACATCGAGAGCGCTCTTTTCGAGCTATTTAATGCGAGAAACACGTTTTCTGGGGTTTTCACCACTCCACAGTTCGTTGGATATGCAGAACAGTAGATATCTTGGTTTTCGTGGGGTTTCAAGCAGAGATATGTATTTTCTGCGATAATCTTGGTGAGACTTCTGTTAGAAGTATGCAGAATCATCGTGATCGCACATTTCGAGCTATTTAATGCGAGAAACACTTTATCTGGTGTTTTCACCACTCCACAGTGCGTTTGATATGCAGAACCGGCGATATCTTGATTTTCGTGGTGTTTCCAGCTGAGATATGCATTTTCTGCGATAATCTTGGTGGGTCTTTTGTCAGAAGTATGCAGCATCATCTATATCGCTCTTTTCGAGCTACTTAATGCACGAAACACGTTTTCTGGTGTTTTCACCACTCCACAGTACGTTTGACATGCAGAACCGGAGATATCTTGGTTTCGGTCGGGTTTCAAGCTGAGATATGCATTTTCTACGATAATCCTGGTGAGACCTCTGTCAGATGTATGCAGAATCTTCGAGAACGCTCTTTTCGAGCTATTTAATGCGAGAAACACGTTGTCTGGTTGTTTTCTCCACTCCACAGTGCATTTGATATGCAGAACCGGCAACATCTTGATTTTCGTGAGGTTTCGAGCTGAGATATGCATTTTCTGCGATAATATTGGTGAGACTTCAGTCAGAAGTATGCAGAATCATCTAGATCGCTCTTTTCGAGCTACTGAATGCACGAAACACGTTTTCTGGTGTTTTCACCACTGCACAGTACGTTTGACATGCAGAACCGGAGATATCTTGGTTTCGGTCGGGTTTCAAGCTGAGATATGCATTTTCTACGATAATCTGGGTGAGACTTCTGTCAGAAGTATGCAGGATCTTCGAGAACGCTCTTTTCGAGCTATTTAATGCGAGAAACACGTTATCTGGTGTTTTCACCACTCCACAGTGCGTATGATATGCAGAGCCGGCGATATCTTGGTTTTCGTGGGGTTTCAAGCTGAGATATGCATTTTCTGCGATAATCTTGGTGAGACTTCTGTCCGAAGTATGCTGAAACATCGAGATCGCTCTTTTCGAGCTAGTTAATGCGAGAAAAACCTTATCCGGTGTTTTCACCACTCCACAGTGCGTTTGATATGCAGAACCGGCGATATCTTGATTTTCGTGGGGTTTAAAGCTGAGATATGCATTTTCTGCGATAATCTTGTTGAGACTTCGGATCGAAGTATGCAGAATCATCGAGATCGCTCGTTTCGAGCTATTTAATGCGAGAAACACGTTATTTGGTGTTTTCACCACTCCACAGTGCGTTTGATATGCAGAACCGGCGATATCTTGGTTTTCGTGGGGTTTCAAGCTGAGATATGCAATTTTTACGATAATTTTGGTGAGACTTCTGTCGGAAGTATGCAGAATCATCGAGATCGCTCGTTTCGAGCTATTTAATGCGAGAAACACGTTATCTGGTATTTTCACCACTCCTAGTGCGTTTGATATGCAGAACCGGCGATATCTTGGTTTTCGTGGGGTTTCAAGCTGAGACATGCATTTTCTGCGATAATCTTGGTGAGACTTCTGTCCGAAGTATGCTTAATCATCGAGATCGCTCTTTTCGAGCTAGTTAGTGCGAGAAACACGTTATCTGGTGTTTTCACCACTCCTACTGCGTTTGATATGCAGAACCGGCGATATCTTGATTTTCGTGGTGTTTCCAGCTGAGATATGCATTTTCTGCGATAATCTTGGTGGGTCTTTTGTCAGAAGGATGCAGAATCATCTAGATCGCTCTTTTCGAGCTACTTAATGCACGAAACACGTTTTCTGGTGTTTTCACCACTCCACAGTACGTTTGAAATGCAGAACCGGAGATATCTTGGTTTCGGTCGGGTTTCAAGATGAGATATGCATTTTCTACGATAATCCTGGTGAGACTTCTGTCAGATGTATACAGAATCTTCGAGAACGCGCTTTTCCAGCTATTTAATGCGAGAAACACGTTTTCTGGGGTTTTCACCACTCCACAGTTCGTTGGATATGCAGAACAGTAGATATCTTGGTTTTCGTGGGGTTTCAAGCAGAGATATGTATTTTCTGCGATAATCTTGGTGAGACTTCTGTTAGAAGTATGCAGAATCATCGTGATCGCACATTTCGAGCTATTTAATGCGAGAAACACTTTATCTGGTGTTTTCACCACTCCACAGTGCGTTTGATATGCAGAACCGGCGATATCTTGATTTTCGTGGTGTTTCCAGCTGAGATATGCATTTTCTGCGATAATCTTGGTGGGTCTTTTGTCAGAAGTATGCAGCATCATCTATATCGCTCTTTTCGAGCTACTTAATGCACGAAACACGTTTTCTGGTGTTTTCACCACTCCACAGTACGTTTGACATGCAGAACCGGAGATATCTTGGTTTCGGTCGGGTTTCAAGCTGAGATATGCATTTTCTACGATAATCCTGGTGAGACCTCTGTCAGATGTATGCAGAATCTTCGAGAACGCTCTTTTCGAGCTATTTAATGCGAGAAACACGTTGTCTGGTTGTTTTCTCCACTCCACAGTGCATTTGATATGCAGAACCGGCAACATCTTGATTTTCGTGAGGTTTCGAGCTGAGATATGCATTTTCTGCGATAATATTGGTGAGACTTCAGTCAGAAGTATGCAGAATCATCTAGATCGCTCTTTTCGAGCTACTGAATGCACGAAACACGTTTTCTGGTGTTTTCACCACTGCACAGTACGTTTGACATGCAGAACCGGAGATATCTTGGTTTCGGTCGGGTTTCAAGCTGAGATATGCATTTTCTACGATAATCTGGGTGAGACTTCTGTCAGAAGTATGCAGGATCTTCGAGAACGCTCTTTTCGAGCTATTTAATGCGAGAAACACGTTATCTGGTGTTTTCACCACTCCACAGTGCGTATGATATGCAGAGCCGGCGATATCTTGGTTTTCGTGGGGTTTCAAGCTGAGATATGCATTTTCTGCGATAATCTTGGTGAGACTTCTGTCCGAAGTATGCTGAAACATCGAGATCGCTCTTTTCGAGCTAGTTAATGCGAGAAAAACCTTATCCGGTGTTTTCACCACTCCACAGTGCGTTTGATATGCAGAACCGGCGATATCTTGATTTTCGTGGGGTTTAAAGCTGAGATATGCATTTTCTGCGATAATCTTGTTGAGACTTCGGATCGAAGTATGCAGAATCATCGAGATCGCTCGTTTCGAGCTATTTAATGCGAGAAACACGTTATTTGGTGTTTTCACCACTCCACAGTGCGTTTGATATGCAGAACCGGCGATATCTTGGTTTTCGTGGGGTTTCAAGCTGAGATATGCAATTTTTACGATAATTTTGGTGAGACTTCTGTCGGAAGTATGCAGAATCATCGAGATCGCTCGTTTCGAGCTATTTAATGCGAGAAACACGTTATCTGGTATTTTCACCACTCCTAGTGCGTTTGATATGCAGAACCGGCGATATCTTGGTTTTCGTGGGGTTTCAAGCTGAGACATGCATTTTCTGCGATAATCTTGGTGAGACTTCTGTCCGAAGTATGCTTAATCATCGAGATCGCTCTTTTCGAGCTAGTTAGTGCGAGAAACACGTTATCTGGTGTTTTCACCACTCCTACTGCGTTTGATATGCAGAACCGGCGATATCTTGATTTTCGTGGTGTTTCCAGCTGAGATATGCATTTTCTGCGATAATCTTGGTGGGTCTTTTGTCAGAAGGATGCAGAATCATCTAGATCGCTCTTTTCGAGCTACTTAATGCACGAAACACGTTTTCTGGTGTTTTCACCACTCCACAGTACGTTTGAAATGCAGAACCGGAGATATCTTGGTTTCGGTCGGGTTTCAAGATGAGATATGCATTTTCTACGATAATCCTGGTGAGACTTCTGTCAGATGTATACAGAATCTTCGAGAACGCGCTTTTCCAGCTATTTAATGCGAGAAACACGTTATCTGGTGCTTTCACCACTCCACAGTGCGTTTGATATGCAGAACCGGCGATATCTTCGTTTTCGTGGGGTTTCAAGCTGAGATATGCATTTTCTGCGATAATCTTGGTGAGACTTCTGTCAGAAGTATGCTGAATCATCGAGATCGCTCTTTTCGAGCTAGTTAGTGCGAGAAACACGTTATCTGGTGTTTTTCACCACTACACAGTGCGTTTGATATGCAGTACAGTAGATATCTTGGTTTTCGTGGGGTTTCAAGCTGAGATATGCATTTTTTATGATAATTTTGGTGAGACTTCTGTCCGAAGTATGCAGAATCATCGAGATCGCTCGTTTCGAGCTATATAATGCGAGAAACACGTTATCTGGTGTTTTCACCACTCCTAGTGCGTTTGATATGCAGAACCGGCGATATCTTGGTTTTCGTGGGGTTTCAAGCTGAGATATGCATTTTCTGCGATAATCTTGGTGAGACTTCTGTCCGAAGTATGCTGAATCATCGAGATCGCTCTTTTCGAGCTTGTTAGTGCGAGAAACACGGTTTCTGGGGTTTTCACCACTCCACAGTTCGTTGGATAAGCAGAACAGTAGATATCTTGGCTTTCGTGGGGTTTCAAGCAGAGATATGCATTTTCTGCGTTAATCTTGGTGAGACTTCTGTTAGAAGTATGCAGAATCATCGAGATCGCACTTTTCGAGCTATTTAATGCGAGAAACACGTTATCTGTGTTTTCACCACTCCACAGTTGGTTTGATATGCAGAACCGGCGATATTTTGGTTTTCGTCGGGTTTCAAGCTGAGATATGCATTTTCTACGATAATCTTGGTGAAACATCTGTCCGAAGTATGCAGAAACATCGAGAGCGCTCTTTTCGAGCTATTTAATGCGAGAAACACGTTTTCTGGGGTTTTCACCACTCCACAGTTCGTTGGATATGCAGAACAGTAGATATCTTGGTTTTCGTGGGGTTTCAAGCAGAGATATGTATTTTCTGCGATAATCTTGGTGAGACTTCTGTTAGAAGTATGCAGAATCATCGTGATCGCACATTTCGAGCTATTTAATGCGAGAAACACTTTATCTGGTGTTTTCACCACTCCACAGTGCGTTTGATATGCAGAACCGGCGATATCTTGATTTTCGTGGTGTTTCCAGCTGAGATATGCATTTTCTGCGATAATCTTGGTGGGTCTTTTGTCAGAAGTATGCAGCATCATCTATATCGCTCTTTTCGAGCTACTTAATGCACGAAACACGTTTTCTGGTGTTTTCACCACTCCACAGTACGTTTGACATGCAGAACCGGAGATATCTTGGTTTCGGTCGGGTTTCAAGCTGAGATATGCATTTTCTACGATAATCCTGGTGAGACCTCTGTCAGATGTATGCAGAATCTTCGAGAACGCTCTTTTCGAGCTATTTAATGCGAGAAACACGTTGTCTGGTTGTTTTCTCCACTCCACAGTGCATTTGATATGCAGAACCGGCAACATCTTGATTTTCGTGAGGTTTCGAGCTGAGATATGCATTTTCTGCGATAATATTGGTGAGACTTCAGTCAGAAGTATGCAGAATCATCTAGATCGCTCTTTTCGAGCTACTGAATGCACGAAACACGTTTTCTGGTGTTTTCACCACTGCACAGTACGTTTGACATGCAGAACCGGAGATATCTTGGTTTCGGTCGGGTTTCAAGCTGAGATATGCATTTTCTACGATAATCTGGGTGAGACTTCTGTCAGAAGTATGCAGGATCTTCGAGAACGCTCTTTTCGAGCTATTTAATGCGAGAAACACGTTATCTGGTGTTTTCACCACTCCACAGTGCGTATGATATGCAGAGCCGGCGATATCTTGGTTTTCGTGGGGTTTCAAGCTGAGATATGCATTTTCTGCGATAATCTTGGTGAGACTTCTGTCCGAAGTATGCTGAAACATCGAGATCGCTCTTTTCGAGCTAGTTAATGCGAGAAAAACCTTATCCGGTGTTTTCACCACTCCACAGTGCGTTTGATATGCAGAACCGGCGATATCTTGATTTTCGTGGGGTTTAAAGCTGAGATATGCATTTTCTGCGATAATCTTGTTGAGACTTCGGATCGAAGTATGCAGAATCATCGAGATCGCTCGTTTCGAGCTATTTAATGCGAGAAACACGTTATTTGGTGTTTTCACCACTCCACAGTGCGTTTGATATGCAGAACCGGCGATATCTTGGTTTTCGTGGGGTTTCAAGCTGAGATATGCAATTTTTACGATAATTTTGGTGAGACTTCTGTCGGAAGTATGCAGAATCATCGAGATCGCTCGTTTCGAGCTATTTAATGCGAGAAACACGTTATCTGGTATTTTCACCACTCCTAGTGCGTTTGATATGCAGAACCGGCGATATCTTGGTTTTCGTGGGGTTTCAAGCTGAGACATGCATTTTCTGCGATAATCTTGGTGAGACTTCTGTCCGAAGTATGCTTAATCATCGAGATCGCTCTTTTCGAGCTAGTTAGTGCGAGAAACACGTTATCTGGTGTTTTCACCACTCCTACTGCGTTTGATATGCAGAACCGGCGATATCTTGATTTTCGTGGTGTTTCCAGCTGAGATATGCATTTTCTGCGATAATCTTGGTGGGTCTTTTGTCAGAAGGATGCAGAATCATCTAGATCGCTCTTTTCGAGCTACTTAATGCACGAAACACGTTTTCTGGTGTTTTCACCACTCCACAGTACGTTTGAAATGCAGAACCGGAGATATCTTGGTTTCGGTCGGGTTTCAAGATGAGATATGCATTTTCTACGATAATCCTGGTGAGACTTCTGTCAGATGTATACAGAATCTTCGAGAACGCGCTTTTCCAGCTATTTAATGCGAGAAACACGTTATCTGGTGCTTTCACCACTCCACAGTGCGTTTGATATGCAGAACCGGCGATATCTTCGTTTTCGTGGGGTTTCAAGCTGAGATATGCATTTTCTGCGATAATCTTGGTGAGACTTCTGTCAGAAGTATGCTGAATCATCGAGATCGCTCTTTTCGAGCTAGTTAGTGCGAGAAACACGTTATCTGGTGTTTTTCACCACTACACAGTGCGTTTGATATGCAGTACAGTAGATATCTTGGTTTTCGTGGGGTTTCAAGCTGAGATATGCATTTTTTATGATAATTTTGGTGAGACTTCTGTCCGAAGTATGCAGAATCATCGAGATCGCTCGTTTCGAGCTATATAATGCGAGAAACACGTTATCTGGTGTTTTCACCACTCCTAGTGCGTTTGATATGCAGAACCGGCGATATCTTGGTTTTCGTGGGGTTTCAAGCTGAGATATGCATTTTCTGCGATAATCTTGGTGAGACTTCTGTCCGAAGTATGCTGAATCATCGAGATCGCTCTTTTCGAGCTATTTAATGCGAGAAACACGTTTTCTGGGGTTTTCACCACTCCACAGTTCTTTGGATATGCAGAACAGGAGATATCTTGGTTTGTGTGGGGTTTCAAGCAGAGATATGCATTTTCTGCGATAATCTTGGTGAGACTTCTGTTAGAAGTATGCAGAATCATCGAGATCGCACTTTTCGAGCTATTTAATGCGAGAAACACGTTATCTGGTGTTTTCACCACTCCTAGTGCGTTTGATATGCAGAACCAGCGATATCTAGGATTTCGTGGGGTTTCAAGCTGAGATATGCATTTTCTGCGATAATCTTGGTGGGTCTTTTGTCAGAAGGATGCAGAATCATCTAGATCGCTCTTTTCGAGCTACTTAATGCACGAAACACGTTTTCTGGTGTTTTCACCACTCCACAGTACGTTTGAAATGCAGAACCGGAGATATCTTGGTTTCGGTCGGGTTTCAAGCTGAGATATGCATTTTCTACGATAATCCTGGTGAGACTTCTGTCAGATGTATGCAGAATCTTCGAGAACGCTCGTTTCGAGGTAGTTAGTGCGAGAAACACGTTATCTGGTGTTTTCACCACTCCACAGTGCGTTTGATATGCAGAACAGTAGATACCTTGCTTTTCGTGGGGTTTCAAGCTGAGATATGCATTTTCTGCGATAATCTTGTTGAGACTTCTGTCCTAAGTATGCAGAATCATCGAGATCGCTCGTTTCGAGCTACTTAATGCGAGAAACACGTTATCTGGTGTTTTCACCACTCCACAGTGCGTTGGATATGCAGAACCGGAGATATTTTGGTTTTCATCGGGTTTCAAGCTGAGATATGCATTTTCTACGATAAGCTTGGTGAGACATCTGTCCGAAGTATGCAGAAACATCGAGAGCGCTCTGTTCGAGCTACTTAATGCGAGAAACACGTTTTCTGGGGTTTTCACAACTCCACAGTTCTTTGGATATGCAGAACAGGAGATATCTTGGTTTGTGTGGGGTTTCAAGCAGAGATATGCATTTTCTGCGATAATCTTGGTGAGACTTCTGTTAGAAGTATGCAGAATCATCGAGATCGCACTTTTCGAGCTATTTAATGCGAGAAACACGTTTTCTGGGGTTTTCACCACTCCACAGTTCTTTGGATATGCAGAACAGGAGATATCTAGGATTTCGTGGGGTTTCAAGCTGAGATATGCATTTTTTACGATAATCATGGTGAGACTTCTGTCCGAAGTATGCAGAATCATCGAGATCGCACTTATCGAGCTATTTAATGCGAGAAACACGTTATCTGGAGTTTTCAGCACTCCACAGTGCGTTTGATATGCAGAACCAGCGATATCTAGGATTTCGTGGGGTTTCAAGCTGAGATATGCATTTTTTACGATAATCATGGTGAGACTTCTGTCCGAAGTATGCCGAATCATCGAGATCGCTCTTTTCGAGCTATTTAATGCGAGAAACACGTTTTCTGGGGTTTTCACCTCACCACAGTTCGTTGTATATGCAGAACAGGTGATATCTTGGTTTTCGTGGGGTTTCAAGATGAGATATGCATTTTCTGCGATAATCTTGGTGAGACTTCTGTCCGAAGTATGCTGAATCATCGAGATCGCTCTTTTCGAGCTATTTAATGCGAGAAACACGTTTTCTGGGGTTTTCACCACTCCACAGTTCTTTGGATATGCAGAACAGGAGATATCTTGGTTTGTGTGGGGTTTCAAGCAGAGATATGCATTTTCTGCGATAATCTTGGTGAGACTTCTGTTAGAAGTATGCAGAATCATCGAGATCGCACTTTTCGAGCTATTTAATGCGAGAAACACGTTATCTGGTGTTTTCACCACTCCACAGTGCGTTTGATATGCAGAACCGGCGATATTTTGGTTTTCGTGGGGTTTCAAGCTGAGATATGCATTTTTTACAATAATTTTGGTGAGACTTCTGTCCGAAGTATGCAGAATCATCGATTTCGCACTTTTCGAGCTATTTAATGCGAGAAACACGTTATCTGGTGTTTTCACCACTCCGCAGTGCGTTTGATATGCAGAACCAGCGATATCTAGGATTTCGTGGGGTTTCAAGCTGAGATATGCATTTTCTGCGATAATCTTGGTGGGTCTTTTGTCAGAAGGATGCAGAATCATCTAGATCGCTCTTTTTGAGCTACTTAATGCACGAAACACGTTTTCTGGTGTTTTCACCACTCCACAGTACGTTTGAAATGCAGAACCGGAGATATCTTGGTTTCGGTCGGGTTTCAAGCTGAGATATGCATTTTCTACGATAATCCTGGTGAGACTTCTGTCAGATGTATGCAGAATCTTCGAGAACGCTCGTTTCGAGCTAGTTAGTGCGAGAAACACGTTATCTGGTGTTTTCACCACTCCACAGTGCGTTTGATATGCAGAACAGTAGATACCTTGCTTTTCGTGGGGTTTCAAGCTGAGATATGCATTTTCTGCGATAATCTTGTTGAGACTTCTGTCCGAAGTATGCAGAAACATCGAGATCGCTCTTTTCGAGCTATGTAATGCGAGAAACATGTTATCTGGTATTTCCACCACACCACAGAGCGTTTGATATGCAGTACCAGCGATATCTTGGTTTTCGTGGGGTTTCAAGCTGAGATATGCATTTTCTGCGATAATCTTGGTGAGACTTCTGTCCGAAGTATGCAGAATCATCGAGATCGCACTTTTCGAGCTATTTAATGCGAGAAACAAGTTATCTGGTGTTTTCACCACTCCACAGTGCGTATGATATGCAGAACCGACGATATCTTGGTTTTCGTGGGGTTTCTAGCTCAGATATGCATTTTCTGCGATAATCTTGGTGAGACTTCTGACCGAAGTATGCGGAATCATCGAGATCGCTCTTTTCGAGATATTTAATGCGAGAAACACGTTATCTGGTGTTTTCACCACTCCACAGTGCGTTTGATATGCAGTACCAGCGATATCTTGGTTTTCGTGGGGTTTCAAGCGGAGATATGCATTTTTTACGAGAATCTTGGTGAGACTTCTGTCCGAAGTATGCAGAATCATCGAGATCGCTCTATTCGTGCTATCTAATGCGACAAACACGTTATCTGTTGTTTTCAGCACTCCACAGTGCGTTTGATATGCAGAACCAGCGATAACTAGGTTTTCGTGGGGTTTCAAGCTGAGATATGCATTTTTTACGATAATCTTGGTGAGACTTCTGTCCGAAGTATGCAGAATCATCGAGATCGCTGTTTTCGAGCTATTTAATGCGAGAAACAAGTTATCTAGTGTTTTCACCACTCCACAGTGCGTATGATATGCAGAACCGACGATATCTTGGTTTTCGTGGGGTTTCAAGCTCAGATATGCATTTTCTGCGATAATCTTGGTGAGACTTCTGTCCGAAGTATGCAGAATCATCGAGATCGCACTTTTCGAGCTATTTAATGCGAGAAACACGTTATCTGGTGTTTTCACCTCTCCACAGTGCGTTTGACATGCAGAACCGGCGATATCTTGGTTTTCGTGGGGTTTCAAGCTGAGATATGGATTATCTGCGATAATCTTGGTGAGACTTCTGTCCGAAGTATGCAGAATCATCGAGATCGCACTTTTCGAGCTATTTAATGCGAGAAACACGTTATCTGGTGTTTTCAGCACTCCACAGTGCGTTTGATATGCAGAACCAGCGATATCTTTGTGTTCGTGGGGTTTCAAGCTCAGATATGCATCTTCTGTGATGATCTTGGTGAGACTTCTGTCCGAAGTATGCAGAATCATCGAGATCGCTCTTTTCGACCTATTTAATGCGAGCGAACACGTTATCTGGTGTTTTCACCACTCCACAGTGCGTTTGATATGCAGAACCAGCGAAATCTTGGTTTTCGTGGGGTTTCAAGCTGAGATATGCATTTTTTATGATAATCTTGGTGAGACTTCTGTCCGAAGTATGCTTAATCTTCGAGATCGCTCTATTCGAGCTATTTAATGCGAGAAACACGTTATCTGGTGTTTTCAGCATTCCACAGTGCGTTTGATATGCAGAACCAGCGATATCTTTGTGTTCGTGGGGTTTCAAGCTCAGATATGCATCTTCTGTGATGATCTTGGTGAGACTTCTGTCCGATGTATGCAGAATCATCGAGATCGCACTTGTCGAGCTATTTAATGCGAGAAACACGTTATCTGGTGTTTTCACCACTCCACAGTGCGTTTGATATGCAGAACAGGAGATATCTTGGTTTCGTGGGGTTTCTAGCAGAGATATGCATTTTCTGCGATAATCATGGTGAGACTTCTGTCCGAAGTGTGCAGAATCATCGAGATCGCTCTTTTCGAGCTATTTAATGCGAGAAACAAGTTATCTGGTGTTTTCACCACTCCACAGTGCGTTTGATATGCAGAACCAGCGATATCTTTGTTTTCTTGGGGTTTCTAGCTCAGATATGCATTTTCTGCGATAATCTTGGTGAGACTTCTGTCCGAAGTATGCAGAATCATCGAGATCGCACTTTTCGAGTTATTTAATGCGAGAAACACGTTATCTGTGTTTTCACCACTCCACAGTTGGTTTGATATGCAGAACCGGCGATATTTTGGTTTTCGTCGGGTTTCAAGCTGAGATATGCATTTTCTACGATAATCTTGGTGAAACATCTGTCCGAAGTATGCAGAAACATCGAGAGCGCTCTTTTCGAGCTATTTAATGCGAGAAACACGTTTTCTGGGGTTTTCACCACTCCACAGTTCGTTGGATATGCAGAACAGTAGATATCTTGGTTGTCGTGGGGTTTCAAGCAGAGATATGTATTTTCTGCGATAATCTTGGTGAGACTTCTGTTAGAAGTATGCAGAATCATCTAGATCGCTCTTTTCGAGCTACTGAATGCACGAAACACGTTTTCTGGTGTTTTCACCACTGCACAGTACGTTTGACATGCAGAACCGGAGATATCTTGGTTTCGGTCGGGTTTCAAGCTGAGATATGCATTTTCTACGATAATCTGTGTGAGACTTCTGTCAGAAGTATGCAGGATCTTCGAGAACGCTCTTTTCGAGCTATTTAATGCGAGAAACACGTTATCTGGTGTTTTCACCACTCCACAGTGCGTATGATATGCAGAACCGGCGATATCTTGGTTTTCGTGGGGTTTCAAGCTGAGATATGCATTTTCTGCGATAATCTTGGTGAGACTTCTGTCCGAAGTATGCTGAAACATCGAGATCGCTCTTTTCGAGCTAGTTAATGCGAGAAAAACCTTATCCGGTGTTTTCACCACTCCACAGTGCGTTTGATATGCAGAACCGGCGATATCTTGATTTTCGTGGGGTTTCAAGCTGAGATATGCATTTTCTGCGATAATCTTGGTGAGACTTCTGTCCGAAATATGCTGAATCATCGAGATCGCTCTTTTCGAGCTAGTTAGTGCGAGAAACACGTTATCTGGTGTTTTCACCACACCACAGAGCATTTGATATGCAAAACAGTAGATATCTTGGTTTTCGTGGGGTTTAAAGCTGAGATATGCATTTTCTGCGATAATCTTGTTGAGACTTCGGATCGAAGTATGCAGAATCATCGAGATCGCTCGTTTCGAGCTATTTAATGCGAGAAACACGTTATTTGGTGTTTTCACCACTCCACAGTGCGTTTGATATGCAGAACCGGCGATATCTTGGTTTTCGTGGGGTTTCAAGCTGAGATATGCAATTTTTACGATAATTTTGGTGAGACTTCTGTCGGAAGTATGCAGAATCATCGAGATCGCTCGTTTCGAGCTATTTAATGCGAGAAACACGTTATCTGGTGTTTTCACCACTCCTAGTGAGTTTGATATGCAGAACCGGCGATATCTTGGTTTTCGTGGGGTTTCAAGCTGAGACATGCATTTTCTGCGATAATCTTGGTGAGACTTCTGTCCGAAGTATGCTGAATCATCGAGATCGCTCTTTTCGAGCTAGTTAGTGCGAGAAACACGTTATCTGGTGTTTTCACCACTCCTACAGCGTTTGATATGCAGAACCGGCGATATCTTGATTTTCGTGGTGTTTCCAGCTGAGATATGCATTTTCTGCGATAATCTTGGTGGGTCTTTTGTCAGAAGGATGCAGAATCATCTAGATCGCTCTTTTCGAGCTACTTAATGCACGAAACACGTTTTCTGGTGTTTTCACCACTCCACAGTACGTTTGAAATGCAGAACCGGAGATATCTTGGTTTCAGTCGGGTTTCAAGATGAGATATGCATTTTCTACGATAATCCTGGTGAGACTTCTGTCAGATGTATACAGAATCTTCGAGAACGCGCTTTTCCAGCTATTTAATGCGAGAAACACGTTATCTGGTGCTTTCACCACTCCACAGTGCGTTTGATATGCAGAACCGGCGATATCTTCGTTTTCGTGGGGTTTCAAGCTGAGATATGCATTTTCTGCGATAATCTTGGTGAGACTTCTGTCAGAAGTATGCTGAATCATCGAGATCGCTCTTTTCGAGCTAGTTAGTGCGAGAAACACGTTAGCTGGTGTTTTTCACCACTACACAGTGCGTTTGATATGCAGTACAGTAGATATCTTGGTTTTCGTGGGGTTTCAAGCTGAGATATGCATTTTTTATGATAATTTTGGTGAGACTTCTGTCCGAAGTATGCAGAATCATCGAGATCGCTCGTTTCGAGCTATATAATGCGAGAAACACGTTATCTGGTGTTTTCACCACTCCTAGTGCGTTTGATGTGCAGAACCGGCGATATCTTGGTTTTCGTGGGGTTTCAAGCTGAGATATGCATTTTCTGCGATAATCTTGGTGAGACTTCTGTCCGAAGTATGCTGAATCATCGAGATCGCTCTTTTCGAGCTACTTAATGCGAGAAACACGTTTTCTGGGGTTTTCACCACTCCACAGTTCTTTGGATATGCAGAACAGGAGATATCTTGGTTTGTGTGGGGTTTCAAGCAGAGATATGCATTTTCTGCGATAATCTTGGTGAGACTTCTGTTAGAAGTATGCAGAATCATCGAGATCGCACTTTTCGAGCTACTTAATGCGAGAAACACGTTATCTGGTGTTTTCACCACTCCACAGTGCGTTTGATATGCAGAACCGGCGATATTTTGGTTTTCGTGGGGTTTCAAGCTGAGATATGCATTTTTTACGATAATTTTGGTGAGACTTCTGTCCGAAGTATGCAGAATCATCGAGATCGCTCGTTTCGAGCTATATAATGCGAGAAACACGTTATCTGGTGTTTTCACCACTCCTAGTGCGTTTGATATGCAGAACCAGCGATATCTAGGATTTCGTGGGGTTTCAAGCTGAGATATGCATTTTCTGCGATAATCTTGGTGGGTCTTTTGTCAGAAGGATGCAGAATCATCTAGATCGCTCTTTTCGAGCTACTTAATGCACGAAACACGTTTTCTGGTGTTTTCACCACTCCACAGTACGTTTGAAATGCAGAACCGGAGATATCTTGGTTTCGGTCGGGTTTCAAGCTGAGATATGCATTTTCTACGATATTCCTGGTGAGACTTCTGTCAGATGTATGCAGAATCTTCGAGAACGCTCGTTTCGAGCTAGTTAGTGCGAGAAACACGTTATCTGGTGTTTTCACCACTCCACAGTGCGTTTGATATGCAGAACAGTAGATACCTTGCTTTTCGTGGGGTTTCAAGCTGAGATATGCATTTTCTGCGATAATCTTGTTGAGACTTCTGTCCGAAGTATGCAGAATCATCGAGATCGCTCGTTTCGAGCTACTTAATGCGAGAAACACGTTATCTGGTGTTTTCACCACTCCACAGTGCGTTGGATATGCAGAACCGGAGATATTTTGGTTTTCATCGGGTTTCAAGCTGAGATATGCATTTTCTACGATAAGCTTGGTGAGACATCTGTCCGAAGTATGCAGAAACATCGAGAGCGCTCTGTTCGAGCTACTTAATGCGGGAAACACGTTTTCTGGGGTTTTCACCACTCCACAGTTCTTTGGATATGCAGAACAGGAGATATCTTGGTTTGTGTTGGGTTTCAAGCAGAGATATGCATTTTCTGCGATAATCTTGGTGAGACTTCTGTTAGAAGTATGCAGAATCATCGAGATCGCACTTTTCGAGCTATTTAATGCGAGAAACACGTTTTCTGGGGTTTTCACCACTCCACAGTTCTTTGGATATGCAGAACAGGAGATATCTAGGATTTCGTGGGGTTTCAAGCTGAGATATGCATTTTTTACGATAATCATGGTGAGACTTCTGTCCGAAGTATGCAGAATCATCGAGATCGCACTTATCGAGCTATTTAATGCGAGAAACACGTTATCTGGAGTTTTCAGCACTCCACAGTGCGTTTGATATGCAGAACCAGCGATATCTGGGTTTTCGTGAGGTTTCAATCTGAGATATGCATTTTCTGCGATAATCTTGGTGAGACTTCTGTCCGAAGTGTGTAGAATCATCGAGATCGCTCTTTTCGAGCTATTTAATGCGAGAAACACGTTTTCTGGGGTTTTCACCTCACCACAGTTCGTTGTATATGCAGAACAGGTGATATCTTGGTTTTCGTGGGGTTTCAAGATGATATATGCATTTTCTGCGATAATCTTGGTGAGACTTCTGTCCGAAGTATGCTGAATCATCGAGATCGCTCTTTTCGAGCTATTTAATGCGAGAAACACGTTTTCTGGGGTTTTCACCACTCCACAGTTCTTTGGATATGCAGAACAGGAGATATCTTGGTTTGTGTGGGGTTTCAAGCAGAGATATGCATTTTCTGCGATAATCTTGGTGAGACTTCTGTTAGAAGTATGCAGAATCATCGAGATCGCACTTTTCGAGCTATTTAATGCGAGAAACACGTTATCTGGTGTTTTCACCACTCCACAGTGCGTTTGATATGCAGAACCGGCGATATTTTGGTTTTCGTGGGGTTTCAAGCTGAGATATGCATTTTTTACAATAATTTTGGTGAGACTTCTGTCCGAAGTATGCAGAATCATCGATATCGCACTTTTCGAGCTATTTAATTCGAGAAACACGTTATCTGGTGTTTTCACCACTCCACAGTGCGTTTGATATGCAGAACCAGCGATATCTAGGATTTCGTGGGGTTTCAAGCTGAGATATGCATTTTCTGCGATAATCTTGGTGGGTCTTTTGTCAGAAGGATGCAGAATCATCTAGATCGCTCTTTTTGAGCTACTTAATGCACGAAACACGTTTTCTGGTGTTTTCACCACTCCACAGAACGTTTGAAATGCAGAACCGGAGATATCTTGGTTTCGGTCGGGTTTCAAGCTGAGATATGCATTTTCTACGATAATCCTGGTGAGACTTCTGTCAGATGTATGCAGAATCTTCGAGAACGCTCGTTTCGAGCTAGTTAGTGCGAGAAACACGTTATCTGGTGTTTTCACCACTCCACAGTGCGTTTGATATGCAGAACAGTAGATACCTTGCTTTTCGTGGGGTTTCAAGCTGAGATATGCATTTTCTGCGATAATCTTGTTGAGACTTCTGTCCGAAGTATGCAGAATCATCGAGATCGCTCGTTTCGAGCTACTTAATGCGAGAAACACGTTATCTGGTGTTTTCACCACTCCACAGTGCGTTGGATATGCAGAACCGGAGATATTTTGGTTTTCGTCGGGTTTCAAGCTGAGATATGCATTTTCTACGATAAGCTTGGTGAGACATCTGTCCGAAGTATGCAGAAACATCGAGAGCGCTCTTTTCGAGCTACTTAATGCGAGAAACACGTTTTCTGGGGTTTTCACCACTCCACAGTTCTTTGGATATGCAGAACAGGAGATATCTTGGTTTGTGTGGGGTTTCAAGCAGAGATATGCATTTTCTGCGATAATCTTGGTGAGACTTCTGTTAGAAGTATGCAGAATCATCGAGATCGCACTTTTCGAGCTATTTAATGCGAGAAACACGTTATCTGGAGTTTTCAGCACTCCACAGTGCGTTTGATATGCAGAACCAGCGATATCTGGGTTTTCGTGAGGTTTCAATCTGAGATATGCATTTTCTGCGATAATCTTGGTGAGACTTCTGTCCGAAGTGTGTAGAATCATCGAGATCGCTCTTTTCGAGCTATTTAATGCGAGAAACACGTTTTCTGGGGTTTTCACCACACCACAGTTCGTTGTATATGCAGAACAGGTGATATCTTGGTTTTCGTGGGGATTCAAGGTGAGATATGCAATTTCTGCGATAATCTTGGTGAGACTTCTGTCCGAAGTATGCTTAATCATCGAGATCGCTCGTTTCGAGCTATTTAATGCGAGAAACACGTTATCTTGTGTTTTCAGCACTCCACAGTGCGTTTGATATGCAGAACCAGCGATATCTGGGTTTTCGTGGGGTTTCAAGCTGAGATATGCATTTTTTACGATAATCTTGGTGAGACTTCTGTCCGAAGTATGCAGAAACATCGAGATCGCTCTTTTCGAGCTATGTAATGCGAGAAACATGTTATCTGGTATTTCCACCACACCACAGAGCGTTTGATATGCAGTACCAGCGATATCTTGGTTTTCGTGGGGTTTCAAGCTGAGATATGCATTTTCTGCGATAATCTTGGTGAGACTTCTGTCCGAAGTATGCAGAATCATCGAGATCGCACTTTTCGAGCTATTTAATGCGAGAAACAAGTTATCTGGTGTTTTCACCACTCCACAGTGCGTATGATATGCAGAACCGACGATATCTTGGTTTTCGTGGGGTTTCTAGCTCAGATATGCATTTTCTGCGATAAACTTGGTGAGACTTCTGACCGAAGTATGCGGAATCATCGAGATCGCTCTTTTCGAGATATTTAATGCGAGAAACACGTTATCTGGTGTTTTCACCACTCCACAGTGCGTTTGATATGCAGTACCAGCGATATCTTGGTTTTCGTGGGGTTTCAAGCGGAGATATGCATTTTTTACGAGAATCTTGGTGAGACTTCTGTCCGAACTATGCAGAATCATCGAGATCGCTCTATTCGTGCTATCTAATGCGACAAACACGTTATCTGTTGTTTTCAGCACTCCACAGTGCGTTTGATATGGAGAACCAGCGATAACTAGGTTTTCGTGGGGTTTCAAGCTGAGATATGCATTTTTTACGATAATCTTGGTGAGACTTCTGTCCGAAGTATGCAGAATCATCGAGATCGCTGTTTTCGAGCTATTTAATGCGAGAAACAAGTTATCTAGTGTTTTCACCACTCCACAGTGCGTATGATATGCAGAACCGACGATATCTTGGTTTTCGTGGGGTTTCAAGCTCAGATATGCATTTTCTGCGATAATCTTGGTGAGACTTCTGTCCGAAGTATGCGGAATCATCGAGATCGCTCTTTTCGAGACATTTAATGCGAGAAACACGTTATCTGGTGTTTTCACCACTCCACAGTGCGTTTGATATGCAGTACCAGCGATATCTTGGTTTTCGTGGGGTTTCAAGCGGAGATATGCATTTTTTACGAGAATCTTGGTGAGACTTCTGTACGAAGTATGCAGAATCATCGAGATCGCTCTATTCGTGCTATTTAATGCGACAAACACGTTATCTGTTGTTTTCAGCACTCCACAGTGCGTTTGATATGCAGAACCAGCGATATCTTGGTTTTCGTGGGGTTTCAAGCTGAGATATGCATTTTTTACGATAATCTTGGTGAGACTTCTGTCCGAAGTATGCTTAATCTTCGAGATCGCTCTATTCGAGCTATTTAATGCGAGAAACACGTTATCTGGTGTTTTCAGCACTCCACAGTGCGTTTGATATGCAGAACCAGCGATATCTTGGTTTTCGTGGGGTTTCAAGCGGAGATATGCATTTTTTACGAGAATCTTGGTGAGACTTCTGTCCGAAGTATGCAGAATCATCGAGATCGCTCTATTCGTGCTATTTAATGCGACAAACACGTTATCTGTTGTTTTCAGCACTCCACAGTGCGTTTGATATGCAGAACCAGCGATATCTTGGTTTTCGTGGGGTTTCAAGCTGAGATATGCATTTTTTACGATAATCTTGGTGAGACTTCTGTCCGAAGTATGCTTAATCTTCGAGATCGCTCTATTCGAGCTATTTAATGCGAGAAACACGTTATCTGTTGTTTTCAGCACTCCACAGTGCGTTTGATATGCAGAACCAGCGATATCTTGGCTTTCGTGGGGTTTCAAGCTGAGATATGCATTTTTTACGATAATCTTGGTGAGACTTCTGTCCGAAGTATGCAGAATCATCGAGATCGCTCGTTTCGAGCTACTTAATGCGAGAAACACGTTATCTGGTGTTTTCACCACTCCACAGTGCGTTGGATATGCAGAACAGGAGATATCTAGGATTTCGTGGGGTTTCAAGCTGAGATATGCATTTTTTACGATAATCTTGGTGAGACTTCTGTCCGAAGTATGCAGAAACATCGAGAGCGCTCTGTTCGAGCTACTTAATGCGAGAAACACGTTTTCTGGGGTTTTCACCACTCCACAGTTCTTTGGATATGCAGAACAGGAGATATCTTGGTTTGTGTTGGGTTTCAAGCAGAGATATGCATTTTCTGCGATAATCTTGGTGAGACTTCTGTTAGAAGTATGCAGAATCATCGAGATCGCACTTTTCGAGCTATTTAATGCGAGAAACACGTTTTCTGGGGTTTTCACCACTCCACAGTTCTTTGGATATGCAGAACAGGAGATATCTAGGATTTCGTGGGGTTTCAAGCTGAGATATGCATTTTTTACGATAATCATGGTGAGACTTCTGTCCGAAGTATGCAGAATCATCGAGATCGCACTTATCGAGCTATTTAATGCGAGAAACACGTTATCTGGAGTTTTCAGCACTCCACAGTGCGTTTGATATGCAGAACCAGCGATATCTGGGTTTTCGTGAGGTTTCAATCTGAGATATGCATTTTCTGCGATAATCTTGGTGAGACTTCTGTCCGAAGTGTGTAGAATCATCGAGATCGCTCTTTTCGAGCTATTTAATGCGAGAAACACGTTTTCTGGGGTTTTCACCTCACCACAGTTCGTTGTATATGCAGAACAGGTGATATCTTGGTTTTCGTGGGGTTTCAAGATGAGATATGCATTTTCTGCGATAATCTTGGTGAGACTTCTGTCCGAAGTATGCTGAATCATCGAGATCGCTCTTTTCGAGCTATTTAATGCGAGAAACACGTTTTCTGGGGTTTTCACCACTCCACAGTTCTTTGGATATGCAGAACAGGAGATATCTTGGTTTGTGTGGGGTTTCAAGCAGAGATATGCATTTTCTGCGATAATCTTGGTGAGACTTCTGTTAGAAGTATGCAGAATCATCGAGATCGCACTTTTCGAGCTATTTAATGCGAGAAACACGTTATCTGGTGTTTTCACCACTCCACAGTGCGTTTGATATGCAGAACCGGCGATATTTTGGTTTTCGTGGGGTTTCAAGCTGAGATATGCATTTTTTACAATAATTTTGGTGAGACTTCTGTCCGAAGTATGCAGAATCATCGATATCGCACTTTTCGAGCTATTTAATGCGAGAAACACATTATCTGGTGTTTTCACCACTCCACAGTGCGTTTGATATGCAGAACCAGCGATATCTAGGATTTCGTGGGGTTTCAAGCTGAGATATGCATTTTCTGCGATAATCTTGGTGGGTCTTTTGTCAGAAGGATGCAGAATCATCTAGATCGCTCTTTTTGAGCTACTTAATGCACGAAACACGTTTTCTGGTGTTTTCACCACTCCACAGTACGTTTGAAATGCAGAACCGGAGATATCTTGGTTTCGGTCGGGTTTCAAGCTGAGATATGCATTTTCTACGATAATCCTGGTGAGACTTCTGTCAGATGTATGCAGAATCTTCGAGAACGCTCGTTTCGAGCTAGTTAGTGCGAGAAACACGTTATCTGGTGTTTTCACCACTCCACAGTGCGTTTGATATGCAGAACAGTAGATACCTTGCTTTTCGTGGGGTTTCAAGCTGAGATATGCATTTTCTGCGATAATCTTGTTGAGACTTCTGTCCGAAGTATGCAGAATCATCGAGATCGCTCGTTTCGAGCTACTTAATGCCAGAAACACGTTATCTGGTGTTTTCACCACTCCACAGTGCGTTGGATATGCAGAACCGGAGATATTTTGGTTTTCGTCGGGTTTCAAGCTGAGATATGCATTTTCTACGATAAGCTTGGTGAGACATCTGTCCGAAGTATGCAGAAACATCGAGAGCGCTCTTTTCGAGCTACTTAATGCGAGAAACACGTTTTCTGGGGTTTTCACCACTCCACAGTTCTTTGGATATGCAGAACAGGAGATATCTTGGTTTGTGTGGGGTTTCAAGCAGAGATATGCATTTTCTGCGATAATCTTGGTGAGACTTCTGTTAGAAGTATGCAGAATCATCGAGATCGCACTTATCGAGCTATTTAATGCGAGAAACACGTTATCTGGAGTTTTCAGCACTCCACAGTGCGTTTGATATGCAGAACCAGCGATATCTGGGTTTTCGTGAGGTTTCAATCTGAGATATGCATTTTCTGCGATAATCTTGGTGAGACTTCTGTCCGAAGTGTGTAGAATCATCGAGATCGCTCTTTTCGAGCTATTTAATGCGAGAAACACGTTTTCTGGGGTTTTCACCACACCACAGTTCGTTGTATATGCAGAACAGGTGATATCTTGGTTTTCGTGGGGATTCAAGGTGAGATATGCAATTTCTGCGATAATCTTGGTGAGACTTCTGTCCGAAGTATGCTTAATCATCGAGATCGCTCGTTTCGAGCTATTTAATGCGAGAAACACGTTATCTTGTGTTTTCAGCACTCCACAGTGCGTTTGATATGCGGAACCAGCGATATCTGGGTTTTCGTGGGGTTTCAAGCTGAGATATGCATTTTTTACGATAATCTTGGTGAGACTTCTGTCCGAAGAATGCAGAAACATCGAGATCGCTCTTTTCGAGCTATGTAATGCGAGAAACATGTTATCTGGTATTTCCACCACACCACAGAGCGTTTGATATGCAGTACCAGCGATATCTTGGTTTTCGTGGGGTTTCAAGCTGAGATATGCATTTTCTGCGATAATCTTGGTGAGACTTCTGTCCGAAGTATGCAGAATCATCGAGATCGCACTTTTCGAGCTATTTAATGCGAGAAACAAGTTATCTGGTGTTTTCACCACTCCACAGTGCGTATGATATGCAGAACCGACGATATGTTGGTTTTCGTGGGGTTTCTAGCTCAGATATGCATTTTCTGCGATAAACTTGGTGAGACTTCTGACCGAAGTATGCGGAATCATCGAGATCGCTCTTTTCGAGATATTTAATGCGAGAAACACGTTATCTGGTGTTTTCACCACTCCACAGTGCGTTTGATATGCAGTACCAGCGATATCTTGGTTTTCGTGGGGTTTCAAGCGGAGATATGCATTTTTTACGAGAATCTTGGTGAGACTTCTGTCCGAAGTATGCAGAATCATCGAGATCGCTCTATTCGTGCTATCTAATGCGACAAACACGTTATCTGTTGTTTTCAGCACTCCACAGTGCGTTTGATATGGAGAACCAGCGATAACTAGGTTTTCGTGGGGTTTCAAGCTGAGATATGCATTTTTTACGATAATCTTGGTGAGACTTCTGTCCGAAGTATGCAGAATCATCGAGATCGCTGTTTTCGAGCTATTTAATGCGAGAAACAAGTTATCTAGTGTTTTCACCACTCCACAGTGCGTATGATATGCAGAACCGACGATATCTTGGTTTTCGTGGGGTTTCAAGCTCAGATATGCATTTTCTGCGATAATCTTGGTGAGACTTCTGTCCGAAGTATGCGGAATCATCGAGATCGCTCTTTTCGAGACATTTAATGCGAGAAACACGTTATCTGGTGTTTTCACCACTGCACAGTGCGTTTGATATGCAGAACCAGCGATATCTTGGTTTTCGTGGGGTTTCAAGCGGAGATATGCATTTTTTACGAGAATCTTGGTGAGACTTCTGTCCGAAGTATGCAGAATCATCGAGATCGCTCTATTCGTGCTATTTAATGCGACAAACACGTTATCTGTTGTTTTCAGCACTCCACAGTGCGTTTGATATGCAGAACCAGCGATATCTTGGTTTTCGTGGGGTTTCAAGCTGAGATATGCATTTTTTACGATAATCTTGGTGAGACTTCTGTCCGAAGTATGCTTAATCTTCGAGATCGCTCTATTCGAGCTATTTAATGCGAGAAACACGTTATCTGTTGTTTTCAGCACTCCACAGTGCGTTTGATATGCAGAACCAGCGATATCTTGGCTTTCGTGGGGTTTCAAGCTGAGATATGCATTTTTTACGATAATCTTGGTGAGACTTCTGTCCGAAGTATGCAGAATCATCGAGATCGCTCTATTCGTGCTATTTAATGCGACAAACACGTTATCTGTTGTTTTCAGCACTCCACAGTGCGTTTGATATGCAGAACCAGCGATATCTTGGTTTTCGTGGGGTTTCAAGCTGAGATATGCATTTTTTACGATAATCTTGGTGAGACTTCTGTCCGAAGTATGCTTAATCTTCGAGATCGCTCTATTCGAGCTATTTAATGCGAGAAACACGTTATCTGGTGTTTTCACCACTCCACAGTGCGTTTGATATGCAGAACAGGAGATATCTTGGTTTTCGTGGGGTTTCAAGCTCAGATATGCATTTTCTGCGATGATCTTGGTGAGACTTCTGTCCGAAGTATGCAGAATCATCGAGATCGCACTTTTCGAGCTATTTAATGCGAGAAACACGTTATCTGGTGTTTTCACCTCTCCACAGTGCGTTTGACATGCAGAACCGGCGATATCTTGGTTTTCGTGGGGTTTCAAGCTGAGATATGGATTATCTGCGATAATCTTGGTGAGACTTCTGTCCGAAGTATGCAGAATCATCGAGATCGCACTTTTCGAGATATTTAATGCGAGAAACACGTTATCTGGTGTTTTCACCACACCACAGTGCGTTTGATATGCAGAACCAGCGATATCTAGGATTTCGTGGGGTTTCAAGCTGAGATATGCATTTTTTACGATAATCATGGTGAGACTTCTGTCCGAAGTATGCAGAATCATCGAGATCGCACTTATCGAGCTATTTAATGCGAGAAACACGTTATCTGGAGTTTTCAGCACTCCACAGTGCGTTTGATATGCAGAACCAGCGATATCTGGGTTTTCGTGAGGTTTCAATCTGAGATATGCATTTTCTGCGATAATCTTGGTGAGACTTCTGTCCGAAGTGTGTAGAATCATCGAGATCGCTCTTTTCGAGCTATTTAATGCGAGAAACACGTTTTCTGGGGTTTTCACCACACCACAGTTCGTTGTATATGCAGAACAGGTGATATCTTGGTTTTCGTGGGGATTCAAGGTGAGATATGCAATTTCTGCGATAATCTTGGTGAGACTTCTGTCCGAAGTATGCTTAATCATCGAGATCGCTCGTTTCGAGCTATTTAATGCGAGAAACACGTTATCTTGTGTTTTCAGCACTCCACAGTGCGTTTGATATGCAGAACCAGCGATATCTGGGTTTTCGTGGGGTTTCAAGCTGAGATATGCATTTTTTACGATAATCTTGGTGAGACTTCTGTCCGAAGTATGCAGAAACATCGAGATCGCTCTTTTCGAGCTATGTAATGCGAGAAACATGTTATCTGGTATTTCCACCACACCACAGAGCGTTTGATATGCAGTACCAGCGATATCTTGGTTTTCGTGGGGTTTCAAGCTGAGATATGCATTTTCTGCGATAATCTTGGTGAGACTTCTGTCCGAAGTATGCAGAATCATCGAGATCGCACTTTTCGAGCTATTTAATGCGAGAAACAAGTTATCTGGTGTTTTCACCACTCGACAGTGCGTATGATATGCAGAACCGACGATATCTTGGTTTTCGTGGGGTTTCTAGCTCAGATATGCATTTTCTGCGATAAACTTGGTGAGACTTCTGACCGAAGTATGCGGAATCATCGAGATCGCTCTTTTCGAGATATTTAATGCGAGAAACACGTTATCTGGTGTTTTCACCACTCCACAGTGCGTTTGATATGCAGTACCAGCGATATCTTGGTTTTCGTGGGGTTTCAAGCGGAGATATGCATTTTTTACGAGAATCTTGGTGAGACTTCTGTCCGAAGTATGCAGAATCATCGAGATCGCTCTATTCGTGCTATCTAATGCGACAAACACGTTATCTGTTGTTTTCAGCACTCCACAGTGCGTTTGATATGGAGAACCAGCGATAACTAGGTTTTCGTGGGGTTTCAAGCTGAGATATGCATTTTTTACGATAATCTTGGTGAGACTTCTGTCCGAAGTATGCAGAATCATCGAGATCGCTGTTTTCGAGCTATTTAATGCGAGAAACAAGTTATCTAGTGTTTTCACCACTCCACAGTGCGTATGATATGCAGAACCGACGATATCTTGGTTTTCGTGGGGTTTCAAGCTCAGATATGCATTTTCTGCGATAACCTTGGTGAGACTTCTGTCCGAAGTATGCGGAATCATCGAGATCGCTCTTTTCGAGACATTTAATGCGAGAAACACGTTATCTGGTGTTTTCACCACTCCACAGTGCGTTTGATATGCAGTACCAGCGATATCTTGGTTTTCGTGGGGTTTCAAGCGGAGATATGCATTTTTTACGAGAATCTTGGTGAGACTTCTGTCCGAAGTATGCAGAATCATCGAGATCGCTCTATTCGTGCTATTTAATGCGACAAACACGTTATCTGTTGTTTTCAGCACTCCACAGTGCGATTGATATGCAGAACCAGCGATATCTTGGTTTTCGTGGGGTTTCAAGCTGAGATATGCATTTTTTACGATAATCTTGGTGAGACTTCTGTCCGAAGTATGCTTAATCTTCGAGATCGCTCTATTCGAGCTATTTAATGCGAGAAACACGTTATCTGGTGTTTTCAGCACTCCACAGTGCGTTTGATATGCAGAACCAGCGATATCTTGGTTTTCGTGGGGTTTCAAGCGGAGATATGCATTTTTTACGAGAATCTTGGTGAGACTTCTGTCCGAAGTATGCAGAATCATCGAGATCGCTCTATTCGTGCTATTTAATGCGACAAACACGTTATCTGTTGTTTTCAGCACTCCACAGTGCGTTTGATATGCAGAACCAGCGATATCTTGGTTTTCGTGGGGTTTCAAGCTGAGATATGCATTTTTTACGATAAACTTGGTGAGACTTCTGTCCGAAGTATGCTTAATCTTCGAGATCGCTCTATTCGAGCTATTTAATGCGAGAAACACGTTATCTGTTGTTTTCAGCACTCCACAGTGCGTTTGATATGCAGAACCAGCGATATCTTGGCTTTCGTGGGGTTTCAAGCTGAGATATGCATTTTTTACGATAATCTTGGTGAGACTTCTGTCCGAAGTATGCAGAATCATCGAGATCGCTCTATTCGTGCTATTTAATGCGACAAACACGTTATCTGTTGTTTTCAGCACTCCACAGTGCGTTTGATATGCAGAACCAGCGATATCTTGGTTTTCGTGGGGTTTCAAGCTGAGATATGCATTTTTTACGATAATCTTGGTGAGACTTCTGTCCGAAGTATGCTTAACCTTCGAGATCGCTCTATTCGAGCTATTTAATGCGAGAAACACGTTATCTGGTGTTTTCACCACTCCACAGTGCGTTTGATATGCAGAACAGGAGATATCTTGGTTTTCGTGGGGTTTCAAGCTCAGATATGCATTTTCTGCGATGATCTTGGTGAGACTTCTGTCCGAAGTATGCAGAATCATCGAGATCGCACTTTTCGAGCTATTTAATGCGAGAAACACGTTATCTGGTGTTTTCACCTCTCCACAGTGCGTTTGACATGCAGAACCGGCGATATCTTGGTTTTCGTGGGGTTTCAAGCTGAGATATGGATTATCTGCGATAATCTTGGTGAGACTTCTGTCCGAAGTATGCAGAATCATCGAGATCGCACTTTTCGAGCTATTTAATGCGAGAAACACGTTATCTGGTGTTTTCACCACTCCACAGTGCGTTTGATATGCACAACCGGCGATATCTTGGTTTTTGTGGCGTTTCAAGCTCAGATATGGATTTTCTGCGATAATCTTGGTGAGACTTCTGTCCGAAGTATGCAGAATCATCGAGATCGCTCTTTTCGACCTATTTAATGCGAGCAAACACGTTATCTGGTGTTTTCAACACTCCACAGTGCGTTTGATATGCAGAACCAGCGAAATCTTGGTTTTCGTGGGGTTTCAAGCTGAGATATGCATTTTTTACGATAATCATGGTGAGACTTCTGTCCGAAGTATGCAGAATCATCGAGATCGCACTTTTCGAGCTATTTAATGCGAGAAACACGTTATCTGGTGTTTTCAGCACTCCACAGTGCGTTTGATATGCAGAACCAGCGATATCTTTGTGTTCGTGGGGTTTCAAGCTCAGATATGCATCTTCTGTGATGATCTTGGTGAGACTTCTGTCCGAAGTATGCAGAATCATCGAGATCGCTCTTTTCGACCTATTTAATGCGAGCGAACACGTTATCTGGTGTTTTCACCACTCCACAGTGCGTTTGATATGCAGAACCAGCGAAATCTTGGTTTTCGTGGGGTTTCAAGCTGAGATATGCATTTTTTATGATAATCTTGGTGAGACTTCTGTCCGAAGTATGCTTAATCTTCGAGATCGCTCTATTCGAGCTATTTAATGCGAGAAACACGTTATCTGGTGTTTTCAGCATTCCACAGTGCGTTTGATATGCAGAACCAGCGATATCTTGGCTTTCGTGGGGTTTCAAGCTGAGATATGCATTTTTTACGATAATCTTGGTGAGACTTCTGTCCGATGTATGCAGAATCATCGAGATCGCACTTGTCGAGCTATTTAATGCGAGAAACACGTTATCTGGTGTTTTCAGCACTCCACAGTGCGTTTGATATGCAGAACAGGAGATATCTTGGTTTCGTGGGGTTTCTAGCAGAGATATGCATTTTCTGCGATAATCATGGTGAGACTTCTGTCCGAAGTGTGCAGAATCATCGAGATCGCTCTTTTCGAGCTATTTAATGCGAGAAACAAGTTATCTGGTGTTTTCACCACTCCACAGTGCGTTTGATATGCAGAACCAGCGATATCTTTGTTTTCTTGGGGTTTCTAGCTCAGATATGCATTTTCTGCGATAATCTTGGTGAGACTTCTGTCCGAAGTATGCAGAATCATCGAGATCGCACTTTTCGAGTTATTTAATGCGAGAAACAAGTTATCTAGTGTTTTCACCACTCCACAGTGCGTTTGATATGCAGAACAGGAGATATCTTGGTTTTCGTGGGGTTTCAAGCTCAGATATGCATTTTCTGCGATGATCTTGGTGAGACTTCTGTCCGAAGTATGCAGAATCATCGAGATCGCTCTTTTCGAGCTATTTAATGCGAGAAACAAGTTATCTGGTGTTTTCACCACTCCACAGTGCGTTTGATATGCAGTACCAGCGATATCTTGGTTTTCGTGGGGTTTCAAGCTGAGATATGCATTTTTTACGATAATCTTGGTGAGACTTCTGTCCGAAGTATGCTTAATCTTCGAGATCGCTCTATTCGAGCTATTTAATGCGAGAAACACGTTATCTGGTGTTTTCACCACTCCACAGTGCGTTTGATATGCAGAACAGGAGATATCTTGGTTTTCGTGGGGTTTCAAGCTCAGATATGCATTTTCTGCGATGATCTTGGTGAGACTTCTGTCCGAAGTATGCAGAATCATCGAGATCGCACTTTTCGAGCTATTTAATGCGAGAAACACGTTATCTGGTGTTTTCACCTCTCCACAGTGCGTTTGACATGCAGAACCGGCGATATCTTGGTTTTCGTGGGGTTTCAAGCTGAGATATGGATTATCTGCGATAATCTTGGTGAGACTTCTGTCCGAAGTATGCAGAATCATCGAGATCGCACTTTTCGAGCTATTTAATGCGAGAAACACGTTATCTGGTGTTTTCACCACTCCACAGTGCGTTTGATATGCACAACCGGCGATATCTTGGTTTTTGTGGCGTTTCAAGCTCAGATATGCATTTTCTGCGATAATCTTGGTGAGACTTCTGTCCGAAGTATGCAGAATCATCGAGATCGCTCTTTTCGACCTATTTAATGCGAGCAAACACGTTATCTGGTGTTTTCAACACTCCACAGTGCGTTTGATATGCAGAACCAGCGAAATCTTGGTTTTCGTGGGGTTTCAAGCTGAGATATGCATTTTTTACGATAATCATGGTGAGACTTCTGTCCGAAGTATGCAGAATCATCGAGATCGCACTTTTCGAGCTATTTAATGCGAGAAACACGTTATCTGGTGTTTTCAGCACTCCACAGTGCGTTTGATATGCAGAACCAGCGATATCTTTGTGTTCGTGGGGTTTCAAGCTCAGATATGCATCTTCTGTGATGATCTTGGTGAGACTTCTGTCCGAAGTATGCAGAATCATCGAGATCGCTCTTTTCGACCTATTTAATGCGAGCGAACACGTTATCTGGTGTTTTCACCACTCCACAGTGCGTTTGATATGCAGAACCAGCGAAATCTTGGTTTTCGTGGGGTTTCAAGCTGAGATATGCATTTTTTATGATAATCTTGGTGAGACTTCTGTCCGAAGTATGCTTAATCTTCGAGATCGCTCTATTCGAGCTATTTAATGCGAGAAACACGTTATCTGGTGTTTTCAGCATTCCACAGTGCGTTTGATATGCAGAACCAGCGATATCTTGGCTTTCGTGGGGTTTCAAGCTGAGATATGCATTTTTTACGATAATCTTGGTGAGACTTCTGTCCGATGTATGCAGAATCATCGAGATCGCACTTGTCGAGCTATTTAATGCGAGAAACACGTTATCTGGTGTTTTCAGCACTCCACAGTGCGTTTGATATGCAGAACAGGAGATATCTTGGTTTCGTGGGGTTTCTAGCAGAGATATGCATTTTCTGCGATAATCATGGTGAGACTTCTGTCCGAAGTGTGCAGAATCATCGAGATCGCTCTTTTCGAGCTATTTAATGCGAGAAACAAGTTATCTGGTGTTTTCACCACTCCACAGTGCGTTTGATATGCAGAACCAGCGATATCTTTGTTTTCTTGGGGTTTCTAGCTCAGATATGCATTTTCTGCGATAATCTTGGTGAGACTTCTGTCCGAAGTATGCAGAATCATCGAGATCGCACTTTTCGAGTTATTTAATGCGAGAAACAAGTTATCTAGTGTTTTCACCACTCCACAGTGCGTTTGATATGCAGAACAGGAGATATCTTGGTTTTCGTGGGGTTTCAAGCTCAGATATGCATTTTCTGCGATGATCTTGGTGAGACTTCTGTCCGAAGTATGCAGAATCATCGAGATCGCTCTTTTCGAGCTATTTAATGCGAGAAACAAGTTATCTGGTGTTTTCACCACTCCACAGTGCGTTTGATATGCAGTACCAGCGATATCTTGGTTTTCGTGGGGTTTCAAGCGGAGATATGCATTTTTTACGAGAATCTTGGTGAGACTTCTGTCCGAAGTATGCAGAATCATCGAGATCGCTCTATTCGTGCTATTTAATGCGACAAACACGTTATCTGTTGTTTTCAGCACTCCACAGTGCGTTTGATATGCAGAACCAGCGATATCTTGGTTTTCGTGGGGTTTCAAGCTGAGATATGCATTTTTTACGATAATCTTGGTGAGACTTCTGTCCGAAGTATGCTTAATCTTCGAGATCGCTCTATTCGAGCTATTTTATGCGAGAAACACGTTATCTGGTGTTTTCAGCACTCCACAGTGCGTTTGATATGCAGAACCAGCGATATCTTGGCTTTCGTGGGGTTTCAAGCTGAGATATGCATTTTTTACGATAATCTTGGTGAGACTTCTGTCCGATGTATGCAGAATAATCGAGATCGCACTTTTCGAGCTATTTAATGCGAGAAACACGTTATCTGGTGTTTTCACCACTCCACAGTGCGTTTGATATGCAGAACAGGAGATATCTTGGTTTTCGTGGGGTTTCAAGCTCAGATATGCATTTTCTGCGATGATCTTGGTGAGACTTCTGTCCGAAGTATGCAGAATCATCGAGATCGCTCTTTTCGAGCTATTTAATGCGAGAAACAAGTTATCTGGTGTTTTCACCACTCCACAGTGCGTTTGATATGCAGAACCAGCGATATCTTTGTTTTCGTGGGGTTTCAAGCTCAGATATGCATTTTCTGCGATGATCTTGGTGAGACTTCTGTCCGAAGTATGCAGAATCATCGAGATCGCTCTCTTCGACCTATTTAATGCGAGCGAACACGTTATCTGGTGTTTTCACCACTCCACAGTGCGTTTGATATGCAGAACCAGCGAAATCTTGGTTTTCGTGGGGTTTCAAGCTGAGATATGCATTTTTTATGATAATCTTGGTGAGACTTCTGTCCGAAGTATGCTTAATCTTCGAGATCGCTCTATTCGAGCTATTTAATGCGAGAAACACGTTATCTGGTGTTTTCAGCACTCCACAGTGCGTTTGATATGCAGAACCAGCGATATCTTGGCTTTCGTGGGGTTTCAAGCTGAGATATGCATTTTTTACGATAATCATGGTGAGACTTCTGTCCGAAGTATGCAGCATCATCGAGATCGCACTTTTCGAGCTATTTAATGCGAGAAACACGTTATCTGGAGTTTTCAGCACTGCACAGTGCGTTTGATATGCAGAACCAGCGATATCTGGGTTTTCGTGGGGTTTCAATCTGAGATATGCATTTTCTGCGATAATCTTGGTGAGACTTCTGTCCGAAGTGTGCAGAATCATCGAGATCGCTCTTTTCGAGCTATTTAATGCGAGAAACACGTTTTCTGGGGTTTTCACCACACCACAGTTCGTTGTATATGGAGAACAGGTGATATCTTGGTTTTCGTGGGGTTTCAAGCTGAGATATGCATTCTCTGCGATGATCTTGGTGAGACTTCTGTCCGAAGTATGCAGAATCATCGAGATCGCACTTTTCGAGCTATTTAATGCGAGAAACACGTTATCTGGTATTTTCACCACTCCACAGTGCGTTTGATATGCAGAACCGGCGATATCTTGGTTTTCGTGGGGTTTCAAGCTGAGATATGCATTATCTGCGATAATCTTGGTGAGACTTATGTCCGAAGTATGCAGAATCATCGAGATCGCTCTATTCGTGCTATTTAATGCGACAAACACGTTATCTGTTGTTTTCAGCACTCCACAGTGCGTTTGATATGCAGAACCCAGCGATATCTTGGTTTTCGTGGGGTTTCAAGCTGAGATATGCATTTTTTACGATAATCTTGGTGAGACTTCTGTCCGAAGTATGCTTAATCTTCGAGATCGCTCTATTCGAGCTATTTTATGCGAGAAACACGTTATCTGGTGTTTTCAGCACTCCACAGTGCGTTTGATATGCAGAACCAGCGATATCTTGGTTTTCGTGGGGTTTCAAGCTGAGATATGCATTTTTTACGATAATCTTGTTGAGACTTCTGTCCGAAGTATGCAGAATCATCGAGATCGCTCGTTTCGAGCTACTTAATGCGAGAAACACGTTATCTGGTGTTTTCACCACTCCACAGTGCGTTGGATATGCAGAACCGGAGATATTTTGGTTTTCGTCGGGTTTCAAGCTGAGATATGCATTTTCTACGATAAGCTTGGTGAGACATCTGTCCGAAGTATGCAGAAACATCGAGAGCGCTCTTTTCGAGCTACTTAATGCGAGAAACACGTTTTCTGGGGTTTTCACCACTCCACAGTTCTTTGGATATGCAGAACAGGAGATATCTTGGTTTGTGTGGGGTTTCAAGCAGAGATATGCATTTTCTGCGATAATCTTGGTGAGACTTCTGTTAGAAGTATGCAGAATCATCGAGATCGCACTTTTCGAGCTATTTAATGCGAGAAACACGTTTTCCGGGGTTTTCACCACTCCACAGTTCTTTGGATATGCAGAACAGGAGATATCTTGGTTTGTGTGGGGTTTCAAGCAGAGATATGCATTTTCTGCGATAATCTTGGTGAGACTTCTGTTAGAAGTATGCAGAATCATCGAGATCGCACTTTTCGAGCTATTTAATGCGAGAAACACGTTATCTGGTGTTTTCACCACTCCACAGTGCGTTTGATATGCAGAACCGGCGATATTTTGGTTTTCGTGGGGTATCAAGCTCAGATATGCATTTTCTGCGATAATCTTGGTAAGATTTCAGTCCGAAGTATGCAGAATCATCGAGATCGCACTTTTCGAGCTATTTAATGCGAGAAACACGTTATCTGGTGTTTTCACCACACCACAGTGCGTTTGATATGCAGAACCAGCGATATCTAGGATTTCGTGGGGTTTCAAGCTGAGATATGCATTTTTTACGATAATCATGGTGAGACTTCTGTCCGAAGTATGCAGAATCATCGAGATCGCACTTATCGAGCTATTTAATGCGAGAAACACGTTATCTGGAGTTTTCAGCACTCCACAGTGCGTTTGATATGCAGAACCAGCGATATCTGGGTTTTCGTGAGGTTTCAATCTGAGATATGCATTTTCTGCGATAATCTTGGTGAGACTTCTGTCCGAAGTGTGTAGAATCATCGAGATCGCTCTTTTCGAGCTATTTAATGCGAGAAACACGTTTTCTGGGGTTTTCACCACACCACAGTTCGTTGTATATGCAGAACAGGTGATATCTTGGTTTTCGTGGGGATTCAAGGTGAGATATGCAATTTCTGCGATAATCTTGGTGAGACTTCTGTCCGAAGTATGCTTAATCATCGAGATCGCTCGTTTCGAGCTATTTAATGCGAGAAACACGTTATCTTGTGTTTTCAGCACTCCACAGTGCGTTTGATATGCAGAACCAGCGATATCTGGGTTTTCGTGGGGTTTCAAGCTGAGATATGCATTTTTTACGATAATCTTGGTGAGACTTCTGTCCGAAGTATGCAGAAACATCGAGATCGCTCTTTTCGAGCTATGTAATGCGAGAAACATGTTATCTGGTATTTCCACCACACCACAGAGCGTTTGATATGCAGTACCAGCGATATCTTGGTTTTCGTGGGGTTGCAAGCTGAGATATGCATTTTCTGCGATAATCTTGGTGAGACTTCTGTCCGAAGTATGCAGAATCATCGAGATCGCACTTTTCGAGCTATTTAATGCGAGAAACAAGTTATCTGGTGTTTTCACCACTCCACAGTGCGTATGATATGCAGAACCGACGATATCTTGGTTTTCGTGGGGTTTCTAGCTCAGATATGCATTTTCTGCGATAATCTTGGTGAGACTTCTGACCGAAGTATGCGGAATCATCGAGATCGCTCTTTTCGAGATATTTAATGCGAGAAACACGTTATCTGGTGTTTTCACCACTCCACAGTGCGTTTGATATGCCGTACCAGCGATATCTTGGTTTTCGTGGGGTTTCAAGCGGAGATATGCATTTTTTACGAGAATCTTGGTGAGACTTCTGTCCGAAGTATGCAGAATCATCGAGATCGCTCTATTCGTGCTATCTAATGCGACAAACACGTTATCTGTTGTTTTCAGCACTCCACAGTGCGTTTGATATGCAGAACCAGCGATAACTAGGTTTTCGTGGGGTTTCAAGCTGAGATATGCATTTTTTACGATAATCTTGGTGAGACTTCTGTCCGAAGTATGCAGAATCATCGAGATCGCTGTTTTCGAGCTATTTAATGCGAGAAACAAGTTATCTAGTGTTTTCACCACTCCACAGTGCGTATGATATGCAGAACCGACGATATCTTGGTTTTCGTGGGGTTTCAAGCTCAGATATGCATTTTCTGCGATAATCTTGGTGAGACTTCTGTCCGAAGTATGCGGAATCATCGAGATCGCTCTTTTCGAGACATTTAATGCGAGAAACACGTTATCTGGTGTTTTCACCACTCCACAGTGCGTTTGATATGCAGTACCAGCGATATCTTGGTTTTCGTGGGGTTTCAAGCGGAGATATGCATTTTTTACGAGAATCTTGGTGAGACTTCTGTCCGAAGTATGCAGAATCATCGAGATCGCTCTATTCGTGCTATTTAATGCGACAAACACGTTATCTGTTGTTTTCAGCACTCCACAGTGCGTTTGATATGCAGAACCAGCGATATCTTGGTTTTCGTGGGGTTTCAAGCTGAGATATGCATTTTTTACGATAATCTTGGTGAGACTTCTGTCCGAAGTATGCTTAATCTTCGAGATCGCTCTATTCGAGCTATTTAATGCGAGAAACACGTTATCTGGTGTTTTCAGCACTCCACAGTGCGTTTGATATGCAGAACCAGCGATATCTTGGTTTTCGTGGGGTTTCAAGCGGAGATATGCATTTTTTACGAGAATCTTGGTGAGACTTCTGTCCGAAGTATGCAGAATCATCGAGATCGCTCTATTCGTGCTATTCAATGCGACAAACACGTTATCTGTTGTTTTCAGCACTCCACAGTGCGTTTGATATGCAGAACCAGCGATATCTTGGTTTTCGTGGGGTTTCAAGCTGAGATATGCATTTTTTACGATAATCTTGGTGAGACTTCTGTCCGAAGTATGCAGAATCATCGAGATCGCTCTCTTCGACCTATTTAATGCGAGCGAACACGTTATCTGGTGTTTTCACCACTCCACAGTGCGTTTGATATGCAGAACCAGCGAAATCTTGGTTTTCGTGGGGTTTCAAGCTGAGATATGCATTTTTTATGATAATCTTGGTGAGACTTCTGTCCGAAGTATGCTTAATCTTCGAGATCGCTCTATTCGAGCTATTTAATGCGAGAAACACGTTATCTGGTGTTTTCAGCACTCCACAGTGCGTTTGATATGCAGAACCAGCGATATCTTGGCTTTCGTGGGGTTTCAAGCTGAGATATGCATTTTTTACGATAATCATGGTGAGACTTCTGTCCGAAGTATGCAGCATCATCGAGATCGCACTTTTCGAGCTATTTAATGCGAGAAACACGTTATCTGGAGTTTTCAGCACTGCACAGTGCGTTTGATATGCAGAACCAGCGATATCTGGGTTTTCGTGGGGTTTCAATCTGAGATATGCATTTTCTGCGATAATCTTGGTGAGACTTCTGTCCGAAGTGTGCAGAATCATCGAGATCGCTCTTTTCGAGCTATTTAATGCGAGAAACACGTTTTCTGGGGTTTTCACCACACCACAGTTCGTTGTATATGGAGAACAGGTGATATCTTGGTTTTCGTGGGGTTTCAAGCTGAGATATGCATTCTCTGCGATGATCTTGGTGAGACTTCTGTCCGAAGTATGCAGAATCATCGAGATCGCACTTTTCGAGCTATTTAATGCGAGAAACACGTTATCTGGTATTTTCACCACTCCACAGTGCGTTTGATATGCAGAACCGGCGATATCTTGGTTTTCGTGGGGTTTCAAGCTGAGATATGCATTATCTGCGATAATCTTGGTGAGACTTATGTCCGAAGTATGCAGAATCATCGAGATCGCTCTATTCGTGCTATTTAATGCGACAAACACGTTATCTGTTGTTTTCAGCACTCCACAGTGCGTTTGATATGCAGAACCCAGCGATATCTTGGTTTTCGTGGGGTTTCAAGCTGAGATATGCATTTTTTACGATAATCTTGGTGAGACTTCTGTCCGAAGTATGCTTAATCTTCGAGATCGCTCTATTCGAGCTATTTTATGCGAGAAACACGTTATCTGGTGTTTTCAGCACTCCACAGTGCGTGTGATATGCAGAACCAGCGATATCTTGGCTTTCGTGGGGTTTCAAGCTGAGATATGCATTTTTTACGATAATCTTGTTGAGACTTCTGTCCGAAGTATGCAGAATCATCGAGATCGCTCGTTTCGAGCTACTTAATGCGAGAAACACGTTATCTGGTGTTTTCACCACTCCACAGTGCGTTGGATATGCAGAACCGGAGATATTTTGGTTTTCGTCGGGTTTCAAGCTGAGATATGCATTTTCTACGATAAGCTTGGTGAGACATCTGTCCGAAGTATGCAGAAACATCGAGAGCGCTCTTTTCGAGCTACTTAATGCGAGAAACACGTTTTCTGGGGTTTTCACCACTCCACAGTTCTTTGGATATGCAGAACAGGAGATATCTTGGTTTGTGTGGGGTTTCAAGCAGAGATATGCATTTTCTGCGATAATCTTGGTGAGACTTCTGTTAGAAGTATGCAGAATCATCGAGATCGCACTTTTCGAGCTATTTAATGCGAGAAACACGTTTTCCGGGGTTTTCACCACTCCACAGTTCTTTGGATATGCAGAACAGGAGATATCTTGGTTTGTGTGGGGTTTCAAGCAGAGATATGCATTTTCTGCGATAATCTTGGTGAGACTTCTGTTAGAAGTATGCAGAATCATCGAGATCGCACTTTTCGAGCTATTTAATGCGAGAAACACGTTATCTGGTGTTTTCACCACTCCACAGTGCGTTTGATATGCAGAACCGGCGATATTTTGGTTTTCGTGGGGTATCAAGCTCAGATATGCATTTTCTGCGATAATCTTGGTAAGATTTCAGTCCGAAGTATGCAGAATCATCGAGATCGCACTTTTCGAGCTATTTAATGCGAGAAACACGTTATCTGGTGTTTTCACCACACCACAGTGCGTTTGATATGCAGAACCAGCGATATCTAGGATTTCGTGGGGTTTCAAGCTGAGATATGCATTTTTTACGATAATCATGGTGAGACTTCTGTCCGAAGTATGCAGAATCATCGAGATCGCACTTATCGAGCTATTTAATGCGAGAAACACGTTATCGGGAGTTTTCAGCACTCCACAGTGCGTTTGATATGCAGAACCAGCGATATCTGGGTTTTCGTGAGGTTTCAATCTGAGATATGCATTTTCTGCGATAATCTTGGTGAGACTTCTGTCCGAAGTGTGTAGAATCATCGAGATCGCTCTTTTCGAGCTATTTAATGCGAGAAACACGTTTTCTGGGGTTTTCACCACACCACAGTTCGTTGTATATGCAGAACAGGTGATATCTTGGTTTTCGTGGGGATTCAAGGTGAGATATGCAATTTCTGCGATAATCTTGGTGAGACTTCTGTCCGAAGTATGCTTAATCATCGAGATCGCTCGTTTCGAGCTATTTAATGCGAGAAACACGTTATCTTGTGTTTTCAGCACTCCACAGTGCGTTTGATATGCAGAACCAGCGATATCTGGGTTTTCGTGGGGTTTCAAGCTGAGATATGCATTTTTTACGATAATCTTGGTGAGACTTCTGTCCGAAGTATGCAGAAACATCGAGATCGCTCTTTTCGAGCTATGTAATGCGAGAAACATGTTATCTGGTATTTCCACCACACCACAGAGCGTTTGATATGCAGTACCAGCGATATCTTGGTTTTCGTGGGGTTTCAAGCTGAGATATGCATTTTCTGCGATAATCTTGGTGAGACTTCTGTCCGAAGTATGCAGAATCATCGAGATCGCACTTTTCGAGCTATTTAATGCGAGAAACAAGTTATCTGGTGTTTTCACCACTCCACAGTGCGTATGATATGCAGAACCGACGATATCTTGGTTTTCGTGGGGTTTCTAGCTCAGATATGCATTTTCTGCGATAATCTTGGTGAGACTTCTGACCGAAGTATGCGGAATCATCGAGATCGCTCTTTTCGATATATTTAATGCGAGAAACACGTTATCTGGTGTTTTCACCACTCCACAGTGCGTTTGATATGCAGTACCAGCGATATCTTGGTTTTCGTGGGGTTTCAAGCGGAGATATGCATTTTTTACGAGAATCTTGGTGAGACTTCTGTCCGAAGTATGCAGAATCATCGAGATCGCTCTATTCGTGCTATCTAATGCGACAAACACGTTATCTGTTGTTTTCAGCACTCCACAGTGCGTTTGATATGCAGAACCAGCGATAACTAGGTTTTCGTGGGGTTTCAAGCTGAGATATGCATTTTTTACGATAATCTTGGTGAGACTTCTGTCCGAAGTATGCAGAATCATCGAGATCGCTGTTTTCGAGCTATTTAATGCGAGAAACAAGTTATCTAGTGTTTTCACCACTCCACAGTGCGTATGATATGCAGAACCGACGATATCTTGGTTTTCGTGGGGTTTCAAGCTCAGATATGCATTTTCTGCGATAATCTTGGTGAGACTTCTGTCCGAAGTATGCGGAATCATCGAGATCGCTCTTTTCGAGACATTTAATGCGAGAAACACGTTATCTGGTGTTTTCACCACTCCACAGTGCGTTTGATATGCAGTACCAGCGATATCTTGGTTTTCGTGGGGTTTCAAGCGGAGATATGCATTTTTTACGAGAATCTTGGTGAGACTTCTGTCCGAAGTATGCAGAATCATCGAGATCGCTCTATTCGTGCTATTTAATGCGACAAACACGTTATCTGTTGTTTTCAGCACTCCACAGTGCGTTTGATATGCAGAACCAGCGATATCTTGGTTTTCGTGGGGTTTCAAGCTGAGATATGCATTTTTTACGATAATCTTGGTGAGACTTCTGTCCGAAGTATGCTTAATCTTCGAGATCGCTCTATTCGAGCTATTTAATGCGAGAAACACGTTATCTGGTGTTTTCAGCACTCCACAGTGCGTTTGATATGCAGAACCAGCGATATCTTGGTTTTCGTGGGGTTTCAAGCGGAGATATGCATTTTTTACGAGAATCTTGGTGAGACATCTGTCCGAAGTATGCAGAATCATCGAGATCGCTCTATTCGTGCTATTTAATGCGACAAACACGTTATCTGTTGTTTTCAGCACTCCACAGTGCGTTTGATATGCAGAACCAGCGATATCTTGGTTTTCGTGGGGTTTCAAGCTGAGATATGCATTTTTTACGATAATCTTGGTGAGACTTCTGTCCGAAGTATGCTTAATCTTCGAGATCGCTCTATTCGAGCTATTTAATGCGAGAAACACGTTATCTGGTGTTTTCAGCACTCCACAGTGCGTTTGATATGCAGAACCAGCGATATCTTGGCTTTCGTGGGGTTTCAAGCTGAGATATGCATTTTTTTCGATAATCTTGGTGAGACTTCTGTCCGAAGTATGCAGAATCATCGAGATCGCTCTATTCGTGCTATTTAATGCGACAAACACGTTATCTGTTGTTTTCAGCACTCCACAGTGCGTTTGATATGCAGAACCAGCGATATCTTGGTTTTCGTGGGGTTTCAAGCTGAGATATGCATTTTTTACGATAATCTTGGTGAGACTTCTGTCCGAAGTATGCTTAATCTTCGAGATCGCTCTATTCGAGCTATTTAATGCGAGAAACACGTTATCTGGTGTTTTCACCACTCCACAGTGCGTTTGATATGCAGAACAGGAGATATCTTGGTTTTCGTGGGGTTTCAAGCTCAGATATGCATTTTCTGCGATGATCTTGGTGAGACTTCTGTCCGAAGTATGCAGAATCATCGAGATCGCACTTTTCGAGCTATTTAATGCGAGAAACACGTTATCTGGTGTTTTCACCTCTCCACAGTGCGTTTGACATGCAGAACCGGCGATATCTTGGTTTTCGTGGGGTTTCAAGCTGAGATATGGATTATCTGCGATAATCTTGGTGAGACTTCTGTCCGAAGTATGCAGAATCATCGAGATCGCACTTTTCGAGCTATTTAATGCGAGAAACACGTTATCTGGTGTTTTCACCACTCCACAGTGCGTTTGATATGCACAACCGGCGATATCTTGGTTTTTGTGGCGTTTCAAGCTCAGATATGCATTTTCTGCGATAATCTTGGTGAGACTTCTGTCCGAAGTATGCAGAATCATCGAGATCGCTCTTTTCGACCTATTTAATGGGAGCAAACACGTTATCTGGTGTTTTCAACACTCCACAGTGCGTTTGATATGCAGAACCAGCGAAATCTTGGTTTTCGTGGGGTTTCAAGCTGAGATATGCATTTTTTACGATAATCATGGTGAGACTTCTGTCCGAAGTATGCAGAATCATCGAGATCGCACTTTTCGAGCTATTTAATGCGAGAAACACGTTATCTGGTGTTTTCAGCACTCCACAGTGCGTTTGATATGCAGAACCAGCGATATCTTTGTGTTCGTGGGGTTTCAAGCTCAGATATGCATCTTCTGTGATGATCTTGGTGAGACTTCTGTCCGAAGTATGCAGAATCATCGAGATCGCACTTTTCGACCTATTTAATGCGAGCGAACACGTTATCTGGTGTTTTCACCACTCCACAGTGCGTTTGATATGCAGAACCAGCGAAATCTTGGTTTTCGTGGGGTTTCAAGCTGAGATATGCATTTTTTACGATAATCATGGTGAGACTTCTGTCCGAAGTATGCAGAATCATCGAGATCGCACTTTTCGAGCTATTTAATGCGAGAAACACGTTATCTGGTGTTTTCAGCACTCCACAGTGCGTTTGATATGCAGAACCAGCGATATCTTTGTGTTCGTGGGGTTTCAAGCTCAGATATGCATCTTCTGTGATGATCTTGGTGAGACTTCTGTCCGAAGTATGCTTAATCTTCGAGATCGCTCTATTCGAGGTATTTAATGCGAGAAACACGTTATCTGGTGTTTTCAGCATTCCACAGTGCGTTTGATATGCAGAACCAGCGATATCTTGGCTTTCGTGGGGTTTCAAGCTGAGATATGCATTTTTTACGATAATCTTGGTGAGACTTCTGTCCGATGTATGCAGAATCATCGAGATCGCACTTGTCGAGCTATTTAATGCGAGAAACACGTTATCTGGTGTTTTCACCACTCCACAGTGCGTTTGATATGCAGAACAGGAGATATCTTGGTTTCGTGGGGTTTCTAGCAGAGATATGCATTTTCTGCGATAATCATGGTGAGACTTCTGTCCGAAGTGTGCAGAATCATCGAGATCGCTCTTTTCGAGCTATTTAATGCGAGAAACAAGTTATCTGGTGTTTTCACCACTCCACAGTGCGTTTGATATGCAGAACCAGCGATATCTTTGTTTTCTTGGGTTTTCTAGCTCAGATATGCATTTTCTGCGATAATCTTGGTGAGACTTCTGTCCGAAGTATGCAGAATCATCGAGATCGCACTTTTCGAGTTATTTAATGCGAGAAACAAGTTATCTAGTGTTTTCACCACTCCACAGTGCGTTTGATATGCAGAACAGGAGATATCTTGGTTTTCGTGGGGTTTCAAGCTCAGATATGCATTTTCTGCGATGATCTTGGTGAGACTTCTGTCCGAAGTATGCAGAATCATCGAGATCGCTCTTTTCGAGCTATTTACTGCGAGAAACAAGTTATCTGGTGTTTTCACCACTCCACAGTGCGTTTGATATGCAGTACCAGCGATATCTTGGTTTTCGTGGGGTTTCAAGCGGAGATATGCATTTTTTACGAGAATCTTGGTGAGACTTCTGTCCGAAGTATGCAGAATCATCGAGATCGCTCTATTCGTGCTATTTAATGCGACAAACACGTTATCTGTTGTTTTCAGCACTCCACAGTGCGTTTGATATGCAGAACCAGCGATATCTTGGTTTTCGTGGGGTTTCAAGCTGAGATATGCATTTTTTACGATAATCTTGGTGAGACTTCTGTCCGAAGTATGCTTAATCTTCGAGATCGCTCTATTCGAGCTATTTTATGCGAGAAACACGTTATCTGGTGTTTTCAGCACTCCACAGTGCGTTTGATATGCAGAACCAGCGATATCTTGGCTTTCGTGGGGTTTCAAGCTGAGATATGCATTTTTTACGATAATCTTGGTGAGACTTCTGTCCGATGTATGCAGAATAATCGAGATCGCACTTTTCGAGCTATTTAATGCGAGAAACACGTTATCTGGTGTTTTCACCACTCCACAGTGCGTTTGATATGCAGAACAGGAGATATCTTGGTTTTCGAGGGGTTTCAAGCTCAGATATGCATTTTCTGCGATGATCTTGGTGAGACTTCTGTCCGAAGTATGCAGAATCATCGAGATCGCTCTTTTCGAGCTATTTAATGCGAGAAACAAGTTATCTGGTGTTTTCACCACTCCACAGTGCGTTTGATATGCAGAACCAGCGATATCTTTGTTTTCGTGGGGTTTCAAGCTCAGATATGCATTTTCTGCGATGATCTTGGTGAGACTTCTGTCCGAAGTATGCAGAATCATCGAGATCGCTCTCTTCGACCTATTTAATGCGAGCGAACACGTTATCTGGTGTTTTCACCACTCCACAGTGCGTTTGATATGCAGAACCAGCGAAATCTTGGTTTTCGTGGGGTTTCAAGCTGAGATATGCATTTTTTATGATAATCTTGGTGAGACTTCTGTCCGAAGTATGCTTAATCTTCGAGATCGCTCTATTCGAGCTATTTAATGCGAGAAACACGTTATCTGGTGTTTTCAGCACTCCACAGTGCGTTTGATATGCAGAACCAGCGATATCTTGGCTTTCGTGGGGTTTCAAGCTGAGATATGCATTTTTTACGATAATCATGGTGAGACTTCTGTCCGAAGTATGCAGCATCATCGAGATCGCACTTTTCGAGCTATTTAATGCGAGAAACACGTTATCTGGAGTTTTCAGCACTCCACAGTGCGTTTGATATGCAGAACCAGCGATATCTGGGTTTTCGTGGGGTTTCAATCTGAGATATGCATTTTCTGCGATAATCTTGGTGAGACTTCTGTCCGAAGTGTGCAGAATCATCGAGATCGCTCTTTTCGAGCTATTTAATGCGAGAAACACGTTTTCTGGGGTTTTCACCACACCACAGTTCGTTGTATATGCAGAACAGGTGATATCTTGGTTTTCGTGGGGTTTCAAGCTGAGATATGCATTCTCTGCGATGATCTTGGTGAGACTTCTGTCCGAAGTATGCAGAATCATCGAGATCGCACTTTTCGAGCTATTTAATGCGAGAAACACGTTATCTGGTATTTTCACCACTCCACAGTGCGTTTGATATGCAGAACCGGCGATATCTTGGTTTTCGTGGGGTTTCAAGCTGAGATATGCATTATCTGCGATAATCTTGGTGAGACTTATGTCCGAAGTATGCAGAATCATCGAGATCGCTCTATTCGTGCTATTTAATGCGACAAACACGTTATCTGTTGTTTTCAGCACTCCACAGTGCGTTTGATATGCAGAACCCAGCGATATCTTGGTTTTCGTGGGGTTTCAAGCTGAGATATGCATTTTTTACGATAATCTTGGTGAGACTTCTGTCCGAAGTATGCTTAATCTTCGAGATCGCTCTATTCGAGCTATTTTATGCGAGAAACACGTTATCTGGTGTTTTCAGCACTCCACAGTGCGTTTGATATGCAGAACCAGCGATATCTTGGCTTTCGTGGGGTTTCAAGCTGAGATATGCATTTTTTACGATAATCTTGGTGAGACTTCTGTCCGATGTATGCAGAATAATCGAGATCGCACTTTTCGAGCTATTTAATGCGAGAAACACGTTATCTGGTGTTTTCACCACTCCACAGTGCGTTTGATATGCAGAACAGGAGATATCTTGGTTTTCGTGGGGTTTCAAGCTCAGATATGCATTTTCTGCGATGATCTTGGTGAGACTTCTGTCCGAAGTATGCAGAATCATCGAGATCGCTCTTTTCGAGCTATTTAATGCGAGAAACAAGTTATCTGGTGTTTTCACCACTCCACAGTGCGTTTGATATGCAGAACCAGCGAAATCTTGGTTTTCGTGGGGTTTCAAGCTGAGATATGCATTTTTTATGATAATCTTGGTGAGACTTCTGTCCGAAGTATGCTTAATCTTCGAGATCGCTCTATTCGAGCTATTTAATGCGAGAAACACGTTATCTGGTGTTTTCAGCACTCCACAGTGCGTTTGATATGCAGAACCAGCGATATCTTGGCTTTCGTGGGGTTTCAAGCTGAGATATTCATTTTTTACGATAATCATGGTGAGACTTCTGTCCGAAGTATGCAGCATCATCGAGATCGCACTTTTCGAGCTATTTAATGCGAGAAACACGTTATCTGGAGTTTTCAGCACTGCACAGTGCGTTTGATATGCAGAACCAGCGATATCTGGGTTTTCGTGGGGTTTCAATCTGAGATATGCATTTTCTGCGATAATCTTGGTGTGACTTCTGTCCGAAGTGTGCAGAATCATCGAGATCGCTCTTTTCGAGCTATTTAATGCGAGAAACACGTTTTCTGGGGTTTTCACCACACCACAGTTCGTTGTATATGCAGAACAGGTGATATCTTGGTTTTCGTGGGGTTTCAAGCTGAGATATGCATTATCTGCGATGATCTTGGTGAGACTTCTGTCCGAAGTATGCAGAATCATCGAGATCGCACTTTTCGAGCTATTTAATGCGAGAAACACGTTATCTGGTATTTTCACCACTCCACAGTGCGTTTGATATGCAGAACCGGCGATATCTTGGTTTTCGTGGGGTTTCAAGCTGAGATATGCATTATCTGCGATAATCTTGGTGAGACTTATGTCCGAAGTATGCAGAATCATCGAGATCGCACTTTTCGAGCTATTTAATGCGAGCAAACACGTTATCTGGTGTTTTCACCACTCCACAGTGCGTTTGATATGCAGAACCAGCGAAATCTTGGTTTTCGTGGGGTTTCAAGCTGAGATATGCATTTTTTACGATAATCATGGTGAGACTTCTGTCCGAAGTATGCAGAATCATCGAGATCGCACTTTTCGAGCTATTTAATGCGAGAAACACGTTATCTGGTGTTTTCAGCACTCCACAGTGCGTTTGATATGCAGAACCAGCGATATCTTTGTGTTCGTGGGGTTTCAAGCTCAGATATGCATTTTCTGCGATGATCTTGGTGAGACGTCTGTCCGAAGTATGCAGAATCATCGAGATCGCTCTTTTCGACCTATTTAATGCGAGCGAACACGTTATCTGGTGTTTTCACCACTCCACAGTGCGTTTGATATGAGGAACCAGCGAAATCTTGGTTTTCGTGGGGTTTCAAGCTGAGATATGCATTTTTTATGATAATCTTGGTGAGACTTCTGTCCGAAGTATGCTTAATCTTCGAGATCGCTCTATTCGAGCTATTTAATGCGAGAAACACGTTATCTGGTGTTTTCAGCACTCCACAGTGCGTTTGATATGCAGAACCAGCGATATCTTGGCTTTCGTGGGGTTTCAAGCTGAGATACGCATTTTTTACGATAATCTTGGTGAGACTTCTGTCCGATGTATGCAGAATCATCGAGATCGCACTTTTCGAGCTATTTAATGCAAGAAACACGTTATCTGGTGTTTTCACCACTCCACAGTGCGTTTGATATGCAGAACAGGAGATATCTTGGTTTTCGTGGGGTTTCTAGCAGAGATATGCATTTTCTGCGATAATCATGGTGAGACTTCTGTCTGAAGTGTGCAGAATCATCGAGATCGCTCTTTTCGAGCTATTTAATGCGAGAAACAAGTTATCTGGTGTTTTCACCACTCCACAGTGCGTTTGATATGCAGAACCAGCGATATCTTTGTTTTCGTGGGGTTTCAAGCTCAGATATGCATTTTCTGCGATGATCTTGGTGAGACTTCTGTCCGAAGTATGCAGAATCATCGAGATCGCACTTTTCGAGCTATTTAATGCGAGAAACACGTTATCTGGTGTTTTCACCACTCCACAGTGCGTTTGATATGCAGAACCGGCAATATCTTGGTTTTCGTGGGGTTTCAAGCTGATATATGCATTATCTGCGATAATCTTGGTGAGACTTCTGTCAGAAGTATGCTTAATCATCGAGATCGCTCTATTCGAGCTATTTAATGGGAGAAACACGTTATCTGGTGTTTTCAGCACTCCACAGTGCGTTTGATATGCAGAACCGGCGATATCTTGGTTTTTGTGGCGTTTCAAGCTCAGATATGCATTTTCTGCGATAATCTTGGTGAGACTTCTGTCCGAAGTATGCAGAATCATCGAGATCGCTCTTTTCGACCTATTTAATGCGAGCGAACACGTTATCTGGTGTTTTCACCACTCCACAGTGCGTTTGATATGCAGAACCAGCGAAATCTTGGTTTTCGTGGGGTTTCAAGCTGAGATATGCATTTTTTATGATAAACTTGGTGAGACTTCTGTCCGAAGTATGCTTAATCTTCGAGATCGCTGTATTCGAGCTATTTAATGCGAGAAACACGTTATCTGGTGTTTTCAGCACTCCACAGTGCGTTTGATATGCAGAACCAGCGATATCTTGGCTTTCGTGGGGTTTCAAGCTGAGATATGCATTTTTTACGATAATCTTGGTGAGACTTCTGTCCGATGTATGCAGAATCATCCAGATCGCACTTTTCGAGCTATTTAATGCGAGAAACACGTTATCTGGTGATTTCACCACTCCACAGTGCGTTTGATATGCAGAACCGGCGATATCTTGGTTTTTGTGGGGTTTCAAGCTGAGATATGCATTTTTTACGATAATCTTGATGAGACTTCTGTCCGAAGTATGCTTAATCATCGAGATCGCTCGTTTCGAGCTATTTAATTCGAGAAACACGTTATCTGGTGTTTTCAACACTCCACAGTGCGTATGATATGCAGAACCGACGATATCTTGGTTTTCGTGGGGTTTCAAGCTCAGATATGCATGTTCTGCGATAATCTTGGTGAGACTTCTGTCCGAAGTATGCAGAATCATCGAGATCGCACTTCTCGAGCTATTTAATGCGAGAAACACGTTATCTGGTGTTTTCACCACTCCACAGTGCGTTTGATATGCAGAACCAGCGATATCTTTGTGTTCGTGGGGTTTCAAGCTCAGATATGCATTTTCTGCGATGATCTTGGTGAGACGTCTGTCCGAAGTATGCAGAATCATCGAGATCGCTCTTTTCGACCTATTTAATGCGAGCGAACACGTTATCTGGTGTTTTCACCACTCCACAGTGCGTTTGATATGAGGAACCAGCGAAATCTTGGTTTTCGTGGGGTTTCAAGCTGAGATATGCATTTTTTATGATAATCTTGGTGAGACTTCTGTCCGAAGTATGCTTAATCTTCGAGATCGCTCTATTCGAGCTATTTAATGCGAGAAACACGTTATCTGGTGTTTTCAGCACTCCACAGTGCGTTTGATATGCAGAACCAGCGATATCTTGGCTTTCGTGGGGTTTCAAGCTGAGATACGCATTTTTTACGATAATCTTGGTGAGACTTCTGTCCGATGTATGCAGAATCATCGAGATCGCACTTTTCGAGCTATTTAATGCAAGAAATACGTTATCTGGTGTTTTCACCACTCCACAGTGCGTTTGATATGCAGAACAGGAGATATCTTGGTTTTCGTGGGGTTTCGAGCAGAGATATGCATTTTCTGCGATAATCATGGTGAGACTTCTGTCTGAAGTGTGCAGAATCATCGAGATCGCTCTTTTCGAGCTATTTAATGCGACAAACAAGTTATCTGGTGTTTTCACCACTCCACAGTGCGTTTGATATGCAGAACCAGCGATATCTTTGTTTTCGTGGGGTTTCAAGCTCAGATATGCATTTTCTGCGATGATCTTGGTGAGACTTCTGTCCGAAGTATGCAGAATCATCGAGATCGCACTTTTCGAGCTATTTAATGCGAGAAACACGTTATCTGGTGTTTTCACCACTCCACAGTGCGTTTGATATGCAGAACCGGCAATATCTTGGTTTTCGTGGGGTTTCAAGCTGATATATGCATTATCTGCGATAATCTTGGTGAGACTTCTGTCAGAAGTATGCTTAATCATCGAGATCGCTCTATTCGAGCTATTTAATGGGAGAAACACGTTATCTGGTGTTTTCAGCACTCCACAGTGCGTTTGATATGCAGAACCGGCGATATCTTGGTTTTTGTGGCGTTTCAAGCTCAGATATGCATTTTCTGCGATAATCTTGGTGAGACTTCTGTCCGAAGTATGCAGAATCATCGAGATCGCTCTTTTCGACCTATTTAATGCGAGCGAACACGTTATCTGGTGTTTTCACCACTCCACAGTGCGTTTGATATGCAGAACCAGCGAAATCTTGGTTTTCGTGGGGTTTCAAGCTGAGATATGCATTTTTTATGATAATCTTGGTGAGACTTCTGTCCGAAGTATGCTTAATCTTCGAGATCGCTGTATTCGAGCTATTTAATGCGAGAAACACGTTATCTGGTGTTTTCAGCACTCCACAGTGCGTTTGATATGCAGAACCAGCGATATCTTGGCTTTCGTGGGGTTTCAAGCTGAGATATGCATTTTTTACGATAATCTTGGTGAGACTTCTGTCCGATGTATGCAGAATCATCCAGATCGCACTTTTCGAGCTATTTAATGCGAGAAACACGTTATCTGGTGATTTCACCACTCCACAGTGCGTTTGATATGCAGAACCGGCGATATCTTGGTTTTTGTGGGGTTTCAAGCTGAGATATGCATTTTTTACGATAATCTTGATGAGACTTCTGTCCGAAGTATGCTTAATCATCGAGATCGCTCGTTTCGAGCTATTTAATTCGAGAAACACGTTATCTGGTGTTTTCAACACTCCACAGTGCGTATGATATGCAGAACCGACGATATCTTGGTTTTCGTGGGGTTTCAAGCTCAGATATGCATGTTCTGCGATAATCTTGGTGAGACTTCTGTCCGAAGTATGCAGAATCATCGAGATCGCACTTCTCGAGCTATTTAATGCGAGAAACACGTTATCTGGTGTTTTCACCACTCCACAGTGCGTTTGATATGCAGAACCGGCGATATCTTGGTTTTTGTGGGGTTTCAAGCTGAGATATGCATTTTTTACGATAATCTTGATGAGACTTCTGTCCGAAGTATGCTTAATCATCGAGATCGCTCGTTTCGAGCTATTTAATGCGAGAAACACGTTGTCTGGTGTTTTCACCACTCCACAGTTGGTTTGATATGCAGAACCGGCGATGTTTGGTTTTCGTCGGGTTTCAAGCTGAGATATGCATTTTCTACGATAATCTTGGTGAAACATCTGTCCGAAGTATGCAGAAACATCAAGAGCGCTCTTTTCGAGCTATTTAATGCGAGAAACACGTATTCTGGGGTTTTCACCACACCACAGTTCGTTGGATGTGCAGAATCGGAGATATCTTGGTTTTCGTTCGGTTTGAAGCTGAGATATGCATTTTTTACGATAATCTTGATGAGACTTCTGTCCGAAGTATGCTTAATCATCGAGATCGCTCGTTTCGAGCTATTTAATGCGAGAAACACGTTATCTGGTGTTTTCAGCACTCCACAGTGCGTTTTATATGCAGAACCAGCGATATCTTGGTTTTCGTGGGGTTTCAAGCTGAGATATGCATTTTCTGCGATAATCTTGGTGAGACTTCTGTCCGAAGTATGCAGAAACATCGAGAGCGCTGTTTTCGAGCTATTTAATGCGAGAAACACGTTTTCTGTGGTTTTCGCCACACCACAGTTCGTTGGATATGCAGAACCGGAGATATCTTGGTTTTCGTGGGGTTTCAAGCTGAGATATGCATTTTCTGCGATTATCTTGGTGAGACTTCTGTCCGAAGTATGCAGAATCATCGAGATCGCACTTTTCGATCTATTTAATGCGAGAAACACGTTGTCTGGTGTTTTCAACATTCCACAGTGCGTTTGATATGCAGAATAGTAGATATCTTGGTTTTCGTGGGGTTTCAAGCTGAGATATGTATTTTCTGCGATAATCTTGTTGAGAGTTCTGTCCGAAGTATGCAGAATCATCGAGATCGCTCGTTTCGAGCTATATAATGCGCGAAACACGCTATCTGGTGTTTTCACCACTCCACAGTGCGTTGGATATGCAGAACCGGCGATATTTTGGTTTTCGTCGGGTATCAAGCTGAGATATGCATTTTCTACGATAATGTTGGTGAGACTTCTGTCAGAAGTATGCAGAATCTTCGAGAACGCTCTATTCGAGCTACTTAATGCGCGAAACACGTTTTCTGGTGTTTTCACCACTCCACGGTACGTTTAATGTGCAGAACCGGAGATAACGTGGTTTTCGTCGGGTTTCAAGCTGAGATATGCATTTTCTACGATGATCTTGGTGAGACTTCTGTCAGAAGTATGCAGGATCTTCCAGAACGCACTTTTCGAGCTACTTCATGCGAGAAACACGTTTTGTGGTGTTTTCATCACTCCACAGTGCTTTCGATATGCAGAACCGGCGACATCTTGGATTCCGTCGGGGTTCAAGCTTAGATGTGCATTTTCTACGATAATCTTGGTGAGTCTTCTGTCAGAAGTATGCAGAATCATCGGGATCGCTCTTTTCGAGAATTTAATGCGAGAAACACGTTATCCGGTGTCTTCACCACTCCACAGTGCGTTTGATATGCAGAACCGGCGACATCTTGGTTTTCGTGGGGTTTCAAGCTGAGATATGTATTTTCTGCGATAATCTTGTTGAGACTTCTGTCCGAAGTATGCAGAATCATCGAGATCGCTCGTTTCGAGCTATATAATGCGCGAAACACGCTATCTGGTGTTTTCACCACTCCACAGTGCGTTGGATATGCAGAACCGGCGATATTTTGGTTTTCGTCGGGTATCAAGCTGAGATATGCATTTTCTACGATAATCTTGGTGAAACATCTGTCCGAAGTATGCAGAAAAATCGAGAGGGCTCTTTTCGAGCTATTTAATGCGAGAAACTCGTTTTCTGGGGTTTTCACCACTCCACAGTTCGTTGGATATGCAGAACCGGAGATATCTTGGTTTTCGTGGGATTTCAATCTGAGATATGCAATTTCTGCGATAATCTTGGTGAGACTTCTGTCCGAAGTATGCTTAATCATCGAGATCGCTCTTTTCGACCTATTTAATGCGAGAAACACGTTATCTGGTGTTTTCACCACCCCACAGTGCGTATGATATGCAGAACCGGCGATATCTTGGTTTTCGTGGGGTTTCAAGCTGAGATACGCATTATCTGCGATAATCTTGGTGAGAGTTCTGTCCGAAGTGTGCAGAATCATCGAGATCGCTCTTTTCGAGCTATTTAATGCGAGAAACACGTTATCTGGTGTTTTCACCACTCCACAGTGCGTTGGATATGCAGAACCGGAGATATCTTGGTTTTCGTGGGGTTTCAAGCTGAGATATGCATTTTCTGCGATAATCTTGATGAGACTTCTGTCCGACGTATACAGAAACATCGAGAGCGCTCTTTTCGAGCTATTTAATGCGAGAAACACGTTATTTGGGGTTTTCACCACTCCACAGTGCGTTTGATATGCAGAACCGGCGATATCTTGGTTTTCGTGGGGTTTCAAGCTGAGATATGCATTTTCTGCGATAATCTTGGTGAGACTTCTGTCCGAAGTATGCTTATTCATCGAGATCGCTCGTTTCGAGCTATTTTATGCGAGAAACACGTTATCTGGTGTTTCAGCACTCCACAGTGCGTTTGATATGCAGAACCAGCGATATCTTGGCTTTCGTGGGGTTTCAAGCTGAGATATGCATTTTTTACGATAATCTTGGTGAGACTTCTGTCCGAAGTATGCAGAATCATCGAGATCGCACTTTTCGATCTATTTAATGCGAGAAACACGTTGTCTGGTGTATTCACCACTCCGCAGTTGGTTTGATATGCAGAACCGGCGATGTTTGGTTTTCGTCGGGTTTCAAGCTGAGATATGCATGTTTTACGATAATCTTGGTGAGACTTCTGTCCGAAGTATGCTTAATCATCGAGATCGCTCGTATCGAGCTATTTAATGCGAGAAACACGTTTTCTGGGGTTTTCGCCACACCACAGTTCGTTGGATATGCAGAACCGGAGATATCTTGGTTTTCGTGGGGTTTCAAGCTGAGATATGCATTTTCTGCGATAATCTTGGTGAGACTTCTGTCCGAAGTATGCAGAAACATCGAGAGCGCTCTTTTCGAGCTATTTAATGCGAGAAACACGTTTTCTGTGGTTTTCGCCACACCACAGTTCGTTGGATATGCAGAACCGGAGATATCTTGGTTTTCGTGGGGTTTCAAGCTGAGATATGGATTTTCTGCGATTATCTTGGTGAGACTTCTGTCCGAAGTATGCAGAATCATCGAGATCGCACTTTTCGATCTATTTAATGCGAGAAACACGTTGTCTGGTGTTTTCAACATTCCACAGTGCGTTTGATATGCAGAACCGGCGATATCTTGATTTTCGTGGTGTTTCCAGCTGACATATGCATTTTCTGCGATAATCTTGGTGAGTCTTTTGTCAGAAGTATGCAGAAACATCGAGAGCGCTCTTTTCGAGCTATTTAATGCGAGAAACACGTTTTCTGTGGTTTTCGCCACACCACAGTTCGTTGGATATGCAGAACCGGAGATATCTTGGTTTTCGTGGGGTTTCAAGCTGAGATATGCATTTTCTGCGATTATCTTGGTGAGACTTCTGTCCGAAGTATGCAGAAACATCGAGAGCGCTCTTTTCGAGCTATTTAATGCGAGAAACACGTTTTCTGTGGTTTTCGCCACACCACAGTTCGTTGGATATGCAGAACCGGAGATATCTTGGTTTTCGTGGGGTTTCAAGCTGAGATATGCATTTTTTATGATAATCTTGGTGAGACTTCTGTCCGAAGTATGCTTAATCTTCGAGATCGCTGTATTCGAGCTATTTAATGCGAGAAACACGTTATCTGGTGTTTTCAGCACTCCACAGTGCGTTTGATATGCAGAACCAGCGATATCTTGGCTTTCGTGGGGTTTCAAGCTGAGATATGCATTTTTTACGATAATCTTGGTGAGACTTCTGTCCGATGTATGCAGAATCATCCAGATCGCACTTTTCGAGCTATTTAATGCGAGAAACACGTTATCTGGTGATTTCACCACTCCACAGTGCGTTTGATATGCAGAACCGGCGATATCTTGGTTTTTGTGGGGTTTCAAGCTGAGATATGCATTTTTGACGATAATCTTGATGAGACTTCTGTCCGAAGTATGCTTAATCATCGAGATCGCTCGTTTCGAGCTATTTAATTCGAGAAACACGTTATCTGGTGTTTTCAACACTCCACAGTGCGTATGATATGCAGAACCGACGATATCTTGGTTTTCGTGGGGTTTCAAGCTCAGATATGCATGTTCTGCGATAATCTTGGTGAGACTTCTGTCCGATGTATGCAGAATCATCCAGATCGCACTTTTCGAGCTATTTAATGCGAGAAACACGTTATCTGGTGATTTCACCACTCCACAGTGCGTTTGATATGCAGAACCGGCGATATCTTGGTTTTTGTGGGGTTTCAAGCTGAGATATGCATTTTTGACGATAATCTTGATGAGACTTCTGTCCGAAGTATGCTTAATCATCGAGATCGCTCGTTTCGAGCTATTTAATGCGAGAAACACGTTGTCTGGTGTTTTCACCACTCCACAGTTGGTTTGATATGCAGAACCGGCGATGTTTGGTTTTCGTCGGGTTTCAAGCTGAGATATGCATTTTCTGCGATAATCTTGGTGAGACTTCTGTCCGAAGTATGCAGAAACATCGAGAGCGCTGTTTTCGAGCTATCTAATGCGAGAAACACGTTTTCTGTGGTTTTCGCCACACCACAGTTCGTTGGATATGCAGAACCGGAGATATCTTGGTTTTCGTGGGGTTTCAAGCTGAGATATGCATTTTCTGCGATTATCTTGGTGAGACTTCTGTCCGAAGTATGCAGAATCATCGAGATCGCACTTTTCGATCTATTTAATGCGAGAAACACGTTGTCTGGTGTTTTCAACATTCCACAGTGCGTTTGATATGCAGAACCGGCGATATCTTGATTTTCGTGGTGTTTCCAGCTGACATATGCATTTTCTACGATAATGTTGGTGAGACTTCTGTCAGAAGTATGCAGAATCTTCGAGAACGCTCTTTTCGAGCTACTTAATGCGCGAAACACGTTTTCTGGTGTTTTCACCACTCCACGGTACGTTTAATGTGCAGAACCGGAGATAACGTGGTTTTCGTCGGGTTTCAAGCTGAGATATGCATTTTCTACGATGATCTTGGTGAGACTTCTGTCAGAAGTATGCAGGATCATCCAGAACGCACTTTTCGAGCTACTTCATGCGAGAAACACGTTTTGTGGTGTTTTCATCACTCCACAGTGCTTTCGATATGCAGAACCGGCGACATCTTGGATTCCGTCGGGGTTCAAGCTTAGATGTGCATTTTCTACGATAATCTTGGTGAGTCTTCTGTGAGAAGTGTGCAGAATCATCGGGATCGCTCTTTTCGAGAATTTAATGCGAGAAACACGTTATCCGGTGTCTTCACCACTCCACAGTGCGTTTGATATGCAGAACCGGCGACATCTTGGCTTTCGTCGGGCATCAAGCTGAGATATGCATTTTCTGCGATAATCTTGGTGAAGCATCTGTCCGTAGTATGCTGAAACGTCGAGATCGCTCTTTTCGAGCTATTTAATGCGAGAAACACGTTATCTGGTGTTTTCACCACTCCACAGTGCGTTTGATATGCAGAATAGTAGATATCTTGGTTTTCGTGGGGTTTCAAGCTGAGATATGTATTTTCTGCGATAATCTTGTTGAGACTTCTGTCCGAAGTATGCAGAATCATCGAGATCGCTCGTTTCGAGCTATTTAATGGGAGAAACACGTTATCTGGTGTTTTCACCACTCCACAGTGCGTTGGATATGCAGAACCGGAGATATCTTGGTTTTCGTGGGATTTCAATCTGAGATATGCAATTTCTGCGATAATCTTGGTGAGACTTCTGTCCGAAGTATGCTTAATCATCGAGATCGCTCTTTTCGACCTATTTAATGCGAGAAACACGTTATCTGGTGTTTTCACCACCCCACAGTGCGTATGATATGCAGAACCGGCGATATCTTGGTTTTCGTGGGGTTTCAAGCTGAGATACGCATTATCTGCGATAATCTTGGTGAGAGTTCTGTCCGAAGTGTGCAGAATCATCGAGATCGCTCTTTTCGAGCTATTTAATGCGAGAAACACGTTATCTGGTGTTTTCACCACTCCACAGTGCGTTGGATATGCAGAACCGGAGATATCTTGGTTTTCGTGGGGTTTCAAGCTGAGATATGCATTTTCTGCGATAATCTTGATGAGACTTCTGTCCGACGTATGCAGAAACATCGAGAGCGCTCTTTTCGAGCTATTTAATGCGAGAAACACGTTATTTGGGGTTTTCACCACTCCACAGTGCGTTTGATATGCAGAACCGGCGATATCTTGGTTTTCGTGGGGTTTCAAGCTGAGATATGCATTTTCTGCGATAATCTTGGTGAGACTTCTGTCCGAAGTATGCTTATTCATCGAGATCGCTCGTTTCGAGCTATTTTATGCGAGAAACACGTTATCTGGTGTTTCAGCACTCCACAGTGCGTTTGATATGCAGAACCAGCGATATCTTGGCTTTCGTGGGGTTTCAAGCTGAGATATGCATTTTTTACGATAATCTTGGTGAGACTTCTGTCCGATGTATGCAGAATCATCCAGATCGCACTTTTCGAGCTATTTAATGCGAGAAACACGTTATCTGGTGTTTTCACCACTCCACAGTGCGTTTGATATGCAGAACCGACGATATCTTGGTTTTCGTGGGGTTTCTAGCTCAGATATGCATTTTTTACGATAATCTTGATGAGACTTCTGTCCGAAGTATGCTTAATCATCGAGATCGCTCGTTTCGAGCTATTTAATGCGAGAAACACGTTGTCTGGTGTTTTCACCACTCCACAGTTGGTTTGATATGCAGAACCGGCGATGTTTGGTTTTCGTCGGGTTTCAAGCTGAGATATGCATTTTCTACGATAATCTTGGTGAAACATCTGTCCGAAGTATGCAGAAACATCAAGAGCGCTCTTTTCGAGCTATTTAATGCGAGAAACACGTATTCTGGGGTTTTCACCACACCACAGTTCGTTGGATGTGCAGAATCGGAGATATCTTGGTTTTCGTTGGGTTTGAAGCTGAGATATGCATTTTTTACGATAATCTTGATGAGACTTCTGTCCGAAGTATGCTTAATCATCGAGATCGCTCGTTTCGAGCTATTTAATGGGAGAAACACGTTATCTGGTGTTTTCAGCACTCCACAGTGCGTTTTATATGCAGAACCAGCGATATCTTGGTTTTCGTGGGGTTTCAAGCTGAGATATGCATTTTCTGCGATAATCTTGGTGAGACTTCTGTCCGAAGTATGCTTAATCATCGAGATCGCTCGTTTCGAGCTATTTAATTCGAGAAACACGTTATCTGGTGTTTTCAACACTCCACAGTGCGTATGATATGCAGAACCGACGATATCTTGGTTTTCGTGGGGTTTCAAGCTCAGATATGCATGTTCTGCGATAATCTTGGTGAGACTTCTGTCCGAAGTATGCAGAATCATCGAGATCGCACTTCTCGAGCTATTTAATGCGAGAAACACGTTATCTGGTGTTTTCACCACTCCACAGTGCGTTTGATATGCAGAACCGGCGATATCTTGGTTTTTGTGGGGTTTCAAGCTGAGATATGCATTTTTTACGATAATCTTGATGAGACTTCTGTCCGAAGTATGCTTAATCATCGAGATCGCTCGTTTCGAGCTATTTAATGCGAGAAACACGTTGTCTGGTGTTTTCACCACTCCACAGTTGGTTTGATATGCAGAACCGGCGATGTTTGGTTTTCGTCGGGTTTCAAGCTGAGATATGCATTTTCTACGATAATCTTGGTGAAACATCTGTCCGAAGTATGCGGAAACATCAAGAGCGCTCTTTTCGAGCTATTTAATGCGAGAAACACGTATTCTGGGGTTTTCACCACAACACAGTTCGTTGGATGTGCAGAATCGGAGATATCTTGGTTTTCGTTGGGTTTGAAGCTGAGATATGCATTTTTTACGATAATCTTGATGAGACTTCTGTCCGAAGTATGCTTAATCATCGAGATCGCTCGTTTCGAGCTATTTAATGCGAGAAACACGTTATCTGGTGTTTTCAGCACTCCACAGTGCGTTTTATATGCAGAACCAGCGATATCTTGGTTTTCGTGGGGTTTCAAGCTGAGATATGCATTTTCTGCGATAATCTTGGTGAGACTTCTGTCCGAAGTATGCAGAAACATCGAGAGCGCTGTTTTCGAGCTATTTAATGCGAGAAACACGTTTTCTGTGGTTTTCGCCACACCACAGTTCGTTGGATATGCAGAACCGGAGATATCTTGGTTTTCGTGGGGTTTCAAGCTGAGATATGCATTTTCTGCGATTATCTTGGTGAGACTTCTGTCCGAAGTATGCAGAATCATCGAGATCGCACTTTTCGATCTATTTAATGCGAGAAACACGTTGTCTGGTGTATTCACCACTCCGCAGTTGGTTTGATATGCAGAACCGGCGATGTTTGGTTTTCGTCGGGTTTCAAGCTGAGATATGCATGTTTTACGATAATCTTGGTGAGACTTCTGTCCGAAGTATGCTTAATCATCGAGATCGCTCGTATCGAGCTATTTAATGCGAGAAACACGTTTTCTGGGGTTTTCGCCACACCACAGTTCGTTGGATATGCAGAACCGGAGATATCTTGGTTTTCGTGGGGTTTCAAGCTGAGATATGCATTTTCTGCGATAATCTTGGTGAGACTTCTGTCCGAAGTATGCAGAAACATCGAGAGCGCTCTTTTCGAGCTATTTAATGCGAGAAACACGTTTTCTGTGGTTTTCGCCACACCACAGTTCGTTGGATATGCAGAACCGGAGATATCTTGGTTTTCGTGGGGTTTCAAGCTGAGATATGGATTTTCTGCGATTATGTTGGTGAGACTTCTGTCCGAAGTATGCAGAATCATCGAGATCGCACTTTTCGATCTATTTAATGCGAGAAACACGTTGTCTGGTGTTTTCAACATTCCACAGTGCGTTTGATATGCAGAACCGGCGATATCTTGATTTTCGTGGTGTTTCCAGCTGACATATGCATTTTCTGCGATAATCTTGGTGAGTCTTTTGTCAGAAGTATGCAGAAACATCGAGAGCGCTCTTTTCGAGCTATTTAATGCGAGAAACACGTTTTCTGTGGCTTTCGCCACACCACAGTTCGTTGGATATGCAGAACCGGAGATATCTTGGTTTTCGTGGGGTTTCAAGCTGAGATATGCATTTTCTGCGATTATCTTGGTGAGACTTCTGTCCGAAGTATGCAGAAACATCGAGAGCGCTCTTTTCGAGCTATTTAATGCGAGAAACACGTTTTCTGTGGTTTTCGCCACACCACAGTTCGTTGGATATGCAGAACCGGAGATATCTTGGTTTTCGTGGGGTTTCAAGCTGAGATATGCATTTTCTGCGATTATCTTGGTGAGACTTCTGTCCGAAGTATGCAGAATCATCGAGATCGCACTTTTCGATCTATTTAATGCGAGAAACACGTTGTCTGGTGTTTTCAACATTCCACAGTGCGTTTGATATGCAGAACCGGCGATATCTTGATTTTCGTGGTGTTTCCAGCTGACATATGCATTTTCTGCGATAATCTTGGTGAGTCTTTTGTCAGAAGTATGCAGAATCATCTCGATCGCTCTTTTCGAGCTATTTAATGCGAGAAAACAAGTTTTCTGGTGTTTTCAACATTCCACAGTGCGTTTGATATGCAGAACCGGAGATAACGTGGTTTTCGTCGGGTTTCAAGCTGAGATATGCATTTTCTACGATGATCTTGGTGAGACTTCTGTCAGAAGTATGCAGGATCTTCCAGAACGCACTTTTCGAGCTACTTCATGCGAGAAACACGTTTTCTGTGGTTTTCGCCACACCACAGTTCGTTGGATATGCAGAACCGGAGATATCTTGGTTTTCGTGGGGTTTCAAGCTGAGATATGCATTTTCTGCGATTATCTTGGTGAGACTTCTGTCCGAAGTATGCAGAATCATCGAGATCGCACTTTTCGATCTATATAATGCGAGAAACACGTTGTCTGGTGTTTTCAACATTCCACAGTGCGTTTGATATGCAGAACCGGCGATATCTTGATTTTCGTGGTGTTTCCAGCTGACATATGCATTTTCTACGATAATGTTGGTGAGACTTCTGTCAGAAGTATGCAGAATCTTCGAGAACGCTCTTTTCGAGCTACTTAATGCGCGAAACACGTTTTCTGGTGTTTTCACCACTCCACGGAACGTTTAATGTGCAGAACCGGAGATAACGTGGTTTTCGTCGGGTTTCAAGCTGAGATATGCATTTTCTACGATGATCTTGGTGAGACTTCTGTCAGAAGTATGCAGGATCTTCCAGAACGCACTTTTCGAGCTACTTCATGCGAGAAACACGTTTTGTGGTGTTTTCATCACTCCACAGTGCTTTCGATATGCAGAACCGGCGACATCTTGGATTCCGTCGGGGTTCAAGCTTAGATGTGCATTTTCTACGATAATCTTGGTGAGTCTTCTGTCAGAAGTATGCAGAATCATCGGGATCGCTCTTTTCGAGAATTTAATGCGAGAAACACGTTATCCGGTGTCTTCACCACTCCACAGTGCGTTTGATATGCAGAACCGGCGACATCTTGGCTTTCGTCGGGCATCAAGCTGAGATATGCATTTTCTGCGATAATCTTGGTGAAGCATCTGTCCGTAGTATGCTGAAACGTCGAGATCGCTCTTTTCGAGCTATTTAATGCGAGAAACACGTTATCTGGTGTTTTCACCACTCCACAGTGCGTTTGATATGCAGAATAGTAGATATCTTGGTTTTCGTGGGGTTTCAAGCTGAGATATGTATTTTCTGCGATAATCTTGTTGAGACTTCTGTCCGAAGTATGCAGAATCATCGAGATCGCTCGTTTCGAGCTATATAATGCGCGAAACACGCTATCTGGTGTTTTCACCACTCCACAGTGCGTTGGATATGCAGAACCGGCGATATTTTGGTTTTCGTCGGGTTTCAAGCTGAGATATGCATTTTCTACGATAATCTTGGTGAAACATCTGTCCGAAGTATGCAGAAAAATCGAGAGGGCTCTTTTCGAGCTATTTAATGCGAGAAACTCGTTTTCTGGGGTTTTCACCACTCCACAGTTCGTTGGATATGCAGAACCGGAGATATCTTGGTTTTCGTGGGATTTCAATCTGAGATATGCAATTTCTGCGATAATCTTGGTGAGACTTCTGTCCGAAGTATGCAGAATCATCGAGATCGCACTTTTCGATCTATTTAATGCGAGAAACACGTTGTCTGGTGTTTTCAACATTCCACAGTGCGTTTGATATGCAGAACCGGCGATATCTTGATTTTCGTGGTGTTTCCAGCTGACATATGCATTTTCTACGATAATGTTGGTGAGACTTCTGTCAGAAGTATGCAGAATCTTCGAGAACGCTCTTTTCGAGCTACTTAATGCGCGAAACACGTTTTCTGGTGTTTTCACCACTCCACGGTACGTTTAATGTGCAGAACCGGAGATAACGTGGTTTTCGTCGGGTTTCAAGCTGAGATATGCATTTTCTACGATGATCTTGGTGAGACTTCTGTCAGAAGTATGCAGGATCTTCCAGAACGCACTTTTCGAGCTACTTCATGCGAGAAACACGTTTTGTGGTGTTTTCATCACTCCACAGTGCTTTCGATATGCAGAACCGGCGACATCTTGGATTCCGTCGGGGTTCAAGCTTAGATGTGCATTTTCTACGATAATCTTGGTGAGTCTTCTGTCAGAAGTATGCAGAATCATCGGGATCGCTCTTTTCGAGAATTTAATGCGAGAAACACGTTATCCGGTGTCTTCACCACTCCACAGTGCGTTTGATATGCAGAACCGGCGACATCTTGGCTTTCGTCGGGCATCAAGCTGAGATATGCATTTTCTGCGATAATCTTGGTGAAGCATCTGTCCGTAGTATGCTGAAACGTCGAGATCGCTCTTTTCGAGCTATTTAATGCGAGAAACACGTTATCTGGTGTTTTCACCACTCCACAGTGCGTTTGATATGCAGAATAGTAGATATCTTGGTTTTCGTGGGGTTTCAAGCTGAGATATGTATTTTCTGCGATAATCTTGTTGAGACTTCTGTCCGAAGTATGCAGAATCATCGAGATCGCTCGTTTCGAGCTATATAATGCGCGAAACACGCTATCTGGTGTTTTCACCACTCCACAGTGCGTTGGATATGCAGAACCGGCGATATTTTGGTTTTCGTCGGGTTTCAAGCTGAGATATGCATTTTCTACGATAATCTTGGTGAAACATCTGTCCGAAGTATGCAGAAAAATCGAGAGGGCTCTTTTCGAGCTATTTAATGCGAGAAACTCGTTTTCTGGGGTTTTCACCACTCCACAGTTCGTTGGATATGCAGAACCGGAGATATCTTGGATTTCGTGGGATTTCAATCTGAAATATGCAATTTCTGCGATAATCTTGGTGAGACTTCTGTCCGAAGTATGCTTAATCATCGAGATCGCTCTTTTCGACCTATTTAATGCGAGAAACACGTTATCTGGTGTTTTCACCACCCCACAGTGCGTATGATATGCAGAACCGGCGATATCTTGGTTTTCGTGGGGTTTCAAGCTGAGATACGCATTATCTGCGATAATCTTGGTAAGAGTTCTGTCCGAAGTGTGCAGAATCATCGAGATCGCTCTTTTCGAGCTATTTAATGCGAGAAACACGTTATCTGGTGTTTTCACCACTCCACAGTGCGTTGGATATGCAGAACTGGAGATATCTTGGTTTTCGTGGGGTTTCAAGCTGAGATATGCATTTTCTGCGATAATCTTGATGAGACTTCTGTCCGACGTATGCAGAAACATCGAGAGCGCTCTTTTCGAGCTATTTAATGCGAGAAACACGTTATTTGGGGTTTTCACCACTCCACAGTGCGTTTGATATGCAGAACCGGCGATATCTTGGTTTTCGTGGGGTTTCAAGCTGAGATATGCATTTTCTGCGATAATCTTGGTGAGACTTCTGTCCGAAGTATGCTTAATCATCGAGATCGCTCGTTTCGAGCTCCTTTATGCGAGAAACACGTTATCTGGTGTTTTCACCACTCCACAGTGCGTTTGATATGCAGAACCGACGATATCTTGGTTTTCGTGGGGTGTCAAGCTCAGATATGCATTTTCTGCGATAATCTTGGTGAGACTTCTATCCGAAGTATGCAGAGTCATCGAGATCGCTCTATTCGAGCTATTTAATGCGAGAAACACGTTATCTGGTGTTTCAGCACTCCACAGTGCGTTTGATATGCAGAACTAGCGATATCTTGGTTTTCGTGGGGTTTCTAGCAGAGATATGCATTTTCTGCGATAATCATGGTGAGACTTCTGTTAGAAGTATGCAGAATCATCGAGGTCGCACTTTTCGATCTATTTAATGCGAGAAACACGTTGTCTGGTGTTTTCTCCACTCCACAGTTGGTTTGATATGCAGAACCGGCGATGTTTGGTTTTCGTCGGGTTTCACGCTGAGATATGCATTTTCTACGATAATTTTGGTGAAACATCTGTCCGAAGTATGCAGAAACATCAAGAGCGCTCTTTTCGAGCTATTTAATGCGAGAAACACGTATTCTGGGGTATTCACCACACCACAGTTCGTTGGATGTGCAGAACCGGAGATATCTTGGTTTTTGTGGGGTTTCAAGCTGAGATATGCATTTTCTGCGATAATCTTGGTGAGACCTCTGTCCGAAGTATGCAGAAACATCGAGATCGCTCTTTTCGACCTATTTAATGCGAGAAACACGTTATCTGGTGTTTTCACCGCTCTACAGTGCGTTTGATATGCAGAACCAGCGATATCTTGGTTTTCGTGGGGTTTCAAGCTGAGATATGCATTTTTTACGATAATCATGGTGAGACTTCTGTCCGAAGTATGCAGAATCATCGAGATCGCTCTTTTCGACCTATTTAATGCGAGAAACACGTTATCTGGTGTTTTCACCACCCCACAGTGCGTATGATATGCAGAACCGGCGATATCTTGGTTTTCGTGGGGTTTCAAGCTGAGATACGCATTATCTGCGATAATCTTGGTGAGACTTCTGTCCGAAGTGTGCAGAATCATCGAGATCGCTCTTTTCGAGCTATTTAATGCGAGAACCACGTTATCTGGTGTTTTCACCACTCCACAGTGCGTATGAGATGCAGAACCGGCGATATCTTGGTTTTCGTGGGGTTTCAAGCTGAGATATGCATTTTCTGCGATAATCTTGGTGAGACTTCTGTTAGAAGTATGCAGAATCATCGAGATCGCACTTTTCGAGCTATTTAATGCGAGAAGCACGTTATCTGGTGTTTTCACCACTCCACAGTTGGTTTGATATGCAGAACCGGCGATATCTCGGTTTTCGTCGGGTTTCAAGCTGAGATATGTATTTTCTACGATAATCTTGGTGAAGCATCTGTCCGAAGTATGCAGAAACATCGAGAGCGCTCTTTTCGAGCTATTTAATGCGAGAAACACGTTATCTGGTGTTTTCACCACTCCACAGTGCGTTTGATATGCAGAATAGTAGATATCTTGGTTTTCGTGGAGTTTCAAGATGAGATATATATTTTCTGCGATAATCTTGTTGAGACTTCTGTCCGAAGTATGCAGAATCATCGAGATCGCTCGTTTCGAGCTATTTAATGCGCGAAACACGTTATCTGGTGTTTTCACCACTCCACAGTTGGTTTGATATGCAGAACCTGCGATATTTTGGATTTCGTCGTGTTTCAAGCTGAGATATGCATTTTCTACGATAATCTTGTTGACTTCTGTCCGAAGTATGCAGAGTCATCGAGATCGCTCTATTCGAGCTATTTAATGCGAGAAACACGTTATCTGGTGTTTCAGCACTCCACAGTGCGTTTGATATGCAGAACTAGCGATATCTTGGTTTTCGTGGGGTTTCTAGCAGAGATATGCATTTTCTGCGATAATCATGGTGAGACTTCTGTTAGAAGTATGCAGAATCATCGAGGTCGCACTTTTCGATCTATTTAATGCGAGAAACACGTTGTCTGGTGTTTTCTCCACTCCACAGTTGGTTTGATATGCAGAAACGGCGATGTTTGGTTTTCGTCGGGTTTCAAGCTGAGACATGCATTTTCTACGATAATTTTGGTGAAACATCTGTCCGAAGTATGCAGAAACATCAAGAGCGCTCTTTTCGAGCTATTTAATGCGAGAAACACGTATTCTGGGGTTTTCACCACACCACAGTTCGTTGGATGTGCAGAACCGGAGATATCTTGGTTTTCGTGGGGTTTCAAGCTGAGATATGCATTTTCTGCGATAATCTTGGTGAGACCTCTGTCCGAAGTATGCAGAAAAATCGGGAGGGCTCTTTTCGAGCTATTTAATGCGAGAAACTCGTTTTCTGGGGTTTTCACCACTCCACAGTTCGTTGGATATGCAGAACCGGAGATATCTTGGTTTTCGTGGGATTTCAATCTGAGATATGCAATTTCTGCGATAATCTTGGTGAGACCTCTGTCCGAAATATGCAGAAACATCGAGATCGCTCTTTTCGACCTATTTAATGCGAGAAACACGTTATCTGGTGTTTTCACCGCTCTGCAGTGCGTTTGATATGCAGAACCGGCGATATCTTGGCTTTCGTGTGGTTTCAAGCTGAGATATGCATTTTTTACGATAATCTTGGTGAGACTTCTGTCCGAAGTATGCTTAATCATAGAGATCGCTCGTTTCGAGCTCTTTAATGCGAGAAACACGTGATCTGGTCTTTTCACCACTCCACAGTGCGTATGATATGCAGAACCGGCGATATCTTTGTTTTCGTGGGATTTCAAGCTGAGATATGCATTTTCTGCGATAATCTTGGTGAGACTTCTGTCCGAAGTATGCTGAATCATCGAGATTGCTCTTTTCGAGCTAGTTAGTGCAAGAAACACGTTATCTGGTGATTTCACCACTCCACAGTGCGTTTGATATGCAGAACAGTAGATATCTTTGTTTTCGTGGGGTTTCAAGCTGAGATATGCATTTTCTGCGATAATCTTGATGAGACTTCTGTCCGAAGTATGCAGAATCATCGAGATCGATCGTTTCGAGCTATTTAACGCGAGAAACACGTTATCTGGTGTTTTCACCACTCCACAGTGCGTTGGATATGCAGAACTGGAGATATCTTGGTTTTCGTGGGGTTTCAAGCTGAGATATGCATTTTCTGCGATAATCTTGGTGAGACTTCTGTTAGAAGTATGCAGAATCATCGAGATCGCTCTTTTCGAGCTATTTAATGCTAGAAGCACGTTATCTGGTGTTTTCACCACTCCACAGTTGGTTTGATATGCAGAACCGGCGATATTTTGGTTTTCGTCGGGATTCAAGCTGAGATATGCATTTTCTACGATAATCTTGGTGAAGCATCTGTCCGAAGTATGCAGAAACATCGAGAGCGCTCTTTTCGTGCTATTTAATGCGAGAAACACGTTATTTGGGGTTTTCACCACTCCACAGTGCGTTGGATGTGCAGAACCGGAGATATCTTGGTTTTCGTGGGGTTTCAAGCTGAGATATGCATTTTCTGCGATAATCTTGGTGAGACCTCTGTCCGAAGTATGCAGAAACATCGAGATCGCACTTTTCGACCTATTTAATGCGAGAAACACGTTATCTGGTGTTTTCACCGCTCAACAGTGCGTTTGATATGCAGAACCAGCGATATCTTGGTTTTCGTGGGGTATCAAGCTGAGATATGCATTTTTTACGATAATCATGGTGAGACTTCTGTCCGAAGTATGCAGAATCATCGAGATCGCTCTTTTCGACCTATTTAATGCGAGAAACACGTTATCTGGTGTTTTCACCACCCCACAGTGCGTATGATATGCAGAACCGGCGATATCTTGGTTTTCGTGGGGTTTCAAGCTGAGATACGCATTATCTGCGATAATCTTGGTGAGACTTCTGTCCGAAGTGTGCAGAATCATCGAGATCGCTCTTGTCGAGCAATTTAATGCGAGAAACACGTTATCTGGTGTTTTCACCACTCCACAGTGCGTTGGATATGCAGAACCGGAGATATCTTGGTTTTCGTGGGGTTTCAAGCTGAGATATGCATGTTTTACGATAATCTTGGTGAGACTTCTGTCCGAAGTATGCTTAATCATCGAGATCGCTCGTATCGAGCAATTTAATGCGAGAAACACGTTTTCTGGGGTTTTCACCACACCACAGTTCGTTGGATGTGCACAACCGGAGATATCTTGGTTTTCGTGTGGTTTCAAGCTGAGATATGCATTTTCTGCGATAATCTTGGTGAGACCTCTGTTAGAAGTATGCAGAATCATCGAGATCGCACTTTTCGAGCTATTTAATACGAGAAACACGTTATCTGGTGTTTTCACCACTCCACAGTTGGTTTGATATGCAGAACCGGCGATATTTTGGTTTTCGTCGGGTTTCAAGCTGAGATATGCATTTTCTACGATAATCTTGGTGAAGCATCTGTCCGAAGTATGCAGAAACATCGAGAGCGCTCTTTTCGAGCTATTTAATGCGAGAAGCACGTTATCTGGTGTTATCACCACTCCACAGTTGGTTTGATATGCAGAACCTGCGATATTTTGGATTTCGTCGTGTTTCAAGCTGAGATATGCATTTTCTACCATAATCTTGGTGAAACATCTGTCCGAAGTATGCAGAATCATCGAGAGCGCTCTTTTCGAGCTATTTAATGCGAGAAACACGTTTTCTGGGGTTTTCACCACTCCACAGTTCGTTGGATATGCAGAACTGTAGATATCTTGGTTTTCGTGGGGTTTCAAGCTGAGATATGCATTTTCTACGATAAGCTTGGTGAGACATCTCTGCGAAGTATGCAGAAACATTGAGAGCTGTCTTTTCGAGCTATTTAATGCGAGAAACACGTTTTCTGGGGTTTTCACCACTCCACAGATCGCTGGATATGCAGAACAGTAGATATCTTGGTTTTCGTGGGATTTAAATCTGAGATATGCATTTTCTGCGATAATATTGCTGAGACTTCTGTCCGAAGTATGCAGAATCATCGAGATCGCTCTATTCGAGCTACTTAATGCGGGAAACACGTTATCTGGTGTGTTCAGCACTCCACAGTGCGTTTGCTATGCAGAGCCGGTGATATCTTGGTTTTTGTGGGGTTTCAAGCCGAGATATGCATTTTTTACGATAATGTTGGTGAGACTTCTGTCCGAAGTATGCTTAATCATCGAGATTGCTCTATTCGAGCTACTTAATGCGAGAAACACGTTATCTGGTGTGTTCAGCACTCCACAGTGCGTTTGATATGCAGAACCAGCGATATGGTGGTTTTCGTGGGGTTACAAGCTGAGATATGCAATTTCTGCGATAATCTTGGTGAGACTTCTGTCCGAAGTATGCATAATCATCGAGATCGCTCGTTTCGAGCTATTTAATGCGAGAAACACGTTTTCTGGGGTTTTCACCACACCACAGTTCGTTGGATGTGCACAACCGGAGATATCTTGGTTTTCGTGTGGTTTCAAGCTGAGATATGCATTTTCTGCGATAATCTTGGTGAGACTTCTGTCCGAAGTATGCAGAATCATCGAGATCGAACTTTTCGATCTATTTAATGCGTGAAACACGTTATCTGGTGTTTTCACCACTCCACAGTGCGTTTGCTATGCAGAGCCAGCGATATCTTGGTTTTCGTGGGGTTTCTAGCAGAGATATGCATTTTCTGCGATAATCATGGTGAGACTTCTGTTAGAAGTATGCAGAATCATCGAGGTCGCACTTTTCGATCTATTTAATGCGAGAAACACGTTGTCTGGTGTTTTCACCACTCCACAGTGCGTTTGCTATGCAGAACCGGTGATATCTTGGTTTTTGTGGGGTTTCAAGCCGAGATATGCATTTTTTATGATAATGTTGGTGAGACTTCTGTCCGAAGTATGCTTAATCATCGAGATCGCTCTTTTCGACCTATTTAATGCGAGAAACACGTTATCTGGTGTTTTCACCACCCCACAGTGCGTATGATATGCAGAACCGGCGATATCTTGGTTTTCGTGGGGTTTCAAGCTGAGATACGCATTATCTGCGATAATCTTGGTGAGAGTTCTGTCCGAAGTGTGCAGAATCATCGAGATCGCTCTTTTCGAGCTATTTAATGCGAGAAACACGTTATCTGGTGTTTTCACCACTCCACAGTGCGTTTGATATGCAGTACCAGCGATATCTTGGTTTTCGTACGGTTTCAAGCTGAGATATGCATTTTCTGCGATAATCTTGGTGAGACCTCTGTCCGAAGTATGCAGAAACATCGAGATCGCTCTTTTCGACCTACTTAATGCGAGAGACACGTGATCTGGTGTTTTCACCGCTCTACAGTGCGTTTGATATGCAGAACCGGCGATATCTTGGCTTTCGTGTGGTTTCAAGCTGAGATATGCATTTTCTACGATAATCTTGGTGAAGCATCTGTCCGAAGTATGCAGAAACATCGAGAGCGCTCTTTTCGAGCTATTTAATGCGAGAAGCACGTTATCTGGTGTTATCACCACTCCACAGTTGGTTTGATATGCAGAACCTGCGATATTTTGGATTTCGTCGTGTTTCAAGCTGAGATATGCATTTTCTACCATAATCTTGGTGAAACATCTGTCCGAAGTATGCAGAATCATCGAGAGCGCTCTTTTCGAGCTATTTAATGCGAGAAACACGTTTTCTGGGGTTTTCACCACTCCACAGTTCGTTGGATATGCAGAACTGTAGATATCTTGGTTTTCGTGGGGTTTCAAGCTGAGATATGCATTTTCTACGATAAGCTTGGTGAGACATCTCTGCGAAGTATGCAGAAACATTGAGAGCTGTCTTTTCGAGCTATTTAATGCGAGAAACACGTTTTCTGGGGTTTTCACCACTCCACAGATCGCTGGATATGCAGAACAGTAGATATCTTGGTTTTCGTGGGATTTAAATCTGAGATATGCATTTTCTGCGATAATATTGCTGAGACTTCTGTCCGAAGTATGCAGAATCATCGAGATCGCTCTATTCGAGCTACTTAATGCGGGAAACACGTTATCTGGTGTGTTCAGCACTCCACAGTGCGTTTGCTATGCAGAGCCGGTGATATCTTGGTTTTTGTGGGGTTTCAAGCCGAGATATGCATTTTTTACGATAATGTTGGTGAGACTTCTGTCCGAAGTATGCTTAATCATCGAGATTGCTCTATTCGAGCTACTTAATGCGAGAAACACGTTATCTGGTGTGTTCAGCACTCCACAGTGCGTTTGATATGCAGAACCAGCGATATGGTGGTTTTCGTGGGGTTACAAGCTGAGATATGCAATTTCTGCGATAATCTTGGTGAGACTTCTGTCCGAAGTATGCATAATCATCGAGATCGCTCGTTTCGAGCTATTTAATGCGAGAAACACGTTTTCTGGGGTTTTCACCACACCACAGTTCGTTGGATGTGCACAACCGGAGATATCTTGGTTTTCGTGTGGTTTCAAGCTGAGATATGCATTTTCTGCGATAATCTTGGTGAGACTTCTGTCCGAAGTATGCAGAATCATCGAGATCGAACTTTTCGATCTATTTAATGCGTGAAACACGTTATCTGGTGTTTTCACCACTCCACAGTGCGTTTGCTATGCAGAGCCAGCGATATCTTGGTTTTCGTGGGGTTTCTAGCAGAGATATGCATTTTCTGCGATAATCATGGTGAGACTTCTGTTAGAAGTATGCAGAATCATCGAGGTCGCACTTTTCGATCTATTTAATGCGAGAAACACGTTGTCTGGTGTTTTCACCACTCCACAGTGCGTTTGCTATGCAGAACCGGTGATATCTTGGTTTTTGTGGGGTTTCAAGCCGAGATATGCATTTTTTATGATAATGTTGGTGAGACTTCTGTCCGAAGTATGCTTAATCATCGAGATCGCTCTTTTCGACCTATTTAATGCGAGAAACACGTTATCTGGTGTTTTCACCACCCCACAGTGCGTATGATATGCAGAACCGGCGATATCTTGGTTTTCGTGGGGTTTCAAGCTGAGATACGCATTATCTGCGATAATCTTGGTGAGAGTTCTGTCCGAAGTGTGCAGAATCATCGAGATCGCTCTTTTCGAGCTATTTAATGCGAGAAACACGTTATCTGGTGTTTTCACCACTCCACAGTGCGTTTGATATGCAGTACCAGCGATATCTTGGTTTTCGTACGGTTTCAAGCTGAGATATGCATTTTCTGCGATAATCTTGGTGAGACCTCTGTCCGAAGTATGCAGAAACATCGAGATCGCTCTTTTCGACCTACTTAATGCGAGAGACACGTTATCTGGTGTTTTCACCGCTCTACAGTGCGTTTGATATGCAGAACCGGCGATATCTTGGCTTTCGTGTGGTTTCAAGCTGAGATATGCATTTTTTACGATAATCTTGGTGAGACTTCTGTCCGAAGTATGCTTAATCATAGAGATCGCTCGTTTCGAGCTCTTTAATGCGAGAAACACGTTTTCTGGGGTTTTCACCACTCCACAGTTCGTTGGATATGCAGAACTGTAGATATCTTGGTTTTCGTGGGGTTTCTAGCTGAGATATGCATTTTCTACGATAAGCTTGGTGAGACATCTCTGCGAAGTATGCAGAAACATCGAGAGCTGTCTTTTCGAGCTATTTAATGCGAGAAACACGTTTTCTGGGGTTTTCACCACTCCACAGATCGCTGGATATGCAGAACAGTAGATATCTTGGTTTTCGTGGGATTTAAATCTGAGATTTCCTTTTTCTGCGATAATATTGCTGAGACTTCTGTCCGAAGTATGCAGAATCATCGAGATCGCTCGTTTCTAGCTATTTAATGCGAGAAACACGTTATCTGGTGTTTTCACCACTCCACAGTGCGTTTGATATGCTGAACCGACGATATCTTGGTTTTCGTGGGGTTATCAAGCTCAGATATGCATTTTCTGCGATAATCTTGGTGAGACTTCTGTCCGAAGTATGCAGAATCATCGAGATCGCTCGTTTCGAGCTATTTAATGCGAGAAGCACGTTATCTGGTGTTTTCACCACTCCACAGTTGGTTTGATATACAGAACCGGCGATATTTTGGTTTTCGTCGGGTTTCAAGCTGAGATATGCATTTTCTGCGATAATCTTGGTGAGACTTCTGTCCGAAGTATGCATAATCATCGAGATCGCTCGTTTCGAGCTATTTAATGCGAGAAACACGTTATCTGGTGTTTTTACCACTCCACAGTTGGTTTGATATGCAGAACCGGCGATATTTTGGTTTTCGTCGGGTTTCAAGCTGAGATATGCATTTTCTGCGATAATCTTGGTGAGACTTCTGTCCGAAGTATGCTTAATCATCGATATCGCTCGTTTCGAGCTATTTTATGCGAGAAACACGTTATCTGGTGTTTTCACCACTCCACAGTGCGTTTGATATGCAGAACCGACGATATCTTGGTTTTCGTGGGGTTTCTAGCAGAGATATGCATTTTCTGCGATAATCATGGTGAGACTTCTGTTAGAAGTATGCAGAATCATCGAGGTCGCACTTTTCGATCTATTTAATGCGAGAAACACGTTGTCTGGTGTTTTCTCCACTGCACAGTTGGTTTGATATGCAGAACCGGCGATGTTTGGTTTTCGTCGGGTTTCAAGCTGAGATATGCATTTTCTACGATAATTTTGGTGAAACATCTGTCCGAAGTATAAAGAAACATCAAGAGCGCTCTTTTCGAGCTATTTAATGCGAGAAACACGTATTCTGGGGTTTTCACCACAACACAGTTCGTTGGATGAGCAGAACCGGAGATATCTTGGTTTTCGTGGGGTTTCAAGCTGAGATATGCATTTTCTGCGATAATCTTGGTGAGACCTCTGTCCGAAGTATGCAGAATCATCGAGATCGCTCGTTTCGAGCTATTTAATGCGCGAAACACGTTATCTGGTGTTATCACCACTCCACAGTGCGTTTGATATGCAGAACAGTAGATATCTTGGTTTTCGTGGGGTTTCAAGCTGAGATATGCATTTTCTGCGATAATCTTGATGAGACTTCTGTCCGAAGTATGCAGAATCATCGAGATCGCTCGTTTCGAGCTATTTAATGCGAGAAACACGTTATCTGGTGTTTTCTCCACTCCACAGTGCCGCGGATATGCAGAACTGGAGATATCTTGGTTTTCGTGGGGTTTCAAGCTGAGATATGCATTTTCTGCGATAATCTTGGTGAGACTTCTGTTAGAAGTATGCAGAATCATCGAGATCGCTCTTTTCGAGCTATTTAATGCTAGAAGCACGTTATCTGGTGTTTTCACCACTCCACAGTTGGTTTGATATGCAGAACCGGCGATATTTTGGTTTTCGTCGGGTTTCAAGCTGAGATATGCATTTTCTACGATAATCTTGGTGAAGCATCTGTCCGAAGTATGCAGAAACATCGAGAGCGCTCTTTTCGAGCTATATAATGCGAGAAACACGTTATTTGGGGTTTTCACCACTCCACAGTGCGTTGGATGTGCAGAACCGGAGATATCTTGGTTTTCGTGGGGTTTCAAGCTGAGATATGCATTTTCTGCGATAATCTTGGTGAGACCTCTGTCCGAAGTATGCAGAAACATCGAGATCGCACTTTTCGACCTATTTAATGCGAGAAACACGTTATCTGGTGTTTTCACCGCTCAACAGTGCGTTTGATATGCAGAACCAGCGATATCTTGGTTTTCGTGGGGTATCAAGCTGAGATATGCATTTTTTACGATAATCATGGTGAGACTTCTGTCCGAAGTATGCAGAATCATCGAGATCGCTCTTTTCGACCTATTTAATGCGAGAAACACGTTATCTGGTGTTTTCACCACCCCACAGTGCGTATGATATGCAGAACCGGCGATATCTTGGTTTTCGTGGGGTTTCAAGCTGAGATACGCATTATCTGCGATAATCTTGGTGAGACTTCTGTCCGAAGTGTGCAGAATCATCGAGATCGCTCTTGTCGAGCAATTTAATGCGAGAAACACGTTATCTGGTGTTTTCACCACTCCACAGTGCGTTGGATATGCAGAACCGGAGATATCTTGGTTTTCGTGGGGTTTCAAGCTGAGATATGCATGTTTTACGATAATCTTGGTGAGACTTCTGTCCGAAGTATGCTTAATCATCGAGATCGCTCGTATCGAGCTATTTAATGCGAGAAACACGTTTTCTGGGGTTTTCACCACACCACAGTTCGTTGGATGTGCACAACCGGAGATATCTTGGTTTTCGTGTGGTTTCAAGCTGAGATATGCATTTTCTGCGATAATCTTGGTGAGACCTCTGTTAGAAGTATGCAGAATCATCGAGATCGCACCTTTCGAGCTATTTAATGCGAGAAACACGTTATCTGGTGTTTTCACCACTCCACAGTTGGTTTGATATGCAGAACCGGCGATATTTTGGTTTTCGTCGGGTTTCAAGCTGAGATATGCATTTTCTACGATAATCTTGGTGAAGCATCTGTCCGAAGTATGCAGAAACATCGAGAGCGCTCTTTTCGAGCTATTTAATGCGAGAAGCACGTTATCTGGTGTTATCACCACTCCACAGTTGGTTTGATATGCAGAACCTGCGATATTTTGGATTTCGTCGTGTTTCAAGCTGAGATATGCATTTTCTACCATAATCTTGGTGAAACATCTGTCCGAAGTATGCAGAATCATCGAGAGCGCTCTTTTCGAGCTATTTAATGCGAGAAACACGTTTTCTGGGGTTTTCACCACTCCACAGTTCGTTGGATATGCAGAACTGTAGATATCTTGGTTTTCGTGGGGTTTCAAGCTGAGATATGCATTTTCTACGATAAGCTTGGTGAGACATCTCTGCGAAGTATGCAGAAACATTGAGAGCTGTCTTTTCGAGCTATTTAATGCGAGAAACACGTTTTCTGGGGTTTTCACCACTCCACTGATCGCTGGATATGCAGAACAGTAGATATCTTGGTTTTCGTGGGATTTAAATCTGAGATATGCATTTTCTGCGATAATATTGCTGAGACTTCTGTCCGAAGTATGCAGAATCATCGAGATCGCTCTATTCGAGCTACTTAATGCGGGAAACACGTTATCTGGTGTGTTCAGCACTCCACAGTGCGTTTGCTATGCAGAGCCGGTGATATCTTGGTTTTTGTGGGGTTTCAAGCCGAGATATGCATTTTTTACGATAATGTTGGTGAGACTTCTGTCCGAAGTATTCTTAATCATCGAGATTGCTCTATTCGAGCTACTTAATGCGAGAAACACGTTATCTGGTGTGTTCAGCACTCCACAGTGCGTTTGATATGCAGAACCAGCGATATGGTGGTTTTCGTGGGGTTACAAGCTGAGATATGCAATTTCTGCGATAATCTTGGTGAGACTTCTGTCCGAAGTATGCATAATCATCGAGATCGCTCGTTTCGAGCTATTTAATGCGAGAAACACGTTATCTGGTGTTTTCACCACTCCACAGTTGGTTTGATATGCAGAACCTGCGATATTTTGGATTTCGTCGTGTTTCAAGCTGAGATATGCATTTTCTACCATAATCTTGGTGAAACATCTGTCCGAAGTATGCAGAATCATCGAGAGCGCTCTTTTCGAGCTATTTAATGCGAGAAACACGTTTTCTGGGGTTTTCACCACACCACAGTTCGTTGGATGTGCACAACCGGAGATATCTTGGTTTTCGTGTGGTTTCAAGCTGAGATATGCATTTTCTGCGATAATCTTGGTGAGACTTCTGTCCGAAGTATGGAGAATCATCGAGATCGAACTTTTCGATCTATTTAATGCGTGAAACACGTTATCTGGTGTTTTCACCACTCCACAGTGCGTTTGCTATGCAGAGCCAGCGATATCTTGGTTTTCGTGGGGTTTCTAGCAGAGATATGCATTTTCTGCGATAATCATGGTGAGACTTCTGTTAGAAGTATGCAGAATCATCGAGGTCGCACTTTTCGATCTATTTAATGCGAGAAACACGTTGTCTGGTGTTTTCACCACTCCACAGTGCGTTTGCTATGCAGAACCGGTGATATCTTGGTTTTTGTGGGGTTTCAAGCCGAGATATGCATTTTTTATGATAATGTTGGTGAGACTTCTGTCCGAAGTATGCTTAATCATCGAGATCGCTCTTTTCGACCTATTTAATGCGAGAAACACGTTATCTGGTGTTTTCACCACCCCACAGTGCGTATGATATGCAGAACCGGCGATATCTTGGTTTTCGTGGGGTTTCAAGCTGAGATACGCATTATCTGCGATAATCTTGGTGAGAGTTCTGTCCGAAGTGTGCAGAATCATCGAGATCGCTCTTTTCGAGCTATTTAATGCGAGAAACACGTTATCTGGTGTTTTCACCACTCCACAGTGCGTTTGATATGCAGTACCAGCGATATCTTGGTTTTCGTACGGTTTCAAGCTGAGATATGCATTTTCTGCGATAATCTTGGTGAGACCTCTGTCCGAAGTATGCAGAAACATCGAGATCGCTCTTTTCGACCTACTTAATGCGAGAGACACGTTATCTGGTGTTTTCACCGCTCTACAGTGCGTTTGATATGCAGAACCGGCGATATCTTGGCTTTCGTGTGGTTTCAAGCTGAGATATGCATTTTTTACGATAATCTTGGTGAGACTTCTGTCCGAAGTATGCTTAATCATAGAGATCGCTCGTTTCGAGCTCTTTAATGCGAGAAACACGTGATATGGTCTTTTCACCACTCCACAGTGCGTATGATATGCAGAACCGGCGATATCTTGGTTTTCGTGGGTTTTCAAGCTGAGATATGCATTTTCTGCGATAATCTTGGTGAGACTTCTGTCCGAAGTATGCTGAATCATCGAGATTGCTCTTTTCGAGATAGTTAGTGCGAGAAACACGTTATCTGGTGATTTCACCACTCCACAGTGCGTTTGATATGCAGAACAGTAGATATCTTGGTTTTCGTGGGGTTTCAAGCTGAGATATGCATTTTCTGCGATAATCTTGATGAGACTTCTGTCCGAAGTATGCAGAATCATCGAGATCGCTCGTTTCGAGCTATTTAATGCGAGAAACACGTTATCTGGTGTTTTCACCACTCCACAGTGCGTTGGAAATGCAGAACCGGAGATATCTTGGTTTTCGTGGGGTTTCAAGCTGAGATATGCATTTTCTGCGATAATCTTGATGAGACTTCTGTCCGAAGTATGCAGAATCATCGAGATCGCACTTTTCGAGCTATTTAATGCGAGAAGCACGTTATCTGGTGTTTTCACCACTCCACAGTTGGTTTGATACGCAGAACCGGCGATATTTTGGTTTTCGTCGGGTTTCAAGCTCAGATATGCATTTTCTACGATTATCTTGGTGAGACTTCTATCCGAAGTATGCAGAGTCATCGAGATCGCTCTATTCGAGCTATTTAATGCGAGAAACACGTTATCTGGTGTTTCAGCACTCCACAGTGCGTTTGATATGCAGAACTAGCGATATCTTGGTTTTCGTGGGGTTTCTAGCAGAGATATGCATTTTCTGCGATAATCATGGTGAGACTTCTGTTAGAAGTATGCAGAATCATCGAGGTCGCACTTTTCGATCTATTTAATGCGAGAAACACGTTGTCTGGTGTTTTCTCCACTGCACAGTTGGTTTGATATGCAGAACCGGCGATGTTTGGTTTTCGTCGGGTTTCAAGCTGAGATATGCATTTTCTACGATAATTTTGGTGAAACATCTGTCCGAAGTATAAAGAAACATCAAGAGCGCTCTTTTCGAGCTATTTAATGCGAGAAACACGTATTCAGGGGTTTTCACCACACCACAGTTCTTTGGATGTGCAGAACCGGAGATATCTTGGTTTTCGTGGGGTTTCAAGCTGAGATATGCATTTTCTGCGATAATCTTGGTGAGACCTCTGTCCGAAGTATGCAGAAACATCGACATCGCTCTTTTCGACCTATTTAATGCGAGAAACACGTTATCTGGTGTTTTCACCGCTCTACAGTGCGTTTGATATGCAGAACTAGCGATATCTTGGTTTTCGTCGGGTTTCCAGCTGAGATATGCATTTTCTACGATAATCTTGGTGAAGCATCTGTCCGAAGTATGCAGAAACATCGAGAGCGCTCTTTTCGAGCTATTTCATGCGAGAAGCACGTTATCTGGTGTTTTCACCACTCCACAGTTGGTTTGTTATGCAGAACCTGCGATATTTTGGATTTCGTCGTGTTTCAAGCTGAGATGTGCATTTTCTACGATAATCTTGGTGAAGCATCTGTCCGAAGTATGCAGAAACATCGAGAGCGCTCTTTTCGAGCTATTTCATGCGAGAAACACGTTATCTGGTGTTTTTACCACTCCACAGTTGGTTTGATATGCAGAACCGGCGATATTTTGGTTTTCGTCGGGTTTCAAGCTGAGATATGCATTTTCTACGATAATCTTGGTGAAGCATCTGTCCGAAGTATGCAGAAACATCGAGAGCGCTCTTTTCGAGCTATTTCATGCGAGAAGCACGTTATCTGGTGTTTTCACCACTCCACAGTTGGTTTGTTATGCAGAACCTGCGATATTTTGGATTTCGTCGTGTTTCAAGCTGAGATGTGCATTTTCTACGATAATCTTGGTGAAACATCTGTCCGAAGTATGCAAAATCATCGAGAGCGCTCTTTTCGAGCTATTTAATGCGAGAAACACGTTTTCTGGGGTTTTCACCACTCCACAGTTCGTTGGATATGCAGAACTGTAGATATCTTGGTTTTCGTGGGGTTTCTAGCTGAGATATGCATTTTCTACGATAAGCTTGGTGAGACATCTCTGCGAAGTATGCAGAAACATCGAGAGCTGTCTTTTCGAGCTATTTAATGCGAGAAACACGTTTTCTGGGGTTTTCACCACTCCACAGATCGCTGGATATGCAGAACAGTAGATATCTTGGTTTTCGTGGGATTTAAATCTGAGATTTCCTTTTTCTGCGATAATATTGCTGAGACTTCTGTCCGAAGTATGCAGAATCATCGAGATCGCTCGTTTCTAGCTATTTAATGCGAGAAACACGTTATCTGGTGTTTTCACCACTCCACAGTGCGTTTGATATGCTGAACCGACGATATCTTGGTTTTCGTGGGGTTATCAAGCTCAGATATGCATTTTCTGCGATAATCTTGGTGAGACTTCTGTCCGAAGTATGCAGAATCATCGAGATCGCTCGTTTCGAGCTATTTAATGCGAGAAACACGTTATCTGGTGTTTTCACCACTCCACAGTTGGTTTGATATACAGAACCGGCGATATTTTGGTTTTCGTCGGGTTTCAAGCTGAGATATGCATTTTCTGCGATAATCTTGGTGAGACTTCTGTCCGAAGTATGCATAATCATCGAGATCGCTCGTTTCGAGCTATTTAATGCGAGAAACACGTTATCTGGTGTTTTTACCACTCCACAGTTGGTTTGATATGCAGAACCGGCGATATTTTGGTTTTCGTCGGGTTTCAAGCTGAGATATGCATTTTCTGCGATAATCTTGGTGAGACTTCTGTCCGAAGTATGCTTAATCATCGAGATCGCTCGTTTCGAGCTATTTTATGCGAGAAACACGTTATCTGGTGTTTTCACCACTCCACAGTGCGTTTGATATGCAGAACCGACGATATCTTGGTTTTCGTGGGGTTTCTAGCAGAGATATGCATTTTCTGCGATAATCATGGTGAGACTTCTGTTAGAAGTATGCAGAATCATCGAGGTCGCACTTTTCGATCTATTTAATGCGAGAAACACGTTGTCTGGTGTTTTCTCCACTGCACAGTTGGTTTGATATGCAGAACCGGCGATGTTTGGTTTTCGTCGGGTTTCAAGCTGAGATATGCATTTTCTACGATAATTTTGGTGAAACATCTGTCCGAAGTATAAAGAAACATCAAGAGCGCTCTTTTCGAGCTATTTAATGCGAGAAACACGTATTCTGGGGTTTTCACCACAACACAGTTCGTTGGATGTGCAGAACCGGAGATATCTTGGTTTTCGTGGGGTTTCAAGCTGAGATATGCATTTTCTGCGATAATCTTGGTGAGACCTCTGTCCGAAGTATGCAGAATCATCGAGATCGCTCGTTTCGAGCTATTTAATGCGCGAAACACGTTATCTGGTGTTATCACCACTCCACAGTGCGTTTGATATGCAGAACAGTAGATATCTTGGTTTTCGTGGGGTTTCAAGCTGAGATATGCATTTTCTGCGATAATCTTGATGAGACTTCTGTCCGAAGTATGCAGAAACATCGAGATCGCTCGTTTCGAGCTATTTAATGCGAGAAACACGTTATCTGGTGTTTTCACCACTCCACAGTGCGTTTGATATGCAGAACCGACGATATCTTGGTTTTCGTGGGGTTTCTAGCAGAGATATGCATTTTCTGCGATAATCATGGTGAGACTTCTGTTAGAAGTATGCAGAATCATCGAGGTCGCACTTTTCGATCTATTTAATGCGAGAAACACGTTGTCTGGTGTTTTCTCCACTGCACAGTTGGTTTGATATGCAGAACCGGCGATGTTTGGTTTTCGTCGGGTTTCAAGCTGAGATATGCATTTTCTACGATAATTTTGGTGAAACATCTGTCCGAAGTATAAAGAAACATCAAGAGCGCTCTTTTCGAGCTATTTAATGCGAGAAACACGTATTCTGGGGTTTTCACCACAACACAGTTCGTTGGATGTGCAGAACCGGAGATATCTTGGTTTTCGTGGGGTTTCAAGCTGAGATATGCATTTTCTGCGATAATCTTGGTGAGACCTCTGTCCGAAGTATGCAGAATCATCGAGATCGCACTTTTCGAGCTATTTAATGCGAGAAGCACGTTATCTGGTGTTTTCACCACTCCACAGTTGGTTTGATATGCAGAACCGGCGATATTTTGGATTTCGTCGGGTTTCAAGCTGAGATATGCATTTTCTACGATAATCTTGGTGAAGCATCTGTCCGAAGTATGCAGAAACATCGAGAGCGCTCTTTTCGAGCTATTTAATGCGAGAAACACGTTATCTAGTGTTTTCACCACTCCACAGTGCGTTTGATATGCAGAATAGTAGATATCTTGGTTTTCGTGGAGTTTCAAGCTGAGATATGTATGTTCTGCGATAATCTGGTTGAGACTTCTGTCCGAAGTATGCAGAATCATCGAGATCGCTCGTTTCGAGCTATTTAATGCGCGAAACACGTTATCTGGTGTTTTCACCACTCCACAGTTGGTTTGATATGCAGAACCTGCGATATTTTGGATTTCGTCGTGTTTCAAGCTGAGATATGCATTTTCTACGATAATCTTGGTGAAACATCTGTCCGAAGTATGCAGAAAAATCGAGAGGGCTCTTTTCGAGCTATTTAATGCGAGAAACTCGTTTTCTGGGGTTTTCACCACTCCACAGTTCGTTGGATATGCAGAACCGGAGATATCTTGGTTTTCGTGGGGTTTCAAGCTGAGATATGCATTTTCTGCGATAATCTTGGTGAGACTTCTGTTAGAAGTATGCAGAATCATCGAGATCGCTCTTTTCGAGCTATTTAATGCTAGAAGCACGTTATCTGGTGTTTTCACCACTCCACAGTTGGTTTGATATGCAGAACCGGCGATATTTTGGTTTTCGTCGGGTTTCAAGCTGAGATATGCATTTTCTGCGATAATCTTGGTGAGACTTCTGTTAGAAGTATGCAGAATCATCGAGATCGCTCTTTTCGAGCTATTTAATGCTAGAAGCACGTTATCTGGTGTTTTCACCACTCCACAGTTGGTTTGATATGCAGAACCGGCGATATTTTGGTTTTCGTCGGGTTTCAAGCTGAGATATGCATTTTCTACGATAATCTTGGTGAAGCATCTGTCCGAAGTATGCAGAAACATCGAGAGCGCTCTTTTCGAGCTATTTAATGCGAGAAACACGTTATTTGGGGTTTTCACCACTCCACAGTGCGTTGGATGTGCAGAACCGGAGATATCTTGGTTTTCGTGGGGTTTCAAGCTGAGATATGCATTTTCTGCGATAATCTTGGTGAGACCTCTGTCCGAAGTATGCAGAAACATCGAGATCGCACTTTTCGACCTATTTAATGCGAGAAACACGTTATCTGGTGTTTTCACCGCTCAACAGTGCGTTTGATATGCAGAACCAGCGATATCTTGGTTTTCGTGGGGTATCAAGCTGAGATATGCATTTTTTACGATAATCATGGTGAGACTTCTGTCCGAAGTATGCAGAATCATCGAGATCGCTCTTTTCGACCTATTTAATGCGAGAAACACGTTATCTGGTGTTTTCACCACCCCACAGTGCGTATGATATGCAGAACCGGCGATATCTTGGTTTTCGTGGGGTTTCAAGCTGAGATACGCATTATCTGCGATAATCTTGGTGAGACTTCTGTCCGAAGTGTGCAGAATCATCGAGATCGCTCTTGTCGAGCAATTTAATGCGAGAAACACGTTATCTGGTGTTTTCACCACTCCACAGTGCGTTGGATATGCAGAACCGGAGATATCTTGGTTTTCGTGGGGTTTCAAGCTGAGATATGCATGTTTTACGATAATCTTGGTGAGACTTCTGTCCGAAGTATGCTTAATCATCGAGATCGCTCGTATCGAGCTATTTAATGCGAGAAACACGTTTTCTGGGGTTTTCACCACACCACAGTTCGTTGGATGTGCACAACCGGAGATATCTTGGTTTTCGTGTGGTTTCAAGCTGAGATATGCATTTTCTGCGATAATCTTGGTGAGACCTCTGTTAGAAGTATGCAGAATCATCGAGATCGCACTTTTCGAGCTATTTAATGCGAGAAACACGTTATCTGGTGTTTTCACCACTCCACAGTTGGTTTGATATGCAGAACCGGCGATATTTTGGTTTTCGTCGGGTTTCAAGCTGAGATATGCATTTTCTACGATAATCTTGGTGAAGCATCTGTCCGAAGTATGCAGAAACATCGAGAGCGCTCTTTTCGAGCTATTTAATGCGAGAAGCACGTTATCTGGTGTTATCACCACTCCACAGTTGGTTTGATATGCAGAACCTGCGATATTTTGGATTTCGTCGTGTTTCAAGCTGAGATATGCATTTTCTACCATAATCTTGGTGAAACATCTGTCCGAAGTATGCAGAATCATCGAGAGCGCTCTTTTCGAGCTATTTAATGCGAGAAACACGTTTTCTGGGGTTTTCACCACTCCACAGTTCGTTGGATATGCAGAACTGTAGATATCTTGGTTTTCGTGGGGTTTCAAGCTGAGATATGCATTTTCTACGATAAGCTTGGTGAGACATCTCTGCGAAGTATGCAGAAACATTGAGAGCTGTCTTTTCGAGCTATTTAATGCGAGAAACACGTTTTCTGGGGTTTTCACCACTCCACTGATCGCTGGATATGCAGAACAGTAGATATCTTGGTTTTCGTGGGATTTAAATCTGAGATATGCATTTTCTGCGATAATATTGCTGAGACTTCTGTCCGAAGTATGCAGAATCATCGAGATCGCTCTATTCGAGCTACTTAATGCGGGAAACACGTTATCTGGTGTGTTCAGCACTCCACAGTGCGTTTGCTATGCAGAGCCGGTGATATCTTGGTTTTTGTGGGGTTTCAAGCCGAGATATGCATTTTTTACGATAATGTTGGTGAGACTTCTGTCCGAAGTATTCTTAATCATCGAGATTGCTCTATTCGAGCTACTTAATGCGAGAAACACGTTATCTGGTGTGTTCAGCACTCCACAGTGCGTTTGATATGCAGAACCAGCGATATGGTGGTTTTCGTGGGGTTACAAGCTGAGATATGCAATTTCTGCGATAATCTTGGTGAGACTTCTGTCCGAAGTATGCATAATCATCGAGATCGCTCGTTTCGAGCTATTTAATGCGAGAAACACGTTATCTGGTGTTTTCACCACTCCACAGTTGGTTTGATATGCAGAACCTGCGATATTTTGGATTTCGTCGTGTTTCAAGCTGAGATATGCATTTTCTACCATAATCTTGGTGAAACATCTGTCCGAAGTATGCAGAATCATCGAGAGCGCTCTTTTCGAGCTATTTAATGCGAGAAACACGTTTTCTGGGGTTTTCACCACACCACAGTTCGTTGGATGTGCACAACCGGAGATATCTTGGTTTTCGTGTGGTTTCAAGCTGAGATATGCATTTTCTGCGATAATCTTGGTGAGACTTCTGTCCGAAGTATGCAGAATCATCGAGATCGAACTTTTCGATCTATTTAATGCGTGAAACACGTTATCTGGTGTTTTCACCACTCCACAGTGCGTTTGCTATGCAGAGCCAGCGATATCTTGGTTTTCGTGGGGTTTCTAGCAGAGATATGCATTTTCTGCGATAATCATGGTGAGACTTCTGTTAGAAGTATGCAGAATCATCGAGGTCGCACTTTTCGATCTATTTAATGCGAGAAACACGTTGTCTGGTGTTTTCACCACTCCACAGTGCGTTTGCTATGCAGAACCGGTGATATCTTGGTTTTTGTGGGGTTTCAAGCCGAGATATGCATTTTTTATGATAATGTTGGTGAGACTTCTGTCCGAAGTATGCTTAATCATCGAGATCGCTCTTTTCGACCTATTTAATGCGAGAAACACGTTATCTGGTGTTTTCACCACCCCACAGTGCGTATGATATGCAGAACCGGCGATATCTTGGTTTTCGTGGGGTTTCAAGCTGAGATACGCATTATCTGCGATAATCTTGGTGAGAGTTCTGTCCGAAGTGTGCAGAATCATCGAGATCGCTCTTTTCGAGCTATTTAATGCGAGAAACACGTTATCTGGTGTTTTCACCACTCCACAGTGCGTTTGATATGCAGTACCAGCGATATCTTGGTTTTCGTACGGTTTCAAGCTGAGATATGCATTTTCTGCGATAATCTTGGTGAGACCTCTGTCCGAAGTATGCAGAAACATCGAGATCGCTCTTTTCGACCTACTTAATGCGAGAGACACGTTATCTGGTGTTTTCACCGCTCTACAGTGCGTTTGATATGCAGAACCGGCGATATCTTGGCTTTCGTGTGGTTTCAAGCTGAGATATGCATTTTTTACGATAATCTTGGTGAGACTTCTGTCCGAAGTATGCTTAATCATAGAGATCGCTCGTTTCGAGCTCTTTAATGCGAGAAACACGTGATATGGTCTTTTCACCACTCCACAGTGCGTATGATATGCAGAACCGGCGATATCTTGGTTTTCGTGGGTTTTCAAGCTGAGATATGCATTTTCTGCGATAATCTTGGTGAGACTTCTGTCCGAAGTATGCTGAATCATCGAGATTGCTCTTTTCGAGATAGTTAGTGCGAGAAACACGTTATCTGGTGATTTCACCACTCCACAGTGCGTTTGATATGCAGAACAGTAGATATCTTGGTTTTCGTGGGGTTTCAAGCTGAGATATGCATTTTCTGCGATAATCTTGATGAGACTTCTGTCCGAAGTATGCAGAATCATCGAGATCGCTCGTTTCGAGCTATTTAATGCGAGAAACACGTTATCTGGTGTTTTCACCACTCCACAGTGCGTTGGAAATGCAGAACCGGAGATATCTTGGTTTTCGTCGGGTTTCAAGCTCAGATATGCATTTTCTACGATAATCTTGGTGAGACTTCTATCCGAAGTATGCAGAGTCATCGAGATCGCTCTATTCGAGCTATTTAATGCGAGAAACACGTTATCTGGTGTTTCAGCACTCCACAGTGCGTTTGATATGCAGAACTAGCGATATCTTGGTTTTCGTGGGGTTTCTAGCAGAGATATGCATTTTCTGCGATAATCATGGTGAGACTTCTGTTAGAAGTATGCAGAATCATCGAGGTCGCACTTTTCGATCTATTTAATGCGAGAAACACGTTGTCTGGTGTTTTCTCCACTGCACAGTTGGTTTGATATGCAGAACCGGCGATGTTTGGTTTTCGTCGGGTTTCAAGCTGAGATATGCATTTTCTACGATAATTTTGGTGAAACATCTGTCCGAAGTATAAAGAAACATCAAGAGCGCTCTTTTCGAGCTATTTAATGCGAGAAACACGTATTCAGGGGTTTTCACCACACCACAGTTCTTTGGATGTGCAGAACCGGAGATATCTTGGTTTTCGTGGGGTTTCAAGCTGAGATATGCATTTTCTGCGATAATCTTGGTGAGACCTCTGTCCGAAGTATGCAGAAACATCGACATCGCTCTTTTCGACCTATTTAATGCGAGAAACACGTTATCTGGTGTTTTCACCGCTCTACAGTGCGTTTGATATGCAGAACTAGCGATATCTTGGTTTTCGTCGGGTTTCAAGCTGAGATATGCATTTTCTACGATAATCTTGGTGAAGCATCTGTCCGAAGTATGCAGAAACATCGAGAGCGCTCTTTTCGAGCTATTTCATGCGAGAAGCACGTTATCTGGTGTTTTCACCACTCCACAGTTGGTTTGTTATGCAGAACCTGCGATATTTTGGATTTCGTCGTGTTTCAAGCTCAGATATGCATTTTCTGCGATAATCTTGGTGAGACTTCTGTCCGAAGTATGCAGAATCATCGAGATCGCTCGTTTCGAGCTATTTAATGCGAGAAACACGTTATCTGGTGTTTTCACCACTCCACAGTTGGTTTGATATACAGAACCGGCGATATTTTGGTTTTCGTCGGGTTTCAAGCTGAGATATGCATTTTCTGCGATAATCTTGGTGAGACTTCTGTCCGAAGTATGCATAATCATCGAGATCGCTCGTTTCGAGCTATTTAATGCGAGAAACACGTTATCTGGTGTTTTTACCACTCCACAGTTGGTTTGATATGCAGAACCGGCGATATTTTGGTTTTCGTCGGGTTTCAAGCTGAGATATGCATTTTCTGCGATAATCTTGGTGAGACTTCTGTCCGAAGTATGCTTAATCATCGAGATCGCTCGTTTCGAGCTATTTTATGCGAGAAACACGTTATCTGGTGTTTTCACCACTCCACAGTGCGTTTGATATGCAGAACCGACGATATCTTGGTTTTCGTGGGGTTTCTAGCAGAGATATGCATTTTCTGCGATAATCATGGTGAGACTTCTGTTAGAAGTATGCAGAATCATCGAGGTCGCACTTTTCGATCTATTTAATGCGAGAAACACGTTGTCTGGTGTTTTCTCCACTGCACAGTTGGTTTGATATGCAGAACCGGCGATGTTTGGTTTTCGTCGGGTTTCAAGCTGAGATATGCATTTTCTACGATAATTTTGGTGAAACATCTGTCCGAAGTATAAAGAAACATCAAGAGCGCTCTTTTCGAGCTATTTAATGCGAGAAACACGTATTCTGGGGTTTTCACCACAACACAGTTCGTTGGATGTGCAGAACCGGAGATATCTTGGTTTTCGTGGGGTTTCAAGCTGAGATATGCATTTTCTGCGATAATCTTGGTGAGACCTCTGTCCGAAGTATGCAGAATCATCGAGATCGCTCGTTTCGAGCTATTTAATGCGCGAAACACGTTATCTGGTGTTATCACCACTCCACAGTGCGTTTGATATGCAGAACAGTAGATATCTTGGTTTTCGTGGGGTTTCAAGCTGAGATATGCATTTTCTGCGATAATCTTGATGAGACTTCTGTCCGAAGTATGCAGAATCATCGAGATCGCTCGTTTCGAGCTATTTAATGCGAGAAACACGTTATCTGGTGTTTTCTCCACTCCACAGTGCCGCGGATATGCAGAACTGGAGATATCTTGGTTTTCGTGGGGTTTCAAGCTGAGATATGCATTTTCTGCGATAATCTTGGTGAGACTTCTGTTAGAAGTATGCAGAATCATCGAGATCGCACTTTTCGAGCTATTTAATGCGAGAAGCACGTTATCTGGTGTTTTCACCACTCCACAGTTGGTTTGATATGCAGAACCGGCGATATTTTGGATTTCGTCGGGTTTCAAGCTGAGATATGCATTTTCTACGATAATCTTGGTGAAGCATCTGTCCGAAGTATGCAGAAACATCGAGAGCGCTCTTTTCGAGCTATTTAATGCGAGAAACACGTTATCTAGTGTTTTCACCACTCCACAGTGCGTTTGATATGCAGAATAGTAGATATCTTGGTTTTCGTGGAGTTTCAAGCTGAGATATGTATGTTCTGCGATAATCTGGTTGAGACTTCTGTCCGAAGTATGCAGAATCATCGAGATCGCTCGTTTCGAGCTATTTAATGCGCGAAACACGTTATCTGGTGTTTTCACCACTCCACAGTTGGTTTGATATGCAGAACCTGCGATATTTTGGATTTCGTCGTGTTTCAAGCTGAGATATGCATTTTCTACGATAATCTTGGTGAAACATCTGTCCGAAGTATGCAGAAAAATCGAGAGGGCTCTTTTCGAGCTATTTAATGCGAGAAACTCGTTTTCTGGGGTTTTCACCACTCCACAGTTCGTTGGATATGCAGAACCGGAGATATCTTGGTTTTCGTGGGATTTCAAACTGAGATATGCAATTTCTGCGATAATCATGGTGAGACTTCTGTTAGAAGTATGCAGAATCATCGAGGTCGCACTTTTCGATATATTTAATGCGAGAAACACGTTGTCTGGTGTTTTCACCACTCCACAGTGCGTTTGCTATGCAGAACCGGTGATATCTTGGTTTTTGTGGGGTTTCAAGCCGAGATATGCATTTTTTATGATAATGTTGGTGAGACTTCTGTCCGAAGTATGCTTAATCATCGAGATCGCTCTTTTCGACCTATTTAATGCGAGAAACACGTTATCTGGTGTTTTCACCACCCCACAGTGCGTATGATATGCAGAACCGGCGATATCTTGGTATTCGTGGGGTTTCAAGCTGAGATACGCATTATCTGCGATAATCTTGGTGAGAGTTCTGTCCGAAGTGTGCAGAATCATCGAGATCGCTCTTTTCGAGCTCTTTAATGCGAGAAACACGTGATCTGGTCTTTTCACCACTCCACAGTGCGTATGATATGCAGAACCGGCGATATCTTGGTTTTCGTGGGGTTTCAAGCTGAGATATGCATTTTCTGCGATAATCTTGGTGAGACTTCTGTCCGAAGTATGCTGAATCATCGAGATTGCTCTTTTCGACCTATTTAATGCGAGAAACACGTTATCTGGTGTTTTCACCACCCCACAGTGCGTATGATATGCAGAACCGGCGATATCTTGGTTTTCGTGGGGTTTCAAGCTGAGATACGCATTATCTGCGATAATCTTGGTGAGAGTTCTGTCCGAAGTGTGCAGAATCATCGAGATCGCTCTTTTCGAGCTATTTAATGCGAGAAACACGTTATCTGGTGTTTTCACCACTCCACAGTGCGTTTGATATGCAGTACCAGCGATATCTTGGTTTTCGTACGGTTTCAAGCTGAGATATGCATTTTCTGCGATAATCTTGGTGAGACCTCTGTCCGAAGTATGCAGAAACATCGAGATCGCTCTTTTCGACCTACTTAATGCGAGAGACACGTTATCTGGTGTTTTCACCGCTCTACAGTGCGTTTGATATGCAGAACCGGCGATATCTTGGCTTTCGTGTGGTTTCAAGCTGAGATATGCATTTTTTACGATAATCTTGGTGAGACTTCTGTCCGAAGTATGCTTAATCATAGAGATCGCTCGTTTCGAGCTCTTTAATGCGAGAAACACGTGATATGGTCTTTTCACCACTCCACAGTGCGTATGATATGCAGAACCGGCGATATCTTGGTTTTCGTGGGTTTTCAAGCTGAGATATGCATTTTCTGCGATAATCTTGGTGAGACTTCTGTCCGAAGTATGCTGAATCATCGAGATTGCTCTTTTCGAGATAGTTAGTGCGAGAAACACGTTATCTGGTGATTTCACCACTCCACAGTGCGTTTGATATGCAGAACAGTAGATATCTTGGTTTTCGTGGGGTTTCAAGCTGAGATATGCATTTTCTGCGATAATCTTGATGAGACTTCTGTCCGAAGTATGCAGAATCATCGAGATCGCTCGTTTCGAGCTATTTAATGCGAGAAACACGTTATCTGGTGTTTTCACCACTCCACAGTGCGTTGGAAATGCAGAACCGGAGATATCTTGGTTTTCGTCGGGTTTCAAGCTCAGATATGCATTTTCTACGATAATCTTGGTGAGACTTCTATCCGAAGTATGCAGAGTCATCGAGATCGCTCTATTCGAGCTATTTAATGCGAGAAACACGTTATCTGGTGTTTCAGCACTCCACAGTGCGTTTGATATGCAGAACTAGCGATATCTTGGTTTTCGTGGGGTTTCTAGCAGAGATATGCATTTTCTGCGATAATCATGGTGAGACTTCTGTTAGAAGTATGCAGAATCATCGAGGTCGCACTTTTCGATCTATTTAATGCGAGAAACACGTTGTCTGGTGTTTTCTCCACTGCACAGTTGGTTTGATATGCAGAACCGGCGATGTTTGGTTTTCGTCGGGTTTCAAGCTGAGATATGCATTTTCTACGATAATTTTGGTGAAACATCTGTCCGAAGTATAAAGAAACATCAAGAGCGCTCTTTTCGAGCTATTTAATGCGAGAAACACGTATTCAGGGGTTTTCACCACACCACAGTTCTTTGGATGTGCAGAACCGGAGATATCTTGGTTTTCGTGGGGTTTCAAGCTGAGATATGCATTTTCTGCGATAATCTTGGTGAGACCTCTGTCCGAAGTATGCAGAAACATCGACATCGCTCTTTTCGACCTATTTAATGCGAGAAACACGTTATCTGGTGTTTTCACCGCTCTACAGTGCGTTTGATATGCAGAACTAGCGATATCTTGGTTTTCGTCGGGTTTCAAGCTGAGATATGCATTTTCTACGATAATCTTGGTGAAGCATCTGTCCGAAGTATGCAGAAACATCGAGAGCGCTCTTTTCGAGCTATTTCATGCGAGAAGCACGTTATCTGGTGTTTTCACCACTCCACAGTTGGTTTGTTATGCAGAACCTGCGATATTTTGGATTTCGTCGTGTTTCAAGCTGAGATGTGCATTTTCTACGATAATCTTGGTGAAACATCTGTCCGAAGTATGCAAAATCATCGAGAGCGCTCTTTTCGAGCTATTTAATGCGAGAAACACGTTTTCTGGGGTTTTCACCACTCCACAGTTCGTTGGATATGCAGAACTGTAGATATCTTGGTTTTCGTGGGGTTTCTAGCTGAGATATGCATTTTCTACGATAAGCTTGGTGAGACATCTCTGCGAAGTATGCAGAAACATCGAGAGCTGTCTTTTCGAGCTATTTAATGCGAGAAACACGTTTTCTGGGGTTTTCACCACTCCACAGATCGCTGGATATGCAGAACAGTAGATATCTTGGTTTTCGTGGGATTTAAATCTGAGATTTCCTTTTTCTGCGATAATATTGCTGAGACTTCTGTCCGAAGTATGCAGAATCATCGAGATCGCTCGTTTCTAGCTATTTAATGCGAGAAACACGTTATCTGGTGTTTTCACCACTCCACAGTGCGTTTGATATGCTGAACCGACGATATCTTGGTTTTCGTGGGGTTATCAAGCTCAGATATGCATTTTCTGCGATAATCTTGGTGAGACTTCTGTCCGAAGTATGCAGAATCATCGAGATCGCTCGTTTCGAGCTATTTAATGCGAGAAACACGTTATCTGGTGTTTTCACCACTCCACAGTTGGTTTGATATACAGAACCGGCGATATTTTGGTTTTCGTCGGGTTTCAAGCTGAGATATGCATTTTCTGCGATAATCTTGGTGAGACTTCTGTCCGAAGTATGCATAATCATCGAGATCGCTCGTTTCGAGCTATTTAATGCGAGAAACACGTTATCTGGTGTTTTTACCACTCCACAGTTGGTTTGATATGCAGAACCGGCGATATTTTGGTTTTCGTCGGGTTTCAAGCTGAGATATGCATTTTCTGCGATAATCTTGGTGAGACTTCTGTCCGAAGTATGCTTAATCATCGAGATCGCTCGTTTCGAGCTATTTTATGCGAGAAACACGTTATCTGGTGTTTTCACCACTCCACAGTGCGTTTGATATGCAGAACCGACGATATCTTGGTTTTCGTGGGGTTTCTAGCAGAGAGATGCATTTTCTGCGATAATCATGGTGAGACTTCTGTTAGAAGTATGCAGAATCATCGAGGTCGCACTTTTCGATCTATTTAATGCGAGAAACACGTTGTCTGGTGTTTTCTCCACTGCACAGTTGGTTTGATATGCAGAACCGGCGATGTTTGGTTTTCGTCGGGTTTCAAGCTGAGATATGCATTTTCTACGATAATTTTGGTGAAACATCTGTCCGAAGTATAAAGAAACATCAAGAGCGCTCTTTTCGAGCTATTTAATGCGAGAAACACGTATTCTGGGGTTTTCACCACAACACAGTTCGTTGGATGTGCAGAACCGGAGATATCTTGGTTTTCGTGGGGTTTCAAGCTGAGATATGCATTTTCTGCGATAATCTTGGTGAGACCTCTGTCCGAAGTATGCAGAATCATCGAGATCGCTCGTTTCGAGCTATTTAATGCGCGAAACACGTTATCTGGTGTTATCACCACTCCACAGTGCGTTTGATATGCAGAACAGTAGATATCTTGGTTTTCGTGGGGTTTCAAGCTGAGATATGCATTTTCTGCGATAATCTTGATGAGACTTCTGTCCGAAGTATGCAGAATCATCGAGATCGCTCGTTTCGAGCTATTTAATGCGAGAAACACGTTATCTGGTGTTTTCTCCACTCCACAGTGCCGCGGATATGCAGAACTGGAGATATCTTGGTTTTCGTGGGGTTTCAAGCTGAGATATGCATTTTCTGCGATAATCTTGGTGAGACTTCTGTTAGAAGTATGCAGAATCATCGAGATCGCACTTTTCGAGCTATTTAATGCGAGAAGCACGTTATCTGGTGTTTTCACCACTCCACAGTTGGTTTGATATGCAGAACCGGCGATATTTTGGATTTCGTCGGGTTTCAAGCTGAGATATGCATTTTCTACGATAATCTTGGTGAAGCATCTGTCCGAAGTATGCAGAAACATCGAGAGCGCTCTTTTCGAGCTATTTAATGCGAGAAACACGTTATCTAGTGTTTTCACCACTCCACAGTGCGTTTGATATGCAGAATAGTAGATATCTTGGTTTTCGTGGAGTTTCAAGCTGAGATATGTATGTTCTGCGATAATCTGGTTGAGACTTCTGTCCGAAGTATGCAGAATCATCGAGATCGCTCGTTTCGAGCTATTTAATGCGCGAAACACGTTATCTGGTGTTTTCACCACTCCACAGTTGGTTTGATATGCAGAACCTGCGATATTTTGGATTTCGTCGTGTTTCAAGCTGAGATATGCATTTTCTACGATAATCTTGGTGAAACATCTGTCCGAAGTATGCAGAAAAATCGAGAGGGCTCTTTTCGAGCTATTTAATGCGAGAAACTCGTTTTCTGGGGTTTTCACCACTCCACAGTTCGTTGGATATGCAGAACCGGAGATATCTTGGTTTTCGTGGGATTTCAAACTGAGATATGCAATTTCTGCGATAATCATGGTGAGACTTCTGTTAGAAGTATGCAGAATCATCGAGGTCGCACTTTTCGATATATTTAATGCGAGAAACACGTTGTCTGGTGTTTTCACCACTCCACAGTGCGTTTGCTATGCAGAACCGGTGATATCTTGGTTTTTGTGGGGTTTCAAGCCGAGATATGCATTTTTTATGATAATGTTGGTGAGACTTCTGTCCGAAGTATGCTTAATCATCGAGATCGCTCTTTTCGACCTATTTAATGCGAGAAACACGTTATCTGGTGTTTTCACCACCCCACAGTGCGTATGATATGCAGAACCGGCGATATCTTGGTATTCGTGGGGTTTCAAGCTGAGATACGCATTATCTGCGATAATCTTGGTGAGAGTTCTGTCCGAAGTGTGCAGAATCATCGAGATCGCTCTTTTCGAGCTCTTTAATGCGAGAAACACGTGATCTGGTCTTTTCACCACTCCACAGTGCGTATGATATGCAGAACCGGCGATATCTTGGTTTTCGTGGGGTTTCAAGCTGAGATATGCATTTTCTGCGATAATCTTGGTGAGACTTCTGTCCGAAGTATGCTGAATCATCGAGATTGCTCTTTTCGACCTATTTAATGCGAGAAACACGTTATCTGGTGTTTTCACCACCCCACAGTGCGTATGATATGCAGAACCGGCGATATCTTGGTTTTCGTGGGGTTTCAAGCTGAGATACGCATTATCTGCTATAATCTTGGTGAGAGTTCTGTCCGAAGTGTGCAGAATCATCGAGATCGCTCTTTTCGAGCTATTTAATGCGAGAAACACGTTATCTGGTGTTTTCACCACTCCACAGTGCGTTTGATATGCAGTACCAGCGATATCTTGGTTTTCGTACGGTTTCAAGCTGAGATATGCATTTTCTGCGATAATCTTGGTGAGACCTCTGTCCGAAGTATGCAGAAACATCGAGATCGCTCTTTTCGACCTACTTAATGCGAGAGACACGTTATCTGGTGTTTTCACCGCTCTACAGTGCGTTTGATATGCAGAACCGGCGATATCTTGGCTTTCGTGTGGTTTCAAGCTGAGATATGCATTTTTTACGATAATCTTGGTGAGACTTCTGTCCGAAGTATGCTTAATCATAGAGATCGCTCGTTTCGAGCTCTTTAATGCGAGAAACACGTGATATGGTCTTTTCACCACTCCACAGTGCGTATGATATGCAGAACCGGCGATATCTTGGTTTTCGTGGGTTTTCAAGCTGAGATATGCATTTTCTGCGATAATCTTGGTGAGACTTCTGTCCGAAGTATGCTGAATCATCGAGATTGCTCTTTTCGAGATAGTTAGTGCGAGAAACACGTTATCTGGTGATTTCACCACTCCACAGTGCGTTTGATATGCAGAACAGTAGATATCTTGGTTTTCGTGGGGTTTCAAGCTGAGATATGCATTTTCTGCGATAATCTTGATGAGACTTCTGTCCGAAGTATGCAGAATCATCGAGATCGCTCGTTTCGAGCTATTTAATGCGAGAAACACGTTATCTGGTGTTTTCACCACTCCACAGTGCGTTGGAAATGCAGAACCGGAGATATCTTGGTTTTCGTCGGGTTTCAAGCTCAGATATGCATTTTCTACGATAATCTTGGTGAGACTTCTATCCGAAGTATGCAGAGTCATCGAGATCGCTCTATTCGAGCTATTTAATGCGAGAAACACGTTATCTGGTGTTTCAGCACTCCACAGTGCGTTTGATATGCAGAACTAGCGATATCTTGGTTTTCGTGGGGTTTCTAGCAGAGATATGCATTTTCTGCGATAATCATGGTGAGACTTCTGTTAGAAGTATGCAGAATCATCGAGGTCGCACTTTTCGATCTATTTAATGCGAGAAACACGTTGTCTGGTGTTTTCTCCACTGCACAGTTGGTTTGATATGCAGAACCGGCGATGTTTGGTTTTCGTCGGGTTTCAAGCTGAGATATGCATTTTCTACGATAATTTTGGTGAAACATCTGTCCGAAGTATAAAGAAACATCAAGAGCGCTCTTTTCGAGCTATTTAATGCGAGAAACACGTATTCAGGGGTTTTCACCACACCACAGTTCTTTGGATGTGCAGAACCGGAGATATCTTGGTTTTCGTGGGGTTTCAAGCTGAGATATGCATTTTCTGCGATAATCTTGGTGAGACCTCTGTCCGAAGTATGCAGAAACATCGACATCGCTCTTTTCGACCTATTTAATGCGAGAAACACGTTATCTGGTGTTTTCACCGCTCTACAGTGCGTTTGATATGCAGAACTAGCGATATCTTGGTTTTCGTCGGGTTTCAAGCTGAGATATGCATTTTCTACGATAATCTTGGTGAAGCATCTGTCCGAAGTATGCAGAAACATCGAGAGCGCTCTTTTCGAGCTATTTCATGCGAGAAGCACGTTATCTGGTGTTTTCACCACTCCACAGTTGGTTTGTTATGCAGAACCTGCGATATTTTGGATTTCGTCGTGTTTCAAGCTGAGATGTGCATTTTCTACGATAATCTTGGTGAAACATCTGTCCGAAGTATGCAAAATCATCGAGAGCGCTCTTTTCGAGCTATTTAATGCGAGAAACACGTTTTCTGGGGTTTTCACCACTCCACAGTTCGTTGGATATGCAGAACTGTAGATATCTTGGTTTTCGTGGGGTTTCTAGCTGAGATATGCATTTTCTACGATAAGCTTGGTGAGACATCTCTGCGAAGTATGCAGAAACATCGAGAGCTGTCTTTTCGAGCTATTTAATGCGAGAAACACGTTTTCTGGGGTTTTCACCACTCCACAGATCGCTGGATATGCAGAACAGTAGATATCTTGGTTTTCGTGGGATTTAAATCTGAGATTTCCTTTTTCTGCGATAATATTGCTGAGACTTCTGTCCGAAGTATGCAGAATCATCGAGATCGCTCGTTTCTAGCTATTTAATGCGAGAAACACGTTATCTGGTGTTTTCACCACTCCACAGTGCGTTTGATATGCTGAACCGACGATATCTTGGTTTTCGTGGGGTTATCAAGCTCAGATATGCATTTTCTGCGATAATCTTGGTGAGACTTCTGTCCGAAGTATGCAGAATCATCGAGATCGCTCGTTTCGAGCTATTTAATGCGAGAAACACGTTATCTGGTGTTTTCACCACTCCACAGTTGGTTTGATATACAGAATCGGCGATATTTTGGTTTTCGTCGGGTTTCAAGCTGAGATATGCATTTTCTGCGATAATCTTGGTGAGACTTCTGTCCGAAGTATGCATAATCATCGAGATCGCTCGTTTCGAGCTATTTAATGCGAGAAACACGTTATCTGGTGTTTTTACCACTCCACAGTTGGTTTGATATGCAGAACCGGCGATATTTTGGTTTTCGTCGGGTTTCAAGCTGAGATATGCATTTTCTGCGATAATCTTGGTGAGACTTCTGTCCGAAGTATGCTTAATCATCGAGATCGCTCGTTTCGAGCTATTTTATGCGAGAAACACGTTATCTGGTGTTTTCACCACTCCACAGTGCGTTTGATATGCAGAACCGACGATATCTTGGTTTTCGTGGGGTTTCTAGCAGAGATATGCATTTTCTGCGATAATCATGGTGAGACTTCTGTTAGAAGTATGCAGAATCATCGAGGTCGCACTTTTCGATCTATTTAATGCGAGAAACACGTTGTCTGGTGTTTTCTCCACTGCACAGTTGGTTTGATATGCAGAACCGGCGATGTTTGGTTTTCGTCGGGTTTCAAGCTGAGATATGCATTTTCTACGATAATTTTGGTGAAACATCTGTCCGAAGTATAAAGAAACATCAAGAGCGCTCTTTTCGAGCTATTTAATGCGAGAAACACGTATTCTGGGGTTTTCACCACAACACAGTTCGTTGGATGTGCAGAACCGGAGATATCTTGGTTTTCGTGGGGTTTCAAGCTGAGATATGCATTTTCTGCGATAATCTTGGTGAGACCTCTGTCCGAAGTATGCAGAATCATCGAGATCGCTCGTTTCGAGCTATTTAATGCGCGAAACACGTTATCTGGTGTTATCACCACTCCACAGTGCGTTTGATATGCAGAACAGTAGATATCTTGGTTTTCGTGGGGTTTCAAGCTGAGATATGCATTTTCTGCGATAATCTTGATGAGACTTCTGTCCGAAGTATGCAGAATCATCGAGATCGCTCGTTTCGAGCTATTTAATGCGAGAAACACGTTATCTGGTGTTTTCTCCACTCCACAGTGCCGCGGATATGCAGAACTGGAGATATCTTGGTTTTCGTGGGGTTTCAAGCTGAGATATGCATTTTCTGCGATAATCTTGGTGAGACTTCTGTTAGAAGTATGCAGAATCATCGAGATCGCACTTTTCGAGCTATTTAATGCGAGAAGCACGTTATCTGGTGTTTTCACCACTCCACAGTTGGTTTGATATGCAGAACCGGCGATATTTTGGATTTCGTCGGGTTTCAAGCTGAGATATGCATTTTCTACGATAATCTTGGTGAAGCATCTGTCCGAAGTATGCAGAAACATCGAGAGCGCTCTTTTCGAGCTATTTAATGCGAGAAACACGTTATCTAGTGTTTTCACCACTCCACAGTGCGTTTGATATGCAGAATAGTAGATATCTTGGTTTTCGTGGAGTTTCAAGCTGAGATATGTATGTTCTGCGATAATCTGGTTGAGACTTCTGTCCGAAGTATGCAGAATCATCGAGATCGCTCGTTTCGAGCTATTTAATGCGCGAAACACGTTATCTGGTGTTTTCACCACTCCACAGTTGGTTTGATATGCAGAACCTGCGATATTTTGGATTTCGTCGTGTTTCAAGCTGAGATATGCATTTTCTACGATAATCTTGGTGAAACATCTGTCCGAAGTATGCAGAAAAATCGAGAGGGCTCTTTTCGAGCTATTTAATGCGAGAAACTCGTTTTCTGGGGTTTTCACCACTCCACAGTTCGTTGGATATGCAGAACCGGAGATATCTTGGTTTTCGTGGGATTTCAAACTGAGATATGCAATTTCTGCGATAATCATGGTGAGACTTCTGTTAGAAGTATGCAGAATCATCGAGGTCGCACTTTTCGATATATTTAATGCGAGAAACACGTTGTCTGGTGTTTTCACCACTCCACAGTGCGTTTGCTATGCAGAACCGGTGATATCTTGGTTTTTGTGGGGTTTCAAGCCGAGATATGCATTTTTTATGATAATGTTGGTGAGACTTCTGTCCGAAGTATGCTTAATCATCGAGATCGCTCTTTTCGACCTATTTAATGCGAGAAACACGTTATCTGGTGTTTTCACCACCCCACAGTGCGTATGATATGCAGAACCGGCGATATCTTGGTATTCGTGGGGTTTCAAGCTGAGATACGCATTATCTGCGATAATCTTGGTGAGAGTTCTGTCCGAAGTGTGCAGAATCATCGAGATCGCTCTTTTCGAGCTCTTTAATGCGAGAAACACGTGATCTGGTCTTTTCACCACTCCACAGTGCGTATGATATGCAGAACCGGCGATATCTTGGTTTTCGTGGGGTTTCAAGCTGAGATATGCATTTTCTGCGATAATCTTGGTGAGACTTCTGTCCGAAGGATGCTGAATCATCGAGATTGCTCTATTCGACCTACTTAATGCGAGAAACACGTTATCTGGTGATTTCACCACTCCACAGTGCGTTTGATATGCAGAACAGTAGATATCTTGGTTTTCGTGGGGTTTCAAGCTGAGATATGCATTTTCTGCGATAATCTTGATGAGACTTCTGTCCGAAGTATGCAGAATCATCGAGATCGCTCGTTTCGAGCTTTTTAATGCGAGAAACACGTTATCTGGTGTTTTCACCACTCCACAGTGCGTTGGATATGCAGAACCGGAGATATCTTGGTTTTCGTGGGGTTTCAAGCTGAGATATGCATTTTCTGCGATAATCTTGATGAGACTTCTGTCCGAAGTATGCAGAATCATCGAGATCGCACTTTTCGAGCTATTTAATGCGAGAAGCACGTTATCTGGTGTTTTCACCACTCCACAGTTGGTTTGATACGCAGAACCGGCGATATTTTGGTTTTCGTCGGGTTTTAAGCTGAGATATGCATTTTCTACGATAATCTTGGTGAAGCATCTGTCCGAAGTATGCAGAAACATCGAGAGCGCTCTTTTCGAGCTATTTAATGCGAGAAACACGTTATTTGGGGTTTTCACCACTCCACAGTGCGTTTGATATGCAGAACCGGCGATATCTTGTTTTTCGTGGTGTTTCAAGCTGAGATATGCATTTTTTGCGATAATCTTGGTGAGACTTCTGTCCGAAGTATGCTTAATCATCGAGATCGCTCGTTTCGAGCTATTTTATGCGAGAAACACGTTATCTGGTGTTTTCACCACTCCACAGTGCGTATGATATGCAGAACCGGCGATATCTTGGTTTTCGTGGGGTTTCAAGCTGAGATATGCATTTTCTGCGATAATCTTGGTGAGACTTCTGTCCGAAGTATGCTGAATCATCGAGATTGCTCTTTTCGAGCTAGTTAGTGCGAGAAACACGTTATCTGGTGATTTCACCACTCCACAGTGCGTTGGATATGCAGAACTGGAGATATCTTGGTTTTCGTGGGGTTTCAAGCTGAGATATGCATTTTCTGCGATAATCTTGGTGAGACTTCTGTTAGAAGTATGCAGAATCATCGAGATCGCACTTTTCGAGCTATTTAATGCGAGAAGCACGTTATCTGGTGTTTTCACTTCTCCACAGTTGGTTTGATATGCAGAACCGGCGATATTTTGGTTTTCGTCGGGTTTCAAGCTGAGATATGCATTTTCTACGATAATCTTGGTGAAGCATCTGTCCGAAGTATGCAGAATCATCGAGATCGCACTTTTCGATCTATTTAATGCGAGAAACACGTTGTCTGGTGTTTTCTCCACTGCACAGTTGGTTTGATATGCAGAACCGGCGATGTTTGGTTTTCGTCGGGTTTCAAGCTGAGATATGCATTTTCTACGATAATTTTGGTGAAACATCTGTCCGAAGTATAAAGAAACATCAAGAGCGCTCTTTTCGAGCTATTTAATGCGAGAAACACGTATTCTGGGGTTTTCACCACAACACAGTTCGTTGGATGTGCAGAACCGGAGATATCTTGGTTTTCGTGGGGTTTCAAGCTGAGATATGCATTTTCTGCGATAATCTTGGTGAGACCTCTGTCCGAAGTATGCAGAATCATCGAGATCGCTCGTTTCGAGCTATTTAATGCGCGAAACACGTTATCTGGTGTTATCACCACTCCACAGTGCGTTTGATATGCAGAACAGTAGATATCTTGGTTTTCGTGGGGTTTCAAGCTGAGATATGCATTTTCTGCGATAATCTTGATGAGACTTCTGTCCGAAGTATGCAGAATCATCGAGATCGCTCGTTTCGAGCTATTTAATGCGAGAAACACGTTATCTGGTGTTTTCTCCACTCCACAGTGCCGCGGATATGCAGAACTGGAGATATCTTGGTTTTCGTGGGGTTTCAAGCTGAGATATGCATTTTCTGCGATAATCTTGGTGAGACTTCTGTTAGAAGTATGCAGAATCATCGAGATCGCACTTTTCGAGCTATTTAATGCGAGAAGCACGTTATCTGGTGTTTTCACCACTCCACAGTTGGTTTGATATGCAGAACCGGCGATATTTTGGATTTCGTCGGGTTTCAAGCTGAGATATGCATTTTCTACGATAATCTTGGTGAAGCATCTGTCCGAAGTATGCAGAAACATCGAGAGCGCTCTTTTCGAGCTATTTAATGCGAGAAACACGTTATCTAGTGTTTTCACCACTCCACAGTGCGTTTGATATGCAGAATAGTAGATATCTTGGTTTTCGTGGAGTTTCAAGCTGAGATATGTATGTTCTGCGATAATCTGGTTGAGACTTCTGTCCGAAGTATGCAGAATCATCGAGATCGCTCGTTTCGAGCTATTTAATGCGCGAAACACGTTATCTGGTGTTTTCACCACTCCACAGTTGGTTTGATATGCAGAACCTGCGATATTTTGGATTTCGTCGTGTTTCAAGCTGAGATATGCATTTTCTACGATAATCTTGGTGAAACATCTGTCCGAAGTATGCAGAAAAATCGAGAGGGCTCTTTTCGAGCTATTTAATGCGAGAAACTCGTTTTCTGGGGTTTTCACCACTCCACAGTTCGTTGGATATGCAGAACCGGAGATATCTTGGTTTTCGTGGGATTTCAAACTGAGATATGCAATTTCTGCGATAATCATGGTGAGACTTCTGTTAGAAGTATGCAGAATCATCGAGGTCGCACTTTTCGATATATTTAATGCGAGAAACACGTTGTCTGGTGTTTTCACCACTCCACAGTGCGTTTGCTATGCAGAACCGGTGATATCTTGGTTTTTGTGGGGTTTCAAGCCGAGATATGCATTTTTTATGATAATGTTGGTGAGACTTCTGTCCGAAGTATGCTTAATCATCGAGATCGCTCTTTTCGACCTATTTAATGCGAGAAACACGTTATCTGGTGTTTTCACCACCCCACAGTGCGTATGATATGCAGAACCGGCGATATCTTGGTATTCGTGGGGTTTCAAGCTGAGATACGCATTATCTGCGATAATCTTGGTGAGAGTTCTGTCCGAAGTGTGCAGAATCATCGAGATCGCTCTTTTCGAGCTCTTTAATGCGAGAAACACGTGATCTGGTCTTTTCACCACTCCACAGTGCGTATGATATGCAGAACCGGCGATATCTTGGTTTTCGTGGGGTTTCAAGCTGAGATATGCATTTTCTGCGATAATCTTGGTGAGACTTCTGTCCGAAGGATGCTGAATCATCGAGATTGCTCTATTCGACCTACTTAATGCGAGAAACACGTTATCTGGTGATTTCACCACTCCACAGTGCGTTTGATATGCAGAACAGTAGATATCTTGGTTTTCGTGGGGTTTCAAGCTGAGATATGCATTTTCTGCGATAATCTTGATGAGACTTCTGTCCGAAGTATGCAGAATCATCGAGATCGCTCGTTTCGAGCTTTTTAATGCGAGAAACACGTTATCTGGTGTTTTCACCACTCCACAGTGCGTTGGATATGCAGAACCGGAGATATCTTGGTTTTCGTGGGGTTTCAAGCTGAGATATGCATTTTCTGCGATAATCTTGATGAGACTTCTGTCCGAAGTATGCAGAATCATCGAGATCGCACTTTTCGAGCTATTTAATGCGAGAAGCACGTTATCTGGTGTTTTCACCACTCCACAGTTGGTTTGATACGCAGAACCGGCGATATTTTGGTTTTCGTCGGGTTTTAAGCTGAGATATGCATTTTCTACGATAATCTTGGTGAAGCATCTGTCCGAAGTATGCAGAAACATCGAGAGCGCTCTTTTCGAGCTATTTAATGCGAGAAACACGTTATTTGGGGTTTTCACCACTCCACAGTGCGTTTGATATGCAGAACCGGCGATATCTTGTTTTTCGTGGTGTTTCAAGCTGAGATATGCATTTTTTGCGATAATCTTGGTGAGACTTCTGTCCGAAGTATGCTTAATCATCGAGATCGCTCGTTTCGAGCTATTTTATGCGAGAAACACGTTATCTGGTGTTTTCACCACTCCACAGTGCGTATGATATGCAGAACCGGCGATATCTTGGTTTTCGTGGGGTTTCAAGCTGAGATATGCATTTTCTGCGATAATCTTGGTGAGACTTCTGTCCGAAGTATGCTGAATCATCGAGATTGCTCTTTTCGAGCTAGTTAGTGCGAGAAACACGTTATCTGGTGATTTCACCACTCCACAGTGCGTTGGATATGCAGAACTGGAGATATCTTGGTTTTCGTGGGGTTTCAAGCTGAGATATGCATTTTCTGCGATAATCTTGGTGAGACTTCTGTTAGAAGTATGCAGAATCATCGAGATCGCACTTTTCGAGCTATTTAATGCGAGAAGCACGTTATCTGGTGTTTTCACTTCTCCACAGTTGGTTTGATATGCAGAACCGGCGATATTTTGGTTTTCGTCGGGTTTCAAGCTGAGATATGCATTTTCTACGATAATCTTGGTGAAGCATCTGTCCGAAGTATGCAGAATCATCGAGATCGCTCTTTTCGACCTATTTAATGCGAGAAACACGTTATCTGGTGTTTTCACCACCCCACAGTGCGTATGATATGCAGAACCGGCGATATCTTGGTTTTCGTGGGGTTTCAAGCTGAGATACGCATTATCTGCGATAATCTTGGTGAGACTTCTGTCCGAAGTGTGCAGAATCATCGAGATCGCTCTTTTCGAGTTATTTAATGCGAGAAACACGTGATCTGGTCTTTTCACCACTCCACAGTGCGTATGATATGCAGAACCGGCGATATCTTGGTTTTCGTGGGGTTTCAAGCTGAGATACGCATTATCTGCGATAATCTTGGTGAGACTTCTGTCCGAAGTGTGCAGAATCATCGAGATCGCTCTTTTCGACCTATTTAATGCGAGAAACACGTTATCTGGTGTTTTCACCACCCCACAGTGCGTATGATATGCAGAACCGGAGATATCTTGGTTTTCGTGGGGTTTCAAGCTGAGATATGCATTTTCTGCGATAATCTTGGTGAGACTTCTGTTAGAAGTATGCAGAATCATCGAGATCGCACTTTTCGACCTATTTAATGCGAGAAGCACGTTATCTGGTGTTTTCACCACTCCACAGTTGGTTTGATATGCAGAACCGGCGATATTTTGGTTTTCGTCGGGTTTCAAGCTGAGATATGCATTTTCTACGATAATCTTGGTGAAGCATCTGTCCGAAGTATGCAGAAACATCGAGAGCGCTCTTTTCGAGCTATTTAATGCGAGAAACACGTTATCTAGTGTTTTCACCACTCCACAGTGCGTTTGATATGCAGAATAGTAGATATCTTGGTTTTCGTGGAGTTTCAAGCTGAGATATGTATTTTCTGCGATAATCTTGTTGAGACTTCTGTCCGAAGTATGCAGAATCATCGAGATCGCTCGTTTCGAGCTATTTAATGCGCGAAACACGTTATCTGGTGTTTTCACCACTCCACAGTGCGTTTGATATGCAGAACCGGTGATATCTTGGTTTTCGTGGGGTTACAAGCTGAGATACGCATTTTCTGCGATAATCTTGGTGAGACTTCTATCCGAAGTATGCAGAGTCATCGACATCGTACTTTTCGAGCTATTTAATGCGAGAAACACGTTTTCTGGGGTTTTCACCACTCCACAGTTCGTTGGATATACAGAACAGGAGATATTTTGGTTTTCGTGGGGTTTCTAGCAGAGATATGCATTTTCTGCGATAATCATGGTGAGACTTCTGTTCGAAGTATGCAGAATCATCGAGATCGCACATTTCGATCTATTTAATGCGAGAAACACGTTGCCTGGTGTTTTCACCACTCCACAGTTGGTTTGATATGCAGAACCGGCGATGTTTGGTTTTCGTCGGGTTTCAAGCTGAGATATGCATTTTCTACGATAATCTTGGTGAAACAATTGTCCGAAGTATGCAGAAACATCAAGATCGCTCTTATCGAGCTATTTAATGCGAGAAACACGTTATCTTTTGTTTTCACCACTCCACAGTGCGTTGGATATGCAGAACCGGAAATATATTGGTTTTCGTCGGGTTTCAAGCTGAGATATGCATTTTTTAAGATAACCTTGGTGAGACTTCTGTCCGAAGTATGCTGAATCATCGAGATCGCTCTATTCGAGCTGTTTAATGCGAGAAACACGCTTTCTGGTGTTTCCAGCACTCCACAGTGCGTTTTATATGCAGAACCAGCGATATCTTGGTTTTCGTGGGGTTTCAAGCTGAGATATGCAATTTCTGCGATACTCATGTTGAGAGTTCTGTCCGAAGTATGCTTAATCATCGAGATCGTACTTTTCGAGCTATTTAATGCGAGAAACACGTTTTCTGGGGTTTTCACCACTCCACAGTTCGTTGGATATGCAGAACAGGAGATATCTTGGTTTTCGAGGGGTTTCAAGCTGAGATATGCATTTTCTGCGATAATCTTGGTGAGACTTCTGTCCGAAGTATGCAGAACCATCGAGATCGCTCTTTTCGAGCTATTTAATGCGAGAAACAAGTTATCTGGTGTTTTCACCACTCCACAGTGCGTTTGATTTGCAGAACCAGCGATATCTTGGTTTTCGTGGGGTTTCAAGCTCAGATATGCATTTTCTGCGATAATCTTGGTGAGATTTCTGTCCGAAGATTGCAGAATCATCGAGATGGCACTTTTCGAGCTATTTAATGCGAGAAACACGTTATCTGGTGCTTTCACCACTCCACAGTGCGTTTGATATGCAGAACCGGCGATATCTTGGTTTTTGTGGGGTTTCAAGCTGAGATATGCATTTTTTACGATAATCTTGGTGAGTCTTCTGTCAGAAGTATGCTTAATCATCGAGATCGCTCGTTTCGAGCTATTTAATGCGAGAAACACGTTATCTGGTGTTTTCACCACTCCACAGTGCGTATGATATGCAGAACCGACGATATCTTGGTTTTCGTGGGGTTTCAAGCTCAGATATGCATTTTCTGCGATAATCTTAGTGAGACTTCTGTCGGAAGTATGCAAAATCATCGAGATCGCTCTTTTCGAGCTATTTAATGCGAGAAACAAGTTATCTGGTGTTTTCACCACTCCACAGTGCGTTTGATATGTAGAACCAGCGATATCTTGGTTTTCGTGGGGTTTCAAGCTCAGATATGCATTTTCTGCGATAATCTTAGTGAGACTTCTGTCGGAAGTATGCAAAATCATCGAGATCGCACTTTTCGAGCTATTTAATGCGAGAAACACGTTATCTGGTGTTTTCACCACTCCACAGTGCGTTTGATATGCAGAACCGGCGATATCTTGGTTTTTGTTGGGTTTCAAGCTGAGATATGCATTTTTTACGATAATCTTGGTGAGACTTCTGTCCGAAGTATGCTTAATCATCGAGATCGCTGTATTCGAGATATTTAATGCGAGAAACACGTTATCTGGTGTTTTCTGCACTCCACAGTGCGTTTGATATGCAGAACCAGCGATATCTTGGTTTTCGTGGGGATTCAAGCTGAGATATGCAATTTCTGCGATAATCTTGGTGAGACTTCTGTCCTTAGTATGCTTAATCATCGAGATCGCTCGTTTCGAGCTATTTAATGCGAGAAACACGTTATCTGGTGTTTTCACCACTCCACAGTGCGTATGATATGCAGAACCGACGATATCTTGGTTTTCGTAGGGTTTCAAGCTCAGATATGCATTTTCTGTGATAATCTTGGTGAGACTTCTGTCCGAAGTATGCAGAGTCATCGAGATCGTACTTTTCGAGCTATTTAATGCGAGAAACAAGTTTTCTGGGGTTTTCACCACTCCACAGTTCGTTGGATATGCAGAACAGGAGATATCTTGGTTTTCGTGGGGTTCCTAGCAGAGATATGCATTTTCTACGATAAGCTTGGTGAGACATCTGTCCGAAGTATGCAGAAACATCGAGAGCGCTCTTATTCGACCTATATAATGCGAGCAAACACGTTATCTGGTCTTTTCACCCCTCCACAGTGCGTATGATATGCAGAACAAGAGATATCTTGGTTTTCGTGGGGTTTCTAGCAGAGATATGCATTTTCTGCGATAATCTTGGTGAGACTTCTGTCCGAAGTATGCGTAATCATCGAGATCGCTCGTTTCGAGCTATTTAATGCGAGAAACACGTTATCTGGTGTTTTCACCACTCCACAGTGCGTATGATATGCAGTACCGACGATATCTTGGTTTTCGTGGGGTTTCATGCTCAGATATGCATTTTTTACGATAATCTTTTTGAGACTTCTGTCCGAAGTATGCTTAATCATCGAGATCGCTCTATTCGAGCTATTTAATGCGAGAAACACGTTATCTGGTGTTTCCAGCACTCCACATAGCGTTTTATATGCAGAACCAGCGATATCTTGGTTTTCGTGGGGTTTCAAGCTGAGATATGCAATTTCTGCGATAATCTTGGTGGGACTTCTGTCCGAAGTATGCTTAATCATCGAGATCGCTCGTTTCGAGCTATTTAATGCGAGAAACACGTTATCTGGTGTTTTCACCACTCCACAGTGCGTATGATATGCAGAACCGACGATATCTTGGTTTTCGTGGGTTTTCAAGCTGAGATATGCATTTTTTACGATAATCTTGGTGAGACTTCTGTCCGAAGTATGCAGAATCATCGAGATCGCACTTTTCGAGCTATTTAATGCCAGAAACACGTTATCTGGTGTTTTCACCACTCCACAGAGCTTTTGATATGCAGAACCAGCGAAATCTTGGTTTTCGTAGGGTTTCAAGCTCAGATATGCATTTTCTGCGATAATCTTAGTGAGATTTCTGTCGGAAGTATGCAGAATCATCGAGATCGCATTTTCGAGCTATTTAATGCGAGAAACACGTTATCTGGGGTTTTCACCACTCCACAGTTCGTTGGATATGCAGAACCGGAGATATCTTGGTTTTCGTGGGGTTTCTAGCAGAGATATGCATTTTCTGCGATAATCATGGTGAGACTTCTGTTAGAAGTATGCAGAATCTTCGAGATCGCACTTTTCGATCTATTTAATGCGAGAAACAAGTTATTTGGTGTTTCCAGCACTCCACAGTGCGTATGATATGCAGAACCGACGATATCTTGGTTTTCGTGGGGTTTCATGCTCAGATATGCATTTTTTACGATAATCTTGGTGAGACTTCTGTCCGAAGTATGCTTAATCATCGAGATCGCTCTATTCGAGCTATTTAATGCGAGAAACACGTTATCTGGTGTTTACAGCACTCCACAGTGCGTTTGATATGCAGAACCAGCGATATCTTGGTTTTCGTGGGGTTTCAAGCTGAGATATGCAATTTCTGCGATAATCTTGGTGAGACTTCTGTCCGAAGTATGCTTAATCATCGAGATCGCTCGTTTCGAGCTATTTAATGCGAGAAACACGTTATCTGGTGTTTTCACCACTCCACAGTGCGTATGATATGCAGAACCGACGATATCTTGGTTTTCGTGGTTTTTCAAGCTGAGATATGCAATTTCTGCGATAATCTTGGTGAGACATCTGTCCGAAGTATGCTTAATCATCGAGATCGCACTTTTCGAGCTATTTAATGCGAGAAACACGTTATCTTGTGTTTTCACCACTCCACAGTGCGTTTGATATGCAGAACCGGCGATATCTTGGTTTTTGTGGGGTTTCAAGCTGAGATATGCATTTTTTACGATAATCTTGGTGAGACTTCTGTCCGAAGTATGCTTAATCATCGAGATCGCTCGTTTCGAGCTATTTAATGCGAGAAACACGTTATCTGGTGTTTTCACCACTCCACAGTGCGTATGATATGCAGAACCGACGATATCTTGGTTTTCGTGGGGTTTCATGCTCAGATATGCATTTTTTACGATAATCTTGGTGAGACTTCTGTCCGAAGTATGCTTAATCATCGAGATCGTTCTATTCGAGCTATTTAATGCGAGAAACACGTTATCTGGTGTTTCCAGCACTCCACATAGCGTTTTATATGCAGAACCAGCGATATCTTGGTTTTCGTGGGGTTTCAAGCTGAGATATGCATTTTCTACGATAAGCTTGGTGAGACATCTGTCCGAAGTATGCAGAAACATCGAGAGCGCTCTTATACGACCTATATAATGCGAGCAAACACGTTATCTGGTGTTTTCACCACTCCACAATGCGTATGATATGCAGAACCGACGATATCTTGGTTTTCGTGGGGTTTCAAGCTCAGATATGCATTTTCTGTGATAATCCTGGTGAGACTTCTGTCCGAAGTATGCAGAGTCATCGAGATCGTACTTTTCGAGCTATTTAATGCGAGAAACAAGTTTTCTGGGGTTTTCACCACTCCACAGTTCGTTGGATATGCAGAACAGGAGATATCTTGGTTTTCGTGGGGTTTCTAGCAGAGATATGCATTTTCTACGATAAGCTTGGTGAGACATCTGTCCGAAGTATGCAGAAACATCGAGAGCGCTCTTATTCGACCTATATAATGCGAGCAAACACGTTATCTGGTGTTTTCACCCATCCACAGTGCGTATGATATGCAGAACAAGAGATATCTTGGTTTTCGTGGGGTTTCTAGCAGAGATATGCATTTTCTGCGATAATCTTGGTGAGACTTCTCTCCGAAGTATGCTTAATCATCGAGATCGCTCTATTCGAGCTATTTAATGCGAGAAACAAGTTATCTGGTGTTTCCAGCACTCCACAGTGCGTTTTATATGCAGAACCAGCGATATCATGGTTTTCGTGGGGTTTCAAGCTGAGATATGCAATTTCTGCGATAATCTTGGTGAGACTTCTGTCCGAAGTATGCGTAATCATCGAGATCGCTCGTTTCGAGCTATTTAATGCGAGAAACACGTTATCTGGTGTTTTCACCACTCCACAGTGCGTATGATATGCAGTACCGACGATATCTTGGTTTTCGTGGGGTTTCATGCTCAGATATGCATTTTTTACGATAATCTTGGTGAGACTTCTGTCCGAAGTATGCTTAATCATCGAGATCGCTCTATTCGAGCTATTTAATGCGAGAAACACGTTATCTGGTGTTTCCAGCACTCCACATAGCGTTTTATATGCAGAACCAGCGATATCTTGGTTTTCGTGGGGTTTCAAGCTGAGATATGCAATTTCTGCGATAATCTTGGTGGGACTTCTGTCCGAAGTATGCTTAATCATCGAGATCGCTCGTTTCGAGCTATTTAATGCGAGAAACACGTTATCTGGTGTTTTCACCACTCCACAGTGCGTATGATATGCAGAACCGACGATATCTTGGTTTTCGTGGGGTTTCAAGCTCAGATATGCATTTTCTGCGATAATCTTAGTGAGACTTCTGTCGGAAGTATGCAAAATCATCGAGATCGCACTTTTCGAGCTATTTAATGCGAGAAACACGTTATCTGGTGTTTTCACCACTCCACAGTGCGTTTGATATGCAGAACCGGCGATATCTTGGTTTTTGTGGGGTTTCAAGCTGAGATATGCATTTTCTACGATAATCTTGGCGAAACATCTATCCGAAGTATGCAGAAACATCAAGAGCGATCTTTTCGAGCTATTTAATGCGAGAAACACGTATTCTGGGGTTTTCACCACACCACAGTTCGTTGGATGTGCAGATCCGGAGATATCTTGGTTTTCGTGGGGTTTCAAGCTGAGATATGCATTTTCTACGATAAGCTTGGTGAGACATCTGTCCGAAGTATGCAGAAACATCGAGAGCGCTCTTATACGACCTATATAATGCGAGCAAACACGTTATCTGGTGTTTTCACCACTCCACAGTGCGTATGATATGCAGAACAAGAGATATCTTGGTTTTCGTGGGGTTTCTAGCAGAGATATGCATTTTCTGCGATAATCTTGGTGAGACTTCTCTCCGAAGTATGCTTAATCATCGAGATCGCTCTATTCGAGCTATTTAATGCGAGAAACAAGTTATCTGGTGTTTCCAGCACTCCACAGTGCGTTTTATATGCAGAACCAGCGATATCTTGGTTTTCGTGGGGTTTCAAGCTGAGATATGCAATTTCTGCGATAATCTTGGTGAGACTTCTGTCCGAAGTATGCGTAATCATCGAGATCGCTCGTTTCGAGCTATTTAATGCGAGAAACACGTTATCTGGTGTTTTCACCACACCACAGTGCGTATGATATGCAGAACCGACGATATCTTGGTTTTCGTGGGGTTTCATGCTCAGATATGCATTTTTTACGATAATCTTGGTGAGACTTCTGTCCGAAGTATGCTTAATCATCGAGATCGTTCTATTCGAGCTATTTAATGCGAGAAACACGTTATCTGGTGTTTCCAGCACTCCACATAGCGTTTTATATGCAGAACCAGCGATATCTTGGTTTTCGTGGGGTTTCAAGCTGAGATATGCAATTTCTGCGATAATCTTGGTGAGACTTCTGTCCGAAGTATGCTTAATCATCGAGATCGCTCGTTTCGAGCTATTTAATGCGAGAAACACGTTATCTGGTGTTTTCACCACTCCACAATGCGTATGATATGCAGAACCGACGATATCTTGGTTTTCGTGGGGTTTCAAGCTGAGATATGCATTTTTTACGATAATCTTGGTGAGACTTCTGTCCGAAGTATGCAGAATCATCGAGATCGCACTTTTCGAGCTATTTAATGCGAGAAACACGTTATCTGGTGTTTTCACCACTCCACAGAGGTTTTGATATGCAGAACCAGCGAAATCTTGGTTTTCGTGGGGTTTCAAGCTCAGATATGCATTTTCTGCGATAATCTTAGTGAGATTTCTGTCGGAAGTATGCAGAATCATCGAGATCGCATTTTCGAGATATTTAATGCGAGAAACACGTTATCTGGGGTTTTCACCACTCCACAGTTCGTTGGATATGCAGAACCGGAGATATCTTGGTTTTCGTGGGGTTTCTAGCAGAGATATGCATTTTCTGCGATAATCATGGTGAGACTTCTGTTAGAAGTATGCAGAATCATCGAGATCGCACTTTTCGATCTATTTAATGCGAGAAACACGATGTCTGGTGTTTTCCTCACTCCACAGTTGGTTTGATATGCAGAACCGGCGATGTTTGGTTTTTGTCGGGTTTCAAGCTGGGATATGCATTTTCTACGATAATCTTGGTGAAACATCTATCCGAAGTATGCAGAAACATCAAGAGCGATCTTTTCGAGCTATGTAATGCGAGAAACACGTATTCTGGGGTTTTCACCACACCACAGTTCGTTGGATGTGCAGATCCGGAGATATCTTGGTTTTCGTGGGGTTTCAAGCTGAGATATGCATTTTCTGCGATAATCTTGGTGAGACTTCTGTCCGAAGTATGCAGAGTCATCGAGATCGTACTTTTCGAGCTATTTAATGCGAGAAACAAGTTTTCTGGGGTTTTCACCACTCCACAGTTCGTTGGATATGCAGAACCAGCGATATCTTGGTTTTCGTGGGGTTTCAAGCTCAGATATGCATTTTCTGCGATAATCTTAGTGAGACTTCTGTCGGAAGTATGCGTAATCATCGAGATCGCACTTTTCGAGCTATTTAATGCGAGAAACACGTTATCTGGTGTTTTCACCACTCCACAGTGCGTATGATATGCAGAACCGACGATATCTTGGTTTTCGTAGGGTTTCAAGCTCAGATATGCATTTTCTGTGATAATCTTGGTGAGACTTCTGTCCGAAGTATGCAGAGTCATCGAGATCGTACTTTTCGAGCTATTTAATGCGAGAAACAAGTTTTCTGGGGTTTTCACCACTCCACAGTTCGTTGGATATGCAGAACCAGCGATATCTTGGTTTTCGTGGGGTTTCAAGCTCAGATATGCATTTTCTGCGATAATCTTAGTGAGACTTCTGTCGGAAGTATGCAAAATCATCGAGATCGCACTTTTCGAGCTATTTAATGCGAGAAACACGTTATCTGGTGTTTTCACCACTCCACAGTGCGTATGATATGCAGAACCGACGATATCTGGGTTTTCGTGGGGTTTCAAGTTGAGATATGCATTTTCTACGATAATCTTGGAGAAACATCTGTCCGATGTATGCAGAAACATCAAGAGCGCTCTTTTCGAGATATTTAATGCGAGAAACACGTTTTCTGGGGTTTTCACCACACCACAGTTCGTTGGATGTGCAGAACCGGAGATATCTTGGTTTTCGTGGGGTTTCAAGCTGAGATATGCATTTTCTGCGATAATCTTGGTGAGACCTCTGTCCGAAGTATGCAGAAACATCGAGATCGCACTTTTCGACCTATTTAATGCGAGAAACACGTTATCTGGTGTTTTCACCACTCCACAGCGCGTTTGATATGCAGAACCAGCGATATCTTGGTTTTCGTGGGGTTTCAAGCTGAGATATGCATTTTCTACGATAATCTTGATGAGACTTCTGTCCGAAGTATGCTTAATCATCGAGATCGCTCGTTTCGAGCTATTTAATGCGAGAAACACGTTATCTGGTGTTTTCACCACTCCACAGTGCGTATGATATGCAGAACCGACGATATCTGGGTTTTCGTGGGGTTTCAAGTTGAGATATGCATTTTCTACGATAATCTTGGAGAAACATCTGTCCGATGTATGCAGAAACATCAAGAGCGCTCTTTTCGAGATATTTAATGCGAGAAACACGTTTTCTGGGGTTTTCACCACACCACAGTTCGTTGGATGTGCAGAACCGGAGATATCTTGGTTTTCGTGGGGTTTCAAGCTGAGATATGCATTTTCTGCGATAATCTTGGTGAGACCTCTGTCCGAAGTATGCAGAAACATCGAGATCGCACTTTTCGACCTATTTAATGCGAGAAACACGTTATCTGGTGTTTTCACCACTCCACAGCGCGTTTGATATGCAGAACCAGCGATATCTTGGTTTTCGTGGGGTTTCAAGCTGAGATATGCATTTTTTACGATAATCTTGATGAGACTTCTGTCCGAAGTAAGCTTAATCATCGAAATCGCTCGTTTCGACCTATTTAATGCGAGAAACACGATATCTGGTGTTTTCAACACTCCACAGTGCGTATGATATGCAGAACCGACGATGTTTGGTTTTCGTCGGGTTTCAAGTTGAGATATGCATTTTCTACGATAATCTTGGTAAAACATCTGTCGGAAGTATGCAGAAACATCAAGAGCGCTCTTTTCGAGCAATTTAATGCGAGAAACACGTTTTCTGGGGTTTTCACCACACCACAGTTCGTTGGATGTGCAGACCCGGAGATATCTTGGTTTTCGTGGGGTTTCAAGCTGAGATATGCATTTTCTGCGATAATCTTGGTGAGACCTCTGTCCGAAGTATGCAGAATCATCGAGATCGCACTTTTCGAGCTATTTAATGCGCGAAACACGTTATCTGGTGTTTTCAGCACTCCACAGTGCGTTTGATATGCAGAACCAGCGATATCTTGGTTTTCGTGGGGATTCAAGCTGAGATATGCAATTTCTGCGATAATCTTGGTGAGACTTCTGTCCGAAGTATGCTTAATCATCGAGATCGCCGTTTCGAGCTATTTAGTGCGAGAAACACGTTATCTGGTGTTTTCACCACTCCACAGTGCGTATGATATGCAGAACCGACTATAACTTGGTTTTCGTGGGGTTTCAAGCTCAGATATGCATTTTCTGCGATAATCTTGGTGAGACTTCTCTCCGAAGTATGCAGAGTCCTCGAGATCGCACTTTTCGAGCTATTTAATGCGAGAAACACGTTTTCTGGGGTTTTCGACCACTCCACAGTTCGCTGGATATGCAGAACAGGAGATATCTTGGTTTTCGTGGGGTTTCTAGAAGAGATGTGCATTTTCCGCGATAATCATGTTGAGACTTCTGTTAGAAGTATGCAGAATCATCGAGATCGCACTTTTCGATCTATTTAATGCCAGAAACACGTTGTCTGGTGTTTTCACCACTCCACAGGTGGTTTGATATGCAGAACCGGCGATGTTTGGTTTTCGTGGGGTTTCAAGCTGAGATATGCATTTTCTGCGATCATCTTGGTGAGACCTCTGTCCGAAGTATTCAGAAACATCGAGATCGCTTTTTTCGACCTATTTAATGCGAGAAACACGTTATCTGGTGTTTTCACCACTCCACAGTGCGTTTGATATGCAGAACCAGCGATATCTTGGTTTTCGTGGGGTTTCAAGCTGAGATATGCATTTTTTACGATAATCTTGGTGAGACTTCTGTCCGAAGTATGCAGAATCATCGAGATCGCACTTTTCGAGCTATTTATTGCGAGAAACACGTTATCTGGTGTTTTCAGCACTCCACAGTGCGTTTGATATGCAGAACCAGCGATATCTGGGTTTTCGTGGGGTTTCAAGCTGAGATATGCATTTTTTACGATAATCTTGATGAGACTTCTGTCCGAAGTATGCTTAATCATCGAGATGGCTCGTTTGGACCTATTTAATGCGAGAAACACGTTATCTGGTGTTTTCACCACTCCACAGTGCGTATGATATGCAGAACCGGCGATATCTTGGTTTTCGTGGGGTTTCAAGCTGAGATATGCATTATCTGCTATAATCTTGGTGAGACTTCTGTTAGAAGTATGCAGAATCATCGAGATCGCACTTTTCGATCTATTTAATGCGAGAAACACGTTGTCTGGTGTTTTCACCACTCCACAGTTGGTTTGATATGCAGAACCGGCGATGTTTGGTTTTCGTCGGGTTTCAAGCTGAGATATGCATTTTCTACGGTAATCTTGGTGAAACATCTGTCCGAAGTATGCAGAAACATCAAGAGCGCTCTTTTCGAGTTATTAATGCGAGAAACACGTTTTCTGGGGTTTTCACCACACCACAGTTCGTTGGATGTGCAGAACCGGAGATATCTTGGTTTTCGTGGGGTTTCAAGGTGAGATATGCATTTTCTGCGATAATCTTGGTGAGACCTCTGTCCGAAGTATGCAGAAACATCGAGATCGCACTTTTCGACCAATTTAATGCGAGAAACACGTTATCTGGTGTTTTCACCGCTCCACAGCGCGTTTGATATGCAGAACCAGCGATATCTTGGTTTTCGTGGGGTTTCAAGCTGAGATATGCATTTTTTACGATAATCTTGATGAGACTTCTGTCCGAAGTAAGCTTAATCATCGAAATCGTTCGTTTCGACCTATTTAATGCGAGAAACACGTTATCTGGTGTTTTCACCACTCCACAGTGCGTATGATATGCAGAACCGACGATGTTTGGTTTTCGTCGGGTTTCAAATTGAGATATGCATTTTCTACGATAATCTTGGTAAAACATCTGTCAGAAGTATGCAGAAACATCAAGAGCGCTCTTTTCGAGCAATTTAATGCGAGAAACACGTTTTCTGGGGTTTTCACCACACCACAGTTCGTTGGATGTGCAGACCCGGAGATATCTTGGTTTTCGTGGGGTTTCAAGCTGAGATATGCATTTTCTGCGATAATCTTGGTGAGACCTCTGTCCGAAGTATGCAGAATCATCGAGATCGCACTTTTCGAGATATTTAATGCGCGAAACACGTTATCTGGTGTTTTCAGCACTCCACAGTGCGTTTGATATGAAGAACCAGCGATATCTTGGTTTTCGTGGGGATTCAAGCTGAGATATGCAATTTCTGCGATAATCTTGGTGAGACTTCTGTCCGAAGTATGCTTAATCATCGAGATCGCTCGTTTCGAGCTATTTAGTGCGAGAAACACGTTATCTGGTGTTTTCACCACTCCACAGTGCGTATGATATGCAGAACCGACTATAACTTGGTTTTCGTGGGGTTTCAAGCTCAGATATGCATTTTCTGCGATAATCTTGGTGAGACTTCTCTCCGAAGTATGCAGAGTCCTCGAGATCGCACTTTTCGAGCTATTTAATGCGAGAAACACGTTTTCTGGGGTTTTCGACCACTCCACAGTTCGCTGGATATGCAGAACAGGAGATATCTTGGTTTTCGTGGGGTTTCTAGAAGAGATGTGCATTTTCCGCGATAATCATGTTGAGACTTCTGTTAGAAGTATGCAGAATCATCGAGATCGCACTTTTCGATCTATTTAATGCCAGAAACACGTTGTCTGGTGTTTTCACCACTCCACAGGTGGTTTGATATGCAGAACCGGCGATGTTTGGTTTTCGTGGGGTTTCAAGCTGAGATATGCATTTTCTGCGATCATCTTGGTGAGACCTCTGTCCGAAGTATTCAGAAACATCGAGATCGCTTTTTTCGACCTATTTAATGCGAGAAACACGTTATCTGGTGTTTTCACCACTCCACAGTGCGTTTGATATGCAGAACCAGCGATATCTTGGTTTTCGTGGGGTTTCAAGCTGAGATATGCATTTTTTACGATAATCTTGGTGAGACTTCTGTCCGAAGTATGCAGAATCATCGAGATCGCACTTTTCGAGCTATTTATTGCGAGAAACACGTTATCTGGTGTTTTCAGCACTCCACAGTGCGTTTGATATGCAGAACCAGCGATATCTGGGTTTTCGTGGGGTTTCAAGCTGAGATATGCATTTTTTACGATAATCTTGATGAGACTTCTGTCCGAAGTATGCTTAATCATCGAGATGGCTCGTTTGGACCTATTTAATGCGAGAAACACGTTATCTGGTGTTTTCACCACTCCACAGTGCGTATGATATGCAGAACCGGCGATATCTTGGTTTTCGTGGGGTTTCAAGCTGAGATATGCATTATCTGCTATAATCTTGGTGAGACTTCTGTTAGAAGTATGCAGAATCATCGAGATCGCACTTTTCGATCTATTTAATGCGAGAAACACGTTGTCTGGTGTTTTCACCACTCCACAGTTGGTTTGATATGCAGAACCGGCGATGTTTGGTTTTCGTCGGGTTTCAAGCTGAGATATGCATTTTCTACGGTAATCTTGGTGAAACATCTGTCCGAAGTATGCAGAAACATCAAGAGCGCTCTTTTCGAGTTATTAATGCGAGAAACACGTTTTCTGGGGTTTTCACCACACCACAGTTCGTTGGATGTGCAGAACCGGAGATATCTTGGTTTTCGTGGGGTTTCAAGGTGAGATATGCATTTTCTGCGATAATCTTGGTGAGACCTCTGTCCGAAGTATGCAGAAACATCGAGATCGCACTTTTCGACCAATTTAATGCGAGAAACACGTTATCTGGTGTTTTCACCGCTCCACAGCGCGTTTGATATGCAGAACCAGCGATATCTTGGTTTTCGTGGGGTTTCAAGCTGAGATATGCATTTTTTACGATAATCTTGATGAGACTTCTGTCGGAAGTAAGCTTAATCATCGAAATCGTTCGTTTCGACCTATTTAATGCGAGAAACACGTTATCTGGTGTTTTCACCACTCCACAGTGCGTATGATATGCAGAACCGACGATGTTTGGTTTTCGTCGGGTTTCAAATTGAGATATGCATTTTCTACGATAATCTTGGTAAAACATCTGTCAGAAGTATGCAGAAACATCAAGAGCGCTCTTTTCGAGCAATTTAATGCGAGAAACACGTTTTCTGGGGTTTTCACCACACCACAGTTCGTTGGATGTGCAGACCCGGAGATATCTTGGTTTTCGTGGGGTTTCAAGCTGAGATATGCATTTTCTGCGATAATCTTGGTGAGACCTCTGTCCGAAGTATGCAGAATCATCGAGATCGCACTTTTCGAGATATTTAATGCGCGAAACACGTTATCTGGTGTTTTCACCGCTCCACAGCGCGTTTGATATGCAGAACCAGCGATATCTGGGTTTTCGTGGGGTTTCAAGCTGAGATATGCATTTTTTACGATAATCTTGATGAGACTTCTGTCCGAAGTATGCTTAATCATCGAGATGGCTCGTTTGGACCTATTTAATGCGAGAAACACGTTATCTGGTGTTTTCACCACTCCACAGTGCGTATGATATGCAGAACCGGCGATATCTTGGTTTTCGTGGGGTTTCAAGCTGAGATATGCATTATCTGCTATAATCTTGGTGAGACTTCTGTCCGAAGTATGCAGAATCATCGAGATCGCTCTTTTCGAGCTATTTAATGCGAGAAGCAAGTTATCTGGTGTTTTCACCACTCCACAGTGCGTTTGATATGCAGAACCAGCGATATCTTGGTTTTTGTGGGGTTTCAAGCTCAGATATGCATTTTCTGCGATAATCTTGGTGAGACTTCTGTCAGAAGTATGCAGAATCATCGAGATCGCACTTTTCGAGCTATTTAATGCGAGAAACACGTTATCTGGTGTTTTCACCACTCCACAGTTGGTTTGATATGCAGAACCGGCGATGTTTGGTTTTCGTCGGGTTTCAAGCTCAGATATGCTTTATCTGCGATAATCATGGTGAGACTTCTGTTAGAAGTATGCAGAATCATCGAGTTCGTACTTTTCGAGCTATTTAATGCGAGAAACACGTATTCTGGGGTTTTCACCACTCCACAGTTCGTTGGATATGCAGAACAGGTGATATCTTGGTTTTCGTGGGGTTTCTAGCAGAGAAATGCATTTTCTGCGATAATCATGGTGAGACTTCTGTTAGAAGTATGCAGAACATCGAGATCGCACTTTTCGATCTATTTAATGCGAGAAACACGTTGTCTGGTGTTTTCACCACTCCACAGTTGGATTGATATGCAGAACCGGCGATGTTTGGTTTTCGTCGGGTTTCAAGTTGAGATATGCATTTTTTACGATAATCATGGTGAGACTTCTGTCCGAAGTATGCAGAATCATCGAGATCGCACTTTTCGAGCTATTTAATGCGAGAAACACGTTCTCTGGTGTTTTCAGCTCTCCACAGTGCGTTTGATATGCAGAACCAGCGATATCTGGGTTTTCGTGGGGTTTCAAGCTGAGATATGCATTTTTTACGATAATCTTGATGAGACTTCTGTCCGAAGTATGCTTAATCATCGAGATGGCTCGTTTGGAGCTATTTAATGCGAGAAACACGTTATCTGGTGTATTCACCACTCCACAGTGCGTATGATATGCAGAACCGGCGATATCTTGGTTTTCGTGGGGTTTCAAGCTGAGATATGCATTATCTGCGATAATCATGGTGAGACTTCTGTTAGAAGTATGCAGAATCATCGAGATCGCACTTTTCGATCTATTTAATGCGTGAAACACGTTGTCTGGTGTTTTCACCACTCCACAGTTGGTTTGATATGCAGAACCGGCGATGTTTGGTTTTCGTCGGGTTTCAAGCTGAGATATGCATTTTCTACGGTAATCTTGGTGAAACATCTGTCCGAAGTATGCAGAAACATCAAGAGCGCTCTTTTCGAGCTATTTAATGCGAGAAACACGTTTTCTGGTGTTTTCACCACACCACAGTTCGTTGGATGTGCAGAACCGGAGATATCTTGGTTTTCATGGGGTTTCAAGCTGAGATATGCATTTTCTGCGATAATCTTGGTGGGACTTCTGTTAGAAGTATGCAGAACATCGAGATCGCACTTTTCGATCTATTTAATGCGAGAAACACGTTGTCTGGTGTTTTCACCACTCCACAGTTGGATTGATATGCAGAACCAGCGATATCTTGGTTTTCGTGGGGTTTCAAGCTCAGATATGCATTTTCTGCGATAATCTTGGTGAGACTTCTGTCAGAAGTATGCAGAATCATCGAGATCGCACTTTTCGAGCTATTTAATGCGAGAAACACGTTATCTGGTGTTTTCACCACTCCACAGTGCGTTTGATATGCAGAACCGGCGATATCTTGGTTTTTGTGGGTTTTCAAACTGAGATATGCATTTTTTACGATAATCTTGGTGAGACTTCTGTCCGAAGTATGCAGAAACATCGAGATCGCTCTTTTCGACCTATTTAATGCGAGAAACACGTTATCTGGTGTTTTCAGCACTCCACAGTGCGTTTGATATGCAGAACCAGCGATATCTGGGTTTTCGTGGGGTTTCAAGCTGAGATATGCATTTTTTACGATAATCTTGATGAGTCTCCTGTCCGAAGTATGCTTAATCATCGAGATGGCTCGTTTGGACCTATTTAATGCGAGAAACACGTTATCTGGTGTTTTCACCACTCCACAGTGCGTATGATATGCAGAACCGGCGATATCTTGGTTTTCGTGGGGTTTCAAGCTGAGATATGCCTTATCTGCGATAATCATGGTGAGACTTCTGTTAGAAGTATGCAGAATCATCGAGATCGCACTTTTCGATCTATTTAATGCGAGAAACACGTTGTCTGGTGTTTTCACCACTCCACAGTTGGTTTGATATGCAGAACCGGCGATGTTTGGTTTTCGTCGGGTTTCAAGCTCAGATATGCATTTTCTTCGGTAATCTTGGTGAAACATCTGTCCGAAGTATGCAGAAACATCAAGAGCGCTCTTTTCGAGCTATTTAATGCGAGAAACACGTTTTCTGGGGTTTTCACCACACCACAGTTCGTTGGATGTGCAGAACCGGAGATATCTTGGTTTTCGTGGGGTTTCAAGCTGAGATATGCATTTTCTGCGATAATCTTTGTGAGACTTCTGTTAGAAGTATGCAGAACATCGAGATCGCACTTTTCGATCTATTTAATGCGAGAAACACGTTGTCTGGTGTTTTCACCACTCCACAGTTGGTTTGATATGCAGAACCGGCGATGTTTGGTTTTCGTGGGGTTTCTAGCAGGGATATGCATTTTCTGCGATAATCATTGTGAGACTTCTGTTAGAAGTATGCAGAATCATCGAGATCGCACTTTTCGATCTATTTAATGCGAGAAACACGTTGTCTGGTGTTTTCACCACTCCACAGTTGGTTTGATATGCAGAACCAGCGATATCTTGGTTTTCGTGGGGTTTCAAGCCGAGATATGCATTTTTTACGATAATCTTGATGAGACTTCTGTCCGAAGTATGCAGAATCATCGAGATCGCTCGTTTCGAGCTATTTAATTCGAGAAACACGTTATCTGGTGTTTTCAGCACTCCGCAGTGCGTTTGATATGCAGAACCACCGATATCTGGGTTTTCGTGGGGTTTCAAGCTGAGATATGCATTTTTTACGATAATCTTGATGAGACTTCTGTCCGAAGTATGCTTAATCATCGAAATCGCACGTTTGAACCTATTTAATGCGAGAAACACGTTATCTGGTGTTTTCACCACTCCACAGTGCGTATGATATGCAGAACCGATGATATCTTGGTTTTCGTGGGGTTTCAAGCTGAGATATGCATTATCTGCGATAATCTTGGTGAGACTTCTGTCCGAAGTATGCTTAATCATCGAGATCGCACGTTTCGACCTATTTAATGCGAGAAACACGTTATCTGGTGTTTTCACCACTCCACAGTGCGTATGATATGCAGAACCGGCGATATCTTGGTTTTCGTGGGGTTTCAAGCTGAGATATGCTTTATCTGCGATAATCTTGATGAGACTTCTGTCCGAAGTATGCTTAATCATCGAGATCGCTCATTTCGACCTATTTAATGCGAGACACACGTTATCTGGTGTTTTCACCACTCCACAGTGCGTATTATATGCAGAACCGGCGATATCTTGGTTTTCGTGGGGGTTCAAGCTGAGATATGCATTTTCTGCGATAAGCTTGGTGAGACATTTGTCCGAAGTATGCAGAAACATCGAGAGCGCACTTTTCGAGCTATTTAATGCGAGAAACACGTTTTCTGGGGTTTTCACCACTCCACAGTTATTTGGATATGCAGAACAGGAGATATCTTGGTTTGCGTGGGGTTTCTAGCAGAGATATGCATTTTCTGCGATAATCTTGGTGAGATTTCTGTTAGAAGTATGCAGAATCATCGAGATCGCTCTTTTCGAGCTATTTAATGCGAGAAACACGTTATCTGGTGTTTTCACCACTCCACAGTGCGTATGATATGCAGAACCGGCGATATCTTGGTTTTTGTGGGGGTTCAAGCTGAGATATGCATTTTTTACGATAATCTTGGTGAGACTTCTGTCCGAAGTATGCTTAATCATCGAGATCGCTCTATTCGAGCTATTTAATGCGAGAAACACGTTATATGGTGTTTTCAGCACTCCACAGTACGTTGGATATACAGAACAGGAGATATCTTGGTTTTCGTGGGGTTTCTAGCAGAGATATGCATTTTCTGCGATAATCATGGTGAGAGTTCTGTTAGAAGTATGCAGAATCATCGAGATCGCACTTTTCGATCTATTTAATGCAAGAAACACGTTGTCTGGTGTTTTCACCACTCCACAGTGCGTATGATATGCAGAACCGGCGATATCTTGGTTTTCGTGGGGTTTCAAGCTGAAATATGCATTTTCTGCGATAATCTTTGTGTTTCATCTATGAGAAGTATGCAGAATCATCCAGAACGCTCTTTTCGAGCTAGTAAATGCGAAAAACCCGTTTTCTGGTGTTTTCTGCATTCCACTGAGAGTTTCACATGCGGAAACTGCGGTATCTTCGGTTTCGTTGGGTTTCCAGATGAGATATGCATTTTCAGTGACAATTTTGGATATTCTTCTGTGACAAGTGTGCAGAATCACCGAAATCGCTGTTTTCGTGCTATTGAATTCGAAAAACACGTTTTCTGGTGTTTTCAGCAATCCACAGAGCGTTTGATATGCCGAAACTGCGATATCTTCGTTTTCGTGGGGTTTCCAGCTGAGACATGCATTTTCTACGATAATCTCGGATATTCTTCTGTGAGAAGTTTGCAGAATCACAGAAATCGCTGTTTTCGTGCTATTTAATGCGGAAAACTCGTTTTCACGTGTGTTCAGCACTCCACAGTGCGTTTGACATGCGGATACAGCGATATCTTCGGTTTCGTTGGGTTTCCAGATGAGATATGCATTTTCAGTGATAATGTTCATGATTCTTCTGTGACAAGTGTGCAGAATCACCGAAATTGCAGTTTTCTTGCTATTGAATTCGAAAAACACGTTTTATGTTGTTTTCAGCACTCCGCAGTGCGTTTGATATGCGGAAACAGCGATATCTTCGTTTTCGTGGGGTTGCCAGCTCAGACATGAATTTTCAGTGATAATCCTCATGATTCTTCTCTGACAAGTGTAGAATCACCGAAATCGCTGTTTTCGTGCTATTGAATGCGAAAAACAACTTTTGTGGTGTTTTCAGCACTCCACAGTGCGTTTGACATGCGGAAACTGCAATATCTTCGGTTTTCGTTGGGTTTCCAGATGAGATATGCATTTTCAGTGATAATCCTCATGATTCTTCTGTGACAAGTGTAGAATCACCGAAATCGCTGTTTTCGTGCTATTTAATGCGAAAAACACGTTTTCTGGTGTTTTCAACATTCCACAGTGCGTATGATATGCGGAAACAGCGATATCTTCGTTTTCGTGGGGTTGCCAGCAGAGACATGCATTTTCAGTGATAATCTTCGAGTGTCTCCTGTGACAAGCGTGCAGAATAATCGAAATCGCTGTTTTCGTGCTATTTAATGCAATAAACACGTTTTCATGTGTTTTCAGCACTCCACAGTGCGTTTGACATTCGGATACAGCGATATCTTCGGATTCGTTGGGTTTCCAGATGAGATATGCATTTTCAGTGATAATGTTCATGATTCTTCTGTGACAAGTGTGCAGAATCACCGAGATCGCTGTTTTGGTGCTCTTCAATGTGAAAAACATGTTTTGTGGTGTTTTCAACATTCCACAGTGCGTTTGATATGCGGAAACTGCGATATCTTCGGTTTCGTTGGGTTTCCAGATGAGATATGCATTTTCAGTGATAATGTTCATGATTCTTCTGTGACAAGTGTGCAGAATCACCGAGATCGCTGTTTTGGTGCTCTTCAATGTGAAAAACACGTTTTCAGGTGTTTTCAGCACTCCACAGTGCGTTCGACATTCGGATACAGCGATATCTTCGGTTACGTTGGGTTTCCAGCTATGATATGCATTTTCAGTTATAATCTTCAGGATTCTTCTGTGACAAGTGTAGAATCACCGAAATCGCTGTTTTCGTGCTATTTCATGCGAAAAACTCGTTTTCTGGTGTTTTCAGCACTCCACAGTGCGTTTGATATGCGGAAACTGCGATATCTTCGGTTTCGTTGGGTTTCCAGCTAAGACATGCATTTTCAGTGATAATCTTCGAGTTTCTTCTGTGACAAGCGTGCAGAATCACAGAAATCGCTGTTTTCGTGCTATTTACTGCGAAAAACTCGTTTTCTCGTGTGTTCAGCACTCCACAGTGCGTTTGACATGCGAATACGGCGATATCTTCGGTTTCGTTGATTTTCCAGCTGACATATGCATTTTCAGTGATAATCCTCTTGATTCTTCTGTGACAAGTGTAGAATCACCGAAATCGCTGTTTTCGTGCTATTGAATGCGAAAAACAACTTTTGTGGTGTTTTCAGCACTCCACAGTGCGTTTGACATGCGGAAACTGCAATATCTTCGGTTTTCGTTGGGTTTCCAGATGAGATATGCATTTTCAGTGATAATCCTCATGATTCTTCTGTGACAAGTGTAGAATCACCGAAATCGCTGTTTTCGTGCTATTTAATGCGAAAAACACGTTTTCTGGTGTTTTCAACATTCCACAGTGCGTATGATATGCGGAAACAGCGATATCTTCGTTTTCGTGGGGTTGCCAGCAGAGACATGCATTTTCAGTGATAATCTTCGAGTGTCTCCTGTGACAAGCGTGCAGAATAATCGAAATCGCTGTTTTCGTGCTATTTAATGCGGAAAACTCGTTTTCTCGTGTGTTCAGCACTCCACAGTGCGTTTGACATGCGGATACAGCGATATCTTCGGTTTCGTTGGGTTTCCAGATGAGATATGCATTTTCAGTGATAATGTTCATGATTCTTCTGTGACAAGTGTGCAGAATCACCGAGATCGCTGTTTTGGTGCTCTTCAATGTGAAAAACACGTTTTGTGGTGTTTTCAACATTCCACAGTGCGTTTGATATGCGGAAACTGCGATATCTTCGGTTTCGTTGGGTTTCCAGATGAGATATGCATTATCAGTGACAATCTTGGATATTCTTCTGTGACAAGTGTGCAGAATCACCGAAATTGCAGTTTTCTTGCTATTGAATTCGAAAAACACGTTTTATGGTGTTTTCAGCACTCCGCAGTGCGTTTGATATGCGGAAACAGCGATATCTTCGTTTTCGTGGGGTTGCCAGCTCGGACATGAATTTTCAGTGATAATCCTCATGATTCTTCTGTGACAAGTGTAGAATCACCGAAATCGCTGTTTTCGTGCTATTTAATGCGAAAAACACGTTTTCAGGTGTTTTCAGCACTCCACAGTGCGTTCGACATTCGGATACAGCGATATCTTCGGTTACGTTGGGTTTCCAGCTATGATATGCATTTTCAGTTATAATGTTCAGGATTCTTCTGTGACAAGTGTAGAATCACCGAAATCGCTGTTTTCGTGCTATTTAATGCGGAAAACTCGTTTTCTCGTGTGTTCAGCACTCCACAGTGCGTTTGACATGCGGATACAGCGATATCTTCGGTTTCGTTGGGTTTCCAGATGAGATATGCATTTTCAGTGACAATCTTGGATATTCTTCTGTGACAAGTGTGCAGAATCACCGAAATTGCAGTTTTCTTGCTATTGAATTCGAAAAACACGTTTTATGGTGTTTTCAGCACTCCGCAGTGCGTTTGATATGCAGAACCAGCGATATCTTGGTTTTCGTGGGGTTTCAAGCTCAAATATGCATTTTTTGCGATAATCTTGGTGAGACTTCTGTCCGAAGTATGCAGAATCATCAAGATCGTACTTTTAGAGCTATTTAATGCGAGAAACACGTTTTCTGGGGTTTTCACCACTCCACAGTTCGTTGGATATGCAGAACAGGAGATATCTTGGATTTCGTCGGGGTTCAAGCTGAGATATGTTTTTCTACGATAATCTTGGTGAGACTTCTGTCAGAAGTATGCAGAATCATCGGGATCGCTCTTTTCGAGCTATTTAATGCGAGAAAAACGTTATCTGGTGTTTTCACCACTCCGCAGTGCGTTTGATATGCAGAACCGGCGACATCTTGGATTTCGTCGGGGTTCAAGCTGAGATATGCATTTTCTGCGATAATATTGGTGAGACTTCAGACAGAAGTATGCAGAATCATCTAGATCGCTCTTTTCGAGCTATTTAATGCGAAAAACACGTTTCCTGGTGTTTTCAGAACTTCACGGTGCGTTTGATATGCGGAAACTGCGATATCTTCGTTTTCTTGGGGTTGCCAGCTCGGACAAGAATTTTCAGTGATAATCCTCATGATTCTTCTGTGACAAGTGTAGAATCACCGAAATCGCTGTTTTCGTGCTATTTAATGCGAAAAACACGTTTTCTCGTGTGTTCAGCACTCCACAGTGCGTTTGACATGCGGATACGGCGATATCTTCGGTTTCGTTGGGTTTCCAGCTATGATATGCATTTTCAGTTATAATCTTCAGGATTCTTCTGTGACAAGTGTAGAATCACCGAAATCGCTGTTTTCGTGCTATTTAATGCGGAAAACTCGTTTTCTCGTGTGTTCAGCACTCCACAGTGCGTTTGACATGCGGATACGGCGATATCTTCGGTTTCGTTGGGTTTCCAGATGAGCTATGCATTTTCAGTGATAATCTTCATGATTCTTCTGTGACAAGTGTGCAGAATCACCGAAATCGCTGTTTTCGTGCTATTGAATGCGAAAAACAACTTTTGTGGTGTTTTCAGCACTCCACAGTGCGTTCGACATTCGGATACAGCGATATCTTCGGTTACGTTGGGTTTCCAGCTATGATATGCATTTTCAGTGATAATCCTCATGATTCTTCTGTGACAAGTGTGCAGAATCACAGAAATCGCTGTTTTCGTGCTATTTACTATGAAAAACTCGTTTTCTCGTGTGTTCAGCACTCCACAGTGCGTTTGACATGCGGATACGACGATATCTTCGGTTTCGTTGGGTTTCCAGATGAGATATGCATTTTCAGTGATAATCCTCATGATTCTTCTGTGACAAGTGTAGAATCACCGAAATCGCTGTTTTCGTGCTATTTAATGCGAAAAACACGTTTTCTGGCGTTTTCAGCACGTCACAGTGCGTTTGATATGCGGAAACTGCGATATCTTCGTTTTCGTGGGGTTTCCAGCTAAGATATGCAGTTTCTACGATAATCTTGGATATTCTTCTGTGAGAAGCTTGCAGAATCACAGAAATCGCTGTTTTCGTGCTATTTACTGCGAAAAACTTGTTTTCTCGTGTGTTCAGCACTCCACAGTGCGTTTGACATGCGGATACGGCGATATCTTCGTTTTCGTTGCGTTTCCAGATAAGCTATGCATTTTCAGTGATAATCTTCATGATTCTGCTGTTACAAGAGTGCAGAATCACCGAAATCGCTGTGGTCGTGCTATTGAATGCGAAAAACCCGTTTTCTGGTGCTTTCTGCACTCCACTGAGAGTTTCACATGCGGAAACTGCGGTAGCGTCGGTTTCGTTGGGTTTCCATTTGAGATATGCATTTTCTACGAGAATCTTGGATATGCTTCGGTGAGAAGTATGCAGAATCTCCGAAATCGCTGTTTTCGTGCTATTTAATGCGAAAAACACGTTTTCTGGTATTTTCAGAACTTCACACTGCGTTTGATATGCGGAAACTGCGATATCTTCGTTTTCGTGGGGTTTCCAGCTAAGACATGCATTTTCAGTGATAATCTTCGAGTTTCTTCTGTGACAAGCGTGCAGAATAACCGAAATCGCTGTTTTCGTGCTATTTAATGCGAAAAACACGTTTTCTAGCGTTTTCAGCACGTCACAGTGCGTTTGACATGCGGAAACTGCGATATCTTCGTTTTCGTGGGGTTTCCAGCTAAGATATGCAGTTTCTACGATAATCTTGGATATTCTTCTGTGAGAAGCTTGCAGAATCACAGAAATCGCTGTTTTCGTGCTATTGAATGCGAAAAACAACTTTTGTGGTGTTTTCAGCACTCCACAGTGCGTTTGACATGCGGAAACTGCAATATCTTCGGTTTTCGTTGGGTTTCCAGATGAGATATGCATTTTCAGTGACAATTTTGGATATTCTTCTGTGACAAGTGTGCAGAATCACCGAAATCGCTGTTTTCGTGCTATTGAATTCGAAAAACACGTTTTCTGGTGTTTTCAGCAATCCACAGAGCGTTTGATATGCCGAAACTGCGATATCTTCGTTTTCGTGTGGTTTCCAGCTGAGACATGCATTTTCTACGATAATCTCGGATATTCTTCTGTGAGAAGTTTGCAGAATCACAGAAATCGCTGTTTTCGTGCTATTTAATGCGGAAAACTCGTTTTCTCGTGTGTTCAGCACTCCACAGTGCGTTTGACATGCGGATACAGCGATATCTTCGGTTTCGTTGGGTTTCCAGATGAGATATGCATTTTCAGTGATAATCCTCCTGATTCTTCTGTGACAAGTGTGCAGAATCACCGAAATCGCTGTTTTCGTGCTATTTAATGCGAAAAACACGTTTTCTGGCGTTTTCAGCACGTCACAGTGCGTTTGATATGCGGAAACTGCGATATCTTCGGTTTCGTCGGGTTTCCAGCTAAGACATGCATTTTCAGTGATAATCTTCGAGTTTCTTCTGTGACAAGCGTGCAGAATCACAGAAATCCCTGTTTTCGTGCTATTTACTGCGAAAAACTCGTTTTCTCGTGAGTTCAGCACTCCACAGTGCGTTTGACATGCGAATACGGCGATATCTTCGGTTTCGTTGGGTTTCCAGCTGACATATGCATTTTCAGTGATAATCTTCGAGTGTCTCCTGTGACAAGCGTGCAGAATAATCGAAATCGCTGTTTTCGTGCTATTTAATGCAATAAACACGTTTTCATGTGTTTTCAGCACTCCACAGTGCGTTTGACATTCGGATACAGCGATATCTTCGGATTCGTTGGGTTTCCAGCTATGATATGCATTTTCAGTTATAATCTTCATGATTCTTCTGTGACAAGTGTAGAATCACCGAAATCGCTGTTTTCGTGCTATTTAATGCGAAAAACCCGTTTTCTGGTGTTTTCTGCATTCCACTGAGAGTTTCACATGCGGAAACTGCGGTATCTTCGGTTTCGTTGGGTTTCCAGATGAGATATGCATTTTCAGTGACAATTTTGGATATTGTTCTGTGACAAGTGTGCAGAATCACCGAAATCGCTGTTTTCGTGCTATTGAATTCGAAAAACACGTTTTCTGGTGTTTTCAGCAATCCACAGAGCGTTTGATATGCCGAAACTGCGATATCTTCGTTTTCGTGTGGTTTCCAGCTGAGACATGATTTTCTACGATAATCTCGGATATTCTTCTGTGAGAAGTTTGCAGAATCACAGAAATCGCTGTTTTCGTGCTATTTAATGCGGAAAACTCGTTTTCTCGTGTGTTCAGCACTCCACAGTGCGTTTGACATGCGGATACAGCGATATCTTCGGTTTCGTTGGGTTTCCAGATGAGATATGCATTTTCAGTGATAATGTTCATGATTCTTCTGTGACAAGTGTGCAGAATCACCGAGATCGCTGTTTTGGTGCTCTTCAATGTGAAAATCACGTTTTGTGGTGTTTTCAATATTCCACAGTGCGTTTGATATGCGGAAACTGCGATATCTTCGGTTTCGTTGGGTTTCCAGATGAGATATGCATTTTCAGTGACAATCTTGGATATTCTTCTGTGACAAGTGTGCAGAATCACCGAAATTGCAGTTTTCTTGCTATTGAATTCGAAAAACACGTTTTATGGTGTTTTCAGCACTCCGCAGTGCGTTTGATATGCGGAAACAGCGATATCTTCGTTTTCGTGGGGTTGCCAGCTCAGACATGAATTTTCAGTGATAATCCTCATGATTCTTCTGTGACAAGTGTAGAATCACCGAAATCGCTGTTTTCGTGCTATTTAATGCGAAAAACACGTTTTCAGGTGTTTTCAGCACTCCACAGTGCGTTCGACATTCGGATACAGCGATATCTTCGGTTACGTTGGGTTTCCAGCTATGATATGCATTTTCAGTTATAATCTTCAGGATTCTTCTGTGACAAGTGTAGAATCACCGAAATCGCTGTTTTCGTGCTATTTAATGCGGAAAACTCGTTTTCTCGTGTGTTCAGCACTCCACAGTGCGTTTGACATGCGGATACAGCGATATCTTCGGTTTCGTTGGGTTTCCAGATGAGATATGCATTTTCAGTGATAATGTTCATGATTCTTTTGTGACAAGTGTGCAGAATCACCGAGATCGCTGTTTTGGTGCTCTTCAATGTGAAAAACACGTTTTGTGATGTTTTCAACATTCCACAGTGCGTATGATATGCGGAAACTGCGATATCTTCGGTTTCGTTGTGTTTCCAGATGAGATATGCATTTTCAGTGACAATCTTGGATATTCTTCTGTGACAAGTGTGCAGAATCACCGAAATTGCAGTTTTCTTGCTATTGAATTCGAAAAACACGTTTTATGGTGTTTTCAGCACTCCGCAGTGCGTTTGATATGCGGAAATAGCGATATCTTCGTTTTCGTGGGGTTGCCAGCTCAGACATGAATTGTCAGTGATAATCCTCATGATTCTTCTGTGATAAATGTAGAATCACCGAAATCGCTGTTTTCGTGCTATTTAATGCGAAAAACCCGTTTTCAGGTGTTTTCAGCACTCCACAGTGCGTTCGACATTCGGATACAGCGATATCTTCGGTTTTCGTTGGGTTTCCAGATGAGATATGCATTTTCAGTGTTAATCCTCATGATTCTTCTGTGACAAGTGTAGAATCACCGAAATCGCTGTTTTCGTGCTATTTAATGCGAAAAACACGTTTTCTGGTGTTTTCAACATTCCACAGTGCGTATGATATGCGGAAACAGCGATATCTTCGTTTTCGTGGGGTTGCCAGCAGAGACATGCATTTTCAGTGATAATCTTCGAGTGTCTCCTGTGACAAGCGTGCAGAATAATCGAAATCGCTGTTTTCGTGCTATTTAATGCAATAAACACGTTTTCATGTGTTTTCAGCACTCCACAGTGCGTTTGACATTCGGATACAGCGATATCTTCGGATTCGTTGGGTTTCCAGCTATGATATGCATTTTCAGTTATAATCTTCATGATTCTTCTGTGACAAGTGTAGAATCACCGAAATCGCTGTTTTCGTGCTATTTAATGCGAAAAACCCGTTTTCTGGTGTTTTCTGCATTCCACTGAGAGTTTCACATGCGGAAACTGCGGTATCTTCGGTTTCGTTGGGTTTCCAGATGAGATATGCATTTTCAGTGACAATCTTGGATATTCTTCTGTGACAAGTGTGCAGAATCACCGAAATTGCAGTTTTCTTGCTATTGAATTCGAAAAACACGTTTTATGGTGTTTTCAGCACTCCGCAGTGCGTTTGATATGCGGAAACAGCGATATCTTCGTTTTCGTGGGGTTGCCAGCTCAGACATGAATTTTCAGTGATAATCCTCATGATTCTTCTGTGACAAATGTAGAATCACCGAAATCGCTGTTTTCGTGCTATTTAATGCGAAAAACACGTTTTCAGGTGTTTTCAGCACTCCACAGTGCGTTCGACATTCGGATACAGCGATATGTTCGGTTACGTTGGGTTTCCAGCTATGATATGCATTTTCAGTTATAATCTTCAGGATTCTTCTGTGACAAGTGTAGAATCACCGAAATCGCTGTTTTCGTGCTATTTAATGCGAAAAACTCGTTTTCTGGTGTTTTCAGCACTCCACAGTGGGTTTGATATGCGGAAACTGCGATATCTTCGGTTTCGTTGGGTTTCCAGCTAAGACATGCATTTTCAGTGATAATCTTCGAGTTTCTTCTGTGACAAGCGTGCAGAATCACAGAAATCCCTGTTTTCGTGCTATTTACTGCGAAAAACTCGTTTTCTCGTGTGTTCAGCACTCCACAGTGCGTTTGACATGCGAATACGGCGATATCTTCGGTTTCGTTGGGTTTCCAGCTGACATATGCATTTTCAGTGATAATCCTCTTGATTCTTCTGTGACAAGTGTAGAATCACCGAAACCGCTGTTTTCGTGCTATTGAATGCGAAAAACAACTTTTGTGGTGTTTTCAGCACTCCACAGTGCGTTTGACATGCGGAAACTGCAATATCTTCGGTTTTCGTTGGGTTTCCAGATGAGATATGCATTTTCAGTGATAATCCTCATGATTCTTCTGTGACAAGTGTAGAATCACCGAAATCGCTGTTTTCGTGCTATTTAATGCGAAAAACACGTTTTCTGGTGTTTTCAACATTCCACAGTGCGTATGATATGCGGAAACAGCGATATCTTCGTTTTCGTGGGGTTGCCAGCAGAGACATGCATTTTCAGTGATAATCTTCGAGTGTCTCCTGTGACAAGCGTGCAGAATAATCGAAATCGCTGTTTTCGTGCTATTTAATGCAATAAACACGTATTCATGTGTTTTCAGCACTCCACAGTGCGTTTGACATTCGGATACAGCGATATCTTCGGATTCGTTGGGTTTCCAGCTATGATATGCATTTTCAGTTATAATCTTCATGATTCTTCTGTGACAAGTGTAGAATCACCGAAATCGCTGTTTTCGTGCTATTTAATGCGAAAAACCCGTTTTCTGGTGTTTTCTGCATTCCACTGAGAGTTTCACATGCGGAAACTGCGGTATCTTCGGTTTCGTTGGGTTTCCAGATGAGATATGCATTTTCAGTTACAATTTTGGATATTGTTCTGTGACAAGTGTGCAGAATGACCGAAATCGCTGTTTTCGTGCTATTGAATTCGAAAAACACGTTTTCTGGTGTTTTCAGCAATCCACAGAGCGTTTGATATGCCGAAACTGCGATATCTTCGTTTTCGTGTGGTTTCCAGCTGAGACATGCATTTTCTACGATAATCTCGGATATTCTTCTGTGAGAAGTTTGCAGAATCACAGAAATCGCTGTTTTCGTGCTATTTAATGCGGAAAACTCGTTTTCTCGTGTGTTCAGCACTCCACAGTGCGTTTGACATGCGGATACAGCGATATCTTCGGTTTCGTTGGGTTTCCAGATGAGATATGCATTTTCAGTGATAATGTTCATGATTCTTCTGTGACAAGTGTGCAGAATCACCGAGATCGCTGTTTTGGTGCTCTTCAATGTGAAAAACACGTTTTGTGGTGTTTTCAACATTCCACAGTGCGTTTGATATGCGGAAACTGCGATATCTTCGGTTTCGTTGGGTTTCCAGATGAGATATGCATTTTCAGTGACAATCTTGGATATTCTTCTGTGACAAGTGTGCAGAATCACCGAAATTGCAGTTTTCTTGCTATTGAATTCGAAAAACACGTTTTATGGTGTTTTCAGCACTCCGCAGTGCGTTTGATATGCGGAAATAGCGATATCTTCGTTTTCGTGGGGTTGCCAGCTCAGACATGAATTTTCAGTGATAATCCTCATGATTCTTCTGTGATAAGTGTAGAATCACCGAAATCGCTGTTTTCGTGCTATTTAATGCGAAAAACACGTTTTCAGGTGTTTTCAGCACTCCACAGTGCGTTTGACATGCGGATACAGCGATATCTTCGGTTTCGTTGGGTTTCCAGATGAGATATGCATTTTCAGTGTTAATCCTCATGATTCTTCTGTGACAAGTGTAGAATCACCGAAATCGCTGTTTTCGTGCTATTTAATGCGAAAAACACGTTTTCTGGTGTTTTCAACATTCCACAGTGCGTATGATATGCGGAAACAGCGATATCTTCGTTTTCGTGGGGTTGCCAGCAGAGACATGCATTTTCAGTGATAATCTTCGAGTTTCTTCTGTGACAAGCGTTCAGAATAACCGAAATCGCTGTTTTCCTGCTATTTAATGCGAAAAACACGTTTTCTGGTGTTTTCAGAGCTTCACTGTGAGTTTGATACGCGGAAACTGCGATATCTTCGGTTTCGTTGGGTTTCCAGATGAGATATGCGTTTTCAGTGATAATCTTCATGATTCTTCTGTGACAAGTGTGCAGAAATACCGAAATCGCTGTTTTCGTGCTATTTAATGCGAAATACACGTTTTCTGGTGTTTTCAGCACTCCACAGTGCTTTTGATACGCTGATACAGCGATATCTTCGTTTCCGTGGGGTTTACAGCTGGGACATGCATTTTCTACGATAAGCTTGGATATCCTTCCGCGAGAAGTATGCAGAATCGGCGAAATCGCTGTTTTCGTGCTATTTAATGCGAAAAACACGTTTTCTGGTGTTTTCAGCACTTCACAGTGCGTTTGACATGCGGCATCAGCGATATCTTCGTTTTCGTGGGGTTTCCAGCTGAGATATGCATTTCCTACGATAATCTTGGATATACTTCCGTGATAAGTATGCATAATCACCGAAATTGCAGTTTTCTTGCAATTGAATGCGAAAAACACGTTTTCTGGCGTTTTCAGCACTCCACAGTGCTTTTGATACGCTCCTACAGCGATATCTTCGTTTCCGTGGGGTTTCCAGCTGAGAAATGCATTTTCTACGATAATCTTGGATATCCTTCGTGGAGAAGTATGCAGAATCACCGAAAGCGCTGTTATCGTGCCGTTTAATGCGAAAAACACGTTTTCTGGTGTTTTCAGCACTTCACAGTGCGTTTGATATGCGGAAACTGCGATATCTTCGTTTTCGTGGGGTTTCCAGCTGACACATGCATTTTGTGCGATAATCTTGGATATTCTTCTGTGAGAAGTATGCAGAATCACCGAAATCGCTGGCTCGCAGCTATATAAAGCGAAATAACACGATTCCTGGTGTCCCAGCACTCCACAGTGCGTTTGACATTCGGATACAGCGATATCTTCGGTTTCGTTGGGTTTCCAGCTGGGACATGCATTTTGTGCGATAATCTTGGATATTCTTCTGTGAGAAGAATGCAGAATCACCGAAATCGCTGGCTCGCAGCTATATGAAGCGAAATAACACGATTCCTGGTGTCCCAGCACTCCACAGTGCGTTTGACATACGGATACAGCGATATCTACGGTTTCGTTGGGTTTCGAGCTGACATATGCATTTTCAGTGATCATCCTCATGATTCTTCTGTGACAAGTATGCAGAATCACCGAGATCGCAGTTTTGGTACTATTGAATGCGAAAAACACGTTTTATGGTGTTTTCAGCACTCCACAGTGCTCTTGATACGCTGATACAGCGATATCTTCGTTTCCGTGGGATTTCCAGCTGGGACATGCATTCTCTACGATAAGCTTGGATATACTTCCGTGAGAAGTCTGCATAATCACCGAAATTGCAGTTTTCTTGCTATTGAATTCGAAAACCACGTGGTCTGGCGTTTTCAGCACTTCACAGTGCGTTTGATATGCGGAAACTGCGATATCTTCGTTTCCGTGGGGTTTCCAGATGAGATATGCATTTTCAGTGACAATCTTGGATATTCTTCTGTGACAAGTGTGCAGAATAATCGAAATCGCTGTTTTCGTGCTATTTAATGCAATAAACACGTTTTCATGTGTTTTCAGCACTCCACAGTGCGTTTGACATTCGGATACAGCGATATCTTCGGATTCGTTGGGTTTCCAGCTATGATATGCATTTTCAGTTATAATCTTCATGATTCTTCTGTGACAAGTGTAGAATCACCGAAATCGCTGTTTTCGTGATATTTAATGCGAAAAACCCGTTTTCTGGTGTTTTCTGCATTCCACTGAGAGTTTCACATGCGGAAACTGCGGTATCTTCGGTTTCGTTGGGTTTCCAGATGAGATATGCATTTTCAGTGACAATCTTGGATATTCTTCTGTGACAAGTGTGCAGAATCACCGAAATTGCAGTTTTCTTGCTATTGAATTCGAAAAACACGTTTTATGGTGTTTTCAGCACTCCGCAGTGCGTTTGATATGCGGAAACAGCGATATCTTCGTTTTCGTGGGGTTGCCAGCTCAGACATGAATTTTCAGTGATAATCCTCATGATTCTCCTGTGACAAGTGTAGAATCACCGAAATCGCTGTTTTCGTGCTATTTAATGCGAAAAACACGTTTTCAGGTGTTTTCAGCACTCCACAGTGCGTTCGACATTCGGATACAGCGATATCTTCGGTTTTCGTTGGGTTTCCAGATGAGATATGCATTTTCAGTGATAATGTTCATGATTCTTTTGTGACAAGTGTGCAGAATCACCGAGATCGCTGTTTTGGTGCTCTTCAATGTGAAAAACACGTTTTGTGATGTTTTCAACATTCCACAGTGCGTATGATATGCGGAAACTGCGATATCTTCGGTTTCGTTGGGTTTCCAGATGAGATATGCATTTTCAGTGACAATCTTGGATATTCTTCTGTGACAAGTGTGCAGAATCACCGAAATTGCAGTTTTCTTGCTATTGAATTCGAAAAACACGTTTTATGGTGTTTTCAGCACTCCGCAGTGCGTTTGATATGCGGAAATAGCGATATCTTCGTTTTCGTGGGGTTGCCAGCTCAGACATGAATTTTCAGTGATAATCCTCATGATTCTTCTGTGATAAGTGTAGAATCACCGAAATCGCTGTTTTCGTGCTATTTAATGCGAAAAACACGTTTTCAGGTGTTTTCAGCACTCCACAGTGCGTTCGACATTCGGATATAGCGATATCTTCGGTTTTCGTTGGGTTTCCAGATGAGATATGCATTTTCAGTGTTAATCCTCATGATTCTTCTGTGACAAGTGTAGAATCACCGAAATCGCTGTTTTCGTGCTATTTACTGCGAAAAACTCGTTTTCTCGTGTGTTCAGCACTCCACAGTGCGTTTGACATGCGGATACGGCGATATCTTCGGTTTCGTTGGGTTTCCAGCTAACACATGCATTTTCAGTGATAATCTTCGAGTTTCGTCGGTGACAAGCGTGCAGAATAACCGAAATCGCTGTTTTCGTGCTATTTAATGCGAAAAACTCGTTTTCTCGTGTGTTCAGCACTCCACAGTGCGTTTGACATGCGGATACGGCGATATCTTCGGTTTCGTTGGGTTTCCAGCTGACATATGCATTTTCAGTGATAATCCTCATGATTCTTCTGTGACAAGCGTAGAATCACCGAAATCGCTGTTTTCGTGCTATTTAATGCGAAAAACACGTTTTCTGGGGTTTTTAACATTCCACAGTGCGTTTGATATGCGGAAACTGCGATATCTTCGGTTTCGTTGGGTTTCCAGCAAAGACATGCATTTTCAGTGATAATCTTCGAGTTTCTTCTGTGACAAGCGTTCAGAATAACCAAAATCGCTGTTTTCGTGCTATTTAATGCGAAAAACACGTTTTCTGGTGTTTTCAGAACTTCACTGTGAGTTTGATACGCGGAAACTGCGATATCTTCGTTTTCGTGGGGTTTCCAGCTGAGATATGCATTTTCAGGGTTAATCTTTATGATTCTTCTGTGGCAAGTGTGCAGAATCACCGAAATTGCTGTTATCGTGCTATTGAATGCGAAAAACACGTTTTCTGGTGTTTTCTGCACTCCACTGTCAGTTTGACATGCGGCATCAGCGATATCTTCGTTTTCGTGGGGTTTCCAGCTGAGAAATGCATTTTCTACGATAATCTTGTATATCCTTCTGCGAGAAGTATGCAGAATCACCGAAATCGCTGTTTTCGTGCTATTGAATGCGAGAAACTCGTTTTCTGGTGTTTTGAGCACTCCACTGTGCGTTTGACATGCGGGTACAGCGATATCTTCGTTTCCCTTTGGTTTCCAGCTGGGACATGCATTTTCTACGATAAGCTTGGATATCCTTCCGCGAGAAGTAAGCAGAATCACCGAAATCGCTGTTTTCGTGCTATTGAGTGCGAGAAACTCGTTTTCTGGTGTTTTGAGCACTCCACTGTGCGTTTGACATGTGGGTACAGCGATATCGTCGTTTTCGTGTGATTACCAGCTAAGACATGCATTTTCAGTGATAATCTTCGAGTTTCTTCTGTGACAAGCGTTCAGAATAACCGAAATCGCTGTTTTCCTGCTAATTAATGCGAAAAACACGTTTTCTGGTGTTTTCAGAGCTTCACTGTGAGTTTGATACGCGGAAACTGCGATATCTTCGGTTTCGTTGGGTTTCCAGATGAGATATGCATTTTCAGTGATAATCTTCATGATTCTTCTGTGACAAGTGTGCAGAAATACCGAAATCGCTGTTTTCGTGCTATTTAATGCGAAATACACGTTTTCTGGTGTTTTCAGCACTCCACAGTGCGTTTGACATGCGGATACGGCGATATCTTCGGTTTCGTTGGGTTACCAGCTGACATATGCATTTTCAGTGATAATCCTCTTGATTCTTCTGTGACAAGTGTAGAATCACCGAAATCGCTGTTTTCGTGCTACTTAATGCGAAAAACACGTTTTCTGGGGTTTTCAACATTCCACAGTGCGTTTGATATGCGGAAACTGCGATATCTACGGTTTCGTTGGGTTTCCAGCTAAGACATGCATTTTCAGTGATAATCTTGGAGTTTCTTCTGTGACAAGCGTGCAGAATCACAGAAATCGCTGTTTTCGTGCTATTTACTGCGAAAAACTCGTTTTCTCGTGTGTTCAGCACTCCACAGTGCGTTTGACATGCGGATACGGCGATATCTTCGGTTTCGTTGGGTTTCCAGCTAACACATGCATTTTCAGTGATAATCTTCGAGTTTCGTCGGTGACAAGCGTGCAGAATAACCGAAATCGCTGTTTTCGTGCTATTTAATGCGAAAAACTCGTTTTCTCGTGTGTTCAGCACTCCACAGTGCGTTTGACATGCGGATACGGCGATATCTTCGGTTTCGTTGGGTTTCCAGCTGACATATGCATTTTCAGTGATAATCCTCATGATTCTTCTGTGACAAGCGTAGAATCACCGAAATCGCTGGTTTCGTGCTATTTAATGCGAAAAACACGTTTTCTGGGGTTTTTAACATTCCACAGTGCGTTTGATAAGCGGAAACTGCGATATCTTCGGTTTCGTTGGGTTTCCAGCTAAGACATGCATTTTCAGTGATAATCTTCGAGTTTCTTCTGTGACAAGCGTTCAGAATAACCAAAATCGCTGTTATCGTGCTGTTTAATGCGAAAAACACGTTTTCTGGTGTTTTCAGAACTTCACTGTGAGTTTGATACGCGGAAACTGCGATATCTTCGTTTTCGTGGGGTTTCCAGCTGAGATATGCATTTTCAGGGTTAATCTTTATGATTCTTCTGTGGCAAGTGTGCAGAATCACCGAAATTGCTGTTATCGTGCTATTGAATGCGAAAAACACGTTTTCTGGTGTTTTCTGCACTCCACTGTCAGTTTGACATGCGGCATCAGCGATATCTTCGTTTTCGTGGGGTTTCCAGCTGAGAAATGCATTTTCTACGATAATCTTGTATATCCTTCTGCGAGAAGTATGCAGAATCACCGAAATCGCTGTTTTCGTGCTATTGAATGCGAGAAACTCGTTTTCTGGTGTTTTGAGCACTCCACTGTGCGTTTGACATGCGGGTACAGCGATATCTTCGTTTCCCTTTGGTTTTCAGCTGGGACATGCATTTTCTACGATAAGCTTGTATATCCTTCCGCGAGAAGTAAGCAGAATCACCGAAATCGCTGTTTTCGTGCTATTGAGTGCGAGAAACTCGTTTTCTGGTGTTTTGAGCACTCCACTGTGCGATTGACATGCGGGTACAGCGATATCGTCGTTTTCGTGTGATTACCAGCTAAGACATGCATTTTCAGTGATAATCTTCGAGTTTCTTCTGTGACAAGCGTTCAGAATAACCGAAATCGCTGTTTTCCTGCTATTTAATGCGAAAAACACGTTTTCTGTTGTTTTCAGAGCTTCACTGTGAGTTTGATACGCGGAAACTGCGATATCTTCGGTTTCGTTGGGTTTCCAGATGAGATATGCATTTTCAGTGATAATCTTCATGATTCTTCTGTGACAAGTGTGCAGAAATACCGAAATCGCTGTTTTCGAGCTATTTAATGCGAAATACACGTTTTCTGGTGTTTTCAGCACTCCACAGTGCTTTTGATACGCTGATACAGCGATATCTTCGTTTCCGTGGGGTTTACAGCTGGGACATGCATTTTCTACGATAAGCTTGGATATCCTTCCGCGAGAAGTATGCAGAATCGGCGAAATCGCTGTTTTCGTGCTATTTAATGCGAAAAACACGTTTTCTGGTGTTTTCAGCACTTCACAGTGCGTTTGACATGCGGCATCAGCGATATCTTCGTTTTCGTGGGGTTTCCAGCTGACATATGCATTTTCAGTGATCATCCTCATGATTCTTCTGTGACAAGTATGCAGAATCACCGAGATCGCTGTTTTGGTACTATTGAATGCGAAAAACACGTTTTATGGTGTTTTCATCACGCCACAGTGCTTTTGGTACGCCCATACAGCGATATCTTCGTTTCTGTGGGGTTTCCAGCTGGGACATGCATTTTCTACGATAAGCTTGGATATACTTCCGTGAGAAGTATGCATAATCTCCGAAATTGCAGTTTTCTTGCTATTGAATGCGAAAAACACGTTTTCTGGCGTTTTCAGAACTTCACTGTGAGTTTGATACGCGGAAACTGCGATATCTTCGTTTTCGTGGGGTTTCCAGCAGAGATATGCATTTTCAGTGATAATCTTTATGATTCTTCTGTGGCAAGTGTGCAGATATACCGAAATCGTTGTTTTCGTGCTATTTAATGCGAAATACACGTTTTCTGGTGTTTTCAGCACTCCACAGTGCGTTTGACATTCGGATACAGCGATATCTTCGGTTTCGTTGGGTTTCCTGCTGACATATGCATTTTCAGTGATCATCCTCATGATTCTTCTGTGACAAGTATGCAGAATCACCGAGATCGCTGTTTTGGTGCTATTGAATGCGAAAAACACGTTTTATGATGTTTTCAGCACTCCACAGTGCTTTTGATACGCTGATCCAGCGATATCGTCGATTTCGTGTGGTTGCCAGCTAAGACATGCATTTTCAGAGATAATCTTCGAGTTTCTTCTGTGACAAGCGTTCAGAATAACCGAAATCGCTGTCTTCGTGCTATTTAATGCGAAAAACACGTTTTATGGTATTTTGAGCACTTCACAGTGCGTTTGACATGCGGCATCAGCGATATCTTCGTTTTCGTGGGGTTTCCAGCTGAGATATGCATTTCCTACGATAATCTTGGATATACATCCGTGATAAGTATGCATAATCACCGACATTGCAGTTTTCTTGCTATTGAATGCGAAAAACACGTTTTCTGCCGTTTTCAGACCTCCACAGTGCTTTTGATACGCTGATACAGCGATATCTTCGTTTTCGGGGGGTTTCCAGCAGAGACATGCATTTTCTACGATAATCTTGGATATCCTTCTTGGAGAAGTATGCAGAATCACCGAAATTGCAGTTTTCTTGCTATTGAATGCGAAAAACACGTTTTTTGGCGTTTTCAGCACTCCACAGTGCTTTTGATACGCTGATACAGCGATATCTTCGTTTCCGTGGGGTTTCCAGCTGAGACATGCATTTTCTACGATAATCTTGGATATCCTTCTTGGAGAAGTATGCAGAATCACCGAAAGCGCTGTTATCGTGCTGTTTAATGCGAAAAACACGTTTTCTGGTGTTTTCAGAACTTCACAGTGCGTTTGATATGCGGAAACTGCGATATCTTCGTTTTCGTGGGGTTTCCAGCTGAGACATGCATTTTGTGCGATAATCTTGGATATTCTTCTGTGAGAAGTATGCAGAATCACCGAAATTGCAGTTTTCTTGCTATTGAATGCGAAAAACACGCTTTCTGGTGTTTTCAGCACTTCACAGTGCGTTTGATATGCGGAAACTGCGATATCTTCGTTTTCGTGGGGTTTCCAGCTTAGATATGCATTTCCTACGATAATCTTGGATATACATCCGTGAGAAGTATGCATAATTACCGAAATTGCAGTTTTCTTGCTATTGAATGCGAAAAACACGTTTTCTGGCGTTTTCAGCACTCCACAGTGCTTTTGATACGCTGATACAGCGATATCGTCGATTTCGTGTGGTTGCCAGCTAAGACATGCATTTTCAGTGATAATCTTCGAGTTTCTTCTGTGACAAGCGTTCAGAATAACCGAAATCGCTGTTTTCGTGCTATTTAATGCGAAAAACACGTTCTCTGTTGTTTTCAGAATTTCACTGTGAGTTTGATACGCGGAAACTGCGATATCTTCGTTTTCGGGGGGTTTCCAGCAGAGACATGCATTTTCTACGATAATCTTGGATATCCTTCTTGGAGAAGTATGCAGAATCACCGAAAGCGCTGTTATCGTGCTGTTTAATGCGAAAAACACGTTTTCTGGTGTTTTCAGCACTTCACAATGCGTTTGATATGCGGAAACTGCGATATCTTCGTTTTCGTGGGGTTTCCAGCTGAGACATGCATTTTGTGCGATAATCTTGGATATTCTTCTGTGAGAAGTATGCAGAATCACCGAAATTGCAGTTTTCTTGCTATTGAATGCGAAAAACACGTTTTCTGGTGTTTTGAGCACTCCACTGTGCGTTTGACATACGGGTACAGCGATATCTTCGGTTACGTTGGGTTTCCAGATGAGATATGCATTTTCAGTGATAATCTTCATGATTCTTCTGTGACAAGTGTGCAAAAATACCGAAATCGCTGTTTTCGTGCTATTTAATGCGAAATACACGTTTTCTGGTGTTTTCAGCACTCCACAGTGCGTTTGACATACGGGTACAGCGATATCTTCGGTTACGTTGGGTTTCCAGATGAGATAAGCATTTTCAGTGATAATCTTCATGATTCTTCTGTGACAACTATGCAGAATCACCGAAATTGCAGTTTTCTTGCTATTGAATGCGAAAAACACGTTTTCTGGAGTTTTCAGCACCTCACAGAGCGTTTGATATGCGGAAACTGCGATATCTTCGTTTCCGTGGGGTTTCCAGCTGAGAAATGCATTTTCTACGATAATCATGGATATCCTTCTTGGAGAAGTATGCAGAATCACCGAAAGCGCTGTTATCGTGCAGTTTAATGCGAAAAACACGTTTTCTGGTGTTTTCAGCACTCCACAGTGCGTTTGACATTCGGATACAGCGATATCTTCGGTTTCGTGTGGTTGCCAGCTAAGACATGCATTTTCAGTGATAATCTTCGAGTATCTTCTGCGACAAGCGTTCAGAATAACCGAAATCGCTGTTTTCGTGCTATTTAATGCGAAAAAAACGTTTTCTGGTGTTTTCAGAACTTCACTGTGAGTTTGATACGCGGAAACTGCGATATCTTCGTTTTCGGGGGGTTTCCAGCTGACATATGCATTTTCAGTGATCATCCTCATGATTCTTCTGTGACAACTATGCAGAATCACCGAAATCGCAGTTTTCGTGCTATTGAATGCGAAAAACACGTTTCCTGGTGCTTTCTGCACTCTACAATGCGTTTGATATGCGGAAACTGCGATATCTTCGGTTTCGTTGCGTTTCCAGCTGAGATATGCATTTTCAGTGATCATCCTCATGATTCTTCTGTTACAACTATGCAGAATCACCGAAATCGCAGTTTTCGTGCTATTGAATGCGAAAAACACGTTTCCTGGTGCTTTCTGCACTCTACAATGCGTTTGATATGCGGAAATAGCGATATCTTCGTTTTCGTGGGGTTGCCAGCTGAGACATGCATTTTCAGTGATAATCTTCGAGTGTCTCCTGTGACAAGCGTGCAGAATAATCGAAATCGCTGTTTTCGTACTATTCAATGCGAAAAACACGTTTTATGGTGTTTTCAGCACTCCACAGTGCTTTTGATACGCTGATAGAGCGATATCTTCGTTTCCGTGGGGTTTCCAGCTAAGATATGCATTTCCTACGAAAATCTTGGATATACTTCCGTGAGCAGTATGCTTAATCACCGAAATTGCAGTTTTCTTGCTATTGAATGCGAAAAACACGTTTCCTGGTGTTTTCAGCACTCCACAGTGCGTTTGATATGCGGAAACTGCGATATCTTCGGTTTCGTTGGGTTTCCAGCTGAGATATGCATTTTCAGAGATAATCTTCGAGATGCTTCTGTGACAAGTGTGCAGAAATACCGAAATCGTTGTTTTCGTGCTATTTAATGCGAAATACACGTTTTCTGGTGTTTTCAGCAATCCACAGTGCGTTTGACATTCGGATACAGCGATATCTTCGGTTTCGTTGGGTTTCCAGCTGACATATGCATTTTCAGTGATCATCCTCATGATTCTTCTGTGACAAGTATGCAGAATCACCGAGATCGCTGTTTTGGGGCTATTGAATGCGAAAAACACGTTTTATGGTGTTTTCAGCACTCCACAGTGCTTTTGATACGCTGATACAGCGATATCTTCGTTTCCGTGGGGTTTCCAGCTGGGACATGCATTTTCTAGGATAAGCTTGGATATCCTTCTGCGAGAAGTATGCAGAATCACCGAAATCGCTGTTTTCGTGCTATTGAATGCGAGAAACTCGTTTTCTGGTGTTTTGAGCACTCCACTGTGCGTTTGACATGCGGGTACAGCGATATCTTCGTTTCCGTGTGGTTTCCAGCTGGGACATGCATTTTCTACGATAAGCTTGGATATCCTTCCGCGAGAAGTAAGCAGAATCACCGAAATCGCTGTTATCGTGCTGTTTAACGCGAAAAACACGTTTTCTGGTGTTTTCAGCACTTCACAGTGCGTTTGATATGCGGAAACTGCGATATCTTCGTTTTCGTGGGGTTTCCAGCTGAGACATGCATTTTTTGCGATAATCTTGGATATTCTTCTGTGAGAAGTATGCAGAATCACCGAAATTGCAGTTTTCTTGCTATTGAATGCGAAAAACTCGTTTTCTGGTGTTTTGAGCACTCCACTGTGCGTTTGACATACGGGTACAGCGATATCTTCGGTTATGTTGGGTTTCCAGATGAGATAAGCATTTTCAGTGATCATCCTCATGATTCTTCTATGACAAGTATGCAGAATCGCCGAGATCGCTGTTTTGGTACTATTGAATGCGAGAAACACGTTTTCTGGTGTTTTCAGCTCTCCACAGTGCTTTTGATACGCTGATACAGCGATATCTTCGTTTCCGTGGGGTTTCCAGCTGGGACATGCATTTTCTACGATAAGCTTGGATATTCTTCTGTGAGAAGTATGCAGAATAATCGAAATCGCTGTTTTCGTGCTATTGAATGCAAAAAATACGTTTTCTGGTGTTTTCAGCACTCCACAGTGCGTTTGGTACGCTGATACAGCGATATCTTCGTTTTCGTGTGCTTGCCAGCTAAATCATGCATTTTCAGTGATAATCTTCGAGTTTCTTCTGTGACAAGTGTGCAGAAATACCGAAATCGTTGTTTTCGTGCTATTTAATGCGAAATACACGTTTTCTGGTGTTTTCAGCAATCCACAGTGCGTTTGACATTCGGATACAGCGATATCTTCGGTTTCGTTGGGTTTCCAGCTGACATATGCATTTTCAGTGATCATCCTCATGATTCTTCTGTGACAAGTATGCAGAATCACCGAGATCGCTGTTTTGGGGCTATTGAATGCGAAAAACACGTTTCCTGGTGCTTTCTGCACTCTACAATGCGTTTGATATGCGGAAAATGCGATATCTTCGTTTTCGTGGGGTGCCAGCTGAGACATGCATTTTCAGTGATAATCTTCGAGTGTCTCCTGTGACAAGCGTGCAGAATAATCGAAATCGCTGTTTTCGTGCTATTGAATGCGAAAAACACGTTTTATGGTGTTTTCAGCACTCCACAGTGCTTTTGATACGCTGATAGAGCGATATATTCGTTTCCGTGGGGTTTCCAGCTAAGATATGCATTTCCTACGAAAATCTTGGATATACTTCCGTGAGAAGTATGCATAATCACCGAAATTGCAGTTTTCTTGCTATTGAATGCGAAAAACACGTTTCCTGGTGTTTTCAGCACTCCACAGTGCGTTTGATATGCGGAAACTGCGATATCTTCGGTTTCGTTGGGTTTCCAGCTGAGATATGCATTTTCAGTGATAATGTTCGAGATGCTTCTGTGACAAGTGTGCAGATTCACCGAAATCGCTGTTTTTGTGCTATTGAATGCAAAAAATAAGTTTTCTGGTGTTTTCAGCACTCCACAGTGCGTTTGGTACGCTGATACAGCGATATCTTCGTTTTCGTGTGGTTGCCAGCTAAGACATGCATTTTCAGTGATAATCTTCGATTTTCTTCTGTGACAAGTGTGCAGAAATACCGAAATCGTTGTTTTCGTGCTATTTACTGCGAAATACACGTTTTCTGGTGTTTTCAGCAATCCACAGTGCGTTTGACATTCGGATACAGCGATATCTTCGGTTTCGTTGGGTTTCCAGCTGACATATGCATTTTCAGTGATCATCCTCATGATTCTTCTGTGACAAGTATGCAGAATCACCGAGATCGCTGTTTTGGGGCTATTGAATGCGAAAAACACGTTTTATGGTGTTTTCAGCACTCCACAGTGCTTTTGATACGCTGATACAGCGATATCTTCGTTTCCGTGAGGTTTCCAGCTGGGACATGCATTTTCTAGGATAAGCTTGGATATCCTTCCGCGAGAAGTAAGCAGAATCACCGAAATCGCCGTTTTCGTGCTATTGAATGCGAGAAACTCGTTTTCTGGTGTTTTGAGCACTCCACTGTGCGTTTGACATGCGGGTACAGCGATATCGTCGTTTTCGTGTGATTGCAAGCTAAGACATGCATTTTCAGTGATAATCTTCGAGATTCTTCTGTGACAAGCGTTCAGAATAACCGAAATCGCTGTTTTCGTGCTATTTAATGCGAACAACACTTTTTCTGGTGTTTTCAGAACTTCACTGTGAGTTTGATACGCGGAAACTGCGATATCTTCGGTTTCGTTGGGTTTCCAGATGAGATATGCATTTTCAGTGATAATCTTCATGATTCTTCTGTGACATGTGTGCAGAAATACCGAAATCGCTGTTTTCGTGCTATTTAATGCGAAATACACGTTTTCTGGTGTTTTCAGCACTCCACAGTGCGTTTGATATGCGGAAACTGCGATATCTTCGGTTTCGTTGCGTTTCCAGCTGAGATATGCATTTTCAGTGATAATCTTCGAGATGCTTCTGAAACAAGTGTGCAGATTCATCGAAATCGCTGTTTTCGTGCTATTGAATGCAAAAAACACGTTTTCTGGTGTTTTCAGCTCTCCACAGTGCTTTTGATACGCTGATACAGCGATATCTTCGTTTCCGTGGGGTTTCCAGCTGGGACATGCATATTCTACGATAAGCTTGGATATTCTTCTGTGAGAAGTATGCAGAATCACCGAAATTGCAGTTTTATTGCTATTGAATGCGAAAAACACGTTTTCTGGTGTTTTGAGCACTCCACTGTGCGTTTGACATACGGGTACAGCGATATCTTCGGTTACGTTGGGTTTCCAGATGAGATATGCATTTTCAGTGATAATCTTCATGATTCTTCTGTGACAAGTGTGCAGAAATACCGAAATCGCTGTTTTCGTGCTATTTAATGCGAAATACACGTTTTCTGGTGTTTTCAGCACTCCACAGTGCGTATGACATTCGGATACAGCGATATCTTCGGTTTCGTTGGGGTTCCAGTTGAGATATGCATTTTCAGTGATAATCTTCACGATTCTGCTGTTACAAGTGTGCAGAAACACCGAAATCGCTGTTTTCGTGCTTTTGAATGCGAAAAACACGTTTTCTGGTGTTTTCAGCCCTCCACAGTGCGTTTGATATGCGGAAACTGCGATATCTTGGGTGTCGTTGTTGTTTCCAGCTGAGATATGCATTTTTAGTGATCATCCTCATGATTCTTCTGTGACAACTATGCAGAATCACCGAAATCGCAGTTTTCGTGCTATTAAATGCGAAAAACACGTTTCCTGGTGCTTTCTGCACTCTACAATGCGTTTGATAAGCGGAAATAGCGATATCTTCGTTTTCGTGGGGTTGCCAGCTGAGACATGCATTTTCAGTGATAATCTTCGAGTGTCTCCTGTGACAAGCGTGCAGAATAATCGAAATCGCTGTTTTCGTGCTATTGAATGCGAAAAACACGTTTTATGGTGTTTTCAGCACTCCACAGTACTTTTGATACGCTGATAGAGCGATATCTTCATTTCCGTGGGGTTTCCAGCTAAGATATGCATTTCCTACGAAAATCTTGGATATACTTCCGTGAGAAGTATGCATAATCACCGAAATTGCAGTTTTCTTGCTATTGAATGCGAAAAACACGTTTCCTGGTGTTTTCAGCACTCCACAGTGCGTTTGATATGCGGAAACTGCGATATCTTCGGTTTCTTTGGGTTTCCAGCTGAGATATGCATTTTCAGTGATAATCTTCGAGATGCTTCTGTGACAGGTGTGCAGATTCACCGAAATCGCTGTTTTCGTGCTATTGAATGCAAAAAATACGTTTTCTGGTGTTTTCAGCACTCCACAGTGCGTTTGACATTCGGAAACAGCGATATCTTCGGTTTCGTTGGGTTTCCAGCTGACATATGCATTTTCAGTGATCATCCTCATGATTCTTCTGTGACAAGTATGCAGAATCACCGAGATCGCTGTTTTGGGGCTATTGAATGCGAAAAACACGTTTTATGGTGTTTTCAGCACTCCACAGTGCTTTTGATACGCTGATACAGCGATATCTTCGTTTTCGTGGGGTTTCCAGCTGAGACATGCATTTTGTGCGATAATCTTGGATATTCTTCTGCGAGAAGTAAGCAGAATCACCGAAATGGCTGTTTTCGTGCTATTGAATCCGAAAAACACGTTTTCTGGTGTTTTCTGCACTCCACTGTGAGTTTGACATGCGGCATCAGCGATATCTTCGTTTTCGTGGGGTATCCAGTTGAGACATGCATTTTCTACGATAATCTTGGGTATTCTTCTGTGAGAAGTATGCAGAATCACCGGTATCGCTGTTTTCGTTCTATTTAATGCGAAAAACGCATTTTCTCGTTTGATGAGCACTCCACAGTGCGTTTGATTTGCGGAAACTGCGATATATACGGGTTCGCTGGGTTTCGAGATAAGATATGCATTTTCATTCATAATCTTCGAGATGCTTCTGTGACAAGTGTGCAGAAACACCGAAATCGCTGTTTTCGTGCTATTGAATGCGAGAAACTCGTTTGCTGGTGTTTTGAGCACTCCACTGTGCGTTTGACATGCGGGTACAGCGATATCTTCGTTTCCTTGGGGTTTCCAGCTGGAACATGCATTTTCTACGATAAGCTTGTATATCCTTCCGCGAGAAGTAAGCAGAATCACCGAAATCGCTGTTTTCGTGCTATTGAATGCGAGAAACTCGTTTTCTGGTGTTTTGAGCACTCCACTGTGCGTTTGACATGCGGGTACAGCGATATCGTCGTTTTCGTGTGATTGCTAGCTAAGACATGCATTTTCAGTGATAATCTTCGAGTTTCTTCTGTGACAAGCGTTCAGAATAACCGATATCGCTGTTTTCGTGCTATTTAATGCGAACAACACGTTTTCTGGTGTTTTCAGAACTTCACTGTGAGTTTGATACGCGGAAACTGCGATATCTTCGGTTTCGTTGGGTTTCCAGATGAGATATGCATTTTCAGTGATAATCTTCATGATTCTTCTGTGACATGTGTGCAGAAATACCGAAATCGCTGTTTTCGTGCTATTTAATGCGAAATACACGTTTTCTGGTGTTTTCAGCACTCCACAGTGCGTTTGACATTCGGATACAGCGATATCTTCGGTTTCGTTGGGTTTCCAGCTAACATATGCTTTTTCAGTGATCATCCTCATGATTCTTCTGTGACAAGTATGCAGAATCACCGAGATCGCTGTTTTGGTGCTATTGAATGCGAAAAACACGTTTTATGGTGTTTTCAGGACTCCACAGTGCTTTTGATACGCTGATACAGCGATATCTTCGTTTCTGTAGGGTTTCCAGCTGGGTCATGCATTTTCTACGATAAGCTTGGATATCCTTCCGCGAGAAGTATGCAGAATCAGCGAAATCGCTGTTTTCGTGCTATTTAATGCGAAAAACACGTTTTCTGGTGTTTTCGGCTCTTCACAGTGCGTTTGACATGCGGCATCAGCGATATCTTCGTTTTCGGGGGGTTTCCAGCAGAGACATGCATTTTCTACGATAATCTTGGATATCCTTCTTGGAGAAGTATGCAGAATCACCGAAATTGCAGTTTTCTTGCTATTGAATGCGAAAAACACGTTTTCTGGCGTTTTCAGCACTCCACAGTGCTTTTGATACGGTGATACAGCGATATCTTCGTTTCCGTGGGGTTTCCAGCTGAGAAATGCATTTTGTACGATAATCTTGGATATCCTTCTTGGAGAAGTATGCAGAATCACCGAAAGCGCTGTTATCGTTCTGTTTAATGCGAAAAACACGTTTTCTGGTGTTTTCAGCACTTCACAGTGCGTTTGATATGCGGAAACTGCGATATCCTCGTTTTCGTGGGGTTTCCAGCTGAGACATTCATTTTGTGCGATAATCTTGGATATTCTTCTGTGAGAAGTATGCAGAATCACCGAAATCGCTGGCTCGCAGCTATATAAAGCGAAATAACACGATTCCTGGTGTCCCAGCACTCCACAGTGCGTTTGACATTCGGATACAGCGATATCTTCGGTTTCGTTGGGTTTCCAGCTGACATATGCATTTTCAGTGATCATCCTCATGATTCTTCTGTGACAAGTATGCTGAATCGCCGAGATCGCTGTTTTGGTACTATTGAATGCGAAAAACACGTTTTCTGGTGTTTTCAGCACTTCACAGTGCGTTTGATATGCGGAAACTGCGATATCTTCGTTTCCGTGGGGTTTCCAGCTGAGAAATGCATTTTCTACGATAATCATGGATATCCTTCTTGGAGAAGTATGCAGAATCACCGAAAGCGCTGTTATCGTGCAGTTTAATGCGAAAAACACGTTTTCTGGCGTTTTCAGCACTCCACAGTGCTTTTGATACGCTGATACAGCGATATCGTCGATTTCGTGTGGTTGCCAGCTAAGACATGCATTTTCAGTGATAATCTTCGAGTTTCTTCTGCGACAAGCGTTCAGAATAACCGAAATCGCTGTTTTCGTGCTATTGAATGTAAAAAACACGTTTTCTGGTGTTTTCAGCACTCCACAGTGCGTTTGGTACGCTGATACAGCGATATCTTCGTTTTCGTGTGGTTGCCAGCTAAGACATGCATTTTCAGTGATAATCTTCGAGTTTCTTCTGTGACAAGTGTGCAGAAATACCGAAATCGTTGTTTTCGTGCTATTTAATGCGAAATACACGTTTTCTGGTGTTTTCAGCAATCCACAGTGCGTTTGACATTCGGATACAGCGATATCTTCGGTTTCGTTGGGTTTCCAGCTGACATATGCATTTTCAGTGATCATCCTCATGATTCTTCTGTGACAAGTATGCAGAATCACCGAGATCGCTGTTTTGGGGCTATTGAATGCGAAAAACAAGTTTTATGGTGTTTTCAGCACTCCACAGTGCTTTTGATACGCTGATACAGCGATATCTTCGTTTCCGTGGGGTTTCCAGCTGGGACATGCATTTTCTAGGATAAGCTTGGTTATCCTTCCGCGAGAAGTATGCAGAATAACCGAAATCGCTGTTTTCGTGCTATTGAATGCAAAAAACACGTTTTCTGGTGTTTTCAGCACTTCACAGTGCGTTTGGTATGCGGAAACTGCGATATCTTCGTTTTCGTGGGGTTTCCAGCTGAGACATGCATTTTGTGCGATAATCATGGATATTCTTCTGCGAGAAGTAAGCAGAATCACCGAAATCGCTGTTTTCGTGCTATTGAATGCGAAAATCACGTTTTCTGGTGTTTTCTGCACTCCACTGTGAGTTTGACATGCGGCATCAGCGATATCTTCGTTTTCGTGGGGTATCCAGTTGAGGCATGCATTTTCTACGATAATCTTGGGTATTCTTCTGTGAGAAGTATGCAAAATCACCGGTATCGCTGTTTTCGTTCTATTTAATGCGAAAAACGCATTTTCTCGTTTGATGAGCACTCCACAGTGCGTTTGATATGCGGAAACTGCGCTATATACGGGTTCGCTGGGTTTCGAGATAAGATATGCATTTTCATTGATAATCTTCGAGATGCTTCTGTGACAAGTGTGCAGAAACACCGAAATCGCTGTTTTCGTGCTATTGAATGCGAAAAACACGTTTTCTGGTGTTTTGAGCACTCCACTGTGCGTTTGACATGCGGGTACAGCGATATCTTCGTTTTCGTGGGGTATCCAGTTGAGGCATGCATTTTCTACGATAATCTTGGGTATTCTTCTGTGAGAAGTATGCAAAATCACCGGTATCGCTGTTTTCGTTCTATTTAATGCGAAAAACGCATTTTCTCGTTTGATGAGCACTCCACAGTGCGTTTGATATGCGGAAACTGCGCTATATACGGGTTCGCTGGGTTTCGAGATAAGATATGCATTTTCATTGATAATCTTCGAGATGCTTCTGTGACAAGTGTGCAGAAACACCGAAATCGCTGTTTTCGTGCTATTGAATGCGAAAAACACGTTTTCTGGTGTTTTCAGCACTCCACAGTGCGTTTGACATTCGGATACAGCGATATCTTCGGTTTCGTTGGGTTTCCAGCTGACATATGCATTTTCAGTGATCATCCTCATGATTCTTCTGTGACAAGTATGCAGAATCACCGAGATCGCTGTTTTGGGGCTATTGAATGCGAAAAACACGTTTTATGGTGTTTTCAGCACTCCACAGTGCTTTTGATACGCTGATACAGCGATATCTTCGTTTCCGTGGGGTTTCCAGCTGGGACATGCATTTTCTAGGATAAGCTTGGATATCCTTCCGCGAGAAGTATGCAGAATCACCGAAATCGCTGTTTTCGTGCTATTTAATGCGAAAAACACCTTTTCTGGTGTTTTCAGCACTTCACAGTGCGTTTGACATGCGGCATCAGCGATATCTTCGGTTTCGTGGGGTTTCCAGCTGACATATGCATTTTCAGTGATCATCCTCATGATTCTTCTGTGACAAGTATGCAGAATCACGAGATCGCTGTTTTGGGGCTATTGAATGCGAAAAACACGTTTTATGGTGTTTTCAGCACTTCACAGTGCGTTTGATATGCGGAAACTGCGATATCTTCGTTTCCGTGGGGTTTCCAGCTGAGAAATGCATTTTCTACGATAATCATGGATATCCTTCTTGGAGAAGTATGCAGAATCACCGAAAGCGCTGTTATCGTGCAGTTTAATGCGAAAAACACGTTTTCTGGCGTTTTCAGCACTCCACAGTGCTTTTGATACGCTGATACAGCGATATCGTCGATTTCGTGTGGTTGCCAGCTAAGACATGCATTTTCAGTGATAATCTTCGAGATGCTTCTGTGACAAGTGTGCAGATTCACCGAAATCGCTGTTTTCGTGCTATTGAATGCAAAAAACACGTTTTCTGGTGTTTTCAGCACTCCACAGTGCGTTTGGTACGCTGATACAGCGATATCTTCGTTTTCGTGTGGTTGCCAGCTAAGACATGCATTTTCAGTGATAATCTTCGAGTTTCTTCTGTGACAAGTGTGCAGAAATACCGAAATCGTTGTTTTCGTGCTATTTAATGCGAAATACACGTTTTCTGGTGTTTTCAGCAATCCACAGTGCGTTTGACATTCGGATACAGCGATATCTTCGGTTTCGTTGGGTTTCCAGCTGACATATGCATTTTCGGTGATCATCCTCATGATTCTTCTGTGACAAGTATGCAGAATCACCGAGATCGCTGTTTTGGGGCTATTGAATGCGAAAAACACGTTTTATGGTGTTTTCAGCACTCCACAGTGCTTTTGATTCGCTGATACAGCGATATCTTCGTTTCCGTGGGGTTTCCAGCTGGGACATGCATTTTCTAGGATAAGCTTGCATATCCTTCCGCGAGAAGTATGCAGAATCACCGAAATCGCTGTTTTCGTGCTATTTAATGCGAAAAACACGTTTTCTGGTGTTTTCAGCACTTCACAGTGCGTTTGGTATGCGGAAACTGCGATATCTTCGTTTTCGTGGGGTTTCCAGCTGAGACATGCATTTTGTGCGATAATCTTGGATATTCTTCTGCGAGAAGTAAGCAGAATCACCGAAATCGCTGTTTTCGTGCTATTGAATCCGAAAAACACGTTTTCGGGTGTTTTCTGCACTCCACTGTGAATTTGACATGCGGCATCAGCGATATCTTCGTTTTCGTTGGGTATCCAGTTGAGACATGCATTTTCTACGATAATCTTGGGTATTCTTCTGTGAGAAGTATGCAGAATCACCGGTATCGCTGTTTTTGTTCTATTTAATGCGAAAAACGCATTTTCTCGTTTGATGAGCACTCCACAGTGCGTTTGATATGCGGAAACTGCGATATATACGGGTTCGCTGGGTTTCGAGATAAGATATGCATTTTCATTGATAATCTTCGAGATGCTTCTGTGACAAGTGTGCAGAACCACCGCAATCGCTGTTTTCGTGCTATTGAATGCGAGAAACTCGTTTTCTGGTGTTTTGAGCACTCCACTGTGCGTTTGACATGCGGGTACAGCGATATCTTCGTTTCCGTGGGGTTTCCAGCTGGGACATGCATTTTCTACGATAAGCTTGGATATCCTTCCGCGAGAAGTAAGCAGAATCACCGGTATCGCTGTTTTCGTGCTATTGAATGCGAAAAACGCATTTTCTCGTTTGATGAGCACTCCACAGTGCGTTTGATATGCGGAAACTGCGATATATACGGGTTCGCTGGGTTTCGAGATAAGATATGCATTTTCATTGATAATCTTCGAGATGCTTCTGTGACAAGTGTGCAGAAACACCGAAATCGCTGTTTTCGTGCTATTGAATGCGAAAAACACGTTTTCTGGTGTTTTCAGCTATCCACAGTGCGTTTGACATTCGGATACAGCGATATCTTCGGTTTCGTTGGGTTTCCAGCTGACATATGCATTTTCAGTGATCATCCTCATGATTCTTCTGTGACAACTATGCAGAATCACCGAGATCGCTGTTTTGGGGCTATTGAATGCGAAAAACACGTTTTATGGTGTTTTCAGCACTCCACAGTGCTTTTGATACGCTGATACAGCGATATCTTCGTTTCCGTGGGGTTTCCAGCTGGGACATGCATTTTCTAGGATAAGCTTGGATATCCTTCCGCGAGAAGTATGCAGAATCACCGAAATCGCTGTTTTCGTGCTATTTAATGCGAAAATCACGTTTTCTGGTGTTTTCAGCACTTCACAGTGCGTTTGGTATGCGGAAACTGCGATATCTTCGTTTTCGTGGGGTTTCCAGCTGAGACATGCATTTTGTGCGATAATCTTGGATATTCTTCTGCGAGAAGTAAGCAGAATCACCGAAATCGCCGTTTTCGTGCTATTGAAACCGAAAAACACGTTTTCTGGTGTTTTCTGCACTCCACTGTGAGTTTGACATGCGGCATCAGCGATATCTTCGTTTTCGTGGGGTATCCAGTTGAGACATGCATTTTCTACGATAATCTTGGGTATTCTTCTGTGAGAAGTATGCAGAATCACCGGTATCGCTGTTTTCGTTCTATTTAATGCGAAAAACGCATTTTCTCGTTTGATGAGCACTCCACAGTGCGTTTGATACGCGGAAACTGCGATATATACGGGTTCGCTGGGTTTCGAGATCAGATATGCATTTTCATTGATAATCTTCGAGATGCTTCTGTGACAAGGGTGCAGAAACACCGGAATCGCTGTTTTCGTGCTATTGAATGCGAAAAACACGTTTTCTGGTGTTTTCTGCACTCCACTGTGAGTTTGACATGCGGCATCAGCGATATCTTCGTTTTGGTGGGGTTTCCAGCTGAGAAATGCATTTTCTACGATAATCTTGTATATCCTTCTGCGAGAAGTATGCAGAATCACCGAAATCGCTGTTTTCGTGCTATTGAATGCGAGAAACTCGTTTTCTGGTGTTTTGAGCACTCCACTGTGCGTTTGACATGCGGGTACAGCGATATCTTCGTTTCCGTGGGGTTTCCAGCTGGGATATGCATTTTCTACGTTAAGCTTGGATATCCTTCCGCGAGAAGTAAGCAGAATCACCGAAATCGCTGTTTCCGTGCTATTGAATGCGAGAAACTCGTTTTCTGGTGTTTTGAGCACTCCACTGTGCGTTTGACATGCGGGTACAGCGATATCTTCGTTTCCGTGGGGTTTCCAGCTGAGAAATGCATTTTCTACGATAAGCTTGGATATTCTTCTGTGAGAAGTATGCAGAATCACCGAAATCGCTGGCTCGCAGCTATATAAAGCGAAATAACACGATTCCTGGTGTCCCAGCACTCCACAGTGCGTTTGACATTCGGATACAGCGATATCTTCGTTTTCGTGGGGTATCCAGTTGAGACATGCATTTTCTACGATAATCTTGGGTATTCTTCTGTGAGAAGTATGCAGAATCACCGGTATCGCTGTTTTCGTTCTATTTAATGCGAAAAACGCATTTTCTCGTTTGATGAGCACTCCACAGTGCGTTTGATATGCGGAAACTGCGATATATACGGGTTCGCTGGGTTTCGAGATCAGATATGCATTTTCATTGATAATCTTCGAGTTTCTTCTGCGACAAGCGTTCAGAATAACCGAAATCGCTGTTTTCGTGCTATTTAATGCGAAAAGCACGTTTTCTGGTGTTTTCAGAATTTCACTGTGAGTTTGATACGCGGAAACTGCGATATCTTCGTTTTCGGGGGGTTCCAGCAGAGACATGCATTTTCTACGATAATCTTGGATATCCTTCTTGGAGAAGTATGCAGAATCACCGAAATCGCTGTTTCCGTGCTATTGAATGCGAGAAACTCGTTTTCTGGTGTTTTGAGCACTCCACTGTGCGTTTGACATGCGGGTACAGCGATATCTTCGTTTCCGTGGGGTTTCCAGCTGAGAAATGCATTTTCTACGATAAGCTTGGATATTCTTCTGTGAGAAGTATGCAGAATCACCGAAATCGCTGGCTCGCAGCTATATAAAGCGAAATAACACGATTCCTGGTGTCCCAGCACTCCACAGTGCGTTTGACATTCGGATGCAGCGATATCTTCGTTTTCGTGGGGTATCCAGTTGAGACATGCATTTTCTACGATAATCTTGGGTATTCTTCTGTGAGAAGTATGCAGAATCACCGGTATCGCTGTTTTCGTTCTATTTAATGCGAAAAACGCATTTTCTCGTTTGATGAGCACTCCACAGTGCGTTTGATATGCGGAAACTGCGATATATACGGGTTCGCTGGGTTTCGAGATCAGATATGTATTTTCATTGATAATCTTCGAGATGCTTCTGTGACAAGGGTGCAGAAACACCGAAATCGCTGTTTTCGTGCTATTGAATGCGAAAAACACGTTTTCTGGTGTTTTCTGCACTCCACTGTGAGTTTGACATTCGGATACAGCGATATCTTCGGTTTCGTTGGGTTTCCAGCTGACATATGCATTTTCAGTGATCATCCTCATGATTCTTCTGTGACAAGTATGCTGAATCGCCGAGATCGCTGTTTTGGTACTATTGAATGCGAAAAACACGTTTTCTGGTGTTTTCAGCACTTCACAGTGCGTTTGATATGCGGAAACTGCGATATCTTCGTTTCCGTGGGGTTTCCAGCTGAGAAATGCATTTTCTACGATAATCATGGATATCCTTCTTGGAGAAGTATGCAGAATCACCGAAAGCGCTGTTATCGTGCAGTTTAATGCGAAAAACACGTTTTCTGGCGTTTTCAGCACTCCACAGTGCTTTTGATACGCTGATACAGCGATATCGTCGATTTCGTGTGGTTGCCAGCTAAGACATGCATTTTCAGTGATAATCTTCGAGTTTCTTCTGCGACAAGCGTTCAGAATAACCGAAATCGCTGTTTTCGTGCTATTGAATGCAAAAAACACGTTTTCTGGTGTTTTCAGCACTCCACAGTGCGTTTGGTACGCTGATACAGCGATATCTTCGTTTTCGTGTGGTTGCCAGCTAAGACATGCATTTTCAGTGATAATCTTCGAGTTTCTTCTGTGACAAGTGTGCAGAAATACCGAAATCGTTGTTTTCGTGCTATTTAATGCGAAATACACGTTTTCTGGTGTTTTCAGCAATCCACAGTGCGTTTGACATTCGGATACAGCGATATCTTCGGTTTCGTTGGGTTTCCAGCTGACATATGCATTTTCAGTGATCATCCTCATGATTCTTCTGTGACAAGTATGCAGAATCACCGAGATCGCTGTTTTGGGGCTATTGAATGCGAAAAACAAGTTTTATGGTGTTTTCAGCACTCCACAGTGCTTTTGATACGCTGATACAGCGATATCTTCGTTTCCGTGGGGTTTCCAGCTGGGACATGCATTTTCTAGGATAAGCTTGGTTATCCTTCCGCGAGAAGTATGCAGAATAACCGAAATCGCTGTTTTCGTGCTATTGAATGCAAAAAACACGTTTTCTGGTGTTTTCAGCACTTCACAGTGCGTTTGGTATGCGGAAACTGCGATATCTTCGTTTTCGTGGGGTTTCCAGCTGAGACATGCATTTTGTGCGATAATCATGGATATTCTTCTGCGAGAAGTAAGCAGAATCACCGAAATCGCTGTTTTCGTGCTATTGAATGCGAAAATCACGTTTTCTGGTGTTTTCTGCACTCCACTGTGAGTTTGACATGCGGCATCAGCGATATCTTCGTTTTCGTGGGGTATCCAGTTGAGGCATGCATTTTCTACGATAATCTTGGGTATTCTTCTGTGAGAAGTATGCAAAATCACCGGTATCGCTGTTTTCGTTCTATTTAATGCGAAAAACGCATTTTCTCGTTTGATGAGCACTCCACAGTGCGTTTGATATGCGGAAACTGCGCTATATACGGGTTCGCTGGGTTTCGAGATAAGATATGCATTTTCATTGATAATCTTCGAGATGCTTCTGTGACAAGTGTGCAGAAACACCGAAATCGCTGTTTTCGTGCTATTGAATGCGAAAAACACGTTTTCTGGTGTTTTCAGCACTCCACAGTGCGTTTGACATTCGGATACAGCGATATCTTCGGTTTCGTTGGGTTTCCAGCTGACATATGCATTTTCAGTGATCATCCTCATGATTCTTCTGTGACAAGTATGCAGAATCACCGAGATCGCTGTTTTGGGGCTATTGAATGCGAAAAACACGTTTTATGGTGTTTTCAGCACTCCACAGTGCTTTTGATACGCTGATACAGCGATATCTTCGTTTCCGTGGGGTTTCCAGCTGGGACATGCATTTTCTAGGATAAGCTTGGATATCCTTCCGCGAGAAGTATGCAGAATCACCGAAATCGCTGTTTTCGTGCTATTTAATGCGAAAAACACCTTTTCTGGTGTTTTCAGCACTTCACAGTGCGTTTGACATGCGGCATCAGCGATATCTTCGGTTTCGTGGGGTTTCCAGCTGACATATGCATTTTCAGTGATCATCCTCATGATTCTTCTGTGACAAGTATGCAGAATCACGAGATCGCTGTTTTGGGGCTATTGAATGCGAAAAACACGTTTTATGGTGTTTTCAGCACTTCACAGTGCGTTTGATATGCGGAAACTGCGATATCTTCGTTTCCGTGGGGTTTCCAGCTGAGAAATGCATTTTCTACGATAATCATGGATATCCTTCTTGGAGAAGTATGCAGAATCACCGAAAGCGCTGTTATCGTGCAGTTTAATGCGAAAAACACGTTTTCTGGCGTTTTCAGCACTCCACAGTGCTTTTGATACGCTGATACAGCGATATCGTCGATTTCGTGTGGTTGCCAGCTAAGACATGCATTTTCAGTGATAATCTTCGAGATGCTTCTGTGACAAGTGTGCAGATTCACCGAAATCGCTGTTTTCGTGCTATTGAATGCAAAAAACACGTTTTCTGGTGTTTTCAGCACTCCACAGTGCGTTTGGTACGCTGATACAGCGATATCTTCGTTTTCGTGTGGTTGCCAGCTAAGACATGCATTTTCAGTGATAATCTTCGAGTTTCTTCTGTGACAAGTGTGCAGAAATACCGAAATCGTTGTTTTCGTGCTATTTAATGCGAAATACACGTTTTCTGGTGTTTTCAGCAATCCACAGTGCGTTTGACATTCGGATACAGCGATATCTTCGGTTTCGTTGGGTTTCCAGCTGACATATGCATTTTCGGTGATCATCCTCATGATTCTTCTGTGACAAGTATGCAGAATCACCGAGATCGCTGTTTTGGGGCTATTGAATGCGAAAAACACGTTTTATGGTGTTTTCAGCACTCCACAGTGCTTTTGATTCGCTGATACAGCGATATCTTCGTTTCCGTGGGGTTTCCAGCTGGGACATGCATTTTCTAGGATAAGCTTGCATATCCTTCCGCGAGAAGTATGCAGAATCACCGAAATCGCTGTTTTCGTGCTATTTAATGCGAAAAACACGTTTTCTGGTGTTTTCAGCACTTCACAGTGCGTTTGGTATGCGGAAACTGCGATATCTTCGTTTTCGTGGGGTTTCCAGCTGAGACATGCATTTTGTGCGATAATCTTGGATATTCTTCTGCGAGAAGTAAGCAGAATCACCGAAATCGCTGTTTTCGTGCTATTGAATCCGAAAAACACGTTTTCGGGTGTTTTCTGCACTCCACTGTGAATTTGACATGCGGCATCAGCGATATCTTCGTTTTCGTGGGGTATCCAGTTGAGACATGCATTTTCTACGATAATCTTGGGTATTCTTCTGTGAGAAGTATGCAGAATCACCGGTATCGCTGTTTTTGTTCTATTTAATGCGAAAAACGCATTTTCTCGTTTGATGAGCACTCCACAGTGCGTTTGATATGCGGAAACTGCGATATATACGGGTTCGCTGGGTTTCGAGATAAGATATGCATTTTCATTGATAATCTTCGAGATGCTTCTGTGACAAGTGTGCAGAACCACCGCAATCGCTGTTTTCGTGCTATTGAATGCGAGAAACTCGTTTTCTGGTGTTTTGAGCACTCCACTGTGCGTTTGACATGCGGGTACAGCGATATCTTCGTTTCCGTGGGGTTTCCAGCTGGGACATGCATTTTCTACGATAAGCTTGGATATCCTTCCGCGAGAAGTAAGCAGAATCACCGGTATCGCTGTTTTCGTGCTATTGAATGCGAAAAACGCATTTTCTCGTTTGATGAGCACTCCACAGTGCGTTTGATATGCGGAAACTGCGCTATATACGGGTTCGCTGGGTTTCGAGATAAGATATGCATTTTCATTGATAATCTTCGAGATGCTTCTGTGACAAGTGTGCAGAAACACCGAAATCGCTGTTTTCGTGCTATTGAATGCGAAAAACACGTTTTCTGGTGTTTTCAGCACTCCACAGTGCGTTTGACATTCGGATACAGCGATATCTTCGGTTTCGTTGGGTTTCCAGCTGACATATGCATTTTCAGTGATCATCCTCATGATTCTTCTGTGACAAGTATGCAGAATCACCGAGATCGCTGTTTTGGGGCTATTGAATGCGAAAAACACGTTTTATGGTGTTTTCAGCACTCCACAGTGCTTTTGATACGCTGATACAGCGATATCTTCGTTTCCGTGGGGTTTCCAGCTGGGACATGCATTTTCTAGGATAAGCTTGGATATCCTTCCGCGAGAAGTATGCAGAATCACCGAAATCGCTGTTTTCGTGCTATTTAATGCGAAAATCACGTTTTCTGGTGTTTTCAGCACTTCACAGTGCGTTTGGTATGCGGAAACTGCGATATCTTCGTTTTCGTGGGGTTTCCAGCTGAGACATGCATTTTGTGCGATAATCTTGGATATTCTTCTGCGAGAAGTAAGCAGAATCACCGAAATCGCCGTTTTCGTGCTATTGAAACCGAAAAACACGTTTTCTGGTGTTTTCTGCACTCCACTGTGAGTTTGACATGCGGCATCAGCGATATCTTCGTTTTCGTGGGGTATCCAGTTGAGACATGCATTTTCTACGATAATCTTGGGTATTCTTCTGTGAGAAGTATGCAGAATCACCGGTATCGCTGTTTTCGTTCTATTTAATGCGAAAAACGCATTTTCTCGTTTGATGAGCACTCCACAGTGCGTTTGATACGCGGAAACTGCGATATATACGGGTTCGCTGGGTTTCGAGATCAGATATGCATTTTCATTGATAATCTTCGAGATGCTTCTGTGACAAGGGTGCAGAAACACCGGAATCGCTGTTTTCGTGCTATTGAATGCGAAAAACACGTTTTCTGGTGTTTTCTGCACTCCACTGTGAGTTTGACATGCGGCATCAGCGATATCTTCGTTTTGGTGGGGTTTCCAGCTGAGAAATGCATTTTCTACGATAATCTTGTATATCCTTCTGCGAGAAGTATGCAGAATCACCGAAATCGCTGTTTTCGTGCTATTGAATGCGAGAAACTCGTTTTCTGGTGTTTTGAGCACTCCACTGTGCGTTTGACATGCGGGTACAGCGATATCTTCGTTTCCGTGGGGTTTCCAGCTGGGATATGCATTTTCTACGTTAAGCTTGGATATCCTTCCGCGAGAAGTAAGCAGAATCACCGAAATCGCTGTTTCCGTGCTATTGAATGCGAGAAACTCGTTTTCTGGTGTTTTGAGCACTCCACTGTGCGTTTGACATGCGGGTACAGCGATATCTTCGTTTCCGTGGGGTTTCCAGCTGAGAAATGCATTTTCTACGATAAGCTTGGATATTCTTCTGTGAGAAGTATGCAGAATCACCGAAATCGCTGGCTCGCAGCTATATAAAGCGAAATAACACGATTCCTGGTGTCCCAGCACTCCACAGTGCGTTTGACATTCGGATACAGCGATATCTTCGTTTTCGTGGGGTATCCAGTTGAGACATGCATTTTCTACGATAATCTTGGGTATTCTTCTGTGAGAAGTATGCAGAATCACCGGTATCGCTGTTTTCGTTCTATTTAATGCGAAAAACGCATTTTCTCGTTTGATGAGCACTCCACAGTGCGTTTGATATGCGGAAACTGCGATATATACGGGTTCGCTGGGTTTCGAGATCAGATATGCATTTTCATTGATAATCTTCGAGTTTCTTCTGCGACAAGCGTTCAGAATAACCGAAATCGCTGTTTTCGTGCTATTTAATGCGAAAAACACGTTTTCTGGTGTTTTCAGAATTTCACTGTGAGTTTGATACGCGGAAACTGCGATATCTTCGTTTTCGGGGGGTTCCAGCAGAGACATGCATTTTCTACGATAATCTTGGATATCCTTCTTGGAGAAGTATGCAGAATCACCGAAAGCGCTGTTATCGTGCTGTTTAATGCGAAAAACACGTTTTCTGGTGTTTTCAGCACTTCACAGTGCGTTTGGTATGCGGAAACTGCGATATCTTCGTTTTCGTGGGGTTTCCCGCTGAGACATGCATTTTGTGCGATAATCTTGGATATTCTTCTGCGAGAAGTAAGCAGAATCACCGAAATCGCTGTTTTCGTGCTATTGAAACCGAAAAACACGTTTTCTGGTGTTTTCTGCACTCCACTGTGAGTTTGACATGCGGCATCAGCGATATCTTCGTTTTCGTGGGGTATCCATTTGAGACATGCATTTTCTACGATAATCTTGGGTATTCTTCTGTGAGAAGTATGCAGAATCACCGGTATCGCTGTTTTCGTTCTATTTAATGCGAAAAACGCATTTTCTCGTTTGATGAGCACTCCACAGTGCGTTTGATACGCGGAAACTGCGATATATACGGGTTCGCTGGGTTTCGAGATCAGATATGCATTTTCATTGATAATCTTCGAGATGCTTCTGTGACAAGGGTGCAGAAACACCGAAATCGCTGTTTTCGTGCTATTGAATGCGAAAAACACGTTTTCTGGTGTTTTCTGCACTCCACTGTGAGTTTGACATGCGGCATCAGCGATATCTTCGTTTTGGTGGGGTTTCCAGCTGAGAAATGCATTTTCTACGATAATCTTGTATATCCTTCTGCGAGAAGTATGCAGAATCACCGAAATCGCTGTTTTCGTGCTATTGAATGCGAGAAACTCGTTTTCTGGTGTTTTGAGCACTCCACTGTGCGTTTGACATGCGGGTACAGCGATATCTTCGTTTCCGTGGGGTTTCCAGCTGGGATATGCATTTTCTACGTTAAGCTTGGATATCCTTCCGCGAGAAGGAAGCAGAATCACCGAAATCGCTGTTTCCGTGCTATTGAATGCGAGAAACTCGTTTTCTGGTGTTTTGAGCACTCCACTGTGCGTTTGACATGCGGGTACAGCGATATCTTCGTTTCCGTGGGGTTTCCAGCTGAGAAATGCATTTTCTACGATAAGCTTGGATATTCTTCTGTGAGAAGTATGCAGAATCACCGAAATCGCTGGCTCGCAGCTATATAAAGCGAAATAACACGATTCCTGGTGTCCCAGCACTCCACAGTGCGTTTGACATTCGGATACAGCGATATCTTCGTTTTCGTGGGGTATCCAGTTGAGACATGCATTTTCTACGATAATCTTGGGTATTCTTCTGTGAGAAGTATGCAGAATCACCGGTATCGCTGTTTTCGTTCTATTTAATGCGAAAAACGCATTTTCTCGTTTGATGAGCACCCCACAGTGCGTTTGATATGCGGAAACTGCGATATATACGGGTTCGCTGGGTTTCGAGATCAGATATGCATTTTCATTGATAATCTTCGAGTTTCTTCTGCGACAAGCGTTCAGAATAACCGAAATCGCTGTTTTCGTGCTATTTAATGCGAAAAACACGTTTTCTGGTGTTTTCAGAATTTCACTGTGAGTTTGATACGCGGAAACTGCGATATCTTCGTTTTCGGGGGGTTCCAGCAGAGACATGCATTTTCTACGATAATCTTGGATATCCTTCTTGGAGAAGTATGCAGAATCACCGAAATCGCTGTTTCCGTGCTATTGAATGCGAGAAACTCGTTTTCTGGTGTTTTGAGCACTCCACTGTGCGTTTGACATGCGGGTACAGCGATATCTTCGTTTCCGTGGGGTTTCCAGCTGAGAAATGCATTTTCTACGATAAGCTTGGATATTCTTCTGTGAGAAGTATGCAGAATCACCGAAATCGCTGGCTCGCAGCTATATAAAGCGAAATAACACGATTCCTGGTGTCCCAGCACTCCACAGTGCGTTTGACATTCGGATACAGCGATATCTTCGTTTTCGTGGGGTATCCAGTTGAGACATGCATTTTCTACGATAATCTTGGGTATTCTTCTGTGAGAAGTATGCAGAATCACCGGTATCGCTGTTTTCGTTCTATTTAATGCGAAAAACGCATTTTCTCGTTTGATGAGCACTCCACAGTGCGTTTGATATGCGGAAACTGCGATATATACGGGTTCGCTGGGTTTCGAGATCAGATATGCATTTTCATTGATAATCTTCGAGATGCTTCTGTGACAAGGGTGCAGAAACACCGAAATCGCTGTTTTCGTGCTATTGAATGCGAAAAACACGTTTTCTGGTGTTTTCTGCACTCCACTGTGCGTTTGACATGCGGGTACAGCGATATCTTCGTTTCCGTGGGGTTTCCAGCTGGGATATGCATTTTCTACGTTAAGCTTGGATATCCTTCCGCGAGAAGTAAGCAGAATCACCGAAATCGCTGTTTCCGTGCTATTGAATGCGAGAAACTCGTTTTCTGGTGTTTTGAGCACTCCACTGTGCGTTTGACATGCGGGTACAGCGATATCTTCGTTTCCGTGGGGTTTCCAGCTGAGAAATGCATTTTCTACGATAAGCTTGGATATTCTTCTGTGAGAAGTATGCAGAATCACCGAAATCGCTGGCTCGCAGCTAGATAAAGCGAAATAACACGATTCCTGGTGTCCCAGCACTCCACAGTGCGTTTGACATTCGGATACAGCGATATCTTCGTTTTCGTGGGGTATCCAGTTGAGACATGCATTTTCTACGATAATCTTGGGTATTCTTCTGTGAGAAGTATGCAGAATCACCGGTATCGCTGTTTTCGTTCTATTTAATGCGAAAAACGCATTTTCTCGTTTGATGAGCACTCCACAGTGCGTTTGATATGCGGAAACTGCGATATATACGGGTTCGCTGGGTTTCGAGATCAGATATGCATTTTCATTGATAATCTTCGAGTTTCTTCTGCGACAAGCGTTCAGAATAACCGAAATCGCTGTTTTCGTGCTATTTAATGCGAAAAGCACGTTTTCTGGTGTTTTCAGAATTTCACTGTGAGTTTGATACGCGGAAACTGCGATATCTTCGTTTTCGGGGGGTTCCAGCAGAGACATGCATTTTCTACGATAATCTTGGATATCCTTCTTGGAGAAGTATGCAGAATCACCGAAATCGCTGTTTCCGTGCTATTGAATGCGAGAAACTCGTTTTCTGGTGTTTTGAGCACTCCACTGTGCGTTTGACATGCGGGTACAGCGATATCTTCGTTTCCGTGGGGTTTCCAGCTGAGAAATGCATTTTCTACGATAAGCTTGGATATTCTTCTGTGAGAAGTATGCAGAATCACCGAAATCGCTGGCTCGCAGCTATATAAAGCGAAATAACACGATTCCTGGTGTCCCAGCACTCCACAGTGCGTTTGACATTCGGATGCAGCGATATCTTCGTTTTCGTGGGGTATCCAGTTGAGACATGCATTTTCTACGATAATCTTGGGTATTCTTCTGTGAGAAGTATGCAGAATCACCGGTATCGCTGTTTTCGTTCTATTTAATGCGAAAAACGCATTTTCTCGTTTGATGAGCACTCCACAGTGCGTTTGATATGCGGAAACTGCGATATATACGGGTTCGCTGGGTTTCGAGATCAGATATGCATTTTTATTGATAATCTTCGAGATGCTTCTGTGACAAGGGTGCAGAAACACCGAAATCGCTGTTTTCGTGCTATTGGATTGCGAAAAACACGTTTTCTGGTGTTTTCTGCACTCCACTGTGAGTTTGACATGCGGCATCAGCGATATCTTCGTTTTGGTGGGGTTTCCAGCTGAGAAATGCATTTTCTACGATAATCTTGTATATCCTTCTGCGAGAAGTATGCAGAATCACCGAAATCGCTGTTTTCGTGCTATTGAATGCGAGAAACTCGTTTTCTGGTGTTTTGAGCACTCCACTGTGCGTTTGACATGCGGGTACAGCGATATCTTCGTTTCCGTGGGGTTTCCAGCTGGGATATGCATTTTCTACGTTAAGCTTGGATATCCTTCCGCGAGAAGTAAGCAGAATCACCGAAATCGCTGTTTCCGTGCTATTGAATGCGAGAAACTCGTTTTCTGGTGTTTTGAGCACTCCACTGTGCGTTTGACATGCGGGTACAGCGATATCTTCGTTTCCGTTGGGTTTCCAGCTGAGAAATGCATTTTCTACGATAAGCTTGGATATTCTTCTGTGAGAAGTATGCAGAATCACCGAAATCGCTGGCTCGCAGCTATATAAAGCGAAATAACACGATTCCTGGTGTCCCAGCACTCCACAGTGCGTTTGACATTCGGATGCAGCGATATCTTCGTTTTCGTGGGGTATCCAGTTGAGACATGCATTTTCTACGATAATCTTGGGTATTCTTCTGTGAGAAGTATGCAGAATCACCGGTATCGCTGTTTTCGTTCTATTTAATGCGAAAAACGCATTTTCTCGTTTGATGAGCACTCCACAGTGCGTTTGATATGCGGAAACTGCGATATATACGGGTTCGCTGGGTTTCGAGATCAGATATGCATTTTCATTGATAATCTTCGAGATGCTTCTGTGACAAGGGTGCAGAAACACCGAAATCGCTGTTTTCGTGCTATTGAATGCGAAAAACACGTTTTCTGGTGTTTTCTGCACTCCACTGTGAGTTTGACATGCGGCATCAGCGCTATCTTCGTTTTGGTGGGGTTTCCAGCTGAGAAATGCATTTTCTACGATAATCTTGTATATCCTTCTGCGAGAAGTATGCAGAATCACCGAAATCGCTGTTTTCGTGCTATTGAATGCGAGAAACTCGTTTTCTGGTGTTTTGAGCACTCCACTGTGCGTTTGACATGCGGGTACAGCGATATCTTCGTTTCCGTGGGGTTTCCAGCTGGGATATGCATTTTCTACGTTAAGCTTGGATATCCTTCCGCGAGAAGTAAGCAGAATCACCGAAATCGCTGTTTCCGTGCTATTGAATGCGAGAAACTCGTTTTCTGGTGTTTTGAGCACTCCACTGTGCGTTTGACATGCGGGTACAGCGATATCTTCGTTTCCGTGGGGTTTCCAGCTGAGAAATGCATTTTCTACGATAAGCTTGGATATTCTTCTGTGAGAAGTATGCAGAATCACCGAAATCGCTGGCTCGCAGCTATATAAAGCGAAATAACACGATTCCTGGTGTCCCAGCACTCCACAGTGCGTTTGACATTCGGATACAGCGATATCTTCGTTTTCGTGGGGTATCCAGTTGAGACATGCATTTTCTACGATAATCTTGGGTATTCTTCTGTGAGAAGTATGCAGAATCACCGGTATCGCTGTTTTCGTTCTATTTAATGCGAAAAACGCATTTTCTCGTTTGATGAGCACTCCACAGTGCGTTTGATATGCGGAAACTGCGATATATACGGGTTCGCTGGGTTTCGAGATCAGATATGCATTTTCATTGATAATCTTCGAGTTTCTTCTGCGACAAGCGTTCAGAATAACCGAAATCGCTGTTTTCGTGCTATTTAATGCGAAAAACACGTTTTCTGGTGTTTTCAGAATTTCACTGTGAGTTTGATACGCGGAAACTGCGATATCTTCGTTTTCGGGGGGTTCCAGCAGAGACATGCATTTTCTACGATAATCTTGGATATCCTTCTTGGAGAAGTATGCAGAATCACCGAAAGCGCTGTTATCGTGCTGTTTAATGCGAAAAACACGTTTTCTGGTGTTTTCAGCACTTCACAGTGCGTTTGGTATGCGGAAACTGCGATATCTTCGTTTTCGTGGGGTTTCCAGCTGAGACATGCATTTTGTGCGATAATCTTGGATATTCTTCTGCGAGAAGTAAGCAGAATCACCGAAATCGCTGTTTTCGTGCTATGAAACCGAAAAACACGTTTTCTGGTGTTTTCTGCACTCCACTGTGAGTTTGACATGCGGCATCAGCGATATCTTCGTTTTCGTGGGGTATCCAGTTGAGACATGCATTTTCTACGATAATCTTGGGTATTCTTCTGTGAGAAGTATGCAGAATCACCGGTATCGCTGTTTTCGTTCTATTTAATGCGAAAAACGCATTTTCTCGTTTGATGAGCACTCCACAGTGCGTTTGATACGCGGAAACTGCGATATATACGGGTTCGCTGGGTTTCGAGATCAGATATGCATTTTCATTGATAATCTTCGAGATGCTTCTGTGACAAGGGTGCAGAAACACCGAAATCGCTGTTTTCGTGCTATTGAATGCGAAAAACACGTTTTCTGGTGTTTTCTGCACTCCACTGTGAGTTTGACATGCGGCATCAGCGATATCTTCGTTTTGGTGGGGTTTCCAGCTGAGAAATGCATTTTCTACGATAATCTTGTATATCCTTCTGCGAGAAGTATGCAGAATCACCGAAATCGCTGTTTTCGTGCTATTGAATGCGAGAAACTCGTTTTCTGGTGTTTTGAGCACTCCACTGTGCGTTTGACATGCGGGTACAGCGATATCTTCGTTTCCGTGGGGTTTCCAGCTGGGATATGCATTTTCTACGTTAAGCTTGGATATCCTTCCGCGAGAAGTAAGCAGAATCACCGAAATCGCTGTTTCCGTGCTATTGAATGCGAGAAACTCGTTTTCTGGTGTTTTGAGCACTCCACTGTGCGTTTGACATGCGGGTACAGCGATATCTTCGTTTCCGTTGGGTTTCCAGCTGAGAAATGCATTTTCTACGATAAGCTTGGATATTCTTCTGTGAGAAGTATGCAGAATCACCGAAATCGCTGGCTCGCAGCTATATAAAGCGAAATAACACGATTCCTGGTGTCCCAGCACTCCACAGTGCGTTTGACATTCGGATGCAGCGATATCTTCGTTTTCGTGGGGTATCCAGTTGAGACATGCATTTTCTACGATAATCTTGGGTATTCTTCTGTGAGAAGTATGCAGAATCACCGGTATCGCTGTTTTCGTTCTATTTAATGCGAAAAACGCATTTTCTCGTTTGATGAGCACTCCACAGTGCGTTTGATATGCGGAAACTGCGATATATACGGGTTCGCTGGGTTTCGAGATCAGATATGCATTTTCATTGATAATCTTCGAGATGCTTCTGTGACAAGGGTGCAGAAACACCGAAATCGCTGTTTTCGTGCTATTGAATGCGAAAAACACGTTTTCTGGTGTTTTCTGCACTCCACTGTGAGTTTGACATGCGGCATCAGCGCTATCTTCGTTTTGGTGGGGTTTCCAGCTGAGAAATGCATTTTCTACGATAATCTTGTATATCCTTCTGCGAGAAGTATGCAGAATCACCGAAATCGCTGTTTTCGTGCTATTGAATGCGAGAAACTCGTTTTCTGGTGTTTTGAGCACTCCACTGTGCGTTTGACATGCGGGTACAGCGATATCTTCGTTTCCGTGGGGTTTCCAGCTGGGATATGCATTTTCTACGTTAAGCTTGGATATCCTTCCGCGAGAAGTAAGCAGAATCACCGAAATCGCTGTTTCCGTGCTATTGAATGCGAGAAACTCGTTTTCTGGTGTTTTGAGCACTCCACTGTGCGTTTGACATGCGGGTACAGCGATATCTTCGTTTCCGTGGGGTTTCCAGCTGAGAAATGCATTTTCTACGATAAGCTTGGATATTCTTCTGTGAGAAGTATGCAGAATCACCGAAATCGCTGGCTCGCAGCTATATAAAGCGAAATAACACGATTCCTGGTGTCCCAGCACTCCACAGTGCGTTTGACATTCGGATACAGCGATATCTTCGTTTTCGTGGGGTATCCAGTTGAGACATGCATTTTCTACGATAATCTTGGGTATTCTTCTGTGAGAAGTATGCAGAATCACCGGTATCGCTGTTTTCGTTCTATTTAATGCGAAAAACGCATTTTCTCGTTTGATGAGCACTCCACAGTGCGTTTGATATGCGGAAACTGCGATATATACGGGTTCGCTGGGTTTCGAGATCAGATATGCATTTTCATTGATAATCTTCGAGTTTCTTCTGCGACAAGCGTTCAGAATAACCGAAATCGCTGTTTTCGTGCTATTTAAAGCGAAAAACACGTTTTCTGGTGTTTTCAGAATTTCACTGTGAGTTTGATACGCGGAAACTGCGATATCTTCGTTTTCGGGGGGTTCCAGCAGAGACATGCATTTTCTACGATAATCTTGGATATCCTTCTTGGAGAAGTATGCAGAATCACCGAAAGCGCTGTTATCGTGCTGTTTAATGCGAAAAACACGTTTTCTGGTGTTTTCAGCACTTCACAGTGCGTTTGATATGCGGAAACTGCGATATCTTCGTTTTCGTGGGGTTTCCAGCTGAGACATGCATTTTGTGCGATAATCTTGGATATTCTTCTGTGAGAAGTATGCAGAATCACCGAAATCGCTGGCTCGCAGCTATATAAAGCGAAATAACACGATTCCTGGTGTCCCAGCACTCCACAGTGCGTTTGACATTCGGATACAGCGATATCTTCGGTTTCGTTGGGTTTCCAGCTGACATATGCATTTTCAGTGATCATCCTCATGATTCTTCTGTGACAAGTATGCAAAATCGCCGAGATCGCTGTTTTGGTACTATTGAACGCGAAAAACACGTTTTATGGTGTTTTCAGCACGCCGCAGTGCTTTTGGTACGCTGATACAGCGATATCTTCGTTTCCGTGGGGTTTCCAGCTGGGACATGCATTTTCTACGATAAGCTTGGATATACTTCCGTGAGAAGTATGCATAATCACCGAAATTGCAGTTTTCTTGCTATTTAATGCGAAAAACGCATTTTCTCGTTTGATGAGCACTCCACAGTGCGTTTGATATGCGGAAACTGCGATATATACGGGTTCGCTGGGTTTCGAGATCAGATATGCATTTTCATTGATAATCTTCGAGATGCTTCTGTGACAAGGGTGCAGAAACACCGAAATCGCTGTTTTCGTGCTGTTGAATGCGAAAAACACGTTTTCTGGTGTTTTCTGCACTCCACTGTGAGTTTGACATGCGGCATCAGCGATATCTTCGTTTTGGTGGGGTTTCCAGCTGAGAAATGCATTTTCTACGATAATCTTCTATATCCTTCTGCGAGAAGTATGCAGAATCACCGAAATCGCTGTTTTCGTGCTATTGAATGCGAGAAACTCGTTTTCTGGTGTTTTGAGCACTCCACTGTGCGTTTGACATGCGGGTACAGCGATATCTTCGTTTCCGTGGGGTTTCCAGCTGGGATATGCATTTTCTACGTTAAGCTTGGATATCCTTCCGCGAGAAGTAAGCAGAATCACCGAAATCGCTGTTTCCGTACTACTGAATGCGAGAAACTCGTTTTCTGGTGTTTTGAGCACTCCACTGTGCGTTTGACATGCGGGTACAGCGATATCTTCGTTTCCGTGGGGTTTCCAGCTGAGAAATGCATTTTCTACGATAAGCTTGGATATTCTTCTGTGAGAAGTGTGCAGAATCACCGAAATCGCTGGCTCGCAGCTATATAAAGCGAAATAACACGATTCCTGGTGTCCCAGCACTCCACAGTGCGTTTGACATTCGGATACAGCGATATCTTCGTTTTCGTGGGGTATCCAGTTGAGACATGCATTTTCTACGATAATCTTGGGTATTCTTCTGTGAGAAGTATGCAGAATCACCGAAATCGCTGGCTCGCAGCTATATAAAGCGAAATAACACGATTCCTGGTGTCCCAGCACTCCACAGTGCGTTTGATATGCGGAAACTGCGATATATACGGGTTCGCTGGGTTTCGAGATCAGATATGCATTTTCATTGATAATCTTCGAGTTTCTTCTGCGACAAGCGTTCAGAATAACCGAAATCGCTGTTTTCGTGCTATTTAATGCGAAAAACACGTTTTCTGGTGTTTTCAGAATTTCACTGTGAGTTTGATACGCGGAAACTGCGATATCTTCGTTTTCGGGGGGTTCCAGCAGAGACATGCATTTTCTACGATAATCTTGGATATCCTTCTTGGAGAAGTATGCAGAATCACCGAAAGCGCTGTTATCGTGCTGTTTAATGCGAAAAACACGTTTTCTGGTGTTTTCAGCACTTCACAGTGCGTTTGATATGCGGAAACTGCGATATCTTCGTTTTCGTGGGGTTTCCAGCTGAGACATGCATTTTGTGCGATAATCTTGGATATTCTTCTGTGAGAAGTATGCAGAATCACCGAAATCGCTGGCTCGCAGCTATATAAAGCGAAATAACACGATTCCTGGTGTCCCAGCACTCCACAGTGCGTTTGACATTCGGATACAGCGATATCTTCGGTTTCGTTGGGTTTCCAGCTGACATATGCATTTTCAGTGATCATCCTCATGATTCTTCTGTGACAAGTATGCAAAATCGCCGAGATCGCTGTTTTGGTACTATTGAATGCGAAAAACACGTTTTATGGTGTTTTCAGCACGCCGCAGTGCTTTTGGTACGCTGATACAGCGATATCTTCGTTTCCGTGGGGTTTCCAGCTGGGACATGCATTTTCTACGATAAGCTTGGATATCCTTCCGCGAGAAGTAAGCAGAATCACCGAAATCGCTGTTTTCGTGCTATTGAATGCGAAAAACGCATTTTCTCGTTTGATGAGCACTCCACAGTGCGTTTGGTATGCGGAAACTGCGATATCTTCGTTTTCGTGGAGTTTCCAGCTGAGACATGCATTTTGTGCGATAATCTTGGATATTCTTCTGCGAGAAGTAAGCAGAATCACCGAAATCGCTGTTTTCGTGCTATTGAATCCGAAAAACACGTTTTCTGGTGTTTTCAGCACTTCACAGTGCGTTTGGTATGCGGAAACTGCGATATCTTCGTTTTCGTGGAGTTTCCAGCTGAGACATGCATTTTGTGCGATAATCTTGGATATTCTTCTGCGAGAAGTAAGCAGAATCACCGAAATCACTGTTTTCGTGCTATTGAATGCGAGAAACACGTTATCTGGTGTTTTGAGCACTCCACAGTGCGTTTGACATGCAGAAACTGCGATATCTTCGGTTTCGTTGGGTTTCCAGCTGAGATATGCATTTTCAGTAATAATCTTTATGATTCTTCTGTGGCAAGTGTGCAGAATCACCGACATCGCTGTTTTCGTGCTATTTAATGCGAAAAACTCGTTTTCTGGTGTTTTCAGCACTCCACAGTGCGTTTGATATGCGGAAACTGCGATATCTTCGGTTTCGTTGGGTTTCCAGCTAAGATATGCATTTCCTACGATAATCTTGGATATACATCCGTGAGAAGTATGCATAATCACCGAAATTGCAGTTTTCTTGCTATTGAATGCGAAAAACACGTTTCCTGGTGTTTTCAGCACTCCACAGTGCGTTTGATATGCGGAAATAGCGATATCTTCGTTTCGTGGGGTTGCCAGCAGAGACATGCATTTTCAGTGATAATCTTCGAGTGTCTCCTGTGACAAGCGTGCAGAATTATCGAAATCGCTGTTTTCGTGCTATTTAATGCAATAAACACGTTTTCAGGTGTTTTCAGCACTCCACAGTGCGTTTGACATTCGGATACAGCGATATATTCGGTTTCGTTGGGTTTCCAGCTATGATATGCATTTCCAGTTATAATCTTCATGATTCTTCTGTGACTAGTGTAGAATCACCGAAATCGCTATTTTCGTGCTATTTAATGCGAAAAACTCGTTTTCTGGTGTTTTCAGCACTCCACAGTGCGTTTGATATGCGGAAACTGCGATATCTTCGGTTTCGTAGGGATTCCAGCTAAGATATGCATTTCCTACGATAATCTTGGATATACTTCCGTGAGAAGTATGCATAATCTCCGAAATTGCAGTTTTCTTGCGATTGAATGCGAAAAACACGTTTCCTGGTGTTTTCAGCACTCCACAGTGCGTTTGATATGTGGAAATAGCGATATCATCGTTTTCGTGGGGTTTCCAGATGAGATATGCATTTTCAGTGACAATCTTGGATATTCCTCTGTGACGAGTGTGCAGAATCACCGCAATCGCTGTTTTCGTGCTATTTAATGCGAAAAACTCGTTTTCTGGTGTTTTCAGCACTCCACAGTGCGTTTGATATGCGGAAACTGCGATATCTTCGGTTTCGTTGGGTTTCCAGATGAGATATGCATTTTCAGTGACAATCTTGGATATTCCTCTGTGACGAGTGTGCAGAATCACCGCAATCGCTGTTTTCGTGCTATTTAATGCGAAAAACTCGTTTTCTGGTGTTTTCAGCACTCCACAGTGCGTTTGATATGCGGAAACTGCGATATCTTCGGTTTCGTTGGGTTTCCAGATGAGATATGCATTTTCAGTGACAATCTTGGATATCCTCTGCGAGAAGAATGCAGAATCACCGAAATCGCTGTTTTCGTGCTATTGAATGCGAGAAACACGTTTTCTGGTGTTTTCAGCAATCCACAGTGCGTTTGACATGCGGATACTGCGATATCTTCGTTTTCGCGGGGTTTCCAACTGAGACATGCATTTTCTACGATAATCTTGGATATCCTTCTGCGAGAAGTATGCAGAACCACCGAAATCACTGTTTTCGTGCTATTGAATGCGAGAAACACGTTATCTGGTGTTTTGAGTACTCCACAGTGCGTTTGACATGCGGAAACTGCGATATCTTCGGTTTCGTTGGGTTTCCAGCTGAGATATGCATTTTCAGTAATAATCTTTATGATTCTTCTGTGGCAAGTGTGCAGAATCACCGAAATCGCTATTTTCGTGATATTTAATGCGAAAAACTCGTTTTCTGGTGTTTTCAGCACTCCACAGTGCGTTTGATATGCGGAAACTGCGATATCTTCGGTTTCGTAGGGATTCCAGCTAAGATATGCATTTCCTACGATAATCTTGGATATACTTCCGTGAGAAGTATGCATAATCTCCGAAATTGCAGTTTTCTTGCGATTGAATGCGCAAAACACGTTTCCTGGTGTTTTCAGCACTCCACAGTGCGTTTGATATGTGGAAATAGCGATATCATCGTTTTCGTGGGGTTTCCAGATGAGATATGCATTTTCAGTGACAATCTTGGATATTCCTCTGTGACGAGTGTGCAGAATCACCGAAATCGCTGTTTTCGTGCTATTTAATGCGAGAAACTCGTTTTCTGGTGTTTTCAGCACTCCACAGTGCGTTTGATATGCGGAAACTGCGATATCGTCGTTTTCGTGGGGTATCCAGCTGAGACATGCATTTTCTACGATAATCTTGGATATCCTCTGCGAGAAGAATGCAGAATCACCGAAATCGCTGTTTTCGTGCTATTGAATGCGAGAAACACGTTTTCTGGTGTTTTCAGCAATCCACAGTGCGTTTGACATGCGGATACTGCGATATCTTCGTTTTCGTGGGGTATCCAGCTGAGACATGCATTTTCTACGATAATCTTGGATATCCTCTGCGAGAAGAATGCAGAATCACCGAAATCGCTGTTTTCGTGCTATTGAATGCGAGAAACACGTTTTCTGGTGTTTTCAGCAATCCACAGTGCGTTTGACATGCGGATACTGCGATATCTTCGTTTTCGTGGGGTTTCCAACTGAGACATGCATTTTCTACGATAATCTTGGATATCCTTCTGCGAGAAGTATGCAGAACCACCGAAATCACTGTTTTCGTGCTATTGAATGCGAGAAACACGTTATCTGGTGTTTTGAGCACTCCACAGTGCGTTTGACATGCGGAAACTGCGATATCTTCGGTTTCGTTGGGTTTCCAGCTGAGATATGCATTTTCAGTAATAATCTTTATGATTCTTCTGTGGCAAGTGTGCAGAATCACCGACATCGCTGTTTTCGTGCTATTTAATGCGAAAAACTCGTTTTCTGGTGTTTTCAGCACTCCACAGTGCGTTTGATATGCGGAAACTGCGATATCTTCGGTTTCGTTGGGTTTCCAGCTAAGATATGCATTTCCTACGATAATCTTGGATATACATCCGTGAGAAGTATGCATAATCACCGAAATTGCAGTTTTCTTGCTATTGAATGCGAAAAACACGTTTCCTGGTGTTTTCAGCACTCCACAGTGCGTTTGATATGCGGAAATAGCGATATCTTCGTTTCGTGGGGTTGCCAGCAGAGACATGCATTTTCAGTGATAATCTTCGAGTGTCTCCTGTGACAAGCGTGCAGAATAATCGAAATCGCTGTTTTCGTGCTATTTAATGCAATAAACACGTTTTCAGGTATTTTCAGCACTCCACAGTGCGTTTGACATTCGGATACAGCGATATCTTCGTTTTCGTGGGGTTTCCAGCTAAGACATGCATTTTCAGTTATAATCTTCGAGTTTCTTCTGTGTCAAGCGTGCAGAATAACCGAAATCGCTGTTTTCGTGCTATTTAATGCGAAATACACGTTTTCTGGTGTTTTCAGCAGTCCACAGTGCTTTTGATACGCTGATACAGCGATATCTTCGTTTCCGTGGGGTTTCCAGCTGGGACATGCATTTTCTACGATAAGCTTGGATATCCTTCCGCGAGAAGTATGCATAATCACAGAAATCGCTGTTTTCGTGCTATTTAATGCGAAAAACAGGTTTTCTGGTGTTTTCAACATTTCACAGTGCGTATGATATGCGGAAACTGCGATATCTTCGGTTTCGTTGGGTTTCCAGCTGACATATGTATTTTCAGTGATAATCATCATGATTCTTCTGTGACAAGTGTAGAATCACCGAAATCGCTGTTTTCGTGCTATTTAATGCGAAAAACACGTTTTCTGGTGTTTTCAACATTCCACAGTGCGTATGATATGCGGAAACACCGATATCTTCGTTTTCGTGGGGTTTCCAGCTAAGATATGCATTTCCTACGATAATCTTGGATATTCTTCTGTGAGAAGCATGCATAATCACCGAAATTGCAGTTTTCTTGCATTGAATGCGAAAAACACGTTTCCTGGTGTTTTCAGCACTCCACAGTGCGTTTGATATGCGGAAACTGCGGTATCTTCGGTTTCGTTGGGTTTCCAGCTGACATATGTATTTTCAGTGATAATCTTCATGATTCTTCTGTGACAAGTGTAGAATCACCGAAATCGCTGTTTTCGTGCTATTTAATGCGAAAAACACGTTTTCTGGTGTATTCAGCACTATACAGTGCGTTTGGTACGCTGATACAGCATTATCTTCGTTTTCGTGTGGTTGCCAGCTAAGACATACATTTTCAGTGATAATCTTCGAGTTTCTTCTGTGACAAGCGTGCAGAATAACCGAAATCGCTGTTTTCGAGCTATTTGTTGCGAAAAACACGTTTTCTGCTGTTTTCAGCACTTCACAGTGCGTTTGATATGCGGAAACTGCGATATCTTCGGTTTCGTTGGGTTTCCAGCTGACATATGTATTTTCAGTGATAATCTTCGAGTTTCTTCTGTGACAAGAGTGCAGAATAACCGAAATCGCTGTTGTCGTGCTATTTGATGCGAAAAACACGTTTTCAGCTGTTTTCAGCACTTCACAGTGCGTTTGATATGCGGAAACTGCGATATCTTCGTTTTCGTTGGGTTTCCAGCTGACATATGTATTTTCAGTGATAATCTTCGAGATGCTTCTGTGACAAGTGTGCAGAATCACCGAAATCGCTGGTTTCGTGCTATTGAATGCAAAAAACACGTTTTCCGGTGTTTTCAGAACTCCACAGTGCGTATGATATGCGGAAACTCCGATATCTTCGTTTTTGTTGGGTTTCCAGCTAAGATATGCATTTCCTACGATAATCTTGGATATACTTCCGTGAGAAGCATACATAATCTCCGAAATTGCAGTTTTCTTGCTATTGAATGCGAAAAACACGTTTCCTGGCGTTTTCAGCACTCCACAGTGCGTTTGATATGCGGAAACTGCGGTTTCTTCGGTTTCGTTGGGTTTCCAGCTGACATATGTATTTTCAGTGATAATCTTCATGATTCTTCTGTGACAAGTGTAGAATCACCGAAATCGCTGTTTTCGTGCTATTTAATGCGAAAAACACGTTTCCTGGCCTTTTCAGCACGTCACAGTGCGTTTGATATGCGGAAACTGCGGTTTCTTCGGTTTCGTTGGGTTTCCAGCTGACATATGTATTTTCAGTGATAATCTTCATGATTCTTCTGTGACAAGTGTAGAATCACCGAAATCGCTGTTTTCGTGCTATTTAATGCGAAAAACACGTTTCCTGGCCTTTTCAGCACGTCACAGTGCGTTTGATATGCGGAAACTGCGATATCTTCGGTTTCGTTGGGTTTCCAGCTGAGATATGCATTTTCAGTGATAATCTTGGAGATGCTTCTGTGACAAGTGTGCAGATTCACCGAAATCGCTGTTTTCGTGCTATTGAATGCAAAAAACACGTTTTCTGGTGTTTTCAGCACTCCACAGTGCGTTTGGTACGTTGATACAGCATTATCTTCGTTTTCGTGTGGTTGCCAGCTAAGACATGCATTTTCAGTCATAATCTTCGAGTTTCTTCTGTGACAAGCGTGCAGAATAACCGAAATCGCTATTTTCGTGCTATTTGATGCGAAAAACACGTTTTCTGCTGTTTTCAGCACTTCACAGTGCGTTTGATATGCGGAAACTGCGATATCTTCGGAATCGTTGGGTTTCCAGCTGAGTTATGCATTTTCAGTGATAATCTTCATGATTCTGCTGTTACAAGTGTGCAGAATCACCGAAATCGCTGTATTCGTGCTATTGAATGCGAAAAACACGTTTTCAAGTGTTTTTAGCACCCGACAGTGCTTTTGATGTGCGGAAACAGGGATATCTTCGTTTTCGTGGGGTTTCCAGCTGAGATATGCATTTTCTGCGATAATCTTGGTGATTCTTCTGTCAGAAGTATGCAGAATCTTCGATATCGCTCTTTTCGAGCTATTTAATGCGAGAAACACGTTATCTGGTGTTTTGACCACTCCACAGTGCGTTTGATATGTAGAGCCGTCGATAACTTGGTTTTCGTGGAGTTTCCAGCTGAAATATGCATTTTGTGCGATAATCTTGGTGTTTCATCTATGAGAAGTATGCAGAATCATCGAGAACGCTCTTTTCGAGCTAGTTAATGCGAGAAACACGTTTTCTAGTGTTTTCACCACTCCACAGTGCGTCTGATACGCAGAACCGGCGATATCTTGATTTTCGTGGTGTTTCCAGCTGAGATATGCATTTTCTGCGATAATTTTGGTGAGACTTCAGTCAGAAGTATGCAGAATCATCTAGATCGCTCGTTTCGAGCTATTTAATGCGAGAAACACGTTATCTGGTTGTTTTCACCACTCCATAGTGCGTTTGATATGCAGAACCGGCGACATCTTGATTTTCGTGAGGTTTCTAGCTGAGATATGCATTTTCTGCGATAATATTGGGGAGACTTCAGTCAGAAGTATGCAGAATCATCTAGAGCGCTCGTTTCGAGCTATTTAATGCGAAAAAACAAGTTTTCTGGTGTTTTGACCACTCCACAGTGCGTTTGATATGTAGAGCCGCCGATAACTTGGTTTTCGTGGAGTTTCCAGCTGAAATATGCATTTTCTGCGATAAGCTTGGTGAGTCTTCTGCCAGAAGTATGCAGAATCATCTAGATCGCTCTTTTCGAGCTATTTAATGCGAGAAACGCGTTTTCGGTTGTATACACCACTCCACAGTACGTTAGACATGCAGAACCGGAGATATCTTCGTTTCGGTCGGGTTTCAAGCTGAGATATGCATTTTCTACGATAATATAGGTGAGACCTCTGTCAGATGTATGCACAATCTCCGAGAAAGCTCTTTTCGAGCTACATAATGCGAGAATCACGTTTTCTGGTGTTTTCACCACCCCACACTACGTTTGATGTGCAGCACCGGAGATATCTTGGTTTTCGTGAGGTTTGAAGCTGAGATATTCATTTTCTGCGATAATCTTGGTGAGACTTCAGTCAGAAGTATGCAGAATCATCTAGATCGCTCGTTTCGAGCCATTTAATGCGAAAAAACAAGTTTTCTGGTGTTTTGACCACTCCACAGTGCGTTTGATATGTAGAGCCGCCGATAACTTGGTTTTCGTGGAGTTTCCAGCTGAAATATGCATTTTGTGCGATAATCTTGGTGTTTCATCTATGAGAAGTATGCAGAATCATCCAGATCGCTGTATTCGAGCTATTTAATGCGAGAAACACCTTATCTGGTGTTTTCATCACTCCATAGGGCGTTTGATATGCAGAACCGGCGATATCATGGTTTTCGTGGGGTTTCCACCTGAAATATGCCTTTCCTGCGATAATCTTGGTGAGTCTTCTGTCAGAAGTATGCAGAATCATCGAGAACTCTCTTTTCGAGCTATCTAATGCGAAAAAACAAGTTTTCTGGTGTTCTGACCACTCCACAGAGCGTTTGATAAGTAGAGTCGCCGATAACTTGGTTTTCGTGGGGTTTCCAGCTGAAATATGCATTTTCTGCGATAATCTTTGTGTTTCATCTATGAGAAGTATGCAGAATCATCCAGAACGCTCTTTTCGAGCTAGTTAATGCGGGTAACACGTTTTCTGGTGTTTTCACCACTCCACGGCGCGTCTGATATGCAGAACCGGCGATATCTTGGTTTTCGTGAGGTTTCAAGCTGAGATATGCATTTTCTGCGATAATATTGGTGAGACTTCAGTCAGAAGTATGCCGAATCATCTAGATCGCTCGTTTCGAGATATTTAATGCGAGAAACACGTTATCTGGTTGTTTTCACCACTCCACAGTGCGTTTGATATGCAGAAACGGAGATATCTTGGTTTCGGTCGGGTTCCAAGCTGAGATATGCATTTTCTGCGATAATATTGGTGAGACTTCAGTCGGAAGTATGCAGAATCATCGAGATCGCTCTATTCGAGCTATTTAATGCGAGAACCACGGTATCTCGTTGTTTTCACCACTCCACAGGGCGTTTGATATGCAGAACCGGCGATATCTTGGTTTTCGTGGGGTTTCCATCTGAAATATGCATTTTCTGCGATAATCTTGGTGAGTCTTCTGTCAGAAGTATGCAGAATCATCGAGATCGCTCTATTCGAGCTATTTAATGCGAAAAAACAAGTTCTCTGGTGTTTTGACCACTCCACAGTGCGTTTGATATGTAGAGCCGCCGATAACTTGGTTTTCGTGGGGTTTCCAGCTGAGATATGCATTTTCTGCGATAATCTTGGTGAGTCTTCTGTCAGAAGTGTGCAGAATCATCTAGATCGCTCTTTTCGAGCTATTTAATGCGAGAAACACGTTTTCTGGTGTATTCACCACTCCACAGTACGTTTGACATGCAGTAAAGGAGATATCTTGGTTTCGGTCGGGTTTCAAGCTGAGATATGCATTTTCTGCGATAATCTTGGTGAGACATTAGTCAGAAGTATGCAGAATCATCTAGATCGCTCGTTTCGAGCTATTTAATGCGAAAAAACAAGTTTTTTGGTGTTTTTACCACTCCACAGTGCGTTTGATATGTAGAGCCGCCGATAACTTGGTTTTCGTGGGGTTTCCAGCTGAGATATGCATTTTCTGCGATAATCTTGGTGAGTCTTCTGTCAGAAGTGTGCAGAATCATCTAGATCGCTCTTTTCGAGCTATTTAATGCGAGAAACACGTTATCTGGTTGTTTTCACCACTCCACAGTGCGTTTGATATGCAGAAACGGAGATATCTTGGTTTCGGTCGGGATTCAAGCTGAGAATTGCATTTTCTGCGATAAAATTGGTGAGACTTCAGTCAGAAGTATGCAGAATCATCTAGATAGCTCTTTTCGAGCTATTTAATGCGAGAAACACGTTATCTGGTGTTTTTACCACTCCACAGTGCGTTTGATATGTAGAGCCGCCGATAACTTGGTTTTCGTGGGGTTTCCAGCTGAGATATGCATTTTCTGCGATAATCTTGGTGAGTCTTCTGTCAGAAGTGTGCAGAATCATCTAGATAGCTCTTTTCGAGCTATTTAATGCGAGAAACACGTTATCTGGTGTTTTTACCACTCCACAGTGCGTTTGATATGTAGAGCCGCCGATAACTTGGTTTTCGTGGAGTTTCCAGCTGAAATATGCATTTTGTGCGATAATCTTGGTGTTTCATCTATGAGAAGTATGCAGAATCATCCAGATCGCTGTATTCGAGCTATTTAATGCGAGAAACACCTTATCTGGTGTTTTCATCACTCCATAGGGCGTTTGATATGCAGAACCGGCGATATCATGGTTTTCGTGGGGTTTCCACCTGAAATATGCCTTTCCTGCGATAATCTTGGTGAGTCTTCTGTCAGAAGTATGCAGAATCATCGAGAACTCTCTTTTCGAGCTATCTAATGCGAAAAAACAAGTTTTCTGGTGTTCTGACCACTCCACAGAGCGTTTGATAAGTAGAGTCGCCGATAACTTGGTTTTCGTGGGGTTTCCAGCTGAAATATGCATTTTCTGCGATAATCTTTGTGTTTCATCTATGAGAAGTATGCAGAATCATCCAGAACGCTCTTTTCGAGCTAGTTAATGCGAGTAACACGTTTTCTGGTGTTTTCACCACTCCACGGCGCGTCTGATATGCAGAACCGGCGATATCTTGGTTTTCGTGAGGTTTCAAGCTGAGATATGCATTTTCTGCGATAATATTGGTGAGACTTCAGTCAGAAGTATGCCGAATCATCTAGATCGCTCGTTTCGAGATATTTAATGCGAGAAACACGTTATCTGGTTGTTTTCACCACTCCACAGTGCGTTTGATATGCAGAAACGGAGATATCTTGGTTTCGGTCGGGTTCCAAGCTGAGATATGCATTTTCTGCGATAATATTGGTGAGACTTCAGTCAGAAGTATGCAGAATCATCTAGATCGCTCTTTTCGAGCTATTTAATGCGAGAAACACGTTTTCTGGTGTATTCACCACTCCACAGTACGTTTGACATGCAGTAAAGGAGATATCTTGGTTTCGGTCGGGTTTCAAGCTGAGATATGCATTTTCTGCGATAATCTTGGTGAGACATTAGTCAGAAGTATGCAGAATCATCTAGATCGCTCGTTTCGAGCTATTTAATGCGAAAAAACAAGTTTTTTGGTGTTTTTACCACTCCACAGTGCGTTTGATATGTAGAGCCGCCGATAACTTGGTTTTCGTGGGGTTTCCAGCTGAGATATGCATTTTCTGCGATAATCTTGGTGAGTCTTCTGTCAGAAGTGTGCAGAATCATCTAGATCGCTCTTTTCGAGCTATTTAATGCGAGAAACACGTTATCTGGTTGTTTTCACCACTCCACAGTGCGTTTGATATGCAGAAACGGAGATATCTTGGTTTCGGTCGGGTTTCAAGCTGAGAATTGCATTTTCTGCGATAATATTGGTGAGACTTCAGTCAGAAGTATGCAGAATCATCTAGATAGCTCTTTCCGAGCTATTTAATGCGAGAAACACGTTATCTGGTGTTCTGACCACTCCACAGTGCGTTTGATATGTCGAGCCGCCGATAACTTGGTTTTCGTGGGGTTTCCAGCTGAAATATGCATTTTCTGCGATAATCTTGGTGTTTCATATATGAGATGTATGCAGAATCATCGAGAACGCTCTTTTCGAGCTAGTTAATGCGAGAATCACGGTTTCTGGTGTTTTCACCACTCCACGGTGCGTCTGATATGCAGAACCCGCGATATCTTGGTTTTCGTGGGGATTCCAGCTGAGATATGTATTTTCTGCGATAATCTTGGTGAGTCTTCTGTCAGAAGTATGCAGAATCATCTAGATCGCTCGTTTCGAGCTATTTAATGCGAAAAAACAAGTTTTCTGGTGTTTTCATCACTCCACAGGGCGTTTGATATGCAGAACCGGCGATATCTTGGTTTTCGTGGGGTTTCCAGCTGAGATATGCATTTGCTGCGATAATCTTGGTGAGACTTTAGTCAGAAGAATGCAGAATCATCTAGATCGCTCTTTTCGAGCTATTTAATGCGAGAAACACGTTTTCTGGTGTATTCACCACTCCTCAGTACGTTTGACATGCAGTAAAGGAGATATCTTGGTTTCGGTCGGGTTTCAAGCTGAGATATGTATTTTCTGCGATAATCTTGGTGAGACTTCAGTCAGAAGTATGCAGAATCACCTAGATCGCTCGTTTCGAGCTATTTAATGCGAGAAACACGTTATCTGGTTGTTTTCACCACTCCACAGTGCATTTGATATGCAGAACCGGCGATATCTTGGTTTTCGTGGGGTTTCCAGCTGAGATATGCATTTTCTGCGATAATCTTGGTGAGACTTCAGTCAGAAGTATGCAGAATCATCTAGATCGCTCGTTTCGAGCTATTTAATGCGAAAAAACAAGTTTTCGGGTGTTTTGACCACTCCACAGTGCGTCTGATATGTCGAGCCGCCGATAACTTGGTTTTCCTGGGGTTTCCATCTGAAATATGCATTTTCTGCGATAATCTTGGTGAGTCTTCTGTCAGAAGTATGCAGAATCATCGAGAACGCTCTTTTCGAGCTAGTTAATGCGAGAAACACGTTTTCTGGTGTTTTCACCACTCCACGGTGCGTCTGATATGCAGAACCGGCGATATCTTGGTTTTCGTGGGGTTTCCAGCTGAGATATGTATTTTCTGCCATAATCTTGGTGAGTCTTCTGTCAGAAGTATGCAGAATCATCGATATCGCTCTTTTCGCGCTATTTAATGCGAGAAACACGTTAGCTGGTGTTTTGACCACTCCACAGTGCGTTTGATATGTAGAGACGCCGTTAACTTGGTTGTCGTGGGGTTTCCAGCTGAAATATGCATTTTCTGTGATAATCTTTGTGTTTCATCTATGAGAAGTATGCAGAGATCATCCAGAACGCTCTTTTCGAGCTAGTTAATGCGAGAAACACGTTTTCTGGTGTTTTCACTACTCCACGGTGCGTCTGATATGCAGAACCGGCGATATCTTGGTTTTCGTGGGGTTTCCAGCTGAGATATGCATTTTCTGCGATAATCTTGGTGAGTCTTCTGTCAGAAGTATGCAGAATCATCTAGATCGCATCTTTTCGAGCTATTTAATGCGAGAAACACGTTTTCTGATGTTTTCACCACCACACAGTGCGTTTGATATGCAGATCCGGCGACATCATGGTTTTCGTCGGGTTTCAAGCTGAGATATGCATTTTCTGCGATAATATTGGTGATACTTCAGTCAGAAGTATGCAGAATCACCTAGATCGCTCGTTTCGAGCTATTTAATGCGAGAAACACGTTATCTGGTTGTTTTCACCACTCCACAGTGCGTTTGATATGCAGAAACGGAGATATCTTGGTTTCGGTCGGGTTTCAAGCTGAGAATTGCATTTTCTGCGATAATATTGGTGAGACTTCAGTCAGAAGTATGCAGAATCATCTAGATAGCTCTTTTCGAGCTATTTAATGCGAGAAACACGTTTTCTGGTGTTTTCACCACTCCACAGTGCGTTTGATTTGCAGAACCGGCGACATCTTGATTTTGATGAGGTTTCAAGCTGAGATATGCATTTTCTGCGATAATCTTGGTGAGTCTTCTGTCAGAAGTATGCAGAAACATCGAGATCCCTCTCTTCGAGCTATTTAATTTGAGAAACACGTTATCTGGTGTTTTCACCACTCCACAGTGCGTTTGATATGCAGAACCGGCGACATCTTGGATTTCGTCGGGTTTCAAGCTGAGATATGCATTTTCTACGATAATCTTGGTGAGACTTCTGTCAGAAGTATGCAGAATCTTCGAGATCGCTCTTTTCGAGCTACTTAATGCGAGAAACACGTTATCTGGTGTTTTCACCACTCGACAGTGCGTTTGATTTGCAGTACCGGCGACATCTTGATTTTGGTGAGGTTTCAAGCTGAGATATGCGTTCTCTGCGATAATCTTGGTGAGACTTCTGTCAGAAGTATGCAGAATCATCTAGATCGCTCTTTTCGAGCTATTTAATGCGAGAAACACGTTATCTGGTGTTTTGACCACTCCACAGTGCGTTTGATATGTAGAGCCGCCGATAACTTGGTTTTCGTGGGGTTTCCATCTGAAATATGCATTTTCTGCGATAATCTTTGTGTTTCATCTATGAGAAGTATGCAGAATCATCGAGAACTCTCTTTTCGAGCTATTTAATGCGAGAAACACGTTATCTGCTTGTTTTCACCACTCCACAGTGCGTTTGATATACAGAACCGGCGACATCTTGATTTTGGTGAGGTTTCAAGCTGAGATATGCATTTTCTGCGATAATACTGGTGAGACTTCTGTCCGAAGTATGCAGAATCATCGATATCGCTCTTTTCGAGCTATTTAATGCGCGAAACACGTTATCTGGTTGTTTTCACCACTCCACAGTGCGTTTGATATACAGAACCGGCGACATCTTGATTTTGGTGAGGTTTCAAGCTGAGATATGCATTTTCTACGATAATCTTGGTGAGACTTCTGTCAGAAGTATGCAGAATCATCGGGATCGCTCTTTTCGAGCTATTTAATGCGCGAAACACGTTATCTGGTTGTTTTCACCACTCCACAGTGCGTTTGATTTGCAGAACCGGCGGCATCTTGATTTTGGTGAGGTATCAAGCTGAGATATGCATTTTCTGCGATAATCTTGGTGAGTCTTCTGTCAGAAGTATGAAGAAACATCGAGATCCCTCTCTTCGAGCTATTTAATTTGAGAGACACGTTATCTGGTGTTTTCACCACTCCACAGTGCGTTTGATATGCAGAACCGGCGACATCTTGGATTTCGTCGGGTTTCAAGCTGAGATATGCATTTTCTACGATAATCTTGGTGAGACTTCTGTCAGAAGGATGCAGAATCATCGAGATCGCTCTTTTCGAGCAACTTAATGCGAGAAACACGTTATCTGGTGTTTTCACCACTCCACAGTGCGTTTGATTTGCAGAACCGGCGACATCTTGATTTTGATGAGGTTTCAAGCTGAGATATGCATTTTCTGCGATAATCTTGGTGAGTCTTCTGTCAGAAGTATGCAGAAACATCGAGATCCCTCTCTTCGAGCTATTTAATTTGAGAATCACGTTATCTGGTGTTTTCACCACTCCACAGTGCATTTGACATGCAGAAACGGCGACATCTTGCATTTCGTCGGGTTTCAAGCTGAGATATGCATTTTCTACGATAATCTTGGTGAGACTTCTGTCAGAAGGATGCAGAATCATCGAGATCGCTCTTTTCGAGCAACTTAATGCGAGAAACACGTTATCTGGTGTTTTCACCACTTCACAGTGCGTTTGATTTGCAGAACCGGCGACATCTTGATTTTGATGAGGTTTCAAGCTGAGATATGCATTTTCTGCGATAATCTTGGTGAGTCTTCTGTCAGAAGTATGCAGAAACATCGAGATCCCTCTCTTCGAGCTATTTAATTTGAGAATGACGTTATCTGGTGTTTTCACCACTCCACAGTGCGTTTGATATGCAGAACCGGCGACATCTTGGATTTCGTCGGGTTTCAAGCTGAGATATGCATTTTCTACGATAATCTTGGTGAGACTTCTGTCAGAAGTATGCAGAATCATCGAGATCGCACTTTTCGAGCTACCTAATGCGAGGAACACGTTATCTGGTTGTTTTCACCACTCCACAGTGCGTTTGATATACAGAACCGGCGACATCTTGATTTTGGTGAGGTTTCAAGCTGAGATATGCATTTTCTGCGATAATCTTTGTGAGTCTTCTGGCAGAAGTATGCAGAATCATCGATATCGCTCTTTTCGAGCTCTTTAATGCGAGAAACACGTTATCTGGTGTTTTGAACACTCCACAGTGCGTTTGATATGCAGAACCGGCGACATCGTGGTTTTCGTCGGGTTTCAAACTGAGATATGCATTTTCTGCGATAATCTTGGTGAGTCTTCTGTCAGAAGTATGCAGAATCATCTAGATCGCTCTTTTCGAGCTGGTTAATGCGAGAAACACGTTTTCTGGTGTTTTCACCACTCCACGGTGCGTCTGATATGCAGAACCGGCGATATCTTGGTTTTCGTGGGGTTTCCAGCTGAGATATGCATTTTCTGCGATAATCCTGGTGTTTCATCTATGAGAAGTATGCAGAATCATCGATAACGCTCTTTTCGAGTTAGTTAATGCGAAAAAACAAGCTTTCTGGTGTTTTGACCACTCCACAGTGCGTTTGATATGTAGAGCCGCCGATAACTTGGTTTTCGTGGGTTTTCCAGCTGAAATATGCATTTTCTGCGATAATCTTGGTGAGACTTCAGTCAGAAGTATGCAGAATCATCTAGATCGATCGTTTCGAGCGATTTAATGCGAAAAAACAAGTTTTCTGGTGTTTTGACCACTCCACAGTGCGTTTGATATGTAGAGCCGCCAATAACTTGGTTTTCGTGGGGTTTCCAGCTGAAATATGCATTTTCTGCGATAATCTTGGTGAGTCTTCTGTCAGAAGTATGCAGAATCATCGAGATCGCTCTATTCGAGCTATTTAATGCGAGAAACACGTTATCCGGTGCTTTCATCACTCCACAGGGCGTTTGATATGCAGAACCGGCGATATCTTGGTTTTCGTGGGGTTTCCAGCTGAGATATGCATTTTCTGCGATAATCTTGGTGAGACTTCAGTTAGAAGTATGCAGAATCATCTAGATCGTTCGTTTCGAGCTATTTAATGCGAGAAACACGTTATCTGGTGTTTTGACCACTCCACAGTGTGTTTGATATGTAGAGCCGCCGATAACTTGGTTTTCGTGGGGTTTCCATCTGAGAATTGCATTTTCTGCGATAATCTTGGTGAGACTTTAGACAGAGGTATGCAGAATCATCTAGATTGCTCGTTTCGATCTATTTAATTCGAAAAAACAAGTTTTCTGGTGTTTTGACCACTCCACTGTGCGTTTGATATGTAGAGCCGCCGATAACTTGGTTTTCGTGGAGTTTCCAGCTGAAATATGCATTTTCTGCGATAATCTTGGTGTTTCATCTATGAGTAGTATGCAGAATCATCCAGAACGCTCTTTCCGAGCTAGTTAATGCGAGAAACACGTTTTCTGGTGTTTTCACCACTCCACAGTGCGTCTGATATGCAGAACAGGCGATATCTTGGTTTTCGTGGGGTTTCCAGCTGAGAATTGCATTTTCTGCGATAATCTTGGTGAGACTTTAGACAGAGGTATGCAGAATCATCTAGATTGCTCGTTTCGATCTATTTAATGCGAAAAAACAAGTTTTCTGGTGTTTTCACCACTCCACAGTACGTTTGATGTGCAGAACCGGAGATATCTTGGTTTTCGTGAGGTTTCAAGCTGAGATATGCAATTTCTGCGATAATCTTGGTGAGTCTTCTGTCAGAAGTACGCAGAATCATCGATATCGCTCTTTTCGAGCTATTTAATGCGAGAAACACGTTTTCTGGTGTATTCACCACTCCACAGTACGTTTGACATGCAGTAACGGAGATATCTTGGTTTCGGTCGGGTTTCAAGCTGAGATATGCATTTTCTGCGATAATCTTGGTGAGACTTCAGTTAGAAGTATGCAGAATCATCTAGATCGCTCATTTCGAGCTATTTAATGCGATAAAACAAGTTTTCTGGTGTTTTGACCAGTCCACAGTGCGTTTGATATGTAGAGCCGCCGATAACTTGGTTTTCGTGGAGTTTCCAGCTGAAATATGCATTTTCTGCGATAATCTTGGTGTTTGATCTATGAGAAGTATGCAGAATCATCCAGATCGCTCGTTTCGAGCTATTTAATGCGAAAAAACAGGTTTTCTGGTGTTTTGACCACTCCACAGTGCGTTTGATATGCAGAACCGGCGACATCTTGATTTTCGTGAGGTTTCAAGCTGAGATATGCATTTTCTGCGATAATATTGGTGAGACTTCAGTTAGAAGTATGCAGAATCACCTAGATCGCTCGTTTCGAGCTATTTAATGCGAGAAACACGTTATCTGGTTGTTTTCACCACTCCACAGTGCGTCTGATATGCAGAACAGGCGATATCTTGGTTTTCGTGGGGTTTCCAGCTGAGAATTGCATTTTCTGCGATAATCTTGGTGAGACTTTAGACAGAGGTATGCAGAATCATCTAGATTGCTCGTTTCGATCTATTTAATGCGAAAAAACAAGTTTTCTGGTGTTTTGACCACTCCACAGTGCGTTTGATATGTAGAGCCGCCGATAACTTGGTTTTCGTGGAGTTTCCAGCTGAAATATGCATTTTCTGCAATAATCTTGGTGTTTCATCTATGAGTAGTATGCAGAATCATCCAGAACGCTCTTTCCGAGCTAGTTAATGCGAGAAACACGTTTTCTGGTGATTTCACCACTCCACAGTGCGTCTGATATGCAGAACAGGCGATATCTCGGTTTTCGTGGGGTTTCCAGCTGAGAATTGCATTTTCTGCGATAATCTTGGTGAGACTTTAGACAGAGGTATGCAGAATCATCTAGATTGCTCGTTTCGATCTATTTAATGCGAAAAAACAAGTTTTCTGGTGTTTTCACCACTCCACAGTACGTTTGATGTGCAGAACCAGAGATATCTTGGTTTTCGTGAGGTTTCAAGCTGAGATATGCAATTTCTGCGATAATCTTGGTGATTCTTCTGTCAGAAGTACGCAGAATCATCGATATCGCTCATTTCGAGCTATTTAATGCGAGAAACACGTTTTCTGGTGTATTCACCACTCCACAGTACGTTTGACATGCAGTAACGGAGATATCTTGGTTTCGGTCGGGTTTCAAGCTGAGATATGCATTTTCTGCGATAATCTTGGTGAGACTTCAGTTAGAAGTATGCAGAATCATCTAGATCGCTCATTTCGAGCTATTTAATGCGATAAAACAAGTTTTCTGGTGTTTTGACCAGTCCACAGTGCGTTTGATATGTAGAGCCGCCGATAACTTGGTTTTCGTGGAGTTTCCAGCTGAAATATGCATTTTCTGCGATAATCTGGGTGTTTCATCTATGAGAAGTATGCAGAATCATCCAGATCGCTCTTTCCGAGCTAGTTAATGCGAGTAACACGTTTTCTGGTGTTTTCACCACTCCACAGTGCGTCTGATATGCAGAACCGGCGATATCTTGGTTTTCGTGGGTTTCCCAGCTCAGATATGCATTTTCTGCGATAATCTTGGTGAGACTTTAGTCTGAAGTATGCAGAATCATCTAGATCGCACGTTTCGAGCTATTTAATGCGACAAAATAAGTTTTCTGGTGTTTTGACCACTCCACAGTGCGTTTGATATGTAGAGCCGCCGATAACTTGGTTTTCGTGGGGTTTCCAGCTGAAATATGCATTTTCTGCGATAATCTTGGTGAGACTTCAGTCAGAAGTATGCAGAAACATCTAGATCGCTCGTTTCGGGCTACTTAATGCGAGAAACACGTTAGCTGGGTGTTTTCACCACTCCACAGTGCGTTTGATATGCAGAAACGGAAATATCTTGGTTTCGGACGGGTTTCAAGCTGAGATATGCATTTTCTGCGATAATCTTGGTGAGACTTTGGTCAGAAGTATGCAGAATCATCAAGATCGCTCGTTTCGAGCTATTTAATGCGAAAAAACTAGTTTTCTGGTGTTTTGACCACTCCACAGTGCGTTTGATATGTAGAGCCGCCGATAACTTGGTTTTCGTGGAGTTTCCAGCTGAAATATGCGTTTTCTGCGATAATCTTGGTGTTTCATCTATGAGAAGTATGCACAATCATCGAGGACGCTCTTTTCGAGCTAGTTAATGCGAGAAACACGTTTTCTGGTGTTTTCACCACTCCTCAGTGCGTCTGATATGCAGAACCGGCGATATCTTGGTTTTCGTGGTGTTTCCAGCTGAGATATGCAATTTCTGCGATAATCTTGGTGAGTCTTCTGTCAGAAGTACGCAGAATCATCGATATCGCTCTTTTCGAGCTATTTAATGCGAGAAACACGTTTTCTGGTGTATTCTCCACTCCACAGTACGTTTGACATGCAGTAACGGAGATATCTTGGTTTCGGTCGGGTTTCAAGCTGAGATATGCATTTTCTGCGATACTCTTGGTGAGACTTCAGTTAGAAGTATGCAGAATCATCTAGATCGCTCGTTTCGAGCTATTTAATGCGAAAAAACAAGTTTTCTGGTGTTTTGACCACTCCACAGTGCGTTTCATATGTAGAGCCGCCGATAACTTGGTTTTCGTCGGGTTTCAAGCTGAGATATGCATTTTCTGCGATAATCTTTGTGTTTCATCTATGAGAAGTATGCAGAATCATCCAGAACGCTCTTTTCGTGCTAGTTAACGCGAGTAACACGTTTTCTGGTGTTTTCACCACTCCACAGTGCGTCTGATATGCAGAACTGGCAATATCTTGATTTTCGTGATGTTTCCAGCTGAAATATGCATTTTCTGCGATAATCTTGGTGAGTCTTCTGTCAAAAGTATGCAGAAACATCGAGATCCCTCTCTTCGAGCTATTTAATTTGAGAAACACGATATCTGGTGTTTTCACCACTCCACAGTGCGTTTGATATGCAGAACAGGCGACATCTTGGATTTCGTCGGGTTTCAAGCTGAGATATGCATTTTCTACGATAATCTTGGTGAGACTTCTGTCAGAAGTATGCAGAATCATCGGGATCGCTCTTTTCAAGCTATTTAATGCGCGAAACACGTTATCTGGTTGTTTTCACCACTCCACAGTGCGTTTGATTTGCAGAACCGGCGGCATCTTGATTTTGGTGAGGTTTCAAGCTGAGATATGCATTTTCTGCGATAATCTTGGTGAGTCTTTTGTCAGAAGTATGCAGAAACATCGAGATCCCTCTCTTCGAGCTATTTAATTTGAGAAACACGTTATCTGGTGTTTTCACCACTCCACAGTGCGTTTGATATGCAGAACCGGCGACATCTTGGATTTCGTCGGGTTTCAAGCTGAGACATGCATTTTCTACGATAATCTTGGTGAGACTTCTGTCAGAAGTATGCAGAATCATCGGGATCGCTCTTTTCGAGCTATTTAATGCGCGAAACACGTTATCTGGTTGTTTTCACCACTCCACAGTGCGTTTGATTTGCAGAACCGGCGGCATCTTGATTTTGGTGAGGTTTCAAGCTGAGATATGCATTTTCTGCGATAATCTTGGTGAATCTTCTGTCAGAAGTATGCAGAAACATCGAGATCCCTCTCTTCGAGCTATTTAATTTGAGAAACACGTTATCTGGTGTTTTCACCACTCCACAGTGCGTTTGATATGCAGAACCGGCGACATCTTGGATTTCGTCGGGTTTCAAGCTGAGATATGCTTTTTCTACGATAATCTTGGTGAGACTTCTGTCAGAAGTATGCAGAATCATCGAGATCGCTCTTTTCGAGCTGGCTAATGCGAGGAACACGTTATCTGGTTGTTTTCACCACTCCACAGTGCGTTTGATATACAGAACCGGCGACATCTTGATTTTGGTGAGGTTTCAAGCTGAGATATGCATTTTCTGCGATAATCTTTGTGAGTCTTCTGGCAGAAGTATCCAGAATCATCGATATCGCTCTTTTCGAGCTCTTTAATGCGAGAAACACGTTATCTGGTGTTTTGAACACTCCACGGTGCGTCTGATATGCAGAACCGGCGATATCTTGATTTTCGTGGTGTTTCCAGCTGAGATATGCAATTTCTGCGATAATCTTGGTGAGTCTTCTGTCAGAAGTACGCAGAATCATCGATATCGCTCTTTTCGAGCTATTTAATGCGAGAAACACGTTTTCTGGTGTATTCTCCACTCCACAGTACGTTTGACATGCAGTAACGGAGATATCTTGGTTTCGGTCGGGTTTCAAGCTGAGATATGCATTTTCTGCGATACTCTTGGTGAGACTTCAGTTAGAAGTATGCAGAATCATCTAGATCGCTCGTTTCGAGCTATTTAATGCGAAAAAACAAGTTTTCTGGTGTTTTGACCACTCCACAGTGCGTTTGATATGTAGAGCCGCCGATAACTTGGTTTTCGTGGAGTTTCCAGCTGAAATATGCATTTTCTGCGATAATCTTGGTGTTTCCTCTATGAGAAGTATGCAGAATCATTCAGATCGCTTGTTTCGAGCTATTTAATGCGAAAAAACAAGTTTTCTGGTGTTTTGACCACTCCACAGTGCGTTTCATATGTAGAGCCGCCGATAACTTGGTTTTCGTCGGGTTTCAAGCTGAGATATGCATTTTCTGCGATAATACTGGTGAGACTTCTGTCCGAAGTACGCAGAATCATCGATATCGCTCTTTTCGAGCTATTTAATGCGAGAAACACGTTATCTGGTGTTTTGACCACTCCACAGTGAGTTTGATATGTAGAGCCGCCGATAACTTGGTTTTCGTGGGGTTTCCATCTGAAATATGCATTTTCTGCGATAATCTTTGTGTTTCATCTATAAGAAGTATGCAGAATCATGCAGAACGCTCTTTTCGTGCTAGTTAACGCGAGTAACACGTATTCTGGTGTTTTCACCATTCCACAGTGCGTCTGATATGCAGAACCGCCGATATCTTGATTTTCGTGATGTTTCCAGCTGAGATATGCATTTTCTGCGATAATCTTGGTGAGACTTCAGTCAGAAGTATGCAGAATCATCTAGATCGCTCGTTTCGACCTATTTAATGCGAGAAACACGTTATCTGGTTGTTTTCACCACTCCACAGTACGTTTGACATGCAGAAACGGAGATATCTTGGTTTCGGTCGGGTTTTAAGCTGAGATATGCATTTTCTGCGATAATATTGGTGAGACATCAGTCAGAAGTATGCAGAATCATCTAGATCGCTCGTTTCGAGCTATTTAATGCGAAAAAACAAGTTTTCTGGTCTTTTGGCCACTCCACAGTGCGTTTGATATGTAGAGCCGCCGATAACTTGGTTTACGTGGGGTTTCCAGCTGAAATATGCATTTTCTGCGATAATCTTTGTGTTTCATCTATGAGAAGTATGCAGAATCATCCAGAACGCTCTTTTCGTGCTAGTTAACGCGAGTAACACGTTTTCTGGTGTTTTCACCACTCCACAGTGCGTCTGATATGCAGAACTGGCGATATCTTGATTTTCGTGATGTTTCCAGCTGAAATATGCATTTTCTGCGATAATCTTGGTGAGTCTTCTGTCAGAAGTATGCAGAAACATCGAGATCCCTCTCTTCGAGCTATTTAATTTGAGAAACACGTTATCTGGTGTTTTCACCACTCCACAGTGCGTTTGATATGCAGAACCGGCGACATCTTGGATTTCGTCGGGTTTCAAGCTGAGATATGCATTTTCTACGATAATCTTGGTGAGACTTCTGTCAGAAGTATGCAGAATCATCGAGATCGCTCTTTTCGAGCTACCTAATGCGAGGAACACGTTATCTGGTTGTTTTCACCACTCCACAGTGCGTTTGATATACAGAACCGGCGACATCTTGATTTTGGTGAGGTTTCAAGCTGAGATATGCATTTTCTGCGATAATCTTTGTGAGTCTTCTGGCAGGAGTATCCAGAATCATCGATATCGCTCTTTTCGAGCTCTTTAATGCGAGAAACACGTTATCTGGTGTTTTGAACACTCCACAGTGCGTTTGATATGCAGAACCGGCGACATCGTGGTTTTCGTCGGGTTTCAAACTGAGATATGCATTTTCTGCGATAATCTTGGTGAGTCTTCTGTCAGAAGTATGCAGAATCATCTAGATCGCTCTTTTCGAGCTGGTTAATGCGAGAAACACGTTTTCTGGTGTTTTCACCACTCCACGGTGCGTCTGATATGCAGAACCGGCGATATCTTGATTTTCGTGGTGTTTCCAGCTGAGATATGCAATTTCTGCGATAATCTTGGTGAGTCTTCTGTCAGAAGTACGCAGAATCATCGATATCGCTCTTTTCGAGCTATTTAATGCGAGAAACACGTTTTCTGGTGTATTCTCCACTCCACAGTACGTTTGACATGCAGTAACGGAGATATCTTGGTTTCGGTCGGGTTTCAAGCTGAGATATGCATTTTCTGCGATACTCTTGGTGAGACTTCAGTTAGAAGTATGCAGAATCATCTAGATCGCTCTTTTCGAGCTATTTAATGCGAGAAACACGTTATCTGGTGTTTTGAACACTCCACAGTGCGTTTGATATGCAGAACCGGCGACATCGTGGTTTTCGTCGGGTTTCAAACTGAGATATGCATTTTCTGCGATAATCTTGGTGTTTCCTCTATGAGAAGTATGCAGAATCATTCAGATCGCTTGTTTCGAGCTATTTAATGCGAAAAAACAAGTTTTCTGGTGTTTTGACCACTCCACAGTGCGTTTCATATGTAGAGCCGCCGATAACTTGGTTTTCGTCGGGTTTCAAGCTGAGATATGCATTTTCTGCGATAATACTGGTGAGACTCCTGTCCGAAGTACGCAGAATCATCGATATCGCTCTTTTCGAGCTATTTAATGCGAGAAACACGTTATCTGGTGTTTTGACCACTCCACAGTGAGTTTGATATGTAGAGCCGCCGATAACTTGGTTTTCGTGGGGTTTCCATCTGAAATATGCATTTTCTGCGATAATCTTTGTGTTTCATCTATAAGAAGTATGCAGAATCATGCAGAACGCTCTTTTCGTGCTAGTTAACGCGAGTAACACGTATTCTGGTGTTTTCACCATTCCACAGTGCGTCTGATATGCAGAACCGCCGATATCTTGATTTTCGTGATGTTTCCAGCTGAGATATGCATTTTCTGCGATAATCTTGGTGAGACTTCAGTCAGAAGTATGCAGAATCATCTAGATCGCTCGTTTCGACCTATTTAATGCGAGAAACACGTTATCTGGTTGTTTTCACCACTCCACAGTACGTTTGACATGCAGAAACGGAGATATTTTGGTTTCGGTCGGGTTTTAAGCTGAGATATGCATTTTCTGCGATAATATTGGTGAGACATCAGTCAGAAGTATGCAGAATCATCTAGATCGCTCGTTTCGAGCTATTTAATGCGAAAAAACAAGTTTTCTGGTCTTTTGGCCACTCCACAGTGCGTTTGATATGTAGAGCCGCCGATAACTTGGTTTACGTGGGGTTTCCAGCTGAAATATGCATTTTCTGCGATAATCTTTGTGTTTCATCTATGAGAAGTATGCAGAATCATCCAGAACGCTCTTTTCGTGCTAGTTAACGCGAGTAACACGTTTTCTGGTGTTTTCACCACTCCACAGTGCGTCTGATATGCAGAACTGGCGATATCTTGATTTTCGTGATGTTTCCAGCTGAAATATGCATTTTCTGCGATAATCTTGGTGAGTCTTCTGTCAGAAGTATGCAGAAACATCGAGATCCCTCTCTTCGAGCTATTTAATTTGAGAAACACGATATCTGGTGTTTTCACCACTCCACAGTGCGTTTGATATGCAGAACCGGCGACATCTTGGATTTCGTCGGGTTTCAAGCTGAGACATGCATTTTCTACGATAATCTTGGTGAGACTTCTGTCAGAAGTATGCAGAATCATCGGTATCGCTCTTTTCGAGCTATTTAATGCGCGAAACACGTTATCTGGTTGTTTTCACCACTCCACAGTGCGTTTGATTTGCAGAACCGGCGGCATCTTGATTTTGGTGAGGTTTCAAGCTGAGATATGCATTTTCTGCGATAATCTTGGTGAATCTTCTGTCAGAAGTATGCAGAAACATCGAGATCCCTCTCTTCGAGCTATTTAATTTGAGAAACACGTTATCTGGTGTTTTCACCACTCCACAGTGCGTTTGATATGCAGAACCGGCGACATCTTGGATTTCGTCGGGTTTCAAGCTGAGATATGCATTTTCTACGATAATCTTGGTGAGACTTCTGTCAGAAGTATGCAGAATCATCGGGATCGCTCTTTTCGAGCTATTTAATGCGCGAAACACGTTATCTGGTTGTTTTCACCACTCCACAGTGCGTTTGATTTGCAGAACCGGCGGCATCTTGATTTTGGTGAGGTTTCAAGCTGAGATATGCATTTTCTGCGATAATCTTGGTGAGTCTTTTGTCAGAAGTATGCAGAAACATCGAGATCCCTCTCTTCGAGCTATTTAATTTGAGAAACACGTTATCTGGTGTTTTCACCACTCCACAGTGCGTCTGATATGCAGAACCGGCGACATCTTGGATTTCGTCGGGTTTCAAGCTGAGATATGCATTTTCTACGATAATCTTGGTGAGACTTCTGTCAGAAGTATGCAGAATCATCGGGATCGCTCTTTTCGAGCTATTTAATGCGCGAAACACGTTATCTGGTTGTTTTCACCACTCCACAGTGCGTTTGATTTGCAGAACCGGCGGCATCTTGATTTTGGTGAGGTTTCAAGCTGAGATATGCATTTTCTGCGATAATCTTTGTGAGTTTTCTGGCAGAAGTATCCAGAATCATCGACATCGCTCTTTTCGAGCTCTTTAATGCGAGAAACACGTTATCTGGTGTTTTGAACACTCCACAGTGCGTTTGATATGCAGAACCGGCGACATCTTGGTTTTCGTGGGGTTTCCAGCTGAGATATGCATTTTCTGCGATAATCCTGGTGTTTCATCTATGAGAAGTATGCAGAATCATCGATAACGCTCTTTTCGAGTTAGTTAATGCGAAAAAACAAGTTTTCTGGTGTTTTGACCACTCCACAGTGCGTTTGATATGTAGAGCCGCCGATAACTTGGTTGTCGTGGGGTTTCCAGCTGAAATATGCATTTTCTGCGATAATCTTGGTGTTTCATCTATTAGGAGTATGCAGAATCATCGAGAACGCGCTTTTCGAGCTGGTTAATGCGAGTAACACGTTTTCTGGTGTTTTCACCACTCCACGGTGCGTCTGATATGCAGAACCGGCGATATCTTGGTTTTCGTGGGGTTTCCAGCTGAGATATGCATTTTCTGCGATAATCCTGGTGTTTCATCTATGAGAAGTATGCAGAATCATCGATAACGCTCTTTTCGAGTTAGTTAATGCGAAAAAACAAGTTTTCTGGTGTTTTGACCACTCCACAGTGCGTTTGATATGTAGAGCCGCCAATAACTTGGTTTTCGTGGGTTTTCCAGCTGAAATATGCATTTTCTGCGATAATCTTGGTGAGACTTCAGTCAGAAGTATGCAGAATCATCTAGATCGATCGTTTCGAGCGATTTAATGCGAAAAAACAAGTTTTCTGGTGTTTTGACCACTCCACAGTGCGTTTGATATGTAGAGCCGCCGATAACTTGGTTTTCGTGGGCTTTCCAGCTGAAATATGCATTTTCTGCGATAATCTTGGTGAGACTTTAGTCAGAAGTATGCAGAATCATCTAGATCGCACGTTTCGAGCTATTTAATGCGACAAAACAAGTTTTCTGGTGTTTTGACCACTCCACAGTGCGTTTGATATGTAGAGCCGCCGATAACTTGGTTTTCGTGGGGTTTCCAGCTGAAATATGCATTTTCTGCGATAATCTTGGTGAGACTTTAGTCAGAAGTATGCAGAATCATCTAGATCGCACGTTTCGAGCTATTTAATGCAACAAAACAAGTTTTCTGGTGTTTAGACCACTCCACAGTGCGTTTGATATGTAGAGCCGCCGATAACTTGGTTTTCGTGGGGTTTCCAGCTGAAATATGCATTTTCTGCGATAATCTTGGTGAGACTTTAGTCAGAAGTATGCAGAATCATCTAGATCGCTCGTTTCGAGCTATTTAATGCGCGAAACACGTTATCTGGTTGTTTTCACCACTCCACAGTGCGTTTGATTTGCAGAACCGGCGGCATCTTGATTTTGGTGAGGTTTCAAGCTGAGATATGCATTTTCTGCGATAATCTTGGTGAGTCTTTTGTCAGAAGTATGCAGAAACATCGAGATCCCTCTCTTCGAGCTATTTAATTTGAGAAACACGTTATCTGGTGTTTTCACCACTCCACAGTGCGTTTGATATGCAGAACCGGCGACATCATGGATTTCGTCGGGTTTCAAGCTGAGATATGCATTTTCTACGATAATCTTGGTGAGACTTCTGTCAGAAGTATGCAGAATCATCGGGATCGCTCTTTTCGAGCTATTTAATGCGCGAAACACGTTATCTGGTTGTTTTCACCACTCCACAGTGCGTTTGATTTGCAGAACCGGCGGCATCTTGATTTTGGTGAGGTTTCAAGCTGAGATATGCATTTTCTGCGATAATCTTTGTGAGTTTTCTGGCAGAAGTATCCAGAATCATCGACATCGCTCTTTTCGAGCTCTTTAATGCGAGAAACACGTTATCTGGTGTTTTGAACACTCCACAGTGCGTTTGATATGCAGAACCGGCGACATCTTGGTTTTCGTGGGGTTTCCAGCTGAGATATGCATTTTCTGCGATAATCCTGGTGTTTCATCTATGAGAAGTATGCAGAATCATCGATAACGCTCTTTTCGAGTTAGTTAATGCGAAAAAACAAGTTTTCTGGTGTTTTGACCACTCCACAGTGCGTTTGATATGTAGAGCCGCCGATAACTTGGTTGTCGTGGGGTTTCCAGCTGAAATATGCATTTTCTGCGATAATCTTGGTGTTTCATCTATTAGGAGTATGCAGAATCATCGAGAACGCGCTTTTCGAGCTGGTTAATGCGAGTAACACGTTTTCTGGTGTTTTCACCACTCCACGGTGCGTCTGATATGCAGAACCGGCGATATCTTGGTTTTCGTGGGGTTTCCAGCTGAGATATGCATTTTCTGCGATAATCCTGGTGTTTCATCTATGAGAAGTATGCAGAATCATCGATAACGCTCTTTTCGAGTTAGTTAATGCGAAAAAACAAGTTTTCTGGTGTTTTGACCACTCCACAGTGCGTTTGATATGTAGAGCCGCCAATAACTTGGTTTTCGTGGGTTTTCCAGCTGAAATATGCATTTTCTGCGATAATCTTGGTGAGACTTCAGTCAGAAGTATGCAGAATCATCTAGATCGATCGTTTCGAGCGATTTAATGCGAAAAAACAAGTTTTCTGGTGTTTTGACCACTCCACAGTGCGTTTGATATGTAGAGCCGCCGATAACTTGGTTTTCGTGGGCTTTCCAGCTGAAATATGCATTTTCTGCGATAATCTTGGTGAGACTTTAGTCAGAAGTATGCAGAATCATCTAGATCGCACGTTTCGAGCTATTTAATGCGACAAAACAAGTTTTCTGGTGTTTTGACCACTCCACAGTGCGTTTGATATGTAGAGCCGCCGATAACTTGGTTTTCGTGGGGTTTCCAGCTGAAATATGCATTTTCTGCGATAATCTTGGTGAGACTTTAGTCAGAAGTATGCAGAATCATCTAGATCGCACGTTTCGAGCTATTTAATGCGACAAAACAAGTTTTCTGGTGTTTAGACCACTCCACAGAGCGTTTGATATGTAGAGCCGCCGATAACTTGGTTTTCGTGGGGTTTCCAGCTGAAATATGCATTTTCTGCGATAATCTTGGTGAGACTTTAGTCAGAAGTATGCAGAATCATCGAGAACGCGCTTTTCGAGCTGGTTAATGCGAGTAACACGTTTTCTGGTGTTTTCACCACTCCACGGTGCGTCTGATATGCAGAACCGGCGATATCTTGGTTTTCGTGGGGTTTCCAGCTGAGATATGCATTTTCTGCGATAATCCTGGTGTTTCATCTATGAGAAGTATGCAGAATCATCGATAACGCTCTTTTCGAGTTAGTTAATGCGAAAAAACAAGTTTTCTGGTGTTTTGACCACTCCACAGTGCGTTTGATATGTAGAGCCGCCGATAACTTGGTTTTCGTGGAGTTTCCAGCTGAAATATGCATTTTGTGCGATAATCTTGGTGTTTCATCTATGAGAAGTATGCAGAATCATCGAGAACGCTCTTTTCGAGCTAGTTAATGCGAGAAACACGTTTTCTGGTGTTTTCACCACTCCACAGTGCGTTTGATATGTAGAGCCGCCGATAACTTGGTTTTCGTGGAGTTTCCAGCTGAAATATGCATTTTCTGCGATAATCTTGGTGTTTCATCTATGAGAAGTATGCAGAATCATCCATATCGCTCGTTTCGAGCTATTTAATGCGAAAAAACAAGTTTTCTGGTGTTTTGACCACTCCACAGTGCGTTTGATATGCAGAACCGACGATATCTTGGTTTTCGTGGGGTTTCCAGCTGAGATATGCATTTTCTGCGATAATCTTGGTGAGACTTTAGTCAGAAGTATGCAGAATCATCTAGATCGCACGTTTCGAGCTATTTAATGCGACAAAACAAGTTTTCTGGGGTTTTGACCACTCCACAGTGCGTTTGATATGTAGAGCCGCCGATAACTTGGTTTTCGTGGGGTTTCCAGCTGAAATATGCATTTTCTGCGATAATCTTGGTGATACATCAGTCAGAAGTATGCAGAATCATCTAGATCGCTCGTTTCGGGCTATTTAATGCGAGAAACACGTTTTCTGGTGTATTCTCCACTCCACAGTACGTTTGACATGCAGTAACGGAGATATCTTGGTTTCGGTCGGGTTTCAAGCTGAGATATGCATTTTCTGCGATAATCTTGGTGAGACTTCATTTAGAAGTATGCAGAATCATTTAGATCGCTCGTTTCGAGCTATTTAATGCGAAAAAACAAGTTTTCTGGTGTTTAGACCACTCCACAGTGCGTTTGATATGTAGAGCCGCCGATAACTTGGTTTTCGTGGAGTTTCCAGCTGAAATATGCATTTTCTGCGATAATCTTGGTGTTTCATCTAGGAGAAGTATGCAGAATCATCGAGAACGCTCTTTTCAAGCTAGTTAATGCGAGAAACACGTTTTCTGGTGTTTTCACCACTCCACAGTACGTTTGATGTGCAGAACTGGAGATATCTTGGTTTTCGTGAGGTTTCAAGCTGAGATATGCACTTTCTGCGATAATCTTGGTGAGACTTCAGTCAGAAGTATGCAGAATCATCTAGATCGCTCTTTTGGAGCTATTTAATGCGAGTAACACGTTTTCTGGTGTTTTCACCACTCCACAGTGCATCCGATATGCAGAACCGGCGATATCTTGGTTTCCGTGGGGTTTCCAGCTGAGATATGCATTTTCTGCGATAATCTTGGTGAGACTTTAGTCAGAAGTATGCAGAATCATCTAGATCGCACGTTTCGAGCTATTTAATGCGACAAAACAAGTTTTCTGGTGTTTTGACCACTCCACAGTGCGTTTGATATGTAGAGCCGCCGATAACTTGGTTTTCGTGGTGTTTCCAGCTGAAATATGCATTTTCTGCGATAATCTTGGTGAGACATCAGTCAGAAGTATGCAGAATCATCTAGATCGCTCGTTTCGGGCTATTTAATGCGAGAAACACGTTTTCTGGTGTATTCTCCACTCCACAGTACGTTTGACATGCAGTAACGGAGATATCTTGGTTTCGGTCGGGTTTCAAGCTGAGATATGCATTTTCTGCGATAATCTTGGTGAGACTTCATTTAGAAGTATGCAGAATCATCTAGATCGCTCGTTTCGAGCTATTTAATGCGAAAAAACAAGTTTTCTGGTGTTTAGACCACTCCACAGTGCGTTTGATATGTAGAGCCGCCGATAACTTGGTTTTCGTGGAGTTTCCAGCTGAAATATGCATTTTCTGCGATAATCTTGGTGTTTCATCTATGAGAAGTATGCAGAATCATCCAGATCGCTCGTTTCGAGCTATTTAATGCGAAAAAGAAGTTTTCTGGTGTTTTGACCACTCCACAGTGCGTTTGATAAGCAGAACAGGCGACATCTTGATTTTCGTGATGTGTCTAGCTGAGATATGCATTTTCTGCGATAATTTTGGTGAGACTTCAGTCAGAAGTATGCAGAATCATCTTGATCGCTCGTTTCGAGCTATTTAATGCGAAAAAACAAGTTTTCTGGTGTTTTCACCACTCCACAGCGCGTCTGATATGCAGAACCGGCGATATCTTGGTTTTCGTGAGGTTTCAAGCTGAGATATGCATTTTCTGCGATAATCTTGGTGAGACTTCAGTCAGAAGTATGCAGAATCATCTAGATCGCTCTTTTGGAGCTATTTAATGCGAAGAAACTAGTTCTCTGGTGTTTTCAACATTCCACAGTGCGTTTGATATGCAGAACCGGCGACATCTTGATTTTCGTGAGGTTTCAAGCTGAGATATGCATTTTCTGCGATAATCTTGGTGAGACTTCTGTCAGAAGTATGCAGAACCTTCGAGAACGCTCTTTTCGAGCAACTTAATGCGAGAAACACGTTTTCTCATGTTTTCACCACTCAACAGTACGATTGATGTGCAGAACCGGAGATAACTTGGTTTTCGTAAGGTTTCAAGTTGAGATATGCATTTTCTACGATAATCCTGGTGAGACTTCAGTCAGAAGGATGCAGAATCATCCAGAAAGCTCTTTTCGTGCTAGTTAATGCGAGTAACACGTTTTCTGGTGTTTTCAACATTCCACAGTACGTTTGACATGCAGATCCGGCGATATCTTGGTTTTCGTCGGGTTTCAAGCTGAGATACGCATTTTCTACGATAATCCTGGTGAGACTTCAGTCAGAAGGATGCAGAATCATCCAGAACGCTCTTTTCGTGCTAGTTAATGCGAGTAGCACGTTTTCTGGTGTTTTCACCACTCCACAGTGCGTCTGATATGCAGAACCGACGATATCTTGGTTTTCGTGGGGTTTCCAGCTGAGATATGCATTTTCTGCGATAATCTTGGTGAGACTTCATTTAGAAGTATGCAGAATCATCTAGATCGCTCGTTTCGAGCTATTTAATGCGAAAAAACAAGTTTTCTGGTGTTTTGACCACTCCACAGTGCGTTTGATATGTAGAGCCGCCGATAACTTGGTTTTCGTGGGGTTTCCAGCTGAAATATGCATTTTCTGCGATAATCTTGGTGTTTCATCTACGAGAAGTATGCAGAATCATCGAGAACTCTCTTTTCGAGCTATTTAATGCGAAAAAACAAGTTTTCTGGTGTTTTGACCAGTCCACAGTGCGTTTGATATGTAGAGCCGCCGATAACTTGGTTTTCGTGGGGTTTCCAGCTGAAATATGCATTTTCTGCGATAATTTTGGTGTTTCATCTATGAGAAGTATGCAGAATCATCGAGAACGCTCTTTTCGAGTTAGTTAATGCGAGATACACGTTTTCTGGTGATTTCAACATTCCACAGTGCGTCTGATATGCAGAACCGACGATATCTTGGTTTTCTGGGGTTTCCAGCTGAGATATGCATTTTCTGCGGTAATCTTGGTGAGACTTCAGTCAGAAGTATGCAGAATCATCTAGATCGTTCGTTTCGAGCTATTTAATGCGAGAAACACGTTATCTGGTATTTTCACCACTCCACAGTGCGTTTGATATGTAGAGCCGCCGATAACTTGGTTTTCGTGGGGTTTCCAGCTGAAATATGCATTTTCTGCGATAATCTTGGTGAGTCTTCTGTCAGAAGTATGCAGAATCATCGAGATCGCTCTATTCGAGCTATTTAATGCGAGAAACACGTTATCTGGTGTTTTCATCACTCCACAGGGCGTTTGATATGCAGAACCGGCGATATCTTGGTTTTCGTGGGGTTTCCAGCTCAGATATGCATTTTCTGCGATAATCTTGGTGAGACTTTAGTCAGAAGTATGCAGAATCATCTAGATCGCACGTTTCGAGCTATTTAATGCGACAAAACAAGTTTTCTGGTGTTTTGACCACTCCGCAGTGCGTTTGATATGTAGAGCCGCCGATAACTTGGTTTTCGTGGAGTTTCCAGCTGAAATATGCATTTTCTGCGATAATCTTGGTGAGTCTTCTGTCAGAAGTATGCAGAATCATCGAGATCGCTCTATTCGAGCTATTTAATGCGAGAAACACGTTATCTGGTGTTTTCATCACTCCACAGGGCGTTTGATATGCAGAACCGGCGATATCTTGGTTTTCGTGGGGTTTCCAGCTCAGATATGCATTTTCTGCGATAATCTTGGTGAGACTTTAGTCAGAAGTATGCAGAATCATCTAGATCGCACGTTTCGAGCTATTTAATGCGACAAAACAAGTTTTCTGGTGTTTTGACCACTCCACAGTGCGTTTGATATGTAGAGCCGCCGATAACTTGGTTTTCGTGGAGTTTCCAGCTGAAATATGCATTTTCTGCGATAATCTTGGTGTTTCATCTATGAGAAGTATGCAGAATCATCGAGAACGCTCTTTTCGAGCTAGTTAATGCGAGAAACACGTTTTCTGGTGGTTTCACCACTCCACAGCACGTTTGATGTGCAGAACTGGAGATATCTTGGTTTTCGTGAGGTTTCAAGCTGAGATATGCACTTTCTGCGATAATCTTGGTGAGACTTCAGTCAGAAGTATGCAGAATCATCTAGATCGCTCTTTTGGAGCTATTTAATGCGAGTAACACGTTTTCTGGTGTTTTCACCACTCCACAGTGCATCTGATATGCAGAACCGGCGATATCTTGGTTTCCGTGGGGTTTCCAGCTGAGATATGCATTTTCTGCGATAACCTTGGTGAGACTTTAGTCAGAAGTATGCAGAATCATCTAGATCGCACGTTTCGAGCTATTTAATGCGACAAAACACGTTTTCGGGTGTTTTGACCACTCCACAGTGCGTTTGATATGTAGAGCCGCCGATAACTTGGTTTTCGTGGGGTTTCCAGCTGAAATATGCATTTTCTGCGATAATCTTGGTGAGACATCAGTCAGAAGTATGCAGAATCATCTAGATCGCTCGTTTCGGGCTATTTAATGCGAGAAACACGTTTTCTGGTGTATTCTCCACTCCACAGTACGTTTGACATGCAGTAACGGAGATATCTTGGTTTCGGTCGGGTTTCAAGCTGAGATATGCATTTTCTGCGATAATCTTGGTGAGACTTCATTTAGAAGTATGCAGAAACATCTAGATCGCTCGTTTCGAGCTATTTAATGCAACAAAACAAGTTTTCTGGTGTTTAGACCACTCCACAGTGCGTTTGATATGTAGAGCCGCCGATAACTTGGTTTTCGTGGGGTTTCCAGCTGAAATATGCAATTTCTGCGATAATCTTGGTGAGTCTTCTGTCAGAAGTACGCAGAATCATCGATATCGCTCTTTTCGAGCTATTTAATGCGAGAAACACGTTTTCTGGTGTATTCTCCACTCCACAGTACGTTTGACATGCAGTAACGGAGATATCTTGGTTTCGGTCGGGTTTCAAGCTGAGATATGCATTTTCTGCGATACTCTTGGTGAGACTTCAGTTAGAAGTATGCAGAATCATCTAGATCGCTCGTTTCGAGCTATTTAATGCGAAAAAACAAGTTTTCTGGTGTTTTGACCACTCCACAGTGCGTTTGATATGTAGAGCCGCCGATAACTTGGTTTTCGTGGAGTTTCCAGCTGAAATATGCATTTTCTGCGATAATCTTGGTGTTTCATCTATGAGAAGTATGCAGAATCATCGAGAACGCTCTTTTCGAGCTAGTTATTGCGAGAAACACGTTTTCTGGTGTTTTCACCACTCCACAGTGCGTTTGATATGTAGAGCCGCCGATAACTTGGTTTTCGTGGAGTTTCCAGCTGAAATATGCATTTTCTGCGATAATCTTGGTGTTTCATCTATGAGAAGTATGCAGAATCATCCATATCGCTCGTTTCGAGCTATTTATTGCGAAAAAACAAGTTTTCTGGTGTTTTGACCACTCCACAGTGCGTTTGATATGCAGAACCGGCGATATCTTGGTTTTCGTGGGGTTTCCAGCTGAGATATGCATTTTCTGCGATAATCTTGGTGAGACTTTAGTCAGAAGTATGCAGAATCATCTAGATCGCACGTTTCGAGCTATTTAATGCGACAAAACAAGTTTTCTGGTGTTTTGACCACTCCACAGTGCGTTTGATATGTAGAGCCGCCGATAACTTGGTTTTCGTGGGGTTTCCAGCTGAAATATGCATTTTCTGCGATAATCTTGGTGAGACATCAGTCAGAAGTATGCAGAATCATCTAGATCGCTCGTTTCGGGCTATTTAATGCGAGAAACACGTTTTCTGGTGTATTCTCCACTCCACAGTACGTTTGACATGCAGTAACGGAGATATCTTGGTTTCGGGCGGGTTTCAAGCTGAGATATGCATTTTCTGCGATAATCTTGGTGAGACTTCATTTAGAAGTATGCAGAATCATCTAGATCGCTCGTTTCGAGCTATTTAATGCGAAAAAACAAGTTTTCTGGTGTTTAGACCACTCCACAGTGCGTTTGAAATGTAGAGCCGCCGATAACTTGGTTTTCGTGGAGTTTCCAGCTGAAATATGCATTTTCTGCGATAATCTTGGTGTTTCATCTATGAGAAGTATGCAGAATCATCGAGAACGCTCTTTTCGAGCTAGTTAATGCGAGAAACACGTTTTCTGGTGTTTTCACCACTCCACAGTGCGTTTGATATGTAGAGCCGCCGATAACTTGGTTTTCGTGGTGTTTCCAGCTGAAATATGCATTTTCTGCGATAATCTTGGTGAGTCTTCTGTCAGAAGTATGCAGAATCATCGAGATCGCTCTATTCGAGCTATTTAATGCGAGAAACACGTTATCTGGTGTTTTCATCACTCCACAGGGCGTTTGATATGCAGAACCGGCGATATCTTGGTTTTCGTGGGGTGTCCAGCTGAGATATGCATTTTCTGCGATAATCTTGGTGAGACTTTAGTCAGAAGTATGCAGAATCATCTAGATCGCACGTTTCGAGCTATTTAATGCGACAAAAAAGTTTTCTGGTGTTTTGACCACTCCACAGTGCGTTTGATATGTAGAGCCGCCGATAACTTGGTTTTCGTGGGGTTTCCAGCTGAAATATGCATTTTCTGCGATAATCTTGGTGAGACATCAGTCAGAAGTATGCAGAATCATCTAGATCGCTCGTTTCGGGCTATTTAATGCGAGAAACACGTTTTCTGGTGTATTCTCCACTCCACAGTACGTTTGACATGCAGTAACGGAGATATCTTGGTTTCGGGCGGGTTTCAAGCTGAGATATGCATTTTCTGCGATAATCTTGGTGAGACTTCATTTAGAAGTATGCAGAATCATCTAGATCGCTCGTTTCGAGCTATTTAATGCGAAAAAACAAGTTTTCTGGTGTTTAGACCACTCCACAGTGCGTTTGAAATGTAGAGCCGCCGATAACTTGGTTTTCGTGGAGTTTCCAGCTGAAATATGCATTTTCTGCGATAATCTTGGTGTTTCATCTATGAGAAGTATGCAGAATCATCGAGAACGCTCTTTTCGAGCTAGTTAATGCGAGAAACACGTTTTCTGGTGTTTTCACCACTCCACAGTGCGTTTGATATGTAGAGCCGCCGATAACTTGGTTTTCGTGGTGTTTCCAGCTGAAATATGCATTTTCTGCGATAACCTTGGTGAGTCTTCTGTCAGAAGTATGCAGAATCATCGAGATCGCTCTATTCGAGCTATTTAATGCGAGAAACACGTTATCTGGTGTTTTCATCACTCCACAGGGCGTTTGATATGCAGAACCGGCGATATCTTGGTTTTCGTGGGGTGTCCAGCTGAGATATGCATTTTCTGCGATAATCTTGGTGAGACTTTAGTCAGAAGTATGCAGAATCATCTAGATCGCACGTTTCGAGCTATTTAATGCGACAAAACAAGTTTTCTGGTGTTTTGACCACTCCACAGTGCGTTTGATATGTAGAGCCGCCGATAACTTGGTTTTCGTGGGGTTTCCAGCTGAAATATGCATTTTCTGCGATAATCTTGGTGAGACATCAGTCAGAAGTATGCAGAATCATCTAGATCGCTCGTTTCGGGCTATTTAATGCGAGAAACACGTTTTCTGGTGTATTCTCCACTCCACAGTACGTTTGACATGCAGTTACGGAGATATCTTGGTTTCGGTCGGGTTTCAAGCTGAGATATGCATTTTCTGCGATAATCTTGGTGAGACTTCATTTAGAAGTATGCAGAATCATCTAGATCGCTCGTTTCGAGCTATTTAATGCGAAAAAACAAGTTTTCTGGTGTTTAGACCACTCCACAGTGCGTTTGATATGTAGAGCCGCCGATAACTTTGTTTTCGTGGAGTTTCCAGCTGAAATATGCATTTTCTGCGATAATCTTGGTGTTTCATCTATGAGAAGTATGCAGAATCATCCAGATCGCTCGTTTCGAGCTATTTAATGCGAAAAAACAAGTTTTCTGGTGTTTTGACCACTCCACAGTGCGTTTGATATGCAGAACAGGCGACATCTTGATTTTCGTGATGTGTCTAGCTGAGATATGCATTTTCTGCGATAATTTTGGTGAGACTTCTGTCAGAAGTATGCAGAATCATCGAGATCGCTCTATTCGAGCTATTTAATGCGAGAAACACGTTATCTGGTGTTTTCATCACTCCACAGGGCGTTTGATATGCAGAACCGGCGATATCTTGGTTTTCGTGGGGTGTCCAGCTGAGATATGCATTTTCTGCGATAATCTTGGTGAGACTTTAGTCAGAAGTATGCAGAATCATCTAGATCGCACGTTTCGAGCTATTTAATGCGACAAAACAAGTTTTCTGGTGTTTTGACCACTCCACAGTGCGTTTGATATGTAGAGCCGCCGATAACTTGGTTTTCGTGGGGTTTCCAGCTGAAATATGCATTTTCTGCGATAATCTTGGTGAGACATCAGTCAGAAGTATGCAGAATCATCTAGATCGCTCGTTTCGGGCTATTTAATGCGAGAAACACGTTTTCTGGTGTATTCTCCACTCCACAGTACGTTTGACATGCAGAACCGGCGATATCTTGATTTTCGTGGTGTTTCCAGCAGAGATATGCAATTTCTGCGATAATCTTGGTGAGTCTTCTGTCAGAAGTACGCAGAATCATCGATATCGCTCTTTTCGAGCTATTTAATGCGAGAAACACGTTTTCTGGTGTATTCTCCACTCCACAGTACGTTTGACATGCAGTAACGGAGATATCTTGGTTTCGGTCGGGTTTCAAGCTGAGATATGCATTTTCTGCGATACTCTTGGTGAGACTTCAGTTAGAAGTATGCAGAATCATCTAGATCGCTCGTTTCGAGCTATTTAATGCGAAAAAACAAGTTTTCTGGTGTTTTGACCACTCCACAGTGCGTTTGATATGTAGAGCCGCCGATAACTTGGTTTTCGTGGAGTTTCCAGCTGAAATATGCATTTTCTGCGATAATCTTGGTGTTTCATCTATGAGAAGTATGCAGAATCATCGAGAACGCTCTTTTCGAGCTAGTTATTGCGAGAAACACGTTTTCTGGTGTTTTCACCACTCCACAGTGCGTTTGATATGTAGAGCCGCCGATAACTTGGTTTTCGTGGAGTTTCCAGCTGAAATATGCATTTTCTGCGATAATCTTGGTGTTTCATCTATGAGAAGTATGCAGAATCATCCATATCGCTCGTTTCGAGCTATTTAATGCGAAAAAACAAGTTTTCTGGTGTTTTGACCACTCCACAGTGCGTTTGATATGCAGAACCGGCGATATCTTGGTTTTCGTGGGGTTTCCAGCTGAGATATGCATTTTCTGCGATAATCTTGGTGAGACTTTAGTCAGAAGTATGCAGAATCATCTAGATCGCACGTTTCGAGCTATTTAATGCGACAAAACAAGTTTTCTGGTGTTTTGACCACTCCACAGTGCGTTTGATATGTAGAGCCGCCGATAACTTGGTTTTCGTGGGGTTTCCAGCTGAAATATGCATTTTCTGCGATAATCTTGGTGAGACATCAGTCAGAAGTATGCAGAATCATCTAGATCGCTCGTTTCGGGCTATTTAATGCGAGAAACACGTTTTCTGGTGTATTCTCCACTCCACAGTACGTTTGACATGCAGTAACGGAGATATCTTGGTTTCGGGCGGGTTTCAAGCTGAGATATGCATTTTCTGCGATAATCTTGGTGAGACTTCATTTAGAAGTATGCAGAATCATCTAGATCGCTCGTTTCGAGCTATTTAATGCGAAAAAACAAGTTTTCTGGTGTTTAGACAACTCCACAGTGCGTTTGAAATGTAGAGCCGCCGATAACTTGGTTTTCGTGGAGTTTCCAGCTGAAATATGCATTTTCTGCGATAATCTTGGTGTTTCATCTATGAGAAGTATGCAGAATCATCGAGAACGCTCTTTTCGAGCTAGTTAATGCGAGAAACACGTTTTCTGGTGTTTTCACCACTCCACAGTGCGTTTGATATGTAGAGCCGCCGATAACTTGGTTTTCGTGGTGTTTCCAGCTGAAATATGCATTTTCTGCGATAATCTTGGTGAGTCTTCTGTCAGAAGTATGCAGAATCATCGAGATCGCTCTATTCGAGCTATTTAATGCGAGAAACACGTTATCTGGTGTTTTCATCACTCCACAGGGCGTTTGATATGCAGAACCGGCGATATCTTGGTTTTCGTGGGGTGTCCAGCTGAGATATGCATTTTCTGCGATAATCTTGGTGAGACTTCAGTCAGAAGTATGCAGAATCATCTAGATCGTTCGTTTCGAGCTATTTAATGCGAGAAACACGTTATCTGGTGTTTTGACCACTCCACAGTGCGTTTGATATGTAGAGCCGCCGATAACTTGGTTTTCGTGGGGTTTCCAGCTGAAATATGCATTTTCTGCGATAATCTTGGTGAGTCTTCTGTCAGAAGTATGCAGAATCATCGAGATCGCTCTATTCGAGCTATTTAATGCGAGAAACACGTTATCTGGTGTTTTCATCACTCCACAGGGCGTTTGATATGCAGAACCGGCGATATCTTGGTTTTCGTGGGGTTTCCAGCTGAGATATGCATTTTCTGCGGTAATCTTGGTGAGACTTCAGTCAGAAGTATGCAGAATCATCTAGATCGTTCGTTTCGAACTATTTAATGCGAGAAACACGTTATCTGGTGTTTTGACCACTCCACAGTGCGTTTGATATGTAGAGCCGCCGATAACTTGGTTTTCGTGGGGTTTCCAGCTGAAATATGCATTTTCTGCGATAATCTTGGTGAGTCTTCTGTCAGAAGTATGCAGAATCATCGAGATCGCTCTATTCGAGCTATTTAATGCGAGAAACACGTTATCTGGTGTTTTCATCACTCCACAGGGCGTTTGATATGCAGAACCGGCATATCTTGGTTTTCGTGGGGTTTCCAGCTCAGATATGCATTTTCTGCAATAATCTTGGTGAGACTTTAGTCAGAAGTATGCAGAATCATCTAGATCGCACGTTTCGAGCTATTTAATGCGACAAAACTAGTTTTATGGTGTTTTGACCACTCCACAGTGCGTTTGATGTGTAGAGCCGCCGATAACTTGGTTTTCGTGGAGTTTCCAGCTGAAATATGCGTTTTCTGCGATAATCTTGGTGTTTCATCTATGAGAAGTATGCACAATCATCGAGGACGCTCTTTTCGAGCTAGTTAATGCGAGAAACACGTTTTCTGGTGTTTTCACCACTCCTCAGTGCGTCTGATATGCAGAACCGGCGATATCTTGATTTTCGTGGTGTTTCCAGCAGAGATATGCAATTTCTGCGATAATCTTGGTGAGTCTTCTGTCAGAAGTACGCAGAATCATCGATATCGCTCTTTTCGAGCTATTTAATGCGAGAAACACGTTTTCTGGTGTATTCTCCACTCCACAGTACGTTTGACATGCAGTAACGGAGATATCTTGGTTTCGGTCGGGTTTCAAGCTGAGATATGCATTTTCTGCGATACTCTTGGTGAGACTTCAGTTAGAAGTATGCAGAATCATCTAGATCGCTCGTTTCGAGCTATTTAATGCGAAAAAACGAGTTTTCTGGTGTTTTGACAACTCCACAGTGCGTTTGATATGTAGAGCCGCCGATAACTTGGTTTTCGTGGGGTTTCCAGCTGAAATATGCATTTTCTGCGATAATCTTGGTGAGACATCAGTCAGAAGTATGCAGAATCATCTAGATCGCTCGTTTCGGGCTATTTAATGCGAGAAACACGTTTTCTGGTGTATTCTCCACTCCACAGTACGTTTGACATGCAGTAACGGAGATATCTTGGTTTCGGTCGGGTTTCAAGCTGAGATATGCATTTTCTGCGATAATCTTGGTGAGACTTCATTTAGAAGTATGCAGAATCATCTAGATCGCTCGTTTCGAGCTATTTAATGCGAAAAAACAAGTTTTCTGGTGTTTAGACCACTCCACAGTGCGTTTGATATGTAGAGCCGCCGATAACTTGGTTTTCGTGGAGTTTCCAGCTGAAATATGCATTTTCTGCGATAATCTTGGTGTTTCATCTATGAGAAGTATGCAGAATCATCGAGAACGCTCTTTTCGAGCTAGTTAATGCGAGAAACACGTTTTCTGGTGTTTTCACCACTCCACAGTGCGTTTGATATGTAGAGCCGCCGATAACTTGGTTTTCGTGGTGTTTCCAGCTGAAATATGCATTTTCTGCGATAATCTTGGTGAGTCTTCTGTCAGAAGTATGCAGAATCATCGAGATCGCTCTATTCGAGCTATTTAATGCGAGAAACACGTTATCTGGTGTTTTCATCACTCCACAGGGCGTTTGATATGCAGAACCGGCGATATCTTGGTTTTCGTGGGGTTTCCAGCTGAGATATGCATTTTCTGCGATAATCTTGGTGAGACTTTAGTCAGAAGTATGCAGAATCATCTAGATCGCACGTTTCGAGCTATTTAATGCGACAAAACAAGTTTTCTGGTGTTTTGACCACTCCACAGTGCGTTTGATATGTAGAGCCGCCGATAACTTGGTTTTCGTGGGGTTTCCAGCTGAAATATGCATTTTCTGCGATAATCTTGGTGTTTCATCTATGAGAAGTATGCAGAATCATCCAGATCGCTCGTTTCGAGCTATTTAATGCGAAAAAACAAGTTTTCTGGTGTTTTGACCACTCCACAGTGCGTTTGATATGCAGAACAGGCGACATCTTGATTTTCGTGATGTGTCTAGCTGAGATATGCATTTTCTGCGATAATTTTGGTGAGACTTCAGTCAGAAGTATGCAGAATCATCTTGATCGCTCGTTTCGAGCTATTTAATGCGAAAAAACAAGTTTTCTGGTGTTTTCACCACTCCACAGCGCGTCTGATATGCAGAACCGGCGATATCTTGGTTTTCGTGAGGTTTCAAGCTGAGATATGCATTTTCTGCGATAATCTTGGTGAGACTTCAGTCAGAAGTATGCAGAATCATCTAGATCGCTCTTTTGGAGCTATTTAATGCGAAGAAACTAGTTCTCTGGTGTTTTCAACATTCCACAGTGCGTTTGATATGCAGAACCGGCGACATCTTGATTTTCGTGAGGTTTCAAGCTGAGATATGCATTTTCTGCGATAATCTTGGTGAGACTTCTGTCAGAAGTATGCAGAACCTTCGAGAACGCTCTTTTCGAGCAACTTAATGCGAGAAACACGTTTTCTCATGTTTTCACCACTCAACAGGACGATTGATGTGCAGAACCGGAGATAACTTGGTTTTCGTAAGGTTTCAAGCTGAGATATGCATTTTCTACGATAATCCTGGTGAGACTTCAGTCAGAAGGATGCAGAATCATCCAGAAAGCTCTTTTCGTGCTAGTTAATGCGAGTAACACGTTTTCTGGTGTTTTCAACATTCCACAGTACGTTTGACATGCAGATCCGGCGATATCTTGGTTTTCGTCGGGTTTCAAGCTGAGATACGCATTTTCTACGATAATCCTGGTTAGACTTCAGTCAGAAGGATGCAGAATCATCCAGAACGCTCTTTTCGTGCTAGTTAATTCGAGTAACACGTTTTCTGGTGTTTTCACCACTCCACAGTGCGTCTGATATGCAGAACCGACGATATCTTGGTTTTCGTGGGGTTTCCAGCTGAGATATGCATTTTCTGCGGTAATCTTGGTGAGACTTCAGTCAGAAGTATGCAGAATCATCTAGATCGTTCGTTTCGAGCTATTTAATGCGAGAAACACGTTATCTGGTGTTTTGACCACTCCACAGTGCGTTTGATATGTAGAGCCGCCGATAACTTGGTTTTCGTGGGGTTTCCAGCTGAAATATGCATTTTCTGCAATAATCTTGGTGAGTCTTCTGTCAGAAGTATGCAGAATCATCGAGATCGCTCTATTCGAGCTATTTAATGCGAGAAACACGTTATCTGGTGTTTTCATCACTCCACAGGGCGTTTGATATGCAGAACCGGCGATATCTTGGTTTTCGTGGGGTTTCCAGCTCAGATATGCATTTTCTGCAATAATCTTGGTGAGACTTTAGTCAGAAGTATGCAGAAACATCTAGATCGCACGTTTCGAGCTATTTAATGCGACAAAACAAGTTTTCTGGTGTTTTGACCACTCCACAGTGCGTTTGATATGTAGAGCCGCCGATAACTTGGTTTTCGTGGGGTTTCCAGCTGAAATATGCATTTTCTGCGATAATCTTGGTGAGACTTCAGTCAGAAGTATGCAGAAACATCTAGATCGCTCGTTTCGGGCTACTTAATGCGAGAAACACGTTAGCTGGTTGTTTTCACCACTCCACAGTGCGTTTGATATGCAGAAACGGAAATATCTTGGTTTCGGTCGGGTTTCAAGCTGAGATATGCATTTTCTGCGATAATCTTGGTGAGACTTTGGTCAGAAGTATGCAGAATCATCAAGATCGCTCGTTTCGAGCTATTTAATGCGAAAAAACTAGTTTTATGGTGTTTTGACCACTCCACAGTGCGTTTGATGTGTAGAGCCGCCGATAACTTGGTTTTCGTGGAGTTTCCAGCTGAAATATGCGTTTTCTGCGATAATCTTGGTGTTTCATCTATGAGAAGTATGCACAATCATCGAGGACGCTCTTTTCGAGCTAGTTAATGCGAGAAACACGTTTTCTGGTGTTTTCACCACTCCTCAGTGCGTCTGATATGCAGAACCGGCGATATCTTGATTTTCGTGGTGTTTCCAGCAGAGATATGCAATTTCTGCGATAATCTTGGTGAGTCTTCTGTCAGAAGTACGCAGAATCATCGATATCGCTCTTTTCGAGCTATTTAATGCGAGAAACACGTTTTCTGGTGTATTCTCCACTCCACAGTACGTTTGACATGCAGTAACGGAGATATCTTGGTTTCGGTCGGGTTTCAAGCTGAGATATGCATTTTCTGCGATACTCTTGGTGAGACTTCAGTTAGAAGTATGCAGAATCATCTAGATCGCTCGTTTCGAGCTATTTAATGCGAAAAAACAAGTTTTCTGGTGTTTTGACCACTCCACAGTGCGTTTGATATGTAGAGCCGCCGATAACTTGGTTTTCGTGGAGTTTCCAGCTGAAATATGCATTTTCTGCGATAATCTTGGTGTTTCATCTATGAGAAGTATGCAGAATCATTCATATCGCTTGTTTCGAGCTATTTAATGCGAAAAAACAAGTTTTCTGGTGTTTTGACTACTCCACAGTGCGTTTGATATGCAGAACCGGCGACATCTTGATTTTCGTGAGGTTTCAAGCTGAGATATGCATTTTCTGCGATAATATTGGTGAGACTTCAGTTAGATGTATGCAGAATCACCTAGATCGCTCGTTTCGAGCTATTTAATGCGAGAAACACGTTATCTGGTTGTTTTCACCACTCCACAGTGCGTCTGATATGCAGAACAGGCGATATCTTGGTTTTCGTTGGGTTTCCAGCTGAGAATTGCATTTTCTGCGATAATCTTGGTGAGACTTTAGACAGAGGTATGCAGAATCATCTAGATTGCTCGTTTCGATCTATTTAATGCGAAAAAACAAGTTTTCTGGTGTTTTGACCACTCCACAGTGCGTTTGATATGTAGAGCCGCCGAGAACTTGGTTTTCGTGGAGTTTCCAGCTGAAATATGCATTTTCTGCGATAATCTTGGTGTTTCATCTATGAGTAGTATGCAGAATCATCCAGAACGCTCTTTCCGAGGTAGTTAATGCGAGAAACACGTTTTCTGGTGGTTTCACCACTCCACAGTACGTTTGATGTGCAGAACCGGAGATATCTTGGTTTTCGTGAGGTTTCAAGCTGAGATATGCAATTTCTGCGATAATCTTGGTGAGTCTTCTGTAAGAAGTACGCAGAATCATCTATATCGCTCTTTTCGAGCTATTTAATGCGAGAAACACGTTTTCTGGTGTTTTCACCACCCCACAGTGCGTTTGATATGCAGAACCAGCGAAATCGTGGTTTTCGTCGGGTTTCAAGCTGAGATATGCATTTTCTGCGAAAATAATGGGGAGACTTCAGTCAGAAGTATGCAGAATCACCTAGATCGCTCGTTTCGAGCTATTTAATGCGAGAAACACGTTATCTGGTTGTTTTCACCACTCCACAGTGCGTTTGATATGCAGAACCGGCGACATCTTGATTTTCGTGAGGTTTCCAGCTGAAATATGCATTTTCTGCGATAACATTGGTGAGACTTCAGTCAGAAGTATGCAGAATCATCGGGATCGCTCTATTCGAGCTATTTAATGCGAGAAACACGTTATCTGGTTGTTTTCACCACTCCACAGTGCGTTTGATATGCAGAACCGGCGACATCTTGATTTTCGTGAGGTTTCCAGCTGAAATATGCATTTTCTGCGATAATCTTGGTGAGTCTTCTGTCAGAAGTATGCAGAAGCATCTAGATCGCTCTTTTCGTGCTATTTAATGCGAGAAACACGTTTTCTGGTGCATTCACCACTCCACAGTACGTTTGACATGCAGAAACGGAGATATCTTGGTTTCGGTCGGGTTTCAAGCTGAGATATGCATTTTCTGCGATAATTTTGGTGAGACTTCAGTCAAAAGTATGCAGAATCATCTTGATCGCTCGTTTCGAGCTATTTAATTCGAAAAAACAAGTTTTCTGGTGTTTTCACCACTCCACAGCGCGTCTGATATCCAGAACCGGCGATATCTTGGTTTTCGTGGGGTTTCCAGCTGAGATATGCATTTTCTGCGATAATCTTGGTTAATCATCTGTCAGAAGTATGCAGAATCATCGAGATCGCTCTATTCGAGCTATTTAATGCGAGAAACACGTTATCTGGTCGTTTTCACCACTCCACAGTGCGTTTGATATGCAGAACCGGCGACATCTTGATTTTCGTGATGTGTCTAGCTGAGATATGCATTTTCTGCGATAATATTGGTGAGACTACAGTCAGAAGTATGCAGAATCATCGAGATCGCTCTTTTCGAGCTATTTAATGCGAGAAACACGTTATCTGGTGTATTGACCACTCAACAGTGCGTTTGATATGCAGAACCGGCGATATCTTGATTTTCGTGGTGTTTCCAGTTGAGATATGCATTTTCTGCGATAATCTTGGTGAGTCTTCTGTCAGAAGTATGCAGAATCATCTAGATCGCTCTTTTCGAGCTATTTAATGCGAGAAACACGTTTTCTGGTGTATTCATCACTCCACAGTACGTTTGACATGCAGAACCGGAGATATCTTGGTTTCGGTCGAGTTTCAAGCTGAGATATGCATTTTCTACGATAATATTGGTGAGACATCTGTCAGAAGTATGCAGAATCTTCGAGAACGCTCTTTTCGAGCTACTTAATGCGAGAAACACGTTTTCGGGTGTTTTCACCACTCCACAGTACGTTTGATGTGCAGAACCGGAGATATCTTGGTTTTCGTGAGGTTTCAAGCTGAGATATGCACTTTCTGCGTTAATCTTGGTGAGACTTCAGTCAGAAGAATGCAGAATCATCTAGATCGCTCTTTTCGAGCTATTTAATGCGAAAAAACCAGTTTTCTGGTGTTTTCAACATTCCACAGTGCGTTTGATATGTAGAGCCGCCGATAACTTGGTTTTCATGGGGTTTCCGGCTGAAATATGCATTTTCTGGGGTAATCTTTGTGTTTCATCTATGAGAAGTATGCAGAATCATCCAGAACGCTCTTTTCGAGCTAGTTAATGCGAGTAACACGTTTTCTGGTGTTTTCACCACTCCACAGTGCGTTTGATATGTAGAGACGCTGATAACTTGGTTTTCGTGGGGTTTTCAGCTGAAATATGCATTTTCTGTGATAATCTTGGTGTTTCATCTATGAGAAGTATGCAGAATCATCGAGAACGCTCTTTTCGAGTTAGTTAATGCGAGATACACGTTTTCTGGTGTTTTCAACATTCCACAGTGCGTCTGATATGCAGAACCGACGATATCTTGGTTTTCGTGGGGTTTCCAGCTGAAATATGCATTTTCTGCGATAATCTTGGTGTTTCATCTATGAGAAGTATGCAGAATCATCGTGATCGCTCTATTCGAGCTATTTAATGCGAGAAACACGTTTTCTGGTGTTTTCACCACCCCACAGTGCGTTTGATATGCAGAACCGGCGACATCGTGGTCTTCGTCGGGTTTCAAGCTGAGATATGCATTTTCTGCGATAATATTGGTGAGACTTCAGTCAGAAGTATGCAGAATCACCTAGATCGCTCGTTTCGAGCTATTTAATGCGAGAAACACGTTATCTGGTTGTTTTCACCACTCCACAGTGCGTTTGATATGCAGAACCGGCGACATCTTGATTTTCGTGCGGTTTCCAGCTGAAATATGCATTTTCTGCGATAACATTGGTGAGACTTCAGTCAGAAGTATGCAGAATCATCGAGATCGCTCAATTCGAGCTATTTAATGCGAGAAACACGTTATCTGGTTGTTTTCACCACTCCACAGTGCGTTTGATATGCAGAACCGGCGACATCTTGATTTTCGTGAGGTTTCCAGCTGAAATATGCATTTTCTGCGATAATCTTGGTGAGTCTTCTGTCAGAAGTATGCAGAAGCATCTAGATCGCTCTTTTCGTGCTATTTAATGCGAAAAACACGTTTTCTGGTACATTCACCACTCCACAGTACGTTTGACATGCAGAAACGGAGATATCTTGGTTTCGGTCGGGTTTCAAGCTGAGATATGCATTTTCTGCGATAATTTTGGTGAGACTTCAGTCAAAAGTATGCAGAATCATCTTGATCGCTCGTTTCGAGCTATTTAATGCGAAAAAACAAGTTTTCTGGTGTTTTCACCACTCCACAGCGCGTCTGATATCCAGAACCGGCGATATCTTGGTTTTCGTGGGGTTTCCAGCTGAGATATGCATTTTCTGCGATAATCTTGGTTAATCATCTGTCAGAAGCATGCAGAATCATCGAGATCGCTCTATTCGAGCTATTTAATGCGAGAAACACGTTATCTGGTTGTTTTCACCACTCCACAGTGCGTTTGATATGCAGAACCGGCGACATCTTGATTTTCGTGATGTGTCTAGCTGAGATATGCATTTTCTGCGATAATATTGGTGAGACTACAGTCAGAAGTATGCAGAATCATCTAGATCGCTCGTTTCGAGCTATTTAATGCGAAAAAACCAGTTTTCTGGTGTTTTGACCACACCACAGTGCGTTTGATATGCTGAAATTGCGAAATCTTGGTTTTCGTCGGTTTTCATCCTGAGGTATGCATTTTCTGCGATAATCTTGGTGCGACTTCTGTCAGAAGTATGCAGAATCATCGAGATCGCTCTTTTCGAGCTATTTAATGCGAGAAACACGTTATCTGGTGTATTGACCACTCAACAGTGCGTTTGATATGCAGAACCGGCGATATCTTGATTTTCGTGGTGTTTCCAGTTGAGATATGCATTTTCTGCGATAATCTTGGTGAGTCTTCTGTCAGAAGTATGCAGAATCATCTAGATCGCTCTTTTCGAGCTATTTAATGCGAGAAACACGTTTTCTGGTGTATTCATCACTCCACAGTACGTTTGACATGCAGAACCGGAGATATCTTGGTTTCGGTCGAGTTTCAAGCTGAGATATGCACTTTCTACGATAATATTGGTGAGACCTCTGTCAGAAGTATGCAGAATCTTCGAGAACGCTCTTTTCGAGCTACTTAATGCGAGAAACACGTTTTCGGGTGTTTTCACCACTCCACAGTACGTTTGATGTGCAGAACCGGAGATATCTTGGTTTTCGTGAGGTTTCAAGCTGAGATATGCACTTTCTGCGTTAATCTTGGTGAGACTTCAGTCAGAAGTATGCAGAATCATCTAGATCGCCCTTTTCGAGCTATTTAATGCGAAAAAACCAGTTTTCTGGTGTTTTCAACATTCCACAGTGCGTTTGATATGTAGAGCCGCCGATAACTTGGTTTTCATGGGGTTTCCGGCTGAAATATGCATTTTCTGGGGTAATCTTTGTGTTTCATCTATGAGAAGTATGCAGAATCATCCAGAACGCTCTTTTCGAGCTAGTTAATGCGAGTAACACGTTTTCTGGTGTTTTCACCACTCCACAGTGCGTTTGATATGTAGAGCCGCTGATAACTTGGTTTTCGTGGGGTTTTCAGCTGAAATATGCATTTTCTGTGATAATCATGGTGTTTCATCTATGAGAAGTATGCAGAATCATCGAGAACGCTCTTTTCGAGTTAGTTAATGCGAGATACACGTTTTCTGGTGTTTTCAACATTCCACAGTGCGTCTGATATGCAGAACCGACGATATCTTGGTTTTCGTGGGGTTTCCAGCTGAAATATGCATTTTCTGCGATAATCTTGGTGTTTCATCTATGAGAAGTATGCAGAATCATCGTGATCGCTCTATTCGAGCTATTTAATGCGAGAAACACGTTTTCTGGTGTTTTCACCACCCCACAGTGCGTTTGATATGCAGAACCGGCGACATCGTGGTTTTCGTCGGGTTTCAAGCTGAGATATGCATTTTCTGCGATAATATTGGTGAGACTTCAGTCAGAAGTATGCAGAATCACCTAGATCGCTCGTTTCGAGCTATTTAATGCGAGAAACACGTTATCTGGTTGTTTTCACCACTCCACAGTGCGTTTGATATGCAGAACCGGCGACATCTTGATTTTCGTGCGGTTTCCAGCTGAAATATGCATTTTCTGCGATAACATGGGTGAGACTTCAGTCAGAAGTATGCAGAATCATCGAGATCGCTCTATTCGAGCTATTTAATGCGAGAAACACGTTATCTGGTTGTTTTCACCACTCCACAGTGCGTTTGATATGCAGAACCGGCGACATCTTGATTTTCGTGAGGTTTCCAGCTGAAATATGCATTTTCTGCGATAATCTTGGTGAGTCTTCTGTCAGAAGTATGCAGAATCATCTTGATCTCTCGTTTCGAGCTATTTAATGCGAAAAAACAAGTTTTCTGGTGTTTTCACCACTCCACAGCGCGTCTGATATCCAGAACCGGCGATATCTTGGTTTTCGTGGGGTTTCCAGCTGAGATATGCATTTTCTGCGATAATCTTGGTGAATCATCTGTCAGAAGTATGCAGAATCATCGAGATCGCTCTATTCGTGCTATTTAATGCGAGAAACACGTTATCTGGTTGTTTTCACCACTCCACAGTGCGTTTGATATGCAGAACCGGCGACATCTTGATTTTCGTGATATGTCTAGCTGAGATATGCATTTTCTGCGATAATATTGGTGAGACTACAGTCAGAAGTATGCAGAATCATCTAGATCGCTCGTTTCGAGCTATTTAATGCGAAAAAACCAGTTTTCTGGTGTTTTGACCACACCACAGTGCGTTTGATATGCTGAAATTGCGAAACCTTGTTTTCGTCGGTTTTCATCCTGAGGTATGCATTTTCTGCGATAATCTTGGTGAGACTTCTGTCAGAAGTATGCAGAATCATCGAGATCGCTCTTTTCGAGCTATTTAATGCGAGAAACACGTTATCTGGTGTATTGACCACTCAACAGTGCGTTTGATATGCAGAACCGGCGATATCTTAATTTTCGTGGTGTTTCCAGTTGAGATATGCATTTTCTGCGATTATCTTGGTGAGTCTTCTGTCAGAAGTATGCAGAATCATCTAGATCGCTCTTTTCGAGCTATTTAATGCGAGAAACACGTTTTCTGGTGTATTCACCACTCCACAGTACGTTTGACATGCAGAACCGGAGATATCTTGGTTTCGGTCGAGTTTCAAGCTGAGATATGCATTTTCTACGATAATATTGGTGAGACCTCTGTCAGAAGTATGCAGAATCTTCCAGAACGCACTTTTCGAGCTACATAATGCGAGAAACACGTTTTCTGGTGTTTTCACCACTCCACAGTACGTTTGATATGTAGAGCCGCCGATAACTTGGTTTTCATGGGGTTTCCGGCTGAAATATGCATTTTCTGGGGTAATCTTTGTGTTTCATCTATGAGAAGTATGCAGAATCATCCAGAACGCTCTTTTCCAGCTAGTTAATGCGAGTAACACGTTTTCTGGTGTTTTCACCACTCCACAGTGCATCTGATATGCAGAACCGGCGATACCTTGGTTTTCGTGGCGTTTCAAGCTGAGATATGCATTTTCTGCGATACTCTTGGTGAGACTTCAGTTAGAAGTATGCAGAATCATCTAGATCGCTCGTTTCGAGCTATTTAATGCGAAAAAACAAGTTTTCTGGTGTTTTGACCACTCCACAGTACGTTTGACATGCAGTAACGGAGATATCTTGGTTTCGGTCGGGTTTCAAGCTGAGATATGCATTTTCTGCGATAATCTTGGTGAGACTTCAGTTAGAAGTATGCAGAATCATCTAGATCGCTCATTTCGAGCTATTTAATGCGATAAAACAAGTTTTCTGGTGTTTTGACCAGTCCACAGTGCGTCTGATATCCAGAACCGGCGATATCTTGGTTTTCGTGGGGTTTCCAGCTGAGATATGCATTTTCTGCGATAATCTTGGTGTTTCATCTATGAGAAGTATGCAGAATCATCCAGATCGCTCGTTTCGAGCTATTTAATGCGAAAAAACAAGTTTTCTGGTGTTTTGACCACTCCACAGTGCGTTTGATATGTAGAGACGCCGATAACTTGGTTTTCGTGGGGTTTCCAGCTGAAATATGCATTTTCTGCGATAATCTTTGTGTTTGATCTATTAGAAGTATGCAGAATCATCCAGAACGCTCTTTCCGAGCTAGTTAATGCGAGTAACACGTTTTCTGGTGTTTTCACCACTCCACAGTGCGTCTGATATGCAGAACCGGCGATATCTTGGTTTTCGTGGCGTTTCCAGCTGAGATATGCATTTTCTGCGATAATCTTGGTGAGTCTTCTGTCAGAAGTATGCAGAATCATCTAGATTGCTCTTTTCGAGCTATTTAATGCGAGAAACACGTTTTCTGGTGTATTCTCCACTCCACAGTACGTTTGACATGCAGTAACGGAGATATCTTGGTTTCGGTCGGGTTTCAAGCTGAGATATGCATTTTCTGCGATACTCTTGGTGAGACTTCAGTTAGAAGTATGCAGAATCATCTAGATCGCTCGTTTCGAGCTATTTAATGCGAAAAAACAAGTTTTCTGGTGTTTTGACCACTCCACAGTACGTTTGACATGCAGTAACGGAGATATCTTGGTTTCGGTCGGGTTTCAAGCTGAGATATGCATTTTCTGCGATAATCTTGGTGAGACTTCAGTTAGAAGTATGCAGAATCATCCAGAACGCTCTTTCCGAGCTAGTTAATGCGAGTAACACGTTTTCTGGTGTTTTCACCACTCCACAGTGCGTCTGATATGCAGAACCGGCGATATCTTGGTTTTCGTGGGGTTTCAAGCTGAGATATGCATTTTCTGCGATAATATTGGTAAGACTTCAGTTAGAAGTATGCAGAATCACCTAGATCGCTCGTTTCGAGCTATTTAATGCGAGAAACACGTTATCTGGTTGATTTCACCACTCCACAGTGCGTTTGATATGTAGAGCCGCCGATAACTTGGTTTTCGTGGGGTTTCCAGCTGAAATATGCATTTTCTGCGATAATCTTGGTGAGTCTTCTGTCAGAAGTATGCAGAATCATCGAGATCGCTCTATTCGAGCTATTTAATGCGAGAAACACGTTATCTGGTGTTTTCATCACTCCACAGGGCGTTTGATATGCAGAACCGGCGATATCTTGGTTTTCGTGGGGTTTCCAGCTCAGATATGCATTTTCTGCGATAATCTTGGTGAGACTTTAGTCAGAAGTATGCATAATCATCGAGATCGCTCTATTCGAGCTATTTAATGCGAGAAACACGTTATCTGGTTGATTTCACCACTCCACAGTGCGTTTGATATGTAGAGCCGCCGATAACTTGGTTTTCGTGGGGTTTCCAGCTGAAATATGCATTTTCTGCGATAATCTTGGTGAGTCTTCTGTCAGAAGTATGCAGAATCATCGAGATCGCTCTATTCGAGCTATTTAATGCGAGAAACACGTTATCTGGTGTTTTCATCACTCCACAGGGCGTTTGATATGCAGAACCGGCGATATCTTGGTTTTCGTGGGGTTTCCAGCTCAGATATGCATTTTCTGCGATAATCTTGGTGAGACTTTGGTCAGAAGTATGCAGAATCATCAAGATCGCTCGTTTCGAGCTATTTAATGCGAAAAAACTAGTTTTCTGGTGTTTTGACCACTCCACAGTGCGTTTGATATGTAGAGCCGCCGATAACTTGGTTTTCGTGGAGTTTCCAGCTGAAATATGCGTATTCTGCGATAATCTTGGTGTTTCATCTATGAGAAGTATGCACAATCATCGAGGACGCTCTTTTCGAGCTAGTTAATGCGAGAAACACGTTTTCTGGTGTTTTCACCACTCCTCAGTGCGTCTGATATGCAGAACCGGCGATATCTTGATTTTCGTGGTGTTTCCAGCAGAGATATGCAATTTCTGCGATAATCTTGGTGAGTCTTCTGTCAGAAGTATGCAGAATCATCGATATCACTCTTTTCGAACTATTTAATGCGAGAAACACGTTTTCTGGTGTATTCTCCACTCCACAGTACGTTTGACATGCAGTAACGGAGATATTTTGGTTTCGGTCGGGTTTCAAGCTGAGATATGCATTTTCTGCGATACTCTTGGTGAGACTTCAGTTAGAAGTATGCAGAATCATCGAGATCGCTCGTTTCGAGCTATTTAATGCGAAAAAACAAGTTTTCTGGTGTTTTGACCACTCCACAGTGCGTTTGATATGTAGAGCCGCCGATAACTTGGTTTTCGTGGAGTTTCCAGCTGAAATATGCATTTTCTGCGATAATCTTGGTGTTTCATCTATGAGAAGTATGCAGAATCATTCAGATCGCTTGTTTCGAGCTATTTAATGCGAAAAAACAAGTTTTCTGGTGTTTTGACCACTCCACAGTGCGTTTGATATGCAGAACCGGCGACATCTTGATTTTCGTGAGGTTTCAAGCTGAGATATGCATTTTCTGCGATAATATTGGTGAGACTTCAGTTAGAAGTATGCAGAATCACCTAGATCGCTCGTTTCGAGCTATTTAATGCGAGAAACACGTTATCTGGTTGTTTTCACCACTCCACAGTGCGTCTGATATGCAGAACAGGCGATATCTTGGTTTTCGTGGGGTTTCCAGCTGAGAATTGCATTTTCTGCGATAATCTTGGTGAGACTTTAGACAGAGGTATGCAGAATCATCTAGATTGCTCGTTTCGATCTATTTAATGCGAAAAAACAAGTTTTCTGGTGTTTTGACCACTCCACAGTGCGTTTGATATGTTGAGCCGCCGATAACTTGGTTTTCGTGGAGTTTCCAGCTGAAATATGCATTTTCTGCGATAATCTTGGTGTTTCATCTATGAGTACTATGCAGAATCATCCAGAACGCTCTTTCCGAGCTAGTTAATGCGAGAAACACGTTTTCTGGTGGTTTCACCACTCCACAGTGCGTCTGATATGCAGAACAGGCGATATCTTGGTTTTCGTGGGGTTTCCAGCTGAGAATTGCATTTTCTGCGATAATCTTGGTGAGACTTTAGACAGAGGAATGCAGAATCATCTAGATTGCTCGTTTCGAGCTATTTAATGCGAGAAACACGTTATCTGGTTGTTTTCACCACTCCACAGTGCGTTTGATATGCAGAACCGGCGACATCTTGATTTTCGTGAGGTTTCCAGCTGAAATATGCATTTTCTGCGATAATCTTGGTGAGTCTTCTGTCAGAAGTATGCAGAAGCATCTAGATCGCTCTTTTCGTGCTATTTAATGCGAGAAACACGTTTTCTGGTGCATTCACCACTCCACAGTACGTTTGACATGCAGAAACGGAGATATCTTGGTTTCGGTCGGGTTTCAAGCTGAGATATGCATTTTCTGCGATAATTTTGGTGAGACTTCAGTCAAAAGTATGCAGAATCATCTTGATCGCTCGTTTCGAGCTATTTAATGCGAAAAAACAAGTTTTCTGGTGTTTTCACCACTCCACAGCGCGTCTGATATCCAGAACCGGCGATATCTTGGTTTTCGTGGGGTTTCCAGCTGAGATATGCATTTTCTGCGATAATCTTGGTTAATCATCTGTCAGAAGTATGCAGAATCATCGAGATCGCTCTATTCGAGCTATTTAATGCGAGAAACACGTTATCTGGTTGTTTTCACCACTCCACAGTGCGTTTGATATGCAGAACCGGCGACATCTTGATTTTCGTGATGTGTCTAGCTGAGATATGCATTTTCTGCGATAATATTGGTGAGACTACAGTCAGAAGTATGCAGAATCATCTAGATCGCTCGTTTCGAGCTATTTAATGCGAAAAAACCAGTTTTCTGGTGTTTTGACCACACCACAGTGCGTTTGATATGCTGAAATTGCGAAATCTTGGTTTTCGTCGGTTTTCATCCTGAGGTATGCATTTTCTGCGATAATCTTGGTGCGACTTCTGTCAGAAGTATGCAGAATCATCGAGATCGCTCTTTTCGAGCTATTTAATGCGAGAAACACGTTATCTGGTGTATTGACCACTCAACAGTGCGTTTGATATGCAGAACCGGCGATATCTTGATTTTCGTGGTGTTTCCAGTTGAGATATGCATTTTCTGCGATAATCTTGGTGAGTCTTCTGTCAGAAGTATGCAGAATCATCTAGATCGCTCTTTTCGAGCTATTTAATGCGAAAAAACCAGTTTTCTGGTGTTTTCAACATTCCACAGTGCGTTTGATATGTAGAGCCGCCGATAACTTGGTTTTCATGGGGTTTCCGGCTGAAATATGCATTTTCTGGGGTAATCTTTGTGTTTCATCTATGAGAAGTATGCAGAATCATTCAGAACGCTCTTTTCGAGCTAGTTAATGCGAGTAACACGTTTTCTGGTGTTTTCACCACTCCACAGTGCGTTTGATATGTAGAGCCGCCGATAACTTGGTTTTCGTGGGGTTTTCAGCTGAAATATGCATTTTCTGTGATAATCTTGGTGTTTCATCTATGAGAAGTATGCAGAATCATCGAGAACGCTCTTTTCGAGTTAGTTAATGCGAGATACACGTTTTCTGGTGTTTTCAACATTCCACAGTGCGTCTGATATGCAGAACCGACGATATCTTGGTTTTCGTGGGGTTTCCAGCTGAAATATGCATTTTCTGCGATAATCTTGGTGTTTCATCTATGAGAAGTATGCAGAATCATCGTGATCGCTCTATTCGAGCTATTTAATGCGAGAAACACGTTTTCTGGTGTTTTCACCACCCCACAGTGCGTTTGATATGCAGAACCGGCGACATCGTGGTTTTCGTCGGGTTTCAAGCTGAGATATGCATTTTCTGCGATAATATTGGTGAGACTTCAGTCAGAAGTATGCAGAATCACCTAGATCGCTCGTTTCGAGCTATTTAATGCGAGAAACACGTTATCTGGTTGTTTTCACCACTCCACAGTGCGTTTGATATGCAGAACCGGCGACATCTTGATTTTCGTGCGGTTTCCAGCTGAAATATGCATTTTCTGCGATAACATTGGTGAGACTTCAGTCAGAAGTATGCAGAATCATCGAGATCGCTCTATTCGAGCTATTGAATGCGAGAAACACGTTATCTGGTTGTTTTCACCACTCCACAGTGCATTTGATATGCAGAACCGGCGACATCTTGATTTTCGTGAGGTTTCCAGCTGAAATATGCATTTTCTGCGATAATCTTGGTGAGTCTTCTGTCAGAAGTATGCAGAAGCATCTAGATCGCTCTTTTCGTGCTATTTAATGCGAAAAACACGTTTTCTGGTGCATTCACCACTCCACAGTACGTTTGACATGCAGAAACGGAGATATCTTGGTTTCGGTCGGGTTTCAAGCTGAGATATGCATTTTCTGCGATAATTTTGGTGAGACTTCAGTCAGAAGTATGCAGAATCACCCAGATCGCTCGTTTCGAGCTATTTAATGCGAGAAACACGTTATCTGGTTGTTTTCACCACTCCACAGTGCGTTTGATATGTAGAGCCGCCGATAACTTGGTTTTCGTGGGGTTTCCAGCTGAAATATGCATTTTCTGCGATAATCTTGGTGAGTCTTCTGTCAGAAGTATGCAGAATCATCGAGATCGCTCTATTCGAGCTATTTAATGCGAGAAACACGTTATCTGGTATTTTCATCACTCCACAGGGCGTTTGATATGCAGAACCGGCGATATCTTGGTTTTCGTGGGGTTTCCAGCTCAGATATGCATTTTCTGCGATAATCTTGGTGAGACTTTAGTCAGAAGTATGCAGAATCATCTAGATCGCACGTTTCGGGCTATTTAATGCGACAAAAGAAGTTTTGTGGTGTTTTCAACATTCCACAGAGCGTTTGATATGCAGAACCGTCGATATCTTGATTTTCATGGTGTTTCAAGCTGAGGTATGCATTTTCTGCGATAATCTGGGTGAGTCTTCTGTCAGAAGTATGCAGAATCATCTAGATCGCTCTTTTCGAGCTATTTAATGCGAGAAACACGTTTTCTGGTGTATTCACCACTCCACAGTACGTTTGATATGCAGAACCGGCGACATCTTGGATTTCGTCGGGTGTCAAGCTGAGATATGCATTTTCTACGATAATCTTGGTGAGACTTCTGTCAGAAGTATGCAGAATCTTCGAGATCGCTCTTTTCGAGCTACTTAACGCGAGAAACACGTTATCTGGTGTTTTCACCACTCCACAGTGCGTTTGATATGCAGAACCGGCGACATCTTGGATTTCGTCGGGTTTCAAGCTGAGATATGCATTTTCTACGATAATCTTGATGAGACTTCTGTCAGAAGTATGCAGAATCTTCGAGATCGCTCTTTTCGAGCTACTTAATACGAGAAACACGTTATCTGGTGTTTTCACCACTCCACAGTACGTTTGATATACAGAACCGGCGACATCTTGGATTTTGTCGGGGTTCAAGCTGAGATATGCATTTTCTACGATAATCTTGGTGAGACTTCTGTCAGAAGTATGCAGAATCATCGGGATCGCTCTTTTCGAGCTATTTAATGCGAGAAACACGTTATCTGGTTGTTTTCGCCACTCCACAGTGCGTTTGATATGCTGATCCGGCGACATCTAGATTTTCGTGAGGTTTCAAGCTGAGATATGCATTTTCTGCGATAATCTTGGTGAGACTTCAGTCAGAAGTATGCAGAATCATCCAGAACGCTCTTTTCGTGCTAGATAATGCGAGTAACACGTTTTCTGGTGTTTTCACCACTCCACAGTGCGTTTGATATGTAGAGCCGCCGATAACTTGGTTTTCGTGGGGTTTCCAGCTGAAATATTCATTTTCTGCGATAATCTTGGTGTTTCATCTATGAGAAGTATGCAGAATCGTCGAGAACTCTCTTTTCGAGCTATTTAATGCGAAAAAACAAGTTTTCTGGTGTTTTGACCACTCCACAGTGCGTTTGATATGTAGAGCCGCCGATAACTTGGTTTTCGTGGGGTTTCCAGCTGAAATATGCATTTTCTGCGATAATTTTGGTGTTTCATCTATGAGAAGTATGCAGAATCATCGTGATCGCTCTATTCGAGCTATTTAATGCGAGAAACACGTTTTCTGGTGTTTTCACCACCCCACAGTGCGTTTGATATGCAGAACCGGAGATATCTTCATTTCGGTCGGGTTTCAAGCTGAGATATGCATTTTCTACGATAATATTGGTGAGACCTCTGTCAGAAGTATGCAGAATCTTCGAGAAAGCTCTTTTCGAGCTACTTAATGCGAGAAACACGTTTTCTGGTGTTTTCACCACTCCAGAGTACGTTTGATATGTAGAGCCGCCGATAACTTGGTTTTCGTGGGGTTTCCAGCTGAAATATGCATTTTCTGCGATAATCTTGGTGTTTCATCTATGAGTAGTATGCAGAATCATCCAGAACGCTGTTTCCGAGCTAGTTAATGCGAGAAACACGTTTTCTGGTGTTTTCACCACTCCAGAGTACGTTTGATATGTAGAGCCGCCGATAACTTGGTTTTCGTGGGGTTTCCAGCTGAGAATTGCATTTTCTGCGATAATCTTGGTGAGACTTTAGACAGAGGTATGCAGAATCATCTAGATTGCTCGTTTCGATCTATTTAATGCGAAAAAACAAGTTTTCTGGTGTTTTCACCACTCCACAGTACGTTTGATGTGCAGAACCGGAGATATCTTGGTTTTCGTGAGGTTTCAAGCTGAGATATGCAATTTCTGCGATAATCTTGGTGAGTCTTCTGTCAGAAGTACGCAGAATCATCGATATCGCTCTTTTCGAGCTATTTAATGCGAGAAACACGTTATCTGGTGTTTTGACCACTCCACAGTGTGTTTGAGATGTAGAGCCGCCGATAACTTGGTTTTCGTGGGGTTTCCAGCTGAAATATGCATTTTGTGCGATAATCTTGGTGTTTCATCTATGAGAAGTATGCAGAATCATCGTAAACGCTCTTTTCGAGCTAGTTAATGCGAGAAACACGTTTTCTGGAGTTTTCACCACTCCACAGTACGTTTGACATGCAGTAACGGAGATATCTTGGTTTCGGTCGGGTTTCAAGCTGAGATATGCATTTTCTGCGATAATCTTGGTGAGACTTCAGTTAGAAGTATGCAGAATCATCTAGATCGCTCGTTTCGAGCTATTTAATGTGAAAAAACAAGTTTTCTGGTGTTTTGACCACTCCACAGTGCGTTTGATCTGTAGAGCCGCCGATAACTTGGTTTTCGTGGAGTTTCCAGCTGAAATATGCATTTTCTGCGATAATCTTGGTGTTTCATCTATGAGAAGTATGCAGAATCATCCAGATCGCTCGTTTCGAGCTATTTAATGCGAAAAAACAGGTTTTCTGGTGTTTTGACCACTCCACAGTGCGTTTGATATGTAGAGACGCCGATAACTTGGTTTTCGTGGGGTTTCCAGCTGAAATATGCATTTTCTGCGATAATCTTTGTGTTTCATCTATGAGAAGTATGCAGAATCATCCAGAACGCTCTTTCCGAGCTAGTTAATGCGAGTAACACGTTTTCTGGTGTTTTCACCACTCCACAGTGCGTCTGATATGCAGAACCGGCGATATCTTGGTTTTCGTGGGGTTTCAAGCTGAGATATGCATTTTCTGCGATAATATTGGTAAGACTTCAGTTAGAAGTATGCAGAATCACCCAGATCGCTCGTTTCGAGCTCTTTAATGCGAGAAACACGTTATCTGGTTGTTTTCACCACTCCACAGTGCGTTTGATATGTAGAGACGCCGATAACTTGGTTTTCGTGGGGTTTCCAGCTGAAATATGCATTTTCTGCGATAATCTTTGTGTTTCATCTATGAGAAGTATGCAGAATCATCCAGAACGCTCTTTCCGAGCTAGTTAATGCGAGTAACACGTTTTCTGGTGTTTTCACCACTCCACAGGGCGTTTGATATGCAGAACCGGCGATATCTTGGTTTTCGTGGGGTTTCCAGCTCAGATATGCATTTTCTGCGATAATCTTGGTGAGACTTTAGTCAGAAGTATGCAGAATCATCTAGATCGCACGTTTCGGGCTATTTAATGCGACAAAACAAGTTTTGTGGTGTTTTCAACATTCCACAGAGCGTTTGATATGCAGAACCGTCGATATCTTGATTTTCATGGTGTTTCAAGCTGAGGTATGCATTTTCTGCGATAATCTGGGTGAGTCTTCTGTCAGAAGTATGCAGAATCATCTAGATCGCTCTTTTCGAGCTATTTAATGCGAGAAACACGTTTTCTGGTGTATTCACCACTCCACAGTACGTTTGATATGCAGAACCGGCGACATCTAGGATTTCGTCGGGTGTCAAGCTGAGATATGCATTTTCTACGATAATCTTGGTGAGACTTCTGTCAGAAGTATGCAGAATCTTCGAGATCGCTCTTTTCGAGCTACTTAATGCGAGAAACACGTTATCTGGTGTTTTCACCACTCCACAGTGCGTTTGATATGCAGAACCGGCGACATCTTGGATTTCGTCGGGTTTCAAGCTGAGATATGCATTTTCTACGATAATCTTGATGAGACTTCTGTCAGAAGTATGCAGAATCTTCGAGATCGCATTCGAGCTACTTAATGCGAGAAACACGTTATCTGGTGTTTTCACCACTCCACAGTGCGTTTGATATACAGAACCGGCGACATCTTGGATTTTGTCGGGGTTCAAGCTGAGATATGCATTTTCTACGATAATCTTGGTGAGACTTCTGTCAGAAGTATGCAGAATCATCGGGATCGCTCTTTTCGAGCTATTTAATGCGAGAAACACGTTATCTGGTTGTTTTCGCCACTCCACAGTGCGTTTGATATGCTGATCCGGCGACATCTAGATTTTCGTGAGGTTTCAAGCTGAGATATGCATTTTCTGCGATAATCTTGGTGAGACTTCAGTCAGAAGTATGCAGAATCATCTAGATCCCTCTCTTCGAGCTATTTAATTTGAGAAACACGTTATCTGGTGTTTTCACCACACCACAGTGCGTTTGATATGCAGAACCGGCGACATCTTGGATTTCGTCGGGTTTCAAGCTGAGATATGCATTTTCTACGATAATCTTGGTGAGACTTCTGTCAGAAGTATGCAGAACCTTCGAGAACGCTCTTTTCGAGCAACTTAATGCGAGAAACACGTTTTCTCGTGTTTTCACCACTCCACAGTACGTTTGATGTGCAGAACCGGAGATAACTTGGTTTTCGTGAGGTTTCAAGCTGAGATATGCATTTTCTGCGATAATCTTGGTGAGACTTCAGTCAGAAGTATGCAGAAACATCTAGATCGCTCGTTTCGAGCTATTTAAAGCGAGAAACTCGTCTTTTGTTGTATTCACCACTCCACAGTACATTTGACATGCAGATCCGGCGATATCTTGGTTTTCGTCGGGTTTCAAGCTGAGATATGCATTTTCTACGATAATCCTGGTGAGACTTCAGTCAGAAGGATGCAGAATCATCCAGAACGCTCTTTTCGTGCTAGATAATGCGAGTAACACGTTTTCTGGTGTTTTCACCACTCCACAGTGCGTTTGATATGTAGAGCCGCCGATAACTTGGTTTTCGTGGGGTTTCCAGCTGAAATATTCATTTTCTGCGATAATCTTGGTGTTTCATCTATGAGAAGTATGCAGAATCGTCGAGAACTCTCTTTTCGAGCTATTTAATGCGAAAAAACAAGTTTTCTGGTGTTTTGACCACTCCACAGTGCGTTTGATATGTAGAGCCGCCGATAACTTGGTTTTCGTGGGGTTTCCAGCTGAAATATGCATTTTCTGCGATAATTTTGGTGTTTCATCTATGAGAAGTATGCAGAATCATCGTGATCGCTCTATTCGAGCTATTTAATGCGAGAAACACGTTTTCTGGTGTTTTCACCACCCCACAGTGCGTTTGATATGCAGAACCGGAGATATCTTCATTTCGGTCGGGTTTCAAGCTGAGATATGCATTTTCTACGATAATATTGGTGAGACCTCTGTCAGAAGTATGCAGAATCTTCGAGAAAGCTCTTTTCGAGCTACTTAATGCGAGAAACACGTTTTCTGGTGTTTTCACCACTCCAGAGTACGTTTGATATGTAGAGCCGCCGATAACTTGGTTTTCGTGGGGTTTCCAGCTGAAATATGCATTTTCTGCGATAATCTTGGTGTTTCATCTATGAGTAGTATGCAGAATCATCCAGAACGCTGTTTCCGAGCTAGTTAATGCGAGAAACACGTTTTCTGGTGTTTTCACCACTCCAGAGTACGTTTGATATGTAGAGCCGCCGATAACTTGGTTTTCGTGGGGTTTCCAGCTGAGAATTGCATTTTCTGCGATAATCTTGGTGAGACTTTAGACAGAGGTATGCAGAATCATCTAGATTGCTCGTTTCGATCTATTTAATGCGAAAAAACAAGTTTTCTGGTGTTTTCACCACTCCACAGTACGTTTGATGTGCAGAACCGGAGATATCTTGGTTTTCGGGAGGTTTCAAGCTGAGATATGCAATTTCTGCGATAATCTTGGTGAGTCTTCTGTCAGAAGTACGCAGAATCATCGATATCGCTCTTTTCGAGCTATTTAATGCGAGAAACACGTTATCTGGTGTTTTGACCACTCCACAGTGAGTTTGAGATGTAGAGCCGCCGATAACTTGGTTTTCGTGGGGTTTCCAGCTGAAATATGCATTTTGTGCGATAATCTTGGTGTTTCATCTATGAGAAGTATGCAGAATCATCGTAAACGCTCTTTTCGAGCTAGTTAATGCGAGAAACACGTTTTCTGGAGTTTTCACCACTCCACAGTACGTTTGACATGCAGTAACGGAGATATCTTGGTTTCGGTCGGGTTTCAAGCTGAGATATGCATTTTCTGCGATAATCTTGGTGAGACTTCAGTTAGAAGTATGCAGAATCATCTAGATCGCTCGTTTCGAGCTATTTAATGTGAAAAAACAAGTTTTCTGGTGTTTTGACCACTCCACAGTGCGTTTGATATGTAGAGCCGCCGATAACTTGGTTTTCGTGGAGTTTCCAGCTGAAATATGCATTTTCTGCGATAATCTTGGTGTTTCATCTATGAGAAGTATGCAGAATCATCCAGATCGCTCGTTTCGAGCTATTTAATGCGAAAAAACAGGTTTTCTGGTGTTTTGACCACTCCACAGTGCGTTCGATATGTAGAGACGCCGATAACTTGGTTTTCGTGGGGTTTCCAGCTGAAATATGCATTTTCTGCGATAATCTTTGTGTTTCATCTATGAGAAGTATGCAGAATCATCCAGATCGCTCGTTTCGAGCTATTTAATGCGAAAAAAACAGGTTTTCTGGTGTTTTGACCACTCCACAGTGCGTTTGATATGTAGAGACGCCGATAACTTGGTTTTCGTGGGGTTTCCAGCTGAAATATGCATTTTCTGCGATAATCTTGGTGAGTCTTCTGTCAGAAGTATGCAGAATCTTCGAGATCGCTCTATTCGAGCTATTTAATGCGAGAAACACGTTATCTGGTGTTTTCATCACTCCACAGGGCGTTTGATATGCAGAACCGGCGATATCTTGGTTTTCGTGGGGTTTCCAGCTCAGATATGCATTTTCTGCGATAATCTTGGTGAGACTTTAGTCAGAAGTATGCAGAATCATCTAGATCGCACGTTTCGAGCTATTTAATGCGACAAAACAAGTTTTCTGGTGTTTTCAACATTCCACAGAGCGTTTGATATGCAGAACCGTCGATATCTTGATTTTCATGGTGTTTCAAGCTGAGGTATGCATTTTCTGCGATAATCTGGGTGAGTCTTCTGTCAGAAGTATGCAGAATCATCTAGATCGCTCTTTTCGAGCAATTTAATGCGAGAAACACGTTTTCTGGTGTATTCACCACTCCACAGTACGTTTGATAGGCAGAACCGGCGACATCTTGGATTTCGTCGGGTGTCAAGCTGAGATATGCATTTTCTACGATAATCTTGGTGAGACTACTGTCAGAAGTATGCCGAATCTTCGAGATCGCTCTTTTTGAGCTACTTAATGCGAGAAACACGTTATCTGGTGTTTTCACCACTCCACAGTGCGTTTGATATGCAGAACCGGCGACATCTTGGATTTCGTCGGGTTTCAAGCTGAGATATGCATTTTCTACGATAATCTTGATGAGACTTCTGTCAGAAGTCTGCAGAATCTTCGAGATCGCTCTTTTCGAGCTACTTAATGCGAGAAACACGTTATCTGGTGTTTTCACCACTCCACAGTGCGTTTGATATACAGAACCGGCGACATCTTGGATTTTGTCGGGGTTCAAGCTGAGATATGCATTTTCTACGATAATCTTGGTGAGACTTCTGTCAGAAGTATGCAGAATCATCGGGATCGCTCTTTTCGAGCTATTTAATGCGAGAAACACGTTATCTGGTTGTTTTCGCCACTCCACAGTGCGTTTGATATGCTGATCCGGCGACATCTTGATTTTCGTGAGGTTTCAAGCTGAGATATGCATTTTCTGCGATAATCTTGGTGAGACTTCAGTCAGAAGTATGCAGAATCATCTAGATCCCTCTCTTCGAGCTATTTAATTTGAGAAACACGTTATCTGGTGTTTTCACCACACCACAGTGCGTTTGATATGCAGATCCGGCGACATCTTGGATTTCGTCGGGTTTCAAGCTGAGATATGCATTTTCTGCGATAATCTTGGTGAGACTTCTGTCAGAAGTATGCAGAATCTTCGAGATCGCTCTTTTCGAGCTATTTAATGCGAGAAACACGTTATCTGGTAGTTTTCGCCACTCCACAGTGCGTTTGATATGCTGATCCGTCGACATCTTGATTTTCGTGAGGTTTCAAGCTGAGATATGCATTTTCTGCGATAATCTTGGTGAGACATCAGTCAGAAGTATGCAGAATCATCTAGATCCCTCTCTTCGAGCTATTTAATTTGAGAAACACGTTATCTGGTGTTTTCACCACACCACAGTGCGTTTGATATGCAGAGCCGCCGATAACTTGGTTTTCGTGGAGTTTCCAGCTGAAATATGCATTTTCTGCTATAATCTTGGTGTTTCATCTATGAGAAGTATGCAGAATCATCCAGATCGCTCGTTTCGAGCTATTTAATGCAAAAAAACAGGTTTTCTGGTGTTTTGACCACTCCACAGTGCGTTTGATATGTAGAAACGCCGATAACTTGGTTTTCGTGGGGTTTCCAGCTGAAATATGCATTTTCTGCGATAATCTTTGTGTTTCATCTATGAGAAGTATGCAGAATGATCCAGAACGCTCTTTCCGAGCAAGTTAATGCGAGTAACACGTTTTCTGGTGTTTTCACCACTCCACAGTGCGTCTGATATGCAGAACCGGCGATATCTTGGTTTTCGTGGGGTTTCAAGCTGAGATATGCATTTTCTGCGATAATATTGGTAAGACTTCAGTTAGAAGTATGCAGAATCACCTAGATCGCTCGTTTCGAGCTATTTAATGCGAGAAACACGTTATCTGGTTGTTTTCACCACTCCACAGTGCGTTTGATATGTAGAGCCGCCGATAACTTGGTTTTCGTGGTGTTTCCAGCTGAAATATGCATTTTCTGCGATAATCTTGGTGAGTCTTCTGACAGAAGTATGCAGAATCATCGAGATCGCTCTATTCGAGCTATTTAATGCGAGAAACACGTTATCTGGTGTTTTCATCACTCCACAGGGCGTTTGATATGCAGAACCGGCGATATCTTGGTTTTCGTGTGGTTTCCAGCTCAGATATGCATTTTCTGCGATAATCTGGGTGAGTCTTCTGTCAGAAGTATGCAGAATCATCTAGATCGCTCTTTTCGAGCTATTTAATGCGAGAAACACGTTACCTGGTGTTTTCACCCCTCCGCAGTGCGTTTGATATGCAGAACCGGCGACATCTTGATTTTAGTGAGGTTTCAAGCTGAGATATGCATTTTCTGCGATAATCTTGGTGAGACTTCTGTCAGAAGTATGCAGAATCTTCGAGATCGCTGTTTTCGATCTACTTAATGCGAGAAACACGTTATCTGGTTGTTTTCACCACTCCACCGTGCGTTTGATATGCAGAACCGGCGACATCTTGATTTTAGTGATGTTTCAAGCTGAGATATGTATTTTCTGCGATAATCTTGGTGAGACTTCTGTCAGAAGTATGCAGAATCTTCGAGATCGCTGTTTTCGAGCTACTTAATGCGAGAAACACGTTATCTGGTTGTTTTCGCCACTCCACAGTGCGTTTGATATGCAGATCCGGCGACATCTTGATTTTCGTGAGGTTTCAAGCTGAGATATGCATTTTCTGCGATTATATTGGTGAGACTTTAGTCAGAAGCATGCAGAATCATCCAGATCGCTCGTTTCGAGCTATTTAATGCGAGAAACACGTTTTCTGGTTGTTTTCACCACTCCACAGTGCGTTTGATATGCAGAACCGGCGACATCTTGGATTTCGGTCGGGTTTCAAGCTGCGATATGCATCTTCTATGATAATCTTGGTGAGTCTTCTGTCAGAAGTATGCAGAATCATCTAGATCGCTCTTTTCGAGCTATGTAATGCGAGAAACACGTTTTCTGGTGTTTTCGCCACCCCACAGTGCGTTTGATATGCAGAACCGGAGATATCTTGGTTTCGGTCGGGTTTAAAGCTGAGATATGCATTTTCTACGATAATCTTGGTGATACTTCTGTCAGAAGTATGCAGACTCATCGGGATCGCTCGTTTCGAGCTATGTAATGCGAGAAACACGTTATCTGGTTGTTTTCACCACTCCACAGTGCGTTTGATATGCAGAACCGGCGACATCTTGATTTTAGTGAGGTTTCAAGCTGAGATATGCATTTTCTGCAATGAAGTTGGTGAGACTTCAGTGAGAAGTATGCAGAATCATCTGGATCGCTCGGTTTGAGCTATTTAATGCGAAAAAACAAGTTCTCTGGTGTTTTCACCACTCCACAGTGCGTTTGATATGCAGAACCGGCGACATCTTGGATTTCGTCGGGGTTCAAGCTGAGATATGCATTTTCTACGATAATCTTGGTGAGACTTCTGTCAGAAGTATGCAGAATCTTCGAGATCGCTCTTTTCGAGCTACTTAATGCGAGAAACACGTTATCTGGTGTTTTCACCACTCCACCGTGCGTTTGATATGCAGAACGGGCGACATCTTAATTTTAGTTAAGTTTCAAGCTGAGATATGCATTTTCTGCAATAATCTTGGTGAGATTTCATTCAGAAGTGTGCAGAATCATCTGGATCGCTCGTTTCGAGATATTTAATGCGAGAAACACGTTTTCTGGTGTATTCACCACTCCACAGTACGTGTGACATGCAGAACCGGAGAGAACTTGCTTTTCGTGAGGTTCCAAGCTGAGATATGCATTTTCTGCGATAATCTTGGTGAGACTTCAGTCAGAAGTATGCAGAATCATCTAGATCGCTCTTTTCGAGCTATTTAATGCGAGAAACACGTTTTCTGGTGTTTTCGCCACCCCACAGTGCGTTTGATATGCAGAACCGGAGATATCTTGGTTTCGGTCGGGTTTCAAGCTGAGATATGCATTTTCTGCGATGATCTTGGTGTGACTTCAGTCAGAAGTATGCAGAATCATCTAGATCGCTCTTTTCGAGCTATTTAATGCGAGAAACACGTTTTCTTGGGTTTTCGCCACCCCACAGTCCGTTTGATGTGCAGAACCGGAGATAACTTGATTGTCGTGGTGTTTCAAGCTGAGGTATACATTTTCTGCGATAATCTTGGTGAGTCTTCTGTCAGAAGTATGCAGAATTATCGAGATCGCTCTTTTCGAGCTATTAAATGCGAAAAACACGTTATCTGGTGTTTTCACCCCTCCGCAGTGCGTTTGATATGCAGAACCGGCGACATCTTGGATTTCGTCGTGGTTCAAGCTGAGATATGCATTTTGTACGATAATCTTGGTGAGACTTCTGACAGAAGTATGCAGAATCATCTAGATCGCTTTTTTCGAGCTATTTAATGCGAGAAACACGTTTTCTGGTGTATTCACCACTCCACAGTACGTTTGACATGCAGAACCGGAGATATCTTGGTTTCCGTCGGGTTTCAAGCTGAGATATGCATTTTCTGCGATAATCCTGGTAAGACGTCTGTCAGAAGTATGCAGAATCTTCGAGATCGCTGTTTACGATCTACTTATTGCGAGAAACACGTTATCTGGTGGTTTTCACCACTCCACCGTGCGTTTGATATGCAGAACCGGCGACATTTTGATTTTAGTGAGGTTTCAAGCTGAGATATGCATTTTCTGCAAAAATCTTGGTGAGACTTCAGTCAGAAGTATGCAGAATCATCTGGATCGCTCGTTTCGAGATATTTAATGCGAGAAACACGTTTTCTGGTGTATTCACCACTCCACAGTACGTTTGACATGCAGAACCGGAGATAACTTGCTTTTCGTGAGGTTTCAAGCTGAGATATGCATTTTCTGCGATAATCTTGGTGAGACTTCTGTCAGAAGTATGCAGAATCTTCGAGATCGCTCTTTTCGAGCTACTTAATGCGAGAAACACGTTATCTGGTTGTTTTCGCCACTCCACAGTGCGTTTGATATGCAGATCCGGCGACATCTTGATTTTCGAGAGGTTTCAAGCTGAGATATGCATTTTCTGCGATTATATTGGTGAGACTTTAGTCAGAAGTATGCAGAATCATCTAGATCGCTCTTTTCGAGCTATTTAATGCGAGAAACACGTTTTCTGGTGTATTCACCACTCCACAGTACGTTTGACATGCAGAACCGGAGATATCTTGATTTCGGTCGGGTTTCAAGTTGAGATATGCATTTTCTACGATAATCTTGGTGAGTCTTCTGTCAGAAGTATGCAGAATCATCTAGATCGCTCTTTTCGAGCTATTTAGTGCGAGAAACACGATTTCTGGTGTTTTCACCACTCCACAGTACATTTGATATGCAGAACCGGCGACATCTTGGATTTCGTCGGGTGTCAAGCTGAGATATGCATTTTCTACGATAATCTTGGTGAGACTTCTGTCAGAAGTATGTAGAAACTTCGAGATCGCTCTTTTCGAGCTATGTAATGCGAGAAACACGTTTTCTGGTGTTTTCGCCACCCCACAGTGCGTTTGATATGCAGAACCGGAGATATCTTGGTTTCGGTCGGGTTTCAAGCTGAGATATGCATTTTCTGCGATAATCTTGGTGCGACTTCAGTCAGAAGTATGCAGAATCATCTAGATCGCACTGTCCGAGCTATTTAATGCGAGAAACACGTTTTCTGGTGTATTCACCACTCCACAGTACGTTTGACATGCAGAACCGGAGATATCTTGATTTCGGTCGGGTTTCAAGTTGAGATATGCATTTTCTACGATAATCTTGGTGAGTCTTCTGTCAGAAGTATGCAGAATCATCTAGATCGCTCTTTTCGAGCTATTTAGTGCGAGAAACACGATTTCTGGTGTTTTCACCTCTCCACAGTACATTTGATATGCAGAACCGGCGACATCTTGGATTTCGTCGGGTGTCAACCTGAGATATGCATTTTCTGCGATAATCTTTTTGCGACTTCAGTCAGAAGTATGCAGAATCATCTAGATCGCTCTTTTCGAGCTATTTAATGCGAGAAACATGTTTTCTGGTGTATTCACCACTCCACAGTACGTTTGACATGCAGAACCGGAGATATCTTGATTTCGGTCGGGTTTCAAGTTGAGATATGCATTTTCTACGATAATCTTGGTGAGTCTTCTGTCAGAAGTATGCAGAATCATCTAGATCGCTCTTTTCGAGCTATTTAGTGCGAGAAACACGTTTTCTGGTTTTTCACCACTCCACAGTACGTTTGATGTGCAGAACCGGAGATGACTTGGTTTTCGTGCGGTTTCAAGCTGAGATATGCATTTTCTGCGATAATCTTGGTGAGACTTCAGTCAGAAGTATGCAGAATCATCTAGATCGCTCTTTTCGAGCTATGTAATGCGAGAAACACGTTTTCTGGTGTTTTCGCCACCCCACAGTGCGTTTGATATGCAGAACCGGAGATATCTTGGTTTCGGTCGGGTTTCAAGCTGAGATATGCATTTTCTGCGATAATCTTGGTGAGACTTCAGTCAGAAGTATGCAGAATCATCTAGATCGCTCTTTTCGAGCTATTTAGTGCGAGAAACACGATTTCTGGTGTTTTCACCACTCCACAGTACATTTGATATGCAGAACCGGCGACATCTTGGATTTCGTCGGGTGTCAAGCTGAGATATGTATTTTCTACGATAATCTTGGTGAGACTTCTGTCAGAAGTATGTAGAAACTTCGAGATCGCTCTCTTCGAGCTACTTAATGCGAGAAACACGTTAGCTGGTGTTTTCACCACTCCACAGTGCGTTTGATATGCAGAACCGGCGACATCTTGGATTTCGTCGGGTTTCAAGCTGAGATATGTATTTTCTACAATAATCTTGGTGAGACTTCTGTCTGAAGTATGCAGAAACTTCGAGATAGCTCTTTTCGCGGTACTTAATGCGAGGAACACGTTATCTGGTGTTTCCACCACTCCACAGTGCGTTTGATATGCAGAACCGGTGATATCTTGGATTTCGTCGGGTTTCAAGCTGAGATATGCATTTTCTACGATAATCTTGGTGATACTTCTGTCAGAAGTATGCAGACTCATCGGGATCGCTCGTTTCGAGCTATGTAATGCGAGAAACACGTTATCTGGTTGTTTTCACCACTCCACAGTGCGTTTGATATGCAGAACCGGCGACATCTTCATTTTAGTGAGGTTTCAAGCTGAGATATGCATTTTCTGCAATAATCTTGGTGAGACTTCAGTGAGAAGTATGCAGAATCATCTGGATCGCTAGGTTTGAGCTATTTAATGCGAAAAAACAAGTTCTCTGGTGTTTTCACCACTCCACAGTGCGTTTGATATGCAGAACCGGCGACATCTTGGATTTCGTCGGGGTTCAAGCTGAGATATGCATTTTCTACGATAATCTTGGTGAGACTTCTGTCAGAAGTATGCAGAATCTTCGAGATCGCTCTTTTCGAGCTACTTAATGCGAGAAACACGTTATCTGGTGTTTTCACCACTCCACCCTGCGTTTGATATGCAGAACGGGCGACATCTTAATTTTAGTGAGGTTTCAAGCTGAGATATGCATTTTCTGCAATAATCTTGGTGAGATTTCATTCAGAAGTGTGCAGAATCATCTGGATCGCTCGTTTCGAGATATTTAATGCGAGAAACACGTTTTCTGGTGTATTCACCACTCCACAGTACGTGTGACATGCAGAACCGGAGATAACTTGCTTTTCGTGAGGTTTCAAGCTGAGATATGCATTTTCTGCGATGATCTTGGTGAGACTTCAGTCAGAAGTATGCAGAATCATCTAGATCGCTCGTTTCGAGCTATTTAATGCGAAAAAACAAGTTTTCTGGTGTTTTGACCACTCCACAGTGCGTTTGATATGTTGAGCCGCCGATAACTTGGTTTTCGTGAGGTTTCAAGCTGAGATATGCAATTTCTGCGATAATCTTGGTGAGTCTTCTGTCAGAAGTACGCAGAATCATCGATATCGCTCTTTTCGAGCTATTTAATGCGAGAAACACGTTATCTGGTGTTTTGACCACTCCACAGTGTGTTTGATATGTAGAGCCGCCGATAACTTGGTTTTCGTGGGGTTTCCAGCTGAAATATGCATTTTCTGCGATAATCTTGGTGAGTCTTCTGTCAGAAGTATGCAGAATCATCGAGATCGCTCTATTCGAGCTATTTAATGCGAGAAACACGTTATCTGGTGTTTTCATCACTCCACAGGGCGTTTCATATGCAGAACCGGCGATATCTTGGTTTTCGTGGGGTTTCCAGCTCAGATATGCATTTTCTGCGATAATCTTGGTGAGACTTTAGTCAGAAGTATGCAGAATCATCTAGATCGCACGTTTCGAGCTATTTAATGCGACAAAACAAGTTTTCTGGTGTTTTCAACATTCCACAGAGCGTTTGATATGCAGAACCGTCGATATCTTGATTTTCATGGTGTTTCAAGCTGAGGTATGCATTTTCTGCGATAATCTGGGTGAGTCTTCTGTCAGAAGTATGCAGAACCATCTAGATCGCTCTTTTCGAGCTATTTAATGCGAGAAACACGTTTTCTGGTGTATTCACCACTCCACAGTACGTTTGATATGCAGAACCGGCGACATCTTGGATTTCGTCGGGTGTCAAGCTGAGATATGCATTTTCTACGATAATCTTGGTGAGACCTCTGTCAGAAGTATGCAGAATCTTCGAGATCGCTCTTTTCGAGCTACTTAATGCGAGAAACACGTTATCTGGTGTCTTCACCACTCCACAGTGCGTTTGATATGCAGAACCGGCGACATCTTGGATTTCGTCGAGTTTCAAGCTGAGATATGCATTTTCTACGATAATCTTGATGAGACTTCTGTCAGAAGTCTGCAGAATCTTCGAGATCGCTCTTTTCGAGCTACTTAATGCGAGAAACACGTTATCTGGTGTTTTCACCACTCCACAGTGCGTTTGATATACAGAACCGGCGACATCTTGGATTTTGTCGGGGTTCAAGCTGAGATATGCATTTTCTACGATAATCTTGGTGAGACTTCTGTCAGAAGTATGCAGAATCATCGGGATCGCTCTTTTCGAGCTATTTAATGCGAGAAACACGTTAGCTGGTGTTTTCACCACTCCACAGTACGTGTGACATGCAGAACCGGAGATAACTTGCTTTTCGTGAGGTTTCAAGCTGAGATATGTATTTTCTACAATAATCTTGGTGAGACTTCAGTCAGAAGTATGCAGAATCATCTAGATCGCACTTTTCGAGCTATTTAATGCGAGAAACACGTTTTCTGGTGTTTTCGCCACCCCACAGTGCGTTTGATATGCAGAACCGGAGATATCTTGGTTTCGGTCGGGTTTCAAGCTGAGATATGCATTTTCTGCGATGATCTTGGTGAGACTTCAGTCAGAAGTATGCAGAATCATCTAGATCGCTCTTTTCGAGCTATTTAATGCGAGAAACACGTTTTCTGGTGTTTTGACCACTCCACAGTGTGTTTGATATGTAGAGCCGCCGATAACTTGGTTTTCGTGGGGTTTCCAGCTGAAATATGCATTTTCTGCGATAATCGTGGTGTTTCATCTATGAGAAGTATGCAGAATCATCGTAAACGCTCTTTTCGAGCTAGTTAATGCGAGAAACACGTTTTCTGGAGTTTTCACCACTCCACAGTACGTTTGACATGCAGTAACGGAGATATCTTGGTTTCGGTCGGGTTTCAAGCTGAGATATGCATTTTCTGCGATAATCTTGGTGAGACTTCAGTTAGAAGTATGCAGAATCATCTAGATCGCTCGTTTCGAGCTATTTAATGCGAAAAAACAAGTTTTCTGGTGTTTTGACCACTCCACAGTGCGTTTGATATGTTGAGCCGCCGATAACTTGGTTTTCGTGAGGTTTCAAGCTGAGATATGCAATTTCTGCGATAATCTTGGTGAGTCTTCTGTCAGAAGTACGCAGAATCATCGATATCGCTCTTTTCGAGCTATTTAATGCGAGAAACACGTTATCTGGTGTTTTGACCACTCCACAGTGTGTTTGATATGTAGAGCCGCCGATAACTTGGTTTTCGTGGGGTTTCCAGCTGAAATATGCATTTTCTGCGATAATCTTGGTGAGTCTTCTGTCAGAAGTATGCAGAATCATCGAGATCGCTCTATTCGAGCTATTTAATGCGAGAAACACGTTATCTGGTGTTTTCATCACTCCACAGGGCGTTTGATATGCAGAACCGGCGATATCTTGGTTTTCGTGGGGTTTCCAGCTCAGATATGCATTTTCTGCGATAATCTTGGTGAGACTTTAGTCAGAAGTATGCAGAATCATCTAGATCGCACGTTTCGAGCTATTTAATGCGACAAAACAAGTTTTCTGGTGTTTTCAACATTCCACAGAGCGTTTGATATGCAGAACCGTCGATATCTTGATTTTCATGGTGTTTCAAGCTGAGGTATGCATTTTCTGCGATAATCTGGGTGAGTCTTCTGTCAGAAGTATGCAGAATCATCTAGATCGCTCTTTTCGAGCTATTTAATGCGAGAAACACGTTTTCTGGTGTATTCACCACTCCACAGTACGTTTGATATGCAGAACCGGCGACATCTTGGATTTCGTCGGGTGTCAAGCTGAGATATGCATTTTCTACGATAATCTTGGTGAGACTTCTGTCAGAAGTATGCAGAATCTTCGAGATCGCTCTTTTCGAGCTACTTAATGCGAGAAACACGTTATCTGGTGTTTTCACCACTCCACAGTGCGTTTGATATGCACAACCGGCGACATCTTGGATTTCGTCGGGTTTCAAGCTGAGATATGCATTTTCTACGATAATCTTGATGAGACTTCTGTCAGAAGTCTGCAGAATCTTCGAGATCGCTCTTTTCGAGCTACTTAATGCGAGAAACACGTTATCTGGTGTTTTCACCACTCCACAGTACGTTTGATGTGCAGAAACGGAGATGACTTGGTTTTCGTGAGGTTTCAAGCTGAGATATGCATTTTCTGCGATAATCTTGGTGAGACTTCAGTCAGAAGTATGCAGAATCATCTAGATCGCTCTTTTCGAGCTATGTAATGCGAGAAACACGTTTTCTGGTGTTTTCGCCACCCCACAGTGCGTTTGATATGCAGAACCGGAGATATCTTGGTTTCGGTCGGGTTTCAAGCTGAGATATGCATTTTCTGCGATAATCTTGGTGCGACTTCAGTCAGAAGTATGCAGAATCATCTAGATCGCTCTTTTCGAGCTATTTAATGCGAGAAACACGTTTTCTGGTGTATTCACCACTCCACAGTACGTTTGACATGCAGAACCGGAGATATCTTGATTTCGGTCGGGTTTCAAGTTGAGATATGCATTTTCTACGATAATCTTGGTGAGTCTTCTGTCAGAAGTATGCAGAATCATCTAGATCGCTCTTTTCGAGCTATTTAGTGCGAGAAACACGATTTCTGGTGTTTTCACCACTCCACAGTACATTTGATATGCAGAACCGACGACATCTTGGATTTCGTCGGGTGTCAAGCTGAGATATGTATTTTCCACGATAATCTTGGTGAGACTTCTGTCAGAAGTATGTAGAAACTTCGAGATCGCTCTTTTCGAGCTATGTAATGCGAGAAACACGTTTTCTGGTGTTTTCGCCACCCCACAGTGCGTTTGATATGCAGAACCGGAGATATCTTGGTTTCGGTCGGGTTTCAAGCTGAGATATGCATTTTCTGCGATAATCTTGGTGCGACTTCAGTCAGAAGTATGCAGAATCATCTAGATCGCACTTTTCGAGCTATTTAATGCGAGAAACACGTTTTCTGGTGTATTCACCACTCCACAGTACGTTTGACATGCAGAACCGGAGATATCTTGATTTCGGTCGGGTTTCAAGTTGAGATATGCATTTTCTAGGATAATCTTGGTGAGTCTTCTGTCAGAAGTATGCAGAATCATCTAGATCGCTCTTTTCGAGCTATTTAGTGCGAGAAACACGATTTCTGGTGTTTTCACCTCTCCACAGTACATTTGATATGCAGAACCGGCGACATCTTGGATTTCGTCGGGTGTCAACCTGAGATATGCATTTTCTGCGATAATCTTTTTGCGACTTCAGTCAGAAGTATGCAGAATCATCTAGATCGCTCTTTTCGAGCTATTTAATGCGAGAAACATGTTTTCTGGTGTATTTACCACTCCACAGTACGTTTGACATGCAGAACCGGAGATATCTTGATTTCGGTCGGGTTTCAAGTTGAGATATGCATTTTCTACGATAATCTTGGTGATACTTCTGTCAGAAGTATGCAGACTCATCGGGATCGCTCGTTTCGAGCTATGTAATGCGAGAAACACGTTATCTGGTTGTTTTCACCACTCCACAGTGCGTTTGATATGCAGAACCGGCGACATCTTGATTTTAGTGAGGTTTCAAGCTGAGATATGCATTTTCTGCAATAATCTTGGTGAGACTTCAGTGAGAAGTATGCAGAATCATCTGGATCGCTCGGTTTGAGCTATTTAATGCGAAAAAACAAGTTCTCTGGTGTTTTCACCACTCCACAGTGCGTTTGATATGCAGAACCGGTGATATCTTGGATTTCGTCGGGTTTCAAGCTGAGATATGCATTTTCTACGATAATCTTGGTGATACTTCTGTCAGAAGTATGCAGACTCATCGGGATCGCTCGTTTCGAGCTATGTAATGCGAGAAACACGTTATCTGGTTGTTTTCACCACTCCACAGTGCGTTTGATATGCAGAACCGGCGACATCTTGATTTTAGTGAGGTTTCAAGCTGAGATATGCATTTTCTGCAATAATCTTGGTGAGACTTCAGTGAGAAGTATGCAGAATCATCTGGATCGCTCGGTTTGAGCTATTTAATGCGAAAAAACAAGTTCTCTGGTGTTTTCACCACTCCACAGTGCGTTTGATATGCAGAACCTGCGACATCTTGGATTTCGTCGGGGTTCAAGCTGAGATATGCATTTTCTACGATAATCTTGGTGAGACTTCTGTCAGAAGTATGCAGAATCTTCGAGATCGCTCTTTTCGAGCTACTTAATGCGAGAAACACGTTATCTGGTGTTTTCACCACTCCACCCTGCGTTTGATATGCAGAACGGGCGACATCTTAATTTTAGTGAGGTTTCAAGCTGAGATATGCATTTTCTGCAATAATCTTGGTGAGATTTCATTCAGAAGTGTGCAGAATCATCTGGATCGCTCGTTTCGAGATATTTAATGCGAGAAACACGTTTTCTGGTGTATTCACCACTCCACAGTACGTGTGACATGCAGAACCGGAGATAACTTGCTTTTCGTGAGGTTTCAAGCTGAGATATGCATTTTCTGCGATAATCTTGGTGAGACTTCAGTCAGAAGTATGCAGAATCATCTAGATCGCTCGTTTCGAGCTATTTAATGCGAAAAAACAAGTTTTCTGGTGTTTTGACCACTCCACAGTGCGTTTGATATGTTGAGCCGCCGATAACTTGGTTTTCGTGAGGTTTCAAGCTGAGATATGCAATTTCTGCGATAATCTTGGTGAGTCTTCTGTCAGAAGTACGCAGAATCATCGATATCGCTCTTTTCGAGCTATTTAATGCGAGAAACACGTTATCTGGTGTTTTGACCACTCCACAGTGTGTTTGATATGTAGAGCCGCCGATAACTTGGTTTTCGTGGGGTTTCCAGCTGAAATATGCATTTTCTGCGATAATCGTGGTGTTTCATCTATGAGAAGTATGCAGAATCATCGTAAACGCTCTTTTCGAGCTAGTTAATGCGAGAAACACTTTTCTGGAGTTTTCACCACTCCACAGTACGTTTGACATGCAGTAACGGAGATATCTTGGTTACGGTCGGGTTTCAAGCTGAGATATGCATTTTCTGCGATAATCTTGGTGAGACTTCAGTTAGAAGTATGCAGAATCATCTAGATCGCTCGTTTCGAGCTATTTAATGCGAAAAAACAAGTTTTCTGGTGTTTTGACCACTCCACAGTGCGTTTGATATGTTGAGCCGCCGATAACTTGGTTTTCGTGAGGTTTCAAGCTGAGATATGCAATTTCTGCGATAATCTTGGTGAGTCTTCTGTCAGAAGTACGCAGAATCATCGATATCGCTCTTTTCGGGCTATTTAATGCGAGAAACACGTTATCTGGTGTTTTCACCACTCCACAGTGCGTTTGATATGCAGAACCGGCGACATCTTGGATTTCGTCGGGTTTCAAGCTGAGATATGCATTTTCTACGATAATCTTGATGAGACTTCTGTCAGAAGTCTGCAGAATCTTCGAGATCGCTCTTTTCGAGCTACTTAATGCGAGAAACACGTTATCTGGTGTTTTCACCACTCCACAGTGCGTTTGATATGCTGATCCGGCGACATCTTGATTTTCGTGAGGTTTCAAGCTGAGATATGCATTTTCTGCGATAATCTTGGTGAGACTTCAGTCAGAAGTATGCAGAATCATCTAGATCCCTCTCTTCGAGCTATTTAATTTGAGAAACACGTTATCTGGTGTTTTCACCACACCACAGTGCGTTTGATATGCAGAACCGGCGACATCTTAGATTTCGTCGGGTTTCAAGCTGAGGTATGCATTTTCTACGATAATCTTGGTGAGACTTCTGTCAGAAGTATGCAGAATCTTCGAGATCGCTCTTTTCGAGCTATTTGATGCGAGAAACACGTTTTCTGGTGTATTCACCACTCCACAGTACGTTTGACATAGAGAACCGGAGATATCTTGGTTTCGGTCGAGTTTCAAGCTGAGATATGCATTTTCTACGATAATATTGGTGAGACCTCTGTCAGAAGTATGCAGAATCTTCGAGAACGCTGTTTTCGAGCTAGTTAATGCGAGAAACACGTTGTCTGGTGTTTTCACCTCTCCACAGTACGTTTGATGTGCAGAACTGGAGATATCTTGGTTTTCGTGAGGTTTCAAGCTGAGATATGCACTTTCTGCGATAATCTTGGTGAGACTTCAGTCAGAAGTATGCAGAATCATCTAGATCGCTCTTTTCGAGCTATTTAATGCGAGTAACACGTTTTCTGGTGTTTTCACCACTCCACAGTGCATCTGATATGCAGAACCGGCGATATCTTGGTTTCCGTGGGGTTTCAAGCTGAGATATGCATTTTCTGCGATAATCTTGGTGCGACTTCTGTCAGAAGTATGCAGAATCATCGAGATCGCTCTTTTCGAGCTATTTAATGCGAGTAACACGTTTTCTGGTGTTTTCACCACTCCACAGTGCGTTTGATATGTAGAGCCGCCGATAACTTGGTTTTCGTGGGGTTTCCAGCTGAAATATGCATTTTCTGCGATAATCTTGGTGTTTCATCTATGAGTAGTATGCAGAATCATCCAGAACGCTGTTTCCGAGCTAGTTAATGCGAGAAACACGTTTTCTGGTGTTTTCACCACTCCACAGTGCGTCTGATATGCAGAACAGGCGATATCTTGGTTTTCGTGGGGTTTCCAGCTGAGAATTGCATTTTCTGCGATAATCTTGGTGAGACTTTAGACAGAGGTATGCAGAATCATCTAGATTGCTCGTTTCGATCTATTTAATGCGAAAAAACAAGTTTTCTGGTGTTTTCACCACTCCACAGTACGTTTGATGTGCAGAACCGGAGATATCTTGGTTTTCGTGAGGTTTCAAGCTGAGATATGCAATTTCTGCGATAATCTTGGTGAGTCTTCTGTCAGAAGTACGCAGAATCATCGATATCGCTCTTTTCGAGCTATTTAATGCGAGAAACACGTTATCTGGTGTTTTGACCACAGTGTGTTTGATATGTAGTGCCGCCGATAACTTGGTTTTCGTGGGGTTTCCAGCTGAAATATGCATTTTCTGCGATAATCTTGGTGTTTCATCTATGAGTAGTATGCAGAATCATCCAGAACGCTGTTTCCGAGCTAGTTAATGCGAGAAACACGTTTTCTGGTGTTTTCACCACTCCACAGTGCGTCTGATATGCAGAACAGGCGATATCTTGGTTTTCGTGGGGTTTCCAGCTGAGAATTGCATTTTCTGCGATAATCTTGGTGAGACTTCAGTTAGAAGTATGCAGAATCATCTAGATCGCTCGTTTCGAGCTATTTAATGCGAAAAAACAAGTTTTCTGGTGTTTTGACCACTCCACAGTGCGTTTGATATGTAGAGCCGCCGATAACTTGGTTTTCGTGGAGTTTCCAGCTGAAATATGCATTTTCTGCGATAATCTTGGTGTTTCATCTATGAGAAGTATGCAGAATCATCCAGATCGCTCGTTTCGAGCTATTTAATGCGAAAAAACAGGTTTTCTGGTGTTTTGACCACTCCACAGTGCGTTTGATATGTAGAGACGCCGATAACTTGGTTTTCGTGGGGTTTCCAGCTGAAATGTGCATTTTCTGCGATAATCTTTGTGTTTCATCTATGAGAAGTATGCAGAATGATCCAGAACGCTCTTTCCGAGCAAGTTAATGCGAGTAACACGTTTTCTGGTGTTTTCACCACTCCACAGTGCGTCTGATATGCAGAACCGGCGATATCTTGGTTTTCGTGGGGTTTCAAGCTGAGATATGCATTTTCTGCGATAATATTGGTAAGACTTCAGTTAGAAGTATGCAGAATCACCTAGATCGCTCGTTTCGAGCTATTTAATGCGAGAAACACGTTATCTGGTTGTTTTCACCACTCCACAGTGCGTTTGATATGTAGAGCCGCCGATAACTTGGTTTTCGTGGGGTTTCCAGCTGAAATATGCATTTTCTGCGATAATCTTGGTGAGTCTTCTGTCAGAAGTATGCAGAATCATCGAGATCGCTCTATTCGAGCTATTTAATGCGAGAAACATGTTATCTGGTGTTATCATCACTCCACAGGGCGTTTGATATGCAGAACCGGCGATATCTTGGTTTTCGTGTGGTTTCCAGCTCAGATATGCATTTTCTGTGATAATCTGGGTGAGTCTTCTGTCAGAAGTATGCAGAATCATCTAGATCGCTCTTTTCGAGCTATTTAGTGCGAGAAACACGTTATCTGGTGTTTTCACCACTCCACAGTGCGTTTGATATATAGAACCGGCGACATCTTGGATTTCGTCGGGTTTCAAGCTGAGATATGCATTTTCTACGATAATCTTGATGAGACTTCTGTCAGAAGTATGCAGAATCTTCGAGATCGCTCTTTTCGAGCTACTTAATGCGAGAAACACGTTATCTGGTGTTTTCACCACTCCACCGTGCGTTTGATATGCAGAACGGGCGACATCTTAATTTTAGTGAGGTTTCAAGCTGAGATATGCATTTTCTGCAATAATCTTGGTGAGATTTCATTCAGAAGTGTGCAGAATCATCTGGATCGCACGTTTCGAGATATTTAATGCGAGAAACACGTTATCTGGTGTTTTCACCCCTCCGCAGTGCGTTTGATATGCAGAACCGGCGACATCTTGATTTTAGTGAGGTTTCAAGCTGAGATATGCATTTTCTGCGATAATCTTGGTGAGACTTCTGTCAGAAGTATGCAGAATCTTCGAGATCGCTGTTTTCGATCTACTTAATGCGAGAAACACGTTATCTGGTTGTTTTCACCACTCCACCGTGCGTTTGATATGCAGAACCGGCGACATCTTGATTTTAGTGAGGTTTCAAGCTGAGATATGCATTTTCTGCGATAATCTTGGTGAGACTTCTGTCAGAAGTATGCAGAATCTTCGAGATCGCTGTTTTCGAGCTACTTAATGCGAGAAACACGTTATCTGGTTGTTTTCGCCACTCCACAGTGCGTTTGATATGCAGATCCGGCGACATCTTGATTTTCGTGAGGTTTCAAGCTGAGATATGCATTTTCTGCGATTATATTGGTGAGACTTTAGTCAGAAGGATGCAGAATCATCCAGATCGCTCGATTCTAGCTATTTAATGCGAGAAACACGTTTTCTGGTTGTTTTCACCACTCGACAGTGCGTTTGATATGCAGAACCGGCGACATCTTGGATTTCGGTCGGGTTTCAAGCTGAGATATGCATCTTCTACGATAATCTTGGTGAGTCTTCTGTCAGAAGTATGCAGAATCATCTAGATCGCTCTTTTCGAGCTATGTAACGCGAGAAACACGTTTTCTGGTGTTTTCGCCACCCCACAGTGCGTTTGATATGCAGAACCGGAGATATCTTGGTTTCGGTCGGGTTTCAAGCTGAGATATGCATTTTCTGCGATAATCTTGGTGCGACTTCAGTCAGAAGTATGCAGAATCATCTAGATCGCTCTTTTCGAGCTATTTAATGCGAGAAACACGTTTTCTGGTGTATTCACCACTCCACAGTACGTTTGACATGCAGAACCGGAGATATCTTGATTTCGGTCGGGTTTCAAGTAGAGATATGCATTTTCTACGATAATCTTGGTGAGTCTTCTGTCAGAAGTATGCAGAATCATCTAGATCGCTCTTTTCGAGCTATTTAGTGCGAGAAACACGATTTCTGGTGTTTTCACCACTCCACAGTACATTTGATATGCAGAACCGGCGACATCTTGGATTTCGTCGGGTGTCAAGCTGAGATATGTATTTTCTACGATAATCTTGGTGAGACTTCTGTCAGAAGTATGTAGAAACTTCGAGATCGCTCTTTTCGAGCTATGTAATGCGAGAAACACGTTTTCTGGTGTTTTCGCCACCCCACAGTGCGTTTGATATGCAGAACCGGAGATATCTTGGTTTCGGTCGGGTTTCAAGCTGAGATATGCATTTTCTGCGATAATCTTGGTGCGACTTCAGTCAGAAGTATGCAGAATCATCTAGATCGCTCTTTTCGAGCTATTTAATGCGAGAAACACGTTTTCTGGTGTATTTACCACTCCACAGTACGTTTGACATGCAGAACCGGAGATATCTTGATTTCGGTCGGGTTTCAAGTTGAGATATGCATTTTCTACGATAATCTTGGTGAGTCTTCTGTCAGAAGTATGCAGAACCATCTAGATCGCTCTTTTCGAGCTATTTAGTGCGAGAAACACGATTTCTGGTGTTTTCACCTCTCCACAGTACATTTGATATGCAGAACCGGCGACATCTTGGATTTCGTCGGGTGTCAACCTGAGATATGCATTTTCTGCGATAATCTTTTTGCGACTTCAGTCAGAAGTATGCAGAATCATCTAGATCGCTCTTTTCGAGCTATTTAATGCGAGAAACATGTTTTCTGGTGTATTCACCACTCCACAGTACGTTTGACATGCAGAACCGGAGATATCTTGATTTCGGTCGGGTTTCAAGTTGAGATATGCATTTTCTACGATAATCTTGGTGAGTCTTCTGTCAGAAGTATGCAGAATCATCTAGATCGCTCTTTTCGAGCTATTTAGTGCGAGAAACACGTTTTCTGGTTTTTCACCACTCCACAGTACGTTTGATGTGCAGAAACGGAGATGACTTGGTTTTCGTGAGGTTTCAAGCTGAGATATGCATTTTCTGCGATAATCTTGGTGAGACTTCAGTCAGAAGTATGCAGAATCATCTAGATCGCTCTTTTCGAGCTATGTAATGCGAGAAACACGTTTTCTGGTGTTTTCGCCACCCCACAGTGCGTTTGATATGCAGAACCGGAGATATCTTGGTTTCGGTCGGGTTTCAAGCTGAGATATGCATTTTCTGCGATAATCTTGGTGAGACTTCAGTCAGAAGTATGCAGAATCATCTAGATCGCTCTTTTCGAGCTATTTAGTGCGAGAAACACGATTTCAGGTGTTTTCACCACTCCACAGTACATTTGATATGCAGAACCGGCGACATCTTGGATTTCGTCGGGTGTCAAGCTGAGATATGCATTTTCTACGATAATCATGGTGATACTTCTGTCAGAAGTATGCAGACTCATCGGGATCGCTCGTTTCGAGCTATGTAATGCGAGAAACACGTTATCTGGTTGTTTTCACCACTCCACAGTGCGTTTGATATGCAGAACCGGCGACATCTTGATTTTAGTGAGGTTTCAAGCTGAGCTATGCATTTTCTGCAATAATCTTGGTGAGACTTCAGTGAGAAGTATGCAGAATCATCTGAATCGCTCGGTTTGAGCTATTTAATGCGAAAAAACAAGTTCTCTGGTGTTTTCACCACTCCACAGTGCGTTTGATATGCAGAACCGGCGACATCTTGGATTTCGTCGGGGTTCAAGCTGAGATATGCATTTTCTACGATAATCTTGGTGAGACTTCTGTCAGAAGTATGCAGAATCTTCGAGATCGCTCTTTTCGAGCTACTTAATGCGAGAAACACGTTATCTGGTGTTTTCACCACTCCACCCTGCGTTTGATATGCAGAACGGGCGACATCTTAATTTTAGTGAGGTTTCAAGCTGAGATATGCATTTTCTACAATCATCTTGGTGAGATTTCATTCAGAAGTGTGCAGAATCATCTGGATCGCTCGTTTCGAGATATTTAATGCGAGAAACACGTTTTCTGGTGTATTCACCACTCCACAGTTCGTGTGACATGCAGAACCGGAGATATCTTGCTTTTCGTGAGGTTTCAAGCTGAGATATGCATTTTCTGCGATAATCTTGGTGAGACTTCAGTCAAAAGTATGCAGAATCATCTAGATCGCACTTTTCGAGCTATTTAATGCGAGAAACACGTTTTCTGGTGTTTTCGCCACCCCACAGTGCGTTTGATATGCAGAACCGGAGATATCTTGGTTTCGGTCGGGTTTCAAGCTGAGATATGCATTTTCTGCGATGATCTTGGTGAGACTTCAGTCAGAAGTATGCAGAATCATCTAGATCGCTCTTTTCGAGCTATTTAATGCGAGAAACACGTTTTCTGGTGTTTTCGCCACCCCACAGTCCGTTTGATGTGCAGAACCGGAGATAACTTGATTGTCGTGGTGTTTCAAGCTGAGGTATACATTTTCTGCGATAATCTTGGTGAGTCTTCTGTCAGAAGTATGCAGAATCATCTAGATCGCTCTTTTCGAGCTATTTAATGCGAGAAACACGTTTTCTGGTGTATTCACTACTCCACAGTACGTTTGATATGCAGAACCGGCGACATCTTGGATTTCGTCGGGTGTCAAGCTGAGATATGCATTTTCTACGATAATCTTGACGAGACTTCTGTCAGAAGTATGCAGAATCTTCGAGATCGCTCTTTTCGAGCTACTTAATGCGAGAAACACGTTATCTGGTGTTTTCACCACTCCACAGTGCGTTTGATATGCAGAACCGCCGATAACCTGGTTTTCGTGGGGTTTCCATCTGAAATATGCATTTTCTGCGATAAGCTTGGTGTGTCTTCTGTCAGAAGTATGCAGAATTATCGAGATCGCTCTTTTCGAGCTATTAGATGCGAGAAACACGTTATCTGGTGTTTTCACCCCTCCGCAGTGCGTTTGATATGCAGAACCGGCGACATCTTGGATTTCGTCGGGTGTCAAGCTGAGATATGCATTTTCTACGATAATCTTGACGAGACTTCTGTCAGAAGTATGCAGAATCTTCGAGATCGCTGTTTTCGATCAACTTATTGCGAGAAACACGTTATCTGGTTGTTTTCACCACTCCACCGTGCGTTTGATATGCAGAACCGGCGACATCTTGATTTTAGTGAGGTTTCAAGCTGAGATATGCATTTTCTGCAAAAATCTTGGTGAGACTTCAGTCAGAAGTATGCAGAATCATCTGGATCGCTCGCTTCGAGATATTTAATGCGAGAAACACGTTTTCTGGTGTATTCACCACTCCACAGTACGTTTGACATGCAGAACCGGAGATAACTTGCTTTTCGTGAGGTTTCAAGCTGAGATATGCATTTTCTGCGATAATCTTGGTGAGACTTCTGTCAGAAGTATGCAGAATCTTCGAGTTCGCTCTTTTCGAGCTACTTAATGCGAGAAACACGTTATCTGGTTGTTTTCGCCACTCCACAGTGCGTTTGATATGCAGATCCGGCGACATCTTGATTTTCGTGAGGTTTCAAGCTGAGATATGCATTTTCTGCGATTATATTGGTGAGACTTTAGTCAGAAGGATGCAGAATCATCCAGATCGCTCGTTTCGAGCTATTTAATGCGAGAAACACGTTTTCTGGTGTATTCACCACTCCACAGAACGTTTGACATGCAGAACCGGAGATATCTTGATTTCGGTCGGGTTTCAAGCTGAGATATGCATCTTCTACGATAATCTTGGTGAGTCTTCTGTCAGAAGTATGCAGAATCATCTAGATCGCTCTTTTCGAGCTATTTAGTGCGAGAAACACGTTTTCTGGTTTTTCACCACTCCACAGTACGTTTGATGTGCAGAACCGGAGATGACTTGGTTTTCGTGAGGTTTCAAGCTGAGATATGCATTTTCTGCGATAATCTTGGTGCGACTTCAGTCAGAAGTATGCAGAATCATCTAGATCGCTCTTTTCGAGCTATTTAATGCGAGAAACACGTTTTCTGGTGTATTCACCACTCCACAGTACGTTTGACATGCAGAACCGGACATATCTTGATTTCGGTCGGGTTTCAAGTTGAGATATGCATTTTCTACGATAATCTTGGTGAGTCTTCTGTCAGAAGTATGCAGAATCATCTAGATCGCTCTTTTCGAGCTATTTAGTGCGAGAAACACGATTTCTGGTGTTTTCACCACTCCACAGTACATTTGATATGCAGAACCGGCGACATCTTGGATTTCGTCGGGTGTCAAGCTGAGATATGTAATTTCTACGATAATCTTGGTGCGACTTCTGTCAGAAGTATGTAGAAACTTCGAGATCGCTCTCTTCGAGCTACTTAATGCGAGAAACACGTTATCTGGTGTTTTCACCACTCCACAGTGCGTTTGATAAGCAGAACCGGCGACATCTTGGATTTCGTCGGGTTTCAAGCTGAGATATGTATTTTCTGCGATTATATTGGTGAGACTTTAGTCAGAAGGATGCAGAATCATCCAGATCGCTCGTTTCGAGCTATTTAATGCGAGAAACACGTTTTCTGGTGTATTCACCACTCCACAGTACGTTTGACATGCAGAACCGGAGATATCTTGATTTCGGTCGGGTTTCAAGCTGAGATATGCATCTTCTACGATAATCTTGGTGAGTCTTCTGTCAGAAGTATGCAGAATCATCTAGATCGCTCTTTTCGAGCTATTTAGTGCGAGAAACACGTTTTCTGGTTTTTCACCACTCCACAGTACGTTTGATGTGCAGAACCGGAGATGACTTGGTTTTCGTGAGGTTTCAAGCTGAGATATGCATTTTCTGCGATAATCTTGGTGAGACTTCAGTCAGAGGTATGCAGAATCATCTAGATCGCTCTTTTCGAGCTATGTAATGCGAGAAACACGTTTTCTGGTGTTTTCGCCACCCCACAGTGCGTTTGATATGCAGAACCGGAGATATCTTGGTTTCGGTCGGGTTTCAAGCTGAGATATGCATTTTCTGCGATAATCTTGGTGCGACTACAGTCAGAAGTATGCAGAAACATCTAGATCGCTCTTTTCGAGCTATTTAATGCGAGAAACACGTTTTCTGGTGTATTCACCACTCCACAGTACGTTTGACATGCAGAACCGGAGATATCTTGATTTCGGTCGGGTTTCAAGTTGAGATATGCATTTTCTACGATAATCTTGGTGAGTCTTCTGTCAGAAGTATGCAGAATCATCTAGATCGCTCTTTTCGAGCTATTTAGTGCGAGAAACACGATTTCTGGTGTTTTCACCACTCCACAGTACATTTGATATGCAGAACCGGCGACATCTTGGATTTCGTCGGGTGTCAAGCTGAGATATGTATTTTCTACGATAATCTTGGTGAGACTTCTGTCAGAAGTATGTAGAAACTTCGAGATCGCTCTCTTCGAGCTACTTAATGCGAGAAACACGTTATCTGGTGTTTTCACCACTCCACAGTGCGTTTGATATGCAGAACCGGCTACATCTTGGATTTCGTCGGGTTTCAAGCTGAGATATGTATTTTCTACAATAATCTTGGTGAGACTTCTGTCTGAAGTATGCAGAAACTTCGAGATAGCTCTTTTCCAGCTACTTAATGCGAGGAACACGTTATCTGGTGTTTCCACCACTCCACAGTGCGTTTGATATGCAGAACCGGTGATATCTTGGATTTCGTCGGGTTTCAAGCTGAGATATGCATTTTCTACGATAATCTTGGTGATACTTCTTTCAGATGTATGCAGACTCATCGGGATCGCTCGTTTCGAGCTATGTAATGCGAGAAACACGTTATCTGGTTGTTTTCACCACTCCACAGTGCGTTTGATATGCAGAACCGGCGACATCTTGATTTTAGTGAGGTTTCAAGCTGAGATATGCATTTTCTGCAATAATCTTGGTGAGACTTCAGTGAGAAGTATGCAGAATCATCTGGATCGCTCGGTTCGAGCTATTTAATGCGAAAAAACAAGTTCTCTGGTGTTTTCACCACTCCACAGTGCGTTTGATATGCAGAACCGGCGACATCTTGGATTTCGTCGGGATTCAAGCTGAGATATGCACTTTCTACCATAATCTTGGTGAGACGTCTGTCAGAAGTATGCAGAATCATCGGTATCGCTCTTTTCGAGCTATTTAATGCGAGAAACACGTTATCTGGTGTATTCACCAATCCACAGTGCGTTTGATATGCACAACCGGCGACATCTTGGCTTTCTTCGGGTATCAAGCTGAGATATGCATTTTCTGCGATAATCATTGGTGAGTCTTCTGTCAGAAGTATGCAGAAACATCGTGATCCCTCTCTTCGAGCTATTTAATTTGAGAAACACGTTATCTGGTGTTTTCACCACTCCACAGTGCGTTTGATATGCAGAACCGGCGACATCTTGGATTTCGCCGGGTTTCAAGCTGAGATATGCATTTTCTACGATAATCCTGGTGAGACTTCTGTCAGAAGTATGCAGAATCTTCGAGAACGCTCTTTTCGAGCTACTTAAAGCGAGAAACACGTTATCTGGTGTTTTCACCACTCCACAGTGCGTTTGATATACAGAACCGGCGACATCTTGGATTTCGTCGGGGTTCAAGCTGAGATATGCATTTTCTACCATAATCTTGGTGAGACGTCTGTCAGAAGTATGCAGAATCATCGGAATCGCTCTTTTCGAGCTATTTAATGCGAGAAACACGTTATCTGGTGTATTCACCACTCCACAGTGCGTTTGATATGCAGAACCGGCGACATCTTGGCTTTCTTCGGGTATCAAGCTGAGATATGCATTTTCTGCGATAATCTTTGGTGAGTCTTCTGTCAGAAGTATGCAGAAACATCGTGATCCCTCTCTTCGAGCTATTTAATTTGAGAAACACGTTATCTGGTGTTTTCACCACTCCACAGTGCGTTTGATATGCAGAACCGGTGACATCTTGGATTTCGCCGGGTTTCAAGTTGAGATATGCATTTTCTACGATAATCCTGGTGAGACTTCTGTCAGAAGTATGCAGAATCATCGGGATCGCTCTTTTCGAGCTATTTAATGCGAGAAACACGTTATCTGGTGTATTCACCACTCCACAGTGCGTTTGATATGCAGAACCGGCGACATCTTGGCTTTCTTCGGGTATCAAGCTGAGATATGCATTTTCTGCGATAATCTTTGGTGAGTCTTCTGTCAGAAGTATGCAGAAACATCGTGATCCCTCGCTTCGAGCTATTTAATTTGAGAAACACGTTATCTGGTGTTTTCACCACTCCACAGTGCGTTTGATATGCAGAACCGGCGACATCTTCATTTTAGTGAGGTTTCAAGCTGAGATATGCATTTTCTGCAATAATCTTGGTGAGACGTCTGTCAGAAGTATGCAGAATCATCGGGATCGCTCTTTTCGAGCTATTTAATGCGAGAAACACGTTATCTGGTGTATTCACCACTCCACAGTGCGTTTGATATGCAGAACCGGCGACATCTTGGATTTCGTCGGGGTTCAAGCTGAGATATGCACTTTCTACCATAATCTTGGTGAGACGTCTGTCAGAAGTATGCAGAATCATCGGGATCGTTCTTTTCGAGCTATTTAATGCGAGAAACACGTTATCTGGTGTATTCACCACTCCACAGTGCGTTTGATATGCAGAACCGGCGACATCTTGGATTTCGTCGGGGTTCAAGCTGAGATATGCACTTTCTACCATAATCTTGGTGAGTCTTCTGTCAGAAGTATGCAGAATCATCTAGATCGCTCTTTTCGAGCTATTTAGTGCGAGAAACACGTTTTCTGGTTTTTCACCACTCCACAGTACGTTTGATGTGCAGAACCGGAGATGACTTGGTTTTCGTGAGGTTTCAAGCTGAGATATGCATTTTCTGCGATAATCTTGGTGAGACTTCAGTCAGAGGTATGCAGAATCATCTAGATCGCTCTTTTCGAGCTATGTAATGCGAGAAACACGTTTTCTGGTGTTTTCGCCACCCCACAGTGCGTTTGATATGCAGAACCGGAGATATCTTGGTTTCGGTCGGGTTTCAAGCTGAGATATGCATTTTCTGCGATAATCTTGGTGCGACTACAGTCAGAAGTATGCAGAAACATCTAGATCGCTCTTTTCGAGCTATTTAATGCGAGAAACACGTTTTCTGGTGTATTCACCACTCCACAGTACGTTTGACATGCAGAACCGGAGATATCTTGATTTCGGTCGGGTTTCAAGTTGAGATATGCATTTTCTACGATAATCTTGGTGAGTCTTCTGTCAGAAGTATGCAGAATCATCTAGATCGCTCTTTTCGAGCTATTTAGTGCGAGAAACACGATTTCTGGTGTTTTCACCACTCCACAGTACATTTGATATGCAGAACCGGCGACATCTTGGATTTCGTCGGGTGTCAAGCTGAGATATGTATTTTCTACGATAATCTTGGTGAGACTTCTGTCAGAAGTATGTAGAAACTACGAGATCGCTCTCTTCGAGCTACTTAATGCGAGAAACACGTTATCTGGTGTTTTCACCACTCCACAGTGCGTTTGATATGCAGAACCGGCTACATCTTGGATTTCGTCGGGTTTCAAGCTGAGATATGTATTTTCTACAATAATCTTGGTGAGACTTCTGTCTGAAGTATGCAGAAACTTCGAGATAGCTCTTTTCGAGCTACTTAATGCGAGGAACACGTTATCTGGTGTTTCCACCACTCCACAGTGCGTTTGATATGCAGAACCGGTGATATCTTGGATTTCGTCGGGTTTCAAGCTGAGATATGCATTTTCTACGATAATCTTGGTGATACTTCTTTCAGATGTATGCAGACTCATCGGGATCGCTCGTTTCGAGCTATGTAATGCGAGAAACACGTTATCTGGTTGTTTTCACCACTCCACAGTGCGTTTGATATGCAGAACCGGCGACATCTTGATTTTAGTGAGGTTTCAAGCTGAGATATGCATTTTCTGCAATAATCTTGGTGAGACTTCAGTGAGAAGTATGCAGAATCATCTGGATCGCTCGGTTCGAGCTATTTAATGCGAAAAAACAAGTTCTCTGGTGTTTTCACCACTCCACAGTGCGTTTGATATGCAGAACCGGCGACATCTTGGATTTCGTCGGGGTTCAAGCTGAGATATGCACTTTCTACCATAATCTTGGTGAGACGTCTGTCAGAAGTATGCAGAATCATCGGTATCGCTCTTTTCGAGCTATTTAATGCGAGAAACACGTTATCTGGTGTATTCACCAATCCACAGTGCGTTTGATATGCACAACCGGCGACATCTTGGCTTTCTTCGCGTATCAAGCTGAGATATGCATTTTCTGCGATAATCATTGGTGAGTCTTCTGTCAGAAGTATGCAGAAACATCGTGATCCCTCTCTTCGAGCTATTTAATTTGAGAAACACGTTATCTGGTGTTTTCACCACTCCACAGTGCGTTTGATATGCAGAACCGGCGACATCTTGGATTTCGCCGGGTTTCAAGCTGAGATATGCATTTTCTACGATAATCCTGGTGAGACTTCTGTCAGAAGTATGCAGAATCTTCGAGAACGCTCTTTTCGAGCTACTTAAAGCGAGAAACACGTTATCTGGTGTTTTCACCACTCCACAGTGCGTTTGATATACAGAACCGGCGACATCTTGGATTTCGTCGGGGTTCAAGCTGAGATATGCATTTTCTACCATAATCTTGGTGAGACGTCTGTCAGAAGTATGCAGAATCATCGGAATCGCTCTTTTCGAGCTATTTAATGCGAGAAACACGTTATCTGGTGTATTCACCACTCCACAGTGCGTTTGATATGCAGAACCGGCGACATCTTGGCTTTCTTCGGGTATCAAGCTGAGATATGCATTTTCTGCGATAATCTTTGGTGAGTCTTCTGTCAGAAGTATGCAGAAACATCGTGATCCCTCTCTTCGAGCTATTTAATTTGAGAAACACGTTATCTGGTGTTTTCACCACTCCACAGTGCGTTTGATATGCAGAACCGGTGACATCTTGGATTTCGCCGGGTTTCAAGTTGAGATATGCATTTTCTACGATAATCCTGGTGAGACTTCTGTCAGAAGTATGCAGAATCATCGGGATCGCTCTTTTCGAGCTATTTAATGCGAGAAACACGTTATCTGGTGTATTCACCACTCCACAGTGCGTTTGATATGCAGAACCGGCGACATCTTGGCTTTCTTCGGGTATCAAGCTGAGATATGCATTTTCTGCGATAATCTTTGGTGAGTCTTCTGTCAGAAGTATGCAGAAACATCGTGATCCCTCGCTTCGAGCTATTTAATTTGAGAAACACGTTATCTGGTGTTTTCACCACTCCACAGTGCGTTTGATATGCAGAACCGGCGACATCTTGATTTTAGTGAGGTTTCAAGCTGAGATATGCATTTTCTGCAATAATCTTGGTGAGACGTCTGTCAGAAGTATGCAGAATCATCGGGATCGCTCTTTTCGAGCTATTTAATGCGAGAAACACGTTATCTGGTGTATTCACCACTCCACAGTGCGTTTGATATGCAGAACCGGCGACATCTTGGATTTCGTCGGGGTTCAAGCTGAGATATGCACTTTCTACCATAATCTTGGTGAGACGTCTGTCAGAAGTATGCAGAATCATCGGGATCGCTCTTTTCGAGCTTTTTAATGCGAGAAACACGTTATCTGGTGTATTCACCACTCCACAGTGCGTTTGATATGCAGAACCGGCGACATCTTGGCTTTCTTCGGGTATCAAGCTGAGATATGCATTTTCTGCGATAATCTTTGGTGAGTCTTCTGTCAGAAGTATGCAGAAACATCGTGATCCCTCTCTTCGAGCTATTTAATTTGAGAAACACGTTATCTGGTGTTTTCACCACTCCACAGTGCGTTTGATATGCAGAACCGGCGACATCTTGGATTTCGCCGGGTTTCAAGCTGAGATATGCATTTTCTACGATAATCCTGGTGAGACTTCTGGCAGAAGTATGCAGAATGATCGGGATCGCTCTTTTCGAGCTATTTAATGCGAGAAACACGTTATCTGGTGTATTCACCACTCCACAGTGCGTTTGATATGCAGAACCGGCGACATCTTGGCTTTCTTCGGGTATCAAGCTGAGATATGCATTTTCTGCGATAATCTTGGGTGAGTCTTCTGTCAGAAGTATGCAGAAACATCGTGATCCCTCTCTTCGAGCTATTTAATTTGAGAAACACGTTATCTGGTGTTTTCACCACTCCACAGTGCGTTTGATATGCAGAACCGGCGACATGTTGGATTTCGCCGGGTTTCAAGCTGAGATATGAATTTTCTACGATAATCCTGGTGAGACTTCTGTCAGAAGTATGCAGAATCTTCGAGATCGCTCTTTTCGAGCTACTTAAAGCGAGAAACACGTTATCTGGTGTTTTCACCACTCCACAGTGCGTTTGATATGCAGAACCGGCGACATCTTGGATTTCGTCGGGTTTCAAGCTGAGATATGCATTTTCTACGATAATCCTGGTGAGACTTCAGTCAGAAGGATGCAGAATCATCTAGATCGCTCGTTGCGAGCTATTTAATGCGAGAAACACGTTTTCTGGTGTATTCGCCACCCCACAGTGCGTCTGATATGCAGAACCGGAGATATCTTGGTTTCGGTCGGGTTTCAAGCTGAGATATGCATTTTCTGCGATAATCTTGGTCAGACTTCAGTCAGAAGTATGCAGAATCATCTGGATCGCTCGTTTCGAGCTATTTAATGCGAAAAAACAAGTTCTCTGGTGTTTTCACCTCTCCACAGTGCGTTTGATATGCAGAACCGGCGACATCCTGGATTTCGTCGGGTTTCAAGCTGAGATATGCATTTTCTACGATAATCTTGGTGAGACTTCGCTCAGAAGTATGCAGAATCTTCGAGATCCCTCTCTTCGAGCTATTTAATTAGAGAAACACGTTATCTGGTGTTTTCACCACTCCACAGTGCGTTTGATATGCAGAACCGGCGACACCTTGGATTTCGTCGGGTTTCAAGCTGAGATATGCATTTTCTGCAATAATCTTGGTGAGACTTCTGTGAGAAGTATGCAGAATCATCTGGATCGCTCGTTTCGAGCTATTTAATTTGAGAAACACGTTATCTGGTGTTTTCACCACTCCACAGTGCGTTTGATATGCACAAACCGGGGATATCTTGGTTTCAGTCGGGTTTCAAGCTGAGATATGCATTTTCTGCGATAATCTTGGTGAGACTTCAGTCAGAAGTATGCAGAATCATCTAGATCGCACTTATCGAGCTATTTAATGCGAGAAACACGTTATCTGGTGTTTTCAACATACGACAGTGCGTTTGATATGCAGAACCGCCGACATCTTGGATTTCGTCAGGTTTCAAGCTGAGATATGTATTTTCTACGATAATCTTGGTGAGACTTCTGTCAGAAGTATGTAGAAACTTCGAGATCGCTCTTTTCGAGCTACTTAATGCGAGAAACACGTTATCTGGTGTTTTCACCACTCCACAGTGCGTTTGATATGCACAACCGCCGACATTTTGGATTTCGTCAGGTTTCAAGCTGAGATATGTATTTTCTACGATAATCTTGGTGAGACTTCTGTCAGAAGTATGCAGAAACTTCGAGATCGCTCTTTTCGAGCTACTTAATGCGAGGAACACGTTATCTGGTGTTTTCACCACTCCACAGTTCGTTTGATATGCAGAACCGGAGATATCTTGGTTTCGGTCGGGTTTCAAGCTGAGATATGCATTTTCTGCGATAATATTGGTGAGACTTCTGTCCGAAGTATGCAGAATCATCGATATCGCTCTTTTCGAGCTATTTAATGCGACAAACACGTTATCTGGTGATTTGACCTTTCCACAGTGCGTTTCATATGTACAGCCGCCGATAATTTGGTTTTCGTGGGGTTTCCAGCTGAAATATGCATTTTCTGCGATAATCTTGGTGTTTCATCTATGAGAAGTATGCAGAATCATCGAGAACGCTCTTTTCGAGCTAGTTAATGCGAGAAACACGTTTTGTGGTGTTTTCAGCACTCCACAGTGCGTCTGATATGCAGAACCGGCGATATCTTGATTTTCGTGGTGTTTCCAGCTGAGATATGCATTTTCTGCGATAATCTTGGTGAGACTTCAGTCAGAAGGATGCAGAATCATCTAGATCGTTCGTTTCGAGCTATTTAATGCGAGAAACACGGTATCTGGTTGTTTTCACCACTCCATAGTGCGTTTGATATGCAGAACCCGCGACATCTTGATTTTCGTGAGGTATCTAGCTGAGATATGCATTTTCTGCGATAATTTTTGTGAGACTTCAGTCAGAAGTATGCAGAATCATCTAGATCGCTCGTTTCGAGCTATTTAATGCGAGAAACACGTTTTCGGTTGTATTCACCACTCCACAGTACGTTAGACATGCAGAACCGGAGATATCTTCGTTTCGGTCGGGTTTCAAGCTGAGATATGCATTTTCTGCGATAATCTTGGGTGAGTCTTCTGTCAGAAGTATGCAGAAACATCGTGATCCCTCTCTTCGAGCTATTTAATTTGAGAAACACGTTATCTGGTGTTTTCACCACTCCACAGTGCGTTTGATATGCAGAACCGGCGACATGTTGGATTTCGCCGGGTTTCAAGCTGAGATATGCATTTTCTACGATAATCCTGGTGAGACTTCTGTCAGAAGTATGCAGAATCTTCGAGATCGCTCTTTTCGAGCTACTTAAAGCGAGAAACACGTTATCTGGTGTTTTCACCACTCCACAGTGCGTTTGATATGCAGAACCGGCGACATCTTGGATTTCGTCGGGTTTCAAGCTGAGATATGCATTTTCTACGATAATCCTGGTGAGACTTCAGTCAGAAGGATGCAGAATCATCTAGATCGCTCGTTGCGAGCTATTTAATGCGAGAAACACGTTTTCTGGTGTATTCGCCACCCCACAGTGCGTCTGATATGCAGAACCGGAGATATCTTGGTTTCGGTCGGGTTTCAAGCTGAGATATGCATTTTCTGCGATAATCTTGGTCAGACTTCAGTCAGAAGTATGCAGAATCATCTGGATCGCTCGTTTCGAGCTATTTAATGCGAAAAAACAAGTTCTCTGGTGTTTTCACCTCTCCACAGTGCGTTTGATATGCAGAACCGGCGACATCCTGGATTTCGTCGGGTTTCAAGCTGAGATATGCATTTTCTACGATAATCTTGGTGAGACTTCGCTCAGAAGTATGCAGAATCTTCGAGATCCCTCTCTTCGAGCTATTTAATTAGAGAAACACGTTATCTGGTGTTTTCACCACTCCACAGTGCGTTTGATATGCAGAACCGGCGACACCTTGGATTTCGTCGGGTTTCAAGCTGAGATATGCATTTTCTGCAATAATCTTGGTGAGACTTCTGTGAGAAGTATGCAGAATCATCTGGATCGCTCGTTTCGAGCTATTTAATTTGAGAAACACGTTATCTTTTTTTTTCACCACTCCACAGTGCGTTTGATATGCACAAACCGGGGATATCTTGGTTTCAGTCGGGTTTCAAGCTGAGATATGCATTTTCTGCGATAATCTTGGTGAGACTTCAGTCAGAAGTATGCAGAATCATCTAGATCGCACTTATCGAGCTATTTAATGCGAGAAACACGTTATCTGGTGTTTTCAACATACGACAGTGCGTTTGATATGCAGAACCGCCGACATCTTGGATTTCGTCAGGTTTCAAGCTGAGATATGTATTTTCTACGATAATCTTGGTGAGACTTCTGTCAGAAGTATGTAGAAACTTCGAGATCGCTCTTTTCGAGCTACTTAATGCGAGAAACACGTTATCTGGTGTTTTCACCACTCCACAGTGCGTTTGATATGCACAACCGCCGACATTTTGGATTTCGTCAGGTTTCAAGCTGAGATATGTATTTTCTACGATAATCTTGGTGAGACTTCTGTCAGAAGTATGCAGAAACTTCGAGATCGCTCTTTTCGAGCTACTTAATGCGAGGAACACGTTATCTGGTGTTTTCGCCACCCCACAGTGCGTTTGATATGCAGAACCGGAGATATCTTGGTTTCGGTCGGGTTTCAAGCTGAGATATGCATTTTCTGCGATAATCTTGGTGAGACTTCTGTCAGAAGTATGCAGAATCATCGGGATCGCTCTTTTCGAGCTATTTAATGCGAGAAACACGTTATCTGGTGTTTTCACCACTCCACCGTGCGTTTGATATGCAGAACGGACGACATCTTAATTTTCGTGAGGTTTCAAGCTGAGATATGCATTTTCTACAATAATCTTGGTGAGATTTCAGTCAGAAGTGTGCAGAATCATCTGGATCGCTCTTTTCGAGCTATTTAATGCGAGAAACACGTTTTCTGGTGTTTTCGCCACCCCACAGTGCGTTTGATATGCAGAACCGGAGATATCTTGGTTTCGGTCGGGTTTCAAGCTGAGATATGCATTTTCTGCGATAATCTTGGTGAGACTTCAGTCAGAAGTATGCAGAATCATCTGGATCGCTCGTTTCGAGATATTTAATGCGAGAAACACGTTATCTGGTTGTTTTCGCCACTCCACAGTGCGTTTGATATGCTGATCCGGCGACATCTTGATTTTCGTGAGGTTTCAAGCTGAGATATGCATTTTCTGCGATAATCTTGGTGAGACTTCAGTCAGAAGTATGCAGAATCATCTGGATCGCTCGTTTCGAGATATTTAATGCGAGAAACACGTTTTCTGGTGTATTCACCACTCCACAGTACGTTTGACATGCAGAACCGGAGATAACTTGCTTTTCGTGAGGTTTCAAGCTGAGATATGCATTTTCTGCGATAATCTTGGTGAGACTTCAGTCAGAAGTATGCAGAATCATCTAGATCGCTCTTTTCGATCTATTTAATGCGAGAAACACGTTTTCTGGTGTTTTCGCCACCCCACAGTCCGTTTGATGTGCAGAACCGGAGATAACTTGATTTTCGTGGTGTTTCAAGCTGAGGTATACATTTTCTGCGATAATCTTGGTGAGTCTTCTGTCAGAAGTATGCAGAATCATCTAGATCGCTCATTTCGAGCTAACTAATGCGAAAAAACATGTTTTCTGGTGTTTTCAACATTCCACAGTGCGTTTGATATTCAGAACCGGCGATATCTTGATTTTCGTGGTGTTTCAAGCTGAGGTATACATTTTCTGCGATAATCTTGGTGAGACTTCAGTCAGAAGTATGCAGAATCATCTGGATCGCTCGTTGCGAGATATTTAATGCGAGAAACACGTTTTCTGGTGTATTCACCACTCCACAGTACGTTTGACATGCAGAACCGGAGATAACTTGCTTTTCGTGAGGTTTCAAGCTGAGATATGCATTTTCTGCGATAATCTTGGTGAGACTTCAGTCAGAAGTATGCAGAATCATCTAGATCGCTCTTTTCGAGCTATTTAATGCGAGAAACACGTTTTCTGGTGTTTTCGCCACCCCACAGTCCGTTTGATGTGCAGAACCGGCGATATTTTGATTTTCGTGGTGTTTCAAGTGAGGTATGCATTTTCTGCGATAATCTGGGTGAGTCTTCTGTCAGAAGTATGCAGAATCATCTAGATCGCTCTTTTCGAGCTATTTAATGCGAGAAACACGTTTTCTGGTGTATTCACCACTCCACAGTATGTTTGATATGCAGAACCGGCGACATCTTGGATTTCGTCGGGTGTCAAGCTGAGATATGCATTTTCTACGATAATCTTGGTGAGACTTCTGTCAGAAGTATGCAGTATCTTCGAGATCGCTCTTTTCGAGCTACTTAATGCGAGAAACACGTTTTCTGGTGTTTTCGCCACCCCACAGTCCGTTTGATGTGCAGAACCGGAGATAACTTGCTTTTGGTGATGTTTCAAGCTGAGATATGCATTTTCTGCGATAATCTTGGTGAGACTTCAGTCAGAAGTATGCAGAATCTTCTAGATCGCTCTTTTCGAGCTATTTAATGCGAAAAAACATGTTTTCTGGTGTTTTCAACATTCCACAGTGCGTTTGATATTCAGAACCGGAGATAACTTGCTTTTCGTGAGGTTTCAAGCTGAGATATGCATTTTCTGCGATAATCTTGGTGAGACTTCAGTCAGAAGTATGCAGAATCATCTAGATCGCTCTTTTCGAGCTATTTAATGCGAGAAACACGTTTTCTGGTGTTTTCGCCACCCCACAGTCCGTTTGATGTGCAGAACCGGCGATATTTTGATTTTCGTGGTGTTTCAAGTGAGGTATGCATTTTCTGCGATAATCTGGGTGAGTCTTCTGTCAGAAGTATGCAGAATCATCTAGATCGCTCTTTTCGAGCTATTTAATGCGAGAAACACGTTTTCTGGTGTATTCACCACTCCACAGTATGTTTGATATGCAGAACCGGCGACATCTTGGATTTCGTCGGGTGTCAAGCTGAGGTATGCATTTTCTGCGATAATCTGGGTGAGTCTTCTGTCAGAAGTATGCAGAATCATCTAGATCGCTCTTTTCGAGCTATTTAATGCGAGAAACACGTTTTCTGGTGTATTCACCACTCCACAGTACGTTTGATATGCAGAACCGGCGACATCTTGGATTACGTCGGGTGTCAAGCTGAGATATGCATTTTCTGCGATAATCTTGGTGAGACTTCAGTCAGAAGTATGCAGAATCATCTAGATCGCTCTTTTCGAGCTATGTAATGCGAGAAACACGTTTTCTGGTGTTTTCGCCACCCCACAGTGCGTTTGATATGCAGAACCGGAGATATCTTGGTTTCGGTCGGGTTTCAAGCTGAGATATGCATTTTCTGCGATAATCTTGGTGCGACTTCAGTCAGAAGTATGCAGAATCATCTAGATCGCTCTTTTCGAGCTATTTAATGCGAGAAACACGTTTTCTGGTGTTTTCGCCACCCCACAGTCCGTTTGATGTGCAGAACCGGAGATAACTTGATTTTCGTGGTGTGTCAAGCTGAGGTATACATTTTCTGCGATAATCTGGGTGAGTCTTCTGTCAGAAGTATGCAGAATCATCTAGATCGCTCTTTTCGAGCTATTTAATGCGAGAAACACGTTTTCTGGTGTATTCACCACTCCACAGTACGTTTGATATGCAGAACCGGCGACATCTTGGATTTCGTCGGGTGTCAAGCTGAGATATGCATTTTCTACGATAATCTTGGTGAGACTTCTGTCAGAAGTATGCAGTATCTTCGAGATCGCTCTTTTCGAGCTACTTAATGCGAGAAACACGTTTTCTGGTGTTTTCGCCACCCCACAGTCCGTTTGATGTGCAGAACCGGAGATAACTTGCTTTTGGTGATGTTTCAAGCTGAGATATGCATTTTCTGCGATAATCTTGGTGAGACTTCAGTCAGAAGTATGCAGAATCATCTAGATCGCTCTTTTCGAGCTATTTAATGCGAAAAAACATGTTTTCTGGTGTTTTCAACATTCCACAGTGCGTTTGATATTCAGAACCGGCGATATCTTGGTTTTCGTGGTGTTTCAAGTGAGGTATGCATTTTCTGCGATAATCTGGGTGAGTCTTCTGTCAGAAGTATGCAGAATCATCTAGATCGCTCTTTTCGAGCTATTTAATGCGAGAAACACGTTTTCTGGTGTATTCACCACTCCACAGTACGTTTGATATGCAGAACCGGCGACATCTTGGATTTCGTCGGGTGTCAAGCTGAGATATGCATTTTCTACGATAATCTTGGTGAGACTTCTGTCAGAAGTATGCAGTATCTTCGAGATCGATCTTTTCGAGCTACTTAATGCGAGAAACACGTTATGTGGTGTTTTCACCACTCCACCGTGCGTTTGATATGCAGAACGGGCGACATCTTAATTTTAGTGAGGTTTCAAGCTGAGATATGCATTTTCTGCAATAATCTTGGTGAGACTTCAGTCAGAAGTGTGCAGAATCATCTGGATCGCTCGTTTCGTGATATTTAATGCGAGAAACACGTTTTCTGGTGTATTCACCACTCCACAGTACGTTTGACATGCAGAACCGGAGATAACTTGCTTTTCGTGATGTTTCAAGCTGAGATATGCATTTTCTACGATAATCTTGGTGAGACTTCTGTCAGAAGTATGCAGTATCTTCGAGATCGATCTTTTCGAGCTACTTAATGCGAGAAACACGTTATCTGGTGTTTTCACCACTCCACCGTGCGTTTGATATGCAGAACGGGCGACATCTTAATTTTAGTGAGGTTTCAAGCTGAGATATGCATTTTCTGCAATAATCTTGGTGAGACTTCAGTCAGAAGTGTGCAGAATCATCTGGATCGCTCGTTTCGTGATATTTAATGCGAGAAACACGTTTTCTGGTGTATTCACCACTCCACAGTACGTTTGACATGCAGAACCGGAGATAACTTGCTTTTCGTGATGTTTCAAGCTGAGATATGCATTTTCTGCGATAATCTTGGTGAGACTCCAGTCAGAAGTATGCAGAATCATCTAGATCGCTCTTTTCGAGCTATTTAATGCGAGAAACACGTTTTCTGGTGTTTTCGCCACCCCACAGTGCGTTTGATATGCAGAACCGGAGATATCTTGGTTTCGGTCGGGTTTCAAGCTGAGATATGCATTTTCGGCGATAATCTTGGTGAGTCTTCTGTCAGAAGTATGCAGAATCATCTAGATCGCTCGTTTCGAGCTAACTAATGCGAAAAAACAAGTTTTCTGGTGTTTTCAACATTCCACAGTACGTTTGATATGCAGAACCGGCGACATCTTGGATTTCGTCGGGTGTCAAGCTAAGATATGTATTTTCTACGATAATCTTGGTGAGACTTCTGTCAGAAGTATGTAGAAACATCGAGATAGCTCTTTTCGAGCTACTTAATGCGAGGAACACGTTATCTGGTGTTTCCACCACTCCACAGTGGGTTTGATATGCAGATCCGGTGATATCTTGGATTTCGTCGGGTTTCAAGCTGAGATATGCATTTTCTACGATAATCTTGGTCAGACTTCTGTCAGAAGTAACCAGAATCATCGGGATCGCTCTTTTAGAGCTTTGTAATGCGAGAAACACGTTATCTGGTTGTTTTCACCACTCCACAGTGCGTTTGATATGCAGAACCGACGACATCTTGATTTTAGTGAGGTTTCAAGCTGAGATATGCATTTTCTGCAATAATCTTGGTGAGACTTCAGTGAGAAGTATGCAGAATCACCTGGATCGCTCGGTTTGAGCTATTTAATGCGAAAAAACAAGTTCTCTGGTGTTTTCACCACTCCACAGTGCGTTTGATATGCAGAACCGGCGGCATCTTGGATTTCGTCGGGGTTCAAGCTGAGATATGCACTTTCTACCATAATCTTGGTGAGACGTCTGTCAGAAGTATGCTGAATCATCGGGATCGCTCTTTTCGAGCTATTTAATGCGAGAAACACGTTATCTGGTGTATTCACCACTCCACAGTGCGTTTGATATGCAGAACCGGCGACATCTTGGCTTTCTTCGGGTGTCAAGCTGAGATATGCATTTTCTACGATAATCTTGGTGAGACTTCTGTCAGAAGTATGCAGAATCATCTAGATCGCTCTTTTCGAGCTATTTAATGCGAAAAAACATGTTTTCTGGTGTTTTCAACATTCCACAGTGCGTTTGATATTCAGAACCGGCGATATCTTGGTTTTCGTGGTGTTTCAAGTGAGGTATGCATTTTCTGCGATAATCTGGGTGAGTCTTCTGTCAGAAGTATGCAGAATCATCTAGATCGCTCTTTTCGAGCTATTTAATGCGAGAAACACGTTTTCTGGTGTATTCACCACTCCACAGTACGTTTGATATGCAGAACCGGCGACATCTTGGATTTCGTCGGGTGTCAAGCTGAGATATGCATTTTCTACGATAATCTTGGTGAGACTTCTGTCAGAAGTATGCAGTATCTTCGAGATCGCTCTTTTCGAGCTACTTAATGCGAGAAACACGTTTTCTGGTGTTTTCGCCACCCCACAGTCCGTTTGATGTGCAGAACCGGAGATAACTTGCTTTTCGTGATGTTTCAAGCTGAGATATGCATTTTCTGCGATAATCTTGGTGAGACTTCAGTCAGAAGTATGCAGAATCATCTAGATCGCTCTTTTCGAGCTATTTAATGCGAAAAAACATGTTTTCTGGTGTTTTCAACATTCCACAGTGCGTTTGATATTCAGAACCGGCGATATCTTGGTTTTCGTGGTGTTTCAAGTGAGGTATGCATTTTCTGCGATAATCTGGGCGAGTCTTCTGTCAGAAGTATGCAGAATCATCTAGATCGCTCTTTTCGAGCTATTTAATGCGAGAAACACGTTTTCTGGTGTATTCACCACTCCACAGTACGTTTGATATGCAGAACCGGCGACATCTTGGATTACGTCGGGTGTCAAGCTGAGATATGCATTTTCTGCCGTAATCTTGGTGAGACTTCAGTCAGAAGTATGCAGAATCATCTAGATCGCTCTTTTCGAGCTATTTAATGCAAGAAACACGTTTTCTGGTGTTTTCGCCACCCCACAGTCCGTTTGATGTGCAGAACCGGAGATAACTTGATTTTCGTGGTGTTTCAAGCTGAGGTATACATTTTCTGCGATAATCTGGGTGAGTCTTCTGTCAGAAGTATGCAGAATCATCTAGATCGCTCTTTTCGAGCTATTTAATGCGAGAAACACGTTTTCTGGTGTATTCACCACTCCACAGTACGTTTGACATGCAGAAGCGGAGATAACTTGCTTTTCGTGATGTTTCAAGCTGAGATATGCATTTTCTGCGATAATCTTGGTGAGACTTCTGTCAGAAGTATGTAGAAACTTCGAGATCGCTCTTTTCGAGCTATTTAATGCGAGAAACACGTTTTCTGGTGTATTCACCACTCCACAGTACGTTTGATATGCAGAACCGGCGACATCTTGGATTTCGTCGGGTGTCAAGCTAAGATATGTATTTTCTACGATAATCTTGGTGAGACTTCTGTCAGAAGTATGTAGAAACTTCGAGATCGCTCTTTTCGAGCTAGTTAATGCGAGAAACACGTTACCTGGTGTTTTCACCACTCCACAGTGCGTTTGATATGCAGAACCGGCGACATCTTGGATTTCGTCGGGTTTCAAGCTGAGATATGCATTTTCTACAATAATCTTGGTGAGACTTCTGTCAGAAGTATGCAGAAACTTCGAGATAGCTCTTTTCGAGCTACTTAATGCGAGGAACACGTTATCTGGTGTTTCCACCACTCCACAGTGCGTTTGATATGCAGAACCGGTGATATCTTGGATTTCGTCGGGTTTCAAGCTGAGATATGCATTTTCTACGATAATCTTGGTCAGACTTCTGTCAGAAGTAAGCAGAATCATCGGGATCGCTCTTTTAGAGCTTTGTAATGCGAGAAACACGTTATCTGGTTGTTTTCACCACTCCACAGTGCGTTTGATATGCAGAACCGACGACATCTTGATTTTAGTGAGGTTTCAAGCTGAGATATGCATTTTCTGCAATAATCTTGGTGAGACTTCAGTGAGAAGTATGCAGAATCACCTGGATCGCTCGGTTTGAGCTATTTAATGCGAAAAAACAAGTTCTCTGGTGTTTTCACCACTCCACAGTGCGTTTGATATGCAGAACCGGCGGCATCTTGGATTTCGTCGGGGTTCAAGCTGAGATATGCACTTTCTACCATAATCTTGGTGAGACGTCTGTCAGAAGTATGCTGAATCATCGGGATCGCTCTTTTCGAGCTATTTAATGCGAGAAACACGTTTTCTGGTGTTTTCGCCACCCCACAGCCCGTTTGATGTGCAGAACGGGCGACATCTTAATTTTAGTGAGGTTTCAAGCTGAGATATGCATTTTCTGCAATAATCTTGGTGACACTTCAGTCAGAAGTGTGCAGAATCATCTGGATCGCTCGTTTCGTGATATTTAATGCGAGAAACACGTTTTCTGGTGTATTCACCACTCCACAGTACGTTTGACATGCAGAACCGGAGATAACTTGCTTTTCGTGATGTTTCAAGCTGAGATATGCATTTTCTGCGATAATCTTGGTGAGACTCCAGTCAGAAGTATGCAGAATCATCTAGATCGCTCTTTTCGAGCTATTTAATGCGAGAAACACGTTTTCTGGTGTTTTCGCCACCCCACAGTGCGTTTGATATGCAGAACCGGAGATATCTTGGTTTCGGTCGGCTTTCAAGCTGAGATATGCATTTTCGGCGATAATCTTGGTGAGTCTTCTGTCAGAAGTATGCAGAATCATCTAGATCGCTCGTTTCGAGCTAACTAATGCGAAAAAACAAGTTTTCTGGTGTTTTCAACATTCCACAGTACGTTTGATATGCAGAACCGGCGACATCTTGGATTTCGTCGGGTGTCAAGCTAAGATATGTATTTTCTACGATAATCTTGGTGAGACTTCTGTCAGAAGTATGCAGAAACTTCGAGATAGCTCTTTTCGAGCTACTTAATGCGAGGAACACGTTATCTGGTGTTTCCACCACTCCACAGTGCGTTTGATATGCAGAACCGGTGATATCTTGGATTTCGTCGGGTTTCAAGCTGAGATATGCATTTTCTACGATAATCTTGGTCAGACTTCTGTCAGAAGTAAGCAGAATCATCGGGATCGCTCTTTTAGAGCTTTGTAATGCGAGAAACACGTTATCTGGTTGTTTTCACCACTCCACAGTGCGTTTGATATGCAGAACCGACGACATCTTGATTTTAGTGAGGTTTCAAGCTGAGATATGCATTTTCTGCAATAATCTTGGTGAGACTTCAGTGAGAAGTATGCAGAATCACCTGGATCGCTCGGTTTGAGCTATTTAATGCGAAAAAACAAGTTCTCTGGTGTTTTCACCACTCCACAGTGCGTTTGATATGCAGAACCGGCGGCATCTTGGATTTCGTCGGGGTTCAAGCTGAGATATGCACTTTCTACCATAATCTTGGTGAGACGTCTGTCAGAAGTATGCTGAATCATCGGGATCGCTCTTTTCGAGCTATTTAATGCGAGAAACACGTTATCTGGTGTATTCACCACTCCACAGTGCGTTTGATATGCAGATCCGGCGACATCTTGGCTTTCTTCGGGTATCAAGCTGAGATATGCATTTTCTGCGCTAATCTTTGGTGAGTCTTCTGTCAGAAGTATGCAGAAACATCGTGATCCATCTCTTCGAGCTATTTAATTTGAGAAACACGTTATCTGGTGTTTTCACAGCTCCACAGTGCGTTTGATATGCATAACCGGCGACATCTTGGATTTCGCCGGGTTTCAAGCTGAGATATGCAGTTTCTACGATAATCTTGGTGAGACTTCTGTCAGAAGTATGCAGAATATTCGAGATCGCTCTTTTCGAGCTACTTAAAGCGACAAACACGTTATCTGGTGTTTTCACCACTCCACAGTGCGTTTGATATGCAGAACCGCCGACATCTTGGATTTCGTCGGGTTTCAAGCTGAGATATGCATTTTCTGCAATAATCTTGGTGAGACTTCAGTCAGAAGTATACAGAATCATCTAGATCGCTCTTTTCGAGCTATTTAATGCGAGAAACACGTTTTCTGGTGTTTTCGCCACCCCACAGTGCGTTTGACATGCAGAACCGGCGACATCTTGGGTTTCGTCAGGTTTCAAGCTGAGATATGTATTTTCTACGATAATCTTGGTGAGACTTCTGTCAGAAGTATGCAGAATCATCTAGATCGCTCTTTTCGAGCTATTTAATGCGAGAAACACGTTTTCTGGTGTTTTCGCCACCCCACAGCCCGTTTGATGTGCAGAACCGGAGATAACTTGATTTTCGTGGTGTTTCAAGCTGAGGTATACATTTTCTGCGATAATCTTGGTGAGTCTTCTGTCAGAAGTATGCAGAATCATCTAGATCGCTCATTTCGAGCTAACTAATGCGAAAAAACATGTTTTCTGGTGTTTTCAACATTCCACAGTGCGTTTGATATTCAGAACCGGCGATATCTTGGTTTTCGTGGTGTTTCAAGTGAGGTATGCATTTTCTGCGATAATCTGGGTGAGTCTTCTGTCAGAAGTATGCAGAATCATCTAGATCGCTCTTTTCGAGCTATTTAATGCGAGAAACACGTTTTCTGGTGTATTCACCACTCCACAGTACGTTTGATATGCAGAACCGGCGACATCTTGGATTTCGTCGGGTGTCAAGCTAAGATATGTATTTTCTACGATAATCTTGGTGAGACTTCTGTCACAAGTATGTAGAAACTTCGAGATCGCTCTTTTCGAGCTAGTTAATGCGAGAAACACGTTACCTGGTGTTTTCACCACTCCACAGTGCGTTTGATATGCAGAACCGGTGATATCTTGGATTTCGTCGGGTTTCAAGCTGAGATATGCATTTTCTACGATAATCTTGGTCAGACTTCTGTCAGAAGTAAGCAGAATCATCGGGATCGCTCTTTTAGAGCTTTGTAATGCGAGAAACACGTTATCTGGTTGTTTTCACCACTCCACAGTGCGTTTGATATGCAGAACCGACGACATCTTGATTTTAGTGAGGTTTCAAGCTGAGATATGCATTTTCTGCAATAATCTTGGTGAGACTTCAGTGAGAAGTATGCAGAATCACCTGGATCGCTCGGTTTGAGCTATTTAATGCGAAAAAACAAGTTCTCTGGTGTTTTCACCACTCCACAGTGCGTTTGATATGCAGAACCGGCGGCATCTTGGATTTCGTCGGGGTTCAAGCTGAGATATGCACTTTCTACCATAATCTTGGTGAGACGTCTGTCAGAAGTATGCTGAATCATCGGGATCGCTCTTTTCGAGCTATTTAATGCAAGAAACACGTTATCTGGTGTATTCACCACTCCACAGTGCGTTTGATATGCAGATCCGGCGACATCTTGGCTTTCTTCGGGTATCAAGCTGAGATATGCATTTTCTGCGATAATCTTTGGTGAGTCTTCTGTCAGAAGTATGCAGAAACATCGTGATCCATCTCTTCGAGCTATTTAATTTGAGAAACACGTTATCTGGTGTTTTCACAGCTCCACAGTGCGTTTGATATGCATAACCGGCGACATCTTGGATTTCGCCGGGTTTCAAGCTGAGATATGCATTTTCTACGATAATCTTGGTGAGACTTCTGTCAGAAGTATGCAGAATATTCGAGATCGCTCTTTTCGAGCTACTTAAAGCGACAAACACGTTATCTGGTGTTTTCACCACTCCACAGTGCGTTTGATATGCAGAACCGCCGACATCTTGGATTTCGTCGGGTTTCAAGCTGAGATATGCATTTTCTGCGATAATCTTGGTGAGACTTCAGTCAGAAGTATACAGAATCATCTAGATCGCTCTTTTCGAGCTATTTAATGCGAGAAACACGTTTTCAGGTGTTTTCGCCACCCCACAGTGCGTTTGACATGCAGAACCGGCGACATCTTGGGTTTCGTCAGGTTTCAAGCTGAGATATGTATTTTCTACGATAATCTTGGTGAGACTTCTGTCAGAAGTATGCAGAAACTTCGAGATCGCTCTTTTCGAGCTACTTAATGCGAGGAACACGTTATCTGGTGTTTTCACCACTCCACAGGTCGTTTGATATGCAGAACCGGCGACATCTTGGATTTCGTCAGGTTTCAAGCTGAGATATGTATTTTCTACGATAATCTTGGTGAGACTTCTGTCAGAAGTATGCAGAAACTTCGAGATCGCTCTTTTCGAGCTACTTAATGCGAGGAACACGTTATCTGGTGTTTTCACCACTCCACAGGTCGTTTGATATGCAGAACCGGCGACATCTTGGATTTCGTCAGGTTTCAAGCTGAGATATGTATTTTCTACGATAATCTTGGTGAGACTTCTGTCAGAAGTATGCAGTATCTTCGAGATCGCTCTTTTCGAGCTACTTAATGCGAGAAACACGTTATCTGGTGTTCTCACCACTCCACAGTACGTTTGACATGCAGAACCGGAGATAACTTCTTTTCGTGAGGTTTCAAGCTGAGATATGCATTTTCTGCGATAATCTTGGTGAGATTTCAGTCAGAAGTATGCAGAATCATGTAGATCGCTCTTTTCGAGCTATTTAATGCGAGAAACACGTTTTCTGGTGTTTTCGCCACCCCACAGTGCGTTTGATATGCAGAACCGGAGATATCTTGGTTTCGGTCGGGTTTCAAGCTGAGATATACATTTTCTTGGATAATCTTGGTGAGACTTCAGTCAGAAGTATACAGGATCATCTAGATCGCTCTTATCGAGCTACTTAATGCGAGAAACACGTTATCTGGTTGTTTTCACCACTCCACAGTGCGTTTGATATGCAGAAGCGGCGACATCTTGATTTTCGTGAGATTTCAAGCTGAGGTATGCATTTTCTGCGATAATCTTGGTGAGACTTCTGTCAGAAGTATGCAGAATCATCTAGATCGCTCTTTTCGAGCTATTTAATGCGAGAAACACGTTTTCTGGTGTTTTCAACATTCGACAGTGCGTTTGATATGCAGAACCGGCGACATCTTGGATTTCGTCGGGTTTCAAGCTGAGATATGCATTTTCTACAATAATCTTGGTGAGACTTCTGTCAGAAGTATGCAGAAACTTCGAGATAGCTCTTTTCGAGCTACTTAATGCGAGGAACACGTTATCTGGTGTTTCCACCACTCCACAGTGCGTTTGATATGCAGAACCGGTGATATCTTGGATTTCGTCGGGTTTCAAGCTGAGATATGCATTTTCTACGATAATCTTGGTGAGACTTCTGTCAGAAGTATGCAGAATAATCGGGATCGCTCTTTTCGAGCTATGTATTGCGAGAAACACGTTATCTGGTTGTTTTCACCACTCCACAGTGCGTTTGATATGCAGAACCGGCGACATCTTGATTTTAGTGAGGTTTCAAGCTGAGATATGCATTTTCTGCAATAATCTTGGTGAGACTTCAGTGAGAAGTATGCAGAATCACCTGGATCGCTCGGTTTGAGCTATTTAATGCGAAAAAACAAGTTCTCTGGTGTTTTCACCACTCCACAGTGCGTTTGATATGCAGAACCGGCGACATCTTGGATTTCGTCGGGGTTCAAGCTGAGATATGCACTTTCTACCATAATCTTGGTGAGACGTCTGTCAGAAGTATGCAGAATGTTCGGGATCGCTCTTTTCGAGCTATTTAATGCGAGAAACACGTTATCTGGTGTTTTCACCACTCCACAGTGCGTTTGATATGCAGAACCGCCGACATCTTGGATTTCGTCAGGTTTCAAGCTGAGATATGTATTTTCTACGATAATCTTGGTGAGACTTCTGTCAGAAGTATGTAGAAACAGCGAGATCGCTCTTTTCGAGCTACTTAATGCGAGAAACACGTTATCTGCTGTTTTCACCACTCCACAGTGCGTTTGATATGCAGAACCGGCGACATCTTGGATTTCGTCGGGTTTCAAGCTGAGATATGCATTTTCTGCGATAATCTTGGTGAGACTTCAGTCAGAAGTATACAGAATCATCTAGATCGCTCTTTTCGAGCTATTTAATGCGAGGAACACGTTTTCTGGTGTTTTCGCCACCCCACAGTGCGTTTGACATGCAGAACCGGCGACATCTTGGATTTCGTCAGGTTTCAAGCTGAGATATGTATTTTCTACGATAATCTTGGTGAGACTTCTGTCAGAAGTATGTAGAAACTTCGAGATCGCTCTTTTCGAGCTACTTAATGCGAGAAACACGTTATCTGGTGTTTTCACCACTCCACAGTGCGTTTGATATGCAGAACCGCCGACATCTTGGATTTCGTCAGGTTTCAAGCTGAGATATGTATTTTCTACGATAATCTTGGTGAGACTTCAGTCAGAAGTATGTAGAAACTTCGAGATCGCTCTATTCGAGCTACTTAATGCGAGAAACACGTTATCTGGTGTTTTCACCACTCCACAGTGCGTTTGATATGCAGAACCGGCGACATCTTGGATTTCGTCGGGTTTCAAGCTGAGATATGCATTTTCTGCGATAATCTTGGTGAGACTTCAGTCAGAAGTATACAGAATCATCTAGATCGCTCTTTTCGAGCTATTTAATGCGAGAAACACGTTTTCTGGTGTTTTCACCACCCCACAGTGCGTTTGATATGCAGAACCGGCGACATCTTGATTTTCATGAGATTTCAAGCTGAGATATGCATTTTCTGCGATAATCTTGGTGAGACTTCTGTCAGAAGTATGTAGAAACTTCGAGATCGCTCTTATCGAGCTACTTAATGCGAGAAACACGTTATCTGGTTGTTTTCACCACTCCACAGTGCGTTTGATATGCAGAACCGCCGACATCTTGGATTTCGTCAGGTTTCAAGCTGAGATATGTATTTTCTACGATAATCTTGGTGAGACTTCTGTCAGAAGTATGTAGAAACTTCGAGATCGCTCTTTTCGAGCTACTTAATGCGAGAAACACGTTATCTGGTGTTTTCACACCCCACAGTGCGTTTGATATGCAGAACCGGCGACATCTTGGATTTCGTCGGGTTTCAAGCTGAGATATGCATTTTCCGCGATAATCTTGGTGAGACTTCAGTCAGAAGTATACAGAATCATCTAGATCGCTCTTTTCGAGCTATTTAATGCGAGGAACACGTTTTCTGGTGTTTTCGCCACCCCACAGTGCGTTTGACATGCAGAACCGGCGACATCTTGGATTTCGTCAGGTTTCAAGCTGAGATATGTATTTTCTACGATAATCTTGGTGAGACTTCTGTCAGAAGTATGTAGAAACTTCGAGATCGCTCTTTTCGAGCTACTTAATGCGAGAAACACGTTATCTGGTGTTTTCACCACTCCACAGTGCGTTTGATATGCAGAACCGCCGACATCTTGGATTTCGTCAGGTTTCAAGCTGAGATATGTATTTTCTACGATAATCTTGGTGAGACTTCAGTCAGAAGTATGTAGAAACTTCGAGATCGCTCTATTCGAGCTACTTAATGCGAGAAACACGTTATCTGGTGTTTTCACCACTCCACAGTGCGTTTGATATGCAGAACCGGCGACATCTTGGATTTCGTCGGGTTTCAAGCTGAGATATGCATTTTCTGCGATAATCTTGGTGAGACTTCAGTCAGAAGTATACAGAATCATCTAGATCGCTCTTTTCGAGCTATTTAATGCGAGAAACACGTTTTCTGGTGTTTTCACCACCCCACAGTGCGTTTGATATGCAGAACCGGCGACATCTTGATTTTCATGAGATTTCAAGCTGAGATATGCATTTTCTGCGATAATCTTGGTGAGACTTCTGTCAGAAGTATGTAGAAACTTCGAGATCGCTCTTATCGAGCTACTTAATGCGAGAAACACGTTATCTGGTTGTTTTCACCACTCCACAGTGCGTTTGATATGCAGAACCGCCGACATCTTGGATTTCGTCAGGTTTCAAGCTGAGATATGTATTTTCTACGATAATCTTGGTGAGACTTCTGTCAGAAGTATGTAGAAACTTCGAGATCGCTCTTTTCGAGCTACTTAATGCGAGAAACACGTTATCTGGTGTTTTCACACCCCACAGTGCGTTTGATATGCAGAACCGGCGACATCTTGGATTTCGTCGGGTTTCAAGCTGAGATATGCACTTTCTACAATAATCTTGGTGAGACTTCTGTCAGAAGTATGCAGAAACTGCGAGATCGCTCTTTTCGAGCTACTTAATGCGAGGAACACGTTACCTGGTGTTTTCACCACTCCACAGTTCGTTTGATATGCAGAACCGGAGATATTTTTGTTTCGGTCGGGTTTCAAGCTGAGATACGCATTTTCTGCGATAATCTTGGTGAGACTTCAGTCAGAAGTATGCAGAATCATCTAGATCGCTCTTTTCGAGCTACTTAATGCGAGAAACACGTTTTCTGGTGTATTCACCACTCCACAGTACGTTTGACATGCAGAACCGGCGACATCTTCGATTTCGTCGGGTTTCAAGCTGAGATATGCATTTTCTGCGATAATCTTGGTGAGACTTCAGTCAGAAGTATGCAGAATCATCTAGATCGCTCGTTTCAAGATATCTAATGCGAAATACAAGTTTTCTGGTGTTTTCAACATTCCACAGTGCGTTTGATATGCAGAACCGGCGACATCTTGGATTTCGTCGGGTGTCAAGCTGAGATATGCATTTTCTGCGATAATCTTGGTGAGACTTCAGTCAGAAGTATACAGAATCATCTAGATCGCTCTTTTCGAGCTATTTAATGCGAGAAACACGTTTTCTGGTGTTTTCACCACCCCACAGTGCGTTTGATATGCAGAACCGGCGACATCTTGATTTTCATGAGATTTCAAGCTGAGATATGCATTTTCTGCGATAATCTTGGTGAGACTTCTGTCAGAAGTATGTAGAAACTTCGAGATCGCTCTTATCGAGCTACTTAATGCGAGAAACACGTTATCTGGTTGTTTTCACCACTCCACAGTGCGTTTGATATGCAGAACCGCCGACATCTTGGATTTCGTCAGGTTTCAAGCTGAGATATGTATTTTCTACGATAATCTTGGTGAGACTTCTGTCAGAAGTATGTAGAAACTTCGAGATCGCTCTTTTCGAGCTACTTAATGCGAGAAACACGTTATCTGGTGTTTTCACACCCCACAGTGCGTTTGATATGCAGAACCGGCGACATCTTGGATTTCGTCGGGTTTCAAGCTGAGATATGCACTTTCTACAATAATCTTGGTGAGACTTCTGTCAGAAGTATGCAGAAACTGCGAGATCGCTCTTTTCGAGCTACTTAATGCGAGGAACACGTTACCTGGTGTTTTCACCACTCCACAGTTCGTTTGATATGCAGAACCGGAGATATTTTTGTTTCGGTCGGGTTTCAAGCTGAGATACGCATTTTCTGCGATAATCTTGGTGAGACTTCAGTCAGAAGTATGCAGAATCATCTAGATCGCTCTTTTCGAGCTACTTATTGCGAGAAACACGTTTTCTGGTGTATTCACCACTCCACAGTACGTTTGACATGCAGAACCGGCGACATCTTCGATTTCGTCGGGTTTCAAGCTGAGATATGCATTTTCTGCGATAATCTTGGTGAGACTTCAGTCAGAAGTATGCAGAATCATCTAGATCGCTCGTTTCAAGATATCTAATGCGAAATACAAGTTTTCTGGTGTTTTCAACATTCCACAGTGCGTTTGATATGCAGAACCGGCGACATCTTGGATTTCGTCGGGTGTCAAGCTGAGATATGTATTTTCTACGATAATCTTGGTGAGACTTCTGTCAGAAGTATGTAGAAACTTCGAGATCGCTCTTTTCGAGCTACTTAATGCGAGAAACACGTTACCTGGTTGTTTACACCACTCCACAGTGCGTTTGATATGCAGAACCGGCGACATCTTGGATTTCGTCAGGTTTCAAGCTGAGATATGCATTTTCTGCGATAATCTTGGTGAGACTTCAGTCAGAAGTATACAGAATCATCTAGATCGCTCTTTTCGAGCTATTTAATGCGAGAAACACGTTTTCTGGTGTTTTCGCCACCCCACAGTGCGTTTGATATGCAGAACCGGCGACATCTTGATTTTCGTGAGATTTCAAGCTGAGATATGCATTTTCTACGATAATCCTGGTGAGACTTCTGTCAGAAGTATGTAGAAACTTCGAGATCGCTCTTTTCGAGCTACTTAATGCGAGAAACACGTTATCTGGTGTTTTCACCACTCCAGAGTGCGTTTGATATGTAGAACCGGCGACATCTTGGGTTTCGTCGGGTTTCAAGCTGAGATATGCATTTTCTACGATAATCCTGGTGAGACTTCTGTCAGAAGTATGTAGAAACTTCGAGATCGCTCTTATCGAGCTACTTAATGCGAGAAACACGTTATCTGGTTGTTTACACCACTCCACAGTGCGTTTGATATGCAGAAGCGGCGACATCTTGATTTTCGTGAGATTTCAAGCTGAGGTATGCATTTTCTGCGATAATCTTGGTGAGACTTCTGTCAGAAGTATGCAGAATCATCTAGATCGCTCTTTTCGAGCTATTTAATGCGAGAAACACGTTTTCTGGTGTTTTCAACATTCGACAGTGCGTTTGATATGCAGAACCGCCGACATCTTGGATTTCGTCAGGTTTCAAGCTGAGAAATGCATTTTCTACGATAATCCTGGTGAGACTTCTGTCAGAAGTATGCAGAAACATCGAGATCGCTCTTTTCGAGCTACTTAATGCGAGGAACACGTTATATGGTGTTTTCACCACTCCACAGATCGTTTGATATGCAGAACCGGAGATATCTTGGTTTCGGTCGGGTTTCAAGCTGAGGAATGCATTTTCTGCGATAATCTTGGTGATTCTTCTGTCAGAAGTATGTAGAAACTTTGAGATCGCTCTTTTCGAGCTACTTAATGCGAGAAACACGTTATCTGGTGTTTTCACCACTCCACAGTGCGTTTGATATGCAGAACCGGCGACATCTTGATTTTCGTGAGATTTCAAGCTGAGATATGCATTTTCTACGATAATCCTGGTGAGACTTCTGTCAGAAGTATGTAGAAACTTCGAGATCGCTCTATTCGAGCTACTTAATGCGAGAAACACGTTATCTGGTGTTTTCACCACTCCACAGTGCGTTTGATATGCAGAACCGCCGACATCTTGGATTTCGTCAGGTTTCAAGCTGAGATATGTATTTTCTACGATAATCTTGGTGAGACTTCTGTCAGAAGTATGCAGAATCATCTAGATCGCTCTTTTCGAGCTATTTAATGCGAGAAACACGTTTTCTGGTGTATTCACCACTCCACAGTACGTTTGATATGCAGAACCGGCGACATCTTGGATTTCTTCAGGTTTCAAGCTGAGATATGTATTTTCTACGATAATCTTGGTGAGACTTCTGTCAGAAGTATGTAGAAACTTCGAGATCGCTCTTTTCGAGCTACTTAATGCGAGAAACACGTTATCTGGTGTTTTCACCACTCCACTGTGCGTTTGATATGCAGAACCGGCGACATCTTGGATTTCGTCGGGTTTCAAGCTGAGATATGCATTTTCTACAATAATCTTGGTGAGACTTCTGTCAGAAGTATGCAGAAACTTCGAGATCGCTCTTTTCGAACTACTTATTGCGAGGAACATGTTACCTGGTGTTTTCACCACTCCACAGTTCGTTTGATATGCAGAACCGGAGATATTTTGGTTTCGGTCGGGTTTCAAGCTGAGATACGCATTTTCTGCGATAATCTTGGTGAGACTTCAGTCAGAAGTATGCAGAATCATCTAGATCGCACGTTTCGAGCTATCTAATGCGAAAAAACAAGTTTTCTGGTGCTTTCAACATTCCACAGTGCGTTTGATATGCAGAACCGGCGATATCTTGATTTTCGTGGTGTTTCAAGCTGAGGTATGCATTTTCTGCGATAGTCTTGGTGAGACTTCAGTCAGAAGTATGCAGAATCATCTAGATCGCTCTTGTCGAGCTATTTAATGCGAGAAACACGTTTTCTGGTGTATTCACCACTCCACAGTACGTTTGATATGCAGAACCGGCGACATCTTGGATTTCGTCAGGGTTCAAGCTGAGATATGCATTTTCTACGATAATCTTGGTGAGACTTCTGTCAGAAGTATGCAGAATCATCTAGATCGCTCTTTTCGAGCTATTTAATTCGAGAAACACGTTATCTGGTTGTTTTCACCACTCCACAGTGCGTTTGATATGCAGAAGCGGCCACATCTTGATTTTCGGAGGTTTCAAGCTGAGGTATGCATTTTCTGCGATAATCTTGGTGAGACTTCTGTCAGAAGTATGCAGAATCATCTAGATCGCACGTTTCGAGCAATCTAATGCGAAAAAACAAGTTTTCTGGTGCTTTCAACATTCCACTGTGCGTTTGATATGCAGAACCGGCGTTATCTTGACTTTCGTGGTGTTTCCAGCTGAGGTATGCATTTTCTGCGATAGTCTTGGTGAGACTTCAGTCAGAAGTATGCAGAAACATCTAGATCGCTCTTTTCGAGCTATTTAATGCGAGAAACACGTTTTCTGGTGTATTCACCACTCCACAGTACGTTTGACATGCAGAACCGGCGACATCTTCGATTTCGTCGGGTTTCAAGCTGAGATATGCATTTTCTGCGATAATCTTGGTGAGACTTCAGTCAGAAGTATGTAGAAACTTCGAGATCGCTCTTTTCGAGCTACTTAATGCGAGAAACACGTTTTCTGGTGTATTCACCACTCCACAGTACGTTTGATATGCAGAACCCGCGACAACTTGGATTTCGTCGGGTTTCAAGCTGAGATATGTATTTTCTACGATAATCCTGGTGAGACTTCTGTCAGAAGTATGTAGAAACTTCGAGATCGCTCTTTTCGAGCTACTTAATGCGAGAAACACGTTATCTGGTGTTTTCACCACTCCACAGTGCGTTTGATATGCAGAACCGGCGACATCTTGGATTTCGTCGGGTTTCAAGCTGAGATATGCATTTTCTACAATAATCTTGGTGAGACTTCTGTCAGAAGTATGCAGAAACTCCGAGATCGCTCTTTTCGAGCTACTTAATGCGAGGAACACGTTATCTGGTATTTTTACCACTCCACAGTTCGTTTGATACGCAGAACCGGAGATATCTTGGTTTCGGTAGGGTTTCAAGCTGAGATATGCATTTTCTACGATCATCTTGGTGAGACGTCTGTCAGAAGTATGCAGAATCATCGGGATCGCTCTTTTCGTGCTACTTAATGCGAGAAACACGTTATCTGGTGTTTTCACCACCCCACAGTGCGTTTGATATGCAGAACCGGCGACATCTTGGATTTCGTCGGGTTACAAGCTGAGATATGCATTTTCTACAATAATCTTGGTGAGACTTCTATCAGAAGTATGCAGAAACTTCGAAATCGCTCTTTTCGAGCTACTTAATGCGAGGAACACGTTATCTGGTGTTTTCACCACTCCACAGTTCGTTTGATATGCAGAACCGGAGATATCTTGGTTTCGGTCGGGTTTCAAGCCGAGATATTCATTTTCTGCGATACTCTTGGTGAGTCTTCTGTCAGAAGTATGCAGAATCATCTAGATCGCTCTTTTCGAGCTACTTAATGCGCGAAACACGTTTTCTGGTGTTTTCGCCACCCCACAGTGCGTTTGATATGCAGAACCGCCGACATCTTGGATTTCGTCAGGTTTCAAGCTGAGATATGTATTTTCTACGATAATCTTGGTGAGACTTCAGTCAGAAGTATGTAGAAACTTCGAGATCGCTCTATTCGAGCTACTTAATGCGAGAAACACGTTATCTGGTGTTTTCACCACTCCACAGTGCGTTTGATATGCAGAACCGGCGACATCTTGGATTTCGTCGGGTTTCAAGCTGAGATATGCATTTTCTGCGATAATCTTGGTGAGACTTCAGTCAGAAGTATACAGAATCATCTAGATCGCTCTTTTCGAGCTATTTAATGCGAGAAACACGTTTTCTGGTGTTTTCACCACCCCACAGTGCGTTTGATATGCAGAACCGGCGACATCTTGATTTTCATGAGATTTCAAGCTGAGATATGCATTTTCTGCGATAATCTTGGTGAGACTTCTGTCAGAAGTATGTAGAAACTTCGAGATCGCTCTTATCGAGCTACTTAATGCGAGAAACACGTTATCTGGTTGTTTTCACCACTCCACAGTGCGTTTGATATGCAGAACCGCCGACATCTTGGATTTCGTCAGGTTTCAAGCTGAGATATGTATTTTCTACGATAATCTTGGTGAGACTTCTGTCAGAAGTATGTAGAAACTTCGAGATCGCTCTTTTCGAGCTACTTAATGCGAGAAACACGTTATCTGGTGTTTTCACACCCCACAGTGCGTTTGATATGCAGAACCGGCGACATCTTGGATTTCGTCGGGTTTCAAGCTGAGATATGCATTTTCCGCGATAATCTTGGTGAGACTTCAGTCAGAAGTATACAGAATCATCTAGATCGCTCTTTTCGAGCTATTTAATGCGAGGAACACGTTTTCTGGTGTTTTCGCCACCCCACAGTGCGTTTGACATGCAGAACCGGCGACATCTTGGATTTCGTCAGGTTTCAAGCTGAGATATGTATTTTCTACGATAATCTTGGTGAGACTTCTGTCAGAAGTATGTAGAAACTTCGAGATCGCTCTTTTCGAGCTACTTAATGCGAGAAACACGTTATCTGGTGTTTTCACCACTCCACAGTGCGTTTGATATGCAGAACCGCCGACATCTTGGATTTCGTCAGGTTTCAAGCTGAGATATGTATTTTCTACGATAATCTTGGTGAGACTTCAGTCAGAAGTATGTAGAAACTTCGAGATCGCTCTATTCGAGCTACTTAATGCGAGAAACACGTTATCTGGTGTTTTCACCACTCCACAGTGCGTTTGATATGCAGAACCGGCGACATCTTGGATTTCGTCGGGTTTCAAGCTGAGATATGCATTTTCTGCGATAATCTTGGTGAGACTTCAGTCAGAAGTATACAGAATCATCTAGATCGCTCTTTTCGAGCTATTTAATGCGAGAAACACGTTTTCTGGTGTTTTCACCACCCCACAGTGCGTTTGATATGCAGAACCGGCGACATCTTGATTTTCATGAGATTTCAAGCTGAGATATGCATTTTCTGCGATAATCTTGGTGAGACTTCTGTCAGAAGTATGTAGAAACTTCGAGATCGCTCTTATCGAGCTACTTAATGCGAGAAACACGTTATCTGGTTGTTTTCACCACTCCACAGTGCGTTTGATATGCAGAACCGCCGACATCTTGGATTTCGTCAGGTTTCAAGCTGAGATATGTATTTTCTACGATAATCTTGGTGAGACTTCTGTCAGAAGTATGTAGAAACTTCGAGATCGCTCTTTTCGAGCTACTTAATGCGAGAAACACGTTATCTGGTGTTTTCACACCCCACAGTGCGTTTGATATGCAGAACCGGCGACATCTTGGATTTCGTCGGGTTTCAAGCTGAGATATGCATTTTCTACAATAATCTTGGTGAGACTTCTGTCAGAAGTATGCAGAAACTGCGAGATCGCTCTTTTCGAGCTACTTAATGCGAGGAACACGTTACCTGGTGTTTTCACCACTCCACAGTTCGTTTGATATGCAGAACCGGAGATATTTTGGTTTCGGTCGGGTTTCAAGCTGAGATACGCATTTTCTGCGATAATCTTGGTGAGACTTCAGTCAGAAGTATGCAGAATCATCTAGATCGCTCTTTTCGAGCTACTTAATGCGAGAAACACGTTTTCTGGTGTATTCACCACTCCACAGTACGTTTGACATGCAGAACCGGCGACATCTTCGATTTCGTCGGGTTTCAAGCTGAGATATGCATTTTCTGCGATAATCTTGGTGAGACTTCAGTCAGAAGTATGCAGAATCATCTAGATCGCTCGTTTCAAGATATCTAATGCGAAATACAAGTTTTCTGGTGTTTTCAACATTCCACAGTGCGTTTGATATGCAGAACCGGCGACATCTTGGATTTCGTCGGGTGTCAAGCTGAGATATGTATTTTCTACGATAATCTTGGTGAGACTTCTGTCAGAAGTATGTAGAAACTTCGAGATCGCTCTTTTCGAGCTACTTAATGCGAGAAACACGTTACCTGGTTGTTTACACCACTCCACAGTGCGTTTGATATGCAGAACCGGCGACATCTTGGATTTCGTCAGGTTTCAAGCTGAGATATGCATTTTCTGCGATAATCTTGGTGAGACCTCAGTCAGAAGTATACAGAATCATCTAGATCGCTCTTTTCGAGCTATTTAATGCGAGAAACACGTTTTCTGGTGTTTTCGCCACCCCACAGTGCGTTTGATATGCAGAACCGGCGACATCTTGATTTTCGTGAGATTTCAAGCTGAGATATGCATTTTCTACGATAATCCTGGTGAGACTTCTGTCAGAAGTATGTAGAAACTTCGAGATCGCTCTTTTCGAGCTACTTAATGCGAGAAACACGTTATCTGGTGTTTTCACCACTCCAGAGTGCGTTTGATATGTAGAACCGGCGACATCTTGGGTTTCGTCGGGTTTCAAGCTGAGATATGCATTTTCTACGATAATCCTGGTGAGACTTCTGTCAGAAGTATGTAGAAACTTCGAGATCGCTCTTATCGAGCTACTTAATGCGAGAAACACGTTATCTGGTTGTTTACACCACTCCACAGTGCGTTTGATATGCAGAAGCGGCGACATCTTGATTTTCGTGAGATTTCAAGCTGAGGTATGCATTTTCTGCGATAATCTTGGTGAGACTTCTGTCAGAAGTATGCAGAATCATCTAGATCGCTCTTTTCGAGCTATTTAATGCGAGAAACACGTTTTCTGGTGTTTTCAACATTCGACAGTGCGTTTGATATGCAGAACCGCCGACATCTTGGATTTCGTCAGGTTTCAAGCTGAGAAATGCATTTTCTACGATAATCCTGGTGAGACTTCTGTCAGAAGTATGCAGAAACATCGAGATCGCTCTTTTCGAGCTACTTAATGCGAGGAACACGTTATATGGTGTTTTCACCACTCCACAGATCGTTTGATATGCAGAACCGGAGATATCTTGGTTTCGGTCGGGTTTCAAGCTGAGGAATGCATTTTCTGCGATAATCTTGGTGATTCTTCTGTCAGAAGTATGTAGAAACTTTGAGATCGCTCTTTTCGAGCTACTTAATGCGAGAAACACGTTATCTGGTGTTTTCACCACTCCACAGTGCGTTTGATATGCAGAACCGGCGACATCTTGATTTTCGTGAGATTTCAAGCTGAGATATGCATTTTCTACGATAATCCTGGTGAGACTTCTGTCAGAAGTATGTAGAAACTTCGAGATCGCTCTATTCGAGCTACTTAATGCGAGAAACACGTTATCTGGTGTTTTCACCACTCCACAGTGCGTTTGATATGCAGAACCGCCGACATCTTGGATTTCGTCAGGTTTCAAGCTGAGATATGTATTTTCTACGATAATCTTGGTGAGACTTCTGTCAGAAGTATGCAGAATCATCTAGATCGCTCTTTTCGAGCTATTTAATGCGAGAAACACGTTTTCTGGTGTATTCACCACTCCACAGTACGTTTGATATGCAGAACCGGCGACATCTTGGATTTCTTCAGGTTTCAAGCTGAGATATGTATTTTCTACGATAATCTTGGTGAGACTTCTGTCAGAAGTATGTAGAAACTTCGAGATCGCTCTTTTCGAGCTACTTAATGCGAGAAACACGTTATCTGGTGTTTTCACCACTCCACTGTGCGTTTGATATGCAGAACCGGCGACATCTTGGATTTCGTCGGGTTTCAAGCTGAGATATGCATTTTCTACAATAATTTTGGTGAGACTTCTGTCAGAAGTATGCAGAAACTTCGAGATCGCTCTTTTCGAACTACTTATTGCGAGGAACATGTTACCTGGTGTTTTCACCACTCCACAGTTCGTTTGATATGCAGAACCGGAGATATTTTGGTTTCGGTCGGGTTTCAAGCTGAGATACGCATTTTCTGCGATAATCTTGGTGAGACTTCAGTCAGAAGTATGCAGAATCATCTAGATCGCACGTTTCGAGCTATCTAATGCGAAAAAACAAGTTTTCTGGTGCTTTCAACATTCCACAGTGCGTTTGATATGCAGAACCGGCGATATCTTGATTTTCGTGGTGTTTCAAGCTGAGGTATGCATTTTCTGCGATAGTCTTGGTGAGACTTCAGTCAGAAGTATGCAGAATCATCTAGATCGCTCTTGTCGAGCTATTTAATGCGAGAAACACGTTTTCTGGTGTATTCACCACTCCACAGTACGTTTGATATGCAGAACCGGCGACATCTTGGATTTCGTCAGGGTTCAAGCTGAGATATGCATTTTCTACGATAATCTTGGTGAGACTTCTGTCAGAAGTATGCAGAATCATCTAGATCGCTCTTTTCGAGCTATTTAATTCGAGAAACACGTTATCTGGTTGTTTTCACCACTCCACAGTGCGTTTGATATGCAGAAGCGGCCACATCTTGATTTTCGGAGGTTTCAAGCTGAGGTATGCATTTTCTGCGATAATCTTGGTGAGACTTCTGTCAGAAGTATGCAGAATCATCTAGATCGCACGTTTCGAGCAATCTAATGCGAAAAAACAAGTTTTCTGGTGCTTTCAACATTCCACTGTGCGTTTGATATGCAGAACCGGCGTTATCTTGACTTTCGTGGTGTTTCCAGCTGAGGTATGCATTTTCTGCGATAGTCTTGGTGAGACTTCAGTCAGAAGTATGCAGAAACATCTAGATCGCTCTTTTCGAGCTATTTAATGCGAGAAACACGTTTTCTGGTGTATTCACCACTCCACAGTACGTTTGACATGCAGAACCGGCGACATCTTCGATTTCGTCGGGTTTCAAGCTGAGATATGCATTTTCTGCGATAATCTTGGTGAGACTTCAGTCAGAAGTATGTAGAAACTTCGAGATCGCTCTTTTCGAGCTACTTAATGCGAGAAACACGTTTTCTGGTGTATTCACCACTCCACAGTACGTTTGATATGCAGAACCCGCGACAACTTGGATTTCGTCGGGTTTCAAGCTGAGATATGTATTTTCTACGATAATCCTGGTGAGACTTCTGTCAGAAGTATGTAGAAACTTCGAGATCGCTCTTTTCGAGCTACTTAATGCGAGAAACACGTTATCTGGTGTTTTCACCACTCCACAGTGCGTTTGATATGCAGAACCGGCGACATCTTGGATTTCGTCGGGTTTCAAGCTGAGATATGCATTTTCTACAATAATCTTGGTGAGACTTCTGTCAGAAGTATGCAGAAACTCCGAGATCGCTCTTTTCGAGCTACTTAATGCGAGGAACACGTTATCTGGTATTTTCACCACTCCACAGTTCGTTTGATACGCAGAACCGGAGATATCTTGGTTTCGGTAGGGTTTCAAGCTGAGATATGCATTTTCTACGATCATCTTGGTGAGACGTCTGTCAGAAGTATGCAGAATCATCGGGATCGCTCTTTTCGTGCTACTTAATGCGAGAAACACGTTATCTGGTGTTTTCACCACCCCACAGTGCGTTTGATATGCAGAACCGGCGACATCTTGGATTTCGTCGGGTTACAAGCTGAGATATGCATTTTCTACAATAATCTTGGTGAGACTTCTATCAGAAGTATGCAGAAACTTCGAAATCGCTCTTTTCGAGCTACTTAATGCGAGGAACACGTTATCTGGTGTTTTCACCACTCCACAGTTCGTTTGATATGCAGAACCGGCGACATCTTGATTTTCGTGAGATTTCAAGCTGAGATATGCATTTTCTACGATAATCCTGGTGAGTCTTCTGTCAGAAGTATGCAGAATCATCTAGATCGCACGTTTCGAGCTATCTAATGCGAAAAAACAAGTTTTCTGGTGCTTTCAACATTCCACAGTGCGTTTGATATGCAGAACCGGCGTTATCTTGATTTTCGTGGTGTTTCCAGATGAGGTATGCATTTTCTGCGATAGTCTTGGTGAGACTTCAGTCAGAAGTATGCAGAATCATCTAGATCGCTCTTTTCGAGCTATTTAATGCGAGAAACACGTTTTCTGGTGTATTCACCACTCCACAGTACGTTTGACATGCAGAACCGGCGACATCTTCGATTTCGTCGGGTTTCAAGCTGAGATATGCATTTTCTGCGATAATCTTGGTGAGACTTCAGTCAGAAGAATGCAGAATCATCTAGATCGCTCGTTTCGAGCTACTTAATGCGAGAAACACGTTATCTGGTGTTTTCACCACTCCACAGTGCGTTTGATATGCAGAACCGGCGACATCTTGGATTTCGTCGGGTTTCAAGCTGAGATATGCATTTTCTAAGATAATCCTGGTGAGACTTCTGTCAGAAGTATGCAGAAACTTCGAGATCGCTCTTTTCGAGCTACTTAATGCGAGGAACACGTTATATGGTGTTTTCACCACTCCACAGTGCGTTTGATATGCAGAAGCGGCGACATCTTGATTTTCGTGAGATTTGAAGCTGAGGTATGCATTTTCTGCGATAATCTTGGTGAGACTTCTGTCAGAAGTATGCAGAATCATCTAGATCGCTCTTTTCGAGCTATTTAATGCGAGAAACACGTTTTCTGGTGTTTTCAACATTCGACAGTGCGTTTGATATGCAGAACCGCCGATATCTTGGATTTCGTCAGGTTTCAAGCTGAGAAATGCATTTTCTAGGATAATCCTGGTGAGACTTCTGTCAGAAGTATGCAGAAACTTCGAGATCGCTCTTTTCGAGCTACTTAATGCGAGGAACACGTTATATGGTGTTTTCACCACTCCACAGTTCGTTTGATATGCAGAACCGGAGATATCTTAGTTTCGGTCGGGTTTCAAGCTGAGGTACGCATTTTCTGCGATAATTTTGGTGATTCTTCTGTCATAAGTATGCAGAATCATCTAGATCGCTCTTTTCGAGCTATTTAATGCGAGAAACACGTTTTCTGGTGTATTCACCTCTCCACAGTACGTTTGATATGCAGAACCGGCGACATCCTGATTTTCGTGAGATTTCAAGCTGAGATATGCATTTTCTACGATAATCCTGGTGAGACTTCTGTCAGAAGTATGTAGAAACTTCGAGATCGCTCTATTCGAGCTACTTAATGCGAGAAACACGTTATCTGGTGTTTTCACCACTCCACAGTGCGTTTGATATGCAGAACCGCCGACATCTTGAATTTCGTCAGGTTTCAAGCTGAGATATGTATTTTCTACGATAATCTTGGTGAGACTTCTGTCAGAAGTATGTAGAAACTTCGAGATCGCTCTTTTCGAGCTACTTAATGCGAGAAACACGTTATCTGGTGTTTTCGCCACCCCACAGTCCGTTTGATGTGCAGAACCGGAGATAACTTGATTTTCGTGGTGTTTCAAGCTGAGGTATACATTTTCTGCGATAATCTTGGTGAGTCTTCTGTCAGAAGTATGCAGAATCATCTAGATCGCTCATTTCGAGCTAACTAATGCGAAAAAACATGTTTTCTGGTGTTTTCAACATTCCGCAGTGCGTTTGATATTCAGAACCGGCGATATTTTGATTTTCGTGGTGTTTCAAGTGAGGTATGCATTTTCTGCGATAATCTGGGTGAGTCTTCTGTCAGAAGTATGCAGAATCATCTAGATCGCTCTTTTCGAGCTATTTAATGCGAGAAACACGTTTTCTGGTGTATTCACCACTCCACAGTACGTTTGACATGCAGAACCGGCGACATCTTCGATTTCGTCGGGTTTCAAGCTGAGATATGCATTTTCTGCGATAATCTTGGTGAGACTTCAGTCAGAAGTATGCAGAATCATCTAGATCGCTCGTTTCGAGATATCTAATGCGAAATACAAGTTTTCTGGTGTTTTCAACATTCCACAGTGCGTTTGATATGCAGAACCGGCGATATCTTGATTTTCGTGGTGTTTCAAGCTGAGGTATGCATTTTCTGCGATAATCTTGGTGAGACTTCCGTCAGAAGTATGTAGAAACTTCGAGATCGCTCTTTTCGAGCTACTTAATGCGAGAAACACGTTTTCTGGTGTATTCACCACTCCACAGTACGTTTGATATGCAGAACCCGCGACAACTTGGATTTCGTCGGGTTTCAAGCTGAGATATGTATTTTCTACGATAATCCTGGTGAGACTTCTGTCAGAAGTATGTAGAAACTTCGAGATCGCTCTTTTCGAGCTACTTAATGCGAGAAACACGTTATCTGGTGTTTTCACCACTCCACAGTACGTTTGATATGCAGAACCGGCGACATCATGGATTTCGTCGGGTTTCAAGCTGAGATATGCATTTTCTGCGATAATCTTGGTGAGACTTCAGTCAGAAGTATACAGAATCATCTAGATCGCTCTTTTCGAGCTATTTAATGCGAGGAACACGTTTTCTGGTGTTTTCGCCACCTCACAGTGCGTTTGACATGCAGAACCGGCGACATCTTGGATTTCGTCAGGTTTCAAGCTGAGATATGTATTTTCTACGATAATCTTGGTGAGACATCTGTCAGAAGTATGTAGAAACTTCGAGATCGCTCTTTTCAAGCTACTTAATGCGAGAAACACGTTATCTGGTGTTTTCACCACTCCACAGTGCGTTTGATATGCAGAACCGCCGACATCTTGGATTTCGTCAGGTTTCAAGCTGAGATATGTATTTTCTACGATAATCTTGGTGAGACTTCTGTCAGAAGTATGTAGAAACTTCGAGATCGCTCTTTTCGAGCTACTTAATGCGAGAAACACGTTATCTGGTGTTTTCACCACCCCACAGTGCGTTTGATATGCAGAACCGGCGACATCTTGATTTTCGTGAGATTTCAAGCTGAGATATGCATTTTCTACGATAATCCTGGTGAGACTTCTGTCAGAAGTATGTAGAAACTTCGAGATCGCTCTTATCGAGCTACTTAATGCGAGAAACACGTTATCTGGTTGTTTTCACCACTCCACAGTGCGTTTGATATGCAGAAGCGGCGACATCTTGATTTTCGTGAGATTTCAAGCTGAGGTATGCATTTTCTGGGATAATCTTGGTGAGACTTCTGTCAGAAGTATGCAGAATCATCTAGATCGCTCTTTTCGAGCTATTTAATGCGAGAAACACGTTTTCTGGTGTATTCACCACTCCACAGTACGTTTGACATGCAGAACCGGCGACATCTTCGATTTCGTCGGGTTTCAAGCTGAGATATGCATTTTCTGCGATAATCTTGGTGAGACTTCTGTCAGAAGTATGAAGAAACTTCGAGATCGCTCTTTTCGAGCTACTTAATGCGAGAAACACGTTATCTGGTGTTTTCACCACCCCACAGTGCGTTTGATATGCAGAACCGGCGACATCTTGATTTTCGTGAGATTTCAAGCTGAGATATGCATTTTCTACGATAATCCTGGTGAGACTTCTGTCAGAAGTATGTAGAAACTTCGAGATCGCTCTTTTCGAGCTACTTAATGCGAGAAACACGTTTTCTGGTGTATTCACCACTCCACAGTACGTTTGATATGCAGAACCCGCGACAACTTGGATTTCGTCGGGTTTCAAGCTGAGATATGTATTTTCTACGATAATCCTGGTGAGACTTCTGTCAGAAGTATGTAGAAACTTCGAGATCGCTCTTTTCGAGCTACTTAATGCGAGAAACACGTTATCTGGTGTTTTCGCCACCCCACAGTCCGTTTGATGTGCAGAACCGGAGATAACTTGATTTTCGTGGTGTTTCAAGCTGAGGTATACATTTTCTGCGATAATCTTGGTGAGTCTTCTGTCAGAAGTATGCAGAATCATCTAGATCGCTCATTTCGAGCTAACTAATGCGAAAAAACATGTTTTCTGGTGTTTTCAACATTCCGCAGTGCGTTTGATATTCAGAACCGGCGATATTTTGATTTTCGTGGTGTTTCAAGTGAGGTATGCATTTTCTGCGATAATCTGGGTGAGTCTTCTGTCAGAAGTATGCAGAATCATCTAGATCGCTCTTTTCGAGCTATTTAATGCGAGAAACACGTTTTCTGGTGTATTCACCACTCCACAGTACGTTTGACATGCAGAACCGGCGACATCTTCGATTTCGTCGGGTTTCAAGCTGAGATATGCATTTTCTGCGATAATCTTGGTGAGACTTCAGTCAGAAGTATGCAGAATCATCTAGATCGCTCGTTTCGAGATATCTAATGCGAAATACAAGTTTTCTGGTGTTTTCAACATTCCACAGTGCGTTTGATATGCAGAACCGGCGATATCTTGATTTTCGTGGTGTTTCAAGCTGAGGTATGCATTTTCTGCGATAATCTTGGTGAGACTTCTGTCAGAAGTATGTAGAAACTTCGAGATCGCTCTTTTCGAGCTACTTAATGCGAGAAACACGTTTTCTGGTGTATTCACCACTCCACAGTACGTTTGATATGCAGAACCCGCGACAACTTGGATTTCGTCGGGTTTCAAGCTGAGATATGTATTTTCTACGATAATCCTGGTGAGACTTCTGTCAGAAGTATGTAGAAACTTCGAGATCGCTCTTTTCGAGCTACTTAATGCGAGAAACACGTTATCTGGTGTTTTCACCACTCCACAGTACGTTTGATATGCAGAACCGGCGACATCATGGATTTCGTCGGGTTTCAAGCTGAGATATGCATTTTCTGCGATAATCTTGGTGAGACTTCAGTCAGAAGTATACAGAATCATCTAGATCGCTCTTTTCGAGCTATTTAATGCGAGGAACACGTTTTCTGGTGTTTTCGCCACCCCACAGTGCGTTTGACATGCAGAACCGGCGACATCTTGGATTTCGTCAGGTTTCAAGCTGAGATATGTATTTTCTACGATAATCTTGGTGAGACATCTGTCAGAAGTATGTAGAAACTTCGAGATCGCTCTTTTCAAGCTACTTAATGCGAGAAACACGTTATCTGGTGTTTTCACCACTCCACAGTGCGTTTGATATGCAGAACCGCCGACATCTTGGATTTCGTCAGGTTTCAAGCTGAGATATGTATTTTCTACGATAATCTTGGTGAGACTTCTGTCAGAAGTATGTAGAAACTTCGAGATCGCTCTTTTCGAGCTACTTAATGCGAGAAACACCTTATCTGGTGTTTTCACCACCCCACAGTGCGTTTGATATGCAGAACCGGCGACATCTTGATTTTCGTGAGATTTCAAGCTGAGATATGCATTTTCTACGATAATCCTGGTGAGACTTCTGTCAGAAGTATGTAGAAACTTCGAGATCGCTCTTATCGAGCTACTTAATGCGAGAAACACGTTATCTGGTTGTTTTCACCACTCCACAGTGCGTTTGATATGCAGAAGCGGCGACATCTTGATTTTCGTGAGATTTCAAGCTGAGGTATGCATTTTCTGGGATAATCTTGGTGAGACTTCTGTCAGAAGTATGCAGAATCATCTAGATCGCTCTTTTCGAGCTATTTAATGCGAGAAACACTTTTTCTGGTGTTTTCAACATTCGACAGTGCGTTTGATATGCAGAACCGCCAATATCTTGGATTTCGTCAGGTTTCAAGCTGAGAAATGCATTTTCTACGATAATCCTGGTGAGACTTCTGTCAGAAGTATGCAGAAACTTCGATATCGCTCTTTTCGAGCTACTTAATGCGAGGAACACGTTATATGGTGTTTTCACCACTCCACAGTTAGTTTGATATGCAGAACCGGAGATATCTTAGTTTCGGTCGGGTTTCAATCTGAGGTATGCATTTTCTGCGATAATCTTGGTGATTCTTCTGTCATAAGGATGCAGAATCATCTAGATCGCTCTTTTCGAGCTATTTAATGCGAGGAACACGTTACCTGGTGTTTTCACCACTTCACAGTTCGTTTGATATGCAGAACCGGAGATATCTTGGTTTCGGTCGGGTTTCAAGCTGAAATACGCATTTTCTGCGATAATCTTGGTGAGACTTCAGTCAGAAGTATGCAGAATCATCTAGATCGCACGTTTCGAGCTATCTAATGCGAAAAAACAAGTTTTCAGGTGCTTTCAACATTCCACAGTGCGTTTGATATGCAGAACCGGCGATATCTTGATTTTCGTGGTGTTTCAAGCTGAGGTATGCATTTTCTGCGATAGTCTTGGTGAGACTTCAGTCAGAAGTATGCAGAATCATCTAGATCGCACGTTTCGAGCTATCTAATGCGAAAAAACAAGTTTTCTGGTGCTTTCAACATTCCACAGTGCGTTTGATATGCAGAACCGGCGTTATCTTGATTTTCGTGGTGTTTCCAGATGAGGTATGCATTTTCTGCGATAGTCTTGGTGAGACAGCAGTCAGAAGTATGCAGAATCATCTAGATCGCTCTTTTCGAGCTATTTAATGCGAGAAACACGTTTTCTGGTGTATTCACCACTCCACAGTACGTTTGACATGCAGAACCGGCGACATCTTCGATTTCGTCGGGTTTCAAGCTGAGATATGCATTTTCTGCGATAATCTTGGTGAGACTTCAGTCAGAAGAATGCAGAATTATCTAGATCGCTCGTTTCGAGCTACTTAATGCGAGAAACACGTTTTCTGGTGTATTCACCACTCCACAGTACGTTTGATATGCAGAACCCGCGACAACTTGGATTTCGTCGGGTTTCAAGCTGAGATATGTATTTTCTACGATAATCCTGGTGAGACTTCTGTCAGAAGTATGTAGAAACTTCGAGATCGCTCTTTTCGAGCTACTTAATGCGAGAAACACGTTATCTGGTGTTTTCACCACTCCACAGTACGTTTGATATGCAGAACCGGCGACATCATGGATTTCGTCGGGTTTCAAGCTGAGATATGCATTTTCTGCGATAATCTTGGTGAGACTTCAGTCAGAAGTATACAGAATCATCTAGATCGCTCTTTTCGAGCTATTTAATGCGAGGAACACGTTTTCTGGTGTTTTCGCCACCCCACAGTGCGTTTGACATGCAGAACCGGCGACATCTTGGATTTCGTCAGGTTTCAAGCTGAGATATGTATTTTCTACGATAATCTTGGTGAGACTTCTGTCAGAAGTATGTAGAAACTTCGAGATCGCTCTTTTCAAGCTACTTAATGCGAGAAACACGTTATCTGGTGTTTTCACCACTCCACAGTGCGTTTGATATGCAGAACCGCCGACATCTTGGATTTCGTCAGGTTTCAAGCTGAGATATGTATTTTCTACGATAATCTTGGTGAGACTTCTGTCAGAAGTATGTAGAAACTTCGAGATCGCTCTTTTCGAGCTACTTAATGCGAGAAACACGTTATCTGGTGTTTTCACCACCCCACAGTGCGTTTGATATGCAGAACCGGCGACATCTTGATTTTCGTGAGATTTCAAGCTGAGATATGCATTTTCTACGATAATCCTGGTGAGACTTCTGTCAGAAGTATGTAGAAACTTCGAGATCGCTCTTATCGAGCTACTTAATGCGAGAAACACGTTATCTGGTTGTTTTCACCACTCCACAGTGCGTTTGATATGCAGAAGCGGCGACATCTTGATTTTCGTGAGATTTCAAGCTGAGGTATGCATTTTCTGGGATAATCTTGGTGAGACTTCTGTCAGAAGTATGCAGAATCATCTAGATCGCTCTTTTCGAGCTATTTAATGCGAGAAACACGTTTTCTGGTGTTTTCAACATTCGACAGTGCGTTTGATATGCAGAACCGCCAATATCTTGGATTTCGTCAGGTTTCAAGCTGAGAAATGCATTTTCTACGATAATCCTGGTGAGACTTCTGTCAGAAGTATGCAGAAACTTCGATATCACTCTTTTCGAGCTACTTAATGCGAGGAACACGTTATATGGTGTTTTCACCACTCCACAGTTAGTTTGATATGCAGAACCGGAGATATCTTAGTTTCGGTCGGGTTTCAATCTGAGGTATGCATTTTCTGCGATAATCTTGGTGATTCTTCTGTCATAAGGATGCAGAATCATCTAGATCGCTCTTTTCGAGCTATTTAATGCGAGAAACACGTTTTCTGGTGTATTCACCACTCCACAGTACGTTTGATATGCAGAACCGGCGACATCTTGATTTTCGTGAGATTTCAAGCTGAGATATGCATTTTCTACGATAATCCTGGTGAGACTTCTGTCAGAAGTATGTAGAAACTTCGAGATCGCTCTATTCGAGCTACTTAATGCGAGAAACACGTTATCTGGTGTTTTCACCACTCCACAGTGCGTTTGATATGCAGAACCGCCGACATCTTGGATTTCGTCAGGTTTCAAGCTGAGATATGTATTTTCTACGATAATCTTGGTGAGACTTCTGTCAGATGTATGTAGAAACTTCGAGATCGCTCTTTTCGAGCTACTTAATGCGAGAAACACGTTATCTGGTGTTTTCACCACTCCACTGTGCGTTTGTTATGCAGAACCGGCGACATCTTGGATTTCGTCGGGTTTCAAGCTGAGATATGCATTTTCTACAATAATCTTGGTGAGACTTCTGTCAGAAGTATGCAGAAACTTCGAGATCGCTCTTTTCGTGCTACTTAATGCGAGGAACACGTTACCTGGTGTTTTCACCACTTCACAGTTCGTTTGATATGCAGAACCGGAGATATCTTGGTTTCGGTCGGGTTTCAAGCTGAGATACGCATTTTCTGCGATAATCTTGGTGAGACTTCAGTCAGAAGTATGCAGAATCATCTAGATCGCACGTTTCGAGCTATCTAATGCGAAAAAACAAGTTTTCAGGTGCTTTCAACATTCCACAGTGCGTTTGATATGCAGAACCGGCGATATCTTGATTTTCGTGGTGTTTCAAGCTGAGGTATGCATTTTCTGCGATAGTCTTGGTGAGACTTCAGTCAGAAGTATGCAGAATCATCTAGATCGCTCTTTTCGAGCTATTTAATTCGTGAAACACGTTATCTGGTTGTTTTCACCACTCCGCAGTGCGTTTGATATGCAGAAGCGGCCACATCTTGATTTTCGGAGGTTTCAAGCTGAGGTATGCATTTTCTGCGATAATCTTGGTGAGACTTCTGTCAGAAGTATGCAGAATCATCTAGATCGCACGTTTCGAGCTATCTAATGCGAAAAAACAAGTTTTCTGGTGCTTTCAACATTCCACAGTGCGTTTGATATGCAGAACCGGCGTTATCTTGATTTTCGTGGTGTTTCCAGATGAGGTATGCATTTTCTGCGATAGTCTTGGTGAGACTTCAGTCAGAAGTATGCAGAATCATCTAGATCGCTCTTTTCGAGCTATTTAATGCGAGAAACACGTTTTCTGGTGTATTCACCACTCCACAGTACGTTTGACATGCAGAACCGGCGACATCTTCGATTTCGTCGGGTTTCAAGCTGAGATATGCATTTTCTGCGATAATCTTGGTGAGACTTCAGTCAGAAGAATGCAGAATCATCTAGATCGCTCGTTTCGAGCTACTTAATGCGAGAAACACGTTATCTGGTGTTTTCACCACTCCACAGTGCGTTTGATATGCAGAACCGGCGACATCTTGGATTTCGTCGGGTTTCAAGCTGAGATATGCATTTTCTACAATAATCTTGGTGAGACTTCTGTCAGAAGTATGCAAAAACTCCGAGATCGCTCTTTTCGAGCTACTTAATGCGAGGAACACGTTATCTGGTGTTTTCACCACTCCACAGTTCGTTTGATACGCAGCACCGGAGATATCTTGGTTTCGATCGGGTTTCAAGCTGAAATATGCATTTTCTACGATCATCTTGGTGAGACGTCTGTCAGAAGTATGCAGAATCATCGGGATCGCTCTTTTCGTGCTACTTAATGCGAGAAACACGTTATCTGGTGTTTTCACCACCCCACAGTGCGTTTGATATGCAGAACCGGCGACATCTTGATTTTCGTGAGATTTCAAGCTGAGATATGCATTTTCTACGATAATCCTGGTGAGACTTCTGTCAGAAGTATGTAGAAACTTCGAGATCGCTCTGATCGAGCTACTTAATGCGAGAAACACGTTATCTGGTTGTTTTCACCACTCCACAGTGCGTTTGATATGCAGAAGCGGCGACATCTTGATTTTCGTGAGATTTCAAGCTGAGGTATGCATTTTCTGGGATAATCTTGGTGAGACTTCTGTCAGAAGTATGCAGAATCATCTAGATCGCTCTTTTCGAGCTATTTAATGCGAGAAACACGTTTTCTGGTGTTTTCAACATTCGACAGTGCGTTTGATATGCAGAACCGCCAATATCTTGGATTTCGTCAGGTTTCAAGCTGAGAAATGCATTTTCTACGATAATCCTGGTGAGACTTCTGTCAGAAGTATGCAGAAACTTCGATATCGCTCTTTTCGAGCTACTTAATGCGAGGAACACGTTATATGGTGTTTTCACCACTCCACAGTTAGTTTGATATGCAGAACCGGAGATATCTTAGTTTCGGTCGGGTTTCAAGCTGAGGTATGCATTTTCTGCGATAATCTTGGTGATTCTTCTGTCATAAGGATGCAGAATCATCTAGATCGCTCTTTTCGAGCTATTTAATGCGAGAAACACGTTTTCTGGTGTATTCACCACTCCACAGTACGTTTGATATGCAGAACCGGCGACATCTTGATTTTCGTGGGATTTCAAGCTGAGATATGCATTTTCTACGATAATCCTGGTGAGACTTCTGTCAGAAGGATGTAGAAACTTCGAGATCGCTCTTTTCGAGCTACTTAATGCGAGAAACACGTTATCTGGTGTTTTCACCACTCCACTGTGCGTTTGATATGCAGAACCGGCGACATCTTGGATTTCGTCGGGTTTCAAGCTGAGATATGCATTTTCTACAATAATCTTGGTGAGACTTCTGTCAGAAGTATGCAGAAACTTCGAGATCGCTCTTTTCGAGCTACTTAATGCGAGGAACACGTTACCTGGTGTTTTCACCACTTCACAGTTCGTTTGATATGCAGAACCGGAGATATCTTGGTTTCGGTCGGGTTTCAAGCTGAGATACGCATTTTCTGCGATAATCTTGGTGAGACTTCAGTCAGAAGTATGCAGAATCATCTAGATCGCACGTTTCGAGCTATCTAATGCGAAAAAACAAGTTTTCAGGTGCTTTCAACATTCCACAGTGCGTTTGATATGCAGAACCGGCGATATCTTGATTTTCGTGGTGTTTCAAGCTGAGGTATGCATTTTCTGCGATAGTCTTGGTGAGACTTCAGTCAGAAGTATGCAGAATCATCTAGATCGCTCTTTTCGAGCTATTTAATTCGTGAAACACGTTATCTGGTTGTTTTCACCACTCCGCAGTGCGTTTGATATGCAGAAGCGGCCACATCTTGATTTTCGGAGGTTTCAAGCTGAGGTATGCATTTTCTGCGATAATCTTGGTGAGACTTCTGTCAGAAGTATGCAGAATCATCTAGATCGCACGTTTCGAGCTATCTAATGCGAAAAAACAAGTTTTCTGGTGCTTTCAACATTCCACAGTGCGTTTGATATGCAGAACCGGCGTTATCTTGATTTTCGTGGTGTTTCCAGATGAGGTATGCATTTTCTGCGATAGTCTTGGTGAGACTTCAGTCAGAAGTATGCAGAATCATCTAGATCGCTCTTTTCGAGCTATTTAATGCGAGAAACACGTTTTCTGGTGTATTCACCACTCCACAGTACGTTTGACATGCAGAACCGGCGACATCTTCGATTTCGTCGGGTTTCAAGCTGAGATATGCATTTTCTGCGATAATCTTGGTGAGACTTCAGTCAGAAGAATGCAGAATCATCTAGATCGCTCGTTTCGAGCTACTTAATGCGAGAAACACGTTATCTGGTGTTTTCACCACTCCACAGTGCGTTTGATATGCAGAACCGGCGACATCTTGGATTTCGTCGGGTTTCAAGCTGAGATATGCATTTTCTACAATAATCTTGGTGAGACTTCTGTCAGAAGTATGCAAAAACTCCGAGATCGCTCTTTTCGAGCTACTTAATGCGAGGAACACGTTATCTGGTGTTTTCACCACTCCACAGTTCGTTTGATACGCAGAACCGGAGATATCTTGGTTTCGATCGGGTTTCAAGCTGAAATATGCATTTTCTACGATCATCTTGGTGAGACGTCTGTCAGAAGTATGCAGAATCATCGGGATCGCTCTTTTCGTGCTACTTAATGCGAGAAACACGTTATCTGGTGTTTTCACCACCCCACAGTGCGTTTGATATGCAGAACCGGCGACATCTTGATTTTCGTGAGATTTCAAGCTGAGATATGCATTTTCTACGATAATCCTGGTGAGACTTCTGTCAGAAGTATGTAGAAACTTCGAGATCGCTCTGATCGAGCTACTTAATGCGAGAAACACGTTATCTGGTTGTTTTCACCACTCCACAGTGCGTTTGATATGCAGAAGCGGCGACATCTTGATTTTCGTGAGATTTCAAGCTGAGGTATGCATTTTCTGGGATAATCTTGGTGAGACTTCTGTCAGAAGTATGCAGAATCATCTAGATCGCTCTTTTCGAGCTATTTAATGCGAGAAACACGTTTTCTGGTGTTTTCAACATTCGACAGTGCGTTTGATATGCAGAACCGCCAATATCTTGGATTTCGTCAGGTTTCAAGCTGAGAAATGCATTTTCTACGATAATCCTGGTGAGACTTCTGTCAGAAGTATGCAGAAACTTCGATATCGCTCTTTTCGAGCTACTTAATGCGAGGAACACGTTATATGGTGTTTTCACCACTCCACAGTTAGTTTGATATGCAGAACCGGAGATATCTTAGTTTCGGTCGGGTTTCAAGCTGAGGTATGCATTTTCTGCGATAATCTTGGTGATTCTTCTGTCATAAGGATGCAGAATCATCTAGATCGCTCTTTTCGAGCTATTTAATGCGAGAAACACGTTTTCTGGTGTATTCACCACTCCACAGTACGTTTGATATGCAGAACCGGCGACATCTTGATTTTCGTGGGATTTCAAGCTGAGATATGCATTTTCTACGATAATCCTGGTGAGACTTCTGTCAGAAGGATGTAGAAACTTCGAGATCGCTCTTTTCGAGCTACTTAATGCGAGAAACACGTTATCTGGTGTTTTCACCACTCCACTGTGCGTTTGATATGCAGAACCGGCGACATCTTGGATTTCGTCGGGTTTCAAGCTGAGATATGCATTTTCTACAATAATCTTGGTGAGACTTCTGTCAGAAGTATGCAGAAACTTCGAGATCGCTCTTTTCGAGCTACTTAATGCGAGGAACACGTTACCTGGTGTTTTCACCACTCCACAGTTCGTTTGATATGCAGAACCGGAGATATCTTGGTTTCGGTCGGGTTTCAAGCTGAGATACGCATTTTCTGCGATAATCTTGGTGAGACTTCAGTCAGAAGTATGCAGAATCATCTAGATCGCACGTTTCGAGCTATCTAATGCGAAAAAACCAGTTTTCTGGTGCTTTCAACATTCCACAGTGCGTTTGATATGCAGAACCGGCGATATCTTGATTTTCGTGGTGTTTCAAGCTGAGGTATGCATTTTCTGCGATAGTCTTGGAGAGACTTCAGTCAGAAGTATGCAGAATCATCTAGATCGCTCTTTTCGAGCTATTTAATTCGAGAAACACGTTATCTGGTTGTTTTCACCACTCCGCAGTGCGTTTGATATGCAGAAGCGGCCACATCTTGATTTTCGGAGGTTTCAAGCTGAGGTATGCATTTTCTGCGATAATCTTGGTGAGACTTCTGTCAGAAGTATGCAGAATCATCTAGATCGCACGTTTCGAGCTATCTAATGCGAAAAAACAAGTTTTCTGGTGCTTTCAACATTCCACAGTGCGTTTGATATGCAGAACCGGCGTTATCTTTATTTTCGTGGTGTTTCCAGATGAGGTATGCATTTTCTGCGATAGTCTTCGTGAGACTTCAGTCAGAAGTATGCAGAATCATCTAGATCGCTCTTTTCGAGCTATTTAATGCGAGAAACACGTTTTCTGGTGTATTCACCACTCCACAGTACGTTTGACATGCAGAACCGGCGACATCTTCGATTTCGTCGGGTTTCAAGCTGAGATATGCATTTTCTGCGATAATCTTGGTGAGACTTCAGTCAGAAGAATGCAGAATCATCTAGATCGCTCGTTTCGAGATATCTAATGCGAAATACAAGTTTTCTGGTGTTTTCAACATTCCACAGTGCGTTTGATATGCAGAACCGGCGATATCTTGATTTTCGTGGTGTTTCAAGCTGAGGTATGCATTTTCTGCGATAATCTTGGTGAGACTTCTGTCAGAAGTATGTAGAAACTTCGAGATCGCTCTTTTCGAGCTACTTAATGCGAGAAACACGTTTTCTGGTGTATTCACCACTCCACAGTACGTTTGATATGCAGAACCCGCGACAACTTGGATTTCGTCGGGTTTCAAGGTGAGATATGTATTTTCTACGATAATCCTGGTGGGACTTCTGTCAGAAGTATGCAGAAACTTCGAGATCGCTCTTTTCGAGCTACTTAATGCGAGAAACGCGTGATCTGGTGTTTTCACCACTCCACAGTGCGTTTGATATGCAGAACCGGCGACATCTTGGATTTCGTCGGGTTTCAAGCTGAGATATGCATTTTCTGCGATAATCTTGGTGAGACTTCAGTCAGGAGTATACAGAATCATCTAGATCGCTCTTTTCGAGCTATTTAATGCGAGGAACACGTTTTCTGGTGTTTTCGCCACTCCACAGTGCGTTTGATATGCAGAACCGGCGACATGTTGGATTTCGTCGGGTTTCAAGCTGAGATATGTATTTTCTACGATAATCTTGGTGAGACTTCTGTCAGAAGTATGCAGAAACTTCGAGATCGCTCTTTTCGAGCAACTTAATGCGTGAAACACGTTATCTGGTGTTTTCACCACTCCACAGTGCGTTTGATATGCAGAAGCGGCGACATCTTGATTTTCGTGAGATTTCAAGCTGAGGTATGCATTTTCTGCGATAATCTTGGTGAGACTTCTGTCAGAAGTATGCAGAATCATCTAGATCGCTCTTTTCGAGCTATTTAATGCGAGAAACACGTTTTCTGGTGTATTCACCACTCCACAGTACGTTTGATATGCAGAACCGGCGACATCTTGGATTTCGTCAGGTTTCAAGCTGAGATATGTATTTTCTACGATAATCTTGGTGAGACTTCTGTCAGAAGTATGTAGAAACTTCGAGATCGCTCTTTTCGAGCTGCTTAATGCGAGAAACACGTTATCTGGTGTTTTCACCACTCCACAGTGCGTTTGATATGCAGAACCGGCGACATCTTGGATTTCGTCAGGTTTCAAGCTGAGATATGTATTTTCTACGATAATCTTGGTGAGACTTCTGTCAGAAGTATGCAGAAAATTCGAGATCGCTCTTTTCGAGCTACTTAATGCGAGGAACACGTTACCTGGTGTTTTCACCACTCCACAGTTCGTTTGATATGCAGAACCGGAGATATCTTGGTTTCGGTCGGGTTTCAAGCTGAGATACGCATTTTCTGCGATAATCTTGGTGAGACTTCAGTCAGAAGTATGCAGAATCATCTAGATCGCACGTTTCGAGCTATCTAATGCGAAAATACAAGTTTTCTGGTGCTTTCAACATTCCACTGTGCGTTTGATATGCAGAACCGGCGATATCTTGATTTTCGTGGTGTTTCAAGCTGAGGTATGCATTTTCTGCGATAGTCTTGGTGAGACTTCAGTCAGAAGTATGCAGAATCATCTAGATCGCTCTTTTCGAGCTATTTAATGCGAGAAACACGTTTTCTGGTGTATTCACCACTCCACAGTACGTTTGATATGCAGAACCGGCGACATCTTGGATTTCGTCAGGGTTCAAGCTGAGATATGCATTTTCTGCGATAATCTTGGTGAGACTTCAGTCAGAAGAATGCAGAATCATCTAGATCGCTCGTTTCGAGATATCTAATGCGAAATACAAGTTTTCTGGTTGTTTTCACCACTCCACAGTACGTTTGACATGCAGAACCGGCGACATCTTCGATTTCGTCGGGTTTCAAGCTGAGATATGCATTTTCTGCGATAATCTTGGTGAGACTTCAGTCAGAAGAATGCAGAATCATCTAGATCGCTCGTTTCGAGATATCTAATGCGAAATACAAGTTTTCTGGTGCTTTCAACATTCCACAGTGCGTTTGATATGCAGAACCGGCGTTATCTTGATTTTCGTGGTGTTTCCAGCTGAGGTATGCATTTTCTGCGATAGTCTTGGTGAGACTTCAGTCAGAAGTATGCAGAATCATCTAGATCGCTCTTTTCGAGCTATTGAATGCGAGAAACACGTTTTCTGGTGTATTCACCACTCCACAGTACGTTTGACATGCAGAACCGGCGACATCTTCGATTTCGTCGGGTTTCAAGCTGAGATATGCATTTTCTGCGATAATCTTGGTGAGACTTCAGTCAGAAGTATGCAGAATCATCTAGATCGCTCGTTTCGAGATATCTAATGCGAAATACAAGTTTTCTGGTGTTTTCAACATTCCACAGTGCGTTTGATATGCAGAACCGGCGATATCTTGATTTTCGTGGTGTTTCAAGCTGAGGTATGCATTTTCTGCGATAATCTTGGTGAGACTTCTGTCAGAAGTATGTAGAAACTTCGAGATCGCTCTTTTCGAGCTACTTAATGCGAGAAACACGTTTTCTGGTGTATTCACCACTCCACAGTACGTTTGATATGCAGAACCCGCGACAACTTGGATTTCGTCGGGTTTCAAGCTGAGATATGTATTTTCTACGATAATCCTGGTGAGACTTCTGTCAGAAGTATGTAGAAACATCGAGATCGCTCTTTTCGAGCTACTTAATGCGAGAAACACGTTATCTGGTGTTTTCACCACTCCACAGTGCGTTTGATATGCAGTACCGGCGACATCTTGGATTTCTTCGGGTTTCAAGCTGAGATATGCATTTTCTACAATAATCTTGGTGAGACTTCTGTCAGAAGTATGCAGAAACTCCGAGATCGCTCTTTTCGAGCTACTTAATGCGAGGAACACGTTATCTGGTGTTTTCACCACTCCACAGTTCGTTTGATACGCAGAACCGGAGATATCTTGGTTTCGGTCGGGTTTCAAGCTGAGATATGCATTTTCTACGATCATGTTGGTGAGACGTCTGTCAGAAGTATGCAGAATCATCGGGATCGCTCTTTTCGAGCTATTTAATTCGAGAAACACGTTATCTGGTTGTTTTCACCACTCCACAGTGCGTTTGATATGCAGAAGCGGCCACATCTTGATTTTCGGAGGTTTCAAGCTGAGGTATGCATTTTCTGCGATAATCTTGGTGAGACTTCTGTCAGAAGTATGTAGAAACTTCGAGATCGCTCTTTTCGAGCTACTTAATGCGAGAAACACGTTATCTGGTGTTTTCACCACCCCACAGTGCGTTTGATATGCAGAACCGGCGACATCTTGGATTTCGTCGGGTTACAAGCTGAGATATGCATTTTCTACAATAATCTTGGTGAGACTTCAGTCAGAAGTATGCAGAATCATCTAGATCGCTCTTGTCGAGCTATTTAATGCGAGAAACACGTTTTCTGGTGTATTCACCACTCCACAGTACGTTTGATATGCAGAACCGGCGACATCTTGGATTTCGTCAGGGTTCAAGCTGAGATATGCATTTTCTACGATAATCTTGGTGAGACTTCTGTCAGAAGTATGCAGAATCATCTAGATCGCTCTTTTCGAGCTATTTAATTCGAGAAACACGTTATCTGGTTGTTTTCACCACTCCACAGTGCGTTTGATATGCAGAAGCGGCCACATTTTGATTTTCGGAGGTTTCAAGCTGAGGTATGCATTTTCTGCGATTATCTTGGTGAGACTTCTGTCAGAAGTATGCAGAATCATCTAGATCGCACGTTTCGAGCAATCTAATGCGAAAAAACAAGTTTTCTGGTGCTTTCAACATTCCACAGTGCGTTTGATATGCAGAACCGGCGTTATCTTGATTTTCGTGGTGTTTCCAGCTGAGGTATGCATTTTCTGCGATAGTCTTGGTGAGACTTCAGTCAAAAGTATGCAGCAACATCTAGATCGCTCTTTTCGAGCTATTTAATGCGAGAAACACGTTTTGTGGTGTATTCACCACTCCACAGTACGTTTGACATGCAGAACCGGCGACATCTTCGATTTCGTCGGGTTTCAAGCTGAGATATGCATTTTCTGCGATAATCTTGGTGAGACTTCAGTCAGAAGTATGTAGAAACTTCGAGATCGCTCTTTTCGAGCTACTTAATGCGAGAAACACGTTATCTGGTGTTTTCACCACTCCACAGTGCGTTTGATATGCAGAACCGGCGACATCTTGGATTTCGTCGGGTTTCAAGCTGAGATATGCATTTTCTACAATAATCTTGGTGAGACTTCTGTCAGAAGTATGCAAAAACTCCGAGATCGCTCTTTTCGAGCTACTTAATGCGAGGAACACGTTATCTGGTGTTTTCACCACTCCACAGTTCGTTTGATACGCAGAACCGGAGATATCTTGGTTTCGGTCGGGTTTCAAGCTGAGATATGCATTTTCTACGATCATCTTGGTGAGACGTCTGTCAGAAGTATGCAGAATCATCGGGATCGCTCTTTTCGTGCTACTTAATGCGAGAAACACGTTATCTGGTGTTTTCACCACCCCACAGTGCGTTTGATATGCAGAACCGGCGACATCTTGGATTTCGTCGGGTTACAAGCTGAGATATGCATTTTCTACAATAATCTTGGTGAGACTTCTATCAGAAGTATGCAGAAACTTCGAAATCGCTCTTTTCGAGCTACTTAATGCGAGGAACACGTTATCTGGTGTTTTCACCACTCCACAGTTCGTTTGATATGCAGAACCGGCGACATCTTGATTTTCGTGAGATTTCAAGCTGAGATATGCATTTTCTACGATAATCCTGGTGAGACTTCTGTCAGAAGTATGTAGAAACTTCGAGATCGCTCTTATCGAGCTACTTAATGCGAGAAACACGTTATCTGGTTGTTTTCACCACTCCACAGTGCGTTTGATATGCAGAAGCGGCGACATCTTGATTTTCGTGAGATTTCAAGCTGAGGTATGCATTTTCTGCGATAATCTTGGTGAGACTTCTGTCAGAAGTATGCCGAAAAATCATCTAGATCGCTCTTTTCGAGCTATTTAATGCGAGAAACACGTTTTCTGGTGTTTTCAACATTCGACAGTGCGTTTGATATGCAGAACCGCCAATATCTTGGATTTCGTCAGGTTTTAAGCTGAGAAATGCATTTTCTACGATAATCCTGGTGAGACTTCTGTCAGAAGTATGCAGAAACTTCGAGATCGCTCTTTTCGAGCTACTTAATGCGAGGAACACGTTACCTGGTGTTTTCACCACTCCACAGTTCGTTTGATATGCAGAACCGGAGATATCTTGGTTTCGGTCGGGTTTCAAGCTGAGATACGCATTTTCTGCGATAATCTTGGTGAGACTTCAGTCAGAAGTATGCAGAATCATCTAGATCGCACGTTTCGAGCTATCTAATGCGAAAAAACAAGTTTTCTGGTGCTTTCAACATTCCACAGTGCGTTTGATATGCAGAACCGGCGATATCTTGATTTTCGTGGTGTTTCAAGCTGAGGTATGCATTTTCTGCGATAGTCTTGGTGAGACTTCAGTCAGAAGTATGCAGAATCATCTAGATCGCTCTTTTCGAGCTATTTAATGCGAGAAACACGTTTTCTGGTGTATTCACCACTCCACAGTACGTTTGATATGCAGAACCGGCGACATCTTGGATTTCGTCAGGGTTCAAGCTGAGATATGCATTTTCTACGATAATCTTGGTGAGACTTCTGTCAGAAGTATGCAGAATCATCTAGATCGCTCTTTTCGAGCTATTTAATTCGAGAAACACGTTATCTGGTTGTTTTCACCACTCCGCAGTGCGTTTGATATGCAGAAGCGGCCACATCTTGATTTTCGGAGGTTTCAAGCTGAGGTATGCATTTTCTGCGATAATCTTGGTGAGAATTCTGTCAGAAGTATGCAGAATCATCTAGATCGCACGTTTCGAGCTATCTAATGCGAAAAAACAAGTTTTCCGGTGCTTTCAACATTCCACAGTGCGTTTGATATGCAGAACCGGCGTTATCTTGATTTTCGTGGTGTTTCCAGATGAGGTATGCATTTTCTGCGATAGTCTTGGTGAGACTTCAGTCAGGAGTATACAGAATCATCTAGATCGCTCTTTTCGAGCTATTTAATGCGAGGAACACGTTTTCTGGTGTTTTCGCCACCCCACAGTGCGTTTGACATGCAGAACCGGCGACATCTTGGATTTCGTCAGGTTTCAAGCTGAGATATGTATTTTCTACGATAATCTTGGTGAGACTTCTGTCAGAAGTATGTAGAAACTTCGAGATCGCTCTTTTCGAGCTACTTAATGCGAGAAACACGTTATCTGGTGTTTTCACCACTCCACAGTGCGTTTGATATGCAGAACCGCCGACATCTTGGATTTCGTCAGGTTTCAAGCTGAGATATGTATTTTCTACGATAATCTTGGGGAGACTTCTGTCAGAAGTATGTAGAAACTTCGAGATCGCTCTTTTCGAGCTACTTAATGCGAGAAACACGTTATCTGGTGTTTTCACCACCCCGCAGTGCGATTGATATGCAGAACCGGCGACATCTTGATTTTCGTGAGATTTCAAGCTGAGATATGCATTTTCTACGATAATCCTGGTGAGACTTCTGTCAGAAGTATGTAGAAACTTCGAGATTGCACTTTTCGAGCTACTTAATGCGAGAAACAAGTTTTCTGGTGTTTTCGCCACCCCACAGTGCGTTTGATATGCAGAACCGGCGACGTCTTGATTTTCGTGAGATTTCAAGCTGAGATATGCATTTTCTACGATAATCCTGGTGAGACTTCTGTCAGAAGTATGTAGAAACTTCGAGATCGCTCTATTCGAGCTACTTAATGCGAGAAACACGTTATCTGGTGTTTTCACCACCCCACAGTGCGTTTGATATGCAGAACCGGCGACATTTTGATTTTCGTGAGATTTCAAGCTGAGATATGCATTTTCTACGATAATCCTGGTGAGACTTCTGTCAGAAGTATGTAGAAACTTCGAGATCGCTCTCTTCGAGCTACTTCATGCGAGAAACACGTTATCTGGTGTTTTCACCACTCCACTGTGCGTTTGATATGCAGAACCGGCGACATCTTGGATTTCGTCGGGTTTCAAGCTGAGATATGCATTTTCTACAATAATCTTGGTGAGACTTCTGTCAGAAGTATGCAGAAACTTCAAGATCGCTCTTTTCGAGCTACTTAATGCGAGGAACACGTTACCTGGTGTTTTCACCACTCCACAGTTCGTTTGATATGCAGAACCGGAGATATCTTGGTTTCGGTCGGGTTTCAAGCTGAGATACGCATTTTCTTCGATAATCTTGGTGAGACTTCTGTCAGAAGTATGTAGAAACTTCGAGATTGCTCTTTTCGAGCTACTTAATGCGAGAAACAAGTTTTCTGGTGTTTTCGCCACCCCACAGTGCGTTTGATATGCAGAACCGGCGACGTCTTGATTTTCGTGAGATTTCAAGCTGAGATATGCATTTTCTACGATAATCCTGGTGAGAGTTCTGTCAGAAGTATGTAGAAACTTCGAGATCGCTCTATTCGAGCTACTTAATGCGAGAAACACGTTATCTGGTGTTTTCACCACTCCACAGTGCGTTTGATATGCAGAACCGCCGACATCTTGGATTTCGTCAGGTTTCAAGCTGAGATATGTATTTTCTACGATAATCTTGGGGAGACTTCTGTCAGAAGTATGTAGAAACTTCGAGATCGCTCTTTTCGAGCTACTTAATGCGAGAAACACGTTATCTGGTGTTTTCACCACTCCACAGTGCGTTTGATATGCAGAACCGCCGACATCTTGGATTTCGTCAGGTTTCAAGCTGAGATATGTATTTTCTACGATAATCTTGGGGAGACTTCTGTCAGAAGTATGTAGAAACTTCGAGATCGCTCTTTTCGAGCTACTTAATGCGAGAAACACGTTATCTGGTGTTTTCACCACCCCGCAGTGCGATTGATATGCAGAACCGGCGACATCTTGATTTTCGTGAGATTTCAAGCTGAGATATGCATTTTCTACGATAATCCTGGTGAGACTTCTGTCAGAAGTATGTAGAAACTTCGAGATTGCACTTTTCGAGCTACTTAATGCGAGAAACAAGTTTTCTGGTGTTTTCGCCACCCCACAGTGCGTTTGATATGCAGAACCGGCGACGTCTTGATTTTCGTGAGATTTCAAGCTGAGATATGCATTTTCTACGATAATCCTGGTGAGACTTCTGTCAGAAGTATGTAGAAACTTCGAGATCGCTCTATTCGAGCTACTTAATGCGAGAAACACGTTATCTGGTGTTTTCACCACCCCACAGTGCGTTTGATATGCAGAACCGGCGACATTTTGATTTTCGTGAGATTTCAAGCTGAGATATGCATTTTCTACGATAATCCTGGTGAGACTTCTGTCAGAAGTATGTAGAAACTTCGAGATCGCTCTTTTCGAGCTACTTAATGCGAGAAACACGTTATCTGGTGTTTTCACCACTCCACTGTGCGTTTGATATGCAGAACCGGCGACATCTTGGATTTCGTCGGGTTTCAAGCTGAGATATGCATTTTCTACAATAATCTTGGTGAGACTTCTGTCAGAAGTATGCAGAAACTTCAAGATCGCTCTTTTCGAGCTACTTAATGCGAGGAACACGTTACCTGGTGTTTTCACCACTCCACAGTTCGTTTGATATGCAGAACCGGAGATATCTTGGTTTCGGTCGGGTTTCAAGCTGAGATACGCATTTTCTTCGATAATCTTGGTGAGACTTCTGTCAGAAGTATGTAGAAACTTCGAGATTGCTCTTTTCGAGCTACTTAATGCGAGAAACAAGTTTTCTGGTGTTTTCGCCACCCCACAGTGCGTTTGATATGCAGAACCGGCGACGTCTTGATTTTCGTGAGATTTCAAGCTGAGATATGCATTTTCTACGATAATCCTGGTGAGAGTTCTGTCAGAAGTATGTAGAAACTTCGAGATCGCTCTATTCGAGCTACTTAATGCGAGAAACACGTTATCTGGTGTTTTCACCACTCCACAGTGCGTTTGATATGCAGAACCGCCGACATCTTGGATTTCGTCAGGTTTCAAGCTGAGATATGTATTTTCTACGATAATCTTGGGGAGACTTCTGTCAGAAGTATGTAGAAACTTCGAGATCGCTCTTTTCGAGCTACTTAATGCGAGAAACACGTTATCTGGTGTTTTCACACCCCACAGTGCGTTTGATATGCAGAACCGGCGACATCTTTGATTTCGTCAGGGTTCAAGCTGAGATATGCATTTTCTACGATAATCTTGGTGAGACTTCTGTCAGAAGTATGCAGAATCATCTAGATCGCTCTTTTCGAGCTATTTAATTCGAGAAACACGTTATCTGGTTGTTTTCACCACTCCGCAGTGCGTTTGATATGCAGAAGCGGCCACATCTTGATTTTCGGAGGTTTCAAGCTGAGGTATGCATTTTCTGCGATAATCTTGGTGAGACTTCTGTCAGAAGTATGTAGAAACTTCGAGATCGCTCTTTTCGAGCTACTTAATGCGAGAAACACGTTATCTGGTGTTTTCACCACTCCACAGTGCGTTTGATATGCAGAACCGCCGACATCTTGGATTTCGTCAGGTTTCAAGCTGAGATATGTATTTTCTACGATAATCTTGGTGAGACTTCTGTCAGAAGTATGTAGAAACTTCGAGATCGCTCTTTTCGAGCTACTTAATGCGAGAAACACGTTATCTGGTGTTTTCACACCCCACAGTGCGTTTGATATGCAGAACCGGCGACATCTTGGATTTCGTCAGGGTTCAAGCTGAGATATGCATTTTCTACGATAATCTTGGTGAGACTTCTGTCAGAAGTATGCAGAATCATCTAGATCGCTCTTTTCGAGCTATTTAATTCGAGAAACACGTTATCTGGTTGTTTTCACCACTCCACAGTGCGTTTGATATGCAGAACCGGCGTTATCTTGATTTTCGTGGTGTTTCCAGATGAGGTATGCATTTTCTGCGATAGTCTTGGTGAGACTTCAGTCAGGAGTATACAGAATCATCTAGATCGCTCTTTTCGAGCTATTTAATGCGAGGAACACGTTTTCTGGTGTTTTCGCCACCCCACAGTGCGTTTGACATGCAGAACCGGCGACATCTTGGATTTCGTCAGGTTTCAAGCTGAGATATGTATTTTCTACGATAATCTTGGTGAGACTTCTGTCAGAAGTATGTAGAAACTTCGAGATCGCTCTTTTCGAGCTACTTAATGCGAGAAACACGTTATCTGGTGTTTTCACCACTCCACAGTGCGTTTGATATGCAGAACCGCCGACATCTTGGATTTCGTCAGGTTTCAAGCTGAGATATGTATTTTCTACGATAATCTTGGGGAGACTTCTGTCAGAAGAATGTAGAAACTTCGAGATCGCTCTTTTCGAGCTACTTAATGCGAGAAACACGTTATCTGGTGTTTTCACCACCCCGCAGTGCGATTGATATGCAGAACCGGCGACATCTTGATTTTCGTGAGATTTCAAGCTGAGATATGCATTTTCTACGATAATCCTGGTGAGACTTCTGTCAGAAGTATGTAGAAACTTCGAGATTGCTCTTTTCGAGCTACTTAATGCGAGAAACAAGTTTTCTGGTGTTTTCGCCACCCCACAGTGCGTTTGATATGCAGAACCGGCGACGTCTTGATTTTCGTGAGATTTCAAGCTGAGATATGCATTTTCTACGATAATCCTGGTGAGACTTCTGTCAGAAGTATGTAGAAACTTCGAGATCGCTCTATTCGAGCTACTTAATGCGAGAAACACGTTATCTGGTGTTTTCACCACCCCACAGTGCGTTTGATATGCAGAACCGGCGACATTTTGATTTTCGTGAGATTTCAAGCTGAGATATGCATTTTCTACGATAATCCTGGTGAGACTTCTGTCAGAAGTATGTAGAAACTTCGAGATCGCTCTTTTCGAGCTACTTAATGCGAGAAACACGTTATCTGGTGTTTTCACCACTCCACTGTGCGTTTGATATGCAGAACCGGCGACATCTTGGATTTCGTCGGGTTTCAAGCTGAGATATGCATTTTCTACAATAATCTTGGTGAGACTTCTGTCAGAAGTATGCAGAAACTTCAAGATCGCTCTTTTCGAGCTACTTAATGCGAGGAACTCGTTACCTGGTGTTTTCACCACTCCACAGTTCGTTTGATATGCAGAACCGGAGATATCTTGGTTTCGGTCGGGTTTCAAGCTGAGATATGCATTTTCTACGATAATCCTGGTGAGACTTCTGTCAGAAGTATGTAGAAACTTAGAGATCGCTCTTTTCGAGCTACTTAATGCGAGAAACACGTTATCTGGTGTTTTCACCACTCCACAGTGCGTTTGATATGCAGAACCGCCGACATCTTGGATTTCGTCAGGTTTCAAGCTGAGATATGTATTTTCTACGATAATCATGGTGAGACTTCTGTCAGAAGTATGTAGAAACTTCGAGATCGCTCTTTTCGAGCTACTTTTGCGAGAAACACGTTATCTGGTGTTTTCACCACCCCACAGTGCGTTTGATATGCAGAACCGGCGACATCTTGATTTTCGTGAGATTTCAAGCTGAGATATGCATTTTCTACGATAATCCTGGTGAGACTTCTGTCAGAAGTATGTAGAAACTTCGAGATCGCTCTTTTCGAGCTACTTAATGCGAGAAACACGTTATCTGGTGTTTTCACCACTCCACAGTGCGTTTGATATGCAGAACCGGCGACATCTTGGATTTCGTCGGGTTTCAAGCTGAGATATGTATTTTCTACGATAATCTTGGTGAGACTTCTGTCAGAAGTATGTAGAAACTTCGAGATCGCTCTTTTCGAGCTGCTTAATGCGAGAAACACGTTATCTGGTGTTTTCACCACTCCACAGTGCGTTTGATATGCAGAACCGGCGACATCTTGGATTTCGTCAGGTTTCAAGCTGAGATATGTATTTTCTACGATAATCTTGGTGAGACTTCTGTCAGAAGTATGTAGAAACTTCGAGATCGCTCTTTTCGAGCTACTTAATGCGAGAAACACGTTATCTGGTGTTTTCACCACTCCACTGTGCGTTTGATATGCAGAACCGGCGACATCTTGGATTTCGTCGGGTTTCAAGCTGAGATATGCATTTTCTACAATAATCTTGGTGAGACTTCTGTCAGAAGTATGCAGAAAATTCGAGATCGCTCTTTTCGAGCTACTTAATGCGAGGAACACGTTACCTGGTGTTTTCACCACTCCACAGTTCGTTTGATATGCAGAACCGGAGATATCTTGGTTTCGGTCGGGTTTCAAGCTGAGATACGCATTTTCTGCGATAATCTTGGTGAGACTTCAGTCAGAAGTATGCAGAATCATCTAGATCGCTCGTTTCGAGCTATCTAATGCGAAAAAACAAGTTTTCTGGTGCTTTCAACATTCCACAGTGCGTTTGATATGCAGAACCGGCGATATCTTGATTTTCGTGGTGTTTCAAGCTGAGGTATGCATTTTCTGCGATAGTCTTGGTGAGACTTCAGTCAGAAGTATGCAGAATCATCTAGATCGCTCTTTTCGAGCTATTTAATGCGAGAAACGCGTTTTCTGGTGTATTCACCACTCCACAGTACGTTTGATATGCAGAACCGGCGACATCTTGGATTTCGTCAGGGTTCAAGCTGAGATATGCATTTTCTGCGATAATCTTGGTGAGACTTCAGTCAGAAGAATGCAGAATCATCTAGATCGCTCGTTTCGAGATATCTAATGCGAAATACAAGTTTTCTGGTTGTTTTCACCACTCCACAGTACGTTTGATATGCAGAACCGGCGACATCTTCGATTTCGTCGGGATTCAAGCTGAGATATGCATTTTCTGCGATAATCTTGGTGAGACTTCAGTCAGAAGAATGCAGAATCATCTAGATCGCTCGTTTCGAGATATCTAATGCGAAATACACGTTTTCTGGTGCTTTCAACATTCCACAGTGCGTTTGATATGCAGAACCGGCGTTATCTTGATTTTCGTGGTGTTTCCAGCTGAGGTATGCATTTTCTGCGATAGTCTTGGTGAGACTTCAGTCAGAAGTATGCAGAATCATCTAGATCGCTCTTTTCGAGCTATTGAATGCGAGAAACACGTTTTCTGGTGTATTCACCACTCCACAGTACGTTTGATATGCAGAACCGGCGACATCTTGGATTTCGTCAGGTTTCAAGCTGAGATATGTATTTTCTACGATAATCTTGGTGAGACTTCTGTCAGAAGTATGTAGAAACTTCGAGATCGCTCTTTTCGAGCTGCTTAATGCGAGAAACACGTTATCTGGTGTTTTCACCACTCCACAGTGCGTTTGATATGCAGAACCGGCGACATCTTGGATTTCGTCAGGTTTCAAGCTGAGATATGTATTTTCTACGATAATCTTGGTGAGACTTCTGTCAGAAGTATGTAGAAACTTCGAGATCGCTCTTTTCGAGCTACTTTTGCGAGAAACACGTTATCTGGTGTTTTCACCACCCCACAGTGCGTTTCATATGCAGAACCGGCGACATCTTGATTTTCGTGAGATTTCAAGCTGAGATATGCATTTTCTACGATAATCCTGGTGAGACTTCTGTCAGAAGTATGTAGAAACTTCGAGATCGCTCTTTTCGAGCTACTTAATGCGAGAAACACGTTATCTGGTGTTTTCACCACTCCACAGTGCGTTTGATATGCAGAACCGGCGACATCTTGGATTTCGTCGGGTTTCAAGCTGAGATATGTATTTTCTACGATAATCTTGGTGAGACTTCTGTCAGAAGTATGCAGAAACTTCGAGATCGCTCTTTTCGAGCTACTTAATGCGTGAAACACGTTATCTGGTGTTTTCACCACTCCACAGTGCGTTTGATATGCAGAAGCGGCGACATCTTGATTTTCGTGAGATTTCAAGCTGAGGTATGCATTTTCTGCGATAATCTTGGTGAGACTTCTGTCAGAAGTATGCAGAACCATCTAGATCGCTCTTTTCGAGCTATTTAATGCGAGAAACACGTTTTCTGGTGTATTCACCACTCCACAGTACGTTTGATATGCAGAACCGGCGACATCTTGGATTTCGTCAGGTTTCAAGCTGAGATATGTATTTTCTACGATAATCTTGGTGAGACTTCTGTCAGAAGTATGTAGAAACTTCGAGATCGCTCTTTTCGAGCTGCTTAATGCGAGAAACACGTTATCTGGTGTTTTCACCACTCCACAGTGCGTTTGATATGCAGAACCGGCGACATCTTGGATTTCGTCAGGTTTCAAGCTGAGATATGTATTTTCTACGATAATCTTGGTGAGACTTCTGTCAGAAGTATGTAGAAACTTCGAGATCGCTCTTTTCGAGCTACTTAATGCGAGAAACACGTTATCTGGTGTTTTCACCACTCCACTGTGCGTTTGATATGCAGAACCGGCGACATCTTGGATTTCGTCGGGTTTCAAGCTGAGATATGCATTTTCTACAATAATCTTGGTGAGACTTCTGTCAGAAGTATGCAGAAAATTCGAGATCGCTCTTTTCGAGCTACTTAATGCGAGGAACACGTTACCTGGTGTTTTCACCACTCCACAGTACGTTTGACATGCAGAACCGGCGACATCTTCGATTTCGTCGGGTTTCAAGCTGAGATATGCATTTTCTGCGATAATCTTGGTGAGACTTCAGTCAGAAGTATGCAGAATCATCTAGATCGCTCGTTTCGAGATATCTAATGCGAAATACAAGTTTTCTGGGGTTTTCAACATTCCACAGTGCGTTTGATATGCAGAACCGGCGATATCTTGATTTTCGTGGTGTTTCAAGCTGAGGTATGCATTTTCTGCGATAATCTTGGTGAGTCTTCTGTCAGAAGTATGTAGAAACTACGAGATCGCTCTTTTCGAGCTACTTAATGCGAGAAACACGTTTTCTGGTGTATTCACCACTCCACAGTACGTTTGATACGCAGAACCCGCGACAACTTGGATTTCGTCGGGTTTCAAGCTGAGATATGTATTTTCTACGATAATCCTGGTGAGACTTCTGTCAGAAGTATGTAGAAACATCGAGATCGCTCTTTTCGAGCTACTTAATGCGAGAAACACGTTATCTGGTGTTTTCACCACTCCACAGTGCGTTTGATATGCAGTACCGGCGACATCTTGGATTTCGTCGGGTTTCAAGCTGAGATATGCATTTTCTACAATAATCTTGGTGAGACTTCTGTCAGAAGTATGCAGAATCATCTAGATCGCACGTTTCGAGCTACCTAATGCGAAAAAACAAGTTTTCTGGTGCTTTCAACATTCCACAGTGCGTTTGATATGCAGAACCGGCGATATCTTGATTTTCGTGGTGTTTCAAGCTGAGGTATGCATTTTCTGCGATAGTCTTGGTGAGACTTCAGTCAGAAGTATGCAGAATCATCTAGATCGCTCTTGTCGAGCTATTTAATGCGAGAAACACGTTTTCTGGTGTATTCACCACTCCACAGTACGTTTGATATGCAGAACCGGCGACATCTTGGATTTCGTCAGGGTTCAAGCTGAGATATGCATTTTCTACGATAATCTTGGTGAGACTTCTGTCAGAAGTATGCAGAATCATCTAGATCGCTCTTTTCGAGCTATTTAATTCGAGAAACACGTTATCTGGTTGTTTTCACCACTCCACAGTGCGTTTGATATGCAGAAGCGGCCACATCTTGATTTTCGGAGGTTTCAAGCTGAGGTATGCATTTTCTGCGATTATCTTGGTGAGACTTCTGTCAGAAGTATGCAGAATCATCTAGATCGCACGTTTCGAGCAATCTAATGCGAAAAAACAAGTTTTCTGGTGCTTTCAACATTCCACAGTGCGTTTGATATGCAGAACCGGCGTTATCTTGATTTTCGTGGTGTTTCCAGCTGAGGTATGCATTTTCTGCGATAGTCTTGGTGAGACTTCAGTCAGAAGTATGTAGAAACTTCGAGATCGCTCTTTTCGAGCTACTTAATGCGAGAAACACGTTATCTGGTGTTTTCACCACTCCACAGTGCGTTTGATATGCAGAACCGGCGACATCTTGGATTTCGTCGGGTTTCAAGCTGAGATATGCATTTTCTACGATCATCTTGGTGAGACGTCTGTCAGAAGTATGCAGAATCATCGGGATCGCTCTTTTCGTGCTACTTAATGCGAGAAACACGTTATCTGGTGTTTTCACCACACCACAGTGCGTTTGATATGCAGAACCGGCGACATCTTGGATTTCGTCGGGTTACAAGCTGAGATATGCATTTACTACAATAATCTTGGTGAGACTTCTATCAGAAGTATGCAGAAACTTCGAAATCGCTCTTTTCGAGCTACTTAATGCGAGGAACACGTTATCTGGTGTTTTCACCACTCCACAGTTCGTTTGATATGCAGAACCGGAGATATCTTGGTTTCGGTCGGGTTTCAAGCCGAGATATTCATTTTCTGCGATACTCTTGGTGAGTCTTCTGTCAGAAGTATGCAGAATCATCTAGATCGCTCTTTTCGAGCTACTTAATGCGCGAAACACGTTTTCTGGTGTTTTCGCCACCCCACAGTGCGTTTGATATGCAGAACCGGCGACATCTTGATTTTCGTGAGATTTCAAGCTGAGATATGCATTTTCTACGATAATCCTGGTGAGACTTCTGTCAGAAGTATGTAGAAACTTCGAGATCGCTCTTATCGAGCTACTTAATGCGAGAAACACGTTATCTGGTTGTTTTCACCACTCCACAGTGCGTTTGATATGCAGAAGCGGCGACATCTTGATTTTCGTGAGATTTCAAGCTGAGGTATGCATTTTCTGCGATAATCTTTGTGAGACTTCTGTCAGAAGTATGCAGAATCATCTAGATCGCTCTTTTCGAGCTATTTAATGCGAGAAACACGTTTTCTGGTGTTTTCAACATTCGACAGTGCGTTTGATATGCAGAACCGCCAATATCTTGGATTTCGTCAGGTTTCAAGCTGAGAAATGCATTTTCTACGATAATCCTGGTGAGACTTCTGTCAGAAGTATGCAGAAACTTCGAGATCGCTCTTTTCGAGCTACCTAATGCGAGGAACACGTTACCTGGTGTTTTCACCACTCCACAGTTCGTTTGATATGCAGAACCGGAGATATCTTGGTTTCGGTCGGGTTTCAAGCTGAGATACGCATTTTCTGCGATAATCTTGGTGAGACTTCAGTCAGAAGTATGCAGAATCATCTAGATCGCACGTTTCGAGCTATCTAATGCGAAAAAACAAGTTTTCCGGTGCTTTCAACATTCCACAGTGCGTTTGATATGCAAAACCGGCGTTATCTTGATTTTCGTGGTGTTTCCAGATGAGGTATGCATTTTCTGCGATAGTCTTGGTGAGACTTCAGTCAGAAGTATGCAGAATCATCTAGATCGCTCTTTTCGAGCTATTTAATGCGAGAAACACGTTTTCTGGTTGTTTTCACCACTCCGCAGTGAGTTTGATATGCAGAAGCGGCCACATCTTGATTTTCGGAGGTTTCAAGCTGAGGTATGCATTTTCTGCGATAATCTTGGTGAGACTTCTGTCAGAAGTATGCAGAATCATCTAGATCGCACGTTTCGAGCTATCTAATGCGAAAAAACAAGTTTTCCGGTGCTTTCAACATTCCACAGTGCGTTTGATATGCAGAACCGGCGTTATCTTGATTTTCGTGGTGTTTCCAGATGAGGTATGCATTTTCTGCGATAGTCTTGGTGAGACTTCAGTCAGAAGTATGCAGAATCATCTAGATCGCTCTTTTCGAGATATCTAATGCGAAATACAAGTTTTCTGGTGTTTTCAACATTCCACAGTGCGTTTGATATGCAGAACCGGCGATATCTTGATTTTCGTGGTGTTTCAAGCTGAGGTATGCATTTTCTGCGATAATCTTGGTGAGACTTCTGTCAGAAGTATGCAGAATCATCTAGATCGCTCTTTTCGAGCTATTTAATTCGAGAAACACGTTATCTGGTTGTTTTCACCACTCCGCAGTGCGTTTGATATGCAGAAGCGGCCACATCTTGATTTTCGGAGGTTTCAAGCTGAGGTATGCATTTTCTGCGATAATCTTGGTGAGACTTCTGTCAGAAGTATGCAGAATCATCTAGATCGCACGTTTCGAGCTATCTAATGCGAAAAAACAAGTTTTCCGGTGCTTTCAACATTCCACAGTGCGTTTGATATGCAGAACCGGCGTTATCTTGATTTTCGTGGTGTTTCCAGATGAGGTATGCATTTTCTGCGATAGTCTTGGTGAGACTTCAGTCAGAAGTATGCAGAATCATCTAGATCGCTCTTTTCGAGCTATATATTGCGAGAAACACGTTTTCTGGTGTATTCACCACTCCACAGTACGTTTGACATGCAGAACCGGCGACATCTTCGATTTCGTCGGGTTTCAAGCTGAGATATGCATTTTCTGCGATAATCTTGGTGAGACTTCAGTCAGAAGAATGCAGAATCATCTAGATCGCTCGTTTCGAGATATCTAATGCGAAATACAAGTTTTCTGGTGTTTTCAACATTCCACAGTGCGTTTGATATGCAGAACCGGCGATATCTTGATTTTCGTGGTGTTTCAAGCTGAGGTATGCATTTTCTGCGATAATCTTGGTGAGACTTCTGTCAGAAGTATGTAGAAACTTCGAGATCGCTCTTTTCGAGCTACTTAATGCGAGAAACACGTTTTCTGGTGTATTCACCACTCCACAGTACGTTTGATATGCAGAACCCGCGACAACTTGGATTTCGTCGGGTTTCAAGCTGAGATATGTATTTTCTACGATAATCCTGGTGAGACTTCTGTCAGAAGTATGCAGAAACTTCGAGATCGCTCTTTTCGAGCTACTTAATGCGAGGAACACGTTACCTGGTGTTTTCACCACTCCACAGTGCGTTTGATATGCAGAACCGGCGACATCTTGGATTTCGTCGGGTTTCAAGCTGAGATATGCATTTTCTGCGATAATCTTGGTGAGACTTCAGTCAGGAGTATACAGAATCATCTAGATCGCTCTTTTCGAGCTATTTAATGCGAGGAACACGTTTTCTGGTGTTTTCGCCACCCCACAGTGCGTTTGACATGCAGAACCGGCGACATCTTGGATTTCGTCAGGTTTCAAGCTGAGATATGTATTTTCTACGATAATCTTGGTGAGACTTCTGTCAGAAGTATGTAGAAACTTCGAGATCGCTCTTTTCGAGCTACTTAATGCGAGAAACACGTTATCTGGTGTTTTCACCACTCCACAGTGCGTTTGATATGCAGAACCGCCGACATCTTGGATTTCGTCAGGTTTCAAGCTGAGATATGTATTTTCTACGATAATCCTGGTGAGACTTCTGTCAGAAGTATGTAGAAACTTCGAGATCGCTCTTATCGAGCTACTTAATGCGAGAAACACGTTATCTGGTTGTTTTCACCACACCACAGTGCGTTTGATATGCAGAAGCGGCGACATCTTGGATTTCGTCAGGGTTCAAGCTGAGATATGCATTTTCTACGATAATCTTGGTGAGACTTCTGTCAGAAGTATGCAGAATCATCTAGATCGCTCTTTTCGAGCTATTTAATTCGAGAAACACGTTATCTGGTTGTTTTCACCACTCCGCAGTGCGTTTGATATGCAGAAGCGGCCACATCTTGATTTTCGGAGGTTTCAAGCTGAGGTATGCATTTTCTGCGATAATCTTGGTGAGACTTCTGTCAGAAGTATGCAGAATCATCTAGATCGCACGTTTCGAGCTATCTAATGCGAAAAAACAAGTTTTCCGGTGCTTTCATCATTCCACAGTGCGTTTGATATGCAGAACCGGCGTTATCTTGATTTTCGTGGTGTTTCCAGATGAGGTATGCATTTTCTGCGATAGTCTTGGTGAGACTTCAGTCAGAAGTATGCAGAATCATCTAGATCGCTCTTTTCGAGCTATTTAATGCGAGAAACACGTTTTCTGGTGTATTCACCACTCCACAGTACGTTTGACATGCAGAACCGGCGACATCTTCGATTTCGTCGGGTTTCAAGCTGAGATATGCATTTTCTGCGATAATCTTGGTGAGACTTCAGTCAGAAGAATGCAGAATCATCTAGATCGCTCGTTTCAAGATATCTAATGCGAAATACAAGTTTTCTGGTGTTTTCAACATTCCACAGTGCGTTTGATATGCAGAACCGGCGATATCTTGATTTTCGTGGTGTTTCAAGCTGAGGTATGCATTTTCTGCGATAATCTTGGTGAGACTTCTGTCAGAAGTATGTAGAAACTTCGAGATCGCTCTTTTCGAGCTACTTAATGCGAGAAACACGTTTTCTGGTGTATTCACCACTCCACAGTACGTTTGATATGCAGAACCCGCGACAACTTGGATTTCGTCGGGTTTCAAGCTGAGATATGTATTTTCTGCGATAATCTTGGTGAGACTTCAGTCAGGAGTATACAGAATCATCTAGATCGCTCTTTTCGAGCTATTTATTGCGAGGAACACGTTTTCTGGTGTTTTCGCCACCCCACAGTGCGTTTGACATGCAGAACCGGCGACATCTTGGATTTCGTCAGGTTTCAAGCTGAGATATGTATTTTCTACGATAATCTTGGTGAGACTTCTGTCAGAAGTATGTAGAAACTTCGAGATCGCTCTTTTCGAGCTACTTAATGCGAGAAACACGTTATCTGGTGTTTTCACCACTCCACAGTGCGTTTGATATGCAGAACCGGCGACATCTTGGATTTCGTCAGGTTTCAAGCTGAGATATGTATTTTCTACGATAATCTTGGTGAGACTTCTGTCAGAAGTATGTAGAAACTTCGAGATCGCTCTTTTCGAGCTACTTAATGCGAGAAACACGTTATCTGGTGTTTTCACCACCCCACAATGCGTTTGATATGCAGAACCGGCGACATCTTGATTTTCGTGAGATTTCAAGCTGAGATATGCATTTTCTACGATAATCCTGGTGAGACTTCTGTCAGAAGTATGTAGAAACTTCGAGATTGCTCTTTTCGAGCTACTTAATGCGAGAAACAAGTTTTCTGGTGTTTTCGCCACCCCACAGTGCGTTTGATATGCAGAACCGGCGACATCTTGATTTTCGAGAGATTTCAAGCTGAGATATGCATTTTCTACGATAATCCTGGTGAGACTTCTGTCAGAAGTATGTAGAAACTTCGAGATCGCTCTATTCTAGCTACTTAATGCGAGAAACACGTTATCTGGTGTTTTCACCACTCCACAGTGCGTTTGATATGCAGAACCGCCGACATCTTGGATTTCGTCAGGTTTCAAGCTGAGATATGTATTTTCTACGATAATCTTGGTGAGACTTCTGTCAGAAGTATGTAGAAACTTCGAGATCGCTCTTTTCGAGCTACTTAATGCGAGAAACACGTTATCTGGTGTTTTCACCACCCCACAGTGCGTTTGATATGCAGAACCGGCGACATCTTGATTTTCGTGAGATTTCAAGCTGAGATATGCATTTTCTACGATAATCCTGGTGAGACTTCTGTCAGAAGTATGTAGAAACTTCGAGATCGCTCTTTTCGAGCTACTTAATGCGAGAAACACGTTATCTGGTGTTTTCACCACTCCACAGTGCGTTTGATATGCAGAACCGGCGACATCCTGGATTTCGTCGGGTTTCAAGCTGAGATATGTATTTTCTACGATAATCTTGGTGAGACTTCTGTCAGAAGTATGCAGAAACTTCGAGATCGCTCTTTTCGAGCTACTTAATGCGTGAAACACGTTATCTGGTGTTTTCACCACTCCACAGTGCGTTTGATATGCAGAAGCGGCGACATCTTGGATTTCGTCAGGTTTCAAGCTGAGATATGTATTTTCTACGATAATCTTGGTGAGACTTCTGTCAGAAGTATGTAGAAACTTCGAGATCGCTCTTTTCGAGCTACTTAATGCGAGAAACACGTTATCTGGTGTTTTCACCACTCCACAGTGCGTTTGATATGCAGAACCGGCGACATCTTGGATTTCGTCAGGTTTCAAGCTGAGATATGTATTTTCTACGATAATCTTGGTGAGACTTCTGTCAGAAGTATGTAGAAACTTCGAGATCGCTCTTTTCGAGCTACTTAATGCGAGAAACACGTTATCTGGTGTTTTCACCACTCCACAGTGCGTTTGATATGCAGAACCGGCGACATCTTGGATTTCGTCGGGTTTCAAGCTGAGATATGCATTTTCTACAATAATCTTGGTGAGACTTCTGTCAGAAGTATGCAGAAACTTCGAGATCGCTCTTTTCGAGCTACTTAATGCGAGGAACACGTTACCTGGTGTTTTCACCACTCCACAGTTCGTTTGATATGCAGAACCGGAGATATCTTGGTTTCGGTCGGGTGTCAAGCTGAGATACGCATTTTCTGCGATAATCTTGGTGAGACTTCAGTCAGAAGTATGCAGAATCATCTAGATCGCACGTTTCGAGCTATCTAATGCGAAAAAACAAGTTTTCTGGTGCTTTCAACATTCCACAGTGCGTTTGATATGCAGAACCGGCGATATCTTGATTTTCGTGGTGTTTCAAGCTGAGGTATGCATTTTCTGCGATAGTCTTGGTGAGACTTCAGTCAGAAGTATGCAGAATCATCTAGATCGCTCTTTTCGAGCTATTTAATGCGAGAAACACGTTTTCTGGTGTATTCACCACTCCACAGTACGTTTGATATGCAGAACCGGCGACATCTTGGATTTCGTCAGGGTTCAAGCTGAGATATGCATTTTCTACGATAATCTTGGTGAGACTTCTGTCAGAAGTATGCAGAATCATCTAGATCGCTCTTTTCGAGCTATTTAATTCGAGAAACACGTTATCTGGTTGTTTTCACCACTCCACAGTGCGTTTGATATGCAGAAGCGGCCACATCTTGATTTGCGGAGGTTTCAAGCTGAGGTATGCATTTTCTGCGATAATCTTGGTGAGACTTCTGTCAGAAGTATGCAGAATCATCTAGATCGCACGTTTCGAGCTATCTAATGCGAAAAGACAAGTTTTCTGGTGCTTTCAACATTCCACAGTGCGTTTGATATGCAGAACCGGCGTTATCTTGATTTTCGTGGTGTTTCAAGCTGAGGTATGCATTTTCTGCGATAGTCTTGGTGAGACTTCAGTCAGAAGTATGCAGAATCATCTAGATCGCTCTTTTCGAGCTATTTAATGCGAGAAACACGTTTTCTGGTGTATTCACCACTCCACAATACGTTTGACATGCAGAACCGGCGACATCTTCGATTTCGTCGGGTTTCAAGCTGAGATATGCATTTTCTACAATAATCTTGGTGAGACTTCTGTCAGAAGTATGCAGAAACTCCGAGATCGCTCTTTTCGAGCTACTTAATGCGAGGAACACGTTATCTGGTGTTTTCACCACTCCACAGTTCGTTTGATACGCAGAACCGGAGATATCTTGGTTTCGGTCGGGTTTCAAGCTGAGATATGCATTTTCTACGATCATCTTGGTGAGACGTCTGTCAGAAGTATGCAGAATCATCGGGATCGCTCTTTTCGTGCTACTTAATGCGAGAAACACGTTATCTGGTGTTTTCACCACTCCACAGTGCGTTTGATATGCAGAACCGGCGACATCTTGGATTTCGTCGGGTTTCAAGCTGAGATATGCATTTTCTACAATAATCTTGGTGAGACTTCTGTCAGAAGTATGCAGAAACTCCGAGATCGCTCTTTTCGAGCTACTTAATGCGAGGAACACGTTATCTGGTGTTTTCACCACTCCACAGTTCGTTTGATATGCAGAACCGGAGATATCTTGGTTTCGGTCGGGTTTCAAGCCGAGATATTCATTTTCTGCGATACTCTTGGTGAGTCTTCTGTCAGAAGTATGCAGAATCATCTAGATCGCTCTTTTCGAGCTACTTAATGCGAGAAACACGTTTTCTGGTGTTTTCACCACTCCACAGTCCGTTTGATGTGCAGAACCGGAGATAACATGGTTTTCGTGAGGTTTGAAGCTGAGATATGCATTTTCTGCGATAATCTTGGTGAGACTTCAGTCAGAAGAATGCAGAATCATCTAGATCGCTCTTTTCGAGCTATTTAAAGCGAGAAACACGTTATCTGGTGCTTTCACCACTTCACAGTGCGTTTGATATGCAGAACAGGCGACATCTTGGCTTTCTTCGGGTATCAAGCTGAGATATGCATTTTCTACGATAATCATGGTGAGACTTCTCTCAGAAGTATGCAGAATCATCGTGATCGTGCTTTTCGAGCTATTTAATTCGAGAAACACGTTATCTGGTGTTTTCACCACTCCACAGTGCGTTTGACATGCAGAACCGGCGACATCTGGGAATTCGTCGGGTTCACGCTGAGATATGCATTTTCTTATATAATCTTGGTGAGACCTCTGTCAGAAGTATGCAGAATCATCTAGATCGCTCTTTTCGAGCTATTTAATGCGAGAAACACGTTTTCTGGTGTATTCACCACTCCACAGTACGTTTCACATGCAGAACCGTAGATATCTCGGTTTCGGTCGGGTTTCAAGCTGAGATATGCATTTTCTACCATAATCTTGGTTAGACGTCTGTCAGAAGTATGCAGAATCATCGGGATCGCTCTTATCGTGCTACTTAATGCGAGAAACACGTTATCTGGTGTTTTCACCACTCCACAGTGCGTTTGGCATGCAGAACCGGCGACATCTTGGATTTCGTCGGGTTCACGCTGTGATATGCATTTTCTACGATAATCTTGGTGAGACCTCTGTCAGAAGTATGCAGAATCATCTAGATCGCTCTTTTCGAGCAACTTAATGCGAGAAACACGTTTTCTGGTGTATTCACCACTCCACAGTACGTTTGATATGCAGAACCCGCGACAACTTGGATTTCGTCGGGTTTCAAGCTGAGATATGTATTTTCTACGATAATCCTGGTGAGACTTCTGTCAGAAGTATGCAGAAACTTCGAGATCGCTCTTTTCGAGCTACTTAATGCGAGGAACACGTTACCTGGTGTTTTCACCACTCCACAGTGCGTTTGATATGCAGAACCGGCGACATCTTGGATTTCGTCGGGTTTCAAGCTGAGATATGCATTTTCTGCGATAATCTTGGTGAGACTTCAGTCAGGAGTATACAGAATCATCTAGATCGCTCTTTTCGAGCTATTTAATGCGAGGAACACGTTTTCTGGTGTTTTCGCCACCCCACAGTGCGTTTGACATGCAGAACCGGCGACATCTTGGATTTCGTCAGGTTTCAAGCTGAGATATGTATTTTCTACGATAATCTTGGTGAGACTTCTGTCAGAAGTATGTAGAAACTTCGAGATCGCTCTTTTCGAGCTACTTAATGCGAGAAACACGTTATCTGGTGTTTTCACCACTCCACAGTGCGTTTGATATGCAGAACCGCCGACATCTTGGATTTCGTCAGGTTTCAAGCTGAGATATGTATTTTCTACGATAATCTTGGTGAGACTTCTGTCAGAAGTATGTAGAAACTTCGAGATCGCTCTTTTCGAGCTACTTAATGCGAGAAACACGTTATCTGGTGTTTTCACCACCCCACAGTGCGTTTGATATGCAGAACCGGCGACATCTTGGATTTCGTCAGGTTTCAAGCTGAGATATGTATTTTCTACGATAATCCTGGTGAGATTTCTGTCAGAAGTATGTAGAAACTTCGAGATCGCTCTATTCGAGCTACTTAATGCGAGAAACACGTTATCTGGTGTTTTCACCACTCCACAGTGCGTTTGATATGCAGAACCGCCGACATCTTGGATTTCGTCAGGTTTCAAGCTGAGATATGTATTTTCTACGATAATCTTGGTGAGACTTCTGTCAGAAGTATGCAGAAACTTCGAAATCGCTCTTTTCGAGCTACTTAATGCGAGGAACACGTTATCTGGTGTTTTCACCACTCCACAGTTCGTTTGATATGCAGAACCGGAGATATCTTGGTTTCGGTCGGGTTTCAAGCCGAGATATTCATTTTCTGCGATACTCTTGGTGAGTCTTCTGTCAGAAGTATGCAGAATCATCTAGATCGCTCTTTTCGAGCTACTTAATGAGCGAAACACGTTTTCTGGTGTTTTCGCCACCCCACAGTGCGTTTGATATGCAGAACCGGCGACATCTTGATTTTCGTGAGATTTCAAGCTGAGATATGCATTTTCTACGATAATCCTGGTGAGACTTCTGTCAGAAGTATGTAGAAACTTCGAGATCGCTCTTATCGAGCTACTTAATGCGAGAAACACGTTATCTGGTTGTTTTCACCACACCACAGTGCGTTTGATATGCAGAAGCGGCGACATCTTGATTTTCGTGAGATTTCAAGCTGAGGTATGCATTTTCTGCGATAGTCTTGGTGAGACTTCAGTCAGAAGTATGCAGAATCATCTAGATCGCTCTTTTCGAGCTATTTAATGCGAGAAACACGTTTTCTGGTGTATTCACCACTCCACAGTACGTTTGATATGCAGAACCGGCGACATCTTGGATTTCGTCAGGGTTCAAGCTGAGATATGCATTTTCTACGATAATCTTGGTGAGACTTCTGTCAGAAGTATGCAGAATCATCTAGATCGCTCTTTTCGAGCTATTTAATTCGAGAAACACGTTATCTGGTTGTTTTCACCACTCCGCAGTGCGTTTGATATGCAGAAGCGGCCACATCTTGATTTTCGGAGGTTTCAAGCTGAGGTATGCATTTTCTGCGATAATCTTGGTGAGACTTCTGTCAGAAGTATGCAGAATCATCTAGATCGCACGTTTCGAGCTATCTAATGCGAAAAAACAAGTTTTCCGGTGCTTTCAACATTCCACAGTGCGTTTGATATGCAGAACCGGCGTTATCTTGATTTTCGTGGTGTTTCCAGATGAGGTATGCATTTTCTGCGATAGTCTTGGTGAGACTTCAGTCAGAAGTATGCAGAATCTTCTAGATCGCTCTTTTCGAGCTATTTAATGCGAGAAACACGTTTTCTGGTGTATTCACCACTCCACAGTACGTTTGACATGCAGAACCTGCGACATTTTCGATTTCGTCGGGTTTCAAGCTGAGATATGCATTTTCTGCGATAATCTTGGTGAGACTTCAGTCAGAAGAATGCAGAATCATCTAGATCGCTCGTTTCAAGATATCTAATGCGAAATACAAGTTTTCTGGTGTTTTCAACATTCCACAGTGCGTTTGATATGCAGAACCGGCGATATCTTGATTTTCGTGGTGTTTCAAGCTGAGGTATGCATTTTCTGCGATAATCTTGGTGAGACTTCTGTCAGAAGTATGTAGAAACTTCGAGATCGCTCTTTTCGAGCTACTTAATGCGAGAAACACGTTTTCTGGTGTATTCACCACTCCACAGTACGTTTGATATGCAGAACCCGCGACAACTTGGATTTCGTCGGGTTTCAAGCTGAGATATGTATTTTCTGCGATAATCTTGGTGAGACTTCAGTCAGGAGTATACAGAATCATCTAGATCGCTCTTTTCGAGCTATTTAATGCGAGGAACACGTTTTCTGGTGTTTTCGCCACCCCACAGTGCGTTTGACATGCAGAACCGGCGACATCTTGGATTTCGTCAGGTTTCAAGCTGAGATATGTATTTTCTACGATAATCTTGGTGAGACTTCTGTCAGAAGTATGTAGAAACTTCGAGATCGCTCTTTTCGAGCTACTTAATGCGAGAAACACGTTATCTGGTGTTTTCACCACTCCACAGTGCGTTTGATATGCAGAACCGCCGACATCTTGGATTTCGTCAGGTTTCAAGCTGAGATATGTATTTTCTACGATAATCTTGGTGAGACTTCTGTCAGAAGTATGTAGAAACTTCGAGATCGCTCTTTTCGAGCTACTTAACGCGAGAAACACGTTATCTGGTGTTTTCACCACCCCACAATGCGTTTGATATGCAGAACCGGCGACATCTTGATTTTCGTGAGATTTCAAGCTGAGATATGCATTTTCTACGATAATCCTGGTGAGACTTCTGTCAGAAGTATGTAGAAACTTCGAGATTGCTCTTTTCGAGCTACTTAATGCGAGAAACAAGTTTTCTGGTGTTTTCGCCACCCCACAGTGCGTTTGATATGCAGAACCGGCGACATCTTGATTTTCGGGAGATTTCAAGCTGAGATATGCATTTTCTACGATAATCCTGGTGAGACTTCTGTCAGAAGTATGTAGAAACTTCGAGATCGCTCTATTCGAGCTACTTAATGCGAGAAACACGTTATCTGGTGTTTTCACCACTCCACAGTGCGTTTGATATGCAGAACCGCCGACATCTTGGATTTCGTCAGGTTTCAAGCTGAGATATGTATTTTCTACGATAATCTTGGTGAGACTTCTGTCAGAAGTATGTAGAAACTTCGAGATCGCTCTTTTCGAGCTACTTAATGCGAGAAACACGTTATCTGGTGTTTTCACCACCCCACAGTGCGTTTGATATGCAGAACCGGCGACATCTTGATTTTCGTGAGATTTCAAGCTGAGATATGCATTTTCTGCGATAATCCTGGTGAGACTTCTGTCAGAAGTATGTAGAAACTTCGAGATCGCTCTTTTCGAGCTACTTAATGCGAGAAACACGTTATCTGGTGTTTTCACCACTCCACAGTGCGTTTGATATGCAGAACCGGCGACATCTTGGATTTCGTCGGGTTTCAAGCTGAGATATGTATTTTCTACGATAATCTTGGTGAGACTTCTGTCAGAAGTATGCAGAAACTTCGAGATCGCTCTTTTCGAGCTACTTAATGCGTGAAACACGTTATCTGGTGTTTTCACCACTCCACAGTGCGTTTGATATGCAGAAGCGGCGACATCTTGATTTTCGTGAGATTTCAAGCTGAGGTATGCATTTTCTGCGATAATCTTGGTGAGACTTCTGTCAGAAGTATGCAGAATCATCTAGATCGCTCTTTTCGAGCTATTTAATGCGAGAAACACGTTTTCTTGTGTATTCACCACTCCACAGTACGTTTGATATGCAGAACCGGCGACATCTTGGATTTCGTCAGGTTTCAAGCTGAGATATGTATTTTCTACGATAATCTTGGTGAGACTTCTGTCAGAAGTATGTAGAAACTTCGAGATCGCTCTTTTCGAGCTACTTAATGCGAGAAACACGTTATCTGGTGTTTTCACCACTCCACAGTGCGTTTGATATGCAGAACCCGCGACAACTTGGATTTCGTCGGGTTTCAAGCTGAGATATGTATTTTCTGCGATAATCTTGGTGAGACTTCAGTCAGGAGTATACAGAATCATCTAGATCGCTCTTTTCGAGCTATTTAATGCGAGGAACACGTTTTCTGGTGTTTTCGCCACCCCACAGTGCGTTTGACATGCAGAACCGGCGACATCTTGGATTTCGTCAGGTTTCAAGCTGAGATATGTATTTTCTACGATAATCTTGGTGAGACTTCTGTCAGAAGTATGTAGAAACTTCGAGATCGCTCTTTTCGAGCTACTTAATGCGAGAAACACGTTATCTGGTGTTTTCACCACTCCACAGTGCGTTTGATATGCAGAACCGCCGACATCTTGGATTTCGTCAGGTTTCAAGCTGAGATATGTATTTTCTACGATAATCTTGGTGAGACTTCTGTCAGAAGTATGTAGAAACTTCGAGATCGCTCTTTTCGAGCTACTTAATGCGAGAAACACGTTATCTGGTGTTTTCACCACCCCACAATGCGTTTGATATGCAGAACCGGCGACATCTTGATTTTCGTGAGATTTCAAGCTGAGATATGCATTTTCTACGATAATCCTGGTGAGACTTCTGTCAGAAGTATGTAGAAACTTCGAGATTGCTCTTTTCGAGCTACTTAATGCGAGAAACAAGTTTTCTGGTGTTTTCGCCACCCCACAGTGCGTTTGATATGCAGAACCGGCGACATCTTGATTTTCGTGAGATTTCAAGCTGAGATATGCATTTTCTACGATAATCCTGGTGAGACTTCTGTCAGAAGTATGTAGAAACTTCGAGATCGCTCTATTCGAGCTACTTAATGCGAGAAACACGTTATCTGGTGTTTTCACCACTCCACAGTGCGTTTGATATGCAGAACCGCCGACATCTTGGATTTCGTCAGGTTTCAAGCTGAGATATGTATTTTCTACGATAATCTTGGTGAGACTTCTGTCAGAAGTATGTAGAAACTTCGAGATCGCTCTTTTCGAGCTACTTAATGCGAGAAACACGTTATCTGGTGTTTTCACCACCCCACAGTGCGTTTGATATGCAGAACCGGCGACATCTTGATTTTCGTGAGATTTCAAGCTGAGATATGCATTTTCTGCGATAATCCTGGTGAGACTTCTGTCAGAAGTATGTAGAAACTTCGAGATCGCTCTTTTCGAGCTACTTAATGCGAGAAACACGTTATCTGGTGTTTTCACCACTCCACAGTGCGTTTGATATGCAGAACCGGCGACATCTTGGATTTCGTCGGGTTTCAAGCTGAGATATGTATTTTCTACGATAATCTTGGTGAGACTTCTGTCAGAAGTATGCAGAAACTTCGAGATCGCTCTTTTCGAGCTACTTAATGCGTGAAACACGTTATCTGGTGTTTTCACCACTCCACAGTGCGTTTGATATGCAGAAGCGGCGACATCTTGATTTTCGTGAGATTTCAAGCTGAGGTATGCATTTTCTGCGATAATCTTGGTGAGACTTCTGTCAGAAGTATGCAGAATCATCTAGATCGCTCTTTTCGAGCTATTTAATGCGAGAAACACGTTATCTGGTGTTTTCACCACTCCACAGTGCGTTTGATATGCAGAACCGGCGACATCTTGGATTTCGTCAGGTTTCAAGCTGAGATATGTATTTTCTACGATAATCTTGGTGAGACTTCTGTCAGAAGTATGTAGAAACTTCGAGATCGCTCTTTTCGAGCTACTTAATGCGAGAAACACGTTATCTGGTGTTTTCACCACTCCACAGTGCGTTTGATATGCAGAACCGGCGACATCTTGGATTTCGTCAGGTTTCAAGCTGAGATATGTATTTTCTACGATAATCTTGGTGAGACTTCTGTCAGAAGTATGTAGAAACTTCGAGATCGCTCTTTTCGAGCTACTTAATGCGAGAAACACGATATCTGGTGTTTTCACCACTCCACTGTGCGTTTGATATGCAGAACCGGCGACATCTTGGATTTCGTCGGGTTTCAAGCTGAGATATGCATTTTCTACAATAATCTTGGTGAGACTTCTGTCAGAAGTATGCAGAAACTTCGAGATCGCTCTTTTCGAGCTACTTAATGCGAGGAACACGTTACCTGGTGTTTTCACCACTCCACAGTTCGTTTGATATGCAGAACCGGAGATATCTTGGTTTCGGTCGGGTGTCAAGCTGAGATACGCATTTTCTGCGATAATCTTGGTGAGACTTCAGTCAGAAGTATGCAGAATCATCTAGATCGCACGTTTCGAGCTATCTAATGCGAAAAAACAAGTTTTCTGGTGCTTTCAACATTCCACAGTGCGTTTGATATGCAGAACCGGCGATATCTTGATTTTCGTGGTGTTTCAAGCTGAGGTATGCATTTTCTGCGATAGTCTTGGTGAGACTTCAGTCAGAAGTATGCAGAATCATCTAGATCGCTCTTTTCGAGCTATTTAATGCGAGAAACACGTTTTCTGGTGTATTCACCACTCCACAGTACGTTTGATATGCAGAACCGGCGACATCTTGGATTTCGTCAGGGTTCAAGCTGAGATATGCATTTTCTACGATAATCTTGGTGAGACTTCTGTCAGAAGTATGCAGAATCATCTAGATCGCTCTTTTCGAGCTATTTAATTCGAGAAACACGTTATCTGGTTGTTTTCACCACTCCACAGTGCGTTTGATATGCAGAAGCGGCCACATCTTGATTTGCGGAGGTTTCAAGCTGAGGTATGCATTTTCTGCGATAATCTTGGTGAGACTTCTGTCAGAAGTATGCAGAATCATCTAGATCGCACGTTTCGAGCTATCTAATGCGAAAAAACAAGTTTTCTGGTGCTTTCAACATTCCACAGTGCGTTTGATATGCAGAACCGGCGTTATCTTGATTTTCGTGGTGTTTCAAGCTGAGGTATGCATTTTCTGCGATAGTCTTGGTGAGACTTCAGTCAGAAGTATGCAGAATCATCTAGATCGCTCTTTTCGAGCTATTTAATGCGAGAAACACGTTTTCTGGTGTATTCACCACTCCACTATACGTTTGACATGCAGTACCGGCGACATCTTCGATTTCGTCGGGTTTCAAGCTGAGATATGCATTTTCTACAATAATCTTGGTGAGACTTCTGTCAGAAGTATGCAGAAACTCCGAGATCGCTCTATTCGAGCTACTTAATGCGAGGAACACGTTATCTGGTGTTTTCACCACTCCACAGTTCGTTTGATACGCAGAACCGGAGATATCTTGGTTTCGGTCGGGTTTCAAGCTGAGATATGCATTTTCTACGATCATCTTGGTGAGACGTCTGTCAGAAGTATGCAGAATCATCGGGATCGCTCTTTTCGTGCTACTTAATGCGAGAAACACGTTATCTGGTGTTTTCACCACTCCACAGTGCGTTTGATATGCAGAACCGGCGACATCTTGGATTTCGTCGGGTTTCAAGCTGAGATATGCATTTTCTACAATAATCTTGGTGAGACTTCTGTCAGAAGTATGCAGAAACTCCGAGATCGCTCTTTTCGAGCTACTTAATGCGAGGAACACGTTATCTGGTGTTTTCACCACTCCACAGTTCGTTTGATATGCAGAACCGGAGATATCTTGGTTTCGGTCGGGTTTCAAGCCGAGATATTCATTTTCTGCGATACTCTTGGTGAGTCTTCTGTCAGAAGTATGCAGAATCATCTAGATCGCTCTTTTCGAGCTACTTAATGCGAGAAACACGTTTTCTGGTGTTTTCACCACTCCACAGTCCGTTTGATGTGCAGAACCGGAGATAACATGGTTTTCGTGAGGTTTGAAGCTGAGATATGCATTTTCTGCGATAATCTTGGTGAGACTTCAGTCAGAAGAATGCAGAATCATCTAGATCGCTCTTTTCGAGCTATTTAAAGCGAGAAACACGTTATCTGGTGCTTTCACCACTTCACAGTGCGTTTGATATGCAGAACAGGCGACATCTTGGCTTTCTTCGGGTATCAAGCTGAGATATGCATTTTCTACGATAATCATGGTGAGACTTCTCTCAGAAGTATGCAGAATCATCGTGATCGTGCTTTTCGAGCTATTTAATTCGAGAAACACGTTATCTGGTGTTTTCACCACTCCACAGTGCGTTTGACATGCAGAACCGGCGACATCTGGGAATTCGTCGGGTTCACGCTGAGATATGCATTTTCTTATATAATCTTGGTGAGACCTCTGTCAGAAGTATGCAGAATCATCTAGATCGCTCTTTTCGAGCTATTTAATGCGAGAAACACGTTTTCTGGTGTATTCACCACTCCACAGTACGTTTCACATGCAGAACCGTAGATATCTCGGTTTCGGTCGGGTTTCAAGCTGAGATATGCATTTTCTACCATAATCTTGGTTAGACGTCTGTCAGAAGTATGCAGAATCATCGGGATCGCTCTTATCGTGCTACTTAATGCGAGGAGCACGTTATCTGGTGTTTTCACCACTCCACAGTTCGTTTGATACGCAGAACCGGAGATATCTTGGTTTCGGTCGGGTATCAAGCTGAGATATGCATTTTCTATGATAATCTTGGTGGGATGTCTGTCAGAAGTATGCAAAATCATCGGGATCGCTCTGTTCGAGCTATGTAATGCGAGAAACACGTTATCTGGTGTTTTCACCACTCCACAGTGCGTTTGATATGCAGAACCGGCGACATCTTGAGTTTCGTGAGATTTCAAGCTGAGATATGCATTTTCTACGATCATCTTGGTGAGACATCTGTCAGAAGTATGCAGAATCTTCGAGATCGCTCTTTTCGAGCTACTTAATGCGAGAAACACGTTATCTGGTGTTTTCACCACTCCACAGTGCGTTTGGCATGCAGAACCGGCGACATCTTGGATTTCGTCGGGTTCACGCTGTGATATGCATTTTCTACGATAATCTTGGTGAGACCTCTGTCAGAAGTATGCAGAATCATCTAGATCGCTCTTTTCGAGCTATTTAATGCGAGAAACACGTTTTCTGGTGTATTCACCACTCCACAGTACGTTTGACATGCAGAACCGTACATATCTCGGTTTCGGTCGGGTTTCAAGCTGAGATATGCATTTTCTACCATAATCTTGGTTAGACGTCTGTCAGAAGTATGCAGAATCATCGGGATCGCTCTTTTCGTGCTACTTAATGCAAGGAACACGTTATCTGGTGTTTTCACCACTCCACAGTTCGTTTGATACGCAGAACCGGAGATATCTTGGTTTCGGTCGGGTTTCAAGCTGAGATATGCATTTTCTACGATAATCTTGGTGAGATGCCTGTCAGAAGTATGCAAAATCATCGGGATCGCGCTTTTCGAGCTATTTAATGCGAGAAACGCGTTATCTGGTGTTTTCACCACTCCACAGTGCGTTTGAAATGCAGAACCGGCGACATCTTGGCTTTCTTCGGGTATCAAGCTGAGATATGCATTTTCTACGATAATCTTGGTGAGACTTCTCTCAGAAGTATGCAGAATCATCGGGATCGCGCTTTTCGAGCTATTTAATGCGAGAAACACGTTATCTGGTTGTTTTCACCACTCCACAGTGCGTTTGATATGCAGAACCGGCGACATCTTGAGTTTCGTGAGATTTCAAGCTGAGATATGCATTTTCTACGATAATCTTGGTGAGACTTCTGTCAGAAGTATGCAGAATCTTCGAGATCGCTCTTTTCGAGCTAATTAATGCGAGAAACACGTTATCTGGTGTTTTCACCACTCCACAGTGCGTTTGATATGCAGAACCGGCGACATCTTGGCTTTCTACGGGTATCAAGCTGAGATATGCTTTTTCTACGATAATCTTGGTGAGACTTCTCTCAGAAGTATGCAGAATCATCGGGATCGCGCTTTTCGAGCTATTTAATGCGAGAAACACGTTATCTGGTTGTTTTCACCACTCCACAGTGCGTTTGAAATGCAGAACCGGCGACATCTTGGCTTTCTTCGGGTATCAAGCTGAGATATGCATTTTCTACGATAATCTTGGTGAGACTTCTGTCAGAAGTATGCAGAATCATCGGGATCGCTCATTTCGAGCGATTTAATGCGAGAAACACGTTATCTGGTTTTTTCACCACTCCACAGTGCGTTTGACATGCAGAACCGGCGACATCTTGGATTTCGTCGGGGTTCAAGCTGAGATATGCATTTTCTACGATAATCTTGGTGAGACTTCTGCCAGAAGTATGCAGAATCTTCGAGAACGCTCTTTTCGAGCTACTTAATGCGAGAAACACGTTATCTGGTGTTTTCACCACTCCACAGATCGTTTGACATGCAGAACCGGCGACATCTTGGATTTCGTCGGGGTTCACGCTGAGATATGCATTTTCTGCGATAATCTTGGTGAGACCTCTGTCAGAGGTATGCAGAATCATCTAGATCGCTCTTTTCGAGCTATTTAATGCGAGAAACACGTTTTCTGGTGTATTCACCACTCCACAGTGCGTTTGACATGCAGAACCGGAGATATCTTGGTTTCGGTCGGGTTTCAAGCTGAGATATGCATGTACTACGATAATCCTGGTGAGACTTCTGTCAGAAGTATGCAGAATCATCGGGATCGCTCTTTTCGAGCTATTTAATGCGAGAAACACGTTATTTGGTTTTTTCACCACTCCACAGTGCGTTTGACATGCAGAACCGGCGACATCTTGGATTTCGTCGGGGTTCAAGCTGAGATATGCATTTTCTACGATAATCTTGGTGAGACTTCTGTCAGAAGTATGCAGAATCATCGGGATCGCTCTTTTCGAGCTATTTAATGCGAGAAACACGTTATCTGGTGTTTTCACCACTCCACAGTGCGTTTGACATGCAGAACCGGCGACATCTTGGATTTCGTCGGGGTTCAAGCTGAGATATGCATTTTCTACGATAATCTTGGTGAGACCTCTGTCAGAAGTTTGCAGAATCATCTAGATCGCTCTTTTCGTGCTATTTAATGCGAGAAACACGTTTTCTGGTGTATTCACCACTCCACAGTGCGTTTGACACGCAGAACCGTAGATATCTTGGTTTCGGTCGGGTTTCAAGCTGAGATATGCATTTTCTATCATAATCTGGGTTAGACGTCTGTCAGAAGTATGCAAAATCATCGGGATCGCCCTTTTCCTGCTACTTAATGCGAGGAACACGTTATCTGGTGTTTTTACCACTCCACAGATCGTTTGACATGCAGAACCGGCGACATCTTGGTTTCGGGCGGGTTTCAAGCTGAGATATGCATTTTCTACGATAATCTTGGTGAGATGTCTGTCAGAAGTATGCAAAATCATCGGGATCGCTCTTTTCGAGCTATATAATGCGAGCAACACGTTATCTGGTGTTTTCACCACTCCACAGTGCGTTTGATATGCAGAACCGGCGACATCTTGGCTTTCTTCGGGTATCAAGCTGAGATATGCATTTTCTACGACAATCTTGGTGAGACTTCTCTCAGAAGTATGCTGAATCATCGGGATCGCGCTTTTCGAGCTATTTAATGCGAGAAACACGTTATCTGGTTGTTGTCACCACTCCACAGTGCGTTTGATATGCAGAACCGGCGACATCTTGAGTTTCGTGAGATTTCAAGCTGAGATATGCATTTTCTACGATAACCTTGGTGAGACTTCTGTCAGAAGTATGCAGAATCTTCGCGATCGCTCTTTTCGAGCTACTTAATGCGAGAAACACGTTACCTGGTGTTTTCACGACTCCACAGATCGTTTGACATGCAGAACCGGCGACATCTTGGATTTCGTCGGGATTCACGCTGAGATATGCATTTTCTACGATAATCTTGGTGAGACTTCTGTCAGAAGTATGCAGAATCATCGGGATCGCTCTTTTCGAGCTATTTATTGCGAGAAACACGTTATCTGGTGTTTTCACCACTCCACAGTGCGTTTGACATGCAGAACCGGCGACATCTTGGATTTCGTCGGGGTACACGCTGAGATATGCATTTTCTACGATAATCTTGGTGAGACCTCTGTCAGAAGTATGCAGAATCATCTAGATCGCTCTTTTCGAGCTATTTAATGCGAGAAACACGTTTTCTGGTGTATTCACCACTCCACAGTACGTTTGACATGCAGAACCGGGGATATCTTGGTTTCGGTCGGGTTTCAAGCTGAGATATGCATGTTCTACGATAATCCTGGTGAGACTTCTGTCAGAAGTATGCAGAATCATCGGGATCGCTCTTTTCGAGCTATTTAATGCGAGAAACACGTGATTTGGTTTTTTCACCACTCCACAGAGCGTTTGACATGCAGAACCGGCGACATCTTGGATTTCGGCGGGGTTCAAGCTGAGATATGCATTTTCTACGATAATCTTGGTGATACTTCTCTCAGAAGTATGCAGAATCATCGGGATCGCGCTTTTCGAGCTATTTAATGCGAGAAACACGTTATCTGGTTGTTTTCACCACTCCACAGTGCGTTTGATATGCAGAACCGGCGACATCTTGTGTTTCGTGAGATTTCAAGCTGAGATATGCATTTTCTACGATAATCTTGGTGAGACTTCTGTCAGAAGTATGCAGAATCTTCGAGATCGCTCTTTTCGAGCTATTTAATGCGAGGAACACGTTAACTGGTGTTTTCACCACTCCACAGTTCGTTTGATACGCAGAACCGGAGATATCTTGGTTTCGGTCGGGTTTCAAGCTGAGATATGCATTTTCTACGATAATCTTGGTGAGACGTCTGTCAGAAGTATGCAGAATCATCGGGATCGCGCTTTTCGAGCTATTTAATGCGAGAAACACGTTATCTGGTTGTTTTCACCACTCCACAGTGCGTTTGATATGCAGAACCGGCGACATCTTGAGTTTCGTGAGATTTCAAGCTGAGATATGCTTTTTCTACGATAATCTTGGTGAGACATCTGTCAGAAGTATGCAGAATCTTCGAGATCGTTCTTTTCGAGCTACTTAATGCGAGAAACACGTTATCTGGTGTTTTCACCACTCCACAGATCGTTTGAAATGCAGAACCGGCGACATCTTGGATTTCGTCGGGGTTCACGCTGAGATATGCATTTTCAACGATAATCTTGTTGAGATTTCTGTCAGAAGTATGCAGAATCATCGGGATCGCTCTTTTCGAGCTATGTAATGCGTGAAACACGTTATCTGGTGTTTTCACCACTCCACAGTGCGTTTGACATGCACAACCGGCGACATCTTGGATTTCGTCGGGGTTCAAGCTGAGATATGCATTTTCTACGATAATCTTGGTGAGACCTCTGTCAGAAGTATGCAGAATCATCTAGATCGCTCTTTTGGAGCTATTTAATGCGAGAAACACGTTATCTGGTGTTTTCACCACTCCACAGATCGTTTGACATGCAGAACCGGCGACATCTTGGATTAGGTCGGGCTTCACGCTGAGATATGCATTTTCTACGATAATCTTGGTGAGACCTCTGTCAGAAGTATGCAGAATCATCTAGATCGCTCTTTTCGAGCAATTTAATGCGAGAAACACGTTTTCTTGTGTATTCACCACACCACAGTACGTTTGACATGCAGAACCGGAGATATCTTGGTTTCGGTCGGGTTTCAAGCTGAGATATGCATTTTCTACGATAATCTTGGTGAGACTTCTGTCAGAAGTATGCAGAATCATCGGGATCGCTCTTTTCGAGCTACTTAATGCGAGAAACGCGTTATCTGGTTTTTTCACCACTCCACAGTGCGTTTGACATGCAGAACCGGCGACATCTTGGATTTCGTCGGGGTTCAAGCTGAGATATGCATTTTCTACGATAATCTTGGTGAGACTTCTGTCAGAAGTATGCAGAATCATCGGGATCGCTCTTTTCGAGCTATTTAATGCGAGAAACACGTTTTCTGGTGTATTCACCACTCCACAGTACGTTTGACATGCAGAACCCGAGATATCTTGGTTTCGGTCCGGTTTCAAGCTGAGATATGCATTTTCTACGATAATCTTGGTGAGACGTCTGTCAGAAGTGTGCAGAATCATCGGGATCGCTCTTTTCGTGTTATTTAATGCGAGAAACACTTTATCTGGTGTTTTCACCACTCCACAGTGCGTTTGATATGCAGAACCGGCGACATCTTGGCTTTCTTCGGGTATCAAGCTGAGATATGCATTTTCTACAATAATCTTGGTGAGACTTCTGTCAGAAGTATGCAGAAACTCCGAGATCGCTATTTTCGAGCTACTTAATGCGAGGAACACGTTAACTGGTGTTTTTACCACTCCGCAGTTCGTTTGATACGCAGAACCGGAGATATCTTGGTTTGGGTCGGATTTCAAGCTGAGATATGCATTTTCTACGATAATCTTGGTGAGACTTCTGTCAGAAGTATGCAGAATCATCGGGATCGCTCTTTTCGAGCTACTTAATGCGAGAAACGCGTTATCTGGTTTTTTCACCACTCCACAGTGCGTTTGACATGCAGAACCGGCGACATCTTGGATTTCGTCGGGGTTCAAGCTGAGATATGCATTTTCTACGATAATCTTGGTGAGACTTCTGTCAGAAGTATGCAGAATCATCGGGATCGCTCCTTTCGAGCTATTTAATGCGAGAAACACGTTTTCTGGTGTATTCACCACTCCACAGTACGTTTGACATGCAGAACCCGAGATATCTTGGTTTCGGTCCGGTTTCAAGCTGAGATATGCATTTTCTACGATAATCTTGGTGAGACGTCTGTCAGAAGTGTGCAGAATCATCGGGATCGCTCTTTTCGTGTTATTTAATGCGAGAAACACTTTATCTGGTGTTTTCACCACTCCACAGTGCGTTTGATATGCAGAACCGGCGACATCTTGGCTTTCTTCGGGTATCAAGCTGAGATATGCATTTTCTACAATAATCATGGTGAGACTTCTGTCAGAAGTATGCAGAAACTCCGAGATCGCTATTTTCGAGCTACTTAATGCGAGGAACACGTTAACTGGTGTTTTTACCACTCCGCAGTTCGTTTGATACGCAGAACCGGAGATATCTTGGTTTGGGTCGGATTTCAAGCTGAGATATGCATTTTCTACGATAATCTTGGTGAGACGTCTGTCAGAAGTATGCAGAATCATCGGGATCGCTCTTTTCGTGCTACTTAATCCGAGGAACACGTTATCTGGTGTTTTCACAACTCCACAGTTCGTTGTATACGCAGAACCGGAGATATCTTGGTTTCGGTCGGGTTTCAAGCTGAGATATGCATTTTCTACGATATTCTTGGTGAGACTTCTGTCAGAAGTATGCAGAATATTCGAGATCGCTCTTTTCGAGCTACTTAATGCGAGAAACACGTTATCTGGTGTTTTCACCACTCCACAGATCGTTTGAAATGCAGAACCGGCGACATCTTGGATTTCGTCGGGGTTCACGCTCAGATATGCATTTTCTACGATAATCTTGGTGAGACCTCTGTCAGAAGTATGCAGAATCATCTAGATCGCTCCTTTCGTGCTATTTAATGCGAGAAACACGTTTTCTGGTGTATTCACCACTCCACAGTACGTTTGACATGCAGAACCGGAGATATCTTGGTTTCGGTCGGGTCTCAAGCTGAGATATGCATTTTCTACGATAATCTTGGTGAGACTTCTGTCAGAAGTATGCAGAATCATCGGGATCGCTCTTTTCGAGCTATTTAATGCGAGAAACACGTTTTCTGGTGTATTCACCACTCCACAGTACGTTTGACATGCAGAACCGGAGATATCTTGGTTTCGGTCGGGTTTCAAGCTGAGATATGCATTTTCTACGATAATCTTGGTGAGACTTCTGTCAGAAGTATGCAGAATCATCGGGATCGCTCTTTTCGAGCTACTTAATGCGAGAAACACGTTATCTGGTTTTTTCACCACTCCACAGTGCGTTTGACATGCAGAACCGGCGACATCTTGGATTTCGTCGGGGTTCAAGCTGAGATATGCATTTTCTACGATAATCTTGGTGAGACTTCTGTCAGAAGTATGCAGAATCATCGGGATCGCTCTTTTCGAGCTATTTAATGCGAGAAACACGTTTTCTGGTGTATTCACCACTCCACAGTACGTTTGACATGCAGAACCCGAGATATCTTGGTTTCGGTCGGGTTGCAAGCTGAGATATGCATTTTCTACGATAATCTTGGTGAGACGTCTGTCAGAAGTGTGCAGAATCATCGGGATCGCTCTTTTCGTGCTATTTAATGCGAGAAACACTTTATCTGGTGTTTTCACCACTCCACAGTGCGTTTGATATGCAGAACCGGCGACATCTTGGCTTTCTTCGGGTATCAAGCTGAGATATGCATTTTCTACAATAATCTTGGTGAGAGTTCTGTCAGAAGTATGCAGAAACTCCGAGATCGCTATTTTCGAGCTACTTGATGCGAGGAACACGTTAACTGGTGTTTTCGCCACTCCACAGTTCGTTTGATACGCAGAACCGGAGATATCTTGGTTTCGGTCGCGTTTCAAGCTGAGATATGCATTTTCTACGATAATCTTGGTGAGACGTCTGTCAGAAGTATGCAGAATCATCGGGATCGCTCTTTTCGTGCTACTTAATGCGAGGAACACGTTATCTGGTGTTTTCACAACCCCACAGTTCGTTTGATACGCAGAACCGGAGATATCTTGGTTTCGGTCGGGTTTCAAGCTGAGATATGCATTTTCTACGATAATCTTGGTGAGATGTCTGTCAGAAGTATGCAAAATCATCGGGATCGCTCTTTTCGAGCCATTTAATGCGAGAAACACGTTATCTGGTGTTTTCACCACTCCACAGTGCGTTTGATATGCAGATCCGGCGACATCTTGGCTTTCTTCGGGTATCAAGCTGAGATATGCATTTTCTGCGATAATCTTGGTGAGACTTCTGTCAGAAGTATGCAGAATCATCGGGATCGCTCTTTTCGTGCCATTTAATGCGAGAAACACGTTATCTGGTGTTTTCACCACTCCACAGTGCGTTTGATATGCAGATCCGGCGACATCTTGGCTTTCTTCGGGTATCAAGCTGAGATATGCATTTTCTACAATAATCTTGGTGAGACTTCTGTCAGAAGTATGCAGAATCATCGGGATCGCTCTTTTCGTGCTACTTAATGCGAGGAACACGTTATCTGGTGTTTTCACCACTCCACAGTTCGTTTGATACGCAGAACCGGAGATATCTTGGTTTCGGTCGGCTTTCAAGCTGAGATATGCATTTTCTACGATAATCTTGGTGAGATGTCTGTCAGAAGTATGCAAAATCATCGGGATCGCTCTTTTCGAGCTATTTAATGCGAGAAACACGTTATCTGGTGTTTTCACCACTCCACAGTGCGTTTGATATGCAGAACAGGCGACATCTTGGCTTTCTTCGGGTATCAAGCTGAGATATGCATTTTCTACGATAATCTTGGTGACACTTCTCTCAGAAGTATGCAGAATCATCGGGATCGCGCTTTTCGAGCTATTTAATGCGAGAAACACGTTATCTGGTTGTTTTCACCACTCCACAGTGCGTTTGATATGCAGAACCGGCGACATCTTGAGTTTCGTGAGATTTCAAGCTGAGATATGCATTTTCTACGATAATCTTGGTGAGACTTCTGTCAGAAGTATGCAGAATCTTCGAGATCGCTCTTTTCGAGCTACTTAATGCGAGAAACACGTTATCTGGTGTTTTCACCACTCCACAGATCGTTTGAAATGCAGAACCGGCGACATCTTGGATTTCGTCGGGGTTCACGCTGAGATATGCATTTTCTACGATAATCTTGGTGAGACCTCTGTCAGAAGTATGCAGAATCATCTAGATCGCTCTTTTGGAGCTATTTAATGCGAGAAACACGTTATCTGGTGTTTTCACCACTCCACAGTGCGTTTGATATGCAGAACCGGCGACGTCTTGGCTTTCTTCGGGTATCAAGCTGAGATATGCATTTTCTACGATAATCTTGGTGATACTTCTCTCAGAAGTATGCAGAATCATCGGGATCGCGCTTTTCGAGCTATTTAATGCGAGAAACACGTTATCTGGTTGTTTTCACCACTCCACAGTGCGTTTGATATGCAGAACCGGCGACATCTTGTGTTTCGTGAGATTTCAAGCTGAGATATGCATTTTCTACGATAATCTTGGTGAGACTTCTGTCAGAAGTATGCAGAATCTTCGAGATCGCTCTTTTCGAGCTATTTAATGCGAGGAACACGTTAACTGGTGTTTTCACCACTCCACAGTTTGTTTGATACGCAGAACCGGAGATATCTTGGTTTCGGTCGGGTTTCAAGCTGAGATATGCATTTTCTACGATAATCTTGGTGAGACGTCTGTCAGAAGTATGCAGAATCATCGGGATCGCGCTTTTCGAGCTATTTAATGCGAGAAACACGTTATCTGGTTGTTTTCACCACTCCACAGTGCGTTTGATATGCAGAACCGGCGACATCTTGAGTTTCGTGAGATTTCAAGCTGAGATATGCTTTTTCTACGATAATCTTGGTGAGACATCTGTCAGAAGTATGCAGAATCTTCGAGATCGCTCTTTTCGAGCTACTTAATGCGAGAAACACGTTATCTGGTGTTTTCACCACTCCACAGATCGTTTGAAATGCAGAACCGGCGACATCTTGGATTTCGTCGGGGTTCACGCTGAGATATGCATTTTCTACGATAATCTTGGTGAGATTTCTGTCAGAAGTATGCAGAATCATCGGGATCGCTCTTTTCGAGCTATGTAATGCGTGAAACACGTTATCTGGTGTTTTCACCACTCCACAGTGCGTTTGACATGCACAACCGGCGACATCTTGGATTTCGTCGGGGTTCAAGCTGAGATATGCATTTTCTACGATAATCTTGGTGAGACCTCTGTCAGAAGTATGCAGAATCATCTAGATCGCTCTTTTGGAGCTATTTAATGCGAGAAACACGTTATCTGGTGTTTTCACCACTCCACAGATCGTTTGACATGCAGAACCGGCGACATCTTGGATTAGGTCGGGCTTCACGCTGAGATATGCATTTTCTACGATCATCTTGGTGAGACCTCTGTGAGAAGTATGCAGAATCATTTAGATCGCTCTTTTCGAGCAATTTAATGCGAGAAACACGTTTTCTTGTGTATTCACCACACCACAGTACGTTTGACATGCAGAACCGGAGATATCTTGGTTTTGGTCGGGTTTCAAGCTGAGATATGCATTTTCTACGATAATCTTGGTGAGACTTCTGTCAGAAGTATGCAGAATCATCGGGATCGCTCTTTTCGAGCTACTTAATGCGAGAAACGCGTTATCTGGTTTTTTCACCACTCCACAGTGCGTTTGACATGCAGAACCGGCGACATCTTGGATTTCGTCGGGGTTCAAGCTGAGATATGCATTTTCTACGATAATCTTGGTGAGACTTCTGTCAGAAGTATGCAGAATCATCGGGATCGCTCTTTTCGAGCTATTTAATGCGAGAAACACGTTTTCTGGTGTATTCACCACTCCACAGTACGTTTGACATGCAGAACCCGAGATATCTTGGTTTCGGTCGGGTTTCAAGCTGAGATATGCATTTTCTACGATAATCTTGGTGAGACGTCTGTCAGAAGTGTGCAGAATCATCGGGATCGCTCTTTTCGTGTTATTTAATGCGAGAAACACTTTATGTGGTGTTTTCACCACTCCACAGTGCGTTTGATATGCAGAACCGGCGACATCTTGGCTTTCTTCGGGTATCAAGCTGAGATATGCATTTTCTACAATAATCTTGGTGAGACTTCTGTCAGAAGTATGCAGAAACTCCGAGATCGCTATTTTCGAGCTACTTAATGCGAGGAACACGTTAACTGGTGTTTTCACCACTCCGCAGTTCGTTTGATACGCAGAACCGGAGATATCTTGGTTTGGGTCGGATTTCAAGCTGAGATATGCATTTTCTACGATAATCTTGGTGAGACGTCTGTCAGAAGTGTGCAGAATCATCGGGATCGCTCTTTTCGTGTTATTTAATGCGAGAAACACTTTATGTGGTGTTTTCACCACTCCACAGTGCGTTTGATATGCAGAACCGGCGACATCTTGGCTTTCTTCGGGTATCAAGCTGAGATATGCATTTTCTACAATAATCTTGGTGAGACTTCTGTCAGAAGTATGCAGAAACTCCGAGATCGCTATTTTCGAGCTACTTAATGCGAGGAACACGTTAACTGGTGTTTTCACCACTCCGCAGTTCGTTTGATACGCAGAACCGGAGATATCTTGGTTTGGGTCGGATTTCAAGCTGAGATATGCATTTTCTACGATAATCTTGGTGAGACGTCTGTCAGAAGTATGCAGAATCATCGGGATCGCTCCTTTCGTGCTACTTAATCCGAGGAACACGTTATCTGGTGTTTTCACAACTCCACAGTTCGTTTGATACGCAGAACCGGAGATATCTTGGTTTCGGTCGGGTTTCAAGCTGAGATATGCATTTTCTACGATATTCTTGGTGAGACTTCTGTCAGAAGTATGCAGAATATTCGAGATCGCTCTTTTCGAGCTACTTAATGCGAGAAACACGTTATCTGGTGTTTTCACCACTCCACAGATCGTTTGAAATGCAGAACCGGCGACATCTTGGATTTCGTCGGGGTTCACGCTCAGATATGCATTTTCTACGATAATCTTGGTGAGACCTCTGTCAGAAGTATGCAGAATCATCTAGATCGCTCCTTTCGTGCTATTTAATGCGAGAAACACGTTTTCTGGTGTATTCACCACTCCACAGTACGTTTGACATGCAGAACCGGAGATATCTTGGTTTCGGTCGGGTTTCAAGCTGAGATATGCATTTTCTACGATAATCTTGGTGAGACTTCTGTCAGAAGTATGCAGAATCATCGGGATCGCTCTTTTCGAGCTATTTAATGCGAGAAACACGTTTCCTGGTGTATTCACCACTCCACAGTACGTTTGACATGCAGAACCGGAGATATCTTGGTTTCGGTCGGGTTTCAAGCTGAGATATGCATTTTCTACGATAATCTTGGTGAGAGTTCTGTCAGAAGTATGCAGAATCATCGGGATCGCTCTTTTCGAGCTACTTAATGCGAGAAACACGTTATCTGGTTTTTTCACCACTCCACAGTGCGTTTGACATGCAGAACCGGCGACATCTTGGATTTCGTCGGGGTTCAAGCTGAGATATGCATTTTCTACGATAATCTTGGTGAGACTTCTGTCAGAAGTATGCAGAATCATCGGGATCGCTCTTTTCGAGCTATTTAATGCGAGAAACACGTTTTCTGGTGTATTCACCACTCCACAGTACGTTTGACATGCAGAACCCGAGATATCTTGGTTTCGGTCGGGTTTCAAGCTGAGATATGCATTTTCTACGATAATCTTGGTGAGACGTCTGTCAGAAGTGTGCAGAATCATCGGGATCGCTCTTTTCGTGCTATTTAATGCGAGAAACACTTTATCTGGTGTTTTCACCACTCCACAGTGCGTTTGGTATGCAGAACCGGCGACATCTTGGCTTTCTTCGGGTATCAAGCTGAGATATGCATTTTCTACAATAATCTTGGTGAGACTTCTGTCAGAAGTATGCAGAAACTCCGAGATCGCTATTTTCGAGCTACTTAATGCGAGGAACACGTTAACTGGTGTTTTCACCACTCCGCAGTTCGTTTGATACGCAGAACCGGAGATATCTTGGTTTGGGTCGGATTTCAAGCTGAGATATGCATTTTCTACGATAATCTTGGTGAGACGTCTGTCAGAAGTATGCAGAATCATCGGGATCGCTCCTTTCGTGCTACTTAATCCGAGGAACACGTTATCTGGTGTTTTCACAACTCCACAGTTCGTTTGATACGCAGAACCGGAGATATCTTGGTTTCGGTCGGGTTTCAAGCTGAGATATGCATTTTCTACGATATTCTTGGTGAGACTTCTGTCAGAAGTATGCAGAATATTCGAGATCGCTCTTTTCGAGCTACTTAATGCGAGAAACACGTTATCTGGTGTTTTCACCACTCCACAGATCGTTTGAAATGCAGAACCGGCGACATCTTGGATTTCGTCGGGGTTCACGCTCAGATATGCATTTTCTACGATAATCTTGGTGAGACCTCTGTCAGAAGTATGCAGAATCATCTAGATCGCTCCTTTCGTGCTATTTAATGCGAGAAACACGTTTTCTGGTGTATTCACCACTCCACAGTACGTTTGACATGCAGAACCGGAGATATCTTGGTTTCGGTCGGGTTTCAAGCTGAGATATGCATTTTCTACGATAATCTTGGTGAGACTTCTGTCAGAAGTATGCAGAATCATCGGGATCGCTCTTTTCGAGCTATTTAATGCGAGAAACACGTTTCCTGGTGTATTCACCACTCCACAGTACGTTTGACATGCAGAACCGGAGATATCTTGGTTTCGGTCGGGTTTCAAGCTGAGATATGCATTTTCTACGATAATCTTGGTGAGAGTTCTGTCAGAAGTATGCAGAATCATCGGGATCGCTCTTTTCGAGCTACTTAATGCGAGAAACACGTTATCTGGTTTTTTCACCACTCCACAGTGCGTTTGACATGCAGAACCGGCGACATCTTGGATTTCGTCGGGGTTCAAGCTGAGATATGCATTTTCTACGATAATCTTGGTGAGACTTCTGTCAGAAGTATGCAGAATCATCGGGATCGCTCTTTTCGAGCTATTTAATGCGAGAAACACGTTTTCTGGTGTATTCACCACTCCACAGTACGTTTGACATGCAGAACCCGAGATATCTTGGTTTCGGTCGGGTTTCAAGCTGAGATATGCATTTTCTACGATAATCTTGGTGAGACGTCTGTCAGAAGTGTGCAGAATCATCGGGATCGCTCTTTTCGTGCTATTTAATGCGAGAAACACTTTATCTGGTGTTTTCACCACTCCACAGTGCGTTTGATATGCAGAACCGGCGACATCTTGGCTTTCTTCGGGTATCAAGCTGAGATATGCATTTTCTACAATAATCTTGGTGAGACTTCTGTCAGAAGTATGCAGAAACTCCGAGATCGCTATTTTCGAGCTACTTGATGCGAGGAACACGTTAACTGGTGTTTTCGCCACTCCACAGTTCGTTTGATACGCAGAACCGGAGATATCTTGGTTTCGGTCGCGTTTCAAGCTGAGATATGCATTTTCTACGATAATCTTGGTGAGACGTCTGTCAGAAGTATGCAGAATCATCGGGATCGCTCTTTTCGTGCTACTTAATGCGAGGAACACGTTATCTGGTGTTTTCACAACCCCACAGTTCGTTTGATACGCAGAACCGGAGATATCTTGGTTTCGGTCGGGTTTCAAGCTGAGATATGCATTTTCTACGATAATCATGGTGAGATGTCTGTCAGAAGTATGCAAAATCATCGGGATCGCTCTTTTCGAGCCATTTAATGCGAGAAACACGTTATCTGGTGTTTTCACCACTCCACAATGCGTTTGATATGCAGATCCGGCGACATCTTGGCTTTCTTCGGGTATCAAGCTGAGATATGCATTTTCTACGATAATCTTGGTGAGACTTCTGTCAGAAGTATGCAGAATCATCGGGATCGCTCTTTTCGTGCCATTTAATGCGAGAAACACGTTATCTGGTGTTTTCACCACTCCACAGTGCGTTTGATATGCAGATCCGGCGACATCTTGGCTTTCTTCGGGTATCAAGCTGAGATATGCATTTTCTACAATAATCTTGGTGAGACTTCTGTCAGAAGTATGCAGAAACTCCGAGATCGCTATTTTCGAGCTACTTGATGCGAGGAACACGTTAACTGGTGTTTTCGCCACTCCACAGTGCGTTTGATATGCAGAACCGGCGACATCTTGAGTTTCGTGAGATTTCAAGCTGAGATATGCATTTTCTACGATAATCTTGGTGAGACTTCTGTCAGAAGTATGCAGAATATTCGAGATCGCCCTTTGCGAGCTACTTAATGCGAGAAATACGTTATCTGGTTTTTTCACCACTCCACAGTGCGTTTGACATGCAGAACCGGCGACATCTTGGATTACGTCGGGGTTCACCCTGAGATATGCATTTTCTACGATAATCTTGGTGAGACTTCTGTCAGAAGTATGCAGAATCATCGGGATCGCTCTTTTCGTGCTACTTAATGCGAGGAACACGTTATCTGGTGTTTTCACCACTCCACAGTTCGTTTGATACGCAGAACCGGAGATATCTTGGTTTCGGTCGGCTTTCAAGCTGAGATATGCATTTTCTACGATAATCTTGGTGAGATGTCTGTCAGAAGTATGCAAAATCATCGGGATCGCTCTTTTCGAGCTATTTAATGCGAGAAACACGTTATCTGGTGTTTTCACCACTCCACAGTGCGTTTGATATGCAGAACCGGCGACATCTTGGCTTTCTTCGGGTATCAAGCTGAGATATCCATTTTCTACGATAATCTTGGTGACACTTCTCTCAGAAGTATGCAGAATCATCGGGATCGCGCTTTTCGAGCTATTTAATGCGAGAAACACGTTATCTGGTTGTTTTCACCACTCCACAGTGCGTTTGATATGCAGAAATGGCGACATCTTGAGTTTCGTGAGATTTCAAGCTGAGATATGCATTTTCTACGATAATCTTGGTGAGACTTCTGTCAGAAGTATGCAGAATCTTCGAGATCGCTCTTTTCGAGCTACTTAATGCGAGAAACACGTTATCTGGTGTTTTCACCACTCCACAGATCGTTTGAAATGCAGAACCAGCGACATCTTGGATTTCGTCGGGGTTCACGCTGAGATATGCATTTTCTACGATAATCTTGGTGAGACCTCTGTCAGAAGTATGCAGAATCATCTAGATCGCTCTTTTCGAGCTATTTAATGCGAGAAACACGTTTTCTGGTGTATTCACCACTCCACAGTACGTTTGACATGCAGAACCGGAGATATCTAGGTTTCGGCCCGGTTTCAAGCTGAGATATGCATTTTCTACGATAATCTTGGTGAGACTTCTGTCAGAAGTATGCAGAATCATCGGGATCGATCTTTTCGAGCTACTTAATGCGAGAAACACGTTATCTGGTTTTTTCACCACTCCACAGTGCGTTTGACATGCAGAACCGGCGACATCTTGGATTACGTCGGGGTTCAAGCTGAGATATGCATTTTCTACGATAATCTTGGTGAGACTTCTGTCAGAAGTATGCAGAATTTTCGGGATCGCTCTTTTCGAGCTATGTAATGCGAGAAACACGTTATCTGGTGTTTTCACCACTCCACAGTGCGTTTGACATGCAGAACCGGCGACATCTTGGCTTTCTTCGGGTATCAAGCTGAGATATCCATTTTCTACGATAATCTTGGTGACACTTCTCTCAGAAGTATGCAGAATCATCGGGATCGCGCTTTTCGAGCTATTTAATGCGAGAAACACGTTATCTGGTTGTTTTCACCACTCCACAGTGCGTTTGATATGCAGAAATGGCGACATCTTGAGTTTCGTGAGATTTCAAGCTGAGATATGCATTTTCTACGATAATCTTGGTGAGACTTCTGTCAGAAGTATGCAGAATCTTCGAGATCGCTCTTTTCGAGCTACTTAATGCGAGAAACACGTTATCTGGTGTTTTCACCACTCCACAGATCGTTTGAAATGCAGAACCGGCGACATCTTGGATTTCGTCGGGGTTCACGCTGAGATATGCATTTTCTACGATAATCTTGGTGAGACCTCTGTCAGAAGTATGCAGAATCATCTAGATCGCTCTTTTCGAGCTATTTAATGCGAGAAACACGTTTTCTGGTGTATTCACCACTCCACAGTACGTTTGACATGCAGAACCGGAGATATCTAGGTTTCGGCCCGGTTTCAAGCTGAGATATGCATTTTCTACGATAATCTTGGTGAGACTTCTGTCAGAAGTATGCAGAATCATCGGGATCGATCTTTTCGAGCTACTTAATGCGAGAAACACGTTATCTGGTTTTTTCACCACTCCACAGTGCGTTTGACATGCAGAACCGGCGACATCTTGGATTACGTCGGGGTTCAAGCTGAGATATGCATTTTCTACGATAATCTTGGTGAGACTTCTGTCAGAAGTATGCAGAATTTTCGGGATCGCTCTTTTCGAGCTATGTAATGCGAGAAACACGTTATCTGGTGTTTTCACCACTCCACAGTGCGTTTGACATGCAGAACCGGCGACATCTTGGCTTTCTTCGGGTATCAAGCTGAGATATGCATTTTCTACGATAATCTTGGTGATACTTCTCTCAGAAGTATGCAGAATCATCGGGATCGCGCTTTTCGAGCTATTTAATGCGAGAAACACGTTATCTGGTTGTTTTCACCACTCCACAGTGCGTCTGATATGCAGAACCGGCGACATCTTGTGTTTCGTGAGATTTCAAGCTGAGATATGCATTTTCTACGATAATCTTGGTGAGACATCTGTCAGAAGTATGCAGAATCTTCGAGATCGCTCTTTTCGAGCTACTTAATGCGAGAAACACGATATCTGCTGTTTTCACCACTCCACAGATCGTTTGCCATGCAGAACCGGCGACATCTTGGATTAGGTCGGGCTTCACGCTGAGATATGCATTTTCTACGATAATCTTGGTGAGACCTCTGTCAGAAGTATGCGGAATCATCTAGATCGCTCTTTTCGAGCTATTTGATGCGAGAAACACGTTTTCTGGTGTATTCACCACTCCACAGTACGTTTGACATGCAGAACCGGATATATCGTGGTTTCGGTCGGGTTTCAAGCTGAGATATGCATTTTCTACGATAATCTTGGTGAGACTTCTGTCAGAAGTATGCAGAATCATCGGGATCGCTCTTTTCGAGCTACATAATGCGAGAAACACGTTATCTGGTTTTTTCACCACTCCACAGATCGTTTGAAATGCAGAACCGGCGACATCTTGGATTTCGTCGGGGTTCACGCTGAGATATGCATTTTCTACGATAATCTTGGTGAGACCTCTGTCAGAAGTATGCAGAATCATCTAGATCGCTCTTTTCGAGCTATTTAATGCGAGAAACACGTTTTCTGGTGTATTCACCACTCCACAGTACGTTTGACATGCAGAACCGGAGATATCTTGGTTTCGGTCGGGTTTCAAGCTGAGATATGCATTTTCTACGATAATCTTGGTGAGACTTCTGTCAGAAGTATGCAGAATCATCGGGATCGCTCTTTTCGAGCTACTTAATATGAGAAACACGTTATCTGGTTTTTTCACCACTCCACAGTGCGTTTGACATGCAGAACCGGCGACATCTTGGATTACGTCGGGGTTCAAGCTAAGATATGCATTTTCTACGATAATCTTGGTGAGACTTCTGTCAGAAGTATGCAGAATTTTCGGGATCGCTCTTTTCGAGCTATTTAATGCGAGAAACACGTTATCTGGTGTTTTCACCACTCCACAGTGCGTTTGACATGCAGAACCGGCGACATCTTGGATTTCGTCGGGGTTCAAGCTGAGATATGCATTTTCTACGATAATCTTGGTGAGACCTCTGTCAGAAGTATGCAGAATCATCTAGATCGCTCTTTTAGAGCTATTTAATGCGAGAAACACGTTATCTGGTGTTTTCACCACTCCAAAGTGCGTTTGATATGCAGAACCGGCGACATCTTGGCTTTCTTCGGGTATCAAGCTGAGATATGCATTTTCTACGATAATCTTGGTGATACTTCTCTCAGAAGTATGCAGAATCATCGGGATCGCGCTTTTCGAGCTATTTAATGCGAGAAACACGTTATCTGGTTGTTTTCACCACTCCACAGTGCGTTTGATATGCAGAACCGGCGACATCTTGTGTTTCGTGAGATTTCAAGCTGAGATATGCATTTTCTACGATAATCTTGGTGAGACTTCTGTCAGAAGTATGCAGAATCTTCGAGATCGCTCTTTTCGAGCTACTTAATGCGAGAAACACGATATCTGGTGTTTTCACCACTCCACAGATCGTTTGCCATGCAGAACCGGCGACATCTTGGATTAGGTCGGGCTTCACGCTGAGATATGCATTTTCTACGATAATCTTGGTGAGACCTCTGTCAGAAGTATGCGGAATCATCTAGATCGCTCTTTTCGAGCTATTTAATGCGAGAAACACGTTTTCTGGTGTATTCACCACTCCACAGTACGTTTGACATGCAGAACCGGCGACATCTTGGCTTTCTTCGGGTATCAAGCTGAGATATGCATTTTCTACGATAATCTTGGTGATACTTCTCTCAGAAGTATGCAGAATCATCGGGATCGCGCTTTTCGAGCTATTTAATGCGAGAAACACGTTATCTGGTTGTTTTCACCACTCCACAGTGCGTCTGATATGCAGAACCGGCGACATCTTGTGTTTCGTGAGATTTCAGGCTGAGATATGCATTTTCTACGATAATCTTGGTGAGACATCTGTCAGAAGTATGCAGAATCTTCGAGATCGCTCTTTTCGAGCGACTTAATGCGAGAAACACGATATCTGCTGTTTTCACCACTCCACAGATCGTTTGCCATGCAGAACCGGCGACATCTTGGATTAGGTCGGGCTTCACGCTGAGATATGCATTTTCTACGATAATCTTGGTGAGACCTCTGTCAGAAGTATGCGGAATCATCTAGATCGCTCTTTTCGAGCTATTTAATGCGAGAAACACGTTTTCTGGTGTATTCACCACTCCACAGTACGTTTGACATGCAGAACCGGAGATATCTTGGTTTCGGTCGGGTTTCAAGCTGAGATATGCATTTTCTACGATAATCTTGGTGAGACTTCTGTCAGAAGTATGCAGAATCATCGGGATCGCTCTTTTCGAGCTACATAATGCGAGAAACACGTTATCTGGTTTTTTCACCACTCCACAGATCGTTTGAAATGCAGAACCGGCGACATCTTGGATTTCGTCGGGGTTCACGCTGAGATATGCATTTTCTACGATAATATTGGTGAGACCTCTGTCAGAAGTATGCAGAATCATCTAGATCGCTCTTTTGGAGCTATTTAATGCGAGAAACACGTTATCTGGTGTGTTCACCACTCCACAGTGCGTTTGATATGCAGAACCGGCGACATCTTGGCTTTCTTCGGGTATCAAGCTGAGATATGCATTTTCTACGATAATCTTGGTGATACTTCTCTCAGAAGTATGCAGAATCATCGGGATCGCGCTTTTCGAGCTATTTAATGCGAGAAACACGTTATCTGGTTGTTTTCACCACTCCACAGTGCGTTTGATATGCAGAACCGGCGACATCTTGTGTTTCGTGAGATTTCAAGCTGAGATATGCATTTTCTACGATAATCTTGGTGAGACTTCTGTCAGAAGTATGCAGAATCTTCGAGATCGCTCTTTTCGAGCTACTTAATGCGAGAAACACGATATCTGGTGTTTTCACCACTCCACAGATCGTTTGCCATGCAGAACCGGCGACATCTTGGATTAGGTCGGGCTTCACGCTGAGATATGCATTTTCTACGATAATCTTGGTGAGACCTCTGTCAGAAGTATGCGGAATCATCTAGATCGCTCTTTTCGAGCTATTTAATGCGAGAAACACGTTTTCTGGTGTATTCACCACTCCACAGTACGTTTGACATGCAGAACCGGAGATATCTTGGTTTCGGTCGGGTTTCAAGCTGAGATATGCATTTTCTACGATAATCTTTGTGAGACTTCTGTCAGAAGTATGCAGAATCATCGGGATCGCTCTTTTCGAGCTACTTAATATGAGAAACACGTTATCTGGTTTTTTCACCACTCCACAGTGCGTTTGACATGCAGAACCGGCGACATCTTGGATTACGTCGGGGTTCAAGCTGAGATATGCATTTTCTACGATAATCTTGGTGAGACTTCTGTCAGAAGTATGCAGAATTTTCGGGATCGCTCTTTTCGAGCTATTTAATGCGAGAAACACGTTATCTGGTGTTTTCACCACTCCACAGTGCGTTTGACATGCAGAACCGGCGACATCTTGGATTTCGTCGGGGTTCAAGCTGAGATATGCATTTTCTACGATAATCTTGGTGAGACCTCTGTCAGAAGTATGCAGAATCATCTAGATCGCTCATTTGGAGCTATTTAATGCGAGAAACACGTTATCTGGTGTTTTCACCACTCCACAGTGCGTTTGATATGCAGAACCGGCGACATCTTGGCTTTCTTCGGGTATCAAGCTGAGATATGCATTTTCTACGATAATCTTGGTGATACATCTCTCAGAAGTATGCAGAATCATCGGGATCGCGCTTTTCGAGCTATTTAATGCGAGAAACACGTTATCTGGTTGTTTTCACCACTCCACAGTGCGTTTGATATGCAGAACCGGCGACATCTTGTGTTTCGTGAGATTTCAAGCTGAGATATGCATTTTCTACGATAATCTTGGTGAGACTTCTGTCAGAAGTATGCAGAATCTTCGAGATCGCTCTTTTCGAGTTACTTAATGCGAGAAACACGTTATCTGGTGTTTTCACCGCTCCACAGATCGTTTGACATGCAGAACCGGCGACATCTTGGATTAGGTCGGGCTTCACGCTGAGATATGCATTTTCTACGATTATCTTGGTGAGACCTCTGTCAGAAGTATGCAGAATCATCTAGATCGCTCTTTTCGAGCTATTTAATGCGAGAAACAAGTTATCTGGTTTTTTCACCACTCCACAGTGCGTTTGACATGCAGAACCGACGACATCTTGGATTTCGTCGGGGTTCAAGCTGAGATATGCATTTTCTACGATAATCTTGGTGAGACCTCTGTGAGAAGTATGCAGAATCATCTAGATCGCTCTTTTCGAACTATTTAATGCGAGAAACACGTTTTCTGGTGTATTCACCACTCCACAGTACGTTTGACATGCAGAACCGGAGATATCTTGGTTTCGGTCGGGTTTCAAGCTCAGATATGCATTTTCTACGATAATCTTGGTGAGACTTCTGTCAGAAGTACGCAGAATCATCGGGATCGCTCTTTTCGAGCTACTTAATGCGAGAAACACGTTTTCTGGTGTATTCACCACTCCACAGTACGTTTGACATGCAGAACCCGCGATATCTTGGTTTCGGTCGGGTTTCAAGCTGAGATATGCGTTTTCTACGATAATCTTGGTGAGACGTCTGTCAGAAGTGTGCAGAATCATCGGGATCGCTCTTTTCGTGCTATTTAATGGGAGAAACACGTTATCTGGTGTTTTCACCACTCCACAGTATGTTTGATATGCAGAACCGGCGACATCTTGGTTTTCGTCGGGTTTCAAGCTGAGATATGCATTTTCTACGATAATCTTTGTGAGACTTCTGTCAGAAGTATGCAGAATCATCGGGATCGCTCTTTTCGAGCTACTTAATATGAGAAACACGTTATCTGGTTTTTTCACCACTCCACAGTGCGTTTGACATGCAGAACCGGCGACATCTTGGATTACGTCGGGGTTCAAGCTGAGATATGCATTTTCTACGATAATCTTGGTGAGACTTCTGTCAGAAGTATGCAGAATTTTCGGGATCGCTCTTTTCGAGCTATTTAATGCGAGAAACACGTTATCTGGTGTTTTCACCACTCCACAGTGCGTTTGACATGCAGAACCGGCGACATCTTGGATTTCGTCGGGGTTCAAGCTGAGATATGCATTTTCTACGATAATCTTGGTGAGACTTCTGTCAGAAGTATGCAGAATCTTCGAGAACGCTCACTTCGAGCTGCTTAATGCGAGAAACACGTTTTCTGGTGTTTTCACCACTCCACAGTATGTTTGATATGCAGAACCGTCGACATCTTGGTTTTCGTCGGGTTTCAAGCTGAGATATGCATTTTCTACGATAATCTTTGTGAGACTTCAGTCAGAAGTATGCAGAATCATCGGGATCGCTCTTTTCGAGCTACTTAATGCGAGGAACACGTTATCTGGTGTTTTCACCGCTCCACAGATCGTTTGACATATAGAACCGGCGACATCTTGGATTAGGTCGGGCTTCACGCTGAGATATACATTTTCTACGATTATCTTGGTGAGACCTCTGTCAGAAGTATGCAGAATCATCTAGATCGCTCTTTTCGAGCTATTTAATGCGAGAAACAAGTTATCTGGTTTTTTCACCACTCCACAGTGCGTTTGACATGCAGAACCGACGACATCTTGGATTTCGTCGGGGTTCAAGCTGAGATATGCATTTTCTACGATAATCTTGGTGAGACCTCTGTCAGAAGTATGCAGAATCATCTAGATCGCTCTTTTCGAACTATTTAATGCGAGAAACACGTTTTCTGGTGTATTCACCACTCCACAGTACGTTTGACATGCAGAACCGGAGATATCTTGGTTTCGGTCGGGTTTCAAGCTCAGATATGCATTTTCTACGATAATCTTGGTGAGACTTCTGTCAGAAGTACGCAGAATCATCGGGATCGCTCTTTTCGAGCTACTTAATGCGAGAAACACGTTTTCTGGTGTATTCACCACTCCACAGTACGTTTGACATGCAGAACCCGCGATATCTTGGTTTCGGTCGGGTTTCAAGCTGAGATATGCGTTTTCTACGATAATCTTGGTGAGACGTCTGTCAGAAGTGTGCAGAATCATCGGGATCGCTCTTTTCGTGCTATTTAATGGGAGAAACACTTTATCTGGTGTTTTCACCACTCCACAGTGCGTTTGATATGCAGAACCGGCGACATCTTGGCTTTCTTCGGGTATCAAGCTGAGATATGCATTTTCTACAATAATCTTGGTGAGACTTCTGTCAGAAGTATGCAGAAACTCCGAGATCGCTATTTTCGAGCTACTTAATGCGAGGAACACGTTAACTGGTGTTTTCACCACTCCACAGTACGTTTGACATGCAGAACCCGAGATATCTTGGTTTCGGTCGGGTTTCAAGCTGAGATATGCATTTTCTACGATAATCTTGGTGAGACGTCTGTCAGAAGTATGCAGAAACTCCGAGATCGCTATTTTCGAGCTACTTAATGCGAGGAACACGTTAACTGGTGTTTTCACCACTCCACAGTGCGTTTGACATGCAGAACCGGCGACATCTTGGATTACGTCGGGGTTCAAGCTGAGATATGCATTTTCTACGATAATCTTGGTGAGACTTCTGTCAGAAGTATGCAGAATCTTCGAGAACGCTCACTTCGAGCTGCTTAATGCGAGAAACACGTTTTCTGGTGTTTTCACCACTCCACAGTATGTTTGATATGCAGAACCGGCGACATCTTGGTTTTCGTCGGGTTTCAAGCTGAGATATGCATTTTCTACGATAATCTTTGTGAGACTTCTGTCAGAAGTATGCAGAATCATCGGGATCGCTCTTTTCGAGCTACTTAATATGAGAAACACGTTATCTGGTTTTTTCACCACTCCACAGTGCGTTTGACATGCAGAACCGGCGACATCTTGGATTACGTCGGGGTTCAAGCTGAGATATGCATTTTCTACGATAATCTTGGTGAGACTTCTGTCAGAAGTATGCAGAATTTTCGGGATCGCTCTTTTCGAGCTATTTAATGCGAGAAACACGTTATCTGGTGTTTTCACCACTCCACAGTGCGTTTGACATGCAGAACCGGCGACATCTTGGATTTCGTCGGGGTTCAAGCTGAGATATGCATTTTCTACGATAATCTTGGTGAGACCTCTGTCAGAAGTATGCAGAATCATCTAGATCGCTCATTTGGAGCTATTTAATGCGAGAAACACGTTATCTGGTGTTTTCACCACTCCACAGTGCGTTTGATATGCAGAACCGGCGACATCTTGGCTTTCTTCGGGTATCAAGCTGAGATATGCATTTTCTACGATAATCTTGGTGATACATCTCTCAGAAGTATGCAGAATCATCGGGATCGCGCTTTTCGAGCTATTTAATGCGAGAAACACGTTATCTGGTTGTTTTCACCACTCCACAGTGCGTTTGATATGCAGAACCGGCGACATCTTGTGTTTCGTGAGATTTCAAGCTGAGATATGCATTTTCTACGATAATCTTGGTGAGACTTCTGTCAGAAGTATGCAGAATCATCGAGATCGCTCTTTTCGAGCTACTTAATGCGAGAAACACGATATCTGGTGTTTTCACCACTCCACAGATCGTTTGCCATGCAGAACCGGCGACATCTTGGATTAGGTCGGGCTTCACGCTGAGATATGCATTTTCTACGATAATCTTGGTGAGACCTCTGTCAGAAGTATGCGGAATCATCTAGATCGCTCTTTTCGAGCTATTTAATGCGAGAAACACGTTTTCTGGTGTATTCACCACTCTACAGTACGTTTGACATGCAGAACCGGAGATATCTTGGTTTCGGTCGGGTTTCAAGCTGAGATATGCATTTTCTACGATAATCTTGTTGAGACTTCAGTCAGAAGTATGCAGAATCATCGGGATCGCTCTTTTCGAGCTACTTAATGCGAGGAACACGTTATCTGGTGTTTTCACCACTCCACAGTACGTTTGACATGAAGAACCGGAGATATCTTGGTTTCGGTCGGGTTTCAAGCTCAGATATGCATTTTCTACGATAATCTTGGTGAGACTTCTGTCAGAAGTACGCAGAATCATCGGGATCGCTCTTTTCGAGCTACTTAATGCGAGAAACACGTTATCTGGTTTTTTCACCACTCCACAGTGCGTTTGACATGCAGAACCGGCGACATCTTGGATTTCGTCGGGGTTCAAGCTGAGATATGCATTTTCTAGGATAATCTTGGTGAGACTTCTGTCACAAGTATGCAGAATCATCGGGATCGCTCTTTTCGAGCTATTTAATGCGAGAAACACGTTTTCTGGTGTATTCACCACTCCACAGTACGTTTGACATACAGAACCCGCGATATCTTGGTTTCGGTCGGGTTTCAAGCTGAGATATGCGTTTTCTACGATAATCTTGGTGAGACGTCTGTCAGAAGTGTGCAGAATCATCGGGATCGCTCTTTTCGTGCTATTTAATGGGAGAAACACTTTATCTGGTGTTTTCACCACTCCACAGTGCGTTTGATATGCAGAACCGGCGACATCTTGGCTTTCTTCGGGTATCAAGCTGAGATATGCATTTTCTACAATAATCTTGGTGAGACTTCTGTCAGAAGTATGCAGAAACTCCGAGATCGCTATTTTCGAGCTACTTAATGCGAGGAACACGTTAACTGGTGTTTTCACCACTCCACAGTACGTTTGACATGCAGAACCCGAGATATCTTGGTTTCGGTCGGGTTTCAAGCTGAGATATGCATTTTCTACGATAATCTTGGTGAGACGTCTGTCAGAAGTATGCAGAAACTCCGAGATCGCTATTTTCGAGCTACTTAATGCGAGGAACACGTTAACTGGTGTTTTCACCACTCCACAGTTCGTTTGATACGCAGAACCGGAGATATCTTGGTTTGGGTCGGGTTTCAAGCTGAGATATGCATTATCTACGATAATCTTGGTGAGACGTCTGTCAGAAGTATGCAGAATCATCGGGATCGCTCTTTTCGTGCTACTTAATCCGAGGAACACGTTATCTGGTGTTTTCACAACTCCACAGTTCGTTTGATACGCGGAACCGGAGATATCTTGGTTTCGGTCGGGTTTAAAGCTGAGATATGCATTTTCTACGATAATCTTGGTGAGACTTCTGTCAGAAGTATGCAGAATATTCGAGATCGCTCTTTTTGAGCTACTTAATGCGAGAAACACGTTATCTGGTGTTTTCACCACTCCACAGATCGTTTGAAATGCAGAACCGGCGACATCTTGGATTTCGTCGGGGTTCACGCTCAGATATGCATTTTCTACGATAATCTTGGTGAGACCTCTGTCAGAAGTATGCAGAATCATCTAGATCGCTCTTTTCGAGCTATTTAATGCGAGAAACACGTTTTCTGGTGTATTCACCACTCCACAGTACGTTTGACATGCAGAACCGGAGATACCTTTGTTTCCGTCGGGTTTCAAGCTGAGATATGCATTTTCTACGATAATCTTGGTGAGACTTCTGTCAGAAGTATGCAGAATCATCGGGATCGCTCTTTTCGAGCTATTTAATGCGAGAAGCACGTTTTCTGGTGTATTCACCACTCCACAGTACGTTTGACATGCAGAACCGGAGATTTCTTGGTTTCGGTCGGGTTTCAAGCTGAGATATGCATTTTCTACGATAATCTTGGTGAGACTTCTGTCAGAAGTATGCAGAATCATCGGGATCGCTCTTTTCGAGCTATTTAATGAGAGGAAGACGTTATCTGGTGCTTTCACCACTCCACAGTGCGTTTGATATGCAGAACCGGCGACATCTTGGCTTTCGTCGGGTATCAAGCTGAGATATGCATTTTCTACCATAATCTTGGTGAGACTTCTGGCAGAAGTATGCAGAATCATCTAGATCGCTCTTTTCGAGCTATTTAATGCGAGAAACACGTTTTCTGGTGTATTCACCACTCCACAGTACGTTTGACATGCAGAACCCGAGATATCTTGGTTTCGGTCGGGTTTCAAGCAGAGATATGCATTTTCTACGATAATCTCGGTGAGACGTCTATCAGAAGTGTGCAGAATCATCGGGATCGCTCTTGTCATTCTATTTAATGCGAGAAACACGTTATCTGGTGTTTTCACCACTCCACAGTGCGTTTGATATGCAGAACCGGCGACATCTTGGGTTTCTTCGGGTATCAAGCTGAGATATGCATTTTCTACGATAATGTTGGTGAGACTTCTCTCAGAAGTATGCAGAATTATCGGGATCGCGCTTTTCGAGCTATTTAATGCGAGAAACACGTTATCTGGTTGTTTTCACCACTCCACAGTGCGTTTGATATGCAGAACCGGCGACATCTTGGTTTTCGTGAGATTTCAAGCTGAGATATGCATTTTCTGCGATAATATTGGTGACACTTCAGTCAGAAGTATGCAGAATCATCTAGATCGCTCGTTTCGAGCTATCTAATGCGTAAAAACAAGATTTCTGGTGTTTTCAACATTCCACAGTGCGTTTCATATTCAGAACCGGCGATAACTTGGTTTTCGTGAGGTTTCAAGCTGAGATATGCTTTTTCTGCGATAATGTTGGTGAGACTTCTGTCAGAAGTATGCGGAATCTTCGAGAACGCTCTTTTCGAGCTACTTAATGCGAGAAACACGTTTTCTGGTGTTTTCACCACTCCACAGTGCGTTTGATTTGCAGAACCTGCGACATCTTAGATTTCGTCGGGTTTCAAGCTGAGATATGCATTTTCTACGATAATCTTCGTGAGATGTCTGGCAGAAGTATGCAAAATCATCGGGATCGCTCTTTTCGAGTTATCTAATGCGAGAAAAACGTTATCTGGTGTTTTCACCACTCCACAGTGCGTTTGATATGCAGAACCGGCGACATCTTGGCTTTCTTCGGGTATCAAGCTGAGATATGCATTTTCTACGATAATCTTGGTGGGACTTCTCTCAGAAGTATGCAGAATCATCGGTATCGCGCTTTTCGAGCTATTTAATGCGAGAAACACGTTATCTGGTTGTTTCCACCACTCCACAGTGCGTTTGGTATGCTGAACCGGCGACATCTTGAGTTTCGTGATATTTCTAGCTGAGATATGCATTTTCTGCGATAATATTGGTGACACTTCAGTCAGAAGTATGCAGAATCATCTAGATCGCTCGTTTCGAACTATCTAATGCGTAAAAACAAGATTTCTGGTGTTTTCAACATTCCACAGTGCGTTTCATATTCAGAACCGGCGATAACTTGGTTTTCGTGAGGTTTCAAGCTGAGATATGCTTTTTCTGCGATAATGTTGGTGAGACTTCTGTCAGAAGTATGCGGAATCTTCGAGAACGCTCTTTTCCAGCTACTTAATGCGAGAAACACGTTTTCTGGGGTTTTCACCACTCCACAGATCGTTTGACATGCAGAACCGGCGACATCTTGGATTTCGTCGGGGTTCACGCTGAGATATGCATTTTCTACGATAATCTTGGTGAGACCTCTGTCAGAAGTATGCAGAATCATCTAGATCGCTCTTTTCGAGCTATTTAATGCGAGAAACACGTTTTCTGGTGGTTTCGCCACCCCACAGTGCGTTTGACATGCAGAACCGGCGACATCTTGGATTTCGTCGGGTTTCTAGCTGAGATATGCATTTTCTACAATAATGTTGGTGAGACTTCATTCAGAAGTATGCAGAATCATCTAGATCGCTCTTTTCGAGCTATTTATATCGAGAAACACGTTGTCTGGTGGTTTCGCCACCCCACAGTGCGTTTGATATGCAGAACCGGCGACATCTTCGATTTCGTCGGGTTTCAAGCTGAGATATGCATTTTCTACGATAATCTTGGTGAGACTTCTGTCAGAAGTATGCAGAATCTTCGAGATCGCTCTTTTCGAGCTACTTAATGCGTGAAACACGTTATCTGGTGTTTTCACCACTCCACAGTGCGTTTGACATGCAGAACCGGCGACATCTTGGATTTCGTCGGGTTCACGCTAAGATATGCATTATCTACGATAATCTTGGTGAGACCTCTGTCAGAAGTATGCAGAATCATCTAGATCGCTCTTTTCGAGCTATTTAATGCGAGAAACACGTTATCTGGTTGTTTCCACCACTCCACAGTGCGTTTGACATGCAGAACCGGCGACATCTTGGATTTCGTCGGGTTTCAAGCTGAGATATGCATTTTCTACAATAATGTTGGTGAGACTTCAGTCAGAAGTATGCAGAATCTTCTAGATCGCTCTTTTCGAGCTATTTATATCGAGAAACACGTTTTCTGGTGGTTTCGCCACCCCACAGTGCGTTTGATATGCAGAACCGGCGACATCTTCGATTTCGTCGGGTTTCAAGCTGAGATATGCATTTTCTACGATAATCTTGGTGAGACTTCTGTCAGAAGTATGCAGAATCTTCGAGATCGCTCTTTTCGAGCTACTTAATGCGTGAAACACGTTATCTGGTGTTTTCACCACTCCACAGTGCGTTTGACATGCAGAACCGGCGACATCTTGGATTTCGTCGGGTTCACGCTGAGATATGCATTTTCTACGATAATCTTGGTGGGACCTCTGTCAGAAGTATGCAGAATCATCTAGATCGCTCTTTTCGAGCTATTTAATGCGAGAAACACGTTATCTGGTTGTTTCCACCACTCCACAGTGCGTTTGACATGCAGAACCGGCGACATCTTCGATTTCGTCGTGTTTCAAGCTGAGATATGCATTTTCTACGATAATCTTGGTGAGACTTCTCTCAGAAATATGCAGAATCATCGGGATCGCTCTTTTCGAGCTATTTAATGCGAGAAACACGTTATCTCGTGTTTTCACCACTCCACAGTGCGTTTGACATGCAGAACCGGCGACATCTTGGATTTCGTCGGGTTTCTAGCTGAGATATGCATTTTCTACAATAATGTTGGTGAGACTTCATTCAGAAGTATGCAGAATCATCTAGATCGCTCTTTTCGAGCTATTTATATCGAGAAACACGTTTTCTGGTGGTTTCGCCACCCCACAGTGCGTTTGATATGCAGAACCGGCGACATCTTCGATTTCGTCGGGTTTCAAGCTGAGATATGCATTTTCTACGATAATCTTGGTGAGACTTCTGTCAGAAGTATGCAGAATCTTCGAGATCGCTCTTTTCGAGCTACTTAATGCGTGAAACACGTTATCTGGTGTTTTCACCACTCCACAGTGCGTTTGACATGCAGAACCGGCGACATCTTGGATTTCGTCGGGTTCACGCTGAGATATGCATTATCTACGATAATCTTGGTGAGACCTCTGTCCGAAGTATGCAGAATCATCTAGATCGCTCTTTTCGAGCTATTTAATGCGAGAAACACGTTATCTGGTTGTTTCTACCACTCCACAGTGCGTTTGACATGCAGAACCGGCGACATCTTGGATTTCGTCGGGTTTCAAGCTGAGATATGCATTTTCTACAATAATGTTGGTGAGACTTCAGTCAGAAGTATGCAGAATCTTCTAGATCGCTCTTTTCGAGCTATTTATATCGAGAAACACGTTTTCTGGTGGTTTCGCCACCCCACAGTGCGTTTGATATGCAGAACCGGCGACATCTTCGATTTCGTCGGGTTTCAAGCTGAGATATGCATTTTCTACGATAATCTTGGTGAGACTTCTGTCAGAAGTATGCAGAATCTTCGAGATCGCTCTTTTCGAGCTACTTAATGCGTGAAACACGTTATCTGGTCTTTTCACCACTCCACAGTGCGTTTGACATGCAGAACCGGCGACATCTTGGATTTCGTCGGGTTCACGCTGAGATATGCATTTTCTACGATAATCTTGGTGGGACCTCTGTCAGAAGTATGCAGAATCATCTAGATCGCTCTTTTCGAGCTATTTAATGCGAGAAACACGTTATCTGGTTGTTTCCACCACTCCACAGTGCGTTTGGTATGCAGAACCGGCGACATCTTGAGTTTCGTGAGATTTCTAGCTGAGATATGCATTTTCTACGATAATCTTGGTGAGACTTCTGTCAGAAGTATGCAGAATCATCGGGATCGCGCTTTTCGAGCTATTTAATGCGAGAAACACGTTATCTTGTTGTTTTCACCACTCCACAGGGCGTATGATATGCAGAACCGGCGACATCTTGGTTTTCGTGAGATTTCAAGCTGAGATATGCATTTTCTACGATAATATTGGTGACACTTCAGTCAGAAGTATGCAGAATCATCTAGATCGCTCGTGTCGAGCTATCTAATGCGTAAAAACAAGATTTCTGGTGTTTTCAACATTTCACAGTGCGTTTCATATTCAGAACCGGCGATAACTTGGATTTCGTGAGGTTTCAAGCTGAGATATGCTTTTTCTGCGATAAGCTTGGTGAGACTTCAGTCAGAAATATGCTGAATCATCTAGATCGCTCATTTCGAGCTATTTAATGCGAAAAAACAAGTTTTCTGGTGTTTTCAACATTCCACAGTGCGTTTGATATGCAGAACCGGCGATATCTTGATTTTCGTGGCGTTTCCAGCTGAGATACGCATTTTCTGCGATAATCTTGGTGAGACTTCTGTCAGAAGTATGCAGAATCATCGAGACCCCGCTTTTCGATCTATTTCATGCGAGAAACACGTTATCTCGTGTTTTCACCACTCCACAGTGCGTTTAATATGCAGAACCGGCGACATCTTGGATTTCGTCGGGGTTCAAGCCGAGATATGCATTTTCTACGATAATCTTGGTGAGACTTCAGTCAGAAGTATGCAGAATCATCGGGATCGCTCTTTTCGAGCTATTTAATGAGAGGAAAACGTTATTTGGTGCTTTCACCACTCCACAGTGCATTTGATATGCAGAACCGGCGACATCTTGGCTTTCGTCGGGTATCAAGCAGAGATATGCATTTTCTACCATAATCTTGGTGAGACTTCTGGCAGAAGTATGCAGAATCATCTAGATCGCTCTTTTCGAGCTATTTAATGCGAGAAACACGTTTTCTGGTGTTTTCACCACTCCACAGTGCGTTTGATATGCAGAACCGGCGACATCTTGGCTTTCTTCGGGTATCAAGCTGAGATATGCATTTTCTACGATAATCTTGGAGAGACTTCTCTCAGAAGTATGCAGAATCATCGGGATCGCGCTTTTCGAGCTATTTAATGCGAGAAACACGTTATCTGGTTGTTTCCACCACTCCACAGTGCGTTTGACATGCAGAACCGGCGACATCTTGGATTTCGTCGGGGTTCAAGCTGAGATATGCATTTTCTACGATAATCTTGGTCAGACTTTAGTCAGAAGTATGCAGAATCATCGGGATCGCTCTTTTCGAGCTATTTAATGAGAGAAAGACGTTATCTGGTGCTTTCACCACTCCACAGTGCGTTTGATATGCAGAACCGGCGACATCTTGGCTTTCGTCGGGTATCAAGCTGAGATATGCATTTTCTACCATAATCTTGGTGAGACTTCTGGCAGAAGTATGCAGAATCATCTAGATCGCTCTTTTCGAGCTATTTAATGCGAGAAACACGTTTTCTGGTGTATTCACCACTCCACAGTACGTTTGACATGCAGAACCCGAGATATCTTGGTTTCGGTCGGGTTTCAAGCAGAGATATGCATTTTCTACGATAATCTTGGTGAGACGTCTATCAGAAGTGTGCAGAATCATCGGGATCGCTCTTGTCATTCTATTTAATGCGAGAAACACGTTATCTGGTGTTTTCACCACTCCACAGTGCGTTTGATATGCAGAACCGGCGACATCTTGGGTTTCTTCGGGTATCAAGCTGAGATATGCATTTTCTACGATAATGTTGGTGAGACTTCTCTCAGAAGTATGCAGAATTATCGGGATCGCGCTTTTCGAGCTATTTAATGCGAGAAACACGTTATCTGGTTGTTTTCACCACTCCACAGTGCGTTTGATATGCAGAACCGGCGACATCTTGGTTTTCGTGAGATTTCAAGCTGAGATATGCATTTTCTGCGATAATATTGGTGACACTTCAGTCAGAAGTATGCAGAATCATCTAGATCGCTCGTTTCGAGCTATCTAATGCGTAAAAACAAGATTTCTGGTGTTTTCAACATTCCACAGTGCGTTTCATATTCAGAACCGGCGATAACTTGGTTTTCGTGAGGTTTCAAGCTGAGATATGCTTTTTCTGCGATAATGTTGGTGAGACTTCTGTCAGAAGTATGCGGAATCTTCGAGAACGCTCTTTTCGAGCTACTTAATGCGAGAAACACGTTTTCTGGTGTTTTCACCACTCCACAGTGCGTTTGATTTGCAGAACCTGCGACATCTTAGATTTCGTCGGGTTTCAAGCTGAGATATGCATTTTCTACGATAATCTTCGTGAGATGTCTGGCAGAAGTATGCAAAATCATCGGGATCGCTCTTTTCGAGCTATTTAATGCGAGAAAAACGTTATCTGGTGTTTTCACCACTCCACAGTGCGTTTGATATGCAGAACCGGCGACATCTTGGCTTTCTTCGGGTATCAAGCTGAGATATGCATTTTCTACGATAATCTTGGTGAGACTTCTCTCAGAAGTATGCAGAATCATCGGTATCGCGCTTTTCGAGCTATTTAATGCGAGAAACACGTTATCTGGTTGTTTCCACCACTCCACAGTGCGTTTGGTATGCAGAACCGGCGACATCTTGAGTTTCGTGATATTTCTAGCTGAGATATGCATTTTCTGCGATAATATTGGTGACACTTCAGTCAGAAGTATGCAGAATCATCTAGATCGCTCGTTTCGAACTATCTAATGCGTAAAAACAAGATTTCTGGTGTTTTCAACATTCCACAGTGCGTTTCATATTCAGAACCGGCGATAACTTGGTTTTCGTTAGGTTTCAAGCTGAGATATGCTTTTTCTGCGATAATGTTGGTGAGACTTCTGTCAGAAGTATGCGGAATCTTCGAGAACGCTCTTTTCCAGCTACTTAATGCGAGAAACACGTTTTCTGGTGTTTTCACCACTCCACAGATCGTTTGACATGCAGAACCGGCGACATCTTGGATTTCGTCGGGGTTCACGCTGAGATATGCATTTTCTACGATAATCTTGGTGAGACCTCTGTCAGAAGTATGCAGAATCATCTAGATCGCTCTTTTCGAGCTATTTAATGCGAGAAACACGTTTTCTGGTGGTTTCGCCACCCCACAGTGCGTTTGATATGCAGAACCGGCGACATCTTCGATTTCGTCGGGTTTCAAGCTGAGATATGCATTTTCTACGATAATCTTGGTGAGACTTCTCTCAGAAATATGCAGAATCATCGGGATCGCTCTTTTCGAGCTATTTAATGCGAGAAACACGTTATCTCGTGTTTTCACCACTCCACAGTGCGTTTGACATGCAGAACCGGCGACATCTTGGATTTCGTCGGGTTTCTAGCTGAGATATGCATTTTCTACAATAATGTTGGTGAGACTTCATTCAGAAGTATGCAGAATCATCTAGATCGCTCTTTTCGAGCTATTTATATCGAGAAACACGTTGTCTGGTGGTTTCGCCACCCCACAGTGCGTTTGATATGCAGAACCGGCGACATCTTCGATTTCGTCGGGTTTCAAGCTGAGATATGCATTTTCTACGATAATCTTGGTGAGACTTCTGTCAGAAGTATGCAGAATCTTCGAGATCGCTCTTTTCGAGCTACTTAATGCGTGAAACACGTTATCTGGTGTTTTCACCACTCCACAGTGCGTTTGACATGCAGAACCGGCGACATCTTGGATTTCGTCGGGTTCACGCTGAGATATGCATTATCTACGATAATCTTGGTGAGACCTCTGTCAGAAGTATGCAGAATCATCTAGATCGCTCTTTTCGAGCTATTTAATGCGAGAAACACGTTATCTGGTTGTTTCCACCACTCCACAGTGCGTTTGACATGCAGAACCGGCGACATCTTGGATTTCGTCGGGTTTCAAGCTGAGATATGCATTTTCTACAATAATGTTGGTGAGACTTCAGTCAGAAGTATGCAGAATCTTCTAGATCGCTCTTTTCGAGCTATTTATATCGAGAAACACGTTTTCTGGTGGTTTCGCCACCCCACAGTGCGTTTGATATGCAGAACCGGCGACATCTTCGATTTCGTCGGGTTTCAAGCTGAGATATGCATTTTCTACGATAATCTTGGTGAGACTTCTGTCAGAAGTATGCAGAATCTTCGAGATCGCTCTTTTCGAGCTACTTAATGCGTGAAACACGTTATCTGGTGTTTTCACCACTCCACAGTGCGTTTGACATGCAGAACCGGCGACATCTTGGATTTCGTCGGGTTCACGCTGAGATATGCATTTTCTACGATAATCTTGGTGGGACCTCTGTCAGAAGTATGCAGAATCATCTAGATCGCTCTTTTCGAGCTATTTAATGCGAGAAACACGTTATCTGGTTGTTTCCACCACTCCACAGTGCGTTTGACATGCAGAACCGGCGACATCTTCGATTTCGTCGGGTTTCAAGCTGAGATATGCATTTTCTACGATAATCTTGGTGAGACTTCTCTCAGAAATATGCAGAATCATCGGGATCGCTCTTTTCGAGCTATTTAATGCGAGAAACACGTTATCTCGTGTTTTCACCACTCCACAGTGCGTTTGACATGCAGAACCGGCGACATCTTGGATTTCGTCGGGTTTCTAGCTGAGATATGCATTTTCTACAATAATGTTGGTGAGACTTCATTCAGAAGTATGCAGAATCATCTAGATCGCTCTTTTCGAGCTATTTATATCGAGAAACACGTTTTCTGGTGGTTTCGCCACCCCACAGTGCGTTTGATATGCAGAACCGGCGACATCTTCGATTTCGTCGGGTTTCAAGCTGAGATATGCATTTTCTACGATAATCTTGGTGAGACTTCTGTCAGAAGTATGCAGAATCTTCGAGATCGCTCTTTTCGAGCTACTTAATGCGTGAAACACGTTATCTGGTGTTTTCACCACTCCACAGTGCGTTTGACATGCAGAACCGGCGACATCTTGGATTTCGTCGGGTTCACGCTGAGATATGCATTATCTACGATAATCTTGGTGAGACCTCTGTCCGAAGTATGCAGAATCATCTAGATCGCTCTTTTCGAGCTATTTAATGCGAGAAACACGTTATCTGGTTGTTTCCACCACTCCACAGTGCGTTTGACATGCAGAACCGGCGACATCTTGGATTTCGTCGGGTTTCAAGCTGAGATATGCATTTTCTACAATAATGTTGGTGAGACTTCAGTCAGAAGTATGCAGAATCTTCTAGATCGCTCTTTTCGAGCTATTTATATCGAGAAACACGTTTTCTGGTGGTTTCGCCACCCCACAGTGCGTTTGATATGCAGAACCGGCGACATCTTCGATTTCGTCGGGTTTCAAGCTGAGATATGCATTTTCTACGATAATCTTGGTGAGACTTCTGTCAGAAGTATGCAGAATCTTCGAGATCGCTCTTTTCGAGCTACTTAATGCGTGAAACACGTTATCTGGTGTTTTCACCACTCCACAGTGCGTTTGACATGCAGAACCGGCGACATCTTGGATTTCGTCGGGTTCACGCTGAGATATGCATTTTCTACGATAATCTTGGTGGGACCTCTGTCAGAAGTATGCAGAATCATCTAGATCGCTCTTTTCGAGCTATTTAATGCGAGAAACACGTTATCTGGTTGTTTCCACCACTCCACAGTGCGTTTGGTATGCAGAACCGGCGACATCTTGAGTTTCGTGAGATTTCTAGCTGAGATATGCATTTTCTACGATAATCTTGGTGAGACTTCTGTCAGAAGTATGCAGAATCATCGGGATCGCGCTTTTCGAGCTATTTAATGCGAGAAACACGTTATCTGGTTGTTTTCACCACTCCACAGGGCGTATGATATGCAGAACCGGCGACATCTTGGTTTTCGTGAGATTTCAAGCTGAGATATGCATTTTCTACGATAATATTGGTGACACTTCAGTCAGAAGTATGCAGAATCATCTAGATCGCTCGTGTCGAGCTATCTAATGCGTAAAAACAAGATTTCTGGTGTTTTCAACATTTCACAGTGCGTTTCATATTCAGAACCGGCGATAACTTGGTTTTCGTGAGGTTTCAAGCTGAGATATGCTTTTTCTGCGATAAGCTTGGTGAGACTTCAGTCAGAAATATGCTGAATCATCTAGATCGCTCTTTTCGAGCTATTTAATGCGAAAAAACAAGTTTTCTGGTGTTTTCAACATTCCACAGTGCGTTTGATATGCAGAACCGGCGATATCTTGATTTTCGTGGCGTTTCCAGCTGAGATACGCATTTTCTGCGATAATCTTGGTGAGACTTCTGTCAGAAGTATGCAGAATCATCGAGACCCCGCTTTTCGATCTATTTCATGCGAGAAACACGTTATCTCGTGTTTTCACCACTCCACAGTGCGTTTAATATGCAGAACCGGCGACATCTTGGATTTCGTCGGGGTTCAAGCCGAGATATGCATTTTCTACGATAATCTTGGTGAGACTTCAGTCAGAAGTATGCAGAATCATCGGGATCGCTCTTTTCGAGCTATTTAATGAGAGAAAAACGTTATCTGGTGCTTTCACCACCCCACAGTGCGTTTGATATGCAGAACCGGCGACATCTTCGATTTCGTCGGGTTTCAAGCTGAGATATGCATTTTCTACGATAATCTTGGTGAGACTTCTGTCAGAAGTATGCAGAATCTTCGAGATCGCTCTTTTCGAGCTACTTAATGCGTGAAACACGTTATCTGGTGTTTTCACCACTCCACAGTGCGTTTGACATGCAGAACCGGCGACATCTTGGATTTCGTCGGGTTCACGCTGAGATATGCATTTTCTACGATAATCTTGGTGGGACCTCTGTCAGAAGTATGCAGAATCATCTAGATCGCTCTTTTCGAGCTATTTAATGCGAGAAACACGTTATCTGGTTGTTTTCACCACTCCACAGGGCGTATGATATGCAGAACCGGCGACATCTTGGTTTTCGTGAGATTTCAAGCTGAGATATGCATTTTCTGCGATAATATTGGTGACACTTCAGTCAGAAGTATGCAGAATCATCTAGATCGCTCGTTTCGAGCTATCTAATGCGTAAAAACAAGATTTCTGCTGTTTTCAACATTCCACAGTGCGTTCCATATTCAGAACCGGCGATAACTTGGTTTTCGTGAGGTTTCAAGCTGAGATATGCTTTTTCTGCGATAATCTTGGTGAGACTTCAGTCAGAAATATGCAGAATCATCTAGATCGCTCTTTTCGAGCTATTTAATGCGAGAAACACGTTATCTCGTGTTTTCACCACTCCACAGTGCGTTTGATATGCAGAACCGGCAACATCTTGGCTTTCTTCGGGTATCAAGCTGAGATATGCATTTTCTACGATAATCTTGGTGAGACTTCAGTCAGAAATATGCAGAATCATCTAGATCGCTCTTTTCGAGCTATTTAATGCGAAAAAACAAGTTTTCTGGTGATTTCAACATTCCACAGTGCGTTTGATATGCAGAACCGGCGATATCTTGATTTTCGTGGCGTTTCCAGCTGAGATACGCATTTTCTGCGATAATCTTGGTGAGACATCTGTCAGAAGTATGCAGAATCTTCGAGATCGCTCTTTTCGAGCGACTTAATGCGAGAAACACGATATCTGCTGTTTTCACCCCTCCACAGTGCGTTTAATATGCAGAACCGGCGACATCTTGGATTTCGTCGGGGTTCAAGCCGAGATATGCATTTTCTACGATAATCTTGGTGAGACTTCAGTCAGAAGTATGCAGAATCATCGGGATCGCTCTTTTCGAGCTATTTAATGAGAGAAAAACGTTATCTGGTGCTTTCACCACTCCACAGTGCATTTGATATGCAGAACCGGCGACATCTTGGCTTTCGTCGGGTATCAAGCAGAGATATGCATTTTCTACCATAATCTTGGTGAGACTTATGGCAGAAGTATGCAGAATCATCTAGATCGCTCTTTTCGAGCTATTTAATGCGAGAAACACGTTTTCTGGTGTTTTCACCACTCCACAGTGCGTTTGATATGCAGAACCGGCGACATCTTGGCTTTCTTCGGGTATCAAGCTGAGATATGCATTTTCTACGATAATCTTGGTGAGACTTCTCTCAGAAGTATGCAGAATCATCGGGATCGCGCTTTTCGAGCTATTTAATGCGAGAAACACGTAATCTGGTTGTTTTCACCACTCCACAGGGCGTATGATATGCAGAACCGGCGACATCTTGGTTTTCGTGAGATTTCAAGCTGAGATATGCATTTTCTGCGATAATATTGGTGACACTTCAGTCAGAAGTATGCAGAATCATCTAGATCGCTCGTTTCGAGCTATCTAATGCGTAAAAACAAGATTTCTGCTGTTTTCAACATTCCACAGTGCGTTCCATATTCAGAACCGGCGATAACTTGGTTTTCGTGAGGTTTCAAGCTGAGATATGCTTTTTCTGCGATAATCTTGGTGAGACTTCAGTCAGAAATATGCAGAATCATCTAGATCGCTCTTTTCGAGCTATTTAATGCGAGAAACACGTTATCTCGTGTTTTCACCACTCCACAGTGCGTTTGATATGCAGAACCGGCAACATCTTGGCTTTCTTCGGGTATCAAGCTGAGATATGCATTTTCTACGATAATCTTGGTGAGACTTCAGTCAGAAATATGCAGAATCATCTAGATCGCTCTTTTCGAGCTATTTAATGCGAAAAAACAAGTTTTCTGGTGATTTCAACATTCCACAGTGCGTTTGATATGCAGAACCGGCGATATCTTGATTTTCGTGGCGTTTCCAGCTGAGATACGCATTTTCTGCGATAATCTTGGTGAGTCTTCTGTCAGAAGTATGCAGAATCATCGAGACCCCGCTTTTCGAGCTATTTAATGCGAGAAACACGTTTTCTGGTGTATTCACCACTCCACAGTACGTTTGACATGCAGAACCGGAGATATCTTGGTTTCGGTCGGGTTTCAAGCTGAGATATGCATTTTCTACGATATTCTTGGTGAGACGCCTGTCGGAAGTATGCAGAATCATCGAGATCGCTCCTTTCGAGCTATTTAACGCGAGAAACACGTTATCTGGTGTTTTCACCACTCCACAGTGCGTTTGATATGCAGAACCGGCGACATCTTGGCTTTCTTCGGGTATCAAGCTGAGATATGCATTTTCTACGATAATCTTGGTGAGACTTCTCTCAGAAGTATGCAGAATCATCTAGATCGCTCTTTTCGAGCTATTTAATTCGAGAATCACGTTATTTGGTTGTTTTCACCACTCCACAGTGCGTTTGATATGCAGAAGCGGCGACATCTTGATTTTCGTGAGATTTCAAGCTGAGGTATGCATTTTCTGCGATAATCTTGGTGAGACTTCTGTCAGAAGTATGCAGAATCATCTAGATCGCCCGTTTCGAGCTATATAATGCGAAAAAACAAGTTTTCTGGTGCATTCAACATTCCACAGTGCGTTTGATATGCAGAACCGGAGATATCTTGGTTTCGGTCGGGTTTCAAGCTGAGATATGCATTTTCTACGATAATCTTGGTGAGACTTCTGTCAGAAGTATTCAGAACCTTCGAGAACGCTCTTTTCGAGCTACTTAATGCGAGAAACACGTTTTCTGGTGTTTTCACCACACCACAGTCCGTTTGATGCGCAGAACCGGAGATAACTTGGTTTTCGAGAGGTTTCAAGCTGAGATATGCATTTTCTGCTATAATCTTGGTGAGACTTCAGTCAGAAGTATGCAGAATCATCTAGATCGCTCTTTTCGAGATATTTAAATAGAGAAACACGTTTTCTGGTGTTTTCGCCACCCCACAGTGCGTTTGATATGCAGAACCGGAGATATCTTGGTTTCGGTCGGCTATACAAGCTGAGATATGCATTTTCTGCGATAATCTTGGTGAGACTTCAGTCAGAAGTATGCAGAATGTTCGAGAACGCTATTTTCGAGCTACTTAATGCGAGAAACACGTTTTCTGGTGTTTTCAACACTCCACAGTGCGTTTGATTTGCAGAACCGGCGACATCTTCGATTTCGTCGGGTTTCAAGCTGAGATATGCATTTTCTACAATAATCTTGGTGAGACTTCAGTCAGAAGTATGCAGAATCATCTAGATCGCTTCTTTCGAGCAATTTAAATCGAGAAACACGTTTTCTGGTGTTTTCGCCACCCCACAGTGCGTTTGATAAGCAGAACCGGCCACATCTTAGATTTCGCCGGGTTTCAAGCTGAGATATGCATTTTCTACAATAATCTTGGTGAGACTTCAGTCAGAAGTATGCAGAATCATCTAGATCGCTCTTTTCGAGCTATTTAATGCGAGAAACACGTTATCTGGTGTTTTCACCACTCCACAGTGCGTTTGATATGCAGACCCGGCGACATCTTGATTTTCGTGAGATTTCAACCTGAGATATGCATTTTCTGCGATAATCTTGGTGAGTCTTCTGTCAGAAGTATGCACAATCATCTAGATCGCTCTTTTCGAGCTACTTAATGCGAGAAACACGTTTTCTGGTGTTTTCAACACTCCACAGTGCGTTTGATTTGCAGAACCGGCGACATCTTCGATTTCGTCGGGTTTCAAGCTGAGATATGCATTTTCTACAATAATCTTGGTGAGACTTCAGTCAGAAGTATGCAGAATCATCTAGATCGCTCCTTTCGAGCAATTTAAATCGAGAAACACGTTTTCTGGTGTTTTGGCAACCCCACAGTGCGTTTGATATGCAGAACCGGAGATATCTTGGTTTCGGTCGGGTTTCAAGCTGAGATATGCATGTTCTACAATAATCTTGGTGAGACTTCAGTCAGAAGTATGCAGAATCATCTAGATCGCTCTTTTCGAGCTATTTATATCGAGAAACACGTTTTCTGGTGTTTTCGCCACCCCACAGTGCGTTTGATAAGCAGAACCGGCCACATCTTAGATTTCGCCGGGTTTCAAGCTGAGATATGCATTTTCTACAATAATCTTGGTGAGACTTCAGTCAGAAGTATGCAGAATCATCTAGATCGCTCTTTTCGAGCTATTTAATGCGAGAAACACGTTATCTGGTGTTTTCACCACTCCACAGTGCGTTTGATATGCAGACCCGGCGACATCTTGATTTTCGTGAGATTTCAACCTGAGATATGCATTTTCTGCGATAATCTTGGTGAGTCTTCTGTCAGAAGTATGCACAATCATCTAGATCGCTCTTTTCGAGCTATTTAATGCGAGAAACACGTTTTCTGGTGTATTCACCACTCCACAGTACGTTTGATGTGCAGAACCGGAGATAACTTGGTTATCATGAGGTTTCAAGCTGAGATATGCATTTTCTGCTATAATCTTGGTGAGACTTCAGTCAGAAGTATGCAGAATCATCTAGATCGCTCTTTTCGAGATATTTAATTAGAGAAACACGTTTTCTGGTGTTTTCGCCACCCCACAGTGCGTTTGATATGCAGAACCGGAGATATCTTGGTTTCGGTCGGGTTTCAAGCTGAGATATGCATTTTCTGCGATAATCTTGGTGAGACTTCTGTCAGAAGTATGCATAATCATCGAAATCCCTCTTTGCGAGCTATTTAATGCGAGAAACACGTTATCTGGTGTTTTCACCACTCCACAGTGCGTTTGATATGCAGAACCGGCGACATGTTGGATTTCGTCGGGTTTCAAGCTGAGATATGCATTTTCTACGATAATCTTGGTGAGACTTCTGGCAGAAGTATGCAAAATCATCGGGATCGCTCTTTTCGAGCTATTTAATGCGAGAAAAACGTTAACTGGTGTTTTCACCACTCCACAGTGCGTTTGATATGCAGAACCGGCGACATCTTGGCTTTCGTCGGGAATCAACCTGAGATATGCAATTTCTACGATAATGTTGGTGAGACTTCTGTTAGAAGTATGCGGAATCATCGGGATCGCTCTTTTCGAGCTATTTAATGCGACAAACGCGTTATCTGGTTGTTTTCACGACTCCACAGTGCGTTTGATATGCAGAACCGGCAACATCTTGATTTTCGTGAGGTTTCAAGCTGAGATATGCATTTTCTGCGATAATATTGGTGAGACTTCAGTCAGAAGTATGCAGAATCATCGGGATCGCGCTTTTCGAGCTATTTAATGCGAGAAACACGTTATCTGGTTGTTTTCACCACTCCACAGGGCGTATGATATGCAGAACCGGCGACATCTTGGTTTTCGTGAGATTTCAAGCTGAGATATGCATTTTCTGCGATAATATTGGTGACACTTCAGTCAGAAGTATGCAGAATCATCTAGATCGCTCGTTTCGAGCTATCTAATGCGTAAAAACAAGATTTCTGCTGTTTTCAACATTCCACAGTGCGTTCCATATTCAGAACCGGCGATAACTTGGGTTTCGTGAGGTTTCAAGCTGAGATATGCTTTTTCTGCGATAATCTTGGTGAGACTTCAGTCAGAAGTATGCAGAATCATCTAGCTCGCTCTTTTCGAGCTATTTAATGCGAAAAAACAAGTTTTCTGGTGTTTTCAACATTCCACAGTGCGTTTGATATGCAGAACCGGCGATATCTTGATTATCGTGGCGTTTCCAGCTGAGATACGCATTTTCTGCGATAATCTTGGTGAGTCTTCTGTCAGAAGTATGCAGAATCATCGAGACCCCGCTTTTCGAGCTATTTCATGCGAGAAACACGTTATCTCGTGTTTTCACCACTCCACAGTGCGTTTGATATGCAGAACCGGCGACATCTTGGCTTTCTTCGGGTATCAAGCTGAGATATGCATTTTCTACGATAATCTTGGTGAGACTTCTCTCAGAAGTATGCAGAATCATTTAGATCACTCTTTTCGAGCTATTTAATGTGAAAAAACAAGTTTTCTGGTGTTTTCAACATTCCACAGTGTGTTTGATATGCAGAACCGGCAACATCTTGATTTTCGTGAGGTTTCAATCTGAGATATGCATTTTCTGCGATAATATTGGTGAGACTTCAGTCAGAAGTATGGAGAATCATCGGGATCGCTCTTTTCGAGCTATTTAATGCGACAAACACGTTATCTGGTTGTTTTCACGACTCCACAGTGCGTTTGATATGCAGAACCGGCGATATCTTGATTTTCGTGGTGTTTGCAGCTGAGATATGCATTTTCTACGATAATCTTGGTGAGACTTCTCTCAGAAGTATGCAGAATCATCGGGATCGCACTTTTCGAACTATTTAATGCGACAAACACGTTATCTGGTTGTTTTCACGACTCCACAGTGCGTTTGAAATGCAGAACCGGCAACATCTTGATTTTCGTGAGGTTTCAAGCTGAGATATGCATTTTCTGCGATAATCTTGGTGAGACTTCTCTCAGAAGTATGCAGAATCATCGGGATCGCACTTTTCGAACTATTTAATGCGACAAACACGTTATCTGGTTGTTTTCACGACTCCACAGTGCGTTTGAAATGCAGAACCGGCAACATCTTGATTTTCGTGAGGTTTCAAGCTGAGATATGCATTTTCTGCGATAATCTTGGTGAGTGTTCTGTCAGAAGTATGCAGAATCATCGAGATCCCTCTTTGCGAGCTATTTAATGCGAGAAACACGTTATCTGGTGATTTCACCACTCCACAGTGCGTTTGATATGCAGAACCGGCGACATCTTGGATTTCGTCGGGGTTCAAACTGAGATATGCATCTTCTGCGATAATCTTGGTGAGTCTTCTGTCAGTAGTATGCAGAATCATCGAGATCCCTCTTTGCGAGCTATTTAATGCGAGAAACACGTTTTCTGGTGTTTTCACCACTCCACCGTGCGTTTGACATGCAGAACCGGCGACATCATGGATTTCGTCGGGGCTCAAGCTGAGATATGCATTTTCTACGATAATCTTGGTGAGACTTCTGTCAGAAGTATGCAGAATCATCTAGATCGCTCTTTTCGAGCTATTTAATTCGAGAAACACGTTTTCTGGTGTATTCACCACCCCGCAGTACGTTTGACATGCAGAACCGGCGACATCTTGGCTTTCGTCGGGTGTAAACCTGAGATATGCATTTTCTACGATAATCTTGGTGAGACTTCTGTCAGATGTATGGAGAATCATCGGGATCGCTCTTTTCGAGCTATTTAATGCGAGAAACACGTTTTCTGGTGTATTCACCACCCCACAGTACGTTTGACATGCAGAACCGGCGACATCTTGGCTTTCGTCGGGTATCAACCTGAGATATGCATTTTCTACGATAATCTTGGTGAGACTTCTCTCAGAAGTATGCAGAACCATCGGGATCGCACTTTTCGAACTATTTAATGCGACAAACACGTTATCTGGTTGTTTTCACGACTCCACAGTGCGTTTGAAGTGCAGAACCGCCAACATCTTGATTTTCGTGAGGTTTCAAGCTGAGATATGCATTTTCTGCGATAATATTGGTGAGACTTCAGTCAGAAGTATGTCCAATCATCTAGATCGCTCGTTTCGAGCTATTTATTGCGAAAAAACAAGTTTTCTGGTGTTTTCAACATTCCACAGTGCGTTTGATATGCAGAACCGGCGATATCTTGATTTTCGTGGTGTTTGCAGCTGAGATATGCATTTTCTACGATAACCATGGTGAGTCTTCTGTCAGAAGTATGCAGAATCATCTAGATCGCCCGTTTCGAGCAACTTATTGCGACAAACACGTTATCTGGTTGTTTTCACGAATCCACAGTGCGTTTGAAGTGCAGAACCGCCAACATCTTGATTTTCGTGAGGTTTCAAGCTGAGATATGCATTTTCTGCGATAATATTGGTGAGACTTCAGTCAGAAGTATGACCAATCATCTAAATCGCTCGTTTCGAGCTATTTATTGCGAAAAAACAAGTTTTCTGGTGTTTTCAACATTCCACAGTGCGTTTGATATGCAGAACCGGCGATATCTTGATTTTCGTGGTGTTTGCAGCTGAGATATGCATTTTCTACGATAACCATGGTGAGTCTTCTGTCAGAAGTATGCAGAATCATCTAGATCGCTCTTTTCGAGCTATTTAATGCGAGAAACACGTTTTCTGGTGTATTCGCCACCCCACAGTACGTTTGACATGCAGAACCGGAGATATCTTGGTTTCGGTCGGGTTTCAAGCTGAGATATGCATTTTCTACGATAATCTTGGTGAGACTTCTGTCAGAAGTATGCAGAATCATCGGGATCGCTCTGTTCGAGCTATTTAATGCGAGAAACACGTTATCTGGTGCTTTCACCACTCCACAGTACGTTTGATGTGCAGAACCGGAGATAACTTGGTTTTCATGAGGTTTCAAGTTGAGATATGGATTTTCTGCGATGATCTTTGTGAGACTTCAGTCAGAAGTATGCAGAATCATTTAGATCGCTCTTTTCGAGCTATTTAATGTGAAAAAACAAGTTTTCTGGTGTTTTCAACATTCCACAGTGCGTTTTATATGCAGAACCGGCGATATCTTGATTTTCGTGGTGTTTCAAGCTGAGGTATGCATTTCCTGCGATAATCTTGGTGAGTCTTCTGTCAGAAGCATGTAGAATCATCTAGATCGCTCTTTTCGAGCTATTTAATGCGAGAAACACGTTTTCTGGTGTTTTCACCACTCCACAGTGCGTTTGACATGCAAAACCGGCGACATCTTGATTTTCGTGAGATTTCAAGCTGAGATATCCATTTTCTGCGATAATCTTGGTGAGTCTTCTGTCAGAAGCATGTAGAATCATCCAGATCGCTCTTTTCGAGCTATTTAATGCGAGAAACACGTTTTCTGGTGTTTTCACCACTCCACAGTGCGTTTGACACGCAGAACCGGAGATATCTTGGTTTCGGTCGGGTTTCAAGCTGATATATGCATTTTCTACGATAATCTTGGTGAGACTTCTGTCAGAAGTATGCAGAATCATCTAGATCGCCCGTTTCGAGCAACTTAATGCGAGAAACACGTTTTCTGGTGTTTTCACCACTCCACAGTGCGTTTGACATGCAAAGCCGGCGACATCTCGATTTTCGTGAGATTTCAAGCTGAGATATGCATTTTCTGCGATAATCTTGGAGAGTCTTCTGTCAGAAGCATGTAGAATCATCGGGATCGCTCTGTTCGAGCTATTTAATGCGATAAACACGTTATATGGTTGTTTTCACCACTCCACTGTGCGTTTGAAGTGAACAACCGGCGATATCATGATTTTCGTGGTGTTTCCAGCTGAGATATGCATTCTCTGCGATAATCTTGGTGAGTCTTCTGTCAGAAGTATGCAGAATCATCGAGATCCCTCTTTGCGAGCTATTTAATGCGAGAAACACGTTATCTGGTGCTTTCACCACTCCACAGTACGTTTGATGTGCAGAACCGGAGATAACTTGGTTTTCATGAGGTTTCAAGTTGAGATATGGATTTTCTGCGATGATCTTGGTGAGACTTCAGTCAGAAGTATGCAGAATCATTTAGATCGCTCTTTTCGAGCTATTTAATGTGAAAAAACAAGTTTTCTGGTGTTTTCAACCTTCCACAGTGCGTTTTATATGCAGAACCGGCGATATCTTGATTTTCGTGGTGTTTCCAGCTGAGATATGCATTTTGTGCGATAATCTTGGTGAGTCTTCTGTCAGAAGTATGCAGAATCATCGAGATCCCTCTTTGAGAGCTATTTAATGCGAGAAACACGTTTTCTGGTGTTATCACCACTCCACCGTGCGTTTGACATGCAGAACCGGCGACATCTTGGATTTCGTCGGGGTTCAAGCTGAGATATGCATTTGCTACGATAATCTTGGTGAGACTTCTGTCAGAAGTATGCAGAATCATCTAGATCGCTCTTTTCGAGCTATTTAATTCGAGAAACACGTTTTCTGGTGTATTCACCACCCCACAGTACGTTTGACATGCAGAACCGGCGACATCGTGGATTTCGTCGGGTTTCAAGCTGAGATATGCATTTTCTACGATAATATTGGTGAGTCTTCTGTCAGAAGTATGTAGAATCATCTAGATCTCTCTTTTCGAGCTATTTAATGCGAGAAACACGTTTTCTGGTGTTTTCACCACTCCACCGTGCGTTTGACATGCAGAACCGGAGATATACTGGTTTCGGTCGGGTTTCAAGCTGAGATATGCATTTTCTACGATAATCTTGGTGAGACTTCTGTCAGAAGTATACAGAATCTTCGAGATCGCTCTTTTCGAGCTACTTAATGCGAGAAACACGATTTCGGGTGTTTTCACCACTCCACAGTGCGTTTGATATGCAGTACCGGCGACATCTTGGATTTCGTCGGGGTTCAAACTGAGATATGCATTTTCTGCGATAATCTTGGTGAGTCTCCTGTCAGAAGTATGCAGAATCATCGAGATCCCTCTTTGCGAGCTATTTAATGCGAGAAACACGTTATCTGGTGTTTTCACCACTCCACAGTACGTTTGATGTGCAGAACCGGAGATAACTTGGTTTTCGTGAGGTTTCATGCTGAGATATGCATTTTCTGCGTTAATGTTGGTGAGACTTCAGTCAGAAGTATGCAGAATCATCTAGATCGCTCGTTTCGAGCTATTTTATTCGAGAAACACGTTATCTGGTTGTTTTCACTACGCCACAGTGCGTTTGATATGCAGAACCGGCGATATCTTGATTTTCGTGGTGTTTCAAGCTGAGGTATGCATTTCCTGCGATAATCTTGGTGAGTCTTCTGTCAGAAGCATGTAGAATCATCTGGATCGCTCTTTTCGAGCTGTTTAATGCGAGAAACACGTTTTCTGGTGTTTTCACCACTCCACAGTGCGTTTGACATGCAAAACCGGCGACATCTTGATTTTCGTGAGATTTCAAGCTGAGATATCCATTTTCTGCGATAATCTTGGTGAGTCTTCTGTCAGAAGCATGTAGAATCATCCAGATCGCTCTTTTCGAGCTATTTAATGCGAGAAACACGTTTTCTGGTGTTTTCACCACTCCACAGTGCGTTTGACATGCAGAACCGGAGATATCTTGGTTTCGGTCGGGTATCAAGCTGATATATGCATTTTCTACGATAATCTTGGTGAGACTTCTGTCAGACGTATGCAGAATCATCTAGATCGCCCGTTTCGAGCAACTTAATGCGAGAAACACGTTTTCTGGTGTTTTAACCACTCCACAGTGCGTTTGACATGCAAAGCCGGCGACATCTTGATTTTGGTGAGATTTCAAGCTGAGATATGCATTTTCTGCGATAATCTTGGTGAGTCTTCTGTCAGAAGCATGTAGAATCATCGGGATCGCTCTGTTCGAGCTATTTAATGCGAGAAACACGTTATATGGTTGTTTTCACCACTCCACTGTGCGTTTGAAATGAATAACCGGCGATATCATGATTTTCGTGGTGTTTCCAGCTGAGATATGCATTCTCTGCGTTAATGTTGGTGAGACTTCTGACAGAAGTATGCAGAATCATCTAGATCGCTCTTTTCGAGCTATTTAATTCGAGAAACACGTTTTCTGGTGTTTTCACCACACCACAGTCCGTTTGATGTGCAGAACCGGAGATAACTTGGTTTTCGTGAGGTTTCAAGCTGAGATATGCATTTTCTGCGATAATCTTGGTGAGACTTCAGTCAGAAGTATGCAGAATCTTCGAGATCGCACTTTTCGAGCTATTTAATGTGAAAAAACAAGTTTTCTGGTGTTTTCAACATTCCACAGTGCGTTTGATATGCAGAACCGGCGATATCTTGATTTTCGTGGTGTTTCCAGCTGAGATATGCATTTTCTGCGATAATCTTGGTGAGTCTTCTGTCAGAAGTATGTAGAATCATCTAGATCGCTCTTTTCGAGCTATTTAATGCGAGAAACACGTTTTCTGGTGTATTCACCACCCCACAGTACGTTTGACATGCAGAACCGGAGATAACTTGGTTTTCGTGAGGTTTCAAGCTGAGATATGGATTTTCTGCGATCATCTTGGTGAGACTTCAGTCAGAAGTATGCAGAATCATCTAGATCGCTCTTTTCCAGCTATTTAATGCGAGAAACACGTTTTCTGGTGTATTCACCACTCCACAGTACGTTTGACATGCAGAACCGGAGATATCTTGGTTTCGGTCGGGTTTCGAGCTGAGATATGCATTTTCTACGATAATCTTGGTGAGACTTCTGTCAGAAGTATGCAGAATCTTCGAGAACGCTCTTTTCGAGCTATTTAATGCGAGAAACACGTTTTCTGGTGTTTTCACCACACCACAGTCCGTATGATGTGCAGAACCGGAGATAACTTGGTTTTCGTGAGGTTTTAAGCTGAGATATGCATTTTCTGCGATAATATTGGTGAGACTTCAGTCAGAAGTATGCAGAATCATCTAGATCGCTCGTTTCGAGCTATTTAATGCGAAAAAACCAGTTTTCTGGTGTTTTCAACATTCCACAGTGCGTTTGATATGCAGAACCGGCGATATCTTGATTTTCGTGGTGGTTCCAGCTGAGATATGCATTTTCTGCGATAATCTTGGTGAGTCTTCTGTCAGAAGTATGTAGAATCATCTAGATCGCTCTTTTCGAGCTATTTAATGCGAGAAACACGTTTTCTGGTGTATTCACCACTGCACAGTACGTTTGACATGCAGAACCAGAGATATCCTGGTTTCGGTCGGGTTTCAAGCTGAGATATGCATTTTCTACGATAATCTTGGTGAGACTTCTGTCAGAAGTATGCAGAATCTTCGAGAACGCTCTTTTCGAGCTACATAATACGGGAAACACGTTATCTGGTGTTTTCACCACTCCACAGTACGTTTGATGTGCAGAACCGGAGATAACTTGGTTTTCGTGAGGTTTCAAGCTGAGATATGGATTTTCTGCGATAATCTTGGTGAGACTTCATTCAGAAGAATGCAGAATCATCTAGATCGCTCTTTTCGAGCTATTTAATGCGAGAAACACGGTATCTGGGTTTTGCACCACTCCACAGTACGTTTGATGTGCAGAACCGGAGATAACTTGGTTTTCGTGAGGTTTCAAGCTGAGATATGCATTTTCGGCGATAATATTGCTGAGACTTCAGTCAGAAGGCTGCAGAATTATCTAGATCGCTCGTTTCGAGCTATTTAATGCGAAAAAACAAGTTTTCTGGTGTTTTCAACATTCCACAGTGCGTTTGATATGCAGAACCGGCGATATGTTGCTTTTCGTGGGTTTTCAAGCTGAGATATGAATTTTCTGCGATACTCTTGGTGAGACTTCTGTCAGAAGTATGCAGAATCTTCGAGAACGCTCTTTTCGAGCTGCTTAATGCGAGAAATACGTTTTCTGGTGTTTTCACCACTCCACAGTACGTTTGATGTGCAGAACCGGAGATAACTTGGTGTTCGTGAGATTTCAAGCTTAGATATGGAGTTACTGCGATAATCTTGGTGATACTTCAGTCAGAAGTATGCAGAATTATCTAGATCGCTCTTTTCGAGCTATTTAATGCGAGATACACGTTATCTGGTGTTTTCACCATTCCACAGTGTGTTTGATATGCAGAAACGGCGACATCTTGGATTTCGTCGGGGTTCAAACTGAGATATGCATTTTCTACGATAATCTTGATGAGACTTCTGTCAGAAGCATACAGAATCATCGGGATCGCTCTTTTCGAGCTATTTAATGGGAGAAACTCGTTATCTCCTGTTTTCACCACTCCACAGTGCGTTTGATATGCAGAACCGACGACATCTTGGCTTTCGTCGGGTATCAAGCTGAGATATGCATTTTCAGCGATAATCTTGGTGAGACTTCAGTCAGAAGTATGCAGAATCTTCGAGATCGCACTTTTCGAGCTATTTAATGTGAAAAAACAAGTTTTCTGGTGTTTTCAACATTCCACAGTGCGTTTGATATGCAGAACCGGCGATATCTTGATTTTCGTGGTGTTTCCAGCTGAGATATGCATTTTCTGCGATAATCTTGGTGAGTCTTCTGTCAGAAGTATGTAGAATCATCTAGATCGCTCTTTTCGAGCTATTTAATGCGAGAAACACGTTTTCTGGTGTATTCACCACCCCACAGTACGTTTGACATGCAGAACCGGAGATAACTTGGTTTTCGTGAGGTTTCAAGCTGAGATATGGATTTTCTGCGATCATCTTGGTGAGACTTCAGTCAGAAGTATGCAGAATCATCTAGATCGCTCTTTTCGAGCTATTTAATGCGAGAAACACGTTTTCTGGTGTATTCACCACTCCACAGTACGTTTGACATGCAGAACCGGAGATATCTTGGTTTCGGTCGGGTTTCGAGCTGAGATATGCATTTTCTACGATAATCTTGGTGAGACTTCTGTCAGAAGTATGCAGAATCTTCGAGAACGCTCTTTTCGAGCTATTTAATGCGAGAAACACGTTTTCTGGTGTTTTCACCACACCACAGTCCGTATGATGTGCAGAACCGGAGATAACTTGGTTTTCGTGAGGTTTTAAGCTGAGATATGCATTTTCTGCGATAATATTGGTGAGACTTCAGTCAGAAGTATGCAGAATCTTCGAGAACGCTCTTTTCGAGCTACATAATACGGGAAACACGTTATCTGGTGTTTTCACCACTCCACAGTACGTTTGATGTGCAGAACCGGAGATAACTTGGTTTTCGTGAGGTTTCAAGCTGAGATATGGATTTTCTGCGATAATCTTGGTGAGACTTCATTCAGAAGAATGCAGAATCATCTAGATCGCTCTTTTCGAGCTATTTAATGCGAGAAACACGGTATCTGGGTTTTGCACCACTCCACAGTACGTTTGATGTGCAGAACCGGAGATAACTTGGTTTTCGTGAGGTTTCAAGCTGAGATATGCATTTTCGGCGATAATATTGCTGAGACTTCAGTCAGAAGGATGCAGAATTATCTAGATCGCTCGTTTCGAGCTATTTAATGCGAAAAAACAAGTTTTCTGGTGTTTTCAACATTCCACAGTGCGTTTGATATGCAGAACCGGCGATATGTTGCTTTTCGTGGGTTTTCAAGCTGAGATATGAATTTTCTGCGATACTCTTGGTGAGACTTCTGTCAGAAGTATGCAGAATCTTCGAGAACGCTCTTTTCGAGCTGCTTAATGCGAGAAATACGTTTTCTGGTGTTTTCACCACTCCACAGTACGTTTGATGTGCAGAACCGGAGATAACTTGGTGTTCGTGAGATTTCAAGCTTAGATATGGAGTTACTGCGATAATCTTGGTGATACTTCAGTCAGAAGTATGCAGAATTATCTAGATCGCTCTTTTCGAGCTATTTAATGCGAGATACACGTTATCTGGTGTTTTCACCATTCCACAGTGTGTTTGATATGCAGAAACGGCGACATCTTGGATTTCGTCGGGGTTCAAACTGAGATATGCATTTTCTACGATAATCTTGATGAGACTTCTGTCAGAAGCATACAGAATCATCGGGATCGCTCTTTTCGAGCTATTTAATGGGAGAAACTCGTTATCTCCTGTTTTCACCACTCCACAGTGCGTTTGATATGCAGAACCGACGACATCTTGGCTTTCGTCGGGTATCAAGCTGAGATATGCATTTTCAGCGATAATATTGCTGAGACTTCAGTCAGAAGGATGCAGAATCATCTAGATCGCTCGTTTCGAGCTATTTAATGCGAAAAAACAAGTTTTCTGGTGTTTTCAACATTCCACAGTGCGTTTGATATGCAGAACCGGCGATATCTTGCTTTTCGTGGGTTTTCAAGCTGAGATATGAATTTTCTGCGATACTCTTGGTGAGACTTCTGTCAGAAGTATGCAGAATCTTCGAGAACGCTCTTTTCGAGCTGCTTAATGCGAGAAATACGTTTTCTGGTGTTTTCACCACTCCACATTACGTTTGATGTGCAGAACCGGAGACAACTTGGTGTTCGTGAGATTTCAAGCTTAGATATGGAGTTTCTGCGATAATCTTGGTGATACTTCAGTAAGAAGTATGCAGAATCATCTAGATCGCTCTTTTCGAGCTATTCAATGCGAGATACACGTTATCTGCTGTTTTAACCATTCCACAGTGTGTTTGATATGCAGAACCGGCGACATCTTGGATTTCGTCGGGGTTCAAACTGAGATATGCATTTTCTACGATAATCTTGATGAGACTTCTGTCAGAAGCATACAGAATCATCGGGATCGCTCTTTTCGAGCTATTTAATGGGAGAAACACGTTATCTGCTGTTTTCACCACTCCACAGTGTGTTTGATATGCAGAACCGACGACATCTTGGCTTTCGTCGGGTATCAAGCTGAGATATGCATTTTCTGCGATAATATTGCTGACACTTCAGTCAGAAGTATGCAGAATGATCTAGATCGCTCGTTTCGAGCTATTTAATGCGAAAAAACAAGTTTTCTGGTGTTTTCAACATTCCACAGAGCGTTTGATATGCAGAACCGGCGATATCTTGATTTTCGTGGTGTTTCCAGCTGAGATATGCATTTTCTGCTATAATCTTGGTGCGTCTTCTGTCAGAAGTATGTAGAATCATCTAGATCGCTCTTTTCGAGCTATTTAATGCGAGAAACACGTTTTCTGGTGTATTCACCACTCCACAGTACGTTTGACATGCAGAACCGGAGATATCTTGGTTTCGGTCGGGTTTCAAGCTGAGATATGCATTTTCTACGATATTCTTGGTGAGACTTCTGTCGGAATTTAGCAGAATCTTCGAGAACGCTCTTTTCGAGCTACTTAATGCGAGAAACACGTATTCTGGTGCTTTCACCACACCACAGTCCGTTTGATGCGCAGAACCGGAGATAACTTGGTTTTTGGTGAGGTTTCAATCTGAGATATGCATTTTCTGCGATCATCTTGGTGAGACTTCAGTCAGAAGTATGCAGAATCATCTAGATCGCTCTTTTCGAGCTATTTAAATCGAGAAACACGTTTTCTGGTGTTTTCGCCACCCCACAGTGCGTTTGATATGCAGAACCGGCGATATCTTGGTTTCGGTCGGGTTTCAAGCTGAGATATGCATTTTCTGCGATAACCTTGGTGAGACTTCTGTCAGAAGTATGCAGAATCATCTAGATCGCTCTTTTCGAGCTATTTAATTTGAGAAACACGTTTTCTGGTGTTTTCACCACCCCACAGTCCGTTAGATGTGCAGAACCGGAGATAACTTGGTTTTCGTGAGGTTTCAAGCTGAGATATGCATTTTCTGCGATAATCTTGGTGAGACTTCAGTCAGAAGCATGCAGAATCTTCGAGATCGCTCTTTTCGAGCTATTTAATGTGAAAAAACAAGTTTTCTGGTGTTTTCAACATTCCACAGTACGTTTGATATGCAGAACCGGCGATATCTTGATTTTAGTGGTGTTTCCAGCTGAGATATGCATTTTCTGCGATAATCTTGGTGAGTCTTCTGTCAGAAGTATGTAGAATCATCTAGATCGCTCTTTTCGAGCTATTTAATGCGAGAAACACGTTTTCTGGTGTATTCGCCACTCCACAGTACGTTTGACATGCAGAACCGCAGATATCTTGGTTTCGGTCGGGTTTCAAGCTGAGATATGCATTTTCTACGATAATCTTGGTGAGACTTCTGTCAGAAGTATGCAGAATCTTCGAGAACGCTCTTTTCGAGCTATTTCATGCGAGAAACACGTTATCTGGTGTTTTCACCACTCCACAGTACGTTTGATGTGCAGAACCGGAGATAACTTGGTTTTCGTGAGGTTTCAAGCTGAGATATGGATTTTCTGCGATAATCTTGGTGAGACTTCATTCAGAAGTATGCAGAATCATCTAGATCGCTCTTTTCGAGCTATTTAATGCGAGAAACACGTTATCTGGGTTTTTCACCACTCCACAGTACGTTTGATGTGCAGAACCGGAGATAACTTGGTTTTCATGAGGTTTCAAGCTGAGATATGCATTTTCTGCGATAATCTTGGTGATACTTCAGTCAGAAGTATGCAGAATCATCTAGATCGCTCTTTTCGAGCTATTTAATGCGAGATACACGTTATCTGGTGTTTTCACCATTCCACAGTGTGTTTGAGATGCAGAACCGGCGACATCTTGGATTTCGTCGGGGTTCAAACTGAGATATGCATTTTCTACGATAATCTTGATGAGACTTCTGTCAGAAGCATACAGAATCATCGGGATCGCTCTTTTCGAGCTATTTAAATCGAGAAACACGTTTTCTGGTGTTTTCGCGACCCCACAGTGCGTTTGATGTGCAGAACCGGAGATAACTTGGTTTTCGTGAGGTTTCAAGCTGAGATATGCATTTTCTGCGATCATCTTGGTGAGACTTCAGTCAGAAGTATGCAGAATCATCTAGATCGCTCGTTTCGAGCTATTTAATGCGAAAAAACAAGTTTTCTGGTGTTTTCAACATTCCACAGTCCGTTTGATGCGCAGAACCGGAGATAACTAGGTTTTTGGAGAGGTTTCAAGCTGAGATATGCATTTTCTGCGATCATCTTGGTGAGACTTCAGTCAGAAGTATGCAGAAACCTCGAGAACGCTCTTTTCGAGCTACATAATACGGGAAACACGTTATCTGTTGTTGTCACCACTCCACAGTACGTTTGATGTGCAGAACCGGAGATAACTTGGTTTTCGTGAGCTTTCAAGCTGAGATATGCATTTTCTGCGATAATATTGCTGAGACTTCAGTCAGAAGTATGCAGAATCATCTAGATCGCTCGTTTCGAGCTATTTAATGCGAAAAAACAAGTTTTCAGGTGTTTTCAACATTCCACAGTCCGTTTGATGCGCAGAACCGGAGATAACTTGGTTTTTGGTGAGGTTTCAAGCTGAGATATGCATTTTCTGCGATCATCTTGGTGAGACTTCTGTCAGAAGTATGCAGAATCATCTAGATCGCTCTTTTCGAGCTATTTAAATCGAGAAGCACGTTTTCTGGTGTTTTCGCCACCCCACAGAGCGTTTGATGTGCAGAACCGGAGATAACTTGGTTTTCGTGAGGTTTCAAGCTGAGATATGCATTTTCTGCGATAATCTTGGTGAGACTTCAGTCAGAAGTATGCAGAATAATCTAGATCGCTCTTTTCGAGCTATTTAAATCGAGAAACACGTTTTCTGGTGTTTTCGCCACCCCACAGTCCGTTTGATGTGCAGAACCGGAGATAACTTGGTTTTTGTGAGGTTTCAAGCTGAGATATGCATTTTCTACGATAATCTTGGTGAGACTTCAGTCAGAAGCATGCAGAATCTTCGAGATCGCTCTTTTCGAGCTATTTAATGTGAAAAAACAAGTTTTCTGGTGTTTTCAACATTCCACATTGCGTTTGATATGCAGAACCGGCGATATCTTGATTTTCGTGGTGTTTCCAGCTGAGATATGCATTTTCTGCGATAATCTTGGTGAGTCTTCTGTCAGAAGTATGTAGAATCATCTAGATCGCTCTTTTCGAGCTATTTAATGCGAGAAACACGTTTTCTGGTGTATTCACCACTCCACAGTACGTTTGACATGCAGAACCGGAGATATCTTGGTTTCGGTCGGGTTTCAAGCTGAGATATGCATTTTCTACGATATTCTTGGTGAGACTTCTGTCGGAATTATGCAGAATCTTCGAGAACGCTCTTTTCGAGCTACTTAATGCGAGAAACACGTATTCTGGTGCTTTCACCACACCACAGTCCGTTTGATGCGCAGAACCGGAGATAACTTGGTTTTTGGTGAGGTTTCAAGCTGAGATATGCATTTTCTGCGATCATCTTGGTGAGACTTCAGTCAGAAGTATGCAGAATCATCTAGATCGCTCTTTTCGAGCTATTTAAATCGAGAAACACGTTTTCTGGTGTTTTCGTCACCCCACAGTGCGTTTGATATGCAGAACCGGCGATATCTTGGTTTCGGTCGGGTTTCAAGCTGAGATATGCATTTTCTGCGATAACCTTGGTGAGACTTCTGTCAGAAGTATGCAGAATCATCTAGATCGCTCTTTTCGAGCTATTTAATTCGAGAAACACGTTTTCTGGTGTTTTCACCACACCACAGTCCGTTAGATGTGCAGAACCGGAGATAACTTGGTTTTCGTGAGGTTTCAAGCTGAGATATGCATTTTCTGCGATAATCTTGGTGAGACTTCAGTCAGAAGCATGCAGAATCTTCGAGATCGCTCTTTTCCAGCTATTTAATGTGAAAATACAAGTTTTCTGGTGTTTTCAACATTCCACAGTGCGTTTGATATGCAGAACCGGCGATATCTTGATTTTCGTGGTGTTTCCAGCTGAGATATGCATTTTCTGCGATAATCTTGGTGAGTCTTCTGTCAGAAGTATGTAGAATCATCTAGATCGCTCTTTTCGAGCTATTTAATGCGAGAAACACGTTTTCTGGTGTATTCGCCACTCCACAGTACGTTTGACATGCAGAACCGGAGATATCTTGGTTTCGGTCGGGTTTCAAGCTGAGATATGCATTTTCTACGATAATCTTGGTGAGACTTCTGTCAGAAGTATGCAGAATCTTCGAGAACGCTCTTTTCGAGCTATTTAATGCGAGAAACACGTTATCTGGTGTTTTCACCACTCCACAGTACGTTTGATGTGCAGAACCGGAGATAACTTGGTTTTCGTGAGGTTTCAAGCTGAGATATGGATTTTCTGCGATAATCTTGGTGAGACTTCATTCAGAAGTATGCAGAATCATCTAGATCGCTCTTTTCGAGCTATTTAATGCGAGAAACACGTTATCTGGGTTTTTCACCACTCCACAGTACGTTTGATGTGCAGAACCGGAGATAACTTGGTTTTCATGAGGTTTCAAGCTGAGATATGCATTTTCTGCGATAATCTTGGTGATACTTCAGTCAGAAGTATGCAGAATCATCTAGATCGCTCTTTTCGAGCTATTTAATGCGAGATACACGTTATCTGGTGTTTTCACCATTCCACAGTGTGTTTGATATGCAGAACCGGCGACATCTTGGATTTCGTCGGTGTTCAAACTGAGATATGCATTTTCTACGATAATCTTGATGAGACTTCTGTCAGAAGCATACAGAATCATCGGGATCGCTCTTTTCGAGCTATTTAAATCGAGAAACACGTTTTCTGGTGTTTTCGCGACCCCACAGTGCGTTTGATGTGCAGAACCGGAGATAACTTGGTTTTCGTGAGGTTTCAAGCTGAGATATGCATTTTCTGCGATCATCTTGGTGAGACTTCAGTCAGAAGTATGCAGAATCATCTAGATCGCTCGTTTCGAGCTATTTAATGCGAAAAAACAAGTTTTCTGGTGTTTTCAACATTCCACAGTCCGTTTGATGCGCAGAACCGGAGATAACTAGGTTTTTGGTGAGGTTTCAAGCTGAGATATGCATTTTCTGCGATCATCTTGGTGAGACTTCAGTCAGAAGTATGCAGAAACCTCGAGAACGCTCTTTTCGAGCTACATAATACGGGAAACACGTTATCTGTTGTTTTCACCACTCCACAGTACGTTTGATGTGCAGAACCGGAGATAACTTGGTTTTCGTGAGCTTTCAAGCTGAGATATGCATTTTCTGCGATAATCATGGTGAGACTTCAGTCAGAAGTATGCAGAATCATCTAGATCGCTCTTTTCGAGCTATTTAATGCGAGAAACACGTTATCTGGGTTTTTCACCACTCCACAGTACGTTTGATGAGCAGAACCGGAGATAACTTGGTTTTCGTGAGGTTTCAAGCTGAGATATGCATTTTCTGCGATAATATTGCTGAGACTTCAGTCAGAAGTATGCAGAATCTTCGAGAACGCTCTTTTCGAGCTACTTAATGCGAGAAACACGTATTCTGGTGCTTTCACCACACCACAGTCCGTTTGATGCGCAGAACCGGAGATAACTTGGTTTTTGGTGAGGTTTCAAGCTGAGATATGCATTTTCTGCGATCATCTTGGTGAGACTTCAGTCAGAAGTATGCAGAATCATCTAGATCGCTCTTTTCGAGCTATTTAAATCGAGAAACACGTTTTCTGGTGTTTTCGCCACCCCACAGTGCGTTTGATATGCAGAACCGGCGATATCTTGGTTTCGGTCGGGTTTCAAGCTGAGATATGCATTTTCTGCGATAACCTTGGTGAGACTTCTGTCAGAAGTATGCAGAATCATCTAGATCGCTCTTTTCGAGCTATTTAATTCGAGAAACACGTTTTCTGGTGTTTTCACCACACCACAGTCCGTTAGATGTGCAGAACCAGAGATAACTTGGTTTTCGTGAGGTTTCAAGCCAAGATATGCATTTTCTGCGATAATCTTGGTGAGACTTCAGTCAGAAGCATGCAGAATCTTCGAGATCGCTCTTTTCGAGCTATTTAATGTGAAAAAACAAGTTTTCTGGTGTTTTCAACATTCCACAGTGCGTTTGATATGCAGAACCGGCGATATCTTGATTTTCGTGGTGTTTCCAGCTGAGATATGCATTTTCTGCGATAATCTTGGTGAGTCTTCTGTCAGAAGTATGTAGAATCATCTAGATCGCTCTTTTCGAGCTATTTAATGCGAGAAACACGTTTTCTGGTGTATTCGCCACTCCACAGTACGTTTGACATGCAGAACCGGAGATATCTTGGTTTCGGTCGGGTTTCAAGCTGAGATATGCATTTTCTACGATAATCTTGGTGAGACTTCTGTCAGAAGTATGCAGAATCTTCGAGAACGCTCTTTTCGAGCTATTTAATGCGAGAAACACGTTATCTGGTGTTTTCACCACTCCACAGTACGTTTGATGTGCAGAACCGGAGATAACTTGGTTTTCGTGAGGTTTCAAGCTGAGATATGGATTTTCTGCGATAATCTTGGTGAGACTTCATTCAGAAGTATGCAGAATCATCTAGATCGCTCTTTTCGAGCTATTTAATGCGAGAAACACGTTATCTGGGTTTTTCACCACTCCACAGTACGTTTGATGTGCAGAACCGGAGATAACTTGGTTTTCATGAGGTTTCAAGCTGAGATATGCATTTTCTGCGATAATCTTGGTGATACTTCAGTCAGAAGTATGCAGAATCATCTAGATCGCTCTTTTCGAGCTATTTAATGCGAGATACACGTTATCTGGTGTTTTCACCATTCCACAGTGTGTTTGATATGCAGAACCGGCGACATCTTGGATTTCGTCGGGGTTCAAACTGAGATATGCATTTTCTACGATAATCTTGATGAGACTTCTGTCAGAAGCATACAGAATCATCGGGATCGCTCTTTTCGAGCTATTTAAATCGAGAAACACGTTTTCTGGTGTTTTCGCGACCCCACAGTGCGTTTGATGTGCAGAACCGGAGATAACTTGGTTTTCGTGAGGTTTCAAGCTGAGATATGCATTTTCTGCGATCATCTTGGTGAGACTTCAGTCAGAAGTATGCAGAATCATCTAGATCGCTCGTTTCGAGCTATTTAATGCGAAAAAACAAGTTTTCTGGTGTTTTCAACATTCCACAGTCCGTTTGATGCGCAGAACCGGAGATAACTAGGTTTTTGGTGAGGTTTCAAGCTGAGATATGCATTTTCTGCGATCATCTTGGTGAGACTTCAGTCAGAAGTATGCAGAAACCTCGAGAACGCTCTTTTCGAGCTACATAATACGGGAAACACGTTATCTGTTGTTTTCACCACTCCACAGTACGTTTGATGTGCAGAACCGGAGATAACTTGGTTTTCGTGAGCTTTCAAGCTGAGATATGCATTTTCTGCGATAATCATGGTGAGACTTCAGTCAGAAGTATGCAGCATCATCTAGATCGCTCTTTTCGAGCTATTTAATGCGAGAAACACGTTATCTGGGTTTTTCACCACTCCACAGTACGTTTGATGAGCAGAACCGGAGATAACTTGGTTTTCGTGAGGTTTCAAGCCGAGATATGCATTTTCTGCGATAATCTTGGTGAGACTTCAGTCAGAAGCATGCAGAATCTTCGAGATCGCTCTTTTCGAGCTATTTAATGTGAAAAAACAAGTTTTCTGGTGTTTTCAACATTCCACAGTGCGTTTGATATGCAGAACCGGCGATATCTTGATTTTCGTGGTGTTTCCAGCTGAGATATGCATTTTCTGCGATAATCTTGGTGAGTCTTCTGTCAGAAGTATGTAGAATCATCTAGATCGCTCTTTTCGAGCTATTTAATGCGAGAAACACGTTTTCTGGTGTATTCGCCACTCCACAGCACGTTTGACATGCAGAACCGGAGATATCTTGGTTTCGGTCGGGTTTCAAGCTGAGATATGCATTTTCTACGATATTCTTGGTGAGACTTCTGTCGGAATTTAGCAGAATCTTCGAGAACGCTCTTTTCGAGCTACTTAATGCGAGAAACGCGTATTCTGGTGCTTTCACCACACCACAGTCCGTTTGATGCGCAGAACCGGAGATAACTTGGTTTTTGGTGAGGTTTCAAGCTGAGATATGCATTTTCTGCGATCATCTTGGTGAGACTTCAGTCAGAAGTATGCAGAATCATCTAGATCGCTCTTTTCGAGCTATTTAAATCGAGAAACACGTTTTCTGGTGTTTTCGCCACCCCACAGTGCGTTTGATATGCAGAACCGGCGATATCTTGGTTTCGGTCGGGTTTCAAGCTGAGATATGCATTTTCTGCGATAACCTTGGTGAGACTTCTGTCAGAAGTATGCAGAATCATCTAGATCGCTCTTTTCGAGCTATTTAATTTGAGAAACACGTTTTCTGGTGTTTTCACCACACCACAGTCCGTTAGATGTGCAGAACCGGAGATAACTTGGTTTTCGTGAGGTTTCAAGCTGACATATGCATTTTCTGCGATAATCTTGGTGAGACTTCAGTCAGAAGCATGCAGAATCTTCGAGATCGCTCTTTTCGAGCTATTTAATGTGAAAAAACAAGTTTTCTGGTGTTTTCAACATTCCACAGTACGTTTGATATGCAGAACCGGCGATATCTTGATTTTAGTGGTGTTTCCAGCTGAGATATGCATTTTCTGCGATAATCTTGGTGAGTCTTCTGTCAGAAGTATGTAGAATCATCTAGATCGCTCTTTTCGAGCTATTTAATGCGAGAAACACGTTTTCTGGTGTATTCGCCACTCCACAGTACGTTTGACATGCAGAACCGCAGATATCTTGGTTTCGGTCGGGTTTCAAGCTGAGATATGCATTTTCTACGATAATCTTGGTGAGACTTCTGTCAGAAGTATGCAGAATCTTCGAGAACGCTCTTTTCGAGCTATTTAATGCGAGAAACACGTTATCTGGTGTTTTCACCACTCCACAGTACGTTTGATGTGCAGAACCGGAGATAACTTGGTTTTCGTGAGGTTTCAAGCTGAGATATGGATTTTCTGCGATAATCTTGGTGAGACTTCATTCAGAAGTATGCAGAATCATCTAGATCGCTCTTTTCGAGCTATTTAATGCGAGAAACACGTTATCTGGGTTTTTCACCACTCCACAGTACGTTTGATGTGCAGAACCGGAGATAACTTGGTTTTCATGAGGTTTCAAGCTGAGATATGCATTTTCTGCGATAATCTTGGTGATACTTCAGTCAGAAGTATGCAGAATCATCTAGATCGCTCTTTTCGAGCTATTTAATGCGAGATACACGTTATCTGGTGTTTTCACCATTCCACAGTGTGTTTGAGATGCAGAACCGGCGACATCTTGGATTTCGTCGGGGTTCAAACTGAGATATGCATTTTCTACGATAATCTTGATGAGACTTCTGTCAGAAGCATACAGAATCATCGGGATCGCTCTTTTCGAGCTATTTAAATCGAGAAACACGTTTTCTGGTGTTTTCGCGACCCCACAGTGCGTTTGATGTGCAGAACCGGAGATAACTTGGTTTTTGTGAGGTTTCAAGCTGAGATATGCATTTTCTGCGATCATCTTGGTGAGACTTCAGTCAGAAGTATGCAGAATCATCTAGATCGCTCGTTTCGAGCTATTTAATGCGAAAAAACAAGTTTTCTGGTGTTTTCAACATTCCACAGTCCGTTTGATGCGCAGAACCGGAGATAACTAGGTTTTTGGTGAGGTTTGAAGCTGAGATATGCATTTTCTGCGATCATCTTGGTGAGACTTCAGTCAGAAGTATGCAGAAACCTCGAGAACGCTCTTTTCGTGCTACATAATACGGGAAACACGTTATCTGTTGTTTTCACCACTCCACAGTACGTTTGATGTGCAGAACCGGAGATAACTTGGTTTTCGTGAGCTTTCAAGCTGAGATATGCATTTTCTGCGATAATCATGGTGAGACTTCAGTCAGAAGTATGCAGAATCATCTAGATCGCTCTTTTCGAGCTATTTAATTCGAGAAACACGTTATCTGGGTTTTTCACCACTCCACAGTACGTTTGATGTGCAGAACCGGAGATAACTTGGTTTTCGTGAGGATTCAAGCTGAGATATGCATTTTCTGCGATAATATTGCTGAGACTTCAGTCAGAAGTATGCAGAATCATCTAGATCGCTCGTTTCGAGCTATTTAATGCGAAAAAACAAGTTTTCAGGTGTTTTCAACATTCCACAGTCCGTTTGATGCGCAGAACCGGAGATAACTTGGTTTTTGGTGAGGTTTCAAGCTGAGATATGCATTTTCTGCGATCATCTTGGTGAGACTTCAGTCAGAAGTATGCAGAATCATCTAGATCGCTCTTTTCGAGCTATTTAAATCGAGAAACACGTTTTCTGGTGTTTTCGCCACCCCACAGAGCGTTTGATGTGCAGAACCGGAGATAACTTGGTTTTCGTGAGGTTTCAAGCTGAGATATGCATTTTCTGCGATAATCTTGGTGAGACTTCAGTCAGAAGTATGCAGAATAATCTAGATCGCTCTTTTCGAGCTATTTAAATCGAGAAACACGTTTTCTGGTGTTTTCGCCACCCCACAGTCCGTTTGATGTGCAGAACCGGAGATAACTTGGTTTTCGTGAGGTTTCAAGCTGAGATATGCATTTTCTGCGATAATCTTGGTGAGACTTCAGTCAGAAGCATGCAGAATCTTCGAGATCGCTCTATTCGAGCTATTTAATGTGAAAAAACAAGTTTTCTGGTGTTTTCAACATTCCACATTGCGTTTGATATGCAGAACCGGCGATATCTTGATTTTCGTGGTGTTTCCAGCTGAGATATGCATTTTCTGCGATAATCTTGGTGAGTCTTCTGTCAGAAGTATGTAGAATCATCTAGATCGCTCTTTTCGAGCTATTTAATGCGAGAAACACGTTTTCTGGTGTATTCACCACTCCACAGTACGTTTGATATGCAGAACCGGAGATATCTTGGTTTCGGTCGGGTTTCAAGCTGAGATATGCATTTTCTACGATATTCTTGGTGAGACTTCTGTCGGAATTATGCAGAATCTTCGAGAACGCTCTTTTCGAGCTACTTAATGCGAGAAACACGTATTCTGGTGCTTTCACCACACCACAGTCCGTTTGATGCGCAGAACCGGAGATAACTTGGTTTTTGGTGAGGTTTCAAGCTGAGATATGCATTTTCTGCGATCATCTTGGTGAGACTTCAGTCAGAAGTATGCAGAATCATCTAGATCGCTCTTTTCGAGCTATTTAAATCGAGAAACACGTTTTCTGGTGTTTTCGTCACCCCACAGTGCGTTTGATATGCAGAACCGGCGATATCTTGGTTTCGGTCGGGTTTCAAGCTGAGATATGCATTTTCTGCGATAACCTTGGTGAGACTTCTGTCAGAAGTATGCAGAATCATCTAGATCGCTCTTTTCGAGCTATTTAATTCGAGAAACACGTTTTCTGGTGTTTTCACCACACCACAGTCCGTTAGATGTGCAGAACCGGAGATAACTTGGTTTTCGTGAGGTTTCAAGCTGAGATATGCATTTTCTGCGATAATCTTGGTGAGACTTCAGTCAGAAGCATGCAGAATCTTCGAGATCGCTCTTTTCGAGCTATTTAATGTGAAAAAACAAGTTTTCTGGTGTTTTCAACATTCCACATTGCGTTTGATATGCAGAACCGGCGATAACTTGGTTTTCGTGAGATTTCAAGCTGAGATATGCATTTTCTGCGATAATCTTGGTGAGACTTCAGTCAGAAGTATGCAGAATAATCTAGATCGCTCTTTTCGAGCTATTTAAATCGAGAAACACGTTTTCTGGTGTTTTCGCCACCCCACAGTCCGTTTGATGTGCAGAACCGGAGATAACTTGATTTTCGTGGTGTTTCCAGCTGAGATATGCATTTTCTGCGATAATCTTGGTGAGTCTTATGTCAGAAGTATGTAGAATCATCTAGATCGCTCTTTTCGAGCTATTTAATGCGAGAAACACGTTTTCTGGTGTATTCCCCACTCCACAGTACGTTTGACATGCAGAACCGGAGATAACTTGGTTTTCGTGAGGTTTCAAGCTGAGATATGCATTTTCTGCGATAATCTTGGTGAGTCTTCTGTCAGAAGTATGTAGAATCATCTAGATCGCTCTTTTCGAGCTATTTAATGCGAGAAACACGTTTTCTGGTGTATTCACCACTCCACAGTACGTTTGATGTGCAGAACCGGAGATAACTTGGTTTTCGTGAGGTTTCAAGCTGAGATATGCATTTTCTGCGATAATATTGCTGAGACTTCAGTCAGAAGGATGCACAATCATCTAGATCGCTCGTTTCGAGCTATTTAATGCGAAAAAACAATTTTTCTGGTGTTTTCAACATTCCACAGTGCGTTTGATATGCAGAACCGGCGATATCTTGGTTTTCGTGGGTTTTCAAGCTGAGATATGAATTTTCTGCGATACTCTTGGTGAGACTTCTGTCAGAAGTATGCAGAATCTTCGAGAACGCTCTTCTCGAGCTGCTTAATGCGAGAAATACGTTTTCTGGTGTTTTCAACATTCCACATTGCGTTTGATATGCAGAACCGGCGATATCTTGATTTTCGTGGTGTTTCCAGCTGAGATATGCATTTTCTGCGATCATCTTGGTGAGACTTCAGTCAGAAGTATGCAGAATCATCTAGATCGCTCTTTTCGAGCTATTTAAATCGAGAAACACGTTTTCTGGTGTTTTCGCCTCCCCACAGTGCGTTTGATATGCAGAACCGGCGATATCTTGGTTTCGGTCGGGTTTCAAGCTGAGATATGCATTTTCTGCGATAACCTTGGTGAGACTTCTGTCAGAAGTATGCGGAATCATCTAGATCGCTCTTTTCGAGCTATTTAATTCGAGAAACACGTTTTCTGGTGTTTTCACCACACCACAGTCCGTTAGATGTGCAGAACCGAAGATAACTTGGTTTTCGTGAGGTTTCAAGCTGAGATATGCATTTTCTACGATAATCTTGGTGAGACTTCTGTCAGAAGTATGCAGAATCTTCGAGAACGCTCTTTTCGAGCTATTTAATGCGAGAAACACGTTATCTGGTGTTTTCACCACTCCACAGTACGTTTGATGTGCAGAACCGGAGATAACTTGGTTTTCGTGAGGTTTCAAGCTTAGATATGGATTTTCTGCGATAATCTTGGTGAGACTTCATTCAGAAGTATGCAGAATCATCTAGATCGCTCTTTTCGAGCTATTTAATGCGAGAAACACGTTATCTGGGTTTTTCACCACTCCACAGTACGTTTGATGTGCAGAACCGGAGATAACTTGGTTTTCATGAGGTTTCAAGCTGAGATATGCATTTTCTGCGATAATCTTGGTGATACTTCAGTCAGAAGTATGCAGAATCATCTAGATCGCTCTTTTCGAGCTATTTAATGCGAGATACACGTTATCTGGTGTTTTCACCATTCCACAGTGTGTTTGATATGCAGAACCGGCGACATCTTGGATTTCGTCGGGGTTCAAACTGAGATATGCATTTTCTACGATAATCTTGATGAGACTTCTGTCAGAAGCATACAGAATCATCGGGATCGCTCTTTTCGAGCTATTTAAATCGAGAAACACGTTTTCTGGTGTTTTCGCGACCCCACAGTGCGTTTGATGTGCAGAACCGGAGATAACTTGGTTTTCGTGAGGTTTCAAGCTGAGATATGCATTTTCTGCGATCATCTTGGTGAGACTTCAGTCAGAAGTATGCAGAATCATCTAGATCGCTCGTTTCGAGCTATTTAATGCGAAAAAACAAATTTTCTGGTGTTTTCAATATTCCACAGTCCGTTTGATGCGCAGAACCGGAGATAACTTAGTTTTTGGTGAGGTTTCAAGCTGAGATATGCATTTTCAGCGATCATCTTGGTGAGACTTCAGTCAGAAGTATGCAGAAACCTCGAGAACGCTCTTTTCGAGCTACATAATACGGGAAACACGTTGTCTGTTGTTTTCACCACTCCACAGTACGTTTGATGTGCAGAACCGGAGATAACTTGGTTTTCGTGAGCTTTCAAGCTGAGATATGCATTTTCTGCGATAATCATGGTGAGACTTCAGTCAGAAGTATGCAGAATCATCTAGATCGCTCTTTTCGAGCTATTTAATGCGAGAAACACGTTATCTGGGTTTTTCACCACTCCACAGTACGTTTGATGTGCAGAACCGGAGATAACTTGGTTTTCGTGAGATTTCAAGCTGAGATATGCATTTTCTGCGATAATCTTGGTGAGACTTCAGTCAGAAGTATGCAGAATAATCTAGATCGCTCTTTTCGAGCTATTTAAATCGAGAAACACGTTTTCTGGTGTTTTCGCCACCCCACAGTCCGTTTGATGTGCAGAACCGGAGATAACTTGGTTTTCGTGAGGTTTCAAGCTGAGATATGCATTTTCTGCGATAATCTTGGTGAGACTTCAGTCAGAAGCATGCAGAATCTTCGAGATCGCTCTTTTCGAGCTATTTAATGTGAAAAAACAAGTTTTCTGGTGTTTTCAACATTCCACATTGCGTTTGATATGCAGAACCGGCGATATCTTGATTTTCGTGGTGTTTCCAGCTGAGATATGCATTTTCTGCGATAATCTTGGAGAGTCTTATGTCAGAAGTATGTAGAATCATCTAGATCGCTCTTTTCGAGCTATTTAATGCGAGAAACACGTTTTCTGGTGTATTCCCCACTCCACAGTACGTTTGACATGCAGAACCGGAGATAACTTGGTTTTCGTGAGGTTTCAAGCTGAGATATGCATTTTCTGCGATAATCTTGGTGAGACTTCGGTCAGAAGTATGCAGAATCATCTAGATCGCTCTTTTCGAGCTATTTAATGTGAAAAAACAAGTTTTCTGGTGTTTTCAACATTCCACATTGCGTTTGATATGCAGAACCGGCGATATCTTGATTTTCGTGGTGTTTCCAGCTGAGATATGCATTTTCTGCGATAATCTTGGTGAGTCTTATGTCAGAAGTATGTAGAATCATCTAGATCGCTCTTTTCGAGCTATTTAATGCGAGAAACACGTTTTCTGGTGTATTCCCCACTCCACAATACGTTTGACATGCAGAACCGGAGATAACTTGGTTTTCGTGAGGTTTCAAGCTGAGATATGCATTTTCTGCGATAATCTTGGTGAGTCTTCTGTCAGAAGTATGTAGAATCATCTAGATCGCTCTTTTCGAGCTATTTAATGCGAGAAACACGTTTTCTGGTGTATTCACCACTCCACAGTACGTTTGATGTGCAGAACCGGAGATAACTTGGTTTTCGTGAGGTTTCAAGCTGAGATATGCATTTTCTGCGATAATATTGCTGAGACTTCAGTCAGAAGGATGCACAATCATCTAGATCGCTCGTTTCGAGCTATTTAATGCGAAAAAACAATTTTTCTGGTGTTTTCAACATTCCACAGTGCGTTTGATATGCAGAACCGGCGATATCTTGGTTTTCGTGGGTTTTCAAGCTGAGATATGAATTTTCTGCGATACTCTTGGTGAGACTTCTGTCAGAAGTATGCAGAATCTTCGAGAACGCTCTTCTCGAGCTGCTTAATGCGAGAAATACGTTTTCTGGTGTTTTCACCACTCCACAGTACGTTTGACATGCAGAACCGGAGATATCTTGGTTTCGGTCGGGTTTCAAGCTGAGATATGCATTTTCTACGATATTCTTGGTGAGACTTCTGTCGGAAGTATGCAGAATCATCTAGATCGCTCTTTTCGAGCTATTTAAATCGAGAAACACGTTTTCTGGTGTTTTCGCCGCCCCACAGTCCGTTTGATGTGCAGAACCGGAGATAACTTGGTTTTCGTGAGGTTTCAAGCTGAGATATGCATTTTCTGCGATAATCTTGGTGAGACTTCAGTCAGAAGCATGCAGAATCTTCGAGATCGCTCTTTTCGAGCTATTTAATGTGAAAAAACAAGTTTTCTGGTGTTTTCAACATTCCACAGTGCGTTTGATATGCAGAACCGGCGATATCTTGATTTTCGTGGTGTTTCCAGCTGAGATATGCATTTTCTGCGATAATCTTGGTGAGTCTTCTGTCAGAAGTATGTAGAATCATCTAGATCGCTCTTTTCGAGCTATTTAATGCGAGAAACACGTTTTCTGGTGTATTCACCACTCCACAGTACGTTTGACATGCAGAACCGGAGATATCTTGGTTTCGGTCGGGTTTCAAGCTGAGATATGCATTTTCTACGATAATCTTGGTGAGTCTTCTGTCAGAAGTATGCAGAATCATCTAGATCGCTCTTTTCGAGCTATTTAATGCGAGAAACACGTTATCTGGGTTTTTCACCACTCCACAGTACGTTTGATGTGCAGAACCGGAGATAACTTGGTTTTCGTGAGGTTTCAAGCTGAGATATGCATTTTCTGCGATAATATTGCTGAGACTTCAGTCAGAAGGATGCACAATCATCTAGATCGCTCGTTTCGAGCTATTTAATGCGAAAAAACAATTTTTCTGGTGTTTTCAACATTCCACAGTGCGTTTGATATGCAGAACCGGCGATATCTTGGTTTTCGTGGGTTTTCAAGCTGAGATATGAATTTTCTGCGATACTCTTGGTGAGACTTCTGTCAGAAGTATGCAGAATCTTCGAGAACGCTCTTTTCGAGCTGCTTAATGCGAGAAATACGTTTTCTGGTGTTTTCACCACTCCACAGTACGTTTGACATGCAGAACCGGAGATATCTTGGTTTCGGTCGGGTTTCAAGCTGAGATATGCATTTTCTACGATATTCTTGGTGAGACTTCTGTCGGAAGTATGCAGAATCTGCGAGAACGCTCTTTTCGAGCTACTTAATGCGAGAAACACGTTTTCTGGTGCTTTCACCACACCACAGTCCGTTTGATGCGCTGAACCGGAGATAACTTGGTTTTTGGTGAGGTTTCAAGCTGAGATATGCATTTTCTGCGATCATCTTGGTGAGACTTCAGTCAGAAGTGTGCAGAATCATCTAGATCGCTGTTTTCGAGCCATTTAAATCGAGAAACACGGTTTCTGGTGTTTTCGCCACCCCACAGTGCGTTTGATATGCAGAACCGGCGATATATTGGTTTCTGTCCGGTATCAAGCTGAGATATGCATTTTCTGCGATAACCTTGGTGAGACTTCTGTCAGAAGTATGCAGAATCATCTAGATCGCTCTTTTCGAGCTATTTAATGCGACTAACACGTTTTCTGGTGTTTTCACCACACCACAGTCCGTTTGATGTGCAGAACCGGAGATAACTTGGTTTTCGTGAGGTTTTAAGCTGAGATATGCATTTTCTGCGATAATATTGGTGAGACGTCAGTCAGAAGTATGCAGAATCATCTAGATCGCTCGTTTCGAGCTATTTAATGCGAAAAAACAAGTTTTCTGGTGTTTTCAACATTCCACAGTGCGTTTGATATGCAGAACCGGCGATATCTTGATTTTAGTGGTGTTTCCAGCTGAGATATGCATTTTCTGCGATAATCTTGGGGAGTCTTCTGTCAGAAGTATGTAGAATCATCTAGATCGCTCTTTTCGAGCTATTTAATGCGAGAAACACGTTTTCTGGTGTATTCACCACTCCACAGTACGTTTGACATGCAGAACCAGAGATATCTTGGTTTCGGTCGGGTTTCAAGCTGAGATATGCATTTTCTACGATAATCTTGGTGAGACTTCTGTCGGAAGTATGCAGAATCTTCGAGAACGCTCTTTTCGAGCTACTTAATGCGAGAAACACGTTTTCTGGTGCTTTCACCACACCACAGTCCGTTTGATGCGCTGAACCGGAGATAACTTGGTTTTTGGTGAGGTTTCAAGCTGAGATATGCATTTTCTGCGATCATCTTGGTGAGACTTCAGTCAGAAGTATGCAGAATCATCTAGATCGCTCTTTTCGAGCCATTTAAATCGAGAAACACGGTTTCTGGTGTTTTCGCCACCCCACAGTGCGTTTGATATGCAGAACCGGCGATATATTGGTTTCTGTCGGGTTTCAAGCTGAGATATGCATTTTCTGCGATAACCTTGGTGAGACTTCTGTCAGAAGTATGCAGAATCATCTAGATCGCTCTTTTCGAGCTATTTAATTCGAGAAACACGTTTTCTGGTGTTTTCACCACACCACAGTGCGTTTGATGTGCGGAACCGGAGATAACTTGGTTTTCGTGTGGTTTCAAGCTGAGATATGCATTTTCTGCGATAACCTTGGTGAGACTTCTGTCAGAAGTATGCAGAATCATCTAGATCGCTCTTTTCGAGCTATTTAATTCGAGAAACACGTTTTCTGGAGTTTTCACCACACCACAGTCCGTTTGATGTGCAGTACCGGAGATAACTTGGTTTTCGTGTGGTTTCAAGCTGAGATATGCATTTTCTGCGATAATCTTGGTGAGACTTCAGTCAGAAGTATGCAGAATCTTCGAGATCGCACTTTTCGAGCTATTTAATGTGAAAAAACAAGTTTTCTGGTGTTTTCAACATTCCACAGTGCGTTTGATATGCAGAACCGGCGATATCTTGATTTTCGTGGTGTTTCCAGCTGAGATATGCATTTTCTGCGATAATCTTGGTGAGTCTTCTGTCAGTAGTATGTAGAATCATCTAGATCGCTCTTTTCGAGCTATTTAATGCGAGAAACACGTTTTCTGGTGTATTCACCACTCCACAGTACGTTTGACATGCAGAACCAGAGATATCTTGGTTACGGTCGGGTTTCAAGCTGAGATATGCATTTTCTACGATAATCTTGGTGAGACTTCTGTCAGAAGTATGCAGAATCTTCGAGAACGCTCTTTTCGAGCCATTTAATGCGAGAAACACGTTTTCTGGTGTTTTCACCACACCACAGTCCGTTTGATGTGCAGAGCCGGAGATAACTTGGTTTTCGTGAGGTTTTAAGCTGAGATATGCATTTTCTGCGATAATCTTGGTGAGACTTCTGTCAGAAGTATGCAGAATCTTCGAGAACGCTCTTTTCGAGCCGTTTAATGCGAGAAACACGTTTTCTGGTGTTTTCACCACACCACAGTCCGTTTGATGTGCAGAGCCGGAGATAACTTGGTTTTCGTGAGGTTTCAAGCTGAGATATGCATTTTCTGCGACAATATTGCTGATACTTCAGTCAGAAGGATGCAGAATCATCTAGATCGCTCGTTTCGAGCTATTTAATGCGAAAAAACAAGTTTTCTGGTGTTTTCAACATTCCACAGTGCGTTTGATATGCAGAACCGGCGATATCTTGCTTTTCGTGGGGTTTCAAGCTGAGATATGAATTTTCTGCGATACTCTTGGTGAGACTTCTGTCAGAAGTATGCAGAATTTTCGAGAACGCTCTTTTCGAGCTGCTTAGTGCGAGAAATACGTTTTCTGGTGTTTTCACCACTCCACAGTACGTTTGATGTGCAGAACCGGAGATAACTTGGTGTTCGTGAGATTTCAAGCTGAGATATGGATTTTCTGCGATGATGTTGGTGAGACTTCAGTCAGAAGTATGCAGATTCATTTAGATCACTCTTTTCGAGCTATTTAATGTGAAAAAACAAGTTTTCTGGTGTTTTCAACATTCCACAGTGCGTTTTAAAGGCAGAACCGGCGATATCTTGATTTTCGTGGTGTTTCCAGCTGAGATATGCATTTTCTGCGATAATCTTGGTGAATCTTCTGTCAGAAGTATGCATAATCATCGAAATCCCTCTTTGCGAGATATTTAATGCGAGAAACACGTTATCTGGTGTTTTCACCACTCCACAGTGCGTTTGATATGCAGAACCGGCGACATCTTGGATTTCGTCGGGGTTCAAACTGAGATATGCATTTTCTGCGATAATCTTGGTGAGTCCTCTGTCAGAAGTATGCAGAATCAACGAGATCCCCCTTTGCGAGCTATTTAATGCGAGAAACACGTTTTCTGGTTGTTTTCACCACTCCACAGTGTGTTTGACATGCAGAACCGGCGATATCTTGCTTTTCGTGGGTTTTCAAGCTGAGATATGAATTTTCTGCGATACTCTTGGTGAGACTTCTGTCAGAAGTATGCAGAATTTTCGAGAACGCTCTTTTCGAGCTATTTAATGTGAAAAAACAGGTTTTCTGGAGTTTTCAACATTCCACAGTGCGTTTTAAAGGCAGAACCGGCGATATCTTGATTTTCGTGGTGTTTCCAGCTGAGATATGCATTTTCTGCGATAATCTTGGTGACACTTCAGTCAGAAGTATGCAGAATCATCGAGATCGCTCCTTTCGAGCTATTTAATGCGAGAAACACGTTATCTGGTGTTTTCACCACTCCACAGTGCGTTTGATATGCAGAACCGGCGACATCTTGGATTTCGTCGGGTTTCAAGCTGAGAGATGCATTTTCTACGATAATCTTGGTGAGACTTCTGTCAGAAGTATGCAGAATATTCGAGAACGCTCTTTTCGATCTACTTAATGCGAGAAACACGTTTTCTGGTGCTTTCACCACACCACAGTCCGTTTGATGCGCAGAACCGGAGATAACTTGGTTTTTGGTGAGGTTTCAAGCTGAGATATGAATATTCTGCGATAATCTTGGTGAGACTTCAGTCAGAAGTATGCAGAATCATCGAGATCGCTCTTTTCGAGCAATTTAATGTGAAAAAACTAGTTTTCTGGTGTTATCAACATTCCACAGAGCGTTTTATATGCAGAACCGGCGATATCTTGATTTTCGTGGTGTTTCCAGCTGAGATATGCATTTTCTGCGATAATCTTGGTGAGCCTTCTGTCAGAAGTATGCATAATCATCAAGATCCTTCTTTGCGAGCTATTTAATGCGAGAAACACGTTATCTGGTGTTTTCACCACTCCACAGTGCGTTTGATATGCAGAACCGGCGACATCTTGGATTTCGTCGGGTATCAAGCTGAGATATGCATTTTCTACGATAATCTTGGTGAGACTTCAGTGATAAGTGTGCAGAATCATCTAGATCTCTCGTTTCGACCTATTTAATGCGAAAAAACAAGTTTTCTGGTGTTTTCACCACTCCACAGTACGTTTGACATGCAGAACCGGCGACATCTTGATTTTCGTGAGATTTCAAGCTGAGATATGCATTTTCTGCTATAATATTGGTGAGATTTCAGTCAGAAGTATGCAGAATCATCTAGATCGCTCTTTTCGAGCTATCTAATGCGAAAAAACAAGATTTCTGGTGTTTTCAACATTCCACAGAGCGTTTTATATGCAGAACCGGCGACATCTTGGCTTTCGTCGGGTATCAAGCTGAGATATGCATTTTCAACGATAATCTTGGTGAGACATCTGTCAGAAGTATGCAGAATCATCGGGATCGCTCTTTTCGAGATATTTAATGCGAGAAACACGTTGTCTAGTTGTTTTCACGACTCCACAGTGGGTTTGATATGCAGAACCGGCGACATCTTGATTTTCGTGAGATTTCAAGCTGAGATATGCATTTTCTGCTATAATATTAGTGAGATTTCAGTCAGAAGTATGCAGAATCATCTAGATCGCTCGTTTCGAGCTATCTAATGCGAAAAAACAAGATTTCTGGTGTTTTCAACATTCCACAGCGCGTTTGATATGCAGAAACGGCGACATCTTGGATTTCGTCGGGTTTCAAGCTGAGATATGCATTTTCTACGATAACCTTGGTGGGACTTCTGTCAGAAGTATGCAGAACCATCTAGATCGCTCTTTTCGAGCTATTTAATGTGAAAAAACAAATTTTCTGGTGTTGTCAACATTCCACAGAGCGTTTTATATGCAGAACCGGCGACATCTTGGCTTTCGTCGGGTATCAAGCTAAAGTTATGCATTTTCAACGATAATCTTGGTGAGACTTCTGTCAGAAGTATGCAGAATCATCGGGATCGCTCTTTTCGAGCTATTTAATGCGAGAAACACGTTTTCTGGTGTATTCACCACTCCACAGTACGTTTGATGTGCAGAACCGGAGATAACTTGGTTTTCGTGAGGTTTCAAGCTGAGATATGGATTTTCTGCGATAATATTGGTGAGACTACAGTCAGAAGTATGCAGAATCATCTAGATCGCTCTTTTCGAGCTATTTAATGCGAGAAACACGTTTTCTGGTGTATTCACCACCCCACAGTACGTTTGACATGCAGAACCGGCGACATCTTGATTTTCGTGAGATTTCAAGCTGAGATATGCATTTTCTGCTATAATATTAGTGAGATTTCAGTCAGAAGTATGCAGAATCATCTAGATCGCTCGTTTCGAGCTATCGAATGCGAAAAAACAAGATTTCTGGTGTTTTCAACATTCCACAGCGCGTTTGATATGCAGAAACGGCGACATCTTGGATTTCGTGAGGTTTCAAGCTGAGATATGGATTTTCTGCGATAATCTTGGTGAGACTTCAGTCAGAAGTATGCAGAATCATCTAGATCGCTCTTTTCGAGCTATTTAATTCGAAAAAACAAGTTTTCTGGTGTATTCACCACCCCACAGTACGTTTGACATGCAGAACCGGCGACATCTTGATTTTCGTGGTGTTTGCAGCTGAGATATGCATTTTCTACAATAACCATGGTGAGTCTTCTGTCAGAAGTATGCAGAATCATTTAGATCGCTCTTTTCGAGCTATTTAATGCGAGAAACACGTTTTCTGGTGTATTCACCACTCCACAGTACGTTTGATGTGCAGAACCGGAGATAACTTGGTTTTCGTGAGGTTTCAAGCTGAGATATGGATTTTCTGCGATAATCTTGGTGAGACTACAGTCAGAAGTATGCAGAATCATCTAGATCGCTCTTTTCGAGCTATTTAATGCGAGAAACACGTTTTCTGGTGTATTCACCACCCCACAGTACGTTTGACATGCAGAACCGGCGACATCTTGGATTTCGTCGGGGTTCAAGCTGAGATATGCATTTTCTACGATAATCTTGGTGAGACTTCTGTCAGAAGTATCCAGAATCATCTAGATCGCGCTTTTCGAGCTATCGAATGCGAAAAAACAAGATTTCTGGGGTTTTCAACATTCCACAGCGCGTTTGATATGCAGAAACGGCGACATCTTGGATTTCGTGAGGTTTCAAGCTGAGATATGGATTTTCTGCGATAATCTTGGTCAGACTTCAGTCAGAAGTATGCAGAATCATCTAGATCGCTCTTTTCGAGCTATCCAATGCGAAAAAACAAGATTTCTGGTGTTTTCAACATTCCACAGCGCGTTTGATGTGCAGAACCGGAGATAACTTGGTTTTCGTGAGGTTTCAAGCTGAGATATGGATTTTCTGCGATAATCTTGGTGAGACTACAGTCAGAAGTATGCAGAATCTTCGAGATCGCTCTCTTCGAGCTATTTAATGTGAAAAAACAAATTTTCTGGTGTTGTCAACATTCCACAGAGCGTTTTATATGCAGAACCGGCGACATCTTGGCTTTTGTCGGGTATCAAGCTAAAGTTATGCATTTTCAACGATAATCTTGGTGAGACTTCTGTCAGAAGTATGCAGCAAAATCAGGATCGCTCTTTTCGAGCTATTTAATGCGAGAAACACGTTTTCTGGTGTATTCACCACTCCACAGTACGTTTGATGTGCAGCACCGGAGATAACTTGGTTTTCGTGAGGTTTCAAGCTGAGATATGGATTTTCTGCGATAATCTTGGTGAGACTACAGTCAGAAGTATGCAGAATCGTCTAGATCGCTCTTTTCGAGCTATTTAATGCGAGAAACACGTTTTCTGGTGTATTCACCACCCCACAGTACGTTTGACATGCAGAACCGGCGACATCTTGGATTTCGTCGGGGTTCAAGCTGAGATATGCATTTTCTACGATAACCATGGTGAGTCTTCTGTCAGAAGTCTGAAGAATCATCTAGATCGCTCTTTTCGAGCTATTTAATGCGAGAAACACGTTTTCTGGTGTATTCACCACTCCACAGTACGTTTGATGTGCAGAACCGGAGATAACTTGGTTTTCGTGAGGTTTCAAGCTGAGATATGGATTTTCTGCGATCATCTTGGTGAGACTACAGTCAGAAGTATGCAGAATCATCTAGATCGCTCTTTTCGAGCTATTTAATGCGAGAAACACGTTTTCTGGTGTATTCACCACTCCACAGTACGTTTGATGTGCAGAACCGGAGATGACTTGGTTTTCGTGAGGTTTCAAGCTGAGATATGGATTTTCTGCGATAATCTTGGTGAGACTACAGTCAGAAGTATGCAGAATCTTCGAGATCGCTCTCTTCGAGCTATTTAATTTTAAAAAAACTAATTTTCTGGTGTTTTCAACATTCCACAGAGCGTTTTATATGCTGAACCGGCGACATCTTGGCTTTCGTCGGGTATCAAGCTAAAGTTATGCATTTTCAACGATAATCTTGGTGAGACTTCTGTCAGAAGTATGCAGCAAAATCAGGATCGCTCTTTTCGAGCTATTTAATGCGAGAAACACGTTTTCTGGTGTATTCACCACTCCACAGTACGTTTGATGTGCAGCACCGGCGACATCTTGGATTTCGTCGGGTTTCAAGCTGAGATATGCATTTTCTACGATAATCTTGGCGAGACTTCTGTCAGAAGTATGCAGAATCTTCGAGATCGCTCTTTTCGAGCTACTTAATGCGAGAAACACGATATCTGGTGTTTTCACCACTCCACAGTGCGTCTGATATGCAGAACCGGCGACATCTTGGATTTCGTCGGGGTTCAAACTGAGAAATGCATTTTCTACTATAATCTTGGTGAGTCTTCTGTCAGAAGTATGCAGAATCATCGAGATCCCTCTTTGCGAGCTATTTAATGCGAGAAACACGTTATCTGGTGTTTTCACCACTTCACAGTTCGTTTGATGTGCAGAACCGGAGATAACTTGGTTTTCGTGAGGTTTCAAGCTGAGATATGCATTTTCTACGATAATCTTGGTGAGACTTCTGTCAGAAGTATGCAGAATCATCGAGAACGCTCACTTCGAGCTGCTTAATGCGAGAAACACGTTTTCTGGTGTTTTCACCACTCCACAGTATGTTTGATATGCAGAACCGGCGACATCTTGGTTTTCGTCGGGTTTCAAGCTGAGATATGCATTTTCTACGATAATCTTGGTGAGACTTCTGTCAGAAGTATGCAGAATCATCGGGATCGCTCTTTTCGAGCTATTTAATGGGAGAAACACGTTTTCTGGTGTTTTCACCACTCCACAGTACGTTTGATGTGCAGAACCGACGACATCTTGGATTTCGTCGGGGTTCAAACTGAGAAATGCATTTTCTACTATAATCTTGGTGAGACTTCTGTCAGAAGTATGCAGAATCATCGCGATCGCTCTTTTCGAGCTGTTTAATGCGAGAAACACGTTTTCTGATGTTTTCACCACTCCACAGTACGTTTGATGTGCAGAACCGACGACATCTTGGATTTCGTCGGGGTTCAAACTGAGAAATGCATTTTCTACTATAATCTTGGTGAGACTTCTGTCAGAAGTATGCAGAATCATCGAGATCGCTCTTTTCGGGCTATTTAATGCGAGAAACACGTTTTCTGGTGTATTTACCACTCCGCAGTACGTTTGACATGCAGAACCGGCGAAATCTTGATTTTCGTGGCGTTTCCAGCTGAGATATGCATTTTGAGCGATAATCTTGGTGAGTCTTCTGTCAGAAGTATGCAGAAACGTCGACATCCCTTTTTGCGAGCTATTTAATGCGAGAAACACGTTATCTGGTGTTTTCACCACTCCACAGTGCGTTTGATATGCAGAACCGGCGACATCTTGGATTTCGTCGGGGTTCAAACTGAGATATGCATTTTCTGCGATAATCTTGGTGAGTCTTCTGTCAGAAGTATGCAGAATCATCGAGATCCCTCTTTGCGAGCTATTTAATGCGAGAAACACGTTTTCTGGTGTTTTCACCACTCCACAGTACATTTGATGTGCAGAACCGGAGATAACTTGGTTTTCGTGAGGTTTCAAGATGAGATATGGATTTTCTGCGATAATCTTGGTGAGACTTCTGTCAGAAGTATGCAGAATCTTCGAGAACGCTCAATTCGAGCTGCTTAATGCGAGAAACACGATTTCCGGTGTTTTCACCACTCCACAGTATGTTTGATATGCAGAACCGGCGACATCTTGGTTTTCGTCGGGTTTCAAGCTGAGATATGCATTTTCTACGATAATCTTGGTGAGACTTCTGTCAGAAGTATGCAGAATCTTCGAGATCGCTCTTTTCGAGCTACTTAATGCGAGAAACACGATATCTGGTGTTTTCACCACTCCACAGTGCGTTTGATATGCAGAACCGGCGACATCTTGGATTTCGTCGGGTTTCAAGCTGAGATATGCATTTTCTACGATAATCTTGGTGAGACTTCTGTCAGAAGTATGCAGAATCTTCGAGATCGCTCTTTTCGAGCTAGTTAATGCGAGAAACACGATTTCGGGTGTTTTCACCACTCCACAGTGCGTTTGATATGCAGAACCGGCGACATCTTGGATTTCGTCGGGGTTCAAACTGAGATATGCATTTTCTGCGATAATCTTGGTGAGTCTTCTGTCAGAGGTATGCAGAAACGTCGACATCCCTCTTTGCGAGCTATTTAATGCGAGAAACACGTTATCTGATGTTTTCACCACTCCACAGTGCGTTTGATATGCAGAACCGGCGACATCTTGGTTTTCGTCGGGTTTCAAGCTGAGATATGCATTTTCTACGATAATCTTGGTGAGACTTCTGTCAGAAGTATGCAGAATCTTCGAGATCGCTCTTTTCGAGCTACTTAATGCGAGAAACACGATATCTGGTGTTTTCACCACTCCACAGTGCGTTTGATATGCAGAACCGGCGACATCTTGGATTTCGTCGGGGTTCAAACTGAGAAATGCATTTTCTACGATAATCTTGGTGAGCCTGCTGTCAGAAGTATGCAGAATCATCAAGATCGCTCTTTTCGAGCTATTTAATGCGAGAAACACGTTTTCTGGTGTTTTCACCACTCCACAGTGCGTTTGATATGCAGAACCGGCGCCATCTTGGATTTCGCCGGGGTTCAAACTGAGAAATGCATTTTCTACTACAATCTTGGTGAGACTTCTGTCAGAAGTATGCAGAATCATCGAGATCGCTCTTTTCGAGCTATTTAATGCGAGAAACACGTTTTCTGGTGTATTCACCACTCCACAGTACGTTTGACATGCAGAACCGGCGAAATCTTGATTTTCGTGGTGTTTCCAGCTGAGATATGCATTTTCTGCGATAATCTTGGTGAGTCTTCTGTCAGAAGTATGCAGAAACGTCGACATCCCTCTTTGCGAGCTATTTAATGCGAGAAACACGTTATCTGGTGTTTTCACCACTTCACAGTTCGTTTGATGTGCAGAACCGGAGATAACTTGGTTTTCGTGAGGTTTCAAGCTGAGATATGCATTTTCTACGATAATCTTGGTGAGACTTCTGTCAGAAGTATGCAGAATCTTCGAGAACGCTCACTTCGAGCTGCTTAATGCGAGAAACACGTTTTCTGGTGTTTTCACCACTGCACAGTATGTTTGATATGCAGAACCTGCGACATCTTGGTTTTCGTGGTGTTTCCAGCTGAGATATGCATTCTCTGCGATAATCTTGGTGAACCTGCTGTCAGAAGTATGCAGAATCATCAAGATCGCTCTTTTCGAGCTATTTAATGCGAGAAACACGTTTTCTGGTGTTTTCACCACTCCACAGTACGTTTGATGTGCAGAACCGGAGATAACTTGGTTTTCGTGAGGTTTCAAGATGAGATATGGATTTTCTGCGATAATCTTGTTGAGACTTCTTTCAGAAGTATGCAGAATCTTCGAGAACGCTCAATTCGAGCTCCTTAATGCGAGAAACACGTTTTCTGGTGTTTTCTCCACTCCACAGTATGTTTGATATGCAGAACCGGCGACATCTTGGTTTTCGTCGGGTTTCAAGCTGAGATATGCATTTTCTACGATAATCTTGGTGAGACTTCTGTCAGAAGTATGCAGAATCTTCGAGATCGCTCTTTTCGAGCTACTTAATGCGAGAAACACGATATCTGGTGTTTTCACCACTCCACAGTGCGTTTGATATGCAGATCCGGCGCCATCTTGGATTTCGTCGGGGTTCAAACTGAGAAATGCATTTTCTACTATAATCTTGGTGAGACTTCTGTCAGAAGTATGCAGAATCATCGAGATCGCTCTTTTCGAGCTATTTAATGCGAGAAACACGTTTTCTGGTGTATTCACCACTCCACAGTACGTTTGACATGCAGAACCGGCGAAATCTTGATTTTCGTGGTGTTTCCAGCTGAGATATGCATTTTCTGCGATAATCTTGGTGAGTCTTCTGTCAGAAGTATGCAGAAACGTCGACATCCCTCTTTGCGAGCTATTTAATGCGAGAAACACGTTATCTGGTGTTTTCACCACTCCACAGTGCGTTTGATATGCAAAACCGGCGACATCTTGGTTTTCGTCGGGTTTCAAGCTGAGATATGCATTTTCTACGATAATCTTGGTGAGACTTCTGTCAGAAGTATGCAGAATCATCGAGATCGCTCTTTTCGAGCTACTTAATGCGAGTAACACGATATCTGGTGTTTTCACCACTCCACAGTGCGTTTGATATGCAGAACCGGCGACATCTTGGATTTCGTCGGGGTTCAAACTGAGAAATGCATTTTCTACTATAATGTTGGTGAGACTTCTGTCAGAAGTATGCAGAATCATCGAGATCGCTCTTTTCGAGCTATTTAATGCGGGAAACACGTTTTCTGGTGTATTCACCACTCCACAGTACGTTTGACATGCAGAACCGGCGAAATCTTGATTTTCGTGGTGTTTCCAGCTGAGATATGCATTTTCTGCGATAATCTTGGTGAGTCTTCTGTCAGAAGTATGCAGAATCATAGAGATCCCTCTTTGCGAGCTATTTAATGCGAGAAACACGTTATCTGGTGTTTTCACCACTTCACAGTTCGTTTGATGTGCAGAACCGGAGATAACTTGGTTTTCGTGAGGTTTCAAGCTGAGATATGCATTTTCTACGATAATCTTGGTGAGACTTCTGTCAGAAGTATGCAGAATCTTCGAGAACGCTCACTTCGAGCTGCTTAATGCGAGAAACACGTTTTCTGGTGTTTTCATCACTCCACAGTATGTTTGATATGCAGAACCAGCGACATCTTGGTTTTCGTCGGGTTTCAAGCTGAGATATGCATTTTCTACGATAATCTTGGTGAGACGTCTGTCAGAAGTATGCAGAATCATCGGGATCGCACTTTTCGAGCTATTTCATGCGAGAAACACGTTATATGGCTGTTTTCACCACTCCACAGTGCGTTTGATATGCATAACCGGCGATATCTTGATTTTCGTGGTGTTTCCAGCTGAGATATGCATTCTCTGCGATAATCTTGGTGAGCCTGCTGTCAGAAGTATGCAGAATCATCAAGATCGCTCTTTTCGAGCTATTTAATGCGAGAAACACGTTTTCTGGTGTTTTCACCACTCCACAGTACGTTTGATGTGCAGAACCGGAGAAAACTTGGTTTTCGTGAGGTTTCAAGATGAGATATGGATTTTCTGCGATAATCTTGGTGAGACTTCTTTCAGAAGTATGCAGAATCTTCGAGAACGCTCAATTCGAGCTCCTTAATGCGAGAAACACGTTTTCTGGTGTTTTCACCACTCCACAGTATGTTTGATATGCAGAACCGGCGACATCTTGGTTTTCGTCGGGTTTCAAGCTGAGATATGCATTTTCTACGATAATCTTGGTGAGACTTCTGTCAGAAGTATGCAGAATCTTCGAGATCGCTCTTTTCGAGCTACTTAATGCGAGAAACACGATATCTGGTGTTTTCACCACTCCACAGTGCGTTTGATATGCAGAACCGGCGCAATCTTGGATTTCGTCGGGGTTCAAACTGAGAAATGCATTTTCTACTATAATCTTGGTGAGACTTCTGTCAGAAGTATGCAGAATCTTCGAGATCGCTCTTTTCGAGCTATTTAATGCGAGAAACACGTTTTCTGGTGTATTCACCACTCCACAGTACGTTTGACATGCAGAACCGGCGAAATCTTGATTTTCGTGGTGTTTCCAGCTGAGATATGCATTTTCTGCGATAATCTTGGTGAGTCTTCTGTCAGAAGTATGCAGAAACGTCGACATCCCTCTTTGCGAGCTATTTAATGCGAGAAACACGTTATCTGGTGTTTTCACCACTCCACAGTGCGTTTGATATGCAGAACCGGCGACATCTTGGTTTTCGTCGGGTTTCAAGCTGAGATATGCATTTTCTACGATAATCTTGGTGAGACTTCTGTCAGAAGTATGCAGAATCTTCGAGATCGCTCTTTTCGAGCTACTTAATGCGAGAAACACGATATCTGGTGTTTTCACCACTCCACAGTGCGTTTGATATGCAGAACCGGCGACATCTTGGATTTCGTCGGGGTTCAGACTGAGAAATGCATTTTCTACTATAATGTTGGTGAGACTTCTGTCAGAAGTATGCAGAATCATCGAGATCGCTCTTTTCGAGCTATTTAATGCGAGAAACACGTTTTCTGGTGTATTCACCACTCCACAGTACGTTTGACATGCAGAACCGGCGAAATCTTGATTTTCGTGGTGTTTCCAGCTGAGATATGCATTTTCTGCGATAATCTTGGTGAGTCTTCTGTCAGAAGTATGCAGAAACGTCGACATCCCTCTTTGCGAGCTATTTAATGCGAGAAACACGTTATCTGGTGTTTTCACCACTCCACAGTGCGTTTGATATGCAGAACCGACGACATCTTGGCTTTCGTCGGGTATCAAGCTGAGATATGCATTTTCTGCGATAATCTTGGTGAGTCTTCTGTCAGAAGTATGCAGAATCATCTAGATCGCTCTTTTCGGGCTATTTAATGCGAGAAACACGTTTTCTGGTGTATTCACCACCCCGCAGTACGTTTGACATGCAGAACCGGAGATATCTTGGTTTCGGTCGGGTTTCAAGCTGAGATATGCATTTTCTACGATAATCTTGGTGAGACTTCTGACAGAAGTATGCAGAATCATCGGGATCGCTCTTTTGGAGCTACTTAATGCGAGATACACGTTTTCTGGTGTTTTCACCACTCCACGGTGCGTTTGATATGCAGAACCGGCGACATCTTGGATTTCGTCGGGGTTCAAACTGAGAAATGCATTTTCTACTATAATCTTGGTGAGACTTCTGTCAGAAGCATGCAGAACCTTCGAGATCGCTCTTTGCGAGCTACTTAATGCGAGAAACAAGATTTCGGTTGTTTTCACCACTCCACAGTGCGTTTGATATGCAGAACCGGCGACATCTTGGATTTCGTCGGGGTTCAATCTGAGATATGCATTTTCTGCGATAATCTTGGTGAGTTTTCTGTCAGAAGTATGCAGAATCATCGAGATCCCTCTTTGCGAGCTATTTAATGCGAGAAACACTTTATCTGGTGTTTTCACCACTCCACAGTACGTTTGATGTGCAGAACCGGAAATAACTTGGATTTCGTCGGGGTTCAAACTGAGATATGCATTTTCTACGATAATCTTGATGAGACTTCTGTCAGAAGCATACAGAATCATCGGGATCGCTCTTTTCGAGCTATTTAATGCGAGAAACACGATATCTGGTGTTTTCACCACTCCACAGTGCGTTTGATATGCAGAACCGGCGACATCTTGGATTTCGTCGGGGTTCAGACTGAGAAATGCATTTTCTACTATAATGTTGGTGAGACTTCTGTCAGAAGTATGCAGAATCATCGAGATCGCTCTTTTCGAGCTATTTAATGCGAGAAACACGTTTTCTGGTGTATTCACCACTCCACAGTACGTTTGACATGCAGAACCGGCGAAATCTTGATTTTCGTGGTGTTTCCAGCTGAGATATGCATTTTCTGCGATAATCTTGGTGAGTCTTCTGTCAGAAGTATGCAGAAACGTCGACATCCCTCTTTGCGAGCTATTTAATGCGAGAAACACGTTATCTGGTGTTTTCACCACTCCACAGTGCGTTTGATATGCAGAACCGACGACATCTTGGCTTTCGTCGGGTATCAAGCTGAGATATGCATTTTCTGCGATAATCTTGGTGAGTCTTCTGTCAGAAGTATGCAGAATCATCTAGATCGCTCTTTTCGGGCTATTTAATGCGAGAAACACGTTTTCTGGTGTATTCACCACCCCACAGTACGTTTGACATGCAGAACCGGAGATATCTTGGTTTCGGTCGGGTTTCAAGCTGAGATATGCATTTTCTACGATAATCTTGGTGAGACTTCTGACAGAAGTATGCAGAATCATCGGGATCGCTCTTTTGGAGCTACTTAATGCGAGATACACGTTTTCTGGTGTTTTCACCACTCCACGGTGCGTTTGATATGCAGAACCGGCGACATCTTGGATTTCGTCGGGGTTCAAACTGAGAAATGCATTTTCTACTATAATCTTGGTGAGACTTCTGTCAGAAGCATGCAGAACCTTCGAGATCGCTCTTTGCGAGCTACTTAATGCGAGAAACAAGATTTCGGTTGTTTTCACCACTCCACAGTGCGTTTGATATGCAGAACCGGCGACATCTTGGATTTCGTCGGGGTTCAATCTGAGATATGCATTTTCTGCGATAATCTTGGTGAGTTTTCTGTCAGAAGTATGCAGAATCATCGAGATCCCTCTTTGCGAGCTATTTAATGCGAGAAACACTTTATCTGGTGTTTTCACCACTCCACAGTACGTTTGATGTGCAGAACCGGAAATAACTTGGATTTCGTCGGGGTTCAAACTGAGATATGCATTTTCTACGATAATCTTGATGAGACTTCTGTCAGAAGCATACAGAATCATCGGGATCGCTCTTTTCGAGCTATTTAATGCGAGAAACACGTTATCTGGTGTTTTCACCACTCCACAGTGCGTTTGATATGCAGAACCGACGACATCTTGGCTTTCGTCGGGTATCAAGCTGAGATATGCATTTTCTGCGATAATCTTGGTGAGTCTTCTGTCAGAAGTATGCAGAATCATCTAGATCGCTCTTTTCGAGCTATTTAATGCGAGAAACACGTTTTCTGGTGTTTTCACCACTCCACAGTACGTTTGACATGCAGAACCGGCGAAATCTTAATTTTCGTGGTGTTTCCAGCTGAGATATGCATTTTCTGCGATAATCTTGGTGAGTCTTCTGTCAGAAGTATGCAGAAACGTCGACATCCCTCTTTGCGAGCTATTTAATGCGAGAAACACGTTATCTGGTGTTTTCACCACTCCACAGTACGTTTGATGTGCAGAACCGGCGACATCTTGGATTTCGTCAGGGTTCAAACTGAGAAATGCATTTTCTACGATAATCATGGTGAGACTTCTGTCAGAAGTATGCAGAATCTTCGAGATCGCTCTTTGCGAGCTACTTAATGCGAGAAACACGATTTTGGGTGTTTTCACCACTCCACAGTGCGTTTGATATGCAGAACCGGCGACATCTTGGTTTCGGTCGGGTTTCAAGCTGAGATATGCATTTTCTACGATAATCTTGGTGAGTCTTCTGTCAGAAGTATGCAGAATCATCTAGATCGCTCTTTTCGAGCTATTTAATGCGAGAAACACGTTTTCTGGTGTATTCACCACCCCACAGTACGTTTGACATGCAGAACCGGAGATATCTTGGTTTCGGTCGGGTTTCAAGCTGAGATATGTATTTTCTACGATAATCTTGGTGAGACTTCTGTCAGAAGTATGCAGAATCTTCGAGAACGCTCAGTTCGAGCTACTTAATGCGAGAAACACGATATCTGGAGTTTTCACCACTCCACGGTGCGTTTGATATGCAGAACCGGCGACATCTTGGATTTCGTCGGGGTTCAAACTGAGAAATGCATTTTCTACGATAATCATGGTGAGACTTCTGTCAGAAGTATGCAGAATCTTCGAGATCGCTCTTTGCGAGCTACTTAATGCGAGAAACACGATTTCGGGTGTTTTCACCACTCCACAGTGCGTTTGATATGCAGAACCGGCGACATCTTGGATTTCGTCGGGGTTCAAACTGAGATATGCATTTTCTACTATAATCTTGGTGAGACTTCTGTCAGAAGTATGCAGAATCATCGAGATCGCTCTTTTCGAGCTATTTAATGCGAGAAACACAATTTCGGGTGTTTTCGCCACTCCACAGTGCGTTTGATATGCAGAACCGGCGATATCTTGGATTTCGTCGGGGTTCAAACTGAGATATGGATTTTCTGCGATAATCTTGGTGAGTCTTCTGTCAGAAGTATGCAGAAACATCTAGATCCCTCTTTGCGAGCTATTTAATGCGAGAAACACGTTATCTGGTGTTTTCACCACTCCACAGTTGCGTTTGATATGCAGAACCGGCGACATCTTGGATTTCGTCGGGTTTCAAGCTGAGATATGCATTTTCTACGATAATCTTGGTGAGACTTCTGTCAGAAGTATGCAGAATCTTCGAGATCGCTCTTTTCGAGCTAGTTAATGCGAGAAACACGATTTCGGGTGTTTTCACCACTCCACAGTGCGTTTGATATGCAGAACCGGAGATAACTTGGTTTTCGTGAGGTTTCAAGCTGAGATATGCATTTTCTACGATAATCTTGGTGAGACTTCTGTCAGAAGTATGCAGAATCTTCGAGAACGCTCATTTCGAGCTGCTTAATGCGAGAAACACGTTATCTGGTGTTTTCACCACTCCACAGTACGTTTGATGTGCAGAACCGGAGATAACTTGGTTTTCGTGAGGTTTCAAGCTGAGATATGCATTTTCTGCGATAATATTTGTGAGACTTCAGTCAGAAGTATGCAGAATCTTCTAGATCGCTCGTTTCGAGCAATTTAATGCGAAAAAACAAGTTTTCTGGTGTTTTCACCACTCCACAGTGCGTTTGATATGCAGAACCGGCAATATCTTGATTTTCGTGGTGTTTTCAGCTGAGATATGCATTTTCTGCGATAATCTTTATGAGTCTTCTGTCAGAAGTATGTAGAATCATCTAGATCGCTCTTTGCGAGCTACTTAATGCGAGAAATACGATTTCGGGTGTTTTCACCACTCCACAGTGCGTTTGATATGCAGAACCGGCGACATGTTGGATTTCGTCGGGGTTCAAACTGAGATATGCATTTTCTGCGATCATCTTGGTGAGTCTTCTGTCAGAAGTATGCAGAATCATCGAGATCCCTCTTTGCGAGCTATTTAATGCGAGAAACACGTTTTCTGGTGTATTCACCACTCCACAGTACGTTTGACATGCAGAACCGGCGAAATCTTGATTTTCTTGGTGTTTCCTGCTGAGATATGCATTTTCTGCGATAATCTTGGTGAGCCTTCTGTCAGAAGTATGCAGAAACATCGAGATCCCTCTTTGCGAGCTATTTAATGCGAGAAACACGTTATCTGGTGTTTTCACCACTCCACAGTGCGTTTGATATGCAGAACCGGCGACATCTTGGATTTCGTCGGGTTTCAAGCTGAGATATGCATTTTCTACGATAATCTTGGTGAGACTTCTGTCAGAAGTATGCAGAATCTTCGAGATCGCTCTTTTCGAGCTAGTTAATGCGAGAAACACGATTTCGGGTGTTTTCACCACTCCACAGTGCGTTTGATATGCAGAACCGGCGACATCTTGGATTTCGTCGGGGTTCAAACTGAGATATGCATTTTCTGCGATAATCTTGGTGAGTCTTCTGTCAGAAGTATGCAGAATCTTCGAGAACGCTCATTTCGAGCTGCTTAATGCGAGAAACATGTTTTCTGGTGTTTTCACCACTCCACAGTACGTTTGATATGCAGACCCGGGTATATCTTGATTTTCGTGGTGTTTCCAGCTGAGATATGCATTTTCTACGATTATCTTTGTGAGACTTCTGTCAGAAGTATGCAGAATCTTCGAGATCGCTCTTTGCGAGCTACTTAATGCAAGAAATACGATTTCGGGTGTTTTCACCACTCCACAGTGCGTTTGATATGCAGAACCGGCGACATCTTGGATTTCGTCGGGGTTCAAACTGAGATACGCATTTTCTGCGATAATCTTGGTGAGTCTTCTGTCAGAAGTATGCAGAATCTTCGAGAACGCTCATTTCGAGCTGCTTAATGCGAGAAACACGTTATCTGGTGTTTTCACCACTCCACAGTACGTTTGACATGCAGAACCGGCGAAATCTTGATTTTCTTGGTGTATCCAGCTGAGATATGCATTTTCTGCGATAATCTTGGTGAGCCTTCTGTCAGAAGTATGCAGAAACATCGATATCCCTCTTTGCGAGCTATTTAATGCGAGAAACACGTTATCTGGTGTTTTCACCACTCCACAGTGCGTTTGATATGCAGAACCGGCGACATCTTGGATTTCGTCGGGTTTCAAGCTGAGATATGCATTTTCTACGATTATCTTTGTGAGACTTCTGTCAGAAGTATGCAGAATCTTCGAGATCGCTCTTTGCGAGCTACTTAATGCGAGAAATACGATTTCGGGTGTTTTCACCACTCCACAGTGCGTTTGATATGCAGAACCGGCGACATGTTGGATTTCGTCGGGGTTCAAACTGAGATATGCATTTTCTGCGATAATCTTGGTGAGTCTTCTGTCAGAAGTATGCAGAATCATCGAGATCCCTCTTTGCGAGCTATTTAATGCGAGAAACACGTTTTCTGGTGTATTCACCACTCCACAGTACGTTTGACATGCAGAACCGGGGAAATCTTGATTTTCTTGGTGTTTCCAGCTGAGATATGCATTTTCTGCGATAATCTTGGTGAGCCTTCTGTCAGAAGTATGCAGAAACATCGAGATCCCTCTTTGCGAGCTATTTAATGCGAGAAACACGTTATCTGGTGTTTTCACCACTCCACAGTGCGTTTGATATGCAGAACCGGTGACATCTTGGATTTCGTCGGGTTTCAAGCTGAGATATGCATTTTCTACGATTATCTTTATGAGTCTTCTGTCAGAAGTATGCAGAATCATCGAGATCCCTCTTTGCGAGCTATTTAATGCGAGAAACACGTTATCTGGTGTTTTCACCACTCCACAGTACGTTTGATTTGCAGAACCGGAGATAACTTGGTTTTCGTGAGGTTTCAAGCTGAGATATGCATTTTCTACGATAATCTTGGTGAGACTTCTGTCAGAAGTATGCAGAATCATCGAGATCCCTCTTTGCGAGCTATTTAATGCGAGAAACACGTTATCTGGTGTTTTCACCACTCCACAGTGCGTTTGATATGCAGAACCGGAGATAACCTGGTTTTCGTGAGGTTTCAAGCTGAGATATGGATTTTCTGCGATAATCTTGGTGAGACTTCAGTCAGAAGTATGCAGAATCATCTAGATCGCTCTTTTCGAGCTATTTAATGCGAAAAAACAAGTTTTCTGGTGTTTTCAACATTCCACAGTGCGTTTTATATGCAGAACCGGCGATATCTTGATTTTCGTGGTGTTTCCAGCTGAGATATTCATTTTCTGCGATAATCTTGGTGAGTCTTCTGTCAGAAGTATGCAGAATCATCGAGATCGCTCTTTTCGAGCTATTTAATGCGAGAAACACGTTTTCTGGTGTATTCACCACTCCACAGTACGTTTGATGTGCAGAACCGGAGATAACCTGGTTTTCGTGAGGTTTCAAGCTGAGATATGCATTTTCTGCGATAATATTTGTGAGACTTCAGTCAGAAGTATGCAGAATCATCTAGATCGCTCGTTTCGAGCAATTTAATGCGAAAAAACAAGTTTTCTGGTGTTTTCACCACTCCACAGTGCGTTTGATATGCAGAACCGGCAATATCTTGATTTTCGTGGTGTTTTCAGCTGAGATATGCATTTTCTGCGATAATCTTGGTGAGTCTTCTGTCAGAAGTATGCAGAATCATCGAGATCCCTCTTTGCGAGCTATTTAATGCGAGAAACACGTTATCTGGTGTTTTCACCACTCCACAGTGCGTTTGATATGCAGAACCGGCGACATCTTGGATTTCGTCGGGTTTCAAGCTGAGATATGCATTTTCTACGATAATCTTGGTGAGACTCCTGTCAGAAGTATGCAGAATCTTCGAGATCGCTCTTTTCGAGCTAGTTAATGCGAGAAACACGATTTCGGGTGTTTTCACCACTCCACAGTGCGTTTGATATGCAGAACCGGCGACATCTTGGATTTCGTCGGGGTTCAAACTGAGATATGCATTTTCTGCGATAATCTTGGTGAGTCTTCTGTCAGAAGTATGCAGAACCTTCGAGAACGCTCATTTCGAGCTGCTTAATGCGAGAAACATGTTTTCTGGTGTTTTCACCACTCCACAGTACGTTTGATATGCAGACCCGGGTATATCTTGATTTTCGTGGTGTTTCCAGCTGAGATATGCATTTTCTACGATTATCTTTGTGAGACTTCTGTCAGAAGTATGCAGAATCTTCGAGATCGCTCTTTGCGAGCTACTTAATGCAAGAAATACGATTTCGGGTGTTTTCACCACTCCACAGTGCGTTTGATATGCAGAACCGGCGACATCTTGGATTTCGTCGGGGTTCAAACTGAGATACGCATTTTCTGCGATAATCTTGGTGAGTCTTCTGTCAGAAGTATGCAGAATCTTCGAGAACGCTCATTTCGAGCTGCTTAATGCGAGAAACACGTTATCTGGTGTTTTCACCACTCCACAGTACGTTTGACATGCAGAACCGGCGAAATCTTGATTTTCTTGGTGTTTCCAGCTGAGATATGCATTTTCTGCGATAATCTTGGTGAGCCTTCTGTCAGAAGTATGCAGAAACATCGATATCCCTCTTTGCGAGCTATTTAATGCGAGAAACTCGTTATCTGGTGTTTTCACCACTCCACAGTGCGTTTGATATGCAGAACCGGCGACATCTTGGATTTCGTCGGGTTTCAAGCTGAGATATGCATTTTCTACGATTATCTTTGTGAGACTTCTGTCAGAAGTATGCAGAATCTTCGAGATCGCTCTTTGCGAGCTACTTAATGCGAGAAATACGATTTCGGGTGTTTTCACCACTCCACAGTGCGTTTGATATGCAGAACCGGCGACATGTTGGATTTCGTCGGGGTTCAAACTGAGATATGCATTTTCTGCGATAATCTTGGTGAGTCTTCTGTCAGAAGTATGCAGAATCATCGAGATCCCTCTTTGCGAGCTATTTAATGCGAGAAACACGTTTTCTGGTGTATTCACCACTCCACAGTACGTTTGACATGCAGAACCGGCGAAATCTTGATTTTCTTGGTGTTTCCAGCTGAGATATGCATTTTCTGCGATAATCTTGGTGAGCCTTCTGTCAGAAGTATGCAGAAACATCGAGATCCCCCTTTGCGAGCTATTTAATGCGAGAAACACGTTATCTGGTGTTTTCACCACTCCACAGTGCGTTTGATATGCAGAACCGGCGACATCTTGGATTTCGTCGGGTTTCAAGCTGAGATATGCATTTTCTACGATTATCTTTGTGAGACTTCTGTCAGAAGTATGCAGAATCTTCGAGATCGCTCTTTGCGAGCTACTTAATGCGAGAAATACGATTTCGGGTGTTTTCACCACTCCACAGTGCGTTTGATATGCAGAACCGGCGACATCTTGGATTTCGTCGGGGTTCAAACTGAGATATGCATTTTCTGCGATAATCTTGGTGAGTCTTCTGTCAGAAGTATGCAGAATCATCGAGATCCCTCTTTGCGAGCTATTTAATGCGAGAAACACGTTATCTGGTGTTTTCACCACTCCACAGTACGTTTGATTTGCAGAACCGGAGATAACTTGGTTTTCGTGAGGTTTCAAGCTGAGATATGCATTTTCTACGATAATCTTGGTGAGACTTCTGTCAGAAGTATGCAGAATCTTCGAGAACGCTCATTTCGAGCTGCTTAATGCGAGAAACACGTTTTCTGGTGTATTCACCACTCCACAGTACGTTTGATGTGCAGAACCGGAGATAACCTGGTTTTCGTGAGGTTTCAAGCTGAGATATGGATTTTCTGCGATAATCTTGGTGAGACTTCAGTCAGAAGTATGCAGAATCATCTAGATCGCTCTTTTCGAGCTATTTAATGCGAAAAAACAAGTTTTCTGGTGTTTTCAACATTCCACAGTGCGTTTTATATGCAGAACCGGCGATATCTTGATTTTCGTGGTGTTTCCAGCTGAGATATTCATTTTCTGCGATAATCTTGGTGAGTCTTCTGTCAGAAGTATGCAGAATCATCGAGATCGCTCTTTTCGAGCTATTTAATGCGAGAAACACGTTTTCTGGTGTATTCACCACTCCACAGTACGTTTGATGTGCAGAACCGGAGATAACCTGGTTTTCGTGAGGTTTCAAGCTGAGATATGGATTTTCTGCGATAATCTTGGTGAGACTTCAGTCAGAAGTATGCAGAATCATCTAGATCGCTCTTTTCGAGCTATTTAATGCGAAAAAACAAGTTTTCTGGTGTTTTCAACATTCCACAGTGCGTTTTATATGCAGAACCGGCGATATCTTGATTTTCGTGGTGTTTCCAGCTGAGATATTCATTTTCTGCGATAATCTTGGTGAGTCTTCTGTCGGAAGTATGCAGAATCATCGAGATCCCTCTTTGCGAGCTATTTAATGCGAGAAACACGTTATCTGGTGTTTTCACCACTCCACAGTGCGCTTGATATGCAGAACCGGCGACATCTTGGATTTCGTCTGGTTTCAAGCTGAGATATGCATTTTCTACGATAATCTTTGTGAGACATCTGTCAGAAGTATGCAGAATCTTCGAGATCGCTCTTTTCGAGCTACTTAATGCGAGAAACACGATTTCGGGTGTTTTCACCACTCCACAGTGCGTTTGATATACAGAACCGGCGAAATCTTGGATTTCGTCGGGGTTCAAACTGAGAAATGCATTTTCTGCGAAAATCTTGGTGAGGATTCTGTCAGAAGTATGCAGAATCATCGAGATCCCTCTTTGCGAGCTATTTAATGCGAGAAACACGTTATCTGGTGTTTTCACCACTCCACAGTAAGTTTGATGTGCAGAACCGGAGATAACTTTGTTTTCGTGAGGTTTCAAGCAGAGATATGCATTTTCTGCGATAATCTTGGTGAGACTTCTGTCAGAAGTATGCAGAATCATCGGGATCGCTCTTTTCTAACTATTTAATGCGAAAAAACAAGTTTTCTGGTGTTTTCACCACTCCACAGTACGTTTGATGTGCAGAACCGGAGATAACTTGGTTTTCGTGAGGTTTCAAGCTGAGATATGCATTTTCTGCGATAATATTGGTGAGACTTCAGTCAGAAGTATGCAGAATCATCTAGATCGCTCTTTTCGAGCTATTTAATGCGAAAAAACAAGTTTTCTGGTGTTTTCAACATTCCACAGTGCGTTTTATATGCAGAACCGGCGATATCTTGATTTTCGTGGTGTTTCCAGCTGAGATATTCATTTTCTGCGATAATCTTGGTGAGTCTTCTGTCGGAAGTATGCAGAATCATCGAGATCGCTCTTTTCGAGCTGTTTAATGCGAAAAAACAAGTTTTCTGGTGTTTTCACCACTCCACAGTACGTTTGATGTGCAGAACCGGAGATAACTTGGTTTTCGTGAGGTTTCAAGCTGAGATATGCATTTTCTACGATAATCTTGGTGAGACTTCTGTCAGAAGTATGCAGAATCATCGAGATCCCTCTTTGCGAGCTATTTAATGCGAGAAACACGTTATCTGGTGTTTTCACCACTCCACAGTGCGTTTGATATGCAGAACCGGCGACATCTTGGATTTCGTCGGGGTTCAAACTGAGATATGCATTTTCTGCGATAATCTTGGTGAGTCTTCTGTCGGAAGTATGCAGAATCATCGAGATCGCTCTTTTCGAGCTATTTAATGCGAAAAAACAAGTTTTCTGGTGTTTTCACCACTCCACAGTACGTTTGATGTGCAGAACCGGAGATAACTTGGTTTTCGTGAGGTTTCAAGCTGAGATATGCATTTTCTGCGATAATATTGGTGAGACTTCAGTCAGAAGTATGCAGAATCATCTAGATCGCTCTTTTCGAGCTATTTAATGCGAAAAAACAAGTTTTCTGGTGTTTTCAACATTCCACAGTGCGTTTTATATGCAGAACCGGCGATATCTTGATTTTCGTGGTGTTTCCAGCTGAGATATTCATTTTCTGCGATAATCTTGGTGAGTCTTCTGTCGGAAGTATGCAGAATCATCGAGATCGCTCTTTTCGAGCTATTTAATGCGAAAAAACAAGTTTTCTGGTGTTTTCACCACTCCACAGTGCGTTTGATATGCAGAACCGGCAATATCATGATTTTCGTGGTGTTTTCAGCTGAGATATGCATTTTCTGCGATAATCTTTATGAGTCTTCTGTCAGAAGTATGTAGAATCATCTAGATCGCTCTTTGCGAGCTACTTAATGCGAGAAATACGATTTCGGGTGTTTTCACCACTCCACAGTGCGTTTGATATGCAGAACCGGCGACATGTTGGATTTCGTCGGGGTTCAAACTGAGATATGCATTTTCTGCGATAATCTTGGTGAGTCTTCTGTCAGAAGTATGCAGAATCATCGAGATCCCTCTTTGCGAGCTATTTAATGCGAGAAACACGTTATCTGGTGTTTTCACCACTCCACAGTGCGTTTGATATGCAGAACCGGCGACATCTTGGATTTCGTCGGGTTTCAAGCTGAGATATGCATTTTCTACGATAATCTTGGTGAGACTCCTGTCAGAAGTATGCAGAATCTTCGAGATCGCTCTTTTCGAGCTAGTTAATGCGAGAAACACGATTTCGGGTGTTTTCACCACTCCACAGTGCGTTTGATATGCAGAACCGGCGACATCTTGGATTTCGTCGGGGTTCAAACTGAGATATGCATTTTCTGCGATAATCTTGGTGAGTCTTCTGTCGGAAGTATGCAGAATCATCGAGATCGCTCTTTTCGAGTTATTTAATGCGAAAAAACAAGTTTTCTGGTGTTTTCACCACTCCACAGTACGTTTGATGTGCAGAACCGGAGATAACTTGGTTTTCGTGAGGTTTCAAGCTGAGATATGCATTTTCTGCGATAATATTGGTGAGACTTCAGTCAGAAGTATGCAGAATCATCTAGATCGCTCTTTTCGAGCTATTTAATGCGAAAAAACAAGTTTTCTGGTGTTTTCAACATTCCACAGTGCGTTTTATATGCAGAACCGGCGATATCTTGATTTTCGTGGTGTTTCCAGCTGAGATATTCATTTTCTGCGATAATCTTGGTGAGTCTTCTGTCGGAAGTATGCAGAATCATCGAGATCGCTCTTTTCGAGCTATTTAATGCGAAAAAACAAGTTTTCTGGTGTTTTCACCACTCCACAGTGCGTTTGATATGCAGAACCGGCAATATCATGATTTTCGTGGTGTTTTCAGCTGAGATATGCATTTTCTGCGATAATCTTTATGAGTCTTCTGTCAGAAGTATGTAGAATCATCTAGATCGCTCTTTGCGAGCTACTTAATGCGAGAAATACGATTTCGGGTGTTTTCACCACTCCACAGTGCGTTTGATATGCAGAACCGGCGACATGTTGGATTTCGTCGGGGTTCAAACTGAGATATGCATTTTCTGCGATAATCTTGGTGAGTCTTCTGTCAGAAGTATGCAGAATCATCGAGATCCCTCTTTGCGAGCTATTTAATGCGAGAAACACGTTATCTGGTGTTTTCACCACTCCACAGTGCGTTTGATATGCAGAACCGGCGACATCTTGGATTTCGTCGGGTTTCAAGCTGAGATATGCATTTTCTACGATAATCTTGGTGAGACTCCTGTCAGAAGTATGCAGAATCTTCGAGATCGCTCTTTTCGAGCTAGTTAATGCGAGAAACACGATTTCGGGTGTTTTCACCACTCCACAGTGCGTTTGATATGCAGAACCGGCGACATCTTGGATTTCGTCGGGGTTCAAACTGAGATATGCATTTTCTGCGATAATCTTGGTGAGTCTTCTGTCAGAAGTATGCAGAACCTTCGAGAACGCTCATTTCGAGCTGCTTAATGCGAGAAACATGTTTTCTGGTGTTTTCACCACTCCACAGTACGTTTGATATGCAGACCCGGGTATATCTTGATTTTCGTGGTGTTTCCAGCTGAGATATGCATTTTCTACGATTATCTTTGTGAGACTTCTGTCAGAAGTATGCAGAATCTTCGAGATCGCTCTTTGCGAGCTACTTAATGCAAGAAATACGATTTCGGGTGTTTTCACCACTCCACAGTGCGTTTGATATGCAGAACCGGCGACATCTTGGATTTCGTCGGGGTTCAAACTGAGATACGCATTTTCTGCGATAATCTTGGTGAGTCTTCTGTCAGAAGTATGCAGAATCTTCGAGAACGCTCATTTCGAGCTGCTTAATGCGAAAAAACAAGTTTTCTGGTGTTTTCAACATTCCACAGTGCGTTTTATATGCAGAACCGGCGATATCTTGATTTTCGTGGTGTTTCCAGCTGAGATATTCATTTTCTGCGATAATCTTGGTGAGTCTTCTGTCGGAAGTATGCAGAATCATCGAGATCGCTCTTTTCGAGCTATTTAATGCGAAAAAACAAGTTTTCTGGTGTTTTCACCACTCCACAGTGCGTTTGATATGCAGAACCGGCAATATCATGATTTTCGTGGTGTTTTCAGCTGAGATATGCATTTTCTGCGATAATCTTTATGAGTCTTCTGTCAGAAGTATGTAGAATCATCTAGATCGCTCTTTGCGAGCTACTTAATGCGAGAAATACGATTTCGGGTGTTTTCACCACTCCACAGTGCGTTTGATATGCAGAACCGGCGACATGTTGGATTTCGTCGGGGTTCAAACTGAGATATGCATTTTCTGCGATAATCTTGGTGAGTCTTCTGTCAGAAGTATGCAGAATCATCGAGATCCCTCTTTGCGAGCTATTTAATGCGAGAAACACGTTATCTGGTGTTTTCACCACTCCACAGTGCGTTTGATATGCAGAACCGGCGACATCTTGGATTTCGTCGGGTTTCAAGCTGAGATATGCATTTTCTACGATAATCTTGGTGAGACTCCTGTCAGAAGTATGCAGAATCTTCGAGATCGCTCTTTTCGAGCTAGTTAATGCGAGAAACACGATTTCGGGTGTTTTCACCACTCCACAGTGCGTTTGATATGCAGAACCGGCGACATCTTGGATTTCGTCGGGGTTCAAACTGAGATATGCATTTTCTGCGATAATCTTGGTGAGTCTTCTGTCAGAAGTATGCAGAACCTTCGAGAACGCTCATTTCGAGCTGCTTAATGCGAGAAACATGTTTTCTGGTGTTTTCACCACTCCACAGTACGTTTGATATGCAGACCCGGGTATATCTTGATTTTCGTGGTGTTTCCAGCTGAGATATGCATTTTCTACGATTATCTTTGTGAGACTTCTGTCAGAAGTATGCAGAATCTTCGAGATCGCTCTTTGCGAGCTACTTAATGCAAGAAATACGATTTCGGGTGTTTTCACCACTCCACAGTGCGTTTGATATGCAGAACCGGCGACATCTTGGATTTCGTCGGGGTTCAAACTGAGATACGCATTTTCTGCGATAATCTTGGTGAGTCTTCTGTCAGAAGTATGCAGAATCTTCGAGAACGCTCATTTCGAGCTGCTTAATGCGAGAAACACGTTATCTGGTGTTTTCACCACTCCACAGTACGTTTGACATGCAGAACCGGCGAAATCTTGATTTTCTTGGTGTTTCCAGCTGAGATATGCATTTTCTGCGATAATCTTGGTGAGCCTTCTGTCAGAAGTATGCAGAAACATCGATATCCCTCTTTGCGAGCTATTTAATGCGAGAAACACGTTATCTGGTGTTTTCACCACTCCACAGTGCGTTTGATATGCAGAACCGGCGACATCTTGGATTTCGTCGGGTTTCAAGCTGAGATATGCATTTTCTACGATTATCTTTGTGAGACTTCTGTCAGAAGTATGCAGAATCTTCGAGATCGCTCTTTGCGAGCTACTTAATGCGAGAAATACGATTTCGGGTGTTTTCACCACTCCACAGTGCGTTTGATATGCAGAACCGGCGACATGTTGGATTTCGTCGGGGTTCAAACTGAGATATGCATTTTCTGCGATAATCTTGGTGAGTCTTCTGTCAGAAGTATGCAGAATCATCGAGATCCCTCTTTGCGAGCTATTTAATGCGAGAAACACGTTTTCTGGTGTATTCACCACTCCACAGTACGTTTGACATGCAGAACCGGCGAAATCTTGATTTTCTTGGTGTTTCCAGCTGAGATATTCATTTTCTGCGATAATCTTGGTGAGTCTTCTGTCGGAAGTATGCAGAATCATCGAGATCCCTCTTTGCGAGCTATTTAATGCGAGAAACACGTTATCTGGTGTTTTCACCACTCCACAGTGCGCTTGATATGCAGAACCGGCGACATCTTGGATTTCGTCTGGTTTCAAGCTGAGATATGCATTTTCTACGATAATCTTTGTGAGACATCTGTCAGAAGTATGCAGAATCTTCGAGATCGCTCTTTTCGAGCTACTTAATGCGAGAAACACGATTTCGGGTGTTTTCACCACTCCACAGTGCGTTTGATATACAGAACCGGCGAAATCTTGGATTTCGTCGGGGTTCAAACTGAGAAATGCATTTTCTGCGAAAATCTTGGTGAGGATTCTGTCAGAAGTATGCAGAATCATCGAGATCCCTCTTTGCGAGCTATTTAATGCGAGAAACACGTTATCTGGTGTTTTCACCACTCCACAGTAAGTTTGATGTGCAGAACCGGAGATAACTTTGTTTTCGTGAGGTTTCAAGCAGAGATATGCATTTTCTGCGATAATCTTGGTGAGACTTCTGTCAGAAGTATGCAGAATCATCGGGATCGCTCTTTTCTAACTATTTAATACGAAAAAACAAGTTTTCTGGTGTTTTCACCACTCCACAGTACGTTTGATGTGCAGAACCGGAGATAACTTGGTTTTCGTGAGGTTTCAAGCTGAGATATGCATTTTCTGCGATAATATTGGTGAGACTTCAGTCAGAAGTATGCAGAATCATCTAGATCGCTCTTTTCGAGCTATTTAATGCGAAAAAACAAGTTTTCTGGTGTTTTCAACATTCCACAGTGCGTTTTATATGCAGAACCGGCGATATCTTGATTTTCGTGGTGTTTCCAGCTGAGATATTCATTTTCTGCGATAATCTTGGTGAGTCTTCTGTCGGAAGTATGCAGAATCATCGAGATCGCTCTTTTCGAGCTGTTTAATGCGAAAAAACAAGTTTTCTGGTGTTTTCACCACTCCACAGTACGTTTGATGTGCAGAACCGGAGATAACTTGGTTTTCGTGAGGTTTCAAGCTGAGATATGCATTTTCTACGATAATCTTGGTGAGACTTCTGTCAGAAGTATGCAGAATCATCGAGATCCCTCTTTGCGAGCTATTTAATGCGAGAAACACGTTATCTGGTGTTTTCACCACTCCACAGTGCGTTTGATATGCAGAACCGGCGACATCTTGGATTTCGTCGGGGTTCAAACTGAGATATGCATTTTCTGCGATAATCTTGGTGAGTCTTCTGTCAGAAGTATGCAGAATCATCGAGATCCCTCTTTGCGAGCTATTTAATGCGAGAAACACGTTATCTGGTGTTTTCACCACTCCACAGTGCGTTTGATATGCAGAACCGGCGACATCTTGGATTTCGTCGGGTTTCAAGCTGAGATATGCATTTTCTACGATAATCTTGGTGAGACTCCTGTCAGAAGTATGCAGAATCTTCGAGATCGCTCTTTTCGAGCTAGTTAATGCGAGAAACACGATTTCGGGTGTTTTCACCACTCCACAGTGCGTTTGATATGCAGAACCGGCGACATCTTGGATTTCGTCGGGGTTCAAACTGAGATATGCATTTTCTGCGATAATCTTGGTGAGTCTTCTGTCGGAAGTATGCAGAATCATCGAGATCGCTCTTTTCGAGCTATTTAATGCGAAAAAACAAGTTTTCTGGTGTTTTCACCACTCCACAGTACGTTTGATGTGCAGAACCGGAGATAACTTGGTTTTCGTGAGGTTTCAAGCTGAGATATGCATTTTCTGCGATAATATTGGTGAGACTTCAGTCAGAAGTATGCAGAATCATCTAGATCGCTCTTTTCGAGCTATTTAATGCGAAAAAACAAGTTTTCTGGTGTTTTCAACATTCCACAGTGCGTTTTATATGCAGAACCGGCGATATCTTGATTTTCGTGGTGTTTCCAGCTGAGATATTCATTTTCTGCGATAATCTTGGTGAGTCTTCTGTCGGAAGTATGCAGAATCATCGAGATCGCTCTTTTCGAGCTATTTAATGCGAAAAAACAAGTTTTCTGGTGTTTTCACCACTCCACAGTGCGTTTGATATGCAGAACCGGCAATATCATGATTTTCGTGGTGTTTTCAGCTGAGATATGCATTTTCTGCGATAATCTTTATGAGTCTTCTGTCAGAAGTATGTAGAATCATCTAGATCGCTCTTTGCGAGCTACTTAATGCGAGAAATACGATTTCGGGTGTTTTCACCACTCCACAGTGCGTTTGATATGCAGAACCGGCGACATGTTGGATTTCGTCGGGGTTCAAACTGAGATATGCATTTTCTGCGATAATCTTGGTGAGTCTTCTGTCAGAAGTATGCAGAATCATCGAGATCCCTCTTTGCGAGCTATTTAATGCGAGAAACACGTTATCTGGTGTTTTCACCACTCCACAGTGCGTTTGATATGCAGAACCGGCGACATCTTGGATTTCGTCGGGTTTCAAGCTGAGATATGCATTTTCTACGATAATCTTGGTGAGACTCCTGTCAGAAGTATGCAGAATCTTCGAGATCGCTCTTTTCGAGCTAGTTAATGCGAGAAACACGATTTCGGGTGTTTTCACCACTCCACAGTGCGTTTGATATGCAGAACCGGCGACATCTTGGATTTCGTCGGGGTTCAAACTGAGATATGCATTTTCTGCGATAATCTTGGTGAGTCTTCTGTCAGAAGTATGCAGAACCTTCGAAAACGCTCATTTCGAGCTGCTTAATGCGAGAAACATGTTTTCTGGTGTTTTCACCACTCCACAGTACGTTTGATATGCAGACCCGGGTATATCTTGATTTTCGTGGTGTTTCCAGCTGAGATATGCATTTTCTACGATTATCTTTGTGAGACTTCTGTCAGAAGTATGCAGAATCTTCGAGATCGCTCTTTGCGAGCTACTTAATGCAAGAAATACGATTTCGGGTGTTTTCACCACTCCACAGTGCGTTTGATATGCAGAACCGGCGACATCTTGGATTTCGTCGGGGTTCAAACTGAGATACGCATTTTCTGCGATAATCTTGGTGAGTCTTCTGTCAGAAGTATGCAGAATCTTCGAGAACGCTCATTTCGAGCTGCTTAATGCGAGAAACACGTTATCTGGTGTTTTCACCACTCCACAGTACGTTTGACATGCAGAACCGGCGAAATCTTGATTTTCTTGGTGTTTCCAGCTGAGATATGCATTTTCTGCGATAATCTTGGTGAGCCTTCTGTCAGAAGTATGCAGAAACATCGATATCCCTCTTTGCGAGCTATTTAATGCGAGAAACACGTTTTCTGGTGTTTTCACCACTCCACAGTGCGTTTGATATGCAGAACCGGCGACATGTTGGATTTCGTCGGGGTTCAAACTGAGATATGCATTTTCTGCGATAATCTTGGTGAGTCTTCTGTCAGAAGTATGCAGAATCATCGAGATCCCTCTTTGCGAGCTATTTAATGCGAGAAACACGTTTTCTGGTGTATTCACCACTCCACAGTACGTTTGACATGCAGAACCGGCGAAATCTTGATTTTCTTGGTGTTTCCAGCTGAGATATGCATTTTCTGCGATAATCTTGGTGAGCCTTCTGTCAGAAGTATGCAGAAACATCGAGATCCCTCTTTGCGAGCTATTTAATGCGAGAAACACGTTATCTGGTGTTTTCACCACTCCACAGTGCGTTTGATATGCAGAACCGGCGACATCTTGGATTTCGTCGGGTTTCAAGCTGAGATATGCATTTTCTACGATTATCTTTGTGAGACTTCTGTCAGAAGTATGCAGAATCTTCGAGATCGCTCTTTGCGAGCTACTTAATGCGAGAAATACGATTTCGGGTGTTTTCACCACTCCACAGTGCGTTTGATATGCAGAACCGGCGACATCTTGGATTTCGTCGGGGTTCAAACTGAGATATGCATTTTCTGCGATAATCTTGGTGAGTCTTCTGTCAGAAGTATGCAGAATCATCGAGATCCCTCTTTGCGAGCTATTTAATGCGAGAAACACGTTATCTGGTGTTTTCACCACTCCACAGTACGTTTGATTTGCAGAACCGGAGATAACTTGGTTTTCGTGAGGTTTCAAGCTGAGATATGCATTTTCTACGATAATCTTGGTGAGACTTCTGTCAGAAGTATGCAGAATCTTCGAGAACGCTCATTTCGAGCTGCTTAATGCGAGAAACACGTTTTCTGGTGTATTCACCACTCCACAGTACGTTTGATGTGCAGAACCGGAGATAACCTGGTTTTCGTGAGGTTTCAAGCTGAGATATGGATTTTCTGCGATAATCTTGGTGAGACTTCAGTCAGAAGTATGCAGAATCATCTAGATCGCTCTTTTCGAGCTATTTAATGCGAAAAAACAAGTTTTCTGGTGTTTTCAACATTCCACAGTGCGTTTTATATGCAGAACCGGCGATATCTTGATTTTCGTGGTGTTTCCAGCTGAGATATTCATTTTCTGCGATAATCTTGGTGAGTCTTCTGTCAGAAGTATGCAGAATCATCGAGATCGCTCTTTTCGAGCTATTTAATGCGAGAAACACGTTTTCTGGTGTATTCACCACTCCACAGTACGTTTGATGTGCAGAACCGGAGATAACCTGGTTTTCGTGAGGTTTCAAGCTGAGATATGGATTTTCTGCGATAATCTTGGTGAGACTTCAGTCAGAAGTATGCAGAATCATCTAGATCGCTCTTTTCGAGCTATTTAATGCGAAAAAACAAGTTTTCTGGTGTTTTCAACATTCCACAGTGCGCTTGATATGCAGAACCGGCGACATCTTGGATTTCGTCTGGTTTCAAGCTGAGATATGCATTTTCTACGATAATCTTTGTGAGACATCTGTCAGAAGTATGCAGAATCTTCGAGATCGCTCTTTTCGAGCTACTTAATGCGAGAAACACGATTTCGGGTGTTTTCACCACTCCACAGTGCGTTTGATATGCAGAACCGGCGAAATCTTGGATTTCGTCGGGGTTCAAACTGAGAAATGCATTTTCTGCGAAAATCTTGGTGAGGCTTCTGTCAGAAGTATGCAGAATCATCGAGATCCCTCTTTGCGAGCTATTTAATGCGAGAAACACGTTATCTGGTGTTTTCACCACTCCACAGTAAGTTTGATGTGCAGAACCGGAGATAACTTTGTTTTCGTGAGGTTTCAAGCAGAGATATGCATTTTCTGCGATAATCTTGGTGAGACTTCTGTCAGAAGTATGCAGAATCATCGGGATCGCTCTTTTCTAACTATTTAATGCGAGAAACACGTTATCTGGTTGTTTTCACCACTCCACAGTGCGTTTGATTTGCAGAACCGGCGACATCTTGATTTTCGTGAGGTTTCAAGCTGAGATATGCATTTTCTGCGATAATATTGGTGAGACTTCAGTCAGAAGTATGCCGAATCATCTAGATCGCTCTTTTCGAGCTATTTAATGCGAAAAAACAAGTTTTCTGGTGTTTTCAACATTCCACAGTGCGTTTTATATGCAGAACCGGCGATATCTTGATTTTCGTGGTGTTTCCAGCTGAGATATTCATTTTCTGCGATAATCTTGGTGAGTCTTCTGTCGGAAGTATGCAGAATCATCGAGATCGCTCTTTTCGAGCTATTTAATGCGAAAAAACAAGTTTTCTGGTGTTTTCACCACTCCACAGTACGTTTGATGTGCAGAACCGGAGATAACTTGGTTTTCGTGAGGTTTCAAGCTGAGATATGCATTTTCTACGATAATCTTGGTGAGACTTCTGTCAGAGGTATGCAGAATCATCGGGATCGCTCTTTTCGAGCTATTTAATGCGAAAAAACAAGTTTTCTGGTGTTTTCACCACTCCACAGTACGTTTGATGTGCAGAACCGGAGAGAACTTGGTTTTCGTGAGGTTTCAAGCTGAGATATGCATTTTCTACGATAATCTTGGTGAGACTTCTGTCACAAGCATGCAGAATCTTCGAGAACGCTCTTTTCGAGATACTTAATGCGAGAAACACGTTTTCTGGTGTTTTCACCACTCCACAGTACGTTTGATGTGCAGAACCGGAGATAACTTGGTTTTCGTCGGGTATCAAGCTGAGATATGCATTTTCTGCGATAATCTTGGTGAGACTTCTGTCTGAAGTATGCAGAATCATCGGGATCGCTCTTTTCGAGCTATTTAATGCGAAAAAACAAGTTTTCTGGTGTTTTCAACATTCCACAGTGCTTTTTATATGCAGAACCGGCGATATCTTGATTTTCGTGGTGTTTCCAGCTGAGATATTCATTTTCTGCGATAATCTTGGTGAGTCTTCTGTCGGAAGTATGCTGAATCATCGAGATCCCTCTTTGCGAGCTATTTAATGCGAGAAACACGTTATCTGGTGTTTTCACCACTCCACAGTACGTTTGATGTGCAGAACCGGAGATAACTTGGTGTTCGTGAGGTTTCAAGCTGAGATATGCATTTTCTACGATAATCTTCGTGAGACTTCTGTCACAAGTATGCAGAATCTTCGAGAACGCCCTTTTCGAGCTACTTAATGCGAGAAACACGTTTTCTGGTGTTTTCACCACTCCACAGTACGTTTGATGTGCAGAACCGGAGATAACTTGGTGTTCGTGAGGTTTCAAGCTGAGATATCCATTTTCTACGATAATCTTCGTGAGACTTCTGTCACAAGTATGCAGAATCTTCGAGAACGCTCTTTTCGAGATACTTAATGCGAGAAACACGTTTTCTGGTGTTTTCACCACTCCACAGTACGTTTGATGTGCAGAACCGGAGATAACTTGGTTTTCGTCGGGTATCAAGCTGAGATATGCATTTTCTGCGATAATCTTGGTGAGACTTCTGTCAGAAGTATGCAGAATCATCGGGAACGCTCTTTTCGAGCTATTTAATGCGAAAAAACAAGTTTTCTGGTGTTTTCACCACTCCACAGTACGTTTGATGTGCAGAACCGGAGATAACTTGGTTTTCGTGAGGTTTCAAGCTGAGATATGCATTTTCTACGATAATCTTGGTGAGACTTCTGTCAGAAGTATGCAGAATCTTCGAGAACGCTCATTTCGAGCTGCTTAATGCGAGAAACACGTTTTCTGGTGTTTTCACCACTCCACAGTACGTTTGATATGCAGAACCGGCGACATCTTGGACTTCGTCGGGTTTCAAGCTGAGATATGCATTTTCTGCGATAATATTGGTGAGACTTCAGTCAGAAGTATGTAGAATCATCTAGATCGCTCTTTTCGAGCTATTTAATGCGAGAAACACGTTATCTGGTGTTTTCACCTCTCCACAGTGCGTTTGATATGCAGAACCGGCGACATCTTGGATTTCGTCGGGTTTCAAGCTGAGATATGCATTTTCTACGATAATCTTTGTGAGACTTCTGTCAGAAGTATGCAGAATCTTCCAGATCGCTCTTTTCGAGCTACTTAATGCGAGAAACACGATTTCGGGTGTTTTCACCACTCTACAGTGCGTTTGATATGCAGAACCGGCGACATCTTGGATTTCGTCGGGGTTCAAACTGAGATATGCATTTTCTGCGAAAATCTTGGTGAGTCTTCTGTCAGAAGTATGCAGAATCATCGAGATCCCTCTTTGCGAGCTATTTAATGCGAGAAACACGTAATCTGGTGTTTTCACCACTCCACAGTAAGTTTGATGTGCAGAACCGGAGATAACTTGGTTTTCGTGAGGTTTCAAGCAGAGATATGCATTTTCTGCGATAATCTTGGTGAGACTTCTGTCAGAAGTATGCAGAATCATCGGGATTGCTCTTTTCGAACTATTTAATGCGAGAAACACGTTATCTGGTTGTTTTCACCTCTCCACAGTGCGTTTGATTTGCAAAACCGGCGACATCTTGATTTTCGTGAGGTTTCAAGCTGAGATATGCATTTTCTGCGATAATATTGGTGAGACTTCAGTCAGAAGTATGCAGAATCATCTAGATCGCTCGTTTCGAGCTACTTAATGCGACAAAACAAGTTTTCTGGTGTTTCCAACATTCCACAGTGCGTTTGATATGCAGAACCGGCGATATCTTGATTTTCGTGGTGTTTCCAGCTGAGATATGCATTTTCTGCGATAATCTTGGTGAGTCTTCTGTCAGAAGTATGCAGAATCATCTAGATCGCTCTTTTCGAGCTATTTAATGCGAGAAACACGTTTTCTGGTGTATTCACCACTCCACAGTACGTTTGAGATGCAGAACCGGAGATATCATGGTTTCGGTCGGGTTTCAAGCTGAGATATGCATTTTCTACGATAATCTTAGTGAGACTTCTGTCACAAGTATGCAGAATCTTCGAGAACGCCCTTTTCGAGCTACTTAATGCGAGAAACACGTTTTCTGGTGTTTTCACCACTCCACAGTACGTTTGATGTGCAGAACCGGAGATAACTTGGTTTTCGTGAGGTTTCAAGCTGAGATATGCATTTTCTACGATAATCTTCGTGAGACTTCTGTCACAAGTATGCAGAATCTTCGAGAACGCTCTTTTCGAGATACTTAATGTGAGAAACACGTTTTCTGGTGTTTTCACCACTCCACAGTACGTTTGATGTGCAGAACCGGAGATGACTTGGTTTTCGTGAGGTTTCAAGCTGAGATATGGATTTTCTGCGATAATCTTGGTGAGACTTCTGTCAGAAGTATGCAGAATCATCGGGATCGCTCTTTTCGAGCTATTTAATGGGAGAAACACGTTGTCTAGTTGTTTACACGGCTCCACAGTGGGTTTGATATGCAGAACCGGCGACATCTTGATTTTCGTGAGATTTCAACCTGAGATATGCATTTTCGTCGATAATCTTGGTGAGACTTCAGTGATAAGTATGCAGAATCATCTAGATCTCTCGTTTCGACCTATTTAATGTGAAAAAACAAATTTTCTGGTGTTGTCAACATTCCACAGAGCGTTTTATATGCAGAACCGGCGACATCTTGGCTTTCGTCGGGTATCAAGCTAAAGTTATGCATTTTCAACGATAATCTTGGTGAGACTTCTGTCAGAAGTATGCAGCAAAATCAGGATCGCTCTTTTCGAGCTATTTAATGCGAGAAACACGTTTTCTGGTGTATTCACCACTCCACAGTACGTTTGATGTGCAGCACCGGAGATAACTTGGTTTTCGTGAGGTTTCAAGCTGAGATATGCATTTCCTACGATAACCTTGGTGAGACTTCTGTGAGAAGTATGCAGAATCATCTAGATCGCTCTTTTCGAGCTATTTAATGCGAGAAACACGTTTTCTGGTGTATTCACCACTCTACAGTGCGTTTGATATGCAGAACCGGCGACATCTTGGATTTCGTCGGGTTTCAAGCTGAGATATGCATTTTCTACGATAATCTTGGTTAGACTTCTGTCAGAAGTATGCAGAAACATCTAGATCCCTCTTTGCGAGCTATTTAATGCGAGAAACACGTTCTCTGGTGTATTCACCACTCCACAGTATGTTTGATGTGCAGAACCGGAGATAACTTTGTTTTCGTGAGGTTTCAAGCAGAGATATGCATTTTCTGCGATAATCTTGGTGAGACTTCTGTCAGAAGTATGCAGAATCATCGGGATCGCTCTTTTCGAACTATTTAATGCGAGAAACACGTTATCTGGTTGTTTTCACCACTCCACAGTGCGTTTGATTTGCAGAACCGGCGACATCTTGATTTTCGTGAGGTTTCAAGCAGAGATATGCATTTTCTGCGATAATATTGGTGAGACTTCAGTCAGAAGTATGCAGAATCATCTAGATCGCTCGTTTCGAGCTACTTAATGCGACAAAACAAGTTTTCTGGTGTTTCCAACATTCCACAGTGCGTTTGATATGCAGAACCGGCGATATCTTGATTTTCGTGGTGTTTCCAGCTGAGATATGCATTTTCTGCGATAATCTTGGTGAGTCTTCTGTCAGAAGTATGCAGAATCATCTAGATCGCTCTTTTCGAGCTATTTAATGTGAGAAACACGTTTTCTGGTGTATTCACCACTCCACAGTACGTTTGAGATGCAGAACCGGAGATATCATGGTTTCGGTCGGGTTTCAAGCTGAGATATGCATTTTCTACGATAATCTTAGTGAGACTTCTGTCACAAGTATGCAGAATCTTCGAGAACGCCCTTTTCGAGCTACTTAATGCGAGAAACACGTTTTCTGGTGTTTTCACCACTCCACAGTACGTTTGATGTGCAGAACCGGAAATAACTTGGTTTTCGTGAGGTTTCAAGCTGAGATATGCATTTTCTACGATAATCTTCGTGAGACTTCTGTCACAAGTATGCAGAATCTTCGAGAACGCTCTTTTCGAGATACTTAATGTGAGAAACACGTTTTCTGATGTTTTCACCACTCCACAGTACGTTTGATGTGCAGAACCGGAGATAACTTGGTTTTCGTCGGGTATCAAGCTGAGATATGCATTTTCTGCGATAATCTTGGTGAGACTTCTGTCAGAAGTATGCAGAATCATCGGGATCGCTCTTTTCGAGCTATTTAATGCGAAAAAACAAGTTTTCTGGTGTTTTCACCACTCCACAGTACGTTTGACAGGCAGAACCGGCGACATCTTGATTTTCGTGGTGTTTGCAGCTGAGATATGCATTTTCTACAATAACCATGGTGAGTCTTCTGTCAGAAGTATGCAGAATCATTTAGATCGCTCTTTTCGAGCTATTTAATGCGAGAAACACGTTTTCTGGTGTATTCACCACTCCACAGTACGTTTGATGTGCAGAACCGGAGATGACTTGGTTTTCGTGAGGTTTCAAGCTGAGATATGGATTTTCTGCGATAATCTTGGTGAGACTACAGTCAGAAGTATGCAGAATCTTCGAGATCGCTCTCTTCGAGCTATTTAATGTGAAAAAACAAATTTTCTGGTGTTTTCAACATTCCACAGAGCGTTTTATATGCAGAACCGGCGACATCTTGGCTATCGTCGGGTATCAAGCTAAAGTTATGCATTTTCAACGATAATCTTGGTGAGACTTCTGTCAGAAGTATGCAGAATCATCGGGATCGCTCTTTTCGAGCTATTTAACGGGAGAAACACGTTGTCTAGTTGTTTACACGGCTCCACAGTGGGTTTGATATGCAGAACCGGCGACATCTTGATTTTCGTGAGATTTCAACCTGAGATATGCATTTTCGTCGATAATCTTGGTGAGACTTCAGTGATAAGTATGCAGAATCATCTAGATCTCTCGTTTCGACCTATTTAATGTGAAAAAACAAATTTTCTGGTGTTGTCAACATTCCACAGAGCGTTTTATATGCAGAACCGGCGACATCTTGGCTTTCGTCGGGTATCAAGCTAAAGTTATGCATTTTCAACGATAATCTTGGTGAGACTTCTGTCAGAAGTATGCAGCAAAATCAGGATCGCTCTTTTCGAGCTATTTAATGCGAGAAACACGTTTTCTGGTGTATTCACCACTCCACAGTACGTTTGATGTGCAGCACCGGAGATAACTTGGTTTTCGTGAGGTTTCAAGCTGAGATATGCATTTCCTACGATAACCTTGGTGAGACTTCTGTGAGAAGTATGCAGAATCATCTAGATCGCTCTTTTCGAGCTATTTAATGCGAGAAACACGTTTTCTGGTATATTCACCACCCCACAGTACGTTTGACATGCAGGACCGGCGACATCTTGATTTTCGTGGTGTTTGCAGCTGATATATGCATTTTCTACGATAACCATGGTGAGTCTTCTGTCAGAAGTATGCAGAATCATCTAGATCTCTCTTTTCGAGATATTTAATGCAAGAATCACGTTTTCTGGTGTATTCACCACTCCACAGTACGTTTGACATGCAGAACCGGAGATACCTTGGTTTCGGTCGGGTTTCAAGCTGAGATATGCATTTTCTACGATAATCTTGGCGAGACTTCTGTCAGAAGTATGCAGAATCTTCGAGATCGCTCTTTTCGAGCTACTTAATGCGAGAAACACGATATCTGGTGTTTTCACCACTCCACAGTGCGATTGATATGCAGAACCGGCGACATCTTGGATTTCGTCGGGTTTCAAGCTGAGATATGCATTTTCTACGATAATCTTGGTGAGACTTCTGTCAGAAGTATGCAGAATCTTCGAGATCGCTCTTTTCGAGCTAGTTAATGCGAGAAACACGATTTCGGGTGTTTTCACCACTCCACAGTGCGTTTGATATGCAGAACCGGAGATATCTTGGTTTTCGCGAGGTTTCAAGCTGAGATATGCATTTTCTGCGATAATCTTGGTGAGACTTCTGTCAGAAGTATGCAGAATCTTCGAGATCGCTCTTTTCGAGCTACTTAATGCGAGAAACACGATATCTGGTGTTTTCACCACTCCACAGTGCGTTTGATATGCAGAACCGGCGACATCTTGGATTTCGTCGGGGTTCAAACTGAGAAATGCATTTTCTACGATAATCTTGGTGAGACGTCTGTCAGAAGTATGCAGAATCATCGGGATCGCACTTTTCGAGCTAGTTCATGCGAGAAACACGTTATATGGCTGTTTTCACCACTCCACTGTGCGTTTGATATGCATAACCGGCGATATCTTGATTTTCGTGGTGTTTCCAGCTGAGATATGCATTCTCTGCGATAATCTTGGTGAGCCTGCTGTCAGAAGTATGCAGAATCTTCGAGATCGCTCTTTGCGAGCTACTTAATGCGAGAAACACGTTATCTGGTGTTTTCACCACTCCACAGTGCGTTTGATATGCAGAACCGGCGACATCTTGGATTTCGTCGGGTTTCAAGCTGAGATATGCATTTTCTACGATAATCTTGGTGAGACGTCTGTCAGAAGTATGCAGAATCATCGGGATCGCACTTTTCGAGCTATTTCATGCGAGAAACACGTTATATGGCTGTTTTCACCACTCCACAGTGCGTTTGATGTGCAGAACCGGAGATAACTTGGTTTTCGTGAGGTTTCAAGCTGAGATATGCATTTTCTACGATAATCTTGGTGAGACTTCTGTCAGAAGTATGCAGAATCTTCGAGAACGCTCACTTCGAGCTGCTTAATGCGAGAAACACGTTTTCTGGTGTTTTCACCACTCCACAGTATGTTTGATATGCAGAACCTGCGACATCTTGGTTTTCGTCGGGTTTCAAGCTGAGATATGCATTTTCTACGATAATCTTGGTGAGACTTCTGTCAGAAGTATGCAGCATCTTCGAGATCGCTCTTTTCGAGCTACTTAATGCGAGAAACACGATATCTGGTGTTTTCACCACTCCACAGTGCGTTTGATATGCAGAACCGGCGACATCTTGGATTTCGTCGGGGTTCAAACTGAGATATGCATTTTCTGCGATAATCTTGGTGAGTCTTCTGTCAGAAGTATGCAGAATCATCGAGATCCCCCTTTGCGAGCTATTTAATGCGAGAAACACGTTATCTGGTGTTTTCACCACTTCACAGTTCGTTTGATGTGCAGAACCGGAGATAACTTGGTTTTCGTGAGGTTTCAAGCTGAGATATGCATTTTCTACGATAATCTTGGTGAGACTTCTGTCAGAAGTATGCAGAATCTTCGAGAACGCTCACTTCGAGCTGCTTAATGCGAGAAACACGTTTTCTGGTGTTTTCACCACTCCACAGTATGTTTGATATGCAGAACCTGCGACATCTTGGTTTTCGTCGGGTTTCAAGCTGAGATATGCATTTTCTACGATAATCTTGGTGAGACGTCTGTCAGAAGTATGCAGAATCATCGGGATCGCACTTTTCGAGCTAGTTCATGCGAGAAACACGTTATATGGCTGTTTTCACCACTCCACTGTGCGTTTGATATGCATAACCGGCGATATCTTGATTTTCGTGGTGTTTCCAGCTGAGATATGCATTCTCTGCGATAATCTTGGTGAGCCTGCTGTCAGAAGTATGCAGAATCAACAAGATCGCTCTTTTCGAGCTATTTAATGCGAGAAACACGTTTTCTGGTGTTTTCACCACTCCACAGTACGTTTGATGTGCAGAACCGGAGATAACTTGGTTTTCGTGAGGTTTCAAGATGAGATATGGATTTTCTGCGATAATCTTGGTGAGACTTCTTTCAGAAGTATGCAGAATCTTCGAGAACGCTCAATTCGAGCTCCTTAATGCGAGAAACACGTTTTCTGGTGTTTTCACCACTCCACAGTATGTTTGATATGCAGAACCGGCGACATCTTGGTTTTCGTCGGGTTTCAAGCTGAGATATGCATTTTCTGCGATAATCTTGGTGAGACTTCTGTCAGAAGTATGCAGAATCTTCGAGATCGCTCTTTTCGAGCTACTTAATGCGAGAAACACGATATCTGGTGTTTTCACCACTCCACAGTGCGTTTGATATGCAGAACCGGCGCCATCTTGGATTTCGTCGGGGTTCAAACTGAGAAATGCATTTTCTACTATAATCTTGGTGAGACTTCTGTCAGAAGTATGCAGAATCATCGAGATCGCTCTTTTCGAGCTATTTAATGCGAGAAACACGTTTTCTGGTGTATTCACCACTCCACAGTACGTGTGACATGCAGAACCGGCGAAATCTGGATTTTCGTGGTGTTTCCAGCTGAGATATGCATTTTCTGCGATAATCTTGGTGAGTCTTCTGTCAGAAGTATGCAGAATCATCGAGATCCCTCTTTGCGAGCTATTTAATGCGAGAAACACGTTATCTGGTGTTTTCACCACTTCACAGTTCGTTTGATGTGCAGAACCGGAGATAACTTGGTTTTCGTGAGGTTTCAAGCTGAGAAATGCATTTTCTACGATAATCTTGGTGAGACTTCTGTCAGAAGTATGCAGAATCTTCGAGAACGCTCACTTCGAGCTGCTTAATGCGAGAAACACGTTTTCTGGTGTTTTCACCACTCCACAGTATGTTTGATATGCAGAACCTGCGACATCTTGGTTTTCGTCGGGTTTCAAGCTGAGATATGCATTTTCTACGATAATCTTGGTGAGACGTCTGTCAGAAGTATGCAGAATCATCGGGATCGCACTTTTCGAGCTATTTCATGCGAGAAACACGTTTTATGGCTGTTTTCACCACTCCACAGTGCGTTTGATATGCATAACCGGCGATATCTTGATTTTCGTGGTGTTTCCAGCTGAGATATGCATTCTCTGCGATAATCTTGGTGAGCCTGCTGTCAGAAGTATGCAGAATCATCAAGATCGCTCTTTTCGAGCTGTTTAATGCGAGAAACACGTTTTCTGGTGTTTTCACCACTCCACAGTACGTTTGATGTGCAGAACCGGAGATAACTTGGTTTTCGTGAGGTTTCAAAATGAGATATGGATTTTCTGCGATAATCTTGGTGAGACTTCTTTCAGAAGTATGCAGAATCTTCGAGAACGCTCAATTCGAGGTCCTTAATGCGAGAAACACGTTTTCTGGTGTTTTCACCACTCCACAGTATGTTTGATATGCAGAACCGGCGACATCTTGGTTTTCGTCGGGTTTCAAGCTGAGATATGCATTTTCTACGATAATCTTGGTGAGTCTTCTGTCAGAAGTATGCAGAAACGTCGACATCCCTCTTTGCGAGCTATTTAATGCGAGAAACACGTTATCTGGTGTTTTCACCACTCCACAGTGCGTTTGATATGCAGAACCGGCGACATCTTGGTTTTCGTCGGGTTTCAAGCTGAGATATGCATTTTCTACGATAATCTTGGTGAGACTTCTGTCAGAAGTATGCAGAATCTTCGAGATCGCTCTTTTCGAGCTACTTAATGCGAGAAACACGATATCTGGTGTTTTCACCACTCCACAGTGCGTTTGATATGCAGAACCGGCGCAATCTTGGATTTCGTCGGGGTTCAAACTGAGAAATGCATTTTCTACTATAATCTTGGTGAGACTTCTGTCAGAAGTATGCAGAATCTTCGAGATCGCTCTTTTCGAGCTATTTAATGCGAGAAACACGTTTTCTGGTGTATTCACCACTCCACAGTACGTTTGACATGCAGAACCGGCGAAATCTTGATTTTCGTGGTGTTTCCAGCTGAGATATGCATTTTCTGCGATAATCTTGGTGAGTCTTCTGTCAGAAGTATGCAGAAACGTCGACATCCCTCTTTGCGAGCTATTTAATGCGAGAAACACGTTATCTGGTGTTTTCACCACTCCACAGTGCGTTTGATATGCAGAACCGGCGACATCTTGGTTTTCGTCGGGTTTCAAGCTGAGATATGCATTTTCTACGATAATCTTGGTGAGACTTCTGTCAGAAGTATGCAGAATCTTCGAGATCGCTCTTTTCGAGCTACTTAATGCGAGAAACACGATATCTGGTGTTTTCACCACTCCACAGTGCGTTTGATATGCAGAACCGGCGACATCTTGGATTTCGTCGGGGTTCAGACTGAGAAATGCATTTTCTACTATAATGTTGGTGAGACTTCTGTCAGAAGTATGCAGAATCATCGAGATCGCTCTTTTCGAGCTATTTAATGCGAGAAACACGTTTTCTGGTGTATTCACCACTCCACAGTACGTTTGACATGCAGAACCGGCGAAATCTTGATTTTCGTGGTGTTTCCAGCTGAGATATGCATTTTCTGCGATAATCTTGGTGAGTCTTCTGTCACAAGTATGCAGAAACGTCGACATCCCTCTTTGCGAGCTATTTAATGCGAGAAACACGTTATCTGGTGTTTTCACCACTCCACAGTGCGTTTGATATGCAGAACCGACGACATCTTGGCTTTCGTCGGGTATCAAGCTGAGATATGCATTTTCTGCGATAATCTTGGTGAGTCTTCTGTCAGAAGTATGCAGAATCATCTAGATCGCTCTTTTCGGGCTATTTAATGCGAGAAACACGTTTTCTGGTGTATTCACCACCCCACAGTACGTTTGACATGCAGAACCGGAGATATCTTGGTTTCGGTCGGGTTCCAAGCTGAGATATGCATTTTCTACGATAATCTTGGTGAGACTTCTGACAGAAGTATGCAGAATCATCGGGATCGCTCTTTTGGAGCTACTTAATGCGAGATACACGTTTTCTGGTGTTTTCACCACTCCACGGTGCGTTTGATATGCAGAACCGGCGACATCTTGGATTTCGTCGGGGTTCAAACTGAGAAATGCATTTTCTACTATAATCTTGGTGAGACTTCTGTCAGAAGCATGCAGAACCTTCGAGATCGCTCTTTGCGAGCTACTTAATGCGAGAAACAAGATTTCGGTTGTTTTCACCACTCCACAGTGCGTTTGATATGCAGAACCGGCGACATCTTGGATTTCGTCGGGGTTCAATTTGAGATATGCATTTTCTGCGATAATCTTGGTGAGTTTTCTGTCAGAAGTATGCAGAATCATCGAGATCCCTCTTTGCGAGCTATTTAATGCGAGAAACACTTTATCTGGTGTTTTCACCACTCCACAGTACGTTTGATGTGCAGAACCGGAAATAACTTGGATTTCGTCGGGGTTCAAACTGAGATATGCATTTTCTACGATAATCTTGATGAGACTTCTGTCAGAAGCATACAGAATCATCGGGATCGCTCTTTTCGAGCTATTTAATGCGAGAAACACGTTATCTGGTGTTTTCACCACTCCTCAGTGCGTTTGATATGCAGAACCGACGACATCTTGGCTTTCGTCGGGTATCAAGCTGAGATATGCATTTTCTGCGATAATCTTGGTGAGTCTTCTGTCAGAAGTATGCAGAATCATCTAGATCGCTCTTTTCGAGCTATTTAATGCGAGAAACACGTTTTCTGGTGTTTTCACCACTCCACAGTACGTTTGACATGCAGAACCGGCGAAATCTTGATTTTCGTGGTGTTTCCAGCTGAGATATGCATTTTCTGCGATAATCTTGGTGAGTCTTCTGTCAGAAGTATGCAGAAACGTCGACATCCCTCTTTGCGAGCTATTTAATGCGAGAAACACGTTATCTGGTGTTTTCACCACTCCACCGTGCGTTTGATATGCAGAACCGACGACATCTTGGCTTTCGTCGGGTATTAAGCTGAGATATGCATTTCCTGCGATAATCTTGGTGAGTCTTCTGTCAGAAGTATGCAGAATCATCTAGATCGCTCTTTTCGAGCTATTTAATGCGAGAAACACGTTTTCTGGTGTATTCACCACCCCACATTACGTTTGTCATGCAGAACCGGAGATATCTTGGTTTCGGTCGGGTTTCAAGCTGAGATATGCATTTTCTACGATAATCTTGGTGAGACTTCTGTCAGAAGTATGCAGAATCTTCGAGATCGCTCAGTTCGAGCTACTTAATGCGAGAAACACGATATCTGGAGTTTTCACCACTCCACGGTGCGTTTGATATGCATAACCGGCGACATCTTGGATTTCGTCGGGGTTCAAACTGAGAAATGCATTTTCTACGATAATCATGGTGAGACTTCTGTCAGAAGTATGCAGAAACTTCGAGATCGCTCTTTGCGAGCTACTTAATGCGAGAAACACCATTTCGGGTGTTTTCACCACTCCACAGTGCGTTTGATATGCAGAACCGGCGACATCTTGGATTTCGTCGGGGTTCAAACTGAGATATGCATTTTCTACTATAATCTTGGTGAGACTTCTGTCAGAAGTATGCAGAATCATCGAGATCGCTCTTTTCGAGCTATTTAATGCGAGAAACACAATTTCGGGTGTTTTCGCCACTCCACAGTGCGTTTGATATGCAGAACCGGCGATATCTTGAATTTCGTCGGGGTTCAAACTGAGATATGCATTTTCTGCGATAATCTTGGTGAGTCTTCTGTCAGAAGTATGCAGAATCATCGAGATCCCTCTTTGCGAGCAATTTAATGCGAGAAACACGTTATCTGGTGTTTTCACCACTCCACAGTACGTTTGATGTGCAGAACCGGAGATAACTTGGTTTTCGTGAGGTATCAAGCTGAGATATGCATTTTCTGCGATAATATTGGTGAGACTTCAGTCACAAGTATGCAGAATCATCTAGATCGCTCGTTTCGAGCTATTTAATGCGAAAAAACAAGTTTTCTAGTGTTTTCAACATTCCACAGTGCGTTTGATATGCAGAACCGGCAATATCTTGATTTTCGTGGTGTTTCCAGCTGAGATATGCATTTTCTGCGATAATCTTGGTGAGTCTTCTGTCAGAAGTATGCAGAAACATCTAGATCCCTCTTTGCGAGCTATTTAATGCGAGAAACACGTTATCTGGTGTTTTCACCACTCCACAGTTGCGTTTGATATGCAGAACCGGCGACATCCTGGATTTCGTCGGGTTTCAAGCTGAGATATGCATTTTCTACGATAATCTTGGTGAGACTTCTGTCAGAAGTATGCAGAATCTTCGAGATCGCTCTTTTCGAGCTAGTTAATGCGAGAAACATGATTTCGGGTGTTTTCACCACTCCACAGTGCGTTTGATATGCAGAACCGGCGACATCTTGGATTTCGTCGGGGTTCAAACTGAGATATGCATTTTCTGCGATAATCTTGGTGAGACTTCTGTCAGAAGTATGCAGAATCTTCGAGAACGCTCATTTCGAGCTGCTTAATGCGAGAAACACGTTACCTGGTGTTTTCACCACTCCACAGTACGTTTGATGTGCAGAACCGGAGATAACTTGGTTTTCGTGAGGTTTCAAGCTGAGATATGCATTTTCTGCGATAATATTTGTGAGACTTCAGTCAGAAGTATGCAGAATCATCTAGATCGCTCGTTTCGAGCAATTTAATGCGAAAAAACAAGTTTTCTGGTGTATTCACCACCCCACAGTACGTTTGACATGCAGAACCGGCGACATCTTGGCTTTCGTCGGGAATCAACCTGAGATATGCAATTTCTACGATAATGTTGGTGAGACTTCTGTTAGAAGTATGCGGAATCATCGGGATCGCTCTTTTCGAGCTATTTAATGCGACAAACGCGTTATCTGGTTGTTTTCACGACTCCACAGTGCGTTTGATATGCAGAACCGGCAACATCTTGATTTTCGTGAGGTTTCAAGCTGAGATATGCATTTTCAGCGATAATATTGGTGAGACTTCAGTCAGAAGTATGGAGAATCATCGGGATCGCTCTTTTCGAGCTATTTAATGCGACAAACACGTTATCTGGTTGTTTTCACTACTCCACAGTGCGTTTGATATGCAGAACCGGCAACATCTTGATTTTCGTTAGGTTTCAAGCTGAGATATGCATTTTCTGCGATAATATTGGTGAGACTTCAGTCAGAAGTATGCAGAATCATCTAGATCTCTCGTTTCGAGCTATTTAATGCGAAAAAACAAGTTTTCTGGTGTTTTCAACATTCCACAGTGCGTTTGATATGCAGAACCGGCGACATCTTGATTTTCGTGAGGTTTCAAGCTGAGATATGCATTTTCTGCGATAATATTGGTGAGACTTCAGTCAGAAGTATGCAGAATCATCTAGATCGCTCGTTTCGAGCTATTTAATGCGAAAAAACAAGTTTTCTGGTGTTTTCAACATTCCACAGTGCGTTTTATGTGCAGAACCGGCGATATCTTGATTTTCCTGGTGTTTCCAGCTGAGATATGCATTTTCTGCGATAATCTTGGTGAGTGTTCTGTCAGAAGTATGCAGAATCATCGAGATCCCTCTTTGCGAGCTATTTAATGCGAGAAACACGTTATCTGGTGATTTCACCACTCCACAGTGCGTTTGATATGCAGAACCGGCGACATCTTGGATTTCGTCGGGGTTCAAACTGAGATATGCATTTTCTGCGATAATCTTGGTGAGTCTTCTGTCAGAAGTATGCAGAATCATCGAGATCCCCCTTTGCGAGCTATTTAATGCGAGAAACACGTTATCTGGTGTTTTCACCACTTCACAGTTCGTTTGATGTGCAGAACCGGAGATAACTTGGTTTTCGTGAGGTTTCAAGCTGAGATATGCATTTTCTACGATAATCTTGGTGAGACTTCTGTCAGAAGTATGCAGAATCTTCGAGAACGCTCACTTCGAGCTGCTTAATGCGAGAAACACGTTTTCTGGTGTTTTCACCACTCCACAGTATGTTTGATATGCAGAACCTGCGACATCTTGGTTTTCGTCGGGTTTCAAGCTGAGATATGCATTTTCTACGATAATCTTGGTGAGACGTCTGTCAGAAGTATGCAGAATCATCGGGATCGCACTTTTCGAGCTAGTTCATGCGAGAAACACGTTATATGGCTGTTTTCACCACTCCACTGTGCGTTTGATATGCATAACCGGCGATATCTTGATTTTCGTGGTGTTTCCAGCTGAGATATGCATTCTCTGCGATAATCTTGGTGAGACTTCTGTCAGAAGTATGCAGAATCTTCGAGATCGCTCTTTTCGAGCTACTTAATGCGAGAAACACGATATCTGGTGTTTTCACCACTCCACAGTGCGTTTGATATGCAGAACCGGCGCCATCTTGGATTTCGTCGGGGTTCAAACTGAGAAATGCATTTTCTACTATAATCTTGGTGAGACTTCTGTCAGAAGTATGCAGAATCATCGAGATCGCTCTTTTCGAGCTATTTAATGCGAGAAACACGTTTTCTGGTGTATTCACCACTCCACAGTACGTGTGACATGCAGAACCGGCGAAATCTGGATTTTCGTGGTGTTTCCAGCTGAGATATGCATTTTCTGCGATAATCTTGGTGAGTCTTCTGTCAGAAGTATGCAGAATCATCGAGATCCCTCTTTGCGAGCTATTTAATGCGAGAAACACGTTATCTGGTGTTTTCACCACTTCACAGTTCGTTTGATGTGCAGAACCGGAGATAACTTGGTTTTCGTGAGGTTTCAAGCTGAGAAATGCATTTTCTACGATAATCTTGGTGAGACTTCTGTCAGAAGTATGCAGAATCTTCGAGAACGCTCACTTCGAGCTGCTTAATGCGAGAAACACGTTTTCTGGTGTTTTCACCACTCCACAGTATGTTTGATATGCAGAACCTGCGACATCTTGGTTTTCGTCGGGTTTCAAGCTGAGATATGCATTTTCTACGATAATCTTGGTGAGACGTCTGTCAGAAGTATGCAGAATCATCGGGATCGCACTTTTCGAGCTATTTCATGCGAGAAACACGTTTTATGGCTGTTTTCACCACTCCACAGTGCGTTTGATATGCATAACCGGCGATATCTTGATTTTCGTGGTGTTTCCAGCTGAGATATGCATTCTCTGCGATAATCTTGGTGAGCCTGCTGTCAGAAGTATGCAGAATCATCAAGATCGCTCTTTTCGAGCTGTTTAATGCGAGAAACACGTTTTCTGGTGTTTTCACCACTCCACAGTACGTTTGATGTGCAGAACCGGAGATAACTTGGTTTTCGTGAGGTTTCAAAATGAGATATGGATTTTCTGCGATAATCTTGGTGAGACTTCTTTCAGAAGTATGCAGAATCTTCGAGAACGCTCAATTCGAGGTCCTTAATGCGAGAAACACGTTTTCTGGTGTTTTCACCACTCCACAGTATGTTTGATATGCAGAACCGGCGACATCTTGGTTTTCGTCGGGTTTCAAGCTGAGATATGCATTTTCTACGATAATCTTGGTGAGACTTCTGTCAGAAGTATGCAGAATCTTCGAGATCGCTCTTTTCGAGCTACTTAATGCGAGAAACACGATATCTGGTGTTTTCACCACTCCACAGTGCGTTTGATATGCAGAACCGGCGCAATCTTGGATTTCGTCGGGGTTCAAACTGAGAAATGCATTTTCTACTATAATCTTGGTGAGACTTCTGTCAGAAGTATGCAGAATCTTCGAGATCGCTCTTTTCGAGCTATTTAATGCGAGAAACACGTTTTCTGGTGTATTCACCACTCCACAGTACGTTTGACATGCAGAACCGGCGAAATCTTGATTTTCGTGGTGTTTCCAGCTGAGATATGCATTTTCTGCGATAATCTTGGTGAGTCTTCTGTCAGAAGTATGCAGAAACGTCGACATCCCTCTTTGCGAGCTATTTAATGCGAGAAACACGTTATCTGGTGTTTTCACCACTCCACAGTGCGTTTGATATGCAGAACCGGCGACATCTTGGTTTTCGTCGGGTTTCAAGCTGAGATATGCATTTTCTACGATAATCTTGGTGAGACTTCTGTCAGAAGTATGCAGAATCTTCGAGATCGCTCTTTTCGAGCTACTTAATGCGAGAAACACGATATCTGGTGTTTTCACCACTCCACAGTGCGTTTGATATGCAGAACCGGCGACATCTTGGATTTCGTCGGGGTTCAGACTGAGAAATGCATTTTCTACTATAATGTTGGTGAGACTTCTGTCAGAAGTATGCAGAATCATCGAGATCGCTCTTTTCGAGCTATTTAATGCGAGAAACACGTTTTCTGGTGTATTCACCACTCCACAGTACGTTTGACATGCAGAACCGGCGAAATCTTGATTTTCGTGGTGTTTCCAGCTGAGATATGCATTTTCTGCGATAATCTTGGTGAGTCTTCTGTCACAAGTATGCAGAAACGTCGACATCCCTCTTTGCGAGCTATTTAATGCGAGAAACACGTTATCTGGTGTTTTCACCACTCCACAGTGCGTTTGATATGCAGAACCGACGACATCTTGGCTTTCGTCGGGTATCAAGCTGAGATATGCATTTTCTGCGATAATCTTGGTGAGTCTTCTGTCAGAAGTATGCAGAATCATCTAGATCGCTCTTTTCGGGCTATTTAATGCGAGAAACACGTTTTCTGGTGTATTCACCACCCCACAGTACGTTTGACATGCAGAACCGGAGATATCTTGGTTTCGGTCGGGTTCCAAGCTGAGATATGCATTTTCTACGATAATCTTGGTGAGACTTCTGACAGAAGTATGCAGAATCATCGGGATCGCTCTTTTGGAGCTACTTAATGCGAGATACACGTTTTCTGGTGTTTTCACCACTCCACGGTGCGTTTGATATGCAGAACCGGCGACATCTTGGATTTCGTCGGGGTTCAAACTGAGAAATGCATTTTCTACTATAATCTTGGTGAGACTTCTGTCAGAAGCATGCAGAACCATCGAGATCGCTCTTTGCGAGCTACTTAATGCGAGAAACAAGATTTCGGTTGTTTTCACCACTCCACAGTGCGTTTGATATGCAGAACCGGCGACATCTTGGATTTCGTCGGGGTTCAATTTGAGATATGCATTTTCTGCGATAATCTTGGTGAGTTTTCTGTCAGAAGTATGCAGAATCATCGAGATCCCTCTTTGCGAGCTATTTAATGCGAGAAACACTTTATCTGGTGTTTTCACCACTCCACAGTACGTTTGATGTGCAGAACCGGAAATAACTTGGATTTCGTCGGGGTTCAAACTGAGATATGCATTTTCTACGATAATCTTGATGAGACTTCTGTCAGAAGCATACAGAATCATCGGGATCGCTCTTTTCGAGCTATTTAATGCGAGAAACACGTTATCTGGTGTTTTCACCACTCCTCAGTGCGTTTGATATGCAGAACCGACGACATCTTGGCTTTCGTCGGGTATCAAGCTGAGATATGCATTTTCTGCGATAATCTTGGTGAGTCTTCTGTCAGAAGTATGCAGAATCACCTAGATCGCTCTTTTCGAGCTATTTAATGCGAGAAACACGTTTTCTGGTGTTTTCACCACTCCACAGTACGTTTGACATGCAGAACCGGCGAAATCTTGATTTTCGTGGTGTTTCCAGCTGAGATATGCATTTTCTGCGATAATCTTGGTGAGTCTTCTGTCAGAAGTATGCAGAAACGTCGACATCCCTCTTTGCGAGCTATTTAATGCGAGAAACACGTTATCTGGTGTTTTCACCACTCCACCGTGCGTTTGATATGCAGAACCGACGACATCTTGGCTTTCGTCGGGTATTAAGCTGAGATATGCATTTCCTGCGATAATCTTGGTGAGTCTTCTGTCAGAAGTATGCAGAATCATCTAGATCGCTCTTTTCGAGCTATTTAATGCGAGAAACACGTTTTCTGGTGTATTCACCACCCCACATTACGTTTGTCATGCAGAACCGGAGATATCTTGGTTTCGGTCGGGTTTCAAGCTGAGATATGCATTTTCTACGATAATCTTGGTGAGACTTCTGTCAGAAGTATGCAGAATCTTCGAGATCGCTCAGTTCGAGCTACTTAATGCGAGAAACACGATATCTGGAGTTTTCACCACTCCACGGTGCGTTTGATATGCATAACCGGCGACATCTTGGATTTCGTCGGGGTTCAAACTGAGAAATGCATTTTCTACGATAATCATGGTGAGACTTCTGTCAGAAGTATGCAGAAACTTCGAGATCTCTCTTTGCGAGCTACTTAATGCGAGAAACACGATTTCGGGTGTTTTCACCACTCCACAGTGCGTTTGATATGCAGAACCGGCGACATCTTGGATTTCGTCGGGGTTCAAACTGAGATATGCATTTTCTACTATAATCTTGGTGAGACTTCTGTCAGAAGTATGCAGAATCATCGAGATCGCTCTTTTCGAGCTATTTAATGCGAGAAACACAATTTCGGGTGTTTTCGCCACTCCACAGTGCGTTTGATATGCAGAACCGGCGATATCTTGAATTTCGTCGGGGTTCAAACTGAGATATGCATTTTCTGCGATAATCTTGGTGAGTCTTCTGTCAGAAGTATGCAGAATCATCGAGATCCCTCTTTGCGAGCAATTTAATGCGAGAAACACGTTATCTGGTGTTTTCACCACTCCACAGTACGTTTGATGTGCAGAACCGGAGATAACTTGGTTTTCGTGAGGTATCAAGCTGAGATATGCATTTTCTGCTATAATATTGGTGAGACTTCAGTCACAAGTATGCAGAATCATCTAGATCGCTCGTTTCGAGCTATTTAATGCGAAAAAACAAGTTTTCTAGTGTTTTCAACATTCCACAGTGCGTTTGATATGCAGAACCGGCAATATCTTGATTTTCGTGGTGTTTCCAGCTGAGATATGCATTTTCTGCGATAATCTTGGTGAGTCTTCTGTCAGAAGTATGCAGAAACATCTAGATCCCTCTTTGCGAGCTATTTAATGCGAGAAACACGTTATCTGGTGTTTTCACCACTCCACAGTTGCGTTTGATATGCAGAACCGGCGACATCCTGGATTTCGTCGGGTTTCAAGCTGAGATATGCATTTTCTACGATAATCTTGGTGAGACTTCTGTCAGAAGTATGCAGAATCTTCGAGATCGCTCTTTTCGAGCTAGTTAATGCGAGAAACATGATTTCGGGTGTTTTCACCACTCCACAGTGCGTTTGATATGCAGAACCGGCGACATCTTGGATTTCGTCGGGGTTCAAACTGAGATATGCATTTTCTGCGATAATCTTGGTGAGACTTCTGTCAGAAGTATGCAGAATCTTCGAGAACGCTCATTTCGAGCTGCTTAATGCGAGAAACACGTTACCTGGTGTTTTCACCACTCCACAGTACGTTTGATGTGCAGAACCGGAGATAACTTGGTTTTCGTGAGGTTTCAAGCTGAGATATGCATTTTCTGCGATAATATTTGTGAGACTTCAGTCAGAAGTATGCAGAATCATCTAGATCGCTCGTTTCGAGCAATTTAATGCGAAAAAACAAGTTTTCTGGTGTATTCACCACCCCACAGTACGTTTGACATGCAGAACCGGCGACATCTTGGCTTTCGTCGGGAATCAACCTGAGATATGCAATTTCTACGATAATGTTGGTGAGACTTCTGTTAGAAGTATGCGGAATCATCGGGATCGCTCTTTTCGAGCTATTTAATGCGACAAACGCGTTATCTGGTTGTTTTCACGACTCCACAGTGCGTTTGATATGCAGAACCGGCAACATCTTGATTTTCGTGAGGTTTCAAGCTGAGATATGCATTTTCAGCGATAATATTGGTGAGACTTCAGTCAGAAGTATGGAGAATCATCGGGATCGCTCTTTTCGAGCTATTTAATGCGACAAACACGTTATCTGGTTGTTTTCACGACTCCACAGTGCGTTTGATATGCAGAACCGGCAACATCTTGATTTTCGTTAGGTTTCAAGCTGAGATATGCATTTTCTGCGATAATCTTGGTGAGTCTTCTGTCAGAAGTATGCAGAATCATCTAGATCGCTCTTTTCGGGCTATTTAATGCGAGAAACACGTTTTCTGGTGTATTCACCACCCCACAGTACGTTTGACATGCAGAACCGGAGATATCTTGGTTTCGGTCGGGTTCCAAGCTGAGATATGCATTTTCTACGATAATCTTGGTGAGACTTCTGACAGAAGTATGCAGAATCATCGGGATCGCTCTTTTGGAGCTACTTAATGCGAGATACACGTTTTCTGGTGTTTTCACCACTCCACGGTGCGTTTGATATGCAGAACCGGCGACATCTTGGATTTCGTCGGGGTTCAAACTGAGAAATGCATTTTCTACTATAATCTTGGTGAGACTTCTGTCAGAAGCATGCAGAACCATCGAGATCGCTCTTTGCGAGCTACTTAATGCGAGAAACAAGATTTCGGTTGTTTTCACCACTCCACAGTGCGTTTGATATGCAGAACCGGCGACATCTTGGATTTCGTCGGGGTTCAATTTGAGATATGCATTTTCTGCGATAATCTTGGTGAGTTTTCTGTCAGAAGTATGCAGAATCATCGAGATCCCTCTTTGCGAGCTATTTAATGCGAGAAACACTTTATCTGGTGTTTTCACCACTCCACAGTACGTTTGATGTGCAGAACCGGAAATAACTTGGATTTCGTCGGGGTTCAAACTGAGATATGCATTTTCTACGATAATCTTGATGAGACTTCTGTCAGAAGCATACAGAATCATCGGGATCGCTCTTTTCGAGCTATTTAATGCGAGAAACACGTTATCTGGTGTTTTCACCACTCCTCAGTGCGTTTGATATGCAGAACCGACGACATCTTGGCTTTCGTCGGGTATCAAGCTGAGATATGCATTTTCTGCGATAATCTTGGTGAGTCTTCTGTCAGAAGTATGCAGAATCACCTAGATCGCTCTTTTCGAGCTATTTAATGCGAGAAACACGTTTTCTGGTGTTTTCACCACTCCACAGTACGTTTGACATGCAGAACCGGCGAAATCTTGATTTTCGTGGTGTTTCCAGCTGAGATATGCATTTTCTGCGATAATCTTGGTGAGTCTTCTGTCAGAAGTATGCAGAAACGTCGACATCCCTCTTTGCGAGCTATTTAATGCGAGAAACACGTTATCTGGTGTTTTCACCACTCCACCGTGCGTTTGATATGCAGAACCGACGACATCTTGGCTTTCGTCGGGTATTAAGCTGAGATATGCATTTCCTGCGATAATCTTGGTGAGTCTTCTGTCAGAAGTATGCAGAATCATCTAGATCGCTCTTTTCGAGCTATTTAATGCGAGAAACACGTTTTCTGGTGTATTCACCACCCCACATTACGTTTGTCATGCAGAACCGGAGATATCTTGGTTTCGGTCGGGTTTCAAGCTGAGATATGCATTTTCTACGATAATCTTGGTGAGACTTCTGTCAGAAGTATGCAGAATCTTCGAGATCGCTCAGTTCGAGCTACTTAATGCGAGAAACACGATATCTGGAGTTTTCACCACTCCACGGTGCGTTTGATATGCATAACCGGCGACATCTTGGATTTCGTCGGGGTTCAAACTGAGAAATGCATTTTCTACGATAATCATGGTGAGACTTCTGTCAGAAGTATGCAGAAACTTCGAGATCTCTCTTTGCGAGCTACTTAATGCGAGAAACACGATTTCGGGTGTTTTCACCACTCCACAGTGCGTTTGATATGCAGAACCGGCGACATCTTGGATTTCGTCGGGGTTCAAACTGAGATATGCATTTTCTACTATAATCTTGGTGAGACTTCTGTCAGAAGTATGCAGAATCATCGAGATCGCTCTTTTCGAGCTATTTAATGCGAGAAACACAATTTCGGGTGTTTTCGCCACTCCACAGTGCGTTTGATATGCAGAACCGGCGATATCTTGAATTTCGTCGGGGTTCAAACTGAGATATGCATTTTCTGCGATAATCTTGGTGAGTCTTCTGTCAGAAGTATGCAGAATCATCGAGATCCCTCTTTGCGAGCAATTTAATGCGAGAAACACGTTATCTGGTGTTTTCACCACTCCACAGTACGTTTGATGTGCAGAACCGGAGATAACTTGGTTTTCGTGAGGTATCAAGCTGAGATATGCATTTTCTGCTATAATATTGGTGAGACTTCAGTCACAAGTATGCAGAATCATCTAGATCGCTCGTTTCGAGCTATTTAATGCGAAAAAACAAGTTTTCTAGTGTTTTCAACATTCCACAGTGCGTTTGATATGCAGAACCGGCAATATCTTGATTTTCGTGGTGTTTCCAGCTGAGATATGCATTTTCTGCGATAATCTTGGTGAGTCTTCTGTCAGAAGTATGCAGAAACATCTAGATCCCACTTTGCGAGCTATTTAATGCGAGAAACACGTTATCTGGTGTTTTCACCACTCCACAGTTGCGTTTGATATGCAGAACCGGCGACATCCTGGATTTCGTCGGGTTTCAAGCTGAGATATGCATTTTCTACGATAATCTTGGTGAGACTTCTGTCAGAAGTATGCAGAATCTTCGAGATCGCTCTTTTCGAGCTAGTTAATGCGAGAAACATGATTTCGGGTGTTTTCACCACTCCACAGTGCGTTTGATATGCAGAACCGGCGACATCTTGGATTTCGTCGGGGTTCAAACTGAGATATGCATTTTCTGCGATAATCTTGGTGAGACTTCTGTCAGAAGTATGCAGAATCTTCGAGAACGCTCATTTCGAGCTGCTTAATGCGAGAAACACGTTACCTGGTGTTTTCACCACTCCACAGTACGTTTGATGTGCAGAACCGGAGATAACTTGGTTTTCGTGAGGTTTCAAGCTGAGATATGCATTTTCTGCGATAATATTTGTGAGACTTCAGTCAGAAGTATGCAGAATCATCTAGATCGCTCGTTTCGAGCAATTTAATGCGAAAAAACAAGTTTTCTGGTGTATTCACCACCCCACAGTACGTTTGACATGCAGAACCGGCGACATCTTGGCTTTCGTCGGGAATCAACCTGAGATATGCAATTTCTACGATAATGTTGGTGAGACTTCTGTTAGAAGTATGCGGAATCATCGGGATCGCTCTTTTCGAGCTATTTAATGCGACAAACGCGTTATCTGGTTGTTTTCACGACTCCACAGTGCGTTTGATATGCAGAACCGGCAACATCTTGATTTTCGTGAGGTTTCAAGCTGAGATATGCATTTTCAGCGATAATATTGGTGAGACTTCAGTCAGAAGTATGGAGAATCATCGGGATCGCTCTTTTCGAGCTATTTAATGCGACAAACACGTTATCTGGTTGTTTTCACGACTCCACAGTGCGTTTGATATGCAGAACCGGCAACATCTTGATTTTCGTTAGGTTTCAAGCTGAGATATGCATTTTCTGCGATAATATTGGTGAGACTTCAGTCAGAAGTATGCAGAATCATCTAGATCTCTCGTTTCGAGCTATTTAATGCGAAAAAACAAGTTTTCTGGTGTTTTCAACATTCCACAGTGCGTTTGATATGCAGAACCGGCGACATCTTGATTTTCGTGAGGTTTCAAGCTGAGATATGCATTTTCTGCGATAATATTGGTGAGACTTCAGTCAGAAGTATGCAGAATCATCTAGATCGCTCGTTTCGAGCTATTTAATGCGAAAAAACAAGTTTTCTGGTGTTTTCAACATTCCACAGTGCGTTTTATGTGCAGAACCGGCGATATCTTGATTTTCCTGGTGTTTCCAGCTGAGATATGCATTTTCTGCGATAATCTTGGTGAGTGTTCTGTCAGAAGTATGCAGAATCATCGAGATCCCTCTTTGCGAGCTATTTAATGCGAGAAACACGTTATCTGGTGATTTCACCACTCCACAGTGCGTTTGATATGCAGAACCGGCGACATCTTGGATTTCGTCGGGGTTCAAACTGAGATATGCATCTTCTGCGATAATCTTGGTGAGTCTTCTGTCAGTAGTATGCAGAATCATCGAGATCCCTCTTTGCGAGCTATTTAATGCGAGAAACACGTTTTCTGGTGTTTTCACCACTCCACCGTGCGTTTGACATGCAGAACCGGCGACATCATGGATTTCGTCGGGGTTCAAGCTGAGATATGCATTTTCTACGATAATCTTGGTGAGACTTCTGTCAGAAGTATGCAGAATCATCTAGATCGCTCTTTTCGAGCTATTTAATTCGAGAAACACGTTTTCTGGTGTATTCACCACCCCGCAGTACGTTTGACATGCAGAACCGGCGACATCTTGGCTTTCGTCGGGTGTAAACCTGAGATATGCATTTTCTACGATAATCTTGGTGAGACTTCTGTCAGATGTATGGAGAATCATCGGGATCGCTCTTTTCGAGCTATTTAATGCGAGAAACACGTTTTCTGGTGTATTCACCACCCCACAGTACGTTTGACATGCAGAACCGGCGACATCTTGGCTTTCGTCGGGTATCAACCTGAGATATGCATTTTCTACGATAATCTTGGTGAGACTTCTCTCAGAAGTATGCAGAACCATCGGGATCGCACTTTTCGAACTATTTAATGCGACAAACACGTTACCTGGTTGTTTTCACGACTCCACAGTGCGTTTGAAGTGCAGAACCGCCAACATCTTGATTTTCGTGAGGTTTCAAGCTGAGATATGCATTTTCTGCGATAATATTGGTGAGACTTCAGTCAGAAGTATGGCCAATCATCTAGATCGCTCGTTTCGAGCTATTTATTGCGAAAAAACAAGTTTTCTGGTGTTTTCAACATTCCACAGTGCGTTTGATATGCAGAACCGGCGATATCTTGATTTTCGTGGTGTTTGCAGCTGAGATATGCATTTTCTACGATAACCATGGTGAGTCTTCTGTCAGAAGTATGCAGAATCATCTAGATCGCCCGTTTCGAGCAACTTAATGCGACAAACACGTTATCTGGTTGTTTTCACGAATCCACAGTGCGTTTGAAGTGCAGAACCGCCAACATCTTGATTTTCGTGAGGTTTCAAGCTGAGATATGCATTTTCTGCGATAATATTGGTGAGACTTCAGTCAGAAGTATGACCAATCATCTAAATCGCTCGTTTCGAGCTATTTATTGCTAAAAAACAAGTTTTCTGGTGTTTTCAACATTCCACAGTGCGTTTGATATGCAGAACCGGCGATATCTTGATTTTCGTGGTGTTTGCAGCTGAGATATGCATTTTCTACGATAACCATGGTGAGTCTTCTGTCAGAAGTATGCAGAATCATCTAGATCGCTCTTTTCGAGCTATTTAATGCGAGAAACACGTTTTCTGGTGTATTCGCCACCCCACAGTACGTTTGACATGCAGAACCGGAGATATCTTGGTTTCGGTCGGGTTTCAAGCTGAGATATGCATTTTCTACGATAATCTTGGTGAGACTTCTGTCAGAAGTATGCAGAATCATCGGGATCGCTCTGTTCGAGCTATTTAATGCGAGAAACACGTTATCTGGTGCTTTCACCACTCCACAGTACGTTTGATGTGCAGAACCGGAGATAACTTGGTTTTCATGAGGTTTCAAGTTGAGATATGGATTTTCTGCGATGATCTTTGTGAGACTTCAGTCAGAAGTATGCAGAATCATTTAGATCGCTCTTTTCGAGCTATTTAATGTGAAAAAACAAGTTTTCTGGTGTTTTCAACATTCCACAGTGTGTTTTATATGCAGAACCGGCGATATCTTGATTTTCGTGGTGTTTCAAGCTGAGGTATGCATTTCCTGCGATAATCTTGGTGAGTCTTCTGTCAGAAGCATGTAGAATCATCTAGATCGCTCTTTTCGAGCTATTTAATGCGAGAAACACGTTTTCTGGTGTTTTCACCACTCCACAGTGCGTTTGACATGCAAAACCGGCGACATCTTGATTTTCGTGAGATTTCAAGCTGAGATATCCATTTTCTGCGATAATCTTGGTGAGTCTTCTGTCAGAAGCATGTAGAATCATCCAGATCGCTCTTTTCGAGCTATTTAATGCGAGAAACACGTTTTCTGGTGTTTTCACCACTCCACAGTGCGTTTGACACGCAGAACCGGAGATATCTTGGTTTCGGTCGGGTTTCAAGCTGATATATGCATTTTCTACGATAATCTTGGTGAGACTTCTGTCAGAAGTATGCAGAATCATCTAGATCGCCCGTTTCGAGCAACTTAATGCGAGAAACACGTTTTCTGGTGTTTTCACCACTCCACAGTGCGTTTGACATGCAAAGCCGGCGACATCTCGATTTTCGTGAGATTTCAAGCTGAGATATGCATTTTCTGCGATAATCTTGGAGAGTCTTCTGTCAGAAGCATGTAGAATCATCGGGATCGCTCTGTTCGAGCTATTTAATGCGAGAAACACGTTATATGGTTGTTTTCACCACTCCACTGTGCGTTTGAAATGAACAACCGGCGATATCATGATTTTCGTGGTGTTTCCAGCTGAGATATGCATTCTCTGCGATAATCTTGGTGAGTCTTCTGTCAGAAGTATGCAGAATCATCGAGATCCCTCTTTGCGAGCTATTTAATGCGAGAAACACGTTATCTGGTGCTTTCACCACTCCACAGTACGTTTGATGTGCAGAACCGGAGATAACTTGGTTTTCATGAGGTTTCAAGTTGAGATATGGATTTTCTGCGATGATCTTGGTGAGACTTCAGTCAGAAGTATGCAGAATCATTTAGATCGCTCTTTTCGAGCTATTTAATGTGAAAAAACAAGTTTTCTGGTGTTTTCAACCTTCCACAGTGCGTTTTATATGCAGAACCGGCGATATCTTGATTTTCGTGGTGTTTCCAGCTGAGATATGCATTTTGTGCGATAATCTTGGTGAGTCTTCTGTCAGAAGTATGCAGAATCATCGAGATCCCTCTTTGAGAGCTATTTAATGCGAGAAACACGTTTTCTGGTGTTATCACCACTCCACCGTGCGTTTGACATGCAGAACCGGCGACATCTTGGATTTCGTCGGGGTTCAAGCTGAGATATGCATTTGCTACGATAATCTTGGTGAGACTTCTGTCAGAAGTATGCAGAATCATCTAGATCGCTCTTTTCGAGCTATTTAATTCGAGAAACACGTTTTCTGGTGTATTCACCACCCCACAGTACGTTTGACATGCAGAACCGGCGACATCTTGGATTTCGTCGGGTTTCAAGCTGAGATATGCATTTTCTACGATAATATTGGTGAGTCTTCTGTCAGAAGTATGTAGAATCATCTAGATCTCTCTTTTCGAGCTATTTAATGCGAGAAACACGTTTTCTGGTGTTTTCACCACTCCACCGTGCGTTTGACATGCAGAACCGGAGATATACTGGTTTCGGTCGGGTTTCAAGCTGAGATATGCATTTTCTACGATAATCTTGGTGAGACTTCTGTCAGAAGTATACAGAATCTTCGAGATCGCTCTTTTCGAGCTACTTAATGCGAGAAACACGATTTCGGGTGTTTTCACCACTCCACAGTGCGTTTGATATGCAGTACCGGCGACATCTTGGATTTCGTCGGGGTTCAAACTGAGATATGCATTTTCTGCGATAATCTTGGTGAGTCTCCTGTCAGAAGTATGCAGAATCATCGAGATCCCTCTTTGCGAGCTATTTAATGCGAGAAACACGTTATCTGGTGTTTTCACCACTCCACAGTACGTTTGATGTGCAGAACCGGAGATAACTTGGTTTTCGTGAGGTTTCATGCTGAGATATGCATTTTCTGCGTTAATGTTGGTGAGACTTCAGTCAGAAGTATGCAGAATCATCTAGATCGCTCGTTTCGAGCTATTTTATTCGAGAAACACGTTATCTGGTTGTTTTCACTACGCCACAGTGCGTTTGATATGCAGAACCGGCGATATCTTGATTTTCGTGGTGTTTCAAGCTGAGGTATGCATTTCCTGCGATAATCTTGGTGAGTCTTCTGTCAGAAGCATGTAGAATCATCTGGATCGCTCTTTTCGAGCTGTTTAATGCGAGAAACACGTTTTCTGGTGTTTTCACCACTCCACAGTGCGTTTGACATGCAAAACCGGCGACATCTTGATTTTCGTGAGATTTCAAGCTGAGATATCCATTTTCTGCGATAATCTTGGTGAGTCTTCTGTCAGAAGCATGTAGAATCATCCAGATCGCTCTTTTCGAGCTATTTAATGCGAGAAACACGTTTTCTGGTGTTTTCACCACTCCACAGTGCGTTTGACATGCAGAACCGGAGATATCTTGGTTTCGGTCGGGTTTCAAGCTGATATATGCATTTTCTACGATAATCTTGGTGAGACTTCTGCCAGACGTATGCAGAATCATCTAGATCGCCCGTTTCGAGCAACATAATGCGAGAAACACGTTTTCTGGTGTTTTAACCACTCCACAGTGCGTTTGACATGCAAAGCCGGCGACATCTTGATTTTGGTGAGATTTCAAGCTGAGATATGCATTTTCTGCGATAATCTTGGTGAGTCTTCTGTCAGAAGCATGTAGAATCATCGGGATCGCTCTGTTCGAGCTATTTAATGCGAGAAACACGTTATATGGTTGTTTTCACCACTCCACTGTGCGTTTGAAATGAATAACCGGCGATATCATGATTTTCGTGGTGTTTCCAGCTGAGATATGCATTCTCTGCGTTAATGTTAGTGAGACTTCTGACAGAAGTATGCAGAATCATCTAGATCGCTCTTTTCGAGCTATTTAATTCGAGAAACACGTTTTCTGGTGTTTTCACCACACCACAGTCCGTTTGATGTGCAGAACCGGAGATAACTTGGTTTTCGTGAGGTTTCAAGCTGAGATATGCATTTTCTGCGATAATCTTGGTGAGACTTCAGTCAGAAGTATGCAGAATCTTCGAGATCGCTCTTTTCGAGCTATTTAATGTGAAAAAACAAGTTTTCTGGTGTTTTCAACATTCCACAGTGCGTTTGATATGCAGAACCGGCGATATCTTGATTTTCGTGGTGTTTCCAGCTGAGATATGCATTTTCTGCGATAATCTTGGTGAGTCTTCTGTCAGAAGTATGTAGAATCATCTAGATCGCTCTTTTCGAGCTATTTAATGCGAGAAACACGTTTTCTGGTGTATTCACCACCCCACAGTACGTTTGACATGCAGAACCGGAGATAACTTGGTTTTCGTGAGGTTTCAAGCTGAGATATGGATTTTCTGCGATCATCTTGGTGAGACTTCAGTCAGAAGTATGCAGAATCATCTAGATCGCTCTTTTCGATCTATTTAATGCGAGAAACACGTTTTCTGGTGTATTCACCTCTCCACAGTACGTTTGACATGCAGAACCGGAGATATCTTGGTTTCGGTCGGGTTTCAAGCTGAGATATGCATTTTCTACGATAATCTTGGTGAGACTTCTGTCAGAAGTATGCAGAATCTTCGAGAACGCTCTTTTCGAGCTATTTAATGCGAGAAACACGTTTTCTGGTGTTTTCACCACACCACAGTCCGTATGATGTGCAGAACCGGAGATAACTTGGTTTTCGTGAGGTTTTAAGCTGAGATATGCATTTTCTGCGATAATATTGGTGAGACTTCAGTCAGAAGTATGCAGAATCATCTAGATCGCTCGTTTCGAGCTATTTAATGCGAAAAAACCAGTTTTCTGGTGTTTTCAACATTCCACAGTGCGTTTGATATGCAGAACCGGCGATATCTTGATTTTCGTGGTGGTTCCAGCTGAGATATGCATTTTCTGCGATAATCTTGGTGAGTCTTCTGTCAGAAGTATGTAGAATCATCTAGATCGCTCTTTTCGAGCTATTTAATGCGAGAAACACGTTTTCTGGTGTATTCACCACTGCACAGTACGTTTGACATGCAGAACCAGAGATATCCTGGTTTCGGTCGGGTTTCAAGCTGAGATATGCATTTTCTACGATAATCTTGGTGAGTCTTCTGTCAGAAGTATGCAGAATCTTCGAGAACGCTCTTTTCGAGCTACATAATACGGGAAACACGTTATCTGGTGTTTTCACCACTCCACAGTACGTTTGATGTGCAGAACCGGAGATAACTTGGTTTTCGTGAGGTTTCAAGCTGAGATATGGATTTTCTGCGATAATCTTGGTGAGACTTCATTCAGAAGAATGCAGAATCATCTAGATCGCTCTTTTCGAGCTATTTAATGCGAGAAACACGGTATCTGGGTTTTGCACCACTCCACAGTACGTTTGATGTGCAGAACCGGAGATAACTTGGTTTTCGTGAGGTTTCAAGCTGAGATATGCATTTTCGGCGATAATATTGCTGAGACTTCAGTCAGAAGGATGCAGAATTATCTAGATCGCTCGTTTCGAGCAATTTAATGCGAAAAAACAAGTTTTCTGGTGTTTTCAACATTCCACAGTGCGTTTGATATGCAGAACCGGCGATATGTTGCTTTTCGTGGGTTTTCAAGCTGAGATATGAATTTTCTGCGATACTCTTGGTGAGACTTCTGTCAGAAGTATGCAGAATCTTCGAGAACGCTCTTTTCGAGCTGCTTAATGCGAGAAATACGTTTTCTGGTGTTTTCACCACTCCACAGTACGTTTGATGTGCAGAACCGGAGATAACTTGGTGTTCGTGAGATTTCAAGCTTAGATATGGAGTTACTGCGATAATCTTGGTGATACTTCAGTCAGAAGTATGCAGAATTATCTAGATCGCTCTTTTCGAGCTATTTAATGCGAGATACACGTTATCTGGTGTTTTCACCATTCCACAGTGTGTTTGATATGCAGAAACGGCGACATCTTGGATTTCGTCGGGGTTCAAACTGAGATATGCATTTTCTACGATAATCTTGATGAGACTTCTGTCAGAAGCATACAGAATCATCGGGATCGCTCTTTTCGAGCTATTTAATGGGAGAAACTCGTTATCTCCTGTTTTCACCACTCCACAGTGCGTTTGATATGCAGAACCGACGACATCTTGGCTTTCGTCGGGTATCAAGCTGAGATATGCATTTTCAGCGATAATATTGCTGAGACTTCAGTCAGAAGGATGCAGAATCATCTAGATCGCTCGTTTCGAGCTATTTAATGCGAAAAAACAAGTTTTCTGGTGTTTTCAACATTCCACAGTGCGTTTGATATGCAGAACCGGCGATATCTTGCTTTTCGTGGGTTTTCAAGCTGAGATATGAATTTTCTGCGATACTCTTGGTGAGACTTCTGTCAGAAGTATGCAGAATCTTCGAGAACGCTCTTTTCGAGCTGCTTAATGCGAGAAATACGTTTTCTGGTGTTTTCACCACTCCACATTACGTTTGATGTGCAGAACCGGAGACAACTTGGTGTTCGTGAGATTTCAAGCTTAGATATGGAGTTTCTGCGATAATCTTGGTGATACTTCAGTAAGAAGTATGCAGAATCATCTAGATCGCTCTTTTCGAGCTATTCAATGCGAGATACACGTTATCTGCTGTTTTAACCATTCCACAGTGTGTTTGATATGCAGAACCGGCGACATCTTGGATTTCGTCGGGGTTCAAACTGAGATATGCATTTTCTACGATAATCTTGATGAGACTTCTGTCAGAAGCATACAGAATCATCGGGATCGCTCTTTTCGAGCTATTTAATGGGAGAAACACGTTATCTGCTGTTTTCACCACTCCACAGTGTGTTTGATATGCAGAACCGACGACATCTTGGCTTTCGTCGGGTATCAAGCTGAGATATGCATTTTCTGCGATAATATTGCTGACACTTCAGTCAGAAGTATGCAGAATCATCTAGATCGCTCGTTTCGAGCTATTTAATGCGAAAAAACAAGTTTTCTGGTGTTTTCAACATTCCACAGAGCGTTTGATATGCAGAACCGGCGATATCTTGATTTTCGTGGTGTTTCCAGCTGAGATATGCATTTTCTGCGATAATCTTGGTGCGTCTTCTGTCAGAAGTATGTAGAATCATCTAGATCGCTCTTTTCGAGCTATTTAATGCGAGAAACACGTTTTCTGGTGTATTCACCACTCCACAGTACGTTTGACATGCAGAACCGGAGATATCTTGGTTTCGGTCGGGTTTCAAGCTGAGATATGCATTTTCTACGATATTCTTGGTGAGACTTCTGTCGGAATTTAGCAGAATCTTCGAGAACGCTCTTTTCGAGCTACTTAATGCGAGAAACACGTATTCTGGTGCTTTCACCACACCACAGTCCGTTTGATGCGCAGAACCGGAGATAACTTGGTTTTTGGTGAGGTTTCAAGCTGAGATATGCATTTTCTGCGATCATCTTGGTGAGACTTCAGTCAGAAGTATGCAGAATCATCTAGATCGCTCTTTTCGAGCTATTTAAATCGAGAAACACGTTTTCTGGTGTTTTCGCCACCCCACAGTGCGTTTGATATGCAGAACCGGCGATATCTTGGTTTCGGTCGGGTTTCAAGCTGAGATATGCATTTTCTGCGATAACCTTGGTGAGACTTCTGTCAGAAGTATGCAGAATCATCTAGATCGCTCTTTTCGAGCTATTTAATTTGAGAAACACGTTTTCTGGTGTTTTCACCACACCACAGTCCGTTAGATGTGCAGAACCGGAGATAACTTGGTTTTCGTGAGGTTTCAAGCTGAGATATGCATTTTCTGCGATAATCTTGGTGAGACTTCAGTCAGAAGCATGCAGAATCTTCGAGATCGCTCTTTTCGAGCTATTTAATGTGAAAAAACAAGTTTTCTGGTGTTTTCAACATTCCACAGTACGTTTGATATGCAGAACCGGCGATATCTTGATTTTAGTGGTGTTTCCAGCTGAGATATGCATTTTCTGCGATAATCTTGGTGAGTCTTCTGTCAGAAGTATGTAGAATCATCTAGATCGCTCTTTTCGAGCTATTTAATGCGAGAAACACGTTTTCTGGTGTATTCGCCACTCCACAGTACGTTTGACATGCAGAACCGCAGATATCTTGGTTTCGGTCGGGTTTCAAGCTGAGATATGCATTTTCTACGATAATCTTGGTGAGTCTTCTGTCAGAAGTATGCAGAATCTTCGAGAACGCTCTTTTCGAGCTATTTAATGCGAGATACACGTTATCTGGTGTTTTCACCATTCCACAGTGTGTTTGAGATGCAGAACCGGCGACATCTTGGATTTCGTCGGGGTTCAAACTGAGATATGCATTTTCTACGATAATCTTGATGAGACTTCTGTCAGAAGCATACAGAATCATCGGGATCGCTCTTTTCGAGCTATTTAAATCGAGAAACACGTTTTCTGGTGTTTTCGCGACCCCACAGTGCGTTTGATGTGCAGAACCGGAGATAACTTGGTTTTCGTGAGGTTTCAAGCTGAGATATGCATTTTCTGCGATCATCTTGGTGAGACTTCAGTCAGAAGTATGCAGAATCATCTAGATCGCTCGTTTCGAGCTATTTAATGCGAAAAAACAAGTTTTCTGGTGTTTTCAACATTCCACAGTCCGTTTGATGCGCAGAACCGGAGATAACTAGGTTTTTGGTGAGATTTCAAGCTGAGATATGCATTTTCTGCGATCATCTTGGTGAGACTTCAGTCAGAAGTATGCAGAAACCTCGAGAACGCTCTTTTCGAGCTACATAATACGGGAAACACGTTATCTGTTGTTTTCACCACTCCACAGTACGTTTGATGTGCAGAACCGGAGATAACTTGGTTTTCGTGAGCTTTCAAGCTGAGATATGCATTTTCTGCGATAATCATTGTGAGACTTCAGTCAGAAGTATGCAGAATCATCTAGATCGCTCTTTTCGAGCTATTTAATGCGAGAAACACGTTATCTGGGTTTTTCACCACTCCACAGTACGTTTGATGTGCAGAACCGGAGATAACTTGGTTTTCGTGAGGTTTCAAGCTGAGATATGCATTTTCTGCGATAATATTGCTGAGACTTCAGTCAGAAGTATGCAGAATCATCTAGATCGCTCGTTTCGAGCTATTTAATGCGAAAAAACAAGTTTTCAGGTGTTTTCAACATTCCACAGTCCGTTTGATGCGCAGAACCGGAGATAACTTGGTTTTTGGTGAGGTTTCAAGCTGAGATATGCATTTTCTGCGATCATCTTGGTGAGACTTCAGTCAGAAGTATGCAGAATCATCTAGATCGCTCTTTTCGAGCTATTTAAATCGAGAAACACGTTTTCTGGTGTTTTCGCCACCCCACAGAGCGTTTGATGTGCAGAACCGGAGATAACTTGGTTTTCGTGAGGTTTCAAGCTGAGATATGCATTTTCTGCGATAATCTTGGTGAGACTTCAGTCAGAAGTATGCAGAATAATCTAGATCGCTCTTTTCGAGCTATTTAAATCGAGAAACACGTTTTCTGGTGTTTTCGCCACCCCACAGTCCGTTTGATGTGCAGAACCGGAGATAACTTGGTTTTCGTGAGGTTTCAAGCTGAGATATGCATTTTCTGCGATAATCTTGGTGAGACTTCAGTCAGAAGCATGCAGAATCTTCGAGATCGCTCTTTTCGAGCTATTTAATGTGAAAAAACAAGTTTTCTGGTGTTTTCAACATTCCACATTGCGTTTGATATGCAGAACCGGCGATATCTTGATTTTCGTGGTGTTTCCAGCTGAGATATGCATTTTCTGCGATAATCTTGGTGAGTCTTCTGTCAGAAGTATGTAGAATCATCTAGATCGCTCTTTTCGAGCTATTTAATGCGAGAAACACGTTTTCTGGTGTATGCACCACTCCACAGTACGTTTGACATGCAGAACCGGAGATATCTTGGTTTCGGTCGGGTTTCAAGCTGAGATATGCATTTTCTACGATATTCTTGGTGAGACTTCTGTCGGAATTATGCAGAATCTTCGAGAACGCTCTTTTCGAGCTACTTAATGCGAGAAACACGTATTCTGGTGCTTTCACCACACCACAGTCCGTTTGATGCGCAGAACCGGAGATAACTTGGTTTTTGGTGAGGTTTCAAGCTGAGATATGCATTTTCTGCGATCATCTTGGTGAGACTTCAGTCAGAAGTATGCAGAATCATCTAGATCGCTCTTTTCGAGCTATTTAAATCGAGAAACACGTTTTCTGGTGTTTTCGTCACCCCACAGTGCGTTTGATATGCAGAACCGGCGATATCTTGGTTTCGGTCGGGTTTCAAGCTGAGATATGCATTTTCTGCGATAACCTTGGTGAGACTTCTGTCAGAAGTATGCAGAATCATCTAGATCGCTCTTTTCGAGCTATTTAATTCGAGAAACACGTTTTCTGGTGTTTTCACCACACCACAGTCCGTTAGATGTGCAGAACCGGAGATAACTTGGTTTTCGTGAGGTTTCAAGCTGAGATATGCATTTTCTGCGATAATCTTGGTGAGACTTCAGTCAGAAGCATGCAGAATCTTCGAGATCGCTCTTTTCGAGCTATTTAATGTGAAAATACAAGTTTTCTGGTGTTTTCAACATTCCACAGTGCGTTTGATATGCAGAACCGGCGATATCTTGATTTTCGTGGTGTTTCCAGCTGAGATATGCATTTTCTGCGATAATCTTGGTGAGTCTTCTGTCAGAAGTATGTAGAATCATCTAGATCGCTCTTTTCGAGCTATTTAATGCGAGAAACACGTTTTCTGGTGTATTCGCCACTCCACAGTACGTTTGACATGCAGAACCGGAGATATCTTGGTTTCGGTCGGGTTTCAAGCTGAGATATGCATTTTCTACGATAATCTTGGTGAGACTTCTGTCAGAAGTATGCAGAATCATCTAGATCGCTCTTTTCGAGCTATTTAATGCGAGAAACACGTTATCTGGGTTTTTCACCACTCCACAGTACGTTTGATGTGCAGAACCGGAGATAACTTGGTTCTCATGAGGTTTCAAGCTGAGATATGCATTTTCTGCGATCATCTTGGTGAGACTTCAGTCAGAAGTATGCAGAATCATCTAGATCGCTCTTTTCGAGCTATTTAAATCGAGAAACACGTTTTCTGGTGTTTTCGCCACCCCACAGAGCGTTTGATGTGCAGAACCGGAGATAACTTGGTTTTCGTGAGGTTTCAAGCTGAGATATGCATTTTCTGCGATAATCTTGGTGAGACTTCAGTCAGAAGTATGCAGAATAATCTAGATCGCTCTTTTCGAGCTATTTAAATCGAGAAACACGTTTTCTGGTGTTTTCGCCACCCCACAGTCCGTTTGATGTGCAGAACCGGAGATAACTTGGTTTTCGTGAGGTTTCAAGCTGAGATATGCATTTTCTGCGATAATCTTGGTGAGACTTCAGTCAGAAGCATGCAGAATCTTCGAGATCGCTCTTTGCCAGCTATTTAATGTGAAAAAACAAGTTTTCTGGTGTTTTCAACATTCCACATTGCGTTTGATATGCAGAACCGGCGATATCTTGATTTTCGTGGTGTTTCCAGCTGAGATATGCATTTTCTGCGATAATCTTGGTGAGTCTTCTGTCAGAAGTATGTAGAATCATCTAGATCGCTCTTTTCGAGCTATTTAATGCGAGAAACACGTTTTCTGGTGTATTCACCACTCCACAGTACGTTTGACATGCAGAACCGGAGATATCTTGGTTTCGGTCGGGTTTCAAGCTGAGATATGCATTTTCTACGATATTCTTGGTGAGACTTCTGTCGGAATTATGCAGAATCTTCGAGGACGCTCTTTTCGAGCTACTTAATGCGAGAAACACGTATTCTGGTGCTTTCACCACACCACAGTCCGTTTGATGCGCAGAATCGGAGATAACTTGGTTTTTGGTGAGGTTTCAAGCTGAGATATGCATTTTCTGCGATCATCTTGGTGAGACTTCAGTCAGAAGTATGCAGAATCATCTAGATCGCTCTTTTCGAGCTATTTAAATCGAGAAACACGTTTTCTGGTGTTTTCGTCACCCCACAGTGCGTTTGATATGCAGAACCGGCGATATCTTGGTTTCGGTCGGGTTTCAAGCTGAGATATGCATTTTCTGCGATAACCTTGGTGAGACTTCTGTCAGAAGTATGCAGAATCATCTAGATCGCTCTTTTCGAGCTATTTAATTCGAGAAACACGTTTTCTGGTGTTTTCACCACACCACAGTCCGTTAGATGTGCAGAACCGGAGATAACTTGGTTTTCGTGAGGTTTCAAGCTGAGATATGCATTTTCTGCGATAATCTTGGTGAGACTTCAGTCAGAAGCATGCAGAATCTTCGAGATCGCTCTTTTCGAGCTATTTAATGTGAAAATACAAGTTTTCTGGTGTTTTCAACATTCCACAGTGCGTTTGATATGCAGAACCGGCGATATCTTGATTTTCGTGGTGTTTCCAGCTGAGATATGCATTTTCTGCGATAATCTTGGTGAGTCTTCTGTCAGAAGTATGTAGAATCATCTAGATCGCTCTTTTCGAGCTATTTAATGCGAGAAACACGTTTTCTGGTGTATTCGCCACTCCACAGTACGTTTGACATGCAGAACCGGAGATATCTTGGTTTCGGTCGGGTTTCAAGCTGAGATATGCATTTTCTACGATAATCTTGGTGAGACTTCTGTCAGAAGTATGCAGAATCTTCGAGAACGCTCTTTTCGAGCTATTTAATGCGAGAAACACGTTATCTGGTGTTTTCACCACTCCACAGTACGTTTGATGTGCAGAACCGGAGATAACTTGGTTTTCGTGAGGTTTCAAGCTGAGATATGGATTTTCTGCGATAATCTTGGTGAGACTTCATTCAGAAGTATGCAGAATCATCTAGATCGCTCTTTTCGAGCTATTTAATGCGAGAAACACGTTATCTGGGTTTTTCACCACTCCACAGTACGTTTGATGTGCAGAACCGGAGATAACTTGGTTTTCATGAGGTTTCAAGCTGAGATATGCATTTTCTGCGATAATCTTGGTGAGACTTCAGTCAGAAGTATGCAGAATCATCTAGATCGCTCTTTTCGAGCTATTTAATGCGAGAAACACGTTATCTGGGTTTTTCACCACTCCACAGTACGTTTGATGTGCAGAACCGGAGATAACTTGGTTTTCGTGAGGTTTCAAGCTGAGATATGCATTTTCTGCGATAATATTGCTGAGACTTCAGTCAGAAGTATGCAGAATCATCTAGATCGCTCGTTTCGAGCTATTTAATGCGAAAAAACAAGTTTTCAGGTGTTTTCAACATTCCACAGTCCGTTTGATGCGCAGAACCGGAGATAACTTGGTTTTTGGTGAGGTTTCAAGCTGAGATATGCATTTTCTGCGATCATCTTGGTGAGACTTCAGTCAGAAGTATGCAGAATCATCTAGATCGCTCTTTTCGAGCTATTTAAATCGAGAAACACGTTTTCTGGTGTTTTCGCCACCCCACAGAGCGTTTGATGTGCAGAACCGGAGATAACTTGGTTTTCGTGAGGTTTCAAGCTGAGATATGCATTTTCTGCGATAATCTTGGTGAGACTTCAGTCAGAAGTATGCAGAATAATCTAGATCGCTCTTTTCGAGCTATTTAAATCGAGAAACACGTTTTCTGGTGTTTTCGCCACCCCACAGTCCGTTTGATGTGCAGAACCGGAGATAACTTGGTTTTCGTGAGGTTTCAAGCTGAGATATGCATTTTCTGCGATAGTCTTGGTGAGACTTCAGTCAGAAGCATGCAGAATCTTCGAGATCGCTCTTTTCGAGCTATTTAATGTGAAAAAACAAGTTTTCTGGTGTTTTCAACATTCCACATTGCGTTTGATATGCAGAACCGGCGATATCTTGATTTTCGTGGTGTTTCCAGCTGAGATATGCATTTTCTGCGATAATCTTGGTGAGTCTTCTGTCAGAAGTATGTAGAATCATCTAGATCGCTCTTTTCGAGCTATTTAATGCGAGAAACACGTTTTCTGGTGTATGCACCACTCCACAGTACGTTTGACATGCAGAACCGGAGATATCTTGGTTTCGGTCGGGTTTCAAGCTGAGATATGCATTTTCTACGATATTCTTGGTGAGACTTCTGTCGGAATTATGCAGAATCTTCGAGAACGCTCTTTTCGAGCTACTTAATGCGAGAAACACGTATTCTGGTGCTTTCACCACACCACAGTCCGTTTGATGCGCAGAACCGGAGATAACTTGGTTTTTGGTGAGGTTTCAAGCTGAGATATGCATTTTCTGCGATCATCTTGGTGAGACTTCAGTCAGAAGTATGCAGAATCATCTAGATCGCTCTTTTCGAGCTATTTAAATCGAGAAACACGTTTTCTGGTGTTTTCGTCACCCCACAGTGCGTTTGATATGCAGAACCGGCGATATCTTGGTTTCGGTCGGGTTTCAAGCTGAGATATGCATTTTCTGCGATAACCTTGGTGAGACTTCTGTCAGAAGTATGCAGAATCATCTAGATCGCTCTTTTCGAGCTATTTAATTCGAGAAACACGTTTTCTGGTGTTTTCACCACACCACAGTCCGTTAGATGTGCAGAACCGGAGATAACTTGGTTTTCGTGAGGTTTCAAGCTGAGATATGCATTTTCTGCGATAATCTTGGTGAGACTTCAGTCAGAAGCATGCAGAATCTTCGAGATCGCTCTTTTCGAGCTATTTAATGTGAAAATACAAGTTTTCTGGTGTTTTCAACATTCCACAGTGCGTTTGATATGCAGAACCGGCGATATCTTGATTTTCGTGGTGTTTCCAGCTGAGATATGCATTTTCTGCGATAATCTTGGTGAGTCTTCTGTCAGAAGTATGTAGAATCATCTAGATCGCTCTTTTCGAGCTATTTAATGCGAGAAACACGTTTTCTGGTGTATTCGCCACTCCACAGTACGTTTGACATGCAGAACCGGAGATATCTTGGTTTCGGTCGGGTTTCAAGCTGAGATATGCATTTTCTACGATAATCTTGGTGAGACTTCTGTCAGAAGTATGCAGAATCTTCGAGAACGCTCTTTTCGAGCTATTTAATGCGAGAAACACGTTATCTGGTGTTTTCACCACTCCACAGTACGTTTGATGTGCAGAACCGGAGATAACTTGGTTTTCGTGAGGTTTCAAGCTGAGATATGGATTTTCTGCGATAATCTTGGTGAGACTTCATTCAGAAGTATGCAGAATCATCTAGATCGCTCTTTTCGAGCTATTTAATGCGAGAAACACGTTATCTGGGTTTTTCACCACTCCACAGTACGTTTGATGTGCAGAACCGGAGATAACTTGGTTTTCATGAGGTTTCAAGCTGAGATATGCATTTTCTGCGATAATCTTGGTGATACTTCAGTCAGAAGTATGCAGAATCATCTAGATCGCTCTTTTCGAGCTATTTAATGCGAGATACACGTTATCTGGTGTTTTCACCATTCCACAGTGTGTTTGATATGCAGAACCGGCGACATCTTGGATTTCGTCGGGGTTCAAACTGAGATATGCATTTTCTACGATAATCTTGATGAGACTTCTGTCAGAAGCATACAGAATCATCGGGATCGCTCTTTTCGAGCTATTTAAATCGAGAAACACGTTTTCTGGTGTTTTCGCGACCCCACAGTGCGTTTGATGTGCAGAACCGGAGATAACTTGGTTTTCGTGAGGTTTCAAGCTGAGATATGCATTTTCTGCGATCATCTTGGTGAGACTTCAGTCAGAAGTATGCAGAATCATCTAGATCGCTCGTTTCGAGCTATTTAATGCGAAAAAACAAATTTTCTGGTGTTTTCAATATTCCACAGTCCGTTTGATGCGCAGAACCGGAGATAACTTGGTTTTTGGTGAGGTTTCAAGCTGAGATATGCATTTTCTGCGATCATCTTGGTGAGACTTCAGTCAGAAGTATGCAGAAACCTCGAGAACGCTCTTTTCGAGCTACATAATACGGGAAACACGTTATCTGTTGTTTTCACCACTCCACAGTACGTTTGATGTGCAGAACCGGAGATAACTTGGTTTTCGTGAGCTTTCAAGCTGAGATATGCATTTTCTGCGATAATCATGGTGAGACTTCAGTCAGAAGTATGCAGAATCATCTAGATCGCTCTTTTCGAGCTATTTAATGCGAGAAACACGTTATCTGGGTTTTTCACCACTCCACAGTACGTTTGATGTGCAGAACCGGAGATAACTTGGTTTTCGTGAGGTTTCAAGCTGAGATATGCATTTTCTGCGATAATATTGCTGAGACTTCAGTCAGAAGTATGCAGAATCATCTAGATCGCTCGTTTCGAGCTATTTAATGCGAAAAAACAAGTTTTCAGGTGTTTTCAACATTCCACAGTCCGTTTGATGCGCAGAACCGGAGATAACTTGGTTTTTGGTGAGGTTTCAAGCTGAGATATGCATTTTCTGCGATCATCTTGGTGAGACATCAGTCAGAAGTATGCAGAATCATCTAGATCGCTCTTTTCGAGCTATTTAAATCGAGAAACACGTTTTCTGGTGTTTTCGCCACCCCACAGAGCGTTTGATGTGCAGAACCGGAGATAACTTGGTTTTCGTGAGATTTCAAGCTGAGATATGCATTTTCTGCGATAATCTTGGTGAGACTTCAGTCAGAAGTATGCAGAATAATCTAGATCGCTCTTTTCGAGCTATTTAAATCGAGAAACACGTTTTCTGGTGTTTTCGCCACCCCACAGTCCGTTTGATGTGCAGAACCGGAGATAACTTGGTTTTCGTGAGGTTTCAAGCTGAGATATGCATTTTCTGCGATAATCTTGGTGAGACTTCAGTCAGAAGTATGCAGAATCATCTAGATCGCTCTTTTCGAGCTATTTAATGTGAAAAAACAAGTTTTCTGGTGTTTTCAACATTCCACATTGCGTTTGATATGCAGAACCGGCGATATCTTGATTTTCGTGGTGTTTCCAGCTGAGATATGCATTTTCTGCGATAATCTTGGTGAGTCTTATGTCAGAAGTATGTAGAATCATCTAGATCGCTCTTTTCGAGCTATTTAATGCGAGAAACACGTTTTCTGGTGTATTCAACATTCCACAGAGCGTTTGATATGCAGAACCGGCGATAACTTGGTTTTCGTGAGGTTTCAAGCTGAGATATGCATTTTCTGCGATAATCTTGGTGAGTCTTCTGTCAGAAGTATGTAGAATCATCTAGATCGCTCTTTTCGAGCTATTTAATGCGAGAAACACGTTTTCTGGTGTATTCACCACTCCACAGTACGTTTGATGTGCAGAACCGGAGATAACTTGGTTTTCGTGAGGTTTCAAGCTGAGATATGCATTTTCTGCGATAATATTGCTGAGACTTCAGTCAGAAGGATGCACAATCATCTAGATCGCTCGTTTCGAGCTATCTAATGCGAAAAAACAATTTTTCTGGTGTTTTCAACATTCCACAGTGCGTTTGATATGCAGAACCGGCGATATCTTGGTTTTCGTGGGTTTTCAAGCTGAGATATGAATTTTCTGCGATACTCTTGGTGAGACTTCTGTCAGAAGTATGCAGAATCTTCGAGAACGCTCTTCTCGAGCTGCTTAATGCGAGAAATACGTTTTCTGGTGTTTTCACCACTCCACAGTACGTTTGACATGCAGAACCGGAGATATCTTGGTTTCGGTCGGGTTTCAAGCTGAGATATGCATTTTCTACGATATTCTTGGTGAGACTTCTGTCGGAAGTATGCAGAATCATCTAGATCGCTCTTTTCGAGCTATTTAAATCGAGAAACACGTTTTCTGGTGTTTTCGCCGCCCCACAGTCCGTTTGATGTGCAGAAACGGAGATAACTTGGTTTTCGTGAGGTTTCAAGCTGAGATATGCATTTTCTGCGATAATCTTGGTGAGACTTCAGTCAGAAGCATGCAGAATCTTCGAGATCGCTCTTTTCGAGCTATTTAATGTGAAAAAACAAGTTTTCTGGTGTTTTCAACATTCCACAGTGCGTTTGATATGCAGAACCGGCGACATCTTGATTTTCGTGGTGTTTCCAGCTGAGATATGCATTTTCTGCGATAATCTTGGTGAGTCTTCTGTCAGAAGTATGTAGAATCATCTAGATCGCTCTTTTCGAGCTATTTAATGCGAGAAACACGTTTTCTGGTGTATTCACCACTCCACAGTACGTTTGACATGCAGAACCGGAGATATCTTGGTTTCGGTCGGGTTTCAAGCTGAGATATGCATTTTCTACGATAATCTTGGTGAGACTTCTGTCAGAAGTATGCAGAAACTTCGAGAACGCTCTTTTCGAGCTACATAATACGGGAAACACGTTATCTGGTGTTTTCACCACTCCACAGTACGTTTGATGTGCAGAACCGGAGATAACTTGGTTTTCGTGAGGTTTCAATCTGGGATATGGATTTTCTGCGATAATCTTGGTGAGACTTCATTCAGAAGTATGCAGAATCATCTAGATCGCTCTTTTCGAGCTATTTAATGCGAGAAACACGTTATCTGGGTTTTTCACCACTCCACAGTACGTTTGATGTGCAGAACCGGAGATAACTTGGTTTTCGTGAGGTTTCAAGCTGAGATATGCATTTTCTGCGATAATATTGCTGAGACTTCAGTCAGAAGGATGCACAATCATCTAGATCGCTCGTTTCGAGCTATTTAATGCGAAAAAACAATTTTTCTGGTGTTTTCAACATTCCACAGTGCGTTTGATATGCAGAACCGGCGATATCTTGGTTTTCGTGGGTTTTCAAGCTGAGATATGAATTTTCTGCGATACTCTTGGTGAGACTTCTGTCAGAAGTATGCAGAATCTTCGAGAACGCTCTTTTCGAGCTGCTTAATGCGAGAAATACGTTTTCTGGTGTTTTCACCACTCCACAGTACGTTTGACATGCAGAACCGGAGATATCTTGGTTTCGGTCGGGTTTCAAGCTGAGATATGCATTTTCTACGATATTCTTGGTGAGACTTCTGTCGGAAGTATGCAGAATCTGCGAGAACGCTCTTTTCGAGCTACTTAATGCGAGAAACACGTTTTCTGGTGCTTTCACCACACCACAGTCCGTTTGATGCGCTGAACCGGAGATAACTTGGTTTTTGGTGAGGTTTCAAGCTGAGATATGCATTTTCTGCGATCATCTTGGTGAGACTTCAGTCAGAAGTATGCAGAATCATCTAGATCGCTCTTTTCGAGCCATTTAAATCGAGAAACACGGTTTCTGGTGTTTTCGCCACCCCACAGTGCGTTTGATATGCAGAACCGGCGATATATTGGTTTCTGTCCGGTATCAATCTGAGATATGCATTTTCTGCGATAACCTTGGTGAGACTTCTGTCAGAAGTATGCAGAATCATCTAGATCGCTCTTTTCGAGCTATTTAATGCGACTAACACGTTTTCTGGTGTTTTCACCACACCACAGTCCGTTTGATGTGCAGAACCGGAGATAACTTGGTTTTCGTGAGGTTTTAAGCTGAGATATGCATTTTCTGCGATAATCTTGGTGAGTCTTATGTCAGAAGTATGTAGAATCATCTAGATCGCTCTTTTCGAGCTATTTAATGCGAGAAACACGTTTTCTGGTGTATTCAACATTCCACAGAGCGTTTGATATGCAGAACCGGCGATAACTTGGTTTTCGTGAGGTTTCAAGCTGAGATATGCATTTTCTGCGATAATCTTGGTGAGTCTTCTGTCAGAAGTATGTAGAATCATCTAGATCGCTCTTTTCGAGCTATTTAATGCGAGAAACACGTTTTCTGGTGTATTCACCACTCCACAGTACGTTTGATGTGCAGAACCGGAGATAACTTGGTTTTCGTGAGGTTTCAAGCTGAGATATGCATTTTCTGCGATAATATTGCTGAGACTTCAGTCAGAAGGATGCACAATCATCTAGATCGCTCGTTTCGAGCTATCTAATGCGAAAAAACAATTTTTCTGGTGTTTTCAACATTCCACAGTGCGTTTGATATGCAGAACCGGCGATATCTTGGTTTTCGTGGGTTTTCAAGCTGAGATATGAATTTTCTGCGATACTCTTGGTGAGACTTCTGTCAGAAGTATGCAGAATCTTCGAGAACGCTCTTCTCGAGCTGCTTAATGCGAGAAATACGTTTTCTGGTGTTTTCACCACTCCACAGTACGTTTGACATGCAGAACCGGAGATATCTTGGTTTCGGTCGGGTTTCAAGCTGAGATATGCATTTTCTACGATATTCTTGGTGAGACTTCTGTCGGAAGTATGCAGAATCATCTAGATCGCTCTTTTCGAGCTATTTAAATCGAGAAACACGTTTTCTGGTGTTTTCGCCGCCCCACAGTCCGTTTGATGTGCAGAAACGGAGATAACTTGGTTTTCGTGAGGTTTCAAGCTGAGATATGCATTTTCTGCGATAATCTTGGTGAGACTTCAGTCAGAAGCATGCAGAATCTTCGAGATCGCTCTTTTCGAGCTATTTAATGTGAAAAAACAAGTTTTCTGGTGTTTTCAACATTCCACAGTGCGTTTGATATGCAGAACCGGCGACATCTTGATTTTCGTGGTGTTTCCAGCTGAGATATGCATTTTCTGCGATAATCTTGGTGAGTCTTCTGTCAGAAGTATGTAGAATCATCTAGATCGCTCTTTTCGAGCTATTTAATGCGAGAAACACGTTTTCTGGTGTATTCACCACTCCACAGTACGTTTGACATGCAGAACCGGAGATATCTTGGTTTCGGTCGGGTTTCAAGCTGAGATATGCATTTTCTACGATAATCTTGGTGAGACTTCTGTCAGAAGTATGCAGAAACTTCGAGAACGCTCTTTTCGAGCTACATAATACGGGAAACACGTTATCTGGTGTTTTCACCACTCCACAGTACGTTTGATGTGCAGAACCGGAGATAACTTGGTTTTCGTGAGGTTTCAATCTGGGATATGGATTTTCTGCGATAATCTTGGTGAGACTTCATTCAGAAGTATGCAGAATCATCTAGATCGCTCTTTTCGAGCTATTTAATGCGAGAAACACGTTATCTGGGTTTTTCACCACTCCACAGTACGTTTGATGTGCAGAACCGGAGATAACTTGGTTTTCGTGAGGTTTCAAGCTGAGATATGCATTTTCTGCGATAATATTGCTGAGACTTCAGTCAGAAGGATGCACAATCATCTAGATCGCTCGTTTCGAGCTATTTAATGCGAAAAAACAATTTTTCTGGTGTTTTCAACATTCCACAGTGCGTTTGATATGCAGAACCGGCGATATCTTGGTTTTCGTGGGTTTTCAAGCTGAGATATGAATTTTCTGCGATACTCTTGGTGAGACTTCTGTCAGAAGTATGCAGAATCTTCGAGAACGCTCTTTTCGAGCTGCTTAATGCGAGAAATACGTTTTCTGGTGTTTTCACCACTCCACAGTACGTTTGACATGCAGAACCGGAGATATCTTGGTTTCGGTCGGGTTTCAAGCTGAGATATGCATTTTCTACGATATTCTTGGTGAGACTTCTGTCGGAAGTATGCAGAATCTGCGAGAACGCTCTTTTCGAGCTACTTAATGCGAGAAACACGTTTTCTGGTGCTTTCACCACACCACAGTCCGTTTGATGCGCTGAACCGGAGATAACTTGGTTTTTGGTGAGGTTTCAAGCTGAGATATGCATTTTCTGCGATCATCTTGGTGAGACTTCAGTCAGAAGTATGCAGAATCATCTAGATCGCTCTTTTCGAGCCATTTAAATCGAGAAACACGGTTTCTGGTGTTTTCGCCACCCCACAGTGCGTTTGATATGCAGAACCGGCGATATATTGGTTTCTGTCCGGTATCAAGCTGAGATATGCATTTTCTGCGATAACCTTGGTGAGACTTCTGTCAGAAGTATGCAGAATCATCTAGATCGCTCTTTTCGAGCTATTTAATGCGACTAACACGTTTTCTGGTGTTTTCACCACACCACAGTCCGTTTGATGTGCAGAACCGGAGATAACTTGGTTTTCGTGAGGTTTTAAGCTGAGATATGCATTTTCTGCGATAATATTGGTGAGACGTCAGTCAGAAGTATGCAGAATCATCTAGATCGCTCGTTTCGAGCTATTTAATGCGAAAAAACAAGTTTTCTGGTGTTTTCAACATTCCACAGTGCGTTTGATATGCAGAACCGGCGATATCTTGATTTTAGTGGTGTTTCCAGCTGAGATATGCATTTTCTGCGATAATCTTGGGGAGTCTTCTGTCAGAAGTATGTAGAATCATCTAGATCGCTCTTTTCGAGCTATTTAATGCGAGAAACACGTTTTCTGGTGTTTTCACCACACCACAGTCCGTTTGATGTGCAGAACCGGAGATAACTTGGTTTTCGTGAGGTTTTAAGCTGAGATATGCATTTTCTGCGATAATATTGGTGAGACGTCAGTCAGAAGTATGCAGAATCATCTAGATCGCTCGTTTCGAGCTATTTAATGCGAAAAAACAAGTTTTCTGGTGTTTTCAACATTCCACAGTGCGTTTGATATGCAGAACCGGCGATATCTTGATTTTAGTGGTGTTTCCAGCTGAGATATGCATTTTCTGCGATAATCTTGGGGAGTCTTCTGTCAGAAGTATGTAGAATCATCTAGATCGCTCTTTTCGAGCTATTTAATGCGAGAAACACGTTTTCTGGTGTATTCACCACTCCACAGTACGTTTGACATGCAGAACCAGAGATATCTTGGTTTCGGTCGGGTTTCAAGCTGAGATATGCATTTTCTACGATAATCTTGGTGAGACTTCTGTCAGAAGTATGCAGAATCTTCGAGAACGCTCTTTTCTAGCTATTTAATGCGACAAACACGTTTTCTGGTGTTTTCACCACACCACAGTCCGTTTGATGTGCAGAACCGGAGATAACTTGGTTTTCGTGAGGTTTTAAGCTGAGATATGCATTTTCTGCGATAATATTGGTGAGACTTCAGTCAGAAGTATGCAGAATCATCTAGATCGCTCGTTTCGAGCTATTTAATGCGAAAAAACAAGTTTTCTGGTGTTTTCAACACTCCGCAGTGCGTTTGATATGCAGAACCGGCGATATCTTGATTTTAGTGGTGTTTCCAGCTGAGATATGCATTTTCTGCGATAATCTTTGTGAGTCTTCTGTCAGAAGTATGTAGAATCATCTAGATCGCTCTTTTCGAGCTATTTAATGCGAGAAACACGTTTTCTGGTGTATTCACCACTCCACAGTACGTTTGACATGCAGAACCGGAGATATCTTGGTTTCGGTCGGGTTTCAAGCTGAGATATGCATTTTCTACCATAATCTTGGTGAGACTTCTGTCAGAAGTATGCAGAATCTTCGAGAACGCTCTTTTCGAGCTACATAATACGGGAAACACGATATCTGGTGTTTTCACCACTCCACAGTACGTTTGATGTGCAGAACCGGAGATAACTTGGTTTTCGTGAGGTTTCAAGCTGAGATATGTATTTTCTGCGATAATCTTGGTGAGACTTCATTCAGAAGTATGCAGAATCATCTAGATCGCTCTTTTCGAGCTATTTAATGCGAGAAACACGTTATCTGGGTTTTTCACCACTCCACAGTACGTTTGATGTGCAGAACCGGAGATAACTGGGTTTTCGTGAGGTTTCAAGCTGAGATATGCATTTTCTGCGATAATATTGCTGAGACTTCAGTCAGAAGGATGCAGAATCATCTAGATCGCTCGTTTCGAGCTATTTAATGCGAAAAAACAATTTTTCTGGTGTTTTCAACATTCCACAGTGCGTTTGATATGCAGAACAGGCGATATCTTGGTTTTCGTGGGTTTTCAAGCTGAGATATGAATTTTCTGCGATACTCTTGGTGAGACTTCTGTCAGAAGTATGCAGAATCTTCGAGAACGCTCTTTTCGAGCTGCTTAATGCGAGAAATACGTTTTCTGGTGTTTTCACCACTCCACAGTACGTTTGACATGCAGAACCGGAGATATCTTGGTTTCGGTCGGGTTTCAAGCTGAGATATGCATTTTCTACGATATTCTTGGTGAGACTTCTGTCGGTAGTATGCAGAATCTCCGAGAACGCTCTTTTCGAGCTACTTAATGCGAGAAACACGTTTTCTGGTGCTTTCACCACACCACAGTCCGTTTGATGCGCTGAACCGGAGATAACTTGGTTTTTGGTGAGGTTTCAAGCTGAGATATGCATTTTCTGCGATCATCTTGGTGAGACTTCAGTCAGAAGTATGCAGAATCATCTAGATCGCTCTTTTCGAGCCATTTAAATCGAGAAACACGGTTTCTGGTGTTTTCGCCACCCCACAGTGCGTTTGATATGCAGAACCGGCGATATATTGGTTTCTGTCGGGTTTCAAGCTGAGATATGCATTTTCTGCGATAACCTTGGTGAGACTTCTGTCAGAAGTATGCAGAATCATCTAGATCGCTCTTTTCGAGCTATTTAATTCGAGAAACACGTTTTCTGGTGTTTTCACCACACCACAGTGCGTTTGATGTGCGGAACCGGAGATAACTTGGTTTTCGTGTGGTTTCAAGCTGAGATATGCATTTTCTGCGATAACCTTGGTGAGACTTCTGTCAGAAGTATGCAGAATCATCTAGATCGCTCTTTTCGAGCTATTTAATTCGAGAAACACGTTTTCTGGAGTTTTCACCACACCACAGTCCGTTTGATGTGCAGTACCGGAGATAACTTGGTTTTCGTGTGGTTTCAAGCTGAGATATGCATTTTCTGCGATAATCTTGGTGAGACTTCAGTCAGAAGTATGCAGAATCTTCGAGATCGCACTTTTCGAGCTATTTAATGTGAAAAAACAAGTTTTCTGGTGTTTTCAACATTCCACAGTGCGTTTGATATGCAGAACCGGCGATATCTTGATTTTCGTGGTGTTTCCAGCTGAGATATGCATTTTCTGCGATAATCTTGGTGAGTCTTCTGTCAGTAGTATGTAGAATCATCTAGATCGCTCTTTTCGAGCTATTTAATGCGAGAAACACGTTTTCTGGTGTATTCACCACTCCACAGTACGTTTGACATGCAGAACCAGAGATATCTTGGTTACGGTCGGGTTTCAAGCTGAGATATGCATTTTCTACGATAATCTTGGTGAGACTTCTGTCAGAAGTATGCAGAATCTTCGAGAACGCTCTTTTCGAGCCATTTAATGCGAGAAACACGTTTTCTGGTGTTTTCACCACACCACAGTCCGTTTGATGTGCAGAGCCGGAGATAACTTGGTTTTCGTGAGGTTTTAAGCTGAGATATGCATTTTCTGCGATAATCTTGGTGAGACTTCTGTCAGAAGTATGCAGAATCTTCGAGAACGCTCTTTTCGAGCCATTTAATGCGAGAAACACGTTTTCTGGTGTTTTCACCACACCACAGTCCGTTTGATGTGCAGAGCCGGAGATAACTTGGTTTTCGTGAGGTTTCAAGCTGAGATATGCATTTTCTGCGACAATATTGCTGATACTTCAGTCAGAAGGATGCTGAATCATCTAGATCGCTCGTTTCGAGCTATTTAATGCGAAAAAACAAGTTTTCTGGTGTTTTCAACATTCCACAGTGCGTTTGATATGCAGAACCGGCGATATCTTGCTTTTCGTGGGGTTTCAAGCTGAGATATGAATTTTCTGCGATACTCTTGGTGAGACTTCTGTCAGAAGTATGCAGAATTTTCGAGAACGCTCTTTTCGAGCTGCTTAGTGCGAGAAATACGTTTTCTGGTGTTTTCACCACTCCACAGTACGTTTGATGTGCAGAACCGGAGATAACTTGGTGTTCGTGAGATTTCAAGCTGAGATATGGATTTTCTGCGATGATGTTGGTGAGACTTCAGTCAGAAGTATGCAGAATCATTTAGATCACTCTTTTCGAGCTATTTAATGTGAAAAAACAAGTTTTCTGGTGTTTTCAACATTCCACAGTGCGTTTTAAAGGCAGAACCGGCGATATCTTGATTTTCGTGGTGTTTCCAGCTGAGATATGCATTTTCTGCGATAATCTTGGTGAATCTTCTGTCAGAAGTATGCATAATCATCGAAATCCCTCTTTGCGAGATATTTAATGCGAGAAACACGTTATCTGGTGTTTTCACCACTCCACAGTGCGTTTGATATGCAGAACCGGCGACATCTTGGATTTCGTAGGGTTTCAAGCTGAGATATGCATTTTCTACGATAATCTTGGTGAGACTTCTGTCAGAAGTATGCAGAATTTTCGAGAACGCCCTTTTCGAGCTATTTAATGTGAAAAAACAGGTTTTCTGGTGTTTTCAACATTCCACAGTGCGTTTTAAAGGCAGAACCGGCGATATCTTGATTTTCGTGGTGTTTCCAGCTGAGATATGCATTTTCTGCGATAATCTTGGTGACACTTCTGTCAGAAGTATGCAGAATCATCTAGATCGCTCTTTTCGAGCTATTTAATTCGAGAAACACGTTATCTGGTTGTTTTCACCACTCCACAGTGTGTTTGATATGCAGAAGCGGCGACATCTTGATTTTCGTGAGGTTTCAAGCTGAGATATGCATTTTCTGCGATAATCTTGGTGCGACTTCAGTCAGAAGTATGCAGAATCATCGAGATCGCTCTGCTCGAGCTATTTAATGCGAGAAACACGTTTTCTGGTGTATTCACCACTCCACAGTACGTTTGACATGCAGAATCGGCGAAATCTTGGTTTTCGTGGGTTTTCAAGCTGAGATATGAATTTTCTTTGATAATCTTGGTGAGACTTCAGTCAGAAGTATGCAGAATCATCGAGATCGCTCCTTTCGAGCTATTTAATGCGAGAAACACGTTATCTGGTGTTTTCACCACTCCACAGTGCGTTTGATATGCAGAACCGGCGACATCTTGGATTTCGTCGGGTTTCAAGCTGAGATATGCATTTTCAACGATAATCTTGGTGAGACTTCTGTCAGAAGTATGCAGAATATTCGAGAACGCTCTTTTCGATCTACTTAATGCGAGAAACACGTTTTCTGGTGCTTTCACCACACCACAGTCCGTTTGATGCGCAGAACCGGAGATAACTTGGTTTTTGGTGAGGTTTCAAGCTGAGATATGAATATTCTGCGATAATCTTGGTGAGACTTCAGTCAGAAGTATGCAGAATCATCGAGATCGCTCTTTTCGAGCAATTTAATGTGAAAAAACTAGTTTTCTGGTGTTATCAACATTCCACAGAGCGTTTTATATGCAGAACCGGCGATATCTTGATTTTCGTGGTGTTTCCAGCTGAGATATGCATTTTCTGCGATAATCTTGGTGAGCCTTCTGTCAGAAGTATGCATAATCATCAAGATCCTTCTTTGCGAGCTATTTAATGCGAGAAACACGTTATCTGGTGTTTTCACCACTCCACAGTGCGTTTGATATGCAGAACCGGCGACATCTTGGATTCCGTCGGGTATCAAGCTGAGATATGCATTTTCTACGATAATCTTGGTGAGACTTCAGTGATAAGTGTGCAGAATCATCTAGATCTCTCGTTTCGACCTATTTAATGCGAAAAAACAAGTTTTCTGGTGTTTTCACCACTCCACAGTACGTTTGACATGCAGAACCGGCGACATCTTGATTTTCGTGAGATTTCAAGCTGAGATATGCATTTTCTGCTATATTATTGGTGAGATTTCAGTCAGAAGTATGCAGAATCATCTAGATCGCTCTTTTCGAGCTATCTAATGCGAAAAAACAAGATTTCTGGTGTTTTCAACATTCCACAGAGCGTTTTATATGCAGAACCGGCGACATCTTGGCTTTCGTCGGGTATCAAGCTGAGATATGCATTTTCAACGATAATCTTGGTGAGACTTCTGTCAGAAGTATGCAGAATCATCGGGATCGCTCTTTTCGAGCTATTTAATGCGAGAAACACGTTGTCTAGTTGTTTTCACGACTCCACAGTGGGTTTGATATGCAGAACCGGCGACATCTTGATTTTCGTGAGATTTCAAGCTGAGATATGCATTTTCTGCTATAATATTAGTGAGATTTCAGTCAGAAGTATGCAGAATCATCTAGATCGCTCGTTTCGAGCTATCTAATGCGAAAAAACAAGATTTCTGATGTTTTCAACATTCCACAGCGCGTTTGATATGCAGAAACGGCGACATCTTGGATTTCGTCGGGTTTCAAGCTGAGATATGCATTTTCTACGATAACCTTGGTGAGACTTCTGTCAGAAGTATGCAGAACCATCTAGATCGCTCTTTTCGAGCTATTTAATGTGAAAAAACAAATTTTCTGGTGTTGTCAACATTCCACAGAGCGTTTTATATGCAGAACCGGCGACATCTTGGCTTTTGTCGGGTATCAAGCTAAAGTTATGCATTTTCAACGATAATCTTGGTGAGACTTCTGTCAGAAGTATGCAGAATCATCTGTATCGCTCTTTTCGAGCTATTTAATGCGAGAAACACGTTGTCTAGATGTTTTCACGACTCCACAGTGGGTTTGATATGCAGAACCGGCGACATCTTGATTTTCGTGAGATTTCAAGCTGAGATATGCATTTTCTGCTATAATATTAGTGAGATTTCAGTCAGAAGTATGCAGAATCATCTAGATCGCTCGTTTCGAGCTATCTAATGCGAAAAAACAAGATTTCTGGTGTTTTCAACATTCCACAGCGCGTTTGATATGCAGAAACGGCGACATCTTGGATTTCGTCGGGTTTTAAGCTGAGATATGCATTTTCTACGATAACCTTGGTGGGACTTCTGTCAGAAGTATGCAGAACCATCTAGATCGCTCTTTTCGAGCTATTTAATGTGAAAAAACAAATTTTCTGGTGTTGTCAACATTCCACAGAGCGTTTTATATGCAGAACCGGCGACATCTTGGCTTTCGTCGGGTATCAAGCTAAAGTTATGCATTTTCAACGATAATCTTGGTGAGACTTCTGTCAGAAGTATGCAGAATCATCGGGATCGCTCTTTTCGAGCTATTTAATGCGAGAAACACGTTTTCTGGTGTATTCACCACTCCACAGTACGTTTGATGTGCAGAACCGGAGATAACTTGGTTTTCGTGAGGTTTCAAGCTGAGATATGGATTTTCTGCGATAATCTTGGTGAGACTACAGTCAGAAGTATGCAGAATCATCTAGATCGCTCTTTTCGAGCTATTTAATGCGAGAAACACGTTTTCTGGTGTATTCACCACCCCACAGTACGTTTGACATGCAGAACCGGCGACATCTTGATTTTCGTGAGATTTCAAGCTGAGATATGCATTTTCTGCTATAATATTAGTGAGATTTCAGTCAGAAGTATGCAGAATCATCTAGATCGCTCGTTTCGAGCTATCGAATGCGAAAAAACAAGATTTCTGGTGTTTTCAACATTCCACAGCGCGTTTGATATGCAGAAACGGCGACATCTTGGATTTCGTGAGGTTTCAAGCTGAGATATGGATTTTCTGCGATAATCTTGGTGAGACTTCAGTCAGAAGTATGCAGAATCATCTAGATCGCTCTTTTCGAGCTATTTAATTCGAAAAAACAAGTTTTCTGGTGTATTCACCACCCCACAGTACGTTTGACATGCAGAACCGGCGACATCTTGATTTTCGTGGTGTTTGCAGCTGAGATATGCATTTTCTACAATAACCATGGTGAGTCTTCTGTCAGAAGTATGCAGAATCATTTAGATCGCTCTTTTCGAGCTATTTAATGCGAGAAACACGTTTTCTGGTGTATTCACCACTCCACAGTACGTTTGATGTGCAGAACCGGAGATAACTTGGTTTTCGTGAGGTTTCAAGCTGAGATATGGATTTTCTGCGATAATCTTGGTGAGACTACAGTCAGAAGTATGCAGAATCATCTAGATCGCTCTTTTCGAGCTATTTAATGCGAGAAACACGTTTTCTGGTGTATTCACCACCCCACAGTACGTTTGACATGCAGAACCGGCGACATCTTGGATTTCGTCGGGGTTCAAGCTGAGATATGCATTTTCTACGATAATCTTGGTGAGACTTCTGTCAGAAGTATCCAGAATCATCTAGATCGCGCTTTTCGAGCTATCGAATGCGAAAAAACAAGATTTCTGGTGTTTTCAACATTCCACAGCGCGTTTGATATGCAGAAACGGCGACATCTTGGATTTCGTGAGGTTTCAAGCTGAGATATGGATTTTCTGCGATAATCTTGGTGAGACTTCAGTCAGAAGTATGCAGAATCATCTAGATCGCTCTTTTCGAGCTATCCAATGCGAAAAAACAAGATTTCTGGTGTTTTCAACATTCCACAGCGCGTTTGATGTGCAGAACCGGAGATAACTTGGTTTTCGTGAGGTTTCAAGCTGAGATATGGATTTTCTGCGATAATCTTGGTGAGACTACAGTCAGAAGTATGCAGAATCTTCGAGATCGCTCTCTTCGAGCTATTTAATGTGAAAAAACAAATTTTCTGGTGTTGTCAACATTCCACAGAGCGTTTTATATGCAGAACCGGCGACATCTTGGCTTTTGTCGGGTATCAAGCTAAAGTTATGCATTTTCAACGATAATCTTGGTGAGACTTCTGTCAGAAGTATGCAGCAAAATCAGGATCGCTCTTTTCGAGCTATTTAATGCGAGAAACACGTTTTCTGGTGTATTCACCACTCCACAGTACGTTTGATGTGCAGCACCGGAGATAACTTGGTTTTCGTGAGGTTTCAAGCTGAGATATGGATTTTCTGCGATCATCTTGGTGAGACTACAGTCAGAAGTATGCAGAATCATCTAGATCGCTCTTTTCGAGCTATTTAATGCGAGAAACACGTTTTCTGGTGTATTCACCACTCCACAGTACGTTTGATGTGCAGAACCGGAGATGACTTGGTTTTCGTGAGGTTTCAAGCTGAGATATGGATTTTCTGCGATAATCTTGGTGAGACTACAGTCAGAAGTATGCAGAATCTTCGAGATCGCTCTCTTCGAGCTATTTAATTTTAAAAAAACTAATTTTCTGGTGTTTTCAACATTCCACAGAGCGTTTTATATGCTGAACCGGCGACATCTTGGCTTTCGTCGGGTATCAAGCTAAAGTTATGCATTTTCAACGATAATCTTGGTGAGACTTCTGTCAGAAGTATGCAGCAAAATCAGGATCGCTCTTTTCGAGCTATTTAATGCGAGAAACACGTTTTCTGGTGTATTCACCACTCCACAGTGCGTTTGATATGCAGAACCGGCGACATCTTGGATTTCGTCGGGGTTCAAACTGAGAAATGCATTTTCTACTATAATCTTGGTGAGTCTTCTGTCAGAAGTATGCAGAATCATCGAGATCCCTCTTTGCGAGCTATTTAATGCGAGAAACACGTTATCTGGTGTTTTCACCACTCCACAGTACGTTTGATGTGCAGAACCGGAGATAACTTGGTTTTCGTGAGGTTCCAAGATGAGATATGGATTTTCTGCGATAATCTTGGTGAGACTTCTTTCAGAAGTATGCAGAATCTTCGAGAACGCTCAATTCGAGCTCCTTAATGCGAGAAACACGTTTTCTGGTGTTTTCACCACTCCACAGTATGTTTGATATGCAGAACCGGCGACATCTTGGTTTTCGTCGGGTTTCAAGCTGAGATATGCATTTTCTACGATAATCTTGGTGAGACTTCTGTCAGAAGTATGCAGAATCTTCGAGATCGCTCTTTTCGAGCTACTTAATGCGAGGAACACGATATCTGGTGTTTTCACCACTCCACAGTGCGTTTGATATGCAGAACCGGCGCCATCTTGGATTTCGCCGGGGTTCAAACTGAGAAATGCATTTTCTACTATAATCTTGGTGAGACTTCTGTCAGAAGTATGCAGAATCATCGAGATCGCTCTTTTCGAGCTATTTAATGCGAGAAACACGTTTTCTGGTGTATTCACCACTCCACAGTACGTTTGACATGCAGAACCGGCGAAATCTTGATTTTCGTGGTGTTTCCAGCTGAGATATGCATTTTCTGCGATAATCTTGGTGAGTCTTCTGTCAGAAGTATGCAGAAACGTCGACATCCCTCTTTGCGAGCTATTTAATGCGAGAAACACGTTATCTGGTGTTTTCACCACTCCACAGTGCGTTTGATATGCAGAACCGTCGACATCTTGGTTTTCGTCGGGTTTCAAGCTGAGATATGCATTTTCTACGATAATCTTGGTGAGACTTCTGTCAGAAGTATGCAGAATTTTCGAGATCGCTCTTTTCGAGCTACTTAATGCGAGAAACACGATATCTGGTGTTTTCACCACTCCACAGTGCGTTTGATATGCAGAACCGGCGACATCTTGGATTTCGTCGGGGTTCAAACTGAAATATGCATTTTCTGCGATAATCTTGGTGAGTCTTCTGTCAGAAGTATGCAGAATCATCGAGATCCCACTTTGCGAGCTATTTAATGCGAGAAACACGTTATCTGGTGTTTTCACCACTTCACAGTTCGTTTGATGTGCAGAACCGGAGATAACTTGGTTTTCGTGAGGTTTCAAGCTGAGATATGCATTTTCTACGATAATCTTGGTGAGACTTCTGTCAGAAGTATGCAGAATCTTCGAGAACGCTCACTTCGAGCTGCTTAATGCGAGAAACACGTTTTCTGGTGTTTTCACCACTGCACAGTATGTTTGATATGCAGAACCTGCGATATCTTGGTTTTCGTGGTGTTTCCAGCTGAGATATGCATTCTCTGCGATAATCTTGGTGAACCTGCTGTCAGAAGTATGCAGAATCATCAAGATCGCTCTTTTCGAGCTATTTAATGCGAGAAACACGTTTTCTGGTGTTTTCACCACTCCACAGTACGTTTGATGTGCAGAACCGGAGATAACTTGGTTTTCGTGAGGTTTCAAGATGAGATATGGATTTTCTGCGATAATCTTGTTGAGACTTCTTTCAGAAGTATGCAGAATCTTCGAGAACGCTCAATTCGAGCTCCTTAATGCGAGAAACACGTTTTCTGGTGTTTTCTCCACTCCACAGTATGTTTGATATGCAGAACCGGCGACATCTTGGTTTTCGTCGGGTTTCAAGCTGAGATATGCATTTTCTACGATAATCTTGGTGAGACTTCTGTCAGAAGTATGCAGAATCTTCGAGATCGCTCTTTTCGAGCTACTTAATGCGAGAAACACGATATCTGGTGTTTTCACCACTCCACAGTGCGTTTGATATGCAGATCCGGCGCCATCTTGGATTTCGTCGCGGTTCAAACTGAGAAATGCATTTTCTACTATAATCTTGGTGAGACTTCTGTCAGAAGTATGCAGAATCATCGAGATCGCTCTTTTCGAGCTATTTAATGCGAGAAACACGTTTTCTGGTGTATTCACCACTCCACAGTACGTTTGACATGCAGAACCGGCGAAATCTTGATTTTCGTGGTGTTTCCAGCTGAGATATGCATTTTCTGCGATAATCTTGGTGAGTCTTCTGTCAGAAGTATGCAGAAACGTCGACATCCCTCTTTGCGAGCTATTTAATGCGAGAAACACGTTATCTGGTGTTTTCACCACTCCACAGTGCGTTTGATATGCAAAACCGGCGACATCTTGGTTTTCGTCGGGTTTCAAGCTGAGATATGCATTTTCTACGATAATCTTGGTGAGACTTCTGTCAGAAGTATGCAGAATCTTCGAGATCGCTCTTATCGAGCTACTTAATGCGAGTAACACGATATCTGGTGTTTTCACCACTCCACAGTGCGTTTGATATGCAGAACCGGCGACATCTTGGATTTCGTCGGGGTTCAAACTGAGAAATGCATTTTCTACTATAATGTTGGTGAGACTTCTGTCAGAAGTATGCAGAATCATCGAGATCGCTCTTTTCGAGCTATTTAATGCGGGAAACACGTTTTCTGGTGTATTCACCACTCCACAGTACGTTTGACATGCAGAACCGGCGAAATCTTGATTTTCGTGGTGTTTCCAGCTGAGATATGCATTTTCTGCGATAATCTTGGTGAGTCTTCTGTCAGAAGTATGCAGAATCATCGAGATCCCTCTTTGCGAGCTATTTAATGCGAGAAACACGTTATCTGGTGTTTTCACCACTTCACAGTTCGTTTGATGTGCAGAACCGGAGATAACTTGGTTTTCGTGAGGTTTCAAGCTGAGATATGCATTTTCTACGATAATCTTGGTGAGACTTCTGTCAGAAGTATGCAGAATCTTCGAGAACGCTCACTTCGAGCTGCTTAATGCGAGAAACACGTTTTCTGGTGTTTTCACCACTCCACAGTATGTTTGATATGCAGAACCTGCGACATCTTGGTTTTCGTCGGGTTTCAAGCTGAGATATGCATTTTCTACGATAATCTTGGTGAGACGTCTGTCAGAAGTATGCAGAATCATCGGGATCGCACTTTTCGAGCTATTTCATGCGAGAAACACGTTATATGGCTGTTTTCACCACTCCACAGTGCGTTTGATATGCATAACCGGCGATATCTTGATTTTCGTGGTGTTTCCAGCTGAGATATGCATTCTCTGCGATTATCTTGGTGAGCCTGCTGTCAGAAGTATGCAGAATCATCAAGATCGCTCTTTTCGAGCTATTTAATGCGAGAAACACGTTTTCTGGTGTTTTCACCACTCCACAGTACGTTTGATGTGCAGAACCGGAGAAAACTTGGTTTTCGTGAGGTTTCAAGATGAGATATGGATTTTCTGCGATAATCTTGGTGAGACTTCTTTCAGAAGTATGCAGAATCTTCGAGAACGCTCAATTCGAGCTCCTTAATGCGAGAAACACGTTTTCTGGTGTTTTCACCACTCCACAGTATGTTTGATATGCAGAACCGGCGACATCTTGGTTTTCGTCGGGTTTCAAGCTGAGATATGCATTTTCTACGATAATCTTGGTGAGACTTCTGTCAGAAGTATGCAGAATCTTCGAGATCGCTCTTTTCGAGCTACTTAATGCGAGAAACACGATATCTGGTGTTTTCACCACTCCACAGTGCGTTTGATATGCAGAACCGGCGCAATCTTGGATTTCGTCGGGGTTCAAACTGAGAAATGCATTTTCTACTATAATCTTGGTGAGACTTCTGTCAGAAGTATGCAGAATCTTCGAGATCGCTCTTTTCGAGCTATTTAATGCGAGAAACACGTTTTCTGGTGTATTCACCACTCCACAGTACGTTTGACATGCAGAACCGGCGAAATCTTGATTTTCGTGGTGTTTCCAGCTGAGATATGCATTTTCTGCGATAATCTTGGTGAGTCTTCTGTCAGAAGTATGCAGAAACGTCGACATCCCTCTTTGCGAGCTATTTAATGCGAGAAACACGTTATCTGGTGTTTTCACCACTCCACAGTGCGTTTGATATGCAGAACCGGCGACATCTTGGTTTTCGTCGGGTTTCAAGCTGAGATATGCATTTTCTACGATAATCTTGGTGAGACTTCTGTCAGAAGTATGCAGAATCTTCGAGATCGCTCTTTTCGAGCTACTTAATGCGAGAAACACGATATCTGGTGTTTTCACCACTCCACAGTGCGTTTGATATGCAGAACCGGCGACATCTTGGATTTCGTCGGGGTTCAGACTGAGAAATGCATTTTCTACTATAATGCTGGTGAGACTTCTGTCAGAAGTATGCAGAATCATCGAGATCGCTCTTTTCGAGCTATTTAATGCGAGAAACACGTTTTCTGGTGTATTCACCACTCCACAGTACGTTTGACATGCAGAACCGGCGAAATCTTGATTTTCGTGGTGTTTCCAGCTGAGATATGCATTTTCTGCGATAATCTTGGTGAGTCTTCTGTCAGAAGTATGCAGAAACGTCGACATCCCTCTTTGCGAGCTATTTAATGCGAGAAACACGTTATCTGGTGTTTTAACCACTCCACAGTGCGTTTGATATGCAGAACCGACGACATCTTGGCTTTCGTCGGGTATCAAGCTGAGATATGCATTTTCTGCGATAATCTTGGTGAGTCTTCTGTCAGAAGTATGCAGAATCATCTAGATCGCTCTTTTCGGGCTATTTAATGCGAGAAACACGTTTTCTGGTGTATTCACCACCCCACAGTACGTTTGACATGCAGAACCGGAGATATCTTGGTTTCGGTCGGGTTTCAAGCTGAGATATGCATTTTCTACGATAATCTTGGTGAGACTTCTGACAGAAGTATGCAGAATCATCGGGATCGCTCTTTTGGAGCTACTTAATGCGAGATACACGTTTTCTGGTGTTTTCACCACTCCACGGTGCGTTTGATATGCAGAACCGGCGACATCTTGGATTTCGTCGGGGTTCAAACTGAGAAATGCATTTTCTACTATAATCTTGGTGAGACTTCTGTCAGAAGCATGCAGAACCTTCGAGATCGCTCTTTGCGAGCTACTTAATGCGAGAAACAAGATTTCGGTTGTTTTCACCACTCCACAGTGCGTTTGATATGCAGAACCGGCGACATCTTGGATTTCGTCGGGGTTCAATCTGAGATATGCATTTTCTGCGATAATCTTGGTGAGTTTTCTGTCAGAAGTATGCAGAATCATCGAGATCCCTCTTTGCGAGCTATTTAATGCGAGAAACACTTTATCTGGTGTTTTCACCACTCCACAGTACGTTTGATGTGCAGAACCGGAAATAACTTGGATTTCGTCGGGGTTCAAACTGAGATATGCATTTTCTACGATAATCTTGATGAGACTTCTGTCAGAAGCATACCTAATCATCGGGATCGCTCTTTTCGAGCTATTTAATGCGAGAAACACGTTATCTGGTGTTTTCACCACTCCACAGTGCGTTTGATATGCAGAACCGACGACATCTTGGCTTTCGTCGGGTATCAAGCTGAGATATGCATTTTCTGCGATAATCTTGGTGAGTCTTCTGTCAGAAGTATGCAGAATCATCTAGATCGCTCTTTTCGAGCTATTTAATGCGAGAAACACGTTTTCTGGTGTTTTCACCACTCCACAGTACGTTTGACATGCAGAACCGGCGAAATCTTAATTTTCGTGGTGTTTCCAGCTGAGATATGCATTTTCTGCGATAATCTTGGTGAGTCTTCTGTCAGAAGTATGCAGAAACGTCGACATCCCTCTTTGCGAGCTATTTAATGCGAGAAACACGTTATCTGGTGTTTTCACCACTCCACAGTACGTTTGATGTGCAGAACCGGCGACATCTTGGATTTCGTCAGGGTTCAAACTGAGAAATGCATTTTCTACGATAATCATGGTGAGACTTCTGTCAGAAGTATGCAGAATCTTCGAGATCGCTCTTTGCGAGCTACTTAATGCGAGAAACACGATTTTGGGTGTTTTCACCACTCCACAGTGCGTTTGATATGCAGAACCGGCGACATCTTGGTTTCGGTCGGGTTTCAAGCTGAGATATGCATTTTCTACGATAATCTTGGTGAGTCTTCTGTCAGAAGTATGCAGAATCATCTAGATCGCTCTTTTCGAGCTATTTAATGCGAGAAACACGTTTTCTGGTGTATTCACCACCCCACAGTACGTTTGACATGCAGAACCGGAGATATCTTGGTTTCGGTCGGGTTTCAAGCTGAGATATGCATTTTCTACGATAATCTTGGTGAGACTTCTGTCAGAAGTATGCAGAATCATCGAGATCCCTCTTTGCGAGCTATTTAATGCGAGAAACACGTTTTCTGGTGTATTCACCACTCCACAGTGCGTTTGACATGCAGAACCGGAGATATCTTGGTTTCGGTCGGGATTCAAGCTGTGATATGCATTTTCTACGATAATCTTGGTGAGACTTCTGTCAGAAGTATGCAGAATCTTCGAGATCGCTCAGTTCGAGCTACTTAATGCGAGAAACACGATATCTGGAGTTTTCACCACTCCACGGTGCGTTTGATATGCAGAACCGGCGACATCTTGGATTTCGTCGGGGTTCAAACTGAGAAATGCATTTTCTACGATAATCATGGTGAGACTTCTGTCAGAAGTATGCAGAATCTTCGAGATCGCTCTTTGCGAGCTACTTAATGCGAGAAACACGATTTCGGGTGTTTTCACCACTCCACAGTGCGTTTGATATGCAGAACCGGCGACATCTTGGATTTCGTCGGGGTTCAAACTGAGATATGCATTTTCTACTATAATCTTGGTGAGACTTCTGTCAGAAGTATGCAGAATCATCGAGATCGCTCTTTTCGAGCTATTTAATGCGAGAAACACAATTTCGGGTGTTTTCGCCACTCCACAGTGCGTTTGATATGCAGAACCGGCGATATCTTGGATTTCGTCGGGGTTCAAACTGAGATATGGATTTTCTGCGATAATCTTGGTGAGTCTTCTGTCAGAAGTATGCAGAATCATCGAGATCCCTCTTTGCGAGCAATTTAATGCGAGAAACACGTTATCTGGTGTTTTCACCACTCCACAGTACGTTTGATGTGCAGAACCGGAGATAACTTGGTTTTCGTGAGGTATCAAGCTGAGATATGCATTTTCTGCGATAATATTGGTGAGACTTCAGTCAGAAGTATGCAGAATCATCTAGATCGCTCGTTTCGAGCTATTTAATGCGAAAAAACAAGTTTTCTGGTGTTTTCAACATTCCACAGTGCGTTTGATATGCAGAACCGGAAATATCTTGATTTTCGTGGTGTTTCCAGCTGAGATATGCATTTTCTGCGATAATCTTGGTGAGTCTTCTGTCAGAAGTATGCAGAAACATCTAGATCCCTCTTTGCGAGCTATTTAATGCGAGAAACACGTTATCTGGTGTTTTCACCACTCCACAGTTGCGTTTGATATGCAGAACCGGCGAAATCTTGATTTTCTTGGTGTATCCAGCTGAGATATGCATTTTCTACGATAATCTTGGTGAGACTTCTGTCAGAAGTATGCAGAATCTTCGAGATCGCTCTTTTCGAGCTAGTTAATGCGAGAAACACGATTTCGGGTGTTTTCACCACTCCACAGTGCGTTTGATATGCAGAACCGGCGACATCTTGGATTTCGTCGGGGTTCAAACTGAGATATGCATTTTCTGCGATAATCTTGGTGAGACTTCTGTCAGAAGTATGCAGAATCTTCGAGAACGCTCATTTCGAGCTGCTTAATGCGAGAAACACGTTTTCTGGTGTTTTCACCACTCCACAGTACGTTTGATATGCAGACCCGGGTATATCTTGATTTTCGTGGTGTTTCCAGCTGAGATATGCATTTTCTACGATTATCTTTGTGAGACTTCTGTCAGAAGTATGCAGAATCTTCGAGATCGCTCTTTGCGAGCTACTTAATGCAAGAAATACGATTTCGGGTGTTTTCACCACTCCACAGTGCGTTTGGTATGCAGAACCGGCGACATCTTGGATTTCGTCGGGGTTCAAACTGAGATACGCATTTTCTGCGATAATCTTGGTGAGTCTTCTGTCAGAAGTATGCAGAATCATCGAGATCCCTCTTTGCGAGCTATTTAATGCGAGAAACACGTTATCTGGTGTTTTCACCACTCCACAGTACGTTTGATGTGCAGAACCGGAGATAACTTGGTTTTCGTGAGGTTTCAAGCTGAGATATGCATTTTCTGCGATAATATTTGTGAGACTTCAGTCAGAAGTATGCAGAATCATCGAGATCCCTCTTTGCGAGCTATTTAATGCGAGAAACACGTTTTCTGGTGTATTCACCACTCCACAGTACGTTTGACATGCAGAACCGGCGAAATCTTGATTTTCTTGGTGTTTCCTGCTGAGATATGCATTTTCTGCGATAATCTTGGTGAGCCTTCTGTCAGAAGTATGCAGAAACATCGAGATCCCTCTTTGCGAGCTATTTAATGCGAGAAACACGTTTTCTGGTGTATTCACCACTCCACAGTACGTTTGACATGCAGAACCGGCGAAATCTTGATTTTCTTGGTGTTTCCTGCTGAGATATGCATTTTCTGCGATAATCTTGGTGAGCCTTCTGTCAGAAGTATGCAGAAACATCGAGATCCCTCTTTGCGAGCTATTTAATGCGAGAAACACGTTATCTGGTGTTTTCACCACTCCACAGTGCGTTTGATATGCAGAACCGGCGACATCTTGGATTTCGTCGGGTTTCAAGCTGAGATATGCATTTTCTACGATAATCTTGGTGAGACTTCTGTCAGAAGTATGCAGAATCTTCGAGATCGCTCTTTTCGAGCTAGTTAATGCGAGAAACACGATTTCGGGTGTTTTCACCACTCCACAGTGCGTTTGATATGCAGAACCGGCGACATCTTGGATTTCGTCGGGGTTCAAACTGAGATATGCATTTTCTGCGATAATCTTGGTGAGTCTTCTGTCAGAAGTATGCAGAATCTTCGAGAACGCTCATTTCGAGCTGCTTAATGCGAGAAACATGTTTTCTGGTGTTTTCACCACTCCACAGTACGTTTGATATGCAGACCCGGGTATATCTTGATTTTCGTGGTGTTTCCAGCTGAGATATGCATTTTCTACGATTATCTTTGTGAGACTTCTGTCAGAAGTATGCAGAATCTTCGAGATCGCTCTTTGCGAGCTACTTAATGCAAGAAATACGATTTCGGGTGTTTTCACCACTCCACAGTGCGTTTGATATGCAGAACCGGCGACATCTTGGATTTCGTCGGGGTTCAAACTGAGATACGCATTTTCTGCGATAATCTTGGTGAGTCTTCTGTCAGAAGTATGCAGAATCTTCGAGAACGCTCATTTCGAGCTGCTTAATGCGAGAAACACGTTATCTGGTGTTTTCACCACTCCACAGTACGTTTGACATGCAGAACCGGCGAAATCTTGATTTTCTTGGTGTATCCAGCTGAGATATGCATTTTCTGCGATAATCTTGGTGAGCCTTCTGTCAGAAGTATGCAGAAACATCGATATCCCTCTTTGCGAGCTATTTAATGCGAGAAACACGTTATCTGGTGTTTTCACCACTCCACAGTGCGTTTGATATGCAGAACCGGCGACATCTTGGATTTCGTCGGGTTTCAAGCTGAGATATGCATTTTCTACGATTATCTTTGTGAGACTTCTGTCAGAAGTATGCAGAATCTTCGAGATCGATCTTTGCGAGCTACTTAATGCGAGAAATACGATTTCGGGTGTTTTCACCACTCCACAGTGCGTTTGATATGCAGAACCGGCGACATGTTGGATTTCGTCGGGGTTCAAACTGAGATATGCATTTTCTGCGATAATCTTGGTGAGTCTTCTGTCAGAAGTATGCAGAATCATCGAGATCCCTCTTTGCGAGCTATTTAATGCGAGAAACACGTTTTCTGGTGTATTCACCACTCCACAGTACGTTTGACATGCAGAACCGGGGAAATCTTGATTTTCTTGGTGTTTCCAGCTGAGATATGCATTTTCTGCGATAATCTTGGTGAGCCTTCTGTCAGAAGTATGCAGAAACATCGAGATCCCTCTTTGCGAGCTATTTAATGCGAGAAACACGTTATCTGGTGTTTTCACCACTCCACAGTGCGTTTGATATGCAGAACCGGCGACATCTTGGATTTCGTCGGGGTTCAAACTGAGATATGCATTTTCTGCGATAATCTTGGTGAGTCTTCTGTCAGAAGTATGCAGAATCATCGAGATCCCTCTTTGCGAGCTATTTAATGCGAGAAACACGTTATCTGGTGTTTTCACCACTCCACAGTACGTTTGATTTGCAGAACCGGAGATAACTTGGTTTTCGTGAGGTTTCAAGCTGAGATATGCATTTTCTACGATAATCTTGGTGAGACTTCTGTCAGAAGTATGCAGAATCTTCGAGAACGCTCATTTCGAGCTGCTTAATGCGAGAAACACGTTTTCTGGTGTATTCACCACTCCACAGTACGTTTGATGTGCAGAACCGGAGATAACCTGGTTTTCGTGAGGTTTCAAGCTGAGATATGGATTTTCTGCGATAATCTTGGTGAGACTTCAGTCAGAAGTATGCAGAATCATCTAGATCGCTCTTTTCGAGCTATTTAATGCGAAAAAACAAGTTTTCTGGTGTTTTCAACATTCCACAGTGCGTTTTATATGCAGAACCGGCGATATCTTGATTTTCGTGGTGTTTCCAGCTGAGATATTCATTTTCTGCGATAATCTTGGTGAGTCTTCTGTCAGAAGTATGCAGAATCATCGAGATCGCTCTTTTCGAGCTATTTAATGCGAGAAACACGTTTTCTGGTGTATTCACCACTCCACAGTACGTTTGATGTGCAGAACCGGAGATAACCTGGTTTTCGTGAGGTTTCAAGCTGAGATATGCATTTTCTGCGATAATATTTGTGAGACTTCAGTCAGAAGTATGCAGAATCATCTAGATCGCTCGTTTCGAGCAATTTAATGCGAAAAAACAAGTTTTCTGGTGTTTTCACCACTCCACAGTGCGTTTGATATGCAGAACCGGCAATATCTTGATTTTCGTGGTGTTTTCAGCTGAGATATGCATTTTCTGCGATAATCTTTATGAGTCTTCTGTCAGAAGTATGTAGAATCATCTAGATCGCTCTTTGCGAGCTACTTAATGCGAGAAATACGATTTCGGGTGTTTTCACCACTCCACAGTGCGTTTGATATGCAGAACCGGCGACATGTTGGATTTCGTCGGGGTTCAAACTGAGATATGCATTTTCTGCGATAATCTTGGTGAGTCTTCTGTCAGAAGTATGCAGAATCATCGAGATCCCTCTTTGCGAGCTATTTAATGCGAGAAACACGTTTTCTGGTGTATTCACCACTCCACAGTACGTTTGACATGCAGAACCGGCGAAATCTTGATTTTCTTGGTGTTTCCTGCTGAGATATGCATTTTCTGCGATAATCTTGGTGAGCCTTCTGTCAGAAGTATGCAGAAACATCGAGATCCCTCTTTGCGAGCTATTTAATGCGAGAAACACGTTATCTGGTGTTTTCACCACTCCACAGTGCGTTTGATATGCAGAACCGGCGACATCTTGGATTTCGTCGGGTTTCAAGCTGAGATATGCATTTTCTACGATAATCTTGGTGAGACTCCTGTCGGAAGTATGCAGAATCTTCGAGATCGCTCTTTTCGAGCTAGTTAATGCGAGAAACACGATTTCGGGTGTTTTCACCACTCCACAGTGCGTTTGATATGCAGAACCGGCGACATCTTGGATTTCGTCGGGGTTCAAATTGAGATATGCATTTTCTGCGATAATCTTGGTGAGTCTTCTGTTAGAAGTATGCAGAACCTTCGAGAACGCTCATTTCGAGCTGCTTAATGCGAGAAACATGTTTTCTGGTGTTTTCACCACTCCACAGTACGTTTGATATGCAGACCCGGGTATATCTTGATTTTCGTGGTGTTTCCAGCTGAGATATGCATTTTCTACGATTATCTTTGTGAGACTTCTGTCAGAAGTATGCAGAATCTTCGAGATCGCTCTTTGCGTGCTACTTAATGCAAGAAATACGATTTCGGGTGTTTTCACCACTCCACAGTGCGTTTGATATGCAGAACCGGCGACATGTTGGATTTCGTCGGGTATCAAGCTGAGATATGCATTTTCTGCGATAATCTTGGTGAGTCTTCTGTCAGAAGTATGCAGAATCATCTAGATCGCTCTTTTCGAGCTATTTAATGCGAGAAACACGTTTTCTGGTGTTTTCACCACTCCACAGTACGTTTGACATGCAGAACCGGCGAAATCTTAATTTTCGTGGTGTTTCCAGCTGAGATATGCATTTTCTGCGATAATCTTGGTGAGTCTTCTGTCAGAAGTATGCAGAAACGTCGACATCCCTCTTTGCGAGCTATTTAATGCGAGAAACACGTTATCTGGTGTTTTCACCACTCCACAGTACGTTTGATGTGCAGAACCGGCGACATCTTGGATTTCGTCAGGGTTCAAACTGAGAAATGCATTTTCTACGATAATCATGGTGAGACTTCTGTCAGAAGTATGCAGAATCTTCGAGATCGCTCTTTGCGAGCTACTTAATGCGAGAAACACGATTTTGGGTGTTTTCACCACTCCACAGTGCGTTTGATATGCAGAACCGGCGACATCTTGGTTTCGGTCGGGTTTCAAGCTGAGATATGCATTTTCTACGATAATCTTGGTGAGTCTTCTGTCAGAAGTATGCAGAATCATCTAGATCGCTCTTTTCGAGCTATTTAATGCGAGAAACACGTTTTCTGGTGTATTCACCACCCCACAGTACGTTTGACATGCAGAACCGGAGATATCTTGGTTTCGGTCGGGTTTCAAGCTGAGATATGCATTTTCTACGATAATCTTGGTGAGACTTCTGTCAGAAGTATGCAGAATCATCGAGATCCCTCTTTGCGAGCTATTTAATGCGAGAAACACGTTTTCTGGTGTATTCACCACTCCACAGTGCGTTTGACATGCAGAACCGGAGATATCTTGGTTTCGGTCGGGATTCAAGCTGTGATATGCATTTTCTACGATAATCTTGGTGAGACTTCTGTCAGAAGTATGCAGAATCTTCGAGATCGCTCAGTTCGAGCTACTTAATGCGAGAAACACGATATCTGGAGTTTTCACCACTCCACGGTGCGTTTGATATGCAGAACCGGCGACATCTTGGATTTCGTCGGGGTTCAAACTGAGAAATGCATTTTCTACGATAATCATGGTGAGACTTCTGTCAGAAGTATGCAGAATCTTCGAGATCGCTCTTTGCGAGCTACTTAATGCGAGAAACACGATTTCGGGTGTTTTCACCACTCCACAGTGCGTTTGATATGCAGAACCGGCGACATCTTGGATTTCGTCGGGGTTCAAACTGAGATATGCATTTTCTACTATAATCTTGGTGAGACTTCTGTCAGAAGTATGCAGAATCATCGAGATCGCTCTTTTCGAGCTATTTAATGCGAGAAACACAATTTCGGGTGTTTTCGCCACTCCACAGTGCGTTTGATATGCAGAACCGGCGATATCTTGGATTTCGTCGGGGTTCAAACTGAGATATGGATTTTCTGCGATAATCTTGGTGAGTCTTCTGTCAGAAGTATGCAGAATCATCGAGATCCCTCTTTGCGAGCAATTTAATGCGAGAAACACGTTATCTGGTGTTTTCACCACTCCACAGTACGTTTGATGTGCAGAACCGGAGATAACTTGGTTTTCGTGAGGTATCAAGCTGAGATATGCATTTTCTGCGATAATATTGGTGAGACTTCAGTCAGAAGTATGCAGAATCATCTAGATCGCTCGTTTCGAGCTATTTAATGCGAAAAAACAAGTTTTCTGGTGTTTTCAACATTCCACAGTGCGTTTGATATGCAGAACCGGAAATATCTTGATTTTCGTGGTGTTTCCAGCTGAGATATGCATTTTCTGCGATAATCTTGGTGAGTCTTCTGTCAGAAGTATGCAGAAACATCTAGATCCCTCTTTGCGAGCTATTTAATGCGAGAAACACGTTATCTGGTGTTTTCACCACTCCACAGTTGCGTTTGATATGCAGAACCGGCGAAATCTTGATTTTCTTGGTGTATCCAGCTGAGATATGCATTTTCTACGATAATCTTGGTGAGACTTCTGTCAGAAGTATGCAGAATCTTCGAGATCGCTCTTTTCGAGCTAGTTAATGCGAGAAACACGATTTCGGGTGTTTTCACCACTCCACAGTGCGTTTGATATGCAGAACCGGCGACATCTTGGATTTCGTCGGGGTTCAAACTGAGATATGCATTTTCTGCGATAATCTTGGTGAGACTTCTGTCAGAAGTATGCAGAATCTTCGAGAACGCTCATTTCGAGCTGCTTAATGCGAGAAACACGTTTTCTGGTGTTTTCACCACTCCACAGTACGTTTGATATGCAGACCCGGGTATATCTTGATTTTCGTGGTGTTTCCAGCTGAGATATGCATTTTCTACGATTATCTTTGTGAGACTTCTGTCAGAAGTATGCAGAATCTTCGAGATCGCTCTTTGCGAGCTACTTAATGCAAGAAATACGATTTCGGGTGTTTTCACCACTCCACAGTACGTTTGATTTGCAGAACCGGAGATAACTTGGTTTTCGTGAGGTTTCAAGCTGAGATATGCATTTTCTACGATAATCTTGGTGAGACTTCTGTCAGAAGTATGCAGAATCTTCGAGAACGCTCATTTCGAGCTGCTTAATGCGAGAAACACGTTTTCTGGTGTATTCACCACTCCACAGTACGTTTGATGTGCAGAACCGGAGATAACCTGGTTTTCGTGAGGTTTCAAGCTGAGATATGGATTTTCTGCGATAATCTTGGTGAGACTTCAGTCAGAAGTATGCAGAATCATCTAGATCGCTCTTTTCGAGCTATTTAATGCGAAAAAACAAGTTTTCTGGTGTTTTCAACATTCCACAGTGCGTTTTATATGCAGAACCGGCGATATCTTGATTTTCGTGGTGTTTCCAGCTGAGATATTCATTTTCTGCGATAATCTTGGTGAGTCTTCTGTCAGAAGTATGCAGAATCATCGAGATCGCTCTTTTCGAGCTATTTAATGCGAGAAACACGTTTTCTGGTGTATTCACCACTCCACAGTACGTTTGATGTGCAGAACCGGAGATAACCTGGTTTTCGTGAGGTTTCAAGCTGAGATATGCATTTTCTGCGATAATATTTGTGAGACTTCAGTCAGAAGTATGCAGAATCATCTAGATCGCTCGTTTCGAGCAATTTAATGCGAAAAAACAAGTTTTCTGGTGTTTTCACCACTCCACAGTGCGTTTGATATGCAGAACCGGCAATATCTTGATTTTCGTGGTGTTTTCAGCTGAGATATGCATTTTCTGCGATAATCTTTATGAGTCTTCTGTCAGAAGTATGTAGAATCATCTAGATCGCTCTTTGCGAGCTACTTAATGCGAGAAATACGATTTCGGGTGTTTTCACCACTCCACAGTGCGTTTGATATGCAGAACCGGCGACATGTTGGATTTCGTCGGGGTTCAAACTGAGATATGCATTTTCTGCGATAATCTTGGTGAGACTCCTGTCGGAAGTATGCAGAATCTTCGAGATCGCTCTTTTCGAGCTAGTTAATGCGAGAAACACGATTTCGGGTGTTTTCACCACTCCACAGTGCGTTTGATATGCAGAACCGGCGACATCTTGGATTTCGTCGGGGTTCAAATTGAGATATGCATTTTCTGCGATAATCTTGGTGAGTCTTCTGTTAGAAGTATGCAGAACCTTCGAGAACGCTCATTTCGAGCTGCTTAATGCGAGAAACATGTTTTCTGGTGTTTTCACCACTCCACAGTACGTTTGATATGCAGACCCGGGTATATCTTGATTTTCGTGGTGTTTCCAGCTGAGATATGCATTTTCTACGATTATCTTTGTGAGACTTCTGTCAGAAGTATGCAGAATCTTCGAGATCGCTCTTTGCGTGCTACTTAATGCAAGAAATACGATTTCGGGTGTTTTCACCACTCCACAGTGCGTTTGATATGCAGAACCGGCGACATGTTGGATTTCGTCGGGTATCAAGCTGAGATATGCATTTTCTGCGATAATCTTGGTGAGTCTTCTGTCAGAAGTATGCAGAATCATCTAGATCGCTCTTTTCGAGCTATTTAATGCGAGAAACACGTTTTCTGGTGTTTTCACCACTCCACAGTACGTTTGACATGCAGAACCGGCGAAATCTTAATTTTCGTGGTGTTTCCAGCTGAGATATGCATTTTCTGCGATAATCTTGGTGAGTCTTCTGTCAGAAGTATGCAGAAACGTCGACATCCCTCTTTGCGAGCTATTTAATGCGAGAAACACGTTATCTGGTGTTTTCACCACTCCACAGTACGTTTGATGTGCAGAACCGGCGACATCTTGGATTTCGTCAGGGTTCAAACTGAGAAATGCATTTTCTACGATAATCATGGTGAGACTTCTGTCAGAAGTATGCAGAATCTTCGAGATCGCTCTTTGCGAGCTACTTAATGCGAGAAACACGATTTTGGGTGTTTTCACCACTCCACAGTGCGTTTGATATGCAGAACCGGCGACATCTTGGTTTCGGTCGGGTTTCAAGCTGAGATATGCATTTTCTACGATAATCTTGGTGAGTCTTCTGTCAGAAGTATGCAGAATCATCTAGATCGCTCTTTTCGAGCTATTTAATGCGAGAAACACGTTTTCTGGTGTATTCACCACCCCACAGTACGTTTGACATGCAGAACCGGAGATATCTTGGTTTCGGTCGGGTTTCAAGCTGAGATATGCATTTTCTACGATAATCTTGGTGAGACTTCTGTCAGAAGTATGCAGAATCATCGAGATCCCTCTTTGCGAGCTATTTAATGCGAGAAACACGTTTTCTGGTGTATTCACCACTCCACAGTGCGTTTGACATGCAGAACCGGAGATATCTTGGTTTCGGTCGGGATTCAAGCTGTGATATGCATTTTCTACGATAATCTTGGTGAGACTTCTGTCAGAAGTATGCAGAATCTTCGAGATCGCTCAGTTCGAGCTACTTAATGCGAGAAACACGATATCTGGAGTTTTCACCACTCCACGGTGCGTTTGATATGCAGAACCGGCGACATATTGGATTTCGTCGGGGTTCAAACTGAGAAATGCATTTTCTACGATAATCATGGTGAGACTTCTGTCAGAAGTATGCAGAATCTTCGAGATCGCTCTTTGCGAGCTACTTAATGCGAGAAACACGATTTCGGGTGTTTTCACCACTCCACAGTGCGTTTGATATGCAGAACCGGCGACATCTTGGATTTCGTCGGGGTTCAAACTGAGATATGCATTTTCTACTATAATCTTGGTGAGACTTCTGTCAGAAGTATGCAGAATCATCGAGATCGCTCTTTTCGAGCTATTTAATGCGAGAAACACAATTTCGGGTGTTTTCGCCACTCCACAGTGCGTTTGATATGCAGAACCGGCGATATCTTGGATTTCGTCGGGGTTCAAACTGAGATATGGATTTTCTGCGATAATCTTGGTGAGTCTTCTGTCAGAAGTATGCAGAATCATCGAGATCCCTCTTTGCGAGCAATTTAATGCGAGAAACACGTTATCTGGTGTTTTCACCACTCCACAGTACGTTTGATGTGCAGAACCGGAGATAACTTGGTTTTCGTGAGGTATCAAGCTGAGATATGCATTTTCTGCGATAATATTGGTGAGACTTCAGTCAGAAGTATGCAGAATCATCTAGATCGCTCGTTTCGAGCTATTTAATGCGAAAAAACAAGTTTTCTGGTGTTTTCAACATTCCACAGTGCGTTTGATATGCAGAACCGGAAATATCTTGATTTTCGTGGTGTTTCCAGCTGAGATATGCATTTTCTGCGATAATCTTGGTGAGTCTTCTGTCAGAAGTATGCAGAAACATCTAGATCCCTCTTTGCGAGCTATTTAATGCGAGAAACACGTTATCTGGTGTTTTCACCACTCCACAGTTGCGTTTGATATGCAGAACCGGCGAAATCTTGATTTTCTTGGTGTATCCAGCTGAGATATGCATTTTCTACGATAATCTTGGTGAGACTTCTGTCAGAAGTATGCAGAATCTTCGAGATCGCTCTTTTCGAGCTAGTTAATGCGAGAAACACGATTTCGGGTGTTTTCACCACTCCACAGTGCGTTTGATATGCAGAACCGGCGACATCTTGGATTTCGTCGGGGTTCAAACTGAGATATGCATTTTCTGCGATAATCTTGGTGAGACTTCTGTCAGAAGTATGCAGAATCTTCGAGAACGCTCATTTCGAGCTGCTTAATGCGAGAAACACGTTTTCTGGTGTTTTCACCACTCCACAGTACGTTTGATATGCAGACCCGGGTATATCTTGATTTTCGTGGTGTTTCCAGCTGAGATATGCATTTTCTACGATTATCTTTGTGAGACTTCTGTCAGAAGTATGCAGAATCTTCGAGATCGCTCTTTGCGAGCTACTTAATGCAAGAAATACGATTTCGGGTGTTTTCACCACTCCACAGTGCGTTTGGTATGCAGAACCGGCGACATCTTGGATTTCGTCGGGGTTCAAACTGAGATACGCATTTTCTGCGATAATCTTGGTGAGTCTTCTGTCAGAAGTATGCAGAATCATCGAGATCCCTCTTTGCGAGCTATTTAATGCGAGAAACACGTTATCTGGTGTTTTCACCACTCCACAGTACGTTTGATGTGCAGAACCGGAGATAACTTGGTTTTCGTGAGGTTTCAAGCTGAGATATGCATTTTCTGCGATAATATTTGTGAGACTTCAGTCAGAAGTATGCAGAATCATCGAGATCCCTCTTTGCGAGCTATTTAATGCGAGAAACACGTTTTCTGGTGTATTCACCACTCCACAGTACGTTTGACATGCAGAACCGGCGAAATCTTGATTTTCTTGGTGTTTCCTGCTGAGATATGCATTTTCTGCGATAATCTTGGTGAGCCTTCTGTCAGAAGTATGCAGAAACATCGAGATCCCTCTTTGCGAGCTATTTAATGCGAGAAACACGTTTTCTGGTGTATTCACCACTCCACAGTACGTTTGACATGCAGAACCGGCGAAATCTTGATTTTCTTGGTGTTTCCTGCTGAGATATGCATTTTCTGCGATAATCTTGGTGAGCCTTCTGTCAGAAGTATGCAGAAACATCGAGATCCCTCTTTGCGAGCTATTTAATGCGAGAAACACGTTATCTGGTGTTTTCACCACTCCACAGTGCGTTTGATATGCAGAACCGGCGACATCTTGGATTTCGTCGGGTTTCAAGCTGAGATATGCATTTTCTACGATAATCTTGGTGAGACTTCTGTCAGAAGTATGCAGAATCTTCGAGATCGCTCTTTTCGAGCTAGTTAATGCGAGAAACACGATTTCGGGTGTTTTCACCACTCCACAGTGCGTTTGATATGCAGAACCGGCGACATCTTGGATTTCGTCGGGGTTCAAACTGAGATATGCATTTTCTGCGATAATCTTGGTGAGTCTTCTGTCAGAAGTATGCAGAATCTTCGAGAACGCTCATTTCGAGCTGCTTAATGCGAGAAACATGTTTTCTGGTGTTTTCACCACTCCACAGTACGTTTGATATGCAGACCCGGGTATATCTTGATTTTCGTGGTGTTTCCAGCTGAGATATGCATTTTCTACGATTATCTTTGTGAGACTTCTGTCAGAAGTATGCAGAATCTTCGAGATCGCTCTTTGCGAGCTACTTAATGCAAGAAATACGATTTCGGGTGTTTTCACCACTCCACAGTGCGTTTGATATGCAGAACCGGCGACATCTTGGATTTCGTCGGGGTTCAAACTGAGATACGCATTTTCTGCGATAATCTTGGTGAGTCTTCTGTCAGAAGTATGCAGAATCTTCGAGAACGCTCATTTCGAGCTGCTTAATGCGAGAAACACGTTATCTGGTGTTTTCACCACTCCACAGTACGTTTGACATGCAGAACCGGCGAAATCTTGATTTTCTTGGTGTATCCAGCTGAGATATGCATTTTCTGCGATAATCTTGGTGAGCCTTCTGTCAGAAGTATGCAGAAACATCGATATCCCTCTTTGCGAGCTATTTAATGCGAGAAACACGTTATCTGGTGTTTTCACCACTCCACAGTGCGTTTGATATGCAGAACCGGCGACATCTTGGATTTCGTCGGGTTTCAAGCTGAGATATGCATTTTCTACGATTATCTTTGTGAGACTTCTGTCAGAAGTATGCAGAATCTTCGAGATCGATCTTTGCGAGCTACTTAATGCGAGAAATACGATTTCGGGTGTTTTCACCACTCCACAGTGCGTTTGATATGCAGAACCGGCGACATGTTGGATTTCGTCGGGGTTCAAACTGAGATATGCATTTTCTGCGATAATCTTGGTGAGTCTTCTGTCAGAAGTATGCAGAATCATCGAGATCCCTCTTTGCGAGCTATTTAATGCGAGAAACACGTTTTCTGGTGTATTCACCACTCCACAGTACGTTTGACATGCAGAACCGGGGAAATCTTGATTTTCTTGGTGTTTCCAGCTGAGATATGCATTTTCTGCGATAATCTTGGTGAGCCTTCTGTCAGAAGTATGCAGAAACATCGAGATCCCTCTTTGCGAGCTATTTAATGCGAGAAACACGTTATCTGGTGTTTTCACCACTCCACAGTGCGTTTGATATGCAGAACCGGCGACATCTTGGATTTCGTCGGGGTTCAAACTGAGATATGCATTTTCTGCGATAATCTTGGTGAGTCTTCTGTCAGAAGTATGCAGAATCATCGAGATCCCTCTTTGCGAGCTATTTAATGCGAGAAACACGTTATCTGGTGTTTTCACCACTCCACAGTACGTTTGATTTGCAGAACCGGAGATAACTTGGTTTTCGTGAGGTTTCAAGCTGAGATATGCATTTTCTACGATAATCTTGGTGAGACTTCTGTCAGAAGTATGCAGAATCTTCGAGAACGCTCATTTCGAGCTGCTTAATGCGAGAAACACGTTTTCTGGTGTATTCACCACTCCACAGTACGTTTGATGTGCAGAACCGGAGATAACCTGGTTTTCGTGAGGTTTCAAGCTGAGATATGGATTTTCTGCGATAATCTTGGTGAGACTTCAGTCAGAAGTATGCAGAATCATCTAGATCGCTCTTTTCGAGCTATTTAATGCGAAAAAACAAGTTTTCTGGTGTTTTCAACATTCCACAGTGCGTTTTATATGCAGAACCGGCGATATCTTGATTTTCGTGGTGTTTCCAGCTGAGATATTCATTTTCTGCGATAATCTTGGTGAGTCTTCTGTCAGAAGTATGCAGAATCATCGAGATCGCTCTTTTCGAGCTATTTAATGCGAGAAACACGTTTTCTGGTGTATTCACCACTCCACAGTACGTTTGATGTGCAGAACCGGAGATAACCTGGTTTTCGTGAGGTTTCAAGCTGAGATATGCATTTTCTGCGATAATATTTGTGAGACTTCAGTCAGAAGTATGCAGAATCATCTAGATCGCTCGTTTCGAGCAATTTAATGCGAAAAAACAAGTTTTCTGGTGTTTTCACCACTCCACAGTGCGTTTGATATGCAGAACCGGCAATATCTTGATTTTCGTGGTGTTTTCAGCTGAGATATGCATTTTCTGCGATAATCTTTATGAGTCTTCTGTCAGAAGTATGTAGAATCATCTAGATCGCTCTTTGCGAGCTACTTAATGCGAGAAATACGATTTCGGGTGTTTTCACCACTCCACAGTGCGTTTGATATGCAGAACCGGCGACATGTTGGATTTCGTCGGGGTTCAAACTGAGATATGCATTTTCTGCGATAATCTTGGTGAGTCTTCTGTCAGAAGTATGCAGAATCATCGAGATCCCTCTTTGCGAGCTATTTAATGCGAGAAACACGTTTTCTGGTGTATTCACCACTCCACAGTACGTTTGACATGCAGAACCGGCGAAATCTTGATTTTCTTGGTGTTTCCTGCTGAGATATGCATTTTCTGCGATAATCTTGGTGAGCCTTCTGTCAGAAGTATGCAGAAACATCGAGATCCCTCTTTGCGAGCTATTTAATGCGAGAAACACGTTATCTGGTGTTTTCACCACTCCACAGTGCGTTTGATATGCAGAACCGGCGACATCTTGGATTTCGTCGGGTTTCAAGCTGAGATATGCATTTTCTACGATAATCTTGGTGAGACTCCTGTCGGAAGTATGCAGAATCTTCGAGATCGCTCTTTTCGAGCTAGTTAATGCGAGAAACACGATTTCGGGTGTTTTCACCACTCCACAGTGCGTTTGATATGCAGAACCGGAGATAACTTGGTTTTCGTGAGGTATCAAGCTGAGATATGCATTTTCTGCGATAATATTGGTGAGACTTCAGTCAGAAGTATGCAGAATCATCTAGATCGCTCGTTTCGAGCTATTTAATGCGAAAAAACAAGTTTTCTGGTGTTTTCAACATTCCACAGTGCGTTTGATATGCAGAACCGGAAATATCTTGATTTTCGTGGTGTTTCCAGCTGAGATATGCATTTTCTGCGATAATCTTGGTGAGTCTTCTGTCAGAAGTATGCAGAAACATCTAGATCCCTCTTTGCGAGCTATTTAATGCGAGAAACACGTTATCTGGTGTTTTCACCACTCCACAGTTGCGTTTGATATGCAGAACCGGCGAAATCTTGATTTTCTTGGTGTATCCAGCTGAGATATGCATTTTCTACGATAATCTTGGTGAGACTTCTGTCAGAAGTATGCAGAATCTTCGAGATCGCTCTTTTCGAGCTAGTTAATGCGAGAAACACGATTTCGGGTGTTTTCACCACTCCACAGTGCGTTTGATATGCAGAACCGGCGACATCTTGGATTTCGTCGGGGTTCAAACTGAGATATGCATTTTCTGCGATAATCTTGGTGAGACTTCTGTCAGAAGTATGCAGAATCTTCGAGAACGCTCATTTCGAGCTGCTTAATGCGAGAAACACGTTTTCTGGTGTTTTCACCACTCCACAGTACGTTTGATATGCAGACCCGGGTATATCTTGATTTTCGTGGTGTTTCCAGCTGAGATATGCATTTTCTACGATTATCTTTGTGAGACTTCTGTCAGAAGTATGCAGAATCTTCGAGATCGCTCTTTGCGAGCTACTTAATGCAAGAAATACGATTTCGGGTGTTTTCACCACTCCACAGTGCGTTTGGTATGCAGAACCGGCGACATCTTGGATTTCGTCGGGGTTCAAACTGAGATACGCATTTTCTGCGATAATCTTGGTGAGTCTTCTGTCAGAAGTATGCAGAATCATCGAGATCCCTCTTTGCGAGCTATTTAATGCGAGAAACACGTTATCTGGTGTTTTCACCACTCCACAGTACGTTTGATGTGCAGAACCGGAGATAACTTGGTTTTCGTGAGGTTTCAAGCTGAGATATGCATTTTCTGCGATAATATTTGTGAGACTTCAGTCAGAAGTATGCAGAATCATCGAGATCCCTCTTTGCGAGCTATTTAATGCGAGAAACACGTTTTCTGGTGTATTCACCACTCCACAGTACGTTTGACATGCAGAACCGGCGAAATCTTGATTTTCTTGGTGTTTCCTGCTGAGATATGCATTTTCTGCGATAATCTTGGTGAGCCTTCTGTCAGAAGTATGCAGAAACATCGAGATCCCTCTTTGCGAGCTATTTAATGCGAGAAACACGTTTTCTGGTGTATTCACCACTCCACAGTACGTTTGACATGCAGAACCGGCGAAATCTTGATTTTCTTGGTGTTTCCTGCTGAGATATGCATTTTCTGCGATAATCTTGGTGAGCCTTCTGTCAGAAGTATGCAGAAACATCGAGATCCCTCTTTGCGAGCTATTTAATGCGAGAAACACGTTATCTGGTGTTTTCACCACTCCACAGTGCGTTTGATATGCAGAACCGGCGACATCTTGGATTTCGTCGGGTTTCAAGCTGAGATATGCATTTTCTACGATAATCTTGGTGAGACTTCTGTCAGAAGTATGCAGAATCTTCGAGATCGCTCTTTTCGAGCTAGTTAATGCGAGAAACACGATTTCGGGTGTTTTCACCACTCCACAGTGCGTTTGATATGCAGAACCGGCGACATCTTGGATTTCGTCGGGGTTCAAACTGAGATATGCATTTTCTGCGATAATCTTGGTGAGTCTTCTGTCAGAAGTATGCAGAATCTTCGAGAACGCTCATTTCGAGCTGCTTAATGCGAGAAACATGTTTTCTGGTGTTTTCACCACTCCACAGTACGTTTGATATGCAGACCCGGGTATATCTTGATTTTCGTGGTGTTTCCAGCTGAGATATGCATTTTCTACGATTATCTTTGTGAGACTTCTGTCAGAAGTATGCAGAATCTTCGAGATCGCTCTTTGCGAGCTACTTAATGCAAGAAATACGATTTCGGGTGTTTTCACCACTCCACAGTGCGTTTGATATGCAGAACCGGCGACATCTTGGATTTCGTCGGGGTTCAAACTGAGATACGCATTTTCTGCGATAATCTTGGTGAGTCTTCTGTCAGAAGTATGCAGAATCTTCGAGAACGCTCATTTCGAGCTGCTTAATGCGAGAAACACGTTATCTGGTGTTTTCACCACTCCACAGTACGTTTGACATGCAGAACCGGCGAAATCTTGATTTTCTTGGTGTATCCAGCTGAGATATGCATTTTCTGCGATAATCTTGGTGAGCCTTCTGTCAGAAGTATGCAGAAACATCGATATCCCTCTTTGCGAGCTATTTAATGCGAGAAACACGTTATCTGGTGTTTTCACCACTCCACAGTGCGTTTGATATGCAGAACCGGCGACATCTTGGATTTCGTCGGGTTTCAAGCTGAGATATGCATTTTCTACGATTATCTTTGTGAGACTTCTGTCAGAAGTATGCAGAATCTTCGAGATCGATCTTTGCGAGCTACTTAATGCGAGAAATACGATTTCGGGTGTTTTCACCACTCCACAGTGCGTTTGATATGCAGAACCGGCGACATGTTGGATTTCGTCGGGGTTCAAACTGAGATATGCATTTTCTGCGATAATCTTGGTGAGTCTTCTGTCAGAAGTATGCAGAATCATCGAGATCCCTCTTTGCGAGCTATTTAATGCGAGAAACACGTTTTCTGGTGTATTCACCACTCCACAGTACGTTTGACATGCAGAACCGGGGAAATCTTGATTTTCTTGGTGTTTCCAGCTGAGATATGCATTTTCTGCGATAATCTTGGTGAGCCTTCTGTCAGAAGTATGCAGAAACATCGAGATCCCTCTTTGCGAGCTATTTAATGCGAGAAACACGTTATCTGGTGTTTTCACCACTCCACAGTGCGTTTGATATGCAGAACCGGCGACATCTTGGATTTCGTCGGGGTTCAAACTGAGATATGCATTTTCTGCGATAATCTTGGTGAGTCTTCTGTCAGAAGTATGCAGAATCATCGAGATCCCTCTTTGCGAGCTATTTAATGCGAGAAACACGTTATCTGGTGTTTTCACCACTCCACAGTACGTTTGATTTGCAGAACCGGAGATAACTTGGTTTTCGTGAGGTTTCAAGCTGAGATATGCATTTTCTACGATAATCTTGGTGAGACTTCTGTCAGAAGTATGCAGAATCTTCGAGAACGCTCATTTCGAGCTGCTTAATGCGAGAAACACGTTTTCTGGTGTATTCACCACTCCACAGTACGTTTGATGTGCAGAACCGGAGATAACCTGGTTTTCGTGAGGTTTCAAGCTGAGATATGGATTTTCTGCGATAATCTTGGTGAGACTTCAGTCAGAAGTATGCAGAATCATCTAGATCGCTCTTTTCGAGCTATTTAATGCGAAAAAACAAGTTTTCTGGTGTTTTCAACATTCCACAGTGCGTTTTATATGCAGAACCGGCGATATCTTGATTTTCGTGGTGTTTCCAGCTGAGATATTCATTTTCTGCGATAATCTTGGTGAGTCTTCTGTCAGAAGTATGCAGAATCATCGAGATCGCTCTTTTCGAGCTATTTAATGCGAGAAACACGTTTTCTGGTGTATTCACCACTCCACAGTACGTTTGATGTGCAGAACCGGAGATAACCTGGTTTTCGTGAGGTTTCAAGCTGAGATATGCATTTTCTGCGATAATATTTGTGAGACTTCAGTCAGAAGTATGCAGAATCATCTAGATCGCTCGTTTCGAGCAATTTAATGCGAAAAAACAAGTTTTCTGGTGTTTTCACCACTCCACAGTGCGTTTGATATGCAGAACCGGCAATATCTTGATTTTCGTGGTGTTTTCAGCTGAGATATGCATTTTCTTCGATAATCTTTATGAGTCTTCTGTCAGAAGATAGTAGAATCATCTAGATCGCTCTTTGCGAGCTACTTAATGCGAGAAATACGATTTCGGGTGTTTTCACCACTCCACAGTGCGTTTGATATGCAGAACCGGCGACATGTTGGATTTCGTCGGGGTTCAAACTGAGATATGCATTTTCTGCGATAATCTTGGTGAGTCTTCTGTCAGAAGTATGCAGAATCATCGAGATCCCTCTTTGCGAGCTATTTAATGCGAGAAACACGTTTTCTGGTGTATTCACCACTCCACAGTACGTTTGACATGCAGAACCGGCGAAATCTTGATTTTCTTGGTGTTTCCTGCTGAGATATGCATTTTCTGCGATAATCTTGGTGAGCCTTCTGTCAGAAGTATGCAGAAACATCGAGATCCCTCTTTGCGAGCTATTTAATGCGAGAAACACGTTATCTGGTGTTTTCACCACTCCACAGTGCGTTTGATATGCAGAACCGGCGACATCTTGGATTTCGTCGGGTTTCAAGCTGAGATATGCATTTTCTACGATAATCTTGGTGAGACTCCTGTCGGAAGTATGCAGAATCTTCGAGATCGCTCTTTTCGAGCTAGTTAATGCGAGAAACACGATTTCGGGTGTTTTCACCACTCCACAGTGCGTTTGATATGCAGAACCGGCGACATCTTGGATTTCGTCGGGGTTCAAATTGAGATATGCATTTTCTGCGATAATCTTGGTGAGTCTTCTGTTAGAAGTATGCAGAACCTTCGAGAACGCTCATTTCGAGCTGCTTAATGCGAGAAACATGTTTTCTGGTGTTTTCACCACTCCACAGTACGTTTGATATGCAGACCCGGGTATATCTTGATTTTCGTGGTGTTTCCAGCTGAGATATGCATTTTCTACGATTATCTTTGTGAGACTTCTGTCAGAAGTATGCAGAATCTTCGAGATCGCTCTTTGCGTGCTACTTAATGCAAGAAATACGATTTCGGGTGTTTTCACCACTCCACAGTGCGTTTGATATGCAGAACCGGCGACATCTTGGATTTCGTCGGGGTTCAAACTGAGATACGCATTTTCTGCGATAATCTTGGTGAGTCTTCTGTCAGAAGTATGCAGAATCTTCGAGAACGCTCATTTCGAGCTGCTTAATGCGAGAAACACGTTATCTGGTGTTTTCACCACTCCACAGTACGATTGACATGCAGAACCGGCGAAATCTTGATTTTCTTGGTGTTTCCAGCTGAGATATGCATTTTCTGCGATAATCTTGGTGAGCCTTCTGTCAGAAGTATGCAGAAACATCGATATCCCTCTTTGCGAGCTATTTAATGCGAGAAACACGTTATCTGGTGTTTTCACCACTCCACAGTGCGTTTGATATGCAGAACCGCCGACATCTTGGATTTCGTCGGGTTTCAAGCTGAGATATGCATTTTCTACGATTATCTTTGTGAGACTTCTGTCAGAAGTATGCAGAATCTTCGAGATCGCTCTTTGCGAGCTACTTAATGCGAGAAATACGATTTCGGGTGTTTTCACCACTCCACAGTGCGTTTGATATGCAGAACCGGCGACATGTTGGATTTCGTCGGGGTTCAAACTGAGATATGCATTTTCTGCGATAATCTTGGTGAGTCTTCTGTCAGAAGTATGCAGAATCATCGAGATCCCTCTTTGCGAGCTATTTAATGCGAGAAACACGTTTTCTGGTGTATTCACCACTCCACAGTACGTTTGACATGCAGAACCGGCGAAATCTTGATTTTCTTGGTGTTTCCAGCTGAGATATGCATTTTCTGCGATAATCTTGGTGAGCCTTCTGTCAGAAGTATGCAGAAACATGGAGATCCCTCTTTGCGAGCTATTTAATGCGAGAAACACGTTATCTGGTGTTTTCACCACTCCACAGTGCGTTTGATATGCAGAACCGGCGACATCTTGGATTTCGTCGGGTTTCAAGCTGAGATATGCATTTTCTACGATTATCTTTGTGAGACTTCTGTCAGAAGTATGCAGAATCTTCGAGATCGCTCTTTGCGAGCTACTTAATGCGAGAAATACGATTTCGGGTGTTTTCACCACTCCACAGTGCGTTTGATATGCAGAACCGGCGAAATCTTGATTTTCTTGGTGTTTCCTGCTGAGATATGCATTTTCTGCGATAATCTTGGTGAGCCTTCTGTCAGAAGTATGCAGAAACATCGAGATCCCTCTTTGCGAGCTATTTAATGCGAGAAACACGTTATCTGGTGTTTTCACCACTCCACAGTGCGTTTGATATGCAGAACCGGCGACATCTTGGATTTCGTCGGGTTTCAAGCTGAGATATGCATTTTCTACGATAATCTTGGTGAGACTCCTGTCGGAAGTATGCAGAATCTTCGAGATCGCTCTTTTCGAGCTAGTTAATGCGAGAAACACGATTTCGGGTGTTTTCACCACTCCACAGTGCGTTTGATATGCAGAACCGGCGACATCTTGGATTTCGTCGGGGTTCAAATTGAGATATGCATTTTCTGCGATAATCTTGGTGAGTCTTCTGTTAGAAGTATGCAGAACCTTCGAGAACGCTCATTTCGAGCTGCTTAATGCGAGAAACATGTTTTCTGGTGTTTTCACCACTCCACAGTACGTTTGATATGCAGACCCGGGTATATCTTGATTTTCGTGGTGTTTCCAGCTGAGATATGCATTTTCTACGATTATCTTTGTGAGACTTCTGTCAGAAGTATGCAGAATCTTCGAGATCGCTCTTTGCGTGCTACTTAATGCAAGAAATACGATTTCGGGTGTTTTCACCACTCCACAGTGCGTTTGATATGCAGAACCGGCGACATCTTGGATTTCGTCGGGGTTCAAACTGAGATACGCATTTTCTGCGATAATCTTGGTGAGTCTTCTGTCAGAAGTATGCAGAATCTTCGAGAACGCTCATTTCGAGCTGCTTAATGCGAGAAACACGTTATCTGGTGTTTTCACCACTCCACAGTACGATTGACATGCAGAACCGGCGAAATCTTGATTTTCTTGGTGTTTCCAGCTGAGATATGCATTTTCTGCGATAATCTTGGTGAGCCTTCTGTCAGAAGTATGCAGAAACATCGATATCCCTCTTTGCGAGCTATTTAATGCGAGAAACACGTTATCTGGTGTTTTCACCACTCCACAGTGCGTTTGATATGCAGAACCGCCGACATCTTGGATTTCGTCGGGTTTCAAGCTGAGATATGCATTTTCTACGATTATCTTTGTGAGACTTCCGTCAGAAGTATGCAGAATCTTCGAGATCGCTCTTTGCGAGCTACTTAATGCGAGAAATACGATTTCGGGTGTTTTCACCACTCCACAGTGCGTTTGATATGCAGAACCGGCGACATGTTGGATTTCGTCGGGGTTCAAACTGAGATATGCATTTTCTGCGATAATCTTGGTGAGTCTTCTGTCAGAAGTATGCAGAATCATCGAGATCCCTCTTTGCGAGCTATTTAATGCGAGAAACACGTTTTCTGGTGTATTCACCACTCCACAGTACGTTTGACATGCAGAACCGGCGAAATCTTGATTTTCTTGGTGTTTCCAGCTGAGATATGCATTTTCTGCGATAATCTTGGTGAGCCTTCTGTCAGAAGTATGCAGAAACATCGAGATCCCTCTTTGCGAGCTATTTAATGCGAGAAACACGTTATCTGGTGTTTTCACCACTCCACAGTGCGTTTGATATGCAGAACCGGCGACATCTTGGATTTCGTCGGGTTTCAAGCTGAGATATGCATTTTCTACGATTATCTTTGTGAGACTTCTGTCAGAAGTATGCAGAATCTTCGAGATCGCTCTTTGCGAGCTACTTAATGCGAGAAATACGATTTCGGGTGTTTTCACCACTCCACAGTGCGTTTGATATGCAGAACCGGCGACATCTTGGATTTCGTCGGGGTTCAAACTGAGATATGCATTTTCTGCGATAATCTTGGTGAGTCTTCTGTCAGAAGTATGCAGAATCATCGAGATCCCTCTTTGCGAGCTATTTAATGCGAGAAACACGTTATCTGGTGTTTTCACCACTCCACAGTACGTTTGATTTGCAGAACCGGAGATAACTTGGTTTTCGTGAGGTTTCAAGCTGAGATATGCATTTTCTACGATAATCTTGGTGAGACTTCTGTCAGAAGTATGCAGAATCTTCGAGAACGCTCATTTCGAGCTGCTTAATGCGAGAAACACGTTTTCTGGTGTATTCACCACTCCACAGTACGTTTGATGTGCAGAACCGGAGATAACCTGGTTTTCGTGAGGTTTCAAGCTGAGATATGGATTTTCTGCGATAATCTTGGTGAGACTTCAGTCAGAAGTATGCAGAATCATCTAGATCGCTCTTTTCGAGCTATTTAATGCGAAAAAACAAGTTTTCTGGTGTTTTCAACATTCCACAGTGCGTTTTATATGCAGAACCGGCGATATCTTGATTTTCGTGGTGTTTCCAGCTGAGATATTCATTTTCTGCGATAATCTTGGTGAGTCTTCTGTCAGAAGTATGCAGAATCATCGAGATCGCTCTTTTCGAGCTATTTAATGCGAGAAACACGTTTTCTGGTGTATTCACCACTCCACAGTACGTTTGATGTGCAGAACCGGAGATAACCTGGTTTTCGTGAGGTTTCAAGCTGAGATATGGATTTTCTGCGATAATCTTGGTGAGACTTCAGTCAGAAGTATGCAGAATCATCTAGATCGCTCTTTTCGAGCTATTTAATGCGAAAAAACAAGTTTTCTGGTGTTTTCAACATTCCACAGTGCGTTTTATATGCAGAACCGGCGATATCTTGATTTTCGTGGTGTTTCCAGCTGAGATATTCATTTTCTGCGATAATCTTGGTGAGTCTTCTGTCGGAAGTATGCAGAATCATCGAGATCCCTCTTTGCGAGCTATTTAATGCGAGAAACACGTTATCTGGTGTTTTCACCACTCCACAGTGCGCTTGATATGCAGAACCGGCGACATCTTGGATTTCGTCTGGTTTCAAGCTGAGATATGCATTTTCTACGATAATCTTTGTGAGACATCTGTCAGAAGTATGCAGAATCTTCGAGATCGCTCTTTTCGAGCTACTTAATGCGAGAAACACGATTTCGGGTGTTTTCACCACTCCACAGTGCGTTTGATATGCAGAACCGCCGACATCTTGGATTTCGTCGGGTTTCAAGCTGAGATATGCATTTTCTACGATTATCTTTGTGAGACTTCTGTCAGAAGTATGCAGAATCTTCGAGATCGCTCTTTGCGAGCTACTTAATGCGAGAAACACGTTATCTGGTGTTTTCACCACTCCACAGTAAGTTTGATGTGCAGAACCGGAGATAACTTTGTTTTCGTGAGGTTTCAAGCAGAGATATGCATTTTCTGCGATAATCTTGGTGAGACTTCTGTCAGAAGTATGCAGAATCATCGGGATCGCTCTTTTCTAACTATTTAATGCGAGAAACACGTTATCTGGTTGTTTTCACCACTCCACAGTGCGTTTGATTTGCAGAACCGGCGACATCTTGATTTTCGTGAGGTTTCAAGCTGAGATATGCATTTTCTGCGATAATATTGGTGAGACTTCAGTCAGAAGTATGCAGAATCATCTAGATCGCTCTTTTCGAGCTATTTAATGCGAAAAAACAAGTTTTCTGGTGTTTTCAACATTCCACAGTGCGTTTTATATGCAGAACCGGCGATATCTTGATTTTCGTGGTGTTTCCAGCTGAGATATTCATTTTCTGCGATAATCTTGGTGAGTCTTCTGTCGGAAGTATGCAGAATCATCGAGATCGCTCTTTTCGAGCTATTTAATGCGAAAAAACAAGTTTTCTGGTGTTTTCACCACTCCACAGTACGTTTGATGTGCAGAACCGGAGATAACTTGGTTTTCGTGAGGTTTCAAGCTGAGATATGCATTTTCTACGATAATCTTGGTGAGACTTCTGTCAGAAGTATTCAGAATCATCGGGATCGCTCTTTTCGAGCTATTTAATGCGAAAAAACAAGTTTTCTGGTGTTTTCACCACTCCACAGTACGTTTGATGTGCAGAACCGGAGATAACTTGGTTTTCGTGAGGTTTCAAGCTGAGATATGCATTTTCTACGATAATCTTGGTGAGACTTCTGTCAGAAGTATGCAGAATCATCGGGATCGCTCTTTTCGAGCTATTTAATGCGAAAAAACAAGTTTTCTGGTGTTTTCACCACTCCACAGTACGTTTGATGTGCAGAACCGGAGATAACTTGGTTTTCGTGAGGTTTCAAGCTGAGATATGCATTTTCTACGATAATCTTGGTGAGACTTCTGTCAGAAGTATGCAGAATCTTCGAGAACGCTCATTTCGAGCTGCTTAATGCGAGAAACACGTTTTCTGGTGTTTTCACCACTCCACAGTACGTTTGATATGCAGAACCGGCGACATCTTGGACTTCGTCGGGTTTCAAGCTGAGATATGCATTTTCTGCGATAATCTTCGTGAGACTTCTGTCACAAGTATGCAGAATCTTCGAGAACGCTCTTTTCGAGATACTTAATGCGAGAAACACGTTTTCTGGTGTTTTCACCACTCCACAGTACGTTTGATGTGCAGAACCGGAGATAACTTGGTTTTCGTCGGGTATCAAGCTGAGATATGCATTTTCTGCGATAATCTTGGTGAGACTTCTGTCTGAAGTATGCAGAATCATCGGGATCGCTCTTTTCGAGCTATTTAATGCGAAAAAACAAGTTTTCTGGTGTTTTCAACATTCCACAGTGCGTTTTATATGCAGAACCGGCGATATCTTGATTTTCGTGGTGTTTCCAGCTGAGATATTCATTTTCTGCGATAATCTTGGTGAGTCTTCTGTCGGAAGTATGCTGAATCATCGAGATCCCTCTTTGCGAGCTATTTAATGCGAGAAACACGTTATCTGGTGTTTTCACCACTCCACAGTACGTTTGATGTGCAGAACCGGAGATAACTTGGTGTTCGTGAGGTTTCAAGCTGAGATATGCATTTTCTACGATAATCTTCGTGAGACTTCTGTCACAAGTATGCAGAATCTTCGAGAACGCCCTTTTCGAGCTACTTAATGCGAGAAACACGTTTTCTGGTGTTTTCACCACTCCACAGTACGTTTGATGTGCAGAACCGGAGATAACTTGGTGTTCGTGAGGTTTCAAGCTGAGATATGCATTTTCTACGATAATCTTCGTGAGACTTCTGTCACAAGTATGCAGAATCTTCGAGAACGCTCTTTTCGAGATACTTAATGCGAGAAACACGTTTTCTGGTGTTTTCACCACTCCACAGTACGTTTGATGTGCAGAACCGGAGATAACTTGGTTTTCGTCGGGTATCAAGCTGAGATATGCATTTTCTGCGATAATCTTGGTGAGACTTCTGTCAGAAGTATGCAGAATCATCGGGATCGCTCTTTTCGAGCTATTTAATGCGAAAAAACAAGTTTTCTGGTGTTTTCACCACTCCACAGTACGTTTGATGTGCAGAACCGGAGATAACTTGGTTTTCGTGAGGTTTCAAGCTGAGATATGCATTTTCTACGATAATCTTGGTGAGACTTCTGTCAGAAGTATGCAGAATCTTCGAGAACGCTCATTTCGAGCTGCTTAATGCGAGAAACACGTTTTCTGGTGTTTTCACCACTCCACAGTACGTTTGATATGCAGAACCGGCGACATCTTGGACTTCGTCGGGTTTCAAGCTGAGATATGCATTTTCTGCGATAATATTGGTGAGACTTCAGTCAGAAGTATGTAGAATCATCTAGATCGCTCTTTTCGAGCTATTTAATGCGAGAAACACGTTATCTGGTGTTTTCACCACTCCACAGTGCGTTTGATATGCAGAACCGGCGACATGTTGGATTTCGTCGGGGTTCAAACTGAGATATGCATTTTCTGCGATAATCTTGGTGAGTCTTCTGTCAGAAGTATGCAGAATCATCGAGATCCCTCTTTGCGAGCTATTTAATGCGAGAAACACGTTTTCTGGTGTATTCACCACTCCACAGTACGTTTGACATGCAGAACCGGCGAAATCTTGATTTTCTTGGTGTTTCCTGCTGAGATATGCATTTTCTGCGATAATCTTGGTGAGCCTTCTGTCAGAAGTATGCAGAAACATCGAGATCCCTCTTTGCGAGCTATTTAATGCGAGAAACACGTTATCTGGTGTTTTCACCACTCCACAGTGCGTTTGATATGCAGAACCAGCGACATCTTGGATTTCGTCGGGTTTCAAGCTGAGATATGCATTTTCTACGATAATCTTGGTGAGACTTCTGTCAGAAGTATGCAGAATCTTCGAGATCGCTCTTTTCGAGCTAGTTAATGCGAGAAACACGATTTCGGGTGTTTTCACCACTCCACAGTGCGTTTGATATGCAGAACCGGCGACATGTTGGATTTCGTCGGGGTTCAAACTGAGATATGCATTTTCTGCGATAATCTTGGTGAGTCTTCTGTCAGAAGTATGCAGAATCATCGAGATCCCTCTTTGCGAGCTATTTAATGCGAGAAACACGTTTTCTGGTGTATTCACCACTCCACAGTACGTTTGACATGCAGAACCGGCGAAATCTTGATTTTCTTGGTGTTTCCTGCTGAGATATGCATTTTCTGCGATAATCTTGGTGAGCCTTCTGTCAGAAGTATGCAGAAACATCGAGATCCCTCTTTGCGAGCTATTTAATGCGAGAAACACGTTTTCTGGTGTATTCACCACCCCACATTACGTTTGTCATGCAGAACCGGAGATATCTTGGTTTCGGTCGGGTTTCAAGCTGAGATATGCATTTTCTACGATAATCTTGGTGAGACTTCTGTCAGAAGTATGCAGAATCTTCGAGATCGCTCAGTTCGAGCTACTTAATGCGAGAAACACGATATCTGGAGTTTTCACCACTCCACGGTGCGTTTGATATGCAGAACCGGCGACATCTTGGATTTCGTCGGGGTTCAAACTGAGAAATGCATTTTCTACGATAATCATGGTGAGACTTCTGTCAGAAGTATGCAGAAACTTCGAGATCGCTCTTTGCGAGCTACTTAATGCGAGAAACACGATTTCGGGTGTTTTCACCACTCCACAGTGCGTTTGATATGCAGAACCGGCGACATCTTGGATTTCGTCGGGGTTCAAACTGAGATATGGATTTTCTACTATAATCTTGGTGAGACTTCCGTCAGAACTATGCAGAATCATCGAGATCGCTCTTTTCGAGCTATTTAATGCGAGAAACACGATTTCGGGTGTTTTCGCCACTCCACAGTGCGTTTGATATGCAGAACCGGCGACATCTTGGATTTCGTCGGGGTTCAAACTGAGATATGCATTTTCTGCGATAAACTTGGTGAGTCTTCTGTCAGAAGTATGCAGAATCATCGAGATCCCTCTTTGCGAGGAATTTAATGCGAGAAACACGTTATCTGGTGTTTTCACCACTCCACAGTACGTTTGATGTGCAGAACCGGCGACATCTTGGATTTCGTCAGGGTTCAAACTGAGAAATGCATTTTCTACGATAATCATGGTGAGACTTCTGTCAGAAGTATGCAGAATCTTCGAGATCGCTCTTTGCGAGCTACTTAATGCGAGAAACACGATTTCGGGTGTTTTCACCACTCCACAGTGCGTTTGATATGCAGAACCGGCGACATCTTGGTTTCGGTCGGGTTTCAAGCTGAGATATGCATTTTCTACGATAATCTTGGTGAGTCTTCTGTCAGAAGTATGCAGAATCATCTAGATCGCTCTTTTCGAGCTATTTAATGCGAGAAACACGTTTTCTGGTGTATTCACCACCCCACAGTACGTTTGACATGCAGAACCGGAGATATCTTGGTTTCGGTCGGGTTTCAAGCTGAGATATGCATTTTCTACGATAATCTTGGTGAGACTTCTGTCAGAAGTATGCAGAATCATCGAGATCCCTCTTTGCGAGCTATTTAATGCGAGAAACACGTTTTCTGGTGTATTCACCACTCCACAGTGCGTTTGACATGCAGAACCGGAGATATCTTGGTTTCGGTCGGGATTCAAGCTGAGATATGCATTTTCTACGATAATCTTGGTGAGACTTCTGTCAGAAGTATGCAGAATCTTCGAGATCGCTCAGTTCGAGCTACTTAATGCGAGAAACACGATATCTGGAGTTTTCACCACTCCACGGTGCGTTTGATATGAAGAACCGGCGACATCTTGGATTTCGTCGGGGTTCAAACTGAGAAATGCATTTTCTACGATAATCATGGTGAGACTTCTGTCAGAAGTATGCAGAATCTTCGAGATCGCTCTTTGCGAGCTACTTAATGCGAGAAACACGATTTCGGGTGTTTTCACCACTCCACAGTGCGTTTGATATGCAGAACCGGCGACATCTTGGATTTCGTCGGGGTTCAAACTGAGATATGCATTTTCTACTATAATCTTGGTGAGACTTCTGTCAGAAGTATGCAGAATCATCGAGATCGCTCTTTTCGAGCTATTTAATGCGAGAAACACAATTTCGGGTGTTTTCGCCACTCCACAGTGCGTTTGATATGCAGAACCGGCGATATCTTGAATTTCGTCGGGGTTCAAACTGAGATATGCATTTTCTGCGATAATCTTGGTGAGTCTTCTGTCAGAAGTATGCAGAATCATCGAGATCCCTCTTTGCGAGCAATTTAATGCGAGAAACACGTTATCTGGTGTTTTCACCACTCCACAGTACGTTTGATGTGCAGAACCGGAGATAACTTGGTTTTCGTGAGGTATCAAGCTGAGATATGCATTTTCTGCGATAATATTGGTGAGACTTCAGTCAGAAGTATGCAGAATCATCTAGATCGCTCGTTTCGAGCTATTTAATGCGAAAAAACAAGTTTTCTAGTGTTTGCAACATTCCACAGTGCGTTTGATATGCAGAACCGGCAATATCTTGATTTTCGTGGTGTTTCCAGCTGAGATATGCATTTTCTGCGATAATCTTGGTGAGTCTTCTGTCAGAAGTATGCAGAAACATCTAGATCCCTCTTTGCGAGCTATTTAATGCGAGAAACACGTTATCTGGTGTTTTCACCACTCCACAGTTGCGTTTGATATGCAGAACCGGCGACATCTTGGATTTCGTCGGGTTTCAAGCTGAGATATGCATTTTCTACGATAATCTTGGTGAGACTTCTGTCAGAAGTATGCAGAATCTTCGAGATCGCTCTTTTCGAGCTAGTTAATGCGAGAAACATGATTTCGGGTGTTTTCACCACTCCACAGTGCGTTTGATATGCAGAACCGGCGACATCTTGGATTTCGTCGGGGTTCAAACTGAGATATGCATTTTCTGCGATAATCTTGGTGAGACTTCTGTCAGAAGTATGCAGAATCTTCGAGAACGCTCATTTCGAGCTGCTTAATGCGAGAAACACGTTTTCTGGTGTTTTCACCACTCCACAGTACGTTTGATATGCAGACCCGGGTATATCTTGATTTTCGTGGTGTTTCCAGCTGAGATATGCATTTTCTACGATTATCTTTGTGAGACTTCTGTCAGAAGTATGCAGAATCTTCGAGATCGCTCTTTGCGAGCTACTTAATGCAAGAAATACGATTTCGGGTGTTTTCACCACTCCACAGTGCGTTTGGTATGCAGAACCGGCGACATCTTGGATTTCGTCGGGGTTCAAACTGAGATACGCATTTTCTGCGATAATCTTGGTGAGTCTTCTGTCAGAAGTATGCAGAATCATCGAGATCCCTCTTTGCGAGCTATTTAATGCGAGAAACACGTTATCTGGTGTTTTCACCACTCCACAGTACGTATGATGTGCATAACCGGAGATAACTTGGTTTTCGTGAGGTTTCAAGCTGAGATATGCATTTTCTACGATAATCTTGGTGAGACTTCTGTCAGAAGTATGCAGAATCTTCGAGAACGCTCATTTCGAGCTGCTTAATGCGAGAAACACGTTACCTGGTGTTTTCACCACTCCACAGTACGTTTGATGTGCAGAACCGGAGATAACTTGGTTTTCGTGAGGTTTCAAGCTGAGATATGCATTTTCTGCGATAATATTTGTGAGACTTCAGTCAGAAGTATGCAGAATCATCTAGATCGCTCGTTTCGAGCAATTTAATGCGAAAAAACAAGTTTTCTGGTGTTTTCACCACTCCACAGTGCGTTTGATATGCAGAACCGGCAATATCTTGATTTTCGTGGTGTTTTCAGCTGAGATATGCATTTTCTGCGATAATCTTTATGAGTCTTCTGTCAGAAGTATGTAGAATCATCTAGATCGCTCTTTGCGAGCTACTTAATGCGAGAAATACGATTTCGGGTGTTTTCACCACTCCACAGTGCGTTTGATATGCAGAACCGGCGACATGTTGGATTTCGTCGGGTTTCAAGCTGAGATATGCATTTTCTACGATAATCTTGGTGAGACTTCTGTCAGAAGTATGCAGAATCTTCGAGATCGCTCTTTTCGAGCTAGTTAATGCGAGAAACATGATTTCGGGTGTTTTCACCACTCCACAGTGCGTTTGATATGCAGAACCGGCGACATCTTGGATTTCGTCGGGGTTCAAACTGAGATATGCATTTTCTGCGATAATCTTGGTGAGACTTCTGTCAGAAGTATGCAGAATCTTCGAGAACGCTCATTTCGAGCTGCTTAATGCGAGAAACACGTTTTCTGGTGTTTTCACCACTCCACAGTACGTTTGATATGCAGACCCGGGTATATCTTGATTTTCGTGGTGTTTCCAGCTGAGATATGCATTTTCTACGATTATCTTTGTGAGACTTCTGTCAGAAGTATGCAGAATCTTCGAGATCGCTCTTTGCGAGCTACTTAATGCAAGAAATACGATTTCGGGTGTTTTCACCACTCCACAGTGCGTTTGGTATGCAGAACCGGCGACATCTTGGATTTCGTCGGGGTTCAAACTGAGATACGCATTTTCTGCGATAATCTTGGTGAGTCTTCTGTCAGAAGTATGCAGAATCATCGAGATCCCTCTTTGCGAGCTATTTAATGCGAGAAACACGTTATCTGGTGTTTTCACCACTCCACAGTACGTATGATGTGCATAACCGGAGATAACTTGGTTTTCGTGAGGTTTCAAGCTGAGATATGCATTTTCTACGATAATCTTGGTGAGACTTCTGTCAGAAGTATGCAGAATCTTCGAGAACGCTCATTTCGAGCTGCTTAATGCGAGAAACACGTTACCTGGTGTTTTCACCACTCCACAGTACGTTTGATGTGCAGAACCGGAGATAACTTGGTTTTCGTGAGGTTTCAAGCTGAGATATGCATTTTCTGCGATAATATTTGTGAGACTTCAGTCAGAAGTATGCAGAATCATCTAGATCGCTCGTTTCGAGCAATTTAATGCGAAAAAACAAGTTTTCTGGTGTTTTCACCACTCCACAGTGCGTTTGATATGCAGAACCGGCAATATCTTGATTTTCGTGGTGTTTTCAGCTGAGATATGCATTTTCTGCGATAATCTTTATGAGTCTTCTGTCAGAAGTATGTAGAATCATCTAGATCGCTCTTTGCGAGCTACTTAATGCGAGAAATACGATTTCGGGTGTTTTCACCACTCCACAGTGCGTTTGATATGCAGAACCGGCGACATGTTGGATTTCGTCGGGGTTCAAACTGAGATATGCATTTTCTGCGATAATCTTGGTGAGTCTTCTGTCAGAAGTATGCAGAATCATCGAGATCCCTCTTTGCGAGCTATTTAATGCGAGAAACACGTTTTCTGGTGTATTCACCACTCCACAGTACGTTTGACATGCAGAACCGGCGAAATCTTGATTTTCTTGGTGTTTCCTGCTGAGATATGCATTTTCTGCGATAATCTTGGTGAGCCTTCTGTCAGAAGTATGCAGAAACATCGAGATCCCTCTTTGCGAGCTATTTAATGCGAGAAACACGTTATCTGGTGTTTTCACCACTCCACAGTGCGTTTGATATGCAGAACCGGCGACATCTTGGATTTCGTCGGGTTTCAAGCTGAGATATGCATTTTCTACGATAATCTTGGTGAGTCTTCTGTCAGAAGTATGCAGAATCTTCGAGATCGCTCTTTTCGAGCTAGTTAATGCGAGAAACACGATTTCGGGTGTTTTCACCACTCCACAGTGCGTTTGGTATGCAGAACCGGCGACATCTTGGATTTCGTCGGGGTTCAAACTGAGATACGCATTTTCTGCGATAATCTTGGTGAGTCTTCTGTCAGAAGTATGCAGAATCATCGAGATCCCTCTTTGCGAGCTATTTAATGCGAGAAACACGTTATCTGGTGTTTTCACCACTCCACAGTACGTATGATGTGCATAACCGGAGATAACTTGGTTTTCGTGAGGTTTCAAGCTGAGATATGCATTTTCTACGATAATCTTGGTGAGACTTCTGTCAGAAGTATGCAGAATCTTCGAGAACGCTCATTTCGAGCTGCTTAATGCGAGAAACACGTTACCTGGTGTTTTCACCACTCCACAGTACGTTTGATGTGCAGAACCGGAGATAACTTGGTTTTCGTGAGGTTTCAAGCTGAGATATGCATTTTCTGCGATAATATTTGTGAGACTTCAGTCAGAAGTATGCAGAATCATCTAGATCGCTCGTTTCGAGCAATTTAATGCGAAAAAACAAGTTTTCTGGTGTTTTCACCACTCCACAGTGCGTTTGATATGCAGAACCGGCAATATCTTGATTTTCGTGGTGTTTTCAGCTGAGATATGCATTTTCTGCGATAATCTTTATGAGTCTTCTGTCAGAAGTATGTAGAATCATCTAGATCGCTCTTTGCGAGCTACTTAATGCGAGAAATACGATTTCGGGTGTTTTCACCACTCCACAGTGCGTTTGATATGCAGAACCGGCGACATGTTGGATTTCGTCGGGGTTCAAACTGAGATATGCATTTTCTGCGATAATCTTGGTGAGTCTTCTGTCAGAAGTATGCAGAATCATCGAGATCCCTCTTTGCGAGCTATTTAATGCGAGAAACACGTTTTCTGGTGTATTCACCACTCCACAGTACGTTTGACATGCAGAACCGGCGAAATCTTGATTTTCTTGGTGTTTCCTGCTGAGATATGCATTTTCTGCGATAATCTTGGTGAGCCTTCTGTCAGAAGTATGCAGAAACATCGAGATCCCTCTTTGCGAGCTATTTAATGCGAGAAACACGTTATCTGGTGTTTTCACCACTCCACAGTGCGTTTGATATGCAGAACCGGCGACATCTTGGATTTCGTCGGGTTTCAAGCTGAGATATGCATTTTCTACGATAATCTTGGTGAGACTTCTGTCAGAAGTATGCAGAATCTTCGAGATCGCTCTTTTCGAGCTAGTTAATGCGAGAAACACGATTTCGGGTGTTTTCACCACTCCACAGTTCGTTTGGTATGCAGAACCGGCGACATCTTGGATTTCGTCGGGGTTCAAACTGAGATACGCATTTTCTGCGATAATCTTGGTGAGTCTTCTGTCAGAAGTATGCAGAATCATCGAGATCCCTCTTTGCGAGCTATTTAATGCGAGAAACACGTTATCTGGTGTTTTCACCACTCCACAGTACGTATGATGTGCATAACCGGAGATAACTTGGTTTTCGTGAGGTTTCAAGCTGAGATATGCATTTTCTACGATAATCTTGGTGAGACTTCTGTCAGAAGTATGCAGAATCTTCGAGAACGCTCATTTCGAGCTGCTTAATGCGAGAAACACGTTACCTGGTGTTTTCACCACTCCACAGTACGTTTGATGTGCAGAACCGGAGATAACTTGGTTTTCGTGAGGTTTCAAGCTGAGATATGCATTTTCTGCGATAATATTTGTGAGACTTCAGTCAGAAGTATGCAGAATCATCTAGATCGCTCGTTTCGAGCAATTTAATGCGAAAAAACAAGTTTTCTGGTGTTTTCACCACTCCACAGTGCGTTTGATATGCAGAACCGGCAATATCTTGATTTTCGTGGTGTTTTCAGCTGAGATATGCATTTTCTGCGATAATCTTTATGAGTCTTCTGTCAGAAGTATGTAGAATCATCTAGATCGCTCTTTGCGAGCTACTTAATGCGAGAAATACGATTTCGGGTGTTTTCACCACTCCACAGTGCGTTTGATATGCAGAACCGGCGACATGTTGGATTTCGTCGGGGTTCAAACTGAGATATGCATTTTCTGCGATAATCTTGGTGAGTCTTCTGTCAGAAGTATGCAGAATCATCGAGATCCCTCTTTGCGAGCTATTTAATGCGAGAAACACGTTTTCTGGTGTATTCACCACTCCACAGTACGTTTGACATGCAGAACCGGCGAAATCTTGATTTTCTTGGTGTTTCCTGCTGAGATATGCATTTTCTGCGATAATCTTGGTGAGCCTTCTGTCAGAAGTATGCAGAAACATCGAGATCCCTCTTTGCGAGCTATTTAATGCGAGAAACACGTTATCTGGTGTTTTCACCACTCCACAGTGCGTTTGATATGCAGAACCGGCGACATCTTGGATTTCGTCGGGTTTCAAGCTGAGATATGCATTTTCTACGATAATCTTGGTGAGACTTCTGTCAGAAGTATGCAGAATCTTCGAGATCGCTCTTTTCGAGCTAGTTAATGCGAGAAACACGATTTCGGGTGTTTTCACCACTCCACAGTGCGTTTGATATGCAGAACCGGCGACATCTTGGATTTCGTCGGGGTTCAAACTGAGATATTCATTTTCTGCGATAATCTTGGTGAGTCTTCTGTCGGAAGTATGCAGAATCATCGGGATCGCTCTTTTCGAGCTATTTAATGCGAAAAAACAAGTTTTCTGGTGTTTTCACCACTCCACAGTACGTTTGATGTGCAGAACCGGAGATAACTTGGTTTTCGTGAGGTTTCAAGCTGAGATATGCATTTTCTACGATAATCTTCGTGAGACTTCTGTCACAAGTATGCAGAATCTTCGAGAACGCTCTTTTCGAGATACTTAATGCGAGAAACACGTTTTCTGGTGTTTTCACCACTCCACAGTACGTTTGATGTGCAGAACCGGAGATAACTTGGTTTTCGTCGGGTATCAAGCTGAGATATGCATTTTCTGCGATAATCTTGGTGAGACTTCTGTCAGAAGTATGCAGAATCATCGGGATCGCTCTTTTCGAGCTATTTAATGCGAAAAAACAAGTTTTCTGGTGTTTTCACCACTCCACAGTACGTTTGATGTGCAGAACCGGAGATAACTTGGTTTTCGTGAGGTTTCAAGCTGAGATATGCATTTTCCACGATAATCTTGGTGAGACTTCTGTCAGAAGTATGCAGAATCTTCGAGAACGCTCATTTCGAGCTGCTTAATGCGAGAAACACGTTTTCTGGTGTTTTCACCACTCCACAGTACGTTTGATATGCAGAACCGGCGACATCTTGGACTTCGTCGGGTTTCAAGCTGAGATATGCATTTTCTGCGATCATCTTCGTGAGACTTCTGTCACAAGTATGCAGAATCTTCGAGAACGCTCTTTTCGAGATACTTAATGCGAGAAACACGTTTTCTGGTGTTTTCACCACTCCACAGTACGTTTGATGGGCAGAACCGGAGATAACTTGGTTTTCGTCGGGTATCAAGCTGAGATATGCATCTTCTGCGATAATCTTGGTGAGACTTCTGTCAGAAGTATGCAGAATCATCGGGATCGCTCTTTTCGAGCTATTTAATGCGAAAAAACAAGTTTTCTGGTGTTTTCAACATTCCACAGTGCGTTTTATATGCAGAACCGGCGATATCTTGATTTTCGTGGTGTTTCCAGCTGAGATATTCATTTTCTGCGATAATCTTGGTGAGTCTTCTGTCGGAAATATGCAGAATCATCGAGATCCCTCTTTGCGAGCTATTTAATGCGAGAAACACGTTATCTGGTGTTTTCACCACTCCACAGTACGTTTGATGTGCAGAACCGGAGATAACTTGGTGTTCGTGAGGTTTCAAGCTGAGATATGCATTTTCTACGATAATCTTCGTGAGACTTCTGTCACAAGTATGCAGAATCTTCGAGAACGCCCTTTTCGAGCTACTTAATGCGAGAAACACGTTTTCTGGTGTTTTCACCACTCCACAGTACGTTTGATGTGCAGAACCGGAGATAACTTGGTGTTCGTGAGGTTTCAAGCTGAGATATGCATTTTCTACGATAATCTTCGTGAGACTTCTGTCACAAGTATGCAGAATCTTCGAGAACGCTCTTTTCGAGATACTTAATGCGAGAAACACGTTTTCTGGTGTTTTCACCACTCCACAGTACGTTTGATGTGCAGAACCGGAGATAACTTGGTTTTCGTCGGGTATCAAGCTGAGATATTCATTTTCTGCGATAATCTTGGTGAGACTTCTGTCAGAAGTATGCAGAATCATCGGGATCGCTCTTTACGAGCTATTTAATGCGAAAAAACAAGTTTTCTGGTGTTTTCAACATTCCACAGTGCGTTTTATATGCAGAACCGGCGATATCTTGATTTTCGTGGTGTTTCCAGCTGAGATATTCATTTTCTGCGATAATCTTGGTGAGTCTTCTGTCAGAAGTATGCAGAATCATCGAGATCCCTCTTTGCGAGCTATTTAATGCGAGAAACACGTTATCTGGTGTTTTCACCACTCCACAGTGCGTTTGACATGCAGAACCGGAGATATCTTGGTTTTGGTCGGGTTTCAAGCTGAGATATGCATTTTCTACGATAATCTTGGTGAGACTTCTGTCAGAAGTATTCAGAATCTTCGAGAACGCTCTTTTCGAGCTGCTTAATGCGAGAAACACGTTTTCTGGTGTTTTCACCACTCCACAGTACGTTTGATATGCAGAACCGGCGACATCTTGGATTTCGTCGGGTTTCAAGCTGAGATATGCATTTTCTACGATAATCTTGGTGAGACTTCTGTCAGATGTATGCAGAATCATCGGGATCGCTCTTTTCGAGCTATTTCATGCGAGAAACACGTTATATGGTTGTTTTCACCACTCCACAGTGCGTTTGATATGCATAACCGGCGATACCTTGATTTTCGTGAGGTTTCAAGCTGAGATATGCATTTTCTGCGATAATATTGGTGAGACTTCAGTCAGAAGTAAGCAGAATCATCTAGATCGCTCGTTTCGAGCCATTTAATGCGAAAAAACAAGTTTTCAGGTGTTTTCAACATTCCACAGTGCGTTTGATATGCAGAACCGGCAATATCTTGATTTTCGTGGTGTTTCCAGCTGAGATATGCATTTTCTGCGATAATCTTGATGAGTCTTCTGTCAGAAGTATGTAGAATCATCTAGATCGCTCTTTTCAAGCTACTTAATGCGAGAAACACGATTTCGGGTGTTTTCACCAATCCACAGTGCGTTTGATATGCAGAACCGGCGACATCTTGGATTTCGTCGGGGTTCAAACTGAGATATGCATTTTCTGCGAAAACCTTGGTGAGTCTTCTGTCAGAAGTATGCAGAATCATCGAGATCCCTCTTTGCGAGCTATTTAATGCGAGAAACACGTTATCTGGTGTTTTCACCACTCCACAGTACGTTTGATGTGCAGAACCGGAGATAACTTGGTTTTCGTGAGGTTTCAAGCTGAGATATGCATTTTCTACGATAATCTTGGTGATACTTCTGTCAGAAGTATGCAGAATCTTCGAGAACGCTCTTTTCGAGCCGCTTAATGCGAGAAACACGTTTTCTGGTGTTTTCACCACTCCACAGTACGTTTGATATGCAGAACCGGCGACATCTTGGATTTCGTCGGGTTTCAAGCTGAGATATGCATTTTCTGCGATAATCTTGGTGCGACTTCTGTCAGAAGTATGCAGAAACATCTAGATCCCTCTTTGCGAGCTATTTAATGCGAGAAACACGTTTTCTGGTGTATTCACCACTCCACAGTACGTTTGATGTGCAGAACCGGAGATAACTTTGTTTTCGTAAGGTTTCAAGCAGAGATATGCATTTTCTGCGATAATCTTGGTGAGACTTCTGTCAGAAGAATGCAGAATCACCGGGATCGCTCTTTTCGAGCTATTTAATGCGAGAAACACGTTATCTGGTTGTTTTCACCACTCCACAGTGCGTTTGATTTGCAGAACCGGCGACATCTTGTTTTTCGTGAGGTTTCAAGCTGAGATATGCATTTTCTGCGATAATATTGGTGAGACTTCAGTCAGAAGGATGCAGAATCATCTAGATCGCTCGTTTCGAGCTACTTAATGCGACAAAACAAGTTTTCTGGTGTTTCCAACATTCCACAGTGCGTTTGATATGCAGAACCGGCGATATCTTGATTTTCGTGGTGTTTCCAGCTGAGATATGCATTTTCTGCGATAATCTTGGTGAGTCTTCTGTCAGAAGTATGCAGAATCATCTAGATCGCTCTTTTCGAGCTATTTAATGCGAGAAACACGTTTTCTGGTGTATTCACCACTCCACAGTACGTTTGAGATGCAGAACCGGAGATATCATGGTTTCGGTCGGGTTTCAAGCTGAGATATGCATTTTCTACGATAATCTTTGTGAGACTTCTGTCAGAAGTATGCAGAATCTTCGAGATCGCTCTTTTCGAGCTACTTAATGCGAGAAACACGATTTCGGGTGTTTTCATCACTCCACAGTGCGTTTGATATGCAGAACCGGCGACATCTTGGATTTCGTCGGGTTTCAAGCTGAGATATGCATTTTCTGCGATAATCTTGGTGATTCTTCTGTCAGAAGTATGCAGAATCATCGAGATCCCTCTTTGCGAGCTATTTAAAGCGTGAAACACGTTATCTGGTGTTTTCACCACTCCACAGTGCGTTTGATATGCAGAACCGGCGATATCTCGATTATCGTAGTGTTTCCAGCTAAGATATGCATTTTCTGCGATAATATTGGTGAGACTTCAGTCAGAAGTATGCAGAATCATCTAGATCGCTCGTTTCGAGCTATTTAATGCGAAAAAACAAGTTTTCTGGTGTTTTCCACATTCCACAGTGCGTTTGATATGCAGAACCAGCGATATCTTGATTTTCGTGGTGTTTCCAGCTGAGATATGCATTTTCTGCGATAATCTTGATGAGTCTTCTGTCAGAAGTATATAGAATCATCTAGATCGCTCTTTTCGTGCTATTTAATGCGAGAAACACCTTTTCTGGTGTATTCACCACTCCACAGTGCGTTTGACATGCAGAACCGGAGATATCTTGGTTTCGGTCAGGTTTCAAGCTGAGATATGCATTTTCTACGATAATCATGGTGAGACTTCTGTCAGAAGTATTCAGAATCTTTGAGAACGCTCTTTTCGAGCTGCTTAATGCGAGAAACACTTTTTCTGGTGTTTTCACCACTCCACAGTACGTTTGATATGCAGAACCGGCGACATCTTGGATTTCGTCGGGTTTCAAGCTGAGATATGCATTTTCTGCGATAATCTTGGTGAGTCTTCTGTCAGAAGTATGCAGAATCATCGAGATCCCTCTTTGCGAGCTATTTAATGCGAGAAACACGTTTTCTGGTGTATTCACCACTCCACAGTACGTTTGACATGCAGAACCGGCGAAATCTTGATTTTCTTGGTGTTTCCTGCTGAGATATGCATTTTCTGCGATAATCTTGGTGAGCCTTCTGTCAGAAGTATGCAGAAACATCGAGATCCCTCTTTGCGAGCTATTTAATGCGAGAAACACGTTATCTGGTGTTTTCACCACTCCACAGTGCGTTTGATATGCAGAACCGGCGACATCTTGGATTTCGTCGGGTTTCAAGCTGAGATATGCATTTTCTACGATAATCTTGGTGAGACTTCTGTCAGAAGTATGCAGAATCTTCGAGATCGCTCTTTTCGAGCTAGTTAATGCGAGAAACACGATTTCGGGTGTTTTCACCACTCCACAGTGCGTTTGATATGCAGAACCGGCGACATCTTGGATTTCGTCGGGGTTCAAACTGAGATATTCATTTTCTGCGATAATCTTGGTGAGTCTTCTGTCGGAAGTATGCAGAATCATCGGGATCGCTCTTTTCGAGCTATTTAATGCGAAAAAACAAGTTTTCTGGTGTTTTCACCACTCCACAGTACGTTTGATGTGCAGAACCGGAGATAACTTGGTTTTCGTGAGGTTTCAAGCTGAGATATGCATTTTCTACGATAATCTTCGTGAGACTTCTGTCACAAGTATGCAGAATCTTCGAGAACGCTCTTTTCGAGATACTTAATGCGAGAAACACGTTTTCTGGTGTTTTCACCACTCCACAGTACGTTTGATGTGCAGAACCGGAGATAACTTGGTTTTCGTCGGGTATCAAGCTGAGATATGCATTTTCTGCGATAATCTTGGTGAGACTTCTGTCAGAAGTATGCAGAATCATCGGGATCGCTCTTTTCGAGCTATTTAATGCGAAAAAACAAGTTTTCTGGTGTTTTCACCACTCCACAGTACGTTTGATGTGCAGAACCGGAGATAACTTGGTTTTCGTGAGGTTTCAAGCTGAGATATGCATTTCCTGCGATAATCTTGGTGAGTCTTCTGTCAGAAGTATGCAGAATCTTCGAGAACGCTCATTTCGAGCTGCTTAATGCGAGAAACACGTTTTCTGGTGTTTTCACCACTCCACAGTACGTTTGATATGCAGAACCGGCGACATCTTGGACTTCGTCGGGTTTCAAGCTGAGATATGCATTTTCTGCGATAATATTTGTGAGACTTCAGTCAGAAGTATGCAGAATCATCTAGATCGCTCGTTTCGAGCAATTTAATGCGAAAAAACAAGTTTTCTGGTGTTTTCACCACTCCACAGTGCGTTTGATATGCAGAACCGGCAATATCTTGATTTTCGTGGTGTTTTCAGCTGAGATATGCATTTTCTGCGATAATCTTTATGAGTCTTCTGTCAGAAGTATGTAGAATCATCTAGATCGCTCTTTGCGAGCTACTTAATGCGAGAAATACGATTTCGGGTGTTTTCACCACTCCACAGTGCGTTTGATATGCAGAACCGGCGACATGTTGGATTTCGTCGGGGTTCAAACTGAGATATGCATTTTCTGCGATAATCTTGGTGAGTCTTCTGTCAGAAGTATGCAGAATCATCGAGATCCCTCTTTGCGAGCTATTTAATGCGAGAAACACGTTTTCTGGTGTATTCACCACTCCACAGTACGTTTGACATGCAGAACCGGCGAAATCTTGATTTTCTTGGTGTTTCCTGCTGAGATATGCATTTTCTGCGATAATCTTGGTGAGCCTTCTGTCAGAAGTATGCAGAAACATCGAGATCCCTCTTTGCGAGCTATTTATTGCGAGAAACACGTTATCTGGTGTTTTCACCACTCCAAAGTGCGTTTGATATGCAGAACCGGCGACATCTTGGATTTCGTCGGGTTTCAAGCTGAGATATGCATTTTCTACGATAATCTTGGTGAGACTTCTGTCAGAAGTATGCAGAATCTTCGAGATCGCTCTTTTCGAGCTAGTTAATGCGAGAAACACGATTTCGGGTGTTTTCACCACTCCACAGTGCGTTTGGTATGCAGAACCGGCGACATCTTGGATTTCGTCGGGGTTCAAACTGAGATACGCATTTTCTGCGATAATCTTGGTGAGTCTTCTGTCAGAAGTATGCAGAATCATCGAGATCCCTCTTTGCGAGCTATTTAATGCGAGAAACACGTTATCTGGTGTTTTCACCACTCCACAGTACGTATGATGTGCATAACCGGAGATAACTTGGTTTTCGTGAGGTTTCAAGCTGAGATATGCATTTTCTACGATAATCTTGGTGAGACTTCTGTCAGAAGTATGCAGAATCTTCGAGAACGCTCATTTCGAGCTGCTTAATGCGAGAAACACGTTACCTGGTGTTTTCACCACTCCACAGTACGTTTGATGTGCAGAACCGGAGATAACTTGGTTTTCGTGAGGTTTCAAGCTGAGATATGCATTTTCTGCGATAATATTTGTGAGACTTCAGTCAGAAGTATGCAGAATCATCTAGATCGCTCGTTTCGAGCAATTTAATGCGAAAAAACAAGTTTTCTGGTGTTTTCACCACTCCACAGTGCGTTTGATATGCAGAACCGGCAATATCTTGATTTTCGTGGTGTTTTCAGCTGAGATATGCATTTTCTGCGATAATCTTTATGAGTCTTCTGTCAGAAGTATGTAGAATCATCTAGATCGCTCTTTGCGAGCTACTTAATGCGAGAAATACGATTTCGGGTGTTTTCACCACTCCACAGTGCGTTTGATATGCAGAACCGGCGACATGTTGGATTTCGTCGGGGTTCAAACTGAGATATGCATTTTCTGCGATAATCTTGGTGAGTCTTCTGTCAGAAGTATGCAGAATCATCGAGATCCCTCTTTGCGAGCTATTTAATGCGAGAAACACGTTTTCTGGTGTATTCACCACTCCACAGTACGTTTGACATGCAGAACCGGCGAAATCTTGATTTTCTTGGTGTTTCCTGCTGAGATATGCATTTTCTGCGATAATCTTGGTGAGCCTTCTGTCAGAAGTATGCAGAAACATCGAGATCCCTCTTTGCGAGCTATTTAATGCGAGAAACACGTTATCTGGTGTTTTCACCACTCCACAGTGCGTTTGATATGCAGAACCGGCGACATCTTGGATTTCGTCGGGTTTCAAGCTGAGATATGCATTTTCTACGATAATCTTGGTGAGACTTCTGTCAGAAGTATGCAGAATCTTCGAGATCGCTCTTTTCGAGCTAGTTAATGCGAGAAACACGATTTCGGGTGTTTTCACCACTCCACAGTGCGTTTGATATGCAGAACCGGCGACATCTTGGATTTCGTCGGGGTTCAAACTGAGATATTCATTTTCTGCGATAATCTTGGTGAGTCTTCTGTCGGAAGTATGCAGAATCATCGGGATCGCTCTTTTCGAGCTATTTAATGCGAAAAAACAAGTTTTCTGGTGTTTTCACCACTCCACAGTACGTTTGATGTGCAGAACCGGAGATAACTTGGTTTTCGTGAGGTTTCAAGCTGAGATATGCATTTTCTACGATAATCTTCGTGAGACTTCTGTCACAAGTATGCAGAATCTTCGAGAACGCTCTTTTCGAGATACTTAATGCGAGAAACACGTTTTCTGGTGTTTTCACCACTCCACAGTACGTTTGATGTGCAGAACCGGAGATAACTTGGTTTTCGTCGGGTATCAAGCTGAGATATGCATTTTCTGCGATAATCTTGGTGAGACTTCTGTCAGAAGTATGCAGAATCATCGGGATCGCTCTTTTCGAGCTATTTAATGCGAAAAAACAAGTTTTCTGGTGTTTTCACCACTCCACAGTACGTTTGATGTGCAGAACCGGAGATAACTTGGTTTTCGTGAGGTTTCAAGCTGAGATATGCATTTTCTACGATAATCTTGGTGAGACTTCTGTCAGAAGTATGCAGAATCTTCGAGAACGCTCATTTCGAGCTGCTTAATGCGAGAAACACGTTTTCTGGTGTTTTCACCACTCCACAGTACGTTTGATATGCAGAACCGGCGACATCTTGGACTTCGTCGGGTTTCAAGCTGAGATATGCATTTTCTGCGATCATCTTCGTGAGACTTCTGTCACAAGTATGCAGAATCTTCGAGAACGCTCTTTTCGAGATACTTAATGCGAGAAACACGTTTTCTGGTGTTTTCACCACTCCACAGTACGTTTGATGTGCAGAACCGGAGATAACTTGGTTTTCGTCGGGTATCAAGCTGAGATATGCATCTTCTGCGATAATCTTGGTGAGACTTCTGTCAGAAGTATGCAGAATCATCGGGATCGCTCTTTTCGAGCTATTTAATGCGAAAAAACAAGTTTTCTGGTGTTTTCAACATTCCACAGTGCGTTTTATATGCAGAACCGGCGATATCTTGATTTTCGTGGTGTTTCCAGCTGAGATATTCATTTTCTGCGATAATCTTGGTGAGTCTTCTGTCGGAAGTATGCAGAATCATCGAGATCCCTCTTTGCGAGCTATTTAATGCGAGAAACACGTTATCTGGTGTTTTCACCACTCCACAGTGCGTTTGATATGCAGAACCGGCGACATCTTGGATTTCGTCGGGTTTCAAGCTGAGATATGCATTTTCTACGATAATCTTGGTGAGACTTCTGTCAGAAGTATGCAGAATCTTCGAGATCGCTCTTTGCGAGCTATTTAATGCGAGAAACACGTTTTCTGGTGTATTCACCACTCCACAGTACGTTTGACATGCAGAACCGGCGAAATCTTGATTTTCTTGGTGTTTCCTGCTGAGATATGCATTTTCTGCGATAATCTTGGTGAGCCTTCTGTCAGAAGTATGCAGAAACATCGAGATCCCTCTTTGCGAGCTATTTAATGCGAGAAACACGTTATCTGGTGTTTTCACCACTCCACAGTGCGTTTGATATGCAGAACCGGCGACATCTTGGATTTCGTCGGGTTTCAAGCTGAGATATGCATTTTCTACGATAATCTTGGTGAGACTTCTGTCAGAAGTATGCAGAATCTTCGAGATCGCTCTTTTCGAGCTAGTTAATGCGAGAAACACGATTTCGGGTGTTTTCACCACTCCACAGTGCGTTTGATATGCAGAACCGGCGACATCTTGGATTTCGTCGGGGTTCAAACTGAGATATTCATTTTCTGCGATAATCTTGGTGAGTCTTCTGTCGGAAGTATGCAGAATCATCGGGATCGCTCTTTTCGAGCTATTTAATGCGAAAAAACAAGTTTTCTGGTGTTTTCACCACTCCACAGTACGTTTGATGTGCAGAACCGGAGATAACTTGGTTTTCGTGAGGTTTCAAGCTGAGATATGCATTTTCTACGATAATCTTCGTGAGACTTCTGTCACAAGTATGCAGAATCTTCGAGAACGCTCTTTTCGAGATACTTAATGCGAGAAACACGTTTTCTGGTGTTTTCACCACTCCACAGTACGTTTGATGTGCAGAACCGGAGATAACTTGGTTTTCGTCGGGTATCAAGCTGAGATATGCATTTTCTGCGATAATCTTGGTGAGACTTCTGTCAGAAGTATGCAGAATCATCGGGATCGCTCTTTTCGAGCTATTTAATGCGAAAAAACAAGTTTTCTGGTGTTTTCACCACTCCACAGTACGTTTGATGTGCAGAACCGGAGATAACTTGGTTTTCGTGAGGTTTCAAGCTGAGATATGCATTTCCTGCGATAATCTTGGTGAGTCTTCTGTCAGAAGTATGCAGAATCTTCGAGAACGCTCATTTCGAGCTGCTTAATGCGAGAAACACGTTTTCTGGTGTTTTCACCACTCCACAGTACGTTTGATATGCAGAACCGGCGACATCTTGGACTTCGTCGGGTTTCAAGCTGAGATATGCATTTTCTGCGATAATATTTGTGAGACTTCAGTCAGAAGTATGCAGAATCATCTAGATCGCTCGTTTCGAGCAATTTAATGCGAAAAAACAAGTTTTCTGGTGTTTTCACCACTCCACAGTGCGTTTGATATGCAGAACCGGCAATATCTTGATTTTCGTGGTGTTTTCAGCTGAGATATGCATTTTCTGCGATAATCTTTATGAGTCTTCTGTCAGAAGTATGTAGAATCATCTAGATCGCTCTTTGCGAGCTACTTAATGCGAGAAATACGATTTCGGGTGTTTTCACCACTCCACAGTGCGTTTGATATGCAGAACCGGCGACATGTTGGATTTCGTCGGGGTTCAAACTGAGATATGCATTTTCTGCGATAATCTTGGTGAGTCTTCTGTCAGAAGTATGCAGAATCATCGAGATCCCTCTTTGCGAGCTATTTAATGCGAGAAACACGTTTTCTGGTGTATTCACCACTCCACAGTACGTTTGACATGCAGAACCGGCGAAATCTTGATTTTCTTGGTGTTTCCTGCTGAGATATGCATTTTCTGCGATAATCTTGGTGAGCCTTCTGTCAGAAGTATGCAGAAACATCGAGATCCCTCTTTGCGAGCTATTTATTGCGAGAAACACGTTATCTGGTGTTTTCACCACTCCAAAGTGCGTTTGATATGCAGAACCGGCGACATCTTGGATTTCGTCGGGTTTCAAGCTGAGATATGCATTTTCTACGATAATCTTGGTGAGACTTCTGTCAGAAGTATGCAGAATCTTCGAGATCGCTCTTTTCGAGCTAGTTAATGCGAGAAACACGATTTCGGGTGTTTTCACCACTCCACAGTGCGTTTGGTATGCAGAACCGGCGACATCTTGGATTTCGTCGGGGTTCAAACTGAGATACGCATTTTCTGCGATAATCTTGGTGAGTCTTCTGTCAGAAGTATGCAGAATCATCGAGATCCCTCTTTGCGAGCTATTTAATGCGAGAAACACGTTATCTGGTGTTTTCACCACTCCACAGTACGTATGATGTGCATAACCGGAGATAACTTGGTTTTCGTGAGGTTTCAAGCTGAGATATGCATTTTCTACGATAATCTTGGTGAGACTTCTGTCAGAAGTATGCAGAATCTTCGAGAACGCTCATTTCGAGCTGCTTAATGCGAGAAACACGTTACCTGGTGTTTTCACCACTCCACAGTACGTTTGATGTGCAGAACCGGAGATAACTTGGATTTCGTCGGGGTTCAAACTGAGATATTCATTTTCTGCGATAATCTTGGTGAGTCTTCTGTCGGAAGTATGCAGAATCATCGGGATCGCTCTTTTCGAGCTATTTAATGCGAAAAAACAAGTTTTCTGGTGTTTTCACCACTCCACAGTGCGTTTGATATGCAGAACCGGCGACATCTTGGATTTCGTCGGGTTTCAAGCTGAGATATGCATTTTCTACGATAATCTTGGTGAGTCTTCTGTCAGAAGTATGCAGAATCATCGAGATCCCTCTTTGCGAGCTATTTAATGCGAGAAACACGTTTTCTGGTGTATTCACCACTCCACAGTACGTTTGACATGCAGAACCGGCGAAATCTTGATTTTCTTGGTGTTTCCTGCTGAGATATGCATTTTCTGCGATAATCTTGGTGAGCCTTCTGTCAGAAGTATGCAGAAACATCGAGATCCCTCTTTGCGAGCTATTTAATGCGAGAAACACGTTATCTGGTGTTTTCACCACTCCACAGTGCGTTTGATATGCAGAACCGGCGACATCTTGGATTTCGTCGGGTTTCAAGCTGAGATATGCATTTTCTACGATAATCTTGGTGAGACTTCTGTCAGAAGTATGCAGAATCTTCGAGATCGCTCTTTTCGAGCTAGTTAATGCGAGAAACACGATTTCGGGTGTTTTCACCACTCCACAGTGCGTTTGATATGCAGAACCGGCGACATCTTGGATTTCGTCGGGGTTCAAACTGAGATATTCATTTTCTGCGATAATCTTGGTGAGTCTTCTGTCGGAAGTATGCAGAATCATCGGGATCGCTCTTTTCGAGCTATTTAATGCGAAAAAACAAGTTTTCTGGTGTTTTCACCACTCCACAGTACGTTTGATGTGCAGAACCGGAGATAACTTGGTTTTCGTGAGGTTTCAAGCTGAGATATGCATTTTCTACGATAATCTTCGTGAGACTTCTGTCACAAGTATGCAGAATCTTCGAGAACGCTCTTTTCGAGATACTTAATGCGAGAAACACGTTTTCTGGTGTTTTCACCACTCCACAGTACGTTTGATGTGCAGAACCGGAGATAACTTGGTTTTCGTCGGGTATCAAGCTGAGATATGCATTTTCTGCGATAATCTTGGTGAGACTTCTGTCAGAAGTATGCAGAATCATCGGGATCGCTCTTTTCGAGCTATTTAATGCGAAAAAACAAGTTTTCTGGTGTTTTCACCACTCCACAGTACGTTTGATGTGCAGAACCGGAGATAACTTGGTTTTCGTGAGGTTTCAAGCTGAGATATGCATTTTCTACGATAATCTTGGTGAGACTTCTGTCAGAAGTATGCAGAATCTTCGAGAACGCTCATTTCGAGCTGCTTAATGCGAGAAACACGTTTTCTGGTGTTTTCACCACTCCACAGTACGTTTGATATGCAGAACCGGCGACATCTTGGACTTCGTCGGGTTTCAAGCTGAGATATGCATTTTCTGCGATCATCTTCGTGAGACTTCTGTCACAAGTATGCAGAATCTTCGAGAACGCTCTTTTCGAGATACTTAATGCGAGAAACACGTTTTCTGGTGTTTTCACCACTCCACAGTACGTTTGATGTGCAGAACCGGAGATAACTTGGTTTTCGTCGGGTATCAAGCTGAGATATGCATCTTCTGCGATAATCTTGGTGAGACTTCTGTCAGAAGTATGCAGAATCATCGGGATCGCTCTTTTCGAGCTATTTAATGCGAAAAAACAAGTTTTCTGGTGTTTTCAACATTCCACAGTGCGTTTTATATGCAGAACCGGCGATATCTTGATTTTCGTGGTGTTTCCAGCTGAGATATTCATTTTCTGCGATAATCTTGGTGAGTCTTCTGTCGGAAGTATGCAGAATCATCGAGATCCCTCTTTGCGAGCTATTTAATGCGAGAAACACGTTATCTGGTGTTTTCACCACTCCACAGTACGTTTGATGTGCAGAACCGGAGATAACTTGGTGTTCGTGAGGTTTCAAGCTGAGATATGCATTTTCTACGATAATCTTCGTGAGACTTCTGTCACAAGTATGCAGAATCTTCGAGAACGCCCTTTTCGAGCTACTTAATGCGAGAAACACGTTTTCTGGTGTTTTCACCACTCCACAGTACGTTTGATGTGCAGAACCGGAGATAACTTGGTGTTCGTGAGGTTTCAAGCTGAGATATGCATTTTCTACGATAATCTTCGTGAGACTTCTGTCACAAGTATGCAGAATCTTCGAGAACGCTCTTTTCGAGATACTTAATGCGAGAAACACGTTTTCTGGTGTTTTCACCACTCCACAGTACGTTTGATGTGCAGAACCGGAGATAACTTGGTTTTCGTCGGGTATCAAGCTGAGATATTCATTTTCTGCGATAATCTTGGTGAGACTTCTGTCAGAAGTATGCAGAATCATCGGGATCGTTCTTTTCGAGCTATTTAATGCGAAAAAACAAGTTTTCTGGTGTTTTCAACATTCCACAGTGCGTTTTATATGCAGAACCGGCGATATCTTGATTTTCGTGGTGTTTCCAGCTGAGATATTCATTTTCTGCGATAATCTTGGTGAGTCTTCTGTCAGAAGTATGCAGAATCATCGAGATCCCTCTTTGCGAGCTATTTAATGCGAGAAACACGTTATCTGGTGTTTTCACCACTCCACAGTGCGTTTGACATGCAGAACCGGAGATATCTTGGTTTTGGTCGGGTTTCAAGCTGAGATATGCATTTTCTACGATAATCTTGGTGAGACTTCTGTCAGAAGTATTCAGAATCTTCGAGAACGCTCTTTTCGAGCTGCTTAATGCGAGAAACACGTTTTCTGGTGTTTTCACCACTCCACAGTACGTTTGATATGCAGAACCGGCGACATCTTGGATTTCGTCGGGTTTCAAGCTGAGATATGCATTTTCTACGATAATCTTGGTGAGACTTCTGTCAGATGTATGCAGAATCATCGGGATCGCTCTTTTCGAGCTATTTCATGCGAGAAACACGTTATATGGTTGTTTTCACCACTCCACAGTGCGTTTGATATGCATAACCGGCGATACCTTGATTTTCGTGAGGTTTCAAGCTGAGATATGCATTTTCTGCGATAATATTGGTGAGACTTCAGTCAGAAGTAAGCAGAATCATCTAGATCGCTCGTTTCGAGCCATTTAATGCGAAAAAACAAGTTTTCAGGTGTTTTCAACATTCCACAGTGCGTTTGATATGCAGAACCGGCAATATCTTGATTTTCGTGGTGTTTCCAGCTGAGATATGCATTTTCTGCGATAATCTTGATGAGTCTTCTGTCAGAAGTATGTAGAATCATCTAGATCGCTCTTTTCGAGCTACTTAATGCGAGAAACACGATTTCGGGTGTTTTCACCAATCCACAGTGCGTTTGATATGCAGAACCGGCGACATCTTGGATTTCGTCGGGGTTCAAACTGAGATATGCATTTTCTGCGAAAACCTTGGTGAGTCTTCTGTCAGAAGTATGCAGAATCATCGAGATCCCTCTTTGCGAGCTATTTAATGCGAGAAACACGTTATCTGGTGTTTTCACCACTCCACAGTACGTTTGATGTGCAGAACCGGAGATAACTTGGTTTTCGTGAGGTTTCAAGCTGAGATATGCATTTTCTACGATAATCTTGGTGATACTTCTGTCAGAAGTATGCAGAATCTTCGAGAACGCTCTTTTCGAGCCGCTTAATGCGAGAAACACGTTTTCTGGTGTTTTCACCACTCCACAGTACGTTTGATATGCAGAACCGGCGACATCTTGGATTTCGTCGGGTTTCAAGCTGAGATATGCATTCTCTGCGATAATCTTGGTGCGACTTCTGTCAGAAGTATGCAGAAACATCTAGATCCCTCTTTGCGAGCTATTTAATGCGAGAAACACGTTTTCTGGTGTATTCACCACTCCACAGTACGTTTGATGTGCAGAACCGGAGATAACTTTGTTTTCGTAAGGTTTCAAGCAGAGATATGCATTTTCTGCGATAATCTTGGTGAGACTTCTGTCAGAAGAATGCAGAATCACCGGGATCGCTCTTTTCGAGCTATTTAATGCGAGAAACACGTTATCTGGTTGTTTTCACCACTCCACAGTGCGTTTGATTTGCAGAACCGGCGACATCTTGATTTTCGTGAGGTTTCAAGCTGAGATATGCATTTTCTGCGATAATATTGGTGAGACTTCAGTCAGAAGGATGCAGAATCATCTAGATCGCTCGTTTCGAGCTACTTAATGCGACAAAACAAGTTTTCTGGTGTTTCCAACATTCCACAGTGCGTTTGATATGCAGAACCGGCGATATCTTGATTTTCGTGGTGTTTCCAGCTGAGATATGCATTTTCTGCGATAATCTTGGTGAGTCTTCTGTCAGAAGTATGCAGAATCATCTAGATCGCTCTTTTCGAGCTATTTAATGCGAGAAACACGTTTTCTGGTGTATTCACCACTCCACAGTACGTTTGAGATGCAGAACCGGAGATATCATGGTTTCGGTCGGGTTTCAAGCTGAGATATGCATTTTCTACGATAATCTTTGTGAGACTTCTGTCAGAAGTATGCAGAATCTTCGAGATCGCTCTTTTCGAGCTACTTAATGCGAGAAACACGATTTCGGGTGTTTTCATCACTCCACAGTGCGTTTGATATGCAGAACCGGCGACATCTTGGATTTCGTCGGGTTTCAAGCTGAGATATGCATTTTCTGCGATAATCTTGGTGATTCTTCTGTCAGAAGTATGCAGAATCATCGAGATCCCTCTTTGCGAGCTATTTAAAGCGTGAAACACGTTATCTGGTGTTTTCACCACTCCACAGTGCGTTTGATATGCAGAACCGGCGATATCTCGATTATCGTAGTGTTTCCAGCTAAGATATGCATTTTCTGCGATAATATTGGTGAGACTTCAGTCAGAAGTATGCAGAATCATCTAGATCGCTCGTTTCGAGCTATTTAATGCGAAAAAACAAGTTTTCTGGTGTTTTCCACATTCCACAGTGCGTTTGATATGCAGAACCAGCGATATCTTGATTTTCGTGGTGTTTCCAGCTGAGATATGCATTTTCTGCGATAATCTTGATGAGTCTTCTGTCAGAAGTATATAGAATCATCTAGATCGCTCTTTTCGTGCTATTTAATGCGAGAAACACCTTTTCTGGTGTATTCACCACTCCACAGTGCGTTTGACATGCAGAACCGGAGATATCTTGGTTTCGGTCAGGTTTCAAGCTGAGATATGCATTTTCTACGATAATCATGGTGAGACTTCTGTCAGAAGTATTCAGAATCTCTGAGAACGCTCTTTTCGAGCTGCTTAATGCGAGAAACACTTTTTCTGGTGTTTTCACCACTCCACAGTACGTTTGAGATGCAGAACCGGCGACATCTTGGATTTCGTCGGGTTTCAAGCTGAGATATGCATTTTCTGCGATAATCTTGGTGAGTCTTCTGTCAGAAGTATGCAGAATCATCGAGATCCCTCTTTGCGAGCTATTTAATGCGAGAAACACGTTTTCTGGTGTATTCACCACTCCACAGTACGTTTGACATGCAGAACCGGCGAAATCTTGATTTTCTTGGTGTTTCCTGCTGAGATATGCATTTTCTGCGATAATCTTGGTGAGCCTTCTGTCAGAAGTATGCAGAAACATCGAGATCCCTCTTTGCGAGCTATTTAATGCGAGAAACACGTTATCTGGTGTTTTCACCACTCCACAGTGCGTTTGATATGCAGAACCGGCGACATCTTGGATTTCGTCGGGTTTCAAGCTGAGATATGCATTTTCTACGATAATCTTGGTGAGACTTCTGTCAGAAGTATGCAGAATCTTCGAGATCGCTCTTTTCGAGCTAGTTAATGCGAGAAACACGATTTCGGGTGTTTTCACCACTCCACAGTGCGTTTGATATGCAGAACCGGCGACATCTTGGATTTCGTCGGGGTTCAAACTGAGATATTCATTTTCTGCGATAATCTTGGTGAGTCTTCTGTCGGAAGTATGCAGAATCATCGGGATCGCTCTTTTCGAGCTATTTAATGCGAAAAAACAAGTTTTCTGGTGTTTTCACCACTCCACAGTACGTTTGATGTGCAGAACCGGAGATAACTTGGTTTTCGTGAGGTTTCAAGCTGAGATATGCATTTTCTACGATAATCTTCGTGAGACTTCTGTCACAAGTATGCAGAATCTTCGAGAACGCTCTTTTCGAGATACTTAATGCGAGAAACACGTTTTCTGGGGTTTTCACCACTCCACAGTACGTTTGATGTGCAGAACCGGAGATAACTTGGTTTTCGTCGGGTATCAAGCTGAGATATGCATTTTCTGCGATAATCTTGGTGAGACTTCTGTCAGAAGTATGCAGAATCATCGGGATCGCTCTTTTCGAGCTATTTAATGCGAAAAAACAAGTTTTCTGGTGTTTTCACCACTCCACAGTACGTTTGATGTGCAGAACCGGAGATAACTTGGTTTTCGTGAGGTTTCAAGCTGAGATATGCATTTTCTACGATAATCTTGGTGAGACTTCTGTCAGAAGTATGCAGAATCTTCGAGAACGCTCATTTCGAGCTGCTTAATGCGAGAAACACGTTTTCTGGTGTTTTCACCACTCCACAGTACGTTTGATATGCAGAACCGGCGACATCTTGGACTTCGTCGGGTTTCAAGCTGAGATATGCATTTTCTGCGATCATCTTCGTGAGACTTCTGTCACAAGTATGCAGAATCTTCGAGAACGCTCTTTTCGAGATACTTAATGCGAGAAGCACGTTTTCTGGTGTTTTCACCACTCCACAGTACGTTTGATGTGCAGAACCGGAGATAACTTGGTTTTCGTCGGGTATCAAGCTGAGATATGCATCTTCTGCGATAATCTTGGTGAGACTTCTGTCAGAAGTATGCAGAATCATCGGGATCGCTCTTTTCGAGCTATTTAATGCGAAAAAACAAGTTTTCTGGTGTTTTCAACATTCCACAGTGCGTTTTATATGCAGAACCGGCGATATCTTGATTTTCGTGGTGTTTCCAGCTGAGATATTCATTTTCTGCGATAATCTTGGTGAGTCTTCTGTCGGAAGTATGCAGAATCATCGAGATCCCTCTTTGCGAGCTATTTAATGCGAGAAACACGTTATCTGGTGTTTTCACCACTCCACAGTACGTTTGATGTGCAGAACCGGAGATAACTTGGTGTTCGTGAGGTTTCAAGCTGAGATATGCATTTTCTACGATAATCTTCGTGAGACTTCTGTCACAAGTATGCAGAATCTTCGAGAACGCCCTTTTCGAGCTACTTAATGCGAGAAACACGTTTTCTGGTGTTTTCACCACTCCACAGTACGTTTGATGTGCAGAACCGGAGATAACTTGGTGTTCGTGAGGTTTCAAGCTGAGATATGCATTTTCTACGATAATCTTCGTGAGACTTCTGTCACAAGTATGCAGAATCTTCGAGAACGCTCTTTTCGAGATACTTAATGCGAGAAACACGTTTTCTGGTGTTTTCACCACTCCACAGTACGTTTGATGTGCAGAACCGGAGATAACTTGGTTTTCGTCGGGTATCAAGCTGAGATATTCATTTTCTGCGATAATCTTGGTGAGACTTCTGTCAGAAGTATGCAGAATCATCGGGATCGCTCTTTTCGAGCTATTTAATGCGAAAAAACAAGTTTTCTGGTGTTTTCAACATTCCACAGTGCGTTTTATATGCAGAACCGGCGATATCTTGATTTTCGTGGTGTTTCCAGCTGAGATATTCATTTTCTGCGATAATCTTGGTGAGTCTTCTGTCAGAAGTATGCAGAATCATCGAGATCCCTCTTTGCGAGCTATTTAATGCGAGAAACACGTTATCTGGTGTTTTCACCACTCCACAGTGCGTTTGACATGCAGAACCGGAGATATCTTGGTTTTGGTCGGGTTTCAAGCTGAGATATGCATTTTCTACGATAATCTTGGTGAGACTTCTGTCAGAAGTATTCAGAATCTTCGAGAACGCTCTTTTCGAGCTGCTTAATGCGAGAAACACGTTTTCTGGTGTTTTCACCACTCCACAGTACGTTTGATATGCAGAACCGGCGACATCTTGGATTTCGTCGGGTTTCAAGCTGAGATATGCATTTTCTACGATAATCTTGGTGAGACTTCTGTCAGATGTATGCAGAATCATCGGGATCGCTCTTTTCGAGCTATTTCATGCGAGAAACACGTTATATGGTTGTTTTCACCACTCCACAGTGCGTTTGATATGCATAACCGGCGATACCTTGATTTTCGTGAGGTTTCAAGCTGAGATATGCATTTTCTGCGATAATATTGGTGAGACTTCAGTCAGAAGTAAGCAGAATCATCTAGATCGCTCGTTTCGAGCCATTTAATGCGAAAAAACAAGTTTTCAGGTGTTTTCAACATTCCACAGTGCGTTTGATATGCAGAACCGGCAATATCTTGATTTTCGTGGTGTTTCCAGCTGAGATATGCATTTTCTGCGATAATCTTGATGAGTCTTCTGTCAGAAGTATGTAGAATCATCTAGATCGCTCTTTTCGAGCTACTTAATGCGAGAAACACGATTTCGGGTGTTTTCATCAATCCACAGTGCGTTTGATATGCAGAACCGGCGACATCTTGGATTTCGTCGGGGTTCAAACTGAGATATGCATTTTCTGCGAAAACCTTGGTGAGTCTTCTGTCAGAAGTATGCAGAATCATCGAGATCCCTCTTTGCGAGCTATTTAATGCGAGAAACACGTTATCTGGTGTTTTCACCACTCCACAGTACGTTTGATGTGCAGAACCGGAGATAACTTGGTTTTCGTGAGGTTTCAAGCTGAGATATGCATTTTCTACGATAATCTTGGTGATACTTCTGTCAGAAGTATGCAGAATCTTCGAGAACGCTCTTTTCGAGCCGCTTAATGCGAGAAACACGTTTTCTGGTGTTTTCACCACTCCACAGTACGTTTGATATGCAGAACCGGCGACATCTTGGATTTCGTCGGGTTTCAAGCTGAGATATGCATTTTCTGCGATAATCTTGGTGCGACTTCTGTCAGAAGTATGCAGAAACATCTAGATCCCTCTTTGCGAGCTATTTAATGCGAGAAACACGTTTTCTGGTGTATTCACCACTCCACAGTACGTTTGATGTGCAGAACCGGAGATAACTTTGTTTTCGTAAGGTTTCAAGCAGAGATATGCATTTTCTGCGATAATCTTGGTGAGACTTCTGTCAGAAGAATGCAGAATCACCGGGATCGCTCTTTTCGAGCTATTTAATGCGAGAAACACGTTATCTGGTTGTTTTCACCACTCCACAGTGCGTTTGATTTGCAGAACCGGCGACATCTTGATTTTCGTGAGGTTTCAAGCTGAGATATGCATTTTCTGCGATAATATTGGTGAGACTTCAGTCAGAAGATGCAGAATCATCTAGATCGCTCGTTTCGAGCTACTTAATGCGACAAAACAAGTTTTCTGGTGTTTCCAACATTCCACAGTGCGTTTGATATGCAGAACCGGCGATATCTTGATTTTCGTGGTGTTTCCAGCTGAGATATGCATTTTCTGCGATAATCTTGGTGAGTCTTCTGTCAGAAGTATGCAGAATCGTCTAGATCGCTCTTTTCGAGCTATTTAATGCGAGAAACACGTTTTCTGGTGTATTCACCACTCCACAGTACGTTTGAGATGCAGAACCGGAGATATCATGGTTTCGGTCGGGTTTCAAGCTGAGATATGCATTTTCTACGATAATCTTTGTGAGACTTCTGTCAGAAGTATGCAGAATCTTCGAGATCGCTCTTTTCGAGCTACTTAATGCGAGAAACACGATTTCGGGTGTTTTCATCACTCCACAGTGCGTTTGATATGCAGAACCGGCGACATCTTGGATTTCGTCGGGTTTCAAGCTGAGATATGCATTTTCTGCGATAATCTTGGTGATTCTTCTGTCAGAAGTATGCAGAATCATCGAGATCCCTCTTTGCGAGCTATTTAAAGCGTGAAACACGTTATCTGGTGTTTTCACCACTCCACAGTGCGTTTGATATGCAGAACCGGCGATATCTCGATTATCGTAGTGTTTCCAGCTAAGATATGCATTTTCTGCGATAATATTGGTGAGACTTCAGTCAGAAGTATGCAGAATCATCTAGATCGCTCGTTTCGAGCTATTTAATGCGAAAAAACAAGTTTTCTGGTGTTTTCCACATTCCACAGTGCGTTTGATATGCAGAACCAGCGATATCTTGATTTTCGTGGTGTTTCCAGCTGAGATATGCATTTTCTGCGATAATCTTGATGAGTCTTCTGTCAGAAGTATATAGAATCATCTAGATCGCTCTTTTCGTGCTATTTAATGCGAGAAACACCTTTTCTGGTGTATTCACCACTCCACAGTGCGTTTGATATGCAGAACCGGCGATATCTCGATTTTCGTGGTGTTTCCAGCTGAGATATGCATTTTCTGCGATAATCTTGGTGAGTCTTCTGTGAGAAGTATGCAGAATCATCTAGATCTCTCGTTTCGGGCTATTTAAGCGAAAAAACAAGTTTTCTGGTGTTTTCCACATTCCACAGTGCGTTTGATATGCAGAACCGGCGATATCTTGATTTTCGTGGTATTTCCAGCTGAGATATGCATTTTCTGCGATAATCTTGATGAGTCTTCTGTCATAAGTATGTAGAATTATCTAGATCGCCCTTTTCGAGCTATTTAATTGCGAGAAACACGTTTTCTGGTGTATTCACCACTCCACAGTGCGTTTGACATGCAGAACCGGAGATATCTTGGTTTCGGTCGGGTTTCAAGCTGAGATATGCATTTTCTACGATAATCTTGTTGAGACTTGTGTCAGAAGTATTCAGAATCTTCGAGAACGCTCTTTTCGAGCTGCTTAATGCGAGAAACACGTTATCTGGTGTTTTCACCACACCACAGTGCGTTTGATATGCAGAACCGGCGATATCTCGATTTTCGTGGTGTTTCCAGCTGAGATATGCATTTTCTGCGATAATCTTGGTGAGTCTTCTGTCATAAGTATGTAGAATTATCTAGATCGCTCTTTTCGAGCTATTTAATTGCGAGAAACACGTTTTCTGGTGTATTCACCACTCCACAGTGCGTTTGACATGCAGAACCGGAGATATCTTGGTTTCGGTCGGGTTTCAAGCTGAGATATGCATTTTCTACGATAATCTTGGTGAGACTTCTGTCAGAAGTATTCAGAATCTTCGAGAACGCTCTTTTCGAGCTGCTTAATGCGACAAAACAAGTTTTCTGGTGTTTTCAACATTCCACAGTGCGTTTGATATGCAGAACCGGAGATATCATGGTTTCGGTCGGGTTTCAAGCTGAGATATGCATTTTCTACGATAATCTTTGTGAGACTTCTGTCAGAAGTGTGCAGAATCTTCGAGATCGCTCTTTTCGAGCTACTTAATGCGAGAAACGCGATTTCGGGTGTTTTCACCACTCCACAGTGCGTTTGATATGCAGAACCGGCGACATCTTGGATTTCGTCGGGGTTCGAACTGAGATATGCATTTTCTGCGAAAATCTTGGTGAGTCTTCTGTCAGAAGTATGCAGAATCATCGAGATCCCTCTTTGCGAGCTATTTAATGCGAGAAACACGTTTTCTGGTGTATACACCACTCCACAGTGCGTTTGATATGAAGAACCGACGACATCTTGGCTTTCGTCGGGTATCAAGCTGAGATATGCATTTTCTAAGATAATCTTGGTGAGACTTCTGTCACAAGTATGCAGAATCTTCGAGAACGCTCTTTTCGAGCTACTTAATGCGAAAAACACGTTTTCTGGTGTTTTCACCACTCCACAGTACTTTTGATGTGCAGAACCGGAGATAACTTGGTTTTCGTCAGGTTTCAAGCTGAGATATGCATTTTCTGCGATAATCTTGGTGAGACTTCTGTCAGAAGTATGCAGAATCATCGGGATCCCTCTTTGCGAGCTATTTAAAGCGTGAAACACGTTATCTGGTGTTTTCACCACTCCACAGTGCGTTTGATATGCAGAACCGGCGATATCTCGATTTTCGTAGTGTTTCCAGCTGAGATATGCATTTTCTGCGATAATATTGGTGAGACTTCAGTCAGAAGTATGCAGAATCATCTAGATCGCTCGTTTCGAGCTATTTAATGCGAAAAAACAAGTTTTCTGGTGTTTTCCACATTCCACAGTGCGTTTGATATGCAGAACCAGCGATATCTTGATTTTCGTGGTGTTTCCAACTGAGATATGCATTTTCTGCGATAATCTTGATGAGTCTTCTGTCAGAAGTATGTAGAATCATCTAGATCGCTCTTTTCGTGCTATTTAATGCGAGAAACACGTTTTCTGGTGTATTCACCACTCCACAGTGCGTTTGACATGCAGAACCGGAGATATCTTGGTTTCGGACGGGTTTCAAGCTGAGATATGCATTTTCTACGATAATCTTGGTGAGACTTCTGTCAGAAGTATTCAGAATCTTCGAGAACGCTCTTTTCGAGCTGCTTAATGCGAGAAACACGTTATCTGGTGTTTTCACCACTCCACAGTGCGTTTGATATGCAGAACCGGCGATATCTCGATTTTCGTGGTGTTTCCAGCTGAGATATGCATTTTCTGCGATAATCTTGGTGAGTCTTCTGTCATAAGTATGTAGAATTATCTAGATCGCTCTTTTCGAGCTATTTAATTGCGAGAAACACGTTTTCTGGTGTATTCACCACTCCACAGTGCGTTTGACATGCAGAACCGGAGATATCTTGGTTTCGGTCGGGTTTCAAGCTGAGATTTGCATTTTCTACGATAATCTTGGTGAGACTTCTGTCAGAAGTATTCAGAATCTTCGAGAACGCTCTTTTCGAGCTGCTTAATGCGAGAAACACGTTTTCTGGTGTTTTCACCACTCCACAGTACGTTTGATATGCAGAACCGGCGACATCTTGGATTTCGTCGGGTTTCAAGCTGAGATATGCATTTTCTACGATAATCTTGGTGAGACTTCTGTCAGATGTATGCAGAATCATCGGGATCGCTCTTTTCGAGTTATTTCATGCGAGAAACACGTTATATGGTTGTTTTCACCACTCCACAGTGCGTTTGATATGCATAACCGGCGATATCTTGATTTTCGTGAGGTTTCAAGCTGAGATATGCATTTTCTGCGATAATATTCGTGAGACTTCAGTCAGAAGTATGCAGAATCATCTAGATCGCTCGTTTCGAGCTACTTAATGCGACAAAACAAGTTTTCTGGTGTTTCCAACATTCCACAGTGCGTTTGATATGCAGAACCGGAGATATCATGGTTTCGGTCGGGTTTCAAGCTGAGATATGCATTTTCTACGATAATCTTGGTGAGACTTCTGTCAGAAGTATGCAGAATCTTCGAGATCGCTCTTTTCGAGCTACTTAATGCGAGAAACACGATATCTGGTGTTTTCACCACTCCACAGTGCGTTTGATATGCAGAACCGGCGCCATCTTGGATTTCGTCGGGGTTCAAACTGAGAAATGCATTTTCTACTATAATCTTGGTGAGACTTCTGTCAGAAGTATGCAGAATCTTCGAGAACGCTCACTTCGAGCTGCTTAATGCGAGAAACACGTTTTCTGGTGTTTTCACCACTCCACAGTACGTTTGATGTGCAGAACCGGAAATAACTTGGTTTTCGTGAGGTTTCAAGATGAGATATGGATTTTCTGCGATAATCTTGGTGAGACTTCTTTCAGAAGTATGCAGAATCTTCGAGAACGCTCAATTCGAGGTCCTTAATGCGAGAAACACGTTTTCTGGTGTTTTCACCACTCCACAGTATGTTTGATATGCAGAACCGGCGACATCTTGGTTTTCGTCGGGTTTCAAGCTGAGATATGCATTTTCTACGATAATCTTGGTGAGACTTCTGTCAGAAGTATGCAGAATCTTCGAGATCGCTCTTTTCGAGCTACTTAATGCGAGAAACACGATATCTGGTGTTTTCACCACTCCACAGTGCGTTTGATATGCAGAACCGGCGACATCTTGGATTTCGTCGGGGTTCAGACTGAGAAATGCATTTTCTACTATAATGTTGGTGAGACTTCTGTCAGAAGTATGCAGAATCTTCGAGATCGCTCTTTTCGAGCTAGTTAATGCGAGAAACACGATTTCGGGTGTTTTCACCACTCCACAGTGCGTTTGATATGCAGAACCGGCGACATCTTGGATTTCGTCGGGGTTCAAACTGAGATATTCATTTTCTGCGATAATCTTGGTGAGTCTTCTGTCGGAAGTATGCAGAATCATCGGGATCGCTCTTTTCGAGCTATTTAATGCGAAAAAACAAGTTTTCTGGTGTTTTCACCACTCCACAGTACGTTTGATGTGCAGAACCGGCGAAATCTTGATTTTCGTGGTGTTTCCAGCTGAGATATGCATTTTCTGCGATAATCTTGGTGAGTCTTCTGTCAGAAGTATGCAGAAACGTCGACATCCCTCTTTGCGAGCTATTTAATGCGAGAAACACGTTATCTGGTGTTTTCACCACTCCACCGTGCGTTTGATATGCAGAACCGACGACATCTTGGCTTTCGTCGGGTATTAAGCTGAGATATGCATTTCCTGCGATAATCTTGGTGAGTCTTCTGTCAGAAGTATGCAGAATCATCGAGATCCCTCTTTGCGAGCAATTTAATGCGAGAAACACGTTATCTGGTGTTTTCACCACTCCACAGTACGTTTGATGTGCAGAACCGGCGACATCTTGGATTTCGTCAGGGTTCAAACTGAGAAATGCATTTTCTACGATAATCATGGTGAGACTTCTGTCAGAAGTATGCAGAATCTTCGAGATCGCTCTTTGCGAGCTACTTAATGCGAGAAACACGATTTCGGGTGTTTTCACCACTCCACAGTGTGTTTGATATGCAGAACCGGCGACATCTTGGTTTCGGTCGGGTTTCAAGCTGAGATATGCATTTTCTACGATAATCTTGGTGAGTCTTCTGTCAGAAGTATGCAGAATCATCTAGATCGCTCTTTTCGAGCTATTTAATGCGAGAAACACGTTTTCTGGTGTATTCACCACCCCACAGTACGTTTGACATGCAGAACCGGAGATATCTTGGTTTCGGTCGAGTTTCAAGCTGAGATATGCATTTTCTACGATAATCTTGGTGAGACTTCTGTCACAAGTATGCAGAATCATCGAGATCCCTCTTTGCGAGCTATTTAATGCGAGAAACACGTTTTCTGGTGTATTCACCACTCCACAGTGCGTTTGACATGCAGAACCGGAGATATCTTGGTTTCGGTCGGGATTCAAGCTGAGATATGCATTTTCTACGATAATCTTGGTGAGACTTCTGTCAGAAGTATGCAGAATCTTCGAGATCGCTCAGTTCGAGCTACTTAATGCGAGAAACACGATATCTGGAGTTTTCACCACTCCACGGTGCGTTTGATATGCAGAACCGGCGACATCTTGGATTTCGTCGGGGTTCAAACTGAGAAATGCATTTTCTACGATAATCATGGTGAGACTTCTGTCAGAAGTATGCAGAATCTTCGAGATCGCTCTTTGCGAGCTACTTAATGCGAGAAACACGATTTCGGGTGTTTTCACCACTCCACAGTGCGTTTGATATGCAGAACCGGCGACATCTTGGATTTCGTCGGGGTTCAAACTGAGATATGCATTTTCTGCGATAACCTTGGTGAATCTTCTGTCAGAAGTATGCAGAATCATCGAGATCCCTCTTTGCGAGCAATTTAATGCGAGAAACACGTTATCTGGTGTTTTCACCACTCCACAGTACGTTTGATGTGCAGAACCGGAGATAACTTGGTTTTCGTGAGGTATCAAGCTGAGATATGCATTTTCTGCGATAATATTGGTGAGACTTCAGTCAGAAGTATGCAGAATCATCTAGATCGCTCGTTTCGAGCTATTTAATGCGAAAAAACAAGTTTTCTAGTGTTTTCAACATTCCACAGTGCGTTTGATATGCAGAACCGGCAATATCTTGATTTTCGTGGTGTTTCCAGCTGAGATATGCATTTTCTGCGATAATCTTGGTGAGTCTTCTGTCAGAAGTATGCAGAAACATCTAGATCCCTCTTTGCGAGCTATTTAATGCGAGAAACACGTTATCTGGTGTTTTCACCACTCCACAGTTGCGTTTGATATGCAGAACCGGCGACATCTTGGATTTCGTCGGGTTTCAAGCTGAGATATGCATTTTCTACGATAATCTTGGTGAGACTTCTGTCAGAAGTATGCAGAATCTTCGAGATCGCTCTTTTCGAGCTAGTTAATGCGAGAAACATGATTTCGGGTGTTTTCACCACTCCACAGTGCGTTTGATATGCAGAACCGGCGACATCTTGGATTTCGTCGGGGTTCAAACTGAGATATGCATTTTCTGCGATAATCTTGGTGAGACTTCTGTCAGAAGTATGCAGAATCTTCGAGAACGCTCATTTCGAGCTGCTTAATGCGAGAAACACGTTTTCTGGTGTATTCACCACCCCACAGTACGTTTGACATGCAGAACCGGAGATATCTTGGTTTCGGTCGGGATTCAAGCTGAGATATGCATTTTCTACGATAATCTTGGTGAGACTTCTGTCAGAAGTATGCAGAATCTTCGAGAACGCTCATTTCGAGCTGCTTAATGCGAGAAACACGTTACCTGGTGTTTTCACCACTCCACAGTACGTTTGATGTGCAGAACCGGAGATAACTTGGTTTTCGTGAGGTTTCAAGCTGAGATATGCATTTTCTGCGATAATATTTGTGAGACTTCAGTCAGAAGTATGCAGAATCATCTAGATCGCTCGTTTCGAGCAATTTAATGCGAAAAAACAAGTTTTCTGGTGTTTTCACCACTCCACAGTGCGTTTGATATGCAGAACCGGCAATATCTTGATTTTCGTGGTGTTTTCAGCTGAGATATGCATTTTCTGCGATAATCTTTATGAGTCTTCTGTCAGAAGTATGTAGAATCATCTAGATCGCTCTTTGCGAGCTACTTAATGCGAGAAATACGATTTCGGGTGTTTTCACCACTCCACAGTGCGTTTGATATGCAGAACCGGCGACATGTTGGATTTCGTCGGGGTTCAAACTGAGATATGCATTTTCTGCGATAATCTTGGTGAGTCTTCTGTCAGAAGTATGCAGAATCATCGAGATCCCTCTTTGCGAGCTATTTAATGCGAGAAACACGTTTTCTGGTGTATTCACCACTCCACAGTACGTTTGACATGCAGAACCGGCGAAATCTTGATTTTCTTGGTGTTTCCTGCTGAGATATGCATTTTCTGCGATAATCTTGGTGAGCCTTCTGTCAGAAGTATGCAGAAACATCGAGATCCCTCTTTGCGAGCTATTTAATGCGAGAAACACGTTATCTGGTGTTTTCACCACTCCACAGTGCGTTTGATATGCAGAACCGGCGACATCTTGGATTTCGTCGGGTTTCAAGCTGAGATATGCATTTTCTACGATAATCTTCGTGAGACTTCTGTCAGAAGTATGCAGAATCTTCGAGATCGCTCTTTTCGAGCTAGTTAATGCGAGAAACACGATTTCGGGTGTTTTCACCACTCCACAGTGCGTTTGATATGCAGAACCGGCGACATCTTGGATTTCGTCGGTGTTCAAACTGAGATATTCATTTTCTGCGATAATCTTGGTGAGTCTTCTGTCGGAAGTATGCAGAATCATCGGGATCGCTCTTTTCGAGCTATTTAATGCGAAAAAACAAGTTTTCTGGTGTTTTCACCACTCCACAGTACGTTTGATGTGCAGAACCGGAGATAACTTGGTTTTCGTGAGGTTTCAAGCTGAGATATGCATTTTCTACGATAATCTTCGTGAGACTTCTGTCACAAGTATGCAGAATCTTCGAGAACGCTCTTTTCGAGATACTTAATGCGAGAAACACGTTTTCTGGTGTTTTCACCACTCCACAGTACGTTTGATGTGCAGAACCGGAGATAACTTGGTTTTCGTCGGGTATCAAGCTGAGATATGCATTTTCTGCGATAATCTTGGTGAGACTTCTGTCAGAAGTATGCAGAATCATCGGGATCGCTCTTTTCGAGCTATTTAATGCGAAAAAACAAGTTTTCTGGTGTTTTCACCACTCCACAGTACGTTTGATGTGCAGAACCGGAGATAACTTGGTTTTCGTGAGGTTTCAGGCTGAGATATGCATTTTCTACGATAATCTTGGTGAGACTTCTGTCAGAAGTATGCAGAATCTTCGAGAACGCTCATTTCGAGCTGCTTAATGCGAGAAACACGTTTTCTGGTGTTTTCACCACTCCACAGTACGTTTGATATGCAGAACCGGCGACATCTTGGACTTCGTCGGGTTTCAAGCTGAGATATGCATTTTCTGCGATCATCTTCGTGAGACTTCTGTCACAAGTATGCAGAATCTTCGAGAACGCTCTTTTGGAGATACTTAATGCGAGAAACACGTTTTCTGGTGTTTTCACCACTCCACAGTACGTTTGATGTGCAGAACCGGAGATAACTTGGTTTTCGTCGGGTATCAAGCTGAGATATGCATCTTCTGCGATAATCTTGGTGAGACTTCTGTCAGAAGTATGCAGAATCATCGGGATCGCTCTTTTCGAGCTATTTAATGCGAAAAAACAAGTTTTCTGGTGTTTTCAACATTCCACAGTGCGTTTTATATGCAGAACCGGCGATATCTTGATTTTCGTGGTGTTTCCAGCTGAGATATTCATTTTCTGCGATAATCTTGGTGAGTCTTCTGTCGGAAGTATGCAGAATCATCGAGATCCCTCTTTGCGAGCTATTTAATGCGAGAAACACGTTATCTGGTGTTTTCACCACTCCACAGTACGTTTGATGTGCAGAACCGGAGATAACTTGGTGTTCGTGAGGTTTCAAGCTGAGATATGCATCTTCTGCGATAATCTTGGTGAGACTTCTGTCAGAAGTATGCAGAATCATCGGGATCGCTCTTTTCGAGCCATTTAATGCGAAAAAACAAGTTTTCAGGTGTTTTCAACATTCCACAGTGCGTTTGATATGCAGAACCGGCAATATCTTGATTTTCGTGGTGTTTCCAGCTGAGATATGCATTTTCTGCGATAATCTTGATGAGTCTTCTGTCAGAAGTATGTAGAATCATCTAGATCGCTCTTTTCGAGCTACTTAATGCGAGAAACACGATTTCGGGTGTTTTCACCAATCCACAGTGCGTTTGATATGCAGAACCGGCGACATCTTGGATTTCGTCGGGGTTCAAACTGAGATATGCATTTTCTGCGAAAACCTTGGTGAGTCTTCTGTCAGAAGTATGCAGAATCATCGAGATCCCTCTTTGCGAGCTATTTAATGCGAGAAACACGTTATCTGGTGTTTTCACCACTCCACAGTACGTTTGATGTGCAGAACCGGAGATAACTTGGTTTTCGTGAGGTTTCAAGCTGAGATATGCATTTTCTACGATAATCTTGGTGATACTTCTGTCAGAAGTATGCAGAATCTTCGAGAACGCTCTTTTCGAGCCGCTTAATGCGAGAAACACGTTTTCTGGTGTTTTCACCACTCCACAGTACGTTTGATATGCAGAACCGGCGACATCATGGATTTCGTCGGGTTTCAAGCTGAGATATGCATTTTCTGCGATAATCTTGGTGCGACTTCTGTCAGAAGTATGCAGAAACATCTAGATCCCTCTTTGCGAGCTATTTAATGCGAGAAACACGTTTTCTGGTGTATTCACCACTCCACAGTACGTTTGATGTGCAGAACCGGAGATAACTTTGTTTCCGTAAGGTTTCAAGCAGAGATATGCATTTTCTACGATAATCTTCGTGAGACTTCTGTCACAAGTATGCAGAATCTTCGAGAACGCCCTTTTCGAGCTACTTAATGCGAGAAACACGTTTTCTGGTGTTTTCACCACTCCACAGTACGTTTGATGTGCAGAACCGGAGATAACTTGGTGTTCGTGAGGTTTCAAGCAGAGATATGCATTTTCTACGATAATCTTCGTGAGACTTCTGTCACAAGTATGCAGAATCTTCGAGAACGCTCTTTTCGAGATACTTAATGCGAGAAACACGTTTTCTGGTGTTTTCACCACTCCACAGTACGTTTGATGTGCAGAACCGGAGATAACTTGGTTTTCGTCGGGTATCAAGCTGAGATATTCATTTTCTGCGATAATCTTGGTGAGACTTCTGTCAGAAGTATGCAGAATCATCGGGATCGCTCTTTTCGAGCTATTTAATGCGAAAAAACAAGTTTTCTGGTGTTTTCAACATTCCACAGTGCGTTTTATATGCAGAACCGGCGATATCTTGATTTTCGTGGTGTTTCCAGCTGAGATATTCATTTTCTGCGATAATCTTGGTGAGTCTTCTGTCAGAAGTATGCAGAATCATCGAGATCCCTCTTTGCGAGCTATTTAATGCGAGAAACACGTTATCTGGTGTTTTCACCACTCCACAGTGCGTTTGACATGCAGAACCGGAGATATCTTGGTTTTGGTCGGGTTTCAAGCTGAGATATGCATTTTCTACGATAATCTTGGTGAGACTTCTGTCAGATGTATGCAGAATCATCGGGATCGCTCTTTTCGAGCTATTTCATGCGAGAAACACGTTATATGGTTGTTTTCACCACTCCACAGTGCGTTTGATATGCATAACCGGCGATACCTTGATTTTCGTGAGGTTTCAAGCTGAGATATGCATTTTCTGCGATAATATTGGTGAGACTTCAGTCAGAAGTAAGCAGAATCATCTAGATCGCTCGTTTCGAGCCATTTAATGCGAAAAAACAAGTTTTCAGGTGTTTTCAACATTCCACAGTGCGTTTGATATGCAGAACCGGCAATATCTTGATTTTCGTGGTGTTTCCAGCTGAGATATGCATTTTCTGCGATAATCTTGATGAGTCTTCTGTCAGAAGTATGTAGAATCATCTAGATCGCTCTTTTCGAGCTACTTAATGCGAGAAACACGATTTCGGGTGTTTTCACCAATCCACAGTGCGTTTGATATGCAGAACCGGCGACATCTTGGATTTCGTCGGGGTTCAAACTGAGATATGCATTTTCTGCGAAAACCTTGGTGAGTCTTCTGTCAGAAGTATGCAGAATCATCGAGATCCCTCTTTGCGAGCTATTTAATGCGAGAAACACGTTATCTGGTGTTTTCACCACTCCACAGTACGTTTGATGTGCAGAACCGGAGATAACTTGGTTTTCGTGAGGTTTCAAGCTGAGATATGCATTTTCTACGATAATCTTGGTGATACTTCTGTCAGAAGTATGCAGAATCTTCGAGAACGCTCTTTTCGAGCCGCTTAATGCGAGAAACACGTTTTCTGGTGTTTTCACCACTCCACAGTACGTTTGATATGCAGAACCGGCGACATCTTGGATTTCGTCGGGTTTCAAGCTGAGATATGCATTTTCTGCGATAATCTTGGTGCGACTTCTGTCAGAAGTATGCAGAAACATCTAGATCCCTCTTTGCGAGCTATTTAATGCGAGAAACACGTTTTCTGGTGTATTCACCACTCCACAGTACGTTTGATGTGCAGAACCGGAGATAACTTTGTTTTCGTAAGGTTTCAAGCAGAGATATGCATTTTCTGCGATAATCTTGGTGAGACTTCTGTCAGAAGAATGCAGAATCACCGGGATCGCTCTTTTCGAGCTATTTAATGCGAGAAACACGTTATCTGGTTGTTTTCACCACTCCACAGTGCGTTTGATTTGCAGAACCGGCGACATCTTGATTTTCGTGAGGTTTCAAGCTGAGATATGCATTTTCTGCGATAATATTGGTGAGACTTCAGTCAGAAGGATGCAGAATCATCTAGATCGCTCGTTTCGAGCTACTTAATGCGACAAAACAAGTTTTCTGGTGTTTCCAAAATTCCACAGTGCGTTTGATATGCAGAACCGGCGATATCTTGATTTTCGTGGTGTTTCCAGCTGAGATATGCATTTTCTGCGATAATCTTGGTGAGTCTTCTGTCAGAAGTATGCAGAATCATCTAGATCGCTCTTTTCGAGCTATTTAATGCGAGAAACACGTTTTCTGGTGTATTCACCACTCCACAGTGCGTTTGACATGCAGAACCTGGAGATATCATGGTTTCGGTCGGGTTTCAAGCTGAGATATGCATTTTCTACGATAATCTTTGTGAGACTTCTGTCAGAAGTGTGCAGAATCTTCGAGATCGCTCTTTTCGAGCTACTTAATGCGAGAAACGCGATTTCGGGTGTTTTCACCACTCCACAGTGCGTTTGATATGCAGAACCGGCGACATCTTGGATTTCGTCGGGGTTCGAACTGAGATATGCATTTTCTGCGAAAATCTTGGTGAGTCTTCTGTCAGAAGTATGCAGAATCATCGAGATCCCTCTTTGCGAGCTATTTAATGCGAGAAACACGTTTTCTGGTGTATACACCACTCCACAGTGCGTTTGATATGAAGAACCGACGACATCTTGGCTTTCGTCGGGTATCAAGCTGAGATATGCATTTTCTAAGATAATCTTGGTGAGACTTCTGTCACAAGTATGCAGAATCTTCGAGAACGCTCTTTTCGAGCTACTTAATGCGAAAAACACGTTTTCTGGTGTTTTCACCACTCCACAGTACTTTTGATGTGCAGAACCGGAGATAACTTGGTTTTCGTCAGGTTTCAAGCTGAGATATGCATTTTCTGCGATAATCTTGGTGAGACTTCTGTCAGAAGTATGCAGAATCATCGGGATCCCTCTTTGCGAGCTATTTAAAGCGTGAAACACGTTATCTGGTGTTTTCACCACTCCACAGTGCGTTTGATATGCAGAACCGGCGATATCTCGATTTTCGTAGTGTTTCCAGCTGAGATATGCATTTTCTGCGATAATATTGGTGAGACTTCAGTCAGAAGTATGCAGAATCATCTAGATCGCTCGTTTCGAGCTATTTAATGCGAAAAAACAAGTTTTCTGGTGTTTTCCACATTCCACAGTGCGTTTGATATGCAGAACCAGCGATATCTTGATTTTCGTGGTGTTTCCAGCTGAGATATGCATTTTCTGCGATAATCTTGATGAGTCTTCTGTCAGAAGTATGTAGAATCATCTAGATCGCTCTTTTCGTGCTATTTAATGCGAGAAACACGTTTTCTGGTGTATTCACCACTCCACAGTGCGTTTGACATGCAGAACCGGAGATATCTTGGTTTCGGACGGGTTTCAAGCTGAGATATGCATTTTCTACGATAATCTTGGTGAGACTTCTGTCAGAAGTATTCAGAATCTTCGAGAACGCTCTTTTCGAGCTGCTTAATGCGAGAAACACGTTATCTGGTGTTTTCACCACTCCACAGTGCGTTTGATATGCAGAACCGGCGATATCTCGATTTTCGTGGTGTTTCCAGCTGAGATATGCATTTTCTGCGATAATCTTGGTGAGTCTTCTGTCATAAGTATGTAGAATTATCTAGATCGCTCTTTTCGAGCTATTTAATTGCGAGAAACACGTTTTCTGGTGTATTCACCACTCCACAGTGCGTTTGACATGCAGAACCGGAGATATCTTGGTTTCGGTCGGGTTTCAAGCTGAGATATGCATTTTCTACGATAATCTTGGTGAGACTTCTGTCAGAAGTATTCAGAATCTTCGAGAACGCTCTTTTCGAGCTGCTTAATGCGAGAAACACGTTTTCTGGTGTTTTCACCACTCCACAGTACGTTTGATATGCAGAACCGGCGACATCTTGGATTTCGTCGGGTTTCAAGCTGAGATATGCATTTTCTACGATAATCTTGGTGAGACTTCTGTCAGATGTATGCAGAATCATCGGGATCGCTCTTTTCGAGTTATTTCATGCGAGAAACACGTTATATGGTTGTTTTCACCACTCCACAGTGCGTTTGATATGCATAACCGGCGATATCTTGATTTTCGTGAGGTTTCAAGCTGAGATATGCATTTTCTGCGATAATATTCGTGAGACTTCAGTCAGAAGTATGCAGAATCATCTAGATCGCTCGTTTCGAGCTACTTAATGCGACAAAACAAGTTTTCTGGTGTTCCCAACATTCCACAGTGCGTTTGATATGCAGAACCGGAGATATCATGGTTTCGGTCGGGTTTCAAGCTGAGATATGCATTTTCTACGATAATCTTTGTGAGACTTCTGTCAGAAGTGTGCAGAATCTTCGAGATCGCTCTTTTCGAGCTACTTAATGCGAGAAACACGATTTCGGGTGTTTTCACCACTCCACAGTGCGTTTGATATGCAGAACCGGCGACATCTTGGATTTCGTCGGGGTTCGAACTGAGATATGCATTTTCTGCGAAAATCTTGGTGAGTCTTCTGTCAGAAGTATGCAGAATCATCGAGATCCCTCTTTGCGAGCTATTTAATGCGAGAAACACGTTTTCTGGTGTATACACCACTCCACAGTGCGTTTGATATGAAGAACCGACGACATCTTGGCTTTCGTCGGGTATCAAGCTGAGATATGCATTTTCTAAGATAATCTTGGTGAGACTTCTGTCACAAGTATGCAGAATCTTCGAGAACGCTCTTTTCGAGCTACTTAATGCGAAAAACACGTTTTCTGGTGTTTTCACCACTCCACAGTACTTTTGATGTGCAGAACCGGAGATAACTTGGTTTTCGTCAGGTTTCAAGCTGAGATATGCATTTTCTGCGATAATCTTGGTGAGACTTCTGTCAGAAGTATGCAGAATCATCGGGATCGCTCTTTTCGATCTATTTAATGCGAGAAACACGTTATCTGGTTGTTTTCACCACTCCACAGTGCGTTTGATTTGCAGAACCGGCGACATCTTGATTTTCGTGAGGTATCAAGCTGAGATATGCTTTTTCTGCGATAGTATTGGTGAGACATCAGTCAGAAGTATGCAGAATCATCTAGATCGCTCTTTTCGAGCTGTGTAATGCGAAAAAACAAGTTTTCTGGAGTTTTCAACATTCCACAGTGCGTTTGATATGCAGAACCGGCGATATCTTGATTTTCGTGGTGTTTCCAGCTGAGATATGCATTTTCTGCGATAATCTTGGTGAGACTTCTGTCAGAAGTATGCAGAATCATCGGGATCGCTCTTTTCGAGCTATTTAATGCGAGAAACACGTTATCTGGTTGTTTTCACCACTCCACAGTGCGTTTGATTTGCAGAACCGGCGACATCTTGATTTTCGTGAGGTTTCAAGCTGAGATATGCATTTTCTGCGATAGTATTGGTGAGACTTCAGTCAGAAGTATGCAGAATCATCTAGATCGCTCGTTTCGAGCTACTTAATGCGACAAAACAAGTTTTCTGGTGTTTCCAACATTCCACAGTGCGTTTGATATGCAGAACCGGCGATATCTTGATTTTCGTGGTGTTTCCAGCTGAGATATGCACTTTCTGCGATAATCTTGGTGAGACTTCTGTCAGAAGTATGCAGAATCATCGGGATCGCTCTTTTCGAGCTATTTAATGCGAGAAACACGTTATCTGGTTGTTTTCACCACTCCACAGTGCGTTTGATATGCAGAACCGGCGACATCTTGATTTTCGTGAGATTTCAAGCTGAGATATGCATTTTCTACGATAATCTTGGTGAGACTTCTGTCAGAAGTATGCAGAATCTTCGAGAACGCTCATTTCGAGCTGCTTAATGCGAGAAACACGTTTTCTGGTGTTTTCGCCACTCCACAGTACGTTTGATATGCAGAACCGCAGATAACTTGGTTTTCGTGAGGTTTCAAGTTGAAATATGCATTTTCTGCGATAATCTTGGTGAGTCTTCTGTCAGAAGTATGCAGAATCATCTAGATCTCTCGTTTCGGGCTATTTAATGGGAAAAAACAAGTTTTCTGGTGTTTTCACCACTCCACGGTACGTTTGATATGCATAACCGGCGATATCTTGATTTTCGTGAGGTTTCAAACTGAGATATGCATTTTCTGCGATAATATTGGCGAGACTTCAGTCAGAAGTAAGCAGAATCATCTAGATCGCTCGTTTCGAGCTATTTAATGCGAAAAAACAAGTTTTCAGGTGTTTTCAACATTCCACAGTGCGTTTGATATGCAGAACCGGCAATATCTTGATTTTCGTGGTGTTTCCAGCTGAGATATGCATTTTCTGCGATAATCTTGATGAGTCTTCTGTCAGAAGTATGTAGAATCATCCAGGTCGCTCTTTTCGAGCTATTTAATGCGAGAAAGACGATATCTGGTGTTTTCACCACTCCACAGTGCGCTTGATATGCAGAACCGGCGACATCTTGGATTTCGTCGGGGTTCAATCTGAGATATGCATTTTCTACTATAATCTTGGTGAGACTTCTGTCAGAAGTATGCAGAATCATCTAGGTCGCTCTTTTCGAGCTATTTAATGCGCGAAACCCGTTTTCTGGTGTATTCACCACTCCACGGTACGTTTGACATGCAGAACCGGCGACATCTTGATTTTCGTGAGATTTCAAGCTGAGATATGCATTTTCTGCTATAATATTGGTGAGACTTCAGTCAGAAGTATGCAGAATCATCTAGATAGCTCGTTTCGAGCTATCTAATGCGAAAAAACAAGATTTCTGGTGTTTTCAACATTCCACAGAGCGTTTGATATGCAGAACCGGCGATATCTTGATTTTAGTGGTGTTTGCAGCTGAGATATGCATTTTCTACGATAACCATGGCGAGTCTTCTGTCAGAAGTATGCAGAATCATCTAGATCGCTCTTTTCGAGCTATTTAATGCGAGAAACACGTTTTCTGGTGTATACACCACTCCACAGTGCGTTTGATATGCAGAACCGACGACATCTTGGCTTTCGTCGGGTATCAAGCTGAGATATGCATTTTCTAAGATAATCTTGGTGAGACTTCTGTCACAAGTATGCTGAATCTACGAGAACGCTCTTTTCGAGCTACTTAATGCGAAAAACACGTTTTCTGGTGTTTTCTCCACTCCACAGTACTTTTGATGTGCAGAACCGGAGATAACTTGGTTTTCGTCAGGTTTCAAGCTGAGATATGCATTTTCTGCGATAATCTTGGTGAGACTTCTGTCAGAAGTATGCAGAATCATCGGGATCGCTCTTTTCGAGCTATTTAATGCGAGAAACACGTTATCTGGTTGTTTTCACCACTCCACAGTGCGTTTGATTTGCAGAACCGGCGACATCTTGATTTTCGTGAGGTTTCAAGCTGAGATATGCATTTTCTGCGATAGTATTGGTGAGACTTCAGTCAGAAGTATGCAGAATCATCTAGATCGCTCGTTTCGAGTTACTTAATGCGACAAAACAAGTTTTCTGGTGTTTCCAACATTCCACAGTACGTTTGACATGCAGTACCGGCGACATCTTGATTTTCGTGAGATTTCAAGCTGAGATATGTATTTTCTGTTATAATATTGGTGAGACTTCAGTCAGAAGTATGCAGAATCATCTAGATCGCTCGTTTCGAGCTATCTAATGCGAAAAAACAAGATATCTGGTGTTTTCAACATTCCACAGAGCGTTTGATATGCAGAACCGGCGATATCTTGATTTTAGTGGTGTTTGCAGCTGAGATATGCATTTTCTACGATAACCACTGCGAGTCTTCTGTCAGAAGTATGCAGAATCATCTAGATCGCTCTTTTCGAGCTATTTAATGCGAGAAACACGTTTTCTGGTGTAACAACCACTCCACAGTTCGTTTGATATGCAGAACCGACGACATCTTGGCTTTCGTCGGGTATCAAGCTGAGATATGCATTTTCTAAGATAATCTTGGTGAGACTTCTGTCACAAGTATGCTGAATCTACGAGAACGCCCTTTTCGAGCTACTTAATGCGAAAAACACGTTTTCTGGTGTTTTCACCACTCCACAGTACTTTTGATGTGCAGAACCGGAGATAACTTGGTTTTCGTCAGGTTTCAAGCTGAGATATGCATTTTCTGCGATAATCTTGGTGAGACTTCTGTCAGAAGTATGCAGAATCATCGGGATCGCTCTTTTCGAGCTATTTAATGCGAAAAAACAAGTTTTCTGGTGTTTTCAACATTCCACAGTGCGTTTGATATGCAGAACCGGCGATATCTTGATTTTCGTGGTGTTTCCAGCTGAGATATGCATTTTCTGCGATAATCTTGGTGAGACTTCTGTCAGAAGTATGCAGAATCATCGGGATCGCTCTTTTCGAGCTATTTAATGCGAGAAACACGTTATCTGGTTGTTTTCACCACTCCACAGTGCGTTTGATTTGCAGAACCGGCGACATCTTGATTTTCGTGAGGTTTCAAGCTGAGATATGCATTTTCTGCGATAGTATTGGTGAGACTTCAGTCAGAAGTATGCAGAATCATAAAGATCGCCCGTTTCGAGCTACTTAATGCGACAAAACAAGTTTTCTGGTGTTTCCAACATTCCACAGTGCGGCTGATATGCAGAACCGGCGACATCTTGGATTTCGTCGGGTTTCGAGCTGAGATATGCATTTTCTACGATAATCTTGGTGAGACTTCTGTCACAAGTATGCAGAATCTTCGAGAACGTTCTTTTCGAGCTACCTAATGCGAGAAACACAATTTCTGGTGTTTTCACCACTCCACAGTACGTTTGATGTGCAGAACCGGAGATAACTTGGTTTTCGTGAGGTTTCAAGATGAGATATGCATTTTCTACGATAATCTTGGTGAGACTTCTGTCACATGTATGTAGAATCTTCGAGAACGCTCTTTTCGAGCTACTTAATACGAGAAACACGTTTTCTGGTGTTTTCACCACTCCACAGTACGTTTGATGTGCAGAACCGGAGATAACTTGGTTTTCGTGAGGTTTCAAGCTGAGATATGCATTTTCTGCGATAATCTTGGTGACACTTCTGTCAGAAGGATGCAGAATCATCGGGATCGCTTTATTCGAGCTATTTAATGCGAGAAACACGTTATCTGGTTGTTTTCACCACTCCACAGTGCGTTTGATACGCAGAACCGGCGACATCTTGATTTTCGTGAGGTTTCTAGCTGAGATATGCATTTTCTGCGATAATATTGGTGAGACTTCAGTCAGAAGCATCCAGAATCATCGGGATCGCCCTTTTCGAGCTATTTAATGCGAGGGAACACGTTATATGGTGTTTTCACCACTCCACAGAGCGTTTGATATGCAGAACCGACGACATCTTGGCTTTCGTCGGGTATCAAGCTGAGATATGCATTCTCTACGATAATCTTGGTCAGACTTCTGTCACAAGTATGCAGAATCTTCGAGAACGCTCTTTTCGAGCTACTTAATGCGAGAAACACGTTTTCTGGTGTTTTCACCACTCCACAGTGCGTCTGATATGCAGAACCGGCGATATCCTGGTTTTCGTGGGGTTTCCAGCTGAGATATGCATTTTCTGCGATAATCTTTGGTGAGTCTTCTGTCAGAAGTGTGCAGAATCATCGGAATCGCTCTATTCGAGCTATTTAATGCGAGAAACACGTTTTCTGGTGTATTCACCACCCCACAGTAAGTTTGACATGCTGAACCGGAGATATCCTGGTCTCGGTCGGGTTTCAAGCTGAGATATGCATTTTCTACGATAATCTTAGTGAGACTTCTGTCAGAAGTATGCAGAATCATCGGGATCGCTCTTTTCGATCTATTTAATGCGATACAACAAGTTTTCTGGTTTTTTCAACATTCCACAGTGCGTTTTATGTGCAGAACCGGCGACATCTTGATTTTCGTGAGGTTTCTAGCTGAGATATGCATTTTCTACGATAATCTTAGTGAGACTTCTGTCACAAGTATGCAGAATCTTCGAGAACGCTCTTTTCGAGCTACTTAATGCGAGAAACACGTTTTCTGGTGTTTTCACCACTCCACAGTACGTTTGATGTGCAGATCCGGAGATATCTAGATTTTCGTGGTGTTTGCAGCTGAGATATGCATTTTCTAAGATAACCATGGTGAGTCTTCTGTCAGAAGTATGCAGAATCATCTAGATCGCTCTTTTCGAGCTATTTAATGCGAGAAACACGTTTTCTGGTGTATTCACCACCCCACAGTACGTTTGACATGCAGAACCGGGGATATCTTGGTTTCGGTCGGGTTTCAAGCTGAGATATGCATTTTCTACGATAATCTTGGTGAGACTTCTGTCACAAGTATGCAGAATCATCGGGATCGCTCGTTTCGAGCTACTTAATTCGACAAAACAAGTTTTCTGGTGTTTCCAACATTCCAAAGTGCGTCTGATATGCAGAACCGGCGATATCTTGATTTTCGTGGTGTTTCCAGCTGAGATATGCATTTTCTGCGATAATCTTGGTGAGTCTTCTGTCAGAAGTATGCCGAATCATCGGGATCGCTCTTTTCGAGCTGTTTAATGCGACAAACACGTTATCTGGTTGTTTTCACGACTCCACAGTGCGTTTGATATGCAGTACCGGCAACATCTTGATTTTCGTGAGGTTTCAAGCTGAGATATGCATTTTCTGCGATAATATTGGTGAGACTTCAGTCAGAAGTATGCAGAATCATCTAGATCGCTCGTTTCGAGCTATTTAATGCGAAAAAACAAGTTTTCTGGTGTTTTCAACATTCCACAGTGCGTTTGATATGCAGAACCGGCGATATCTTGATTTTCGTGGTGTTTGCAGCTGAGATATGCATTTTCTACGATTACCATGGTGAGTCTTCTGTCAGAAGTATGCAGAATCATCTAGATCGCTCTTTTCGAGCTATTTAATGCGAGAAACACGTTTTCTAGTGTATTCACCACTCCACAGTACGTTTGATGTGCAGAACCGGAGATAACTTGGTTTTCGTGAGGTTTCAAGCTGAGATATGAATTTTCGGCGATACTCTTGGTGAGGCTTCTGTCAGAAGTATGCAGAACCTTTGAGAACGCTCTTTTCGAGCTGCTTAATGCGAGAAACACGTTTTCTGGTGTTTTCACCACCCCACAGTACGTTTGATGTGCAGAACCGGCGAGATCTTGATTTTCGTGGTGTTTCCAGCTGAGATATGCATTTTCTGCGATAATCTTGGTGTGTCTTCTGTCAGAGGTATGCAGAATCATCGAGATCCCTCTTTTCGAGCTATTTAATGCGAGAAACACGATATCTGGTGTTTTCAACACTCCACAGTGCGTTTGAAATGCAGAACCGAAGACATCTTGGATTTCGTCGGGTTTCGAGCTGAGATATGCATTTTCTACGATAATCTTGGTGAGACTTCTGTCAGAAGGATGCAGAATCTTCGAGATCGGTCTTTTCGAGCTACTTAATGCGAGAAACACGATATCTGGTGTTTTCACCACTCCACAGTGCGTTTGATATGCAGAACCGACGACATCTTGGCTTTCGTCGGGTATCAAGCTGAGATATGCATTCTCTACGATAATCTTGGTGAGACTTCTGTCACAAGTATGCAGAATCTTCGAGAACGCTCTTTTCGAGCTACTTAATACGAGAAACACGTTATCTGGTTGTTTTCACCACTCCACAGTACGTTTGACATGCAGAACCGGCGAAATCTTGATTTTCGTGGTGTTTCCAGCTGAGATATGCATTTTCTGCGATAATCTTGGTGAGTCTTCTGTCAGAAGGATGCAGAATCTTCGAGATCGCTCTTTTCGAGCTACTTAATGCGAGAAACACGATATCTGGTGTTTTCAACACTCCACAGTGCGTTTGAAATGCAGAACCGAAGACATCTTGGATTTCGTCGGGGTTCAAACTGAGATATGCATTTTCTACGATGATCTTGGTGAGACTTCTGTCAGAAGCATACAGAATCATCGGGATCTTTCTTTTCGAGCTATTTAATGCGCGAAACACGTTATCTGGTGTTTTCACCACTCCACAGTGCGTTTGATATGCAGAACCGACGACATATTGGCTTTCTTCGGGTATCAAGCTGAGATATGCATTTTTTACGATAATCTTGGTGAGACTTCTGTCAGAAATATGCAGAATCATCGGGATCGCTCTTTTCGAGCTATTTAATGCGAGAAACACGTTATGTGGTGTTTTCACCACTCCACAGTGCGTTTGATATGCAGAACCGACGACATCTTGGCTTTCGTCGGGTATCAAGCTGAGATATGCATTCTCTACGATAATCTTGGTGAGACTTCTGTCACAAGTATGCAGAATCTTCGAGAACGCTCTTTTCGAGCTACTTAATACGAGAAACACGTTATCTGGTTGTTTTCACCACTCCACAGTGCGTTTGATACGCAGAACCGGCGACATCTTGATTTTCGTGAGGTTTCTAGCTGAGATATGCATTTTCTGCTATTAATATTGGTGAGACTTCAGTCAGAAGCATCCAGAATCATCGGGATCGCTCTTTTCGAGCTATTTAATGCGAGATACACGTTTTCTGGTGTTTTCACCACTCCACAGTACGTTTGATGTGCAGATCCGGAGATATCTAGATTTTCGTGGTGTTTGCAGCTGAGATATGCATTTTCTAAGATAACCATGGTGAGTCTTCTGTCAGAAGTATGCAGAATCATCTAGATCGCTCTTTTCGAGCTATTTAATGCGAGAAACACGTTTTCTGGTGTATTCACCACCCCACAGTACGTTTGACATGCAGAACCGGGGATATCTTGGTTTCGGTCGGGTTTCAAGCTGAGATATGCATTTTCTACGATAATCTTGGTGAGACTTCTGTCACAAGTATGCAGAATCATCGGGATCGCTCGTTTCGAGCTACTTAATGCGACAAAACAAGTTTTCTGGTGTTTCCAACATTCCAAAGTGCGTCTGATATGCAGAACCGGCGATATCTTGATTTTCGTGGTGTTTCCAGCTGAGATATGCATTTTCTGCGATAATCTTGGTGAGTCTTCTGTCAGAAGTATGCAGAATCATCTAGATCGCCCTTTTCGAGCTATTTAATGCGAAAAAACAAGTTTTCTGGTGTTTTCAACATTCCACAGTGCGTTTGATATGCAGAACCGGCGATATCTTGATTTTCGTGAGATTTCAACCTGAGATATGCATTATCGTCGATAATCTTGGTGAGTCTTCTGTCAGAAGTATGCCGAATCATCGGGATCGCTCTTTTCGAGCTGTTTAATGCGACAAACACGTTATCTGGTTGTTTTCACGACTCCACAGTGCGTTTGATATGCAGTACCGGCAACATCTTGATTTTCGTGAGGTTTCAAGCTGAGATATGCATTTTCTGCGATAATATTGGTGAGACTTCAGTCAGAAGTATGCAGAATCATCTAGATCGCTCGTTTCGAGCTATTTAATGCGAAAAAACAAGTTTTCTGGTGTTTTCAACATTCCACAGTGCGTTTGATATGCAGAACCGGCGATATCTTGATTTTCGTGGTGTTTGCAGCTGAGATATGCATTTTCTACGATTACCATGGTGAGTCTTCTGTCAGAAGTATGCAGAATCATCTAGATCGCTCTTTTCGAGCTATTTAATGCGAGAAACACGTTTTCTGGTGTATTCACCACTCCACAGTACGTTTGATGTGCAGAACCGGAGATAACTTGGTTTTCGTGAGGTTTCAAGCTGAGATATGGATTTTCTGCGATAACCTTGGTGAGACTTCAGTCAGAAGTATGCAGAATCATCTAGATCGCTCTTTTCGAGCTATTTAATACGAAAAAACAAGTTTTCTGGTGTTTTCAACATTCCACAGTGCGTTTTATATGCAGAACCGTCGATAAATTGATTTTCGTGGTGTTTCCAGATGAGATATGCATTTTCTGTGATAATCTTAGTGAGTCTTCTGTCAGAAGTATGCAGAATCATCGAGATCCCTCTTTGCGAGCTATTTTTTGCGAGAAACACGTTATCTGGTGTTTTCACCACTCCATAGTGCGTTTGATATGCAGATCCGGCGACATCAAGGTTTCGGTCGGGTTTCAAGCTGAGATATGCATTTTCTACGATAATCTTGGTGAGACTTCTGTCACAAGTATGCAGAATCATCGGGATCGCTCGTTTCGAGCTACTTAATGCGACAAAACAAGTTTTCTGGTGTTTCCAACATTCCACAGTGCGTCTGATATGCAGAACCGGCGAAATCTTGCTTTTCGTGGGTTTTCAAGCTGAGATATGCATTTTCTACGATAATCTTGGTGAGACTTCAGTCAGAAGTATGCAGAATCATCGAGATCGCTCTTTTCGAGCTATTTAATGCGAGAAACACGTTTTCTGGTGTATTCGCCACTCCACAGTACGTTTGACATGCAGAACCGGCGAAATCTTGCTTTTCGTGGGTTTTCAAGCTGAGATATGCATTTTCTACGATAATCTTGGTGAGACTTCTGTCAGAAGGATGCAGAATCTTCGAGATCGCTCTTTTCGAGCTACTTAATGCGAGAAACACGATATCTGGTGTTTTCACCACTCCACAGTGCGTTTGATATGCAGAACCGACGACATCTTGGCTTTCGTCGGGTATCAAGCTGAGATATGCATTCTCTACGATAATCTTGGTGAGACTTCTGTCACAAGTATGCAGAATCTTCGAGAACGCTCTTTTCGAGCTACTTAATACGAGAAACACGTTATCTGGTTGTTTTCACCACTCCACAGTACGTTTGACATGCAGAACCGGCGAAATCTTGATTTTCGTGGTGTTTCCAGCTGAGATATGCATTTTCTGCGATAATCTTGGTGAGTCTTCTGTCAGAAGGATGCAGAATCTTCGAGATCGCTCTTTTCGAGCTACTTAATGCGAGAAACACGATATCTGGTGTTTTCAACACTCCACAGTGCGTTTGAAATGCAGAACCGAACACATCTTGGATTTCGTCGGGGTTCAAACTGAGATATGCATTTTCTACGATGATCTTGGTGAGACTTCTGTCAGAAGCATACAGAATCATCGGGATCTTTCTTTTCGAGCTATTTAATGCGCGAAACACGTTATCTGGTGTTTTCACCACTCCACAGTGCGTTTGATATGCAGAACCGACGACATATTGGCTTTCTTCGGGTATCAAGCTGAGATATGCATTTTTTACGATAATCTTGGTGAGACTTCTGTCACAAGTATGCAGAATCTTCGAGAACGCTCTTTTCGAGCTACTTAATACGAGAAACACGTTATCTGGTTGTTTTCACCACTCCACAGTGCGTTTGATACGCAGAACCGGCGACATCTTGATTTTCGTGAGGTTTCTAGCTGAGATATGCATTTTCTGCTATTAATATTGGTGAGACTTCAGTCAGAAGCATCCAGAATCATCGGGATCGCTCTTTTCGAGCTATTTAATGCGAGATACACGTTTTCTGGTGTTTTCACCACTCCACAGTACGTTTGATGTGCAGATCCGGAGATATCTTGATTTTCGTGGTGTTTGCAGCTGAGATATGCATTTTCTACGATAATCTTGGTGTTTCATCTATTTGAAGTTTGTAGAATCATCGAGAACGCTCGTTTCGAGCTATTTAATGCGAAAAAACAAGTTTTCTGGTGTTTTCAACATTCCACAGTGCGTTTGATATGCAGAACCGGCGATATCTTGATTTTCGTGGTGTTTGCAGCTGAGATATGCATTTTCTACGATTACCATGGTGAGTCTTCTGTCAGAAGTATGCAGAATCATCTAGATCGCTCTTTTCGAGCTATTTAATGCGAGAAACACGTTTTCTGGTGTATTCACCACTCCACAGTACGTTTGATGTGCAGAACCGGAGATAACTTGGTTTTCGTGAGGTTTCAAGCTGAGATATGGATTTTCTGCGATAACCTTGGTGAGACTTCAGTCAGAAGTATGCAGAATCATCTAGATCGCTCTTTTCGAGCTATTTAATGCGAAAAAACAAGTTTTCTGGTGTTTTCAACATTCCACAGTGCGTTTTATGTGCATAACCGGCGATATATTGATTTTCGTGGTGTTTCCAGATGAGATATGCATTTTCTGTGATAATCTTAGTGAGCCTTCTGTCAGAAGTATGCAGAATCATCGAGATCCCTCTTTGCGAGCTATTTTTTGCGAGAAACACGTTATCTGGTGTTTTCACCACTCCATAGTGCGTTTGATATGCAGATCCGGCCACATCAAGGTTTCGGTCGGGTTTCAAGCTGAGATATGCATTTTCTACGATAATCTTGGTGAGACTTCTGTCACAAGTATGCAGAATCATCGGGATCGCTCGATTCGAGCTACTTAATGCGACAAAACTAGTTTTCTGGTGTTTCCAACATTCCACAGTGCGTCTGATATGCAGAACCGGCGAAATCTTGCTTTTCGTGGGTTTTCAAGCTGAGATATGCATTTTCTACGATAATCTTGGTGAGACTTCAGTCAGAAGTATGCAGAATCATCGAGATCGCTCTTTTCGAGCTATTTAATGCGAGAAACACGTTTTCTGGTGTATTCGCCACTCCACAGTACGTTTGACATGCAGACCCGGCGAAATCTTGCTTTTCGTGGGTTTTCAAGCTGAAATATGAATTTTCGGCGATACTCTTGGTGAGGCTTCTGTCAGAAGTATGCAGAACCTTCGAGAACGCTCTTTTCGAGCTGCTTAATGCGAGAAACACGTTTTCTGGTGTTTTCACCACCCCACAGTACGTTTGATGTGCAGAACCGGCGAGATCTTGATTTTCGTGGTGTTTCCAGCTGAGATATGCATTTTCTGCGATAATCTTGGTGTGTCTTCTGTCAGAGGTATGCAGAATCATCGAGATCCCTCTTTTCGAGCTATTTAATGCGAGAAACACGTTATCTGGTGTTTTCGCCACTCCACAGTGCGTTTGATATGCAGAACCGGCGACATCTTGGATTTCGTCGGGTTTCGAGCTGAGATATGCATTTTCTACGATAATCTTGGTGAGACTTCTGTCAGAAGGATGCAGAATCTTCGAGATCGCTCTTTTCGAGCTACTTAATGCGAGAAACACGATATCTGGTGTTTTCACCACTCCACAGTGCGTTTGATATGCAGAACCGACGACATCTTGGCTTTCGTCGGGTATCAAGCTGAGATATGCATTCTCTACGATAATCTTGGTGAGACTTCTGTCACAAGTATGCAGAATCTTCGAGAACGCTCTTTTCGAGCTACTTAATACGAGAAACACGTTATCTGGTTGTTTTCACCACTCCACAGTACGTTTGACATGCAGAACCGGCGAAATCTTGATTTTCGTGGTGTTTCCAGCTGAGATATGCATTTTCTGCGATAATCTTGGTGAGTCTTCTGTCAGAAGGATGCAGAATCTTCGAGATCGCTCTTTTCGAGCTACTTAATGCGAGAAACACGATATCTGGTGTTTTCAACACTCCACAGTGCGTTTGAAATGCAGAACCGAAGACATCTTGGATTTCGTCGGGGTTCAAACTGAGATATGCATTTTCTACGATGATCTTGGTGAGACTTCTGTCAGAAGCATACAGAATCATCGGGATCATTCTTTTCGAGCTATTTAATGCGCGAAACACGTTATCTGGTGTTTTCACCACTCCACAGTGCGTTTGATATGCAGAACCGACGACATATTGGCTTTCTTCGGGTATCAAGCTGAGATATGCATTTTTTACGATAATCTTGGTGAGACTTCTGTCAGAAATATGCAGAATCATCGGGATCGCTCTTTTCGAGCTATTTAATGCGAGAAACACGTTATGTGGTGTTTTCACCACTCCACAGTGCGTTTGATATGCAGAACCGACGACATCTTGGCTTTCGTCGGGTATCAAGCTGAGATATGCATTCTCTACGATAATCTTGGTGAGACTTCTGTCACAAGTATGCAGAATCTTCGAGAACGCTCTTTTCGAGCTACTTAATACGAGAAACACGTTATCTGGTTGTTTTCACCACTCCACAGTGCGTTTGATACGCAGAACCGGCGACATCTTGATTTTCGTTAGGTTTCTAGCTGAGATATGCATTTTCTGCTATTAATATTGGTGAGACTTCAGTCAGAAGCATCCAGAATCATCGGGATCGCTCTTTTCGAGCTATTTAATGCGAGATACACGTTTTCTGGTGTTTTCACCACTCCACAGTACGTTTGATGTGCAGATCCGGAGATATCTTGGTTTTCGTGGTGTTTGCAGCTGAGATATGCATTTTCTACGATAACCATGGTGAGTCTTCTGTCAGAAGTATGCAGAATCATCTAGATCGCTCTTTTCGAGCTACTTAATACGAGAAACACGTTTTCTGGTGTTTTCACCACTCCACACTACGTTTGATGTGCAGAACCGGAGATAACTTGGTTTTCGTGAGGTTTCAAGCTGAGATATGCATTTTCTGCGATAATCTTGGTGAGACTTCTGTCAGAAGTATGCAGAATCATCGGGATCGCTCTTTTCGAGCTATTTAATGCGAGAAACACGTTTTCTGGTGTATTCACCACACCACTGTACGTTTGACATGCTGAACCGGAGATATCATGGTTTCGGTCGGGTTTCAAGCTGAGATATGCATTTTCTACGATAATCTAGGTGAGACTTCTGTCACAAGTATGCAGAATCTTCGAGAACGCTCTTTTCGAGCTACTTAATGCGAGAAACACGTTTTCTGGTGTTTTCACCACTCCACAGTGCGTCTGATATGCAGAACCGGCGATATCTTGGTTTTCGTGGGGTTTCCAGCTGAGATATGCATTTTCTGCGATAATCTTGGTGAGTCTTCTGTCAGAAGTGTGCAGAATCATCGAGATCGCTCTATTCGAGCTATTTAATGCGAGAAACACGTTTTCTGGTGTATGCACCACCCCACAGTACGTTTGACATGCAGAACCGGCGATATCTTGGTTTTCGTGGGGTTTCCAGCTGAGATATGCATTTTCTGCGATAATCTTGGTGAGTCTTCTGTCAGAAGTGTGCAGAATCATCGAGATCGCTCTATTCGAGCTACTTAATGCGAGAAACACGTTTTCTGGTGTTTTCACCACTCCACAGTACGTTTGATGTGCAGAACAGGAGATATCTTGATTTTCGTGGTGTTTGCAGCTGAGATATGCATTTTCTATGATAACCATGGTGAGTCTTCTGTCAGAAGTATGCAGAATCATCTAGATCGCTCTTTTCGAGCTATTTAATGCGAGAAACACGTTTTCTGGTGTATTCACCACCCCACAGTACGTTTGACATGCAGAACCGGGGATATCTTGGTTTCGGTCGGGTTTCAAGCTGAGATATGCATTTACTACGATAATCTTGGTGAGACTTCTGTCAGAAGTATGCAGAATCATCGGGATCGCTCTTTTCGAGCTATTTAATGCGAAAAAACAAGTTTTCTGGTGATTTCAACATTCCACAGTGCGTTTTATGTGCATATCCGGCGATATATTGATTTTCGTGGTGTTTCCAGCTGAGATATGCATTTTCTGCGATAATCTTAGTGAGTCTTCTGTCAGAAGTATGCAGAATCATCGAGATCCCTCTTTGCGAGCTATTTAATGCGAGATACACGATATCTGGTGTTTTCACCACTCCATAGTGCGTTTGATATGCAGATCCGGCGACATCTTGGATTTCGTCGGGTTTCAAGCTGAGATATGCATTTTCTACGATAATCTTGGTGAGACTTCTGTCAGAAGTATGCAGAATCATAGGGATCGCTCTTTTCGATCTATTTAATGCGAAAAAACAAGTTTTCTGGTGTTTTCAACATTCCACAGTGCGTTTTATGTGCAGAACCGGCGATATATTGATTTTCGTGGTGTTTCCAGCTGAGATATGCATTTTCTGCGATAATCTTAGTGAGTCTTCTGTCAGAAGCATACAGAATCATCGGGATCGCTCTTTTCGAGCTATTTAATTCGAGAAACACGTTATCTGGTGTTTTCACCACTCCACAGTGCGTTTGATATGCAGAACCGACGACATCTTTGCTTTCGTCGGGTATCAAGCTGAGATATGCATTCTCTACGATAATCTTGGTGAGACTTCTGTCACAAGTATGCAGAATCTCCGAGAACGCACTTTTCGAGCTACTTAATGCGAGAAACACGTTTTCTGGTGTTTTCACCACTCCACAGTACGTTTGATGTGCAGAACCGGAGATATCTTGATTTTCGTGGTGTTTGCAGCTGAGATATGCATTTTCTACGATAACCATGGTGAGTCTTCTGTCAGAAGTATGCAGCATCATCTAGATCGCTCTTTTCGAGCTATTTAATGCGAGAAACACGTTTTCTGGTGTATGCACCACCCCACAGTACGTTTGACATGCAGAACCGGAGATATCTTGGTTTCGGTCGGGTTTCAAGCTGAGATATACTTTTTCTACGATAATCTTGGTGAGACTTCTGTCAGAAGTATGCAGAATCATTGGGATCGCTCTTTTCGAGCTATTTAATGCGAAAAAACAAGTTGTCAGGTGTTTTCAACATTCCACTGTGCGTTTTATGTGCAGAACCGGCGATATATTGATTTTCGTGGTGTTTCCAGCTGAGATATGCATTTTCTGCGATAATCTTGGTGAGTCTTCTGTCAGAAGTATGCAGAATCATCTAGATCTCTCGTTTCGAGCTATTTAATGCGAGAAACACGTTATCTGGTGTTTTCACCACTCCACAGTGCGTTTGATATGCAGAACCGACGACATCTTGGATTTCGTCGGGTTTCAAGCTGAGATATGCATTTTCTACGATAATCTTGGTGAGACTTCTGTCAGAAGGATGCAGAGTCTTCGAGATCGCTCTTTTCGAGCTAGTAAATGCGAGAAACACGATATGTGGTGTATTCACCACCCCACAGTACGTTTGACATGCAGAACAGGAGATATCTTGGTTTCGGTCGGGTTTCAAGCTGAGATATCCATTATCTAAGATAATCTTGGTGAGACTTCTGTCAGAAGTATGCAGAATCTTCGGGATCGCTCTTTTCGAGCTATTTAATGCGAGAAACACGTTATATGGTTGTTTTCACCACTCCACAGAGCGTTTGATATGCATAACCGGCGATATCTTTATTTTCGTGGTGTTTCCAGCTGAGATATGCATTCTCTGCGATAATCTTGGTGAGTCTTCTGTCAGAAGCATACAGAATCATCGGGTTCGCTCTTTTCGAGCTATTTAATGCGAGAAACACGTTATCTGGTGTTTTCACCACTCCACAGTGCGTTTGATATGCAGAACCGGCGATATCTTGATTTTCGTGGTGTTTCCAGCTGAGATATGCATTTTCTGCGATAATCTTGGTGAGTCTTCTGTCAGAAGTATGCAGAATCATCTAGATCGCTCTTTTCGAGCTATTTAATGCGAGAAACACGTTTTCTGGTGTATTCACCACCCCACAGTACGTTTGATATGCAGAACCGGCGACATCTTGGATTTCGTCGGTTTTCAAGCTGAGATATGCATTTTCTACGATAATCTTGGTGAGACTTCTGTCAGAAGGATGCAGAGTCTTCGAGATCGCTCTTTTCGAGCTAGTTAATGCGAGAAACACGATATGTGGTGTATTCACCACCCCACAGTACGTTTGACATGCAGAACAGGAGATATCTTGGTTTCGGTCAGGTTTCAAGCTGAGATATGCATTTTCTACGATAATCTTGGTGAGACTTCTGTCAGAAGGATGCAGAGTCTTCGAGATCAATCTTTTCGAGCTACTTAATGCGAGAAACACGATATCTGGTGTTTTCACCACTCCACAGTGCGTTTGATATGCAGAACCGGCAATATCTTGATTTTCGTGGTGTTTCCAGCTGAGATATGCATTTTTTACGATAATCATGGTGAGACTTCTGTCCGAAGTATGCTTAATCATCGAGATCGCTCGTTTCGAGCCATTTAATGCGAGAAACACGTTATCTGGTGTTTTCACCACTCCACAGTGCGTATGATATGCAGAACCGACGATATCTTGGTTTTCGTGGGGTTTCAAGCTCAGATATGCATTTTTTACGATAATCATGGTGAGACTTCTGTCCGAAGTATGCTGAAACATCGAGATCGCTCGTTTCTAGCTATTTAACGCGAGAAACACGTTATCTGGTGTTTTCACCACCCCACAGTGCGTATGATATGCATAACCGGCGATATCTTGGTTTTCGTGGTGTTTGCAGCTGAGATATGCATTTTCTACGATAACCATTGGGAGTCTTCTGTCAGAGGTATGCACAATCATCTAGATCGCTCTTTTCGAGCTATTTAATGCGTGAAACACGTTTTCTGGTGTATTCACCACCCCACAGTACGTTTGACATGCAGAACCGGAGATATCTTGGTTTCGGTCGGGTTTCAAGCTGAGATATGCATTTTCTAAGATAATCTCGGTGAGACTTCTGTTAGGAGTATGCAGAATCTTCGAGATCGCCCTTTTCGAGCTATTTAATGCGAGAAACACCTTATATGGTTGTTTTCACCACTCCACAGTGCGTTTGATATGCATAACCGGCGATATCTTGATTTTCGTGGTGTTTCCAGCTGAGATATGCATTTTCTGCGATAATCTATGTGAGTCTTCTGCCAGAAGTATGCAGAATCATCGAGATCGCTCGTTTCGAGCTATTTAATGCGAGAAACACGTTCTCTGGTGTTTTCACCACTCCACAGTGCGTATGATATGCAGAACCGACGAGATCTTCGTTTTCGTGGGGTTTCAAGCTCAGATATGCATTTTTTACGATAATCATGGTGAGACTTCTGTCCGAAGCATGCTGAATCATCGAGATCGCTCGTTTCGAGCTATTTAACGCGAGAAACACGTTATCTGGTGTATTCACCACCCCACAGTACGTTTGACATGCAGAACCGGAGATATCTTGGTTTCGGTCGGGTTTCAAGCTGAGATATGCATTTTCTAAGATAATCTTGGTGAGACTTCTGTCAGAAGTATGCAGAATCTTCGGGATCGCCCTTTTCGAGCTATTTAATGCGAGAAACACGTTATATGGTTGTTTTCACCACTCCACAGTGCGTATGATATGCACAACCGACGATATCTTGGTTTTCGTGGGGTTTCAAGCGGAGATATGCATTTTCTGCGATAATCTAGGTGAGTCTTCTGCCAGAAGTATGCAGAATCATCGAGATCGCTCGTTTCGAGCTATTTAATGCGAGAAACACGTTAGCTGTTGTTTTCACCACTCCACAGTGCGTATGATATGCAGAACCGACGATATCTTGGTTCTCGGGGGTTTCAAGCTCAGATATGCATTTTTTACGATAATCATGGTGAGACTTCTGTCCGAAGTATGCTGAATCATCGAGATCGCTCGTTTCGAGCTATTTAACGCGAGAAACACGTTATCTGGTGTTTTCACCACCCCACAGTGCGTATGATATGCATAACCGGTGATATCTTGGTTTTCGTGGGGTTTCAAGCTGAGATATGCATTTTCTGCGATAAACTTGGTGAGACTTCTGTCCGAAGTATGCTTAATCATCGAGATCGCTCGTTTCGAGCTATTTAATGCGAGAAACACGTTATCTGGTGTTTTCACCACTCCACAGTGCGTATGATATGCAGAACCGACGATATCTTGGTTTTCGTGGGGTTTCAAGCTCAGATATGCATTTTCTGCGATAATCTTGGTGAGACTTCTGTCGGAAGTATGCAGAATCATCGAAATCGCACTTTCCGAGCTGCTTAATGCGAGAAACACGTTATCTGGTGTTTTCACTACTCCACAGTGCGTTTGATATGTAGAACCGGCGATATCTTGGTTTTCGTGGGGTTTCAAGCTGAGATATGCATGTTTTACGATAATCTTGGTGAGACTTCTGTCCGAAGTATGCTTAATCATCGAGATCGCTCTATTCGAGCTATTTAATGCGAGAAACACGTTATCTGGTGTTTTCAGCACTTCACAGTGCGTTTTATATGCAGAACCAGCGATATCTTGGTTTTCGTGGGGTTTCAAGCTGAGATATGCATTTTCTGCGATAATCTTGGTGAGACTTCTGTCCGAAGTATGCTGAATCATCGAGATCGCTCGTTTCGAGCTATTTAACGCGAGAAACACGTTATCTGGTGTTTTCACCACCCCACAGTGCGTATGATATGCATAACCGGTGATATCTTGGTTTTCGTGGGGTTTCAAGCTGAGATATGCATTTTCTGCGATAAACTTGGTGAGACTTCTGTCCGAAGTATGCTTAATCATCGAGATCGCTCGTTTCGAGCTATTTAATGCGAGAAACACGTTATCTGGTGTTTTCACCACTCCACAGTGCGTATGATATGCAGAACCGACGATATCTTGGTTTTCGTGGGGTTTCAAGCTCAGATATGCATTTTCTGCGATAAGCTTGGTGAGACTTCTGTCCGAGGTATGCAGAATCATCGAGATCGCACTTTTCGAGCTATTTAATGCGAGAAACACGTTTTCTGGTGTATTCACCACCCCACAGTACGTTTGATATGTAGAACCGGCGACATCTTGGATTTCGTCGGGTTTCAAGCTGAGATATGCATTTTCTACGATAATCTTGGTGAGACTTCTGTCAGAAGGATGCAGAGTCTTCGAGATCGCTCTTTTCGAGCTAGTTAATGCGAGAAACGCGATATGTGGTGTATTCACCACCCCACAGTACGTTTGACATGCAGAACAGGAGATATCTTGGTTTCGGTCGGGTTTCAAGCTGAGATATGCATTCTCGACGATAATCTTGGTGAGTCTTCTGTCAGAAGCATACAGAATCATCGGGTTCGCTCTTTTCGAGCTATTTAATGCGAGAAACACGTTATCTGGTGTTTTCACCACTCCACAGTGCGTTTGATATGCAGAACCGGCGATATCTTGATTTTCGTGGTGTTTCCAGCTGGGATATGCATTTTCTGCGATAATCTTGGTGAGTCTTCTGTCAGAAGTATGCAGAATCATCTAGATCGCTCTTTTCGAGCTATTTAATGCGAGAAACACGTTTTCTGGTGTATTCACCACCCCACAGTACGTTTGATATGCAGAACCGGCGACATCTTGGATTTCGTCGGTTTTCAAGCTGAGATATGCATTTTCTACGATAATCTTGGTGAGACTTCTGTCAGAAGGATGCAGAGTCTTCGAGATCGCTCTTTTCGAGCTAGTTAATGCGAGAAACACGATATGTGGTGTATTCACCACCCCACAGTACGTTTGACATGCAGAACAGGAGATATCTTGGTTTCGGTCAGGTTTCAAGCTGAGATATGCATTTTCTACGATAATCTTGGTGAGACTTCTGTCAGAAGGATGCAGAGTCTTCGAGATCAATCTTTTCGAGCTACTTAATGCAAGAAACACGATATCTGGTGTTTTCACCACTCCACAGTGCGTTTGATATTCAGAACCGGAGACATCTTGGATTTCGTCGGGGTTCAAACTGAGATATGCATTTTCTACGATAATCTTGGTGAGACTTCTTTCAGAAGTATGCAGAATCATCGAGATCGCTTTTTTCGAGCTATTTAATGCGAGTAACACGTTTTCTGGTGTATTCACCACTCCACAGTACGTTTGACATGCAGAGCCGGCGAAATCTTGCTTTTCGTGGGTTTTCGAGCGGAGATATGAATTTTCTGCGATAATCTTGGTGAGACTTCAGTCAGAAGTATGCAGAATCATCGAGATCTCTCATTTCGAGCTATTTAATGCGAGAAACACGTTATCTGGTGTTTTCACCACTCCACAGCGCGTTTGATATGCAGAACCGGCGACATCTTGGATTTCGTCGGGTTTCAAGCTGAGATATGCATTTTCTACGATAATCTTGGTGAGAATTTTGTCAGAAGGATGCAGAGTCTTCGAGATCGCTATTTTCGAGCTACTTAATGCGAGAAACACGTTTTCTGGTGTTTTCACCACTCCACAGTGCGTTTGATACGCAGACCCGGAGACATCTTGGATTTCGTCGGGGTTCAAGCTGAGATATGAATTTTCTGCGATACTCTTGGTGAGGCTTCTGTCAGAAGTATGCAGAATCTTCGAAAACGCTCTTTTCGAGCTGCATAATGCGAGAAACACGTTTTCTGGTATTTTCACCACTCCACAGTACGTTTGATGTGCAGAACCGGAGATAACTTGGTGTTCGTGAGGTTTCAAGCTGAGATATGGATTTTCTGCGATAATCTTGGTGAGACTTTAGTCAGAAGTATGCAGAATCATCTAGATCGCTCTTTTCGAGCTATTTAATGCGAAAAAACTAGTTTTCTGGTGTTTTCAAGATTCCACAATGCGTTTTATATGCAGAACCGGCGATATCTTGATTTTCGTGGTGTTTCCAGCTGAGATATGCATTTTCTGCCATAATCTTGGTGTGTCTTCTGTCAGAGGTATGCAGAATCATCGAGATCCCTCTTTTCGAGCTATTTAATGCGAGAAACACGTTATCCTGTGTTTTCGCCACTCCACTGTGCGTTTGAAATGCAGAACCGGCGACATCTTGGATTTCGTCGGGGTTCAAACTGAGATATGCATTTTCTACGATAATCTCGGGCGAGACTTCTGTCAGGAGTATGCAGAATCTTCGGGATCGCCCTTTTCGAGCTATTTAATGCGAGAAACACCTTATATGGTTGTTTTCACCACTCCACAGTGCGTTTGACATGCAGAACCGGCGATATCTTGGTTTTCGTGGTGTTTGCAGCTGAGATATGCATTTTCTACGATAACCATGGTGAGTCTTCTGTCAGAAGTATGCAGAATCATCTAGATCGCTCTTTTCGAGCTATTTAATGCGAGAAACACGTTTTCTGGTGTATTCACCACTCCACAGTGCGTATGATATGCAGAACCGTCGATATCTTGGTTTTCGGGGGTTTCAAGCTCAGATATGCTTTTTCTACGATAATCATGGTGAGACTTCTGTCCGAAGTATGCTGAATCATCGAGATCGCTCGTTTCGAGCTATTTAACGCGAGAAACACGTTATCTGGTGTTTTCACCACCCCACAGTGCGTATGATATGCATAACCGGCGATATCTTGGTTTTCGTGGGGATTCAAGCTGATATATGCATTTTCTGCGATAATCTTGGTGAGACTTCTGTCGGAAGCATGCAGAATCATCGAAATCGCACTTTTCGAGCTACTTAATGCGAGAAACACGTTATCTGGTGTTTTCACCACTCCACAGTGCGTATGATATGCAGAACCGACGATATCTTGGTTTTCGTGGGGTTTCAAGCTCAGATATGCATTTTCTGCGATAATCTTGGTGAGACTTCTGTCGGAAGTATGCAGAATCATCGAAATCGCACTTTTCGAGCTACTTAATACGAGAAACACGTTATCTGGTGTTTTCACTACTCCACAGTGCGTTTGATATGCAGAACCGGCGATATCTTGGTTTTCGTGGGGTTTCAAGCTGAGATATGCATGTTTTACGATAATCATGGTGAGACTTCTGTCCGAAGTATGCTTAATCATCGAGATCGCTCTATTCGAGCTATTTAATGCGAGAAACACGTTATCTGGTGTTTTCAGCATTTCACAGTGCGTTTTATATGCAGAACCAGCGATATCTTGGTTTTCGTGGGGTTTCAAGCTGAGATATGCATTTTCTGCGATAATCTTGGTGAGACTTCTGTCCGAAGTATGCAGAAACATCGAGAGCGCTCTTTTCGAGCCATTTAATGCGAGAAACACGTTATCTGGTGTTTTCACCACCCCACAGTGCGTATGATATGCAGAACCGGAGATATCTTGGTTTCGGTCGGGTTTCAAGCTGAGATATGCATTTTCTACGATAATCTTGGTGAGACTTCTGTCAGAAGGATGCAGGTTCTTCGAGAACGCTCTGTTCGAGCTACTTAATGCGCGAAACACGTTTTCTGGTGCTTTCAACATTCCACAGTGCGTTTGATATATGCAGAACCGGCGATATCTTGATTGTCGTGGTGTTTCCAGCTGATATATGCATTTTCTACGATAATGTTGGTGACACTTCTGTCAGAAGTATGCAGAATCTTCGAGATCGCTCTTTTCGAGCTAATTAATGCGCGAAACATGTGTTCTGGTGTTTTCACCACTCCACGGTACGCTTGATGTGCAGAACCGGAGATAACTTGGTTTTCGTCGGGTTGCAAGCTGAGAAATGCATTTTCTACGATAATCTTGGTGAGACTTCTGTCAGAAGTATGCAGAATCATCTAGATCGCTCTTTTCGAGCTATTTAATGCGAAAAAACAAGTTTTCTGGTGTTTTCAACATTCCACAGTGCGTTTGATATGCAGAACCGGCGATATCTTGATTATCGTGGTGTTTCCAGCTGATATATGCATTTTCTGCGATAATCTAGGTGAGTCTTCTGCCAGAAGTATGCAGAATCATCGAGATCGCTCGTTTCGAGCTATTTAATGCGAGAAACACGTTATCTGGTGTTTTCACCACTCCACAGTGCGTATGATATGCAGAACCGACGATATCTTGGTTATCGTGGGGTTTCAAGCTGAGATATGCATTTTCTGCGATAATCTTGGTGAGACTTCTGTCCGAAGTATGCAGAAACATCGAGAGCGCTCTTTTCGAGCCATTTAATGCGAGAAACACGTTATCTGGTGTTTTCACCACCCCACAGTGCGTATGATATGCAGAACCGGAGATATCTTGGTTTCGGTCGGGTTTCAAGCTGATATATGCATTTTCTGCGATAATCTAGGTGAGTCTTCTGCCAGAAGTATGCAGAATCATCGAGATCGCTCGTTTCGAGCTATTTAATGCGCGAAACACGTTTTCTGGTGCTTTCAACATTCCACAGTGCGTTTGATATATGCAGAACCGGCGATATCTTGATTGTCGTGGTGTTTCCAGCTGATATATGCATTTTCTACGATAATGTTGGTGACACTTCTATCAGAAGTATGCAGAATCTTCGAGATCGCTCTTTTCGAGCTAATTAATGCGCGAAACACGTGTTCTGGTGTTTTCACCACTCCACGGTACGCTTGATGTGCAGAACCGGAGATAACTTGGTTTTCGTCGGGTTTCAAGCTGAGAAATGCATTTTCTACGATAATCTTGGTGAGACTTCTGTCAGAAGTATGCAGGTTCTTCGAGAACGCTCTGTTCGAGCTACTTAATGCGAGAAACACGTTTTCTGGTGCATTCAACATTCCACAGTGCGTTTGATATGCAGAACCGGCGATATCTTGATTATCGTGGAGTTTCCAGCTGATATATGCATTTTCTGCGATAATCTAGGTGAGTCTTCTGCCAGAAGTATGCAGAATCATCGAGATCGCTCGTTTCGAGCTATTTAATGCGAGAAACTCGTTATCCGGTGTTTTCACCACTCCACAGTGCGTATGATATGCAGAACCGGAGATATCTTGGTTTCGGTCGGGTTTCAAGCTGAGATATGCATTTTCTAAGATAATCTTGGTGAGACTTCTGTCAGAAGTATGCAGAATCTTCGGGATCGCCCTTTTCGAGCTATTTAATGCGAGAAACACGTTATATGGTAGTTTTCACCACTCCACAGTGCGTACGATATGCACAACCGACGATATCTTGGTTTTCGTGTGGTTTCAAGCGGAGATATGCATTTTCTGCGATAATCTAGGTGAGTCTTCTGCCAGAAGTATGCAGAATCATCGAGATCGCTCGTTTCGAGCTGTTTAATGCGAGAAACACGTTATCTGGTGTTTTCACCACTCCACAGTGCGTATGATATGCAGAACCGCCGATATCTTGGTTTTCGTGGGGTTTCAAGCTCAGATATGCATTTTTTACGATAATCATGGTGAGACTTCTGTCCGAAGGATGCTGAATCATCGAGATCGCTCGTTTCGAGCTATTTAACGCGAGAAACACGTTATCTGGTGTTTTCACCACCCCACAGTGCGTATGATATGCATAACCGGCGATATCTTGGTTTTCGTGGGGATTCAAGCTGATATATGCATTTTCTGCGATAATCTTGGTGAGACTTCTGTCGGAAGCATGCAGAATCATCGAAATCGCACTTTTCGAGCTACTTAATGCGAGAAACACGTTATCTGGTGTTTTCACTACTCCACAGTGCGTTTGATATGCAGAACCGGTGATATCTTGGTTTTCGTGGGGTTTCAAGCTGAGATATGCATGTTTTACGATAATCTTGGTGAGACTTCTGTCCGAAGTATGCTTAATCATCGAGATCGCTCTATTCGAGCTATTTAATGCGAGAAACACGTTATCTGGCGTTTTCAGCACTTCACAGTGCGTTTTATATGCAGAACCAGCGATATCTTGGTTTTTGTGGTGTTTCCAGCTGATATATGCATTTTCTGCGATAATCTTGGTGAGTCTTTTGTAAGAAGTATGCAGAATCATCTAGATCGCTCTTTTCGAGCTATTTAATGCGAAAAAACAAGTTTTCTGGTGTTTTCAACATTCCACAGTGCGTTTGATATGCAGAACCGGCGATATCTTGATTATCGTGGTGTTTCCAGCTGATATATGCATTTTCTGCGATAATCTAGGTGAGTCTTCTGCCAGAAGTATGCAGAATCATCGAGATCGCTCGTTTCGAGCTATTTAATGCGAGAAACACGTTATCTGGTGTTTTCACCACTCCACAGTGCGTATGATATGCAGAACCGACGATATCTTGGTTATCGTGGGGTTTCAAGCTCAGATATGCATTTTTTACGATAATCATGGTGAGACTTCTGTCCGAAGTATGCTGAATCATCGAGATCGCTCGTTTCGAGCTATTTAACGCGAGAAACACGTTATCTGGTGTTTTCACCACCCCACAGTGCGTATGATATGCATAACCGGCGATATCTTGGTTTTCGTGGGATTTCAAGCTGAGATATGCATTTTCTGCGATAATCTTGGTGAGACTTCTGTCCGAAATATGCAGAATCATCGAGATCGCTCTTCTCGAGCTTTTTAATGCGAGAAACACGTTATCTGGTGTATTCACCACCCCACAGTACGTTTGACATGCAGAACCGGAGATATCTTGGTTTCGGTCGGGTTTCAAGCTGAGATATGCATTTTCTACGATAATCTTGGTGAGACTTCTGTCAGAAGGATGCAGGTTCTTCGAGAACGCTCTGTTCGAGCTACTTAATGCGAGAAACACGTTTTCTGGTGCTTTCAACATTCCACAGTGCGTTTGATATATGCAGAACCGGCGATATCTTGATTGTCGTGGTGTTTCCAGCTGATATATGCATTTTCTACGATAATGTTGGTGACACTTCTATCAGAAGTATGCAGAATCTTCGAGATCGCTCTTTTCGAGCTAATTAATGCGCGAAACACGTGTTCTGGTGTTTTCACCACTCCACGGTACGCTTGATGTGCAGAACCGGAGATAACTTGGTTTTCGTCGGGTTTCAAGCTGAGAAATGCATTTTCTACGATAATCTTGGTGAGACTTCTGTCAGAAGTATGCAGGTTCTTCGAGAACGCTCTGTTCGAGCTACTTAATGCGAGAAACACGTTTTCTGGTGCATTCAACATTCCACAGTGCGTTTGATATGCAGAACCGGCGATATCTTGATTATCGTGGAGTTTCCAGCTGATATATGCATTTTCTGCGATAATCTTGGTGGGTGTTTTGTCAGAAGTATGCAGAATCATCTAGATCGCTCTTTTCGATCTATTTAATGCGAAAAAACAAGTTTTCTGGTGTTTTCAACATTCCACAGTGCGTTTGATATGCAGAACCGGCGATACCTTGATTATCGTGGTGTTTCCAGCTGATATATGCATTTTCTGCGATAATCTAGGTGAGTCTTCTGCCAGAAGTATGCAGAATCATCGAGATCGCTCGTTTCGAGCTATTTAATGCGAGAAACTCGTTATCCGGTGTTTTCACCACTCCACAGTGCGTATGATATGCAGAACCGGAGATATCTTGGTTTCGGTCGGGTTTCAAGCTGAGATATGCATTTTCTAAGATAATCTTGGTGAGACTTCTGTCAGAAGTATGCAGAATCTTCGGGATCGCCCTTTTCGAGCTATTTAATGCGAGAAACACGTTATATGGTAGTTTTCACCACTCCACAGTGCGTACGATATGCACAACCGACGATATCTTGGTTTTCGTGTGGTTTCAAGCGGAGATATGCATTTTCTGCGATAATCTAGGTGAGTCTTCTGCCAGAAGTATGCAGAATCATCGAGATCGCTCGTTTCGAGCTGTTTAATGCGAGAAACACGTTATCTGGTGTTTTCACCACTCCACAGTGCGTATGATATGCAGAACCGCCGATATCTTGGTTTTCGTGGGGTTTCAAGCTCAGATATGCATTTTTTACGATAATCATGGTGAGACTTCTGTCCGAAGGATGCTGAATCATCGAGATCGCTCGTTTCGAGCTATTTAACGCGAGAAACACGTTATCTGGTGTTTTCACCACCCCACAGTGCGTATGATATGCATAACCGGCGATATCTTGGTTTTCGTGGGGATTCAAGCTGATATATGCATTTTCTGCGATAATCTTGGTGAGACTTCTGTCGGAAGCATGCAGAATCATCGAAATCGCACTTTTCGAGCTACTTAATGCGAGAAACACGTTATCTGGTGTTTTCACTACTCCACAGTGCGTTTGATATGCAGAACCGGTGATATCTTGGTTTTCGTGGGGTTTCAAGCTGAGATATGCATGTTTTACGATAATCTTGGTGAGACTTCTGTCCGAAGTATGCTTAATCATCGAGATCGCTCTATTCGAGCTATTTAATGCGAGAAACACGTATTCTGGCGTTTTCAGCACTTCACAGTGCGTTTTATATGCAGAACCAGCGATATCTTGGTTTTTGTGGTGTTTCCAGCTGATATATGCATTTTCTGCGATAATCTTGGTGAGTCTTTTGTAAGAAGTATGCAGAATCATCTAGATCGCTCTTTTCGAGCTATTTAATGCGAAAAAACAAGTTTTCTGGTGTTTTCAACATTCCACAGTGCGTTTGATATGCAGAACCGGCGATATCTTGATTATCGTGGTGTTTCCAGCTGATATATGCATTTTCTGCGATAATCTAGGTGAGTCTTCTGCCAGAAGTATGCAGAATCATCGAGATCGCTCGTTTCGAGCTATTTAATGCGAGAAACACGTTATCTGGTGTTTTCACCACTCCACAGTGCGTATGATATGCAGAACCGACGATATCTTGGTTATCGTGGGGTTTCAAGCTCAGATATGCATTTTTTACGATAATCATGGTGAGACTTCTGTCCGAAGTATGCTGAATCATCGAGATCGCTCGTTTCGAGCTACTTAATGCGAGAAACACGTTATCTGGTGTTTTCACTACTCCACAGTGCGTTTGATATGCAGAACCGGTGATATCTTGGTTTTCGTGGGGTTTCAAGCTGAGATATGCATGTTTTACGATAATCTTGGTGAGACTTCTGTCCGAAGTATGCTTAATCATCGAGATCGCTCTATTCGAGCTATTTAATGCGAGAAACACGTTATCTGGCGTTTTCAGCACTTCACAGTGCGTTTTATATGCAGAACCAGCGATATCTTGGTTTTTGTGGTGTTTCCAGCTGATATATGCATTTTCTGCGATAATCTTGGTGACACTTCTGTCAGAAGTATGCAGAATCTTCGAGATCGCTCTTTTCGAGCTAATTAATGCGCGAAACACGTGTTCTGGTGTTTTCACCACTCCACGGTACGCTTGATGTGCAGAACCGGAGATAACTTGGTTTTCGTCGGGTTTCAAGCTGAGAAATGCATTTTCAACGATAATCTTGGTGAGACTTCTGTCAGAAGTATGCAGGTTCTTCGAGAACGCTCTGTTCGAGCTACTTAATGCGAGAAACACGTTTTCTGGTGCTTTCAACATTCCACAGTGCGTTTGATATGCAGAACCGGCGATATCTTGATTATCGTGGTGTTTCCAGCTGATATATGCATTTTCTGCGATAATCTTGGTGAGTGTTTTGTCAGAAGTATGCAGAATCATCTAGATCGCACTTTTCGATCTATTTAATGCGAAAAAACAAGTTTTCTGGTGTTTTCAACATTCCACAGTGCGTTTGATATGCAGAACCGGCGATACCTTGATTATCGTGGTGTTTCCAGCTGATATATGCATTTTCTGCGATAATCTAGGTGAGTCTTCTGCCAGAAGTATGCAGAATCATCGAGATCGCTCGTTTCGAGCTATTTAATGCGAGAAACTCGTTATCCGGTGTTTTCACCACTCCACAGTGCGTATGATATGCAGAACCGACGATATCTTGGTTTTCGTGGGGTTTCAAGCTCAGATATGCATTTTTTACGATAATCATTGTGAGACTTCTGTCCGAAGTATGCGGAATCATCGAGATCGCTCGTTTCGAGCTATTTAACGCGAGAAACACGTTATCTGGTGTTTTCACCACCCCACAGTGCGTATGATATGCATAACCGGCGATATCTTGGTTTTCGTGGGGTTTCAAGCTGAGATATGCATTTTCTGCGATAAACTTGGTGAGACTTCTGTCCGAAGTATGCTTAATCATCGAGATCGCTCGTTTCGAGCTATTTAATGCGAGAAACACGTTATCTGGTGTATTCACCAGCCCACAGTACGTTTGACATGCAGAACCGGAGATATCTTGGTTTCGGTCGGGTTTCAAGCTGAGATATGCATTTTCTAAGATAATCTTGGTGAGACTTCTGTCAGAAGTATGCAGAATCTTCGGGATCGCCCTTTTCGAGCTATTTAATGCGAGAAACACGTTATATGGTTGTTTTCACCACTCCACAGTGCGTACGATATGCACAACCGACGATATCTTGGTTTTGCGTGTGGTTTCAAGCGGAGATATGCATTTTCTGCGATAATCTAGGTGAGTCTTCTGCCAGAAGTATGCAGAATCATCGAGATCGCTCGTTTCGAGCTATTTAATGCGAGAAACACGTTATCTGGTGTTTTCACCACTCCACAGTGCGTATGATATGCAGAACCGCCGATATCTTGGTTTTCGTGGGGTTTCAAGCTCAGATATGCATTTTTTACGATAATCATGGTGAGACTTCTGTCCGAAGTATGCTGAATCATCGAGATCGCTCGTTTCGAGCTATTTAACGCGAGAAACACGTTATCTGGTGTTTTCACCACCCCACAGTGCGTATGATATGCATAACCGGCGATATCTTGGTTTTCGTGGGGATTCAAGCTGAGATATGCATTTTCTGCGATAAACTTGGTGAGACTTCTGTCCGAAGTATGCTTATTCATCGAGATCGCTCGTTTCGAGCTATTCAATGCGAGAAACACGTTATCTGGTGTTTTCACCACTCCACAGTGCGTATGATATGCAGAACCGACGATATCTTGGTTTTCGTGGGGTTTCAAGCTCAGATATGCATTTTCTGCGATAATCTTGGTGAGACTTCTGTCGGAAGTATGCAGAATCATCTAGATCGCTCTTTTCGAGCTATTTAATGCGAAAAAACAAGTTTTCTGGTGTTTTCAACATTCCACAGTGCGTTTGATATGCAGAACCGGCGATATCTTGATTATCGTGGTGTTTCCAGCTGATATATGCATTTTCTGCGATAATCTAGGTGAGTCTTCTGCCAGAAGTATGCAGAATCATCGAGATCGCTCGTTTCGAGCTATTTAATGCGAGAAACACGTTATCTGGTGTTTTCACCACTCCACAGTGCGTATGATATGCAGAACCGACGATATCTTGGTTTTCGTGGGGTTTCAAGCTCAGATATGCATTTTTTACGATAATCATGGTGAGACTTCTGTCCGAAGTATGCTGAATCATCGAGATCGCTCGTTTCGAGCTATTTAACGCGAGAAACACGTTATCTGGTGTTTTCACCACCCCACAGTGCGTATGATATGCATAACCGGCGATATCTTGGTTTTCGTGGGGTTTCAAGCTGAGATATGCATTTTCTGCGATAATCTTGGTGAGACTTCTGTCCGAAGTATGCAGAATCATCGAGATCGCTCTTTTCGAGCTTTTTAATGCGAGAAACACGTTATCTGGTGTATTCACCACCCCACAGTACGTTTGACATGCAGAACCGGAGATATCTTGGTTTCGGTCGGGTTTCAAGCTGAGATATGCATTTTCTACGATAATCTTGGTGACACTTCTGTCAAAAGTATGCAGAATCTTCGAGATCGCTCTTTTCGAGCTAATTAATGCGCGAAACACGTGTTCTGGTGTTTTCACCACTCCACGGTACGCTTGATGTGCAGAACCGGAGATAACTTGGTTTTCGTCGGGTTTCAAGCTGAGAAATGCATTTTCTACGATAATCTTGGTGAGACTTCTGTCAGAAGTATGCAGGTTCTTCGAGAACGCTCTGTTCGAGCTACTTAATGCGAGAAACTCGTTTTCTGGTGCTTTCAACATTCCACAGTGCGTTTGATATGCAGAACCGGCGATATCTTGATTATCGTGGTGTTTCCAGCTGATATATGCATTTTCTGCGATAATCTTGGTGAGTGTTTTGTCAGAAGTATGCAGAATCATCTAGATCGCTCTTTTCGAGCTATTTAATGCGAAAAAACAAGTTTTCTGGGGTTTTCAACATTCCACAGTGCGTTTGATATGCAGAACCGGCGATACCTTGATTATCGTGGTGTTTCCAGCTGATATATGCATTTTCTGCGATAATCTAGGTGAGTCTTCTGCCAGAAGTATGCAGAATCATCGAGATCGCTCGTTTCGAGCTATTTAATGCGAGAAACTCGTTATCCGGTGTTTTCACCACTCCACAGTGCGTATGATATGCAGAACCGACGATATCTTGGTTTTCGTGGGGTTTCAAGCTCAGATATGCATTTTTTACGATAATCATTGTGAGACTTCTGTCCGAAGTATGCGGAATCATCGAGATCGCTCGTTTCGAGCTATTTAACGCGAGAAACACGTTATCTGGTGTTTTCACCACCCCACAGTGCGTATGATATGCATAACCGGCGATATCTTGGTTTTCGTGGGGTTTCAAGCTGAGATATGCATTTTCTGCGATAAACTTGGTGAGACTTCTGTCCGAAGTATGCTTAATCATCGAGATCGCTCGTTTCGAGCTATTTAATGCGAGAAACACGTTATCTGGTGTATTCACCACCCCACAGTACGTTTGACATGCAGAACCGGAGATATCTTGGTTTCGGTCGGGTTTCAAGCTGAGATATGCATTTTCTAAGATAATCTTGGTGAGACTTCTGTCAGAAGTATGCAGAATCTTCGGGATCGCCCTTTTCGAGCTATTTAATGCGAGAAACACGTTATATGGTTGTTTTCACCACTCCACAGTGCGTACGATATGCACAACCGACGATATCTTGGTTTTCGTGTGGTTTCAAGCGGAGATATGCATTTTCTGCGATAATCTAGGTGAGTCTTCTGCCAGAAGTATGTAGAATCATCGAGATCGCTCGTTTCGAGCTATTTAACGCGAGAAACACGTTATCTGGTGTTTTCACCACCCCACAGTGCGTATGATATGCATAACCGGCGATATCTTGGTTTTCGTGGGGATTCAAGCTGAGATATGCATTTTCTGCGATAAACTTGGTGAGACTTCTGTCCGAAGTATGCTTATTCATCGAGATCGCTCGTTTCGAGCTATTTAATGCGAGAAACACGTTATCTGGTATTTTCACCACTCCACAGTGCGTATGATATGCAGAACCGACGATATCTTGGTTTTCGTGGGGTTTCAAGCTCAGATATGCATTTTCTGCGATAATCTTGGTGAGACTTCTGTCGGAAGCATGCAGAATCATCGAAATCGCACTTTTCGAGCTACTTAATGCGAGAAACACGTTATCTGGTGTATTCACCACCCCACAGTACGTTTGACATGCAGAACCGGAGATATCTTGGTTTCGGTCGGGTTTCAAGCTGAGATATGCATTTTCTACTATCATCTTGGTGAGACTTCTGTCAGAAGTATGCAGGATCTTCGAGAACGCTCTGTTCGAGCTACTTAATGCGAGAAACGCGTTTTCTGGTGCTTTCAACATTCCACAGTGCGTTTGATATGCAGAACCGGCGATATCTTGATTATCGTGGTGTTTCCAGCTGATATATGCATTTTCTACGATAATGTTGGTGACACTTCTGTCAGAAGTATGCAGAATCTTCGAGATCGCTCTTTTCGAGCTAATTAATGCGCGAAACACGTTTTCTGGTGTTTTCACCACTCCACGGTACGCTTGATGTGCAGAACCGGAGATAACTTGGTTTTCGTCGGGTTTCAAGCTGAGAAATGCATTTTCTACGATAATCTTGGTGAGACTTCTGTCAGAAGTATGCAGGTTCTTCGAGAACGCTCTGTTCGAGCTACTTAATGCGAGAAACACGTTTTCTGGTGCTTTCAACATTCCACAGTGCGTTTGATATGCAGAACCGGCGATATCTTGATTATCGTGGTGTTTCCAGCTGATATATGCATTTTCTGCGATAATCTTGGTGAGTCTTTTGTCAGAAGTATGCAGAATCATCTAGATCGCTCTTTTCGAGCTATTTAATGCGAAAAAACAAGTTTTCTGGTGTTTTCAACATTCCACAGTGCATTTGATATGCAGAAGCGGCAATATCTTGATTATCGTGGTGTTTCCAGCTGAGATATGCATTTTCTGCGATAATCTAAGTGAGTCTTCTGCCAGAAGTATGCAGAATCATCGGGATCGCTCTTTTCGAGCTATTTAATGCGAGAAAAATGTTATCTGGTGTTTTCACCACTCCGCAGTGCGTTTGATATGCAGAACCAGCGACATCTTGGATTTCGTCGGGGTTCAACCTGAGATATGCATTTTCTGCGATAATCTTGGTTAGTCTTCTGTCAGAGGTATGCAGAATCATCGAGATCGCTCTTTTCGAGATATTTAATGCGAGAAAAACGTTATCTGGTGTTTTCACCACTCCGCAGAGCGTTTGATATGTAGAGCCGCCGATAACTTGGTTTTCGTGGGGTTTCCAGCTGAAATATGCATTTTCTGCGATAATCTTGGTGGGTCTTCTGACAGAAGCATGCAGAATCATCGAGATCGCTCCATTCGAGCTATTTAATGCGAGAAACACGTTATCTGGTGTTTTCATCACTCCACAGGGCGTTTGATATGCAGAACCGGCGATATCTTGATTTTCGTGGCGTTTCCAGCTGAGATATGCATTTTCTGCGATAATCTAGGTGAGTCTTCTGCCAGAAGTATGCAGAATCATCGGGATCGCTCTTTTCGAGCTATTTAATGCGAGAAAAACGTTATCTGGTGTTTTCACCACTCCGCAGAGCGTTTGATATGTAGAGCCGCCGATAACTTGGTTTTCGTGGGGTTTCAAGCTGAGATATGCATTTTCTGCGATAATCTAGGTGAGTCTTCTGCCAGAAGTATGCTGAATCATCGAGATCGCTCGTTTCGAGCTATTTAATGCCAGAAACACGTTATCTGGTGTTTTCACCACTCCACAGTGCGTATGATATGCAGAACCGACGATATCTTGGTTTTCGTGGGGTTTCAAGCTCAGATATGCATTTCTTACGATAATCATGGTGAGACTTCTGTCCGAAGTATGCTGAATCATCGAGATCGCTCGTTTCTAGCTATTTAACGCGAGAAACACGTTATCTGGTGTTTTCACCACCCCACAGTGCGTATGATATGCATAACCGGCGATATCTTGGTTTTCGTGGTGTTTGCAGCTGAGATATGCATTTTCTACGATAACCATGGTGAGTCTTCCGTCAGAAGTATGCAGAATCATCTGGATCGCTCTTTTCGAGCTATTTAATGCGAGAAACACGTTTTCTGGTGTATTCACCACCCCACAGTACGTTTGACATGCAGAACCGGAGATATCTTGGTTTCGGTCGGGTTTCAAGCTGAGATATGCATTTTCTAAGATAATCTCGGTGAGACTTCTGTCAGAAGTATGCAGAATCTTCGGGATCGCCCTTTTCGAGCTATTTAATGCGAGAAACACCTTATATGGTTGTTTTCACCACTCCACAGTGCGTTTGATATGCATAACCGGCGATATCTTGATTTTCGTGGTGTTTCCAGCTGAGATATGCATTCTCTGCGGTAATCTTGGTGAGTCTTCTGTCAGAAGTATGCAGAATCATCTAGATCGCTCTTTTCGAGCTATTTAATGCGAGAAACACGTTTTCTGGTGTATTCGCCACTCCACAGTGCGTTTGATATGCAGAACCGGCGACATCTTGGATTTCGTCGGGTTTCAAGCTGAGATATGCATTTTCTACGATAACCATGGTGAGTCTTCCGTCAGAAGTATGCAGAATCATCTACATCGCTCTTTTCGAGCTATTTAATGCGAGAAACACGTTTTCTGGTGTATTCACCACCCCACAGTACGTTTGACATGCAGAACCGGAGATATCTTGGTTTCGGTCGGGTTTCAAGCTGAGATATGCATTTTCTGCGATAATCTAGGTGAGTCTTCTGCCAGAAGTATGCAGAATCATCGAGATCGCTCGTTTCGAGCTATTTAATGCGAGAAACACGTTTTCTGGTGTATTCACCACTCCACAGTGCGTTTGATATGCAGAACCGGCGATATCTTGATTTTCGTGGTGTTTCCAGCTGAGATGTGCATTCTCTGCGGTAATCTTGGTGAGTCTTCTGTCAGAAGTATGCAGAATCATCTAGATCGCTCTTTTCGAGCTATTTAATGCGAGAAGCACGTTTTCTGGTGTATTCGCCACTCCACAGTGCGTTTGATATGCAGAACCGGCGACATCTTGGAATTCGGTCGGGTTTCAAGCTGAGATATGCATTTTCTGCGATAATCTAGGTGAGTCTTCTGCCAGAGGTATGCAGAATCATCGAGATCGCTCGTTTCGAGCTATTTAATGCGAGAAACACGTTTTCTGGTGTATTCACCACTCCACAGTGCGTTTGATATGCAGAACCGGCGACATCTTGGAATTCGTCGGGTTTCAAGCCGAGATATGCATTTTTTACGATAACCATGGTGAGTCTTCCGTCAGAAGTATGCAGAATCATCTAGATCGCTCTTTTCGAGCTATTTAATGCGAGAAACACGTTTTCTGGTGTATTCACCACCCCACAGTACGTTTGACATGCAGAACCGGAGATATCTTGGTTTCGGTCGGGTTTCAAGCTGAGATATGCATTTTCTACGATAATCTTGGTGAGACTTCTGTCAGAAGTATGCAGGTTCTTCGAGAACGCTCTGTTCGAGCTACTTAATGCGAGAAACACGTTTTCTGGTGCTTTCAACATTCCACAGTGCGTTTGATATGCAGAACCGGCGATATCTTGATTATCGTGGTGTTTCCAGCTGATAAATGCATTTTCTACGATAATGTTGGTGACACTTCTGTCAGAAGTATGCGGAATCATCGAGATCGCTCGTTTCGAGCTATTTAACGCGAGAAACACGTTTTCTGGTGTATTCACCACTCCACAGTGCGTTTGATATGCAGAACCGGCGACATCTTGGAATTCGTCGGGTTTCAAGCTGAGATATGCATTTTCTACGATAACCATGGTGAGTCTTCCGTCAGAAGTATGCAGAATCATCTAGATCGCTCTTTTCGAGCTATTTAATGCGAGAAACACGTTTTCTGGTGTATTCACCACCCCACAGTACGTTTGACATGCAGAACCGGAGATATCTTGGTTTCGGTCGGGTTTCAAGCTGAGATATGCATTTTCTACGATAATCTTGGTGAGACTTCTGTCAGAAGTATACAGGTTCTTCGAGAACGCTCTGTTCGAGCTACTTAATGCGAGAAACACGTTTTCTGGTGCTTTCAACATTCCACAGTGCGTTTGATATGCAGAACCGGCGATATCTTGATTATCGTGGTGTTTCCAGCTGATATATGCATTTTCTACGATAATGTTGGTGACACTTCTGTCAGAAGTATGCGGAATCATCGAGATCGCTCGTTTCGAGCTATTTAACGCGAGAAACACGTTAGCTGGTGTTTTCGCCACCCCACAGTGCGTTTGACATGCAGAACCGGAGATATCTTGGTTTCGGTCGGGTTTCAAGCTGAGATATGCATTTTCTACGAAAATGTTGGTGACACTTCTGTCCGAAGTATGCAGAATCATCGAGATCGCACTTTTGGAGCTATTTAATGCGAGAAAGACGTTACCTGGTGTTTTCACCACTCCACAGTTGGTTTGATATGCAGAACCGGAGATATCTTGGTTTTCGTGGGGTTTCAAGCTGAGATATGCATTTTCTGCGATAATCTTGGTGAGACTTCTGTCCGAAGTATGCAGAATCATCGAGATCGCTCTTTTCGAGCTAATTAATGCGCGAAACACGTTTTCTGGTGTTTTCACCACTCCACGGTACGCTTGATGTGCAGAACCGGAGATAACTTGGTTTTCGTCGGGTTTCAAGCTGAGAAATGCATTTTCTACGATAATCTTGGTGAGACTTCTGTCAGAAGTATGCAGGTTCTTCGAGAACGCTCTGTTCGAGCTACTTAATGCGAGAAACACGTTTTCTGGTGCTTTCAACATTCCACAGTGCGTTTGATATGCAGAACCGGCGATATCTTGATTATCGTGGTGTTTCCAGCTGATATATGCATTTTCTACGATAATGTTGGTGACACTTCTGTCAGAAGTATGCAGAATCTTCGAGATCGCTCTTTTCGAGCTAATTTATGCGCGAAACACGTTTTCTGGTGTTTTCACCACTCCACGGTACGCTTGATGTGCAGAACCGGAGATAACTTGGTTTTCGTCGGGTTTCAAGCTGAGAAATGCATTTTCTACGATAATCTTGGTGAGACTTCTGTCAGAAGTATGCAGGTTCTTCGAGAACGCTCTGTTCGAGCTACTTAATGCGAGAAACACGTTTTCTGGTGCTTTCAACATTCCACAGTGCGTTTGATATGCAGAACCGGCGATATCTTGATTATCGTGGTTTTTCCAGCTGATATATGCATTTTCTGCGATAATATTGGTGAGACTTCAGTCCGAAGTATGCAGAATCATCTAGATCGCTCGTTTCGAGCTATTTAATGCGAAAAAACAAGTTTTCTGGTGTTTTGACCACTCCACAGTGCGTTTGATATGTAGAGCCGCCGATAACTTGGTTTTCGTGGGGTTTCCAGCTGAAATATGCATTCTCTGCGATAATCTTTGTGTTTCATCTATGAGAAGTATGCAGAATCATCCAGAACGCTCTTTGCGTGCTAGTTAATGCGAGTAACACGTTTTCTGGTGTTTTCACCACTCCACAGTGCATCCGATATGCAGAACCGGCGATATCTTGATTTTTGTGATGTTTCCAGCTGGGGTATGCATTTTCTGCGATAATCTTGGTGAGTCTTCTGTCAGAAGTATGCAGAAGCATCTAGATCGCTCTTTTCGAGCTATTTAATGCGAGAAATACGTTTTCTGGTGTATTCACCACTCCACAGTACGTTTGACATGCAGAATCGGAGATATCTTGGTTTCGGTCGGGTTTCAAGCTGAGATATGTATTTTCTGCGATAATATTGGTGAGACTTCAGACAGAAGTATGCAGAATCATCTAGATCGCTCTTTTCGAGCTATTTAATGCGAAAAAACAAGTTTTCTGGTGTTTTCACCACTCCACAGTGCGTCTGATATGCAGAACCGGCGATATCTTGATTTTCGTGGTATTTCCAGATGAGATATGCATATTCTGCGATAATATTGGTGAGACTTCAGTCAGAAGTATGCAGAAACATCTAGATTGCTCGTTTCGAGCGATTTAATGCGAAAAAACAAGTTTTCTGGCGTTTTGACCACTCCACAGTGCGTTTGATATGCAGAACCGGCGACATCTTGATTTTCGTGAGGTTTCAAGCTGACATATGCATTTTCTACGATAATCTTGGTGAGACTTCTGTCAGAAGTATGCAGAATCATCGGGATCGCTCTTTTCGAACTATTTAATGCGAGAAACACGTTCTCTGGTTGTTTCCACCACTCCACAGTGCGTTTGATAGGCGGAAACTGCGATATCTTCGGTTTCATTGGGTTTCCAAATGAGATATGCATTTTCTACGATAATCTTGGATATTCTTCTGTGAGAAGTTTGCAGAATCACAGAAATCGCTCTATTCGAGCTGTTTAATGCGAGAAACACGTTATCTGGTTGTTTTCACCACTCCACAGTGCGTTTGATATGTAGAGCCGCCGATAACTTGTTTTTCGTGGGGTTTCCAGCTGAAATATGCATTTTCTGCGATAATCCTTGTGTTTCATCTATGAGAAGTATGCAGAATCATCCAGAACGCTCTTTTGGAGCTAGTTAATGCTAGTAACACGTTTTCTGGTGTGTTCACCACTCCACAGTACGTTTGACATGCAGAAACGGAGATATCTTGGTTTCGGTCGGGTTTCATGCTGAGATATGCATTTTCTGCGATAATATTGGTGAGGCTTCAGTCAGAAGTATGCGGAATCGTCTAGATCGCTCGTTTCGAGCTATTTAATGCGAAGAAACAAGTTTTCTGGTGTTTTCAACACTCCACAGTGCGTTTGATATGCAGAACCAGCGATATCTTGGTTTTCGTGGGGTTTCAAGCTCAGATATGCATTTTCTGTGATAATCTTGGTGAGTCTTCTGTCAGAAGTATGCAGAATCATCGAGATCGCACTTTTCGAGCTACTTAATGCGAAAAAACACGTTTCCTGGTGGTTTCAACACTCCACAGTGCGTTTGACATGCGGAAACTGCGATATCTTCGTATTCTTGGGGTTTCCAGCCGAGACATGCATTTTCTACAATAATCTCGGACATTCTTCCGTGAGAAGTATGCAGAATCACCTAAATCGCTGTTTTCGTGCTATTGAATGCGAAAAACAAGTTTTCTAGTGTTTTCAGCACCCGACAGTGCGTTTGATGTGCGGAAACAGGGATATTTTCGTTTTCGTGGGGTTTCCAGCTGAGATATGCATTTTCAGTGATAATCTTCATGATTCTGCTGTTACAAGTGTCCAGAATCACCGAAATCGCTGTTTTCGTGCTTTTGAATGCGAAAAACACGTTTTCTAGTGTTTTCAGCACCCGACAGTGCGTTTGATGTGCGGAAACAGGGATATCTTCGTTTTCGTGGGGTTTCCAGCTGAGATATGCATTTTCAGTGACAATCTTCATGATTCTGCTGTTACAAGTGCGCAGAATCACCGAAATCGCTGTTTTCGTGCTATTGAAAGCGAAAAACACGGTTCCTGGTGTTTTCAGCACTCCACAGTGCGTTTGATATTCGGAAACTGCGATATCTTCGGTATCGTTGTTGTTTCCAGCTGAGATATGCATTTTCAGTGATAGTCTTCATGAATCAGCTGCTGCAAGTGTCCAGAATCACCGAAATCGCTGTTTTCGTTCTATTGAATACGAAAAACACGTTTTCTGGTGTTTTCAGCACGCCACAGAGCGTTTGACATGCGGAAACTGCGATATCTTCGGTATCGTTGGGTTTCCAGCTGAAATATGCATTTTCAGTGATATTCTTCATGATTCTGCTGTTACAAGTGTCCAGAATCACCGAAATCGCTGTTTGCGTGCTATTGAATGCGAAAAACACGTCTTCTGGTGTTTTCAGCACGCCACAGAGCGTTTGACATGCGGAAACTGCGATATCTTCGGTCTCGTTGTTGTTTCCAGCTGAGATGTGCATTTTCAGTGATAATCTTCATGATTCTGCTGTTACAAGTGAGCAGAATCACCGAAATCGCTGTTTTCGTGCTATTGAAGCGAAAAACATGTTTTCTGGTGTTTTCAGCACGCCACAGAGCGTTTGACAAGCGGAAACTGCGATATCTTCGGTATCGTTGGGTTTCCAGCTGTGATATGCATTTTCAGTGATAATCTTCATGATTGTGCTGCTACAAGTGTGCAGAATCACCGAAATCGCTGTTTTTGTGCTATTGAATGCGAAAAACATTTTTTCTGGTGTTTTCAGCACGCCACAGAGCATTTGATGTGCGGAAACAGGTATATCTTCGTTTTCGTGGTGTTTTCTGCTGTGATATGCATTTTCAGTGATAATCTTCATGATTCTGCTGTTACAAGTTTGCAGAAACACCGAAATCGCTGTTTGCGTGCTATTGAATGCGAAAATCTCGTTTTCAGGTGTTTTCAGCACGCCACAGAGCGTTTGACATGCGGAAACTGCGATATCTTCGGTATCGTAGGGTTTCCAGCTGAGATATGCATTTTCAGTGCTAATCTTCATGATTCTGCTGTTGCAAGTGTGCAGAATCACAGAAATCGCTGTTTTCGTGCTTTTGAATGCGAAAAACACGTTTTCTGGTGTTTTCAGCACGCCACAGAGCGTTTGACATGCGGAAACTGCGATATCTTCGGTATCGTTGTTGTTTCCAGCTGAGATATGCATTTTCGGTGATAATCTTCATGATTCTGCTGTTACAAGTGTGCAGAATCACCGAAATCGCAGTGTGCGTGCTATTGAATGCGAAAAACACGTTTTCTGTTGTTTTCAGCACGCCACAGAGCGTTTGACATGCGGAAACTGCGATATCTTCGGTAGCGTTGGGTTTCCAGCTGAGATATGCATTTTCAGTGATAATCTTCAGGATTCTGCTGTTACAAGTGTGGAGAATCACCGAAATCGCTGTTTTCGTGCTATTGAATGCGAAAAACACGTTTTCTGGTGTTATCAGCACTCCACAGTGCGTTTGATATGCGGAAACTGCCATATCTTCGGTATCGTTGTTGTTTCCAGCTGAGATATGCATTTTCAGTGATAATCTTCATGATTCAGCTGTTAGAAGTGTGCAGTATAACCGAAATCGCTGTTTGCGTGCTATTGAATGCAAAAAACACGTTTTCTGGTGTTTTCAGCACGCCACAGAGCGTTTGACATGCGGAAACTGCGATATCTTCGGTATCGTTTTGTTTCCAGCTGAGATATGCATTTTCAGCGATAATCTTCATGATTCTGCTGTTACAAGTGTGCAGAAACACCGAAATCGCTGTTTTCGTGCTTTTGAATGCGAAAAACACGTTTTCTGGTGTTTTCAGCACGCCACACAGCGTTTGACATGCGGAAACTGCGATATTTTCGGTATCGTTGGGTTTCCAGCTGAGACATGCATTTTCAGTGATAATCTTCATGATTCTGCTGTTACAAGTGTGCAGAATCACCGAAATCGCTGTTTTCGTGCTTATGAATGCGAAAAACACGTTTTCTGGTGTTTTCAGCACGCCACAGAGCGTTTGACATGCGGAAACTGCGATATCTTCGGTATCGTTGGTGTTTCCAGCTGAGATATGCATTATCAGTGATAATCTTCATGATTCTGCTGTTACAGGTGTGCAGAATCACCGAAATCGCAGCTTTTGTGCTATTGAATGCGAAAAACACGTTTTCTGGTGTTTTCAGCCCTCCACAGTGCGTTTGATATGCGGAAACTGCCATATCTACGGTATCGTTGTTGTTTCCAGCTGCGATATGCATTTTCTACGATAATCTTCGAGTTTCTTCTGTGACAAGTGTGCAGAATCACCGAAATCGCTGTTTTCGTGCTATTGAATGCGAAAAACACGTTTTCTGGTGTTATCAGCACTCCACAGTGCGTTTGATATGCGGAAACTGCCATATCTTCGGTATTGTTGTTGTTTCCAGCTGAGATATGCATTTTCAGTGATAATCTTCATGATTCAGCTGTTAGAAGTGTGCAGTATAACCGAAATCGCTGTTTGCGTGCTATTGAATGCGAAAAACACGTTTTCTGGTGTTTTCAGCACGCCACAGAGCGTTTGACATGCGGAAACTGCGATATCTTCGGTATCGTTTTGTTTCCAGCTGAGATATGCATTTTCAGCGATAATCTTCATGATTCTGCTGTTACAAGTGTGCAGAATCACCGAAATCGCTGTTTTCGTGCTATTGAATGTGAAAAACATGTTTTCTGGTATTTTCAGCACGCCACAGAGCGTTTGACAAGCGGAAACTGCGATATCTTCGGTATCGTTGGGTTTCCAGCTGAGATATGCATTTTCAGTGATAATCTTCATGATTCTGCTGTGACAAGTGTGCAGAATCACAGAAATCGCTGTTTTCGTGCAATTGAATGCGAAAAACACGTTTTCTGGTGTTTTCAGCACGCCACAGAGCGTTTGACATGCGGAAACTGCGATATCATCGGTATCGTTGGGTTCCCAGCTGAGATATGCATTTTCAGTGATATTCTTCATGATTCTGCTGTTACAAGTGTGCAGAATCACCGAAATCGCTGTTTTTGTGCTATTGAATGCGAAAATCTCGTTTTCAGGTGTTTTCAGCACGCCACAGAGCGTTTGACATGCGGAAACTGCGATATCTTCGGTATCGTAGGGTTTCCAGCTGAGATATGCATTTTCAGTGCTAATCTTCATGATTCTGCTGTTGCAAGTGTGCAGAATCACAGAAATCGCTGTTTTCGTGCTTTTGAATGCGAAAAACACGTTTTCTGGTGTTTTCAGCACGCCACAGAGCGTTTGACATGCGGAAACTGCGATATCTTCGGTATCGTTGTTGTTTCCAGCTGAGATATGCATTTTCGGTGATAATCTTCATGATTCTGCTGTTACAAGTGTGCAGAATCACCGAAATCGCAGTGTGCGTGCTATTGAATGCGAAAAACACGTTTTCTGTTGTTTTCAGCACGCCACAGAGCGTTTGACATGCGGAAACTGCGATATCTTCGGTAGCGTTGGGTTTCCAGCTGAGATATGCATTTTCAGTGATAATCTTCAGGATTCTGCTGTTACAAGTGTGGAGAATCACCGAAATCGCTGTTTTCGTGCTATTGAATGCGAAAAACACGTTTTCTGGTGTTATCAGCACTCCACAGTGCGTTTGATATGCGGAAACTGCCATATCTTCGGTATCGTTGTTGTTTCCAGCTGAGATATGCATTTTCAGTGATAATCTTCATGATTCAGCTGTTAGAAGTGTGCAGTATAACCGAAATCGCTGTTTGCGTGCTATTGAATGCAAAAAACACGTTTTCTGGTGTTTTCAGCACGCCACAGAGCGTTTGACATGCGGAAACTGCGATATCTTCGGTATCGTTTTGTTTCCAGCTGAGATATGCATTTTCAGCGATAATCTTCATGATTCTGCTGTTACAAGTGTGCAGAAACACCGAAATCGCTGTTTTCGTGCTTTTGAATGCGAAAAACACGTTTTCTGGTGTTTTCAGCACGCCACACAGCGTTTGACATGCGGAAACTGCGATATTTTCGGTATCGTTGGGTTTCCAGCTGAGACATGCATTTTCAGTGATAATCTTCATGATTCTGCTGTTACAAGTGTGCAGAATCACCGAAATCGCTGTTTTCGTGCTTATGAATGCGAAAAACACGTTTTCTGGTGTTTTCAGCACGCCACAGAGCGTTTGACATGCGGAAACTGCGATATCTTCGGTATCGTTGTTGTTTCCAGCTGAGATATGCACTATCAGTGATAATCTTCATGATTCTGCTGTTACAGGTGTGCAGAATCACCGAAATCGCAGCTTTTGTGCTATTGAATGCGAAAAACACGTTTTCTGGTGTTTTCAGCCCTACACAGTGCGTTTGATATGCGGAAACTGCCATATCTACGGTATCGTTGTTGTTTCCAGCTGCGATATGCATTTTCTACGATAATCTTCGAGTTTCTTCTGTGACAAGTGTGCAGAATCACCGAAATCGCTGTTTTCGTGCTATTGAATGCGAAAAACACGTTTTCTGGTGTTATCAGCACTCCACAGTGCGTTTGATATGCGGAAACTGCCATATCTTCGGTATTGTTGTTGTTTCCAGCTGAGATATGCATTTTCAGTGATAATCTTCATGATTCAGCTGTTAGAAGTGTGCAGTATAACCGAAATCGCTGTTTGCGTGCTATTGAATGCGAAAAACACGTTTTCTGGTGTTTTCAGCACGCCACAGAGCGTTTGACATGCGGAAACTGCGATATCTTCGGTATCGTTTTGTTTCCAGCTGAGATATGCATTTTCAGCGATAATCTTCATGATTCTGCTGTTACAAGTGTGCAGAATCACCGAAATCGCTGTTTTCGTGCTATTGAATGTGAAAAACATGTTTTCTGGTATTTTCAGCACGCCACAGAGCGTTTGACAAGCGGAAACTGCGATATCTTCGGTATCGTTGGGTTTCCAGCTGAGATATGCATTTTCAGTGATAATCTTCATGATTCTGCTGTGACAAGTGTGCAGAATCACAGAAATCGCTGTTTTCGTGCTTATGAATGCGAAAAACACGTTTTCTGGTGTTTTCAGCACGCCACAGAGCGTTTGACATGCGGAAACTGCGATATCTTCGGTATCGTTGTTGTTTCCAGCTGAGATATGCACTATCAGTGATAATCTTCATGATTCTGCTGTTACAGGTGTGCAGAATCACCGAAATCGCAGCTTTTGTGCTATTGAATGCGAAAAACACGTTTTCTGGTGTTTTCAGCCCTACACAGTGCGTTTGATATGCGGAAACTGCCATATCTACGGTATCGTTGTTGTTTCCAGCTGCGATATGCATTTTCTACGATAATCTTCGAGTTTCTTCTGTGACAAGTGTGCAGAATCACCGAAATCGCTGTTTTCGTGCTATTGAATGCGAAAAACACGTTTTCTGGTGTTATCAGCACTCCACAGTGCGTTTGATATGCGGAAACTGCCATATCTTCGGTATTGTTGTTGTTTCCAGCTGAGATATGCATTTTCAGTGATAATCTTCATGATTCAGCTGTTAGAAGTGTGCAGTATAACCGAAATCGCTGTTTGCGTGCTATTGAATGCGAAAAACACGTTTTCTGGTGTTTTCAGCACGCCACAGAGCGTTTGACATGCGGAAACTGCGATATCTTCGGTATCGTTTTGTTTCCAGCTGAGATATGCATTTTCAGCGATAATCTTCATGATTCTGCTGTTACAAGTGTGCAGAATCACCGAAATCGCTGTTTTCGTGCTATTGAATGTGAAAAACATGTTTTCTGGTATTTTCAGCACGCCACAGAGCGTTTGACAAGCGGAAACTGCGATATCTTCGGTATCGTTGGGTTTCCAGCTGAGATATGCATTTTCAGTGATAATCTTCATGATTCTGCTGTGACAAGTGTGCAGAATCACAGAAATCGCTGTTTTCGTGCAATTGAATGCGAAAAACACGTTTTCTGGTGTTTTCAGCACGCCACAGAGCGTTTGACATGCGGAAACTGCGATATCATCGGTATCGTTGGGTTCCCAGCTGAGATATGCATTTTCAGTGATATTCTTCATGATTCTGCTGTTACAAGTGTGCAGAATCACCGAAATCGCTGTTTTTGTGCTATTGAATGCGAAAAACACGTTTTCTGGTGTTTTCAGCACTCCACAGTGCGTTTGAGATGCGGAAACTGCGATATCTTCGGTATCGTTGGGTTTCCAGCTGAAATATGCATTTTCAGTGATATTCTTCATGATTCTGCTGTTACAAGTGTCCAGAATCACCGAAATCGCTGTTTGCGTGCTATTGAATGCGAAAAACACGTCTTCTGGTGTTTTCAGCACGCCACAGAGCGTTTGACATGCGGAAACTGCGATATCTTCGGTATCGTTGTTGTTTCCAGCTGAGATATGCATTTTCTACGATAATCTTCGAGTTTCTTCTGTGACAAGTGTGCAGAATCACCGAAATCGCTGTTTTCGTGCTATTGAATGCGAAAAACACGTTTTCTGGTGTTTTCAGCACTCCACAGAGCGTTTGACATGCGGAAACTGCGATATCTTCGGTCTCGTTGTTGTTTCCAGCTGAGATGTGCATTTTCAGTGATAATCTTCATGATTCTGCTTTTACAAGTGTGCAGAATAACCGAAATCGCTGTTTTAGTGCTATTGAATGCGAAAAACAAGTTTTTTACTGTTCTCAGCACCCGACAGTGCGCTTGATGTGCGGAAACAGGGATATCTTCGTTTTGGTGGGGTTTCCGGCTGAGATATGCTTTCTCAGTGATAATCTTCATGATTCTGCTGTTACAAGTGAGCAGAATCACCGAAATCGCTGTTTTCGTGCTATTGAAGCGAAAAACATGTTTTCTGGTGTTTTCAGCACGCCACAGAGCGTTTGACAAGCGGAAACTGCGATATCTTCGGTATCGTTTTGTTTCCAGCTGAGATATGCATTTTCAGCGATAATCTTCATGATTCTGCTGTTACAAGTGTGCAGAATCACCGAAATCGCTGTTTTCGTGCTATTGAATGTGAAAAACATGTTTTCTGGTATTTTCAGCACGCCACAGAGCGTTTGACAAGCGGAAACTGCGATATCTTCGGTATCGTTTTGTTTCCAGCTGAGATATGCATTTTCAGCGATAATCTTCATGATTCTGCTGTTACAAGTGTGCAGAAACACCGAAATCGCTGTTTTCGTGCTTTTGAATGCGAAAAACACGTTTCTGGTGTTTTCAGCACGCCACAGAGCGTTTGACATGCGGAAACTGCGATATCTTCGGTATCGTTGTTGTTTCCAGCTGAGATATGCATTTTCAGTGATAATCTTCATGATTCTGCTGCTACTAGTGTGCAGAATCACCGAAATCGCTGTTTTCGTTCTAATGAATACGAAAAACACGTTTTCTGGTGTTTTCAGCACGCCACAGAGCGTTTGACATGCGGAAACTGCGATATCTTCGGTATCGTTGGGTTTCCAGCTGAAATATGCATTTTCAGTGATATTCTTCATGATTCTGCTGTTACAAGTGTGCAGAGTAACCGAAATCGCTGTTTTAGTGCAATTGAATGCGAAAAACAAGTTTTTTACTGTTCTCAGCACCCGACAGTGCGCTTGATGTGCGGAAACAGGGATATCTTCGTTTTGGTGGGGTTTCCGGCTGAGATATGCTTTCTCAGTGATAATCTTCATGATTCTGCTGTTACAAGTGAGCAGAATCACCGAAATCGCTGTTTTCGTGCTATTGAAGCGAAAAACATGTTTTCTGGTGTTTTCAGCACGCCACAGAGCGTTTGACAAGCGGAAACTGCGATATCTTCGGTATCGCTGGGTTTCCAGCTGTGATATGCATTTTCAGTGATAATCTTCATGATTGTGCTGTTACAAGTGTGCAGAAACACCGAAATCGCTGTTTGCGTGCTATTGAATGCGAAAATCTCGTTTTCAGGTGTTTTCAGCACGCCACAGAGCGTTTGACATGCGGAAACTGCGATATCTTCGGTATCGTAGGGTTTCCAGCTGAGATATGCATTTTCAGTGCTAATCTTCATGATTCTGCTGTTGCAAGTGTGCAGAATCACAGAAATCGCTGTTTTCGTGCTTTTGAATGCGAAAAACACGTTTTCTGGTGTTTTCAGCACGCCACAGAGCGTTTGACATGCGGAAACTGCGATATCTTCGGTATCGTTGTTGTTTCCAGCTGAGATATGCATTTTCGGTGATAATCTTCATGATTCTGCTGTTACAAGTGTGCAGAATCACCGAAATCGCAGTGTGCGTGCTATTGAATGCGAAAAACACGTTTTCTGTTGTTTTCAGCACGCCACAGAGCGTTTGACATGCGGAAACTGCGATATCTTTGGTAGCGTTGGGTTTCCAGCTGAGATATGCATTTTCAGTGATAATCTTCAGGATTCTGCTGTTACAAGTGTGGAGAATCACCGAAATCGCTGTTTTAGTGCTATTGAATGCGAAAAACACGTTTTCTGGTGTTTTCAGCACTCCACAGTGCGTTTGATATGCGGAAACTGCCATATCTTCGGTATCGTTGTTGTTTCCAGCTGAGATATGCATTTTCAGTGATAATCTTCATGATTCTGCTGTTACAAGTGTGCAGAATCACCGAAATCGCTGTTTTTGTGCTATTGAATGCGAAAAACATGTTTTCTGGTGTTTTCAGCACGCCACAGAGCATTTGATGTGCGGAAACAGGTATATCTTCGTTTTCGTGGTGTTTTCAGCTGAGATATGCATTTTCAGTGATAATCTTCATGATTCTGCTGTTACAAGTGTGCAGAAACACCGAAATCGCTGTTTTCGTGCTTTTGAATGCGAAAAACACGTTTTCTGGTGTTTTCAGCACGCCACACAGCGTTTGACATGCGGAAACTGCGATATCTTCGGTATCGTTGTTGCTTCCAGCGGAGATATGCATTTTCAGTGATAATCTTCATGATTCTGCTGTTGCAAGTGTGCAGAATAACCGAAATCGCTGTTTTAGTGCTACTGAATGCGAAAAACACGTTTTCTAGTGTTTTCAGCACTCCACAGAGCGTTTGACATGCGGAAACGGCGATATCTTCGGTCTCGTTGTTGTTTCCAGCTGAGATGTGCATTTTCAGTGATAATCTTCATGATTCTGCTTTTACAAGTGTGCAGAATCACCGAAATCGCTGTTTTCGTGCTATTGAATACGAAAAACATGTTTTCTGGTGTTTTCAGCACGCCACAGAGCGCTTGACATGCGGAAACTGCGATATCTTCGGTATCGTTGCTGTATCCAGCTGAGATATGCATTTTCAGTGATATTCTTCATGATTCTGCTGTTACAAGTGTGCAGAATCACCGAAATCGCTGTTTTTGTGCTATTGAATGCGAAAAACACGTTTTCTGGTGTTTTCAGCACTCCACAGTGCGTTTGAGATGCGGAAACTGCGATATCTTCGGTATCGTTGGGTTTCCAGCTGAAATATGCATTTTCAGTGATATTCTTCATGATTCTGCTGTTACAAGTGTCCAGAATCACCGAAATCGCTGTTTGCGTGCTATTGAATGCGAAAAACACGTCTTCTGCTGTTTTCAGCACGCCACAGAGCGTTTGACATGCGGAAACTGCGATATCTTCGGTATCGTTGTTGTTTCCAGCTGAGATATGCATTTTCTACGATAATCTTCGAGTTTCTTCTGTGACAAGTGTGCAGAATCACCGAAATCGCTGTTTTCGTGCTATTGAATGCGAAAAACACGTTTTCTGGTGTTTTCAGCACTCCACAGAGCGTTTGACATGCGGAAACTGCGATATCTTCGGTCTCGTTGTTGTTTCCAGCTGAGATGTGCATTTTCAGTGATAATCTTCATGATTCTGCTTTTACAAGTGTGCAGAATAACCGAAATCGCTGTTTTAGTGCTATTGAATGCGAAAAACAAGTTTTTTACTGTTCTCAGCACCCGACAGTGCGCTTGATGTGCGGAAACAGGGATATCTTCGTTTTGGTGGGGTTTCCGGCTGAGATATGCTTTCTCAGTGATAATCTTCATGATTCTGCTGTTACAAGTGAGCAGAGTCACCGAAATCGCTGTTTTCGTGCTATTGAAGCGAAAAACATGTTTTCTGGTGTTTTCAGCACGCCACAGAGCGTTTGACAAGCGGAAACTGCGATATCTTCGGTATCGTTTTGTTTCCAGCTGAGATATGCATTTTCAGCGATAATCTTCATGATTCTGCTGTTACAAGTGTGCAGAATCACCGAAATCGCTGTTTTCGTGCTATTGAATGTGAAAAACATGTTTTCTGGTATTTTCAGCACGCCACAGAGCGTTTGACAAGCGGAAACTGCGATATCTTCGGTATCGTTTTGTTTCCAGCTGAGATATGCATTTTCAGCGATAATCTTCATGATTCTGCTGTTACAAGTGTGCAGAAACACCGAAATCGCTGTTTTCGTGCTTTTGAATGCGAAAAACACGTTTCTGGTGTTTTCAGCACGCCACAGAGCGTTTGACATGCGGAAACTGCGATATCTTCGGTATCGTTGTTGTTTCCAGCTGAGATATGCATTTTCAGTGATAATCTTCATGATTCTGCTGCTACTAGTGTGCAGAATCACCGAAATCGCTGTTTTCGTTCTAATGAATACGAAAAACACGTTTTCTGGTGTTTTCAGCACGCCACAGAGCGTTTGACATGCGGAAACTGCGATATCTTCGGTATCGTTGGGTTTCCAGCTGAAATATGCATTTTCAGTGATATTCTTCATGATTCTGCTGTTACAAGTGTCCAGAATCACCGAAATCGCTGTTTGCGTGCTATTGAATGCGAAAAACACGTCTTCTGGTGTTTTCAGCACGCCACAGAGCGTTTGACATGCGGAAACTGCGATATCTTCGGTATCGTTGTTGTTTCCAGCTGAGATATGCAGTTTCTACGATAATCTTCGAGTTTCTTCTGTGACAAGTGTGCAGAATCACCGAAATCGCTGTTTTCGTGCTATTGAATGCGAAAAACACGTTTTCTGGTGTTTTCAGCACTCCACAGAGCGTTTGACATGCGGAAACTGCGATATCTTCGGTCTCGTTGTTGTTTCCAGCTGAGATGTGCATTTTCAGTGATAATCTTCATGATTCTGCTTTTACAAGTGTGCAGAGTAACCGAAATCGCTGTTTTAGTGCAATTGAATGCGAAAAACAAGTTTTTTACTGTTCTCAGCACCCGACAGTGCGCTTGATGTGCGGAAACAGGGATATCTTCGTTTTGGTGGGGTTTCCGGCTGAGATATGCTTTCTCAGTGATAATCTTCATGATTCTGCTGTTACAAGTGAGCAGAATCACCGAAATCGCTGTTTTCGTGCTATTGAAGCGAAAAACATGTTTTCTGGTGTTTTCAGCACGCCACAGAGCGTTTGACAAGCGGAAACTGCGATATCTTCGGTATCGTTGGGTTTCCAGCTGTGATATGCATTTTCAGTGATAATCTTCATGATTGTGCTGCTACAAGTGTGCAGAATCACCGAAATCGCTGTTTTTGTGCTATTGAATGCGAAAAACATGTTTTCTGGTGTTTTCAGCACGCCACAGAGCATTTGATGTGCGGAAACAGGTATATCTTCGTTTTCGTGGTGTTTTCAGCTGTGATATGCATTTTCAGTGATAATCTTCATGATTCTGCTGTTACAAGTGTGCAGAAACACCGAAATCGCTGTTTGCGTGCTATTGAATGCGAAAATCTCGTTTTCAGGTGTTTTCAGCACGCCACAGAGCGTTTGACATGCGGAAACTGCGATATCTTCGGTATCGTAGGGTTTCCAGCTGAGATATGCATTTTCAGTGCTAATCTTCATGATTCTGCTGTTGCAAGTGTGCAGAATCACAGAAATCGCTGTTTTCGTGCTTTTGAATGCGAAAAACACGTTTTCTGGTGTTTTCAGCACGCCCCAGAGCGTTTGACATGCGGAAACTGCGATATCTTCGGTATCGTTGTTGTTTCCAGCTGAGATATGCATTTTCGGTGATAATCTTCATGATTCTGCTGTTACAAGTGTGCAGAATCACCGAAATCGCAGTGTGCGTGCTATTGAATGCGAAAAACACGTTTTCTGTTGTTTTCAGCACGCCACAGAGCGTTTGACATGCGGAAACTGCGATATCTTCGGTAGCGTTGGGTTTCCAGCTGAGATATGCATTTTCAGTGATAATCTTCAGGATTCTGCTGTTACAAGTGTGGAGAATCACCGAAATCGCTGTTTTAGTGCTATTGAATGCGAAAAACACGTTTTCTGGTGTTTTCAGCACTCCACAGAGCATTTGATGTGCGGAAACAGGTATATCTTCGTTTTCGTGGTGTTTTCAGCTGAGATATGCATTTTCAGTGATAATCTTCATGATTCTGCTGTTACAAGTGTGCAGAAACACCGAAATCGCTGTTTTCGTGCTTTTGAATGCGAAAAACACGTTTTCTGGTGTTTTCAGCACGCCACACAGCGTTTGACATGCGGAAACTGCGATATCTTCGGTATCGTTGTTGCTTCCAGCGGAGATATGCATTTTCAGTGATAATCTTCATGATTCTGCTGTTGCAAGTGTGCAGAATAACCGAAATCGCTGTTTTAGTGCTACTGAATGCGAAAAACACGTTTTCTAGTGTTTTCAGCACTCCACAGAGCGTTTGACATGCGGAAACGGCGATATCTTCGGTCTCGTTGTTGTTTCCAGCTGAGATGTGCATTTTCAGTGATAATCTTCATGATTCTGCTTTTACAAGTGTGCAGAATCACCGAAATCGCTGTTTTCGTGCTATTGAATACGAAAAACATGTTTTCTGGTGTTTTCAGCACGCCACAGAGCGCTTGACATGCGGAAACTGCGATATCTTCGGTATCGTTGCTGTATCCAGCTGAGATATGCATTTTCAGTGATAATCTTCATGATTCTGCTGCTACAAGTGTGCAGAATCACCGAAATCATTGTTTGCGTGCTATTGAATGCGAAAAACACGTTTTCTGGTGTTATCAGCACTCCACAGTGCGTTTGATATGCGGAAACTGCCATATCTTCGGTATTGTTGTTGTTTCCAGCTGAGATATGCATTTTCAGTGATAATCTTCATGATTCAGCTGTTAGAAGTGTGCAGTATAACCGAAATCGCTGTTTGCGTGCTATTGAATGCGAAAAACACGTTTTCTGGTGTTTTCAGCACGCCACAGAGCGTTTGACATGCGGAAACTGCGATATCTTCGGTATCGTTTTGTTTCCAGCTGAGATATGCATTTTCAGCGATAATCTTCATGATTCTGCTGTTACAAGTGTGCAGAATCACCGAAATCGCTGTTTTCGTGCTATTGAATGTGAAAAACATGTTTTCTGGTATTTTCAGCACGCCACAGAGCGTTTGACAAGCGGAAACTGCGATATCTTCGGTATCGTTGGGTTTCCAGCTGAGATATGCATTTTCAGTGATAATCTTCATGATTCTGCTGTGACAAGTGTGCAGAATCACAGAAATCGCTGTTTTCGTGCAATTGAATGCGAAAAACACGTTTTCTGGTGTTTTCAGCACGCCACAGAGCGTTTGACATGCGGAAACTGCGATATCTTCGGTATCGTTGGGTTCCCAGCTGAGATATGCATTTTCAGTGATATTCTTCATGATTCTGCTGTTACAAGTGTGCAGAATCACCGAAATCGCTGTTTTTGTGCTATTGAATGCGAAAAACACGTTTTCTGGTGTTTTCAGCACTCCACAGTGCGTTTGAGATGCGGAAACTGCGATATCTTCGGTATCGTTTTTGTTTCCAGCTGAGATATGCATTTTCAGTGATAATCTTCATGATTCTGCAGTTACAAGTGTGCAGAATCACCGAAATCGCTGTTTTCGTGCTTTTGAATGCGAAAAACACATTTCCTGGTGTTTTCAGCACTCCACAGAGCGTTTGACATGCGGAAACTGCGATATCTTCGGTATCGTTGGGTTCCCAGCTGAGATATGCATTTTCAGTGATATTCTTCATGATTCTGCTGTTACAAGTGTGCAGAATCACCGAAATCGCTGTTTTTGTGCTATTGAATGCGAAAAACACGTTTTCTGGTGTTTTCAGCACTCCACAGTGCTTTTGAGATGCGGAAACTGCGATATCTTCGGTATCGTTTTTGTTTCCAGCTGAGATATGCATTTTCAGTGATAATCTTCATGATTCTGCAGTTACAAGTGTGCAGAATCACCGAAATCGCTGTTTTCGTGCTTTTGAATGCGAAAAACACATTTCCTGGTGTTTTCAGCACTCCACAGAGCGTTTGACATGCGGAAACTGCGATATCTTCGGTATCGTTGTTGTTTCCAGCTGAGATATGCATTTTCTACGATAATCTTCGTGTTTCTTCTGTGACAAGTGTGCAGAATCACAGAAATCGCTGTTTTCTTGCTATTGAATACGAAAAACATGTTTTCTGGTGTTTTCAGCACGCCACAGAGCGCTTGACATGCGGAAACTGCGATATCTTCGGTATCGTTGTTGTATCCAGCTGAGATATGCATTTTCAGTGATAATCTTCATGATTCTGCTGCTACAAGTGTGCAGAATCACCGAAATCATTGTTTGCGTGCTATTGAATGCGAAAAACACGTTTTCTGGTGTTTGCAGCACGCCACAGAGCGTTTGACATGCGGAAACTGCGATATTTTCGGTATCGTTGGGTTTCCAGCTGAGACATGCATTTTCTGTGATAATCTTCATGATTCTGCTGTTACAAGTGTGCAGAATCACCGAAATCGCTGTTTTCGTGCTTATGAATGCGAAAAACACGTTTTCTGGTGTTTTCAGCAAGCCACAGAGCGTTTGACATGCGGAAACTGCGATATCTTCGGTATCGTTGTTGTTTCCAGCTGAGATATGCATTATCAGTGATAATCTTCATGATTCTGCTGTTACAGGTGTGCAGAATCACCGAAATCGCAGCTTTTGTGCTATTGAATGCGAAAAACACGTTTTCTGGTGTTTTCAGCCCTCCACAGTGCGTTTGATATGCGGAAACTGCCATATCTACGGTATCGTTGTTGTTTCCAGCTGCGATATGCATTTTCTACGATAATCTTCGAGTTTCTTCTGTGACAAGTGTGCAGAATCACCGAAATCGCTGTTTTCGTGCTATTGAATGCGAAAAACACGTTTTCTGGTGTTATCAGCACTCCACAGTGCGTTTGATATGCGGAAACTGCCATATCTTCGGTATCGTTGTTGTTTCCAGCTGAGATATACATTTTCAGTGATAATCTTCATGATTCTGCTGTTACAAGTGTGCAGAATCACCGAAATCGCTGTTTTAGTGCTATTGAATGCGAGAAACACGTTTTCTGGTGTTTTCAGCACTCCACAGTGCGTTTGATATGCGGAAACTGCCATATCTTCGGTATCGTTGTTGTTTCCAGCTGAGATATGCATTTTCAGTGATAATCTTCATGATTCTGCTGTTACAAGTGTGCAGAATCACCGAAATCGCTGTTTTAGTGCTATTGAATGCGAGAAACACGTTTTCTGGTGTTTTCAGCCCTCCACAGTGCGTTTGATATGCGGAAACTGCCATATCTACGGTATCGTTGTTGTTTCCAGCTGCGATATGCATTTTCTACGATAATCTTCGAGTTTCTTCTGTGACAAGTGTGCAGAATCACCGAAATCGCTGTTTTCGTGCTATTGAATGCGAAAAACACGTTTTCTGGTGTTATCAGCACTCCACAGTGCGTTTGATATGCGGAAACTGCCATATCTTCGGTATCGTTGTTGTTTCCAGCTGAGATATGCATTTTCTACGATAATCTTCGAGTTTCTTCTGTGACAAGTGTGCAGAATCACCGAAATCGCTGTTTTCGCGCTATTGAAGCGAAAAACATGTTTTCTGGTGTTTTCAGCACGCCACAGAGCGTTTGACAAGCGGAAACTGCGACATCTTCGGTATCGTTGTTGTTTCCAGCTGAGATATGCATTTTCAGTGATAATCTTCATGATTCTGCTGCTACAAGTGTGCAGAATCACCGAAATCGCTGTTTTCGTGCTATTGAATGCGAAAAACACGTTTTCTGTTGTTTTCAGCACTCCACAGTGCGTTTGATATACGGAAACTGCCATATCTTCGGTATCGTTGTTGTTTCCAGCTGAGATATACATTTTCAGTGATAATCTTCATGATTCTGCTGTTACAAGTGTGCAGAATCACCGAAATCGCTGTTTTAGTGCTATTGAATGCGAGAAACACGTTTTCTGGTGTTTTCAGCACTCCACAGTGCGTTTGATATGCGGAAACTGCCATATCTTCGGTATCGTTGTTGTTTCCAGCTGAGATATGCATTTTCAGTGATAATCTTCATGATTCTGCTGTTACAAGTGTGCAGAATCACCGAAATCGCTGTTTTTGTGCTATTGAATGCGAAAAACATGTTTTCTGGTGTTTTCAGCACGCCACAGAGCATTTGATGTGCGGAAACAGGTATATCTTCGTTTTCGTGGTGTTTTCAGCTGAGATATGCGTTTTCAGTGATAATCTTCATGATTCTGCTGTTACAAGTGTGCAGAATCACCGAAATCGCTGTTTTCGTGCTATTGAATACGAAAAACATGTTTTCTGGTGTTTTCAGCACGCCACAGAGCGCTTGACATGCGGAAACTGCGATATCTTCGGTATCGTTGTTGTTTCCAGCTGAGATATGCATTTTCAGTGATAATCTTCATGATTCTGCTGTTACAAGAGTGCAGAATCACCGAAATCGCTGTTTTCGTGCTTTTGAACGCGAAAAACACGTTTTCTGGTGTTTTCAGCACGCCACAGAGCGTTTGACATGCGGAAACTGCGACATCTTCGGTATCGTTGTTGTTTCCAGCTGAGATATGCATTTTCAGCGATAATCTTCATGATTCTGCTGTTACAAGTGTGCAGAAACACCGAAATCGCTGTTTTCGTGCTTTTGAATGCGAAAAACACGTTTTCTGGTGTTTTCAGCACGCCACAGAGCGTTTGACATGCGGAAACTGCGATATCTTCGGTATCGTTGGGTTTCCAGCTGAGACATGCATTTTCAGTGATAATCTTCATGATTCTGCTGTTACAAGTGTGCAGAATCACCGAAATCGCTGTTTTCGTGCTTATGAATGCGAAAAACACGTTTTCAGGAGTTTTCAGCACGCCACAGAGCGTTTGACATGCGGAAACTGCGATATCTTCGGTATCGTTGGGTTTCCAGCTGAGATATGCATTTTCAGTGATAATCTTCATGATTCTGCTGTTACAAGTGTGCAGAATCACCGAAATCGCTGTTTTCGTGCTATTGAATGCGACAAACACGTTTTCTAGTGTTCTCAGCACCCGACAGTGCGTTTGATGTGCGGAAACAGGGATATCTTCGTTTTCGTGTGGTTTCCAGCTGAGATATGCATTTTCAGTGATAATCTTCATGATTCTGCTGTTACAAGTGTGCAGAATCACTGAAATCGCTGTTTGCGTGCTATTGAATGCGAAAAACACGTTTTCTGGTGTTTTCAGCACGCCACAGAGCGTTTGACATGCGGAAACTGCGATATCTTCGGTATCGTTGGGTTTCCAGCTGAGATATGCATTTTCAGTGATAATCTTCATGATTCTGCTGTTACAAGTGTGCAGAATCACCGAAATCGCTGTTTTCGTGCTATTGAATGCGACAAACACGTTTTCTAGTGTTCTCAGCACCCGACAGTGCGTTTGATGTGCGGAAACAGGGATATCTTCGTTTTCGTGTGGTTTCCAGCTGAGATATGCATTTTCAGTGATAATCTTCATGATTCTGCTGTTACAAGTGTGCAGAATCACTGAAATCGCTGTTTGCGTGCTATTGAATGCGAAAAACACGTTTTCTAGTGTTCTCAGCACCCGACAGTGCGTTTGATGTGCGGAAACAGGGATATCTTCGTTTTCGTGGGGTTTCCAGCTGAGATATGCATTTTCAGTGATAATCTTCATGATTCGGCTGTTACAAGTGTGCAGAATCACTGAAATCGCTGTTTGCGTGCTATTGAATGCGAAAAACACGTTTTCTGGTGTTTTCAGCACGCCACAGAGCGTTTGACATGCGGAAACAGCGATATCTTCGGTATCGTTGGGTTTCCAGCTGAGATATGCATTTTCTACGATAATCTTCGAGTTTCTTCTGTGACAAGTGTGCAGAATCACCGAAATCGCTGTTTTCGTGCTATTGAATGCGAAAAACACGTTTTCTGGTGTTTTCAGCACGCCACAGAGCGTTTGACATGCGGAAACTGCGACATCTTCGGTATCGTTGTTGTTTCCAGCTGAGATATGCATTTTCAGTGATAATCTTCATGATTCTGCTGCTACAGGTGTGCAGAATCACCGAAATCGCTGTTTTCGTGCTATTGAATGCGAAAAACACGTTTTCTGTTGTTTTCAGCACTCCACAGTGCGTTTGATATACGGAAACTGCCATATCTTCGGTATCGTTGTTGTTTCCAGCTGACATATGCATTTTCAGTGATAATCTTCATGATTCTGCTGTTACAAGTGTGCAGAATCACCGAAATCGCTGTTTTTGTGCTATTGAATGCGAAAAACAAGTTTTCTGGTGTTTTCAGCACGCCACAGAGCATTTGATGTGCGGAAACAGGTATATCTTCGTTTTCGTGGTGTTTTCAGCTGAGATATGCATTTTCAGTGATAATCTTCATGATTCTGCTGTTACAAGTGTGCAGAATCACCGAAATCGCTGTTTTCGTGCTTAAGAATGCGAAAAACACGTTTTCTGGTGTTTTCAGCACGCCACAGAGCGTTTGACATGCGGAAACTGCGATATCTTCGGTATCGTTGTTGTTTCCAGCTGAGATATGCATTATCAGTGATAATCTTCATGATTCTGCTGTTACAGGTGTGCAGAATCACCGAAATCGCAGCTTTTGTGCTATTGAATGCGAAAAACACGTTTTCTGGTGTTTTCAGCCCTCCACAGTGCGTTTGATATGCGGAAACTGCCATATCTACGGTATCGTTGTTGTTTCCAGCTGCGATATGCATTTTCTACGATAATCTTCGAGTTTCTTCTGTGACAAGTGTGCAGAATCACCGAAATCGCTGTTTTCGTGCTATTGAATGCGAAAAACACGTTTTCTGGTGTTATCAGCACTCCACAGTGCGTTTGATATGCGGAAACTGCCATATCTTCGGTATCGTTGTTGTTTCCAGCTGAGATATGCATTTTCAGTGATAATCTTCATGATTCAGCTGTTAGAAGTGTGCAGTATAACCGAAATCGCTGTTTGCGTGCTATTGAATGCGAAAAACACGTTTTCTGGTGTTTTCAGCACGCCACAGAGCGTTTGACATGCGGAAACTGCGATATCTTCGGTATCGTTTTGTTTCCAGCTGAGATATGCATTTTCAGCGATAATCTTCATGATTCTGCTGTTACAAGTGTGCAGAAACACCGAAATCGCTGTTTTCGTGCTTTTGAATGCGAAAAACACGTTTTCTGGTGTTTTCAGCACGCCACAGAGCGTTTGACATGCGGAAACTGCGATATCTTCGGTATCGTTGGGTTTCCAGCTGAGATATGCATTTTCAGTGATAATCTTCATGATTCTGCTGCTACTAGTGTGCAGAATCACCGAAAACGCTGTTTGCGTGCTATTGAATGCGAAAAACACGTTTTCTGGTGTTTTCAGCACGCCACAGAGCGTTTGACATGCGGAAACTGCGATATCTTCGGTATCGTTGTTGTTTCCAGCTGAGATATGCATTTTCAGTGATAATCTTCATGATTCTGCTGCTACTAGTGTGCAGAATCACCGAAAACGCTGTTTGCGTGCTATTGAATGCGAAAAACACGTTTTCTGGTGTTTTCAGCACGCCACAGAGCGTTTGACATGCGGAAACTGCGATATCTTCGGTATCGTTGGGTTTCCAGCTGAGATATGCATTTTCAGTGATAATCTTCATGATTCTGCTGTGACAAGTGTGCAGAATCACAGAAATCGCTGTTTTCGTGCAATTGAATGCGAAAAACACGTTTTCTGGTGTTTTCAGCACGCCACAGAGCGTTTGACATGCGGAAACTGCGATATCTTCGGTATCGTTGGGTTCCCAGCTGAGATATGCATTTTCAGTGATATTCTTCATGATTCTGCTGTTACAAGTGTGCAGAATCACCGAAATCGCTGTTTTTGTGCTATTGAATGCGAAAAACACGTTTTCTGGTGTTTTCAGCACGCCACAGAGCGTTTGACATGCGGAAACTGCGATATCTTCGGTATCGTTGGGTTTCCAGCTGAGATATGCATTTTCAGTGATAATCTTCATGATTCTGCTGTTACAAGTGTGCAGAATCACCGAAATCGCTGTTTTCGTACTATTGAATGCGAAAAACACGTTTTCTAGTGTTCTCAGCACCCGACAGTGCGTTTGATGTGCGGAAACAGGGATATCTTCGTTTTCGTGGGGTTTCCAGCTGAGATATGCATTTTCAGTGATAATCTTCATGATTCGGCTGTTACAAGTGTGCAGAATCACTGAAATCGCTGTTTGCGTGCTATTGAATGCGAAAAACACGTTTTCTGGTGTTTTCAGCACGCCACAGAGCGTTTGACATGCGGAAACAGCGATATCTTCGGTATCGTTGGGTTTCCAGCTGAGATATGCATTTTCTACGATAATCTTCGAGTTTCTTCTGTGACAAGTGTGCAGAATCACCGAAATCGCTGTTTTCGTGCTATTGAATGCGAAAAACACGTTTTCTGGTGTTTTCAGCACGCCACAGAGCGTTTGACATGCGGAAACTGCGACATCTTCGGTATCGTTGTTGTTTCCAGCTGAGATATGCATTTTCAGTGATAATCTTCATGATTCTGCTGCTACAAGTGTGCAGAATCACCGAAATCGCTGTTTTCGTGCTATTGAATGCGAAAAACACGTTTTCTGTTGTTTTCAGCACTCCACAGTGCGTTTGATATACGGAAACTGCCATATCTTCGGTATCGTTGTTGTTTCCAGCTGACATATGCATTTTCAGTGATAATCTTCATGATTCTGCTGTTACAAGTGTGCAGAATCACCGAAATCGCTGTTTTTGTGCTATTGAATGCGAAAAACATGTTTTCTGGTGTTTTCAGCACGCCACAGAGCATTTGATGTGCGGAAACAGGTATATCTTCGTTTTCGTGGTGTTTTCAGCTGAGATATGCATTTTCAGTGATAATCTTCATGATTCTGCTGTTACAAGTGTGCAGAAACACCGAAATCGCTGTTTTCGTGCTTTTGAATGCGAAAAACACGTTTTCTGGTGTTTTCAGCACGCCACAGAGCGTTTGACATGCGGAAACTGCGATATCTTCGGTATCGTTGGGTTTCCAGCTGAGATATGCATTTTCAGTGATAATCTTCATGATTCTGCTGCTACTAGTGTGCAGAATCACCGAAAACGCTGTTTGCGTGCTATTGAATGCGAAAAACACGTTTTCTAGTGTTTTCAGCACGCCACAGAGCGTTTGACATGCGGAAACTGCGATATCTTCGGTATCGTTTTGTTTCCAGCTGAGATATGCATTTTCGGCGATAATCTTCATGATTCTGCTGTTACAAGTGTGCAGAAACACCGAAATCGCTGTTTTCGTGCTTTTGAATGCGAAAAACACGTTTTCTGGTGTTTTCAGCACGCCACAGAGCGTTTGACATGCGGAAACTGCGATATCTTCGGTATCGTTGTTGTTTCCAGCTGAGATATGCATTTTCAGTGATAATCTTCATGATTCTGCTGCTACTAGTGTGCAGAATCACCGAAAACGCTGTTTGCGTGCTATTGAATGCGAAAAACACGTTTTCTGGTGTTTTCAGCACGCCACAGAGCGTTTGACATGCGGAAACTGCGATATCTTCGGTATCGTTGGGTTTCCAGCTGAGATATGCATTTTCAGTGATAATCTTCATGATTCTGCTGTGACAAGTGTGCAGAATCACAGAAATCGCTGTTTTCGTGCAATTGAATGCGAAAAACACGTTTTCTGGTGTTTTCAGCACGCCACAGAGCGTTTGACATGCGGAAACTGCGATATCTTCGGTATCGTTGGGTTCCCAGCTGAGATATGCATTTTCAGTGATATTCTTCATGATTCTGCTGTTACAAGTGTGCAGAATCACCGAAATCGCTGTTTTTGTGCTATTGAATGCGAAAAACACGTTTTCTGGTGTTTTCAGCACTCCACAGTGCGTTTGATATGCGGAAACTGCGATATCTTCGGTATCGTTTTGTTTCCAGCTGAGATATGCATTTTCAGTGATAATCTTCATGATTCTGCAGTTACAAGTGTGCAGAATCACCGAAATCGCTGTTTTCGTGCTTTTGAATGCGAAAAACACATTTCCTGGTGTTTTCAGCACTCCACAGAGCGTTTGACATGCGGAAACTGCGATATCTTCGGTATCGTTGTTGTTTCCAGCTGAGATATGCATTTTCTACGATAATCTTCGAGTTTCTTCTGTGACAAGTGTGCAGAATCACAGAAATCGCTGTTTTCGTGCTATTGAATGCGAAAATCACGTTTTCTGGTGTTTTCAGCACGCCACAGAGCGTTTGACATGCGGAAACTGCGATATCTTCGGTATCGTTGGGTTTCCAGCTGAGATATTCAATTTCAGTGATAATCTTCGTGATTCTGCTGTTACAAGTGTGCAGAATCACTGAAATCGCTGTTCTCGTGCTATTGAATGCGAAAAACATGTTTTCTGGTGTTTTCAGCACTCCACAGAGCGTTTGATGTGCGGAAACAGGGATATCTTCGTTTTGGTGGGGTTTCCAGCTGAGATATGCTTTCTCAGTGATAATCTTCATGATTCTGCTGTTAGAAGTGAGCAGAATCACCGAAATCGCTGTTTTCGTGCTATTGAAGCGAAAAACATGTTTTCTGGTGTTTTCAGCACGCCACAGAGCGTTTGACAAGCGGAAACAGCGATATCTTCGGTATCGTTGGGTTTCCAGCTGTGATATGCATTTTCAGTGATAATCTTCATGATTGTGCTGCTACAAGTGTGCAGAATCACCGAAATCGCTGTTTTCGTGCTATTGAATGCGAAAAACATGTTTTCTGGTGTTTTCAGCACGCCACAGAGCGTTTGACATGCGGAAACTGCGATATCTTCGGTATCGTTGTTGTTTCCAGCTGAGATATGCATTTTCTACGATAATCTTCGAGTTTCTTCTGTGACAAGTGTGCAGAATCACCGATATCGCTGTTTTCGTGCTATTGAATGCGAAAAACACGTTTTCTGGTGTTTTCAGCACTCCACAGTGCGCTTGATATGCGGGAACTGCCATATCTTCGGTATCGATGTTGTTTCCAGCTGAGATATGCATTTTCAGTGATAATCTTCATGATTCTGCTGTTACAAGTGTGCAGAATCACTGAAATCGCTGTTTGCGTGCTATTGAATGCGAAAAACACGTTTTCTGGTGTTTTCAGCACGCCACAGAGCTTTTGACATGCGGAAACTGCGATATCTTCGGTATCGTTGGGTTTCCAGCTGAGATATGCATTTTCAGTGATAATCTTCATGATTCTGCTGTTACAAGTGTGCAGAATCACCGAAATCGCTGTTTTCGTGCTATTGAATGCGAAAAACACGTTTTCTAGTGTTCTCAGCACCCGACAGTGCGTTTGATGTGCGGAAACAGGGATATCTTCGTTTTCGTGGGGTTTCCAGCTGAGATATGCATTTTCAGTGATAATCTTCATGATTCTGCTGTTACAAGTGTGCAGAATCACTGAAATCGCTGTTTGCGTGCTATTGAATGCGAAAAACACGTTTTCTGGTGTTTTCTGCACGCCACAGAGCGTTTGACATGCGGAAACTGCGATATCTTCGGTATCGTTGGGTTTCCAGCTGAGATATGCATTTTCAGTGATAATCTTCATGATTCTGCTGTTACAAGTGTGCAGAATCACCGAAATCGCTGTTTTCGTACTATTGAATGCGAAAAACACGTTTTCTAGTGTTCTCAGCACCCGACAATGCGTTTGATGTGCGGAAACAGGGATATCTTCGTTTTAGTGGGGTTTCCAGCTGAGATATGCATTTTCAGTGATAATCTTTATGATTCGGCTGTTACAAGTGTGCAGAATCACTGAAATCGCTGTTTGCGTGCTATTGAATGCGAAAAACACGTTTTCTGGTGTTTTCAGCACGCCACAGAGCGTTTGACATGCGGAAACAGCGATATCTTCGGTATCGTTGGGTTTCCAGCTGAGATATGCATTTTCTACGATAATCTTCGAGTTTCTTCTGTGACAAGTGTGCAGAATCACCGAAATCGCTGTTTTCGTGCTATTGAATGCGAAAAACACGTTTTCTGTTGTTTTCAGCACTCCACAGTGCGTTTGATATACGGAAACTGCCATATCTTCGGTATCGTTGTTGTTTCCAGCTGAGATATACATTTTCAGTGATAATCTTCATGATTCTGCTGTTACAAGTGTGCAGAATCACCGAAATCGCTGTTTTAGTGCTACTGAATGCGAAAAACACGTTTTCTGGTGTTTTCAGCACTCCACAGTGCGTTTGATATGCGGAAACTGCCATATCTTCGGTATCGTTGTTGTTTCCAGCTGAGATATGCATTTTCAGTGATAATCTTCATGATTCTGCTGTTACAAGTGTGCAGAATCACCGAAATCGCTGTTTTTGTGCTATTGAATGCGAAAAACATGTTTTCTGGTGTTTTCAGCACGCCACAGAGCATTTGATGTGCGGAAACAGGTATATCTTCGTTTTCGTGGTGTTTTCAGCTGAGATATGCATTTTCAGTGATAATCTTCATGATTCTGCTGTTACAAGTGTGCAGAATCACCGAAATCGCTGTTTTCGTGCTATTGAATACGAAAAACATGTTTTCTGGTGTTTTCAGCACGCCACAGAGCGCTTGACATGCGGAAACTGCGATATCTTCGGTATCGTTGTTGTTTCCAGCTGAGATATGCATTTTCAGTGATAATCTTCATGATTCTGCTGTTACAAGAGTGCAGAATCACCGAAATCGCTGTTTTCGTGCTTTTGAACGCGAAAAACACGTTTTCTGGTGTTTTCAGCACGCCACAGAGCGTTTGACATGCGGAAACTGCGACATCTTCGGTATCGTTGTTGTTTCCAGCTGAGATATGCATTTTCAGTGATAATCTTCATGATTCTGCTGCTACAAGTGTGCAGAATCACCGAAATCATTGTTTGCGTGCTATTGAATGCGAAAAACACGTTTTCTGGTGTTTGCAGCACGCCACAGAGCGTTTGACATGCGGAAACTGCGATATTTTCGGTATCGTTGGGTTTCCAGCTGAGACATGCATTTTCAGTGATAATCTTCATGATTCTGCTGTTACAAGTGTGCAGAATCACCGAAATCGCTGTTTTCGTGCTTATGAATGCGAAAAACACGTTTTCTGGTGTTTTCAGCACGCCACAGAGCGTTTGACATGCGGAAACTGCGATATCTTCGGTATCGTTGGGTTTCCAGCTGAGATATGCATTTTCAGTGATAATTTTCATGATTCTGCTGTTACAAGTGTGCAGAATCACCGAAATCGCTGTTTTCGTGCTATTGAATGCGAAAAACACGTTTTCTGGTGTTTTCAGCACGCCACAGAGCGTTTGACATGCGGAAACTGCGACATCTTCGGTATCGTTGTTGTTTCCAGCTGAGATATGCATTTTCAGTGATAATCTTCATGATTCTGCTGCTACAAGTGTGCAGAATCACCGAAATCATTGTTTGCGTGCTATTGAATGCGAAAAACACGTTTTCTGGTGTTTGCAGCACGCCACAGAGCGTTTGACATGCGGAAACTGCGATATTTTCGGTATCGTTGGGTTTCCAGCTGAGACATGCATTTTCAGTGATAATCTTCATGATTCTGCTGTTACAAGTGTGCAGAATCACCGAAATCGCTGTTTTCGTGCTTATGAATGCGAAAAACACGTTTTCTGGTGTTCTCAGCACCCGACAGTGCGTTTGATGTGCGGAAACAGGGATATCTTCGTTTTCGTGGGGTTTCCAGCTGAGATATGCATTTTCAGTGATAATCTTCATGATTCGGCTGTTACAAGTGTGCAGAATCACTGAAATCGCTGTTTGCGTGCTATTGAATGCGAAAAACACGTTTTCTGGTGTTTTCAGCACGCCACAGAGCGTTTGACATGCGGAAACAGCGATATCTTCGGTATCGTTGGGTTTCCAGCTGAGATATGCATTTTCTACGATAATCTTCGAGTTTCTTCTGTGACAAGTGTGCAGAATCACCGAAATCGCTGTTTTCGTGCTATTGAATGCGAAAAACACGTTTTCTGGTGTTTTCAGCACGCCACAGAGCGTTTGACATGCGGAAACTGCGACATCTTCGGTATCGTTGTTGTTTCCAGCTGAGATATGCATTTTCAGTGATAATCTTCATGATTCTGCTGCTACAAGTGTGCAGAATCACCGAAATCATTGTTTGCGTGCTATTGAATGCGAAAAACACGTTTTCTGGTGTTTGCAGCACGCCACAGAGCGTTTGACATGCGGAAACTGCGATATTTTCGGTATCGTTGGGTTTCCAGCTGAGACATGCATTTTCAGTGATAATCTTCATGATTCTGCTGTTACAAGTGTGCAGAATCACCGAAATCGCTGTTTTCGTGCTTATGAATGCGAAAAACACGTTTTCTGGTGTTTTCAGCACGCCACAGAGCGTTTGACATGCGGAAACTGCGATATCTTCGGTATCGTTGTTGTTTCCAGCTGAGATATGCATTATCAGTGATAATCTTCATGATTCTGCTGTTACAGGTGTGCAGAATCACCGAAATCGCAGCTTTTGTGCTATTGAATGCGAAAAACACGTTTTCTGGTGTTTTCAGCCCTCCACAGTGCGTTTGATATGCGGAAACTGCCATATCTACGGTATCGTTGTTGTTTCCAGCTGCGATATGCATTTTCTACGATAATCTTCGAGTTTCTTCTGTGACAAGTGTGCAGAATCACCGAAATCGCTGTTTTCGTGCTATTGAATGCGAAAAACACGTTTTCTGGTGTTATCAGCACTCCACAGTGCGTTTGATATGCGGAAACTGCCATATCTTCGGTATCGTTGTTGTTTCCAGCTGAGATATGCATTTTCAATGATAATCTTCATGATTCAGCTGTTAGAAGTGTGCAGTATAACCGAAATCGCTGTTTGCGTGCTATTGATTGCGAAAAACACGTTTTCTGGTGTTTTCAGCACGCCACAGAGCGTTTGACATGCGGAAACTGCGATATCTTCGGTATCGTTTTGTTTCCAGCTGAGATATGCATTTTCAGCGATAATCTTCATGATTCTGCTGTTACAAGTGTGCAGAAACACCGAAATCGCTGTTTTCGTGCTTTTGAATGCGAAAAACACGTTTTCTGGTGTTTTCAGCACGCCACAGAGCGTTTGACATGCGGAAACTGCGATATCTTCGGTATCGTTTTGTTTCCTGCTGAGATATGCATTTTCAGCGATAATCTTCATGATTCTGCTGTTACAAGTGTGCAGAATCACCGAAATCGCTGTATTCGTGCTATTGAATGCGAAAAACATGTTTTCTGGTATTTTCAGCACGCCACAGAGCGTTTGACAAGCGGAAACTGCGATATCTTCGGTATCGTTGGGTTTCCAGCTGAGATATGCATTTTCAGTGATAATCTTCATGATTCTGCTGTTACAAGTGTGCAGAATCACCGAAATCGCTGTTTTCGTGCTACTGAATGCGAAAAACATGTTTTCTGGTGTTTTCAGCACGCCACAGAGCGTTTGACATGCGGAAACTGCGATATCTTCGGTATCGTTGTTGTTTCCAGCTGAGATATGCATTTTCAGCGATAATCTTCATGATTCTGCTGTTACAAGTGTGCAGAAACACCGAAATCGCTGTTTTCGTGCTTAAGAATGCGAAAAACACGTTTTCTGGTGTTTTCAGCACGCCACAGAGCGTTTGACATGCGGAAACTGCGATATCTTCGGTATCGTTGTTGTTTCCAGCTGAGATATGCATTTTCAGCGATAATCTTCATGATTCTGCTGTTAAAAGTGTGCAGAATCACCGAAATCGCTGTTTTCGTGCTTAAGAATGCGAAAAACACGTTTTCTGGTGTTTTCAGCACGCCACAGAGCGTTTGACATGCGGAAACTGCGATATCTTCGGTATCGTTGTTGTTTCCAGCTGAGATATGCATTATCAGTGATAATCTTCATGATTCTGCTGTTACAGGTGTGCAGAATCACCGAAATCGCAGCTTTTGTGCTATTGAATGCGAAAAACACGTTTTCTGGTGTTTTCAGCCCTCCACAGTGCGTTTGATATGCGGAAACTGCCATATCTACGGTATCGTTGTTGTTTCCAGCTGCGATATGCATTTTCTACGATAATCTTCGAGTTTCTTCTGTGACAAGTGTGCAGAATCACCGAAATCGCTGTTTTCGTGCTATTGAATGCGAAAAACACGTTTTCTGGTGTTATCAGCACTCCACAGTGCGTTTGATATGCGGAAACTGCCATATCTTCGGTATCGTTGTTGTTTCCAGCTGAGATATGCATTTTCAGTGATAATCTTCATGATTCAGCTGTTAGAAGTGTGCAGTATAACCGAAATCGCTGTTTGCGTGCTATTGAATGCGAAAAACACGTTTTCTGGTGTTTTCAGCACGCCACAGAGCGTTTGACATGCGGAAACTGCGATATCTTCGGTATCGTTTTGTTTCCAGCTGAGATATGCATTTTCAGCGATAATCTTCATGATTCTGCTGTTACAAGTGTGCAGAAACACCGAAATCGCTGTTTTCGTGCTTTTGAATGCGAAAAACACGTTTTCTGGTGTTTTCAGCACGCCACAGAGCGTTTGTCATGCGGAAACTGCGATATCTTCGGTATCGTTGGGTTTCCAGCTGAGATATGCATTTTCAGTGATAATCTTCATGATTCTGCTGCTACTAGTGTGCAGAATCACCGAAAACGCTGTTTGCGTGCTATTGAATGCGAAAAACACGTTTTCTAGTGTTTTCAGCACGCCACAGAGCGTTTGACATGCGGAAACTGCGATATCTTCGGTATCGTTTTGTTTCCAGCTGAGATATGCATTTTCGGCGATAATCTTCATGATTCTGCTGTTACAAGTGTGCAGAAACACCGAAATCGCTGTTTTCGTGCTTTTGAATGCGAAAAACACGTTTTCTGGTGTTTTCAGCACGCCACAGAGCGTTTGACATGCGGAAACTGCGATATCTTCGGTATCGTTGTTGTTTCCAGCTGAGATATGCATTTTCAGTGATAATCTTCATGATTCTGCTGCTACTAGTGTGCAGAATCACCGAAAACGCTGTTTGCGTGCTATTGAATGCGAAAAACACGTTTTCTGGTGTTTTCAGCACGCCACAGAGCGTTTGACATGCGGAAACTGCGATATCTTCGGTATCGTTGGGTTTCCAGCTGAGATATGCATTTTCAGTGATAATCTTCATGATTCTGCTGTGACAAGTGTGCAGAATCACAGAAATCGCTGTTTTCGTGCAATTGAATGCGAAAAACACGTTTTCTGGTGTTTTCAGCACGCCACAGAGCGTTTGACATGCGGAAACTGCGATATCTTCGGTATCGTTGGGTTCCCAGCTGAGATATGCATTTTCAGTGATATTCTTCATGATTCTGCTGTTACAAGTGTGCAGAATCACCGAAATCGCTGTTTTTGTGCTATTGAATGCGAAAAACACGTTTTCTGGTGTTTTCAGCACTCCACAGTGCGTTTGATATGCGGAAACTGCGATATCTTCGGTATCGTTTTGTTTCCAGCTGAGATATGCATTTTCAGTGATAATCTTCATGATTCTGCAGTTACAAGTGTGCAGAATCACCGAAATCGCTGTTTTCGTGCTTTTGAATGCGAAAAACACATTTCCTGGTGTTTTCAGCACTCCACAGAGCGTTTGACATGCGGAAACTGCGATATCTTCGGTATCGTTGTTGTTTCCAGCTGAGATATGCATTTTCTACGATAATCTTCGAGTTTCTTCTGTGACAAGTGTGCAGAATCACAGAAATCGCTGTTTTCGTGCTATTGAATGCGAAAATCACGTTTTCTGGTGTTTTCAGCACGCCACAGAGCGTTTGACATGCGGAAACTGCGATATCTTCGGTATCGTTGGGTTTCCAGCTGAGATATTCAATTTCAGTGATAATCTTCGTGATTCTGCTGTTACAAGTGTGCAGAATCACTGAAATCGCTGTTTTCGTGCTATTGAATGCGAAAAACATGTTTTCTGGTGTTTTCAGCACTCCACAGAGCGTTTGATGTGCGGAAACAGGGATATCTTCGTTTTGGTGGGGTTTCCAGCTGAGATATGCTTTCTCAGTGATAATCTTCATGATTCTGCTGTTAGAAGTGAGCAGAATCACCGAAATCGCTGTTTTCGTGCTATTGAAGCGAAAAACATGTTTTCTGGTGTTTTCAGCACGCCACAGAGCGTTTGACAAGCGGAAACAGCGATATCTTCGGTATCGTTGGGTTTCCAGCTGTGATATGCATTTTCAGTGATAATCTTCATGATTGTGCTGCTACAAGTGTGCAGAATCACCGAAATCGCTGTTTTCGTGCTATTGAATGCGAATAACATGTTTTCTGGTGTTTTCAGCACGCCACAGAGCGTTTGACATGCGGAAACTGCGATATCTTCGGTATCGTTGTTGTTTCCAGCTGAGATATGCATTTTCTACGATAATCTTCGAGTTTCTTCTGTGACAAGTGTGCAGAATCGCCGATATCGCTGTTTTCGTGCTATTGAATGCGAAAAACACGTTTTCTGGTGTTTTCAGCACTCCACAGTGCGCTTGATATGCGGGAACTGCCATATCTTCGGTATCGATGTTGTTTCCAGCTGAGATATGCATTTTCAGTGATAATCTTCATGATTCTGCTGTTACAAGTGTGCAGAATCACTGAAATCGCTGTTTGCGTGCTATTGAATGCGAAAAACACGTTTTCTGGTGTTTTCAGCACGCCACAGAGCTTTTGACATGCGGAAACTGCGATATCTTCGGTATCGTTGGGTTTCCAGCTGAGATATGCATTTTCAGTGATAATCTTCATGATTCTGCTGTTACAAGTGTGCAGAATCACCGAAATCGCTGTTTTCGTGCTATTGAATGCGAAAAACACGTTTTCTAGTGTTCTCAGCACCCGACAGTGCGTTTGATGTGCGGAAACAGGGATATCTTCGTTTTCGTGGGGTTTCCAGCTGAGATATGCATTTTCAGTGATAATCTTCATGATTCTGCTGTTACAAGTGTGCAGAATCACTGAAATCGCTGTTTGCGTGCTATTGAATGCGAAAAACACGTTTTCTGGTGTTTTCAGCACGCCACAGAGCGTTTGACATGCGGAAACTGCGATATCTTCGGTATCGTTGGGTTTCCAGCTGAGATATGCATTTTCAGTGATAATCTTCATGATTCTGCTGTTACAAGTGTGCAGAATCACCGAAATCGCTGTTTTCGTACTATTGAATGCGAAAAACACGTTTTCTAGTGTTCTCAGCACCCGACAGTGCGTTTGATGTGCGGAAACAGGGATATCTTCGTTTTAGTGGGGTTTCCAGCTGAGATATGCATTTTCAGTGATAATCTTTATGATTCGGCTGTTACAAGTGTGCAGAATCACTGAAATCGCTGTTTGCGTGCTATTGAATGCGAAAAACACGTTTTCTGGTGTTTTCAGCACGCCACAGAGCGTTTGACATGCGGAAACAGCGATATCTTCGGTATCGTTGGGTTTCCAGCTGAGATATGCATTTTCTACGATAATCTTCGAGTTTCTTATGTGACAAGTGTGCAGAATCACCGAAATCGCTGTTTTCGTGCTATTGAATGCGAAAAACACGTTTTCTGTTGTTTTCAGCACTCCACAGTGCGTTTGATATACGGAAACTGCCATATCTTCGGTATCGTTGTTGTTTCCAGCTGAGATATACATTTTCAGTGATAATCTTCATGATTCTGCTGTTACAAGTGTGCAGAATCACCGAAATCGCTGTTTTAGTGCTACTGAATGCGAAAAACACGTTTTCTGGTGTTTTCAGCACTCCACAGTGCGTTTGATATGCGGAAACTGCCATATCTTCGGTATCGTTGTTGTTTCCAGCTGAGATATGCATTTTCAGTGATAATCTTCATGATTCTGCTGTTACAAGTGTGCAGAATCACCGAAATCGCTGTTTTTGTGCTATTGAATGCGAAAAACATGTTTTCTGGTGTTTTCAGCACGCCACAGAGCATTTGATGTGCGGAAACAGGTATATCTTCGTTTTCGTGGTGTTTTCAGCTGAGATATGCATTTTCAGTGATAATCTTCATGATTCTGCTGTTACAAGTGTGCAGAATCACCGAAATCGCTGTTTTCGTGCTATTGAATACGAAAAACATGTTTTCTGGTGTTTTCAGCACGCCACAGAGCGCTTGACATGCGGAAACTGCGATATCTTCGGTATCGTTGTTGTTTCCAGCTGAGATATGCATTTTCAGTGATAATCTTCATGATTCTGCTGCTACAAGTGTGCAGAATCACCGAAATCATTGTTTGCGTGCTATTGAATGCGAAAAACACGTTTTCTGGTGTTTGCAGCACGCCACAGAGCGTTTGACATGCGGAAACTGCGATATTTTCGGTATCGTTGGGTTTCCAGCTGAGACATGCATTTTCAGTGATAATCTTCATGATTCTGCTGTTACAAGTGTGCAGAATCACCGAAATCGCTGTTTTCGTGCTTATGAATGCGAAAAACACGTTTTCTGGTGTTTTCAGCACGCCACAGAGCGTTTGACATGCGGAAACTGCGATATCTTCGGTATCGTTGGGTTTCCAGCTGAGATATGCATTTTCAGTGATAATTTTCATGATTCTGCTGTTACAAGTGTGCAGAATCACCGAAATCGCTGTTTTCGTGCTATTGAATGCGAAAAACACGTTTTCTAGTGTTCTCAGCACCCGACAGTGCGTTTGATGTGCGGAAACAGGGATATCTTCGTTTTCGTGGGGTTTCCAGCTGAGATATGCATTTTCAGTGATAATCTTCATGATTCGGCTGTTACAAGTGTGCAGAATCACTGAAATCGCTGTTTGCGTGCTATTGAATGCGAAAAACACGTTTTCTGGTGTTTTCAGCACGCCACAGAGCGTTTGACATGCGGAAACAGCGATATCTTCGGTATCGTTGGGTTTCCAGCTGAGATATGCATTTTCTACGATAATCTTCGAGTTTCTTCTGTGACAAGTGTGCAGAATCACCGAAATCGCTGTTTTCGTGCTATTGAATGCGAAAAACACGTTTTCTGGTGTTTTCAGCACGCCACAGAGCGTTTGACATGCGGAAACTGCGACATCTTCGGTATCGTTGTTGTTTCCAGCTGAGATATGCATTTTCAGTGATAATCTTCATGATTCTGCTGCTACAAGTGTGCAGAATCACCGAAATCATTGTTTGCGTGCTATTGAATGCGAAAAACACGTTTTCTGGTGTTTGCAGCACGCCACAGAGCGTTTGACATGCGGAAACTGCGATATTTTCGGTATCGTTGGGTTTCCAGCTGAGACATGCATTTTCAGTGATAATCTTCATGATTCTGCTGTTACAAGTGTGCAGAATCACCGAAATCGCTGTTTTCGTGCTTATGAATGCGAAAAACACGTTTTCTGGTGTTTTCAGCACGCCACAGAGCGTTTGACATGCGGAAACTGCGATATCTTCGGTATCGTTGTTGTTTCCAGCTGAGATATGCATTATCAGTGATAATCTTCATGATTCTGCTGTTACAGGTGTGCAGAATCACCGAAATCGCAGCTTTTGTGCTATTGAATGCGAAAAACACGTTTTCTGGTGTTTTCAGCCCTCCACAGTGCGTTTGATATGCGGAAACTGCCATATCTACGGTATCGTTGTTGTTTCCAGCTGCGATATGCATTTTCTACGATAATCTTCGAGTTTCTTCTGTGACAAGTGTGCAGAATCACCGAAATCGCTGTTTTCGTGCTATTGAATGCGAAAAACACGTTTTCTGGTGTTATCAGCACTCCACAGTGCGTTTGATATGCGGAAACTGCCATATCTTCGGTATCGTTGTTGTTTCCAGCTGAGATATGCATTTTCAATGATAATCTTCATGATTCAGCTGTTAGAAGTGTGCAGTATAACCGAAATCGCTGTTTGCGTGCTATTGATTGCGAAAAACACGTTTTCTGGTGTTTTCAGCACGCCACAGAGCGTTTGACATGCGGAAACTGCGATATCTTCGGTATCGTTTTGTTTCCAGCTGAGATATGCATTTTCAGCGATAATCTTCATGATTCTGCTGTTACAAGTGTGCAGAAACACCGAAATCGCTGTTTTCGTGCTTTTGAATGCGAAAAACACGTTTTCTGGTGTTTTCAGCACGCCACAGAGCGTTTGACATGCGGAAACTGCGATATCTTCGGTATCGTTTTGTTTCCTGCTGAGATATGCATTTTCAGCGATAATCTTCATGATTCTGCTGTTACAAGTGTGCAGAATCACCGAAATCGCTGTATTCGTGCTATTGAATGCGAAAAACATGTTTTCTGGTATTTTCAGCACGCCACAGAGCGTTTGACAAGCGGAAACTGCGATATCTTCGGTATCGTTGGGTTTCCAGCTGAGATATGCATTTTCAGTGATAATCTTCATGATTCTGCTGTTACAAGTGTGCAGAATCACCGAAATCGCTGTTTTCGTGCTACTGAATGCGAAAAACATGTTTTCTGGTGTTTTCAGCACGCCACAGAGCGTTTGACATGCGGAAACTGCGATATCTTCGGTATCGTTGTTGTTTCCAGCTGAGATATGCATTTTCTACGATAATCTTCGAGTTTCTTCGGTGACAAGTGTGCAGAATCACCGAAATCGCTGTTTTCGTGCTATTGAATGCGAAAAACACGTTTTCTGGTGTTTTCAGCACCCGACAGTGCGTTTGATATGCGGAAACTGCGATATCTTCGGTATCGTTGTTGTTTCCAGCTGAGATATGCATTTTCAGTGATAATCTTCACGTTTCTGCTGTTACAAGTGTGCCGAATCACCGAAATCGCTGTTTGCGTGCTATTGAATGCGAAAATCTCGTTTTCAGGTGTTTTCAGCACGCCACAGAGCGTTTGACATGCGGAAACTGCGATATCTTCGGTATCGTAGGGTTTCCAGCTGAGATATGCATTTTCAGTGCTAATCTTCATGATTCTGCTGTTGCAAGTGTGCAGATTCACAGAAATCGCTGTTTTCGTGCTTTTGAATGCGCAAAACACGTTTTCTGGTGTTTTCAGCACGCCACAGAACGTTTGACATGCGGAAACTGCGATATCTTCGGTCGCGTTGGGTTTCCAGCTGAGATATGCATTTTCAGTGATAATCTTCAGGATTCTGCTGTTACAAGTGTGGAGAATCACCGAAATCGCTGTTTTCGTGCTACTGAATGCGAAAAACACGTTTTCTGGTGTATTCAGCACTCCACAGTGCGTTTGATATGCGGAAACTGCGACATCTTCGGTATCGTTGTTGTTTCCAGCTGAGATATGCATTTTCAGTGATAATCTTCACGATTCTGCTCTTACAAGTGTGCCGAATCACCGAAATCGCTGTTTTCGTGCTATTGAATGCGAAAAACACGTTTTCTGGTGTTTTCAGCACCCTACAGTGCGTTTGATGTGCGGAAACAGGGATATCTTCGTTTTCGTGGGGTTTCCAGCTGAGATATGCATTTTCAGTGATAATCTTCATGATTCTGCTGTTACAAGTGTGCAGAAACACCGAAATCGCTGTTTTCGTGCTTTTGAATGCGAAAAACACGTTTTGTGCTGTTTTCAGCACGCCACAGAGCGTTTGACATGCGGAAACTGCGATATCTTCGGTATCGTTGTTGTTTCCAGCTGAGATATGCATTTTCAGTGATAATCTTCGAGTTTCTTTGGTGACAAGTGTGCAGAATCACCGAAATCGCTGTTTTCGTGCTATGGAATGCGAAAAACACGTTTTCTGGTGTTTTCAGCACCCGACAGTGCGTTTGATATGCCTAAACTGCCATATCTTCGGTATTGTTGTTGTTTCCAGCTGAGATATGCATTTTCAGTGATAATCTTCACGATTCTGCTCTTACAAGTGTGCCGAATCACCGAAATCGCTGTTTGCGTGCTATTGAATGCGAAAAACACGTTTTCTGGTGTTTTCACCACTCCACGGTACGCTTGATGTGCAGAACCGGAGATAACTTGGTTTTCGTCGGGTTTCAAGCTGAGAAATGCATTTTCTACGATAATCTTGGTGAGACTTCTGTCAGAAGTATGCAGGTTCTTCGAGAACGCTCTGTTCGAGCTACTTAATGCGAGAAACACGTTTTCTGGTGCTTTCAACATTCCACAGTGCGTTTGATATGCAGAACCGGCGATATCTTGATTATCGTGGTGTTTCCAGCTGATATATGCATTTTCTGCGATAATCTTGGTGAGTCTTTTGTCAGAAGTATGCAGAATCATCTAGATCGCTCTTTTCGAGCTATTTAATGCGAAAAAACAAGTTTTCTGGTGTTTTCAACATTCCACAGTGCATTTGATATGCAGAAGCGGCAATATCTTGATTATCGTGGTGTTTCCAGCTGAGATATGCATTTTCTGCGATAATCTAGGTGAGTCTTCTGCCAGAAGTATGCAGAATCATCGGGATCGCTCTTTTCGAGCTATTTAATGCGAGAAAAATGTTATCTGGTGTTTTCACCACTCCGCAGTGCGTTTGATATGTAGAGCCGCCGATAACTTGGTTTTCGTGGGGTTTCCAGCTGAAATATGCATTTTCTGCGATAATCTTGGTGGGTCTTCTGACAGAAGCATGCAGAATCATCGAGATCGCTCCATTCGAGCTATTTAATGCGAGAAACACGTTATCTGGTGTTTTCATCACTCCACAGGGCGTTTGATATGCAGAACCGGCGATATCTTGATTTTCGTGGTGTTTCCAGCTGAGATATGCATTTTCTGCGATAATCTAGGTGAGTCTTCTGCCAGAAGTATGCAGAATCATCGGGATCGCTCTTTTCGAGCTATTTAATGCGAGAAAAACGTTATCTGGTGTTTTCACCACTCCGCAGAGCGTTTGATATGTAGAGCCGCCGATAACTTGGTTTTCGTGGGGTTTCAAGCTGAGATATGCATTTTCTGCGATAATCTAGGTGTGTCTTCTGCCAGAAGTATGCTGAATCATCGAGATCGCTCGTTTCGAGCTATTTAATGCCAGAAACACGTTATCTGGTGTTTTCACCACTTCACAGTGCGTATGATATGCAGAACCGACCATATCTTGGTTTTCGTGGGGTTTCAAGCTCAGATATGCATTTCTTACGATAATCATGGTGAGACTTCTGTCCGAAGTATGCTGAATCATCGAGATCGCTCGTTTCTAGCTATTTAACGCGAGAAACACGTTATCTGGTGTTTTCACCACCCCACAGTGCGTATGATATGCATAACCGGCGATATCTTGGTTTTCGTGGTGTTTGCAGCTGAGATATGCATTTTCTACGATAACCATGGTGAGTCTTCTGTCAGAAGTATGCAGAATCATCTAGATCGCTCTTTTCGAGCTATTTAATGCGAGAAACACGTTTTCTGGTGTATTCACCACCCCACAGTACGTTTGACTTGCAGAACCGGAGATATCTTGGTTTCGGTCGGGTTTCAAGCTGAGATATGCATTTTCTAAGATAATCTCGGTGAGACTTCTGTCAGAAGTATGCAGAATCTTCGGGATCGCCCTTTTCGAGCTATTTAATGCGAGAAACACCTTATATGGTTGTTTTCACCACTCCACAGTGCGTTTGATATGCATAACCGGCGATATCTTGATTTTCGTGGTGTTTCCAGCTGAGATATGCATTCTCTGCGGTAATCTTGGTGAGTCTTCTGTCAGAAGTATGCAGAATCATCTAGATCGCTCTTTTCGAGCTATTTAATGCGAGAAACACGTTTTCTGGTGTATTCGCCACTCCACAGTGCGTTTGATATGCAGAACCGGCGACATCTTGGATTTCGTCGGGTTTCAAGCTGAGATATGCATTTTCTACGATAACCATGGTGAGTCTTCCGTCAGAAGTATGCAGAATCATCTACATCGCTCTTTTCGAGCTATTTAATGCGAGAAACACGTTTTCTGGTGTATTCACCACCCCACAGTACGTTTGACATGCAGAACCGGAGATATCTTGGTTTCGGTCGGGTTTCAAGCTGAGATATGCATTTTCTGCGATAATCTAGGTGAGTCTTCTGCCAGAAGTATGCAGAATCATCGAGATCGCTCGTTTCGAGCTATTTAATGCGAGAAACACGTTTTCTGGTGTATTCACCACTCCACAGTGCGTTTGATATGCAGAACCGGCGATATCTTGATTTTCGTGGTGTTTCCAGCTGAGATATGCATTCTCTGCGGTAATCTTGGTGAGTCTTCTGTCAGAAGTATGCAGAATCATCTAGATCGCTCTTTTCGAGCTATTTAATGCGAGAAACACGTTTTCTGGTGTATTCGCCACTCCACAGTGCGTTTGATATGCAGAACCGGCGACATCTTGGAATTCGGTCGGGTTTCAAGCTGAGATATGCATTTTCTGCGATAATCTAGGTGAGTCTTCTGCCAGAGGTATGCAGAATCATCGAGATCGCTCGTTTCGAGCTATTTAATGCGAGAAACACGTTTTCTGGTGTATTCACCACTCCACAGTGCGTTTGATATGCAGAACCGGCGACATCTTGGAATTCGTCGGGTTTCAAGCCGAGATATGCATTTTTTACGATAACCATGGTGAGTCTTCCGTCAGAAGTATGCAGAATCATCTAGATCGCTCTTTTCGAGCTATTTAATGCGAGAAACACGTTTTCTGGTGTATTCACCACCCCACAGTACGTTTGACATGCAGAACCGGAGATATCTTGGTTTCGGTCGGGTTTCAAGCTGAGATATGCATTTTCTACGATAATCTTGGTGAGACTTCTGTCAGAAGTATGCAGGTTCTTCGAGAACGCTCTGTTCGAGCTACTTAATGCGAGAAACACGTTTTCTGGTGCTTTCAACATTCCACAGTGCGTTTGATATGCAGAACCGGCGATATCTTGATTATCGTGGTGTTTCCAGCTGATAAATGCATTTTCTACGATAATGTTGGTGACACTTCTGTCAGAAGTATGCGGAATCATCGAGATCGCTCGTTTCGAGCTATTTAACGCGAGAAACACGTTTTCTGGTGTATTCACCACTCCACAGTGCGTTTGATATGCAGAACCGGCGACATCTTGGAATTCGTCGGGTTTCAAGCTGAGATATGCATTTTCTACGATAACCATGGTGAGTCTTCCGTCAGAAGTATGCAGAATCATCTAGATCGCTCTTTTCGAGCTATTTAATGCGAGAAACACGTTTTCTGGTGTATTCACCACCCCACAGTACGTTTGACATGCAGAACCGGAGATATCTTGGTTTCGGTCGGGTTTCAAGCTGAGATATGCATTTTCTACGATAATCTTGGTGAGACTTCTGTCAGAAGTATGCAGGTTCTTCGAGAACGCTCTGTTCGAGCTACTTAATGCGAGAAACACGTTTTCTGGTGCTTTCAACATTCCACAGTGCGTTTGATATGCAGAACCGGCGATATCTTGATTATCGTGGTGTTTCCAGCTGATATATGCATTTTCTACGATAATGTTGGTGACACTTCTGTCAGAAGTATGCGGAATCATCGAGATCGCTCGTTTCGAGCTATTTAACGCGAGAAACACGTTATCTGGTGTTTTCGCCACCCCACAGTGCGTTTGACATGCAGAACCGGAGATATCTTGGTTTCGGTCGGGTTTCAAGCTGAGATATGCATTTTCTACGAAAATGTTGGTGACACTTCTGTCCGAAGTATGCAGAATCATCGAGATCGCACTTTTGGAGCTATTTAATGCGAGAAAGACGTTACCTGGTGTTTTCACCACTCCACAGTTGGTTTGATATGCAGAACCGGAGATATCTTGGTTTTCGTGGGGTTTCAAGCTGAGATATGCATTTTCTGCGATAATCTTGGTGAGACTTCTGTCCGAAGTATGCAGAATCATCGAGATCGCTCTTTTCGAGCTATTCAATGCGAGAAACACGTTATCTGGTGTTTTCACCACTCCACAGTTCGTTGGATAAGCAGAACCGGAGATATCTTGGTTTTCGTGGGGTTTCAAGCTGAGATATGCATTTTCTGCGATAATCTTGGTGAGACTTCTGTCCGAAGTATGCAGAATCATCGAGATCGCTCTTTTCGAGCTTTTTAATGCGAGAAACACGTTATCTGGTGTATTCACCACCCCACAGTACGTTTGACATGCAGAACCGGAGATATCTTGGTTTCGGTCGGGTTTCAAGCTGAGATATGCATTTTCTACGATAATCTAGGTGAGACTTCTGTCAGAAGTATGCAGGTTCTTCGAGAACGCTCTGTTCGAGCTTTTTAATGCGAGAAACACGTTATCTGGGGTATTCACCACCCCACAGTACGTTTGACATGCAGAACCTAAGATATCTTGGTTTCGGTCGGGTTTCAAGCTGAGATATGCATTTTCTACGATAATCTTGGTGACACTTCTGTCAGAAGTATGCAGAATCTTCGAGATCGCTCTTTTCGAGCTAATTAATGCGCGAAACACGTTTTCTGGTGTTTTCACCACTCCACGGTACGCTTGATGTGCAGAACCGGAGATAACTTGGTTTTCGTCGGGTTTCAAGCTGAGAAATGCATTTTCTACGATAATCTTGGTGAGACTTCTGTCAGAAGTATGCAGGTTCTTCGAGAACGCTCTGTTCGAGCTACTTAATGCGAGAAACACGTTTTCTGGTGCTTTCAACATTCCACAGTGCGTTTGATATGCAGAACCGGCGATATCTTGATTATCGTGGTGTTTCCAGCTGATATATGCATTTTCTACGATAATGTTGGTGACACTTCTGTCAGAAGTATGCAGAATCTTCGAGATCGCTCTTTTCGAGCTAATTGATGCGCGAAACACGTTTTCTGGTGTTTTCACCACTCCACGGTACGCTTGATGTGCAGAACCGGAGATAACTTGGTTTTCGTCGGGTTTCAAGCTGAGAAATGCATTTTCTACGATAATCTTGGTGAGACTTCTGTCAGAAGTATGCAGGTTCTTCGAGAACGCTCTGTTCGAGCTACTTAATGCGAGAAACACGTTTTCTGGTGCTTTCAACATTCCACAGTGCGTTTGATATGCAGAACCGGCGATATCTTGATTATCGTGGTTTTTCCAGCTGATATATGCATTTTCTGCGATAATATTGGTGAGACTTCAGTCCGAAGTATGCAGAATCATCTAGATCGCTCGTTTCGAGCTATTTAATGCGAAAAAACAAGTTTTCTGGTGTTTTGACCACTCCACAGTGCGTTTGATATGTAGAGCCGCCGATAACTTGGTTTTCGTGGGGTTTCCAGCTGAAATATGCATTCTCTGCGATAATCTTTGTGTTTCATCTATGAGAAGTATGCAGAATCATCCAGAACGCTCTTTGCGTGCTAGTTAATGCGAGTAACACGTTTTCTGGTGTTTTCACCACTCCACAGTGCATCCGATATGCAGAACCGGCGATATCTTGATTTTTGTGATGTTTCCAGCTGGGGTATGCATTTTCTGCGATAATCTTGGTGAGTCTTCTGTCAGAAGTATGCAGAAGCATCTAGATCGCTCTTTTCGAGCTATTTAATGCGAGAAATACGTTTTCTGGTGTATTCACCACTCCACAGTACGTTTGACATGCAGAATCGGAGATATCTTGGTTTCGGTCGGGTTTCAAGCTGAGATATGTATTTTCTGCGATAATATTGGTGAGACTTCAGACAGAAGTATGCAGAATCATCTAGATCGCTCTTTTCGAGCTATTTAATGCGAAAAAACAAGTTTTCTGGTGTTTTCACCACTCCACAGTGCGTCTGATATGCAGAACCGGCGATATCTTGATTTTCGTGGTATTTCCAGATGAGATATGCATATTCTGCGATAATATTGGTGAGACTTCAGTCAGAAGTATGCAGAAACATCTAGATTGCTCGTTTCGAGCGATTTAATGCGAAAAAACAAGTTTTCTGGCGTTTTGACCACTCCACAGTGCGTTTGATATGTAGAGCCGCCGATAACTTGGTTTACGTGGGATTTCCAGCTGAAATATGCATTTTCTGCGATAATCTTTGTGAGTTTTCTGTCAGAAGTATGCAGCATCATCGATATCGCTCTATTCGAGCTATTTAATGCGAGAAACACGTTATCTGGTGTTTGCATCACTCCACAGTGCGTTTGATATGCAGAACCGGCGACATCTTGGTTTTCGTCGGGTTTCAAGCTGAGATATGCATTTTCTGCTATGATCTTGGTGTTTCATCTATGAGAAGCATGCAGAATCATCGAGAACTCTCATTTCGAGCTATTTAATGCGAAAAAACAAGTTTTCTGGTGTTTTCACCACAACACAGTGCGTTTGATATGCAGAACCGGCGACATCTTGATTTTCGTGAGGTTTCAAGCTGACATATGCATTTTCTACGATAATCTTGGTGAGACTTCTGTCAGAAGTATGCAGAATCATCGGGATCGCTCTTTTCGAACTATTTAATGCGAGAAACACGTTCTCTGGTTGTTTCCACCACTCCACAGTGCGTTTGATAGGCGGAAACTGCGATATCTTCGGTTTCATTGGGTTTCCAAATGAGATATGCATTTTCTACGATAATCTTGGATATTCTTCTGTGAGAAGTTTGCAGAATCACAGAAATCGCTCTATTCGAGCTGTTTAATGCGAGAAACACGTTATCTGGTTGTTTTCACCACTCCACAGTGCGTTTGATATGTAGAGCCGCCGATAACTTGTTTTTCGTGGGGTTTCCAGCTGAAATATGCATTTTCTGCGATAATCCTTGTGTTTCATCTATGAGAAGTATGCAGAATCATCCAGAACGCTCTTTTGGAGCTAGTTAATGCTAGTAACACGTTTTCTGGTGTGTTCACCACTCCACAGTACGTTTGACATGCAGAAACGGAGATATCTTGGTTTCGGTCGGGTTTCATGCTGAGATATGCATTTTCTGCGATAATATTGGTGAGGCTTCAGTCAGAAGTATGCGGAATCGTCTAGATCGCTCGTTTCGAGCTATTTAATGCGAAGAAACAAGTTTTCTGGTGTTTTCAACACTCCACAGTGCGTTTGATATGCAGAACCAGCGATATCTTGGTTTTCGTGGGGTTTCAAGCTCAGATATGCATTTTCTGTGATAATCTTGGTGAGTCTTCTGTCAGAAGTATGCAGAATCATCGAGATCGCACTTTTCGAGCTACTTAATGCGAAAAAACACGTTTCCTGGTGGTTTCAACACTCCACAGTGCGTTTGACATGCGGAAACTGCGATATCTTCGTATTCTTGGGGTTTCCAGCCGAGACATGCATTTTCTACAATAATCTCGGACATTCTTCCGTGAGAAGTATGCAGAATCACCTAAATCGCTGTTTTCGTGCTATTGAATGCGAAAAACAAGTTTTCTAGTGTTTTCAGCACCCGACAGTGCGTTTGATGTGCGGAAACAGGGATATTTTCGTTTTCGTGGGGTTTCCAGCTGAGATATGCATTTTCAGTGATAATCTTCATGATTCTGCTGTTACAAGTGTCCAGAATCACCGAAATCGCTGTTTTCGTGCTTTTGAATGCGAAAAACACGTTTTCTAGTGTTTTCAGCACCCGACAGTGCGTTTGATGTGCGGAAACAGGGATATCTTCGTTTTCGTGGGGTTTCCAGCTGAGATATGCATTTTCAGTGACAATCTTCATGATTCTGCTGTTACAAGTGCGCAGAATCACCGAAATCGCTGTTTTCGTGCTATTGAAAGCGAAAAACACGGTTCCTGGTGTTTTCAGCACTCCACAGTGCGTTTGATATTCGGAAACTGCGATATCTTCGGTATCGTTGTTGTTTCCAGCTGAGATATGCATTTTCAGTGATAGTCTTCATGAATCAGCTGCTACAAGCGTCCAGAATCACCGAAATCGCTGTTTTCGTTCTATTGAATACGAAAAACACGTTTTCTGGTGTTTTCAGCACGCCACAGAGCGTTTGACATGCGGAAACTGCGATATCTTCGGTATCGTTGGGTTTCCAGCTGAAATATGCATTTTCAGTGATATTCTTCATGATTCTGCTGTTACAAGTGTCCAGAATCACCGAAATCGCTGTTTGCGTGCTATTGAATGCGAAAAACACGTCTTCTGGTGTTTTCAGCACGCCACAGAGCGTTTGACATGCGGAAACCGCGATATCTTCGGTATCGTTGTTGTTTCCAGCTGAGATATGCATTTTCTACGATAATCTTCGAGTTTCTTCTGTGACAAGTGTGCAGAATCACCGAAATCGCTGTTTTCGTGCTATTGAATGCGAAAAACACGTTTTCTGGTGTTTTCAGCACTCCACAGAGCGTTTGACATGCGGAAACTGCGATATCTTCGGTCTCGTTGTTGTTTCCAGCTGAGATGTGCATTTTCAGTGATAATCTTCATGATTCTGCTTTTACAAGTGTGCAGAATAACCGAAATCGCTGTTTTAGTGCTATTGAATGCGAAAAACAAGTTTTTTACTGTTCTCAGCACCCGACAGTGCGCTTGATGTGCGGAAACAGGGATATCTTCGTTTTGGTGGGGTTTCCGGCTGAGATATGCTTTCTCAGTGATAATCTTCATGATTCTGCTGTTACAAGTGAGCAGAATCACCGAAATCGCTGTTTTCGTGCTATTGAAGCGAAAAACATGTTTTCTGGTGTTTTCAGCACGCCACAGAGCGTTTGACAAGCGGAAACTGCGATATCTTCGGTATCGTTGGGTTTCCAGCTGTGATATGCATTTTCAGTGATAATCTTCATGATTGTGCTGCTACAAGTGTGCAGAATCACCGAAATCGCTGTTTTTGTGCTATTGAATGCGAAAAACATGTTTTCTGGTGTTTTCAGCACGCCACAGAGCATTTGATGTGCGGAAACAGGTATATCTTCGTTTTCGTGGTGTTTTCAGCTGTGATATGCATTTTCAGTGATAATCTTCAGGATTCTGCTGTTACAAGTGTGGAGAATCACAGAAATCGCTGTTTTCGTGGTTTTGAATGCGAAAAACACGTTTTCTGGTGTTTTCAGCACGCCACAGAGCGTTTGACATGCGGAAACTGGTATATCTTCGTTTTGGTGGGGTTTCCGGCTGAGATATGCTTTCTCAGTGATAATCTTCATGATTCTGCTGTTGCAAGTGTGCAGAATCACAGAAATCGCTGTTTTCGTGCTTTTGAATGCGAAAAACACGTTTTCTGGTGTTTTCAGCACGCCACAGAGCGTTTGACATGCGGAAACTGCGATATCTTCGGTATCGTTGTTGTTTCCAGCTGAGATATGCATTTTCGGTGATAATCTTCATGATTCTGCTGTTACAAGTGTGCAGAATCACCGAAATCGCAGTGTGCGTGCTATTGAATGCGAAAAACACGTTTTCTGTTGTTTTCAGCACGCCACAGAGCGTTTGACATGCGGAAACTGCGATATCTTCGGTAGCGTTGGGTTTCCAGCTGAGATATGCATTTTCAGTGATAATCTTCAGGATTCTGCTGTTACAAGTGTGGAGAATCACCGAAATCGCTGTTTTCGTGCTATTGAATGCGAAAAACACGTTTTCTGGTGTTATCAGCACTCCACAGTGCGTTTGATATGCGGAAACTGCCATATCTTCGGTATCGTTGTTGTTTCCAGCTGAGATATGCATTTTCAGTGATAATCTTCATGATTCAGCTGTTAGAAGTGTGCAGTATAACCGAAATCGCTGTTTGCGTGCTATTGAATGCAAAAAACACGTCTTCTGGTGTTTTCAGCACGCCACAGAGCGTTTGACATGCGGAAACTGCGATATCTTCGGTATCGTTGTTGTTTCCAGCTGAGATATGCATTTTCTACGATAATCTTCGAGTTTCTTCTGTGACAAGTGTGCAGAATCACCGAAATCGCTGTTTTCGTGCTATTGAATGCGAAAAACACGTTTTCTGGTGTTTTCAGCACTCCACAGAGCGTTTGACATGCGGAAACTGCGATATCTTCGGTCTCGTTGTTGTTTCCAGCTGAGATGTGCATTTTCAGTGATAATCTTCATGATTCTGCTTTTACAAGTGTGCAGAATAACCGAAATCGCTGTTTTAGTGCTATTGAATGCGAAAAACAAGTTTTTTACTGTTCTCAGCACCCGAAAGTGCGCTTGATGTGCGGAAACAGGGATATCTTCGTTTTGGTGGGGTTTCCGGCTGAGATATGCTTTCTCAGTGATAATCTTCATGATTCTGCTGTTACAAGTGAGCAGAATCACCGAAATCGCTGTTTTCGTGCTATTGAATCGAAAAACATGTTTTCTGGTGTTTTCAGCACGCCACAGAGCGTTTGACAAGCGGAAACTGCGATATCTTCGGTATCGTTTTGTTTCCAGCTGAGATATGCATTTTCAGCGATAATCTTCATGATTCTGCTGTTACAAGTGTGCAGAATCACCGAAATCGCTGTTTTCGTGCTATTGAATGTGAAAAACATGTTTTCTGGTATTTTCAGCACGCCACAGAGCGTTTGACAAGCGGAAACTGCGATATCTTCGGTATCGTTTTGTTTCCAGCTGAGATATGCATTTTCAGCGATAATCTTCATGATTCTGCTGTTACAAGTGTGCAGAAACACCGAAATCGCTGTTTTCGTGCTTTTGAATGCGAAAAACACGTTTCTGGTGTTTTCAGCACGCCACAGAGCGTTTGACATGCGGAAACTGCGATATCTTCGGTATCGTTGTTGTTTCCAGCTGAGATATGCATTTTCAGTGATAATCTTCATGATTCTGCTGCTACTAGTGTGCAGAATCACCGAAATCGCTGTTTTCGTTCTAATGAATACGAAAAACACGTTTTCTGGTGTTTTCAGCACGCCACAGAGCGTTTGACATGCGGAAACTGCGATATCTTCGGTATCGTTGGGTTTCCAGCTGAAATATGCATTTTCAGTGATATTCTTCATGATTCTGCTGTTACAAGTGTCCAGAATCACCGAAATCGCTGTTTGCGTGCTATTGAATGCGAAAAACACGTCTTCTGGTGTTTTCAGCACGCCACAGAGCGTTTGACATGCGGAAACTGCGATATCTTCGGTATCGTTGTTGTTTCCAGCTGAGATATGCAGTTTCTACGATAATCTTCGAGTTTCTTCTGTGACAAGTGTGCAGAATCACCGAAATCGCTGTTTTCGTGCTATTGAATGCGAAAAACACGTTTTCTGGTGTTTTCAGCACTCCACAGAGCGTTTGACATGCGGAAACTGCGATATCTTCGGTCTCGTTGTTGTTTCCAGCTGAGATGTGCATTTTCAGTGATAATCTTCATGATTCTGCTTTTACAAGTGTGCAGAGTAACCGAAATCGCTGTTTTAGTGCAATTGAATGCGAAAAACAAGTTTTTTACTGTTCTCAGCACCCGACAGTGCGCTTGATGTGCGGAAACAGGGATATCTTCGTTTTGGTGGGGTTTCCGGCTGAGATATGCTTTCTCAGTGATAATCTTCATGATTCTGCTGTTACAAGTGAGCAGAATCACCGAAATCGCTGTTTTCGTGCTATTGAAGCGAAAAACATGTTTTCTGGTGTTTTCAGCACGCCACAGAGCGTTTGACAAGCGGAAACTGCGATATCTTCGGTATCGTTGGGTTTCCAGCTGTGATATGCATTTTCAGTGATAATCTTCATGATTGTGCTGCTACAAGTGTGCAGAATCACCGAAATCGCTGTTTTTGTGCTATTGAATGCGAAAAACATGTTTTCTGGTGTTTTCAGCACGCCACAGAGCATTTGATGTGCGGAAACAGGTATATCTTCGTTTTCGTGGTGTTTTCAGCTGTGATATGCATTTTCAGTGATAATCTTCATGATTCTGCTGTTACAAGTGTGCAGAAACACCGAAATCGCTGTTTGCGTGCTATTGAATGCGAAAATCTCGTTTTCAGGTGTTTTCAGCACGCCACAGAGCGTTTGACATGCGGAAACTGCGATATCTTCGGTATCGTAGGGTTTCCAGCTGAGATATGCATTTTCAGTGCTAATCTTCATGATTCTGCTGTTGCAAGTGTGCAGAATCACAGAAATCGCTGTTTTCGTGCTGTTGAATGCGAAAAACACGTTTTCTGGTGTTTTCAGCACGCCACAGAGCGTTTGACATGCGGAAACTGCGATATCTTCGGTATCGTTGTTGTTTCCAGCTGAGATATGCATTTTCGGTGATAATCTTCATGATTCTGCTGTTACAAGTGTGCAGAATCACCGAAATCGCAGTGTGCGTGCTATTGAATGCGAAAAACACGTTTTCTGTTGTTTTCAGCACGCCACAGAGCGTTTGACATGCGGAAACTGCGATATCTTCGGTAGCGTTGGGTTTCCAGCTGAGATATGCATTTTCAGTGATAATCTTCAGGATTCTGCTGTTACAAGTGTGGAGAATCACCGAAATCGCTGTTTTAGTGCTATTGAATGCGAAAAACACGTTTTCTGGTGTTTTCAGCACTCCACAGTGCGTTTGATATGCGGAAACTGCCATATCTTCGGTATCGTTGTTGTTTCCAGCTGAGATATGCATTTTCAGTGATAATCTTCATGATTCTGCTGTTACAAGTGTGCAGAATCACCGAAATCGCTGTTTTTGTGCTATTGAATGCGAAAAACATGTTTTCTGGTGTTTTCAGCACGCCACAGAGCATTTGATGTGCGGAAACAGGTATATCTTCGTTTTCGTGGTGTTTTCAGCTGAGATATGCATTTTCAGTGATAATCTTCATGATTCTGCTGTTACAAGTGTGCAGAAACACCGAAATCGCTGTTTTCGTGCTTTTGAATGCGAAAAACACGTTTTCTGGTGTTTTCAGCACGCCACACAGCGTTTGACATGCGGAAACTGCGATATCTTCGGTATCGTTGTTGCTTCCAGCGGAGATATGCATTTTCAGTGATAATCTTCATGATTCTGCTGTTGCAAGTGTGCAGAATAACCGAAATCGCTGTTTTAGTGCTACTGAATGCGAAAAACACGTTTTCTAGTGTTTTCAGCACTCCACAGAGCGTTTGACATGCGGAAACGGCGATATCTTCGGTCTCGTTGTTGTTTCCAGCTGAGATGTGCATTATCAGTGATAATCTCCATGATTCTGCTTTTACAAGTGTGCAGAATCACCGAAATCGCTGTTTTCGTGCTATTGAATACGAAAAACATGTTTTCTGGTGTTTTCAGCACGCCACAGAGCGCTTGACATGCGGAAACTGCGATATCTTCGGTATCGTAGCTGTATCCAGCTGAGATATGCATTTTCAGTGATAATCTTCATGATTCTGCTGCTACAAGTGTGCAGAATCACCGAAATCATTGTTTGCGTGCTATTGAATGCGAAAAACACGTTTTCTGGTGTTTGCAGCACGCCACAGAGCGTTTGACATGCGGAAACAGCGATATTTTCGGTATCGTTGGGTTTCCAGCTGAGACATGCATTTTCAGTGATAATCTTCATGATTCTGCTGTTACAAGTGTGCAGAATCACCGAAATCGCTGTTTTCGTGCTTATGAATGCGAAAAACACGTTTTCTGGTGTTTTCAGCACGCCACAGAGCGTTTGACATGCGGAAACTGCGATATCTTCGGTATCGTTGTTGTTTCCAGCTGAGATATGCATTATCAGTGATAATCTTCATGATTCTGCTGTTACAGGTGTGCAGAATCACCGAAATCGCAGCTTTTGTGCTATTGAATGCGAAAAACACGTTTTCTGGTGTTTTCAGCCCTCCACAGTGCGTTTGATATGCGGAAACTGCCATATCTACGGTATCGTTGTTGTTTCGAGCTGCGATATGCATTTTCTACGATAATCTTCGAGTTTCTTCTGTGACAAGTGTGCAGAATCACCGAAATCGCTGTTTTCGTGCTATTGAATGCGAAAAACACGTTTTCTGGTGTTATCAGCACTCCACAGTGCGTTTGATATGCGGAAACTGCCATATCTTCGGTATTGTTGTTGTTTCCAGCTGAGATATGCATTTTCAGTGATAATCTTCATGATTCAGCTGTTAGAAGTGTGCAGTATAACCGAAATCGCTGTTTGCGTGCTATTGAATGCGAAAAACACGTTTTCTGGTGTTTTCAGCACGCCACAGAGCGTTTGACATGCGGAAACTGCGATATCTTCGGTATCGTTTTGTTTCCAGCTGAGATATGCATTTTCAGCGATAATCTTCATGATTCTGCTGTTACAAGTGTGCAGAAACACCGAAATCGCTGTTTTCGTGCTTTTGAATGCGAAAAACACGTTTCTGGTGTTTTCAGCACGCCACAGAGCGTTTGACATGCGGAAACTGCGATATCTTCGGTATCGTTGTTGTTTCCAGCTGAGATATGCATTTTCAGTGATAATCTTCATGATTCTGCTGCTACTAGTGTGCAGAATCACCGAAAACGCTGTTTGCGTGCTATTGAATGCGAAAAACACGTTTTCTGGTGTTTTCAGCACGCCACAGAGCGTTTGACATGCGGAAACTGCGATATCTTCGGTATCGTTTTGTTTCCAGCTGAGATATGCATTTTCAGCGATTATCTTCATGATTCTGCTGTTACAAGTGTGCAGAATCACCGAAATCGCTGTTTTCGTGCTATTGAATGTGAAAAACATGTTTTCTGGTATTTTCAGCACGCCACAGAGCGTTTGACAAGCGGAAACTGCGATATCTTCGGTATCGTTGGGTTTCCAGCTGAGATATGCATTTTCAGTGATAATCTTCATGATTCTGCTGTGACAAGTGTGCAGAATCACAGAAATCGCTGTTTTCGTGCAATTGAATGCGAAAAACACGTTTTCTGGTGTTTTCAGCACGCCACAGAGCGTTTGACATGCGGAAACTGCGATATCTTCGGTATCGTTGGGTTCCCAGCTGAGATATGCATTTTCAGTGATATTCTTCATGATTCTGCTGTTACAAGTGTGCAGAATCACCGAAATCGCTGTTTTTGTGCTATTGAATGCGAAAAACACGTTTTCTGGTGTTTTCAGCACTCCACAGTGCGTTTGAGATGCGGAAACTGCGATATCTTCGGTATCGTTTTTGTTTCCAGCTGAGATATGCATTTTCAGTGATAATCTTCATGATTCTGCAGTTACAAGTGTGCAGAATCACCGAAATCGCTGTTTTCGTGCTTTTGAATGCGAAAAACACATTTCCTGGTGTTTTCAGCACTCCACAGAGCGTTTGACATGCGGAAACTGCGATATCTTCGGTATCGTTGGGTTCCCAGCTGAGATATGCATTTTCAGTGATATTCTTCATGATTCTGCTGTTACAAGTGTGCAGAATCACCGAAATCGCTGTTTTTGTGCTATTGAATGTGAAAAACATGTTTTCTGGTATTTTCAGCACGCCACAGAGCGTTTGACAAGCGGAAACTGCGATATCTTCGGTATCGTTGGGTTTCCAGCTGAGATATGCATTTTCAGTGATAATCTTCATGATTCTGCTGTGACAAGTGTGCAGAATCACAGAAATCGCTGTTTTCGTGCAATTGAATGCGAAAAACACGTTTTCTGGTGTTTTCAGCACTCCACAGAGCGTTTGACATGCGGAAACTGCGATATCTTCGGTATCGTTGGGTTCCCAGCTGAGATATGCATTTTCAGTGATATTCTTCATGATTCTGCTGTTACAAGTGTGCAGAATCACCGAAATCGCTGTTTTCGTGCTATTGAATGTGAAAAACATGTTTTCTGGTATTTTCAGCACGCCACAGAGCGTTTGACAAGCGGAAACTGCGATATCTTCGGTATCGTTGGGTTTCCAGCTGAGATATGCATTTTCAGTGATAATCTTCATGATTCTGCTGTGACAAGTGTGCAGAATCACAGAAATCGCTGTTTTCGTGCAATTGAATGCGAAAAACACGTTTTCTGGTGTTTTCAGCACGCCACAGAGCGTTTGACATGCGGAAACTGCGATATCTTCGGTATCGTTGGGTTCCCAGCTGAGATATGCATTTTCAGTGATATTCTTCATGATTCTGCTGTTACAAGTGTGCAGAATCACCGAAATCGCTGTTTTTGTGCTATTGAATGCGAAAAACACGTTTTCTGGTGTTTTCAGCACTCCACAGTGCGTTTGAGATGCGGAAACTGCGATATCTTCGGTATCGTTTTTGTTTCCAGCTGAGATATGCATTTTCAGTGATAATCTTCATGATTCTGCAGTTACAAGTGTGCAGAATCACCGAAATCGCTGTTTTCGTGCTTTTGAATGCGAAAAACACATTTCCTGGTGTTTTCAGCACTCCACAGAGCGTTTGACATGCGGAAACTGCGATATCTTCGGTATCGTTGGGTTCCCAGCTGAGATATGCATTTTCAGTGATATTCTTCATGATTCTGCTGTTACAAGTGTGCAGAATCACCGAAATCGCTGTTTTTGTGCTATTGAATGCGAAAAACACGTTTTCTGGTGTTTTCAGCACTCCACAGTGCTTTTGAGATGCGGAAACTGCGATATCTTCGGTATCGTTTTTGTTTCCAGCTGAGATATGCATTTTCAGTGATAATCTTCATGATTCTGCAGTTACAAGTGTGCAGAATCACCGAAATCGCTGTTTTCGTGCTTTTGAATGCGAAAAACACATTTCCTGGTGTTTTCAGCACTCCACAGAGCGTTTGACATGCGGAAACTGCGATATCTTCGGTATCGTTGTTGTTTCCAGCTGAGATATGCATTTTCTACGATAATCTTCGTGTTTCTTCTGTGACAAGTGTGCAGAATCACAGAAATCGCTGTTTTCGTGCTATTGAATACGAAAAACATGTTTTCTGGTGTTTTCAGCACGCCACAGAGCGCTTGACATGCGGAAACTGCGATATCTTCGGTATCGTTGTTGTATCCAGCTGAGATATGCATTTTCAGTGATAATCTTCATGATTCTGCTGCTACAAGTGTGCAGAATCACCGAAATCATTGTTTGCGTGCTATTGAATGCGAAAAACACGTTTTCTGGTGTTTGCAGCACGCCACAGAGCGTTTGACATGCGGAAACTGCGATATTTTCGGTATCGTTGGGTTTCCAGCTGAGACATGCATTTTCAGTGATAATCTTCATGATTCTGCTGTTACAAGTGTGCAGAATCACCGAAATCGCTGTTTTCGTGCTTATGAATGCGAAAAACACGTTTTCTGGTGTTTTCAGCACGCCACAGAGCGTTTGACATGCGGAAACTGCGATATCTTCGGTATCGTTGTTGTTTCCAGCTGAGATATGCATTATCAGTGATAATCTTCATGATTCTGCTGTTACAGGTGTGCAGAATCACCGAAATCGCAGCTTTTGTGCTATTGAATGCGAAAAACACGTTTTCTGGTGTTTTCAGCCCTCCACAGTGCGTTTGATATGCGGAAACTGCCATATCTACGGTATCGTTGTTGTTTCCAGCTGCGATATGCATTTTCTACGATAATCTTCGAGTTTCTTCTGTGACAAGTGTGCAGAATCACCGAAATCGCTGTTTTCGTGCTATTGAATGCGAAAAACACGTTTTCTGGTGTTATCAGCACTCCACAGTGCGTTTGATATGCGGAAACTGCCATATCTTCGGTATCGTTGTTGTTTCCAGCTGAGATATGCATTTTCAGTGATAATCTTCATGATTCAGCTGTTAGAAGTGTGCAGTATAACCGAAATCGCTGTTTGCGGGCTATTGAATGCGAAAAACGCGTTTTCTGGTGTTTTCAGCACGCCACAGAGCGTTTGACATGCGGAAACTGCGATATCTTCGGTATCGTTTTGTTTCCAGCTGAGATATGCATTTTCAGCGATAATCTTCATGATTCTGCTGTTACAAGTGTGCAGAAACACCGAAATCGCTGTTTTCGTGCTTTTGAATGCGAAAAACACGTTTCTGGTGTTTTCAGCACGCCACAGAGCGTTTGACATGCGGAAACTGCGATATCTTCGGCATCGTTGTTGTTTCCAGCTGAGATATGCATTTTCAGTGATAATCTTCATGATTCTGCTGCTACTAGTGTGCAGAATCACCAAAAACGCTGTTTGCGTGCTATTGAATGCGAAAAACACGTTTTCTGGTGTTTTCAGCACGCCACAGAGCGTTTGACATGCGGAAACTGCGATATCTTCGGTATCGTTTTGTTTCCAGCTGAGATATGCATTTTCAGCGATAATCTTCATGATTCTGCTGTTACAAGTGTGCAGAATCACCGAAATCGCTGTTTTCGTGCTATTGAATGCGAAAAACATGTTTTCTGGTATTTTCAGCACGCCACAGAGCGTTTGACAAGCGGAAACTGCGATATCTTCGGTATCGTTGGGTTTCCAGCTGAGATATGCATTTTCAGTGATAATCTTCATGATTCTGCTGTGACAAGTGTGCAGAATCACAGAAATCGCGGTTTTCGTGCAATTGAATGCGAAAAACACGTTTTCTGGTGTTTTCAGCACGCCACAGAGCGTTTGACATGCGGAAACTGCGATATCTTCGGTATCGTTGGGTTCCCAGCTGAGATATGCATTTTCAGTGATATTCTTCATGATTCTGCTGTTACAAGTGTGCAGAATCACCGAAATCGCTGTTTTTGTGCTATTGAATGCGAAAAACACGTTTTCTGGTGTTTTCAGCACTCCACAGTGCGTTTGATATGCGGAAACTGCGATATCTTCGGTATCGTTTTTGTTTCCAGCTGAGATATGCATTTTCAGTGATAATCTTCATGATTCTGCAGTTACAAGTGTGCAGAATCACCGAAATCGCTGTTTTCGTGCTTTTGAATGCGGAAAACACATTTCCTGGTGTTTTCAGCACTCCACAGAGCGTTTGACATGCGGAAACTGGGATATCTTCGGTATCGTTGTTGTTTCCAGCTGAGATATGCATTTTCTACGATAATCTTCGAGTTTCTTCTGTGACAAGTGTGCAGAATCACCGAAATCGCTGTTTTCGCGCTATTGAAGCGAAAAACATGTTTTCTGGTGTTTTCAGCACGCCACAGAGCGTTTGACAAGCGGAAACTGCGACATCTTCGGTATCGTTGTTGTTTCCAGCTGAGATATGCATTTTCAGTGATAATCTTCATGATTCTGCTGCTGCAAGTGTGCAGAATCACCGAAATCGCTGTTTTCGTGCTATTGAATGCGAAAAACACGTTTTCTGTTGTTTTCAGCACTCCACTGTGCGTTTGATATACGGAAACTGCCATATCTTCGGTATCGTTGTTGTTTCCAGCTGAGATATACATTTTCAGTGATAATCTTCATGATTCTGCTGTTACAAGTGTGCAGAATCACCGAAATCGCTGTTTTAGTGCTATTGAATGCGAGAAACACGTTTTCTGGTGTTTTCAGCACTCCACAGTGCGTTTGATATGCGGAAACTGCCATATCTTCGGTATCGTTGTTGTTTCCAGCTGAGATATGCATTTTCAGTGATAATCTTCATGATTCTGCTGTTACAAGTGTGCAGAATCACCGAAATCGCTGTTTTTGTGCTATTGAATGCGAAAAACATGTTTTCTGGTGTTTTCAGCACGCCACAGAGCATTTGATGTGCGGAAACAGGTATATCTTCGTTTTCGTGGTGTTTTCAGCTGAGATATGCATTTTCAGTGATAATCTTCATGATTCTGCTGTTACAAGTGTGCAGAATCACCGAAATCGCTGTTTTCGTGCTATTGAATACGAAAAACATGTTTTCTGGTGTTTTCAGCACGCCACAGAGCGCTTGACATGCGGAAACTGCGATATCTTCGGTATCGTTGTTGTTTCCAGCTGAGATATGCATTTTCAGTGATAATCTTCATGATTCTGCTGTTACAAGAGTGCAGAATCACCGAAATCGCTGTTTTCGTGCTTTTGAACGCGAAAAACACGTTTTCTGGTGTTTTCAGCACGCCACAGAGCGTTTGACATGCGGAAACTGCGACATCTTCGGTATCGTTGTTGTTTCCAGCTGAGATATGCATTTTCAGCGATAATCTTCATGATTCTGCTGTTACAAGTGTGCAGAAACACCGAAATCGCTGTTTTCGTGCTTTTGAATGCGAAAAACACGTTTTCTGGTGTTTTCAGCACGCCACAGAGCGTTTGACATGCGGAAACTGCGATATCTTCGGTATCGTTGGGTTTCCAGCTGAGACATGCATTTTCAGTGATAATCTTCATGATTCTGCTGTTACAAGTGTGCAGAATCACCGAAATCGCTGTTTTCGTGCTTATGAATGCGAAAAACACGTTTTCAGGTGTTTTCAGCACGCCACAGAGCGTTTGACATGCGGAAACTGCGATATCTTCGGTATCGTTGGGTTTCCAGCTGAGATATGCATTTTCAGTGATAATCTTCATGATTCTGCTGTTACAAGTGTGCAGAATCACCGAAATCGCTGTTTTCGTGCTATTGAATGCGACAAACACGTTTTCTAGTGTTCTCAGCACCCGACAGTGCGTTTGATGTGCGGAAACAGGGATATCTTCGTTTTCGTGTGGTTTCCAGCTGAGATATGCATTTTCAGTGATAATCTTCATGATTCTGCTGTTACAAGTGTGCAGAATCACTGAAATCGCTGTTTGCGTGCTATTGAATGCGAAAAACACGTTTTCTGGTGTTTTCAGCACGCCACAGAGCGTTTGACATGCGGAAACTGCGACATCTTCGGTATCGTTGTTGTTTCCAGCTGAGATATGCATTTTCAGTGATAATCTTCATGATTCTGCTGCTACAGGTGTGCAGAATCACCGAAATCGCTGTTTTCGTGCTATTGAATGCGAAAAACACGTTTTCTGTTGTTTTCAGCACTCCACAGTGCGTTTGATATACGGAAACTGCCATATCTTCGGTATCGTTGTTGTTTCCAGCTGACATATGCATTTTCAGTGATAATCTTCATGATTCTGCTGTTACAAGTGTGCAGAATCACCGAAATCGCTGTTTTTGTGCTATTGAATGCGAAAAACATGTTTTCTGGTGTTTTCAGCACGCCACAGAGCATTTGATGTGCGGAAACAGGTATATCTTCGTTTTCGTGGTGTTTTCAGCTGAGATATGCATTTTCAGTGATAATCTTCATGATTCTGCTGTTACAAGTGTGCAGAATCACCGAAATCGCTGTTTTCGTGCTTAAGAATGCGAAAAACACGTTTTCTGGTGTTTTCAGCACGCCACAGAGCGTTTGATATGCGGAAACTGCCATATCTTCGGTATCGTTGTTGTTTCCAGCTGAGATATGCATTTTCAGTGATAATCTTCATGATTCAGCTGTTAGAAGTGTGCAGAATCACTGAAATCGCTGTTTGCGTGCTATTGAATGCGAAAAACACGTTTTCTGGTGTTTTCAGCCCTCCACAGTGCGTTTGATATGCGGAAACTGCCATATCTACGGTATCGTTGTTGTTTCCAGCTGCGATATGCATTTTCTACGATAATCTTCGAGTTTCTTCTGTGACAAGTGTGCAGAATCACCGAAATCGCTGTTTTTGTGCTATTGAATGCGAAAAACACGTTTTCTGGTGTTATCAGCACTCCACAGTGCGTTTGATATGCGGAAACTGCCATATCTTCGGTATCGTTGTTGTTTCCAGCTGAGATATGCATTTTCAGTGATAATCTTCATGATTCAGCTGTTAGAAGTGTGCAGTATAACCGAAATCGCTGTTTGCGTGCTATTGAATGCGAAAAACACGTTTTCTGGTGTTTTCAGCACGCCACAGAGCGTTTGACATGCGGAAACTGCGATATCTTCGGTATCGTTTTGTTTCCAGCTGAGATATGCATTTTCAGCGATAATCTTCATGATTCTGCTGTTACAAGTGTGCAGAAACACCGAAATCGCTGTTTTCGTGCTTTTGAATGCGAAAAACACGTTTTCTGGTGTTTTCAGCACGCCACAGAGCGTTTGACATGCGGAAACTGCGATATCTTCGGTATCGTTGGGTTTCCAGCTGAGATATGCATTTTCAGTGATAATCTTCATGATTCTGCTGCTACTAGTGTGCAGAATCACCGAAAACGCTGTTTGCGTGCTATTGAATGCGAAAAACACGTTTTCTGGTGTTTTCAGCACGCCACAGAGCGTTTGACATGCGGAAACTGCGATATCTTCGGTATCGTTGTTGTTTCCAGCTGAGATATGCATTTTCAGTGATAATCTTCATGATTCTGCTGCTACTAGTGTGCAGAATCACCGAAAACGCTGTTTGCGTGCTATTGAATGCGAAAAACACGTTTTCTGGTGTTTTCAGCACGCCACAGAGCGTTTGACATGCGGAAACTGCGATATCTTCGGTATCGTTGGGTTTCCAGCTGAGATATGCATTTTCAGTGATAATCTTCATGATTCTGCTGTGACAAGTGTGCAGAATCACAGAAATCGCTGTTTTCGTGCAATTGAATGCGAAAAACACGTTTTCTGGTGTTTTCAGCACGCCACAGAGCGTTTGACATGCGGAAACTGCGATATCTTCGGTATCGTTGGGTTCCCAGCTGAGATATGCATTTTCAGTGATATTCTTCATGATTCGGCTGTTACAAGTGTGCAGAATCACTGAAATCGCTGTTTGCGTGCTATTGAATGCGAAAAACACGTTTTCTGGTGTTTTCAGCACGCCACAGAGCGTTTGACATGCGGAAACAGCGATATCTTCGGTATCGTTGGGTTTCCAGCTGAGATATGCATTTTCTACGATAATCTTCGAGTTTCTTCTGTGACAAGTGTGCAGAATCACCGAAATCGCTGTTTTCGTGCTATTGAATGCGAAAAACACGTTTTCTGGTGTTTTCAGCACGCCACAGAGCGTTTGACATGCGGAAACTGCGACATCTTCGGTATCGTTGTTGTTTCCAGCTGAGATATGCATTTTCAGTGATAATCTTCATGATTCTGCTGCTACAAGTGTGCAGAATCACCGAAATCGCTGTTTTCGTGCTATTGAATGCGAAAAACACGTTTTCTGTTGTTTTCAGCACTCCACAGTGCGTTTGATATACGGAAACTGCCATATCTTCGGTATCGTTGTTGTTTCCAGCTGACATATGCATTTTCAGTGATAATCTTCATGATTCTGCTGTTACAAGTGTGCAGAATCACCGAAATCGCTGTTTTTGTGCTATTGAATGCGAAAAACATGTTTTCTGGTGTTTTCAGCACGCCACAGAGCATTTGATGTGCGGAAACAGGTATATCTTCGTTTTCGTGGTGTTTTCAGCTGAGATATGCATTTTCAGTGATAATCTTCATGATTCTGCTGTTACAAGTGTGCAGAATCACCGAAATCGCTGTTTTCGTGCTATTGAATGCGAAAAACACGTTTTCTGGTGTTATCAGCACTCCACAGTGCGTTTGATATGCGGAAACTGCCATATCTTCGGTATCGTTGTTGTTTCCAGCTGAGATATGCATTTTCAGTGATAATCTTCATGATTCAGCTGTTAGAAGTGTGCAGTATAACCGAAATCGCTGTTTGCGTGCTATTGAATGCGAAAAACACGTTTTCTGGTGTTTTCAGCACGCCACAGAGCGTTTGACATGCGGAAACTGCGATATCTTCGGTATCGTTTTGTTTCCAGCTGAGATATGCATTTTCAGCGATAATCTTCATGATTCTGCTGTTACAAGTGTGCAGAAACACCGAAATCGCTGTTTTCGTGCTTTTGAATGCGAAAAACACGTTTTCTGGTGTTTTCAGCACGCCACAGAGCGTTTGACATGCGGAAACTGCGATATCTTCGGTATCGTTGGGTTTCCAGCTGAGATATGCATTTTCAGTGATAATCTTCATGATTCTGCTGCTACTAGTGTGCAGAATCACCGAAAACGCTGTTTGCGTGCTATTGAATGCGAAAAACACGTTTTCTAGTGTTTTCAGCACGCCACAGAGCGTTTGACATGCGGAAACTGCGATATCTTCGGTATCGTTTTGTTTCCAGCTGAGATATGCATTTTCGGCGATAATCTTCATGATTCTGCTGTTACAAGTGTGCAGAAACACCGAAATCGCTGTTTGCGTGCTATTGAATGCGAAAAACACGTTTTCTGGTGTTTTCAGCACGCCACAGAGCGTTTGACATGCGGAAACTGCGATATCTTCGGTATCGTTGGGTTTCCAGCTGAGATATGCATTTTCAGTGATAATCTTCATGATTCTGCTGTGACAAGTGTGCAGAATCACAGAAATCGCTGTTTTCGTGCAATTGAATGCGAAAAACACGTTTTCTGGTGTTTTCAGCACGCCACAGAGCGTTTGACATGCGGAAACTGCGATATCTTCGGTATCGTTGGGTTCCCATCTGAGATATGCATTTTCAGTGATATTCTTCATGATTCTGCTGTTACAAGTGTGCAGAATCACCGAAATCGCTGTTTTTGTGCTATTGAATGCGAAAAACACGTTTTCTGGTGTTTTCAGCACTCCACAGTGCGTTTGATATGCGGAAACTGCGATATCTTCGGTATCGTTTTGTTTCCAGCTGAGATATGCATTTTCAGTGATAATCTTCATGATTCTGCAGTTACAAGTGTGCAGAATCACCGAAATCGCTGTTTTCGTGCTTTTGAATGCGAAAAACACATTTCCTGGTGTTTTCAGCACTCCACAGAGCGTTTGACATGCGGAAACTGCGATATCTTCGGTATCGTTGTTGTTTCCAGCTGAGATATGCATTTTCTACGATAATCTTCGAGTTTCTTCTGTGACAAGTGTGCAGAATCACAGAAATCGCTGTTTTCGTGCTATTGAATGCGAAAATCACGTTTTCTGGTGTTTTCAGCACGCCACAGAGCGTTTGACATGCGGAAACTGCGATATCTTCGGTATCGTTGGGTTTCCAGCTGAGATATTCAATTTCAGTGATAATCTTCGTGATTCTGCTGTTACAAGTGTGCAGAATCACTGAAATCGCTGTTTTCGTGCTATTGAATGCGAAAAACATGTTTTCTGGTGTTTTCAGCACTCCACAGAGCGTTTGATGTGCGGAAACAGGGATATCTTCGTTTTGGTGGGGTTTCCAGCTGAGATATGCTTTCTCAGTGATAATCTTCATGATTCTGCTGTTAGAAGTGAGCAGAATCACCTAAATCGCTGTTTTCGTGCTATTGAAGCGAAAAACATGTTTTCTGGTGTTTTCAGCACGTCACAGAGCGTTTGACAAGCGGAAACAGCGATATCTTCGGTATCGTTGGGTTTCCAGCTGTGATATGCATTTTCAGTGATAATCTTCATGATTGTGCTGCTACAAGTGTGCAGAATCACCGAAATCGCTGTTTTCGTGCTATTGAATGCGAAAAACATGTTTTCTGGTGTTTTCAGCACGCCACAGAGCGTTTGACATGCGGAAACTGCGATATCTTCGGTATCGTTGTTGTTTCCAGCTGAGATATGCATTTTCTACGATAATCTTCGAGTTTCTTCTGTGACAAGTGTGCAGAATCACCGATATCGCTGTTTTCGTGCTATTGAATGCGAAAAACACGTTTTCTGGTGTTTTCAGCACTCCACAGTGCGCTTGATATGCGGGAACTGCCATATCTTCGGTATCGATGTTGTTTCCAGCTGAGATATGCATTTTCAGTGATAATCTTCATGATTCTGCTGTTACAAGTGTGCAGAATCACTGAAATCGCTGTTTGCGTGCTATTGAATGCGAAAAACACGTTTTCTGGTGTTTTCAGCACGCCACAGAGCTTTTGACATGCGGAAACTGCGATATCTTCGGTATCGGTGGGTTTCCAGCTGAGATATGCATTTTCAGTGATAATCTTCATGATTCTGCTGTTACAAGTGTGCAGAATCACCGAAATCGCTGTTTTCGTGCTATTGAATGCGAAAAACACGTTTTCTAGTGTTCTCAGCACCCGACAGTGCGTTTGATGTGCGGAAACAGGGATATCTTCGTTTTCGTGGGGTTTCCAGCTGAGATATGCATTTTCAGTGATAATCTTCATGATTCTGCTGTTACAAGTGTGCAGAATCACTGAAATCGCTGTTTGCGTGCTATTGAATGCGAAAAACACGTTTTCTGGTGTTTTCAGCACGCCACAGAGCGTTTGACATGCGGAAACTGCGATATCTTCGGTATCGTTGGGTTTCCAGCTGAGATATGCATTTTCAGTGATAATCTTCATGATTCTGCTGTTACAAGTGTGCAGAATCACCGAAATCGCTGTTTTCGTGCTATTGAATGCGAAAAACACGTTTTCTAGTGTTCTCAGCACCCGACAGTGCGTTTGATGTGCGGAAACAGGGATATCTTCGTTTTAGTGGGGTTTCCAGCTGAGATATGCATTTTCAGTGATAATCTTTATGATTCGGCTGTTACAAGTGTGCAGAATCACTGAAATCGCTGTTTGCGTGCTATTGAATGCGAAAAACACGTTTTCTGGTGTTTTCAGCACGCCACAGAGCGTTTGACATGCGGAAACAGCGATATCTTCGGTATCGTTGGGTTTCCAGCTGAGATATGCATTTTCTACGATAATCTTCGAGTTTCTTCTGTGACAAGTGTGCAGAATCACCGAAATCGCTGTTTTCGTGCTATTGAATGCGAAAAACACGTTTTCTGTTGTTTTCAGCACTCCACAGTGCGTTTGATATACGGAAACTGCCATATCTTCGGTATCGTTGTTGTTTCCAGCTGAGATATGCATTTTCAGTGATAATCTTCATGATTCTGCTGTTACAAGTGTGCAGAATCACCGAAATCGCTGTTTTTGTGCTATTGAATGCGAAAAACATGTTTTCTGGTGTTTTCAGCACGCCACAGAGCATTTGATGTGCGGAAACAGGTATATCTTCGTTTTCGTGGTGTTTTCAGCTGAGATATGCATTTTCAGTGATAATCTTCATGATTCTGCTGTTACAAGTGTGCAGAATCACCGAAATCGCTGTTTTCGTGCTATTGAATACGAAAAACATGTTTTCTGGTGTTTTCAGCACGCCACAGAGCGCTTGACATGCGGAAACTGCGATATCTTCGGTATCGTTGTTGTTTCCAGCTGAGATATGCATTTTCAGTGATAATCTTCATGATTCTGCTGTTACAAGAGTGCAGAATCACCGAAATCGCTGTTTTCGTGCTTTTGAACGCGAAAAACACGTTTTCTGGTGTTTTCAGCACGCCACAGAGCGTTTGACATGCGGAAACTGCGACATCTTCGGTATCGTTGTTGTTTCCAGCTGAGATATGCATTTTCAGTGATAATCTTCATGATTCTGCTGTTACAAGTGTGCAGAATCACCGAAATCGCTGTTTTCGTGCTATTGAATGCGAAAAACACGTTTTCTAGTGTTCTCAGCACCCGACAGTGCGTTTGATGTGCGGAAACAGGGATATCTTCGTTTTAGTGGGGTTTCCAGCTGAGATATGCATTTTCAGTGATAATCTTTATGATTCGGCTGTTACAAGTGTGCAGAATCACTGAAATCGCTGTTTGCGTGCTATTGAATGCGAAAAACACGTTTTCTGGTGTTTTCAGCACGCCACAGAGCGTTTGACATGCGGAAACAGCGATATCTTCGGTATCGTTGGGTTTCCAGCTGAGATATGCATTTTCTACGATAATCTTCGAGTTTCTTCTGTGACAAGTGTGCAGAATCACCGAAATCGCTGTTTTCGTGCTATTGAATGCGAAAAACACGTTTTCTGTTGTTTTCAGCACTCCACAGTGCGTTTGATATACGGAAACTGCCATATCTTCGGTATCGTTGTTGTTTCCAGCTGAGATATACATTTTCAGTGATAATCTTCATGATTCTGCTGTTACAAGTGTGCAGAATCACCGAAATCTCTGTTTTAGTGCTACTGAATGCGAAAAACACGTTTTCTGGTGTTTTCAGCACTCCACAGTGCGTTTGATATGCGGAAACTGCCATATCTTCGGTATCGTTGTTGTTTCCAACTGAGATATGCATTTTCAGTGATAATCTTCATGATTCTGCTGTTACAAGTGTGCAGAAACACCGAAATCGCTGTTTTTGTGCTATTGAATGCGAAAAACATGTTTTCTGGTGTTTTCAGCACGCCACAGAGCATTTGATGTGCGGAAACAGGTATATCTTCGTTTTCGTGGTGTTTTCAGCTGAGATATGCATTTTCAGTGATAATCTTCATGATTCTGCTGTTACAAGTGTGCAGAATCACCGAAATCGCTGTTTTCGTGCTATTGAATACGAAAAACATGTTTTCTGGTGTTTTCAGCACGCCACAGAGCGCTTGACATGCGGAAACTGCGATATCTTCGGTATCGTTGTTGTTTCCAGCTGAGATATGCATTTTCAGTGATAATCTTCATGATTCTGCTGTTACAAGAGTGCAGAATCACCGAAATCGCTGTTTTCGTGCTTTTGAACGCGAAAAACACGTTTTCTGGTGTTTTCAGCACGCCACAGAGCGTTTGACATGCGGAAACTGCGACATCTTCGGTATCGTTGTTGTTTCCAGCTGAGATATGCATTTTCAGTGATAATCTTCATGATTCTGCTGCTACAAGTGTGCAGAATCACCGAAATCATTGTTTGCGTGCTATTGAATGCGAAAAACACGTTTTCTGGTGTTTGCAGCACGCCACAGAGCGTTTGACATGCGGAAACTGCGATATTTTCGGTATCGTTGGGTTTCCAGCTGAGACATGCATTTTCAGTGATAATCTTCATGATTCTGCTGTTACAAGTGTGCAGAATCACCGAAATCGCTGTTTTCGTGCTTATGAATGCGAAAAACACGTTTTCTGGTGTTTTCAGCACGCCACAGAGCGTTTGACATGCGGAAACAGCGATATCTTCGGTATCGTTGGGTTTCCAGCTGAGATATGCATTTTCTACGATAATCTTCGAGTTTCTTCTGTGACAAGTGTGCAGAATCACCGAAATCGCTGTTTTCGTGCTATTGAATGCGAAAAACACGTTTTCTGGTGTTTTCAGCACGCCACAGAGCGTTTGACATGCGGAAACTGCGACATCTTCGGTATCGTTGTTGTTTCCAGCTGAGATATGCATTTTCAGTGATAATCTTCATGATTCTGCTGCTACAAGTGTGCAGAATCACCGAAATCATTGTTTGCGTGCTATTGAATGCGAAAAACACGTTTTCTGGTGTTTGCAGCACGCCACAGAGCGTTTGACATGCGGAAACTGCGATATTTTCGGTATCGTTGGGTTTCCAGCTGAGACATGCATTTTCAGTGATAATCTTCATGATTCTGCTGTTACAAGTGTGCAGAATCACCGAAATCGCTGTTTTCGTGCTTATGAATGCGAAAAACACGTTTTCTGGTGTTTTCAGCACGCCACAGAGCGTTTGACATGCGGAAACTGCGATATCTTCGGTATCGTTGTTGTTTCCAGCTGAGATATGCATTTCAGTGATAATCTTCATGATTCTGCTGTTACAGGTGTGCAGAATCACCGAAATCGCAGCTTTTGTGCTATTGAATGCGAAAAACACGTTTTCTGGTGTTTTCAGCCCTCCACAGTGCGTTTGATATGCGGAAACTGCCATATCTACGGTATCGTTGTTGTTTCCAGCTGCGATATGCATTTTCTACGATAATCTTCGAGTTTCTTCTGTGACAAGTGTGCAGAATCACCGAAATCGCTGTTTTCGTACTATTGAATGCGAAAAACACGTTTTCTGGTGTTATCAGCACTCCACAGTGCGTTTGATATGCGGAAACTGCCATATCTTCGGTATCGTTGTTGTTTCCAGCTGAGATATGCATTTTCAGTGATAATCTTCATGATTCAGCTGTTAGAAGCGTGCAGTATAACCGAAATCGCTGTTTGCGTGCTATTGATTGCGAAAAACACGTTTTCTGGTGTTCTCAGCACGCCACAGAGCGTTTGACATGCGGAAACTGCGATATCTTCGGTATCGTTTTGTTTCCAGCTGAGATATGCATTTTCAGCGATAATCTTCATGATTCTGCTGTTACAAGTGTGCAGATACACCGAAATCGCTGTTTTCGTGCTTTTGAATGCGAAAAACACGTTTTCTGGTGTTTTCAGCACGCCACAGAGCGTTTGACATGCGGAAACTGCGATATCTTCGGTATCGTTTTGTTTCCTGCTGAGATATGCATTTTCAGCGATAATCTTCATGATTCTGCTGTTACAAGTGTGCAGAATCACCGAAATCGCTGTATTCGTGCTATTGAATGCGAAAAACATGTTTTCTGGTATTTTCAGCACGCCACAGAGCGTTTGACAAGCGGAAACTGCGATATCTTCGGTATCGTTGGGTTTCCAGCTGAGATATGCATTTTCAGTGATAATCTTCATGATTCTGCTGTTACAAGTGTGCAGAATCACCGAAATCGCTGTTTTCGTGCTACTGAATGCGAAATACATGTTTTCTGGTGTTTTCAGCACGCCACAGAGCGTTTGACATGCGGAAACTGCGATATCTTCGGTATCGTTGTTGTTTCCAGCTGAGATATGCATTTTCTACGATAATCTTCGAGTTTCTTCGGTGACAAGTGTGCAGAATCACCGAAATCGCTGTTTTCGTGCTATTGAATGCGAAAAACACGTTTTCTGGTGTTTTCAGCACCCGACAGTGCGTTTGATATGCGGAAACTGCGATATCTTCGGTATCGTTGTTGTTTCCAGCTGAGATATGCATTTTCAGTGATAATCTTCACGTTTCTGCTGTTACAAGTGTGCCGAATCACCGAAATCGCTGTTTGCGTGCTATTGAATGCGAAAATCTCGTTTTCAGGTGTTTTCAGCACGCCACAGAGCGTTTGACATGCGGAAACTGCGATATCTTCGGTATCGTAGGGTTTCCAGCTGAGATATGCATTTTCAGTGCTAATCTTCATGATTCTGCTGTTGCAAGTGTGCAGAATCACAGAAATCGCTGTTTTCGTGCTTTTGAATGCGCAAAACACGTTTTCTGGTGTTTTCAGCACACCACAGAGCGTTTGACATGCGGAAACTGCGATATCTTCGGTATCGTTGTTGTTTCCAGCTGAGATATGCATTTTCGTTGATAATCTTCATGATTCTGCTGTTACAAGTGTGCAGAATCACCGAAATCGCAGTGTGCGTGCTATTGAATGCGAAAAACACGTTTTCTGGTGTTTTCAGCACGCCACAGAACGTTTGACATGCGGAAACTGCGATATCTTCGGTCGCGTTGGGTTTCCAGCTGAGATATGCATTTTCAGTGATAATCTTCAGGATTCTGCTGTTACAAGTGTGGAGAATCACCGAAATCGCTGTTTTCGTGCTACTGAATGCGAAAAACACGTTTTCTGGTGTTTTCAGCACGCCACAGAGCGTTTGACATGCGGAAACTGCGATATCTTCGGTATCGTTGGGTTTCCAGCTGAGATATGCATTTTCAGTGATAATCTTCATGATTCTGCTGTGACAAGTGTGCAGAATCACAGAAATCGCTGTTTCCGTGCAATTGAATGCGAAAAACACGTTTTCTGGTGTTTTCAGCACGCCACAGAGCGTTTGACATGCGGAAACTGCGATATCTTCGGTATCGTTGGGTTCCCATCTGAGATATGCATTTTCAGTGATATTCTTTATGATTCTGCTGTTACAAGTGTGCAGAATCACCGAAATCGCTGTTTTTGTGCTATTGAATGCGAAAAACACGTTTTCTGGTGTTTTCAGCACTCCACAGTGCGTTTGATATGCGGAAACTGCGATATCTTCGGTATCGTTTTGTTTCCAGCTGAGATATGCATTTTCAGTGATAATCTTCATGATTCTGCAGTTACAAGTGTGCAGAATCACCGAAATCGCTGTTTTCGTGCTTTTGAATGCGAAAAACACATTTCCTGGTGTTTTCAGCACTCCACAGAGCGTTTGACATGCGGAAACTGCGATATCTTCGGTATCGTTGTTGTTTCCAGCTGAGATATGCATTTTCTACGATAATCTTCGAGTTTCTTCTGTGACAAGTGTGCAGAATCACAGAAATCGCTGTTTTCGTGCTATTGAATGCGAAAATCACGTTTTCTGGTGTTTTCAGCACGCCACAGAGCGTTTGACATGCGGAAACTGCGATATCTTCGGTATCGTTGGGTTTCCAGCTGAGATATTCAATTTCAGTGATAATCTTCGTGATTCTGCTGTTACAAGTGTGCAGAATCACTGAAATCGCTGTTTTCGTGCTATTGAATGCGAAAAACATGTTTTCTGGTGTTTTCAGCACTCCACAGAGCGTTTGATGTGCGGAAACAGGGATATCTTCGTTTTGGTGGGGTTTCCAGCTGAGATATGCTTTCTCAGTGATAATCTTCATGATTCTGCTGTTAGAAGTGAGCAGAATCACCTAAATCGCTGTTTTCGTGCTATTGAAGCGAAAAACATGTTTTCTGGTGTTTTCAGCACGTCACAGAGCGTTTGACAAGCGGAAACAGCGATATCTTCGGTATCGTTGGGTTTCCAGCTGTGATATGCATTTTCAGTGATAATCTTCATGATTGTGCTGCTACAAGTGTGCAGTATCACCGAAATCGCTGTTTTCGTGCTATTGAATGCGAAAAACATGTTTTCTGGTGTTTTCAGCACGCCACAGAGCGTTTGACATGCGGAAACTGCTATATCTTCGGTATCGTTGTTGTTTCCAGCTGAGATATGCATTTTCTACGATAATCTTCGAGTTTCTTCTGTGACAAGTGTGCAGAATCACCGATATCGCTGTTTTCGTGCTATTGAATGCGAAAAACACGTTTTCTGGTGTTTTCAGCACTCCACAGTGCGCTTGATATGCGGGAACTGCCATATCTTCGGTATCGATGTTGTTTCCAGCTGAGATATGCATTTTCAGTGATAATCTTCATGATTCTGCTGTTACAAGTGTGCAGAATCACTGAAATCGCTGTTTGCGTGCTATTGAATGCGAAAAACACGTTTTCTGGTGTTTTCAGCACGCCACAGAGCTTTTGACATGCGGAAACTGCGATATCTTCGGTATCGGTGGGTTTCCAGCTGAGATATGCATTTTCAGTGATAATCTTCATGATTCTGCTGTTACAAGTGTGCAGAATCACCGAAATCGCTGTTTTCGTGCTATTGAATGCGAAAAACACGTTTTCTAGTGTTCTCAGCACCCGACAGTGCGTTTGATGTGCGGAAACAGGGATATCTTCGTTTTCGTGGGGTTTCCAGCTGAGATATGCATTTTCAGTGATAATCTTCATGATTCTGCTGTTACAAGTGTGCAGAATCACTGAAATCGCTGTTTGCGTGCTATTGAATGCGAAAAACACGTTTTCTGGTGTTTTCAGCACGCCACAGAGCGTTTGACATGCGGAAACTGCGATATCTTCGGTATCGTTGGGTTTCCAGCTGAGATATGCATTTTCAGTGATAATCTTCATGATTCTGCTGTTACAAGTGTGCAGAATCACCGAAATCGCTGTTTTCGTGCTATTGAATGCGAAAAACACGTTTTCTAGTGTTCTCAGCACCCGACAGTGCGTTTGATGTGCGGAAACAGGGATATCTTCGTTTTAGTGGGGTTTCCAGCTGAGATATGCATTTTCAGTGATAATCTTTATGATTCGGCTGTTACAAGTGTGCAGAATCACTGAAATCGCTGTTTGCGTGCTATTGAATGCGAAAAACACGTTTTCTGGTGTTTTCAGCACGCCACAGAGCGTTTGACATGCGGAAACAGCGATATCTTCGGTATCGTTGGGTTTCCAGCTGAGATATGCATTTTCTACGATAATCTTCGAGTTTCTTCTGTGACAAGTGTGCAGAATCACCGAAATCGCTGTTTTCGTGCTATTGAATGCGAAAAACACGTTTTCTGTTGTTTTCAGCACTCCACAGTGCGTTTGATATACGGAAACTGCCATATCTTCGGTATCGTTGTTGTTTCCAGCTGAGATATACATTTTCAGTGATAATCTTCATGATTCTGCTGTTACAAGTGTGCAGAATCACCGAAATCGCTGTTTTAGTGCTACTGAATGCGAAAAACACGTTTTCTGGTGTTTTCAGCACTCCACAGTGCGTTTGATATGCGGAAACTGCCATATCTTCGGTATCGTTGTTGTTTCCAGCTGAGATATGCATTTTCAGTGATAATCTTCATGATTCTGCTGTTACAAGTGTGCAGAATCACCGAAATCGCTGTTTTTGTGCTATTGAATGCGAAAAACATGTTTTCTGGTGTTTTCAGCACGCCACAGAGCATTTGATGTGCGGAAACAGGTATATCTTCGTTTTCGTGGTGTTTTCAGCTGAGATATGCATTTTCAGTGATAATCTTCATGATTCTGCTGTTACAAGTGTGCAGAATCACCGAAATCGCTGTTTTCGTGCTATTGAATGCGAAAAACACGTTTTCTGTTGTTTTCAGCACTCCACAGTGCGTTTGATATACGGAAACTGCCATATCTTCGGTATCGTTGTTGTTTCCAGCTGAGATATACATTTTCAGTGATAATCTTCATGATTCTGCTGTTACAAGTGTGCAGAATCACCGAAATCGCTGTTTTAGTGCTACTGAATGCGAAAAACACGTTTTCTGGTGTTTTCAGCACTCCACAGTGCGTTTGATATGCGGAAACTGCCATATCTTCGGTATCGTTGTTGTTTCCAGCTGAGATATGCATTTTCAGTGATAATCTTCATGATTCTGCTGTTACAAGTGTGCAGAATCACCGAAATCGCTGTTTTTGTGCTATTGAATGCGAAAAACATGTTTTCTGGTGTTTTCAGCACGCCACAGAGCATTTGATGTGCGGAAACAGGTATATCTTCGTTTTCGTGGTGTTTTCAGCTGAGATATGCATTTTCAGTGATAATCTTCATGATTCTGCTGTTACAAGTGTGCAGAATCACCGAAATCGCTGTTTTCGTGCTATTGAATACGAAAAACATGTTTTCTGGTGTTTTCAGCACGCCACAGAGCGCTTGACATGCGGAAACTGCGATATCTTCGGTATCGTTGTTGTTTCCAGCTGAGATATGCATTTTCAGTGATAATCTTCATGATTCTGCTGTTACAAGAGTGCAGAATCACCGAAATCGCTGTTTTCGTGCTTTTGAACGCGAAAAACACGTTTTCTGGTGTTTTCAGCACGCCACAGAGCGTTTGACATGCGGAAACTGCGACATCTTCGGTATCGTTGTTGTTTCCAGCTGAGATATGCATTTTCAGTGATAATCTTCATGATTCTGCTGTTACAAGTGTGCAGAATCACCGAAATCGCTGTTTTCGTGCTATTGAATGCGAAAAACACGTTTTCTAGTGTTCTCAGCACCCGACAGTGCGTTTGATGTGCGGAAACAGGGATATCTTCGTTTTAGTGGGGTTTCCAGCTGAGATATGCATTTTCAGTGATAATCTTTATGATTCGGCTGTTACAAGTGTGCAGAATCACTGAAATCGCTGTTTGCGTGCTATTGAATGCGAAAAACACGTTTTCTGGTGTTTTCAGCACGCCACAGAGCGTTTGACATGCGGAAACAGCGATATCTTCGGTATCGTTGGGTTTCCAGCTGAGATATGCATTTTCTACGATAATCTTCGAGTTTCTTCTGTGACAAGTGTGCAGAATCACCGAAATCGCTGTTTTCGTGCTATTGAATGCGAAAAACACGTTTTCTGTTGTTTTCAGCACTCCACAGTGCGTTTGATATACGGAAACTGCCATATCTTCGGTATCGTTGTTGTTTCCAGCTGAGATATACATTTTCAGTGATAATCTTCATGATTCTGCTGTTACAAGTGTGCAGAATCACCGAAATCGCTGTTTTAGTGCTACTGAATGCGAAAAACACGTTTTCTGGTGTTTTCAGCACTCCACAGTGCGTTTGATATGCGGAAACTGCCATATCTTCGGTATCGTTGTTGTTTCCAACTGAGATATGCATTTTCAGTGATAATCTTCATGATTCTGCTGTTACAAGTGTGCAGAATCACCGAAATCGCTGTTTTTGTGCTATTGAATGCGAAAAACACGTTTTCTAGTGTTCTCAGCACCCGACAGTGCGTTTGATGTGCGGAAACAGGGATATCTTCGTTTTAGTGGGGTTTCCAGCTGAGATATGCATTTTCAGTGATAATCTTTATGATTCGGCTGTTACAAGTGTGCAGAATCACTGAAATCGCTGTTTGCGTGCTATTGAATGCGAAAAACACGTTTTCTGGTGTTTTCAGCACGCCACAGAGCGTTTGACATGCGGAAACAGCGATATCTTCGGTATCGTTGGGTTTCCAGCTGAGATATGCATTTTCTACGATAATCTTCGAGTTTCTTCTGTGACAAGTGTGCAGAATCACCGAAATCGCTGTTTTCGTGCTATTGAATGCGAAAAACACGTTTTCTGTTGTTTTCAGCACTCCACAGTGCGTTTGATATACGGAAACTGCCATATCTTCGGTATCGTTGTTGTTTCCAGCTGAGATATACATTTTCAGTGATAATCTTCATGATTCTGCTGTTACAAGTGTGCAGAATCACCGAAATCGCTGTTTTAGTGCTACTGAATGCGAAAAACACGTTTTCTGGTGTTTTCAGCACTCCACAGTGCGTTTGATATGCGGAAACTGCCATATCTTCGGTATCGTTGTTGTTTCCAGCTGAGATATGCATTTTCAGTGATAATCTTCATGATTCTGCTGTTACAAGTGTGCAGAATCACCGAAATCGCTGTTTTTGTGCTATTGAATGCGAAAAACATGTTTTCTGGTGTTTTCAGCACGCCACAGAGCATTTGATGTGCGGAAACAGGTATATCTTCGTTTTCGTGGTGTTTTCAGCTGAGATATGCATTTTCAGTGATAATCTTCATGATTCTGCTGTTACAAGTGTGCAGAATCACCGAAATCGCTGTTTTCGTGCTATTGAATGCGAAAAACACGTTTTCTGTTGTTTTCAGCACTCCACAGTGCGTTTGATATACGGAAACTGCCATATCTTCGGTATCGTTGTTGTTTCCAGCTGAGATATACATTTTCAGTGATAATCTTCATGATTCTGCTGTTACAAGTGTGCAGAATCACCGAAATCGCTGTTTTAGTGCTACTGAATGCGAAAAACACGTTTTCTGGTGTTTTCAGCACTCCACAGTGCGTTTGATATGCGGAAACTGCCATATCTTCGGTATCGTTGTTGTTTCCAGCTGAGATATGCATTTTCAGTGATAATCTTCATGATTCTGCTGTTACAAGTGTGCAGAATCACCGAAATCGCTGTTTTTGTGCTATTGAATGCGAAAAACATGTTTTCTGGTGTTTTCAGCACGCCACAGAGCATTTGATGTGCGGAAACAGGTATATCTTCGTTTTCGTGGTGTTTTCAGCTGAGATATGCATTTTCAGTGATAATCTTCATGATTCTGCTGTTACAAGTGTGCAGAATCACCGAAATCGCTGTTTTCGTGCTATTGAATACGAAAAACATGTTTTCTGGTGTTTTCAGCACGCCACAGAGCGCTTGACATGCGGAAACTGCGATATCTTCGGTATCGTTGTTGTTTCCAGCTGAGATATGCATTTTCAGTGATAATCTTCATGATTCTGCTGTTACAAGAGTGCAGAATCACCGAAATCGCTGTTTTCGTGCTTTTGAACGCGAAAAACACGTTTTCTGGTGTTTTCAGCACGCCACAGAGCGTTTGACATGCGGAAACTGCGACATCTTCGGTATCGTTGTTGTTTCCAGCTGAGATATGCATTTTCAGTGATAATCTTCATGATTCTGCTGTTACAAGTGTGCAGAATCACCGAAATCGCTGTTTTCGTGCTATTGAATGCGAAAAACACGTTTTCTAGTGTTCTCAGCACCCGACAGTGCGTTTGATGTGCGGAAACAGGGATATCTTCGTTTTAGTGGGGTTTCCAGCTGAGATATGCATTTTCAGTGATAATCTTTATGATTCGGCTGTTACAAGTGTGCAGAATCACTGAAATCGCTGTTTGCGTGCTATTGAATGCGAAAAACACGTTTTCTGGTGTTTTCAGCACGCCACAGAGCGTTTGACATGCGGAAACAGCGATATCTTCGGTATCGTTGGGTTTCCAGCTGAGATATGCATTTTCTACGATAATCTTCGAGTTTCTTCTGTGACAAGTGTGCAGAATCACCGAAATCGCTGTTTTCGTGCTATTGAATGCGAAAAACACGTTTTCTGTTGTTTTCAGCACTCCACAGTGCGTTTGATATACGGAAACTGCCATATCTTCGGTATCGTTGTTGTTTCCAGCTGAGATATACATTTTCAGTGATAATCTTCATGATTCTGCTGTTACAAGTGTGCAGAATCACCGAAATCGCTGTTTTAGTGCTACTGAATGCGAAAAACACGTTTTCTGGTGTTTTCAGCACTCCACAGTGCGTTTGATATGCGGAAACTGCCATATCTTCGGTATCGTTGTTGTTTCCAACTGAGATATGCATTTTCAGTGATAATCTTCATGATTCTGCTGTTACAAGTGTGCAGAATCACCGAAATCGCTGTTTTTGTGCTATTGAATGCGAAAAACATGTTTTCTGGTGTTTTCAGCACGCCACAGAGCATTTGATGTGCGGAAACAGGTATATCTTCGTTTTCGTGGTGTTTTCAGCTGAGATATGCATTTTCAGTGATAATCTTCATGATTCTGCTGTTACAAGTGTGCAGAATCACCGAAATCGCTGTTTTCGTGCTATTGAATACGAAAAACATGTTTTCTGGTGTTTTCAGCACGCCACAGAGCGCTTGACATGCGGAAACTGCGATATCTTCGGTATCGTTGTTGTTTCCAGCTGAGATATGCATTTTCAGTGATAATCTTCATGATTCTGCTGTTACAAGAGTGCAGAATCACCGAAATCGCTGTTTTCGTGCTTTTGAACGCGAAAAACACGTTTTCTGGTGTTTTCAGCACGCCACAGAGCGTTTGACATGCGGAAACTGCGACATCTTCGGTATCGTTGTTGTTTCCAGCTGAGATATGCATTTTCAGTGATAATCTTCATGATTCTGCTGCTACAAGTGTGCAGAATCACCGAAATCATTGTTTGCGTGCTATTGAATGCGAAAAACACGTTTTCTGGTGTTTGCAGCACGCCACAGAGCGTTTGACATGCGGAAACTGCGATATTTTCGGTATCGTTGGGTTTCCAGCTGAGACATGCATTTTCAGTGATAATCTTCATGATTCTGCTGTTACAAGTGTGCAGAATCACCGAAATCGCTGTTTTCGTGCTTATGAATGCGAAAAACACGTTTTCTGGTGTTTTCAGCACGCCACAGAGCGTTTGACATGCGGAAACAGCGATATCTTCGGTATCGTTGGGTTTCCAGCTGAGATATGCATTTTCTACGATAATCTTCGAGTTTCTTCTGTGACAAGTGTGCAGAATCACCGAAATCGCTGTTTTCGTGCTATTGAATGCGAAAAACACGTTTTCTGGTGTTTTCAGCACGCCACAGAGCGTTTGACATGCGGAAACTGCGACATCTTCGGTATCGTTGTTGTTTCCAGCTGAGATATGCATTTTCAGTGATAATCTTCATGATTCTGCTGCTACAAGTGTGCAGAATCACCGAAATCATTGTTTGCGTGCTATTGAATGCGAAAAACACGTTTTCTGGTGTTTGCAGCACGCCACAGAGCGTTTGACATGCGGAAACTGCGATATTTTCGGTATCGTTGGGTTTCCAGCTGAGACATGCATTTTCAGTGATAATCTTCATGATTCTGCTGTTACAAGTGTGCAGAATCACCGAAATCGCTGTTTTCGTGCTTATGAATGCGAAAAACACGTTTTCTGGTGTTTTCAGCACGCCACAGAGCGTTTGACATGCGGAAACTGCGATATCTTCGGTATCGTTGTTGTTTCCAGCTGAGATATGCATTTCAGTGATAATCTTCATGATTCTGCTGTTACAGGTGTGCAGAATCACCGAAATCGCAGCTTTTGTGCTATTGAATGCGAAAAACACGTTTTCTGGTGTTTTCAGCCCTCCACAGTGCGTTTGATATGCGGAAACTGCCATATCTACGGTATCGTTGTTGTTTCCAGCTGCGATATGCATTTTCTACGATAATCTTCGAGTTTCTTCTGTGACAAGTGTGCAGAATCACCGAAATCGCTGTTTTCGTACTATTGAATGCGAAAAACACGTTTTCTGGTGTTATCAGCACTCCACAGTGCGTTTGATATGCGGAAACTGCCATATCTTCGGTATCGTTGTTGTTTCCAGCTGAGATATGCATTTTCAGTGATAATCTTCATGATTCAGCTGTTAGAAGCGTGCAGTATAACCGAAATCGCTGTTTGCGTGCTATTGATTGCGAAAAACACGTTTTCTGGTGTTTTCAGCACGCCACAGAGCGTTTGACATGCGGAAACTGCGATATCTTCGGTATCGTTTTGTTTCCAGCTGAGATATGCATTTTCAGCGATAATCTTCATGATTCTGCTGTTACAAGTGTGCAGATACACCGAAATCGCTGTTTTCGTGCTTTTGAATGCGAAAAACACGTTTTCTGGTGTTTTCAGCACGCCACAGAGCGTTTGACATGCGGAAACTGCGATATCTTCGGTATCGTTTTGTTTCCTGCTGAGATATGCATTTTCAGCGATAATCTTCATGATTCTGCTGTTACAAGTGTGCAGAATCACCGAAATCGCTGTATTCGTGCTATTGAATGCGAAAAACATGTTTTCTGGTATTTTCAGCACGCCACAGAGCGTTTGACAAGCGGAAACTGCGATATCTTCGGTATCGTTGGGTTTCCAGCTGAGATATGCATTTTCAGTGATAATCTTCATGATTCTGCTGTTACAAGTGTGCAGAATCACCGAAATCGCTGTTTTCGTGCTACTGAATGCGAAATACATGTTTTCTGGTGTTTTCAGCACGCCACAGAGCGTTTGACATGCGGAAACTGCGATATCTTCGGTATCGTTGTTGTTTCCAGCTGAGATATGCATTTTCTACGATAATCTTCGAGTTTCTTCGGTGACAAGTGTGCAGAATCACCGAAATCGCTGTTTTCGTGCTATTGAATGCGAAAAACACGTTTTCTGGTGTTTTCAGCACCCGACAGTGCGTTTGATATGCGGAAACTGCGATATCTTCGGTATCGTTGTTGTTTCCAGCTGAGATATGCATTTTCAGTGATAATCTTCACGTTTCTGCTGTTACAAGTGTGCCGAATCACCGAAATCGCTGTTTGCGTGCTATTGAATGCGAAAATCTCGTTTTCAGGTGTTTTCAGCACGCCACAGAGCGTTTGACATGCGGAAACTGCGATATCTTCGGTATCGTAGGGTTTCCAGCTGAGATATGCATTTTCAGTGCTAATCTTCATGATTCTGCTGTTGCAAGTGTGCAGAATCACAGAAATCGCTGTTTTCGTGCTTTTGAATGCGCAAAACACGTTTTCTGGTGTTTTCAGCACACCACAGAGCGTTTGACATGCGGAAACTGCGATATCTTCGGTATCGTTGTTGTTTCCAGCTGAGATATGCATTTTCGTTGATAATCTTCATGATTCTGCTGTTACAAGTGTGCAGAATCACCGAAATCGCAGTGTGCGTGCTATTGAATGCGAAAAACACGTTTTCTGGTGTTTTCAGCACGCCACAGAACGTTTGACATGCGGAAACTGCGATATCTTCGGTCGCGTTGGGTTTCCAGCTGAGATATGCATTTTCAGTGATAATCTTCAGGATTCTGCTGTTACAAGTGTGGAGAATCACCGAAATCGCTGTTTTCGTGCTACTGAATGCGAAAAACACGTTTTCTGGTGTATTCAGCACTCCACAGTGCGTTTGATATGCGGAAACTGCGACATCTTCGGTATCGTTGTTGTTTCCAGCTGAGATATGCATTTTCAGTGATAATCTTCACGATTCTGCTCTTACAAGTGTGCCGAATCACCGAAATCGCTGTTTTCGTGCTATTGAATGCGAAAAACACGTTTTCTGGTGTTTTCAGCACCCTACAGTGCGTTTGATGTGCGGAAACAGGGATATCTTCGTTTTCGTGGGGTTTCCAGCTGAGATATGCATTTTCAGTGATAATCTTCATGATTCTGCTGTTACAAGTGTGCAGAAACACCGAAATCGCTGTTTTCGTGCTTTTGAATGCGAAAAACACGTTTTGTGCTGTTTTCAGCACGCCACAGAGCGTTTGACATGCGGAAACTGCGATATCTTCGGTATCGTTGTTGTTTCCAGCTGAGATATGCATTTTCAGTGATAATCTTCGAGTTTCTTTGTTGACAAGTGTGCAGAATCACCGAAATCGCTGTTTTCGTGCTATGGAATGCGAAAAACACGTTTTCTGGTGTTTTCAGCACCCGACAGTGCGTTTGATATGCCTAAACTGCCATATCTTCGGTATTGTTGTTGTTTCCAGCTGAGATATGCATTTTCAGTGATAATCTTCACGATTCTGCTCTTACAAGTGTGCCGAATCACCGAAATCGCTGTTTGCGTGCTATTGAATGCGAAAAACACGTTTTCTGGTGTTTTCAGCACTCCACAGTGCGTTTGATATGCGGAAACTGCGATATCTTCGGTATCGTTGTTGTTTCCAGCTGAGATATGCATTTTCTACGATAATCTTCGAGTTTCTTCTGTGACAAGTGTGCAGAATCACCGAAATCGCTGTTTTCGTGCTACTGAATGAGAAAAACACGTTTTCTGGTGTTTTCAGCACTCCAGAGTGCGTTTGATATGCGGAAACTGCGATATCTTCGGTATCGTTGTTGTTTCCAGCTGAGATATGCATTTTCTACGATAATCTTCGAGTTTCTTCTGTGACAAGTGTGCAGAATCATCGAAATTGCTGTTTTCGTGCTACTGAATGCGAAAAACACGTTTTCTGGTGTTTTCAGCACTCCACAGTGCGTTTGATATGCGGAAACTGCCATATCTTCGGTATCGTTGTTGTTTCCAGCTGAGATATGCATTTTCAGTGATAATCTTCATGATTCTGCTGTTACAAGTGTGCAGAATCAATGAAATGGCTGTTCTCGTGCTATTGAATGCGAAAAACATGTTTTCTGGTATTTTCAGCACGCCACAGAGCGTTTGACAAGCGGAAACTGCGATATCTTCGGTATCGTTGGGTTTCCAGCTGAGATATGCATTTTCAGTGATAATCTTCATGATCCTGCTGTTACAAGTGTGCAGAATCACCGAAATCGCTGTTTTCGTGCTTATGAATGCGAAAAACACGTTTTCTGGTGTTTTCAGCACGCCACAGAGCGTTTGACATGCGGAAACTGCGATATCTTCGGTATCGTTGTTGTTTCCAGCTGAGATATGCATTATCAGTGATAATCTTCATGATTCTGCTGTTACAGGTGTGCAGAATCACCGAAATCGCAGCTTTTGTGCTATTGAATGCGAAAAACACGTTTTCTGGTGTTTTCAGCCCTCCACAGTGCGTTTGATATGCGGAAACTGCCATATCTACGGTATCGTTGTTGTTTCCAGCTGCGATATGCATTTTCTACGATAATCTTCGAGTTTCTTCTGTGACAAGTGTGCAGAATCACCGAAATCGCTGTTTTCGTGCTATTGAATGCGAAAAACACGTTTTCTGGTGTTATCAGCACTCCACAGTGCGTTTGATATGCGGAAACTGCCATATCTTCGGTATCGTTGTTGTTTCCAGCTGAGATATGCATTTTCAGTGATAATCTTCATGATTCAGCTGTTAGAAGTGTGCAGTATAACCGAAATCGCTGTTTGCGTGCTATTGAATGCAAAAAACACGTTTTCTGGTGTTTTCAGCACGCCACAGAGCGTTTGACATGCGGAAACTGCGATATCTTCGGTATCGTTTTGTTTCCAGCTGAGATATGCATTTTCAGCGATAATCTTCATGATTCTGCTGTTACAAGTGTGCAGAAACACCGAAATCGCTGTTTTCGTGCTTTTGAATGCGAAAAACACGTTTTCTGGTGTTTTCAGCACGCCACAGAGCGTTTGACATGCGGAAACTGCGATATCTTCGGTATCGTTGTTGTTTCCAGCTGAGATATGCATTTTCAGTGATAATCTTCATGATTCTGCTGCTACTAGTGTGCAGAATCACCGAAAACGCTGTTTGCGTGCTATTGAATGCGAAAAACACGTTTTCTGGTGTTTTCAGCACGCCACAGAGCGTTTGACATGCGGAAACTGCGATATCTTCGGTATCGTTGGGTTTCCAGCTGAGATATGCATTTTCAGTGATAATCTTCATGATTCTGCTGTGACAAGTGTGCAGAATCACAGAAATCGCTGTTTTCGTGCAATTGAATGCGAAAAACACGTTTTCTGGTGTTTTCAGCACGCCACAGAGCGTTTGACATGCGGAAACTGCGATATCTTCGGTATCGTTGGGTTCCCAGCTGAGATATGCATTTTCAGTGATATTCTTCATGATTCTGCTGTTACAAGTGTGCAGAATCACCGAAATCGCTGTTTTTGTGCTATTGAATGCGAAAAACACGTTTTCTGGTGTTTTCAGCACTCCACAGTGCGTTTGATATGCGGAAACTGCGATATCTTCGGTATCGTTTTTGTTTCCAGCTGAGATATGCATTTTCAGTGATAATCTTCATGATTCTGCAGTTACAAGAGTGCAGAATCACCGAAATCGCTGTTTTCGTGCTTTTGAATGCGAAAAACACATTTCCTGGTGTTTTCAGCACTCCACAGAGCGTTTGACATGCGGAAACTGCGATATCTTCGGTATCGTTGTTGTTTCCAGCTGAGATATGCATTTTCTACGATAATCTTCGAGTTTCTTCTGTGACAAGTGTGCAGAATCACAGAAATCGCTGTTTTCGTGCTATTGAATGCGAAAATCACGTTTTCTGGTGTTTTCAGCACGCCACAGAGCGTTTGACATGCGGAAACTGCGATATCTTCGGTATCGTTGGGTTTCCAGCTGAGATATTCAATTTCAGTGATAATCTTCGTGATTCTGCTGTTACAAGTGTGCAGAATCACTGAAATCGCTGTTTTCGTGCTATTGAATGCGAAAAACATGTTTTCTGGTGTTTTCAGCACTCCACAGAGCGTTTGATGTGCGGAAACAGGGATATCTTCGTTTTGCTGGGGTTTCCGGCTGAGATATGCTTTCTCAGTGATAATCTTCATGATTCTGCTGTTACAAGTGAGCAGAATCACCGAAATCGCGGTTTCGTGCTATTGAAGCGAAAAACATGTTTTCTGGTGTTTTCAGCACGCCACAGAGCGTTTGACATGCGGAAACTGCGATATCTTCGGTATCGTTGGGTTTCCAGCTGTGATATGCATTTTCAGTGATAATCTTCATGATTGTGCTGCTACAAGTGTGCAGAATCACCGAAATCGCTGTTTTCGTGCTATTGAATGCGAAAAACATGTTTTCTGGTGTTTTCAGCACGCCACAGAGCGTTTGACATGCGGAAACTGCGATATCTTCGGTATCGTTGTTGTTTCCAGCTGAGATATGCATTTTCTACGATAATCTTCGAGTTTCTTCTGTGACAAGTGTGCAGAATCACCGAAATCGCTGTTTTCGTGCTATTGAATGCGAAAAACACGTTTTCTGGTGTTTTCAGCACTCCACAGTGCGCTTGATATGCGGGAACTGCCATATCTTCGGTATCGATGTTGTTTCCAGCTGAGATATGCATTTTCAGTGATAATCTTCATGATTCTGCTGTTACAAGTGTGCAGAATAACCGAAATCGCTGTTTTAGTGCTATTGAATGCGAAAAACACGTTATTCTTGTGTTTTCAGCACCCGACAGTGCGTTTGATGTGCGGAAACAGGGATATCTTCGGTATCGTTGTTGTTTCCAGCTGAGATATGCATTTTCAGTGATAATCTTCATGATTCTGCTGTTACAAGTGTGCAGAATCACTGAAATCGCTGTTTGCGTGCTATTGAATGCGAAAAACACGTTTTCTGGTGTTTTCAGCACGCCACAGAGCGTTTGACATGCGGAAACTGCGATATCTTCGGTATCGTTGGGTTTCCAGCTGAGATATGCATTTTCAGTGATAATCTTCATGATTCTGCTGTTACAAGTGTGCAGAATCACCGAAATCGCTGTTTTCGTGCTATTGAATGCGAAAAACACGTTTTCTAGTGTTCTCAGCACCCGACAGTGCGTTTGATGTGCGGAAACAGGGATATCTTCGTTTTCGTGGGGTTTCCAGCTGAGATATGCATTTTCTACGATAATCTTCGAGTTTCTTCTGTGACAAGTGTGCAGAATCACCGAAATCGCTGTTTGCGTGCTATTGAATGCAAAAAACACGTTTTCTGGTGTTTTCAGCACGCCACAGAGCGTTTGACATGCGGAAACTGCGATATCTTCGGTATCGTTTTGTTTCCAGCTGAGATATGCATTTTCAGCGATAATCTTCATGATTCTGCTGTTACAAGTGTGCAGAAACACCGAAATCGCTGTTTTCGTGCTTTTGAATGCGAAAAACACGTTTTCTGGTGTTTTCAGCACGCCACAGAGCGTTTGACATGCGGAAACTGCGATATCTTCGGTATCGTTGTTGTTTCCAGCTGAGATATGCATTTTCAGTGATAATCTTCATGATTCTGCTGCTACTAGTGTGCAGAATCACCGAAAACGCTGTTTGCGTGCTATTGAATGCGAAAAACACGTTTTCTGGTGTTTTCAGCACGCCACAGAGCGTTTGACATGCGGAAACTGCGATATCTTCGGTATCGTTGGGTTTCCAGCTGAGATATGCATTTTCAGTGATAATCTTCATGATTCTGCTGTGACAAGTGTGCAGAATCACAGAAATCGCTGTTTTCGTGCAATTGAATGCGAAAAACACGTTTTCTGGTGTTTTCAGCACGCCACAGAGCGTTTGACATGCGGAAACTGCGATATCTTCGGTATCGTTGTTGTTTCCAGCTGAGATATGCATTTTCTACGATAATCTTCGAGTTTCTTCTGTGACAAGTGTGCAGAATCACCGAAATCGCTGTTTTCGTGCTATTGAATGCGAAAAACACGTTTCCTGGTGTTTTCAGCACTCCACAGAGCGTTTGACATGCGGAAACTGCGATATCTTCGGTATCGTTGTTGTTTCCAGCTGAGATATGCATTTTCTACGATAATCTTCGAGTTTCTTCTGTGACAAGTGTGCAGAATCACAGAAATCGCTGTTTTCGTGCTATTGAATGCGAAAATCACGTTTTCTGGTGTTTTCAGCACGCCACAGAGCGTTTGACATGCGGAAACTGCGATATCTTCGGTATCGTTGGGTTTCCAGCTGAGATATTCAATTTCAGTGATAATCTTCGTGATTCTGCTGTTACAAGTGTGCAGAATCACTGAAATCGCTGTTTTCGTGCTATTGAATGCGAAAAACATGTTTTCTGGTGTTTTCAGCACTCCACAGAGCGTTTGATGTGCGGAAACAGGGATATCTTCGTTTTGGTGGGGTTTCCGGCTGAGATATGCTTTCTCAGTGATAATCTTCATGATTCTGCTGTTACAAGTGAGCAGAATCACCGAAATCGCGGTTTCGTGCTATTGAAGCGAAAAACATGTTTTCTGGTGTTTTCAGCACGCCACAGAGCGTTTGACAAGCGGAAACTGCGATATCTTCGGTATCGTTGGGTTTCCAGCTGTGATATGCATTTTCAGTGATAATCTTCATGATTGTGCTGCTACAAGTGTGCAGAATCACCGAAATCGCTGTTTTCGTGCTATTGAATGCGAAAAACATGTTTTCTGGTGTTTTCAGCACGCCACAGAGCGTTTGACATGCGGAAACTGCGATATCTTCGGTATCGTTGTTGTTTCCAGCTGAGATATGCATTTTCTACGATAATCTTCGAGTTTCTTCTGTGACAAGTGTGCAGAATCACCGAAATCGCTGTTTTCGTGCTATTGAATGCGAAAAACACGTTTTCTGGTGTTTTCAGCACTCCACAGTGCGCTTGATATGCGGGAACTGCCATATCTTCGGTATCGATGTTGTTTCCAGCTGAGATATGCATTTTCAGTGATAATCTTCATGATTCTGCTGTTACAAGTGTGCAGAATAACCGAAATCGCTGTTTTAGTGCTATTGAATGCGAAAAACACGTTATTCTTGTGTTTTCAGCACCCGACAGTGCGTTTGATGTGCGGAAACAGGGATATCTTCGGTATCGTTGTTGTTTCCAGCTGAGATATGCATTTTCAGTGATAATCTTCATGATTCTGCTGTTACAAGTGTGCAGAATCACTGAAATCGCTGTTTGCGTGCTATTGAATGCGAAAAACACGTTTTCTGGTGTTTTCAGCACGCCACAGAGCGTTTGACATGCGGAAACTGCGATATCTTCGGTATCGTTGGGTTTCCAGCTGAGATATGCATTTTCAGTGATAATCTTCATGATTCTGCTGTTACAAGTGTGCAGAATCACCGAAATCGCTGTTTTCGTGCTATTGAATGCGAAAAACACGTTTTCTAGTGTTCTCAGCACCCGACAGTGCGTTTGATGTGCGGAAACAGGGATATCTTCGTTTTCGTGGGGTTTCCAGCTGAGATATGCATTTTCAGTGATAATCTTCATGATTCTGCTGTTACAAGTGTGCAGAATCACTGAAATCGCTGTTTGCGTGCTATTGAATGCGAAAAACACGTTTTCTGGTGTTTTCAGCACGCCACAGAGCGTTTGACATGCGGAAACTGCAATATCTTCGGTATCGTTGGGTTTCCAGCTGAGATATGCATTTTCAGTGATAATCTTCATGATTCGGCTGTTACAAGTGTGCAGAATCACTGAAATCGCTGTTTGCGTGCTATTGAATGCGAAAAACACGTTTTCTGGTGTTTTCAGCACTCCACAGTGCGCTTGATATGCGGGAACTGCCATATCTTCGGTATCGATGTTGTTTCCAGCTGAGATATGCATTTTCAGTGATAATCTTCATGATTCTGCTGTTACAAGTGTGCAGAATAACCGAAATCGCTGTTTTAGTGCTATTGAATGCGAAAAACACGTTATTCTTGTGTTTTCAGCACCCGACAGTGCGTTTGATGTGCGGAAACAGGGATATCTTCGGTATCGTTGTTGTTTCCAGCTGAGATATGCATTTTCAGTGATAATCTTCATGATTCTGCTGTTACAAGTGTGCAGAATAACCGAAATCGCTGTTTTAGTGCTATTGAATGCGAAAAACACGTTATTCTTGTGTTTTCAGCACCCGACAGTGCGTTTGATGTGCGGAAACAGGGATATCTTCGGTATCGTTGTTGTTTCCAGCTGAGATATGCATTTTCAGTGATAATCTTCATGATTCTGCTGTTACAAGTGTGCAGAATCACTGAAATCGCTGTTTGCGTGCTATTGAATGCGAAAAACACGTTTTCTGGTGTTTTCAGCACGCCACAGAGCGTTTGACATGCGGAAACTGCGATATCTTCGGTATCGTTGGGTTTCCAGCTGAGATATGCATTTTCAGTGATAATCTTCATGATTCTGCTGTTACAAGTGTGCAGAATCACCGAAATCGCTGTTTTCGTGCTATTGAATGCGAAAAACACGTTTTCTAGTGTTCTCAGCACCCGACAGTGCGTTTGATGTGCGGAAACAGGGATATCTTCGTTTTCGTGGGGTTTCCAGCTGAGATATGCATTTTCAGTGATAATCTTCATGATTCTGCTGTTACAAGTGTGCAGAATCACTGAAATCGCTGTTTGCGTGCTATTGAATGCGAAAAACACGTTTTCTGGTGTTTTCAGCACGCCACAGAGCGTTTGACATGCGGAAACTGCAATATCTTCGGTATCGTTGGGTTTCCAGCTGAGATATGCATTTTCAGTGATAATCTTCATGATTCGGCTGTTACAAGTGTGCAGAATCACTGAAATCGCTGTTTGCGTGCTATTGAATGCGAAAAACACGTTTTCTGGTGTTTTCAGCACGCCACAGAGCGTTTGACATGCGGAAACAGCGATATCTTCGGTATCGTTGGGTTTCCAGCTGAGATATGCATTTTCTACGATAATCTTCGAGTTTCTTCTGTGACAAGTGTGCAGAATCACCGAAATCGCTGTTTTCGTGCTATTGAATGCGAAAAACACGTTTTCTGGTGTTTTCAGCACGCCACAGAGCGTTTGACATGCGGAAACTGCGACATCTTCGGTATCGTTGTTGTTTCCAGCTGAGATATGCATTTTCAGTGATAATCTTCATGATTCTGCTGCTACAAGTGTGCAGAATCACCGAAATCGCTGTTTTCGTGCTATTGAATGCGAAAAACACGTTTTCTGTTGTTTTCAGCACTCCACAGTGCGTTTGATATACGGAAACTGCCATATCTTCGGTATCGTTGTTGTTTCCAGCTGAGATATACATTTTCAGTGATAATCTTCATGATTCTGCTGTTACAAGTGTGCAGAATCACCGAAATCGCTGTTTTAGTGCTATTGAATGCGAAAAACATGTTTTCTGGTGTTTTCAGCACGCCACAGAGCATTTGATGTGCGGAAACAGGTATATCTTCGTTTTCGTGGTGTTTTCAGCTGAGATATGCATTTTCAGTGATAATCTTCATGATTCTGCTGTTACAAGTGTGCAGAATCTCCGAAATCGCTGTTTTCGTGCTATTGAATACGAAAAACATGTTTTCTGGTGTTTTCAGCACGCCACAGAGCGCTTGACATGCGGAAACTGCGATATCTTCGGTATCGTTGTTGTTTCCAGCTGAGATATGCATTTTCAGTGATAATCTTCATGATTCTGCTGTTACAAGAGTGCAGAATCACCGAAATCGCTGTTTTCGTGCTTTTGAACGCGAAAAACACGTTTTCTGGTGTTTTCAGCACGCCACAGAGCGTTTGACATGCGGAAACTGCGACATCTTCGGTATCGTTGTTGTTTCCAGCTGAGATATGCATTTTCAGTGATAATCTTCATGATTCTGCTGCTACAAGTGTGCAGAATCACCGAAATCATTGTTTGCGTGCTATTGAATGCGAAAAACACGTTTTCTGGTGTTTGCAGCACGCCACAGAGCGTTTGACATGCGGAAACTGCGATATTTTCGGTATCGTTGGGTTTCCAGCTGAGACATGCATTTTCAGTGATAATCTTCATGATTCTGCTGTTACAAGTGTGGAGAATCACCGAAATCGCTGTTTTCGTGCTACTGAATGCGAAAAACACGTTTTCTGGTGTATTCAGCACTCCACAGTGCGTTTGATATGCGGAAACTGCGACGTCTTCGGTATCGTTGTTGTTTCCAGCTGAGATATGCATTTTCAGTGATAATCTTCACGATTCTGCTCTTACAAGTGTGCCGAATCACCGAAATCGCTGTTTTCGTGCTATTGAATGCGAAAAACACGTTTTCTGGTGTTTTCAGCACCCTACAGTGCGTTTGATGTGCGGAAACAGGGATATCTTCGTTTTCGTGGGGTTTCCAGCTGAGATATGCATTTTCAGTGATAATCTTCATGATTCTGCTGTTACAAGTGTGCAGAAACACCGAAATCGCTGTTTTCGTGCTTTTGAATGCGAAAAACACGTTTTGTGCTGTTTTCAGCACGCCACAGAGCGTTTGACATGCGGAAACTGCGATATCTTCGGTATCGTTGTTGTTTCCAGCTGAGATATGCATTTTCAGTGATAATCTTCGAGTTTCTTCGGTGACAAGTGTGCAGAATCACCGAAATCGCTGTTTTCGTGCTATGGAATGCGAAAAACACGTTTTCTGGTGTTTTCAGCACCCGACAGTGCGTTTGATATGCGGAAACTGCCATATCTTCGGTATTGTTGTTGTTTCCAGCTGAGATATGCATTTGCAGTGATAATCTTCCCGATTCTGCTCTTACAAGTGTGCCGAATCACCGAAATCGCTGTTTGCGTGCTATTGAATGCGAAAAACACGTTTTCTGGTGTTTTCAGCACTCCACAGTGCGTTTGATATGCGGAAACTGCGATATCTTCGGTATCGTTGTTGTTTCCAGCTGAGATATGCATTATCAGTGATAATCTTCATGATTCTGCTGTTACAGGTGTGCAGAATCACCGAAATCGCAGCTTTTGTGCTATTGAATGCGAAAAACACGTTTTCTGGTGTTTTCAGCCCTCCACAGTGCGTTTGATATGCGGAAACTGCCATATCTACGGTATCGTTGTTGTTTCCAGCTGCGATATGCATTTTCTACGATAATCTTCGAGTTTCTTCTGTGACAAGTGTGCAGAATCACCGAAATCGCTGTTTTCGTACTATTGAATGCGAAAAACACGTTTTCTGGTGTTATCAGCACTCCACAGTGCGTTTGATATGCGGAAACTGCCATATCTTCGGTATCGTTGTTGTTTCCAGCTGAGATATGCATTTTCAGTGATAATCTTCATGATTCAGCTGTTAGAAGTGTGCAGTATAACCGAAATCGCTGTTTGCGTGCTATTGAATGCGAAAAACACGTTTTCTGGTGTTATCAGCACTCCACAGTGCGTTTGATATGCGGAAACTGCCATATCTTCGGTATCGTTGTTGTTTCCAGCTGAGATATGCATTTTCAGTGATAATCTTCATGATTCAGCTGTTAGAAGTGTGCAGTATAACCGAAATCGCTGTTTGCGTGCTATTGAATGCGAAAAACACGTTTTCTGGTGATTTCAGCACGCCACAGAGCGTTTGACATGCGGAAACTGCGATATCTTCGGTATCGTTTTGTTTCCAGCTGAGATATGCATTTTCAGCGATAATGTTCATGATTCTGCTGTTACAAGTGTGCAGAAACACCGAAATCGCTGTTTTCGTGCTTTTGAATGCGAAAAACACGTTTTCTGGTGTTTTCAGCACGCCACAGAGCGTTTGACATGCGGAAACTACGATATCTTCGGTATCGTTGTTGTTTCCAGCTGAGATATGCATTTTCAGTGATAATCTTCATGATTCTGCTGCTACTAGTGTGCAGAATCACCGAAAACGCTGTTTGCGTGCTATTGAATACGAAAAACACGTTTTCTGGTGTTTTCAGCACGCCACAGAGCGTTTGACATGCGGAAACTGCGATATCTTCGGTATCGTTTTGTTTCCTGCTGAGATATGCATTTTCAGCGATAATCTTCATGATTCTGCTGTTACAAGTGTGCAGAATCACCGAAATCGCTGTTTTCGTGCTATTGAATGCGAAAAACATGTTTTCTGGTATTTTCAGCACGCCACAGAGCGTTTGACAAGCGGAAACTGCGATATCTTCGGTATCGTTGGGTTTCCAGCTGAGATATGCATTTTCAGTGATAATCTTCATGATTCTGCTGTTACAAGTGTGCAGAATCACCGAAATCGCTGTTTTCGTGCTACTGAATGCGAAAAACATGTTTTCTGGTGTTTTCAGCACGCCACAGAGCGTTTGACATGCGGAAACTGCGATATCTTCGGTATCGTTGTTGTTTCCAGCTGAGATATGCATTTTCTACGATAATCTTCGAGTTTCTTCGGTGACAAGTGTGCAGAATCACCGAAATCGCTGTTTTCGTGCTATTGAATGCGAAAAACACGTTTTTTGGTGTTTTCAGCACCCGACAGTGCGTTTGATATGCGGAAACTGCGATATCTTCGGTATCGTTGTTGTTTCCAGCTGAGATATGCATTTTCAGTGATAATCTTCACGTTTCTGCTGTTACAAGTGTTCCGAATCACCGAAATCGCTGTTTGCGTGCTATTGAATGCGAAAATCTCGTTTTCAGGTGTTTTCAGCACGCCACAGAGCGTTTAACATGCGGAAACTGCGATATCTTCGGTATCGTAGGGTTTCCAGCTGAGATATGCATTTTCAGTGATAATCTTCACGATTCTGCTCTTACAAGTGTGCCGAATCACCGAAATCGCTGTTTGCGTGCTATTGAATGCGAAAAACACGTTTTCTGGTGTTTTCAGCACTCCACAGTGCGTTTGATATGCGGAAACTGCGATATCTTCGGTAGCGTTGTTGTTTCCAGCTGAGATATGCATTTTCTACGATAATCTTCGAGTTTCTTCTGTGACAAGTGTGCAGAATCACCGAAATCGCTGTTTTCGTGCTACTGAATGAGAAAAACACGTTTTCTGGTGTTTTCAGCACTCCACAGTGCGTTTGATATGCGGAAACTGCGATATCTTCGGTATCGTTGTTGTTTCCAGCTGAGATATGCATTTTCTACGATAATCTTCGAGTTTCTTCTGTGACAAGTGTGCAGAATCACCGAAATTGCTGTTTTCGTGCTACTGAATGCGAAAAACACGTTTTCTGGTGTTTTCAGCACTCCACAGTGCGTTTGATATGCGGAAACTGCCATATCTTCGGTATCGTTGTTGTTTCCAGCTGAGATATGCATTTTCAGTGATAATCTTCATGATTCTGCTGTTACAAGTGTGCAGAATCAATGAAATGGCTGTTCTCGTGCTATTGAATGCGAAAAACATGTTTTCTGGTATTTTCAGCACGCCACAGTGCGTTTGATATGCGGAAACTGCGATATCTTCGGTATCGTTGGGTTTCCAGCTGAGATATGCATTTTCAGTGATAATCTTCGAGTTTCTTCTGTGACAAGTGTGCAGAATCACCGAAATCGCTGTTTTCGTGCTTATGAATGCGAAAAACACGTTTTCTGGTGTTTTCAGCACGCCACAGAGCGTTTGACATGCGGAAACTGCGATATCTTCGGTATCGTTGTTGTTTCCAGCTGAGATATGCATTATCAGTGATAATCTTCATGATTCAGCTGTTACAGGTGTGCAGAATCACCGAAATCGCAGCTTTTGTGCTATTGAATGCGAAAAACACGTTTTCTGGTGTTTTCAGCACGCCACAGAGCGTTTGACATGCGGAAACTGCGATATCTTCGGTATCGTTTTGTTTCCAGCTGAGATATGCATTTTCAGCGATAATCTTCATGATTCTGCTGTTACAAGTGTGCAGAAACACCGAAATCGCTGTTTTCGTGCTTTTGAATGCGAAAAACACGTTTTCTGGTGTTTTCAGCACGCCACAGAGCGTTTGACATGCGGAAACTGCGATATCTTCGGTATCGTTGTTGTTTCCAGCTGAGATATGCATTTTCAGTGATAATCTTCATGATTCTGCTGCTACAAGTGTGCAGAATCACCGAAATCGCTGTTTTCGTGCTATTGAATGCGAAAAACACGTTTTCTGTTGTTTTCAGCACTCCACAGTGCGTTTGATATGCGGAAACTGCGATATCTTCGGTATCGTTGTTGTTTCCAGCTGAGATATGAATTTTCTACGATAATCTTCGAGTTTCTTCTGTGACAAGTGTGCAGAATCACCGAAATCGCTGTTTTCGTGCTACTGAATGCGAAAAACACGTTTTCTGGTGTTTTCAGCACTCCACAGTGCGTTTGATATGCGGAAACTGCGATATCTTCGGTATCGTTGTTGTTTCCAGCTGAGATATGCATTTTCTACGATAATCTTCGAGTTTCTTCTGTGACAAGTGTGCAGAATCACCGAAATTGCTGTTTTCGTGCTACTGAATGCGAAAAACACGTTTTCTGGTGTTTTCAGCACTCCACAGTGCGTTTGATATGCGGAAACTGCCATATCATCGGTATCGTTGTTGTTTCCAGCTGAGATATGCATTTTCAGTGATAATCTTCATGATTCTGCTGTTACATGTGTGCAGAATCAATGAAATGGCTGTTCTCGTGCTATTGAATGCGAAAAACATGTTTTCTGGTATTTTCAGCACGCCACAGAGCGTTTGACAAGCGGAAACTGCGATATCTTCGGTATCGTTGGGTTTCCAGCTGAGATATGCATTTTCAGTGATAATCTTCATGATTCTGCTGTTACAAGTGTGCAGAATCACCGAAATCGCTGTTTTCGTGCTATTGAATGCGAAAAACATGTTTTCTGGTGTTTTCAGCACCCTACAGTGCGTTTGATGTGCGGAAACAGGGATATCTTCGTTTTCGTGGGGTTTCCAGCTGAGATATGCATTTTCAGTGATAATCTTCATGATTCTGCTGTTACAAGTGTGCAGAATCACCGAAATCGCTGTTTTCGTGCTATTGAATGCGAAAAACACGTTTTCTGGTGTTTTCAGCACCCGACAGTGCGTTTGATATGCGGAAACTGCCATATCTTCGGTATTGTTGTTGTTTCCAGCTGAGATATGCATTTTCAGTGATAATCTTCACGATTCTGCTGTTACAAGTGTGCCGAATCACCGAAATCGCTGTTTGCGTGCTATTGAATGCGAAAAACACGTTTTCTGGTGTTTTCAGCACTCCACAGTGCGTTTGATATGCGGAAACTGCGATATCTTCGGTATCGTTGTTGTTTCCAGCTGAGATATGCATTTTCTACGATAATCTTCGAGTTTCTTCTGTGACAAGTGTGCAGAATCCCCGAAATCGCTGTTTTCGTGCTACTGAATGCGAAAAACACGTTTTCTGGTGTTTTCAGCACTCCACAGTGCGTTTGATATGCGGAAACTGCCATATCTTCGGTATCGTTGTTGTTTCCAGCTGAGATATGCATTTTCAGTGATAATCTTCATGATTCTGCTGTTACCAGTGTGCAGAATCAATGAAATGGCTGTTCTCGTGCTATTGAATGCGAAAAACATGTTTTCTGGTATTTTCAGCACGCCACAGAGCGTTTGACAAGCGGAAACTGCGATATCTTCGGTATCGTTGGGTTTCCAGCTGAGATATGCATTTTTAGTGATAATCTTCATGATTCTGCTGTTACAAGTGTGCAGAATCACCGAAATCGCTGTTTTAGTGCTATTGAATGCGAAAAACACGTTTTCTGGTGTTTTCAGCACTCCACAGTGCGTTTGATATCCGGAAACTGCGATATCTTCGGTATCGTTATTGTTTCCAGCTGAGATATGCATTTTCTACGATAATCTTCGAGTTTCTTCTGTGACAAGTGTGCAGAATCACCGAAATCGCTGTTTTCGTGCTATTGAATGCGAAAAACACGTTTTCTGGTGTTTTCAGCACTCCACAGTGCGTTTGATATGCGGAAACTGCCATATCTGCGGTATCGTTGTTGTTTCCAGCTGAGATATGCATTTTCAGTGATAATCTTCATGATTCTGCTGTTACAAGTGTGCAGAATAACCGAAATCGCTGTTTTAGTGCTATTGAATGCGAAAAACACGTTTTCTGGTGTTTTCAGCACGCCACAGAGCGTTTGACATGCGGAAACTGCGATATCTTCGGTATCGTTTTGTTTCCAGCTGAGATATGCATTTTCAGTGATAATCTTCATGATTCTGCTGTTACAAGTGTGCAGAATAACCGAAATCGCTGTTTTAGTGCTATTGAATGCGAAAAACACGTTTTCTAGTGTTGTCAGCACCCGACAGTGCGTTTGATGTGCGGAAACTGCGATATCTTCGGTATCGTTGGGTTTCCAGCTGAGATATGCATTTTCAGTGATAATCTTCATGATTCTGCTGTTACAAGTGTGCAGAATCACCGAAATCAGTGTTTTCGTGCTATTGAATGCGAAAAACATGTTTTCTGGTGTTTTCAGCACCCTACAGTGCGTTTGATGTGCGGAAACAGGGATATCTTCGTTTTCGTGGGGTTTCCAGCTGAGATATGCATTTTCAGTGATAATCTTCATGATTCTGCTGTTACAAGTGTGCAGAATCACCGAAATCGCTGTTTTCGTGCTATTGAATGCGAAAAACACGTTTTCTGGTGTTTTCAGCACCCGACAGTGCGTTTGATATGCGGAAACTGCCATATCTTCGGTATTGTTGTTGTTTCCAGCTGAGATATGCATTTTCAGTGATAATCTTCACGATTCTGCTGTTACAAGTGTGCCGAATCACCGAAATCGCTGTTTGCGTGCTATTGAATGCGAAAAACACGTTTTCTGGTGTTTTCAGCACTCCACAGTGCGTTTGATATGCGGAAACTGCGATATCTTCGGTATCGTTATTGTTTCCAGCTGAGATATGCATTTTCTACGATAATCTTCGAGTTTCTTCTGTGACAAGTGTTCAGAATCACCGAAATCGCTGTTTTCGTGCTATTGAATGCGAAAAACACGTTTTCTGGTGTTTTCAGCACTCCACAGTGCGTTTGATATGCGGAAACTGCCATATCTGCGGTATCGTTGGGTTTCCAGCTGAGATATGCATTTTCAGTGATAATCTTCATGATTCTGCTGTTACAAGTGTGCAGAATCACCGAAATCGCTGTTTTCGTGCTATTGAATGCGAAAAAAAAGTTTTCTGGTGTTTTCAGCACCCTACAGTGCGTTTGATGTGCGGAAACAGGGATATCTTCGTTTTCGTGGGGTTTCCAGCTGAGATATGCATTTTCAGTGATAATCTTCACGATTCTGCTGTTACAAGTGTGCCGAATCACCGAAATCGCTGTTTGCGTGCTATTGAATGCGAAAAACACGTTTTCTGGTGTTTTCAGCACTCCACAGTGCGTTTGATATGCGGTAACTGCCATATCTTCGGTATCGTTGTTGTTTCCAGCTGAGATATGCATTTTCAGTGATAATCTTCATGATTCTGCTGTTACCAGTGTGCAGAATCAATGAAATGGCTGTTCTCGTGCTATTGAATGCGAAAAACATGTTTTCTGGTATTTTCAGCACGCCACAGAGCGTTTGACAAGCGGAAACTGCGATATCTTCGGTATCGTTGGGTTTCCAGCTGAGATATGCATTTTCAGTGATAATCTTCATGATTCTGCTGTTACAAGTGTGCAGAATCACCGAAATCGCTGTTTTAGTGCTATTGAATGCGAAAAACACGTTTTCTGGTGTTTTCAGCACTCCACAGTGCGTTTGATATGCGGAAACTGCGATATCTTCGGTATCGTTATTGTTTCCAGCTGAGATATGCATTTTCTACGATAATCTTCGAGTTTCTTCTGTGACAAGTGTGCAGAATCCCCGAAATCGCTGTTTTCGTGCTACTGAATGCGAAAAACACGTTTTCTAGTGTTGTCAGCACCCGACAGTGCGTTTGATGTGCGGAAACTGCGATATCTTCGGTATCGTTGGGTTTCCAGCTGAGATATGCATTTTCAGTGATAATCTTCATGATTCTGCTGTTACAAGTGTGCAGAATCACCGAAATCGCTGTTTTCGTGCTATTGAATGCGAAAAACATGTTTTCTGGTGTTTTCAGCACCCTACAGTGCGTTTGATGTGCGGAAACAGGGATATCTTCGTTTTCGTGGGGTTTCCAGCTGAGATATGCATTTTCAGTGATAATCTTCATGATTCTGCTGTTACAAGTGTGCAGAATCACCGAAATCGCTGTTTTCGTGCTATTGAATGCGAAAAACACGTTTTCTGGTGTTTTCAGCACCCGACAGTGCGTTTGATATGCGGAAACTGCCATATCTTCGGTATTGTTGTTGTTTCCAGCTGAGATATGCATTTTCAGTGATAATCTTCACGATTCTGCTGTTACAAGTGTGCCGAATCACCGAAATCGCTGTTTGCGTGCTATTGAATGCGAAAAACACGTTTTCTGGTGTTTTCAGCACTCCACAGTGCGTTTGATATGCGGAAACTGCGATATCTTCGGTATCGTTGTTGTTTCCAGCTGAGATATGCATTTTCTACGATAATCTTCGAGTTTCTTCTGTGACAAGTGTGCAGAATCCCCGAAATCGCTGTTTTCGTGCTACTGAATGCGAAAAACACGTTTTCTGGTGTTTTCAGCACTCCACAGTGCGTTTGATATGCGGAAACTGCCATATCTTCGGTATCGTTGTTGTTTCCAGCTGAGATATGCATTTTCAGTGATAATCTTCATGATTCTGCTGTTACCAGTGTGCAGAATCAATGAAATGGCTGTTCTCGTGCTATTGAATGCGAAAAACATGTTTTCTGGTATTTTCAGCACGCCACAGAGCGTTTGACAAGCGGAAACTGCGATATCTTCGGTATCGTTGGGTTTCCAGCTGAGATATGCATTTTCAGTGATAATCTTCATGATTCTGCTGTTACAAGTGTGCAGAATCACCGAAATCGCTGTTTTAGTGCTATTGAATGCGAAAAACACGTTTTCTGGTGTTTTTAGCACTCCACAGTGCGTTTGATATGCGGAAACTGCGATATCTTCGGTATCGTTATTGTTTCCAGCTGAGATATGCATTTTCAGTGATAATCTTCATGATTCTGCTGTTACAAGGTTGCAGAATAACCGAAATCGCTGTTTTAGTGCTATTGAATGCGAAAAACACGTTCTCTGGTGTTTTCAGCACTCCACAGTGCGTTTGATATGCGGAAACTGCCATATCTGCGGTATCGTTGTTGTTTCCAGCTGAGATATGCATTTTCTACGATAATCTTCGAGTTTCTTCTGTGACAAGTGTGCAGAATCCCCGAAATCGCTGTTTTCGTGCTACTGAATGCGAAAAACACGTTTTCTAGTGTTGTCAGCACCCGACAGTGCGTTTGATGTGCGGAAACTGCGATATCTTCGGTATCGTTGGGTTTCCAGCTGAGATATGCATTTTCAGTGATAATCTTCATGATTCTGCTGTTACAAGTGTGCAGAATCACCGAAATCGCTGTTTTCGTGCTATTGAATGCGAAAAACATGTTTTCTGGTGTTTTCAGCACCCTACAGTGCGTTTGATGTGCGGAAACAGGGATATCTTCGTTTTCGTGGGGTTTCCAGCTGAGATATGCATTTTCAGTGATAATCTTCATGATTCTGCTGTTACAAGTGTGCAGAATCACCGAAATCGCTGTTTTCGTGCTATTGAATGCGAAAAACACGTTTTCTGGTGTTTTCAGCACCCGACAGTGCGTTTGATATGCGGAAACTGCCATATCTTCGGTATTGTTGTTGTTTCCAGCTGAGATATGCATTTTCAGTGATAATCTTCACGATTCTGCTGTTACAAGTGTGCCGAATCACCGAAATCGCTGTTTGCGTGCTATTGAATGCGAAAAACACGTTTTCTGGTGTTTTCAGCACTCCACAGTGCGTTTGATATGCGGAAACTGCGATATCTTCGGTATCGTTGTTGTTTCCAGCTGAGATATGCATTTTCTACGATAATCTTCGAGTTTCTTCTGTGACAAGTGTGCAGAATCCCCGAAATCGCTGTTTTCGTGCTACTGAATGCGAAAAACACGTTTTCTGGTGTTTTCAGCACTCCACAGTGCGTTTGATATGCGGAAACTGCCATATCTTCGGTATCGTTGTTGTTTCCAGCTGAGATATGCATTTTCAGTGATAATCTTCATGATTCTGCTGTTACCAGTGTGCAGAATCAATGAAATGGCTGTTCTCGTGCTATTGAATGCGAAAAACATGTTTTCTGGTATTTTCAGCACGCCACAGAGCGTTTGACAAGCGGAAACTGCGATATCTTCGGTATCGTTGGGTTTCCAGCTGAGATATGCATTTTCAGTGATAATCTTCATGATTCTGCTGTTACAAGTGTGCAGAATCACCGAAATCGCTGTTTTAGTGCTATTGAATGCGAAAAACACGTTTTCTGGTGTTTTTAGCACTCCACAGTGCGTTTGATATGCGGAAACTGCGATATCTTCGGTATCGTTATTGTTTCCAGCTGAGATATGCATTTTCAGTGATAATCTTCATGATTCTGCTGTTACAAGGTTGCAGAATAACCGAAATCGCTGTTTTAGTGCTATTGAATGCGAAAAACACGTTCTCTGGTGTTTTCAGCACTCCACAGTGCGTTTGATATGCGGAAACTGCCATATCTGCGGTATCGTTGTTGTTTCCAGCTGAGATATGCATTTTCAGTGATAATCTTCATGATTCTGCTGTTACAAGTGTGCAGAATAACCGAAATCGCTGTTTTAGTGCTATTGAATGCGAAAAACACGTTTTCTGGTGTTTTCAGCACGCCACAGAGCGTTTGACATGCGGAAACTGCGATATCTTCGGTATCGTTTTGTTTCCAGCTGAGATATGCGTTTTCAGTGATAATCTTCATGATTCTGCTGTTACAAGTGTGCAGAATAACCGAAATCGCTGTTTTAGTGCTATTGAATGCGAAAAACACGTTTTCTAGTGTTGTCAGCACCCGACAGTGCGTTTGATGTGCGGAAACAGGGATATCTTCGTTTTCGTGGGGTTTCCAGCTGAGATATGCATTTTCAGTGATAATCTTCATGATTCTGCTGTTACAAGTGTGCAGAAACACCGAAATCGCTGTTTTCGTGCTTTTGAATGCGAAAAACATATTTCTGGTGTTTTCAGCACTCCACAGTGCGTTTGATATGCGGAAACTGCGATATCTTCGGTATCGTTGTTGTTTCCAGCTGAGATATGCATTTTCAGTGATAATCTTCATGATTCTGCTGTTACAAGTGTGCAGCATCACCGAAATCGCTGTTTTCGTGCTTTTGAATGCGAAAAACACGTTTTCTGGTGTTTTCAGCACGCCACAGAGCGTTTGTCATGCGGAAACTGCGATATCTTCGGTATCGTTGTTGTTTCCAGCTGAGATATGCACTTTCAGTGATAATCTTCATGATTCTGCTGTTACAAGTGTTCAGAATCACTGAAATCGCTGTTTGCGTGCTATTGAATGCGAAAAACACGTTTTCTGGTGTTTTCAGCACGCCACAGAGCGTTTGACATGCGGAAACTGCGATATCTTCGGTATCGTTTTGTTTCCAGCTGAGATATGCATTTTCAGTGATAATCTTCATGATTCTGCTGTTACAAGTGTGCAGAAACACCGAAATCGCTGTTTTCGTGCTTTTGAATGCGAAAAACACGTTTTCTAGTGTTTTCAGCACCCGACAGTGCGTTTGATGTGCGGAAACAGGGATATCTTCGTTTTCGTGGGGTTTCCAGCTGAGATATGCATTTTCAGTGATAATCTTCATGATTCTGCTGTTACAAGTGTGCAGAAACACCGAAACCGCTGTTTTCGTGCTTTTGAATGCGAAAAACATATTTCTGGTGTTTTCAGCACTCCACAGTGCGTTTGATATGCGGAAACTGCGATATCTTCGGTATCGTTGTTGTTTCCAGCTGAGATATGCATTTTCAGTGATAATCTTCATGATTCTGCTGTTACAAGTGTGCAGCATCACCGAAATCGCTGTTTCGTGCTTTTGAATGCGAAAAACACGTTTTCTGGTGTTTTCAGCACGCCACAGAGCGTTTGTCATGCGGAAACTGCGATATCTTCGGTATCGTTGTTGTTTCCAGCTGAGATATGCACTTTCAGTGATAATCTTCATGATTCTGCTGTTAGAAGTGTGCAGAAACACCGAAATCGCTGTTTTCGTGCTTTTGAATGCGAAAAACACGTTTTCTGGTGTTTTCAGCACTCCACAGTGCGTTTGATGTGCGGAAACAGGGATATCTTCGTTTTCGTGGGGTTTCCAGCTGAGATATGCATTTTCTACGATAATCTTCGAGTTTCTTCTGTGACAAGTGTGCAGAATCACCGAAATCGCTGTTTTCGTGCTATTGAATGCGAAAAACACGTTTTCTGATGTTTTCAGCACTCAACAATGCGTTTGATATGCGGAAACTGCGATATCTTCGGTAACGTTGTTGTTTCCAGCTGAGATATGCATTTTCAGTGATAATCTTCATGATTCTGCTGCTACAAGTGTGCAGAATCACCGAAATCGCTGTTTGCGTGCTATTGAATGCGAAAAACACGTTTTCTGGTGTTTGCAGCACGCCACAGAGCGTTTGACATGCGGAAACTGCGATATTTTCGGTATCGTTGGGTTTCCAGCTGAGACATGCATTTTCAGTGATAATCTTCATGATTCTGCTTTTACAAGTGTGCAGAATCACCGAAATCGCTGTTTTCGTGCTTATGAATGCGAAAAACACGTATCCTGGTGTTTTCAGCACGCCACAGAGCGTTTGACATGCGGAAACTGCGATATCTTCGGTATCGTTGTTGTTTCCAGCTGAGATATGCATTTTCAGTGATAATCTTCATGATTCTGCTGTTACAGGTGTGTAGAATCACCGAAATCGCTGTTTTCGTGCTATTGAATGCGAAAAACACGTTTTCTGGTGTTTTCAGCACTCCACAGTGCGTTTGATATGCGGAAACTGCCATATCTTCGGTATCGTTGCTGTTTCCAGCTGAGATATGCATTTTCTACGATAATCTTCGAGTTTCTTCTGTGACAAGTGTGCAGAATCACCGAAATCGCTGTTTTCGTGCTACTGAATGGGAAAAACACGTTTTCTGGTGTTTTCAGCACTCCACAGTGCGTTTGATATGCGGAAACGGCGATATCTTCGGTATCGTTGTTGTTTCCAGCTGAGATATGCATTTTCTACGATAAGCTTCGAGTTTCTTCTGTGACAAGTGTGCAGAATCACCGAAATCGCTGTTTTCGTGCTTTTGAACGCGAAAAACACGTTTTCTGGTGTTTTCAGCACGCCACAGAGCGTTTGACATGCGGAAACTGCGATATCTTCGGTATCGTTTTGTTTCCAGCTGAGATATGCATTTTCCGTGATAATCTTCATGATTCTGCTGTTGCAAGTGTGCAGAATCACCGAAATCGCTGTTTTCGTGCTTTTGAATGCGAAAAACACGTTTTCTGGTGTTTTCAGCACTCCACAATGCGTTTGATATGCGGAAACTGCGATATCTTCGGTAACGTTGTTGTTTCCAGCTGAGATATGCATTTTCAGTGATAATCTTCATGATTCTGCTGTTGCAAGTGTGCAGAATCACCGAAATCGCTGTTTTCGTGCTTTTGAATGCGAAAAACACGTTTTCTGGTGTTTTCAGCACTCCACAATGCGTTTGATATGCGGAAACTGCGATATCTTCGGTAACGTTGTTGTTTCCAGCTGAGATATGCATTTTCAGTGATAATCTTCATGATTCTGCTGTTACAAGTGTGCAGAATCACCGAAATCGCTGTTTTCGTGCTTTTGAACGCGAAAAACACGTTTTCTGGTGTTTTCAGCACGCCACAGAGCGTTTGACATGCGGAAACTGCGACATCTTCGGTATCGTTGTTGTTTCCAGCTGAGATATGCATTTTCAGTGATAATCTTCATGATTCTGCTGTTACAAGTGTGCAGAATCAATGAAATGGCTGTTCTCGTGCTATTGAATGCGAAAAACATGTTTTCTGGTATTTTCAGCACTCCACAGTGCGTTTGATATGCGGAAACTGCGATATCTTCGGTATCGTTGTTGTTTCCAGCTGAGATATGCATTTTCAGTGATAATCTTCATGATTCTGCTGTTACAAGTGTGCAGAATCACCGAAATCGCTGTTTTAGTGCTATTGAATGCGAAAAACACGTTTTCTGGTGTTTTCAGCACTCCACAGTGCGTTTGATATGCGGAAACTGCGATATCTTCGGTATCGTTATTGTTTCCAGCTGAGATATGCATTTTCTACGATAATCTTCGAGTTTCTTCTGTGACAAGTGTGCAGAATCACCGAAATCGCTGTTTTCGTGCTATTGAATGCGAAAAACACGTTTTCTGGTGTTTTCAGCACTCCACAGTGCGTTTGATATGCGGAAACTGCCATATCTTCGGTATCGTTGTTGTTTCCAGCTGAGATATGCATTTTCAGTGATAATCTTCATGATTCTGCTGTTACAAGTGTGCAGAATAACCGAAATCGCTGTTTTAGTGCTATTGAATGCGAAAAACACGTTTTCTAGTGTTGTCAGCACCCGACAGTGCGTTTGATGTGCGGAAACAGGGATATCTTCGTTTTCGTGGGGTTTCCAGCTGAGATATGCATTTTCAGTGATAATCTTCATGATTCTGCTGTTACAAGTGTGCAGAAACACCGAAATCGCTGTTTTCGTGCTTTTGAATGCGAAAAACATATTTCTGGTGTTTTCAGCACTCCACAGTGCGTTTGATATGCGGAAACTGCGATATCTTCGGTATCGTTGTTGTTTCCAGCTGAGATATGCATTTTCAGTGATAATCTTCATGATTCTGCTGTTACAGGTGTGCAGAATCACCGAAATCGCTGTTTTCGTGCTATTGAATGCGAAAAACACGTTTTCTGGTGTTTTCAGCACTCCACAGTGCGTTTGATATGCGGAAACTGCCATATCTTCGGTATCGTTGCTGTTTCCAGCTGAGATATGCATTTTCTACGATAATCTTCGAGTTTCTTCTGTGACAAGTGTGCAGAATCACCGAAATCGCTGTTTTCGTGCTACTGAATGCGAAAAACACGTTTTCTGGTGTTTTCAGCACTCCACAGTGCGTTTGATATGCGGAAACTGCGATATCTTCGGTATCGTTGTTGTTTCCAGCTGAGATATGCATTTTCTAAGATAATCTTCGAGTTTCTTCTGTGACAAGTGTGCAGAATCACCGAAATCGCTGTTTTCGTGCTACTGAATGCGAAAAACACGTTTTCTGGTGTTTTCAGCACTCCACAGTGCGTTTGATATGCGGAAACTGCCATATCTTCGGTATCGTTGTTGTTTCCAGCTGAGTTATGCATTTTCAGTGATAATCTTCATGATTCTGCTGTTACAAGTGTGCAGAATCAATGAAATGGCTGTTCTCGTGCTATTGAATGCGAAAAACATGTTTTCTGGTATTTTCAGCGCGCCACAGAGCGTTTGACAAGCGGAAACTGCGATATCTTCGGTATCGTTGGGTTTCCAGCTGAGATATGCATTTTCAGTGATAATCTTCATGATTCTGCTGTTACAAGTGTGCAGAATCACCGAAATCGCTGTTTTAGTGCTATTGAATGCGAAAAACACGTTTTCTGGTGTAATCAGCACTCCACAGTGCGTTTGATATGCGGAAACTGCGATATCTTCGGTATCGTTATTGTTTCCAGCTGAGATATGCATTTTCTACGATAATCTTCGAGTTTCTTCTGTGACAAGTGTGCAGAATCACCGAAATCGCTGTTTTCGTGCTATTGAATGCGAAAAACACGTTTTCTGGTGTTTTCAGCACTCCACAGTGCGTTTGATATGCGGAAACTGCCATATCTTCGGTATCGTTGTTGTTTCCAGCTGAGATATGCATTTTCAGTGATAATCTTCATGATTCTGCTGTTACAAGTGTGCAGAATAACCGAAATCGCTGTTTTAGTGCTATTGAATGCGAAAAACACGTTTTCTAGTGTTGTCAGCACCCGACAGTGCGTTTGATGTGCGGAAACAGGGATATCTTCGTTTTCGTGGGGTTTCCAGCTGAGATATGCATTTTCAGTGATAATCTTCATGATTCTGCTGTTACAAGTGTGCAGAAACACCGAAATCGCTGTTTTCGTGCTTTTGAATGCGAAAAACATATTTCTGGTGTTTTCAGCACTCCACAGTGCGTTTGATATGCGGAAACTGCGATATCTTCGGTATAGTTGTTGTTTCCAGCTGAGATATGCATTTTCAGTGATAATCTTCATGATTCTGCTGTTACAAGTGTGCAGCATCACCGAAATCGCTGTTTTCGTGCTTTTGAATGCGAAAAACACGTTTTCTGGTGTTTTCAGCACGCCACAGAGCGTTTACCATGCGGAAACTGCGATATCTTCGGTATCGTTGTTGTTTCCAGCTGAGATATGCATTTTCAGTGAGAATCTTCATGATTCTGCTGCTACAAGTGTGCAGAATCACCGAAATCGCTGTTTGCGTGGTATTGAATGCGAAAAACACGTTTTCTGGTGTTTGCAGCACGCCACAGAGCGTTTGACATGCGGAAACTGCGATATTTTCGGTATCGTTGGGTTTCCAGCTGAGACATGCATTTTCAGTGATAATCTTCATGATTCTGCTGTTACAAGTGTGCAGAATCACCGAAATCGCTGTTTTCGTGCTTATGAATGCGAAAAACACGTTTCCTGGTGTTTTCAGCACGCCACAGAGCGTTTGACATGCGGAAACTGCGATATCATCGGTATCGTTGTTGTTTCCAGCTGAGATATGCATTTTCAGTGATAATCTTCATGATTCTGCTGTTACAGGTGTGCAGAATCACCGAAATCGCTGTTTTCGTGCTATTGAATGCGAAAAACACGTTTTCTGGTGTTTTCAGCACTCCACAGTGCGTTTGATATGCGGAAACTGCCATATCTTCGGTATCGTTGCTGTTTCCAGCTGAGATATGCATTTTCTACGATAATCTTCGAGTTTCTTCTGTGACAAGTGTGCAGAATCACCGAAATCGCTGTTTTCGTGCTACTGAATGCGAAAAACACGTTTTCTGGTGTTTTCAGCACTCCACAGTGCGTTTGATATGCGGAAACTGCCATATCTTCGGTATCATTGTTGTTTCCAGCTGAGATATGCATTTTCAGTGATAATCTTCATGATTCTGCTGTTACAAGTGTGCAGAATCAATGAAATGGCTGTTCTCGTGCTATTGAATGCGAAAAACATGTTTTCTGCTATTTTCAGCACGCCACAGAGCGTTTGACATGCGGAAACTGCGATATCTGCGGTAGCGTTGGGTTTCCAGCTGAGATATGCATTTTCAGTGATAATCTTCATGATTCTGCTGTTACAAGTGTGGAGAATCACCGAAATCGCTGTTTTAGTGCTACTGAATGCGAAAAACACGTTTTCTGGTGTTTTCAGCACTCCACAGTGCGTTTGATATGCGGAAACTGCGATATCTTCGGTATCGTTGTTGTTTCCAGCTGAGATATGCATTTTCTACGATAATCTTCGAGTTTCTTCTGTGACAAGTGTGCAGAATCACCGAAATCGCTGTTTTCGTGCTACTGAATGCGAAAAACACGTTTTCTGGTGTTTTCAGCACTCCACAGTGCGTTTGATATGCGGAAACTGCCATATCTTCGGTATCGTTGTTGTATCCAGCTGAGATATGCATTTTCAGTGATAATCTTCATGATTCTGCTGTTACAAGTGTGCAGAATCAATGAAATGGCTGTTCTCGTGCTATTGAATGCGAAAAACATGTTTTCTGGTATTTTCAGCGCGCCACAGAGCGTTTGACAAGCGGAAACTGCGATATCTTCGGTATCGTTGGGTTTCCAGCTGAGATATGCATTTTCAGTGATAATCTTCATGATTCTGCTGTTACAAGTGTGCAGAATCACCGAAATCGCTGTTTTAGTGCTATTGAATGCGAAAAACACGTTTTCTGGTGTTTTCAGCACTCCACAGTGCGTTTGATATGCGGAAACTGCGATATCTTCGGTATCGTTATTGTTTCCAGCTGAGATATGCATTTTCTACGATAATCTTCGAGTTTCTTCTGTGACAAGTGTGCAGAATCACCGAAATCGCTGTTTTCGTGCTATTGAATGCGAAAAACACGTTTTCTGGTGTTTTCAGCACTCCACAGTGCGTTTGATATGCGGAAACTGCCATATCTTCGGTATCGTTGTTGTTTCCAGCTGAGATATGCATTTTCAGTGATAATCTTCATGATTCTGCTGTTACAAGTGTGCAGAATAACCGAAATCGCTGTTTTAGTGCTATTGAATGCGAAAAACACGTTTTCTAGTGTTGTCAGCACCCGACAGTGCGTTTGATGTGCGGAAACAGGGATATCTTCGTTTTCGTGGGGTTTCCAGCTGAGATATGCATTTTCAGTGATAATCTTCATGATTCTGCTGTTACAAGTGTGCAGAAACACCGAAATCGCTGTTTTCGTGCTTTTGAATGCGAAAAACATATTTCTGGTGTTTTCAGCACTCCACAGTGCGTTTGATATGCGGAAACTGCGATATCTTCGGTATCGTTGTTGTTTCCAGCTGAGATATGCATTTTCAGTGATAATCTTCATGATTCTGCTGTTACAAGTGTGCAGCATCACCGAAATCGCTGTTTTCGTGCTTTTGAATGCGAAAAACACGTTTTCTGGTGTTTTCAGCACGCCACAGAGCGTTTGACATGCGGAAACTGCGATATCTTCGGTATCGTTGTTGTTTCCAGCTGAAATATGCATTTTCAGTGATAATCTTCGAGTTTCTTCGGTGACAAGTGTGCAGAATCACCGAAATCGCTGTTTTCGTGCTATTGAATGCGAAAAACACGTTTTCTGGTGTTTTCAGCACCCGACAGTGCGTTTGATATGCGGAAACTGCCATATCTTCGGTATTGTTGTTGTTTCCAGCTGAGATATGCATTTTCAGTGATAATCTTCACGATTCTGCTGTTACAAGTGTGCCGAATCACCGAAATCGCTGTTTGCGTGCTATTGAATGCGAGAAACACGTTTTCTGGTGTTTTCAGCACTCCACAGTGCGTTTGATATGCGGAAACTGCGATATCTTCGGTATCGTTATTGTTTCCAGCTGAGATATGCATTTTCTACGATAATCTTCGAGTTTCTTCTGTGACAAGTGTGCAGAATCACCGAAATCGCTGTTTTCGTGCTATTGAATGCGAAAAACACGTTTTCTGGTGTTTTCAGCACTCCACAGTGCGTTTGATATGCGGAAACTGCCATATCTTCGGTATCGTTGTTGTTTCCAGCTGAGATATGCATTTTCAGTGATAATCTTCATGATTCTGCTGTTACAAGTGTGCAGAATAACCGAAATCGCTGTTTTAGTGCTATTGAATGCGAAAAACACGTTTTCTAGTGTTGTCAGCACCCGACAGTGCGTTTGATGTGCGGAAACAGGGATATCTTCGTTTTCGTGGGGTTTCCAGCTGAGATATGCATTTTCAGTGATAATCTTCATGATTCTGCTGTTACAAGTGTGCAGAAACACCGAAATCGCTGTTTTCGTGCTTTTGAATGCGAAAAACATATTTCTGGTGTTTTCAGCACTCCACAGTGCGTTTGATGTGCGGAAACAGGGATATCTTCGTTTTCGTGGGGTTTCCAGCTGAGATATGCATTTTCAGTGATAATCTTCATGATTCTGCTGTTACAAGTGTGCAGAATAATCGAAAACGCTGTTTTCGTGCTTTTGAATGCGAAAAACACGTTTTCTGGTGTTTTCAGCACTCCTCAGTGCGTTTGATATGCGGAAACTGCCATATCTTCGGTATTGTTGTTGTTTCCAGCTGAGATATGCATTTTCAGTGATAATCTTCACGATTCTGCTGTTACAAGTGTGCCGAATCACCGAAATCGCTGTTTGTGTGCTATTGAATGCGAAAAACACGTTTTCTGGTGTTTTCAGCACTCCACAGTGCGTTTGATATGCGGAAACTGCGATATCTTCGGTATCGTTATTGTTTCCAGCTGAGATATGCATTTTCTACGATAATCTTCGAGTTTCTTCTGTGACAAGTGTGCAGAATCACCGAAATCGCTGTTTTCGTGCTATTGAATGCGAAAAACACGTTTTCTGGTGTTTTCAGCACTCCACAGTGCGTTTGATATGCGGAAACTGCCATATCTTCGGTATCGTTGTTGTTTCCAGCTGAGATATGCATTTTCAGTGATAATCTTCATGATTCTGCTGTTACAAGTGTGCAGAATAACCGAAATCGCTGTTTTAGTGCTTTTGAATGCGAAAAACATATTTCTGGTGTTTTCAGCACTCCACAGTGCGTTTGATATGCGGAAACTGCGATATCTTCGGTATCGTTGTTGTTTCCAGCTGAGATATGCATTTTCTACGATAATCTTCGAGTTTCTTCTGTGACAAGTGTGCAGAATCACCGAAATCGCTGTTTTCGTGCTATTGAATGCGAAAAACACGTTTTCTGGTGTTTTCAGCACTCCACAGTGCGTTTGATATGCGGAAACTGCCATATCTTCGGTATCGTTGTTGTTTCCAGCTGAGATATGCATTTTCAGTGATAATCTTCATGATTCTGCTGTTACAAGTGTGCAGAATAACCGAAATCGCTGTTTTAGTGCTATTGAATGCGAAAAACACGTTTTCTAGTGTTGTCAGCACCCGACAGTGCGTTTGATGTGCGGAAACAGGGATATCTTCGTTTTCGTGGGGTTTCCAGCTGAGATATGCATTTTCAGTGATAATCTTCATGATTCTGCTGTTACAAGTGTGCAGAAACACCGAAATCGCTGTTTTCGTGCTTTTGAATGCGAAAAACATATTTCTGGTGTTTTCAGCACTCCACAGTGCGTTTGATGTGCGGAAACAGGGATATCTTCGTTTTCGTGGGGTTTCCAGCTGAGATATGCATTTTCAGTGATAATCTTCATGATTCTGCTGTTACAAGTGTGCAGAATAATCGAAAACGCTGTTTTCGTGCTTTTGAATGCGAAAAACACGTTTTCTGGTGTTTTCAGCACTCCTCAGTGCGTTTGATATGCGGAAACTGCCATATCTTCGGTATTGTTGTTGTTTCCAGCTGAGATATGCATTTTCAGTGATAATCTTCACGATTCTGCTGTTACAAGTGTGCCGAATCACCGAAATCGCTGTTTGCGTGCTATTGAATGCGAAAAACACGTTTTCTGGTGTTTTCAGCACTCCACAGTGCGTTTGATATGCGGAAACTGCGATATCTTCGGTATCGTTATTGTTTCCAGCTGAGATATGCATTTTCTACGATAATCTTCGAGTTTCTTCTGTGACAAGTGTGCAGAATCACCGAAATCGCTGTTTTCGTGCTATTGAATGCGAAAAACACGTTTTCTGGTGTTTTCAGCACTCCACAGTGCGTTTGATATGCGGAAACTGCCATATCTTCGGTATCGTTGTTGTTTCCAGCTGAGATATGCATTTTCAGTGATAATCTTCATGATTCTGCTGTTACAAGTGTGCAGAATAACCGAAATCGCTGTTTTAGTGCTTTTGAATGCGAAAAACATATTTCTGGTGTTTTCAGCACTCCACAGTGCGTTTGATATGCGGAAACTGCGATATCTTCGGTATCGTTGTTGTTTCCAGCTGAGATATGCATTTTCAGTGATAATCTTCATGATTCTGCTGTTACAAGTGTGCAGCATCACCGAAATCGCTGTTTGCGTGCTATTGAATGCGAAAAACACGTTTTCTGGTGTTTTCAGCACTCCACAGTGCGTTTGATGTGCGGAAACAGGGATATCTTCGTTTTCGTGGGGTTTCCAGCTGAGATATGCATTTTCAGTGATAATCTTCATGATTCTGCTGTTACAAGTGTGCAGAATAATCGAAAACGCTGTTTTCGTGCTTTTGAATGCGAAAAACACGTTTTCTGGTGTTTTCAGCACTCCTCAGTGCGTTTGATATGCGGAAACTGCCATATCTTCGGTATTGTTGTTGTTTCCAGCTGAGATATGCATTTTCAGTGATAATCTTCACGATTCTGCTGTTACAAGTGTGCCGAATCACCGAAATCGCTGTTTGCGTGCTATTGAATGCGAAAAACACGTTTTCTGGTGTTTTCAGCGCTCCACAGTGCGTTTGATATGCGGAAACTGCGATATCTTCGGTATCGTTATTGTTTCCAGCTGAGATATGCATTTTCTACGATAATCTTCGAGTTTCTTCTGTGACAAGTGTGCAGAATCACCGAAATCGCTGTTTTCGTGCTATTGAATGCGAAAAACACGTTTTCTGGTGTTTTCAGCACTCCACAGTGCGTTTGATATGCGGAAACTGCCATATCTTCGGTATCGTTGTTGTTTACAGCTGAGATATGCATTTTCAGTGATAATCTTCATGATTCTGCTGTTACAAGTGTGCAGAATAACCGAAATCGCTGTTTTAGTGCTTTTGAATGCGAAAAACATATTTCTGGTGTTTTCAGCACTCCACAGTGCGTTTGATATGCGGAAACTGCGATATCTTCGGTATCGTTGTTGTTTCCAGCTGAGATATGCATTTTCAGTGATAATCTTCATGATTCTGCTGTTACAAGTGTGCAGCATCACCGAAATCGCTGTTTTCGTGCTTTTGAATGCGAAAAACACGTTTTCTGGTGTTTTCAGCACGCCACAGAGCGTTTGTAATGCGGAAACTGCGATATCTTCGGTATCGTTGTTGTTTCCAGCTGAGATATGCACTTTCAGTGATAATCTTCATGATTCTGCTGTTACAAGTGTTCAGAATCACTGAATTCGCTGTTTGCGTGCTATTGAATGCGAAAAACACGTTTTCTGGTGTCTTCAGCACGCCACAGAGCGTTTGACATGCGGAAACTGCGATATCTTCGGTATCGCTTTGTTTCCAGCTGAGATATGCATTTTCAGTGATAATCTTCATGATTCTGCTGTTACAAGTGTGCAGAAATACCGAAATCGCTGTTTTCGTGCTTTTGAATGCGAAAAACACGTTTTCTAGTGTTTTCAGCACCCGACAGTGCGTTTGATGTGCGGAAACAGGGATATCTTCGTTTTCGTGGGGTTTCCAGCTGAGATATGCATTTTCAGTGATAATCTTCATGATTCTGCTGATAGAAGTGTGCAGAAACACCGAAATCGCTGTTTTCGTGCTTTTGAATGCGAAAAACACGTTTTCTGGTGTTTTCAGCACTCCACAGTGCGTTTGATGTGCGGAAACAGGGATATCTTCGTTTTCGTGGGGTTTCCAGCTGAGATATGCATTTTCTACGATAATCTTCGAGTTTCTTCTGTGACAAGTGTGCAGAATCACCGAAATCGCTGTTTTCGTGCTATTGAATGCGAAAAACACGTTTTATGATGTTTTCAGCACTCCACAGTGCGTTTGATATGCGGAAACTGCCATATCTTCGGTATCGTTGTTTTTTCCAGCTGAGATATGCATTTTCAGTGATAATCTTCATGATTCTGCTGTTACAAGTGTGCAGAATAACCGAAATCGCTGTTTTAGTGCTATTGAATGCGAAAAACACGTTTTCTTGTGTTTTCAGCACCCGACAGTGCGTTTGATGTGCGGAAACAGGGATATCTTCGTTTTCGTGGGGTTTCCAGCTGAGATATGCATTTTCAGTGATAATCTTCATGATTCTGTTGTTACAAGTGCGCAGAAACACCGAAATCGCTGCTTTCGTGCTTTTGAATGCGAAAAACACGTTTTCTGGTGTTTTCAGCACTCCACAATGCGTTTGATATGCGGAAACTGCGATATCTTCGGTAACGTTGTTGTTTCCAGCTGAGATATGCATTTTCAGTGATAATCTTCATGATTCTGCTGTTACAAGTGTGCAGAATGACCGAAATCGCTGTTTTCGTGCTTTTGAACGCGAAAAACACGTTTTCTGGTGTTTTCAGCACGCCACAGAGCGTTTGACATGCGGAAACTGCGACATCTTCGGAATCGCTGCTGTTTCCAGCTGAGATATGCATTTTCAGTGATAATCTTCATGATTCTGCGGTTACAAGTGTGCAGAATCACGGAAATCGCTGTTTTCGTGCTACTGAATGCGAAAAACACGTTTTCTGGTGTTTTCAGCACTCCACAGTGCGTTTGATATGCGGAAACTGCCATATCTTCGGTATCGTTGTTGTTTCCAGCTGAGATATGCATTTTCAGTGATAATCTTCATGATTCTGCTGTTACAAGTGTGCAGAATCAATGAAATGGCTGTTCTCGTGCTATTGAATGCGAAAAACATGTTTTCTGGTATTTTCAGCACGCCACAGAGCGTTTGACAAGCGGAAACTACGATATCTTCGGTATCGTTGTTGTTTCCAGCTGAGATATGCATTTTCAGTGATAATCTTCATGATTCTGCTGCTACAAGTGTGCAGAATCACCGAAATCGCTGTTTGCGTGCTATTGAATGCGAAAAACACGTTTTCTGGTGTTTGCAGCACGCCACAGAGCGTTTGACATGCGGAAACTGCGATATTTTCGGTATCGTTGGGTTTCCAGCTGAGACATGCATTTTCAGTGATAATCTCCATGATACTGCTGTTACAAGTGTGCAGAATCACCGAAATCGCTGTTTTCGTGCTTATGAATGCGAAAAACACGTTTCCTGGTGTTTTCAGCACGCCACAGAGCGTTTGACATGCGGAAACTGCGATATCTTCGGTATCGTTGTTGTTTCCAGCTGAGATATGCATTTTCAGTGATAATCTTCATGATTCTGCTGTTACAAGTGTGGAGAATCACCGAAATCGCTGTTTTAGTGCTATTGAATGCGAAAAACACGTTTTCTGGTGTTTTCAGCACTCCACAGTGCGTTTGATATGCGGAAACTGCGATATCTTCGGTATCGTTGTTGTTTCCAGCTGAGGTATGCATTTTCAGTGATAATCTTCATGATTCTGCTGTTACAAGTGTGCAGCATCACCGAAATCGCTGTTTTCGTGCTTTTGAATGCGAAAAACACGTTTTCTGGTGTTTTCAGCACGCCACAGAGCGTTTGTCATGCGGAAACTGCGATATCTTCGGTATCGTTGTTGTTTCCAGCTGAGATATGCACTTTCAGTGATAATCTTCATGATTCTGCTGTTACAAGTGTTCAGAATCACTGAAATCGCTGTTTGCGTGCTATTGAATGCGAAAAACACGTTTTCTGGTGTTTTCAGCACGCCACAGAGCGTTTGACATGCGGAAACTGCGATATCTTCGGTATCGTTTTGTTTCCAGCTGAGATATGCATTTTCAGTGATAATCTTCATGATTCTGCTGTTACAAGTGTGCAGAAACACCGAAATCGCTGTTTTCGTGCTTTTGAATGCGAAAAACACGTTTTCTAGTGTTTTCAGCACCCGACAGTGCGTTTGATGTGCGGAAACAGGGATATCTTCGTTTTCGTGGGGTTTCCAGCTGAGATATGCATTTTCAGTGATAATCTTCATGATTCTGTTGTTACAATAGCGCAGAAACACCGAAATCGCAGTTTTCGTGCTTTTGAATGCGAAAAACACGTTTTCTGGTGTTTTCAGCACTCCACAATGCGTTTGATATGCGGAAACTGCGATATCTTCGGTAACGTTGTTGTTTCCAGCTGAGATATGCATTTTCAGTGATAATCTTCATGATTCTGCTGTTACAAGTGTGCAGAATCACCGAAATCGCTGTTTTCGTGCTTTTGAACGCGAAAAACACGTTTTCTGGTGTTTTCAGCACGCCACAGAGCGTTTGACATGCGGAAACTGCGACATCTTCGGTATCGTTTTTGTTTCCAGCTGAGATATGCATTTTCAGTGATAATCTTCATGATTCTGCTGCTACAAGTGTGCAGAATCACCGAAATCGCTGTTTGCGTGCTATTGAATGAGAAAAACACGTTTTCTGGTGTTTGCAGCACGCCACAGAGCGTTTGACATGCGGAAACTGCGATATTATCGGTATCGTTGGGTTTCCAGCTGAGACATGCATTTTCAGTGATAATCTTCATGATTCTGCTGTTACAAGTGTGCAGAATCACCGAAATCGCTGTTTTCGTGCTTATGAATGCGAAAAACACGTTTCCTGGTGTTTTCAGCACGCCACAGAGCGTTTGACATGCGGAAACTGCGATATCTTCGGTATCGTTGTTGTTTCCAGCTGAGATATGCATTTTCAGTGATAATCTTCATGATTCTGCTGTTACAGGTGTGCAGAATCACCGAAATCGCTGTTTTCGTGCTATTGAATGCGAAAAACACGTTTTCTGGTGTTTTCAGCACTCCACAGTGCGTTTGATATGCGGAAACTGCCATATCTTCGGTATCGTTGCTGTTTCCAGCTGAGATATGCATTTTCAGTGATAATCTTCATGATTCTGCTGCTACAAGTGTGCAGAATCACCGAAATCGCTGTTTGCGTGCTATAGAATGCGAAAAACACGTTTTCTGATGTTTTCAGCACTCCACAGTGCGTTTGATATGCGGAAACTGCGATATCTTCGGTATCGTTGTTGTTTCCAGCTGAGATATGCATTTTCAGTGATAATCTTCATGATTCTGCTGTTACAAGTGTGCAGAATCACCGAAATCGCAGTTTTAGTGCTATTGAATGCGAAAAACACGTTTTCTGGTGTTTTCAGCCCTCCACAGTGCGTTTGATATGCGGAAACTGCCATATCTACGGTATCGTTGTTGTTTCCAGCTGAGATATGCATTTTCAGTGATAATCTTCATGATTCTGCTGCTACAAGTGTGCAGAATCACCGAAATCGCTGTTTGCGTGCTATAGAATGCGAAAAACACGTTTTCTGGTGTTTTCAGCACTCCACAGTGCGTTTGATATGCGGAAACTGCCATATCTTCGGTATCGTTGTTGTTTCCAGCTGAGATATGCATTTTCAGTGATAATCTTCATGATTCTGCTGTTACAAGTGTGCAGAATCACCGAAATCGCAGTTTTAGTGCTATTGAATGCGAAAAACACGTTTTCTGGTGTTTTCAGCCCTCCACAGTGCGTTTGATATGCGGAAACTGCCATATCTACGGTATCGTTGTTGTTTCCAGCTGAGATATGCATTTTCAGTGATAATCTTCATGATTCTGCTGTTACAGGTGTGCAGAATCACCGAAATCGCTGTTTTCGTGCTATTGAATGCGATAAACACGTTTTCTGGTGTTTTCAGCACTCCACAGTGCGTTTGATATGCGGACACTGCCATATCTTCGGTATCGTTGCTGTTTCCAGCTGAGATATGCATTTTCAGTGATAATCTTCATGATTCTGCTGTTACAAGTGTGCAGAATAACCGAAATCGCTGTTTTAGTGCTATTGAATGCGAAAAACACGTTTTCTAGTGTTTTCAGCACTCCACAGTGCGTTTGATATGCGGAAACAAGGATATCTTCGTTTTCGTGGGGTTTCCAGGTGAGATATGCATTTTCAGTTATAATCTTCATGATTCGGCTGTTACAAGTGTGCAGAATCACCGAAATCGCTGTTTTCGTGCTTTTGAATGCGAAAAACACGTTTTCTGGTGTTTTCAGCACGCCACAGAGCGTTTGACATGGGGAAACTGCGACATCTTCGGTATCGTTGTTGTTTCCAGCTGAGATATGCATTTTCTACGATAATCTTCGAGTTTCTTCTGTGACAAGTGTGCAGAATCACCGAAATCGCTGTTTCCGTGCTATTGAATGCGAAAAACACGTTTTCTGGTGTTTTCAGCACTCCACAGTGCGTTTGATATGCGGAAACTGCCATATCTTCGGTATCGTTGCTGTTTCCAGCTGAGATATGCATTTTCAGTGATAATCTTCATGATTCTGCTGGTACAAGTGTGCAGAATAACCGAAATCGCTGTTTTAGTGCTATTGAATGCGAAAAACACGTTTTCTTGTGTTTTCAGCACCCGACAGTGCGTTTGATGTGCGGAAACAGGGATATCTTCGTTTTCGTGGGGTTTCCAGCTGAGATATGCATTTTCAGTGATAATCTTCATGATTCTGTTGTTACAAGTGCGCAGAAACACCGAAATCGCTGTTTGCGTGCTATTGAATGCGAAAAACACGTTTTCTGGTGTTTGCAGCACGCCACAGAGCGTTTGACATGCGAAAACTGCGATATTTTCGGTATCGTTGTTGTTTCCAGCTGAGATATGCATTTTCAGTGATAATCTTCATGATTCTGCTGTTACAAGAGTGCAGAATCACCGAAATCGCTGTTTTCGTGCTTTTGAATGCGAATAACACGTTTTCTAGTGTATTCAGCACCCGACAGTGCGTTTGATGTGCGGAAACAGGGATATCTTCGTTTTCGTGGGGTTTCCAGCTGAGATATGTATTTTCAGTGATAATCTTCATGATTCTGCTGTTACAAGTGTGCAGAAACACCGAAATCGCTGTTTTCGTGCTTTTGAACGCGAAAAACACGTTTGCTGGTGTTCTCAGCACGCCACAGAGCGTTTGACATGCGGAAACTGCGACATCTTCGGTATCGTTGTTGTTTCCAGCTGAGATATGCATTTTCAGTGATAATCTTCATGATTCTGCTGCTACAAGTGTGCAGAATCACCGAAGTCGCTGTTTGCGTGCTATTGAATGCGAAAAACACGTTTTCTGGTGTTTGCAGTACGCCACAGAGCGTTTGACATGCGGAAACTGCGATATCTTCGGTATCGTTGTTGCTTCCAGCTGAGATATGCATTTTCAGTGATAATCTTCATGATTCTGCTGTTACAGGTGTGCAGAATCACCGAAATCGCAGTTTTAGTGCTATTGAATGCGAAAAACACGTTTTCTGGTGTTTTCAGCCCTCCACAGTGCGTTTGATATGCGGAAACTGCCATATCTACGGTATCGTTGTTGTTTCCAGCTGCGATATGCATTTTCTACGATAATCTTCGAGTTTCTTCTGTGACAAGTGTGCAGAATCACCGAAATTGCTGTTTTCGTGCTATTGAATGCGAAAAACACGTTTTCTGGTGTTTTCAGCACGCCACAGAGCGTTTAAAAAGCGGAAACTGCGATATCTTCGGTATCGTTGGGTTTCCAGCTGAGATATGCATTTTCAGTGATAATCTTCATGATTCTGCTGTTACAAGTGTGCAGAATCACCGAAATCGCTGTTTTCGTGCTATTGAATGCGAAAAACATGTTTTCTGGTGTTTTCAGCACGCCACAGAGCGTTTGACATGCGGAAACTGCGATATCTTGGGTATCGTTGTTGTTACCAGCTGAGATATGCATTTTCTACGATAATCTTCGAGTTTCTTCGGTGACAAGTGTGCAGAATCACCGAAATCGCTGTTTTCGTGCTATTGAATGCGAAAAACACGTTTTCTGGTGTTTTCAGCACCCGACAGTGCGTTTGATATGCGGAAACTGCCATATCTTCGGTATCGTTGTTGTTTCCAGCTGAGATATGCGTTTTCGGTGATAATCTTCACGATTCTGCTGTTACAAGCGTGCCGAATCACCGAAATCGCTGTTTGCGTGCTATTGAATGCGAAAAACTCGTTTTCTGGTATTTCAGCACGCCACAGAGCGTTTGACATGCGGAAACTGCGATATCATCGGTATCGTAGGGTTTCCAGCTGAAATATACATTTTCAGTGCTAATCTTCATGATTCTGCTGTTACAAGTGTGCAGAATCACCGAAATCGCTGTTTTCGTGCTATTGAATGCGAAAAACATGTTTTCTGGTGTTTTCAGCACGCCACAGAGCGTTTGACAAGCGGAAACAGCGATATCTTCGGTATCGTTGAGTTTCCAGCTGAGATATGCATTTTCAGTGATAATCTTCATGATTCTGCTGTTACAAGTGTGCAGAATCACCGAAATCGCTGTTTTCGTGCTATTGAATGCGAAAAACACGTTTTCTAGTGTTTTCAGCACCCGACAGTGCGTTTCATGTGCGGAAACAGGGATATCTTCGTTTTCGTGGGGTTTCCAGCTGAGATATCCATTTTCTACGATAATCTTCGAGTTTCTTCTGTGAGAAGTGTGCAGAATCACCGAAATCGCTGTTTTCGTGCTATTGAATGCGAAAAACACGTTTTCTGGTGTTTTCAGCACTCCACAGTGCGTTTGATATGCGGAAACTGCGATATCTTCGGTATCGTTGTTGTTTCCAGCTGAGATATGCATTTTCAGTGATAATCTTCATGATTCTGCTATTGCAAGTGTGCAGAATCACCGAAATCGCTGTTTTCGTGCTTTTGAATGCGAAAAACACGTTTTCTGGAGTTGTCAGCACTCCACAGTGCGTTTGATATGCGGAAACTGCGATATCTTGGGTATCGTTGTTGTTACCAGCTGAGATATGCATTTTCTACGATAATCTTCGAGTTTCTTCGGTGACAAGTGTGCAGAATCACCGAAATCGCTGTTTTCGTGCTATTGAATGCGAAAAACTCGTTTTCTGGTGTTTTCAGCACCCGACAGTGCGTTTGATATGCGGAAACTGCCATATCTTCGGTATCGTTGTTGTTTCCAGCTGAGATATGCGTTTTCGGTGATAATCTTCACGATTCTGCTGTTACAAGCGTGCCGAATCACCGAAATCGCTGTTTGCGTGCTATTGAATGCGAAAAACTCGTTTTCTGGTATTTCAGCACGCCACAGAGCGTTTGACATGCGGAAACTGCGATATCTTCGGTATCGTAGGGTTTCCAGCTGAAATATACATTTTCAGTGCTAATCTTCATGATTCTGCTGTTACAAGTGTGCAGAATCACCGAAATCGCTGTTTTCGTGCTATTGAATGCGAAAAACATGTTTTCTGGTGTTTTCAGCACGCCACAGAGCGTTTGACAAGCGGAAACAGCGATATCTTCGGTATCGTTGAGTTTCCAGCTGAGATATGCATTTTCAGTGATAATCTTCATGATTCTGCTGTTACAAGTGTGCAGAATCACCGAAATCGCTGTTTTCGTGCTATTGAATGCGAAAAACACGTTTTCTAGTGTTTTCAGCACCCGACAGTGCGTTTCATGTGCGGAAACAGGGATATCTTCGTTTTCGTGGGGTTTCCAGCTGAGATATCCATTTTCTACGATAATCTTCGAGTTTCTTCTGTGAGAAGTGTGCAGAATCACCGAAATCGCTGTTTTCGTGCTATTGAATGCGAAAAACACGTTTTCTGGTGTTTTCAGCACTCCACAGTGCGTTTGATATGCGGAAACTGCGATATCTTCGGTATCGTTGTTGTTTCCAGCTGAGATATGCATTTTCAGTGATAATCTTCATGATTCTGCTATTGCAAGTGTGCAGAATCACCGAAATCGCTGTTTTCGTGCTTTTGAATGCGAAAAACACGTTTTCTGGAGTTGTCAGCACTCCACAGTGCGTTTGATATGCGGAAACTGCGATATCGTCGGTATCGTTGTTGTTTCCAGCTGAGATATGCATTTTCAGTGATAATCTACATGATTCTGCTGTTACAAGTGCGCAGAATAACCGAAATCGCTGTTTTAGTGCTATTGAATGCGAAAAACACGTTTTCTGGTGTTTTCAGCACTCCACAGTGCGTTTGATATGCGGAAACTGCGATATCTTCGGTATCGTTGTTGTTTCCAGCTGAGATATGCATTTTCTACGATAATCTTCGAGTTTCTTCTGTGACAAGTGTGCAGAATCGCCGAAATCGCTGTTTTCGTGCTTTTGAACGCGAAAAACACGTTTTCTGGTGTTTTCAGCACGCCACAGAGCGTTTGACATGCGGAAACTGCGACATCTTCGGTATCGTTGTTGTTTCCAGCTAAGATATGCATTTTCAGTGATAATCTTCATGATTCCTCTGCTACAAGTGTGCAGAATCACCGAAATCGCTGTTTGCGTGCTATTGAATGCGAAAAACACGTTTTCTGGTGTTTGCAGCACGCCACAGAGCGTTTGACATGCGGAAACTGCGATATTTTCGGTATCGTTGTTGTTTCCAGCTGAGATATGCATTTTCAGTGATAATCTTCTTGATTCTGCAGTTACAGGTGTGCAGAATCGCCGAAATCGCAGTTTTAGTGCTATTGAATGCGAAAAACACGTTTTCTGGTGTTTTCAGCCCTCCACAGTGCGTTTGATATGTGGAAACTGCCATATCTACGGTATCGTTGTTGTTTCCAGCTGCGATACGCATTTTCTACGATAATCTTCGAGTTTCTTCTGTGACAAGTGTGCAGAATCACCGAAATCGCTGTTTTGGTGCTATTGAATGCGAAAAACACGTTTTCTGGTGTTTTCAGCACTGCACAGTGCGTTTGATATGCGGAAACTGCCATATCTTCGGTATCGTTGTTGTTTCCAGCTGAGATATGCATTTTCAGTGATAATCTTCATGATTCTGCTGTTACAAGTGTGCAGAATCACCGAAGTCGCTGTTTTCGTGCTATTGAATGCGAAAAACACGTTTTCTAGTGTTTTCAGCACGCCACAGAGCGTTTGACATGCGGAAACTGCGACATCTTCGGTATCGTTGTTGTTTCCCGCTGAGATATGCATTTTCAGTGATAATCTTCATGATTCTGCTGCTACAAGTGTGCAGAATCACCGAAATCGCTGTTTGCGTGCTGTTGAATGCGAAAAACACGTTTTCTGGTGTTTTCAGCACGCCACAGAGCGTTTGACAAGCGGAAACTGCGATATCTTCTGTATCGTTGGGTTTCCAGCTGAGATATGCATTTTCAGTGATAATCTTCATGATTCTGCTGTTACAAGTGTGCAGAATCACCGAAATCGCTGTTATCGTGCTATTGAATGCGAAAAACATGTTTTCTGGTGTTTTCAGCACGCCACAGAGCGTTTGACATGCGGAAACTGCGATATCTTCGGTATCGTTGTTGTTTCCAGCTGAGATATGCATTTTCAGTGATAATCTTCATGATTCTGCTGTTACAGGTGTGCAGAATCACCGAAATCGCAGTTTTAGTGCTATTGAATGCGAAAAGCACGTTTTCTGGAGTTTTCAGCCCTCCACAGTGCGTTTGATATGCGGAAACTGCCATATCCACGGTATCGTTGTTGTTTCCAGCTGAGATATGCATTTTCTACGATAATCTTCGAGTTTCTTCTGTGACAAGTGTGCAGAATCACCGAAATCGCTGTTTTCGTGCTATTGAATGCGAAAAACACGTTTTCTGGTGTTTTCAGCACCCGGCAGTGCGTTTGATATGCGGAAACTGCCATATCTTCGGTATCGTTGTTGTTTCCATCTGAGATATGCATTTTCAGTGATAATCTTCATGATTCTGCTGTTACAAGTGTGCAGAATCACCGAAATCGCTGTTTTAGTGCTATTGAATGCGAAAAACACGTTTTCTAGTGTTTTCAGCACCCGACAGTGCGTTTGATGTGCGGAAACAGGGATATCTTCGTTTTCGTGGGGTTTCCAGCTGAGATATGCATTTTCAGTGATAATCTTCATGATTCTGCTGTTACAAGTGTGCAGAATCACCGAAATCGGTGTTTTAGTGCTATTGAATGCGAAAAACACGTTTTCTAGTGTTTTCAGCACCCGACAGTGCGTTTGATGTGCGGAAACAGGGATATCTTCGTTTTCGTAGGGTTTCCAGCTGAGATATGCATTTTCAGTGATAATCTTCATGATTCTGCTGTTACAAGTGTGCAGAAACACCGAAATCGCTGTTTACGTGCTTTTGAATGCGAAAAACACGTTTTCTGGTGTTTTCAGCACTCCACAGTGCGGTTGATATGCGGAAACTGCGATATCTTCGGTATCGTTGTTGTTTCCAGCTGAGATATGCATTTTCAGTGATAATCTTCATGATTCTGCTGTTACAAGTGTGCAGAATCACCGAAATCGCTGTTTTCATGCTATTGAATGCGAAAAACACGTTTTCTGGTGTTTTCTGCAAGCCACAGAGCGTTTGTCATGCGGAAACTGCGATATCTTCGTTATCGTTGTTGTTTCCAGCTGAGATATGCATTTTCAGTCATAATCTTCATGATTCTGCTGTTACAAGTGTGCAGAATCACCGAAATCGCTGTTTTCGTGCTATTGAATGTGAAAAACACTTTTTCTGGTGTTTTCAGCACTCCACAGTGCGTTTGATAAGCGGAAACTGCGATATCTTCGGTATCGCTGTTGTTTCCAGCTGAGATATGCATTTTCAGTGACAATCTTCATGATTCTGCTGTTACAAGTGTGCAGAATAACCGAAATCGCTGTTTTCGTGCTTTTGAATGCGAAAAACACGTTTTCTGGTGCTTTCAGCACTCCACTGTGCGTTTGATATGGGGAAACTGCGATATCTTCGGTATCATTGTTGTTTCCAGCTGAGATATGCATTTTCAGCGATGATCTTCATGATTCTGCTGTTACAAGTGTGCAGAATAACCGAAATCGCTGTTTTCGTGCTTTTGAATGCGAAAAACACGTTTTCTGGTGTTTTCAGCACTCCACTGTGCGTTTGATATGGGGAAACTGCGATATCTTCGGTATCGTTGTTGTTTCCAGCTGAGATATGCATTTTCAGTGATAATCTTCATGATTCTGCTGTTACAAGTGTGCAGAATCACCGAAATCGCTGTTTTCGTGCTATTGAATGCGAAAAACACGTTTTCTGGAGTTTTCAGCACTCCACAGTGCGTTTGATATGCGGAAACTGCGATATCTTCGGTATCGTTGTTGTTTCCAGCTGAGATATGCATTTTCAGTGATAATCTTCATGATTCTTCTGTGACAAGTGTGCAGAATCACCGAAATCGCTGTTTTCGTGCTATTGAATGCGAAAAACACGTTTTCTGGTGTTTTCAGCACTCCACAGTGCGTTTGATATGCGGAAACTGCCATATCTTCGGTATCGTTGTTGTTTCCAGCTGAGATATGCATTTTCAGTGATAATCTTCATGATTCTGCTGTTACAAGTGTGCAGAATCACCGAAATCGCTGTTTTCGTGCTGTTGAATGTGAAAAACACTTTTTCTGGTGTTTTCAGCACTCCACAGTGCGTTTGATATGCGGAAACTGCGATATCTTCGTTTTCGTGGGGTTTCCAGCTGAGATATGCATTTTCAGTGATAATCTTCATGATTCTGCTGTTACAAGTGTGCAGAATCACCGAAATCGCTGTTTGCGTGCTATTGAATGCGAAAAACACGTTTTCTGGTGTTTTCAGCACGCCACAGAGCGTTTGACATGCGGAAACTGCGACATCTTCGGTATCGTTGTTGTTTCCAGCTGAGATATGCATTTTCAGTGATAATCTTCATGATTCTGCTGCTACAAGTGTGCAGAATCACCGAAATCGCTGTTTGCGTGCTGTTGAATGCGAAAAACACGTTTTCTGGTGTTTTCAGCACGCCACAGAGCGTTTGACAAGCGGAAACTGCGATATCTTCTGTATCGTTGGGTTTCCAGCTGAGATATGCATTTTCAGTGATAATCTTCATGATTCTGCTGTTACAAGTGTGCAGAATCACCGAAATCGCTGTTATCGTGCTATTGAATGCGAAAAACATGTTTTCTGGTGTTTTCAGCACGCCACAGAGCGTTTGACATGCGGAAACTGCGATATCTTCGGTATCGTTGTTGTTTCCAGCTGAGATATGCATTTTCAGTGATAATCTTCATGATTCTGCTGTTACAGGTGTGCAGAATCACCGAAATCGCAGTTTTAGTGCTATTGAATGCGAAAAGCACGTTTTCTGGTGTTTTCAGCCCTCCACAGTGCGTTTGATATGCGGAAACTGCCATATCCACGGTATCGTTGTTGTTTCCAGCTGAGATATGCATTTTCTACGATAATCTTCGAGTTTCTTCTGTGACAAGTGTGCAGAATCACCGAAATCGCTGTTTTCGTGCTATTGAATGCGAAAAACACGTTTTCTGGTGTTTTCAGCACCCGGCAGTGCGTTTGATATGCGGAAACTGCCATATCTTCGGTATCGTTGTTGTTTCCATCTGAGATATGCATTTTCAGTGATAATCTTCATGATTCTGCTGTTACAAGTGTGCAGAATCACCGAAATCGCTGTTTTAGTGCTATTGAATGCGAAAAACACGTTTTCTAGTGTTTTCAGCACCCGACAGTGCGTTTGATGTGCGGAAACAGGGATATCTTCGTTTTCGTGGGGTTTCCAGCTGAGATATGCATTTTCAGTGATAATCTTCATGATTCTGCTGTTACAAGTGTGCAGAATCACCGAAATCGGTGTTTTAGTGCTATTGAATGCGAAAAACACGTTTTCTAGTGTTTTCAGCACCCGACAGTGCGTTTGATGTGCGGAAACAGGGATATCTTCGTTTTCGTGGGGTTTCCAGCTGAGATATGCATTTTCAGTGATAATCTTCATGATTCTGCTGTTACAAGTGTGCAGAAACACCGAAATCGCTGTTTACGTGCTTTTGAATGCGAAAAACACGTTTTCTGGTGTTTTCAGCACTCCACAGTGCGGTTGATATGCGGAAACTGCGATATCTTCGGTATCGTTGTTGTTTCCAGCTGAGATATGCATTTTCAGTGATAATCTTCATGATTCTGCTGTTACAAGTGTGCAGAATCACCGAAATCGCTGTTTTCATGCTATTGAATGCGAAAAACACGTTTTCTGGTGTTTTCTGCAAGCCACAGAGCGTTTGTTATGCGGAAACTGCGATATCTTCGTTATCGTTGTTGTTTCCAGCTGAGATATGCATTTTCAGTGATAATCTTCATGATTCTGCTGTTACAAGTGTGCAGAATCACCGAAATCGCTGTTTTCGTGCTATTGAATGTGAAAAACACTTTTTCTGGTGTTTTCAGCACTCCACAGTGCGTTTGATAAGCGGAAACTGCGATATCTTCGGTATCGCTGTTGTTTCCAGCTGAGATATGCATTTTCAGTGACAATCTTCATGATTCTGCTGTTACAAGTGTGCAGAATAACCGAAATCGCTGTTTTCGTGCTTTTGAATGCGAAAAACACGTTTTCTGGTGTTTTCAGCACTCCACTGTGCGTTTGATATGGGGAAACTGCGATATCTTCGGTATCATTGTTGTTTCCAGCTGAGATATGCATTTTCAGCGATGATCTTCATGATTCTGCTGTTACAAGTGTGCAGAATAACCGAAATCGCTGTTTTCGTGCTTTTGAATGCGAAAAACACGTTTTCTGGTGTTTTCAGCACTCCACTGTGCGTTTGGTATGGGGAAACTGCGATATCTTCGGTATCGTTGTTGTTTCCAGCTGAGATATGCATTTTCAGTGATAATCTTCATGATTCTGCTGTTACAAGTGTGCAGAATCACCGAAATCGCTGTTTTCGTGCTATTGAATGCGAAAAACACGTTTTCTGGTGTTTTCAGCACTCCACAGTGCGTTTGATATGCGGAAACTGCGATATCTTCGGTATCGTTGTTGTTTCCAGCTGAGATATGCATTTTCAGTGATAATCTTCATGATTCTTCTGTGACAAGTGTGCAGAATCACCGAAATCGCTGTTTTCGTGCTATTGAATGCGAAAAACACGTTTTCTGGTGTTTTCAGCACTCCACAGTGCGTTTGATATGCGGAAACTGCCATATCTTCGGTATCGTTGTTGTTTCCAGCTGAGATATGCATTTTCAGTGATAATCTTCATGATTCTGCTGTTACAAGTGTGCAGAATCACCGAAATCGCTGTTTTCGTGCTGTTGAATGTGAAAAACACTTTTTCTGGTGTTTTCAGCACTCCACAGTGCGTTTGATATGCGGAAACTGCGATATCTTCGTTTTCGTGGGGTTTCCAGCTGAGATATGCATTTTCAGTGATAATCTTCATGATTCTGCTGTTACAAGTGTGCAGAATCACCGAAATCGCTGTTTTCGTGCTATTGAATGCGAAAAACACGTTTTCTGGTGTTTTCAGCACGCCACAGAGCGTTTGTCATGCGGAAACTGCGATATCTTCGGTATCGTTGTTGTTTCCAGCTGAGATATGCATTTTCAGTGATATATCTTCATGATTCTGCTGTTACAAGTGTGCAGAATCACCGAAATCGCAGTTTTCGTGCTATTGAATGTGAAAAACACTTTTTCTGGTGTTTTCAGCACTCCACAGTGCGTTTGATATGGGGAAACTGCGATATCTTCGGTATCATTGTTGTTTCCAGCTGAGATATGCATTTTCAGCGATGATCTTCATGATTCTGCTGTTACAAGTGTGCAGAATAACCGAAATCGCTGTTTTCGTGCTTTTGAATGCGAAAAACACGTTTTCTGGTGTTTTCAGCACTCCACTGTGCGTTTGATATGGGGAAACTGCGATATCTTCGGTATCGTTGTTGTTTCCAGCTGAGATATGCATTTTCAGTGATAATCTTCATGATTCTGCTGTTACAAGTGTGCAGAATCACCGAAATCGCTGTTTTCGTGCTATTGAATGCGAAAAACACGTTTTCTGGTGTTTTCAGCACTCCACAGTGCGTTTGATATGCGGAAACTGCGATATCTTCGGTATCGTTGTTGTTTCCAGCTGAGATATGCATTTTCAGTGATAATCTTCATGATTCTTCTGTGACAAGTGTGCAGAATCACCGAAATCGCTGTTTTCGTGCTATTGAATGCGAAAAACACGTTTTCTGGTGTTTTCAGCACTCCACAGTGCGTTTGATATGCGGAAACTGCCATATCTTCGGTATCGTTGTTGTTTCCAGCTGAGATATGCATTTTCAGTGATAATCTTCATGATTCTGCTGTTACAAGTGTGCAGAATCACCGAAATCGCTGTTTTCGTGCTGTTGAATGTGAAAAACACTTTTTCTGGTGTTTTCAGCACTCCACAGTGCGTTTGATATGCGGAAACTGCGATATCTTCGTTTTCGTGGGGTTTCCAGCTGAGATATGCATTTTCAGTGATAATCTTCATGATTCTGCTGTTACAAGTGTGCAGAATCACCGAAATCGCTGTTTTCGTGCTATTGAATGCGAAAAACACGTTTTCTGGTGTTTTCAGCACGCCACAGAGCGTTTGTCATGCGGAAACTGCGATATCTTCGGTATCGTTGTTGTTTCCAGCTGAGATATGCATTTTCAGTGATAATCTTCATGATTCTGCTGTTACAAGTGTGCAGATTCACCGAAATCGCAGTTTTCGTGCTATTGAATGTGAAAAACACTTTTTCTGGTGTTTTCAGCACTCCACAGTGCGTTTGATAAGCGGAAACTGCGATATCTTCGGTATCGCTGTTGTTTCCAGCTGAGATATGCATTTTCAGTGATAATCTTCATGATTCTGCTGTTACAAGTGTGCAGAATAACCGAAATTGCTGTTTTCGTTCTTTTGAATGCGAAAAACACGTTTTCTGGTGTTTTCAGCACTCCACAGTGCGTTTGATAAGCGGAAACTGCGATATCTTCGGTATCGCTGTTGTTTCCAGCTGAGATATGCATTTTCAGTGACAATCTTCATGATTCTGCTGTTACAAGTGTGCAGAATAACCGAAATCGCTGTTTTCGTGCTTTTGAATGCGAAAAACACGTTTTCTGGTGTTTTCAGCACTCCACTGTGCGTTTGATATGGGGAAACTGCGATATCTTCGGTATCGTTGTTGTTTCCAGCTGAGATATGCATTTTCTGTGATAATCTTCATGATTCTGCTGTTACAAGTGTGCAGAATCACCGAAATCGCTGTTTTCGTGCTATTGAATGCGAAAAACACGTTTTCTGGTGTTTTCAGCACTCCACAGTGCGTTTGATATGCGGAAACTGCGATATCTTCGGTATCGTTGTTGTTTCCAGCTGAGATATGCATTTTCTACGATAATCTTCGAGTTTCTTCTGTGACAAGTGTGCAGAATCACCGAAATTGCTGTTTTCGTGCTATTGAATGCGAAAAACACGTTTTCTGGTGTTTTCAGCACCCCACAGTGAGTTTGATATGCGGAAACTGCGATATCTTCGGTATGGTTGGGTTTCCAGCTGAGATATGCATTTTCAGTGATAATCTTCATGATTCTGCTGTTACAAGTGTGCAGAATCACCGAAATCGCTGTTTTCGTGCTTTTGAATGCGAAAAACACGTTTTCTGGTGTTTTCAGCACGCCACAGAGCGTTTGACATGCGGAAACTGCGATATCTTCGGTATCGTTGTTGTTTCCAGCTGAGATATGCGTTTTCCGTGATAATCTTCATGATTCTGCTGTTACAAGTGTGCAGAATCACCGAAATCGCTGTTTTCGTGCTATTGAATGTGAAAAACACGTTTTCTGGTGTTTTCAGCACTCCACAGTGCGTTTGATATGCGGAAACTGCGATATCTTCGGTATCGCTGTTGTTTCCAGCTGAGATATGCATTTTCAGTGTTAATCTTCATGATTCTGCTGTTACAAGTGTGCAGAATCACCGAAATCGCTGTTTTCGTGCTTTTGAATGCGAAAAACACGTTTTCTGGTGTTTTCAGCACGCCACAGAGCGTTTGACATGCGGAAACTGCGATATCTTCGGTATCGTTGTTGTTTCCAGCTGAGATATGCGTTTTCCGTGATAATCTTCATGATTCTGCTGTTACAAGTGTGCAGAATCACCGAAATCGCTGTTTTCGTGCTATTGAATGTGAAAAACACGTTTTCTGGTGTTTTCAGCACTCCACAGTGCGTTTGATATGCGGAAACTGCGATATCTTCGGTATCGCTGTTGTTTCCAGCTGAGATATGCATTTTCAGTGATAATCTTCATGATTCTGCTGTTACACGTGTGCAGAATAACCGAAATCGCTGTTTTCGTGCTTTTGAAAGCGAAAAACACGTTTTCTGGTGTTTTCAGCACGCCACAGAGCGTTTGACATGCGGAAACTGCGATATCTTCGGTGTCGTTGTTGTTTCCAGCTGAGATAAGCATTTTCCGTGATAATCTTCATGATTCTGCTGTTACAAGTGTGCAGAATAACCGAAATCGCTGTTTTCGTGCTTTTGAATGCGAAAAACACGTTTTCTGGTGTTTTCAGCACTCCACAGTGCGTTTGATATGCGGAAACTGCGATATCTTCGGTATCGTTGTTGTTTCCAGCTGAGATATGCATTTTCTACGATAATCTTCGAGTTTCTTCTGTGACAAGTGTGCAGAATCACCGAAATCGCTGTCTTCGTGCTATTGAATGCGAAAAACACGTTTTCTGGTGTTTTCAGCACGCCACTGAGCGTTTGACATGCGGAAACTGCGATATCTTCGGTATCGTTGGGTTTCCAGCTGAGATATGGATTTTGAGTGATAATCTTCATGATTCTGCTGTTACAAGTGTGCAGAATCACCGAAATCGCTGTTTTCGTGCTATTGAATGCGAAAAACACGTTTTCTGGTGTTTTCAGCACTCCAGAGTGCGTTTGATATGCGGAAACTGCCATATCTTCGGTATCGTTGTTGTTTCCAGCTGAGATATGCATTTTCAGTGATAATCTTTATGATTCTGCTGTTACAAGTGTGCAGAATCACCGAAATCGCTGTTTTCGTGCTATTGAATGCGAAAAACCTCTTTTCTGGTGTTTTCAGCACTCTACAGAGCGTTTGACATGCGGAAACTGCGATATCTTCGGTATCGTTGGGTTTCCAGCTGAGATATGCATTTTCAGTGATAATCTTCATGATTCTGCTGTTACAAGTGTGCAGAATAACCGAAATCGCTGTTTTCGTGCTTTTGAATGCGAAAAACACGTTTTCTGGTGTTTTCAGCACTCCACAGTGCGTTTGATAAGCGGAAACTGCGATATCTTCGGTATCGTTGTTGTTTCCAGCTGAGATATGCATTTTCAGTGATAATCTTCATGATTCTGCTGTTACAAGTGTGCAGAATCACCGAAATCGCTGTTTTCGTGCTATTGAATGCGAAAAACACGTTTTCTGGTGTTTTCAGCACTCCACAGTGCGTTTGATATGCGGAAACTGCCATATTTTCGGTATCGTTGTGGTTTCCAGCTGAGATATGCCGTTTCTGTGATAATCTTCATGATTCTGCTGTTACAAGTGGGCAGAATCTCCGAAATCGCTGTTTGCGTGCTATTGAATGCGAAAAACACGTTTTCTGGTGTTTTCAGCACGCCACAGAGCGTTTGACATGTGGAAACTGCGATATCTTCGGTATCGTTGGGTTTCCAGCTGAGATATGCATTTTCAGTGATAATCTTCATGATTCTGCTGTTACAAGTGGGCAGAATCTCCGAAATCGCTGTTTGCGTGCTATTGAATGCGATCAACATGTATTCTGGTGTTTTCAGCACGCCACAGAGCGTTTGACATGCGGAAACTGCGATATCTTCGTTATCGTTGGTTTTCCAGATGAGATATGCATTTTCAGTGATAATCTTCATGATTCTGCTGTTACAAGTGTGCAGAATCACCGAAATCGCTGTTTTCGTGCTATTGAATGCGAAAAAGACGTTTTCTGGTGTTTTCAGCACGCCACAGAGCGTTTGACATGCGGAAACTGCGATATCTTCGGTATCGTTGTTGTTTCCAGCTGAGATATGCATTTTCAGTGATAATCTTCATGATTCTGCTGTTACAAGTGGGCAGAATCACCGAAATCGCTGTTTGCGTGCTATTGAATGCGAAAAACACGTTTTCTGGTGTTTTCAGCACTCCACAGTGCGTTTGATATGCGGAAACAGCCATATCTTCGGTATCGTAGTTGTTTCCAGCTGAGATATGCATTTTCAGTGATAATCTTCATGATTCTGCTGTTTCAAGTGTGCAGAATGACCGAAATCGCTGTTTTCGTGCTATTGAATGCAAAAAACACGTTTTCTAGTGTTTTCAGCACCCGACAGTGCGTTTGATGTGCGGAAACAGGGATATCTTCGTTTTCGTGGGGTTTCCAGCTGAGATATGCATTTTCTGTGATAATCTTCATGATTCTGCTGTTACAAGTGTGCAGAATAACCGAAATCGCTGTTTTCGTGCTATTGAATGCGATCAACATGTATTCTGGTGTTTTCAGCACGCCACAGAGCGTTTGACATGCGGAAACTGCGATATCTTCGTTATCGTTGGTTTTCCAGATAAGATATGCATTTTAAGTGATAATCATCATGATTCTGCTGTTCCAAGTGTGCAGAATCACCGAAATCGCTGTTTTCGTGCTATTGAATGCGAAAAAGACGTTTTCTGGTGTTTTCAGCACGCCACAGAGCGTTTGACATGCGGAAACTGCAATATCTTCGGTATCGTTGTTGTTTCCAGCTGAGATATGCATTTTCAGTGATATTCTTCATGATTCTGCTGTTACAAGTGGGCAGAATCACCGAAATCGCTGTTTGCGTGCTATTGAATGCGAAAAACACGTTTTCTGGTGTTTTCAGCACGCCACAGAGCGTTTGACATGCGGAAACTGCGATATCTTCGGTATCGTTGTGGTTTCCAGCTGAGATATGCCATTTCAGTGATAATCTTCATGATTCTGCTGTTACAAGTGGGCAGAATCACCGAAATCGCTGTTTGCGTGCTATTGAATGCGAAAAACACGTTTTCTGGTGTTTTCAGCACTCCACAGTGCGTTTGATATGCGGAAACTGCCATATCTTCGGTATCGTTGTTGTTTCCAGCTGAGATATGCATTTTCAGTGATAATCATCATGATTCTGCTGTTACAAGTGTGCAGAATCACCGAAATCGCTGTTTTAGTGCTATTGAATGCGAAAAACACGTTTTCTAGTGTTTTCAGCACCCGACAGTGCGTTTGATGTGCGCAAACAGGGATATCTTCGTTTTCGTGGGGTTTCCAGCTGAGATATGCATATTCAGTGATAATCTTCATGATTCTGCTGTTACAAGTGTGCAGAAACACCGAAATCGCTGTTTACGTGCTTTTGAATGCGAAAAACAGGTTTTCTGGTGTTTTCAGCACTCCACAGTGCGTTTGATATGCGGAAGCTGCCATATCTTCGGTATCGTTGTTGTTTCCAGCTGAGATATGCATTTTCAGTGATAATCTTCATGATTCTGCTGTTACAAGTGTGCAGAATAACCGAAATCGCTGTTTTAGTGCTATTGAATGCGAAAAACACGTTTTCTAGTGTTTTCAGCACCCGACAGTGCGTTTGATGTGCGGAAACAGGGATATCTTCGTTTTCGTGGGGTTTCCAGCAGAGATATGCATTTTCAGTGATAATCTTCATGATTCTGCTGTTACAAGAGTGCAGAAACACCGAAATCGCTGTTTTCGTGCTTTTGATTGCGAAAAACACGTTTTCTGGTGTTTTCAGCACTCCACAGTGCGTTTGATATGCGGAAACTGCGATATCTTCGGTATCGTTGTTGTTTCCAGCTGAGATATGCATTTTCAGTGATAATCTTCATGATTCTGCTGTTACAAGTGTGCAGAATCACCGAAATCGCTGTTTTCGTGCTTTTGAATGCGAAAAACACGTTTTCTAGTGTTTTCAGCACCCGACAGTGCGTTTGATGTGCGGAAACAGGGATATCTTCGTTTTCGTGGGGTTTCCAGCAGAGATATGCATTTTCAGTGATAATCTTCATGATTCTGCTGTTACAAGTGTGCAGAATAACCGAAATCGCTGTTTTCGTGCTTTTGATTGCGAAAAACACGTTTTCTGGTGTTTTCAGCACTCCACAGTGCGTTTGATATGCGGAAACTGCGATATCTTCGGTATCGTTGTTGTTTCCAGCTGAGATATGCATTTTCAGTGATAATCTTCATGATTCTGCTGTTACAGGTGTGCAGAATCACCGAAATCGCAGTTTTAGTGCTATTGAATGCGAAAAGCACGTTTTCTGGTGTTTTCAGCCCTCCACAGTGCGTTTGATATGCGGAAACTGCCATATCCACGGTATCGTTGTTGTTTCCAGCTGAGATATGCATTTTCTACGATAATCTTCGAGTTTCTTCTGTGACAAGTGTGCAGAATCACCGAAATCGCTGTTTTCGTGCTATTGAATGCGAAAAACACGTTTTCTGGTGTTTTCAGCACCCGGCAGTGCGTTTGATATGCGGAAACTGCCATATCTTCGGTATCGTTGTTGTTTCCATCTGAGATATGCATTTTCAGTGATAATCTTCATGATTCTGCTGTTACAAGTGTGCAGAATCACCGAAATCGCTGTTTTAGTGCTATTGAATGCGAAAAACACGTTTTCTAGTGTTTTCAGCACCCGACAGTGCGTTTGATGTGCGGAAACAGGGATATCTTCGTTTTCGTGGGGTTTCCAGCTGAGATATGCATTTTCAGTGATAATCTTCATGATTCTGCTGTTACAAGTGTGCAGAATCACCGAAATCGGTGTTTTAGTGCTATTGAATGCGAAAAACACGTTTTCTAGTGTTTTCAGCACCCGACAGTGCGTTTGATGTGCGGAAACAGGGATATCTTCGTTTTCGTGGGGTTTCCAGCTGAGATATGCATTTTCAGTGATAATCTTCATGATTCTGCTGTTACAAGTGTGCAGAAACACCGAAATCGCTGTTTACGTGCTTTTGAATGCGAAAAACACGTTTTCTGGTGTTTTCAGCACTCCACAGTGCGGTTGATATGCGGAAACTGCGATATCTTCGGTATCGTTGTTGTTTCCAGCTGAGATATGCATTTTCAGTGATAATCTTCATGATTCTGCTGTTACAAGTGTGCAGAATCACCGAAATCGCTGTTTTCATGCTATTGAATGCGAAAAACACGTTTTCTGGTGTTTTCTGCAAGCCACAGAGCGTTTGTTATGCGGAAACTGCGATATCTTCGTTATCGTTGTTGTTTCCAGCTGAGATATGCATTTTCAGTGATAATCTTCATGATTCTGCTGTTACAAGTGTGCAGAATCACCGAAATCGCTGTTTTCGTGCTATTGAATGTGAAAAACACTTTTTCTGGTGTTTTCAGCACTCCACAGTGCGTTTGATAAGCGGAAACTGCGATATCTTCGGTATCGCTGTTGTTTCCAGCTGAGATATGCATTTTCAGTGACAATCTTCATGATTCTGCTGTTACAAGTGTGCAGAATAACCGAAATCGCTGTTTTCGTGCTTTTGAATGCGAAAAACACGTTTTCTGGTGTTTTCAGCACTCCACTGTGCGTTTGATATGGGGAAACTGCGATATCTTCGGTATCATTGTTGTTTCCAGCTGAGATATGCATTTTCAGCGATGATCTTCATGATTCTGCTGTTACAAGTGTGCAGAATAACCGAAATCGCTGTTTTCGTGCTTTTGAATGCGAAAAACACGTTTTCTGGTGTTTTCAGCACTCCACTGTGCGTTTGGTATGGGGAAACTGCGATATCTTCGGTATCGTTGTTGTTTCCAGCTGAGATATGCATTTTCAGTGATAATCTTCATGATTCTGCTGTTACAAGTGTGCAGAATCACCGAAATCGCTGTTTTCGTGCTATTGAATGCGAAAAACACGTTTTCTGGTGTTTTCAGCACTCCACAGTGCGTTTGATATGCGGAAACTGCGATATCTTCGGTATCGTTGTTGTTTCCAGCTGAGATATGCATTTTCAGTGATAATCTTCATGATTCTTCTGTGACAAGTGTGCAGAATCACCGAAATCGCTGTTTTCGTGCTATTGAATGCGAAAAACACGTTTTCTGGTGTTTTCAGCACTCCACAGTGCGTTTGATATGCGGAAACTGCCATATCTTCGGTATCGTTGTTGTTTCCAGCTGAGATATGCATTTTCAGTGATAATCTTCATGATTCTGCTGTTACAAGTGTGCAGAATCACCGAAATCGCTGTTTTCGTGCTGTTGAATGTGAAAAACACTTTTTCTGGTGTTTTCAGCACTCCACAGTGCGTTTGATATGCGGAAACTGCGATATCTTCGTTTTCGTGGGGTTTCCAGCTGAGATATGCATTTTCAGTGATAATCTTCATGATTCTGCTGTTACAAGTGTGCAGAATCACCGAAATCGCTGTTTTCGTGCTATTGAATGCGAAAAACACGTTTTCTGGTGTTTTCAGCACGCCACAGAGCGTTTGTCATGCGGAAACTGCGATATCTTCGGTATCGTTGTTGTTTCCAGCTGAGATATGCATTTTCAGTGATATATCTTCATGATTCTGCTGTTACAAGTGTGCAGAATCACCGAAATCGCAGTTTTCGTGCTATTGAATGTGAAAAACACTTTTTCTGGTGTTTTCAGCACTCCACAGTGCGTTTGATATGGGGAAACTGCGATATCTTCGGTATCATTGTTGTTTCCAGCTGAGATATGCATTTTCAGCGATGATCTTCATGATTCTGCTGTTACAAGTGTGCAGAATAACCGAAATCGCTGTTTTCGTGCTTTTGAATGCGAAAAACACGTTTTCTGGTGTTTTCAGCACTCCACTGTGCGTTTGATATGGGGAAACTGCGATATCTTCGGTATCGTTGTTGTTTCCAGCTGAGATATGCATTTTCAGTGATAATCTTCATGATTCTGCTGTTACAAGTGTGCAGAATCACCGAAATCGCTGTTTTCGTGCTATTGAATGCGAAAAACACGTTTTCTGGTGTTTTCAGCACTCCACAGTGCGTTTGATATGCGGAAACTGCGATATCTTCGGTATCGTTGTTGTTTCCAGCTGAGATATGCATTTTCAGTGATAATCTTCATGATTCTTCTGTGACAAGTGTGCAGAATCACCGAAATCGCTGTTTTCGTGCTATTGAATGCGAAAAACACGTTTTCTGGTGTTTTCAGCACTCCACAGTGCGTTTGATATGCGGAAACTGCCATATCTTCGGTATCGTTGTTGTTTCCAGCTGAGATATGCATTTTCAGTGATAATCTTCATGATTCTGCTGTTACAAGTGTGCAGAATCACCGAAATCGCTGTTTTCGTGCTGTTGAATGTGAAAAACACTTTTTCTGGTGTTTTCAGCACTCCACAGTGCGTTTGATATGCGGAAACTGCGATATCTTCGTTTTCGTGGGGTTTCCAGCTGAGATATGCATTTTCAGTGATAATCTTCATGATTCTGCTGTTACAAGTGTGCAGAATCACCGAAATCGCTGTTTTCGTGCTATTGAATGCGAAAAACACGTTTTCTGGTGTTTTCAGCACGCCACAGAGCGTTTGTCATGCGGAAACTGCGATATCTTCGGTATCGTTGTTGTTTCCAGCTGAGATATGCATTTTCAGTGATAATCTTCATGATTCTGCTGTTACAAGTGTGCAGATTCACCGAAATCGCAGTTTTCGTGCTATTGAATGTGAAAAACACTTTTTCTGGTGTTTTCAGCACTCCACAGTGCGTTTGATAAGCGGAAACTGCGATATCTTCGGTATCGCTGTTGTTTCCAGCTGAGATATGCATTTTCAGTGATAATCTTCATGATTCTGCTGTTACAAGTGTGCAGAATAACCGAAATTGCTGTTTTCGTTCTTTTGAATGCGAAAAACACGTTTTCTGGTGTTTTCAGCACTCCACAGTGCGTTTGATAAGCGGAAACTGCGATATCTTCGGTATCGCTGTTGTTTCCAGCTGAGATATGCATTTTCAGTGACAATCTTCATGATTCTGCTGTTACAAGTGTGCAGAATAACCGAAATCGCTGTTTTCGTGCTTTTGAATGCGAAAAACACGTTTTCTGGTGTTTTCAGCACTCCACTGTGCGTTTGATATGGGGAAACTGCGATATCTTCGGTATCGTTGTTGTTTCCAGCTGAGATATGCATTTTCTGTGATAATCTTCATGATTCTGCTGTTACAAGTGTGCAGAATCACCGAAATCGCTGTTTTCGTGCTATTGAATGCGAAAAACACGTTTTCTGGTGTTTTCAGCACTCCACAGTGCGTTTGATATGCGGAAACTGCGATATCTTCGGTATCGTTGTTGTTTCCAGCTGAGATATGCATTTTCTACGATAATCTTCGAGTTTCTTCTGTGACAAGTGTGCAGAATCACCGAAATTGCTGTTTTCGTGCTATTGAATGCGAAAAACACGTTTTCTGGTGTTTTCAGCACCCCACAGTGAGTTTGATATGCGGAAACTGCGATATCTTCGGTATGGTTGGGTTTCCAGCTGAGATATGCATTTTCAGTGATAATCTTCATGATTCTGCTGTTACAAGTGTGCAGAATCACCGAAATCGCTGTTTTCGTGCTTTTGAATGCGAAAAACACGTTTTCTGGTGTTTTCAGCACGCCACAGAGCGTTTGACATGCGGAAACTGCGATATCTTCGGTATCGTTGTTGTTTCCAGCTGAGATATGCGTTTTCCGTGATAATCTTCATGATTCTGCTGTTACAAGTGTGCAGAATCACCGAAATCGCTGTTTTCGTGCTATTGAATGTGAAAAACACGTTTTCTGGTGTTTTCAGCACTCCACAGTGCGTTTGATATGCGGAAACTGCGATATCTTCGGTATCGCTGTTGTTTCCAGCTGAGATATGCATTTTCAGTGTTAATCTTCATGATTCTGCTGTTACAAGTGTGCAGAATCACCGAAATCGCTGTTTTCGTGCTTTTGAATGCGAAAAACACGTTTTCTGGTGTTTTCAGCACGCCACAGAGCGTTTGACATGCGGAAACTGCGATATCTTCGGTATCGTTGTTGTTTCCAGCTGAGATATGCGTTTTCCGTGATAATCTTCATGATTCTGCTGTTACAAGTGTGCAGAATCACCGAAATCGCTGTTTTCGTGCTATTGAATGTGAAAAACACGTTTTCTGGTGTTTTCAGCACTCCACAGTGCGTTTGATATGCGGAAACTGCGATATCTTCGGTATCGCTGTTGTTTCCAGCTGAGATATGCATTTTCAGTGATAATCTTCATGATTCTGCTGTTACACGTGTGCAGAATAACCGAAATCGCTGTTTTCGTGCTTTTGAAAGCGAAAAACACGTTTTCTGGTGTTTTCAGCACGCCACAGAGCGTTTGACATGCGGAAACTGCGATATCTTCGGTGTCGTTGTTGTTTCCAGCTGAGATAAGCATTTTCCGTGATAATCTTCATGATTCTGCTGTTACAAGTGTGCAGAATAACCGAAATCGCTGTTTTCGTGCTTTTGAATGCGAAAAACACGTTTTCTGGTGTTTTCAGCACTCCACAGTGCGTTTGATATGCGGAAACTGCGATATCTTCGGTATCGTTGTTGTTTCCAGCTGAGATATGCATTTTCTACGATAATCTTCGAGTTTCTTCTGTGACAAGTGTGCAGAATCACCGAAATCGCTGTCTTCGTGCTATTGAATGCGAAAAACACGTTTTCTGGTGTTTTCAGCACGCCACTGAGCGTTTGACATGCGGAAACTGCGATATCTTCGGTATCGTTGGGTTTCCAGCTGAGATATGGATTTTGAGTGATAATCTTCATGATTCTGCTGTTACAAGTGTGCAGAATCACCGAAATCGCTGTTTTCGTGCTATTGAATGCGAAAAACACGTTTTCTGGTGTTTTCAGCACTCCAGAGTGCGTTTGATATGCGGAAACTGCCATATCTTCGGTATCGTTGTTGTTTCCAGCTGAGATATGCATTTTCAGTGATAATCTTTATGATTCTGCTGTTACAAGTGTGCAGAATCACCGAAATCGCTGTTTTCGTGCTATTGAATGCGAAAAACCTCTTTTCTGGTGTTTTCAGCACTCTACAGAGCGTTTGACATGCGGAAACTGCGATATCTTCGGTATCGTTGGGTTTCCAGCTGAGATATGCATTTTCAGTGATAATCTTCATGATTCTGCTGTTACAAGTGTGCAGAATAACCGAAATCGCTGTTTTCGTGCTTTTGAATGCGAAAAACACGTTTTCTGGTGTTTTCAGCACTCCACAGTGCGTTTGATAAGCGGAAACTGCGATATCTTCGGTATCGTTGTTGTTTCCAGCTGAGATATGCATTTTCAGTGATAATCTTCATGATTCTGCTGTTACAAGTGTGCAGAATCACCGAAATCGCTGTTTTCGTGCTATTGAATGCGAAAAACACGTTTTCTGGTGTTTTCAGCACTCCACAGTGCGTTTGATATGCGGAAACTGCCATATTTTCGGTATCGTTGTGGTTTCCAGCTGAGATATGCCGTTTCTGTGATAATCTTCATGATTCTGCTGTTACAAGTGGGCAGAATCTCCGAAATCGCTGTTTGCGTGCTATTGAATGCGAAAAACACGTTTTCTGGTGTTTTCAGCACGCCACAGAGCGTTTGACATGTGGAAACTGCGATATCTTCGGTATCGTTGGGTTTCCAGCTGAGATATGCATTTTCAGTGATAATCTTCATGATTCTGCTGTTACAAGTGGGCAGAATCTCCGAAATCGCTGTTTGCGTGCTATTGAATGCGATCAACATGTATTCTGGTGTTTTCAGCACGCCACAGAGCGTTTGACATGCGGAAACTGCGATATCTTCGTTATCGTTGGTTTTCCAGATGAGATATGCATTTTCAGTGATAATCTTCATGATTCTGCTGTTACAAGTGTGCAGAATCACCGAAATCGCTGTTTTCGTGCTATTGAATGCGAAAAAGACGTTTTCTGGTGTTTTCAGCACGCCACAGAGCGTTTGACATGCGGAAACTGCGATATCTTCGGTATCGTTGTTGTTTCCAGCTGAGATATGCATTTTCAGTGATAATCTTCATGATTCTGCTGTTACAAGTGGGCAGAATCACCGAAATCGCTGTTTGCGTGCTATTGAATGCGAAAAACACGTTTTCTGGTGTTTTCAGCACTCCACAGTGCGTTTGATATGCGGAAACAGCCATATCTTCGGTATCGTAGTTGTTTCCAGCTGAGATATGCATTTTCAGTGATAATCTTCATGATTCTGCTGTTTCAAGTGTGCAGAATGACCGAAATCGCTGTTTTCGTGCTATTGAATGCAAAAAACACGTTTTCTAGTGTTTTCAGCACCCGACAGTGCGTTTGATGTGCGGAAACAGGGATATCTTCGTTTTCGTGGGGTTTCCAGCTGAGATATGCATTTTCTGTGATAATCTTCATGATTCTGCTGTTACAAGTGTGCAGAATAACCGAAATCGCTGTTTTCGTGCTATTGAATGCGATCAACATGTATTCTGGTGTTTTCAGCACGCCACAGAGCGTTTGACATGCGGAAACTGCGATATCTTCGTTATCGTTGGTTTTCCAGATAAGATATGCATTTTAAGTGATAATCATCATGATTCTGCTGTTCCAAGTGTGCAGAATCACCGAAATCGCTGTTTTCGTGCTATTGAATGCGAAAAAGACGTTTTCTGGTGTTTTCAGCACGCCACAGAGCGTTTGACATGCGGAAACTGCAATATCTTCGGTATCGTTGTTGTTTCCAGCTGAGATATGCATTTTCAGTGATATTCTTCATGATTCTGCTGTTACAAGTGGGCAGAATCACCGAAATCGCTGTTTGCGTGCTATTGAATGCGAAAAACACGTTTTCTGGTGTTTTCAGCACGCCACAGAGCGTTTGACATGCGGAAACTGCGATATCTTCGGTATCGTTGTGGTTTCCAGCTGAGATATGCCATTTCAGTGATAATCTTCATGATTCTGCTGTTACAAGTGGGCAGAATCACCGAAATCGCTGTTTGCGTGCTATTGAATGCGAAAAACACGTTTTCTGGTGTTTTCAGCACTCCACAGTGCGTTTGATATGCGGAAACTGCCATATCTTCGGTATCGTTGTTGTTTCCAGCTGAGATATGCATTTTCAGTGATAATCATCATGATTCTGCTGTTACAAGTGTGCAGAATCACCGAAATCGCTGTTTTAGTGCTATTGAATGCGAAAAACACGTTTTCTAGTGTTTTCAGCACCCGACAGTGCGTTTGATGTGCGCAAACAGGGATATCTTCGTTTTCGTGGGGTTTCCAGCTGAGATATGCATATTCAGTGATAATCTTCATGATTCTGCTGTTACAAGTGTGCAGAAACACCGAAATCGCTGTTTACGTGCTTTTGAATGCGAAAAACAGGTTTTCTGGTGTTTTCAGCACTCCACAGTGCGTTTGATATGCGGAAGCTGCCATATCTTCGGTATCGTTGTTGTTTCCAGCTGAGATATGCATTTTCAGTGATAATCTTCATGATTCTGCTGTTACAAGTGTGCAGAATAACCGAAATCGCTGTTTTAGTGCTATTGAATGCGAAAAACACGTTTTCTAGTGTTTTCAGCACCCGACAGTGCGTTTGATGTGCGGAAACAGGGATATCTTCGTTTTCGTGGGGTTTCCAGCAGAGATATGCATTTTCAGTGATAATCTTCATGATTCTGCTGTTACAAGAGTGCAGAAACACCGAAATCGCTGTTTTCGTGCTTTTGATTGCGAAAAACACGTTTTCTGGTGTTTTCAGCACTCCACAGTGCGTTTGATATGCGGAAACTGCGATATCTTCGGTATCGTTGTTGTTTCCAGCTGAGATATGCATTTTCAGTGATAATCTTCATGATTCTGCTGTTACAAGTGTGCAGAATCACCGAAATCGCTGTTTTCGTGCTTTTGAATGCGAAAAACACGTTTTCTAGTGTTTTCAGCACCCGACAGTGCGTTTGATGTGCGGAAACAGGGATATCTTCGTTTTCGTGGGGTTTCCAGCAGAGATATGCATTTTCAGTGATAATCTTCATGATTCTGCTGTTACAAGTGTGCAGAAACACCGAAATCGCTGTTTTCGTGCTTTTGATTGCGAAAAACACGTTTTCTGGTGTTTTCAGCACTCCACAGTGCGTTTGATATGCGGAAACTGCGATATCTTCGGTATCGTTGTTGTTTCCAGCTGAGATATGCATTTTCAGTGATAATCTTCATGATTCTGCTGTTACAAGTGTGCAGAATCACCGAAATCGCTGTTTTCGTGCTATTGAATGCGAAAAACACGTTTTCTGGTGTTTTCAGCACTCCACAGTGCGTTTGATGTGCGGAAACAGGGATATCTTCGTTTTCGTGGGGTTTCCAGCAGAGATATGCATTTTCAGTGATAATCTTCATGATTCTGCTGTTACAAGTGTGCAGAAACACCGAAATCGCTGTTTTCGTGCTATTGAATGCGAAAAACACGTTTTCTGGTGTTTTCAGCACTCCACAGTGCGTTTGATATGCGGAAACTGCCATATCTTCGGTATCGTTGTTGTTTCCAGCTGAGATATGCATTTTCAGTGATAATCTTTATGATTCTGCTGTTACAAGTGTGCAGAATCACCGAAATCGCTGTTTTCGTGCTGTTGAATGCGAAAAACACGTTTTCTGGTGCTTTCAGCACGCCATAGAGCGTTTGACATGCGGAAACTGCGATATCTTCGGTATCGTTGTTTTTTCCAGCTGAGATATGCATTTTCAGTGATAATCTTCATGATTCTGCTGTTACAAGTGTGCAGAAACACCGAAATCGCTGTTTTCGTGCTTTTGATTGCGAAAAACACGTTTTCTGTTGTTTTCAGCACTCCACAGTGCGTTTGATATGCGGAAACTGCGATATCTTCGGTATTGTTGTTGTTTCCAGCAGAGATATGCATTTTCAGTGATAATCTTCATGATTCTGCTGTTACAAGTGTGCAGAAACACCGAAATCGCTGTTTTCGTGCTTTTGATTGCGAAAAACACGTTTTCTGGTGTTTTCAGCACTCCACAGTGCGTTTGATATGCGGAAACTGCGATATCTTCGGTATCGTTGTTGTTTCCAGCTGAGATATGCATTTTCAGTGATAATCTTCATGATTCTGCTGTTACAAGTGTGCAGAATCACCGAAATCGTTGTTTTCGTGCTTTTGAATGCGAAAAACACGTTTTCTGGTGTTTTCAGCACGCCACAGAGCGTTTGACATGCGGAAACTGCGATATCTTCGGTATCGTTGTTGTTTCCAGCTGAGATATGCATTTTCAGTGATAATCTTTATGATTCTGCTGTTACAAGTGTGCAGAATCACCGAAATCGCTGTTTTCGTGCTGTTGAATGCGAAAAACACGTTTTCTGGTGTTTTCAGCACGCCATAGAGCGTTTGACATGCGGAAACTGCGATATCTTCGGTATCGTTGTTTTTTCCAGCTGAGATATGCATTTTCAGTGATAATCTTCATGATTCTGCTGTTACAAGTGTGCAGAAACACCGAAATCGCTGTTTCCGTGCTTTTGATTGCGAAAAACACGTTTTCTGTTGTTTTCAGCACTCCACAGTGCGTTTGATATGCGGAAACTGCGATATCTTCGGTATTGTTGTTGTTTCCAGCAGAGATATGCATTTTCAGTGATAATCTTCATGATTCTGCTGTTACAAGTGTACAGAAACACCGAAATCGCTGTTTTCGTGCTTTTGATTGCGAAAAACACGTTTTCTGGTGTTTTCAGAACTCCACAGTGCGTTTGATATGCGGAAACTGCGATATCTTCGGTATCGTTGTTCTTTCCAGCTGAGATATGCATTTTCAGTGATAATCTTCATGATTCTGCTGTTACAAGTGTGCAGAATCACCGAAATCGCTGTTTTCGTGCTTTTGAATGCGAAAAACACGTTTTCTGGTGTTTTCAGCACGCCACAGAGCGTTTGACATGCGGAAACTGCGATATCTTCGGTATCGTTGTTGTTTCCAGCTGAGATATGCATTTTCAGTGATAATCTTCATGATTCTGCTGTTACAAGTGTGCAGAATCACCGAAATCGCTGTTTGCGTGCTATTGAATGCGAAAAACACGTTTTCTGGTGTTTTCAGCACGCCACAGAGCGTTTGACATGCGGAAACTGCGATATCTTCGGTATCGTTGGGTTTCCAGCAGAGATATGCATTTTCAGTGATAATCTTCATGATTCTGCTGTTACAAGTGTGCAGAAACACCGAAATCGCTGTTTTCGTGCTTTTGAATGCGAAAAACACGTTTTCTGGTGTTTTCAGTACTCCACAGTGCGTTTGATATGCGGAAACTGCGATATCTTCGGTGTCGTTGTTGTTTCCAGCTGAGATATGCATATTCAGTGATAATCTTCATGATTCTGCTGTTACAAGTGTACAGAATCACCGAAATCGCAGTTTGCGTGCTATTGAATGCGAAAAACACGTTTTCTGGTGTTTTCAGCACGCCACAGAGCGTTTGACATGCGGAAACTGCGATATCTTCGGTATCGTTGGGTTTCCAGCTGAGATATGCATTTTCTGTGATAATCTTCATGATTCTGCTGTTACAAGTGTGCAGTTATCACGTCCCAGACTGCGCGGATTGGCAAATGTCGAGGATCGCGCACTAAAATGCCGTTCTTTAACGTTCACGCAGCTCGTGCGTCTGCGTCTAACGGGGACTCTCGGTTATTTATAAAAATGTCGTAATGGCTTCCCTCAATCTCACGATGTCACTGCACTGTAACTCCTCGTTGCTGCAGGCTAGATGATAATAGCGTAGCGGTTGGTATGTGAATCGCGCACTTTGATAATGGGTTATATGAATTAAATATGGAATTGTAATATTAATAATCACTTTAATATACTTCACGATGTAGGTTATATAAGATATAGAATACAATTGAATATGGTAATAATAATATAATATAAGATATAGGAATACAATGAAATAGTAACACTTGGAAATAGCAATACTTGGAAATAGTAACGATGTGGAAACGCGATGTGTACTCCGGGAGTTCCGGAGTGGAACTTCCTACGCGATGTGTACCCCGGGAGTTCCGGAGTGGAACTTTTTTGTCTGGGCGTTGCGGAGCTATCTTTATAGTAGTCGGATATGGATGAGGGGTGTGGTAATGGTAAGGATAAGCGAGCGTGGGACTGCTGACTCCGCATACCTCGGGAGAGATAGCGCGAGCGAGCGTGGGACTGCTGACTCTGCATACCTCGGGAGAGATAACGCGAGCTAGCGTGGGACTGCTGACTCTGCATACCTCGGGAGAGATAGCGCGAGCGAGCGTGGGATTGCTGACTCTGGGTAATTGAAGGAAGATAGGAGCTGGAGGATTGGGATGGAACAAGCTGACGGTGCGATCTAGGAATTGAGTCGAGGGATGAGATAGCTGTGGTTGGTGCTTAAGGTTATTAGCTTAGCGACTACGGATATATGCGTGCTTATTGATTATAGGTAAATGGTAATGTAGTGATCGTGCAGAATAGAGGGTAAGGTAGGGAGTTGTCGGTATGGCCGACGTTACACAGAATCACCGAAATCGCTGTTATCGTGCTTTTGAATGCGAAAAACACGTTTTCTGGTGTTTTCAGCACGCCACAGAGCGTTTGACATGCGGAAACTGCGATATCTACGGTATCGTTGCGTTTCCAGCTGAGATATGCATTTTTAGTGATAATCTTCATGATTCTGCTGTTACAAGAGTGCAGAATCACCGAAATCGCTGTTTTAGTGCTAATGAATTCGAAAAACACGTTTTCTGGTGTTTTCAGCACCCGACAGTGCGTTTGATGTGCGGAAACAGGGATATCTTCGTTTTCGTGGGGCTTCCAGCTGAGATATGCATTTTCAGTGATAATCTTCATGATTCTGCTGTTACAAGTGTGCAGAATCACCGAAATAGCTGTTTTCGTGCTATTGAAAGCGAAAAACACGTTTTCTGGTGTTTTCAGCACTCCACAGTGCGTTTGATATGCGGAAACTGCCATATCTTCGGTATCGTTGTTGTATCCAGCTGAGATACGCATTTTCAGTGATAATCTTCATGATTCTGCTGTTACAAGTGTGCAGAATCACCAAAATCGCTGTTTTCGTGCTTTTGAATGCGAAAAACACGTTTTCTGGTGTTTTCAACACTCCACAGTGCGTTTGATATGCGGAAACTGCGATATCTTCGTTATGGTTGGGTTTCCAGCTGAGATATGCATTTTCAGTGATAATCTTCATGATTCTGCTGTTACAAGTGTGCAGAATCACCGAAATCGCTGTTTTCGTGATATTGAATGTGAAAAACACGTTTTCTGGTGTTTTCAGCACTCCATAGTGCGTTTGATATGCGGAAACTGCGATATCTTCGGAATCGCTGTTGTTTCCAGCTGAGATATGCATTTTCAGTGATAATCTTCATGATTCTGCTGTTACAAGTGTGCAGAATAACCGAAATCGCTGTTTTCGTGCTATTGAATGCGAAAAACACGTTTTCTAGTGTTTTCAGCACCCGACAGTGCGTTTGATGTGCGGAAAGCGGGATATCTTCGTTTTCGTGGGGTTTCCAGCTGAGATATGCATTTTCAGTGATAATCTTCATGATTCTGCTGTTACAAGTGTGCAGAAACACCGAAATCGCTGTTTTCGTGCTTTTGAATGCGAAAAACACGTTTTCTGGTGTTTTCAGTACTCCACAGTGCGTTTGATATGCGGAAACTGCGATATCTTCGGTGTCGTTGTTGTTTCCAGCTGAGATATGCATATTCAGTGATAATCTTCATGATTCTGCTGTTACAAGTGTACAGAATCACCGAAATCGCAGTTTGCGTGCTATTGAATGCGAAAAACACGTTTTCTGGTGTTTTCAGCACGCCACAGAGCGTTTGACATGCGGAAACTGCGATATCTTCGGTATCGTTGGGTTTCCAGCTTAGATATGGATTTTCAGTGATAATCTTCATGATTCTGCTGTTACAAGTGTGCAGAATCACCGAAATCGCTGTTTTCGTGCAATAGAATGCGAAAAACACGTCTTCTAGTGTTTTGAGCACCCGACAGTGCGTTTGATGTGCGGAAACCGGGAAATCTTCGTTTTCGTTGGGTTTCCAGCTGAGATATGCATTTTCAGTGATAATCTTCATGATTCTGCTGTTACAAGAGTGCAGAATCACCGAAATCGCTGTTTTAGTGCTATTGAATGCGAAAAACACGTTTTCTGGTGTTTTCAGCACTCCACAGTGCGTTTGATATGCGGAAACTGCCATATCTTCGGTATCGTTGTTGTTTCCAGCTGAGATATGCATTTTCTACGATAATCTTCGAGTTTCTTCTGTGACAAGTGTGCAGAATCACCAAAATCGCTGTTTTCGTGCTTTTGAATGCGAAAAACACGTTTTCTGGTGTTTTCAGCACTCCACAGTGCGTTTGATATGCGGAAACTGCGATATCTTCGGTATGGTTGGGTTTCCAGCTGAGATATGCATTTTCAGTGATAATCTTCATGATGCTGCTGTTACAAGTGTGCAGAATCACCGAAATCGCTGTTTTCGTGATATTGAATGTGAAAAACACGTTATCTGGTGTTTTCAGCACTCCATAGTGCGTTTGATATGCGGAAACTGCGATATCTTCGGTATCGCTGTTGTTTCCAGCTGAGATATGCATTTTCAGTGATAATCTTCATGATTCTGCTGTTACAAGTGTGCAGAATAACCGAAATCGCTGTTTTCGTGCTATTGAATGCGAAAAACACGTTTTCTAGTGTTTTCAGCACCCGACAGTGCGTTTGATGTGCGGAAACAGGGATATCTTCGTTTTCGTGGGGTTTCCAGCTGAGATATGCATTTTCAGTGATAATCTTCATGATTCTGCTGTTACAAGTGTGCAGAATCACCGAAATCGCTGTTTTCGTGCTATTGAATGTGAAAAACACGTTTTCTGGTGTTTTCAGCACTCCACAGTGCGTTTGATATGCGGAAACTGCGATATCTTTGGTATCGCTGTTGTCTCCAGCTGAGATATGCATTATCAGTGATAATCTTCATGATTCTGCTGTTACAAGTGTGCAGAATCACCGAAATCGCTGTTTTCGTGCTATTGAATGCGAAAAACACGTTTTCTGGTGTTTTCAGCACTCCACAGTGCGTTTGATATGCGGAAACTGCGATATCTTCGGTATCGCAGTTGTCTCCAGCTGAGATATGCATTTTCAGTGATAATCTTCATGATTCGGCTGTTACAAGTGTGCAGAATCTCCGAAATCGCTGTTTTCGTGCTATTGAATGCGAAAAACACGTTTTCTGGTGTTTTCAGCACTCCACAGTGCGTTTGATATGCGGAAACTGCCATATCTTCGGTATGGTTGGGTTTCCAGCTGAGACATGCATTTTCGGTGATAATCTTCATGATTCCGCTGTTACAAGTGTGCAGAATCACCGAAATTGCTGTTTTCGTGCTATTGAATGCGAAAAACTCGTTTTCTGGTGTTTTCAGCACACCACAGAGCGTTTGACATGCGGAAACTGCGATATCTTCGGTATCGTTGTTGTTTCCAGCTGAGATATGCATTTTCAGTGATAATCTTCATGATTCTGCTGTTACAAGTGTGCAGAATCACCGAAATCGCTGTTTTCGTGCTTTTGAATGCGAAAAACACGTTTTCTGGTGTTTTCAGCACGCCACAGAGCGTTTGACATGCGGAAACTGCGATATCTTCGGTATCGTTGTTGTTTCCAGCTGAGATATGCATTTTCCGTGATAATCTTCATGATTCTGCTGTTACAAGTGTGCAGAATCACCGAAATCGCTGTTTTCGTGCTATTGAATGTGAAAAACACGTTTTCTGGTGTTTTCAGCACTCCACAGTGCGTTTGATACGCGGAAACTGCCATATCTTCGGTATCGTTGTTGTATCCAGCTGAGATATGCATTTTCAGTGATAATCTTCATGATTCTGCTGTTACAAGTGTGCAGAATCACCAAAATCGCTGTTTTCGTGATATTGAATGCGAAAAACACGTTTTCTGGTGTTTTCAGCACACCACAGAGCGTTTGACATGCGGAAACTGCGATATCTTCGGTATCGTTGTTGTTTCCAGCTGAGATATGCATTTTCATTGATAATCTTCATGATTCTGCTGTTACAAGTGTGCAGAATCACCGAAATCGCTATTTTCGTGCTTTTGAATGCGAAAAACACGTTTTCTGGTGTTTTCAGCACGCCACAGAGCGTTTGACATGCGGAAACTGCGGTATCTTCGGTATCGTTGTTGTTTCCAGCTGAGATATGCATTTTCCGTGATAATCTTAATGATGCTGCTGTTACAAGTGTGCAGAATCACCGAAATCGCTGTTTTCGTGATATTGAATGTGAAAAACACGTTTTCTGGTGTTTTCAGCACTCCATAGTGCGTTTGATATGCGGAAACTGCGATATCTTCGGTATCGCTGTTGTTTCCAGCTGAGATATGCATTTTCAGTGATAATCTTCATGATTCTGCTGTTACAAGTGTGCAGAATAACCGAAATCGCTGTTTTCGTGCTATTGAATGCGAAAAACACGTTTTCTAGTGTTTTCAGCACCCGACAGTGCGTTTGATGTGCGGAAACAGGGATATCTTCGTTTTCGTGGGGTTTCCAGCTGAGATATGCATTTTCAGTGATAATCTTCATGATTCTGCTGTTACAAGTGTGCTGAAACACCGAAATCGCTGTTTTTCGTGCTTTTGAATGCGAAAAACACGTTTTCCGGTGTTTTCAGTACTCCACAGTGCGTTTGATATGCGGAAACTGCGATATCTTCGGTGTCGTTGTTGTTTCCAGCTGAGATATGCATTTTCAGTGATAATCTTCATGATTCTGCTGTTACAAGTGTGCAGAATCTCCGAAATCGCTGTTTTCGTGCTATTGAATGTGAAAAACACGTTTTCTGGTGTTTTCAGCACTCCACAGTGCGTTTGATATGCGGAAACTGCGATATCTTCGGTATCGCTGTTGTCTCCAGCTGAGATATGCATTTTCAATGATAATCTTCATGATTCTGCTGTTACAAGTGTGCAGAATAACCGAAATCGCTGTTTTTCGTGCTTTTGAATGCGAAAAACACGTTTTCCGGTGTTTTCAGTACTCCACAGTGCGTTTGATATGCGGAAACTGCGATATCTTCGGTGTCGTTGTTGTTTCCAGCTGAGATATGCATTTTCAGTGATAATCTTCATGATTCTGCTGTTACAAGTGTGCAGAATAACCGAAATCGCTGTTTTCGTGATATTGAATGTGAAAAACACGTTTTCTGGTGTTTTCAGCACTCCATAGTGCGTTTGTTATGCGGAAACTGCGATATCTTCGGTATCGTTGTTGTTTCCAGCTGAGATATGCATTTTCAGTGATAATCTTCATGATTCTGCTGTTACAAGTGTGCAGAATCACCGAAATCGCTGTTTTCGTGCTTTTGAATGCGAAAAACACGTTTTCTGGTGTTTTCAGCACGCCACAGAGCGTTTGACATGCGGAAACTGCGATATCTTCGGTATCGTTGTTGTTTCCAGCTGAGATATGCATTTTCATTGATAATCTTCATGATTCTGCTGTTACAAGTGTGCAGAATCACCAAAATCGCTGTTTTCGTGCTTTTGAATGCGAAAAACACGTTTTCTGGTGTTTTCAGCACTCCACAGTGCGTTTGATATGCGGAAACTGCGATATCTTCGGTATGGTTGGGTTTCCAGCTGAGATATGCATTTTCGGTGATAATCTTCATGATTCCGCTGTTACAAGTTTGCAGAATCACCGAAATTGCTGTTTTCGTGCTATTGAATGCGAAAAACTCGTTTTCTGGTGTTTTCAGCACGCCACAGAGAGTTTGACATGCTGAAACTGCGATATCTTCGGTATCGTTGTTGTTTCCAGCTGAGATATGCATTTTCAGTGAAAATCTTCATGATTCTGCCGTTACAAGTGTGCAGAATTACCGAAATCGCTGTTTTCGTGATATTGAATGTGAAAAACACGTTTTCTGGTGTTTTCAGTACTCCATAGTGCGTTTGATATGCGGAAACTGCGATATCTTCGGTATCGCTGTTGTTTCCAGCTGAGATATGCATTTTCAGTGATAATCTTCATGATTCTGCTGTTACAAGTGTGCAGAATCACCGAAATCGCTGTTTTCGTGCAATAGAATGCGAAAAACACGTCTGCTAGTGTTTTGAGCACCCGACAGTGCGTTTGATGTGCGGAAACCGGGATATCTTCGTTTTCGTTGGGTTTCCAGCTGAGATATGCATTTTCAGTGATAATCTTCATGATTCTGCTGTTACAAGAGTGCAGAATCACCGAAATCGCTGTTTTAGTGCTATTGAATGCGAAAAACACGTTTTCTGGTGTTTTCAGCACTCCACAGTGCGTTTGATATGCGGAAACTGCCATATCTTCGGTATCGTTGTTGTTTCCAGCTGAGATATGCATTGTCTACGATAATCTTCGAGTTTCTTCTGTGACAAGTGTGCAGAATCACCAAAATCGCTGTTTTCGTGCTTTTGAATGCGAAAAACACGTTTTCTGGTGTTTTCAGCACTCCACAGTGCGTTTGATATGCGGAAACTGCGATATCTTCGGTATGGTTGGGTTTCCAGCTGAGATATGCATTTTCAGTGATAATCTTCATGATTCTGCTGTTACAAGTGCGCAGAATCACCGAAATTGCTGTTTTCGTGCTATTGAATGCGAAAAACACGTTTTCTGGTGTTTTCAGCACGCCACAGAGCGTTTGACATGCGGAAACTGCGGTATCTTCGGTATCGTTGTTGTTTCCAGCTGAGATATGCATTTTCCGTGATAATCTTAATGATGCTGCTGTTACAAGTGTGCAGAATAACCGAAATCGCTGTTTTCGTGCTATTGAATGCGAAAAACACGTTTTCTAGTGTTTTCAGCACCCGACAGTGCGTTTGATGTGCGGAAACAGGGATATCTTCGTTTTCGTGGGGTTTCCAGCTGAGATATGCATTTTCAGTGATAATCTTCATGATTCTGCTGTTACAAGTGTGCAGAAACACCGAAATCGCTGTTTTCGTGCTTTTGAATGCGAAAAACACGTTTTCCGGTGTTTTCAGTACTCCACAGTGCGTTTGATATGCGGAAACTGCGATATCTTCGGTGTCGTTGTTGTTTCCAGCTGAGATATGCATTTTCAGTGATAATCTTCATGATTCTGCTGTTACAAGTGTGCAGAATCACCAAAATCGCTGTTTTCGTGCTATTGAATGTGAAAAACACGTTTTCTGGTGTTTTCAGCACTCCACAGTGCGTTTGATATGCGGAAACTGCGATATCTTCGGTATCGCTGTTGTCTCCAGCTGAGATATGCATTTTCAGTGATAATCTTCATGATTCTGCTGTTACAAGTGTGCAGAATCACCGAAATCGCTGTTTTCGTGCTATTGAATGCGAAAAACACGATTTCTGGTGTTTTCAGCACTCCACAGTGCGTTTGATATGCGGAAACTGCGATATCTTCGGTATCGCTGTTGTCTCCAGCTTAGATATGCATTTTCAGTGATAATCTTCATGCTTCTGCTGTTACAAGTGTGCAGAATCACCGAAATCGCTGTTTTCGTGCTATTGAATGCGAAAAACACGTTTTCTGGTGTTTTCAGCACTCCACAGTGCGTTTGATATGCGGAAACTGCCATATCTTCGGTATCGTTGTTGTTTCCAGCTGAGATATGCATTTTCAGTGATAATCTTCATGATTCTGCTGTTACAAGTGTGCAGAATCACCGAAATTGCTGTTTTCTTGCTTTTGAATGCGAAAAACACGTTTTCTGGTGTTTTCAGTACTCCACAGTGCGTTTGATATGCGGAAACTGCGATGTCTTCGGTGTCGTTGTTGTTTCCAGCTGAGATATGAATTTTCAGTGATAATCTACATGATTCTGCTGTGACAAGTGTGCAGAATCACCGAAATCGGTTTTCGTGCTATTGAATGTGAAAAACACGTTTTCTGGTGTTTTCAGCACTCCACAGTGCGTTTGATATGCGGAAACTGCGATATCTTCGGTATCGCTGTTGTCTCCAGCTGAGATATGCATTTTCAGTGATAATCTTCATGATTCTGCTGTTACAAGTGTGCAGAATCACCGAAATCGCTGTTTTCGTGCAATAGAATGCGAAAAACACGTCTTCTAGTGTTTTGAGCACCCGACAGTGCGTTTGATGTGCGGAAACCGGGATATCTTCGTTTTCGTTGGGTTTCCAGCTGAGATATGCATTTTCAGTGGTAATCTTCATGATTCTGCTGTTACAAGAGTGCAGAATCACCGAAATCGCTGTTTTAGTGCTATTGAATGCGAAAAACACGTTTTCTGGTGTTTTCAGCACTCCACAGTGCGTTTGATATGCGGAAACTGCCATATCTTCGGTATCGTTGTTGTTTCCCGCTGAGATATGCATTTTCTACGATAATCTTCGAGTTTCTTCTGTGACAAGTGTGCAGAATCACCAAAATCGCTGTTTTCGTGCTTTTGAATGCGAAAAACACGTTTTCTGGTGTTTTCAGCACTCCACAGTGCGTTTGATATGCGGAAACTGCGATATCTTCGGTATGGTTGGGTTTCCAGCTGAGATATGCATTTTCAGTGATAATCTTCATGATTCTGCTGTTACAAGTGTGCAGAATCACCGAAATTGCTGTTTTCGTGCTATTGAATGCGAAAAACACGTTTTCTGGTGTTTTCAGCACACCACAGAGCGTTTGACATGCGGAAACTGCGATAACTTCGGTATCGTTGTTGTTTCCAGCTGAGATATGCATTTTCAGTGATATTCTTCATGATTCTGCTGTTACAAGTGTGCAGAATCACCGAAATCGCTGTTTTCGTGCTTTTGAATGCGAAAAACACGTTTTCTGGTGTTTTCAGCACGCCACAGAGCGTTTGACATGCGGAAACTGCGGTATCTTCGGTATCGTTGTTGTTTCCAGCTGAGATATGCATTTTCCGTGATAATCTTAATGATGCTGCTGTTACAAGTGTGCAGAATCACCGAAATCGCTGTTTTCGTGATATTGAATGTGAAAAACACGTTTTCTGGTGTTTTCAGCACCCGACAGTGCGTTTGATGTGCGGAAACAGGGATATCTTCGTTTTCGTGGGGTTTCCAGCTGAGATATGCATTTTCAGTGATAATCTTCATGATTCTGCTGTTACAAGTGTGCAGAAACACCGAAATCGCTGTTTTCGTACTTTTGAATGCGAAAAACACGTTTTCCGGTGTTTTCAGTACTCCACAGTGCGTTTGATATGCGGAAACTGCGATATCTTCGGTGTCGTTGTTGTTTCCAGCTGAGATATGCATTTTCAGTGATAATCTTCATGATTCTGCTGTTACAAGTGTGCAGAATCACCGAAATCGCTGTTTTCGTGCTATTGAATGTGAAAAACACGTTTTCTGGTGTTTTCAGCACCCGACAGTGCGTTTGATGTGCGGAAACAGGGATATCTTCGTTTTCGTGGGGTTTCCAGCTGAGATATGCATTTTAAGTGATAATCATCATGATTCTGCTGTTCCAAGTGTGCAGAATCACCGAAATCGCTGTTTTCGTGCTATTGAATGCGAAAAAGACGTTTTCTGGTGTTTTCAGCACGCCACAGAGCGTTTGACATGCGGAAACTGCAATATCTTCGGTATCGTTGTTGTTTCCAGCTGAGATATGCATTTTCAGTGATAATCTTCATGATTCTGCTGTTACAAGTGGGCAGAATCACCGAAATCGCTGTTTGCGTGCTATTGAATGCGAAAAACACGTTTTCTGGTGTTTTCAGCACGCCACAGAGCGTTTGACATGCGGAAACTGCGATATCTTCGGTATCGTTGTGGTTTCCAGCTGAGATATGCCATTTCAGTGATAATCTTCATGATTCTGCTGTTACAAGTGGGCAGAATCACCGAAATCGCTGTTTGCGTGCTATTGAATGCGAAAAACACGTTTTCTGGTGTTTTCAGCACTCCACAGTGCGTTTGATATGCGGAAACTGCCATATCTTCGGTATCGTTGTTGTTTCCAGCTGAGATATGCATTTTCAGTGATAATCATCATGATTCTGCTGTTACAAGTGTGCAGAATCACCGAAATCGCTGTTTTAGTGCTATTGAATGCGAAAAACACGTTTTCTAGTGTTTTCAGCACCCGACAGTGCGTTTGATGTGCGCAAACAGGGATATCTTCGTTTTCGTGGGGTTTCCAGCTGAGATATGCATATTCAGTGATAATCTTCATGATGCTGCTGTTACAAGTGTGCAGAAACACCGAAATCGCTGTTTACGTGCTTTTGAATGCGAAAAACAGGTTTTCTGGTGTTTTCAGCACTCCACAGTGCGTTTGATATGCGGAAGCTGCCATATCTTCGGTATCGTTGTTGTTTCCAGCTGAGATATGCATTTTCAGTGATAATCTTCATGATTCTGCTGTTACAAGTGTGCAGAATAACCGAAATCGCTGTTTTAGTGCTATTGAATGCGAAAAACACGTTTTCTAGTGTTTTCAGCACCCGACAGTGCGTTTGATGTGCGGAAACAGGGATATCTTCGTTTTCGTGGGGTTTCCAGCAGAGATATGCATTTTCAGTGATAATCTTCATGATTCTGCTGTTACAAGTGTGCAGAAACACCGAAATCGCTGTTTTCGTGCTTTTGAATGCGAAAAACACGTTTTCTGGTGTTTTCAGTACTCCACAGTGCGTTTGATATGCGGAAACTGCGATATCTTCGGTGTCGTTGTTTTTTCCAGCTGAGATATGCATATTCAGTGATAATCTTCATGATTCTGCTGTTACAAGTGTACAGAATCACCGAAATCGCAGTTTGCGTGCTATTGAATGCGAAAAACACGTTTTCTGGTGTTTTCAGCACGCCACAGAGCGTTTGACATGCGGAAACTGCGATATCTTCGGTATCGTTGGGTTTCCAGCTGAGATATGGATTTTCAGTGATAATCTTCATGATTCTGCTGTTACAAGTGTGCAGAATAACCGAAATCGCTGTTTTCGTGCAATAGAATGCGAAAAACACGTCTTCTAGTGTTTTGAGCACCCGACAGTGCGTTTGATGTGCGGAAACCGGGAAATCTTCGTTTTCGTTGGGTTTCCAGCTGAGATATGCATTTTCAGTGATAATCTTCATGATTCTGCTGTTACAAGAGTGCAGAATCACCGAAATCGCTGTTTTAGTGCTATTGAATGCGAAAAACACGTTTTCTGGTGTTTTCAGCACTCCACAGTGCGTATGATATGCGGAAACTGCCATATCTTCGGTATCGTTGTTGTTTCCTGCTGAGATATGCATTTTCTACGATAATCTTCGAGTTTCTTCTGTGACAAGTGTGCAGAATCACCAAAATCGCTGTTTTCGTGCTTTTGAATGCGAAAAACACGTTTTCTGGTGTTTTCAGCACTGCACAGTGCGTTTGATATGCGGAAACTGCGATATCTTCGGTATGGTTGGGTTTCCAGCTGAGATATGCATTTTCAGTGATAATCTTCATGATGCTGCTGTTACAAGTGTGCAGAATCACCGAAATCGCTGTTTTCGTGATATTGAATGTGAAAAACACGTTATCTGGTGTTTTCAGCACTCCATAGTGCGTTTGATATGCGGAAACTGCGATATCTTCGGTATCGCTGTTGTTTCCAGCTGAGATATGCATTTTCAGTGATAATCTTCATGATTCTGCTGTTACAAGTGTGCAGAATAACCGAAATCGCTGTTTTCGTGCTATTGAATGCGAAAAACACGTTTTCTAGTGTTTTCAGCACCCGACAGTGCGTTTGATGTGCGGAAACAGGGATATCTTCGTTTTCGTGGGGTTTCCAGCTGAGATATGCATTTTCAGTGATAATCTTCATGATTCTGCTGTTACAAGTGTGCAGAATCACCGAAATCGCTGTTTTCGTGCTATTGAATGTGAAAAACACGTTTTCTGGTGTTTTCAGCACTCCACAGTGCGTTTGATATGCGGAAACTGCGATATCTTCGGTATCGCTGTTGTCTCCAGCTGAGATATGCATTATCAGTGATAATCTTCATGATTCTGCTGTTACAAGTGTGCAGAATCACCGAAATCGCTGTTTTCGTGCTATTGGATGCGAAAAACACGTTTTCTGGTGTTTTCAGCACTCCACAGTGCGTTTGATATGCGGAAACTGCGATATCTTCGGTATCGCAGTTGTCTCCAGCTGAGATATGCATTTTCAGTGATAATCTTAATGATTCGGCTGTTACAAGTGTGCAGAATCTCCGAAATCGCTGTTTTCGTGCTATTGAATGCGAAAAACACGTTTTCTGGTGTTTTCAGCACTCCACAGTGCGTTTGATATGCGGAAACTGCCATATCTTCGGTATGGTTGGGTTTCCAGCTGAGACATGCATTTTCGGTGATAATCTTCATGATTCCGCTGTTACAAGTGTGCAGAATCACCGAAATTGCTGTTTTCGTGCTATTGAATGCGAAAAACTCGTTTTCTGGTGTTTTCAGCACACCACAGAGCGTTTGACATGCGGAAACTGCGATATCTTCGGTATCGTTGTTGTTTCCAGCTGAGATATGCATTTTCAGTGATAATCTTCATGATTCTGCTGTTACAAGTGTGCAGAATCACCGAAATCGCTGTTTTCGTGCTTTTGAATGCGAAAAACACGTTTTCTGGTGTTTTCAGCACGCCACAGAGCGTTTGACATGCGGAAACTGCGATATCTTCGGTATCGTTGTTGTTTCCAGCTGAGATATGCATTTTCCGTGATAATCTTCATGATTCTGCTGTTACAAGTGTGCAGAATCACCGAAATCGCTGTTTTCGTGATATTGAATGTGAAAAACACGTTTTCTGGTGTTTTCAGCACTCCATAGTGCGTTTGATATGCGGAAACTGCGATATCTTCGGTATCGCTGTTGTTTCCAGCTGAGATATGCATTATCAGTGATAATCTTCATGATTCTGCTGTTACAAGAGTGCAGAATCACCGAAATCGCTGTTTTCGTGCTATTGAATGCGAAAAACACGTTTTCTGGTGTTTTCAGTACTCCGCAGTGCGTGTGATATGCGGAAACTGCGATATCTTCGGTGTCGTTGTTGTTTCCAGCTGAGATATGCATTTTCAGTGATAATCTTCATGATTCTGCTGTTACAAGTGTGCAGAATCACCGAAATCGCTGTTTTCGTGCTATTGAATGTGAAAAACACGTTTTCTGGTGTTTTCAGCACTCCACAGTGCGTTTGATACGCGGAAACTGCCATATCTTCGGTATCGTTGTTGTATCCAGCTGAGATATGCATTTTCAGTGATAATCTTCATGATTCTGCTGTTACAAGTGTGCAGAATCACCAAAATCGCTGTTTTCGTGATATTGAATGCGAAAAACACGTTTTCTGGTGTTTTCAGCACACCACAGAGCGTTTGACATGCGGAAACTGCGATATCTTCGGTATCGTTGTTGTTTCCAGCTGAGATATGCATTTTCAGTGATAATCTTCATGATTCTGCTGTTACAAGTGTGCAGAATCACCGAAATCGCTATTTTCGTGCTTTTGAATGCGAAAAACACGTTTTCTGGTGTTTTCAGCACGCCACAGAGCGTTTGACATGCGGAAACTGCGGTATCTTCGGTATCGTTGTTGTTTCCAGCTGAGATATGCATTTTCCGTGATAATCTTAATGATGCTGCTGTTACAAGTGTGCAGAATCACCGAAATCGCTGTTTTCGTGATATTGAATGTGAAAAACACGTTTTCTGGTGTTTTCAGCACTCCATAGTGCGTTTGATATGCGGAAACTGCGGTATCTTCGGTATCGCTGTTGTTTCCAGCTGAGATATGCATTTTCAGTGATAATCTTCATGATTCTGCTGTTACAAGTGTGCAGAATAACCGAAATCGCTGTTTTCGTGCTATTGAATGCGAAAAACACGTTTTCTAGTGTTTTCAGCACCCGACAGTGCGTTTGATGTGCGGAAACAGGGATATCTTCGTTTTCGTGGGGTTTCCAGCTGAGATATGCATTTTCAGTGATAATCTTCATGATTCTGCTGTTACAAGTGTGCTGAAACACCGAAATCGCTGTTTTTCGTGCTTTTGAATGCGAAAAACACGTCTTCCGGTGTTTTCAGTACTCCACAGTGCGTTTGATATGCGGAAACTGCGATATCTTCGGTGTCGTTGTTGTTTCCAGCTGAGATATGCATTTTCAGTGATAATCTTCATGATTCTGCTGTTACAAGTGTGCAGAATCTCCGAAATCGCTGTTTTCGTGCTATTGAATGTGAAAAACACGTTTTCTGGTGTTTTCAGCACTCCACAGTGCGTTTGATATGCGGAAACTGCGATATCTTCGGTATCGCTGTTGTCTCCAGCTGAGATATGCATTTTCAATGATAATCTTCATGATTCTGCTGTTACAAGTGTGCAGAATCACCGAAATCGCTGTTTTCGTGCTATTGAATGCGAAAAACACGATTTCTGGTGTTTTCAGCACTCCACAGTGCGTTTGATATGCGGAAACTGCGATATCTTCGGTATCATTGTTGTTTCCAGCTGAGATATGCATTTTATACGATAATCTTCGAGTTTCTTCTGTGACAAGTGTTCAGAATCACCGTAATCGCTGTTTTCGTGCTATTGAATGCGAAAAACACGTTATCTGGTGTTTTCAGCACTCCACAGTGCGTTTGATATGCGGAAACTGCCATATCTTCGGTATCGTTGTTGTATCCAGCTGAGATACGCATTTTCAGTGATAATCTTCATGATTCTGCTGTTACAAGTGTGCAGAATAACCGAAATCGCTGTTTTTCGTGCTTTTGAATGCGAAAAACACGTTTTCCGGTGTTTTCAGTACTCCACAGTGCGTTTGATATGCGGAAACTGCGATATCTTCGGTGTCGTTGTTGTTTCCAGCTGAGATATGCATTTTCAGTGATAATCTTCATGAATCTGCTGTTACAAGTGTGCAGAATCACCGAAATCGCTGTTTTCGTGCTATTGAATGTGAAAAACACGTTTTCTGGTGTTTTCAGCACTCCACAGTGCGTTTGATATGCGGAAACTGCGATATCTTCGGTATCGCTGTTGTCTCCAGCTGAGATATGCATTTTCAATGATAATCTTCATGATTCTGCTGTTACAAGTGTGCAGAATCACCGAAATCGCTGTTTTCGTGCTTTTGAAGGCGAAAAACACGTTTTCTGGTGTTTTCAGCACGCCACAGAGCGTTTGACATGCTGAAACTGCGATATCTTCGGTATCGTTGTTGTTTCCAGCTGAGAGATGCATTTTCCGTGATAATCTTCATGATTCTGCTGTTACAAGTGTGCAGAATCACCGAAATCGCTGTTTTCGTGATATTGAATGTGAAAAACACGTTTTCTGGTGTTTTCAGCACTCCATAGTGCGTTTGTTATGCGGAAACTGCGATATCTTCGGTATCGTTGTTGTTTCCAGCTGAGATATGCATTTTCAGTGATAATCTTCATGATTCTGCTGTTACAAGTGTGCAGAATCACCGAAATCGCTGTTTTCGTGCTTTTGAATGCGAAAAACACGTTTTCTGGTGTTTTCAGCACGCCACAGAGCGTTTGACATGCGGAAACTGCGATATCTTCGGTATCGTTGTTGTTTCCAGCTGAGATATGCATTTTCAGTGATAATCTTCATGATTCTGCTGTTACAAGTGTGCAGAATCACCAAAATCGCTGTTTTCGTGCTTTTGAATGCGAAAAACACGTTTTCTGGTGTTTTCAGCACTCCACAGTGCGTTTGATATGCGGAAACTGCGATATCTTCGGTATGGTTGGGTTTCCAGCTGAGATATGCATTTTCGGTGATAATCTTCATGATTCCGCTGTTACAAGTTTGCAGAATCACCAAAATCGCTGTTTTCGTGCTATTGAATGTGAAAAACACGTTTTCTGGTGTTTTCAGCACTCCACAGTGCGTTTGTTATGCGGAAACTGCGATATCTTCGGTATCGCTGTTGTCTCCAGCTGAGATATGCATTTTCAGTGATAATCTTCATGATTCTGCTGTTACAAGTGTGCAGAATCACCGAAATCGCTGTTTTCGTGCTATTGAATGCGAAAAACACGATTTCTGGTGTTTTCAGCACTCCACAGTGCGTTTGATATGCGGAAACTGCGATATCTTCGGTATCGCTGTTGTCTCCAGCTTAGATATGCATTTTCAGTGATAATCTTCATGATTCTGCTGTTACAAGTGTGCAGAATCACCGAAATCGGTTTTCGTGCTATTGAATGTGAAAAACACGTTTTCTGGTGTTTTCAGCACTCCACAGTGCGTTTGATATGCGGAAACTGCGATATCTTCGGTATCGCTGTTGTCTCCAGCTGAGATATGCATTTTCAGTGATAATCTTCATGATTCTGCTGTTACAAGTGTGCAGAATCACCGAAATCGCTGTTTTCGTGCAATAGAATGCGAAAAACACGTCTTCTAGTGTTTTGAGCACCCGACAGTGCGTTTGATGTGCGGAAACCGGGATATCTTCGTTTTCGTTGGGTTTCCAGCTGAGATATGCATTTTCAGTGATAATCTTCATGATTCTGCTGTTACAAGAGTGCAGAATCACCGAAATCGCTGTTTTAGTGCTATTGAATGCGAAAAACACGTTTTCTGGTGTTTTCAGCACTCCACAGTGCGTTTGATATGCGGAAACTGCCATATCTTCGGTATCGTTGTTGTTTCCCGCTGAGATATGCATTTTCTACGATAATCTTCGAGTTTCTTCTGTGACAAGTGTGCAGAATCACCAAAATCGCTGTTTTCGTGCTTTTGAATGCGAAAAACACGTTTTCTGGTGTTTTCAGCACTCCACAGTGCGTTTGATATGCGGAAACTGCGATATCTTCGGTATGGTTGGGTTTCCAGCTGAGATATGCATTTTCAGTGATAATCTTCATGATTCTGCTGTTACAAGTGTGCAGAATCACCGAAATTGCTGTTTTCGTGCTATTGAATGCGAAAAACACGTTTTCTGGTGTTTTCAGCACACCACAGAGCGTTTGACATGCGGAAACTGCGATAACTTCGGTATCGTTGTTGTTTCCAGCTGAGATATGCATTTTCAGTGATAATCTTCATGATTCTGCTGTTACAAGTGTGCAGAATCACCGAAATCGCTGTTTTCGTGCTATTGAATGTGAAAAACACGTTTTCTGGTGTTTTCAGCACTCCACAGTGCGTTTGATACGCGGAAACTGCCATATCTTCGGTATCGTTGTTGTTTCCAGCTGAGATATGCATTTTCCGTGATAATCTTAATGATGCTGCTGTTACAAGTGTGCAGAATCACCGAAATCGCTGTTTTCGTGATATTGAATGTGAAAAACACGTTTTCTGGTGTTTTCAGCACTCCATAGTGCGTTTGATATGCGGAAACTGCGGTATCTTCGGTATCGCTGTTGTTTCCAGCTGAGATATGCATTTTCAGTGATAATCTTCATGATTCTGCTGTTACAAGTGTGCAGAATAACCGAAATCGCTGTTTTCGTGCTATTGAATGCGAAAAACACGTTTTCTAGTGTTTTCAGCACCCGACAGTGCGTTTGATGTGCGGAAACAGGGATATCTTCGTTTTCGTGGGGTTTCCAGCTGAGATATGCATTTTCAGTGATAATCTTCATGATTCTGCTGTTACAAGTGTGCTGAAACACCGAAATCGCTGTTTTTCGTGCTTTTGAATGCGAAAAACACGTTTTCCGGTGTTTTCAGTACTCCACAGTGCGTTTGATATGCGGAAACTGCGATATCTTCGGTGTCGTTGTTGTTTCCAGCTGAGATATGCATTTTCAGTGATAATCTTCATGATTCTGCTGTTACAAGTGTGCAGAATCTCCGAAATCGCTGTTTTCGTGCTATTGAATGTGAAAAACACGTTTTCTGGTGTTTTCAGCACTCCACAGTGCGTTTGATATGCGGAAACTGCGATATCTTCGGTATCGCTGTTGTCTCCAGCTGAGATATGCATTTTCAATGATAATCTTCATGATTCTGCTGTTACAAGTGTGCAGAATCACCGAAATCGCTGTTTTCGTGCTATTGAATGCGAAAAACACGATTTCTGGTGTTTTCAGCACTCCACAGTGCGTTTGATATGCGGAAACTGCGATATCTTCGGTATCGTTGTTGTTTCCAGCTGAGATATGCATTTTATACGATAATCTTCGAGTTTCTTCTGTGACAAGTGTTCAGAATCACCGTAATCGCTGTTTTCGTGCTATTGAATGCGAAAAACACGTTATCTGGTGTTTTCAGCACTCCACAGTGCGTTTGATATGCGGAAACTGCCATATCTTCGGTATCGTTGTTGTATCCAGCTGAGATACGCATTTTCAGTGATAATCTTCATGATTCTGCTGTTACAAGTGTGCAGAATAACCGAAATCGCTGTTTTTCGTGCTTTTGAATGCGAAAAACACGTTTTCCGGTGTTTTCAGTACTCCACAGTGCGTTTGATATGCGGAAACTGCGATATCTTCGGTGTCGTTGTTGTTTCCAGCTGAGATATGCATTTTCAGTGATAATCTTCATGAATCTGCTGTTACAAGTGTGCAGAATCACCGAAATCGCTGTTTTCGTGCTATTGAATGTGAAAAACACGTTTTCTGGTGTTTTCAGCACTCCACAGTGCGTTTGATATGCGGAAACTGCGATATCTTCGGTATCGCTGTTGTCTCCAGCTGAGATATGCATTTTCAATGATAATCTTCATGATTCTGCTGTTACAAGTGTGCAGAATCACCGAAATCGCTGTTTTCGTGCTTTTGAAGGCGAAAAACACGTTTTCTGGTGTTTTCAGCACGCCACAGAGCGTTTGACATGCTGAAACTGCGATATCTTCGGTATCGTTGTTGTTTCCAGCTGAGAGATGCATTTTCCGTGATAATCTTCATGATTCTGCTGTTACAAGTGTGCAGAATCACCGAAATCGCTGTTTTCGTGATATTGAATGTGAAAAACACGTTTTCTGGTGTTTTCAGCACTCCATAGTGCGTTTGTTATGCGGAAACTGCGATATCTTCGGTATCGTTGTTGTTTCCAGCTGAGATATGCATTTTCAGTGATAATCTTCATGATTCTGCTGTTACAAGTGTGCAGAATCACCGAAATCGCTGTTTTCGTGCTTTTGAATGCGAAAAACACGTTTTCTGGTGTTTTCAGCACGCCACAGAGCGTTTGACATGCGGAAACTGCGATATCTTCGGTATCGTTGTTGTTTCCAGCTGAGATATGCATTTTCAGTGATAATCTTCATGATTCTGCTGTTACAAGTGTGCAGAATCACCAAAATCGCTGTTTTCGTGCTTTTGAATGCGAAAAACACGTTTTCTGGTGTTTTCAGCACTCCACAGTGCGTTTGATATGCGGAAACTGCGATATCTTCGGTATGGTTGGGTTTCCAGCTGAGATATGCATTTTCGGTGATAATCTTCATGATTCCGCTGTTACAAGTTTGCAGAATCACCGAAATTGCTGTTTTCGTGCTATTGAATGCGAAAAACTCGTTTTCTGGTGTTTTCAGCACACCACAGAGCGTTTGACATGCGGAAACTGCGATATCTTCGGTATCGTTGTTGTTTCCAGCTGAGATATGCATTTTCAGTGAAAATCTTCATGATTCTGCCGTTACAAGTGTGCAGAATTACCGAAATCGCTGTTTTCGTGATATTGAATGTGAAAAACACGTTTTCTGGTGTTTTCAGTACTCCATAGTGCGTTTGATATGCGGAAACTGCGATATCTTCGGTATCGCTGTTGTTTCCAGCTGAGATATGCATTTTCAGTGATAATCTTCATGATTCTGCTGTTACAAGTGTGCAGAATCACCGAAATCGCTGTTTTCGTGCAATAGAATGCGAAAAACACGTTTTCCGGTGTTTTCAGTACTCCACAGTGCGTTTGATATGCGGAAACTGCGATATCTTCGGTGTCGTTGTTGTTTCCAGCTGAGATATGCATTTTCAGTGATAATCTTCATGATTCTGCTGTTACAAGTGTGCAGAATCACCAAAATCGCTGTTTTCGTGCTATTGAATGTGAAAAACACGTTTTCTGGTGTTTTCAGCACTCCACAGTGCGTTTGTTATGCGGAAACTGCGATATCTTCGGTATCGCTGTTGTCTCCAGCTGAGATATGCATTTTCAGTGATAATCTTCATGATTCTGCTGTTACAAGTGTGCAGAATCACCGAAATCGCTGTTTTCGTGCTATTGAATGCGAAAAACACGATTTCTGGTGTTTTCAGCACTCCACAGTGCGTTTGATATGCGGAAACTGCGATATCTTCGGTATCGCTGTTGTCTCCAGCTTAGATATGCATTTTCAGTGATAATCTTCATGCTTCTGCTGTTACAAGTGTGCAGAATCACCGAAATCGCTGTTTTCGTGCTATTGAATGCGGAAAACACGTTTTCTGGTGTTTTCAGCACTCCACAGTGCGTTTGATATGCGGAAACTGCGATGTCTTCGGTGTCGTTGTTGTTTCCAGCTGAGATATGAATTTTCAGTGATAATCTACATGATTCTGCTGTGACAAGTGTGCAGAATCACCGAAATCGGTTTTCGTGCTATTGAATGTGAAAAACACGTTTTCTGGTGTTTTCAGCACTCCACAGTGCGTTTGATATGCGGAAACTGCGATATCTTCGGTATCGCTGTTGTCTCCAGCTGAGATATGCATTTTCAGTGATAATCTTCATGATTCTGCTGTTACAAGTGTGCAGAATCACCGAAATCGCTGTTTTCGTGCAATAGAATGCGAAAAACACGTCTTCTAGTGTTTTGAGCACCCGACAGTGCGTTTGATGTGCGGAAACCGGGATATCTTCGTTTTCGTTGGGTTTCCAGCTGAGATATGCATTTTCAGTGATAATCTTCATGATTCTGCTGTTACAAGAGTGCAGAATCACCGAAATCGCTGTTTTAGTGCTATTGAATGCGAAAAACACGTTTTCTGGTGTTTTCAGCACTCCACAGTGCGTTTGATATGCGGAAACTGCCATATCTTCGGTATCGTTGTTGTTTCCCGCTGAGATATGCATTTTCTACGATAATCTTCGAGTTTCTTCTGTGACAAGTGTGCAGAATCACCAAAATCGCTGTTTTCGTGCTTTTGAATGCGAAAAACACGTTTTCTGGTGTTTTCAGCACTCCACAGTGCGTTTGATATGCGGAAACTGCGATATCTTCGGTATGGTTGGGTTTCCAGCTGAGATATGCATTTTCAGTGATAATCTTCATGATTCTGCTGTTACAAGTGTGCAGAATCACCGAAATTGCTGTTTTCGTGCTATTGAATGCGAAAAACACGTTTTCTGGTGTTTTCAGCACACCACAGAGCGTTTGACATGCGGAAACTGCGATAACTTCGGTATCGTTGTTGTTTCCAGCTGAGATATGCATTTTCAGTGATAATCTTCATGATTCTGCTGTTACAAGTGTGCAGAATCAACGAAATCGCTGTTTTCGTGCTTTTGAATGCGAAAAACACGTTTTCTGGTCTTTTCAGCACGCCACAGAGCGTTTGACATGCGGAAACTGCGGTATCTTCGGTATCGTTGTTGTTTCCAGCTGAGATATGCATTTTCCGTGATAATCTTAATGATGCTGCTGTTACAAGTGTGCAGAATCACCGAAATCGCTGTTTTCGTGATATTGAATGTGAAAAACACGTTTTCTGGTGTTTTCAGCACCCGACAGTGCGTTTGATGTGCGGAAACAGGGATATCTTCGTTTTCGTGGGGTTTCCAGCTGAGATATGCATTTTCAGTGATAATCTTCATGATTCTGCTGTTACAAGTGTGCAGAAACACCGAAATCGCTGTTTTCGTGCTTTTGAATGCGAAAAACACGTTTTCCGGTGTTTTCAGTACTCCACAGTGCGTTTGATATGCGGAAACTGCGATATCTTCGGTGTCGTTGTTGTTTCCAGCTGAGATATGCATTTTCAGTGATAATCTTCATGATTCTGCTGTTACAAGTGTGCAGAATCACCGAAATCGCTGTTTTCGTGCTATTGAATGTGAAAAACACGTTTTCTGGTGTTTTCAGCACTCCACAGTGCGTTTGATATGCGTATACTGCGATATCTTCGGTATCGCTGTTGTCTCCAGCTGAGATATGCATTTTCAGTCATAATCTTCATGATTCTGCTGTTACAAGTGTGCAGAATCACCGAAATCGCTGTTTTCGTGCTATTGAATGCGAAAAACACGTTCTCTGGTGTTTTCAGCACTCCACAGTGCGTTTGATATGCGGAAACTGCGATATCTTCGGTATCGCTGTTGTCTCCAGCTTAGATATGCATTTTCAGTGATAATCTTCATGCTTCTGCTGTTACAAGTGTGCAGAATCACCGAAATCGCTGTTTTCGTGCTATTGAATGCGAAAAACACGTTTTCTGGTGTTTTCAGCACTCCACAGTGCGTTTGATATGCGGAAACTGCGATATCTTCGGTATCGCTGTTGTCTCCAGCTGAGATATGCATTTTCAGTGATAATCTTCATGATTCGGCTGTTACAAGTGTGCAGAATCTCCGAAATCGCTGTTTTCGTGCTATTGAATGCGAAAAACACGATTTCTGGTGTTTTCAGAATTCCACAGTGCGTTTGATATGCGGAAACTGCCATATCTTCGGTATCGTTGTTGTTTCCAGCTGAGATATGCATTTTCAGTGATAATCTTCATGATTCTGCTGTTACAAGTGTGCAGAATCACCGAAATTGCTGTTTTCGTGCTATTGAATGCGAAAAACACGTTTTCTGGTGTTTTCAGCACTCCACAGTGCGTTTGATATGCGGAAACTGCGATATCTTCGGTATCGCTGTTGTCTCCAGCTGAGATATGCATTTTCAGTGATAATCTTCATGATTCTGCTGTAACAAGTGTGCAGAATCATCGAAATCGCTGTTTTCGTGCTATTGAATGCGAAAAACACGTTTTCTGGTGTTTTCAGCACTCCACAGTGCGTTTGATATGCGGAAACTGCGATATCTTCGGTATCGCTGTTGTCTCCAGCTGAGATATGCATTTTCAGTGATAATCTTCATGTTTCGGCTGTTACAAGTGTGCAGAATCTCCGAAATCGCTGTTTTCGTGCTTTTGAATGCGAAAAACACGTTTTCTGGTGTTTTCAGCACTCCACAGTGCGTTTGATATGCGGAAACTGCGATATCTTCGGTATCGTTGTTGTTTCCAGCTGAGATATGCATTTTCTACGATAATCTTCGAGTTTCTTCTGTGACAAGTGTTCAGAATCACCGTAATCGCTGTTTTCGTGCTATTGAATGCGAAAAACACGTTTTCTGGTGTTTTCAGCACTCCACAGTGCGTTTGATAAGCGGAAACTGCCATATCTTCGGTATCGTTGTTGTATCCAGCTGAGATACGCATTTTCAGTGATAATCTTCATGATTCTGCTGTTACAAGTGTGCAGAATAACCGAAATCGCTGTTTTCGTGCTTTTGAATGCGAAAAACACGTTTTCTGGTGTTTTCAGCACTCCACAGTGCGTTTGATATGCGGAAACTGCGATATCTTCGGTATCGTTGTTGTTTCCAGCTGAGATATGCATTTTCAGTGATAATCTTCATGATTCTGCTGTTACAAGTGTGCAGAATCACCGAAATCGCAGTTTTCGTGCTATTGAATGTGAAAAACACGTTTTCTGGTGTTTTCAGCACTCCACAGTTCGTTTGATACGCGGAAACTGCCATATCTTCGGTATCGTTGTTGTATCCAGCTGAGATATGCATTTTCAGTGATAATCTTCATGATTCTGCTGTTACAAGTGTGCAGAATCACCAAAATCGCTGTTTTCGTGCTTTTGAATGCGAAAAACACGTTTTCTGGTGTTTTCAGCACTCCACAGTGCGTTTGATATGCGGAAACTGCGATATCTTCGGTATGGTTGGGTTTCCAGCTGAGATATGCATTTTCAGTGATAATCTTCATGATTCCGCTGTTACAAGTGTGCAGAATCACCGAAATTGCTGTTTTCGTGCTATTGAATGCGAAAAACACGTTTTCTGGTGTTTTCAGCACACCACAGAGCGTTTGACATGCGGAAACTGCGATATCTTCGGTATCGTTGTTGTTTCCAGCTGAGATATGCATTTTCAGTGATAATCTTCATGATTCTGCTGTTACAAGTGTGCAGAATCACCGAAATCGCTGTTTTCGTGCTATTGAATGCGAAAAACACGTTTTCTGGTGTTTTCAGCACTCCACAGAGCGTTTGACATGCGGAAACTGCGATATCTTCGGTATCGTTGGGTTTCCAGCTGAGATATGCATTTTCAGTGATAATCTTCATGATTCTGCTGTTACATGTGTGCAGAATCACCGAAATCGTTGTTTTCGTGCTATTGAATGCGAAAAACCTCTTTTCTGGTGTTTTCCGCACTCTACAGAGCGTTTGACATGCGGAAACTGCGATATCTTCGGTATCGTTGGGTTTCCAGCTGAGATATGCATTTTCAGTGATAATCTTCATGATTCTGCTGTTACAAGTGTGCAGAATCACCGAAATTGCTCTTTTCGTGCAATTGAATGCGCAAAACACGTTTTCTGGTGTTTTCAGCACTCCACAGTGCATTTGATATGCGGAAACTGCCATATCTTCGGTATCGTTGTTGTTTCCAGCTGAGATATGCATTTTCAGTGATAATCTTCATGTTTCTGCTGTTACAAGTGTGCAGAATCACCGAAGTCGCTGTTTTCGTGCTTTTGAATGCGAAAAACATGTTATTCTGGTGTTTTCAGCACTCCACAGAGCGTTTGACATGCGGAAACTGCGATATCTTCGGAATCGTTGGGTTTCCAGCTGAGGTATGCATTTTCAGTGATAATCTTCATGATTCTGCTGTTACAAGTGTGCAGAATCACCGAAGTCGCTGTTTTCGTGCTATTGAATGCGAAAAACACGTTTTCTGGAGTTTTCAGCTCTCCACAGTGCGTTTGATATGCGGAAACTGCGATATCTTCGGAATCGTTGGGTTTCCAGCTGAGGTATGCATTTTCAGTGATAATCTTCATGATTCTGCTGTTACAAGTGTGCAGAATCACCGAAATCGCTGTTTTCGTGCTTTTGAATGCGAAAAACACGCTTTCTGGTGTTTACAGCACTCCACAGTGCGTTTGATATGCGGAAACTGCGATATCTTCGGTATCGTTGTTGTTTCCAGCTGAGATATGCATTTTCAGTGATAATCTTCATGGTTCTGCTGTAACAAGTGTGCAGAATAACCGAAATCGCTGTTTTCGTGCTATTGAATGCGAAAAACATGTATTCTGGTGCTTTCAGCACGCCACAGAGCGTTTGACATGCGGAAACTGCGATATCTTCGTTATCGTTGGGTTTCCAGATGAGATATGCATTTTCAGTGATAATCTCCATGATTCTGCTGTTACAAGTGTGCAGACTCACCGAAATCGCTGTTTTCGTGCTATTGAATGAGAAAAACACGTTTTCTGGTCTTTTCAGCACTCCACAGTGCGTTTGATATGCGGAAACTGCGATATCTTCGGTATCGTTGTTTCCAGCTGAGATATGCATTTTCAGTGATAATCTTCATGATTCTGCTGTTACAAGTGTGCAGAATCACCGAAATCGCTGCTTTCGTGCTTATGAATGCGAAAAACGTGTTTTCTGGTGTTTTCAGCACTCCACAGAGCTTTTGAAATGCGGAAACTGCGATATCTTCGGAATCGTTGGGTTTCCAGCTGAGTTATGCATTTTCAGTGATAATCTTCATGATTCTGCTGTTACAAGTGTGCAGAATCACCGAAATCGCTGTTTTCGTGCTATTGAATGCGAAAAACACGTTTTCTAGTGTTTTCAGCACCCGACAGTGCTTTTGATGTGCGGAAATTGCGATATCTTCGTTTTCGTGGGGTTTCCAGCTGAGATATGCATTTTCAGTGATAATCTTCATGATTCTGCTGTTACAAGTGTGCAGAATAATCGAAAACGCTGTTTTCGTGCTTTTGAATGCGAAAAACACGTTTTCTGGTGTTTTCAGCACTCCACAGTGCATTTGATATGCGGAAACTGCCATATCTTCGGTATCGTTGTTGTTTCCAGCTGAGATATGCATTTTCAGTGATAGTCTTCATGATTCTGCTGCTACAAGTGTGCAGAATCACCGAAGTCGCTGTTTTCGTGCTATTGAATGCGAAAAACACGTTTTCTAGTGTTTTCAGCACCCGACAGTCCTTTTGATGTGCGGAAACTGCGATATCTTCGGTATCGTTGTTGTTTCCAGCTGAGATATGCATTTTCAGTGATAATCTTCATGATTCGGCTGTTACAAGTGTGCAGAATCACCGAAATCGCTGTTTTCGTGCTTTTGAATGCGAAAAACATGTTTTCTGGTGTTTTCAGCACTCCACAGAGTGTTTGACATGCGGAAACTGCGATATCTTCGGTATCGTTGTTGTTTCCAGCTGAGATATGCATTTTCTACGATAATCTTCGAGTTTCTTCTGTGACAAGTGTTCAGAATCACCGTAATCGCTGTTTTCGTGCTATTGAATGCGAAAAACACGTTTTCTGGTGTTTTCAGCACTCCACAGTGCGTTTGATAAGCGGAAACTGCCATATCTTCGGTATCGTTGTTGTATCCAGCTGAGATACGCATTTTCAGTGATAATCTTCATGATTCTGCTGTTACAAGTGTGCAGAATAACCGAAATCGCTGTTTTCGTGCTTTTGAATGCGAAAAACACGTTTTCTGGTGTTTTCAGCACTCCACAGTGCGTTTGATATGCGGAAACTGCGATATCTTCGGTATCGTTGTTGTTTCCAGCTGAGATATGCATTTTCAGTGATAATCTTCATGATTCTGCTGTTACAAGTGTGCAGAATCACCGAAATCGCAGTTTTCGTGCTATTGAATGTGAAAAACACGTTTTCTGGTGTTTTCAGCACTCCACAGTGCGTTTGATACGCGGAAACTGCCATATCTTCGGTATCGTTGTTGTATCCAGCTGAGATATGCATTTTCAGTGATAATCTTCATGATTCTGCTGTTACAAGTGTGCAGAATCACCAAAATCGCTGTTTTCGTGCTTTTGAATGCGAAAAACACGTTTTCTGGTGTTTTCAGCACTCCACAGTGCGTTTGATATGCGGAAACTGCGATATCTTCGGTATGGTTGGGTTTCCAGCTGAGATATGCATTTTCAGTGATAATCTTCATGATTCCGCTGTTACAAGTGTGCAGAATCACCGAAATTGCTGTTTTCGTGCTATTGAATGCGAAAAACACGTTTTCTGGTGTTTTCAGCACACCACAGAGCGTTTGACATGCGGAAACTGCGATATCTTCGGTATCGTTGTTGTTTCCAGCTGAGATATGCATTTTCAGTGATAATCTTCATGATTCTGCTGTTACAAGTGTGCAGAATCACCGAAATCGCTGTTTTCGTGCTATTGAATGCGAAAAACACGTTTTCTGGTGTTTTCAGCACTCCACAGAGCGTTTGACATGCGGAAACTGCGATATCTTCGGTATCGTTGGGTTTCCAGCTGAGATATGCATTTTCAGTGATAATCTTCATGATTCTGCTGTTACATGTGTGCAGAATCACCGAAATCGTTGTTTTCGTGCTATTGAATGCGAAAAACCTCTTTTCTGGTGTTTTCCGCACTCTACAGAGCGTTTGACATGCGGAAACTGCGATATCTTCGGTATCGTTGGGTTTCCAGCTGAGATATGCATTTTCAGTGATAATCTTCATGATTCTGCTGTTACAAGTGTGCAGAATCACCGAAATTGCTCTTTTCGTGCAATTGAATGCGCAAAACACGTTTTCTGGTGTTTTCAGCACTCCACAGTGCATTTGATATGCGGAAACTGCCATATCTTCGGTATCGTTGTTGTTTCCAGCTGAGATATGCATTTTCAGTGATAATCTTCATGTTTCTGCTGTTACAAGTGTGCAGAATCACCGAAGTCGCTGTTTTCGTGCTTTTGAATGCGAAAAACATGTTATTCTGGTGTTTTCAGCACTCCACAGAGCGTTTGACATGCGGAAACTGCGATATCTTCGGAATCGTTGGGTTTCCAGCTGAGGTATGCATTTTCAGTGATAATCTTCATGATTCTGCTGTTACAAGTGTGCAGAATCACCGAAGTCGCTGTTTTCGTGCTATTGAATGCGAAAAACACGTTTTCTGGAGTTTTCAGCTCTCCACAGTGCGTTTGATATGCGGAAACTGCGATATCTTCGGAATCGTTGGGTTTCCAGCTGAGGTATGCATTTTCAGTGATAATCTTCATGATTCTGCTGTTACAAGTGTGCAGAATCACCGAAATCGCTGTTTTCGTGCTTTTGAATGCGAAAAACACGCTTTCTGGTGTTTACAGCACTCCACAGTGCGTTTGATATGCGGAAACTGCGATATCTACGGTATCGTTGTTGTTTCCAGCTGAGATATGCATTTTCAGTGATAATCTTCATGGTTCTGCTGTAACAAGTGTGCAGAATAACCGAAATCGCTGTTTTCGTGCTATTGAATGCGAAAAACATGTATTCTGGTGCTTTCAGCACGCCACAGAGCGTTTGACATGCGGAAACTGCGATATCTTCGTTATCGTTGGGTTTCCAGATGAGATATGCATTTTCAGTGATAATCTCCATGATTCTGCTGTTACAAGTGTGCAGACTCACCGAAATCGCTGTTTTCGTGCTATTGAATGAGAAAAACACGTTTTCTGGTCTTTTCAGCACTCCACAGTGCGTTTGATATGCGGAAACTGCGATATCTTCGGTATCGTTGTTTCCAGCTGAGATATGCATTTTCAGTGATAATCTTCATGATTCTGCTGTTACAAGTGTGCAGAATCACCGAAATCGCTGCTTTCGTGCTTATGAATGCGAAAAACGTGTTTTCTGGTGTTTTCAGCACTCCACAGAGCTTTTGAAATGCGGAAACTGCGATATCTTCGGAATCGTTGGGTTTCCAGCTGAGTTATGCATTTTCAGTGATAATCTTCATGATTCTGCTGTTACAAGTGTGCAGAATCACCGAAATCGCTGTTTTCGTGCTATTGAATGCGAAAAACACGTTTTCTAGTGTTTTCAGCACCCGACAGTGCTTTTGATGTGCGGAAATTGCGATATCTTCGTTTTCGTGGGGTTTCCAGCTGAGATATGCATTTTCAGTGATAATCTTCATGATTCTGCTGTTACAAGTGTGCAGAATAATCGAAAACGCTGTTTTCGTGCTTTTGAATGCGAAAAACACGTTTTCTGGTGTTTTCAGCACTCCACAGTGCATTTGATATGCGGAAACTGCCATATCTTCGGTATCGTTGTTGTTTCCAGCTGAGATATGCATTTTCAGTGATAGTCTTCATGATTCTGCTGCTACAAGTGTGCAGAATCACCGAAGTCGCTGTTTTCGTGCTATTGAATGCGAAAAACACGTTTTCTAGTGTTTTCAGCACCCGACAGTCCTTTTGATGTGCGGAAACTGCGATATCTTCGGTATCGTTGTTGTTTCCAGCTGAGATATGCATTTTCAGTGATAATCTTCATGATTCGGCTGTTACAAGTGTGCAGAATCACCGAAATCGCTGTTTTCGTGCTTTTGAATGCGAAAAACATGTTTTCTGGTGTTTTCAGCACTCCACAGAGTGTTTGACATGCGGAAAATGCGATATCTTCGGAATCGTTGGGTTTCCAGCTGAGTTATGCATTTTCAGTGATAATCTTCATGATTCTGCTGTTACAAGTGTGCAGAATCACCGAAATCGCTGTTTTCGTGCTATTGAATGCGAAAAACACGTTTTCTAGTGTTTTCAGCACCCGACAGTGCTTTTGATGTGCGGAAACTGCGATATCTTCGTTTTCGTGGGGTTTCCAGCTGAGATATGCATTTTCAGTGATAATCTTCATGATTCTGCTGTTACAAGTGTGCAGAATAATCGAAAACACTGTTTTCGTGCTTTTGAATGCGAAAAACACGTTTTCTGGTGTTTTCAACACTCCACAGTGCGTTTGATATGCGGAAACTGCCATATCTTCGGTATCGTTGTTGTTTCCAGCTGAGATATGCATTTTCAGTGATAATCTTCACGATTCTGCTGTTACAAGTGTGCAGAATCACCGAAGTCGCTGTTTTCGTGCTTTTGAATGCGAAAAACATGTTATTCTGGTGTTTTCAGCACTCCACAGAGCGTTTGACATGCGGAAACTGCGATATCTTCGGAATCGTTGGGTTTCCAGCTGAGGTATGCATTTTCAGTGATAATCTTCATGATTCTGCTGTTACAAGTGTGCAGAATCACCGAAGTCGCTGTTTTCGTGCTATTGAATGCGAAAAACACGTTTTCAAGTGTTTTCAGCACCCGACTGTGCTTTTGATATGCGGAAACTGCGACATCTTCGGTATCGTTCTTGTTTCCAGCTGAGATATGCATTTTCAGTGATAATCTTCGTGATTCTGCTGTTACAAGTGTGCAGAATCACCGAAATCGCTGTTTTCGTGCTATTGAATGCGAAAAAAACGTTTTCTCGTGTTTTCAGCACTCCACAGTGCGTTTGATATGCGGAAACTGCGATATCTTCGGTATCGTTGTTGTTTCCAGCTGAGATATGCATTTTCTACGATAATCTTCGAGTTTCTTCTGCGACATGTGTGCAGAATCACAGAACTAGCTGTTTTCGTGCTATTGAATCCGAAAAACACGTTTTCTGGTGTTTTCAGCTCTCCACAGTGCGTTTGATATGCGGAAACTGCGATATCTTCGGAATCGTTGGGTTTCCAGCTGAGGTATGCATTTTCAGTGATAATCTTCATGATTCTGCTGTTACAAGTGTGCAGAATCACCGAAATCGCTGTTTTCGTGCTATTTAATGCGAAAAACACGTTTTCTGGTGTTTTCAGCACTCCACAGTGCGTTTGATATGCGGAAACTGCCATATCTTCGGTATCGTTGTTGTTTCCAGCTGAGATATGCATTTTCAGTGATAATCTTCATGATTCTGCGGTTACAAGTGTGCAGATTCACCGAAATCGCTGTTTTCGTGCTATTGAATGCGAAAAACACGTTTTCTGGTGTTTTCAGCACTCCACAGTGCGTTTGATATGCGGAAACTGCGACATCTTCGGTATCGTTCTTGTTTCCAGCTGAGATATGCATTTTCAGTGATAATCTTCATGATTCTGCTGTTACAAGTGTGCAGAATCACCGAAATCGCTGTTTTCGTGCTTTTGAATGCGAAAAACACGTTTTCTGGTGTTTTCAGCACACCACAGTGCGTTTGATATGCGGAAACTGCGATATCTTCGGTATCGTTGTTGTTTCCAGCTGAGATATGCATTTTCAGTGATAATCTTCATGATTCTGCTGTTACAAGTGTGCAGAATCACCGAAATCGCTGTTTTCGTGCTATTGAATGCGAAAAACACGTTTTCTAGTGTTTTCAGCACCCGACAGTGCGATTGATGTGCGGAAACAGGGATATCTTCGTTTTCGTGGGGTTTCCAGCTGAGATATGCATTTTCAGTGATAATCTTCATGATTCTGCTGTTACAAGTGTGCAGAATAATCGAAAACGCTGTTGTCGTGCTTTTGAATGCGAAAAACACGATTTCTGGTGTTTTCAGCACTCCACAGTGCGTTTGATATGCGGAAACTGCCATATCTTCGGTATCGTTGTTGTTTCCAGCTGAGATATGCATTTTCAGTGATAATCTTCATGATTCTGCTGTTACAAGTGTGCAGAATCACCGAAGTCGCTGTTTTCGTGCTATTGAATGCGAAAAACATGTTTTCTAGTGTTTTCAGCACCCGACAGTGCTTTTGATGTGCGGAAACTGCGATATCTTCGGTATCGTTGTTGTTTCCAGCTGAGATATGCATTTTCAGTGATAATCTTCATGATTCTGCTGTTACAAGTGTGCAGAATCACCGAAATCGCTGTTTTCGTGCTTTTGAATGCGAAAAACATGTTATTCTGGTGTTTTCAGCACTCCACAGAGCGTTTGACATGCGGAAACTGCGATATCTTCGGACTCGTTGGGTTTCCAGCTGAGTTATGCATTTTCAGTGATAATCTTCATGATTCTGCTGTTACAAGTTTGCAGAATCACCGAAGTCGCTGTTTTCGTGCTATTGAATGAAAAAAACACGTTTTCTGGTGTTTACAGCACTCCACAGTGCGTTTGATATACGGAAACTGCCATATCTTCGGTATCGTAGTTGTTTCCAGCTGAGATATGCATTTTCAGTGATGATCTTCATGATTCTGCGGTTACAAGTGTGCAGAATCACCGAAATCGCTGTTTTCGTGCTATTGAATGCGAAAAACACGTTTTCTGGTGTTTTCAGCACTCCACAGTACGATTGATATGCGGAAACTGCGACATCTTCGGTATCGTTCTTGTTTCCAGCTGAGATATGCATTTTCAGTGATAATCTTCATGATTCTGCTGTTACAAGTGTGCAGAATCACCGAAATCGCTGTTTTCGTGCTATTGAATGCAAAAAACACGTTTTCGAGTGTTTTCAGCACCCGACAGTGCTTTTGATGTGCGGAAACTGCGATATCTTCGTTTTCGTGGGGTTTCCAGCTGAGATATGCATTTTCAGTGATAATCTTCATGATTCTGCTGTTACAAGTGTGCAGAATAATCGAAAACACTGTTTTCGTGCTATTGAATACGAAAAACATGCTTTCTGGTGTTTTCAGCACTCCACAGAGCGTTTGACATGCGGAAACTGCGATATATTCGGAATCGTTGGGTTTCCAGCTGAGTTATGCATTTTCAGTGATAATCTTCATGATTCTGCTGTTACAAGTGTGCAGAATCACCGAAGTCGCTGTTTTCGTGCTATTGAATGCGAAAAACACGTTTTCTAGTGTTTTCAGCACCCGACAGTGCTTTTGATGTGCGGAAACTGCGATATCTTCGTTTTCGTGGGGTTTCCAGCTGAGATATGCATTTTCAGTGATAATCTTCATGATTCTGCTGTTACAAGTGTGCAGAATAATCGAAAACGCTGTTTTCGTGCTATTGAATGCGAAAAACATGTTTTCTGGTGTTTTCAGCACTCCACAGAGCGTTTGACATGCGGAAACTGCGATATCTTCGGTATCGTAGTTGTTTCCAGCTGAGATATGCATTTTCAGTGATAATCTTCATGATTCTGCGGTTACAAGTGTGCAGAATCACCGAAATCGCTGTTTTCGTGCTATTGAATGCGAAAAACACGTTTTCTGGTGTTTTCAGCACTCCACAGTGCGATTGATATGCGGAAACTGCGACATCTTCGGTATCGTTCTTGTTTCCAGCTGAGATATGCATTTTCAGTGATAATCTTCATGATTCTGCTGTTACAAGTGTGCAGAATCACCGAAATCGCTGTTTTCGTGCTATTGAATGCAAAAAACACGTTTTCGAGTGTTTTCAGCACCCGACAGTGCGCTTGATGTGCGGAAACTGGGATATCTTCGTTTTCGTGGGGTTTCCAGCTGAGATATGCATTTTCAGTGATAATCTTCATGATTCTGCTGTTACAAGTGTGCAGAATCACCGAAGTCGCTGTTTTCGTGCTATTGAATGCGAAAAACATGTTTTCTAGTGTTTTCAGCACCCGACAGTGCTTTTGATGTGCGGAAACTGCGATATCTTCGGTATCGTTGTTGTTTCCAGCTGAGATATGCATTTTCAGTGATAATCTTCATGATTCTGCTGTTACAAGTGTGCAGAATCACCGAAATCGCTGTTTTCGTGCTTTTGAATGCGAAAAACATGTTATTCTGGTGTTTTCAGCACTCCACAGAGCGTTTGACATGCGGAAACTGCGATATCTTCGGACTCGTTGGGTTTCCAGCTGAGTTATGCATTTTCAGTGATAATCTTCATGATTCTGCTGTTACAAGTTTGCAGAATCACCGAAGTCGCTGTTTTCGTGCTATTGAATGAAAAAAACACGTTTTCTGGTGTTTACAGCACTCCACAGTGCGTTTGATATACGGAAACTGCCATATCTTCGGTATCGTAGTTGTTTCCAGCTGAGATATGCATTTTCAGTGATGATCTTCATGATTCTGCGGTTACAAGTGTGCAGAATCACCGAAATCGCTGTTTTCGTGCTATTGAATGCGAAAAACACGTTTTCTGGTGTTTTCAGCACTCCACAGTACGATTGATATGCGGAAACTGCGACATCTTCGGTATCGTTCTTGTTTCCAGCTGAGATATGCATTTTCAGTGATAATCTTCATGATTCTGCTGTTACAAGTGTGCAGAATCACCGAAATCGCTGTTTTCGTGCTATTGAATGCAAAAAACACGTTTTCGAGTGTTTTCAGCACCCGACAGTGCTTTTGATGTGCGGAAACTGCGATATCTTCGTTTTCGTGGGGTTTCCAGCTGAGATATGCATTTTCAGTGATAATCTTCATGATTCTGCTGTTACAAGTGTGCAGAATAATCGAAAACACTGTTTTCGTGCTATTGAATACGAAAAACATGCTTTCTGGTGTTTTCAGCACTCCACAGAGCGTTTGACATGCGGAAACTGCGATATATTCGGAATCGTTGGGTTTCCAGCTGAGTTATGCATTTTCAGTGATAATCTTCATGATTCTGCTGTTACAAGTGTGCAGAATCACCGAAGTCGCTGTTTTCGTGCTATTGAATGCGAAAAACACGTTTTCTAGTGTTTTCAGCACCCGACAGTGCTTTTGATGTGCGGAAACTGCGATATCTTCGTTTTCGTGGGGTTTCCAGCTGAGATATGCATTTTCAGTGATAATCTTCATGATTCTGCTGTTACAAGTGTGCAGAATAATCGAAAACGCTGTTTTCGTGCTATTGAATGCGAAAAACATGTTTTCTGGTGTTTTCAGCACTCCACAGAGCGTTTGACATGCGGAAACTGCGATATCTTCGGTATCGTAGTTGTTTCCAGCTGAGATATGCATTTTCAGTGATAATCTTCATGATTCTGCGGTTACAAGTGTGCAGAATCACCGAAATCGCTGTTTTCGTGCTATTGAATGCGAAAAACACGTTTTCTGGTGTTTTCAGCACTCCACAGTGCGATTGATATGCGGAAACTGCGACATCTTCGGTATCGTTCTTGTTTCCAGCTGAGATATGCATTTTCAGTGATAATCTTCATGATTCTGCTGTTACAAGTGTGCAGAATCACCGAAATCGCTGTTTTCGTGCTATTGAATGCAAAAAACACGTTTTCGAGTGTTTTCAGCACCCGACAGTGCTTTTGATGTGCGGAAACTGCGATATCTTCGTTTTCGTGGGGTTTCCAGCTGAGATATGCATTTTCAGTGATAATCTTCATGATTCTGCTGTTACAAGTGTGCAGAATAATCGAAAACACTGTTTTCGTGCTATTGAATACGAAAAACATGCTTTCTGGTGTTTTCAGCACTCCACAGAGCGTTTGACATGCGGAAACTGCGATATATTCGGAATCGTTGGGTTTCCAGCTGAGTTATGCATTTTCAGTGATAATCTTCATGATTCTGCTGTTACAAGTGTGCAGAATCACCGAAGTCGCTGTTTTCGTGCTATTGAATGCGAAAAACACGTTTTCTAGTGTTTTCAGCACCCGACAGTGCTTTTGATGTGCGGAAACTGCGATATCTTCGTTTTCGTGGGGTTTCCAGCTGAGATATGCATTTTCAGTGATAATCTTCATGATTCTGCTGTTACAAGTGTGCAGAATAATCGAAAACGCTGTTTTCGTGCTATTGAATGCGAAAAACATGTTTTCTGGTGTTTTCAGCACTCCACAGAGCGTTTGACATGCGGAAACTGCGATATATTCGGAATCGTTGGGTTTCCAGCTGAGTTATGCATTTTCAGTGATAATCTTCATGATTCTGCTGTTACAAGTGTGCAGAATCACCGAAGTCGCTGTTTTCGTGCTATTGAATGCGAAAAACACGTTTTCTAGTGTTTTCAGCACCCGACAGTGCTTTTGATGTGCGGAAACTGCGATATCTTCGTGTTCGTGGGGTTTCCAGCTGAGATATGCATTTTCGGTGATAATCTTCTTGATTCTGCGGTTACAAGTGTGCAGAATCACCGAAATCGCTGTTTTCGTGCTATTGAATGCGAAAAACACGTTTTCTGGTGTTTTCAGCACTCCACAGTGCGATTGATATGCGGAAACTGCGACATCTTCGGTATCGTTCTTGTTTCCAGCTGAGATATGCATTTTCAGTGATAATCTTCATGATTCTGCTGTTACAAGTGTGCAGAATCACCGAAATCGCTGTTTTCGTGCTATTGAATGCCAAAAACACGTTTTCGAGTGTTTTCAGCACCCGACAGTGCGTTTGATGTGCGGAAACAGGGATATCTTCGTTTTCGTGGGGTTTCCAGCTGAGATATGCATTTTCAGTGATAATCTTCATGATTCTGCTGTTCCAAGTGCGCAGAATCATCGAAATCGCTGTTTTCGTGCTATTGAATGCGAAAAACATGTTTTCTGGTGTTTTCAGCACTCCACAGAGCGTTTGACATGCGGAAACTGCGATATATTCGGAATCGTTGGGTTTCCAGCTGAGATATGCATTTTCAGTGATAATCTTCATGATTCTGCTGTTACAAGTGTGCAGAATCACCGAAATCGCTGTTTTCGTGCTATTGAATGCAAAAAACACGTTTTCGAGTGTTTTCAGCACCCGACAGTGCGTTTGATGTGGGGAAACAGGGATATCTTCGTTTTCGTGGGGTTTCCAGCTGAGATATGCATTTTCAGTGATAATCTTCATGATTCTGCTGTTCCAAGTGCGCAGAATCATCGAAATCGCTGTTTTCGTGCTATTGAATGCGAAAAACATGTTTTCTGGTGTTTTCAGCACTCCACAGAGCGTTTGACATGCGGAAACTGCGATATATTCGGAATCGTTGGGTTTCCAGCTGAGTTATGCATTTTCAGTGATAATCTTCATGATTCTGCTGTTACAAGTGTGCAGAATCACCGAAGTCGCTGTTTTCGTGCTATTGAATGGGAAAAACACGTTTTCTAGTGTTTTCAGCACCCGACAGTGCTTTTGATGTGCGGAAACAGGGATATCTTCGTTTTCGTGGGGTTTCCAGCTGAGATATGCATTTTCAGTGATAATCTTCATGATTCTGCTGTTACAAGTGTGCAGAATAAGCGAAAACGCTGTTTTCGTGCTTTTGAATGCGAAAAACACGTTTTCTGGTGTTTTCAGCACTCCACAGTGCGTTTGATATGCGGAAACTGCCATATCTTCGGTATCGGTGTTGTTTCCAGCTGAGATATGCATTTTCAGTGATAATCTTCATGATTCTGCTGTTACAAGTGTGCAGAATCACCGAAATCGCTGTTTTCGTGCTTTTGAATGCGAAAAACATGTTTTCTGGTGTTTTCAGCACTCCACAGAGCGTTTGACATGCGGAAACTGCGATATCTTCGGAATCGTTGGGTTTCCAGCTGAGTTATGCATTTTCAGTGATAATCTTCATGATTCTGCTGATACAAGTGTGCAGAATCACCGAAGTCGCTGTTTTCGTGCTTTTGAATGCGAAAAACACGTTTTCTGGTGTTTTCAGCACTCCACAGTGCGTTTGATATGCGGAAACTGCCATATCTTCGGTATCGTTGTTGTTTCCAGCTGAGATATGCATTTTCAGTGATAATCTTCATGATTCTGCTGTTACAAGTGTGCAGAATCACCGAAATCGCTGTTTTCGTGCTTTTGATTGCGAAAAACATGTTTTCTGGTGTTTTCAGCACTCCACAGAGCGTTTGACATGCGGAAACTGCGATATCTTCGGAATCGTTGGGTTTCCAGCTGAGTTATGCATTTTCAGTGATAATCTTCATGATTCTGCTGATACAAGTGTGCAGAATCACCGAAGTCGCTGTTTTCGTGCTTTTGAATGCGAAAAACATGTTTTCTGGTGTTTTCAGCACTCCACAGAGCGTTTGACATGCGGAAACTGCGATATCATCGGAATCGTTGGGTTTCCAGCTGAGTTATGCATTTTCAGTGATAATCTTCATGATTCTGCTGTTACAAGTGTGCAGAATCACCGAAGTCGCTGTTTTCGTGCTATTGAATGCGAAAAACACGTTTTCTAGTGTTTTCAGCACCCGACAGTGCTTTTGATGTGCGGAAACTGCGATATCTTCGGTATCGTTGTTGTTTCCAGCTGAGATATGCATTTTCAGTGATAATCTTCATGATTCTGCTGTTACAAGTGTGCAGAATAATCGAAAACGCTGTTTTCGTGCTTTTGAATGCGAAAAACACGTTTTCTGGTGTTTTCAGCACTCCACAGTGCGTTTGATATGCGGAAACTGCCATATCTTCGGTATCGTTGTTGTTTCCAGCTGAGATATGCATTTTCAGTGATAATCTTCATGATTCTGCTGTTACAAGTGTGCAGAATCACCGAAGTCGCTGTTTTCGTGCTATTGAATGCGAAAAACACGTTTTCTAGTGTTTTCAGCACCCGACAGTGCTTTTGATGTGCGGAAACTGCGATATCTTCGTGTTCGTGGGGTTTCCAGCTGAGATATGCATTTTCGGTGATAATCTTCTTGATTCTGCGGTTACAAGTGTGCAGAATCACCGAAATCGCTGTTTTCGTGCTATTGAATGCGAAAAACACGTTTTCTGGTGTTTTCAGCACTCCACAGTGCGATTGATATGCGGAAACTGCGACATCTTCGGTATCGTTCTTGTTTCCAGCTGAGATATGCATTTTCAGTGATAATCTTCATGATTCTGCTGTTACAAGTGTGCAGAATCACCGAAATCGCTGTTTTCGTGCTATTGAATGCCAAAAACACGTTTTCGAGTGTTTTCAGCACCCGACAGTGCGTTTGATGTGCGGAAACAGGGATATCTTCGTTTTCGTGGGGTTTCCAGCTGAGATATGCATTTTCAGTGATAATCTTCATGATTCTGCTGTTCCAAGTGCGCAGAATCATCGAAATCGCTGTTTTCGTGCTATTGAATGCGAAAAACATGTTTTCTGGTGTTTTCAGCACTCCACAGAGCGTTTGACATGCGGAAACTGCGATATATTCGGAATCGTTGGGTTTCCAGCTGAGATATGCATTTTCAGTGATAATCTTCATGATTCTGCTGTTACAAGTGTGCAGAATCACCGAAATCGCTGTTTTCGTGCTATTGAATGCAAAAAACACGTTTTCGAGTGTTTTCAGCACCCGACAGTGCGTTTGATGTGGGGAAACAGGGATATCTTCGTTTTCGTGGGGTTTCCAGCTGAGATATGCATTTTCAGTGATAATCTTCATGATTCTGCTGTTCCAAGTGCGCAGAATCATCGAAATCGCTGTTTTCGTGCTATTGAATGCGAAAAACATGTTTTCTGGTGTTTTCAGCACTCCACAGAGCGTTTGACATGCGGAAACTGCGATATATTCGGAATCGTTGGGTTTCCAGCTGAGTTATGCATTTTCAGTGATAATCTTCATGATTCTGCTGTTACAAGTGTGCAGAATCACCGAAGTCGCTGTTTTCGTGCTATTGAATGGGAAAAACACGTTTTCTAGTGTTTTCAGCACCCGACAGTGCTTTTGATGTGCGGAAACAGGGATATCTTCGTTTTCGTGGGGTTTCCAGCTGAGATATGCATTTTCAGTGATAATCTTCATGATTCTGCTGTTACAAGTGTGCAGAATAAGCGAAAACGCTGTTTTCGTGCTTTTGAATGCGAAAAACACGTTTTCTGGTGTTTTCAGCACTCCACAGTGCGTTTGATATGCGGAAACTGCCATATCTTCGGTATCGGTGTTGTTTCCAGCTGAGATATGCATTTTCAGTGATAATCTTCATGATTCTGCTGTTACAAGTGTGCAGAATCACCGAAATCGCTGTTTTCGTGCTTTTGAATGCGAAAAACATGTTTTCTGGTGTTTTCAGCACTCCACAGAGCGTTTGACATGCGGAAACTGCGATATCTTCGGAATCGTTGGGTTTCCAGCTGAGTTATGCATTTTCAGTGATAATCTTCATGATTCTGCTGATACAAGTGTGCAGAATCACCGAAGTCGCTGTTTTCGTGCTTTTGAATGCGAAAAACACGTTTTCTGGTGTTTTCAGCACTCCACAGTGCGTTTGATATGCGGAAACTGCCATATCTTCGGTATCGTTGTTGTTTCCAGCTGAGATATGCATTTTCAGTGATAATCTTCATGATTCTGCTGTTACAAGTGTGCAGAATCACCGAAATCGCTGTTTTCGTGCTTTTGATTGCGAAAAACATGTTTTCTGGTGTTTTCAGCACTCCACAGAGCGTTTGACATGCGGAAACTGCGATATCTTCGGAATCGTTGGGTTTCCAGCTGAGTTATGCATTTTCAGTGATAATCTTCATGATTCTGCTGATACAAGTGTGCAGAATCACCGAAGTCGCTGTTTTCGTGCTTTTGAATGCGAAAAACATGTTTTCTGGTGTTTTCAGCACTCCACAGAGCGTTTGACATGCGGAAACTGCGATATCATCGGAATCGTTGGGTTTCCAGCTGAGTTATGCATTTTCAGTGATAATCTTCATGATTCTGCTGTTACAAGTGTGCAGAATCACCGAAGTCGCTGTTTTCGTGCTATTGAATGCGAAAAACACGTTTTCTAGTGTTTTCAGCACCCGACAGTGCTTTTGATGTGCGGAAACTGCGATATCTTCGGTATCGTTGTTGTTTCCAGCTGAGATATGCATTTTCAGTGATAATCTTCATGATTCTGCTGTTACAAGTGTGCAGAATAATCGAAAACGCTGTTTTCGTGCTTTTGAATGCGAAAAACACGTTTTCTGGTGTTTTCAGCACTCCACAGTGCGTTTGATATGCGGAAACTGCCATATCTTCGGTATCGTTGTTGTTTCCAGCTGAGATATGCATTTTCAGTGATAATCTTCATGATTCTGCTGTTACAAGTGTGCAGAATCACCGAAGTCGCTGTTTTCGTGCTATTGAATGCGAAAAACACGTTTTCTAGTGTTTTCAGCACCCGACAGTGCTTTTGATGTGCGGAACCTGCGATATCTTCGGTATCGTTGTTGTTTCCAGCTGAGATATGCATTTTCAGTGATAATCTTCATGATTCTGCTGTTACAAGTGTGCAGAATCACCGAAATCGCTGTTTTCGTGCTTTTGAATGCGAAAAACATGTTATTCTGGTGTTTTCAGCACTCCACAGAGCGTTTGACATGCGGAAACTGCGATATCTTCGGAATCGTTGGGTTTCCAGCTGAGTTATGCATTTTCAGTGATAATCTTCATGATTCTGCTGTTACAAGTGTGCAGAATCACCGAAGTCGCTGTTTTCGTGCTATTGAATGAGAAAAACACGTTTTCCGGTGTTTTCAGCACTCCACAGTGCGTTTGATATGCGGAAGCTGCCATATCTTCGGTATCGTAGTTGTTTCCAGCTGAGATATATATTTTCAGTGATAATCTTCATGATTCTGCGGTTACAAGTGTGCAGAATCACCGAAATAGCTGCTTTCGTGCTATTGAATGCGAAAAACACGTTTTCTGGTGTTTTCAGCACTCCACAGTGCGATTGATATGCGGAAACTGCGACATTTTCGGTATCGTTCTTGTTTCCAGCTGAGTTATGCATTTTCAGTGATAATCTTCATGATTCTGCTGTTACAAGTGTGCAGAATCACCGAAGTCGCTGTTTTCGTGCTATTGAATGCGAAAAACACGTTTTCTAGTGTTTTCAGCACCCGACAGTGCTTTTGATGTGCGGAAACTGCGATATCTTCGTGTTCGTGGGGTTTCCAGCTGAGATATGCATTTTCAGTGATAATCTTCATGATTCTGCTGTTACAAGTGTGCAGAATAATCGAAAACGCTGTTTTCGTGCTTTTGAATGCGAAAAACACGTTTTCTGGTGTTTTCATCACTCCACAGTGCGTTTGATATGCGGAAACTGCCATATCTTCGGTATCGGTGTTGTTTCCAGCAGAGATATGCATTTTCAGTGATAATCTTCATGATTCTGCTGATACAAGTGTGCAGAATCACCGAAGTCGCTGTTTTCGTGCTATTGAATGGGAAAAACACGTTTTCTAGTGTTTTCAGCACCCGACAGTGCTTTTGATGTGCGGAAACAGGGATATCTTCGTTTTCGTGGGGTTTCCAGCTGAGATATGCATTTTCAGTGATAATCTTCATGATTCTGCTGTTACAAGTGTGCAGAATAAGCGAAAACGCTGTTTTCGTGCTTTTGAATGCGAAAAACACGTTTTCTGGTGTTTTCATCACTCCACAGTGCGTTTGATATGCGGAAACTGCCATATCTTCGGTATCGGTGTTGTTTCCAGCAGAGATATGCATTTTCAGTGATAATCTTCATGATTCTGCTGATACAAGTGTGCAGAATCACCGAAGTCGCTGTTTTCGTGCTTTTGAATGCGAAAAACACGTTTTCTAGTGTTTTCAGCACCCGACAGTGCTTTTGATGTGCGGAAACTGCGATATCTTCGGTATCGTTGTTGTTTCCAGCTGAGATATGCATTTTCAGTGATAATCTTCATGATTCTGCTGTTACAAGTGTGCAGAATAATCGAAAACGCTGTTTTCGTGCTTTTGAATGCGAAAAACACGTTTTCTGGTGTTTTCAGCACTCCACAGTGCGATTGATATGCGGAAACTGCGACATCTTCGGTATCGTTCTTGTTTCCAGCTGAGATATGCATTTTCAGTGATAATCTTCATGATTCTGCTGTTACAAGTGTGCAGAATCACCGAAATCGCTGTTTTCGTGCTATTGAATGCAAAAAACACGTTTTCGAGTGTTTTCAGCACCCGACAGTGCGTTTGATGTGCGGAAACAGGGATATCTTCGTTTTCGTGGGGTTTCCAGCTGAGATATGCATTTTCAGTGATAATCTTCATGATTCTGCTGTTCCAAGTGCGCAGAATCATCGAAATCGCTGTTTTCGTGCTATTGAATGCGAAAAACATGTTTTCTGGTGTTTTCAGCACTCCACAGAGCGTTTGACATGCGGAAACTGCGATATCATCGGAATCGTTGGGTTTCCAGCTGAGTTATGCATTTTCAGTGATAATCTTCATGATTCTGCTGTTACAAGTGTGCAGAATCACCGAAGTCGCTGTTTTCGTGCTATTGAATGCGAAAAACACGTTTTCTAGTGTTTTCAGCACCCGACAGTGCTTTTGATGTGCGGAAACTGCGATATCTTCGGTATCGTTGTTGTTTCCAGCTGAGATATGCATTTTCAGTGATAATCTTCATGATTCTGCTGTTACAAGTGTGCAGAATAATCGAAAACGCTGTTTTCGTGCTTTTGAATGCGAAAAACACGTTTTCTGGTGTTTTCAGCACTCCACAGTGCGTTTGATATGCGGAAACTGCCATATCTTCGGTATCGTTGTTGTTTCCAGCTGAGATATGCATTTTCAGTGATAATCTTCATGATTCTGCTGTTACAAGTGTGCAGAATCACCGAAGTCGCTGTTTTCGTGCTATTGAATGCGAAAAACACGTTTTCTAGTGTTTTCAGCACCCGACAGTGCTTTTGATGTGCGGAAACTGCGATATCTTCGGTATCGTTGTTGTTTCCAGCTGAGATATGCATTTTCAGTGATAATCTTCATGATTCTGCTGTTACAACTGTGCAGAATCACCGAAATCGCTGTTTTCGTGCTTTTGAATGCGAAAAACATGTTATTCTGGTGTTTTCAGCACTCCACAGAGCGTTTGACATGCGGAAACTGCGATATCTTCGGAATCGTTGGGTTTCCAGCTGAGTTATGCATTTTCAGTGATAATCTTCATGATTCTGCTGTTACAAGTGTGCAGAATCACCGAAGTCGCTGTTTTCGTGCTATTGAATGAGAAAAACACGTTTTCCGGTGTTTTCAGCACTCCACAGTGCGTTTGATATGCGGAAGCTGCCATATCTTCGGTATCGTAGTTGTTTCCAGCTGAGATATATATTTTCAGTGATAATCTTCATGATTCTGCGGTTACAAGTGTGCAGAATCACCGAAATAGCTGCTTTCGTGCTATTGAATGCGAAAAACACGTTTTCTGGTGTTTTCAGCACTCCACAGTGCGATTGATATGCGGAAACTGCGACATTTTCGGTATCGTTCTTGTTTCCAGCTGAGTTATGCATTTTCAGTGATAATCTTCATGATTCTGCTGTTACAAGTGTGCAGAATCACCGAAGTCGCTGTTTTCGTGCTATTGAATGCGAAAAACACGTTTTCTAGTGTTTTCAGCACCCGACAGTGCTTTTGATGTGCGGAAACTGCGATATCTTCGTGTTCGTGGGGTTTCCAGCTGAGATATGCATTTTCAGTGATAATCTTCATGATTCTGCTGTTACAAGTGTGCAGAATAATCGAAAACGCTGTTTTCGTGCTTTTGAATGCGAAAAACACGTTTTCTGGTGTTTTCAGCACTCCACAGTGCGTTTGATATGCGGAAACTGCCATATCTTCGGTATCGGTGTTGTTTCCAGCAGAGATATGCATTTTCAGTGATAATCTTCATGATTCTGCTGATACAAGTGTGCAGAATCACCGAAGTCGCTGTTTTCGTGCTTTTGAATGCGAAAAACATGTTTTCTGGTGTTTTCAGCACTCCACAGAGCGTTTGACATGCGGAAACTGCGATATCTTCGGTATCGTAGTTGTTTCCAGCTGAGATATGCATTTTCAGTGATAATCTTCATGATTCTGCGGTTACAAGTGTGCAGAATCACCGAAATCGCTGTTTTCGTGCTATTGAATGCGAAAAACACGTTTTCTGGTGTTTTCAGCACTCCACAGTGCGATTGATATGCGGAAACTGCGACATCTTCGGTATCGTTCTTGTTTCCAGCTGAGATATGCATTTTCAGTGATAATCTTCATGATTCTGCTGTTACAAGTGTGCAGAATAATCGAAAACGCTGTTTTCGTGCTTTTGAATGCGAAAAACACGTTTTCTGGTGTTTTCATCACTCCACAGTGCGTTTGATATGCGGAAACTGCCATATCTTCGGTATCGGTGTTGTTTCCAGCAGAGATATGCATTTTCAGTGATAATCTTCATGATTCTGCTGATACAAGTGTGCAGAATCACCGAAGTCGCTGTTTTCGTGCTTTTGAATGCGAAAAACATGTTTTCTGGTGTTTTCAGCACTCCACAGAGCGTTTGACATGCGGAAACTGCGATATCTTCGGTATCGTAGTTGTTTCCAGCTGAGATATGCATTTTCAGTGATAATCTTCATGATTCTGCGGATACAAGTGTGCAGAATCACCGAAATCGCTGTTTTCGTGCTATTGAATGCGAAAAACACGTTTTCTGGTGTTTTCAGCACTCCACAGTGCGATTGATATGCGGAAACTGCGACATCTTCGGTATCGTTCTTGTTTCCAGCTGAGATATGCATTTTCAGTGATAATCTTCATGATTCTGCTGTTACAAGTGTGCAGAATCACCGAAATCGCTGTTTTCGTGCTATTGAATGCAAAAAACACGTTTTCGAGTGTTTTCAGCACCCGACAGTGCGTTTGATGTGCGGAAACAGGGATATCTTCGTTTTCGTGGGGTTTCCAGCTGAGATATGCATTTTCAGTGATAATCTTCATGATTCTGCTGTTCCAAGTGCGCAGAATCATCGAAATCGCTGTTTTCGTGCTATTGAATGCGAAAAACATGTTTTCTGGTGTTTTCAGCACTCCACAGAGCGTTTGACATGCGGAAACTGCGATATCATCGGAATCGTTGGGTTTCCAGCTGAGTTATGCATTTTCAGTGATAATCTTCATGATTCTGCTGTTACAAGTGTGCAGAATCACCGAAGTCGCTGTTTTCGTGCTTTTGAATGCGAAAAACACGTTTTCTGGTGTTTTCAGCACTCCACAGTGCGTTTGATATGCGGAAACTGCCATATCTTCGGTATCGTTGTTGTTTCCAGCTGAGATATGCATTTTCAGTGATAATCTTCATGATTCTGCTGTTACAAGTGTGCAGAATCACCGAAGTCGCTGTTTTCGTGCTATTGAATGCGAAAAACACGTTTTCTAGTGTTTTCAGCACCCGACAGTGCTTTTGATGTGCGGAAACTGCGATATCTTCGGTATCGTTGTTGTTTCCAGCTGAGATATGCATTTTCAGTGATAATCTTCATGATTCTGCTGTTACAAGTGTGCAGAATCACCGAAATCGCTGTTTTCGTGCTTTTGAATGCGAAAAACATGTTATTCTGGTGTTTTCAGCACTCCACAGAGCGTTTGACATGCGGAAACTGCGATATCTTCGGAATCGTTGGGTTTCCAGCTGAGTTATGCATTTTCAGTGATAATCTTCATGATTCTGCTGTTACAAGTGTGCAGAATCACCGAAGTCGCTGTTTTCGTGCTATTGAATGAGAAAAACACGTTTTCCGGTGTTTTCAGCACTCCACAGTGCGTTTGATATGCGGAAGCTGCCATATCTTCGGTATCGTAGTTGTTTCCAGCTGAGATATATATTTTCAGTGATAATCTTCATGATTCTGCGGTTACAAGTGTGCAGAATCACCGAAATAGCTGCTTTCGTGCTATTGAATGCGAAAAACACGTTTTCTGGTGTTTTCAGCACTCCACAGTGCGATTGATATGCGGAAACTGCGACATTTTCGGTATCGTTCTTGTTTCCAGCTGAGTTATGCATTTTCAGTGATAATCTTCATGATTCTGCTGTTACAAGTGTGCAGAATCACCGAAGTCGCTGTTTTCGTGCTATTGAATGCGAAAAACACGTTTTCTAGTGTTTTCAGCACCCGACAGTGCTTTTGATGTGCGGAAACTGCGATATCTTCGTGTTCGTGGGGTTTCCAGCTGAGATATGCATTTTCAGTGATAATCTTCATGATTCTGCTGTTACAAGTGTGCAGAATAATCGAAAACACTGTTTTCGTGCTTTTGAATGCGAAAAACACGTTTTCTGGTGTTTTCAGCACTCCACAGTGCGTTTGATATGCGGAAACTGCCATATCTTCGGTATCGGTGTTGTTTCCAGCAGAGATATGCATTTTCAGTGATAATCTTCATGATTCTGCTGATACAAGTGTGCAGAATCACCGAAGTCGCTGTTTTCGTGCTTTTGAATGCGAAAAACATGTTTTCTGGTGTTTTCAGCACTCCACAGAGCGTTTGACATGCGGAAACTGCGATATCTTCGGTATCGTAGTTGTTTCCAGCTGAGATATGCATTTTCAGTGATAATCTTCATGATTCTGCGGTTACAAGTGTGCAGAATCACCGAAATCGCTGTTTTCGTGCTATTGAATGCGAAAAACACGTTTTCTGGTGTTTTCAGCACTCCACAGTGCGATTGATATGCGGAAACTGCGACATCTTCGGTATCGTTCTTGTTTCCAGCTGAGATATGCATTTTCAGTGATAATCTTCATGATTCTGCTGTTACAAGTGTGCAGAATCACCGAAATCGCTGTTTTCGTGCTATTGAATGCAAAAAACACGTTTTCGAGTGTTTTCAGCACCCGACAGTGCGTTTGATGTGCGGAAACAGGGATATCTTCGTTTTCGTGGGGTTTCCAGCTGAGATATGCATTTTCAGTGATAATCTTCATGATTCTGCTGTTCCAAGTGCGCAGAATCATCGAAATCGCTGTTTTCGTGCTATTGAATGCGAAAAACATGTTTTCTGGTGTTTTCAGCACTCCACAGAGCGTTTGACATGCGGAAACTGCGATATATTCGGAATCGTTGGGTTTCCAGCTGAGATATGCATTTTCAGTGATAATCTTCATGATTCTGCTGTTACAAGTGTGCAGAATCACCGAAATCGCTGTTTTCGTGCTATTGAATGCAAAAAACACGTTTTCGAGTGTTTTCAGCACCCGACAGTGCGTTTGATGTGCGGATACAGGGATATCTTCGTTTTCGTGGGGTTTCCAGCTGAGATATGCATTTTCAGTGATAATCTTCATGATTCTGCTGTTCCAAGTGCGCAGAATCATCGAAATCGCTGTTTTCGTGCTATTGAATGCGAAAAACATGTTTTCTGGTGTTTTCAGCACTCCACAGAGCGTTTGACATGCGGAAACTGCGATATATTCGGAATCGTTGGGTTTCCAGCTGAGTTATGCATTTTCAGTGATAATCTTCATGATTCTGCTGTTACAAGTGTGCAGAATCACCGAAGTCGCTGTTTTCGTGCTATTGAATGGGAAAAACACGTTTTCTAGTGTTTTCAGCACCCGACAGTGCTTTTGATGTGCGGAAACTGCGATATCTTCGTTTTCGTGGGGTTTCCAGCTGAGATATGCATTTTCAGTGATAATCTTCATGATTCTGCTGTTACAAGTGTGCAGAATCACCGAAGTCGCTGTTTTCGTGCTATTGAATGCGAAAAACACGTTTTCTAGTGTTTTCAGCACCCGACAGTGCTTTTGATGTGCGGAAACTGCGATATCTTCGGTATCGTTGTTGTTTCCAGCTGAGATATGCATTTTCAGTGATAATCTTCATGATTCTGCTGTTACAAGTGTGCAGAATCACCGAAATCGCTGTTTTCGTGCTTTTGAATGCGAAAAACATGTTATTCTGGTGTTTTCAGCACTCCACAGAGCGTTTGACATGCGGAAACTGCGATATCTTCGGAATCGTTGGGTTTCCAGCTGAGTTATGCATTTTCAGTGATAATCTTCATGATTCTGCTGTTACAAGTGTGCAGAATCACCGAAGTCGCTGTTTTCGTGCTATTGAATGAGAAAAACACGTTTTCTGGTGTTTTCAGCACTCCACAGTGCGTTTGATATGCGGAAACTGCCATATCTTCGGTATCGTAGTTGTTTCCAGCTGAGATATATATTTTCAGTGATAATCTTCATGATTCTGCGGTTACAAGTGTGCAGAATCACCGAAATAGCTGCTTTCGTGCTATTGAATGCGAAAAACACGTTTTCTGGTGTTTTCAGCACTCCACAGTGCGATTGATATGCGGAAACTGCGACATTTTCGGTATCGTTCTTGTTTCCAGCTGAGATATGCATTTTCAGTGATAATCTTCATGATTCTGCTGTTACAAGTCTGCAGAATCACCGAAGTCGATGTTTTCGTGCTATTGAATGCAAAAAACACGTTTTCTAGTGTTTTCAGCACCCGACAGTGCGTTTGATGTGCGGAAACAGGGATATCTTCGTTTTCGTGGGGTTTCCAGCTGAGATATGCATTTTCAGTGATAATCTTCATGATTCTGCTGTTCCAAGTGCGCAGAATCATCGAAATCGCTTTTTCGTGCTATTGAATGCGAAAAACATGTTTTCTGGTGTTTTCAGCACTCCACAGAGCGTTTGACATGCGGAAACTTCGATATATTCGGAATCGTTGGGTTTCCAGCTGAGTTATGCATTTTCAGTGATAATCTTCATGATTCTGCTGTTACAAGTGTGCAGAATCACCGAAGTCGCTGTTTTCGTGCTATTGAATGCGAAAAACACGTTTTCTAGTGTTTTCAGCACACCACAGTGCGTTTGATATGCGGAAACTGCCATATCTTCGGTATCGTAGTTGTTTCCAGCTGAGATATGCATTTTCAGTGATAATCTTCATGATTCTGCGGTTACAAGTGTGCAGAATCACCGAAATCGCTGTGTTCGTGCTATTGAATGCGAAAAACACGTTTTCTGGTGTTTTCAGCACTCCACAGTGCGTTTGATATGCGGAAACTGCGACATCTTCGGTATCGTTCTTGTTTCCAGCTGAGATATGCATTTTCAGTGATAATCTTCATGATTCTGCTGTTACAAGTGTGCAGAATCACCGAAATCGCTGTTTTCGTGCTTTTGAATGCGAAAAACACGTTTTCTGGTGTTTTCAGCACACCACAGTGCGTTTGATATGCGGAAACTGCGATATCTTCGGTATCGTTGTTGTTTCCAGCTGAAATATGCATTTTCAGTGATAATCTTCATGATTCTGCTGTTACAAGTGTGCAGAATCACCGAAATCGCTGTTTTCGTGCTATTGAATGCGAAAAACACGTTTTCTAGTGTTTTCAGCACCCGACAGTGCGATTGATGTGCGGAAACAGGGATATCTTCGTTTTCGTGGGGATTCCAGCTGAGATATGCATTTTCAGTGATAATCTTCATGATTCTGCTGTTACAAGTGTGCAGAATCACCGAAATCGCTGTTTTCGTGCTATTGAATGTGAAAAACACTTTTTCTGGTGTTTTCAGCACTCCACAGTGCGTTTGATAAGCGGAAACTGCGATATCTTCGGTATCGCTGTTGTTTCCAGCTGAGATATGCATTTTCAGTGATAATCTTCATGATTCTGCTGTTACAAGTGTGCAGAATAACCGAAATTGCTGTTTTCGTGCTTTTGAATGCGAAAAACACGTTTTCTGGTGTTTTCAGCAATCCACTGTGCGTTTGATATGCGGAAACTGCGATATCTTCGGTATCGTTGTTGTTTCCAGCTGAGATATGCATTTTCAGTGATAATCTTCATGATTCTGCTGTTACAAGTGTGCAGAATCACCGAAATCGCTGTTTTCGTGCTATTGAATGCGAAAAACACGTTTTCTGGTGTTTTCAGCACTCCACAGTGCGTTTGATATGCGGAAACTGCGATATCTTCGGTATCGTTGTTGTTTCCAGCTGAGATATGCATTTTCTACGATAATCTTCGAGTTTCTTCTGTGACAAGTATGCAGAATCACCGAAATCGCTGTTTTCGTGCTATTGAATGCAAAAAAACACGTTTTCTGGTGTTTTCAGCACTCCACAGTGCGTTTGATATGCGGAAACTGCCATATCTTCGGTATCGTTGTTGTTTCCAGCTGAGATATGCATTTTCAGTGATAATCTTCATGATTCTGCTGTTACAAGTGTGCAGAATCACCGAAATCGCTGTTTTCGTGCTATTGAATGTGAAAAACACTTTTTCTGGTGTTTTCAGCACTCCACAGTGCGTTTGATAAGCGGAAACTGCGATATCTTCGGTATGGTTCGTTGTTTCCAGCTAAGATATGCATTTTCAGTGATAATCTTCATGATTCTGCTGTTACAAGTGTGCAGAATCACCGAAATCGCTGTTTTCGTGTTATTGAATGTGAAAAACACTTTTTCTGGTGTTTTCAGCACTCCATAGTGCGTTTGATAAGCGGAAACTGCGATATCTTCGGTATCGTTGTTGTTTCCAGCTCAGATATGCATTTTCAGTGATAATCTTCATGATTCTGCTGTTACAAGTGTGCAGAATCACCGAAATCGCTGTTTTCGTGCTATTGAAAGAGAAAAACACGTTTTCTGGTGTTTTCAGCACTCCACAGTGCGTTTGATATGCGGAAACTGCCATATCTTCGGTATCGTAGTTGTTTCCAGCTGAGATATATATTTTCAGTGATAATCTTCATGATTCTGCGGTTACAAGTGTGCAGAATCACCGAAATAGCTGCTTTCGTGCTATTGAATGCGAAAAACACGTTTTCTGGTGTTTTCAGCACTCCACAGTGCGATTGATATGCGGAAACTGCGACATTTTCGGTATCGTTCTTGTTTCCAGCTGAGATATGCATTTTCAGTGATAATCTTCATGATTCTGCTGTTACAAGTCTGCAGAATCACCGAAGTCGATGTTTTCGTGCTATTGAATGCAAAAAACACGTTTTCTAGTGTTTTCAGCACCCGACAGTGCGTTTGATGTGCGGAAACAGGGATATCTTCGTTTTCGTGGGGTTTCCAGCTGAGATATGCATTTTCAGTGATAATCTTCATGATTCTGCTGTTCCAAGTGCGCAGAATCATCGAAATCGCTGTTTTCGTGCTATTGAATGCGAAAAACATGTTTTCTGGTGTTTTCAGCACTCCACAGAGCGTTTGACATGCGGAAACTTCGATATATTCGGAATCGTTGGGTTTCCAGCTGAGTTATGCATTTTCAGTGATAATCTTCATGATTCTGCTGTTACAAGTGTGCAGAATCGCCGAAGTCGCTGTTTTCGTGCTATTGAATGCGAAAAACACGTTTTCTAGTGTTTTCAGCACACCACAATGCGTTTGATATGCGGAAACTGCCATATCTTCGGTATCGTAGTTGTTTCCAGCTGAGATATGCATTTTCAGTGATAATCTTCATGATTCTGCGGTTACAAGTGTGCAGAATCACCGAAATCGCTGTTTTCGTGCTATTGAATGCGAAAAACACGTTTGCTGGTGTTTTCAGCACTCCACAGTGCGTTTGATATGCGGAAACTGCGACATCTTCGGTATCGTTCTTGTTTCCAGCTGAGATATGCATTTTCAGTGATAATCTTCATGATTCTGCTGTTACAAGTGTGCAGAATCACCGAAATCGCTGTTTTCGTGCTTTTGAATGCGAAAAACACGTTTTCTGGTGTTTTCAGCACACCACAGTGCGTTTGATATGCGGAAACTGCGATATCTTCGGTATCGTTGTTGTTTCCAGCTGAAATATGCATTTTCAGTGATAATCTTCATGATTCTGCTGTTACAAGTGTGCAGAATCACCGAAATCGCTGTTTTCGTGCTATTGAATGCGAAAAACACGTTTTCTAGTGTTTTCAGCACCCGACAGTGCGATTGATGTGCGGAAACAGGGATATCTTCGTTTTCGTGGGGATTCCAGCTGAGATATGCATTTTCAGTGATAATCTTCATGATTCTGCTGTTACAAGTGTGCAGAATCACCGAAATCGCTGTTTTCGTGCTATTGAATGTGAAAAACACTTTTTCTGGTGTTTTCAGCACTCCACAGTGCGTTTGATAAGCGGAAACTGCGATATCTTCGGTATCGCTGTTGTTTCCAGCTGAGATATGCATTTTCAGTGATAATCTTCATGATTCTGCTGTTACAAGTGTGCAGAATAACCGAAATTGCTGTTTTCGTGCTTTTGAATGCGAAAAACACGTTTTCTGGTGTTTTCAGCAATCCACTGTGCGTTTGATATGCGGAAACTGCGATATCTTCGGTATCGTTGTTGTTTCCAGCTGAGATATGCATTTTCAGTGATAATCTTCATGATTCTGCTGTTACAAGTGTGCAGAATCACCGAAATCGCTGTTTTCGTGCTATTGAATGCGAAAAACACGTTTTCTGGTGTTTTCAGCACTCCACAGTGCGTTTGATATGCGGAAACTGCGATATCTTCGGTATCGTTGTTGTTTCCAGCTGAGATATGCATTTTCTACGATAATCTTCGAGTTTCTTCTGTGACAAGTATGCAGAATCACCGAAATCGCTGTTTTCGTGCTATTGAATGCAAAAAAACACGTTTTCTGGTGTTTTCAGCACTCCACAGTGCGATTGATATGCGGAAACTGCGACATTTTCGGTATCGTTCTTGTTTCCAGCTGAGATATGCATTTTCAGTGATAATCTTCATGATTCTGCTGTTACAAGTCTGTAGAATCACCGAAGTCGCTGTTTTCGTGCTATTGAATGCGAAAAACACGTTTTCTAGTGTTTTCAGCACCCGACAGTGCGATTGATGTGCGGAAACAGGGAAATCTTCGTTTTCGTGGGGATTCCAGCTGAGATATGCATTTTCAGTGATAATCTTCATGATTCTGCTGTTACAAGTGTGCAGAATCACCGAAATCGCTGTTTTCGTGCTATTGAATGTGAAAAACACTTTTTCTGGTGTTTTCAGCACTCCACAGTGCGTTTGATAAGCGGAAATTGCGATATCTTCGGTATCGCTGTTGTTTCCAGCTGAGATATGCATTTTCAGTGATAATCTTCATGATTCTGCTGTTACAAGTGTGCAGAATAACCGAAATTGCTGTTTTCGTGCTTTTGAATGCGAAAAACACGTTTTCTGGTGTTTTCAGCAATCCACTGTGCGTTTGATATGCGGAAACTGCGATATCTTCGGTATCGTTGTTGTTTCCAGCTGAGATATGCATTTTCAGTGATAATCTTCATGATTCTGCTGTTACAAGTGTGCAGAATCACCGAAATCGCTGTTTTCGTGCTATTGAATGCGAAAAACACGTTTTCTGGTGTTTTCAGCACTCCACAGTGCGTTTGATATGCGGAAACTGCGATATCTTCGGTATCGTTGTTGTTTCCAGCTGAGATATGCATTTTCTACGATAATCTTCGAGTTTCTTCTGTGACAAGTATGCAGAATCACCGAAATCGCTGTTTTCGTGCTATTGAATGCAAAAAAACACGTTTTCTGGTGTTTTCAGCACTCCACAGTGCGTTTGATATGCGGAAACTGCCATATCTTCGGTATCGTTGTTGTTTCCAGCTGAGATATGCATTTTCAGTGATAATCTTCATGATTCTGCTGTTACAAGTGTGCAGAATCACCGAAATCGCTGTTTTCGTGCTATTGAATGTGAAAAACACTTTTTCTGGTGTTTTCAGCACTCCACAGTGCGTTTGATAAGCGTAAACTGCGATATCTTCGGTATGGTTCGTTGTTTCCAGCTAAGATATGCATTTTCAGTGATAATCTTCATGATTCTGCTGTTACAAGTGTGCAGAATCACCGAAATCGCTGTTTTCGTGCTATTGAATGTGAAAAACACTTTTTCTGGTGTTTTCAGCACTCCACAGTGCGTTTGATAAGCGGAAACTGCGATATCTTCGGTATCGTTGTTGTTTCCAGCTCAGATATGCATTTGCAGTGATAATCTTCATGATTCTGCTGTTACAAGTGTGCAGAATCACCGAAATCCCTGTTTTCGTGCTATTCAATGTGAAAAACACTTTTTCTGGTGTTTTCAGCACTCCACAGTGCGGTTGATAAGCGGAAACTGCGATATCTTCGGTATCGCTGTTCTTTCCAGCTGAGATATGCATTTTCTACGATAATCTTCGAGTTTCTTCTGTGACAAGTGTGCAGAATCACCGAAATCGCTGTTTTCGTGCTTTTGAATGCGAAAAACACGTTTTCTAGTGTTTTCAGCACCCGACAGTGCGTTTGATGTGCGGAAACAGGGATATCTTCGTTTTCGTGGGGTTTCCAGCTGAGATATGCATTTTCAGTGATAATCTTCATGATTCTGCTGTTACAAGTGTGCAGAATAACCGAAATCGCTGTTTTCGTGCTATTGAATGCGAAAAACACGTTTTCTGGTGTTTTTAGCACTCCCCAGTGCGTTTGATATGCGGAAACTGCGATATCTTCGGTATCGCTGTTGTTGCCAGCTGAGATATGCATTTTCAGTGATAATCTTCATGATTCTGCTGTTATACGTGTGCAGAATAACCGATATCGCTGTTTTCGTGCTTTTGAATGCGAAAAACACGTTTTCTGGTGTTTTCAGCACTCCACAGTGCGTTTGATATGCGGAAACTGCGATATCTTCGGTATCGTCGTCCTTTCCAGCTGAGATATGCATTTTCAGTGATAATCTTCATGATTCTGCTGTTACAAGTGTGCAGAATCACAGAAATCGCTGTTATCGTGCTATTGAATGCGAAAAACACGTTTTCTAGTGTTTTCAGCACCCGACAGTGCGTTTGATGTGCGCAAACAGGGATATCTTCGTTTTCGTGGGGTTTCCAGCTGAGATGTGCATTTTCTACGATAATCTTCGAGTTTCTTCTGTGACAAGTGGGCAGAATAACCGAAATCGCTGCTTTCGTGCTATTGAATGCGAAAAACACGTTTTCTGGTGTTTTTAGCACTCCACAGTGCGTTTGATATGCGGAAACTGCCATATCTTCGGTATCGTTGTTGTGTCCAGCTGAGATATGCATTTTCAGTGATAATCTTCATGATTCTGCTGTTACAAGTGTGCAGAATCACCGAAGTCGCTGTTTTCGTGCTATTGAATGAGAAAAACACGTTTTCTGGTGTTTTCAGCACTCCACAGTGCGTTTGATATGCGGAAACTGCCATATCTTCGGTATCGTAGTTGTTTCCAGCTGAGATATATATTTTCAGTGATAATCTTCATGATTCTGCGGTTACAAGTGTGCAGAATCACCGAAATAGCTGCTTTCGTGCTATTGAATGCGAAAAACACGTTTTCTGGTGTTTTCAGCACTCCACAGTGCGATTGATATGCGGAAACTGCGACATTTTCGGTATCGTTCTTGTTTCCAGCTGAGATATGCATTTTCAGTGATAATCTTCATGATTCTGCTGTTACAAGTCTGCAGAATCACCGAAGTCGATGTTTTCGTGCTATTGAATGCAAAAAACACGTTTTCTAGTGTTTTCAGCACCCGACAGTGCGTTTGATGTGCGGAAACAGGGATATCTTCGTTTTCGTGGGGTTTCCAGCTGAGATATGCATTTTCAGTGATAATCTTCATGATTCTGCTGTTCCAAGTGCGCAGAATCATCGAAATCGCTGTTTTCGTGCTATTGAATGCGCAAAACACGTTTTCTGGTGTTTTTAGCACTCCCCAGTGCGTTTGATATGCGGAAACTGCGATATCTTCGGTATCGCTGTTGTTGCCAGCTGAGATATGCATTTTCAGTGATAATCTTCATGATTCTGCTGTTATACGTGTGCAGAATAACCGAAATCGCTGTTTTCGTGCTTTTGAATGCGAAAAACACGTTTTCTGGTGTTTTCAGCACCCGACAGTGCTTTTGATGTGCGGAAACTGCGATATCTTCGGTATCGTTGTTGTTTCCAGCTGAGATATGCATTTTCAGTGATAATCTTCATGATTCTGCTGTTACAAGTGTGCAGAATCACCGAAGTCGCTGTTTTCGTGCTATTGAATGCGAAAAACACGTTTTCTAGTGTTTTCAGCACCCGACAGTGCTTTTGATGTGCGGAAACTGCGATATCTTCGGTATCGTTGTTGTTTCCAGCTGAGATATGCATTTTCAGTGATAATCTTCATGATTCTGCTGTTACAAGCGTGCAGAATCACCGAAATCGCTGTTTTCGTGCTTTTGAATGCGAAAAACATGTTATTCTGGTGTTTTCAGCACTCCACAGAGCGTTTGACATGCGGAAACTGCGATATCTTCGGAATCGTTGGGTTTCCAGCTGAGTTATGCATTTTCAGTGATAATCTTCATGATTCTGCTGTTACAAGTGTGCAGAATAACCGAAATCGCTGTTTTCGTGCTTTTGAATGCGAAAAACACGTTTTCTGGTGTTTTCAGCACCCGACAGTGCTTTTGATGTGCGGAAACTGCGATATCTTCGGTATCGTTGTTGTTTCCAGCTGAGATATGCATTTTCAGTGATAATCTTCATGATTCTGCTGTTACAAGTGTGCAGAATCACCGAAGTCGCTGTTTTCGTGCTATTGAATGCGAAAAACACGTTTTCTAGTGTTTTCAGCACCCGACAGTGCTTTTGATGTGCGGAAACTGCGATATCTTCGGTATCGTTGTTGTTTCCAGCTGAGATATGCATTTTCAGTGATAATCTTCATGATTCTGCTGTTACAAGCGTGCAGAATCACCGAAATCGCTGTTTTCGTGCTTTTGAATGCGAAAAACATGTTATTCTGGTGTTTTCAGCACTCCACAGAGCGTTTGACATGCGGAAACTGCGATATCTTCGGAATCGTTGGGTTTCCAGCTGAGTTATGCATTTTCAGTGATAATCTTCATGATTCTGCTGTTACAAGTGTGCAGAATCACCGAAGTCGCTGTTTTCGTGCTATTGAATGAGAAAAACACGTTTTCTGGTGTTTTCAGCACTCCACAGTGCGTTTGATATGCGGAAACTGCCATATCTTCGGTATCGTAGTTGTTTCCAGCTGAGATATATATTTTCAGTGATAATCTTCATGATTCTGCGGTTACAAGTGTGCAGAATCACCGAAATAGCTGCTTTCGTGCTATTGAATGCGAAAAACACGTTTTCTGGTGTTTTCAGCACTCCACAGTGCGATTGATATGCGGAAACTGCGACATTTTCGGTATCGTTCTTGTTTCCAGCTGAGATATGCATTTTCAGTGATAATCTTCATGATTCTGCTGTTACAAGTCTGCAGAATCACCGAAGTCGATGTTTTCGTGCTATTGAATGCAAAAAACACGTTTTCTAGTGTTTTCAGCACCCGACAGTGCGTTTGATGTGCGGAAACAGGGATATCTTCGTTTTCGTGGGGTTTCCAGCTGAGATATGCATTTTCAGTGATAATCTTCATGATTCTGCTGTTCCAAGTGCGCAGAATCATCGAAATCGCTGTTTTCGTGCTATTGAATGCGAAAAACATGTTTTCTGGTGTTTTCAGCACTCCACAGAGCGTTTGACATGCGGAAACTTCGATATATTCGGAATCGTTGGGTTTCCAGCTGAGTTATGCATTTTCAGTGATAATCTTCATGATTCTGCTGTTACAAGTGTGCAGAATCACCGAAATCGCTGTTTTCGTGCTATTGAATGTGAAAAACACTTTTTCTGGTGTTTTCAGCACTCCACAGTGCGTTTGATAAGCGGAAACTGCGATATCTTCGGTATGGTTCGTTGTTTCCAGCTAAGATATGCATTTTCAGTGATAATCTTCATGATTCTGCTGTTACAAGTGTGCAGAATCACCGAAATCGCTGTCTTCGTGCTATTGAATGTGAAAAACACTTTTTCTGGTGTTTTCAGCACTCCACAGTGCGTTTGATAAGCGGAAACTGCGATATCTTCGGTATCGTTGTTGTTTCCAGCTCAGATATGCATTTTCAGTGATAATCTTCATGATTCTGCTGTTACAAGTGTGCAGAATCACCGAAATCGCTGTTTTCGTGCTATTGAATGAGAAAAACACGTTTTCTGGTGTTTTCAGCACTCCACAGTGCGTTTGATATGCGGAAACTGCCATATCTTCGGTATCGTAGTTGTTTCCAGCTGAGATATATATTTTCAGTGATAATCTTCATGATTCTGCGGTTACAAGTGTGCAGAATCACCGAAATTGCTGCTTTCGTGCTATTGAATGCGAAAAACACGTTTTCTGGTGTTTTCAGCACTCCACAGTGCGATTGATATGCGGAAACTGCGACATTTTCGGTATCGTTCTTGTTTCCAGCTGAGATATGCATTTTCAGTGATAATCTTCATGATTCTGCTGTTACAAGTCTGCAGAATCACCGAAGTCGATGTTTTCGTGCTATTGAATGCAAAAAACACGTTTTCTAGTGTTTTCAGCACCCGACAGTGCGTTTGATGTGCGGAAACAGGGATATCTTCGTTTTCGTGGGGTTTCCAGCTGAGATATGCATTTTCAGTGATAATCTTCATGATTCTGCTGTTCCAAGTGCGCAGAATCATCGAAATCGCTGTTTTCGTGCTATTGAATGCGAAAAACATGTTTTCTGGTGTTTTCAGCACTCCACAGAGCGTTTGACATGCGGAAACTTCGATATATTCGGAATCGTTGGGTTTCCAGCTGAGTTATGCATTTTCAGTGATAATCTTCATGATTCTGCTGTTACAAGTGTGCAGAATCACCGAAGTCGCTGTTTTCGTGCTATTGAATGCGAAAAACACGTTTTCTGGTGTTTTCAGCACTCCACAGTGCGTTTGATATGCGGAAACTGCGACATCTTCGGTATCGTTCTTGTTTCCAGCTGAGATATGCATTTTCAGTGATAATCTTCATGATTCTGCGGTTACAAGTGTGCAGAATCACCGAAATCGCTGTTTTCGTGCTATTGAATGCGAAAAACACGTTTTCTGGTGTTTTCAGCACTCCACAGTGCGTTTGATATGCGGAAACTGCGACATCTTCGGTATCGTTCTTGTTTCCAGCTGAGATATGCATTTTCAGTGATAATCTTCATGATTCTGCTGTTACAAGTGTGCAGAATCACCGAAATCGCTGTTTTCGTGCTATTGAATGCGAAAAACACGTTTTCTAGTGTTTTCAGCACCCGACAGTGCGATTGATGTGCGGAAACAGGGATATCTTCGTTTTCGTGGGGATTCCAGCTGAGATATGCATTTTCAGTGATAATCTTCATGATTCTGCTGTTACAAGTGTGCAGAATCACCGAAATCGCTGTTTTCGTGCTATTGAATGTGAAAAACACCTTTTCTGGTGTTTTCAGCACTCCACAGTGCGTTTGATAAGCGGAAACTGCGATATCTTCGGTATCGCTGTTGTTTCCAGCTGAGATATGCATTTTCAGTGATAATCTTCATGATTCTGCTGTTACAAGTGTGCAGAATAACCGAAATTGCTGTTTTCGTGCTTTTGAATGCGAAAAACACGTTTTCTGGTGTTTTCAGCAATCCACTGTGCGTTTGATATGCGGAAACTGCGATATCTTCGGTATCGTTGTTGTTTCCAGCTGAGATATGCATTTTCAGTGATAATCTTCATGATTCTGCTGTTACAAGTGTGCAGAATCACCGAAATCGCTGTTTTCGTGCTATTGAATGCGAAAAACACGTTTTCTGGTGTTTTCAGCACTCCACAGTGCGTTTGATATGCGGAAACTGCGATATCTTCGGTATCGTTGTTGTTTCCAGCTGAGATATGCATTTTCTACGATAATCTTCGAGTTTCTTCTGTGACAAGTATGCAGAATCACCGAAATCGCTGTTTTCGTGCTATTGAATGCAAAAAAACACGTTTTCTGGTGTTTTCAGCACTCCACAGTGCGTTTGATATGCGGAAACTGCCATATCTTCGGTATCGTTGTTGTTTCCAGCTGAGATATGCATTTTCAGTGATAATCTTCATGATTCTGCTGTTACAAGTGTGCAGAATCACCGAAATCGCTGTTTTCGTGCTATTGAATGTGAAAAACACTTTTTCTGGTGTTTTCAGCACTCCACAGTGCGTTTGATAAGCGGAAACTGCGATATCTTCGGTATGGTTCGTTGTTTCCAGCTAAGATATGCATTTTCAGTGATAATCTTCATGATTCTGCTGTTACAAGTGTGCAGAATCACCGAAATCGCTGTTTTCGTGCTATTGAATGTGAAAAACACTTTTTCTGGTGTTTTCAGCACTCCACAGTGCGTTTGATAAGCGGAAACTGCGATATCTTCGGTATCGTTGTTGTTTCCAGCTCAGATATGCATTTGCAGTGATAATCTTCATGATTCTGCTGTTACAAGTGTGCAGAATCACCGAAATCCCTGTTTTCGTGCTATTCAATGTGAAAAACACTTTTTCTGGTGTTTTCAGCACTCCACAGTGCGGTTGATAAGCGGAAACTGCGATATCTTCGGTATCGCTGTTCTTTCCAGCTGAGATATGCATTTTCTACGATAATCTTCGAGTTTCTTCTGTGACAAGTGTGCAGAATCACCGAAATCGCTGTTTTCGTGCTTTTGAATGCGAAAAACACGTTTTCTAGTGTTTTCAGCACCCGACAGTGCGTTTGATGTGCGGAAACAGGGATATCTTCGTTTTCGTGGGGTTTCCAGCTGAGATATGCATTTTCAGTGATAATCTTCATGATTCTGCTGTTCCAAGTGCGCAGAATCATCGAAATCGCTGTTTTCGTGCTATTGAATGCGAAAAACATGTTTTCTGGTGTTTTCAGCACTCCACAGAGCGTTTGACATGCGGAAACTTCGATATATTCGGAATCGTTGGGTTTCCAGCTGAGTTATGCATTTTCAGTGATAATCTTCATGATTCTGCTGTTACAAGTGTGCAGAATCACCGAAATCGCTGTTTTCGTGCTATTGAATGTGAAAAACACTTTTTCTGGTGTTTTCAGCACTCCACAGTGCGTTTGATAAGCGGAAACTGCGATATCTTCGGTATGGTTCGTTGTTTCCAGCTAAGATATGCATTTTCAGTGATAATCTTCATGATTCTGCTGTTACAAGTGTGCAGAATCACCGAAATCGCTGTCTTCGTGCTATTGAATGTGAAAAACACTTTTTCTGGTGTTTTCAGCACTCCACAGTGCGTTTGATAAGCGGAAACTGCGATATCTTCGGTATCGTTGTTGTTTCCAGCTCAGATATGCATTTTCAGTGATAATCTTCATGATTCTGCTGTTACAAGTGTGCAGAATCACCGAAATCGCTGTTTTCGTGCTATTGAATGAGAAAAACACGTTTTCTGGTGTTTTCAGCACTCCACAGTGCGTTTGATATGCGGAAACTGCCATATCTTCGGTATCGTAGTTGTTTCCAGCTGAGATATATATTTTCAGTGATAATCTTCATGATTCTGCGGTTACAAGTGTGCAGAATCACCGAAATAGCTGCTTTCGTGCTATTGAATGCGAAAAACACGTTTTCTGGTGTTTTCAGCACTCCACAGTGCGATTGATATGCGGAAACTGCGACATTTTCGGTATCGTTCTTGTTTCCAGCTGAGATATGCATTTTCAGTGATAATCTTCATGATTCTGCTGTTACAAGTCTGCAGAATCACCGAAGTCGATGTTTTCGTGCTATTGAATGCAAAAAACACGTTTTCTAGTGTTTTCAGCACCCGACAGTGCGTTTGATGTGCGGAAACAGGGATATCTTCGTTTTCGTGGGGTTTCCAGCTGAGATATGCATTTTCAGTGATAATCTTCATGATTCTGCTGTTCCAAGTGCGCAGAATCATCGAAATCGCTGTTTTCGTGCTATTGAATGCGAAAAACATGTTTTCTGGTGTTTTCAGCACTCCACAGAGCGTTTGACATGCGGAAACTTCGATATATTCGGAATCGTTGGGTTTCCAGCTGAGTTATGCATTTTCAGTGATAATCTTCATGATTCTGCTGTTACAAGTGTGCAGAATCACCGAAGTCGCTGTTTTCGTGCTATTGAATGCGAAAAACACGTTTTCTGGTGTTTTCAGCACTCCACAGTGCGTTTGATATGCGGAAACTGCGACATCTTCGGTATCGTTCTTGTTTCCAGCTGAGATATGCATTTTCAGTGATAATCTTCATGATTCTGCGGTTACAAGTGTGCAGAATCACCGAAATCGCTGTTTTCGTGCTATTGAATGCGAAAAACACGTTTTCTGGTGTTTTCAGCACTCCACAGTGCGTTTGATATGCGGAAACTGCGACATCTTCGGTATCGTTCTTGTTTCCAGCTGAGATATGCATTTTCAGTGATAATCTTCATGATTCTGCTGTTACAAGTGTGCAGAATCACCGAAATCGCTGTTTTCGTGCTATTGAATGCGAAAAACACGTTTTCTAGTGTTTTCAGCACCCGACAGTGCGATTGATGTGCGGAAACAGGGATATCTTCGTTTTCGTGGGGATTCCAGCTGAGATATGCATTTTCAGTGATAATCTTCATGATTCTGCTGTTACAAGTGTGCAGAATCACCGAAATCGCTGTTTTCGTGCTATTGAATGTGAAAAACACCTTTTCTGGTGTTTTCAGCACTCCACAGTGCGTTTGATAAGCGGAAACTGCGATATCTTCGGTATCGCTGTTGTTTCCAGCTGAGATATGCATTTTCAGTGATAATCTTCATGATTCTGCTGTTACAAGTGTGCAGAATAACCGAAATTGCTGTTTTCGTGCTTTTGAATGCGAAAAACACGTTTTCTGGTGTTTTCAGCAATCCACTGTGCGTTTGATATGCGGAAACTGCGATATCTTCGGTATCGTTGTTGTTTCCAGCTGAGATATGCATTTTCAGTGATAATCTTCATGATTCTGCTGTTACAAGTGTGCAGAATCACCGAAATCGCTGTTTTCGTGCTATTGAATGCGAAAAACACGTTTTCTGGTGTTTTCAGCACTCCACAGTGCGTTTGATAAGCGGAAACTGCGATATCTTCGGTATCGTTGTTGTTTCCAGCTGAGATATGCATTTTCTACGATAATCTTCGAGTTTCTTCTGTGACAAGTATGCAGAATCACCGAAATCGCTGTTTTCGTGCTATTGAATGCAAAAAAACACGTTTTCTGGTGTTTTCAGCACTCCACAGTGCGTTTGATATGCGGAAACTGCCATATCTTCGGTATCGTTGTTGTTTCCAGCTGAGATATGCATTTTCAGTGATAATCTTCATGATTCTGCTGTTACAAGTGTGCAGAATCACCGAAATCGCTGTTTTCGTGCTATTGAATGTGAAAAACACTTTTTCTGGTGTTTTCAGCACTCCACAGTGCGTTTGATAAGCGGAAACTGCGATATCTTCGGTATGGTTCGTTGTTTCCAGCTAAGATATGCATTTTCAGTGATAATCTTCATGATTCTGCTGTTACAAGTGTGCAGAATCACCGAAATCGCTGTTTTCGTGCTATTGAATGTGAAAAACACTTTTTCTGGTGTTTTCAGCACTCCACAGTGCGTTTGATAAGCGGAAACTGCGATATCTTCGGTATCGTTGTTGTTTCCAGCTCAGATATGCATTTGCAGTGATAATCTTCATGATTCTGCTGTTACAAGTGTGCAGAATCACCGAAATCCCTGTTTTCGTGCTATTCAATGTGAAAAACACTTTTTCTGGTGTTTTCAGCACTCCACAGTGCGGTTGATAAGCGGAAACTGCGATATCTTCGGTATCGCTGTTCTTTCCAGCTGAGATATGCATTTTCTACGATAATCTTCGAGTTTCTTCTGTGACAAGTGTGCAGAATCACCGAAATCGCTGTTTTCGTGCTTTTGAATGCGAAAAACACGTTTTCTAGTGTTTTCAGCACCCGACAGTGCGTTTGATGTGCGGAAACAGGGATATCTTCGTTTTCGTGGGGTTTCCAGCTGAGATATGCATTTTCAGTGATAATCTTCATGATTCTGCTGTTCCAAGTGCGCAGAATCATCGAAATCGCTGTTTTCGTGCTATTGAATGCGAAAAACATGTTTTCTGGTGTTTTCAGCACTCCACAGAGCGTTTGACATGCGGAAACTTCGATATATTCGGAATCGTTGGGTTTCCAGCTGAGTTATGCATTTTCAGTGATAATCTTCATGATTCTGCTGTTACAAGTGTGCAGAATCACCGAAATCGCTGTTTTCGTGCTATTGAATGTGAAAAACACTTTTTCTGGTGTTTTCAGCACTCCACAGTGCGTTTGATAAGCGGAAACTGCGATATCTTCGGTATGGTTCGTTGTTTCCAGCTAAGATATGCATTTTCAGTGATAATCTTCATGATTCTGCTGTTACAAGTGTGCAGAATCACCGAAATCGCTGTCTTCGTGCTATTGAATGTGAAAAACACTTTTTCTGGTGTTTTCAGCACTCCACAGTGCGTTTGATAAGCGGAAACTGCGATATCTTCGGTATCGTTGTTGTTTCCAGCTCAGATATGCATTTTCAGTGATAATCTTCATGATTCTGCTGTTACAAGTGTGCAGAATCACCGAAATCGCTGTTTTCGTGCTATTGAATGAGAAAAACACGTTTTCTGGTGTTTTCAGCACTCCACAGTGCGTTTGATATGCGGAAACTGCCATATCTTCGGTATCGTAGTTGTTTCCAGCTGAGATATATATTTTCAGTGATAATCTTCATGATTCTGCGGTTACAAGTGTGCAGAATCACCGAAATAGCTGCTTTCGTGCTATTGAATGCGAAAAACACGTTTTCTGGTGTTTTCAGCACTCCACAGTGCGATTGATATGCGGAAACTGCGACATTTTCGGTATCGTTCTTGTTTCCAGCTGAGATATGCATTTTCAGTGATAATCTTCATGATTCTGCTGTTACAAGTCTGCAGAATCACCGAAATCGCTGTCTTCGTGCTATTGAATGTGAAAAACACTTTTTCTGGTGTTTTCAGCACTCCACAGTGCGTTTGATATGCGGAAACTGCGATATCTTCGGTATCGTTGTTGTTTCCAGCTGAGATATGCATTTTCTACGATAATCTTCGAGTTTCTTCTGTGACAAGTATGCAGAATCACCGAAATCGCTGTTTTCGTGCTATTGAATGCAAAAAAACACGTTTTCTGGTGTTTTCAGCACTCCACAGTGCGTTTGATATGCGGAAACTGCCATATCTTCGGTATCGTTGTTGTTTCCAGCTGAGATATGCATTTTCAGTGATAATCTTCATGATTCTGCTGTTACAAGTGTGCAGAATCACCGAAATCCCTGTTTTCGTGCTATTCAATGTGAAAAACACTTTTTCTGGTGTTTTCAGCACTCCACAGTGCGGTTGATAAGCGGAAACTGCGATATCTTCGGTATCGCTGTTCTTTCCAGCTGAGATATGCATTTTCTACGATAATCTTCGAGTTTCTTCTGTGACAAGTGTGCAGAATCACCGAAATCGCTGTTTTCGTGCTTTTGAATGCGAAAAACACGTTTTCTAGTGTTTTCAGCACCCGACAGTGCGTTTGATGTGCGGAAACAGGAATATCTTCGTTTTCGTGGGGTTTCCAGCTGAGATATGCATTTTCAGTGATAATCTTCATGATTCTGCTGTTACAAGTGTGCAGAATAACCGAAATCGCTGTTTTCGTGCTATTGAATGCGAAAAACACGTTTTCTGGTGTTTTTAGCACTCCCCAGTGCGTTTGATATGCGGAAACTGCGATATCTTCGGTATCGCTGTTGTTGCCAGCTGAGATATGCATTTTCAGTGATAATCTTCATGATTCTGCTGTTATACGTGTGCAGAATAACCGAAATCGCTGTTTTCGTGCTTTTGAATGCGAAAAACACGTTTTCTGGTGTTTTCAGCACTCCACAGTGCGTTTGATATGCGGAAACTGCGATATCTTCGGTATCGTCGTCCTTTCCAGCTGAGATATGCATTTTCAGTGATAATCTTCATGATTCTGCTGTTACAAGTGTGCAGAATCACAGAAATCGCTGTTATCGTGCTATTGAATGCGAAAAACACGTTTTCTAGTGTTTTCAGCACCCGACAGTGCGTTTGATGTGCGGAAACAGGGATATCTTCGTTTTCGTGGGGTTTCCAGCTGAGATGTGCATTTTCTACGATAATCTTCGAGTTTCTTCTGTGACAAGTGGGCAGAATAACCGAAATCGCTGCTTTCGTGCTATTGAATGCGAAAAACACGTTTTCTGGTGTTTTTAGCACTCCACAGTGCGTTTGATATGCGGAAACTGCCATATCTTCGGTATCGTTGTTGTATCCAGCTGAGATATGCATTTTCAGTGATAATCTTCATGATTCTGCTGTTACAAGTGTGCAGAATCACCGAAGTCGCTGTTTTCGTGCTATTGAATGAGAAAAACACGTTTTCTGGTGTTTTCAGCACTCCACAGTGCGTTTGATATGCGGAAACTGCCATATCTTCGGTATCGTAGTTGTTTCCAGCTGAGATATATATTTTCAGTGATAATCTTCATGATTCTGCGGTTACAAGTGTGCAGAAACACCGAAATCGCTGTTTTTGTGCTATTGAATGTGAAAAACACGTTTTCTGGTGTTTTCAGAACTCCACAGTGCGTTTGATATGCGGAAACTGCGATATCTTCGGTATCGCTGTTGTTTCCAGCTGAGATATGCATTTTCAGTGATAATCTTCATGATTCTGCTGTTACACGTGTGCAGAATAACCGAAATCGCTGTTTTCGTGCTTTTGAATGCGAAAAACACGTTTTCTGGTGTTTTCAGCACGCCACAGAGCGTTTGACATGCGGAAACTGCGATATCTTCGGTCTCGTTGTTGTTTCCAGCTGAGATAAGCATTTTCCGTGATAATCTTCATGATTCTGCTGTTACAAGTGTGCAGAATAACCGAAATCGCTGTTTTCGTGATTTTGAATGCGAAAAACACGTTTTCTGGTGTTTTTAGCACTCCACAGTGCGTTTGATATGCGGAAACTGCCATATCTTCGGTATCGTTGTTGTATCCAACTGAGATATGCATTTTCAGTGATAATCTTCATGATTCTGCTGTTACAAGTGTGCAGAATCACCAAAATCGCTGTTTTCGTGCTTTTGAATGCGAAAAACACGTTTTCTGGTGTTTTCAGCACTCCACAGTGAGTTTGATATGCGGAAACTGCGATATCTTCGGTATGGTTGGGTTTCCAGCTGAGATATGCATTTTCAGTGATAATCTTCATGATTCTGCTGTTACAAGTGTGCAGAATCACCGAAATTGCTGCTTTCGTGCTATTGAATGCGAAAAACACGTTTTCTGGTGTTTTCAGCACGCCACAGAGCGTTTGACATGCGGAAACTGCGATATCTTCGGTATCGTTGTTGTTTCCAGCTGAAATATGCATTTTCAGTGATAATCTTCATGATTCTGCTGTTACAAGTGTGCAGAATCACCGAAATCGCTGTTTTCGTGCTATTGAATGCGAAAAACACGTTTTCTAGTGTTTTCAGCACCCGACAGTGCGATTGATGTGCGGAAACAGGGATATCTTCGTTTTCGTGGGGATTCCAGCTGAGATATGCATTTTCAGTGATAATCTTCATGATTCTGCTGTTACGAGTGTGCAGAATCACCGAAATCGCTGTTTTCGTGCTATTGAATGTGAAAAACACTTTCTCTGGTGTTTTCAGCACTCCACAGTGCGTTTGATAAGCGGAAACTGCGATATCTTCGGTATCGCTGTTGTTTCCAGCTGAGATATGCATTTTCAGTGATAATCTTCATGATTCTGCTGTTACAAGTGTGCAGAATAACCGAAATTGCTGTTTTCGTGCTTTTGAATGCGAAAAACACGTTTTCTGGTGTTTTCAGCAATCCACTGTGCGTTTGATATGCGGAAACTGCGATATCTTCGGTATCGTTGTTGTTTCCAGCTGAGATATGCATTTTCAGTGATAATCTTCATGATTCTGCTGTTACAAGTGTGCAGAATCACCAAAATCGCTGTTTTCGTGCTTTTGATTGCGAAAAACACGTTTTCTGGTGTTTTCAGCACTCCACAGTGAGTTTGATATGCGGAAACTGCGATATCTTCGGTATGGTTAGGTTTCCAGCTGAGATATGCATTTTCAGTGATAATCTTCATGATTCTGCTGTTACAAGTGTGCAGAATCACCGAAATTGCTGCTTTCGTGCTATTGAATGCGAAAAACACGTTTTCTGGTGTTTTCAGCACGCCACAGAGCGTTTGACATGCGGAAACTGCGATATCTTCGGTGTCGTTGTTGTTTCCAGCTGAGATATGCATTTTCAGTGATAATCTTCATGATTCTGCGGTTACAAGTGTGCAGAATCACCGAAATCGCTGTTTTCGTGCTATTGAATGCGAAAAACACGTTTTCTGGTGTTTTCAGCACTCCACAGTGCGTTTGATATGCGGAAACTGCGACATCTTCGGTATCGTTCTTGTTTCCAGCTGAGATATGCATTTTCAGTGATAATGTTCATGATTCTGCTGTTACAAGTGTGCAGAATCACCGAAATCGCTGTTTTCGTGCTTTTGAATGCGAAAAACACGTTTTCTGGTGTTTTCAGCACTCCACAGTGCGTTTGATATGCGGAAACTGCGATATCTTCGGTATCGTCGTCCTTTCCAGCTGAGATATGCATTTTCAGTGATAATCTTCATGATTCTGCTGTTACAAGTGTGCAGAATCACAGAAATCGCTGTTATCGTGCTATTGAATGCGAAAAACACGTTTTCTAGTGTTTTCAGCACCCGACAGTGCGTTTGATGTGCGGAAACAGGGATATCTTCGTTTTCGTGGGGTTTCCAGCTGAGATGTGCATTTTCTACGATAATCTTCGAGTTTCTTCTGTGACAAGTGTGCAGAATAACCGAAATCGCTGTTTTCGTGCTATTGAATGCGAAAAACACGTTTTCTGGTGTTTTTAGCACTCCACAGTGCGTTTGATATGCGGAAACTGCCATATCTTCGGTATCGTTGTTGTATCCAGCTGAGATATGCATTTTCAGTGATAATCTTCATGATTCTGCTGTTACAAGTGTGCAGAATCACCAAAATCGCTGTTTTCGTGCTTTTGAATGCGAAAAACACGTTTTCTGGTGTTTTCAGCACTCCACAGTGAGTTTGATATGCGGAAACTGCGATATCTTCGGTATGGTTGGGTTTCCAGCTGAGATATGCATTTTCAGTGATAATCTTCATGATTCTGCTGTTACAAGTGTGCAGAATCACCGAAATTGCTGCTTTCCTGCTATTGAATGCGAAAAACACATTTTCTGCTGTTTTCAGCACTCCACAGAGCGTTTGACATGCGGAAACTGCGATATCTTCGGTATCGTTGTTGTTTCCAGCTGAGATATGCATTTTCAGTGTTAATCTTCATGATTCTGCTGTTACAAGTGTGCAGAATCACCGAAATCGCTGTTTTCGTGCTTTTGAATGCGAAAAACACGTTTTCTGGTGTTTTCAGCACGCCACAGAGCGTTTGACATGCGGAAACTGCGATATCTTCGGTATCGTTGTTGTTTCCAGCTGAGATATGCGTTTTCCGTGATAATCTTCATGATTCTGCTGTTACAAGTGTGCAGAATCACCGAAATCGCTGTTTTCGTGCTATTGAATGTGAAAAACACGTTTTCTGGTGTTTTCAGCACTCCACAGTGCGTTTGATATGCGGAAACTGCGATATCTTCGGTATCGCTGTTGTTTCCAGCTGAGATATGCATTTTCAGTGATAATCTTCATGATTCTGCTGTTACACGTGTGCAGAATAACCGAAATCGCTGTTTTCGTGCTTTTGAAAGCGAAAAACACGTTTTCTGGTGTTTTCGGCACGCCACAGAGCGTTTGACATGCGGAAACTGCGATATCTTCGGTATCGTTGTTGTTTCCAGCTGAGATAAGCATTTTCCGTGATAATCTTCATGATTCTGCTGTTACAAGTGTGCAGAATAACCGAAATCGCTGTTTTCGTGCTTTTGAATGCGAAAAACACGTTTTCTGGTGTTTTCAGCACTCCACAGTGCGTTTGATATGCGGAAACTGCGATATCTTCGGTATCGTTGTTGTTTCCAGCTGAGATATGCATTTTCAGTGATAATCTTCATGATTCTGCTGTTACAAGTGTGCAGAATCACCGAAATCGCTGTTTTCGTGCTTTTGAATGCGAAAAACACGTTTTCTGGTGTTTTCAGCACACCACAGTGCGTTTGATATGCGGAAACTGCGATATCTTCGGTATCGTTGTTGTTTCCAGCTGAAATATGCATTTTCAGTGATAATCTTCATGATTCTGCTGTTACAAGTGTGCAGAATCACCGAAATCGCTGTTTTCGTGCTATTGAATGCGAAAAACACGTTTTCTAGTGTTTTCAGCACCCGACAGTGCGATTGATGTGCGGAAACAGGGATATCTTCGTTTTCGTGGGGATTCCAGCTGAGATATGCATTTTCAGTGATAATCTTCATGATTCTGCTGTTACAAGTGTGCAGAATCACCGAAATCGCTGTTTTCGTGCTATTGAATGTGAAAAACACTTTTTCTGGTGTTTTCAGCACTCCACAGTGCGTTTGATAAGCGGAAACTGCGATATCTTCGGTATCGCTGTTGTTTCCAGCTGAGATATGCATTTTCAGTGATAATCTTCATGATTCTGCTGTTACAAGTGTGCAGAATAACCGAAATTGCTGTTTTCGTGCTTTTGAATGCGAAAAACACGTTTTCTGGTGTTTTCAGCAATCCACTGTGCGTTTGATATGCGGAAACTGCGATATCTTCGGTATCGTTGTTGTTTCCAGCTGAGATATGCATTTTCAGTGATAATCTTCATGATTCTGCTGTTACAAGTGTGCAGAATCACCGAAATCGCTGTTTTCGTGCTATTGAATGCGAAAAACACGTTTTCTGGTGTTTTCAGCACTCCACAGTGCGTTTGATATGCGGAAACTGCGATATCTTCGTTTTCGTGGGGTTTCCAGCTGAGATATGCATTTTCAGTGATAATCTTCATGATTCTGCTGTTACAAGTGTGCAGAAACACCGAAATCGCAGTTTTCGTGCTTTTGAATGCGAAAAACACGTTTTCTAGTGTTTTCAGCTCCCGACAGTGCGTTTGATGTGCGGAAACAGGGATATCTTGGTTTTCGTGGGGTTTCCAGCTGAGATATGCATTTTCAGTGATAATCTTCATGATTCTGCTGTTACAAGTGTGCAGAAACACCGAAATCGCAGTTTTCGTGCTTTTGAATGCGAAAAACACGTTTTGTAGTGTTTTCAGCTCCCGACAGTGCGTTTGATGTGCGGAAACAGGGATATCTTGGTTTTCGTGGGGTTTCCAGCTGAGATATGCATTTTCAGTGATAATCTTCATGATTCTGCTGTTACAAGTGTGCAGAAACACCGAGATCGCTGTTTTCGTGCTTTTGAATGCGAAAAACACGTTTTCTGGTGTTTTCAGCACTCCACAGTGCGTTTGATGTGCGGAAACAGCGATATCTTCGTTTTCGTGGGGTTTCCAGCTGAGATATGCATTTTCTACGATAATCTTCGAGTTTCTTCTGTGATAAGTGTGCAGAATCACCGAAATCGCTGTTTTCGTGCTATTGAATGCGAAAAACACGTTTTCTGGTGTTTTCAGCACTCCACAGTGCGTTTGATATGCGGCAACTGCCATATCTTCGGTATCGTTGTTGTTTCCAGCTGAGATATGCATTTTCAGTGATAATCTTCATGATTCTGCTGTTACAAGTGTGCAGAATCTCCGAAATCGCTGTTTGCGTGCTATTGAATGCGAAAAACACGTTTTCTGGTGTTTTCAGCACGCCACAGAGCGTTTGACATGCGGAAACTGCGATATCTTCGGTATCGTTGGGTTTCCAGCAGAGATATGCATTTTCAGTGATAATCTTCATGATTCTGCTGTTACAAGTGTGCAGAATCACCGAAATCGCTGTTTGCGTGCTATTGAATGCGAAAAACACGTTTTCTGGTGTTTTCAGCACGCCACAGAGCGTTTGACATGCGGAAACTGCGATATCTTCGGTATCGTTGGGTTTCCAGCAGAGATATGCATTTTCAGTGATAATCTTCATGATTCTGCTGTTACAAGTGTGCAGAATAACCGAAATTGCTGTTTTCGTGCTTTTGAATGCGAAAAACACGTTTTCTGGTGTTTTCAGCAATCCACTGTGCGTTTGATATGCGGAAACTGCGATATCTTCGGTATCGTTGTTGTTTCCAGCTGAGATATGCATTTTCAGTGATAATCTTCATGATTCTGCTGTTACAAGTGTGCAGAATCACCGAAATCGCTGTTTTCGTGCTATTGAATGCGAAAAACACGTTTTCTGGTGTTTTCAGCACTCCACAGTGCGTTTGATATGCGGAAACTGCGATATCTTCGTTTTCGTGGGGTTTCCAGCTGAGATATGCATTTTCAGTGATAATCTTCATGATTCTGCTGTTACAAGTGTGCAGAAACACCGAAATCGCAGTTTTCGTGCTTTTGAATGCGAAAAACACGTTTTCTAGTGTTTTCAGCTCCCGACAGTGCGTTTGATGTGCGGAAACAGGGATATCTTGGTTTTCGTGGGGTTTCCAGCTGAGATATGCATTTTCAGTGATAATCTTCATGATTCTGCTGTTACAAGTGTGCAGAAACACCGAAATCGCAGTTTTCGTGCTTTTGAATGCGAAAAACACGTTTTCTAGTGTTTTCAGCTCCCGACAGTGCGTTTGATGTGCGGAAACAGGGATATCTTGGTTTTCGTGGGGTTTCCAGCTGAGATATGCATTTTCAGTGATAATCTTCATGATTCTGCTGTTACAAGTGTGCAGAAACACCGAGATCGCTGTTTTCGTGCTTTTGAATGCGAAAAACACGTTTTCTGGTGTTTTCAGCACTCCACAGTGCGTTTGATGTGCGGAAACAGCGATATCTTCGTTTTCGTGGGGTTTCCAGCTGAGATATGCATTTTCTACGATAATCTTCGAGTTTCTTCTGTGATAAGTGTGCAGAATCACCGAAATCGCTGTTTTCGTGCTATTGAATGCGAAAAACACGTTTTCTGGTGTTTTCAGCACTCCACAGTGCGTTTGATATGCGGCAACTGCCATATCTTCGGTATCGTTGTTGTTTCCAGCTGAGATATGCATTTTCAGTGATAATCTTCATGATTCTGCTGTTACAAGTGTGCAGAATCTCCGAAATCGCTGTTTGCGTGCTATTGAATGCGAAAAACACGTTTTCTGGTGTTTTCAGCACGCCACAGAGCGTTTGACATGCGGAAACTGCGATATCTTCGGTATCGTTGGGTTTCCAGCAGAGATATGCATTTTCAGTGATAATCTTCATGATTCTGCTGTTACAAGTGTGCAGAATCACCGAAATCGCTGTTTGCGTGCTATTGAATGCGAAAAACACGTTTTCTGGTGTTTTCAGCACGCCACAGAGCGTTTGACATGCGGAAACTGCGATATCTTCGGTATCGTTGGGTTTCCAGCAGAGATATGCATTTTCAGTGATAATCTTCATGATTCTGCTGTTACAAGTGTGCAGAATAACCGAAATCGCTGTTTGCGTACTATTGAATGCGAAAAATACGTTTTCTGGTGTTTCCAGCACGCCACAGAGCGTTTGACATGCGGAAACTGCGATATCTTCGGTATCCTTGGGTTTCCAGCTGAGATATGCATTTTCTGTGATAATCTTCATGATTCTGCTGTTACAAGTGTGCAGATATCACGTCCCAGACTGCGAGGATTGGCAAATGTCGAGGATCGCGCACTAAAATGCCGTTCTTTAACGTTCACGCAGCTCGTGCGTCTGCGTCTAACGGGGACTCTCGGTTATTTATAAAAATGTCGTAATGGCTTCCCTCAATCTCACGATGGCACTGCACTGTAACTCCTCGTTGCTGCAGGCTAGATGATAATAGCGTAGCGGTTGGTATGTGAATCGCGCACTTTGATAATGGGTTATAAGAATTAAATATGGAATTGTAATATTAATAATCACTTTAATATACTTCACGATGTAGGTTATATAAGATATAGAATACAATTGAATATGGTAATAATAATATAATATAAGATATAGGAATACAATGAAATAGTAACACTTGGAAATAGCAATACTTGGAAATAGTAACGATGTGGAAACGCGATGTGTACTCCGGGAGTTCCGGAGTGGAACTTCCTACGCGATGTGTACCTCGGGAGTTCCGGAGTGGAACTTTTTTGACTGGGCGTTGCGGAGCTATCTTTATAGTAGTCGGATATGGATGAGGGGTGTGGTAATGGTAAGGATAAGCGAGCGTGGGACTGCTGACTCCGCATACCTCGGGAGAGATAGCGCGAGCGAGCGTGGGACTGCTGACTCTGCATACCTCGGGAGAGATAACGCGAGCTCGCGTGGGACTGCTGACTCTGCATACCTCGGGAGAGATAGCGCGAGCGAGCGTGGGATTGCTGACTCTGGGTAATTGAAGGAAGATAGGAGCTGGAGGATTGGGATGGAACAAGCTGACGGTGCGATCTAGGAATTGAGTCGAGGGATGAGATAGCTGTGGTTGGTGCTTAAGGTTATTAGCTTAGCGACTACGGATATATGCGTGCTTATTGATTATAGGTAAATGGTAATGTAGTGATCCTGCAGAATAGAGGGTAAGGTAGGGAGTCGTCGGTATGGCCGACGTTACACAGAATCACCGAAATCGCTGTTTTCGTGCTTTTGAATGCGAAAAACACGTTTTCTGGTGTTTTCAGCACCCGACAGTGCGTTTGATGTGCGGAAACAGGGATATCTTGGTTTTCGTGGGGTTTCCAGCTGAGATATGCATTTTCAGTGATAATCTTCATGATTCTGCTGTTACAAGTGTGCAGAAACACCGAGATCGCTGTTTTCGTGCTTTTGAATGCGAAAAACACGTTTTCTGGTGTTTTCAGCACTCCACAGTGCGTTTGATGTGCGGAAACAGCGATATCTTCGTTTTCGTGGGGTTTCCAGCTGAGATATGCATTTTCTACGATAATCTTCGAGTTTCTTCTGTGATAAGTGTGCAGAATCACCGAAATCGCTGTTTTCGTGCTATTGAATGCGAAAAACACGTTTTCTGGTGTTTTCAGCACTCCACAGTGCGTTTGATATGCGGCAACTGCCATATCTTCGGTATCGTTGTTGTTTCCAGCTGAGATATGCATTTTCAGTGATAATCTTCATGATTCTGCTGTTACAAGTGTGCAGAATCTCCGAAATCGCTGTTTGCGTGCTATTGAATGCGAAAAACACGTTTTCTGGTGTTTTCAGCACGCCACAGAGCGTTTGACATGCGGAAACTGCGATATCTTCGGTATCGTTGGGTTTCCAGCAGAGATATGCATTTTCAGTGATAATCTTCATGATTCTGCTGTTACAAGTGTGCAGAATCACCGAAATCGCTGTTTGCGTGCTATTGAATGCGAAAAACACGTTTTCTGGTGTTTTCAGCACGCCACAGAGCGTTTGACATGCGGAAACTGCGATATCTTCGGTATCGTTGGGTTTCCAGCAGAGATATGCATTTTCAGTGATAATCTTCATGATTCTGCTGTTACAAGTGTGCAGAATAACCGAAATTGCTGTTTTCGTGCTTTTGAATGCGAAAAACACGTTTTCTGGTGTTTTCAGCAATCCACTGTGCGTTTGATATGCGGAAACTGCGATATCTTCGGTATCGTTGTTGTTTCCAGCTGAGATATGCATTTTCAGTGATAATCTTCATGATTCTGCTGTTACAAGTGTGCAGAATCAGCGAAATCGCTGTTTTCGTGCTATTGAATGCGAAAAACACGTTTTCTGGTGTTTTCAGCACTCCACAGTGCGTTTGATATGCGGAAACTGCGATATCTTCGTTTTCGTGGGGTTTCCAGCTGAGATATGCATTTTCAGTGATAATCTTCATGATTCTGCTGTTACAAGTGTGCAGAAACACCGAAATCGCAGTTTTCGTGCTTTTGAATGCGAAAAACACGTTTTCTAGTGTTTTCAGCTCCCGACAGTGCGTTTGATGTGCGGAAAAGGGATATCTTGGTTTTCGTGGGGTTTCCAGCTGAGATATGCATTTTCAGTGATAATCTTCATGATTCTGCTGTTACAAGTGTGCAGAAACACCGAAATCGCAGTTTTCGTGCTTTTGAATGCGAAAAACACGTTTTCTAGTGTTTTCAGCTCCCGACAGTGCGTTTGATGTGCGGAAACAGGGATATCTTGGTTTTCGTGGGGTTTCCAGCTGAGATATGCATTTTCAGTGATAATCTTCATGATTCTGCTGTTACAAGTGTGCAGAAACACCGAGATCGCTGTTTTCGTGCTTTTGAATGCGAAAAACACGTTTTCTGGTGTTTTCAGCACTCCACAGTGCGTTTGATATGCGGCAACTGCCATATCTTCGGTATCGTTGTTGTTTCCAGCTGAGATATGCATTTTCAGTGATAATCTTCATGATTCTGCTGTTACAAGTGTGCAGAATCTCCGAAATCGCTGTTTGCGTGCTATTGAATGCGAAAAACACGTTTTCTGGTGTTTTCAGCACGCCACAGAGCGTTTGACATGCGGAAACTGCGATATCTTCGGTATCGTTGGGTTTCCAGCAGAGATATGCATTTTCAGTGATAATCTTCATGATTCTGCTGTTACAAGTGTGCAGAATCACCGAAATCGCTGTTTGCGTGCTATTGAATGCGAAAAACACGTTTTCTGGTGTTTTCAGCACGCCACAGAGCGTTTGACATGCGGAAACTGCGATATCTTCGGTATCGTTGGGTTTCCAGCAGAGATATGCATTTTCAGTGATAATCTTCATGATTCTGCTGTTACAAGTGTGCAGAATAACCGAAATCGCTGTTTGCGTACTATTGAATGCGAAAAATACGTTTTCTGGTGTTTCCAGCACGCCACAGAGCGTTTGACATGCGGAAACTGCGATATCTTCGGTATCCTTGGGTTTCCAGCTGAGATATGCATTTTCTGTGATAATCTTCATGATTCTGCTGTTACAAGTGTGCAGATATCACGTCCCAGACTGCGAGGATTGGCAAATGTCGAGGATCGCGCACTAAAATGCCGTTCTTTAACGTTCACGCAGCTCGTGCGTCTGCGTCTAACGGGGACTCTCGGTTATTTATAAAAATGTCGTAATGGCTTCCCTCAATCTCACGATGGCACTGCACTGTAACTCCTCGTTGCTGCAGGCTAGATGATAATAGCGTAGCGGTTGGTATGTGAATCGCGCACTTTGATAATGGGTTATAAGAATTAAATATGGAATTGTAATATTAATAATCACTTTAATATACTTCACGATGTAGGTTATATAAGATATAGAATACAATTGAATATGGTAATAATAATATAATATAAGATATAGGAATACAATGAAATAGTAACACTTGGAAATAGCAATACTTGGAAATAGTAACGATGTGGAAACGCGATGTGTACTCCGGGAGTTCCGGAGTGGAACTTCCTACGCGATGTGTACCTCGGGAGTTCCGGAGTGGAACTTTTTTGACTGGGCGTTGCGGAGCTATCTTTATAGTAGTCGGATATGGATGAGGGGTGTGGTAATGGTAAGGATAAGCGAGCGTGGGACTGCTGACTCCGCATACCTCGGGAGAGATAGCGCGAGCGAGCGTGGGACTGCTGACTCTGCATACCTCGGGAGAGATAACGCGAGCTCGCGTGGGACTGCTGACTCTGCATACCTCGGGAGAGATAGCGCGAGCGAGCGTGGGATTGCTGACTCTGGGTAATTGAAGGAAGATAGGAGCTGGAGGATTGGGATGGAACAAGCTGACGGTGCGATCTAGGAATTGAGTCGAGGGATGAGATAGCTGTGGTTGGTGCTTAAGGTTATTAGCTTAGCGACTACGGATATATGCGTGCTTATTGATTATAGGTAAATGGTAATGTAGTGATCCTGCAGAATAGAGGGTAAGGTAGGGAGTCGTCGGTATGGCCGACGTTACACAGAATCACCGAAATCGCTGTTTTCGTGCTTTTGAATGCGAAAAACACGTTTTCTGGTGTTTTCAGCACCCGACAGTGCGTTTGATGTGCGGAAACAGGGATATCTTCGTTTTCGTGGGGTGTCCAGCTGAGATGTGCATTTTCTACGATAATCTTCGAGTTTCTTCTGTGACAAGAGTGCAGAATAACCGAAATCGCTGTTTTCGTGCTATTGAATGCGAAAAACACGTTTTCTGGTGTTTTCAGCAGTCCACAGTGCGTTTGATATGCGGAAACTGCGATATCTTCGGTATCGCTGTTGTTTCCAGCTGAGATATGCATTTTCAGTGATAATCTTCATGATTCTGCTGTTACAAGTGTGCAGAATAACCGAAATCGCTGTTTTCGTGCTTTTGAATGCGAAAAACACGTTTTCTGGTGTTTTCAGCACTCCACAGTGCGTTTGATATGCGGAAACTGCGATATCTTCGGTATCGTTGTTGTTTCCAGCTGAGATATGCATTTTCTACGATAATCTTCGAGTTTCTTCTGTGACAAGTGTGCAGAATAACCGAAATCGCTGTTTTCGTGCTTTTGAATGCGAAAAACACGTTTTCTGGTGTTTTCAGCACTCCACAGTGCGTTTGATATGCGGAAACTGCGATATCTTCGGTATCGTCGTCCTTTCCAGCTGAGATATGCATTTTCAGTGATAATCTTCATGATTCTGCTGTTACAAGTGTGCAGAATCACAGAAATCGCTGTTATCGTGCTATTGAATGCGAAACACACGTTTTCTAGTGTTTTCAGCACCCGACAGTGCGTTTGATGTGCGGAAACAGGGATATCTTCGTTTTCGTGGGGTTTCCAGCTGAGATGTGCATTTTCTACGATAATCTTCGAGTTTCTTCTGTGACAAGTGTGCAGAATAACCGAAATCGCTGTTTTCGTGCTATTGAATGCGAAAAACACGTTTTCTGGTGTTTTTAGCACTCCACAGTGCGTTTGATATGCGGAAACTGCCATATCTTCGGTATCGTTGTTGTATCCAGCTGAGATATGCATTTTCAGTGATAATCTTCATGATTCTGCTGTTACAAGTGTGCAGAATCACCAAAATCGCAGTTTTCGTGCTTTTGAATGCGAAAAACACGTTTTCTGGTGTTTTCAGCACTCCACAGTGAGTTTGATATGCGGAAACTGCGATATCTTCGGTATGGTTGGGTTTCCAGCTGAGATATGCATTTTCAGTGATAATCTTCATGATTCTGCTGTTACAAGTGTGCAGAATCACCGAAATTGCTGCTTTCGTGCTATTGAATGCGAAAAACACGTTTTCTGGTGTTTTCAGCACTCCACAGAACGTTTGACATGCGGAAACTGCGATATCTTCGGTATCGTTGTTGTTTCCAGCTGAGATATGCATTTTCAGTGTTAATCTTCATGATTCTGCTGTTACAAGTGTGCAGAATCACCGAAATCGCTGTTTTCGTGCTTTTGAATGCGAAAAACACGTTTTCTGGTGTTTTCAGCACGCCACAGAGCGTTTGACATGCGGAAACTGCGATATCTTCGGTATCGTTGTTGTTTCCAGCTGAGATATGCGTTTTCCGTGATAATCTTCATGATTCTGCTGTTACAAGTGTGCAGAATCACCGAAATCGCTGTTCTCGTGCTATTGAATGTGAAAAACACGTTTTCTGGTGTTTTCAGCACTCCACAGTGCGTTTGATATGCGGAAACTGCGATATCTTCGGTATCGCTGTTGTTTCCAGCTGAGATATGCATTTTCAGTGATAATCTTCATGATTCTGCTGTTACACGTGTGCAGAATAACCGAAATCGCTGTTTTCGTGCTTTTGAAAGCGAAAAACACGTTTTCTGGTGTTTTCAGCACGCCACAGAGCGTTTGACATGCGGAAACTGCAATATCTTCGGTGTCGTTGTTGTTTCCAGCTGAGATAAGCATTTTCCGTGATAATCTTCATGATTCTGCTGTTACAAGTGTGCAGAATAACCGAAATCGCTGTTTTCGTGCTTTTGAATGCGAAAAACACGTTTTCTGGTGTTTTCAGCACTCCACAGTGCGTTTGATATGCGGTAACTGCGATATCTTCGGTATCGTTGTTGTTTCCAGCTGAGATATGCATTTTCTACGATAATCTTCGAGTTTCTTCTGTGACAAGTGTGCAGAATCACCGAAATCGCTGTCTTCGTGCTATTGAATGCGAAAAACACGTTTTCTGGTGTTTTCAGCACGCCACTGAGCGTTTGACATGCGGAAACTGCGATATCTTCGGTATCGTTGGGTTTCCAGCTGAGATATGGATTTTGAGTGATAATCTTCATGATTCTGCTGTTACAAGTGTGCAGAATCACCGAAATCGCTGTTTTCGTGCTATTGAATGCGAAAAACACGTTTTCTGGTGTTTTCAGCACTCCAGAGTGCGTTTGATATGCGGAAACTGCCATATCTTCGGTATCGTTGTTGTTTCCAGCTGAGATATGCATTTTCAGTGATAATCTTTATGATTCTGCTGTTACAAGTGTGCAGAATCACCGAAATCGCTGTTTTCGTGCTATTGAATGCGAAAAACCTCTTTTCTGGTGTTTTCAGCACTCTACAGAGCGTTTGACATGCGGAAACTGCGATATCTTCGGTATCGTTGGGTTTCCAGCTGAGATATGCATTTTCAGTGATAATCTTCAAGATTCTGCTGTTACAAGTGTGCAGAATAACCGAAATTGCTGTTTTCGTGCTTTTGAATGCGAAAAACACGTTTTCTGGTGTTTTCAGCACTCCACAGTGCGATTGATATGCGGAAACTGCGACATTTTCGGTATCGTTCTTGTTTCCAGCTGAGATATGCATTTTCAGTGATAATCTTCATGATTCTGCTGTTACAAGTCTGCAGAATCACCGAAGTCGATGTTTTCGTGCTATTGAATGCAAAAAACACGTTTTCTAGTGTTTTCAGCACCCGACAGTGCGATTGATGTGCGGAAACAGGGATATCTTCGTTTTCGTGGGGATTCCAGCTGAGATATGCATTTTCAGTGATAATCTTCATGATTCTGCTGTTACAAGTGTGCAGAATCACCGAAATCGCTGTTTTCGTGCTATTGAATGTGAAAAACACTTTTTCTGGTGTTTTCAGCACTCCACAGTGCGTTTGATAAGCGGAAACTGCGATATCTTCGGTATCGCTGTTGTTTCCAGCTGAGATATGCATTTTCAGTGATAATCTTCATGATTCTGCTGTTACAAGTGTGCAGAATAACCGACATTGCTGTTTTCGTGCTTTTGAATGCGAAAAACACGTTTTCTGGTGTTTTCAGCAATCCACTGTGCGTTTGATATGCGGAAACTGCGATATCTTCGGTATCGTTGTTGTTTCCAGCTGAGATATGCATTTTCAGTGATAATCTTCATGATTCTGCTGTTACAAGTGTGCAGAATCACCGAAATCGCTGTTTTCGTGCTATTGAATGCGAAAAACACGTTTTCTGGTGTTTTCAGCACTCCACAGTGCGTTTGATATGCGGAAACTGCGATATCTTCGGTATCGTTGTTGTTTCCAGCTGAGATATGCATTTTCTACGATAATCTTCGAGTTTCTTCTGTGACAAGTATGCAGAATCACCGAAATCGCTGTTTTCGTGCTATTGAATGCAAAAAAACACGTTTTCTGGTGTTTTCAGCACTCCACAGTGCGTTTGATATGCGGAAACTGCCATATCTTCGGTATCGTTGTTGTTTCCAGCTGAGATATGCATTTTCAGTGATAATCTTCATGATTCTGCTGTTACAAGTGTGCAGATTCACCGAAATCGCTGTTTTCGTGCTATTGAATGTGAAAAACACTTTTTCTGGTGTTTTCAGCACTCCACAGTGCGTTTGATAAGCGGAAACTGCGATATCTTCGGTATCGTTGTTGTTTCCAGCTCAGATATGCATTTGCAGTGATAATCTTCATGATTCTGCTGTTACAAGTGTGCAGAATCACCGAAATCCCTGTTTTCGTGCTATTCAATGTGAAAAACACTTTTTCTGGTGTTTTCAGCACTCCACAGTGCGGTTGATAAGCGGAAACTGCGATATCTTCGGTATCGCTGTTCTTTCCAGCTGAGATATGCATTTTCTACGATAATCTTCGAGTTTCTTCTGTGACAAGTGTGCAGAATCACCGAAATCGCTGTTTTCGTGCTTTTGAATGCGAAAAACACTTTTTCTGGTGTTTTCAGCACTCCACAGTGCGTTTGATAAGCGGAAACTGCGATATCTTCGGTATCGTTGTTGTTTCCAGCTCAGATATGCATTTTCAGTGATAATCTTCATGATTCTGCTGTTACAAGTGTGCAGAATCACCGAAATCGCTGTTTTCGTGCTATTGAATGAGAAAAACACGTTTTCTGGTGTTTTCAGCACTCCACAGTGCGTTTGATATGCGGAAACTGCCATATCTTCGGTATCGCTGTTGTTGCCAGCTGAGATATGCATTTTCAGTGATAATCTTCATGATTCTGCTGTTATACGTGTGCAGAATAACCGAAATCGCTGTTTTCGTGCTTTTGAATGCGAAAAACACGTTTTCTGGTGTTTTCAGCACTCCACAGTGCGCTTGATATGCGGAAACTGCGATATCTTCGGTATCGTCGTCCTTTCCAGCTGAGATATGCATTTTCAGTGATAATCTTCATGATTCTGCTGTTACAAGTGTGCAGAATCACAGAAATCGCTGTTATCGTGCTATTGAATGCGAAAAACACGTTTTCTAGTGTTTTCAGCACCCGACAGTGCGTTTGATGTGCGGAAACAGGGATATCTTCGTTTTCGTGGGGTTTCCAGCTGAGATGTGCATTTTCTACGATAATCTTCGAGTTTCTTCTGTGACAAGTGGGCAGAATAACCGAAATCGCTGCTTTCGTGCTATTGAATGCGAAAAACACGTTTTCTGGTGTTTTTAGCACTCCACAGTGCGTTTGATATGCGGAAACTGCCATATCTTCGGTATCGTTGTTGTATCCAGCTGAGATATGCATTTTCAGTGATAATCTTCATGATTCTGCTGTTACAAGTGTGCAGAATCACCGAAGTCGCTGTTTTCGTGCTATTGAATGTGAAAAACACTTTTTCTGGTGTTTTCAGCACTCCACAGTGCGTTTGATAAGCGGAAACTGCGATATCTTCGGTATGGTTCGTTGTTTCCAGCTGAGATATGCATTTTCAGTGATAATCTTCATGATTCTGCTGTTACAAGTGTGCAGAATCACCGAAATCGCTGTTTTCGTGCTATTGAATGTGAAAAACACTTTTTCTGGTGTTTTCAGCACTCCACAGTGCGTTTGATAAGCGGAAACTGCGATATCTTCGGTATCGTTGTTGTTTCCAGCTCAGATATGCATTTGCAGTGATAATCTTCATGATTCTGCTGTTACAAGTGTGCAGAATAACCGAAATCGCTGTTTTCGTGCTATTGAATGCGAAAAACACGTTTTCTGGTGTTTTTAGCACTCCCCAGAGCGTTTGATATGCGGAAACTGCGATATCTTCGGTATCGCTGTTGTTGCCAGCTGAGATATGCATTTTCAGTGATAATCTTCATGATTCTGCTGTTATACGTGTGCAGAATAACCGAAATCGCTGTTTTCGTGCTTTTGAATGCGAAAAACACGTTTTCTGGTGTTTTCAGCACTCCACAGTGCGTTTGATATGCGGAAACTGCGATATCTTCGGTATCGTCGTCCTTTCCAGCTGAGATATGCATTTTCAGTGATAATCTTCATGATTCTGCTGTTACAAGTGTGCAGAATCACAGAAATCGCTGTTATCGTGCTATTGAATGCGAAAAACACGTTTTCTAGTGTTTTCAGCACCCGACAGTGCGTTTGATGTGCGGAAACAGGGATATCTTCGTTTTCGTGGGGTTTCCAGCTGAGATGTGCATTTTCTACGATAATCTTCGAGTTTCTTCTGTGACAAGTGGGCAGAATAACCGAAATCGCTGCTTTCGTGCTATTGAATGCGAAAAACACGTTTTCTGGTGTTTTTAGCACTCCCCAGAGCGTTTGATATGCGGAAACTGCGATATCTTCGGTATCGCTGTTGTTGCCAGCTGAGATATGCATTTTCAGTGATAATCTTCATGATTCTGCTGTTATACGTGTGCAGAATAACCGAAATCGCTGTTTTCGTGCTTTTGAATGCGAAAAACACGTTTTCTGGTGTTTTCAGCACTCCACAGTGAGTTTGATATGCGGAAACTGCGATATCTTCGGTATGGTTGGGTTTCCAGCTGAGATATGCATTTTCAGTGATAATCTTCATGATTCTGCTGTTACAAGTGTGCAGAATCACCGAAATTGCTGCTTTCGTGCTATTGAATGCGAAAAACACGTTTTCTGGTGTTTTCAGCACTCCACAGAGCGTTTGACATGCGGAAACTGCGATATCTTCGGTATCGTTGTTGTTTCCAGCTGAGATATGCATTTTCAGTGTTAATCTTCATGATTCTGCTGTTACAAGTGTGCAGAATCACCGAAATCGCTGTTTTCGTGCTTTTGAATGCGAAAAACACGTTTTCTGGTGTTTTCAGCACGCCACAGAGCGTTTGACATGCGGAAACTGCGATATCTTCGGTATCGTTGTTGTTTCCCGCTGAGATATGCGTTTTCCGTGATAATCTTCATGATTCTGCTGTTACAAGTGTGCAGAATCACCGAAATCGCTGTTTTCGTGCTATTGAATGTGAAAAACACGTTTTCTGGTGTTTTCAGAACTCCACAGTGCGTTTGATATGCGGAAACTGCGATATCTTCGGTATCGCTGTTGTTTCCAGCTGAGATATGCATTTTCAGTGATAATCTTCATGATTCTGCTGTTACACGTGTGCAGAATAACCGAAATCGCTGTTTTCGTGCTTTTCAATGCGAAAAACACGTTTTCTGGTGTTTTCAGCACGCCACAGAGCGTTTGACATGCGGAAACTGCGATATCTTCGGTGTCGTTGTTGTTTCCAGCTGAGATAAGCATTTTCCGTGATAATCTTCATGATTCTGCTGTTACAAGTGTGCAGAATAACCGAAATCGCTGTTTTCGTGATTTTGAATGCGAAAAACACGTTTTCTGGTGTTTTTAGCACTCCACAGTGCGTTTGATATGCGGAAACTGCCATATCTTCGGTATCGTTGTTGTATCCAACTGAGATATGCATTTTCAGTGATAATCTTCATGATTCTGCTGTTACAAGTGTGCAGAATCACCAAAATCGCTGTTTTCGTGCTTTTGAATTCGAAAAACACGTTTTCTGCTGTTTTCAGCACTCCACAGTGAGTTTGATATGCGGAAACTGCGATATCTTCGGTATGGTTGGGTTTCCAGCTGAGATATGCATTTTCAGTGATAATCTTCATGATTCTGCTGTTACAAGTGTGCAGAATCACCGAAATTGCTGCTTTCGTGCTATTGAATGCGAAAAACACGTTTTCTGGTGTTTTCAGCACGCCACAGAGCGTTTGACATGCGGAAACTGCGATATCTTCGGTATCGTTGTTGTTTCCAGCTGAAATATGCATTTTCAGTGATAATCTTCATGATTCTGCTGTTACAAGTGTGCAGAATCACCGAAATCGCTGTTTTCGTGCTATTGAATGCGAAAAACACGTTTTCTAGTGTTTTCAGCACCCGACAGTGCGATTGATGTGCGGAAACAGGGATATCTTCGTTTTCGTGGGGATTCCAGCTGAGATATGCATTTTCAGTGATAATCTTCATGATTCTGCTGTTACAAGTGTGCAGAATCACCGAAATCGCTGTTTTCGTGCTATTGAATGTGAAAAACACTTTTTCTGGTGTTTTCAGCACTCCACAGTGCGTTTGATAAGCGGAAACTGCGATATCTTCGGTATCGCTGTTGTTTCCAGCTGAGATATGCATTTTCAGTGATAATCTTCATGATTCTGCTGTTACAAGTGTGCAGAATAACCGAAATTGCTGTTTTCGTGCTTTTGAATGCGAAAAACACGTTTTCTGGTGTTTTCAGCAATCCACTGTGCGTTTGATATGCGGAAACTGCGATATCTTCGGTATCGTTGTTGTTTCCAGCTGAGATATGCATTTTCAGTGATAATCTTCATGATTCTGCTGTTACAAGTGTGCAGAATCACCAAAATCGCTGTTTTCGTGCTTTTGATTGCGAAAAACACGTTTTCTGGTGTTTTCAGCACTCCACAGTGAGTTTGATATGCGGAAACTGCGATATCTTCGGTATGGTTAGGTTTCCAGCTGAGATATGCATTTTCAGTGATAATCTTCATGATTCTGCTGTTACAAGTGTGCAGAATCACCGAAATTGCTGCTTTCGTGCTATTGAATGCGAAAAACACGTTTTCTGGTGTTTTCAGCACGCCACAGAGCGTTTGACATGCGGAAACTGCGATATCTTCGGTGTCGTTGTTGTTTCCAGCTGAGATATGCATTTTCTACGATAATCTTCGAGTTTCTTCTGTGACAAGTGTGCAGAATAACCGAAATCGCTGTTTTCGTGCTTTTGAATGCGAAAAACACGTTTTCTGGTGTTTTCAGCACTCCACAGTGCGTTTGATATGCGGAAACTGCGATATCTTCGGTATCGTCGTCCTTTCCAGCTGAGATATGCATTTTCAGTGATAATCTTCATGATTCTGCTGTTACAAGTGTGCAGAATCACAGAAATCGCTGTTATCGTGCTATTGAATGCGAAAAACACGTTTTCTAGTGTTTTCAGCACCCGACAGTGCGTTTGATGTGCGGAAACAGGGATATCTTCGTTTTCGTGGGGTTTCCAGCTGAGATGTGCATTTTCTACGATAATCTTCGAGTTTCTTCTGTGACAAGTGTGCAGAATAACCGAAATCGCTGTTTTCGTGCTATTGAATGCGAAAAACACGTTTTCTGGTGTTTTTAGCACTCCACAGTGCGTTTGATATGCGGAAACTGCCATATCTTCGGTATCGTTGTTGTATCCAGCTGAGATATGCATTTTCAGTGATAATCTTCATGATTCTGCTGTTACAAGTGTGCAGAATCACCAAAATCGCTGTTTTCCTGCTTTTGAATGCGAAAAACACGTTTTCTGGTGTTTTCAGCACTCCACAGTGCGTTTGATATGCGGAAACTGCGATATCTTCGGTATCGTTGTTGTTTCCAGCTGAAATATGCATTTTCAGTGATAATCTTCATGATTCTGCTGTTACAAGTGTGCAGAATCACCGAAATCGCTGTTTTCGTGCTATTGAATGCGAAAAACACGTTTTCTAGTGTTTTCAGCACCCGACAGTGCGATTGATGTGCGGAAACAGGGATATCTTCGTTTTCGTGGGGATTCCAGCTGAGATATGCATTTTCAGTGATAATCTTCATGATTCTGCTGTTACAAGTGTGCAGAATCACCGAAATCGCTGTATTCGTGCTATTGAATGTGAAAAACACTTTTTCTGGTGTTTTCAGCACTCCACAGTGCGTTTGATAAGCGGAAACTGCGATATCTTCGGTATCGCTGTTGTTTCCAGCTGAGATATGCATTTTCAGTGATAATCTTCATGATTCTGCTGTTACAAGTGTGCAGAATAACCGAAATTGCTGTTTTCGTGCTTTTGAATGCGAAAAACACGTTTTCTGGTGCTTTCAGCAATCCACTGTGCGTTTGATATGCGGAAACTGCGATATCTTCGGTATCGTTGTTGTTTCCAGCTGAGATATGCATTTTCAGTGATAATCTTCATGATTCTGCTGTTACAAGTGTGCAGAATCACCGAAATCGCTGTTTTCGTGCTATTGAATGCGAAAAGCACGTTTTCTGGTGTTTTCAGCACTCCACAGTGCGTTTGATATGCGGAAACTGCGATATCTTCGGTATCGTTGTTGTTTCCAGCTGAGATATGCATTTTCTACGATAATCTTCGAGTTTCTTCTGTGACAAGTATGCAGAATCACCGAAATCGCTGTTTTCGTGCTATTGAATGCGAAAAACACGTTTTCTGGTGTTTTCAGCACTCCACAGTGCGTTTGATATGCGGAAACTGCCATATCTTCGGTATCGTTGTTGTTTCCAGCTGAGATATGCATTTTCAGTGATAATCTTCATGATTCTGCTGTTACAAGTGTGCAGAATCACCGAAATCGCTGTTTTCGTGCTATTGAATGTGAAAAACACTTTTTCTGGTGTTTTCAGCACTCCACAGTGCGTTTGATAAGCGGAAACTGCGATATCTTCGGTATGGTTCGTTGTTTCCAGCTGAGATATGCATTTTCAGTGATAATCTTCATGATTCTGCTGTTACAAGTGTGCAGAATCACCGAAATCGCTGTTTTCGTGCTATTGAATGTGAAAAACACTTTTTCTGGTGTTTTCAGCACTCCACAGTGCGTTTGATAAGCGGAAACTGCGATATCTTCGGTATCGTTGTTGTTTCCAGCTCAGATATGCATTTGCAGTGATAATCTTCATGATTCTGCTGTTACAAGTGTGCAGAATAACCGAAATCGCTGTTTTCGTGCTATTGAATGTGAAAAACACTTTTTCTGGTGTTTTCAGCACTCCACAGTGCGTTTGATAAGCGGAAACTGCGATATCTTCGGTATCGCTGTTGTTTCCAGCTGAGATATGCATTTTCAGTGATAATCTTCATGATTCTGCTGTTACAAGTGTGCAGAATAACCGAAATTGCTGTTTTCGTGCTTTTGAATGCGAAAAACACGTTTTCTGGTGTTTTCAGCAATCCACTGTGCGTTTGATATGCGGAAACTGCGATATCTTCGGTATCGTTGTTGTTTCCAGCTGAGATATGCATTTTCAGTGATAATCTTCATGATTCTGCTGTTACAAGTGTGCAGAATCACCAAAATCGCTGTTTTCGTGCTTTTGATTGCGAAAAACACGTTTTCTGGTGTTTTCAGCACTCCACAGTGAGTTTGATATGCGGAAACTGCGATATCTTCGGTATGGTTAGGTTTCCAGCTGAGATATGCATTTTCAGTGATAATCTTCATGATTCTGCTGTTACAAGTGTGCAGAATCACCGAAATTGCTGCTTTCGTGCTATTGAATGCGAAAAACACGTTTTCTGGTGTTTTCAGCACGCCACAGAGCGTTTGACATGCGGAAACTGCGATATCTTCGGTGTCGTTGTTGTTTCCAGCTGAGATATGCATTTTCTACGATAATCTTCGAGTTTCTTCTGTGACAAGTGTGCAGAATAACCGAAATCGCTGTTTTCGTGCTTTTGAATGCGAAAAACACGTTTTCTGGTGTTTTCAGCACTCCACAGTGCGTTTCATATGCGGAAACTGCGATATCTTCGGTATCGTCGTCCTTTCCAGCTGAGATATGCATTTTCAGTGATAATCTTCATGATTCTGCTGTTACAAGTGTGCAGAATCACAGAAATCGCTGTTATCGTGCTATTGAATGCGAAAAACACGTTTTCTAGTGTTTTCAGCACCCGACAGTGCGTTTGATGTGCGGAAACAGGGATATCTTCGTTTTCGTGGGGTTTCCAGCTGAGATGTGCATTTTCTACGATAATCTTCGAGTTTCTTCTGTGACAAGTGTGCAGAATAACCGAAATCGCTGTTTTCGTGCTATTGAATGCGAAAAACACGTTTTCTGGTGTTTTTAGCACTCCACAGTGCGTTTGATATGCGGAAACTGCCATATCTTCGGTATCGTTGTTGTATCCAGCTGAGATATGCATTTTCAGTGATAATCTTCATGATTCTGCTGTTACAAGTGTGCAGAATCACCAAAATCGCTGTTTTCGTGCTTTTGAATGCGAAAAACACGTTTTCTGGTGTTTTCAGCACTCCACAGTGCGTTTGATATGCGGAAACTGCGATATCTTCGGTATCGTTGTTGTTTCCAGCTGAAATATGCATTTTCAGTGATAATCTTCATGATTCTGCTGTTACAAGTGTGCAGAATCACCGAAATCGCTGTTTTCGTGCTATTGAATGCGAAAAACACGTTTTCTAGTGTTTTCAGCACCCGACAGTGCGATTGATGTGCGGAAACAGGGATATCTTCGTTTTCGTGGGGATTCCAGCTGAGATATGCATTTTCAGTGATAATCTTCATGATTCTGCTGTTACAAGTGTGCAGAATCACCGAAATCGCTGTATTCGTGCTATTGAATGTGAAAAACACTTTTTCTGGTGTTTTCAGCACTCCACAGTGCGTTTGATAAGCGGAAACTGCGATATCTTCGGTATCGCTGTTGTTTCCAGCTGAGATATGCATTTTCAGTGATAATCTTCATGATTCTGCTGTTACAAGTGTGCAGAATAACCGAAATTGCTGTTTTCGTGCTTTTGAATGCGAAAAACACGTTTTCTGGTGCTTTCAGCAATCCACTGTGCGTTTGATATGCGGAAACTGCGATATCTTCGGTATCGTTGTTGTTTCCAGCTGAGATATGCATTTTCAGTGATAATCTTCATGATTCTGCTGTTACAAGTGTGCAGAATCACCGAAATCGCTGTTTTCGTGCTATTGAATGCGAAAAGCACGTTTTCTGGTGTTTTCAGCACTCCACAGTGCGTTTGATATGCGGAAACTGCGATATCTTCGGTATCGTTGTTGTTTCCAGCTGAGATATGCATTTTCTACGATAATCTTCGAGTTTCTTCTGTGACAAGTATGCAGAATCACCGAAATCGCTGTTTTCGTGCTATTGAATGCGAAAAACACGTTTTCTGGTGTTTTCAGCACTCCACAGTGCGTTTGATATGCGGAAACTGCCATATCTTCGGTATCGTTGTTGTTTCCAGCTGAGATATGCATTTTCAGTGATAATCTTCATGATTCTGCTGTTACAAGTGTGCAGAATCACCGAAATCGCTGTTTTCGTGCTATTGAATGTGAAAAACACTTTTTCTGGTGTTTTCAGCACTCCACAGTGCGTTTGATAAGCGGAAACTGCGATATCTTCGGTATGGTTCGTTGTTTCCAGCTGAGATATGCATTTTCAGTGATAATCTTCATGATTCTGCTGTTACAAGTGTGCAGAATCACCGAAATCGCTGTTTTCGTGCTATTGAATGTGAAAAACACTTTTTCTGGTGTTTTCAGCACTCCACAGTGCGTTTGATAAGCGGAAACTGCGATATCTTCGGTATCGTTGTTGTTTCCAGCTCAGATATGCATTTGCAGTGATAATCTTCATGATTCTGCTGTTACAAGTGTGCAGAATAACCGAAATCGCTGTTTTCGTGCTATTGAATGCGAAAAACACGTTTTCTGGTGTTTTTAGCACTCCCCAGAGCGTTTGATATGCGGAAACTGCGATATCTTCGGTATCGCTGTTGTTGCCAGCTGAGATATGCATTTTCAGTGATAATCTTCATGATTCTGCTGTTATACGTGTGCAGAATAACCGAAATCGCTGTTTTCGTGCTTTTGAATGCGAAAAACACGTTTTCTGGTGTTTTCAGCACTCCACAGTGCGTTTGATATGCGGAAACTGCGATATCTTCGGTATCGTCGTCCTTTCCAGCTGAGATATGCATTTTCAGTGATAATCTTCATGATTCTGCTGTTACAAGTGTGCAGAATCACAGAAATCGCTGTTATCGTGCTATTGAATGCGAAAAACACGTTTTCTAGTGTTTTCAGCACCCGACAGTGCGTTTGATGTGCGGAACCAGGGATATCTTCGTTTTCGTGGGGTTTCCAGCTGAGATGTGCATTTTCTACGATAATCTTCGAGTTTCTTCTGTGACAAGTGGGCAGAATAACCGAAATCGCTGCTTTCGTGCTATTGAATGCGAAAAACACGTTTTCTGGTGTTTTTAGCACTCCCCAGAGCGTTTGATATGCGGAAACTGCGATATCTTCGGTATCGCTGTTGTTGCCAGCTGAGATATGCATTTTCAGTGATAATCTTCATGATTCTGCTGTTATACGTGTGCAGAATAACCGAAATCGCTGTTTTCGTGCTTTTGAATGCGAAAAACACGTTTTCTGGTGTTTTCAGCACTCCACAGTGAGTTTGATATGCGGAAACTGCGATATCTTCGGTATGGTTGGGTTTCCAGCTGAGATATGCATTTTCAGTGATAATCTTCATGATTCTGCTGTTACAAGTGTGCAGAATCACCGAAATTGCTGCTTTCGTGCTATTGAATGCGAAAAACACGTTTTCTGGTGTTTTCAGCACTCCACAGAGCGTTTGACATGCGGAAACTGCGATATCTTCGGTATCGTTGTTGTTTCCAGCTGAGATATGCATTTTCAGTGTTAATCTTCATGATTCTGCTGTTACAAGTGTGCAGAATCACCGAAATCGCTGTTTTCGTGCTTTTGAATGCGAAAAACACGTTTTCTGGTGTTTTCAGCACGCCACAGAGCGTTTGACATGCGGAAACTGCGATATCTTCGGTATCGTTGTTGTTTCCCGCTGAGATATGCGTTTTCCGTGATAATCTTCATGATTCTGCTGTTACAAGTGTGCAGAATCACCGAAATCGCTGTTTTCGTGCTATTGAATGTGAAAAACACGTTTTCTGGTGTTTTCAGAACTCCACAGTGCGTTTGATATGCGGAAACTGCGATATCTTCGGTATCGCTGTTGTTTCCAGCTGAGATATGCATTTTCAGTGATAATCTTCATGATTCTGCTGTTACACGTGTGCAGAATAACCGAAATCGCTGTTTTCGTGCTTTTGAATGCGAAAAACACGTTTTCTGGTGTTTTCAGCACGCCACAGAGCGTTTGACATGCGGAAACTGCGATATCTTCGGTGTCGTTGTTGTTTCCAGCTGAGATAAGCATTTTCCGTGATAATCTTCATGATTCTGCTGTTACAAGTGTGCAGAATAACCGAAATCGCTGTTTTCGTGATTTTGAATGCGAAAAACACGTTTTCTGGTGTTTTTAGCACTCCACAGTGCGTTTGATATGCGGAAACTGCCATATCTTCGGTATCGTTGTTGTATCCAACTGAGATATGCATTTTCAGTGATAATCTTCATGATTCTGCTGTTACAAGTGTGCAGAATCACCAAAATCGCTGTTTTCGTGCTTTTGAATGCGAAAAACACGTTTTCTGCTGTTTTCAGCACTCCACAGTGAGTTTGATATGCGGAAACTGCGATATCTTCGGTATGGTTGGGTTTCCAGCTGAGATATGCATTTTCAGTGATAATCTTCATGATTCTGCTGTTACAAGTGTGCAGAATCACCGAAATTGCTGCTTTCGTGCTATTGAATGCGAAAAACACGTTTTCTGGTGTTTTCAGCACGCCACAGAGCGTTTGACATGCGGAAACTGCGATATCTTCGGTATCGTTGTTGTTTCCAGCTGAAATATGCATTTTCAGTGATAATCTTCATGATTCTGCTGTTACAAGTGTGCAGAATCACCGAAATCGCTGTTTTCGTGCTATTGAATGCGAAAAACACGTTTTCTAGTGTTTTCAGCACCCGACAGTGCGATTGATGTGCGGAAACAGGGATATCTTCGTTTTCGTGGGGATTCCAGCTGAGATATGCATTTTCAGTGATAATCTTCATGATTCTGCTGTTACAAGTGTGCAGAATCACCGAAATCGCTGTTTTCGTGCTATTGAATGTGAAAAACACTTTTTCTGGTGTTTTCAGCACTCCACAGTGCGTTTGATAAGCGGAAACTGCGATATCTTCGGTATCGCTGTTGTTTCCAGCTGAGATATGCATTTTCAGTGATAATCTTCATGATTCTGCTGTTACAAGTGTGCAGAATAACCGAAATTGCTGTTTTCGTGCTTTTGAATGCGAAAAACACGTTTTCTGGTGTTTTCAGCAATCCACTGTGCGTTTGATATGCGGAAACTGCGATATCTTCGGTATCGTTGTTGTTTCCAGCTGAGATATGCATTTTCAGTGATAATCTTCATGATTCTGCTGTTACAAGTGTGCAGAATCACCAAAATCGCTGTTTTCGTGCTTTTGATTGCGAAAAACACGTTTTCTGGTGTTTTCAGCACTCCACAGTGAGTTTGATATGCGGAAACTGCGATATCTTCGGTAGTGTTAGGTTTCCAGCTGAGATATGCATTTTCAGTGATAATCTTCATGATTCTGCTGTTACAAGTGTGCAGAATCACCGAAATTGCTGCTTTCGTGCTATTGAATGCGAAAAACACGTTTTCTGGTGTTTTCAGCACGCCACAGAGCGTTTGACATGCGGAAACTGCGATATCTTCGGTGTCGTTGTTGTTTCCAGCTGAGATAAGCATTTTCCGTGATAATCTTCATGATTCTGCTGTTACAAGTGTGCAGAATAACCGAAATCGCTGTTTTCGTGCTTTTGAATACGAAAAACACGTTTTCTGGTGTTTTCAGCACTCCACAGTGCGTTTGATATGCGGAAACTGCGATATCTTCGGTATCGTTGTTGTTTCCAGCTGAGATATGCATTTTCTACGATAATCTTCGAGTTTCTTCTGTGACAAGTGTGCAGAATAACCGAAATCGCTGTTTTCGTGCTTTTGAATGCGAAAAACACGTTTTCTGGTGTTTTCAGCACTCCACAGTGCGTTTGATATGCGGAAACTGCGATATCTTCGGTATCGTCGTCCTTTCCAGCTGAGATATGCATTTTCAGTGATAATCTTCATGATTCTGCTGTTACAAGTGTGCAGAATCACAGAAATCGCTGTTATCGTGCTATTGAATGCGAAAAACACGTTTTCTAGTGTTTTCAGCACCCGACAGTGCGTTTGATGTGCGGAAACAGGGATATCTTCGTTTTCGTGGGGTTTCCAGCTGAGATGTGCATTTTCTACGATAATCTTCGAGTTTCTTCTGTGACAAGTGTGCAGAATAACCGAAATCGCTGTTTTCGTGCTATTGAATGCGAAAAACACGTTTTCTGGTGTTTTTAGCACTCCACAGTGCGTTTGATATGCGGAAACTGCCATATCTTCGGTATCGTTGTTGTATCCAGCTGAGATATGCATTTTCAGTGATAATCTTCATGATTCTGCTGTTACAAGTGTGCAGAATCACCAAAATCGCTGTTTTCGTGCTTTTGAATGCGAAAAACACGTTTTCTGGTGTTTTCAGCACTCCACAGTGCGTTTGATATGCGGAAACTGCGATATCTTCGGTATCGCTGTTGTTTCCAGCTGAGATATGCATTTTCAGTGATAATCTTCATGATTCTGCTGTTACACGTGTGCAGAATAACCGAAATCGCTGTTTTCGTGCTTTTGAAAGCGAAAAACACGTTTTCTGGTGTTTTCAGCACTCCACAGAGCGTTTGACATGCGGAAACTGCGATATCTTCGGTATCGTTGTTGTTTCCAGCTGAGATATGCATTTTCAGTGTTAATCTTCATGATTCTGCTGTTACAAGTGTGCAGAATCACCGAAATCGCTGTTTTCGTGCTTTTGAATGCGAAAAACACGTTTTCTGGTGGTTTCAGCACGCCACAGAGCGTTTGACATGCGGAAACTGCGATATCTTCGGTATCGTTGTTGTTTCCAGCTGAGATATGCGTTTTCCGTGATAATCTTCATGATTCTGCTGTTACAAGTGTGCAGAATCACCGAAATCGCTGTTTTCGTGCTATTGAATGTGAAAAACACGTTTTCTGGTGTTTTCAGCACTCCACAGTGCGTTTGATATGCGGAAACTGCGATATCTTCGGTATCGCTGTTGTTTCCAGCTGAGATATGCATTTTCATTGATAATCTTCATGATTCTGCTGTTACACGTGTGCAGAATAACCGAAATCGCTGTTTTCGTGCTTTTGAAAGCGAAAAACACGTTTTCTGGTGTTTTCGGCACGCCACAGAGCGTTTGACATGCGGAAACTGCGATATCTTCGGTATCGTTGTTGTTTCCAGCTGAGATATGCATTTTCAGTGATAATCTTCATGATTCTGCTGTTACAAGTGTGCAGAATCACCGAAATCGCTGTTTTCGTGCTTTTGAATGCGAAAAACACGTTTTCTGGTGTTTTCAGCACACCACAGTGCGTTTGATATGCGGAAACTGCGATATCTTCGGTATCGTTGTTGTTTCCAGCTGAGATATGCATTTTCAGTGATAATCTTCATGATTCTGCTGTTACAAGTGTGCAGAATCACCGAAATCGCTGTTTTCGTGCTTTTGAATGCGAAAAACACGTTTTCTGGTGTTTTCAGCACACCACAGTGCGTTTGATATGCGGAAACTGCGATATCTTCGGTATCGTTGTTGTTTCCAGCTGAAATATGCATTTTCAGTGATAATCTTCATGATTCTGCTGTTACAAGTGTGCAGAATCACCGAAATCGCTGTTTTCGTGCTATTGAATGCGAAAAACACGTTTTCTAGTGTTTTCAGCACCCGACAGTGCGATTGATGTGCGGAAACAGGGATATCTTCGTTTTCGTGGGGATTCCAGCTGAGATATGCATTTTCAGTGATAATCTTCATGATTCTGCTGTTACAAGTTTGCAGAATCACCGAAATCGCTGTTTTCGTGCTATTGAATGTGAAAAACACTTTTTCTGGTGTTTTCAGCACTCCACAGTGCGTTTGATAAGCGGAAACTGCGATATCTTCGGTATCGCTGTTGTTTCCAGCTGAGATATGCATTTTCAGTGATAATCTTCATGATTCTGCTGTTACAAGTGTGCAGAATAACCGAAATTGCTGTTTTCGTGCTTTTGAATGCGAAAAACACGTTTTCTGGTGTTTTCAGCAATCCACTGTGCGTTTGATATGCGGAAACTGCGATATCTTCGGTATCGTTGTTGTTTCCAGCTGAGATATGCATTTTCAGTGATAATCTTCATGATTCTGCTGTTACAAGTGTGCAGAATCACCGAAATCGCTGTTTTCGTGCTATTGAATGCGAAAAACACGTTTTCTGGTGTTTTCAGCACTCCACAGTGCGTTTGATATGCGGAAACTGCGATATCTTCGTTTTCGTGGGGTTTCCAGCTGAGATATGCATTTTCAGTGATAATCTTCATGATTCTGCTGTTACAAGTGTGCAGAAACACCGAAATCGCAGTTTTCGTGCTTTTGAATGCGAAAAACACGTTTTCTAGTGTTTTCAGCTCCCGACAGTGCGTTTGATGTGCGGAAACAGGGATATCTTGGTTTTCGTGGGGTTTCCAGCTGAGATATGCATTTTCAGTGATAATCTTCATGATTCTGCTGTTACAAGTGTGCAGAAACACCGAGATCGCTGTTTTCGTGCTTTTGAATGCGAAAAACACGTTTTCTGGTGTTTTCAGCACTCCACAGTGCGTTTGATGTGCGGAAACAGCGATATCTTCGTTTTCGTGGGGTTTCCAACTGAGATATGCATTTTCTATGATAATCTTCGAGTTGCTTCTGTGACAAGTGTGCAGAATCACCGAAATCGCTGTTTTCGTGCTTTTGAATGCGAAAAACACGTTTTCTGGTGTTTTCAGCACTCCACAGTGCGTTTGATGTGCGGAAACAGGGATATCATCGTTTTCGTGGGGTTTCCAGCTGAGATATGCATTTTCTACGATAATCTTCGAGTTTCTTCTGTGATAAGTGTGCAGAATCACCGAAATCGCTGTTTTCGTGCTATTGAATGCGAAAAACACGTTTTCTGGTGTTTTCAGCACTCCACAGTGCGTTTGATATGCGGCAACTGCCATATCTTCGGTATCGTTGTTGTTTCCAGCTGAGATATGCATTTTCAGTGATAATCTTCATGATTCTGCTGTTACAAGTGTGCAGAATCTCCGAAATCGCTGTTTGCGTGCTATTGAATGCGAAAAACACGTTTTCTGGTGTTTTCAGCACGCCACAGAGCGTTTGACATGCGGAAACTGCGATATCTTCGGTATCGTTGGGTTTCCAGCAGAGATATGCATTTTCAGTGATAATCTTCATGATTCTGCTGTTACAAGTGTGCAGAATCACCGAAATCGCTGTTTGCGTGCTATTGAATGCGAAAAACACGTTTTCTGGTGTTTTCAGCACGCCACAGAGCGTTTGACATGCGGAAACTGCGATATCTTCGGTATCGTTGGGTTTCCAGCAGAGATATGCATTTTCAGTGATAATCTTCATGATTCTGCTGTTACAAGTGTGCAGAATAACCGAAATCGCTGTTTGCGTACTATTGAATGCGAAAAATACGTTTTCTGGTGTTTCCAGCACGCCACAGAGCGTTTGACATGCGGAAACTGCGATATCTTCGGTATCGTTGGGTTTCCAGCTGAGATATGCATTTTCTGTGATAATCTTCATGATTCTGCTGTTACAAGTGTGCAGATATCACGTCCCAGACTGCGAGGATTGGCAAATGTCGAGGATCGCGCACTAAAATGCCGTTCTTTAACGTTCACGCAGCTCGTGCGTCTGCGTCTAACGGGGACTCTCGGTTATTTATAAAAATGTCGTAATGGCTTCCCTCAATCTCACGATGGCACTGCACTGTAACTCCTCGTTGCTGCAGGCTAGATGATAATAGCGTAGCGGTTGGTATGTGAATCGCGCACTTTGATAATGGGTTATAAGAATTAAATATGGAATTGTAATATTAATAATCACTTTAATATACTTCACGATGTAGGTTATATAAGATATAGAATACAATTGAATATGGTAATAATAATATAATATAAGATATAGGAATACAATGAAATAGTAACACTTGGAAATAGCAATACTTGGAAATAGTAACGATGTGGAAACGCGATGTGTACTCCGGGAGTTCCGGAGTGGAACTTCCTACGCGATGTGTACCTCGGAAGTTCCGGAGTGGAACTTTTTTGACTGGGCGTTGCGGAGCTATCTTTATAGTAGTCGGATATGGATGAGGGGTGTGGTAATGGTAAGGATAAGCGAGCGTGGGACTGCTGACTCCGCATACCTCGGGAGAGATAGCGCGAGCGAGCGTGGGACTGCTGACTCTGCATACCTCGGGAGAGATAACGCGAGCTCGCGTGGGACTGCTGACTCTGCATACCTCGGGAGAGATAGCGCGAGCGAGCGTGGGATTGCTGACTCTGGGTAATTGAAGGAAGATAGGAGCTGGAGGATTGGGATGGAACAAGCTGACGGTGCGATCTAGGAATTGAGTCGAGGGATGAGATAGCTGTGGTTGGTGCTTAAGGTTATTAGCTTAGCGACTACGGATATATGCGTGCTTATTGATTATAGGTAAATGGTAATGTAGTGATCCTGCAGAATAGAGGGTAAGGTAGGGAGTCGTCGGTATGGCCGACGTTACACAGAATCACCGAAATCGCTGTTTTCGTGCTTTTGAATGCGAAAAACACGTTTTCTGGTGTTTTCAGCACCCGACAGTGCGTTTGATGTGCGGAAACAGGGATATCTTCGTTTTCGTGGGGTGTCCAGCTGAGATGTGCATTTTCTACGATAATCTTCGAGTTTCTTCTGTGACAAGTGTGCAGAATAACCGAAATCGCTGTTTTCGTGCTATTGAATGCGAAAAACACGTTTTCTGGTGTTTTTAGCACTCCACAGTGCGTTTGATATGCGGAAACTGCCATATCTTCGGTATCGCTGTTGTTTCCAGCTGAGATATGCATTTTCAGTGATAATCTTCATGATTCTGCTGTTACACGTGTGCAGAATAACCGAAATCGCTGTTTTCGTGCTTTTGAATGCGAAAAACACGTTTTCTGGTGTTTTCAGCACTCCACAGTGCGTTTGATATGCGGAAACTGCGATATCTTCGGTATCGCTGTTGTTTCCAGCTGAGATATGCATTTTCAGTGATAATCTTCATGATTCTGCTGTTACACGTGTGCAGAATCACCGAAATTGCTGTTTTCGTGCTATTGAATGCGAAAAACACGTTTTCTGGTGTTTTCAGCAGTCCACAGTGCGTTTGATATGCGGAAACTGCGATATCTTCGGTATCGCTGTTGTTTCCAGCTGAGATATGCATTTTCAGTGATAATCTTCATGATTCTGCTGTTACAAGTGTGCAGAATAACCGAAATCGCTGTTTTCGTGCTTTTGAATGCGAAAAACACGTTTTCTGGTGTTTTCAGCACTCCACAGTGCGTTTGATATGCGGAAACTGCGATATCTTCGGTATCGTTGTTGTTTCCAGCTGAGATATGCATTTTCTACGATAATCTTCGAGTTTCTTCTGTGACAAGTGTGCAGAATAACCGAAATCGCTGTTTTCGTGCTTTTGAATGCGAAAAACACGTTTTCTGGTGTTTTCAGCACTCCACAGTGCGTTTGATATGCGGAAACTGCGATATCTTCGGTATCGTCGTCCTTTCCAGCTGAGATATGCATTTTCAGTGATAATCTTCATGATTCTGCTGTTACAAGTGTGCAGAATCACAGAAATCGCTGTTATCGTGCTATTGAATGCGAAACACACGTTTTCTAGTGTTTTCAGCACCCGACAGTGCGTTTGATGTGCGGAAACAGGGATATCTTCGTTTTCGTGGGGTTTCCAGCTGAGATGTGCATTTTCTACGATAATCTTCGAGTTTCTTCTGTGACAAGTGTGCAGAATAACCGAAATCGCTGTTTTCGTGCTATTGAATGCGAAAAACACGTTTTCTGGTGTTTTTAGCACTCCACAGTGCGTTTGATATGCGGAAACTGCCATATCTTCGGTATCGTTGTTGTATCCAGCTGAGATATGCATTTTCAGTGATAATCTTCATGATTCTGCTGTTACAAGTGTGCAGAATCACCAAAATCGCAGTTTTCGTGCTTTTGAATGCGAAAAACACGTTTTCTGGTGTTTTCAGCACTCCACAGTGAGTTTGATATGCGGAAACTGCGATATCTTCGGTATGGTTGGGTTTCCAGCTGAGATATGCATTTTCAGTGATAATCTTCATGATTCTGCTGTTACAAGTGTGCAGAATCACCGAAATTGCTGCTTTCGTGCTATTGAATGCGAAAAACACGTTTTCTGGTGTTTTCAGCACTCCACAGAACGTTTGACATGCGGAAACTGCGATATCTTCGGTATCGTTGTTGTTTCCAGCTGAGATATGCATTTTCAGTGTTAATCTTCATGATTCTGCTGTTACAAGTGTGCACAATCACCGAAATCGCTGTTTTCGTGCTTTTGAATGCGAAAAACACGTTTTCTGGTGTTTTCAGCACGCCACAGAGCGTTTGACATGCGGAAACTGCGATATCTTCGGTATCGTTGTTGTTTCCAGCTGAGATATGCGTTTTCCGTGATAATCTTCATGATTCTGCTGTTACAAGTGTGCAGAATCACCGAAATCGCTGTTCTCGTGCTATTGAATGTGAAAAACACGTTTTCTGGTGTTTTCAGCACTCCACAGTGCGTTTGATATGCGGAAACTGCGATATCTTCGGTATGGTTGGGTTTCCAGCTGAGATATGCATTTTCAGTGATAATCTTCATGATTCTGCTGTTACAAGTGGGCAGAATCACCGAAATCGCTGTTTGCGTGCTATTGAATGCGAAAAACACGTTTTCTGGTGTTTTCAGCACTCCACAGTGCGTTTGATATGCGGAAACAGCCATATCTTCGGTATCGTAGTTGTTTCCAGCTGAGATATGCATTTTCAGTGATAATCTTCATGATTCTGCTGTTTCAAGTGTGCAGAATGACCGAAATCGCTGTTTTCGTGCTATTGAATGCAAAAAACACGTTTTCTAGTGTTTTCAGCACCCGACAGTGCGTTTGATGTGCGGAAACAGGGATATCTTCGTTTTCGTGGGGTTTCCAGCTGAGATATGCATTTTCTGTGATAATCTTCATGATTCTGCTGTTACAAGTGTGCAGAATAACCGAAATCGCTGTTTTCGTGCTATTGAATGCGATCAACATGTATTCTGGTGTTTTCAGCACGCCACAGAGCGTTTGACATGCGGAAACTGCGATATCTTCGTTATCGTTGGTTTTCCAGATAAGATATGCATTTTCAGTGATAATCTTCATGATTCTGCTGTTACAAGTGTGCAGAATCACCGAAATCGCTGTTTTCGTGCTATTGAATGAGAAAAACACGTTTTCTAGTGTTTTCAGCACCCGACAGTGCTTTTGATGTGCGGAAACAGGGATATCTTCGTTTTCGTGGGGTTTCCAGCTGAGATATGCATTTTCAGTGATAATCTTCATGATTCTGCTGTTACAAGTGTGCAGAATAACCGAAATCGCTGTTTTCGTGCTTTTGAATGCGAAAAACACGTTTTCTGGTGTTTTCAGCACTCCACAGTGCGTTTGATATGCGGAAACTGCGATATCTTCGGTATCGTTTTGTTTCCAGCTGAGATATGCATTTTCAGTGATAATCTTCATGATTCTGCTGTTTCAAGTGTGCAGAATCACCGAAATCGCTGTTTTCGTGCTCTTGAATGCGAAAAACATTTTTTCTGGTGTTTTCAGCACTCCACAGAGCGATTGACATGCGGAAACTGCGATATCTTCGGAATCGTTGGGTTTCCAGCTGAGATATGCATTTTCGGTGATAATCTTCATCATTCTGCTGTTACAAGTGTGCAGAATCACCGAAATCGCTGTTTTCGTGCTATTGAATGCGAAAAACACGTTTTCTAGTGTTTTCAGCACCCGACAGTGCTTTTGATGTGCGGAAACAGGGATATCTTCGTTATCGTGGGGTTTCCAGCTGAGATATGCAGTTTCAGTGATAATCTTCATGATTCTGCTGTTACAAGTGGGCAGAATCACCGAAATCGCTGTTTGCGTGCTATTGAATGCGAAAAACACGTTTTCTGGTGTTTTCAGCACGCCTGAGAGCGTTTGACAAGCGGAAACTGCGATATCTTCGGTATCGTTGTGGTTTCCAGCTGAGATATGCCATTTCAGTGATAATCTTCATGATTCTGCTGTTACAAGTGGGCAGAATCTCCGAAATCGCTGTTTGCGTGCTATTGAATGCGAAAAACACGTTTTCTGGTGTTTTCAGCAAGCCACAGAGCGTTTGACATGCGGAAACTGCGATATCTTCGGTATCGTTGGGTTTCCAGCTGAGATATGCATTTTCAGTGATAATCTTCATGATTCTGCTGTTACAAGTGTGTAGAATCACCGAAATCGCTGTTTTCGTGCTATTGAATGCGAAAAACACGTCTTCTGGTGTTTTCAGCACGCCACAGAGCGTTTGACATGCGGAAACTGCGATATCTTCGGTATCGTTGGGTTTCCAGCTCAGATATGCATTTTCAGTGATAATCTTCATGATTCTGCTGTTACAAGTGTGCAGAATCACCGAAATCGCTGTTTGCGTGCTATTGAATGCGAAAAACACGTTTTCTGGTGTTTTCAGCACGCCACAGAGCGTTTGTCATGCGGAAACTGCGATATCTTCGGTATCGTTGTTGTTTCCAGCTGAGGTATGCATTTTCAGGGATAATCCTCATGATTCTGCTGTTACAAGTGTGCAGAATCACCGAAATCGCTGTTTTCGTGCTATTGAATGTGAAAAACACTTTTTCTGGTGTTTTCAGCACACCACAGTGCGTTTGATAAGCGGAAACTGCGATATCTTCGGTATCGCTGTTGTTTCCAGCTGAGATATGCATTTTCAGTGATAATCATCATGATTCTGCTGTTACAAGTGTGCAGAATCACCGAAATCGCTGTTTTCGTGCTATTGAAGGCGAAAAACACGTTTTCTGGTGTTTTCAGCACGCCACAGAGCGTTTGACATGCGGAAACTGCGATATCTTCGGTATCGTTGGGTTTCCAGCTCAGATATGCATTTTCAGTGATAATCTTCATGATTCTGCTGTTACAAGTGTGTAGAATCACCGAAATCGCTGTTTTCGTGCTATTGAATGCGAAAAACACGTTTTCTGGTGTTTTCAGCACTCCACAGTGCGTTTGATATACGGAAAGTGCCATATCTTCGGTATCGTTGTTGTTTCCAGCTGAGATATGCATTTTCAGTGATAATCTTCATGATTCTGCTGTTACAAGTGTGCAGAATCACCGAAATCGCTGTTTTAGTGCTATTGAATGCGAAATCACGTTTTCTAGTGTTTTCAGCACCCGACAGTGCGTTTGATGTGCGGAAACAGGGATATCTTCGTTTTCGTGGGGTTTCCAGCTGAGATATGCATTTTCAGTGATAATCATCATGATTCTGCTGTTACAAGTGTGCAGAATCACCGAAATCGCTGTTTTCGTGCTATTGAATGTGAAAAACACTTTTTCTGGTGTTTTCAGCACACCACAGTGCGTTTGATAAGCGGAAACTGCGATATCTTCGGTATCGTTGTTGTTTCCAGCTGAGGTATGCATTTTCAGGGATAATCTTCATGATTCTGCTGTTACAAGTGTGCAGAATCACCGAAATCGCTGTTTTCGTGCTATTGAATGTGAAAAACACTTTTTCTGGTGTTTTCAGCACGCCACAGAGCGATTGACATGTGGAAACTGCGATATCTTCGGTATCGTTGGGTTTCCAGCTGATATATGCATTTTCAGTGATAATCTTCATGATTCTGCTGTTACAAGTGTGCAGAATCACCGAAATCGCTGTTTTAGTGCTATTGAATGCGAAAAACACGTTTTCTGGTGTTTTCAGCACCCGACAGTGCGTTTGATGTGCGGAAACAGGGATATCTTCGTTTTCGTGGGGTTTCCAGCTGAGATATGCATTTTCAGTGATAATCTTCATGATTCTGCTGTTACAAGTGGGCAGAATCACCGAAATCGCTGTTTGCGTGCTATTGAATGCGAAAAACACGTTTTCTGGTGTTTTCAGCACGCCACAGAGCGTTTGACATGCGGAAACTGCGATATCTTCGGTATCGTTGTGGTTTCCAGCTGAGATATGCCATTTCAGTGATAATCTTCATGATTCTGCTGTTACAAGTGGGCAGAATCTCCGAAATCGCTGTTTGCGTGCTATTGAATGCGAAAAACACGTTTTCTGGTGTTTTCAGCACGCCACAGAGCGATTGACATGTGGAAACTGCGATATCTTCGGTATCGTTGGGTTTCCAGCTGAGATATGCATTTTCAGTGATAATCTTCATGATTCTGCTGTTACATGTGTGCAGAATCACCGAAATCGCTGTTTTAGTGCTATTGAATGCGAAAAACACGTTTTCTGGTGTTTTCAGCACCCGACAGTGCGTTTGATGTGCGGAAACAGGGATATCTTCGTTTTCGTGGGGTTTCCAGCTGAGATATGCATTTTAAGTGATAATCATCATGATTCTGCTGTTCCAAGTGTGCAGAATCACCGAAATCGCTGTTTTCGTGCTATTGAATGCGAAAAAGACGTTTTCTGGTGTTTTCAGCACGCCACAGAGCGTTTGACATGCGGAAACTGCAATATCTTCGGTATCGTTGTTGTTTCCAGCTGAGATATGCATTTTCAGTGATAATCTTCATGATTCTGCTGTTACAAGTGGGCAGAATCACCGAAATCGCTGTTTGCGTGCTATTGAATGCGAAAAACACGTTTTCTGGTGTTTTCAGCACGCCACAGAGCGTTTGACATGCGGAAACTGCGATATCTTCGGTATCGTTGTGGTTTCCAGCTGAGATATGCCATTTCAGTGATAATCTTCATGATTCTGCTGTTACAAGTGGGCAGAATCACCGAAATCGCTGTTTGCGTGCTATGGAATGCGAAAAACACGTTTTCTGGTGTTTTCAGCACTCCACAGTGCGTTTGATATGCGGAAACTGCCATATCTTCGGTATCGTTGTTGTTTCCAGCTGAGATATGCATTTTCAGTGATAATCATCATGATTCTGCTGTTACAAGTGTGCAGAATCACCGAAATCGCTGTTTTAGTGCTATTGAATGCGAAAAACACGTTTTCTAGTGTTTTCAGCACCCGACAGTGCGTTTGATGTGCGGAAACAGGGATATCTTCGTTTTCGTGGGGTTTCCAGCTGAGATATGCATATTCAGTGATAATCTTCATGATTCTGCTGTTACAAGTGTGCAGAAACACCGAAATCGCTGTTTACGTGCTTTTGAATGCGAAAAACAGGTTTTCTGGTGTTTTCAGCACTCCACAGTGCGTTTGATATGCGGAAGCTGCCATATCTTCGGTATCGTTGTTGTTTCCAGCTGAGATATGCATTTTCAGTGATAATCTTCATGATTCTGCTGTTACAAGTGTGCAGAATAACCGAAATCGCTGTTTTAGTGCTATTGAATGCGAAAAACACGTTTTCTAGTGTTTTCAGCACCCGACAGTGCGTTTGATGTGCGGAAACAGGGATATCTTTGTTTTCGTGGGGTTTCCAGCAGAGATATGCATTTTCAGTGATAATCTTCATGATTCTGCTGTTACAAGAGTGCAGAAACACCGAAATCGCTGTTTTCGTGCTTTTGATTGCGAAAAACACGTTTTCTGGTGTTTTCAGCACTCCACAGTGCGTTTGATATGCGGAAACTGCGATATCTTCGGTATCGTTGTTGTTTCCAGCTGAGATATGCATTTTCAGTGATAATCTTCATGATTCTGCTGTTACAAGTGTGCAGAATCACCGAAATCGCTGTTTTCGTGCTTTTGAATGCGAAAAACACGTTTTCTAGTGTTTTCAGCACCCGACAGTGCGTTTGATGTGCGGAAACAGGGATATCTTCGTTTTCGTGGGGTTTCCAGCAGAGATATGCATTTTCAGTGATAATCTTCATGATTCTGCTGTTACAAGTGTGCAGAAACACCGATATCGCTGTTTTCGTGCTTTTGATTGCGAAAAACACGTTTTCTGGTGTTTTCAGCACTCCACAGTGCGTTTGATATGCGGAAACTGCGATATCTTCGGTATCGTTGTTGTTTCCAGCTGAGATATGCATTTTCAGTGATAATCTTCATGATTCTGCTGTTACAAGTGAGCAGAATCACCGAAATCGCTGTTTTCGTGCTTTTGAATGCGAAAAACACGTTTTCTGGTGTTTTCAGCACGCCACAGAGCGTTTGACATGCGGAAACTGCGATATCTTCTGTATCGTTGTTGTTTCCAGCTGAGATATGCATTTTCAGTGATAATCTTCATGATTCTGCTGTTACAAGTGTGCAGAATCACCGAAATCGCTGTTTGCGTGCTATCGAATGCGAAAAACACGTTTTCTGGTGTTTTCAGCACGCCACAGAGCGATTGACATGCGGAAACTGCGATATCTTCGGTATCGTTGGGTTTCCAGCTGAGATATGGATTTTCAGTGATAATCTACATGATTCTACTGTTACAAGTGTGCAGAATCACCGAAATCGCTGTTTTCGTGCTATTGAATGCGAAAAACACGTTTTCTGGTGTCTTCAGCACTCCACAGTGCGTTTGATATGCGGAAACTGCCATATCTTCGGTATCGTTGTTGTTTCCAGCTGAGATATGCATTTTCAGTGATAATCTTTATGATTCTGCTGTTACAAGTGTGCAGAATCACCGAAATCGCTGTTTTCGTGCTGTTGAATGCGAAAAACACGTTTTCTGGTGCTTTCAGCACGCCATAGAGCGTTTGACATGCGGAAACTGCGATATCTTCGGTAACGTTGTTTTTTCCAGCTGAGGTATGCATTTTCAGTGATAATCTTCATGATTCTGCTGTTACAAGTGTGCAGAAACACCGAAATCGCTGTTTTCGTGCTTTTGATTGCGAAAAACACGTTTTCTGTTGTTTTCAGCACTCCACAGTGCGTTTGATATGCGGAAACTGCGATATCTTCGGTATTGTTGTTGTTTCCAGCAGAGATATGCATTTTCAGTGATAATCTTCATGATTCTGCTGTTACAAGTGTGCAGAAACACCGAAATCGCTGTTTTCGTGCTTTTGATTGCGAAAAACACGTTTTCTGGTGTTTTCAGCACTCCACAGTGCGTTTGATATGCGGAAACTGCGATATCTTCGGTATCGTTGTTGTTTCCAGCTGAGATATGCATTTTCAGTGATAATCTTCATGATTCTGCTGTTACAAGTGTGCAGAATCACCGAAATCGTTGTTTTCGTGCTTTTGAATGCGAAAAACACGTTTTCTGGTGTTTTCAGAACGCCACAGAGCGTTTGACATGCGGAAACTGCGATATCTTCGGTATCGTTGTTGTTTCCAGCTGAGATATGCATTTTCAGTGATAATCTTCATGATTCTGCTGTTACAAGTGTGCAGAATCACCGAAATCGCTGTTTGCGTGCTATTGAATGCGAAAAACACGTTTTCTGGTGTTTTCAGCACGCCACAGAGCGTTTGACATGCGGAAACTGCGATATCTTCGGTATCGTTTGGTTTCCAGCTGAGATATGGATTTTCAGTGATAATCTTCATGATTCTACTGTTACAAGTGTGCAGAATCACCGAAATCGCTGTTTTCGTGCTATTGAATGCGAAAAACACGTTTTCTGGTGTTTTCAGCACTCCACAGTGCGTTTGATATGCGGAAACTGCCATATCTTCGGTATCGTTGTTGTTTCCAGCTGAGATATGCATTTTCAGTGATAATCTTTATGATTCTGCTGTTACAAGTGTGCAGAATCACCGAAATCGCTGTTTTCGTGCTGTTGAATGCGAAAAACACGTTTTCTGGTGTTTTCAGCACGCCACAGAGCGTTTGACATGCGGAAACTGCGATATCTTCGGTATCGTTGGGTTTCCAGCTGAGATATGGATTTTCAGTGATAATCTTCATGATTCTACTGTTACAAGTGTGCAGAATCACCGAAATCGCTGTTTTCGTGCTATTGAATGCGAAAAACACGTTTTCTGGTGTTTTCAGCACTCCACAGTGCGTTTGATATGCGGAAACTGCCATATCTTCGGTATCGTTGTTGTTTCCAGCTGAGATATGCATTTTCAGTGATAATCTTTATGATTCTGCTGTTACAAGTGTGCAGAATCACCGAAATCGCTGTTTTCGTGCTGTTGAATGCGAAAAACACGTTTTCTGGTGTTTTCAGTACGCCATAGAGCGTTTGACATGCGGAAACTGCGATATCTTCGGTATCGTTGTTTTTTCCATCTGAGATATGCATTTTCAGTGATAATCTTCATGATTCTGCTGTTACAAGTGTGCAGATGTCACGTCCCAGACTGCGCGGATTGGCAAATGTCGAGGATCGCGCACTAAAATGCCGTTCTTTAACGTTCACGCAGCTCGTGCGTCTGCGTCTAACGGGGACTCTCGGTTATTTAGAAAAATGTCGTAATGGCTTCCCTCAATCTCACGATGGCACTGCACTGTAACTCCTCGTTGCTGCAGGCTAGATGATAATAGCGTAGCGGTTGGTATGTGAATCGCGCACTTTGATAATGGGTTATAAGAATTAAATATGGAAATGTAATATTAATAATCACTTTAATATACTTCACGATGTAGGTTATATAAGATATAGAATACAATTGAATATGGTAATAATAATATAATATAAGATATAGGAATACAATGAAATAGTAACACTTGGAAATAGCAATACTTGGAAATAGTAACGATGTGGAAACGCGATGTGTACTCCGGGAGTTCCGGAGTGGAACTTCCTACGCGGTGTGTACCCCGGGAGTTCCGGAGTGGAACTTTTTTGTCTGGGCGTTGCGGAGCTATCTTTATAGAAGTCGGATATGGATGAGGGGTGTGGTAATGGTAAGGATAAGCGAGCGTGGGACTGCTGACTCCGCATACCTCGGGAGAGATAGCGCGAGCGAGCGTGGGACTGCTGACTCTGCATACCTCGGGAGAGATAACGCGAGCTAGCGTGGGACTGCTGACTCTGCATACCTCGGGAGAGATAGCGCGAGCGAGCGTGGGATTGCTGACTCTGGGTAATTGAAGGAAGATAGGAGCTGGAGGATTGGGATGGAACAAGCTGACGGTGCGATCTAGGAATTGAGTCGAGGGATGAGATAGCTGTGGTTGGTGCTTAAGGTTATTAGCTTAGCGACTACGGATATATGCGTGCTTATTGATTATAGGTAAATGGTAATGTAGTGATCGTGCAGAATAGAGGGTAAGGTAGGGAGTTGTCGGTATGGCCGACGTTACACAGAATCACCGAAATCGCTGTTATCGTGCTTTTGAATGCGAAAAACACGTTTTCTGGTGTTTTCAGCACGCCACAGAGCGTTTGACATGCGGAAACTGCGATATCTACGGTATCGTTGCGTTTCCAGCTGAGATATGCATTTTTAGTGATAATCTTCATGATTCTGCTGTTACAAGAGTGCAGAATCACCGAAATCGCTGTTTTAGTGCTAATGAATTCGAAAAACACGTTTTCTGGTGTTTTCAGCACCCGACAGTGCGTTTGATGTGCGGAAACAGGGATATCTTCGTTTTCGTGGGGTTTCCAGCTGAGATATGCATTTTCAGTGATAATCTTCATGATTCTGCTGTTACAAGTGTGCAGAATCACCGAAATAGCTGTTTTCGTGCTATTGAAAGCGAAAAACACGTTTTCTGGTGTTTTCAGCACTCCACAGTGCGTTTGATATGCGGAAACTGCCATATCTTCGGTATCGTTGTTGTATCCAGCTGAGATACGCATTTTCAGTGATAATCTTCATGATTCTGCTGTTACAAGTGTGCAGAATCACCAAAATCGCTGTTTTCGTGCTTTTGAATGCGAAAAACACGTTTTCTGGTGTTTTCAACACTCCACAGTGCGTTTGATATGCGGAAACTGCGATATCTTCGTTATGGTTGGGTTTCCAGCTGAGATATGCATTTTCAGTGATAATCTTCATGATTCTGCTGTTACAAGTGTGCAGAATCACCGAAATCGCTGTTTTCGTGATATTGAATGTGAAAAACACGTTTTCTGGTGTTTTCAGCACTCCATAGTGCGTTTGATATGCGGAAACTGCGATATCTTCGGTATCGCTGTTGTTTCCAGCTGAGATATGCATTTTTAGTGATAATCTTCATGATTCTGCTGTTACAAGTGTGCAGAATAACCGAAATCGCTGTTTTCGTGCTATTGAATGCGAAAAACACGTTTTCTAGTGTTTTCAGCACCCGACAGTGCGTTTGATGTGCGGAAAGCGGGATATCTTCGTTTTCGTGGGGTTTCCAGCTGAGATATGCATTTTCAGTGATAATCTTCATGATTCTGCTGTTACAAGTGTGCAGAAACACCGAAATCGCTGTTTTCGTGCTTTTGAATGCGAAAAACACGTTTTCTGGTGTTTTCAGTACTCCACAGTGCGTTTGATATGCGGAAACTGCGATATCTTCGGTGTCGTTGTTGTTTCCAGCTGAGATATGCATATTCAGTGATAATCTTCATGATTCTGCTGTTACAAGTGTACAGAATCACCGAAATCGCTGTTTGCGTGCTATTGAATGCGAAAAACACGTTTTCTGGTGTTTTCAGCACGCCACAGAGCGTTTGACATGCGGAAACTGCGATATCTTCGGTATCGTTGGGTTTCCAGCTGAGATATGGATTTTCAGTGATAATCTTCATGATTCTGCTGTTACAAGTGTGCAGAATCACCGAAATCGCTGTTTTCGTGCAATAGAATGCGAAAAACACGTCTTCTAGTGTTTTGAGCACCCGACAGTGCGTTTGATGTGCGGAAACCGGGAAATCTTCGTTTTCGTTGGGTTTCCAGCTGAGATATGCATTTTCAGTGATAATCTTCATGATTCTGCTGTTACAAGAGTGCAGAATCACCGAAATCGCTGTTTTAGTGCTATTGAATGCGAAAAACACGTTTTCTGGTGTTTTCAGCACTCCACAGTGCGTTTGATATGCGGAAACTGCCATATCTTCGGTATCGTTGTTGTTTCCAGCTGAGATATGCATTTTCTACGATAATCTTCGAGTTTCTTCTGTGACAAGTGTGCAGAATCACCAAAATCGCTGTTTTCGTGCTTTTGAATGCGAAAAACACGTTTTCTGGTGTTTTCAGCACTCCACAGTGCGTTTGATATGCGGAAACTGCGATATCTTCGGTATGGTTGGGTTTCCAGCTGAGATATGCATTTTCAGTGATAATCTTCATGATGCTGCTGTTACAAGTGTGCAGAATCACCGAAATCGCTGTTTTCGTGATATTGAATGTGAAAAACACGTTATCTGGTGTTTTCAGCACTCCATAGTGCGTTTGATATGCGGAAACTGCGATATCTTCGGTATCGTTGTTGTTTCCAGCTGAGATATGCATTTTCAGTGATAATCTTCATGATTCTGCTGTTACAAGTGTGCAGAATCACCAAAATCGCTGTTTTCGTGCTATTGAATGCGAAAAACACGTTTTCTGGTGTTTTCAGCACACCACAGAGCGTTTGACATGCGGAAACTGCGATATCTTCGGTGTCGTTGTTGTTTCCAGCTGAGATATGCATTTTCAGTGATAATCTTCATGATTCTGCTGTTACAAGTGTGCAGAATAACCGAAATCGCTGTTTTCGTGCTATTGAATGCGAAAAACACGTTTTCTAGTGTTTTCAGCACCCGACAGTGCGTTTGATGTGCGGAAACAGGGATATCTTCGTTTTCGTGGGGTTTCCAGCTGAGATATGCATTTTCAGTGATAATCTTCATGATTCTGCTGTTACAAGTGTGCTGAAACACCGAAATCGCTGTTTTTCGTGCTTTTGAATGCGAAAAACACGTTTTCCGGTGTTTTCAGTACTCCACAGTGCGTTTGATATGCGGAAACTGCGATATCTTCGGTGTCGTTGTTGTTTCCAGCTGAGATATGCATTTTCAGTGATAATCTTCATGATTCTGCTGTTACAAGTGTGCAGAATAACCGAAATCGCTGTTTTCGTGCTATTGAATGCGAAAAACACGTTTTCTGGTGTTTTCAGCACACCACAGAGCGTTTGACATGCGGAAACTGCGATATCTTCGGTGTCGTTGTTGTTTCCAGCTGAGATATGCATTTTCAGTGATAATCTTCATGATTCTGCTGTTACAAGTGTGCAGAATCACCGAAATCGCTGTTTTCGTGCTATTGAATGCGAAAAACACGTTTTCTAGTGTTTTCAGCACCCGACAGTGCGTTTGATGTGCGGAAACAGGGATATCTTCGTTTTCGTGGGGTTTCCAGCTGAGATATGCATTTTCAGTGATAATCTTCATGATTCTGCTGTTACAAGTGTGCAGAATCACCAAAATCGCTGTTTTCGTGATATTGAATGTGAAAAACACGTTATCTGGTGTTTTCAGCACTCCATAGTGCGTTTGATATGCGGAAACTGCGATATCTTCGGTGTCGTTGTTGTTTCCAGCTGAGATATGCATTTTCAGTGATAATCTTCATGATTCTGCTGTTACAAGTGTGCAGAATAACCGAAATCGCTGTTTTTCGTGCTTTTGAATGCGAAAAACACGTTGTCTGGTGTTTTCAGCACTCCACAGTGCGTTTGATATGCGGAAACTGCGATATCTTCGGTATCGCTGTTGTCTCCAGCTGAGATATGCATTTTCAATGATAATCTTCATGATTCTGCTGTTACAAGTGTGCAGAATCACCGAAATCGCTGTTTTCGTGCTTTTGAAGGCGAAAAACACGTTTTCTGGTGTTTTCAGCACGCCACAGAGCGTTTGACATGCTGAAACTGCGATATCTTCGGTATCGTTGTTGTTTCCAGCTGAGAGATGCATTTTCAGTGATAATCTACATGATTCTGCTGTTACAAGTGTGCAGAATCACCGAAATCGGTTTTCGTGCTATTGAATGCGAAAAACACGTTTTCTGGTGTTTTCAGCACTCCACAGTGCGTTTGATATGCGGAAACTGCGATATCTTCGGTATCGCTGTTGTCTCCAGCTGAGATATGCATTTTCAATGATAATCTTCATGATTCTGCTGTTACAAGTGTGCAGAATAACCGAAATCGCTGTTTTTCGTGCTTTTGAATGCGAAAAACACGTTTTCTGGTGTTTTCAGTACTCCACAGTGCGTTTGATATGCGGAAACTGCGATATCTTCGGTGTCGTTGTTGTTTCCAGCTGAGATATGCATTTTCAGTGATAATCTTCATGAATCTGCTGTTACAAGTGTGCAGAATCACCGAAATCGCTGTTTTCGTGCTATTGAATGTGAAAAACACGTTTTCTGGTGTTTTCAGCACTCCACAGTGCGTTTGATATGCGGAAACTGCGATATCTTCGGTATCGCTGTTGTCTCCAGCTGAGATATGCATTTTCAATGATAATCTTCATGATTCTGCTGTTACAAGTGTGCAGAATCACCGAAATCGCTGTTTTCGTGCTTTTGAAGGCGAAAAACACGTTTTCTGGTGTTTTCAGCACGCCACAGAGCGTTTGACATGCTGAAACTGCGATATCTTCGGTATCGTTGTTGTTTCCAGCTGAGAGATGCATTTTCCGTGATAATCTTCATGATTCTGCTGTTACAAGTGTGCAGAATCACCGAAATCGCTGTTTTCGTGATATTGAATGTGAAAAACACGTTTTCTGGTGTTTTCAGCACTCCATAGTGCGTTTGTTATGCGGAAACTGCGATATCTTCGGTATCGTTGTTGTTTCCAGCTGAGATATGCATTTTCAGTGATAATCTTCATGATTCTGCTGTTACAAGTGTGCAGAATCACCGAAATCGCTGTTTTCGTGCTTTTGAATGCGAAAAACACGTTTTCTGGTGTTTTCAGCACGCCACAGAGCGTTTGACATGCGGAAACTGCGATATCTTCGGTATCGTTGTTGTTTCCAGCTGAGATATGCATTTTCAGTGATAATCTTCATGATTCTGCTGTTACAAGTGTGCAGAATCACCAAAATCGCTGTTTTCGTGCTTTTGAATGCGAAAAACACGTCTGCTAGTGTTTTGAGCACCCGACAGTGCGTTTGATGTGCGGAAACCGGGATATCTTCGTTTTCGTTGGGTTTCCAGCTGAGATATGCATTTTCAGTGATAATCTACATGATTCTGCTGTTACAAGTGTGCAGAATCACCGAAATCGGTTTTCGTGCTATTGAATGCGAAAAACACGTTTTCTGGTGTTTTCAGCACTCCACAGTGCGTTTGATATGCGGAAACTGCCATATCTTCGGTATCGTTGTTGTTTCCAGCTGAGATATGCATTTTCAGTGATAATCTTCATGATTCTGCTGTTACAAGTGTGCAGAATCACCGAAATTGCTGTTTTCTTGCTTTTGAATGCGAAAAACACGTTTTCTGGTGTTTTCAGTACTCCACAGTGCGTTTGATATGCGGAAACTGCGATGTCTTCGGTGTCGTTGTTGTTTCCAGCTGAGATATGAATTTTCAGTGATAATCTACATGATTCTGCTGTTACAAGTGTGCAGAATCACCGAAATCGGTTTTCGTGCTATTGAATGTGAAAAACACGTTTTCTGGTGTTTTCAGCACTCCACAGTGCGTTTGATATGCGGAAACTGCGATATCTTCGGTATCGCTGTTGTCTCCAGCTGAGATATGCATTTTCAGTGATAATCTTCATGATTCTGCTGTTACAAGTGTGCAGAATCACCGAAATCGCTGTTTTCGTGCAATAGAATGCGAAAAACACGTCTTCTAGTGTTTTGAGCACCCGACAGTGCGTTTGATGTGCGGAAACCGGGATATCTTCGTTTTCGTTGGGTTTCCAGCTGAGATATGCATTTTCAGTGATAATCTTCATGATTCTGCTGTTACAAGAGTGCAGAATCACCGAAATCGCTGTTTTAGTGCTATTGAATGCGAAAAACACGTTTTCTGGTGTTTTCAGCACTCCACAGTGCGTTTGATATGCGGAAACTGCCATATCTTCGGTATCGTTGTTGTTTCCCGCTGAGATATGCATTTTCTACGATAATCTTCGAGTTTCTTCTGTGACAAGTGTGCAGAATCACCAAAATCGCTGTTTTCGTGCTTTTGAATGCGAAAAACACGTTTTCTGGTGTTTTCAGCACTCCACAGTGCGTTTGATATGCGGAAACTGCGATATCTTCGGTATGGTTGGGTTTCCAGCTGAGATATGCATTTTCAGTGATAATCTTCATGATTCTGCTGTTACAAGTGTGCAGAATCACCGAAATTGCTGTTTTCGTGCTATTGAATGCGAAAAACACGTTTTCTGGTGTTTTCAGCACACCACAGAGCGTTTGACATGCGGAAACTGCGATAACTTCGGTATCGCTGTTGTCTCCAGCTGAGATATGCATTTTCAGTGATAATCTTCATGATTCTGCTGTTACAAGTGTGCAGAATCACCGAAATCGCTGTTTTCGTGCTATTGAATGCGAAAAACACGATTTCTGGTGTTTTCAGCACTCCACAGTGCGTTTGATATGCGGAAACTGCGATATCTTCGGTATCGCTGTTGTCTCCAGCTTAGATATGCATTTTCAGTGATAATCTTCATGCTTCTGCTGTTACAAGTGTGCAGAATCACCGAAATCGCTGTTTTCGTGCTATTGAATGCGAAAAACACGTTTTCTGGTGTTTTCAGCACGCCACAGAGCGTTTGACATGCGGAAACTGCGATATCTTCGGTATCGTTGGGTTTCCAGCTGAGATATGCATTTTCAGTGATAATCTTCATGATTCTGCTGTTACAAGTGTGCAGAATCACCGAAATCGCTGTTTTCGTGCTATTGAATGCGAAAAACATGTTTTCTGGTGTTTTCAGCACTCCACAGAGCGTTTGACATGAGGAAACTGCGATATCTTCGGTATCGTTGGGTTTCCAGCTGAGATATGCATTTTCAGTGATAATCTTCATGATTCTACTGTTACAAGTGTGCAGAATCACCGAAATCGCTGTTTTCGTGCTGTTGAATGCGAAAAACACGTTTTCAAGTGGTTTCAGCACCCGACAGTGCTTTTGATGTGCGGAAACAGGGATATCTTCGTTTTCGTGGGGTTTCCAGCTGAGATATGCATTTTCAGTGATAATCTTCATGATTCTGCTGTTACAAGTGTGCAGAATAACCGAAATCGCTGTTTTCGTGCTTTTGAATGCGAAAAACACGTTTTCTGGTGCTTTCAGCACTCCACAGTGCGTTTGATATGCGGAAACTGCGATATCTTCGGTATCGTTGTTGTTTCCAGCTGAGATATGCATTTTCAGTGATAATCTTCATGATTCTGCTGTTGCAAGTGTGCAGAATCACCGAAATCGCTGTTTTCGTGCAATTGAATGCGAAAAACACGTTTTCTGGTGTTTTCAGCACTCCACAGTGCGTTTGATATGCGGAAACAGCGATATCTTCGGTATCGTTGTTGTTTCCAGCTGAGATATGCATTTTCAGTGATAATCTTCATGATTCTGCTGTTACAAGTGTGCAGAATCACCGAAATCGCTGTTTTCGTGCTATTGAATGCGAAAAACACGTTTTATGGTGTTCTCAGCACTCCACAGTGCGTTTGATATGCGGAAACTGGCATATCTTCGGTATCGTTGTTGGTTCCAGCGGAGATATGCATTTTCAGTGATAATCTTCATGATTCTGCTGTTACAAGTGTGCAGAATCACCGAAATCGCTGTTTTCGTGCTATTGAATGCGAAAAACACGTTTTCTAGTGTTTTCAGCACCCGACAGTGCGTTTGATATGCGGAAACTGCGATGTCTTCGTTTTCGTGGGGTTGCCAGCTGAGACATGCATTTTTTACGATAATCTTTGGGCTTCTTCTGCCAGATGTATGCAGAATCACCGAAATCGCTGTTTTCGTGCTATTGAATGCGAAAAACATGTTTTCTGGTGTTTTCAGCACTCCACAGAGCGTTTGACATGCGGAAACTGCGATATCTTCGGAATCGTTGGGTTTCCAGCTGAGATATGCATTTTCAGTGATAATCTTCATGATTCTGCGGTTACAAGTGTGCAGAATCACCGAAAAAGCTGTTTTCGTGCTATTGAATGCGAAAAACATGTTTTCTGGTGTTTTCAGCACGCCACAGAGCGTTTGACATGCGGAAACTGCGATATCTTCGGTATCGTTGGGTTTCCAGCTGAGATATGCATTTTCAGTGATAATCTTCATGATTCTGCTGTTACAAGTGTGCAGAATCACCGAAATCGCTGTTTTCGTGCTATTGAATGCGAAAAACATGTTTTCTGGTGTTTTCAGCACTCCACAGAGCGTTTGACATGAGGAAACTGCGATATCTTCGGTATCGTTGGGTTTCCAGCTGAGATATGCATTTTCAGTGATAATCTTCATGATTCTACTGTTACAAGTGTGCAGAATCACCGAAATCGCTGTTTTCGTGCTGTTGAATGCGAAAAACACGTTTTCAAGTGGTTTCAGCACCCGACAGTGCTTTTGATGTGCGGAAACAGGGATATCTTCGTTTTCGTGGGGTTTCCAGCTGAGATATGCATTTTCAGTGATAATCTTCATGATTCTGCTGTTACAAGTGTGCAGAATAACCGAAATCGCTGTTTTCGTGCTTTTGAATGCGAAAAACACGTTTTCTGGTGCTTTCAGCACTCCACAGTGCGTTTGATATGCGGAAACTGCGATATCTTCGGTATCGTTGTTGTTTCCAGCTGAGATATGCATTTTCAGTGATAATCTTCATGATTCTGCTGTTGCAAGTGTGCAGAATCACCGAAATCGCTGTTTTCGTGCAATTGAATGCGAAAAACACGTTTTCTGGTGTTTTCAGCACTCCACAGTGCGTTTGATATGCGGAAACAGGGATATCTTCGGTATTGTAGTTGTTTCCAGCAGAGATATGCATTTTCAGTGAGAATCTTCATGATTCTGCTGTTACAAGTGTGCAGAATCACAGAAATCGCTGTTTTCGTGCTATTGAATTCGAAAAACACGTTTTCTGGAGTTTTCAGCACTCCACAGAGCGTCTGACATGCGGAAACTGCGATATCTGCGGTATCGTTGTTGTTTCCAGCCGAGATATGCATTTTCAGTGATAATCTTCATGATTCTGCTGTTACAAGTGTGCAGAATCACCGAAATCGCTGTTTTCGTGCTATTGAATGCGAAAAACACGTTTTCTGGTGTTTTCAGCACTCCACAGTGCGTTTGATATTCGGAAACTGCCATATCTTCGGTATCGTTGTTGTTTCCAGCGGAGATATGCATTTTCAGTGATAATCTTCATGATTCTGCCGTTACAAGTGTGCAGAATCACCGATATCGCTGTTTTCGTGCTATTGAATGCGAAAACCACGTTTTCTAGTGTTTTCAGCACCCGACAGTGCTTTTGATGTGCGGAAACTGCGATATCTTCGGTATCGTTGTTGTTTCCAGCTGAGATATGCATTTTCTACGATAATCTTAGAATTTCTTCTGTGACAAGTGTGCAGAATCACAGAAATCGCTGGTTTCGTGCTATTGAATGCGAATAACACGTTTTCTGGTGTTTTCAGCTCTCCACAGTGCGTTTGATATGCGGAAACTGCCATATCTTCGGTATCGTTGTTGTTTCCAGCTGAGATATGCATTTTCAGTGATAATCTTCATGATTCTGCTGTTACAAGTGTGCAGAATCACCGAAATCGCTGTTTTCGTGCTATTGAATGCGAAAAACACGTTTTCTGGTGTTTTCAGCACGCCACAGAGCGTTTGACATGCGGAAACTGCGATATCTTCGGTATCGTTGGGTTTCCAGCTGAGATATGCATTTTCAGTTATAATCTTCATGATTCTGCTGTTACAAGTGTGCAGAATCACCGAAATCGCTGTTTTCGTGCTATTGAATGTGAAAAATACGTTTTCTGGTGTTTTCAGCACTCCACCGTGCGTTTGATATGCGGAAACTGCGATATCTTCGGTATCGTTGGGTTTCCAGCTGAGATATGCATTTTCAGTGATAATCTTCATGATTCTACTGTTACAAGTGTGCAGAATCACAGAAATCGCTGTTTTCGTGCTATTGAATGCGAAAAACACGTTTTCTGGTGTTTTCAGCACTCCACAGAGCGTCTGACATGCGGAAACTGCGATATCTGCGGTATCGTTGTTGTTTCCAGCCGAGATATGCATTTTCAGTGATAATCTTCATGATTCTGCTGTTACAAGTGTGCAGAATCACCGAAATCGCTGTTTTCGTGCTCTTGAATGCGAAAAACATGTTTTCTGGTGTTTTCAGCACTCCACAGATCGTTTGACATGCGGAAACTGCGATATTTTCGGTTTCGTTTCTGTTCCAGCTGAGATATGCATTTTCTGTGAGAATCTTCATGATTCTGCTGTTACCAGTGTGCAGAATCACCGAAATCGCTGTTTTCGTGCTATTGAATGCGAAAAACACGTTTCCTGTTGTTTTCAGCTCTCCACAGTGCGTTTGATATGCGGAAACTGCCATATCTTCGGTATCGTTGATGTTTCCAGCTGAGATATGCATTTTCAGTGATAATCTTCATGATTCTGCTGTTACAAGTGTGCAGAATCACCGAAATCGCTGTTTTCGTGCTATTGAATGCGAAAAACACGTTTTCTGGTGTTTTCAGCACGCCACAGAGCGTTTGACATGCGGAAACTGCGATATCTTCGGTATCGTTGGGTTTCCAGCTGAGATATGCATTTTCAGTGATAATCTTCATGATTCTGCTATTACAAGTGTGCAGAATCACCGAAATCGCTGTTTTCGTGCTATTGAATGCGAAAAACACGTTTTCTGTTGTTTTCAGCTCTCACAGTGCGTTTGATATGCGGAAACTGCGATATCTTCGGTATCGTTGTTGTTTCCAGCTGAGATATGCATTTTCTACGATAATCTTAGAATTTCTTCTGTGACAAGTGTGCAGAATCACAGAAATCGCTGGATTCGTGCTATTGAATGCGAAAAACACGTTTTCTGGAGTTTTAAGCACTCCACAGAGCGTCTGACATGCGGAAACTGCGATATTTTCGGTTTCGTTGGGTTCCAGCTGAGATATGCATTTTCAGTGATAATCTTCATGATTCTGCGGTTACAAGCGTGCAGAATCACCGAAATCGCTGTTTTCGTGCTATTGAATGCGAAAAACATGTTTTCTGGTGTTTTCAGCACTCCACAGAGCGTTTGACATGAGGAAACTGCGATATCTTCGGTATCGTTGGGTTTCCAGCTGAGATATGCATTTTCAGTGATAATCTTCATGATTCTACTGTTACAAGTGTGCAGAATCACCGAAATCGCTGTTTTCGTGCTGTTGAATGCGAAAAACACGTTTTCAAGTGGTTTCAGCACCCGACAGTGCTTTTGATGTGCGGAAACAGGGATATCTTCGTTTTCGTGGGGTTTCCAGCTGAGATATGCATTTTCAGTGATAATCTTCATGATTCTGCTGTTACAAGTGTGCAGAATAACCGAAATCGCTGTTTTCGTGCTTTTGAATGCGAAAAACACGTTTTCAAGTGGTTTCAGCACCCGACAGTGCTTTTGATGTGCGGAAACAGGGATATCTTCGTTTTCGTGGGGTTTCCAGCTGAGATATGCATTTTCAGTGATAATCTTCATGATTCTGCTGTTACAAGTGTGCAGAATAACCGAAATCGCTGTTTTCGTGCTTTTGAATGCGAAAAACACGTTTTATGGTGTTCTCAGCACTCCACAGTGCGTTTGATATGCGGAAACTGGCATATCTTCGGTATCGTTGTTGGTTCCAGCGGAGATATGCATTTTCAGTGATAATCTTCATGATTCTGCTGTTACAAGTGTGCAGAATCACCGAAATCGCTGTTTTCGTGCTATTGAATGCGAAAAACACGTTTTCTAGTGTTTTCAGCACCCGACAGTGCGTTTGATATGCGGAAACTGCGATGTCTTCGTTTTCGTGGGGTTGCCAGCTGAGACATGCATTTTTTACGATAATCTTTGGGCTTCTTCTGCCAGATGTATGCAGAATCACCGAAATCGCTGTTTTCGTGCTATTGAATGCGAAAAACATGTTTTCTGGTGTTTTCAGCACTCCACAGAGCGTTTGACATGCGGAAACTGCGATATCTTCGGAATCGTTGGGTTTCCAGCTGAGATATGCATTTTCAGTGATAATCTTCATGATTCTGCGGTTACAAGTGTGCAGAATCACCGAAAAAGCTGTTTTCGTGCTATTGAATGCGAAAAACATGTTTTCTGGTGTTTTCAGCACGCCACAGAGCGTTTGACATGCGGAAACTGCGATATCTTCGGTATCGTTGGGTTTCCAGCTGAGATATGCATTTTCAGTGATAATCTTCATGATTCTGCTGTTACAAGTGTGCAGAATCACCGAAATCGCTGTTTTCGTGCTATTGAATGCGAAAAACATGTTTTCTGGTGTTTTCAGCACTCCACAGAGCGTTTGACATGAGGAAACTGCGATATCTTCGGTATCGTTGGGTTTCCAGCTGAGATATGCATTTTCAGTGATAATCTTCATGATTCTACTGTTACAAGTGTGCAGAATCACCGAAATCGCTGTTTTCGTGCTGTTGAATGCGAAAAACACGTTTTCAAGTGGTTTCAGCACCCGACAGTGCTTTTGATGTGCGGAAACAGGGATATCTTCGTTTTCGTGGGGTTTCCAGCTGAGATATGCATTTTCAGTGATAATCTTCATGATTCTGCTGTTACAAGTGTGCAGAATAACCGAAATCGCTGTTTTCGTGCTTTTGAATGCGAAAAACACGTTTTCTGGTGCTTTCAGCACTCCACAGTGCGTTTGATATGCGGAAACTGCGATATCTTCGGTATCGTTGTTGTTTCCAGCTGAGATATGCATTTTCAGTGATAATCTTCATGATTCTGCTGTTGCAAGTGTGCAGAATCACCGAAATCGCTGTTTTCGTGCAATTGAATGCGAAAAACACGTTTTCTGGTGTTTTCAGCACTCCACAGTGCGTTTGATATGCGGAAACAGGGATATCTTCGGTATTGTAGTTGTTTCCAGCAGAGATATGCATTTTCAGTGAGAATCTTCATGATTCTGCTGTTACAAGTGTGCAGAATCACAGAAATCGCTGTTTTCGTGCTATTGAATTCGAAAAACACGTTTTCTGGAGTTTTCAGCACTCCACAGAGCGTCTGACATGCGGAAACTGCGATATCTGCGGTATCGTTGTTGTTTCCAGCCGAGATATGCATTTTCAGTGATAATCTTCATGATTCTGCTGTTACAAGTGTGCAGAATCACCGAAATCGCTGTTTTCGTGCTATTGAATGCGAAAAACACGTTTTCTGGTGTTTTCAGCACTCCACAGTGCGTTTGATATTCGGAAACTGCCATATCTTCGGTATCGTTGTTGTTTCCAGCGGAGATATGCATTTTCAGTGATAATCTTCATGATTCTGCCGTTACAAGTGTGCAGAATCACCGATATCGCTGTTTTCGTGCTATTGAATGCGAAAACCACGTTTTCTAGTGTTTTCAGCACCCGACAGTGCTTTTGATGTGCGGAAACTGCGATATCTTCGGTATCGTTGTTGTTTCCAGCTGAGATATGCATTTTCTACGATAATCTTAGAATTTCTTCTGTGACAAGTGTGCAGAATCACAGAAATCGCTGGTTTCGTGCTATTGAATGCGAATAACACGTTTTCTGGTGTTTTCAGCTCTCCACAGTGCGTTTGATATGCGGAAACTGCCATATCTTCGGTATCGTTGTTGTTTCCAGCTGAGATATGCATTTTCAGTGATAATCTTCATGATTCTGCTGTTACAAGTGTGCAGAATCACCGAAATCGCTGTTTTCGTGCTATTGAATGCGAAAAACACGTTTTCTGGTGTTTTCAGCACGCCACAGAGCGTTTGACATGCGGAAACTGCGATATCTTCGGTATCGTTGGGTTTCCAGCTGAGATATGCATTTTCAGTTATAATCTTCATGATTCTGCTGTTACAAGTGTGCAGAATCACCGAAATCGCTGTTTTCGTGCTATTGAATGTGAAAAATACGTTTTCTGGTGTTTTCAGCACTCCACCGTGCGTTTGATATGCGGAAACTGCGATATCTTCGGTATCGTTGGGTTTCCAGCTGAGATATGCATTTTCAGTGATAATCTTCATGATTCTACTGTTACAAGTGTGCAGAATCACAGAAATCGCTGTTTTCGTGCTATTGAATGCGAAAAACACGTTTTCTGGTGTTTTCAGCACTCCACAGAGCGTCTGACATGCGGAAACTGCGATATCTGCGGTATCGTTGTTGTTTCCAGCCGAGATATGCATTTTCAGTGATAATCTTCATGATTCTGCTGTTACAAGTGTGCAGAATCACCGAAATCGCTGTTTTCGTGCTCTTGAATGCGAAAAACATGTTTTCTGGTGTTTTCAGCACTCCACAGATCGTTTGACATGCGGAAACTGCGATATTTTCGGTTTCGTTTCTGTTCCAGCTGAGATATGCATTTTCTGTGAGAATCTTCATGATTCTGCTGTTACCAGTGTGCAGAATCACCGAAATCGCTGTTTTCGTGCTATTGAATGCGAAAAACACGTTTCCTGTTGTTTTCAGCTCTCCACAGTGCGTTTGATATGCGGAAACTGCCATATCTTCGGTATCGTTGATGTTTCCAGCTGAGATATGCATTTTCAGTGATAATCTTCATGATTCTGCTGTTACAAGTGTGCAGAATCACCGAAATCGCTGTTTTCGTGCTATTGAATGCGAAAAACACGTTTTCTGGTGTTTTCAGCACGCCACAGAGCGTTTGACATGCGGAAACTGCGATATCTTCGGTATCGTTGGGTTTCCAGCTGAGATATGCATTTTCAGTGATAATCTTCATGATTCTGCTATTACAAGTGTGCAGAATCACCGAAATCGCTGTTTTCGTGCTATTGAATGCGAAAAACACGTTTTCTGTTGTTTTCAGCTCTCACAGTGCGTTTGATATGCGGAAACTGCGATATCTTCGGTATCGTTGTTGTTTCCAGCTGAGATATGCATTTTCTACGATAATCTTAGAATTTCTTCTGTGACAAGTGTGCAGAATCACAGAAATCGCTGGATTCGTGCTATTGAATGCGAAAAACACGTTTTCTGGAGTTTTAAGCACTCCACAGAGCGTCTGACATGCGGAAACTGCGATATTTTCGGTTTCGTTGGGTTCCAGCTGAGATATGCATTTTCAGTGATAATCTTCATGATTCTGCGGTTACAAGCGTGCAGAATCACCGAAATCGCTGTTTTCGTGCTATTGAATGCGAAAAACATGTTTTCTGGTGTTTTCAGCACTCCACAGAGCGTTTGACATGAGGAAACTGCGATATCTTCGGTATCGTTGGGTTTCCAGCTGAGATATGCATTTTCAGTGATAATCTTCATGATTCTACTGTTACAAGTGTGCAGAATCACCGAAATCGCTGTTTTCGTGCTGTTGAATGCGAAAAACACGTTTTCAAGTGGTTTCAGCACCCGACAGTGCTTTTGATGTGCGGAAACAGGGATATCTTCGTTTTCGTGGGGTTTCCAGCTGAGATATGCATTTTCAGTGATAATCTTCATGATTCTGCTGTTACAAGTGTGCAGAATAACCGAAATCGCTGTTTTCGTGCTTTTGAATGCGAAAAACACGTTTTCTGGTGCTTTCAGCACTCCACAGTGCGTTTGATATGCGGAAACTGCGATATCTTCGGTATCGTTGTTGTTTCCAGCTGAGATATGCATTTTCAGTGATATTCTTCATGATTCTGCTGTTGCAAGTGTGCAGAATCACCGAAATCGCGGTTTTCGTGCAATTGAATGCGAAAAACACGTTTTCTGGTGTTTTCAGCACTCCACAGTGCGTTTGATATGCGGAAACTGCCATATCTTCGGTATCGTTGTTGTTTCCAGCTGAGATTTGCATTTTCAGTAATAATCTTCATGATTCTGCTGTTACAAGTGTGCAGAATCACCGAAATCGCTGTTTTCGTGCTATTGAATGCGAAAAACACGTTTTCTGGTGTTTTCAGCACTCCACAGTGCGTTTGATATTCGGAAACTGCCATATCTTCGGTATCGTTGTTGTTTCCAGCGGAGATATGCATTTTCAGTGATAATCTTCATGATTCTGCCGTTACAAGTGTGCAGAATCACCGATATCGCTGTTTTCGTGCTATTGAATGCGAAAACCACGTTTTCTAGTGTTTTCAGCACCCGACAGTGCTTTTGATGTGCGGAAACTGCGATATCTTCGGTATCTATGTTGTTTCCAGCTGAGATATGTATTTTCAGTGATAATGTTCATGATTCTGCTGTTACAAGTGTGCAGAATCACCGAAATCGCTGTTTTCGTGCTATTGAATGTGAAAAATACGTTTTCTGGTGTTTTCAGCACTCCACAGTGCGTTTGATATGCGGAAACTGCGATATCTTCGGTATCGCTGTGGTTTCCAGCTGAGATATGCATTTTCAGTGATAATTTTCTAATTTCTTCTGTGACAAGTGTGCAGAATCACAGAAATCGCTGTTTGCGTGCTATTGAATGCGAAAAACACGTTTTCTGGTGTTTTCAGCACTCCACAGAGCGTCTGACATGCGCAAACTGCGATATCTTCGGTATCGTTGTTGTTTCCAGCTGAGATATGCATTTTCAGTGATAATCTTCATGATTCTGCTGTTACAAGTATGCAGAATCACAGAAATCGCTGTTTTCGTGCTATTGAATTCGAAAAACACGTTTTCTGGTGTTTTCAGCACTCCACAGAGCGTCTGACATGCGGAAACTGCGATATCTGCGGTATCGTTGTTGTTTCCAGCCGAGATATGCATTTTCAGTGATAATCTTCATGATTCTGCTGTTACAAGTGTGCAGAATCACCGAAATCGCTGTTTTCGTGCTTTTGAATGCGAAAAACACGCTTTCTGGTGTTTTCAGCACTCCACAGTGCGTTTGATATGCGGAAACTGCCATATCTTCGGTATCGTTGTTGTTTCTAGCTGAGATATGCATTTTCATTGATAATCTTCATGATTCTGCTGTTACAAGTGTGCAGAATCACCGAAATCGCTGTTTTCGTGCTATTGAATGCGAAAAACACGTTTTCTGGTGTTTTCCGCACTCCACAGTGCGTTTGATATGCGGAAACAGCGATATCTTCGTTTTCGTGGGGATTCCAGCTGAGATTTGCATTTTCTACGATAATCTTGGATATTCCTCTGTGAGAAGTATGCAGAATCACCGAAATCGCTGTTTTCGTGCTATTGAATGCGAAAAACACGTTTCCGGGTGCTTTTCAGCGCTCCACAGTGCGTTTGACATACGTAAACTGCGATATCTTCGGTATCGTTGGTTTTCCAAATGAGATATGCATTTTTTACGTTAATCTCGGATATTCTTCTGTGGGAAGTATGCAGAATCACCGAAATCGCTGTTTTCGTGCTATTGTATGCGCAAAACACGTTTCCGGGTGCTTTTCGGCGCTCCGCAGTGCGTTTGATATGCGGAAACTGCCATATCTTCGGTATCGTTGTTGTTTCTAGCTGAGATATGCATTTTCTGTGATAATGTTCATGATTCTGCTGTTACAAGTATGCAGAATCACCGAAATCGCTGTTTTCGTGCTGTTGAATGCGAAAAACACGTTTCCTGGTGTTTTCAGCTCTCCACAGTGCGTTTGATATGCGGAAACTGCGATATCTTCGGTATCGTTGTTGTTTCCAGCTGAGATATGCATTTTCTACGATAATCTTAGAATTTCTTCTGTGACAAGTGTGCAGAATCACAGAAATCGCTGGTTTCGTGCTATTGAATGCGAAAAACACGTTTCCTGGTGTTTTCAGCACTCCACAGAGCGTCTGACATGCGGAAACTGCGATATTTTCGGTTTCGTTGGGTTCCAGCTGAGATATGCATTTTCTGTGAGAATCTTCATGATTCTGCTGTTACAAGTGTGCATAATCACCGATATCGCTGTTTTCGTGCTATTGAATGCGAATAACACGTTTTCTGGTGTTTTCAGCTCTCCACAGTGCGTTTGATATGCGGAAACTGCCATATCTTCGGTATCGTTGTTGTTTCCAGCTGAGATATGCATTTTCAGTGATAATCTTCATGATTCTGCTGTTACAAGTGTGCAGAATCACCGAAATCGCTGTTTTCGTGCTATTGAATGCGAAAAACACGTTTTCTGGTGTTTTCAGCACGCCACAGAGCGTTTGACATGCGGAAACTGCGATATCTTCGGTATCGTTGGGTTTCCAGCTGAGATATGCATTATCAGTTATAATCTTCATGATTCTGCTGTTACAAGTGTGCAGAATCACCGAAATCGCTGTTTTCGTGCTATTGAATGTGAAAAATACGTTTTCTGGTGTTTTCAGCACTCCACCGTGCGTTTGATATGCGGAAACTGCGATATCTTCGGTATCGTTGTGGTTTCCAGCTGAGATATGTATTTTCAGTGATAATGTTCATGATTCTGCTGTTACAAGTGTGCAGAATCACCGAAATCGCTGTTTTTGTGCTATTGAATGTGAAAAATACGTTTTCTGGTGTTTTCAGCACTCCACAGTGCGTTTGATATGCGGAAACTGCGATATCTGCGGTATCGTTGTTGTTTCCAGCCGAGATATGCATTTTCAGTGATAATCTTCATGATTCTGCTGTTACAAGTGTGCAGAATCACCGAAATCGCTGTTTTCGTGCTCTTGAATGCGAAAAACATGTTTTCTGGTGTTTTCAGCACTCCACAGATCGTTTGACATGCGGAAACTGCGATATTTTCGGTTTCGTTTCTGTTCCAGCTGAGATATGCATTTTCTGTGAGAATCTTCATGATTCTGCTGTTACCAGTGTGCAGAATCACCGAAATCGCTGTTTTCGTGCTATTGAATGCGAAAAACACGTTTTCTGTTGTTTTCAGCTCTCCACAGTGCGTTTGATATGCGGAAACTGCCATATCTTCGGTATCGTTGATGTTTCCAGCTGAGATATTCATTTTCAGTGATAATTTTCTAATTTCTTCTGTGACAAGTGTGCAGAATCACAGAAATCGCTGTTTGCGTGCTAATGAATGCGAAAAACACGTTTTCTGGTGTTTTCAGCACTCCACAGAGCGTCTGACATGCGGAAACTGCGATATTTTCGGTTTCGTTGGGTTCCAGCTGAGATATGCATTTTCTGTGAGAATCTTCATGATTCTGCTGTTACAAGTGTGCAGAATCACCGAAATCGCTGTTTTCGTGCTATTGAATGTGAAAAATACGTTTTCTGGTGTTTTCAGCACTCCACAGTGCGTTTGATATGCGGAAACTGCGATATCTGCGGTATCGTTGTTGTTTCCAGCCGAGATATGCATTTTCAGTGATAATCTTCATGATTCTGCTGTTACAAGTGTGCAGAATCACCGAAATCGCTGTTTTCGTGCTCTTGAATGCGAAAAACATGTTTTCTGGTGTTTTCAGCACTCCACAGATCGTTTGACATGCGGAAACTGCGATATTTTCGGTTTCGTTTCTGTTCCAGCTGAGATATGCATTTTCTGTGAGAATCTTCATGATTCTGCTGTTACCAGTGTGCAGAATCACCGAAATCGCTGTTTTCGTGCTATTGAATGCGAAAAACACGTTTTCTGTTGTTTTCAGCTCTCCACAGTGCGTTTGATATGCGGAAACTGCCATATCTTCGGTATCGTTGATGTTTCCAGCTGAGATATGCATTTTCAGTGATAATTTTCTAATTTCTTATGTGACAAGTGTGCAGAATAGCAGAAATCGCTGTTTGCGTGCTAATGAATGCGAAAAACACGTTTTCTGGTGTTTTCAGCACTCCACAGAGCGTCTGACATGCGGAAACTGCGATATTTTCGGTTTCGTTGGGTTCCAGCTGAGATATGCATTTTCTGTGAGAATCTTCATGATTCTGCTGTTACAAGTGTGCAGAATCACCGAAATCGCTGTTTTCGTGCTATTGAATGCGAAAAACACGTTTTCTGGTGTTTTCAGCTCTCCACAGTGCGTTTGATATGCGGAAACTGCCATATCTTCGGTATCGTTGTTGTTTCCAGCTGAGATATGCATTTTCAGTGATAATCTTCATGATTCTGCTGTTACAAGTGTGCAGAATCACCGAAATCGCTGTTTTCGTGCTATTGAATGCGAAAAACACGTTTTCTGGTGTTTTCAGCACGCCACAGAGCGTTTGACATGCGGAAACTGCGATATCTTCGGTATCGCTGTGGTTTCCAGCTGAGATATGCAATTTCAGTGATAATTTTCTAATTTCTTCTGTGACAAGTGTGCAGAATCACAGAAATCGCTGTTTGCGTGCTATTGAATGCGAAAAACACGTTTTCTGGTGTTTTCAGCACTCCACAGTGCGTCTGACATGCGGAAACTGCGATATCTTCGGTATCGTTGTTGTTTCCAGCTGAGATATGCATTTTCAGTGATAATCTTCATGATTCTGCTGCTACAAGTGTGCAGAATCACAGAAATCGCTGTTTTCGTGCTATTGAATGCGAAAAACACGTTTTCTGGTGTTTTCAGCACTCCACAGAGCGTCTGACATGCGGAAACTGCGATATCTGCGGTATCGTTGTTGTTTCCAGCCGAGATATGCATTTTCAGTGATAATCTTCATGATTCTGCTGTTACAAGTGTGCAGAATCACCGAAATCGCTGTTTTCGTGCTCTTGAATGCGAAAAACATGTTTTCTGGTGTTTTCAGCACTCCACAGATCGTTTGACATGCGGAAACTGCGATATTTTCGGTTTCGTTTCTGTTCCAGCTGAGATATGCATTTTCTGTGAGAATCTTCATGATTCTGCTGTTACCAGTGTGCAGAATCACCGAAATCGCTGGATTCGTGCTATTGAATGCGAAAAACACGTTTTCTGGAGTTTTCAGCACTCCACAGAGCGTCTGACATGCGGAAACTGCGATATTTTCGGTTTCGTTGGGTTCCAGCTGAGATATGCATTTTCAGTGATAATCTTCATGATTCTGCTGTTACAAGTGTGCAGAATCACAGAAATCGCTGTTTTCGTGCTATTGAATGCGAAAAACACGTTTTCTGGTGTTTTCAGCACTCCACAGAGCGTCTGACATGCGGAAACTGCGATATCTGCGGTATCGTTGTTGTTTCCAGCCGAGATATGCATTTTCAGTGATAATCATCAGGATTCTGCTGTTACGAGTGTGCAGAATCACCGAAATCGCTGTTTTCGTGCTATTGAATGCGAAAAACACGTTTTCTGCTGTTTTCAGCACGCCACAGAGCGTTTGACATGCGGAAACTGCGATATCTTCGGTATCGTTGGTTTTCCAGCTGAGATATGCATTTTCAGTGATAATCTTCATGATTCTGCTATTACAAGTGTGCAGAATCACCGAAATCGCTGTTTTCGTGCTATTGAATGCGAAAAACACGTTTTCTGTTGTTTTCAGCTCTCCACAGTGCGTCTGATATGCGGAAACTGCGATATCTTCGGTATCGTTGTTGTTTCCAGCTGAGATATGCATTTTCTACGATAATCTTAGAATTTCTTCTGTGACAAGTGTGCAGAATCACAGAAATCGCTGGATTCGTGCTATTGAATGCGAAAAACACGTTTTCTGGTGTTTTCAGCACTCCACAGAGCGTCTGACATGCGGAAACTGCGATATTTTCGGTTTCGTTGGGTTCCAGCTGAGATATGCATTTTCAGTGATAATCTTCATGATTCTGCTGTTACAAGTGTGCAGAATCACAGAAATCGCTGTTTTCGTGCTATTGAATGCGAAAAACACGTTTTCTGGTGTTTTCAGCACTCCACAGAGCGTCTGACATGCGGAAACTGCGATATCTGCGGTATCGTTGTTGTTTCCAGCCGAGATATGCATTTTCAGTGATAATCTTCATGATTCTGCTGTTACAAGTGTGCAGAATCACCGAAATCGCTGTTTTCGTGCTCTTGAATGCGAAAAACATGTTTTCTGGTGTTTTCAGCACTCCACAGAGCGTTTTACATGCGGAAACTGCGATATTTTCGGTTTCGTTTCTGTTCCAGCTGAGATATGCATTTTCTGTGAGAATCTTCATGATTCTGCTGTTACCAGTGTGCAGAATCACCTAAATCGCTGTTTTCGTGCTATTGAATGAGAAAAACACGTTTTCTGGTGTTTTCAGCACGCCACAGAGCGTTTGACATGCGGAAACTACGATATCTTCGGTATCGTTGGGTTTCCAGCTGAGATATGCATTTTCAGTGATAATCTTCATGATTCTGCTATTACAAGTGTGCAGAATCACCGAAATCGCTGTTTTCGTGCTATTGAATGTGAAAAACACGTTTTCTGGTGTTTTCAGCACGCCACAGAACGTTTGACATGCGGAAACTGCGATATCTTCGGTATCTTTGGGTTTCCAGCTGACATATGCATTTTCACTGATAATCTTCATGATTCTGCTGTTACAAGTGTGCAGAATAACCGAAATCGCTGTTTTCGTGCTTTTGAATGCGAAAAACACGTTTTCTAGTGTTTTCAGCACCCGACAGTGCTTTTGATGTGCGGAAACAGGGATATCTTCGTTTTCGTGGGGTTTCCAGCTGAGATATGCAGTTTCAGTGATAATCTTCATGATTCTGCTCTTACAAGTGTGCAGAATAACCGACATCGCTGCTTTCGTGCTTTTGAATGCGAAAAACACGTTTTCTGGTGTTTTCAGCACTCCACAGTGCGTTTGATATGCGGAAACTGCCATATCTTCGGTATCGTTGTTGTTTCCAGCTGAGATATGCATTTTCAGTGATACTCTTCATGATTCTGCTGTTACAAGTGTGCAGAATCACCGAAATCGCTGTTTTCGTGCTATTGAATGCGAAAAACACGTTTTCTGGTGTTTTCGGTACTCCACAGTGCGTTTGATATGCGGAAACTGCGATATCTTCGGTATCGCTGTGGTTTCCAGCTGAGATATGCATTTTCAGTGATAACTTTATAATTTCTTCTGTGACAAGTGAGCAGAATCACAGAAATCGCTGTTTGCGTGCTATTGAATGCGAAAAACACGTTTTCTGGTGTTTTCAGCACTCCACAGAGCGTCTGACATGCGGAAACTGCGATATTTTCGGTTTCGTTGGGTTCCAGCTGAGATATGCATTTTCTGTGAGAATCTTCATGATTCTGCTGTTACAAGTGTGCAGAATCACCGAAATCGCTGTTTTCGTGCTATTGAATGTGAAAAACACGTTTTCTGGTGTTTTCAGCTCTCCACAGTGCGTTTGATATGCGGAAACTGCCATATCTTCGGTATCGTTGTTGTTTCCAGCTGAGATATGCATTTTCAGTGATAATCTTCATGATTCTGCTGTTACAAGTGTGCAGAATCACCGAAATCGCTGTTTTCGTGCTATTGAATGCGAAAAACACGTTTTCTGGTGTTTTCAGCACGCCACGGAGCGTTTGACATGCGGAAACTGCGATATCTTCGGTATCGTTGGGTTTCCAGCTGAGATATGCATTTTCAGTGATAATCTTCATGATTCTGCTGTTACAAGTGTGCAGAATAACCGAAATCGCTGTTTTCGTGCTTTTGAATGCGAAAAACACGTTTTCTAGTGTTTTCAGCACCCGACAGTGCTTTTGATGTGCGGAAACAGGGATATCTTCGTTTTCGTGGGGTTTCCAGCTGAGATATGCAGTTTCAGTAATAATCTTCATGATTCTGCTCTTACAAGTGTGCAGAATAACCGACATCGCTGCTTTCGTGCTTTTTAATGCGAAATACACGTTTTCTGGTGTTTTCAGCACTCCACAGTGCGTTTGATATGCGGAAACTGCGATATCTTCGGTATCGCTGTGGTTTCCAGCTGAGATATGCATTTTCAGTGATAATTTTCTAATTTCTTCTGTGACAAGTGTGCAGAATCACAGAAATCGCTGTTTGCGTGCTATTGAATGCGAAAAACACGTTTTCTGGTGTTTTCAACACTCCACAGAGCGTCTGACATGCGGAAACTGCGATATCTTCGGTATCGTTGTTGTTTCCAGCTGAGATATGCATTTTCAGTGATAATCTTCATGATTCTGCTGTTACAAGTGTGCAGAATCACAGAAATCGCTGTTTTCGTGCTATTGAATGCGAAAAACACGTTTTCTGGTGTTTTCAGCACTCCACAGAGCGTCTGACATGCGGAAACTGCGATATCTGCGGTATCGTTGTTGTTTCCAGCCGAGATATGCATTTTCAGTGATAATCTTCATGATTCTGCTGTTACAAGTGTGCAGAATCACCGAAATCGCTGTTTTCGTGCTCTTGAATGCGAAAAACATGTTTTCTGGTGTTTTCAGCACTCCACAAAGCGTCTGACATGCGGAAACTGCGATATCTTCGGTATCGTTGTTGTTTCCAGCTGAGATATGCATTTTCTGTGAGAATCTTCATGACTCTGCTGTTACAAGTGTGCAGAATCACCGAAATCGCTGTTTTCGTGCTATTGAATGCGAAAAACACGTTTTCTGTTGTTTTCAGCTCTCCACAGTGCGTTTGATATGCGGAAACTGCGATATCTTCGGTATCGTTGGGTTTCCAGGTGAGATATGCATTTTCAGTGATAATCTTCATGATTCTGCTGTTACAAGTGTGCAGAATAACCGAAATCGCTGTTTTCGTGCTTTTGAATGCGAAAAACACGTTTTCTAGTGTTTTCAGCACCCGACAGTGCTTTTGATGTGCGGAAACAGGGATATCTTCGTTTTCGTGGGGTTTCCAGCTGAGATATGCAGTTTCAGTGATAATCTTCATGATTCTGCTCTTACAAGTGTGCAGAATAACCGACATCGCTGCTTTCGTGCTTTTTAATGCGAAAAACACGTTTTCTGGTGTTTTCAGCACTCCACAGTGCGTTTGATATGCGGAAACTGCCATATCTTCGGTATCGTTGGGTTTCCAGCTGAGATATGCATTTTCAGTGATAATCTTCATGATTCTGCTGTTACAAGTGTGCAGAATCACCGAAATCGCTGTTTTCGTGCTATTGAATGCGAAAAACACGTTTTCTGGTGTTTTCGGTACTCCACTGTGCGTTTGATATGCGGAAACTGCGATATCTTCGGTATCGCTGTTGTTTCCAGCTGAGATATGCATTTTCAGTGATGATCGTCATGATTCTGCGGTTACAAGTGTGCAGAATTACCGAAATCGCTGTTTTCGTGCTTTTGAATGCGAAAAACACGTTTTCTAGTGTTTTCAGCACCCGACAGTGCTTTTGATGTGCGGAAACAGGGATATCTTCGTTTTCGTGGGGTTTCCAGCTGAGATATGCATTTTCAGTGATAATCTTCATGATTCTGCTGTTACAAGTGTGCAGAATAACCGAAATCGCTGTTTTCGTGGTATTGAATGCGAAAAACATGTTTTCTGGTGTTTTCAGCACTCCACAGTGCGTTTGATATGCGGAAACTGCGATATCTTCGGTATCGCTGTGGTTTCCAGCTGAGATATGCATTTTCAGTGATAATTTTATAATTTCTTCTGTGACAAGTGTGCAGAATCACAGAAATCGCTGTTTGCGTGCTATTGAATGCGAAAAACACGTTTTCTGGTGTTTTCAGCTCTCCACAGTGCGTTTGATATGCGGAAACTGCCATATCTTCGGTATCGTTGTTGTTTCCAGCTGAGATATGCATTTTCAGTGATAATCTTCATGATTCTGCTGTTACAAGTGTGCAGAATCACCGAAATCGCTGTTTTCGTGCTATTGAATGCGAAAAACACGTTTTCTGGTGTTTTCAGCACGCCACAGAGCGTTTGACATGCGGAAACTGCGATATCTTCGGTATCGTTGGGTTTCCAGCTGAGATATGCATTTTCAGTGATAATCTTCATGATTCTGCTTTTACAAGTGTGCAGAATCACCGAAGTCGCTGTTTTCGTGCTACTGAATGCGAAAAACACGTTTTCTGGTGTTTTCAGCACTCCACAGTGCGTTTGATATGCGGAAACTGCGATATCTTCGGTATCGCTGTGGTTTCCAGCTGAGATATGCATTTTCAGTGATAATTTTCTAATTTCTTCTGTGACAAGTGTGCAGAATCACAGAAATCGCTGTTTGCGTGCTATTGAATGCGAAAAACACGTTTTCTGGTGTTTTCAACACTCCACAGAGCGTCTGACATGCGGAAACTGCGATATCTTCGGTATCGTTGTTGTTTCCAGCTGAGATATGCATTTTCAGTGATAATCTTCATGATTCTGCTGTTACAAGTGTGCAGAATCACAGAAATCGCTGTTTTCGTGCTATTGAATGCGAAAAACACGTTTTCTGGTGTTTTCAGCACTCCACAGAGCGTCTGACATGCGGAAACTGCGATATCTGCGGTATCGTTGTTGTTTCCAGCCGAGATATGCATTTTCAGTGATAATCTTCATGATTCTGCTGTTACAAGTGTGCAGAATCACCGAAATCGCTGTTTTCGTGCTCTTGAATGCGAAAAACATGTTTTCTGGTGTTTTCAGCACTCCACAAAGCGTCTGACATGCGGAAACTGCGATATCTTCGGTATCGTTGTTGTTTCCAGCTGAGATATGCATTTTCTGTGAGAACCTTCATGACTCTGCTGTTACAAGTGTGCAGAATCACCGAAATCGCTGTTTTCGTGCTATTGAATGCGAAAAACACGTTTTCTGTTGTTTTCAGCTCTCCACAGTGCGTTTGATATGCGGAAACTGCGATATCTTCGGTATCGTTGGGTTTCCAGGTGAGATATGCATTTTCAGTGATAATCTTCATGATTCTGCTGTTACAAGTGTGCAGAATAACCGAAATCGCTGTTTTCGTGCTTTTGAATGCGAAAAACACGTTTTCTAGTGTTTTCAGCACCCGACAGTGCTTTTGATGTGCGGAAACAGGGATATCTTCGTTTTCGTGGGGTTTCCAGCTGAGATATGCAGTTTCAGTGATAATCTTCATGATTCTGCTCTTACAAGTGTGCAGAATAACCGACATCGCTGCTTTCGTGCTTTTTAATGCGAAAAACACGTTTTCTGGTGTTTTCAGCACTCCACAGTGCGTTTGATATGCGGAAACTGCCATATCTTCGGTATCGTTGGGTTTCCAGCTGAGATATGCATTTTCAGTGATAATCTTCATGATTCTGCTGTTACAAGTGTGCAGAATCACCGAAATCGCTGTTTTCGTGCTATTGAATGCGAAAAACACGTTTTCTGGTGTTTTCGGTACTCCACTGTGCGTTTGATATGCGGAAACTGCGATATCTTCGGTATCGCTGTTGTTTCCAGCTGAGATATGCATTTTCAGTGATGATCTTCATGATTCTGCTGTTACAAGTGTGCAGAATTACCGAAATCGCTGTTTTCGTGCTTTTGAATGCGAAAAACACGTTTTCTAGTGTTTTCAGCACCCGACAGTGCTTTTGATGTGCGGAAACAGGGATATCTTCGTTTTCGTGGGGTTTCCAGCTGAGATATGCATTTTCAGTGATAATCTTCATGATTCTGCTGTTACAAGTGTGCAGAATAACCGAAATCGCTGTTTTCGTGGTATTGAATGCGAAAAACATGTTTTCTGGTGTTTTCAGCACTCCACAGTGCGTTTGATATGCGGAAACTGCGATATCTTCGGTATCGCTGTGGTTTCCAGCTGAGATATGCATTTTCAGTGATAATTTTATAATTTCTTCTGTGACAAGTGTGCAGAATCACAGAAATCGCTGTTTGCGTGCTATTGAATGCGAAAAACACGTTTTCTGGTGTTTTCAGCACCCCACAGAGCGTCTGACATGCGGAAACTGCGATATTTTCGGTTTCGTTGGGTTCCAGCTGAGATATGCATTTTCTGTGAGAATCTTCATGATTCTGCTGTTACAAGTGTGCAGAATCACCGAAATCGCTGTTTTCGTGCTATTGAATGCGAAAAACACGTTTTCTGGTGTTTTCAGCTCTCCACAGTGCGTTTGATATGCGGAAACTGCCATATCTTCGGTATCGTTGTTGTTTCCAGCTGAGATATGCATTTTCAGTGATAATCTTCATGATTCTGCTGTTACAAGTGTGCAGAATCACCGAAATCGCTGTTTTCGTGCTATTGAATGCGAAAAACACGTTTTCTGGTGTTTTCAGCACGCCACAGAGCGTTTGACATGCGGAAACTGCGATATCTTCGGTATCGTTGGGTTTCCAGCTGAGATATGCATTTTCAGTGATAATCTTCATGATTCTGCTGTTACAAGTGTGCAGAATCACCGAAATCGCTGTTTTCGTGCTATTGAATGTGAAAAATACGTTTTCTGGTGTTTTCAGCACTCCACAGTGCGTTTGATATGCGGAAACTGCAATATCTTCGGTATCGTTGTTGTTTCCAGCTGAGATATGTATTTTCAGTGATAATGTTCATGATTCTGCTGTTACAAGTGTGCAGAATCACCGAAATCGCTGTTTTCGTGCTATTGAATGTGAAAAATACGTTTTCTGGTGTTTTCAGCACTCCACAGTGCGTTTGATATGCGGAAACTGCGATATCTTCGATATCGCTGTGGTTTCCAGCTGAGATATGCATTTTCAGTGATAATTTTCTAATTTCTTCTGTGACAAGTGTGCAGAATCACAGAAATCGCAGTTTGCGTGCTATTGAATGCGAAAAACACGTTTTCTGGTGTTTTCAGCACTCCACAGAGCGTCTGACATGCGGAAACTGCGATATCTTCGGTATCGTTGTTGTTTCCAGCTGAGATATGCATTTTCAGTGATAATCTTCATGATTCTGCTGTTACAAGTGTGCAGAATCACAGAAATCGCTGTTTTCGTGCTATTGAATGCGAAAAACACTATTTCTGGTGTTTTCAGCACTCCACAGAGCGTCTGACATGCGGAAACTGCGATATCTGCGGTATCGTTGTTGTTTCCAGCCGAGATATGCATTTTCAGTGATAATCTTCATGATTCTGCTGTTACAAGTGTGCAGAATCACCGAAATCGCTGTTTTCGTGCTATTGAATGCGAAAAACACGTTTTCTGTTGTTTTCAGCTCTCCACAGTGCGTTTGATATGCGGAAACTGCGATATCATCGGTATCGTTGGGTTTCCAGCTGAGATATGCATTTTCAGTGATAATCTTCATGATTCTGCTGTTACAAGTGTGCAGAATAACCGAAATCGCTGTTTTCGTGCTTTTGAATGCGAAAAACACGTTTTCTAGTGTTTTCAGCACCCGACAGTGCTTTTGATGTGCGGAAACAGGGATATCTTCGTTTTCGTGGGGTTTCCAGCTGAGATATGCAGTTTCAGTGATAATCTTCATGATTCTGCTCTTACAAGTGTGCAGAATAACCGACATCGCTGCTTTCGTGCTTTTGAATGCGAAAAACACGTTTTCTGGTGTTTTCAGCACTCCACAGTGCGTTTGATATGCGGAAACTGCCATATCTTCGGTATCGTTGGGTTTCCAGCTGAGATATGCATTTTCAGTGATAATCTTCATGATTCTGCTGTTACAAGTGTGCAGAATAACCGAAATTGCTGTTTTCGTGGTATTGAATGCGAAAAACATGTTTTCTGGTGTTTTCAGCACTCCACAGTGCGTTTGATATGCGGAAACTGCGATATCTTCGGTATCGCTGTGGTTTCCAGCTGAGATATGCATTTTCAGTGATAATTCTATAATTTCTTCGGTGACAAGTGTGCAGAATCACCGAAATCGCTGTTTTCGTGCTATTCAATGCGAAAAACACGTTTTCTGGTGTTTTCGGTACTCCACAGTGCGTTTGATATGCGGAAACTGCGATATCTTCGGTATCGCTGTGGTTTCCAGCTGAGATATGCATTTTCAGTGATAACTTTATAATTTCTTCTGTGACAAGTGTGCAGAATCACAGAAATCGCTGTTTGCGTGCTATTGAATGCGAAAAACACGTTTTCTGGTGTTTTCAGCACTCCACAGAGCGTCTGACATGCGGAAACTGCGATATTTTCGGTTTCGTTGGGTTCCAGCTGAGATATGCATTTTCTGTGAGAATCTTCATGATTCTGCTGTTACAAGTGTGCAGAATCACCGAAATCGCTGTTTTCGTGCTATTGAATGTGAAAAACACGTTTTCTGGTGTTTTCAGCTCTCCACAGTGCGTTTGATATGCGGAAACTGCCATATCTTCGGTATCGTTGTTGTTTCCAGCTGAGATATGCATTTTCAGTGATAATCTTCATGATTCTGCTGTTACAAGTGTGCAGAATCACCGAAATCGCTGTTTTCGTGCTATTGAATGCGAAAAACACGTTTTCTGGTGTTTTCAGCACGCCACAGAGCGTTTGACATGCGGAAACTGCGATATCTTCGGTATCGTTGGGTTTCCAGCTGAGATATGCATTTTCAGTGATAATCTTCATGATTCTGCTGTTACAAGTGTGCAGAATCAACGAAATCGCTGTTTTCGTGCTATTGAATGTGAAAAATACGTTTTCTGGTGTTTTCAGCACTCCACAGTGCGTTTGATATGCGGAAACTGCGATATCTTCGGTATCGTTGTTGTTTCCAGCTGAGATATGTATTTTCAGTGATAATGTTCATGATTCTGCTGTTACAAGTGTGCAGAATCACCGAAATTGCTGTTTTCGTGCTATTGAATGTGAAAAAAACGTTTTCTGGTGTTTTCAGCACTCCACAGTGCGTTTGATATGCGGAAACTGCGATATCTTCGGTATCGCTGTGGTTTCCAGCTGAGATATGCATTTTCAGTGATAATTTTCTAATTTCTTCTGTGACAAGTGTGCAGAATCACAGAAATCGCTGTTTGCGTGCTATTGAATGCGAAAAACACGTTTTCTGGTGTTTTCAACACTCCACAGAGCGTCTGACATGCGGAAACTGCGATATCTTCGGTATCGTTGTTGTTTCCAGCTGAGATATGCATTTTCAGTGATAATCTTCATGATTCTGCTGTTACAAGTGTGCAGAATCACAGAAATCGCTGTTTTCGTGCTATTGAATGCGAAAGAAAAGTTTTCTGGTGTTTTCAGCACTCCACAGAGCGTCTGACATGCGGAAACTGCGATATCTGCGGTATCGTTGTTGTTTCCAGCCGAGATATGCATTTTCAGTGATAATCTTCATGATTCTGCTGTTACAAGTGTGCAGAATCACCGAAATCGCTGTTTTCGTGCTCTTGAATGCGAAAAACATGTTTTCTGGTGTTTTCAGCACTCCACAGAGCGTCTGACATGCGGAAACTGCGATATCTTCGGTATCGTTGTTGTTTCCAGCTGAGATATGCATTTTCTGTGAGAATCTTCATGACTCTGCTGTTACAAGTGTGCAGAATCACCGAAATCGCTGTTTTCGTGCTATTGAATGCGAAAAACACGTTTTCTGTTGTTTTCAGCTCTCCACAGTGCGTTTGATATGCGGAAACTGCGATATCTTCGGTATCGTTGGGTTTCCAGGTGAGATATGCATTTTCAGTGATAATCTTCATGATTCTGCTATTACAAGTGTGCAGAATAACCGAAATCGCTGTTTTCGTGCTTTTGAATGCGAAAAAAACGTTTTCTAGTGTTTTCAGCACCCGACAGTGCTTTTGATGTGCGGAAACAGGGATATCTTCGTTTTCGTGGGGTTTCCAGCTGAGATATGCAGTTTCAGTGATAATCTTCATGATTCTGCTGTTACAAGTGTGCAGAATCACCGAAATCGCTGTTTTCGTGCTATTGAATGTGAAAAATACGTTTTCTGGTGTTTTCAGCACTCCACAGTGCGTTTGATATGCGGAAACTGCAATATCTTCGGTATCGTTGTTGTTTCCAGCTGAGATATGTATTTTCAGTGATAATGTTCATGATTCTGCTGTTACAAGTGTGCAGAATCACCGAAATCGCTGTTTTCGTGCTATTGAATGTGAAAAATACGTTTTCTGGTGTTTTCAGCACTCCACAGTGCGTTTGATATGCGGAAACTGCGATATCTTCGGTATCGCTGTGGTTTCCAGCTGAGATATGCATTTTCAGTGATAATTTTCTAATTTCTTCTGTGACAAGTGTGCAGAATCACAGAAATCGCAGTTTGCGTGCTATTGAATGCGAAAAACACGTTTTCTGGTGTTTTCAGCACTCCACAGAGCGTCTGACATGCGGAAACTGCGATATCTTCGGTATCGTTGTTGTTTCCAGCTGAGATATGCATTTTCAGTGATAATCTTCATGATTCTGCTGTTACAAGTGTGCAGAATCACAGAAATCGCTGTTTTCGTGCTATTGAATGCGAAAAACACTATTTCTGGTGTTTTCAGCACTCCACAGAGCGTCTGACATGCGGAAACTGCGATATCTGCGGTATCGTTGTTGTTTCCAGCCGAGATATGCATTTTCAGTGATAATCTTCATGATTCTGCTGTTACAAGTGTGCAGAATCACCGAAATCGCTGTTTTCGTGCTCTTGAATGCGAAAAACATGTTTTCTGGTGTTTTCAGCACTCCACAGAGCGTCTGACATGCGGAAACTGCGATATCTTCGGTATCGTTGTTGTTTCCAGCTGAGATATGCATTTTCTGTGAGAATCTTCATGATTCTGCTGTTACCAGTGTGCAGAATCACCGAAATCGCTGTTTTCGTGCTATTGAATGCGAAAAACACGTCTTCTGTTGTTTTCAGCTCTCCACAGTGCGTTTGATATGCGGAAACTGCCATATCTTCGGTATCGTTGATGTTTCCAGCTGAGATATGCATTTTCAGTGATAATCTTCATGATTCTGCTGTTACAAGTGTGCAGAATCACCGAAATCGCTGTTTTCGTGCTCTTGAATGCGAAAAACACGTTTTCTGGTGTTTTCAGCACGCCACAGAGCGTTTGACATGCGGAAACTGCGATATCTTCGGTATCGTTGGGTTTCCAGCTGAGATATGCATTTTCAGTGATAATCTTCATGATTCTGCTATTACAAGTGTGCAGAATCACCGAAATCGCTGTTTTCGTGCTATTGAATGCGAAAAACACGTTTTCTGTTGTTTTCAGCTCTCCACAGTGCGTTTGATATGCGGAAACTGCGATATCATCGGTATCGTTGGGTTTCCAGCTGAGATATGCATTTTCAGTGATAATCTTCATGATTCTGCTGTTACAAGTGTGCAGAATAACCGAAATCGCTGTTTTCGTGCTTTTGAATGCGAAAAACACGTTTTCTAGTGTTTTCAGCACCCGACAGTGCTTTTGATGTGCGGAAACAGGGATATCTTCGTTTTCGTGGGGTTTCCAGCTGAGATATGCAGTTTCAGTGATAATCTTCATGATTCTGCTCTTACAAGTGTGCAGAATAACCGACATCGCTGCTTTCGTGCTTTTGAATGCGAAAAACACGTTTTCTGGTGTTTTCAGCACTCCACAGTGCGTTTGATATGCGGAAACTGCCATATCTTCGGTATCGTTGGGTTTCCAGCTGAGATATGCATTTTCAGTGATAATCTTCATGATTCTGCTGTTACAAGTGTGCAGAATCACCGAAATCGCTGTTTTCGTGCTATTGAATGCGAAAAACACGTTTTCTGGTGTTTTCGGTACTCCACAGTGCGTTTGATATGCGGAAACTGCGATATCTTCGGTATCGCTGTTGTTTCCAGCTGAGATATGCATTTTCAGTGATGATCTTCATGATTCTGCTGTTACAAGTGTGCAGAATAACCGAAATCGCTGTTTTCGTGCTTTTGAATGCGAAAAACACGTTTTCTAGTGTTTTCAGCACCCGACAGTGCTTTTGATGTGCGGAAACAGGGATATTTTCGGTTTCGTTGGGTTCCAGCTGAGATATGCATTTTCTGTGATAATCTTCATGATTCTGCTGTTACAAGTGTGCAGAATCACAGAAATCGCTGTTTTCGTGCTATTGAATGCGAAAATAACGTTTTCTGGTGTTTTCAGCACGCCACAGAGCGTTTGACATGCGGAAACTGCGATATCTTCGGTATCGTTGGGTTTCCAGCTGAGATATGCATTTTCTGTGAGAATCTTCATGATTCTGCTGTTACAAGTGTGCAGAATCACCGAAATCGCTGTTTTCGTGCTATTGAATGCGAAAAACACGTTTTCTGGTGTTTTCGGTACTCCACAGTGCGTTTGATATGCGGAAACTGCGATATCTTCGGTATCGCTGTTGTTTCCAGCTGAGATATGCATTTTCAGTGATGATCTTCATGATTCTGCTGTTACAAGTGTGCAGAATAACCGAAATCGCTGTTTTCGTGCTTTTGAATGCGAAAAACACGTTTTCTAGTGTTTTCAGCACCCGACAGTGCTTTTGATGTGCGGAAACAGGGATATCTTCGTTTTCGTGGGGTTTCCAGCTGAGATATGCATTTTCAGTGATAATCTTCATGATTCTGCTGTTACAAGTGTGCAGAATCACCGAAATCGCTGTTTTCGTGCTATTGAATGCGAAAAACACGTTTTCTGGTGTTTTCAGCACTCCACAGAGCGTCTGACATGCGGAAACTGCGATATTTTCGGTTTCGTTGGGTTCCAGCTGAGATATGCATTTTCTGTGATAATCTTCATGATTCTGCTGTTACAAGTGTGCAGAATCACCGAAATCGCTGTTTTCGTGCTATTGAATGCGAAAAACACGTTTTCTGGTGTTTTCAGCACGCCACAGAGCGTTTGACATGCGGAATCTGCGATATCTTCGGTATCGTTGGGTTTCCAGCTGAGATATGCATTTTCAGTGATAATCTTCATGATTCTGCTATTACAAGTGTGCAGAATCACCGAAATCGCTGTTTTCGTGCTATTGAATGCGAAAAACACGATTTCTGTTGTTTTCAGCTCTCCACAGTGCGTTTGATATGCGGAAACTGCGATATCTTCGGTATCGTTGTTGTTTCCAGCTGAGATATGCATTTTCTACGATAATCTTAGAATTTCTTCTGTGACAAGTGTGCTGAATCACAGATATCGCTGGATTCGTGCTATTGAATGCGAAAAACACGTTTTCTGGTGTTTTCAGCACTCCACAGAGCGTCTGACATGCGGAAACTGCGATATTTTCGGTTTCGTTGGCTTCCAGCTGAGATATGCATTATCTGTGAGAATCTTCATGATTCTGCTGTTACAAGTGTGCAGAATCAACGAAATCGCTGTTTTCGTGCTATTGAATGCGAAAAACACGTTTTCTGGTGTTTTCAGCTCTCCACAGTGCGTTTCATATGCGGAAACTGCGATATCTTCGGTATCGTTGTTGTTTCCAGCTGAGATATGCATTTTCAGTGATAATCTTCATGATTCTGCTGTTACAAGTTTGCAGAATAACCGAAATCGATGTTTTCGTGCTATTGAATGCGAAAAACACGTTTTCTGGTGTTTTCAGCACGCCACAGAGCGTTTGACATGCGGAAACTGCGATATCATCGGTATCGTTGGGTTTCCAGCTGAGATATGCATTTTCAGTGATAATCTTCATGATTCTGCTATTACAAGTGTGCAGAATCACCGAAATCGCTGTTTTCGTGCTATTGAATGTGAAAAACACGTTTTCTGGTGTTTTCAGCACTCCACAGTGCGTTTGATATGCGGAAACTGCGATATCTTCGGTATCGCTGTGGTTTCCAGCTGAGATATGCATTTTCAGTGATAATTTTCTAATTTCATCTGTGACAAGTGTGCAGAATCACAGAAATCGCTGTTTGCGTGCTATTGAATGCGAAAAACACGTTTTCTGGTGTTTTCAGCACTCCACAGAGCGTCTGACATGCGCAAACTGCGATATCTTCGGTATCGTTGTTGTTTCCAGCTGAGATATGCATTTTCAGTGATAATCTTCATGATTCTGCTGTTACAAGTGTGCAGAATCACAGAAATCGCTGTTTTCGTGCTATTGAATTCGAAAAACACGTTTTCTGGTGTTTTCAGCACTCCACAGAGCGTCTGACATGCGGAAACTGCGATATCTGCGGTATCGTTGTTGTTTCCAGCCGAGATATGCATTTTCAGTGATAATCTTCATGATTCTGCTGTTACAAGTGTGCAGAATCACCGAAATCGCTGTTTTCGTGCTTTTGAATGCGAAAAACACGCTTTCTGGTGTTTTCAGCACTCCACAGTGCGTTTGATATGCGGAAACTGCCATATCTTCGGTATCGTTGTTGTTTCTAGCTGAGATATGCATTTTCAGTGATAATCTTCATGATTCTGCTGTTACAAGTGTGCAGAATCACCGAAATCGCTGTTTTCGTGCTATTGAATGCGAAAAACACGTTTTCTGGTGTTTTCCGCGCTCCACAGTGCGGTTGATATGCGGAAACAGCGATATCTTCGTTTTCGTGGGGATTCCAGCTGAGACTTGCATTTTCTACGATAATCTTGGATATTCCTCTGTGAGAAGTATGCAGAATCACCGAAATCGCTGTTGTCGTGCTATTGAATGCGAAAAACACGTTTCCGGGTGCTTTTCAGCGCTCCACAGTGCGTTTGACATGCGTAAACTGCGATATCTTCGGTATCGTTGGGTTTCCAGATGAGATATGCATTTTTTACGTTAATCTCGGATATTCTTCTGTGGGAAGTATGCAGAATCACCGAGATCGCTGTTTTCGTGCTATTGAATGCGCAAAACACGTTTCCGGGTGCTTTTCGGCGCTCCGCAGTGCGTTTGATATGCGAAAACTGCGATATTTTCGGTTTCGTTGGGTTCCAACTGAGATATGCATTTTCTGTGATAATGTTCATGATTCTGCTGTTACAAGTATGCAGAATCACCGAAATCGCTATTTTCGTGCTGTTGAATGCGAAAAACACGTTTCCTGGTGTTTTCAGCTCTCCACAATGCGTTTGATATGCGGAAACTGCGATATCTTCGGTATCGTTGTTGTTTCCAGCTGAGATATGCATTTTCTACGATAATCTTAGAATTTCTTCTGTGACAAGTGTGCAGAATCACAGAAATCGCTGGTTTCGTGCTATTGAATGCGAAAAACACGTTTTCTGGTGTTTTCAGCACTCCACAGAGCGTCTGACATGCGGAAACTGCGATATTTTCGGTTTCGTTGGGTTCCAGCTGAGATATGCATTTTCTGTGAGAATCTTCATGATTCTACTGTTACAAGTGTGCAGAATCACCGAAATCGCTGTTTTCGTGCTATTGAATGCGAAAAACACGTTTTCTGGTGTTTTCAGCTCTCCACAGTGCGTTTGATATGCGGAAACTGCCATATCTTCGGTATCGTTGTTGTTTCCAGCTGAGATATGCATTTTCAGTGAGAATCATCATGATTCTGCTGTTACAAGTGTGCAGAATCACCGAAATCGCTGTTTTCGTGCTATTGAATGCGAAAAACACGTTTTCTGGTGTTTTCAGCACTCCACAGTGCGTTTGATATGCGGAAACTGCGATATCTTCGGTATCGTTGTTGTTTCCAGCTGAGATATGTATTTTCAGTGATAATGTTCATGATTCTGCTGTTACAAGTGTGCAGAATCACCGAAATCGCTGTTTTCGTGCTATTGAATGTGAAAAATACGTTTTCTGGTGTTTTCAGCACTCCACAGTGCGTTTGATATGCGGAAACTGCGATATCTTCGGTATCGCTGTGGTTTCCAGCTGAGATATGCATTTTCAGTGATAATTTTCTAATTTCTTCTGTGACAAGTGTGCAGAACCACAGAAATCGCTGTTTGCGTGCTATTGAATGCGAAAAACACGTTTTCTGGTGTTTTCAGCACTCCACAGAGCGTCTGACATGCGGAAACTGCGATATCTTCGGTATCGTTGTTGTTTCCAGCTGAGATATGCATTTTCAGTGATAATCTTCATGATTCTGCTGTTACAAGTGTGCAGAATCACAGAAATCGCTGTTTTCGTGCTATTGAATGCGAAAAACACGTTTTCTGGTGTTTTCAGCACGCCACAGAGCGTTTGACATGCGGAAACTGCGATATCTTCGGTATCGTTGGGTTTCCAGCTGAGATATGCATTTTCAGTGATAATCTTCATGATTCTGCTGTTACAAGTGTGCAGAATCAACGAAATCGCTGTTTTCGTGCTATTGAATGTGAAAAATACGTTTTCTGGTGTTTTCAGCACTCCACAGTGCGTTTGATATGCGGAAACTGCGATATCTTCGGTATCGTTGTTGTTTCCAGCTGAGATATGTATTTTCAGTGATAATGTTCATGATTCTGCTGTTACAAGTGTGCAGAATCACCGAAATCGCTGTTTTCGTGCTATTGAATGTGAAAAAAACGTTTTCTGGTGTTTTCAGCACTCCACAGTGCGTTTGATATGCGGAAACTGCGATATCTTCGGTATCGCTGTGGTTTCCAGCTGAGATATGCATTTTCAGTGATAATTTTCTAATTTCTTCTGTGACAAGTGTGCAGAATCACAGAAATCGCTGTTTGCGTGCTATTGAATGCGAAAAACACGTTTTCTGGTGTTTTCAACACTCCACAGAGCGTCTGACATGCGGAAACTGCGATATCTTCGGTATCGTTGTTGTTTCCAGCTGAGATATGCATTTTCAGTGATAATCTTCATGATTCTGCTGTTACAAGTGTGCAGAATCACAGAAATCGCTGTTTTCGTGCTATTGAATGCGAAAAACACGTTTTCTGGTGTTTTCAGCACTCCACAGAGCGTCTGACACGCGGAAACTGCGATATCTTCGGTATCGTTGTTGTTTCCAGCTGAGATATGCATTTTCTGTGAGAATCTTCATGACTCTGCTGTTACAAGTGTGCAGAATCACCGAAATCGCTGTTTTCGTGCTATTGAATGCGAAAAACACGTTTTCTGTTGTTTTCAGCTCTCCACAGTGCGTTTGATATGCGGAAACTGCGATATCTTCGGTATCGTTGGGTTTCCAGGTGAGATATGCATTTTCAGTGATAATCTTCATGATTCTGCTGTTACAAGTGTGCAGAATAACCAAAATCGCTGTTTTCGTGCTTTTGAATGCGAAAAACACGTTTTCTAGTGTTTTCAGCACCCGACAGTGCTTTTGATGTGCGGAAACAGGGATATCTTCGTTTTCGTGGGGTTTCCAGCTGAGATATGCAGTTTCAGTGATAATCTTCATGATTCTGCTCTTACAAGTGTGCAGAATAACCGACATCGCTGCTTTCGTGCTTTTTAATGCGAAAAACACGTTTTCTGGTGTTTTCAGCACTCCACAGAGCGTCTGACATGCGCAAACTGCGATATCTTCGGTATCGTTGTTGTTTCCAGCTGAGATATGCATTTTCAGTGATAATCTTCATGATTCTGCTGTTACAAGTGTGCAGAATCACAGAAATCGCTGTTTTCGTGCTATTGAATTCGAAAAACACGTTTTCTGGTGTTTTCAGCACTCCACAGAGCGTCTGACATGCGGAAACTGCGATATCTGCGGTATCGTTGTTGTTTCCAGCCGAGATATGCATTTTCAGTGATAATCTTCATGATTCTGCTGTTACAAGTGTGCAGAATCACCGAAATCGCTGTTTTCGTGCTTTTGAATGCGAAAAACACGCTTTCTGGTGTTTTCAGCACTCCACAGTGCGTTTGATATGCGGAAACTGCCATATCTTCGGTATCGTTGTTGTTTCTAGCTGAGATATGCATTTTCAGTGATAATCTTCATGATTCTGCTGTTACAAGTGTGCAGAATCACCGAAATCGCTGTTTTCGTGCTATTGAATGCGAAAAACACGTTTTCTGGTGTTTTCCGCGCTCCACAGTGCGGTTGATATGCGGAAACAGCGATATCTTCGTTTTCGTGGGGATTCCAGCTGAGACTTGCATTTTCTACGATAATCTTGGATATTCCTCTGTGAGAAGTATGCAGAATCACCGAAATCGCTGTTGTCGTGCTATTGAATGCGAAAAACACGTTTCCGGGTGCTTTTCAGCGCTCCACAGTGCGTTTGACATGCGTAAACTGCGATATCTTCGGTATCGTTGGGTTTCCAGATGAGATATGCATTTTTTACGTTAATCTCGGATATTCTTCTGTGGGAAGTATGCAGAATCACCGAGATCGCTGTTTTCGTGCTATTGAATGCGCAAAACACGTTTCCGGGTGCTTTTCGGCGCTCCGCAGTGCGTTTGATATGCGAAAACTGCGATATTTTCGGTTTCGTTGGGTTCCAACTGAGATATGCATTTTCTGTGATAATGTTCATGATTCTGCTGTTACAAGTATGCAGAATCACCGAAATCGCTATTTTCGTGCTGTTGAATGCGAAAAACACGTTTCCTGGTGTTTTCAGCTCTCCACAATGCGTTTGATATGCGGAAACTGCGATATCTTCGGTATCGTTGTTGTTTCCAGCTGAGATATGCATTTTCTACGATAATCTTAGAATTTCTTCTGTGACAAGTGTGCAGAATCACAGAAATCGCTGGTTTCGTGCTATTGAATGCGAAAAACACGTTTTCTGGTGTTTTCAGCACTCCACAGAGCGTCTGACATGCGGAAACTGCGATATTTTCGGTTTCGTTGGGTTCCAGCTGAGATATGCATTTTCTGTGAGAATCTTCATGATTCTACTGTTACAAGTGTGCAGAATCACCGAAATCGCTGTTTTCGTGCTATTGAATGCGAAAAACACGTTTTCTGGTGTTTTCAGCTCTCCACAGTGCGTTTGATATGCGGAAACTGCCATATCTTCGGTATCGTTGTTGTTTCCAGCTGAGATATGCATTTTCAGTGAGAATCATCATGATTCTGCTGTTACAAGTGTGCAGAATCACCGAAATCGCTGTTTTCGTGCTATTGAATGCGAAAAACACGTTTTCTGGTGTTTTCAGCACTCCACAGTGCGTTTGATATGCGGAAACTGCGATATCTTCGGTATCGTTGTTGTTTCCAGCTGAGATATGTATTTTCAGTGATAATGTTCATGATTCTGCTGTTACAAGTGTGCAGAATCACCGAAATCGCTGTTTTCGTGCTATTGAATGTGAAAAATACGTTTTCTGGTGTTTTCAGCACTCCACAGTGCGTTTGATATGCGGAAACTGCGATATCTTCGGTATCGCTGTGGTTTCCAGCTGAGATATGCATTTTCAGTGATAATTTTCTAATTTCTTCTGTGACAAGTGTGCAGAACCACAGAAATCGCTGTTTGCGTGCTATTGAATGCGAAAAACACGTTTTCTGGTGTTTTCAGCACTCCACAGAGCGTCTGACATGCGGAAACTGCGATATCTTCGGTATCGTTGTTGTTTCCAGCTGAGATATGCATTTTCAGTGATAATCTTCATGATTCTGCTGTTACAAGTGTGCAGAATCACAGAAATCGCTGTTTTCGTGCTATTGAATGCGAAAAACACGTTTTCTGGTGTTTTCAGCACGCCACAGAGCGTTTGACATGCGGAAACTGCGATATCTTCGGTATCGTTGGGTTTCCAGCTGAGATATGCATTTTCAGTGATAATCTTCATGATTCTGCTGTTACAAGTGTGCAGAATCAACGAAATCGCTGTTTTCGTGCTATTGAATGTGAAAAATACGTTTTCTGGTGTTTTCAGCACTCCACAGTGCGTTTGATATGCGGAAACTGCGATATCTTCGGTATCGTTGTTGTTTCCAGCTGAGATATGTATTTTCAGTGATAATGTTCATGATTCTGCTGTTACAAGTGTGCAGAATCACCGAAATCGCTGTTTTCGTGCTATTGAATGTGAAAAAAACGTTTTCTGGTGTTTTCAGCACTCCACAGTGCGTTTGATATGCGGAAACTGCGATATCTTCGGTATCGCTGTGGTTTCCAGCTGAGATATGCATTTTCAGTGATAATTTTCTAATTTCTTCTGTGACAAGTGTGCAGAATCACAGAAATCGCTGTTTGCGTGCTATTGAATGCGAAAAACACGTTTTCTGGTGTTTTCAACACTCCACAGAGCGTCTGACATGCGGAAACTGCGATATCTTCGGTATCGTTGTTGTTTCCAGCTGAGATATGCATTTTCAGTGATAATCTTCATGATTCTGCTGTTACAAGTGTGCAGAATCACAGAAATCGCTGTTTTCGTGCTATTGAATGCGAAAAACACGTTTTCTGGTGTTTTCAGCACTCCACAGAGCGTCTGACACGCGGAAACTGCGATATCTTCGGTATCGTTGTTGTTTCCAGCTGAGATATGCATTTTCTGTGAGAATCTTCATGACTCTGCTGTTACAAGTGTGCAGAATCACCGAAATCGCTGTTTTCGTGCTATTGAATGCGAAAAACACGTTTTCTGTTGTTTTCAGCTCTCCACAGTGCGTTTGATATGCGGAAACTGCGATATCTTCGGTATCGTTGGGTTTCCAGGTGAGATATGCATTTTCAGTGATAATCTTCATGATTCTGCTGTTACAAGTGTGCAGAATAACCAAAATCGCTGTTTTCGTGCTTTTGAATGCGAAAAACACGTTTTCTAGTGTTTTCAGCACCCGACAGTGCTTTTGATGTGCGGAAACAGGGATATCTTCGTTTTCGTGGGGTTTCCAGCTGAGATATGCAGTTTCAGTGATAATCTTCATGATTCTGCTCTTACAAGTGTGCAGAATAACCGACATCGCTGCTTTCGTGCTTTTTAATGCGAAAAACACGTTTTCTGGTGTTTTCAGCACTCCACAGTGCGTTTGATATGCGGAAACTGCCATATCTTCGGTATCGTTGGGTTTCCAGCTGAGATATGCATTTTCAGTGATAATCTTCATGATTCTGCTGTTACAAGTGTGCAGAATCACCGAAATCGCTGTTTTCGTGCTATTGAATGCGAAAAACACGTTTTCTGGTGTTTTCGGTACTCCACAGTGCGTTTGATATGCGGAAACTGCGATATCTTCGGTATCGCTGTTGTTTCCAGCTGAGATATGCATTTTCAGTGATGATCTTCATGATTCTGCTGTTACAAGTGTGCAGAATTACCGAAATCGCTGTTTTCGTGCTTTTGAATGCGAAAAACACGTTTTCTAGTGTTTTCAGCACCCGACAGTGCTTTTGATGTGCGGAAACAGGGATATCTTCGTTTTCGTGGGGTTTCCAGCTGAGATATGCATTTTCAGTGATAATCTTCATGATTCTGCTGTTACAAGTGTGCAGAATAACCGAAATCGCTGTTTTCGTGGTATTGAATGCGAAAAACATGTTTTCTGGTGTTTTCAGCACTCCACAGTGCGTTTGATATGCGGAAACTGCGATATCTTCGGTATCGCTGTGGTTTCCAGCTGAGATATGCATTTTCAGTGATAATTTTATAATTTCTTCTGTGACAAGTGTGCAGAATCACAGAAATCGCTGTTTGCGTGCTATTGAATGCGAAAAACACGTTTTCTGGTGTTTTCAGCACCCCACAGAGCGTCTGACATGCGGAAACTGCGATATTTTCGGTTTCGTTGGGTTCCAGCTGAGATATGCATTTTCTGTGAGAATCTTCATGATTCTGCTGTTACAAGTGTGCAGAATCACCGAAATCGCTGTTTTCGTGCTATTGAATGCGAAAAACACGTTTTCTGGTGTTTTCAGCTCTCCACAGTGCGTTTGATATGCGGAAACTGCCATATCTTCGGTATCGTTGTTGTTTCCAGCTGAGATATGCATTTTCAGTGATAATCTTCATGATTCTGCTGTTACAAGTGTGCAGAATCACCGAAATCGCTGTTTTCGTGCTATTGAATGCGAAAAACACGTTTTCTGGTGTTTTCAGCACGCCACAGAGCGTTTGACATGCGGAAACTGCGATATCTTCGGTATCGTTGGGTTTCCAGCTGAGATATGCATTTTCAGTGATAATCTTCATGATTCTGCTATTACAAGTGTGCAGAATCACCGAAATCGCTGTTTTCGTGCTATTGAATGTGAAAAACACGTTTTCTGGTGTTTTCAGCACGCCACAGAACGTTTGACATGCGGAAACTGCGATATCTTCGGTATCGTTGGGTTTCCAGCTGACATATGCATTTTCAGTGATAATCTTCATGATTCTGCTGTTACAAGTGTGCAGAATAACCGAAATCGCTGTTTTCGTGCTTTTGAATGCGAAAAACACGTTTTCTAGTGTTTTCAGCACCCGACAGTGCTTTTGATGTGCGGAAACAGGGATATCTTCGTTTTCGTGGGGTTTCCAGCTGAGATATGCAGTTTCAGTGATAATCTTCATGATTCTGCTCTTACAAGTGTGCAGAATAACCGACATCGCTGCTTTCGTGCTTTTGAATGCGAAAAACACGTTTTCTGGTGTTTTCAGCACTCCACAGTGCGTTTGATATGCGGAAACTGCCATATCTTCGGTATCGTTGTTGTTTCCAGCTGAGATATGCATTTTCAGTGATAATCTTCATGATTCTGCTGTTACAAGTGTGCAGAATCACCGAAATCGCTGTTTTCGTGCTATTGAATGTGAAAAATACGTTTTCTGGTGTTTTCAGCACTCCACAGTGCGTTTGATATGCGGAAACTGCAATATCTTCGGTATCGTTGTTGTTTCCAGCTGAGATATGTATTTTCAGTGATAATGTTCATGATTCTGCTGTTACAAGTGTGCAGAATCACCGAAATCGCTGTTTTCGTGCTATTGAATGTGAAAAATACGTTTTCTGGTGTTTTCAGCACTCCACAGTGCGTTTGATATGCGGAAACTGCGATATCTTCGGTATCGCTGTGGTTTCCAGCTGAGATATGCATTTTCAGTGATAATTTTCTAATTTCTTCTGTGACAAGTGTGCAGAATCACAGAAATCGCAGTTTGCGTGCTATTGAATGCGAAAAACACGTTTTCTGGTGTTTTCAGCACTCCACAGAGCGTCTGACATGCGGAAACTGCGATATCTTCGGTATCGTTGTTGTTTCCAGCTGAGATATGCATTTTCAGTGATAATCTTCATGATTCTGCTGTTACAAGTGTGCAGAATCACAGAAATCGCTGTTTTCGTGCTCTTGAATGCGAAAAACATGTTTTCTGGTGTTTTCAGCACTCCACAGAGCGTCTGACATGCGGAAACTGCGATATCTTCGGTATCGTTGTTGTTTCCAGCTGAGATATGCATTTTCTGTGAGAATCTTCATGATTCTGCTGTTACCAGTGTGCAGAATCACCGAAATCGCTGTTTTCGTGCTATTGAATGCGAAAAACACGTCTTCTGTTGTTTTCAGCTCTCCACAGTGCGTTTGATATGCGGAAACTGCCATATCTTCGGTATCGTTGATGTTTCCAGCTGAGATATGCATTTTCAGTGATAATCTTCATGATTCTGCTGTTACAAGTGTGCAGAATCACCGAAATCGCTGTTTTCGTGCTCTTGAATGCGAAAAACACGTTTTCTGGTGTTTTCAGCACGCCACAGAGCGTTTGACATGCGGAAACTGCGATATCTTCGGTATCGTTGGGTTTCCAGCTGAGATATGCATTTTCAGTGATAATCTTCATGATTCTGCTATTACAAGTGTGCAGAATCACCGAAATCGCTGTTTTCGTGCTATTGAATGCGAAAAACACGTTTTCTGTTGTTTTCAGCTCTCCACAGTGCGTTTGATATGCGGAAACTGCGATATCATCGGTATCGTTGGGTTTCCAGCTGAGATATGCATTTTCAGTGATAATCTTCATGATTCTGCTGTTACAAGTGTGCAGAATAACCGAAATCGCTGTTTTCGTGCTTTTGAATGCGAAAAACACGTTTTCTAGTGTTTTCAGCACCCGACAGTTCTTTTGATTTGCCGAAACAGGGATATCTTCGTTTTCGTGGGGTTTCCAGCTGAGATATGCAGTTTCAGTGATAATCTTCATGATTCTGCTCTTACAAGTGTGCAGAATAACCGACATCGCTGCTTTCGTGCTTTTGAATGCGAAAAACACGTTTTCTGGTGTTTTCAGCACTCCACAGTGCGTTTGATATGCGGAAACTGCCATATCTTCGGTATCGTTGGGTTTCCAGCTGAGATATGCATTTTCAGTGATAATCTTCATGATTCTGCTGTTACAAGTGTGCAGAATCACCGAAATCGCTGTTTTCGTGCTATTGAATGCGAAAAACACGTTTTCTGGTGTTTTCGGTACTCCACAGTGCGTTTGATATGCGGAAACTGCGATATCTTCGGTATCGCTGTTGTTTCCAGCTGAGATATGCATTTTCAGTGATGATCTTCATGATTCTGCTGTTACAAGTGTGCAGAATAACCGAAATCGCTGTTTTCGTGCTTTTGAATGCGAAAAACACGTTTTCTAGTGTTTTCAGCACCCGACAGTGCTTTTGATGTGCGGAAACAGGGATATCTTCGTTTTCGTGGGGTTTCCAGCTGAGATATGCATTTTCAGTGATAATCTTCATGATTCTGCTGTTACAAGTGTGCAGAATAACCGAAATCGCTGTTTTCGTGGTATTGAATGCGAAAAACATGTTTTCTGGTGTTTTCAGCACTCCACAGTGCGTTTGATATGCGGAAACTGCGATATCTTCGGTATCGCTGTGGTTTCCAGCTGAGATATGCATTTTCAGTGATAATTTTATAATTTCTTCGGTGACAAGTGTGCAGAATCACAGAAATCGCTGTTTGCGTGCTATTGAATGCGAAAAACACGTTTTCTGGTGTTTTCAGCACTCCACAGAGCGTCTGACATGCGGAAACTGCGATATTTTCGGTTTCGTTGGGTTCCAGCTGAGATATGCATTTTCTGTGAGAATCTTCATGATTCTGCTGTTACAAGTGTGCAGAATCACCGAAATCGCTGTTTTCGTGCTATTGAATGCGAAAAACACGTTTTCTGGTGTTTTCAGCTCTCCACAGTGCGTTTGATATGCGGAAACTGCGATATCTTCGGTATCGCTGTGGTTTCCAGCTGAGATATGCATTTTCAGTGATAATTTTATAATTTCTTCGGTGACAAGTGTGCAGAATCACCGAAATCGCTGGATTCGTGCTATTGAATGCGAAAAACACGTTTTCTGGTGTTTTCAGCACGCCACAGAGCGTTTGACATGCGGAAACTGCGATATCTTCGGTATCGTTGGGTTTCCAGCTGAGATATGCATTTTCTGTGAGAATCTTCATGATTCTGCTGTTACAAGTGTGCAGAATCACCGAAATCGCTGTTTTCGTGCTATTGAATGTGAAAAATACGTTTTCTGGTGTTTTCAGCACTCCACAGTGCGTTTGACATGCGGAAACTGCGATATCTTCGGTATCGTTGGGTTTCCAGCTGAGATATGCATTTTCAGTGGTAATCTTCATGATTCTGCTGTTACAAGTGTGCAGAATCACCGAAATCGCTGTTTTCGTGCTATTGAATGTGGAAAACAGGTTTTCTGTTGTTTTCAGCACGCCATAGAGCGTTTGACATGCGGAAACTGCGATATCTTCGGTATCGTTGGGTTTCCAGCTGAGATATGCATTTTCAGTGATAATCTTCATGATTCTGCTGTTACAAGTGTGCAGAATCACCGAAATCGCTGTTTTCGTGCTCTTGAATGCGAAAAACACGTTTTCTGGTGTTTTCAGCACGCCACAGAGCGTTTGACATGCGGAAACTGCGATATCTTCGGTATCGTTGGGTTTCCAGCTGAGATATGCATTTTCAGTGATAATCTTCATGATTCTGCTATTACAAGTGTGCAGAATCACCGAAATCGCTGTTTTCGTGCTATTGAATGCGAAAAACACGTTTTCTGTTGTTTTCAGCTCTCCACAGTGCGTTTGATATGCGGAAACTGCGATATCATCGGTATCGTTGGGTTTCCAGCTGAGATATGCATTTTCAGTGATAATCTTCATGATTCTGCTGTTACAAGTGTGCAGAATAACCGAAATCGCTGTTTTCGTGCTTTTGAATGCGAAAAACACGTTTTCTAGTGTTTTCAGCACCCGACAGTTCTTTTGATTTGCGGAAACAGGGATATCTTCGTTTTCGTGGGGTTTCCAGCTGAGATATGCAGTTTCAGTGATAATCTTCATGATTCTGCTCTTACAAGTGTGCAGAATAACCGACATCGCTGCTTTCGTGCTTTTGAATGCGAAAAACACGTTTTCTGGTGTTTTCAGCACTCCACAGTGCGTTTGATATGCGGAAACTGCCATATCTTCGGTATCGTTGGGTTTCCAGCTGAGATATGCATTTTCAGTGATAATCTTCATGATTCTGCTGTTACAAGTGTGCAGAATCACCGAAATCGCTGTTTTCGTGCTATTGAATGCGAAAAACACGTTTTCTGGTGTTTTCGGTACTCCACAGTGCGTTTGATATGCGGAAACTGCGATATCTTCGGTATCGCTGTTGTTTCCAGCTGAGATATGCATTTTCAGTGATGATCTTCATGATTCTGCTGTTACAAGTGTGCAGAATAACCGAAATCGCTGTTTTCGTGCTTTTGAATGCGAAAAACACGTTTTCTAGTGTTTTCAGCACCCGACAGTGCTTTTGATGTGCGGAAACAGGGATATCTTCGTTTTCGTGGGGTTTCCAGCTGAGATATGCATTTTCAGTGATAATCTTCATGATTCTGCTATTACAAGTGTGCAGAATCACCGAAATCGCTGTTTTCGTGCTATTGAATGCGAAAAACACGTTTTCTGTTGTTTTCAGCTCTCCACAGTGCGTTTGATATGCGGAAACTGCGATATCTTCGGTATCGTTGTTGTTTCCAGCTGAGATATGCATTTTCAGTGATAATTTTATAATTTCTTCGGTGACAAGTGTGCAGAATCACAGAAATCGCTGTTTGCGTGCTATTGAATGCGAAAAACACGTTTTCTGGTGTTTTCAGCACTCCACAGAGCGTCTGACATGCGGAAACTGCGATATTTTCGGTTTCGTTGGGTTCCAGCTGAGATATGCATTTTCTGTGAGAATCTTCATGATTCTGCTGTTACAAGTGTGCAGAATCACCGAAATCGCTGTTTTCGTGCTATTGAATGCGAAAAACACGTTTTCTGGTGTTTTCAGCTCTCCACAGTGCGTTTGATATGCGGAAACTGCCATATCTTCGGTATCGTTGTTGTTTCCAGCTGAGATATGCATTTTCAGTGATAATCTTCATGATTCTGCTATTACAAGTGTGCAGAATCACCGAAATCGCTGTTTTCGTGCTATTGAATGCGAAAAACACGTTTTCTGTTGTTTTCAGCTCTCCACAGTGCGTTTGATATGCGGAAACTGCGATATCTTCGGTATCGTTGTTGTTTCCAGCTGAGATATGCATTTTCTACGATAATCTTAGAATTTCTTCTGTGACAAGTGTGCAGAATCACAGAAATCGCTGGATTCGTGCTATTGAATGCGAAAAACACGTTTTCTGGTGTTTTCAGCACGCCACAGAGCGTTTGACATGCGGAAACTGCGATATCTTCGGTATCGTTGGGTTTCCAGCTGAGATATGCATTTTCTGTGAGAATCTTCATGATTCTGCTGTTACAAGTGTGCAGAATCACCGAAATCGCTGTTTTCGTGCTATTGAATGTGAAAAGTACGTTTTCTGGTGTTTTCAGCACTCCACAGTGCGTTTGACATGCGGAAACTGCGATATCTTCGGTATCGTTGGGTTTCCAGCTGAGATATGCATTTTCAGTGGTAATCTTCATGATTCTGCTGTTACAAGTGTGCAGAATCACCGAAATCGCTGTTTTCGTGCTATTGAATGTGGAAAACAGGTTTTCTGTTGTTTTCAGCACGCCATAGAGCGTTTGACATGCGGAAACTGCGATATCTTCGGTATCGTTGGGTTTCCAGCTGAGATATGCATGTTCAGTGATAATCTTCATGATTCTGCTGTTACAAGTGTGCAGAATCACCGAAATCGCTGTTTTCGTGCTATTGAATGCGAAAAACACGTTTTCTGGTGTTTTCGGTACTCCACAGTGCGTTTGATATGCGGATACTGCGATATCTTCGGTATCGCTGTTGTTTCCAGCTGAGATATGCATTTTCAGTGATAACCTTCATGATTCTGCTGTTACAAGTGTGCAGAATAACCGAAATCGCTGTTTTCGTGCTATTGAATGCGAAAAACATGTTTTCTGGTGTTTTCAGCACTCCACAGAGCGTTTGACATGCGGAAACTGCGATATCTTCGGAATCGTTGGGTTTCCAGCTGAGATATGCATTTTCAGTGATAATCTTCATGATTCTGCTGTTACAAGTGTGCAGAATCACCGAAATCGCTGTTGTCGTGCTATTGAATGCGAAAAACACGTTTTCCAGTGTTTTCAGCACCCGACAGTGCTTTTGATGTGCGCAAACAGGGATATCTTCGTTTTCGTGGGGTTTCCAGCTGAGATATGCATTTTCAGTGATAATCTTCATGATTCTGCTGTTACAAGTGTGCAGAATAACCGAAATCGCTGTTTTCGTGCTTTTGAATGCGAAAAACACGTTTTCTAGTGTTTTCAGCACCCGACAGTGCTTTTGATGTGCGGAAACAGGGATATCTTCGTTTTCGTGGGGTTTCCAGCTGAGATATGCAGTTTCAGTGATAATCTTCATGATTCTGCTGTTACAAGTGTGCAGAATAACCGAAGTCGCTGTTTTCGTGCTTTTGAATGCGAAAAACACGTTTTCTGGTGTTTTCAGCACTCCGCAGTGCGTTTGATATGCGGAAACTGCCATATCTTCGGTATCGTTGATGTTTCCAGCTGAGATATGCATTTTCAGTGATAATCTTCATGATTCTGCTGTTACAAGTGTGCAGAATCACCGAAATCGCTGTTTTCGTGCTATTGAATGCGAAAAACACGTTTTCTGGTGTTTTCAGCACGCCACAGAGCGTTTGACATGCGGAAACTGCGATATCTTCGGTATCGTTGGGTTTCCAGCTGAGATATGCATTTTCAGTGATAATCTTCATGATTCTGCTATTACAAGTGTGCAGAATCACCGAAATCGCTGTTTTCGTGCTATTGAATGCGAAAAACACGATTTCTGTTGTTTTCAGCTCTCCACAGTGCGTTTGATATGCGGAAGCTGCGATATCTTCGGTATCGTTGTTGTTTCCAGCTGAGATATGCATTTTCTACGATAATCTTAGAATTTCTTCTGTGACAAGTGTGCTGAATCACAGAAATCGCTGGATTCGTGCTATTGAATGCGAAAAACACGTTTTCTGGTGTTTTCAGCACTCCACACAGCGTCTGACATGCGGAAACTGCGATATTTTCGGTTTCGTTGGGTTCCAGCTGAGATATGCATTTTCTGTGAGAATCTTCATGATTCTGCTGTTACAAGTGTGCAGAATCACCGAAATCGCTGTTTTCGTGCTATTGAATGCGAAAAACATGTTTTCTGGTGTTTTCAGCTCTCCACAGTGCGTTTCATATGCGGAAACTGCGATATCTTCGGTATCGTTGTTGTTTCCAGCTGAGATATGCATTTTCTACGATAATCTTAGAATTTCTTCTGTGACAAGTGTGCAGAATCACAGAAATCGCTGGATTCGTGCTATTGAATGCGAAAAACACGTTTTCTGGTGTTTTCAGCACTCCACAGAGCGTCTGACATGCTGATTCTGCGATATTTTCGGTTTCGTTGGGTTCCAGCTGAGATATGCATTTTCAGTGATAATTTTCATGATTCTGCTGTTACAAGTGTGAAGAATCACCGAAATCGCTGTTTTCGTGCTATTGAATGCGAAAAACATGTTTTCTGGTGTTTTCAGCACTCCACAGAGCGTTTGACATGCGGAAACTGCGATATCTTCGGAATCGTTGGGTTTCCAGCTGAGATATGCATTTTCAGTGATAATCTTCATGATTCTGCTATTACAAGTGTGCAGAATCACCGAAATCCCTGTTTTCGTGCTATTGAATGTGAAAAATACGTTTTCTGGTGTTTTCAGCACTCCACAGTGCGTTTGATATGCGGAAACTGCGATATCATCGGTATCGCTGTGGTTTCCAGCTGAGATATGCATTTTCAGTGATAATTTTCATGATTCTGCTGTTACAAGTGTGAAGAATCACCGAAATCGCTGTTTTCGTGCTATTGAATGCGAAAAACACGTTTTCTGGTGTTTTCAGCACGCCACAGAACGTTTGACATGCGGAAACTGCGATATCTTCGGTATCGTTGGGTTTCCAGCTGAGATATGCATTTTCAGTGATAATCTTCATGATTCTGCTGTTACAAGTGTGCAGAATCACCGAAATCGCTGTTTTCGTGCTATTGAATGCGAAAAACACGTTTTCTGGTGTTTTCGGTACTCCACAGTGCGTTTGATATGCGGAAACTGCGATATCTTCGGTATCGCTGTTGTTTCCAGCTGAGATATGCATTTTCAGTGATAATCTTCATGATTCTGCTGTTACAAGTGTGCAGAATAACCGAAATCGCTGTTTTCGTGCTATTGAATGCGAAAAACATGTTTTCTGGTGTTTTCAGCTCTCCACAGAGCGTTTGACATGCGGAAACTGCGATATCTTCGGAATCGTTGGGTTTCCAGCTGAGATATGCATTTTCAGTGATAATCTTCATGATTCTGCTGTTACAAGTTTGCAGAATCACCGAAATCGCTGTTTTCGTGCTATTGAATGCGAAAAACACGTTTTCTGTTGTTTTCAGCTCTCCACAGTGCGTTTGATATGCGGAAACTGCGATATCTTCGGTATCGTTGTTGTTTCCAGCTGAGATATGCATTTTCTACGATAATCTTAGAATTTCTTCTGTGACAAGTGTGCAGAATCACAGAAATCGCTGTTTTCGTGCTATTGAATGCGAAAAACACGTTTTGTGTTGTTTTCAGCTCTCCACAGTGCGTTTGATATGCGGAAACTGCCATATCTTCGGTATCGTTGATGTTTCCAGCTGAGATATGCATTTTCAGTGATAATCTTCATGATTCTGCTGTTACAAGTGTGCAGAATCACCGAAATCGCTGTTTTCGTGCTATTGAATGCGAAAAACACGTTTTCTGTTGTTTTCAGCTCTCCACAGTGCGTTTGATATGCGGAAACTGCGATATCTTCGGTATCGTTGTTGTTTCCAGCTGAGATATGCATTTTCTACGATAATCTTAGAATTTCTTCTGTGACAAGTGTGCAGAATCACAGAAATCGCTGGATTCGTGCTATTGAATGCGAAAAACACGTTTTCTGGTGTTTTCAGCACTCCACAGAGCGTCTGACATGCTGATTCTGCGATATTTTCGGTTTCGTTGGGTTCCAGCTGAGATATGCATTTTCAGTGATAATTTTCATGATTCTGCTGTTACAAGTGTGAAGAATCACCGAAATCGCTGTTTTCGTGCTATTGAATGCGAAAAACATGTTTTCTGGTGTTTTCAGCACTCCACAGAGCGTTTGACATGCGGAAACTGCGATATCTTCGGAATCGTTGGGTTTCCAGCTGAGATATGCATTTTCAGTGATAATCTTCATGATTCTGCTATTACAAGTGTGCAGAATCACCGAAATCCCTGTTTTCGTGCTATTGAATGTGAAAAATACGTTTTCTGGTGTTTTCAGCACTCCACAGTGCGTTTGATATGCGGAAACTGCGATATCATCGGTATCGCTGTGGTTTCCAGCTGAGATATGCATTTTCAGTGATAATTTTCATGATTCTGCTGTTACAAGTGTGAAGAATCACCGAAATCGCTGTTTTCGTGCTATTGAATGCGAAAAACACGTTTTCTGGTGTTTTCAGCACGCCACAGAACGTTTGACATGCGGAAACTGCGATATCTTCGGTATCGTTGGGTTTCCAGCTGAGATATGCATTTTCAGTGATAATCTTCATGATTCTGCTGTTACAAGTGTGCAGAATCACCGAAATCGCTGTTTTCGTGCTATTGAATGCGAAAAACACGTTTTCTGGTGTTTTCGGTACTCCACAGTGCGTTTGATATGCGGAAACTGCGATATCTTCGGTATCGCTGTTGTTTCCAGCTGAGATATGCATTTTCAGTGATAATCTTCATGATTCTGCTGTTACAAGTGTGCAGAATAACCGAAATCGCTGTTTTCGTGCTATTGAATGAGAAAAACATGTTTTCTGGTGTTTTCAGCTCTCCACAGAGCGTTTGACATGCGGAAACTGCGATATCTTCGGAATCGTTGGGTTTCCAGCTGAGATATGCATTTTCAGTGATAATCTTCATGATTCTGCTGTTACAAGTGTGCAGAATCACCGAAATCGCTGTTGTCGTGCTATTGAATGCGAAAAACACGTTTTCTAGTGTTTTCAGCACCCGACAGTGCTTTTGATGTGCGGAAACAGGGATATCTTCGTTTTCGTGGGGTTTCCAGCTGAGATATGCATTTTCAGTGATAATCTTCATGATTCTGCTGTTACAAGTGTGCAGAATAACCGAAATCGCTGTTTTCGTGCTTTTGAATGCGAAAAACACGTTTTCTAGTGTTTTCAGCACCCGACAGTGCTTTTGATGTGCGGAAACAGGGATATCTTCGTTTTCGTGGGGTTTCCAGCTGAGATATGCAGTTTCAGTGATAATCTTCATGATTCTGCTGTTACAAGTGTGCAGAATAACCGAAATCGCTGTTTTCGTGCTTTTGAATGCGAAAAACACGTTTTCTGTTGTTTTCAGCACTCCACAGTGCGTTTGATATGCGGAAACTGCCATATCTTCGGTATCGTTGGGTTTCCAGCTGAGATATGCATTTTCAGTGATAATCTTCATGATTCTGCTGTTACAAGTGTGCAGAATCACCGAAATCGCTGTTTTCGTGCTATTGAATGCGAAAAACACGTTTTCTGGTGTTTTCGGTACTCCACAGTGCGTTTGATATGCGGAAACTGCGATATCTTCGGTATCGCTGTTGTTTCCAGCTGAGATATGCATTTTCAGTGATGATCTGCATGATTCTGCTGTTACAAGTGTGCAGAATAACCGAAATCGCTGTTTTCGTGCTTTTGAATGCGAAAAACACGTTTTCTAGTGTTTTCAGCACCCGACAGTGCTTTTGATGTGCGGAAACAGGGATATCTTCGTTTTCGTGGGGTTTCCAGCTGAGATATGCATTTTCAGTGATAATCTTCATGATTCTGCTGTTACAAGTGTGCAGAATAACCGAAATAGCTGTTTTCGTGCTATTGAATGCGAAAAACATGTTTTCTGGTGTTTTCAGCACTCCGCAGAGCGTTTGACATGCGGAAACTGCGATATCTTCGGAATCGTTGGGTTTCCAGCTGAGATATGCATTTTCAGTGATAATCTTCATGATTCTGCTGTTACAAGTGTGCAGAATCACCGAAATCGCTGTTTTCGTGCTATTGAATGCGAAAAACACGTTTTCTGGTGTTTTCGGTACTCCACAGTGCGTTTGATATGCGGAAACTGCGATATCTTCGGTATCGCTGTTGTTTCCAGCTGAGATATGCATTTTCAGTGATAATGTTCATGATTCTGCTGTTACAAGTGTGCAGAATAACCGAAATCGCTGTTTTCGTGCTATTGAATGCGAAAAACATGTTTTCTGGTGTTTTCAGCACTCCACAGAGCGTTTGACATGCGGAAACTGCGATATCTTCGTTTTCGTGGGGTTTCCAGCTGAGATATGGATTTTCAGTGATAATCTTCATGATTCTGCTGTTACAAGTGTGCAGAATAACCGAAATCGCTGTTTTCGTGCTTCTGAATGCGAAAAACACGTTTTCTGGTGTTTTCAGCACTCCACAGTGCGTTTGAAATGCGGAAACTGCGATATCTTCGGTATCGTTGTTGTTTCCAGCTGAGATATGCATTTTCAGTGATAATCTTCATGATTCTGCTGTTACAAGTGTGCAGAATCACCGACATCGCTGTTTTCGTGCTACTGAATGCGAAAAACACGTTTTCTAGTGTTTTCAGCACCCGACAGTGCTTTTGATGTGCGGAAACAGGGATATCTTCGTTTTCGTGGGGTTTCCAGCTGAGATATGCAGTTTCAGTGATAATCTTCATGATTCTGCTGTTACAAGTGTGCAGAATAACCGAAATCGCTGTTTTCGTGCTTTTGAATGCGAAAAACACGTTTTCTGGTGTTTTCAGCACTCCACAGTGCGTTTGATATGCGGAAACTGCGATATCTTCGGTATCGCTGTTGTTCCCAGCTGAGATATGCATTTTCAGTGATGATCTGCATGATTCTGCTGTTACAAGTGTGCAGAATCACCGAAATCGCTGTTTTCGTGCTACTGAATGCGAAAAACACGTTTTCTAGTGTTTTCAGCACCCGACAGTGCTTTTGATGTGCGGAAACAGGGATATCTTCGTTTTCGTGGGGTTTCCAGCTGAGATATGCAGTTTCAGTGATAATCTTCATGATTCTGCTGTTACAAGTGTGCAGAATAACCGAAATCGCTGTTTTCGTGCTTTTGAATGCGAAAAACACGTTTTCTGGTGTTTTCAGCACTCCACAGTGCGTTTGACATGCGGAAACTGCGATATCTTCGGTATCGTTGTTACTTCCAGCTTAGATATGCGTTTTCAGTGATAATCTTCATGATTCTGCTGTTACAAGTGTGCAGAAACACCGAAATCGCTGTTTTCGTGCTTTTGAATGCGAAAAACACGTTTTCTGGTGTTTTCAGCACTCCACAGTGCGTTTGATATGCGGAAACTGCGATATCTTCGGTATCGTTGTTGTTTCCAGCTGAGATATGCATTTTCAGTCATAATCTTCATGATTCTGCTGTTACAAGTGTGCAGAATCACCGAAATCGCTGTTTTAGTGCTATTGAATGCGAAAAACACGTTTTCTGGTGTTTTCCGCACTCCACAGTGCTTTTGATATGCGGAAACAGCGATATCTTCGTTTACGTTGGGTTTCCAGCTGAGATATGCATTCTCTACGATAATCTTCGAGCTGCTTCTGTGACAGATTTGCAGATTCACCGAAAACGCTGTTTTCGTGCTATTGAATGCGAAAAACACGTTTCCGGGTGCTTTTCAGCGCTCCACAGTGCGTTTGACATGCGTAAACTGCGATATCTTCGGTATCGTTGGGTTTCCAGATGAGATATGCATATTTTACGATAATCTCGGATATTCTTCTGTGGGAAGTATGCAGAATCACCGAAATCGCTGTTTTCGTGCTATTGAATGCGAAAAACACGTTTTCTGGTGTTTTCAGCACTCCACAGTGCGTTTGATATGCGAAAACTGCGATATTTTCGGTTTCGTTGGGTTCCAGCTGAGATATGCATTTTCTGTGATAATCTTCATGATTCTGCTTTTACAAGTGTGCAGAATAACCGAAGTCGCTGTTTTCGTGCTACTGAATGCGAAAAACACGTTTCCTGGTGCTTTCAGCACTCCACAGTGCGTTTGATATGCGGACACTGCGATGTCTTCGTTTTCGTGGGGTTGCCAGCTGAGACATGCATTTTCTACGATAATCTTTGAGTTTCTTCTGCCAGAAGGATGCAGAATCACCGAAATCGCTGTTTTCGTGCTACTGAATGCGAAAAACACGTTTTCTGGTGTTTTCAGCACTCCACAGTGCGTTTGATATGCGAAAACTGCGATATTTTCGGTTTCGGTGGGTTCCAACTGAGATATGCATTCTCTACGATAATCTTCGAGTTTCTTCTGTGACAGATTTGCAGAATCACCGAAAACACTGTTTTCGTGCTATTGAATGCGAAAAACACGTTTCCGGGTGCTTTTCAGCGCTCCACAGTGCGTTTGACATGCGTAAACTGCGATATCTTCGGTATCGTTGGGTTTCCAGATGAGATATGCATATTTTACGATAATCTCGGATATTCTTCTGTGGGAAGTATGCAGAATCACCGAAATCGCTGTTTTCGTGCTATTGAATGCGAGAAACACGTTTTCTGGTGTTTTCAGCACTCCACAGTGCGTTTGATATGCGAAAACTGCGATATTTTCGGTTTCGTTGGGTTCCAGCTGAGATATGCATTTTCTGTGATAATCTTCATGATTCTGCTTTTACAAGTGTGCAGAATAACCGAAGTCGCTGTTTTCGTGCTACTGAATGCGAAAAACACGTTTCCTGGTGCTTTCAGCACTCCACAGTGCGTTTGATATGCGGACACTGCGATGTCTTCGTTTTCGTGGGGTTGCCAGCTGAGACATGCATTTTCTACGATAATCTTTGAGTTTCTTCTGCCAGAAGGATGCAGAATCACCGAAATCGCTGTTTTCGTGCTACTGAATGCGAAAAACACGTTTTCTGGTGTTTTCAGCACTCCACAGTGCGTTTGATATGCGAAAACTGCGATATTTTCGGTTTCGTTGGGTTCCAACTGAGATATGCATTCTCTACGATAATCTTCGAGTTTCTTCTGTGACAGATTTGCAGAATCACCGAAAACACTGTTTTCGTGCTATTGAATGCGAAAAACACGTTTCCGGGTGCTTTTCAGCGCTCCACAGTGCGTTTGACATGCGTAAACTGCGATATCTTCGGTATCGTTGGGTTTCCAGATGAGATATGCATATTTTACGATAATCTCGGATATTCTTCTGTGGGAAGTATGCAGAATCACCGAAATCGCTGTTTTCGTGCTATTGAATGCGAGAAACACGTTTTCTGGGGTTTTCAGCACTCCACAGTGCGTTTGATATGCGAAAACTGCGATATTTTCGGTTTCGTTGGGTTCCAGCTGAGATATGCATTTTCTGTGATAATCTTCATGATTCTGCTGTTACAAGTGTGCAGAATCATCGAAATTGCTGTTTTCGTTCTATTGAATGCGAAAAACACGTTTTCTGGTGTTTTCCGCACTCCACAGTGCGTTTGATATGCGGAAACAGCGATATCTTCGTTTTCGTGGGGATTCCAGCTGAGACTTGCATTTTCTACGATAATCTTGGATATTCCTCTGTGAGATGTATGCAGAATCACCGAAATCGCTGTTTTCGTGCTATTGAATGCGAAAAACACGTTTCCGGGTGCTTTTCAGCGCTCCACAGTGCGTTTGACATGCGTAAACTGCGATATCTTCGGTATTGTTGGGTTTCCAGATGAGATATGCATTTTTTACGATAATCTCGGATATTCTTCTGTGGGAAGTATGCAGAATCACCGAAATCGCTGTTTTGGTGCTATTGAATGCGAAAACCACGTTTTCTGGTGTTTTCAGCACTCCACAGTGCGTTTGATATGCGAAAACTGCGATATTTTCGGTATCGTTGTGGTTTACAGCTGAGATATGCATTTTCAGTGATAATCTTCATGATTCTGCTGTTACAAGTGTGCAGAATCACCGAAATCGCTGTTTTCGTGCTATTGAATGCGAAAAACACGTTTTCTGGTGTTTTCAGCACTCCACAGTGCGTTTGATATGCGGAAACTGCGATATCTTCGGTATCGCTGTTGTTCCCAGCTGAGATATGCATTTTCAGTGATGATCTGCATGATTCTGCTGTTACAAGTGTGCAGAATCACCGAAATCGCTGTTTTCGTGCTACTGAATGCGAAAAACACGTTTTCTAGTGTTTTCAGCACCCGACAGTGCTTTTGATGTGCGGAAACAGGGATATCTTCGTTTTCGTGGGGTTTCCAGCTGAGATATGCAGTTTCAGTGATAATCTTCATGATTCTGCTGTTACAAGTGTGCAGAATAACCGAAATCGCTGTTTTCGTGCTTTTGAATGCGAAAAACACATTTTCTGGTGTTTTCAGCACTCCACAGTGCGTTTGATATGCGGAAACTGCGATATCATCGGTATCGCTGTGGTTTCCAGCTGAGATATGCATTTTCAGTGATAATCTTCATGATTCTGCTGTTACAAGTGTGCAGAATCACCGATATCGCTGTTTTCGTGCTATTGAATGCGGAAAACAGGTTTTCTGTTGTTTTCAGCACTCCACAGAGCGTTTGACATGCGGAAACTGCGATATCTTCGGTATCGTTGTTGTTTCCAGCTGAGATATGCGTTTTCAGTGATAATCTTCATGATTCTGCTGTTACAAGTGTGCAGAAACACCGAAATCGCTGTTTTCGTGCTTTTGAATGCGAAAAACACGTTTTCTGGTGTTTTCAGCACTCCACAGTGCGTTTGATATGCGGAAACTGCGATATCTTCGGTATCGTTGTTGTTTCCAGCTGAGATATGCATTTTCAGTGATAATCTTCATGATTCTGCTGTTACAAGTGTGCAGAATCACCGAAATCGCTGTTTTAGTGCTATTGAATGCGAAAAACACGTTTTCTGGTGTTTTCCGCACTCCACGGTGCTTTTGATATGCGGAAACAGCGATATCTTCGTTTACGTTGGGTTTCCAGCTGAGATATGCATTCTCTACGATAATCTGCGAGCTGCTTCTGTGACAGATTTGCAGATTCACCGAAAACGCTGTTTTCGTGCTATTGAATGCGAAAAACACGTTTCCGGGTGCTTTTCAGCGCTCCACAGTGCGTTTGACATGCGTAAACTGCGATATCTTCGGTATCGTTGGGTTTCCAGATGAGATATGCATATTTTACGATAATCTCGGATATTCTTCTGTGGGAAGTATGCAGAATCACCGAAATCGCTGTTTTCGTGCTATTGAATGCGAAAAACACGTTTTCTGGTGTTTTCAGCACTCCACAGTGCGTTTGATATGCGAAAACTGCGATATTTTCGGTTTCGTTGGGTTCCAGCTGAGATATGCATTTTCTGTGATAATCTTCATGATACTGCTTTTACAAGTGTGCAGAATAACCGAAGTCGCTGTTTTCGTGCTACTGAATGCGAAAAACACGTTTCCTGGTGCTTTCAGCACTCCACAGTGCGTTTGATATGCGGACACTGCGTTGTCTTCGTTTTCGTGGGGTTGCCAGCTGAGACATGCATTTTCTACGATAATCTTTGAGTTTCTTCTGCCAGAAGGATGCAGAATCACCGAAATCGCTGTTTTCGTGCTACTGAATGCGAAAAACACGTTTTCTGGTGTTTTCAGCACTCCACAGTGCGTTTGATATGCGAAAACTGCGATATTTTCGGTTTCGTTGGGTTCCAACTGAGATATGCATTCTCTACGATAATCTTCTAGTTTCTTCTGTGACAGATTTGCAGAATCACCGAAAACACTGTTTTCGTGCTATTGAATGCGAAAAACACGTTTCCGGGTGCTTTTCAGCGCTCCACAGTGCGTTTGACATGCGTAAACTGCGATATCTTCGGTATCGTTGGGTTTCCAGATGAGATATGCATTTTTTACGATAATCTCGGATATTCTTCTGTGGGAAGTATGCAGAATCACCGAAATCGCTGTTTTCGTGCTATTGAATGCGAGAAACACGTTTTCTGGGGTTTTCAGCACTCCACAGTGCGTTTGATATGCGAAAACTGCGATATTTTCGGTTTCGTTGGGTTCCAGCTGAGATATGCATTTTCTGTGATAATCTTCATGATTCTGCTGTTACAAGTGTGCAGAATCATCGAAATTGCTGTTTTCGTTCTATTGAATGCGAAAAACACGTATTCTGGTGTTTTCCGCACTCCACAGTGCGTTTGATATGCGGAAACAGCGATATCTTCGTTTTCGTGGGGATTCCAGCTGAGACTTGCATTTTCTACGATAATCTTGGATATTCCTCTGTGAGATGTATGCAGAATCACCGAAATCGCTGTTTTCGTGCTATTGAATGCGAAAAACACGTTTCCGGGTGCTTTTCAGCGCTCCACAGTGCGTTTGACATGCGTAAACAGCGATATGTTCGGTATTGTTGGGTTTCCAGATGAGATATGCATTTTTTACGATAATCTCGGATATTCTTCTGTGGGAAGTATGCAGAATCACCGAAATCGCTGTTTTGGTGCTATTGAATGCGAAAACCACGTTTTCTGGTGTTTTCAGCACTCCACAGTGCGTTTGATATGCGAAAACTGCGATATTTTCGGTATCGTTGTGGTTTACAGCTGAGATATGTATTTTCAGTGATAATCTTCATGATTCTGCTGTTACAAGTGTGCAGAATCACCGAAATCGCTGTTTTCGTGCTATTGAATGCGAAAAACACGTTTTCTGGTGTTTTCAGCACTCCACAGTGCGTTTGATATGCGGAAACTGCGATATCTTCGGTATCGTTGGGTTTCCAGATGAGATAAGCATTTTTTACGATAATCTCGGATATTCTTCTGCGGGAAGTATGCAGAATCACCGAAATCGCTGTTTTCGTGCGATTGAATGCGAAAAACACGTATTCTGGTGTTTTCAGCACTCCACAGTGCGTTTGATATGCGGAAACTGCGATATTTTCGGTTTCGTTGGGTTCCAACTGAGATATGCATTCTCTTCGATAATCTTCGAGTTTCTTCTGTGACAAATGTGCAGAATCAGCGAAAACTCTGTTTTCGTGCTATTGAATGCGAAAAACACGTTTCCGGGTGCTTTTCAGCGCTCCACAGTGCGTTTGATATGCGGAAACTGCGATATTTTCGGTTTCGTTGGGTTCCAACTGAGATATGCATTCTCTTCGATAATCTTCGAGTTTCTTCTGTGACAAGTGTGCAGAATCACCGATATCGCTGTTTTCGTGCTATTGAATGCGAAAAACACGTTTCCTGGTGTTTTCAGCACTCCACAGTGCGTTTGATACGCGGAAACTGCGATGTCTTCGTTTTCGTGGGGTTGTCAGCTGAGACATGCATTTTTTACGATAATCTTTGAGTTTCTTCTGCCAGAAGTATGCAGAATCACCGAAATCGCTGTTTTCGTGCTATTGAATGCGAAAAACACGTTTTCTGGTGTTTTCCGCACTCCACAGCGCTTTTGATATGCGGAATCAGCGATATCTTCGGTTACGTTGAGTTTCCAGCTGAGATATGCATTCTCTACGATAATCTTCGAGTTTCTTCTTGACAAATGTGCAGAATCACCGAAACTGCTGTTTTCGTGCTATTGAATGCGAAAAACACGTTTTCGGGTGCTTTTCAGCGCCCCACAGTGCGTTTGACATGCGGAAACTGCGATATCTTCGGTTTCGTTGGGTTTCCAGCTGAGATAGGCATTTTCAGTGATAATCTACATGATTCTTCTGTGACAAGTGTGCAAAATCACCGAAATCGCTCTTTTCGTGCTATTGAATGCGAAAAACACGTTTCCTGGTGTTTTCAGCACTCCACAGTGCGTTTGATATGCGGAAACAGCGATATCTTCGTTTTCGTGGGGATTCCAGCTGAGACTTGCATTTTCTACGATAATCATGGATATTCCTCTGTGAGAAGTATGCAGAATCACCGAAATCGCTGTTTTCGTGCTATTGAATGCGAAAAACACGTTTCCGGGTGCTTTTCAGCGCTCCACAGTGCGTTTGACATGCGTAAACTGCGATATCTTCGGTATCGTTGGGTTTCCAGATGAGATATGCATTTTTTACGATAATCTCGGATATTCTTCTGTGGGAAGTATGCAGAATCACCGAAATCGCTGTTTTGGTGCTATTGAATGCGAAAACCACGTTTTCTGGTGTTTTCAGCACTCCACAGTGCGTTTGAAATGCGAAAACTGCGATATTTTCGGTTTCGTTGGGTTCCCACTGAGATATGCATTTTCTGTGATAATGTTCATGATTCTGCTGTTACAAGTGTGCAGAATCACCGAAATCGCAGTTTTTGTGCTATTGAATGCGAAAAACACGTTTCCTGGTGTTTTCAGCACTCCACAGTGCGTTTGATATGCGGAAACCCGCGATGTCTTTGTTTTCGTGGGGTTGCCAGCTGAGACATGCATTTTTTACGATAATCTTTGACTTTCTTCTGTGGGAAGTATGCAGAATCACCGAAATCGCTGTTTTCGTGCTATTGAATGCGAAAAACACGTTTTCTGGTGTATTCAGCACTCCACAGTGCGTTTACATGCGTAAACTGCGATATCTTCGGTTTCGTTAGGTTTCCAGCTGAGATATGCATTTTCAGTGATAATCTTCATGATTCTGCTTTTACAAGTGTGCAGAATCACCGAAGTCGCTGTTTTCGTGCTACTGAATGCGAAAAACACGTTTCCTGGTGCTTTCAGCACTCCACAGTGCGTTTGATATGCGGACACTGCGATGTCTTCGTTTTCGTGGGGTTGCCAGCTGAGACATGCATTTTCTACGATAATCTTTGAGTTTCTTCTGCCTGAAGGATGCAGAATCACCGAAATCGCTGTTTTCGTGCTATTGAATGCGAAAAACACGTTTCCTGGTGTTTTCAGATCTCCACAGTGCGTTTGATATGCGGAAACAGCGATGTCTTCGTTTTCGTGGGGTTGCCAGCTGAGACATGCATTTTCTACGATAATCTTTGAGTTTCTTCTGCCTGAAGCATGCAGAATCACCGAAATCGCTGTTTTCGTGCTATTGAATGCGAAAAACACGTTTTCTGGTGTATTCAGCACTCCACAGTGCGTTTACATGCGTAAACTGCGATATCTTCGGTTTCGTTGGGTTCCCACTGAGATATGCATTTTCTGTGATAATGTTCATGATTCTGCTGTTACAAGTGTGCAGAATCACCGACATCGCAGTTTTTGTGCTATTGAATGCGAAAAACACGTTTCCTGGTGTTTTCAGCTCTCCACAGTGCGTTTGATATGCGGAAACAGCGATGTCTTCGTTTTCGTGGGGTTGCCAGCTGAGACATGCATTTTTGACGATAATCTTTGAGTTTCTTCTGCCAGAGGTATGCAGAATCACCGAAATCGCTGTTTTCGTGCTATTCAATGCGAAAAACACGTTTTCTATTGTTATCAGCACCCGACTGTGCGTTTGATGTGCGGAAACAGGGATATCTTCGTTTTCGTGGGGTTTCCAGCTGAGATATGCATTTTTTACGATAATCTTCGAGTTTCTTCTGCGACAGATTTGCAGAATCACCGAAAACACTGTTTTCGTGCTATTGAATGCGAAAAACACGTTTCCGAGTGCTTTTCAGCGCTCCACAGTGCGTTTGACATGCGAAAACGGCGATATTTTCGGTTTCGTTGGGTTCCAGCTGAGATATGCATTCTCTTCGATAATCTTCGAGTTTCTTCTGTGACAGATTTGCAGAATCACCGAAAACGCTGTTTTCGTGCTATTGAATGCGAAAAACACGTTTCCTGGTGTTTTCAGCACTCCACAGTGCGTTTGATATGCGGAAACTGCGATATCTTCGGTATCGTTGGGTTTCCAGATGAGATATGCATTTTTTACGATAATCTGGGATATTCTTCTGCGGGAAGAATGCAGAATCACCGAAACCGCTGTTTTCGTGCTATTGAATGCGAAAAACACGTTTTCGGGTGCTTTTCAGCGCCCCACAGTGCGTTTGACATGCGGAAACTGCGATATCTTCGGTTACGTTGGGTTTCCAGCTGAGATATGCATTTTCAGTGATAATCTTCATGATTCTGCTGTTACAAGTGTGCAGAATCACCAAAATTGCTGATTTCGTGCTATTGAATGCGAAAAACACGTTTTCTGGTGTTTTCCGCACGCCACAGTGCTTTTGATATGCGGAAACAGCGATATCTTCGGTTACGTTGGGTTTCCAGCTGAGATATGCATTCTCTACGATAATCTTCGAGCTGCTTCTGTGACAGATTTGCAGAATCACCGAAAACGCTGTTTTCGTGCTATTGAATGCGAAAAACACGTTTCCGGGTGCTTCTCAGCGCACCGCAGTGCGTTTGACATGCGGAAACTGCGATATCTTCGGTTTCGTTGGGTTTCCAGCTGAGATAGGCATTTTCAGTGATAATCTACATGATTCTTCTGTGACAAGTGTGCAAAATCACCGAAATCGCTGTTTTCGTGCTATTGAATGCGAAAAACACGTTTCCTGGTGTTTTCAGCACTCCACAGTGCGTTTGATATGCGGAAACTGCGATATCTTCGGTATCGTTGGGTTTCCAGATGAGATATGCATTTTTTACGATAATCTGGGATATTCTTCTGCGGGAAGAATGCAGAATCACCGAAACCGCTGTTTTCGTGCTATTGAATGCGAAAAACACGTTTTCGGGTGCTTTTCAGCGCCCCACAGTGCGTTTGACATGCGGAAACTGCGATATCTTCGTTTTCGTGGGGATTCCAGATGAGATATGCATTCTCTTCGATAATCTTCGAGTTTCTTCTGTGACAGATTTGCAGAATCACCGAAAACGCTGTTTTCGTGCTATTGAATGCGAAAAACACGTTTTCTGGTGTTTTCAGCACTCCACAGTGCGTTTGATATGCGAAAACGGCGATATTTTCGGTTTCGTTGGGTTCCAGCTGAGATATGCATTTTCTGTGATAATCTTCATGATTCTGCTGTTACAAGTGTGCAGAATCACCAAAATTGCTGATTTCGTGCTATTCAATGCGAAAAACACGTTTTCTGGTGTTTTCCGCACGCCACAGTGCTTTTGATATGCGGAAACAGCGATATCTTCGGTTACGTTGGGTTTCCAGCTGAGATATGCATTTTCAGTGATAATCTTCATGATTCTTCTGTGGCAAGTGTGCAGAATCACCGAAATCGCTGTTTTCGTGCTATTGAATGCGAAAAACACGATTCCTGGTGTTTTCAGCACTCCACAGTGCGTTTGATATGCGGAAACTGCGATATTTTCGGTTTCGTTGGGTTCCAACTGAGATATGCATTCTCTTCGATAATCTTCGAGTTTCTTCTGTGACAAATGTGCAGAATCAGCGAAAACTCTGTTTTCGTGCTATTGAATGCGAAAAACACGTTTCCGGGTGCTTTTCAGCGCTCCACAGTGCGTTTGATATGCGGAAACAGCGATATCTTCGTTTTCGTGGGGATTCCAGATGAGATATGCATTCTCTTCGATAATCTTCGAGTTTCTTGTGTGACAGATTTGCAGAATCACCGAAAACGCTGTTTTCGTGCTATTGAATGCGAAAAACACGTTTCCGGGTGCTTCTCAGCGCCCCACAGTGCGTTTGACATGCGGAAACTGCGATATCTTCGGTTTCGTTGGGTTTCCAGCTGAGATAGGCATTTTCTGTGATAATGTTCATGATTCTGCTGTTACAAGTGTGCAGAATCACCGACATCGCAGTTTTTGTGCTATTGAATGCGAAAAACACGTTTCCTGGTGTTTTCAGCTCTCCACAGTGCGTTTGATATGCGGAAACAGCGATGTCTTCGTTTTCGTGGGGTTGCCAGCTGAGACATGCATTTTTGACGATAATCTTTGAGTTTCTTCTGCCAGAGGTATGCAGAATCACCGAAATCGCTGTTTTCGTGCTATTCAATGCGAAAAACACGTTTTCTATTGTTATCAGCACCCGACTGTGCGTTTGATGTGCGGAAACAGGGATATCTTCGTTTTCGTGGGGTTTCCAGCTGAGATATGCGTTTTCAGTGATAATCTTCATGATTTTGCTGTTACAAGTGTACAGAATCACCGAAATCGCTGTTTTCGTGCTTTTGAATGCGAAAAACACGTTTTCTGGTGTTTTCAGCACTCCACAGTGCGTTTGATATGCGGAAACTGCGATATCTTCGGTATCGTTGTTGTTTACAGCTGAGATATGCATTTTCAGTGATAATCTTCATGATTCTGCTGTTACAAGTGTGCAGAATCACCGAAATCGCTGTTTTAGTGCTATTGAATGCGAAAAACACGTTTTCTGGTGTTTTCCGCACATCACAGTGCTTTTGATATGCTGAAACAGCGGTATCTTCGGTTACGTTGGGTTTCCAGCTGAGATATGCATTCTCTACGATAATCTTCGAGTTTCTTCTGCGACAGATTTGCAGAATCACCGAAAACACTGTTTTCGTGCTATTGAATGCGAAAAACACGTTTCCGAGTGCTTTTCAGCGCTCCACAGTGCGTTTGACATGCGTAAACTGCGATATCTTCGGTATCGTTGGGTTTCCAGATGAGATATGCATTTTTTACGATAATCTCGGATATTCTTCTGTGGGAAGTATGCAGAATCACCGAAATCGCTGTTTTCGTGCTATTGAATGCGCAAAACACGTTTCCGAGTGCTTTTCTGCGCTCCACAGTGCGTTTGATATGCGAAAACTGCGATATTTTCGGTTTCGTTGCGTTCCAACTGAGATATGCATTTTCTGTGATAATGTACATGATTCTGCTGTTACAAGTATGCAGAATCACCGAAATCGCAGTTTGTGTGCTACTGAATGCGAAAAACACGTTTTCTGGTGTTTTCAGCACTCCACAGTGCGTTTGATATGCGAAAACGGCGATATTTTCGGTTTCGTTGGGTTCCAGCTGAGATATGCATTTTCTGTGATAATCTTCATGATTCTGCTGTTACAAGTGTGCAGAATCACCAAAATTGCTGATTTCGTGCTATTGAATGCGAAAAACACGTTTTCTGGTGTTTTCCGCACGCCACAGTGCTTTTGATATGCGGAAACAGCGATATCTTCGGTTACGTTGGGTTTCCAGCTGAGATATGCATTCTCTACGATAATCTTCGAGCTGCTTCTGTGACAGATTTGCAGAATCACCGAAAACGCTGTTTTCGTGCTATTGAATGCGAAAAACACGTTTCCGGGTGCTTCTCAGCGCCCCGCAGTGCGTTTGACATGCGGAAACTGCGATATCTTCGGTTTCGTTGGGTTTCCAGCTGAGATAGGCATTTTCAGTGATAATCTACATGATTCTTCTGTGACAAGTGTGCAAAATCACCGAAATCGCTGTTTTCGTGCTATTGAATGCGAAAAACACGTTTCCTGGTGTTTTCAGCACTCCACAGTGCGTTTGATATGCGGAAACTGCGATATCTTCGGTATCGTTGGGTTTCCAGATGAGATATGCATTTTTTACGATAATCTCGGATATTCTTCTGCGGGAAGAATGCAGAATCACCGAAACCGCTGTTTTCGTGCTATTGAATGCGAAAAACACGTTTTCGGGTGCTTTTCAGCGCCCCACAGTGCGTTTGACATGCGGAAACTGCGATATCTTCGTTTTCGTGGGGATTCCAGATGAGATATGCATTCTCTTCGATAATCTTCGAGTTTCTTCTGTGACAGATTTGCAGAATCACCGAAAACGCTGTTTTCGTGCTATTGAATGCGAAAAACACGTTTTCTGGTGTTTTCAGCACTCCACAGTGCGTTTGATATGCGAAAACGGCGATATTTTCGGTTTCGTTGGGTTCCAGCTGAGATATGCATTTTCTGTGATAATCTTCATGATTCTGCTGTTACAAGTGTGCAGAATCACCAAAATTGCTGATTTCGTGCTATTCAATGCGAAAAACACGTTTTCTGGTGTTTTACGCACGCCACAGTGCTTTTGATATGCGGAAACAGCGATATCTTCGGTTACGTTGGGTTTCCAGCTGAGATATGCATTTTCAGTGATAATCTTCATGATTCTTCTGTGGCAAGTGTGCAGAATCACCGAAATCGCTGTTTTCGTGCTATTGAATGCGAAAAACACGATTCCTGGTGTTTTCAGCACTCCACAGTGCGTTTGATATGCGGAAACTGCGATATTTTCGGTTTCGTTGGGTTCCAACTGAGATATGCATTCTCTTCGATAATCTTCGAGTTTCTTCTGTGACAAATGTGCAGAATCAGCGAAAACTCTGTTTTCGTGCTATTGAATGCGAAAAACACGTTTCCGGGTGCTTTTCAGCGCTCCACAGTGCGTTTGATATGCGGAAACAGCGATATCTTCGTTTTCGTGGGGATTCCAGATGAGATATGCATTCTCTTCGATAATCTTCGAGTTTCTTGTGTGACAGATTTGCAGAATCACCGAAAACGCTGTTTTCGTGCTATTGAATGCGAAAAACACGTTTCCGGGTGCTTCTCAGCGCCCCACAGTGCGTTTGACATGCGGAAACTGCGATATCTTCGGTTTCGTTGGGTTTCCAGCTGAGATAGGCATTTTCAGTGATAATCTACATGATTCTTCTGTGACAAGTGTGCAAAATCACCGAAATCGCTGTTTTCGTGCTATTGAATGCGAAAAACACGTTTCCTGGTGTTTTCAGCACTCCACAGTGCGTTTGATATGCGGAAACTGCGATATCTTCGGTATCGTTGGGTTTCCAGATGAGATATGCATTTTTTACGATAATCTCGGATATTCTTCTGCGGGAAGAATGCAGAATCACCGAAACCGCTGTTTTCGTGCTATTGAATGCGAAAAACACGTTTTCGGGTGCTTTTCAGCGCCCCACAGTGCGTTTGACATGCGGAAACTGCGATATCTTCGTTTTCGTGGGGATTCCAGATGAGATATGCATTCTCTTCGATAATCTTCGAGTTTCTTCTGTGACAGATTTGCAGAATCACCGAAAACGCTGTTTTCGTGCTATTGAATGCGAAAAACACGTTTTCTGGTGTTTTCAGCACTCCACAGTGCGTTTGATATGCGAAAACGGCGATATTTTCGGTTTCGTTGGGTTCCAGCTGAGATATGCATTTTCTGTGATAATCTTCATGATTCTGCTGTTACAAGTGTGCAGAATCACCAAAATTGCTGATTTCGTGCTATTCAATGCGAAAAACACGTTTTCTGGTGTTTTACGCACGCCACAGTGCTTTTGATATGCGGAAACAGCGATATCTTCGGTTACGTTGGGTTTCCAGCTGAGATATGCATTTTCAGTGATAATCTTCATGATTCTTCTGTGGCAAGTGTGCAGAATCACCGAAATCGCTGTTTTCGTGCTATTGAATGCGAAAAACACGATTCCTGGTGTTTTCAGCACTCCACAGTGCGTTTGATATGCGGAAACTGCGATATTTTCGGTTTCGTTGGGTTCCAACTGAGATATGCATTCTCTTCGATAATCTTCGAGTTTCTTCTGTGACAAATGTGCAGAATCAGCGAAAACTCTGTTTTCGTGCTATTGAATGCGAAAAACACGTTTCCGGGTGCTTTTCAGCGCTCCACAGTGCGTTTGATATGCGGAAACAGCGATATCTTCGTTTTCGTGGGGATTCCAGATGAGATATGCATTCTCTTCGATAATCTTCGAGTTTCTTGTGTGACAGATTTGCAGAATCACCGAAAACGCTGTTTTCGTGCTATTGAATGCGAAAAACACGTTTCCGGGTGCTTCTCAGCGCCCCACAGTGCGTTTGACATGCGGAAACTGCGATATCTTCGGTTTCGTTGGGTTTCCAGCTGAGATAGGCATTTTCAGTGGTAATCTACATGATTCTTCTGTGACAAGTGTGCAAAATCACCGAAATCGCTGTTTTCGTGCTATTGAATGCGAAAAACACATTTGCTGGTGTTTTCAGCGCCCCACAGTGCGTTTGACATGCGGAAACTGCGATATCTTCGGTTTCGTTGGGTTTCCAGCTGAGATAGGCATTTTCAGTGGTAATCTACATGATTCTTCTGTGACAAGTGTGCAAAATCACAGAAATCGCTGTTTTCGTGCTATTGAATGCGAAAAACACGTTTTCTGGTGTTTTCAGCACTCCACAGTGCGTTTGATATGCGAAAACGGCGATATTTTCGGTTTCGTTGGGTTCCAGCGGAGATATGCATTTTCTGTGATAATCATCATGATTCTGCTGTTACAAGTGTGCAGAATCACCGAAATTGCTGTTTTCGTGCTATTGAATGCGAAAAACACGTTTTCTGGTGTTTTCCGCACGCCACAGTGCTTTTGATATGCGGAAACAGCGATATCTTCGGTTACGTTGGGTTTCCAGCTGAGATATGCATTCTCTACGATAATCTTCGAGCTGCTTCTGTGACAGATTTGCAGAATCACCGAAAACGCTGTTTTCGTGCTATTGAATGCGAAAAACACGTTTCCGGGTGCTTCTCAGCGCCCCGCAGTGCGTTTGACATGCGGAAACTGCGATATCTTCGGTTTCGTTGGGTTTCCAGCTGAGATAGGCATTTTCAGTGATAATCTACATGATTCTTCTGTGACAAGTGTGCAGAATCACAGAAATCGCTGTTTTCGTGCTATTGAATTCGAAAAACACGTTTTCTGGTGTTTTCAGCACTCCACAGAGCGTCTGACATGCGGAAACTGCGATATCTGCGGTATCGTTGTTGTTTCCAGCCGAGATATGCATTTTCAGTGATAATCTTCATGATTCTGCTGTTACAAGTGTGCAGAATCACCGAAATCGCTGTTTTCGTGCTTTTGAATGCGAAAAACACGCTTTCTGGTGTTTTCAGCACTCCACAGTGCGTTTGATATGCGGAAACTGCCATATCTTCGGTATCGTTGCTGTTTCTAGCTGAGATATGCATTTTCAGTGATAATCTTCATGATTCTGCTGTTACAAGTGTGCAGAATCACCGAAATCGCTGTTTTCGTGCTATTGAATGCGAAAAACACGTTTTCTGGTGTTTTCCGCGCTCCACAGTGCGGTTGATATGCGGAAACAGCGATATCTTCGTTTTCGTGGGGATTCCAGCTGAGACTTGCATTTTCTACGATAATCTTGGATATTCCTCTGTGAGAAGTATGCAGAATCACCGAAATCGCTGTTGTCGTGCTATTGAATGCGAAAAACACGTTTCCGGGTGCTTTTCAGCGCTCCACAGTGCGTTTGACATGCGTAAACTGCGATATCTTCGGTATCGTTGGGTTTCCAGATTAGATATGCATTTTTTACGTTAATCTCGGATATTCTTCTGTGGGAAGTATGCAGAATCACCGAGATCGCTGTTTTCGTGCTATTGAATGCGCAAAACACGTTTCCGGGTGCTTTTCGGCGCTCCGCAGTGCGTTTGATATGCGAAAACTGCGATATTTTCGGTTTCGTTGGGTTCCAACTGAGATATGCATTTTCTGTGATAATGTTCATGATTCTGCTGTTACAAGTATGCAGAATCACCGAAATCGCTATTTTCGTGCTGTTGAATGCGAAAAACACGTTTCCTGGTGTTTTCAGCTCTCCACAATGCGTTTGATATGCGGAAACTGCGATATCTTCGGTATCGTTGTTGTTTCCAGCTGAGATATGCATTTTCTACGATAATCTTAGAATTTCTTGTGTGACAAGTGTGCAGAATCACAGAAATCGCTGGTTTCGTGCTATTGAATGCGAAAAACACGTTTTCTGGTGTTTTCAGCACTCCACAGAGCGTCTGACATGCGGAAACTGCGATATTTTCGGTTTCGTTGGGTTCCAGCTGAGATATGCATTTTCTGTGAGAATCTTCATGATTCTACTGTTACAAGTGTGCAGAATCACAGAAATCGCTGGTTTCGTGCTATTGAATGCGAAAAACACGTTTTCTGGTGTTTTCAGCACTCCACAGTGCGTTTGATATGCGGAAACTGCGATATCTTCGGTATCGTTGTTGTTTCCAGCTGAGATATGTATTTTCAGTGATAATGTTCATGATTCTGCTGTTACAAGTGTGCAGAATCACCGAAATCGCTGTTTTCGTGCTATTGAATGTGAAAAATACGTTTTCTGGTGTTTTCAGCACTCCACAGTGCGTTTGATATGCGGAAACTGCGATATCTTCGGTATCGCTGTGGTTTCCAGCTGAGATATGCATTTTCAGTGATAATTTTCTAATTTCTTCTGTGACAAGTGTGCAGAATCACAGAAATCGCTGTTTGCGTGCTATTGAATGCGAAAAACACGTTTTCTGGTGTTTTCAGCACTCCACAGAGCGTCTGACATGCGGAAACTGCGATATCTTCGGTATCGTTGTTGTTTCCAGCTGAGATATGCATTTTCAGTGATAATCTTCATGATTCTGCTGTTACAAGTGTGCAGAATCACAGAAATCGCTGTTTTCGTGCTATTGAATGCGAAAAACACGTTTTCTGTTGTTTTCAGCTCTCCACAGTGCGTTTGATATGCGGAAACTGCCATATCTTCGGTATCGTTGATGTTTCCAGCTGAGATATGCATTTTCAGTGATAATCTTCATGATTCTGCTGTTACAAGTGTGCAGAATCACCGAAATCGCTGTTTTCGTGCTATTGAATGCGAAAAACACGTTTTCTGGTGTTTTCAGCACGCCACAGAGTGTTTGACATGCGGAAACTGCGATATCTTCGGTATCGTTGGGTTTCCAGCTGAGATATGCATTTTCAGTGATAATCTTCATGATTCTGCTATTACAAGTGTGCAGAATCACCGAAATCGCTGTTTTCGTGCTATTGAATGCGAAAAACACGTTTTCTGTTGTTTTTAGCTCTCCACAGTGCGTTTGATATGCGTAAACTGCGATATCTTCGGTATCGTTGTTGTTTCCAGCTGAGATATGCATTTTCTACGATAATCTTAGAATTTCTTCTGTGACAAGTGTGCAGAATCACAGAAATCGCTGGATTCGTGCTATTGAATGCGAAAAACACGTTTTCTGGTGTTTTCAGCACTCCACAGAGCGTCTGACATGCGGATTCTGCGATATTTTCGGTTTCGTTGGGTTCCAGCTGAGATATGCATTTTCAGTGATAATTTTCATGATTCTGCTGTTACAAGTGTGAAGAATCACCGAAATCGCTGTTTTCGTGCTATTGAATGCGAAAAACATGTTTTCTGGTGTTTTCAGCACTCCACAGAGCGTTTGAGATGCGGAAACTGCGATATCTTCGGAATCGTTGTGTTTCCAGCTGAGATATGCATTTTCAGTGATAATCTTCATGATTCTGCTGTTACAAGTGTGCAGAATCACCGAAATCGCTGTTTTCGTGCTATTGAATGCGAAAAACACGTTTTCTGGTGTTTTCGGTACTCCACAGTGCGTTTGATATGCGGAAACTGCGATATCTTCGGTATCGCTGTTGTTTCCAGCTGAGATATGCATTTTCAGTGATAATCTTCATGATTCTGCTGTTACAAGTGTGCAGAATAACCGAAATCGCTGTTTTCGTGCTATTGAATGCGAAAAACATGTTTTCTGGTGTTTTCAGCTCTCCACAGAGCGTTTGACATGCGGAAACTGCGATATCTTCGGAATCGTTGGGTTTCCAGCTGAGATATGCATTTTCAGTGATAATCTTCATGATTCTGCTGTTACAAGTGTGCAGAATCACCGAAATCGCTGTTGTCGTGCTATTGAATGCGAAAAACACGTTTTCTAGTGTTTTCAGCACCCGACAGTGCTTTTGATGTGCGGAAACAGGGATATCTTCGTTTTCGTGGGGTTTCCAGCTGAGATATGCATTTTCAGTGATAATCTTCATGATTCTGCTGTTACAAGTGTGCAGAATAACCGAAATCGCTGTTTTCGTGCTTTTGAATGCGAAAAACACGTTTTCTAGTGTTTTCAGCACCCGACAGTGCTTTTGATGTGCGGAAACAGGGATATCTTCGTTTTCGTGGGGTTTCCAGCTGAGATATGCATTTTCAGTGATAATCTTCATGATTCTGCTGTTACAAGTGTGCAGAATAACCGAAATAGCTGTTTTCGTGCTATTGAATGCGAAAAACATGTTTTCTGGTGTTTTCAGCACTCCGCAGAGCGTTTGACATGCGGAAACTGCGATATCTTCGGAATCGTTGGGTTTCCAGCTGAGATTTGCATTTTCAGTGATAATCTTCATGATTCTGCTGTTACAAGTGTGCAGAATCACCGAAATCGCTGTTTTCGTGCTATTGAATGCGAAAAACACGTTTTCTGGTGTTTTCGGTACTCCACAGTGCGTTTGATATGCGGAAACTGCGATATCTTCGGTATCGCTGTTGTTTCCAGCTGAGATATGCACTTTCAGTGATAATCTTCATGATTCTGCTGTTACAAGTGTGCAGAATAACCGAAATCGCTGTTTTCGTGCTATTGAATGCGAAAAACACGTTTTCTGGTGTTTTCAGCACGCCACAGAGCGTTTGACATGCGGAAACTGCGATATCTTCGGTATCGTTGGGTTTCCAGCTGAGATATGCATTTTCAGTGATAATCTTCATGATTCTGCTATTACAAGTGTGCAGAATCACCGAAATCGCTGTTTTCGTGCTATTGAATGCGAAAAACACGTTTTCTGTTGTTTTCAGCTCTCCACAGTGCGTTTGATATGCGGAAACTGCGATATCTTCGGTATCGTTGTTGTTTCCAGCTGAGATATGCATTTTCTACGATAATCTTAGAATTTCTTCTGTGACAAGTGTGCAGAATCACAGAAATCGCTGGATTCGTGCTATTGAATGCGAAAAACACGTTTTCTGGTGTTTTCAGCACTCCACAGAGCGTCAGACATGCGGATTCTGCGATATTTTCGGTTTCGTTGGGTTCCAGCTGAGATATGCATTTTCAGTGATAATTTTCATGATTCTGCTGTTACAAGTGTGAAGAATCACCGAAATCGCTGTTTTCGTGCTATTGAATGCGAAAAACATGTTTTCTGGTGTTTTCAGCACTCCACAGAGCGTTTGACATGCGGAAACTGCGATATCTTCGGAATCGTTGGGTTTCCAGCTGAGATATGCATTTTCAGTGATAATCTTCATGATTCTGCTATTACAAGTGTGCAGAATCACCGAAATCACTGTTTTCGTGCTATTGAATGTGAAAAATACGTTTTCTGGTGTTTTCAGCACTCCACAGTGCGTTTGATATGCGGAAACTGCGATATCATCGGTATCGCTGTGGTTTCCAGCTGAGATATGCATTTTCAGAGATAATTTTCATGATTCTGCTGTTACAAGTGTGAAGAATCACCGAAATCGCTGTTTTCGTGCTATTGAATGCGAAAAACACGTTTTCTGGTGTTTTCAGCACGCCACAGAACGTTTGACATGCGGAAACTGCGATATCTTCGGTATCGTTGGGTTTCCAGCTGAGATATGCATTTTCAGTGATAATCTTCATGATTCTGCTGTTACAAGTGTGCAGAATCACCGAAATCGCTGTTTTCGTGCTATTGAATGCGAAAAACACGTTTTCTGGTATTTTCGGTACTCCACAGTGCGTTTGATATGCGGAAACTGCGATATCTTCGGTATCGCTGTTGTTTCCAGCTGAGATATGCATTTTCAGTGATAATCTTCATGATTCTGCTGTTACAAGTGTGCAGAATAACCGAAATCGCTGTTTTCGTGCTATTGAATGCGAAAAACATGTTTTCTGGTGTTTTCAGCTCTCCACAGAGCGTTTGACATGCGGAAACTATGATATCTTCGGAATCGTTGGGTTTCCAGCTGAGATATGCATTTTCAGTGATAATCTTCATGATTCTGCTGTTACAAGTGTGCAGAATCACCGAAATCGCTGTTGTCGTGCTATTGAATGCGAAAAACACGTTTTCTAGTGTTTTCAGCACCCGACAGTGCTTTTGATGTGCGGAAACAGGGATATCTTCGTTTTCGTGGGGTTTCCAGCTGAGATATGCATTTTCAGTGATAATCTTCATGATTCTGCTGTTACAAGTGTGCAGAATAACCGAAATCGCTGTTTTCGTGCTTTTGAATGCGAAAAACACGTTTTCTAGTGTTTTCAGCACCCGACAGTGCTTTTGATGTGCGGAAACAGGGATATCTTCGTTTTCGTGGGGTTTCCAGCTGAGATATGCAGTTTCAGTGATAATCTTCATGATTCTGCTGTTACAAGTGTGCAGAATAACCGAAATCGCTGTTTTCGTGCTTTTGAATGCGAAAAACACGTTTTCTGGTGTTTTCAGCACTCCACAGTGCGTTTGATATGCGGAAACTGCCATATCTTCGGTATCGTTGGGTTTCCAGCTGAGATATGCATTTTCAGTGATAATCTTCATGATTCTGCTGTTACGAGTGTGCAGAATCACCGAAATCGCTGTTTTCGTGCTATTGAATGCGAAAAACACGTTTTCTGGTGTTTTCGGTACTCCACAGTGCTTTTGATATGCGGAAACTGCGATATCTTCGTTTTCGTGGGGTTTCCAGCTGAGATATGCATTTTCAGTGATAATCTTCATGATTCTGCTGTTACAAGTGTGCAGAATAACCGAAATAGCTGTTTTCGTGCTATTGAATGCGAAAAACATGTTTTCTGGTGTTTTCAGCACTCCGCAGAGCGTTTGACATGCGGAAACTGCGATATCTTCGGAATCGTTGGGTTTCCAGCTGAGATATGCATTTTCAGTGATAATCTTCATGATTCTGCTGTTACAAGTGTGCAGAATCACCGAAATCGCTGTTTTCGTGCTATTGAATGCGAAAAACACGTTTTCTGGTGTTTTCGGTACTCCACAGTGCGTTTGATATGCGGAAACTGCGATATCTTCGGTATCGCTGTTGTTTCCAGCTGAGATATGCACTTTCAGTGATAATCTTCATGATTCTGCTGTTACAAGTGTGCAGAATAACCGAAATCGCTGTTTTCGTGCTATTGAATGCGAAAAACATGTTTTCTGGTGTTTTCAGCACTCCACAGAGCGTTTGACATGCGGAAACTGCGATATCTTCGTTTTCGTGGGGTTTCCAGCTGAGATATGGATTTTCAGTGATAATCTTCATGATTCTGCTGTTACAAGTGTGCAGAATAACTGAAATCGCTGTTTTCGTGCTTCTGAATGCGAAAAACACGTTTTCTGGTGTTTTCAGCACTCCACAGTGCGTTTGAAATGCGGAAACTGCGATATCTTCGGTATCGTTGTTGTTTCCAGCTGAGATATGCATTTTCAGTGATAATCTTCATGATTCTGCTGTTACAAGTGTGCAGAATCACCGACATCGCTGTTTTCGTGCTACTGAATGCGAAAAACACGTTTTCTAGTGTTTTCAGCACCCGACAGTGCTTTTGATGTGCGGAAACAGGGATATCTTCGTTTTCGTGGGGTTTCCAGCTGAGAGATGCAGTTTCAGTGATAATCTTCATGATTCTGCTGTTACAAGTGTGCAGAATAACCGAAATCGCTGTTTTCGTGCTTTTGAATGCGAAAAAACGTTTTCTGGTGTTTTCAGCACTCCACAGTGCGTTTGATATGCGGACACTGCGATATCTTCGGTATCGCTGTTGTTCCCAGCTGAGATATGCATTTTCAGTGATGATCTGCATGATTCTGCTGTTACAAGTGTGCAGAATCACCGAAATCGCTGTTTTCGTGCTACTGAATACGAAAAACACGTTTTCTAGTGTTTTCAGCACCCGACAGTGCTTTTGATGAGCGGAAACAGGGATATCTTCGTTTTCGTGGGGTTTCCAGCTGAGATATGCAGTTTCAGTGATAATCTTCATGATTCTGCTGTTACAAGTGTGCAGAATAACCGAAATCGCTGTTTTCGTGCTTTTGAATGCGAAAAACACGTTTTCTGGTGTTTTCAGCACTCCACAGTGCGTTTGATATGCTGAAACTGCGATATCATCGGTATCGCTGTGGTTTCCAGCTGAGATATGCATTTTCAGTGATAATCTTCATGATTCTGCTGTTACAAGTGTGCAGAATCACCGATATCGCTGTTTTCGTGCTATTGAATGCGGAAAACAGGTTTTCTGTTGTTTTCAGCACTCCACAGAGCGTTTGACATGCGGAAACTGCGATATCTTCGGTATCGTTGTTATTTCCAGCTGAGATATGCGTTTTCAGTGATAATCTTCATGATTCTGCTGTTACAAGTGTGCAGAAACACCGAAATCGCTGTTTTCGTGCTTTTGAATGCGAAAAACACGTTTTCTGGTGTTTTCAGCACTCCACAGTGCGTTTGATATGCGGAAACTGCGATATCTTCGGTATCGTTGTTGTTTCCAGCTGAGATATGCATTTTCAGTGATAATATTCATGATTCTGCTGTTACAAGTGTGCAGAATCACCGAAATCGCTGTTTTAGTGCTATTGAATGCGAAAAACACGTTTTCTGGTGTTTTCCGCACTCCACAGTGCTTTTGATATGCGGAAACAGCGATATCTTCGTTTACGTTGGGTTTCCAGCTGAGATATGCATTCTCTACGATAATCTTCGAGCTGCTTCTGTGACAGATTTGCAGATTCACCGAAAACGCTGTTTTCGTGCTATTGAATGCGAAAAACACGTTTCCGGGTGCTTTTCAGCGCTCCACAGTGCGTTTGACATGCGTAAACTGCGATATCTTCGGTATCGTTGGGTTTCCAGATGAGATATGCATATTTTACGATAATCTCGGATATTCTTCTGTGGGAAGTATGCAGAATCACCGAAATCGCTGTTTTCGTGCTATTGAATGCGAAATACACGTTTTCTGGTGTTTTCAGCACTCCACAGTGCGTTTGATATGCGAAAACTGCGATATTTTCGGTTTCGTTGGGTTCCAGCTGAGATATGCATTTTCTGTGATAATCTTCATGATTCTGCTTTTACAAGTGTGCAGAATAACCGAAGTCGCTGTTTTCGTGCTACTGAATGCGAAAAACACGTTTCCTGGTGCTTTCAGCACTCCACAGTGCGTTTGATATGCGGACACTGCGATGTCTTCGTTTTCGTGGGGTTGCCAGCTGAGACATGCATTTTCAGTGATAATCTTCATGATTCTGCTGTTACAAGTGTGCAGAATAACCGAAATAGCTGTTTTCGTGCTATTGAATGCGAAAAACACGTTTCCTGGTGCTTTCAGCACTCCACAGTGCGTTTGATATGCGGACACTGCGATGTCTTCGTTTTCGTGGGGTTGCCAGCTGAGACATGCATTTTCAGTGATAATCTTCATGATTCTGCTGTTACAAGTGTGCAGAATAACCGAAATAGCTGTTTTCGTGCTATTGAATGCGAAAAACATGTTTTCTGGTGTTTTCAGCACTCCGCAGAGCGTTTGAAATGCGGAAACTGCGATATCTTCGGTATCGTTGTTGTTTCCAGCTGAGATATGCATTTTCAGTGATAATCTTCATGATTCTGCTGTTACAAGTGTGCAGAATCACCGACATCGCTGTTTTCGTGCTACTGAATGCGAAAAACACGTTTTCTAGTGTTTTCAGCACCCGACAGTGCTTTTGATGTGCGAAAACAGGGATATCTTCGTTTTCGTGGGGTTTCCAGCTGAGAGATGCAGTTTCAGTGATAATCTTCATGATTCTGCTGTTACAAGTGTGCAGAATAACCGAAATCGCTGTTTTCGTGCTTTTGAATGCGAAAAACACGTTTTCTGGTGTTTTCAGCACTCCACAGTGCGTTTGATATGCGGACACTGCGATATCTTCGGTATCGCTGTTGTTCCCAGCTGAGATATGCATTTTCAGTGATGATCTGCATGATTCTGCTGTTACAAGTGTGCAGAATCACCGAAATCGCTGTTTTCGTGCTACTGAATGCGAAAAACACGTTTTCTAGTGTTTTCAGCACCCGACAGTGCTTTTGATGTGCGGAAACAGGGATATCTTCGTTTTCGTGGGGTTTCCAGCTGAGATATGCAGTTTCAGTGATAATCTTCATGATTCTGCTGTTACAAGTGTGCAGAATAACCGAAATCGCTGTTTTCGTGCTTTTGAATGCGAAAAACACGTTTTCTGGTGTTTTCAGCACTCCGCAGAGCGTTTGACATGCGGAAACTGCGATATCTTCGGAATCGTTGGGTTTCCAGCTGAGATATGCATTTTCAGTGATAATCTTCATGATTCTGCTGTTACGAGTGTGCAGAATCACCGAAATCGCTGTTTTCGTGCTATTGAATGCGAAAAACACGTTTTCTGGTGTTTTCGGTACTCCACAGTGCGTTTGATATGCGGAAACTGCGATATCTTCGGTATCGCTGTTGTTTCCAGCTGAGATATGCACTTTCAGTGATAATCTTCATGATTCTGCTGTTACAAGTGTGCAGAATAACCGAAATCGCTGTTTTCGTGCTATTGAATGCGAAAAACATGTTTTCTGGTGTTTTCAGCACTCCACAGAGCGTTTGACATGCGGAAACTGCGATATCTTCGTTTTCGTGGGGTTTCCAGCTGAGATATGGATTTTCAGTGATAATCTTCATGATTCTGCTGTTACAAGTGTGCAGAATAACTGAAATCGCTGTTTTCGTGCTTCTGAATGCGAAAAACACGTTTTCTGGTGTTTTCAGCACTCCACAGTGCGTTTGAAATGCGGAAACTGCGATATCTTCGGTATCGTTGTTGTTTCCAGCTGAGATATGCATTTTCAGTGATAATCTTCATGATTCTGCTGTTACAAGTGTGCAGAATCACCGACATCGCTGTTTTCGTGCTACTGAATGCGAAAAACACGTTTTCTAGTGTTTTCAGCACCCGACAGTGCTTTTGATGTGCGGAAACAGGGATATCTTCGTTTTCGTGGGGTTTCCAGCTGAGAGATGCAGTTTCAGTGATAATCTTCATGATTCTGCTGTTACAAGTGTGCAGAATAACCGAAATCGCTGTTTTCGTGCTTTTGAATGCGAAAAACACGTTTTCTGGTGTTTTCAGCACTCCACAGTGCGTTTGATATGCGGACACTGCGATATCTTCGGTATCGCTGTTGTTCCCAGCTGAGATATGCATTTTCAGTGATGATCTGCATGATTCTGCTGTTACAAGTGTGCAGAATCACCGAAATCGCTGTTTTCGTGCTACTGAATGCGAAAAACACGTTTTCTAGTGTTTTCAGCACCCGACAGTGCTTTTGATGTGCGGAAACAGGGATATCTTCGTTTTCGTGGGGTTTCCAGCTGAGATATGCAGTTTCAGTGATAATCTTCATGATTCTGCTGTTACAAGTGTGCAGAATAACCGAAATCGCTGTTTTCGTGCTTTTGAATGCGAAAAACACGTTTTATGGTGTTTTCAGCACTCCACAGTGCGTTTGATATGCGGAAACTGCGATATCATCGGTATCGCTGTGGTTTCCAGCTGAGATATGCATTTTCAGTGATAATCTTCATGATTCTGCTGTTACAAGTGTGCAGAATCACCGATATCGCTGTTTTCGTGCTATTGAATGCGGAAAACAGGTTTTCTGTTGTTTTCAGCACTCCACAGAGCGTTTGACATGCGGAAACTGCGATATCTTCGGTATCGTTGCTATTTCCAGCTGAGATATGCGTTTTCAGTGATAATCTTCATGATTCTGCTGTTACAAGTGTGCAGAAACACCGAAATCGCTGTTTTCGTGCTTTTGAATGCGAAAAACACGTTTTCTGGTGTTTTCAGCACTCCACAGTGCGTTTGATATGCGGAAACTGCGATATCTTCGGTATCGTTGTTGTTTCCAGCTGAGATATGCATTTTCAGTGATAATATTCATGATTCTGCTGTTACAAGTGTGCAGAATCACCGAAATCGCTGTTTTAGTGCTATTGAATGCGAAAAACACGTTTTCTGGTGTTTTCCGCACTCCACAGTGCTTTTGATATGCGGAAACAGCGATATCTTCGTTTACGTTGGGTTTCCAGCTGAGATATGCATTTTCAGTGATAATCTTCATGATTCTGCTGTTACAAGTGTGCAGAATCACCGAAATCGCTGTTTTCGTGCTATTGAATGCGAAAAACACGTTTTCTGGTGTTTTCAGCACTCCACAGTGCGTTTGATATGCGGAAACTGCGATATCTTCGGTATCGCTGTTGTTCCCAGCTGAGATATGCATTTTCAGTGATGATCTGCATGATTCTGCTGTTACAAGTGTGCAGAATCACCGAAATCGCTGTTTTCGTGCTACTGAATGCGAAAAACACGTTTTCTAGTGTTTTCAGCACCCGACAGTGCTTTTGATGTGCGGAAACAGGGATATCTTCGTTTTCGTGGGGTTTCCAGCTGAGATATGCAGTTTCAGTGATAATCTTCATGATTCTGCTGTTACAAGTGTGCAGAAACACCGAAATCGCTGTTTTCGTGCTTTTGAATGCGAAAAACACGTTTTCTGGTGTTTTCAGCACTCCACAGTGCGTTTGATATGCGGAAACTGCGATATCTTCGGTATCGTTGTTGTTTCCAGCTGAGATATGCATTTTCAGTGATAATCTTCATGATTCTGCTGTTACAAGTGTGCAGAATCACCGAAATCGCTGTTTTAGTGCTATTGAATGCGAAAAACACGTTTTCTGGTGTTTTCCGCACTCCACAGTGCTTTTGATATGCGGAAACAGCGATATCTTCGTTTACGTTGGGTTTCCAGCTGAGATATGCATTCTCTACGATAATCTTCGAGCTGCTTCTGTGACAGATTTGCAGATTCACCGAAAACGCTGTTTTCGTGCTATTGAATGCGAAAAACACGTTTCCGGGTGCTTTTCAGCGCTCCACAGTGCGTTTGACATGCGTAAACTGCGATATCTTCGGTATCGTTGGGTTTCCAGATGAGATATGCATATTTTACGATAATCTCGGATATTCTTCTGTGGGAAGTATGCAGAATCACCGAAATCGCTGTTTTCGTACTATTGAATGCGAAAAACACGTTTTCTGGTGTTTTCAGCACTCCACAGTGCGTTTGATATGCGAAAACTGCGATATTTTCGGTTTCGTTGGGTTCCAGCTGAGATATGCATTTTCTGTGATAATCTTCATGATTCTGCTTTTACAAGTGTGCAGAATAACCGAAGTCGCTGTTTTCGTGCTACTGAATGCGAAAAACACGTTTCCTGGTGCTTTCAGCACTCCACAGTGCGTTTGATATGCGGACACTGCGATGTCTTCGTTTTCGTGGGGTTGCCAGCTGAGACATGCATTTTCTACGATAATCTTTGAGTTTCTTCTGCCAAAAGGATGCAGAATCACCGAAATCGCTGTTTTCGTGCTACTGAATGCGAAAAACACGTTTTCTGGTGTTTTCAGCACTCCACAGTGCGTTTGATATGCGAAAACTGCGATATTTTCGGTTTCGTTGGGTTCCAACTGAGATATGCATTCTCTACGATAATCTTCTAGTTTCTTCTGTGACAGATTTGCAGAATCACCGAAAACACTGTTTTCGTGCTATTGAATGCGAAAAACACGTTTCCGGGTGCTTTTCAGCGCTCCACAGTGCGTTTGACATGCGTAAACTGCGATATCTTCGGTATCGTTGGGTTTCCAGATGAGATATGCATTTTTTACGATAATCTCGGATATTCTTCTGTGGGAAGTATGCAGAATCACCGAAATCGCTGTTTTCGTGCTATTGAATGCGAGAAACACGTTTTCTGGGGTTTTCAGCACTCCACAGTGCGTTTGATACGCGGAAACTGCGATGTTTTCGGTTTCGTTGGGTTCCAACTGAGATATGCATTCTCTTCGATAATCTTCGAGTTTCTTCTGTGACAAATGTGCAGAATCAGCGAAAACTCTGTTTTCGTGCTATTGAATGCGAAAAACACGTTTCCGGGTGCTTTTCAGCGCTCCACAGTGCGTTTGATATGCGGAAACTGCGATATTTTCGGTTTCGTTGGGTTCCAACTGAGATATGCATTCTCTTCGATAATCTTCGAGTTTCTTCTGTGACAAGTGTGCAGAATCACCGATATCGCTGTTTTCGTGCTATTGAATGCGAAAAACACGTTTCCTGGTGTTTTCAGCACTCCACAGTGCGTTTGATACGCGGAAACTGCGATGTCTTCGTTTTCGTGGGGTTGTCAGCTGAGACATGCATTTTTTACGATAATCTTTGAGTTTCTTCTGCCAGAAGTATGCAGAATCACCGAAATCGCTGTTTTCGTGCTATTGAATGCGAAAAACACGTTTTCTGGTGTTTTCCGCACTCCACAGCGCTTTTGATATGCGGAATCAGCGATATCTTCGGTTACGTTGAGTTTCCAGCTGAGATATGCATTCTCTACGATAATCTTCGAGTTTCTTCTTGACAAATGTGCAGAATCACCGAAACTGCTGTTTTCGTGCTATTGAATGCGAAAAACACGTTTTCGGGTGCTTTTCAGCGCCCCACAGTGCGTTTGACATGCGGAAACTGCGATATCTTCGGTTTCGTTGGGTTTCCAGCTGAGATAGGCATTTTCAGTGATAATCTACATGATTCTTCTGTGACAAGTGTGCAAAATCACCGAAATCGCTCTTTTCGTGCTATTGAATGCGAAAAACACGTTTCCTGGTGTTTTCAGCACTCCACAGTGCGTTTGATATGCGGAAACAGCGATATCTTCGTTTTCGTGGGGATTCCAGCTGAGACTTGCATTTTCTACGATAATCTTGGATATTCCTCTGTGATAAGTATGCAGAATCACCGAAATCGCTGTTTTCGTGCTATTGAATGCGAAAAACACGTTTTCTGGTGTTTTCAGCACTCCACAGTGCGTTTGATATGCGAAAACGGCGATATTTTCGGTTTCGTTGGGTTCCAGCTGAGATATGCATTTTCTGTGATAATCTTCATGATTCTGCTGTTACAAGTGTGCAGAATCACCAAAATTGCTGATTTCGTGCTATTGAATGCGAAAAACACGTTTTCTGGTGTTTTCCGCACGCCACAGTGCTTTTGATATGCGGAAACAGCGATATCTTCGGTTACGTTGGGTTTCCAGCTGAGATATGCATTCTCTACGATAATCTTCGAGCTGATTGTGTGACAGATTTGCAGAATCACCGAAAACGCTGTTCTCGTGCTATTGAATGCGAAAAACACGTTTCCGGGTGCTTCTCAGCGCCCCGCAGTGCGTTTGACATGCGGAAACTGCGATATCTTCGGTTTCGTTGGGTTTCCAGCTGAGATAGGCATTTTCAGTGATAATCTACATGATTCTACTGTGACAAGTGTGCAAAATCACCGAAATCGCTGTTTTCGTGCTATTGAATGCGAAAAACACGTTTCGTGGTGTTTTCAGCACTCCACAGTGCGTTTGATATGCGGAAACTGCGATATCTTCGGTATCGTTGGGATTCCAGATGAGATATGCATTTTTTACGATAATCTCGGATATTCTTCTACGGGAAGAATGCAGAATCACCGAAACCGCTGTTTTCGTGCTATTGAATGCGAAAAACACGTTTTCGGGTGCTTTTCAGCGCCCCACAGTGCGTTTGACATGCGGAAACTGCGATATCTTCGTTTTCGTGGGGATTCCAGATGAGATATGCATTCTCTTCGATAATCTTCGAGTTTCTTCTGTGACAGATTTGCAGAATCACCGAAAACGCTGTTTTCGTGCTATTGAATGCGAAAAACACGTTTTCTGGTGTTTTCAGCACTCCACAGTGCGTTTGATATGCGAAAACGGCGATATTTTCGGTTTCGTTGGGTTCCAGCTGAGATATGCATTTTCTGTGATAATCTTCATGATTCTGCTGTTACAAGTGTGCAGAATCACCAAAATTGCTGATTTCGTGCTATTGAATGCGAAAAACACGTTTCCGGGTGCTTTTCAGCGCTCCACAGTGCGTTTGATATGCGGAAACAGCGATATCTTCGTTTTCGTGGGGATTCCAGATGAGATATGCATTCTCTTCGATAATCTTCGAGTTTCTTCTGTGACAGATTTGCAGAATCACCGAAAACGCTGTTTTCGTGCTATTGAATGCGAAAAACACGTTTTCTGGTGTTTTCGGTACTCCACAGTGCGTTTGATATGCGGAAACTGCGATATCTTCGGTATCGCTGTTGTTTCCAGCTGAGATATGCACTTTCAGTGATAATCTTCATGATTCTGCTGTTACAAGTGTGCAGAATAACCGAAATCGCTGTTTTCGTGCTATTGAATGCGAAAAACACGTTTTCTGTTGTTTTCAGCTCTCCACAGTGCGTATGATATGCGGAAACTGCGATATCTTCGGTATCGTTGTTGTTTCCAGCTGAGATATGCATTTTCTACGATAATCTTAGAATTTCTTCTGTGACAAGTGTGCAGAATCACAGAAATCGCTGGATTCGTGCTATTGAATGCGAAAAACACGTTTTCTGGTGTTTTCAGCACTCCACAGAGCGTCTGACATGCGGATTCTGCGATATTTTCGGTTTCGTTGGGTTCCAGCTGAGATATGCATTTTCAGTGATAATTTTCATGATTCTGCTGTTACAAGTGTGAAGAATCACCGAAATCGCTGTTTTCGTGCTATTGAATGCGAAAAACATGTTTTCTGGTGTTTTCAGCACTCCACAGAGCGTTTGACATGCGGAAACTGCGATATCTTCGGAATCGTTGGGTTTCCAGCTGAGATATGCATTTTCAGTGATAATCTTCATGATTCTGCTATTACAAGTGTGCAGAATCACCGAAATCCCTGTTTTCGTGCTATTGAATGTGAAAAATACGTTTTCTGGTGTTTTCAGCACTCCACAGTGCGTTTGATATGCGGAAACTGCGATATCATCGGTATCGCTGTGGTTTCCAGCTGAGATATGCATTTTCAGTGATAATTTTCATGATTCTGCTGTTACAAGTGTGAAGAATCACCGAAATCGCTGTTTTCGTGCTATTGAATGCGAAAAACACGTTTTCTGGTGTATTCAGCACGCCACAGAACGTTTGACATGCGGAAACTGCGATATCTTCGGTATCGTTGGGTTTCCAGCTGAGATATGCATTTTCAGTGATAATCTTCATGATTCTGCTGTTACAAGTGTGCAGAATCACCGAAATCGCTGTTTTCGTGCTATTGAATGCGAAAAACACGTTTTCTGGTGTTTTCGGTACTCCACAGTGCGTTTGATATGCGGAAACTGCGATATCTTCGGTATCGCTGTTGTTTCCAGCTGAGATATGCATTTTCAGTGATAATCTTCATGATTCTGCTGTTACAAGTGTGCAGAATAACCGAAATCGCTGTTTTCGTGCTATTGAATGCGAAAAACATGTTTTCTGGTGTTTTCAGCTCTCCACAGAGCGTTTGACATGCGGAAACTATGATATCTTCGGAATCGTTGGGTTTCCAGCTGAGATATGCATTTTCAGTGATAATCTTCATGATTCTGCTGTTACAAGTGTGCAGAATAACCGAAATCGCTGTTTTCGTGCTTTTGAATGCAAAAAACACGTTTTCTAGTGTTTTCAGCACCCGACAGTGCTTTTGATGTGCGGAAACTGGGATATCTTCGTTTTCGTGGGGTTTCCAGCTGAGATATGCAGTTTCAGTGATAATCTTCATGATTCTGCTGTTACAAGTGTGCAGAATAACCGAAATCGCTGTTTTCGTGCTTTTGAATGCGAAAAACACGTTTTCTGGTGTTTTCAGCACTCCACAGTGCGTTTGATATGCGGAAACTGCCATATCTTCGGTATCGTTGGGTTTCCAGCTGAGATATGCATTTTCAGTGATAATCTTCATGATTCTGCTGTTACAAGTGTGCAGAATCACCGAAATCGCTGTTTTCGTGCTATTGAATGCGAAAAACACGTTTTCTGGTGTTTTCGGTACTCCACAGTGCGTTTGATATGCGGAAACTGCGATATCTTCGGTATCGCTGTTGTTTCCAGCTGAGATATGCATTTTCAGTGATGATCTGCATGATTCTGCTGTTACAAGTGTGCAGAATAACCTAAATCGCTGTTTTCGTGCTTTTGAATGCGAAAAACACGTTTTCTAGTGTTTTCAGCACCCGACAGTGCTTTTGATGTGCGGAAACAGGGATATCTTCGTTTTCGTGGGGTTTCCAGCTGAGATATGCATTTTCAGTGATAATCTTCATGATTCTGCTGTTACAAGTGTGCAGAATAACCGAAATAGCTGTTTTCGTGCTATTGAATGCGAAAAACATGTTTTCTGGTGTTTTCAGCACTCCGCAGAGCGTTTGACATGCGGAAACTGCGATATCTTCGGAATCGTTGGGTTTCCAGCTGAGATATGCATTTTCAGTGATAATCTTCATGATTCTGCTGTTACAAGTGTGCAGAATCACCGAAATCGCTGTTTTCGTGCTATTGAATGCGAAAAACACGTTTTCTGGTGTTTTCGGTACTCCACAGTGCGTTTGATATGCGGAAACTGCGATATCTTCGGTATCGCTGTTGTTTCCAGCTGAGATATGCACTTTCAGTGATAATCTTCATGATTCTGCTGTTACAAGTGTGCAGAATAACCGAAATCGCTGTTTTCGTGCTATTGAATGCGAAAAACATGTTTTCTGGTGTTTTCAGCACTCCACAGAGCGTTTGACATGCGGAAACTGCGATATCTTCGTTTTCGTGGGGTTTCCAGCTGAGATATGGATTTTCAGTGATAATCTTCATGATTCTGCTGTTACAAGTGTGCAGAATAACCGAAATCGCTGTTTTCGTGCTTCTGAATGCGAAAAACACGTTTTCTGGTGTTTTCAGCACTCCACAGTGCGTTTGAAATGCGGAAACTGCGATATCTTCGGTATCGTTGTTGTTTCCAGCTGAGATATGCATTTTCAGTGATAATCTTCATGATTCTGCTGTTACAAGTGTGCAGAATCACCGACATCGCTGTTTTCGTGCTATTGAATGCGAAAAACACGTTTTCTGGTGTTTTCAGCACTCCACAGTGCGTTTGATATGCGGAAACTGCGATATCATCGGTATCGCTGTGGTTTCCAGCTGAGATATGCATTTTCAGTGATAATTTTCATGATTCTGCTGTTACAAGTGTGAAGAATCACCGAAATCGCTGTTTTCGTGCTATTGAATGCGAAAAACACGTTTTCTGGTGTATTCAGCACGCCACAGAACGTTTGACATGCGGAAACTGCGATATCTTCGGTATCGTTGGGTTTCCAGCTGAGATATGCATTTTCAGTGATAATCTTCATGATTCTGCTGTTACAAGTGTGCAGAATCACCGAAATCGCTGTTTTCGTGCTATTGAATGCGAAAAACACGTTTTCTGGTGTTTTCGGTACTCCACAGTGCGTTTGATATGCGGAAACTGCGATATCTTCGGTATCGCTGTTGTTTCCAGCTGAGATATGCATTTTCAGTGATAATCTTCATGATTCTGCTGTTACAAGTGTGCAGAATAACCGAAATCGCTGTTTTCGTGCTATTGAATGCGAAAAACATGTTTTCTGGTGTTTTCAGCTCTCCACAGAGCGTTTGACATGCGGAAACTATGATATCTTCGGAATCGTTGGGTTTCCAGCTGAGATATGCATTTTCAGTGATAATCTTCATGATTCTGCTGTTACAAGTGTGCAGAATCACCGAAATCGCTGTTGTCGTGCTATTGAATGCGAAAAACACGTTTTCTAGTGTTTTCAGCACCCGACAGTGCTTTTGATGTGCGGAAACAGGGATATCTTCGTTTTCGTGGGGTTTCCAGCTGAGATATGCATTTTCAGTGATAATCTTCATGATTCTGCTGTTACAAGTGTGCAGAATAACCGAAATCGCTGTTTTCGTGCTTTTGAATGCAAAAAACACGTTTTCTAGTGTTTTCAGCACCCGACAGTGCTTTTGATGTGCGGAAACTGGGATATCTTCGTTTTCGTGGGGTTTCCAGCTGAGATATGCAGTTTCAGTGATAATCTTCATGATTCTGCTGTTACAAGTGTGCAGAATAACCGAAATCGCTGTTTTCGTGCTTTTGAATGCGAAAAACACGTTTTCTGGTGTTTTCAGCACTCCACAGTGCGTTTGATATGCGGAAACTGCCATATCTTCGGTATCGTTGGGTTTCCAGCTGAGATATGCATTTTCAGTGATAATCTTCATGATTCTGCTGTTACAAGTGTGCAGAATCACCGAAATCGCTGTTTTCGTGCTATTGAATGCGAAAAACACGTTTTCTGGTGTTTTCGGTACTCCACAGTGCGTTTGATATGCGGAAACTGCGATATCTTCGGTATCGCTGTTGTTTCCAGCTGAGATATGCATTTTCAGTGATGATCTGCATGATTCTGCTGTTACAAGTGTGCAGAATAACCTAAATCGCTGTTTTCGTGCTTTTGAATGCGAAAAACACGTTTTCTAGTGTTTTCAGCACCCGACAGTGCTTTTGATGTGCGGAAACAGGGATATCTTCGTTTTCGTGGGGTTTCCAGCTGAGATATGCATTTTCAGTGATAATCTTCATGATTCTGCTGTTACAAGTGTGCAGAATAACCGAAATAGCTGTTTTCGTGCTATTGAATGCGAAAAACATGTTTTCTGGTGTTTTCAGCACTCCGCAGAGCGTTTGACATGCGGAAACTGCGATATCTTCGGAATCGTTGGGTTTCCAGCTGAGATATGCATTTTCAGTGATAATCTTCATGATTCTGCTGTTACAAGTGTGCAGAATCACCGAAATCGCTGTTTTCGTGCTATTGAATGCGAAAAACACGTTTTCTGGTGTTTTCGGTACTCCACAGTGCGTTTGATATGCGGAAACTGCGATATCTTCGGTATCGCTGTTGTTTCCAGCTGAGATATGCACTTTCAGTGATAATCTTCATGATTCTGCTGTTACAAGTGTGCAGAATAACCGAAATCGCTGTTTTCGTGCTATTGAATGCGAAAAACATGTTTTCTGGTGTTTTCAGCACTCCACAGAGCGTTTGACATGCGGAAACTGCGATATCTTCGTTTTCGTGGGGTTTCCAGCTGAGATATGGATTTTCAGTGATAATCTTCATGATTCTGCTGTTACAAGTGTGCAGAATAACCGAAATCGCTGTTTTCGTGCTTCTGAATGCGAAAAACACGTTTTCTGGTGTTTTCAGCACTCCACAGTGCGTTTGAAATGCGGAAACTGCGATATCTTCGGTATCGTTGTTGTTTCCAGCTGAGATATGCATTTTCAGTGATAATCTTCATGATTCTGCTGTTACAAGTGTGCAGAATCACCGACATCGCTGTTTTCGTGCTACTGAATGCGAAAAACACGTTTTCTAGTGTTTTCAGCACCCGACAGTGCTTTTGATGTGCGGAAACAGGGATATCTTCGTTTTCGTGGGGTTTCCAGCTGAGATATGCAGTTTCAGTGATAATCTTCATGATTCTGCTGTTACAAGTGTGCAGAATAACCGAAATCGCTGTTTTCGTGCTTTTGAATGCGAAAAACACGTTTTCTGGTGTTTTCAGCACTCCACAGTGCGTTTGATATGCGGACACTGCGATATCTTCGGTATCGCTGTTGTTCCCAGCTGAGATATGCATTTTCAGTGATGATCTGCATGATTCTGCTGTTACAAGTGTGCAGAATCACCGAAATCGCTGTTTTCGTGCTACTGAATGCGAAAAACACGTTTTCTAGTGTTTTCAGCACCCGACAGTGCTTTTGATGTGCGGAAACAGGGATATCTTCGTTTTCGTGGGGTTTCCAGCTGAGATATGCAGTTTCAGTGATAATCTTCATGATTCTGCTGTTACAAGTGTGCACAATAACCGAAATCGCTGTTTTCGTGCTTTTGAATGCGAAAAACACGTTTTCTGGTGTTTTCAGCACTCCACAGTGCGTTTGATATGCGGAAACTGCGATATCATCGGTATCGCTGTGGTTTCCAGCTGAGATATGCATTTTCAGTGATAATCTTCATGATTCTGCTGTTACAAGTGTGCAGAATCACCGATATCGCTGTTTTCGTGCTATTGAATGCGGAAAACAGGTTTTCTGTTGTTTTCAGCACTCCACAGAGCGTTTGACATGCGGAAACTGCGATATCTTCGGTATCGTTGTTATTTCCAGCTGAGATATGCGTTTTCAGTGATAATCTTCATGATTCTGCTGTTACAAGTGTGCAGAAACACCGAAATCGCTGTTTTCGTGCTTTTGAATGCGAAAAACACGTTTTCTGGTGTTTTCAGCACTCCACAGTGCGTTTGATATGCGGAAACTGCGATATCTTCGGTATCGTTGTTGTTTCCAGCTGAGATATGCATTTTCAGTGATAATCTTCATGATTCTGCTGTTACAAGTGTGCAGAATCACCGAAATCGCTGTTTTCGTGCTTTTGAATGCGAAAAACACGTTTTCTGGTGTTTTCCGCACTCCACAGTGCTCTTGATATGCGGAAACAGCGATATCTTCGTTTACGTTGGGTTTCCAGCTGAGATATGCATTCTCTACGATAATCTTCGAGCTGCTTCTGTGACAGATTTGCAGATTCACCGAAAACGCTGTTTTCGTGCTATTGAATGCGAAAAACACGTTTCCGGGTGCTTTTCAGCGCTCCACAGTGCGTTTGACATGCGTAAACTGCGATATCTTCGGTATCGTTGGGTTTCCAGATGAGATATGCATATTTTACGATAATCTCGGATATTCTTCTGTGGGAAGTATGCAGAATCACCGAAATCGCTGTTTTCGTGCTATTGAATGCGAAATACACGTTTTCTGGTGTTTTCAGCACTCCACAGTGCGTTTGATATGCGAAAACTGCGATATTTTCGGTTTCGTTGGGTTCCAGCTGAGATATGCATTTTCTGTGATAATCTTCATGATTCTGCTTTTACAAGTGTTTAGAATAACCGACTTCGCTGTTTTCGTGCTACTGAATGCGAAAAACACGTTTCCTGGTGCTTTCAGCACTCCACAGTGCGTTTGATATGCGGACACTGCGATGTCTTCGTTTTCGTGGGGTTGCCAGCTGAGACATGCATTTTCTACGATAATCTTTGAGTTTCTTCTGCCAGAAGGATGCAGAATCACCGAAATCGCTGTTTTCGTGCTACTGAATGCGAAAAACACGTTTTCTGGTGTTTTCAGCACTCCACAGTGCGTTTGACATGCGTAAACTGCGATATCTTCGGTATCGTTGGGTTTCCAGATGAGATATGCATATTTTACGATAATCTCGGATATTCTTCTGTGGGAAGTATGCAGAATCACCGAAATCGCTGTTTTCGTGCTATTGAATGCGAGAAACACGTTTTCTGGGGTTTTCAGCACTCCACAGTGCGTTTGATATGCGAAAACTGCGATATTTTCGGTTTCGTTGGGTTCCAGCTGAGATATGCATTTTCTGTGATAATCTTCATGATTCTGCTGTTACAAGTGTGCAGAATCATCGAAATTGCTGTTTTCGTTCTATTGAATGCGAAAAACACGTTTTCTGGTGTTTTCCGCACTCCACAGTGCGTTTGATATGCGGAAACAGCGATATCTTCGTTTTCGTGGGGTTCCAGCTGAGACTTGCATTTTCTACGATAATCTTGGATATTCCTCTGTGAGATGTATGCAGAATCACCGAAATCGCTGTTTTCGTGCTATTGAATGCGAAAAACACGTTTCCGGGTGCTTTTCAGCGCTCCACAGTGCGTTTGACATGCGTAAACTGCGATATCTTCGGTATTGTTGGGTTTCCAGATGAGATATGCATTTTTTACGATAATCTCGGATATTCTTCTGTGGGAAGTATGCAGAATCACCGAAATCGCTGTTTTGGTGCTATTGAATGCAAAAACCACGTTTTCTGGTGTTTTCAGCACTCCACAGTGCGTTTGATATGCGAAAACTGCGATATTTTCGGTATCGTTGTGGTTTACAGCTGAGATATGCATTTTCAGTGATAATCTTCATGATTCTGCTGTTACAAGTGTGCAGAATCACCGAAATCGCTGTTTTCGTGCTATTGAATGCGAAAAACACGTTTTCTGGTGTTTTCAGCACTCCACAGTGCGTTTGATATGCGGAAACTGCGATATCTTCGGTATCGCTGTTGTTCCCAGCTGAGATATGCATTTTCAGTGATGATCTGCATGATTCTGCTGTTACAAGTGTGCAGAATCACCGAAATCGCTGTTTTCGTGCTACTGAATGCGAAAAACACGTTTTCTAGTGTTTTCAGCACCCGACAGTGCTTTTGATGTGCGGAAACAGGGATATCTTCGTTTTCGTGGGGTTTCCAGCTGAGATATGCAGTTTCAGTGATAATCTTCATGATTCTGCTGTTACAAGTGTGCAGAAACACCGAAATCGCTGTTTTCGTGCTTTTGAATGCGAAAAACACGTTTTCTGGTGTTTTCAGCACTCCACAGTGCGTTTGATATGCGGAAACTGCGATATCTTCGGTATCGTTGTTGTTTCCAGCTGAGATATGCATTTTCAGTGATAATCTTCATGATTCTGCTGTTACAAGTGTGCAGAATCACCGAAATCGCTGTTTTAGTGCTATTGAATGCGAAAAACACGTTTTCTGGTGTTTTCCGCACTCCACAGTGCTTTTGATATGCGGAAACAGCGATATCTTCGTTTACGTTGGGTTTCCAGCTGAGATATGCATTCTCTACGATAATCTTCGAGCTGCTTCTGTGACAGATTTGCAGATTCACCGAAAACGCTGTTTTCGTGCTATTGAATGCGAAAAACACGTTTCCGGGTGCTTTTCAGCGCTCCACAGTGCGTTTGACATGCGTAAACTGCGATATCTTCGGTATCGTTGGGTTTCCAGATGAGATATGCATATTTTACGATAATCTCGGATATTCTTCTGTGGGAAGTATGCAGAATCACCGAAATCGCTGTTTTCGTGCTATTGAATGCGAAAAACACGTTTTCTGGTGTTTTCAGCACTCCACAGTGCGTTTGATATGCGAAAACTGCGATATTTTCGGTTTCGTTGGGTTCCAGCTGAGATATGCATTTTCTGTGATAATCTTCATGATTCTGCTTTTACAAGTGTGCAGAATAACCGAAGTCGCTGTTTTCGTGCTACTGAATGCGAAAAACACGTTTCCTGGTGCTTTCAGCACTCCACAGTGCGTTTGATATGCGGACACTGCGATGTCTTCGTTTTCGTGGGGTTGCCAGCTGAGACATTCATTTTCTACGATAATCTTTGAGTTTCTTCTGCCAGAAGGATGCAGAATCACCGAAATCGCTGTTTTCGTGCTACTGAATGCGAAAAACACGTTTTCTGGTGTTTTCAGCACTCCACAGTGCGTTTGATATGCGAAAACTGCGATATTTTCGGTTTCGTTGGGTTCCAACTGAGATATGCATTCTCTACGATAATCTTCTAGTTTCTTCTGTGACAGATTTGCAGAATCACCGAAAACACTGTTTTCGTGCTATTGAATGCGAAAAACACGTTTCCGGGTGCTTTTCAGCGCTCCACAGTGCGTTTGACATGCGTAAACTGCGATATCTTCGGTATCGTTGGGTTTCCAGATGAGATATGCATTTTTTACGATAATCTCGGATATTCTTCTGTGGGAAGTATGCAGAATCACCGAAATCGCTGTTTTCGTGCTATTGAATGCGAGAAACACGTTTTCTGGGGTTTTCAGCACTCCACAGTCCGTTTGATATGCGAAAACTGCGATATTTTCGGTTTCGTTGGGTTCCAGCTGAGATATGCATTTTCTGTGATAATCTTCATGATTCTGCTGTTACAAGTGTGCAGAATCATCGAAATTGCTGTTTTCGTTCTATTGAATGCGAAAAACACGTTTTCTGGTGTTTTCCGCACTCCACAGTGCGTTTGATATGCGGAAACAGCGATATCTTCGTTTTCGTGGGGATTCCAGCTGAGACTTGCATTTTCTACGATAATCTTGGATATTCCTCGGTGAGATGTATGCAGAATCACCGAAATCGCTGTTTTCGTGCTATTGAATGCGAAAAACACGTTTCCGGGTGCTTTTCAGCGCTCCACAGTGCGTTTGACATGCGTAAACTGCGATATCTTCGGTATTGTTGGGTTTCCAGATGAGATATGCATTTTTTACGATAATCTCGGATATTCTTCTGTGGGAAGTATGCAGAATCACCGAAATCGCTGTTTTGGTGCTATTGAATGCGAAAACCACGTTTTCTGGTGTTTTCAGCACTCCACAGTGCGTTTGATATGCGAAAACTGCGATATTTTCGGTATCGTTGTGGTTTACAGCTGAGATATGTATTTTCAGTGATAATCTTCATGATTCTGCTGTTACAAGTGTGCAGAATCACCGAAATCGCTGTTTTCGTGCTATTGAATGCGAAAAACACGTTTTCTGGTGTTTTCAGCACTCCACAGTGCGTTTGATATGCGGAAACTGCGATATCTTCGGTATCGTTGGGTTTCCAGATGAGATAAGCATTTTTTACGATAATCTCGGATATTCTTCTGCGGGAAGTATGCAGAATCACCGAAATCGCTGTTTTCGTGCTATTGAATGCGAAAAACACGTATTCTGGTGTTTTCAGCACTCCACAGTGCGTTTGATATGCGGAAACTGCGATATTTTCGGTTTCGTTGGGTTCCAACTGAGATATGCATTCTCTTCGATAATCTTCGAGTTTCTTCTGTGACAAATGTGCAGAATCAGCGAAAACTCTGTTTTCGTGCTATTGAATGCGAAAAACACGTTTCCGGGTGCTTTTCAGCGCTCCACAGTGCGTTTGATATGCGGAAACTGCGATATTTTCGGTTTCGTTGGGTTCCAACTGAGATATGCATTCTCTTCGATAATCTTCGAGTTTCTTCTGTGACAAGTGTGCAGAATCACCGATATCGCTGTTTTCGTGCTATTGAATGCGAAAAACACGTTTCCTGGTGTTTTCAGCACTCCACAGTGCGTTTGATACGCGGAAACTGCGATGTCTTCGTTTTCGTGGGGTTGTCAGCTGAGACATGCATTTTTTACGATAATCTTTGAGTTTCTTCTGCCAGAAGTATGCAGAATCACCGAAATCGCTGTTTTCGTGCTATTGAATGCGAAAAACACGTTTTCTGGTGTTTTCCGCACTCCACAGCGCTTTTGATATGCGGAATCAGCGATATCTTCGGTTACGTTGAGTTTCCAGCTGAGATATGCATTCTCTACGATAATCTTCGAGTTTCTTCTTGACAAATGTGCAGAATCACCGAAACTGCTGTTTTCGTGCTATTGAATGCGAAAAACACGTTTTCGGGTGCTTTTCAGCGCCCCACAGTGCGTTTGACATGCGGAAACTGCGATATCTTCGGTTTCGTTGGGTTTCCAGCTGAGATAGGCATTTTCAGTGATAATCTACATGATTCTTCTGTGACAAGTGTGCAAAATCACCGAAATCGCTCTTTTCGTGCTATTGAATGCGAAAAACACGTTTCCTGGTGTTTTCAGCACTCCACAGTGCGTTTGATATGCGGAAACAGCGATATCTTCGTTTTCGTGGGGATTCCAGCTGAGACTTGCATTTTCTACGATAATCTTGGATATTCCTCTGTGATAAGTATGCAGAATCACCGAAATCGCTGTTTTCGTGCTATTGAATGCGAAAAACACGTTTTCTGGTGTTTTCAGCACTCCACAGTGCGTTTGATATGCGAAAACGGCGATATTTTCGGTTTCGTTGGGTTCCAGCTGAGATATGCATTTTCTGTGATAATCTTCATGATTCTGCTGTTACAAGTGTGCAGAATCACCAAAATTGCTGATTTCGTGCTATTGAATGCGAAAAACACGTTTTCTGGTGTTTTCCGCACGCCACAGTGCTTTTGATATGCGGAAACAGCGATATCTTCGGTTACGTTGGGTTTCCAGCTGAGATATGCATTCTCTACGATAATCTTCGAGCTGATTCTGTGACAGATTTGCAGAATCACCGAAAACGCTGTTCTCGTGCTATTGAATGCGAAAAACACGTTTCCGGGTGCTTCTCAGCGCCCCGCAGTGCGTTTGACATGCGGAAACTGCGATATCTTCGGTTTCGTTGGGTTTCCAGCTGAGATAGGCATTTTCAGTGATAATCTACATGATTCTACTGTGACAAGTGTGCAAAATCACCGAAATCGCTGTTTTCGTGCTATTGAATGCGAAAAACACGTTTCGTGGTGTTTTCAGCACTCCACAGTGCGTTTGATATGCGGAAACTGCGATATCTTCGGTATCGTTGGGATTCCAGATGAGATATGCATTTTTTACGATAATCTCGGATATTCTTCTACGGGAAGAATGCAGAATCACCGAAACCGCTGTTTTCGTGCTATTGAATGCGAAAAACACGTTTTCGGGTGCTTTTCAGCGCCCCACAGTGCGTTTGACATGCGAAAACTGCGATATCTTCGTTTTCGTGGGGATTCCAGATGAGATATGCATTCTCTTCGATAATCTTCGAGTTTCTTCTGTGACAGATTTGCAGAATCACCGAAAACGCTGTTTTCGTGCTATTGAATGCGAAAAACACGTTTTCTGGTGTTTTCAGCACTCCACAGTGCGTTTGATATGCGAAAACGGCGATATTTTCGGTTTCGTTGGGTTCCAGCTGAGATATGCATTTTCTGTGATAATCTTCATGATTCTGCTGTTACAAGTGTGCAGAATCACCAAAATTGCTGATTTCGTGCTATTGAATGCGAAAAACACGTTTCCGGGTGCTTTTCAGAGCTCCACAGTGCGTTTGATATGCGGAAACAGCGATATCTTCGTTTTCGTGGGGATTCCAGATGAGATATGCATTCTCTTCGATAATCTTCGAGTTTCTTCTGTGACAGATTTGCAGAATCACCGAAAACGCTGTTTTCGTGCTATTGAATGCGAAAAACACGTTTTCTGGTGTTTTCGGTACTCCACAGTGCGTTTGATATGCGGAAACTGCGATATCTTCGGTACCGCTGTTGTTTCCAGCTGAGATATGCACTTTCAGTGATAATCTTCATGATTCTGCTGTTACAAGTGTGCAGAATAACCGAAATCGCTGTTTTCGTGCTATTGAATGCGAAAAACACGTTTTCTGTTGTTTTCAGCTCTCCACAGTGCGTATGATATGCGGAAACTGCGATATCTTCGGTATCGTTGTTGTTTCCAGCTGAGATATGCATTTTCTACGATAATCTTAGAATTTCTTCTGTGACAAGTGTGCAGAATCACAGAAATCGCTGGATTCGTGCTATTGAATGCGAAAAACACGTTTTCTGGTGTTTTCAGCACTCCACAGAGCGTCTGACATGCGGATTCTGCGATATTTTCGGTTTCGTTGGGTTCCAGCTGAGATATGCATTTTCAGTGATAATTTTCATGATTCTGCTGTTACAAGTGTGAAGAATCACCGAAATCGCTGTTTTCGTGCTATTGAATGCGAAAAACATGTTTTCTGGTGTTTTCAGCACTCCACAGAGCGTTTGACATGCGGAAACTGCGATATCTTCGGAATCGTTGGGTTTCCAGCTGAGATATGCATTTTCAGTGATAATCTTCATGATTCTGCTGTTACAAGTGTGAAGAATCACCGAAATCGCTGTTTTCGTGCTATTGAATGCGAAAAACACGTTTTCTGGTGTATTCAGCACGCCACAGAACGTTTGACATGCGGAAACTGCGATATCTTCGGTATCGTTGGGTTTCCAGCTGAGATATGCATTTTCAGTGATAATTTTCATGATTCTGCTGTTACAAGTGTGAAGAATCACCGAAATCGCTGTTTTCGTGCTATTGAATGCGAAAAACACGTTTTCTGGTGTATTCAGCACGCCACAGAACGTTTGACATGCGGAAACTGCGATATCTTCGGTATCGTTGGGTTTCCAGCTGAGATATGCATTTTCAGTGATAATCTTCATGATTCTGCTGTTACAAGTGTGCAGAATCACCGAAATCGCTGTTTTCGTGCTATTGAATGCGAAAAACACGTTTTCTGGTGTTTTCGGTACTCCACAGTGCGTTTGATATGCGGAAACTGCGATATCTTCGGTATCGCTGTTGTTTCCAGCTGAGATATGCATTTTCAGTGATAATCTTCATGATTCTGCTGTTACAAGTGTGCAGAATAACCGAAATCGCTGTTTTCGTGCTATTGAATGCGAAAAACATGTTTTCTGGTGTTTTCAGCTCTCCACAGAGCGTTTGACATGCGGAAACTATGATATCTTCGGAATCGTTGGGTTTCCAGCTGAGATATGCATTTTCAGTGATAATCTTCATGATTCTGCTGTTACAAGTGTGCAGAATCACCGAAATCGCTGTTGTCGTGCTATTGAATGCGAAAAACACGTTTTCTAGTGTTTTCAGCACCCGACAGTGCTTTTGATGTGCGGAAACAGGGATATCTTCGTTTTCGTGGGGTTTCCAGCTGAAATATGCATTTTCAGTGATAATCTTCATGATTCTGCTGTTACAAGTGTGCAGAATAACCGAAATCGCTGTTTTCGTGCTTTTGAATGCAAAAAACACGTTTTCTAGTGTTTTCAGCACCCGACAGTGCTTTTGATGTGCGGAAACAGGGATATCTTCGTTTTCGTGGGGTTTCCAGCTGAGATATGCAGTTTCAGTGATAATCTTCATGATTCTGCTGTTACAAGTGTGCAGAATAACCGAAATCGCTGTTTTCGTGCTTTTGAATGCGAAAAACACGTTTTCTGGTGTTTTCAGCACTCCACAGTGCGTTTGATATGCGGAAACTGCCATATCTTCGGTATCGTTGGGTTTCCAGCTGAGATATGCATTTTCAGTGATAATCTTCATGATTCTGCTGTTACAAGTGTGCAGAATCACCGAAATCGCTGTTTTCGTGCTATTGAATGCGAAAAACACGTTTTCTGGTGTTTTCGGTACTCCACAGTGCGTTTGATATGCGGAAACTGCGATATCTTCGGTATCGCTGTTGTTTCCAGCTGAGATATGCATTTTCAGTGATGATCTGCATGATTCTGCTGTTACAAGTGTGCAGAATAACCTAAATCGCTGTTTTCGTGCTTTTGAATGCGAAAAACACGTTTTCTAGTGTTTTCAGCACCCGACAGTGCTTTTGATGTGCGGAAACAGGGATATCTTCGTTTTCGTGGGGTTTCCAGCTGAGATATGCATTTTCAGTGATAATCTTCATGATTCTGCTGTTACAAGTGTGCAGAATAACCGAAATAGCTGTTTTCGTGCTATTGAATGCGAAAAACATGTTTTCTGGTGTTTTCAGCACTCCGCAGAGCGTTTGACATGCGGAAACTGCGATATCTTCGGAATCGTTGGGTTTCCAGCTGAGATATGCATTTTCAGTGATAATCTTCATGATTCTGCTGTTACAAGTGTGCAGAATCACCGAAATCGCTGTTTTCGTGCTATTGAATGCGAAAAACACGTTTTCTGGTGTTTTCGGTACTCCACAGTGCGTTTGATATGCGGAAACTGCGATATCTTCGGTATCGCTGTTGTTTCCAGCTGAGATATGCACTTTCAGTGATAATCTTCATGATTCTGCTGTTACAAGTGTGCAGAATAACCGAAATCGCTGTTTTCGTGCTATTGAATGCGAAAAACATGTTTTCTGGTGTTTTCAGCACTCCACAGAGCGTTTGACATGCGGAAACTGCGATATCTTCGTTTTCGTGGGGTTTCCAGCTGAGATATGGATTTTCAGTGATAATCTTCATGATTCTGCTGTTACAAGTGTGCAGAATAACCGAAATCGCTGTTTTCGTGCTTCTGAATGCGAAAAACACGTTTTCTGGTGTTTTCAGCACTCCACAGTGCGTTTGAAATGCGGAAACTGCGATATCTTCGGTATCGTTGTTGTTTCCAGCTGAGATATGCATTTTCAGTGATAATCTTCATGATTCTGCTGTTACAAGTGTGCAGAATCACCGACATCGCTGTTTTCGTGCTACTGAATGCGAAAAACACGTTTTCTAGTGTTTTCAGCACCCGACAGTGCTTTTGATGTGCGGAAACAGGGATATCTTCGTTTTCGTGGGGTTTCCAGCTGAGATATGCAGTTTCAGTGATAATCTTCATGATTCTGCTGTTACAAGTGTGCAGAATAACCGAAATCGCTGTTTTCGTGCTTTTGAATGCGAAAAACACGTTTTCTGGTGTTTTCAGCACTCCACAGTGCGTTTGATATGCGGACACTGCGATATCTTCGGTATCGCTGTTGTTCCCAGCTGAGATATGCATTTTCAGTGATGATCTGCATGATTCTGCTGTTACAAGTGTGCAGAATCACCGAAATCGCTGTTTTCGTGCTACTGAATGCGAAAAACACGTTTTCTAGTGTTTTCAGCACCCGACAGTGCTTTTGATGTGCGGAAACAGGGATATCTTCGTTTTCGTGGGGTTTCCAGCTGAGATATGCAGTTTCAGTGATAATCTTCATGATTCTGCTGTTACAAGTGTGCACAATAACCGAAATCGCTGTTTTCGTGCTTTTGAATGCGAAAAACACGTTTTCTGGTGTTTTCAGCACTCCACAGTGCGTTTGATATGCGGAAACTGCGATATCATCGGTATCGCTGTGGTTTCCAGCTGAGATATGCATTTTCAGTGATAATCTTCATGATTCTGCTGTTACAAGTGTGCAGAATCACCGATATCGCTGTTTTCGTGCTATTGAATGCGGAAAACAGGTTTTCTGTTGTTTTCAGCACTCCACAGAGCGTTTGACATGCGGAAACTGCGATATCTTCGGTATCGTTGTTATTTCCAGCTGAGATATGCGTTTTCAGTGATAATCTTCATGATTCTGCTGTTACAAGTGTGCAGAAACACCGAAATCGCTGTTTTCGTGCTTTTGAATGCGAAAAACACGTTTTCTGGTGTTTTCAGCACTCCACAGTGCGTTTGATATGCGGAAACTGCGATATCTTCGGTATCGTTGTTGTTTCCAGCTGAGATATGCATTTTCAGTGATAATATTCATGATTCTGCTGTTACAAGTGTGCAGAATCACCGAAATCGCTGTTTTAGTGCTATTGAATGCGAAAAACACGTTTTCTGGTGTTTTCCGCACTCCACAGTGCTCTTGATATGCGGAAACAGCGATATCTTCGTTTACGTTGGGTTTCCAGCTGAGATATGCATTCTCTACGATAATCTTCGAGCTGCTTCTGTGACAGATTTGCAGATTCACCGAAAACGCTGTTTTCGTGCTATTGAATGCGAAAAACACGTTTCCGGGTGCTTTTCAGCGCTCCACAGTGCGTTTGACATGCGTAAACTGCGATATCTTCGGTATCGTTGGGTTTCCAGATGAGATATGCATATTTTACGATAATCTCGGATATTCTTCTGTGGGAAGTATGCAGAATCACCGAAATCGCTGTTTTCGTGCTATTGAATGCGAAATACACGTTTTCTGGTGTTTTCAGCACTCCACAGTGCGTTTGATATGCGAAAACTGCGATATTTTCGGTTTCGTTGGGTTCCAGCTGAGATATGCATTTTCTGTGATAATCTTCATGATTCTGCTTTTACAAGTGTGCAGAATAACCGACTTCGCTGTTTTCGTGCTACTGAATGCGAAAAACACGTTTCCTGGTGCTTTCAGCACTCCACAGTGCGTTTGATATGCGGACACTGCGATGTCTTCGTTTTCGTGGGGTTGCCAGCTGAGACATGCATTTTCTACGATAATCTTTGAGTTTCTTCTGCCAGAAGGATGCAGAATCACCGAAATCGCTGTTTTCGTGCTACTGAATGCGAAAAACACGTTTTCTGGTGTTTTCAGCACTCCACAGTGCGTTTGACATGCGTAAACTGCGATATCTTCGGTATCGTTGGGTTTCCAGATGAGATATGCATATTTTACGATAATCTCGGATATTCTTCTGTGGGAAGTATGCAGAATCACCGAAATCGCTGTTTTCGTGCTATTGAATGCGAGAAACACGTTTTCTGGGGTTTTCAGCACTCCACAGTGCGTTTGATATGCGAAAACTGCGATATTTTCGGTTTCGTTGGGTTCCAGCTGAGATATGCATTTTCTGTGATAATCTTCATGATTCTGCTGTTACAAGTGTGCAGAATCATCGAAATTGCTGTTTTCGTTCTATTGAATGCGAAAAACACGTTTTCTGGTGTTTTCCGCACTCCACAGTGCGTTTGATATGCGGAAACAGCGATATCTTCGTTTTCGTGGGGTTCCAGCTGAGACTTGCATTTTCTACGATAATCTTGGATATTCCTCTGTGAGATGTATGCAGAATCACCGAAATCGCTGTTTTCGTGCTATTGAATGCGAAAAACACGTTTCCGGGTGCTTTTCAGCGCTCCACAGTGCGTTTGACATGCGTAAACTGCGATATCTTCGGTATTGTTGGGTTTCCAGATGAGATATGCATTTTTTACGATAATCTCGGATATTCTTCTGTGGGAAGTATGCAGAATCACCGAAATCGCTGTTTTGGTGCTATTGAATGCAAAAACCACGTTTTCTGGTGTTTTCAGCACTCCACAGTGCGTTTGATATGCGAAAACTGCGATATTTTCGGTATCGTTGTGGTTTACAGCTGAGATATGCATTTTCAGTGATAATCTTCATGATTCTGCTGTTACAAGTGTGCAGAATCACCGAAATCGCTGTTTTCGTGCTATTGAATGCGAAAAACACGTTTTCTGGTGTTTTCAGCACTCCACAGTGCGTTTGATATGCGGAAACTGCGATATCTTCGGTATCGCTGTTGTTCCCAGCTGAGATATGCATTTTCAGTGATGATCTGCATGATTCTGCTGTTACAAGTGTGCAGAATCACCGAAATCGCTGTTTTCGTGCTACTGAATGCGAAAAACACGTTTTCTAGTGTTTTCAGCACCCGACAGTGCTTTTGATGTGCGGAAACAGGGATATCTTCGTTTTCGTGGGGTTTCCAGCTGAGATATGCAGTTTCAGTGATAATCTTCATGATTCTGCTGTTACAAGTGTGCAGAAACACCGAAATCGCTGTTTTCGTGCTTTTGAATGCGAAAAACACGTTTTCTGGTGTTTTTAGCACTCCACAGTGCGTTTGATATGCGGAAACTGCGATATCTTCGGTATCGTTGTTGTTTCCAGCTGAGATATGCATTTTCAGTGATAATCTTCATGATTCTGCTGTTACAAGTGTGCAGAATCACCGAAATCGCTGTTTTAGTGCTATTGAATGCGAAAAACACGTTTTCTGGTGTTTTCCGCACTCCACAGTGCTTTTGATATGCGGAAACAGCGATATCTTCGTTTACGTTGGGTTTCCAGCTGAGATATGCATTCTCTACGATAATCTTCGAGCTGCTTCTGTGACAGATTTGCAGATTCACCGAAAACGCTGTTTTCGTGCTATTGAATGCGAAAAACACGTTTCCGGGTGCTTTTCAGCGCTCCACAGTGCGTTTGACATGCGTAAACTGCGATATCTTCGGTATCGTTGGGTTTCCAGATGAGATATGCATATTTTACGATAATCTCGGATATTCTTCTGTGGGAAGTATGCAGAATCACCGAAATCGCTGTTTTCGTGCTATTGAATGCGAAAAACACGTTTTCTGGTGTTTTCAGCACTCCACAGTGCGTTTGATATGCGAAAACTGCGATATTTTCGGTTTCGTTGGGTTCCAGCTGAGATATGCATTTTCTGTGATAATCTTCATGATTCTGCTTTTACAAGTGTGCAGAATAACCGAAGTCGCTGTTTTCGTGCTACTGAATGCGAAAAACACGTTTCCTGGTGCTTTCAGCACTCCACAGTGCGTTTGATATGCGGACACTGCGATGTCTTCGTTTTCGTGGGGTTGCCAGCTGAGACATTCATTTTCTACGATAATCTTTGAGTTTCTTCTGCCAGAAGGATGCAGAATCACCGAAATCGCTGTTTTCGTGCTACTGAATGCGAAAAACACGTTTTCTGGTGTTTTCAGCACTCCACAGTGCGTTTGATATGCGAAAACTGCGATATTTTCGGTTTCGTTGGGTTCCAACTGAGATATGCATTCTCTACGATAATCTTCTAGTTTCTTCTGTGACAGATTTGCAGAATCACCGAAAACACTGTTTTCGTGCTATTGAATGCGAAAAACACGTTTCCGGGTGCTTTTCAGCGCTCCACAGTGCGTTTGACATGCGTAAACTGCGATATCTTCGGTATCGTTGGGTTTCCAGATGAGATATGCATTTTTTACGATAATCTCGGATATTCTTCTGTGGGAAGTATGCAGAATCACCGAAATCGCTGTTTTCGTGCTATTGAATGCGAGAAACACGTTTTCTGGGGTTTTCAGCACTCCACAGTCCGTTTGATATGCGAAAACTGCGATATTTTCGGTTTCGTTGGGTTCCAGCTGAGATATGCATTTTCTGTGATAATCTTCATGATTCTGCTGTTACAAGTGTGCAGAATCATCGAAATTGCTGTTTTCGTTCTATTGAATGCGAAAAACACGTTTTCTGGTGTTTTCCGCACTCCACAGTGCGTTTGATATGCGGAAACAGCGATATCTTCGTTTTCGTGGGGATTCCAGCTGAGACTTGCATTTTCTACGATAATCTTGGATATTCCTCGGTGAGATGTATGCAGAATCACCGAAATCGCTGTTTTCGTGCTATTGAATGCGAAAAACACGTTTCCGGGTGCTTTTCAGCGCTCCACAGTGCGTTTGACATGCGTAAACTGCGATATCTTCGGTATTGTTGGGTTTCCAGATGAGATATGCATTTTTTACGATAATCTCGGATATTCTTCTGTGGGAAGTATGCAGAATCACCGAAATCGCTGTTTTGGTGCTATTGAATGCGAAAACCACGTTTTCTGGTGTTTTCAGCACTCCACAGTGCGTTTGATATGCGAAAACTGCGATATTTTCGGTATCGTTGTGGTTTACAGCTGAGATATGTATTTTCAGTGATAATCTTCATGATTCTGCTGTTACAAGTGTGCAGAATCACCGAAATCGCTGTTTTCGTGCTATTGAATGCGAAAAACACGTTTTCTGGTGTTTTCAGCACTCCACAGTGCGTTTGATATGCGGAAACTGCGATATCTTCGGTATCGTTGGGTTTCCAGATGAGATAAGCATTTTTTACGATAATCTCGGATATTCTTCTGCGGGAAGTATGCAGAATCACCGAAATCGCTGTTTTCGTGCTATTGAATGCGAAAAACACGTATTCTGGTGTTTTCAGCACTCCACAGTGCGTTTGATATGCGGAAACTGCGATATTTTCGGTTTCGTTGGGTTCCAACTGAGGTATGCATTCTCTTCGATAATCTTCGAGTTTCTTCTGTGACAAATGTGCAGAATCAGCGAAAACTCTGTTTTCGTGCTATTGAATGCGAAAAACACGTTTCCGGGTGCTTTTCAGCGCTCCACAGTGCGTTTGATATGCGGAAACTGCGATATTTTCGGTTTCGTTGGGTTCCAACTGAGATATGCATTCTCTTCGATAATCTTCGAGTTTCTTCTGTGACAAGTGTGCAGAATCACCGATATCGCTGTTTTCGTGCTATTGAATGCGAAAAACACGTTTCCTGGTGTTTTCAGCACTCCACAGTGCGTTTGATACGCGGAAACTGCGATGTCTTCGTTTTCGTGGGGTTGTCAGCTGAGACATGCATTTTTTACGATAATCTTTGAGTTTCTTCTGCCAGAAGTATGCAAAATCACCGAAATCGCTCTTTTCGTGCTATTGAATGCGAAAAACACGTTTCCTGGTGCTTTCAGCACTCCACAGTGCGTTTGATATGCGGACACTGCGATGTCTTCGTTTTCGCGGGGTTGCCAGCTGAGACATGCATTTTCTACGATAATCTTTGAGTTTCTTCTGCCTGAAGGATGCAGAATCACCGAAATCGCTGTTTTCGTGCTTTTGAATGCGAAAAACACGTTTTCTGGTGTTTTCAGCACTCCACAGTGCGTTTGATATGCGGAAACTGCGATATCATCGGTATCGCTGTGGTTTCCAGCTGAGATATGCATTTTCAGTGATAATCTTCATGATTCTGCTGTTACAAGTGTGCAGAATCACCGATATCGGTGTTTTCGTGCTATTGAATGCGGAAAACAGGTTTTCTGTTGTTTTCAGCACTCCACAGAGCGTTTGACTTGCGGAAACTGCGATATCTTCGGTATCGTTGTTGTTTCCAGCTGAGATATGCGTTTTCAGTGATAATCTTCATGATTCTGCTGTTACAAGTGTGCAGAAACACCGAAATCGCTGTTTTCGTGCTTTTGAATGCGAAAAACACGTTTTCTGGTGTTTTCAGCACTCCACAGTGCGTTTGATATGCGGAAACTGCGATATCTTCGGTATCGTTGTTGTTTCCAGCTGAGATATGCATTTTCAGTGATAATCTTCATGATTCTGCTGTTACAAGTGTGCAGAATCACCGAAATCGCTGTTTTAGTGCTATTGAATGCGAAAAACACGTTTTCTGGTGTTTTCCGCACTCCACAGTGCTTTTGATATGCGGAAACAGCGATATCTTCGTTTATGTTGGGTTTCCAGCTGACATATGCATTCTCTACGATAATCTTCGAGCTGCTTCTGTGACAGATTTGCAGATTCACCGAAAACGCTGTTTTCGTGCTATTGAATGCGAAAAACACGTTTCCGGGTGCTTTTCAGCGCTCCACAGTGCGTTTGATACGCGGAAACTGCGATGTCTTCGTTTTCGTGGGGTTGTCAGCTGAGACATGCATTTTTTACGATAATCTTTGAGTTTCTTCTGCCAGAAGTATGCAGAATCACCGAAATCGCTGTTTTCGTGCTATTGAATGCGAAAAACACGTTTCCGGGTGCTTTTCAGCGCTCCACAGTGCGTTTGATATGCGGAAACTGCGATATTTTCGGTTTCGTTGGGTTCCAGCTGAGATATGCATTCTCTACGATAATCTTCGAGTTTCTTCTTGACAAATGTGCAGAATCACCGAAACTGCTGTTTTCGTGCTATTGAATGCGAAAAACACGTTTTCGGGTGCTTTTCAGCGCCCCACAGTGCGTTTGACATGCGGAAACTGCGATATCTTCGGTTTCGTTGGGTTTCCAGCTGAGATAGGCATTTTCAGTGATAATCTACATGATTCTTCTGTGACAAGTGTGCAAAATCACCGAAATCGCTCTTTTCGTGCTATTGAATGCGAAAAACACGTTTCCTGGTGTTTTCAGCACTCCACAGTGCGTTTGATATGCGGAAACAGCGATATCTTCGTTTTCGTGGGGATTCCAGCTGAGACTTGCATTTTCTACGATAATCTTGGATATTCCTCTGTGAGAAGTATGCAGAATCACCGAAATCGCTGTTTTCGTGCTATTAAATGCGAAAAACACGTTTTCTGGTGTTTTCAGCACTCCACAGTGCGTTTGATATGCGAAAACGGCGATATTTTCGGTTTCGTTGGGTTCCAGCTGAGATATGCATTTTCTGTGATAATCTTCATGATTCTGCTGTTACAAGTGTGCAGAATCACCAAAATTGCTGATTTCGTGCTATTGAATGCGAAAAACACGTTTTCTGGTGTTTTCCGCACGCCACAGTGCTTTTGATATGCGGAAACAGCGATATCTTCGGTTACGTTGGGTTTCCAGCTGAGATATGCATTCTCTACGATAATCTTCGAGCTGATTCTGTGACAGATTTGCAGAATCACCGAAAACGCTGTTTTCGTGCTATTGAATGCGAAAAACACGTTTCCGGGTGCTTCTCAGCGCCCCGCAGTGCGTTTGACATGCGGAAACTGCGATATCTTCGGTTTCGTTGGGTTTCCAGCTGAGATAGGCATTTTCAGTGATAATCTACATGATTCTTCTGTGACAAGTGTGCAAAATCACCGAAATCGCTGTTTTCGTGCTATTGAATGCGAAAAACACGTTTCCTGGTGTTTTCAGCACTCCACAGTGCGTTTGATATGCGGAAACTGCGATATCTTCGGTATCGTTGGGTTTCCAGATGAGATATGCATTTTTTACGATAATCTCGGATATTCTTCTACGGGAAGAATGCAGAATCACCGAAACCGCTGTTTTCGTGCTATTGAATGCGAAAAACACGTTTTCGGGTGCTTTTCAGCGCCCCACAGTGCGTTTGACATGCGGAAACTGCGATATCTTCGTTTTCGTGGGGATTCCAGATGAGATATGCATTCTCTTCGATAATCTTCGAGTTTCTTCTGTGACAGATTTGCAGAATCACCGAAAACGCTGTTTTCGTGCTATTGAATGCGAAAAACACGTTTTCTGGTGTTTTCAGCACTCCACAGTGCGTTTGATATGCGAAAACGGCGATATTTTCGGTTTCGTTGGGTTCCAGCTGAGATATGCATTTTCTGTGATAATCTTCATGATTCTGCTGTTACAAGTGTGCAGAATCACCAAAATTGCTGATTTCGTGCTATTGAATGCGAAAAACACGTTTCCGGGTGCTTTTCAGCGCTCCACAGTGCGTTTGATATGCGGAAACAGCGATATCTTCGTTTTCGTGGGGATTCCAGATGAGATATGCATTCTCTTCGATAATCTTCGAGTTTCTTCTGTGACAGATTTGCAGAATCACCGAAAACGCTGTTTTCGTGCTATTGAATGCGAAAAACACGTTTCCGGGTGCTTCTCAGCGCCCCACAGTGCGTTTGACATGCGGAAACTGCGATATCTTCGGTTTCGTTGGGTTTCCAGCTGAGATAGGCATTTTCAGTGGTAATCTACATGATTCTTCTGTGACAAGTGTGCAAAATCACCGAAATCGCTGTTTTCGTGCTATTGAATGCGAAAAACACGTTTGCTGGTGTTTTCAGCACTCCACAGTGCGTTTGACATGGGGAAACTGCGATATCTTGGGTATCGTTGGGTTTCCCGCTGAGATATGCATTTTCAGTGATAATCTTCGAGTTTCTTCTGTGACAAGTGTGCAGAATCACAGAAATCGCTGTTTTCGTGCTATTGAATGCGAAAAACACGTTTTCTGGTGTTTTCAGCACTCCACAGTGCGTTTGATATGCGAAAACGGCGATATTTTCGGTTTCGTTGGGTTCCAGCTGAGATATGCATTTTCTGTGATAATCATCATGATTCTGCTGTTACAAGTGTGCAGAATCACCGAAATTGCTGTTTTCGTGCTATTGAATGCGAAAAACACGTTTTCTGGTGTTTTCCGCACGCCACAGTGCTTTTGATATGCGGAAACAGCGATATCTTCGGTTACGTTGGGTTTCCAGCTGAGATATGCATTCTCTACGATAATCTTCGAGCTGCTTCTGTGACAGATTTGCAGAATCACCGAAAACGCTGTTTTCGTGCTATTGAATGCGAAAAACACGTTTCCGGGTGCTTCTCAGCGCCCCGCAGTGCGTTTGACATGCGGAAACTGCGATATCTTCGGTTTCGTTGGGTTTCCAGCTGAGATAGGCATTTTCAGTGATAATCTACATGATTCTTCTGTGACAAGTGTGCAAAATCACCGAAATCGCTGTTTTCGTGCTATAGAATGCGAAAAACACGTTTCCTGGTGTTTTCCGCACTCCACAGTGCGTTTGATATGCGGAAACTGCGATATCTTCGGTATCGTTGGGTTTCCAGATGAGATATGCATTTTTGACGATAATCTCGGATATTCTTCTGCGGGAAGAATGCAGAATCACCGAAACCGCTGTTTTCGTGCTATTGAATGCGAAAAACACGTTTTCGGGTGCTTTTCAGCGCCCCACAGTGCGTTTGACATGCGGAAACTGCGATATCTTCGGTTTCGTTGGGTTTCCAGCTGAGATATGCATTTTCAGTGATAATCTTCATGATTCTTCTGTGGCAAGTGTGCAGAATCACCGAAATCGCTGTTTTCGTGCTATAGAATGCGAAAAACACGTTTCCTGGTGCTTTCAGCACTCCACAGTGCGTTTGATATGCGGACACTGCGATGTCTTCGTTTTCGTGGGGTTGCCAGCTGAGACATTCATTTTCTACGATAATCTTTGAGTTTCTTCTGCCAGAAGGATGCAGAATCACCGAAATCGCTGTTTTCGTGCTACTGAATGCGAAAAACACGTTTTCTGGTGTTTTCAGCACTCCACAGTGCGTTTGATATGCGAAAACTGCGATATTTTCGGTTTCGTTGGGTTCCAACTGAGATATGCATTCTCTACGAGAATCTTCTAGTTTCTTCTGTGACAGATTTGCAGAATCACCGAAAACACTGTTTTCGTGCTATTGAATGCGAAAAACACGTTTCCGGGTGCTTTTCAGCGCTCCACAGTGCGTTTGACATGCGTAAACTGCGATATCTTCGGTATCGTTGGGTTTCCAGATGAGATATGCATTTTTTACGATAATCTCGGATATTCTTCTGTGGGAAGTATGCAGAATCACCGAAATCGCTGTTTTCGTGCTATTGAATGCGAGAAACACGTTTTCTGGGGTTTTCAGCACTCCACAGTCCGTTTGATATGCGAAAACTGCGATATTTTCGGTTTCGTTGGGTTCCAGCTGAGATATGCATTTTCTGTGATAATCTTCATGATTCTGCTGTTACAAGTGTGCAGAATCATCGAAATTGCTGTTTTCGTTCTATTGAATGCGAAAAACACGTTTTCTGGTGTTTTCCGCACTCCACAGTGCGTTTGATATGCGGAAAGAGCGATATCTTCGTTTTCGTGGGGATTCCAGCTGAGACTTGCATTTTCTACGATAATCTTGGATATTCCTCGGTGAGATGTATGCAGAATCACCGAAATCGCTGTTTTCGTGCTATTGAATGCGAAAAACACGTTTCCGGGTGCTTTTCAGCGCTCCACAGTGCGTTTGACATGCGTAAACTGCGATATCTTCGGTATTGTTGGGTTTCCAGATGAGATATGCATTTTTTACGATAATCTCGGATATTCTTCTGTGGGAAGTATGCAGAATCACCGAAATCGCTGTTTTGGTGCTATTGAATGCGAAAACCACGTTTTCTGGTGTTTTCAGCACTCCACAGTGCGTTTGATATGCGAAAACTGCGATATTTTCGGTATCGTTGTGGTTTACAGCTGAGATATGTATTTTCAGTGATAATCTTCATGATTCTGCTGTTACAAGTGTGCAGAATCACCGAAATCGCTGTTTTCGTGCTATTGAATGCGAAAAACACGTTTTCTGGTGTTTTCAGCACTCCACAGTGCGTTTGATATGCGGAAACTGCGATATCTTCGGTATCGTTGGGTTTCCAGATGAGATAAGCATTTTTTACGATAATCTCGGATATTCTTCTGCGGGAAGTATGCAGAATCACCGAAATCGCTGTTTTCGTGCTATTGAATGCGAAAAACACGTATTCTGGTGTTTTCAGCACTCCACAGTGCGTTTGATATGCGGAAACTGCGATATTTTCGGTTTCGTTGGGTTCCAACTGAGATATGCATTCTCTTCGATAATCTTCGAGTTTCTTCTGTGACAAGTGTGCAGAATCACCGATATCGCTGTTTTCGTGCTATTGAATGCGAAAAACACGTTTCCTGGTGTTTTCAGCACTCCACAGTGCGTTTGATACGCGGAAACTGCGATGTCTTCGTTTTCGTGGGGTTGTCAGCTGAGACATGCATTTTTTACGATAATCTTTGAGTTTCTTCTGCCAGAAGTATGCAGAATCACCGAAATCGCTGTTTTCGTGCTATTGAATGCGAAAAACACGTTTTCTGGTGTTTTCCGCACTCCACAGCGCTTTTGATATGCGGAATCAGCGATATCTTCGGTTACGTTGAGTTTCCAGCTGAGATATGCATTCTCTACGATAATCTTCGAGTTTCTTCTTGACAAATGTGCAGAATCACCGAAACTGCTGTTTTCGTGCTATTGAATGCGAAAAACACGTTTTCGGGTGCTTTTCAGCGCCCCACAGTGCGTTTGACATGCGGAAACTGCGATATCTTCGGTTTCGTTGGGTTTCCAGCTGAGATAGGCATTTTCAGTGATAATCTACATGATTCTTCTGTGACAAGTGTGCAAAATCACCGAAATCGCTCTTTTCGTGCTATTGAATGCGAAAAACACGTTTCCTGGTGTTTTCAGCACTCCACAGTGCGTTTGATATGCGGAAACAGCGATATCTTCGTTTTCGTGGGGATTCCAGCTGAGACTTGCATTTTCTACGATAATCTTGGATATTCCTCTGTGAGAAGTATGCAGAATCACCGAAATCGCTGTTTTCGTGCTATTGCATGCGAAAAACACGTTTCCGGGTGCTTTTCAGCGCTCCACAGTGCGTTTGACATGCATAAAATGCGATATTTTCGGTTTCGTTGGGTTCCAACTGAGATATGCATTTTCTGTGATAATCTTCATGATTCTTCTGTGGCAAGTGTGCAGAATCACCGAAATCGCTGTTTTCGTGCTATTGAATGCGAAAAACACGTTTTCTGGTGTTTTCCGCACGCCACAGTGCTTTTGATATGCGGAAACAGCGATATCTTCGGTTACGTTGGGTTTCCAGCTGAGATATGCATTCTCTACGATAATCTTCGAGCTGCTTCTGTGACAGATTTGCAGAATCACCGAAAACGCTGTTTTCGTGCTATTGAATGCGAAAAACACGTTTCCGGGTGCTTCTCAGCGCCCCGCAGTGCGTTTGACATGCGGAAACTGCGATATCTTCGGTTTCGTTGGGTTTCCAGCTGAGATAGGCATTTTCAGTGATAATCTACATGATTCTTCTGTGACAAGTGTGCAAAATCACCGAAATCGCTGTTTTCGTGCTATAGAATGCGAAAAACACGTTTCCTGGTGTTTTCCGCACTCCACAGTGCGTTTGATATGCGGAAACTGCGATATCTTCGGTATCGTTGGGTTTCCAGATGAGATATGCATTTTTGACGATAATCTCGGATATTCTTCTGCGGGAAGAATGCAGAATCACCGAAACCGCTGTTTTCGTGCTATTGAATGCGAAAAACACGTTTTCGGGTGCTTTTCAGCGCCCCACAGTGCGTTTGACATGCGGAAACTGCGATATCTTCGGTTTCGTTGGGTTTCCAGCTGAGATATGCATTTTCAGTGATAATCTTCATGATTCTTCTGTGGCAAGTGTGCAGAATCACCGAAATCGCTGTTTTCGTGCTACTGAATGCGAAAAACACGTTTTCTGGTGTTTTCAGCACTCCACAGTGCGTTTGATATGCGAAAACTGCGATATTTTCGGTTTCGTTGGGTTCCAACTGAGATATGCATTCTCTACGATAATCTTCTAGTTTCTTCTGTGACAGATTTGCAGAATCACCGAAAACACTGTTTTCGTGCTATTGAATGCGAAAAACACGTTTCCGGGTGCTTTTCAGCGCTCCACAGTGCGTTTGACATGCGTAAACTGCGATATCTTCGGTATCGTTGGGTTTCCAGATGAGATATGCATTTTTTACGATAATCTCGGATATTCTTCTGTGGGAAGTATGCAGAATCACCGAAATCGCTGTTTTCGTGCTATTGAATGCGAGAAACACGTTTTCTGGGGTTTTCAGCACTCCACAGTCCGTTTGATATGCGAAAACTGCGATATTTTCGGTTTCGTTGGGTTCCAGCTGAGATATGCATTTTCTGTGATAATCTTCATGATTCTGCTGTTACAAGTGTGCAGAATCATCGAAATTGCTGTTTTCGTTCTATTGAATGCGAAAAACACGTTTTCTGGTGTTTTCCGCACTCCACAGTGCGTTTGATATGCGGAAAGAGCGATATCTTCGTTTTCGTGGGGATTCCAGCTGAGACTTGCATTTTCTACGATAATCTTGGATATTCCTCGGTGAGATGTATGCAGAATCACCGAAATCGCTGTTTTCGTGCTATTGAATGCGAAAAACACGTTTCCGGGTGCTTTTCAGCGCTCCACAGTGCGTTTGACATGCGTAAACTGCGATATCTTCGGTATTGTTGGGTTTCCAGATGAGATATGCATTTTTTACGATAATCTCGGATATTCTTCTGTGGGAAGTATGCAGAATCACCGAAATCGCTGTTTTGGTGCTATTGAATGCGAAAACCACGTTTTCTGGTGTTTTCAGCACTCCACAGTGCGTTTGATATGCGAAAACTGCGATATTTTCGGTATCGTTGTGGTTTACAGCTGAGATATGTATTTTCAGTGATAATCTTCATGATTCTGCTGTTACAAGTGTGCAGAATCACCGAAATCGCTGTTTTCGTGCTATTGAATGCGAAAAACACGTTTTCTGGTGTTTTCAGCACTCCACAGTGCGTTTGATATGCGGAAACTGCGATATCTTCGGTATCGTTGGGTTTCCAGATGAGATAAGCATTTTTTACGATAATCTCGGATATTCTTCTGCGGGAAGTATGCAGAATCACCGAAATCGCTGTTTTCGTGCTATTGAATGCGAAAAACACGTATTCTGGTGTTTTCAGCACTCCACAGTGCGTTTGATATGCGGAAACTGCGATATTTTCGGTTTCGTTGGGTTCCAACTGAGATATGCATTCTCTTCGATAATCTTCGAGTTTCTTCTGTGACAAGTGTGCAGAATCACCGATATCGCTGTTTTCGTGCTATTGAATGCGAAAAACACGTTTCCTGGTGTTTTCAGCACTCCACAGTGCGTTTGATACGCGGAAACTGCGATGTCTTCGTTTTCGTGGGGTTGTCAGCTGAGACATGCATTTTTTACGATAATCTTTGAGTTTCTTCTGCCAGAAGTATGCAGAATCACCGAAATCGCTGTTTTCGTGCTATTGAATGCGAAAAACACGTTTTCTGGTGTTTTCCGCACTCCACAGCGCTTTTGATATGCGGAATCAGCGATATCTTCGGTTACGTTGAGTTTCCAGCTGAGATATGCATTCTCTACGATAATCTTCGAGTTTCTTCTTGACAAATGTGCAGAATCACCGAAACTGCTGTTTTCGTGCTATTGAATGCGAAAAACACGTTTTCGGGTGCTTTTCAGCGCCCCACAGTGCGTTTGACATGCGGAAACTGCGATATCTTCGGTTTCGTTGGGTTTCCAGCTGAGATAGGCATTTTCAGTGATAATCTACATGATTCTTCTGTGACAAGTGTGCAAAATCACCGAAATCGCTCTTTTCGTGCTATTGAATGCGAAAAACACGTTTCCTGGTGTTTTCAGCACTCCACAGTGCGTTTGATATGCGGAAACAGCGATATCTTCGTTTTCGTGGGGATTCCAGCTGAGACTTGCATTTTCTACGATAATCTTGGATATTCCTCTGTGAGAAGTATGCAGAATCACCGAAATCGCTGTTTTCGTGCTATTAAATGCGAAAAACACGTTTTCTGGTGTTTTCAGCACTCCACAGTGCGTTTGATATGCGAAAACGGCGATATTTTCGGTTTCGTTGGGTTCCAGCTGAGATATGCATTTTCTGTGATAATCTTCATGATTCTGCTGTTACAAGTGTGCAGAATCACCAAAATTGCTGATTTCGTGCTATTGAATGCGAAAAACACGTTTTCTGGTGTTTTCCGCACGCCACAGTGCTTTTGATATGCGGAAACAGCGATATCTTCGGTTACGTTGGGTTTCCAGCTGAGATATGCATTCTCTACGATAATCTTCGAGCTGATTCTGTGACAGATTTGCAGAATCACCGAAAACGCTGTTTTCGTGCTATTGAATGCGAAAAACACGTTTCCGGGTGCTTCTCAGCGCCCCGCAGTGCGTTTGACATGCGGAAACTGCGATATCTTCGGTTTCGTTGGGTTTCCAGCTGAGATAGGCATTTTCAGTGGTAATCTACATGATTCTTCTGTGACAAGTGTGCAAAATCACCGAAATCGCTGTTTTCGTGCTATTGAATGCGAAAAACACGTTTGCTGGTGTTTTCAGCACTCCACAGTGCGTTTGACATGGGGAAACTGCGATATCTTGGGTATCGTTGGGTTTCCCGCTGAGATATGCATTTTCAGTGATAATCTTCGAGTTTCTTCTGTGACAAGTGTGCAGAATCACAGAAATCGCTGTTTTCGTGCTATTGAATGCGAAAAACACGTTTTCTGGTGTTTTCAGCACTCCACAGTGCGTTTGATATGCGAAAACGGCGATATTTTCGGTTTCGTTGGGTTCCAGCTGAGATATGCATTTTCTGTGATAATCATCATGATTCTGCTGTTACAAGTGTGCAGAATCACCGAAATTGCTGTTTTCGTGCTATTGAATGCGAAAAACACGTTTTCTGGTGTTTTCCGCACGCCACAGTGCTTTTGATATGCGGAAACAGCGATATCTTCGGTTACGTTGGGTTTCCAGCTGAGATATGCATTCTCTACGATAATCTTCGAGCTGCTTCTGTGACAGATTTGCAGAATCACCGAAAACGCTGTTTTCGTGCTATTGAATGCGAAAAACACGTTTCCGGGTGCTTCTCAGCGCCCCGCAGTGCGTTTGACATGCGGAAACTGCGATATCTTCGGTTTCGTTGGGTTTCCAGCTGAGATAGGCATTTTCAGTGATAATCTACATGATTCTTCTGTGACAAGTGTGCAAAATCACCGAAATCGCTGTTTTCGTGCTATAGAATGCGAAAAACACGTTTCCTGGTGTTTTCCGCACTCCACAGTGCGTTTGATATGCGGAAACTGCGATATCTTCGGTATCGTTGGGTTTCCAGATGAGATATGCATTTTTGACGATAATCTCGGATATTCTTCTGCGGGAAGAATGCAGAATCACCGAAACCGCTGTTTTCGTGCTATTGAATGCGAAAAACACGTTTTCGGGTGCTTTTCAGCGCCCCACAGTGCGTTTGACATGCGGAAACTGCGATATCTTCGGTTTCGTTGGGTTTCCAGCTGAGATATGCATTTTCAGTGATAATCTTCATGATTCTTCTGTGGCAAGTGTGCAGAATCACCGAAATCGCTGTTTTCGTGCTATTGAATGCGAAAAACACGTTTTCTGGTGTTTTCAGCACTCCACAGAGCGTTTGATATGCGGAAACTGCGATATCTTCGGTATCGTTGTGGTTTACAGCTGAGATATTCATTTTCAGTGATAATCTTCATGATTCTGCTGTTACAAGTGTGCAGAATCACCGAAATCGCTGTTTTCGTGCTATTGAATGCGAAAAACACGTTTTCTGGTGTTTTCAGCACTCCACAGTGCGTTTGATATGCGCAAACTGCGATATCGTCGGTATCGTTGGGTTTCCAGATGAGATATGCATTTTTTACGATAATCTCGGATATTCTTCTGCGGGAAGTATGCAGAATCACCGAAATCGCTGTTTTCGTGCTATTGAATGCGAAAAACACGTTTTCTGGTGATTTCAGCACTCCACAGAGCGTTTGATATGCGGAAACTGCGATATCTTCGGTATCGTTGTGGTTTACAGCTGAGATATTCATTTTCAGTGATAATCTTCATGATTCTGCTGTTACAAGTGTGCAGAATCACCGAAATCGCTGTTTTCGTGCTATTGAATGCGAAAAACACGTTTCCGGGTGCTTTTCAGCGCTCCACAGTGCGTTTGACATGCGTAAACTGCGATATCTTCGGTATTGTTGGGTTTCCAGATGAGATATGCATTTTTTACGATAATCTCGGATATTCTTCTGTGGGAAGTATGCAGAATCACCGAAATCGCTGTTTTGGTGCTATTGAATGCGAAAACCACGTTTTCTGGTGTTTTCAGCACTCCACAGTGCGTTTGATATGCGGAAACTGCGATATCTTCGGTATCGTTGTGGTTTACAGCTGAGATATGTATTTTCAGTGATAATCTTCATGATTCTGCTGTTACAAGTGTGCAGAATCACCGAAATCGCTGTTTTCGTGCTATTGAATGCGAAAAACACGTTTTCTGGTGTTTTCAGCACTCCACAGTGCGTTTGATATGCGGAAACTGCGATATCTTCGGTATCGTTGGGTTTCCAGATGAGATAAGCATTTTTTACGATAATCTCGGATATTCTTCTGCGGGAAGTATGCAGAATCACCGAAATCGCTGTTTTCGTGCTATTGAATGCGAAAAACACGTATTCTGGTGTTTTCAGCACTCCACAGTGCGTTTGATATGCGGAAACTGCGATATTTTCGGTTTCGTTGGGTTCCAACTGAGATATGCATTCTCTTCGATAATCTTCGAGTTTCTTCTGTGACAAGTGTGCAGAATCACCGATATCGCTGTTTTCGTGCTATTGAATGCGAAAAACACGTTTCCTGGTGTTTTCAGCACTCCACAGTGCGTTTGATACGCGGAAACTGCGATGTCTTCGTTTTCGTGGGGTTGTCAGCTGAGACATGCATTTTTTACGATAATCTTTGAGTTTCTTCTGCCAGAAGTATGCAGAATCACCGAAATCGCTGTTTTCGTGCTATTGAATGCGAAAAACACGTTTTCTGGTGTTTTCCGCACTCCACAGCGCTTTTGATATGCGGAATCAGCGATATCTTCGGTTACGTTGAGTTTCCAGCTGAGATATGCATTCTCTACGATAATCTTCGAGTTTCTTCTTGACAAATGTGCAGAATCACCGAAACTGCTGTTTTCGTGCTATTGAATGCGAAAAACACGTTTTCGGGTGCTTTTCAGCGCCCCACAGTGCGTTTGACATGCGGAAACTGCGATATCTTCGGTTTCGTTGGGTTTCCAGCTGAGATAGGCATTTTCAGTGATAATCTACATGATTCTTCTGTGACAAGTGTGCAAAATCACCGAAATCGCTCTTTTCGTGCTATTGAATGCGAAAAACACGTTTCCTGGTGTTTTCAGCACTCCACAGTGCGTTTGATATGCGGAAACAGCGATATCTTCGTTTTCGTGGGGATTCCAGCTGAGACTTGCATTTTCTACGATAATCTTGGATATTCCTCTGTGAGAAGTATGCAGAATCACCGAAATCGCTGTTTTCGTGCTATTGCATGCGAAAAACACGTTTCCGGGTGCTTTTCAGCGCTCCACAGTGCGTTTGACATGCATAAAATGCGATATTTTCGGTTTCGTTGGGTTCCAACTGAGATATGCATTTTCTGTGATAATCTTCATGATTCTTCTGTGGCAAGTGTGCAGAATCACCGAAATCGCTGTTTTCGTGCTATTGAATGCGAAAAACACGTTTTCTGGTGTTTTCCGCACGCCACAGTGCTTTTGATATGCGGAAACAGCGATATCTTCGGTTACGTTGGGTTTCCAGCTGAGATATGCATTCTCTACGATAATCTTCGAGCTGCTTCTGTGACAGATTTGCAGAATCACCGAAAACGCTGTTTTCGTGCTATTGAATGCGAAAAACACGTTTCCGGGTGCTTCTCAGCGCCCCGCAGTGCGTTTGACATGCGGAAACTGCGATATCTTCGGTTTCGTTGGGTTTCCAGCTGAGATAGGCATTTTCAGTGATAATCTACATGATTCTTCTGTGACAAGTGTGCAAAATCACCGAAATCGCTGTTTTCGTGCTATAGAATGCGAAAAACACGTTTCCTGGTGTTTTCCGCACTCCACAGTGCGTTTGATATGCGGAAACTGCGATATCTTCGGTATCGTTGGGTTTCCAGATGAGATATGCATTTTTGACGATAATCTCGGATATTCTTCTGCGGGAAGAATGCAGAATCACCGAAACCGCTGTTTTCGTGCTATTGAATGCGAAAAACACGTTTTCGGGTGCTTTTCAGCGCCCCACAGTGCGTTTGACATGCGGAAACTGCGATATCTTCGGTTTCGTTGGGTTTCCAGCTGAGATATGCATTTTCAGTGATAATCTTCATGATTCTTCTGTGGCAAGTGTGCAGAATCACCGAAATCGCTGTTTTCGTGCTACTGAATGCGAAAAACACGTTTTCTGGTGTTTTCAGCACTCCACAGTGCGTTTGATATGCGAAAACTGCGATATTTTCGGTTTCGTTGGGTTCCAACTGAGATATGCATTCTCTACGATAATCTTCTAGTTTCTTCTGTGACAGATTTGCAGAATCACCGAAAACACTGTTTTCGTGCTATTGAATGCGAAAAACACGTTTCCGGGTGCTTTTCAGCGCTCCACAGTGCGTTTGACATGCGTAAACTGCGATATCTTCGGTATCGTTGGGTTTCCAGATGAGATATGCATTTTTTACGATAATCTCGGATATTCTTCTGTGGGAAGTATGCAGAATCACCGAAATCGCTGTTTTCGTGCTATTGAATGCGAGAAACACGTTTTCTGGGGTTTTCAGCACTCCACAGTCCGTTTGATATGCGAAAACTGCGATATTTTCGGTTTCGTTGGGTTCCAGCTGAGATATGCATTTTCTGTGATAATCTTCATGATTCTGCTGTTACAAGTGTGCAGAATCATCGAAATTGCTGTTTTCGTTCTATTGAATGCGAAAAACACGTTTTCTGGTGTTTTCCGCACTCCACAGTGCGTTTGATATGCGGAAAGAGCGATATCTTCGTTTTCGTGGGGATTCCAGCTGAGACTTGCATTTTCTACGATAATCTTGGATATTCCTCGGTGAGATGTATGCAGAATCACCGAAATCGCTGTTTTCGTGCTATTGAATGCGAAAAACACGTTTCCGGGTGCTTTTCAGCGCTCCACAGTGCGTTTGACATGCGTAAACTGCGATATCTTCGGTATTGTTGGGTTTCCAGATGAGATATGCATTTTTTACGATAATCTCGGATATTCTTCTGTGGGAAGTATGCAGAATCACCGAAATCGCTGTTTTGGTGCTATTGAATGCGAAAACCACGTTTTCTGGTGTTTTCAGCACTCCACAGTGCGTTTGATATGCGAAAACTGCGATATTTTCGGTATCGTTGTGGTTTACAGCTGAGATATGTATTTTCAGTGATAATCTTCATGATTCTGCTGTTACAAGTGTGCAGAATCACCGAAATCGCTGTTTTCGTGCTATTGAATGCGAAAAACACGTTTTCTGGTGTTTTCAGCACTCCACAGTGCGTTTGATATGCGGAAACTGCGATATCTTCGGTATCGTTGGGTTTCCAGATGAGATAAGCATTTTTTACGATAATCTCGGATATTCTTCTGCGGGAAGTATGCAGAATCACCGAAATCGCTGTTTTCGTGCTATTGAATGCGAAAAACACGTATTCTGGTGTTTTCAGCACTCCACAGTGCGTTTGATATGCGGAAACTGCGATATTTTCGGTTTCGTTGGGTTCCAACTGAGATATGCATTCTCTTCGATAATCTTCGAGTTTCTTCTGTGACAAGTGTGCAGAATCACCGATATCGCTGTTTTCGTGCTATTGAATGCGAAAAACACGTTTCCTGGTGTTTTCAGCACTCCACAGTGCGTTTGATACGCGGAAACTGCGATGTCTTCGTTTTCGTGGGGTTGTCAGCTGAGACATGCATTTTTTACGATAATCTTTGAGTTTCTTCTGCCAGAAGTATGCAGAATCACCGAAATCGCTGTTTTCGTGCTATTGAATGCGAAAAACACGTTTTCTGGTGTTTTCCGCACTCCACAGCGCTTTTGATATGCGGAATCAGCGATATCTTCGGTTACGTTGAGTTTCCAGCTGAGATATGCATTCTCTACGATAATCTTCGAGTTTCTTCTTGACAAATGTGCAGAATCACCGAAACTGCTGTTTTCGTGCTATTGAATGCGAAAAACACGTTTTCGGGTGCTTTTCAGCGCCCCACAGTGCGTTTGACATGCGGAAACTGCGATATCTTCGGTTTCGTTGGGTTTCCAGCTGAGATAGGCATTTTCAGTGATAATCTACATGATTCTTCTGTGACAAGTGTGCAAAATCACCGAAATCGCTCTTTTCGTGCTATTGAATGCGAAAAACACGTTTCCTGGTGTTTTCAGCACTCCACAGTGCGTTTGATATGCGGAAACAGCGATATCTTCGTTTTCGTGGGGATTCCAGCTGAGACTTGCATTTTCTACGATAATCTTGGATATTCCTCTGTGAGAAGTATGCAGAATCACCGAAATCGCTGTTTTCGTGCTATTAAATGCGAAAAACACGTTTTCTGGTGTTTTCAGCACTCCACAGTGCGTTTGATATGCGAAAACGGCGATATTTTCGGTTTCGTTGGGTTCCAGCTGAGATATGCATTTTCTGTGATAATCTTCATGATTCTGCTGTTACAAGTGTGCAGAATCACCAAAATTGCTGATTTCGTGCTATTGAATGCGAAAAACACGTTTTCTGGTGTTTTCCGCACGCCACAGTGCTTTTGATATGCGGAAACAGCGATATCTTCGGTTACGTTGGGTTTCCAGCTGAGATATGCATTCTCTACGATAATCTTCGAGCTGATTCTGTGACAGATTTGCAGAATCACCGAAAACGCTGTTTTCGTGCTATTGAATGCGAAAAACACGTTTCCGGGTGCTTCTCAGCGCCCCGCAGTGCGTTTGACATGCGGAAACTGCGATATCTTCGGTTTCGTTGGGTTTCCAGCTGAGATAGGCATTTTCAGTGGTAATCTACATGATTCTTCTGTGACAAGTGTGCAAAATCACCGAAATCGCTGTTTTCGTGCTATTGAATGCGAAAAACACGTTTGCTGGTGTTTTCAGCACTCCACAGTGCGTTTGACATGGGGAAACTGCGATATCTTGGGTATCGTTGGGTTTCCCGCTGAGATATGCATTTTCAGTGATAATCTTCGAGTTTCTTCTGTGACAAGTGTGCAGAATCACAGAAATCGCTGTTTTCGTGCTATTGAATGCGAAAAACACGTTTTCTGGTGTTTTCAGCACTCCACAGTGCGTTTGATATGCGAAAACGGCGATATTTTCGGTTTCGTTGGGTTCCAGCTGAGATATGCATTTTCTGTGATAATCATCATGATTCTGCTGTTACAAGTGTGCAGAATCACCGAAATTGCTGTTTTCGTGCTATTGAATGCGAAAAACACGTTTTCTGGTGTTTTCCGCACGCCACAGTGCTTTTGATATGCGGAAACAGCGATATCTTCGGTTACGTTGGGTTTCCAGCTGAGATATGCATTCTCTACGATAATCTTCGAGCTGCTTCTGTGACAGATTTGCAGAATCACCGAAAACGCTGTTTTCGTGCTATTGAATGCGAAAAACACGTTTCCGGGTGCTTCTCAGCGCCCCGCAGTGCGTTTGACATGCGGAAACTGCGATATCTTCGGTTTCGTTGGGTTTCCAGCTGAGATAGGCATTTTCAGTGATAATCTACATGATTCTTCTGTGACAAGTGTGCAAAATCACCGAAATCGCTGTTTTCGTGCTATAGAATGCGAAAAACACGTTTCCTGGTGTTTTCCGCACTCCACAGTGCGTTTGATATGCGGAAACTGCGATATCTTCGGTATCGTTGGGTTTCCAGATGAGATATGCATTTTTGACGATAATCTCGGATATTCTTCTGCGGGAAGAATGCAGAATCACCGAAACCGCTGTTTTCGTGCTATTGAATGCGAAAAACACGTTTTCGGGTGCTTTTCAGCGCCCCACAGTGCGTTTGACATGCGGAAACTGCGATATCTTCGGTTTCGTTGGGTTTCCAGCTGAGATATGCATTTTCAGTGATAATCTTCATGATTCTTCTGTGGCAAGTGTGCAGAATCACCGAAATCGCTGTTTTCGTGCTATTGAATGCGAAAAACACGTTTTCTGGTGTTTTCAGCACTCCACAGAGCGTTTGATATGCGGAAACTGCGATATCTTCGGTATCGTTGTGGTTTACAGCTGAGATATTCATTTTCAGTGATAATCTTCATGATTCTGCTGTTACAAGTGTGCAGAATCACCGAAATCGCTGTTTTCGTGCTATTGAATGCGAAAAACACGTTTTCTGGTGTTTTCAGCACTCCACAGTGCGTTTGATATGCGCAAACTGCGATATCGTCGGTATCGTTGGGTTTCCAGATGAGATATGCATTTTTTACGATAATCTCGGATATTCTTCTGCGGGAAGTATGCAGAATCACCGAAATCGCTGTTTTCGTGCTATTGAATGCGAAAAACACGTTTTCTGGTGATTTCAGCACTCCACAGAGCGTTTGATATGCGGAAACTGCGATATCTTCGGTATCGTTGTGGTTTACAGCTGAGATATTCATTTTCAGTGATAATCTTCATGATTCTGCTGTTACAAGTGTGCAGAATCACCGAAATCGCTGTTTTCGTGCTATTGAATGCGAAAAACACGTTTCCGGGTGCTTTTCAGCGCTCCACAGTGCGTTTGACATGCGTAAACTGCGATATCTTCGGTATTGTTGGGTTTCCAGATGAGATATGCATTTTTTACGATAATCTCGGATATTCTTCTGTGGGAAGTATGCAGAATCACCGAAATCGCTGTTTTGGTGCTATTGAATGCGAAAACCACGTTTTCTGGTGTTTTCAGCACTCCACAGTGCGTTTGATATGCGAAAACTGCGATATTTTCGGTATCGTTGTGGTTTACAGCTGAGATATGCATTTTCAGTGATAATCTTCATGATTCTGCTGTTACAAGTGTGCAGAATCACCGAAATCGCTGTTTTCGTGCTATTGAATGCGAAAAACACGTTTTCTGGTGTTTTCAGCACTCCACAGTGCGTTTGATATGCGAAAACTGCGATATCTTCGGTATCGTTGGGTTTCCGGATGAGATAAGCATTTTTTACGATAATCTCGGATATTCTTCTGCGGGAAGTATGCAGAATCACCGAAATCGCTGTTTTCGTGCTATTGAATGCGAAAAACACGTATTCTGGTGTTTTCAGCACTCCAATGTGCGTTTGATATGCGGAAACTGCGATATTTTCGGTTTCGTTGGGTTCCAACTGAGATATGCATTCTCTTCGATAATCTTCGAGTTTCTTCTGTGACAAATGTGCAGAATCAGCGAAAACTCTGTTTTCGTGCTATTGAATGCGAAAAACACGTTTCCGGGTGCTTTTCAGCGCTCCACAGTTCGTTTGGTATGCGGAAACTGCGATATTTTCGGTTTCGTTGGGTTCCAACTGAGATATGCATTCTCTTCGATAATCTTCGAGTTTCTTCTGTGACAAGTGTGCAGAATCACCGATATCGCTGTTTTCGTGCTATTGAATGCGAAAAACACGTTTCCTGGTGTTTTCAGCACTCCACAGTGCGTTTGATACGCGGAAACTGCGATGTCTTCGTTTTCGTGGGGTTGTCAGCTGAGACATGCATTTTTTACGATAATCTTTGAGTTTCTTCTGCCAGAAGTATGCAGAATCACCGAAATCGCTGTTTTCGTGCTATTGAATGCGAAAAACACGTTTTCTGGTGTTTTCCGCACTTCACAGCGCTTTTGATATGCGGAATCAGCGATATCTTCGGTTACGTTGAGTTTCCAGCTGAGATATGCATTCTCTACGATAATCTTCGAGTTTCTTCTTGACAAATGTGCAGAATCACCGAAACTGCTGTTTTCGTGCTATTGAATGCGAAAAACACGTTTTCGGGTGCTTTTCAGCGCCCCACAGTGCGTTTGACATGCGGAAACTGCGATATCTTCGGTTTCGTTGGGTTTCCAGCTGAGATAGGCATTTTCAGTGATAATCTACATGATTCTTCTGTGACAAGTGTGCAAAATCACCGAAATCGCTCTTTTCGTGCTATTGAATGCGAAAAACACGTTTCCTGGTGTTTTCAGCACTCCACAGTGCGTTTGATATGCGGAAACAGCGATATCTTCGTTTTCGTGGGGATTCCAGCTGAGACTTGCATTTTCTACGATCATCTTGGATATTCCTCTGTGAGAAGTATGCAGAATCACCGAAATCGCTGTTTTCGTGCTATTGAATGCGAAAAACACGTTTCCGGGTGCTTTTCAGCGCTCCACAGTGCGTTTGACATGCGTAAACTGCGATATCTTCGGTATCGTTGGGTTTCCAGATGAGATATGCATTTTTTACGATAATCTCGGATATACTTCTGTGGGAAGTATGCAGAATCACCGAAATCGCTGTTTTGGTGCTATTGAATGCGAAAACCACGTTTTCTGGTGTTTTCAGCACTCCACAGTGCGTTTGAAATGCGAAAACTGCGATATTTTCGGTTTCGTTGGGTTCCCACTGAGATATGCATTTTCTGTGATAATGTTCATGATTCTGCTGTTACAAGTGTGCAGAATCACCGAAATCGCAGTTTTTGTGCTATTGAATGCGAAAAACACGTTTCCTGGTGTTTTCAGCACTCCACAGTGCGTTTGATATGCGGAAACCCGCGATGTCTTTGTTTTCGTGGGGTTGCCAGCTGAGACATGCATTTTTTACGATAATCTTTGACTTTCTTCTGTGGGAAGTATGCAGAATCACCGAAATCGCTGTATTCGTGCTATTGAATGCGAAAAACACGTTTTCTGGTGTATTCAGCACTCCACAGTGCGTTTGATATGCGAAAACTGCGATATTTTCGGTTTCGTTGGGTTCCAACTGAGATATGCATTTTCTGTGATAATGTTCATGATTCTGCTGTTACAAGTGTGCAGAATCACCGAAATCGCTGTTTTCGTGCTATTGAATGCGAAAAACACGTTTGCTGGTGTGTTCAGCACTCCACAGTGCGTTTACATGCTTAAACTGCGATATCTTCGGTTTCGTTAGGTTTCCAGCTGAGATATGCATTTTCAGTGATAATCTTCATGATTCTGCTTTTACAAGTGTGCAGAATCACCGAAGTCGCTGTTTTCGTGCTACTGAATGCGAAAAACACGTTTCCTGGTGCTTTCAGCACTCCACAGTGCGTTTGATATGCGGACACTGCGATGTCTTCGTTTTCGCGGGGTTGCCAGCTGAGACATGCATTTTCTACGATAATCTTTGAGTTTCTTCTGCCTGAAGGATGCAGAATCACCGAAATCGCTGTTTTCGTGCTTTTGAATGCGAAAAACACGTTTTCTGGTGTTTTCAGCACTCCACAGTGCGTTTGATATGCGGAAACTGCGATATCATCGGTATCGCTGTGGTTTCCAGCTGAGATATGCATTTTCAGTGATAATCTTCATGATTCTGCTGTTACAAGTGTGCAGAATCACCGATATCGCTGTTTTCGTGCTATTGAATGCGGAAAACAGGTTTTCTGTTGTTTTCAGCACTCCACAGAGCGTTTGACATGCGGAAACTGCGATATCTTCGGTATCGTTGTTGTTTCCAGCTGAGATATGCGTTTTCAGTGATAATCTTCATGATTCTGCTGTTACAAGTGTGCAGAAACACCGAAATCGCTGTTTTCGTGCTTTTGAATGCGAAAAACACGTTTTCTGGTGTTTTCAGCACTCCACAGTGCGTTTGATATGCGGAAACTGCGATATCTTCGGTATCGTTGTTGTTTCCAGCTGAGATATGCATTTTCAGTGATAATCTTCATGATTCTGCTGTTACAAGTGTGCAGAATCACCGAAATCGCTGTTTTAGTGCTATTGAATGCGAAAAACACGTTTTCTGGTGTTTTCCGCACTCCACAGTGCTTTTGATATGCGGAAACAGCGATATCTTCGTTTATGTTGGGTTTCCAGCTGACATATGCATTCTCTACGATAATCTTCGAGCTGCTTCTGTGACAGATTTGCAGATTCACCGAAAACGCTGTTTTCGTGCTATTGAATGCGAAAAACACGTTTCCGGGTGCTTTTCAGCGCTCCACAGTGCGTTTGACATGCGTAAACTGCGATATCTTCGGTATCGTTGGGTTTCCAGATGAGATATGCATATTTTACGATAATCTCGGATATTCTTCTGTGGGAAGTATGCAGAATCACCGAAATCGCTGTTTTCGTGCTATTGAATGCGAAAAACACGTTTTCTGGTGTTTTCAGCACTCCACAGTGCGTTTGATATGCGAAAACTGCGATATTTTCGGTTTCGTTGGGTTCCAGCTGAGATATGCATTTTCTGTGATAATCTTCATGATTCTGCTTTTACAAGTGTGCAGAATAACCGAAGTCGCTGTTTTCGTGCTACTGAATGCGAAAAACACGTTTCCTGGTGCTTTCAGCACTCCACAATGCGTTTGATATGCGGACACTGCGATGTCTTCGTTTTCGTGGGGTTGCCAGCTGAGACATGCATTTTCTACGATAATCTTTGAGTTTCTTCTGCCAGAAGGATGCAGAATCACCGAAATCGCTGTTTTCGTGCTACTGAATGCGAAAAACACGTTTTCTGGTGTTTTCAGCACTCCACAGTGCGTTTGATATGCGAAAACTGCGATATTTTCGGTTTCGTTGGGTTCCAACTGAGATATGCATTCTCTACGATAATCTTCTAGTTTCTTCTGTGACAGATTTGCAGAATCACCGAAAACACTGTTTTCGTGCTATTGAATGCGAAAAACACGTTTCCGGGTGCTTTTCAGCGCTCCACAGTGCGTTTGACATGCGTAAACTGCGATATCTTCGGTATCGTTGGGTTTCCAGATGAGATATGCATTTTTCACGATAATCTCGGATATTCTTCTGTGGGAAGTATGCAGAATCACCGAAATCGCTGTTTTCGTGCTATTGAATGCGAGAAACACGTTTTCTGGGGTTTTCAGCACTCCACAGTGCGTTTGATATGCGAAAACTGCGATATTTTCGGTTTCGTTGGGTTCCAGCTGAGATATGCATTTTCTGTGATAATCCTCATGATTCTGCTGTTACAAGTGTGCAGAATCATCGAAATTGCTGTTTTCGTTCTATTGAATGCGAAAAACACGTTTTCTGGTGTTTTCCGCACTCCACAGTCCGTTTGATATGCGGAAACAGCGATATCTTCGTTTTCGTGGGGATTCCAGCTGAGACTTGCATTTTCTACGATAATCTTGGATATTCCTCTGTGAGATGTATGCAGAATCACCGAAATCGCTGTTTTCGTGCTATTGAATGCGAAAAACACGTTTCCGGGTGCTTTTCAGCGCTCCACAGTGCGTTTGACATGCGTAAACTGCGATATCTTCGGTATTGTTGGGTTTCCAGATGAGATATGCATTTTTTACGATAATCTCGGATATTCTTCTGTGGGAAGTATGCAGAATCACCGAAATCGCTGTTTTGGTGCTATTGAATGCGAAAACCACGTTTTCTGGTGTTTTCAGCACTCCACAGTGCGTTTGATATGCGAAAACTGCGATATTTTCGGTATCGTTGTGGTTTACAGCTGAGATATGTATTTTCAGTGATAATCTTCATGATTCTGCTGTTACAAGTGTGCAGAATCACCGAAATCGCTGTTTTCGTGCTATTGAATGCGAAAAACACGTTTTCTGGTGTTTTCAGCACTCCACAGTGCGTTTGATATGCGGAAACTGCGATATCTTCGGTATCGTTGGGTTTCCAGATGAGATAAGCATTTTTTACGATAATCTCGGATATTCTTCTGCGGGAAGTATGCAGAATCACCGAAATCGCTGTTTTCGTGCTATTGAATGCGAAAAACACGTATTCTGGTGTTTTCAGCACTCCACAGTGCGTTTGATATGCGGAAACTGCGATATTTTCGGTTTCGTTGGGTTCCAACTGAGGTATGCATTCTCTTCGATAATCTTCGAGTTTCTTCTGTGACAAATGTGCAGAATCAGCGAAAACTCTGTTTTCGTGCTATTGAATGCGAAAAACACGTTTCCGGGTGCTTTTCAGCGCTCCACAGTGCGTTTGATATGCGGAAACTGCGATATTTTCGGTTTCGTTGGGTTCCAACTGAGATATGCATTCTCTTCGATAATCTTCGAGTTTCTTCTGTGACAAGTGTGCAGAATCACCGATATCGCTGTTTTCGTGCTATTGAATGCGAAAAACACGTTTCCTGGTGTTTTCAGCACTCCACAGTGCGTTTGATACGCGGAAACTGCGATGTCTTCGTTTTCGTGGGGTTGTCAGCTGAGACATGCATTTTTTACGATAATCTTTGAGTTTCTTCTGCCAGAAGTATGCAAAATCACCGAAATCGCTCTTTTCGTGCTATTGAATGCGAAAAACACGTTTCCTGGTGCTTTCAGCACTCCACAGTGCGTTTGATATGCGGACACTGCGATGTCTTCGTTTTCGCGGGGTTGCCAGCTGAGACATGCATTTTCTACGATAATCTTTGAGTTTCTTCTGCCTGAAGGATGCAGAATCACCGAAATCGCTGTTTTCGTGCTTTTGAATGCGAAAAACACGTTTTCTGGTGTTTTCAGCACTCCACAGTGCGTTTGATATGCGGAAACTGCGATATCATCGGTATCGCTGTGGTTTCCAGCTGAGATATGCATTTTCAGTGATAATCTTCATGATTCTGCTGTTACAAGTGTGCAGAATCACCGATATCGGTGTTTTCGTGCTATTGAATGCGGAAAACAGGTTTTCTGTTGTTTTCAGCACTCCACAGAGCGTTTGACTTGCGGAAACTGCGATATCTTCGGTATCGTTGTTGTTTCCAGCTGAGATATGCGTTTTCAGTGATAATCTTCATGATTCTGCTGTTACAAGTGTGCAGAAACACCGAAATCGCTGTTTTCGTGCTTTTGAATGCGAAAAACACGTTTTCTGGTGTTTTCAGCACTCCACAGTGCGTTTGATATGCGGAAACTGCGATATCTTCGGTATCGTTGTTGTTTCCAGCTGAGATATGCATTTTCAGTGATAATCTTCATGATTCTGCTGTTACAAGTGTGCAGAATCACCGAAATCGCTGTTTTAGTGCTATTGAATGCGAAAAACACGTTTTCTGGTGTTTTCCGCACTCCACAGTGCTTTTGATATGCGGAAACAGCGATATCTTCGTTTATGTTGGGTTTCCAGCTGACATATGCATTCTCTACGATAATCTTCGAGCTGCTTCTGTGACAGATTTGCAGATTCACCGAAAACGCTGTTTTCGTGCTATTGAATGCGAAAAACACGTTTCCGGGTGCTTTTCAGCGCTCCACAGTGCGTTTGACATGCGTAAACTGCGATATCTTCGGTATCGTTGGGTTTCCAGATGAGATATGCATATTTTACGATAATCTCGGATATTCTTCTGTGGGAAGTATGCAGAATCACCGAAATCGCTGTTTTCGTGCTATTGAATGCGAAAAACACGTTTTCTGGTGTTTTCAGCACTCCACAGTGCGTTTGATATGCGAAAACTGCGATATTTTCGGTTTCGTTGGGTTCCAGCTGAGATATGCATTTTCTGTGATAATCTTCATGATTCTGCTTTTACAAGTGTGCAGAATAACCGAAGTCGCTGTTTTCGTGCTACTGAATGCGAAAAACACGTTTCCTGGTGCTTTCAGCACTCCACAATGCGTTTGATATGCGGACACTGCGATGTCTTCGTTTTCGTGGGGTTGCCAGCTGAGACATGCATTTTCTACGATAATCTTTGAGTTTCTTCTGCCAGAAGGATGCAGAATCACCGAAATCGCTGTTTTCGTGCTACTGAATGCGAAAAACACGTTTTCTGGTGTTTTCAGCACTCCACAGTGCGTTTGATATGCGAAAACTGCGATATTTTCGGTTTCGTTGGGTTCCAACTGAGATATGCATTCTCTACGATAATCTTCTAGTTTCTTCTGTGACAGATTTGCAGAATCACCGAAAACACTGTTTTCGTGCTATTGAATGCGAAAAACACGTTTCCGGGTGCTTTTCAGCGCTCCACAGTGCGTTTGACATGCGTAAACTGCGATATCTTCGGTATCGTTGGGTTTCCAGATGAGATATGCATTTTTTACGATAATCTCGGATATTCTTCTGTGGGAAGTATGCAGAATCACCGAAATCGCTGTTTTCGTGCTATTGAATGCGAGAAACACGTTTTCTGGGGTTTTCAGCACTCCACAGTGCGTTTGATATGCGAAAACTGCGATATTTTCGGTTTCGTTGGGTTCCAGCTGAGATATGCATTTTCTGTGATAATCTTCATGATTCTGCTGTTACAAGTGTGCAGAATCATCGAAATTGCTGTTTTCGTTCTATTGAATGCGAAAAACACGTTTTCTGGTGTTTTCCGCACTCCACAGTCCGTTTGATATGCGGAAACAGCGATATCTTCGTTTTCGTGGGGATTCCAGCTGAGACTTGCATTTTCTACGATAATCTTGGATATTCCTCTGTGAGATGTATGCAGAATCACCGAAATCGCTGTTTTCGTGCTATTGAATGCGAAAAACACGTTTCCGGGTGCTTTTCAGCGCTCCACAGTGCGTTTGACATGCGTAAACTGCGATATCTTCGGTATTGTTGGGTTTCCAGATGAGATATGCATTTTTTACGATAATCTCGGATATTCTTCTGTGGGAAGTATGCAGAATCACCGAAATCGCTGTTTTGGTGCTATTGAATGCGAAAACCACGTTTTCTGGTGTTTTCAGCACTCCACAGTGCGTTTGATATGCGAAAACTGCGATATTTTCGGTATCGTTGTGGTTTACAGCTGAGATATGTATTTTCAGTGATAATCTTCATGATTCTGCTGTTACAAGTGTGCAGAATCACCGAAATCGCTGTTTTCGTGCTATTGAATGCGAAAAACACGTTTTCTGGTGTTTTCAGCACTCCACAGTGCGTTTGATATGCGGAAACTGCGATATCTTCGGTATCGTTGGGTTTCCAGATGAGATAAGCATTTTTTACGATAATCTCGGATATTCTTCTGCGGGAAGTATGCAGAATCACCGAAATCGCTGTTTTCGTGCTATTGAATGCGAAAAACACGTATTCTGGTGTTTTCAGCACTCCACAGTGCGTTTGATATGCGGAAACTGCGATATTTTCGGTTTCGTTGGGTTCCAACTGAGGTATGCATTCTCTTCGATAATCTTCGAGTTTCTTCTGTGACAAATGTGCAGAATCAGCGAAAACTCTGTTTTCGTGCTATTGAATGCGAAAAACACGTTTCCGGGTGCTTTTCAGCGCTCCACAGTGCGTTTGATATGCGGAAACTGCGATATTTTCGGTTTCGTTGGGTTCCAACTGAGATATGCATTCTCTTCGATAATCTTCGAGTTTCTTCTGTGACAAGTGTGCAGAATCACCGATATCGCTGTTTTCGTGCTATTGAATGCGAAAAACACGTTTCCTGGTGTTTTCAGCACTCCACAGTGCGTTTGATACGCGGAAACTGCGATGTCTTCGTTTTCGTGGGGTTGTCAGCTGAGACATGCATTTTTTACGATAATCTTTGAGTTTCTTCTGCCAGAAGTATGCAGAATCACCGAAATCGCTGTTTTCGTGCTATTGAATGCGAAAAACACGTTTTCTGGTGTTTTCCGCACTCCACAGCGCTTTTGATATGCGGAATCAGCGATATCTACGGTTACGTTGAGTTTCCAGCTGAGATATGCATTCTCTACGATAATCTTCGAGTTTCTTCTTGACAAATGTGCAGAATCACCGAAACTGCTGTTTTCGTGCTATTGAATGCGAAAAACACGTTTTCGGGTGCTTTTCAGCGCCCCACAGTGCGTTTGACATGCGGAAACTGCGATATCTTCGGTTTCGTTGGGTTTCCAGGTGAGATAGGCATTTTCAGTGATAATCTACATGATTCTTCTGTGACAAGTGTGCAAAATCACCGAAATCGCTCTTTTCGTGCTATTGAATGCGAAAAACACGTTTCCTGGTGTTTTCAGCACTCCACAGTGCGTTTGATATGCGGAAACAGCGATATCTTCGTTTTCGTGGGGATTCCAGCTGAGACTTGCATTTTCTACGATAATCTTGGATATTCCTCTGTGAGAAGTATGCAGAATCACCGAAATCGCTGTTTTCGTGCTATTGAATGCGAAAAACACGTTTCCGGGTGCTTTTCAGCGCTCCACAGTGCGTTTGACATGCGTAAACTGCGATATCTTCGGTATCGTTGGGTTTCCAGATGAGATATGCATTTTTTACGATAATCTCGGATATTCTTCTGTGGCAAGTATGCAAAATCACCGAAATCGCTCTTTTCGTGCTATTGAATGCGAAAAACACGTTTCCTGGTGTTTTCAGCACTCCACAGTGCGTTTGATATGCGGAAACAGCGATATCTTCGTTTTCGTGGGGATTCCAGCTGAGACTTGCATTTTCTACGATAATCTTGGATATTCCTCTGTGAGAAGTATGCAGAATCACCGAAACTGCTGTTTTCGTGCTATTGAATGCGAAAAACACGTTTTCGGGTGCTTTTCAGCGCCCCACAGTGCGTTTGACATGCGGAAACTGCGATATCTTCGGTTTCGTTGGGTTTCCAGGTGAGATAGGCATTTTCAGTGATAATCTACATGATTCTTCTGTGACAAGTGTGCAAAATCACCGAAATCGCTCTTTTCGTGCTATTGAATGCGAAAAACACGTTTCCTGGTGTTTTCAGCACTCCACAGTGCGTTTGATATGCGGAAACAGCGATATCTTCGTTTTCGTGGGGATTCCAGCTGAGACTTGCATTTTCTACGATAATCTTGGATATTCCTCTGTGAGAAGTATGCAGAATCACCGAAATCGCTGTTTTCGTGCTATTGAATGCGAAAAACACGTTTTCGGGTGCTTTTCAGCGCCCCACAGTGCGTTTGACATGCGGAAACTGCGATATCTTCGGTTTCGTTGGGTTTCCAGGTGAGATAGGCATTTTCAGTGATAATCTACATGATTCTTCTGTGACAAGTGTGCAAAATCACCGAAATCGCTCTTTTCGTGCTATTGAATGCGAAAAACACGTTTCCTGGTGCTTTCAGCACTCCACAGTGCGTTTGATATGCGGACACTGCGATGTCTTCGTTTTCGCGGGGTTGACAGCTGAGACATGCATTTTCTACGATAATCTTTGAGTTTCTTCTGCCTGAAGGATGCAGAATCACCGAAATCGCTGTTTTCGTGCTTTTGAATGCGAAAAACACGTTTTCTGGTGTTTTCAGCACTCCACAGTGCGTTTGATATGCGGAAACTGCGATATCATCGGTATCGCTGTGGTTTCCAGCTGAGATATGCATTTTCAGTGATAATCTTCATGATTCTGCTGTTACAAGTGTGCAGAATCACCGATATCGGTGTTTTCGTGCTATTGAATGCGGAAAACAGGTTTTCTGTTGTTTTCAGCACTCCACAGAGCGTTTGACATGCGGAAACTGCGATATCTTCGGTATCGTTGTTGTTTCCAGCTGAGATATGCGTTTTCAGTGATAATCTTCATGATTCTGCTGTTACAAGTGTGCAGAAACACCGAAATCGCTGTTTTCGTGCTTTTGAATGCGAAAAACACGTTTTCTGGTGTTTTCAGCACTCCACAGTGCGTTTGATATGCGGAAACTGCGATATCTTCGGTATCGTTGTTGTTTCCAGCTGAGATATGCATTTTCAGTGATAATCTTCATGATTCTGCTGTTACAAGTGTGCAGAATCACCGAAATCGCTGTTTTAGTGCTATTGAATGCGAAAAACACGTTTTCTGGTGTTTTCCGCACTCCACAGTGCTTTTGATATGCGGAAACAGCGATATCTTCGTTTATGTTGGGTTTCCAGCTGACATATGCATTCTCTACGATAATCTTCGAGCTGCTTCTGTGACAGATTTGCAGATTCACCGAAAACGCTGTTTTCGTGCTATTGAATGCGAAAAACACGTTTCCGGGTGCTTTTCAGCGCTCCACAGTGCGTTTGACATGCGTAAACTGCGATATCTTCGGTATCGTTGGGTTTCCAGATGAGATATGCATATTTTACGATAATCTCGGATATTCTTCTGTGGGAAGTATGCAGAATCACCGAAATCGCTGTTTTCGTGCTATTGAATGCGAAAAACACGTTTTCTGGTGTTTTCAGCACTCCACAGTGCGTTTGATATGCGAAAACTGCGATATTTTCGGTTTCGTTGGGTTCCAGCTGAGATATGCATTTTCTGTGATAATCTTCATGATTCTGCTTTTACAAGTGTGCAGAATAACCGAAGTCGCTGTTTTCGTGCTACTGAATGCGAAAAACACGTTTCCTGGTGCTTTCAGCACTCCACAATGCGTTTGATATGCGGACACTGCGATGTCTTCGTTTTCGTGGGGTTGCCAGCTGAGACATGCATTTTCTACGATAATCTTTGAGTTTCTTCTGCCAGAAGGATGCAGAATCACCGAAATCGCTGTTTTCGTGCTACTGAATGCGAAAAACACGTTTTCTGGTGTTTTCAGCACTCCACAGTGCGTTTGATATGCGAAAACTGCGATATTTTCGGTTTCGTTGGGTTCCAACTGAGATATGCATTCTCTACGATAATCTTCTAGTTTCTTCTGTGACAGATTTGCAGAATCACCGAAAACACTGTTTTCGTGCTATTGAATGCGAAAAACACGTTTCCGGGTGCTTTTCAGCGCTCCACAGTGCGTTTGACATGCGTAAACTGCGATATCTTCGGTATCGTTGGGTTTCCAGATGAGATATGCATTTTTTACGATAATCTCGGATATTCTTCTGTGGGAAGTATGCAGAATCACCGAAATCGCTGTTTTCGTGCTATTGAATGCGAGAAACACGTTTTCTGGGGTTTTCAGCACTCCACAGTGCGTTTGATATGCGAAAACTGCGATATTTTCGGTTTCGTTGGGTTCCAGCTGAGATATGCATTTTCTGTGATAATCTTCATGATTCTGCTGTTACAAGTGTGCAGAATCATCGAAATTGCTGTTTTCGTTCTATTGAATGCGAAAAACACGTTTTCTGGTGTTTTCCGCACTCCACAGTCCGTTTGATATGCGGAAACAGCGATATCTTCGTTTTCGTGGGGATTCCAGCTGAGACTTGCATTTTCTACGATAATCTTGGATATTCCTCTGTGAGATGTATGCAGAATCACCGAAATCGCTGTTTTCGTGCTATTGAATGCGAAAAACACGTTTCCGGGTGCTTTTCAGCGCTCCACAGTGCGTTTGACATGCGTAAACTGCGATATCTTCGGTATTGTTGGGTTTCCAGATGAGATATGCATTTTTTACGATAATCTCGGATATTCTTCTGTGGGAAGTATGCAGAATCACCGAAATCGCTGTTTTGGTGCTATTGAATGCGAAAACCACGTTTTCTGGTGTTTTCAGCACTCCACAGTGCGTTTGATATGCGAAAACTGCGATATTTTCGGTATCGTTGTGGTTTACAGCTGAGATATGTATTTTCAGTGATAATCTTCATGATTCTGCTGTTACAAGTGTGCAGAATCACCGAAATCGCTGTTTTCGTGCTATTGAATGCGAAAAACACGTTTTCTGGTGTTTTCAGCACTCCACAGTGCGTTTGATATGCGGAAACTGCGATATCTTCGGTATCGTTGGGTTTCCAGATGAGATAAGCATTTTTTACGATAATCTCGGATATTCTTCTGCGGGAAGTATGCAGAATCACCGAAATCGCTGTTTTCGTGCTATTGAATGCGAAAAACACGTATTCTGGTGTTTTCAGCACTCCACAGTGCGTTTGATATGCGGAAACTGCGATATTTTCGGTTTCGTTGGGTTCCAACTGAGGTATGCATTCTCTTCGATAATCTTCGAGTTTCTTCTGTGACAAATGTGCAGAATCAGCGAAAACTCTGTTTTCGTGCTATTGAATGCGAAAAACACGTTTCCGGGTGCTTTTCAGCGCTCCACAGTGCGTTTGATATGCGGAAACTGCGATATTTTCGGTTTCGTTGGGTTCCAACTGAGATATGCATTCTCTTCGATAATCTTCGAGTTTCTTCTGTGACAAGTGTGCAGAATCACCGATATCGCTGTTTTCGTGCTATTGAATGCGAAAAACACGTTTCCTGGTGTTTTCAGCACTCCACAGTGCGTTTGATACGCGGAAACTGCGATGTCTTCGTTTTCGTGGGGTTGTCAGCTGAGACATGCATTTTTTACGATAATCTTTGAGTTTCTTCTGCCAGAAGTATGCAGAATCACCGAAATCGCTGTTTTCGTGCTATTGAATGCGAAAAACACGTTTTCTGGTGTTTTCCGCACTCCACAGCGCTTTTGATATGCGGAATCAGCGATATCTACGGTTACGTTGAGTTTCCAGCTGAGATATGCATTCTCTACGATAATCTTCGAGTTTCTTCTTGACAAATGTGCAGAATCACCGAAACTGCTGTTTTCGTGCTATTGAATGCGAAAAACACGTTTTCGGGTGCTTTTCAGCGCCCCACAGTGCGTTTGACATGCGGAAACTGCGATATCTTCGGTTTCGTTGGGTTTCCAGGTGAGATAGGCATTTTCAGTGATAATCTACATGATTCTTCTGTGACAAGTGTGCAAAATCACCGAAATCGCTCTTTTCGTGCTATTGAATGCGAAAAACACGTTTCCTGGTGTTTTCAGCACTCCACAGTGCGTTTGATATGCGGAAACAGCGATATCTTCGTTTTCGTGGGGATTCCAGCTGAGACTTGCATTTTCTACGATAATCTTGGATATTCCTCTGTGAGAAGTATGCAGAATCACCGAAATCGCTGTTTTCGTGCTATTGAATGCGAAAAACACGTTTCCGGGTGCTTTTCAGCGCTCCACAGTGCGTTTGACATGCGTAAACTGCGATATCTTCGGTATCGTTGGGTTTCCAGATGAGATATGCATTTTTTACGATAATCTCGGATATTCTTCTGTGGCAAGTATGCAGAATCACCGAAATCGCTGTTTTGGTGCTATTGAATGCGAAAACCACGTTTTCTGGTGTGTTCAGCACTCCACAGTGCGTTTACATGCGTAAACTGCGATGTCTTCGTTTTCGTGGGGTTGCCAGCTGAGACATGCATTTTCTACGATAATCTTTGAGTTTCTTCTGCCTGAAGGATGCAGAATCACCGAAATCGCTGTTTTCGTGCTATTGAATGCGAAAAACACGTTTCCTGGTGTTTTCAGATCTCCACAGTGCGTTTGATATGCGGAAACAGCGATGTCTTCGTTTTCGTGGGGTTGCCAGCTGAGACATGCATTTTCTACGATAATCTTTGAGTTTCTTCTGCCTGAAGGATGCAGAATCACCGAAATCGCTGTTTTCGTGCTATTGAATGCGAAAAACACGTTTCCTGGTGTTTTCAGCACTCCACAGATAGTTTGATATGCGGAAACTGCGATGTCTTTGTTTTCGTGGGGTTGCCAGCTGAGACATGCATTTTTTACGATAATCTTTGACTTTCTTCTGTGGGAAGTATGCAGAATCACCGAAATCGCTGTTTTCGTGCTATTGAATGCGAAAAACACGTTTTCTGGTGTTTTCAGCACTCCACAGTGCGTTTGATATGCGAAAACTGCGATATTTTCGGTTTCGTTGGGTTCCAACTGAGATATGCATTTTCTGTGATAATGTTCATGATTCTGCTGTTACAAGTGTGCAGAATCACCGACATCGCAGTTTTTGTGCTATTGAATGCGAAAAACACGTTTCCTGGTGTTTTCAGCTCTCCACAGTGCGTTTGATATGCGGAAACAGCGATGTCTTCGTTTTCGTGGGGTTGCCAGCTGAGACATGCATTTTTGACGATAATCTTTGAGTTTCTTCTGCCAGAGGTATGCAGAATCACCGAAATCGCTGTTTTCGTGCTATTCAATGCGAAAAACAGGTTTTCTATTGTTATCAGCACCCGACTGTGCGTTTGATGTGCGGAAACAGGGATATCTTCGTTTTCGTGGGGTTTCCAGCTGAGATATGCGTTTTCAGTGATACTCTTCATGATTTTGCTGTTACAAGTGTGCAGAATCACCGAAATCGCTGTTTTCGTGCTTTTGAATGCGAAAAACACGTTTTCTGGTGTTTTCAGCACTCCACAGTGCGTTTGATATGCGGAAACTGCGATATCTTCGGTATCGTTGTTGTTTACAGCTGAGATATGCATTTTCAGTGATAATCTTCATGATTCTGCTGTTACAAGTGTGCAGAATCACCGAAATCGCTGTTTTAGTGCTATTGAATGCGAAAAACACGTTTTCTGGTGTTTTCCGCACTCCACAGTGCTTTTGATATGCGGAAACAGCGATATCTTCGGTTACGTTGGGTTTCCAGCTGAGATATGCATTCTCTACGATAATCTTCGAGTTTCTTCTGTGACAGATTTGCAGAATCACCGAAAACACTGTTTTCGTGCTATTGAATGCGAAAAACACGTTTCCGAGTGCTTTTCAGCGCTCCACAGTGCGTTTGACATGCGTAAACTGCGATATCTTCGGTATCGTTGGGTTTCCAGATGAGATATGCATTTTTTACGATAATCTCGGATATTCTTCTGTGGGAAGTATGCAGAATCACCGAAATCGCTGTTTTCGTGCTATTGAATGCGCAAAACACGTTTCCGAGTGCTTTTCTGCGCTCCACAGTGCGTTTGATATGCGAAAACTGCGATATTTTCGGTTTCGTTGGGTTCCAACTGAGATATGCATTTTCTGTGATAATGTTCATGATTCTGCTGTTACAAGTATGCAGAATCACCGAAATCGCTGTTTGTGTGCTATTGAATGCGAAAAACACGTTTTCTGGTGTTTTCAGCACTCCACAGTGCGTTTGATATGCGAAAACGGCGATATTTTCGGTTTCTTTGGGTTCCAGCTGAGATATGCATTTTCTGTGATAATCTTCATGATTCTGCTGTTACAAGTGTGCAGAATCACCAAAATTGCTGATTTCGTGCTATTGAATGCGAAAAACACGTTTTCTGGTGTTTTCCGCACGCCACAGTGCTTTTGATATGCGGAAACAGCGATATCTTCGGTTACGTTGGGTTTCCAGCTGAGATATGCATTCTCTACGATAATCTTCATGATTCTTCTGTGGCAAGTGTGCAGAATCACCGAAATCGCTGTTTTCGTGCTATTGAATGCGAAAAACACGATTCCTGGTGTTTTCAGCACTCCACAGTGCGTTTGATATGCGGAAACTGCGATATTTTCGGTTTCGTTGGGTTCCAAATGAGATATGCATTCTCTTCGATAATCTTCGAGTTTCTTCTGTGACAGATTTGCAGAATCACCGAAAACGCTGTTTTCGTGCTATTGAATGCGAAAAACACGTTTCCGGGTGCTTCTCAGCGCCCCACAGTGCGTTTGACATGCGGAAACTGCGATATCTTCGGTTTCGTTGGGTTTCCAGCTGAGATAGGCATTTTCAGTGGTAATCTACATGATTCTTCTGTGACAAGTGTGCAAAATCACCGAAATCGCTGTTTTCGTGCTATTGAATGCGAAAAACACGTTTGCTGGTGTTTTCAGCACTCCACAGTGCGTTTGACATGGGGAAACTGCGATATCTTGGGTATCGTTGGGTTTCCCGCTGAGATATGCATTTTCAGTGATAATCTTCGAGTTTCTTCTGTGACAAGTGTGCAGAATCACAGAAATCGCTGTTTTCGTGCTATTGAATGCGAAAAACACGTTTTCTGGTGTTTTCAGCACTCCACAGTGCGTTTGATATGCGAAAACGGCGATATTTTCGGTTTCGTTGGGTTCCAGCTGAGATATGCATTTTCTGTGATAATCATCATGATTCTGCTGTTACAAGTGTGCAGAATCACCGAAATTGCTGTTTTCGTGCTATTGAATGCGAAAAACACGTTTTCTGGTGTTTTCCGCACGCCACAGTGCTTTTGATATGCGGAAACAGCGATATCTTCGGTTACGTTGGGTTTCCAGCTGAGATATGCATTCTCTACGATAATCTTCGAGCTGCTTCTGTGACAGATTTGCAGAATCACCGAAAACGCTGTTTTCGTGCTATTGAATGCGAAAAACACGTTTCCGGGTGCTTCTCAGCGCCCCGCAGTGCGTTTGACATGCGGAAACTGCGATATCTTCGGTTTCGTTGGGTTTCCAGCTGAGATAGGCATTTTCAGTGATAATCTACATGATTCTTCTGTGACAAGTGTGCAAAATCACCGAAATCGCTGTTTTCTTGCTATTGAATGCGAAAAACACGTTTCCTGGTGTTTTCCGCACTCCACAGTGCGTTTGATATGCGGAAACTGCGATATCTTCGGTATCGTTGGGTTTCCAGATGAGATATGCATTTTTGACGATAATCTCGGATATTCTTCTGCGGGAAGAATGCAGAATCACCGAAACCGCTGTTTTCGTGCTATTGAATGCGAAAAACACGTTTTCGGGTGCTTTTCAGCGCCCCACAGTGCGTTTGACATGCGGAAACTGCGATATCTTCGGTTTCGTTGGGTTTCCAGCTGAGATATGCATTTTCAGTGATAATCTTCATGATTCTTCTGTGGCAAGTGTGCAGAATCACCGAAATCGCTGTTTTCGTGCTATTGAATGCGAAAAACACGTTTTCTGGTGTTTTCAGCTCTCCACAGAGCGTTAGATATGCGGAAACTGCGATATCTTCGGTATCGTTGTGGTTTACAGCTGAGATATTCATTTTCAGTGATAATCTTCATGATTCTGCTGTTACAAGTGTGCAGAATCACCGAAATCGCTGTTTTCGTGCTATTGAATGCGAAAAACACGTTTTCTGGTGTTTTCAGCACTCCACAGTGCGTTTGACATGCGTAAACTGCGATATCTTCGGTATTGTTGGGTTTCCAGATGAGATATGCATTTTTTACGATAATCTCGGATATTCTTCTGTGGGAAGTATGCAGAATCACCGAAATCGCTGTTTTGGTGCTATTGAATGCGAAAACCACGTTTTCTGGTGTTTTCAGCACTCCACAGTGCGTTTGATATGCGAAAACTGCGATATTTTCGGTATCGTTGTGGTTTACAGCTGAGATATGCATTTTCAGTGATAATCTTCATGATTCTGCTGTTACAAGTGTGCAGAATCACCGAAATCGCTGTTTTCGTGCTATTGAATGCGAAAAACACGTTTTCTGGTGTTTTCCGCACTCCACAGCGCTTTTGATATGCGGAATCAGCGATATCTTCGGTTACGTTGAGTTTCCAGCTGAGATATGCATTCTCTACGATAATCTTCGAGTTTCTTCTTGACAAATGTGCAGAATCACAGAAACTGCTGTTTTCGTGCTATTGAATGCGAAAAACACGTTTCCGGGTGCTTTTCAGCGCTCCACAGTGCGTTTGATATGCGGAAACTGCGATATTTTCGGTTTCGTTGGGTTCCAACTGAGATATGCATTCTCTTCGATAATCTTCGAGTTTCTTCTGTGACAAGTGTGCAGAATCACCGATATCGCTGTTTTCGTGCTATTGAATGCGAAAAACACGTTTCCTGGTGTTTTCAGCACTCCACAGTGCGTTTGATACGCGGAAACTGCGATGTCTTCGTTTTCGTGGGGTTGTCAGCTGAGACATGCATTTTTTACGATAATCTTTGAGTTTCTTCTGCCAGAAGTATGCAGAATCACCGAAATCGCTGTTTTCGTGCTATTGAATGCGAAAAACACGTTTTCTGGTGTTTTCCGCACTCCACAGCGCTTTTGATATGCGGAATCAGCGATATCTTCGGTTACGTTGAGTTTCCAGCTGAGATATGCATTCTCTACGATAATCTTCGAGTTTCTTCTTGACAAATGTGCAGAATCACCGAAACTGCTGTTTTCGTGCTATTGAATGCGAAAAACACGTTTTCGGGTGCTTTTCAGCGCCCCACAGTGCGTTTGACATGCGGAAACTGCGATATCTTCGGTTTCGTTGGGTTTCCAGCTGAGATAGGCATTTTCAGTGATAATCTACATGATTCTTCTGTGACAAGTGTGCAAAATCACCGAAATCGCTCTTTTCGTGCTATTGAATGCGAAAAACACGTTTCCTGGTGTTTTCAGCACTCCACAGTGCGTTTGATATGCGGAAACAGCGATATCTTCGTTTTCGTGGGGATTCCAGCTGAGACTTGCATTTTCTACGATAATCTTGGATATTCCTCTGTGAGAAGTATGCAGAATCACCGAAATCGCTGTTTTCGTGCTATTGAATGCGAAAAACACGTTTCCGGGTGCTTTTCAGCGCTCCACAGTGCGTTTGACATGCGTAAACTGCGATATCTTCGGTATCGTTGGGTTTCCAGATGAGATATGCATTTTTTACGATAATCTCGGATATTCTTCTGTTGGGAAGTATGCAGAATCACCGAAATCGCTGTTTTGGTGCTATTGAATGCGAAAACCACGTTTTCTGGTGTTTTCAGCACTCCACAGTGCGTTTGAAATGCGAAAACTGCGATATTTTCGGTTTCGTTGGGTTCCCACTGAGATATGCATTTTCTGTGATAATGTTCATGATTCTGCTGTTACAAGTGTGCAGAATCACCGAAATCGCAGTTTTTGTGCTATTGAATGCGAAAAACACGTTTCCTGGTGTTTTCAGCACTCCACAGTGCGTTTGATATGCGGAAACCCGCGATGTCTTTGTTTTCGTGGGGTTGCCAGCTGAGACATGCATTTTTTACGATAATCTTTGACTTTCTTCTGTGGGAAGTATGCAGAATCACCGAAATCGCTGTATTCGTGCTATTGAATGCGAAAAACACGTTTTCTGGTGTATTCAGCACTCCACAGTGCGTTTGATATGCGAAAACTGCGATATTTTCGGTTTCGTTGGGTTCCAACTGAGATATGCATTTTCTGTGATAATGTTCATGATTCTGCTGTTACAAGTGTGCAGAATCACCGAAATCGCTGTTTTCGTGCTATTGAATGCGAAAAACACGTTTGCTGGTGTGTTCAGCACTCCACAGTCCGTTTACATGCGTAAACTGCGATATCTTCGGTTTCGTTAGGTTTCCAGCTGAGATATGCATTTTCAGTGATAATCTTCATGATTCTGCTTTTACAAGTGTGCAGAATCACCGAAGTCGCTGTTTTCGTGCTACTGAATGCGAAAAACACGTTTCCTGGTGCTTTCAGCACTCCACAGTGCGTTTGATATGCGGACACTGCGATGTCTTCGTTTTCGTGGGGTTGCCAGCTGAGACATGCATTTTCTACGATAATCTTTGAGTGTCTTCTGCCTGAAGGATGCAGAATCACCGAAATCGCTGTTTTCGTGCTATTGAATGCGAAAAACACGTTTCCTGGTGTTTTCAGATCTCCACAGTGCGTTTGATATGCGGAAACAGCGATGTCTTCGTTTTCGTGGGGTTGCCAGCTGAGACATGCATTTTTTACGATAATCTTTGACTTTCTTCTGTGGGAAGTATGCAGAATCACCGAAATCGCTGTTTTCGTGCTATTGAATGCGAAAAACACGTTTTCTGGTGTTTTCAGCACTCCACAGTGCGTTTGATATGCGGAAACTGCGATATCTTCGGTATCGTTGTTGTTTACAGCTGAGATATGCATTTTCAGTGATAATCTTCATGATTCTGCTGTTACAAGTGTGCAGAATCACCGAAATCGCTGTTTTAGTGCTATTGAATGCGAAAAACACGTTTTCTGGTGTTTTCCGCACTCCACAGTGCTTTTGATATGCGGAAACAGCGATATCTTCGGTTACGTTGGGTTTCCAGCTGAGATATGCATTCTCTACGATAATCTTCGAGTTTCTTCTGTGACAGATTTGCAGAATCACCGAAAACACTGTTTTCGTGCTATTGAATGCGAAAAACACGTTTCCGGGTGCATTTCAGCGCTCCACAGTGCGTTTGACATGCGTAAACTGCGATATCTTCGGTATCGTTGGGTTTCCAGATGAGATATGCATTTTTTACGATAATCTCGGATATTCTTCTGTGGGAAGTATGCAGAATCACCGAAATCGCTGTTTTCGTGCTATTGAATGCGCAAAACACGTTTCCGAGTGCTTTTCTGCGCTCCACAGTGCGTTTGATATGCGAAAACTGCGATATTTTCGGTTTCGTTGGGTTCCAACTGAGATATGCATTTTCTGTGATAATGTTCATGATTCTGCTGTTACAAGTATGCAGAATCACCGAAATCGCTGTTTGTGTGCTATTGAATGCGAAAAACACGTTTTCTGGTGTTTTCAGCACTCCACAGTGCGTTTGATATGCGAAAACGGCGATATTTTCGGTTTCGTTGGGTTCCAGCTGAGATATGCATTTTCTGTGATAATCTTCATGATTCTGCTGTTACAAGTGTGCAGAATCACCGAAATTGCTGATTTCGTGCTATTGAATGCGAAAAACACGTTTTCTGGTGTTTTCCGCACGCCACAGTGCTTTTGATATGCGGAAACAGCGATATCTTCGGTTACGTTGGGTTTCCAGCTGAGATATGCATTCTCTACGATAATCTTCGAGCTGCTTCTGTGACAGATTTGCAGAATCACCGAAAACGCAGTTTTCGTGCTATTGAATGCGAAAAACACGTTTCCGGGTGCTTCTCAGCGCCCCGCAGTGCGTTTGACATGCGGAAACTGCGATATCTTCGGTTTCGTTGGGTTTCCAGCTGAGATAGGCATTTTCAGTGATAATCTACATGATTCTTCTGTGACAAGTGTGCAAAATCACCGAAATCGCTGTTTTCGTGCTATTGAATGCGAAAAACACGTTTTCTGGTGTTTTCAGCACTCCACAGAGCGTTTGATATGCGGAAACTGCGATATCTTCGGTATCGTTGTGGTTTACAGCTGAGATATGCATTTTCAGTGATAATCTTCATGATTCTGCTGTTACAAGTGTGCAGAATCACCGAAATCGCTGTTTTCGTGCTATTGAATGCGAAAAACACGTTTCCTGGTGTTTTCAGAACTCCATAGTGCGTTTGATATGCGGAAACTGCGATATCTTCGGTATCGTTGGGTTTCCAGATGAGATATGCATTTTTTACGATAATCTCGGATATTCTTCTGCGGGAAGAATGCAGAATCACCGAAACCGCTGTTTTCGTGCTATTGAATGCGAAAAACACGTTTTCGGGTGCTTTTCAGCGCCCCACAGTGCGTTTGACATGCGGAAACTGCGATATCTTCGGTTTCGTTGGGTTTCCAGCTGAGATATGCATTTTCAGTGATAATCTTCATGATTCTTCTGTGGCAAGTGTGCAGAATCACCGAAATCGCTGTTTTCGTGCTATTGAATGCGAAAAACACGTTTTCTGGTGTTTTCAGCACTCCACAGAGCGTTTGATATGCGGAAACTGCGATATCTTCGGTATCGTTGTGGTTTACAGCTGAGATATGCATTTTCAGTGATAATCTTCATGATTCTGCTGTTACAAGTGTGCAGAATCACCGAAATCGCTGTTTTCGTGCTATTGAATGCGAAAAACACGTTTTCTGGTGTTTTCAGCACTCCACAGTGCGTTTGATATGCGGAAACTGCGATATTGTCGGTATCGTTGGGTTTCCAGATGAGATATGCATTTTTTACGATAATCTCGGATATTCTTCTGCGGGAAGTATGCAGAATCACCGAAATCGCTGTTTTCGTGCTATTGAATGCGAAAAACACGTTTTCTGGTGTTTTCAGCACTCCACAGTGCGTTTGATATGCGAAACCTGCGATATTTTCGGTTTCGTTGGGTTCCAACTGAGATATGTATTTTCTGTGATAATGTTCATGATTCTGCTGTTACCAGTGTGCAGAATCACCGAAATCGCTGTTTTCGTGCTATTGAATGCGAAAAACACGATTCCTGGTGTTTTCAGCACTCCACAGTGCGTTTGATATGCGGAAACTGCGATATTTTCGGTTTCGTTGGGTTCCAACTGAGATATGCATTCTCTTCGATAATCTTCGAGTTTCTTCTGTAACAAATGTGCAGAATCAGCGAAAACTCTGTTTTCGTGCTATTGAATGCGAAAAACACGTTTCCGGGTGCTTTTCAGCGCTCCACAGTGCGTTTGATATGCGGAAACAGCGATATCTTCGTTTTCGTGGGGATTCCAGATGAGATATGCATTCTCTTCGATAATCTTCGAGTTTCTTCTGTGACAGATTTGCAGAATCACCGAAAACGCTGTTTTCGTGCTATTGAATGCGAAAAACACGTGTCCGGGTGCTTCTCAGCGCCCCACAGTGCGTTTGACATGCGGAAACTGCGATATCTTCGGTTTCGTTGGGTTTCCAGCTGAGATAGGCATTTTCAGTGGTAATCTACATGATTCTTCTGTGACAAGTGTGCAAAATCACCGAAATCGCTGTTTTCGTGCTATTGAATGCGAAAAACACGTTTGCTGGTGTTTTCAGCACTCCACAGTGCGTTTGACATGGGGAAACTGCGATATCTTGGGTATCGTTGGGTTTCCCGCTGAGATATGCATTTTCAGTGATAATCTTCGAGTTTCTTCTGTGACAAGTGTGCAGAATCACAGAAATCGCTGTTTTCGTGCTATTGAATGCGAAAAACACGTTTTCTGGTGTTTTCAGCACTCCACAGAGCGTTTGATATGCGGAAACTGCGATATCTTCGGTATCGTTGTGGTTTACAGCTGAGATGTGCATTTTCAGTGATAATGTTCATGATTCTGCTGTTACAAGTATGCAGAATCACCGAAATCGCTGTTTGTGTGCTATTGAATGCGAAAAACACGTTTTCTGGAGTTTTCAGCACTCCACAGTGCGTTTGATATGCGAAAACGGCGATATTTTCGGTTTCGTTGGGTTCCAGCTGAGATATGCATTTTCTGTGATAATCTTCATGATTCTGCTGTTACAAGTGTGCAGAATCACCGAAATTGCTGTTTTCGTGCTATTGAATGCGAAAAACACGTTTTCTGGTGTTTTCCGCACGCCACAGTGCTTTTGATATGCGGAAACAGCGATATCTTCGGTTACGTTGGGTTTCCAGCTGAGATATGCATTCTCTACGATAATCTTCGAGCTGCTTCTGTGACAGATTTGCAGAATCACCGAAAACGCTGTTTTCGTGCTATTGAATGCGAAAAACACGTTTCCGGGTGCTTTTCAGCGCCCCACAGTGCGTTTGACATGCGGAAACTGCGATATCTTCGGTTTCGTTGGGTTTCCAGCTGAGATATGCATTTTCAGTGATAATCTTCATGATTCTTCTGTGGCAAGTGTGCAGAATCACCGAAATCGCTGTTTTCGTGCTATTGAATGCGAAAAACACGTTTTCTGGTGTTTTCAGCACTCCACAGAGCGTTTGATATGCGGAAACTGCGATATCTTCGGTATCGTTGTGGTTTACAGCTGAGATATGCATTTTCAGTGATAATCTTCATGATTCTGCTGTTACAAGTGTGCAGAATCACCGAAATCGCTGTTTTCGTGCTATTGAATGCGAAAAACACGTTTTCTGGTGTTTTCAGCACTCCACAGTGCGTTTGATATGCGGAAACTGCGATATTGTCGGTATCGTTGGGTTTCCAGATGAGATATGCATTTTTTACGATAATCTCGGATATTCTTCTGCGGGAAGTATGCAGAATCACCGAAATCGCTGTTTTCGTGCTATTGAATGTGAAAAACACGTTTTCTGGTGTTTTCAGCACTCCACAGTGCGTTTGATATGCGAAACCTGCGATATTTTCGGTTTCGTTGGGTTCCAACTGAGATATGTATTTTCTGTGATAATGTTCATGATTCTGCTGTTACCAGTGTGCAGAATCACCGAAATCGCTGTTTTCGTGCTATTGAATGCGAAAAACACGATTCCTGGTGTTTTCAGCACTCCACAGTGCGTTTGAAATGCGAAAACTGCGATATTTTCGGTTTCGTTGGGTTCCCACTGAGATATGCATTTTCTGTGATAATGTTCATGATTCTGCTGTTACAAGTGTGCAGAATCACCGAAATCGCAGTTTTTGTGCTATTGAATGCGAAAAACACGTTTCCTGGTGTTTTCAGCACTCCACAGTGCGTTTGATATGCGGAAACCCGCGATGTCTTTGTTTTCGTGGGGTTGCCAGCTGAGACATGCATTTTTTACGATAATCTTTGACTTTCTTCTGTGGGAAGTATGCAGAATCACCGAAATCGCTGTATTCGTGCTATTGAATGCGAAAAACACGTTTTCTGGTGTATTCAGCACTCCACAGTGCGTTTGATATGCGAAAACTGCGATATTTTCGGTTTCGTTGGGTTCCAACTGAGATATGCATTTTCTGTGATAATGTTCATGATTCTGCTGTTACAAGTGTGCAGAATCACCGAAATCGCTGTTTTCGTGCTATTGAATGCGAAAAACACGTTTGCTGGTGTGTTCAGCACTCCACAGTGCGTTTACATGCGTAAACTGCGATATCTTCGGTTTCGTTAGGTTTCCAGCTGAGATATGCATTTTCAGTGATAATCTTCATGATTCTGCTTTTACAAGTGTGCAGAATCACCGAAGTCGCTGTTTTCGTGCTACTGAATGCGAAAAACACGTTTCCTGGTGCTTTCAGCACTCCACAGTGCGTTTGATATGCGGACACTGCGATGTCTTCGTTTTCGTGGGGTTGCCACCTGAGACATGCATTTTCTACGATAATCTTTGAGTTTCTTCTGCCTGAAGGATGCAGAATCACCGAAATCGCTGTTTTCGTGCTATTGAATGCGAAAAACACGTTTCCTGGTGTTTTCAGATCTCCACAGTGCGTTTGATATGCGGAAACAGCGATGTCTTCGTTTTCGTGGGGTTGCCAGCTGAGACATGCATTTTTTACGATAATCTTTGACTTTCTTCTGTGGGAAGTATGCAGAATCACCGAAATCGCTGTTTTCGTGCTATTGAATGCGAAAAACACGTTTTCTGGTGTTTTCAGCACTCCACAGTGCGTTTGATATGCGAAAACTGCGATATTTTCGGTTTCGTTGGGTTCCAACTGAGATATGCATTTTCTGTAATAATGTTCATGATTCTGCTGTTACAAGTGTGCAGAATCACCGAAATCGCAGTTTTTGTGCTATTGAATGCGAAAAACACGTTTCCTGGTGTTTTCAGATCTCCACAGTGCGTTTGATATGCGGAAACAGCGATGTCTTCGTTTTCGTGGGGTTGCCAGCTGAGACATGCATTTTTGACGATAATCTTTGAGTTTCTTCTGCCAGAGGTATGCAGAATCAACGAAATCGCTGTTTTCGTGCTATTCAATGCGAAAAACACGTTTTCTATTGTTATCAGCACCCGACTGTGCGTTTGATGTGCGGAAACAGGGATATCTTCGTTTTCGTGGGGTTTCCAGCTGAGATATGCGTTTTCAGTGATAATCTTCATGATTTTGCTGTTACAAGTGTGCAGAATCACCGAAATCGCTGTTTTCGTGCTTTTGAATGCGAAAAACACGTTTTATGGTGTTTTCAGCACTCCACAGTGCGTTTGATATGCGGAAACTGCGATATCTTCGGTATCGTTGTTGTTTACAGCTGAGATATGCATTTTCAGTGATAATCTTCATGATTCTGCTGTTACAAGTGTGCAGAATCACCGAAATCGCTGTTTTAGTGCTATTGAATGCGAAAAACACGTTTTCTGGTGTTTTCCGCACTCCACAGTGCTTTTGATATGCGGAAACAGCGATATCTTCGGTTACGTTGGGTTTCCAGCTGAGATATGCATTCTCTACGATAATCTTCGAGTTTCTTCTGTGACAGATTTGCAGAATCACCGAAAACACTGTTTTCGTGCTATTGAATGCGAAAAACACGTTTCCGGGTGCATTTCAGCGCTCCACAGTGCGTTTGACATGCGTAAACTGCGATATCTTCGGTATCGTTGGGTTTCCAGATGAGATATGCATTTTTTACGATAATCTCGGATATTCTTCTGTGGGAAGTATGCAGAATCACCGAAATCGCTGTTTTCGTGCTATTGAATGCGCAAAACACGTTTCCGAGTGCTTTTCTGCGCTCCACAGTGCGTTTGATATGCGAAAACTGCGATATTTTCGGTTTCGTTGGGTTCCAACTGAGATATGCATTTTCTGTGATAATGTTCATGATTCTGCTGTTACAAGTATGCAGAATCACCGAAATCGCTGTTTGTGTGCTATTGAATGCGAAAAACACGTTTTCTGGTGTTTTCAGCACTCCACAGTGCGTTTGATATGCGAAAACGGCGATATTTTCGGTTTCGTTGGGTTCCAGCTGAGATATGCATTTTCTGTGATAATCTTCATGATTCTGCAGTTACAAGTGTGCAGAATCACCGAAATTGCTGATTTCGTGCTATTGAATGCGAAAAACACGTTTTCTGGTGTTTTCCGCACGCCACAGTGCTTTTGATATGCGGAAACAGCGATATCTTCGGTTACGTTGGGTTTCCAGCTGAGATATGCATTCTCTACGATAATCTTCGAGCTGCTTCTGTGACAGATTTGCAGAATCACCGAAAACGCAGTTTTCGTGCTATTGAATGCGAAAAACACGTTTTCTGGTGTTTTCAGCACTCCACAGTGCGTTTGATATGCGAAAACTGCGATATTTTCGGTTTCGTTGGGTTCCAACTGAGATATGCATTTTCTGTAATAATGTTCATGATTCTGCTGTTACAAGTGTGCAGAATCACCGAAATCGCTGTTTTCGTGCTATTGAATGCGAAAAACACGTTTTCTGGTGTTTTCAGCACTCCACAGAGCGTTTGATATGCGGAAACTGCGATATCTTCGGTATCGTTGTGGTTTACAGCTGAGATATGCATTTTCAGTGATAATCTTCATGATTCTGCTGTTACAAGTGTGCAGAATCACTGAAATCGCTGTTTTCGTGCTATTGAATGCGAAAAACACGTTTCCTGGTGTTTTCAGAACTCCATAGTGCGTTTGATATGCGGAAACTGCGATATCTTCGGTATCGTTGGGTTTCCAGATGAGATATGCATTTTTTACGATAATCTCGGATATTCTTCTGCGGGAAGAATGCAGAATCACCGAAACCGCTGTTTTCGTGCTATTGAATGCGAAAAACACGTTTTCGGGTGCTTTTCAGCGCCCCACAGTGCGTTTGACATGCGGAAACTGCGATATCTTCGGTTTCGTTGGGTTTCCAGCTGAGATATGCATTTTCAGTGATAATCTTCATGATTCTTCTGTGGCAAGTGTGCAGAATCACCGAAATCGCTGTTTTCGTGCTATTGAATGCGAAAAACACGTTTTCTGGTGTTTTCAGCACTCCACAGAGCGTTTGATATGCGGAAACTGCGATATCTTCGGTATCGTTGTGGTTTACAGCTGAGATATGCATTTTCAGTGATAATCTTCATGATTCTGCTGTTACAAGTGTGCAGAATCACCGAAATCGCTGTTTTCGTGCTATTGAATGCGAAAAACACGTTTTCTGGTGTATTCAGCACTCCACAGTGCGTTTGATATGCGGAATCTGCGATATTGTCGGTATCGTTGGGTTTCCAGATGAGATATGCATTTTTTACGATAATCTCGGATATTCTTCTGCGGGAAGTATGCAGAATCACCGAAATCGCTGTTTTCGTGCTATTGAATGCGAAAAACACGTTTTCTGGTGTTTTCAGCACTCCACAGTGCGTTTGATATGCGAAACCTGCGATATTTTCGGTTTCGTTGGGTTCCAACTGAGATATGTATTTTCTGTGATAATGTTCATGATTCTGCTGTTACCAGTGTGCAGAATCACCGAAATCGCTGTTTTCGTGCTATTGAATGCGAAAAACACGATTCCTGGTGTTTTCAGCACTCCACAGTGCGTTTGATATGCGGAAACTGCGATATTTTCGGTTTCGTTGGGTTCCAACTGAGATATGCATTCTCTTCGATAATCTTCGAGTTTCTTCTGTAACAAATGTGCAGAATCAGCGAAAACTCTGTTTTCGTGCTATTGAATGCGAAAAACACGTTTCCGGGTGCTTTTCAGCGCTCCACAGTGCGTTTGATATGCGGAAACAGCGATATCTTCGTTTTCGTGGGGATTCCAGATGAGATATGCATTCTCTTCGATAATCTTCGAGTTTCTTCTGTGACAGATTTGCAGAATCACCGAAAACGCTGTTTTCGTGCTATTGAATGCGAAAAACACGTTTCCGGGTGCTTCTCAGCGCCCCACAGTGCGTTTGACATGCGGAAACTGCGATATCTTCGGTTTCGTTGGGTTTCCAGCTGAGATAGGCATTTTCAGTGGTAATCTACATGATTCTTCTGTGACAAGTGTGCAAAATCACCGAAATCGCTGTTTTCGTGCTATTGAATGCGAAAAACACGTTTGCTGGTGTTTTCAGCACTCCACAGTGCGTTTGACATGGGGAAACTGCGATATCTTGGGTATCGTTGGGTTTCCCGCTGAGATATGCATTTTCAGTGATAATCTTCGAGTTTCTTCTGTGACAAGTGTGCAGAATCACAGAAATCGCTGTTTTCGTGCTATTGAATGCGAAAAACACGTTTTCTGGTGTTTTCAGCACTCCACAGAGCGTTTGATATGCGGAAACTGCGATATCTTCGGTATCGTTGTGGTTTACAGCTGAGATGTGCATTTTCAGTGATAATGTTCATGATTCTGCTGTTACAAGTATGCAGAATCACCGAAATCGCTGTTTGTGTGCTATTGAATGCGAAAAACACGTTTTCTGGTGTTTTCAGCACTCCACAGTGCGTTTGATATGCGAAAACGGCGATATTTTCGGTTTCGTTGGGTTCCAGCTGAGATATGCATTTTCTGTGATAATCTTCATGATTCTGCTGTTACAAGTGTGCAGAATCACCGAAATTGCTGTTTTCGTGCTATTGAATGCGAAAAACACGTTTTCTGGTGTTTTCCGCACGCCACAGTGCTTTTGATATGCGGAAACAGCGATATCTTCGGTTACGTTGGGTTTCCAGCTGAGATATGCATTCTCTACGATAATCTTCGAGCTGCTTCTGTGACAGATTTGCAGAATCACCGAAAACGCTGTTTTCGTGCTATTGAATGCGAAAAACACGTTTCCGGGTGCTTTTCAGCGCCCCACAGTGCGTTTGACATGCGGAAACTGCGATATCTTCGGTTTCGTTGGGTTTCCAGCTGAGATATGCATTTTCAGTGATAATCTTCATGATTCTTCTGTGGCAAGTGTGCAGAATCACCGAAATCGCTGTTTTCGTGCTATTGAATGCGAAAAACACGTTTTCTGGTGTTTTCAGCACTCCACAGAGCGTTTGATATGCGGAAACTGCGATATCTTCGGTATCGTTGTGGTTTACAGCTGAGATATGCATTTTCAGTGATAATCTTCATGATTCTGCTGTTACAAGTGTGCAGAATCACCGAAATCGCTGTTTTCGTGCTATTGAATGCGAAAAACACGTTTTCTGGTGTTTTCAGCACTCCACAGTGCGTTTGATATGCGGAAACTGCGATATTGTCGGTATCGTTGGGTTTCCAGATGAGATATGCATTTTTTACGATAATCTCGGATATTCTTCTGCGGGAAGTATGCAGAATCACCGAAATCGCTGTTTTCGTGCTATTGAATGCGAAAAACACGTTTTCTGGTGTTTTCAGCACTCCACAGTGCGTTTGATATGCGAAACCTGCGATATTTTCGGTTTCGTTGGGTTCCAACTGAGATATGTATTTTCTGTGATAATGTTCATGATTCTGCTGTTACCAGTGTGCAGAATCACCGAAATCGCTGTTTTCGTGCTATTGAATGCGAAAAACACGATTCCTGGTGTTTTCAGCACTCCACAGTGCGTTTGATATGCGGAAACTGCGATATTTTCGGTTTCGTTGGGTTCCAACTGAGATATGCATTCTCTTCGATAATCTTCGAGTTTCTTCTGTAACAAATGTGCAGAATCAGCGAAAACTCTGTTTTCGTGCTATTGAATGCGAAAAACACGTTTCCGGGTGCTTTTCAGCGCTCCACAGTGCGTTTGATATGCGGAAACAGCGATATCTTCGTTTTCGTGGGGATTCCAGATGAGATATGCATTCTCTTCGATAATCTTCGAGTTTCTTCTGTGACAGATTTGCAGAATCACCGAAAACGCTGTTTTCGTGCTATTGAATGCGAAAAACACGTTTCCGGGTGCTTCTCAGCGCCCCACAGTGCGTTTGACATGCGGAAACTGCGATATCTTCGGTTTCGTTGGGTTTCCAGCTGAGATAGGCATTTTCAGTGGTAATCTACATGATTCTTCTGTGACAAGTGTGCAAAATCACCGAAATCGCTGTTTTCGTGCTATTGAATGCGAAAAACACGTTTGCTGGTGTTTTCAGCACTCCACAGTGCGTTTGACATGGGGAAACTGCGATATCTTGGGTATCGTTGGGTTTCCCGCTGAGATATGCATTTTCAGTGATAATCTTCGAGTTTCTTCTGTGACAAGTGTGCAGAATCACAGAAATCGCTGTATTCGTGCTATTGAATGCGAAAAACACGTTTTCTGGTGTTTTCAGCACTCCACAGAGCGTTTGATATGCGGAAACTGCGATATCTTCGGTATCGTTGTGGTTTACAGCTGAGATGTGCATTTTCAGTGATAATGTTCATGATTCTGCTGTTACAAGTATGCAGAATCACCGAAATCGCTGTTTGTGTGCTATTGAATGCGAAAAACACGTTTTCTGGTGTTTTCAGCACTCCACAGTGCGTTTGATATGCGAAAACGGCGATATTTTCGGTTTCGTTGGGTTCCTGCTGAGATATGCATTTTCTGTGATAATCTTCATGATTCTGCTGTTACAAGTGTGCAGAATCACCGAAATTGCTGTTTTCGTGCTATTGAATGCGAAAAACACGTTTTCTGGTGTTTTCCGCACGCCACAGTGCTTTTGATATGCGGAAACAGCGATATCTTCGGTTACGTTGGGTTTCCAGCTGAGATATGCATTCTCTACGATAATCTTCGTGCTGCTTCTGTGACAGATTTGCAGAATCACCGAAAACGCTGTTTTCGTGCTATTGAATGCGAAAAACACGTTTCCGGGTGCTTCTCAGCGCCCCGCAGTGCGTTTGACATGCGGAAACTGCGATATCTTCGGTTTCGTTGGGTTTCCAGCTGAGATAGGCATTTTCAGTGATAATCTACATGATTTTTCTGTGACAAGTGTGCAAAATCACCGAAATCGCTGTTTTCGTGCTATTGAATGCGAAAAACACGTTTCCTGGTGTTTTCAGCACTCCACAGTGCGTTTGATATGCGGAAACTGCGATATCTTCGGTATCGTTGGGTTTCCAGATGAGATATGCATTTTTGACGATAATCTCGGATATTCTTCTGCGGGAAGAATGCAGAATCACCGAAACCGCTGTTTTCGTGCTAGTGAATGCGAAAAACACGTTTTCCGGTGCTTTTCAGCGCCCCACAGTGCGTTTGACATGCGGAAACTGCGATATCTTCGGTTTCGTTGGGTTTCCAGCTGAGATATGCATTTTCAGTGATAATCTTCATGATTCTTCTGTGGCAAGTGTGCAGAATCACCGAAATCGCTGTTTTCGTGCTATTGAATGCGAAAAACACGTTTTCTGGTGTTTTCAGCACTCCACAGAGCGTTTGATATGCGGAAACTGCGATATCTTCGGTATCGTTGTGGTTTACAGCTGAGATATTCATTTTCAGTGATAATCTTCATGATTCTGCTGTTACAAGTGTGCAGAATCACCGAAATCGCTGTTTTCGTGCTATTGAATGCGAAAAACACGTTTTCTGGTGTTTTCAGCACTCCACAGTGCGTTTGATATGCGAAACCTGCGATATTTTCGGTTTCGTTGGGTTCCAACTGAGATATGTATTTTCTGTGATAATGCTCATGATTCTGCTGTTACCAGTGTGCAGAATCACCGAAATCGCTGTTTTCGTGCTATTGAATGCGAAAAACACGATTCCTGGTGTTTTCAGCACTCCACAGTGCGTTTGATATGCGGAAACTGCGATATTTTCGGTTTCGTTGGGTTCCAACTGAGATATGCATTCTCTTCGATAATCTTCGAGTTTCTTCTGTGACAAATGTGCAGAAACAGCGAAAACTCTGTTTTCGTGCTATTGAATGCGAAAAACACGTTTCCGGGTGCTTTTCAGCGCTCCACAGTGCGTTTGATATGCGGAAACAGCGATATCTTCGTTTTCGTGGGGATTCCAGATGAGATATGCATTCTCTTCGATAATCTTCGACTTTCTTCTGTGACAAATGTGCAGAATCACCGAAAACGCTGTTTTCGTGCTATTGAATGCGAACAACACGTTTTCTGGTGTTTTCAGCACTCCACAGTGCGTTTGATATGCGGAAACTGCGATATCTTCAGTTTCGTTGGGTTTCCAGCTGAGTTATGCATTTTCAGTGATAATCTTCATGATTCTTCTGTGGCAAGTGTGCACAATCACCGAAATCGCTGTTTTCGTGCTATTGAATGCGAAAAACATGTTTTCTGGTGTTTTCAGCACTCCACAGAGCGTTTGATATGCGGAAACTGCGATATCTTCGGTATCGTTGTGGTTTACAGCTGAGATATGCATTTTCAGTGATAATCTTCATGATTCTGCTGTTACAAGTGTGCAGAATCACTGAAATCGCTGTTTTCGTGCTATTGAATGCGAAAAACACGTTTCCTGGTGTTTTCAGAACTCCATAGTGCGTTTGATATGCGGAAACTGCGATATCTTCGGTATCGTTGGGTTTCCAGATGAGATATGCATTTTTTACGATAATCTCGGATATTCTTCTGCGGGAAGAATGCAGAATCACCGAAACCGCTGTTTTCGTGCTATTGAATGCGAAAAACACGTTTTCGGGTGCTTTTCAGCGCCCCACAGTGCGTTTGACATGCGGAAACTGCGATATCTTCGGTTTCGTTGGGTTTCCAGCTGAGATATGCATTTTCAGTGATAATCTTCATGATTCTTCTGTGGCAAGTGTGCAGAATCACCGAAATCGCTGTTTTCGTGCTATTGAATGCGAAAAACACGTTTTCTGGTGTTTTCAGCACTCCACAGAGCGTTTGATATGCGGAAACTGCGATATCTTCGGTATCGTTGTGGTTTACAGCTGAGATATGCATTTTCAGTGATAATCTTCATGATTCTGCTGTTACAAGTGTGCAGAATCACCGAAATCGCTGTTTTCGTGCTATTGAATGCGAAAAACACGTTTTCTGGTGTATTCAGCACTCCACAGTGCGTTTGATATGCGGAAACTGCGATATTGTCGGTATCGTTGGGTTTCCAGATGAGATATGCATTTTTTACGATAATCTCGGATATTCTTCTGCGGGAAGTATGCAGAATCACCGAAATCGCTGTTTTCGTGCTATTGAATGCGAAAAACACGTTTTCTGGTGTTTTCAGCACTCCACAGTGCGTTTGATATGCGAAACCTGCGATATTTTCGGTTTCGTTGGGTTCCAACTGAGATATGTATTTTCTGTGATAATGTTCATGATTCTGCTGTTACCAGTGTGCAGAATCACCGAAATCGCTGTTTTCGTGCTATTGAATGCGAAAAACACGATTCCTGGTGTTTTCAGCACTCCACAGTGCGTTTGATATGCGGAAACTGCGATATTTTCGGTTTCGTTGGGTTCCAACTGAGATATGCATTCTCTTCGATAATCTTCGAGTTTCTTCTGTAACAAATGTGCAGAATCAGCGAAAACTCTGTTTTCGTGCTATTGAATGCGAAAAACACGTTTCCGGGTGCTTTTCAGCGCTCCACAGTGCGTTTGATATGCGGAAACAGCGATATCTTCGTTTTCGTGGGGATTCCAGATGAGATATGCATTCTCTTCGATAATCTTCGAGTTTCTTCTGTGACAGATTTGCAGAATCACCGAAAACGCTGTTTTCGTGCTATTGAATGCGAAAAACACGTTTCCGGGTGCTTCTCAGCGCCCCACAGTGCGTTTGACATGCGGAAACTGCGATATCTTCGGTTTCGTTGGGTTTCCAGCTGAGATAGGCATTTTCAGTGGTAATCTACATGATTCTTCTGTGACAAGTGTGCAAAATCACCGAAATCGCTGTTTTCGTGCTATTGAATGCGAAAAACACGTTTGCTGGTGTTTTCAGCACTCCACAGTGCGTTTGACATGGGGAAACTGCGATATCTTGGGTATCGTTGGGTTTCCCGCTGAGATATGCATTTTCAGTGATAATCTTCGAGTTTCTTCTGTGACAAGTGTGCAGAATCACAGAAATCGCTGTATTCGTGCTATTGAATGCGAAAAACACGTTTTCTGGTGTTTTCAGCACTCCACAGAGCGTTTGATATGCGGAAACTGCGATATCTTCGGTATCGTTGTGGTTTACAGCTGAGATGTGCATTTTCAGTGATAATGTTCATGATTCTGCTGTTACAAGTATGCAGAATCACCGAAATCGCTGTTTGTGTGCTATTGAATGCGAAAAACACGTTTTCTGGTGTTTTCAGCACTCCACAGTGCGTTTGATATGCGAAAACGGCGATATTTTCGGTTTCGTTGGGTTCCTGCTGAGATATGCATTTTCTGTGATAATCTTCATGATTCTGCTGTTACAAGTGTGCAGAATCACCGAAATTGCTGTTTTCGTGCTATTGAATGCGAAAAACACGTTTTCTGGTGTTTTCCGCACGCCACAGTGCTTTTGATATGCGGAAACAGCGATATCTTCGGTTACGTTGGGTTTCCAGCTGAGATATGCATTCTCTACGATAATCTTCGTGCTGCTTCTGTGACAGATTTGCAGAATCACCGAAAACGCTGTTTTCGTGCTATTGAATGCGAAAAACACGTTTCCGGGTGCTTCTCAGCGCCCCGCAGTGCGTTTGACATGCGGAAACTGCGATATCTTCGGTTTCGTTGGGTTTCCAGCTGAGATAGGCATTTTCAGTGATAATCTACATGATTTTTCTGTGACAAGTGTGCAAAATCACCGAAATCGCTGTTTTCGTGCTATTGAATGCGAAAAACACGTTTCCTGGTGTTTTCAGCACTCCACAGTGCGTTTGATATGCGGAAACTGCGATATCTTCGGTATCGTTGGGTTTCCAGATGAGATATGCATTTTTGACGATAATCTCGGATATTCTTCTGCGGGAAGAATGCAGAATCACCGAAACCGCTGTTTTCGTGCTAGTGAATGCGAAAAACACGTTTTCCGGTGCTTTTCAGCGCCCCACAGTGCGTTTGACATGCGGAAACTGCGATATCTTCGGTTTCGTTGGGTTTCCAGCTGAGATATGCATTTTCAGTGATAATCTTCATGATTCTTCTGTGGCAAGTGTGCAGAATCACCGAAATCGCTGTTTTCGTGCTATTGAATGCGAAAAACACGTTTTCTGGTGTTTTCAGCACTCCACAGAGCGTTTGATATGCGGAAACTGCGATATCTTCGGTATCGTTGTGGTTTACAGCTGAGATATTCATTTTCAGTGATAATCTTCATGATTCTGCTGTTACAAGTGTGCAGAATCACCGAAATCGCTGTTTTCGTGCTATTGAATGCGAAAAACACGTTTTCTGGTGTTTTCAGCACTCCACAGTGCGTTTGATATGCGAAACCTGCGATATTTTCGGTTTCGTTGGGTTCCAACTGAGATATGTATTTTCTGTGATAATGCTCATGATTCTGCTGTTACCAGTGTGCAGAATCACCGAAATCGCTGTTTTCGTGCTATTGAATGCGAAAAACACGATTCCTGGTGTTTTCAGCACTCCACAGTGCGTTTGATATGCGGAAACTGCGATATTTTCGGTTTCGTTGGGTTCCAACTGAGATATGCATTCTCTTCGATAATCTTCGAGTTTCTTCTGTGACAAATGTGCAGAAACAGCGAAAACTCTGTTTTCGTGCTATTGAATGCGAAAAACACGTTTCCGGGTGCTTTTCAGCGCTCCACAGTGCGTTTGATATGCGGAAACAGCGATATCTTCGTTTTCGTGGGGATTCCAGATGAGATATGCATTCTCTTCGATAATCTTCGACTTTCTTCTGTGACAAATGTGCAGAATCACCGAAAACGCTGTTTTCGTGCTATTGAATGCGAACAACACGTTTTCTGGTGTTTTCAGCACTCCACAGTGCGTTTGATATGCGGAAACTGCGATATCTTCAGTTTCGTTGGGTTTCCAGCTGAGTTATGCATTTTCAGTGATAATCTTCATGATTCTTCTGTGGCAAGTGTGCACAATCACCGAAATCGCTGTTTTCGTGCTATTGAATGCGAAAAACATGTTTTCTGGTGTTTTCAGCACTCCACAGAGCGTTTGATATGCGGAAACTGCGATATCTTCGGTATCGTTGTGGTTTACAGCTGAGATATGCATTTTCAGTGATAATCTTCATGATTCTGCTGTTACAAGTGTGCAGAATCACTGAAATCGCTGTTTTCGTGCTATTGAATGCGAAAAACACGTTTCCTGGTGTTTTCAGAACTCCATAGTGCGTTTGATATGCGGAAACTGCGATATCTTCGGTATCGTTGGGTTTCCAGATGAGATATGCATTTTTTACGATAATCTCGGATATTCTTCTGCGGGAAGAATGCAGAATCACCGAAACCGCTGTTTTCGTGCTATTGAATGCGAAAAACACGTTTTCGGGTGCTTTTCAGCGCCCCACAGTGCGTTTGACATGCGGAAACTGCGATATCTTCGGTTTCGTTGGGTTTCCAGCTGAGATATGCATTTTCAGTGATAATCTTCATGATTCTTCTGTGGCAAGTGTGCAGAATCACCGAAATCGCTGTTTTCGTGCTATTGAATGCGAAAAACACGTTTTCTGGTGTTTTCAGCACTCCACAGAGCGTTTGATATGCGGAAACTGCGATATCTTCGGTATCGTTGTGGTTTACAGCTGAGATATGCATTTTCAGTGATAATCTTCATGATTCTGCTGTTACAAGTGTGCAGAATCACCGAAATCGCTGTTTTCGTGCTATTGAATGCGAAAAACACGTTTTCTGGTGTATTCAGCACTCCACAGTGCGTTTGATATGCGGAAACTGCGATATTGTCGGTATCGTTGGGTTTCCAGATGAGATATGCATTTTTTACGATAATCTCGGATATTCTTCTGCGGGAAGTATGCAGAATCACCGAAATCGCTGTTTTCGTGCTATTGAATGCGAAAAACACGTTTTCTGGTGTTTTCAGCACTCCACAGTGCGTTTGATATGCGAAACCTGCGATATTTTCGGTTTCGTTGGGTTCCAACTGAGATATGTATTTTCTGTGATAATGTTCATGATTCTGCTGTTACCAGTGTGCAGAATCACCGAAATCGCTGTTTTCGTGCTATTGAATGCGAAAAACACGATTCCTGGTGTTTTCAGCACTCCACAGTGCGTTTGATATGCGGAAACTGCGATATTTTCGGTTTCGTTGGGTTCCAACTGAGATATGCATTCTCTTCGATAATCTTCGAGTTTCTTCTGTAACAAATGTGCAGAATCAGCGAAAACTCTGTTTTCGTGCTATTGAATGCGAAAAACACGTTTCCGGGTGCTTTTCAGCGCTCCACAGTGCGTTTGATATGCGGAAACAGCGATATCTTCGTTTTCGTGGGGATTCCAGATGAGATATGCATTCTCTTCGATAATCTTCGAGTTTCTTCTGTGACAGATTTGCAGAATCACCGAAAACGCTGTTTTCGTGCTATTGAATGCGAAAAACACGTTTCCGGGTGCTTCTCAGCGCCCCACAGTGCGTTTGACATGCGGAAACTGCGATATCTTCGGTTTCGTTGGGTTTCCAGCTGAGATAGGCATTTTCAGTGGTAATCTACATGATTCTTCTGTGACAAGTGTGCAAAATCACCGAAATCGCTGTTTTCGTGCTATTGAATGCGAAAAACACGTTTGCTGGTGTTTTCAGCACTCCACAGTGCGTTTGACATGGGGAAACTGCGATATCTTGGGTATCGTTGGGTTTCCCGCTGAGATATGCATTTTCAGTGATAATCTTCGAGTTTCTTCTGTGACAAGTGTGCAGAATCACAGAAATCGCTGTTTTCGTGCTATTGAATGCGAAAAACACGTTTTCTGGTGTTTTCAGCACTCCACAGAGCGTTTGATATGCGGAAACTGCGATATCTTCGGTATCGTTGTGGTTTACAGCTGAGATGTGCATTTTCAGTGATAATGTTCATGATTCTGCTGTTACAAGTATGCAGAATCACCGAAATCGCTGTTTGTGTGCTATTGAATGCGAAAAACACGTTTTCTGGTGTTTTCAGCACTCCACAGTGCGTTTGATATGCGAAAACGGCGATATTTTCGGTTTCGTTGGGTTCCAGCTGAGATATGCATTTTCTGTGATAATCTTCATGATTCTGCTGTTACAAGTGTGCAGAATCACCGAAATTGCTGTTTTCGTGCTATTGAATGCGAAAAACACGTTTTCTGGTGTTTTCCGCACGCCACAGTGCTTTTGATATGCGGAAACAGCGATATCTTCGGTTACGTTGGGTTTCCAGCTGAGATATGCATTCTCTACGATAATCTTCGAGCTGCTTCTGTGACAGATTTGCAGAATCACCGAAAACGCTGTTTTCGTGCTATTGAATGCGAAAAACACGTTTCCGGGTGCTTTTCAGCGCCCCACAGTGCGTTTGACATGCGGAAACTGCGATATCTTCGGTTTCGTTGGGTTTCCAGCTGAGATATGCATTTTCAGTGATAATCTTCATGATTCTTCTGTGGCAAGTGTGCAGAATCACCGAAATCGCTGTTTTCGTGCTATTGAATGCGAAAAACACGTTTTCTGGTGTTTTCAGCACTCCACAGAGCGTTTGATATGCGGAAACTGCGATATCTTCGGTATCGTTGTGGTTTACAGCTGAGATATGCATTTTCAGTGATAATCTTCATGATTCTGCTGTTACAAGTGTGCAGAATCACCGAAATCGCTGTTTTCGTGCTATTGAATGCGAAAAACACGTTTTCTGGTGTTTTCAGCACTCCACAGTGCGTTTGATATGCGGAAACTGCGATATTGTCGGTATCGTTGGGTTTCCAGATGAGATATGCATTTTTTACGATAATCTCGGATATTCTTCTGCGGGAAGTATGCAGAATCACCGAAATCGCTGTTTTCGTGCTATTGAATGCGAAAAACACGTTTTCTGGTGTTTTCAGCACTCCACAGTGCGTTTGATATGCGAAACCTGCGATATTTTCGGTTTCGTTGGGTTCCAACTGAGATATGTATTTTCTGTGATAATGTTCATGATTCTGCTGTTACCAGTGTGCAGAATCACCGAAATCGCTGTTTTCGTGCTATTGAATGCGAAAAACACGATTCCTGGTGTTTTCAGCACTCCACAGTGCGTTTGATATGCGGAAACTGCGATATTTTCGGTTTCGTTGGGTTCCAACTGAGATATGCATTCTCTTCGATAATCTTCGAGTTTCTTCTGTAACAAATGTGCAGAATCAGCGAAAACTCTGTTTTCGTGCTATTGAATGCGAAAAACACGTTTCCGGGTGCTTTTCAGCGCTCCACAGTGCGTTTGATATGCGGAAACAGCGATATCTTCGTTTTCGTGGGGATTCCAGATGAGATATGCATTCTCTTCGATAATCTTCGAGTTTCTTCTGTGACAGATTTGCAGAATCACCGAAAACGCTGTTTTCGTGCTATTGAATGCGAAAAACACGTTTCCGGGTGCTTCTCAGCGCCCCACAGTGCGTTTGACATGCGGAAACTGCGATATCTTCGGTTTCGTTGGGTTTCCAGCTGAGATAGGCATTTTCAGTGGTAATCTACATGATTCTTCTGTGACAAGTGTGCAAAATCACCGAAATCGCTGTTTTCGTGCTATTGAATGCGAAAAACACGTTTGCTGGTGTTTTCAGCACTCCACAGTGCGTTTGACATGGGGAAACTGCGATATCTTGGGTATCGTTGGGTTTCCCGCTGAGATATGCATTTTCAGTGATAATCTTCGAGTTTCTTCTGTGACAAGTGTGCAGAATCACAGAAATCGCTGTATTCGTGCTATTGAATGCGAAAAACACGTTTTCTGGTGTTTTCAGCACTCCACAGAGCGTTTGATATGCGGAAACTGCGATATCTTCGGTATCGTTGTGGTTTACAGCTGAGATGTGCATTTTCAGTGATAATGTTCATGATTCTGCTGTTACAAGTATGCAGAATCACCGAAATCGCTGTTTGTGTGCTATTGAATGCGAAAAACACGTTTTCTGGTGTTTTCAGCACTCCACAGTGCGTTTGATATGCGAAAACGGCGATATTTTCGGTTTCGTTGGGTTCCTGCTGAGATATGCATTTTCTGTGATAATCTTCATGATTCTGCTGTTACAAGTGTGCAGAATCACCGAAATTGCTGTTTTCGTGCTATTGAATGCGAAAAACACGTTTTCTGGTGTTTTCCGCACGCCACAGTGCTTTTGATATGCGGAAACAGCGATATCTTCGGTTACGTTGGGTTTCCAGCTGAGATATGCATTCTCTACGATAATCTTCGTGCTGCTTCTGTGACAGATTTGCAGAATCACCGAAAACGCTGTTTTCGTGCTATTGAATGCGAAAAACACGTTTCCGGGTGCTTCTCAGCGCCCCGCAGTGCGTTTGACATGCGGAAACTGCGATATCTTCGGTTTCGTTGGGTTTCCAGCTGAGATAGGCATTTTCAGTGATAATCTACATGATTTTTCTGTGACAAGTGTGCAAAATCACCGAAATCGCTGTTTTCGTGCTATTGAATGCGAAAAACACGTTTCCTGGTGTTTTCAGCACTCCACAGTGCGTTTGATATGCGGAAACTGCGATATCTTCGGTATCGTTGGGTTTCCAGATGAGATATGCATTTTTGACGATAATCTCGGATATTCTTCTGCGGGAAGAATGCAGAATCACCGAAACCGCTGTTTTCGTGCTAGTGAATGCGAAAAACACGTTTTCCGGTGCTTTTCAGCGCCCCACAGTGCGTTTGACATGCGGAAACTGCGATATCTTCGGTTTCGTTGGGTTTCCAGCTGAGATATGCATTTTCAGTGATAATCTTCATGATTCTTCTGTGGCAAGTGTGCAGAATCACCGAAATCGCTGTTTTCGTGCTATTGAATGCGAAAAACACGTTTTCTGGTGTTTTCAGCACTCCACAGAGCGTTTGATATGCGGAAACTGCGATATCTTCGGTATCGTTGTGGTTTACAGCTGAGATATTCATTTTCAGTGATAATCTTCATGATTCTGCTGTTACAAGTGTGCAGAATCACCGAAATCGCTGTTTTCGTGCTATTGAATGCGAAAAACACGTTTTCTGGTGTTTTCAGCACTCCACAGTGCGTTTGATATGCGAAACCTGCGATATTTTCGGTTTCGTTGGGTTCCAACTGAGATATGTATTTTCTGTGATAATGCTCATGATTCTGCTGTTACCAGTGTGCAGAATCACCGAAATCGCTGTTTTCGTGCTATTGAATGCGAAAAACACGATTCCTGGTGTTTTCAGCACTCCACAGTGCGTTTGATATGCGGAAACTGCGATATTTTCGGTTTCGTTGGGTTCCAACTGAGATATGCATTCTCTTCGATAATCTTCGAGTTTCTTCTGTGACAAATGTGCAGAAACAGCGAAAACTCTGTTTTCGTGCTATTGAATGCGAAAAACACGTTTCCGGGTGCTTTTCAGCGCTCCACAGTGCGTTTGATATGCGGAAACAGCGATATCTTCGTTTTCGTGGGGATTCCAGATGAGATATGCATTCTCTTCGATAATCTTCGACTTTCTTCTGTGACAAATGTGCAGAATCACCGAAAACGCTGTTTTCGTGCTATTGAATGCGAACAACACGTTTTCTGGTGTTTTCAGCACTCCACAGTGCGTTTGATATGCGGAAACTGCGATATCTTCAGTTTCGTTGGGTTTCCAGCTGAGTTATGCATTTTCAGTGATAATCTTCATGATTCTTCTGTGGCAAGTGTGCACAATCACCGAAATCGCTGTTTTCGTGCTATTGAATGCGAAAAACATGTTTTCTGGTGTTTTCAGCACTCCACAGAGCGTTTGATATGCGGAAACTGCGATATCTTCGGTATCGTTGGGTTTCCAGCTGAGACTTGCATTTTCTACGATAATCTTGGATATTCCTCTGTGAGAAGTATGCAGAATCACCGAAATCGCTGTTTTCGTGCTATTGAATGCGAAAAACACGTTTCCGGGTGCTTTTCAGCGCTCCACAGTGCGTTTGACATGCGTAAACTGCGATATCTTCGGTTTCGTTGGGTTCCAAATGAGATATGCATTTTCTGTGATAATGTTCATGATTCTGCTGTTACAAGTATGCAGAATCACCGAAATCGCTGTTTTCGTGCTATTGAATGCGAAAAACACGTTTCCTGGTGTTTTCAGCTCTCCACAGTGCGTTTGATATGCGGAAACTGCGGGGTCTTCGTTTTCGTGGGGTTGCCAGCTGAGACATGCATTTTTTACGATAATCTTTGAGTTTCTTCTGCCAGAAGTATGCAGAATCACCGAAATCGCTGTTTTCGTGCTATTGAATGCGAAAAACACGTTTTCTAGTGTTTTCAGCACCCGACAGTGCGTTTGATGTGCGGAAACAGGGATATCTTCGTTTTCGTGGGGTTTCCAGCTGAGATATGCGTTTTCAGTGATAATCTTCATGATTCTGCTGTTACAAGTGTGCAGAATCACCGAAATCGCTGCTTTAGTGCTATTGAATGCGAAAAACACGTTTTCTGGTGTTTTCCGCAGTCCACAGTGCTTTTGATATGCGGAAACAGCGATATCTTCGGTTACGTTGGGTTTCCAGATGAGATATGCATTCTCTACGATAATCTTCGAGCTGCTTCTGTGACAGATTTACAGAATCACCGAAAACGCTGTTTTCGTGCTATTGAATGCGAAAAACACGTTTCCGGGTGCTTTTCAGCGCTCCACAGTGCGTTTGACATGCGTAAACTGCGATATCTTCGGTATCGTTGGGTTTCCAGATGAGATATGCATATTTTACGATAATCTCGGATATTCTTCTGTGGGAAGTATGCAGAATCACCGAAATCGCTGTTTTCGTGCTATTGAATGCGAAAAACACGTTTTCTGGTGTTTTCAGCACTCCACAGTGCGTTTGATATGCGAAAACTGCGATATTTTCGGTTTCGTTGGGTTCCAGCTGAGATATGCATTTTCTGTGATAATCTTCATGATTCTGCTGTTACAAGTGTGCAGAATCACCGAAATTGCTGTTTTCGTGCTATTGAATGCGAAAAACACGTTTTCTGGTGTTTTCCGCACGCCACAGTGCTTTTGATATGCGGAAACAGCGATATCTTCGGTTACGTTGGGTTTCCAGCTGAGATATGCATTCTCTACGATAATCTTCGAGCTGCATCTGTGACAGATTTGCAGAATCACCGAAAACGCTGTTTTCGTGCTATTGAATGCGAAAAACACGTTTCCGGGTGCTTCTCAGCGCCCCACAGTGCGTTTGACATGCGGAAACTGCGATATCTTCGGTTTCGTTGGGTTTCCAGCTGAGATAGGCATTTTCAGTGGTAATCTACATGATTCTTCTGTGACAAGTGTGCAAAATCACCGAAATCGCTGTTTTCGTGCTATTGAACGCGAAAAACACGTTTCCTGGTGTTTTCAGCACTCCACAGTGCGTTTGACATGGGGAAACTGCGATATCTTGGGTATCGTTGGGTTTCCCGCTGAGATATGCATTTTCAGTGATAATCTTCGAGTTTCTTCTGTGACAAGTGTGCAGAATCACAGAAATCGCTGTTTTCGTGCTATTGAATGCGAAAAACACGTTTTCTGGTGTTTTCAGCACTCCACAGAGCGTTTGATATGCGGAAACTGCGATATCTTCGGTATCGTTGTGGTTTACAGCTGAGATATGCATTTTCAGTGATAATGTTCATGATTCTGCTGTTACAAGTGCGCAGAATCACCGAAATCGCTGTTTTCGTGCTATTGAATGCGAAAAACACGATTCCTGGTGTTTTCAGCACTCCACAGTGCGTTTGATATGCGGAAACTGCCATATCTTCGGTATCGTTGTGGTTTACAGCTGAGATATGCATTTTCAGTGATAATGTTCATGATTCTGCTGTTACAAGTGTGCAGAATCACCGAAATCGCTGTTTTCGTGCTATTGAATGCGAAAAACACGTTTTCTGGTGTTTTCAGCACTCCACAGTGCGTTTGATATGCGGAAACTGCGATATCTTCGGTATCGTTGGGTTTCCAGATGAGATATGCATTTTTTACGATAATCTCGGATATTCTTCTGCGGGAAGTATGCAGAATCACCGAAATCGCTGTTTTCGTGCTATTGAATGCGAAAAACACGTTTTCTGGTGTTTTCAGCACTCCACAGTGCGTTTGATATGCGAAACCTGCGATATTTTCGGTTTCGTTGGGTTCCAACTGCGATATGCATTTTCTGTGATAATGTTCATGATTCTGCTGTTACAAGTGTGCAGAATCACCGAAATCGCTGTTTTCGTGCTATTGAATGCGAAAAACACGATTCCTGGTGTTTTCAGCACTCCACAGTGCGTTTGATATGCGGAAACTGCGATATTTTCGGTTTCGTTGGGTTCCAACTGAGATATGCATTCTCTTCGATAATCTTCGAGTTTCTTCTGTGACAAATGTGCAGAATCAGCGAAAACTCTGTTTTCGTGCTATTGAATGCGAAAAACACGTTTCCGGGTGCTTTTCAGCGCTCCACAGTGCGTTTGATATGCGGAAACAGCGATGTCTTCGTTTGCGTGGGGTTGCCAGCTGAGACATGCATTTTTTACGATAATCTTTGAGTTTCTTCTGCCAGAAGTATGCAGAATCACCGAAATCGCTGTTTTCGTGCTATTGAATGCGAAAAACACGTTTTCTGGTGTTTTCAGCACTCCACAGTTAGTTTGATATGCGAAAACTGCGATATTTTCAGTTTCGTTAGGTTCCAGCTGAGATATGCATTTTCTGTGATAATGTTCATGATTCTGCTGTTACAAGTGTGCAGAATCACCGATATCGCTGTTTTCGTGCTATTGAATGCGTAAAACACGTTTCCTGGTGTTTTCAACACTCCACAGTGCGTTTGATATGCGGAAACTGCGATGTCTTCGATTTCGTGGGGTTGCCAGCTGAGACATGCATTTTTTACGATAATCTTTGAGTTTCTTCTGCCAGATGTATGCAGAATCACCGAAATCGCTGTTTTCGTGCTATTGAATGCGAAAAACACGTTTTCTGGTGTTTTCAGCACTCCACAGTTAGTTTGATATGCGAAAACTGCGATATTTTCGGTTTCGTTAGGTTCCAGCTGAGATATGCATTTTCTGTGATAGTGTTCATGATTCTGCTGTTAGAAGTGTGCAGAATCACCGAAATCGCAGTTTTCGTGCTATTGAATGCGAAAAACACGTTTCCTGGTGTTTTCAGCACTCCACAGTGCGTTTGATATGCGGAAACTGCGATGTCTTCGTTTTCGTGGGGTTGCCAGCTGAGACATGCATTTTTTACGATAATCTTTGGGTTTCTTCAGCCAGAAGTATGCTGAACCACCGAAATCGCTGTTTTCGTGCTATTGAATGCGAAAAACACGTTTTCTGGTGTTTTCCACACTCCACAGTGCGTTTGATATGCGGAAACTGCGATATTTTCGGTTTCGTTGGGTTCCAGCTGAGATATGCATTTTCTGTAATAATCTTCATGATTCTGCTGTTACAAGTGTGCAGAATCACCGAAATCGCTGTTTTCGTGCTATTGAATGCGAAAAACACGTTTTCTGGTGTTTTCAGCACTCCACAGTTAATTTGATATGAGAAAACTGCGATATCTTCGGTTTCGTTGGGTTCCAGCTGAGATATGCATTTTCTGTGATAATCTTCGTGATTCTGCTGTTACAAGTGTGCAGAATCACCGAAATCGCTGTTTTCGTGCTATTGAATGCGAAAAACACGTTTTCTGGTGTTTTCAGCACTCCACAGTGCGTTTGATATGCGAAACCTGCGATATTTTCGGTTTCGTTGGGTTCCAACTGAGATATGTATTTTCTGTGATAATGCTCATGATTCTGCTGTTACCAGTGTGCAGAATCACCGAAATCGCTGTTTTCGTGCTATTGAATGCGAAAAACACGATTCCTGGTGTTTTCAGCACTCCACAGTGCGTTTGATATGCGGAAACTGCGATATTTTCGGTTTCGTTGGGTTCCAACTGAGATATGCATTCTCTTCGATAATCTTCGAGTTTCTTCTGTGACAAATGTGCAGAATCAGCGAAAACTCTGTTTTCGTGCTACTGAATGCGAAAAACACGTTTCCGGGTGCTTTTCAGCGCTCCACAGTGCGTTTGATATGCGGAAACAGCGATGTCTTCGTTTGCGTGGGGTTGCCAGCTGAGACATGCATTTTTTACGATAATCTTTGAGTTTCTTCTGCCAGAAGTATGCAGAATCACCGAAATCGCTGTTTTCGTGCTATTGAATGCGAAAAACACGTTTTCTGGTGTTTTCAGCACTCCACAGTTAGTTTGATATGCGAAAACTGCGATATTTTCAGTTTCGTTAGGTTCCAGCTGAGATATGCATTTTCTGTGATAATGTTCATGATTCTGCTGTTACAAGTGTGCAGAATCACCGATATCGCTGTTTTCGTGCTATTGAATGCGTAAAACACGTTTCCTGGTGTTTTCAACACTCCACAGTGCGTTTGATATGCGGAAACTGCGATGTCTTCGATTTCGTGGGGTTGCCAGCTGAGACATGCATTTTTTACGATAATCTTTGAGTTTCTTCTGCCAGATGTATGCAGAATCACCGAAATCGCTGTTTTCGTGCTATTGAATGCGAAAAACACGTTTTCTGGTGTTTTCAGCACTCCACAGTTAGTTTGATATGCGAAAACTGCGATATTTTCGGTTTCGTTAGGTTCCAGCTGAGATATGCATTTTCTGTGATAGTGTTCATGATTCTGCTGTTAGAAGTGTGCAGAATCACCGAAATCGCAGTTTTCGTGCTATTGAATGCGAAAAACACGTTTCCTGGTGTTTTCAGCACTCCACAGTGCGTTTGATATGCGGAAACTGCGATGTCTTCGTTTTCGTGGGGTTGCCAGCTGAGACATGCATTTTTTACGATAATCTTTGGGTTTCTTCAGCCAGAAGTATGCTGAACCACCGAAATCGCTGTTTTCGTGCTATTGAATGCGAAAAACACGTTTTCTGGTGTTTTCCACACTCCACAGTGCGTTTGATATGCGGAAACTGCGATATTTTCGGTTTCGTTGGGTTCCAGCTGAGATATGCATTTTCTGTAATAATCTTCATGATTCTGCTGTTACAAGTGTGCAGAATCACCGAAATCGCTGTTTTCGTGCTATTGAATGCGAAAAACACGTTTTCTGGTGTTTTCAGCACTCCACAGTTAATTTGATATGAGAAAACTGCGATATCTTCGGTTTCCTTGGGTTCCAGCTGAGATATGCATTTTCTGTGATAATCTTCGTGATTCTGCTGTTACAAGTGTGCAGAATCACCGAAATCGCTGTTTTCGTGCTTTTGAATGCGAAAAACACGTTTCCGGGTGCTTTTCAGCGCTCCACAGTGCGTTTGACATGCGTAAACTGCGATATCTTCGGTATCGTTGGGTTTCCAGATGAGATATGCATTTTTTACGACAATCTCGGATATTCTTCTGTGGGAAGTATGCAGAATTACCGAAATCGCTGTTTTGGTGCTATTGAATGCGAAAAACACGTTTTCTGGTGTTTTCAGCACTCCACAGTGCGTTTGATATGCGAAAACTGCGATATTTTCGGTTTCGTTGGGTTCCCACTGAGATATGCATTTTCTGTGATAATGTTCATGATTCTGCTGTTACAAGTGTGCAGAATCACCGAAATCGCAGTTTTTGTGCTATTGAATGCGAAAAACACGTTTCCTGGTGTTTTCAGCACTCCACAGTGCGTTTGGTATGCGGAAACCCGCGATGTCTTCGTTTTCGTGGGGTTGCCAGCTGAGACATGCATTTTTTACGATAATCTTTGAGTTTCTTCTGCCAGATGTATGCAGAATCACCGAAATCGCTGTTTTCGTGCTATTGAATGCGAAAAACACGTTTTCTGGTGTTTTCTGCACTCCACAGTTAGTTTGATATTCGAAAACTGCGATATTTTCGGTTTCGTTAGGTTCCAGCTGAGATATGCATTTTCTGTGATAGTGTTCATGATTCTGCTGTTACAAGTGTGCAGAATCACCGATATCGCTGTTTTCGTGCTATTGAATGCGAAAAACACGTTTCCTGGTGTTTTCAGCACTCCACAGTGCGTTTGATATGCGTAAACTGCGATATTTTCGGTTTCGTTGGGTTCCAACTGAGATATGCATTTTCTGTGATAATGTTCATGATTCTGCTGTTACAAGTGTGCAGAATCACCGAAATCGCAGTTTTCGTGCTATTGAATGCGAAAAACACGTTTCCTGGTGTTTTCAGCACTCCACAGTGCGTTTGATATGCGGAAACTGCGATGTCTTCGTTTTCGTGGGGTTGCCAGCTGAGACATGCATTTTTTACGATAATCTTTGGGTTTCTTCAGCCAGAAGTATGCTGAATCACCGAAATCGCTGTTTTCGTGCTTTTGAATGCGAAAAACACGTTTCCGGGTGCTTTTCAGCGCTCCACAGTGCGTTTGACATGCGTAAACTGCGATATCTTCGGTATCGTTGGGTTTCCAGATGAGATATGCATTTTTTACGATAATCTCGGATATTCTTCTGTGGGAAGTATGCAGAATCACCGAAATCGCTGTTTTGGTGCTATTGAATGCGAAAAACACGTTTTCTGGTGTTTTCAGCACTCCACAATGCGTTTGATATGCGAAAACTGCGATATTTTCGGTTTCGTTGGGTTCCCACTGAGATATGCATTTTCTGTGATAATGTTCATGATTCTGCTGTTACAAGTGTGCAGAATCACCGAAATCGCAGTTTTTGTGCTATTGAATGCGAAAAACACGTTTCCTGGTGTTTTCAGCACTCCACAGTGCGTTTGGTATGCGGAAACCCGCGATGTCTTCGTTTTCGTGGGGTTGCCAGCTGAGACATGCATTTTTTACGATAATCTTTGAGTTTCTTCTGCCAGAATTATGCAGAATCACCGAAATCGCTGTTTTCGTGCTATTGAATGCGAAAAACACGTTTTCTGGTGTTTTCAGCACTCCACAGATAGTTTGATATGCGGAAACTGCGATGTCTTTGTTTTCGTGGGGTTGCCAGCTGAGACATGCATTTTTTACGATAATCTTTGAGTTTCTTCTGCCAGAAGTATGCAGAATCACCGAAATCGCTGTTTTCGTGCTATTGAATGCGAAAAACACGTTTTCTGGTGTTTTCAGCACTCCACAGTTAGTTTGATATGCGAAAACTGCGATATTTTCAGTTTCGTTAGGTTCCAGCTGAGATATGCATTTTCTGTGATAATGTTCATGATTCTGCTGTTACAAGTGTGCAGAATCACCGATATCGCTGTTTTCGTGCTATTGAATGCGTAAAACACGTTTCCTGGTGTTTTCAACACTCCACAGTGCGTTTGATATGCGGAAACTGCGATGTCTTCGATTTCGTGGGGTTGCCAGCTGAGACATGCATTTTTTACGATAATCTTTGAGTTTCTTCTGCCAGATGTATGCAGAATCACCGAAATCGCTGTTTTCGTGCTATTGAATGCGAAAAACACGTTTTCTGGTGTTTTCAGCACTCCACAGTTAGTTTGATATGCGAAAACTGCGATATTTTCGGTTTCGTTAGGTTCCAGCTGAGATATGCATTTTCTGTGATAGTGTTCATGATTCTGCTGTTAGAAGTGTGCAGAATCACCGAAATCGCAGTTTTCGTGCTATTGAATGCGAAAAACACGTTTCCTGGTGTTTTCAGCACTCCACAGTGCGTTTGATATGCGGAAACTGCGATGTCTTCGTTTTCGTGGGGTTGCCAGCTGAGACATGCATTTTTTACGATAATCTTTGGGTTTCTTCAGCCAGAAGTATGCTGAACCACCGAAATCGCTGTTTTCGTGCTATTGAATGCGAAAAACACGTTTTCTGGTGTTTTCCACACTCCACAGTGCGTTTGATATGCGGAAACTGCGATATTTTCGGTTTCGTTGGGTTCCAGCTGAGATATGCATTTTCTGTAATAATCTTCATGATTCTGCTGTTACAAGTGTGCAGAATCACCGAAATCGCTGTTTTCGTGCTATTGAATGCGAAAAACACGTTTTCTGGTGTTTTCAGCACTCCACAGTTAATTTGATATGAGAAAACTGCGATATCTTCGGTTTCCTTGGGTTCCAGCTGAGATATGCATTTTCTGTGATAATCTTCGTGATTCTGCTGTTACAAGTGTGCAGAATCACCGAAATCGCTGTTTTCGTGCTTTTGAATGCGAAAAACACGTTTCCGGGTGCTTTTCAGCGCTCCACAGTGCGTTTGACATGCGTAAACTGCGATATCTTCGGTATCGTTGGGTTTCCAGATGAGATATGCATTTTTTACGACAATCTCGGATATTCTTCTGTGGGAAGTATGCAGAATTACCGAAATCGCTGTTTTGGTGCTATTGAATGCGAAAAACACGTTTTCTGGTGTTTTCAGCACTCCACAGTGCGTTTGATATGCGAAAACTGCGATATTTTCGGTTTCGTTGGGTTCCCACTGAGATATGCATTTTCTGTGATAATGTTCATGATTCTGCTGTTACAAGTGTGCAGAATCACCGAAATCGCAGTTTTTGTGCTATTGAATGCGAAAAACACGTTTCCTGGTGTTTTCAGCACTCCACAGTGCGTTTGGTATGCGGAAACCCGCGATGTCTTCGTTTTCGTGGGGTTGCCAGCTGAGACATGCATTTTTTACGATAATCTTTGAGTTTCTTCTGCCAGATGTATGCAGAATCACCGAAATCGCTGTTTTCGTGCTATTGAATGCGAAAAACACGTTTTCTGGTGTTTTCTGCACTCCACAGTTAGTTTGATATTCGAAAACTGCGATATTTTCGGTTTCGTTAGGTTCCAGCTGAGATATGCATTTTCTGTGATAGTGTTCATGATTCTGCTGTTACAAGTGTGCAGAATCACCGATATCGCTGTTTTCGTGCTATTGAATGCGAAAAACACGTTTCCTGGTGTTTTCAGCACTCCACAGTGCGTTTGATATGCGTAAACTGCGATATTTTCGGTTTCGTTGGGTTCCAACTGAGATATGCATTTTCTGTGATAATGTTCATGATTCTGCTGTTACAAGTGTGCAGAATCACCGAAATCGCAGTTTTCGTGCTATTGAATGCGAAAAACACGTTTCCTGGTGTTTTCAGCACTCCACAGTGCGTTTGATATGCGGAAACTGCGATGTCTTCGTTTTCGTGGGGTTGCCAGCTGAGACATGCATTTTTTACGATAATCTTTGGGTTTCTTCAGCCAGAAGTATGCTGAATCACCGAAATCGCTGTTTTCGTGCTTTTGAATGCGAAAAACACGTTTCCGGGTGCTTTTCAGCGCTCCACAGTGCGTTTGACATGCGTAAACTGCGATATCTTCGGTATCGTTGGGTTTCCAGATGAGATATGCATTTTTTACGATAATCTCGGATATTCTTCTGTGGGAAGTATGCAGAATCACCGAAATCGCTGTTTTGGTGCTATTGAATGCGAAAAACACGTTTTCTGGTGTTTTCAGCACTCCACAATGCGTTTGATATGCGAAAACTGCGATATTTTCGGTTTCGTTGGGTTCCCACTGAGATATGCATTTTCTGTGATAATGTTCATGATTCTGCTGTTACAAGTGTGCAGAATCACCGAAATCGCAGTTTTTGTGCTATTGAATGCGAAAAACACGTTTCCTGGTGTTTTCAGCACTCCACAGTGCGTTTGGTATGCGGAAACCCGCGATGTCTTCGTTTTCGTGGGGTTGCCAGCTGAGACATGCATTTTTTACGATAATCTTTGAGTTTCTTCTGCCAGAATTATGCAGAATCACCGAAATCGCTGTTTTCGTGCTATTGAATGCGAAAAACACGTTTTCTGGTGTTTTCAGCACTCCACAGATAGTTTGATATGCGGAAACTGCGATGTCTTTGTTTTCGTGGGGTTGCCAGCTGAGACATGCATTTTTTTCGATAATCTTTGACTTTCTTCTGTGGGAAGTATGCAGAATCACCGCAATCGCTGTTTTCGTGCTATTGAATGCGAAAAACACCTTTTCTGGTGTTTTCAGCACTCCACAGTGCGTTTGATATGCGGAAACTGCGATGTCTTCGTTTTCGTGGGGTTGCCAGCTGAGACATGCATTTTTTACGATAATCTTTGAGTTTCTTCAGCCAGAAGTATGCTGAACCACCGAAATCGCTGTTTTCGTGCTATTGAATGCGAAAAACACGTTTTCTGGTGATTTCCACACTCCACAGTGCGTTTGATATGCGGAAACTGCGATATTTTCGGTTTCGTTGGGTTCCAGCTGAGATATGCATTTTCTGTAATAATCTTCATGATTCTGCTGTTACAAGTGTGCAGAATCACCGAAATCGCTGTTTTCGTGCTATTGAATGCGAAAAACACGTTTCCGGGTGCTTTTCAGCGCTCCACAGTGCGTTTGATATGCGGAAACTGCGATATCTTCGTTTTCTTGGGGATTCCAGCTGAGACTTGCATTTTCTACGATAATCTTGGATATTCCTCTGTGAGAAGTATGCAGAATCACCGAAATCGCTGTTTTCGTGCTATTGAATTCGAACAACACGTTTTCTGGTGTTTTCAGCACTCCACAGTGCGTTTGATATGCGGAAACTGCGATATCTTCGGTTTCGTTGGGTTTCCAGCTGAGATATCCATTCTCTACGATAATCTTCGAGTTTCTTCTGTGACAAATGTGCAGAATCACCGAAAACGCTGTTTTCGTGCTATTGAATGCGAAAAACACGTTTCCTGGTGTTTTCAGCGCCCCACAGTGCGTTTGACATGCGGAAACTGCGATATCTTCGGTTTCGTTGGGTTTCCAGCTGAGATAGGCATTTTCAGAGATAATCTTCATGATTCTTCTGTGGCAAGTGTGCAGAATCACCGAAATCGCTGTTGTCGTGCTATTGAATGCGAAAAACACGTTTCCTGGTGTTTTCAGCACTGCACAGTGCGTTTGATATGCGAAAACTGCGATATTTTCGGTTCCGTTGGGTTTCCAGCTGAGATATGCATTTTCTGTAATAATCTTCATGATTCTGCTGTTACAAGTGTGCAGAATCACCGAAATCGCTGTTTTCGTGCTATTGAATGCGAAAAACACGTTTCCGGGTGCTTTTCAGCGCTCCACAGTGCGTTTGATATGCGGAAACTGCGATATCTTCGTTTTCTTGGGGATTCCAGCTGAGACTTGCATTTTCTACGATAATCTTGGATATTCCTCTGTGAGAAGTATGCAGAATCACCGAAATCGCTGTTTTCGTGCTATTGAATGCGAACAACACGTTTTCTGGTGTTTTCAGCACTCCACAGTGCGTTTGATATGCAGAAACTGCGATATCTTCGGTTTCGTTGGGTTTCCAGCTGAGATATGCATTTTCAGTGATAATCTTCCTGATTCTTCTGTGGCAAGTGTGCAGAATCACCGAAATCGCTGTTTTCGTGCTATTGAATGCGAAAAACACGTTTTCTGGTGTTTTCAGCACTCCACAGTGCGTTTGATATGCGGAAACTGCGATATCTTCGGTTTCGTTGGGTTTCCAGCTGAGATATGCATTTTCAGTGATAATCTTCATGATTCTTCTGTGGCAAGTGTGCAGAATCACCGAAATCGCTGTTTTCGTGCTATTGCATGCGAAAAACACGTTTCCGGGTGCTTTTCAGCGCTCCACAGTGCGTTTGACATGCATAAAATGCGATATTTTCGGTTTCGTTGGGTTCCAACTGAGATATGCATTTTCTGTGATAATCTTCATGATTCTTCTGTGGCAAGTGTGCAGAATCACCGAAATCGCTGTTTTCGTGCTATTGCATGCGAAAAACACGTTTCCTGGTGTTTTCAGCACTCCACAGTGCGTTTGATATGCGGAAACTGCGATGTCTTCGTTTTCGTGGGGTTGCCAGCTGAGACATGCATTTTCTACGATAATCTTTGAGTGTCTTCTGCCAGAAGTATGCAGAATCACCGAAATCGCTGTTTTCGTGCTATTGAATGCGAAAAACACGTTTCCGGTTGCTTTTCAGCGCTCCACAGTGCGTCTGACATGCGGAAACTGCGATGTCTTCGTTTTCGTGGGGTTGCCAGCTGAGACATGCATTTTTTACGATAATCTTTGAGTTTCTTCTGCCAGAAGTATGCAGAATCACCGAAATCGCGGTTTTCGTGCTATTGAATGCGAACAACACGTTTTCTGGTGTTTTCAGCACTCCACAGTGCGTTTGATATGCGGAAACTGCGATATCTTCGGTTTCGTTGGGTTTCCAGCTGAGATAGGCATTTTCAGAGATAATCTTCATGATTCTTCTGTGGCAAGTGTGCAGAATCACCGAAATCGCTGTTGTCGTGCTATTGAATGCGAAAAACACGTTTCCTGGTGTTTTCAGCACTGCACAGTGCGTTTGATATGCGAAAACTGCGATATTTTCGGTTCCGTTGGGTTTCCAGCTGAGATATGCATTTTCTGTAATAATCTTCATGATTCTGCTGTTACAAGTGTGCAGAATCACCGAAATCGCTGTTTTCGTGCTATTGAATGCGAAAAACACGTTTCCGGGTGCTTTTCAGCGCTCCACAGTGCGTTTGATATGCGGAAACTGCGATATCTTCGTTTTCTTGGGGATTCCAGCTGAGACTTGCATTTTCTACGATAATCTTGGATATTCCTCTGTGAGAAGTATGCAGAATCACCGAAATCGCTGTTTTCGTGCTATTGAATGCGAACAACACGTTTTCTGGTGTTTTCAGCACTCCACAGTGCGTTTGATATGCAGAAACTGCGATATCTTCGGTTTCGTTGGGTTTCCAGCTGAGATATGCATTTTCAGTGATAATCTTCCTGATTCTTCTGTGGCAAGTGTGCAGAATCACCGAAATCGCTGTTTTCGTGCTATTGAATGCGAAAAACACGTTTTCTGGTGTTTTCAGCACTCCACAGTGCGTTTGATATGCGGAAACTGCGATATCTTCGGTTTCGTTGGGTTTCCAGCTGAGATATGCATTTTCAGTGATAATCTTCATGATTCTTCTGTGGCAAGTGTGCAGAATCACCGAAATCGCTGTTTTCGTGCTATTGAATGCGAAAAACACGTTTTCTGGTGTTTTCAGCACTCCACAGTGCGTTTGATATGCGGAAACTGCGATATCTTCGGTTTCGTTGGGTTTCCAGCTGAGATATGCATTTTCAGTGATAATCTTCATGATTCTTCTGTGGCAAGTGTGCAGAATCACCGAAATCGCTGTTTTCGTGCTATTGCATGCGAAAAACACGTTTCCTGGTGTTTTCAGCACTCCACAGTGCGTTTGATATGCGGAAACTGCGATGTCTTCGTTTTCGTGGGGTTGCCAGCTGAGACATGCATTTTCTACGATAATCTTTGAGTGTCTTCTGCCAGAAGTATGCAGAATCACCGAAATCGCTGTTTTCGTGCTATTGAATGCGAAAAACACGTTTCCGGTTGCTTTTCAGCGCTCCACAGTGCGTCTGACATGCGGAAACTGCGATGTCTTCGTTTTCGTGGGGTTGCCAGCTGAGACATGCATTTTTTACGATAATCTTTGAGTTTCTTCTGCCAGAAGTATGCAGAATCACCGAAATCGCGGTTTTCGTGCTATTGAATGCGAACAACACGTTTTCTGGTGTTTTCAGCACTCCACAGTGCGTTTGATATGCGGAAACTGCGATATCTTCGGTTTTGTTGGGTTTCCAGCTGAGATATGCATTTTCAGTGATAATCTTCATGATTCTTCTGTGGCAAGTGTGCAGAATCACCGAAATCGCTGTTTTCGTGCTATTGAATGCGAAAAACACGTTTCCGGGTGCGTTTCAGCGCTCCACAGTGCGTTTGATATGCGTAAACTGCGATATCTTCGGTATCATTGGGTTTCCAGATGAGATATGCATTTTTTACGATAACCTCGGATATTCTTCTGTGGGAAGTATGCAGAATCACCGAAATCGCTGTTTTCGTGCTATTGAATGCGAAAAACACGTTTCCGGGTGCGTTTCAGCGCTCCACAGTGCGTTTGATATGCGTAAACTGCGATATCTTCGGTATCGTTGGGTTTCCAGATGAGATATGCATTTTTTACGATAACCTCGGATATTCTTCTGTGGGAAGTATGCAGAATCACCGAAATCGCTGTTTTCGTGCTATTGAATGCGAAAAACACGTTTTCTGGTGTTTTCAGCACTCCACAGTGCGTTTGATATGCGGAAACTGCGATATCTTCGGTTTCGTTGGGTTTCCAGCTGAGATATGCATTTTCACTGATAATCTGCATGATTCTTCTGTGGCAAGTGTGCAGAATCACCGAAATCGCTGTTTACGTGCTATTGAATGCGAAAAACACGTTTTCTGGTGTTTTCAGCACTCCACAGTGCGTTTGATATGCGAAAACTGCGATATTTTCGGTTTCGTTGGGTTCCAACTGAGATATGCATTTTCTGTGATAATCTTCATGATTCTGCTGTTACAAGTGTGCAGAATCACCGATATCGCTGTTTTCGTGCTATTGAATGCGAAAAACACGTTTCCTGGTGTTTTCAGCACTCCACAGTGCGTTTGATATGCGGAAACTGCGATGTCTTCGTTTTCGTGGGGTTGCCGGCTGAGACATGCATTTTTTACGATAATCTTTGAGTTTCTTCTGTGGGAAGTATGCAGAATCACCGAAATCGCTGTTTTCGTGCTATTGAATGCGAAAAACACGTTTTCTGGTGTTTTCAGCACTCCACAGTGCGTTTGATATGCGGAAACTGCGATATTTTCGGTTTCGTTGGGTTCCAACTGAGATATGCATTCTCTTCGATAATCTTCGAGTTTCTTCTGTGACAAATGTGCAGAATCAGCGAAAACTCTGTTTTCGTGCTATTGAATGCGAAAAACACGTTTCCGGGTGCTTTTCAGCGCTCCACAGTGCGTTTGATATGCGGAAACAGCGATGTCTTCGTTTGCGTGGGGTTGCCAGCTGAGACATGCATTTTTTACGATAATCTTTGAGTTTCTTCTGCCAGAAGTATGCAGAATCACCGAAATCGCTGTTTTCGTGCTATTGAATGCGAAAAACACGTTTTCTGGTGTTTTCAGCACTCCACAGTTAGTTTGATATGCGAAAACTGCGATATTTTCAGTTTCGTTAGGTTCCAGCTGAGATATGCATTTTCTGTGATAATGTTCATGATTCTGCTGTTACAAGTGTGCAGAATCACCGATATCGCTGTTTTCGTGCTATTGAATGCGTAAAACACGTTTCCTGGTGTTTTCAACACTCCACAGTGCGTTTGATATGCGGAAACTGCGATGTCTTCGATTTCGTGGGGTTGCCAGCTGAGACATGCATTTTTTACGATAATCTTTGAGTTTCTTCTGCCAGATGTATGCAGAATCACCGAAATCGCTGTTTTCGTGCTATTGAATGCGAAAAACACGTTTTCTGGTGTTTTCAGCACTCCACAGTTAGTTTGATATGCGAAAACTGCGATATTTTCGGTTTCGTTAGGTTCCAGCTGAGATATGCATTTTCTGTGATAGTGTTCATGATTCTGCTGTTAGAAGTGTGCAGAATCACCGAAATCGCAGTTTTCGTGCTATTGAATGCGAAAAACACGTTTCCTGGTGTTTTCAGCACTCCACAGTGCGTTTGATATGCGGAAACTGCGATGTCTTCGTTTTCGTGGGGTTGCCAGCTGAGACATGCATTTTTTACGATAATCTTTGGGTTTCTTCAGCCAGAAGTATGCTGAACCACCGAAATCGCTGTTTTCGTGCTATTGAATGCGAAAAACACGTTTTCTGGTGTTTTCCACACTCCACAGTGCGTTTGATATGCGGAAACTGCGATATTTTCGGTTTCGTTGGGTTCCAGCTGAGATATGCATTTTCTGTAATAATCTTCATGATTCTGCTGTTACAAGTGTGCAGAATCACCGAAATCGCTGTTTTCGTGCTATTGAATGCGAAAAACACGTTTTCTGGTGTTTTCAGCACTCCACAGTTAATTTGATATGAGAAAACTGCGATATCTTCGGTTTCGTTGGGTTCCAGCTGAGATATGCATTTTCTGTGATAATCTTCGTGATTCTGCTGTTACAAGTGTGCAGAATCACCGAAATCGCTGTTTTCGTGCTTTTGAATGCGAAAAACACGTTTCCGGGTGCTTTTCAGCGCTCCACAGTGCGTTTGACATGCGTAAACTGCGATATCTTCGGTATCGTTGGGTTTCCAGATGAGATATGCATTTTTTACGATAATCTCGGATATTCTTCTGTGGGAAGTATGCAGAATTACCGAAATCGCTGTTTTGGTGCTATTGAATGCGAAAAACACGTTTTCTGGTGTTTTCAGCACTCCACAGTGCGTTTGATATGCGAAAACTGCGATATTTTCGGTTTCGTTGGGTTCCCACTGAGATATGCATTTTCTGTGATAATGTTCATGATTCTGCTGTTACAAGTGTGCAGAATCACCGAAATCGCAGTTTTTGTGCTATTGAATGCGAAAAACACGTTTCCTGGTGTTTTCAGCACTCCACAGTGCGTTTGGTATGCGGAAACCCGCGATGTCTTCGTTTTCGTGGGGTTGCCAGCTGAGACATGCATTTTTTACGATAATCTTTGAGTTTCTTCTGCCAGATGTATGCAGAATCACCGAAATCGCTGTTTTCGTGCTATTGAATGCGAAAAACACGTTTTCTGGTGTTTTCTGCACTCCACAGTTAGTTTGATATTCGAAAACTGCGATATTTTCGGTTTCGTTAGGTTCCAGCTGAGATATGCATTTTCTGTGATAGTGTTCATGATTCTGCTGTTACAAGTGTGCAGAATCACCGATATCGCTGTTTTCGTGCTATTGAATGCGAAAAACACGTTTCCTGGTGTTTTCAGCACTCCACAGTGCGTTTGATATGCGTAAACTGCGATATTTTCGGTTTCGTTGGGTTCCAACTGAGATATGCATTTTCTGTGATAATGTTCATGATTCTGCTGTTACAAGTGTGCAGAATCACCGAAATCGCAGTTTTCGTGCTATTGAATGCGAAAAACACGTTTCCTGGTGTTTTCAGCACTCCACAGTGCGTTTGATATGCGGAAACTGCGATGTCTTCGTTTTCGTGGGGTTGCCAGCTGAGACATGCATTTATTACGATAATCTTTGAGTTTCTTCAGCCAGAAGGATGCTGAACCACCGAAATCGCTGTTTTCGTGCTATTGAATGCGAAAAACACGTTTTCTGGTGTTTTCCACACTCCACAGTGCGTTTGATATGCGGAAACTGCGATATTTTCGGTTTCGTTGGGTTCCAGCTGAGATATGCATTTTCTGTAATAATCTTCATGATTCTGCTGTTACAAGTGTGCAGAATCACCGAAATCGCTGTTTTCGTGCTATTGAATGCGAAAAACACGTTTTCTGGTGTTTTCAGCACTCCACAGTTAATTTGATATGAGAAAACTGCGATATCTTCGGTTTCGTTGGGTTCCAGCTGAGATATGCATTTTCTGTGATAATCTTCGTGATTCTGCTGTTACAAGTGTGCAGAATCACCGAAATCGCTGTTTTCGTGCTTTTGAATGCGAAAAACACGTTTCCGGGTGCTTTTCAGCGCTCCACAGTGCGTTTGACATGCGTAAACTGCGATATCTTCGGTATCGTTGGGTTTCCAGATGAGATATGCATTTTTTACGATAATCTCGAATATTCTTCTGTGGGAAGTATGCAGAATCACCGAAATCGCTGTTTTGGTGCTATTGAATGCGAAAAACACGTTTTCTGGTGTTTTCAGCACTCCACAATGCGTTTGATATGCGAAAACTGCGATATTTTCGGTTTCGTTGGGTTCCCACTGAGATATGCATTTTCTGTGATAATGTTCATGATTCTGCTGTTACAAGTGTGCAGAATCACCGAAATCGCAGTTTTTGTGCTATTGAATGCGAAAAACACGTTTCCTGGTGTTTTCAGCACTCCACAGTGCGTTTGGTATGCGGAAACCCGCGATGTCTTCGTTTTCGTGGGGTTGCCAGCTGAGACATGCATTTTTTACGATAATCTTTGAGTTTCTTCTGCCAGAATTATGCAGAATCACCGAAATCGCTGTTTTCGTGCTATTGAATGCGAAAAACACGTTTTCTGGTGTTTTCAGCACTCCACAGATAGTTTGATATGCGGAAACTGCGATGTCTTTGTTTTCGTGGGGTTGCCAGCTGAGACATGCATTTTTTTCGATAATCTTTGACTTTCTTCTGTGGGAAGTATGCAGAATCACCGCAGTCGCTGTTTTCGTGCTATTGAATGCGAAAAACACCTTTTCTGGTGTTTTCAGCACTCCACAGTGCGTTTGATATGCGGAAACTGCGATGTCTTCGTTTTCGTGGGGTTGCCAGCTGAGACATGCATTTTTTACGATAATCTTTGAGTTTCTTCAGCCAGAAGTATGCTGAACCACCGAAATCGCTGTTTTCGTGCTATTGAATGCGAAAAACACGTTTTCTGGTGATTTCCACACTCCACAGTGCGTTTGATATGCGGAAACTGCGATATTTTCGGTTTCGTTGGGTTCCAGCTGAGATATGCATTTTCTGTAATAATCTTCATGATTCTGCTGTTACAAGTGTGCAGAATCACCGAAATCGCTGTTTTCGTGCTATTGAATGCGAAAAACACGTTTCCGGGTGCTTTTCAGCGCTCCACAGTGCGTTTGATATGCGGAAACTGCGATATCTTCGTTTTCTTGGGGATTCCAGCTGAGACTTGCATTTTCTACGATAATCTTGGATATTCCTCTGTGAGAAGTATGCAGAATCACCGAAATCGCTGTTTTCGTGCTATTGAATTCGAACAACACGTTTTCTGGTGTTTTCAGCACTCCACAGTGCGTTTGATATGCGGAAACTGCGATATCTTCGGTTTCGTTGGGTTTCCAGCTGAGATATCCATTCTCTACGATAATCTTCGAGTTTCTTCTGTGACAAATGTGCAGAATCACCGAAAACGCTGTTTTCGTGCTATTGAATGCGAAAAACACGTTTCCTGGTGTTTTCAGCGCCCCACAGTGCGTTTGACATGCGGAAACTGCGATATCTTCGGTTTCGTTGGGTTTCCAGCTGAGATAGGCATTTTCAGAGATAATCTTCATGATTCTTCTGTGGCAAGTGTGCAGAATCACCGAAATCGCTGTTGTCGTGCTATTGAATGCGAAAAACACGTTTCCTGGTGTTTTCAGCACTGCACAGTGCGTTTGATATGCGAAAACTGCGATATTTTCGGTTCCGTTGGGTTTCCAGCTGAGATATGCATTTTCTGTAATAATCTTCATGATTCTGCTGTTACAAGTGTGCAGAATCACCGAAATCGCTGTTTTCGTGCTATTGAATGCGAAAAACACGTTTCCGGGTGCTTTTCAGCGCTCCACAGTGCGTTTGATATGCGGAAACTGCGATATCTTCGTTTTCTTGGGGATTCCAGCTGAGACTTGCATTTTCTACGATAATCTTGGATATTCCTCTGTGAGAAGTATGCAGAATCACCGAAATCGCTGTTTTCGTGCTATTGAATGCGAACAACACGTTTTCTGGTGTTTTCAGCACTCCACAGTGCGTTTGATATGCAGAACCTGCGATATCTTCGGTTTCGTTGGGTTTCCAGCTGAGATATGCATTTTCAGTGATAATCTTCATGATTCTTCTGTGGCAAGTGTGCAGAATCACCGAAATCGCTGTTTTCGTGCTATTGAATGCGAAAAACACGTTTTCTGGTGTTTTCAGCACTCCACAGTGCGTTTGATATGCGGAAACTGCGATATCTTCGGTTTCGTTGGGTTTCCAGCTGAGATATGCATTTTCAGTGATAATCTTCATGATTCTTCTGTGGCAAGTGTGCAGAATCACCGAAATCGCTGTTTTCGTGCTATTGCATGCGAAAAACACGTTTCCGGGTGCTTTTCAGCGCTCCACAGTGCGTTTGACATGCATAAAATGCGATATTTTCGGTTTCGTTGGGTTCCAACTGAGATATGCATTTTCTGTGATAATCTTCATGATTCTGCTGTTACAAGTGTGCAGAATCACCGAAATCGCTGTTTTCGTGCTATTGATTGCGAAAAACACGTTTCCTGGTGTTTTCAGCACTCCACAGTGCGTTTGATATGCGGAAACTGCGATGTCTTCGTTTTCGTGGGGTTGCCAGCTGAGACATGCATTTTCTACGATAATCTTTGAGTGTCTTCTGCCAGAAGTATGCAGAATCACCGAAATCGCTGTTTTCGTGCTATTGAATGCGAAAAACACGTTTCCGGTTGCTTTTCAGCGCTCCACAGTGCGTCTGACATGCGGAAACTGCGATGTCTTCGTTTTCGTGGGGTTGCCAGCTGAGACATGCATTTTTTACGATAATCTTTGAGTTTCTTCTGCCAGAAGTATGCAGAATCACCGAAATCGCGGTTTTCGTGCTATTGAATGCGAACAACACGTTTTCTGGTGTTTTCAGCACTCCACAGTGCGTTTGATATGCGGAAACTGCGATATCTTCGGTTTTGTTGGGTTTCCAGCTGAGATATGCATTTTCAGTGATAATCTTCATGATTCTTCTGTGGCAAGTGTGCAGAATCACCGAAATCGCTGTTTTCGTGCTATTGAATGCGAAAAACACGTTTCCGGGTGCGTTTCAGCGCTCCACAGTGCGTTTGATATGCGTAAACTGCGATATCTTCGGTATCGTTGGGTTTCCAGATGAGATATGCATTTTTTACGATAACCTCGGATATTCTTCTGTGGGAAGTATGCAGAATCACCGAAATCGCTGTTTTCGTGCTATTGAATGCGAAAAACACGTTTCCGGGTGCGTTTCAGCGCTCCACAGTGCGTTTGATATGCGTAAACTGCGATATCTTCGGTATCGTTGGGTTTCCAGATGAGATATGCATTTTTTACGATAACCTCGGATATTCTTCTGTGGGAAGTATGCAGAATCACCGAAATCGCTGTTTTCGTGCTATTGAATGCGAACAACACGTTTTCTGGTGTTTTCAGCACTCCACAGTGCGTTTGATATGCAGAAACTGCGATATCTTCGGTTTCGTTGGGTTTCCAGCTGAGATATGCATTTTCAGTGATAATCTTCATGATTCTTCTGTGGCAAGTGTGCAGAATCACCGAAATCGCTGTTTTCGTGCTATTGAATGCGAAAAACACGTTTTCTGGTGTTTTCAGCACTCCACAGTGCGTTTGATATGCGGAAACTGCGATATCTTCGGTTTCGTTGGGTTTCCAGCTGAGATATGCATTTTCAGTGATAATCTTCATGATTCTTCTGTGGCAAGTGTGCAGAATCACCGAAATCGCTGTTTTCGTGCTATTGCATGCGAAAAACACGTTTCCGGGTGCTTTTCAGCGCTCCACAGTGCGTTTGACATGCATAAAATGCGATATTTTCGGTTTCGTTGGGTTCCAACTGAGATATGCATTTTCTGTGATAATCTTCATGATTCTGCTGTTACAAGTGTGCAGAATCACCGAAATCGCTGTTTTCGTGCTATTGATTGCGAAAAACACGTTTCCTGGTGTTTTCAGCACTCCACAGTGCGTTTGATAATGGGAAACTGCGATGTCTTCGTTTTCGTGGGGTTGCCAGCTGAGACATGCATTTTCTACGATAATCTTTGAGTGTCTTCTGCCAGAAGTATGCAGAATCACCGAAATCGCTGTTTTCGTGCTATTGAATGCGAAAAACACGTTTCCGGTTGCTTTTCAGCGCTCCACAGTGCGTCTGACATGCGGAAACTGCGATGTCTTCGTTTTCGTGGGGTTGCCAGCTGAGACATGCATTTTTTACGATAATCTTTGAGTTTCTTCTGCCAGAAGTATGCAGAATCACCGAAATCGCGGTTTTCGTGCTATTGAATGCGAACAACACGTTTTCTGGTGTTTTCAGCACTCCACAGTGCGTTTGATATGCGGAAACTGCGATATCTTCGGTTTTGTTGGGTTTCCAGCTGAGATATGCATTTTCAGTGATAATCTTCATGATTCTTCTGTGGCAAGTGTGCAGAATCACCGAAATCGCTGTTTTCGTGCTATTGAATGCGAAAAACACGTTTCCGGGTGCGTTTCAGCGCTCCACAGTGCGTTTGATATGCGTAAACTGCGATATCTTCGGTATCGTTGGGTTTCCAGATGAGATATGCATTTTTTACGATAACCTCGGATATTCTTCTGTGGGAAGTATGCAGAATCACCGAAATCGCTGTTTTCGTGCTATTGAATGCGAAAAACACGTTTCCGGGTGCGTTTCAGCGCTCCACAGTGCGTTTGATATGCGTAAACTGCGATATCTTCGGTATCGTTGGGTTTCCAGATGAGATATGCATTTTTTACGATAACCTCGGATATTCTTCTGTGGGAAGTATGCAGAATCACCGAAATCGCTGTTTTCGTGCTATTGAATGCGAAAAACACGTTTTCTGGTGTTTTCAGCACTCCACAGTGCGTTTGATATGCGGAAACTGCGATATCTTCGGTTTCGTTGGGTTTCCAGCTGAGATATGCATTTTCACTGATAATCTGCATGATTCTTCTGTGGCAAGTGTGCAGAATCACCGAAATCGCTGTTTACGTGCTATTGAATGCGAAAAACACGTTTTCTGGTGTTTTCAGCACTCCACAGTGCGTTTGATATGCGAAAACTGCGATATTTTCGGTTTCGTTGGGTTCCAACTGAGATATGCATTTTCTGTGATAATCTTCATGATTCTGCTGTTACAAGTGTGCAGAATCACCGATATCGCTGTTTTCGTGCTATTGAATGCGAAAAACACGTTTCCTGGTGTTTTCAGCACTCCACAGTGCGTTTGATATGCGGAAACTGCGATGTCTTCGTTTTCGTGGGGTTGCCGGCTGAGACATGCATTTTTTACGATAATCTTTGAGTTTCTTCTGTGGGAAGTATGCAGAATCACCGAAATCGCTGTTTTCGTGCTATTGAATGCGAAAAACACGTTTTCTGGTGTTTTCAGCACTCCACAGTGCTTTTGATATGCGAAAACTGCGATATTTTCGGTTTCGTTGGGTTCCAACTGAGATATTGATTTTCTGTGATAATGTTTATGATTCTGCTGTTACAAGTGTGCAGAATCACCGAAATCGCTGTTTTCGTGCTATTGAATGCGAAAAACACGTTTCCTGGTGTGTTCAGCACTCCACAGTGCGTTTACATGCGTAAACTGCGATATCTTCGGTTTCGTTAGGTTTCCAGCTGAGATATGCATTTTCAGTGATAATCTTCATGATTCTGCTTTTACAAGTGTGCAGAATCACCGAAGTCGCTGTTTTCGTGCTACTGAATGCGAAAAACACGTTTCCTGGTGCTTTCAGCACTCCACAGTGCGTTTGATATGCGGACACTGCGATGTCTTCGTTTTCGTGGGGTTGCCAGCTGAGACATGCATTTTCTACGATAATCTTTGAGTTTCTTCTACCAGAAGTATGCAGAATCACCGAAATCGGTGTTTTCGTGCTATTGAATGCGAAAAACACAATTCCGGGTGCTTTTCAGCGCTCCACAGTGCGTTCGATATGCGGAAACAGCGATATCTTCGTTTTCGTGGGGATTCTGTAACGTCGGCCATACCGACGACTCCCTACCTTACCCTCTATTCTGCACGATCACTACATTACCATTTACCTATAATCAATTAGCACGCATACATCCGTAGTCGCTAAGCTAATAACCTTAAGCACCAACCACAGCTATCTCATCCCTCGACTCAATTCCTAGAACGCTCCGTCAGCTTGTTCCATCCCAATCTTCCAACTCCTATCTTCCTTCAAATTACCCAGAGTCAGCAGTCCCACGCTCGCTCGCGCTATCTCTCCCGAGGTATGCGGAGTCAGCAGTCCCACGCTCGCTTATCCTTACCATTACCACACCCCTCATCCATATCCGACTACTATAAAGATAGCTCCGCAACGCCCAGTCGAAGAAGTTCCACTCCGGAACTCCCGGATTACACATCGCGTTTCTACATCGTTACTATTTCCAAGTATTTCTATTTCCAAGCGTTACTATTTCATTGTATTCCTATATCTTATATTATATTATTATTTCCATATTCAATTGTATTCTATATCTTATATAACCTACATCGTGAAGTATATTATAGTGATTATTAATATTACAATTCCATATTTAATTCTTATAACCCATTATCAAAGTGCGCGATTCACATACCAACCGCTACGCTACTATCATCTAGCCTGCAGCAACGAGGAGTTACAGTGCAGTGCCATCGTGAGATTGAGGTAAGCCATTACGACATTTTTATCAATAACCGAGAGTCCCCGTTAGACGCAGACGCACGAGCTGCGTGAACGTTAAAGAACGGCATTTTAGTGCGCGATCCTCGACATTTGCCAATCCGCGCAGTCTGGGACGTGACAATTCCAGCTGAGACTTGCATTTTCTACGATAATCTTGGATATTCCTCTGTGAGAAGTATGCAGAATCACCGAAATCGCTGTTTTCGTGCTATTGAATGCGAACAACACGTTTTCCGGTGTTTTCAGCACTCCACAGTGCGTTTGATATGCGGAAACTGCGACATCTTCGGTTTCGTTGGGTTTCCAGCTGAGATATGCATTTTCAGTGATAATCTTCATGATTCTTCTGTGGCAAGTGTGCAGAATCACCGAAATCGCTGTTTTCGTGCTATTGAATGCGAAAAACACGTTTCCTGGTGTTTTCAGCACTCCACAGTGCGTTTGATATGCGTAAACTGCGATATTTTCGGTTTCGTTGGGTTCCAACTGAGATATGCATTTTCTGTGATAATGTTCATGATTCTGCTGTTACAAGTGTGCAGAATCACCGAAATCGCAGTTTTCGTGCTATTGAATGCGAAAAACACGTTTCCTGGTGTTTTCAGCACTCCACAGTGCGTTTGATATGCGGAAACTGCGATAACTTCGGTATCGTTGGGTTTCCAGATGAGATATGCATTTTTTACGATAATCTCGGTTATTCTTCTGTGGGAAGTATGCAGAATCACCGAAATTGCTGTTTTCGTGCTATTGAATGCGAAAAACACGTTTTCTGGTGATTTCAGCACTCCACAGTGCGTTTGATATGCGAAAACTGCGATATTTTCGGTTTCGTTGTGTTCCAACTGAGATATGCATTTTCTGTGATAATGTTCATGATTCTGCTGTTACAAGTGTGCAGAATCACCGAAATCGCTGTTTTCGTGCTATTGAATGCGAAAAACACGTTTCCTGGTGTGTTCAGCACTCCACAGTGCGTTTACATGCGTAAACTGCGATATCTTCGGTTTCGTTAGGTTTCCAGCTGAGATATGCATTTTCAGTGATAATCTTCATGATTCTGCTTTTACAAGTGTGCAGAATCACCGAAGTCGCTGTTTTCGTGCTACTGAATGCGAAAAACACGTTTCCTGGTGCTTTCAGCACTCCACAGTGCGTTTGATATGCGGACACTGCGATGTCTTCGTTTTCGTGGGGTTGCCAGCTGAGACATGCATTTTCTACGATAATCTTTGAGTTTCTTCTGCCAGAAGTATGCAGAATCACCGAAATCGCTGTTTTCGTGCTATTGAATGCGAAAAACACGTTTTCTGGTGTTTTCAGCACTCCACAGTTAGTTTGATATGCGAAAACTGCGATATTTTCGGCTACGTTGTGTTTCCAGCTGAGATATCCATTCTCTATGATAATCTTCATGATTCTGCTGTTACAAGTGTGCAGAATCACCGAAATCGCTGTTTTCGTGCTATTGAATGCGAAGAACACGTTTCCGGGTGCTTTTCAGCGCTCCACAGTGCGTTCGATATGCGGAAACAGCGATATCTTCGTTTTCGTGGGGATTCTGTAACGTCGGCCATACCGACGACTCCCTACCTTACCCTCTATTCTGCACGATCACAACATTACCATTTACCTATAATCAATTAGCACGCATATATCCGTAGTCGCTTAGCTAATAACCTTAAGCACCAACCACAGCTATCTCATCCCTCGACTCAATTCCTAGAACGCACCGTCAGCTTGTTCCATCCCAATCCTCCAACTCCTATCTTCCTTCAAATTACCCTGAGTCAGCAGTCCCACGCTCGCTCGCGCTATCTCTCCCGAGGTATGCGGAGTCAGCAGTCCCACGCTCGCTTATCCTTAAGATTACCACACCCCTCATCCATATCCGACTACTATAAAGATAGCTCCGCAACGCCCAGTCGAAGAAGTTCCACTCCGGAACTCCCGGATTACACATCGCGTTTCTACATCGTTACTATTTCCAAGTATTTCTATTTCCAAGCGTTACTATTTCATTGTATTCCTATATCTTATATTATATTATTATTTCCATATTCAATTGTATTCTATATCTTATATAACCTACATCGTGAAGTATATTATAGTGATTATTAATATTACAATTCCATATTTAATTCTTATAACCCATTATCAAAGTGCGCGATTCACATACCAACCGCTACGCTACTATCATCTAGCCTGCAGCAACGAGGAGTTACAGTGCAGTGCCATCGTGAGATTGAGGTAAGCCATTACGACATTTTTATCAATAACCGAGAGTCCCCGTTAGACGCAGACGCACGAGCTGCGTGAACGTTAAAGAACGGCATTTTAGTGCGCGATCCTCGACATTTGCCAATCCGCGCAGTCTGGGACGTGACAATTCCAGCTGAGACTTGCATTTTCTACGATAATCTTGGATATTCCTCTGTGAGAAGTATGCAGAATCACCGAAATCGCTGTTTTCGTGCTATTGAATGCGAACAACACGTTTTCCGGTGTTTTCAGCACTCCACAGTGCGTTTGATATGCGGAAACTGCGACATCTTCGGTTTCGTTGGGTTTCCAGCTGAGATATGCATTTTCAGTGATAATCTTCATGATTCTTCTGTGGCAAGTGTGCAGAATCACCGAAATCGCTGTTTTCGTGCTATTGAATGCGAAAAACACGTTTCCTGGTGTTTTCAGCACTCCACAGTGCGTTTGATATGCGTAAACTGCGATATTTTCGGTTTCGTTGGGTTCCAACTGAGATATGCATTTTCTGTGATAATGTTCATGATTCTGCTGTTACAAGTGTGCAGAATCACCGAAATCGCAGTTTTCGTGCTATTGAATGCGAAAAACACGTTCCTGGTGTTTTCAGCACTCCACAGTGCGTTTGATATGCGGAAACTGCGATATCTTCGGTATCGTTGGGTTTCCAGATGAGATATGCATTTTTTACGATAATCTCGGTTATTCTTCTGTGGGAAGTATGCAGAATCACCGAAATTGCTGTTTTCGTGCTATTGAATGCGAAAAACACGTTTTCTGGTGTTTTCAGCACTCCACAGTGCGTTTGATATGCGAAAACTGCGATATTTTCGGTTTCGTTGGGTTCCAACTGAGATATGCATTTTCTGTGATAATGTTCATGATTCTGCTGTTACAAGTGTGCAGAATCACCGAAATCGCTGTTTTCGTGCTATTGAATGCGAAAAACACGATTCCTGGTGTGTTCAGCACTCCACAGTGCGTTTACATGCGTAAACTGCGATATCTTCGGCTTCGTTAGGTTTCCAGCTGAGATATGCATTTTCAGTGATAATCTTCATGATTCTGCTTTTACAAGTGTGCAGAATCACCGAAGTCGCTGTTTTCGTGCTACTGAATGCGAAAAACACGTTTCCGGGTGCTTTTCAGCGCCCCACAGTGCGTGTGACATGCGGAAACTGCGATATCTTCGGTTTCGTTGGGTTTCCAGCTGAGATAGGCATTTTCAGTGATAATCTACATGATTCTTCTGTGACAAGTGTGCAAAATCACCGAAATCGCTGTTTTCGTGCTATTGAATGCGAAAAACACGTTTCCGGGTGCTTTTCAGCGCCCCACAGTGCGTGTGACATGCGGAAACTGCGATATCTTCGGTTTCGTTGGGTTTCCAGCTGAGATAGGCATTTTCAGTGATAATCTACATGATTCTTCTGTGACAAGTGTGCAAAATCACCGAAATCGCTGTTTTCGTGCTATTGAATGCGAAAAACACGTTTCCGGGTGCTTTTCAGCGCCCCACAGTGCGTGTGACATGCGGAAACTGCGATATTTTCGGTTTCGTTGGGTTCCAGCTGAGATATGCATTTTCTGTAATAATCTTCATGATTCTGCTGTTACAAGTGTGCAGAATACCGAAATCGCTGTTTTCGTGCTATTGAATGCGAAAAACACGATTCCTGGTGTGTTCAGCACTCCACAGTGCGTTTACATGCGTAAACTGCGATATCTTCGGCTTCGTTAGGTTTCCAGCTGAGATATGCATTTTCAGTGATAATCTTCATGATTCTGCTTTTACAAGTGTGCAGAATCACCGAAATCGCTGTTTTCGTGCTATTGAATGCGAAAAACACGTTTCCGGGTGCTTTTCAGCGCTCCACAGTGCGTTTGATATGCGGAAACTGCGATATCTTCGTTTTCTTGGGGATTCCAGCTGAGACTTGCATTTTCTACGATAATCTTGGATATTCCTCTGTGAGAAGTATGCAGAATCACCGAAATCGCTGTTATCGTGCTATTGAATGCGAACAACACGTTTTCTGGTGTTTTCAGCACTCCACAGTGCGTTTGATATGCGGAAACTGCGATATCTTCGGTTTCGTTGGGTTTCCAGCTGAGATATGCATTTTCAGTGATAATCTTCATGATTCTGCTGTTACAAGTGTGCAGAATCACCGAAATCGCTGTTTTCGTCCTATTGAATGCAAACAACACGTTTTCTGGTGTTTTCAGCACTCCACAGTGCGTTTGATATGCGGAAACTGCGCTATCTTCGGATTCGTTGGGTTTCCAGCTGAGATATGCATTTTCAGTGATAATCTTCATGATTCTTCTGTGGCAAGTGTGCAGAATCACCGAAATCGCTGTTTTCGTGCTATTGAATGCGAAAAACACGTTTCCGGTTGCTTTTCAGCGCTCCACAGTGCGTCTGACATGCGGAAACTGCGATGTCTTCGTTTTCGTGGGGTTGCCAGCTGAGACTTGCATTTTCTACGATAATCTTGGATATTCCTCTGTGAGAAGTATGCAGAATCACCGAAATCGCTGTTATCGTGCTATTGAATGCGAACAACACGTTTTCTGGTGTTTTCAGCACTCCACAGTGCGTTTGATATGCGGAAACTGCGATATCTTCGGTTTCGTTGGGTTTCCAGCTGAGATAGGCATTTTCAGTGATAATCTACATGATTCTTCTGTGACAAGTGTGCAAAATCACCGAAATCGCTGTTTTCGTGCTATTGAATGCGAAAAACACGTTTCCGGGTGCGTTTCAGCGCTCCACAGTGCGTTTGATATGCGTAAACTGCGATATCTTCGGTATCGTTGGGTTTCCAGATGAGATATGCATTTTTTACGATAACCTCGGATATTCTTCTGTGGGAAGTATGCAGAATCACCGAAATCGCTGTTTTCGTGCTATTGAATGCGAACAACACGTTTTCTGGTGTTTTCAGCACTCCACAGTGCGTTTGATATGCGGAAACTGCGATATCTTCGGTTTCGTTGGGTTTCCAGCTGAGATATGCATTTTCACTGATAATCTGCATGATTCTTCTGTGGCAAGTGTGCAGAATCACCGAAATCGCTGTTTACGTGCTATTGAATGCGAAAAACACGTTTTCTGGTGTTTTCAGCACTCCACAGTGCGTTTGATATGCGAAAACTGCGATATTTTCGGTTTCGTTGGGTTCCAACTGAGATATGCATTTTCTGTGATAATCTTCATGATTCTGCTGTTACAAGTGTGCAGAATCACCGATATCGCTGTTTTCGTGCTATTGAATGCGAAAAACACGTTTCCTGGTGTTTTCAGCACTCCACAGTGCGTTTGATATGCGGAAACTGCGATGTCTTCGTTTTCGTGGGGTTGCCAGCTGAGACATGCATTTTTTACGATAATCTTTGAGTTTCTTCTGCCAGAAGTATGCAGAATCACCGAAATCGCTGTTTTCGTGCTATTGAATGCGAAAAACACGTTTTCTGGTGTTTTCAGCACTCCACAGATAGTTTGATATGCGGAAACTGCGATGTCTTTGTTTTCGTGGGGTTGCCAGCTGAGACATGCATTTTTTACGATAATCTTTGACTTTCTTCTGTGGGAAGTATGCAGAATCACCGAAATCGCTGTTTTCGTGCTATTGAATGCGAAAAACACGTTTTCTGGTGTTTTCATCACTCCACAGTGCGTTTGATATGCGAAAACTGCGATATTTTCGGTTTCGTTGGGTTCCAACTGAGATATGCATTTTCTGTGATAATCTTCATGATTCTGCTGTTACAAGTGTGCAGAATCACCGAAATCGCTGTTTTCGTGCTATTGATTGCGAAAAACACGTTTCCTGGTGTTTTCAGCACTCCACAGTGCGTTTGATATGCGGAAACTGCGATGTCTTCGTTTTCGTGGGGTTGCCAGCTGAGACATGCATTTTCTACGATAATCTTTGAGTTTCTTCTGCCAGAAGTATGCAGAATCACCGAAATCGCTGTTTTCGTGCTATTGAATGCGAAAAACACGTTTCCTGGTGTTTTCAACAATCCACAGTGCGTTTGAAATGCGGAAACAGCGATATCTTCGGTTACGTTGAGTTTCCAGCAGAGATATGCATTCTCTACGATATTCTTCGAGTTTCTTCTGTGACAAATGTGCAGAATCACCGAAAACGCTGTTTTCGTGCTATTGAATCCGAAAAACACGTTTCCGGGTGCTTTTCAGCGCCCCACAGTACGTTTGACATGCGGAAACTGCGATATCTTCGGTTTCGTTGGGTTTCCAGCTGAGATAGGCATTTTCAGTGATAATCTTCATGATTCTGCTGTTACAAGTGTGCAGAATCACCGAAATCGCTGTTTTCGTGCTATTGAATGCGAAAAACTCATTTCTGGGTGCTTTCAGCACTCCACAGTGCGTTTGATAAGCGGAAACTGCGATGTCGTCGTATTCGTGGGGTTGCCAGCTGAGACATGCATTTTCTACGATAATCTTGGATATTCCTCTTTGAGAAGTATGCAGAATCACCGAAATCGCTGTTTTCGTGCTATTGAATGCGACAACACGTTTTCTGGTGTTTTCAGCACTCCACAGTGCGTTTGATATGCGGAAACTGCGATGTCTTCGGATTCGTTGGGTTTCCAGCTGAGATATGCATTTTCAGTGATAATCTTCATGATTCCTCTGTGGCAAGTGTGCAGAATCACCGAAATCGCTGTTTTCGTGCTATTGAATGCGAAAAACACGTTTCCGGGTGCGTTTCAGCGCTCCACAGTGCGTTTGATATGCGTAAACTGCGATATCTTCGGTATCGTTGGGTTTCCAGATGAGATATGCATTTTTTACGATCATCTCGGATATTCTTCTGTGGGAAGTATGCAGAATCACCGAAATCGCTGTTTTCGTGCTATTGAATGCGAAAAACACGTTTTCTGGTGTTTTCAGCACTCCACAGTGCGTTTGATATGCGAAAACTGCGATATTTTCGGTTTCGTTGGGTTCCAACTGAGATATGCATTTTCTGTGATAATCTTCATGATTCTGCTGTTACAAGTGTGCAGAATCACCGAAATCGCTGTTTTCGTGCTATTGATTGCGAAAAACCCGTTTCCTGGTGTTTTCAGCACTCCACAGTGCGTTTGATATGCGGAAACTGCGATGTCTTCGGATTCGTTGGGTTTCCAGCTGAGATATGCATTTTCAGTGATAATCTTCATGATTCTTCTGTGGCAAGTGTGCAGAATCACCGAAATCGCTGTTTTCGTGCTATTGAATGCGAAAAACACGTTTCCGGGTGCGTTTCAGCGCTCCACAGTGCGTTTGATATGCGTAAACTGCGATATCTTCGGTATCGTTGGGTTTCCAGATGAGATATGCATTTTTTACGATAACCTCGGATATTCTTCTGTGGGAAGTATGCAGAATCACCGAAATCGCTGTTTTCGTGCTATTGAATGCGAAAAACACGTTTTCTGGTGTTTTCAGCACTCCACAGATAGTTTGATATGCGGAAACTGCTATGTCTTTGTTTTCGTGGGGTTGCCAGCTGAGACATGCATTTTTTACGATAATCTTTGACTTTCTTCTGTGGGAAGTATGCAGAATCACCGAAATCGCTGTTTTCGTGCTATTGAATGCGAAAAACACGTTTTCTGGTGTTTTCAGCACTCCACAGTGCGTTTGACATGCATAAACTGCGATATTTTCGGTATCGTTGGGTTCCAACTGAGATATGCATTTTCTGTGATAATCTTCATGATTCTGCTGTTACAAGTGTGCAGAATCACCGAAATCGCTGTTTTCGTGCTATTGATTGCGAAAAACACGTTTCCTGTTGTTTTCAGCACTCCACAGTGCGTTTGATATGCGGAAACTGCGATGTCTTCGTTTTCGTGGGGTTGCCAGCTGAGACATGCATTTTCTACGATAATCTTTGAGTTTCTTCTGCCAGAAGTATGCAGAATCACCGAAATCGCTGTTTTCGTGCTATTGAATGCGAAAAACACGTTTCCTGGTGTTTTCAACAATCCACAGTGCGTTTGAAATGCGGAAACAGCGATATCTTCGGTTACGTTGAGTTTCCAGCAGAGATATGCATTCTCTACGATATTCTTCGAGTTTCTTCTGTGACAAATGTGCAGAATCACCGAAAACGCTGTTTTCGTGCTATTGAATGCGAAAAACACGTTTCCGGGTGCTTTTCAGCGCCCCACAGTACGTTTGACATGCGGAAACTGCGATATCTTCGGTTTCGTTGGGTTTCCAGCTGAGATAGGCATTTTCAGTGATAATCTTCATGATTCTGCTGTTACAAGTGTGCAGAATCACCGAAATCGCTGTTTTCGTGCTATTGAATGCGAAAAACTCGTTTCCGGGTGCTTTCAGCACTCCACAGTGCGTTTGATATGCGGAAACTGCGATGTCGTCGTATTCGTGGGGTTGCCAGCTGAGACATGCATTTTCTACGATAATCTTGGATATTCCTCTTTGAGAAGTATGCAGAATCACCGAAATCGCTGTTTTCGTGCTATTGAATGCGAAAAACACGTTTTCTGGTGTTTTCAGCACTCCACAGTGCGTTTGATATGCGGAAACTGCGATGTCTTCGTTTTCGTGGGGTTGCCAGCTGAGACATGCATTTTTTACGATAATCTTTGAGTTTCTTCAGCCAGAAGTATGCAGAATCACCGAAATCGCTGTTTTCGTGCTATTGAATGCGAAAAACACGTTTCCGGGTGCTTTTCAGCGCTCCACAGTGCGTTTAGTATGCGGAAACTGCGATATCTTCGTTTTCTTGGGGATTCCAGCTGAGAATTGCATTTTCTACGATAATCTTGGATATTCCTCTGTGAGAAGTATGCAGAATCACCGAAATCGCTGTTTTCGTGCTATTGAATGCGAAGAACACGTTTTCTGGTGTTTTCAGCACTCCACAGTGCGTTTGATATGCGGAAACTGCGATACCTTCGGTTTCGTTGGGTTTCCAGCTGAGATATGCATTTTCAGTGATAATCTTCATGATTCTTCTGTGGCAAGTTTGCAGAATCACCGAAATCGCTGTTTTCGTGCTATTGAATGCGAACAACACGTTTTCTGGTGTTTTCAGCACTCCACAGTGCGTTTGATATGCGGAAACTGCGATGTCTTCGTTTTCGTGGGGTTGCCAGCTGAGACATGCATTTTTTACGATAATCTTTGAGTTTCTTCTGCCAGAAGTATGCAGAATCACCGAAATCGCTGTTTTCGTGCTATTGATTGCGAAAAACACGTTTCCTGGTGTTTTCAGCACTCCACAGTGCGTTTGATATGCGGAAACTGCGATGTCTTCGGATTCGTTGGGTTTCCAGCTGAGATATGCATTTTCAGTGATAATCTTCATGATTCTTCTGTGGCAAGTGTGCAGAATCACCGAAATCGCTGTTTTCGTGCTATTGAATGCGAAAAACACGTTTTCTGGTGATTTCAGCACTCCACAGATAGTTTGATATGCGGAAACTGCGATGTCTTTGTTTTCGTGGGGTTGCCAGCTGAGACATGCATTTTTTACGATAATCTTTGACTTTCTTCTGTGGGAAGTATGCAGAATCACCGAAATCGCTGTTTTCGTGCTATTGAATGCGAAAAACACGTTTTCTGGTGTTTTCAGCACTCCACAGTGCGTTTGATATGCGAAAACTGCGATATTTTCGGTTTCGTTGGGTTCCAACTGAGATATGCATTTTCTGTGATAATCTTCATGATTCTGCTGTTACAAGTGTGCAGAATCACCGAAATCGCTGTTTTCGTGCTATTGAATGCGAAAAACACGTTTCCGGGTGCTTTTCAGCGCTCCACAGTGCGTTTGACATGCATAAACTGCGATATTTTCGGTATCGTTGGGTTCCAACTGAGATATGCATTTTCTGTGATAATCTTCATGATTCTGCTGTTACAAGTGTGCAGAATCACCGAAATCGCTGTTTTCGTGCTATTGATTGCGAAAAACACGTTTCCTGGTGTTTTCAGCACTCCACAGTGCGTTTGATATGCGGAAACTGCGATGTCTTCGTTTTCGTGGGGTTGCCAGCTGAGACATGCATTTTCTACGATAATCTTTTAGTTTCTTCTGCCAGAAGTATGCAGAATCACCGAAATCGCTGTTTTCGTGCTATTGAATGCGAAAAACACGTTTCCTGGTGTTTTCAACAATCCACAGTGCGTTTGAAATGCGGAAACAGCTATATCTTCGGTTACGTTGAGTTTCCAGCAGAGATATGCATTTTCACTGATAATCTGCATGATTCTGCTGTTACAAGTGTGCAGAATCACCGAAATCGCTGTTTTGGTGCTATTGAATGCGAAAAACACGTTTCCGGGTGCTTTTCAGCGCCCCACAGTACGTTTGACATGCGGAAACTGCGATATCTTCGGTTTCGTTGGGTTTCCAGCTGAGATAGGCATTTTCAGTGATAATCTTCATGATTCTGCTGTTACAAGTGTGCAGAATCACCGAAATCGCTGTTTTCGTGCTATTGAATGCGAAAAACTCGTTTCCGGGTGCTTTCAGCACTCCACAGTGCGTTTGATATGCGGAAACTGCGATGTCGTCGTATTCGTGGGGTTGCCAGCTGAGACATGCATTTTCTACGATAATCTTGGATATTCCTCTTTGAGAAGTATGCAGAATCACCGAAATCGCTGTTTCTGTGCTATTGAATGCGACAACACGTTTTCTGGTGTTTTCAGCACTCCACAGTGCGTTTGATATGCGGAAACTGCGATATCTTCGATTTCGTTGGGTTTCCAGCTGAGATATGCATTTTCTGTGATAATGTTCATGATTCTGCTGTTACAAGTGTGCAGAATCACCGAAATCGCTGTTTTCGTTCTATTGAATCTGAGAAACACGTTTCCTGGTGTTTTCAGCACTCCACAGTGCGTTTGATATGCGGAAACTGCGATGTCTTCGTTTTCGTGGGGATTCCAGCTGAGACTTGCATTTTCTACGATAATCTTGGATATTCCTCTGTGAGCAGGATGCAGAATCACCGAAATCGCTGTTTTCGTGCTATTGAATGCGAACAACACGTTTTCTGGTGTTTTCAGCACTCCACAGTGCGTTTGATATGCGGAAACTGCGATATCTTCGGTTTCGTTGGGTTTCCAGCTGAGATATGCATTTTCACTGATAATCTGCATGATTCTGCTGTTACAAGTGTGCAGAATCACCGAAATCGCTGTTTTCGTGCTATTGAATGCGAAAAACACGTTTTCTGGTGTTTTCTGCACTCCACAGTGCGTTTGATATGCGGAAACAGCGATATCTTCGTTTTCGTGGGGATTCCAGCTGAGACTTGCATTTTCTACGATAATCTTGGATATTCCTCTGTGAGAAGGATGCAGAATCACCGAAATCGCTGTTTTCGTGCTATTGAATGCGAAAAACACGTTTCCGGGTGCTTTTCAGCGCTCCACAGTGCGTTTGACATGCGTAAACTGCGATATCTTCGGTATCGTTGGGTTTCCAGATGAGATATGCATTTTTTACGATAATCTCGGATATTCTTCTGTGGGAAGTATGCAGAATCACCGAAATCGCTGTTTTGGTGCTATTGAATGCGAAAAACACGTTTTCTGGTGTTTTCAGCACTCCACAGTGCGTTTGATATGCGGAAACTGCGATATCTTCGGTTTCGTTGGGTTTCCAGCTGAGATATGCATTTTCACTGATAATCTGCATGATTCTGCTGTTACAAGTGTGCAGAATCACCGAAATCGCTGTTTTCGTGCTACTGAATGCGAAAAACACGTTTCCTGCTGCTTTCAGCACTCCAAAGTGCGTTTGATATGCGAAAACTGCGATATTTTCGGTTTCGTTGGGTTCCAACTGGGATATGCATTTTCTGTGATAATGTTCATGATTCTGCTGTTACAAGTGTGCAGAATCACCGAAATCGCAGTTTTCGTGCTATTGAATGCGAGAAACACGTTTCCTGGTGTTTTCAGCACTCCACAGTGCGTTTGATATGCGGAAACTGCGATGTCTTCGTTTTCGTGGGGTTGCCAGCTGAGACATGCATTTTTTACGATAATCTTTGAGTTTCTTCTGCCAGAAGTATGCAGAATCACCGAAATCGCTGTTTTCGTGCTATTGAATTCGAAAAACACGTTTCCGGGTGCTTTTCAGCGCCCCACATTGCGTTTGACATGCGGAAACTGCGATATCTTCGGTTTCGTTGGGTTTCCAGCTGAGATAGGCATTTTCAGTGATAATCTACATGATTCTTCTGTGACAAGTGTGCAAAATCACCGAAATTGCTGTTTTCGTGCTATTGAATGCGAAAAACACGTTTCCTGGTGGTTTTAGCACTCCACAGTGCGTTTGACATGCGGAAACCGCGATATTTTCGATATCGTTGGGTTGCCAGCTGAGATAGGCATTTTCAGTGATAATCTACATGATTCTTGTGTGACAAGTGTGCAAAATCACCGAAATCGCTGTTTTCGTGCTATTGAATGCGAAAAACACGTTTCCTGGTGTTTTCAGCACTCCACAGTGCGTTTGATATGCTAAAACTGCGATATTTTCGGTTTCGTTGGGTTCCAACTGAGATATGCATTTTCTGTGATAATGTTCATGATTCTGCTGTTACAAGTGTGCAGAATCACCGAAATCGCAGTTTTCGTGCTATTGAATGCGAAAAACACGTTTCCTGGTGTTTTCAGCACTCCACAGTGCGTTTGATATGCGGAAACTGCGATGTCTTCGTTTTCGTGGGGTTGCCAGCTGAGACATGCATTTTTTACGATAATCTTTGAGTTTCTTCTGCCAGAAGTATGCAGAATCACCGAAATCGCAGTTTTCGTGCTATTGAATGCGAAAAACACGTTTCCTGGTGTTTTCAGCACTCCACAGTGCGTTTGATATGCGGAAACTGCGATGTCTTCGTTTTCGTGGGGTTGCCAGCTGAGACATGCATTTTTTACGATAATCTTTGAGTTTCTTCAGCCAGAAGTATGCAGAATCACCGAAATCGCTGTTTTCGTGCTATTGAATGCGAAAAACACGTTTCCGGGTGCTTTTCAGCGCTCCACAGTGCGTTTAGTATGCGGAAACTGCGATATCTTCGTTTTCTTGGGGATTCCAGCTGAGAATTGCATTTTCTACGATAATCTTGGATATTCCTCTGTGAGAAGTATGCAGAATCACCGAATTCGCTGTTTTCGTGCTATTGAATGCGAAGAACACGTTTTCTGGTGTTTTCAGCACTCCACAGTGCGTTTGATATGCGGAAACTGCGATACCTTCGGTTTCGTTGGGTTTCCAGCTGAGATATGCATTTTCAGTGATAATCTTCATGATTCTTCTGTGGCAAGTGTGCAGAATCACCGAAATCGCTGTTTTCGTGCTATTGAATGCGAACAACACGTTTTCTGGTGTTTTCAGCACTCCACAGTGCGTTTGATATGCGGAAACTGCGATGTCTTCGTTTTCGTGGGGTTGCCAGCTGTGACATGCATTTTTTACGATAATCTTTGAGTTTCTTCTGCCAGAAGTATGCAGAATCACCGAAATCGCTGTTTTCGTGCTATTGAATGCGAAAAACACGTTTTCTGGTGTTTTCCGCACTCCACAGCGCTTTTGATATGCGAAAACTGCGATGTCTTCGTTTTCGTGGGGTTGCCAGCTGAGACATGCATTTTTTACGATAATCTTTGAGTTTCTTCTGCCAGAAGTATGCAGAATCACCGAAATCGCTGTTTTCGTGCTATTGAATGCGAAAAACACGTTTTCTGGTGTTTTCAGCACTCCACAGATAGTTTGATATGCGGAAACTGCGATGTCTTTGTTTTCGTGGGGTTGCCAGCTGAGACATGCATTTTTTACGATAATCTTTGAGTTTCTTCTGCCAGAAGTATGCAGAATCACCGAAATCGCTGTTTTCGTGCTATTGAATGCGAAAAACACGTTTTCTGGTGTTTTCCGCACTCCACAGCGCTTTTGATATGCGGAAACAGCGATATATTCGGTTACGTTGAGTTTCCAGCTGAGATATGCATTCTCTACGATAATCTTCGAGTTTCTTCTTGACAAATGTGCAGAATCACCGAAACCGCTGTTTTCGTGCTACTGAATGCGAAAAACACGTTTTCGGGTGCTTTTCAGCGCCCCACAGTGCGTTTGATATGCGGAAACTGCGATGTCGTCGTATTCGTGGGGTTGCCAGCTGAGACATGCATTTTCTACGATAATCTTGGATATTCCTCTTTGAGAAGTATGCAGAATCACTGAAATCGCTGTTTTCGTGCTATTGAATGCGACAACACGTTTTCTGGTGTTTTCAGCACTCCACAGTGCGTTTGATATGCGGAAACTGCGATATCTTCGATTTCGTTGGGTTTCCAGCTGAGATATGCATTTTCTGTGATAATGTTCATGATTCTGCTGTTACAAGTGTGCAGAATCACCGAAATCGCTGTTTTCGTGCTACTGAATGCGAAAAACACGTTTCCTGCTGCTTTCAGCACTCCAAAGTGCGTTTGATATGCGAAAACTGCGATATTTTCGGTTTCGTTGGGTTCCAACTGGGATATGCATTTTCTGTGATAATGTTCATGATTCTGCTGTTACAAGTGTGCAGAATCACCGAAATCGCAGTTTTCGTGCTATTGAATGCGAAAAACACGTTTCCTGGTGGTTTTAGCACTCCACAGTGCGTTTGACATGCGGAAACCGCGATATTTTCGATATCGTTGGGTTGCCAGCTGAGATAGGCATTTTCAGTGATAATCTACATGATTCTTGTGTGACAAGTGTGCAAAATCACCGAAATCGCTGTTTTCGTGCTATTGAATGCGAAAAACACGTTTCCTGGTGTTTTCAGCACTCCACAGTGCGTTTGATATGCTAAAACTGCGATATTTTCGGTTTCGTTGGGTTCCAACTGAGATATGCATTTTCTGTGATAATGTTCATGATTCTGCTGTTATAAGTGTGCAGAATCACCGAAATCGCAGTTTTCGTGCTATTGAATGCGAAAAACTCGTTTCCGGGTGCTTTCAGCACTCCACAGTGCGTTTGATATGCGGAAACTGCGATGTCGTCGTATTCGTGGGGTTGCCAGCTGAGACATGCATTTTCTACGATAATCTTGGATATTCCTCTTTGAGAAGTATGCAGAATCACCGAAATCGCTGTTTCTGTGCTATTGAATGCGACAACACGTTTTCTGGTGTTTTCAGCACTCCACAGTGCGTTTGATATGCGGAAACTGCGATATCTTCGATTTCGTTGGGTTTCCAGCTGAGATATGCATTTTCTGTGATAATGTTCATGATTCTGCTGTTACAAGTGTGCAGAATCACCGAAATCGCTGTTTTCGTTCTATTGAATCTGAGAAACACGTTTCCTGGTGTTTTCAGCACTCCACAGTGCGTTTGATATGCGGAAACTGCGATGTCTTCGTTTTCGTGGGGATTCCAGCTGAGACTTGCATTTTCTACGATAATCTTGGATATTCCTCTGTGAGCAGGATGCAGAATCACCGAAATCGCTGTTTTCGTGCTATTGAATGCGAACAACACGTTTTCTGGTGTTTTCAGCACTCCACAGTGCGTTTGATATGCGGAAACTGCGATATCTTCGGTTTCGTTGGGTTTCCAGCTGAGATATGCATTTTCACTGATAATCTGCATGATTCTGCTGTTACAAGTGTGCAGAATCACCGAAATCGCTGTTTTCGTGCTATTGAATGCGAAAAACACGTATTCTGGTGTTTTCTGCACTCCACAGTGCGTTTGATATGCGGAAACAGCGATATCTTCGTTTTCGTGGGGATTCCAGCTGAGACTTGCATTTTCTACGATAATCTTGGATATTCCTCTGTGAGAAGGATGCAGAATCACCGAAATCGCTGTTTTCGTGCTATTGAATGCGAAAAACACGTTTCCGGGTGCTTTTCAGCGCTCCACAGTGCGTTTGACATGCGTAAACTGCGATATCTTCGGTATCGTTGGGTTTCCAGATGAGATATGCATTTTTTACGATAATCTCGGATATTCTTCTGTGGGAAGTATGCAGAATCACCGAAATCGCTGTTTTGGTGCTATTGAATGCGAAAAACACGTTTTCTGGTGTTTTCAGCACTCCACAGTGCGTTTGATATGCGGAAACTGCGATATCTTCGGTTTCGTTGGGTTTCCAGCTGAGATATGCATTTTCACTGATAATCTGCATGATTCTGCTGTTACAAGTGTGCAGAATCACCGAAATCGCTGTTTTCGTGCTACTGAATGCGAAAAACACGTTTCCTGCTGCTTTCAGCACTCCAAAGTGCGTTTGATATGCGAAAACTGCGATATTTTCGGTTTCGTTGGGTTCCAACTGGGATATGCATTTTCTGTGATAATGTTCATGATTCTGCTGTTACAAGTGTGCAGAATCACCGAAATCGCAGTTTTCGTGCTATTGAATGCGAAAAACACGTTTCCTGGTGGTTTTAGCACTCCACAGTGCGTTTGACATGCGGAAACCGCGATATTTTCGATATCGTTGGGTTGCCAGCTGAGATAGGCATTTTCTGTGATAATGTTCATGATTCTGCTGTTACAAGTGTGCAGAATCACCGAAATCGCAGTTTTCGTGCTATTGAATGCGAGAAACACGTTTCCTGGTGTTTTCAGCACTCCACAGTGCGTTTGATATGCGGAAACTGCGATGTCTTCGTTTTCGTGGGGTTGCCAGCTGAGACATGCATTTTTTACGATAATCTTTGAGTTTCTTCTGCCAGAAGTATGCAGAATCACCGAAATCGCTGTTTTCGTGCTATTGAATTCGAAAAACACGTTTCCGGGTGCTTTTCAGCGCCCCACATTGCGTTTGACATGCGGAAACTGCGATATCTTCGGTTTCGTTGGGTTTCCAGCTGAGATAGGCATTTTCAGTGATAATCTACATGATTCTTCTGTGACAAGTGTGCAAAATCACCGAAATTGCTGTTTTCGTGCTATTGAATGCGAAAAACACGTTTCCTGGTGGTTTTAGCACTCCACAGTGCGTTTGACATGCGGAAACCGCGATATTTTCGATATCGTTGGGTTGCCAGCTGAGATAGGCATTTTCAGTGATAATCTACATGATTCTTGTGTGACAAGTGTGCAAAATCACCGAAATCGCTGTTTTCGTGCTATTGAATGCGAAAAACACGTTTCCTGGTGTTTTCAGCACTCCACAGTGCGTTTGATATGCTAAAACTGCGATATTTTCGGTTTCGTTGGGTTCCAACTGAGATATGCATTTTCTGTGATAATGTTCATGATTCTGCTGTTACAAGTGTGCAGAATCACCGAAATCGCAGTTTTCGTGCTATTGAATGCGAAAAACACGTTTCCTGGGGTTTTCAGCACTCCACAGTGCGTTTGATATGCGGAAACTGCGATGTCTTCGTTTTCGTGGGGTTGCCAGCTGAGACATGCATTTTTTACGATAATCTTTGAGTTTCTTCTGCCAGAAGTATGCAGAATCACCGAAATCGCAGTTTTCGTGCTATTGAATGCGAAAAACACGTTTCCTGGTGTTTTCAGCACTCCACAGTGCGTTTGATATGCGGAAACTGCGATGTCTTCGTTTTCGTGGGGTTGCCAGCTGAGACATGCATTTTTTACGATAATCTTTGAGTTTCTTCAGCCAGAAGTATGCAGAATCACCGAAATCGCTGTTTTCGTGCTATTGAATGCGAAAAACACGTTTCCGGGTGCTTTTCAGCGCTCCACAGTGCGTTTAGTATGCGGAAACTGCGATATCTTCGTTTTCTTGGGGATTCCAGCTGAGAATTGCATTTTCTACGATAATCTTGGATATTCCTCTGTGAGAAGTATGCAGAATCACCGAATTCGCTGTTTTCGTGCTATTGAATGCGAAGAACACGTTTTCTGGTGTTTTCAGCACTCCACAGTGCGTTTGATATGCGGAAACTGCGATACCTTCGGTTTCGTTGGGTTTCCAGCTGAGATATGCATTTTCAGTGATAATCTTCATGATTCTTCTGTGGCAAGTGTGCAGAATCACCGAAATCGCTGTTTTCGTGCTATTGAATGCGAACAACACGTTTTCTGGTGTTTTCAGCACTCCACAGTGCGTTTGATATGCGGAAACTGCGATGTCTTCGTTTTCGTGGGGTTGCCAGCTGTGACATGCATTTTTTACGATAATCTTTGAGTTTCTTCTGCCAGAAGTATGCAGAATCACCGAAATCGCTGTTTTCGTGCTATTGAATGCGAAAAACACGTTTTCTGGTGTTTTCCGCACTCCACAGCGCTTTTGATATGCGAAAACTGCGATGTCTTCGTTTTCGTGGGGTTGCCAGCTGAGACATGCATTTTTTACGATAATCTTTGAGTTTCTTCTGCCAGAAGTATGCAGAATCACCGAAATCGCTGTTTTCGTGTTATTGAATGCGAAAAACACGTTTTCTGGTGTTTTCAGCACTCCACAGATAGTTTGATATGCGGAAACTGCGATGTCTTTGTTTTCGTGGGGTTGCCAGCTGAGACATGCATTTTTTACGATAATCTTTGAGTTTCTTCTGCCAGAAGTATGCAGAATCACCGAAATCGCTGTTTTCGTGCTATTGAATGCGAAAAACACGTTTTCTGGTGTTTTCCGCACTCCACAGCGCTTTTGATATGCGGAAACAGCGATATATTCGGTTACGTTGAGTTTCCAGCTGAGATATGCATTCTCTACGATAATCTTCGAGTTTCTTCTTGACAAATGTGCAGAATCACCGAAACCGCTGTTTTCGTGCTACTGAATGCGAAAAACACGTTTTCGGGTGCTTTTCAGCGCCCCACAGTGCGTTTGATATGCGGAAACTGCGATGTCGTCGTATTCGTGGGGTTGCCAGCTGAGACATGCATTTTCTACGATAATCTTGGATATTCCTCTTTGAGAAGTATGCAGAATCACCGAAATCGCTGTTTCTGTGCTATTGAATGCGACAACACGTTTTCTGGTGTTTTCAGCACTCCACAGTGCGTTTGATATGCGGAAACTGCGATATCTTCGATTTCGTTGGGTTTCCAGCTGAGATATGCATTTTCTGTGATAATGTTCATGATTCTGCTGTTACAAGTGTGCAGAATCACCGAAATCGCTGTTTTCGTTCTATTGAATCTGAGAAACACGTTTCCTGGTGTTTTCAGCACTCCACAGTGCGTTTGATATGCGGAAACTGCGATGTCTTCGTTTTCGTGGGGATTCCAGCTGAGACTTGCATTTTCTACGATAATCTTGGATATTCCTCTGTGAGCAGGATGCAGAATCACCGAAATCGCTGTTTTCGTGCTATTGAATGCGAACAACACGTTTTCTGGTGTTTTCAGCACTCCACAGTGCGTTTGATATGCGGAAACTGCGATATCTTCGGTTTCGTTGGGTTTCCAGCTGAGATATGCATTTTCACTGATAATCTGCATGATTCTGCTGTTACAAGTGTGCAGAATCACCGAAATCGCTGTTTTCGTGCTATTGAATGCGAAAAACACGTATTCTGGTGTTTTCTGCACTCCACAGTGCGTTTGATATGCGGAAACAGCGATATCTTCGTTTTCGTGGGGATTCCAGCTGAGACTTGCATTTTCTACGATAATCTTGGATATTCCTCTGTGAGAAGGATGCAGAATCACCGAAATCGCTGTTTTCGTGCTATTGAATGCGAAAAACACGTTTCCGGGTGCTTTTCAGCGCTCCACAGTGCGTTTGACATGCGTAAACTGCGATATCTTCGGTATCGTTGGGTTTCCAGATGAGATATGCATTTTTTACGATAATCTCGGATATTCTTCTGTGGGAAGTATGCAGAATCACCGAAATCGCTGTTTTGGTGCTATTGAATGCGAAAAACACGTTTTCTGGTGTTTTCAGCACTCCACAGTGCGTTTGATATGCGGAAACTGCGATATCTTCGGTTTCGTTGGGTTTCCAGCTGAGATATGCATTTTCACTGATAATCTGCATGATTCTGCTGTTACAAGTGTGCAGAATCACCGAAATCGCTGTTTTCGTGCTACTGAATGCGAAAAACACGTTTCCTGCTGCTTTCAGCACTCCAAAGTGCGTTTGATATGCGAAAACTGCGATATTTTCGGTTTCGTTGGGTTCCAACTGGGATATGCATTTTCTGTGATAATGTTCATGATTCTGCTGTTACAAGTGTGCAGAATCACCGAAATCGCAGTTTTCGTGCTATTGAATGCGAAAAACACGTTTCCTGGTGGTTTTAGCACTCCACAGTGCGTTTGACATGCGGAAACCGCGATATTTTCGATATCGTTGGGTTGCCAGCTGAGATAGGCATTTTCTGTGATAATGTTCATGATTCTGCTGTTACAAGTGTGCAGAATCACCGAAATCGCAGTTTTCGTGCTATTGAATGCGAGAAACACGTTTCCTGGTGTTTTCAGCACTCCACAGTGCGTTTGATATGCGGAAACTGCGATGTCTTCGTTTTCGTGGGGTTGCCAGCTGAGACATGCATTTTTTACGATAATCTTTGAGTTTCTTCTGCCAGAAGTATGCAGAATCACCGAAATCGCTGTTTTCGTGCTATTGAATTCGAAAAACACGTTTCCGGGTGCTTTTCAGCGCCCCACATTGCGTTTGACATGCGGAAACTGCGATATCTTCGGTTTCGTTGGGTTTCCAGCTGAGATAGGCATTTTCAGTGATAATCTACATGATTCTTCTGTGACAAGTGTGCAAAATCACCGAAATTGCTGTTTTCGTGCTATTGAATGCGAAAAACACGTTTCCTGGTGGTTTTAGCACTCCACAGTGCGTTTGACATGCGGAAACCGCGATATTTTCGATATCGTTGGGTTGCCAGCTGAGATAGGCATTTTCAGTGATAATCTACATGATTCTTGTGTGACAAGTGTGCAAAATCACCGAAATCGCTGTTTTCGTGCTATTGAATGCGAAAAACACGTTTCCTGGTGTTTTCAGCACTCCACAGTGCGTTTGATATGCTAAAACTGCGATATTTTCGGTTTCGTTGGGTTCCAACTGAGATATGCATTTTCTGTGATAATGTTCATGATTCTGCTGTTACAAGTGTGCAGAATCACCGAAATCGCAGTTTTCGTGCTATTGAATGCGAAAAACACGTTTCCTGGGGTTTTCAGCACTCCACAGTGCGTTTGATATGCGGAAACTGCGATGTCTTCGTTTTCGTGGGGTTGCCAGCTGAGACATGCATTTTTTACGATAATCTTTGAGTTTCTTCTGCCAGAAGTATGCAGAATCACCGAAATCGCAGTTTTCGTGCTATTGAATGCGAAAAACACGTTTCCTGGTGTTTTCAGCACTCCACAGTGCGTTTGATATGCGGAAACTGCGATGTCTTCGTTTTCGTGGGGTTGCCAGCTGAGACATGCATTTTTTACGATAATCTTTGAGTTTCTTCAGCCAGAAGTATGCAGAATCACCGAAATCGCTGTTTTCGTGCTATTGAATGCGAAAAACACGTTTCCGGGTGCTTTTCAGCGCTCCACAGTGCGTTTAGTATGCGGAAACTGCGATATCTTCGTTTTCTTGGGGATTCCAGCTGAGAATTGCATTTTCTACGATAATCTTGGATATTCCTCTGTGAGAAGTATGCAGAATCACCGAATTCGCTGTTTTCGTGCTATTGAATGCGAAGAACACGTTTTCTGGTGTTTTCAGCACTCCACAGTGCGTTTGATATGCGGAAACTGCGATACCTTCGGTTTCGTTGGGTTTCCAGCTGAGATATGCATTTTCAGTGATAATCTTCATGATTCTTCTGTGGCAAGTGTGCAGAATCACCGAAATCGCTGTTTTCGTGCTATTGAATGCGAACAACACGTTTTCTGGTGTTTTCAGCACTCCACAGTGCGTTTGATATGCGGAAACTGCGATGTCTTCGTTTTCGTGGGGATTCCAGCTGAGACTTGCATTTTCTACGATAATCTTGGATATTCCTCTGTGAGCAGGATGCAGAATCACCGAAATCGCTGTTTTCGTGCTATTGAATGCGAACAACACGTTTTCTGGTGTTTTCAGCACTCCACAGTGCGTTTGATATGCGGAAACTGCGATATCTTCGGTTTCGTTGGGTTTCCAGCTGAGATATGCATTTTCACTGATAATCTGCATGATTCTGCTGTTACAAGTGTGCAGAATCACCGAAATCGCTGTTTTCGTGCTATTGAATGCGAAAAACACGTATTCTGGTGTTTTCTGCACTCCACAGTGCGTTTGATATGCGGAAACAGCGATATCTTCGTTTTCGTGGGGATTCCAGCTGAGACTTGCATTTTCTACGATAATCTTGGATATTCCTCTGTGAGAAGGATGCAGAATCACCGAAATCGCTGTTTTCGTGCTATTGAATGCGAAAAACACGTTTCCGGGTGCTTTTCAGCGCTCCACAGTGCGTTTGACATGCGTAAACTGCGATATCTTCGGTATCGTTGGGTTTCCAGATGAGATATGCATTTTTTACGATAATCTCGGATATTCTTCTGTGGGAAGTATGCAGAATCACCGAAATCGCTGTTTTGGTGCTATTGAATGCGAAAAACACGTTTTCTGGTGTTTTCAGCACTCCACAGTGCGTTTGATATGCGGAAACTGCGATATCTTCGGTTTCGTTGGGTTTCCAGCTGAGATATGCATTTTCACTGATAATCTGCATGATTCTGCTGTTACAAGTGTGCAGAATCACCGAAATCGCTGTTTTCGTGCTACTGAATGCGAAAAACACGTTTCCTGCTGCTTTCAGCACTCCAAAGTGCGTTTGATATGCGAAAACTGCGATATTTTCGGTTTCGTTGGGTTCCAACTGGGATATGCATTTTCTGTGATAATGTTCATGATTCTGCTGTTACAAGTGTGCAGAATCACCGAAATCGCAGTTTTCGTGCTATTGAATGCGAAAAACACGTTTCCTGGTGGTTTTAGCACTCCACAGTGCGTTTGACATGCGGAAACCGCGATATTTTCGATATCGTTGGGTTGCCAGCTGAGATAGGCATTTTCTGTGATAATGTTCATGATTCTGCTGTTACAAGTGTGCAGAATCACCGAAATCGCAGTTTTCGTGCTATTGAATGCGAGAAACACGTTTCCTGGTGTTTTCAGCACTCCACAGTGCGTTTGATATGCGGAAACTGCGATGTCTTCGTTTTCGTGGGGTTGCCAGCTGAGACATGCATTTTTTACGATAATCTTTGAGTTTCTTCTGCCAGAAGTATGCAGAATCACCGAAATCGCTGTTTTCGTGCTATTGAATTCGAAAAACACGTTTCCGGGTGCTTTTCAGCGCCCCACATTGCGTTTGACATGCGGAAACTGCGATATCTTCGGTTTCGTTGGGTTTCCAGCTGAGATAGGCATTTTCAGTGATAATCTACATGATTCTTCTGTGACAAGTGTGCAAAATCACCGAAATTGCTGTTTTCGTGCTATTGAATGCGAAAAACACGTTTCCTGGTGGTTTTAGCACTCCACAGTGCGTTTGACATGCGGAAACCGCGATATTTTCGATATCGTTGGGTTGCCAGCTGAGATAGGCATTTTCAGTGATAATCTACATGATTCTTGTGTGACAAGTGTGCAAAATCACCGAAATCGCTGTTTTCGTGCTATTGAATGCGAAAAACACGTTTCCTGGTGTTTTCAGCACTCCACAGTGCGTTTGATATGCTAAAACTGCGATATTTTCGGTTTCGTTGGGTTCCAACTGAGATATGCATTTTCTGTGATAATGTTCATGATTCTGCTGTTACAAGTGTGCAGAATCACCGAAATCGCAGTTTTCGTGCTATTGAATGCGAAAAACACGTTTCCTGGGGTTTTCAGCACTCCACAGTGCGTTTGATATGCGGAAACTGCGATGTCTTCGTTTTCGTGGGGTTGCCAGCTGAGACATGCATTTTTTACGATAATCTTTGAGTTTCTTCTGCCAGAAGTATGCAGAATCACCGAAATCGCAGTTTTCGTGCTATTGAATGCGAAAAACACGTTTCCTGGTGTTTTCAGCACTCCACAGTGCGTTTGATATGCGGAAACTGCGATGTCTTCGTTTTCGTGGGGTTGCCAGCTGAGACATGCATTTTTTACGATAATCTTTGAGTTTCTTCAGCCAGAAGTATGCAGAATCACCGAAATCGCTGTTTTCGTGCTATTGAATGCGAAAAACACGTTTCCGGGTGCTTTTCAGCGCTCCACAGTGCGTTTAGTATGCGGAAACTGCGATATCTTCGTTTTCTTGGGGATTCCAGCTGAGAATTGCATTTTCTACGATAATCTTGGATATTCCTCTGTGAGAAGTATGCAGAATCACCGAATTCGCTGTTTTCGTGCTATTGAATGCGAAGAACACGTTTTCTGGTGTTTTCAGCACTCCACAGTGCGTTTGATATGCGGAAACTGCGATACCTTCGGTTTCGTTGGGTTTCCAGCTGAGATATGCATTTTCAGTGATAATCTTCATGATTCTTCTGTGGCAAGTGTGCAGAATCACCGAAATCGCTGTTTTCGTGCTATTGAATGCGAACAACACGTTTTCTGGTGTTTTCAGCACTCCACAGTGCGTTTGATATGCGGAAACTGCGATGTCTTCGTTTTCGTGGGGTTGCCAGCTGTGACATGCATTTTTTACGATAATCTTTGAGTTTCTTCTGCCAGAAGTATGCAGAATCACCGAAATCGCTGTTTTCGTGCTATTGAATGCGAAAAACACGTTTTCTGGTGTTTTCCGCACTCCACAGCGCTTTTGATATGCGAAAACTGCGATGTCTTCGTTTTCGTGGGGTTGCCAGCTGAGACATGCATTTTTTACGATAATCTTTGAGTTTCTTCTGCCAGAAGTATGCAGAATCACCGAAATCGCTGTTTTCGTGCTATTGAATGCGAAAAACACGTTTTCTGGTGTTTTCAGCACTCCACAGATAGTTTGATATGCGGAAACTGCGATGTCTTTGTTTTCGTGGGGTTGCCAGCTGAGACATGCATTTTTTACGATAATCTTTGAGTTTCTTCTGCCAGAAGTATGCAGAATCACCGAAATCGCTGTTTTCGTGCTATTGAATGCGAAAAACACGTTTTCTGGTGTTTTCCGCACTCCACAGCGCTTTTGATATGCGGAAACAGCGATATATTCGGTTACGTTGAGTTTCCAGCTGAGATATGCATTCTCTACGATAATCTTCGAGTTTCTTCTTGACAAATGTGCAGAATCACCGAAACCGCTGTTTTCGTGCTACTGAATGCGAAAAACACGTTTTCGGGTGCTTTTCAGCGCCCCACAGTGCGTTTGATATGCGGAAACTGCGATGTCGTCGTATTCGTGGGGTTGCCAGCTGAGACATGCATTTTCTACGATAATCTTGGATATTCCTCTTTGAGAAGTATGCAGAATCACTGAAATCGCTGTTTTCGTGCTATTGAATGCGACAACACGTTTTCTGGTGTTTTCAGCACTCCACAGTGCGTTTGATATGCGGAAACTGCGATATCTTCGATTTCGTTGGGTTTCCAGCTGAGATATGCATTTTCTGTGATAATGTTCATGATTCTGCTGTTACAAGTGTGCAGAATCACCGAAATCGCTGTTTTCGTTCTATTGAATCTGAGAAACACGTTTCCTGGTGTTTTCAGCACTCCACAGTGCGTTTGATATGCGGAAACAGCGATATCTTCGTTTTCGTGGGGATTCCAGCTGAGACTTGCATTTTCTACGATAATCTTGGATATTCCTCCGTGAGAAGTATGCAGAATCACCGAAATCGCTGTTTTCGTGCAATTGAATGCGAACAACACGTTTTCTGGTGTTTTCAGCACTCCACAGAGCGTTTGATATGCGAAAACTGCGATATTTTCGGTTTCGTTGGATTCCAACTGAGATATGCATTTTCTGTGATAATGTTCATGATTCTGCTGTTACAAGTGTGCAGAATCACCGAAATCGCTGTTTTCGTTCTATTGAATCTGAGAAACACGTTTCCTGGTGTGTTCAGCACTCCACAGTGCGTTTGATATGCGGAAACTGCGATATCTTCGGTTTCGTTGGGTTTCCAGCTGAGATATGCATTTTCACTGATAATCTGCATGATTCTGCTGTTACAAGTGTGCAGAAACACCGAAATCGCTGTTTTCGTGCTATTGAATGCGAAAAACACGTTTCCGGGTCCTTTTCAGCGCTCCACTGTGCGTTTGATATGCGGAAACAGCGATATCTTCGTTTTCGTGGGGATTCCAGCTGAGACATGCATTTTCTACGATAATCTTGGATATTCCTCTGTGAGAAGTATGCAGAATCACCGAAATCGCTGTTTTGGTGCTATTGAATGCGAAAAACACGTTTTCTGGTGTTTTCAGCACTCCACAGTGCGTTTGATATGCGGAAACTGCGATATCTTCGGTTTCGTTGGGTTTCCAGCTGAGATATGCATTTTCACTGATAATCTGCATGATTCTGCTGTTACAAGTGTGCAGAATCACCGAAATCGCTGTTTTCGTGCTATTGAATGCGAAAAACACGTTTCCGGGTCCTTTTCAGCGCTCCACAGTGCGTTTGATATGCGGAAACAGCGATATCTTCGTTTTCGTGGGGATTCCAGCTGAGACTTGCATTTTCTACGATAATCTTGGATATTCCTCTGTGAGAAGTATGCAGAATCACCGAAATCGCTGTTTTCGTGCTATTGAATGCGAACAACACGTTTTCTGGTGTTTTCAGCACTCCACAGTGCGTTTGATATGCGAAAACTGCGATATTTTCGGTTTCGTTGGGTTCCCACTGAGATATGCATTTTCTGTGATAATGTTCATGATTCTGCTGTTACAAGTGTGCAGAATCACCGAAATCGCAGTTTTTGTGCTATTGAATGCGAAAAACACGTTTCCTGGTGTTTTCAGCACTCCACAGTGCGTTTGATATGCGGAAACCCGCGATGTCTTCGTTTTCGTGGGGTTGCCAGCTGAGACATGCACCTTTTACGATAATCTTTGAGTTTCTTCTGCCAGAAGTATGCAGAATCACCGAAATCGCTGTTTTCGTGCTACTGAATGCGAAAAACACGTTTTCTGGTGTTTTCAGCACTCCACAGATAGTTTGATATGCGGAAACTGCGATGTCTTTGTTTTCGTGGGGTTGCCAGCTGAGACATGCATTTTTTACGATAATCTTTGACTTTCTTCTGTGGGAAGTATGCAGAATCACCGAAATCGCTGTTTTCGTGCTATTGAATGCGAAAAACACGTTTTCTGGTGTTTTCAGCACTCCACAGTGCGTTTGATATGCGAAAACTGCGATATTTTCGGTTTCGTTGGGTTCCAACTGAGATATGCATTTTCTGTGATAATGTTCATGATTCTGCTGTTACAAGTGTGCAGAATCACCGAAATCGCTGTTTTCGTGCTATTGAATGCGAAAAACACGTTTCCTGGTGTGTTCAGCACTCCACAGTGCGTTTACATGCGTAAACTGCGATATCTTCGGTTTCGTTAGGTTTCCAGCTGAGATATGCATTTTCAGTGATAATCTTCATGATTCTTCTGTGGCAAGTGTGCAGAATCACCGAAATCGCTGTTTACGTGCTATTGAATGCGAAAAACACGTTTCCGGGTGCGTTTCAGCGCTCCACAGTGCGTTTGATATGCGTAAACTGCGATATATTCGGTTTCGTTGGGTTCCAACTGAGATATGCATTTTCTGTGATAATCTTCATGATTCTGCTGTTACAAGTGTGCAGAATCACCGAAATCGCTGTTTTCGTGCTATTGAATGCGAAAAACACGTTTTCTGGTGTTTTCAGCACTCCACAGTGCGTTTGATATGCGGAAACAGCGATATCTTCGGTTTCGTTGGGTTTCCAGCTGAGATATGCATTTTCAGTGATAATCTTCATGATTCTTCTGTGGCAAGTGTGCAGAATCACCGAAATCGCTGTTTACGTGCTATTGAATGCGAAAAACACGTTTCCGGGTGCGTTTCAGCGCTCCACAGTGCGTTTGATATGCGTAAACTGCGATATATTCGGTTTCGTTGGGTTCCAACTGAGATATGCATTTTCTGTGATAATCTTCATGATTCTGCTGTTACAAGTGTGCAGAATCACCGAAATCGCTGTTTTCGTGCTATTGAATGCGAAAAACACGTTTTCTGGTGTTTTCAGCACTCCACAGTGCGTTTGATATGCGGAAACAGCGATATCTTCGTTTTCGTGGGGATTCCAGCTGAGACTTGCATTTTCTACGATAATCTTGGATATTCCTCTGTGAGAAGTATGCAGAATCACCGAAATCGCTGTTTTCGTGCTATTGAATGCGAAAAACACGTTTCCGGGTGCTTTTCAGCGCTCCACAGTGCGTTTGACATGCGTAAACTGCGATATCTTCGGTATCGTTGGGTTTCCAGATGAGATATGCATTTTTTACGATAATCTCGGATATTCTTCTGTGGGAAGTATGCAGAATCACCGAAATCGCTGTTTTGGTGCTATTGAATGCGAAAAACACGTTTTCTGGTGTTTTCAGCACTCCACAGTGCGTTTGATATGCGGAAACTGCGATATCTTCGGTTTCGTTGGGTTTCCAGCTGAGATATGCATTTTCACTGATAATCTGCATGATTCTGCTGTTACAAGTGTGCAGAATCACCGAAATCGCTGTTTTCGTGCTATTGAATGCGAAAAACACGTTTCCGGGTGCTTTTCAGCGCTCCACAGTGCGTTTGATATGCGGAAACAGCGATATCTTCGTTTTCGTGGGGATTCCAGCTGAGACTTGCATTTTCTACGATAATCTTGGATATTCCTCTGTGAGAAGTATGCAGAATCACCGAAATCGCTGTTTTCGTGCTATTGAATGCGAACAACACGTTTTCTGGTGTTTTCAGCACTCCACAGTGCGTTTGATATGCGAAAACTGCGATATTTTCGGTTTCGTTGGGTTCCCACTGAGATATGCATTTTCTGTGATAATGTTCATGATTCTGCTGTTACAAGTGTGCAGAATCACCGAAATCGCAGTTTTTGTGCTATTGAATGCGAAAAACACGTTTCCTGGTGTTTTCAGCACTCCACAGTGCGTTTGATATGCGGAAACCCGCGATGTCTTCGTTTTCGTGGGGTTGCCAGCTGAGACATGCACTTTTTACGATAATCTTTGAGTTTCTTCTGCCAGAAGTATGCAGAATCACCGAAATCGCTGTTTTCGTACTACTGAATGCGAAAAACACGTTTTCTGGTGTTTTCAGCACTCCACAGATAGTTTGATATGCGGAAACTGCGATGTCTTTGTTTTCGTGGGGTTGCCAGCTGAGACATGCATTTTTTACGATAATCTTTGACTTTCTTCTGTGGGAAGTATGCAGAATCACCGAAATCGCTGTTTTCGTGCTATTGAATGCGAAAAACACGTTTTCTGGTGTTTTCAGCACTCCACAGTGCGTTTGATATGCGAAAACTGCGATATTTTCGGTTTCGTTGGGTTCCAACTGAGATATGCATTTTCTGTGATAATGTTCATGATTCTGCTGTTACAAGTGTGCAGAATCACCGAAATCGCTGTTTTCGTGCTATTGAATGCGAAAAACACGTTTCCTGGTGTGTTCAGCACTCCACAGTGCGTTTACATGCGTAAACTGCGATATCTTCGGTTTCGTTAGGTTTCCAGCTGAGATATGCATTTTCAGTGATAATCTTCATGATTCTGCTTTTACAAGTGTGCAGAATCACCGAAGTCGCTGTTTTCGTGCTACTGAATGCGAAAAACACGTTTCCTGGTGCTTTCAGCACTCCAAAGTGCGTTTGATATGCGGACACTGCGATGTCTTCGTTTTCGTGGGGTTGCCAGCTGAGACATGCATTTTCTACGATAATCTTTGAGTTTCTTCTGCCAGAAGTATGCAGAATCACCGAAATCGCTGCTTCGTGCTATTGAATGCGAAAAACACGTTTTCTGGTGTTTTCAGCACTCCACAGTTAGTTTGATATGCGAAAACTGCGATATTTTCGGTTACGTTGTGTTTCCAGCTGAGATATCCATTCTCTATGATAATCTTCATGATTCTGCTGTTACAAGTGTGCAGAATCACCGAAATCGCTGTTTTCGTTCTATTGAATCTGAGAAACACGTTTCCTGGTGTTTTCAGCACTCCACAGTGCGTTTGATATGCGGAAACAGCGATATCTTCGTTTTCGTGGGGATTCCAGCTGAGACTTGCATTTTCTACGATAATCTTGGATATTCCTCCGTGAGAAGTATGCAGAATCACCGAAATCGCTGTTTTCGTGCAATTGAATGCGAACAACACGTTTTCTGGTGTTTTCAGCACTCCACAGAGCGTTTGATATGCGAAAACTGCGATATTTTCGGTTTCGTTGGATTCCAACTGAGATATGCATTTTCTGTGATAATGTTCATGATTCTGCTGTTACAAGTGTGCAGAATCACCGAAATCGCTGTTTTCGTTCTATTGAATCTGAGAAACACGTTTCCTGGTGTGTTCAGCACTCCACAGTGCGTTTGATATGCGGAAACTGCGATATCTTCGGTTTCGTTGGGTTTCCAGCTGAGATATGCATTTTCACTGATAATCTGCATGATTCTGCTGTTACAAGTGTGCAGAAACACCGAAATCGCTGTTTTCGTGCTATTGAATGCGAAAAACACGTTTCCGGGTCCTTTTCAGCGCTCCACTGTGCGTTTGATATGCGGAAACAGCGATATCTTCGTTTTCGTGGGGATTCCAGCTGAGACTTGCATTTTCTACGATAATCTTGGATATTCCTCTGTGAGAAGTATGCAGAATCACCGAAATCGCTGTTTTGGTGCTATTGAATGCGAAAAACACGTTTTCTGGTGTTTTCAGCACTCCACAGTGCGTTTGATATGCGGAAACTGCGATATCTTCGGTTTCGTTGGGTTTCCAGCTGAGATATGCATTTTCACTGATAATCTGCATGATTCTGCTGTTACAAGTGTGCAGAATCACCGAAATCGCTGTTTTCGTGCTATTGAATGCGAAAAACACGTTTCCGGGTCCTTTTCAGCGCTCCACAGTGCGTTTGATATGCGGAAACAGCGATATCTTCGTTTTCGTGGGGATTCCAGCTGAGACTTGCATTTTCTACGATAATCTTGGATATTCCTCTGTGAGAAGTATGCAGAATCACCGAAATCGCTGTTTTCGTGCTATTGAATGCGAACAACACGTTTTCTCGTGTTTTCAGCACTCCACAGTGCGTTTGATATGCGAAAACTGCGATATTTTCGGTTTCGTTGGGTTCCCACTGAGATATGCATTTTCTGTGATAATGTTCATGATTCTGCTGTTACAAGTGTGCAGAATCACCGAAATCGCAGTTTTTGTGCTATTGAATGCGAAAAACACGTTTCCTGGTGTTTTCAGCACTCCACAGTGCGTTTGATATGCGGAAACCCGCGATGTCTTCGTTTTCGTGGGGTTGCCAGCTGAGACATGCACTTTTTACGATAATCTTTGAGTTTCTTCTGCCAGAAGTATGCAGAATCACCGAAATCGCTGTTTTCGTGCTACTGAATGCGAAAAACACGTTTTCTGGTGTTTTCAGCACTCCACAGATAGTTTGATATGCGGAAACTGCGATGTCTTTGTTTTCGTGGGGTTGCCAACTGAGACATGCATTTTTTACGATAATCTTTGACTTTCTTCTGTGGGAAGTATGCAGAATCACCGAAATCGCTGTTTTCGTGCTATTGAATGCGAAAAACACGTTTTCTGGTGTTTTCAGCACTCCACAGTGCGTTTGATATGCGAAAACTGCGATATTTTCGGTTTCGTTGGGTTCCAACTGAGATATGCATTTTCTGTGATAATGTTCATGATTCTGCTGTTACAAGTGTGCAGAATCACCGAAATCGCTGTTTTCGTGCTATTGAATGCGAAAAACACGTTTCCTGGTGTGTTCAGCACTCCACAGTGCGTTTACATGCGTAAAGTGCGATATCTTCGGTTTCGTTAGGTTTCCAGCTGAGATATGCATTTTCAGTGATAATCTTCATGATTCTTCTGTGGCAAGTGTGCAGAATCACCGAAATCGCTGTTTACGTGCTATTGAATGCGAAAAACACGTTTCCGGGTGCGTTTCAGCGCTCCACAGTGCGTTTGATATGCGTAAACTGCGATATATTCGGTTTCGTTGGGTTCCAACTGAGATATGCATTTTCTGTGATAATCTTCATGATTCTGCTGTTACAAGTGTGCAGAATCACCGAAATCGCTGTTTTCGTGCTATTGAATGCGAAAAACACGTTTTCTGGTGTTTTCAGCACTCCACAGTGCGTTTGATATGCGGAAACAGCGATATCTTCGGTTTCGTTGGGTTTCCAGCTGAGATATGCATTTTCAGTGATAATCTTCATGAGTCTTCTGTGGCAAGTGTGCAGAATCACCGAAATCGCTGTTTACGTGCTATTGAATGCGAAAAACACGTTTCCGGGTGCGTTTCAGCGCTCCACAGTGCGTTTGATATGCGTAAACTGCGATATATTCGGTTTCGTTGGGTTCCAACTGAGATATGCATTTTCTGTGATAATCTTCATGATTCTGCTGTTACAAGTGTGCAGAATCACCGAAATCGCTGTTTTCGTGCTATTGAATGCGAAAAACACGTTTTCTGGTGTTTTCAGCACTCCACAGTGCGTTTGATATGCGGAAACAGCGATATCTTCGTTTTCGTGGGGATTCCAGCTGAGACTTGCATTTTCTACGATAATCTTGGATATTCCTCTGTGAGAAGTATGCAGAATCACCGAAATCGCTGTTTTCGTGCTATTGAATGCGAAAAACACGTTTCCGGGTGCTTTTCAGCGCTCCACAGTGCGTTTGACATGCGTAAACTGCGATATCTTCGGTATCGTTGGGTTTCCAGATGAGATATGCATTTTTTACGATAATCTCGGATATTCTTCTGTGGGAAGTATGCAGAATCACCGAAATCGCTGTTTTGGTGCTATTGAATGCGAAAAACACGTTTTCTGGTGTTTTCAGCACTCCACAGTGCGTTTGATATGCGGAAACAGCGATATCTTCGTTTTCGTGGGGATTCCAGCTGAGACTTGCATTTTCTACGATAATCTTGGATATTCCTCTGTGAGAAGTATGCAGAATCACCGAAATCGCTGTTTTCGTGCTATTGAATGCGAAAAACACGTTTCCGGGTGCTTTTCAGCGCTCCACAGTGCGTTTGACATGCGTAAACTGCGATATCTTCGGTATCGTTGGGTTTCCAGATGAGATATGCATTTTTTACGATAATCTCGGATATTCTTCTGTGGGAAGTGTGCAGAATCACCGAAATCGCTGTTTTCGTGCTATTGAATGCGAAAAACACGTTTCCGGGTGCTTTTCAGCGCTCCACAGTGCGTTTGATATGCGGAAACTGCGATATCTTCGTTTTCTTGGGGATTCCAGCTGAGACTTGCATTTTCTACGATAATCTTGGATATTCCTCTGTGAGAAGTATGCAGAATCACCGAAATCGCTGTTTTCGTGCTGTTGAATGCGAACAACACGTTTTCTGGTGTTTTCAGCACTCCACAGTGCGTTCGATATGCGGAAACTACGATATCTTCGGTTTCGTTGGGTTTTCAGCTGAGATATGCATTTTCAGTGATAATCTTCATGATTCTTCTGTGGCAAGTGTGCAGAATCACCGAAATCGCTGTTTAGGTGCTATTGAATGCGAAAAACACGTTTCCGGGTGCGTTTCAGCGCTCCACAGTGCGTTTGATATGCGTAAACTGCGATAGATTCGGTTTCGTTGGGTTCCAACTGAGATATGCATTTTCTGTGATAATCTTCATGATTCTGCTGTTACAAGTGTGCAGAATCACCGAAATCGCTGTTTTCGTGCTATTGATTGCGAAAAACACGTTTCCTGGTGTTTTCAGCACTCCACAGTGCGTTTGATATGCGGAAACTGCGATGTCTTGGTTTTCGTGGGGTTGCCAGCTGAGACATGCATTTTCTACGATAATCTTTGAGTTTCTTCTGCCAGAAGTATGCAGAATCACCGAAATCGCTGTTTTCGTGCTATTGAATGCGAAAAACACGTTTCCTGGTGTTTTCAACAATCCACAGTGCGTTTGAAATGCGGAAACAGCGATATCTTCGGTTACGTTGAGTTTCCAGCAGAGATATGCATTCTCTACGATATTCTTGGAGTTTCTTCTGTGACAAATGTGCAGAATCACCGAAAACGCTGTTTTCGTGCTATTGAATGCGAAAAACACGTTTCCGGGTGCTTCTCAGCGCCCCACAGTACGTTTGACATGCGGAAACTGCGATATCTTCGGTTTCGTTGGGTTTCCAGCTGAGATAGGCATTTTCAGTGATAATCTTCATGATTCTGCTGTTACAAGTGTGCAGAATCACCGAAATCGCTGTTTTCATGCTATTGAATGCGAAAAACTCGTTTCCGGGTGCTTTCAGCACTCCACAGTGCGTTTGATATGCGGAAACTGCGATGTCGTCGTATTCGTGGGGTTGCCAGCTGAGACATGCATTTTCTACGATAATCTTGGATATTCCTCTTTGAGAAGTATGCAGAATCACCGAAATCGCTGTTTTCGTGCTATTGAATGCGACAACACGTTTTCTGGTGTTTTCAGCACTCCACAGTGCGTTTGATATGCGGAAACTGCGATATCTTCGATTTCGTTGGGTTTCCAGCTGAGATATGCATTTTCTGTGATAATGTTCATGATTCTGCTGTTACAAGTGTGCAGAATCACCGAAATCGCTGTTTTCGTTCTATTGAATCTGAGAAACACGTTTCCTGGTGTTTTCAGCACTCCACAGTGCGTTTGATATGCGGAAACTGCGATGTCTTCGTTTTCGTGGGGATTCCAGCTGAGACTTGCATTTTCTACGATAATCTTGGATATTCCTCTGTGAGCAGGATGCAGAATCACCGAAATCGCTGTTTTCGTGCTATTGAATGCGAACAACACGTTTTCTGGTGGTTTCAGCACTCCACAGTGCGTTTGATATGCGGAAACTGCGATATCTTCGGTTTCGTTGGGTTTCCAGCTGAGATATGCATTTTCACTGATAATCTGCATGATTCTGCTGTTACAAGTGTGCAGAATCACCGAAATCGCTGTTTTCGTGCTATTGAATGCGAACAACACGTTTTCTGGTGTTTTCAGCACTCCACAGTGCGTTTGATATGCGGAAACTGCGATATTTTCGGTATCGTTGGGTTCCAACTGAGATATGCATTTTCTGTGATAATCTTCATGATTCTGCTGTTACAAGTGTGCAGAATCACCGAAATCGCTGTTTTCGTGCTATTGATTGCGAAAAACACGTTTCCTGGTGTTTTCAGCACTCCACAGTGCGTTTGATATGCGGAAACTGCGATGTCTTCGTTTTCGTGGGGTTGCCAGCTGAGACATGCATTTTCTACGATAATCTTTTAGTTTCTTCTGCCAGAAGTATGCAGAATCACCGAAATCGCTGTTTTCGTGCTATTGAATGCGAAAAACACGTTTCCTGGTGTTTTCAACAATCCACAGTGCGTTTGAAATGCGGAAACAGCTATATCTTCGGTTACGTTGAGTTTCCAGCAGAGATATGCATTTTCACTGATAATCTGCATGATTCTGCTGTTACAAGTGTGCAGAATCACCGAAATCGCTGTTTTGGTGCTATTGAATGCGAAAAACACGTTTCCGGGTGCTTTTCAGCGCCCCACAGTACGTTTGACATGCGGAAACTGCGATATCTTCGGTTTCGTTGGGTTTCCAGCTGAGATAGGCATTTTCAGTGATAATCTTCATGATTCTGCTGTTACAAGTGTGCAGAATCACCGAAATCGCTGTTTTCGTGCTATTGAATGCGAAAAACTCGTTTCCGGGTGCTTTCAGCACTCCACAGTGCGTTTGATATGCGGAAACTGCGATGTCGTCGTATTCGTGGGGTTGCCAGCTGAGACATGCATTTTCTACGATAATCTTGGATATTCCTCTTTGAGAAGTATGCAGAATCACCGAAATCGCTGTTTCTGTGCTATTGAATGCGACAACACGTTTTCTGGTGTTTTCAGCACTCCACAGTGCGTTTGATATGCGGAAACTGCGATATCTTCGATTTCGTTGGGTTTCCAGCTGAGATATGCATTTTCTGTGATAATGTTCATGATTCTGCTGTTACAAGTGTGCAGAATCACCGAAATCGCTGTTTTCGTTCTATTGAATCTGAGAAACACGTTTCCTGGTGTTTTCAGCACTCCACAGTGCGTTTGATATGCGGAAACTGCGATGTCTTCGTTTTCGTGGGGATTCCAGCTGAGACTTGCATTTTCTACGATAATCTTGGATATTCCTCTGTGAGCAGGATGCAGAATCACCGAAATCGCTGTTTTCGTGCTATTGAATGCGAACAACACGTTTTCTGGTGTTTTCAGCACTCCACAGTGCGTTTGATATGCGGAAACTGCGATATCTTCGGTTTCGTTGGGTTTCCAGCTGAGATATGCATTTTCACTGATAATCTGCATGATTCTGCTGTTACAAGTGTGCAGAATCACCGAAATCGCTGTTTTCGTGCTATTGAATGCGAAAAACACGTTTTCTGGTGTTTTCTGCACTCCACAGTGCGTTTGATATGCGGAAACAGCGATATCTTCGTTTTCGTGGGGATTCCAGCTGAGACTTGCATTTTCTACGATAATCTTGGATATTCCTCTGTGAGAAGGATGCAGAATCACCGAAATCGCTGTTTTCGTGCTATTGAATGCGAAAAACACGTTTCCGGGTGCTTTTCAGCGCTCCACAGTGCGTTTGACATGCGTAAACTGCGATATCTTCGGTATCGTTGGGTTTCCAGATGAGATATGCATTTTTTACGATAATCTCGGATATTCTTCTGTGGGAAGTATGCAGAATCACCGAAATCGCTGTTTTGGTGCTATTGAATGCGAAAAACACGTTTTCTGGTGTTTTCAGCACTCCACAGTGCGTTTGATATGCGGAAACTGCGATATCTTCGGTTTCGTTGGGTTTCCAGCTGAGATATGCATTTTCACTGATAATCTGCATGATTCTGCTGTTACAAGTGTGCAGAATCACCGAAATCGCTGTTTTCGTGCTACTGAATGCGAAAAACACGTTTCCTGCTGCTTTCAGCACTCCAAAGTGCGTTTGATATGCGAAAACTGCGATATTTTCGGTTTCGTTGGGTTCCAACTGGGATATGCATTTTCTGTGATAATGTTCATGATTCTGCTGTTACAAGTGTGCAGAATCACCGAAATCGCAGTTTTCGTGCTATTGAATGCGAGAAACACGTTTCCTGGTGTTTTCAGCACTCCACAGTGCGTTTGATATGCGGAAACTGCGATGTCTTCGTTTTCGTGGGGTTGCCAGCTGAGACATGCATTTTTTACGATAATCTTTGAGTTTCTTCTGCCAGAAGTATGCAGAATCACCGAAATCGCTGTTTTCGTGCTATTGAATTCGAAAAACACGTTTCCGGGTGCTTTTCAGCGCCCCACATTGCGTTTGACATGCGGAAACTGCGATATCTTCGGTTTCGTTGGGTTTCCAGCTGAGATAGGCATTTTCAGTGATAATCTACATGATTCTTCTGTGACAAGTGTGCAAAATCACCGAAATTGCTGTTTTCGTGCTATTGAATGCGAAAAACACGTTTCCTGGTGGTTTTAGCACTCCACAGTGCGTTTGACATGCGGAAACCGCGATATTTTCGATATCGTTGGGTTGCCAGCTGAGATAGGCATTTTCAGTGATAATCTACATGATTCTTGTGTGACAAGTGTGCAAAATCACCGAAATCGCTGTTTTCGTGCTATTGAATGCGAAAAACACGTTTCCTGGTGTTTTCAGCACTCCACAGTGCGTTTGATATGCTAAAACTGCGATATTTTCGGTTTCGTTGGGTTCCAACTGAGATATGCATTTTCTGTGATAATGTTCATGATTCTGCTGTTACAAGTGTGCAGAATCACCGAAATCGCAGTTTTCGTGCTATTGAATGCGAAAAACACGTTTCCTGGTGTTTTCAGCACTCCACAGTGCGTTTGATATGCGGAAACTGCGATGTCTTCGTTTTCGTGGGGTTGCCAGCTGAGACATGCATTTTTTACGATAATCTTTGAGTTTCTTCTGCCAGAAGTATGCAGAATCACCGAAATCGCAGTTTTCGTGCTATTGAATGCGAAAAACACGTTTCCTGGTGTTTTCAGCACTCCACAGTGCGTTTGATATGCGGAAACTGCGATGTCTTCGTTTTCGTGGGGTTGCCAGCTGAGACATGCATTTTTTACGATAATCTTTGAGTTTCTTCAGCCAGAAGTATGCAGAATCACCGAAATCGCTGTTTTCGTGCTATTGAATGCGAAAAACACGTTTCCGGGTGCTTTTCAGCGCTCCACAGTGCGTTTAGTATGCGGAAACTGCGATATCTTCGTTTTCTTGGGGATTCCAGCTGAGAATTGCATTTTCTACGATTATCTTGGATATTCCTCTGTGAGAAGTATGCAGAATCACCGAATTCGCTGTTTTCGTGCTATTGAATGCGAAGAACACGTTTTCTGGTGTTTTCAGCACTCCACAGTGCGTTTGATATGCGGAAACTGCGATACCTTCGGTTTCGTTGGGTTTCCAGCTGAGATATGCATTTTCAGTGATAATCTTCATGATTCTTCTGTGGCAAGTGTGCAGAATCACCGAAATCGCTGTTTTCGTGCTATTGAATGCGAACAACACGTTTTCTGGTGTTTTCAGCACTCCACAGTGCGTTTGATATGCGGAAACTGCGATGTCTTCGTTTTCGTGGGGTTGCCAGCTGTGACATGCATTTTTTACGATAATCTTTGAGTTTCTTCTGCCAGAAGTATGCAGAATCACCGAAATCGCTGTTTTCGTGCTATTGAATGCGAAAAACACGTTTTCTGGTGTTTTCCGCACTCCACAGCGCTTTTGATATGCGAAAACTGCGATGTCTTCGTTTTCGTGGGGTTGCCAGCTGAGACATGCATTTTTTACGATAATCTTTGAGTTTCTTCTGCCAGAAGTATGCAGAATCACCGAAATCGCTGTTTTCGTGCTATTGAATGCGAAAAACACGTTTTCTGGTGTTTTCAGCACTCCACAGATAGTTTGATATGCGGAAACTGCGATGTCTTTGTTTTCGTGGGGTTGCCAGCTGAGACATGCATTTTTTACGATAATCTTTGAGTTTCTTCTGCCAGAAGTATGCAGAATCACCGAAATCGCTGTTTTCGTGCTATTGAATGCGAAAAACACGTTTTCTGGTGTTTTCCGCACTCCACAGCGCTTTTGATATGCGGAAACAGCGATATATTCGGTTACGTTGAGTTTCCAGCTGAGATATGCATTCTCTACGATAATCTTCGAGTTTCTTCTTGACAAATGTGCAGAATCACCGAAACCGCTGTTTTCGTGCTACTGAATGCGAAAAACACGTTTTCGGGTGCTTTTCAGCGCCCCACAGTGCGTTTGATATGCGGAAACTGCGATGTCGTCGTATTCGTGGGGTTGCCAGCTGAGACATGCATTTTCTACGATAATCTTGGATATTCCTCTTTGAGAAGTATGCAGAATCACTGAAATCGCTGTTTTCGTGCTATTGAATGCGACAACACGTTTTCTGGTGTTTTCAGCACTCCACAGTGCGTTTGATATGCGGAAACTGCGATATCTTCGATTTCGTTGGGTTTCCAGCTGAGATATGCATTTTCTGTGATAATGTTCATGATTCTGCTGTTACAAGTGTGCAGAATCACCGAAATCGCTGTTTTCGTTCTATTGAATCTGAGAAACACGTTTCCTGGTGTTTCCAGCACTCCACAGTGCGTTTGATATGCGGAAACAGCGATATCTTCGTTTTCGTGGGGATTCCAGCTGAGACTTGCATTTTCTACGATAATCTTGGATATTCCTCCGTGAGAAGTATGCAGAATCACCGAAATCGCTGTTTTCGTGCAATTGAATGCGAACAACACGTTTTCTGGTGTTTTCAGCACTCCACAGAGCGTTTGATATGCGAAAACTGCGATATTTTCGGTTTCGTTGGATTCCAACTGAGATATGCATTTTCTGTGATAATGTTCATGATTCTGCTGTTACAAGTGTGCAGAATCACCGAAATCGCTGTTTTCGTTCTATTGAATCTGAGAAACACGTTTCCTGGTGTGTTCAGCACTCCACAGTGCGTTTGATATGCGGAAACTGCGATATCTTCGGTTTCGTTGGGTTTCCAGCTGAGATATGCATTTTCACTGATAATCTGCATGATTCTGCTGTTACAAGTGTGCAGAAACACCGAAATCGCTGTTTTCGTGCTATTGAATGCGAAAAACACGTTTCCGGGTCCTTTTCAGCGCTCCACTGTGCGTTTGATATGCGGAAACAGCGATATCTTCGTTTTCGTGGGGATTCCAGCTGAGACTTGCATTTTCTACGATAATCTTGGATATTCCTCTGTGAGAAGTATGCAGAATCACCGAAATCGCTGTTTTGGTGCTATTGAATGCGAAAAACACGTTTTCTGGTGTTTTCAGCACTCCACAGTGCGTTTGATATGCGGAAACTGCGATATCTTCGGTTTCGTTGGGTTTCCAGCTGAGATATGCATTTTCACTGATAATCTGCATGATTCTGCTGTTACAAGTGTGCAGAATCACCGAAATCGCTGTTTTCGTGCTATTGAATGCGAAAAACACGTTTCCGGGTCCTTTTCAGCGCTCCACAGTGCGTTTGATATGCGGAAACAGCGATATCTTCGTTTTCGTGGGGATTCCAGCTGAGACTTGCATTTTCTACGATAATCTTGGATATTCCTCTGTGAGAAGTATGCAGAATCACCGAAATCGCTGTTTTCGTGCTATTGAATGCGAACAACACGTTTTCTGGTGTTTTCAGCACTCCACAGTGCGTTTGATATGCGAAAACTGCGATATTTTCGGTTTCGTTGGGTTCCCACTGAGATATGCATTTTCTGTGATAATGATCATGATTCTGCTGTTACAAGTGTGCAGAATCACCGAAATCGCAGTTTTTGTGCTATTGAATGCGAAAAACACGTTTCCTGGTGTTTTCAGCACTCCACAGTGCGTTTGATATGCGGAAACCCGCGATGTCTTCGTTTTCGTGGGGTTGCCAGCTGAGACATGCACTTTTTACGATAATCTTTGAGTTTCTTCTGCCAGAAGTATGCAGAATCACCGAAATCGCTGTTTTCGTGCTACTGAATGCGAAAAACACGTTTTCTGGTGTTTTCAGCACTCCACAGATAGTTTGATATGCGGAAACTGCGATGTCTTTGTTTTCGTGGGGTTGCCAGCTGAGACATGCATTTTTTACGATAATCTTTGACTTTCTTCTGTGGGAAGTATGCAGAATCACCGAAATCGCTGTTTTCGTGCTATTGAATGCGAAAAACACGTTTTCTGGTGTTTTCAGCACTCCACAGTGCGTTTGATATGCGAAAACTGCGATATTTTCGGTTTCGTTGGGTTCCAACTGAGATATGCATTTTCTGTGATAATGTTCATGATTCTGCTGTTACAAGTGTGCAGAATCACCGAAATCGCTGTTTTCGTGCTATTGAATGCGAAAAACACGTTTCCTGGTGTGTTCAGCACTCCACAGTGCGTTTACATGCGTAAACTGCGATATCTTCGGTTTCGTTAGGTTTCCAGCTGAGATATGCATTTTCAGTGATAATCTTCATGATTCTTCTGTGGCAAGTGTGCAGAATCACCGAAATCGCTGTTTACGTGCTATTGAATGCGAAAAACACGTTTCCGGGTGCGTTTCAGCGCTCCACAGTGCGTTTGATATGCGTAAACTGCGATATATTCGGTTTCGTTGGGTTCCAACTGAGATATGCATTTTCTGTGATAATCTTCATGATTCTGCTGTTACAAGTGTGCAGAATCACCGAAATCGCTGTTTTCGTGCTATTGAATGCGAAAAACACGTTTTCTGGTGTTTTCAGCACTCCACAGTGCGTTTGATATGCGGAAACAGCGATATCTTCGGTTTCGTTGGGTTTCCAGCTGAGATATGCATTTTCAGTGATAATCTTCATGATTCTTCTGTGGCAAGTGTGCAGAATCACCGAAATCGCTGTTTACGTGCTATTGAATGCGAAAAACACGTTTCCGGGTGCGTTTCAGCGCTCCACAGTGCGTTTGATATGCGTAAACTGCGATATATTCGGTTTCGTTGGGTTCCAACTGAGATATGCATTTTCTGTGATAATCTTCATGATTCTGCTGTTACAAGTGTGCAGAATCACCGAAATCGCTGTTTTCGTGCTATTGAATGCGAAAAACACGTTTTCTGGTGTTTTCAGCACTCCACAGTGCGTTTGATATGCGGAAACAGCGATATCTTCGTTTTCGTGGGGATTCCAGCTGAGACTTGCATTTTCTACGATAATCTTGGATATTCCTCTGTGAGAAGTATGCAGAATCACCGAAATCGCTGTTTTCGTGCTATTGAATGCGAAAAACACGTTTCCGGGTGCTTTTCAGCGCTCCACAGTGCGTTTGACATGCGTAAACTGCGATATCTTCGGTATCGTTGGGTTTCCAGATGAGATATGCATTTTTTACGATAATCTCGGATATTCTTCTGTGGGAAGTATGCAGAATCACCGAAATCGCTGTTTTGGTGCTATTGAATGCGAAAAACACGTTTTCTGGTGTTTTCAGCACTCCACAGTGCGTTTGATATGCGGAAACTGCGATATCTTCGGTTTCGTTGGGTTTCCAGCTGAGATATGCATTTTCACTGATAATCTGCATGATTCTGCTGTTACAAGTGTGCAGAATCACCGAAATCGCTGTTTTCGTGCTATTGAATGCGAAAAACACGTTTCCGGGTGCTTTTCAGCGCTCCACAGTGCGTTTGATATGCGGAAACAGCGATATCTTCGTTTTCGTGGGGATTCCAGCTGAGACTTGCATTTTCTACGATAATCTTGGATATTCCTCTGTGAGAAGTATGCAGAATCACCGAAATCGCTGTTTTCGTGCTATTGAATGCGAACAACACGTTTTCTGGTGTTTTCAGCACTCCACAGTGCGTTTGATATGCGAAAACTGCGATATTTTCGGTTTCGTTGGGTTCCAACTGAGATATGCATTTTCTGTGATAATGTTCATGATTCTGCTGTTACAAGTGTGCAGAATCACCGAAATCTCTGTTTTCGTTCTATTGAATCTGAGAAACACGTTTCCTGGTGTTTTCAGCACTCCACAGTGCGTTTGATATGCGGAAACTGCGATATCTTCGGTTTCGTTGGGTTTCCAGCTGAGATATGCATTTTCACTGATAATCTGCATGATTCTGCTGTTACAAGTGTGCAGAATCACCGAAATCGCTGTTTTCGTGCTATTGAATGCGAAAAACACGTTTCCGGGTGCTTTTCAGCGCTCCACAGTGCGTTTGATATGCGGAAACTGCGATATCTTCGTTTTCTTGGGGATTCCAGCTGAGACTTGCATTTTCTACGATAATCTTGGATATTCCTCTGTGAGAAGTATGCAGAATCACCGAAATCGCTGTTTTCGTGCTGTTGAATGCGAACAACACGTTTTCTGGTGTTTTCAGCACTCCACAGCGCTTTTGATATGCGGAAACAGCGATATATTCGGTTACGTTGAGTTTCCAGCTGAGATATGCATTCTCTACGATAATCTTCGAGTTTCTTCTTGACAAATGTGCAGAATCACCGAAACCGCTGTTTTCGTGCTACTGAATGCGAAAAACACGTTTTCGGGTGCTTTTCAGCGCCCCACAGTGCGTTTGATATGCGGAAACTGCGATGTCGTCGTATTCGTGGGGTTGCCAGCTGAGACATGCATTTTCTACGATAATCTTGGATATTCCTCTTTGAGAAGTATGCAGAATCACTGAAATCGCTGTTTTCGTGCTATTGAATGCGACAACACGTTTTCTGGTGTTTTCAGCACTCCACAGTGCGTTTGATATGCGGAAACTGCGATATCTTCGATTTCGTTGGGTTTCCAGCTGAGATATGCATTTTCTGTGATAATGTTCATGATTCTGCTGTTACAAGTGTGCAGAATCACCGAAATCGCTGTTTTCGTTCTATTGAATCTGAGAAACACGTTTCCTGGTGTTTTCAGCACTCCACAGTGCGTTTGATATGCGGAAACAGCGATATCTTCGTTTTCGTGGGGATTCCAGCTGAGACTTGCATTTTCTACGATAATCTTGGATATTCCTCCGTGAGAAGTATGCAGAATCACCGAAATCGCTGTTTTCGTGCAATTGAATGCGAACAACACGTTTTCTGGTGTTTTCAGCACTCCACAGAGCGTTTGATATGCGAAAACTGCGATATTTTCGGTTTCGTTGGATTCCAACTGAGATATGCATTTTCTGTGATAATGTTCATGATTCTGCTGTTACAAGTGTGCAGAATCACCGAAATCGCTGTTTTCGTTCTATTGAATCTGAGAAACACGTTTCCTTGTGTGTTCAGCACTCCACAGTGCGTTTGATATGCGGAAACTGCGATATCTTCGGTTTCGTTGGGTTTCCAGCTGAGATATGCATTTTCACTGATAATCTGCATGATTCTGCTGTTACAAGTGTGCAGAAACACCGAAATCGCTGTTTTCGTGCTATTGAATGCGAAAAACACGTTTCCGGGTCCTTTTCAGCGCTCCACTGTGCGTTTGATATGCGGAAACAGCGATATCTTCGTTTTCGTGGGGATTCCAGCTGAGACTTGCATTTTCTACGATAATCTTGGATATTCCTCTGTGAGAAGTATGCAGAATCACCGAAATCGCTGTTTTGGTGCTATTGAATGCGAAAAACACGTTTTCTGGTGTTTTCAGCACTCCACAGTGCGTTTGATATGCGGAAACTGCGATATCTTCGGTTTCGTTGGGTTTCCAGCTGAGATATGCATTTTCACTGATAATCTGCATGATTCTGCTGTTACAAGTGTGCAGAATCACCGAAATCGCAGTTTTTGTGCTATTGAATGCGAAAAACACGTTTCCTGGTGTTTTCAGCACTCCACAGTGCGTTTGATATGCGGAAACCCGCGATGTCTTCGTTTTCGTGGGGTTGCCAGCTGAGACATGCACTTTTTACGATAATCTTTGAGTTTCTTCTGCCAGAAGTATGCAGAATCACCGAAATCGCTGTTTTCGTGCTACTGAATGCGAAAAACACGTTTTCTGGTGTTTTCAGCACTCCACAGATAGTTTGATATGCGGAAACTGCGATGTCTTTGTTTTCGTGGGGTTGCCAGCTGAGACATGCATTTTTTACGATAATCTTTGACTTTCTTCTGTGGGAAGTATGCAGAATCACCGAAATCGCTGTTTTCGTGCTATTGAATGCGAAAAACACGTTTTCTGGTGTTTTCAGCACTCCACAGTGCGTTTGATATGCGAAAACTGCGATATTTTCGGTTTCGTTGGGTTCCAACTGAGATATGCATTTTCTGTGATAATGTTCATGATTCTGCTGTTACAAGTGTGCAGAATCACCGAAATCGCTGTTTTCGTGCTATTGAATGCGAAAAACACGTTTCCTGGTGTGTTCAGCACTCCACAGTGCGTTTACATGCGTAAACTGCGATATCTTCGGTTTCGTTAGGTTTCCAGCTGAGATATGCATTTTCAGTGATAATCTTCATGATTCTTCTGTGGCAAGTGTGCAGAATCACCGAAATCGCTGTTTACGTGCTATTGAATGCGAAAAACACGTTTCCGGGTGCGTTTCAGCGCTCCACAGTGCGTTTGATATGCGTAAACTGCGATATATTCGGTTTCGTTGGGTTCCAACTGAGATATGCATTTTCTGTGATAATCTTCATGATTCTGCTGTTACAAGTGTGCAGAATCACCGAAATCGCTGTTTTCGTGCTATTGAATGCGAAAAACACGTTTTCTGGTGTTTTCAGCACTCCACAGTGCGTTTGATATGCGGAAACAGCGATATCTTCGGTTTCGTTGGGTTTCCAGCTGAGATATGCATTTTCAGTGATAATCTTCATGATTCTTCTGTGGCAAGTGTGCAGAATCACCGAAATCGCAGTTTACGTGCTATTGAATGCGAAAAACACGTTTCCGGGTGCGTTTCAGCGCTCCACAGTGCGTTTGATATGCGTAAACTGCGATATATTCGGTTTCGTTGGGTTCCAACTGAGATATGCATTTTCTGTGATAATCTTCATGATTCTGCTGTTACAAGTGTGCAGAATCACCGAAATCGCTGTTTTCGTGCTATTGAATGCGAAAAACACGTTTTCTGGTGTTTTCAGCACTCCACAGTGCGTTTGATATGCGGAAACAGCGATATCTTCGTTTTCGTGGGGATTCCAGCTGAGACTTGCATTTTCTACGATAATCTTGGATATTCCTCTGTGAGAAGTATGCAGAATCACCGAAATCGCTGTTTTCGTGCTATTGAATGCGAAAAACACGTTTCCGGGTGCTTTTCAGCGCTCCACAGTGCGTTTGACATGCGTAAACTGCGATATCTTCGGTATCGTTGGGTTTCCAGATGAGATATGCATTTTTTACGATAATCTCGGATATTCTTCTGTGGGAAGTATGCAGAATCACCGAAATCGCTGTTTTGGTGCTATTGAATGCGAAAAACACGTTTTCTGGTGTTTTCAGCACTCCACAGTGCGTTTGATATGCGGAAACAGCGATATCTTCGTTTTCGTGGGGATTCCAGCTGAGACTTGCATTTTCTACGATAATCTTGGATATTCCTCTGTGAGAAGTATGCAGAATCACCGAAATCGCTGTTTTCGTGCTATTGAATGCGAAAAACACGTTTCCGGGTGCTTTTCAGCGCTCCACAGTGCGTTTGACATGCGTAAACTGCGATATCTTCGGTATCGTTGGGTTTCCAGATGAGATATGCATTTTTTACGATAATCTCGGATATTCTTCTGTGGGAAGTGTGCAGAATCACCGAAATCGCTGTTTTCGTGCTATTGAATGCGAAAAACACGTTTCCGGGTGCTTTTCAGCGCTCCACAGTGCGTTTGATATGCGGAAACTGCGATATCTTCGTTTTCTTGGGGATTCCAGCTGAGACTTGCATTTTCTACGATAATCTTGGATATTCCTCTGTGAGAAGTATGCAGAATCACCGAAATCGCTGTTTTCGTGCTGTTGAATGCGAACAACACGTTTTCTGGTGTTTTCAGCACTCCGCAGTGCGTTCGATATGCGGAAACTACGATATCTTCGGTTTCGTTGGGTTTTCAGCTGAGATATGCATTTTCAGTGATAATCTTCATGATTCTTCTGTGGCAAGTGTGCAGAATCACCGAAATCGCTGTTTAGGTGCTATTGAATGCGAAAAACACGTTTCCGGGTGCGTTTCAGCGCTCCACAGTGCGTTTGATATGCGTAAACTGCGATAGATTCGGTTTCGTTGGGTTCCAACTGAGATATGCATTTTCTGTGATAATCTTCATGATTCTGCTGTTACAAGTGTGCAGAATCACCGAAATCGCTGTTTTCGTGCTATTGATTGCGAAAAACACGTTTCCTGGTGTTTTCAGCACTCCACAGTGCGTTTGATATGCGGAAACTGCGATGTCTTGGTTTTCGTGGGGTTGCCAGCTGAGACATGCATTTTCTACGATAATCTTTGAGTTTCTTCTGCCAGAAGTATGCAGAATCACCGAAATCGCTGTTTTCGTGCTATTGAATGCGAAAAACACGTTTCCTGGTGTTTTCAACAATCCACAGTGCGTTTGAAATGCGGAAACAGCGATATCTTCGGTTACGTTGAGTTTCCAGCAGAGATATGCATTCTCTACGATATTCTTGGAGTTTCTTCTGTGACAAATGTGCAGAATCACCGAAAACGCTGTTTTCGTGCTATTGAATGCGAAAAACACGTTTCCGGGTGCTTCTCAGCGCCCCACAGTACGTTTGACATGCGGAAACTGCGATATCTTCGGTTTCGTTGGGTTTCCAGCTGAGATAGGCATTTTCAGTGATAATCTTCATGATTCTGCTGTTACAAGTGTGCAGAATCACCGAAATCGCTGTTTTCATGCTATTGAATGCGAAAAACTCGTTTCCGGGTGCTTTCAGCACTCCACAGTGCGTTTGATATGCGGAAACTGCGATGTCGTCGTATTCGTGGGGTTGCCAGCTGAGACATGCATTTTCTACGATAATCTTGGATATTCCTCTTTGAGAAGTATGCAGAATCACCGAAATCGCTGTTTTCGTGCTATTGAATGCGACAACACGTTTTCTGGTGTTTTCAGCACTCCACAGTGCGTTTGATATGCGGAAACTGCGATATCTTCGATTTCGTTGGGTTTCCAGCTGAGATATGCATTTTCTGTGATAATGTTCATGATTCTGCTGTTACAAGTGTGCAGAATCACCGAAATCGCTGTTTTCGTTCTATTGAATCTGAGAAACACGTTTCCTGGTGTTTTCAGCACTCCACAGTGCGTTTGATATGCGGAAACTGCGATGTCTTCGTTTTCGTGGGGATTCCAGCTGAGACTTGCATTTTCTACGATAATCTTGGATATTCCTCTGTGAGCAGGATGCAGAATCACCGAAATCGCTGTTTTCGTGCTATTGAATGCGAACAACACGTTTTCTGGTGGTTTCAGCACTCCACAGTGCGTTTGATATGCGGAAACTGCGATATCTTCGGTTTCGTTGGGTTTCCAGCTGAGATATGCATTTTCACTGATAATCTGCATGATTCTGCTGTTACAAGTGTGCAGAATCACCGAAATCGCTGTTTTCGTGCTATTGAATGCGAAAAACACGTTTTCTGGTGTTTTCTGCACTCCACAGTGCGTTTGATATGCGGAAACAGCGATATCTTCGTTTTCGTGGGGATTCCAGCTGAGACTTGCATTTTCTACGATAATCTTGGATATTCCTCTGTGAGAAGTATGCAGAATCACCGAAATCGCTGTTTTCGTGCTATTGAATGCGAAAAACACGTTTCCGGGTGCTTTTCAGCGCTCCACAGTGCGTTTGACATGCGTAAACTGCGATATCTTCGGTATCGTTGGGTTTCCAGATGAGATATGCATTTTTTACGATAATCTCGGATATTCTTCTGTGGGAAGTATGCAGAATCACCGAAATCGCTGTTTTGGTGCTATTGAATGCAAAAAACACGTTTTCTGGTGTTTTCAGCACTCCACAGTGCGTTTGATATGCGGAAACTGCGATATCTTCGGTTTCGTTGGGTTTCCAGCTGAGATATGCATTTTCACTGATAATCTGCATGATTCTGCTGTTACAAGTGTGCAGAATCACCGAAATCGCTGTTTTCGTGCTACTGAATGCGAAAAACACGTTTCCTGCTGCTTTCAGCACTCCAAAGTGCGTTTGATATGCGAAAACTGCGATATTTTCGGTTTCGTTGGGTTCCAACTGAGATATGCATTTTCTGTGATAATGTTCATGATTCTGCTGTTACAAGTGTGCAGAATCACCGAAATCGCAGTTTTCGTGCTATTGAATGCGAAAAACACGTTTCCTGGTGTTTTCAGCACTCCACAGTGCGTTTGATATGCGGAAACTGCGATGTCTTCGTTTTCGTGGGGTTGCCAGCTGAGACATGCATTTTTTACGATAATCTTTGAGTTTCTTCTGCCAGAAGTATGCAGAATCACCGAAATCGCAGTTTTCGTGCTATTGAATGCGAAAAACACGTTTCCTGGTGTTTTCAGCACTCCGCAGTGCGTTTGATATGCGGAAACTGCGATGTCTTCGTTTTCGTGGGGTTGCCAGCTGAGACATGCATTTTTTACGATAATCTTTGAGTTTCTTCAGCCAGAAGTATGCAGAATCACCGAAATCGCTGTTTTCGTGCTATTGAATGCGAAAAACACGTTTCCGGGTGCTTTTCAGCGCTCCACAGTGCGTTTAGTATGCGGAAACTGCGATATCTTCGTTTTCTTGGGGATTCCAGCTGAGAATTGCATTTTCTACGATAATCTTGGATATTCCTCTGTGAGAAGTATGCAGAATCACCGAAATCGCTGTTTTCGTGCTATTGAATGCGAAGAACACGTTTTCTGGTGTTTTCAGCACTCCACAGTGCGTTTGATATGCGGAAACTGCGATACCTTCGGTTTCGTTGGGTTTCCAGCTGAGATATGCATTTTCAGTGATAATCTTCATGATTCATCTGTGGCAAGTGTGCAGAATCACCGAAATCGCTGTTTTCGTGCTATTGAATGCGAACAACACGTTTTCTGGTGTTTTCAGCACTCCACAGTGCGTTTGATATGCGGAAACTGCGATGTCTTCGTTTTCGTGGGGTTGCCAGCTGTGACATGCATTTTTTACGATAATCTTTGAGTTTCTTCTGCCAGAAGTATGCAGAATCACCGAAATCGCTGTTTTCGTGCTATTGAATGCGAAAAACACGTTTTCTGGTGTTTTCAGCACTCCACAGATAGTTTGACATGCGGAAACTGCGATGTCTTTGTTTTCGTGGGGTTGCCAGCTGAGACATGCATTTTTTACGATAATCTTTGAGTTTCTTCTGCCAGAAGTATGCAGAATCACCGAAATCGCTGTTTTCGTGCTATTGAATGCGAAAAACACGTTTTCTGGTGTTTTCAGCACTCCACAGCGCGTTTGATATGCGGAAACTGCGATATTTTCGGTTTCGTTGGATTCCAACTGAGATATGCATTTTCTGTGATAATGTTCATGATTCTGCTGTTACAAGTGTGCAGAATCACCGAAATCGCTGTTTTCGTTCTATTGAATCTGAGAAACACGTTTCCTGGTGTGTTCAGCACTCCACAGTGCGTTTGATATGCGGAAACTGCGATATATTCGGTTACGTTGAGTTTCCAGCTGAGATATGCATTCTCTACGATAATCTTCGAGTTTCTTCTTGACAAATGTGCAGAATCACCGAAACCGCTGTTTTCGTGCTACTGAATGCGAAAAACACGTTTTCGGGTGCTTTTCAGCGCCCCACAGTGCGTTTGATATGCGGAAACTGCGATGTCGTCGTATTCGTGGGGTTGCCAGCTGAGACATGCATTTTCTACGATAATCTTGGATATTCCTCTTTGAGAAGTATGCAGAATCACCGAAATCGCTGTTTTCGTGCTATTGAATGCGACAACACGTTTTCTGGTGTTTTCAGCACTCCACAGTGCGTTTGATATGCGGAAACTGCGATATCTTCGATTTCGTTGGGTTTCCAGCTGAGATATGCATTTTCTGTGATAATGTTCATGATTCTGCTGTTACAAGTGTGCAGAATCACCGAAATCGCTGTTTTCGTTCTATTGAATCTGAGAAACACGTTTCCTGGTGTTTTCAGCACTCCACAGTGCGTTTGATATGCGGAAACAGCGATATCTTCGTTTTCGTGGGGATTCCAGCTGAGACTTGCATTTTCTACGATAATCTTGGATATTCCTCCGTGAGAAGTATGCAGAATCACCGAAATCGCTGTTTTCGTGCTATTGAATGCGAACAACACGTTTTCTGGTGTTTTCAGCACTCCACAGAGCGTTTGATATGCGAAAACTGCGATATTTTCGGTTTCGTTGGATTCCAACTGAGATATGCATTTTCTGTGATAATGTTCATGATTCTGCTGTTACAAGTGTGCAGAATCACCGAAATCGCTGTTTTCGTTCTATTGAATCTGAGAAACACGTTTCCTGGTGTGTTCAGCACTCCACAGTGCGTTTGATATGCGGAAACTGCGATATCTTCGGTTTCGTTGGGTTTCCAGTTGAGATATGCATTTTCACTGATAATCTGCATGATTCTGCTGTTACAAGTGTGCAGAAACACCGAAATCGCTGTTTTCGTGCTATTGAATGCGAAAAACACGTTTCCGGGTCCTTTTCAGCGCTCCACAGTGCGTTTGATATGCGGAAACAGCGATATCTTCGTTTTCGTGGGGATTCCAGCTGAGACTTGCATTTTCTACGATAATCTTGGATATTCCTCTGTGAGAAGTATGCAGAATCACCGAAATCGCTGTTTTCGTGCTATTGAATGCGAAAAACACGTTTCCGGGTGCTTTTCAGCGCTCCACAGTGCGTTTGACATGCGTAAACTGCGATATCTTCGGTATCGTTGGGTTTCCAGATGAGATATGCATTTTTTACGATAATCTCGGATATTCTTCTGTGGGAAGTATGCAGAATCACCGAAATCGCTGTTTTGGTGCTATTGAATGCGAAAAACACGTTTTCTGGTGTTTTCAGCACTCCACAGTGCGTTTGATATGCGGAAACTGCGATATCTTCGGTTTCGTTGGGTTTCCAGCTGAGATATGCATTTTCACTGATAATCTGCATGATTCTGCTGTTACAAGTGTGCAGAATCACCGAAATCGCTGTTTTCGAGCTATTGAATGCGAAAAACACGTTTCCGGGTCCTTTTCAGCGCTCCACAGTGCGTTTGATATGCGGAAACAGCGATATCTTCGTTTTCGTGGGGATTCCAGCTGAGACTTGCATTTTCTACGATAATCTTGGATATTCCTCTGTGAGAAGTATGCAGAATCACCGAAATCGCTGTTTTCGTGCTATTGAATGCGAACAACACGTTTTCTGGTGTTTTCAGCACTCCACAGTGCGTTTGATATGCGAAAACTGCGATATTTTCGGTTTCGTTGGGTTCCCACTGAGATATGCATTTTCTGTGATAATGTTCATGATTCTGCTGTTACAAGTGTGCAGAATCACCGAAATCGCAGTTTTTGTGCTATTGAATGCGAAAAACGCGTTTCCTGGTGTTTTCAGCACTCCACAGTGCGTTTGATATGCGGAAACCCGCGATGTCTTCGTTTTCGTGGGGTTGCCAGCTGAGACATGCACTTTTTACGATAATCTTTGAGTTTCTTCTGCCAGAAGTATGCAGAATCACCGAAATCGCTGTTTTCGTGCTACTGAATGCGAAAAACACGTTTTCTGGTGTTTTCAGCACTCCACAGATAGTTTGATATGCGGAAACTGCGATGTCTTTGTTTTCGTGGGGTTGCCAGCTGAGACATGCATTTTTTACGATAATCTTTGACTTTCTTCTGTGGGAAGTATGCAGAATCACCGAAATCGCTGTTTTCGTGCTATTGAATGCGAAAAACACGTTTTCTGGTGTTTTCAGCACTCCACAGTGCGTTTGATATGCGAAAACTGCGATATTTTCGGTTTCGTTGGGTTCCAACTGAGATATGCATTTTCTGTGATAATGTTCATGATTCTGCTGTTACAAGTGTGCAGAATCACCGAAATCGCTGTTTTCGTGCTATTGAATGCGAAAAACACGTTTCCTGGTGTGTTCAGCACTCCACAGTGCGTTTACATGCGTAAACTGCGATATCTTCGGTTTCGTTAGGTTTCCAGCTGAGATATGCATTTTCAGTGATAATCTTCATGATTCTGCTGTTACAAGTGTGCAGAATCACCGAAATCGCTGTTTTCGTTCTATTGAATCAGAGAAACACGTTTCCTGGTGTTTTCAGCACTCCACAGTGCGTTTGATATGCGGAAACAGCGATATCTTCGTTTTCGTGGGGATTCCAGCTGAGACTTGCATTTTCTACGATAATCTTGGATATTCCTCTGTGAGAAGTATGCAGAATCACCGAAATCGCTGTTTTCGTGCTATTGAATGCGAACAACACGTTTTCTGGTGTTTTCAGCACTCCACAGTGCGTTTGATATGCGGAAACTACGATATCTTCGGTTTCGTTGGGTTTCCAGCTGAGATATGCATTTTCAGTGATAATCTTCATGATTCTTCTGTGGCAAGTGTGCAGAATCACCGAAATCGCTGTTTACGTGCTATTGAATGCGAAAAACACGTTTCCGGGTGCGTTTCAGCGCTCCACAGTGCGTTTGATATGCGTAAACTGCGATATATTCGGTTTCGTTGGGTTCCAACTGAGATATGCATTTTCTGTGATAATCTTCATGATTCTGCTGTTACAAGTGTGCAGAATCACCGAAATCGCTGTTTTCGTTCTATTGAATCAGAGAAACACGTTTCCTGGTGTTTTCAGCACTCCACAGTGCGTTTGATATGCGGAAACAGCGATATCTTCGTTTTCGTGGGGATTCCAGCTGAGACTTGCATTTTCTACGATAATCTTGGATATTCCTCTGTGAGAAGTATGCAGAATCACCGAAATCGCTGTTTTCGTGCTATTGAATGCGAAAAACACGTTTTCTGGTGTTTTCAGCACTCCACAGTGCGTTTGATATGCGGAAACAGCGATATCTTCGTTTTCGTGGGGATTCCAGCTGAGACTTGCATTTTCTACGATAATCTTGGATATTCCTCTGTGAGAAGTATGCAGAATCACCGAAATCGCTGTTTTCGTGCTATTGAATGCGAAAAACACGTTTCCGGGTGCTTTTCAGCGCTCCACAGTGCGTTTGACATGCGTAAACTGCGATATCTTCGGTATCGTTGGGTTTCCAGATGAGATATGCATTTTTTACGATAATCTCGGATATTCTTCTGTGGGAAGTATGCAGAATCACCGAAATCGCTGTTCTGGTGCTATTGAATGCGAAAAACACGTTTTCTGGTGTTTTCAGCACTCCACAGTGCGTTTGATATGCGGAAACTGCGATATCTTCGGTTTCGTTGGGTTTCCAGCTGAGATATGCATTTTCACTGATAATCTGCATGATTCTGCTGTTACAAGTGTGCAGAATCACCGAAATCGCTGGTTTCGTGCTATTGAATGCGAAAAACACGTTTCCGGGTGCTTTTCAGCGCTCCACAGTGCGTTTGATATGCGGAAACAGCGATATCTTCGTTTTCGTGGGGATTCCAGCTGAGACTTGCATTTTCTACGATAATCTTGGATATTCCTCTGTGAGAAGTATGCAGAATCACCGAAATCGCTGTTTTCGTGCTATTGAATGCGAACAACACGTTTTCTGGTGTTTTCAGCACTCCACAGTGCGTTTGATATGCGAAAACTGCGATATTTTCGGTTTCGTTGGGTTCCCACTGAGATATGCATTTTCTGTGATAATGTTCATGATTCTGCTGTTACAAGTGTGCAGAATCACCGAAATCGCAGTTTTTGTGCTATTGAATGCGAAAAACACGTTTCCTGGTGTTTTCAGCACTCCACAGTGCGTTTGATATGCGGAAACCCGCGATGTCTTCGTTTTCGTGGGGTTGCCAGCTGAGACATGCACTTTTTACGATAATCTTTGAGTTTCTTCTGCCAGAAGTATGCAGAATCACCGAAATCGCTGTTTTCGTGCTACTGAATGCGAAAAACACGTTTTCTGGTGTTTTCAGCACTCCACAGATAGTTTGATATGCGGAAACTGCGATGTCTTTGTTTTCGTGGGGTTGCCAGCTGAGACATGCATTTTTTACGATAATCTTTGACTTTCTTCTGTGGGAAGTATGCAGAATCACCGAAATCGCTGTTTTCGTGCTATTGAATGCGAAAAACACGTTTTCTGGTGTTTTCAGCACTCCACAGTACGTTTGATATGCGAAAACTGCGATATTTTCGGTTTCGTTGGGTTCCAACTGAGATATGCATTTTCTGTGATAATGTTCATGATTCTGCTGTTACAAGTGTGCAGAATCACCGAAATCGCTGTTTTCGTGCTATTGAATGCGAAAAACACGTTTCCTGGTGTGTTCAGCACTCCACAGTGCGTTTACATGCGTAAACTGCGATATCTTCGGTTTCGTTAGGTTTCCAGCTGAGATATGCATTTTCAGTGATAATCTTCATGATTCTGATTTTACAAGTGTGCAGAATCACCGAAGTCGCTGTTTTCGTGCTACTGAATGCGAAAAACACGTTTCCTGGTGCTTTCAGCACTCCAAAGTGCGTTTGATATGCGGACACTGCGATGTCTTCGTTTTCGTGGGGTTGCCAGCTGAGACATGCATTTTCTACGATAATCTTTGAGTTTCTTCTGCCAGAAGTATGCAGAATCACCGAAATCGCTGCTTCGTGCTATTGAATGCGAAAAACACGTTTTCTGGTGTTTTCAGCACTCCACAGTTAGTTTGATATGCGAAAACTGCGATATTTTCGGTTACGTTGTGTTTCCAGCTGAGATATCCATTCTCTATGATAATCTTCATGATTCTGCTGTTACAAGTGTGCAAAATCACCGAAATCGCTGTTTTCGTGCTATTGAATGCGAACAACACGTTTTCTGGTGTTTTCAGCACTCCACAGTGCGTTTGATATGCGGAAACTGCGATATCTTCGGATTCGTTGGGTTTCCAGCTGAGATATGCATTTTCAGTGATAATCTTCATGATTCTTCTGTGGCAAGTGTGCAGAATCACCGAAATCCGTGTTTTCGTGCTATTGAATGCGAAAAACACGTTTCCTGGTGTTTTCAGCACTCCACAGTGCGTTTGATATGCGGAAACTGCGATGTCTTCGTTTTCGTGGGGTTGCCAGCTGTGACATGCATTTTTTACGATAATCTTTGAGTTTCTTCTGCCAGAAGTATGCAGAATCACCGAAATCGCTGTTTACGTGCTATTGAATGCGAAAAACACGTTTCCGGGTGCGTTTCAGCGCTCCACAGTGCGTTTGATATGCGTAAACTGCGATATCATCGGTTTCGTTGGATTCCAACTGAGATATGCATTTTCTGTGATAATGTTCATGATTCTGCTGTTACAAGTGTGCAGAATCACCGAAATCTCTGTTTTCGTTCTATTGAATCTGAGAAACACGTTTCCTGGTGTTTTCAGCACTCCACAGTGCGTTTGATATGCGGAAACTGCGATATCTTCGGTTTCGTTGGGTTTCCAGCTGAGATATGCATTTTCACTGATAATCTGCATGATTCTGCTGTTACAAGTGTGCAGAAACACCGAAATCGCTGTTTTCGTGCTATTGAATGCGAAAAACACGTTTACGGGTGCTTTTCAGCGCTCCACAGTGCGCTTGATATGCGGAAACAGCGATATCTTCGTTTTCGTGGGGATTCCAGCTGAGACTTGCATTTTCTACGATAATCTTGGATATTCCTCTGTGAGAAGTATGCAGAATCACCGAAATCGCTGTTTTCGTGCTGTTGAATGCGAACAACACGTTTTCTGGTGTTTTCAGCACTCCACAGTGCGTTCGATATGCGGAAACTACGATATCTTCGGTTTCGTTGGGTTTTCAGCTGAGATATGCATTTTCAGTGATAATCTTCATGATTCTTCTGTGGCAAGTGTGCAGAATCACCGAAATCGCTGTTTAGGTGCTATTGAATGCGAAAAACTCGTTTCCGGGTGCGTTTCAGCGCTCCACAGTGCGTTTGATATGCGTAAACTGCGATAGATTCGGTTTCGTTGGGTTCCAACTGAGATATGCATTTTCTGTGATAATCTTCATGATTCTGCTGTTACAAGTGTGCAGAATCACCGAAATCGCTGTTTTCATGCTATTGAATGCGAAAAACACGTTTTCTGGTGGTTTCCGCACTCCACAGTGCTTTTGATATGCGGACACAGCGATATCTTTGGTTACGTTGGGTTTCCAGCTGAGATATGCATTCTCTACGATAATCTTCGAGTTTCTTCTGTGACAAATGTGCAGAATCACCGAAAACTCTGTTTTTGTGCTACTGAATGCGAAAACCTCGTTTCGGGTGCTTTTCAGCGCTCCACAGTGCGTTTGACATGCGTAAACTGCGATATCTACGGTATCGTTGGGTTTCCAGATGAGATATGCATTTTCTACGATAATCTCGGATATTCTTCTGTGGGAAGTATGCAGAATCACCGAAATCGCTGTTTTCGTGCTATTGATTGCGAAAAACACGTTTCCTGGTGTTTGCAGCACTCCACAGTGCGTTTGATATGCGGACACTGCGATGTCTTCGTTTTCGTGGGGTTGCCAGCTGAGACATGCATTTTCTACGATAATCTTTGAGTTTCTTCTGCCAGAAGTATGCAGAATCACCGAAATCGCTGCTTCGTGCTATTGAATGCGAAAAACACGTTTTCTGGTGTTTTCAGCACTCCACAGTTAGTTTGATATGCGAAAACTGCGATATTTTCGGTTACGTTGTGTTTCCAGCTGAGATATCCATTCTCTATGATAATCTTCATGATTCTGCTGTTACAAGTGTGCAGAATCACCGAAATCGCTGTTTTCGTGCTATTGAATGCGAACAACACGTTTTCTGGTGTTTTCAGCACTCCACAGTGCGTTTGATATGCGGAAACTGCGATATCTTCGGATTCGTTGGGTTTCCAGCTGAGATATGCATTTTCAGCGATAATCTTCATGATTCTTCTGTGGCAAGTGTGCAGAATCACCGAAATCCGTGTTTTCGTGCTATTGAATGCGAAAAACACGTTTCCTGGTGTTTTCAGCACTCCACAGTGCGTTTGATATGCGGAAACTGCGATACCTTCGGTTTCGTTGGGTTTCCAGCTGTGACATGCATTTTTTACGATAATCTTTGAGTTTCTTCTGCCAGAAGTATGCAGAATCACCGAAATCGCTGTTTTCGTGCTATTGAATGCGAAAAACACGTTTTCTGGTGTTTTCCGCACTCCACAGTTAGTTTGATATGCGAAAACTGCGATATTTTCGGTTACGTTGTGTTTCCAGCTGAGATATCCATTCTCTATGATAATCTTCATGATTCTGCTGTTACAAGTGTGCAGAATCACCGAAATCGCTGTTTTCGTGCTATTGAATGCGAACAACACGTTTTCTGGTGTTTTCAGCACTCCACAGTGCGTTTGATATGCGGAAACTGCGATATCTTCGGATTCGTTGGGTTTCCAGCTGAGATATGCATTTTCAGTGATAATCTTCATGATTCTTCTGTGGCAAGTGTGCAGAATCACCGAAATCCGTGTTTTCGTGCTATTGAATGCGAAAAACACGTTTCCTGGTGTTTTCAGCACTCCACAGTGCGTTTGATATGCGGAAACTGCGATGTCTTCGTTTTCGTGGGGTTGCCAGCTGTGACATGCATTTTTTACGATAATCTTTGAGTTTCTTCTGCCAGAAGTATGCAGAATCACCGAAATCGCTGTTTTCGTGCTACTGAATGCGAAAAACACGTTTTCTGGTGTTTTCCGCACTCCACAGCGCTTTTGATATGCGGAAACAGCGATATCTTCGGTTACGTTGAGTTTCCAGCTGAGATATGCATTCTCTACGATAATCTTCGAGTTTCTTCTTGACAAATGTGCAGAATCACCAAAACCGCTGTTTTCGTGCTACTGAATGCGAAAAACACGTTTTCGGGTGCTTTTCAGCGCTCCACAGTGCGTTTGATATGCGGAAACTGCGATATCTTCGTTTTCGTGGGGATATCAGCTGAGACTTGCATTTTCTACGATAATCTTGGATATTCCTCTGTGAGAAGTATGCAGAATCACCGAAATCGCTGTTTACGTGCTATTGAATGCGAAAAACACGTTTCCGGGTGCGTTTCAGCGCTCCACAGTGCGTTTGATATGCGTAAACTGCGATATCATCGGTTTCGTTGGATTCCAACTGAGATATGCATTTTCTGTGATAATGTTCATGATTCTGCTGTTACAAGTGTGCAGAATCACCGAAATCTCTGTTTTCGTTCTATTGAATCTGAGAAACACGTTTCCTGGTGTTCTCAGCACTCCACAGTGCGTTTGATATGCGGAAACTGCGATATCTTCGGTTTCGTTGGGTTTCCAGCTGAGATATGCATTTTCACTGATAATCTGCATGATTCTGATGTTACAAGTGTGCAGAAACACCGAAATCGCTGTTTTCGTGCTATTGAATGCGAAAAACACGTTTACGGGTGCTTTTCAGCGCTCCACAGTGCGCTTGATATGCGGAAACAGCGATATCTTCGTTTTCGTGGGGATTCCAGCTGAGACTTGCATTTTCTACGATAATCTTGGATATTCCTCTGTGAGAAGTATGCAGAATCACCGAAATCGCTGTTTTCGTGCTGTTGAATGCGAACAACACGTTTTCTGGTGTTTTCAGCACTCCACAGTGCGTTCGATATGCGGAAACTACGATATCTTCGGTTTCGTTGGGTTTTCAGCTGAGATATGCATTTTCAGTGATAATCTTCATGATTCTTCTGTGGCAAGTGTGCAGAATCACCGAAATCGCTGTTTAGGTGCTATTGAATGCGAAAAACACGTTTCCGGGTGCGTTTCAGCGCTCCACAGTGCGTTTGATATGCGTAAACTGCGATATATTCGGTTTCGTTGGGTTCCAACTGAGATATGCATTTTCTGTGATAATCTTCATGATTCTGCTGTTACAAGTGTGCAGAATCACCGAAATCGCTGTTTTCATGCTATTGAATGCGAAAAACACGTTTTCTGGTGGTTTCCGCACTCCACAGTGCTTTTGATATGCGGACACAGCGATATCTTTGGTTACGTTGGGTTTCCAGCTGAGATATGCATTCTCTACGATAATCTTCGAGTTTCTTCTGTGACAAATGTGCAGAATCACCGAAAACTCTGTTTTTGTGCTACTGAATGCGAAAACCTCGTTTCGGGTGCTTTTCAGCGCTCCACAGTGCGTTTGACATGCGTAAACTGCGATATCTACGGTATCGTTGGGTTTCCAGATGAGATATGCATTTTCTACGATAATCTCGGATATTCTTCTGTGGGAAGTATGCAGAATCACCGAAATCGCTGTTTTCGTGCTATTGATTGCGAAAAACACGTTTCCTGGTGTTTGCAGCACTCCACAGTGCGTTTGATATGCGGAAACTGCGATGTCTTCGTATTCGTGGGGTTGCCAGCTGAGACATGCATTTTCTACGATAATCTTTGAGTTTCTTCTGCCAGAAGGATGCAGAATCACCGAAATCGCTGTTTTCGTGCTACTGAATGCGAAAAACACGTTTTCTGGTGTTTTCCGCACTCCACAGCGCTTTTGATATGCGGAAACAGCGATATCTTCGGTTACGTTGAGTTTCCAGCTGAGATATGCATTCTCTACGATAATCTTCGAGTTTCTTCTTGACAAATGTGCAGAATCACCAAAACCGCTGTTTTCGTGCTACTGAATGCGAAAAACACGTTTTCGGGTGCTTTTCAGCGCTCCACAGTGCGTTTGATATGCGGAAACTGCGATATCTTCGTTTTCGTGGGGATATCAGCTGAGACTTGCATTTTCTACGATAATCTTGGATATTCCTCTGTGAGAAGTATGCAGAATCACCGAAATCGCTGTTTACGTGCTATTGAATGCGAAAAACACGTTTCCGGGTGCGTTTCAGCGCTCCACAGTGCGTTTGATATGCGTAAACTGCGATATCATCGGTTTCGTTGGATTCCAACTGAGATATGCATTTTCTGTGATAATGTTCATGATTCTGCTGTTACAAGTGTGCAGAATCACCGAAATCTCTGTTTTCGTTCTATTGAATCTGAGAAACACGTTTCCTGGTGTTCTCAGCACTCCACAGTGCGTTTGATATGCGGAAACTGCGATATCTTCGGTTTCGTTGGGTTTCCAGCTGAGATATGCATTTTCACTGATAATCTGCATGATTCTGATGTTACAAGTGTGCAGAAACACCGAAATCGCTGTTTTCGTGCTATTGAATGCGAAAAACACGTTTACGGGTGCTTTTCAGCGCTCCACAGTGCGCTTGATATGCGGAAACAGCGATATCTTCGTTTTCGTGGGGATTCCAGCTGAGACTTGCATTTTCTACGATAATCTTGGATATTCCTCTGTGAGAAGTATGCAGAATCACCGAAATCGCTGTTTTCGTGCTGTTGAATGCGAACAACACGTTTTCTGGTGTTTTCAGCACTCCACAGTGCGTTCGATATGCGGAAACTACGATATCTTCGGTTTCGTTGGGTTTTCAGCTGAGATATGCATTTTCAGTGATAATCTTCATGATTCTTCTGTGGCAAGTGTGCAGAATCACCGAAATCGCTGTTTAGGTGCTATTGAATGCGAAAAACACGTTTCCGGGTGCGTTTCAGCGCTCCACAGTGCGTTTGATATGCGTAAACTGCGATATATTCGGTTTCGTTGGGTTCCAACTGAGATATGCATTTTCTGTGATAATCTTCATGATTCTGCTGTTACAAGTGTGCAGAATCACCGAAATCGCTGTTTTCATGCTATTGAATGCGAAAAACACGTTTTCTGGTGGTTTCCGCACTCCACAGTGCTTTTGATATGCGGACACAGCGATATCTTTGGTTACGTTGGGTTTCCAGCTGAGATATGCATTCTCTACGATAATCTTCGAGTTTCTTCTGTGACAAATGTGCAGAATCACCGAAAACTCTGTTTAGGTGCTATTGAATGCGAAAAACACGTTTCCGGGTGCGTTTCAGCGCTCCACAGTGCGTTTGATATGCGTAAACTGCGATATATTCGGTTTCGTTGGGTTCCAACTGAGATATGCATTTTCTGTGATAATCTTCATGATTCTGCTGTTACAAGTGTGCAGAATCACCGAAATCGCTGTTTTCATGCTATTGAATACGAAAAACACGTTTCCTGGTGTTTTCAGCACTCCACAGTGCGTTTGACATGCGGAAACTGCCATATCTTGGGTATCGTTGGGTTTCCACCTGAGATATGCATTTTCAGTGATAATCGTCGAGATTTTTATGTGACATGTGTGCAGAATCACCGAAATCCCTGTTTGCGTGCTATTGAATGCAAAAAACACGTTTCCTGGTGTTTTCAGCACTCCACATGCGGAAAATGAGATATCTTAGGTTTCCTGGGGTTGCCAGCAGAGATATGCTTTTTCAGTGATACTCTTCATGATTCTTGTGTGGCAAGTGTGCAGAATCACCGAAATCGCTGTTTTCGTGCTATTGAATGCGAAAAACACGTTTCCTGGTGTTTTCAGCACTCCACATGCGGAAAATGAGATATCTTAGGATTCCTGGGGTTGCCAGCAGAGATATGCTTTTTCAGTGATAATCTTCATGATTCTTGTGTGGCAAGCGTGCAGAATCACCGAAATCGCTGTTTTCGTGCTACTGAATGCGAAAAACACGTTTCCTGGTGTTTTCAGCACTTCACAGTGCGGTTGACATGCGGAAACCGCGATATCTTCGGTATCGTTGTGTTTCCAGCTGAGACATGCATTTTCGTTGGTAATCTTCATGATTCTGCTGTTACCAGTGTGCAGAATCACCGAAATCGCTGTTTTCGTGCTACTGAATGCGAAAAACACGTTTTCTGGTGTTTTCAGCACTCCACTGTGCGTTTGATATGCGGAAACTACGATATCTTCGGTTTCGTTGGGTTTCCAGCTGAGATATGCATTTTCAGTGAGAATCTTCATGATTCTTCTGTGGCAAGTGTGCAGAATCACCGAAATCGCTGTTTTCATGCTATTGAATGCGAAAAACACGTTTTCTGGTGGTTTCCGCACTCCACAGTGCTTTTGATATGCGGACACAGCGATATCTTTGGTTACGTTGGGTTTCCAGCTGAGATATGCATTCTCTACGATAATCTTCGAGTTTCTTCTGTGACAAATGTGCAGAATCACCGAAATCGCTGTTTACGTGCTATTGAATGCGAAAAACACGTTTCCGGGTGCGTTTCAGCGCTCCACAGTGCGTTTGATATGCGGAAACTGCGATGTCTTCGTATTCGTGGGGTTGCCAGCTGAGACATGCATTTCCTACGATAATCATTGAGTTTCTTCTGCCAGAAGTATGCAGAATCACCGAAATCGCTGTTTTCGTGCTATTGAATACGAAAAACACGTTTCCTGGTGTTTTCAGCACTCCACAGTGCGTTTGACATGCGGAAACTGCCATATCTTGGGTATCGTTGGGTTTCCACCTGAGATATGCATTTTCAGTGATAATCGTCGAGATTTTTATGTGACATGTGTGCAGAATCACCGAAATCCCTGTTTGCGTGCTATTGAATGCGAAAAACACGTTTCCTGGTGTTTTCAGCACTCCACATGCGGAAAATGAGATATCTTAGGTTTCCTGGGGTTGCCAGCAGAGATATGCTTTTTCAGTGATACTCTTCATGATTCTTGTGTGGCAAGTGTGCAGAATCACCGAAATCGCTGTTTTCGTGCTATTGAATGCGAAAAACACGTTTCCTGGTGTTTTCAGCACTCCACATGCGGAAAATGAGATATCTTAGGATTCCTGGGGTTGCCAGCAGAGATATGCTTTTTCAGTGATAATCTTCATGATTCTTGTGTGGCAATCGTGCAGAATAACCGAAATCGCTGTTTTCGTGCTATTGAATGCGAAAAACACGTTTCCGGGTGCGTTTCAGCGCTCCACAGTGCGTTTGATATGCGGAAACTGCGATATCTTCGTTTTCGTGGGGTTTCTCGCTGAGATATGCGTTTCAACGATAATCTTCGAGTTCCTTCTGTGACAAGTGTGCAGACTCACCGAATGCGCTGTTTTCGTACTACTGAATGCGAAAAACCTGTTTCCGGGTGCTTTCAGCGCTCCACAGTGCGTTTGACAAGCGGAAACTGCGATACCATCGGTTACGTTGAGTTTCCAGACGAGATATGCATTTTCTACGATAATCTGGGATATTCTTCTGTGGGAAGTATGCAGAATCACCGAAATCGCTGTTTTCGTGCTATTTAATTCGAAAAACACGTTTTCTGGTGTTTTCAGCACTGCACAGTGCGTTTGATATGCGAAAACGGCGATATCTACGGTTTCGTTGGGTTTCCAGCTGAGATATGCATTTTCAGTGATAATCGTCGAGATTTTTATGTGACATGTGTGCAGGATCACCGAAATCCCTGTTTGCGTGCTATTGAATGTGAAAAACACGTTTCCTGGTGTTTTCAGCACTCCACAGTGCGTTTGATATGCGTAAACTGCGATATTTTCGGTTTCGTTGGGTTTCCAGCTCAGATATGCATTATCAGTGATAATCTTCATGGTTCTGCTGTTACAACTGTGCAGAATCACCGAAATCGCTGTTTTTGTGCTATTGAATGCGAAAAACATGTTTCCTGGTGTTCTCAGCACTCCACAGTGCGTTTGATTTGCGGAAACTGCGATATCTTCGTTTTCGTGGGGTTTCCCGCTGAGATATGCGTTTCAACGATAATCATCGAGTTCCTTCTGTGACAACTGTGCAGAATCACCGAAAACGCTGTTTTCGTCCTACTGAATGCGAAAAACACGTTTCCGGATGCTTTCAGCGCTCCGCCGTGCGTTTGACAAGCGGAAACTGCGATACCATCGGTTACGTTTAGTTTCCAGACGAGATATGCATTTTCTACGATAATCTGGGATATTCTTCTGTGGGAAGTATGCAGAATCACCGAAATCGCTGTTTTCGTGCTATTTAATGCGAAAAACACGTTTTCTGGTGTTTTCAGCACTGCACAGTGCGTTTGATATGCGAAAACGGCGATATCTACGGTTTCGTTGGGTTTCCAGCTGAGATATGCATTTTCAGTGATAATCGTCGAGATTTATATGTGACATGTGTGCAGGTTCACCGAAATCCCTGTTTGCGTGCTATTGAATGTGAAAAACACGTTTCCTGGTGTTTTCAGCACTCCACAGTGCGTTTGATATGCGTAAACTGCGATATCTTCGGTTTCGTTGGGTTCCAACTGAGATATGCATTTTCTGTGATAATCTTCATGATTCTGCTGTTACAAGTGTGCAGAATCACCGAAATCGCTGTTTTCGTGCTATTGATTGCGAAAAACACGTTTTCTGGTGTTTTCAGCACTCCACAGCGCGTTTGATATGCGGAAACTGCGATATCTTCGTTTTTGTGGGGTTTCCAGCTGAGATATACATTTTCAGTGGTGATCTTCATGATTCTTCTGTGACTAGTGTGCAAAATCACCGAAATCGCTGTTTTCGTGCTATTGAATGCGAAAAACACGTTTCCGGGTGCTTTTCAGCGCTCCACAGTGCGTTTGATATGCGGAAACTGCGATATCTTCGTTTTTGTGGGGATTCCAGCTGAGACTTGCATTTTCTACGATAATCTTGGATATTCCTCTGTGAGAAGTATGCAGAATCACCGAAATCGCTGTTTTCGTGCTATTGAATGCGAACAACACGTTTTCTGGTGTTTTCAGCGCCCCACAGTACGTTTGACATGCGGAACCTGCGATATCTTCGGTTTCGTTGGGTTTCCAGCTGAGATAGGCATTTTCAGTGATAATCTACATGATTCTTCTGTGACAAGTGTGCAAAATCACCGAAATCGCTGTTTTCGTGCTATTGAATGCGAAAAACACGTTTCCGGGTGCTTTTCAGCGCTCCACAGTGCGTTTGATATGCGGAAACTGCGATATCTTCGTTTTCGTGGGGATATCAGCTGAGACTTGCATTTTCTACGATAATCTTGGATATTCCTCTGTGAGAAGTATGCAGAATCACCGAAATCGCTGTTTTCGTGCTATTGAATGCGAACAACACGTTTTCTGGTGTTTTCAGCACTCCACAGTTAGTTTGATATGCGTAAACTGCGATATATTCGGTTTCGTTGGGTTCCAACTGAGATATGCATTTTCTGTGATAATCTTCATGATTCTGCTGTTACAAGTGTGCAGAATCACCGAAATCGCTGTTTTCGTGCTATTGAATGCAAAAAAACCGTTTTCTGGTGGTTTCCGCACTCCACAGTGCTTTTGATATGCGGACACAGCGATATCTTCGGTTACGTTGGGTTTCCAGCTGAGATATGCATTCTCTACGATAATCTTCGAGTTTCTTCTGTGACAAATGTGCAGAATCACCGAAAACTCTGTTTTTGTGCTACTGAATGCGAAAAACTCGTTTCCGGGTGCTTTTCAGCGCTCCACAGTGCGTTTGACATGCGTAAACTGCGATATCTACGGTATCGTTGGGTTTCCAGATGAGATATGCATTTTCTACGATAATCTCGGATATTCTTCTGTGGGAAGTATGCAGAATCACCGAAATCGCTGTTTTCGTGCTATTGATTGCGAAAAACACGTTTCCTGGTGTTTGCAGCACTCCACAGTACGTTTGATATGCGGAAACTGCGATGTCTTCGTATTCGTGGGGTTGCCAGCTGAGACATGCATTTTCTACGATAATCTTTGAGTTTCTTCTGCCAGAAGTATGCAGAATCACCGAAATCGCTGTTTTCGTGCTATTGAATACGAAAAAAAACGTTTCCTGGTGTTTTCAGCACTCCACAGTGCGTTTGACATGCGGAAACTGCCATATCTTGGGTATCGTTGGGTTTCCACCTGAGATATGCATTTTCAGTGATAATCGTCGAGATTTTTATGTGACATGTGTGCAGAATCACCGAAATCCCTGTTTGCGTGCTATTGAATGCGAAAAACACGTTTCCTGGTGTTTTCAGCACTCCACATGCGGAAAATGAGATATCTTAGGTTTCCTGGGGTTGCCAGCAGAGATATGCTTTTTCAGTGATACTCTTCATGATTCTTGTGTGGCAAGTGTGCAGAATCACCGAAATCGCTGTTTTCGTGCTATTGAATGCGAAAAACACGTTTCCTGGTGTTTTCAGCACTCCACATGCGGAAAATGAGATATCTTAGGATTCCTGGGGTTGCCAGCAGAGATATGCTTTTTCAGTGATAATCTTCATGATTCTTGTGTGGCAAGCGTGCAGAATCACCGAAATCGCTGTTTTCGTGCTATTGAATGCGAAAAACACGTTTCCGGGTGCGTTTCAGCGCTCCACAGTGCGTTTGATATGCGGAAACTGCGATATCTTCGTTTTCGTGGGGTTTCTCGCTGAGATATGCGTTTCAACGATAATCTTCGAGTTCCTTCTGTGACAAGTGTGCAGACTCACCGAATGCGCTGTTTTCGTACTACTGAATGCGAAAAACATGTTTCCGGGTGCTTTCAGCGCTCCACAGTGCGTTTGACAAGCGGAAACTGCGATACCATCGGTTACGTTGAGTTTCCAGACGAGATATGCATTTTCTACGATAATCTGGGATATTCTTCTGTGGGAAGTATGCAGAATCACCGAAATCGCTGTTTTCGTGCTATTTAATTCGAAAAACACGTTTTCTGGTGTTTTCAGCACTGCACAGTGCGTTTGATATGCGAAAACGGCGATATCTACGGTTTCGTTGGGTTTCCACCTGAGATATGCATTTTCAGTGATAATCGTCGAGATTTTTATGTGACATGTGTGCAGAATCACCGAAATCCCTGTTTGCGTGCTATTGAATGCGAAAAACACGTTTCCTGGTGTTTTCAGCACTCCACATGCGGAAAATGAGATATCTTAGGTTTCCTGGGGTTGCCAGCAGAGATATGCTTTTTCAGTGATACTCTTCATGATTCTTCTGTGGGAAGTATGCAGAATCACCGAAATCGCTGTTTTCGTGCTATTTAATGCGAAAAACACGTTTTCTGGTGTTTTCAGCACTGCACAGTGCGTTTGATATGCGAAAACGGCGATATCTACGGTTTCGTTGGGTTTCCAGCTGAGATATGCTTTTTCAGTGATAATCGTCGAGATTTATATGTGACATGTGTGCAGGATCACCGAAATCCCTGTTTGCGTGCTATTGAATGTGAAAAACACGTTTCCTGGTGTTTTCAGCACTCCACAGTGCGTTTGATATGCGTAAACTGCGATATCTTCGGTTTCGTTGGGTTCCAACTGAGATATGCATTTTCTGTGATAATCTTCATGATTCTGCTGTTACAAGTGTGCAGAATCACCGAAATCGCTGTTTTCGTGCTATTGATTGCGAAAAACACGTTTTCTGGTGTTTTCAGCACTCCACAGCGCGTTTGATATGCGGAAACTGCGATATCTTCGTTTTTGTGGGGTTTCCAGCTGAGATATGCATTTTCAGTGGTGATCTTCATGATTCTTCTGTGACTAGTGTGCAAAATCACCGAAATCGCTGTTTTCGTGCTATTGAATGCGAACAACACGTTTTCTGGTGTTTTCAGCGCCCCACAGTACGTTTGACATGCGGAACCTGCGATATCTTCGGTTTCGTTGGGTTTCCAGCTGAGATAGGCATTTTCAGTGATAATCTACATGATTCTTCTGTGACAAGTGTGCAAAATCACCGAAATCGCTGTTTTCGTGCTATTGAATGCGAAAAACACGTTTCCGGGTGCTTTTCAGCGCTCCACAGTGCGTTTGATATGCGGAAACTGCGATATCTTCGTTTTCGTGGGGATATCAGCTGAGACTTGCATTTTCTACGATAATCTTGGATATTCCTCTGTGAGAAGTATGCAGAATCACCGAAATCGCTGTTTTCGTGCTATTGAATGCGAACAACACGTTTTCTGGTGTTTTCAGCACTCCACAGTTAGTTTGATATGCGTAAACTGCGATATATTCGGTTTCGTTGGGTTCCAACTGAGATATGCATTTTCTGTGATAATCTTCATGATTCTGCTGTTACAAGTGTGCAGAATCACCGAAATCGCTGTTTTCGTGCTATTGAATGCAAAAAAACCGTTTTCTGGTGGTTTCCGCACTCCACAGTGCTTTTGATATGCGGACACAGCGATATCTTCGGTTACGTTGGGTTTCCAGCTGAGATATGCATTCTCTACGATAATCTTCGAGTTTCTTCTGTGACAAATGTGCAGAATCACCGAAAACTCTGTTTTTGTGCTACTGAATGCGAAAAACTCGTTTCCGGGTGCTTTTCAGCGCTCCACAGTGCGTTTGACATGCGTAAACTGCGATATCTACGGTATCGTTGGGTTTCCAGATGAGATATGCATTTTCTACGATAATCTCGGATATTCTTCTGTGGGAAGTATGCAGAATCACCGAAATCGCTGTTTTCGTGCTATTGATTGCGAAAAACACGTTTCCTGGTGTTTGCAGCACTCCACAGTACGTTTGATATGCGGAAACTGCGATGTCTTCGTATTCGTGGGGTTGCCAGCTGAGACATGCATTTTCTACGATAATCTTTGAGTTTCTTCTGCCAGAAGTATGCAGAATCACCGAAATCGCTGTTTTCGTGCTATTGAATACGAAAAAAAACGTTTCCTGGTGTTTTCAGCACTCCACAGTGCGTTTGACATGCGGAAACTGCCATATCTTGGGTATCGTTGGGTTTCCACCTGAGATATGCATTTTCAGTGATAATCGTCGAGATTTTTATGTGACATGTGTGCAGAATCACCGAAATCCCTGTTTGCGTGCTATTGAATGCGAAAAACACGTTTCCTGGTGTTTTCAGCACTCCACATGCGGAAAATGAGATATCTTAGGTTTCCTGGGGTTGCCAGCAGAGATATGCTTTTTCAGTGATACTCTTCATGATTCTTGTGTGGCAAGTGTGCAGAATCACCGAAATCGCTGTTTTCGTGCTATTGAATGCGAAAAACACGTTTCCTGGTGTTTTCAGCACTCCACATGCGGAAAATGAGATATCTTAGGATTCCTGGGGTTGCCAGCAGAGATATGCTTTTTCAGTGATAATCTTCATGATTCTTGTGTGGCAAGCGTGCAGAATCACCGAAATCGCTGTTTTCGTGCTATTGAATGCGAAAAACACGTTTCCGGGTGCGTTTCAGCGCTCCACAGTGCGTTTGATATGCGGAAACTGCGATATCTTCGTTTTCGTGGGGTTTCTCGCTGAGATATGCGTTTCAACGATAATCTTCGAGTTCCTTCTGTGACAAGTGTGCAGACTCACCGAATGCGCTGTTTTCGTACTACTGAATGCGAAAAACATGTTTCCGGGTGCTTTCAGCGCTCCACAGTGCGTTTGACAAGCGGAAACTGCGATACCATCGGTTACGTTGAGTTTCCAGACGAGATATGCATTTTCTACGATAATCTGGGATATTCTTCTGTGGGAAGTATGCAGAATCACCGAAATCGCTGTTTTCGTGCTATTTAATTCGAAAAACACGTTTTCTGGTGTTTTCAGCACTGCACAGTGCGTTTGATATGCGAAAACGGCGATATCTACGGTTTCGTTGGGTTTCCACCTGAGATATGCATTTTCAGTGATAATCGTCGAGATTTTTATGTGACATGTGTGCAGAATCACCGAAATCCCTGTTTGCGTGCTATTGAATGCGAAAAACACGTTTCCTGGTGTTTTCAGCACTCCACATGCGGAAAATGAGATATCTTAGGTTTCCTGGGGTTGCCAGCAGAGATATGCTTTTTCAGTGATACTCTTCATGATTCTTCTGTGGGAAGTATGCAGAATCACCGAAATCGCTGTTTTCGTGCTATTTAATGCGAAAAACACGTTTTCTGGTGTTTTCAGCACTGCACAGTGCGTTTGATATGCGAAAACGGCGATATCTACGGTTTCGTTGGGTTTCCAGCTGAGATATGCTTTTTCAGTGATAATCGTCGAGATTTATATGTGACATGTGTGCAGGATCACCGAAATCCCTGTTTGCGTGCTATTGAATGTGAAAAACACGTTTCCTGGTGTTTTCAGCACTCCACAGTGCGTTTGATATGCGTAAACTGCGATATCTTCGGTTTCGTTGGGTTCCAACTGAGATATGCATTTTCTGTGATAATCTTCATGATTCTGCTGTTACAAGTGTGCAGAATCACCGAAATCGCTGTTTTCGTGCTATTGATTGCGAAAAACACGTTTTCTGGTGTTTTCAGCACTCCACAGCGCGTTTGATATGCGGAAACTGCGATATCTTCGTTTTTGTGGGGTTTCCAGCTGAGATATGCATTTTCAGTGGTGATCTTCATGATTCTTCTGTGACTAGTGTGCAAAATCACCGAAATCGCTGTTTTCGTGCTATTGAATGCGAAAAACACGTTTCCGGGTGCTTTTCAGCGCTCCACAGTGCGTTTGATATGCGGAAACTGCGATATCTTCGTTTTCGTGGGGATTCCAGCTGAGACTTGCATTTTCTACGATAATCTTGGATATTCCTCTGTGAGAAGTATGCAGAATCACCGAAATCGCTGTTTTCGTGCTATTGAATGCGAACAACACGTTTTCTGGTGTTTTCAGCGCCCCACAGTACGTTTGACATGCGGAACCTGCGATATCTTCGGTTTCGTTGGGTTTCCAGCTGAGATAGGCATTTTCAGTGATAATCTACATGATTCTTCTGTGACAAGTGTGCAAAATCACCGAAATCGCTGTTTTCGTGCTATTGAATGCGAAAAACACGTTTCCGGGTGCTTTTCAGCGCTCCACAGTGCGTTTGATATGCGGAAACTGCGATATCTTCGTTTTCGTGGGGATATCAGCTGAGACTTGCATTTTCTACGATAATCTTGGATATTCCTCTGTGAGAAGTATGCAGAATCACCGAAATCGCTGTTTTCGTGCTATTGAATGCGAACAACACGTTTTCTGGTGTTTTCAGCACTCCACAGTTAGTTTGATATGCGTAAACTGCGATATATTCGGTTTCGTTGGGTTCCAACTGAGATATGCATTTTCTGTGATAATCTTCATGATTCTGCTGTTACAAGTGTGCAGAATCACCGAAATCGCTGTTTTCGTGCTATTGAATGCAAAAAACACGTTTTCTGGTGGTTTCCGCACTCCACAGTGCTTTTGATATGCGGACACAGCGATATCTTCGGTTACGTTGGGTTTCCAGCTGAGATATGCATTCTCTACGATAATCTTCGTGTTTCTTCTGTGACAAATGTGCAGAATCACCGAAAACTCTGTTTTTGTGCTACTGAATGCGAAAAACTCGTTTCCGGGTGCTTTTCAGCGCTCCACAGTGCGTTTGACATGCGTAAACTGCGATATCTACGGTATCGTTGGGTTTCCAGATGAGATATGCATTTTCTACGATAATCTCGGATATTCTTCTGTGGGAAGTATGCAGAATCACCGAAATCGCTGTTTTCGTGCTATTGATTGCGAAAAACACGTTTCCTGGTGTTTGCAGCACTCCACAGTACGTTTGATATGCGGAAACTGCGATGTCTTCGTATTCGTGGGGTTGCCAGCTGAGACATGCATTTTCTACGATAATCTTTGAGTTTCTTCTGCCAGAAGTATGCAGAATCACCGAAATCGCTGTTTTCGTGCTATTGAATACGAAAAAAAACGTTTCCTGGTGTTTTCAGCACTCCACAGTGCGTTTGACATGCGGAAACTGCCATATCTTGGGTATCGTTGGGTTTCCACCTGAGATATGCATTTTCAGTGATAATCTTCATGATTCTGCTGTTACATGTCTGCAGAATCACTGAAATCGCTCTTTTCGTGATTGTGAATGCAAAAAACACGTTTTCTGGTGATTTCAGTACTCCACAGCGCGTTTGATATGCGGAAACGGCGATATCTACGGTTTCGTTGGGTTTCCAGCTGAGATATGCATTTTCAGTGATAATCGTCGAGCTTTTTATGTGACATGTGTGCAGAATCACCGAAATCCCTGTTTGCGTCCTATTGAATGCGAAAAACACGTTTCCTGGTGTTTTCAGCACTCCACATGCGGAAAATGAGATATCTTAGGTTTCCTGGGGTTTCCAGCTGAGATATGCATTATCAGTGATTATCTTCATGATTCTGCTGTTACAAGTGTGCAGAATCACCGAAATCGCTGTTTTTGTGCTATTGAATGCGAAAAACATGTTTCCTGGTGTTCTCAGCACTCCACAGTGCGTTTGATTTGCGGAAACTGCGATATCTTCGTTTTCGTGTGGTTTCCCGCTGAGATATGCGTTTCAACGATAATCATCGAGTTCCTTCTGTGACAAGTGTGCAGAATCACCGAAAACGCTGTTTTCGTCCTACTGAATGCGAAAAACACGTTTCCGGGTGCTTTCAGCGCTCCGCAGTGCGTTTGACAAGCGGAAACTGCGATATCATCGGTTACGTTGAGTTTCCAGATGGGATATGCAATTTCTACGATAATCTGGGATATTCTTCTGTGGGAAGTATTCAGAATCACCGAAATCGCTGTTTTCGTGCTTTTGAACGCAAAAAACACGTTTTCTGGTGTTTTCAGCACTCCACAGCGCGTTTGATTTGCGGAAACGGCGATATCTACGGTTTCGTTGGGTTTCCAGCTGAGATATGCATTTTCAGTGATAATCGTCGAGATTTTTATGTGACATGTGTGCAGGATCACCGAAATCCCTGTTTGCGTGCTATTGAATGTGAAAAACACGTTTCCTGGTGTTTTCAGCACTCCACATGCGGAAAATGAGATATCTTGAGGTTTCGTGGGGTTGCCAGCAGAGATATGCTTTTTCAGTGATAATCTTCATCATTCTTGTGTGACAAGTGTGCAGAATCACCGAAATCCCTGTTTGCGTGCTATTGAATGCGAAAAACACGTTTCCTGGTGTTTTCAGCACTCCACATGCGGAAAATGAGATATCTTAGGTTTCCTGGGGTTTCCAGCTGAGATATGCATTATCAGTGATTATCTTCATGATTCTGCTGTTACAAGTGTGCAGAATCACCGAAATCGCTGTTTTTGTGCTATTGAATGCGAAAAACATGTTTCCTGGTGTTCTCAGCACTCCACAGTGCGTTTGATTTGCGGAAACTGCGATATCTTCGTTTTCGTGTGGTTTCCCGCTGAGATATGCGTTTCAACGATAATCATCGAGTTCCTTCTGTGACAAGTGTGTAGAATCACCGAAATCCCTGTTTGCGTGCTATTGAATGCGAAAAACACGTTTCCTGGTGTTTTCAGCACTCCACATGCGGAAAATGAGATATCTTAGGTTTCCTGGGGTTTCCAGCTGAGATATGCATTTTCGTTGGTAATCTTCATGATTCTGCTGTTACCAGTGTGCTGAATCACCGAAATCGCTGTTTTCGTGCTATTGGATTGCGAAAAACACGTTTCCTGGTGTTTTCAGCAATCCACAGTGCGTTTGACATGCGGAAACTGCGATATCTTCGGTTTCGTTGGGTTTCCAGCTGAGATATGCATTATCAGTGATAATCTTCATGATTCTGCTGTTACAAATGTGTAGAATCACCGAAATCGCTGTTTTTGTGCTATTGAATGCGAAAAACACGTTTCCTGGTGTTTTCAGCACTCCACAGTGCGTTTGAATTGCGGAAACTGCGATATCATCGGTTACGTTAAGTTTCCAGATGAGATATGCGTTTCAACGATAATCTTCGAGTTCCTTCTGTGACAAGTGTGCAGAATCACCGAAAGCGCTGTTTTCGTACTACTGAATGCGAAAAACACGTTTCCGGGTGCTTTCAGCGCTCCACAGTGCGTTTGACAAGCGGAAACAGCGATATCATCGGTTACGTTGAGTTTCTAGATGGGATATGCATTTTCTTCGATAATCTAGGATATTCTTCGGTGGGAAGTATGCAGAATCACCCGAAATCGCAGTTTTCGTGCTTTTGAATGCAAAAAACACGTTTTCTGTTGTTTTCAGCACTCCACAGCGCGTTTGATATGCGGAAACGGCGATATTTACGGTTTCGTTGGGTTTCCAGCTGACATATGCATTTTCAGTGATAATCGTCGAGATTTTTATGTGACATGTGTGCAGAATCACCGAAATCCCTGCTTGCGTGCTACTGAATGCGAAAAACACGTTTCCTGGTGTTTTCAGCACTCCACAGTGCGTTTACATGCGTAAACTGCGATATCTTCGATTTCGTTGGGTTTGCAGCTGAGATATGCATTTTCAGTGATAATCTTCATGATTCTGCTGTTACAAGTGTGCAGAACCACCGAAATCGCTGTTTTCGTGCTATTGAATGCGAAAAACACGTTTCCTGGTGTTTTCAGCACTCCACAGTGCGTTTGATATGCGGAAACAGCGATATCTTCGTTTTCGTGGGGATTCCAGCTGAGATATGCATTTTCAACGATAATCTTCGAGTTCCTTCTGTGACAAGTGTGCAGAATCACCGAAAGCGCTGTTTTCGTGCTACTGAATGCGAAAAACACGTTTCCGGGTGCTTTCAGCGCTCCACAGTGCGTTTGACAATCGGAAACTGCGATATCATCGGTTACGTTGGGTTTCCAGATGAGATATGCATTCTCTACGATAATCTTCGAGTTTCTTCTGTGACAAATGTGCAGAATCACCGAAAACACTGTTTTCGTGCTATTTAATGCGAAAAACACGATTTCTGGTGTTTTCAGCACTGCACAGTGCGTTTGATATGCGAAAACTGCGATATTTTCGGTTTCGTTGGGTTTCCAGCTGAGATATGCATTATCAGGGATAATCTTCATGATTCTGCTGTTACAAGTGTGCAGAATCTCCGAAATCGCTGTTTTTGTGCTATTGATTAAGAAAAACACGGTTCCAGGCGCTTTCAGCGCTCCACAGTGCGTTTGATATGCGGAAACTGCGATATCTTCGTTTTCGTGGGGTTTCTCGCTGAGATATGCGTTTCAACGATAATCTTTGAGTTCCTTCTGTGACAAGTGTGCAGAATCACCGAAATCGCTGTTGTCGTGCTATTGATTGCGAAAAACACGTTTCCTAGTGGTTTTAGCTCTCCACAGTGCGTTTGACATGCGGAAACCGCGATATCTTCGGTATCGTTGGGTTTCCAGCTGAGACATGCATTTTCGTTGGTAATCTTCATGATTCTGCTGTTGCCAGTGTGCAGAATCACCGAAATCGCTGTTTTCGTGCTATTGAATACGAAAAAAAACGTTTCCTGGTGTTTTCAGCACTCCACAGTGCGTTTGACATGCGGAAACTGCCATATCTTGGGTATCGTTGGGTTTCCACCTGAGATATGCATTTTCAGTGATAATCTTCATGATTCTGCTGTTACATGTCTGCAGAATCACTGAAATCGCTCTTTTCGTGATTGTGAATGCAAAAAACACGTTTTCTGGTGATTTCAGTACTCCACAGCGCGTTTGATATGCGGAAACGGCGATATCTACGGTTTCGTTGGGTTTCCAGCTGAGATATGCATTTTCAGTGATAATCGTCGAGCTTTTTATGTGACATGTGTGCAGAATCACCGAAATCCCTGTTTGCGTCCTATTGAATGCGAAAAACACGTTTCCTGGTGTTTTCAGCACTCCACATGCGGAAAATGAGATATCTTAGGTTTCCTGGGGTTTACAGCTGAGATATGCATTATCAGTGATTATCTTCATGATTCTGCTGTTACAAGTGTGCAGAATCACCGAAATCGCTGTTTTTGTGCTATTGAATGCGAAAAACATGTTTCCTGGTGTTCTCAGCACTCCACAGTGCGTTTGATTTGCGGAAACTGCGATATCTTCGTTTTCGTGTGGTTTCCCGCTGAGATATGCGTTTCAACGATAATCATCGAGTTCCTTCTGTGACAAGTGTGCAGAATCACCGAAAACGCTGTTTTCGTCCTACTGAATGCGAAAAACACGTTTCCGGGTGCTTTCAGCGCTCCGCAGTGCGTTTGACAAGCGGAATTTGCGATATCATCGGTTACGTTGAGTTTCCAGATGGGATATGCAATTTCTACGATAATCTGGGATATTCTTCTGTGGGAAGTATTCAGAATCACCGAAATCGCTGTTTTCTTGCTTTTGAACGCAAAAAACACGTTTTCTGGTGTTTTCAGCACTCCACAGCGCGTTTGATTTGCGGAAACGGCGATATCTACGGTTTCGTTGGGTTTCCAGCTGAGATATGCATTTTCAGTGATAATCGTCGAGATTTTTATGTGACATGTGTGCAGGATCACCGAAATCCCTGTTTGCGTGCTATTGAATGTGAAAAACACGTTTCCTGGTGTTTTCAGCACTCCACATGCGGAAAATGAGATATCTTGGGGTTTCGTGGGGTTGCCAGCAGAGATATGCTTTTTCAGTGATAATCTTCATCATTCTTGTGTGACAAGTGTGCAGAATCACCGAAATCCCTGTTTGCGTGCTATTGAATGCGAAAAACACGTTTCCTGGTGTTTTCAGCACTCCACATGCGGAAAATGAGATATCTTAGGTTTCCTGGGGTTTCCAGCTGAGATATGCATTATCAGTGATTATCTTCATGATTCTGCTGTTACAAGTGTGCAGAATCACCGAAATCGCTGTTTTTGTGCTATTGAATGCGAAAAACATGTTTCCTGGTGTTCTCAGCACTCCACAGTGCGTTTGATTTGCGGAAACTGCGATATCTTCGTTTTCGTGTGGTTTCCCGCTGAGATATGCGTTTCAACGATAATCATCGAGTTCCTTCTGTGACAAGTGTGTAGAATCACCGAAATCCCTGTTTGCGTGCTATTGAATGCGAAAAACACGTTTCCTGGTGTTTTCAGCACTCCACATGCGGAAAATGAGATATCTTAGGTTTCCTGGGGTTTCCAGCTGAGATATGCATTTTCGTTGGTAATCTTCATGATTCTGCTGTTACCAGTGTGCTGAATCACCGAAATCGCTGTTTTCGTGCTATTGGATTGCGAAAAACACGTTTCCTGGTGTTTTCAGCAATCCACAGTGCGTTTGACATGCGGAAACTGCGATATCTTCGGTTTCGTTGGGTTTCCAGCTGAGATATGCATTATCAGTGATAATCTTCATGATTCTGCTGTTACAAATGTGTAGAATCACCGAAATCGCTGTTTTTGTGCTATTGAATGCGAAAAACACGTTTCCTGGTGTTTTCAGCACTCCACAGTGCGTTTGAATTGCGGAAACTGCGATATCATCGGTTACGTTAAGTTTCCAGATGAGATATGCATTTTCTACGATAATCTGGGATATTCTTCTGTGGGAAGTATGCAGAATCACCGCAATCGCTGTTTTCGTGCTATTTAATGCGAAAAACACGTTTTCTGGGGTTTTCAGCACTGCACAGTGCGTTTGATATGCGACAACTGCGATATTTTCGGTTTCGTTGGGTTTCCAGCTGAGATATGCATTATCAGTGATAATCTTCATGATTCTGCTGTTACAAGTGTGCAGAATCACCGAAATCGCTGTGTTTGTGCTATTGAATGCGATAAACACGTTTCCTGGTGTTTTCAGCACTCCACAGTGCGTTTGATATGCGGAAACTGCGATATCTTCGTTTTCGTGGGGTTTCCCGCTGAGATATGCGTTTCAACGATAATCTTCGAGTTCCTTCTGTGACAAGTGTGCAGAATCACCGAAAGCGCTGTTTTCGTACTACTGAATGCGAAAAACACGTTTCCGGGTGCTTTCAGCGCTCCACAGTGCGTTTGACAAGCGGAAACAGCGATATCATCGGTTACGTTGAGTTTCCAGATGGGATATGCATTTTCTTCGATAATCTAGGATATTCTTCGGTGGGAAGTATGCAGAATCACCGAAATCGCTGTTTTCGTGCTATTTAATGCGAAAAACACGTTTTCTGGTGTTTTCAGCACTGCACAGTGCGTTTGATATGCGAAAACTGCGATATTTTCGGTTTCGTTGGGTTTCCAGCTGAGATATGCATTATCAGGGATAATCTTCATGATTCTGCTGTTACAAGTGTGCAGAATCTCCGAAATCGCTGTTTTTGTGCTATTGATTAAGAAAAACACGTTTCCAGGCGCTTTCAGCGCTCCACAGTGCGTTTGATATGCGGAAACAGCGATATCTTCGTTTTCGTGGGGATTCCAGCTGAGATATGCATTTTCAACGATAATCTTCGAGTTCCTTCTGTGACAAGTGTGCAGAATCACCGAAAGCGCTGTTTTCGTGCTACTGAATGCGAAAAACACGTTTCCGGGTGCTTTCAGCGCTCCACAGTGCGTTTGACAATCGGAAACTGCGATATCTTCGATTTCGTTGGGTTTGCAGCTGAGATATGCATTTTCAGTGATAATCTTCATGATTCTGCTGTTACAAGTGTACAGAACCACCGAAATCGCTGTTTTCGTGCTATTGAATGCGAAAAACACGTTTCCTGGTGTTTTCAGCACTCCACAGTGCGTTTGATATGCGGAAACAGCGATATCTTCGTTTTCGTGGGGATTCCAGCTGAGATATGCATTTTCAACGATAATCTTCGAGTTCCTTCTGTGACAAGTGTGCAGAATCACCGAAAGCGCTGTTTTCGTGCTACTGAATGCGAAAAACACGTTTCCGGGTGCTTTCAGCGCTCCACAGTGCGTTTGACAATCGGAAACTGCGATATCATCGGTTACGTTGGGTTTCCAGATGAGATATGCATTCTCTACGATAATCTTCGAGTTTCTTCTGTGACAAATGTGCAGAATCACCGAAAACGCTGTTTTCGTGCTATTTAATGCGAAAAACACGTTTTCTGGTGTTTTCAGCACTGCACAGTGCGTTTGATATGCGAAAACTGCGATATTTTCGGTTTCGTTGGGTTTCCAGCTGTGATATGCATTATCAGGGATAATCTTCATGATTCTGCTGTTACAAGTGTGCAGAATCTCCGAAATCGCTGTTTTTGTGCTATTGATTAAGAAAAACACGTTTCCAGGCGCTTTCAGCGCTCCACAGTGCGTTTGATATGCGGAAACTGCGATATCTTCGTTTTCGTGGGGTTTATCGCTGAGATATGCGTTTCAACGATAATCTTCGAGTTCCTTCTGTGACAAGTGTGCAGAATCACCGAAATCGCTGTTGTCGTGCTATTGATTGCGAAAAACACGTTTCCTAGTGGTTTTAGCTCTCCACAGTGCGTTTGACATGCGGAAACCGCGATATCTTCGGTATCGTTGGGTTTCCAGCTGAGACATGCATTTTCGTTGGTAATCTTCATGATTCTGCTGTTACCAGTGTGCAGAATCACCGAAATCGCTGTTTTCGTGCTATTGAATGCGAAAAACACGTTTCCTGGTGTTTTCAGCACTCCACAGTGCGTTTGATATGCGGAAACAGCGATATCTTCGTTTTCGTTGGGTTTCCAGCTGAGATATGCATTATCAGTGATAATCTTCATGATTCTGCTGTTACAAGTGTGCAGAATCACCGAAATCGCTGTTTTTGTGCTATTGAATAAGAAAAACACGTTTTCTGCTGTTTTCAGCACTGCACAGTGCGTTTGATATGCGAAAACTGCGATATTTTCGGTTTCGTTGGGTTTCCAGCTGAGATATGCATTATCAGTGATAATCTTCATGATTCTGCTGTTACAAGTGTGCAGAATCACCGAAATCGCTGTTTTTGTGCTATTGAATGCGAAAAACACGTTTCCTGGTGTTTTCAGCACTCCACAGTGCGTTTGATATGCGGAAACTGCGATATCTTCGTTTTCGTGGGGTTTCCCGCTGAGATATGCGTTTCAACGATAATCTTCGAGTTCCTTCTGTGACAAGTGTGCAGAATCACCGAAATCGCTGTTGTCGTGCTATTGAATGCGAAAAACACGTTTCCTGGTGTTTTCAGCACTGCACAGTGCGTTTGATATGCGAAAACTGCGATATTTTCGGTTTCGTTGGGTTTCCAGCTGAGATATGCATTTTCAGTGATAATCTTCATGATTCTTCTGTGGCAAGTGTGCAGAATCACCGAAATCGCTGTTTTCGAGCTATTGAATGCGAAAAACACGTTTCCTGGAGTTTTCAGGACTCCACAGTGCGTTTGATATGCGGAAACTGCGATATCTTCGTTTTCGTGGGGTTTCCCGCTGAGATATGCGTTTCAACGATAATCTTCGAGTTCCTTCTGTGACAAGTGTGCAGAATCACCGCAAGCGCTGTTTTCGTACTACTGAATGCGAAAAACACGTTTTCTGGTGTTTTCAGCACTCCACAGTGCGTTTGATATGCGGAAACTGCGATATCTTCGGTTTCGTTGGGTTTCCAGCTGAGATATGCATTTTCCGTGATAATCTTCATGATTCTTCTGTGGCAAGTGTGCAGAATCACCGAAATCGCGGTTTTCGTGCTATTGAATGCGAACAACACGTTTTCTGGTGTTTTCAGCACTCCACAGTGCGTTTGATATGCGGAAACTGCGATATCTTCGGATTCGTTGGGTTTCCAGCTGAGATATGCATTTTCAGTGATAATCTTCATGATTCTTCTGTGGCAAGTGTGCAGAATCACCGAAATCGCTGTTTTCGTGCTATTGAATGCGAAAAACACGTTTCCGGTTGCTTTTCAGCGCTCCACAGTGCGTTTGACATGCGGAAACTGCGATATCTTCGGATTCGTTGGGTTTCCAGCTGAGATATGCATTTTCAGTGATAATCGTCGAGATTTTTATGTGACATGTGTGCAGGATCACCGAAATCCCTGTTTGCGTGCTATTGAATGTGAAAAACACGTTTCCTGGTGTTTTCAGCACTCCACATGCGGAAAATGAGATATCTTGAGGTTTCGTGGGGTTGCCAGCAGAGATATGCTTTTTCAGTGATAATCTTCATCATTCTTGTGTGACAAGTGTGCAGAATCACCGAAATCGCTGTTGTCGTGCTACTGATTGCGAAAAACACGTTTCCTGGTGGTTTTAGCACTCCACAGTGCGTTTGACATGCGGAAACCGCGATATCTTCGGTATCGTTGGGTTTCCAGCTGAGACATGCATTTTCGTTGGTAATCTTCATGATTCTGCTGTTACCAGTGTGCTGAATCACCGAAATCGCTGTTTTCGTGCTATTGGATTGCGAAAAACACGTTTCCTGGTGTTTTCAGCAATCCACAGTGCGTTTGACATGCGGAAACTGCGATATCTTCGGTTTCGTTGGGTTTCCAGCTGAGATATGCATTATCAGTGATAATCTTCATGATTCTGCTGTTACAAGTGTGCAGAATCACCGAAATCGCTGTGTTTGTGCTATTGAATGCGAAAAACACGTTTCCTGGAGTTTTCAGGACTCCACAGTGCGTTTGATATGCGGAAACTGCGATATCTTCGTTTTCGTGGGGTTTCCCGCTGAGATATGCGTTTCAACGATAATCTTCGAGTTCCTTCTGTGACAAGTGTGCAGAATCACCGAAAGCGCTGTTTTCGTGCTACTGAATGCGAAAAACACGTTTCCGGGTGCTTTCAGGGCTCCACAGTGCGTTTGATATGCGTAAACTGCGATATCTTCGGTATCGTTGGGTTTCCAGCTGAGACATGCATTTTCGTTGGTAATCTTCATGATTCTGCTGTTACCAGTGTGCAGAATCACCGAAATCGCTGTTTTCGTGCTATTGAATGCGAAAAACACGTTTCCTGGTGTTTTCAGCACTCCACAGTGCGTTTGATATGCGGAAGCAGCGATATCTTCGTTTTCGTTGGGTTTCCAGCTGAGATATGCATTATCAGTGATAATCTTCATGATTCTGCTGTTACAAGTGTGCAGAATCACCGAAATCGCTGTTTTTGTGCTATTGAATAAGAAAAACACGTTTTCTGGTGTTTTCAGCACTGCACAGTGCGTTTGATATGCGAAAACTGCGATATTTTCGGTTTCGTTGGGTTTCCAGCTGAGATATGCATTATCAGTGATAATCTTCATGATTCTGCTGTTACAAGTGTGCAGAATCACCGAAATCGCTGTTTTTGTGCTATTGAATGCGAAAAACACGTTTCCTGGTGTTTTCAGCACTCCACAGTGCGTTTGATATGCGGAAACTGCGATATCTTCGTTTTCGTGGGGTTTCCCGCTGAGATATGCGTTTCAACGATAATCTTCGAGTTCCTTCTGTGACAAGTGTGCAGAATCACCGAAATCGCTGTTGTCGTGCTATTGAATGCGAAAAACACGTTTCCTGGTGTTTTCAGCACTGCACAGTGCGTTTGATATGCGAAAACTGCGATATTTTCGGTTTCGTTGGGTTTCCAGCTGAGATATGCATTATCAGTGATAATCTTCATGATTCTGCTGTTACAAGTGTGCAGAATCTCCGAAATCGCTGTTTTTGTGCTATTGAATAAGAAAAACACGTTTCCAGGCGCTTTCAGCGCTCCACAGTGCGTTTGATATGCGGAAACTGCGATATCTTCGTTTTCGTGGGGTTTCTCGCTGAGATATGCGTTTCAACGATAATCTTTGAGTTCCTTCTGTGACAAGTGTGCAGAATCACCGAAATCGCTGTTGTCGTGCTATTGAATGTGAAAAACACGTTTCCTGGTGTTTTCAGCAATACACAGTGCGTTTGACATGCGGAAACTGCGATATCTTCGGTTTCGTTGGGTTTCCCGCTGAGATATGCGATTCAACGATAATCTTCGAGTTCCTTCTGTGACAAGTGTGCAGAATCACCGAAATCGCTGTTTTCGTGCTATTGAATGCGAACAACACGTTTTCTGGTGTTTTCAGCACTCCACAGTGCGTTTGATATGCGGAAACTGCGATATCTTCGGTTTCGTTGGGTTTCCAGCTGAGATATGCATTTTCAGTGATAATCTTCATGATTCTTCTGTGGCAAGTGTGCAGAATCACCGAAATCGCGGTTTTCGTGCTATTGAATGCGAACAACACGTTTTCTGGTGTTTTCAGCACTCCACAGTGCGTTTGATATGCGGAAACTGCGATATCTTCGGATTCGTTGGGTTTCCAGCTGAGATATGCATTTTCAGTGATAATCTTCATGATTCTTCTTTGGCAAGTGTGCAGAATCACCGAAATCGCTGTTTTCGTGCTATTGAATGCGAAAAACACGTTTCCGGTTGCTTTTCAGCGCTCCACAGTGCGTTTGACATGCGGAAACTGCGATGTCTTCGTTTTCGTGGGGTTGCCAGCTGAGACATGCATTTTATACGATAATCTTTGAGTTTCTTCTGCCAGAAGTATGCAGAATCACCGAAATCGCTGTTTTCGTGCTATTGAATGCGAAAAACACGTTTTCTGGTGTTTTCAGCACTCCACAGTGCGTTTGATATGCGGAAACTGCGATATCTTCGGTTTCGTTGGGTTTCCAGCTGAGATATGCATTTTCAGTGATAATCTTCATGATTCTTCTGTGGCAAGTGTGCAGAATCACCGAAATCGCTGTTCTCGTGCTATTGAATGCGAAAAACACGTTTCCGGGTGCGTTTCAGCGCTCCACAGTGCGTTTGATATGCGTAAACTGCGATATCTTCGGTATCGTTGGGTTTCCAGATGAGATATGCATTTTTTACGATAATCTCCGATATTCTTCTGTGGGAAGTATGCAGAATCACCGAAATCGCTGTTTTCGTGCTATTGATTGCGAAAAACACGTTGTCTGGTGTTTTCAGCACTCCACAGTGCGTTTGATATGCGAAAACTGCGATATTTTCGGTTTCGTTGGGTTCCAACTGAGATATGCATTTTCTGTGATAATCTTCATGATTCTGCTGTTACAAGTGTGCAGAATCACCGAAATCGCTGTTTTCGTGCTATTGAATGCGAAAAACACGTTTCCGGGTGCTTTTCAGCGCTCCACAGTGCGTTTGACATGCATAAACTGCGATATTTTCGGTATCGTTGGGTTCCAACTGAGATATGCATTTTCTGTGATAATCTTCATGATTCTGCTGTTACAAGTGTGCAGAATCACCGAAATCGCTGTTTTCGTGCTATTGATTGCGAAAAACACGTTTCCTGGTGTTTTCACCACTCCACAGTGCGTTTGATATGCGGAAACTGCGATGTCTTCGTTTTCGTGGGGTTGCCAGCTGAGACATGCATTTTCTACGATAATCTTTGAGTTTCTTCTGCCAGAAGTATGCAGAATCACCGAAATCGCTGTTTTCGTGCTATTGAATGCGAAAAACACGTTTCCTGCTGTTTTCAGCAATCCACAGTGCGTTTGAAATGCGGAAACAGCGATATCTTCGGTTACGTTGAGTTTCCAGCAGAGATAGGCATTTTCACTGATAATCTGCATGATTCTTCTGTGGCAAGTGTGCAGAATCACCGAAATCGCTTTTTTCGTGCTATTGAATGCGAAAAACACGTTTCCGGGTGCTTTTCAGAGCTCCACAGTGCGTTTGATATGCGTAAACTGCGATATCTTCGGTATCGTTGGGTTTCCAGATGAGATATGCATTTTTTACGATAATCTCGGATATTCTTCTGTGGGAAGTATGCAGAATCACCGAAATCGCTGTTTTCGTGCTATTGAATGCGAAAAACACGTTTCCTGGTGTTTTCAGCACTCCACAGTGCGTTTGATATGCGGAAACTGCGATGTCTTCGTTTTCGTGGGGTTGCCAGCTGAGACATGCATTTTCTACGATAATCTTTGAGTTTCTTCTGCCAGAAGTATGCAGAATCACCGAAATCGCTGTTTTCGTGCTATTGAATGCGAAAAACACGTTTCCGGGTGCTTTTCAGCGCCCCACAGTACGTTTGACATGCGGAAACTGCGATATCTTCGGTTTCGTTGGGTTTCCAGCTGAGATAGGCATTTTCAGTGATAATCTACATGATTCTTCTGTGACAAGTGTGCAAAATCACCGAAATCGCTTTTTTCGTGCTATTGAATGCGAAAAACACGTTTCCGGGTGCTTTTCAGCGCTCCACAGTGCGTTTGATATGCGGAAACTGCGATATCTTCGTTTTCGTGGGGATTCCAGCTGAGACTTGCATTTTCTACGATAATCTTGGATATTCCTCTTTGAGAAGTATGCAGAATCACCGAAATCGCTGTTTTCGTGCTATTGAATGCGACAACACGTTTTCTGGTGTTTTCAGCACTCCACAGTGCGTTTGATATGCGGAAACTGCGATATCTTCGGTTTCGTTGGGTTTCCAGCTGAGATATGCATTTTCACTGATAATCTGCATGATTCTTCTGTGGCAAGGGTGCAGAATCACCGAAATCGCTGTTTACGTGCTATTGAATGCGAAAAACACGTTTCCGGGTGCGTTTCAGCGCTCCACAGTGCGTTTGATATGCGTAAACTGCGATATCTTCGGTTTCGTTGGGTTCCAACTGAGATATGCATTTTCTGTGATAATCTTCATGATTCTGCTGTTACAAGTGTGCAGAATCACCGAAATCGCTGTTTTCGTGCTATTGAATGCGAAAAACTCGTTTCCGGGTGCTTTCAGCACTCCACAGTGCGTTTGATATGCGGAAACTGCGATGTCTTCGTGTTCGTGGGGTTGCCAGCTGAGACATGCATTTTCTACGATAATCTTGGAAATTCCTCTTTCAGAAGTATGCAGAATCACCGAAATCGCTGTTTTCGTGCTATTGAATGCGAAAAACACGTTTTCTGGTGTTTTCAGCACTCCACAGTTAGTTTGATATGCGAAAACTGCGATATTTTCGGTTACGTTGTGTTTCCAGCTGAGATATCCATTCTCTATGATAATCTTCATGATTCTGCTGTTACAAGTGTGCAGAATCACCGAAATCGCTGTTTTCGTGCTATTGAATGCGAACAACACGTTTTCTGGTGTTTTCAGCACTCCACAGTGCGTTTGATATGCGGAATGTGCGATATCTTCGGATTCGTTGGGTTTCCAGCTGAGACATGCATTTTCAGTGATAATCTACATGATTCTTCTGTGACAAGTGTGCAAAATCACCGAAATCGCTGTTTTCGTGCTATTGAATGCGAAAAACACGTTTCCTGGTGGTTTTAGCACTCCACAGTGCGTTTGACATGCGGAAACCGCGATATCTTCGATATCGTTGGGTTGCCAGCTGAGATAGGCATTTTCAGTGATAATCTACATGATTCTTCTGTGACAAGTGTGCAAAATCACCGAAATCGCTGTTTTCGTGCTATTGAATGCGAAAAACACGTTTCCTGGTGTTTTCAGCACTCCACAGTGCGTTTGATATGCGGAAACTGCGATGTCTTCGTTTTCGTGGGGTTGCCAGCTGAGACATGCATTTTTTACGATAATCTTTGAGTTTCTTCTGCCAGAAGTATGCAGAATCACCGAAATCGCAGTTTTCGTGCTATTGAATGCGAAAAACACGTTTCCTGGTGTTTTCAGCACTCCACAGTGCGTTTGATATGCGGAAACTGCGATGTCTTCGTTTTCGTGGGGTTGCCAGCTGAGACATGCATTTTTTACGATAATCTTTGAGTTTCTTCAGCTAGAAGTATGCAGAATCACCGAAATCGCTGTTTTCGTGCTATTGAATGCGAAAAACACGTTACCGGGTGCTTTTCAGCGCTCCACAGTGCGTTTAGTATGCGGAAACTGCGATTTCTTCGTTTTCTTGGGGATTCCAGCTGAGATATGCATTTTCAGTGATAATCTTCATGATTCTTCTGTGGCAAGTGTGCAGAATCACCGAAATCGCTGTTCTCGTGCTATTGAATGCGAACAACACGTTTCCGGGTGCCTTTCAGCGCTCCACAGTGCGTTTGATATGCGTAAACTGCGATATCTTCGGTATCGTTGGGTTTCCAGATGAGATATGCATTTTTTACGATAATCTCGGATATTCTTCTGTGGGAAGTATGCAGAATCACCGAAATCGCTGTTTTCGTGCTATTGAATGCGAAAAACACGTTTTCTGGTGTTTTCAGCACTCCACAGTGCGTTTGATATGCGAAAACTGCGAATATTTTCGGTTTCGTTGGGTTCCAACTGAGATATGCATTTTCTGTGATAATCTTCATGATTCTGCTGTTACAAGTGTGCAGAATCACCGAAATCGCTGTTTTCGTGCTATTGAATGCGAAAAACACGTTTCCGGGTGCTTTTCAGCGCCCCACAGTGCGTTTGACATGCGGAAACTGCGATATCTTCGGTTTCGTTGGGTTTCCAGCTGAGATAGGCATTTTCAGTGATAATCTACATGATTCTTCTGTGACAAATGTGCAAAATCACCGAAATCGCTGTTTTCGTGCTATTGAATGCGAAAAACACGTTTCCGGGTGCGTTTCAGCGCTCCACAGTGCGTTTGATATGCGTAAACTGTGATATCTTCGGTTTCGTTGGGTTCCAACTGAGATATGCATTTTCTGTGATAATCTTCATGATTCTGCTGTTACAAGTGTGCATAATCACCGATATCGCTGTTTTCGTGCTATTGAATGCGAAAAACACGTTTTCTGGTGTTTTCCGCACTCCACAGCGCTTTTCATATGCGGAAACAGCGATATCTTCGGTTACGTTGAGTTTCCAGCTGAGATATGCATTCTCTACGATAATCTTCGAGTTTCTTCTTGACAAATGTGCAGAATCACCGAAACCGCTGTTTTCGTGCTACTGAATGCGAAAAACACGTTTTCGGGTACTTTCCAGCGCCCCACAGTGCGTTTGATATGCGGAAACTGCGATGTCTTCGTTTTCGTGGGGTTGCCAGCTGAGACATGCATTTTTTACGATAATCTTTGAGTTTCTTCTGGCAGCAGTATGCAGAATCACCGAAATCGCTGTTTTCGTGCTATTGAATGCGAAAAACACGTTTTCTGGTGTTTTCAGCACTCCACAGAGCGTTTGATATGCGAAAACTGCGATATTTTCGGTTTCGTTGGATTCCAACTGAGATATGCATTTTCTGTGATAATGTTCATGATTCTGCTGTTACAAGTGTGCAGAATCACCGAAATCGCTGTTTTCGTTCTATTGAATCTGAGAAACACGTTTCCTGGTGTGTTCAGCACTCCACAGTGCGTTTGATATGCGGAAACTGCGATATCTTCGGTTTCGTTGGGTTTCCAGCTGAGATATGCATTTTCACTGATAATCTGCATGATTCTGCTGTTACAAGTGTGCAGAAACACCGAAATCGCTGTTTTCGTGCTATTGAATGCGAACAACACGTTTTCTGGTGTTTTCAGCACTCCACAGTTAGTTTGATATGCGAAAACTGCGATATTTTCGGTTTCGTTGGATTCCAACTGAGATATGCATTTTCTGTGATAATGTTCATGATTCTGCAGTTACAAGTGTGCAGAATCACCGAAATCGCTGTTTTCGTGCTATTGAATGCGAAAAACACGTTTCCGGGTGCTTTTCAGCGCTCCACAGTGCGTTTGACATGCATAAACTGCGATATTTTCGGTATCGTTGGGTTCCAACTGAGATATGCATTTTCTGTGATAATCTTCATGATTCTGCTGTTACAAGTGTGCAGAATCACCGAAATCGCTGTTTTCGTGCTATTGATTGCGAAAAACACGTTTCCTGGTGTTTTCACCACTCCACAGTGCGTTTGATATGCGGAAACTGCGATGTCTTCGTTTTCGTGGGGTTGCCAGCTGAGACATGCATTTTCTACGATAATCTTTGAGTTTCTTCTGCCAGAAGTATGCAGAATCACCGAAATCGCTGTTTTCGTGCTATTGAATGCGAAAAACACGTTTCCTGCTGTTTTCAGCAATCCACAGTGCGTTTGAAATGCGGAAACAGCGATATCTTCGGTTACGTTGAGTTTCCAGCAGAGATAGGCATTTTCACTGATAATCTGCATGATTCTTCTGTGGCAAGTGTGCAGAATCACCGAAATCGCTTTTTTCGTGCTATTGAATGCGAAAAACACGTTTCCGGGTGCTTTTCAGAGCTCCACAGTGCGTTTGATATGCGTAAACTGCGATATCTTCGGTATCGTTGGGTTTCCAGATGAGATATGCATTTTTTACGATAATCTCGGATATTCTTCTGTGGGAAGTATGCAGAATCACCGAAATCGCTGTTTTCGTGCTATTGAATGCGAAAAACACGTTTCCTGGTGTTTTCAGCACTCCACAGTGCGTTTGATATGCGGAAACTGCGATGTCTTCGTTTTCGTGGGGTTGCCAGCTGAGACATGCATTTTCTACGATAATCTTTGAGTTTCTTCTGCCAGAAGTATGCAGAATCACCGAAATCGCTGTTTTCGTGCTATTGAATGCGAAAAACACGTTTCCGGGTGCTTTTCAGCGCCCCACAGTACGTTTGACATGCGGAAACTGCGATATCTTCGGTTTCGTTGGGTTTCCAGCTGAGATAGGCATTTTCAGTGATAATCTACATGATTCTTCTGTGACAAGTGTGCAAAATCACCGAAATCGCTTTTTTCGTGCTATTGAATGCGAAAAACACGTTTCCGGGTGCTTTTCAGCGCTCCACAGTGCGTTTGATATGCGGAAACTGCGATATCTTCGTTTTCGTGGGGATTCCAGCTGAGACTTGCATTTTCTACGATAATCTTGGATATTCCTCTTTGAGAAGTATGCAGAATCACCGAAATCGCTGTTTTCGTGCTATTGAATGCGACAACACGTTTTCTGGTGTTTTCAGCACTCCACAGTGCGTTTGATATGCGGAAACTGCGATATCTTCGGTTTCGTTGGGTTTCCAGCTGAGATATGCATTTTCACTGATAATCTGCATGATTCTTCTGTGGCAAGGGTGCAGAATCACCGAAATCGCTGTTTACGTGCTATTGAATGCGAAAAACACGTTTCCGGGTGCGTTTCAGCGCTCCACAGTGCGTTTGATATGCGTAAACTGCGATATCTTCGGTTTCGTTGGGTTCCAACTGAGATATGCATTTTCTGTGATAATCTTCATGATTCTGCTGTTACAAGTGTGCAGAATCACCGAAATCGCTGTTTTCGTGCTATTGAATGCGAAAAACTCGTTTCCGGGTGCTTTCAGCACTCCACAGTGCGTTTGATATGCGGAAACTGCGATGTCTTCGTGTTCGTGGGGTTGCCAGCTGAGACATGCATTTTCTACGATAATCTTGGAAATTCCTCTTTCAGAAGTATGCAGAATCACCGAAATCGCTGTTTTCGTGCTATTGAATGCGAAAAACACGTTTTCTGGTGTTTTCAGCACTCCACAGTTAGTTTGATATGCGAAAACTGCGATATTTTCGGTTACGTTGTGTTTCCAGCTGAGATATCCATTCTCTATGATAATCTTCATGATTCTGCTGTTACAAGTGTGCAGAATCACCGAAATCGCTGTTTTCGTGCTATTGAATGCGAACAACACGTTTTCTGGTGTTTTCAGCACTCCACAGTGCGTTTGATATGCGGAATGTGCGATATCTTCGGATTCGTTGGGTTTCCAGCTGAGACATGCATTTTCAGTGATAATCTACATGATTCTTCTGTGACAAGTGTGCAAAATCACCGAAATCGCTGTTTTCGTGCTATTGAATGCGAAAAACACGTTTCCTGGTGGTTTTAGCACTCCACAGTGCGTTTGACATGCGGAAACCGCGATATCTTCGATATCGTTGGGTTGCCAGCTGAGATAGGCATTTGCAGTGATAATCTACATGATTCTTCTGTGACAAGTGTGCAAAATCACCGAAATCGCTGTTTTCGTGCTATTGAATGCGAAAAACACGTTTCCTGGTGTTTTCAGCACTCCACAGTGCGTTTGATATGCGGAAACTGCGATGTCTTCGTTTTCGTGGGGTTGCCAGCTGAGACATGCATTTTTTTCGATAATCTTTGAGTTTCTTCTGCCAGAAGTATGCAGAATCACCGAAATCGCAGTTTTCGTGCTATTGAATGCGAAAAACACGTTTCCTGGTGTTTTCAGCACTCCACAGTGCGTTTGATATGCGGAAACTGCGATGTCTTCGTTTTCGTGGGGTTGCCAGCTGAGACATGCATTTTTTACGATAATCTTTGAGTTTCTTCAGCTAGAAGTATGCAGAATCACCGAAATCGCTGTTTTCGTGCTATTGAATGCGAAAAACACGTTTCCGGGTGCTTTTCAGCGCTCCACAGTGCGTTTAGTATGCGGAAACTGCGATTTCTTCGTTTTCTTGGGGATTCCAGCTGAGATATGCATTTTCAGTGATAATCTTCATGATTCTTCTGTGGCAAGTGTGCAGAATCACCGAAATCGCTGTTCTCGTGCTATTGAATGCGAACAACACGTTTCCGGGTGCCTTTCAGCGCTCCACAGTGCGTTTGATATGCGTAAACTGCGATATCTTCGGTATCGTTGGGTTTCCAGATGAGATATGCATTTTTTACGATAATCTCGGATATTCTTCTGTGGGAAGTATGCAGAATCACCGAAATCGCTGTTTTCGTGCTATTGAATGCGAAAAACACGTTTTCTGGTGTTTTCAGCACTCCACAGTGCGTTTGATATGCGAAAACTGCGAATATTTTCGGTTTCGTTGGGTTCCAACTGAGATATGCATTTTCTGTGATAATCTACATGATTCTTCTGTGACAAATGTGCAAAATCACCGAAATCGCTGTTTTCGTGCTATTGAATGCGAAAAACACGTTTCCGGGTGCGTTTCAGCGCTCCACAGTGCGTTTGATATGCGGAAACTGCGATGTCTTCGTTTTCGTGGGGTTGCCAGCTGAGACATGCATTTTTTACGATAATCTTTGAGTTTCTTCTGGCAGCAGTATGCAGAATCACCGAAATCGCTGTTTTCGTGCTATTGAATGCGAACAACACGTTTTCTGGTGTTTTCAGCACTCCACAGATAGTTTGATATGCGGAAACTGCGATGTCTTTGTTTTCGTGGGGTTGCCAGCTGAGACATGCATTTTTTACGATAATCTTTGACTTTCTTCTGTGGGAAGTATGCAGAATCACCGAAATCGCTGTTTTCGTGCTATTGAATGCGAAAAACACGTTTTCTGGTGTTTTCAGCACTCCACAGAGCGTTTGATATGCGAAAACTGCGATATTTTCGGTTTCGTTGGATTCCAACTGAGATATGCATTTTCTGTGATAATGTTCATGATTCTGCTGTTACAAGTGTGCAGAATCACCGAAATCGCTGTTTTCGTTCTATTGAATCTGAGAAACACGTTTCCTGGTGTGTTCAGCACTCCACAGTGCGTTTGATATGCGGAAACTGCGATATCTTCGGTTTCGTTGGGTTTCCAGCTGAGATATGCATTTTCACTGATAATCTGCATGATTCTGCTGTTACAAGTGTGCAGAAACACCGAAATCGCTGTTTTCGTGCTATTGAATGCGAACAACACGTTTTCTGGTGTTTTCAGCACTCCACAGTTAGTTTGATATGCGAAAACTGCGATATTTTCGGTTTCGTTGGATTCCAACTGAGATATGCATTTTCTGTGATAATGTTCATGATTCTGCAGTTACAAGTGTGCAGAATCACCGAAATCGCTGTTTTCGTTCTATTGAATCTGAGAAACACGTTTCCTGGTGTTTTCAGCACTCCACAGTGCGTTTGATATGCGGAAACTGCGATATTTTCGGTTTCGTTGGATTCCAACTGAGATATGCATTTTCTGTGATAATGTTCATGATTCTGCTGTTACAAGTGTGCAGAATCACCGAAATCGCTGTTTTCATGCTATTGAATGCGAAAAACACGTTTTCTGGTGTTTTCAGCACTCCACAGAGCGTTTGATATGCGAAAACTGCGATATTTTCGGTTTCGTTGGATTCCAACTGAGATATGCATTTTCTGTGATAATCTTCATGATTCTGCTGTTACAAGTGTGCAAAATCACCGAAATCGCTGTTATTGTGCTACTGAATGCGAAAAACACGTTTCGGGTGCTTTTCAGCGCTCCACAGTGCGTTTGACTTGCGTAAACTGCGATATCTACGGTATCGTTGGGTTTCCAGATGAGATATGCATTTTCTACGATAATCTCGGATATTCTTCTGTGGGAAGTATGCAGAATCACCGAAATCGCTGTTTTCGTGCTATTGATTGCGAAAAACACGTTTCCTGGTGTTTGCAGCACTCCACAGTGCGTTTGATATGCGGAAACTGCGATGTCTTCGTATTCGTGGGGTTGCCAGCTGAGACATGCATTTTTTACGATAATCTTTGAGTTTCTTCTGCCAGAAGTATGCAGAATCACCGAAATCGCAGTTTTCGTGCTATTGAATGCGAAAAACACGTTTCCTGGTGTTTTCAGCACTCCACAGTGCGTTTGATATGCGGAAACTGCGATGTCTTCGTTTTCGTGGGGTTGCCAGCTGAGACATGCATTTTTTACGATAATCTTTGAGTTTCTTCAGCCAGAAGTATGCAGAATCACCGAAATCGCTGTTTTCGTGCTATTGAATGCGAAAAACACGTTTCCGGGTGCTTTTCAGCGCTCCACAGTGCGTTTAGTATGCGGAAACTGCGATTTCTTCGTTTTCTTGGGGATTCCAGCTGAGATATGCATTTTCAGTGATAATCTTCATGATTCTTCTGTGGCAAGTGTGCAGAATCACCGAAATCGCCGTTCTCGTGCTATTGAATGCGAACAACACGTTTCCGGGTGCGTTTCAGCGCTCCACAGTGCGTTTGATATGCGTAAACTGCGATATCTTCGGTATCGTTGGGTTTCCAGATGAGATATGCATTTTTTACGATAATCTCGGATATTCTTGTGTGGGAAGTATGCAGAATCACCGAAATCGCTGTTTTCGTGCTATTGAATGCGAAAAACACGTTTTCTGGTGTTTTCAGCACTCCACAGTGCGTTTGATATGCGAAAACTGCGAATATTTTCGGTTTCGTTGGGTTCCAACTGAGATATGCATTTTCTGTGATAATCTTCATGATTCTGCTGTTACAAGTGTGCAGAATCACCGAAATCGCTGTTTTCGTGCTATTGAATGCGAAAAACACGTTTCCGGGTGCGTTTCAGCGCTCCACAGTGCGTTTGATATGCGTAAACTGTGATATCTTCGGTTTCGTTGGGTTCCAACTGAGATATGCATTTTCTGTGATAATCTTCATGATTCTGCTGTTACAAGTGTGCATAATCACCGATATCGCTGTTTTCGTGCTATTGAATGCGAAAAACACGTTTTCTGGTGTTTTCCGCACTCCACAGCGCTTTTCATATGCGGAAACAGCGATATCTTCGGTTACGTTGAGTTTCCAGCTGAGATATGCATTCTCTACGATAATCTTCGAGTTTCTTCTTGACAAATGTGCAGAATCACCGAAACCGCTGTTTTCGTGCTACTGAATGCGAAAAACACGTTTTCGGGTACTTTCCAGCGCCCCACAGTGCGTTTGATATGCGGAAACTGCGATGTCTTCGTTTTCGTGGGGTTGCCAGCTGAGACATGCATTTTTTACGATAATCTTTGAGTTTCTTCTGCCAGCAGTATGCAGAATCACCGAAATCGCTGTTTTCGTGCTATTGAATGCGAACAACACGTTTTCTGGTGTTTTCAGCACTCCACAGATAGTTTGATATGCGGAAACTGCGATGTCTTTGTTTTCGTGGGGTTGCCAGCTGAGACATGCATTTTTTACGATAATCTTTGACTTTCTTCTGTGGGAAGTATGCAGAATCACCGAAATCGCTGTTTTCGTGCTATTGAATGCGAAAAACACGTTTTCTGGTGTTTTCAGCACTCCACAGAGCGTTTGATATGCGAAAACTGCGATATTTTCGGTTTCGTTGGATTCCAACTGAGATATGCATTTTCTGTGATAATGTTCATGATTCTGCTGTAACAAGTGTGCAGAATCACCGAAATCGCTGTTTTCGTTCTATTGAATCTGAGAAACACGTTTCCTGGTGTGTTCAGCACTCCACAGTGCGTTTGATATGCGGAAACTGCGATATCTTCGGTTTCGTTGGGTTTCCAGCTGAGATATGCATTTTCACTGATAATCTGCATGATTCTGCTGTTACAAGTGTGCAGAAACACCGAAATCGCTGTTTTCGTGCTATTGAATGCGAACAACACGTTTTCTGGTGTTTTCAGCACTCCACAGAGCGTTTGATATGCGAAAACTGCGATATTTTCGGTTTCGTTGGATTCCAACTGAGATATGCATTTTCTGTGATAATCTTCATGATTCTGCTGTTACAAGTGTGCAAAATCACCGAAATCGCTGTTTTTGTGCTACTGAATGCGAAAAACTCGTTTCGGGTGCTTTTCAGCGCTCCACAGTGCGTTTGACTTGCGTAAACTGCGATATCTACGGTATCGTTGGGTTTCCAGATGAGATATGCATTTTCTACGATAATCTCGGATATTCTTCTGTGGGAAGTATGCAGAATCACCGAAATCGCTATTTTCGTGCTATTGATTGCGAAAAACACGTTTCCTGGTGTTTTCAGCACTCCACAGTGCGTTTGATATGCGGAAACTGCGATGTCTTCGTTTTCGTGGGGATTCCAGCTGAGACTTGCATTTTCTACGATAATCTTGGATATTCCTCTGTGAGAAGTATGCAGAATCACCGAAATCGCTGTTTTCGTGCTATTGAATGCGAACAACACGTTTTCTGGTGTTTTCAGCACTCCACAGTGCGTTTGATATGCGGAAACTGCGATATCTTCGGTTTCGTTGGGTTTCCAGCTGAGATATGCATTTTCACTGATAATCTGCATGATTCTGCTGTTACAAGTGTGCAGAATCACCGAAATCGCTGTTTTGGTGCTATTGAATGCGAAAAACTCGTTTCGGGTGCTTTTCAGCGCTCCACAGTGCGTTTGACATGCGTAAACTGCGATATCTACGGTATCGTTGGGTTTCCAGATGAGATATGCATTTTCTACGATAATCTCGGATATTCTTCTGTGGGAAGTATGCAGAATCACCGAAATCGCTATTTTCGTGCTATTGATTGCGAAAAACACGTTTCCTGGTGTTTGCAGCACTCCACAGTGCGTTTGATATGCGGAAACTGCGATGTCTTCGTATTCGTGGGGTTGCCAGCTGAGACATGCATTTTCTACGATAATCTTTGAGTTTCTTCTGCCAGAAGTATGCAGAATCACCGAAATCGCTGTTTTCGTGCTATTGAATACGAAAAACACGTTTCCTGGTGTTTTCAGCACTCCACAGTGCGTTTGACATGCGGAAACTGCCATATCTTGGGTATCGTTGGGTTTCCACCTGAGATATGCATTTTCAGTGATAATCGTCGAGATTTTTATGTGACATGTTTGCAGAATCACCGAAATCCCTGTTTGCGTGCTATTGAATGCGAAAAACACGTTTCCTGGTGTTTTCAGCACTCCACATGCGGAAAATGAGATATCTTAGGTTTCCTGGGGTTGCCAGCAGAGATATGCTTTTTCAGTGATACTCTTCATGATTCTTGTGTGGCAAGTGTGCAGAATCACCGAAATCGCTGTTTTCGTTCTATTGAATCTGAGAAACACGTTTCCTGGTGTTTTCAGCACTCCACAGTGCGTTTGATATGCGGAAACTGCGATGTCTTCGTTTTCGTGGGGATATCAGCTGAGACTTGCATTTTCTACGATAATCTTGGATATTCCTCTGTGAGAAGTATGCAGAATCACCGAAATCGCTGTTTTCGTGCTATTGAATGCGAACAACACGTTTTCTGGTGTTTTCAGCACTCCACAGTTAGTTTGATATGCGAAAACAGCGATATTTTCGGTTTCGTTGGGTTCCAGCCGAGATATGCATTTTCTGTGATAATCTTCATGATTCTGCTGTTACAAGTGTGCAAAATCACCGAAATCGCTGTTTTCGTGCTATTGAATGCGAAAAACACGTTTCCGGGTGCTTTTCAGCGCTCCACAGTGCGTTTGATATGCGGAAACAGCGATATCTTCGTTTTCGTGGGGATTCCAGCTGAGACTTGCATTTTCTACGATAATCTTGGATATTCCTCTGTGAGAAGTATGCAGAATCACCGAAATCGCTGTTTTCGTGCTATTGAATGCGAACAACACGTTTTCTGGTGTTTTCAGCACTCCACAGTGCGTTTGATATGCGGAAACTACGATATCTTCGGTTTCGTTGGGTTTCCAGCTGATATATGCATTTTCAGTGAGAATCTTCATGATTCTTCTGTGGCAAGTGTGCAGAATCACCGAAATCGCTGTTTACGTGCTATTGAATGCGAAAAACTCGTTTCCGGGTGCTTTTCAGCGCTCCACAGTGCGTTTGACATGCGTAAACTGCGATATCTACGGTATCGTTGGGTTTGCAGATGAGATATGCATTTTCTACGATAATCTCGGATATTCTTCTGTGGGAAGTATGCAGAATCACCGAAATCGCTGTTTTCGTGCTATAGATTGCGAAAAACACGTTTCCTGGTGTTTTCAGCACTCCACAGTGCGTTTGACATGCGGAAACTGCCATATCTTGGGTATCGTTGGGTTTCCACCTGAGATATGCATTTTCAGTGATAATCGTCGAGATTTTTATGTGACATGTGTGCAGAATCACCGAAATCCCTGTTTGCGTGCTATTGAATGCGAAAAACACGTTTCCTGGTGTTTTCAGCACTCCACATGCGGAAAATGAGATATCTTAGGTTTCCTGGGGTTGCCAGCAGAGATATGCTTTTTCATTGATACTCTTCATGATTCTTGTGTGGCAAGTGTGCAGAATCACCGAAATCGCTGTTTACGTGCTATTGAATGCGAAAAACACGTTTCCGGGTGCGTTTCAGCGCTCCACAGTGCGTTTGACAAGCGGAAACTGCGATATCATCTGTTACGTTGAGTTTCCAGATGGGATACGCATTTTCTACGATAATCTGGGATATTCTTCGGTGGGAAGTATTCAGAATCACCGAAATCGCTGTTTTCGTGCTTTTTAACGCAAAAAACACGTTTTCTGGTGATTTCAGCACTCCACAGCGCGTTTGATTTGCGGAAACGGCGATATCTACGGTTTCGTTGGGTTTCCAGCTGAGATATGCATTTTCAGTGATAATCGTCGAGATTTATATGTGACATGTGTGCAGGATCACGGAAATCCCTGTTTGCGTGCTATTGAATGTGAAAAACACGTTTCCTGGTGTTTTCAGCACTCCACAGTTAGTTTGATATGCGAAAACAGCGATATCTTCGGTTTCGTTGGGTTCCAACTGAGATATGCATTTTCTGTGATAATCTTCATGATTCTGCTGTTACAAGTGTGCAGAATCACCGAAATCGCTGTTTTCGTGCTATTGAATGTGAAAAACACGTTTCCGGGTGCTTTTCAGCGCTCCACAGTGCGTTTGATATGCGGAAACTGCGATATCTTCGTTTTCGTGGGGATTCCAGCTGAGACTTGCATTTTCTACGATAATCTTGGATATTCCTCTGTGAGAAGTATGCAGAATCACCGAAATCGCTGTTTTCGTGCTATTGAATGCGAACAACACGTTTTCTGGTGTTTTCAGCACTCCACAGTGCGTTTGATATGCGGAAACTGCGATATCTTCGGTTACGTTGGGTTTCCAGCTGAGATATGCATTCTCTACGATATTCTTCGAGTTTCTTCTGTGACAAATGTGCAGAATCACCGAAAACGCTGTTTTCGTGCTATTGAATGCGAAAAACACGTTTCCGGGTGCTTTTCAGCGCCCCACAGTACGTTTGACATGCGGAAACTGCGATATCTTCGGTTTCGTTGGGTTTCCAGCTGAGATAGGCATTTTCAGTGATAATCTACATGATTCTTCTGTGACAAGTGTGCAAAATCACCGAAATCGCTGTTTTCGTGCTATTGAATGCGAAAAACACGTTTCCGGGTGCTTTTCAGCGCTCCACAGTGCGGTTGATATGCGGAAACTGCGATATCTTCGTTTTCGTGGGGATATCAGCTGAGACTTGCATTTTCTACGATAATCTTGGATATTCCTCTGTGAGAAGTATGCAGAATCACCGAAATCGCAGTTTTCGTGCTATTGAATGCGAAAAACACGTTTCCTGGTGTTTTCAGCACTCCACAGTGCGTTTGATATGCGGCAACTGCGATATCTTCGGTTTCGTTGGGTTTCCAGCTGAGATATGCATTTTCTGTGATAATCTTCATGATTCTGCTGTTACAAGTGTGCAAAATCACCGAAATCGCTGTTTTTGTGCTACTGAATGCGAAAAACTCGTTTCGGGTGCTTTTCAGCGCTCCACAGTGCGTTTGACTTGCGTAAACTGCGATATCTACGGTATCGTTGGGTTTCCAGATGAGATATGCATTTTCTACGATAATCTCGGATATTCTTCTGTGGGAAGTATGCAGAATCACCGAAATCGCTGTTTTCGTGCTATTGATTGCGAAAAACACGTTTCCTGGTGTTTGCAGCACTCCACAGTGCGTTTGATATGCGGAAACTGCGATGTCTTCGTATTCGTGGGGTTGCCAGCTGAGACATGCATTTTCTACGATAATCTTTGAGTTTCTTCTGCCAGAAGTATGCAGAATCACCGAAATCGCTGTTTTCGTGCTATTGAATACGAAAAACACGTTTCCTGGTGTTTTCAGCACTCCACAGTGCGTTTGACATGCGGAAACTGCCATATCTTGGGTATCGTTGGGTTTCCACCTGAGATAAGCATTTTCAGTGATAATCGTCGAGATTTTTATGTGACATGTGTGCAGAATCACCGAAATCCCTGTTTGCGTGCTATTGAATGCGAAAAACACGTTTCCTGGTGTTTTCAGCACTCCACATGCGGAAAATGAGATATCTTAGGTTTCCTGGGGTTGCCAGCAGAGATATGCTTTTTCAGTGATACTCTTCATGATTCTTGTGTGGCAAGTGTGCAGAATCACCGAAATCGCTGTTTTCGTTCTATTGAATCTGAGAAACACGTTTCCTGGTGTTTTCAGCACTCCACAGTGCGTTTGATATGCGGAAACTGCGATGTCTTCGTTTTCGTGGGGATTCCAGCTGAGACTTGCATTTTCTACGATAATCTTGGATATTCCTCTGTGAGAAGTATGCAGAATCACCGAAATCGCTGTTTTCGTGCTATTGAATGCGAACAACACGTTTTCTGGTGTTTTCAGCACTCCACAGTGCGTTTGATATGCGGAAACTGCGATATCTTCGGTTTCGTTGGGTTTCCAGCTGAGATATGCATTTTCACTGATAATCTGCATGATTCTGCTGTTACAAGTGTGCAGAATCACCGAAATCGCTGTTTTCGTGCTATTGAATGCGAAAAACTCGTTTCGGGTGCTTTTCAGCGCTCCACAGTGCGTTTGACATGCGTAAACTGCGATATCTACGGTATCGTTGGGTTTCCAGATGAGATATGCATTTTCTACGATAATCTCGGATATTCTTCTGTGGGAAGTATGCAGAATCACCGAAATCGCTATTTTCGTGCTATTGATTGCGAAAAACACGTTTCCTGGTGTTTGCAGCACTCCACAGTGCGTTTGATATGCGGAAACTGCGATGTCTTCGTATTCGTGGGGTTGCCAGCTGAGACTTGCATTTTCTACGATAATCTTTGAGTTTCTTCTGCCAGAAGTATGCAGAATCACCGAAATCGCTGTTTTCGTGCTATTGAATACGAAAAACACGTTTCCTGGTGTTTTCAGCACTCCACAGTTAGTTTGATATGCGAAAACAGCGATATTTTCGGTTTCGTTGGGTTCCAGCCGAGATATGCATTTTCTGTGATAATCTTCATGATTCTGCTGTTACAAGTGTGCAAAATCACCGAAATCGCTGTTTTCGTGCTATTGAATGCGAAAAACACGTTTCCGGGTGCTTTTCAGCGCTCCACAGTGCGTTTGATATGCGGAAACAGCGATATCTTCGTTTTCGTGGGGATTCCAGCTGAGACTTGCATTTTCTACGATAATCTTGGATATTCCTCTGTGAGAAGTATGCAGAATCACCGAAATCGCTGTTTTCGTGCTATTGAATGCGAACAACACGTTTTCTGGTGTTTTCAGCACTCCACAGTGCGTTTGATATGCGGAAACTACGATATCTTCGGTTTCGTTGGGTTTCCAGCTGAGATATGCATTTTCAGTGAGAATCTTCATGATTCTTCTGTGGCAAGTGTGCAGAATCACCGAAATCGCTGTTTACGTGCTATTGAATGCGAAAAACACGTTTCCGGGTGCGTTTCAGCGCTCCACAGTGCGTTTGACAAGCGGAAACTGCGATATCATCGGTTACGTTGAGTTTCCAGATGGGATACGCATTTTCTACGATAATCTGGGATATTCTTCGGTGGGAAGTATTCAGAATCACCGAAATCGCTGTTTTCGTGCTTTTTAACGCAAAAAACACGTTTTCTGGTGATTTCAGCACTCCACAGCGCGTTTGATTTGCGGAAACGGCGATATCTACGGTTTCGTTGGGTTTCCAGCTGAGATATGCATTTTCAGTGATAATCGTCGAGATTTATATGTGACATGTGTGCAGGATCACGGAAATCCCTGTTTGCGTGCTATTGAATGTGAAAAACACGTTTCCTGGTGTTTTCAGCACTCCACAGTTAGTTTGATATGCGAAAACAGCGATATTTTCGGTTTCGTTGGGTTCCAGCCGAGATATGCATTTTCTGTGATAATCTTCATGATTCTGCTGTTACAGGTGTGCAAAATCACCGAAATCGCTGTTTTCGTGCTATTGAATGCGAAAAACACGTTTCCGGGTGCTTTTCAGCGCTCCACAGTGCGTTTGATATGCGTAAACTGCGATATCTTCGGTTTCGTTGGGTTCCAACTGAGATATGCATTTTCTGTGATAATCTTCATGATTCTGCTGTTACAAGTGTGCAGAATCACCGAAATCGCTGTTTTCGTGCTATTGAATGCGAAAAACACGTTTACGGGTGCTTTTCAGCGCTCCACAGTGCGTTTGATATGCGGAAACTGCGATATCTTCGTTTTCGTGGGGATTCCAGCTGAGACTTGCATTTTCTACGATAATCTTGGATATTCCTCTGTGAGAAGTATGCAGAATCACCGAAATCGCTGTTTTCGTGCTATTGAATGCGAACAACACGTTTTCTGGTGTTTTCAGCACTCCACAGTGCATTTGATATGCGGAAACTGCGATATCTTCGGTTACGTTGGGTTTCCAGCTGAGATATGCATTCTGTACGATATTCTTCGAGTTTCTTCTGTGACAAATGTGCAGAATCACCGAAAACGCTGTTTTCGTGCTATTGAATGCGAAAAACACGTTTCCGGGTGCTTTTCAGCGCCCCACAGTACGTTTGACATGCGGAAACTGCGATATCTTCGGTTTCGTTGGGTTTCCAGCTGAGATAGGCATTTTCAGTGATAATCTACATGATTCTTCTGTGACAAGTGTGCAAAATCACCGAAATCGCTGTTTTCGTGCTATTGAATGCGAAAAACACGTTTCCGGGTGCTTTTCAGCGCTCCACAGTGCGGTTGATATGCGGAAACTGCGATATCTTCGTTTTCGTGGGGATATCAGCTGAGACTTGCATTTTCTACGATAATCTTGGATATTCCTCTGTGAGAAGTATGCAGAATCACCGAAATCGCTGTTTTCGTGCTATTGAATGCGAACAACACGTTTTCTGGTGTTTTCAGCACTCCACAGTTAGTTTGATATGCGAAAACTGCGATATTTTCCGTTTCGTTGGGTTCCAGCTGAGATATGCATTTTCTGTGATAATCTTCATGATTCTGCTGTTACAAGTGTGCAAAATTTCCGAAATCGCTGTTTTAGTGCTATTGAATGCGAAAAACACTTTTCCGGGTGCTTTTCAGCGTTCCACAGTGCGTTTGATATGCGGAAACAGCGTTATCTTCGTTTTCGTGGGGATTCCAGCTGAGACTTGCATTTTCTACGATAATCTTGGATATTCCTCTGTGAGAAGTATGCAGAATCACCGAAATCGCTGTTTTCGTGCTATTGAATGCGAACAACACGTTTTCTGGTGTTTTCAGCACTCCACAGTGCGTTTGATATGCGTAAACTGCGAAATATTCGGTTTCGTTGGGTTCCAACTGAGATATGCATTTTCTGTGATAATCTTCATGATTCTGCTGTTACAAGTGTGCAGAATCACCGAAATCGCTGTTTTCGTGCTATTGAATGCGAAAAACACGTTTTCTGGTGGTTTCCGCACTCCACAGTGCGTTTGACATGCGGAAACTGCCATATCTTGGGTATCGTTGGGTTTCCACCTGAGATATGCATTTTCAGTGATAATCTTCATGATTCTGCTGTTACATGTCTGCAGAATCACCGAAATCGCTCTTTTCGTGCTTGTGAATGCAAAAAACACGTTTTCTGGTGATTTCAGCACTCCACAGCGCGTTTGATAAGCGGAAACGGCGATATCTACGGTTTCGTTGGGTTTCCAGCTGAGATATGCATTTTCAGTGATAATCGTCGAGCTTATTATGTGACATGTGTGCAGAATCACCGAAATCCCTGTTTGCGTGCTATTGAATGCGAAAAACACGTTTCCTGGTGTTTTCAGCACTCCACATGCGGAAAATGAGATATCTTAGGTTTCCTGGGGTTGCCAGCAGAGATATGCTTTTTCAGTGATACTCTTCATGATTCTTGTGTGGCAAGTGTGCAGAATCACCGAAATCGCTGTTTTCGTGCTATTGAATGCGAAAAACACGTTTCCTGGTGTTTTCAGCACTCCACATGCGGAAAATGAGATATCTTAGGATTCCTGGGGTTGCCAGCAGAGATATGCTTTTTCAGTGATAATCTTCATCATTCTTGTGTGACAAGTGTGCAGAATCACCGAAATCGCTGTTGTCGTGCTATTGATTGCGAAAAACACGTTTCCTGGTGGTTTTAGCACTCCACAGTGCGTTTGACATGCGGAAACCGCGATATCTTCGGTATCGTTGGGTTTCCAGCTGAGACATGCATTTTCGTTGGTAATCTTCATGATTCTGCTGTTACCAGTGTGCTGAATCACCGAAATCGCTGTTTTCGTGCTATTGGATTGCGAAAAACACGTTTCCTGGTGTTTTCAGCAATCCACAGTGCGTTTGACATGCGGAAACTGCGATATTTTCGGTTTCGTTGGGTTACCGCTGAGATATGCATTTTCTGCGATACTCTTCATGATTCTGCTGTTACAAGTGTGCAGAATCACCGAAGTCGCTGTTTTTGTGCTATTGAATAAGAAAAACACGTTTCCAGGCGCTTTCAGCGCTCCGCAGTGCGTTTGATATGCGGAAACTGCGATATCTTCGTTTTCGTGGGGTTTCTCGCTGACATATGCGTTTCAACGATAATCTTCGAGTTCCTTCGGTGACAAGTGTGCAGAATCACCGAAAGCGCTGTTTTCGTACTACTGAATGCGAAAAACACGTTTCCTGGTGTTTTCAGCGCTCCACAGTGCGTTTGACAAGCGGAAACTGCGATATCATCGGTTACGTTGAGTTTCCAGATGAGATATGCATTTTCTACGATAATCTGGGATATTCTTCTGTGGGAAGTATGCAGAATCACCGAAATCGCTGTTTTCGTGCTATTGAATGCGAAAAACACGTTTCCTGGTGTTTTCAGCACTCCACATGCGGAAAATGAGATATCTTAGGTTTCGTGGGGTTGCCAGCAGAGATATGCTTTTTCAGTGATAATCTTCATGTTTCTTGTGTGACAAGTGTGCAGAATCACCGAAATCGCTGTTGTCGTGCTATTGATTGCGAAAAACACGATTCCTGGTGTTTTCAGCACTCCACAGTGCGTTTGATATGCGGAAACTGCGATGTCTTCGTTTTCGTGGGGTTTCCAGCTGAGATATGCATTTTCAACGATAATCTTCGAGTTCCTTCTGTGACAAGTGTGCAGAATCACCGAAAGCGCTGTTTTCGTGCTACTGAATGCGAAAAACACGTTTCCGGGTGCTTTCAGCGCTCCACAGTGCGTTTGACAATCGGAAACTGCGATATCATCGGTTACGTTGGGTTTCCAGATGAGATATGCATTTTCTGTGATAATCTTCATGATTCTGCTGTTACAAGTGTGCAGAATCACCGAAATCGCTGTTTTCGTGCTATTGAATGCGAAAAACACGTTTTCTGGTGGTTTCCGCACTCCACAGTGCTTTTGATATGCGGACACAGCGATATCTTCGGTTACGTTGGGTTTCCAGCTGAGATATGCATTCTCTACGATAATCTTCGAGTTTCTTCTGTGACAAATGTGCAGAATCACCGAAAACTCTGCTTTTGTGCTACTGAATGCGAAAAACTCGTTTCCGGGTGCTTTTCAGCGCTCCACAGTGCGTTTGACATGCGTAAACTGCGATATCTACGGTATCGTTGGGTTTCCAGATGAGATATGCATTTTCTACGATAATCTCGGATATTCTTCTGTGGGAAGTATGCAGAATCACCGAAATCGCTGTTTTCGTGCTATTGATTGCGAAAAACACGTTTCCTGGTGTTTGCAGCACTCCACAGTGCGTTTGATATGCGGAAACTGCGATGTCTTCGTTTTCGTGGGGTTTCCAGCTGAGATATGCATTTTCAACGATAATCTTCGAGTTCCTTCTGTGACAAGTGTGCAGAATCACCGAAAGCGCTGTTTTCGTGCTACTGAATGCGAAAAACACGTTTCCGGGTGCTTTCAGCGCTCCACAGTGCGTTTGACAATCGGAAACTGCGATATCATCGGTTACGTTGGGTTTCCAGATGAGATATGCATTTTCAGTGATAATCTTCATGATTCTGCTGTTACATGTCTGCAGAATCACCGAAATCGCTCTTTTCGTGCTTGTGAATGCAAAAAACACGTTTTCTGGTGATTTCAGCACTCCACAGCGCGTTTGATAAGCGGAAACGGCGATATCTACGGTTTCGTTGGGTTTCCAGCTGAGATATGCATTTTCAGTGATAATCGTCGAGCTTATTATGTGACATGTGTGCAGAATCACCGAAATCCCTGTTTGCGTGCTATTGAATGCGAAAAACACGTTTCCTGGTGTTTTCAGCACTCCACATGCGGAAAATGAGATATCTTAGGATTCCTGGGGTTGCCAGCAGAGATATGCTTTTTCAGTGATAATCTTCATCATTGTTGTGTGACAAGTGTGCAGAATCACCGAAATCGCTGTTGTCGTGCTATTGATTGCGAAAAACACGTTTCCTGGTGGTTTTAGCACTCCACAGTGCGTTTGACATGCGGAAACCGTGATATCTTCGGTATCGTTGGGTTTCCAGCTGAGACATGCATTTTCGTTGGTAATCTTCATGATTCTGCTGTTACCAGTGTGCAGAATCACCGAAATCGCTGTTTTCGTGCTATTGAATGCGAAAAACACGTTTCCTGGCGTTTTCAGCACTCCACAGTGCGTTTGATATGCGGAAACAGCGATATCTTCGTTTTCGTGGGGATTCCAACTGAGACCTCATTTTCTACGATTATCTTTGATATTCCTCCGTGAGAAGTATGCCGAATCACCGAAATCGCTGCTTTCGTGCTACTGAATACGAGAAACACGTTTCCTGGTGTTTTCAGCACTCCACAGTGCGTTTGATATGCAATAACTGCGATATCTTCGGTATCGTTGGGTTTCCAGCTGAGACATGCATTTTCGTTGGTAATCTTCATGATTCTGCTGTTACCAGTGTGCAGAATCACCGAAATCGCTGTTTTCGTGCTATTGAATGCGAAAAATACGTTTTCTGGTGTTTTCAGCACTCCACTGTGCGTTTGATATGCGAAAACTGCGATATTTTCGGTTTCGTTGGGTTCCAGCTGAGATATGCATTTTCTGTGATAATCTTCATAATTCTGCTGTTACAAGAGTGCAGAATCACCGACGTCGCTGTTTTTGTGCTACTGAATACGAGAAACACGTTTCCGGGTGCTTTCAGCGCTCCACAGTGCGTTTGACAATCGGAAACTGCGATATCATCGGTTACGTTGGGTTTCCAGATGAGATATGCATTCTCTACGATAATCTTCGAGTTTCTTCTGTGACAAATGTGCAGAATCACCGAAAACGCTGTTTTCGTGCTATTTAATGCGAAAAACACGTTTTCTGGTGTTTTCAGCACTGCACAGTGCGTTTGATATGCGAAAACTGCGATATTTTCGGTTTCGTTGGGTTTCCAGCTGAGATATGCATTATCAGTGATAATCTTCATGATTCTGCTGTTACAAGTGTGCAGAATCTCCGAAATCGCTGTTTTTGTGCTATTGATTAAGAAAAACACGTTTCCAGGCGCTTTCAGCGCTCCACAGTGCGTTTGATATGCGGAAACTGCGATATCTTCGTTTTCGTGGGGTTTTTCGCTGAGATATGCGTTTCAACGATAATCTTCGAGTTCCTTCTGTGACAAGTGTGCAGAATCACCGAAATCGCTGTTGTCGTGCTATTGAATGCGAAAAACACGTTTCCTGGTGTTTTCAGCACTCCACAGTGCGTTTGATATGCGGAAACAGCGATATCTTCGTTTTCGTTGGGTTTCCAGCTGAGATATGCATTATCAGTGATAATCTTCATGATTCTGCTGTTACAAGTGTGCAGAATCACCGAAGTCGCTGTTTTTGTGCTATTGAATAAGAAAAACACGTTTTCTGGTGTTTTCAGCACTGCACAGTGCGTTTGACATGCGCAAACTGCGATATCTTCGGTTTCGTTGGGTTTCCAGCAGAGATATGCATTATCAGTGATAATCTTCATGATTCTGCTGTTAGAAGTGTGCAGAATCACCGAAATCGCTGTTTTTGTGCTATTGAATGCGAAAAACACGTTTCCTGGTGTTTTCAGCACTCCACAGTGCGTTTGATATGCGGAAACTGCGATATCTTCGTTTTCGTGGGGTTTCCCGCTGAGATATGCGATTCAACGATAATCTTCGAGTTCCTTCTGTGACAAGTGTGCAGAATCACCGAAAGCGCTGTTTTCGTACTACTGAATGCGAAAAACACGTTTCCGGGTGCTTTTAGCGCTCCACAGTGCGTTTGACAAGCGGAAACTGCGATATCATCGGATACGTTGAGTTTCCAGATGAGATATGCATTTTCTACGATTATCTGGGATATTCTTCTGTGGGAAGTATGCAGAATCACCGAAATCGCTGTTTTCGTGCTTTTGAATGCAAAAAACACGATTTCTGGTGTTTTCAGCACTCCACAGTGCTTTTGATATGCGGAAACAGCGACATCTTCGTTTTCGTGGGGATTCCAGCTGAGACTTGCATTTTCTACGATTATCTTGGACATTCTTCTGTGAGAAGTATGCCGAATCACCGAAATCGCTGCTTTCGTGCTATTGAATGCGAAAAACACGTTTCCGGGTGCTTTTCAGCGCTCCACACTGCGTTTGATATGCGGAAACAGCGATATCTTCGTTTTCGTTGAATTGCCGGCTGAGACATGCATATTCTACGATAATCTTGGATATTCGTCTGTGAGAAGTATGCAGAATCACCGAAATCGATACTTTCGTGCTATTGAATGCAAAAAACAGGTTTCCTGGTCTTTTCAGCACTCCACAGTGCGTTTGACATGCGGAAACTGCGATATCTTCGGTTTGGTTGGGTTTCCAGCTGAGATCGGCATTTTCAGTGATAATCTACATGATTCTTCTGTGACAAGTGAGCAGAATCACCAAAATCGCTGTTTTCGTGCTATTGAATGCGAAAAACACGTTTCCGGATGCTTTTCAGCGCTCCACAGTGCGTTTGATATGCGAAAACTGCGATATTTTCGGTTTCGTTGGGTTCCAGCTGAGATATGCATTTTCTGTGATAATCTTCATGATTCTGCTTTTACAAGAGTGCAGATTCACCGAAATCGCTGTTTTCGTGCTATTGAATGCGAAAAACACGTTTCCGGGTGCTTTTCAGCGCTTCACAGTGCGTTTGACATGCGGAAACTGCGATATCTTCGTTTTTGTGGGGTTTCCAGCTAGGATATGCATTTTCAACGATAATCTTCGAGTTTCTTCTGTGACAAGTGTGCAGAATCAGCGAAAGCGCTGTATTCGTGCTATTCAATGCGAAAAACACGTTTTCTGGTGTTTTCAGCACTCCGCAGTGCGTTTGATATGCGGAAACTGCGATATTTTCGGTTTCGTTGGGTTCCAGCTGAGATATGCATCTTCTGTGATAATCTTCGAGTTTATTCGGTGACAAGTGTGCACAATCACCGAAATCGCTGTTTTCGTGCTATTGAATGCGAAAAACACGTTTTCTGGTGTTTTCAGCACTCCACAGAGCGTTTGGCATGCGGAAACTGCGATGTCTTCGTTTTCGTGGGGTTGCCAGCTGAGACATGCATTTTCTGTGATAATCTTCGAGTTTTTTCTGTGACATGTGTGCAGAATCACCGAAATCGCTGTTTTCGTGCTATTGAATGCGAAAAACACGTTCTCTGGTGTTTTCCGCTCTCCACAGTGCTTTTGATATGCGGAAACTGCGATATCTTCGGTTACGTTGGGTTTCCAGCTGAGATATGCATTCTCTACGATAATCTTCGAGTTTCTTCCGTAACGAATGTGCAGAATCACCGAAAACGCTGTTTTCGTGCTATTGAATGCGAAACACACGTTTCCGGGTGCTTTTCAGCGCTCCACAGTGCGTTTGAACATGCGTAACCTGCGATATCTTCGGTATCGTTGGGTTTCCAGATGAGATATGCATTTTTTACGATAATCTCTCATATTCTTCTATTGGAAGTATGCAGAATCACCGAAATCGCTGTTTTCGTGCTCTTGAATGCGAAAAACACGTTTCCGGGTGCTTTCAGCGCTGCACAGTGCGTTTGATATGCGAAAACTGCGATATTTTCGGTTTCTCTGGGTTCCAGCTGAAATATGCATTTTCAGTGGTGATCTTCATGATTCTTCTGTGACAAGTGTGCAGAATCACCGAAATCGCTGTTTTCGTGCTATTGAATGCGAAAAACACGTTTCCGGGTGCTTTTCAGCACTCACCAATGCGTTTGATATGCGAAAATTGCGATATTTTCGGTTTTGTTGGGTTCCAGCTGAGATATGCATTTTCAACGATAATCTTCGAGTTTCTTCTCTGACAAGTGTGCAGAATCACCGAAAGCGCTGTATTCGTGCTATTGAATGCGAAAAACACGTTTTCTGGTGTTTTCAGCACTCCAGAGTGCGTTTGATATGCGGAAACTGCGATATTTTCGGTTTCGTTGGGTTCCATCTGAGATATGCATTTTCTGTGATAATCTTCGAGTTTTTTCTGTGACATGTGTGCAGAATCACCGAAATCGCTGTTTTCGTGCTATTGAATGCGAAAAACACGTTTCCTGGTGTTTTCAGCACTCCACAGTGCGTTTACATGCGTAAACTGCGATATCCTCGGTTTCATTTGGTTTCCGGCTGAGATATGCATTTTCAGTGATAATCTTCATGATTCTGCTGTTACAAGTGTGCAGAATCACCGAAACCGCTGTTTTTGTGCTATTGAATGCGAAAGACACGTTTCCTGGTGTTTTCAGCACTCCACAGTGCGTTTGATATGCGGAAAATGCGATATCTTCGTTTTCGTGGGGTTTCCAGCTGAGTTATGCATTCTCTACGATAATCTTCGAGTTCCTTCTGTGACAAGTGTGCAGAATCACCGAAATCGCTGTTGTCGTGCTATTGATTGCGAAAAACACGTTTCCTGGTGGTTTTAGCACTCCACAGTGCGTTTGACATGCGGAAACCGTGATATCTTCGGTATCGTTGGGTTTCCAGCTGAGACATGCATTTTCGTTGGTAATCTTCATGATTCTGCTGTTACCAGTGTGCAGAATCACCGAAATCGCTGTTTTCGTGCTATTGAATGCGAAAAACACGTTTCCTGGCGTTTTCAGCACTCCACAGTGCGTTTGATATGCGGAAACAGCGATATCTTCGTTTTCGTGGGGATTCCAACTGAGACCTCATTTTCTACGATTATCTTTGATATTCCTCCGTGAGAAGTATGCCGAATCACCGAAATCGCTGCTTTCGTGCTACTGAATACGAGAAACACGTTTCCTGGTGTTTTCAGCACTCCACAGTGCGTTTGATATGCAATAACTGCAATATCTTCGGTATCGTTGGGTTTCCAGCTGAGACATGCATTTTCGTTGGTAATCTTCATGATTCTGCTGTTACCAGTGTGCAGAATCACCGAAATCGCTGTTTTCGTGCTATTGAATGCGAAAAATACGTTTTCTGGTGTTTTCAGCACTCCACTGTGCGTTTGATATGCGAAAACTGCGATATTTTCGGTTTCGTTGGGTTCCAGCTGAGATATGCATTTTCTGTGATAATCTTCATAATTCTGCTGTTACAAGTGTGCAGAATCACCGACGTCGCTGTTTTTGTGCTACTGAATACGAGAAACACGTTTCCGGGTGCTTTCAGCGCTCCACAGTGCGTTTGACAATCGGAAACTGCGATATCATCGGTTACGTTGGGTTTCCAGATGAGATATGCATTCTCTACGATAATCTTCGAGTTTCTTCTGTGACAAATGTGCAGAATCACCGAAAACGCTGTTTTCGTGCTATTTAATGCGAAAAACACGTTTTCTGGTGTTTTCAGCACTGCACAGTGCGTTTGATATGCGAAAACTGCGATATTTTCGGTTTCGTTGGGTTTCCAGCTGAGATATGCATTATCAGTGATAATCTTCATGATTCTGCTGTTACAAGTGTGCAGAATCTCCGAAATCGCTGTTTTTGTGCTATTGATTAAGAAAAACACGTTTCCAGGCGCTTTCAGCGCTCCACAGTGCGTTTGATATGCGGAAACTGCGATATCTTCGTTTTCGTGGGGTTTTTCGCTGAGATATGCGTTTCAACGATAATCTTCGAGTTCCTTCTGTGACAAGTGTGCAGAATCACCGAAATCGCTGTTGTCGTGCTATTGAATGCGAAAAACACGTTTCCTGGTGTTTTCAGCACTCCACAGTGCGTTTGATATGCGGAAACAGCGATATCTTCGTTTTCGTTGGGTTTCCAGCTGAGATATGCATTATCAGTGATAATCTTCATGATTCTGCTGTTACAAGTGTGCAGAATCACCGAAGTCGCTGTTTTTGTGCTATTGAATAAGAAAAACACGTTTTCTGGTGTTTTCAGCACTGCACAGTGCGTTTGACATGCGCAAACTGCGATATCTTCGGTTTCGTTGGGTTTCCAGCAGAGATATGCATTATCAGTGATAATCTTCATGATTCTGCTGTTAGAAGTGTGCAGAATCACCGAAATCGCTGTTTTTGTGCTATTGAATGCGAAAAACACGTTTCCTGGTGTTTTCAGCACTCCACAGTGCGTTTGATATGCGGAAACTGCGATATCTTCGTTTTCGTGGGGTTTCCCGCTGAGATATGCGATTCAACGATAATCTTCGAGTTCCTTCTGTGACAAGTGTGCAGAATCACCGAAAGCGCTGTTTTCGTACTACTGAATGCGAAAAACACGTTTCCGGGTGCTTTTAGCGCTCCACAGTGCGTTTGACAAGCGGAAACTGCGATATCATCGGATACGTTGAGTTTCCAGATGAGATATGCATTTTCTACGATTATCTGGGATATTCTTCTGTGGGAAGTATGCAGAATCACCGAAATCGCTGTTTTCGTGCTTTTGAATGCAAAAAACACGATTTCTGGTGTTTTCAGCACTCCACAGTGCGTTTGATATGCGGAAACTGCGATATCTTCGTTTTCGTGGGGTTTCTCGCTGAGACTTGCATTTTCTACGATTATCTTGGACATTCTTCTGTGAGAAGTATGCCGAATCACCGAAATCGCTGCTTTCGTGCTATTGAATGCGAAAAACACGTTTCCGGGTGCTTTTAGCGCTCCACAGTGCGTTTGACAAGCGGAAACTGCGATATCATCGGATACGTTGAGTTTCCAGATGAGATATGCATTTTCTACGATTATCTGGGATATTCTTCTGTGGGAAGTATGCAGAATCACCGAAATCGCTGTTTTCGTGCTTTTGAATGCAAAAAACACGATTTCTGGTGTTTTCAGCACTCCACAGTGCGTTTGATATGCGGAAACTGCGATATCTTCGTTTTCGTGGGGTTTCTCGCTGAGACTTGCATTTTCTACGATTATCTTGGACATTCTTCTGTGAGAAGTATGCAGAATCACCGAAATCGATACTTTCGTGCTATTGAATGCAAAAAACAGGTTTCCTGGTCTTTTCAGCACTCCACAGTGCGTTTGACATGCGGAAACTGCGATATCTTCGGTTTGGTTGGGTTTCCAGCTGAGATCGGCATTTTCAGTGATAATCTACATGATTCTTCTGTGACAAGTGAGCAGAATCACCAAAATCGCTGTTTTCGTGCTATTGAATGCGAAAAACACGTTTCCGGATGCTTTTCAGCGCTCCACAGTGCGTTTGATATGCGAAAACTGCGATATTTTCGGTTTCGTTGGGTTCCAGCTGAGATATGCATTTTCTGTGATAATCTTCATGATTCTGCTTTTACAAGAGTGCAGATTCACCGAAATCGCTGTTTTCGTGCTATTGAATGCGAAAAACACGTTTCCGGGTGCTTTTCAGCGCTTCACAGTGCGTTTGACATGCGGAAACTGCGATATCTTCGTTTTTGTGGGGTTTCCAGCTAGGATATGCATTTTCAACGATAATCTTCGAGTTTCTTCTGTGACAAGTGTGCAGAATCAGCGAAAGCGCTGTATTCGTGCTATTCAATGCGAAAAACACGTTTTCTGGTGTTTTCAGCACTCCGCAGTGCGTTTGATATGCGGAAACTGCGATATTTTCGGTTTCGTTGGGTTCCAGCTGAGATATGCATCTTCTGTGATAATCTTCGAGTTTATTCGGTGACAAGTGTGCACAATCACCGAAATCGCTGTTTTCGTGCTATTGAATGCGAAAAACACGTTTTCTGGTGTTTTCAGCACTCCACAGAGCGTTTGGCATGCGGAAACTGCGATGTCTTCGTTTTCGTGGGGTTGCCAGCTGAGACATGCATTTTCTGTGATAATCTTCGAGTTTTTTCTGTGACATGTGTGCAGAATCACCGAAATCGCTGTTTTGGTGCTATTGAATGCGAAAAACACGTTCTCTGGTGTTTTCCGCTCTCCACAGTGCTTTTGATATGCGGAAACTGCGATATCTTCGGTTACGTTGGGTTTCCAGCTGAGATATGCATTCTCTACGATAATCTTCGAGTTTCTTCCGTAACGAATGTGCAGAATCACCGAAAACGCTGTTTTCGTGCTATTGAATGCGAAACACACGTTTCCGGGTGCTTTTCAGCGCTCCACAGTGCGTTTGAACATGCGTAACCTGCGATATCTTCGGTATCGTTGGGTTTCCAGATGAGATATGCATTTTTTACGATAATCTCTCATATTCTTCTATTGGAAGTATGCAGAATCACCGAAATCGCTGTTTTCGTGCTCTTGAATGCGAAAAACACGTTTCCGGGTGCTTTCAGCGCTGCACAGTGCGTTTGATATGCGAAAACTGCGATATTTTCGGTTTCTCTGGGTTCCAGCTGAAATATGCATTTTCAGTGGTGATCTTCATGATTCTTCTGTGACAAGTGTGCAGAATCACCGAAATCGCTGTTTTCGTGCTATTGAATGCGAAAAACACGTTTCCGGGTGCTTTTCAGCACTCACCAATGCGTTTGATATGCGAAAATTGCGATATTTTCGGTTTTGTTGGGTTCCAGCTGAGATATGCATTTTCAACGATAATCTTCGAGTTTCTTCTCTGACAAGTGTGCAGAATCACCGAAAGCGCTGTATTCGTGCTATTGAATGCGAAAAACACGTTTTCTGGTGTTTTCAGCACTCCAGAGTGCGTTTGATATGCGGAAACTGCGATATTTTCGGTTTCGTTGGGTTCCATCTGAGATATGCATTTTCTGTGATAATCTTCGAGTTTTTTCTGTGACATGTGTGCAGAATCACCGAAATCGCTGTTTTCGTGCTATTGAATGCGAAAAACACGTTTCCTGGTGTTTTCAGCACTCCACAGTGCGTTTACATGCGTAAACTGCGATATCCTCGGTTTCATTTGGTTTCCGGCTGAGATATGCATTTTCAGTGATAATCTTCATGATTCTGCTGTTACAAGTGTGCAGAATCACCGAAACCGCTGTTTTTGTGCTATTGAATGCGAAAGACACGTTTCCTGGTGTTTTCAGCACTCCACAGTGCGTTTGATATGCGGAAAATGCGATATCTTCGTTTTCGTGGGGTTTCCAGCTGAGTTATGCATTCTCTACGATAATCTTCGAGTTCCTTCTGTGACAAGTGTGCAGAATCACCGAAATCGCTGTTTTCGTGCTATTGAATGCGAAAAACACGTTCTCTGGTGTTTTCCGCTCTCCACAGTGCGTTTGACATGCGGAAACTGCGATATCATCGGTTGCGTTGGGTTTCCAGATGAGATATGCATTTTCTACGATAATCTGGGATATTCTTCTGTGCGAAGTATGCAGAATCACCGAAATCGCTGTTTTCGTGCTATTTAATGCGAAAAACACGTTTACTGGTGTTTTCAGCACTGCACAGTGCGTTTGATATGCGAAAACTGCGATATTTTCGGTTTCTTTGGGTTCCAGCTGAGATATGCATTTTCTGTGATAATCTTCATGATTCTGCTGTTACAAGTGTGCAGAATCACCGAAAGCGCTGTTTTCGTGCTACTGAATGCGAAAAACACGTTTCCGGGTGCTTTCAGCGCTCCACAGTGCGTTTGACAAGCGGAAACTGCGATATCATCGGTTACGTTGGTTTTCCAGATGAGATATGCATTTTCTACGATAATCTTGGATATTCCTCTGTGAGAAGTATGCCGAATCACCGCAATCGCTGCTTTCGTGCTACTGAATGCGAAAAACACGTTTCCGGGTGCTTTTCAGCGCTCCACAGTGCTTTTGATATGCGGAAACAGCGATATTTTCGGTTTCGATGGGTTCCAGCTGAGATATGCATTTTCTGTGATAATCTTCATGATTCTGCTTTTACAAGAGTGCAGAATCACCGATATCGCGGTATTCGTGCTATTGAATGCGAAAAACACGTTTCCGGGTGCTTTTCAGCGCTCCACAGTACGTTTGATATGCGGAAACAGCGATATCTCCGTTTTCGTGGGGATTCCAGCTGAGACTTGCATTTTCTACGATAATCTTGGATATTCCTCTGTGAGAAGTATGCCGAATCACCGAAATCGCTGCATTCGTGCTACTGAATGCGAAAAACACGTTTCCTGGTGTTTTCAGAACTCCACAGTGCGTTTACATGCGTTAACTGCGATATCCTAGGTTTCGTTGGGTTTCCAGCTGAGATATGCATTTTCAGTGATAATCTTCATGATTCTGCTGTTACAAGTGTGCAGAATCACCGAAATCGCTGTTTTTGTGCTATTGAATGCGAAAGACACGTTTCCTGGTGTTTTCAGCACTCCACAGTGCGTTTGATATGCGGAAAATGCGATATCTTCGTTTTCGTGGGGTTTCCAGCTGAGTTATGCATTCTCTACGATAATCTTCGAGTTCCTTCTGTGACAAGTGTGCAGAATCACCGAAATCGCTGTTTTCGTGCTATTGAATGCGAAAAACACGTTCTCTGGTGTTTTCCGCTCTCCACAGTGCGTTTGACATGCGGAAACTGCGATATCATCGGTTGCGTTGGGTTTCCAGATGAGATATGCATTTTCTACGATAATCTGGGATATTCTTCTGTGCGAAGTATGCAGAATCACCGAAATCGCTGTTTTCGTGCTATTTAATGCGAAAAACACGTTTACTGGTGTTTTCAGCACTGCACAGTGCGTTTGATATGCGAAAACTGCGATATTTTCGGTTTCTTTGGGTTCCAGCTGAGATATGCATTTTCTGTGATAATCTTCATGATTCTGCTGTTACAAGTGTGCAGAATCACCGAAAGCGCTGTTTTCGTGCTACTGAATGCGAAAAACACGTTTCCGGGTGCTTTCAGCGCTCCACAGTGCGTTTGACAAGCGGAAACTGCGATATCATCGGTTACGTTGGTTTTCCAGATGAGATATGCATTTTCTACGATAATCTTGGATATTCCTCTGTGAGAAGTATGCCGAATCACCGCAATCGCTGCTTTCGTGCTACTGAATGCGAAAAACACGTTTCCGGGTGCTTTTCAGCGCTCCACAGTGCTTTTGATATGCGGAAACAGCGATATTTTCGGTTTCGATGGGTTCCAGCTGAGATATGCATTTTCTGTGATAATCTTCATGATTCTGCTTTTACAAGAGTGCAGAATCACCGATATCGCGGTATTCGTGCTATTGAATGCGAAAAACACGTTTCCGGGTGCTTTTCAGCGCTCCACAGTACGTTTGATATGCGGAAACAGCGATATCTCCGTTTTCGTGGGGATTCCAGCTGAGACTTGCATTTTCTACGATAATCTTGGATATTCCTCTGTGAGAAGTATGCCGAATCACCGAAATCGCTGCATTCGTGCTACTGAATGCGAAAAACACGTTTCCTGGTGTTTTCAGAACTCCACAGTGCGTTTACATGCGTTAACTGCGATATCCTAGGTTTCGTTGGGTTTCCAGCTGAGATATGCATTTTCAGTGATAATCTTCATGATTCTGCTGTTACAAGTGTGCAGAATCACCGAAATCGCTGTTTTTGTGCTATTGAATGCGAAAAACACGTTTCCGGGTGCTTTTCAGCGCTCCACAGTGCGTTTGACATGCGTAACCTGCGATAGCTTCGGTATCGTTGGGTTTCCAGATCAGATATGCATTTTTTACGATACTCTCGGATATTCTTCTGTGGGAAGTATGCAGAATCACCGAAATCGCTGTTTTCGTGCTATTTAATGCGAAAAACACGTTTACTGGTATTTTCAGCACTGCAGAGTGCGCATGATTTGCAGAACCTGCGATATCTTCGTTTTCGTGGGGTTTACAGCTGAGATAGGCATTTTCAATGATAATCTTGGTGATACCTCTGTGAGAAGTATGCCGAATCACCGAAATCGCTCTTTTGGAGCTATGTAATGCGTGAAAATCGTTATCTGGTGTTTTCACCACTCTGCAGTGCGTTTGATATGCACAACCGGCGATATCTACGTTTTCGTGGGGTTTACAGTTGACATATGCATTTTCAGCGATAATCTTGGTGATATCTCTGTGAGAAGTATGCAGAATCACCGAAATCGCTCTTTTGGAGCTATGTAATTTGTGAAACACGTTATCTGGTGTTTTCATCACTCCGCAGTGCGCATGATATGCAGAACCGGCGATTTCTTCGTTTTCGTGTCGTTTCCAGCCGTGATATGCATTTTCTACATTAATCTTGGTGATTCTTCTGTGAGAAGTATGCACAATCAGCGAAATCGCCGTTTTGGTGCTATTTAATGCGTGAAACACGTTTTCTGGTGTTTTGAGCACTGCACAGTGCGCATGATTTGCGGAACTGACGATGTCTTCGTTTTCCTGGGGTTTCCAGCTGAGATATGCATTTTGCTCGATAATTTAGGTGATTCTTGTGTGAGAAGCATGCAGAAACACCGAATTCGCTCTTTTGGAGCTATAAAATGCGAAAACACGTTTTCTGGTGTTTTCAGCACTCCGCAGTGCGTTTGATGTGCAGAAACGGCGATATACTCGTTTTCGTGTGGTTTCCAGCTGAGATGTGCATTTTGCACGATAATCTTTCTGATTCTTCTGTGAGAAGCATGCAGAATCACCGAAATCGCTCTTTTGGAGCCATGTAATGCATGACACACGTTATCTGGTTTTTTCACCACTCCGCAGCGCGTTTGATATGCACAACCGGTGATATCTACGTTTTCGTGGGGTTTACAGCTGAGATATGCATTTTCTAGGCTTATCTTGGTGATTCTTCTGTGAGAAGTATGCAGGATCACCGAAATCGCTGGTTTAGTGCTATTTTATGCGAAATATTGTAACGTCGGACGTACCAACAACCCCTACTCCACTCTGCATATTTAGCATAAGCCCCTACTATATGTTAACCCGTAGTCAATAAGTATATATTACCTACACTATATGTATACCACTAGTCGGTAAGCCTGTATTATCTACCGTAGACATTAAGCATTAGTCGGTAAGTTTGCATCCTACATTATCAACCATAGTTACACTCAGCATAGGATAAGCCGATACACTGTATTACCTACCAGCGCCATAATGTACCATAGTCATCCACGAGGATGCGCTAGCACCGAACCCCCACCACTATTCTAACCCCCCACGACTCCACGACTACAGCACGACCTCCCGCTGTCGGCAGCGGGAAGTCAGTTCTCGTCCAGTCTTCTCCGCGTCTACACGTATTCGACTCCGCGTACTCATGGCATACAATCGTGCCACTTCTAACTCTTCAATATTATTCTTCTAATTAATTATTGTTAACTTCAAGTTCTACGTTAAGTCTTTATTTCTTAATTATTAGTTTAGTGCATAGTGTGTAATTCATGTATTTTAGTGTTAAGCGCTATATTGAATAAACATATTGTTAAACTGGAATCTGTCTGGTCCATTGATGCCAACACCGTATCCATCCACTTGCGCTCGACATCTCCGTCCATTGCGGGCGGTACGAGCCACGAGGACTAAAAGTAAATAGGCCGAGGTCTTACCTGTAGTCAATGCTCGTCTGCGAGGAGTCGTCTCCTTCGTTCGACGTACCCGTCGTATCTGGGGTCATCGATGCAGATGTCCTCCAGGATCGGAAGGCCAGGTTTGAATTCCACTGCTTATACTGCCCAGTTGGAGACAGCTGGAGTTGTCCGTGGTCTCTGCGTCACGAACTCGTCGCTGACGGTGTTTCCTCCTGCGGGCTCAGCGGGCGGTCCGTCGGTGAGCTGCGGCTCGCGGTTGAAGACGCGTGCGTCGGCGGCTGTACCTATGTAGTCGCGTAGTAGTTTCCGTATTTGATATTTTCTACCGGCGCGGCAATGGCGTGGCATCCAGAGCGGCTCGGTTGGAATGCGAAATGGGATTTATTCCCGCTTTAGCGAAGCTTCTCAGATTGTTCTGTTGCACGTGCCGGGATCAGCACCGCTTACAACAGATGGTGATCCTGTACCGGGGTCAGCACCGCCGAATCCAACAACCGAGAAGTTCAATGTCGTAGCAATATGATTCGCGGATAATCCCTGACTGAATTTACTGTATCTTTCTTAATACCTTAATGGGCGCGTGCCGGAGTCAGCACCTCTCACCCTGAGTGTCCCGTGCCGGGGTCAGCACCGCTCGACGATATACCAGAAGGATCCCTTTTCGATGAATTCGTATTGAAACTTGTATTAACGCTCGAGATGCCGTTGCGACGTAGGAGCATGGTGATTAATAGTGACACTGAATTTATTTGAGAACATATATATATATATATATATATATATGTATATATATATATATATATATATATATATCTGTATTTTCCACACTTTGTACACTGTTTGATTTGATAAACTTTGTGGTTCGTACGCTAAGGTTATACGCTAAGAAATTAACGCTATGTTGAAACGCTATGTTAAACGCGATGTGACTAACGCTATGAGATACGCTAAGTTGAAACGCTATGTTAAACGCGATGTGACTGACGCTGTGAGAGCCGAAGCTAAAAAGCTAAGAAGGCGGCGCGAATCGGTCCGCGACTGCATCTTTTATACCCGTCTCGCTGGAGGGGAAGATGCAGGCTGGCTAGGGAGGTGGAACCTTCCCCTTAGTCCGCTGACGTGGGCTGGTTCGCTGGTGGAGGCGCGACACGGATAGTGGTCGGTGTCGCTGTGTATGTGAGGCAGGTGGGAAGGCTCGTGGCTCGTTGGGAAGGACTCCGTCGGTGCTTCGTCGCCAACGTGGGAGGTGCCTCGATGTCCACGAGCAAGCAAGCAGTCTCCTTTGCGTGGGTCCCGCCATAAGTCCCTCCTTAGGGAGCTAAACTACGAGCTGCCTCTGCGGAAGGCTGCGGCGACTGTCCGCCCGACCCCCTCGGACATGGAGCGAGGTGATCGTCGTCCGATAGCGGCCGCTACGGCGTGCGTACCAACCGAGCGCCGGTTGGCGTCTAGCGGTATATCGCCAACCTTCTACGCTGAGACCGGGCGTGGGTCGCACAAAGCCACAAAAGACTCGCCATCGTATTAGTGGCGTAAAGACTCGCCATCGTATTAGTGGCGTTAAGACTCGCCATCGTATTAGTGGCGGAATGCAATGCAATGACTCGCCATCGTATTAGTGGCGTCAAGACTCGGAAGTGGTGACACCGAGTCTTCGGGTACAAGATTACTCATGGATCCACAACCGGAGAGTGTCTTACCCATCCAATCCTCTCCAAACCTCCAATCCCAACATTCCATCGCCCTCAGGGTCAGAGCGCGATGCTTGCGTGCATCGAACGAGCCCGCCTTCCCGTGGTTCCCCGTGGATGCGACTGGCGTGGGGCGAACAAGGGGTATCCCCAGTTCCCACATTCCAGACCGTAACTAAAGGGCTCGGATCCACTGGAAACGCTCAGTGGCGCTGCTGGGTTTTTCCGGGTTCCGTTCTGGAAAGTAGTGGCCAAACTAGAGAAGATAGAAAGGTTTTGTAGCGTATGTCCGCCAGGACTAGGAAGCATATCCGACGCCCTTACGGAGCTAGGATTAACACTAAACTGTGTGTGTGAGGCAGGCAGTTGCTCCTACCTCCTATGCCCCCTTGCTGCTGTCTGCTGTGATGTGGTTGAATGTCGCTTCCTAATTCTATCTTATTCTAAGGAGCATGCGGTCCTGAACAACTATTCTTATTCTACGTACGCGGATTACAATATTATGCGAATACGCGGCTTAATCTAATTCCAGGTCGGTCGGTCGACGTCACATAGAATCGCCGAAATCGCTGTGTTAGTGCTATTTAATGCAAAAACACATGTTTTCTGGTGTTTTCTGTACTGCTCCACGCGTTTAGAATGCTCAACCGACGATATCTTCTTTTCCGTGCCGTTTCCAACTGAAGTATACATTTTCTACGAAAATCTTCTTGATTCTGCTGTGGGAAAAATGCAGAATCGTTGAAATCGATGGGGTCGCGCTAGTTCATGCGTCAACACTCGTTTTCTGGTGTTTTCAGTACTGCATCACGCGTTTGGTATGTTGAACCGACGATATCTTCTTTTTCGTGCCGTTTCCATCTGAAATATGCATTTTCTACGAAAATCTTCGTGAGTCTGCTTTGAACAGCATGTAGAATCGCCGAAACCGTTGTGTTTGTGCGATTTAATGCGTAAACACTTGTTTTCTGGTGTTATCAGCACTCCATCACCGTTTAGTATGCTGAACCAACGATATCTTCTTTTTCGCGCTGTTTCCAGCTGAAATATGCATTTTGTTAGGGATAATTAAGTTCGACCAGGTTTACGATACGGACGTGATTCTTCGCTATTTTTGAGATTAGGAGTTCAATACGCGTCTTAATGTTTCTTTCGTTTAATTTTTCTTATTGTCAGGAACACTTCAAACCCCTAACAAAGGATTTGGAGTTTCTTCCTGCATCTCAATAGAAATTGATGTATCATAAACCCGCGCTGACTCGAGCCAGGTCATCGCAAGCGATCGGCCTCGTTCAACTGGTTTTTCCATAAACCCAGTGACGTGTCCGAAACCTCGGCCCCTCACTCTCTCGACGCGGAAATTGAGAAACGGGCGTTGGCCCCAACAACTCAACCCCGCACAGGGCCAACGAACTGACCCTTGAGGAGTGGGGCCGGGGACATAAAACAAGTGTGTGAAGGTACGAGGAGCACTATCAGAAAGAGTCAGTAACAAGTATTCACGAGCGAAAGGGAGCAAGTATAAAGTCAGAAGCGTCGTGTTTTAAGGGTCTAAGTTTAAATTACATTGTATCAAGTAAAAGTTCAGGCGATCAGACAGTCGCTAAATCACACAATTGAATTCAGACATTCGTGTCGGAATTACAATTAAACACATTTTGTACTAAAATCTGCATGCTTCTGCTGTAAAAAGGATGTAGAATCGCCGAAATCGTTGTGTTTGTGCGATGTAAACTGAAAGCACTTGTTTTCTGGTGTTTTCTGTACTGCACCACGCGTTTAGTATGCAGAACCGGCGATATCTTCGTTTTCGTGGCGTTTCCAGCTGAAATATGCATTTTCTACGAAAAATCTCTCTGATTCTGCTGTGAGAGGAATGCAGAATCGGCGTTATCTTCGTATTCGAGCGGTTCTCAGCGAAAATACGCGCTTTCTGGAAACCTTCAGTCTTCTGCCGGTTCAAGAATGCAGAGTCGCTGGAATCATTGTTTTAGAGCTACTGTATGCGAAACTTCCTTTTTTCAGAAGCATTCGGTATTCCATCGTGTTCAGTACGCAGGATCGACGATATCTTCGTTTTCATGCAGTACCATGCGGATGTACGCTTTTTCTACGTATTGTCGGTCTTTTAATGTCACTGCCGAACCGTGGCAATTATATTAATTTATGATAATTACTTATTTTACCCCTCGTGGCTCGTACTGTCCATGGCTGGCCTGGGATTCTGCTGCTCTAGCTCCAAATTTTAGCTTCTTGCCTGTCGAAGCATTGTCGCAGTTCCGGATCGAGTCGAAGCAGTTGAATGTTTTGGAACGGGTCGGAAACTGGTGGGCGGATGCTGCGTTGACTCAGATTGAAGACTCAGTGTATTTCAATACAATAATTGAGATTTTCAGTAGCACTTACATTAATTACACTATACTAAGCACTAGCAAAACTGTGCACTAAGCTAATAGCTAGAGACGTTATCAGAAAATGAAACAGTGAGGAAATAGTGGTGAGTACGAATTGGCACTAGCCATGGGTACGCGGCGTCGACTGACTTTCCTGCTGTCGATAGCCAGGGTCCATTCTATGGTTGGGAAGTGGAGGCCCTCTGTGGCTTCGACGCTGGCGCTGCCTCGCGTGAGTTGGAGTTGGGTAACATTGGTAGTGTTGATTGACTATGTCAGCAAAGTAGGGTTCTAGTTTATCGGCTACGTAGAGCTACGGCGGGTAACACAGTGTATAAGTTTATCAGCTACGGGACATATACGTATAACTACGGTAGGTAATACAGTATGTATGCTTATAGACTACGGATACAAGGAGATAATGTAGAGATACGTTATAGTGCACTCGGTAATGGTGGCGATCTCACAGAGCAGAGCGAAAGAGTGAGAGCCGTCTGTATATCCGACGTTACAGCGGTATGGACCGTGCTGCAGCAGTGGTATAGACCGTGCAGCAGCAGCAGCAACTGTATCGACAGCGCAGCAGCAGCAGAAGCAGCAGCACCGGTACAGACCGAGAAGCAGCAGCAGCCGTGGTTTAGATGGTTAGTGGTACTCTAGGTGGCTAGTGGTGGTATGTGCCTGTGGTGGTTAGTGGTGATTTGTGGTGGTATATGTGATTTAGGCGGATAGTGTTAGTTTGTGGTTATTTATGGTGGATAGTGGTGGTTTCCGGGGGTTTAGGTGGTTAGTGGTGGTTTATGCGGTTCATGGTTGCCTGTGGTGGTTTACGTGGTTTGCGATTGCTTTAGTGGTTAGTGATTGTTTGAAATTGTTTATGGTGGTTAGTGGTTTGTGGGCGTTAGGTGGTTAGTGGTTTATTGAGGTGGTATGTGATGGTTAGTGCCAGTTTGTGTTGGCTTAGGTAGTTTGCGGTTGTCTAGGTGGTTAGTGGTGGTATCAGGTGGATTGTAGTTGTTTGTGGTGGTTTGAAATAGTTTGTGGTGGTAGCTGGTTGTTTGTGTTTGTTTATGTGGTTTGTAAACTTTTAGTTGGTACGCAGTAGTTTAGGTGGTTTGTGGTTTTCTGAGTTAGTTTGCAGTGATTAGTGGTGATTTGTGGTGTAGGTGGCTCGTGTTGGTTTAGATGATTAGTGGTGGTCTGAGGTGGTTTATGGTGGTTAGTGGTGGATTGTGATGGTTTAGGTAGTTAGTGGTGGTATGAAGGGGTTTACAATGGTCAGTGGTAGTTTGTAGTGGTTTAAGTGGTACGTGTTGGTTTAGATGGTTGGTCTGAGGTTGTTTGTGGTGGCTAGTGGTGGCTTGTGGTGGTTTAGGTGGTTAGTGGTGGTGTGAGGTGGTTTGTAGTGGTGTCACGTTCCAACACAGTGACAATTACCATTAAAAATATAATTATCTAATTTTTAGCCCTCGTGACTCGTACCATCACGAATGGCCTGGGAAACTATTGGTCTCGGTCGGAATAGAAGTTCTTTACCTTTACCAGGTTGGAAGGAGTCTAACACAGGTGGGTTGAGACAGCGTTGGCTTTGATTGACGAGACAGGTTCCAGTACAACCAAAGATTTATTCCAAAATGGCACTTAACATTAGGTTACATAAACTACACACTATTCACTAAACTAATTGTTAGAGTTCTAGCCAAGACGACTTTACGACGGGGCAATTCACAAACTATTTTCGTCCTTCTACGTGACCAAAGGGAACCTTTTGGCCCGTTCAGCACGGTCACATTTCATACTATAAGCTACAAATAAGGCCCGTCGTAAACCGTCGCGGTACCAAGGGGTGATTCGGCCTCGAAACCTCACGGTTTCGACGGCAGCGAGTCACCACATGGCAACTCTGGGAAATACCCCAGAGTTGCCAAGTCGCCTTCCGCCCCCAAGCCCATCGCGTAGGAGACTCTGTTCCCCTTCCTCAAGGTACCACGCTAAGGGCGTAATGGAAGGAAGAACATAAGGTATTAAAACCAGTGAGCAGGGCAAAAATGGGCATAGAGAAAAGGAAAATATAGAACCGTCAATAGTTAAAGACACAATAGAACATAGATAGATAGAACGACACAAGAATTTCACCGAAACACACACATACTCTAAACCCACTCGATCAACAATTGTAAAAACACCATTTATCAAATAAAACAACCACGTGTCCACTGATAACGTAGTCACTTCGGTCCCAAGCCGTTTTAATCTTGGGTGGTCCTTCGAGACAATACATAGGCGGCACACCGTGCATATACCAAAGGTTATCCGCACCTTAACACTAATACTTAAGAGAATAGGGTTTAACTTAAGGCTTTAACAATGACTATAATGAATTAGCAAAGAAACAGTGACGAGTTAGAAGTGGCACGACTGTACGCCATGAGTACGCGGAGTCGAATCGGTGTAGAATCGAGGCGACTGGCCGACTACTACTTCCCGTTGTCGATTGCGTGGTAGTTATTCTATTTCTGCGAAGTGGGGGTTTGGTGCTGGTGCAATCTGGTGAATGCCTATGGTAGGTTTTGCTGAGTGTCGGTGCTACAGGGTTCGCTTATCGACTACAGATATATATGTAGGTAGTACAGAGACTTATCGACCACAGATATATGTAGGTAATACAGAGACTTATCGACTATAGGTATATATATGGGTAATACAGAGACTTATCTACTACAGATACATGTAGGTAATATTATAATATTATCGACTATAGGTGTGCAGAACGAGATTGATGATGGTCGGTAATGCCGGAGGTCGGTATGCCGACGTTGCAGTATACAGGAATTTTGAGTTTTCTACCGCGCTAAGAATACAGAATCGCCGGAACCGTCGTTTTAGAGCTATTATAAGAGAAACCTCTTGTATTCAGGAATTGTTGGTATTCGACCGTGTTAAGTATACCGAATCGGCGGTAACCTGGTTTCCGAGCAGTTATAAGCAGAAAGACGTGTTTTCAGCATATCTTAGTTCTTCTACCGTGCTAAGAACGCAGAATCGCCGGGATCGTCGCTTTAGAGCGATTATGAGCGAAAAACCTTGTATACTAGAATTATAGGTACTCTGCCGTGTTAAGTATGTAGAATTGGTAGAATGCTGGTTTTCATGCGGCTGTTAGCGAAGAAATGTGTTTTGCGCATGTCTTAGGTCTTTTACCGTGCTTAGAATGCAGAATCGGCGCAATCGTCGTGTTAGATCTATTACAAGAGTAAACTCTTGTTTACAGGAATTTTGGGCCTTCTACCGTGATAAGTGTGCAGAATCTGCGATATCTTCGTTTTCGGTGGATTGTAACCGGAAAAACGAGCTTTCCGCATGTCTTAGGTATTCTACCGTGCTAAGAATGTAGATTCACCACTAACGTCGTTCTTGAGATATAAAGGAAAGCTCTTGTATATAGGAATTTTGGGTACTCTATCGTGTTGAGTATGCAAGGACACCGATATTTTTATTTTCGAACGGTTGTAAGTGAAAAAACGTGTTTTCCGTACGTCTGAGATCATCTACTGTGCTAAGAATGCAGAATCGCCGGAATTGTTTTGTAGCGACTATAAGCAAAAATCCGTGCATACAGGGTTTTGCGGTATTATACTGCGGTACGTATGCAGAATCGGCAATGTCCCCGTTTTCGAACAGTTGTAAGCGATAAAACGTGATTCCCGTTTATTTTCGCACATCTACCGTAGTAAGTATACAGAATCGGCGATATCTTCGTTTTCGAGCGATTGTAATCGAAAAAACGCGTTTTCCGCATATTCTGGGTCTTCTGCCGTGCTAAGATTGTAGAATCACCGAAGACGTCGTTCTAGAGATATTAAAAGCGAAAACTCTGGTTTTCAGGAATTTTGGGTATTCTTCCGTATTGAGTATGCAGAATCGTTAAGATCGTCGTTTTACAGCTATTATACGCGAAATACCTTATGTGATGTCGTGTAACCACATTGGAGTTAGTTCATAAGCTATATTACTCATATACACTGTATTACACACATATTAGCCACATATAATCATAGCACGTTAGAAACTATATTGTAATCTATACTTAAGGACACGTTATAACCTTCTCCACTTTATCATTCCTAACAGACTAAACTCTTCCTATCTCATTAACATCCGCTCGACCAAATACCTCAGCTACCTAAAACAAACTGCTTATCTTATAAACATTCCACTTCACGAACGTTCCACTGATAATTTATTCCGAACTCCTTATCTCATAAACATCCGCTAAACTCCGCAGCACCGCTTTGTCTCCATCAGACTAAACTCCTAAATATCAAAGCATTCCCACGACTCGATCCCATATTTAATCGAACATCTTCACCACTCCCCGCTATTCCATATTCTAACCATATAAATAAGCCACCGACGACACACTAAAAAATCGAGTCAGAGCCAGAGAGTCTGGAGTCCGCAGCTCAGAGAGTCCTGTCACTCCTCCGACACGGAGAACTTTGATCTGGCATCTGCGCCAATCGAACACGTAACACTATCAAGATACGCAAACCAGCAGCAGATCATATACCGGTGAGTACAGAGATACTATCTAACAAGCACAGTGTTCCCGAGCAGACGTAGACGTACGCTCTACGTGGTCAAAGCAGATTTACCGGTTCACGTTTCAAACGGATACAAGAAAAGGTATCTTTATCCTAATAACTTTGACTAACCGTGACGTAACACATATAATGATAGGAAAAGTGCTTTTTAGCTTGAAACTACCCGAAGAAATGGCGGTTTCGGCGCTTCGAAATACAGTAAATGAAAGAAGAAGCCTTAAAATCGCGCGAATACGTGTTTTTAGACTAGATATCACAGGAGACCGACGACATCAACCAATCTAGATACTTAAAACGTTTGAAATATCTTTGAAATCGCTACAACTCGTGTTTTACGCCTCGGCGTCACACGCGTATAAGGATTACGGCGAATGGGTAAGTTTAATTATGTTTTTCTAATATTAGTTATACAAATCGTTTTTCTTAAAACAATTTATTCACCTGAAAATGTGCTGTTCAAAAACAAACAGTTTTTTCATAGGTAATAAAACATTTTATTCCTTTCGGGCAACGAATAAAAGTATCGAACGCAGTTATTAAATGACTTATTAGTTTATTTGCTATTCATGAATAACGAATAATTTCATATTATTCTTATTTTAAAACGATATAACATTTTCCGCAATACCCAACATGCCAGTGCTCTGTCACAAACCCGACCAACCGTCCGTGAATAAGAGTCACGCTTACGGTGTTGAGAGCGCGCCCTCCGGGCGTTCTGATTGGCCAGTCGCTAATAATTCAAAAATAAAGCTTCAATCAACATTTTAGTAAAGGAAAAAGTCGTTCAGAATCCCCCCAGTTACATATATATATATATATATATATATATATATATATATATATATATATATATATATATATATACAGGGTGTCCCAGAACTAGTGTAACATCCGGAAATGGGGGGTAGCTGAGGTGATTCTGAACAACCTTTTCCTTTACCAAAATGTTGTTTGAAGCTTTGTTTTCGAGTTATTAACGAAAAACACTGACCAATCACAGCGCCCAGAGACCGCGGGCTCAACCACGTATGCACGGCTTTTATACACGGGCGCTCGGTCGGGCTCCCGGCACACGTACTGGCACAGCATAGGTATCGCGAAAAATGTTATGTCATTTTAAATTAAGAATAATGTGAAATTATTCGTTATTCATGAATAACAAATAAACTAATAAGTCGTTTAATAACTGCGTTCGTTATTCGAAAGAAATAAAGCGTTTTATTATTTATGAAAAAAATTTTTTTTAGCAGCACATTTTCAGGTGAATACATTGTTTTAAGAAAAACGATTTGTATAACTAATGCTAGAAAAAAATAATTGAACTTACCCATTCGTCCACGAAATAGCTTGCTTCGACGAAAATAGGTCGGTAAGGCTGGATCCTCGTGTCGATCCTGACCTATCCAACAATTTTCAACACCCGATGTTCTGGCTGAGTCGATGAACTCACTTCGCCGCACGATCGATATTTTTCGGTGACTTCTTAGAAGCTGTCGATTTTGATTTTTCTCCGTGCCTTCGGCGCGGTTCTCTGGCGAAAAGCTGCCGTGCTTGGTGCTTGTTCGCCGGAATGATTTATTATTAAACTAATTGTAACATCCACAGTTTTATAACTATTAATTTCAAAAAATTTAGAATTGAATACACGCTAATGTGGCTTATAAATTTGAATGGTATATCATCCACATTGACGAACGTGATAATAACTCTGTTCGATACTTTTATTCGTTATTCGAAAGGAATAAAATGTTTTATTATTGTTAGAAAAGTCCAAAAAGCGAAGGCTTGAGTGGGCCATGTGCAGTCTTTCGCTGCGTTTCCACCTCCTACGGATAGTTCTGCCTCAAGGCTAAGAAAGTCCATATTGTCAAGGGGGTCCTTCTGACTAGGATTTTTCAGGGAAGACAGAATTGTATCAGCACTCGCGAAGTATAGTTCAAAACACAAGCTTTCACTCTTTTTAACCACCCACGTTCATTTCTTATTCAAACGTTCACCACCGTTATCCTGATTTTCCTTAAGGAAAATGTTTTGAACTATACTTCGCGAGTGCTGATACAATTCTGTCTTCCATGAAAAATCCTAGTCAGAAGGACCCCCTTGACAATATGGACTTTCTTAGCCTTGAGGCAGAACCATCCATAGGAGGTGGAAACGCAGCGAAAGACTGCACATGGTCCACTCAAGCCTTCGCCTTTTGGACTTTTCTAACAATAATAAAACATTTTATTCCTTTCGAATAACGAATAAAAGTATCGAACAGAGTTATTATCACGTTCGTGAATGTGGATGATATACCATTCAAATTTATAAGCCACATTATCGTGCATTCAATTCTAAATTTTTTGAAGTTAATAGTTATAAAACTGTGGATGTAACAATTAGTTTAATAATAAATCATTCCGGCGAATAAGCACCAAGCGCGGCAGCCTTTCGCCAGAGAACCGCGCCGAAGGCATGGAGAAAAATCAAAATCGACAGTTTCTAAGAAGTCACCGAAAAATATCGATCGTGCGGCGAAGTGAGTTCATCGACTCAGCCAGAACATCGGCTGTTGAAAATTGTTGGATAGGTCAGGATCGACACGAGGATCCAGCCTTACCGACCTATTTTCGTCGAAGCAAGCTATTTCGTGGACGATATTTCAATTATTTTTTTCTAGCATTAGTTATACAAATTGTTTTTCTTAAAACAATTTATTCACCTGAAAATGTGCTGCTAAAAAAAATTTTTTTCATAAATAATAAAACGCTTTATTTCTTTCGAATAACGAACGCAGTTATTAAACGATTTATTAGTTTATTTGTTATTCATGAATAACGAATAATTTCACATTATTCTTAATTTAAAATGACATAACATTTTCCGCGATACCTATGCTGTGCCAGTACGTGTGCCGGGAGCCCGACCGAGCGCCCGTGCATAAAAGCCGTGCATACGTGGTTGAGCCCGCGGTCTCTGGGCGCTGTGATTGGTCAGTGTTTTTCGTTAATAACTCGAAAACAAAGCTTCAAACAACATTTTGGTAAAGGAAAAGGTTGTTCAGAATCACCTCAGCTACCCCCCATTTCCGGATGTTACACTAGTTCTGGGACACCCTGTATATATATATTATAGAGCTGTATCGTGTAAAGCAAACGACTATATCACAAATATTCGCATTTCAACTCGTATTGCAACAGTTTTCGAGCATCACTCTGATCTGTTTACCGCGCGTCGTCTTCTATCGCTTGGGCCCCGATGTCTTCGTGCTAAATGGCACGGGAAAGGATTAATGTAACTTTTAACGGTGAGGTAGATTTCTGCTATGAGTATAATGTCAATTTTGTTAAGAAGTTCTATCATTTTGTTAATTTGTTGCGATTGTTGACTTAGGAGTTCAGATTGTTCGAGAAGCATGTTGGTTATTAATTCGATGTTTTTAACTGATTGTAATAACAAATTTTTTATTTCTAACATATCCGTTGCCCGTTCGTAGTTTTGTGTAATTGAATACGTTTCATTTTTAATTTCTTGAGCTCCGCTTACACGAGCATAGGTTCTTGTTTTTGTACTGTGTTCCTGTCTTGTAGTGATGTTATTGTTTACAAGAACAGTGTGTGTGAGAAGATTTGAATTATCTGTAACTTCTTTGTGTTTAAGGGGGGACCTCTATGTAGGAAGCCGAAATTAAGCCGATTTTCAAGAATTATTTTGAAGGATAAGGAATGAATAAATATTTTTAAGCTTTTGAGGACTGTTTAATAAATACTTCAACTTCAGTTTGAAATTTTTTTGTTCAAATAAAATATAAAATGGCGGAGGTACAGCATGATGTGCTACAAGCGTCGTGAATCGACTTCTAGAACGGTGTACACTCTAGTGTCGGTTCTTATTATCTGAAACAGCCAAGCAAAGAAATCTGATGAGTATATAGCTGTAGTAAATGGATGAACCTAAGATATCGACAAAAAATTAAAAATTGGTAAAATGCCAGACCTTAGAACAAAAAGCTTAATATTTTAAAGAAAGTTGTATTCTTTCTTGCAGGAAAAAACATGTTTATTTCCGTGATTTTAACTTACTTTTAGGTTCATCCAGGAGACACTCGTACCATTGAAATGTATACAAAATTTCAGTCCGATCAATTGAGTAGCTTTTGAGTAATCGTGTACACCGATTTTCAACTTAGCGAAAAAAAAAGTTTCGAGATAATCGCGTTTAAAGTTTCGGCAAAAGATAAATGTATAATTTTGTGACTTACTAGTTAGCCTGCTATTCCAGCACCGTACAATAAACCTTCAGCTTCCTCAAAATAGTCATTTTGTTCCACCAGCTGCTCTCTACGTGGTTTTCGAGCCTCTTTTGTGGACAATGAACTGCGCCTTTCTTGCCTCTGAATCTGGCGCTGATTGGTTTTCTCGGCTTAATCAACCGTTTCTTTTCCAATTGTCAGCTGTAGTTCTTGCTTTATTTTTATAACTGAAAAATACCCATCATTAAAAATGCTACCTGCTATAAATGTAGCGATTTTCACTATTTTCAATCCCGGATGGAGGTGTTTCGGAGCCAAACGCCAGACGGTCGAGTTGAAGCTCTCACTAACGTTTTGCGTATGACCGCCTAAACATCTCTGCAGCAAATCTTCATTCGACAATTCTTCGAAAATGGAAAGAATATGCTTCTGCACATCGGAATGAAGAGGTGGAGGATGATTCAAATTATCAATGCTTGTTCCGAGTGCTTTGACTTTTTTCCATTTTCACCAACTTTCTTCTCCCGTTGGACAATGCTCGTGCCTTGGATTTTCGTTCGTTGAGCACAAATGGTAATATGTAGCTATTACAGCGTTTTTCATATCGATAACACTGTTTACATTTCTTCTAATAGCTAATCCATAATAAGATTGAAGTTTTTTGATAAGGGCATTTGTTAACTTTCCTTTATCACCTAGTTTATTTGTCTTTTTAACATTTCGGAGCCGAGTATCCATTCTCTTCTCTACGTGGCCAATGCACTCACTTTTTTTGACTTGAAATTCATCACTTCAAACAGGGGTAGTAAATAAACAGCTCCCTGGTCATTATACCAGCGCGCGCGTCGCGGATTGGGGCGAAGGTGGGTCACGGGTGCAGGCTCTCACAGCAATAGCTTTGTGCTACACTCAAAATACTAATGCGTTTCGTATTCTATAGGTTTCAAAGTAACTTTTTAAGCAATAAAAAAAAAAGACTTTTTTGACCCCTGCTAGATAGAGGTCCTCCCTTAAGTCTGGGATACAATTTTTACTGTAATTGTTTTCTGATTATATAACCTCTATAGTTAACAAGATGATTTCCTTGGCAGTTACAACATTTTACATTATCTATTTTTTCGCTGAAAGTACGATTCGATGTCAAGTGTTTGCCGGCACGGGTGTTTTATTGCAATAATTTCTGGTATAGCCATAAGTTTGACAACGTAAGCATTAGGGAATGTCCCGTTTTGCTCTAGAAGATTCAAATGAGACTATAGTGTTGAGTAATTTATCGATTTTATATATGTCCTTATTGTTATCGCTAGGTTCAAATCGTAGGTAGAATCGTAGGAGTTCAATAAAGAAAAGAGGTAGTGGTCGTTTTGTATCGTGTTTTACTATGTTCTTTATTTGTCTTACTTGATGGTTGAGTTGTTTTAATTAATTGATGATTATGACAGTGTTTGTTTTAGGGTGCATCTCTCCTAGTATTACCTTATAACTTTTGTCTTTTTTTTTTTTGATATGTGTAGAAATTCACATTTTTTTCTTTCTTGTCTAGAACGATTTTACTGCAAATTTCAGTGGCGTTAGCTTGTACCCTGACATAATTATTTTTAAGATGCTTTAAAGTACACTTTACATTTGATACTTTATTCAAAAGTTTTGTAAGGCGCTCAATGATATGAGCTTCAATGTACATTGGTGGAGGTTTCAATCAAGGTTAAGTACTTCCTGATGTAGCCCATTTTCTGAAGGTTCATTTGTGGTTTTCTGTAAAATACTAAATGGGTTTTGTACTGGTACATTTATCAACCACTTTTCGACATTTGTTTCTAGATCCAGATCGTCCAACAACAGATTATTGGGTGGGCAGATTTTACGTTTCTTAGTAGCATGTTTTTGACCGCTGGCTCCCGGTTTATCGATTTCCATTGGATCTGTCATTGCTAATGTGTTGTCTTGTCCACTGTTAATAGCGTAGTTATCTCCTCTTTTCGTGATTTTTAATTGCAGATCTTTTACCGTTGCCATTTGGAATTTAAACTTGCCAAATGGCAAGTTAATCCGATCGCATTCTTACAGTTACACTGATATTATCAGTCGCACGCACACACTGGTAATTAATCACTTCGCGTAAACACGTCTTATTCCTCAGACTACCTAAGCGAGATTGAATAAGATACTAGTGAAGAAAATCCTGTTACTAGATTTATAAATATTTCCAAAGTAGTACTAAGAAAGAATTTACGTTTTCCAAAAAAAAAAAAATATAAATAGAATATCTTCAGATTCTGATTCAGATATTAATAAATACAACCATAATGATATTGAATTTTGCGTAGATGATATTGATCAGATGTTACAAGGATTGATTATTGAAGAAAAGATCAAAGTTGATAGATCTCTTTTTTTCTAAATTACATTCAAGATCATTTTTTTAACGAAACTATTTATGATTATATTATTATGTTTTCTTCGTATTAATTTATGAGTCATGTGATATCCTATTGACTAATCTTCCAAAATCTCTTCCAAAACTCACACTGAAAATCGTCCACTACTCTTATTTATATGAGGGTCAGTAAAATATAAACAGATAAAAGATTTATTTTTCTATATATGAACCGTTTTTATTTATGCACTTTTGCGTTTGAATTAACAGCTTTTTTATACCACTGTCATAAAATGAAGAGAATTGTGTCCGAAGTCAGTTGCACACAAATTATTCCACCTCTTCGTTGCTCTTAAATGGCTATCCTCCTAATGCCTCCTTTAATGGTCCAAACAAATGATAATCACATGGTGACAGATCTGGACTATAAGGAGGATGATCAAGTGTTGACCACTGTATCTTTTTAATTTTTTTCTGTGTTTGAATGGCAGTGTGAGGCCTAGCGTCTGTCTGCCTGCCTACCTGTCTTTCTCGTGTGTGCATGTGTGTACGTGTATAGCTGTAATTCCCTCTCTTCCCCTCTCTCTCCCTCCTTCCCTAACCTAACCTAACCTAACTGAGGAGATAGTACTTTACACACAAAGTCTACAAAAACGTTACGTAATTTACCAACTACATACTATCGAAAAATAAGCCATATTTTAATACATCATTAAAATTCTATTTTGATTTACGCATGTAGTATAAAGAGAACCATGAAAATCAGTGATAACCTTCACCGATAGAAGAAATCACCGTGTCACTTGATCGATCGTCCAACTAACCTTTAATTAGGTACGCCAAGTATTTTCAGCACATCGATTTTATTTTGTAGGGTATTTTCTTACATTGCTTAGATGGCATGTATCCCTTTTAAGAACAACTCGTTATGAAAACAAAACAATAATGTGTTGCAAATAAATAAATTTAAAAATATTTCTTAATACGTTCATTCCACGGTTCTATTGAAATATCGTATTATCTTCGTTTACATTTTTAATATTTTTTTAGTGTTTATCAGTTTTATATAATATAATGTATGTATGCATACGTAAACAAGTGAATTTTATAGAATGTGTTACATGTAGATAATGCCGATCTATCATAAGAATTGGCGCGTCACAAATATGTGATGCCAATAACGAACGTGGTAATTTTTATTTCTTACTGCTTGTAAAATTATTAAACAGTAAGTACTACGCAAAAGAATGATAAGAACTTGTGTGAAATGCCGAGAACTCTCCACGTACGTAGCTAATTATCGTCATTTTGTGCGACGTACCTAATTAAGGATTAATGAAAAATTACGTGCCGTTTTCACGATATTGTTGTATGTATGTATATCTGTATGTATGTCGACAAAATAGTTCACAAAGCACCGGATTGTTTCAACATATTTCCGATACAAAACCAGAGTCTTTCGTTCTTCGAAAGTTAATAGATCCTAAACAAAAGAATTGCTATCACTAATCTTCATACAAATAGATTTCAAAATGCATGTAATACGGATTGAATAGTAAACGATATGAATGAAGTCGGGTAAATACGTAATGTGAAAGAAATATGTCTTCCAACGACGTTTCATGTTTGTTTGTTGATCTTCTTTGAGTTACTTTTTTTTTAAAGGACTATTGTGTGCTTAGCAGTAACACTGAAATAATTCGTACGTAAATATTTCTTAAAATTACGCCACTCGATGTATAATTTATAATTTTTTAATATTGTTTCTTTAATATCATGTAAATCACATTACACATTTCTTTGAACTCTTAAGTGCTGTCTCACGAAATAGAAAAATATTATTAAAGAAGTAATTTTATTAATTAGTGAATGAAAAATTGTTATGAAATTGCTTTTATAAATGTTTATGATGTCATTGCTTGACATTATTTATTAGGATATTTCTAAATTATAATAATAATAAAAATTCTTACAATTTTATACGTCTTATGTTTTTATCGTATTCAAATATTTACAACATTTATGTTCGGCTTTACAGTATGTGTCAACAACAATGATCAAATTATCGATATTAAATTTAGCAGAAGTCGTTGTTAGTTGGAATCTGTCAAACACAGCATCTGTCGTTTTTAATACTTCTCTTTTCGAGTAATAAGACATTCACCAGGTAACAGTATGTATACTGCACGTTAATCTCATGGTCAATTTTAATGCTTTAATACATTGTGAATAATGTTTGTAATAAGATAAGCACAGTTGGTTATTCAGTGTTCCCATAACAAGCGTTTTCTGTTAAGATAGCATTTCTCAAATTTCTTAGTTAATTTAATTATTTAACGTTTTATTTAAATTCACACGAAGATTCTATGTTACAAAATTTCAATAACTGCAGCAACAAGAGAAAAAGCCTTAAAAATTATTGTTTCGCATTATACATTCACATTCGACAAATTATTTTAACGACAATTCAGAAAAATATCGCCGAAATTTGATCAACTTCCTCTTTTCTGAAATTCATGAGAATTCATTTTTCCATTCTCATCTAAGAATGATTTCATTAAAAAAAAAGTGTCTTTTAGCTGATAGAAGTTTTCACAAGCATTGTTCAGTTAACGACAGGTCTTTTGAAATCTCATCATACCATACATCTCATTTTATCGCACGCACGCATGCACGCACGCACAAAGTGACCCATTATAATATTTCCACGCAATTATCTACGAAGTATTCGTTGTACGAAAAAATATTTCAAGTAAACACCTTGGAAATATACATTTTCTAAATGGCGGTAATATTTCAAAGTGACCTTTGCTCTATTCAACAGATTATTATAATCTTTTTCAGTTAAATAACTACACGTCTAACTAAAAACAAGTAAACGTTCCCTTCAAAGAAATAAAAGTTGCCTTGAAACCTCAAGAGTACCACCATTTAAAAAAAAATATGTTGGGAGATAATCGCACGAGAAGAGTATAACGGATCATCCTGTGTATATATGTATATACATATACAGGGTGTTCATACTATTACTCCCTCACGTTTTTCTTGTGAATGTTAAAAAATGATCTGTGAAAAAGAAAAGATAGATGTAGATAAAGTGTTACTATTACAGGGCCGTCGAGGTAAATTCAGAAAAGTTATTACATAGAGAAAAACGATTCAGATTCAAGGAAAATATCAATATATTCTAACCCTAATTGGTACAAAAGTAGTAAGTGATATACAGTGGAATTACCCGATATAGCCACTCCATCTCGATGTACTCGATGAAGTATAGCTGATGAGCTGCTACAACCTTCTCGAGCCTGGAACTGAACTTATCGCGTTTACCTTTGCCTCGACTACAGCCCACATGTAATAGTCAAGGGAATTGCAGTCAGGGCTAGAGGAGAGCCATAAGTCATGAGACCAGTGATGACAGAGGTTTCCATAAAGCCACGTCCGCATATTTCTTGCTTCGTGAAATGGAGCAGTCCTGTTGGAACTTCATCTTGGTTCTCAGAATCCCTGCATTTTTTAGCTAAATCATATATTATCGTTTTTTTGTGGCCAAACCACGCATTTATTTCCGAGAGCGATTTTCCGGCACAAAGCAATTCGACTATTGCCACTCTTTGGTCGTATTTTCAGTTCATTGTTCAACAAATGCCAGTTGTTGACTAATCAGTGATTTTTCATTGAATAATATTATTGCGAACTGCTGTGTTCATATCTGCTTTGTTTATATTTTGTCTGTAGGACTTCACTAAAAACATTCCGAATTTACCTCGACGGCCCTGTATTTAGACACAATATGAATTTAAATAGATTTTTTAATTTGGTAACTGTAATTATTTTTATATTACATGAAAATTGTTGTCTGGACAAATTCAACGATCTACAAAACAATAGTATTCAATATCATCGAAATATAAAAATGAAAGAAATACAGTAAAACCTCAATTATCCGAACCTCCGTCATCCGAATTCTTTGCTATCTGAATATTCTATTGTTGGAACTCCCTGTTATCCAAACACATTTTGTATGTATACAAATCAATTTGTGTTTAGCACTGATACCGTAATGGCGTATCTATGATCGGTACATAATGACGTCACGTCGAAAACGACTAGTATTAACTATGGGAATGAAACGTAAAATTATTGGAAAACTTGAAAATAGTCGAAGTGTGACTGCATTAGGGAAAAAATACAGTATTGGAATATCAACTATTGCGGATATTAAAAAAAAGCGTGATATTTTGAACTATTTGCAGTATATTTTTAGTAACCGAAAAACTGTAAAAGCCGCGAACCATAAAACTTTAGACAATGTACTTTTTCAGTGATTCATGAAATGTTGACAAAATAGTATACTACTGCATAAGCCTGTATTATGTAAGGTAAGGCTGTAGATCTTAATAAAAAATTAGATAGAAATCTAATTTTCAATTTATACAAATTTAAATCTCGTCATGGTATACAACAATTAAATATTTGCTGAGAGAAACTATCTGGAGATAAGGAAGCTGAAAAATTAAAGTCAGAAAAGTATCTATTCTATTACCCGAAAATTCTCTTAACCGAACACACATTTGCCTCGAGTAGTTCGGATAATCGAGGTTTTACTGTACTTTGTTTTACTGTAGCTTTTAGTGAATAAGATTAAATAACACGTCCAATACGATTCCCCTTATGAAGAATAGATTTTTTCGTCCTTTTAACTTATATTTCGTTCTAATGTTGCATAGGATATCGGCGACTATGCTTCTAATATTTTTTTCTTTAAATTATTTATATCTCTCGATAGTGATATAACGTTAGATGTAAAATAGCTCCATATACAGGAAGTATACGGTAGAAAATTTAAAAAATAATTCCAATAGCCGATCTAAGACGAAACTCAAGAATACAAACATTGCTTCTGACTGTTCGTTGTTTAGTTACTAACGTTTAAAAACATGATTTTAATCTAGCAAACCACCAACAAATATAGGTGAAATGGAGACACGTGGCTTAAAGTGATTTTCAAACCCAATGACACATAACGGGAAGAAGACAGAAACATTCGTGAAGAAATCCATGGATGTCAAATTTGAAAATTGTAGCCATTTTATTGGCCTGCTGGTTCCGATTCACTTATGTTATTTAAAAATCTCAACGACTATCAAATTATGAAGTGGAAAATTTAGGTCCTTGACAATAAAGAATCACAAGGTTTCTTAATAATCTTGAAAATATGGTTTTAAAAATTTTAAATATCTTTTTTCATTTAGGTCATGATCATGAGGTCCTAAAAGTGTCGTTGGTTATTCTCTGATCTTTTTACTATCTGATCGTTTTTGTATTTCACTGCGTTTGAACACTATTGTGTTGCAAATCATTGGACTTATTCTGATAACGATTAATATAAAATCGTATAATATAAAAAACTTACAGCTATTAATTAAAATAAATTCAGATTATCACTATCGTGTAAAATCGTATTGCATATAAAAGAAACAATGGCACTTTATCCTCTTTTATTTCTCTCACAAATCCACCACTTACAAGAAAAACACTGGAAACTAATAGCGTGTATGCCTTACACATTTATACAGACTCCTATCCATAAATCACCAGTATCTTACTCATTTTAAAACAACATAATTATGAGAACATAAGTGCAATTTTCTACCTTCAATTTATTGTGTAATTTTGTTATATTTACGATCATATGTATCTGAATGTGAAAATAAAAATGTACATGTATAACTTAGATAAATATTAAGAAATAGAAATATTTATTTAATACAGTTCCAATTCGAGTATACACATTTGTTTGCCTTATCTATTTCAAAAGTTCAAAATAATTTGAAGAATATACTAGTAGCATTCAGAAGTGTTTATAAACACTTTAGAAAAAGTTTCTCACTAAACAGAGATAAACATAGAGCTATAAAGTTGCAATCACTCATTCCTCTTTATTTTAAGTTTAACTGTCCATATAACCACAATAGGCGAGTAATTCTGGAAAAGTATTATTTGTTGAAAAATATTCAAGTCTTGCAATCGACGGATATTTTGTTCGATAAATTGTGGTTAAATATAAAATTTCAAAATCCACATCCTAATTTCAATTAAGATATCCGGCGACTTATGAACGGGAGTAATCATCCTATCGTTTAATCAGCCTCTTTTATCGACAGATATATAAAACCGATGTCCGGATAGATTGCGCTAATTATTATTATGGTGTCATGTGGACATTGCACAAATGCAATTGATCAATTCGCTAAAAGTTCAAAGTGATGATCGCAACCACGAGAATCTCATGGTGCATGTTCAAATTCATGATCCACATGACTCGTCCGCCGGGTCTGATTAACATGTAAATCTATCGTTTCCTCGTAACCTTAAATAGTAGTTTAATCAATAGCTTAAAATCAAATAACTATTATAACACCTCATATAGCTACGTTTTATCTATCACAATATTTGTTTTTCTTTCTTTTTTCTCTTTTTACTCTCACTAAAAGGGAAAGAAAGAGAAACGAGAACGTTGGATTATTTACTATTGATAAAAACGAAATTCGTTTTCGTTCTTATCTTCCTCTTTCTTTATTTCTGTGTATGCATATAAGTAGACACGCGAAGGCTCATCCGGAATTCGTTTGATTCGATAGTATACATCTATATCGACGGGCGTTACGAAAAGTGACACGTTTCACTGGTTTTACAAAAAAACAGCATGTCTGTCTTCGTTGTCGCGGAAAATGTCGCATTTCGTTCTTCAGCGCGGAAAGGTAGGACATTTGAATAGTTAGCTACGAAAAAAAAGTATGTTTAACTTTATATCGTAGTAACAGACAATAAATTAGATATCAATTTTGTCCTTTTTCCTTCTGAAATTATTATTTATGAAACAATATTCTCTTAGAGGTTGAATTTTTTGATTCACATATACATTTCAACAATATAAAGTAATTACACGTCGAAACGTGTTAATTTTCGCCGCAAAATGCAAAATGTGCTATTTTTTGTAGCGAAACAATATATATTAGTTTTCACGATTGAAGAGTAAACATATTAACATGTGCTGTTCCTCGTAAGCCTGAATTCGTTAGAAACGTAACGTATTACTTTTCGTGACGTACGTCGATACGACAGTGGCCGTGACGCATGAGTAGTCTGATCTATTTTTACAAATTTGTTCACATTTATACATTTTTCACGATACCGATGTACAAAGCGTATGCACGCGCGGGTATGTGCATGTTCTTTGTGTAATCTTTATTTCGTTTACCTTTATTGTTTCTAGAAATAACGTTACTTTTCAGCCTCTAATATGTGTGAATGAACGTACAAGTGAATAGACCAAGGAGAGGAAAGAGCGTACGCACACGCGGCATCATTGACAAAGAATAACTCTTGACTAATACATAACAAGACGTTCGATTCGATCTTCGTCGATCGTAATTCATGTCGAATGATCTGAAATATGCTTGAAAACGAAAATGTCTCGTGAGCTTCGCGTATCACTAAACAAGAACTCGACGTATACATCTTTTGGCACACATTTCTCCGTTTCTTTCTTGTCTTTTCGATTCCACGCCAACGGAACTGAACACGCGGAGAGAGTATTCTTTTTTTTATGTCGATAACTGATATTATTCTTTCGGTACATACATACATATATAGCTTCCTCACGGCCGAATCCGCTTTCGTTTTACGCCGCTTTGCACGCTTCTTGTTCTTCTTTTCACCATTTGTTTCCTACGGGTGCATGAACAATCACCATAGTGAACTACATACGAGAATGCATACTAGACCGTTACGATTAATATAAATATATTGTCGGATATATCAGAAACCATTATTCTCTTCAGTAACACGTTTGTGACCTGCGACTTGATCTTTCATTTCTTTTCTTTTTCTTTTATTTTATATGGTTGCACATTCACGAATACTTCGACATCCATAATTTTGCACGAGACTGAATGTGATTGGTCAAACTTAATTACGAGCCTTTCATCTAGCTCTAATACAGGTATGAATTCGTATTTCTCCTTGAATGATAAATGGAACTTCATGAAAATTATTCGAGCACTTTATCAAAATATATCTTTATGTACATGTACTATAGATATCAATTCCTAAATAAGTTTCTGGATTTATTTTCTTGCAGCTTTATTGTTCATTTACCTTGTATAGTAGTGAGCGTTGCTTTTCTTAGTTGTTTTAGTAAAATGTAGCTCTTCTAAGTAGCCATTCCAAACGGATTAATAGACATACGATATATATAGGTTTCTTTCCTGGGCTTTTTTTGGGTGGACTGCAAGGATCTAATCTATAACCAAAAATAAGAAAAAAATGTTATGTAAAGTTTGACAGTAAACGCTTTATTATAGAGTTGTAAACAAATATTGTATACATGAAACATGTGAAACTGGATTTTCCATCACAGCATGCAGAAATCGACTGGATTATTCTGCTAATTTAGTTACATTATCTGTTATGATCTAATAACAATTCTGTGTCGTTAATAGTATAATAAAAACTGGCTACTTAATATTTTTAATTCCTCATTTAAAAATGTTTTTTCATTCATTTGTTATAATTCTGTAACAAAGCGTTTATTACCAAATTTTACATAACACTTTTTTTCTTATTTTTCCCTAAAAATTAAGTCCTCGAAGTTTATCGGGAAAAAGTCCGTGATACCTTGTACATATATGTGTACGTATTAACAACTCTTTTATTCGTTGTTACAAATAAACGAGTGCTGTTGACAAAAGTTATCTTAAAGTTATATATTATCTCGACGCGAGTCACAAACGTGTTACTTCAATACCACAAGACTATTTCGGGTCGACTGTTCTTTCAATTGGTTATTTTCTTCCTTTTTCATTCGACGTTCCGTCTAACTACGTATTTACAGGACTAGAGTCTTATTTAAAACTTGGCCTACCTGCTCGGCTATTATTCGAAATGTTCTCCCGTGTTCAACAATCGCTGTGAATAGGGAACTTCAACTAACTTTCATAAGAGTTTGTTGTTGCACGATAAAAATGAAATTTAAACATACGCGATCAATCGAGATTTACAGGTGTTAGAACTCATCATGGTCACCGAGCAGGCAGTGAATCATGAGCATAATATACGTTATTGCCTTAAGTCTAGAATCTTAAAGACTATTTGTGTAGTTAGCGCCCACGATAATTTACTACTCAAATTTATCGTTCAACGAGCTTTTCCTCAATATTTTCCGTTAAGCACTAATCCACCAAGCACCATCAACAGGATTACCCATGAATCCTAAAAAGTCTTCTTTTCTCAATTAATTTCACCTAGTTAGGTCCTTTTTCTTTCTTCTTTTTTTTTTCTTTTTTTTTAATCTATTATCGTGGGCAAAGATCGTACGTTGGATCTTATCAGACAGTGAAACCTGTCAATTTTCCTAAAACGATGAAAAAAAGAGTATCAAATAGTTTATTCTCTCATGGATTCTCAAATTTGTATGTACCCTTTCTGGTATTTGTTATCATAACAAAACATCGTTTGTTTCTTTTTTTCTTTCTCTTTCTCTTTTCTTTTTTTCCTTAATAAACAGTTTCTGATCACGTATAGATTTTCGTACTTTATACAGATGAATGCATAATTCAACGATGATTTTCATATCGATATTATCAGCATGTCTCATAGAACGCATGACTGAATCATTTTTACACGTAAGAACATTATTGTACCAATTTGAACAGATAAGAACAGATGTTTACCGTGTAACACGTTAAGACTATTCTAAGTAAATTGTGAATGCACCGTGTAAAATCGACCTATTCCTCTTTTTTTTTTCTTTTACTTCGATACAGCTTGGTGCAGCAACTATGGAATGACATTTATAAATGTATATACAGTCAAATAGCAGTCGATGTTTTTCATGAATGTATAAGCATGGATTTCTTTCGATATTAACTTTTCACTGTTTTGTTACAGTTTAGAAAGAACGTGCGCAATGCATTATTATTATCGTAAGGCTGACATTTTGGCCGCAACGAGGAACGCAATAACTCGTTCTGATAATTCCACAGGGTTCATTGATTGTCGTATCTAAAATTGTGGTGTGAAACGCCATATGTGCATCCGAAAATGTGATCTCCGTCGCTTCCATAATGCGATAAATTTGATGATAACTTGAACTTCGAATTGAACAAGAAGTAATTCACATTGATATTTTTCAAAAAGTTGATGTGTATACCTAGCAAATTTTCCACGTTTCCCTTGGTGTATAATTAAATGAAAAGGAAACGAGTCGCATAAGTGGATGGATTTATCAGTGAATATAGTATAACTTTTGAATTACACAATTTCTCTCATGTTTCTTTACAATGTAAAACTTTAGTAATAATGACTAATATGTATGTCGAGTAATACCAGTTTCCCTAAAGCACGATGTTAAATTGACACATTCCATTTAACGTTGTTTTGTGCGAGAGAAACATTCTTCTTCGATATTAGATGATTCGATTGAGTCAATTATTCAAATTATCGCTGTCATGTTGAATAAGTAAAACGAATGATATTGTATAAGTTATATACAAATTTTCGTCGAACATTACAAAAAAACACAAACGGAAAGGTTAACAGTCGATGTCCAACGATGTTCGTTGAAACTCAATAGCGATTTCAGCCACAATTGTCAAATATGATGATATTTCAAAACGTAAAATTTTCAAGCTATTCAAAGTTGTATAAATCTGGGCCGATCTATTAATATCGGTGGTATTATGACAGAATATAACCGAATCAGTTCCTTGAATCACTTAAAATGGAAATTTCAAGAAACTTGCTAAACCTCACAAATGTTTTCTGTAATCGATCGAGGCAATTTCGGTAGATGACACTAATCTTGGTGCTTAATGCAGGAGATGTCGCTGTATTATTTCTGATATTATATACGTATCGCCAAGTTCTCAACCAAATTGAATATTCTATTTATTTACTTCTATTTACTTATCTACCTTATTGCATCAATTACATTGAGTCTCTATTACTGAAAAACTAATGCTAGACAGACAATTTAAGGCAAATGCGTTTTCCATGTAAATGAACATTTAGTGGAATCGTGTATTTTTTTTTTTGTTTACACAGATTCACATAAGATTTAATAAAATATTTTTAATAAAAAAATGCGAAAGATTTACAACAGAGCTTAATGCATTTTGAGTATTTCTGTGTCATGATTATAGTGATTATATCTTTACAGTTCGTTAAACATTTTGGTTTTCAAAGCAGATGTTTAAATATGTATATTGAAGCACAAATGGCTTGGTCAAAATTGATTACATATTATTTATATCACAAGTGGTATAATGTACTTTGCGTTCGATTTCACTTTATACGATACGTACACAACGGCAGAAAACAGCGATGCTTGAAATGAATTGAATAAAAAGAAAATCTAGGATACAACGCGGACGAATAATTAAGCTGCGTTTACACTATGTAAGAAAACATATTGTTTTATAACCTTGTAATACAACACGCTTTATAACTTATTAGCAGATTATAACACCTTTAAGTATTACAACCACAAGCTAACAAGCTTGTATCTTTTTCGTTTCTTCAACATTCAAATGTTTTCTTTACTTTGGTTGAAGACAGCTTATCAACGTCTAATTCAACTCGCACATCATACTTTTTATTTTATAAATGTAAAATCACATAAGACTCTTCTCTTGGAATAATTCAATTAAACATACGATCTTTTCTTTCGTCCATTCTATTTTATATTTACAAAAGGCGAAAGCAAGCAATAAATGAAATTGCAATATAAAGGAGAATTGCAAATCTTGATTGGAAACAAGAAGTAGCATGAAACAAACACAGAATAGATGATATGAAGCTCATAAATTCATACCTATCTTCTAAAATCATTTCTGTAAAACCAGTTTGTAATTGTATGGAATTATCAAATAATTATACAGCATATTCTTTTAATCTATTCTAAGTAAATCTAAGTTCCAATTTCCAAATTAAAAAAACTATGAATAAGAATTTCAGGGTCCATCAGCAAATATTGAAAGAAGTCTTCCTTCCTAAGGAACTTAATGCTCTATAATACAACCTGACTTCCTGTAGGATATTTACTTCGAATCATCATCACTAATACCTACGTATGATCAGTTTCTGTAACATTAAAACTTCATTAAAAGAAAGAAAAAAAATAGAAAATTTAATGTTTTGCGATCAAAGGTATTAAGTAACACACAAATTACTTGCATGCGGTAGATGGCAACTGTTTTATAAATCTTTCTTATCTGTACTGACACTTGGGTGGACAACAGTTTAACCTGTTATAACCACAAGAAATGTAATTCAACATAATGTGCTAAAACATCTTTCTTTCTCTTCTCGTAATAAGGTTTACAACTTCTCTATACAATATGTTACATTACACAGTGCAGACGCAGCTTTAATGACAGTTTCAAAACAATTACAGTAGCGGCTAATAAAATTGCACCACTCTTTAAAAATACAGTTAGTCGAATATGTAGGTGCATTATAAATTATTTTAATGTGATTTTCTAATAGCTTTTCGTAATATGATGCAAATAAGGTTGTATTAAGGTGTTCATCCATTTTAAGCATCGTTACGTATTCTTAAAGAATTGAGGTAACTACAAAGAGGTAACTAAAGTATCAAATCATCTCAAAAATAACATTTAGAATAGCCACTAATGTTTAAAATTGGCAAATTTTTGTTTATTTCTGCATTGGTCGAAATTTATGCAAAAGTGTACATCATTTACAAATTTGGTAAAGATATAATTATTCCGAACTATTTATAAATAAACGATAATAAATTATGTTTTCTTTAATGTAAACCAAGTCTCTAATACCCGATGACACAGACAATTATCATACGTATGATTATTAAATCAAAAACTTTCATATTATTGAAGTGGTGCAATTTCTGTGGCCACTACTATATAGTTTGATGAATCGTTGCAGTCTCTACTCAGGCAGCATGCATTATTCAGCAATTTGTGCTGGCAACGACAATTCGATAATTGAATGTTTGCCAATAACGTGAATTAACTAGGCTCATTCGTTCGTTTATCTACTCCGTTTAATACCCACAGTCACAAACTTTGACATCATCGAACCCCCTTTTTTCGCAACAGAGATCTAACTGTCAAGAACCAATTTCCCTAAGTCATTGCGCGTGATCATCATCACCGTGGCGCCTGTGCAGCTGAATTTAGCTAGAATTTGCCACGACACCACGGCTGATACTCGTACAGGTTTCTCATAACTCGAGTATTTCGACTATTCGATGAAACCCGCATCTTATTCGTTGCGCAATCAAGCCCGATCATCGTTGCATCCGCCTTTCTCTTCTTCGCAGTCCTGTTTCCCATGATTTCCTAAATTGGTGGTGGATCCTTGTCGCAACGATGCACAAACCCGTGTTGCTGCTGGGGTCATCCACTGGAGTGCTCTGGAAGCAGTATGCTGACCGATTTGCGATTCGCGGAACCGTTGTTCGTGTTGCTTGTATTAGTCGCCGTCGCAAGGGCGGATGGTGATCTGTGCGACGGCGCGACCACTCGTACTTCCGGCCGGGGCGAAGCTTCCCTCAGCGGGCTCCCTACGTTCACTAAGTCCTCTGGATTCGTAAGCGTTGGTACTCTGTAATGAGAAATAATTGATAGTAATTGTTGCGTTTGTATGGGTCAACGCTATAGCGATCGCTGATCACACTGTGGTGTCAGTTGCTTATGTATCTGTCAAATTAGTAGTTTTACTACAACTTCAGCTTCAATTTCAAATTCATTTAAAATTAATTTAAATTGAATTGATTACAAAAAGAAAATCTGATATAACATTTTGACCTTCTTTTTTATTTAAGGCTGTATCGAAGAAATAAGTAGATGTAGCTAACACATAGTAGCTCAGGAAAGTATTCGAATCCTCTTTAAAACAGAATAACTTTTTTTTAACTACAATTAACTACAATTGAACTACAATTGTAATAAATCTAAAAATTCTTAGATATTTCAATGTCTGTCGTTTATTTCTGCATCAATCGATTTCAATGAAATTATCAGCATGCATATAACTAGCATAAATCTACAGAACTTACTTTTAACATCTTTATTACGCGTTTAGATACAAAAGTTGAATTAACGACTTTCACTATTTTCTTCACGATTCCGACAAATTATAACATTTAAAAAATTGTTTGTACACACCACCTAATAAAGTAAACTTTCTAAGTTCCAAGAAAAACTCAAGTCGTTTGGTCTAATTTTAAATGTTATTCTGTTTTAAAGAGGGTTCGAATACTTTCGTGAGCCACTGTACATAACGATTAAAAAATAGTAAAACAAAAAGTTAAATGTATATACATATGTGCCTATTTATATATACATATATATGTATTTATTTATTTCTTTATTGAACACTTTCGTTTTATTTTCTACCCATTTGAAGTTACAAAACCTTTTTTGTATACATGACAGAAATCAGATTTTGTAAATTTTCTCTCTGTAAATGTTACTCTTGAAAGTAGCCGGTCTCCATAGTGTTAAGAAACTTTTAATTATATTGTATTCTGTGCGGCTCCTCTGAGGGTTAAAGGGGATCAAAGATTCTCTTCTTCAATTTTCGATCTGAACGGGACAATGAGACAAATGAAAATTAGAAGTGTGGATAATAAATAAAGGGTGTTTGACAACAGTCTGTAAAAAACTGAAGAGGTGGTTCTAGGAGCTAGAATAAGACGAAAATGAAAAACAAAAAAATTACGTTTGAGGGTTCGTCGTTTAATTATTAATGTTACAGCATAAAATTAACTATCAAAAATATAACTGCAAAACATATAAAGTCATCAAGCTGTAAACGAATCGGTCAACGTTGCTGCACATCATAAAAACGGTTCGGAAATTTGACGCTGTAAATAGCTTTAAGCACTCTAAGAAATTCTCAACGAACCGATAGCAGAATAACGTTATTTAGCCATTGTACGTGTTTCCCTCTTTTTTAACTGTATAGCGACAATTGCCCCTTTGTACTAGGATTGGAAGTTTTTATAATAATTTGGTCACCTTAATTTTGTTTGCATTGGCTGAGTCAAAGAGCATAATAAAGTATTACCTGCTCCGGTCGAAGCATTGGGAAAGTTCGATACGCGTCATTCGTGGGTACTTGCGGTACCTGAGGGTAACTGTCAGTTTGGATGCGGTTACTTGGCAAACATCTCACTCTAATAGCTTCAACCAATTAGAAAAACCTACCACCTTCTCATCCTGATTTCCACTAACCAATCAGCGTAATTTCATCCTCACTGCTACACCTCCACCTAGGTGATTTAAGGAAGAGTTTTTTCCTAAAATGGCATTTTCTCCAAAACACTCAAAACAATTATACATTCAAAAGTACGATCAGTAATTTCGTTAGTCTAAACACACTTTTCCTTTAACAGTTCTTTAAATAAAGTTAAGTTTATTTGTTATATAAACTCGTGACAACGTTCATTCATTACCTTCCGTTATCCAATTCTGTAACGATTTGCTCGTCATTAACGTTGACGTGCGAAATGAGCATACGCGAAAGACTTCTCTTTCAAAATTCGAACTTTTAATTTGCTCACGCCTAAACAATTAATTTTTAATCTTTTAACTAGCACTATCTCAAAAGGGAAATAGCCCCTTATAAATCGGGTCAGGATTTATAACTTTATAGTTCTGGAATATTTCTACAAGTCCTAACCCGTCGCTAGAGGCAATAACTTTATGAAACCATTGACCTTCTATCACATTACTCTCAAGTCTATGTTTTCTCGCCGAAGACCAAGGCTTAGAATTTTTATACTATTTCTTTCATGTACATATTGTTCGCTTCAGAGTGCTTCACAAGTTTATTATCTGTAACGGTCAGGGTTCGCGGCAAGCGGAACTTCGCGACGGGGACTCAAGGGCACGTGTTATACCTGAGAGTGACCGTTAATTTGAAGATGATTATTTTCTCGTACCTTCTTCCACATTTTTTTCAACCTACCATTTAAAAATTAACCACCACCTTCGCTACTTCCAAAAAAATGATTATAACCAATCTGCGTGTCTGAACACTAACACCTCGACCGAGGCAATGTTAAAGGAAACTGGCCGTCAGAAAAAAAGAAGTGTTACAGAGTTCATATCGAGTTTGTTTCATCGGTACAACACGAGTTTCTCACAGAGTTTTTTATACAACACATTACACTTTCACACATTCTCAGACACTCTTAGTCTAAAACACCTTAGATTTGGCTCCCGTTTTAAGTAAAAATTCGTCATTACTAAAAATCCAACACCCATACTCAGTTAATCCTCCCTTATCTGTGTAAAGATTCGTAAGAGAATCACGCTGGTTTTGGTAGATCGCGAGACCGCGTGAACAGTACAGACTGTCGTTTCTTCGCATACCATCATATTTTATAGGTTGTATGGACGCACTTTCTTACTTACAAGGAAACATTGAGGACTGATATACTTCGATTTTGATGAAACGTTGCATAAATATTTATTAGACCAATCTAAGAAAATAGCTGTAATTCGTTCGTGTCCGTTTCTCACTTGAAGGAGATATCAACCCTTTTATCTGAAACGCCCTTTCTATATACATGCTTGTAAGCCATAAACAATAAAATATATCAAAAAATTGTTGAAATAAAAGTTATACCGTTTCTTAAGATCTATAAGGATATGACCGCCACGGACTGAAGTATTCATACTTTCCTTATTGATTGATTTGCTCAAAATTATTATCACGTATGATGAATATTCGGATAATCCTGTTAAATGAAATATTTCCTTTCCCCAGTATTGAAAGAATCGATTTAAGAACGCAAAAATGTTGAAAATTTAGAGGCCCGCCAACGCGTCAGTCCCTTCGTGGAAAAACCAAAGTGGAAGGGTGTATTGGGGGTTGCAATGAGTATGAAAGTTGTGCGCATAGTAAGAGAACGAAAAGGCATGAAAGGAAAGATTGTATAAATAAAAGGAGGAAAAAGGAGGTGACTAACAAGTCACTAGTTGTTGTATGAAGCGTGTCTCGCAGAGTCCTTGTCGAACATATGTATATCATAGCAAACTATCTATATTAACTTTAATTCACTTAATGTATCTACTGTTATTCATGTAAATATATTATACATTAAAAAATAAACAATATATCTTTCATATTTTATAGTGGCCCTTCATTTCATCAATGTAGAAAGTATTACAAATCGCATAGAATAATATACAATATAGACCTTTTCTTTTTCAATTATAATCTGTTCTTGAATAATTTTTCAAATTGATAGTAGTATAATTGTATACAATATGATGGTATAAATAATAATACAAATTTTTACATTTCCCATAATGATAATAATACTCATCTTGTAAGTACGTTGCAACTTATCGATCGCAGTCTACTCTCTTACGTTTCAATCTACATGTATCGTGTTTCACTGTGCACTCAAATCACGCTTCTACGAATACGTGCGACGCTGCGTGTCATTTTTCTAGATGGAATGTAAATGTGCATCACATACTATTGTCGTCGAATCGCAACGAACGAGGCTGGGTCTACCTCTTAGAGAGTTTATTTCGGAAAAAGATTTGGTATATATACAGAGTTTCACGCACTCTTAATGTTTAAAGTTGGTCTGCCGTTCCCTCTCGAAGGGCCTTCCTTTATACTTGGTATTGGAGGGTGGTAGCCGAGTGGTAGGGGTTTTTTCCAGGAAAGGGCGGTTTTCCAGGCAGGAAAAGCGCGAGCCGGAGTCACGTATGGGTCCGGTGGTCAGGCTTTCAAAAGGAAGTCGTAAATGTTGCGGTTACAAGGTTTTTCGATTTTCGGGTAGGGTCGATAGTGATCCGATCTCGATAAGCTAGTCCCAAATTCTGAGACTGAGAGTGGCGTGACAGGGGTTGGAAAAGTTATAGGGGTCTGGAAATTAGTTACAGGGATCCTTTCTCTGAATTCTGGAAAGCAAGGAAAGTCCCTAAAGATAGTGATCTAAGGGTTACTCGACACTATGAACTACATAATCATAGGATCAGGTAGACAATCTGTCGTCGAGAAATCTAATTTCCCGGTGATAAGAGTAAACTCGTATATTAACACCTTAAAATTATCAACAGATGTTGATTTCGCTCACCTGAACAAGGAGATGTCATTAATTTCATCGTGATAAGGTAGCAGCAAACAATGATTTAAAATTCACGTATTAAGTCCGGTGCAGGAAACATGTTTCACATAACTGTAAATGTACACTCACGTTCATAAGTATTAGAACACTGGTTGAATGTGAATTAACTCATAAACAGACATTATAAAATAAGATCCAAGGAATGTTCTTGCTCTTACATTAAACAAACACGTGTTGCGCAATAATCATGATTATAATCCATTATAAAATATATTCAATATGACTTATTTGTATTGTTGCGAGCACCCCGTATATCTCCAAGGCCTGCTGGTGCTCGCGCCGGAATGAAGAGAAGACGGTCGGTCCTTACCGACCGAGAATATCGATTATGCAGAAGTGACCGAGCTGCGAAACCGTGAAACGGAAACTGATATAACTTTTTACCATTGTAACTGTTACACGTTGTATATAAATTAGCTCTGTGAATAAACGTGATTACGACAAAACCATGAACCACGAAGAAGCGCCGGTGCCCCCGCACACCAGGCAGGGCGGCCGACGTAACAGTATTATACGATCGCTGAATTGTTTACGATCTATCTTTTGTATTTAAACTTATAAATGGTTAAATTTCCTGCCCTTGATTACTATAACTCATTATATTTTGTGCACGTGTATGAAATTTTAGAAAATTATCATATCATTATGCTACTGTAAAAACTAATTGTGGTTCTAGTAATCCAATTTATCGAATATCAAAACCAGCCAATACAATCAATGGCTCTCATTCATAGCTTCAGAAAATCTTTACACAGACACTACGCACTATTTAGATAATGTTTAATTATAAATTCTTTGTAGTTGTATTTTTGTTTAGTATTACATTGTTGAGACAGTTTCTATTTTAGTTCTTACTTATGTGTATATGCATTGAGTTTATATCCGTATAATATACAAATAAATAAATAAATAAATAAATAAATTGTTCAATTTGAAATCTTGTAACATAATGAGTATACGTATTTAAGGGATATAAAAATAGGTAAAGTTTGGGAATTCTTTTGATTACTATATGAAAAGTTTCAATATTATTAGAGAATACAAATGTAATCTTCAGCTTAGTTCTTCAACTTTTTTTACTCTGTTACAACAACATCGATTGCTTATTGTCATTGCCTTTTGAAATAAAAAATTCTTTTTGATTCATAAATCAAAACTTATTACCTACAATGTAACGTACGATGTTCGGTTGTAAAAACCTAAACACATTCAAGGCGAAGGTTTTGGCGACACGGCTTGCAAATTTGCACTTAGAACAGGAAATTTCGGAAACCTTCTCATCTGGCCACCAGATACGGTAGCCTACCGATCGACCAGGTGAACCATGACTCGACCCTACCAGATGACAAATAGTTAATAACAATCTCCCTACCCTCTCGACACGACAGTCACCCCCGGAATACTCACAAAAATCCAATCAACACACTTCAACCACCTCCACTACATTTTTTAAACAGCGAATAGAAACACACACCAAGTTTATAAAATAGCATGCACACACTTCAGAATCATTCATTACAAGCATCAACAGTCACGTTTACAAGTTATTATACACATTCGACAGAGACATAAATATTGTACATATCATTAAACTATTTATAATAAATCCATATAGTTGTTCAATATTGTGTTTGAGACAATCAAAAATTCAATACAGTCCACTAAATATATCGCATCCTTCGAAAGACTTCACTGGAGATTGCAAAATTAACAGTTCGAAGTCCGCGTCATCTTATCGTCGCAAATTCCAACGTTGACGCTGTGACGCAACCAAACATACGATATTTTCAATACCTGAATCATTTAATTTTTTATTAACGTTTAAAATTGATTCCTTTTGTTTTTCATTTTTGGTAAAAAGAGATTTTTCCTATAGAGGTTTTTCTATAATAATTATAATTTTTGAAAAATCGTATGCTATATTGCAGATTGTACATTTTTCTCTCTGAATTAAAACGAATTTTTTTTATTACAGATGTCCTAATCTTTGTCGGACATTACGGCCAACAATTACAGTTTCGTAATTAGCGAACAACTCCTCCATTTTGTAATAGTTTTACATCTCTAAAAATTGAACAAAAAAGCAGAAAGTTACATTTATATCTTTTGAACAAAATAGAAACTTTTCACTTAGTATACTAATTCATACTCCATTCATAAGTTTAGAAAAAAGGCAATAATTAAATTTTGCTTTCTTTTTCGTTGCAGTTCCTTCCCTAATTTTCATAAATTTACATTTTCTAGATAAGTCTATCAGGAGTCGCATTTTTTTTTTGCAACTGTAGTATGCTAAAAGTAAACAATTCTGGCAGTATTTGGAATTATTAAAAGTGGATAAGTCTTAAAAGAACTCTGTTCAATACTGAAACTTAGTAATGAATTTGGTTGTTCTATTAATGAATTCAAGATGTCTAATTGTAGTATTAAGGTGACAATATAGACATGTAATTTAAATCATGTACTAATAAGTATGAATGACAATGTGTACAAGTTTAATAGCTTATTGTCGAATGTACAACAATGATACAGTGTATCTCACAATCTAGATAAGTCAAGATTTTTACAGCGTACTTTGCCGACATTTAACTTTTATCCTGCAAGATTCTGCATTGTGAAAGTTGAAGATTAAAATCACAAAAAGACAATTCCGTTGAGTCTTTCCATTTCCATAATTTGTTGGTTAGTATCATTTCACAATTTTACCACGTGGATGAGGAGTTATAATTGCTGAGAAAACAGCACTTAAAACGAAAATAATGAATACACACTGTTGTTCACAAGTATTAAAACATCCACTATGTTAGAATAAAAAGTATTTACATTATATATTGTTTTTTAGGGTCTTGATAGTTTTATAATGTCTTCTGTGTATCAAGTAATTTTATATTCAACATTATAATGACAATAAAGCTTACTTCACATTCAGCAAATAAATTAGAACAATTCATTTTTTTATTAAATAATTTGGAAAATTTGGAATTCTGTAATTTCAGCAGATTTTAGTGGATTTCTCTATGTTTCAAAAGACTTTGTAGAATACAGTAGATTTTAATCGTTTTGTAAATTTCAATAGAAATCATAGAATTGACTAGATTTCAATATATTTTATTATCCTTTGCATTCAAGAAGTATTCTAATACTTATGAAGGAAGATGTACATAATTTCGTACTATTTGAAATATAAAAAGAAAGACTGTCTAGAGAGAACTGCGAAATAACTTATATGTATAGCCTACTGATTGCTAATAGAGGTGTTTACAGGTGAACAATGGAATTCAAAATGCGAATGGCTAGTCCACTTTAGAAAAGTTAAGCGAACACAGCTAGCTTAAGTACAGGGTGTACCAAACATCAATTCCATACTTTAATTGACTGCCATTTTGTCATGCCATACCACGAACATTATGTATCTTGTCTTATTCCATATTAAACTAAAAGAAAGAATAGTGGTGTACATATTTCACACATTTCATGTTTTTGTAATAATTTTAATGAAGCATTTATGGACATTTTACAACATGATATTCTAATCTCATGTTTACCTATAGAACACATTTTCAAAATTCGAACACTAAATCTCTAGATACCTGGTATAAAAGTCTTTGAGAAAATTCAATTCATAGATATTAATAGAAGGATCTCATTTTTCAAAATGAACACATAGATTGTTACATAATTCCTTTTTTTATTGTGAAGTTATAATAGTTCAAGTATCGACAATTTTTTGTTGTTATTACTTTGGTATTAATATTTTATATTAAAATTTACTGTTCCTTTAATTCTGTGGACGAGTGCAGTCTTGAAATGCCATTTGGATTCTCCGAATTCTCGAAAACCTTGAAACTCATGAGATATTCAATATTCTCACGATTTCTGACATACTTTCAGAACTCGAACCGACTCAATCTGAACCGATCTTTTCCAGATCCCACCCAATTTTCTCCAACTTAACCAGACATGAACCCGATGCGTCCCTAGCATCGAGTTCCCAATATTTCCGAGTTTTCCCACGCCTCTTATTTTAAAGCGTTTGATTCGTACGTCTGTACACACATTCAGTATAACCTAACCTAAACCAATATTCGTTGAGCGTGATAACGGAACAACAAATGGAGAAAAATTACCCACCTGTGTTGCGGAGGTGGTGTAGGCGTTCTTGAAAGAGGAAAACTGGCAACTTCTCTCGTCACTGATAACGATCGAATTGATCCAAATGTTTGGTCCGGGGATAAATTAGCACCAACGCTTTGCACCATCCCGCTACTGAAACAGACCGATTCGATAACATTTATAAGTCTGTAATATACAGAAACGAGTAGTGCATATCTTTTATTGCTCGTTCCTAAATTTTGCGACTAGTATCAACCAGCCAGTGACTAATCGAATTTAGTTAAACTAAAGATGAAATTTTGGAAAGTTCTACAATAAAAAATTTAAGTTTGTTTTTCTGACGATATAAATAGAAACAAAAACTGGATGACATGAAAAATTCCTTCTATAGTGGTCTTTTGTAACCTTTTCCTTAGAACAGCAATAAATAACTGATAAAACATGTATAACGTTATTTTTGTCTCATAGAAATTATTAATATACGTGTTGCTCCCTCCTTTTAAATTAGTAATCTTCAAAGAAGGTAACAAAAATGTAAAAGTAACGTACACGAAAGTTTGAAAATTTTCATTTATTTATACGAACTGGAACAACGATAAGCTTTAATATGTCCAGGAATAACATTACAGTCTATATAACAAAAAGTTCATATGTATATTTTATCATATGATATCAAATAGCACGATAAATAACGCTCCATATCCTGTTCAACTTATTTGCATGAAAAGTATACCTTTATCTACAAATTTTTTTATTATTATGACTAAGTACAAATATTTCAAGACGTACTGCAAACTTAATATTTCTGTGATTTTTTAAAAATGAGAATGAAGAAAGAAAGTCATATGTGAATATGTTTATATCTTTTTTGTCTTCTGTTTTGATTAGAAAATATGATCATTGTGTATGTATACTCACTCCCATAAAGGGTCAACAGGATAAGCATAGGCAAACGGCCCCCACACCATGTTTCATTTTTCTATTAAACAATGCTTATTAGCTGAAAAGCCATTTTGCAAAATTTCAGATCGCTACCAGTTCGTTTAATGGTGATACAAGGGTAAAACCCTTAAACTGCTTTATTCACACACGCACACGCGTGGACGCGCTAATAATACAAATGGATTGAAATATTTCACTTTGTAAATAATCTGACAACTATTTGAGCGCGGTATAAAAAGCGTAACAAATATATGGAGGATCAATGAGATCCTATGTGAGAGTAAATTTAAAATCGATTATAAGACAGCAGATTAACAAAGTTTACTCGATGTTTTCAAACAAAAGGTATTTATAATCTTGTCCACTCTAGATATATCTGTATGATTGCTGGATATAGCACCGCATAAAGCATGAATGAAACAGAGAAAGTATTCTTAGCAGCGATGACCTTTAGAAATGACTATTCTAACTCGCATTTCTATAAAAAAGATGAAATTGTTCCAAGTTTTTCACTTAAGAATAATATATGAAGACGAGGATTTAATCAATTGCATTTTATTCGTAATAACAACGCAAGAAAATAGAAAAGATTAAATATTGATATATAGACCACTTATTGATAATTGGTATAATCAGCTTGATTAAAATGATTGATTTCCTGCGGCGTCACAGTTCCATCGTCGATATGTAGTCTGCGCATATTATTATGTTCGTCATTCTCGTTCGATGATACAATTGTTAGGTTGGTGCAAAAATAATTGCTGTTTCTATTATTTCAAATTTGGCGCCAGTTTTCCTAATTATTTATTATTTATTATTATTAGTATTTATTATTTAGCGGTTCTGTAGTTTTTCTTCTTTTGTCGTTTCTGGACTTTTTTTCTTCCTGATCTTTCCACAGAATCTGTAGTATCAATCTAAACTCTTGCTTTCCTGTGTGCTGTCAGAATCAGTTTCACTTTTTACTGATATTCTAATCTTCCGTTTTCTTAAATCTGTGATTTAATTCAAATTTTTTGTTTATGAAATTATTGATTCGGTCCTTATTTAGGATTCCTTCATTTAGCTCAATTTTTATAAGCATTAAAGGCAGACTGTTGTATGAAGTAACAATTTTAATTAAATACAGCGCTGTATTACGAAGTATATACGTATACGTGAAACATTTAAGATGCAAAGAGGAAGAGCATCTATTAAAAAAGAAAAAAAAACAGTTATTGTCGCCCCTTAATTGTCATTCGAGTTGCCGTATCGAACCAAGTGATGACTGAGAGTCACCTCTCAAGTGCAAAGGGTTAAATCCTTGAATCTATTATGGAAAAAAGCAAATTCGCGTGGTTTTATTATATGAATTTTAATTGGGACGTAAAGTAGTAGAAACTGTTCGAAATATCTTCAATGCTTTTGACAAATAAACAATAAACAATTAACAAAAAATCTTAAAGATGAGGAAGTTCACGGAATGTTTTCTGTGACAATATTCAACCGCATGTCTCACAAATGACTTTTAAACAATTAAACGCATTGAATTATAAAACTTTATCTCACTCAGTTTATTCTCTAGACCTCTCTCCGATAGACTATCACTTTTTTAATCATTTAGGCAACTTCTTACGAAAAAAGAATTTCAATAACCAAGCTCGATACGCTTTCGAAAAATTCATCTCCAGAATTCCAGAGTTTTATCTCACAGGAATAAAAACACTTGCTTCTTGCTGGGGGAAACAGCGCGAAAGCTAGTGGTTTTTATATTTGTTAATAAATATAATTTTTAATTGAAATATACGTTTTCAAATTCGATATTCAAGAACCACAATTATTTGTACACCAAGCTAAGAGAACATAATATGTTAATTTTGCCATTTAGATAGGAAACTACTACAGTCGTTTGCAACATTAGTCAGATACTACACGCATGCAACAAAATCCTATGGAAGAACTTTTAATTCAGTCGGTTACTTCCAGTCGGCAAGTTCTGGTAGCCTTTTCCTTCATCTCAAAAAAGGCCAAGTACACAATAAAATTATATTATGTTCCTCATAATATGTCAACGGTTCTTAACCATGCTGCGGCCTTTGGGCATTTTTCTCCATCATGTTTTCACTTCTTTAACAGGGAAAATCACTGACGGCTCGTAAAAATCGAAATTTTCTTTTTCATATTTTTTTTAATGTTTGTGATTTCTAAAATAAATCCTTAAAATATTAAAGTAAAATTCGCAAAAATGAAGAAGTTACAGAAATTTTACTTATATAGTATATAGTGATTAAGACTGACCTGTTTTTTAAATAATTATAATCACAGAAATGCATTACCAGAAAACGAAATTGCTGTCAAAACATCCCTCTATAGAGATCTGAGCAAGAAAGAATTATTGAAATAGGTAGGTTTCCAGTTAAAAGTTAAGTTAAATAATTTTAACGTTAGATCGTAGATAACTTGTCGCAAATCTTTATACGCGTTTTCTCGAAACCAAATTTTGTAATCTGAGCACATCAATACTTCCGTGAATTTTCATCCGATTTGCTTGAAATTTAGGGTGATAGTTCCTAATAATATTTTCATAAAAATATTAAATATGAAGATGACACAATCGCCCGTTTTCTATAAATTTTTGGAAGCCTCTCACACTGATTACTACTATGTTTACAATAATTAATATTTTTATATCACATTTTCAGAGAAAATGTGTCAAGAAATACACTTTCTGTGGGTATTAAGTATTGTTAGAAAGAAAAAGAATTAATTTCGCTAAAAATAAATCCCTGAAAATAGACTTTATATTCAACGGTCGCCGCGGTTTCCCCCCTTAAAAACTTCTGTCACTGTGGCACGCTTTTTCGCGTATTCTACTTGACATCTACCCGAATTCTATCTTCGAAGAATAAAAAAAACTGACAGAAATATGACGAAAGATCACTTTCAAAAACATTTTGATTTATTTTTTTTTATTTCAATCAATAATTTCTTTTCAGGAAATGCAAAAATCGCAAAATTAATTGCAAACCTAATAGGATCTAAGAAAGCTGTCTAGCAATTTAACGAGAAAGTTTGCAATCTTACCTGACCGAACCCGAAGTGACCAAAAATGGCATAGGTGTTGGACATGGACTCAAAGGTGAACTGCTAACTGAGCTACGAGTACTGCTTAACACAGAATGTGGGCACTGTGGTGGTCCAGTGTGTGCACCTGTAGATACATTTCCACCTTTGCTCGTGGAACGTCCTTTTAAGCAGGGGATTTTCGACCAGCCGCTTACATCTTTTCCTGACATACCTATAAACAAATACACATGTTGATAAATCATGTATCGATATTGTAGAACTATTCGAACAATCTGAATAAATTGATTAACTAGGCGTTTTTTTTTTACGTCGTAGGCAACTATTTTGTTTCCAATGGACAATTAATGTCCTTGTTCGCGTTGCCTGCGACACTCAGTCACTAGGACTTGGGATGCCACGAATCCTGGAGTCTGCAAGAGGTCAAAAGACAAGTAGGCCCCAATATTTTCGTGGTCAGTGGCCCACTTTACACGACAAAATCCAGACCTAACGGAGATTCCACAGGATTTCCAAACATTCCTTTGCCGCACACTTCTTCAGTCATTGTGCATTCCTTCCCTAAAACAGCGTATCTAGGGCGCAATGGGAAGCGGGTGTTAATGCATCGGAAAAAAACTGATTAGTGGAAAATCGATTTAGAAATCACCAATCAGGATGATTCAGCGAGTACCGCAACTTTCGTGGAGATGGGCCACTAAAGCTTTACATTCAGTCCTCAGCGAGAGGAGTAGTAGACTAGACCTCAGCAAGCGGTGTAATTGCATCAAGAGTATTAGGAGAACTTCAATTCTTACCAAGAGGACATAGTAAAAATTCAGATCTCATCAAAAGGAAATAGTGTCCAGTCTATCGTAGCAATAGTAATAAACAAACAATGGTGCCAATAAATCGATGTTATCTTTTTTTAACATCCTTCCCTACGTCATTAAGTTGCCGTCGCGAAAAGTTTTGCTACTAAACACGAACTCTTTCATTATGACATGGAATTAAAGGAACTTTCTCATTAAAATTTTTCAAACAATCAATTTGCTTCGTATTTTTATAGTACAGCATCTTGTCAATATTCACTAAAAGTTTAAAGATAAAATTCGTAACGGTACAGATTCTGCAGCAATAAAAACGACTGCTGAGAATGCAAAACAAGACTATAAACCCGTTTTTCTCGAAACATAACTTTACGCACGGTGAACACGCTCCCAAAAAAAGTTATCAAGTGATTGGAAAAATTCTTGCGGTATTCCTTCTGCTTTGAATTGGCTATCGCGTGAACCTAAACAGTGAATTTTTGAATAAACATTTTTTTGTTATTGACACTTTTATGCGCAAAGTTCATCGTTTTTTCTTATCGTTTTTGGTTGAACCTACATAAAACGCTGCCGTTTTGTTTTTCTTGTCTGAAAGTGGTTCAAATTACAGTCACTGACGTCAAGTTTAAAAAGTGTTTTCGGTTTCTCATTTTCAAAATCTTACGATGAGTTATAATGTTCACTGTTTTCACCCCGTATTTTATAAGCAATGCAGTGACCGCCATCTACAAATGGCACCACAACAGGTACCACAACAACAAAAATCTTTTTCGTATATTCGAATAGTGCACAAATGAAAGATAGCAAGCTTTTTACAATATATTAGACGCTTTAATAATAAAAAAAAATTCTAAAAATCACCTATGTTTTAAGTGATATGACGAGAAAGTCCCCTTAACTTTATAATCAGAAGAAACGCCAAACACTTAATTACTTTTTAAGTGCTTCGCCTCTCCTGTTCAACGATGATTGACCAGTATGACAAATATCATAATCTTATTCTTTCCATCAAGTGCCAAACGACAATGAACAGCTGGGATACAACGGATTTTCGATCATAATGGCAAATATACACGGTTTGTCCAGAAAGTTCCCGGAATAATTATGCAACTTCATAATTTTTATAGAGAATCAAATTTCATTAATTTATGTTTCTACCTAGTCTCCGGTAAATTTACAGCGTTCGAGAAGATTTTGAAATGCCCTAGGAAAGTCAGATTGTGGAATTGTTTTTAAATGTTGTGTAATAGTTCGTTGAATGTTAGAAACTGATTGATATCATGTCCCCTTCATATGAAGTTTTAGTTTTGAGAATAGGTAGAAGTCTGCAGGTACTAACAAGGGAAATCCGCGAACGGTCCGGCTTTGATTTTGATGAAACTTTGTACACTTATAAAGCAGCCAAAAATAATCGACACGTATTTTTTTTAGCTGCGGTAACTCGAGTTTAAGGGGTGAAACCACCCCTTGAAGTTTTGGGTCAAAACGGCTATCTCGAAAACGGAAAGACATACGAAAAAATTGTCAATGGGCGAGGTTAATGGTTTCTTATGTACAATAATATGGTGTTAAAACATTTAAAAAAATACAGTTTGTTTATAACAAAAAAAATTTATTAACATAATTTTTCATTTTATTGAAATTTTCATAATGACATAAAATGACGATAATTTTATTCCAAATCCATTAGCATATAACATTTTAAAATTGCCTCTTACAATTTTGCAGATTTTGATGATTTACATCTTGCGCGCACATCCACTATGGTAGTAGCCGTTTTAACTTTGATTTTAATGAAGCATTGTAGGCTTGCACTAAATTATACAGTAACAAGTAACAAGTAACAAGTAACAATGACAGTAACAAGTTTCTTAACAGCAATGAAAAGATTAATTGTTTTTATTACTCACCTATGACATCGTGGCAAAGGTGGAGCGATTTATAAATTATAAATACATACAGTGTGTATAGAAATTATTCTATGTAGTTTCGACAATAGTGGTACTCGTCGAAAAAATGTTTGAGACAAAGATTTCTTACACCATGCGCATTTAATTATTGCCACGTCACCGCAAATATGGCATCTTGGTTCATTTTCAACAGAATAGCAGTACTCAACAGGATTCTGGAATGCATTTGGTTTTTCATCTATATATCCGGATTAGTGTCCAGAAAAATTACCAGATTTGTAACCACAAATATGGTAAATCGAGAAGACGATATTCATTTGCAATGCAGTGCATTCGTGAATGAAGTAAAATCATATATAGCCCGAAATGAACCACTCAATGTTTACAATTCCGATCAAAGTGGTTTTAATTTGGAATTACATTCAGGGCGCACTTTGGCTGAAGAAGGTATAAAAATCGTAGAAGAAGGTGTTCAATCAGTGTCATCCACCACTCATAGTTACACCATCCAGCCAACCATTTCAGCTGATGGACAATTACTGTCACCATTATTTATTGTACTCAAAGAGAGTACAGGACATTTCGGGCCGATTGTGGAACAACATTTATTTCGCCCTGACAATGTATATCTTGCAGCTTCAAAGTCAGGAAAATTAACTACGGACCATTTCAAGACCTGGTTAAGAGAGATTTACTTCGCAAATACTGGGCCCACAACAGTTCTAATTCTTGATTCCTGGAGTGGTCACTGTAACAAGACAGTGAACGAAGTTACTCCCGAGGGTAAAAACGTAAAACTTTTTATAATACCAAATGGTGGAACAAAGAATGTTCAACCACTGTTGATGTTTACGGTTTCCGCACTTGGAAAAATTTCGTCCACCGATTTTCCGATATAGTTCCCATTTTAAATCACGACATTAATCTCCACGCTAGAAATAATATAATCAAACTTCAATCTTTGGTCCATAATCAATTTTCATCACCAAGGTTCCAAAATTTTATTAAATACTCCTGGTATAAATCCGGATATATAGATGAAAAACCAAATGCATTCCAGAATCCTGTTGAGTACTGCTATTCTGTTGAAAATGAACCAGGATGCCATATTTGCGGTGACGTGGCAATAATTAAATGCGCATGGTGTAAGAAATCTTTGTCTCAAACATTTTTTCGACGAGTACCACTATTGTCGAAACTACATAGAATAATTTCTATACACACTGTATGTATTTATAATTTATAAATCGCTCCACCTTTGCCACGATGTCATAGGTGAGTAATAAAAACAATTAATCTTTTCATTGCTGTTAAGAAACTTGTTACTGTCATTGTTACTTGTTACTTGTTACTTGTTACTGTATAATTTAGTGCAAGCCTACAATGCTTCATTAAAATCAAAGTTAGAACGGCTACTACCATAGTGGATCTGCGCGCAAGATGTAAATCATCAAAATCTGCAAAATTGTAAGAGGCAATTTTAAAATGTTATATGCTAATGGATTTGGAATAAAATGCTCGTCATTTTATGCCATTATGAAAATTTCAATAAAATGAAAAATTAAGTTAATAAATTTTTTTTTGTTATAAACAAACTGTATTTTGTTAAATGTTTTAACACCATGTTATTGTACATAAGAAACCATTAATCTCGCCCATTGACAATTTTTTCTTATGTCTTTCCGTTTTCGAGATAGCCGTTTTGACCCAAAACTTCAAGGGGTGGTTTCACCCCTTAAACTCGAGTTACCGCAGCTAAAAAAAATACGTGTCGATTATTTTTGGCTGCTTTATAAGTGTACAAAGTTTCATCAAAATCGAAGCCGGACCGTTCGCGGACTTCCCTTGTAAGTCGAGCGAGTAGGGTGGATGCACAATTGTCGTCACCTGTTTATTGGCCAAAAACTGACTCAGTACACATGAAGTGTGAGCCGGTGCGTTGTCGTGCAAAAAGAACCATTTGTGTTCTCCACTTCGGTACAAATTCGGCCGCAGTCGCCGGATCCTTTTAAAGAGTCTGTCCATTACTCCTTTATAAAACTCTCCGTTTATAGTTTGTCCTTGAGGTAGAAATTCATAGTGGATAATTCCGTTCCAGTCAAAAAATGCAATGAGCATTGTTTTCGTTTTCGATTTCACCGCTCTCATTTTTGCTGGTCTTGGTTCTTCCGGGCTTAAGCATGCACTGGTTTGACGTTTTGTGGACAGATCGTATTCAAAACACCATGATTCATCCCCGTTTATTATTGACTTCAAAAAGTTATCGTTGTTATTCGCCATCTTGATAAAATATTGACAAGCAGAGACACGTAATTCTTTTTGTTCTTGTGTGAGAAAATGCGGAACAAACTTAGCACACACTTTCCTCTTATCGAGATTCTCATGTAGAATGACATGAACTACTGTTATACTAATACATATATTTAATTCTTCTGCAATCATTCTATACGTTAAACGGCGATCTTTAACCAGAAATTCACGAATGGATTGCACATTTTTGTCGTTGGTGGTTGTGCGTGGACGCCCAATCTTTAGATCGTCTTCCAACGACTCCCGACCATTACGAAATTGTTCGTACCACTCATAAACAGTGCTTTTCGATAGATAATCATCGCTATAAGCTCTTTGCAACATATTAAATGTTTCTGAGGCTGATTTACCGCATTTGAAACAAAATTTAATAGTAGCACGTTGTTCCATCGTGACGAGGTTAGAAATTTGTTTTCAGTAAATCACGTGACATTAGGTGTAGATGACACAAAACACGATAAACCAATGATAGGGAACTACTGAGATTTGAATGAAGCTATTTCACGCGTTATCAACCCCAGAAGTCGAATAGTAACTTTAAGAAGAAATCATTCTGGGAACTTTCGGGACAAACTGTGTATGGGCGCTAACATGTGTCAGTTATACTTGACGTACTGTGACGTATAGACGACAACGACAAATAAAATTGTGCGAATTAATTTGTACATTTAATACAGTGATTACTTGATTACTTAAATCTCAAGGAAAAGGAAAAAAATCTTCGAGTTACAGAAGTTTTGACTTATTGAGTTTTCGAATAAGAGAGGTCCAAGAAATGAAAATTCGACTTATAAAGATTTTGGTTCAACGGTTTCGACTTGTGAAGGTGTAAAGAAAGACAAATTCAAGTTCTGAAGGTCAATTGTTTATTCTATTCCTATAACGAAATATATAACTTATGTACTATACATATACATACCTACATATATAAACATAATTATAAGACAAATTTTATGCTGAAAATACAACTTTTTATTATTAAAACATTTTATGATTTTGTTTTGTGCTAGTCTTTTAGTATGCTGTAAATCAATAGCGTTTAAAATTCATTTTATTACATATAATCCGGAGAAAAGAATAAGAACAAAACTGCGTTTTTGATCAAAACGCATGCACTGTCTATTTCTACAAAGAAATAAACAATTGACGATTGCAGAAGCGTTAATCCGATGGAATCGATTGACTGATAAGTAGAAGCAAACTTAGACTTGTAGAGGTCGGAATTTTTCTGAATTCGAGTTATAAAGATAGAATACATGTTAAACATTGGTACAGGCGAAGACGAGGGATTTTTGTTTTTAAAAAATTTTTATTTTACAATGCTTAACCGTTTGAGTGCCACGGACCTTTGAAAAAATTCAGTCGAAGAATGCCAAGCGGCGCGATCGCGCTTCTTTCGTCTTTTCTTTCCTTTACTCGTTTACGTTACTTTGAATTTTTAATAAATGAAAAAATTCTTTTTAACAACAGCTCGAAACTTACGAAAGCATGGATTTTAATTTAGTTGAACATCCATAGATGGTAACAGTAAAAACACGCATTGACAAAGTTCGGAAGTGTAGTTAGTTCGATTCTACAGACTTATTAGCTGGTACTTTTGGGCACTGAACAGGAGGAGCGCGATCGCGCCGCTTGGCACTCAAACGGTTAAAGACTGATACTATACTAAGGACTTCTTAGAATGATTCAAGAACGAATGATCCCTCTTGCTTCGTTTCCTATTCTTTTATATGCTTTGTTATCTTGGTTTTGTTTCCGCTGTTTATCTTATCTCTTGTTTATTTAACTTACTGATTACAACATGCGACAAATAATTCGAGTTAATGGAAGTTTTATTTCCAGTTACAGAGGTTTTTACAGTGGAGTGGAAGGAAATGAAGAAAATTTTCATCTTATAAAGGTTTTCGAGGTATCGAGGTTCGAGTTATCGAGCTATACTGTACTAAAAATTTAGAACTCATATACAAAACTGAACTAATCGTAGACTTCATGCGATTCGTACAACTACAAAACATTGAACTTAAACACTCAAATTAGAATAGAACTTTTTAACTCATATGATTATTAGCGTTACCATTTGTGTTAGCAATTAAAGAATAATGCTATTTGCTAAATATTTAGGCTTAATTTTCTAAATACTCTTGGCTGTGTGAAGCCAACACTGTATTTGCAAACTTTGTTCAGCCTGATATTTTTCTCGATTATGTTTGTTTATTGGTGACGTTAGATTTATCTTTGGACAGTAATACTATATAACATATAAAACACATTCTTATTAAACTTGTATACTATTTGCATATACACAGAGTTTATTACATTTGATTACGCCACAACATGTTGAAATGGAAGATATAAAAATGCAGAGGACAAGGCTCTTCCTGACGGACAAAATAATAACCTGATTATTGATCGTGTCATTTAATCTATATACGTGCACCAACAGGTGACAGTGTTGTTAAGATAAAATCAAATTTAAAATGAGAGAATAATATGCCTTTTAATGTCATATTGACAGCATAACTTCATGTATCATAAACGAAAACTCAATGTTTTAAGAAGTTCGGTGTGTTGAAGATTGTTTTAAAAAGATGATACAAGTTAAAGTATTTTCAATCATTTATATAAAAATTGATTAATTTAATTTAATAATATTACAATAATTTATAAATTCCCAAAATAATTATTGTAACATAACATTTAAATTCAATTTTTGGTCGATTAAAAATACAAAAGAATTTCTTTATTATATATTTTTAATATTTTATTAATTATATTAGCGTATAATTCAATCATTTACAATTAATAATATTATAGTACTGTAGCTAAATGATAGTATTAAAAAGATTTGGTGCTGATTATTCACAAAGGTCATGTTATTCAGTCTGAAAATTTAATTATTATATGTAATCTCCCTGTTGAAGCAAATGTGAACATTTTGATAATGTAAGAGAAGATTAAAGCATTAAAATCAATATTTACAAGAATTGTAATTGTAAAAGGCAAAATAAAATGATTCTTACAGAATTTATTCTAATTATTTATTCATTTATGATTAATTAATTTTGCTACCAAACTATATTATAATATTAAAGCCATCAAATTAAACATGCATATTTAGTATTAAATATTTAATACAAAATAATTTACTTTATTAGTAACTAGATTGCTATTATTAGCTAAATCTTTAAATTTCTTTAAACACATGAAATAATCTCTAATTTATGTTGTAATTATTCAGTAGATGTATAAAAATGTACAGAACCCTATTTCCTGTATTTTAAACATCTTATGAGAGAAGTTTCCTAGATGAGTAATTAATTTTAGAAGAATAACGGTTGAAAGTTATACTACTCTACCTATCAATAAGTGAAATGGAAAATTTGATATCAGCTAGAAAAATGTCCTACATCCCTAAAAAATGTCGTAAATGTGCCTAAATCCCCGTCATAAGCAGCTCCAAAAATGGGTATAAATAAAATCTTTTCGTAATTATTTTCACTTTTTGGATTTTTTCTAAATACACGTAACTAAAATAATTGGGAAGAAAGGTGCACAATAAATAAAAGATATGTATACCATACCCAAACGCAATTAGTGTTTCCGATGGATTTTTTATCCATGTTAAATAGAATAAAAAAAAAAAATGGTGACCTTGAAAATACCGAAAAAATAGCATTAAAAAATAAAGATATATCTTATATTTCATATCTTTAAATCCAACAAAGATATTCAGGTGTTCTGCTTCTTGTGACTCATCCTGTGTGTCATTATACAGGGTCAGTTTCCTAACATGACGACTTCAAATAACTCAAGTTATTTCTTGTACGGAAAAATGTTTCAAACAAAAGTTGCATGGTATCTAGAGAGACATACAATGCTGTAATCTGTTTTTTATTACCCCATTTTTTGTATCGAGATATTACGGTCACCTTCAGTTTTTTAAATAGAATGTCTAATATTTTTTTTCGAATGCGGATAACTCATCAAATTTGGCGTAAAAAGGTATTATATAAAGTGGGACTTAAAATCAACAATTACTAAGATATTTGTAAAATATCATGACCTGCCATCATAAATAAAGTCGTGTTAAGAATCACATTGACTGAGCGTATTTCCTAATAAAAGATTATTAATTTGAAAATATCTCAGTAATTATTCATTTTAAGTCCCACTTTGTCTAATACTTTTTTGCGAAAAATTTGATGATGTATCCGAATTCGAAAAAAATATTAGATGTTCCATTTAAAAAATTGAAGGTGACTTTAATATCTCGATAAAAGAAATGGGGTAATAAAAAACAGATTATAGCATTGTATGTCTCTCTAGATACCATGCAACTTTTGTTTGAAACATTTTTCCGTACATGAAATAACTTATGAGTTATTTGAAGTCATCATGTTAGGAAACTCACCATGCATATATACATATATCACAATATTCAATTAATTCTTACTCCAAGATAATTGATTACAGTAATAAACCTAACCTAACGTAAACACATATCCCACTGAATCAGACATACATTTTTCATTTAAATAAAATAAATAAATACATTTCACAAAGAAGCATTTTTTATCTTGTGAAAAAGAAGTTCATATAAGCCTACTATATCTGAATTATTTGTAAATCGAGAATTGCACAATTCTATGTCAAAAAGCAACACAAAGTATGACTCATCGCTTTGAATCGTCTACGAAATGATCCCATGCTAAAGAATCAAAGGTGCAAATTTGTGCATTAATTGACAAGATCTCTTGTGTACATCCCAGTTATACCCTACGCGTAATTCCTACTGACATCTATAAATTATTCATAAAAAGTATCGCTACGTGCTAATTTTACAATACTGTGTTCCGTGTTATGCGGAATGCTTACTAATAAAACCCTTGCGGTGGCAAATTACTAATTTTCTTAATGTCGGAAGTAGATACTCGACAAACAAACGATCAACCTTGACCATAGACGGTTCCAGGTTTTCAGCTAGTACAGAATACGAAACATTCTTTGTGGTAGTCGAAGTGAATGATAACACAAGTGGTTCTTTGCATTGTCGCATACGCTGCACTTATCCCTGACAAAGGCCAAGCCTTTCGTGCAGCCTAGAAGAGAAGTGAGTCGAGCTCTTAATGGTGCCCCCCCCCTCCCCCCTCTCCATCCCAGCCCCTCTCTCTCCTTTCCTTTCCTTTGTTCATACCGGATACTGTAATTTAGTAAATTAATTCTTGCACTTTCCTTTGCTAAAGAAATCTCATTTTCCGTTATAGGTACAGCACTTACACTTTACGTGAATTAAGGGAGAATGAGATTATAATTTTTTCCTCCAGCAGAAATTTAACTTATACATATAATTTGATAATTTTACACTTGATGAGTAATTTATTGATAAGTTGAATTATTTAATGATCGTAACGTTTAAAGGAAAACTTATTGAATCCAATTTTAATTTCAAGAATGATTAACTTTGTAGACGTGTACATATGAAGTGAGCTGATTTATATTTCCTACATGGTTAATAAGATTTAGAAATAATAGAGGAAAAAATTGAATGATTGCACAATTTTCTTCAAAAGGAAATCATTCATTAAGCGAGTACACTTAAGTTTCATTTTCTTATAAGTGAAACCATGTTTCTTTTCACAAGCATTAATTCTTCCAAATATTTTATGCACAAAAATATGAAAATAAAGTATTCAAGAAATTAATAATTTACAAGAAATTTAAACTTTTTAAAATCAAAGTATTTATTATTAATTGGTTTAAATGTGTCACTGTCGTGTAACACTTTTTTCATTGTTGCACAATAACTATCACGACAAATTTAACTCCATATGATTTTCATATTGTACAGAATTATTGAACAAATAAAACATATCTATGCTTATTACTTTTTGTATATGATTTAATGAAAATCAATTAAATCAAATTATACAAATACTGAAAAGAAGAACGAACATAATGTTATTATGACAAAACTGAAAACTCAATTTCCTATCATAGAATCATTTAACACCAGATATACTGTTGAAATTAAAAGGGAATTAATAAAATAAAAGAAATATTTCACCGTGAATTAATAAATAATTTTAATATAGGGAATTTTTCCTTTTTGCCAATTGCATCGTAAAAATCGAAGAATGTCAAATACAGAATGATCGTGTACAACGTTCACGATGTGTCTTTAAAAAAAAAACAAAAATAAGTTAACGAAACAACATAAAACAGTCAGTTGATGGTAAATAAAGATAGGCAAATACGCGACCAAGAGTAAAAAAATTCTACTTTAGTTTTACATTACTTTTTTATTAATTTGCAAAGATATACATGACGCATATACATACGTACATGGAATATATATTTTAAAGTTCGGAAAAAACCAGGTTATATCGAATCAACGTTAATCCGGGTAGTGTTAGACGTGGTTTTACTACATTGCAGTGAAACATTAACAGTAATTTATAATTTCAAATGGAAGAGTTCGTGATTTTTTCTAAAAATCTGAATCAATAAGCTGTCAATATTACAAAGTATTCTCGCATAAATTTCGAATATACTTGAACAGTAGTAACTGCTACGAATTCTTAAATTTGTAATCTCTTCATATTTATTGAACAACCTGTGAAGACAAACTCATTTCTTCAAAATTTCATTCTACCATGAAGTTATCGTTGTTTTGCAAATTAGATATACAGAATACGAACATAGCTCATCACTATCCCACAGTATTTAAGGGAGTAGAACAATAAAATTTAAATAAATGGCCGCAACATTCTATCCTATTTGCAGTTAGGAAAAACTGGAAATAGTTAGGAATAGGTACTTTGTTTTTACTTGACTAGTAGTACTATTTTCGGTGAGATAGAAAATTTGCGTTCTTAAACTTAAACGCGTTTTTCTCAGAGTGAGAGGATCGTGTTTTTCAAAATAGTGTACAAAATATCTCGAATTATTCCTTATCAATCACATTGAATTTTTACTACTACCTTTGTTGTAATGTATAGTTTTATGTTATCGACCATCGTTTCTTTTTTAATTTTTTCATTATTTTGCAAATATGGCGGCCTGTGCGACATTCACGGTACGACAAGATAAGGGAGGTCCGACGCGCAAATTCGCAGCGAAGATATCAATTGTGGGCGTCGACATCACCGCGTACGTGTCGCTGGCTGTTTTTGGAACACGGCGAAGGAATCGAGTTTCGTTTTGGGGACAGCCGGGCCAACGACGGTTTTCGGCAGTCGGTCGTCACGCGCCGAAAAAATGTAATCTCCCATTACCCACATAAAATATATACGAAAAATTAACAAACCTTTTGTTAATTAGGTTTCTTTTTTAATTTTTTCATTATTTTGCAAAATATAAACGAAAAATTAACAAACTTTTTGGTCGATATTCAGTCACTAAAAGGTCTATAGCAGAATAAGCATGGGTAAACGGCCCCTAAGCCATTTTTGAATTTTGTTGGCTGTTAAACAATGCTTTGTGTCTGAAAAACTATTTTGCAAAATTTCAGATTTTTATCCCTTCGTTTAAGGATGATATGAAAGTAAAACCCCTAAACTGTTTTATTTAATTTCTCAGTTATTACTTACGATATGTAAATGAAAAAACACGTGTAAAAGAGTTACAGATCAGCCTTACTTAAGATATTTTTTGCAGGATTGTAAATTAATTATTAAACGTAGAAAAAAATAATTAATTTTTTGGAGATTTTTTTGCAAGTAACCCTTACAGTGCCCACCTTAAAAATAAATCACAAATAACGCTCTGTTATCAAGTTATTATATGTAGAAGTTTCAAGTTGCTCAGCTACGGGCAACATTGTTAAACAATTTAAATAATATTATGAATATGTACAGTTTCTTGAAAAAAAAGAGTACTTATCCCAAGACTGAAAACGTGTTACTTAAGTGCGACTAGGAAAGAACGATTGTGGTCTATTTGAGAAATCGAAGTGTAAATGAGTACCTGATATTAATGCGAGGCCGAGCAAGGTGAGTTCTGGAGCGCGACGCAAGAGTAGTCAGCGGGATTTCGAAAGGCGTCGCGAACATACAACTTGTCCAACGACATTCAACTGCGTACATAAAACTTTGTTTAAAATACACTTACAGTCAAGATTTGTGAACGTACTACTAATGTTTACACTCATCCTGATCTGTCCGAGACGCATTTTCTGACAATTCATAATGTTACAGTTTTCTTCAAATTCTTTAACTATGTTCCGCCATTATTTTAAAGCTTTTATACTCCATAACAAAGCATTATTTGTGAATTTTTTTAAGCTGGCTACTCTAAGAATTATTTGCAAAAACTACCTCCAAAAAATTAATTATTTTGTTCTACCCTTAAATATTTTAAGCAAAGCGTGTGTGTGTGCGCGCGCGCACGTGTGTGCCTTTGTGTGTTTCATTTAAATATCTTAAGTAATAACTAAAAGAATAAATGAAATGATACAGTTTAGGTTTACCCTTATATCTCCCTTAAACGACGGGTTCGAGATCTGAAATTTTGCAGAATGGTTTTCCAAGCTAGAAGAATTGTTTAGCAGCCACTACATTCAAATATCTGCTGCTTTTTCTAATTTTCACAAAAACTGAAATATGGGATTATTAATATTAAGAAGGTGTGTGACATTTTTGAGATTTTCGTAACAACTATTTCGATTTGTTATAATCTTGTACTCCAGATTGACATGCAAAAAAGAAGCTGTTCTAAGCAGATATTTACAATCCTTTTTATTGCTCACTGATCGTCTATATTTTTGGCCCGTCACTACGTCCTAACCCCTTAACATTGTTTCTTCGGCACATCACCAGTTACGATCTAGCATTACCTGCCGTAAGAAGTTTTCTCACAAAAAGAGAAAGTAAAGGAAGGCAAAACGACAGCACACGGAATAAGTTCACAGTATAGCAATGAGACGAATCGGCCGCACAAAATCTCTGTAGGTAACGTTAACGAAATCTCGAAATGATGAAGCTTCCTCCAATGCAAGCGAAACTGAAATGTATGTATATAACTTGCTACGTATGTATATGTATGTACATATAACAGTCTATGAACTGTGTATGTTCAACTTTGTATATCCCAATACTAAGTCCGGTCTATTATGGAATGGAAAACTGCGATTGAAGTAGAACCTGTTTCTGATCGATCCGAGTTCACCAGGGTACTACAATACTGGATTATCGAGGTTTTTAATTGAATTCTATGTAACCGGATTGCCGTGAATTGTAGGTATAACCCGGGCAATAATATAATGAGGTCCTGAACTAAACTCTTCAAATGGCGGTTTGTACCGATTGATATCGGAGCACTTATAAGAGGAGGTTCCTAACTATATCACTCCATTTTAATGATCTCTTGTAAGATGATAGGATACATATTACACTACTTATAAGTATTCGAACGCTTTTGCAATTTCAAAACATAGGATATTCAAGTCGCTTTGGAAACTATACAAGCTTCTAACATTTTTTCCGTAACTCGGCGACGGTCACTGTAAACTTTTTAAAGCCGAATAATTCACACTTCGATTCATCCATCCAAAAAACTTTCATCTTTTCTTTTTTAGTTTAATTTTTATGTTTTTTAGCCCACAGTAACCGTTTGATTTTATTACTTGATTTTCAGACCGCGACTCTACCCATGAGATCAGCCTCATTCAAACGCCGTTTCACCGTTAATACTGACACAGGCTTCTTCCTCTGCATATTCAGCTGTCTAGTGATTTCCACTACACAAAGCGTTTTATTTCACTTTTTTTTTTTTTAGCTCTAATAGACAGATCCTCCTGTTGACTTGTGCATCTTCTTCATCGAGATTTTTTACAGTTCTATAAATTGTTAGTAACTTCCTTCTTTTTGATTATACTCCACACTGTACTTTTTAATATTTGGAATTTATTGGCGATAATATCAATAAAATACCCTTCGCAGCGGAGAGTATACACTGCTGTACGCGTGTCTATCGAAAGTTCTGTAGTTTTCAGCATTTTATATTTAAGACTTTTCATTGTAGTGTACGAAAGATGACTCTGGCAGTAAATGACGTATCTCTATATTTATACAGACTTAGGTCATAAAACCTTTTATTCTGGTATAGCTTCACTCTGGTATTAGTAAAAAATGATAAAACAGGGCAATAACTGTAAAAAAATTTAGTTAAAGGAAATAAAATAACGGAAAATTCTCAATATAATACTGACCCAATAGTAGTCACAGGTATAGCAGGGGGTAACAATCCAGTACTAAAGATTTAAAGGAGATACAATTATAATAAAAATATTGTGCACTGTTTAAAAAAAGAATCTATGCAAAAAATAGTGGGATGAGCACCAAAGAGCTAAAGTGAAAAGGGGTAAAGTTTTGCCTTTGAAAATAGGAGTACGATATGTGTATCGTTCAAATTAAAATGAGCGTTACTATATCTAATGATATATGCGAAATATTATCCGTAGTTACTCGATCGATTTAAAAATATAATTGCTTAATGTTATGTACCTAGTTATATACTATGAATATAAACTCAATTAAACAAATTTCCATATATACAACTAGAATTTCATAATTATTTTATTACTGTTCCATAATGAATTTTTAAATATTTTTCTCTAACAGATTACTAATATTAAAAAAGATTGACATATTATCTGTTGTTGTTAAGATTTAAGAGAAAAGCTAACAAAACGATCTACTTGAGCGATAAAAATATCTCTATACACTCTTATTCATTTGTCTTAGTTATCGGTTGCCATAGAAATATGCGGGATTCTCCGTTTTATAGGTCATCACAATCAGTCAATTTAATAAAAAATAAGATGTGGAAGTTGTGTTGGGGCTTTGACCGACAGCTCTATTCAAAGACCCGTTAAATTTTATACGTGATGTACCGACTAGTGATTGAAATGTATTTGTCAATGGACTATATTACTAAGGTTCAAACTCTGGACTTATTTGCGAAGTGCAGCATGTAGACAATGTTGCAATATTTCTCGTTCAAAGATATCTACTGGCGCCTCCCTGTCTCGATGACGCGGAGACTTCACGAAACGGCAAAGAAGCTGATTGGCCTTTCCTAAATTTTGGCGTTTACCAATCAGCTTTTCTCCAATGCATTTGCTCTTTCTCTCAGTTCATCCTTAACGCGCTGACTTAGGGAGGGATACACAATAACCGGAGAGGGCGTTCGGTGGACGGCTTCGTGGAATCCTGTGGAACCTCCGCGGGGCCTGGACTTCGTCATCCCCAAGTGGCCTACAGCTGACGACATGAAGCCACTTTCACTTTAGCCCTTTGGAGATTCCAGGATTTATGACATCTGGGGTCCTAGAGCTGATTGCAGGCAACGCAGTAAACGCTCTTTGTTTCCTTCGAACAAAGTCATTGCCTGCAACGCGCGACTGTTGGATATCATGCCATAAACCCTATTACCGGATATGCCTAACAAGTTGCAAAACAAATTAAAGTACCGGTTGCAATTCGCTGCATCATTAGTCCGTATCACCGTGTATCGACAAATTTTGTTTACTTTCGGTTTTGCTTAGAAATTACGTGTAATAATCAAAACAAAAGATAATATTATCTATTTATACAATAAATAAACTTAGAATAGTTTATTCAACTTTATTAATTAGTATAATAATGATGAAAATAATCGAAACGTAACAGCACATCGCAAATAATCACATTTAAAAACAAATTCTCTTTAAAATAACGTAGATAAACGTGTAATTCGTCATTTAGATCTTTTTTGTTCCCTTTACTGCCATTGTAGATATTCATATGGGAAAATGTCGGCCAGTATATCTTATTATTGAATTATTGATAAATGATATCACTATAATCTTTTTATTTTTTAATATGTTTTAAATATTTTTTTAAATATTTAATTAAACATGAAAAACTCGATTCTTTTTAGTGTTTTTAATTTGGAGAGAAGTGAATATCCTCACGAGTGGATTATTACGTGCTGGATGATAGGTGACAATCATCATGTGGGAATTATTTCGCTTGCGGATGCAAATGAGTTAGTAGCTACACATGACCAAGAAGTTTATTTTTATATGTCAGAGAAAATTCAGAATTAGCAAACGCAAGAGCCATTCTCTACAAGTCGTAAGTATAACGCTCACTCTAGAATTTCCAAGTTAGGAAAGTTGGTTGTATGGTACTGCGGTTGAAGAGTTGGACCTAAGGAGTGATCGATCCTAATGGAACTCACAATCAGACGCTTCGGTGTCACGGAGTGGCTTTACGACGTGTCATTACCTGTTAAGGGTTAGTGGATAGGCACCAGAAAGACGTGTAGCTCGTAACAGGGGCTCTGCGACTACAAAGCACTTTCTAGGACCCAATTCTTGAGTATTAACCTCTTAGCTATGGTTGGAATTTCCGCGGACGGCAATGTATGTCTGTACGGCAATGCTTGACGCGGATTGCACGTAAATAATATAACACTGCGATTTGTGTTTGATTTTTTCCACTATGCAATTACGTTAAGACAGAGTTATAAATGAATAAACTACAATCTTCTTATAGATTTTCATTTAAAGGGTTTGAAAATAGCATAACAAGATATTATTAGAGGGACCACAAAGAAACCCATTATTTTTTATACTTGAGTTTGGGGCCAATCTATGGTGGTACTGCAATGTAAGCACCTCTTTTTGTGGTTTGTTTTCTTTTAGTGCTCATTAACTTTACTCTTCAAGACATAACTGTAATTTAAGGTTAAGCCTTAAAATGTCAAAGCCTGTTGACGAGGTGCGCATTAGGCATATACAGTCATTGATCACCCATTAAAAAATGCATGAGTTAAACTAGAAAGTTCTTATAAGGGAACACCGCGAACGCGTACTTACGGATTTGAATGAAACTCGGTGGGTTTATAGAGTGATCCAAGACAAGAATAATTGTATGTTTCATTCGTACCTAATCGCCCTTTAAAGATGTAAAAACTAACCTTAAAGTCAAATCGGCCTTCCCACTTCTTCGCGTATATCTCTTAAAGTACAAAAGATAGAAAAAAATGTTTTAGGTAAAAGTTTAATGATACAATAAGCGTTATGAACTTACATTCAGAAAATTTAAAAAAGTCTTTCTTCTTGAAACAAAATTTTCTTACGTTATTTTAAAACATCTTTACATTTTTAGAATAATTAAAAATATTACGTGTTTTATTCTGAATTCAACCACGTATACTAATTTTACTATGCACCATTGGCTTATGCAGATATATGACGAGATCTACACCGTGCGCGCGATTGCGCGCAGACAACACATAGTAAGTTACATGTTTAGATTTCTTCTTTTCGTTCCAGGCCATAATATATAACGATAACAAACACAATAACATATTCGAAGATATTAAAATGTATTAAATACATGTATGTTAACTGTACTTGTTTTGTATAAGATTAATCATTTGATTGTGAGTTTCAAGAACGCTATCGCATTCCCCCGATGCTCTACCACAAACTTTAAAAAGTGCTATCGCACTTCTGTGTTTTCAACTGTATAATCGATTATTGGTAATTTTGCACGGCTGTTTATTAACAGTTATTATTCATTTATATCTTATGCTTTGTAAATCGTATAATGTTATTTGATAATTTAAACAATAAAATTGATAAAACTATGAACTGTTTCGTACCATATATAATTTCACCAAAATTCCTGATAGATTTTTCATGTACGCGCGCATGCAATTCTTCGCACTCACAATATTTTATTTTGCAAAAGCTACTGTGGGAGACAGAACCGTTAGCCTGACGGTTGAAATCAAGACAAAAGCGTGCTTTGTTTCGCCAACTGATCGGATACATATGTTTGTCGCTCACCAGTGTCAGCGACCTACGCCTAAACAAATCCGAAAACGGGTAATAGGTGAGTGACCGCGGAAAGTAAGTGCGAGAAAAAAAGAATGTGTGTGTGAGGGAGAAAAGAAAGTAAGGTGCGATAACCACGAGAATTGGTGTGTAAGCGAATGTGTGTTATAATTAATATACAAAAGATGAGAGACACAGTAAGGAATACAGTGAGAAATACAGAGCGATACAGAGAGCGACAGAGAGTCAGCGAGCAGTGAGTTTAATTAGCGAGTTATATTTTATTAAATAAAATTACCTACACCTGCACGTGGGATAATTATTCTAATTGATAACGAAAACCTATCCCTAAATTACTTCTATCTTTTGATAATTATGTTCCTCTGTAGATATACAAGGTTAATTAATCAAGCTATTTTTAATGAAGAAAATGTACCTTGTATTAATTGTAAGATATTTTTCTTATCTTTCTGTCTCTTTATATTATAAATATCCAATCTTCGCCACTGGGATTCATTGTCAGTGTCACTGGTACTCTTTCAACTGTACGTAGCATTAGTTATCAATAAAATGTGTACATAAATCCAGCAAACGTAATTAATTTACTAGTAACAGCTCTACACATATCCAATATACCACCATCTCCTGTTAATCATAGGAAAGTCACAATATCGGAAATCATAGATACTATGATACTTAATAGTACGAATGACGTTTCGTTTACAAACGACTATGTTATGACCCCGGAATATGAAGATCTAATACGACATCAAGAATGTGAGTTTGTTCAAGATGATAATATCCAGGAAAACGAAGAATTTACTAGCAATTAATTTGATAACAGGTGTGTTCTAGGTGAAAGTGGTAACGTAGATTTAAGTTATAAAACTCGAATTAAGTTTTGTTAAACAACTGTATCAATGAGAAGAAATGTTAGTGAGAGGTGATACATACAGAGAAAAGATATTATTAATCATGAAGTATGTACTGGACAAATTTCAGGATGCTATCGATCAGGGTTTATTTGTGCATGACATGGATATAAAACAATGGGCACTAGAAGCAAAGAAGGGCGTCGATCTTCCAACATTTAAAGTTAGTCATACCTGGATCATAAATTTCAAAAAAGCGCACAACATCGTTTCAAAGTTACAAAATTCATCAGTCGTTATGTACAGGAAGACAAGCAACATTTACAAGTGACATTCACCGAATAATGTTTACAAGGCTGATAAGATCGGATTTAATTTGGAAATTCGTTCTGACCGTACGTTATCGTACCGTGGTGAAAAGACCATAGAAGTATCATGCAGTCAGTATCCTCAAGCACATATAGTTATACGATTCCACCAACCACTCCCGCGAACGGTCAGTTACTGTCACCCTTATTTATGGTATTAAAAGAAACTAGTAGAGAATTTGGACCCAGGGCAGAAGAAAACTTATTTAGACCGGCTAATGTGTTTGTTACTGTTTCAAAATCTGGGAAGTTAACATTGCACCATTTCAGCATTTGGCTTACAGAAGCCTTTTTACCAAAGACTAAATCTCAAAGTGTTCTATTACTTAATTTGTGGAGTGGCCATTGTCCTTCCACTTTTCAGCAAAGTGTTCCGGCTGACAAAGAACTTACTGCTGTTACGTTCCGAACAAAATTTTATTTTTTGTTTATTATTATTTTTCTTCGTCGACTGAAACCAATTCGATAATGCATATCGCATTGTGGGAACTCCCTAATCGAAACGGCGACAGTCTTTGACGGTATACCATATAGTTTTCTTCGACGAAATCGCGGCTCAGTTGTTTGTGTTATACACTCCGTTCTTAAGAATCAACGTGGTCCTACGTACGAAATGTTTAGACGCGCCGTAAATTATGTTACTCCGATATACTGAATGTCATAGCTCCAATATACCTCCCAATAGCGTAGAATCCATTTTTGTATACCGAATGCGTATGAATTCTTTTGAGATTTGTATATATAGATATATTTAGGTATTAAATCTTTTGTCAAAAACGTACTGAAATCATAACGATACACCGCTACCTCAGAATATGCATGGAAAGAGAGAAAGGTAAATTTCTTGAAATTCTTCATAGTTAATTGAGCACCACGCCAATGCTTTGCATTGTGGGAAGTCCCTTGGTATGCGTGCTTTTATTTATCCTGCTTGATTCCGAAAGACGACACCTCCGAAGAGGTTCAACCGAAATCTTTTATCTAATGTAAATTAAACATCCGATCCAGCAAAGTAACACGCAAGTCCTCACGAGTGAAATTTATAATCAATTCGAATAATAGTATTTATTCTTCTCCTTTTCTGTGCATAGTAATTACTATCAGAAACTATATTTACATCGTCGGTCATCCATATAAATTGTACCACGAAACCACAAATTAATAGTAAGCATAAATTGTAATGTGTGAAAAATTCTCAATTTTATATTATATTCTGACCGGAAAATCATGTTATATAAATTGCCATAGGAAGCTTGATAATTAATATCTGGTATCAATAGTTGTAACAGTAATAATTGTTAGATCGACAGGTATGTGGTATGAGTGTGAATCAAAGAAGAAGTTGGAAGAGTGGTGGAGGGTACTCAGTTAGAAAAAGAAAGAACGAATTAGTCAAGGATAGAGCCGTATGCACGCCTGCGACTCGGTAGAATAACGAATCATGGGTCCTCACGCATCCACCTCGTAGCCTAATTCGTTAGGCGTAATATCAACGCAGTGTAAACAAATCTGGACAAGGCCCGCTCTGGTCTCGTTCGGAGGTGCGAAGCTGCGACACTCTTCGATGTACAATCGCGAGGTGCGTGTCCGAGGGTCCGTGAAGTGTTAGAGCAGAGTTTTGTTGAAGTTTGTTGAAGTGTTAACAAATTAGGCAAAAAGGACTCAAATCTTCACGAAACAGTTTATTTAAATTTTATTTCATTTTATTTCATTTTTATTTAATATTTTAAAGCGTTAATTAAAAATAATTACTTTTGTGTTTTTCTTTTCTTTTATTTTATTCAGTTCATAAGTTTAAATATTATTATCATAACTTTTCCATCTATCAAAATCTCATTCTAATACACACATAAAATTGCAATTCAGTAAGAAAGCAAATCTACCGAGTTTCAAAGGCTGTGTACGACATTCTTCCTCCGTACAAAATCTAAGACTTCCATATTACATAATACATTGAACAAGGTCACGGTTTTACAATAGTTTTGGTGAGTACTTTCAATTTCTCTTCCAATGTTATTGCATCAGAGTTCCGGCAAGTAATTTCCAGTAGTCACTAATGACTGTGGGGCATCCCTCACTGGGTATTATGCTGTTCGTGTGAACGTTTCTTATTTTCGCGAAATTATAACATCTCAAATCCGACACTCTCTAAATTTATAAAAGAACCGATCGAATACATTTGTACTGATATAAAATCTTACTAAAGAAGTTCGAATTGAATCATATTGATATATTGTTCATTACTGTTTATACGGACATAGCCATACTATTTTTATTTTATAGAATATATTCCACTATATGCAAATTCAACACATAGTTTATTTATTTAAAAGTTTACCTAGAACCAATCCATCGTAGAGACCGTACAGTACTAAAGTACCTCTGATCCCCCAAAAATCTTATCCCATTTACTATTTTATTGATATTTAATATATTGTTCAATTTGGCCATACTCCACGTCGCGTGCGCTTATTGCAAGATACTAACCCGCTCAGACACACGTATACCTTACAATCACACTCACACACGCTACACTTACACCACACACCTCCGAGCATACGCGCGCACGCCGTCAATGCAGAGTCGATTGAAGCAACATAGTTGTTTCCCTCGAATACGTAACACTGCGTTAACCATACCGAAAGGAACAACAGGTTTGATACAACCGCTGGATGTTTTTGGTTTACAGATATGGAAAAATTTTGTAAAAACTTTTTCAGATTGTCAAAAAAGACACGTAAAAATAGCTTAGACGAGTGTCCATATCATAAAGCCAAAAATTTGTGTGTTACTCTTTGTACTCTGAACTTTTTTCCCATGGGGAAACCAGCAAAATCCGTGATATTTTGAAGAAAAAATTCAAAAAAAGATAATATATACTCAAAATGAAAATAGATCACTTTATTAATGTAAATAATATGGTAGTTAGTGTAAATCACCATTGGAGTTAATGAAAGAATAACGTGGTGAGTGAGACTCGCTGTTAGAATGCAAAGGACTAAAGTTGTATATAAAGTGTCTCACGCAACAGGACGGAATTATATCTTTAAAATTGTTCAAGTTAGGAAAAAATGTAAAAAAGGACAAATGGTATTGTACCACTCTTATGCATTCTTATGCATCTCTTCTTTAAATGGAACTATATACTTTTTCCTTTTTATAAATCGATTTTCTGGATCATTCTGCATATAAAAATGTTATTGTAATGAGATTGTAAACTAAACAATTTACGAGATATTTCAGCTTTTTTTGCAAATTTATACATCATCATCTTAAGGGTTCGCTGTAACTACTACTTGTAATTACGAATTTTATCTTAGCCAGCTTGCTAATCGAATTACCGCACTTTAAAATTACAAACAGTAATTCCATTTCTACAATAGAATTAATTTTAATTGATATAATTAATGTAAAAAGTTAGCGGGTGAATAAGCGAAAACTTTCGAAAGAACGTAACAAATTTTTGCTGCTTTTTAGAAAGCTTTCAATATTTTCTAGATTCAAATATGCTGCCATGAGATACCCTTGCAATTTACTAATTATGCAATAATCATTTGCTTATACATAGTTTAATAAAAAACTCTGGAAAAATTTATATAATCTTTGATGGTAAAATAAAATTATAACTTTTATCTCGTTTATAAAAATTTGTATTTTAGATTTTCATTTCCCAATGGCTGTGTATTATTTGTCTTGGCAGAAATATTTAGTGAAATATCAAAGTAAATGTAAAATATAATATTTTAATGCCTTTTCAGACATAGGAATTTTATGCTTCATCCTGAAAGCAATTACTATTTAATATAAAATAAGAACAATCTTCCAATATTCTTCGCTTAGATATTATTTATCGATGAATTTACTTTAATAAAAACGAAATATATTAATTTTCATAATGTACATTATTGGTCAACGAAGAATTCTCAATGGCAATGACAAATTGAATATATACAAATATCTCTGGTGCATTTTTCTTGTACAATATTTTACGTTTAAGTTCATGTCAGTAGAAAAAGGATTAGTACTTTAAAACTCTAAATAAAAAAATAAAAAATAAAAAACAGTTGAAATATCGAACTACGTATTGTATTTGTAGTACCTATTATAAATTTAGTATAATTTACAAATAAATGTACTATTTCAGATTTTTTCTCTTCTACGATCGCATTACCATTGCGATGTTCGTTGTTTAATCAATATCCATTTATTACCTAGTAACACTGGAGTTGTTTCGCCCGTAGTCAAATGAGAACGAAACATATCAAATCTTGTCACTATGGATATGACAAAGACCGTAACACAGTGCAAAACGATATAACAAATATTTCAATAATTCGCAGAGAAATAAGCCAATAAATTTAAAAATACCGTATTATTCGAATATTGAATTTAATATTATACTGTTGCATATGAAACGTCGTCGTTGCCGTTCTGTGTAAATGTTTTAATGAAACTTCAGATACATTATGTTTCTGTGAAAAATAATGTAGTGTCAGGGCCTTCATACCCATCGAATAGTAACAACGAGGAAAAAAAGAGGGCACCTTGAATATGGGCGCATAGGGGTCGCGGCTTGCTGTGCCGGAGGTCGTGGGTTCTATTCCCGCTTGAGTCCTCGTATTTCTCATCTGTTACTACAATAATGTATTCAATCAAAATAATGTTCACGCAAGATACTATACCTTCTCAACAATTAAAACTACTTCCATTATTTCAAATTTATAAAAATCATTAACCACTGAATGCTACTTTTACAATCTTTTTATTTTGCAATAATTTATTTGTTACAAAAACACTGCACAAGTGTTTAAAGAAATAGTAGTCTGTAAATAGGAGAAGATATGATAAAAGTTCGTATTCTTTACCCTGAATTATTTTAAATAACTTTCTTAAAACGTTATCTAGTCTTCTTGATTCATTCTCCAATGAAATGTCACTAATTACGAATTTTATATATCATCGTTGAACCATTTTAATATTTATATAATTTTCCAGTATGCAAGACAAGCGAAGCATGTGAAAGCCGTAAATTTTGTGCGAATACGACACTCGCTACATTTACTTTCGTAAGCCTATTGCAACGCATTTTTTCAATGTGCAGAAACTTAAAAATGTCCTCCCTTAACTTTTCGGAAACAACTTCAAATCAGTCACTTTAACAACGGTTGAGAGAGCACCTCAAAGCTATCACATATTTTAGATACATTTTTATCATTCTTTAGATATTTATTTTAGTATTTTTTAGTTCTGTAAGATTTCCCTTTCCGTGAATAGCTTTTCTTTCAAAGGAAACACAGGATTCTTTGTTCTGAAGGACAAAAATACAGGATTTATTTTATTTCGGTTAGGATAAATGGTACAAATTTAAGCGAATACAATTAAATATTCCGTTAAAATTCCTTGCTTTCGGGCGTCCGGCTTTAATTAGCCGTACTCTCCCGTTACCATTCTAATAACTCGGTGAATTGTTTGATCGTAATTATTGTGAGCAAGTGTCTAGGTGGCCTCCTGTACTCTACCCTTTGAAAGGCGACCGGCGGATCTTCCAGCCGTTCTCTCTATTCCAAGGGCGACCCAGGTATAACCCCCGTACTCTCCCTTCACAACATTACAAAGCTACGCGTATGATCGGAGAGTCCGCCCGTGCTCCCCCTGGAAGGCGACCGGCGGATAATCCAGCCGTTCTCTCCATTCCAATGGTAACCCAGGTGTAGTCTCCTTACTTTCCTGTGCTGTGAAGGCGTTCGAAAGCTAGGCTTCGAACTCTCCTCTCTAAAAGGCGACCGATGAATACCTTCGTTCTTTCCCTTCAGAGTACAGCATGGAATGCTCCGCGTGGGTTCGCTCGCGATAATTATATTCGATCGTTGCTAATGGCGCGAGGCTCATCAACATGGCGTGTTGCTACGCGGTCGCCGCGAACCGCGATCTCGACCGATCTAGAACTTTCCATCGTGCCGCGATTATTTGAACGACGACAAGAACAGACATCGTCCCCTCTCGTTTACTCTCGGACATAGGAATTTATCGACGCTCGCGGGTTGTTACAGTTCTAATATTTATAATTATCGTAATTAATAATAATAATAATAATTGCCTTAGTATCATAAATAATGCTAATAGTAACTTTATTATGATTATCGTTGTGTGTGTTTTTATTACCAGTGCAATGTGCGTAATTAGTAATATTACTATTGGCGCATTTCTGTATATTATGGAGCCGCATGTATTATAATAGAATATAATTACACAATTTAAAATTCATGAAAAAATAACAAATTACTAGAAGCAAGTGGACAGGCAGGACATTTACAGAGCATAAATTAAAATGACAGAGTGTGCAAACATCAAATTGGTGAGTAAAAATATTATCGGTGTATTTAATATCGGAACAGTTGTTCCTTATATAAATATTTTAGTGGATAGAAATCTCACTCCCCCCAAAGAAGGTTCGGAATATTCTGAAGATTTCCTCCATGTAAAAACAAAAAAAAGAAAAAAAAAAGAAAAGAAGAAATTGTGGAAATAGGTCCCCTAAAGTGCTCGCTACATAAACGACTTTACTTGGTTCAGATCTGCCTTCGAATCAGTGGATTCTTTAGGTTCTTCAAACCTTGCATTTCTTTTAATCTTGTTGAACTTCGATCTCAGTAAAGCGATAATTGCAGCAAAAGTATGGTATGTAGCACTATCTTATTGAAAACACATTTCAGACAAATCAAGTCCATCCAATTTACATCAAAGGAAAAGTGAAATCATCGAACGGTAACGCTCACCAGTAACAGTTGTAGAATACACCTGCTTCATTTTCAAAATAATAAGGGCCAATGACCCCACAGTATAAAAAAAAGAACACTAAACAGTAACTTTCTTTGAGTACAGTGATTGCTCGACTACTGATTGAGAATTAGCATCTCCCCAAATTCGACAATTGTTTTTATTGACAAAGCCATCCATCCAAAAATGAGTTTCATTAATGAAGATGTTTTGAACAAGAACTGAACCAGAACTGAACAAGAGCTTTGGTAATAAATTTTCATAATTTCAACGTGTAGAGCAACTGAATATCTATCCATGATGATATGCCAAGCACTATTACGTGCAAATATCAGGTGACTCTGACAACTGAACACCAACATGGTGGCTGCAATAATTGAAAGATTTATTACTCCAATTGGAAGACCCTATTGTACAATGTGTCACATAAAAATGTCGTTTATTTTTAATGATATTAGAATTAAAACATGTTTTAGTGGTTGCGAAGTAATAATACCGCAAAGAAAATACTTTTTCTCAATTTTTTCAAGGTTATCAATTAGATTAGGTTAACGCAGGGCAGTACATATCTTTTTTTTCTATGTTAAAATACTGTTGCGCTTCGACGCGGACTGTTTCGGCATTCTTTTTGTATTGACAACATTTTTTTTTATAAAAACAGTTTATTAAGAATCACGCTACAAACACGACCGTTCCGTTCGGCGTTTGAACAGCGATTCTTTTTAAACATTTCCCAGTCGCTAGCGAAACGACCCGCCAATCAATATATCGAAGCGATAACTCGAGGGAGCACCTTCAGTCGAAACGCCAACTTCTACCTAACTATCGGCGTAACAATACATTCAAGCATGTCTGAATTATGATCTTGAACAATAACAGAGTAATCAAATCCTATATAAACTTACTATTTATGTCATAAATGCTCGAAGTGTTATCATTGGTAGCGAAATGAAAAAAGTTGTAAGAGTATTACAATCCATGACTTCTTGTTTTAGACAATCTACGATCGATGACCATTCTGAGCGCTTATAACGTAAACAGTTAACATGGCCGTTTAGGCCATTTGAAATTTTCCAACTGAAACAAAAACTTTTTGAAAAATTTGTTGTAAAGTAATGTATCAACATTTGAATAATATGTATAACACTTTTATCATATCGTGGATCACTGACGCCCTACGCGGTGTGACAATAATTTTTTTTCGATTTTCTTTAAATTCAATAGAAAAAATACTGTGAAATTTATTATCAAAATAATATTGAAACTTTTGGTACACAATCAACAAGAAACTGTACCATAAAAGTTGTAACATTGTGTGATAATTGTTTTGATAAATTACATTTACATTTATCATATTTTAACAAAGTTCATTGAAATATACTTTTGTGATTCTAAAAGAAATTGGTAATACATAATAAATTATTTTACTTCATATTAATTACAATATCTCTGGAAAACGTTACGCAGGAGCATGCAACCCACATAGTAGAATAAATGTTCAACAATATATTTGCTAAAATAATACATTAAAATTAAATTTATTGCTTTGCTCTTTAATGCATCTTGAACTCTACACATTTTTCTTGTCAATTATGATATTTGCAATTTTATAAATATTGCAAGACATACGTCGAAAGCAAAACTATTTATCATGATAACGCGGGCCGCGTGCGACCCATACGACCTGAACGAAAAGTCACCAAAAATCGGTTTAGCACAAAATGTGTTAATTTCACATACCATTTTAACACTGTATTAAAAATTAAAAATTTTTGGTGTTTAACGTCATTTCGGAATCCTCAGGCACAGACTTGAATGCATTTAAACATCCACTATCAGAAAAAATACTATAAAAAAAACTTTTCTTTTCACGGTATTCATTTAAATAGTACTTCAAACATTTTTAATATCATTGAAAAACAAAGAAGATATTTTGCTATTCGCCTTATGCTAGAATACCCTATATATTTGCTTATAAAAAGTAAAAAAGTAGATCAAAATAAGAAAAGTAACTATTATTGACTATTTATATAAGTGGTACACATGTTTTAATTCAAAAACTAGATTATTTTGAGATGAATTGACTATGAGAACTAGATTATATTTTTATTGAATTTAGAAAATAATGGCGTGTAAATTAATCTGGTATCTGAAACATGAAAATTTACGATACTACTAAAAAAGTATTACAAATATTCGAAATTCCAACTATAGTAGGAATACAGTAATAATACAAATGTATATTACGCATATGTATGTTCAATATGTTGAAAATAAGTTACAATACAGTAACCAGTGATGACAATGCGCCTTTCAAAAATAACAATCTAAACTGTATTTCTTCATTTTAAAATATTATTTGCCAATGTGGATATCGATTTCAAGTGCTTTGGGTATGAAAGGAAGCCAATCATAAACAAAGTAACTTACAAAATATTATTAGAACATGCCAAATCACACAGTGCTTAACTTATTCATTTATATTTAATCAAAGTAAAATTCTGTTCAACAACTTTGTTTCACAGTATTAAAGGATGAAGTAAATTTAACCCTCAGCTGACGGTGCTTGAGTCCATTTGGACCCGAGCGTTAAGAAAAGAGCATTTTTTTATATTATTGAGAAAATAATAAACAGAAACAAAGAAAGATCTATAAAATATTTAAGCATCATCTAAAATGTTTATTGAAAGATAGACATAGCATTGCAGGCCCAAATGGAACCAGATATAGTCTGTCCTGCAATCGCTTAAATCATCTGTTTTCTAAGGATTAAATCACATTAAAATGACTAAAACATTCGTATAAATTTTAATACTATTTTCAAAGACATAATATTTTCATTATATCAATGTTTCTTTGAAATGGAGCACTCTTCGAGTGAGAAAGAACAAAAAAGAAGAACTGTGCATTAATATTGGATTGTTCGAAAAGCAGTTTCGTTTTTTGTATGAAAATGAAAAACAATTTTCTTTTTTTTTTGGTATAAAGAAACAATTTCATTCAGTTATGTATTGCAACATCTCTTTTCTTTCAATATTTTTTGCCATTTTTCAGGTAATAAAATCATTCTTCTAAGGTAAAATGATAGAACCTCTTGTCCTTATTGGCAAAAAACTGAATTAAGTAATTTTTGACATTTTCATTTGTATCAAAAGTTTTACTAGCCAAGGAATTTTACAACGACCGAAACAAGTAAAAATGAACAATCGAATTTGGTAAATTCGATCTTCCAACAATTTTTCGTGTTGTTATGCGACGATTTGCTACCACTAATGCCTTTATTTAGTCTTCATTACCTTCAACTGACCTTCTAAAACGTGGTACATCTTTGACATTGAAATTACCGGAATCAAAATTTCGAAAATCAATTCTGACACTGGCGTTCAGTCAACACTCTGTACACGGCACACAATTTCATGATAATAAAAAAGTAAAATATGACGAAAATCCTCTTTTTGGTTTTCCATCTTTGATGTGACAACAATCAAAAAAGTCTTGACAGATTTAGAAGCAATTTTCTTTTTAAATGAAGCTTGAAATGTTAGTTATCAAAGAATATAATGATATTGTAGATTATAATAAAGATGACTACTTAAAAATCTAAAGAAAAACTAACAATATCTAACTGAAAAAGAAAAAGGAAATTACTTTCCGAATAACCCAATAAATTTAAACAGCTTGTATATCAAATCTATTAAGATTATTAAAATTCAACTTCAAGCAAAAATGACTTAATATGATTTTAAAAAGAGAGTTTTAGGTTTGTTTTTTCAACCAATGTCCGACCACGTCGCGTTTTCCAGCTTTCATCTTACTATACTGAAATTACATTTTAAACATCGAGATTATGGAGAGTTTCATACAGTTTCATTTGCTGAGATTGAATGTATGTCAACGACGGAACGAAAGCAGAGATTAATCCGATCTTGACCTGAAACGCGTAGCGTGAAAGACGGAAGGGAACGTGAAAGGAAGTTGAAATAGTTACTTTATTGATCAACAATTCTCTAACATGACAGCAGAACGCGAATAACGAGCCTTCAAATTGTGCTAGGATGTATTTATTAATCTGTTCGCTGTCTAAAAATCTGTATTCAAAAATCTATTCATCAGTCTCCCCGCGTCCGTTTCTATCCTTGTGAAAACTGTAACGTCGTATTGGTATATTACACGCTACGTACTCCGATTCGTTTTGCTTTTCTAATTGCAGTAATTTCAAGCAAATAATGTTGACATGAAAGACAGCCACGCATGATGCCCTAGAAAATAACGTGTGTTTCGTATAAATTGATGATTATGAAAATAAACGGTTGCCGAAATGATATAAATACAAACCACAAAGCTGGTACCAAATATGAGCTAGCCAATATTTAGACTACTTTTTGATATATATTTCAGGATTCCTGGAATAAGTCCAAGGTACATTAGACAGAACAAAAGGTAGTGGAATATGGAAATCCTTGTTATAGCCGTCAGAGAAAAGAAGATAGCTTTTTTATGTTGCAAACAATATTAAAATTTAAGTTTACATTCTGCACATGGTTTTAAATATTTTAACTTGAAAATATACAGTTTTTACTTTTGCTATTGATTATTTTACGAGTGGCCAGTATTTACGAAAACACTCACTTTTATTTTAAATATATAATTTGCAACACACATTGCTTTTGTACAAGGTAAAGTAACTGAAAATAAGGCGTGATCTTATATTTTCTCCTATAATTACCACGCTTTAACACAGTTTCATAACTTATTTCTCTCAAAAGTAACACTGCATTATATTACTATTATTTACCCGAATTTCTACTTGTTTAATTTTTCCTTAGTTTAGAAAAAGTAAAAGAATAAAAAATTGTGTAGATTCGCAAGATTTATGTTTAATCAGCACATTTCACACGAAATATTTCAAAGTTATTCGTTCGATTTTTGTATTTGTAACTAATTCAAAATTTCCTAGGTGGAAAAAGTAAAACAATTGGTAACACATATTCATAATTAAAGTAAAGTATGCGATATGAAATTGAAATTTCATTGCAAAGAAAGTATTTCTAATTTCGGTATGCAAGAGTTCTTCTTTAGTTATCTCGATAGAGATCTCCTGACCATGTAAATATTGATAAAATTAATTCTAGAATAATCATTGGTAGCGCACAGACAGCTTTTATCGTCCGAACTGCTATTATCCGATTTACAAATTACGCTTATTCTACATCGATGATGCGTGCTGCACGTAAATCAACCATTGTTCCGCCCCGGAGCTTAGTTGGATCTTCAAAATTCAATTACTTTCGAACAGAACTGGTGTAGAATAATACAAGTGTAATCGGCATCGATGTCTAAACAAAAGCTTCGCTTTTGGTGTACAATAATGCGAAAACGAATGCAAACTATTCAAGTTACTTACATATATTATCTGTGTTTCTAGAATATTCCACGGAATATTATTTGCATTTACTGTAAAAAAATACATTTGTGGAAAATGTATAAGGATACTTTTTTTTTAATGGTAAATTCAATAACTACTTGACTAATCAACTTCAAACAAAGCTTACTTTATTTGTTATACAAGCCTCTAGGGATTATATCTGCGATCTGTATTTAATTTTTTATTTACAATATTCTTTTTAATCAATGTAAACTGAACTTATCCACCGAAAAAAGGGTAATTTGCGTTCGAAACTGTGCACAACTTGTCTAATTTTTTATCATTTTTATCGGAAATACACCCCCAAAGAAAAATGATTGCTTGAAAATTGTGCATGATATATAAATGTTACGTCACATAGATATGAAAATGTAACCTACTTTCTGTGGACTTCGGTAAGTTCTGCATGAAGTACAATAAGCATACAGATGGATATAAACAAAATGATAGCACATTTAGGACGTTTAAATATGTATTTTGCTTAAAGTATGAAAAAAATAACATTGTACATGGTTCTAATAATGTGTAAAATCACCCTTATCTTTTATTACTTCAATCATTCTTATTGGTAGAGATTTGTACAAATTTTTAATTTGTGATTGTAATGTATTGTTCCATTCTTTTTTAATATATTCGTTTAAACCATGTAGGTACGTTTACAAATTGTTTTCCTTCCTCATAAACGACTCGTGATAACAGTACCCAACAATTTTCAATACATTTAGATCTGGAAAGCTCCTTCAGAACATGAATATTTTCCTTTGAAAGTACTTTTGAACAACTTTTGCTGTGTGAACAGTAGCATTATCCTGATGATATATATGATTGGTCAGCAAAATGTTCAACATAGTTATTAATTTGACTTTTTATCAATGGAAGATAGCTGGCACTGATCATTCGGTATTGAATAAAATTGTTAAGGCTTCGGTTTATGGCACGACCGTAACAAACAGCTATTTCTGAGTTGTAAAATTTAGTTTTCCATTCTCACGTGCCGTCGTCCATCCTTACGAGGAAAGACAATTAGTTTATTATGTAAGTTAGAAAGTTATGTCTTCTCGCGCTTAATGGCTTAAGGACATGCCATAAACCACGAACTTCCGAAGGATACATCTGGCTGTAACAGCCCTTTAACGCCGAAAAGTCACCCAGAGGAAATTTCCCGATTATAAATTTTCACCCCCTTTGCGTGATCGTCTCACACTTTTCTAAAAAAATTGGACTAAGGGTACATTGGAAAAGCGTAGGCAGCACGGCTAGATGCGTTGATTGGTAAATAATTTTCTAATTATCTGCCAATAAGCGTGCCTTTCGTCGGAAGTGTCTCGAATACGCTCGAGACGCCGAAGTGCAAGATCAATTCATCTAATAGCCTCAAACAGTCAGTTTAGTAATCTCGAGCATTCACTTAATCAAAAGACGCGATTCATACATCTTAGAAAAATCCATCGTAACGCGGTCAATAGCTAGTTCTTTGTTCCCTGATACATCGGGTGGTCCTTCGAGAAGTTTGTTAAATAAAGTCGGCACACCACGTGCAAACGCAACAATGCTCGACTGTTAACAATCGTGTTAACAACCACGAGCATTAACAAAAATGAATGTCAGTTTTTCCTTTATAACTGATTCCTTTATATCCCTTTGGGTCATAGTAACCCGATGAATATATGTGCTTAAAATTATTTATTACATATAAGAGATGTAGTATTTATTCATTGAATATGTAACTATAAGAATAGGATAATATAAGAGAACACAAAGACAAATTAGAAAAAGTATATTCTATATTTTGCAGTTGGGATAAAGATATGGTGCGTGAGCTTTACATAAATATTTGTAACATTCAAAACACGTTATATTAATTTGATTGTCACAAGTTGCAGCACAGAATTTGCATCACAAGTTGCATCATGTCTGTTCTTTTTTCCTTTCATCGAAATGATTGAGGCTGAAGTAATATCTTCTCTTGTCGCGGTTTGAAGATTTTGTACAATAGTCTATGTTCAGCGCGCACGTCTTATTTATTTGTTTTATTTTAAACAATCTTCGGTGCATTTCAAACGGTAAATTAATAGCGTTTGAATATTTGGGGTTTGATGCAAGAAATACTACAGATAACACTTACACTTAATTTAATGATATATGTACATACAGAGTATAGTCGTAGCGCGTGGTGGACAATTTTTACGGAGAAGTATGTGTTTTTACTTTTTTGAGTACTTGTATATTATTTAATCTTGTCTGGTATCTTAATTTATATGTTTATATATACAATTTTGGAGGAGGTGAGGCACGCGGATTGGTTGTTGAAAGAAATCCTAGAACTAGACCAGGAAGGGGTTGCCTTTTTGATTGGATCCCCGTTTTGGCTAGAGTCACCAGCAAGGTAGCCGCCTACAATTCACCGTGGATCGTCAGGTACCGAGGGAACTCTTGGGTGACGTCAGGGGAATTCCGCGTCCCTCGACCGTAACAGGTAATAACTTTATGAAGCGCCTTGACCTTACTAAGACATGCAAAAATAAAAATAAAAAATATAAAAGGCATTAAGCCGAAAATAAAGAAATATATTGCTCAAAATTAAGACGTCGTAGAAGGTAACCGATGGTCGGTGGCTTCATAAACTTATTGTGTTACGGGTTCGATTAGAATTTCTATTAAATAAATAGTACTTCTAATTTGCTTTTCTTCGCGCCTAGGGTCGAGTCATAAAATGTTGTTACAATGTAACAGTCTATAATTGCTCATTACGTGGTAGGTGTTTTTACGATATGTGGATTTATTAGTGTTTTATATAGTTCTTCCAAAATATTCATCTTTTATGTAAAACATTTTTGTTCTATCCTGGGTTTATTTCTATCCATAATACAAAGCGGTTGTAAGTACTAATGTCATGTATATTATATAAAATAATAATTTAGTTTTCAACCAATCATTGAATCATCAGAAATCATTGATCACTGAACCTTTGATTTAAATGAATGATAATTATCATTGCTCGTGCGATTTTCTTCAGAAATTTTCTCATTGCTATCCCTCGTATTTATGTATACTTCCAACGTTTGCTGGTCTGTTGAAAATTGTTCAACCATAATTATAAATTTTAGGACGGAAAATAAGAATAATAAAAATATGCGAATGCTTCGTTCTTTGGAACTGAACTGAAACTGAAGTCTAACTTTCAGATTATTATGAGGATTATAAGATTCTTTATACGCGTCAGAAGTGTTGGAATGTTAGCAAACTAAATATCAATTTACAAACCAGACAGATACCAGTATGAAAGAGAACTGTTTATATTGAATATGCCAGATGTCATCAATAGAAAGCGAGGGACCACCTAATGGTATTCAAAATATTTCTATGATCACCATTGAAATGTAAAAAGAAAGAGTAGTTAAGTATTTAGTCTAACAAAAGTTATAATTTAGATGTTACACCCCCCAAAATTTCTTTTATTTAAACTACGGTTCAACAATCAAAATGATAACAAACAGTTTTCCAACTCTTTATATTATTTCGCACATGAGGCTAATATGACCCGAGAAATATGTATGTAACAAATTTTTCTTAAACTTTGAAATACTTTATACTCAAAAAATATAGAATATTAAAGTAAACGTAAAATTTGAATAAACTAAATATGATAAAGGAATATTTAAAAATATAGTATTTATGTAATGTGATTTTCGTTACGGGTCATATTGACCCGAGGAGAATAGCAGAGTTAATTTTTAAATTCCAAAAATTGTAACAAGCGTAACACTCTACATCAACAATGGTTTTATCGCCAAAAGGGATAACAGCAATTGCGTACAATTTGATATAACAATGAAGAAAGATACATAAAAAAAAAAGTATTTTAGAATTCTAAAATATGAATGTTTCTTATCAAAAATGTTTCACTGAAAACTTCTTACCAGGGGTCGTATAGAATCACCGTTAAAGAAAGTCATGTCAGTTTTCATTTTTGGTAAAAATGAAGATAGGGAAAAACGGAAAGAAAACTAAAGAAGTTGTCACGTTTCATTGAAATAATGACCTCGCACAGAGACACGAGAATCTATCTGTTTATAATGTAAACCTTACATTCTAAAAACGTTCCTTCGAGAATAGGCGTCAGATGATATTGTTGAAATTTCTTGCGCATGAGAAAACGAAGAGATACTCTCGAAAATGAGATTTCTAAGAAGGGAAAGGAGGCAAAGAAGAAGGAAAAAGAGGAAATGAACGTAGGTTCGCGTTCATACGAAGGAAAGAAGCAATGGCAGCGGAACGGTGGGTTCAGAGACGAGCTTTCGTCCTTGAAAAATGCCATCTCTTTCAGAATCCAAATAGATCATAGGCTTTGCGCTCACGAAGATGAATACATCAGCTGCACCAAGGGCCGGCCCCGTTTGAATCGAGAAACGCACAAAGCGGAATGCAATCCACTCAGATTGAAATTAAGAGTGTGTTACCGAAGCTGAGCGCGATTCCAAGAGTTCGCCTTGACCGTAAAGTGAAGAGACTCGTCTCGTGTATTCTTCGATCGTGTATATCATTAAATATACGATCGAAATGAAAACAGTTAGTCGAATCAGTTGTGCGAGAGATCTCTTATGGACGTGTTACATTCCGAACAATTTATTATTTTTTTTTAATCCATTGACGGGACTGCGATTCGATAATGCGGGAACGCATTGTGGGAACTCCCTAATCAGTCGCAGACTCACCCTTTGATGGCAAAAAAATTTATCCTTTAAAACTTATCCTCACACCTTCCTTGGAATGAACGTGATCAGATAACCGAATCTTCTAGATAAATGTCTAGTATGAATACTCCGCGAATATGCGACGCATAAGAAATTTCCATTAACTACACATATTATGTTAAATAGATTCAAAGTAGTTAACAACTGAATAATGGTTATATGTTCGGGCAATGCACAGCATTATGGGAAATCCCTAACCAGAAGTGTACGTATATAATAGAAAATAGAATTGTAATCGAAACCATAAGAAATCGTTCATAGGAAATACCATATATTTCATTTAGAATAACACCTAGGCTAAATTTGTTCAAGCATATAAAGAACTTCAATAGATTCGTTTCATGAAGACAGATTTGATTTGCTAAAATTCATAAACAATCCATCTCCACTGTAACGTAGCGTTTTAGGAAGCAGGGCACCCAGCTCACTCTTGAAGGATCACTATCGTTTTAGACAAACGATCGAACAATTGCAAAGTGTGTGACCGGATAGCCCTGGTAACACACCTCAGCTAGAATTCGTTACAGTTTTAAAGTAAGACATAAGTGACGAAGGACTCAGTGCCACGAATAGAATAGTTATATTTCATAATAATTACTTTTTGTATTATATCCTCTACAAGTTCTATAATTATTTTCTATATAATTTTCACGTTTAATACATCTATACTTATATTCTTTATAATCAATCGTTACATTTTATATTATACCTTCACAATTCAAAATCTGACAAACTCTCACTAATTACTTGCTCTTCTTCAGTGGAATAATAACTTTATATCGGATATTTTTTTGTTAGAGTAACTTAAGAAAACAAATTTGTAGAACAACTTGAGTTGCGAAAGTGTGAATCTGATTTATTAAAAAGTGCATCTGATCTATGAAAAAGTGGAAAGTGCATAAAGGTGAATATGATCTACAAAAGGAATGCAAATCCTGTATTACTTGATATTAGGAATAATCAGAATATTCGTGTAATTTTTTTTATATAAGTTTAAATTTGAAAAAACTATCATAAAAACCGTTGAAAATATGAATTTAGCAGTTAAAGAAAGATATTCAAAAGTTAAGATACTTCAACATTGGTATGCAAAATTCAAGATGGGTGGCATTGGAGCAAAATTCAAGATTAACAACGTCAAATTTAGAAAATAATACCTTATCATTCGTTAATGAGTTTTATTAAAACAGTTTAAACAAAGATACGGCTTTCTTCTGCAGGCGTTACAAAGATGATAACTTTCTTCATTAAATTTATCGTAACATTCTTTGCAAAATTTTTGTAACTGAATCGCTAAACGAAAAGTCGACCGAAATCGGCGTGACGTTTAAAGTGTTAAGGAACACAACGTATCTCGACTGAAAACGACATTTCATATACACCAACCAGAATATCTTTCATACGGACAGAGTTATAGTCCGATCCTGTTACTAAACTGACCCTATATACTTTATTTGAAATTCTGAGACAATAATATCCTTCTTCAACTAATGAATATTTTATTTTTGAAAGATACCGTGTACCATCGGTAGATCAAAATTCTTTATTTAAGTAATCGTGAGGAACAGCGTAATTGAAAAAACATAAACATTTACAAACAGAATCAAAAACGGTTGCACAACTTCGAACGAACACGTGGAAGAAATGTTTACAAAAGGAAATTATTAAAGAACAAAATACTGCAAAAGTCGTAACACGTTCGACTGACTGACGGAATAATTTGATAGTCTCGTATTAGCCTGAATTCCGACAATCCAGTTAGCTACCCTAACCCTGATCCAGCCTCGTCCTGAATTTAGAACAATTGACACGAATTGGAACACGCTGTGATAAACTAACGTTTCCGATAGGCTTCCCAAGACAAATCAACCCAACGTTCTCGACAATGGAAAATTGTGAAATGTTTTGGAAGCATGACGAATTCTCGATTTCCTTTCAAATCAATTCCTTTCACTGACTCTCAACATTTAAACGGCTGATTAGTATTGTTTACACATAACACATTAATATTCATGCCATTATCTCACACATTCACCGAAGATTGTTTTAAATTGTGTTTGATTTATTTCATAAATAAACACTGAAGTTTGTGAAAAAGAGACTCCAAATAGTTTATCCGGGCCAGCAGATTTTCATACCATTTCTTTTTAATCAATTTTGCAAACTGCATTACATAGATACACAGGGTATTCAAAATGAAGGTTTACTAATACAATTGGCTATGACTGCGGATTTTTATGCAAATTCGTATTTTTGAGAATGTAGCAAATAAAGTAGAGAATTGTTTCACCTACCAAATATTGTACAAATATATGAACTATAATTTGGATATTTCTATTTTTCTTGCACCTTTAAATTTCCCATAAATGCATAAAAATCCGCAGTCCAGTTATAATCTTTAAAATAAATGAGAAAATAAAATTCTTTTTCTTGTACTTGTATATTAAATCGTAACAAATTATAACGAATTAAGTGTGGAAGACAATATCGTTTAAGAGAGTATTCTGGTCTAGAGTGTCATTTCTTAGGTCTTCTTGGGTTGTTTTTGTTTAAAGAAATCGGATAATTGTATTGTTTTGATATTTTGCACATAGAGTGCTTGATACTTATTCACTTAAATAGCCTCGGATAAAAATATGTATCAGTTTATGTCAAAGAAAGGAATTGTGGGCAAAATTCTTGCTTTTTAGTTAGATCCGTTTACAATATGAATTTTTAAATGACATATGTTTACATCGATGCGTATATTTGCAAGAAAGTTTGTATTTGTAAATATAAGATGCTTCCACATGAATAGCCTCAAATGTTTAGTCACAGTTAGTTGTCGCTTTGCGATAGATCAGACAAGAAATATTCGCAACAACTCTACATTTCACATCTATGTTAAGTATTACACGCATTATTTTTTGTATTGTAGACCTTTAACGATAAATTGGCGGTTGCGAGCGGCGCCCCGGTCCTCGAGGCGCGAGACCGGGGAGGAACCTCGGGCCGACCGTGGCCGGAAGGGCTCGTCCAGGCCCCGCTTTAATATTTTCTACGGTAAAGGAAAAGGCGCCCGAACCAGGTCACTACGAACCCTGGAAAAACCCCGAAAAGTGAAAGTACGAAGGAGCACTGCGTCGCTTGTTTTTTGGGGGAAGAGTAGTGTTAGCGTAGACACGACCATTGAAGGATATCGAAAGAGCCGCGCCTGTACGACACGCCGTGCCTGACAACAAAAACAAAGTTATCTCCCTGAATATAGAAAATCCCACAGTATCATTATTATCTGTTGAAGAAATTAGAAAAATTAGTTTTAAAAAAAGAAGTGTATTCAAACCGAGAAATTGGAAAAAGAATTAATAGAAGTGCTAAGGTAATTAATAATTTCTGCAATAACCCTGAAAATTATGGAAAAAATTATAAAGGGAGAACGAAACGAGGCTAGAACGGAGAGGAAAAGGAGACCAAGTTTACGTAAAATTTCTAATCATAGTCTAATGATAGCAGTTTCACTTAAGAAGATCAAACAGGAAGTTGTAACAAAAGCATCAGGTTTAACTATTAGACAAGTCATACAAAGTGTTTCATACATAAAACACAGCAAATTGCAAAGAAAACCTGCATTACTGAAAAAGCATATTGAAGCTTGACTCCAATTTGCTAGAACGCATATGATTTGGACTCATCAATGACGCAATATAATTTTCTCACACGAGAAAGAATTCAATCTGAACGAACCAGATGGATTTTCCTATTACTATCGTGATTTACGGAAAGAAGATCAAACTCTTTCTCGACGTCATTCATCACTTGGTTCCGTTATAATATGGGGTGCAATTTGTTACTATGCTGTTGATTAAATCACAACAGAAGGCAAACAAGATTCAAAAAAGTACTTAGATATACTCAAAAACATGTTAGAAAAAGTAGAAACAATTATGGGACAACAAAATTGAACTTTCTAACATGATAACGCTTCAATAAATTCCGCACGTCTTATAAAAGATTGGTTCCAGAGTAATAACTTCGAAGTTCCCAGTTGGCCAGCATTGTCTTTTGGCATAAATTACATAGAAAATGTACAGGGATGGCTTTCCAGACAAGTTACGATGGTAACCAATATGAAAATCGTGCGGTATTATCAACGGTATAAAGACAGCATGGTCCACAATTCAACAATCGTACTTACATTCTCTTTATGATTGGCTTCCACAAGCCAGTAATAAATAAGAACGGCAAATATACTAAATATTAATCAGAGGAATATTGAAGTATAAATATATTATTAATTACTTTTCGAGATGAGGCTATTCATGTGAAGGTGGATGTTACACGAACTTTACCGTTTTTTGTTTATAATTTCACCTTATGTACACAATTCGCATTTACGAGTTATATATATATATATATGTGTATATATATATATATATATATATATATATATATATATATATATATATATATGTATATATAAATATATATAAAATATATATAATAATAATATATATAATATACTAATAATATACATATAATAAATATTATAAAAATAAAGAATAAGAAACTTGTTTATCTCACATTACCTACGATTTCGCAAGAAAAACAAATTTGGATTATTCCAGGCTATTCAAGTGAACAACACTGTACAAATACCACTGCCCAGAGTAGTATAGATATTATATTTACTATATTGTATATATAGTAAATATATACAGTATATGTCTTTCAAGCCAAAATACTTAAAATTGTACGAGCTGCACGTCTTTGAATAAGGACTCTTTAAAAAACGTATCTTACTGGCTGTCACGGTTCCAGCCGTTCTACTAATATGAAATAAAAAAATAAAATAGCATTTTCATTAGTATGAATGTGTCTATAAATAAAATATTGGGTCGTTAGGAAAATTCGTAGCGAAATTTGAGTAATACTAGACGTCGGTACACTTATGAAAAATAAACATTTGATTCCACAATATATGCATTATTTCCATTAATTATTTTTCGCCATCTATCAGGTAACTTCATAATTCCTTTCTCAAAAAACTTTTGATTCTTTTCAACGATGAATTGCTCTAATTAGTTTTTGCAAGTCCCTAATATATTAAATATTTTCCCATTAAAAAAATTTTGCGTACATTCAAACAAGTGATAATCAAAGAGTACTATATCTGATGAGTAAGATAGGTGAAGTAAAAGGTCCCAATCAATGTCTAATCATTTTTGTCGTGTCTTCGTCGAAACGTGTGGTTTAGCCTTATCCTACTCGAAAACGATACCTTTCCTTTTGATCAATTCTGACAGTGTTTCTTTCAGTTTTTCATATAATTGATCCAATTGGGAGCAATATTTATCCAAATTAAGAGTTTCTGCACTTTCTAGAAATTCCTTCTAAATAGGTCCCTTCAAGTCCCATCATATACCGATTAAAACTTTCTTCGAGTGCAATCCATCTTTTGGTGAGACTAATGCTGATTCTCCTGCCGTTTTGTAACATCGCTTTTCTACAATATTGTTATATAAAATCCATTTTTCATCTTCTGTAATTATTTGCTTCAAAAACATATGTTTTTCATTGCACTTTAACAGGGTCGCATACAAAAATCCGATCCGTCAAGTAATGGGACACCCACATATTGAAAAGACTGATGTATCCAAATTGTTTCAAATGGTCATATACCGTACTGTTTGATATTTTCAACATCTTAGCAATGTCTGCAGTAGTGTATCGCGGATTATTTAGAATTAACGCCTTTATTTCGTCGTTATCAATAACGGATGGGCAACCAGAGCATTTCGCATCTTCCTAACAAAAGTTACTGGTTTTTGAAATGTAAAACTTGTTTCTAAACCATACTATCTCTAGTAGCAGCATGTCCATAAACTACATATATCTTTCTGTTCGTCTGAATTGCATTTTTTACCCTTAACATAGTAGTAAAACATTAAGTATCGAAAATGTACTTGCCTGCTCTCCATTTTCTTTCTATCCATACACGCACAAAATATTAAGAAATTTACTGCCTTTTTCTTTAAATGATACCTCAAACTGTATATTTTAAAGTTCTATAGACACGTAATAATATTAACGACAAATGCTAATTACTAGGAGCATTGCTAATACCACATGTCATAAACGCTACGAATTTTCCGAACAACACAATATCCTATTATTTTTTTAAATGTCGGCGCTTTCAGGTTCAAGTTTCAACTTTTTATGCTTATTTTTCACTTTTGAAGCAGGAAAGGAATGGAAAAGATCAAGGTTTACTGAAGGTTTATTGAAGATATCGTGGTTTTCAAATTTGCTGAAGATTCTTTTCACGTTTAATTAATCAGACGAAGTCACACATTCGAACTCTTTTTATAGCATTTCGCATGATACTCTCGCATAATGCAATAGAAATTCCAGCTATCTCTGTACGAATGTTATCTTTCAACTCTTTAATTATCATGGGTTGATTCCCTTGAGATAGTTGCACAAAAAAAAGAATCTGAAGCCAACAGAACAAGTATTACTGTGACTGGAGACCGCTATCCAGACGTCATCAATTCATTTTCGTTGCCTTATTTGGACAATTATTATGTGAAAAAACCTTTATTTTCATCAAGGCGGTGAAATTGCACGCACATTTCGCGAAACAATCACAATTTTTCTAAACTGTTTAGTTTCTCTTTTTAGCAGCTTTACTTAGCCTCGAAAATCTAATTTGACGTGTTCAGATTTCTTTCTATGCAGCTACCTTAAAGAAAAACTGTATGCAAATCATCCAACAACAATTGCCGAGTTGAAAGGTATTATTTTCACTGTTTCGTGTGACTGTGTCATGGAAAATGTTATAAAAACAAATCGAATTTCTGATTCCGCTTGAAATGGACATTTAAACGATATTTTTTTACATACCTAATTCAATATAATTTGTCATAAGTCAATAAATAGATTAAAAAAAAAAAGAATCCTGTTTTCTCAATTATTTTAGAAACTATGGCCAACTGAATTAGTAAATTGTCATTTTGAATACTATGTCAATATCAGCGTGTTCTTAAGTTATTTAAAATGTTTGAAGATCAAACGCTAAAATAGCATTAAAAGCCCGCATAACTGGTATAAAATAAATCATGATTTAAAAAACCACGTATATTTATAGTATTAAATCATTTATGCTTCTATTCTCTAATTATTGAGCTTTCCTCAAGATATAATCTGAGATTGCAAGTTAACACGAGCAATATATTTTATTTCAATAGTTTATAATAATATAATACTTTTTAACCAAGTTTATAAACATTTAATATATATGTATGTATATGCTGCACAGATCACATTATACGTGTCATGTAAAACTTTTCCAAATAAACCGTTTCATATCGTTATCGAATATCACTTATCATAAAACACCTCAATCATGTATTTATATCAAAATATCATTCATACTGCAGTTATTGCTTCGTGGGACGCCAGCAACATGGTGATAAAATTTTTTTCAGATGTTCTTTTATCAGAGAATTCGCATACCAAAAATTCTTCACTACTCCATTTTGCTGTTTAGTCTCAAGAGGTATTATAGTCCACAGAATAAGTATAGCGAGGTCGTAAAAATCGACTAGGCGTACAAGTTTACATGTTCGAACGCATCGACAAGCGAATTGACTGAAACCCGAGAAGATAAGAACTCGAAACTTTAGTCATGATCGTTATGAAATGTATGTACCTTAGCTTTAAATCTCAATCGACGGTGCCTAGGTCCAATCGGACCCGAGTGTCTTTCCCTTTTTTTCATAGTGGTGAGAAAATAATAAGCAGATATAAAAAATAGTTTACAGAACAAACAAAGAGTTATCTATATTATGCATATAATTGAAAATATTCGATTTCAGAAGCATTCACTGTGAGTTTTTATTTTTCACGACCTTGAAAAACTTTGAATAATTATGGTCATTGAAATTGCCCTGAGAAAGGCTACAATCGTAGGTGTTCAAAAATACATGGCACCATTTAAAAAAATTGAAGATGACCTTCAAATCTCCTAAGCATCACCCGATAAAAAGTTTCAACCATCTCGTTATGGACTCCTTATAACCAAACAACTCTTGTTTTAAACATTTCTACATACATATTAGCTGACACCCTGTACAATAAAAGCAACTTCATTGTTAACTGTTCACTTATTGTTAAAATATGTTTGCCTTCACTCTTCAGCATAAATTATGCAAATACATAATAATTTCTTAAGACTAGTAATATTTTGTAATACATTTTGGATGCTATACATTTTTTTCATTAAGTATGATATTCACAACAGTGTAAATATAATAATGTATAATGTATTTCACGATCGAGAATGCTAGTCTAAACTACGTGGATTGTCCATGCTCCAACGCAGCGTAGATAGAAAGTCATTAAAAACCACATCGGCAGCGAAAGTGTTGGGAATCTAGCAACGACTATACGTTACTGCTATTATTATATTTCTTAGTGCTTTTTATAATTTCATCAATTGTCACTGTTTACTCCTATAATTAAAAAATTATATTAAATTAATTTCAAATTATAATCAAATTTGAGATTAATATCGAATCAAATTGAAAATATTTTTTACAGGATACCATAAGATGTTATGTTATATAATTATTTATTTTCTATAAAATAAACAGATATGTAATCTTTGATCATTCCGTATGGAATCAAGTTAAATTGCATTTTCAAAACTTTCAGTAACTTTATGTTTTCCAAGATCTATTCGTTGATAAGTTTCCATGAAATCTAATAAATTAAATTTATCGTTTATATTGAGATTTTGCAATGTCAATTAAATATTCCATTAATAAAACATGCGCTCTATCTGTATTTCTAAGACCTGTAGAGAATATCAGTTCACATATTTCAAAAACAATTAATGATAAATTCTTTTGAAAACTGTATTTGTTTAAATAGTTTCAGTACTATCATCATTAATATACTCATCAATCTTCACAACTGTCAGAGTTTATTAAATCTGACATTTAAATGAACATTTATTAATAATTTCAAAATTGACAATAATATTTTCCGGTTTAATAGTAAATTAAAAAAAAATGATTTAAAAAAAGTCATTACTTCATCAAGTTTAAAACAATTAGGTTTTATAATAAGAATTTTATCCCTAGGATTTGAAAATTTAGCACTTATACATTTAATAATTTATGCAATATTTAAATCACTAATATTTTTGTGCTCTAGAAGAATGTATTGATTCTATTAGGTACCGGAAAATATTTGAGCGCTTTTTCTGTCAGAAATAAACTGAAACCAATTTCTTACAATACTAATTTACAATATCTGATATACAAGATTGGTATCAGTAGAAGGATTTATTTATTTAATTGGTCACTGAAGCCTAAACTCGTAAATATTCAACTAGCTAACGTTAGTTAACGTGAAAGGTATATTTCCTTTTCACGGTAATGCACGGTTGCATATTGCCTCTCTGACTTGTTAAAAAATAAAGGATGTCGAATGGATAGTTTTACTATATCTTCCTTAGAGTCTTATGACTCATCACTTATTTTTGCCAATGTCAAACATTTTTGCAAATAAGCACTTTAAAACGATACCAAAATCAACACGGCAGTTAATTTATTTTTTTGTAAGTAAAACTCAAGACTTTTATACTATTGAAATGTATCAGCTTACAAAGTATCAGGAAAAAGTTGTAGAAACAAGTGGTGGCTTTGATACAAAAAAGGTATGTTTTAAGAAAATTTAAATTATTTGAATTTTCCACTGCATCTCTACACGAAATTTATCCAGTAGCTAATATAAATGAACAGTCTATATAAAAAAATAATTATATTATTTTCTATTTTACTTATCAGAATCCATTATCTATCAAATAGTCACTCGATACTCGTTAATTCACTTGAAAGACAAAGAAAAAGTGTTCTTTTGTAGCCAAACGAGATATGTACAGAGGATCTCAACTTACCGAGCATCTTGACACCCTGAACAGGACTCAGGGGGTAAAAATCTCCATGAAGAGGGCAATGGAAACCAACCCTACGTTCCCTTCTTCTTGCTCTTCTAGTAAGCATGCAAAGCAACACACCAAGGGCAAGCATAAGGGCGCCAACAACTATGCAGATTGGTCCAAGGATCCGTGAGTTTCCAGTGAACGCGATTCTAGCCGCGTACGAGTCCTTATCTTCGTCCTCACCCGGTCCGCGATATGAAGCAGCTGAAAAGAAGCAAACAAAGAGTGTGTCAGAATTAATCGCACAATATTAACCATTTTTTACCTCCTAGCAAGTAATTGTCCGATGCCTTTGTTGGGACCACTTTTCTCCTTCTGTTGCTTTAACCCTCGGTATTTTTCACGCAACAACAGAGAAAACGTCAAGATATTATAGATTATAATCTTCTTCCGTTTTCCTCTTTTAACTCTATTGAACTTCGTTCAATAAATGCCGGGTTATTTTGACCAGACACTTGTTGCGATCACCCGATCACAATATGTTTGTAAAAATCATACAAATAAAAGTATTATATGTAATAATTGTAATGAGAAAGATAAATGATGAACAGTGGATCACAGAAGTTGTTCACGCGGTTCGCGACGTACTAAACCGGCGTGATTCCCTTACGAAGTTTTACGTAGATAAGGGATGATTGACTGAGAATGGGTTGGATTTTTAGTAACAAACAATTATTATTTATAACAAGAGTGAAATCTAAACTATCTTAATCTAGGAATTTTTATAAGTGTAAGTGTCTAGAAAGTCAATGTGACTTCGCGTTATGTGGTGAAGAGAGAGGAGTTTGTTGTAATACTGATTTTCTGTCCGTCGGTTGTCGATCATCTTACCTCGGATAAGGCGTGTCTTAGGTTTTGAGACATGCGGATTGGTTATTGTCATTAGTCGGAAGTAGCGAGGGTGGTGGTTGATATTTTAACTGATAGGTTAGAAAAGATGTGGAAGGAGATACAAAAAAATAACCACCCCCAAGCGTACAGTCACTCTCAGGTAGAACATGTGCCCCTTGAGTGACCGTCGCGAAAATCCGCTTGCCTCGAACCCGGAACGGTATAGGTAATAAACTTATGAAGCACTCTGAGGCGAACAATGCATGAAAGAAACAAAGTAAAAATTCCAAGCCTCGGTCATCGGTGAAAAAACATGGACTTATAAGCAATTAGATGGGGAGTCAATGGCTTCATAAAGTTATTGTCTCTACCGACGGGTCAGGATTTGGAGAAATATTCGAAAGATATAAAATTTAGAAATCCTGACCCGGTTTATGGAGGGTTCTTCCTCCTTGGGGTAGTGCAGGTATATGCCCTTTAACAGAAGTATATACCCTCTTTTAAACCAGACCAAATAACTTGAGTTCTGTTGAGAAATTAGGTGGACTAGTTTACTAGACGACTTATACCACAAATTTAAAAAAAAATTAGAATTGGTCGAAGTCTCGAAGGAAATAATAGCGAAGATCGTTTGAATAAATCTCCCTTATCTGAGCTCGTAATGAAACTGTGGCGGCCCTTCTGCACTCCACCACCAGAGGGACGAACACACGGCCATTCTCGCGCTAGTCCTCGTGAAAACTCCTATTCCTATACAGGGTGTCCCAGAACTAGTGTAACATCCGGAAATGGGGGGTAGCTGAGGTGATTCTGAACAACCTTTACCTTTACCAAAATGTTGTTTGAAGCTTCGTTTTTGAGTTATTAACGAAAAACACTGGCCAATAACAGCACCCAGAGACCGCGGACTCAACCACGTATGCACAGATCTTATGCACGGGCGCTCGGTCGGGCTCCCGGCACACGTACTGGCACAGCATAGGTATCGCGGAAAATATTATGTCATTTTAAATTAAGAATAATGTGAAATTATTCGTTATTCATGAATAACAAACAAATTAGTAAGTCGTTTAATAACTGCGTTCGATACTTTTATTCGTTATCCGAAAGAAGTAAAACGTTTTATTATTTATGAAAAAATGTTTTTTTCTAACACTTTGACGTCTGCACGTGGATAGAAAACTTTTCGTCTGCAGCCGGTATGTCTCGCGTAGATTCTACTATCTGTTACCAGCCTTTTTCGCACGATCGTTCATATTGTAATTACAATGTACCGTATCGGGGCATGAAAATTTTAATAATTCTTACTTGATCCTGTCACCCGATTTACACGAAATTTCGGGGATCTGTATAAATAGATGTAAGCTTTTTTATTACAATAGAAATATTTCTACGCGATACCAACGTGGTGTCATTGGACGGCATAGTGTTAACAGCACATTTTCAGGTGAATAAATTGTTTTAAGAAAAACGATTTGTATAACTAGTGTTAGAAAAAAATAATTAAACTTACCCATTCGTCCACGAAATAACCTGCTTCGATGGAAATGGATCGTTAACACTGGATCCTCGGTGTCGATCCTGACCTATCCAGACAATCCTCAACAGCTGATGTTACGGCCGGGTCAGTGAACTCACTTCACTGCACGATCGATAATTTTCAGTGACTTAGAGACTGCCAATTTTGTTTATTCTCCGTGCCTTCGGCGCGCTCTCTGACGGAAGGCTGCCGTGCTTGGTGCTTGTTCGCCGGGATGATTTTTAGAACACATTCAGACCATCACTTGCCTTTTCAGCGACTTGCCTCGCTTACTTTGTAGGCCCTTACACGCACACATCATACACACACACACACACGCACGCTTGCTCACGCCCGGCCCCGGCAGTCCTCAGAGGTTTCCGACGTATTGGTTTTGATTCTTGCCGGGCGCGACGTTTTGCGCCGTCGGTTTATTTGATGTTTATTTGAAACGGCTCGAGTTTCTACGTCGTCTCATGGTAGTACAATAAACATTTCTTTTCCGTTGTATTGTAACTATTCCCTTTCCTTACCGAATGTCCACCTAGGATCCCCAAAACGCTTAAGCTCTCAGATTTATTTTGCTAACTAGACGAGCAACATGCCACGTAGAAACGCCGAGTATTATGAAATGTTTTTTATATTCGCGCAATGCAATGGCAATGCGAGAGTTGCCGCTGCTCGGTACCGCGAAGTGCATCCCGGCGAACGAAGAAGGAACGGAGAATAAACAAAATCGGTAGTCTCTAAGAAGTCACCGAAAATTATCGATCGTGCAGTGAAGTGAGTTTACCGACCCGGCCGTAACATCAGCTGTTGAGGATTACCTGGATAGGTCAGGATCGACACCGAGGATCCAGTGTTAACGATCCATTTCCATCGAAGCAGGTTATTTCGTGGACGAATGGGTAAGTTTAATTATTTTTTTCTAACATTAGTTAAACAAATCGTTTTTCTTAAAACAATTTATTCATCTGAAAATGTACTGTTAACACTATGCCGTCTGGTGACACCACGTTGATGTCGCACAAAGCTATCGAGGAAATGCCGGTGACTCCACGTTGGTGTCGCCTAGAAATATTTCTATTGTAATAAAACAGCTTACATCTATTTATACAGATCCCCGAAATTTCGTGTAAATCGGGTGACAGGATCAAGTAAGAATTATTAAAATTTTCATGCCCCGATACGGTACATTGTAATTACAATATGAACGATCGTGCGAAAAAGGCTGGTAACAGATAGTAGAATCTACGCGAGACATACCGGCTGCAGACGAAAGGTTTTCTATCCACGTGCAGACGTCAAAGTGTTAGAAAAAAACATTTTTTCATAAATAATAAAACGTTTTACTTCTTTCGGATAACGAATAAAAGTATCGAACGCAGTTATTAAACGACTTACTAATTTGTTTGTTATTCATGAATAACGAATAATTTCACATTATTCTTAATTTAAAATGACATAACATTTTCCGCGATACCTATGCTGTGCCAGTACGTGTGCCGGGAGCCCGACCGAGCGCCCGTGCATAAGATCTGTGCATACGTGGTTGAGTCCGCGGTCTCTGGGTGCTGTTATTGGCCAGTGTTTTTCGTTAATAACTCAAAAATGAAGCTTCAAACAACATTTTGGTAAAGGTAAAGGTTGTTCAGAATCACCTCAGCTACCCCCCATTTCCGGATGTTACACTAGTTCCGGGACACTGGAACTGTATATAACTCTTCTAACCCGAGTCCCTCAATCTCCCGCATTTAACGCACGTGTCTCCTAGGATGCCTTACTAACCAGTTCACTAGGAGACCCAGTACGAAATGCGTTACCTTTCCTTTCCCGCCTATCCTCTATATCAAAATTCCTCCTCCTCTAACCTCACCGCCACAAAGTTTTAAAAAAATACGTTTTACAAATTTATGCCAATTAAGCTGAAAATTTCATCAAAATCGGTGGCGCCGTGGTCCTGGCATTTGCGCTTTGAATTTAAAATTCGACATGTCTAAATCGTCCTAATATTATTAGTTCTTGATCCAAAGAATAAGAATTACGATACGTAAATTGCTATTTAGCAGGAGTGGCCTACGCACTTTGTTGACTCTAACATGGTTCGTGGAGCTAATATAGAAAATAAAATGTACTTATTTGAAAACACAATTTTTGTATTGAAATAAGAACAATGTTAACAATCTGTATTATAACAATAATAATGCCTTGCTTATACTATGCTGTTTAGTCCGTGTAAATTCTATATATTTGATTGCCCGTATAAAATTTAAAGTATTGCGAATGAAAGTCCAAATATTCAAGGTTCTATGTATAAGTTCGTTCAAGTGTATTGGTCTAATTGTAAGATCATTTTTGTAATTTTTAAATGTCCAAAACAGTTGAAGTCCGAAAATGTTCTGATCTGTTCTGATCTGTTCTGTCCTGATTCTCTCCATGAATCGGAAACATTTCCCCTACTCCTCGGATAGTTTTCCCTTCAAGTAGCTTCCTCTAGGCTTGAGATAAGTCATCGTTGAGGCTAATCTGGCTGGACACTCTTTCGAGAGAAAGTTGGCGTCGTCTTGCAGCCATATCCAAGTCTTCTAGAAAATTTACGATACATGAAAAATTAACTTTCTCAAAAACAGCACTGTCCTATATCAACTGCAGTGTAAGCCTAAACACGTGGCCGGAACACACTTAAAAAACAATTGAGCGTATAAAAACAATTCAATAATTACAAAGACTCAAAAAATCGATTGGCTGAGTTAATCCAGAGATGTTTATAAAATCAAAATTTAACAATTATTTTCTCAGTGGCAAAAAGTTATTTTTAAGAGGTGGATATTGTTCAATTAATTAATTTTCTTATGCATATTTCGAAACTTTCAATAAAACTTGTGAAGAAGAAATGACATTATTTTCTAGTACCCCTAATAAAACCTTATACATAAAAAGGCAATAAACATATTTACGTACTATAAATTATATTTATTGAATTTAAGAGGTCATATAGGAAAATGAAAAAACAAAAAACAAAGTGAAATATAAATTAAAAAACTATTTTCCAATAAAAACATGGAACTTAAACTTGAAATCAAGCATTTTATTAACATTCATTACTGCTATTAAATATTAATGGCTTAACTCTTTTCCTTTTAATGGACCGAATGTCCTCCTCACTTTGCATATCTTCATCTTCGTTTTTAAATGTAGTTTTATTTTGTAATTCTACCAAAATCTCTCTATAAGGAGCTAAGCAAATTTGTAATTCATTTTTAATTTTCTATCTCATTAATCTAATTACGTTGTATTATAAAAAAACCGTGTTATAAAAGAACCGCGTTATAGGAGGGCTGTTGCAATTTTTGCTCCGCGTTATGAGAGTACAGCGTTTACAGGAGGGCTTACTGCAAAATATAAAAAAAAGTTAAATATTTATAATGAGGTTCAACACCAGTTGTTGGTATGAAAAACTGTCGCCAGGCTGTATTGTGTCTACTATAAAACATGAAGGAGAGTCCATTATGATTGGGGGATGTTTTGAACGAAATACCTCGGAATATTAAACAAAAACCGACAGAATAACAAGAAAGGAGCATTATTTAAGTATCATAAAATGACACATTATTTCGTCGGGAAAGAGAATTATTGGCAATAATTTCGTTTTTATACACGATAATAACCTTAAGCACCCTGCTAGAATACGCAACATCATTTGGAACGGTTGCAACAAAATGGAGAAATAATATTAATGCAATGGCCACCCAAACCACCAGAATTGATGTTGTGAGATGAACTAAGCAGAAGTATTCAAAAACATTGTCCAATGTTACAAGAAGATTTGTAAACGCATTTGCAGTGGTCTTGAAGAGAAATCTAAAAAGAAACTTTTTAAAAGCTCATTGCAAATCTTCCAAATTGATTGGAGCCATCATCCCAAAGCAAGGAGCATACACATTAACGAGAAAACTTAAAACATTGCATGTACAATTTTGAATATATCTTAACATTAAAAAACTATATTCGGTGCGCGTAATCCGTAAATAATCAAAATTAAATCATTTGATTTAATAACATGGGAGTTTATTACTGTTAATTTAAACATAAAACACAAATTAGAATGTGTACCATGATTTATAGATGCAGGTGTATAAAGAGAAAATACAACAGAAAAGAATAGAAACTCTCGAGACTCGTAGCGAACTGTGTAATCCACACTCACGCGACAATAAACGACGTTAAATAAAGACTTTGTCTTTATACAATCTATAACCCATATGTTCAAACATGTCATACAATAGGACATTCATGTCCTCAAAAATAGCAAACGTGTCGACCGTATCGTAAACTTAAGATAATCTATTATCCTAACATGAATTTTTAAAGTGCAGCGGGTAACGTATTTAATCATGATTTCACACAGTTTCTTAAGATTTTCTCCGAATGAGAAGTTTTCCGCGTTAGCAGATTATTAATATTTCATATTTAATCTTCCAAGGTGCTCGCGGCTAAATTCAGGTTTCCATGAATAAATAGGCATTTTCTATCGAATAGAAGAAGGACGGAGAGAAGAGAGGACGATTTTCTATTAAACAAACAGACGGTAAAACCGATGGTGTTTCAAATTTCAGCTACCCAGAATTACTTGCTGCATCTATGCTAGGTAACATAAATAAGTTATACAGAGTGTATTTTATTAGATACACTTCAGTTTATTACTGAACCGAGTTACAATTCGGTTGTTATTGAAGATAAAAGAAAAAATTGTAGAGAAAAGTTTCGTATGCTTTAACAAGCTGCATTGGCGTAATTGTAAAGTGTAGTTACACTCGTTTGGTGAATATGATTTTTTTATTTATATTGAATCGATTCCTTGTGCTATTTTGAATAAAAAGATATTAGGATGCAATCGTGAGAAACCCAACACTTTTTGAAATATTTACCTTTTCTTGTAATATACACAATAAATGTTCAAATGTCCCATTATTACATTCTAAACATTTTCTTGCGCACTTTTTAATACTTTTTATCACATTGTTCAGTTGTCTGAAAAAGAAATATTAAGAAAGTAAATATTTCGAAAAATATTGAGTTCTTCTCGATTGTACTCTAATAGTACGAGGAACTGATTCATGCAAAAAAAAAAAAACTGCACCGATGCACTTCAGCAAAAAACTGCATTACAGGATGATGGAGCTTATTAAACCATGCAAAACTTTCCTCTACAATTTCTTTTTGTCTTCAAAAACAACCGAGTTATAACTCGATCTAGTTACTAGTATATAGAAAATTTATGGAACTTGTTAGAAATAGGGAAAGAAAAAATGGTACAGAAAGACCAATTGCGTGAATAAACGCTTAAGTTGCATAATCCGTTAAAATTAGTATTCACATATGGATAAATACCCATATTATGATTAAATAATCACCTGCATGTTATTACTGTAAGTGAGCTGTTTCATTATTAATGCCATAGATTCCAGAACACCTTGACACTCACTGTCACTCTGTGTTACCTGAGTACCGATCACTGACTATATGTGATGTACTCGGTAGATGTATTCTAGATTTGTATTCGCGTATATATGCGATATACTGTCGTATACTGTTTTCTATATACGATTCTTTGATTATATACTGTTCTTTTGTATACTGTCTTTAAGAAAGGTTCCTGCCAATATTTATACTTCTCAGAATGCCAAAGCAAAGCGGTGATAGGTGGATTTATTTAGGTGGGAGACGAAACTCCAAAACGTTCCGATTGGTGCGGGTGCAGCTAGAACTTTTCCCAATTTTCGCAGGAAAGGGAAAGCGCGGTGGTGCGCTAGTGGGAGAAAGAGCCAAAAAGGTTACGGGACCTGATTCGAGGCAGGTAGGCTACCACGAGGGTTCGCGGTGTCCCGCGGTGTCGAAAATTAAAGAAAATACTTTATGGTAAGGTGTGAACGATCACCGAACGGGGATGCTCTAATCGAGTGTTTTTCCGTCCATGTCGTGAACAGCCTTATTGTGTCACTGAGCGTTAATCAACTCATTTGTGATTTGTGCTTTGAATGTCTTTACCGTTAAGCGGTCGAACAATGTTCTCATTATGAGAAAAGGAAAACTTTGGCAATCTGAAGAAGCAGAGAAATATAATAGCATGTATATTCCGTCGGATGGACGGAACAGCTATTATTAAAAGTCTGATGTAGAATTAAATGAGGAATGCATCAATAAACGAATAAATCAACAAATTCTTACAAATCCGTTTATTAATTCAGCCTATTTACTAGGCTCATCCTATATGTTAAATAACATTTTTCGTGTTATATAGTAAATTATATGTTATCTATCAAGTGCCAGTAAAAATCAAAGAAAATTATAAGACACTGTTACATTACTAAACATTTGTCATTTATCGTTTGACGGCATTATTAATCAAGAGACAAGAAATGCCACACAAACTTGTCATACACCTATTACTGCAATACCATAACGTATTATACTATTTTGTAACAGGTTATAAAAACATAAACAATGAACCAATTGTGAAAACGCAACCACCCTATTCTCCATACTTGGCCTCCTGTGACCTTTTTCTATTTGCCAAACTCAAAAAGATACTCAAAGAACAACGTTTTTCAACAACACATGAGATAAAGGCGAAATCCCAGGCGGAGGTCAAAGCAATACCTCAAGAGGCATTCCATCAGTGCTTCTCAAACTGAAAGCTGCGATGACATAAGTATATAATATTACAGGGGAATTACTTTGAAAGGGACGAAATAAAAATTGAAGACTGAATAAATACTTTTCGAGAAAATTAAAAATTCTCGTTACTTTTTGATCAAACCTCGTATGTGTGTTTCTGACTGTATGTTATGTATGGAATGTGTTTTGTACCGAACATTTCTTGTATTCCGGAACGAACCTTTCTTTCTTTTTTATCTGAATATTTAAATAACGGTGTAAAACGAGCCTGAAGAAGCTACAATCCAGAGAATTAGTGTAACCATTAGAAGCACGTACCACTAGGAAACCCATAACCAAACGGCGTTTTCAAACTTCGTTTTACCATCCATTGTTCCCATCTCCTAATAACTGAAGTAGTATTTTTTTTTCTCATATCCGATCCTCTATTTTCCCGGGATTTCCCAAAACTCAGACACCTCATCCCTCTACCATCACATTTACCCTCTCTCTATCTACTTAAGAAACGCCATACGACCAATAATTGTTTTTCTATATTTTCCAATTTTTCAGCTCCCAAATTTAACTCCGCCTTCAGTAACTCAAATGCATGTCCTCTTCCGAATTTCCAATCAGTCAGAACACTAACCAAGAAACAACCAAGTCTTCAATCAGTCCGAGCACTGAACGAACAGCCAAGTTTTATACAATAACATTCAAGATAAAGTACTTCGTGACCGCTTCAGATCTCGTTAAAAATATCCAATTCTTTTGCTTTCGCAATCTAAGTTTGCAACACACCGCAAACCGTCGCGAGTGCACGACAGAATATATATGATGTCTCTAGAGTGTGTGTTGGCTGTTTTATAAATTTTGTCTGTGTTTCTAACTGTTGCGTTAGTCTCCCTGGCGCCAAATGCACAGTCAGGAGAGCCAAAATATTTACAATGAGCAGAAGCCCCTAGAATTCATCCACCATTTGTTTTGAATCTGAAAAGTGTTATTCGCTTCCAATATGGTCTGTGAGAGAAGTTTTACCCTCCCCTTGACCATTAGGGAGGCCAATGACAGTAATGTCAGGATGTAAGGGTAGCACATAGCAATACCCAATTACGACTCCAGTTTTAGAAGATAACCTATAGCACCACCCACACGAAACTCATAAAAACGTTAGTTTGGAGATTGGCAAGAGGATTATAGTAGAATTTGCGGAACAGTTACTATCAATATAACGCAATCGATTTCTGTCCGAGCGCAAACTTTGTATTTAAGTAAAAATATAAGGATCCAACTAACAATAAGTAAATTAATTGTTTCTTCCAATTTCTTCATAAAATTTCTCCATCGGCATTAATTTGCCGCCGGAAGCGTAGTAATATACAAGAGTGCTCACGTCGCAACTTGAGTTCACCGAACGAGTTTCCAGTGGAAACTATTAGCTATCAAGAACGTGTAGGAGATGATTGACGTATATGTATATGGTATTCCCGGTGTGTTAGGAGTGTCTGTTTGGTAAGGAGAAAGTGGGAGATTGTTGTTAAATTTGTTGTATTACGGTCTTCATCAAACGGACTTAGCGCACGTGATATTCAAGTGTGAGGATCTTCGAAATTCCTGCGGTTATAAAATAATTTGCTGACCCTGCCGGCTAGGACTGTACTTCAGAAATTATACGCTTTAAATGTAGTGTAACTCACATTTCTGAACTAAAGGTCATTTCAAGGTTATAATATCCTAAGCCGTTGAACTGGTCCTGGCATTAGCTTCGCAATAATGACAGTAAAAATACATAGTACCACGTAAAAAGAACACTGATGAGCTTCCAATCTGTTGGAGCTCCCAATCTGAAAATTTGTTAATATTGTCATATTTGTCCTTTTGAATAGTGCAGCTTTCTTCTTTGACATTTTTCTCTATCTTTAACACCAATGGAGACATTCAGATTGTTCAATCACCTATGAATTGAAAATGCAACTATCCTGATGATGATACTAAATAATGTCTTTACTTCGTGTTTACAATTACTCGTGATTAGCATTTTAATACCAAGTCGAACGTTGTATCACGTTTACCTACTAAAGCATGGTACCTCTTATTTATACTATGTTCTAAAATTAACGAATGCACCGTGTTACCACTTGGACAATCCTTCTTGCTCACGAACATACCACCCATCCTGGACTTTCCAAGCTGGTACTGTGGTGGCATGATGTCGTGGCGGAAGTCAGGCTCAAAGGGTAAGAAGTCCTAACGAGACTTATAATTGTTGGTGAAAGATTATTTTTATAGGGATATTAAAAATAGATAATAAGTCACTAGAACGAAGTTGGGAAGAATGGAAAAACAAAAGAGGAACAATGGGGCGGTGAACGCGAGGCGGGAAGAGAAGAGGGGAGTAGACGGGGGGCGTAAGCGATGAGCGATGAGTGTGATGTGTGTTAAAAAATTTTTTGTGTGTGCTATTTTTTATATATATTTATTCCCAAAATAAACAACATAATTATTATATTGTTCTTTCCTCCACCCTCTGATCATCAACAAATGGTAGCAGAGCGTGGTTCACTTGCCGAATAGTGTAAAAGTGTGAAGAAGAAAAATCGAGAAACACGTGCTTCGCATAATGGCGGACTCATGGAATATTTCCGCAGTAGAACCACTTGACGACTCTAACTATTTTCTGTGGCGGGAAAAAGTTGAGGGAATCTTGAGATCAAAGAAATTATGGAAGAAAGTGATGACTGTCAAACCGCCGGAGAAACCTGAAGAGGGTGTCGATAACTATGACAATAAATATAAAATATGGAACGAATGGGATGACGACAATTACGCCGCCAGAACCATAATATTAAACACAATGACAAAGGCACAATTATTAAGGTACAGTAATGAACGAAATGCAGACAAACTGTGGCTGTTAATAAAGAATAACATGGCTGCTGGGACAGAACAGCTAAAAGCTATAGCTCTAAATGAATTATCTAATTTGCATATGAAGCGAGAAGAAAGTGTAGATGAATTCATAAACAGAGCTGAGGCTCTTATGAATCAATGCATCCAGTTAGGTAAGCAAATTGAAGAATTTGAATTAAGAATGTATATTTTAAGAGGTGTAAGGTCTGAGTTTGACCAAAACGTAAGGGTGTTAGAGTGCCAGAGAGATGTAACAATAAATGACATTAGATATTCACTGAAGCAGGAAGAAATGAGAAAGGACAAGAGAAAAGAGGAAAGAACTACGAGGGAATATGAAACAGTAAGACGAGCAAAAGAGAACTCTAAAGCAGAGACAAATTGTTTTAGATGTGGAAAAAGGGGACATTTTGCTCATGAATGTAACAGTCGTAGGAAATGTTTCAATTGCCAAGGATATAATCATATAGCTTCAGAATGCCAAAAGCCTAAAACATATACATCAAGAGGAAGAGGACAGCGAGGGAATCTACATGGGAATACTCGAGGAAGAGGAAATGGCTATGGACGAGGAAGGGGTGAAGTAACCATGCGATCATTTGAAGAGCAGGTCATGAAAGTATCTGAAGGGATGTATGTGAACAGCACAGTGGAGAGCAAGCGAGAGGATAAGGACATTGAGAAGAAATCTGAGTGGCTTCTAGATTCAGGTTCAACAAGTCACATGACTGCTAACACAAAAATTTTTGAGAATATGCAGCACGAGGAAAAGGAAATAATGCTTGCTGACAATGAGGGAAGAAAGTTAGTCTCTGAGGGTATAGGAGATGTCGTGATAAGACAACAAGAGATTGAGGACAAGATTCACTTGAAAAATGTGTTGTGTGTTCCAAACTTAAGTACAAACTTGCTTTCAGTTGCAAAAATTACAGATTATGGCTACAATGTTAATTTTGATAAGGATGGTGCTATTGTCTACAAGAAAAAGGGTAAAACACAAATGTTTGCAGTACGTGAAGGAAATGCCTACTACATAAGAACAAAAATAGTGAAAAATGAAAAAATGGCAACAGCCAAGAGTGATTGTATTTGGCACAAGAGACTCGGACATGCAAATGAGCAAGTGATAAGAGACATGAAAGGGGAGGATTTAGTTGATAGGTATGAAAGAGTTGAGTGAAATGGACAGTCAATGCAGTGCATGTGTGGAAGGGAAAGCTTGCAGGAAGATGCATCCAAAAATAAAGTACAGAAAATCATCAAAAATAATGGACCTGTGGCATTTAGATTTAGTTGGGCCTGTAAAGCCATAAACAAAAGGTGGTAAGAGATATGTATTTACTATAATTGATGATTATTCAAGACTGATATTTGTAGTATTGTTACGTGAGAAGAATGAGGCTGCATATGAGTTAAAAACACTCATTACATCAAAAGAAAATGAAACAGGAATGAGATTGAAGGTGATTAAATCAGATAATGGTGGGGAATTTATTGGAAAAGACCTGAAAGAGTGGCTAAAGAGGAAGGGAATAAAACATGAACTCAGCCCAGCGAGAACACCTCAGTATAACGGTGTGGCAGAAAGGGGAAATAGGTCATTGATTGAAATGACAAGAGCAATGATCGCTGATGCAAAAATCTCAATGGACTTCTGGGGGGAAGCCGTTTGCACGGCAGCCCACATACGAAATAGAATAAAGACTAGTGTGCATGGAAGAACTCCATATGAATTATGGAAAGGGAGAAAACCAAACATAGGATATATGAAAAGATTTGGAAGCCTGGCCTATGTGCTAAACAGAGAAGAATCCAGAAAGAAATTTGAGCCAAAAACATTCAAGGGAATATTTCTTGGTTATACGTCGAACAATACATACCGTATTTACATACCAGAGAAAAGAAAAATTCAATGTGTGTGTGATGTAAGGTTTGACGAGACAAAAAATGGAGCAGAATTGTATAAAAATGATGAAACAGATGATTATAGGAACAATGAAGACTTAATATGTGTGGGCTTGGATGTAAATGAAGAAGAAGAAGAATTGGAACTTAATGAAGAATTTGAAAATAACCAGGTAAATACAAATGTAACAAGTGATACAGAAAGGGATGAGTGGGAAGAGCCAATTAGAGAAGAATTGCAAGAGGAAAATGACATGGAGATAAGTGAATGGAATGATAGAGAGGAAATCCAAGTAGATTCACAAAATCAAGAGGAACTAATACAACCTAGAAGAAAAGGAAGGCCAAAAGAAACTACAAAAGAAGTAATGGATGTCAAAAGATATGAAGCCAAGCAAAGCTATGAACAAAAAAGAGACTCAGAAAACCTAAGACGATCTGAAAGGATAAAAAACAAAAACTTTGTGATGTCTATGATAGAGGAAGAAGTACCTAAAACCGTGGAAGATGCCAAAGGAATGAGTAACTGGGACAAGTGGAAAGAATCTATGGATCAAGAAATGGAATCCATGAAAGAGCATGCTGTATGGGATGAGGTGACACGACCAACAAGGAAGCCTGTCATTAAGAGCAAATGGATATTTAATATTAAAGAAAATCCAAGTACAATGGAAAGACAGTATAAAGCACGTTTAGTGGCAATGGGATGCGGACAACGTCCTGGATTTGAGTTTAATGAAACTTTTGCACCAGTTATTCGAACTGAAACAATAAGATTGCTATTCAGTATTGCTGCTGAGAAGAAAAAGAAAATAAAACTATACACTATAAAAACAGCTTTCTTACATGGAGTGTTAGAAGATGAGATTTACATGGAACTCCCGAAAGAGTACGAAAAGGGAGGCAACACTGTATGCAGACTAAGAAAAAGCTTATATGGCTTGAAACAAGCTGGTAAATGTTGGAATGAGCATATGACAGAGGTATTCACTAAGAATGGATTGCGACAATCAACTGAAGATCCCTGTTTATTTTACGCAAAGGAAAAGGAAGACTTCATGTATTGCGGAGTGCATGTGGATGATATTGTGATAGTGGCCAGTAGTGAAAAATTCGAAGATAAATATATGAAAAACATTACCAAAGCGATTGACGTTAAAAACTTGGGTGAAGCTAAGCATGTATTGGGCATGGAAGTGGAACAAAAACATGGTCTTATATACATACACCAAAGGGATTATATAACAAAATTATTCAATATGTATGGAATGACAGAGTGTAATGCAGTGGTGAGCCCGATAGATGTAAATGTGAAATTGGATGAGTATGAACTAAGTAAGGTGTGCGATACAAAAAAATATCAGGAACTTATAGGAAGGTTGATGTATTTGAGTGTATATACGCGTCCTGATATAGCGTTTGCGTTGAGTTGCTTATCCCAATATAATAATAATGCTAAAGAAATTCATATGACTGCGTTAAAACGAGTCTTGCGATATCTTAAGGGGACTGTAAACCACAAATTGAAATTTGGTGGTAGAAACGTAAGGGAAAAAATTGATTGTCAAACCGACGCATCATGGGACATTACAAAAGACTCGAAATCGTTCTTCGGAATACTAGTGTTCCGAAATGGCGATTTAGTACACTGGAAAAGCAAAAAACAAACTTCAGTAGCGCTGTCATCTACAGAAAGCGAATTGAGTGCGATGGTAGAAGGTATAAAAGAAATTATATGGATTGATAGACTGTTAAAAGAAATAGGAGAAGGAAAAAATATAATTAAAGAACTGAAAAGTGATAGTCTCAATGCTGTAAAATTAGCAAATGGGGGTAATTATAAGACAAAATCAAAGTTATTGAATAGAAAGTGTAATTATGTTAGAGAAGCTGTTAAGAATGAGAATGTTCAAATACTACACGTCTCAAGCGATGCTATGCGAGCAGATTATTTGACTAAAGCTTTAAGTGGTCCAAATCTGATTAAAAATATTAAAGATATTATAGACATTAACAATCTATAAAAATAAGGGGGATGAGTGTTGGTGAAAGATTATTTTTATAGGGATATTAAAAATAGATAATAAGTCACTAGAACGAAGTTGGGAGGAATGGAAAAACAAAAGAGGAACAATGGGGAGGTGAACGCGAGGCGGGAAGAGAAGAGGGGAGTAGACGGGGGGCGTAAGCGATGAGCGATGAGTGTGATGTGTGTTAAAAAATTTTTTGTGTGTGCTTCTATTTTTTATACAGTTAGGAACAAAAGTATTGGCACACCTGTCTCTTAATTATAGAAACGCATATAAATCAAAGAAAAAACACAATATTAGGTTAATTTCTTTTATTAATCAGAACTATTGGGTCTATAGTTTAAGAATATTACAAATATATTTATACTGATTAATTACAAAACAAAAAAGAATCATAAAATACACATTAACGGCAGTTTTCAATGAAACAAAAGTATTGGCACATTGAAATAAAATGCTTTTGTGTAGAATCTAGAATGAAATTTTTATAATGTTGGTACGCTGTTTCTTTCCGGGGAACTCCCTAATTTTGATAGCATTCATTTGTTTACTTGTTATTCAATTATTTACAAAAGCTAACGTGAAAATGTGCAAAATGGGACGCAAAGCGAGAGAAACGATTGTTACTGAGCGAAAAATTATTTTACATTTGTTTAACGAAGGACATTCGTACTCGTCTATAGCAAATATAGTCAATAGAAGCCGTTTTACAATTAGAAGTATTATTAAACGTTTTTCTAATACAGAAAATTTTGTAAGTGCTGTGCGATGTGGTCGACCTGAAAAATTGAGTGTACGGGAAAAGAGAAAAATTGTTAATATTGTAAAAGAAAAACCAACTAGTTCTGCATCGGAAATAGCGGCATATATAAACGAAAATTTTAATAAAGAAGTACACAAAATAACTATTCGTCGAATATTAAACAAGGCAGGATACCGATCGCGAGTTGCAAGACGAAAGCCAACTATAAGTAAAATCAATCAAGAAAAAAGATTAAAGTTTGCAAATGATTATATTACAAAAGAAAACGACTTTTGGAGCACAGTACTCTTTTCTGACGAGTCTAAATTTAATATTTTTCAAAATGATGGACGCACTTTAGTTTGGAGACGATCTACTACCGAACTAGACCCAAAGAACGTTCAGAATACTGTTAAACACGGGGGTGGTGGAGTGATGGTCTGGGGTTGCATGAGCTCAAGTGGTGTCGGTGAACTTGTTTTCATTGACAATATAATGGACAAATATGTCTATTTAGACATTTTAAAAAATAATGTAAGAAAAAGCGTGGAAAAATTAAATCTTGGGAGACAATTTGTTTTTCAACAAGACAATGACCCCAAACACACCGCTTATTTGGTACGGCAATGGATCGTTTTCAATACCCCTCATTTGTTACCAACCCCACCACAATCCCCAGATTTAAACCCCATAGAACATCTTTGGGCTCATTTGGGAAAATGTATTAAAAAACACAACATAACGAATAGACAACAATTGAAAGAAATATTGACGATGGAATGGAATAAAATAAGCCCTGAAATTACAAAAAAATTAGTGCATTCCATGTCAGACAGATTGAGAGCAGTTATAAACAATAAGGGATTACACACAAAATATTGACTGTATAAAATACCTAATAATATACGATAAACTTGTAAGTGTGCCAATACTTTTGTTTCATTGAAAACTGCCGTTAATGTGTATTTTATGATTCTTTTTTGTTTTGTAATTAATCAGTATAAATATATTTGTAATATTCTTAAACTATAGACCCAATAGTTCTGATTAATAAAAGAAATTAACCAAATATTGTGTTTTTTCTTTGATTTATATGCGTTTCTATAATTAAGAGACAGGTGTGCCAATACTTTTGTTCCTAACTGTATATATTTATTCCCAAAATAAACAACATAATTATTATATTGTTCTTTCCTCCACCCTCTGATCATCAACAATAATTAGGTGGTTTACGACACGTCAGTTACTATTGAAGTGGCTACAAGTAAGGACCAGCAGACATGAAGACCGTAGAAGCCCAGAGTTTCTACGTTTATAAGATACCTTCTGACGCCGACAATGATTGAAAAGAAAATTTAATTAGTAAAATTATCATAAGTAAAAAGACACTAAAAAATAGCAGATTGTAATCCTTGTCATAAAACCAATTCGTATACTGCTGTAATTACCACGAGTCGCAACACAGGTAATTACATTATTTCATGTGAACTCACCCTGTATAATGCAGATGCAGCGCGCGTATCAGGAGAAAATTATGGCTGACTATAATTGTTTTCAAGTATGGTATTCGTTAAACTCGCAATAGATATTTATTACGAAGGTAAGCTGAGTAATAGCTCGTAAAACAGTATTTTCTATTTGACATTGTCTTTTCTTTTGTTCATGATACAAAAAATATAAATAACGAAACACTGAATTTAAATTTGTACACGTATATCAAGAGAAAAATTGCAATTTGCTATTCTACCTACATATACATAATGTTCAACAACAGTTGATAGAAAATTTAATGTATGATTCTGCAAGTTAGAATAAACTATATATCAAGAATAATAAAATTACGTTTAAACCTGAGTTTTTGAATCATTAACACTTAAAAATCCAGTAAAATGTCTCTGGAGCCCAACAAACCTCCCTACAATAACGAATGTAGGTCAGGTCAAGGCATAAGGGATACAGTGATCCTCAAAAGCTACGACACATAGCCCGTAGTTTACCTTGAATAATTTGTAGAGAAGTACACTGTAACATTCCCCGTTGTAAACGTATTACGAACTTATAACACAAGTGCATGTCACAAAGTTCTACACATATGTATTTGATCATATACCGTAATATAAGACAACCTATACTAATCAAATAATACAATCACTGCACACTACCTTGTATATTACACAACACGACATTAGTTTTATTTTAGCTTTTTTTAGATTTAAAAACAATTTGTGTACATATTCGGATACACACGCACAAAAACGATGTTAAAATTAAAAAAAGGTAAAACAGAATTAATTATCCTTACATTAAAACTACATTAATATAAACGCTGTTCCATAACTAGTGGTACTAGTGGTACAATTGTGAAGAGGATGATTCTACATGAAGGAATAAACTGGAAATATAAAATTAAATTTTTTCATGAAAGATGCAATTTTTTAGAAAGTTGTATGAATATTTTCATGTTGACAAAAAATTGGTAATGTTATATTTTGTAAAGAAATCTTCGACAACTAGAAGAAAGGATTGTACAGAATTTCAAACAATTGAAGCGTCAAAATGGCGTATTATCAATTTACAATTTTCTGATTCAAAAACTGAATGCATTAACAGGTACACCACTTTTAAGAATTCATTCAAGTAGTATAAATTTAAATGAAGAAAATAATTAACAAATTAACGAAATCATTAATACTGATTATGATATTTTGCATCACTTATTAGTACAAACATAAGGCCATGATATAGTTAAATACACTCGATGAATATTTAAATTCAATTTTCCTAAGCACTAAACTTCTTATAAAGAACTTTTATTTTATATTATCAGTTTATTTTTGCATTAGAATCATTTTCCTCGCGGTTGTGCGACCAATTACAAAACATCCGGTATGTTAGGGTTTCTTTGTAACGGTTTATGGCACGATCCGAAGGGTACATTTGTATGTATGTATGTAACGGTCCGCTGACTGATGAGTCACCCGGAGGAATTTCCTAAATTATTGGAACTATTTACTCCCCCCCCCCCCCCCCCCCCCGAAACCATCTCGCGACTCTTCCAAAATAAAGCCCGCTATAAGGGCGCACTGGAAAGAGTTGGCGGGAAAATTAGGCACGCTGATTGGTGATGAATATTGCAAAACATCCACAAATGAGCTGCTAAGACGACAGACAGAATAAAACGAACAGTCGAACAGTATAGATAAAGAGTAAAATAGAACAGTTTATCAAGAACGCATAGTAGTAGAACAGTCCAGTGGTCAAGCGGTCAACAAACATTGTAATAGTTTTTCCCAATTCATAAATTGGGTGGACCTTTGTTGTATTTTTAAAGTCGGCACACCACATACAAATACCACAAGGCTCGAAGTTTTGTAAACTACCGCGAACATTAACCTACAATATAACAAATATTTTTAGTAACAATCTCCCTACCTTCTCGAGCGACATCTAGTGCGATGTTTGAAATTAGTGCGAATATTGAAACACCAATGAACACATTTCGACCATCTCCACTACACATTCAGACAGCAAATCAGAACACACACAGAATTTATAAAATAACAAGCACAGACACTCCAGAACAGATTTTTTTGTAACACATCATACCATTCGTTATACATTCGACACACACATCAATATTGTAACATATCTCGTTAAACTAGTTATAGTAAAATTATATCGTTGTTCAATATTGTGTGTGATCCATTCAAAAATCAATACAGTCCACTATCCAATTTGCATATTTCGAAGGACTTCACTGGAATCCACCAAAAAGAAACCAGTTCGAAGTCCGCGTCATATTATCGTCGCGGAAATACTCGTCGACGCTGTGACGCGATAACATAATACATTAAATCTAACTAATGATACTAATTGAAAACTGTTGGAGAATGTAACTTTTGTCGGTATGTTTGAGTGAGAAGCAGTGAGAAAATGAGTTTGTAAATTGGTATGTGTGTACATGAACGGTTTATTAAGCAAGTAAAAAGAGGTGACAGTAGAAGGTTCGAGAAAGTGAAATAGTAAGCACGTGTGTTGAAAAACCAAAGAGAACTTTAATCAGTTACTTGGCTGTCTAGTCTCATTAATCAGAAAGATTAGTTATGATATTATTAGTCATCTTCTGTTATTAGATTAAACTTATTTTATGTTATTAATTATTATATAAAAGAAAACGAAAGACTGTGTTTAATTGAAGCATAAATCTGCAAAGAAATGAAAGTTCTAATAAAAACTAATTAATTTATTAGTTTATAATTAAAACAATGGAATACACATATATACATTGTCACAGACGAATATGAAGTTATTTTGTTTTTTTTTTAAATCACTTTTATTTTACAAAACTCAACGTTACACTTAATTGTACTTCTTATAGACTAACGATGTGTAAACGAAGACTCTTTCTCCACTAATGAATCGTTCGCTGTTTTTTCCGCTGTCTTTTATACTTTAGTTATGATTCATTATTTATCATATCACTTGTTTATTTCATATACTGGTCACAACATCCAACATTACTATCTTCTTTTTTACAATTTATATGAAATAAGTGAATCAAAAAATGCAATCAACATAATCTACATTTTTGTTTTCTCTTTAGATCATTTTCAAGTGTCTTACGACTATTTTTAAGGTGCAAATATTACTGAAATACTTGCATACAACCAAGACATTCACTACCATATGCTTTTTGCATCATTCGGTATGTTTTCTTAGGATTTTTTCCACTTAAAAAGCAAAACCATATCGCAGCTCGTTGTTCCATCGCCTCAACAATGAACGAAAGGACATCACCAAATTTCAAATGTATTCTACACACAAACGATTAACTCTGAGGTTAAATCAAGCTGATAAACAAACAAAGATCTACAATAATTAAATTTAGGCTTAAAATAAAAGTGTCGCCACTAGAAGTTGTTCTATAATTGGAGTCCGGTAACTTTCTGAATAGATTGTGTATATTAGCTTCTAGAATCACTTCTAAAATCTTCTACCAACAGTTTTTGAATATCCTATATATGTAGGTGCATTAAAATATACATATGAATGCTTACGCACGGAGTCGTCGTAATTAACAAGTTGTCGGCATAGTAACACGAGCAACGCACAGACGATTAGCCAATTCAAACAATGAGGTGCATTATTCAACTGCACGCTTTCGCATAACGAGCAACTCTCTAAGCAACTCGAGAAAAAGGATATGAACTATTAAAATGATAGAAAAAATCCAAACACAATTCCCAAATGTTACCATGTTATTAATCTAACTGGGCATGACGAGCTATTTCATTATTAGTTAGCCGAAATATTTAGAACACGATAATTTATTTATTAAAGGATTGTTCATTTTTAATTGCACCGTTACCGCTTATATTAGATAGGAAATATGTTCACATTTGCAAGAACCAAGATAAAGTAAGTGATTATTCTATGATTAAATTTTGAATTATAAATTTGAGAGATTGAATTTCTGTTTGAGAGATAAGTTTAATTAATGGGTTAATCATCTTAATGTATTTGACAAATTGTCTAAAGATTTTATACACATGTCTTACAAAATGGAAATACTTGGTTTTGTTACGTTCCGAACAAGATTCTTTTTTTTATTTATCCAGCAGCATGAATGCGATTCGATAATGCATAACATCGTGGAACCGCCCTAATCAGTCACAGACTCAGCGTTTATCTTACCAATATAAAGTTCAAAAATTATTAAAATTATTTAAACCACAGATTCGTGATCATTACCGACAGCTCGATATATTTTTTTGCATCTCTGAAAGTACTTAATAATTATGATAAACTCCTCATCCTTCGTAAAGATCGTGAATCTCTCTGCAATACTGATAACTTTCGAATCGCCCAGGTAATCTCCCTGTTCAATCACCTAGTTTCAAATCGCAGTGCGTAAGCGGTCTTGTTAAGAATTGAACGCGTACTCGCATACTCTTTCATAATATTTTGCACTGTTATCCGTAGTATTTTTATCTGTGCAATTTGCATGAACTTTTTCATGTAAACTTATCTCTGTATTCTTTTTCTTCCAAGCTTCATTTTCGTAATTTGCGAACTTTCTTGCAGACAGCAATTTGTTATCGGAAATTAGAACAAATCTTCATTAACTGAAGAATGGCCTTAAAAGAGAAAGAAATAGAATATTTATGAAAGCAAATAAATGATTGAAATGTAATTTCCTTTTTTTAACTATTACTTTTAATCATTTGTTTAAGCTTTCTTAACCGTTGACAAACACAGCTCGATACTTTTGTGTGCCTCATTCTGTGTACTAAATTTTAATATTACATTTTGTTCGTTTGTTCTTATTAGTGCTGCTAATGATTACATATCGATATAAGAACTATTTTAATAACTCGTCATTCTAGCGCGAATAGATAATTGATCACGTAATTGATCATGAATCAAGCGTTCTTTGCAAATTTATCAAAAAGTGTACGGAGACAGAGGTAGGTCGAACTGTAAGTTTTTGTAAAATGCATTTTTACTAAAAATATATTTCAATATACTTTGCGTACCAATTAATAGATACAATTGTATATATACAAGCGCATATTGCAAATTTATGGAAAAGTGTACGGGAACGGACTTACATTGAACTATAAATTTTGGATAAATGCATTTTCACGAAATATACATTCCGACATTATTTTCAAAGATATAGTACAATATAACTGAACAATGAACGTAAGCAATTCCTCAACCCTATATGTTAAATAACCAGATACTTTTGTATCGAACTAAATACATCTCATAAATCAGAGGAGAAATTCGAAATGTCGAAGATGAGAGTAACACAGCATCGCTGACAAGAAAAATTCGCGTGGTTGCGAAAGCCTCTTCATTTAATTGGAACGTATCTATTGCTTCGATTTCACAATACATTTAGAAACCGTTACGTATCGAGCTTGATATACGAAAAAGGCGCAAGAAAATTTTATTTCTCACTATGAGAATAAATATACTGCATAGACATTCCAACTGCGATGAGCATGACTCAAACACGTCGATCCACGCTTTATCTTTACTATTGTTCTAAGACACCGGAAGATACTAATTAAGTGTGGAAACGAGTAGGAGAGCCTTAAAGGAACTTTCCTACGAGTTGCAGGAGAAAGTCTGAAACGATCTCTATAAGGGAAGAAACTACAGCTATACACGTACACACATACACACACAAGAAAGAGAGAGAGAGAGAGAGAGAGAGAGAGAGAGAGAGAGAGAATGCTGTGAGCGAACTGATGCACACGTAATCTTTCCTCGCGTACTCGATTTCATTGCACTAGAGATAGACTAAAAAAGATTCGTTCCAGGTGAAAGTTCATATAACCCAGTACAGTATATCAAAATAATATGTGATGTAAATTACAAAATAACAATAAACATAAAATATAAATATATACTTGATTATACGAACTTTATAAATTTTTTTTTAATTGATTTTGAATTAATAGTTTTTTTCTGAAATAAGGTGAGTTATCACCTGAGGAAGTAAATTGATTGCTTCTGTGACTTTAGACCTCGCTCAAAAGTCAATAAAATATGGATGGTTTCAACATAATTTTGTATTAGTAAGGAAATCGAACTATTCAAATATGAAAACAATAACTGTTTCGTTAATTTTGTCAACATTTTGTTGATCTATCTTTTTCTTTAGAGACTGTAATGACAGCAATTACTTTCTGAATTTTAATTTGTTTAAAAAAGAAAAACATTAACGTACGTTGATGTTCATACATTTATCCTTTTTGGCAAATTTCAAGGAAAATTTGCTAACTTTCAAAATGTTCGCTAAAAACAAGCTGTTAGCAGTGAATATTAACAGCAGATAGTGACTGTTAGGAAAAACATAAAATGTAGACTACGAATCGATCGATTCATATATCCATTTCATGGCCCGCTATTAACCTTGCCAATTGTTTTAAAATTCCTTTGAACTGATTGATAAAAGGTAATGAACAATAGAGAGCTTTCAAAGAAATTGTTTTCACGGTATATAAGTTGTAATAATAAAGGTGTTCAATACTTTCGGCCAAGCTTGTACGCGTTTATGATCTATTAACCTCTTGCCTTATACTGACAAGTCGCACTCATACTGCAGATTATTGTCAATCAAATAATTGGTCCTTATTTCATAAACAGTACTTTAAATGAGGAAAAGTATGCAACATTCTTGCAAGATGAGCTACAAATGCTTGTACATGATGTATTACTAGATATCCGTTTAAGAATGTGGTATCAGCATGACAGTTATCCGACTCATTCTACACACTTGTCAAACAAATTGTTTTTTACACGAATTCGCGATGCAACGCGACCCACTTTAATAAAGACAAGTTAGTCAAGGTCGTAAGTCTTCACTTCGATGTTTCGACACCGCGTATCGTACAGTAATTTCCTTACGATCGTTTCCGGCGGTAAGGAATGATAATTGAGATGTTAGCTTTGAGTCTTAGTTTATGTGTGTTGTTGTCGTGAAGAGGTTTTTTGAACTGATTCCTCGTTCGAGGAATCTCCCAAAAAGTAAAAGTGAACGAGGTGTGTTAGCGGGGGTGAGACATGCGAATTGGTTGAATTTCATTTTCTCGGGAGTGGCTAGAGAATCGGTCGAATGAACATGATTGAATGAATAATTTTGGTGGTAAGTGACCTCCCTCCAGCTAACGGTCACTCTCAGGTAAAGAGAGTACCTTAGAGTGACGTTCGCGGAAATTCCACATGCCTCGCCCGCGATCGTAGCAAGCAAGAATCTTTATGATGCACTCTGACTCAAGCAACCCATGTTCGAACAAAGAAACGAAAATTGAAATTCTAAGCCATAAAATAAAGGCGAAAATACTGAAACTAAGAGACTAACGGTGTTCAATGGCTTTCATAAAGTTATTGTTGCTACGGACGGGTCACAGTTTCTTCAATAAGTAAAAGGCAAATTAAGAAATAGAAGGTGGTGTTAAAAACGTGAGGAAGAGATTAGAAACTCTGACCCGCTTTCTGAATAGGGAAAGAGGATAATTGAACACAAATTTTAGATTAAAAATTTCCAAATCGATGGATTGGTCGTACTGGAGTTGTAGCATGGCCACTGCGTTCACCAGATCTCATACCAATTAGCTTTTTTTTTGTTGGGAAAATTGAAACAAACAGTTTATAATGAACTACTCCAGAGGATATGAAGAACCGAACAACTAGAGCTTCTGCTGATATTAATTCCGAAATAATTGAAAAATCTGTATAGTCGGTTATTGGACATTTTAGGAAATGTATCATCGTAAGACACCATTTTGAACATCTCTGAAGATGATAACTTAAAAAAAAGTGAGCGTTGTCTTAACACATCTGATGATCGATATTTTTAGTACGATAAAAAGTATTTTCTTCACAGTCACAGGTTCTGGAATCTTGGCCAAAGATATTCGACATCAGTTTTACGCAAAACTTTAATTTTCGAATATCAAGGTCATTTCAATGTCATGTTATTATACACATCTAAATGTATTTTTCTATCAGCTACACGATGCAGAAAAAATGTAATTACGTGTCAAAAACCACCGATAACCTTGATAATTCCGAAAAAATGATCTTGAGAAAAAAAATATTTTTACCAGATATTGGTCTTTTGACATCATACAGATTACATAAAAATTATTTTTTGCATCACAATAAGACGAAGAAATATTTTGGTGGCCTTACTTAATAGGACCACCCTATATATCTATTCAGTTTATATTTGCTAGGATTTCTTAGTAATAATTTATGTCACAATCGCACCAAAAGGCTGTTTTTGAGTTTAGGATTTCATTTATTATTTGCATACTTTAACGTACATCCTAGCGGAGGCCAATGGAATTGCTTTATTAGAGCTTTTAGCGGCTCATGCCTCTCGCGCTCAATCGCTTAAGAACATACCATAACCCTCAGGTTTCCGAAAGAAGCTACATTTGTATGTAATGATCCGCTAAGCGATGAATTATGAGGAATTTCCCAAATTATTATAAACATTTGCCCACGCCTCGGAACCATCTCCCACTCTTCCGAGGTAAGGCATGCTAATAGAAAATCAACTATTTTATGGTAGTCACCTATGTATTGCATTCTGATGATGTATAACTTTCAGTCGACAGCGATATTTTATTTCTGAAGTGTGAAAATAAATGAATAAAATCCGCCACACATTTGGATATTAAAAATTTCCCAAATAAATTCTTTCCAATGAAAAGTCGAGGTGATCTTGCCTTTTTCAAAAGGCATCATATATTTTGGATTTCACAAAGTTGTAGCTGACATCAAGACCAATTCAACATTCTATTACGCTATGATTTTGAGACAAAATTGAATTCTAAAATTTTAGTTCAATCAACAGAAACATTAATATGGAAAATTATTTTGTTTCAATCAAATTATATATTCGAAATAAGATTAAAACTGTCAAATTAACAATAATTATTATAAAAAATCCAACAATGACAATAATAACGTTTTGCAGCGGTTTACTACAATAAAGAATCGTGAAATTTGAAATTAGGAAGTCTTGTGTAGTTTGACTATACAAAATTTGTGTGCAATTTTGTTAGTCTTATTCTGAATACGTAATTTGATTCAAATAATTTTCCATATTAACGTTTTCATTCGTGGGACTAAAATTTCTGAATTTAAGGGCATCTCAAAGTCATAAAGTAGATAAGTCGTTAAATTAATCTTGACGTCATTAGCACATCTGTGAAGTCCAAAAATAGACGATATATGTATAATATTTTATTCGAAACATTGTTTTGGCGAATAATCAAAAATGTCTCCGAAACAACGCCTAACTTTAGAGGGTACACCTTTGTATTAGATATAAAAATTAATTCTTTCTGACTTTTGAGTACAATCAAAGTTTTATTGAAAAATAATGAAAAGAGATCCATTATCAAAATAATTTTCATTATGGCCGATGACCGTTTGCCATTTGTCTGGCAACTTGCAAATACCATCATAAATATTAAGATATGAATGACTGTACTGATTATGTGTCTTGAATCACAAAGAATGTATTTCTACACCTAATATATGCTTTCGCAATTAATAAATGACTTTTCGATTAGTGTCATATACACCATAAAACAGTGTTATAAAACATTGTTGTAGAAAACAACCTAACCTTTACAACATATTTTTAAAATTTATAAAATTGTATAGGGTCATCCAACTTACACGCCTATATGTTTCTTTTTTAATAAGATACAAACTATTTGAAATTTTTTCAAATTATTCTTTTTTTATAGAAAGTATCATTCATTACAATTATGCACGGTGTAGAATATCATTCAGATGCGCATCACGACTGCAGACATCAATTCGATTGTCGAAAAGTTTCAATAACTTTTCGACATATTACTGGAGTTATTTCACAAACTGTAACTCGAATGTTGTTCTTTAGGTTATTAATTGTTCCTGGTATGGTAGCGTAGACTGGAATTTTCAAAAAACACTACAGAAAATCTAACAGTGTTAAATTGTATAATCTTCGTGAAATTACACGTTGACGAAATTTCGAACACAAAACCTGAATGTTTTCTCGAGTTGTATGACACGTAGCATCATCTTGCTGGAAATAAACATCGGACACATCGATAAGATTCAATTCTGACTATAAAAAATCACTCAACATTGATTAGTAACATTCGACATTCACAGTAACAGTATTTCCAGTATCGTCTTGGAAGAAGAATGGTCCGATGATTCTATTTGCCTAAAACGCACAGCAAACAATGTCTTTTTGTGGATGTAGAGATTTTCCATGAATAACACAAGGATTTTCATCATCCTATGACAATTTTGCTTATCAACGACTCCACTCATTGTGAAATGAACTTCATCACTAACCAAAGTTTGCTTGAAAATAATGGATCTGCTTTTGTTGTTCAATAATCCAACTAGCGTCGTTGGAAATACGTCGTTGTAAATGGTCTCTTTCTTTCAATTCCTAGGTTAATTGAATTTTGTACCCGTATAAATGCAAATCTTTATGCAAAATCCTTCATACAAATCCATAAAATATGCCCAATTCTTGCGAAGGACGTGAAATTGATGTTGTCGGTTCTTTTCCAACACTTTCACTTACATCAGCAATGTTTTCATTTGTACGTATAGTCTTTTAGTTTATCAATTTCTTCGAATTTTGTCATTAAACTTTGAATTGAAAATTGTTTTAGCCGATTAATTACACCAAAGAAAATCGAATTTTACTATGGATACTCTTGGAAGTACGGCCATTTTCGTAATAAATTCGAATAATGTAAATGCATTGCTGCAATATAAACATATCCATGGTTAACCCTTTGCACTCCGAGCCATCCCGGACGTTACCTACCAACAACTCGGCGCCACTTTGTCGTGAAAACGTGCACTGACGAACCGTCATATTATATAGTATAGCTTTGGAACCAAGTAAAGTATTATAATGATATTTGGTTTATATGAATTTGTAGACATCGAGGAAAATATATTTGCAAAAAAAAACCAAATCAACATTTTATTTCTTATAATTTTGTACAGCATGATAAATTTTGAAGCATTCCCCAATATTCATTGCAGGCAGATTAGCACACGTTTCACAATAATATGTCGTTTGACGTCTTTCACCTGGTATTTTCCTGTCAAAACAAACAATACAGTCCCGTTTTCCTTTTTCCACATTGAGAATATGTAGTTTACTATTCAGTCTACTGTCCGCCGAAAATGTGGATGGACATGCTCTTCGTTCACTTTTTTTTTATATATCTTAATAATTGTACCATATTTTGATTTGATTTCTTCTGCTATTACAACAGAAAACTTCAGGGAAACATGCATTTCTAAAAAAGTTGCGCTGGAATAAGTTAATTCCCTATAATCACTAATAAACTTTGATGCCCCCTCAGAGGGGACATCCGAGTGATATGCTGAAATTACGATGTCCTCTCAGAGGGGACAACGGAGTGCAAAGGGTTACAATTGTACTACTTTGCTCTAAAACAAAATGGTTTATGTCATTTGAATAGAGAACGTGTAAAGATTATACTAATTCTATGTGTCGCATTTAGATGACTTTTTAAACTTTTAGTATTTTAAGTTTATATAACTCTGCGCATATCATTATAAATAATGGCGTCAAACAATAGATGGCAAATGTTTTATAATGGTTTAAACCGACTGATAACATGCCGTATAACAATATTTTATAACTTTTTTTAATCTTTACTGATACTTGATTGGTAACATGCAATTTATCATATAATACAAGAAATGTAATTTAACATAATGTTATCTTACACTTTTCTTTCTGTTCTTCTAACAAATTTTATAACTTTAGTGTAGTTATGGCTATTGCTATTCTGTTTCCTAACATTTTTTAGAACTTTGCTGCGACCAGGCAAGAGTTCAAATTTAAATTCAATAAAAATACTGTCGGAAGAAAATTGAAAACGTTATTGAGAGAAAAAATTTGTATATACGGTGTGGTTTGAAAAAATTTCTATGGAAATAATTCAAAAAATAATATTTTTTTCATGCCTGATAGGTACAAATCTATAATAAAAGCTCGTAGAGAAAGTACAAAATATCAATACTACTGTTTATTAATTGTGATAGTATTTCATTGTGTGCATTTTACTCTCAAAACAAATAGTGTAAGTTAAGAATTTCCAAATTATTGGAAAGAATTTGTAAACAATTTGTAGAATATAATGGTACATATCTTGTAGAACAAAGAAATGATTTCTTTAAAGTGTGGAATTTATTAATTAACTTGAGAATCGGTACAAATTTTCTGAATAATTCTATAGTTAACTTGTGTGTACTTTCGTTCCCTTTTAACTAACTTTCACTAGGTTTTTCAATCCGTTTGCAACCGTAATAATGGTACATTAGGTGCAGTATATTGTGCACAATTTAGACCGGATGGTGGAACAATACGCAAGGTAATTCTAGAAACTGGGACAAGGCATATCTCTCTTTTCCAAGCGAAAATAGAACAAAACGATAGTGAGTTGAATAGTTTAATAGAGTGTAAATGTATGTAATAAAACTATTTCTGTAAATGTAATAATACCAATATACTTATCTACTGGCTGTATTGAAAAGTATTTCAAGTAAAATTTATTGTATTCAAAAAAACCTGATTGGATTATAATCTGTTGGATTTTGATTATAATCAATAATTATTTATGTCCTATACTCTCTGAGATGTTAAGGTGATCTTAAGTTTTTTAACAGTCACCCTGTATTCTTTTTTGTACTTTTCTGTAACCGCTGAAAAGATGAATCCAACGACCTATAATATGATGACAATAGTTAATGTAAATACAATAAATTTTACTTGAAACATTTTTTGATAAAATCAGTAGAGATAACGAATTATTTCAGGTGGTAGTTTTTATTAACTCACCATGTATAATACTTAATCCCAATAATCTTTGCTTTCTTTGTTTAAGAATTCGTGAAAATTTAGAATCATCGCAAACAATTCAATCACGATAAGGGAAATGAGAAATATCGAAAACGCAACAATTTCTCTTGCACAGAATGGATCAAATTTAATATAGGCTGAAGATACCTAATATCGTAAATTATTATGTCTCACAAAGGAAACACTAAAATTAATCATAAATTAAACATATCTAAATATATGAAGAAAAAAACATACTCTAATTGCAGCGTCAGATGATCAACAATTACAGAAAAGGAAATATTTCAATGAGAATTCATTAGATTGCGGCAATTTTACCTTACATTCGGAGAAAGTAAGTCTCAAAATTCTATGAATGCAAGAATATCTACTATACAAGGATCTACTTAATGATGTAAGTAAGGAATGTAATACATTCAAACGTTTCTCTTAATGAAAATAATGTTTTTCAACAACATCTGTTTGCTACTGGTGGGATCGTGAAATTTGCGAAGCAACCGAAATTAGTTAATTTTAACTTTGTTTGTCTTGAAAGTAAAAAGTAAAATATTTTAAAAATCCTATTTCTGTATTAAACCTAATCCTAATAAAAAAAAGATTGATCAAACAACACTTATATAACAATAAATAATAAAAACAGATTTGAAAATGTCTTTAAGAACTAATATACAGTATGTCCCACTTTTTTGCCGAATTTTGTCAGTATGTCCTATGGGTGTAAAGGGTGTAAAGGGTGTAAAAATGGAAAAATACATTATATAAACATAAGTCATTTGAAACTCTATTAAAAAGTTATAACAATTTGTACAGTTAAAATGCAAAATAGCAATAAATCAATAATTACTCAAGATCGTTGAGGCTGTTAAATGTAACTCTTATCAATGCCATTTTGGTCTTATATTATAATAATCGCAAATTCGTTACTATGCCCTTTGTATTTCGTATTTTTTATGCAGGCAATATATATATATGAATTAATCAATATTTTCTATGCAGGCCATATTTTAAGTACACTTTTTCCACAACCAAATTTTTTGCATATCTTACGTTTTCTTAAAGTTCTAATTAAAAATTTGTGGATTTCAACGATTCTAACTTACGCTACACAAAACATGAACAATTTTTCTTTTAATTAAGAGTTATTTGACTTTTCCTAAGAAATATCTTAATATCAGTATATTCTACAAGCACCTATGTCTTCACCCTATTGAATGAAATGCAGCTAATGCAACTTCTCTCACACATATTCACACAAATGTTTACTAACTTTAAATCTCGATAGATGCGAAGCAAAGTGAGAAATAAAAAAATTTCTGATATTTAACGGAATATGTGAAGTAGCTCACGAGCAAAGAAGAGACAAATAGCGAGGAATGAAGGGGAAATGGGTTACACGACCGATCGCATCGAAAGAGGCGGAGGCAGGAAAAAGAATGGCGAAAGAGGTTGGGGAGGACTGACCGGTTTTGATAAATCAGTTGGTAACAACGGACCAGACCTGTATCCGAGAAACCGTGGTCACAAGTAAACGACCAGCTGTTGCCTGTTGGTGAACAGCCGAGCCTTTCTTTCTTTTCTTCTCTTTCTCCTCCTTCGTGACATAAACGCTCCATTGGCATCGTCGAGTTCGATCACCTCGAAGAATAGTGGTTCTCAAATGACACGTCACAATGAGTAAATTTTTCACTAAGACAAAGGACTACGTGATACAAATTTCAATATCTACTTGAGAAATGAAAATCTCTGGGAAACGGTAGAAACGAAAAATTCCTTCAATTACGAAAAGATGCATATTCTCATGATCTGACATAATATATTTCATGCCTCTTAAAAATAAATTGTCTTTTTCTTTCTTTTTTAGATTTTGGTTAAAAAGGCAATTGAATTCTTAGACAAATTGAAGATATGTGAGTAAATTATTTAGCTGTGCCAAACCTCATGTTGGTAACTATATTTCCTACAATTTTATGTAACTTTTTGGCGTGAATCGTTTAAAACTGTACTTGCTGAGTTATATAAATGGAAAATTAAAAGTTTCGGGAAAGTACAGCAGTATACGCTCGGGGGACCCGGATATCCCAGTTAACAAATAAGCGTGAAAATTTCAGTTACCAACATGAGAATTAAAAAATGAAGTTGGGAAAGTTGCTTACCGAAAAGAAAATTTTGAGTAACACTTTACTAATTATTTGTGCATTTGTTAATTATACCATTGTATTTACAATTTTGCGTCACAAATGATCTTTTGTTTTTTATAACCTCGATATGTACTTAGTAACTATTTCTTGATACATTTTATGTAGACAGAGAACAAAGAAATACACTTGAAAATAGGCTGTTATTTATTGAGTCGATATTCGAAAACATTTTCAATTAGTATTTTAAATAAATGGTTAATATTTAAAATAAAACGTCAGCACATAATATAAGTGGTCAGTATTACATCGATTAAAACTGTCAGTATTTTCATTAAAATATTAGAAACCGAATGTGTCAGTATCTTAAGTAGATCAGTGAATATGTATAATAAAATATCCCAACCTAATCAAAAAATAAATTAATATCGATCAAATGAACAAAAATGTACTGATAAAATGTGATTGAATAGTGACAATAATTATTTATATTGACCAAAATATTCATTCCTACCGATTATTTATTCTAAAAAATATTAAAAATTAATTTAAAAAAAACTAGCCAAATAAACAGAAGTGTTAAAAATGAATTATATAAAATTGTAAAGTGGAAGATGTATATGGGGAAAAGGAGATCAAAAGAATGTATACTAAGGTCTTTAATACCTAATTAATTTTAAACGCACATATAACTACTAAATGTAATACTTCCTACGTACGTTATTAATGTAAAGTAGTACTAATCTCTCGAGAATGTTAACACAAATATTACACATTGTTTAAATACTATTAATTTATTCATATCACTTTAAGGAATTCGATTTAATGAAAATTTAAAGCTACAAATTCAATTTAATGAAAATTTAGTAGTTTTTAATACAATAGAATCCGCTCATTATTATTATCACTCTAGGACTTCCAATTTTTGATAAAAATAACCGGTTGGACAATATTACGGAGAGGATCAAATATTTTTATCATTGAAGTCAAATTTACTATAAACAATTATGACACTCGTACAATTTATATTTATCGCAAACTGTACCCTTAATACAACATTACAAATTTTATTATATTTATATTTATTTTCATTGCTACAACTGTTGAAATGACACTTGATAAGAAAATGATATATGAAAAATTTCAAAGTGATTGGACAAAGAATTTTTGTTTTCATCCAAAAATTACACGAGTTGATCCAATAAACGCTGGCCGTTTGGAAATTTGAGAAAATAGGAACAATCACTTTATAATTATAATATTTATGTATCGCGTAAAATGAAATAAAAGAGAAAAAACTCTTAATGAATTTAAATTTTCATTATTCTCTGATAATATTCAATTCCAATCTTTATAGGTATAATTATTGTAGCTCTTTTTATTATTGTAATTTTACTTTTCCATCGTATTTAAAACATACACTATCTACGGTACTCCATATCAAAAGAACTAAAAGAACGCAATTTACCGTCAGGTTATTGCTATTACTATAACAAAAGGCTTCTTAACAGTTAAAATAGGATCGTCCACGATGCAGTAGGATTACGCATCAAATATACAACTGGTTATTACTTTATCGAGGTTCGTAATATCATCGCATAATCAAAATCGCAAGTATTAATAATTGAAAGAAGTACAGAATTCATGTCCTTGGACAATCTTTAACTTCCTGTATTTAATATTTCTCGAACATCTGAATAATCTTCGATTATTCCCTTGGAAGAAACTTGTTATTTAACCCTTGTATACGTATAATAAGTACACCTGGTTTGATTGATTAGAGATTTCTTTGTAATCGATTACATCGAATAACTACTTCGGCATCATTCGAATATCTGCTGCCAGCTCAGCTTAGAAACAAGGCTTCTTATTCGACATAACTAATCGAATTTCACAAATATGAGAGAGGCTTCCGTCAAATCAGTGAATGTCGAACTTGGAATCAAATATGTTTCCATTATGGAATAACTTGCGTTTCTTGTTATATATTGCACATACATACATACATAGTTCCCTCTAAGTATTCGCCTATTTAGCGTCCAAATTTAACTTATCCTTTATAAAGCACTATTAATTGTTCTTCGAAGCTGTTGATACCCTTAGACCCCTAGACAGCAGATGTTTATGCAAATATTAGATACTTTTATAGGAAAAAGATAAAAAAAATAAAATTTGTACAGAAATATGTTTTGTCATTAGACAATTCTAAAAATTCACTTTTTATTTTGCATAATTTGCGTATTTTATGCATATTGCATGTATTTTGAGTATTTCACACATATTAATCAATTAATCAATACAGACCTGTAATCTTTCATAGTGTGAAAAATTCTTTAATCTTCATATATTTTTCAATTTATCTTGCTATGAAACGTCGAAGCCGTCGAATTATTGATATGAATGAAAATTTAGAAATTTAGATTAATGCTTGTGATGAAAAAATTAAAATTAAATATAAAAATATGTGCTTCCAAAAAATCCCGGTTTTAATGAATTGTGTACAATTAACAATACTTTAAAACGTGCACTTACCGCGATGAGCCACACAAAATTGAGCCACGATATTGGAAAAAGTACACATACGAACCCTTACAATGCAAATTCATTTTTTTAGATAAAATTATTTTTCATATAAAAGGAAGCAACTTTCAGCTGAAATCATGCAAGAGATTTTTCTTTTATGTGAAACATATACTTCATATAGATTTTAAGTATATTTTGAATATATGTCGCATAAATGTTGCATATATTTTACATATTTTGACATGTCATAATTGCATAAACATCCATTTTCTACTAAAATGATTTTAAAAAACAACATATTATAAAAATAATAAAAAAAATTGCAACAGAGCGATAACACAAGAAACAAAACTATGAGAAAAAGTATTCCAACACAAAACTCTCCTCCTACGTATAATATAAAGGAATCACCCATAGAACAAGTAAAACTCTGAAAAAAACACAGGATGAAAACCATATTCGTCGGAAGCCATAAAATAAACCAAGTGGTCAGTTTCCTAAAGAATCCAATCGCACCATTAGAAGCATCAAAGGTCTATGAAGTATTTTGTTCATGTGGAGCAGTATACCCTCTGATCAAAAAGTACCCGGAATTTGTCATTTAAACGAAGCGCGCTGAAGATATTGTCGAAATCATTTGTTTTCTAGGCTGGTACATCTTTCATTTGTTTACACATCAATTTTTAGCCCAATCTATCGGATAGTTTGTGCGTAATAGCCTTGTAAACAAGTCATAGTTTGGTGTACTCTGCGAATTTCGATATGTCTCATTTAGTGAAGCAGAGAGTCTGCCTGAAATTTTGTTTTTCGAACAAAATTTCATGTGCGGAAGCATTGAAAATGTTAGCTGTAGCTTATGGAGACTCAACAATGTCAAAAACACAAGCATACGAGTGGTACAAGAAGTTAAAAGATGGCCGTATGTGGTTGATGATTTGCCTCGTTCCGGTCGTCCATCTACCTCTGTGACTGACGAAAATGTTGAGAAAGTTAAGGAAATTGTGCTCGAAAATCGTCGTGTGAGCATCAGGGAGATAGCAGCTGATATTAGAGTCTCGTTTGGATCGGTGCATAGCGTCATGAACGATGTTTTGGGCATGAGACGAATTGAAGCGCGACTTGTCCCGAGAATGCTGAACGTTTTGCAGAAAGAGCATCGCATTGCTGTCGCTAAGGAAATGCTTTCTTTGGACCAAAATGTTACCGAAGGTATTATTACCGGTGATGAGACATGGGTCTATGAATATGACATCGAAACGAACCAACAATCATCGGAATGGCGCTTCTCAAACGAGCCAAAACCCAAGAAACCACGACAAAGTCGATCCAAAATCAAGATTTTGTTGACCGTTTTCTTTGATTGTCGTGGTGTGGTCCACTTCGAATTCCTTCCACCAGGTCTAACAGTAAATAAGGAGTATTATGTGAGCGTATTGAAGCGTTTGAGGGAGAATGTGCGACGCAAAAGGCCAGAATTGTAGAGAAACAACTCGTGGTTCCTCCACCACGACAATGCACCAGCGCACACGTCTCACATTGTACGCGACTATTTAACTAAAAACAACATCAATACCGTTCCACAAGCTCCATATTCACCTGATATGGCCCCGTGTGACTTCTTTCTGTTTCCACGTCTCAAATTACCACTTCGGGGAAAGCATTTTGAGACCATTGAGGCGATAAAGGAAAATTCGCAGAAGGAGCTGAAGGCGATCCCAAAATCGGCCTATAAAAAATGTTTTAAAGATTGGAAAACGCGTTGGCATATGTGTATTGCTTGCGATGGAGATTACTTTGAAGGGAATAAAATAAATATCGATGAATAATTGAACCGTTTTCGTTTTATTGACAAATTCCGGGTACTTTTTGATCATAGGGTACATTGATAAAAACAGGCAGTAGAGTCAGCACCAGGCTTAAGAAGCATGGTAGACGTACAAAATTGGGATACATGCAACCGGCCATAATATAATAGAACATTATATAACTGCAGGACACAAAGTTGAATTCGATAAATCCAGAATTATTGCTAAAACAACGAAATATTTCCCAAGAAAATACCGAGAAGCATCAGAAATTAGAGAAACCCAAATAATATCAACAGGAACAAGGGAAAAATACAGATAAAACAAGAAACGAGACATATAACATTCAAAGAGGCGGTAGCAAACGAAAAAAAATTGTTGACAAATGATTTACAAAATTTAAAGATGGAAGTTTTGACCTTAAAAGGAATAAGAAAACAAAATTTTTATCAAAATGGAATTTTCACATTGCTGGAAATACGATGAAGCATTGTAGAACAAAACAGTACATATCTTACAGAGTAAGAAAATCAATGCTTTGAAGTATACAATTTACTCAATTTACTTAAAATTCGTCACGAATTTTCTGGATAACGCAATACATGTTATACTATTAAATGTAAAAATTAATTCTTTCCAATTGGAGTCACACAACCAATGCAGGTATTTAAATGGAAATATTCGCGATAGTATTTGCAAGTTCCTAAAAAAATAGTAAAAGATCATTAAGAACAATGAAAATTATTTCAATGGTTGATCTATTTTCATTCTTCTTAAATAAACCTGTTATTATATCCAAAAGTCGAAATAAATTTGTTTTTACACTTAATATGTTATTCAAAAAAAGGTTTCATTTGTGTGAACAAATCGAGACAATTTTCGAACGTCCCGAACTCTTTACTCCTTATGTTCTGTGTTCCTTAAACATATACAGCTATTAAATGAAATACATATTATATTAAATTAACACCTTACGTAACATATAGGCTTAACGTAGTGTACGCGAAAAGAGTTGAATAATACTTTCTTATGATCGTTTCATGATGTAACAGGAATAGTTCTTCGAAAAATATTAGGTTGTCCGGAAAGTTCTTTCCGCATTCGTCGCTGCAGACTTTATTTCGCTGTCTTTAAATAAGCAAATAACCAGATCAATTCACCGTTGATTGTATGGTCACTAATCATCCTTGTTGGCTCTCACACTAATTGTGACAGCCGATTATATAGCAAATAATTAAAAAATTATTTGCAAACACAATTTTTATTATTAAAATTAATAACAAACGTCTCGAATTAATTACTAACAATAACATACGTTATTATCTAGTCCGTGTAGATGTACAATGTATTCAAAAGTTCGTAACAGATATAAAGTCCATTAGATGTAGTAAAGTCCTTGTAATTTTATGTAATGTGAGTCAAAGGTGAGAGATCTGAAGGATCATTGGAGAGTGGATATAGTGGTCGAGAGTTCAAACATGCCTCAACCTGAGTCAACAAGGTGTATAGTTCTTCAAAAGTTAATCTTGTTTCGCCAATAACTCGCTTTAAATGGTATTTTGTAGATCGAACGGCTGCCTCCCATAGGCCTCCGAAATGAGGTGCGTGTGGAGGGATCAAGTGCCATTCGATACGATTATCAGTTAAAAATTTTGTAACCTGTTCATTATGATGACTGTCCATTAATAAGCTACTTAATTCTTTGAAGTGGTTACGTACTCCAATAAAGTTGGTTCCATTGTCCGAGTATATACTGTGACAAAGACCACGGCGTGAAATGAATCGTCTTAGGCAATTTATAAACGCCTCGGTGCTCAAGTCGGTTGCTAATTCCAAATGTACTGCTTTGGTCGCGAAACAAATGAATATACACAGGTAGGCCTTCAATGCTACCTTTGAACGAGTTCTATCCTTAATGAGAATTGGCCCAGCGTAGTCAACACCGCAGGTATGGAACGATCGTGCTGGGGTTACTCGGGCAGCAGGTAAATCTCCCATCATATATGTGGGACTTGAAGGTTTTGTTTTAAAACATCTGACACAATGTCGTAGAATGTTCTTCACTTCCGTCCTACCTGAAACTGGCCAGTATCGTTTTCGTATTGAATAAAGTGTCGATTGGCACCCTGCATGAAGAAGGCGTGAATGCTCGCGGAGTATGAGAAGTTTTGTAAAATGGTGTTTTGCAGGTAAGACGATGGGGTGCTTCTGATTAAATGGAATGTTTGCCTGTGTAAGTCGTCCGCCAACCCTAATTACTCCGGTTTTGTCTATGAATGGGTTTAGCTCACGTAACGGGCTTGATTTGTTTATGATTTGATTCGTCTGTAATTTTTTATGTTCTTCTGCGAAGGCCTGTACTTGTATCTGTCGGATTACAGTTTCCTCAGCATGTACTAACTCTTGAGGTGTCAGTAATCTTGAGTGGTCCATCTCCTTGGTGGAGTCTAATCCCTTACGCGTGCGTACTCGAAATCTCGTGATATTTATAAATCGTAAGCAGTAGGCGACAATCCGAATCAGTTTCGTGATTGACGAGAAGCGATTTATGATATCGTCTGCCGTGACTGATGCTGACATAGCATGTACCTCTGATGCATCTGAAATATCCATTGCATGGGCTAGTAGTGTGGGTTGAGATGGCCATTCTGATGAATTTTCTTCTAGCCAGGATGGACCATTCCACCAGAATTTTGCATCTAGAAGCGTGGATGGGTTCACTCCACGTGAAATTATGTCCGCAGGATTCTGTTCCGAAGGAACATATGACCATGTTCCTCGTGATACCTCCTGTATCGCTGAAGTCCTATTTGCGATGAATGTCTTCCACTTGTTTGGAGATGCCTTTATCCAAGCAAGTGTAATAGTTGAGTCACACCAATAATACTCGTCGTAGGATATAGAAAGGGTGACTCGAACTTTCTTAATGAGTTCTGCAAGCAGCAATGCTCCACACAATTCTAGTCTCGGCAGCGTAACGGTTTTGAGTGGTGCAACACGTGATTTTGCACAGAGTAAGCGACTTGTGCATTGCCCATTATTGTCTCGTGCACGTAAATATGCACATGCTCCGTAGGCGCGTTCAGATGCGTCACAGAATCCATGAAGCTCTATTTTCTCTGCATGGTCAGATAATGCTCTCCTTGGAATGATCGCATGATTGATCTGCTCGAGATCTTGCCGAAATACTTTCCATTGCGTATGGAGGTGCTGAGGTAACGACTCGTCCCAAGTCACTTGCAATTGCCATAATTCTTGCAATATTAATTTTGCTTGAATTGTGGCTGGTCCAATTAGTCCGAGCGGATCGAAGATCTGCGAAATGTCAGATAATATGGTCCGTTTGGTAATACGTTGATTCGAAGTCCCCTGTACAATGTATCGGATTGTGTCCTGATTCGGTTCCCAAAGAAGTCCAAGGGTTTTTGAATCCCTTTCCGTGATAACCTCCACCGTTGATTGAGATTGTTCTGCCAATATCTTAACGTCATTGGATGCCCATTTTCGAAGTTCTAAACCTGATACCTTCAAAATCCGAGACACGTTCGTTTTTAGATTTTTCGCTTCTGTTATTGAGTCCGTCCCGGTTAAAAGGTCATCCACATAAAAATCTTGAGTAATAACTTTACTAGCAATGGGTTCGGTATCCTTGCAGTTCTCGCCCATATGTTGTAGCGTCCTTGTTGCAAGAAAGGGTGCTGATGCCGTTCCATATGTGACCGTATTTAATTGGTATGTTTTAATCTTTTCCGAACTGTCCTTACGCCATAAAATTCTTTGGTACCTGCGATCCCCAGCTCGTACCAATATTTGTCGATACATCTTTGTAATATCCGCAGACAAAACATACCGATGTTTCCGAAAGCGTAATAAAATAGATAATAAGTCGTCCTGAACTACCGGCCCTACTACCTGAGTGTCATTCAACGACACTCCTGTCGTAGTTTTCGCAGAGCCATCAAAAACTACACGTAACTTTGTTGTGCTGCTGTTTGCCTTGATGACCGCGTGATGCGGTAAATAATAATTTGGTCCCGATTCAAGTTCATTGTCCGAAAGTTCATTCATGTGGCCGAGATCCTCGTATTCAGTCATAGACTGTATGTATTGTTGATAGATTTCTGGTTGTCCTTTTAGTTTACGTTCTAAGCTAATTAGTCTCCTTTCGGCCTGCGTCCGTGAATGTCCTAAGTCCTTAATGTTGTCTTTAAATGGAATGCTAACTATGTACCGTCCGTCGTGGTTTCGCGATACGGTGGATTTAAAATGATTTTCGCAGTAATCCGTTTTATTGAGCACTTGCCGATCTGTACATTGTTCGATTTCCCAAAACCTAGTCATTTGATCATGCAGCTGCTGATCAGTCACTATGTGAGCACTTGTCCTTTTTTGTACATTGTTTGTAGACATGTCCAGATTGCCTACAACGATCCAGCCGAATTGCGTTTTTTGCAAAGACGGGAGGTTCGGTCCTAATGAGTGTCGTCCTATACAGAGTACGTCCCAGAACAACCCCACACCAATAATCATATCCATGTCCGCAGGTTTATCGAAAGATGGATCGGCTAGCAGTATACTTTTTGGAATATGCATTGTAGACGAATCTATCACGATGTTCGGTATTTTATGTGTTATCCGTGGTAGTACTGGACACATGATTGATTTACTTAATCCATTAAATCTTGAGCTGATGTTGACATTAACTTGATGATTTAATTCATGAGTTAAGTTCCCTATTCCCGTGACTTTGATGTTTGTACTAGTACATGTCAATCCTAATTTTTTAATTAAGTCCTTTGTTATAAAATGCGATTGGGAACCGCTGTCTAACAAGACTACATCGATGGTTTACTTTGTTATTGTCCTTAATATAAATTACTGCGGTGCTAAGCAGCGTGCAATTACTATGGACGTGAAACACTTGTGTATTGAAAGTATGTACTGTCTTATTGTCTTGTCCTGTATTGTTGTTCGTAGTCGAAGGCATCTTGTCCTTTGATGAATGGTCGATTGATGCTGACGACTCATTAACGATCGGCGATGATTCAGGTATGCCCTGGCTAATGTGTAGAAGGGTGTGATGCCTCCTACCACATTTTCGGCATGATCCACGCATGCAATTTATGTTTCTGTGTCCGGGTTGTAAACAATTGAAACATGCGCGTAACTCTTGTACCTTTGTCGTACGCGCAGTCGGTGATAATTTTAAGAAGAGTTTGCAATTATGCAATTGATGGTCCCTTCTACACAACATACATGCTGGTGATGCCTGAGTTACATGTGCAGTTACTATCCTAGGTCGATTAACCTTGGTTTCTGCAACGATGGTTTGCCTTTGTGAAAATGTTGTCCTATCCGCAGAAACCCTTTCTAAGTATCGACAATGCTGTTCCAGAAATTCAATCATTTCTCGTAACGATGGACTACTTTGATTAGTTGTTACCTTCCGTTCCCACTCACGCCGTGTACTATTATCTAATTTAGTGGTTAACATATAGATAATCATCGTGTCCCAATATTCGGTCGGTTCGCCTAATGAGTTTAGTGCACTTAAATTATTCTTCGTGTTATATACAAGTCCTCTAAGTCCAGGTAGTGTTTCCTTTGTTAACGGTTGTGCTTCCCATAGTGATCGTAAATGGTGATGTTTCAACGTATTCGAATCCTCGTAATGTCCCTTTAAGGTTTCCCATGCGGGAAGGTAATTAATTTCCGAAAGGCTAAACGATTTTATTACCGATGCTGCATTGCCCTTTACGGAGGAATGTAAATAGTGAAACTTTTCAATATCCGATAACGATTGATTATTATGAATTAATGATTCGAATGTGTCTCTAAATCTAACCCAATCGCTGTATGTCCCGTCAAACGATTGTAGCTCGATTGTTGGTAGTTTTATTCGCGTCCCGTTTGTAACTGTTGATGGACTGAGCGTGAGCATTTGTGATGATGCTGCGGCATGGTTCAATGGCGTTTGTGGCTGCATTCGTTCAATTAATTCTTCGGCGGCAGTTACGATATGGAAGTACGCGTTCTCAAATTCTGTGCGCTCCGCGGCCTGCATCGTCGCGGCAGGTGTCCTGCATACCTGTTCTTCTATCGTATTCTGAATGGTTTCAAACTTATCATACAGTGGCACAATTCTTTCTAATCTCTTTTGTAACGTTCTAAAAGACTGCGATTCGTCATATGCTTCAACAATTCCCTTAAAACGAGTTAAAGACGCCTTTATCATTCCGTGTTCAAATATGGCTGATTTCAGAGTGGCTTCCATTTCTTTTAATTTATGTTAACTCAAGTCTTTAGAATGTTTGAACTTACGTGAGGATGATATGAGGTGTAATAACCGAATGCTCTTTGACCAATGTCCAGTTGCTCCTCGTGTTAAAGTTCAGTCCGTGAATGCTTGGTTACGGATGTTGAATCTGGTACTTCCTGTAGTCCGTCAGGGCTGGCGTTTCTCGTGCAGATAAACGTCAGCAGGATAAATCCCAAGTTCCAATGATTCGATAATTGTCGCAAATTATCACTGTCCAATAACTTTCACTCACACTGTCCACAGTTCACAATATCCGGCTCGAAGGACCAATATGTTGGCTCTCACACTAATCGTGACAGCCGATTATATAGCAAATAATTAAAAACTTATTTGCAAACACAATTTTTATTATTAAAATTAATAACAAACGTCCCGAATTAATTACTAACAATAACATACGTTATTATCTAGTCCGTGTAGATGTACAATGTATTCAAAAGTTCGTAACAGATATAAAGTCCATTAGATGTAGTAAAGTCCTTGTAATTTTATGTAATGTGAGTCAAAGTTCGTGCCGAAAGAGCAAACGAAAGCAAAAAAGCCCCCGGTCCCTCATTGTCCAGTCCCTTTATACACGTCTGTCTGTTTGGAGGAGTGTCTTATGAAAATTAAAGAAAAGTGGGAAAGATGTTCAGTCCAATGAAAATAAGTAAGGAAGGTCGGGGGTAACGAAGTTCCTTCGTCACCGCCCTATGATGCCGTCGGTACGTCAAGTACAAGTCGGTTCGGGTGTCCGTAGATGGTCGTTTGGTATTTCCAGGTCGTCCTATTGTCCACACTTTAGTCACTCTTTAGTCGGTCCTTATCCACAAAAAAGACGATTACGATACGTCAATTTCTATTGAAGAGAAATGGCCAAGTACTTAAAAAACGATTAAGCGTTTGACCATTTTCCTTGATTGTAAACTAAAATATTAATCTGTTCAGGAATAGAAGCTAGTCGACCGTATCGTAAACGTAGGACAATGTGTTGCCCCAACAATCCTCTAGTAGTGCAAAAGTACAGTTCTAGATATCGGTAAAACGTGTATCGTTTGTTTTTGCGTCGTGAAAGATGGAAACCCAAACGATGCATTTGCGTCATGTTATGTTTCACTGTTTCAAAAAAGGCAGCACACTTAAAAATACTGCAAAGGAGATTTGTGACGTCTATGGGGACCAGTTTGTAACCATTTAAACAGTCTGTAAGTAGTTTACAAGGTTTAGAGCCGGAAATTTTAATTTTACAGGTGAAGATCTCAGCGACCGTCCACCTACTATTCATACTGATCTTATCAAGGCCTACGTTTATGAAAACCCAAGATCCAGTGTACGTGACATAGCAATTGCTTTAAAGATCTCATGTACCACGGTTCATGAACATTTAACAAAGCTCGCATATGTTAATCGCTACGAAATATGGGTCCCCTGTTGTTCCGCAGTGGGCTCGAGGAGGCAACCCCTTTAATAAACATAAAATCAATTTTGTCAACGTTCCTGAAGGCGGCTGGCAATTTGCACTAAGGACAACATTTGGCGCGCAGATTGCTAGCACGTTTGTGACACTCAAGTTAGCACGGCTGTTTTTGAGGGTTAATTTATTTTAAGCTTATAAATCTTACAAATTGTACATCTCGTTTTTTCCTTCTACGACCTCAACAGTCAATTGCATGTGTCATAAACGTGAGTTTCCAAAGGGCCTCGAGACCGAGCCCAGTGGCCATCGACCAGGTCATGTCCCGCGACCCAAGCCTGCCGGAAATTCCGCCACGCTGTCATATTTTAAAACATTGCTATCACCTCCACACGGCATCTCCTAGTCCGCACGGACTGCGTTAAGGGCGCAATAGGTTAATGTCAAGGCACGAACCGCTTGATTGGCTGACATCGTCACCAATCAAGAAAACGAATTTTCTCCCCAAATTTTCCTCATCTTAAAAACTCTTTGGAGAATCGAGCACAGCGAGTCTTAACATTTCCACGACCAGAAACACCTTAATCAGACTCCGCAGTATCCGTCCTTACTCGAGGTGTGAACCCAGTATTCCACCCGATACTTCGTCATTTAATCGAGCTCACTGATATCCTATCCGCTAACATCTTAATTACTCCTTGTCTCCGTAACGGGTCACAAGGAGAAACACAATAACTACCACGGTGCGACCCTGTCGAAGCCGGGATTTACGACCTCGGTTTGTATCGTCGGCACTGACCGCATACTCATCGCGAAAGCGGGGCAATTTAAATTTTCTAACCGGATTGGAAACGATCGATTACCCCGCATAAAAGAACACCTGTAAATTGACGGAAAGCAATCTTCTGAACCGAATTTCACTATGCGATTTGCTTATTCAACGTAACAGAAGAGATCCGTTTTTAAAAAGATTGATTGCGGGGGATGAAAGTTGGATCCTCTATGATAACACTGCATGTAAACTATCTTGGTCGAGTAGAAATGAGGATCCTTTAACGGTACTAAGAGAACTGGATTTGAGGGTAACTGAGAAGTGGTGGTACTAGAAGGCCGTTATGTACTACAAGTTACTCCCGGAAGGGCGAACAATTAACAGTGAAATATATTGCTCTCAACTTGAAAAACTAAAGAAAGCAATCGTAACAAAACGTCCAGAATTGGTGAATAGACGTGGCATCGTGTTCAACCACGACAACGCGAGCCCACACGTTTCTTTACCCGTCCAAATGAAACTTGTAGAGCTTGATTGAGATGTTCTACCACATCCTCCATATTCTCTAGACTTTGCCTCATAAAGCTATTATTTGTTCCTTTCTCTAAAAAATTTTCTTCGCCATAAAAAATACACCTCGATTAATGAAATAAAAACCGATCTCGAAGAATGTTTTAACAATAAGCCAAGAGAATTTTGGAAAAGAGGCATTACAAGGCTTCCGGAGTGTTCCGTTCGTAATGGAACAATACATTTGTTTCTTTTTCGAATAGTGCGGTTTGACACGATCCTGAAGAAAAGTTATTTTAGAGAACACATTAACTATTGTTCGACTTTTCGTGTATTTTTCGCCAGGAGAAATTAGTCTTTTCAACATACGTAAAGTTAATTTTCTATTCTCAATAGCCGAGGACGTGTTATAAAAACGAAAGTTTTCCAAGGGCCAATTCTACTCAGTATTTCGACCGTTGCAAGAATTTCCACCGTTAGAGCAAGACCCGGTGGAAATTCCGCGCCGTTACCAAATTCATCGACACATCACACGTCCGAGCGGGTATCACCCCCCTTTTCCAGAACAAGTGCGCTAAGGGCATATTGAAAGAGTAATGCGATATCTGTCGAATACGTTGATTGATAATTACCAACTTTCGGGGTTGACCAATCAACGTATTACAGTTTTTAATAGCGAGCAATCGACCTGCTAAGCAATCAGTCGTTCTTTAAGAGTCGAGAGATAGAGTTGTTCATTAGACACAATCGAAATCAGTCGTCTTAAACAGTCGCTCTTGCGAAGTTGTACAAGGTCGCGTTCACTACGAGTCGAAAATTGAAGTCGAAACAGTAATTCAATCTAACAAGGGAAGTCCGCGAACGGTCCGGCTTCGATTTTTATGAAACTTTGTACACTTATAAAACAGCCAAAAATAATCGACACGTATTTTTTTTAGCTGCGGTAACTCGAGTTTAAGCGATGAAACCACCCCTTGAAGTTTTGGGTCAAACCGGCTATCTTGAAAACGGAAAGACATACGAAAAAATTGTTAATGGGCGAGGTTAATGGTTTCTTATGTAGAATAACATGGTGTTAAAAAATTTAACAAAATACAGTTTGTTTATAACAAAAAAAATTTATTAACTTAATTTTTCATTTTATTGAAATTTTCATAATGACAAAAAATGATGAGCATTTTATTCCAAATCCATTAGTATATAACATTTTAAAATTGCCTCTTACAGTTTTGCAGATTTTGATGATTTACATCTTGCACTCACATCCACTATGGTAGTAGCCGTTCTAACTTTGATTTTAATGAAGCATTGTACGCTTGCACTAAATTATACAGTAACAAGTAACAAGTAACAAGTAACAATGACAGTAACAAGTTTCTTAACAGCAATGAAAAGATTAATTGTTTTTATTATTCACCTATGACATCGTGGCAAAGGTGGAGCGATTTATAAATTATAAATACATACAGTGTGTATAGCAATTATTCTATGTAGTTTCAACAATAGTGGTACTCGTCGAAAAAATGTTTGAGACATAAAGATTTCTTACACCATGCGCATTTAATTATTGCCACGTCACCGCAAATATGGCATCTTGATTCATTTTCAACAGAATAGCAGTACTCAACAGGATTCTGGAATGCATTTGGTTTTTCATCTATATATCCGGATTTATACCAGGAGTATTTAATACAATTTTGGAACCTTGGCGATGAAAATTGATTGTGGACCAAAGATTGAAGTTTGATTATATTATTCCTAGCGTGGAGATTAATGTCGTGATTTAAAATGGGAACTATATCGGAAAATCGGTGGACGAAATTTTTCCAAGTGCGGAAACCGTAAACATCAACAGTGGTTGAACATTCTTTGTTCCACCATTTGGTATTATCAGTGACCACTCCAGGAATCAAGAATTAGAACTGTTGTGGGCCCAGTATTTGCGAAGTAAATCTCTCTTAACCAGGTCTTGAAATGGTCCGTAGTTAATTTTCCTGACTTTGAAGCTGCAAGATATACATTGTCAGGGCGAAATAAATGTTGTTCCACAATCGGCCCGAAATGTCCTGTACTTTCTTTGAGTACAATAAATAATGGTGACAGTAATTGTCCATCAGCTGAAATGGTTGGCTGGATGGTGTAACTATGAGTGGTGGATGACACTGATTGAACACCTCCTTCTACGATTTTTATACCTTCTTCAGCCAAAGTGCGCCCTGAATGTAATTCCAAATTAAAACCACTTTGATCGGAATTGTAAACATTGAGTGGTTCATTTCGGGCTATATATGATTTTACTTCATTCACGAATGCACTGCATTGCAAATGAATATCGTCTTCTCGATTTACCATATTTGTGGTTACAAATCTGGTAATTTTTCTGGACACTAATCTAAACGTCGTTTTAAAAGTATGTAGCCAAGTATGTCCAGCTTTAAATGTTTGTAAATTTTCTATATCTCTCGCTTGTAAAGCCTATCGCCGTACATTTACTTCATGCACAATTACTCTTAACTGCCGAGCTTCCATAAATTTATTAAATACTCCTGGTATAAATCCGGATGTATAGATGAAAAACCAAATGCATTCCAGAATCCTGTTGAGTACTGCTATTCTGTTGAAAATGAACCAAAATGCCATATTTGCGGTGACGTGGCAATAATTAAATGCGCATCGTGTAAGAAATCTTTATGTCTCAAACATTTTTTCGACGAGTACCACTATTGTCGAAACTACATAGAATGATTCCTATACACACTGTATGTATTTATAATTTATAAATCGCTCCACCTTTGCCACGATGTCATAGGTGAGTAATAAAAACAATTAATCTTTTCATTGCTGTTAAGAAACTTGTTACTGTCATTGTTACTTGTTACTTGTTACTTGTTACTGTATAATTTAGTGCAAGCCTACAATGCTTCATTAAAATCAAAGTTAAAACGGCTACTACCATAGTGGATGTGCGCGCAAGATATAAATCATCAAAATCTGCAAAACTGTAAGAGGCAATTTTAAAATGTTATATACTAATGGATTTGTAATAAAATGAAAAAATCGTCATTTATTATCATTATGAAAATTTCAATGAAATGAAAAATTAAGTTAATAAATTTTTTTTTGTTATAAACAAACTGTATTTTGTTGAATTTTTTAACACCATGTTATTCTACATAAGAAACCATTAACCTCGCCCATTAACAATTTTTTCGTATGTCTTTCCGTTTTCGAGATAGCTGGTTTGACCCAAAACTTCAAGGGGTGGTTTCACCCCTTAAACTCGAGTTACCGCCGCTAAAACAAAATACGTGTCGATTATTTTTGGGTGCTTTATATGTGTACAAAGTTTCATCAAAATTGAAGCCGGACCGTTCGCGGACTTCCCTTGTAAGTCATCTTACAAACGCGTACGAAGATCGTCGATCATGCGAAAAGATATCGAGTATTTGTTCCTATACCTCACGGTCCACAGTGTCAATCGTTTTTGTAACGCAATTCATTCGTCGAGTTCATCATACGAGTATTCGACGGTAGAGCATTCGTACATCGTGCTTTACTACTTTTTCGAAATAGTTGCCCAAGATTAATTTGGCAGATAACAGCGGATAATATGAGTCCAAATGGAGCTACACAGCCGAACTGCTCCACACGAACACCATCATTCGCGACGCGCACCCTGCACGGAGAGATGGCAAAAGGTGATAGAACAGAACGAATCATACATTGTTCAGATATAATTTGAACAAAAAACAAAACTAATACCTATTTAAAAAACGACAAAGAGTTTTCCGAACGTCTTAATACTTCTTTGTGTTATGCCTAAGAACATACATTAGAGCCCAACTATAACATCACTACCATTTTCAAGAGTTTTAGAGTTCTGAGTAATGATTTCTAAATATTATTAATATCACGTAACAGGGGTTAGGAAGAAATTATATATAATGAAGAAAGTACAAAAATAATATTTGTTTACAACGAAATATCTAACTAGTGCAGCTAGCATCGATGTATTTATTCTAATTTCGACTCATATTTTAAAGTACCTATTCAAGACTGGTTATTTTCTGATGTTTTAAAGGTGTAAGTGCAGACATCATTTTTTCTCTTGTAATATTTGGATTATATTTAGAAATATGTTGAACGGTCTAATGAGAAACGTCGAAATCACGTTCCTTTACAATTATTTCACAACTTTTTCAATATGTTATTCACAATTTTAACAATTTGTCGTTCAGTTCGAGAGGATAACTTCTTTTTAGGTCTTCTTTTCTTATTTTTTCCATACTTAGATATAGTAGGATTGTGTTAAAAGTTCAATACAATATTATGAGATCGCTCGAGTGATTTAATGAATTTTTATTTTTTTGTTCTCCTATGCTAAAACTGTACCTTGTTTTTTTCCATTAAGGTAGTTACCGCGTGGCATTGTATAAATTGACTAAAAAACTTTGTATTCACTATAAAATATTACAACAGAAACCCTTGAAAGGCCAGAATGAAGCTGGTACTATTGTTTTGCATCGATCCTAATAATTTTCGATTATATTTCAACATCATACATAGAAAAATTCAATAATTTTCATCTAAAATCCGTTATTTACAATGCCCTTTTAAAGTTCAAAAATGTTAAAAATATCAGCGGTGTTTCACAATTCACAATTATGTTCCGCATATTACGTATTATTTTACCCCAAGTTGAATTTCATCTTTAGTTTATAAATTAATGTTATCATAACACTGTACATGCATGTACATTGTCACAGGCGAAGACGAAGAATTTTGTTTAAAAAAAAAACAAACACTTTTATTCACAATACTTAACTACTACACTGAATATATGCACTTAAACACTATATACAATATTAACTGTGTGACAACCAGCGAGCTTGGATAAATTCCTATATTTGAGAGAAAGCGAGAGGGGACGATGTCTGTCCTTCTCGTCGTCAGAATAATCGCGGCGCGTTTGGAATGTTCTAGATCGGTCGAGATCGCGAACCGCGGAGACCGCGTAGCAACACGGCTTGTTGATGAGCCTCGCGGCATTAGCAACGATCAATTATAAATATCGCGAGCGAACCCGCGCGCCCAACGGGCATGTAATGACATGCTGTATTCTGAAGGGAGAGAACGAAGGTATCCATCGATCGCCCTTTAGAGAGGAGAGTTCGAAGCCTGGCTTTCGGACGTCTCCACAGCACAGGAGAGTACGGGGATTACACCTGGGTCACCCTTGGAAAGGAGAGAACGGCAGGACTATCTGCTGGTCGCCTTCCAAAGGGTAGAGTTTATTGTGAATCCTTGCACCGGAGGTGGTTCGGATGTGCGACCTGGACCTGACGGTCATACGCTACAAAACCTTTCTATCTTCTCTAGTTTGGCCACTGCCCTGAAAATGGCGATGGAAAAATCCAGCAGCGCCACTGAGCGTTTCCAGTGGATCCGAGCCCTTTAGTTACGATCTGGAATGTGGGAACTGGGGATACCCCTTGTTCGCCCCACGCCAGTCGCATCCACGGGGAACCACGGGAAGGCGGGCTCGTTCGATGCACGCAAACATCGCGCTCTGACCCTGAGGGCGATGGAATGTTGGGATTGGAGGTTTGGAGAGGATTGGATGGGTAAGACACTCTTCGGTTGTGGATCCATGAGTAATCTTGTACCCGAAGACTCGGTGTCACCACTTCCGAGTCCCAAAGGATAGAGTACAGGGGGTCACCCGGACGCCTGAGAAATCTCCGAGAGGACTACTCCGTTTCTTCCCTGGGATGGAGAGAACGGCTGGACTATCCGCCGGTCGCCTTCCAAAGAGTAGAGTACAGGTGGCCACCCGGACGCCTACTCACGATAATTGCAATCGAACTATTCACTGACTTATTAAATATTGTAACGGGAGAGTACGGCTGCTTAAAGCCAGACGCCCGAAAGCAAGGCATTTTTTGTTGTAATGAAATCTTTAATTGTACTCTCTTCCATTTGTACCATGTTATCCTAACCGAAATCCAATAAATCCTGTTGTTTTTGTCCTACAGAAAAGTATCCTGTGTGTTTTCTTTGAAAAAAAAAAATATATATATATACTCAAAGAGAAACGAAAACCCCTTACAACTGTTATTAATACACACTGGTCTGGTCCCATGATAATCTCATCGCTCCGCTTGTCGCGTGCCTCTTTTATACCCTGACTTATCGCTTATTTCGTCTCGGATGCTGCGTAGCCTTTCTTAGCTTTGTTTAATTTAGTTCCGAATTGTGTTTTACCTTGAGACAGGTTACACCTCCCCCTTCGCAAAAATCTGAGCTCCGCGAAGAAAATTTACCAATAAACGTTAACAGGATGTACACAGTTTGATGTTAGGAGTTTTTCTACAATATGCGGATTTATGGGTCTTAAGACACCCATCGCGTACACTTATCCTAAGTTATACAAAAATTATATGTGAGAGAACTCGGTAAGATTTTTAGGAGACATTTCTATAGTATCTTGTAAGAGCTCGCTTTTTAGTCTTTTGGTTTGGTCTTGATTCTGTGCTTATTTCAGATAATGTATCAGGTATATCATTTATCGTTATAGTTTCATGTGGCGGTGCATACACAGGATTCGCTGGGGTATATTGTACCGTGTCGAGTGTATGGCTTCGTTGACCGAATGTACAATGATCAAATATGTAACAATTTTTACATGGTGTAAAACAAAGTTTTAATAATTGTACACAAGTTTTTAGTAGTCCGCATTTGTGAGTAATATAAAGAATTATAAGTGCAAATGCTAGATAGCTTAGGTATTTTCCTATTTCATATAGTTTCTTTTCCAAGTTAAATTTCTCTTTTTAATTGCTAATTGATGAATTTGTTCGTTTATGGTGTTTAATGAAGTTCCTAGCTTCTCTACTTGTTCATTTGTTAAAGCGGTACTTGTTAATTTTTTGATTTTTATATCTTCTATTGATAAGTTATGGGTTTTTATTAATTGTAGAATCTGTGATTCGTCATGAATTTTTGTACTGTATGTTTCTACTGTAATGTTCTTTGTTATGACACTTGGAGTTAAGGTGATTTCCTTGTTTAATGCTATACATGTTTTGTTTAATGTTAGTACTGTTGGTTTTTTAATTTCTATGTTAGTAGGATCTTTGTTTTTGCAAATTATATCAAGATTCTTTTCTTTTATGGGTATTATGAGCCATTGATTTTCAGTTGCTAGAGAGTAGTAAAGTGTGTTCTGTATGTTTATGTATTTCGGTTGACAATTTATGTTTTTATGAATTAAGATTTGTAAAACACAGTAGTCATTTTGATCAATCCTATAGTCAGGTCGTTTTCGTTGAATGATGTATTTATGATTTACGGATTTTAATTGCACAAACTCTTCTAATTTTAGGGGAATGTATCATGTTTGTTCAGTATTCATGATAATGTAATCCATTTCTATTGACTGAGTTATGTAGTCTTTTATGTAAGAATAAGTGGGTATAGGAATGATATGTTTTAGTTTATAATTATGTTCCTCCATTATTGGAATTTGTAGAATGTAAACTAATTTATTTTTTATTAGAGCAATTGTTAAGTGACTAATATCAATTAAAGTTGAAAAATTTGGTTCTGTTAGTTGTATGGGAAAATTCTGATGCTCAGTTAATTGAGACAAAGTTGTCATTATTTTAGCAGGGTTAAGTAATAAAGGATTAGCAATACCGTGTTTTCCGTCAATTACGGCGTTTATAAGGGTTATTAATCGTGTTTTTAATTCATCGTATATTAAAGTGTAATCATATAATATTTCGTCAAGTCGTATATTTAGTTCGTTAAGATTAGATTTATTTTTTAATAACTGAAAGTTTTCGTTTTGTTCCGTCCATCCGTCGGAAAGCCCAGCCCATTAGGTTTTTCTATTTCTCAAGATTGCCAAAGTTTTTCTTTTCAATAACGAGGATTTGTTCACCCGCTTAAGGGTAAAGCATGTTAAAAGTATTGTCACAAATGAGTTGATTGACGCTCAGTGACATAAAAGGCTGTTCACGAAATAGACGGAAAAACACTCGATTAGAGCAGTCCCGTTCTATGATCGTTAGCACCTTACTAGTAATTTTACTTTTTAATTTTCCTCGCCATGGGACACCGCGTACTCCCGTCACGGCCTACCTGCCTCATATCAGGCCCAGTAACCCCACCAGCGCGCCACCGCGCCTTCCCTTTCTCCTAATTTTAGAAGATCGGTCTAGGCGCAAAATTTAACCAATCATCTTATTTTGGAGCCTTTCTCCCACCAATTATTCTCAACCAATCATATCCTCGCTTTGGTATTCTAAGATGTATAAATTAACGTAATCTTTTCGCGTAAAGAACAATCTAAGTAACAGTCTCAGATCAGTCTAAGTACAGTACTCAGTACAAACAGTCCAGTCAAGAACAAGTCAAGCTCTTCAGCTTTCGACGAAGTTCAAGGTATCTCTTCGTACAATAGTATAGTATACCAGACTCTATTTGATTGTCTCTTCGTGCAAGAGCAATCTTTGATTCAACTCAAGGCTTACGACTTTTTCAAGTCGTTCAAGTCTTTCGAGTCCGTAAAACGTATTTCAACTAAATATTTGAATAACGTATCGAAATCAACATTCGACAAGTGACGAACCGATCGATACACGGTTATCTCAGCTTATCGTCACTTAAACATCTAATTAGCTGCTCTACATTAAGTTGACGTGCAGCGTAGCAAGAGCATCTACGTATTTGTAATTTCGTACCGGTGCGACGGCTACACGTTTATAATGTTGTATTGATTTTTGATTGCTTTGAATTGATTAATAGAAGAATTTAATTGTTGGATAATTGGTGTTGTAGAGTCTTTTACATAATGAGCTATCTGGAGATTGTTTTCTCGAAGTTCATCTATCTGATCATTGTAGTATTCGGCATCTGATTGTGTCATAGTTCCGAATAATAATTTTAGTCCTTCGCCAACTAGATTTACCAAACCTCGCTTTGTACGTATTTCATGTTTTTTATATCCGATTAAATGATAAAATGTAATTAAATCTAACCCTAAATCTTTGATTTTACTTAGTTGGTATTTAATTCTATCTTCAACGATGCATGACTGCGGATTAAATTTAATGTTACAATCTAATAGTAGTCGTGATACTCCTTTATGTAATTCCTTTAAATCTGTTTAAATATATTGAAATTCTATTGTTACCGCGAGTTTCCAGGTTTTGTGATAAATATGTACGTCTCCTAGGTTTTCTAGGAATATAGTATTTTCTTCCGTCAGCTCTCTCAAATTGAATCCTTCAGTGTTTGTTTTATTTCGTCCTTCAATCGTTGCTATCTTCAGGAATATCGTCGCAAGAAAAATATTCATCTTCATTTTCATCTGGAACAATAAAGAGTTTTGTATCGGCTTTGTTGTATGTGATTTCTTTTTCTCCTCTTTTGATGGTAATAGATTGTTCATTAGGTATTTTTATTATGGTATATGGTCCATCCCACGGAGGTCTTAGTTTCGATGTTCCTGATTGTTTCCATTTTACCAGTACTTGATCTCCGACTTTATATTCTGGAACTGATTTACTCTTCTTTGTCCTTTCTTGAGTTTTTCTTTGGTATTCTTGGATTCTTAATTTTGCCTTTTCTTTTATTCGTTGTCGATTTCTTTCATAGTCTTGTGCTACTTCTTGTTCTTGAATCTGTTGGTGGTATTGAGTCATAGGTATATTAGGTTTATATCCGAATGTGAATTCTATTGGTGATATTTTTGTTACTTCATGATTTGTTGAGTTATATGCCAAGCACATGTCTTTTAGTAGATCATTCCAAGAGTTATTTTCATTGACGTAATTTCTGATGTAATTTAATATTTCTTTATGACTTCTTTCATTCTTCCCGTTAGATTGTGGATGATATACTGCTGTTGAGCTAAATTTTACTCCGAATCTTTCGTTAAGTTGATTATAGAATTCTCCAGCAAATTCTACTCCGTTGTCTGTTAGAATCTCTTTTGGCAATCCGAATATTGAAACGTAATTATTCCAAAAGGTTTTCAGAACTTCTTTTGAATTTTTCGTTTTCATTGGAGCTGCTACTAGAAATCTTGTTAGGTAGCCTTGAATGACTAAAATGTATTTGAATCCATTAGATGGGGGTAACGGTCCCATTGTGTCTAACGAAATTTTCTCGTTAGGTTTTGTAGGGATGTCTGGTAATCCAGGATGTGTTTTTATTCCTTCATATTTCTGTCTTTCAAACTGGCAAGTTTTACAGTTCTTTACGTATTGTTCTACTTCCTTGGCGATTCCAGTCCAGTTGTACTGTGTCCTTAATTTCTCTACGGTTTTCTGTGTTCCCATATGTCCTCCTATACAGGATTCATGTGCTTCCTGTATTAGTTGTTTTCTTTCTTCAGGATTTTCAGGGACTTTATTATTATTTATGTATATAGTTATGGGATCATTTGGTTTCAGTTTTCCCCTTATATATTTGATCATTTTTGTTATTTCTTCCTTCATATGAGGGTAATGTATATTATTCAATTCTACTTCATTGTGTTGTGGTACCTTGGTTCGAAGCCAGATGTACCAGAGGAGCGGATCTTCTTCTGGATCCAAAAAGTCTCCTCGTTCATTAGGATTTGTGGAGAGTATGAATCCTCCCCGATTGAGAGTTCCTTCAGTGATGTTGACTTGCGAAGTAACATCTAGGTTGTCTCCCTCAAGTTGATATTGTTCATATGTTGGAGAGATGCTCTCGTCCGAGAGAAATTCTTCGAGAACTTCCTCAGGTATTGCATCTTCTTGTTCTTCAAAAGCTCGCCCCTGCGAGTCACTGGTGCCTGGTTGCATTGATTCCTGCGAGAATTCAATGTATAGCTTCAACAGCTCGTTCGGTGTATTTTTCGTATGTATAAAGTTGATCATTTGTTTCACTCTATCTTCAATTTCTTTAGTCTTAAAGGATAAGAATAATTCCTTCTTTCCTTTTATGTTGCTTCTTACATAGATGAAGTGAATTACTGGATCTTCGCTTAGGAAGCAGGCTATTCCTCCTGCTGCCAATTCTTCTTGATCCGTAATTGTGAAGACATCTTCGGGTCTTGTTGTTACTTCGATTTCTTGAATTGTCTTTGATTTCGACGTCGTATCCTTTTCTTTTACATATTCTTCGTACGTCGGTGTTACATCCGGAATGTAGTCTTCTAATTCCGGAATTTTTTCTTCCATCATGTTAATTCTTGATAATGCGTCTACGTTGGTGTTTTTATTTCCTTTCTTGTCGATTATTTCGTAGTCATATTCTTCCAACTTCAGTCTCCATCTCATTAATCTTGATCATGGATCTTTCACGTTCATAAGCCATTGAAGAGGCTTATGATCTGTGACAATTGTGAACTTTTTCCCATATAGATATGGACGAAATTGTTTTGTTCCCCGCACAATTGCTAGGAGTTCCTTTTCGGTGGTGGAGTAATTCTTTTCAGCCTTGTTTAATATTCTTGAAGCAAATGCTATGGGCCTGTCGCTGCCTATTTGTCCTTGCGACAATATTGCTGCAATAGCTACATTGCTTGCATCTGTAGTTAGTATAAATGGCTGTGAAAAATCTGGATACTTGAGAATCGGTGGTTGACATAGAAGTTCTTTTAATTGTTGGAATGCGTTATCTTCTTTTCCCATGTCCATGGCGTCGATTCTTTTAATAAATTGGTTAACGGTTGAGCTTTTTTCGCAAAGTCCTTTATGAATTTTCTATAGTATCCCATTAGTCCAAGGAAATGTTTTACTTCTTTAGGATTCTTTGGTCTAGAATAATTCTTGATTCTTTCCACGTTCTTCGGATGAGGTTTCACTCCTTCTTCAGAGATAATGTGTCCTAGGTATGCCAATTCTGGTTTCAAAAATTCACATTTATCTGGTTGTAGACGTAATCCGACTTCTTGCAATCTTCGAAAAACTTCTTTTACATTCCTGTTGTGTTCTTCCAAAGTTTTTCCGTAAACTACGATGTCGTCGATGTATACGAAACATATTTTTCCAATCAGTCCCTGTAGACCTTGATTGATCATCCTTTGAAATGTTGGCGGTGCATTCTTTAATCCAAACGGCATTCTATTATATTCGTAATGTCCTTCTGGGGTAGAAAATGCAGTTTTCTCTTTATCTTCTTCTATCATTTCTATTTGATGAAATCCCGAGGCCAGATCGAACGCAGAAAAGTATTTCGCACATCCAAGATTGTCTAGGATTTCCTCAATATTTGGAAGTGGATAGGCGTCTAGTGCGGTTTCCTCATTTAATTTCCTATAATCGATGACAATTCTCCACTTTTGTTTTCCAGATGCGTCTTGTTTCTTCGGTACAACCCATAGAGGAGAGTTATACGGCGATGTACTTTCTCTAATGATGCTTTTCCTTAGCATGTCCCTGACTTGATTGGTTATTTCTTCTTGGTGTATTCTCGGATATCTATATTGTTTCACATGTATGAGTACGTTGTCATGAGTGTGTATATGATGCTTCGTTAATTTCGTTAATGGTAACGGATCTCCTGGAAGTACGAAGATATCGTGGTATTGTATTATATCCCATAGTTCTTCCTTTCCTTCCTCGATGTGATCTAGTCGTACATTTTGTTGTAATAGTTCTCTTTTTTGTTTCGTTTAATAGTTTAACTGTTTTTTACGAAAGTCTTCCCTGGTTATAGGTTTAGCTTTTATGGAGTTTACTCTCGGTATTTTGAATGGTATCTGTGCCTTTCCATTTTTCACGTTGACTAGGATGTCATAATTGTCAATAGAGATTTTTCCTTCTTCGTCGCGTATGTTTCCAATGTTGATGGTGTATTATTCCTCTTCAGGTCGCAGTAACGGGAGTGTCTCGCCGGATATTTGTATTGTATTTGTTTTTAAAGAAACCACAGTCTTGTATCGTGTTAGAAAATCTATTCCTAATATTCCAATTTCTTTATGCAACTCGTTATCTTTTATGATTTGGAAAGCGAAATTCTGATTTTTAAAGTTCGTTTGCCACGTTCCAATTGTTTTAAATGAGCTAGTTAACGTGTGTATTCTCTTTCGTTCCCTTTTATTAATTCGATACGGTTTTTCTAAATTTGAAGTTTTCAACAAAGAAGTTGACGCGCCTGTGTCTATTAGGAATAAACCTTCTTTCATACCTTCTATCTTTAATTTTACATAAGGTAGGTTTTTGTTTTCTATTTTCATTTCTTTTGGTTTCGAGGATGCGGAGGACTTCGAAAATTTTGTCCTTCTTCTAAAAAATTTCTAGTTCCTTCTCTTGACTCTGCCTTCTGTATTCTGTTTGTTCTTTCGAATACAGGAGGTCTATTGGCTTGCACAAAGGAAGTGGTTGAGGGATTCGTTCTCATATTAAATCTGTGATTGAATGAATTTGATTGCACGTTATATCGACAGTTGAATCTATTATGTCCTTCCTTTCTGCAAATCACACAATGTGGCCTTCTAGGTTGTCTAGAAGTTCTTATATTGTTATTTTGTCTAATCTGTCTTTGAAGCCTCTCCCTATCCTCTCTATTCTTTATTTCAGCTTCTGCTTTAAGAGCACTATTTCTAGCTTCTATCAAATTTTTCGGCATTGAAGTGCGTACAATGAGGCCGTATTTTGTCAATAGATTTCCTATATATTCACTTAGACCTCTTTGCTTTTCGTAATTTACTATAATTTCTTTGTTTAAGTGCGGAAGGCTTTGATGGACTAAGGTTTCAATTACTTTGTCATGGTAAAACATGAATCTTCTGGAGTAGTCCTCTACTGTCTCGTTTTCTTTTTGCAAACAATTAATTCTCATGATTTTATATGAAGACGTGTCTGTGGCTGTGCCATAGATTCGTCTTAATGCTGTTTTTAAATCACTAAAATTTAACACATTATCTGCTCTTATGTCTAGCAAAGCCTTTCCTGTTATTTTTTGTGCCAAGACCATACCAAAAAATGTCTCATGCGCTCTTACAGGTAACTTTTTCAAGGCGAATTCTATTTGTGTTATAAACGTGTCGACAGGAATTGTTTCTCCGTCAAACGACTGAATCGTTAGCAACATTGTCTTTTCATCATGAGTGTACGTTTCAGGATAATCTCGATAGCTGGAAATATTCGAAGATACAGAACTCGCTGCATCTTCCTCTTTCTTGCTTATTTTTGACGTTAGATTATTTACTTGAAGAGCAATCTCTTCAATTCGCCTCGAAAGGTTTTCTATGAAATGTTCCATATTAAAAATCTTACCTTTTTACTGCTTATTGTTAACTTAGTTCTAAGCGCTTGTTGATTCCTCTGTTGATTTCTCTGTTGATTCCTCTGTTGATTCCTCTCCTTACTGAGAGATGTTCAAGAGAGATGTTCCTTCGTCGCCTTCTTTGACGTCTTCTTAAGAGGAAACCTCTTCTCTTCAGGATCTTCTTCTTCTTTATTTGTTTAATTTTCGGGGTTTCGCCAGATCTTGCGAAGACCAGCTTATCCCACCGCTGCCACCAAAATATGTCACAGGCGAAGACGAAGAATTTTGTTTTAAAAAAAAAACACTTTTATTCACAATACTTAACTACTACACTGAATGTATGCACTTAAACACTATATACAATATTAACTATTATACAATATTAACTGTTATTAATACACACTGGTCTGGTCCATGATGATCTCATCGCTCCGCTTGTCGCGTGCCTCTTTTATACCCTGACTTATCGCTTATTTCGTCTCGGATGCTGCGTAGCCTTTTTTATCTTTGTTTAGTCTAGTTCCGAATTGTGCTTTACCTTGAGACAGGTCACAACATATTTTATTTATGTAACAAAAGAAATAGTAATAATTATATTCAATTACAATTTGTCTGTAATATACTATTTCATTGACTTGAAACATCAAATATTTTTGAGAGGTGTAATTTCAAAAGCGCCTATTTAAACATACTTTTTACGAAATATGATACATATATTAACTAAAATTATTATACAAAAATTGTAAACATAATTTTTATAATTTTTGAAATATTAATGATAAATTGTTGCACATTGCAACTTTTGATAATGGCTATTTTTGATTCGCTATAATCTTTTAACAATGCAGAATAAAAACAAAAATGTTTTAGATAAAAGTTGTTAATTTTGACACTTATCAGAATAATGAAATATTAATATACAATTTCATTTTAGAGACATATGGATTACACCCTTTTCATGTCTAGGAAATTCACCCTTACAAATTTTTATACTGTAAAATATTAGCCCCTTTGAACCATTTAACATGTCCTAATTTCAAGTCAGTATCGCTAATAGTTTAAAAAAAAACAGACTGTAACACTTTACACAGGTTAGCCTGTATATCGTACTAAATTCTTCCGTAAAACCTAAACATTCAAATCTGTACAAATTCGAAAATCAAACTTTGGTTAATTTAAAAACATTATGTCAACTATCCCATTACTCGTAAATCGATTCTCAATTCATGTATCGCAGCATTTATCTTGTCATTCAAATATAAAAATGTTTCCATAGGAACGTTAACAACGAACAAGCATTAGCAAAAATCTTTCCTTTGTTACTTTGTCCTGATATTAGCAGATAATTAGCAACCGAATAATCAATCGTAGAATATAAATAAGTATGCAGATGGATAGATAAATAGGTGGAAATAATAAGGAGAAAGATACAAACCAGTGAGCACAGCGCCGACGAGCATAAAAAGGAAGCCGAATGCCGGTAGAGCAATCTGGCAGTTCGCAGCTATTACAACCCCAGCTACCATGAGACCACCCTCGATCTTCTCCACCCTCAAGCGCGATATAGGAGTCGGACATTTTAATTTCGCCCCAAGTCCGCCACTCAGCGCGCCCTCCTCAGCCGCCATAGTGCTGAGCCTAGGATAATACATAAACAACAATACGTTTAGTCAATTATTCCTGCATGAACAAAACAATACTGATATCGGTATCAGTTTACAATATACATTTACGCGTGAGAATATGTTTTGTATTGGGAGAGTGCAAAAGTTCGGAGATTATTTATAAATGAATAGGGGTTGCATTGAAAACTGCTGTTTTCTTTTTCTTTGTGTGTGTGTTTCTCGGACACATATTTTACACGAGTTTTATTTCGTTACATTAATCAAAGTATTTACCATCGAAAGTGATGATCTTTTCCTACTATTCTAGCAGAAATTGAATCCCGTAACGAAAGGATTGTTTGTTCTTTAAATCAATCCATGCAGGAACCCAATTTTCGACTTCTTCGTAGTTAGGGAAATGTATATCTTCCAAAATATTTTTTTTTTTTTATCAAAAGGTTGTAATCGCTTGGAGTCAAGTCCGGAGAATACGTTGAATGGGATAATTTCCCATTCGAACTCCATTAGTATTTGCTTTACGACTTAGCAACATGGGGCCGAGTGTTGTCATGAAGAAGCATCATTTTGAATCAGCGAAATCAATCTCTACATACTGTTTCCGATGGAGCAGATTCACCGTAAATTTTCATAAATAATTGATGAGCTTCAGCTGTACTTTTATTCAAGTCAAAGTAGTATAGAAGTACACATTGGAAAAATAATTTTCCATTTTAATTCAATTATAAGAAAGCACTTATGTAAACAAAATGTGGCGCCTGATGACTGGAATTTAGAAAAATGTTCATATTTCAAGATGACGTAAGTGATATCTATCACTGTCTCCAGTATATGCAGCTGGAGACATTTACAGGTGAACAGCGACTTTTAGTGTCGTTAATAATATATTATTTTACATGGTTTACAATAACATTTTTCCATTTTTCTAGTAACACTTGCAATCCTCTATTATAAAATGCACTTGTCTTTTCTTCAAAAAATGAAGAAACGTGATTTTTCATCATTGGAATATCCAAAGCGAGGTTTATCGTTTAAGTGAAACTCGCTTCGTTTAAACTTAGCAAACGACCTATCGCAGGTTAGAATCAGCACAAAAGATTTTCCAAACACAACACAAATATTTTTTACCGTATTTATAATATCTGTTCCCCTTCGAAACTGGTGATCGTGACATCATAATGCCGCGTAAATTGTACTTTTCCACGTTCGTTTCTAATTTTTGCTTCGAAGTACAGTAGTTCGCACAATGCAGTTAATTTTTATGATAAATAACAACTAATGATCTGTGTTACTAAAAACATATGACACTCGAACGTGATAATTTATTGTTTCCATAATATAATGACAACTGCACAATCTGTTAGAAACTCATCAAAACTATACGGTCATCCAACTTGCACGTCTACATGTTTCTCTTTAAAAAAAAAACACAAACTATTTAGCATTTCATGAAGTTGTTTCTTTTTATTTAAATTATGATCCATTACAATTATACTGGACTAGAATACAATTCAAATGTATACCACAACTACGTCTGCAAATATCAATTCAACTATCGAAACATTCAATGACTAGACTGCAGATTTATATACATTCATAAGAAATTCAAGGATACAAAAGTGCACAGAATATGCGCAACTCGTCTAATTTTTCATCATTGTTGTCGGAAATAAGAGTAATCCCAAGCATCTATTATCTAATTTTAGGTAACTTGTTTTAATTTGTTAGGATTTGACGATTGTAACAAGTACTACACACTGCACACCAACAATGATTATATCATAATGAAAAATATTTTTTATAATTTATGAACGTATCGGTAATTTTTTATTGATCACAATTTTTTTCTAAATATGTAAAAATCATTCGATATTATTGCTGTTATATAAGAACTCCCCCCCCCCCCCCCCCAAGTTTTACTGAAAAATAAGTAAAACTTTAACTCTTTCGTTACTACGAAAACTCTATAGTTTTATATAACTATTTATTCCCTATGAAGTGATCTTTGCACACTATAGACGACTAAGGTCGTTTACCGCGAAATAATGACTGCGTCCTCAAATCATATAATCATACACTTCTCTTTGTCATTGTTTCTTAATTTATTTATACGAAGTAATTTGTATGTCCATCATAAATGAGATAACCTGTATAAGTAAACAAAATTATTACCAATGTAACTAGACGTGTTTCGTGCAGCCATATTATGTATTTTTCAAAAAAGGTGGTCCTAGCGAAAGGATAAAAAAGTTTTCATGTATTGTGTACATTATACATACGTTCATATGTAAACACGTTACTAGCTGCATTTCTAGTATTTTGAATTTTATAAACGTATTATCAGAAACTTAATCTTGATAGCGAAAAATAATTAATACATGTTTAATTATCATATGATAGATCGCGTTAACAGAATTATTATAATGAATATTTATCTCACTTGAGAAAACTTAATGAATACTGCGTACTTTTTATGTAAGCAAATGTACAAATACCAGAATACGTTAATATTGAAATTATTGCAAAGTACTCTTAAAATTATTACAAAAAGATAAGTATATTATTTTTGCAATGAAACTTATTTATCGATTGTTTCTTAATATTATTATTATACATTTGCACATTATAATATTCCTTTTAATCAGTAATATAATATCTTTTTCCTATAAAATAAAATCAAATTGATGAAAACAAACACTAGAAAAAAAAGAATAGAAAGAAAATAAAATGTCATGAATCATAATATAGTACAGACTTTACATAATAGAACTTCTGAAGTTTAAAATGAAATATATGTACCAGCTTGAACTAATATTAAACTACTAAAAATACAACCGAAAAATATATAATTGAATTAAAGCCATAAACTACTTACAAAATTTATTTAAAATGAAAAGAAATTATGAAAAAAAATTGGGCTCAGCCGGGATTTGAACCCGGGACCTCTCGCACCCAAAGCGAGAATCATACCCCTAGACCACTGAGCCAGCTGTTACTTACTTGTTTATATTTATTATTCCACTATAAGTACACAACTTTTATCAATTTTTTTTATTTTACAAATAAACATACTGTTTCGTACTATTTTATCATATACTAAATATCATTCGATAAATGCTATAACCGAATAAACATACAAAAAATCCAGTTTCTGTTCAGTGCCAATTCTTTTAATATAATTTCACGTATTTAGATGATAAAATTTTCTGAAAGTTATATTTATACTTTTTATGCTCGTAGAAAATACTTGCAAAAAATAACTAGGATAAATGAAAAAAAAAAACTTGGGCTCAGCCGGGATTTGAACCCGGGACCTCTCGCACCCAAAGCGAGAATCATACCCCTAGACCACTGAGCCATTATGCTTTCGTTGTTTAAAGAAATATATATTTTGTTGATGAATAGACAATTTCATATTACTTCATATAATTTATTTTATTTGCATGATTTGAATTTCTGATAATACAATACTCTCAATAGTACACGTAATACTTATTACAAAGTACAGTTTTTAAATTTTAGAGAAAGAAATGTGTCTTCAAATCATAATTCGTTAAAAGTACATCACCGTGTTGTCTGCTAAAACATATTTAGCTACAGAAATTAATTTTTCATTGCACATATACTTATAGGATTAAACATACATTATTTCGTACGTATTTTCTAAATTTAGCAACTTATTATCATGATATTCACTGCTTGCGCTCTATTTTTGGATAATTTGCCTAATGAGTGTTCTTATATACACTCCCATCTATAAATCATCGGGCACTTGCACACTTTGAGCAAAATGATTATTGGAAATTATATACAATTTTTTGTTGCGAGTTTATTGTGTATTTTATTATATTTATCTATTTTACGGATACATGAATGCGAAGTTAAAAATATACCTCTACAACGTTGTTGAGTCTACTCGTGGATGATCTTACGATCTTTCGAGCTTGGCTGATTTTGCACGTCTGTGCCGACTAACTAATGCCTCGAAGGACCACTTCCGTTCCGCGGAAGACTAATTATCCGTGATTTGAATGTTTACAATATCTAACTATTGACCGAGTTAAAAATATGCTGCGTTTTTATTTTTGGTGTGACACTGTTGCTGTTCGAATGAATTCTGGTGGTTCTCTTTTTGTGGCAGAATGGATTCTGGCACTGGAGGTCTCGGAAAAATTCCAAAAATCCTCGGTCAGGATACATTAAGCCGGGTGAGACACGCGGATTGGATCATTACAAATTCGACTTCGACGAGGGAGATGGTTAACTATCCGCAATTGGTAAACCATTAAACAAAGACCGAAACTAGAGTGACGCCCAGGTCAACGGTCACTCTCAAGTGTCGTCCTCACCTTTGAGTGACGCGCGCGAAAACTCGCGTGCCTCGAGTAATAAACGCAGCAGGTAAAAAGTCTGGGCAACGCTTCGTCGCTTCGTCGTTTCAACAAAACATACCGAAGAGGAAACGAAAAACCTGAGACGTTGAAATATCCTAAACAGATGTGGACGATAGCCACGGAAAGAAAAGCATCGAACTTCTAAATAAAAGCTAAAGTGCTCGATGGCCTCCCAAATTTACACCTGCTGCGTAGAACTGAACAATTTCCAGACCCGTGTCTGAAAGACGAAAAATAACATTCTAAGGACGACGAAACAAACATAAATAAATCTTAAGAAAAAGAAGTATTTATTAAATACAGTTCTAGTTCTATACAATATTATTCTGTCTACACATTTGGTTACTTCGACAGGTCAAAATGAACAGAAGGATATGTCTGCAGCATCATTAAGTGTTTATAAACAATTTAAGAAGGGTTTTTGACTAAACAGAGATAAACACGGTGCTGGGAAACTGCATCGTTTGATCTCCTTCATTATTAGTTCGACAATCCCTATGATCATAATGAATACTTCTAGAAAAGAATTATTCATTAAAAAAAACGTTCAAGTACTGGTTACTGTTGCCAAAGACTATACTATTCAAGAAATTGCGGTAGAAACTAAAATTTCGAAGTACGAATCCTAATTTTATTAAGTGACCAGTGACTTATGGATGGAAGTGTACGTGAAAATGTACCTACCGATAATATTGGGACACCAGTGTTTATAAATTTATCGATGTATTGATGATACATTAATCTTTTCAAAGGCGATTTTTATTTAGGGTTAGAAAAAAGGAGATCTAGTTTTTTACGTAGTTATATTTTAATCATTTCGAATTGATAGCAATTTTAAACTACTTTGTTTTTTCAAAAGATCATATTTCATGTTTTATCTATCACAAATATTAGAGAAGAACAAAAATTTCAAAAGAACTAAATGTGCACATAAGTATCAATGTTTTTGAAGAGGTTAAGAGACGTGTGGTACGTTACTTATTGAAAAATTGGGAAAATTATCTACACGATTAATTGATAATAACTTTTTTCAAGGAAATACTCACATATCGAAAAACTACGTTAACTGTTTGAAACACTTATTGTTAGTCGACTATAGTATTACCACAGAGTAGATCCAAACAAATGAATAATCTTGATACATATCACCGCATGTATTAGAATTCAGTTGATGTACGCATTACTATTACGTGTATTCAATACAGCATTTCTGATTTAACAACGCGATCAGAATGATGGTACGTGCCACTTATGTAACACGTTGAAATCAATGCATCTAATAATATTATTATACAACACAGATAACACCAATTGTGTGATTTTAGATTAAATAGTAAATGAAAACAGTGTTATGTGAACACATACTGGCTGGAATATACAAATGAATATATCTAAAATATCTCTTCTGTTCGTAGATATACATTAAAAAAGCAGTTTAAGGCTATTGGATATACAGGGTGTCTCATAACTCCTGTAACTCCCCGAAATGGGGGGTTGCTGAGGTGACTGTAAACAACTTTCTCCTTTACTAAAATGTTGGTTGAAGCTTCGTTTTTGAATTATTAACGTAAAACAGTGGCCAATCAGAGTGGCCATAAAGCAGGTACACCATTCTACCGAGCGTCTGCTACGCGGCTAGATCCTATGTGGTGGTAGGGCCTAGTCTATACGTATAGCTTTGCTTAATCAAATCTTGGCAAAAGTTTATCAACGTATATCTCGGAAACTATTTGTTTGCGGCATATGGCTCCTTTCAGTCTTTTTATCTTCTTGTGTAGCAGAATACGTTGATGTAAAAAAATTTAACATTAATTTTCATTGTTATAAATAATTTTACGGACACTTCTTTTACAAATGTCCACCGATCCAAAGGTGTAGATTCACCCCCTAAAGCCATGACCATGACTTTCTTTTACACCTTATATATGATACAAAATGTTAACGTACATGCAGGAATAACACAAAAATGTTCACCACCACAGAGACATTTAACAAAAGCTTGTTATTTATACTGATATCTTTTAGTTTTTACATCATTTGTATTACGTCATCATATACAGGGTGTCCCAGAACTAGTGTAACATCCGGAAATGGGGGGTAGCTGAGGTGATTCTGAACAACCTTTTCCTTTACCAAAATGTTGTTTGAAGCTTCGTTTTCGAGTTATTAACGAAAAACACTGACCAATCACAGCGCCCAGAGACCGCGGGCTCAACCACGTATGCACGGCTCTTATGCACGGGCGCTCGGTCGGGCTCCCGGCACATGTACTGGCACAGCATAGGTATCGCGGAAAATGTTGTCATTTTAAATTAAGAATAATGTGAAATTATTCGTTATTCATGAATAACAAACAAATTAGTAAGTCGTTTAATAACTGCGTTCGATACTTTTATTCGTTATCCGAAAGAAGTAAAAAGTTTTATTATTTATGAAAAAATGTTTTTTTTTTAGCACTGACGTCTGCACGTGTGATAGAAAACCTTTCGTCTGCCGCCGGTATGTCTCGCGTAGATTCTACTATCTGTTACCAGCCTTTTTCGCACGATCGTTCATATTGTAATTACAATGTACCGTATCCGGGCATGAAAATTTTAATAATCCTTACTTGATTCTGTCACCCGATTTACACGAAATTTCGAGGATCTGTATAAATTGTAAATGTAAGGTTTTTTATTACAATAGAAATATTTCTACGCGATACCAACGTGGTATCATTGGACGTCATAGTGTTAACAGCACATTTTCAGGTGAATAAATTGTTTTAAGAAAAACGATTTGCATAACTAGTGTTAGAAAAAAATAATTAAACTTACCCATTCGTTCACGAAATAACCTGCTTCGATGGAAATGGATCGTTAACACTGGATCCTCGGTGTCGATCCTGACCTATCCAGGCAATCCTCAACAGCTGATGTTACGTATTATGAAATGTTTTTTATATTCGCGCAATGCAATGGCAATGAGAGAGTTGCCGCTGCTCGGTACCGCGAAGTGCATCCCGACGAACGAAGAAGGCACGGAGAATAAACAAAATCGGCAGTCTCTAAGAAGTCACCGAAAATTATCGATCGTGCAGTGAAGTGAGTTCACCGACCCGGCCGTAACATCAGCTGTTGAGGATTGCCTGGATAGGTCAGGATCGACACCGAGAATCCAGTGTTAACGATCCATTTCCATCGAAGCAGGTTATTTCGTGAACGAATGGGTAAGTTTAATTATTTTTTTCTAACACTAGTTATGCAAATCGTTTTTCTTAAAACAATTTATTCACCTGAAAATGTGCTGTTAACACTATGACGTCCAATGATACCACGTTGGTATCGCGTAGAAATATTTCTATTGTAATAAAAAACCTTACATCTACAATTTATACAGATCCTCGAAATTTCGTGTAAATCGGGTGACAGAATCAAGTAAGGATTATTAAAATTTTCATGCCCGGATACGGTACATTGTAATTACAATATGAACGATCGTGCGAAAAAGGCTGGTAACAGATAGTAGAATCTACGCGAGACATACCGGCGGCAGACGAAAGGTTTTCTATCACACGTGCAGACGTCAAAGTGTTAAAAAAGAACATTTTTTCATAAATAATAAAACGTTTTATTTCTTTCGAATAACGAATAAAAGTATCGAACGCAGTTGTTAAACGACTTACTAATTTGTTTGTTATTCATGAATAACGAATAATTTCACATTATTCTTAATTTAAAATGACAACATTTTCCGCGATACCTATGCTGTGCCAGTACATGTGCCGGGAGCCCGACCGAGCGCCCGTGCATAAGAGCCGTGCATACGTGGTTGAGCCCGCGGTCTCTGGCCGCTGTGATTGGTCAGTGTTTTTCGTTAATAACTCGAAAACGAAGCTTCAAACAACATTTTGGTAAAGGAAAAGGTTGTTCAGAATCACCTCAGCTACCCCCTATTTCCGGATGTTACACTAGTTCTGGGACACCCTGTATAATATTTACCTCGTCCAGCTATATATTGTAATCTGCTTTCAAAAATTCTACTGCATAAACATAAAATTAATAAATAAAAAAGAAAAAAGTAAAGACTTTATCTAACCGGAATTCGATCTCTGAACTTTTAATTTTTAAGCAACATAACGAATTCTACAATCAGACATCTATAATATATTCGTAGCATATAATTAGAGATATAACTTTAATTAATTATCTTTAAATTTATGAAGTAGTTAAGATTAATATTTCACACATGTCATTAGAAATATGTATCCTTTCATCTTACAAAAGATCGTTAAGATACGAATAGTACAGCTGAGTTCCTCCTCTTGTAAGAGGGTTAACAACCCCACTTTGATATAAATATTGTCAGGTTATTGGTGAATACAAAATACAGTTTCTTATGTGTTAATAGTTTATTAAAGTTATTGAGTATAAATGAAAGTACGCGTTACTGTTCACGCGACACGCACGCGGCAGAAGCATAACGAAGACTACACCGATTACGTCTAAGCAGCGAGAAAAAGAAAAAAGAAATGTGAGACAACGGAGGCTGTGAACGCTTCCACGCATATACATATGTAATAGTACCGATCGGTACTTCAGCAATGGCTTATCGATCTTCCATTACATTCCCTATCGATAAGTACTATAAGGTCGGGGCCTCCATACCCATTAAATAGTAATACCAATAAGGAAAATAAAAGGGTACCTTGGCTATGGGAGTAGAGTCCCGACTTGCCATGCCAGAGAGATCGTGGGTTTGAGATTCCCGCTGGATCCCTCGTATCTTTCGTCTGTTACTACAGTACTATCAAAAAAATAAATGATACACAACAACAAAAAATAAAGCTGAGCTTTTTGGTTAACACATTGAACGCCACAGTAGTCATATATGACCGCAGATTGTTTCTCCTATACCCGCCACGATGGCCATCGGTGAGCGGAGTGCTTCACATTTTTATAATTGTAAAAGTTGAATGAATATTGACAGTTAATGAATTTTGAACATCATCGCTAATTAGCGAATACTTTGAAATAAAATGTGCACTATTCAACAATTAAAAAGTCTTTATTAGAAAATACAAAATAAAAGATTAATTTTAATCAAATCGTATATCTACCGGTGTATTGCATTAAAACATTTTAAACATAGATGCGACTGGTCAATACAATCTCTACAGTACGTAGTAACCTGTTTGGTCCGATTTTTAGCAACTATTGATCTGAAACTTGCAATATTTTTTTTTTGTAATACACTGCAAAATTTTCGCACCAGGTATGCTTGCCCTTCTTTCTTTTGTATTTCATGCAATAATATTTTTATCATAAAAATGGACAAACACTATTTACTGATATCTTCTACACGTTTTACCAGTATCTTCTACACATTTAATACCTTCCTCGCTATCTCGTGATTTTTATGATGCTTACCACACGAACTCTTACGACTTAATAACAGCAGGAAAGAAAATGTGTACTGGCGAACCGAATTTCCGACGAAGCCCTGTATTGACGCGAGATTGTGTGGCGGTCCACAAAGAATCGTACCGCGACATTACTAAGATGAAAGAAAAGCCGATCGGCCTCTTTTTTTGTTGATCTCTCCGCGCACCACATTGCACAAGCGTCGTAAAGAGCCATAACGTAAATAAATATTCCAAAATAGTTGTCAAGTGACATCGAGTGCACCAAAGTGTCACCCGTGACTACCAGCAAGATAAACGCCCCATGAATAAGGGTATTATCTTATATAACCATATCTATTATTATTTTGCCATTATATGCTTAGAATAATAAAAATACTTTCGTGGCATCCTGAGCAAAACATGTGATTTCGCCGTGGCGTTCAACGTGTCAATACATGTTTAACATCCTTACACAACGATCATTATGCTTATCTCTAATTAAAGGTTTTGTGAAAATATCAACAGTCGTCAAATTTTTCTTTAAAAATACTCTATTGCTATTTCTTGACACTCTATCAATTCGCGAGTGAAATGATATTTAATGTCTACCTGTTTACTATGCTAATAATATACTGAATCTCTAGTTAATTTTATCATACTTTGGTTATCACTAAATATTTTACAGGTTCCTTCACGTATTTTTTGACGCCTATGTGCGCTAATAGTCTTTTAATGTAACCGATCTCACATGATGTGTCTGCTCATGCCATATGTTCGGCCTCCATTCTTGATAAAACCACTGAAGCCTGCTTCCTAGAACCCCAGTTGACCGGGCCTCCAGACAGCATCAATACGTTTCCTGTACACGATCTTCTATAATCCACGTCTCCAACCCAATCTGAGTCCGTGTAAGCCTTTGAATTTTTGTCATTCTTATGATAGGCAATACCATAATGAAAGTTCCGTTCAAATATCTCAACACTCGCTTTGTCAATATCCAATGCATTTTGCTGGATTCCGAGTAGAAACGACATACAGCATTGGTCGCAAACACAATGCCTGGTCTTGTTGCATTCACCAAGTATACCAAACCACCAACTAATTCTCGATAAGGTCGTTATTTCATTTTAGGTTTTTCTTCTACTGTGTTTGGACCAGTTTCTTTTGTAATTTTTGTGTTCAATTCGATTGACGTGTGAACTGGTTTAGCATTGTTCATGTTAAATTTCTTGACTAGATCATCTATATACTTTTTTTGGTTCAGATCATCTACATAGATAATGAGAACTACTCGATCTTCATTCTCGCCAAACAGATAGACGCACCCGGATCGATTGCTGTACGTCTTCCACCGATATTTCTTATATACCCATTGAACTTCCTATAACACTCACGATCAGATTGCTTCAACCTGCACAATGGTTTTAATAATTTACAAATTTTGTCTTCATCTTCATGTTTCTTGAACATTTCAGGGTGCTCCATTTATACCTCGCCAGAAATCACATCCATCTGATGCACAAACATTTCTTTATTTGCAGCTGCAGCAAGCAATGTGCGAATCGTCATCTCGTGTTAATCGCATACCTCGCCACAGGCGCAAAAACATTATAATTAATTCCGTATTGTTAAGTATGACCCCGAACAACCAATATCACTTTGTATTCGTCTATTTTTCCATCTTTATTCATTTTGGTCTTGAACATCCATCTGTTAGCTAATACTTTCTTATTTTTCGGTCTTGGTACAAGAATCCAAGTCCCATTTCCTTCCAATGTTTTATATTCTTCGTGCATTACTGATAGTCGTGCTCGTTTATCCTCTCGATTCATGACTTCATCAACTGATAAAACCCCACGTACGGTTTGCATCTTGTCCAAGCCTCAAACGGCGTCATTCCATTAAAGGATTCTGTTGCAGATCAATTTCTCAAATACGTTGACGCATTAATCATTTCAGCCCACAACGAATCTGATAGATTATCTTGGAGTTTCATACACCTCGCCATCTCGACAAGTGTACAATTAGCAAGCTCCGCCACACCGTTTCGTTGTGGCGTGTACTCCATGCCAAGTTGTGAAATTCCTTTTTTGTCGAGGAAATTTTTGAACGCTTCTGACAGATATTCTCTACCATTATCTGCGCAGAGAACTTTTATTTTTCGACCCACTTGATTTTAAATTCTTCGCTTATAACTCCTGAACGCAAGAAGAACGTCAGAACAATTTCGAAGCATTGCAGTTTCTGCGTATCTAGTGCCATCATCAATAAAATTCGTGAAATATCTAGCCCCACCAAGGGACACAGTGCTCCTTGGATCACAGATATCCGAATGCATTAATCTCAAGATTTCTTTCTCTCGACTCTTTGATTGTTTAAAAGGTTGGAAGTGAATTTTACACTTTGTACACACGCAACAATTTATTTCACTTACCTTTATCTCGAAATGCATGTCGCATGCCAGATTTTCATTTTTCATTTTCTTCAAATGATAAATATTAACGTGCGCATACCTCTGATGCCATTTTAATATGTTTTTATTGTCTGTTTCACTTGCGGCCATCGCATCTTCCTCATTCTCGTTCACTATGTAGAGGTTATCGCGTTTCGTTGCGGTAAGTACCACCGAACTGTCCTTCCGGACGATCGTCGCGCCAACCGGTTTGAATTTTACCGTTAACCATTGTTCGTAATTTGCAACACCGACGGAAGATTATTTCGTAAACCTAGTACACACATTGTATCTTTCAACTTTGTCAGATTTGTCACGGACCGATTTATTCTGGTATTTAATTTAACATCAGCATCGGTTGACTCCACGTAATGTTCCGTGGTCTACTTACTTTCGATTATAATATGATATGTACTTTCGAAAATAATCCAAAAACGTTATTCTTAAGATTTTCTTAATTTTTTTGTATAAAAATTTAATGCAAGCAATTGTATAATAAAAATATTACTTTAATAAAGAGTACCTTCAATTTTTGTTTAATTATGTTACTTTCAGAGTTACGCTATTTTATCCGTAACACTTTAAAAGTTATCTCTAGGAATCGACGTTAAACTTTTCATTTAGGCTGTGTTAGTCTCTAAAACCAACAACGTCTTTAGAAAATAATACCTTATCATTCATTAAAGAATTTTATTAAAACAGTTTAAAGAAAGATAGATTTCATTAAAGTTTTTGCTATTTGTCCAGCAAATATTTTTTGATCTGTTCCGTCCATCCGTCGGAAAGCCCAGCCTATTAGGTTTTTCTATTTCTCAAGATTGCCAAAGTTTTTCTTTTCAATAACGAGGATTTGTTCACCCGCTTAAGGGTAAAGCATATTAAAAGCATTGTCACAAATGAGTTGATTAACGCTCAGTGACATAAAAGGCTGTTCACGAAATAGACGGAAAAACACTCGATTAGAGCAGTCCCGTTCTATGATCGTTAGCACCTTACTAGTAATTTTACTTTTTAATTTTCCTCGCCATGGGACACCGCGTACCCCCGTCACGGCCTACCTGCCTCATATCAGGCCCAGTAACCCCACCAGCGCGCCACCGCGCCTTCCCTTTCTCCTAATTTTAGAAGATCGGTCTAGGCGCAAAATTTAACCAATCATCTTATTTTGGAGCCTTTCTCCCACCAATTATTCTCAACCAATCATATCCTCGCTTTGGCATTCTAAGATGTATAAATTAACGTAATCTTTTCGCGTAAAGAACAATCTAAGTAACAGTCTCAGATCAGTCTAAGTACAGTACTCAGTACAAACAGTCCAGTCAAGAACAAGTCAAGCTCTTCAGCTTTCGACGAAGTTCAAGGTATCTCTTCGTACAATAGTATACCAGACTCTATTTGATTGTTTCTTTGTGCAAGAGCAATCTTTGATTCAACTCAAGGCTTACGACTTTTTCAAGTCGTTCAAGTCTTTCGAGTCCGTAAAACGTATTTCAACTAAACATTTGAATAACGTATCGAAACAACATTCGACAAGTGACGAACCGATCGATACACGGTTATCTCAGCTTATCGTCACTTAAACATCTAATCAGCTGCTCTACATTAAGTTGACGTGCAGCGTAGCAGGAGCATCTACGTATTTGTAATTTCGTACCGGTGCGACGGCTACATGATCAGTATTGTAATGCTCTTTGCAAATTTTTCGAAATTCAACCACTGAAGAAAAAATCGATCAAAATCGACGTGGCACTTAACGTGTTCAGATTTCGGTTTTAACTCAATCTCCCCTACTGTACGAAATTAGTTCAAGTTTATTGATAATAAAAAACAATACGGACTCTTATCCGGTATTTAATATAACGAATGCTCAAAATGCTAGCCGTCAGTCTCAATACACAGTTGAAATTTTCACTTTATTTCGTTGTTTAACATCTGCACAACCGGTTTGTCAGAGTAGTTAGTATATGATCCCCACACTATAGCCGCTCGAAAAAATTAACACTAAACGTTAGGTATACCTGTCTCTACTGTAACCGATCCAATAGCCGGTTTTGAAATAAAGGTCATACTTTTTCAAATTGGATGAAAGTAATTGTTAATTTAATAAAAAATAACTTTTACATTAGAATAAAAGAATTATTTATTTTCATTTTAATTTTCACATAGTTCAGTCACTCTAAAGACAACAAATTCACCACAGAATAAATACAGAAATCTGTTCATAATGTATTCACTATTTTACGTCCGATGCAAACCAGATCTTGATCCCGAAATTATCGGATTCGTTTAGCATGTACCATGTAAATCTAACACTAAATAACCGTTCATTGACTGAACTTGAGGTTCATAGCTGGCTGGTAACTTCTGATTATTCTCGATGAACCTGTACCATGTATCCAAAATTAGAGTAACTTTATCAGTTTGTAGGCATTCGCTATGTTACTTCTTTTAATCGAATTAAGTAAATGTCGAAATGTCTGAAAAGCAATTCTTGCTCATAATTTTTGAAAAAAAAGCAGTTCCCCAATTCTTATCTCTTAAATATGAAATGAACAAATCTTCTTCCTCTATATGCATTCATATACATAGATATAAAATAGCAATAAACGTACATAACTTCGATAAAATTAAAACCGAGTTCCAGAGAACAAAATTTTATAAAACCATATGAATTTGTCGATTGGTTTGGTGGCATATGTTTCTCAGAAAAAACGAAACAAAAAGAAAGATAAAAATGGAAAACCTGATTAGTTGAACAATTATCATTAAGCTAAATGAACGAAAACAATAACAATTGAATGTAGAATTTTAAATCAAATTTAAATTTATTAATTTAATAGTAGTGTCCTATAAGGTTCAAAAAACTTAAAAATTTGTATTATAAACTTTTTTAAATCTATTGCAATTTTAAAGATTGTACAGGGAAATAAGGTAACACTTATGTTCATTCGAGAGCTATTTTCATTCCGAAAAACCTAAGAAAGGCCAACAAAAATTGTCCAACAATTCTCTTGACGTTCCCTGCAAACCTGCAAAGTTTAAAAAAAAAAATCGGAATATGCGGGCTACCGAAGTTCCCTTGTAAGTCAAATTGACCCTCAGGAAACTCGTTGTTATAACAAGTCGTCGGCTATTAAAAATAGAAAAAATAAAACTCTATGAACACCGATAAAAAGAACTAATTTAATAAAAATAAACTGAAGTATTCCTAAAAATAACCTTTTTCATGTATCATAAATCGTGCCAAACAGAAGAGAACTGAATGTTTGTTCCGTAACCGACATCAGCAAAACCTTGTGCGAATCAGAGATAACGATGACAAATAGCATGAATTTGTTAAACGTTCATTGGCTTGAAGCACAATGTTTGCAAGGGCAATTCATTGAATTGACATATTGTGCAATGCTGGAACCACTAATTTCGGCCGGGAAGCTAGAAATATGTAACTATAACGAATGTCTCTAAAGGAAAGATAATTAGCGTATATTACACTGTGCGGGTCATTGAGCCGATAAATGATACGTTCCATCGTTCTCACTAATTCGGAATGTTTATTAATCACCGTTATTCTGTCGACCAAAGGACAATACGCGAGTATTTCGTTGTCAGTTTATGACGAGTCCGATTCGAGAGGCCTTTTCGTACACGGACACTTATTTTTTTTTTATATACCGACGGCAAAATGTAACCTTCGAAACAATAAGGTGAAAGTTAATTTTTCCTTCGTCCGTAACAGCCTAGTCTCGTCATAAACTCGGTTCTCCCGAAGGGTACATCGATAACGGAACTTTTCCCCTCGACCAGGGAAAACCCAGAAGAAGGACCGCGGCATGGCTGGACATCTACGTACTCGCGTCCGTACAGATATCGCCCCACTCTTCCTAAACGAAACACGCTGAGGGCGTACGGAAGGGTGGTCGCCACCTTGAAGAGGCATGTTGATTGGACAATTAGCATTTCGAGCGAAACCAATCAACATGTTTCTTGCGATTTCTTCAAAATTCGAGGGAGTCAAGACGGCCACGTTGCGTCGAGTCGTCAGAAAGAAATCCTATCCGTACAACAGTCTTCAAAGAGAACAGTCATTCGCAACCGGTCGGCGAAAAGAAACGCAGTCGAAAAGAGCATTCGCAATCAATCGGCGAATACTTACTAGACCACTCGATCGCAATAAGTCGTGCGAAACGAGTCATATAGAAACCATTCAATTCATTCGTTGAATAGAGACATCGTACGGTCTCAATCTGAGTATCAAGTTTTTAATTATTGTTCCCTGATTAATTTCTCGGAACAACGCGTCACGGGAACCGCATTCCTTCGAAATCAAGGGTGAATCCGAGATTCACAACCTCGGAAACGGACTACCGCGTGGCAAATCGCGACGCGACGAAACAACCGTACGAAATTAACCTTGTGCTATATTATGCTTAGAACCGGTCATTGTATCAATGAATTTTTAATTAACTCGTTTTAATTAGATACTAAGTGCCTTTATTATTATCATCAATTCTGTCGGTAAGGTCTGTAAATTACGATACAAACAAAATTGTATCTTATTCGCAGAATATTAATTGAGACAGTGATGTAACGACGGAATACAGGATTGCTGTATTTTACAATTTGTCTTTGACAGAGCTATTCATACATCAGAAAAAATATTACGGGAAGATGTTGTACTTAAACAATTTTAATATCAACTTTTAAGACTTCAGAGTTATATAATTTGTCAATTACATGTCGAGGTATTTTTCACGATTAAGCAATTTGAATGTTACATAAGTTGGATTATTCGAACGTAATTTCATCATTTAGGTGTATCATTAAACTTATTACACAAATCTTTAAAGAATCCAAGATTCATGAAAATTCGAATGCATTTACTATTTACAACTTTGGAATATATATTCTAACATTTAACCTTCTACCGTTAAGGTTCGGATCAAATTTGACTCAAGTTGTAATTCTTTGTCTACTGTTTTTTCTATATTTCTCTCAAAGACACGAAGTTTCAAAAATAGTTCTTTACTCAACTTAACATGTGATAAGACTGTGCTTGCTAACGTTTCAACAAACGTTTAAAACACCTTCCTATGCGAGAGTTAATTCATATATATTTTTTCGTAAAAGGAGAAAACATATAGGTTAAAAGAATCACGTGTTCATCAATCGTGAAACGCTACAGATTGAAGAAATCTTTCCAACCTGTGTTACGGATTATTCGTTCATTGCAGTAAACTCAATGGTTATATAGTACAATGTTATTACGTACACATTTTACCAGAACTGCGCGGCGCGTAGTGTCTGGTCTAGCGTCCACCCCTTAGAAAGCACTAGAAATAGAACAAGCGAGCGTATTTCGTTCTCAGAAAAATCTAGTATCCCCCATCACCAAAAACCGCGGTTTTTGGGGTTAGTCTTCTAGAAACTCAGTTTCTGAACAGAACGTTACTCTGTCTATCAAACTATTAACACGAGCAGGATCAAGTTCCAGTTCCCTTCGAGCATCATAACATCGCATACGTATTTCATAAGTGTCAATTAGACAACACTGTCTGTGGCTCCCTCGCGCGCTCACCGCGTAAAGTCCAGAAGGAAAATTCTTACCAAATCAAAAATCGACCAATGAATACATTGTAACTAATTTCATTGTAGCAAGATTAAAGTCAATTGCATATCGAATCATAACTTTATAATTATAATAGAATATAGTAATGTAGAGTCATACTCGTTTATATTCAATTTACTCATCCTGACTAATATTAGTAACGTAACAGCTAAACCCACAAAGATATACATATCTTCACCGCTCGAGATATATCGACAACTATGACTCGCGAATTCCAAATACCTTTCTGTCCGGTGGCACGCGGTGTTAACCATACGCCGAATGCTCCATCTCCTTTCGCTAACCATACGTTGCATAGTCCGACCTTCCTATCAATATCCACGCCTAACGCAAATCAAGGGATAACACGCGCAGTTCATACGAGGACAAACTCGAACGCCGTCACAAACTGGTGATAGCGATCATTATCAAAATAATTTCTATATGATTTTATATACTTTTTTTAACGTTTATGTACCTTCATTACTCCAAATTTATATAAGTTATTAGTAGACCGAGGATTTTTATATATTTATAGGGAATCTAAAAATGCAAAATTGCATAAAATACACATAATATTAAAAAATATACAAAATATTCAAATTATAGTGACTTTTATAATATCTGGCAAGTGAAATAATTTTCTACTCAATTAACTATTCTACTAATTATTCTAATTATTAGTCTTTGAAATCAAACTTCTTTAAATACTGCTTTTACAGTGTCTTACTTTTGGAATAATTTATTTGTTAAAAAATTGGTCAAATTTTTGAAGAAATAGTAGTCCATAGGAGAAAGATCTGTTAAATAGAGGATGTGGTAAAAATTCATATTCTTTCCCGTGGAAAGTTTTAAATAATTTTTCTTAAAATGTTATCATCGACTGCCATACCTAACCTTTTTCTTGACTCATTTTTCAATAAAAAGTCACCCATCTTGAATTTTACACACCAACGTTGAAGTGTCCTAACGTTTACATAACTTTCTTCAACTGCTAAATTCATATTTTCAATCATTTTTGCAAGTTTAAACTTATATAAAGAAATATCCGAATATCCTGATTATTCATCTTGTCAAATAATAATGTCTGAACAATTGTATCATAAAGCTTTTCTTTACTATTCAATATACGCATGCTGTAGTAAATTCCATCTTCTTGATTATGGTATAAAAGAATTTATGATCGAATAATATTTAATCCTCTATAATCCGATTTTTCTTGATTTGTGAGAAGAAAGATTACAGTTGATTACAACTTTAAATTTTAATAAGAAAATAAAATTTTGTACAATAATTAAACAATGTATAATTATTATAAGGATAATAATTACTAATAATGTAATAATACAACAATTTAATGCGATAATGAAACAATAAATAAGTGAAATGAGAGTTATACAGGGTGTCCCGGTTAAGTGAGTACAGCAGGATATCTCGGAAGGAGTTGTAGTTATTAAAAATGTATTCGTACAAAAGTTGTTTGGTAGGACGGGCTACATCATGTAGCAATAATTGTTTTGTTGTGGGTGGAGTACTAGAGGAGATCTGAAGGTCAATCTAATTTTCTTAAATGGAATGCTATATTTTTTTCTTCAGAAAGTAACAGCTGGCACTAAGACAAATCCAAAGAGGTGCTATAATGTAGTATTCTGAGTTCGATAAAGGTAAATCGTTAGCTTATGTTTACGTTGTGCATCGGCTAACGGCAGACAGCTAGCAACCGCTGCTGAGCAATGCCAATAATACAAAGACAAAATCTTTGGTTTCAACATGATGGAGCTCCTCCCCATTATGCTATAGCAGTTCGTAACTGGCTAAATATTAAATTCCAAAATAAATGGATTGGATGTGGCGGACTAATTGCATCGTCTCCAAGGTCGCCAGATCTTTCTCCGTGTGATTTTTTTTCTGTGGGGCTATTTAAAAGAAATAGTCTTTCAGACACCAGTAGAAAACGTAAATGATTTACAAACAAGAATTACGACCGCATGCAGATCCAATATCAGAGGAAATGTTAAAAAGTGTTGAGAAACAATTTTTAAAAAGATTACAAATATGTATTTCCAATGATGGTGAACATGTAGAAGGATAAAAAATTATTTAACTAGTAAGTGAAAATTGCAATTGATACTTTATGGCTTTAGCAATAATCTTCAATCTCTGTTTATAATATCATAATTGCAGTAACTTGATACTGACACATTCGACGCTGCTCAGCAACGGTTGCCAGCTGTCTGCCGTCAGCCGCTGTACAACGCAAACATAAGCTAACGATTTACCTTTATCGAACTCAGAATACTACGTTGTAGCACCTCTTTGGATTTGTCTTAGTGCCAGCTGTTACTTACTGAAGAAAAAAGTATAGCATTCCATTTAAGAAAATTAGATTGACCTTCAGATCTCCTCTAGTACTCCACCCACAAGAAAACAATTATTATTACATGATGTAGCCCGTCCTACCAAACAACTTTTGTACGAACACATTTTTAATAACTACAACTCCTTCCGAGATATCCTGCTGTACTCACTTAACCGGGACACCCTGTAGAATATATTAGATATATAAATTAAGTCAATGTCTTTTTTCATAAAATCTAGACGAAGTTATCGACTAAAAGCCGCCGTATTCTTTCAGAGAAGTAATTCCTTAGTTATGATCCAAAATAATGGAGATTATTCTGAACATTAAAACTGTGTTTGACCTTTTGTAAGTAAATATTGAAGTTTGTGAAAAAGGACATCAAATTAATTTATACATATAACAGATAAGTACATGATATGTCACTTTCAAATCACGTGGTATCCTGAACAGTTAATACATCATATCAACCTATTAATTTCCGCCGTTGAAAGAACATTTCATTTGCACCAACCTAAGATATTTATTTAAAGACAAAATCTGTTTCGCTAAATAATGTTACATTATAAATATTTCTTCGTAAATTTTATAACTTTTTATTCTATACCGTGAACCAGTTTCTAGCGAAGAAATATCATGAACGATAATCTGCTGACATACAAGAACCAGCAAACCGTTTTCTCTTGAAATGTACTTTATAAGGAAATTGAAGTTTCGCGATGGAAATAGTAGGAAAGGAGACGAAAGGAACGTAGGATGTCGCAAAAAAATTTCATCTTTCGTCGAGTTTTCACACGACATGCGCCGACGAACCGATTCCACGACGACCAATAATGTGGTATTCGCGACGAACAGCTTGAAAAGAGCAGGGGCGTCGATTTTACGCGACGGAGTTAAGCCCTCGAGCTTTGAGCTTCCGTCGCCCAATTAACGTCAACCAACCTACCTGCTCTTCATTAAGCAAGCCAACCTCTTGTTCTGCATAATGAAAAGGGGTACCTCGTTAAATCCACGTCGATGCATGAAAGAAAATAATAATAAAAAAAAAAGGCGAACAGAGAAAAAATAAAGAAAAGAAGGAACGAAAATTCTCATCGATGTGTTCGTATATTTATGTAGAAGTGAAAACAAACATCCCGACTCTTTGGTCGATCACAGTTGCGCGTCACCTGGATCGAGCAATACGCGTTACTTATTTAATACTTCCAGTTCTGTTACATTCATTTCGAGGTTAAATAGAAAATTTCTTTCCGTTTGTTTCTTGTTAAAAGGCTACTTGCTTCGCTTGGAATGTGCATACCAATAATACAGCAAAATGTAATAACACAAGCTATCGAAATTAAAATTAAATTCGAAAAAATATAATGATATAGTTGTACTTATTATCATTTTGAGAAATAACAAAAAAGTGTATCTTGTATACAAGTGATTCGATAAAAAAATATACACGTTTACGTATTAAAAGAAATAAAAAAATAAATAAATAAAAATAATGTAAATGTAGTGCATTTCCGAAAACATTAAGAGGTGTTCATTTAATAAATATAAGTAATTCAAGTAAATTTAGTTTTATGAATCCCATTAGAAATTTCGTGTATTTCACCATACTGTTTTATACGCACCATTAATTGTAAGCATTATAAAGAATTGTTCAAATCATATCACGTGTATACATAGTACACTCTCATTCGTAAGTGTTAGAACACTTACTGAATATAAAATATATTGAAATCTAGTGCACTCTTGAAATATACTGAACTCTGCTGAAATTTATCAAAATCTTCCAAAATCTACTAAAATTTATTGAAATCGACTGAATTTTATTCGAATTTACTGCATTTGACTAGTATTTATTAAAATCTACTGAACTCTGTTAAAAGGGTCTAACAGGCTAAGGGGGTCAAAAGTGCCCTCCAACCGATTTGATGGTGCGATGTACCATTCGATAGCTAACCAAAAGAAAACCTGTGACACCAAGTGTCAACTTTCTAGCTTGACCGTGAGGGTTAGTTATAGGGTAAATTCGAATTATCAATTTTTGGACTATTTGCCCCATGTAGTGATTCACAAAACTAGGAAATTCTTCCGATTTTTCGTTGCAAATCCTAGTTGAAAAAAATAAGAAACAACAAATGTGGATATCGTTTGAAAAAAAAAATATCGATATTTTTATAATTGTTTAGTAGCAGTATATTAACCATCATCATAATTTGACATAAGACAAAAGATGCTTAAAATATTTGTAAAATGTTTTTAAATAAATGCTATTCATTGACACATAGTCTAGAACTAAAAACAAATATATAATAAAGAAAATAAGTATGGCAAGGCTCGAACTCGCAGTCAAAAAGTGTGCAGCGATTCCACACTCAGAACCCTTAACCACTCCACCAACCACGCTATTAAAAATATAATAACTTTAATGTTTCGAGATATATGAACATATTGCTTTTATTAGTTCAATTTATTCAACTTCTTCAATTTGTATACTGTTTCTTCAAATGTAAAAATGTTCGAGGTTGCATGATATATACACTGTGTACAGAAAATGTAAAAAATCAAAGTAGAAGTTATTTTTTCACGCCAAATACCTTAAAAATATCGGTTTTTAATTTTTTTGACCACAACGCACCAATCCAAAAAATATGAAAAAGATTAAGGATGCTGATCATGCTAATACGCTGCTATTAAAAAAATATAAAAAAAGCGCTATTTTTTTCAAAAGATATCCATTTTTTGCGTTTTTTATTTTTTACAACTAGGATCTGCAACGAAAAAATCGGTAAAAGTTCCCTAAGATATGCATTCGTATGTGTAATATGTCAGATTTTTTCAGAAGTTTTGCGTATCACTAAATAGGGAGAATAATCAAAAAACTGATAACTAGAATTTACCCTATAACTACCCCCACTGTCAAGCAAGAGGGTTGAAACTTGGTGTCACATGTTTTCTTTTGGTAGCCTATCGAATGGTGCATCGCACCACCAAATCGGTTGGAGGGCACTTTTGATCCCTGTTAGAGTTTAGCTTGCCGAGGTTTATGACATGGAGCAGGCAGGCATCATCCGGTATCATCCGTGCACCAGCATTAGGATGGTACGTGACAAAATTAGTTTTTCCCTTTTTTCCCTTTTTTCCCTTTTTTACCTTTTTAATCATGTTTCGCTAGTTCATAGAATTTAGAACTCGGTAACACAGGCCATGTCATAAACCCTGAAGACCCGAACGGTGACCTGGCAAAAGACGACGTCACCAAGTCCGGGGTTTTTTTCCTAACGGTGAACAGTTAGTCACCCCTATCTCTCCCACTTTCTCTCGGGAAGAACCCAGTTCTCCTTTCAGAAAAGACACACGCCAAGGGCGCAATGGAAGGGAGGACACGAGGAAAGGGAAACGGGAGTGCTGGGACCGAACAGGGTTTTTAGAGTTAGTTATAAAGTACAGATTATAGAGACAAGACAGTCAGAAAGAATAGATCATCGAGAGAACACAGTTAGTTTTACTAAGCATAGAACATTAGAATTAATAGAAATTTCACACCTTTTTATACAAACACCTACACGTACACACGCTCATATACACTCTCCATCAAATATTTAACGATAGAATAAATATCGTTATTCCACGGAACGCGTTCACTTATTACGGTCCCAAAGCCGTTATCAACCTTTGGGTGGTCCTTCAAGAAGATTATAGACGGCACGTAGTGCAATATTCAGGGCTCGAGTTCACCCTAACAATCCCCTTAGCCTGCTAGACCCTTTTTCGTAGCTCAAGCAAATAGTGAAAAGATAGTAAGATGAAAGGTGGATTGTCTGTGACAATATTAAACGTAATGGGAAAACCACGACAAACTATCACAAACTATTTCATAATCAGGGCTTTATCCAAGAAAGAATCAGGCTCTCAATTTTGTAAGATGGTAAGGGTGCGTTGTTCTAACAAGGGAACATATCGAGAACGAAAATTTTTTTTTTCGTTAAAACCGGCATGAATTTGTAGAGAATAAAAAATTATTCAACGCGTATCTTTTTGTTTTAGCTAAAAAACGGTTTGAAGGGGTGAAATAGCCCCCTAAAGTTTACCGCTCGAAACATACTTTTTGCGATTACGTCTAAACTATTCGTCGGATCGAAAAATGTTTAAAAAGGAAGTTGCTCGGGTTTTCATGTAGAATTATATGGGGGCATGAAAGAAATGTGTTACTTGCGATTTAAAAAAAAAACCTCCCCTCCCATGTTTTTAATTTTCTTTTTAAGTTATTCGAATATCACTATAACTATACTATGATAAAATTGCAGTATTTTTAATTATGTAAAGGTATATACCAATTTTTTATTTTTGTTATGCATCCAATCTAAAACTAATTAACAATAACTTACAGTACTCCTTGTTCTAACGAACTTTATAACTACGGGTCATAGTGGTTACAGTAATGATATTCGGTATAAAAGTGTTTAAAACATAATGATTTCTTACACCAGACACATGTTATGAATGCTGGTTTCCCACATACTGCACAATTTGGATTGTGTAAATCTGACTGTAAGCAAAAATCTATCGGCGTATCAAATAAATTCGGTCTCTCTTCAACATAATCACTTCTATACCAAGCGTACCTATACAGATACATTTACTCTACATGTATCTATTCTACACATCATATTATGAATAAAAAGAAATAGGGTTTCATTTAAGAAATGCCTGCTTTACTACTTTGTTAACATAAAATCTATTTATGCCAAATAATGTCCCCCTTTATATTAAATAACTTTTATTAAAACATTTTTTTGATCATTTTAACCTCTTGTAAGATATTCCACTGTTCTCGTTTACATGTAACACCCTGTACATATACCGATATATACCAAACTGTTGGATAACTAACCATTGAGTCATGAAGTTGTCCTGGTTAGGATTTATCCTGCAGATAAACCCTACAGGATCAAAACAAATTACTCGTATACTCGCGGTCTGTCCCTTCAAAGTCTTTTCCAGCAATTCCTAACTAAAATCAAGTTCATCTTCTTCCTCTAAATCCAATCCTTATAAATACACTTACAAAATTCCTTGCAAAAGAATTCTAAAAAAGTACCAGTCCAGGAAAAAGTCAAAACATCCGTATCACGTTTTTCTCACTTCGCGCAGTTCGCGTCTTGAAATCGTCAGAATATAATCAGTGTCAGCTTGCTCACCCGAATTCCAACACAATTTGCTTCGCAAGCTATGTTATGAAAATAAATCTACTGAATTTACATATATTCCTTCTTTTAATGATACAATCTTTTCTGAAGAAAATTTATTTAAAATTGCTTTAATAAAATGACATTTCATTCTTAATGAAGGTAGAAATAAATAAATTAAATGAACGTTTAAGCGGAATGGTAAGCGAAATTCAGATCGGACGAGCAACCCTGCAAAAAATTAATTTAAATTCGATAGTTCTTCGAAATTATCGATGGATAACAAAAAACTGATACTGTTTCACAAATTGGTAAGCAAAAAATAAAAGATATTCAATTATTGGTAGAAATTCGCTAAAATACATTGCAACATATTTCCTATTATTTATTTGTTTTTAACAATCAGAAATATTTAAAAATTTGCAAATATTAATATGTGCAATATTCATATGTGCAAAAGTATACTGAAATTATTCACTTTCGTGTAAAAATAATATTGTTTCTTTGATTGAAATTAATTATGTTTACATACTCCTCATAAAAGTAGCACACCAATTGCAATTCTTCGAAGTAAATACAGATATAAATGTACGAGCTTAATAAAATTCCTTTAATGTAATTTCCCTCCGCTTGAAACATCTCACGAAAACTTATACACGGAGCAATATTTAAATATTTCCTTATCTTACTCGATAATCGTCGTCACGAAGCACCAATAACAAAATATGCAAACGTAACCACTTCGTATATCTATAATTCAAAATACTTTACTCTATAAAAATAAACAACGCAGATCCTAAATTGTGCATTGGTTAACAAATATTATATACAAAAGTGACACGATTACGAAACAGACATTACGTAACTTTCCTGTAAGCGAAGACAGTTAGAAAATTTGAAGGTCAACTTTGCTTTCTTTTTTGATGGAATGTATCTTTTATGATAAAATTCGACAAAATTGTGAATTCTGAATAGAGATATTAACACCTCTGGTCCTACATTCAATTAAAGAAATATTATAAGAATGCTGTTACCCCGTTGATTATTAGATTACATCATCGCGTTAATATTAACGAACAGCATTTCGAACGTCTACCTAAGAGGATTAGACTACCTGCGTTAAAGTCTTTGCTGATATTGAATTTCCAACTTGTTACATGATGTAAATTCTCGATAAACAAAACAGAATAACACGTTAATTATTAGATTTAGGAGCAATAGCTTTAAATACATCTTTTCGAATTTTGTCGTAAAAACTTCATCGTAGAGCACTTCGTTTAAAAAAAAAAACAAAGTTAACCATCAAGTCTTCGAGTCCCCTCAACCTAAAAAGAAAATACAGTGAAGTATGCTAGAATGAACGTACTTGGTTCTAGATACCTCATTCGTTGTACCATCTCCTTCCAGCATACATTGAAATACACTGCCGACCATAAGTATTAGGATACTTACTCCGCGTATAATAATTATGAAAAAACATTGCAAATTTATAGAGGAAATTCATCCAATTTTATTTTATTTTATTTTATTTTGTCGAATTTCCTTAGCAATTATATAAATTTCAACCATTGTGTGTCACAATGTTTTCGAAGCTGTCTTAATCTTTGATTAAGGACTTCGCTATCACAGTCTTACTCGTCCACAGTAAGGGCTTGAGGAAAATGGCCATCCATATTCCTTCCCTTTAAAATAGATACGCTATAAATATAGCCTCAAAAATTCGGAAAACTCAATTCTTGTACTAGCAGTCACAAACGTAACGTTTATCTAAAAATAAAATTGAATAAAATCATGAGATCATATGCTTTCCGTGGAACCCAACAATTTAGTATTTTATGTTATAAGACATACATAAGTTTTGTGAAATTTATGGTAAAAATCAAAATTTTACTTTATATTTTATTTTCGTCGATATAACCGCCACGTTTCTTGATGACAGCTTTAACGAGTTTTGGCATTCTTGGCGTCAGTTTCCATATGGCGTCTGTTGAAATTTCATTCCATACAGTTTCCAAGTGTTTCCACAAGTCTTCTTTAGATGTTTGTCCCGTTCCTGTGGTGGCCAGTCCATAATTTGTACATTATTACCATCTTGTAATTGTTGTAAGTATTCTTTGTAAATTTTTGACGTACGTTTAAGAACACCATCGTGCATAAAAATGAATTTTCGACCAATCAATGCTGTTCCACAAGGAATGGCGTGATTCTTTAATATTTCTAAGTATTGTTCTTTTTAAGAACGCCGTTAACTTTTATCAAATTTTCAGTTTTATTGAAACCAACACAACACCACACCATTATGGCACCCCTACCATGTTTTACAGTGTTTGATATGCACTCAGAATTTACTATTTCATCAGGTTTCCTCCGAATGGATATACGCCGTTTTCCTCCAAAAATTTCAAATTTAAGCTTGTCCGTCCACAGCGCGTTTTTCCATTCTTCTTCTGTCCAATTTTGATACCTTTTTGCCCATTTTAATTTGTTTTTTTTTTTAGTTTGTTGCCTTAGAAGTAGTTTTCTTACAGCAATACATCCTCTAAGACACAAAAATCGACTTAACTCGATTCTTATTGATTTCTGCAGCTAATTCTGAGCCACCTTTGCATTTATTCCGTTTGCTTAATGTTAACAAGAAATGTTCACCAGTAGTTGTCTCTTTTGAACGACTTGATGGTTTCTAAGATAAATGGCTGCCTATATTTCTGAATTTCTTCAATGTGTATCTCACACAAGACTTAGAGAAACCAATTTTGTCTGCTATATTCCATATTGAATATCCTTCTTCAAATAATGCAACAATTTGTGAACGGTCTTCTGCCAATAATTCCCTTGTTTTCCTTGCTATAATGATCGTACGACTCCTAAAATGGAATTAAATTCTACGAATTCAGTCCAGAGATAAGAATCTTACTTCCATTGTTCAAGAATGTCATTTGACACCAGACAGTACTTAAATAAGTCTAACGTATGCAGAAACACACTGGAATTATCTGCCCTTTGTATATCCACACAATCTGATGCGAGAAACCATTCGTAGTGAAACGTAAGGGATGCTCAGCAATAACATAATACACACTGCTTATAAATAAAATGCAAAAAATTTACAAATTAACTATATACTTGAAAAATACTTACAGTTGAACATGTACTTTAAACAAAACTAAAAAAAAGATACATATTGTTCACAAATAAAAGGCACTGAAAAGTGCTCATCCTCTATCAATTATTACAATACAGTACATGTCCTAATACTTATAGCCGACAGCAATATGTATGTACAGTTACTCCCAAAAATATTCTGACACTAACAAAACAATCATTAAACACGACACAGGTAAAAGTATTCATAATATTGAAAATATTACGAACATTGATAATACCAACGTTATACTATAAATATTCAAAATATTTTTTTTTGCCAAGTGTTTGAATATTTATGTAATGTAGTAATTAGTCATGATTTTGATTAATCTGTGTTACAATGTCATACACGAAAATGCATTAAACTAAGAATGACATTTCATGATGAAAAAGCATCATCCCAATCCTTTTATAATTAACCGAAGTATATCACTAAAAAGGCAAGCTTATGTAGTGTCCGAATACGTTTTGGGAATAATTGCATGTATTTAGAAGTAATTCGTCCCAGACCTACAGTTACCAACCAAAAGACAAACAAATAGATATCTATATTAACTTCGCAAGTAATTTTAAAAAATATAACAAAGATAATGACTTATGTTTTAATGATGATATTCACCAGCAAGACCTCTTACGACACTTAATTCTTTTCCACGTATTGTCATTAAGAGACAGAAATAGTTTAAAAAGGGTCTCTTACGGACTTGTATCGTGAGTTAGTATTTACTCGTTATCATGGCAACAAAAGCGAAGTAAAAAAATCGGCGGTGCAGCAAATAGTATATTTCCCCGTGATCGTTGCAGCATCTTTGCTCGTTATGGCATTTTGATTTTATTGATAAAAACTGCTCGTTGTAGTATACCCCACTCTACGTACATATGTATGTATGTACATATCGTACATTACGTCATACCCTTCTCGAAATTATATAAGTTCAGTATATAACGATTTTTCAACCAATAGCAGTGTCAGAGTTATTCAAGTGAAAGGGTTAGATAATCTTCCCTATATACACTATAATGTATACAAAATATATGACCTTAAACTTGAAATCTGGAGCAATAGCGTGCATGCTTGAATGTTTTTCTTCGACATGCTTACGTTACAATGCAAAAAAAATCTACGAAGTATCAAACTGTGTCATTTTAACTCTCTTGAAATTCCTTTTTTACCAACTTTAACGATGCGGCAACGAAAATATACCATCCCATTAAATAAAATTACGATATTATTGAAATCTCAAAAAACGTAACGTTAAAAATAAATGACTCCTTCATAGCTACATTTGTCCTTTCGAACAAAATAATTTCTTCTTCCAACATTCTTTCGTATCATCAAAAGAAAAGGAGATACTTTTGTTGTTTCAGTCCAAAGAAACACCCCGTACAGCCTGTTTAACGCTGTGACGACCTTTGATATCATTGTGGCATCAATTATTTTGTTCAATGAATAAATAAATAAATATATTTTTAACATATTTACTTATTAATATAAATACGTGCGCGCGTGTATGTGTGTAATTATAAATATAACGTGCGCGCGCACATACACAAAATTCAATTTATAACTCTGAATCTGTACAATGTAAAGAAATAGAAGTATTAAAAAAGTAAAAAAATATATAATATACTGCTTTATTAATATGAATATATATTTATTATTTACTTATTTATTTATTTGTTTGTTTATTTATTTGGTACTTGAACCTCTTTACATTTTACAGATTTAAAGGTCAGACTGAATTCTTTTTATATACATTTCAAAAATCAGATACTGTAGATTCTTAAAAATTTTCGCAATCTGGTGTTAAGGGATACGGCTCACGTTTCGAACGATTGTCACTAGGTTGTTAGGTGCTCGCAAAATTTGACCGTTATCACCAGCCTCGTGACGTCGTTCGGGTTTGGTCCTAATATGAAAGCGCGCGTTATTCCCGATTCGCGGTAAACGTGAGTATAGATAGGAAGGCTCGGACAGGCCAACATATCGTTAACGAAGGTAACCGAAGAAGATCGACTATTCGGCGTATGGTTAACGCCGCGTGCGACCGGATATGAAGGTGTTTGGTATAAGACAGGAGGGTTCGGACATGCCAACGTATGGTTAACGAAGGTAGCCGAAGGATAACATGTTATCTGATTGACACTTACGAAATACGTACGCGACATTACGATGCTCGAAGGGGACTGGAACCCGATCTTGCTTGTGTCGATACTCTGACAGACAGAGTAACGTTGTGTTCAGAAACTGAGTTCGAGACTGCCATCAGGTGTCGAAAATCACGCCCTTTTATACACCGAAAAATTACGGTTTTTGGTGGTGGGGAACGTTAGATTTCTGTGGGAATGGAATGCACTCGCTTATCCCTTGCTTGGTAACTATCTAGGGGGTGCGCACTAGACTAAACACTAAGCGCCGTACGTTTCGGGTAGAACGCTTACGTAACACTGGTGAAAGTTACTCTCAACAGTCGCCTGCTCATCATAATGTTAAATATTCTGTTCTTAACACTTCAATGCGTATCCCCTAGTAACGATCAGTTATTGAATATATTAAGAATTACCAATTAATCCATTACATAGTGTCAGAAAATAAAGAACTTAAAACAAAAAATTTACATAACTGCAAGGCAATGTGAGGTTCTCACATATTGCGTAACAGAATCAAGAATCAATGGAAGTACATTACTGCATGTTGGCTATACTGTTGTTCCCGAGAAGCATTCATGTGGGAATAATGTGAAAGAAGAAACGAACAAAAAAAAAATAAAAAAACAAGAAAATTTAACTTTCATGCGTATGAATCAATGAAAAGAATACATTGGCCCCCAATGAATAAATTACGATCGGCATGACCTCATTCTAAAGATCTCGATGAGATAACCCTCAGCTCTTGGCTCGCTCTTTGCCCCATTTACCCGGATGTGCAGGGTCACCGCGGACGAAGAAGGGTGACAGGAGTGACAATTGAAGCAACAAGAGCAAGTACCATTTATTCTCAGTACCGCTGCTATAAATAAATTTTAATGCTGGTAACTTAATTTATTAAAATTACTGCCCTACTCAATTGAATTATTATCTATTTCTTCAATTATAAATGTATATGTACATATATATCACGAATGTAGAGATATACATACATATATTACAGAAATATATTCTCCATAATCAGATAGGTATAGCTAAAAATGGAAGAGAAAGAATACATTGCAGATAAATCTATGTATTCTTGCCTTAAGTGTACATCAATTAAATAAATATTTACAAAAAATTTGTATAAGTATTCATTATTTACTTAACTTTAAATATGATTTGAATATCGACAGCACATGTACAAAATAATTTCTTTAATTAGAATTTATTATGTTAATAAAAATCAATTTTAATACAATTTATTGTATAATTTATATGCAGGGTGTCTCAGCTGAAAGAGGCCTAATATCTTCTTCATTTCTAATTACATGAAAAATATTTATGACACATTTTTAATGGTTTCAAAGAGGAATACCATGCAAGGCAAATTTGTTTGTCGAGTCATTTTTCTTTTTTCAGTATTTTGAATCTTTATTCTATCACATCTTGTAGCGGATGAAAAAATACATTACAGCGTAGTTGAATCATAACCTCCAGATGATCTTAAACACCAAAAATATGGTAAAATTGTGTATATGTATACATGTGAGTAGAAATATTAACATTTTCTTAAACAATTCACCACTCGGAAACTAAACTCCATTCACACTTCGATTGTCTAAATAGACCACAATTGTTCTTTCCTAGTCGCACTTAAATGAAACTATTCCGTCCGATGCGGAACAATACGGTAAAAATTCTCGAATGTTCGTTTACGACATGGACGTGCCTACAAATTTAATTAGCTTTTTTCGTGTGTTAGTTTATTTTTTTATAGTGTGCAATTTTACCTTAAGAGTAGTAAAATGTATTCAGTCGTTTCGAGTTTTTTCAAACAATAGCTTAGACTTCCACTTTCGTTCGTTCAAACAATCGGCCATATCGTAAACCGGGAACGTCCGAAGGGTCGACCAAACCTCGTTCATAACGGTTTCTGTAGTCGAAGGTCAACCTGGAGGAAATTCCCGAGGTCATCGTCGAACCTTCGAGGACCTTCCCCCGAACGAAGCCATAGCCCTCACCCCCGCACCAAGAGGGCTGGTCAAAGGGCGTTATTTAACGCCTTCATATTTTTAATCGTATGCTGATTGGAAATTCGGAAAAAGCCAATCAGCGTACTCGAAGCAATCTGAAGGTGCCGTCGCGAACACCGACAGGGCAAAAAAGACTTCTAGCAAGTACCTCGAGCTTCGAACATCGTCGAAGAAGCTACTCTTCCGAAATTCGAGAATTCATTCGTCTCGAAACGCACAAGATTTAATCTAGTCTCAACCGTTCGGAGACTAGACTCGAAACACTCGATTTCTAAAGAAATTTGGAAATCGACGCGTCGCGACCATCGACGAGACCTAAAGTTAAGCTGGGCCTTACAACCCCCGCCGAGGAATCTTAATCCGCGTTCGATGATCGCATACGGGCGAGCAATCTATCGAGATTGCCACGCTACGAAACAGAAACGTATTCAGTCTTGTGACAAATACTGTTTCTTTTCAAAAAACCCTACATGTTCATAATATTCCTTTAATTATTTAACTATGTTCCACTTACTCAACCAACTTTAAATGTTTACATATTACATAACAAAGTATTATTTCCGATCTTTTTTTTGGAGGTAAATAACAAAAATATAAACTGACTTGGAGGCCGTTTACTCATGCTTATTCTTCAAGACCCTTTGTACATGTTTGTATCACAACTTTGTTACGAGTATTTCAATTAGACGTGATTTGCTCTCGTCATTTTCCTGTTCAACTTTCGAACAGAAGGGAGAAAAGTAACTTGCATGGAGATCGTTTAAGAATGATGACATTAATACTGCAAACGAACTTCTACCTGACGTGATTGCGCAATTAATATAACTAATGGGAAAACGTTCTTTACGCTCCTGTGAATAACTTGAAGTCGCAACAGCCGGTCGCAAACGAACTCATCGTAAATTCGTTTCTTAGAAAACGGAAACAAACGTCTAGCTTTCATAATTCATCATTACCGAATATTATTTTATTTTGCAACAATCAATACAAGTGTATATTTGTTCAATGTTTCATAACTTAAAATAATTTTACCTGCTTACCGACATTTTACGTGATCAATTATTCTTACGATAATTATGTATTTCAAAATTATTTATTTTAAATAGCAGAATGTAATTATTTAAAACATTAAAACTTTCTTTACTTGAAAAATCATTGTTTTTTCTTATCTTCTAAATAAGATTCTCTTTAGTTGCAAAACAAGTTAAATCCTCGATTTCTTTCTTAGAAATTTATAGGAAGTTGCTTATTAAAATAAAAAACATAAAGAACATTATGAATAGATAAGTGGGTAACTGTAGTATATGTTACGCAAACGTTTTGACATTTAATACTTCGATTGTATAACATCGGAAGGTTTGTAATGTCTCCTCATGAGTTGAAAAATAATATAGTGAGTAATTAATATTTAAACAGAATCTTTTATTACTGTTACTGCTTGAAATTAGTGCATATTTGAATTTATATAATACTTATTACTGTTTTATTACTGTGTATTCTTCACTACCTTTTGTTACTTAATTTTACTTTACATTTGCTATTGCGCGCGCTTGCACGCACGCACAGAGAGGAGAGACAGACAGACAGACCAGACAGACCAGACAGACCAGACGGACAGACAGAGAGACAGACAGAGAGAGAGAGATTTTAATTAATTCACCTTTATGCTTGTTGTATGGTAATTAATAAAAAAAACAAATGTATACGTAACCAAACGTTCAAAATGGTACTTGGTACTAAATGTTACGAAGTGATACTTGTTTGTATTGACATGGTATTTAAGTTTATCACAATTTATCTGATAAGTTTATCACAAATTATCTTATATAAATTAGTTTGTATAGTATATATGAAATAGTTTTGTCTTCAAACAGTTTTCTTTTTTTTTTAATTTTTTACATTACTAAAAGCAATGAAGATTTACTAATTCTCACTTGTATAATTTATTTATGAGGAGCTTGCAGATCTAACACGGAAATAGGTAAGGAAACTTTGGTACAGTATTTTACTAGTCCTAGGGATGAAGAAGGATCGTATAAACATAAATACGAAAACTTTTCCTCTACAAGAAATTTTAATTTTCCGATAATAGTTTCCCAATTATTATGGCAATCATTTGATTGACACCACTCTCTACTAGGGAATTTTCGTTGAAAGTTCTTTGCAAGTTCTTCTTCGCAATTAATTTTCAGTTACCTTTTTTGGCTCTCCACTTGGCAAAAAGCTACAGTCCAACTTTGTCTTGATAGTAAATTATCCATGGACACAGGTACAACTAACACTGAGAATAAATAATAACAAAAAATTCTTTCCTAAATATAGACCTTTCCCAACGATGAAGTATTGTAGGAATGTTTGAAAACTTACTTAAAGAAATTGCTGAAAATTATTTGCTTCTGCAATGATATACGCTTCAATACATGCAATGATCGACGTTTCAAAGACTGTCAAAGACGTTCAAATATTTCTGGCGTATTTCGAAGTTTTTCACAATGCAGCAATTGAAATTCTATATATGACAGTCAATTTTCAATACAAGTAAAATATGTCTACAGTGGATGATCAAATTATTATGATCACTTCGAAATTACGCATCGCTTATTTGAAGTTTGAAGGATACTGTTAGGCGTATCCTGTAACAGGGTTTATGGCACCAGTCGAGTGGTCATGCGTTGCAGGCAATGGCTCTGTTAGAAGTTAACAAAAAGCGTTTACTGTGTTGCCTGCAATCAGCTCTAGGACCTCGGATGTCATAAATCCTGGAATCTCCAAAGGGCTAAAATGAAAGTAGCTTCATGTCGTCAGCTGTAGGCCACTTGGGGATGACGAAGTCCAGGCTCCGCGGAGGTTCCACAGGATTCCAGGAAACCGTCCACCCAACACCCTCTCCGGTCATTGTGTACCCCGCCCTAAGTCAGCGCGCTATGGGCGAACTGGAAGGAGGTACAAATGCACTGGAGCAAAGCTGATTGGCAAGGAACGTATTTTGGAAGGGCCAATCAGCTTTTTTGTCGTGTTTGCGGAGTCTCCGCGTCACCGGGACCACGGAGACTCCAGAAGATACATTTGAATCGTCAAACACGAAACATAGTAACATTGTATAAAACTGCACCGCGCAAATACTATCCGGAGTTTCAACTTAGAAATATACAGTCCACTTGCAATTCAGTACAATCATTAGTCGGCAACATCACGTGGAAATTTTAACGGGCCCTTGAATAGAGTTATCGAACAAGGACCTAACAGATACAATTGAAAATACACTTAAAATGAAACCTTTTTTTATTATGAAAAGTATTGTTACATTTTGAATGAAATATAGCAAAGATTTCAGAACGTTTACAAATTAAAAATTTTGTAAATTACACATACTAATATTTCATCATTTCACACTTTGCATCTAAAATTCCTTAAAAACGTCTTTATTTTTTTACAGTTCTTTTTATTCCTGCGTCACTGATACAAGTTTTTCAATCAGATCCTGCTTACTTATTATCACTATTGATTTATTCAGACGCTTTAATAATTCTAACAGGTTTTCTGTTAGATTCATATTCGGTAAGTGGCCAAGATAAAACTTGAATCTTTCATCAGCTAGTTAAGCTGTCACAATATGGTCAAATTAACTATCTATAAGTTAAGAACAAAAAGGATATATTTTACTATTATTGAAATTATAATACCACCGAAAACAAAATATTTAATTTATTCATCTATTCATAATAGATTATCCAATGTAATCTCAGGGAAAAAGAACTTTCGAAGCTATATTTATATGGCATGTTTTCATCTTTAGGAACAATAAAATACAGTATTAAAGTTTTCTCGCCTATTTCTATGTCAATCAGTATATGTATACATATAAAGTATTATAAGTCGTTTTCTCCGAAACCATGCTGGATGTCGATTTCATTTTCTCTTTTTTTCCAGTTAAATAGAACGAGGGACTAATCATTTGGCGCGCAACCAAAATTTTTTCATACGACTGCTAAGGGAACAAATGGAAGTCACCTTAGTTTTAATTTTTTTAAATAGAAAATGGAATTAATGTTTTATTATTCAGATAAAACTTATCGAACTGAAGATTTACTTGAACCCCTCCTTTTTATTCTGTATAGTTAAAAAGTTATGCCAATAACTAAAATAGATGACATTCGCACGGTGAATTCCATATTTGCTAAAAAATGAGATATAAGTCCGCCATAAGCAGCTCCGAAAATATTTTTTCATATTTATTTTTATCTTCCGAGTTTTTTTTTTAAATACAAGTAAAATAAGTGAAATAATTAGAATGTAAAACAAACAATTTAGATTAATGGTGTTAAATATTGTTTTTATCCATCCCACCATTCCATCTGAAGTTCGAATTGCGTTTAGATATGGTACACTATGAATATATCATACATATACTATGTATGTACGTACAAATACATCTTTTCTTTATTGAACACCCTTCGCTCCATTTATTTTACTTACATGTATTAAGAAAAAAACCCGAAAAGTAAAAATAATTACGAGAAAATGTCATTTATACCCATTTTCGGAGTTGAACGCCATTTTTCTAGCCGATATCAAATTTTCCAGTCGAATGGCACTCATTTCAATTATTAAGAAACGGAATACTATAATTTTCAACTCTTATTTTTTCTTTTTTTTCATCCAATTACTGATCTAAAAAGCTTTTCTTGTAAATTTTTTCATATTCTATTGGATATTATATAATGCGTTACTTCTAACGCAATGATTTTTCTAAAAAATATATGTACATCTGTATCTATCGTCCTTCTCAATTTTTCTAGTTACCCTTTTTTTAACAAAACTATGTTTTACATTGAAATAACGAGTTCTAAAAATTGTTTAAAACATACAAATTTCCTACTAGATAAACAATATCGTTTCTCTTAGTGCAGATATTTTCCTAGGAACGTTGACAGCACATTTCTCTTAGATATTACATCAAAAGAGAATAAATGCTTTGTCTGGATAAAGAATGCAACATTGAAGTGGCTGCTTGACAAACAGTGTAACTATAGTTCGGTCCTTTGCCTTTGCTCGATATACGAATGAAAACAGAAGAATTTTTAGAAAACCTTCTTATAACAAAAAAAAGTATACTATCCGTTTTGTTTAACGTGTGCCTGCGTATGTCTGTCTTTTTAAAAACAATTTATTCAAAAATCATTGCATATTCAATTAAGTTCGTGTTCTCGAAGTTTTATACAAATTTTATGCTTACGTGATTGATCACAAAAAATTAGCGCAAAATAGTGGGAGTGATATGTGATCTGTGAATGTTTAAAACGAAGTGATAGTTGCGTGAACGAAGAGTGCTTAAGCTAGTGAGATAGAAATACGAAAGAAGAGTGTTTGGACCGAGTACTTGAGAATATCGTGTGAACAGAGAGTATATGGACCCGAAAGGTTTGTTAAACATGACTGAGATATTTTCGGAGAATGTTTGCTTAAAGTAAAAGAAATAACGAGTTAAAGGAAAAAAGAATGTGAGGGTGTACGAATAAATGAGGATGAAAGAAACGCGCGCGGCTCAGAGTGTAAAAATCAAAGAGAGTATAAAAGTCAATCAGAGTGTCAGAATTTTAATTTATCGGGAGAGCGCGACACGAAATATACTGTAAAATTTCGGGCCGCATCATTTGGCCCTTCGAGCAGGATTCCGCTTGATAAACGTGGATCCACAACAATCCAGCATCAGAATTGAGGAAGGAGCTGCCGTCAAAGCGTAGCAATCTCAATCTCTAAGAAGAAACAATGACTCAAGAAGATGAGTACATCAAACTACAAGGACGTTCAAGGAGGTCACACACAGACAAGGGCATCGGTAGAATCGGTAGTGTCAGGAGCACTACTTCCACAACAGATCTGTCCGCAACCGATCAACACATCTGCGCTGCATAACGTAAATCCATACTCTTCCTATTCTTGAGTCGTCATCTGAATTATCAAACTCCATCTGTTATGAGCTCTTAAATTCCATATTAATCGAACATTTAAAATGGCTCACTGTCATGAAGAACGCATAAAGACATTAAAATTGAAACGTAAAGCATTTAAATTAGAACTTGAAGCGTTTCAAAACCTATTGGATAGTTATGAGAGAGGAACTGAGCTACATTAAAATACAATGCGAATACCTCGAAACTGAATTTACAACCTTTTGAAAATCACAGACAGAATTAGATGACGCAGACGAATCAGGTACTATATTACGCGAAAGAGTATGCCTTAAAGCGAAGTATGGTAGTTACAAAACACGGGCTCGCGATATCATCGACACAGCCACTCCGGTACATGCAAAAAGCGCGTCGGAAGTCGATCCGTCATGTCTGGCAAATTTACTTTCACATCTACCCTGGTGAAAGTAAAAGAACACTGCCAAAAAACAATCTACTAACCTTCGCTGAGTCGTACGAGAATTGGCCAGGATTTTCAGACCAATTTCGGTTAACGGTACATAAGAACAATCGCATTGATCAGTGCAAGAAACTCATGTATTTCCGCTGGTGTCGCACAAATGAACCTGCAAAAGCAATCGAATCGTTAAGTAATTCAGCTAGTGACTGTTTAGTTGAACGGAAAATATTAGAAAGGCGCTACAATCAACCAGCTATTATTATGGTCAATCATTTAAAAGCATTGTTTGAAATTCCCTCGATACAAAAACCATTGCACAGAGAGCTTAGATCCTTTTTAAACACAATAGAAACACGCTACCTGGTCTTACAAGCCCTAAATCAGCCCACTGTGGGGACATATTAATGATACATCTATTCATGTCAAACGTAGACCACGAAACCACATTAAAGCGAAACGAACACACGCGTAACGTAGCATTTCCAAAGGTAGAAGAATGGTTTTCATTCTTATACGACCAATGTAAAATACTCGAGTCATTAGGGATTTCAAGCAATCATATACCTGGGTTAGTAAATTCACAAGTAAACCGCAATCATCCGTTCCAATATAATTACAATAAACCTCCGGTACGTGAATATAAATCAAATATAAATCACGTATTTAACATGCAGACTATAACAAATTGTAATTTTTATAAAGGATCACATTTCACACAAAACTGCGAGGAATTCGTGAAACTTTCCGTTGCCGTGAGATCAAAATTAGTTCAAGAAAGAAACCTTTGCTTTAATTGCTGCAAGATGTGCCACAAACGGCATCACACCCTTCTGCGCGTAGACGCCGTTAATGACGCAGCTGTTGCGAGTCAAGCAACCGCTACCTGTCTAGCGACATATTTGTGGATTATTATCCGTCACAGGTTCTTTTGTCGACCGCGGTCATTGATATTATCAGCAACAATGGTAAACTGCTAGACTCGTGTTCTCAATCACATTTTTTAACGCAGAAATTTTGTAATAAAGTAGGATTAAACACTGAATCGGTATCAACAGCTCTTCACGAAATGAACCAGATGAGCAGCGAAATTAAAAATAAAACTCATGCACGAATTAAATCACAATGGAATAATTATGTGAACTTTTTATCATTCTTAGTAGCGAAACAAATATCGCAGAAATTGCCATGTCAAGCAATAACGAGAAAGAGCCTAGACATCCCTCCAGACATCCATCATGCAGATGTCATCCATCTTCCACAAAGCTGTAGAAATAGACGAACTCCTCGGTGCGCAAATTTTTGGGGATTTATTATCCGTAGGCCAAATATCGCCTAGAAACCGAACGGTGCGGCTGCAAAAAATAAAACTGGATTGGATAGTGACTGGGGCACTGCAAAATACAAATCAATCAGCAGCAACAATTTGTAATTTAACAATTCAAGCTCTGGAGGCAAGCATTCAGAAATTTTGGAACATTGAAGAATGTACGTCTCAGTCAATATTATCACCGGAAGAACAAATATATGAAAATCATTATACGACGCACACCACTCGTGACAAGGAAACTGGTAAATATACAGTTCAACTCCCATTCAAGGAGTATAAAATTAAACTAGGGAAATCATATCACATTGCATTAAAGCGCTTTCTCGCGTTAAAGCGATCCCTTAATAGAAATCCCGATATTAAAAAACCATATGTGGACATTCTGCAAGAATATGCTCAATTAGATCACATGTCAGAATTAAAGGTCGATGAGCAGGGAGGATACTATTTGCCACATCACGCGGTAACTAAGTCCGGCAGTATTACCAAGAAACTCCGCGTAATTTTTTATGCTTCTGCCAGGTCATCATCAGGGTTGTCAATAAACGACGCATTGTTGGTAGGGACGACACTTCCGGATAACTTAGTTACACTTACGTTGCATTTTCTCTTCCATAGAAGAGAAGATATAAAATGTATCGACCAGTAAATCTCCACGATAATGACCGCAAATATCACAAAATCTCATGGAGAGAGAATTCCAATGAGCCAATAAAAATATTTTAATTAACCACCGTTATAATTATATGGCACGGCTTCAGCACCTTTCTTAGCAGTTCGTACATTGCATCAGATGAAGGTACAAATCGCTCAAGATGAAGGTACAAACCATCCGATAGGTGCGAATATCATAAGGTGAGATTTTTACGTAGATGACGTATCAACCGGGGCAGATTCAATTAAAGAAGCAACCATTATAAAGAACGATTTGATTTCTCTCCTCGCGACGAAAAGATTTGAGCTTAGACAGTGGATGTTTAATGCCCCTGAATTATTAGAATCCCAAAGCACAAATGAGCACGTAACATTAAGTATAAATGAAGCAAAACACTAAGCTTATATTGGAACGCAAAGTACGATATGTTAGGATATAATATAAAACACGTATAACCAAGCAGAAAAATCACGAAAAGGGTAATATTATCCACTATCCGTTTGGACTGGTAGGACCGATAATTGTACAAGTAAAAATAATCATGCAAAATTTATGAAAACAATACTTAATTGGGACGAGTCGGTATCAGAAGACATTTACATAGCTTGGATGACCTTTCAGTCCTAATTACCACTAATCCATAATATTAGTTTCCCTAGAAGTGTAATCTCGGGCGATCACAAATACATACAATTATATGGATTCTACAACGTCAGTGAAAAAGCATCACGATAATTCTCATTCCACACAGTTGGTTTGCTCCAAATCACGAATAGCTCCTCTTAAAACTTCAACTTTGCCAAAGTTAGCATCATGTGCTGCTGCATTATTGATGAAAATGTACGCAATAGTCGTCAAAACCGTTAACTTATCATTTCAACAGAGGTTATTCTGGTCAGATTCCATAATCACGTTGCATTGGGTAAGTACAGCACCACATACATTAAAACCCTTTGTAGCGAATAAAATCAGTAAAATTCAGAATAGCAGCAAACCAACACAATGGCGTCATGTTCCGTTCGGACACAATCCAACAGACATCTTATCGCGAGGCGTACATCCAGCAGTATTCATAGAAACTAACATTTAGCACCAAGGATCAAGTTGGATAAATCAATCAGAAGATTCGTGGCCCCAGCACATATTACAAGAAATAGATATTTCTGATAAACGGAAAATCGTAATATTAAGTACAATATTGTTGCGTCGGCCGCCGCGCCTAGTGCGCGGAGGCGCCGGCGCTTCTTCGTCGACCATGGTTTCTTTATAATCACGTTTATTTACAAGGTAACAGGAATAATAACAGTTACAATGGTAATGCGTAAAGCGTTATAGCAATTCCCGTTTTCACTTCTGCTTAATCGATAGCCTCGGTTGGTAAGGACCGACCGTTTTCTCTTCATTCCGGCGCGAGCACCAGCAGGCCTTGGAAATATACGGGGTGCTCGCAACAATATCACAACCTGATAGTCACATATTCGATAAATTCTCCTCATTTTCAACACTAACACACGTCATAGCATATTGTCTACGATTTCATCACAACTCACGAAACAAAACACAACATGCAGGACCGCTCACTGGACTGACGAATCGCAAAACACTCAAACTCATATTATTAAAGCATTACAACTTGGGGCGTTCTCTAACGAAAGAGAGACTCTTTCGAAAAATAAGGAATTTGACAAAGCGGGTCGAATTAAAGCCCTATGTCCATTCATAGGTCAAGATGGGCTTATTGAAGTATGGGGTAGACTTACCCATTTACAATTACCCTATCAAACTAAACATCAATTATTAATACCACAGGATCATCACATCGTTGATTTAATCATTCGGGAAGCACACGTAAAGCAGAATCACCGTAGAGTACAGGGCACATTAGATACTGTACGTTAAAATTATTGGTGAAATTAACGGTAAAATCTCAGTGAAATCAGTAATATGGAAATATATCACGTGTCATAAATTAAAACCCATTTCACTTGACTATCCCCTATGGGACAATTTCCTAAAGACAAAGTGACAGTCAATCGGCCATTTTTAATAGTTGGTGTAAGATGATTGCAGGCCGATTTATATCATATATAATATATTTATATTGCTTTAGTATAAAGACGGTGCATATAGAACTCGTAAGTGATCTCATTTCTGACGTATTTCTTGCAGCATTAAGGAGGTTCTTTGCTAGACGAGGAAAATCTTCGGACATTTATGATGACAATGCTACTAACTTTGCACGGATAGATAGTGAACTATGCGAAACACTCAAAACCATTTTATCAGAAACGCAAGATAGTCCGACTCTCCGCAATTATTTATTAAGTCAAAATACTCGCTGGCACTTCATTCCTTCGCGCTCTTCTCACGTTGGTGGTTTATGGGAGACCACAGTAACATCATTAAAACAGCATTTAAATCGCATCATACAAAATACATTGCTCACATTTGAGAAATTAAACACACATCTGACAGATATAGAAGCAATACTCAATTCGCGACCATTAACACAGCTCTCCTCAAATCTCAATCATTTAACCCCCTTAACACCTGATCACTTTCTGATTGGCGACTCATTAACTAGCACATCAGAGTACGATTTCACTTCCAGCAAGGTCGGTCGCCTGTCATCCTGGCAGCACGTACAACAAATGCGCCAGCATTTTTGAAACAGGCGGTATAAAAAATATCTGAATGATAACAGTCTGGAAGAAATAGCACAAGAAGGTTGCCATTAAAATCGCAGAAGGAACGCTAGTTATCTTGAAGGAAGACAACACACCACCTGCTGGCCAATGAAACGAATCATGGCTGTACATCCAGAAGAAGAACAGTTAAGGAAGATCTCACGGATAAAATAACAAATGAACAATACAAGCGTAGTGTTAAGAGGATAGCACCCCCACCGTTAGACACAGCTTAATAGGGAGTAACTTTAAGCAGAAATTAAACCAACACTTGCAAATACTAGATTCTAGATATAAGAATGTACATAACACTATATGATTTATTGTTTAGTCTAGGTTTAAGTATATTTTAATGTAAATGTAATACGTAACTGTAAATATGCGTGTGGTAATTTAAGAATAGCGCATATACACATAAAAACAGACCCCCACACAACTTCAAGATCATGGACCACATCAACTCTTTATTATTGAACGTGACTATTCAAGAGGGCGCAGCATATTGAGCGTTAGTACCAACTTGGCCTGCGATCGCTCGATAAAAAACCTATAAAATATCGTGCAAATGGCTAGAAGTCTGGCACGCAGATTTCTAAGTTCGTGAGACCACCGGCTACGCAACCCTTGGACATGAGGCAACCACCTGAGGAACAATGTCCAGCACTCACACCCCCCATGGAGACTTTCGCCAAATTCCTAGATCATAACTCATCCCAATCAACACTCCTCTGCGAGATTTGTAACACCTCCATCACCAAAATTGCGACGAATAGTACAGCACATACACCCATTTACAGAAAATAGAAATTAATCAGTCAGTATATTCCGTCGAACAAAAGACAATACGCGAGTATTTCGTTGTCAGTTTATGACGAGACCGATTCGAGAGGCATTTTCATGCACGGACACCTCTATTTTTTTTTTTTTTTATAGCGACGGCAAAATTTAACCGTCGAACAATAAGGTGAAAGTTAATTTTTTCCTTCGTCCGTAACAGCCTAGTCTCGTCATAAACTCGGTTCTTCCGAAGGGTACATCGATAACGGAACTTTCCCCCTCGACCAGGGAAAAACCAGAAGAAGGACCGCGGCATGGCCGGACATCTACGTACTCGCGTCCGTACAGGTATCGCCCCACTCTTCCTAAACGAAACACGCTGAGGGCGTACGGAAGGGTGGTCGCCATCTTGAAGAGGCATGTTGATTGGACAATTAACATTTCGAGCGAAACCAATCAACATGTTTCTTGCGATTTCTTCAAAATTCGACGTAGCGTCGAGTCGTCAGAAAGAAATTCTATTCGTACAACAGTCGTCAAAAAGGACAGTCATTCGCAACCGGTCGGCGAATACTTACTAGAGACTCGATCGCAATCAGTCGTGCGAAACGAGTCATTTAGAAAACCATTCAAATCACTCGTTGAATAGAGACATTGTTTGGTCTCAATCTGAGCATCAAGTTTGTAAATATTGTTCCCTGATTAATTTCTCGGAACAACGCGTCACGGGAACCTCGTTCCTTCGAAGTCAAAGGTGAATCCGAGATTTACAACCTCGGAAACGGACAACCGCGCGGCAACTCGCGACGCGACATAACACAGAACACAAAAAATTCGATGTAACGACTAGACAGGACAGGGACGACAGAAGTTGTTTAACTTTTGAAGCACATACAACACACTGAGAACTCTTACAGCCTTTCAAATATACACAACACAATTAGAACTCGCACAGTCTACATCTCATAAGAAACTCAACTATCTTCCGTACAAATTAAACTGTTGTAACACACTTGACTTCAGTAAACTCTCCAGATATTAATTTATCTGGAGAGCAAAATATACTGAAATCTGTTGAATTCTACAGACGTCTACTAAATTCTACTGAACTACTAATCTACTTATAAGATATGAAACAAACCTCATTGTCATTACAAGCTTAATACAAAATGATTTGACACACAAATGTCATTACAAAATTATCAAGTTCTTAAAAAGAAATTGTTCGTTCTAGAATTTCGAAGTATAACCAGTATCCATACGTATTTTTACCAACATATGCCACTACCGTTAGGGAGGAAGTGTAATTTAAATCAAACAATACTTTCTACATAACGGGTGTCCTAATACTTATGAAGGATAGTGTATATTCAACATGTATTATAAATAGCATAAGTCTTCAATAGAACTATAACGATTCAATATTTGTTACATCCTTCTTTTGACAGAAACTTATATTCCGATTATTTATATGTACAAAAAGAATTTACTACTTCAATATAAAGGTAATACAATTTTTACAAAAGTCACGCATAAAAGGAAACATTACTTACATAAACGTATACAAAACGTCTTTATACATAAAATTCACTTGATCAATGTATTTACCACTTCAAAGATACCTCTCGGATCGACGACAAAGAAGAAACTTTATTCTAAGAAAACGAGGAAATCACAAAGTCAGTAAACTGACGGAGCTGCACATCGGCGTAACCATAAAATTATCCGATTTCTAGACATAATCACATTTGTTACTCGATCGTTAAGCATTCGATTACAAAATACCTAGCTGTACGAATATATTAATTTCTTCGACACACAAATAGGCTGCGAAACAAATACCACACGTATCGAAAGAAACGCACGCAGTAAAACAAATCTAACAATATATAAAATGACCTTGCACGATGAGTCGTGAACGCGGTAGGTCGACGACCGGTTAACACGGCTCACAAGATGCAATAAGGAACGCCTTTCTACAGCCTTGACTGCAACCTCCATTACGTTGTTGCCAGCTTCGTCGCCACGTGCAAACGTGCGTCGAATGACGTATTATAGGCTTCATAAAGCCGGCTGACATGCCGGATGCATAATTGTTGCAGAATTCGCACGTTTGCCGAGTTTTTTCCCTGAATAAGGCATGGAGGCGGTTATGTTATTATGTGCAATTGCTTTGATGGAAATCGCGTTGAATGATTTGGTGAAAATAAACGATACTCTACGCAAAGAATAATGTTTAAACATTTTGAAAGATCATGGCCACCATAGTGATGCCATTTCTCGAAAACTGGCTAATATTTTAATGAAACAAACTGTAGATACTTTAACACTTTAAATTTAAATATCCGGAAAAAACCGCAAATTTTGTATACATTTTTTCAATTGGATATCATACCTCACATGTAACTTTATATTAAGAAACTTGTCGCAGCGTGAATTACGATGAATAACATTTCCTTTTTCCGTCTGTCTTTATTAAAACATGACTAAGATTTATGATACATTGAGAAAGAAATTACAAGGGTAGATTTAAAAAAGTTTTACTTCGTTTCTGTGGAAAGTTTATGTTTAAAATACCTACTTTAATGGTGAAATGTTTTATGTATGAATCTTTTTTAAGATAAATTTTCCATGTGTGCGTTAACCCATTTGCATCCGTAAGTGGAATAATCCGCATATAATGATTGTTACCTATTACTCAGCGCGTAATAATCTGCTTACAAAGGATGTTCATTTCTCGCCAAATTAAAAACAATAAAAAGGATTATAAACAGCTTTTTCATGTTTATAAACAAAAACTAGCGAAAGAAATTATTGCAAAATATTCAAAAAACAAAAGGACCAGAGTGACATTTATCAATGATTCAATAACAAATTACACTGGCTAACATTTTCCCACACGAATACCTACAACGGCAGCAAAGGGAAAACATCTAAGCGATAAATTACATGTTTATCTAAGTCACTAAAAAAAAATCTGTTTTTAAATATGATATTTCGAGATACACCGCTACGTGTCGATTATTTTAAAAATTATCACACTAATTAATAAACTTTAATAAACTATTTTAGGTTTATTTGCTGTACAGATGGATAACAGTACTTTTTGTTTATATTATTACACGCAATTTCTAAGCAAAACCGAAAGTACAAAAAGACACTTTCGACAAAAGAAGGCAGACTCGAGACTAGAAATAAAAGAAAAGCCATGGAAGTTCTTAATAAATCGGGGAAGGCGTAATATATAGGCCTGGTATCAATGCAATCCGTAAATAGCAATTATAAACGCGTAAAGTACAATAAAACTGCATGTCAAACTTTAAACGCGATTTCTCACGAACTACATTTTTCAAAATGGTAAACATAAAATTTTAAAAACCGCTCCACCACTTTGGATGAAAATTTAAAGACAGATGCACAAAATCGTACCCTAAAATGTGTTGGAAGCGGATTTTCGAAATAAAACCATAAAAAAAAGAGAGAAAATATTTTTCATGCACAAAAAGATAAAACATATTCGTCATGCAAAAAAACGATCAAATCATATTTTCCAAAATAAGAACTGTATTATTTCTTTTTCTGAAATTCTGTTTCCCACACATGATAGAAACTGGCTCACAGATATATAAAACTCCCTTGTTTTATGTTTCAGATAATCCACCTATCAGGAACAATGTTCACTACGAAACGGTGCACCGCGTACACTCCATTACCTTTTCACACAAAACTTTTATGTACTTACAGATATTTAAACTTTTTTTCTTCTGTTTTAAACCTCGTAGAACAACGATTAAAAATAACAAAGAAAGTTCATAATGTTTCGTATGTAAAATGGTACTTAAACAATATGTAGTTAATGTTTAGATGCATAGTCAGGAAAAAAAATCATAAGTTAAGAAGGTAAAAAATTAACAAAGTTTATAAATATTTTCTTTTGACTTGAAATAATAAAGTGATCAAGCTACACATTTTACAATTAAAATACCTTATTATGGTCATTATTATGTAATTTCTTCAGATTTTTTAAAGTTTCGGTACATATTGAAAAAGAAAAATTAAAAATCGATATTTCATAGCTTTCCGGGCGTAAAGGGGTGGCATACTCGATACATTTTGTTCATTAAATAAATGTTATATGCTTTTCCAAATACTTTCGCATATTTCAAATGTGTCAATATAATTGATATTAATTTGAAAATATCTTATCTTTGATAAATCTAAATTTTTACGTTTTGCTTGTTTAAATTGTGACCAGTGGCAGTAATACGTAGTACTACCTTATAACTTCGTCAACTTTAATGGCCTAGACTCCCAGAGAAAAGGTTTCGACTACATCGATGCTGCTTTAATTCTTTTAGGAAATAAGTGAATTAGGCAATATAAATAATTACATCACTACTGAGATGCATTTCTGATATTTTTACGGGTACTGTTTATCAAAAGGGAAGATGATAAATTGTAACGTAGTCTGTTATTAAACTAAATAATTACAAAGGTAGCATTATACTGCTTTCTCATCGAATAAATAACTTCTTCATTTTATCACTTTTCTTACTACAGGAGCTATTCTTTCGATTAACTTTTCTATTGTTTCTTGTGAAATATTGTTGCAAGCATTTTGCAAAATATTCTATAGCTCTTCTTTCGATTTCACACAGTGTTATATAATCCATAAGCAACGCAGTGGGGTTTTAATCCAATGATTGTGGTAACCATCTATCATTATTTACTAATCCTTTTTGCTTTTTCTGCTTTACAAGGTCACAACAAAGTTTTGCTGTATACTTTGAATCATTATCTTGTTGTATTAAAACGTGTTTTATTAAGAGACATACTTAAAGAAGCAGAGAGCGGTTGGAAACTTCACCGGGGGTAAGATAATCAGTTTTCTTTTGCAGTTGACCTTGAGTGACCTTAAATGACCTTAATAATAGGTCATTGTATTCCCCTTGAAACACTCTGTCAGAATGTAAGTAAAAAAACATACTGTTCTATTTAAAAAAACAGAATTGACCTTCATATCTCCTTGACGCCTCCACCTACAGAAAAATTGGTAATACCAGATTATGAGCCCCCCGATACCAAGTAAGTTTGGTCTAATGCATTTTCTCCTATCTTCAAAAACAAGCGAATTATTCAGGTGACCTGTTTAAAATACCCCACCCTGTATAATGTATACAAAAATTTGTAAAAGTATTCTAGTTGGTTGGAATCGTAAGAAAACTAGAGAAAATCGTTTCTGCAACTTTTTTATATGAGCCCGCAATAAAAATGATAAAAGTATATTTCATACTTGAAACTCCGATTTCAAAAAAGGTATTCTGCTTTAAAGCGTGGTCGAATACTTTTGTTGCAGACTATATATACAATGATGAACAACTATATTGGCACAAGTGTTATTTCCGTATAGAATATTAAATAAATCTAAAAAAAGCAGTTACTTATTTAATTTTTCTTCAAAATATGAGTTTGAAATCTAAAGTTTAAATTATAAAATCACAAATAAAATATTGTTATAAAATAAGACAAATTATAATAGTTAAGCAGACTTATAATAACAAAAAATAATAAAGACCATATAACTGGTATTTAGTATTTGAACCTTTTCTTCTAATAACTTCTTTAATCGATTAGGCATTGAATCCATTAATTTTTTTTTTTTTTTTTTAATTATTTCTGAACCTATTTTATGCCATTCTTTTAGAATTTCTTGTTTTAACTATTGTTTACGCAAAATGTGGTGTTACTTAAATCTTTGAGCTATCTCATTTTCTGGTACATTATAGTGTATCATCAAATTTCTCTTTTCTGTGAAATAATTATTACTTTTTGCGAGTGTTATATAGTTTTATATTAATAAGAGTTTATTTCTGTATTTTTAATTTAAAAATTACATTTGTATTTTTTTCAATTCCCTCAATATAAGTCGAATACTTCTGCGGTTGACTACATGTTTTTCTGTTGCCAAAAGAAAACGAGTTATTCAGGTGCGCTTGTTTCAAGTACCTCGTCCTGTATACATTTCTCATTTCATAGCATTATAATTGATATTGGAAATGACATACTGTGCTTAATCAAAATATCAAACTGACCGCTAAAAATTGTACATTATTTTTTGCAATGAAAAGTAACTTAAACGATGAAAAGTAACAGCTTGCAATGGTAACACGATGTTTTTACCAGTCATCATTAGTCATTTCCAGTTTATTACATAAACGCAAAAAACAGCAGGATGAATACAGCGCCGAAGGACGATAAACTGTATAATTTTAATTGAATGGTCAGTTGAAGAGGTAAATTAAAGAACCTCGATCGAAAACAAAATTGGTTATCCCTTTAATATTAATGACCCTCCGAATTCAGCTAACATTGTTGAAATGTCGTCCTACTCTGACTGTTTAGCGACGAAACAAAGTGCCTATCCACACACGCGAATGAATGACGTAGGCGGATGTCGAACTGAATTGGCGCAATGACCACCACATAATGCGGCAATGGACGTGCGACCTTTCCTTATCGTTTAAAAGAATGGAACGGAGCGAAACGAAATACGATGGTGCTTCGTTGCACATGAAGAAACTCATTCTCGAACAAGCACGAGGAATCAGTACCGTGGCACAAGCGTAAAAAGCGTGACGAAAAGTGTTGTAAAAATTCAGAAAATACGTTTAAATATGAAAAGAGTTTCTAGTATAATACTACCAAGGTTTTTTTTACTTATAAACAGTGTAAAATAAAAGACGTATTCGAAATGTTGTCATAATGATTGAAACAATATTTCAAAAATAAGCAATGATACAAAGGTTAATATTGTATTGTTGATTTCCAACTAGACACTCTGGTATCGTATTCTATTGGTCACAAGGATGAAAAAATGTTATATCAACATGGATCCAAAAATACTTTCTTTCCGAGATGTATAGGCACATTTTGCTTATATCGAAAATTTACTGGAATATCTGCCAGACGAGAAATTTCAAAATTGCTTGAAACGTCGAAAGAAATCGTTTTGGTAAGCTTTAAACATTCCTACAAGACTCCATTATTATTGGGAAATGTTTGTATTATACTTATTATTATTATTATTAGGCTCTTATTATTCGAACAGTTTTTAGAACAGAATAACTTTTTAAAAATTCAACCAAACGATTTTTTTTTTTTAACTAGAAGGATCAGTTTACTATATTTTTCAAAAAACTGGAATTCATCCAAATCGCAAAAAAAATCTTAAAAGTTGCTTTTCGTAACTCTTTTTATCTGAACCAGAAATGATAATTTAAAAAATGGTTTGTAGGTTTATGTCAGTTATATACATGATACAAATTTCATCGAAATTGGTCCATACAGAAACAAGCAACGAGTAGTGAAAGCTATAAGAATCTTTAGATGTATTACAATTGTGAAAGACGTATTTCCTTTTTTTTTTTCATTTTCATTACAAGTTCAGATAAAAAAAAACTTGTAAAAAGTGGCCTCTACCATTTTGTTCGTAATTCCGATCAATTACAATTTTCTCAAAATTTTATTTACACGTCATTTAGTAAACTAATCCTTCTAACTTCTCGAAAACTTCTCAGGTCGTTTGGTCCAATTTAAAAAAATGTTATTTTGTTTTAAAAGGATATAAAGACTCTTGCAACTGACTGTAAGGAAAAAAAAGCAGAACTTCGATAGAAAATTATTACATCTACCAGTATTATAAAAAGCACTGTAATTTAGATATTTTTTACATTTAATTGGTATCACTTGTTTTCTGGGTAATTTTGCACCCTTTTTTCCTATAAAAACTCAAGTCGTTTGATCTAATTTTGAAAAACTTATTCCGTTATATTATATCAAAATTTGGCCACTTATTTCCGTGTCATCCTGTATAAACCAAATGTGCTCTATATACATACTACCACTGGTAATAATTAGGGCTATTATGTTTGTGCAGAATTCATTACATGGTTTAACCATTAATCCTCTTAATATCTACATAAAAGTCGATATGCCAGCTTTAAGATGTTTCTGAGAAATACCGTAAGTCAACATTTCAACATTTCATTTTCTATACAGTTTTAACACGTGTAACGACACCTTATTTTTTTCTTTTTTTAATTTCAACGCTTCAATCGCTGGTTTCTCGACAATATGCATTGGAAAATTAGTTGAAAGAAAAAAGAGGAACTTGATGGTGTTTAGCACGAAAGCAAGCAGATCTAGAACAGGAACTGTATGTTCTGGATGCAATAAAGGAGCACATGGAGAATGTTTTCACCGTAATTTGTGTAAAAAAAAGAAAATTTGCTATAGGTTTTTCATTTATACCATTTTATTTAAAAAAATGCATACTCTTTTCTATTCCATGAAATAGAAATGTTTTCACTTCCTCGACAATATAAAACTTATTCTGTGTTTGTGCAAAAATGAAAATGTTTCCTGAAAAAAGAAAATTTTTGTTTCATCGTTGATTGCATACTTAATTTATGCAAAAGAAATTTCTTTGTTTCCCTCATGTAAAACTGCATTCAATTTACGATAAAATAAAAGAAGTGCATAAAGATATTTTATTTTTTCTTCATTTGTATGAAAAATATGTTAATTTTAATAACTAGCTTCAAAGACGCATATTTTTTTTTTAACCTGCTAGGTACTGAGAAGTTTAACAACAAATATCTGTCTTTAAAATGTAAGAATAGTAAATAAAAAAGAATAGTAAATACTAAACCATTGTAGCAACTTTATTTATTAATTCATTGTGTTATAAAAAGCAAATTTGATATATTTATTTTATTTAATGAGAAATATTTTCAGGTTTTCCACAATATTTTGTTATATAAAAAATTAATGTTATGCTTTTTTAACGAAATAGTGCACTATCTATTGTCAATTATTAAAGCTTTTCCAAAAGTTTCCACATAATTTAGGTGTGATAATAAAATAAAAATTCTTTTCTAGAAAAGACTCGTCACTGGAACGAGCAATCTGTAATTAAAGGGTTGTAACGTGTCTGTTCGGTATCAAACCATAATTTATTTTATGCTTTTTTTCTCCAAATCCTAGACACCCTGCAATAAGACACGTAGCAGCAATAAAGACATTTGGCCAACCGATGTTGTAGCACCGTATGTTTCATACAGAGACAAGGGTCCTTGATTTAACCTTCGGTATTTTAGTTAGCATGACCTACCAGATCTACTGGCCTAATGACTTTATTGCCTACACCGCTCGCCAGCTCATCACCCCCTGCCAACGTCACCTCTACCATCAGCTTACCTTTTCCACACCCACAATTCCTCAAATCAGAAATCGTTAAACTTTACCAATCAGCATCAACCACAAAAATACACCTACAACCACACCCTCTCCGACATATCAGTATATACGCCACCACCACACAGTTCCAGTCAGATAGAAGATTACACTTATAACCGCCAGACACGATTAATTGTTACAGATTATCGTTAAAAATTCAGAAGTTTAATTATAGTATTGAAAGATAAACGTTCCTAAGCTACCCTTATTGAAGTATCCTTTTCGAATTAGGTTTGCATGATTAATTTGACGCAGATCACCGTTCCCAAGTCGTCCATAACACGAATCGCGAACGGAACAGTGTCTATGTACTTATTAAGCCTTTGGCAGCGAAACATCGCTCTTTGACTGGTGCATGAGCAAGGGTTTTCAGGAGCAAAGTAGAGCGAGGATGTTTGACTTGCGAGACACTGGGGTCAAGATGGCTATGATCCTTCTGCCCAGATTTGTCGCAATCAGAGGTACTTTCTTAAGATTTGCTCGCCGTGCTTGGGTCAGGATAGCTACGATCTGTCTGGCAAGGGTAGTCGAGTAAAAAGGACTGCTTTTGCCAAAAAAAAAAAAAAACTCGGTTTTTTGTTATATATTTAGAAGCACATCCGCGTCCGCCCAATCAACAGCGAAGCAAGAGTTTCATGACCCTTCATATTTACCTCGCTGCGCATACATCGAATCACACAGAAAAGTACATTTATTGGTTCTTATAAACTAGGTGTCCTACAGGGTTAAATTACATTTCTTTGCCGGATGTAATATCATCAGAAATATATTTTACGTATCAATTTAAATGTAAAAGATTTCGAATTTTTATGCAATTTTTATAGCAAAAAAAAAAGGTAGAACTTCGATAAAAAATTATTTCACCTGCCAAGTACTATAGATAGCATTACAAATGGATATTTTCTATATTTTTTCATGTTACCTGCGATCTGTGCAATTTCATATCTTTAAATTTCCTATAAATGCATAAAAATCCGCAATCTGATGACTATTTAGGTTTGCTTAAAATTCAGCAAGTGTCCCAATACTTACAAACGAGAGTGTAAGAATAATTATTTATCTTTAGAAGGATAGTATTGAAGAAGAGTAAAATCAGAATTACTTACACTTTCAATTACCTTAAATATCTCTTGTTTCAGAAACCTATTTACAGGGAACTTAACGTTTAACCACAGATTAATTAAAGAAGCGATAAGAAAAACGTTCATTACTTCAGCTAAAAAATATGAGGTCCTGTGATTTTAAAATATACTGTTTGATAGGATGGTAAAATATAATCTACAACGAATGCACATATCCTATTGGTTAATTCATCTTTTTCTTTAACTGTTTGATTTAAAACTTGCAAAAACTTGTCTTATTTCATTAAAAACAAGTGTATCTTCACATATTTGAAGAATGATGACAGGTTAGGTCGACTGATTGTCGACAGGTTGTTCTAAATAACTGTTCAAAGAAATTGCTAATTAAAACAGCAGTGTCCATAATAAGTGCACACAAGCAGGAAATTCTAGAGAAAAATATAATGTGATACATTAATGTGTAGAGAGCGGAGAATATACAATCCTCAATAATCTTTGTCTCCAATAATATAAAAATAACCTAACGAAATACTTTTTATATTTTGCATTAACATAATTAGCTAATTGAATAATTAATAAATAAAAGCATGAAGTTAACGTTGGAAATATCGTGCAATTATTTCACTTATGACAGATTCATCGTTAAACTGTGAATTTTTATGCAAATGTATACATTTAAGAATATAGTAAACAAAATAGAAGTTCCGCAGAATATTATTTTACCTACCAGGTATTACAAGAAAAAAACTACAATTTGGATATTTTGTATATTTTTTTCATATCACGTGTATTCTGTGAAATTGTTCACCTCTAAATTTCTTATAAATACATAAAACTACACAGCATAAAAGAAAAAAAAAGTAACGGAAAGAGGCTTAATTTATAGTGGGTACAAAAATTATTGTGATCAGACAAATAAATTAAATACTTTATGTATTCGGTGGTATTATGACTTCAATAATAGTAAAATATATCCTTTTTAGTTCTTAACACATACATACATAGACAACTGACTGTACTGCGACTGCTAACTAGCTAAAAGAATATTTTACCTTAAAAAATTGTTTTATCCTTATTAAAGGGTACGGCTCGCGTTCCGAACGGTTGTCACTAGGTTGTTAGGTACTTGCGGAATTCGACCGTTATCACCAGCCTCGTGACGTCGTTCGGGTTTGGTCCTAATATGAAAGCGCGCGTTATTCCCGATTCGCGGTAAAGGTGAGTATAGATAGGAGGGCTCGGACTGGCCAACATATTGTTAACAAAGGTAACCGAAGGAGATGGACCACTTAGCGTTATAGTTAACGCCATGTGCCACCGGATATCAAGATATTTGGTATTCGCGAGTCGTAATCGTTGATATACCTCGAGCGGTAACGGTATATCTGTCGTGAGTTTAGCTGGTACGTTACTATACTATTCAGAATAGGTTTAATTGAATATAGACACGAGTATGGTTCTATATTACTATATTCTATTATAAATACAAGGAATGATTTGATACGCAAGTCACTTGAATCTTGCTACAATGAAGTTTAGTACAATAATAATACTCAGTTGATTTTTAACTCGGCAAGAATTTTCCTTCTCGACTTTACACGGTGACAGTGTTATCTGATTGACACTTATGAAATACGTACGTGACGTTAGAATGCTCGAAGGGGACTGAAACCCGATCTTGCTCGTGTCGATACTCTGACGGACGCAGAGTACCGTTGTGTTCAGAAACTAAGTTCGAGACTGCCCACGAGTGTCGAAAATCACACCCTTTTATACACCGAAAAACTACGGTTTTTGGTGGTGGGGAACGTTAGATTTCCGTGGAAATAGAATGCGCTCGCTCATCCCTTGGCTTGGTGACTGTCGGGGAGGTACGTGCTAGACTAAACACTAAGTGCTGTACGTTTCGGGTAGAACGCGTACGTAACATCCTTATCAGCTTACCAAATATAAATCCAACAAAAAACTAATAAACAGCAACTAACTGAAAAACTTGTATCAATGACGCAGAAATAAAAAGGACCGTAAAAAATAAAGACGTTTTTAAGGAATTATAGATGCAAAGTGTGAAGTAACGAAATATTAGTGCATGTAGTTTAAAAAATCTTTAATAATTTGTATAAGTTTTGAAATCTTTGCTATATTTCACTCAAACTGTAACAATACCTTTCATAATAAAAAAAGGTTTCATTTTAAGTGTATTTTCAATTGTATCCTTTAAACTTCAAATAAACGATGCGTAATTTCGAAGTGATCATAATAATTTGATCTCCCACTGTACGTAGCTCAGTTTCATCCATCAATGCTTACACTTTATGCACATATCTCGAACGCTACAGTATATACAGCGTGATCAAATTATATATGAACAGATAAAAAACAATACTAAATAGTTTCATGATAATAGGAATAAAAAAATAGTACGGTAATAGTGAATTATATACTGTTTTATTGTTATCTTTAACACACAGATAGGTAATTTTATATAGATAAAGCAAAGATTCTAGTTTCTACAGACGAATCTAATGAAGACCTACAGCAATTATTACAAAATCGAATTGTATCAGAAGTGACAGCTATATGTATATTTGAAACAAATTTAAACAATTTTCATGAAATTTTTGATTAGAAAAGGTATCATTAACAAGAATGTCTTGAAAAATAAGTGATACATCATTTCGAAGTGAAATCCGAAATATAAAATGAATTCTAATTCACGTCAACATCGAAATTCAGAATTTATTTTCAACTGCGCTACAGATCGTTAAGTTCTGTTCCATACTCTCTTCTCTCGTTTGTCCGAGTAACAGCACGACGGGGATAATAAGGTCATAGCAATCTACCCTTTCGCGACCTTGTCTCCATGCTTGCACTGGTGTTACTATCCTCACATCTTTCTAGTTCACTGACCATTGTATATTTCTCCAAATTCTTCATATTATTAATATAACTTATTAACTTTGAGTATATACACATGTATATATATTATTTTTTTAATATATATGTATAGCAGCTCCCACTGATATTCGGACACCCTTTAAAACAGAATAAATTTTTGATTTCGATGAAATTTTCAGCGTGTATATAACTGATATATATCTCCAAAATACATTTTGTTTTTTTTTAACTTTCATCACAGACTCAGATAAAAAAAGTTGTAAAAAGCGATCTTTACTATTTTCTTCATAATTCAAAACCAATTGCAATTTTGTCGGAAGTTTTTCCACACAATATCTAGCAAACTAATCCTTCTAACTTTTCAAAATAAGACGCAAGTCGTTTAAAGAGCGCGCGCATGCGTGAGTGTGCATATATAAAGTGTTTTACAGTACTATTCAACTATTGGAAATCTATTCATTCATTGGTTTGATCATACCTAGCGTTATATTTATACCGAAGGAACATACTTCGAATGAGATGAACAACATTTACGAATCTGATCAGTGTTTGAATTATTACATTGGTAATTCCGTTATTTTGCAGACAGACTTCGTATCCATAAGATGTTCCACAATGAGAAATGTCGTAAGGGTAGTATTCAACACATTAAAGCAATAAAGAAACAAGGTCTGTGTGTGCGCGCGCGTGTGTTTGACTGACTTTATTTTCAAGTTATAGCAGATTTGATTTTAGATTATACAGGGTGTTTCGTAATATTGGGTCGTTCGGAACATTCGTAGGAAAAGAGTAATATTAAACGTCAATACATTTATAAAAGATAAACATTTGATTCCATAATATATGCATTATTTCCATCGATTACCTTTCGCCATCTATCAAATAGTTTTATAACAATTTTTTCAAAAAACTTTTGATTCTTTTCAACGATGAATTGCTGTAACTAGTTTTTGCAAGCCCCTAATGTATTAAACATTTTTCCATTCAAAAAATTTTGCGTAGACTTTAACAAGTGATAATTGAAGAGTACTATATCCGATGAGTAAGATAGGTGAAGTAAAAGATCCCAATCAATGTCTAATAATTTATGTCGTGTCTTCGTCGAAACGTATGATCTAGCCTTATCCTACTCGAAAACAAAACCTTTCCTTTTGATCAATTCCGACAGTTTTTCTTTCAATTTTTCATATAATTGATCCAATTGGGAACAATATTTATCCAAATTCAGCTTCTTTACATCCTAGAAGTTGGTTGTAAATAAATCTCTTCAAGTCCCATCATATGCCGATTAAAACTTTCTTCGGGTACAATCCATCTTTTGGTAAGACTAATGCTGATTCTCCTGCCATTTTGTAAGATCGCTTTTCTACAATATTGTTATATAAAATCCACTTTTCATCTTCTGTAATTATTTGCTTCAAAAACATATGTTTTTCATTGCACTTTAACAGGGTCGCATACAAAAATCCGATCCGTCAAGTAATGGGACACCCACATATTGAAAAGACTGATGTATCCAAATTGTTTCAAATGGTCATATACCGTACTGTTTGATATTTTCAACATCTTAGCAATGTCTGCAGTAGTGTATCGCGGATTATTTAGAATTAACGCCTTTATTTCGTCGTTATCAATAACGGATGGGCAACCAGAGCATTTCGCATCTTCCAAACAAAAGTTACTGGTTTTTGAAATGTAAAACTTGTTTCTAAACCATACTATCTCTAGTAGCAGCATGTCCATAAACTACATATATCTTTCTGTTCGTCTGAATTGCATTTTTTACCCTTAACATAATAGTAAAACATTAAGTATCGAAAATGTACTTGCCTGCTCTCCATTTTCTTTCTATCCATACACGCACAAAATATTAAGAAATTTATTGCCTTTTTCTTTAAATAATATTTCAAACTATAGATTTTAAAGGTCTGTAGACACATAATAATATTAACGACAAATGTTAATTACTAAGAGCATTGCTAATACCATATGTCATAAACGCTACGAATTTTCCGAACAACCTAATATATAGAAGACCCACTTCAGGAGTGAATAGAGGATACAAAAGCAGCAAAGAAAGGTTCACATAAGTGTGTCCTATTTGACTTTGTTTCAAAGTAATAGCCACTTTTGCATTTTAATAAATGGCATTTCAATAAATTATATTCACCAAGACAATACATTAAATGAATGCCTGTCATTTCTTGATATCAATAACCTAATGAATTTTAACAAAATTTTTGTTCATTATTATTTGCTTAATTACGCACTTTTAATTTTTAACACGGAGTAAACAGAAAATTATTAAGTACTTCTAGTAAGAAAATTCATCATTAAAACTGAATTAAAAGCTGAAACGACTAAATTTAACACATTTGCATCATTAACGTATAGGTACGCGCAATTTTCCTGGCCATTATAACCAAAGCGTATATATATGTACGTGCATTCGTATTGTAAGAGAATAGGAAATAAATATATTATTATTTTTTTGTCCCTTTCTCTTTTTATTACAAGGCACTGGATTCTTCTCATGAAGTAATCGATCCATGATGCACATACACGATGACCATATTTTCTAATCAAAGAAGTTAAAAAAATATAAACATATAAACCTGTACATATAAACTTCTTTCTTCATTTTCATTCTTTAAAAACTACTGACGTATTGAGTTGATAATACTTTTTGAAGTTTCTGTGCTTAGAATTAATAAAAACAAAGAATGTGGTGATAAGGGCATATGTTTAATTCTTTCGTATGATGCAAATGGGTTAATCGCTAGAATATGTGAATTCAACAAAGTCAGGAAATATTCAGAAAATACAGAGTATTGTTTATAAATACAATTGGATATATATATATATATATATATATATATATATATATATATATTATATATATTATATATATTATATATATTATATACAGGGTGTCCCGGTTAAGTGAGTACAGCAGGATATCTCGGAAGGAGTTGTAGTTATTAAAAATGTGTTCGTACAAAAGTTGTTTGGTAGGACGGGCTACATCATGTAGTAATAATTGTTTTCTTGTGGGTGGAGTACTAGAGGAGATCTGAAGGTCAATCTAATTTTCTTAAATGGAATGCTATATTTTTTTCTTCAGGAAGTAACAGCTGGCACTAAGACAAATCCAAAGAGGTGCTATAATGTAGTATTCTGAGTTCGATAAAGGTAAATCGTTAGCTTATGTTTACGTTGTGCTTCGGCTGACGGCAGACAGCTAGCAACCGCTGCTGAGCAGCGTCGAATGCGTCGGTATCAAGTTATTGCAATTATGATATTATAGTTGCATGGTATTTAGGGAGACATACAGTGCTCTAATCTGTTTTTTATTACCTTAGTTTTTTATTGAGATATTAGGGTCACCTTCAGTTTTTTAAATGGAACGTCTTAAATTTTTTCTCGAATAAATCATCAAATTTTGCGTAAAGCAGTATTACATATTCATTAAACAATGAAATTTATCGCAAACCACCAACGACAGCTGAAGATGTGCGAAAACATTATTAGTGCATGTGCTGCAATAACTACATAAACACTGAAATAAGCTCTTCGCTCACTCATAATTCGATTACGCAGTGCCTTGACTGTAATGTACAGCACTTCGAACGCCACTTGAAATAAAATTTGTTTTAAAAATATCTCAGTAATTATTCATTTTAAGTCCGACTTTGTACAATACCTTTTTACGATCCTAAACATAAGGCTCGTATTGTGCAGGAATATTTGCTACATAATTATCTAAAATTATTACATCCACCTCCTCAGTTACCGGAGTTCAACCCCATTGAAAACTTACGAGAGAAACTGGTACGACGAATTAGAAAAACTGCAATAACTTTAAAAGGAATGTTGAAACAACGACTAAAAGAAGAATGGAATAATATTAATACTGAATATTTGAAAAAAATAATTTCTAATATGCCTCAACGTTTAAAAAGAAGTTATTGGTCAAGAAGATTACTCTGCAAGATATTAAATAAAAAATAACAAAAAAAAATTATTAATTTTTAAAAGTGTCTGAATATTAAACTAACCTTAAAATCAGATATTATTTCACTTAAAACGTATTCTTTTGTAATTCTTTTCTATATTCTATATTCTATTCTTTGTAATTATTTTGTATATTCTATTGTAAATTTCATAAATAAAATATATAATATTGTTAACTAGATACGGTACATTAATATTATGAACATAATTATGATGCGTCAAAGTAAAAATTTTGTGGTGTTCGAATAATAAAGTTGTTCACTGTATACAGAATCAAACAATTGCTGCTTATGTAAAAACACTGTATAGTAATACAAGAAAAGTTAAATATTTGGCAACATAGTTTGCCTCAGATTATATTTACGAAACAATTCATTGTCTACAAAATGAGCACATTTTATTATAAGCGTGCCGGAATGAAAGGGCTAAACAGATTACTAGATTCGTTTTTCTATTTAAAATAATTTTTATTAGTATATTGACACTTTTATGAGGCCTTACACTACATACAACACAAAGGATCTAGCAGGCTAAGGGGGTCAAAAGTGCCCTCCAACAGATTTGGTGGTGCGATGCATCACTCCATAGCTTACCAAAAGAAAACATGTGACACCAACTTTCAACCCTCTAGCACGATCGTGGGGGTAGTTACAGGGTAAATTCGAATTATCAGCTTTTGGACTATTTCCCCTATTTAGTAATACGCAAAACTGAAAAAAATCTGACATATTACACATATGTATGCATATCTTAGGGAACTTTTACCGATTGCAAAAAAATGCGGATATCTTTTGAAAAAAATAAATAGCGCTTTTTTATATGTTTTTAATAGCAGCGTATTAGCATGATCATCATCATCAATTTTTTTCATATTTTTTGGAAGGGTGCGCATTGTCAAAAAAATTAAAAACCGATATTTTTAAGGTATTTCGCGTGAAAAATTAACTTCTACTTCGAATTTTTACATTTTCTGCATACAGTGTGCATATCGTGCAACCTTGAACATTTTTTCATTCAAAGAAACAGTATACAAATTGAAGGAGTTGAATAAATTGAACTAATAAAAGCAATATGTTCATATATCTCGAAACATTTAAACTATTTTTAATAGCGTGGCTGGTGGAGTTGTTAAGGGTTTCACACACGCCATAAACAAGCTCACATCAGACATAAACGAAGCCCTAAATGACAAGTGCATAGGAGCCTGCTTAATAGACATAGAAAAAACATTCGACAGTGTGGCACGAAGGTCTAATATACAAATTTCAACATCACTTAATCAAAATAATATGGAGCATGATCCAAAACAAAAAATTTATAATACAAAAAGGAGAACACAAATCATCAAAAACATTCACAGTTATAAACGGACTTCAACAGAGCAGTCACATCACCGATCTTATTTAACATATATACAGCAGCACTACTAAACCTATTCGATCTAAAACCCGGAAAACATAAAAGCAATAGCCTTCGCCGACGACCTAATAAGTAGATTATAATCTACTACATGAGAAAAGAATCCACAATAATCCAGAAAACACTCCAATCCCTGTTTGAAAAAATAAACAATTATTACGCAAACTGGAAACTAAAAATAAACACAAAAAATGCGAAACAATATTATTCCGGCCAAACATAAAGAACACCAGCAACGACACAAAAAAAAAATTGGAAAAAATTCCAACTAAAAGAAACATCAAACTCCAACACAACGATCCCACATAAACAAACATTAAAATACCTAGGCGTAACCCTAGACACAAAATTAAAATACTTCACACACATAGACACACAACTAACAAAAGCAAAAATAGCATTCAAAACACTATCAAGACTCTTCCTCTCCAAATACCTAAACAAAAAAGCTAAAATACTCTGCTACACAGCACTAATACGTCCAATAATAACATATGCATGTCCCATCTGGTACAATGTACCAAACTTCAAGATGGAAGAAATAAGAATATTTGAAAGACAGTGCCTCAGAATCTGTCTCAACCTAAGAAAAACACCAGAGTCAAACTACAAAACAAACTTTAGAAACATAATAATACTAAACAAAGCCAACATGCATCGCATAGACTCATACATAATAAAACTCTGCAGGAATTACTTTGCCAAAACGACAACATCACTGCTCCTAAATGAACTCACTCAAAAAATGCAAAACAACACTCACTACATCTCAAATGCACTGAACACAGGCCACGCCAACTGAAATCTTCCCATACCTAGACAGAACCGGATACATAACTGACAACAATAACACCCCAATACTATACCATGCACAAAGAGGCCACAACAGCAAAGCCATTAAATTTAACCCTCAAAACAGCAGCAACACAGAGACCAACAAACTAAAATACTGCACATAAATCCCAGATAAAGACAAGTTAAAAAACCCCAAAACCAACAAAAAGTACTGGTGGCTGAAAGCATAGAACACAACCACACAATGAACTAGATAGATAAACAAATGTAAATACCTAAATAAAGATGTAAATATGTAAATAGCCTCCCTAGCACTAATACTAGCTTTAAGATAGGTTAAGTTAATTATAGCATACATAGGAATAAAAAAAAGAAACAATACTAACCCAGCGTCCTCCCCCCTACGAGCCAAATAAAATCCTTACGGAGACGCGAATAAAAGCCAAGATATTAAAACAGACCAAAGATACCAAATGTACTTGATGACCAACCCAAAGAAACTAGTCTTTAAGAGCATAAGTAGCCATAAGACTGATAAAACTCAAATGTAATGTTATATTTTTATATGTTTTGTATAACTGTAATAATTGTAATCTATGGCAATCTTGAATAAACGTATATAAAAAAAAAAAAATGTGGTTAAAGGTTCTGAGTGTGAAATCGCTGCACAGTTTTTAGCCATGAGTTCCAGGCTTGCCAGACTTGTTTTTTTATTACATATTTTTTTCAATAGCAAACTATGTGTCAATGAATAGTATTTATTTAAAAACATTTTACAAATATATTTTAAGCAACCTTTATCTTAAAATATACACCGAAATAATTTTGATGTACTTTTTATTGCATTGTTTCTCTGCTCACATATTCTCTTAATTACGGTACTATTTAACATTTTCAAAGTTTTAATGTCTTATACTTAATAAGTCCGTGTGCGAGAAGTGGATTTCTTCGTCTTATAAAATTATTATTTTTTGGGTTTTTTATCAAGTATTCTACATATTTTCTATATATAGGAAGAGGACAAACTACGTATATTATTAAAGATATTATGAAGACAAAATTTATATGAGTAATTGAAACCAGCTATTTACTATATGCTCTCGGTGTCCGTCTTTTACAGATATTAAAAAACGATATTGATAATTCAAGTTGTGGGAACCACCCTATTATTGCCTAAGTTTTGAATTATTTCGGTGTATATTTTAAGACAAAAGTTGCTTAAAATATTTGTAAAATGTTTTAAAGTAAATGCTGTTAATTGACACATAGTTTGGAATTGAAAAAATATATAATAAAAAAAGTAAGTATGGCAAGGCTCGAACTCACAGTCAAAAAGTGTGCAGCGATCCCACACTCAGAACCCTTAACCACTCCACCAACCACGCTATTAAAAATATAATAACTTAAATGTTTCGAGATATATGAACATATTGCTTTTATTAGTTCAATTTATTCAACTCCTTCAATTTGTATACTGCTTCTTTGAATGAAAAAATGTTCAAGGTTGCACGATATGCACACTGTATGCAGAAAATGTAAAAATTCGAAGTAGAAGTTAATTTTTCACGCGAAATACCTTAAAAATATCGGTTTTTAAATTTTTGACAATGGCGCACCCTTCCAAAAAATATGAAAAAAATTGAGGATGATGATCATGCTAATACGCTGCTATTAAAAACATATAAAAAAGCGCTATTTATTTTTTTCAAAAGATATCCGCATTTTTTTGCAATCGGTAAAAGTTCCCTAAGATATGCATACATATGTGTAATATGTCAGATTTTTTTCAGTTTTGCGTATTACTAAATAGGGGAAATAATCCAAAAGCTGATAATTCGAATTTACCCTGTAACTACCCCCACGATCGTGCTAGAGGGTTGAAAGTTGGTGTCACATGTTTTCTTTTGGTAAGCTATGGAATGATGGATCGCACCACCAAATCGGTTGGAGGACACTTTTGACCGCCTTAGCCTGCTGGATCCTTTCACAAAATACTTCAACAAATATAAACTGATGACAATCATTTCGAGCACCTTTTATGAAGATAAGCTCTCGCGGTTCGTTGAAATAGAAAAGTGGCAATAACTTCGAAACAAGGTCAAATAGGACACATGTTTACATAAACGTTTTTTCATCGTTTCTGCGTCCCCTATCCATTCCTGAAATAGGCTTAACACATTATGGAACACCCCGTGTATATAATCCCATCATATAGGAAAGATATAATGACTTTTCCTTTACCTATAACTAAACTGCGGACTTTTATGCATTTATAGGAAATTTAATCCTGTGCACTCCACCGGCTTCACTACAGCAACGTTCATAATACAGATCATAACTCCATTCAAATATTATTCAAATTGAAATAAAGCAGATTAGTGAAATAAATTCATGGACGTGTATAATTTTTTTTTTTTCTTTCATTGCAAAAGTGTGTTAGAGTTGACAAATCTGTCGTACAAAAAAAAGATGCCAAATCACACAGACTGCATGCAATATAAAAGAATATACAAAATATCGAAATTATAATGCTTTTTGTAATACCTGATAAGTGAAATAATTTTTTACCCAAGTTCTAATTTTTTTTTACTATATTCTCAAAAATATAAATTTATATAAAAATTTGCAGTTTACCTATGACATTAATTGACTAAAGAATCATTATAATCGTTGAATTCATCTTGATGTGGACTATACTTGCGTGTATTAAAAAATATGTAATTCTATTCACAAAGAAGATGACGACCTTGAAATGTTTTTCAGCCTTTCATGTATAAAAAATTCAATTACGCGAAGAATTTCGTCCTCTAAAATATTTTACATTTTCTTAACAGCATTTTCTTAAATCACTAATATTTTCGATAACATCGAACTGTCACGTTTGCATAGGAAGTAATTAGAATTTTCTCACGACTTGCAAATACCATTGAAATTCCCGACTTATTTACAACAGAACACAGAACTATGTAAAACTACGTGTTCTGGTAATTTTTCCGCGGTGTAGACACCTGTCTTCCAACGCTTTCTCTGGGACCGGAGTTTAGACAAATACGAGCTTACGATTAAGTTTTTATTTTATACGTCCATACACATCAGTGGATATCATTCTCAATTAATAATGTGACAACAAGTGATATTCAAATGCATCTAACGCCAATATAACCATACGCGTAACACATATCTACACACATACATACATCTGAATATGAAGATACTAGGTCCCACTGACATCAGAGATCTGTAAACTGCTAATTCTTTTCCAAGATACTTCCTCACTGTTCTAAAAGAGTATATAAATAGTTACGTATCTTTTCACTCGAAGTCTCCAACAAATTTGTAAACCAGAAATACTTCTTCTCTATCGACCATTATTAATTCTGCACTAAAATTTTTAAGATAGATATAGTGCAGGATTTTTAACTCAAATATTTGCACACTCGACTACCCGATAAATAGGCAAATTACCCGAGGATTAAATTATTCGGGTAACTGAGTTAAATACCCGGATAAATTCAAATGTTTCGTAACACAAAAACTGACCATAGGTTATTGCGCGTAGGTAGAATTTATGCACGTGAAATTATTGCGCGTAAATTATTACACGAACGATTTTCGCTCTATTTTCCTAAAAATTCTCTTGGATATGTATAACTTTTATCAAAATATGTCTAATCTGAAGCATAGTAATAATTAGACTACGGATTTTTATAATGCATTTATAAGAAATTTAAAGGTACAAAATTGCACAAAATACACATAATATGAACAAATATACAAAATATCCAACTTATAGTGCTGTTTGTAGTACCTGGTAGGTAAAACAATTTTCTACGGATGTTCTATTTTTTTTATTATATTCTCAAAAAGATGAATTTGCATAAAAAATCTGGAATCTAGCGATGATTTACAAAGAACACATTGTCGATCACACGTATTTTTTCGGGAGCTACGCTTACAGATTTGATTTTGAAAAATATGAAATTCGTCAATATACACCGTTTCTCTGTCTCTGATGTTGTTTGAGATATTAGCTTAAGTATGTTAACTATATTTTACTTTGAGGGTTTTTACCCCTTAATTGTGGACAATTATCGATGAAAAAAAAATACATGTAAACAATTTTTTGAGAACTATTGTATACAAAGTTTCATAAGTACCGACGATTATCACTTAGGAATGTTCCCTTGTTAGTAACATTCTTACATCTAAGCACTCATAAAGCGTGCAAGTAACTTCAAATGATAAAACAATAATTATCTATTATTTCATATAATTAACACAAGTAAAAGGAACGTGTATAGTAAAATGAAATAAAGTAAAAATTAATGGTAAAGTTAAATAGCACAACATTTTTAAAAAATGTGACAAATTTATGTAATGATACCCCAAAAAATTCACAAATATATCAAACGCATCTATTCTTCTTCTAAAAATGGAAGATCTTGATCGATTCTGATAAACTGAATGTAGTAAGAAGTTATACAGGCATTTTTAACATTACATCCAGCTCTAGAAAAAGACTGTTGAAAACTACTCAATGAGCCGAATATTAATTTGTAAAAATTAAAAATAACACAATTGTATTTTGTAACATCAATTACTAACATTTTTCTCCTTTAATATATGGTAAAATGAGAAAAAATATATATACACAAATTTGTACGTGGTAATTCTTAAACAATTTAATAATATGCATTTTTTCCATTTACATAATATAAAGAAATGTAATAATTAATATCACTATTTTCGTTATTTTCTTTCTCCGAGTAATTCTTAACTAATGTATATAACTTTCTTAATTAATTCAATAAAACGGTGTACTGTGAATTGTATAACAAGAGTGATGACTCATTTTTCGAAACAACGAACTTCATGTATCAAAATCAAAAGCAGACAAAAGAACATTTTTACCCTCCAGGAAGTCGTTTAATGTACAACTATGATCTAGCAACGCAAGCGTACAGTTACCTTCAAGGAAGCATTTGCCCCTCAAACGTAATGAGATAATTGTATGACTATTGCTACTGTTTCAACATATATGTTCCTGCAATTACCATTGTTAGTGACATCATTGTTTCTCACCAACTTCTAATAGCGATAGATAAGCACAGAAATTAAAAAAGAAAAATGAAAAGAAAAGGAAATAGTAGATATTGTTTTATAATATATTGCAATTAAACAGCTATTAATACATAAAGCACTATTTAAATTGTACATGAAAATCATATATACATATAATATAGTAGTGAAATCATATGAATAGTGCTCAAAAAATTTACATTAAAATAATAAATGAAAATGTTTAACTGAATACATATTTTGTACGAACACGATATGAATTGTTAAAAATTAAAATCAATTGCAATTTCTAAATTACAGATTATTAAAACAAATAAAATAATTTTAAATTAAATAAAACAAATTTCATTTATTTAAAGAATTATTATTTCAAGAATTTCTTATTATTATAAAATTACATAACTCTGCTACTCTACTGCTGCATCCATATAACTACATTTATTGATACGTATATATATATGTATTCCTATGTATTCATTTCTGATACTTAATACGATTTATGCAAAACAACGACAGGTTATCATTATCACTAATAAAGATACTAATATAACAAAACCAAAAATACAGATTAGTATTGTGATTTTCAAAGTCATATTTTACTTCGTAAACTATAAAACACTATTAATATTCGTTTACTTAGACATAATATATAACGCCCATCAATAAAAACAGTTTATAAAATATATGTTACATCATTGAAACTAATTCCATCACTATGCTTCACCATTTCGAATATTCATGTTACATTCCTAGGTCTGAGTTGCTCTATTATAGAAAATTTCAATAATATATGCATAAAAACTGAATAAACATATTCCAAATGCGAATTTCATATGTTAGTATATGCAAATTCATGCAAAACTGGATTTGATCATTTACAACTGAATTTATAAATTAATATATGTAGTATATAAAGGAGAAAATTGTTATGCACATATGATAAAAAGGAAGTGAATCATGTATGTAAGTATACAAATTTCATAAAATTAATATATAAAATAATTCCATTCTTCTTCAAAGTTTTTACGTTTTTTTAATCGTTTGTGTTTGTACAAAATAGCTGGATTTTTGTATAAAAATCAAGATAATTGGAAAAAAAACATTGAGTAGCATTTTTAAGTCTAATACAATTCATTTTTTTATATACTAACACAATATTATCGTTCAAACAGAATATACATATACTAATATATTAATCAGGAGAGAACAGTAAAACTAATAACATTCAAAATTATTCTTTTCGTTACATGAACGTGATTGCAAATCACGTTTGAATAAAGCACATATTTTAAAAATAACCAAACATTTACATATTCATCGTAAATAAGCAATGTATTTAAATAATTTAATAAAAGAATACGTAAATATCGTAAAAGAAATAAGTGAATATAAAACGTATTATCATTCGCATTACTCACATACAGATTTTCTGAATTTGCGTAAGAAAGACTATCAGCTTGTTAAAAGTTCACAAAAATATTTTTATATGCATTCACTGACAAAGAAAATACGCATATGCATATAAAAGAAAAATTCAAATTTCGTAAAAAAGAAAAAGAAGCAATGTTTATGTCTCGGCTTGAATTTTCATTATCAACTCAAACGATATGTGTCAATCTCGTAAAATCTTACGATGGTGTTCTCCTCGGAACCGGTTTCTAACGACACCCGAGAAGAAAAAAAAAAAGATGGTGGGAACATACCGAGCAGGGTTATCGCTGGCGAACTGTGACTTCTCGGTGTGAAATGGCGTACCGAATGTCATAACCGAACAGGTAGGTAATCGTTGCTGTCGTTGCGAATCCCTGCCGGTCTTTTGCCGATTTTCGTTATCGGTCGAGTTCCCGCGACCGCCGAATAGTTCGGCTAGTCAGCTGATTGCGTGTTGCTTCATCGCTTCACTAACTGTACGCATTATCGCTAGAATTTTCGTGTGAACTGCCTTCCCTTTAGTTTGACTCACGGCTGTTACTACACCGTAGAATTCAATGCTCAAAGCACAGAAGTGAGACTCGATGTACCGGGATGTAAGTTTGAACGAGGAGTTCAACGTTTACAGACGCGTTGTATCTTATTCACTTTTCTCGTTAGTATCGTTAAACGAGCCCCAGCAGACACAGGCTTACACGTCCCTTCCTGTCAGGCCGTTACCCGAGCACAACAGGTCTCTCAACGTGTCCCCTTAAACAGTTACTGTCACAATCACACCTGCTTTGTTTCTCGTTAGCTAGGTATTGCACAAAATCCTTTTATCACACTTCAAATGTATTTGCTGTACTGTGAACGTTTGGAACCTAAAAGGAAAAAAGAGAAATCACAGCACTAGACGATAGAAGAACGAAGTAGGCAGACGATCGATCATCGGTATCAAACGTTAAGAGGAATGATCACGAGGTTCTACATAATGTCCGCTAGTATCACAAGTAACGGTATTGAGGCGCGGTCGGAAAACACAAATCACGTACAGAAATTTAACGAAGCAGTGACACTCGATTAACGTAGCAAGTGCAACGACCTATCACTCATTCTTTTTCTCTATTTTGCTAGTATTCATATGGTTTGCGTCACACCTCTACCAAGCCTCCGGCAATCCAACTGTTTTGTCGTTGAATCACACAAAAGTGTTCACAATGAAAACGCATGTGCTTGAGTATCGGTCGTAAATGTAGTAATTGTGCGATTAAATGTGAAAAGCCAGGAGTAGCCCGACGAAAGCCGAACACGACCGAGACAAACCGAAAGCGAACACCCAACTCCCGCCGCGTCTAGCATTCGACTGGCTCCGTGGAAAGCTGGCGGACAGACGTGGGGAACGTCACCGCCCCCTTGACTCCACACCACGGCACACGGGACGCGCCATCGCACTGCTACGGGCCGTGTCACTATCCTTAACCCTCTGCAACAGCATCTCGCTGCCGATATCGAACGTATTTCAAAGGCACATGATGTACCTCCTTTCCAGTTTATTCTCGTTTCCTCCGTTTTCCCGAATGCAAGTGAAAATTCCAATCTCACGACAGGAAATTATGTGACCACGATTTTCGTCACTTTTCTCATATAAGTCATATATTTCTACTTTTTCGAACTTCTATTGAGAGATATCACGTACTGTGAACAATTATTAAGCCTCTTAATAGCCTGCAAGTATTTTAGGTACCATTCAGAGGTATTCGGAAAAAATATGCGTTTTCGAAGAATAGTTATTAAAGTTTACATATTTCTCTTAAAAGTGAAGCTGTCTTCACGCTTTCTTTTTTATCTCATTGTAAATTGGATGTAATTTTACATAAGGAAAACGGAAAAATTATTTTCTATGAATTAGAGCTTGTAATCCATGGTGGAAAAAAATTCCTTTTGCTATGGAAATATTTTCATACTTTTGAGAAAGTGAAAATAGTTATATTTTGTAGAATGTAACAAAGCAACAAAGAAAAAAGAAACAAAAACTTACCACCATCTGAAATTACTCACACACACTCTTACAATAATATCTGAGACGAAAATGGGTAAAATATTCGAGTATTGTACATATACAGGTACTCCTGTTCAGTAGAAATGTGTCCTACTGTAAAAAAAACTTATAAAAATAAAGCGTCGTTACAAGTGTTAACATTGTATTCAAAATGAAAAGCCGAAATATCGATTTAAGAGAATCAAATTTCTTAATTTACGTTAAATCAGTGTAAATAGCAATTAATTTTCTGTTTTTATTTCAAGTAAGAAACAAAGACATGCACGCACACAGAAAGATAGAGGGTCTTCATAGTATATTCTCAGACGCATATGTATATGTATACTTACTAGTCTTTATCGTTATGGTTATTTTTAACCTCTTCTTCTTAATGAACCATCATTCACTACAGTACTACAAAGATAATGACATGCAGCGAATAACAAAATTTTGTTCAATATGTTCCCATATCAAACATAAAATATTTCATCATTGCATATCGCATATTGAAACGAAGTAAATATATTTAATTATTCAATCGAAAATGTATTCCATATTCCTTGGGATATTAACAGATTCATAGATGCTATATATTGCACGTTGTTTAACTACGTGTTTGTGTATAGAATGTCCCAATATCACCACGAAATGTTAAGAGTTTTCTTGAACCTCGCAAAAAATTATTTTAAACAGAATTTGAATTAAGTATAATTATAGTTTTTTAATCTAGATTTTTTTTCGTAAATACAAATATTATCCTCCACTTTTTTAAATAAAACTATAGCACTTTTTAAATATTTTTCATCAGAATAAATCATACAAAACAAAGAGTATTTACATATAAAAAGAAATATAGATAAAGAAAGTATAATTATATTTAAATATAGTTCAACTTCTGTCTGAAATAATTTTTTATGAGGTTCAAGGAGATTCTTGGAATTTCGTGGTGACACTTATGTGGGACACCCTGTATAGTCCCAAAATCAGTGTAAAGTTATTTATCGTCACGTGCAACAAATTTATGTACCATATACATACAATATCATAATACCATATTAATAATACGAACATTATCACGAAGCATAAAACAGACAAAATAATAATGTATCTGACAGATGAGAAATAAAAATACAACGTATTTACTATGTGAGCTAAACGAATTTTTAATCTTAATTTTTCGCTTTTTTTCGCCTATTATCAACTATTTTCGTCTTCCACATCTTTTGTTCTCTTTTCAAAGACGGTATAACTTACTATTTTAAAATTAACCCTCTATAGTTTATTAGTCATATGACTTAAAACTGTACATCCATTTATCTATATTTTATACATATCCATATATTTATATTTTAAATTATTATATTATACTATTTTCTATGTATATATAATTATACGGACAAAAATTTCCGAACAACAGCATTCTTCGTGTTTGATTCAATCTTATATATTTCTTTTGAAGTTTAGAAAGAAGAAGATGAAATATAATAACAATTCATCATATTCACTGCATTTCATTTTGTGTTAGAAGTAAGTTACAGTATAATAACGAACATATTTTATGGAACATTTGTATGGTAATACCTTATCTTAATTTATCATATTTTATTGTTATCAATTAACAATTTGAACAATATATTTTTATATAGCATATAAGCATTGGCTTTCCTCTATAAAATAGCCTTTGGACTTTTACATTTTATACATTAATTTCGTTGTACCCGTATTCTAGTCCATATTGCGAAGAGGGTACACGTCTATTACACGCCGAATTAACCTTTTGTGATAGTGTTTTTTATCTCCACAGACAGTACACTGGAGTTTTTAATGTGATTACAATATACACTTTATTTACATGAGTTTCTTGAAACTCAATGAATGTAGCTAACGCTTTGATGAGACAATGATACTGATGGTGATGCTGTTCGCAATAATAGTAATGATCTCGCTCTGGCATGTAATTGCTGTTTTATTAACAGTGTTTGTTAGTGAGGAGAGTGTGTGTCGTGTTCTCTTATGTCTATTATTTTTGGAGATGGAAAATGTAGAAGTCGTCCCTCTGCTGGGAAGGGGATTGTTGTTAACGGTAGTAGTGGTATATTTAAATAATCCCTTGGCTTCTTCCAAGTACTCGGTCGAGAATCGCTTCAAAGGTAGACTACGACAGTGTTGTAAAAATCGGGCAAGTCCCGTACCTCGGTCTGGCGGTCAAGTGCTTTAGAAATTTTAAGTGTTTTAAATTGACAATTCACCAGGCCGAGGCTTCATCATATTTTATGATTGTGATGCAACAAATTTCGAATATATGGTCATTTTAAGTTGAAAAGTTTCAATTCGACTTTCAGAGTACTATCAACTTCATTTACATTTTTTATAACTTTTCCATCACATTTGCTATAAATAATTGTGCGTTTATGATACCTTGTGACTTTTAAAATGATGCCTCATTCAAATTTTAAGTATCTGAAAAGGTACAAGTTTGTCACTTTTTTAACATCCTCCTTTGACCGCGGAAATGTAATGATTTGAGATTGTTTCTCGTGGTATGGCATTGGTTCTCTTTATTATATTAATGGTAAAACAGATCAATAATAGTATCTAGATATTTTAGTAAATACAGTGTTGCCTTACACTACTGAACACATGCTATAGAACTGAATGTTTCGGAATGACGACGATCTCAAACACATGGCTAAAACAGTTAAAGCACGGCTGAAACAAAAGAAGATTAATGTTTTTGATTGGTCTGCACAATCACCAAACCTTAACCTTATAGAAAATCTATAAGGTGACGTAGAATGATCGATGAAAGGTCATTGCAGAAATACACCGAAACTAAAATTGTTTATCAGAATCACATCTGAAAATATTAATTAACAGCATGTCGAGAAGATGCTAGGCTATTATTGATAGAAACGAATATATTTTATTTTATTTAAATCGTTCGAAAACTTTTGATGCACTATATTTTGCTCAAATATGTGCAAACTAAATATAAGATAGTAAATATATTTTGTAGAAACTTTCTTTAGTGTATATTTTTTCAGATCATTGTACGTAATTGGCCTTTCTTATAAAAATTATAAAATTGAATTAAACACGGAAAACACTGCTATTAGTAAACTTTTGTCCGCAGCTGTATATATTACACTTTATATTATCATATTATTTTTTATATTTTATTAATACTTGCCTTTCGATGTTTTTCAATTTGAAAAATTGTAATTAACTGTGTTGTAACCTGTCGATAAGAACGAAATCCTGCGCGCAACCAACAGACAATGCCATCGACATCGCCTAGCGCAGTGGTGGACACTTCGGACCCGCGCCCAATCTTCAATTGTTTTACCTGTTACGTTGTTTTATTACATCCTCCAAGTCTGACCGAAGCGCCTGCTTTATGAGTAATATGTACATATGTATAACTTTTAAAATATACTTTTTATCGTGAACATTTATTATTTATTCCTCCATAATCCACAAAAACAACAAACTGTCATTTTTCTTGTCATAAATACAGAAAAATGGGGTTATAGAGGGTTACCAACAAAAGAAATGTATCGATTTCGCCAGAATGTACAATACGCGATGCTCATGCGAAAGTGAAACGAAAATACACGAGAACAGTAGGCCCCAAGAGTTTCTGGTATTCTCCATCAGCAAATTGTTTTATGAAATTAGTTGTAATAGCAGATATGATAATAGAAAGAACACAATTCTTTTGGTTCATAATATTTCAGTTTCATTCTTCGTTTAACCATCTGAACCACCCGAGCCTGTATCTGTGTAATATCATCCCTGTACTAGTAATATTAGTTCAGTGCAATTCTGTTCCATGATACCAACTATCACACAGAAAATAAATACGTGTAAATTAAAACATTGCACCAGTAAATTTTTTCTTATTATTTCTAAACATAATACGTTATAAAAAAAATACTATTTTTTGAGTATACATGAAATCCTCGAGATAAGAAACCTTTTACGTTTACATTTCATCTCTTGAGTATATTGTCCGATTTATTTGGCTTAACAGTTTTTTAGAAACCTTTCTTATCCAAATTAAAGCGAAATAAAGTAGAGAGCTGACATTAGCATACGAAATATTTATTAAGAAGGCATTTCTTTGTGAACGTTGCAAAATTTAACAATTTTCATAAATTCTTGTCAAGTAATGGTACTTCTAACATTCGAATTTTTTCGTAGTTTTCTTTAGTGACTTTTTAGTCATGCATAACAATTTTTTATATAGAGTTGATAAACTGTTTCTTGGTTTTATCTCGTCCGCAAGAAACATGTATTTAAAAATCGTATCTCACTGGCGTAGACGATTAAAGAAAAGTGAAAGAAAATAATACATTCTTTTAGTGTTGTACTAAAACAAAAAAGATGGCACAATCTCTTCGACATTGGATGTTGGAGATGATAGAATTACCAAAGAAAATGAGGAAATTGATAAGAAAAAGTTGCACTATAATGCATCATAAGAAAAGTAGAGCATCATTTATATTATATGTATACAGTGTATCTCACGAACTCTGTCCACTTAAATATTTTTGTTATTTTAGACAATACGAGAAAATATTACTTACAGAAGTTGTCAGGTTTAAGAAACTACATAATTTGTACATGAAGAACAGCAAACCTGTTTCCTCGTATTTTTCAAATGTAAATATATTTACGTATATGCATTTGTTTTACTCCATTTTATAGAACCGAAAACAAATGAAAACCATTTCAAATTGTTAATTAGTTTAAGTCTTTAAGAAACATAGAAAGAATTGGATTGAAATATACAAGTACATGAAAGACGTATTCATTTTCTAAAGAGACGAATAATAAAAGGAAAAGACAATGTCGTATGACGTTAGATTTATTGGTGACGCAATCCGCATATTCTAACGGGCATCCCACGCTAGATGGTTACTTGGAACCCTTGACGTAGTCTCGAAGACTGACTTAGACTGAGATAGGAAGATATTCCTAAAATGAGTAAATTAACGATCGATAAGACGGATTATCATGTTAAAAGATCAAATGATTTCGAAAACCACGAGAGCGAAGGAAAAAAATTATTTTAGGAAAGAGTTGGGACTGTAAGAGATTGCAAAAATTCTAAAAATGAAAGATCTGTTCGTGATCTTTTTATGTTGTAATAACATTTATGTATGATGCAATCGTGAGCAATTTTAAATCATGATCGTGCTAATAATGTACAATTGAATTTTTTCGATATCGAAAATCAAATTTTTTGGTAGTTTCTCGAAACGTCTTGTTGTCACCAATTAATTTCATTATTGCTACCTCTGAACAAGTATTTATTCAAAAACTGGTAACATCAAATATACGGTACTTTTCGTTTAATATTCTGCTAATTGCTCATTAAGTTTTCAATTTTGTTACCATATTTATTAAAGGGACGCAACAAAAATCTATAAGTAGGACATCCTTGTAAAGTAATATTACATGTTTTCGTTTATTTTGATCAATTGAAGAATTATATTTTACTTTTGACGCAACGATTATTTTTTATTCCTTAATTTGAGGGTTATTTTTCTTTCTCATATGTAAGTCTAATGTAAATGTTGCTATAAATATTTTGGCAATAGCGTAGTATTTATATTATTCAAGAAACAAATCGACAATATTAGGTGTAGAAATAAATTCTTTCCAATTTTTTAATACAACCAAGTTTTATTTAAAAAGAATAAAAACAGATCGAATCACCAAAATAATTTCCATTATTGTCGATGTCCTTTTTGTAATTTTTCTGACAGCTTGCGAATACTACCACGAATATTTTAATATGAATGACTATATTGATTATGTGACTTCAGTCAGAAAGTATTTGAAACAAAAATGTCCCTTTTATTCCACCGCTCTCTCATGTTTTATTCTTACAATTAGTACAATATCTTTTGGAATTTTCTGTGCCATTTTAAAAGATGGCTGATATTTCCAATGTTATCAATTAAAAGTAGAATAGTTTTTTAGCTTCTTTTATAATATATTTGAAACAAAAATGTTCTTTCCACAGCCCCTCTCTCCTACCGTGATACCAATTTAGATTTTATCTTTCGTTCATAAGCATGTAATGACTCGAGTTTCGTTGCAGTATGTGTAAGTTTGATTAATTAATGACAGAATAAAATTTTCTATCGCGTTATATTGTATACACACATATCGTTATTTTTATTATACAACACTCTATTTGCATTTTCGCTATACTTTACATAATGTTAGTGACTTGAATTCACTACCGTACAATTACATTCCGATGTGTGTAACAAGCAAGAATTATTAATGAAAAAGGGAAAGTATAACATGTGAATAATCTTATTAAAACATGACAGATATTAGCTAGGAACGGTAGTACATACGTTGAACATTGGTTATACGTGTATATGCTGCCGTTGTAAGTATTAGGACACCCGTTATATTCGTGTAGAAAGTACTATACGATTTGAATTGAATTCCTCGCCAAAGTTAATGCACCTTGAGATTCTAGAACGAAAAATTTTTTCTTAGAATCTTAATAATTCTGTAGTGGCTTCCGTGTGTCAAATAATTTTATGTTAAACTTATTCTGGCAATGAAGCTTGCTTTATAATTGGTAAGTATATTTTACCAGATTTTAATAGAATTCAATAGATTTTAGTAGATTTCTGTAAGTTTCTAAAAGTTTCAACAGATATTACCAGAATACGCTAGATTTTAGTAAATTTATCAGATTTTAATAGATTTCCATAGGTTTCTATAGTCTTCTGTAAAATATTAGTAAAACACAATAAATTTTAATCAGTCGAGTAATTTCAATCGGTTCGTTCATAAAAGCCACTTAACATACAGACATTACGTTAAGACATTCATTTTGAAGTTATATAAAAAACTGAAATAAATACAAACAGTATGTTTTAAATATATTCTTAATGTTAAGACCATTAATTTAAAGATCCCAGAGAATATAAAATTTCTAAAGAGTATTTTTCAGTTTTGTCATTAAATATACATTTAGCATTTAAACTTCATATTTTCACAATAATTTAATAACATAATTAATTCAGTCTGTGAAATAAAAATTTCAATTTAAATCAAGCCTATCTATTATTCCTACTCTTCCTCAAAGCCTAATGCTAAAAATACGAACGGGTTTGTCCACGATAAAACCATTATGTGAAATAAGCTTTTTTTTATATATCTGATTCAACGTAACATTGTCAGAAGAAAATACAAAATTATATCCAAATTTCAAGAAGCATTCACACAAAGGACGGAAATGCTGGCGAATTGGAAAACATGGAATTTAAAGTGAACTACCTAAAAATAAACGTGAAAATCATCGTTGGACACACCCACAAAATCCCACATAGGGTTTCCATGTTACCCGAGAAATCGAGTATCACTTTTCTAACTACCTGAATATACCCGAGTACACGAATCATTTTTCTTTTTCGGAAAAATAATTTAATTGAATAACTAGAAAAAGATGGAATAAAATCATACTTCTTCAAAACAAAAACAATTTATTTACTCTAAGGAACATAAGAGCAAAACATAAAATTATTGCATTGCTAAATATTTTGCTTTTAATGTTGCTTGTTAAAATAATACTTTAAAAAGACTAATGCATTCAACATGTTGGTACTCAATCGGCTGAGAGATTTTGTAATAGTATTTCCAGATACAGAACGAACATAAAAATACCTCATCCCTACATTACGTTGTTTAATAAAACACAATCTGCAAACTACATGAAACAAATTTTTATAAACTTCGAATGTTAAGTGTTTGTAGATTATCGCTAGACTGCAGATTTTTATGCAAGTTTATATTTTTGAGAATATAAAAAATAGAACATCGGTAGAAAATCGTTTCACTTGCCAAGTATTACAAACAACACTATAATTTGGATATGTTGTATATTTTTTCATAGTATATGTATTTTGTGCAATTTTGTATCTTTAAATTTTCTATAAATGCATAAAAATTCGTACTCTAGTTATTACTATGCTTCGATTCAAACATATTTTGACAAAAGTTCTATACATTTTACATAGTATGAGAGAATTAGAGAAAACGTTAAAACTAATTTAGAGGTAAATTTTATGAGAAATTATAGAAAACATTTATGACTCCGTGTCGAATAAAATATTCAAATTAAAAAATATTAATGGCAAAAGCATCATGTATTAAAACACTGTTACGAAATTGTATTAATAGTATGAGCATGTATTATTGATACATTCTCATAAAATTATTACATTTCTAGAGCGAGGTTAAACAGTGATCACATTTAAATTACCTCAATGATGAGACGAATGATACAGGTACTTATATACCTGATTTAGGAAACCCTACTTATTATTATATGAGAGGTAATTCATATCACACGAAAGAACCATAAGGCTCTTTAAAAAAAAGTTAATACTTTATGACTTTTCAGAATATATCTGGGTGAGGTCAAAGAGTTGTCGCGGAGTATACACAATTCAATTCATTTCAAAACTGTCTATGTCCATTCTAAACCAATATTAAGATATTTATAAATTTTGAGATATTTATGGATTTCATGTTTTGAATATGTAAAGCGAAAATTTACACATACTTTTTGCAAAACATAATAGAAATATTAATTGAAATTAGTATACAAAAATTAGAAAAAAATTCTTTTCATAATTTCGCAGCCCTTCTGCCCACCACCGCTAGAGGGACGAACGTAAGACTATTCTCACTGGTCCTCGCAAAAGGTTCCGTTTGTATTGGGCTGGCAAGAAAGTAATTTCGGTTTTTAAGTGTGAAATAAAACTCAATTTTTTTAATACAAAAAATGAACTTTAATCTGTCAAATATCTTCCATTCTGTTCGATGACCTTTTGCCATCTTTCTGGTAACTTCATAATTCCGCGCTCATAGAACTTCCGGTCCTTATCACCAAAAAGCTGATCCAAGTGCGATTTGAGGTCATCGTTATTATTGAAATTTTTACCATTTAAGAAGTTTTGAAAAGTTCGAAATAAATGATAATCTGATGGTGCAAGGTCGGGGCTGTATGGGGGATGCGACATCACTTCCCAACCAAGCTCCAATAGTTTCGTACGTGTTGCTAAAGATGTATGAGGCCGCGCGTTGTCGTGGTGGAACACGATTCCTTTGCGATTTGCTAATTCTGGCCTTTTATCTTTAATTGCTTCCTCCAATTTCACAAGTTGTTGGCAGTAAACATCTGAATTGATCGTTCGGTTGTTTGGAAGCAGCTCAAAGTACACAACACCTTTGTAATCCCACCAAATTGATAGCATGATCTTTTTCTGATGCAGTTCAGCTTTAGATATGGTTTGTGCTGGTTCATCATGCTTGGACCATGATCTTTTCCGATTAACGTTGTTGTAGACGATCCATTTTTCATCGCCGGTGATAATCCGTTTCAAAAAAGGGTCGATTGCATTACGTTTGAAATGCGTATCACAAATACTGATTCGCTGTGTTAGGTGAATCTCTTTCAATTCGTGCGGAACCCAAATATCGAGGTTCTTAACAAGTCCAAGACGTTTTATATGATTTTCAATTGTGGTGTGTGATACATTTAACTGTTTTGCAATCTCTCGCACCGTTATATGACGATTCGATTCAATTATGGCTTTCATTTTGTCATCATCAACTTCAGAAGGTCGACCAGAACGTTGGTCATCATTTAGTGAAAAATCTCCAGAACGAAATTTTTTAAACCAATTCTGACACGTGCGTTCTGTTAAACAATCAACACCATAAACTTCACATATCTCCTTGTGTGCCTCAGTCGCTTTCTTGCCTTTATGAAAATAAAAAAGTAAAATGTGGCGAAAATGTATATTCTTGGACTCCATGTTAAAACTGATCGTAAACTGACAATCGTAAACAAAATTACACGGAATTTGTTTCTATAGCAACCTAAAGGTGTCGACTACCAATACTTAAAAGAAAAAAATTCTAGCATTGACAAAAGAATAACGAAACAAGCACAACGCTATTCACTGCCGCAAACCGAAATTACTTTCTTGCCAGCCCAATATATATGTATACACCTTCTAACCTGTGTCCTTCAATCCCACACGTTTAAGACACGGGTCTCCTAGGATACCTTACTGACGAGTCCACTAGGAAGAAGAAAGAAAAAGAACCCCCCCCCCCCCCCCCCCCAGTACGACGAGAAAAAACGCTCTTTCGTTTTTCCGCCGAATACCACTACATCAGTACTTATTTCAAGGATCATTTATCAAAGACAATAAATAAGATATATTGTCACAGGTGAATTCGATAAAAATAATAAATGATGGTTTTGAAATATTCAATTTTCAACATACCTCAATCTTTTCCCTACTCAAACAAAAATGAATTTCAGTTTAGCATCAATTACACACGCGATGATAAATAACAAATTTAAAAAAAAAAAGAAATCATTTGGTCATGAAAGTATCAAACCAATATTTGCATACATATATCATACGTTTGCATATCGTCTCACCAAGGAAAGAACATATTGATCTGCATGCCTCCGCAGCAGTTTTTTCCTACTGATATTCATATAGAATGCAGTGTCTTATATGCTGTTTATCGGTTACCATCTTTGTTACTACAGTATCGATTGATTTTTTAGGTTAAATATCGATTAGCTTTTTTCCTGAATATATCTACAAGTTCTCGCTGACAAATGAAACATGGCAGGTAGTATATTTTGAATTTAAATTATTAGTTAGTATATAGTCGTAAAGCGACTTTTTGCTAGAACACGGCTTAACCACATTCACTGTTTTAAAAGGCGCCTTACTTGAGGCTCACATACCGGTATACCATATGCGCCAGGCCTAAAAGAAGAGGACCAGCGCGACCTTACCATAAACTATTTGCCAATGAAACAATGCCATTATTTTTATAAACATAGAACTATTTTTAGAAAACGTAAAAACACCTATCCAACGACAAACTTAACTACCATCAAAACTCGTATACCCTGCCCGAAATTTCCATAAAATCACCTTATTTTTTTGGTAATAGGATGACCTGTCCAGTGAATGAACGTTTGCTCATTCTATATGAAAACTCAACACTTATCACGCTTTTACGTTAAAATTTGTACAATAATTCCAGTGAAAATACACAGTCATCAGGTGTCTTGCAAAAGTGATCTTTTTTCGTAAAAAGATAAATCGTACTGTTTGTTTGAGCAAGTTCGTATAGTATGGCAACTGTTATATAAATTTAACAATATTTTACAACAACGAAGTACATGATAACGTCGTAAAATATTCACGTATCTTGCGTTCTACTTCGTTTATTATACATAGAACGTTGATAGCTGGCGATCAATGAGGTGCAAATGCCAATGGAAAACGAGCTTCGTATGAACAGTTATAAATTGAAGGAAATGCAAAATAAAGCGAACTATACCCTCCTGCTTATGGGTGTTAGAACACTTATTGAATGCAAAGCAAGTCTAAACAGCCATTGCTAGATTGCAAACTTGTATGTATTTATAAGAAATTTAAAGGTGCAAAAGTGCACAGAATACACGTAATACGAAAAAATATACAAAATATCCAAATTATACTGATTTTCGTAATAGCTAATGCGTAAAATAATTTTCTACCGAAATTCTACTTCTTTTTACTATATTCTCAAAGATATAAATTTGCGTAAAAAACCGCTGTCTAGACATTACAAATCATTACAACACAGTCTAAAATCTCGTAGTACAAGAAGTACATACAATAAAATGTCTAAATACCTATTTCCATTTATGATGTTGTTATAAAAATAAGATCCTAATAGTGTCATTTGATTATGTCACAGTAAACATTGTTACAAGTCGCTGAACTTGCCTGGGCAACCGCTTTCATATAATATAAGAAAGAAAAATTATAGTTGTCCATTCATGCAACCTCGTGGTGTCGTAATTACAGAAGGATCAATACAAATTTTCAAAAATCTATTCAAGCCATCATATTATGTGCAAAAAATAATTAAACTTTGTCCTATTCTATTTTCCTCGCAAACCTACCACTTACGAGAAAAACCATTGCAAACTAATTGTGGCGAACACCTTGTATATTTTTATACTTTCCTGACATAATACTTTCTGTACGAACATAATAATTCTTAAATTATAAAATATCTAATTAAATAGAATATAAAATAGTCCGTACAAAAGGTAAAGAAACGCAGTGTGATAGTGTACAAAAATTTTGCACGTCCTTCGAGTGAATTTCGTGGGTGTTAAAAGCTTCGATCGAACTTGCTGACCGAGATGTTACAAGGACGATATTCTACAGCTGGAGCTGCAAACTACATGTAACCTATGCATAACGATACAAACGCAGAATAAAGTAGAGGGAGAACGCATTAAAATAATTAGTATTGTTTCAGTGTCGGTGTAAAAATACTAAAAACACGACGCCCCGTATGTGCACTGTAAACTTTAAACGCTTTCTCTTTTTGTAAAGTATCAGGTTACTTCAGAAGTTTTTCCGTTAAACTTTTTATAACACGAATTATTTTTTCTACCTTTAGATGTGTTTAACTCTGCTGTCCTCCTCGACACGACCCGTAACGAAAATTACGTTTATATACTCGTAAATTCTACGTTTTAAAATATTCCATTATCATATTTGGTCTATTTAAATTTTGCGTTTACTTTTTTAATATTGTATATTTTTTTATATTTTGTAAATATATATTGTATATTGTATATTTTTGTATATTTTGTAAATATAAAATATTCCAAATAAATAAAAATTTGTTTGTTACGTATGTATTTCTCTGGTCGTATTGACTAGATGTGCGAAATAATAAAAAGAAGTTCGAAAATTGTGTTTGTATTTTGTTAAATTGTGATTGTTAAACTACAGTTTATATATAAGAAATTTTAAGAGTGTAACATCTAAATTATAACATTTCCTGGAATAAACACTTATCTTCTCTTCCTTTTTATACTTCAATGATGATTGTATAAATATTCCGGTGGTCCCTAGTTCGCTATTGATGATATGTTATGTGTTAAATATAAACACCACCATTTTCACACTGGGATCTCTCTATGCACACTAACATCTGATGCACATAAGAAATTCTAACACCGTCATAATAAGCTGAAAGTTAGATTTCACTTTCAAAATATGTAAATTTACACAAATGTATAAAAAAGTAATAAATATTTTCATTACTCTTATTCTCTATCCAAAAAATTATAATTTATAAAATGTGTCATTTTCGATTAACCAACAAATATGGAAAGTATACATAAACACGGCTGATAGCAGTGAGGAAACAGACGAAAATCGTACAAGCAATGACAGTTATGATTCATCCGAATCAAATAGTTCAGTGACCTGATGATTCAATGAGTGGTTGAAAACTTATTTATTTATAAATTGTATAAATAACTGTAGGTTAAAATAACTTTAGTAAAATTTATAAATAACTTTATTTATAAATCCAGAATAGAACAAAAATGTTTTACATAGAAGACGAATATTTTTGAAAGAATTAGGTAAAAGCACTAATAAATCCATATATCATATCGCAGAAACATCTGCAATATAATAAACAATCACAGACTATTATACAAAATCTCGAAATCACAGTAAGAGAAGATATAACTTCCGCCCACCCAGTACAATACAATAAAAAGAAAGAAACAGGCATGATGTAAATTCTGTCCTCCAATTTATGATAATAAAACTAATATAACATGTTTTAAACGTTACAAATATTTAAGTAAAGTTCATCTAACATATCATTGTCCCAATTGTAAAATATAAAATATACTTTCTCTAATTTGTCCTTGTGTTCTCTTGTATTATTTTATTCTCATATTTACATGTTCCATGAATAAATATTACTTTTATTACATATAATAAATGTGTGTGTGTGTGTGTGTGTGTGTGTGTGTGTGTGTGCGCGCGAGCGCGCCTGCGACCTCGAATGACCTTGAATAATTATAGTCACTGAATTCCTAATGAAAGGGACTCTCGTTGTAGGTGTTTCAAAAAGGGTAGTTCCAATTTAAGAAATGAAGGTGACCTTGATATCTTAACAAAAAGTGACAAAAACAAAAATATTTTTTGCATCGTGTAAGCCCTATTAAACCATTCAACTTTATCTTTAAAACGTTTGACGTATCTTTAAAAACAGCAAAGATATTTGAGGTGCAAACGTTAGGTGACTCACCCTGTATATACAGGGTATCCCAGAACTAGTGTAACATCCGGAAATGGGGGGTAGCTGATGTCATTCTGAACAACCTTTTCCTTTACCAAAATGTTGTTTGAAGCTTCGTTTTTGAGTTATTAACGAAAAACACTGTCCAATCACAGCGACCAGAGACCGCGGGCTCAACCACGTATGCACGGCTCTTATGCACGGGCGCTCGGTTGGGCTCCCGGCACACGTACTGGCACAGCATAGGTATCGCGAAAAATGTTGTCATTTTAAATTAAGAACAATGTGAAATTATTCGTTATTCATGAATAACAAACAAATTAGTAAGTCGTTTAATAACTGCGTTCGATACTTTTATTCGTTATCCGAAAAAAATAAAACGTTTTATTATTTATGAAAAAATGTTTTTTTCTAACACTTTGACGGCTGCACGTGTGATAGAAAACCTTTCGTCTGCAGCCAGTATGTCTCGCGTAGATTCTACTATCTGTTACCAGCCTTTTTCGCACAATCGTTCATATTATAATTACAATGTACCGTATCAAGGCATGAAAATTTTAATAATTCTTACTTGATCCTGTCACCCGATTTACACGAAATTTCGGGGATCTGTATAAATAGATGTAAGCTTTTTTATTACAATAGAAATATTTCTACGCGATACCAACGTGGTGTCATTGGACGGCATAGTGTTAACAGCACATTTTCAGGTGAATAAATTGTTTTAAGAAAAACGATTTGTATAACTAGTGTTAGAAAAAAATAATTAAACTTACCCATTCGTCCACGAAATAACCTGCTTCGATGGAAATGGATCGTTAACACTGGATCCTCGGTGTCGATCCTGACCTATCCAGACAATCCTCAACAGCTGATGTTACGGGCGGGTCGGTGAACTCACTTCACTGCACGATCGATAATTTTCAGTGACTTAGAGACTGCCAATTTTGTTTATTCTCCGTGCCTTCGGCGCGCTCTCTGGCGGAAGGCTGCCGTGTTTGGTGCTTGTTCGCCGGGATGATTTTTACAACACATTCAGACCATCACTTGCCTTTTCGGCGACTTGCCGCGCTTACTTTGTAGGCCCTTACACGCACACATCATATACACACACACACGCACGCTTGCTACGCCTGGCCCCGGCAGTCCTCAGAGGTTTCCGACGTATTGGTTTTGATTCTTGCCGGGCGCGACGTTTTGCGCCGTCGGTTTATTTGATGTTTATTTGAAACGGCTCGAGTTTCTACGTCGGCTCATGGCAGTACAATAAACATTTCTTTTCCGTTGTATTGTAACTATTCCCCTTCCTTACCGAACGTCCACCTAGAATCCACAAAACGCTTAAGCTCTCAGATTTATTTTGCTAACTAGACGAGCAACATGTCACGTAGAAACGCCGAGTATTATGAAATGTTTTTTATATTCGCGCAATGCAATGGCAATGCGAGAAATGCCGCTGCTCGTCCGCGAAGTGCATCCCGGCGAACGAAGAAGGAACGGAGAATAAACAAAATCGGTAGTCTCTAAGAAGTCACCGAAAATTATCGATCGTGCAGTGAAGTGTGTTCACCGACCCGGCCGTAACATCAGCTGTTGAGGAATGCCTGGATAGGTCAGGATCGACACCGAGGATCCAGTGTTAACGATCCATTTCCATCGAAGCAGGTTATTTCGTGGACGAATGGGTAAGCTTAATTATATTTTTCTAACATTAGTTAGATAAATCGTTGTTCTTAAAACAATTTATTCACCTGAAAATGTGCAACCACATGAAGCAACCACCTGGGGGACAACGTCCAGTACTCGCACCCCCGATCCCATGGAAATTCCCGCCAAATTCGCAGGTCTAACTCACTCCCATCAACAGTCCGCGGGATTTGCAGTACTCTTACTACCAAATTATGACCAATAGTACAACACCTATACTCACTTACAGAAAATAGAAATAACCAATCAGAACACAGAAAACTTGATGTAAAAACTAGACAGGACAGAGAAGACAAAACTTGTTTAGCTTTCGAAGCAGCAACACACTAGAACTCGCACAGATCGCCGCAACACATTTGTTCATCGGGTCGTTATGACCCAAAGAAACGTGTAGTGTAAGCGAGAAGGACAATGAGATTAATAACGAATAATAGCCTAGATACAATGCAAACTGCCACTTATTTTTTATTTAAAATCTGCCTTTCCTGTATACTTGTACGTATACATATTACACAGTACCATCAAACTTACACGCCTACACGTTTCTTTTTAAGAAAACAAACTATTTGGAATTTCTTTAAGTTGTTTTTTTTATTTTCTTTTATTTCATATTATCGCTGAGTTAGTTACATGTATAACAACAAATATGACACTACGATTTAGTTGTAATATAAATGGCAGATAGGTATTTAATAGAAATGAAGAAACAATTTATAACTGACATGTTTAATGAACGAAAAAGAAAAATAGACATAGCTAAAACGTGTAATATGAATCGTTGTATAGTAACAAAAATTACAACGATTTTAACAAAATAATAGTCCTAAAACAGCATGTGGAAACGGCAAACCCTTAAAAACCAATGAAAGTGTAACGACCCGCGCTATGGCATACAGGTAGTGCGAACAGTTTGGAGTTTTCTGGACGGTGCTCGAAGCTGACGATAGCGAGTTTGTGTGAGTGTGAGTGCCTGCGTGTAGTGAGGCGCGACACAGCGAAAAATTACACGAAAATTTGGAACTATACATAGAGCATTCGTACCGCGAATAATTAATCGACATCGAAACGCGCTTGAGCATCGAACAGATAGAGTGACGACCGCAGTGTAGTGTAATTAGTGAAATAAATTCTATTTGTACTACTTGTCATCGTTCCATTACCCCACAAAAGAATAGATCGTAAATATTTGAGCATTAAACCATTGTTATATAATTACCGAGTAATTGCTTTGTTTCTTAACTTTTGTCGGTAAATGTATATGCGTTTTTTAAATTCGAATATTCAGATTCTTTGTAATTTATTTTTTAATCGTGTAGTCTTTACATCTTAGATTATATATGTATTATAATACATATTTAATTCAACCTAGCATAATCAAAAGATTAAAACGGTTACTTAATTACATATATATTGCACAACTTTTGACTAAAAAATTAGGAATACACACTATGACCATAATCTTTCTTTAATAGTTTCTAAGCCTATCATAAGTGTCGTTCTTTCAAAAGAAACCGGTGTAAGTACGCTCGCGTGCTGAATGAAATTATTTTGCATTAAACCCATTTAGCTCAGTTTCACGAAGCAACAGACAGGAAAGAAAATTCTCTAAAAGCTGTCGTAGAAATAGTACGTTTATCATTGTCGTTTGAAGGTACAGCTGCCGTTGTCGAGGCAAATGTTTAACTGTACTGGACAAACTGGGTCGGCTAAACAGCATCGTCAACTCGCAAAATCCTACACGAAGCTTTCGATTGTTTCCGCCTTTTTTTTTTTTTTGCCCCCGCTAACATAAAGAAGATAGGCTTTTACCATCATTCCACTAACAAAGAGAATTCGACCCACCGATACTTGGTTCTATGCAGAAGGAACTATGGAACATGGGATACAATTTCAAGCAACCACCACGGCTAGAGTACATTACAGCAAGCAACGTGTATGTCATATTGTTGCGCTACATCATACGTCGGATTCCTTTTCATGCGTAAGTATGTATCAACATCTATCGATCGCTAAATAATGAAATGTCAAAGGAAATGCGAATTGATATGGAGGTAGGATCTCTTTCAAAGATTGCCGGACGTACAATATTTTCAGGTAACTCTGAAACATTTCTCTTTGTATTATTTTCTGTTTCACTGTGCGTTTTTGCATAGGGTCGCTGTTGGGGCAATAGAATGTCCTACGTTTACGATACTGTCGACTAGTTTCTATTCCTGAACAGATTAATATTTTAGTTTATAATCAAGGAAAATGGTCAAACACTTAATCGCTTTTTAAGTACTTGGCCATTTCTGTTCAATAGAAATTGACGTATCGTAATCGTATTTTTTGTGGATAAGGACCGACTAAAGAGTGACTAAAGTGTGGACAATAGGACGACCTGGAAATACCAAACGACCATCTACGGACACCCGAACCGACTTGTACTTGACGTACCGACGGCATCATAGGGCGGTGACGAAGGAACTTCGTTACCCCCGACCTTCCTTACTTATTTTCATTGGACCGAACAATTTTCCCACTTTTCTTTAATTTTTCATAAGACACTCCTCCGAACAGACAGACGTGTATAAAGGGACTGGATAATGAGGGCGGCTTTTTTGCTTTCGTTTGCTTTTTCGACACGAACTTTGACTCACATTATATAAATCTACAAGGACTTTAATACATTTAATGGACTTTATATCTGATACGAACATTTGAATACATTGTAAATCTACACGGACTAGATAATAACGTATGTTATTGTTAGTAATTAATTCGAGACGCATGTTATTATTTTTAATAATAAAAATTGTGTTTGCAAATAAGTTTTTAATTATTTGCTATATAATTGGCTGTCACGATTTAGTGTGGGAGACAACAGTCGCCTAAAAAACACTCCTACATACAGTGAGTGTCATTAAAAACCTCACACCACAGCACTTACAAGATTATCATTTGAAAAATTATTCTTACCATGAATTTAAGATGAAGATTTTTTTTAAATAAGTACAAAACCTTAAATTAGGACTACTTCCTTTGTGCAAAAAGTTCTCAAAAAATTATTTATTGTCGTATGCACATTTAAGTTCAATATTCAGAAGTTCCTATTGCTATACCCGTACGGCAACGATCACGCGAAACGGACCCCGAGGCTCCTCTTATCTCCACAGAATAACAAATAATCGCAGAACTAAGAATCAAACCACACAATTAATTGGAAAGGAACGATACAGCATTCTCTCTAGCATTCAAACATAGCAGTCAGAAGTGAAAATTCATTCTAAGAGAAGAGAGTTATATGTAAAATTTATTTTCAAAATTATGGGTAGTTACATTCAAGAATATTTCTGTTAGAGGTTTTAATATTTGATCTGTCAGAGGTTTTATATACAAGAAAACAGAAGCTTGAACATTATAGGATTATAAACAAACGTTGTACCTACATGCTTTATAAGTTGTGACTGGAAAGAAACTCAGAATAAAAACAGCAAAAGATATAGAACCAACCAAAAGAGGAAAATGCTACCAATGTATACAGTAGGCAAGAAACAAACGAATAAAATATAATAACTTATCGAAACCAAAGTACAGCTGCTATACATGTGTTACGTACGCGTCTTACCCGAAACGTGTGGCGCCTAATGTTTAGTCTAGCACGCACCCCCCGACAGTCGTCTAGCCAGGGGATGGAAGAACATTCCATTCCCACGGAAATCAAACGTTCCCCACCACCAAAAATCTTAGTTTTCGGTGTATAAAAGGGCATGATTTTCGACGCTCGGGGGCAGTCTCAAATCCAGTTTTCTGAGCATAACGTTACTCTGTCCGTCAGAGTATTGATACGAGCAAGATCGGGTTCCAATCCCGTTCGAGCATTCTAACGTCGCGTATGTATTTCGTAAGTGTCAATCAGATAATACTGTCTACGACTCCTCCGCGCTCTCACCGCGTTAAAGTCGAGAAAGAAGATTCTTGCCGAGTCAAGAATCGACTAACTATAAATTTGTATCAATTAGTCCTTGTAATTATATTAGAATATAGTGATATAGAATCCATTTCGTGTCTATATTCAATTAAACCTATCCTGACTAATTTAGTAACGTACTAGCTAACCCCACGACAGATATACCTTTACCGCTCGAGGTATATCAACGACTACAACTCGCGAATACCAAAATACCTTGATATCCGGTGGAACACGGCGTTAACCATACGCTAGTGATCCATCTCCTTCGGCTCCCTCCGTTAGCCATACGGAGGTTCGTCCGAGACTTCCTATCTCACCTAAGATACACTGTCCGGTGGCACGCAGCGTTAATCATACGCTATTGGTCCACTTCCTTCGGCTCCCTCCGTTAGCCATACGGAGGTTCGTCCGAACCCTCCTATAATACACCGACACATCCTCGTGTGTCACGCGTCGTTAACCATTCCCGAATAGACCATCTCCTTCGGCTCCCTCCGTTAGCCATACGGAGGTTCGTCCGAACCCTCCTGTCTATACCTCTATCTACCGCGAATCGGGCAACGCGCGTTTGTATTAGGACCAAAACCCCGAACGACGTCACGGGGCTGGTGATAACGGACAAATTCCGCAAGCACCTAACAGTCAGACTGACGACCGTTCGGAACGCGGACCGTAACCCTTAACAAAAGGCGAAACCGGGGCGATTAGCCGCCCACGCCTTAACACATGTAAGAATCACATATGTCGAAAGCATTCAAAAAATATTGTAGTCTTATAGCGTTACTAGTTTAAGGATAGGGAAAGTATGTCCGTACGCGAAAGATGTACCGTGCGGCTAGCGAGAGACCACAGGTCAGGTCATAAAAACTCGGTGCTAAAAGCTAAAGTCTCGCTGATTGGGCGACCTTCTTCAACGGGTATAAAAGATCGGGTGTTTTCCAAGAAGAGTCAGTTGATATTCGGCAACCACCTCTGACATTGATATTTAACAGAGCAGACGACTCGTTTGCAGCTTGGCTCTCAGTAGTGCAGTGTAAAGTTCGTGGTAAAATCCAACGGAAACGGCATTCCTGTTCGATCGCTCCTACACAGAGGGAACCGAGATTCTTATGGATGACCGATACCTCAGTGTTCCTTATATGTACAGTAAAGGAAGACGCCCCTGATGGCACCTTTACTGTTCCAATCATCCCTCTCAAAGAAGCAGATGTAGCCCACGCGGTTCAAAGCTCTTCTTACAAGGCTCCTACCGACCTGCAACCTCTCCTCACCGCGATCTACCTGAGGGCTCGATCTCGCTGAAACACTGTGCGCCGTCTGTTCTTGACCGCGAACCTACGTTTGCGACCGACAACCCGCGAACGCGAACTTTGTAAACGGTCGTGTTACGTTAAGTGTCACGTGAGTGTTGCATATACGTTACAGTCTGGGATTCATGTTTAACATCAGACGAATCTCAAGAAGGATCAAGTTCAGACTAGTTTTATGTTAGTATACACTCTATCTTATATCATTCTTTTTTATAAATATACACATAAATACAATGTTTTACATCAGTGTAAAACGTTATATGGTTTATCGGAAAGGTCAAAAATCCCATTTCGAAATTTGGAAAACCACGTTTGATATTTTCTTGAAAAATATTTTTTACTGTACTGCCTCTTTTAAATTCATACAGCATGCAATGCCAAAAATGAATTTCGTTAACACTCATTGTTTGAATTTTTTTTAATGGAAAATATCGTTCTGAATACTTCGAATATACATACGTTTTAGACTGACGAGAGAATACCTCTTGAAAGGCCAAGGGAGAAGTTTTCATAAATATTTCATCGAAACAAGATACAGACGTTTATATAAAGTGCAATAAGAGGCGACAACACTTATGGGATGACCTGATATTTAAATACGTCCATTTGTCCATCTTTTCATCTGTAAATGTTAGATTCACTACACTAGAACCTGAGATGCAGCCTGAGATCATTTGACAGCCTCCTTCAAACTTCACCATTGTCCAAACATTTTACATCTTTATCCCTTCGTTAGGCTTTTACCATACATTTATTTTTCCATTTGATGCAAAAACGTTAAATTTGGATTCATCCGTTAAAATAACGTTCTTCCAACAATCAAAATCTTTTTTTAGTCTCTTGCGAATTCTCTTCGTTTTTCTTCTATTCTGCTTACTAATGTGCAGCTTGTTTCGTGCAACTCGTTCGTGATAATTATTATATCGTTGGAACCGGAATCGTAATGGAACCACTTACTTTTTACCTAAATACTTTTCTACTTCAGTAGCCAATCTTAATGCACTAATCCTTAGATTATCTTTCACAATTTTCACAATCCACTGCTCATCTCACTTGTTCGGTTTCTTACTTATTCCCGTTTTTCCTTCGTTCAGTACACCGCATTCATTATATCTTTTAATTATGTACTGTATAATACTTCTTTTTCGATTAATGATTTCAGCTATTTTTTTTTTAGATTTTTTCGGTTTTATAATGGTAAATAATTAATTTTCGTTGTTTAAGAGTGGTTTGCTTAAGTTGACCATACGTTCCGTTTTGAACGGGACCGTCCCATTTTTAGATAGTCTGTCCTGTTGTCCCCAAGCACAGCTTCGGGATGCCGAAATGTCCCGTTGTTAGAAAGAGAGCAACCCACAGTAACAATTTTAAAAAGGGGCGCTAGAAATCATCCAACGGTAGCACCTAATAGCGCAGCGATGACGGCATGCCAATACGTCTCACACATTGTTAATCGGCCAAAAGCCTGCTAATCCGCTTGCTCCTCAGTTGCGAGTACATATTCCCAGGTCTGACATACAAGACAGATCGCGTTTGTTTCTTAACGATTAATTATTCTTTTTTTATCGATGTGTGTTATCGTAGTTAATTTAAGTTTCTTGTATATGAACTCTTCATTTTAACAATGACTAAACGCAAGTGTACTTTTAATGTTAATCTACAAACTAAGTACCCGTTTATAAAACAAAGAAGAACTCCATCGGACGTCAAATCTGAAAAGTGTTGCACAGAATTTAACATAGCCCATGCAGATACCAGCGATATTAACCAGCATTTAAGATCAGAAGAACATAAAAATTCCATTCTTGCTGCCGCTACAAGTTCTTCATTGATTAATTTTTTTAAGAAAATGACCAAAACCAACTTCGAAAGATCTGGAAATTGCAGCGGCGGAAGGCGTCTGGGCTTATTACACGGTACAAGAGAACCACAGTTTTCGCTCTAACGATTGTGCTTCTAAGTTAATTCGAACATGTTTTGAACAGAAATTTGGATGTGCCCGGACGAAAACAGAAGCTATTGTTGTAAATGTGTTAGCGCCAATAGTAATAGGTTAATTAAAAGATCGCATCAGCAAATGCAACTGTGTTGCTATATTAACTGATGCTTCGAACCACGGATCCAAGAAAATATTTCCTGTTTTAGTTCGATTTTTTTACCATACGAAGGCACAGAAGTCAAACTTTTAGGATTTCAAGATCAGCCGGGCGAAACATCAGACGTTATTATGAATTATCTCATGAAAGTACTAACAGAAAATAATTTGCCTTCAAAAATCGTGTCATTTTGTGGAGATAATACTAACTGCAATTTTGACGGAATGAAAAGACGAGGCGTCAACAACGTTTACGCAAAACTAAATTTATCTCTCGGAAGAACATTGTTAGGAATCGGATGTGTAGCACACATTATTCACAACGCAATTAAAACTGCCGCAAATTGTCTACCTATAAACTTTGAATGTGTTATTGTGAAAATATATTCATACTTTTATTTCTATTGTGTCCGCGTGGAAGTTTCGAAAGAATTTGTAATCAAGTTGACACAGAGTATCACAAATTGCTAGGCTATAGTAAAACTAGGTGGCTTGCACTTATGTCTGCTATTGAGAGAGTTTTGAAACTGTACAAGCCATTAAGAAACTACTTTTTGAGTATAGATAAATGCCCAAACATATTGAGAACTTTTTCTGAAAACACTAACTCTGAATTATGGCTCTTTTTTATGCATACACAGTCAACAACGTTTCATCAGGCTGTGTTAAGGATCGGGAGTCAGAGTATTTCTGCAATTGAAGCAACTGTTGCGCCGTCGGTTTGAACAAATAATATGCTCAGCTTCCCCTAACGCTTGGTTGTCGCTGGTGCGATATTTCGCAGAGTCCCTTTCGTCTTACAGAGTGTATGTTTAGTTGTTGAAGCTTGTTTGAATATTCTTTTTAGTGTCAGCTCTTGGTCTTTACTTTCACTCTATTTATACAAATTTTCGTAGCTCGATTTCCCGATTTGGACGAATCAGAACCGTCCCTGCCCCTTGAACAGTCCTCCATGGGCCAAGTGCAAGCCGCCACCCTGGAAATCCCTGGTTGGCAGGGTGATGGAATGTCGTTGTGGCGGGGGAGTCAGACCCAAGGGGTGAACGGTCCTAACGGGACTCTTGCTACGTGTGTTAGTGACTTTACGATACGTTAATTGCTATTGCGGGCGACCGGGTACCAGAAAGGCACATGGGTCGCAGAAACGCAAAATTTCCGCGGTCATAAACTCTTTCTGGAACTCGACCTCGGCTTACAATGAAAGGAATTTAACAAAAGGTTAGAAAGTCAAGCATCCTCAAAAATAGCATAAATGAATCGCCCGTGTCATAAAGTCGCGTCCTAACGATTAATTTTGCGTCGCAACAGCAACAAAGGAAACAAAACAGCTAAAAAACAATTTGGCTTTGGAACAAAGTACTCTGTTTCTTCCCCACTCCGATTCTAAATAAGACACAGAAGTATATGATGAGTATTCACTTATTTCCAAATACATTATACCACAAAAAGTGACAGAATGGAACACTGGGAATGTTTCAACCGAAAATCGTTGAATAGAATTGTTCAAACACTTTTACACCAATAATTTGAAACATACGAACTTTCTTATAATTATTGAATATATCCTATATCTGCCCGGTACTAATGCACCCGTAAAAAGTCTTTTCCCTTATGAATAAGTTATAGACAAGCGAAAAAATACAACTGAAAGTTCCAGTTCTCAAAGCCATGTTACTTACGAAAGTAAATTTTCAGAAATCGTGCCAAGAATTTCATTCGTATTTAAAATCAACGCCAAATATACTTAAGCAAATTTGTTCTTCAGACAAATATAAAGCCAAATAAATGATTTATTTTCATGTGTTTTTTTTTTTTGCATTTTATATACCAGCACGTACGATTTTTAGTGACTAACGTTTTCTGTGCATTATTTTCATATATGTTTAATTTTCCTATTACAATAAAATTTTTAATTTGCAATCAGTATATACTGAATACAATTATGTTAATGTGTTTATTCCTAAAAAAAAATAATCATCTTAGATCCACCGTAACAAAATTTTTCAAACGATAATCTAGTAAGCCTTACAGTGTACGATTTGGAGTAACAATGTATTTACATATTTATAAATTTCTTGCATACTTCTGTTGTGTTAATCTCTTACATCCTGTTGGTCCATCTCTTTCAACATTTATACCATGTATATCTTTCAATGGACTTAAATCTTTCATTTTAAGCTTTTCACTCTGGATCTTTTTAATTTTAGTTATATGATGCAAGCTCTTTGGCACTACTATCAAATCATCTACATATAAGACAATAATAACTTCATGTTTTCCACTAGAGTTAATGTATACACATGGATCCGCTTATGTCCTTTTGAATTCAATGTTTTGTAAACAATCATTAATTTTTCTGTACCATTCTCTTTCTACCTGTTTTAGGCCATACAATGGTTTATTTAGAAAGGACACTTTATTTTCATCTTTTGAATCCATAGACATAGGCGGTTGCTAATCAATAATCACATTCAAAAGATATACATGCATCTCACATTTTCGGATGTTATACTCTTTCTGGGACACCCAGTATATTCCACAGTCAATTGCCTTTTAATTACTTCTGTTTCTAAGAATTCTGTAAATTGTCTAGAAATGTATTCCTCCGCGTTATCGGACCGAATAGTCTTTATCGCACAATCCGTTTCTTTTTCAACTCGCGCTTTGTAGTTGTCGTGTACTCGTGTCGGTTTGAGATATGTTTTAAACTTAGATCACGAGAGTAAAATTCGGACTGTTTTCTAATGAGACCTGAAGCGATCCCGGAGTACCCTTTCTCCAACGTTATAATATAAAAAACTTGATTATACGTTCAGTGCTCGGACTGATGATACTTGGTTGTTTAACGTTCAGTGCTCGGACTGTTTAATACTTGGTTGTTTAACGTTCAGTGCTCGGACTGATTCAATACTTGTTGTTTAACGTTCAGAATGATACTGTTTCGAAATTCAGAGGAAGTCACGCACCTCAGCTACTGAGGGCGGAGTTTAATTTTGGAAGTAAAAAATGGGAGAAAATAGAAAATTGAATATTGGTCGTAGGGTGTGGTGGTAGAAAGTGGTGGTAGAAGGTGGTGGTAGAAGGTGAGGTGTTGGGGTTTTGGGAAATTCCGGAAAAAGAGGAGATAGGACATGAGAGAAGGAAGGCACTAGTTCAGTAATTGGAAAATCGGAACAATGGATAATAACTGAGTTCTGGTAGTGAAATTACCGAGGGTACGCACTTAATAACGGCCCCGGCTAATCCTATGGGCCGCGAATTCTTCAGGTCCGTCTTACAATTTCTTTAAGCTATAAAAAATAAAAGGAGAAAGGCTCGATGCTATAGAAAAAAATGTTCGGTACGGAACAGTAGTTTTTAAACGCTTCGAAAATATCACCGCTATTTTTCAGCATCACTAGTTCGGTATACCTCGTTTTATCGTTAACAAACATCGCGAATTACCATGCACCGTTCAAAGACTCAATTTGCATCAGACCACAAATGTCTGAATGTACCAGTTCTAACACTTTCTTTGTATTTGTGACTAATTGTTTGTATAGCAATTGATGAACCTTTGACTTGTTACATATCTTACACTTAAAGTCCGGTTCGTCTATACATATTTAGCTTAATACCGTCAACCATACCGTATTTTTGTAGGCGTTTTAAATCCTGCAGTTTTAAATGTCCATACTTGCAATGCCATAGCCTCAAATTGCTTTACTTTTCTTTATGTACGACCTGTGCCGACTCTGATCCTTTTCGTTAACAATGTACAAGTTTTCTTGTCTCTTTGGCGTCATCACTACAGTTCTATTCGCACGGTTCACTATCGCGATGTCTTTCTTAAAAATCACAGTATAGTCTTTATCGGTCATTCGCGAAACAGACAATAAATTGTTTCTAAACTTCGACACTACCATAGTATTTTGAAGCGACACTGTATTTGTTCGTCCGTCGTGCGTATTTAGATTTACTTTCACTTCACCCGCGCCCGCGAATGCAACGTATTGTTCCGACACTGTATACACCTTGGCATGCATATCATTTCCGATACTTGAAAATTTGTTTGTAACATAGCACATATACATTGTAGCACCATTCAAATACCAGTTCACACATTTCTCAGGTTCGGCGTTTAACACTACGGCTGACATCACATCTTCCATGCTATTTCCGGCGAAATTTTCTTTCATCACTTTGCAAACCTTTGCTCGATGTCCTCGTTTTTCTTATTTAAAACAGCTTCCATTAAATTTAGTGATCCTAAATTTTGTATTATGCCCTTTGTTCTTTCCACGATAAAATTTATTTTCATTTGTTTTACTTCTAACAGCTAGCGCATCTTCGTTATACATATACCGGTTCTCTACTCGATAGTTCATCTTGTAACATTTCCTGTTCTGTGATCTTCAATTTCAACGATTCCACGTTCGGAATATCATCACGTGATTTGATCACAATACAGAATCCCTTGTACTTTGTCGGCAACGAACTTAACACCATTATCGACAATAATTAATTTTGAATCTGTATACCGGTCTTTTCCAATTATTCTGCTGTCGAAAGAAAACAATTGAGGCATTGCGTCATACCTTGTTTGGCTTCCTTTTCTAGCCTGTATAACTGTTTGTATAATGCTGCCTTTCTTATCGAACTTTTGAATTCATGGGCATGTAAATTTCTCCATGCTTCAGCTGATGTTTCAGCCTTTTTAACATGCATTAAATGATTCTTGAACACACTTAGCAAAATTAACGCCTTTCCGTCTTTAGATGTCCATACCGCCCGATTTTTTTCTGTCGAAACACGTTTCTCGTTTGCGTAAGACCATGATTCGTTACAAATAAGAACGCTCCTCATTTGTACTTTCCACGATTCATAATTCGTATCGTTTAATTTTTCTATATGACGTGTCGAAGGGATTGCAGTTTTATTCTTCAACGGATTCTTATTAACGTATTCTTATCTACGCAACACTATTTACTTTAATTTGGAGGCGTTTCTGGGCTCATAACCTATTAGACATACGTATATGTACATGTAAATCGTAAAATGTAATTAAATAGACGGGATCGTACTTCGACTCGCAACATGTACACGAGTGTTAAGGCTTCGTTTAGAACCAGTTTATGATACGGTCGCCTATAGACGCTATTTTTGAAAGGACAGAGTTTTATCCGTACCTGAATAGGTGGTACGTGACCTTAACATTAGCGAAATTAGTTTTCTCTCTCTCAATAGCAATTACCGTGCCATAAGCTTTAGGGAACCCAAGAGTCGGACGGCCACGATGACCCGATCAACGGTACCGTGCTGACGTCACCTTGGGCCTTTCCCCGTAGGGGTGAGAGTCGCTCATCACCCCCGCTCCGAAGCCTTCCCTCTACCCTCGGTGAACCGATCAACGGTACCGCGCTGACGTCACCCTGGGCCTTTCCCAGTAGGGGTGAGAAGTCGCTTGTTACCCCCGCTCCGAATCCTTCGCTCTACCCTTGGTGAACCACGCTGACGTCACCCTGGGCCTTTCCCCGTAGGGATGAGAAATCACTCACCACCCCCGCTCCAAATCCTTCCCGCTACCTTTCCACAAATTTCGTCCACCAATCAAATATTCTTATTCTCGTCACCTCGTTTTCCATTTCCCTTCCACTGTCAACCAATCAGCGCATCGCCGATGCTTTAAAACCACGCGTAAACGTGCATTCTGGATTGTGAAAATTAGTCAATAGTAAAGGGAACACAGTTGTTAAGAAATAGTCGCAGAAGAGTCATTATAATTTGCATAGTCTCTTATATTATTAAGAGGGGTCCTTCGAGATATAGATAGTGAAATCTAGTCGGCACATCACGTGCAATTTCTGCAAGGCTCGATAGGCATCTCATTGAGATCCGACCATGAGCGTTAACAACGAGGAAAGACGCACACGAAAAGAGAGTAACTGAAAAACGGAAAAAACAAAACACACACAATCTCTCTTCCATACCACCACAAGGGCGTATCGATTATGCTATGATATTTATCAAGGCTTCATTCCAACACCTTTTAACCTCTTGCGCTGGAAATTAATTAAAGGATTCTCGTGGCGAACTAGTCCAAGACAATTGGAAGTTAGCGGTTACTTGAAATCGTTTCTATGTAAATTATATGTAAAAAAATACATAATCACACTACTTTGATAAATATACGATGATAAGATTAAAAATATATATACGCGTATTAAATATGCGTATTAAAAATTTGTATAAATAATATTATACAATATCATATATTTCAAAGCAGAATGTGTAATGCAAGTAGACATTTTTTTACACTCCTAAGTAGTTTCACTACATTTACTGTGCTTTGCCACGTACTTTGCAGCTTCTTTGAGGTCTTGGTTTACCTCTGCTGAGTCGAATATTTCTAGAAAAATGTCACCATTGTTTTGTTTGTAAACGTAGCCTATTATCTACAGGTGTTCTTCCACGCATTTCATACTCAGAAGTAATTATATATATTTTGTAAAATTTGTTCCGCAACATCCAACCGAAATTCAACATATCTTTACAAAAAAAATCAAATTTTATAACAAACAGCACAAACATCCTTATCCGTAAGAGCAGTCGACACGTGTAGCATATCATTATCTTCTTAGGTGTCGCGTGCGTAGATGTTGTCCATGTGGGGGTGTCGGCTACGTGGTTCCACTTCATGACACTCACGCACTGCACTGTTACCCGTCAATTTAATATTGGGCAACTGTTTCGACCGAATGGTAGAACACGATGAATCGAGTACCCGTACACTGGATTCGACAAAGTGTGGAATCCGTCTCGAAAGCGCGCGACGATGAGAAAAATCGAAGGAAGAATCTAATATCATCCCGAACGATAGTGCCCCTTAGAGCTCTTTTTCCCGGATATTATTGTTTTTTATTAATGTTCAATACAATTTCGTATAGTGAAACCAATCGCTCAAAATACCGTAAAAGAGATCATAAACGAACTTGAGGCAGGTGTTTCACATAGAACGCTAGCAAATAAATATCAATGTTCAGTAGTAATGATTAATAATATTATAAAAAGTATGCAGAGAATGTCGCGAAGAATATAGCTGGCCGTAAGCCGAAACTTTCCGACATTATAAAGGGTAGTATAATCTGTTCTATAAGGTCAGGAGAAGTAGATAACGCCGTACAAATAAAAATAGGTTGAAAGCATTTGATAACATAGACATTAGTGCTCAACAAGTTCGTAGAGCATTACGGCAAGCCGGTATGAAAGGAAAAGCCAACGTTAAAAAACCGCTCTTAAGGGGTTACGCCTAGTTGGGATCGGGAAAATGACGTAACTTTCAAGATTTTTCTGCCGTTCTAGTAAATACTGAGAATGAAGTGAAATATACTATCAAAAAGTACATATTTTAAAGTAGTTGTCAGATTTCTTTTATGGAAAAATATTGAATAATAAGGAAAATACAGCTCTTCTCGTAGAACGCCTTTGTTCCGAGATCACTTGCGGTGGTCACGATATCTTCCAAACCGCTTATCTAAAATCAAAATCAAAGAAGATTGGATTAGTATATTGTATTGCTAAGGGCCTGAACGAAGGTTTTTACGAAATTTTGATTTTTACCAAAATTACAACAATTTTACTGAAAAATCCCGCACTTGAGATGGTCAAATTTTGTTTTTTACAATAAAAAAAGAAAATTTCAACAGAATTAAAAATCCTTCGTTCAGGCTCTGCTCATTATGATAAAAAATAATCATGCAAAATTTGGAATCGATCAGTCTGATACTTTTTGAGAAATTCTGGCCACCGCAACGGCCTTTTTAAAAAAAACACTGTTTTGAGATAATCGCGTTTAAAGTTTCAAGTTCATGTTTTTTATAGTTAAAATTATTTTCTTTCAACTTACATAGTGTCATCTATTCCAGGACCATAAAGGAGCCCTTCTGCATCTACAGCTGACTCCAGATAGTCAAGTTGGCGTTATCTACGAGTCATTCTTCCTTCTCTTGTAGCGTTTTGCGCGCGCTGCTCTGCAACCGTAACCCTGGATTCGTCCTCTCTAATCACATATCTATGGGCATGTTGGCCATAGGGTACGTCTAATGCCTCGAAAATCCTCAAAAGTGCAATATTACCCTCATTAAAAATGCAGGTAAATGTATAGGCAGCAATTTTAACGGGAAATGACCCACCCGGAAGACTCTTTGGGCTGATTTTGCAGATGAGCTGGTTATAATTTTCGTTGTTGTTCTGCGTGAATCCGCCAACGCATCTATCAACTAATTCCCGTTTTGAAAGATCCACGTAAATTAGCTTGATAACTTTTAAAACATCTGCAGGAAGAAGCTTGTAAGTGTGCTGGAAATCTGTTATTTCATTCTTCTTATCTTCTGTAGCATCACTCTGTGATCTGAGGTAGCGCTCTTTGATCGCTCATATCTTTGGAACGAGTGCTCCGATTCTTATGAAATTTTGAGGAGATATTTTTGAGAATATGTATTTTAAAAAATGCAAAAAACGAAAAATCGATTTTTCCGACCTACCCAACTAGGCGTAACCCCTTAACAAAACAACACATGATGTTACGTTAAAAATTTGCCGAAGACTACGTGAATTTTTCTTTACCAGACTAGAAACGCGTAATTTGGTCGAATGAGACTAAAATAAATAGATTTAAAGATAGAAAAAACAAAATGAAAAGTAAAGCCGACGACTAATTCACCCTACAATAAAATTTGGAGGAGGAAACATTATGGTATGGAGCTGTATGACTGCCTTAGGTGTAGGTCTTGTTCATCTTATAGATGAGAGGATGACGGCAAAGGATTATGTAAATATTTTAAACACTTCCTTGGTAGGAAGTATGCAAAAATTGTAACTAAAGATAAGAGGCACTATTCTCCAACAAAACAACAATCCCAAACATACAGCACGGATTACTAAATCATGGCTCCAAAGTAAAGGTTTTAATGTCTCAGAGTGGCCATCTCAGTTACTAGACCTGAACCCCATTAAAAATCTTTGGAACTAATTAAAAAAAGAGATAGCAGATTTACAAGAGACAAATTTAAATTTATTTTTATTATGGGAAAATGTTTAAAAAAATGGAACGAAATTACAACTAAACAATGTAAAAAATTTGTAGAAAGTATGCCCAGGAGAATTCAAGCCATTATTGACTCCAAAGGCGGATATACAGAATATTAAAATTATTTGACGCACTATTTTGTTTATTGTATAATTATTGTTCTAATGAATAATATTTTCGATATGTTCTGTATTTCTTTGTCAAGATAACGACTTAAATTATTGATCAAATACATTTCCAAAAATTTATAATTAGTCACTACATTTTGATTAAATAAAAAGTATAACGAAAGAAAGTATTTGATCAATTTCGTGAGTCACTGTATATGGTGTATAAAAAAAAAAATATTTTATGAAGAAATTGCATGATATCAAAGGAAACATATGATGCTGAAACGGTTATTTTTTAATAAGGTAGATATCTATTTATAAGACATCAAGGTGACGTTGATTTTCGTAAATAGAATACATATCTTTCTGTATCAAAACTTAAAAAGCAGTAAATTTTTTATTAAAGAATATTGAATTTTTTCTGTCCTAAACGTAATAATGCACAAGTGCATAAAAGTCAACAGAGACCCATTTAAGCACCTACGATAACTAATTGTAAATATGAGGTAAGTAATACGACCATGAAGAACGTTTTTGCAAATATCTCGCCAATTATTATTAGATTCAAAAAAAATAAAAGCTTTTCAGCGTTCCATTTAGAAAAATAAACGTGACCTTAAAATCTCTCCCAGAAAGTAGAAAACCATTTATGATGCATGATGCACCTCTTCATGACAAACAACTCTTGTCAGAACATTATTTTCATTAACTTCATTTTCTTCTGAGATATCCCATCGTGTCCAGTTAAAAAATACACCTTGTATAAGGGGTGAATTTCAGACAAAAGTTGCGCGATTTCTAGGGGGACATGCAGTATCTTAATCGATTTCTTATTCCTTTGCATTTTTATCGAGATACGAAGATTACTTTCAGTTTTTTAAATGGAATGCCTTGAATTTGAATAAAACATTTAATTCTACGTAAAAAGGGGTTACATAAAATAGAGTCTAAAATTGATACTTACTGAAATATTCTCAAACCAAACATCTTACATTAGAAAATACGTTCAATCACCGTAACTTCTAATACAACTTTGTTTACGACGACAGATCATGTTTGTAAACACATTTCTTATTAAATGTTAGACATTATCAGCATGAGATACCTACTAAATTCAGTAAACGTAAAAGTTTTATTGGGAAAGGTATTACTTTTAGTACAATGTTCAGTGACAGTAAAAAATGTGATATCATTGAAAGTAACTACAGTGATAGTAACATTGTTTGACCAGCTTGTTCGGTAAATTGAAAGTCACCCGATCATTTCCTTTAGGGAACACTGATAAATCAAATTTATCGTGAACCACCAACGACAGCCGAAGACTTACGAAAACGTATTATTAATGCATGTGCCGTAATAAACTGCAGAAATACTTGACAATGTGTCAATTGCACTGATTGTAATGTACAACACTTCGACCACCGCTTGAAATAATAATTATTTCCAAAATTATTTTAACTCTATTATTAAACCCTATTTCATGTAACACTTTCTTTACGTAGAATTCGATGTTGTATTCAAATATAGGAGATATATTAGGCATTCTATTTAAAAAACTGAAGATGACGTTCATATCTCGATAAAAAGGTAAAGAAATAAAAAATCGATTAGGGTACTGCAATTTTTGTCTGAAACATTTTTTCATATAGCAAATCATTTATGAGATATTTAAAACTGTCATGTTACGAGACTCATCCTGTATATATATGGTATTATGTAGTATATATGTATATGTTATACATACTCACATGTGCAACATTGTTATAAGTCGTCTCTTCGTAGTTACGCAACAACAATTTTTCAATTTCTTTTAATGGCTTTACTACTTTATAGTATGAACTATATACTTTCAAATACAATGATGTTAAAAAGTAATTTATTGTTTCATTATTTTGTTGATCTCTGTCATATGATTTAGATACATTATGATGTAAATATATAAATGTATACTAGATAAATGTATTACTCAGAATGATATTTTAAATGAAAGTACGTCCTATACTACACACGCTGTAAGCGAAACAAGGAAACTTAAATCAATGCTAAGAATGATTGCTTCAAATATTGATTGCGAAACGTAATGGAAACTAGTTATTGAACTGAAACTAATTACACCAAGAAATTGCTAAACTACAGACAATACGCACAAACTACATATTTACGTCAACTTTGCTGTAGTATCCTTGAACCGTCACTGAATAAACAGCTGCAGATTTTGTAAAACTTTGAAGTATCACGTGAGGCATCACGACTCATCTAATTACATTCGAAATTATCCCTGCCAAGCAACCAGACAACTCCATAGACAACGAGCGTGTATTGGAGTTTCGTAACTTCCAATGAACACAAGTGAAATGCAGTCGTTTATTAATACGTTGAGTACCGTGTAGGCCATCGATGGGCCACGTTTAACTGTCCTAGATGAGACTGATAATTTCGTATAAGAAGAAACATTAGCATGAAATGTTTCATAATATCGTACCTTTTATGCCAGAAGCATAAATGTGCGATTCGGCCAATTGTGGGAATTCACAACTGAATATGAAAAATATTGAAAGTATATTTGTAAAGAAACAACACGTATTCTTTTTATAGGTTGTTTATTACTGAAATTATACTAACAGAAGAAATCTATATTTTAGTTAATATGTGTTAATAGTATCAAATATAAACGGCATCTATGCAATATCGAAGAAATGATTGCTTTATGTTAAAAGAACAATTGTTTTTATTTAAGCACAGTTATTACTTAACACTTAGAAAGTTATTTCATAGAGTTACACATCTCATCTTATCTATACAACGCTATCTATTCATATGTTTCACTCTATCCATGCAAAGCATGTATTCGCGACGGGCTCCGCACAGAGGAATTCTACCCGGAAAGGGATTACTGTTGAATATTTTGATCGTGAAATTACCATTGAAAGACATTATATGAAAACAAACTGTTGTGCCAGACTTTTTGCCCGATTACTGTGTTTTTCAAAAATTCTTCACTACTACAATGTAGGACATTAAAAATTACATAACTTCAAATTTAACTTTTTCTCCATATTCTGTACAGTTTTGCAAATATTCACGATAATATGAAATTCTTATCATTTAACAAATATATAATTCTTTTCATAGTTAAATACTTTATCTGGTTTCTTAAGTTATACAGGGTGACCAGAGGTTTAATATTCAAACTTTACTAAGATGTTCTATAAGATGTTATATAGCAAAAAGTCTATAAATGTTTGTATTGCGATCTTCGCAACGTAAAAAGGCCTCGGCCTGGTGGATTATAACCATAAAATACAAAGTATTCGTTAATCACAATTGGCCGCCAGACCGAAGGAATGTACGCTTCGCACCATCATAAAACCATCCTTGAAGAGACCTACGACCTCAGTCGCTGAGGCTCTTATACATACAAATTGTTTAAACTACCACCACAGCTAGCAACCATCCCATTCCAAATATTCAGTCACCCCCATCACATAACACAATATAGTTTATAAAAGAGCAAACACAATCAAACACGAAAGAGAAGAAAACAGTAAGCAGTAGCGAGTAGGGAGTAAGAACACGAGTAACAGAGTAATATCACAAACGAGTGTCAACTCGTTTGCAACTCAACTAATAGGCCGAGAAGCATAATTATTCAATAACCAGCATCTCCGAAACCGACACAAGCGAGTGAATATGGGCCTTACAAACCCGTGATATTCAATAAGGGAATAACGGTGTAGAGAGACGTAATAGTTCCATTAAAAACATACAATAAAAGTATGAAGATATATAACTTACATATTCATTTCGAAGTGTCATCACCCTTTATCAAAATAAAATTTATATCCGCATGCTATTGAATTTATGGTGAAACGAATTTCATGGCGGTTTTGTCTAATTTCTTCACCGAGTATCACGAACATTATGTATCTCATTTTATCCCATAATAAACTAAAAAAAAAGTGTATTGACGTATATATTTCTCACACTTCACATTTTTATTATAACTTTTTTAATGAAACATTTGTTAGATTCCGATGTTTAGTAGTTTAAAAAGTAATAATTTTACTTTATTACACTTTATACATGAAATCTTACAAGCCTTACTGCAGTATGGTATATATCTAGAATTGTATGGTATGTAGAGATGGTTCTACGACTAACATCGGATATTCGTCGACTTGTTACTATAATTCACCTGACTTAGCATCTACCGATTACCACCTTTTTAGATCTCTATAATATTCCATTTGTAATAAATTTCAAAATTTAACCAAGGTGCAAAATCATTGCAATAAATTTTTTAATTTGAAATGTGTAAACTTAAAAAAAAAGATCGATTTAGAAAATGGGTCACTAGATAGGAAACTGCCCTAAAAGAAGAAAAGAATTATGTTTTGGATTAATATTTAAAAATGTATGTGAAATAATAAAACTTTTTATTAAGACCAAAAATAATTAATTTCTTTCCGGTCTCTCTATTATTTGCTACTATTAAATTTAAATTCTAATGTTTCCTTTAGGTTCTGAGGTCTTACTTTTGGGATAGTGAAAATATGAAAGAATCCAATAGGTGTTTCAGGAGTCGATGAATATGACTTGGGGTTGATGAGTAACAGAATAAAACGTATGACTCAGGGTTTGTGAGTAACAAATTGAAATGTATGCATAATTGTGTAAGAAAAATAACATTTGGGGTTACTAGACGCTAGGTATACAATTTTTCTTTTGTCTTACAAAATATAAAACGTTTCCTATCTTCTTAATCTCACTTATTCAAGTTAGAGTGATATCTAACACATTTATGGACCTTTTACTAAATGACACTTTAGCCTTATTTTTACCTCTAGAACACACTGGCGAAGTTTAAACACTACACCTCTGAACAAGCTGTATACTTTTTACCTAATGTAAGAAAGCATCGAAATGTATATTAGAATTCTACATGGCCTCACAAACCAAAATTCGAAAATGTAGCTGTAGCTCTCACGAACGTGTCTCGCAACCTACTGAATTAATTCAGGTGAGGGGCATAGTTTTGACTCTCGAAGTACTCTTTGTAAAATATAAATGGATTCGACATCGTAAAAATAGCACGTAGTATATTCTAGAAATAGAACCGTAGACCTCCTGGAAAGACGACGTACGTATTTAGATCATCGTAACGTTTCTTCCTAAGACCCTACCAACACTATCGTTCCACCTTCAGTTTCATCAAATATACAGTCGTTCAAATGCGACACCTAGATATTAGCACTGTGTGTGTGTGTGTGTGTGTATGTGTGCGTGCGCGCGCGCGTGTGCATATATATATTTTATATATATATATATATATATATATATATATATATATATATATAGAGACAATATTGATTTTTATGTAAAAAAACTTTTATTTTAATTTATATTTGAAGAAGGCACATCTATACTTCTTTATATCTTTGTATACTTAACACATTGCCGACCGCATACACTCTTCGCGAGCAGCGTTTACAAATTGTAACGTTGAAAAATATAGGATTGTATGTTTGCTACACTTAACATTTTCACTCCTTTACTGTAAAGGATTGCTAATAAACAAGTGTGTGCATAAAATATTTGTTTAGGGAACTACCAATACATCAAAGTTTCATCAATATCGGTGATTATTACTTACAATTAGGGATGTTTCCTTGTAACTTGAAATAATAAAGTAATAATTATCTAATATTGTATATGTAATTCCGACACGACTGTCTTGAACTACTGAGTGATCTAGTGACTGTCTGATCGCCTGAACTTTTCGCTTATTACAATTCAATTAAAATACTTTAGAAGTACTTATTGTCTTGAATGCTGTCGTTGCGAATCCAATCCTTGTATTTTATGGCCTCGGCCCCATCCCCAAAAGGTCAGATCGTCAGCGCTGCGCGGGGATTAAGTTGTTGAGTGGGAGACCAAAACTCCCAATGAAAACTAGGGCCTTGGCCAACGCCCGTTACCCATTTTCCGCGTTTAGAGAGTGTTGCGAGATGCGCCCTTTTTCCGACTCGGTTGTCGGAGTAACGCCGTGAAAGGTGGAGTTCCCTTACTCGTGCGACTTTCGGTGGTCCACGAGGGAGACGTCCACTTCGCCGGGCAACTTAATCGGCCGGCGACTTAATCAATTTTGCAAACTACGAGCTTCAGAAGGAAGCTGATCGAGTCTAGACAAGAACGACCGAGTTGTTCTGTGTAGGACGAGCCTTTGTGTTATTCTTTGTACGACGAGCTTTCGTGTTATTCTGTCTACGACGAGTTTTGATTTTGTTCTGAATTTTCGGAGGACGATTCCTCCTGAGGGAAGCGCGATTTCTCTCTCTACGCCTCGAAGCCCCGATGGGGGTGAAGCACAAAATTTGACATAATTGGTCGACTTTGTCTTCACCCCGTCAGAGATAGAAACGAGGGAAGGGGTACGCGTACCATCGTGCACTTTCCGTGACTAACGCAAAGTCCTCGGTTTTCTCGATGCTTTATGGCAGGGCCTGGCTGGTGTCTCGAGAGTTTAGCCCTAACGGCGCCATGCCACAAGTGCCGAGACTTGACCGTTCGACGCTTCAAAAAGGGCTTCTATTGTTTCGCGTAGTGTTACGACCGTCGAAGTCCTTGTCAAGGTTTACATACCTTGCGTAAGAACTCCGACGGCGTATCCTTGGTAGCATAGATGGGACCTACATCCACGATTGGAAGTAGGCCATTGAAAAGGTTTATTTTATGAATTCTTGGTTTCCGATGTCCACTTTGAAACGTCGATAGACTTACATTTGCAACGCAGATGTATATTCATCGAGCATGTACGAGCACTAATTTAAGTGATGAGAATTATCATTTTCTAAGAAAACTACAAGTGCGATGCATGATGGTATTCGTCTTTTGTTATGACGTAACAGAGAGTAAAGAGGCTTCTTTGCATACTCGTCACTAGATTTACAGAAAAACCCAGTGTAACCGAACCGATCGCTCGTACTAACTTGACTCGAGTCAGCGCAGGTTTATGATACACTAATTGCTATTGAGGTGCAGGAAGAAACTCCAAATTTTCTGCCTTTGTTAGAGATTTTGAAGTGTTCCTGACACTAACAATAAGAAGAAATTAACGAAGAAAACATTAAGACGCGTATTGAAAATCTTTATCTCAATGATAGCGAAGAAACATATTCGTATCATAAACCTGGTCTAACTTAATTATCCTTAACAAATATTTATTGTTACGTACAGAAATCAAAGTAATGTGTTTAATAAAATGTGAAGTAAACAAAATTTTTCTAAAGTATGCTAACGTTTGAAATAGACATTGTAAAATTCACAAATATATCAAGTACATCCATCTTTTTCGTAATATGGAGAGATCCCTTCGATCGGTTGACAAAGTGTTAACAACACGTACTGTTCCGTCGAACAAAGGACAATGAGGTGGTATTTAACGCGAGTATTTCGTTGTCAGTTTATGACGAGCCCGATCCGGGAGGCCTTTCATGCACGGGCACTTTTCTTTATTTTTTATGCCGACGGGCAAATAGAACCTTCGAACAATGAGGCGAAATTTAATTTTCTTCGTCCGAAAGAGCCTAGTCTCGTCATAAACTCGGTTCTTCCGAAGGGTACATCGACAACGGAACTTTCCTCCTCGATCAGGGAAAACCCAGAAGAAGGACCGCGGCATCGCCGGACATCCAAGTACTCGCGTCTGTACAGGTATCGCCCCACTCTTCCTAAACGAAACGCGCCAAGCGCGTACGGAAGGGTGGTCGCCACCTTGAAGAGGCATGTTGATTGGATAATTAGCATTTCGAGCGAAACCAATCAACATGTTTCTTCCAATGTCCTCAAACTTGGAGGGAGAAAAGACGACCACGTCGCGGAGAGTCGTCGAAGAAAAATCCTATTCGTACACCAATCGTAAAAGAGAAAGGTCATTCGCAAACGGTCGGCAAAAATATTCACTAGAGACTCATTCGCAAGTAGTCGTGCGAAACGAGTTATCAGAAAACGAATCACTCCTCAAAACGAGACATCGTTCGGTCTCCATCTGAGCAATCGAGGTTTGAACTATTGTTCCCTGATTAGTTTCACGGAACAACGCGTCACGGGAACCGCGTACCTTCGTCGACAAGGGTGAATCCGAGCCTTACAACCTCGGAAACGGACTACCGCGTGGAAACTCGCGACGCGACGTAACACGTACAGAGAATGAACAAAAGGAAAAAGAATATTAACATCCGCCCATATTAAACAGATAGTTACTAGGTTCATTTTTCTATTTATATTTACAATAATCTTTCTTAGTACGTTGACTCATTTTTGCGGTGTTACATTACATACATGCATAAATTTCACGAAATAATTCATTAGTTTTCAAATAAAATTTTGTTTAATGATAGATGAATTCCTTAATAAGCAAAATTGTCATATCTAGAGTTATGAAAATCCTAGTGTTATTCATGTAAAATCTCTACACCCACAAAAGATCACTGTTTACTGTGCATTTTGAGCAAATACATCATTAGACCATTTTCCTCTAAAATATCCCTAAGAAAGATATATATACACATACATATGTGTACATCTAAAACAGGCCACGTGAATAACTTCTACATTTTTTGAGGTAGGAAACAATGTTTCAGACAAAAGTTGTTTAGGTTCGAGAGGCCCATTACGTGGTGTACATAACTTTTTTTCAGATGAAGATGCTTAAGAGATTTGAAGATCAACTTAATTTTTTTAAACGACATCAAATATTTTTGAACTCCTACAATTGTAGCCCTTCTCGAGACAATTTCAACGACTGTAGTCATTCAAGGTAATTCAATGTCATGAATGTAAAAATGGATGAAAAACAGAAATTCATTATAAATGCTTATGAAATGTAATAGTCTCATAAGTTTCGAGTTACAGAAGTTTAGTCTTAAGCGTTTCGGTGAAGTTTGTTTACGTTTAGATTCACCCAATGGTACGTGTAGTAGAGTGAGTAATAAACAGATATTTCGCTTTGGATTACAAATATTCGTAACACTGTTATTAGTCTAAATCGTGACGCCGAGGAGAATCAGTTTCCTTTTCATAATGCCTTCTTACTCAAAACTAGAAGAAATCGATATGATCTTAGTTTATGGTAAAAGTTGGTAAAGGAGTACGGCTCGCGTTCCGAACGATTGTCACTGGGTTGTTAGGTGCTTGCGGAATTCGACCGTTATCACCAGCCTCGTGACGTCGTTCGGCTTTGGTCCTAATATAAAAGCGCGTGTTTCCCGATTCGCGGTAGACGTGGGTATAGATAGGAGGGCTCGGACATGCCAACGTATGGTTAACGAAGGTAGCCGAAGGAAATGGACCACTAGCGTATAGTTAACGCCATGTGCCACCGGATATCAAGGTATTTGGTATTCGCGAGTCGTAATCGTTGATATACATACCTCGAAAGGTATATCTGTCGTGGGTTTAGCTGGTACGTTACTATACCATTCAGAATAAGTTTAATTGAATATAGACACGAGTATGACTCTATATTACTATATTCTATTATAATTACAAAGACTGATTTGATACGTAAGTGGCTTGAATCTTGCTACGATGAAGTTTTTGACTCGGCAAGAATCTTCCTTCTCGACTTTACGCGGTGAAAGCGCAGAGCAGACGTAGACAGTGTTATCTGATTGACATTTACGAAATACGTACGTGATGTGAGAATACTCGAAGGGGACTGGAACCCGATCTTGCTCGTGTCGATACTCTGACGGACAGAGTAACGTTGTTTTCAGAAACTGAGTTTGAAACTGCCCCCGAGTGTCGAAAATCACGCCCTTTTATACACCGAAAAACTACGATTTTTGGTGGTGGGAAACGTTAGATTTCCGTGGGAATGGAATGCTTGGCTTGGTAACTATCGCGGGGTAGAACACGTACGTAACGAAATGGTCAGTGTATAAGGCAAGCTTGTACAAAGATAGATTTCCTGACCGTATTTGGCCATCTCGTTTTGCTTACACTAATGTGGTAAAAGTATTTAAGGAAACCGTCATTGTAGATAAAAAAAAACAAAAAGAAAAAAAAACAGCGAATAGGAGCCAGAATGGCAAGAAACGAAAATAACGAAACAAATATTTTAGCAGCAGTTGCCGCAAATCCACATGTAAATCCAAGACAGCTTGTTCATGAAAGTGGTATTAGTCAAAGAAGTATCGTACAAATTTTACAACGTAAAAAATTTCACGCTTATCACATATCTCTCCATCAAGAACTGCATGGAACAGATTTTGAATGTCGCGTACGCTTTTGTGAATGGGGATTGCGGAAACTTCAAGATGATAATATAGTTTTTAATAAAATTCTTTTTACTGATGAAGCATCATTCACTCATCATGACCGGATTAACTTACGAAATATACACTACTGGGCTGTAAGAAATCCACAGTGGTTAAGAGAAGTTAATAAAAAAAACTTTGGTCAGTCAACGTCTGATGTAGTATTATGGATAAACGAATCATTGATCCATATTTCATTGATGGAACACTGACACATTGATGGAACGTTGAACACAAACAAAGTATGCACAATTTTTGATAGATATTAACTACCTAATTTATTAGATGTTCCATTAAACGTGCGACAGTTTTTATGGTACCAACACGGCGGTTTTCCAACAGATTCTGCACGGAAAGTTACTAATACTTTGTACAATACATTTCAAAATCGTTGGATTAAACGATCTGGGCATCGAAAATAGCCACCGCGATCGCCAGACCTAACGTCATTAGATGTTTTTTTTTTCATAGGGAAAGTTAAAAGATGTTTATCACGAAGCACCCACTACAAAAGAAGACATGTAGGAACGCATGCAAAGAGCCTGTGCTGCTACTAATCATCACACACTTTACTGGATAACGCAATCAGTGGACGAACGCTTCAGATGCTGTCGTTCTGTGGCTGGTTATCATTTTGAGCATCTGTCGTAGCAGATTATTTTGAATTTAAGCACTTTGTCTACATTGTGAATTGACTCAGTTTGATTTCATTAATAAAGCTGAGAATATCCCATTACGTAAGCATTCACAATGAATTTATATTTCTCATTCTTTTTTACGTTTATCACCTTAAATGACCTTGAATGACTGTAGTCGTTGAAATTTTCTCGAGAAGGGCTACAATCGTAGGAATTCGAAAATACGTAGTACCGTTTAAAAAAAAACTAAGTTGACTTTCAAATCTAAGCACCTCCACCTGAAAAAATGTTATGAACACCAATTAATGGACCCCCCGAAACTAAACAACTTGTGTCTGAAACATTTCTTCCTATCTCATAAAATGTAGAAGTTATTAGGTGGCTTGTTTTAGGTAACACCCTGTATACAGGGTGTCCCAGAACTACTGTAACATCCGGAAATAGGAGTAGCTGAGGTGATTCTGAACAACCTTTTCCTTTACCAAAATGTTGTTTGAAGCTTCGTTTTTGAGTTATTAACGAAAAACACTGGCCAATCACAGCGCCAGAGACCGCGCGCTCAACCACGTATGCACGGCTCTTATACACGGGCGCTCGGTCGGGCTCCCGGCACACGTACTGGCACTGGCACAGCATATCGCGGAAAATGTTGTCATTTTAAATTAAGAATAATGTGAAATTATTCGTTATTCATGAATAACAAACAAATTAGTAAGTCGTTTAATAACTGCGTTCGATACTTTTATTCGTTATCCGAAAGAAGTAAAACGTTTTATTATTTATGAAAAAATGTTTTTTTCTAACACTTTGACGTCTGCACGTGTGATGGAAAACCTTTCGTCTGCAGCCGGTATGTCTCGCGTAGATTCTACTATCCGTTACCAGCCTTTTTCGCACGATCGTTCATATTGTAATTACAATGTACCGTATCAGGGCATGACAATTTTAATAATTCTTACTTGATCCTGTCACCCGATTTACACGAAATTTCGCGGATCTGTATAAATAGATGTAAGCTTTTTTATTACAATAGAAATATTTCTAGGCGACACCAACGTGGAGTCACCGGCATTTCTTCGATAGCTTTGCGTGCGACATCAACGTGGAGTCATTGGACGGCATAGTGTTAACAGCACATTTTCAGGTGAATAAATTGTTTTAAGAAAAACGATTTGTATAACTAGTGTTAGAAAAAAATAATTAAACTTAACCATTCGTCCACGAAATAACCTGCTTCGATGGAAATGGATCGTTAACACTGGATCCTCGGTGTCGATCCTGACCTATCCAGGCAATCCTCAACAGCTGATGTTACGGCTGGGTCGGTGAACTCACTTCACTGCACGATCGATAATTCACTGATCGATAATTTTCAGTGACTTCTTAGAGACTACAGATTTTGTTTATTCTCCGTGCCTTCTTCGTTCGCCGGGATGCACTTCGCGGAACCGAGCAGCGGCATTTCTCGCATTGCCATTGCATTGCGCGAATATAAAAAACATTTCATAATACTCGGCGTTTCTACGTGACATGTTGCTCGTCTAGTTAGCAAAATAAATCTGAGAGCTTAAGCGTTTAGTGGATTCTAGGTGGACGTTCGGTAAGGAAGGGGAATAGTTACAATACAACGGAAAAGAAATGTTTATTGTACTGCCATGAACCGACGTAGAAACTCGTGCCGTTTCAAATAAACATCAAATAAACCGACGGCGCAAAACGTCGCGCCCGGCAAGAATCAAAACCAATACGTCGGAAACCTCTGAGGACTGCCGGGGCCGGGCGTAGCAAGCGTGCGTGTGTGTGTGTATATGATGTGTGCGTGTAAGTGCCTACAAAGTAAGCGAGGCAAGTCGCCGAAAAGGCAAGTGATGGTCTGAATGTGTTGTAAAAATCATCCCGGCGAACAAGCACCAAGCACGGCAGCCTTCCGCCAGAGAGCGCGCCGAAGGCACGGAGAATAAACAAAATTGACAGTCTCTAAGTCACTGAAAATTATCGATCGTGCAGTGAAGTGAGTTCACCGACCCGGCCGTAACATCAGCTGTTGAGGATTGTCTGGATAGGTCAGGATCGACACCGAGGATCCAGTGTTAACGATCCATTTCCATCGAAGCAGGTTATTTCGTGGACGAATGGGTAAATTTAATTATTTTTTTCTAACGCTAGTTATGCATATCGTTTTTCTTAAAACAATTTATTCACCTGAAAATGTGCTGTTAACACTATGACGTCCAATGATACCACGTTGGTATCGCGTAGAAATATTTCTATTGTAATAAAAAAGCTTACATCTATTTATACAGATCCTCGAAAGGGTCTAGCAGGTTAAGGGGGTCAAAAGTGCCCTCCAACCGATTTGGTAGTGCGATACACCATTCGATAGCTTACCAAAAGAAAACATGTGACACCAAGTTTCAACCCTCAAACTCAACCGTGGGGGTAGTTACAGGGTAAATTCTAATTATCAGTTTTTGGACTATTTTCCCTATTTAATGAATCGCAAAACTTCTGAAAAAAATCGGACATATTACACACATGAAGGCACATCTTGGAGAATTTTTTCCGATTTTTTCGTTGCAAATCCTAGCTGTAAAAAATAAAAAACGCAAAAAAATGCGGATATCTTTTGAAAAAGAAATAGCGCTTTTTTAATATTTTTTTAATAGCTGCGTATTAGCATTATCATCATCCTCAATTTTTTTCATATTTTTTGGATTGGTGCGCCGTTGTCAAAAAAATTAAAAACCGATATTTTTAAGGTATTTCGTGTGAAAAAGTAACTTCTACTTCAAATTTTTACATTTTCTGCATAGTGTGTATATCGTGCAACCTCGAACATTTTTACATTTGAAGAAACAGTAAAACAGTATAAATCGGGTGACAGAATCAAGTAAGAATTATTAAAATTTTCATGCCCTGATACGGTACATTGTAATTACAATATGAACGATCGTGCGAAAAAGGCTGGTAACAGATAGTAGAATCTACGCGGGACATACCGGCTGCAGACGAAAGGTTTTCTATCACACGTGCAGACGTCAAAGTGTTAGAAAAAAACATTTTTTCATAAATAATAAAACGTTTTACTTCTTTCGGATAACGAATAAAAGTATCGAACGCAGTTATTAAACGACTTACTAATTTGTTTGTTATTCATGAATAACGAATAATTTCACATTATTCTTAATTTAAAATGACATAACATTTGCCGCGATACCTATGCTGTGCCAGTACGTATGCCAGGAGCCCGACCGAGCGCCCGTGCATAAGAGCCGTGCATACGTGGTTGAGCCCGCGGTCTCTGTGCGCTGTGATTGGCCAGTGTTTTTCGTTAATAACTCAAAAACGAAGCTTCAAACAACATTTTGGTAAAGGAAAAGGTTGTTCAGAATCACCTCAGCTAGCCCCATTTCCGGATGTTACAGTAGTTCTGGGACACCCTGCAGTTTATTGAAATTATGAAAGTATAAATGAAAATACGCGATACGCACGCAGCAGAAGCATGATGAAGACTACGCCGATTACGTCGAAACAGCGAAAGAAGAGGAAAACAAAAGAAATGTGAGACAAAGGATGTTGTGGACGGTTCCACGCATATACACTTACTGACAAAAGTTAAGAAACAACGTAATCCTTTGGTAATTTTGGTATATTTTCTATTTTCTAAGATACATAGGTTGAAACTAGAAATAGGATAATAAGATAACATTCCATACATCAATAAACAATGAGTTTTTTTCGAACATATTTGTACAACGACGACAATTAAATTGAATCGAAGAAATAAGACAAAAGCTACGTGACATAAGTTAAGAAACATATATTGCTTAAATTATATAACCACTTTTAATAAAAACAACGATGTGTAGATGTTTGTAATTTTCATAACAGTCTAATAAGATGTTGGATAACCCTTGGATTTGAGGACTGCATGGCACCTGCGTGGCATTGATTTAATTAAATCGAAATTAATCGAAAAAAACTCAGCCGGTTCTGACCATATTTTCGTGAATTTTTCCATTAATTCTACTTTATTGGTAAAATAATGACGCCACAATTTACGTCCAATGTAATCCCACAGATGTTCAATTGGGTTCAAATCTGGGGATTGACTTGGCCACTTGATTACATTAACATTTTGTTCTGCAAGAAACGCCTTAACTAACATAAAAGAATGTTTGGAATCGTTATCGTGTTGAAATGACCACCCTGATAACACTTTTTCATTGGCAAATGGCAGCATATGATTGTGTAAGATGTCGCGATACACAAATCTATCCATTGTTTCTTTTATTTGTATTAATGGACCGGGGCCGTTACGTGAGAAACAACCCCACACCATTACATTACCGCCACCAAATTTTACTGTCGGTTTTAGGTATTTAACATTAAATCGTTGTCCAGTAAGGCGTCGCACATTATTTTTGGAGTCGTTTCCAAACAGGTTGAACTTACTCTCATCACTCCATAGAATTTTTTACCACTCAGTAGCAGTCCAATTAAGGTGTTCTTTAGCAAACCGCAACCGAGCTGCTCTATTTTTCTTCGACGCAAGTGATTTCTTGCATGCTTTGCGTGAAAAAAGATTATTTTCATCGAAACGACGGTTAACTATCCTGCTACTAATGTTTTCCAGACCTAGTTGATTTTTAATTTCAGAAGCAGTGTAAAATGGATTCGACTTACAAGGAATGTTCGCGAACGGTCCGGCTTCGATTTTGATGAAACTTTGTACACTTATAAAGCAGCCAAAAATAATCGACACGTATTTTTTTTTAGCTGCGGTAACTCGAGTTTAAGGTGTGAAACCAGCCCTTGAAGTTTTGGCTCGAAACGGCTATCTCGAAAACGGAAAGACATACGAAAAAATTGTTGATAGGCGAGGTTAATGGTTTCTTATATAGAATAACATGGTGTTAAAAAATTTAACAAAATACAGTTTGTTTATAACGAAAAAAATTTATTAACTTAATTTTTCATTTTATTGAAATTTTCATAATGACAAAAAATGACGAGCATTTTATTCCAAATCCATTACTATATAACATTTTAAAATTTCCTCTTACAGTTTTGCAGATTTTGATGATTTACATCTTGCGCGCACATCCACTATGGTAGTAGCCGTTTTAACTTCGATTTTAATGAAGCATTGTAGGCTTGCACTAAATTATACAGTAACAAGTAACAAGTAACAAGTAACAATGACAGTAACAAGTTTCTTAACAGCAATGAAAAGATTAATTGTGTTTATTACTCACCTATGACATCGTGGCAAAGGTGGAGCGATTTATAAATTATACCCAAATACATACAGTGTGTATAGCAATTATTCTATGTAGTTTCGACAATAGTGGTACTCGTCGAAAAAATGTTTGAGACATAAAGATTTCTTACACCATACGCATTTAATTATTGCAAGCATTTTGGGTCCGTAGGGTGTTAGAGTAGAATTTTGTCGAACTTTGTTAAAGTGTTAACAAATTAGACAAAAGGACTCAATCTTCACGTAGAAGTTTTAATTCATTATTCATTTATATATTCAAGCGTTATTTTTAAATAATTAATTTGTTTAAATTCAGTTATAAGTTCAAATACTATTATTATTAATTTTTCCACTTGCGTCAATTTTATTCTAATACATACATCAACTTCGCAATTCAATAATACAAACAAATCTACCGAGTTCAAAAGCTGTGTGTGTTCGACGTTCTTCCTTTCAACAACAAAGCTAATCTAGAAAATACTTGTATATTAAATTCAAATTTACGATTTTTCAATAGTCCAGTGGTGAGTAGATTTCCACTTCTCTTCCAATATTATTATATGAAAGATTCGACAAATAATTTCCAGTAGTCATTAGTGACTGTGGAGTATCCCTCATTGGGAACTATTTTATTTTTGTGTGTAAATTTCTTGATTTCGCAAAATTATAATATTTCAAATCCGATACTCCTTAAATAGTCAAAGAAACCGATTGAATTCAATCATACGGGTATAAGATCTTTTATAAAATCTTGAATTAAATTATTCACTACCGTTTATACGTACATAGTTATATTGTCTTTTATTTTATAGAATATATCTAAACATACACATATTCAACTCAGTTTAATTCGTTTAAAAGTTCACCTAGAATCAATCCATCGTAAGAACCCATACGAGATTAGAGAACTTCCGATCTCACAAAACCTTATCCCTTCTACTATTATTATTTTATTTATTGTTCAATTTGGCCATACCCCACGTCGCGTCCGCTTATTACAAAGATACCAATCCACTCGATCACATATACTGCACAATCACACTGACATACGCTACATTTTTACATTACAACACTTCCGAGCATACGCGCGGGTGTAATAACCAAGATAAGACCCGCCAAATTCCAGTGTTATCGATCCATCCTAAGCATATAAAAAGACGGACCTTCAATAAAAAATCAGTATGTTCTTGACCATCAAACTCAGCGTATCTTTCTTTATAAAAACCTCATATCATCATAGCTTTGCGAAGCCTCTTCATTGCAAAATCTTTAAGAAGTAGCTTGTGGCCCAGCAAGACTACGTCTGTTAAGAAAAAATTTAGCCGCATAATCTAGGCGGTTATACCATTGATAAGAATTACTCGCTATAAAAAAACAAAGGAGTCTTGAATCAAGACAACCGATTCAGACTCTCATTTCAAATTTACCAACGGGCAAGATTCTCCATCACACGGGTGTGAGGCACCCGATAAGGACACCTCATATAGGTCCACACCATGACCAAGGCTAAACCCTGACCCATAGTCAAAGGTCCAACCCCCTCCCGTTAAAACCCGAAGATATATATACCGAAATATTGTAGAACGAGCATTATTGAATAGTTTTCCCAATAAAGAACATCCATACTTATTTCGAATATCTCCCACAAGGTTAAGCGAACTTTACCATACGTCGTAAAGTCTCGAACCACCTTTTGAAATAGTTTAATTTATTTCAACCTAATTATCCACGTGACACGGACGTCGTCAATGCAGAGTCGATAGAGACAACATAGTTGCTTCCATCCAATACGTAACACTGTACTGTTGCTTGTTTGCACGTAAAAATACCCAACTTTGAAAATACATATCTAAAGTAGAATTAATATATTTAGTGGCAAAATGTACTTAAATAAACATTAATCATGCAATAAAACAGATAATCATGTGTTATTAAGCAAAAATCTATAATTTTACTTTATGTTAGTAATTTAATGTATTGCAAATCACTAATATTTTTAACTGTGACTTCCAATCAAAAAGAAGAAAATGAAGTAGCAAAGATGCGTAACAAATCTAACGGCAGAAATTATGCGTTTCAAAAATTAATCACTTTGTGTGTGATGGGCTGGCGCATGATAAAAGACAGTTTCTATTGGAAATGGGTTATTAAACAAAAGTAAAGACTGTGATTCTTTTAATAGAACTTTATTAAGCGGCGTGGAAGGACGTCTTAACTGTTTGAATATTATAGAACGAGTGAGAGTGAAAATCCGTAAGGACGTGCAGAAAGTCCACTCCCCACTTAAGAAAAGGAAACTTGGAAAACGTCTGTTTATTTTCCAGGGCCTTAGGTATAAACTGCTACAGGCCTATGGACCCGATGACATCTGGTCCCTTCTATAATATTATTCTAGCAAGCAGGGTTTGTCATTCATAACACAATTCATTTTTGCTTACTAGGTGACGGATTGTTATTAGTAACAATCCAACAGTTTCCATACAAAGAATAGCGGCATGGTAATTCGAGTTATAGAGACAGCGGTGATAAAATTTCAACTTACAGAGTTCGACTTGCATAGCTTGAGCTTCTTTGAATTTGTATTACAAAAATAAAATAATGCATCTGAAATTCGAATTATAAGAGGTTTATATTTCGATTATAGAGGTTTTTACAGCGAAGCGGAATGAACGAGAAAAATCTAAGTCTTATAGAGATTTTTATTTTATCGAGGCTTTACTATATCGATTCAACAATATGTACGACTTGAAGAACAATTCATTGTTCTTCAGTTGAAAAAACAGCGAATTTTCTCCGTTAACTCTACTAGAACTTCTGAGCCTTGAACCACCGCGCGGAAGAGAAGTGGTTCCTCGAACCCATTCGAAAAGTTAACATTTTTAAAGTAATAAAAAATGGATTGGACGAGGTGGACCAGTACCATGATCTCCTCGATTTCTTGATTTAAATTCTTTTGATCTCTTTTATTACATGAAAGTATTGAAGAAACCGAGGAAATATTAGAAGTACCAACCGGGAAATCGAACTTGCAACCTCCGAACAGATACTTTACTACTTTTAACTCTACTTTTATTGCTAGAGTAACTTTTGTTTTTATTTCTTCGCTGTTTTTACTGCTTTTGATAGTTATGGAGACCCAGAAAATAGTTCTAGTTTCACATTTTTCAAATTGGGGGTTCAAGGAACCCCTGTTAGAAATCCTAGGGTAAATTTAAAAGCAGAAGAAAACATTCGACAGGCTACACTACATGTTCCTTCACGCAGACAATTCTATAAATTTTCTGTGAATGTTTATAATTCTCACGTTGTTTATAATGAATTATCCTGGTATATCTACATATGTGCGAGTGAAATTATTTGTGTTGTATTTGAGGTTTGAGAATTAATGAGTGAGCGAGTGAGAAAGAGAGAGAGAGAGAATGTAATAAGTGAGCGAGTTAAAAAGAGAGAGAGAGAGAATGTAATAAGTGAGCGAGTTAGAAGAGATTGAGAAGTTGAGAGTCATCTGGATGAGCGGAAAGGTGACAAAAGAAGAATGCATATTTATAAATAGCATTATTTATATATTATTGTATTATTATATATTAGAATCATATTTTATAAATGGCATGTTTTTTTTTATAAAATGAATGAACGTGTGACGAAATGCCATTAATATTATTTACCTATGTTATAATTAAATAAATATTTATGTGTGCGTGTGTGCGTGTGTGTATGTGAATACAATCGTGCAACCACCGGAGATCCCTCTATACATTGATTACTAAATAATATTAACCCTTTAACTTATGATTTCTTTCGCTGACTATACATCCAATTATTTTACCATTTCACTACTGTATTAGATAAGAAAATCTAATGTATTATAGATTAATTACATTTGGTAATCCTCAGTCTTATAAATGAAAACAAAAGTTAGAAATAAAATTAATTTCTGTTATTAATATAAACTTGCTCTTGTTGCATCTTGTTAGATTGTTACTAATAACAATGCGTCAGCTAGTAAGCAAAAATGAATTGTGTTATGAATGACAAACACTGCTTGTCAGAATAATAGAACGGACCAGATGTCATCGGGTCCATAGGCCTGTAACTGCTTATACCTAAGGCCCTGGAAAATAAATCGACGTTTTCCAGGTCTCCTTTTCTTAAGTGGGCAGCAGACTTTCTGCGCGCCCTTACGGGTTTTGACTCTCGCTTGTTTTACAATATTCAAACCGTTCACGCCGCTAAATAAAGTTCCTTTAAAAGAATCACAGTCTCTCACTTTTGTTTATAACCCATTTATAATACATCTTTATCAGACTCTGTCACAAATCTTATTTATTTTGAACTTCGACAAATACTAGCCCTTTTTTTGCCAAGTTTAACATAAAATAAAAACAATTTATTTAAAATAAACCCTTATGGAGATATATCTGGTATCGCAGGCGTTATTTCGGTGAAGTGTAAATTAAAATTAAATAAATATAATGAATAATTAAATGTAAATAAAAATCTATCTTCAGATATTTATGTAGATGAAATTTTTATCAACTACATAAATAACATAATAAGATGTACGTATTGATTTTTTAAAGAAACGTAATTTTATATATAAAAAACTTTTAAACTTTCCTTATTTGTCATCTGTTCAAAGATATTCTATCTTTTTAAGAAGTATTAAGAAGTACACCATACATATATTATTAATACTTAAAGCGTCAGTTATTTTGTTCCAAACTTTACCTAAACGCAATATTTACGAGTTTTGTAGAAACATGCATTTTTACAAATAAAATAAAATAATTCTTCTAGAACACAAAATTTCTATTCAAAAATTTTACATGATCAAGTAAATTTGTAGATAAAAAAACATTTAAGGGGATCAGGCGTTTTATCGCTAGTCTCCATATTTATGCTTAAAGCGAGTCCAGCGCTTAAGGAGACTTTCTCATCCAAATTTTAAAAAATCAACTTTTTTTCATATTTTTAAAGTATAACATCTTGAGAATGTTCAATAAAAGTTTTAAGATGAAATTCGTAACGGTACAGATTCTGCAATAATAAAAGCGGTCCGAGGGCTAAGATGTAAAAACTTTAAACGCATTATTGTCGAAACACGATTTTTACGCACGATGGATACGCTTATAAAAAAAGTTATGAATCACTTCGAAAAATTCTTGCGGAATTCCTTTTGTTATTGCATCAGCTATCACATGAACCAAAATGGTGAATTTTGGAACACACGTTTTTTTGTTACTAACACTTTTATGCGTAAAATTGATCTCTTTTTTCTACATTTTTTATTAAACTTACATAAAACATTCTATTTTTTATTCTATTTTTTATCTATGGTTAAAGTAGTTTATATTATAGTCATTCATATAAAGTTTAAGAATTTCTTTCATTCTTTCATTTCCGAAAATCCAAATGATGAGTATGATGTCCACCATCTTCACCCCGTATTTTATAAGCAGTGCAGTGAACGCCATCTATAAATGGCACCACAACAAGAACTACAATAATAACACATTTTTCATATACTTGAATAGTATACAAATAAAGGACAAACAATTCTTTTTACAATATGTTGTATACTTTGATAAAAACAAAAAATTTCTAAAAATCACCTATGTTTTAAACGATTTGATGAGAAAGTTCATCTAAAAGTGTTAACTACATGTGTACACGTATATTTTAATTATAAGTGAAATGGAGATTTTTCGTTAATACATCTTTATTAAGAAACGTAAAAGAGAATTTTACATTCACTGATTCAAAGAACTCCTCGCGGATTTAAAGTATGAACATCGAAATAAATTCTTCATTCAACCGTGCCTATATTTTATTTCGATCCATCGAGACCAGATCTGTCCTAATTTCTATGTTACCTAGATGTTACCTAGACCTCGGGCAATTAAGAATAACAACATACGAAAATATTGGGAAATCAGCAAGAAATCGCTGTCTGCATTGATGGTCCATCGTCGTCGTAGTTACCGAAAATAAGTTTAAACGATAATTATTGGCGCACGTTACGTGAATCGATATAGAATTCCGGGGCCTAATTTTAGCATTCACTGGTATGTTGATTCTTGAAAATATTGGCACTGACTTGCATGGCGCTTTAAAACACAATTTCCAAATTTCAACTATATACAGGTAACAGTGAATTTTGTTGAAAGAATTAAGAGACACTTCTGGCTTTGAATAAACGTGAAAACTTTAATCACGAAAATCTAGGTAAAGTTTTCTGAACGTGAAATATTACCGTTTCCAATGAATACAACCATACATTTGTACACTTCTGTCATACATAAACAATGTATCATTTTTCATCTAAATTTATAACATGAGGTAAATTCAAGAGAGATACCACCCTTTTTGGTTAAGAGCCAATAACAAATTTGGTTTTGTACTGATTAAAACGATTTATTTCTTTTTTATTTCAATAACATACTCTGTTTTATAACATACACTACTAGAAACAAAAGTAGTTTTAAATTTTTCTTATGCAAAATCAATAAAAATTTGAAAAAATAACAGATTGGTAAAATAGTGGCTCGCGTGTTTGCTTTTCTGTCTGTGGTGTCACTCCTGAATTTATCTTACATTTATAACATCTATTTAAAATAAACTTTCTTCAATTGGACAAACTTGTACGATACGAATATTGAATAATTATTTTGAAAACTATATTAAAATCGAAGTTTACAAATAGTCGGAATACCTTTTAACAATAAGATTCCAGATTAAGATGTTTTCATATTAAGTTTCAACTGATATACTACATTTGATAAATGTTGATAGTTCTTAATTAGAGCAGAAATTAGCGTAACAAAAGAAACAATTCTTTACCACCCTTCGTTATGTCTGGTCAATTTTTCAAATACACAGCTACAAATTTCTCACATTTTATGCAGAAAGATCGTTAACACTTTCAGAAAACATGAAAACATTATTAAAAAAGAGAAAAAGATCATCATTGGTGAAACATTCTACACAAAAACCTTTATCTTCACGTTTATCCTTTCTAATCCATTCTCCTGTTTCCCAAACATTTCCTTGAACGAATTTCCTTCTTGAATCTTCTTCACCTGTCAGGGTATCCTTCAGCTTCAACAACACAACACACCCTCTGATTATATGTTCAAAACTGAGTCGAAGAATATAATATAAAAAATCAATTACATTGTTAAGTGTATCGATAATATCACTGGTTCAGTATAAACGGATCAGCACCAGTCGCTGTCCATACTTCGAAATTGATCCACTTAATGATTACATAGAAGAAAATCAAACGATTGATTGTGCAGACAATATCGAAGAGATTGTTCTCGCTAGGCACACCGAATAACAAATCACGAAGAGCTGGTGCATCAACCAAGAAACCTTCTCTGCAGATCTCCTGATCGGATGTCGTATCGTTCGTTTCAATCGTCATTTTCGTTTCAGAAACTTGGAACCCACAGTTCGTCCGTTCAGTACCTTTCAGTTCCTGTATCCAATCGTCGATTATATTGAAGATCGAATAAACTTCACCCATGTTTCTGGTCGGTCGATACGCGGTAATTCGTCGGAAAGCTATCATCCGCACAACCGACGAATAACTGGTTTGGTTAATTCATGCTATGTAGTGGTTCCTAGTGTGAATGCCAACTTTGATGTACCTTTGGTTACCTAACCGTTCTAGAATACGTCATAAGTTAAAAGTGCCTGTGAAACGTTACGAAACTGCTGCGTACATTGATGCACAACTAACCAGTTAGTTTTGACGTTTCATTTCACTAACCAAAAGCCAGTTCAGACGATGCGTCCTTTCCGTGATACATGCCGAAGCTGCGATCATATAACGGGTTCCATGTCACGTATAAAAAGAAAATGAAGATGGAGGTATACAAATTAATTTGTAGTCTTTGTCTCGTGGATTTGTTATTTATCTAAAAAAAAAAAACAAAGTACAGTTCAGTCTTGGAAATAATCTCTAGCACTTGCAGTACATATATTCCATTTTTCAAGTAGTTGGCGAATTCCCTTTCGAAAATGTATGGCGGTTTCTAACGTGTAAAGTCAGCAATGCTATTATTGACAGAATTGACGTCTGATGGAGTTAAGTTTGGGGAATAAACCACATGAGGCAGAACTTCCCATTCCAAAGACCACAAGATTTCTTTACTTGATTTTACTGCATAAGGCCGTGCGTTATTGTGCAGTAATATTGCATGCAGCGTTCCACTGTCAGTATGCAAACTTTTTTCGTCGGCTGTGTCACTCAAACGCATCAATTGTTCTTGGTAATGTTCAGAATTGATTATTTCACCGGGTTTGAGCAATTCATATTAGACTATAAAATACCTTTAACATCCCACCAGATACATAACAACAATTTTTAGTTGTGAATGTTAGGTTTCGCAGTTGATGTTGAAGGTTCACCAGGATACACCCACGATTTTCTCCTCTTAGGGTTATCATACATCATCCACTTCTCATCACCAGTCACGATTTTATACAGAAAATCCTTTCTTTTAAATCTTGACAGCAGAGCCACTGCTGTGTCATAGCGTCTCGCCTTGTTTTCTTGACTGAGCACGTGTGGAATTCAATAGCTAATCTTCTTCCCAGTTAATGCAAACGATTAGAAACCGCTTGTTGGATAATTCCAAATTGTTCAGCAAACTCTGCTTGTGTTTGACAAGAATTTTCTTGTAATAATTAATCCAGTTCTTCGTTTTCAACTTTCTTTGGCTTTCCAGGACGTTCTTGGTCGGAAAGATCAAAATTGCTATTCAGAAATCTCTGGTACTACTTCTTACATTGACTGTACGCCATAGCAATGTTTTCCACTGTTTCGTAGATTATGTCATTAGTCACATCAGGTCCGATAGTGTTTTGTTTTGCTAATAGAAGCAACTTCAGAACTTTAACACAGCAGGAAAAAAGATTCAATTCAAAGTAAAGTTACAGCTAAGTAATCGCAAAGGCCACGAATTAGTTTGTACATCTAATAAATTGTAGAATGGTGTATCAACGGGATCACGGAAGTTTTTCAAATATAAAATTGGTTGAGCTCGCTGATGTACTATACGCATATTTTAAAGTCTTTATTTAGAAAGGGCGTATCTCAGGATATTATGAATAAGCGATACAATTATCTGACTTCGACTACTCGAATTCTTCGACTTTTTACACTGTTCTTTAATCATACACTTTTTCTTGATTTTTCATACATAGAGTGACCTATGCCCAGTGAATAAACACCTCCAATGAATGAACGTTACTCATATTATACGAAAAATAGACACCTATCACGCTTTTTTCACGTTGAGATTTGCACAATAGTTCCAGTGGAAATCCACAGATGTCTTATAAAAATGATCTTCTTTTTCCCTATAATTTATACGGCAGCACATTCCCTTTATTCAATAGGTGTCCTCACAGCGTCCCACACGTTCAAGGTAAGCTTATTATTTGACATCTACAGTTTATATTTTGAAATGGTTCTATGATAAATTTGTTCTTATAATTACATTATTTAGATGTTGCTTTGATGAAAAGTATCGTATGAATAATAGATTTTTAAGAATTCGTCAATTTTGTTGGGCACTCGTGCATTAGATGAGAGATAGCAGTGAATACCAATTCACAACACAAAATTTTTTTACTGGCAAACGTAGATATTTCTTATTTTACAAAATTTGTACTGTTATTTTGTCTCAAAATTGCTGGATATCCATTTTATGCTTTAGCGCTGCTTAAAAATATCTCCTACCCGTAAACGGATCGAAAATTTTGATAAAAAATACATACTTGTTCATTCATTGACGAGCTCTTTAAAAATGCTTCACCAATGAAAAGTTTCTGTTAATGAAGCATCACGTGTATATAATATACCCAAGGGGACTTTGCATGATAAAGTAAAGAATAAAGTACCAATGAAGAGAAAGATAGAGCCGACTACACTTCTCACAGATGTAGAGAAGTGGATTAGGTAGGATTAGTAAGGCCAAGTCGGGATTCCCTACACACCTACAGGATGTCAAAGATTCGATTCAAAAGGTCTTAATAGAATATCACAGGAAAAATCCATTCAGTGATAACAGGCTGGACGACAAATAGTTATCTTTATCCTTAAAAACACATCTGGAAATCGTTAAGAGAAATCCGAAAGCAATCTCGAAAGCTCGGGCATCTGTTACCAAAGAAAACCTTGTACAGTGGTTCACAAATTTGAAGCACTTTTTGGAAGATAGGAATTGTGTTGATATATTTCAATATGGTAGGAGATTGTTAAAAACAAACATTTTTTTCATAAGTAATAAAACGCTTTATTCATTTTGGATAACGAATAATTCCACATTATTCTTAATTTAAGACAATATAACATTTGCCGCGATACTCATACTGTACCAATGCGTTTGCTTACGATCACGACCGAGCACGGCAATTAAGAGCCACGCTCGCGTGATTGAGCGCCCGTAGAATGCGCGCACTGATTGGCCAGTGTTTTTCGTTAATAATTCAAAAACAAAGCTTCGATAAACATTTTGGTAAAGGAAAAAGTTGTTCAAAGTCACCTCAGCAACCTCCCCATTTCCGAGAGTAACAGATGTTATGAGACACCGTGTATAGAAGTGTAGTACGCATGTAGTGTTATAAACGCTTAACCTTCCTAACACCAGACCCAAAATTTACATTTAATACACTCTTTTTGTGCTAATTTTTGCAAAACATACATATGAATAAATTAGATAAAAGAGTAAATATGTTACACTACACTGAAGTATAAATTTATTGTTTATAGTCAATAAAAAGTATATTTATAGTTAATACATTGTATATTGTCAATACAAAGAATTATGCTTAGGGTACACCTGTACTCTGCTCGATATTATGAAGGTTAATAAAATTCTTCAGAATGAGCTTCCGTTTTTTGAGATATTTTAATTTTTAAAATTTTTAGAAAGTTTGCATCTCAGGTACATAGCACATGTATCCAAGAAAGTGCTGTAACTATGATGATATAGTACTTGCTTTTGCCACCATAATTATTTAAAATAGAATAAGCTACTCCAAATCATAATTAGTATATGTAGTAATAACTTACCTTCTAAATACAAAAATAAACTACTTATGATAAGCTACTAATACTAAACAATATAAAGACTGAAAATTAATTCTACATATTTTTTATTAGTATTACTCTTACATGTAATTGCTACTATTATCACATACTACTGTTATATTTTCATTTACATATTTACATGCTAATATTCTACATATAAGTGCATTTCCATAAATAGATTTTCCTAACATGTGTTCCTACAACAAATAAGTATTAAAGTATAAAACGAAAATGTTAATTAAGCTTAATAATAATATCTCTAAACAAATTACATATCACAACAGTAGATTAGGCTCTGAAGACTAAGCAGGCGCTACAATAATACACTGTGATATTAAGTTAAGTGCATTTACATATCTAGAAATCTAAATGTATAAATATAAACAATATAGTTCAATTAGTATGAATAAAGAGTTTATATGAAAAAACATTTGCTTTCAATGCTGCTGGGTTTTAGATCTTATTAGAGTACGAAGTGTTATTTTTGTTTTTTCTTTTGTCTTTCATTCGTTTCTCTTTGTTTTAAAAAATTTCAATTGCAGAAATATTATTATCATATTATCTAATTGTGTATTACACAATTAACCATTATTTTTGGCAGATATAATAATTACAGACACTTATTGTAAATCGAAGGGCTGTAAATCCAATTGTTGGAATACAGAGAATTTTGTCGAATAGCAACACGTGTAATAATTGTGTTCTGTTTTATCAATTATGATTGTAAACATGTTAACATTCTATGCACTAATGCAATTATCTATCATGAATCTATTTAAATGAATCCCTTTCATGTCTGGAATTTGTTGAAGTGTCAAAGTAGGCTTTCTAATACCTTATAATACTGTATGTGTGTGTGTGTATGCCATTCAGTAAGAAGCATTTGAAGTGCAATGGTATTGTGTTCCACAAGGAACTATAACTGAACGTAAAATTTTTATATAAGTGGAAAATCAACTTATATGTTTTAGAAAGGAATTACACCGTATATTGTAAATTCATGTTAAAAGTGTTACATATTTATATTATATACCTACAAATGTAAATACACTATTATTTCATAATTCGGTTATTAATACAACCGAATTGGTGTTTTTCATATTTCGGTTATTATTACATAATAATAGATATTGTAAAGAAAATTGTAAAGCATTAAAATATTATCCAGTTCTTATAATTATTATGTTCACATAGTTATCAAATTTAGTTGTTGTTCCATTAAAGATTTAACATTTAAATTTTGTGATTTATTTAAATAATTCTTCATAATCGCAAACAGAGGCATTTTAGGGCTCCACGGGTAGCAATACTGTCTAAATTCTTCAAGTATCCACGCAACATCGCCAAAAACAACACAATTTTCTTGCCAATCCAATATTTTCGTATCTAATCGATGAAAGCCATACTGTCGAAGTCGTAAATTAAAGCATTAAGAGGCGACACCTATTAATGTAGCTGCAATCAAGGCTGTCCATCATTTGTGTGTTAATATCTAAAATTTCTAAAAAACTTTCATTTAACACACACGATATTATTATATCATATAATATACCTTTTAATATAATAAACAGCAGTATAAATGCTATATTACTCCTCAAATTAAGTTAATATTAGCACAGTAAGGATATTAAACCTTTAAATTAACCTTCCAAATCGATTCAATCTTAATGTTAACATTGATTTCCCCAATCGGAAAGTTATTATAAGCTAAAATTATAAATAATACTTCATTTAGTAGCTTCTATACAAAATAAGAATTGTATGAAACTTTTACATATAAAAATGTAATAACTACAAATTTTTAATTTTTTGGATATTGGAAACCATTACTACTTAGCAATTTTTTGCTAACTTTTCTTAATGGTATAATACCAATATATTTCCAATTGATTTCCTCCTCATCCCTCTAATTACAAAATTCTTTACATAATACACCTATTTTTTTTGGATATTAGTCAAACTGGTGAATTAGATCAAGGCTAATTTCACAGTTAATCGTAACAAATATGCTTTATGTGTAAAATCATTATTCCAGTAACAAATATAAGAATAATGAAAAAGTATACAATCCAGATCATGATATAACTAGGTCATAAATTAAAGTTCCAAGAATCAGCACTGATTGATATTGCAACTTTCAGAACCGTACGGTCTACTGCGTTTTAAGGTTCCAACAATAAATGGTAACATACCAACATATTGGAAAATATATAAATATTAGTTACTATCTGAAATATTTGAAATTTTTCTCTGTGTCCGCAAATATACAATCCTTTTGTATTTTCTATCCGTGTATACCACAGGCAGGTAAATTAAAGTGTTAAACCCTTAACAGAATCTTTACTTGTAACGTAATTGTATTGTATCTTAGTTCTATACTTGCACAGATCAAACGCAATAATAGGAACAATTAAATAATTTAAATGTATATTAATAACACATCCATCACAATCACTTGACCTAGCGTCATTGAATTACCATTTATTTCATTTACTAAAAAACTTTTTAAATGGCAGAATTTTCAAGAGTACAGATCATTTAAAGTTCAATTTTTAAATACAACAGATAAGAACTTTTTCGGAAAGGGGATTATTAAGGTAAGAGAAAAATGGTAAATAGTCTTCGTAAACAACGACTGATTTACGATACTTAAATGTAAATACTATTATTTTTGCATCGAAACTAGGCTTCTGATAACCTAATATCACACAAGATAATACATTGACACTGAACAAAGTTCTTCTTACGATCTTGACCATGGGCAAATTCTTAGTTTTTTCTGTATTTCCATTAATTTGTTTGTCCTGGCAATTAAAACAAACTTACTTCAACGCCTAATGGATTTCACGATCTCGTTATTTCGTGACCTGGACTATAAATACTATAGTAATATATAATATATACTATATAAGTATATTATATAAATAAAAATCATAATGCAACAGTAATATATCCACTACTTTGAACCCAATACTTCACACATACCGGAGCAGTGTAGTAAAACGAATCTACGGCGTAAATATTTATCCTATCGTAAGTGCTTATAATCAGAAAGCGAAAGATCTACAGATAAAGAACCAACTATAGTCGTTGAGTTGTAGTCGTAGTGTAGACACGTTTTAGAAAATCCAAAAGTTATTGTGAGCAGAGACATTTGGAAGGAAAGTATCAGCGTATTGTGAGTATTAACAATATTATTACGGAATTTGGGTAAAGTACAATACTAGTTTTGATTTATTTTAAAGAATCGCTCGTTTTCAGCCAACATGGGCAAGTTTAGAAGAGATGATGATTTACGAAAAAGAATAGTCAACATCAAGGAAGATTACTCTGGCGTAAACTCCGAAGAAAACGAAATTGAATTGTATCAAGGCCAAAATGAACGATATTTGCATTAAGTGCAAGAAGATTATTTGAAGAAAATGTATACACAAAATTCAAATGTGCCTACATGCAAAAAATACGCTGAATAACTATAATATCTATTATTAACATTGTATAACTAAATTGTTTATAAATTAAATAAACTGATTTGTTTTTTTTAAATACACATTTTCTTTTACCCATTAATTTGATGGGTGTAAGACTTTCTTTCTGAAGACGATTAATAAAGACGAATATACACATATCAGCGAACACAATGGCAAATGTTCTAATTGGAATTATTAAAAAATTATACGAAAGATGCACAAATAGAATAAATGATATGATTAAGACAAAGTCAGACCACTCAAAATATTAAATTTTCACCAAGTTTATGACATTTTTATATCATTTTTAACAATACATTTGTTACGTACGCGTTCTATCCAAAACGTACGGCGCCTAGTGTTTAGTCTAGCACGCACCCCCGATAGTCACCAAGCCAAGAGATGGGCGAGCGCATTCCATTCCCAAGGAAATCTAACGTTCCCCACCACTAAAAACCGTAGTTTTTCGGTGTATAAAAGAGCATGATTTTCGACACTCGTGGGCAGTCTCGAACTCAGTTTCTGAACACAACGTTACTCTGTCCGTCAGAGTATTGATACTGTAGTAAACTTCATTGTAGCAAGATTCAAGTGACTTGCGTATCAAATCATTCCTTGTATTTATAATAGAATATAGTAATATAGAGTCATACTCGTGTCTATATTCAATTAAACCTATTCTGAATGGTATAGCAACGTACCAGCTAAACCCACGATAGATATACCGTTACCGATCGAGGTATATCAACGATTACGACTCGCGAATACCAAATATCTTGATATCCGGTGGCACGCAACGATAACTATACGTTAAATGGTCCATCTCCTTCGACTACCTTCGTTAACCATACGTTGGCATGTCCGAGCCTTCCTATCTCATCTACGACACACTGTCCGGTGGCACGCGGTGTTAACCATACGCCGAATAATCCATCTCCTTCGGCTACCTTCGTTAACCATACGTTGGCCTGTCCGAGCCCTCCTATCTATACCCACGTCTACCGCTAACCGGGAATAACGCGCGCTTTTATATTAGGACCAAACCCGAACAACGTCACGAGGCTGGTGATAGCGGTCCAGTTCCGCGAGCACCTAACTACCTACTGACAATTGTTCGGAACGCGAGCCGTACCCTTTTAACACATTATATAATAATACTAGTGTTCCGCAGTGGGCTCGAGGAGGCAACCCCTTCAATAAAATCAATTTTGTCAACGTTCCTGAAGGCGGCTGGCAATTTGTACCAAGGACAACATTTGGCGCACAGATTGCTAGCACGTTTGTGACACGCAAGTTAGTACGGCTGTTTTTGAGGGTTAATTTATTTTAAGCTTATAAATCTTACAAATTGTAAATCTCCTCGTTTTTTCCTTCTACGACCTCAACAGTCAATTGCATGTGTCATAAACGTGAGTTTTCAAAGGGCCTCGAGACCGGGCCCAGTGGCCATCGACCAGGTCAGGTCTCGCGACCCAAGCCTGGCGGAAATTCCGCCACGCTATCATATTTTAAAACACTGTTACCACCTCCACACGGCATCTCCTAGTCCGCACGGACTGCGTTAAGGGCGCAATAGGTTGATGTCAAAGTACGAACCGCTTGATTGGCTGACATCATCACCAATCAAGAAAACGTATTTTCTCCCCAAATTTTCCTCATCTTCAAAAACTCTTTGGAGAATCGAGCACTTCCAGTATTAACATTTCCACGACCAGAAACACTTTAATCAGACTCCGAAGTATCCGTCCTTACGCGAGGTGTGAACCCAATATTCCACCCGATACTTCGTCATTTAATCGAGCTCACTGATATCCTATCCACTAACATCTTAATCACTCCTTGTCTCCGTAACGAGTCACAAGGAGAAACAGAACAATAATTACCGCGGTGCGACCCTGTCGAAGCCGGGGTTTACGACCTCGGTTTGTATCGTCGGCACTGACCGCATATTCATCGCGAAGGCGGGGCAAATTAATTTTTCTAACCGGATTAGAAATGATCGGTTACCCCGCATAAAAGAACAACTAGTATAATAATAATAATAATAATAATAATAATAATAATAATAATAATAATATATATATATGCTCAACCTAAATTTGTGTACGTTCTTTAATGGCAAAACTGAAAATTTGTAATATAACGTAGGTGGCCCAAGACTTTTGACCTAACAATTATATTGTATATAGGGTCATCTAACTTATATGCCTAATTCTTTTTTCTTAATAAAACAAACTGTTTAGAATTTTGTCAAGTTTTTTTTTTTGTTTTTACAATTATAACCATTACAATTATACATGGAATAAAACATCATTCAAATGTGCACCACAACTGCGTCTGCAGACTTTAATTCGATTATCGAAATTTTCAACGATTTTTCGACATGTTGCTGGAATTATTTCACAAATTGTAATTCGAATGTTGTTCTTTATGTCATTAATTATTTCTAGCTTGTTGTAAACTTGACCTTTCCAAAACCCCATAAATAAAACCTAATAGTATTAAATCGCATGATCTTAGAGACCAATTGAAATCTGTATTTCGTGAAATTACACATTGACGAAATTTCGATTCGCAAAAATCGAATGCCTTCTCGAGTTGTATGATACGTATCATCGTCTTACTAGATGTAGACATCGGACACATCAATATGATTTAATTTCGACTATAAAAAGTTACTCAACATTGATTGCTATTGCTCAGCATTTACACTAAACAGTGACTTTTTATGGGTGTAAAGATTTTTTATGAATAATACGAGAGTTTTCATTACCCCTGATACGATAATTTTGCCTATTAACGTCCATTCATTGTGAAATGAGCTTCATCTCTAAACAAAATTTTGCATGAAAACAATGGAACAAAGAACGCTCGCTTTTATGATAAATTTGAACGATATAAATATGTTGCTGTAATGTATACTTGTCCATGGTTAAAATGTATTACCTTGTACTGAAGGAAAACATCTTATGTCATTTGAAAAGTCATGACATGTAAACATTATATAGTACTGACAATTAGGTGGCGTAATTGGATTACCCTGTACTTCTGGTATAAAAATTATTTAACAGAAAAATTACATAGATATGAAAAGGTACATTAACCCGCAGAAAACATCTGACGTTATTTAAATCATCTAGCGCAAACTCACTTGGAAAAATTGTTTAGGACGTTGACACTGAATCATTCCTATAAATAAAAAAGCCAACTGAGTGCATTCTAGGATCCCGAATGTTCCTAAAATAACAGGAATTTCGGCGAGACAAAATGGAATGACACCTATAGGCCGGTTGCAAGCTATAGAAAACAGCCTTACTTGGCAATAAACAGATATGCTAACAAAGAAACATCTCTTAGTAATAATTGGAGATGGTGTGCAAAATCAGTAGCAGTGATATATCATAGTGATCGCAAAATCAATGATTTAACCTTATTCGCAACCATGATCTGCCCTCTATACTCAATTCTCGATCTTTAAAAAGAAAAAACACACTCAATATGATTTGAGAGTGAATTACATTACTATTCGTGCTTTTAAAAATCAGTAGAAAAAAAATGAAATTATAAAAAAGGGTTTGCTGTAATTGTACATCTAAATTAGAATAAATGATAATAAAAGGATCTATAAATTTATGATTGTATGTTTCTTTATTGTATCTCCAAAGTTTAGTTTTAATGACAATATTAATTCATACGCATTAAATATTATAATTATATTAATTATTAGTAAGTAATACCACAAATATTTATTTATGAATGCAAAAAGTATCTATGTATTTGTGTCAATGACTATGAAAGTGAGAGAAGTCATATCTTTTTCATGAAAAAAGTCTTGCATATTAGTATAATATAGATGGATATAACAGCAAAAAATATTAAAAATTGCATTTCATCAAGATTTAGACTTATACAAGTTTTCATAGTAATTTTCTTGATCAATCAGAAAGGATTTCGGAAAATCATGAACCACTGCGAAAAGTTACCATGATTAGGACTGAATGTGATCGAATCATTTTGATTTCTTTTTTCATTAATCATCCACATTGAAAAAGATTTGTATTAATTTTGGACTTTCTTGGTGTTTAATCATTATTCCTTAATTTATAACTACATAGCAAATTTCTGTCTGTACTATAATTGTTTTTCCTATGTGTTATAATTTCTGTGCAAGAAAACGCTATGCCACGCAGAATTTTTCTCTAATGTTTATAATTGCTCCACGCACACGTGGCTTTGCAAGGAATGATCCAAGTCTTCTGATAAATAAAATAAATAAATAACGAGATATAAGCTGTATCCTATTTAAACTGTTTATTTATAAAACTATTTGATAGTACGTTCAAAATTTCACCGTACACTATAATGCAAGTAGAATATACCAAAACACGTTTCGTCAAGTACACTGGTTCTAACATAAAATACTTTATAATAAAACCAGGTTTTCTAAAACTTCCTTTTTAGTCCAATTTTCAAATTTAAAGCGCAAATAAAATAAAAACGAAAATAAAACATTTTCTTAGATACACTACATTCGTCTTAACCTTCTATAACTCGATTTTTTTTGTTCATGAAAAGAAAAATCACAAGTCATTACAACTTTACATTTTAGTAAAGGAAGAAAAAATTTATAATTATTATAAGGATAATAATTATTAACAATGTAATGCAATAGTGAAACAGTAAAAAAATGAAATGAGAGTTATAAAATACAGATAGATATAATCTGAACAAATTATTTTAGTGCCTTTTTTCATAAAATCTGAACAAATTTATCGACTAAAAGTCGCCATATTTTTTCAGAAAACTCTTCAGTTACCTGATAAATGGAAAAGGGTGATCCAAAATAATGGAGATTATTCTGAACATTAAAAGTATGTTAATTTTTTAAATAAATATTGAAGTTTGTAAAAAAGTTACCATATTAATTGCACACATAATAGATAAGTACATGGTAGGTAACTTTCAAGTCACATGGTGCATAGCCGGTTAATAAATTTAAAAAGAAAAAAAAAAGCTTACACAATTCCTATTGTGTACGTAAGTACTCACACAATTTCTATTGAAACACTATTTCTCATAAAAATTTTAATATCTCACAATACTACTATTATGGTACAGCTTTCTACCTAACCTCTAAATTACTTTTAAAGCTTTTTTCAAAACAATTTCTAATTCAGATCAAGAAAATTTCTCTATAAACTGCCCCCGTACACTCTTTAGTCAATCTTCAGTGTCATAGCCTTGACCTTAACTTTTAAAATTGCTCCTACATAGAAAGAATTTCGCGTTTTAAGCCTTTGAAAGAGGTGTCTATAGCATGTGTACATACGTGTTGTAACCCTTAGCCATTTTCTCTATGAATAGGGCTCACCCACTTTGAATACAACACTGGTTCATGGTTACGTACAGTATATTTATCATGTCAAGGCTATCAAATGATATCAGCCGGCAAAGTCAAGCATTTTCAACTGAAAGAAAATGTCTCCTTGACTCGACAGAAGGAAAACGCAGTGTTCGAATCCTAAAGATTTGATCGTCTCCATTATCGGGACTCCATCTACTCTTTAGTTACGCTCAAGAGTAAGTATTGACTTGAGACAATTACAAGATAAAGAATTTGGTCGAAAATAAATTATCAATTTACAGCTTAATACTTGGTTATTAGTTGTACTCGAAGCAAAAAAAGAACTAAACATTATTCTTATTAATGGAAAAAAAAGAAAAGAAAAGAAAAAAAGCAGTAACGTGATAACCTGCTATATCAGCCAGAATCATACGGCAGGAGAGTACCACGTTTTTTCAAACAAATGCCGCATTATGCTTTTCATTCGTTTCTCCATTGTTTATTGTGCCAGTTGTAAACGGTCGTCTGACTAAATAATTGCAAAATGAGATAAACAACGGTAGCTGAACGTGAACTCGTAATTCATCGTTCTAATAATAATAAATCATATAGAGATATTGCTAAGACGTTAAATAAAAGTCGTTCTACCATACAATACAAAATAAAATGCTACAAAGAGGAAAACCGTTTAAGAAACAAAATAAAAATCAACCCGCAGAAGAAATTGACCGAAGCTGATGAGAGATAACTACTTCGCAAGGTAAAAAAAAAATTAATTACCCCGGCCATTGGAATTAACATTGAACAATATCTGAGAAAATGTTAGAAGAATTTTAAGAAAAAATAAATATAATGGCCATACAGCCCGGCCAAAGCCACCTGTAAATGCCAAGAATAGAAAACTTTGGCACTGAAATAAAAATTGGAAGAGACTGGAATTCATTAAACGTTATATTAATAAAGACTATAGTTTTTGGAAGAACGTCATGTTTATAGATGAAAGTAAAATTAAATTGTTCGAAAATGATGGTAAAATAAAAATTTAGCGGACACCAAGTCAAAAGTGGAAAGTACAAAATTTAAATCCGACAATCAAACGCGGCAGAAGCAACGTTATGGTGTGGGGCTATGTTTCAGCAGTAGGAATTGAAAATTTGGAATTTATTGCGGGAAACATGGATAAATGGTCTTATTTAAGTATTTTGAAAACTCGTTTGAAAGAAAGTGCATAAAATTTAAGATTTACAACGATACTGACCCGAAAACGCACAAAAATCGTTCAAAAATGACTGTTGTACAATTGCCCAAAAGTTATTCACACACCACCTCAACCACCTGATGTAAATATAATGGAGCATGTTTAGTGTGAATTGAAAATACAAGTAAATAAGCGTGAAAAATCAAGTAAAAAGCAATTAAAAGCAAGAACACAGGCAGCGTGGGAAAATACTGAACCAAGTTTTTTTAGAAAAGTTAGTTCGATCTATGCCACAACGATTTCAAAAGGTAATAGATAATAATGATTATTCTTCTAAGTATTGAAATAACTTTTCATATTAGATTTGTATATGTTTCATGTATTTGATTCGTTATATTTTCTTATACAATTTTGAGTGTGAGTGTACAAATTTATGATCTCAATTTGTGGCTGAAGCTCTTAGTACATTATTCCCTTCCAATTCCACCGTACACACAACATAATATTTTTGGTGTGTAAACCAAGCTTGGAAATTGTTAATACAATTGATCCTGACTCAGTTTAATGTCTTTTTTGTGCAACATTACTGTAAGTGATCCATTTTTCATCATCTATGACAAACCACTTTAAAAATGATTCGCTTTCGTAATGTTTCAGTAGTGAATCACAAGCCGAAATTCTGTCCGTTAAATTTCTTTGAGACAAATTGTGTAGAACCCAAACAGCATATCTGGAAATCATTTTAAGTTGATGTAAGTGATTCTCAACGTTAGATTTAGATATTTTTAATATTACAATAATCTTTCTAGTTATGTAGTGTGGATTAATTTCAATTAGAGCCGATATGTGGTTATTATTTATCTCAACAAACTGCTTCTCATCGCTTAAAGTAGAATCTCCATTACGAAATTTCATAAACCAGCTTTGCACCATTCTTAAATTTACAACACTATCACCATGCACATTATAAATCTTTTTTTGTCATTTGTGTGGCACTTTCCCTTTTCGAAAATAAAAAAGCATAATCTCTCGATAATACGGTCTTTTTGTCACTCATTTTAACAATAGGATTAATCCAAAAAAATTCAATCCAAATGGGATATTTATCTTTTACCTAACTTTCTAAACTGTCAACAATTAATGTACGATTACATTTCAGAGATTAGGAACATTGTTGTGTCACTGAAAAGTAAAAGAGTACCACCTACTGCGAAAAACGACATTACTTACTCTAGCATATGCTGTATTTAATAGATCCTTACTTTTATGTAAATAAATTATCTTCTAACATTGTTAATGTTGTGGTAATACATCTGATGTAGCTAGAAATGTAAACATCCCGGCAGTTCGTAATATTTACATGAAATATCGGTAATCAGTCTTCATCGATTGCTAAATCAAGTAGCAGTGTAATCGTCAAAATGAGGTTTTCTTTTGAAGAGCAAAAGAATACGATCCTCATTTATGGAAAAATGCGTCGATTTATGAAGAACTAAGACAATAAGACATGCACGTGATGCAGTGATATGAAGATTGCTAGTTTCCATTAACACAAACAGTCACCATTTCGAACATTTTCTGTAATGTCAGAAATATTTATTTTACTACCATATTTGACCTTGCATGACCTGAAGGTCAACGATAACTTGTTGAAGTCGTCTCAACACCGGTTATCACATTGCGACAAGAAAACACATAATATTCTATTTAAAAAAATAGAGATGAAATGAAACGAAATCTCCTCAATACCTCCACCCACGCAAAAAATGTTTATACCACAATACGACTGTGCAAGTTTTATGTATAACATTTTTTCATATTATTACAAATAATAGCAATATCCAAGGTGAACATAGTTATTGCTCCATCTTGTATAATAACTAATTTCACTTGAAATTTTAAAATGACACCTACTAGCGTAAAACAAAAAAATGTAGTCCAGAAACTTTTTCAATATACCGTGTATATTTCCATAAATATCCACAGTCTACTTATCAATAACTTGTTTTCGTGTTTTACTAATAACTACGAAGTCGATTTACTCGATAAATATAAAACGTGTAAAATATTATGCGTTTATACTTCTAATTGAAATGTATCATTGCTATTCGCTCCATTATTATAATTAATTGTCGTCGTAAACTGTATCGGATCAAGCAGAATCTCAGTCCTAATCGATGTTCACAATTCCCTCAATTATAGCAAACGATAATAGTCCGAAGCGACTAATACCAAACGATACACATATCTTATACCTAAACATACGCTACAGTCTGTAGAATGAGATGCGATAATACAAAGAAGTACTATCTCACCTGCTTCTAATCCTTCCCTTTTCTTAAATTTTCCACCCACTAGAAATCATATCCAATTCTCTAGAGCAATGATAAGCAACTTGCAGCATATCAATTATTTATACATTTCCGGTCCGCCGAAATTGTCTATGTGACCGATTTTAATCAGCTAAAATGAAGAATATTTGCATTTGCAACATGACACATGAATTTATAAAATAATGTCTGAAAAAATTGTATGATATCCGTACAAATAATATGGTAAAAACAATAGTATTGATAATAGCGACATGTAAACATTCAGAATATAAAATGAAATAATAATATGCTGAACTTGTAGAAAAGAAACCTCCTGTTCGATTTCGATGATTTTTGAATACGTTGTACAATTATTGCATTCGCCAAGAGAATGCTGTCTGTACCACGCCTATATAACCTGCCTACATTTACGCGTCTACGTCTCGTTTATACAGTGACTCACATTAAAAAGCATCTACCCTTCTCGCTCGCTTACTCGCCTTTACAAAACCGAATAAAACAAATAAAAGGCGTTTATAATGAACATAGATTATAAAGAATTTATGGAATAATAACTATGAAGAAATGATAGTGTAATTACAGAAATTATTACTATTATTTTCCAGCAATGTTTGTTGACTTTTATTAATGGAGTAATAGAGAAACATATCTATTTTTAAAAATAAGTTAATGTTATATAATTAAATTGCTTCCAAATTAAATAAATTGATATTTTAAATAAAAATTCTCGTTTTTGTTCACTCGTCAATTTGATGAATACCCGTAAAAATAAGTATGCAAGAAAAGTTCATAAACATAATGTTAAAGCCATGTAACCGTATTAATAATTAAGAAATGTTCAGTTATTTATTAAACAGACATTTCCCTCGTTCAGAAGGCAAAAATCCTATCGTGCGCCGTAAAGCGGCTAGCAACCAAACTAACGCATACGCAAAATTCACTGTATTCAAGCGGCAGTCCTTTACGAATACTTCGGAAACTAAAGCCAACCGCCGGTTCTACGTATACGAAAAAGTTGTTCAAATTGTTTAGCTTTACAACATATTTCAAAACTATCGAATTCGGTTTTCTACAACTTCACCAAAAATGCATTAAAAATTCCATCCCATAAATTAATCAATTTTAAATGAATAAATTAGATATTTTAAAATTCTGGTTACAGCGGCTCACATATACACTCCTTATTCATAAGTCATCGGACACTTAATAAAATGAGGATTCGGACTTTAAAACTCTAGTTTTTACCGCAATTTCTGGAACAGTATGTTCTTTTGCAACCGTAATCAATACTTGAACATTTTTTAACAAATAATTCTGTTCTAGAAGTATTCATTGTGATCATAAGGACTGCTGAACTAAAAATGAATATCAAATGATGCAATTTCCCCGCACCATGTTTTTCTCCGTTTAGTGAAAAACCCTTCTTAAATTGTTTACAAACACTTAATGATGCTACAGATACATTCTTCAGTTAATTTTAAACTGTCGAAGCAAACTGAATGTGTATACAGAATAATATCGTATGGAATTGGAACTGTATGTAATAAATACTTCTTTTTCTTAACATTTATTCACGTGATACAGGTATATTTTTAACTTCGCGTTCAGATGTAACAAAGTACACAATAAACGACAGAGAATTGTACTTACATTCTAATAATCATTTTTCTCAAAATGTACAAGTATTGAATAATTTATAGACAGAAGTGTATCTACAAAATATTAGATTTTCAATGCTATTCCGGTGCAGAAAAAGATTGCTCATCGTTGTTCCTAGAGCTTTGCCTGGTAACGGAGAACGAAGGTTGAAGAACCCGCGTTCCTTGGCTCTTCGCGCTAGGATATTCCCACTCGAGGACAGACTGTGGGAAGGAAGAAGAGTGAGTAGAGGTCGAAATGTACAAGAGCCAGAGAAAGACCTGCGAGAAAGAGACGAACAGAGCTGAACAGAGCTGAACAGAGGAGGATGGGGAAAGACCCAGCGTTCGAGAGGCAGGAAGGTAGCGAGAAAGGCTAGCGGGGAGAAAGAGATAGAACAGAAGGTCGATAGGAAAGGAAACATATAAGGTGAGAAAAGAGATCGGAGACGGAAAAAGATGAAGAAAGAAATTGTTATAAAAAAAGGAAACTAAATAGAAGACAAGGAGAGGTAATGCAGACAGGGAGAGAATATGAATGAGCGGAACAAGTGGTTACTAGAAAAGTGAGAGAGACGCCAAGAGACGGTGAGGGAGGGAACGGGGTGGAGTGGGGGGAGACTGGCTGCTGCAAATCGATAAAACAGAGCTGCGTGATACTCGATTTTCCACACAGGAAACCAATAGACGCGCTGGAACGCCATGAATGAGATATGTGTGGCTACGTGATGAACACGCTTCGAGGAAATTGCAAATTGTACGTGTATGGAGGTCGTCGTCATCGATGCAAACAGCGTGCTACGTTTTTAGTTAGCTACGTAAAATGATTTTCGCGCGTGGGAAACATGAGCAAACCATGAATTTATTTTCAAAACTATTACACCTCCGTATTTATATAGAGTGACCCGGAAATAGGTGGCGAAATTTTCGTAACTGATTAAAAACTGTCCGAAAATTGTTTCTTTTCGAAATACAGAGACACTTTTTGCTCATTACGTTGGAATTTTACTAGAATAGCTGTCGGTCATAGAATTTCTATTGCTGCATTGTAAAAAAATTCGATGTAGTCTGTCTGTCGCAGAAATATTCGACCACCCCCTAAAACAGAATAATTTTGTTAAAATGGGACCAAACGACTTAAGCTGTCTTGAAAAGTTAAAAATTTACTAAATGGCGTGTATCAAAAATTTTGTGAAACTTACAATTATTTGGAATCATCAAGAAAATAGCGTAGCTCGCTTTTTTAACTTTTTTATATGAGCTTGTAATGAAAATGAAAAAAAATACGTTTTGTATATTTGTATAAGTTATATACATGATGATAATTTCATCGAAATCGGTTAAAGTTGCTATGAGCTACAAACGGTTAAAGATGATGAAGATTGTAGTTTTTCACAGTTTTCGGTCTACAATTGCAATAAATCTAAAGATTCTTACATCGTTCAATGTCTGCCGTTTGTTTCTACATCGACCGATTTCGATGAAATCCTTCAGGATACACATACGCGCACGCGCGCGCGCGTACACACGTACATACGTACAAACATACACACATACACACATACATACAGGGTAAATACAGGGTGTCTCCTAACACGACGGCTTCAAATAACTTAAAAAAGTTATTCATTGTACGAAAAAATGTTTCACACAAAAGTTGCATGGTATTTATAGGGAGACATACAGTGCTCTAATCTGTTTTTTATTACCTTACTTTTTTATTGACATATTAAGGTCACCTTCAGTTTTTTAAATGGAACGTCTAATATATTTTTTCGAATTCACTTAAAGTCCCACCTTGTATAATACTTTTTTACACAAAATTTGATAATTCATCCGAATTCGAGAAATCTCAATACGAAATTCTTCATCTATTGTTGCAGAAAGAAATCATCGTCAACAATTTCTTTTTAGGAAATGATAAACGTTTCTATAATATTTCGTCATAATGTTTGTATTTCGAAAAGAAAATATTTTCGGACCTATGTTTATATGACATTTTCCCATTCTTAGGTACAGTAGATACTCAAGTTTCGCCACCTATTTTCGTGTCACCCTGTACAACTTTGACTATCATGTACTCACGCCAAAATACTGTTCGTTTTACATTAAGACTGCGTAATACGCTCCTTTTGAACAGCTTTTCCACCATTTTTCATCACGTTTCGCGTGTTACAGGTTTACTTGTGAAGAACAATAAGTAAGCGAATTTTGATCTTCATCCGGAATTAAAAACATCTTTTGCTACGTAATTCTGCACGCTCCAAGGAATCGGAAACTAAAAGTCATTTATCCGGGAAGTGATTAGCAAATTACAGTAGATAAAAAATAAAACTGATGATAAAAATTGACGTGTCGTGAAAATCAGAGAGAAAAAGTTCTTCTATAATACAATAATAATATTCTAAGATCATTGTAGAAGTAATAAAAGTGATAATAAACTTAGCACAAATGGAATAAAATAATCGAAATTACGGCTTACTTATTTTAATCGTTATATTTTGGTCTCATTTTCTTCCAATGAAGCTCCACTTGTGAAATAATTATTCAAAAAGCTTGCTGATAAATGAACGAAGAATTTGTATCGAACAAATCCAAGATAGCATGAAATCATTGCTACATGTAAGCAACATTGTAAATATTCTTTTTAAATTCATAATGTACACAATTTCAATACAAATAAAATTCGAAATTTTAGTAAAAATAGTGATTCAAATTAATACGAACATTTTGATTAATGATTACTTTTGTGTTCGTTAAGAACATACTTGTGTATGTTATATAAAAAGATGAACTTTTCATATTCTAATTAATTCTCAAACCAATTATTTCATAATTCTGAAACCATTTTATTAAAGCTTTTTATGTATTCATTCAGTTGGTAACTGTCGCTAGGATTTTTGTGGTATTTGAAACTTAAATGAAATTTCAGCAGACATATCAAGAAATATTACCAAATATCTTGAAATGCTTAAAATTCGCAAGGTTATCCTGTGTACCTACAAAATCGAAGAAAATTGTTTCCAAAAGAAAAATTATTTTCATTTTCACACTTTTAACAATCATTCTTTTAAAAGGAACCTTAATCAATTAACTAGGTTCATCTCTAAAACAGAAGTTTAACCTCTGTAATTACTAATTAAAAATGAGTACAATTTATAACTAATGATGTCCTTTCGGTCCTTGCAAATATGACGTATTTTTCATTTAATACAATTGAAAAAAGAATAATTCTTCAATAAATAATCATGTTCCAAGTATTACTTAACAAATGACGAGTTAACTCGTCTTTCTCAGGTAACCGGTTGAAATTATATGATGACGTTGTACTATTAGTATGGAAAAGGAACGTGCAGAACACGTTGCAAATGTGTAGAATCATACTTGTCAAATATGAGGAAACTTGCTAAACTTGGTGGAAAATTAATAAACATATTACTAAATGATTTATATTTAGAATGAGGATATTTCGTTAAAAAACTTCTACAAATAAAAATCTATATGGTATATTGTTTTCCTTGAGAGGGTATGCAACCGGGAAGCCTAAAAAAATCGGGTGAATCTCACATTTTTCCTCACTTATAAATCTTTAGTAAAAAATCCAAGATTTTTATAAGCGTGGTTAAGTAACATCTTAACTCTATTTCCATTTTTTTTTTTTTTTATTGTGTAAAAGTACAAAATGGTCGAATTCTACATTATTTAACTTCATGTCCAGCGAAACCTTGTTCGCTTGCACTCAGCGACAAATATGTCTGGAATATAAAAAACAACAAATTTTTAAGCCAACTTAAACAAAAATAAATTATCTCTAATGTAGCGAATGATTTTTCAACAATTATGAAAAATCAAATTTAAACATTCATAAAAATTCAACGGATTAAGATATCAAAAAAATCCTAGGCTACATTGTAGATTCTTTTATGGAAAATAATGTGTAGAAACTTCAAGCTGAATGGATGAAAAGTTTCGGAGATCTGCTGGGTGCAAGGTCGGAAAAGACAGTTTCGAGAAAGATGCGTTTGAAGTTTCAAATTAATCCTTCTCTAAAATAAAAGATTATCTGTTTTTTTAAATTACCCTTAATCTGCAATTCCGGGACCATAAAGTGACCCATCTGTTTCTAAAAATTCGTCAACTGCTTGTCTTTTAGTTTTCTTTAGCAGTTATCGAACTTCTTTCAAATTTACTTGAGCCCAAATCTTCGCATGTATTAAACGACATTCATCTATTTTCTTACAAATGTTGTACGCACTATTACCAATTTTTAAATCCATAAATTTCATCATTAATAAAATGTTTTTTAGCCTTCGTTAAAAACATTAACAGCGACTATTTGTTTTTTGCCACAAGACGATGTTTTTGAAGCAATTATCCATATTATAGAATTAACACTCTGATTACTATTTTACGTAAAAATATACGCTAAGGTAGTTTTTCTAAAATTATTACAATAAATATGCATAAAAAATCATGTTTAATGACAAAAAATCAACCGGAATCTTTCCCCGTCAGAAGTGTTACATTGGCCCTTCTGACTTGACATGACATGTAGTCGTTTGGAGTCTTACAACTTCGCTATTTTTTTAAATTTCAAAAAATCCTTTTACTACAATATTTTACACAAAATGTTAAAAGAAAGCAAAAAAATGTTCAAATTTTTGAAGCTGATACGGTTGCATGCCCCTTTAAGTGCAAATTGAACAAGGTACTATAAAAAATTATACATATATTTACATAATCCTCTTTATTATACATTATAATATTATTGGAAAACTACTTAAAATGACTTTTATCAAGAAGATTTATTAAAAAGATGTATCTAAAACAAAAAGGAGGGTCCTGATATTTTATTACAGAACTTCGCCATTAAAGTATAATATCTGCAGGGTGTTTCCGATCTGATGGTACAACCGGAAAGAGCAGAATCTGTTTTTTATTAATAATATAACAATATAATTTTTTATTTATTTTGAATCTATTATTTATTATTAATAAACAAGAGATTCAAGATAGATTAAAAATTATATTGTTATATCTTCTTCAGACAAATTAACGTTGTAAATTCGTCGAAGATGAGTGCATTTAAACGTGATCGTATTATGTCTAATAAGTATCATTACAAACTACTTGTATTGCTGTTCCTAGATTTATCACACGGGATAGTGAAAGATGAAAATAAAAATTAAAGACTTTTATTTATGATGTCACATCACATCTCTTGTGTACTACACAGGAGAATACGAGAAGGGAACATTTAAGAACAGAAAATATTCTGGAAAGTATCGATGAAAATGTAATAAACAGGGCGCAATTATGCTAACAATAAATATTGAAGTCATTTCCAGTAACTTTTGCATTAATATTTAAAGCAAAATTCTTTAACAAAAACACTTTTATTTAATTATTTATCCTGTACTATCTAAGGTAATCAACCCGAACAACAATACAGGCACTGCAGTGATATCTGTTAAACGTAGACGTATAGTGGTTGTTTCAAGTGTACATACGCCTATTCAATGAATTTTCAACTTTAATCTATTCGGAAATGAAGCCTCGTAAGAAGAAACACTTATTTTTTCACGTAGATTCACCCTCTTTCCAATTCTACCACCAGATCGAAAACACCCTATACATAGGACATTTTCTGAGTTATGAATCAAAATGTAATAATCAATTTTAGAAGTAATTCGCAACAAAAATGTCCTGTGATTTTTTCTTCGTAAATACTTAGGCAAATAATGTTTTAATGAAAATTCCTAACTTTCGCCTATATGACATGGCTTAATTTGACTTAAATGAATTTCTATTCCCATAATTATTCTAATGTAAGAATCGTCCCTTGTTTATCTTACTTAGAAATGTCTAAGTTTTTTTGCACAAAAAGTTTTATTAATATTAAAAATATTAATCTAACTTAATAAAATGTCAAACATGATTAATCAGCTGTTAGAAATTCAATCACCTGGATTGTTTAACTTATATAAGTCAACGTATAAGACAGCATTTAATAATTTACTATGATATTAGCTTCTTAATAAGTTGGAAAATTTAAGAAATTTAAAGAAGAAAACATTAATTTAGAAGAAAACTGTAAAACAAATGTTTGTTAATAATTTTCGAACGGTAAGAGTACTTTATGGTTCATGCTGTTCTAAACGCACTAAAATATCAACTATATGTTTATAACGAATACTAACTGAGAAATGTTTCATTTTGTATAATCGAAACGATTATAAATTTTCATTAACTATTGGGTTATGCGTAATTGTAGGACATTTATATTCATATTCATCCTAAAAATCAACTGTTAAATTTTTATTACTCCGTCAGAAAAAAAACCTTGTAATTTATGGATAAAAAATTAATAGTAACTGCAAGTTATTTGACAATTTATATATTGAACGAACGTTTCAACATAATTTTACAACTTCTAACAGTAAAAAGAGTGACAACCAAGTAGCAAGCGAGAAATTATATCGACAAGAAGCAAATAATACTTCACTGTGATGATCAAAGTGAAGGACGTCTAATCGATCCGAGGAAATTGATTCAGCTTGTAGAAATGATATTTTCCATCCAGATAACCATTTGAAAAAAGAGAAAGGTATATTAAATAGTGTTGATATTACTGATTAAAAATAAATAAAACAACAATTTTGAAAATATTAATTCAAAATGTTAGACATGATCTTTTTTCAAAAACACAGGTTTTCAATTTACGGACGAACATTTACAAAATCTAATAGATGAATTAAGTTTTACATATTACTTTTCAAAATATTTCTAAACTATCGGGAGAAATTTAATAAATTAATAGACTTTGATAAAAAAGGAAAAACAGAAAAATCTGAATACATATACATAGGTTAATAAACTATTTTTAAACTATAGTAAACTTCCAAGAAACCATACAAGAAAATGCTAACAGTTTATACTTATGTACAATAGATTAAGCTAATAATATTGGAAATTTTTTGTTCTAATATTGTTTAGACTGCTGGAAGTGCATAACCTCCATAAATCCAACGTTCGTCATCGTATATTTCATATACATATAAAACAAATTAATATGTTCTATTCGTTCTTAGTTCCTATGAATATTTAGTTGTTCGGAAAGCTAGTAGCGTTTTTAACATATATTAGTAATGCTCTTGGTAGGTAGCATTTGTCATTAATATCATTAAGTGTCAATCTAATCTTAAAATTCATAGCTTCAAACATTATGTAAAGAAAAAGACAATAAAATTTATTAATATCTTGTGTATGTAAGAACAGAAAAAAATGGAGGACAGGAAAATACATTTCTCGACACTTAATATTTTACTATTATTGATAATAAAGGTAAATAATGGAGATGAAAAGAAAGATATGCGCGGTTTACAGAAATGATGCTGTTGGGGATCGCGGTTCTGAAATGATTTTCACATTTCAAAACGATAACTGTTTTTTTTTGGAAGGCACGAAGCGCTCTGCGGTCGTCCATCTGTTATTGATAACAACGAAATAGAAACGTTAACTCAAAATAATCCACGATACCCTACGGAGATATTGCTGAGATATTGAAAATGTCAAACAGTACTATATATGAATATTTGATACAATTTGAATATACCAGTCGTTTCAACGTGTGAGTGTCGCATGACTTGACGAAGAAACGTTTCATGAATCGGATCCATTATTGCGACCCCTTGACCTATGAATTCTTTTGCTGATTATACATTTAAGCATCAGCTATTTACTGTTTTCGTACCATTTTACGCAAAAAACGCTAATGTATTACAGTTTAATCACAATTGGCTATCCTCAGTGTTATAAATTATAAAAGAAGTTAGAATTAAAATTGATGTTTATTACTAATATAATTGTTTTTCTTGAATCTTAATCAGAATCTGTGCCACGAGTCTGACTCGTTGTTATAGGGCAAGGGGTTAAAGCGTAATGAAAAGAATACGTTTTCGAAGCAAATAATAACAGGGGTTAAACAGTGGATGTATAACAAGAGAATTAGCATTAGCTACACCAAAAGATGAATTGTATCCGAAGAAAGTTTTAATCAGTATATGGTGAGACTGGAAGAGAATTATTTACAACGAACTTCTAGGAAGCAAAAAAATTCTCAATTTGGGTAAATGTTACTCTTAGTTAAATCAATTATATGAAAAAATTAAAGAAAAAACAGTTAGGATTGAACAATAATAAAACTGTTGTTTTCCAATAGGATAACACTAGATCACATGTTTCGATGAAGAGCCGACAAAAATTATTATACTCTGATTGGGATCTTTTATCTAACCTATCCTACTCATCGGGCATAGCACTCTCCGATTATCATTTATTTCAGTCCATGCACAATTTTTTAAATGGAAGAATGTTTACTGCATTAGAGGCTTGTAAAAACTACTTCGAGCAATTTATCGCTGAAAAAAATCAAAAGTTTTTTAAGAAGAAGGTTATGGAACTATCTAATAGATGATGAAAAGTAATCGATAGAAATGATGCATATATTAAGTTTTAATCTTATCCAACTTTTCGAATGACCCAATAAATTAATTACACTGAAAAATGGAACATATCCTACGAAATGAATCCTTGTGTGATTTCACAACTATTTTACTATGAAAAATAAGAATAAACCAATACAGATCACAATTTACTGAAATTTATTACGATTGGTCTTCAAACTTCTTGAAAAAATTCCAAGTAAAACACACAAAAAATTACAATTTTCTACCTACAGCAAGACTTGCTTTTACGCTATACAAAAGATATAAAAATGTTCTTTCGATTGCACTATCTGCAATGACTAACGTAAACTATCGTGTATTCTCATATATAAATTATTCGAAAGACATTGTATTTTTCTATGACTTTTCTTCTTAAATTAACAAAAACAAACATCAAACATTCACTGCAAAATTCGATCTTAAAGATTACTCTTAAAAATTGTCTTAAAAATCTTTAACATTTTGTTCCTAGTTTAGTTTATGGTTACATCTATACCTACCAACATCAATGAGAATGTAAAAAGAAAAATCTTGAATAATACAAACAGTTTTCATTATTTTAGATACAACTGTTTTGTTTATATTTCAAATATAGAAACGCACCCCTAATAACACTAAAACATTATTAATATATTGACCAAAAAATACATAATTATAAAAGGTAAATAATATACGAACATGGAATATATTTAAATATTATTTAGTATAACAATGAATATACAAAAATATCAGAAAATTTAAATAATTTGAAATAAAAAAGCCACAAAAGAGTGATGATGAATCAATTTTAGAATTATTAATCGAATATTGAATGAAACATCAGAAATGTAATTTTCAATTTTTAATCACAATTGAAAGTATTTACATAGTGCCTACCTTTTTACTGTTTATCTATTTGAATACAATATTCGACATATTTATGTTTATACCTTAATATTAATGATTAAACCATTTTTAACATTCCATGCTTATTATTCAATTTTATTGAAAAATTCTTATTTATACTAACTATTTTGTTTCTTGAACAATAATAGTAGCTGTCTTATTTTATTCTTAAACCGTACATACGATGTACAATGAACTGATAAAACATTATTACAATCTAGCATTTGTATGCAATACTTATATTCTACATTATATTGCAACTATCACTTATAAAAGTAATAGAAATTTAGATTTATTTGTTTATTTATTTAAAGGCTTAAAAACAAACTGAACTTATTTATTTAACTAAAGTACACATTACAGGTGCCCATTGCAACTGTATATAATTTGTTGTATATTCTTGAAATACAATCATTGGAAATCACATAATGCGTGAAAAGTATTTAATTTATTCCTATCATGTATTAAGTACTAGTAGTTTCACTTTGTTTCTGCTTCCCCTTACGTATATCTCATCGAACAATATTCTGTTTACTATCAAAAACATTTCTATAGAATTGATGATTAAAACTATTGGGTAGATCAGCATGAACCAATAGAGACGCCATAGCCTATGATGTGAATTCATTTATTCATTAATTTCTATTCCGTTGGAGAGACACAAATATATACGTTTGACGCAATAGCTTTGACGAAACGAGGAACGGGAACTAAAGGCCACATATATATTCCGGTGCAATGTGCCTCCAATACAGTGACACAAAAATAAACTCCCCCGGTAGAGCCTACAATCAATGACGTCACGTTCGGTCAGAGTTCATCGGTCAGTGACCTTTGTTCGTTCTAGTCCTGGCAGCAGTGACAAAAGGCTCATCGTTGCACGCGAAACGATATTTCAACTGCCTCGTCGCTACGTTGCTCTGTCGAGGATAGTTCTGCGCAAACGTGCTGAATACACGAACGATACAGCCACGCGATAATGCACGCAAGAAGCAAGTTGATCTACATATCGAACGCCATAACGTTTATGCAAGAAACATGTATAACACCTCACAAACTACCGAATCTCTCTATTGTTCTAATCTTTCCTTCTTTATCGCGCCAATTACTGTCTCGACACTGTTGTTCCAGACAATTGTGTTACGCAATTAGAACATAACCATTTTCTTGTAACAGTTGACATGCATAACTGTCGTTTGCATATACGTAACTTGCTATCGTCGACTGACTCGCGGATGAAAACAAACCGTTTTTCACGATTAAGAAATTACGCGGATATTATATGTGTACATTCAGGTGGAAAAGTGTCATTGATCACGAAATTAGTAAGAAGTAGGTAGGGAAAGCGAGGCGAACAGTTCACAGACGGGGAACGCAGTGCTCGTCTACTTACTTGTTGTCGGCGTTCCCTAGCTGACAAGATGATGACGATTCATCGCTGTCATTTCCATCAACATCTTCTGCCGGAGGTTGTGCTGCAGCATGGCTCCTGTCGCCGGTCTCCAGGTCAGCAACGAGAGTGTACATTGACAATCTTTTACACAAGCGAAGAACGTCGCTTCTTGGACGACATCGTCGTCAGATCCGTGTGAACACGCGGAACAACGTGTAAAACGCTTTTCACGTGTTGTCGTGCGTGTAACACAATGGAAACGTAATCGGTTAGGTCCCCGAAGGAGGCCAATTTTACGCACAAACCCTTATACACCCAACCGCAAGTAGCGCCCTCCCGCCATCAAACTGGTTGATTGTGTACAAATACGCCGGTGGCACCACCTCGTGCGCGATTAACGAAAACATTTAGAACATCTGACGATCGATGAGCGTATATACCAATGTAATGTCCACTTATTTTACATTTGACAGTGAATTACTCTACGAAAAAATATAAAATTTGTAAGTTTATTGTATTGATATGATAAATTATAAATTGTAATCACACAAAATAATTTTCATACAGAACAGAGTCATATAAATAAATTGTAAATATCGTTAAAATCGTGTGATTGAAAGATTATTATATTCTGAAATATTTGTTGCATTATTAAAACATATTAAATTAAAGTATTATGAACTGAGTAAGAAAGATATAAATGAAAATTAGATGATGAACGAGTAAAACTGTTGAGAAGCTCTTTAGTATTCTTTAAAATTCATACAAAAAGTTAATTCTAGTCAACAGCAGAAGTGATCGAACACATGCCAGTGCGAGATATATGTACATCGTAGATATAATACATGTTTAATATAGCGCGGCGACCTCCATCGCCTTGCAGGCAAAGAAAATAATCGTTGTTCCAATTGGGTGTACGCCAACAAATGTAATTCCTTTTTAAGTTTGCCCTTCGTGCGTAGCCTTGACTTTGAGGCCATAAAAACCAAAGTATGTGTATCTTCAGCAGGTACCTTACACCTGCCTTCTATGATAGCATAATTGAAACAGGTAGATACAGTTATTGCATTCGTTTGCATTTTCGTCTGTTTTCTAAAAATATCCAAAATCAGTTGACATGTTCCTGTCGAACTTTGTCTTTAAATGAAAAATTTCTGCAAGTACAAGAAATACAAGTAACACATTCTAATACATGTGAATTTTTTAATATTAAATGTTATAATGCCCTCTATGTAACAATTAATTACTTATATACCAGTTTTTTTTAATTTATGATTTTTTAATTAGGTACATTCCTTTTGCATAAATATAAGAATATACTCGAATATTATTTTTATAACAAATAAGTTTACTTGTAATTTATTAGAAGGTGACTTTTTTTATTTAAAAAGAAATATTTGGACAATTTGAGGTTATTGTTAAAATTTTAATTCATAATAAAACTACAACAATACAAAGTATCAAGAAATAAAGTAAATAATCTATAATAATTCACAAATTAATTATTTAGGAGAATGAAAACTTCAAGGTTAATATATAAGTATATTTTGTGCTTTTTATAAATTTATAATGCAAACAGTACAAATATAAGTAAATATATACTTAAAAAATACCGTGCATCAATTCCATAAGAAATTACACTTGCGTTACATATTGAATTTTAGTCCAAATACTTTCCTACGAAAACTGATAAATACGTTACATTATATTTGACAAAAATTTACGGTATAAAAATATCGTAATATTTTTTTTTTTTGACATTAAATTCTATCAGATATGATCGGTTTACTTCAAATGAATTGATTTAAGTATTAGAAATGTAGTTTCTTAAGTATACCCATACTGTACATAGGTAAGCATTTTATCTTTGTAAGGACAGTTTTTGAAAATATAAATAATACTTACATAATAATAAACTAATATACTATACATAGTGTGTCATTAATAGTTTTTTATAACGAAAATCGAGCAAACAAGTCTTTAAAATTATTTTACATTAATCGTTGCAAAAATCCATGTAATCAATTGAACATTGCATAATAACAAGAACTTGATGTATCTTTAACCCTTTCACTGTGTATAGCGTAGTTTCTTAGTTGCATACACGACACAGATATCCGTCAGGAAAATCACGCGTCGCTTACTTACAAGGACACCATATATGTAAACTACGGACACGGCGAGCAAGTAGACTTAAAAGTCAACGTATTATATCCATATATGGAAATGCAGTACTGAAACGAAGTTAGACCACACTCTATTATATCACTCCGCTTATATGTAACTGTAATATACATAAACTATGCAGAAATTTCGAAGATGTTAATATAAATATTATTCTTTTTAATAGTAATGTTTAAATTTTGTATATATTATATCTTGTACGTAAGCATAGCTCATGTTCAGGGTGTTATTGCTATACATATTCATGGCCCTGCTTTAGGTAATCCGCTTTAGCGTGGAACGACTGATGATCATCGCCATAAACAGCGAGCAGTTTTTAGATAAAGCATACTGCAGCGGAAAGGTTAAAGAGGTACAGGTCTTAAAATAGACAAGTCATAAAGTTTTCATATAAATTACAATAGGTACAACGCTTATTTTGTATACAAATATGACGAGCTTAAACTTAGCATTGAATTGTGTTCTGTATATAATTTGTGTATAACATTTCAGTATGAATAGTTTCGAAACAGAAAGTGAAATTATACGTTCAATAATTTTATTAAATGTATTTCATTCACGTAGGTCATGTCGTTACGGCTACAATTAAACGTACATATAATTAAACAAATTATATTTGTTATTGTGCCTCATGAGTATATATGTATACTATCAAAAACCGACTTCTATTTATCAAAACTACTTATTAATTAGTGAAAAATTGTTAACGAAATATTGAAAAATAAAAATATCGATCATATGTAATGGAATTCCGAAAAAATAATCAGTTTCTTAGTTTGTGTTTAACATATCTATAATACAGTGGAACCTTGATAACTCGAACCTCGATACCTCGAAAACCTCTATAAGACGAAAATTTTCTTCATTCCCTTCCATACTGCAGCTCAAATTCAGAAAAACTCCAACCGCTACAAGTCAAAGTTTACTTCTGTATAATCAGTCAATCGATTCAATCAGATTAACGGTTCTGCAGTCGTCAATTGTTTATTTCTTTATGGAGATAGACAGCAGTTTAAAACTTGAATTTATCTTTCTTTTACACCTTCACAAGTCGAAACCGTCGTACAAAGTCTCTATAAGTCGAATTTTCAATTGTTGACCTCTCTTACTCGAAAACTCGATAAGCCGAAACCTCTATAGATTGAAGATTTTTTTTCTTTCCTTTGAGGTTCAAGTCACCGAGGTTCCACTGTACTAGAATGCATATAGGGCGTTATTACGTGTTCCGTTGTATATCTTTCGAAATTTTTTAATTACATATTATATATATATAATATGTAATTAAAAAATTATATATGTATATATATATGAACGCAGTTATTAAACAACTTACTAATTTGTTTGTTATTCATGAATAACGAATAATTTCACATTATTCTTAATTTAAAATGACAACATTTTCCGCGATACCTATGCTGTGCCAGTACGTGTGCCGGGAGCCCGACCGAGCGCCCGTGTATAAGAGCCGTGCATACGTGGTTGAGCGCGCGGTCTCTGGGCGCTGTGATTGGCCAGTGTTTTTCGTTAATAACTCAAAAACGAAGCTTCAAACAACATTTTGATAAAGGAAAAGGTTGTTCAGAATCACTTCAGCTACCCCCCATTTCCGGATGTTACACTAGTTCTGGGACACCTTGTATATATACATATATATTTGTCGATTTTTTTTAATTGAAAATGTCACTAATGCGACATAGTGAATGTTATGACGTTCTTGTAGGGGTAATACAAAATGTAATTATTTGTCCTTCTTGTCCTCTGTATCGTCTGTTTGCTTAATCACATTTGTGTCTCCGTTTATCTTGTCGTTATTCTTACGTATATCTTTAAAAATTTCATCATCTTGAATTTCTGTGACACTAGCACTTTTCTCCTTTGTTTCGTCGTCCGCCAGCAGGTAGTCCCAGTCTTGCGAATTGTCACCACTATCGCGAACCTTTCCTAATTCTTTCTTTAACATCTCCAGACATTGCCTTCGTTGTTTCCATTGCTCTAATTGCGCTGGATCTAGCTTGGCATCTTCACCTTGCATCTCATGCTCCATTTTTTCTCTCTTCTCGCATTCCAATATGTATTTTTCATAGTTCTCAACCTACGTAGAAATGATCAAATCGTATGTTTATAAACGCTCTGACAATGAAGATATATATTTTCTGGCTAATCGTGAATATATCGACAATATATAAGGTATTTCGTAAATGCAAGTCACACTAATGTAGGTAAAAAAGCGTCATATGAACATATGTCCTCTATATCTTAGTTTTCGTAATATGCAAAATTAAAGAAAACTTTCAGTTAGACCATTTTCCATGACACTTCTATCTTTGGGAATTATTTAAAGGCTATCGTGTACGTAACGTAATTAAATAATGTGCACAAACTGTAAAAAAGGATACAAATGGATTTTAAACTATTTGAAGAATATTGTGGTATTGTCATATTATCGTGGAATTCAATGTTACAGTGTGCAATAGTGCGTGTTCAGACAAGTGGAACACTTTCTTTAATTATCCATAATTCTAGAAATTAAGTGTATCAGACATACGCTCATGGCCATAAGTCACCAAACACTTAATAAAATTAGGATTCAGACTTCAAAATTCCAGTTTTTACCGTAATTTCTCGAATAGTATATTCTTCTTTCGTAACAATAACCAATACTTGAACATTTTTTAACAAATAATTCTTTTCTAGAAGTATTCATTGTGATCATAAGGACTGCCGAACTAAAAATGAATATCAAATAATGCAATTTCCCCGCACCATATTTTTCTCCGTTTAGTGAGACACTGTTACGTATATAAATATATACATATATACGTGTTCTACCCGAAACGTACGGCGCCGAATGTTTAGTCTAGCACGCCTCGATAATCATCAAGCCAAGGGATGAGCTCGCATTCCATTCCCACGGAAATCTAACGTTCCCCACCACCAAAAATCTTAGTTTTTCGGTGTATAAAAGGGCATGATTTTCGACGATCGGGGGCAGTCTCTAATTCAGCTTCTGAACATAACGTTACTCTGTCCGTCAGAGTATTGATACGAGCAAGATCGGGTTCCAGTCCCCTTCGAGCATTCTAACGTCGCGTACGTACTTCGTAAGTGTCAATCAGATAATACTGTCTACGACTCCTCCGCGCTCTCACCTCCTAAAGTCGAAAAGGAAGATTCTTGCCGAGTCAAAAATCGACTAACTATAAATTTTGTATCGAATCAGTCCTTGTAATTATAATAGAATATAGTAATATAGAGTCATACTTGTGTCTATATTCAATTAAACCTATCCTGAATAGTATAGTAACGTACCAGCTAACCCCACGACAGATATACCTTTACCGCTTGAGGTATATCAACGACTACGACTCGCGAATGCCAAATACCTTCATATCCGGTGGCACACGGTGTTAACTATACACTAGTGGACCATCTCCTTCGGCTACCTTCGTTAACCATACGTTGGCATGTCCGAGCCCTCCTATCTATACCCACGTCTACCGCGAATCGGGAAACACGCGGTTTTATATTAGGACCAAACCCGAACGACGTCACGAGGCTGGTGATAACGGTCGAATTCCGCAAGCACCTAACAACCTACTGACGACCGTTCAGAACGCGAGCCGTAACTGTTAACAACACACTTCTTAAATGTTTATAAACATTTAATAATGCTACAGACATATTCTTCAATTAATTTTAAACTGTCAAAGCAAATTAAATTTGTATATAGAATAACATCGTATGGAATTGGAACTGTATTTAATAAATACTTCTTTTTCTTAACATTTATTCACGTTATACAGGTATATTTTTAACTTCGCATTCAGTTATAACCGTAAAATAGATAAATATAATAAAATATACAATAAACTCGCGACAAAATATTGTATTTACGTTCTAATAATCATTCTGCTTAAAATGTGCAAGTGTCCGATGATTTTTCTCAAAAACGAAGCTTCAAATTTTTATTCAATTTTTTACCTAAAATTAATCCCTGCTCGCTTGTACCACCAATTACGAGCCCCCCTGTATAATTAAAATTTAACCTCTTAGCTACGGCTGAACTTTCCGCGGACCTGTATCTTTGTACAGCAATTTTCGACGCGGATTGTATGTAAACAATATACCGTTGCGATTTATGTCTGGTAGTGGTTTCCACTATGCAATTATATTAGAATAGAATTGTAGGTGATAATTGTAGATTATAATTTTCTTATAAATTTTAATTTAAAGAATTCGAAAAAAAACATAACAAGATAATACTAACACACATGCTTTAATAATTAATAATAAAATTGTGTATAATATCAGTACTCGTTAACGATAGCGTTTATACTGTTACAAAAACAATTTGAAACGATACAAATAAAAACACTTGCGGCGTGGCGATAATTTACACAGTTTTAATGACAAAGTGAGCCACTATAGTGGCATATCGTTCAGAAACATTCCGACTAGAATTTCAGTTAGGCAGATATTAGGTCCGCATTAGGCTAGCATAATTTGCCTATTAGGCCCCAATTAGACCCATTAGGTCCGCAAGCGGTTTGTAACGCGAAGTATTCGCAACTGCCTAATTGGGAAAGCCACGTTAGGACCGCATTAGGCTTTTCCAATAACTATCCAATGAGGTCATATGACATTTGTGAAAGCCAACTATAGTGACATGCAGTAGCTAAAAGCTTAATCAATTGTCGGATTTCTATGAAAAAATGCAAGTTTATTTATTAACCTAACCAGGTTCATCTGATTCTTCATCAGGTTCTTCCTTTAAATTGAGTGTGACAAATATATTACACGTAAAGGAATATTTTTATTAAGATATCAATAAAATGAATACAATTGATGATTATTGATTGAAACAGTGCGTATCAATAAGATATCTCGTCAAAGTGGAGTACTTAGAAACCCAATTAAATTTAATTAATTAATTAAATGGATTAGAAGGTGTGTGAAAACAGTTAAAGGAAAACATTGTTTCGTTTGGAGAAGCACGGATTTTTTAATGTCATAATTTAAAAAATTTTCAAACATTTCAACGCCTTTTTAAATTGGATAACGTAGTTTTATTGGCACTATAATGTGATCGTTAAAGAATAAGCTTTGTCATGCGTAACGTATTGATGGCACAAGACCTTGACGAAAAATACCACGTTTATGTGAACAAAAGAAACTGTGTAGAATTCACAAAAATTATACAAATAAGTAGTTTGTTTATTTTGAAAAAATAGTGAAAATGATTGCCGCTAATTTCCATTCATTTTTGAACAAAAAATTAACTGTTGTTTTACATTCTTAATAAGTTAAGCATATATGTATATGCGTCATGTATAAGTGAATATTATATTTATATTTTAATCATTTTCTGCAAAATTCCAAAACTTTCTATGATTATTTCTGACATGTGAACGTTTTCTTTTTGCTTTTTTTTTTTAAGTATTGATTCTTTGCACTCCAAAATCTCACAAAGCGAGCATCCTAATCGATAATTTCCTCTATAAACAGTTTTCCTTTATCCTAGCATTTTTTATGAAGCCAATTATCGTAGGATTTTTTTCGACAATTTTTGTAAAGTAAACTGGAAACAATGCTCCATTGATTTTGAACGCTACTACATTTGTCCTACTGTCACGTGCTAATTTTTAATTGCTTATAATGAGAAAATATAGCTGAATTGAGCATTGCTTTGTTCTAATTTTCATTGTTTTATCATCTTCCAATCAAAATATTTGCGTTTCCAAACAGAAAAAATTGTCTTTTTAGCTTTCCATTGTATTATCAAAAGTTACGAGATTATTAGAGATACAGAAATTGGATGAAATACCCTATGTACAATGATAAACAGACGAATTTAGAGACCAATAAAAACTACAATGAATAGAAGGTACTTTATTAGTATAGATCTATAGATCATAATAATTAATTAGAATGTGTACTTTAATTAAAATTAATTATTAATTAAACTGTAATTAAATGAGGGATAATATGTATTCTAAATGAATTTTTCATTTTATTCTTCTATAAACGATAATTTGTATATTCTCTCTCCATTTAATTGAACAATGTAGATTTATATTAAAAAAAATCGAATTTTATTATTAATTGATGTCAACGTATTAGAGTTATTATCGCATAATAATCATGTATAACTATTTTCCATATACAAATGTTCTATATTTGAGCAGCATTTAAATTCAAGAACCTACGTTAATCCAATATTTTTTTCTGGCTATTTTAACAAATTGCTTAGAACTTTAATCTTTACTTTTATAACTTCAGTTTAAAGAAAATTTCAATAAGATATTGCAAATATTACAAACGACAAAAAAATCTTAACAAAAACAGTGCATTTAATAGCTTGAATTTAATTTCTCTTATTATTCAATCAAAGTGAAAAAAAGGGTATCTCCATCACTGAAAGTGAAGCAATAGATTTTTAATATTTTTTTATAAACATTAAATACTTCGTTAAAACGAACATTTACAAAAACGTATAAATAATTTAAGAACCTTGTCGTACAGCATATGTTGGATATGATTTTGCCTTTGCAGATGACGTGGTAACCAAAAGCATGCTTGGACAAGTCGTAAAAATATCCAAACTGCGCCAGCAAGAGCCAGGTACGAACAGGCAGTGAACACCATACTTACAAAATCGACCGAAATCTGTTGATACTTCATATTGATAATTTATTATATTCAATAAAATCTGCAATCAGCAAATAAATGAAAAAAAAATAAATTCATCTTCAAAGTGAATTTAATTAATATTTGGTTATATCTACATAATTTTAGCTTGCATCATATTGCAAATAGAAGAACTTGATATTTCTTAACAAGAACTTCGTACACTACGGTATAACCATACGTGTAAATTAACATACATAGTGGCTACTGTGATAAGTGTATTTGTAATACACAAATTTATAACAATTAATGACCAACATACTAGTTATATGTATTTTAAATATTAATAATGTAACATTTTCAGAATATTTCCTTTAATACTTACATTAAGTATCAATAATTATATTAATTATATTGATTTATACAATAAATATATCAACGCTGTATTATAGTTATTTATCATTAGTTTGAGCAAAGTTGAAAATGTATCATAGTAGTACAGATTAAATAAAGTATGCGAACAGTGATTTAATAAATTAATAATAGTTAATGTTTTTTTTATATATAAAATATGGTCTGTTAACAAAGAAAAGTACGCTGAAATGCAATGTACAGTGCATACAATAAACGTCAGTAATATTACATCCGTCTACTTATTGACAATATGCCGTGAGTCTATTGATTGCGCTTCTTTCGTTAGAACGATAAATGGTGCATTAAATGTCGTGAAAGTATTCTGTAGTTTTGCAATTTTCATTAAGTGATTTTCATTTGTAATTTGTGACTTAATTTCACGTTTAATTAACGATATTTTATATTTTCCATGGAATTATAATGTGAATAATTTGTATACTAATAAAGTGTTTCACATCGAGATGCACATATTGAATAGAACTCTTACATATATACTACACTCACCGTTTCGTTAACAAATTGACGTTAAATTGCAACTGCTGAATAAATCGCAGGTATGTAGTTTACTCGTATTTATGTAAATAAAGAAAACAATTATTTCAAATAATGATGTATATATATATGAAAAATGCACAAAATTTGTACTATCATAATAACGCATAGTATATTCGTGATTGCACTTAAAAATCAACTTTGTTTCTAATTCTTTTACCTTCGTATGCTATTCTTTAAATAACTAATGGATTGAAATTTTAAACATTTTCCATAAATAATAGGTCATATTTAAGCTTCTAAACGGTAATTACTTTACAATGTTACTCATTTTCATATTTTCGAAATATGCAAATATTGTTTCCTTCTAATATTCATCAAAATAATCTCATTGCCTTATGCTTACACTTAATTTACAATCTGTAGTATTTAGCAGCAAATGTAATATCAATATGAAAAAAATATATATAAATTTTTTTATATATTCAGAAACATATAAGGTATATATGGATATACTACTTTTGTTTGAATTTTTCTTATCTATAGCGAGCAAATTTGATTTCGTTGGGCAACACTAATACTTTATTATATATTTTTGTTTAATTAACTTACCTTTTCAAAGGAATAATAATGTTACCATACCCAAATTAGAAAAAACTGATATGTAAAAAAAAAGGCGAAACTTCGATATTAACGCAAGCGGAAAGTAGAAGAAACTACAATATGTCAGGCTGACAGGTGAAACACGACTATCCACTACTAACCCCTATCGAAATAATCGATATATGGATATAGCCACGTATGATTAACTGACATCCTGACGTTTTACAAATATTTTAACGTAAGCAGGATATTCCATATAAATAATTCACTGTTTTTTGCTCTATTCTAGATTCTACCGTTATTCGTCTAACAACACTCGTTCTGCTTTGATACCTTTCAATTACTTTTTTTGCATGTATAAATATTTATTATAAACTACATGTAATAGTGATTGATTTTCGCATGTTTAACGGTGTTGGTAATTTCATAGTTAGAAGTTGAATTTAAATTAAAAAAACATTTACAACACAAACATCTTCAACGAGTTGAATTTTCAAATTACTATATCTTAATTTGTGTCTCGCCAAGCAACATTGTTTTAAATCAATTGTAAAATATTTGGTGATCAAATTTAATCACATTTTCCCTGCTTAGGAGTTAGAAACACCAGCATATTAAAGGAAATATATCTATACTTTAATCTTAGGAAAAAAATATAGAAAGAATATATTACCGATTTAATACTATCATAGTTTTTTGTTTTTATCTTATAAATAAAAAATAATATAAAATAATATATATTTTCGATAGCACACAAAAAAAACAGTACGAATAATAAAAATATATGTTACCTATGATATAAACTTAATTATTACAATTTTCGTTTTCTGCACAAACGCTTCAATTTAAAAGTATCTAATGCTAAAAAGAACAGGGAAATTAAATCAAGAATACACACTTTTATTTTTACAGACATAACTTAAAAATAACTTTCCCAACTAACATTAATCATCTAAATACAAATTGACACTCTGTTGTATTGATAGTAAGATTTCAGTAGCATTTATCGATTAGACTGAAGAACTTATTGCGTATTATTTAACTATCAAATTCTAACGTTTAACGTGATTTCAATAGATAGTTTATTTTCTACGAAATAATACACGCTCATTTAAGCCCGATACAGTACGCACAATGTAAACAGATGTGGAATGTATGTGACAATGCAATCGTCAACAGAGAGGAATAAAGTTCATTACACTTTTAGTTTTGATGCTTTTGTTGACGTTAGAGAGAAATGTTTCAGGCATACATCAATAAAAAAACGATGCTACACTACAGTTAAGTGATCACGAATCGACTTGTTTCGCGGTCACTTATCTGGATAATACTGTATATATCTCATCTGGGAAAAAAAATATCTATGTTCTGGACCTCACGTAGAATAGGAGATAAGGAGTGGCGGAATTTCGAGGATTTGGTGCTAATTTATCTTCTAACTCTCGCAATGGAATCACGTGTACTGCTTCGTCGTCACATTCCAACCAAGTACCAGAATGTTTATGACGTCGGATACCACAACAATCTATACTGCGACAACCAACTTTGACTAACTGTTCTTTAGTTTCACTAGCACTCGGCTTACTTCTGAAATATTTTAGTATACCGGACGTTTTGTCTGATGAAGATGAATTTGTATTTGTGCTGCTACTACCCTGACCAGAAGTTTGCCGTTTACTATCTCGATCACATTCGAAATATTCTCCAAACGCAGATTCATCAGGTAAACGTGTATAAGCAACATAATGACCAGCTGTCATTGTTGCACCCTGGTGCATAATCACAGAATATAATTTATATACATGTCGTGATTTTGATCTACCACCTGTACTTCCACATGTTTGATCGCCGTTACATTCGTCACAAAAACATTGTAGCGTTAGTGGTGTTGGCATATGATTATTAATTTTTTCCATTGACCTAATATAATATAATATTTCTCTGTGTGAGAATATTGTTTTTTCATATGCAATATATAAAAACAAGTGAAAACTTACCCAGCTGCAGTAGAAAATCTTTTCAACTGTAATATAAGTAACCTTGGTAAAGATGGGAAACACACAGCTCTTCGAGCTTCGTTATATCGAAGACAACGAGCACACCAATATTTATCTCTACCCCAGAGAAGTTCACTAGTGACTACCGCACGTTTGTACACTTCGCTACTGTCCATTGGTCTAACATCTTCATCTACAATTAAATGTAGATAGTTTGATCATTACAAATTATTTAACAGACGTTATTAATGTTACTTACCTTTTTCACTAGATCTGTCAATATCAATAGGCACACATATATCGCAAAATGTTTCTTTTCGTTCTGTAACATGTTCACACTCAAGGCATGTAGTTCGTAACAGACTAACTCCTTCAAAGTCTTCAGAAATAAAGCATTTTTTGCTTTCTGGCCTATGACTGCTTACATCTCCATTACTTTCCGAAAATTCAGTATGACCATTTTCATATTTCATACAGTATTTCATATAATATTTCATATTTTCGTATGGTCTAGAAGATACCGAAACTCCATTTAAATTCGATTGCACAAGACAAGAGGAACTTCCTCTTGTTGCTATCTTCTTTTTTTTTCTAGATTTGCGAATACTTCTTTTATTGGAATTACTGCCTTCTGCTTGCATATCTGTTAAGTGTTCAGTGGAAAAATTTGATAATTCATCATTATTTTGACCAAACTGACTTTCTCTATATCTGACCAACAATTGAAATGTTTCCCTGATATTATCAAGTAAACATACTAAAAGCTCATGAGCATCTTGTTGCTGATTTCCTTCAAAAATAGGATTTACTTCTCTGAAAACAGATTGAATATAATACATACACATGCAATTTTAGTTTCATTATATGTACCTAAGAGCCTGCAGAAATGCACCTGGCTGATATGGTTCACTGTTTTCTCTTGCTTCTGATGCATGCAATGCCATAAACAGTTCATGTAACTTCTCTGTAGCTATTTGTATTTTGTGTTTGTTATTATCTCCAGTAGATCCAGCTAAAGCTAACAGATCTTTGCTACTCCAACTTCGGCTGCCACTTGATGTAAGTGACACACCAGTTCTACCCAAAGATGATGACTTTATCTAATATAAAGAACATAATTAGAAAAAGAAAGGTTAATACTATTCTTCTTTTATTTAAAATTATAAACAATATATTTTTATAATACAATAAAACTCACTTTAGTTTGAAGTTGTTTATCATTCAAATTAGATAAATCAGTGGCTAAGTGATGCAAATTATGTAGAAAGGATGGTGCAAATCGTAAAGTATATATCACACTATTTAAAAAACATGTATTTCCTAAATTACATAAAGTAGCTATTCTTAATCCTTCTGTACCACTGTTTGATACATCATAACTTCCATCTTGATGATTGCTCAGCTGATTACGATAACCATTCAACATTTTGCTTGTACCTTCACAATTGATGAATATTGAATAACAAGTAATTATAAATTAGTTCAGTAATTTTCATCTATTTAATAAGATATATAAACTTATAAAATACTAAAAGTTACGTACTATATGTAAAGGGATTTCTATTCAAAAGGCTTTCCCTCTCTGAAGTTGAAGGAGCCTGAGAAATGTTGCTTGAAATTGTACGTTCACGGCCAGAAAGGGATAAGCAAAATTTCTTCCTAGGGGGAACTGAACGTTTATCTGCATCTTCTTCTGTTTCTAATACTGTCATTTTCTGTTAACCTGAAATAACAACCAGCTTTAAAGTTAATTATTAACATAAGTGTAACATTTAAAGCATAAGTTAATTTTTAGAAGACATCATTTGAATTTCAGTCACTTTTTAAATACATACTGCTTGTATACATACAGCGATATTCACTGGTACTAACTTAATCGATTTTAAGTCATATTAATTATTTTAATTTATATTACATAAACATAAAACTTAAAATACAATCTATTTACTTACGTATTATTCAGTATGGAAGTCATGGAACAAATTAGTTTAATATTATCCTTACTTAGTAAAAAAAACCGTATATACAATTAAAGCACAAAATGTTGTTTGAATAACACGAACTACATTTCTACTAATGTCAGACGAAACACTTTCTCTTACAATATTGCAGTAGCCATTACCCGTTGCACCTAGTATCCTATATTCATAAAACGCGTTCATGTGCGATTCACAATTTCACATTTCTATAGCTTTTACTATACCGTTCACACTGTTGTTATTAGTGGTCCCCCTAAAATCCGTTACGAGTGTTTTCATCTAAAAATGGACGTTGGTGCAAGTATGACAAAAGCATATACTAAGTAACGTTCAGTGCGTTCATTAGGTTGAAAGCAGCTTCACACTATCTAAACTTGGATAAGTTTAGGAATACTTTCCTATCACCATGATATTACTAGATACTGACAAGTCTCATTGATTCTTGCCGAAACCCTAAAACTTACACAAATATACAGCGTCGATGGTTTTATGTGAAATGGCGTATGATGTACAAGCGACATGTACGAAAATCGTTCTAACATCAGCCGTCCAACGGTTCGGATTAAAAGCGTTTGTAGCATTCATTTGGGGTCGGTAAATTGGTAACTAACATACCAACATTCTTTTTTCTAACATCCATTCATTTTAACATACCAACTTTCCATAGTAAAGGAGAATAGTTTTTGAATTCTTTGTTTACAGCCACATGAATTGTTATACGTATTATTTAAATTAATACAGTATTGCATCAGGACATATGTACAAGTCATCAAAGGAACGAAAAAATATAACTAAAAATAATGTAATATATAGCGCATACGTCTGTAAAAGGAAAATATATTGGTAGAGTGGTTGAAGTGTAACAAAATTGAAACTATTTATTATTAAAATATAAATTTCTTTATTCTCATGTTTTAATTCGTAAATATTTTCAGAACTTATAATAAATGATAAAATATAGGGAAAAACAATTCGCATACGCTAACACTTTTAGAAAGAGATAGCTAAATTTTATACAAAACATTGCTTGTTCTTCATATTACAGATTAATTTATTGATAGATATTTCAATGAGAATTATTGGACGGTTGGTATCAAATGTATATATGTTGTTTGCGCATTATACACCATTTTACGTAAAATTACCGCCGCTGTGCATTTGCATTAGTTCTAGGGTTTCGGCAAATGTCAATAAAACTTAGTCATCGGTCATCGGTGTTTTCGTAAATGATTTCGTATGTATTTAAAATGATAGTGTAAAAGTGAATGATAAAATAAATTCAATGATATGTGACACTATTATTTATAAATGACTTTGTGCTAGAAAATTTAGAATTAAACAGTAGAAACTTTATTCTTTTAATTAAGAATAGATTTCCAAATTTTTGAATTGATCATAACCAATGTACACCACTGTCAACTTATTTGCGCGATCTGTGTACAATTTTTTTTGTATAAATATTAACAAATATTTATTAGAAAAAATTAACCACTTCAAAGAACATGAAACAAAGAATAACTAATCCTTACCCAATCCTTACCTTAATTTTACTGCAAAAAATTGGGGTAATACTTCAGTGTTACTAAATATTTAAATATATATGTATCTTGTTGAAGAGAAGGTATTGTTTTGAATATTTAATTTAATTCAAATAGAATAATTTATTGCAAGAGCATAACCTAATTCAACTGTATAATCTGATTGCTAAATCTTCTGATTCGATTATTTTTTTTACTTCCTTTTTACTAGCCACTGATTCTTATTTCCCATTTCTTCGGGTGCATGCTGGTTGGTCATTCCTAAAAATATCTAATTTCCAATTAACATATGTACCTAAAAGTCTTAAAATTGCCCTTATGTACATAGCGATTGTTGCATGGAAAGGAGCATGTAGGCACCGATAACAGCGTATTATTGTAATCATCGCAATAAAAAACTTTTGTGGACGCTGTAACAGTGTTCATCATGACTGCGCAGAATTTTTCCTGTCTAACTAATAAAAAACTAAAATAAAATAAAACAGAAAAACAGAGAGAGTTGTAGGACAAAAAGAACGTGAAATTGCAGAATTTCGTTGCCGATTAGAGAATTCATACTCAATCTATACATTTTATTTATTGCTGAGTCTATTCGTTATTATTTGTTGTTTAATCTATTCTTCGTCATTTGTTGCTTGTAAAATAAAAAATAACATAAAAACATCTTTTACACTTTACTCCGCGTGTTTCATACCCACTCAGAGAAAATAAAATCCCTAGTGAACAACGCTACATTCTTATATTTCAAATGTTTGAGAAATTTATTATACGATTATTTGCATGTTTCTTCTGTAATTTTGCTCTGTTTCAATAATATCAGTGTCAGCTACAGAGGGAGGTATTTTTAATTATTTATTAGTCTATATTATTAATTTACTAATATTTTTCTGGAAGTGCTCGGATATAAATTCCTTACAATTTATTGAGGTTAAATATGTTCTAATTTAGCAGTTTTTATTTATAAATTGTTAAAAATTGTCGAATTTATACGCCGTTAAAAAGAAAAATGTGTAAATAATATAAATACTGGTGAACAGAATTCTGTATATCATATTGGTAAAGTACCTACATGCATCCACACGATTAGTTTAGAAACGGTTGTACAAATATTTAAAATAATCAAGCTATCGATAAAACGAAAAAGTTGTATTACTTTCGTGCAATGTGTTCAAATTATTTTGATAAATTGATAATACAAGCTCGGCAACTTGATAATGGTATTGAAAAATTAAGTAATGTATGGAAATTACCACACCTTTTAATTGGAGGTTTTGCAGAATGTACTGAAGAAACAAATTCTCGTATAGAAGCTGTATGGAATGTTGTAAACAATACTAAAGTTTGTATTATACATTAATTTATTAAAAATTACCAATTCATTGCATATATATGCAACATTTTTTAACATATTATTTTAGTGTGGGATAAAAGAAATTTTATCAGAAATAGCAAAATGCAAATCAGCAGAGTCAGGTGACATAGAGCAATTTCTTCAAACAACCAAAAACGAATATGAAAGTTTAAAACAACAGTGCAATAGTTTAGAAAGCACTTTAGCAGAATATGGTTATTATTACAGTCAGGATGATAGCTTAGATAAGTAAGGTTTCTTCTTTTATCATATCTTACGTGTAAACAGTTAACATTGTAATGTATTATTTATATTTTACAGAGTAAGTGTCAATAACAGTAGAAGTACTAATCAGCGTTCTGTTGGAAACATAGAAACTTTAGAAGTTGAATTTACTCCTAATCTTAGTTGGAAGTACAAAAAAAGACAAAATGAGTTAATGTCAGCATCTAACGATAGTTGCATATCACATACATTTATGACACCAATTTCAGAAGACAGTTCTATTCCATACAATCATATGTGTACTCCAATAAGAGAACGACCACAAGAACCAATCTATTCTAAACATTTTTATGACTTATTAAAAAAATGAATTTTTTAAATTGTACATATATGGAATTTTCTGTAAACTAAAATATTAGAACTTACAATGTCAGATGCCATGGAAAATGTATCAAAGATATGTAGTAAAACCTTTTCAAATGAAGATTATAATAATGATATTGTTTACATGTATAAGAGTAATTCATAATGCAATCAATAAGCAATCAAATGTTATATGTATTAGAAAATATTTAAAATTGATTTATTTGAAAAAGGAATTATATAATATTATTCATAATATTAATTGTTATTTTACATTCTTATTGTTTACACATTTCATTACCTTCCTCTATCAGATTTAATGTTTGGTTTTAAAATTCTATATTCAATGTGATGATGTAGTAAAAGCTATAACTGGATGGAGAGAGTTAAACATGCTTTTAAAACAAATTGGTCTAAGATGGATCATTTGATATCTTGTCATATATATAATTTGGCATACTGTTACGTTGTTTAAATATTTCTTAAAAACTGTTTGTATTTCACTGCATAATTATTGCACACTAATTGTAGAGTTCTTTTTTACAGTGATCAAAATTTTTCATTTTTCACTATCAATTATCATGGATCATATATTTGCAAATCTTTTATTTCTAATTAACATTTATTAATTTACTTTGCAAATCTTAGTTAAAATTCACTTAACCCGACTGCGACCCTGGAGACATATTGCGTCAAATGTATATTATTCTATACTTTTTTATTTCGTAGAATGCATTAAAGAAATTATGCCCATATATATACTTATTTTATTGTTTCTCGACTACTTTGTTTGTCCGTTATCAAATGTTATGTCAAATGTTTTTGGGACATTTTTGTCTCAATACAAATACATTTCAGACAAACAAGAACCACTCATAATGAATTTATGTATGAACATAAGATACTAAAAAGTATATGGAAAAGATGAAGCGATTTTTAGTTTGTTATTAACATAACAAAATTAATTATTATGTACTGTATGTTAGCCTTTTCAATTGTTGATTTAGTAAAACACAAAACGTATAGTAGTTTTATTAACCACTACTTTCTTGCCATGAAGATTTATAATCACTATCAACGCATTTTCTTGTACGCATGTACCCCTTGTCCGCCACGAGTTGGCGAGCAAGATGATGTGCTCTCACTTTATTCCACCTCTCCTGCTACCAAATGCGTTGTCGTTATTGGCTACAGCCAGTGACAAAGGGCGACGATGAGCACATCGAGATAAAGTGAAATAGAAGATTCCACAACACTGGCGTAGCCTCCCAATTAATACTAAACCTACCAACGATTTATAAATATTTATTTATTTCTACCGTGACCGGTCTTTTAAAAAGGTTATATTTGTTTATTATTTAATGCAGATAATAATCAATTTGATATTGACTTAAATAATGAATAAAATAATCTTTAAATAATGATAAATTAAATTAATTTTTTTCATTTCATTTATAAATATAAATAGGAAATGCAAAATGAAAGATACAGTCTTTTTTATTTAGAAATAAATAAGGCATTTTTTATCCTTATTCATAGAAGTTTTTATAAATTATTTTTCTCTTGAAATTTTTGATAGATTATTAAATAAACGCGTTTGTCTCTGTTTGAATACGGAAACTTAAGTAGAATCATGATGCAAATGGGTTAAAGCACGAAACAAGCAATAAATTGACATTAAACTAAACTATACAAAAGTATTAAAATAAGATTAAACAGTAACAATTCGGTACCAAAAAAGTTTGCGCGACTTTTTTTTAGATCGTGAAATCAGAAATGAATTCATCTTTTGCAAGTAAATCTCCAAATTTTTTCAAAGGAGGAATATATTAACCTATAGAACGCTAGACAATAGTTGTAGAAATAAATAGTGATTATTTGTCATACAAATAAAATTGTTTTCCAAAAAAGTTTTGAATGTTTAAACATTCACTTAAAATCCACACGAACTTTTTCCACTAGCTAATATGTCATATATTCCAATCATCGAATCAGCGGTAATACGTAAAAGTAAGGAAATCTTTCAATTTCCTAATAGTTTAATAGTTTAACTGGGAGGCTACGTCAATGCTGTAAAGTCATCGTTCTATTTCACTTCATCTCGATATACTCGTCGTCAGTCTTTGTCGCTGGCTGTAGCCAATAGCAGCAACGCATGTGGTAGCAGGAGAGGTGAAACAGAGTGAGAGCATAAATGTTTTCACTCGTCAACTCGTTGCGGACAGATAGTATGTAGATATTTATTTTTGTTTCATCGATATAGTTCATATCTCACACCCGAAGTGTTTTATCTTAATAGGCACGTATATAAATGAAATAATAAATAAAATGCAGTACTTAAACATTTTACGCGAACATTTGCCATCAAGTACAACTAAATGACAATTAGAAAACACTTTCAACGCAATAATGATCCGAAGTATACAACTTATATTGTAAAGCAACCAGTGATAATCTCTATCCATAAATAAGGTATAAAAATCCTATGGAATAACTATGAGCAGAATTAGAAACAAGATTAAAGAACTGTGGAATAACAAATAAAGAAATGTTAAAACATAAATTTATGGACATTTGAAACAATATGGAAATAGAATATACATACAAAAAAATTAGCTCATAGTATGCCAAGTCGTTTAAAAAGTATTATTAAGTGCAAAGTTGAACCAACAAAATATTAGTTTTTAAAACGTTCGTTGTATTTTTAATATCAATTATATAAATACAAATACTTCTGTAATGTTATTTCCGTTATAATTTACTTAAATTCTTGTGTTCGTTACATCGAATTATTATTTAGCAATAAAGTTTATATTAATTGAAAGCTTAGCTAATATGGCATACTTACATTTCTATTGATAAAGATTTTTAAATTTGTTTGTAAAAAGATAGTAATCGTTTAAAGTCGACAATAGGGTGGGTATACAAAACTTCTGCGAGTATAGTATAACGGAGATGGCATATACATATGTATACGTTTACAGTCAATGGTGTCATGTATAAATGTAAACAATACAACCTAACCTATATTACTAAAATCCAGCGATAATACAATTCATTATGCAGTTTTTATTTTATAAATATTAAAATCTAGTAATTACTAAGTACTTAATTGTCATTATACAGGTTTTTTCATTGAAAACAAACACGATGGGTTAGTACAAGATCTAGTATAATAAAAAATTTTAAAATATATTTAGACAAGCAAGTTCTACGTATATATATATTTTACACATTTTATAATTTTTGTAGATACAGATACAAAATTATGTCAAGGTAAAGATATTTTTGAAAGGATGAATTATTTATACCAGGTAATATTCTTGAATGGGTACTTATTCTCAATTATTGCGAACTATAAAAGTTAAAATAAATATTTTATGTAGGCAAGTTATTTAATGGCATTGAAAAATAGGGTAGTAGCATCATATTATGGTAATATAATGATTGGTTGTGGAAAAAAATCAGTTTTGCGAATGTAAGTTCTAGAATCTAAACTATGTTTACTTAACATGTTCCGTGTCACGTATACCACTATTCGTAGGCAACAGTTTTCGGAAATGAAATTTTCATTAAACGAAAAAGTTACATAAAGTTACATTAAATATTTAATTATAGAAAAATATCTTTTTCCTATAATTAAATTTTGTTTCAACACTCTGATTTGTAAAGCTTGTAATTCTCTTATGACACAGAACATGTTAAATAATGAACTGTGAATCATTTGTTGCAAAAAAAAAAATGTAAGATATATATAATTACTTTTTTAAAGAGAGTCTGATATTAAAAGGACACTTTGTAAATGCTGTCAGTCTCCACTTATACCTGGAGAAACAGCAAAAGTACGCTTAGTATCAAAACCAGTAAAATGTGTAAAGTGGACATGTTTAACATGTTTGAGTGTTAAAAGGTTTCCAACAAAAAAAGGTTACAAATTATGGACTAAACAACCTGCTTCAACAAATCAAATATTTAATTATACGTCAAAACTAAAAGATGGTAAACCTAATATTATCACAGAAGAAAACAATTTATGTAAGGATAAATAGATGGATAATGAGAAGAGTTAAATATACACTGATTTGAATATTTATTTCCACATGATGTAAGATGTGATGAATGTTGACATACGAATACTTTTTTTATCAATGGCTTACATAAAATATGTTACAATAAATTTATAATCAATAAACAGATAATTTTTACTAACTGGAATATTCATAACCACCTAGTAATATCATGGTACTGATATTGATTTTACATTAAATGTTCATAGACATAACATGATCATGTTTAAGTTATTTTCCGAGTACATGATATACGCATAATGAGAGCCATTCGCAATAAATTTCACAGACCCCAATGCACACGTGTTTCGTTGAGGACGGTACGGTTTAGATGATGAAAAGTGATGTGGTCTTCACAAATAATGTGAAATGGTTATGGTCTCACATAATATCGAAATTTAATGCGAACGTCTCCATTTAACTAGCTATGATATGACTATATCCGCCCACCGCCAATGATTCGTACAAAATATTAAATGGAAGTTAACATTCATACACGGGCGTAATCAAATCACAGATTAATTCGATAAAAATTAGTCGTTTAACCCTAACTTAAATAAATACATGTATTCTAAATTAATAATTATACACAAACTTACGATATATGTTGATATTTTCATTAAATTTTTTTCTTATTACAAATATTTTTAACATTATGAGCTTGTTACTTTTATGTAGAACGTTGTGTTGTATTAATGCCGTGATATGGCAGTGATTCATTTGTTCATATAGAAAGTAATGACACTATAAGTACGTTATTTTTTACGTGTACAACGTACATAAGTTATATAAATACTAAACTAGTGAGGAAGTAATCAAAAAATTGCGCTGGACGGAGTCTACACATTCATTTATATACATATATCTGTCATGCCAAGCTTCGGTCGTTAAGCTATTTCACAGTGTTTATTATCTAGTATTATTTTTCCTAACTGTGAACCTAACAATTAATTATGTCAGACCACAGGTTGGCAACGCACACATATATACATGCACACACCAGCTACAGGGAAATATTTAATCCAGTAATATTGACTGTCGTTCGCTGTTACTCTTCATCTTGTATTCTTCATTGTCGAAGAGTTCGAACTGAAATAGCAAAAGATGCACAGTCAGTGTAGATTTATCTGCATTATTTGGGACAATTTTTTTACTCTTCTTGTACACGCGTCTACTCGCAGACAAACCTAACGGTATTATCCAATTATTGTCGAAAAGGTGTGTGCATACGAGTGTAATTTTGGGAAGGCGCGTGCAACAGTTAGAGCCGTAGTTAAAGAGGTACAATGTATGGTGATGAAGATATATTGTTGATTAAAAATGGGATTGGCGTAAAACTTAATTTATACTAGCCCTGAAACAAATTGGGGTTGGCCATCACGATCAAGTGTAAGTTGGGGCATTACATTCGAGGATGGCTGAAATGTTGATCCTTGGAAACCCATTGCTGATTCGTAAAGCTGTAATAAAATGCAAAATACTTGAACATACAGGACGTCATTCATTTAGTGGTATAATTCACGAAGGTATGATTTTACATGAAAAAGTAAGATTAGAAATGAAGAGTTAGAGACAAATTGTACGTTAATAAAAAATAATTTTTAAACAAACAACAATTTGGTTTTATTGGTTGTCCTCGATCATCTACAATAATTGGACAAACAATAATATGAGTAGTTCTTAGGCACATCTTAGATTAAAGTATAAGTAAAGCCATGTGTATAATATTCATCTCACTTTTTACGTACATTATGGTTCCCTGGAAGCGTTGTATAGTCTGGCGTTGTTGGGCGGTGCCTATTCGTAGGCAGTGGACGTTGAATAGTAGCATAAGTATTATCTTGAGATGTGTCACCCATACCAATACTTATACCACTTCCTCGTCTTTCTGTACCTAAACCACCTTCAGGTTCACTAAATACTTGCATTGTTAATTCTTGTTCTTCATATAATTTAAGTTTCCTAAAAGCAATTGTGGTATGCATAAATCATATCTTGCTGTATTATGTTTCTGTAAAAAAGATTTTAATTGTTTTGCTCACTGTTCAATCCATAAAGGATTTTCTGTAGTATTTAACTCATCGATAATTTGCTTTTTTATTAGGCCATCCTTTTTTCGTATATCATTTGGTACAGTAATTACCCTAAAATATTGCATGTTAAAATAGATTTTGTATGTACCACATTGAAGTAAAAATATATCTATTCATTTTATATTCACCAATGGCGTAAACAGCAACAAACTACTGTTACTGTAACTGCACCAACTAGTAAAACCACTAATAAAGCTATTAAAGCTGCTAATGCAGGATCGAACGATTCTTCTTGTACTCCAGCATAAGCAGGCTGCAAAATTATGTTATTATTATATTAGTACAGCTTAAACTATAAGAAATACTTACTACAACATTTTCAATAGCGAAGCCAGCGTAGTAATCTTTCAAGAAATCATATTTTGCATCGATAACCTTAAGTACTTGTGGAATAGGAGCAATAGTTTGGGTTTTTTGTTCCACAACATGTAAATACATATCACACCTATTGAATATATTCAAATATTATGTTTTTAAAATGGTATGTGCTGACTTAGAAAACGTTTGAAATTTTTTTTTACCATTCTCTACGAATATGACCTGATGCATCTACATGATACCGGATATCATCAACAACGACTCTGCTTTGAGTTGCATTAGATAATTCTGACACAATCTCATCACGTTCACGATTTACTTCTTCAGGAGGTCGTGACAAGATAACTCTTATTAATTGTGAAGCTTCAAATACCCAAACCTTTATCGATATAGAAAAGTAAAGAATTAAGAATAAAAATATATCAAAGCAAGAATATATCAAATAACTTACATGAACTTTAGTCATAGCATATCTTTCCGGTATGGCAGTTTCTTTTGCTATAACTTCAACGACGAACCTGTCTTGATTATATTCAGCCATATAACCACTTGTGACAAGTTTGCCGTCTTGTGTTACATTGAATGGACTCGGAACTATGGAACCACTAGGTTTTTCTGATCCATATTTATAGAGATTTGCACTAGCCACGTAATAATGTAGCGTGCCGTTATCTCCAACATCTAAATCTGATGCTGTTACTTTTGTTACAAAATCGTTTACATTTGCCATTGAATTAACACCCGCGTAGTAGTCATTACGTTCAAATATTGGTGGATTATCGTTTTCATCTAAAATATTTATGGTTACATTTACGTGTCCATGATCTGTGCTGTGCTGTGCTAGAGGTCGTCCTGCATCTACAGGATTTATGTAAATGTCAGGATCATTGGAAGCTAATATCGATAAAATGTATTTGTCTCGGGTTTCACGATCAAATGATTTGTTTGCATATATGCTACCGTCAGATTTATCCATATAAAAGGCATAGTTTTCGTTTCCTGAAAGATATTTGTATTTGTATTTATCTGTAATAATTTTATAAACTTGTTAGTATAATGTTATTTACCAGCTTCTATGTAATAATAAACTTTAGCGTGTCTGCCTTCATCTTTATCTTCTGCAGTTACTTTTCCTACAAAGTAATCTTTCGGACGATTTTCTGATACATGAAAATGATATTCATCATAAAATTGCGGTGCATTGTCGTTTGTATCAACCAATTGCACAGTAAGTAATCGCAAGGTTTCATATGCTGTAGGAGTACCATGATCGGCAGCAACAAGGACAAGCTAAAATAACATTGAAATTAAGATTATTGTTTTTGCATGCACTTGTTACTAATGAATTTTAAATGCATAAACAGAATTTACCTCAAATTTACTTTTCGCTTCACGATCAAGAATAATTTTTGATCTTAATTCACCAGTTTCTTGATCTATTGAAAATTCTTCCGTTTCTTGAGTATTTCGATTCCCAACTTTTAAATAATAACTTACACGTCCATTTTCACCAGGGTCTCTGTCGATTGCTTTTACCGTTAATATTAAGTAATTTGGCATACCTGTGTTCTAAAAAGTGTTGTTCATTGTTAGATTAGTATAGCTTCATAATTAAAGACTGTTTTATCCATGATCTGTTTTTATACGCACTTCAGGTACTTCAACGGTCGCATTCGTTAATTCAGGAAGTACAAATTGGGGTTTGTGTTGATTTACTGGCATTACTCGTATATCAATATAACACCTATCCGAATGTGGACCATTACCAGCACCGTCCCTTGCTTCTACTTCGATTCTATAGCTGCCAGCTCTGCCAAGAAGTGCTGCACCAGGATACAAAATACCCGTTTCACGGTTTAAAGAAAATGATTCATTTTCATTTCCATGAATTATGGTGTACCAAACTTCTCCATTTTCTCCTTCATCATGATCTACAGCTCTGACCTAAAAACAAATAAATTGTATATTATTTGTTTTAATAATTTACTTCCTTAAAATTTAATGCAAGTTCAAAATAGATTGATAAAATTTCATTACCTGCAAAATTGGTGCAGGTGGATTTACGGGTAGATCTTCAGCAACCGAGGCTCTGTAACTATGTTGCGTGAATATTGGCCGATTATCATTAACATCGATCAATTTGACAACTACCGGTACGGTAGTACTTCGACGAGAATTTATATGAGCACCATCACTGGCCATTACTGTTACAGTAATTTTTGGTGTCATTTCTCTATCGAGTACAGTTGCACCACCAACAGTAATTTCTCCAGTTTCATGACCTAGTTTATTGAAATGTTAAAATATTCTAAATTTATAATATAAACTGTAAAATATGATTTTATTTCATTCCACAAAACAGAAAATATAGTTTACCAATATTAAAGTCGGCGGCGTGATCGCCAATAAGACTGTAACTAACTTCTCCGAAGGGACCTTCGTCTCCATCTGTCGCCTTGACAATAGTAACATGCGTGCCTGGCGGCGAGTTTTCTTTTACAGATGCATTATATAACTCTTTCTCAAATTTGGGGTCTTGGTCGTTAACATTTATTACAGTAACTATCACTACTGCAGTTGCAGATAATTGAGGTACTCCAGAATCATAGGCAACCACTGTGAATTCCAATTGTTTTGTCTCTTCGTAATCAATGACTTGACTAGTTCGTACAATTCCTGCGAGATATGTAATACTTATTGCTTTTCATGTTTCCTTTATGCGGTCATAACGTAAAAAATGTAAGTTACCTGTGACATTATTTATACTGAAATAAGGACTTGGAGGTACAATTGCATATCCTGCTATGTTGCTATCTGCATCTACTGCCGTAAATGCTCCTACAACAGCCCCCCTTGGTTGTTCTTCTTGCATTTCTATTAAATATCGGGGATTCTCTCTTGTCCATGGTTTCAAGAATTCTGGTGCCATGTGATTCACATCAATGATAGTAACTACCAGAGTACCTAATTATAAATGAGAAGAAGATATTCAGTACACGTAGTAACATACAATATTATGCATAAATTTATATAATATTTATATACAGAATGTCAGATTTAAGTATCAAATGTAGTTACTTCACAAATTATTAAAAATACAAAAATAGTTGTTTATATAGAAACTAACAGATTTGTAAAAAGGAAGAATTATTTAAGTTATTACTCAGAAGAAATTCGATGTCAATCTTGATTTCCTCCATAGTTTACTTTCTTTTCTCTAGTGAACACTTCCTTATGTTAAAAAATTTAAATTAATATTGAAACCTTAATTCACAAAATTTGTACAAAAAATTAAATTGTTAAATTTGTAAGTAAGAAAACCTAAGGAGCAGTCGCTTATATATAGATTGTTAGGTAACTGTTTTTACCAACAATTAGTGGATACTCTGTATATTTCAAGCAGGCATATTGTATATGATTTTAACACAAATATACCTCTTCCTTGTTGTAATGTGAGTGCTGTTGTATCACTAACAACGACAGTAATGCTCACTGTTGCTGCAATGTCACGATCCAATGGTCTCACAACAGATACCTGACCAGTTGCACGGTCAACAGCGAAGAAGTCCTGCAAATATTGATTGATGGTTTATTACATAAGAATTATATATCCATGATTACAAAACAAAGCATCAAATCATACTTTAAAGGATTTACTATCGTTAACCCGTTGACCATTTCTATCAATTGCTGTAATTGGTTCGGAAATAGCGAAGTTTAATGCTTCCAAGTTGACACTGTCTGGATCTGTAGCTTTTAATGTTGTAAATACAGTGCCAATAGGTGTATCTTCTGTAACTTCAGCTCTCTGAGTTTTCGGGGTAAAATATGGCGCTTTGTCGTTGCTGTTTTTAACGTTTATTACCAACATTGTTGTTCCGGTTAAACTGGGAGTTCCTAACGAAAATAATGATAAAATTATAAAAGGAACGTACTTATTACTATTTCAATTATAATAGGTAAGTAATAATTAGAATGAAGATATGAAATCATACATATATTCACGTACCTTTATCCATTGCCATAACTAGCACATGATACTTCATTTTATTGTCGTAATCCAGTTTTCTAAATACTGATACGACGCCTGTTGTTTCATTAATAGTGAAATCATTAAAAGCTCCTACAGCTATTCTATAAATAAGTTCCGCATTAATTCCCGTATCCGCATCAGTCGCTGTGACTTTCTTTACCTCCGTTCCTAAATAAAACATGCAAATATTACTTTTTACAAATTGTAATTATTGAAAAAAGAAAGAAGAAAAGAGAAAAGAAAAAGATAACGTACCAATTGGTGATATTTCTGGTATACTTGCAAAATACAGATTATGTTCAAAGACTGGTGCATTATTATTGACATCACGAATTGTAATATTAACAATGGCGGAATCAACGAAAGTTCCATCGCTCGCTTGTATAACAAGCGCGATCCAATCGTGTGTTGAATTTGTCAAATCCACTGGTCCTTTATTTTTTATTGTAATTTCACCGGAATCTGGATCTATGGTAAACAGCCCCAGATCATTGCCCCCTACTATTGTATATGTAATTTTTGATGTTTTGTCCTTATCTCGGGCTTGCACCTTTAAGTCGGGTTCAAATTTCTCAGCACCTTCATCTATAACGGCACGATACTTGTCTTGTAAAAATCGCGGTGGACTGTCATTGGCGTCCGATAAACTAATACGTAAGGAAACACTAGTTGTTTGTCCTTGCCCATCATCGTCAGTTGCCTAACAAGAATGAAAAAAAAAAAACGATTAAAGTAAAAAGTATACCTCACCTATCCTATTTTTTGCAAATTCAATTCTTAACCCTTGGCCGACAGACGTTAAAGATATTAAAGACATGACATATCTAAATTCTAAGCATCTGTTTACGTTGTTGCAGTTATAGTTTTATCTCTTCTTATACTCTTGATTCGTTGCCAGAAAAATGAATTTGACATTAAATTTATACCAGTTTTTGCATAGTCAATGTTTACGATTCCACAGCAATAAATACAGATTTAACATGCTTGTGTATATAAATTTAGTGAACGAGAATGTCTGCAGTGAATTTTTGATTTTTTTGTTTGTTTGTTTGTACTTTCTATATTTTTCTTACTCTTTATCATCATATGTATCTAAGCTTCTATTTGTTAAAGTAATTTTTAAAAGTTGTTTTACCATTGATATTTAAAAAAAAAAAGACAGTTTAACTAATAATTTACACAACATCAATAAAATATACAATTTAAGATTTTCTTCTGACGTGTTTAGAAGAGTACTAATACTCTGGATCAAGATTGATCCGACTTATGAGAGTTGCAGTCCGCTGCCCGAGGGTTAATACTCGATTCACTTTTTGATTAGTACTAACAAGAAAAGTTTGGTAACCTAAACCTTCAAAAAAGCTTGAAATTCTGCAAAAATGTAGTTCAACTGATTCTAACAAAGAATCCTATGTTTTGTTTCAGTAATGAAACAGTCTTGGGGGTGAAAACACCCACAAAGAAATTTTGAGTTTTCACATTACCGTGAATATTTGCAAAACCGTACAAGTATGGAAAAAAATGTACATTCAAAGTTGTGATTTCCGATGTTCCACATTGTGGCGAAAAAGAATTTTCGAGTGGTAGGCGTAAATTTTCGAAAAACAAGGAATGCCTTTCGAAAATTCTTTCTATTCTAAAGAATACATCTGTTTGCTATTAAATCCGAAATTAAATAGTTCCTGATTTCCCACATTGTGATGGTAAAAAATTTTCAAAAAGCAGAGTGGTGGGGGTAAATTTTGAAAAAAGGAAAAAAAATGTTTCTCGAAAATTCTTTTAGGTATAGCTAAAAATTAAATTTATACAGGAAACTTGTTTATATGATTCTAAGAAATGCCCCACTCAACTTGCATACCTTATACGTGAGAAAATATTCTGTTTGTTCTTCATAATCTAGGCATGGTAATGTTCCAGGTGTCGCACACGGAGCTACAGTTATAACTCCAGTTTTTCGGTCAACAGAGAAATGCTGAGCACCTTGACCAAGTAACTGATAAGCTATTCCAGCTGTACCGTACCTAGTGTATAAATCGCTTATTAGTGTTACGTTATTAGGAATTAAATTGAATTAATGAGTAGCAAAATAATTGGTCTCACCGTCCACTGTCGCGATCTTTAGCAGTAATCGTTATAACCGATGTACCCGGTGGTGCTGTTTCCAGCACTGAGGCCGTATAAGTTGGATTACTGAAAGAAGGTGAATTATCATTTGCATCCGCGATGGAGATAGTTACGGTTGCGGTAGAGAAAAGTTTTGGATTTGTGTGGACTTCTTCCGCTACGACCTGAGGAATTATAATGGTATCATTTTCTTTCGAATCGCATCGCATAGGAACAAGAACGATGTAATTCATAAGTACAATAAATAACTTACCAGAATGATAAATTTACGCTGGTTAGGATTTTCGTAATCGAGCGAGCCATTTGCTACACGAATATTTACGGATGTACTTCCGGTTGCCATAGTCGGTTCAATGGTAAATGCACCGTCCGTAATATCTTCTAGACGTAGGGAAAATACCGAGTTCAAACCCTGTAATGATACAATATTGCGAAGCCTTTAAGGTAATTATAGCAAACTTTTTATATACAGTTGGTTTTCTTTATCGAAATTTTTAAGGTCACTTTCAGCTTTTTATTTATACATAAAGTTCTTTAGGAATTGTTTGGCGAATATTAAAACTAATGCGGTAAGCATTATAAAATATATTTTTCTTTTCATCTGGATTAAAGGAACAGTAAGAAGATATGAGCAGCTCTCATAGATATAACTAATCCATCGTCTATTTGTTGTCCACGAATAATGAGTGTATTGTAATCATATTGCGCCATTTCGAGCATACACTTCTGTCCATAAGTCACCGGACACTTTATTAAATACAATTGCGAAATTAATAAATAGATGGCATTAATAAATATACATATATGTGTGTAATTTGAATAAATGTTAAGAAAAGAAAACTGTGTGCATAAGTATTTACTTAATGCAGCTCCAATTCTATAGTATAATGTTTTGTAGACAAATTTCTTTGCTTTCGAAGTTTAAAATAATCTAAAAAAACATATAGGCAGCACAGTTAAGTATTTATAAATACTTTGGGGAAAGGTTTCTTATTAAACAGATATAACCATGGAGCTGGGAAGATGCAGTAATTTGTTCTCTTTCATTTTAACTTCAACGGTCCGTGTGATTACAATAAACAGTTCTAGAGAAGAATTATCTGTTTGAAAACGTTCAAGTATTATTATTCTTGAAAAACAAAGGTATTTTTTTCGAGGAACGCGGCAAGAACTAAAATTTTCAGCATGACTGTCCGGTCTGCTGTAGTTCGAAATATATCTAAATAAGAAATACGATATGTCATCAATATAAAATTCACAAAATCAATATAAAAGCTATCTGTCAACTAATTTCAGTATGCATAAAAAAAGAATTAAAAAATTAAACAATTAAAAAATTAGAAAAAATCAATGTGCGAAACTGGTTTAAATAACGAGACAAAGAATTCTTTGCTGCAAGTATAAAACAATTAGTAGAGCGATTGAACAAGTGTATAATTGTATAGGGTCATCCAAATGCGACTCCTAGATGTCAGCAATGTATATTTATATGTCATATCTTTTCAAATGATATAAGACGTTTTGTTTTAGTAGGAGGTAATGCAATTTTAACTATGGACAGGTATACATTGCAGCAATATATTTACATTATTCAAACTTATTATGAAAATAGGTCATTGCTTTTAAGCAAAATTTTGTTTAGTGATGAAGCTCACTTCACAATGGATAAATTCGTTAACACTATGTCGTCCGGTGACACCATCTTGGTATCGCATGCAAAATTATCGAACAAATGCCGATGATATCACGTTGGTGTCGCGAACGATATATCTACCAGAATTGTAATGGAAAAGCTTATATTATTTCTAAAAGCTTACGGAATTTCGTGTAAATTGGATGACAGAATCAAGTAAGAGTTATTAAAATTTTCATGCCTTAATACGATACATTGTAATTATAATATGAATGATCGTGCACAAAGGGCCGGTAGTAAATAGTAGAATCTATACGAGACATACATATACCGGCGGTAGACGAAAGATTTTCTAGCACACGTGCGGACGTCAAGGTGTTAATAAGCAAAATTGTCGTATCTAGGCTGATGAAAATCCTCGTATCATTCATGAAAAATTTCTACACCTACAAAATGTCACTGTTTGGGCAAATGGAATCATTTGATCATTTTTCTTCGAAGGTGATGCTGGAAATGCTGTTACTGTGAATGCTGAACGTTATCAATCAATGTTGAGTGACTTTTCATGGTCAGAATTGGATCATATTGATGTGTCTGATGTCTACTTGCAGCAAGACGATGCTACGTGTCACACAACTCGAGAAAACATTTGATCTTTGCGAATCAAAATTTCGTCAATGTGTAATTTCACGAAATACAGATTTCAATTGGCCTCAAAGATTATGCGATTTAACACTATTAGGTTTTATTTGTGGGGTTTTTTGAAAAGTCAAGTCTATGCTGACAAGCCAGAAACAATTAATGACCTGAAGAATAACATTCAAGTTGTAATTCGTGAAATAACTTCAGCAGCATGCCAAAAAGTTATTGAAAATTACGATAATTGAATGTATGTTTGCAGACACAGCCGTGGTACACATTTAAATGATATACTGTTCTACGTACAATTTTGATGGATGATACTTTCAATAAAAAAAAAATTTGAAAAAATTTCAAATAGTTTATGATTTATTAAAAAAAAACATGTAAGCGTGTAAGCTGAGTGACTCTATATAAAAGTAGGGAATTATGTCGATAAATAGGTAAAGTGTGCGATTCATTGAATAAACCATATTAAAACAACAGTTGTTTGTCACTACTTATCGAATGACCTTTGTAATTACCACAATTTCATTGTAATCCTTTGGTTGCAACAGGTTTCAGTACGTAACGTATGCGACAGATGATAAATGTGTAACTATGACTGCAAAATTTACTAATTTGGTTTATTAACCCCTTGCCGTGCCAATTAGTTTAACGAAATTCGGGCCCAACCGGTAGGGGACGATGCTTTCTACATGGGCCAAAGTGATGCGCGAGAGTGCTTGTGCAATACGAACCAAAATTATTGAGAACGATGCTTGGAGAAATGGAAAAAAGTAACATCTTGCGAGAATGTTATATTTAAGTCTCAGTTGTCGCGTTTATGTTTGGTTTGATTTTAATTCCGCGAGTCAAACTCATAATGTTAATGTTTAGCCCGAATTTGATTCCACGGGTTAGACTCGTGATGTTTGTATTTGGTCCAAAATTATTATCACGAGTCAGGCTCGTCAAAGTACAGGTTAACCGTCTAAATGCCAGATGGCGCGATCCCGCTTCTCTTGTTCAGTGTCTAGGAGCTAATCAAAAGTTTAGATTTTGTTAATGCGTGTTTTCAGTGTTACCATTTATCGAGGTTCTACTAAATCGAAATTTAAGTTTTGATAAGCTCCGGAGATGTTGTTAAAAAAAAAAAATTAAGGAAGCGTGATCGCGTTGCTTGGCATTCTTCGACTGAATTTTTGTAAAGATCTATGCAACTCTAACGGTTAAATTAAAAGATGAAAGTGTATCAAGGATAAATTTAAGGAAGTTAAAGTGGGAGTGCACTAGACGTGAGTAAATTTTTAAAATGTCTATAGGTGCTAATAACAATGAAAGGATTAACGAAAATACTACTTACAACATCGGGATCTTTAACAGTCATGTCTAAATGCGGGAGTGGTGTGCCATTCGGCACGTTTTCTGGAATCTCAATATTGTACTCGCGACGATTAAAAGAAGGTGGCTCGTCGTTGACATCCTTGATCGTCACCGTTGCTTCGGCCGTAGAGACAGTCAGATTGTCGTTACCTGGTATACCGTCGATTAATTCACGTGCTCTCACTTTCAGCGTCAGCACTCCGGTAGAATCCTTTAATGCTTCTCTGTTTAGAGGCTTTGCTGTTCTCAATTCGCCTGTTTCATCGTCTAACAGGAAATAGTCGAATGGATCTATGCAAGAGATACATAAAATTTATTTATGTGATAAAAGTGTCTCTATAATATTTACTATATTATCATTTCTATTTAACTATTATATTTCATTAACTATTTTATCGTTTTATCATTTTTCGTATTTTATTAACTCGTTTGCTACTGATAGTAGAAAAATATACATCAGATTAAATTTGTTTAGTGTCGAGGGGGACATAATCTGATGTTTAATGGTTTTTTCATAGGTGAAGGTATAGAGGAGATAATATCGTTTGAATGGTGTAGAAGAGTTAACTTCATTTTTTAATACAATTATTAATTATTATGTATAATTATAATAATTAATATAATTATATATAATTAATAATTAATAAAGCACACTATATAATTATTGAATATTAGATACTAATATAGCGAATATCAACTGAATAAGTTTGTGTTCCAATTTTATATTCCTTTGTTAATTATAAATATTTTTATAAAAATGATATTTATTAATCGTAATAAAAATCATTGGCCGTCGTACATTTTTCGCAGGAAGAAACAAGTTTATTTATTCCTGAGATATAGAATTCTGATATACTAAGGATAATGAATTCTTTGAAAGCGTTTCAAGTTGTTGCTTGGTTATTGAAAATCTTTTCTCGTGAGAAGTTACCTAAACGTTTAAAAAAGTGATAGTCTATTGGATAGAGGTCTAAAGAATAAACTGGGTGAGGTAAAGTTCCATAATCCAGTTCGTTTAATTTTTTTAAAATCATTCATGAGACATGCAGTTGAGTATTGTCACGAAGGACATCTATGATTATTCTCATCTTCAAGGCTTTCGTTTCTGTTGCTTTACGTCTTAATTTAAACTCATACAATAAAACCGCGCAAATTAATTTTTTCTTCATAATTAATTCAAAGGTTCAAATTCGACAATACTGAAAAAGGAAAACGATAGTATAAGCAAAAATCAGTAGTACCGAATTCACCATTTACAACAGTGTATTATATAACCATGATTAGACAAACCGGCGGCAAATTTGAAACAACAAAAATCGCAATTATATTTGCACCAATTTGATATATTTTGCGGTTTGCAAATTCTACACAATTCAATTGAATTTAGTAACATTGAATAGCAGCTACCTCACAGCATTCAACGTGATAATTAACAAGGGAGTGATATAAAGTTAGGTCCAGCTAAGTTTAACCAGCAAAAAGATCAAATACGACATCAACTCACTGGTGACCAATTCGTAGATCATTTTCCTTGGCATTCCCCTGTCACCATCTCTAGCTTTGACGGTCATAACCAAGGTTCCGATGGGATCATCTTCACGCACCACACCCGTTAGCGAGTCCAGAAATTCTGGCGGGCTATTCTGAATGTCTGCCACCTTGATTTCCACGCCCGTGGTCTCATTGTTTAGCCCGTCCTGCGGGTAAAATTCACATATGTAGAATCATTAACCCGGGTTATCTTCCTTAATATTTAACCCTTTCGCTACGTTGCATTGGAGATAAAAATTGTCTGCTGTATAGAAAAGAGTTGCTTAATATTGGGAGGCTTTTTTAATAGGTCATAGATTCATCCTAAATAGAGAAATATTTCAAAATGTTACACTTATTGCTTTTAAATATACAGTCGGTCACACTGAAATTCGTTCATTACTTATTTATGATTAATTCTTGAAGAGATCTTATGATCCACAAATAATGTTCTATATATATTTATTTTTATACAATATAATGCAAATAAAGGATACAAATTTTTACGAAATGATAATGAAAACTGTTAATATAGATATATTAAAATACCTAAAAGAAACTTTACAATATCAATCGTCCATCTGTATATACATTTGGAAAATATAAACAGTAAACATAAAAATATACAGCTTAGTATTTTTTAGAATTACCTTTGCTATCTTCTATTCCTCTAGGTCTATTATTTATTAGTTTTACTAACTTTTCGGGTAAATTCGTTAAATATTTGTGCCCATTCCGTAAGTAATGCATTTTTTAATTGTTCCTTATTAGTGATATGTTATTGCCGGATTCTCACTTTTAATTCATTCCATACATTTTTGCTAACTTTAAATTAAGCAATTGTGCTGGTGTTGCTATCACTTTGGAACAATTACATAACAACCATTTCCTTACAATTGTAACTTTATGCTTTGGAACGTTATCTCGATACATATGAAAGTTATTTAAAATATCTCATTTTTCTGCACTTTCTGTTAAATTGGTTCTCAGATTATCTAAATACACGTATTTGTATGCATTCTATTCGATAATATCTAAATTATCTAATCCTCGTACTACCATACATCCTCAAACCGTAATGACAGGCACCACCATGTTTTATGGTAGATTTAAGATTTTTTAATTTTAATTGTTTATTGGGCTTTCTCCAAACTATTATTTTCCTACCTGAATCATATCCAATAAATTTGTTTTCATCTGTTAAAAGGTCATTTTTCTAGAATGAAAAATCTGTATTCATATATTTCCTAGTAAATTCCGATTTTTTAGTTTTATTTTTCGTGCTGCTTGACTATGGTAATTATTTTGTCATAGTATTGTTCTAGTATTTTCAAGCTGGATTTTTTGATTTAAATATTTTTCTACATCTACCACAAGCTTTGGCGTTCCTTATTGAATTTTTTTTATGTCTCGAGGAATATATCGTTTGTCTTGATCGTTCAAAATTTTCTTTATGCTTCTTTGTTTTATTGGAAATATGGTTTTCATTGCTACATCTTTTAATGATACATTCTCCTGTATTGCGACTTCTATTGAAAATTTCAGCAATTTCTCTTTGAGATTGACCTTGTTTACAGTGAGAAATTAACACTTTACATTTTTCTAACGTCGGTTGCTTCCTTCACTCTTCCATTTTATTAAAAACATTTGAAAAATATATGTTCATAATGAAACTGAATTAACCTATGATCTGACAAAGGTATGATAATTAAAAATAATTGACTAAACTGTAGCAGAGCACGGTTTATGGTCGTCGCTAGTAAAAATAAACTTGCAGCTGTCGAAGATTTCGTCTTTGACTTTTCACGACTGCTCCAAGTTGAAAACCTTAATTGTTAAAATAAGTTTATTACCATTGCCATAAACTGTAGCCCGCTACCAAAACTTTCTAAGGTAGAAACAAGCATGTGGTGACTAACTCGCATGCTTAAGAAAAACCCAAGTTTCCAATCCTCTGCCAGAAAAGTAACAAATGTGAAGCTTCCAGGAGCTTCCCAAAAAACCAACAGAAGTAGTTTTGAAGAAGATAAGCTCCACTCGAAGAAGCGTCCACGTCCGGACGTAAAATAATATATACGAAGGAGCGCAAATGGAAGAAAAAAAGTTCTCGGATTCCTAGCGAATACACAATACGCGCTCACGTTATATTAAATTGTTAACAAATAAAGACTTGCTTTACACAAATTGTAACTCTTACGTTACAAAACATATTTTAATTGTGAAAATCCCTGCTCTATATGGACAACTTTTAGTGTGAGGTAACTTGCACAGACGTTGCATATATTTCAATTTTTAAACAATACTTTGTGAAACTTTATATTAATTTTTACATCAGAATAAATACTAATATAGATAAAATATTGGTAGATTATTTGTAAAAATATTACATCCATATATTATGGTTTACGAATAAGAAGAAATAAGCAAAGATAGTGGACGATTTTTAGTGTGACCAACTGTATGTTAGAAGATATTCTAATGTATTTCCATGCATCTTTACCATCAGTTTTTTTATTACTATCAAAGTAACAGAAACATATCATTTGCCCGTATTGACAATAGAACATCCCTAATGTGGGAAGGTAAATGTTCTTAACACATTGCATACGGCACTCTGCTCGCCAACGTGCTTCTAGGGTCGGTACATTTTTGAGCGCTTCAAAAAAACTCTGTACAGTGCCCTTTTTTTTAATTCACATTTATAAATTCTTAAATATTACTAATATAGTTTTTATATACCTATTTATTAAATAAGCATTTTTACATTTTAAGTAATATTTATTTTACATTAATGAAATTAAATCAATTAATTATTATTTATTTTACAAAGTTCAATAATGCTTCAGTGTATGTGATATTTGGTGAAGCATTCTCCTATGTGCAATGGTATTCGATATAATTTGCAACTATATTTCGTTTCGCTCCTTTTTCTATTGGACGAACAGACTTTACATTTTTTTGTCGGGAATTTCTTCCTGCCTTTTCTTGATATTGCTTCTAGTGCAGGTTGTTTCAAATTACCAGAAATACTGATTGATTCGTTTCCACTTTTGTCATAAGCTAACGCAAGGTTTCGTTACCTTGGCAACGTAACAAAGAGATCAAATTATTTTTAATTCCTCGAGTCATCGATACGTGTATATAAGAAACCATTAAAACGAGATATCTGGTAACCCGTATGCAATGTGTTAACACTGGCAACCGATCAGGAAGATCTGCTTACGTTACGAAAAAAATGAAGATGCTTGATATATTTGTAAATTTTGTGCTTAGATAATAGTCGAATATATTTTGATACATCATCGCATTTTGTCTGTTTTTAATGTTAGCACACTTTAAACGAATGCTATGTTGTTTAACATATTTTTACTGTACTTCACAATTTATCAAACACATTATTTTGATTTATATAAGTGATATGAAATATTAGATAATTATTATTTTATTATTTCAAGTTGTAGGAATAAAATGTAAGAATGTTACTGACGAGGCAACATTCATAAGTGATAATCACCGATATCAACGAAACTTTGTTATACAGTATTAAAAAAAAATTTTACAGGTATTTTTCTTTATTTTCATCGACGATCCTTCATAGTCAAGGGAGAAAAATCACTCTCAAAGTTCAAAGTAATAAACCTATTTGTGCTAATATCTCAAATATTATTGGAGACAGAGGAATGGAATACAGTGGTGGACATACATAAGTCCTGGCACAATATGCAATTATGTATATAACCATTTATAATTACAGAAAAAATTGTTTATAGCAATTGTTTTTGTATGGTTCTGTATTTAGAATGTCTTACTTGTCTATATACAAAAACAACAAAATTAATAAAATAGGGAACATATTATATAACTGATAAAAATGCCTTTTACAACCTTTTTACACATGGACAAAAGTACTGGCATACACTTGAAAATCTTTACTTACACGTACTATTTTGCTAATATACTATTGTTCACTTGTTGAAACAAGTGAATGATGCCCCGACAGTTAGTTCAGTCATGATTGTGTCAGTCCAGCAATTGGTTTAGTAAGGAATATTCAGAATAATTTTAAAAATGTCAAGGAAAGGAAAAGAAACTACACCGGAAGAAAAAAAAAATTATATTCAACTTGTATAAGCAAGGTAAATCTTATGTAGAAATTAGAGGAATAGTACAAAAAAGCCGATTTACAATTCAGAGCATTATTAAAAGATTTGAGAACATATCCAATACACCTAATTATTTACGGAGCGATCGGCCGCCTAAGTTATCGGAAAGAGAGAAAAGAAAAGTAATAAATAATTAAACAAAATCCACGAACAAATTCTTCGGAGATTGCAGCATTGGTTGCAGAAGATTGCAATAAAGAAATTAATTCAAAAATGGTGTGTAAAGTCCTAAGAGATGCTGAATACTCTGCATATGTATGTATGTCGCTCGAAGAAAACCGTACCTAAGCGAAGTTAATAAAAATACACGACTAGAGTTTGCAAAAGAATTTTCAAATAAAAATAATGACTTTTGGGACCAAGTTTTGTTTTAAGGTAAAAGCAAATTCAAAATATTTAAGTTGGATGGTCGAATATTGGTATGAAGAAAGAGTAACGCCAAACTGGATTTGAAATACATTACCGGCCAAAAGTCTGGAATCACTACGTAAATTCAGAGGAACCGGGTATTTCTAAGAAAAACTGAACGCCTACAAAATAATGTGAAAATATGGATGCGGTAATAGAACAGGGTATATGTGAGACCGATTCGTTATTCGGTCGTTCGACGATCGTTTGTTTTGTCTAGTGACCCTGAGAGGGTTTCACTAGCATTTGTTCTATGGGACAGTTGTGTATCGACCTCCGTATGACTAACATACATACAGGGTGTCCCAGAACTAGTGTAACATCCGAAAATGGGGGGTAGCTGAGGTGATTCTGAACAACCTTTTCCTTTACCAAAATGTTGTTTGAAGCTTCGTTTTCGAGTTATTAACGAAAAACACTGACCAATCACAGCGCCCAGAGACCGCGGGCTCAACCACGTATTCACGGCTTTTATACACGGGCGCTCGGTCGGGCTCCCGGCACACGTACTGGCACAGCATAGGTATCACGGAAAATGTTATGTCATTTTAAATTAAGAATAATGTGAAATTATTCGTTATTCATGAATTACAAATAAATTAGAAAGTCGTTTAATAACTGCGTTCGATACTTTTATTCGTTATTCGAAAGAAATAAAGCGTTTTATTATTTATGAAAAACATTTTTTTTTAACAGCACATTTTCAGGTGAATAAATTGTTTTAAGAAAAACGATTTGTATAACTAATGCTAGAAAAAAATAATTGAAATATCGTCCACGAAATAGCTTGCTTCGACGAAAGTAGGTCGGTAAGGCTAGATCCTCGTGTCGATCCTGACCTATCCAACAATTTTCAACAGCCGATGTTCTGGCCGAGTCGATGAACTCACTTCGCCGCACGATCGATATTTTTCGGTGACTTCTTAGAAACTGTCGATTTTGATTTTTCTCCGTGCCTTCGGCGCGGTTCTCTGGCGAAAGGCTGCCGTGCTTGGTGCTTGTTCGCCGGAATGATTTATTATTAAACTAATTGTAACATCCACAGTTTTATAATTATTAATTTCAAAAAATTTAGAATTGAATACACGATAATGTGGCTTATAAATTTGAATGGTATATCATCCACATTCACGAACGTGATAATAACTCTGTTCGATACTTTTATTCGTTATTCGAAAGGAATAAAATGTTTTATTATTGTTAGAAAAGTCCAAAAAGCGAAGGCTTGAGTGAGCCATGTGCAGTCTTTCGCTGCGTTTCCACCTCCTAGGGATGGTTCTGCCTCAAGGCTAAGAAAGTCCATATTGTCAAGGGGGTCCTTCTGACTAGGATTTTTCAGGGAAGACAGAATTGTATCAGCACTCGCGAAGTATAGTTCAAAACACAAGCTTTCACTCTTTTTAACCACCCACTTTCATTTCTTATTCAAACGTTCACCACCGTTATCCTGATTTTCCTTACATTATTTACGAAAAAAATGTTTTTTTCTTTTAACAGCACATTTTCAAATAGATAAAATATGCTGTGAAATAAAACGATTTCGATAGCTAATGCTAGGAAAAAATAATTAAACTCGCCCATTCGTTCACGGGTACGTTTTGTGCCATTCTGACGGCACTCTTAGTGTTCGTCTCACTACTTTCAAACCATCACTTGCTTTTTCAGCGACTTGCCTCGCTTACTTTGTAAGCCCTTATACGCGCACATACACACACACACATACATGCATACATACACACACACGCGCTCACTTATTCACACCCGAATCCGGCGATCTTCAAATGTTTCCGACTTATCTGTTTTGACTCTTGCCGGCGCAACGTTTTGCACCGTCGGTTTATTTGATGTTTATTTGAAACTGTTTCGAATTTCTCATGGCAGTACAATAAACATTTCTTTTCCGTTGTATTGTAACTATTCCCCTTCCTTACCAAACGTCCACCTAGGATCCACAAAACGCTTAAGCTCTCAGATTTATTTTGCTAACTGAACGAGCAACATGCCGCGTACGAACGCAGAGTACTACGAAATGTTTTTAATTTTTTTAAATAATGTAAGGAAAATCAGGATAACGGTGGTGAACGTTTGAATAAGAAATGAAAGTGGGTTGTTAAAAAGAGTGAAAGCTTGTGTTTTGAACTATACTTCGCGAGTGCTGATACAATTCTGTCTTCCCTGAAAAATCCTAGTCAGAAGGACCCCCTTGACAATATGGACTTTCTTAGCCTTGAGGCAGAACCATCCCTAGGAGGTGGAAACGCAGCGAAAGACTGCACATGGCCCACTCAAGCCTTCGCTTTTTGGACTTTTCTAACAATAATAAAACATTTTATTCCTTTCGAATAACGAATAAAAGTATCGAACAGAGTTATTATCACGTTCGTGAATGTGGATGATATACCATTCAAATTTATAAGCCACATTATCGTGTATTCAATTCTAAATTTTTTGAAATTAATAATTATAAAACTGTGGGTGTTACAATTAGTTTAATAATAAATCATTCCGGCGAACAAGCACCAAGCACGGCAGCCTTTCGCCAGAGAACCGCGCCGAAGGCACGGAGAAAAATCAAAATCGACAGTTTCTAAGAAGTCACCGAAAAATATCGATCGTGCGGCGAAGTGAGTTCATCGACTCGGCCAGAACATCGGCTGTTGAAAATTGTTGGATAGGTCAGGATCGACACGAGGATCTAGCCTTACCGACCTACTTTCGTCGAAGCAAGCTATTTCGTGGACGATATTTCAATTATTTTTTTCTAGCATTAGTTATACAAATCGTTTTTCTTAAAACAATTTATTCACCTGAAAATGTGCTGTTAAAAAAAAATGTTTTTCATAAATAATAAAACGCTTTATTTCTTTCGAATAACGAATAAAAGTATCGAACGCAGTTATTAAACGACTTTCTAATTTATTTGTAATTCATGAATAACGAATAATTTCACATTATTCTTAATTTAAAATGACATAACATTTTCCGTGATACCTATGCTGTGCCAGTACGTGTGCCGGGAGCCCGACCGAGCGCCCGTGTATAAAAGCCGTGAATACGTGGTTGAGCCCGCGGTCTCTGGGCGCTGTGATTGGTCAGTGTTTTTCGTTAATAACTCGAAAACGAAGCTTCAAACAACATTTTGGTAAAGGAAAAGGTTGTTCAGAATCACCTCAGCTACCCCCCATTTTCGGATGTTACACTAGTTCTGGGACACCCTGTATATCTTCTTTATATTCATTGAACTATTCTTATGTTATATTACGCCATCAATAATTATCGTTCCTAAACCCAGGACACCTAATGTTCTATCAAGTAATTAAGGAAACTTTATTTGTCAAAATACTTATGTATAAGTAGAATATTTTACATTTTGTATTATTTTTTGTACGAAGAAATAGATATTTTTCTTTAAATTGCCTTTTCATCAAAGAAACCACCCTTAGTGCCAATGACAGCCTGACATATTCTGAGCATCCTAGCAATTAGCTTTTCGAGTATTTCTAATTTTACATTTTTTCATGCTTCTTGTAGTCGTTGCCAAAGGTGTCTTTTCGATGTTGGACATTGCAACCGGATATTCCGATCGAACTCTTCCCGCAAAAATTCTATTGGGTTCAAATCCGATGATTGTACTGGTCATGTTATATTCCTCAAGACCCGCTGTGTTTCTTTTTGCAATAAGAATCATTTACATAATTTAAATGAGTGCTTAGGGTCGTTATCTTGCTGCATAATAAAATTCTACCTATTACCTAACCTAACCTGATGGTACAGTGTGCTGCTCGAGTATCTGTTTATAGTCTTCTTTTTTCATTGTATTTTCTATTTTGATTAGGTCTCTTACTTCAACCGTTGAGAAACATCCCCAAACTATAACTGAACCACCACCATGTTTGACAATAGGTACAACAATACACTCTGGCAACATTTTTTCTTGTACAAATCAGTGAACAAATATCCTTCGGTGTGACCCCAATATTTCTAGTCTTTTTGCCATTTTAAAGTATTAATATAAAATTTTAGCTGCTGATCACGTTTCAAAATCTTCGTTGACGAGAATGGTGGTAATGTCCGATTTATACATTTTTTCGGCCTCCGGACCAGCTAGTTGGAATCTAATATTGTAATATTAAACGCTTATTGTTAAACAAAAGAATCGCGAATTCCTATATACAATACATAAGGCAAAAACAGGGTATCTTTCCCGAGTAGAAAAGTTCATTTCGAGTATTGCCTTAAACTAAGTGTGTAAATTAAATAATAGTATTATGGACATAAGAAAATGCATTAACAATAGATCATTCCAAAATTTACCGGTATATTCGATTTTGATAGAAGTCGGTAAGTGATTCCAAACTTTTGGCCGGTAGTGTACTTCTAACAGTTACTACAGTTACTACAGTTACTACACTTTAAAAACACTTACCTAAAGCCCCGATTTCAATTTAATTGAAAATATTTCATATGAATTAAAGAAAAACATTGTATTTCGAGGAAATCGAAATTAAAACAAATAATCTTGAAAGAATGGACGAAAATCAGCAATGAATTAACAAAGAAGTTTGTCCATTCGATGTCAAATAGATTAAAAGAGGGTGTGAAACGGAAAGGACATGCTACGAAATATTAAATTATAATTTAACATAGCGTTATTCAAAATGTACCGATATTTTTGTCCAGGTATAAGATGGTTGTAAAACACATTTTTATTAGTTATATGTTTCCTATTTTATTAATTTTGTTTTGTTTTTGTATATAGGCAAGTAAGACATACTAAATAAAAATCGATTTAAAAACAAGTAGTATAAACAAAGTTTTCAGTAATTATAAATATTTGTACATGGAATTGCCAATACTTATGTACAGTGAGTCACAAAATTATTGGCACACGCAGGGAGTTAACGGAAATATGAAAAACAAGAAGATAATAAAAGAACTTTTAATACTTTTTAATGAAAACACATAATATTTAGACTTTGAATTAATAAAAGTATTTAAGAAAACAACAATATTATGATTTATAGTTACGAAAAAACGAAGTGTAACAATTTTGTGCCTTAAACTAGATCACAAAATTATTGGCACACGTAACATATTCTATGAAAAACAATTGAACTACCCAGTTTCGATCGTTTTATGTTTTTCTTTACTATCCAGAGACTCAGTATAAGACATTATAGCGTTTAATTAACATCGAAATAAACAGTTTGTAGAATTTAATAAAAGAATATACATAACAGAGTGCTATTATGGTTGGAAAAGGAAAAGAAACTACTTTAGAGATAAGAAACGTAGTAATTTTTCATTGGAAAAATGGAAAATCATATAGAGAGATTGGAAGCATCGTAAATAAAAGCTTTACAACTGTAAGAAATATTATTAACCGATTTGTAAACGAAGGCAGAATAGAGAATAAGACCGGTAGAGGAAGGAAGAAGTTGTTAAATTCACGTGAAGAACGATTTGTTGTTCGAAAAATCAAAGATGATCCGAAAATAAGTGCACCGAAAATTAATGCTCTTCTTCGAAATTTTTCTGACAAAACTGTTTCGAATGAAACAGTCCGAAGAGTGCTACGAGAAAATTCATATAATGGTCGCGTAGCCAGAAAAAAACCATATGTGAATACCATAAACCGAAAAAAACGCTTAGAATTCGCCAAAAAATATATTTCTGAGCCTACTGAATTTTGGAGAAACGTAATATTTTGCGACGAAAGCAAATTCAATGTTTGGGGATCAGATGGTTATCAAAAAGTGTGGAGAAAACCAAACGAAGAAATGCATCCCAAGAATCTTCGTTCAACGATTAAGCACGGTTGCGGCAATGTTATGGTGTGGGGTTGCATTAGCTATTATGGTATAGGAAAATTAGAATTTATTACTGAAACAATGAACAAGATGATATACTTAAACGTTTTAAAAAGTAATTTAAAAGAGAGTGCTGAAAAAATGGGCATCTTGAACACGTTTCAGTTTTATCAAGACAACGACCCAAAACACAAATCAAAACTCGTTCAAGAATGGTTACTGTATAATTGCCCAAAAGTTATAAATACACCACCTCAGTCACCGGACTTAAACCCGATCGAGATGATGTGGAATAGACTTGACGATAAAATAAGAAAACATTCGATTACTAATAAAACAGATCTGCAAAATAAGCTTGTAGAAGAATGGTACAACATTGAAGAAGATTATTTAAAAAAATTAATAGAATCGATGCCGAAAAGACTTGCAGAAGTAATAAAACAAAAAGGATACCCCACAAAATATTAATCACAATAAAATTCTTAAGTTTTTCAATTGTTTTTCGAAGAATACGTTACGTGTGCCAATAATTTTGTGATCTAGTTTAATGCACGAAATTGTTACACTTCGTTTTTTCGTAACTATAAATCATAATATTGTTGTTTTCTTAAATACTTTTATTAATTCAAAGTCTAAATATTATGTTTTTTCATTAAAAAGTATTAAAAGTTCTTTTATTATCTTCTTGTTTTTCATATTTCCGTTAACTACCTGCGTGTGCCAATAATTTTGTGACTCACTGTATGTCCACCATTATATATTGACGACTTTTATAATTTTTTAATGTCGCTCGAGAAGAATGCGCGCGGTCGCAATGTATTAATATAAGGTAACTTTTTATAATGATAAAGTTTCAATTATGATTTTTTTTTTCGTTCGAATGGTTCTTTTACTCCTTTATTTGAAACTTTATAGTATAAAAACATTATTCTAGATTAAGTTATAAATTAAATATAAAAATAATAACATATAATAAACTAATGTATTTTCATCGCAGAAAGCAAACTAATCGAACATAACGTTCATAATATACTATTTAAAACAAATGAACATTTAATTCTTGAAATCAAAGCAGACTGACTCCCTACTTTGTAGGCTTTTATAGCCGTTTTCATCTGGTCAGGATTCCATTGTTTCCTCTTTGGGGGTATTTGAGTTTTTTATATAATTGAATATATTATAACAATGTTTATAAGTTGAAAAATTTATTTTAATAAATCAGAAATGTTCTTAATATAAGGAGTCCCATATTAGCGACAGTATTATTAATCTTGCAACACACATGATCAAAAATAGAAAAAGAGAAATATAATAAAAAAAAAGAAGAAAAGAAAAACTGTGATTTTAAATATATATAATATAAATTAAATATAAATTATGGCTCTTACTATCCGAGTATCTGAATACTCGAAATACCAGTTATAATTCGAACTTCGGTTCGAAAACTCTGGTACGAGTACTCAAGTACCTGAACTTGAATTTGACTACTCGAGTATCCGGGTTTGAACTTTCTCTTATAATTATTCAAATATGAAGCCTTTCTTATATAGTTGAATCCAGATTAAAGAGAACAAGTTTAAGTACATTTATTAATACAATGAAACTGTAATTAACCAATAAAAATATATTTATATCTATTTCTAAATGTACTGTAAATAAAATTTCAATAAATATACTATTTTTCGTATTCGTCGATCTTAATCCTTTACTCAAATTTTCTGTACTTAACCGAAATTTAGTTGCATAACAAATACTTTATATCTGAATAATAAAGAAAGGATAACACAAATCCGAATATTTAGATTTCAAAGTCAAAATTAAGTTATAATAAATATCTCAAACATACAGATATTCGAATAGAAGGAATAAACATCCGAGTACTTGGGAATATCCGAATACTCGGATCTATTATATATCGAGCAAGTACCTGAATACTTGGATATATTTGGATACTCAAATCCTAATTGAAAGGGTATCCGGATACTCAAATTCGGGTATTCGCAGATTCGAACAAAAGTAAGAGCCCTAATATAAATCATAAAAATGTAATTACTTACCTTTCACAAGAAATAATGAAACACAACGAAACGTAAACAATTGTCTGTATGACTGCTTTTCTAGACAGAAAATTACTATGAAAAATGTATATCCAATACGTTATAAAAGAATACGTACATATGTCACTTGTAAAACGAAAATGCTCTTAGTGAGTTACGATTTTTTAAAGAAACGGGTCTCGTATTACGTAACTTTATCCTTATGTTCAATGAAGTAGTTGAACGTTTTCACGGTAATTAATAAAGTATAATTAAAATCAATTTTCAAGTTCTACTCACGCTTGCCCTGAGGAGCAGTTGATAGAACGGCCTCTCCCTGTAGTCGAGTGGCTGTTGTAACACCAGGGCGCCCACGTATGCATTTTGGCTTTTTTCTACGTTCACTATACCGAACTTTTCGCAGGCGTCGAGAAACTGTAACGAAACCATTATATTGATTGCATATTGAAACCATCATATATATTGACCTGTTATCGCTTGTGAGTATCCGTGTTCATGCACAATGCCTTCGAATTATGTAGGGTGAACTTTCTGGTGACGATGACACGCCGTTAAACGACACAAAGTAATTTAATACTTACAAGGAAGGTTAGGAAGTAACACGGAAATTCGAAAAGATTATGAAATTTTGCATATAAGTAAAAGTATAGTGGGGTCTTTTATAACCTATTTTCGGTATCTAACAAGGAATGTTCGCGAACGGTCCGGCTTCGATTTTGATGAAACTTTGTACACTTATAAAGCAGCGAAAAATAATCGACACGTATTTATTTTTTAGCTGCGGCAACTCGAGTTTAAGGGGTGAAATCACACCTTGAAGTTTTGGCTCGAAACGGCTATCTCGAAAACAGAAAGACATACGAAAAAATTGTTAATGGAAAAGGTTAATGGTTTCTTATGCACAATAACATGCTGTTAAAAAATTTAACAAAATACAGTTTGTTTATAACAAAAAAAATTTATTAACTTAATTTTTCATTTTATTGAAATTTTCATAATGACAAAAAATGACGAGCATTTTATTCCAAATCCATTAGCATATAACATTTTAAAATTGCCTCTTACAGTTTTGCAGATTTTGATGATTTACATCTTGCGCGCACATCCACTATGGTAGTAGCCGTTCTAACTTTGATTTTAATGAAGCATTGTAGGCTTGCACTAAATTATACAGTATACAGTATACAATTATACAGATAAAGATGCACTTATTATTCTCATGACATACTTGCTTTAAATGCAAATTGAATAAATAAATATTGTAATTTCTGTGGCTCGCCTATCATGCAGTTTGCGCACGTTATCTAAATCTTCACTGAAAGCATTCTGTGTAATCTGCACAATAAAAATACTTGTCAAATGAGATTAATATGTGCATCTTTATCTCTGTTGTTAAGAGAGATTTACTTCGCAAATACTGGGCCCACAACAGTTCTAATTCTTGATTCCTGGAGTGGTCACTGTAAGAAGACAGTGAACGAAGTTGCTCCCGAGGGTAAAAACGTAAAACTTTTTATAATACCAAAAGGTGGAACAAAGTATGTTCAACCACTGGATGTTTACGGTTTTCGCACTTGGAAAAATTTCGTCCGCCGATTTTCCGATATAGTTCTCATTTTAAATCGCGACATTAATCTCCACGCTAGGAATAATATAATCAAACTTCAATCTCTGGTCCACAATCAATTTTCATCGCCAAGGTTCCAAAATTTTATTAAATACTCCTAATCCTGGTATAAATCCGGATATATAGATGAAAAACCAAATGCATTCCAGAATCCTGTTGAGTACTGCTATTCTGTTGAAAATGAATCAAGATGCCATATTTGCGGTGACGTGGCAATAATTAAATGCGCATGGTGTAAGAAATCTTTATGTCTCAAACCACTATTGTCGAAACTACATAGAATAATTGCTATACACACTGTATGTATTTATAATTTATAAATCGCTCCACCTTTGCCACGATGTCATAGGTGAGTAATAAACACAATTAATCTTTTCATTGCTGTTAAGAAACTTGTTACTGTCATTGTTACTTATTACTTGTTACTGTATAATTTAGTGCAAGCCTACAATGCTTCATTAAAATCAAAGTTAGAACGGCTACTACCATAGTGGATGTGCGCGCAAGATGTAAATCATCAAAATCTGCAAAACTGTAAGAGGCAATTTTAAAATGTTATATGCTAATGGATTTGGGATAAAATGCTCGTCATTTTATGTCATTATGAAAATTTCAATAAAATGAAAAATTAAGTTAATAAATTTTTTTTTGTTATAAACAAATTGTATTTTGTTAAATTTTTTAACACCATGTTATTGTACATAAGAAACCATTAACCTCGCCCATTGACAATATTTTCGTATGTCTTTCCGTTTTCGAGATAGCCGTTTTGACCCCAAACTTCAAGGGGTGGTTTCACCCCTTAAACTCGAGTTACCGCAGCTAAAAGAAAATACGTTTCGATTATTTTTGGCTGCTTTATAAGTGTACAAAGTTTCATCAAAATCGAAGCCGGACCGTTCGCGAACATTCCTTGTAAGATGTATAAAATGTTTGATTTTTTTCTAATTGTGCTGTAATTTTATGTATTTATTTAAAATGTAAGATTATAGGTAAAACACAGTTCGTTGAAATTTCGTTTTGACATATTAATATAGTAAAAAAGAAAATGTAACAAAAGAGTTCTTTGTGTAAATGGGTCTAGACCCAGAGTAAGCATGGGTAAGCAATCCCTAGGTCAATTTTTATTTTTGTTGTTTGCTAAACAATGTTCTTTTTCTGAAAACCCATTTTGCAAAACTTCAAATGTCTATCCTTTTGTTTAAGGTTAATATGGGGGTAAAACCCAAAGAGCTAGACTTGCTTTGCGTAAGATATTTTTTTCTGAATTATAAATTAATTATTAAGGGTAGAAGAACATAATTAATTTTTTGGAGGTGGTTTTTGCAAACAATCCTTAGAATGAACACCTCCAAAAAAAAATCGGGAATAATGCTCTGTTATCAAGTTATTACATGTAAAAGTTTCAAGTTAGTCAAGTGGAACATCGTTAAATAATTTAAAGAATATTATGAACATGTAGAGCTTTTGAAGAGAAAGAGTATTTGTCACAAGCCTGAATAGCTGTCTATTTGGAAAATCGAAGTACGATCAATGAATGTATTCGTTGTTTATGTAGGGCTGGACAAGAAAGTGAGTTGCGGAGCGCGACGTGAATGTAATCAGCGGGATTTCGAAAATCAAAGATAATGGCGAGGAAAGATGATATTTGTTCGGTTGTAAAACCCAAACTCATTCAAGGCGAAGGTTTTAGCGACACGGCTAGCATCTGGCCACCAGAAGCGGCAGCCTACCGACCGACCAGATGAACCATGACTCGACCCTACCAGATGAGAAATAGTTAATAACAATCTCCCTACCCTCTCGACACGACAGTCACCCCCGGAATACTCACAAAAATCCAATCAACACACTTCAACCACCTCCACTACATTTTTACACAGCGAATAGAAACACAAACCAAGTTGATAAAATAGCATGCACACACTTCATTCAACGATTACAAGCATCAACAGTCACGTTCACAAGTGATCATACACGTTTCGACACAGACTTAAATATTGTACATATCGTTAAAACTATTTATAATAAATTCCATATAGTTGTTCAATATTGTGTTTAAGACAATAAAAAATTCAATACAGTCCACTCATTATATCGCATCCTTCGAAAGACTTCACTGGAGATTGTAAAGATCAAGAGTTCGAAGTCCGCGTCATCTTATCGTCGCAATTTTCCAACGTCGACGCTGTGACGCAACCAAACAATATTTAATCTTTGTAGGATGCAAAGGAAAGTTAATTTAATTAAAAGTTCGACCTTCGACAAATACTGAGCCGATATAACTAAATGTCATATATTTAAAATAATGGGCGTATCGTGGAATACGATACAAATATACGATTCGACCTATTTAGTGTTAGGTATTGTTTTCCACTGTAGGCGTTTCTTTCTTACTAATGCTCTGTTATTGAATTATTATATATAAAAGTTTCAAGTTAGTCAGACAGGTGGAAGATAGTTAAATGATTTTGAGAACATTATAATATTACGAATATGTTGGGTTTTTGAAAAGAGAGTATAAAAAAAATACATAAAAAAAAATTATTAGTGCTTCATGGTCAATCACAGAAATAAAAATTACGAAAATACTATTTTCGTGTAATTTGTTGACTATCGAGCATTGATTAATTTTTATTCCAAACATTTTTTTTCTTACATTACCAGAAGTGTTTGAGAAATTGTGGCGACCGATACGCTGAACACCCTGTATACAAAATTACCATTGCAATAAAATAATAATGAAAAAGAAATTAAAAACAGAAAATAAGGACGAAAGTGTATATTTCACTGATAGAAATTACAATTTATAATATATGTTGATTTTACACAATTATTATTCATGTAATTAGTTGAATTATGATTATTCTTTATCATTTCATTTGTAAAATGGTTGTTATTGTACTTGTCATTGTATATTACATACAGAGGTGTTCAATATAATAAAAAATACGAAACAGTACGTTCATAAGCAAGTGAACATTGAATCAACAACGAAGGATAGGACCGAATGGAATAAAAACTTGCGTTCAATTCAATCGAATGAATAATTCGTACAATAAAGCTTTCTTTGTCTTTGATTATTCAAAATGAACCCTTCTTTTTACGCGATCTAATGGGATGTGCATTTTAATTACTTTATTATATTATTCCGTAATAAAAATGGACTGAAGTAATAGTGGTGTGAAAAAGTTAACCATTTTAATAGAAGTTTATTGAAAACGTCGTGCATTTGAATATTTTACTACAATGAAATCGCTATTAAACCGATTCAGAATGTTTTACAATCAGCTTTTAAAAAAGTATTAATAACATTAAAATTGCTGTGTTTCGATACTGCAAAAACTGTATTAATTTATAAATGTCGTATTCTTTAAACGATGTTTCTTAGTGTACTGTTAGAGTCACATACGAGCCGCTTAAAAGATACAGTGACTGACCAATTCCGTGAAACAAAATTTGCTAAATTTATGTTATTTATAAAAAGTTACGCACCAATGCTTTGGTACTAAAATTTGAAAACACTACAAAAGTGGAGTTAATCACTTTGGCTACTGAGCGGCACACATCCCAGTTTTTTCAACTATGTTTAACAAGGTTTCGTGGTACAACTATATACGTACTTATTATTTCATCAAATTTCAATTACGACGAAAATAAATGCTGTGAAAACGAAAAGGAAACAAAAATTTTCTGTTCTCATTTCTCCGCATTCTTCAAAAAATTCTTCATTATCGATGTTATACGCTTTGAGCGTCAATTTTTCGGTCGTGAACAAAATGATAACGCATTTTCCAACGGAACCGAACGATTCTTGATAAATCAAGAAAAACAGAAGTGAATTCGAAAACGTAAAGATTCTTCCATTTATCGCCTTTTTTTTTATAACCCATCTTTGCCTTTATCGTTGCATGTTAATAATCGTCGGAATTAGTGGAAAGTTTGAAAATTTCGCATATGACACCGGCATTGTAAGCATTAGTTAAGTTTAATGACTAAATGCTTCGCGTATTCTCCGGTCTCTATAAAATGAAAAGAGGCATTAAAGTTCACTGCTGTAAAGCTGGCGAGCCATTAGTTAGAAGGTTTTACAGTTTTATTGGTCATCTAATGGCTCTGCGAATTTATCGAGCGGATATGACGTAGGGGTTAGGTCTATGTGCTAATATTCCACCAGCATCCTTTGGGATAGTCACATAGAACTGGCAACATCAGATAATTTCCACGTATCTTTATGATAAACGTATTGGATATTTTTTGAACAAAACGCTTTTATATGACCGCTATTTTTCCCACTATTCAATCGTATAAAAGCCGTATACAGTATGCTTCACTGTCGGCTTTCAAAGTTGATGCAAACGCTTTCCGTACGATATACATTTTAAAAACCTTTTTGATTTTTCTGTTGCTATCGAACGGGTATACAAATGCAAAATGTTGAAAAATTTCAAATATCGTTGCTTCTTATGAATTTCTCTGCTTTTATGACATACTTTAGCAATGCAGAGAAATAAAACAGCAGAACTCTATTTGAAGTTCGAAAAGAATATTTATTAGGTGTACAAATAAATAATCCAAATTTTTGTAAATAGTTATTTTCTATTATGTAGTGTTGATATAGGGTGGTTAATTTAAATTAGGCTATCTAAAAAGATCTGTACAGTCGGTTATTGCACGTCTTAACCCATTCACTGCCAAGCAAATTTAGAGCGTTTTGTCATGAGCGCAAAGATTTTATTTTAAGGAAAACATAGATTTTCACAAAATGTAATAATATTTAAGTGCAGATATAGTACAAAAATGGATTTACAGTAATTAAAAAAAAAAAAAAAAAAAGAGAAGCACTACGAGATATCTCGTAGCTAGCAGTTTTAGTACAGATGCTTACTATGAGATATCTCGTAGTTGGCAGTGAATGGGTTAAAAAAATGTATCATAGTAGAAGGATACCATTTTGAAGATCTAACTTACACATTTTATGATCGAGTCATCTAGAGCGAAGACAGATATTTTTAAAGTGATACAAATATTATTTTTATATTCACAGGTTTAGCAGCCCTAACCAAAAACTACGATTTCTGCAGACACAAGTTTTACGTAAAAGTTTAATTTTTAGAGATCAGGGTCATCTCACGACCATGATATTGTATATGTCTGGACGTACTTTTTTACCAGCTACATGATGCGATAAAAAAAATTGTAATTATACATTTAAAAAAACACAAATGGCATTGAAAAAAGTCATTAAAAAAATAAAATTTATAAAAAATTTGTGCTCCCTCTGATTCGTCTCCTAAAACCATGTGAATACGTCAGAAATATTTGTTGCATCACAACAACTCGAAGGTAGGTGGTCTTCTTTAAACGGACCACCCTGTATAAGAACTGCCAACTAAAATAACTTAATTGTTGCGAACCGTGGCAATCGCCATGTTGTAGGAAATGGCTTTATAACGTGGACGTCAATCTGCTCTAGTTGTGAGTGCTTCCTTTAGGAGAACCTTCATAATTCAATTTTCTTTTTAAATAAAGAAATTTTATGTTTCTGCAGTCTACGCGTTTTTTGGTACCCACGTGTACACTCAATAGAAATTGACATAAAGCCAATTAAAGATAGGACTCTCCCTTCATGACATCATACCTTGCAAAATTGGAAAGTCTAGGCTGGATGGTATATTCGTGAGCAAGGAGGATTTTGTTCAAGAAGTAGACAACACAGTAGAAAATAGGTTAAATTAAGATGTAACATTTATTAGACAAGTAAAATCCCAAGCGTGATACAAGCGGTAGAATTCTAAGCGTAATTTAAGGGACAGTATCCAAAGTGAGATACCAAGTTCGAATAGTCTAATTAGCTAATCGTGTATAATTGTAAATATAAAATAAAGACACCATTCAGTATTACAATCGCGATAGCTGCATTTTTCGATCCATCAGTGATTGAATATTGATTATCTACTAATTTGATCAAAAAACATTTTATACAAAGCACGTGGTATTCAAAAGGGGCCATACGAATGGATGTGTGGAAAAAATGAAACAAACATTGAGAGATACGTAAGAATCTTTTTTCATTTAAACGTACAGTGAGAAGTATAAACAATAATCTTTTTCTCAGAAATCATGATTTAATTGGCGTAAATGATATGCAATGGAAAATTTCAATAATATATTAGTAATAGTTACAGTATTCTTGGAGGTTTTCATATATTTAACTCTTTGCGATCGAGAGGCCTCAGTCGCCACGGCGTTTCATGCGACAACTCGAGTGGTAACTGAGAAGCGACAGTTTCTGATTATCATAGATTTCGGTATCTCCAATTGATAAGAGCGCAGTGTTGGTTCGTGAATAGGTTCCTTAGCTGTTTATGTTCTTTTTTAGGAAATGTAAAATGACACATCTTAAAATGGAGATAAAATATTTAAGTTCCAATCATTCATAATTTCAGAAGTGAAATTAGCTCAAGTGAAGATGAATTTGATTTTGAACTGTGGAAAAACGAGATCGATTGTATTAATGAAGAAATTAGTGATAGAGATGTTACGTACATATATGCGCGTTCTACCCGAAACGTACGGCGCCTAGTGTTTATGATTTTCGACACTCGTGGGCGGTCTCGATCTCAGTTTCTGAACACAACGTTACTCTGTCCGTCAGAGTATTGATACGAGTAAGATCAGGTTCTAGTCCCCTTCGAGCATTCTAACGTCGTGTACGTATTTCATAAGTGTCAATCAGATAACACTGTCACCGCGTAAAGTCGATAAACAAAAATCGCTTTATGGATTATATTTTTTCGTATATTAGAGCAACTTCAATAAGATTTTGTTTCTCTCAGCTCATATGAATGATATTTATGTACTTTTAACCAAAGGTTCTAAATACTAAGAAAAACTTAAGTGGGGCTAAAGTTATGCACCACATCTAATGGGTGTGATAAGTAAAGTGAAAAAAATTGGAAAACTGGGTATCGCAAAAATTTATAGAAGATCAGAAGCGACATTTGAAAATATGCTTATTACATAAAGTTTGAAACGGTAGAAGTCCATTCTTGAAAAGATTGTAATGAGAAATGGGTCCTCAACGCAATCGTATACAATCTGGACAATGATTTGATGCTGACGAAGCTCCCAAACAGATGCCGAAATCATCATTGAAAAAATTTATGGCGCGTGTATGGTGATCCATGAAGGGAACAATTCGCTATTTTTTTTCTTTCTTTTTTTTTTTTTTTAAACATGGAAAAACCGTAGCGATAGTATCCTACTATCAAGAACTTGATATTATGTATCAAAAATTGATTAAAAAACAACCGGTATTGGTCAATAAACATGGACCTATTCAATAGGTTGCGTAAACCTGTTATACAAAAATCAACTGAATTGAAATATGAAATATTAACCCATTTACTATATTCATCAATTGTCTACCATTTATTTTGTCATGTACAGTTGTTTCTAAAGAAATATAATACAATATTCGACATTCGAGAAACTGTAATTGCAGGCTTGAGAAATTTATTCAAATCAAAACCATTAATTTTTATAAACGTAGAATATTTTAATTGAAATCTCGCTAGGAAAAGATCGTTGAAACTACTGTCTCATATTTTGTTCGAATAAAGATTTTAACTTTGCAAATATATTGTTTTTATTTTAATCAACAAAAATGATAATTTCACGTAATACGAAATATTTATTTCATAATGATAATTCGCCAGATCAAGGCGCTTGTTACGTTCATTCTTAGGAAATTAATCTGAGTTTCAGGCCATTTAGGAACCATCGAAAAAGCAAATGAATACAGCTGGATCAGAGCGTCTAAACCCTATCATAATCTCTTTTGCTCCTTTGGTGTCTCTATCGATACAGTAAGGGAACAACTCGGAAAACTAGATGGAAAAGCAGTTTGCCAGACTCTGAGGCTATGTGCAAGATATAAGACACACGTGCTTCTTTTATCCCCTTGCACTATAACAACGAGTCAGACTCGTGGCACAGATTCTGGTTAAGATTCAAGAAGAACAATTATAATAGTAACAAACATCAATTTTAATTCTAACTTCTCTTATAATTTGTAACACCGAGGATAGCCAATTCTGATTAAACTGTAATACATTAACGTTTCTTACGTGAAATACTACGAGAACAGTAAATAGCTGATCTTAAATGTACAGTCAGCAAAAGAAATCGTAGGTCAAGGGGTTAAAGAGATCCTTATCCAAACTAGGTGGTATCTCGCTTACATAAAACGCAATTGCGTCTGCTAGTCTAATTAGCGACAGGACACTGGTACACGAAAAATAATCTGACGCGAATGAGCATCGAAAAAGAGTCATTCTGCTCTAGGTGCTGAAAAAAGAAGGAAACTGCTCCTTCATCTGATCACGCGATGCGAAGCTCTGATAGCCAGAAAATTCAAAGGTTTAGGGGCAATCTTCCTTCTGCTCACTTAAATTAGAGGATGTTACGGTGAGAGATCTTCCATGCTTTTCGTAAGAGACTTCCATACTAACACACCTTATGTAGTGGGATTATTATGCTCCTGGATCTGAGCATAACGATCTATTATAAGTAATCTATTATTATCGACAGTGGTAAACGTTAATGTATCGAAGACGTAATGTATTTCCTTCTAGATAAGAATTTATTAATTACTAAACTGTAGATTTTTATACATTTACAGGAAATTTAAAGAAATTGAGATAAAAAAATGAGCACTAACACACGTTGGGTTCATGATGTTGTGCGTTGTGTTTTTGTTTAAAAAAGAAATAAAATATACGGGTGAAATGTTTTAAATTTGTATATGAACCATTTTCTTTTTATTTATTTTTATCAAATTTTCATCCATTTATTTTCATTTTGAGATATTTAAGGATTTGCGTTTGAACTGGTTTAAAAATATTGGTAAATGTTAATAAATTTGGGTGATGTATTTGTAGATATAAATATATGAAATTTTATTCTCCAATGAAAATTGATAAGATTAAAGAAAATCAATATTTCTGATCTCGAGTGCTTACCCGTTTATAGTTGTTACCGTTATATGTATTTGAGACAGAGAAACACATTAAAATATCGTGCGGAAATTAGTACAGTAAATGCATGATTAGTGGCTGCTCTCGTAGCAATGACACTAGAATGACCTCTGACTACAGGAATATTTCCAAAAACCAGCAACTCAAGGTTCCAATGGCGAAAGTTCCAACAAAGCTAGCTACGCTTCAGTTACTCAAAATAAAAAGGAAGCGATCGTCATGGAAGCAAAAAGAGCGGCATTGAATTTAAAGAATACATAAAAGCAGCGGGAAAGCTAACAAGCCCGACAAACATTCGATTTGCTTCCAAAATATCGAACAACAGAATCTGTATCTTTCTGGCTAACAAGGATATAGCTGATGAGTTAACCTGAAAGTGTACAATGATTAACATCGCAAATCAATCGACAGAAATCCGTCCCCTTTTAGTTAAACACAAACAAATCATTTTCTCAAACGTTTATCTTACAATTCCACATGAAATAATAGAAGGAATACTTGACAAACTCGATGTTAGGAGAGAATCATCTGTGTTCTTCTTAAGAGCGGGTTTAACAGAACAAGAATATACTCATATACTTGGTTTTCGGCGACAAGTTTACATTCACCCTAATGATGTACAAAAACTTCCAGACTCTATTCAAATTACTCACGAGGATACAATATATTCGATCTACCCATCTTCCGAAAATCTAAAATGCTTCATATGCGAGTAAAATGGACATTTTACAAAAAAAAAGAAAAAACTGCACAACAAACGACGGTATTGAAAATAAAACACCTTGAAGATCAGTTTGAAATCAATTTGAACCACACCAAGACTAAATTTTCTAAAATTTAAAAGTTTTATGAAAAAAGCTAACGGATCTTAAGCAGTAAGAGAAACAGCAGTTGAGTATACGGAAAACATAAAAGAGATGTCACTAATAGAGGAACAGAAGAAACATATCACTAATAGAAGAACTATATCCCATTTTTAATACACCTGTTTTTTGGCTACAATGCTTCATTAAAATCAAAGTTAGAACGGCTACTACCATAGTGGATGTGCGCGCAAGATGTAAATCATCAAAATCTGCAAAACTGTAAGAGGCAATTTTAAAATGTGATATGCTAATGGATTTGGAATAAAATGCTCGTCATTTTTTGTCATTATGAAAATTTCAATAAAATGAAAAATTAAGTTAATAAATTTTTTTTGTTATAAACAAACTGTATTTTGTTAAATTTTTTAACACCATGTTATTGTACATAAGAAACCATTAACCTTTTCCATTAACAATTTTTTCGTATGTCTTTCTGTTTTCGAGATAGCCGTTTCGAGCCAAAACTTCAAGGTGTGATTTTTTATAAGTGTACAAAGTTTCATCAAAATCGAAGCCGGACCGTTCGCAGACTTCCCTTGTCAGTCCCGAGCGATGAACATATTACTTACATGACTGAATGTATTAAACAACAGCTACTTTTTGTTGGAAAGAACTACAGTGTTTCTGTTTAAAAATATATAGAATATACATATTTGATGTACATATGTCAGATCAACAGCGATCGCTGCAGGGCTAACAATGAATTACACTCACCACGCTATTCTCTGTACTACCTTCAATAGTGATTCTTATTATCGTAATATTTATGTTAATAAAGTGATCTAATTGGAATCTGTACAAAAGTAGTAAAAGTAAGCGCCCAAAGTGTATGTTATAATTATTTTTGTGTATTGAAAAAAAAGTTTGGAATGTAAAAGGTTAAGAAGACGCCTTGATTATGGGCGTAGAGCCTCGGCTTGTCGGTCCAGATGTCACGGGTTGTTTTATTCCCGTTTTATTTACATACATAAATAAATAAATAACAGTATTCCATTTAAAAAGCAAAATTGACCTTCTTATCTCGCAAACCCTTTACAATGGAATAAATTTACCATTACTAAGTGTATACTTTTTACGAAATTTTAATTAAAACGGAAATGTTACAAGTGATGAAGTTAAATGGTACATCGTGTATATGTATGTACGATACATACGTATATGTATATAAGTAAAAGTATTATCACATTAGTAATTTACTGTTTATCTTAATGCGTATCTCAAAATAATACGTAATTAAAAATCAAAGGAGTTTGAGAAACGGAATTCAGTAATTTTTATTAATAGATAATTTTCTTCGTTTACTAAGATAAAAAAAAATACCCGCCGGAAAACACTGGAAAAATTAAGCACTACTGAGAGATATTAAACAAAAATATTTTAAGAATGTATACCTGAAGAATCTGTGATGTTTGCTATGTGATCTGCTGTTAGGTACGTTGATTTTATAACTAAACGATAAAACGATAGTGAAATTAAGGATTAAAAAATTTTTGCAACACCGTCTTAAAGTATAAAACAATAATTTCTATAAATTAACATTATTTTAACGCCGGTTATAATTTACTTAAATCATACTTATCAAAGAATCAAGATATTTCTTTAATCAGAGAGTTATAACTGTTGAAATTATTATTTTAACAATATTCTATATTTAACATTTATAAAATTGTATTTCCGAGTTATGTTTATTAATTACTTAATCGTATTTAATATGTTGTGTAAATAATATAAATGAAGTATTCAAAATTATTACGTCACCTTGTATTAATATCAGTATTTCTAGGAAAGTTTGTGGTAAATCGTTTTATTGATAGCTACACTTAATATAATTAGTATTATTCTCTAAAGGCAGATTTGTGTATGCATTTTAATATTGATCAAAATGAGAACACTATTAATTAAACATTTGATAAATAACATTTCTTACTTATTAAGTTTTACCCATATTCTTCCTTTTAACTTTTCTCCATTATATTAAGAGATAATTATAATGTTTCGAGAATCTAAAATTCCATAATTCTTGCAGGATATAAATTCTGATGATAATTTCTATGTGATTTCATTGTTAATTTTTATGCTACCATATTAATATTTTGTATGATATTATGTGATACGATAAAATAAAAAAAAAAAAAGCAAGAAAAAAAATACTGTGAAATTTTTTGTAATGACCGAAATGTCCATTTCGTTATCAATCTTAATTACAAGCGCAAATACATGCTTCTTCGTACCAAATGAAGATTTTCCCATTAATAAAAATATACGGATATAAATGGGCAGTTATTTTTGGCAGTGAAATATGTACTTACGATGCTGCATTTATATTCATCCAGGTGAATACTTGTTTGTACATTTAATCTATATTTCATTAAATTCATTTACATCTCATAAAACTCTGTGCGTCTAAACGGGTGACATTATACCTGAAAATCGAGTAACTAAAAATAGTAACATAGTACGATGTTCTGCAACTGTTTGTGATTCTACGCGAAAAAATATATCACAAATATAGAATAACATTTTTTCACGAAAGACAATTTTCGAGATGAATTGAATTTAAATATTCATCAAGTACATGTGCGTTTAGCTATATTTCTCGGCCTTATGTTTTCAGTCTATAATTGAATTTAGACGGTGATCCATATGTATAATATTACATTATAAATCAATAATAGAATATCCTTTTAATCAGAAAATATAAGTATTATTTTAAAGAATAATTGGTGTTCCGTCCGAAGGAACAGAAAGCCGGTCGATCTTTTGTTTGGCACGGTTTATGACACGATCGCGAAGAAAAGGCTAGTTTTTTGAGACAACGAATTCCATTGTTCATATTATTGTGAATTTCTCGCCGAGAGAAATTAGTTTTCTTTACAAAACGGTCGCGTAAAGTTAATTTTCGTTCTCATTAGCCGAAGACGTGTTATAAAAACGAACGGTTTCCTAACGGTCCTTTTTTCGACAATGGATTCTCAACGAGTAAAGAACCATTGTATCGGACCTGGCGGAAATTCCAGACCGTTGCCAAACCTTCGGCACATCGCGCGTCCGAGCAGGTATCGCCCCACTTTTCCAGGAAAAAGAGCGCTAAGGGCGCACTGGAAGGGTGTTCGCGATATCCGTTAGGCAGGCTGATTGGTAATTAACATTTCGGTTGCTACCAATCAGCGTGTCACCCTCTTTAGCAGCGATCGAGCGAGCTGCTGAAGAAGGATTCGTACGGTAGAAGTCTTCGGAGTCAGTCGTTCGTTGACTAGCTATTCACACGTTAGACGCAATCGTAACCAGTCGTCATTAAGAGTCGTTCTCTAACCATTCGAGAGAATAGTCTCTATCGAGAATTAAAGATAACACAGTCGTTCGTTGACTGTCGATACGTCCGTTAACAGGCAATCGAGACACGTTCGATCGTTAGAATCCATCGTTCGGGATTTCTAACGTTTTTGCTATCTTATTCTTGTCATCGTCCATCGTTCGGGACGATATAAAACTCTTTCTTCGGTCAACCTCATCGTCGCGCATTTTTCGAGGCGGATTCCACATTCAGTCGAATCCGACGTACGGGTATTTGACGGTAGAACACTCGACACATCGTGTTCTGCCCTTCGTTCGAAATAGTTGCCCAATATTAAATTGGCGGGTAACAGTGTAGTGCGTGAGTGGTGTTCACCGGTGTTGGCTGGAACCACGCAGCCGACACACCCACAGGGACATCTACGCACGCGACGACACACACAATTGGTAATGATTTATTAACATTTATCTGCTTAAGATTCTCTACAACTACATTTTACGGATATGTGCAGTGACATTTGTGTATATCTACTACCTAACCTAACCAGATTTATAAGTGTTCATTTTTTTTTAACCCTTATTTGGAATAGTAACTAAGACTTTCAACATATTACATCACTTCATACAGTGTTAATATTTTTTGTGTTCAATGCTAGAATCATAGGCAATGCAAAACATTTCTAACTTACACACACAATAATGCATTTAATAGTTCAATTATTATATGTGTAGTAACAAAGAAAAAAAATACGAGGGACCAAACGGGAATTGAACCCACGACCTCCGTCCGGCACGGCAAGCCGGGACTCTATAGCCCATAGCCAAGGGGCCCTCTTATTTTCCTCGTTGTTATTGTTATTATTCGTGGGATTCGGTATGGAGGGCTCTGATACTACATACAGTGACTCGTATTAATATTCGGAGACCACAGTGTTCTATCAATTATTACCTTCTAACTTCGACCATAATTGAACTAACAAATTTTTTTATTTTTGTTATAATAAATTACATACTCTTTTTTGCAGGAACGCCAATTTTGTTTATTTAAACTAATTTGTTTATTGTATAATAAATAATATGTTGGGAAATGTACAATTTGTACGTCGCAAAAATATTCGGACACCGAGTATTTATCCGTATTTCTTAAGTACATTTCTTCAGTTTCACTAGTGTTTACAAACATATATTGAGCAAGGCGTAAAGCATGCTTCGAAATATCAGTTATTATTCGAAAGTCATTAGGATCAGGCAGAAATTTTGAACATGAAACGGAAAAGCAAAAATACTTCGTTTGACGTGCGTCAATTAGTTCTTTTCAACCGTGAAAAAGGAAAATCTTATCGGGAAATCGGCGCTCTTTTAAATTTAAGCAAGAGTACTGTGGCAGACATTATAAAAAGGTACAATCGTGAAGATCGGATCGAGTCAATTCCTCAAAAAGGACGGCCAAAGATACTCGACGATCGAGATAAACAGAATATTGTAAAAAAAATAAAAAGGGATCCTGCTTTAAGTGCTCCTAAGTTAAGTACTGAATTATTTGGAGAATCAGGAAAGAAAGTTCATCCAGGTACGGTACGTCGAGTGTTAAAGGAATATGGATATAATGGTAGAGTAGCACGTAAAAAGCCATATATAAATGAGGCGAATCGTAAGAAAAGATTAGCATTTGCTAAACAATTTATTAGCAAAGAACAATCCTGCTGGAATGATGTTGTTGTTGCTGATGAAAGTAAATTCAATATATTTGGATCTGATGGATGAAAAATGGTTTGGCGTAAGCGGAATCAGGAGCTTAATTTTAGAAATTTAAATCCAACAACTAAACATGGAGGTGGAAGTGTTTTGGTGTGGGCTTGTATTTCGTCGAAAGGAGTTGGGGAGTTGGTTTTTATAGATGGAATTATGTATAAGATTAAGTATTTAGACATTTTAAAACAAAATCTAAAAAAAAGTGTAACAGCAATGGACATTGAAGAGACATTTAAGTTTTATCAAAATAATGACCCGAAACATAAAGCCAGATAGTTCAGGAATATCTATTGTATAATTGCCCTCACGTATTACATCCACCACCACAATCACCGGATTTAAATCCAATTGAGAACTTATGGGATTATCTGGACAGGAAGGTTCGACAAACACCAATCAGGTCGAAGGAAGAATTAACCCTTTCGCGCCGAGTGCCGCATATATGCGGCATCCACTCGACGACCTGTGGGTACGGGCGCCGCATATACGCGGCATCCACGCCACGAGTTCTGGGTATGAGCGCCGCATATATGCTTATCCCTTTCGCTACGGCAGCCCCGTCCGCCGAAGTACCGTCACTGAACGGAAACTCGCGCCGAAAATATGCACAGTGCGCGTGGTTTCTGCATATATGTTGTTCTAAGTCTTAAATAGGAACTGTGCTGAAAAAAACAATCATTGCTCTAATGTAATAAGTATATTTATAAGCATATATGCGGCGCTCATACCCAGAACTCGTGGCGTGGATGCCGCGTATATGCGGCGCTCGGCGCGAAAGGGTTATAAATATACTTATTACATTAGAGCAATGATTGTTTTTTTCAGCACAGTCCCTATTTAAGACTTAGAACAACATATATACAGAAACCACGCGCACTGTGCATATTTCCGGCGCGAGTGTCCGTTCAGTGAAGGTACTTCGGCGGACGGGGCTGCCGTAGCGAAAGGGTTAAAGCATCGATTATTAGAAGAATGGAAATGTATCACGCAAAATTATTTGCAACATATTACAATCAACATGCCAAATCGATTACATGTTATTAAACAGAACGGCTATCCAACAAAATATTGACATATTAAAAGTTCATATAATATATATGTACTTTTTATGTAAAATTATTGTAGAAAATTAAATGTCCGAATATTTTTGCGACGTACAAATTGTACATTTCCCAACATATTATTTGTTATACAATAAACAAATTAGTTTAAATAAACAAAATTGGCGTTCCTGCAAGAAAGAGTATATAATTTATTATAACAAAAATAAAAAAATTTGTTAGTTCAATTATGGTCGAAGTTAGAGGGTAATAATTGATAGAACACTGTGGTGTCCGAATATTAATACGAGTCACTGTATGTATATTCATTATAATAAACGAATATTATGAAGAATAAATCACGCACTTGAAGAAAACATAGCGAAAACTGCGTCGTAAATCGAAAAAGGAACTAAAAGCAAATGAAAAACAAAAAGAATGCTTGCGGACGATGCCACGCATACATCTATGAATATTGATAACTATTCGGTCGATTACTTATCGATTATCCATATTGACAAATTATGGCATCTATCATTTTTGCTTTGTACTGCTACGTCCATAACGGGCGGTCGCGACTATTTTCTGCTCTGGAGGAAAGAATAGTTTTAGAAAAAGAAATAGTTCAAGAGGCTAGAAATAAAGATAATAGTTTAGAGAATTATTTACTCGAAAAGCTACAAGAACCGACACGAATACGGGTTTATTAAATAGATTATTAATTAGCTCAGACCTGTTCATTGCGAAATATTATTCCAGAAGTATGTTACAATTATTAGACCAGCAATTGATTTGGATTCTTCGGAAAGTTATTTAAATAAACATATCCTCACTGTTGCGGAAATTTTTATAAAGATTTTTTTTCTTTAATTTATACATAAATGTTAAATAATTTAAGAAATATATTATTGTCAACATTCAACTAAATATTATGCTTTTTATTAGTAGAAAAACCAATAGAACCAACAAAAATTAACATTTCTTTGATGCAATAATTTTGACCTGTTGGATTGCTAAAATATCACACTGTGGGGTGTCTGTTAACTGCTGAATGGTAAGAGTGGAAGTGGAAAGCGACAGAAGAGAAATGGCTTTTGTGGGTCAATATATTTGACACTTACTATACTTTGAAGGCCATAGCCTTATATCTGTTTAATTTTTAAACTAAAATATTTAAATTATTTAATCGCGAAACATTATTGTTACACTTGTTACTCTATTAAAACTTTTATCAAATAGAAAGTTCATCTGTATAGTCAATCTAACAACCCGCCTGTTTTATGTGGTTTGCAGTGGCTTTATTCGGTTCGTTGCGGAAAATGAAATAACCATATATGCAAATTTGGTTTTGAGTTTGTCGATGGAGTGCTGCCTATATGTGTCGTTAAAATTTGCATTCAAACAATTGGGGCAGTAAATTGTGCACCGCTGTGAAACATGAAAAGTAGGTGTGTCCAGGGTATACCATCTCGAATGAAAATTAGTCACCGTGTTTCATTTCAGAAATAAAATTTTAATGAGAAATGTGAAATTGAGGAAAAATATGATCGTCGAATTGTTTGTTAATATATTCACATGTACAATTGCTTTTTTTAGAATTAAAGAAATTTGCTTTAATACCTAATGCCTACTAAAAAATTAATAATTTATTTCCAAGATGTTATATATAATATAGTTATGCGAAGTGTAATAAGAAATTGTTTAACAAAATTTATTTAGAAATGTGAAATTATCGGAATCTTCTAATTAACTCAATTGTTACAGACCATTTAAAATGTTTGAATAATAAATAAAATATTTATTTAACAGTAAGTAAGTCTATTTAATAACAATTAAAGTATTTAAATATAATAATAATTAATTATTTATCTTTTGAAACTGCTTAACATTCTGCTCTGGATGAATTAACAGCTTTAATTAATATTATTAATTTTAGTTAGTTTTATTGCATAATTAACGCGAAAATTTCTCGTCAAAATTGTAACTTCTTTTTCCAAAGTTTTGTTGTTTTTTTAATTTTGCATCTGTTAGAGTTTCGTTGACACGATTTATGGCACGACCGTACCGAACGGCTATTTTTGAGTTGTAGAATTTACTTTTCCATTCATACGCGTTTCCAGCCAACCTGCCGGAGCAAGGCAATTAGTTCATTATGTTTTTTAGAAAGTTGTGTCTCCTCGCGCTCGATAGTTGAAGGACATGCCATAAATTACGAACTCCGAAAGGTACAACTGGCCATACCAGTGTTTTGACCGACGAATCACCCGGAGGAAATTCCCGGATTGTTGCTAACTGATTGTTGCCCCCATTTGCAACCGTCTCCCACCCTTCTAGAAAGATCGCGCTAAGGACGCACTGGAAGGGCGTGGGCAGCACGGCTAGATGCGCTGATTGGTAAGTAATTTTCAGAATTATCTGCCAATCAACGTGTCTTTAGTCGGACGCGTCTTGAAGACGCTCGAGACGCAAAAACGAAGGCAGTTCAGCTAATAACAGCAACGAGTCACCAATATACATAGAAGCCTCGAAGAATTAATAGTTTCGAGCATTAGCATTGTCAAGGAGCACACAAGGAGCTCACTTAGTCTATCATTCAAAGTCCAGCGCAACGTGGCCAATAGTTAGAATTTGTTCCCTGAAGTATCAGGGTGGTCCTTCGAGAAATCTAGAAAAAATAAAGTCGGCACACCACGTGCAAACACAACGAGGCTCGACAGTTGATTTGTACATCAACTACCACGAGCATAAATAGCATCTTTTCTTTACAAATTTATATTCATCACATTTTATAATAATCGAATTATGTTATAGCAAAAAATATATTTTTTACCATTCTAGATGTTGAACATATCCTAAAAGCTTTAAGAAAATCTACTTAACAGTTTTTTAGAAAAAAAGTTACAAAAATAACCTCGTTTTTAATAACTTATACGAGTTTCCCCTCTTAATGTTTTAAGTGTTCACTAATAAACAGAAATTATGCAAATTCTGATTGCTTCTAAAATGATGTTCTAAATCTAAACTTATTGATAATAGAATTGCAATCAATTAGTTAACTAAGAACTGCTGAAGCACAGATTTTAAAGAACAAGTACATTTTTTGACTACATTTTCATTGTTTTCCTTCGAAAATAGAGTAACAGTATATTATATGACTAGTTTGAATGCACGCATGTACCTTTTTATGGATAATTCCAGTGCGTAAATTTGTCAATTACTTATTCGTATAAGTTCATGAGCTGACATGAGAAGACGCTAATCGCTCCCACTCGGAAATCACATAAGGGGCGTTTTGATATGCTCTTATGGATTTCAGCGTGTAGACACGTTTAATGTTTAATCTACGATTTTTCTTGTAAAGTGCCGTAGAATCGTTATCGGTGCCGTTATCGGTCAGTTGTCTTTTTTACTGATATACATACATATATATAATGCTACGTGTTTTTGCGTTTGAGGATCACTGTACCTCCCGTGTCTAGCATGGACTTATATTCGTTGATGTAAGAAGGTTTACTTGACTACGGTTATATTTTTAAACATTAATAACTAAACAATGAACTCTCAAACGCAAGTTTTTTATTCTTGATTTTCATCTTATATTGGCTTCTAGAGTCACCCCTTCGATTTTTTATTAACAGTTGTCGAACACCCTGTATTGACAGTTTGATTGCCACGTCACTTGAATTTGGGTGACATGAAAAATTTCTAACAGACTACGTCATCCGTATAAGGATGATAATTATATTGCTTAATCACAAATGATCTGAATAAGACTTTGGAAAAATAGTCAACAGGATATAGCATAACTGAAATTATTATGAAAGAAACATAATAATATAACCATAAACTCGATTAACTTCGATTTCCTTTTCAATAATCAATCCTTGTCAAATCTGATGCATTTATCAATATCCCAATCAGAATCTGAAGATATAATTCTATTTATATTTTTTTTCTGGAAAATCTCAATTCTTTCTCATTACTGTTTTGAAAATATTTATAAGCTTCGTAACAGGTTTTTCTACGTTAGTATCTGATTCACTAAAAATTACTAGTTTGCTTTTTCCTTTTGATATTGTAAAAGTTTGGGGTAGTAATTTTAACGATTATAGCACTGATTACTACTGTACGTATGTATTCTTTTTTTAAATAAAATATACACTTAAAAAATCATCTCTTACTGATTGTTAGACTTTTCGTTCTCGACAACTGATTTCCAACTTATTGCCCGTGATCATTTTGATAAGCATATGCTTATGTTTACAAGTTCCTGCTGTGGCGACTTCGTCGCCACCACGCCTTCGCCAGGATTGACAATTTTGTTGTAGGCGCTTGTACGAGCCCGGTCAGGGTCGATTGGCGCATATACATAGATATCATTCGTACAGACCTTGGATGCGTGGCAGCATCTCGCGTGTTTTGACCAGTTTTCTTTTGTTTTGATTTTGCGATACGCAGTGTGCGGGATGTTTCTAGAAGCGTGATTGTCTTTTGTTATATTCGGTTATATTCCGTGTTCGCCAAGCAGTAACATTCTTTCTTTCCTACATGAAACATGTACACGTAGCAATAAATTAATTCAACACAAACAATAAATATTCGTACACTTGCTGCTAAATTGTGTGTGTGGATTGTGCTTTATTCACTTACCTTTATCTACCCCACACCACACTGCTATGAACTGAGCCTGTTACATATGTATGTATTTGCGTGATAGTCAAAGTGTTAAAGGAGTATTTAACACATTCATAAAATTGAAAGTTCGCGAGGTTTGATATATCTCTTGTACATCAAATTCATTCATTCTTTCAGTATTGTAAGGTCGGAATTTCACACTCAATTCATAGAAGCACAATAAGGAAAAACACAGAGAGAAGGTTTATTAGCGCAGCACGTTAAATCCTGACTTTATAAGTCTATAATCCTGACGCGTCGGTACGGAGATCGCGCATTCAGTTCCCATTGGGTCTCTCAAACTTTTCCTTGGCTTTTACAATATCCAATAATACAGTTTCAGTTTCACCAAGAAGAAATAGTAAGAGAAAGGAAAAGTTTGGTCCGCGAGCTCACTAATAATACGTGCACTTGGGATATTAATAGTGTAACCAGTATTAATGACTCACCTGTGGCTGAGGGACACAGGTTACATCTATGGTGTCGCCCAACAGATCAGGATCCATAACTCTAATACCCGGAAGAATCGTCGAGCCAATTGGAAGGTCTTCATCGGCCACCCTTTCGTACGGGACGTTCAGAAAACGCGGAGGATTATCGTTTTCGTCAAGGACGATCACGTATGTATCCACCCCAACTATATTCGGCTGCTGACCCGCAGGTACTTCATCTTCTAGCGTGACACGAAACCGTATAGTGTCATTCTCCTGAAACAGTCAAATAATACAAAGGTAACTTATGAATTTTTTAGACTGAAAAGAAAGAAAGTCTGAAAGTTCAAGTATTGTATTTTACTTTTTATTTGAAGTGTTTATTTGAAAGTATTTTACATTCTATTTTTTCAAATATAGCAAATGCTAAAAAAGATGATCTGCATCAGAAGCTTAACATTTTTATATTGAATATAATACTATCCCCTATTAGTACGTACTGTTATTACAATTACATAGTTATATCATACCTCTATATTTAGTTGTTCAATATTTAGCGATTACCGATACTATTAATGTCCACTTTTGAAAAAACTATTAACATCAGAATGTGCTCCTCCTAAAACCGTTCCACTTTAACACGTTGATTGCCACGTTGGTCACATGTGACCGGAGATTGTTTTCTTGTTGGGATCATTGTGGTCATTACATAGAATAATTAAAATAAAATAAATATCGTCAACGAAAATATTTTGAACATCATAGTTAACTAGGCAGTATTATAAAATAAAGAATGCACCACTCAACAATTAACGATTTTTATTAAGACATTATGTATTATATTATAAAAATTAAATACGGTGTATGTTATTAAAATATGTTAAACATAAATGGCGCTGCTTATATCAGTCCTCGCAGTAACTAGTGCCTTTTTTTGGTTAATTTTTAGCATTTTTCGAACTAGGATTAACAATATTTTTTTGGTAATATTCTTTGCAAAATTTTCACACTAGGTATGCTCATCCTTCCTTATTTTGCATTTCAAGGTGCATTTCATCATGTTACGCAAACCTCGTAGATATTTATTTTTTTATACTTGTAAGATAATATTCAAAAATAGTTATCAAGAGTAACTGAATGCATGAAGGGATCACGGTGGCTATCCGTGATCATCAATAAAATAAACGCATTATGAATGAGAACATGATCATATATTTCTTTCTCTATTGTTTTGTCATTGTGTGCTTAGAATAATGAAAATTCTCTTCTAGCTTCACGAGAGCATCATGTAAATCTAGCGTAACAACAGTCAACGAGTTAAATGAAACATTTTTTCTCTAAGAATGATAACAGTCACGTAAATCAAAGTGGTATTATCTAGTGAACCACCCTGTATATCATATAATTTTATTATATACTTTACGATATTGATTTCTACTCTCACTTCGTTGCTATATTATTATTTCTGTTCAATACGGGACGTCGTCGTAAATGGATGTTCGGTTGAGTTCTCTCTACAGTGAGATAAGACAGTAGCAATAGTAAACATAAACTAATATTAAGCAAGCTTAACCGATACCTTGTGCTCGCCATTGTGATGGGTAATTATCATAGCCTCGTCAGTATAAAATTAATAACTTACTAATACACACATTTTGTAGATTTATGTTAGTCAGATACGTGTGTATCGAAAATTTCATCGAAATCGGTTGATGCATGAATAAGTAACAGACGTTGAAAGATGTAAGAATTTTTCCAGAAAATCATAGAAAACTTCGATTTATATCACTTTAATCGTTTGTAGCTCATAGTAACGTTAACTAATTTCGATGAAATTTTCAGTATACATATAATTGACATAAATTTACAAAATGTATTTTTTAAATTTTCGTTACAGGTTCAGATAAAGAAGTTGTAGAAAGCAACCGCTTTTTTTTCTTCGTAATTCTGATCGATTCGAATTTTTTTTCTACACATCGTTTAGTAAACTAATCTTTTCAATGTCTAAAAAAGACTCGTGTCGTTTGGTCCAATTTTAAAAAGTTTTAAATGGAGTCACTGTATACACGGTGGACCATTTAAATAATTGATAGTGAACTATTACATGAAAAATTAAAACCTACAGACTCTACTGTTTCAAATTCAAAATTTCTGTCGTTGTAAAAGCTAAGCTAAGATTGTATTAAAAGTTAAAGATGATTTTGACAAATTTGACAGATTTGTGAATCTTTTTTACAAATTAAAACTCAGGCGTAGTGTAGCAGCAGCTACATGAAATATGTATTATAATATAGCATTTGGGATAGGAACAGCTAATGTATAAATAACACAAAGTTAGCTTAAGCATTTAGATCATTTTTTAGAACAAAAAAGAAAAAATATTGAATCAGGAGGCAATGAGTAAAAGTATGTTTAAGAAATTTGCTGTCGTTATTCAGATTTTCACAATAATGAGTTAAATGTAAGTGTAATTCGTTGGAAGAAAAGTGTCGAATCTGCTGGAGCTTATTTTGATTAATAAAATTTAATTTTGACTACGTTATTGTGGCTTAAAGTTTCATTTATGAATCCGCCATTTGCAACAATCTAAATATTATTTCCCTTTTTATTATTTAACGCCATTCATATCGCTTGTTCCTTAATTTTTAACAACTATAGTAATACAAAGAATTTCATATGCACGTTGATAAAGTAACATTGCCTGAGCGTTATATCAAAGTAAGTTTCTTATTTCAAGTGAAGGAACGGTGGAAGAAAAATAATTACATGCTGAATTGTGCCAGAGTATCAGAGAACACTTATCTGAATGTGTAAGAGAACTTTGGAAATTTCAACATGGGAATTATATCGTAGGAGTATTCTAAAAAGCAAATTTACCAGAAACTTAAACAGTACATTCAAGTTACTAATTTCCATACAGCGCCGTAAGGAACGTTATGTACTCGCTTCAAGATTGAAGATTGACTTACGAATGATCGATCCCCTAAAAGAGACACAGCGAAGTGAGTAATAATTTTAAAGTTTTAATTTCTTATGCTTAATAAGTGCGTGTGGGGGAAGTGGGTTTCTTCGTCTTCCAAAATTATTATTTTTTGGGTTTTCTATCAAGTATTCTACATATTTTCTATATATAGGAAGAGGACAAACTACGTATATTATTAAAGATATTATGAAGACAAAATTTATGATATGAGTAATTGAAACCAGCTATTTACAATATGCTCTCGGTGTCCGTCTTTTACAGATATTAAAAAACGATATTAGTAATTCGAGTCGTGGGAACCACCCTATTATTGCCTAAGTTTTGAATTATTTCGGTGTATATTTTAAGACAAAAGTTGCTTAAAATATTTGTAAAATGTTTTAAAGTAAATGCTGTTCATTGATACATAGTTTAGAATTGAAAAAAATATATAATAAAAAAAGTAAGTATGGCAAGGCTCGAATTCACGGCTAAAAAAAATGTGCAGCGATTCCAAAGTTAGAAGGAACCCTTAACCACTCCACCAACCACGCTGTTGAAAAAAAGTTAAATGTTTCGAGATATAATGAACATATTGCTGTTATTCAATTTATTCAACTTCTTCAATTTGTATACTGTTTCTTCAAATGTAAATATGTTCGAGGTTGCACGATATACGCACTGTATGCAGAAAATGTAAAAATTCGAAGTAGAAGTTACTTTTTCACGCGAAATACCTTAAAAATATCGGTTTTTACTTTTTTTGACAACGGCGCACCAATCCAAAAAATATGGAAAAAATTGAGGATGATGATCATGCTCATACGCTGCTATTAAAAAAATATAAAAAAAGCGTTATTTTTTTTCAAACGATATCCGTATTTTTTTGTGTTTTTTTATTTTTTACAGCTAGGATTTGCAACGAAAAAATCGGAAAAAATTCCCTAAGATGTACCTTCATGTGTGTAATATGTCAGGTTTTTTTTCAGAAGGTTTGCGTATCACTAAATAGGGAAAATAGTCCAAAAACTGATAATTCGAATTTACCCTGTAACTACCCCCACGGTCAAGCTAGAGGGTTGAAACTTGGTGTCACGTGTTTTCTTTTAGTAAGCTATCGAATGATGCATCGCACCACCAAATCGGTTGGAGGGCACTTTTGACCCCCTTAACCTGCTAGACCCTTTGTAGTTATAATACGGATATACAGTTAGCTGTAAAAGTCTTCGTCCATTTAACGTATTCAATGTACATGAAGGGAATTGAGAGAATATACAAATATAATTTTTAAATTAAAAATGTAGGAATAAACTTTTATTAGCCCCTTGCCTTACTTTAGTCACTACTTATATCAAGCTCAGCTATTCGCTGTTCTAATACAAAGTTAAATAAAAAAAGGCCAAGATATTAAATCAAATTTGCATATAGTAATTCTTAGTCTTAAATTGAAGTAAATAAAGTTTGAGTACAAATATAAATTTAATAGACATATAATCTTCACCATAATCTGTACAACGAGTGTAACTCTTTATCATAAGGCAGAGTTAATATAAAACAATATAACACTCGCAAAAATTCATAATCATTGTACAAAAAGAGAAATTTAATAAGTACAATATAACATTATTTGCAAACACCACCCTAGTTATCAAACATAAATGCGACCGAACATTTATGAGCAGAAATTAAAAAGGAAACTAAAAGAAATGCCTCTTAAAAATCCGAAAGAACTAAAGGAGTGTTTCCAAGAAGAATAGGAAAGGATATGCTCAGAATTGACGGAAAAACCAGTTAGATCAATACCTAAACGGTTTGAGGCTACAATTAGATCCAAGGGATATGTTCCGTCCGATACGGAACAATACGGTAAAAATCCTCGATGGTTCGTTTACGACATGGACGTGCCTACAAATTTAATTTCGCGATTAGCTTTTTTCGAGTTTTAGTTTTTTTTTTTATAGTGTGCAATTTCACCTTAAGAGTAGTAAAATGTATTCAGTCGTTTCGAGTTTTTTCAAACAATAGCTTAGACTTCCACTTTCGTTCGTTCAAACAATCGGCCATATCATAAACCCGGAACGTCCGAAGGGTCGACCAAACCTCGTTCATAACGGTTTCTGCAGTCGAAGGTCAACCTGGAGGAAAAACCCGAGGTCATCGTCGAACCCTCGAAGACCTTCCCCTGAACGAGGCCATAGCCCTCACTCCGGCACCAAGAGGGCTAGCCAAAGGGCGTTATTTAACGTCCTCGCATTTTTAATCGTACGCTGATTGGAAATTCGGAAAAAGCCAATCAGCGTACTCGAAGCCACCTGAAGGTGCCGTCGCGAACACCGATAGGGCAAGACGACTTCTAGCAAGTACTTCGAGCTTCGAACATCGTCGAAGAAGCTACACTTCCGAAATTCGAGAATTCATTCGTCTCGAAACGCACAAGATTTAATCTAGTCTCGGAGACTAGACTCGAAACACTCGATTTCTAAAGAAATTTGGAAATCGTTGCGTCGACGCCATCGACGAAACCTAAAGTTAAGCTGGACCTTACAACCCCAGCCGAGGAATATTAATCCGCGTTCGGTGATCGCGTACGGGCGAGCAATCATTCGAGATTGCCACGCTACGAAACAGGATATCCTCTTAATTATTAAGTTCCTAATTTTTAATTAATTAATTTTGAATATAACGTAAGTGTAATTAGAAAAACTATACATGGACGAATACTTTTGTTATCATTTTCTGGTATACTATGTCATAAAATTTCTGTTTTTTGTGCAACAATGATTAATTTTGATGTGTTTGTTACGTACGCGTCTTACCCGAAACGTGTGGCGCCTAATGTTTAGTCTAGCACGCACCCCCCCGACAGTTGTCTAGCTGGGGGATGAACGAACATTCCATTCCCACGGAAATCAAACGTTCCCCACCACCAAAAATCTTAGTGTTTCGGTGTATAAAAGTGCATGATTTTCGACTCTCGGGGGTAGTCTCAAATCCAGTTTTCTGAGCATAACGTTACTCTGTCCGTCAGAGTATAGATACGAGCAAGATCGGGTTCCAGTCCCCTTCGAGCATACTAACGTCGCGAACGTGTTTCGTAAGTGTCTAACAGATAATACTGTACTGACTCCTCCGCGCTCTCACCGCGTTAAAGTCGAGAAGGAAGATTCTTGCCGAGTCAAGAATCGACTAACTATAAATTTGTATCAATTAGTCCTTGTAATTATATTAGAATATAGTGATATAGAATCAATTTCGTGTCTATATTCAATTAAACCTATCCTGACTAATTTAGTAACGTACTAGCTAACCCCACGACAGATATACCTTTACCGTTCGAGGTATATCAACGACTACGACTCGCGAATACCAAAATACCTTGATATCCGGTGGAACACGGCGTTAACCATACGCTAGTGATCCATCTCCTTCGGCTCCCCCCGTTAGCCATACGGAGGTTCGTCCGAACCCTCCTGTCTTACACCTAGACACCTTCACACCCGGGACCACACGGCGTTGACTATACGCTAGTGGTCCACCTCCTTCGGCTCCCTCCGTTAGCCATACGGAGGTTCGTTCGAACCCTCCTGTCTATACCGCTATCTATACCCCTACTCGTGCTTTTATATTAGGACCAAAAATCCGAACGACGTTACGAGGCTGGTGATAACGGTCAGATTCCGCAAGCATCTAACAGTCAGACTGACGACCGTTCGGAACGCGAGCCGTAACCCTTAACAAAAAGGCGACAGCGGTGCGATTAGCCGCCTACGCCTTAACATGTTATATTGTTTTATATTAATAAATGTTTATTTATACATTTTTAATTTGAAAATTATATTTGCATTTTCTTCCATTTCCTCAATATACAGGGTGTCCCAGAAAGAGTGTAACATCCGGAAATGGGGGGTAGCTAAGGTGATTCTGAACAACCTTTCCTTTACCAAAATGTTGAGAGAAGCTTCGTTTTTAAGTCATTAACGAAAAACACTGGCCAATCAGAGCGCCCGGAGACCGCGCTTTCAACAGCGAAAGCGTCATATTGTAATTACAATGTATCGTATCAGTGCATGAAAATTTATAGATGTAAGCTTTTTTATTACAATAGAAATATTTCTACGCAACACCAACGTAGTGTCATTGGCATTTCTTCGATAGCATGCGACACCAACGTGGTGTCACCGGGCGTCGTAGTGTTAACAGCACATTTTCAGGTGAATAAATTGTTTTAAGAAAAACGATTTATATAACTTTAATGCCGCTTTCCACGTTTTCTAATTCTGGGAACTACACTACTATCTTCGCTATTTGCATCAATTTCACTTTTATATGAATTATCACTTTCACATTCCAATTGTCTAATGTGTCTCCCTCATATAAATCATAGTCAGAATTATCACTTTCGTATAATAAGTTTTCAATTGTTTTAGACATTTTTACGGTTATTTTTATTTGAATTGGGTATAATAAAATGTTAAAACTCCTTCTCAACTCCCAACAATTGCGTTATAGCTAAAGAACTGATGTAAACTCGTAGAATATTTCAATGAGAGCAACTATCGTTTTATTTAAAAAAAAAAGACACTTAAAATCGTTATCTACAATAAGGTCATTCTACCTAGAAAATAAAAAAAGATCATGTGCAACAATCATAATAATTTTATTTTTACAAGTTAAAAGAAATTTATATGGTTTTTAAATATTAAAATATACAACGGGCGTCATCTGTCAAATTCGAATTTGGTACAGAAAATTTTGACGGCTGAGGCCCGTCATTTCCACTCAAGGGGTTAACGAAAAATACTGATCAATCAGAGCGCCCGTAGAGCGCGCGCTCAACCACCGCACTTACTCAGTCGTAAACAAACACATTGGCACAGCATGGGTTCGGGGCAAATGTTACATCGTCTTAAATTAAAAATGATGTGGAATTATTCGTTATTCATGAATAACAAATAAACTAATAAATCGTTTGATAACTGAGTTCGATACTTTTATTTGTTATCCGAAAGGAATGAAAGTTTTATTACTTATGAAAAAAATAGTTTTTTTTTTAACAGCACGTTTTCAGGTGGATCAATTGTTTTAAGAAAAACTATTTGGATAATTAATGTTAGGAAAAACTAATTAAACTTGCCCATTCGTCCACGAATTAACCTGCTTCGATGGAAGTGGTTGTTAACAGTGGATCCTTGTGCCGATCCTGACCTTTCCAGGCAATCTTCAACAGCTGATGTTACGGCCGGGTCGATGAAAAAATCAAAACCAACAAAAATAGCAGAAGCAACAAAAACAATAAAAAATAGACTTTTGCATAGAATAAATTTTTAGATCGTCGCACACATCTTTTGCCTTCAAAGCTTTATAAGAAACTGAAAATGATATTTTTACGAGCTGAAGAAACAACTGAGCGCAAGTGTTTTATTCGTATTGGTTCATTTACCGCTCTGCTGAGTGAGATCTAAAGAAACCGAACGTCCCGTGCTCGATTACACTTCCTTTTGTTGATTTATAGTGGTATACCTAGGCGAACGTTATTTGTTGATACACAGCAACTCCATCATTGTGTGTGTGTATCGCTAGAGTCACCTGTGCCTCAGGCATAGTATTCCGAGGATTAAAATGTCTTCGTCAAGTTCGAATTACATCAAATGTAGCTTTTATAGGTATAGATTAGAATTAATATATCTTAGTTTGTTAAACACAGATTTATTATGCAGAGGTACTTCTGTTGTTTTGTGGGTTGTGGAGGAATAAATAATGGACGTTCACAGCAAAAGTATATTATAGAAGATATATATGTATATCATCACTTATAAAGTATGAGCGTTGATCAGACTTGGAAGACATAATAGAACAACGTAATAGCTAAAATAATTGAAGATCGGGGGTGGGTCCGAAACTCCAGGGTGGGCCTCCAGTGCGCTAGGCGATGCCGATCACATCGCCTGTCGATTACGCGCCGAATTTCACTCTTATCGACAAGCTTCAATAACTTGACTATAAATAAAATTTTACTTCGAATAATTAGGTGCACACAGATTATCTCAGGCATACACGCTTCCAACATAGTTATTATTAATAAACGTTTTTTCTGAAAAGATGTAAAAGATTTTTACAATAAAATCACATTTAATACAAATTTCCCTTATTTACTTAATTACAATTACTTTTATTTTTGCCATTATTACATACTATGTGTTCTAAATATCGTCTATCACGTTCTATTTGTTTATAACTAGTACAACGCTATACTTATATAATAGCTATGCTGAAATATCTGTATATTATACAAACACATTGTATTATAAATATTATACAATTATAAGTTACTAATAATCTGTGGTATGGATTCTCAACGTGCGGTACATGATAAAACTTTTGGGATCTTAGATCTAGTAACATGGTCTCGAAGTTCTCAAACACTGTCACTGATTAATTTCTAAAAACTGAGTAATGAAGTCTGATGCTACAGTTCATATCATAGGAATACTTAAAACATAGAAGCTTGAGAACCAATGGTCTACAGGATAAGTTACTGCACTATGTGGTGCATTATACACTACCTTCTGGATACAGTTACAGAAACATTTTAAAAACATCTAAAAACGTGCTTCTTATACATTATTAACCATAGCATTCCCAAGCCTCGAGCCGTTACGCGGAGTCCCAAAGAGGGGTTCTCTAAAAACTGTTTCTTGTAAAAGGTTTGGTAATATTTGAACATATAGTGCTGTATGAACAACATAGCATATTTTTTGCATTGTATTTATTTAATTTATAAAAAAGGATAATATTATAAGACAATGAAGACTTTTGACAGAAATATTTTCGAATATAACTACATATAACTTTGAAAATATATTATTACGTATGTAAAATATATATTATGAAAATATATAATTTTGAACTTTAATTACATATATAATTCTCTTCTCTTCGAATGAATCTTTACTTCCAACTGTTCTGTTCGAATACTTGACTGTAACTGAAAATACTGCATTTCTTTCCTAATTAGTTCTGTGATTATTTATTATTCTGTGGAGATAAGAGGCGCGTCGGAGTTCGCTTCACGTGATCGTCGCCGTACTGGTATCGCGACACGTAGACTTGTGGGTTTGAGGACCCCTCAGGAATACTAAGGTTAAGATGTATTGATTCGTACGTTTTTAAGGCGACAAAACAGATCGTAAACGGTTCAAACTAAAAATTGATATGAAATGGACGTCTTTAAGATAGCGTGTATTGTTTGCATATTTGATAAATGTAACAAAAATTCGCCAGACATAAAAAGAAAGAAAAATAAGACGTTGATTTCTGATCAATCGGAAGTCAAAAGAGAGAATCGTGCAGTTCAAGGTAAAGATTACAATTTAGCAGGTGGTTGAAGATTCAAATATATTGTACGGTTTCACCATACGCGTTACTGTATTGTATACATCGTCTCTTTGGTAATAGGTAATCTAGTAACACGGTAATTTTGACTTCACGGACTGGAGAACTTCCTCTTCCGCTAGCGCACACGTCGCTTGTTTTCTTGTGGTTCTCTGCGTTCCTCTTCACAAGAAGATAAGCGTGTGCTCGCCTCATTCTCTCTAGTCATATTTCTGGTGAGTAATCTTCGAGGATTCTTTTTCTTCCCGCCGGAAGTGACAGTCACGCGACTCTCCTTTCCTTTACTCTCTGTATCCTTCCCTCCTTTCACTTCTTTCTCTATTGAATCTCCTTCTCGTCCGCGGTTACCTTTTTTCATCCTTTTATTCTATCTTTCCATCCTTCGTTTCTGCTTGTCCGTTTTCCCTTTCATCCTGCTTTCTCTCCCTATTTCCTTCCGCTGTTTCTCCTGATGTTCCTAGATAATTCTTCTTTCATTCGTGTGTTTCCTGTCGGTTGCACCTAACCCGGAGGAACAAGACAGCGTTGCTGTTTTCGAAGGATACAAAAGGACCGGCAACCCCGCCGGTTTGTTCCCGAGGCTCGAGGCTTTACCGCCATCATGTATCGTGAATACGTGCACGGAAATGCGATCCGTCGGACAAAAGCCTGGCAAAGGTTTGTTTCGTTCGTTTTTCAGCTTTTATTTAGACGACACACTCGCGATGTCAGTGGTCGATATACGAGCAACAAACAGCCTTTGCAATGAGTTGACTCTACGACATCGGCCTTTATCGATGCAATCGCAACGAAGTATTGTTCATGTCAGGAGATTTCGGCGAATTGCTCGGCGCCAATGCTTTATTAGTTCACTATCAGACGTTCTAGCAATTCTGATTGTCCTTGAAGCAAAGGTACGTTTTCACGTGATATTAAAAGATAAAAAACCTGTTTATACAAATTACGAACTGGTGGTACAAGCGGTAAGGATGTGACTCTACATGCAAAAATAAGTCGAAAAAAAGAATGACATTTTTTCGTATTGGGCTTCGTTTCCGAATAAATTAGCATTGAAGATCTACCGAGTACACGTATATTTCCTCATAATTTTTCGTCTACGGGGTACAAATATTATTGTGTTGCTCGTATTGCTGTTCTAATTTATTACATTAGGTAATACTAAGGAGCGAATATTGATATAAAATGATTTCTTTATCAAGTATTCCTTTTTACTAATTTATAAATTGTTGAAATGGTCCCCATTTTTTGTCAATATAATTGTGCCCTAGATATTACACTTCTGTGAACATTCTCTAGGGTAATTTCCCTTTTCAAGTGTTCGAATGCAAAAAGTATTTTCTTTTTGAGCTGTTCCCTACTCGTATTTTCCTCCTGATAAACAAGGGACTTTACATGGTTCCATAAGTAAAAATTTATTGACGTCAAGTCTGGAGATCGTGATAGCCAAATTACGGTACCTTTTCAATGTTCATCCCTTATTATTACCTAATGTAATGAATCAGAACAGCAACACAAGCAATACAATGATATTTGTATGCCGTAGACGTGAGATCATGTGTATATGTATGTACTGGTATACTCAGTCGTTCTTCAACATTGATTTATTCGGAAATGAATCTCAATACAAACAAAGTTTATTCTACTTTTTCGACTTATTTTTGTATGTAAAGTCACCCCTTTATCGCTTGCACCAGCAATTTCGAAATATCCTATATATACCACTCAGTTTAAGATAAGTAATCCTAAAATTTGTTTCTATCTTGCGCACAGAATCACGCACGTTAGGTCGAAATACGACCTCTTAGGGCTTGAGTTTATGACATGGCCATCTATCTATGCTATTTTTTAATGCGCTCGTTTTCTAGCCTTCCGCTAATTGAATATCCTTTCAAACTGGTAGCGGGGCCCAGGAAGCATTTATGGAGGTGGCAACATAAAGTTTTTGCGAGCCACATGTCTTCCTGGTGCCCACTCGTGATCATTTAATAATTAGTGCCATGCCATAAAATCCTTCGCGTTACCCTGGCCGCTCAAGATCCGTTACAAATGAGCTGCCGTTGGACCCCATACTACCACCCTGCCAACTTGGGACATCCAGAGTGGGTGGTATGCTCGCGGGTCCCGGAGGACTGTCCGAAGGGTAGTCACATTCATCATCACCTCCCACACATCCACTTTTACTGTAAATAACGACACAATACGTTCAACACAGTCATTAATAACTAGATAACAATCAACGTTCACACACACATCACGCCAAGACATTATTTACTATCACCCAATATTTATTCTAAAATATATTATTAAAATACGTATGACATTCGTTATTTTGACCAACATCACACCATCCATCAAACCTCACCAACGAACTACCGACAACTTAGCGCCACCACTCTCGAACATATTGCTTGTTTGAAGTACAAGACGCAACACGACCCTTGAAATCGTTACTCATCTATCCCAAGTCATACGCTCCAAAAATGCCTATTGGACTGTTAGGTTGTCAAAGCGAAAGTTTAGGCGACACGGCTTGCAAATTTATATTTATGTCAGCAAATTTCGGAAACCCTCTCATCTGGCCACCAGAAGCGGCAGCCTACCGACCGACCAGGTGAACCATAACTCGACCCTACAATATAACAACTAGTTAACTAACAAGCTCTCTACCTTCCCGACATGGTTGTTACCCCCGCAATACTCAAAAACCCAATTAATACACTTCAACCACCTTCAACCATCTCCACTACACATTTAAACAGCAAATAGAAACACACACCAAGTTTATAAAATAACATGCACAGACTTCAGGAGGAGCATATACAATCGTCAACATACAGTCAGTTCTACACATTATTATACACATCAAACGTTCAACTTCGACTTTCATACATTATATTATACACATTCGACACATACATCAATATTGTAACATATTTTGTTGAACTAGTTCTAATTCAAACATATATCGTCGTTCAATATTGTGTATGATCCATCCAAAGAATTATACTGTCTACTATACATATCGCATCCTTCGAAAAGCTTCACTGGATTTTACAAAAATACCAGTTCGAAGCCCGCGTCATTTTATTGTCGCGAGAATATTTGTCGACGCTGTGATGCAATCAAATATGGACCTTTCCGTACTTCTACTATCTTTAAAACGGAACCTCCAAATTTCCTTTAAAGACACGCTAAAAATTATAAGACAGCGACGTCTAAGATGCTGCGCTAGACACACATAAGAATTGCTACAACATAGATCTAGAAAGTATAGTCTGAAGTGCCTTAAAACTTGTAAGACTTTTGTATACAAAAGTTTAGTAGAATAAAATTATTATTTTTAAAATATTAAACATCGGAATCTAACAACATTACTTTTTTCTTTCGGATGTTTCTTAAGTAGTTTAATGTCATGCTCTTACATTAACCCCCTCGTTGTTCTGCCTGTACGTCATACAGGCTATGCTGAATTACGTTATTAGAGCGTTCCTCTTACAATTAATTTATGTCGTTATTTTACAATTTATATTACTCTCACTTTTGTATTCATAATGTGATCATTAATTTGCTGCTTTTTGTTCATCTTCCCCTTATGAATTCAATATATAGTTCAGCATATTTACATGTTATAGATTATAAGATAATTTCGTAACGACGCGTCGCGACGCCTCATGGTCAAGAGAGCAGGAAGGGCCCGGAAGAAAACTCCGAGCCGGAACGCCCCCACTCCAACTTGCCACTATACGGCCCATTCACAATGCCAGCATTGGCTGCATTTCCAACACTCCCCCCCCAATGTTTGCAGACCCTGTGTGTTGACAAAAACTCAGGTGCTTCTCTCGTAACACGCATTTGGTCATTGCGTCGGCCACCATCTGCTCTGTTGGTATGTATTCGACTATAATTTCTTGCTTTTGGATCATTTTCTTGATAAACTTATATCGAATATCAATATGTTTGGTCCTAGCATAATATCCTGAATGCTTAGTCATAAATTGGGCACTTCGGCTATCGTTAAAAATGACTTCTTCACAGCCGAGCTCTGACAATAGATTGTTCAAATATCGTAATTCTTTTGCGGCTTCAACCAAACCAATGTACTCTGCTTCGGCTGGGGATGTTGCAACAGTACGCTGCTTGCGGGACTCCCAAGAAATCGCCGTGCCACCCAGTGTAAATACCAATCCTGTGTAAGATTTCCGATCTACCAGATTACTTTCCCAATCGGCATTCACATAGCCGACCATTTTGTCGTCATCAGTATTGTAAGTTAAACCAACTTCACGAGTTCTCTTTAAATAGCGTGCACATATCGCCAGATACACAAGACTTCCAACTAGCTCCCTGTAGGGTTAACGTCAGATCTGAGACTTCTTTGCAGCTTTGATCCATCAGTCACAGGTGTTGGACTTGGATTTGCCTCAGTCATTCTATACTTCTCTAGTAATCCTGAAACATAACCAGACTGACAAAGTATAATTTTGTTATCCTTTCTTGTGAACTCGATTCCTAGGCAACACGATGCCTCTCCAAGGGATTTAATTTCAAAACTTTTTTGCAGATTCTGTTTTAATTCATCGATTCGTGTTCTATTCTTGCAGCAGATTAACATGTCATCGACATATACGCACACCATTAATAACTCCTCTCGTTTTCCAGAGTTATTAGGTTATTTGTTATTCATGAATAACGAATAATTTCACATTATTCTTAATTTAAAATGACATAACATGTTCCGCGATACCTATACTGTGCCAGTACGTGTGCCGGGATCCCGACCGAGCACCCGTGCATAAGAGCTGTGCATACGTGGTTGAGCGCGCGGTCTCTGTGATTGGCCAGTGTGTTTCGTTAATAACTCAAAAGCGAAGCTTCAAACAACATTTTGGTAAAGGAAAAGGTTGTTCAGAATCACCTCAGCTACCCCCCATTTCCAGATGGTACGCTAGTTCTGGGACACCCTGTATATCATCTTGAAAAATAAATGAAAAATTAGCCGTTAGAATGTATCCTGAAGCACGAATTATTCGTAGAGCAATAAGGGTAATTAAGTACTATTAACCATCAAATTTCCGATATTCCTTTAGGATACATTATCTATAATTAAAAATTTCTAAATTAGTTATTAGAATGTATCTTAAAGTACATGTAGCGACCAGCTACAAGCCCACACTTGGCACACAGATGATCAGCGCGGTTTATGACATGCATCCTGGCAAAACTATTTTTGAAGAAACCGTTTTATGTTATTTAGCTTTTCGTAAATATAACAATGCATGTTTTTCGTAGAAACTTTCACCGACGGCTCAATAGTAAATTGCCTTGTCATAAACGAAGATTTCCGAAAGGTTCGCCGTACGAGGCCACGAGGCCGAACATGTACATTTCGCAGGTACCGAACCTAGAGGAAATTCCGCTGCGTTGCCAAGTTTCGCATGGCGAACTCACCCCCCATGGGAAAGCCCCACCGTCCTGGAAAAGGCGCGCCAAGGGCGTAAAGGACGAGTGTAGGCTAAGAAGCGAATTTCCTAATTGGTTAACACCGACGCATCGGGTTAACCAATCAGGAAGAACGTCGAAAAACCTCAAGACGACTTGAGGAAAGCTCGAGAGACAGTCAGTCAGTCTTCTACGAATCTCGAGAATCGACACTTCGAATAAAAAGAAACTTTATCGTAACTGTGGGGTGTATTTTACCCGAAACACGATCCCTTCCTAAAAACACATAAAATCCTACATACAAATTAATTATTTACTTTTTAAATACTTTCCATAATATTATAATTTTAAAAATAAAAAATGAATTTTTTTATTATATAACCTATAAAAATTATTTATAATACGATGGATTGGTGAGGTTAGAATAAGCTTATAGATTATATGTTCATAGTTTATTAAACAAAAAGTAGGCAATATATAATTGAATACACATACTCACAATACACAGTAAGATAATATTGATAATATTGTATAGGAATAACCTCGTGATCTACACAACTACGTATTGAGCACATTGCTGTTATCTAAATCTCACCGGTAGGGGGGCACGAGGAAAGAAGCAGAATCGCCACTCTGCAGTGGGTCCTGAGATTATCTGTAGCGCGAATTATAATTTACCTACATAATATTTGTTGCGACGCAAAACTAATCGTTAGGACGCGACTTTATGATACGGGCGATTGATTTATGCTATTTTTGAGGATGCTTGACTTTCTAACCTTTTGTTAAATTCCTTTCATTGTAAGCCGAGGTTGAGTTCCAGAAAGAGTTTATGACCGCGGAAACTTTGCATTTCTGCGCCCCATGTGCCTTTCTGGTACGCGGTCGCCCTCAATAGCAATTAACGTATCGTAAAGTCACTAACACACGTAGCAAGAGTCCCGTTAGGACCGCTCACCCCTTGGGTCTGACTCCCCCGCCACAACGACATTCCACCACCCTGCCAACCAGGGATTTCCAGGGTGGCGGCTTGCGCTTGGCCCATGGAGGACTGTTCAAGCGGTAGGGGCGGTTCTGATTCGTCCAACTCGGGAAATCGAGCTACGAAAATTTGTATAAATAGAGTGAAAGTAAAGACCAAGGGACCCTAAAAAGAATATTCAAACAAGCTTCAACAACTAAACATACATTCTGTAAGACGAAATGGACGCTGCGAAATATCGTACCAGCGACAACCAAGCGTTAGGGGAAGCTGAGCATATCATTTGTTCAAACCGACGACGCAACAATATTAGTATATCTATTAATTAATAAATTAAACATGAATACATATATATATATATATATATATAAATTCTTTATTAATTAATATTATATTTAACACGTAAATTTTGTAAAATTTGTAAATGATTGTATTATATCTTAAACTTTAGAAGTACATTAAATATATAGGTATTTATAGTACTTCGCATTTTTAATTTATTAGCATGTAAATAATAGTATTTATGGAATATGTATATTACAGTAGAAAAAAATTAATGTTTCTTTAAAAAAATTTAATTTTAATTTAATTTATTTATATTATAATATTAATTTACCAAAATTATATAAATTTACAATTTTACAATTGTCAAATATGTATATTTTTCATATTGTAGTTAATGAGAGAAAAAAATTGATTATCAACTTTTGAAAAAGTTTCGTTCTGTATCGTAAACTTTGTAGGTAGAAAAATATGGAATTGTAAAATTTCGTTCTGCATTGTAAACTTTTGGGGTAGGAAAATGTGTAATTGCCGCTTGTACGTGTAACTAATTTGTGGTCAGATTTCTATTCAGGCTTTATGGACATCTGGCAACCGATAAGAAAAAAACTGATGAGAAATCTCAGTCCATAAATCGTGCACTGAATTATATTTTTGGTGGTCTTGTCGACCCTTCACTTGTTCGACTCACGATGCTCGGAAACTTTTATCATAAATAGTTACAAAAGACGATCACGATCGACATTCTTCCGCAAATGCGCACATATGGAAGATCGATGGAAAGTATAAAATTTATTCAAGCTGTGTAATAAATCACAAATGACGTCCTTTCAAGGTATACTACGTCAGCATCGATTATTTAAGCACAATAAGAATAAAATATAGAATAACTTTTGTAAAAATTCTTTTTGGTTGATATAATATACTCCTTAATATCATATTTTTTTAAATCTATTTTCTTTACAATATTGAACGAATTGGAAGTATCATGGAAGAATGAAAATTATTTATTAATTTTTAATTTCCCTTTTTTTTTTAATCTTCACCAGTGAGAGATAACACAATTATTCGATTGTTTGCATGAATTTTATGAATGTTGATTTACAGATTTTTCCACCCGCTAACGAAGCTATTTAAATGAATTTATCAGTATAATGTTGGAAGAATAACACTGAAACTGCTCAAAGCACACATCGTTGTTAATTCTTGTATGCATATTTCAAAGCATAATTTATATTAAATCATTCTATAAAATACAGATATCATCGAATTAAAAATATGTATAAAATTATATACACATATTGAACGGTATCGGCCTATTGTCATATAATTTTCACAATTTAGTCATTATACCCCTTAATCTGAGATTAAGCACGGTACCGGTATCAACGATAATTACCCGCCATGGTTAAATACAGCTTATGCAAATTTACATTAATTGTTGTTCTCTAATTCTAGAAATATTGTAAACAGAATGTAAAATATTACGTTCATTCCTTTTTTTTTCTCCTTTTATAATATATACTCAGTAACTTTTAAACAACCGAATTATTTTTTTTATGAATAAAGTGAAAAAGAAATAGTTGCAATGCTCTATTTACCTTGTATCGTCAAATATTGTACATCTATATTTGCGCTACGTTTTATTATAATTCGGATATTATTCGTGCCTCCCCTCTGTTTACTCTCTTCTGAATCTGGAAATGTAAAAAATAGGTGGGAGTTGCGTATACCAATCTATGAAACAATCGGTAATCTGTTACGCAGCCACACTCGAACTTTTTCTATCGCCGCTGACCTAGTTAACCCAGAATAACAATAATTTCTTTTCCGGTTGATGTGCAACCAACTCGCAGCGACGTTAATTATTCGGGACATTCGCGGCATTGGATAATTATTTCAGAACGCAATTGAGATTTATAACAGAGAAACGCTTTCGCGAGGATTAGAAGATCTTTTTATAAACTATTACATGAAACGGATGGTAAAGTATAGTTGCTGTGTTAGAGTTAATCTTTTTTTTATAATTAGTTAGCAATTGAAATTGGCGAGGAGACCAACTTTTTAAATAATTACCATTTGTTGCAAGGTCAAGTTCAATATAATAAAATTAAGAAAGTTTTTGTTCAGAGTCACCTCAGCAACCTTCCATTTCCGGGAGTTACAGGAGTTACGGGACACTGTAGATGGACCGTTTATTTTGAAAGTGGTGTAAGTCCATTTCTTTTTTTTTCAGGATATGTCGTTCCAACTGATCGTGTATTTCTTAATTTACGTGTTAACTTTTCTCACTCAAAGCTTGTGTGTTGAAATTGAGTTTTTCTTTGTTGTTTTTTAACATAATTACTTGTATTTCATCTATGGTTTCGTCGATTACAATTCGAAAAATCCAATGGTTCTATTACAATTTACAGTTAGTTATGATTCGGTAGTTTTTCTCACCGTTTCTAAACTTTATTTATACAGATCTTTCTTCAGAATCTATAGCATATCTATCTGAATTCTGCCTTTCCTGTGTGCTGTTAGAATTAGTTTCATTTTTTAATATTATTCTGATCTTCCGTTTTCTTGAATCAATTATTTAATTCAAATCTCTTATTTATGAAGTTATTGATTTGGCCTTTAAATAATTTAAAATTGAACTTATTTTCATTATTATTAATTCGGTCATTTGGCTCGATTATTACAAGCATCAAAGACAGACTAACGTATAAAATAATCGTTTAAATTAAACATAATGCTGTAGTATGAAGTGCATATACGCAAACCATTTAAAATGTAAAGAGGAAGGACATCTGTTTAAAAAGAAAAAAAAAACAGTCATTGTCGCTCTTCAATTGTCATTCGAGTTGCTGTATCGAACCAAGTCACTACTTGGTACTACTCTCAGTCACTACTGAGAGTCACACTAATATAAAAATAATTCAGGCAGTTTATCATTTGGCGGTAATAACGACGTCGGTAAATTACACGTGGTGATTTAATTTAACATACAAAACTTTTTCTGTTAATAAAATCACAAAGTAATTAACACAAACGTCACTTGATTTTCGTGGATTTGTTTTGTGTAATTTCACGTGACGCATAACCGATATTACTTCTTTGAATAAATAAATTTTCTTATTCCCTCTAACTCACTTGTTGCTTATCCGGATAATGACGATAACAGAAGAATACAGAAATTGTATAATCGTAGTAACGTCATTTCGACAATAAAGCACGTGTGAATTTGAATTGCGAATTTCGTGGATACAAATAAGGCACATTTGAAACAATCCTGTATAATGTATTTGTTTCTAATTTATTTCTAATTCTAGTTGCTAATGGTCGTAATTTAATTCTAATTGTCGTTTTTTGATTCGATTAAAATCTGGAGAGAGGGATATGTATTATACTAGTGTTCATTTTAATTAAATTAATTTGAAATCTTTTCATTGTCACTTAAGCTGAACCAAACTATCCTCACTCTTCTCCCACTTCTCAGTGCCTCCAGCTCAACAAACCTAAACACATCGACAAAGGGAAAGGAGTAGATATAGCAACAGTAAGCGAGTCGCGATACTTGAAAGGGATGTCGCGTGTACTAGAATGGATCATACAATGACGAAAATTTCAATTTCAATAACTTTCATTCTATCTTTATGAAAATAATATTAATAGATTGGTATTATTTCAGTGAAGTTTACCTGACGAAAATTGGTCTAATCATGATATATATTATCGAGTTGTGAGTTGAATTGAATTATTCTATGAATTTCAAAACGATATCACATTATCTCTCGGTAATTCTAATTTGTAGTACAATACAAAAATTTTCTTATTCTTTGCAATATATTCAAAAAATATTATCCACATTTTGATGAGGTTCTTCTGATTAAAATGAGACTAACCACAAGTTTACATAGATTACTTTCAATTAGTGTGTTGTACTTAATATTAGTTACTTTAATATTAGTACATGAGTTCTACACTTCAATAGCAATTACTTATTTGTAATGTATTGTATATGAGTTTTATATTCTGTATTATATTCTTCTTGAAATGATCGTTTACACGTTGCTAACAGCAGAGCTATAAGTTAAAAATAGTGCAGTCTTAAGTGAATGAAAACAAAATTTTCTGACGTGTATTGTTCCACGAGTTTAATCGTGTTTGCAAAGCTACTAATAAAAAGCCGCTCAAAATATTTGTGACATTTATGGATAGGAGGTTCTTCAGTTTCCACCTTACTCACCGGATCTTTTACCGACAGATTTTTACCTTTTCCGTTTTCTTCAAAATGTTTTGAGCGGAAATTTTCTTCCACAATGATATGGAACTGCAAAACTAGTCCCAAAATTGGTGTCAGTTAGAAGAAACTGTTGAATGCCTCAAATTCGGATTTAAAAAATTATCAAAGCTTTGGAAAGAGGTCTTAAACAACAGTGAAGAATATGTAATAGACAAAATGTTTTTAAATATTTTGGGAATAAATAAGAATCCTACATTATTAAGAAATCGTACGAACTTTTGGAATTGACATAGGTGCATCATTAGGCAGTGTGGTTTCGTAACCAAAAATAAATATATTTTCACTCGAAAATACTTATGAACTAAGAATACAAAAATACGGGCGACACGTATAACTTAAAAGGTTAACTATGAAGCTCGAAAATCCAACGCTCTCCCTTTTCGGGGCTCTTTTTTGAAATATCGTCTAGCTAAGAAAAGTTTCAGAAAGTGAGGACATTGCCAAAATAAAACTTTTGATCTTGAGGATGAAAAATCCGGTGAGGTTTGGGAAACGTCTGTCGGCTCTTCACCTCGACGGCTAAAAGTTGCTACGCCTACTTAAGTAGGTCCCCCGTGGTGGTAGCCACAAACTTATTGGACAACCTAATATTAGAACGTCGTGCATTTTAAGAATTAACTCTAGGATTGTACTGAGTCTTAAGTTATCACGCGAAAAAGGACTGGTTCCTTCATTCACATATCTCATACTGTTTTCCGCATGTATTAACGATGACTTTAGAATATCAAATTTAAAGATATATACGACAATACATAATTTTATGAAAATTGTTTACACAAAAAAATAGCATTAAAGTAACATTTTTCGACTTGTGAGTTTAAGGACCCCAACCCTTTAGGAGTCTTAAGGTTAGATGACTGACGAAAAATCTAAAGCTAGGGTTATACGATAAGAAATCCTTTCTATCTTCGTGCAAGGTAAATTGTTCATTGGATCTTGTTTTAGTTAGAAATCATGCGAAAAATCAATTACTGGTCATAAGAAATTCATAAGGTAGAGAGATTAAAATGCACGCGTGAGCCGGAGTCATTTTGCGTTTAGGCGTGAACTTTATAGCAGATCTTTCGGTTATCGTTCTTTCATTACGTTCTGAATGGCTATACAAACCCTTTTGGACAGGTTCATCAATACAAGACCGGACCTCATTATTTAGCAGCGTGACGCAATATTGGATAGCTTTGTGACAAAATCATTTAACGCTTGCCCGCCTCTATTCTCGATCAGTGTAAACAATACTTGTCGATTCGTATTGCAATTTACCAGACAAAGGGAGACCGACTCGTGGTGCGCTTTTATTGCGAGTTTAGTGGCTGGTTGCCTATCAACCATGAACGACCGGCGCTCTTCTAATTTCTCTTTTACACCTCGCCACTATGCCCGAAGCCTTTGGTATTTAACAATTCCTTCAGTCGATACAGATATTGCATGTACCTTTGTTATGGACAAGTGTATCTATACTTTTATGTTGTATCGTGTGGATAAAAATTCCTAACGGTTTGCGCGTATAATTTCAGCAAATTAATTAACCCTCGGAAGGCGAAGTAAACGGGAAGCACTACTCGAGTTTGTTTGGACCTGTAATAACTATTACGATTTGCTTTGGCAGAAGGTTCTTATTGTTATTGCAATTTATCTTATGAATTTCTTAAACATTTAGAAATGTTATTTGCTACTTTTCTAATGATATAACCAAATGTACAATTATGAATAACAATATTCATTATAAATTTTTGCAGTTCATACAAATATTTTCGCTTACTGAATGTATGTTACATACATTTCTATACTTATTAATATTTTCTACATATATATAACATTGCGAACTTTGTTTTTTTTTTGACACAGATGTACATACATTTCTTTATTATTCATTCAATACTTTCGATAGCATTTATCTCTTTTGAAAAGAAGATATTTCTGGTTTTAAATTCTTTAGCTCTCCTATTTATATTTGCTTGAACTAATTAAAATACTATTTCCCTGAGCAATATGTTTCTTTGGTTTCTAATAGATAAATTCAGGGTGTTTTAGTTGCCATATTATTTAGATTAGCAAAACTCGCACATGAAATACTTACTACTTCTTTATTTTTTAGTTTTCACACACTGTGAAATTTTGTGTATCAAAATACAAAACTAAAATCAAGAAAAATTCAAAATAATATTGCTTCTAAGACTACCCTGAACAGTGATTTTAACACGTTTCATGCCGTGTAAGATGTGTACGCCCCACGCTAAACTTTCCGTTCAAACCGTTTGGAATTTTCATTGTAAAACGAAGAATTTGTTTAAAATTTGTTTTAAAGTTATATATCGACATCTTAATAACATGTACACCGTGTTTATTGTGTCATGGGACGTACATATGTATACGCCCCGTGCGGCGTGACGACCTTTTTTTCTGAAAATACTCATTTAATTAGAACGATGTGGTAAAATTGCTGCAGAATTCCAAAAGATCTTGTCGCAAAAATATTAAAGAGAAATGTATATATTGCCAAAGAAAGTAAAGATGGATTAACTTTACTAAAATTGAAAGATAAACATGATGTTCTTTTATTACCAAGAAAGTACTCTAACGGAATTGTCGTTATACAGAAAAAAGGAAATGATTGCATAAAACCAAAAAGTGTTATACATTATAATGAAAGGAAGTCCTATGTAGATGTCTGTAATCAAATGACATCGTGCTGCAGTCCTTCACGCAAATCAATCAAATGGCATTAAAAAATTATATATGAACTTTGTTTAAACACAGCTGTTGTAAATGCATGAATTATATATAATAGTTTCACATAAATAAAATAACAAGCCTCGAATTCAAGAAAAAATTGGTTATATCTTGGAATAATAATGATTCTGCACTCATAATGCCAAAAAGTAATCGTCATAAAATTAAAAAAAGGAAGGGAACTAATTCAATAAGAAGACGCTGTAAAATTTGTTATCAAAGTAACGTTAAAAAATTTGGTTCACAATCGGTAAAACATTGTACAATAAAAGTTGTAACATTCTGTGATAGTTGTTCTAACAAATCGCACTTATGTTTACCATGTTTTAACAAAGTTCACCGCAATATGCCATTGTGATTTTAAGCAAATATGTAACATAAACAATAATGTTAAAAATATTTGAGATAAAATGTTTTAATAAAATGTAGGAGTATGTGAGGCACGTGGTAGAGTAAATGTCAACCATGCGTTTGTTAGTAATTCCTTAAAATTAAATTTCTTTTCTTGATAATTATGGTTTTTGCACTACTACAAAATTTGTAAAGCCTATGTCAGAAGCAAAGCTACTAATTGTGATACCGACGGACGCATATGCCCTACGTGGCCTGAACGAAAAGTAACCAAAAATCGATCCAGTTAATCTAATCAAAAAACGTGTTAAATGTATTTTTTAGAAATACGTTCAGCTTTTAATCGCTCTAACATAAATAAGTGACTTAAAAGTTAATCACTGAGGTACATACTTCTTAACACTTTGACTGTCAAGCGAAATTAGTAGACAAAACAGATTTCTAAGAATGAAATATGACTCGTGTACATCAGCTCGTAGCAGAAATAAGTTGTCAAAAACGAAACGTTTAAAAATTTAGTAGGAGATTTTTAAGTGCTTATTTTATTATAAAAGAAAAAAAACACGTACAATAGTAATCAGTGTTATAATCATTGAAATTACTACCCCAAGTTTTTATCTAATTACGAAATTACTACCCCAAGTTTATTGTGCCGATCTCGACTTTTCTAGGCAATCTTTAACAGCTGATGTTACAGGCAGGTCGGTGAACCCAGTTCACTGTACGGACACTTCACTCATTGTCAGGACAGACGCATGGTTTTCGTCACTATGGGCCCCGATAGTAAAGAAGGACCAGACACACCAGAGTGAGTTTACAGACCTAGCCGTAACATCAGCTGTTGAGGATTGCCTGGATAGGTTAGGATCGACACGAGTGTTCCGTCCGAAGGAACAGAAAGCCGGTCGATCTTTTGTTTGGCACGGTTTATGACACGATCGCGAAGAAAAGGCTATTTTTGAGACAACGAATTCCATTGTTCGTATTATTGTGAATTTCTCGCCGAGAGAAATTAGTTTTCTTTACAAAACGGTCGCGTAAAGTTAATTTTCGTTCTCATTAGCCGAAGACGTGTTATAAAAACGAACGGTTTCCTAACGGTCCTTTTTTCGACAATGGATTCTCAACGAGTAAAGAACCATTGTATCGGACCTGGCGGAAATTCCAGACCGTTGCCAAACCTTCGGCACATCGCGCGTCCGAGCAGGTATCGCCCCACTTTTCCAGGAAAAAGAGCGCTAAGGGCGCACTGGAAGGGTGTTCGCGATATCCGTTAGGCAGGCTGATTGGTAATTAACATTTCGGTTGCTACCAATCAGCGTGTCACCCTCTTTAGCAGCGATCGAGCGAGCTGCTGAAGAAGGATTCGTACGGTAGAAGTCTTCGGAGTCAGTCGTTCGTTGACTAGCTATTCGCACGTTAGACGCAATCGTAACCAGTCGTCATTAAGAGTCGTTCTCTAACCATTCGAGAGAATAGTCTCTATCGAGAATTAAAGATAACACAGTCGTTCGTTGACTGTCCACACGTTGGTTAACGGGCAATCGAGACACGTTCGATCGTTAGAATCCATCGTTCGGGATTTCTAACGTTTTTGCTATCTTATTCTTGTCATCGTCCATCGTTCGGGACGATATAAAACTCTTTCTTCGGTCAACCTCATCGTCGCGCATTTTTCGAGGCGGATTCCACATTCAGTCGAATCCGACGTACGGGTATTCGACGGTAGAACACTCGACACATCGTGTTCTGCCCTTCGTTCGAAATAGTTGCCCAATATTAAATTGGCGGGTAACAGTGTAGTGCGTGAGTGTTGTTCAGTGGAACCACACAGCCGACACCCCCACACGGACATCTACGCACGTGACGACACAACGAGGATTCAGTGTTAACGATTCATTTCCGTCAAAGCAGGTTATTGCGTGGACGAATGGGTAAGTTTAACTAGCTTTTTTCAATATTAGTTATCGAAACCGTTTTTTTTTAAACATACTTTATCCACCTGAAAACGTGCTGTTAAAAAAACATTTTTTTCATAAGTGAAGTACTTCCTGCAGTTCTGAAGGAAGTAGCGTAGGGGCGCTGCGAACCCTTCTTCTTGTGTGTTGTGTGTGTGTTCTTTTTATATTTTTGATCACAAAGTAAAATGTAAAGCCAATATCGAATTGTATCACGTACATCCTATTTTTTTATCTTTTGTGTTTTTCTTATTAAATATTACTCATATAAAAGCTTACAGTAGTTTAGTTCTTTCATACCCATTACAATAGTTATGGGCCCAGATGCGCCAAAATTGATGAAAAGTGTGTTAACACGAAGCGTGCATAACCTAAAAGTGGCGTCGCAATGTAACTTGCAACAAGTGTCGATAAAAATTTATAGTAAAGCAGGGTAGGCCTGATAACAAATAAAAATGGATAAAGCAAACCAGAGTGAAAATCGAGTAATAAGGCTAAATAATAATAACTATCGCTCATGGAAGATTGAAATGAAATGGTACCTAAGAGGTAAAGGGTTGTTAGATCATGTTTTAACTAAGATGGAATTGAGGCAAGAGGCTACAGAAGCACAAAGAATCGCGCACATGATCAACGAAAATAAAGCAATTGCTGCAATAAGACTAAATGTTGAAGCTGACCAACAAGTACACATTGAAGACTGTTCAAGTGCATATGAAGTTCAAGTCCATATTGGAACAGGTGCATCAACCCAAATCAAGGGTACGAATCATGCAGTTAAAGAAGGAGTTCTACCATTTAAAAATGAGAGACGATGAAAACATGCCTGCATACCTTGCTAGAGCCAAAATAGCTGCAACAAACTTGTGAGAAGCTGGAGCAGAGGTGGGTGACGAAGACTTAGCTTACACCTTACTATCGGGTCTTCCAGACAATTATGAGAATCTGAACATGATACTAGCAAATTTACCTGATGAGAAGTTCACAGCTACAAAAGTTCAAAGAGTATTATTAGCAGAATATAATAAGAGAATATTAAAAGAAAATGCTGAGAGTGAAGCAACCCCTAAAGAAGCTTTGCACATTAAGAAGCCAGAGGAAAAGAGCCATAAGCCAGCGTGGAATCATGCCAATGATAAGGTAAAATCAAACATATGCTTCAATTGTGGAAAAGTTGGCCATTTCGCAAGATTTTGCCATGAAAAATCTGAAAGAGGAAGAAAAAGGTATGGATCCAAGCCGAAGAAAGACTACAGTGGTCCTAAGGACTATGATGTGTTCCTTGTATCATTAAATAATGTTGATATGGATGACACATGGCTGCTTGACAATGGATGTACTCATCACATATGCAGAAAAAGAGAGTGGTTCACGAAGTTTCGTGAATTGAGTTCAGAAGTGGTGAATACAGTTGCAGACCCAACCAAACAGAATGGTTCAATTGTAGGGGATAGGGAACATAACTCTTAATCAGTTAAGTGTGTTTGACGACTATATCTGTCATGGAGATGTGGCAGAATTTTGTGTCATGACGACTATATCCGTCATGCATAACATTTTGTTACAATTTGATATTTAAATTGTAATTTTGGCGAAAACTAAATTATATTCGTAAATTTTAATATGTTTAAAATGTTTAGAGGTTAAGACGAAATGAAACAAGCAAATAAAAATTATAAATAATTTGAGTTGGATTCATAACTTCCTGAGAGCTAACTCGTAAGCAGTGCAGTAACACTGGATCTTTGATTATCCCGATTTTCATCTTGATGTGTCAAAACCAAAAAAAAAAAAGTATATTAGATTCTCTATCTGCGGTGATTCCTGGAAAGAGCTCAGTGTGCGCGGTATCTCACTTCTTTTTTTTTTACTGGTCTTACTTTCGTGTAAACAGTTACCAAGGGCATTTTTGCTTTGGAGCAGGCAATTTTTGTTGCTATGCAGCGCAGTTCTAGGACTCATCGGGGATGGAGAGGAAAGGGTTGGTGATTTATTAGTTTTCGGAGAATTGGATTTTCGCGTTGCGTAGTGACACGCCTGAGGTGCGGGTCGCGATTAGAAGCCCCCACTTAGGTTCATGGGCAGCCGCGATATCCGTTCATTGGCTCTTACGCGGGCCACTGAACCCTCCTCCACTTTTGTCATTTGATTTTTGAAATCTCGAAGCGACGTAAAACTTGAACGATGCAGTGGATTTCAGTGTGTATCAAATAGTCAGTGAATCGTACCAAGTCATGTAAAGTGCAATGTAAGTATTTCAAGTGCCTAATTATTATAAAGTTATCCAGAAAAGTTTCGTAAACCACTATTTTTTTTATTCTTAGCTTATTTTATCCCCAAAATGAGTGATTACTCCAGTGACGATGACATTGTTTCACCTGCAATGAAGCGAAAACGGTTGCATATATTTTCATCGTCTTCTGAGGATGTTAGCGATGAAAACATCGAGTCTGATAGTGAAACCGGACGCTATGAATCTGATGACATTTATTCTGAGGACAATGAAAGCGACAAAGAAAATCAAGATACAAATGTTAAGTGGAAGAGTACAGGAGGTAACAGAAAACCATTTGAATTTCTTGCCAACCATGATCAGCAGGAAATTGTACCAGGAAGATTCTGATTCAAGTGTTCATTTTATATAGAAAAATATTTAGACGATCATCTTATTAGCATTATAGTGAAAGAAACAAATTTATATGCGGATCAATTTTTGCAGTCACCCGAACTTAAAGCCGCGACCAAGAATGAGAAAATGGTATTCAACAACTAATAATGAGATTAGATGTTTTATCGCGATATTGATTTTGAAAGGTATTGTAAAGAAGCCAGCACTCCATATGTATTTTTCGAAAAGGGAAAGCATTAGTACATCGTTCTTTGGCAAAATTTTCTCTGTGGACTGATTTTTACTATTATGCAAATTTCTACATTTTGGAAATAACGAACACCACAATAATATGCCATCATGGAAGCAGTATATACCTTCAAATAGAAGTCGGTTTGGGATACAATTTTTCGTCCTATGCGAGAGTGAATCGGGTTATATCTGGAATTTTTATGTATATACAGGAAAAGAAACCTATTATGATCCACGGTATTCAGAATTTAACATTTCAGCTCATATTGTCCTTCAATTATGTGATGAACTTTTAGAACGTGGATATAGACTTTATTTAGATAATTGGTACACCAGTGTTCCACTCATAGAGAAACTGTGTGCACATAAAACGGACGTTGTTGGCACAATTCGGAAAAACAGAATTGGCATTTGTAAAGAAGTTAGAGAAACGCGTATCAAAAAAGGTGAATATGTTGCAAAATTTAAAAATAAAATTATGTTGTTGAAATGGCAAGATAATAGGAAAGTTTATCTTGTAAGCAGCGTGCATAACAACATCGTAGAGATAGAAAAAAGAAATGTAATAAAAAAAATACCTGAAGTAGTTGTCGATTATAATAATAAAATGGGTGGAGTAGATATGAGTGATGGCATAATTATTGCATATTTAACAGCAAGAAAAAGGTTAAAGAAATATTATAAAAAAATATTTCTCCACCTTTTAGATGTTATATGTTTAAATTCATATCTAATGTATAAAAAGAATAGTGGGAAATTAACTCGAGTAAACTTTTTATTAGAATATATTGAGGATACAGTTGCATCGTATCCCATCGAATCGCAAAAATTATCACAATCTCGGTCAACGACATCTAATGTTTCGCGCTTGATCGAGAAACATTTCCCGGATTACATACCAGACAGTTCAACAACCAAAAATCCTTCGCGAATATGTGCTGTTGTTATAAAAAAAAGATTAGAAAAGAATCGCGGTATTGGTGTCAGACATGCAAAGTGCCACTATGCGTTGTTCCTTGTTTTCGTGAATATCACACGACAGCAACAGTTTAAATTTTTAACTTCTATAAATATTCGACTTTTTTTTCTAAGTTTTCCGTTCATTATGTATAAATATATGTTCATGTTAAGCGACTGTGTAAATATTACTAATAAAATTGTTCATTTTCTAAAATAAAGTCGTCTTTTTGACCCAATATTTCAACAGCGTCACTTACTCTGTGTTTGACGACTATACCCGTCATTGCTTGATTATCGCGACACACACTGGTGCGCGCTTTGCAAAAAGATCGCCACAGTTAACTGGTTAAAACATTGGTAAATGGTAAAGAACATTGGATTATATTACATGACGTATATTACGTTCCAAACATTCGGCGTAATCTACTGTCAGTTTCACAAATTGAGAAGAAAAATAAAGTGCTGTTATTTAAAAAGGGAGATGTTATAATAAAAAACAGTACCAGCAAAAGAGTAGTCTGTATAGCTCAACGAAGAAATGATTTATACATTGTACAAGCTGAAATAGAAATGACGTCACAAAAAATAGAATCACATGTACTAAACATGAACATGGATGAGTTATGGCATCAGCGTTTATGCCATACACGTCATGAAGTGATTAGAAAAATGGCAGAAGAAAACAAAGTTAAAGGTTTGACCAACACGAAGGATTCCAAATTCATGTGCGACGCATGTTGCGTAGGTAAGACAACAAAATTACCTAGTAAAAAGCTAAAGGGGAGGCAAACTAACCATGTATGCGAGTTGATCCACTCGGATGTTTGCGGCCCCATGCCAGTAAAGTCTATTAGTGGCAGTGAATTTTTATTACGTTTACCGATGATTACTCGCAAAAAACGGTAGTCAAATGCATGAAAACCAAAAACGAGGCACAGGTGCATATAAAAAATTATATATCCAAAATAGAACGCAAACAGAACAGAAAAGTAATGAGATTCAGAACAGATAATGGCTTGGAATTCTGTAATAAGGACCTTGACGCGTACTTCGACGAACTCGGGATAAAGCACGAACGATCCAACGTAGGAACGCCGCAAATGAATGGAGTGGCAGAAAGGATCAACAGGACGTTGCTAGATATGGTACGATCCATGCTCGCATCAGCCTGCCTACCGCCAAAGTTTTGGGCTGAGGCCGTGACAACAGCAGCGTATATTAAAAATAGAATATGTCATGCTGGAATCAATGATGAGGTGCCTTTAGCAGTGTGGGCCGGAAATACGCTAAGCGTGCTGCATCTCAAAGCGTATGGATGTTTAGCTTACGCACGATTGCCAAGACAAGGAAAAAGAAAAGCTAGATAACAGGGCAACAGAGTGTATCTTAGTAGGGTATGGTAGCTGCACAAAAGGATACCGTTTATGGTTCCCTAAAACACAGGATGTAATAACGACCAAACATGTGCGATTCGTCGAGGACAAAATAGGATACGAATGGATATATAGGGTGAATACTCAAGGCTGACGATTAAAGAATGCATGGTCAGACATCGAGTCCGTGGACGAAACTCGCAAAAAAATCGAAAGACCAGAAGATGAACAGGAGGAATCAGAGAAGTCGCTACAAGTAAAAACAGGGAAAGCTACTGTGACGGACAATGTCCCCGAATTAACCAGAAAAACAGGTCGGTCCAAAAAGTTTATTAGGAATCCTTATGGATGTAAGGGTAAACTCAAAAGATCAGACAGTGAACGGAACTCAGATGACGACAACACCGAAGAAGACATTGAAGCAAATATTGACGAAGTGGTGGAACCACAAAGCTTGACCGAAGCTCTAAATTCACCACATGCAGAAAAATGGAAGGACGCGATACAGGAAGAGCTCGACTCTCTAGAAAGTAGAAATACATGAATAACAACGGAGTTACCCGAAGGGAAAACCGCTATACGAAGCAAATGGGTTTTCCAAATAAAACTAGACTCTGAAGGAAATATCGTCAGATATAAAGCAAGGCTAGTTGCTCTAGGTTGTTCGCAAAAATATGGTGTTGATTACACTGAAACGTATTCTCCAGTAGCGAGTTTCTCAATATTGAGGTTTTTGCTAGCACTGATGATAGAACTTAATTGGTATACAAGGCACGTAGACATAAAGTGCGCATACTTGTACGGAAAACTTGACGAAGACATTTACATGCAATTGCAGCTAATGTCGGAGGATGGAACAAGAAATATAGTGAAACTATTACGTCCCATTTATGGACTCAAACGGTCAGGAAGAAATTGGAACAAGGAAATAAAGGGTTTTTTGACAAAGCATGGTTTTCAGAGACTGCAATCATCAAGTTGCACGTATACCAGAAAATGTTCAGTTATAATAGTTGTCTACGTTGACGACATTTTCATATTTGCGCCGGATCTGGCATCAATAGTGGAAGTCATTGAGAAGATTGGCGCAAACTATGAAATAAGGGATCTTGGGGAGATTCATCACGCATTAGGTGTGAAAATCAAAAGAAGTTCAAATAGACGCTGCATGCGCATGTCACAAACAGCGTATATAGAGACATTGTTAAAGAAGTACAATATGATGGAATGTCAAGGAGCAGCTACCTCCTTGGAAGCCGGAGCGGTTTTAACAGCAAAAGATGGGCCCAAACCTCAGGTGGAAACGGCAGAAATGGCACACATGGCATATAGAGAATTGATTGGTTCCCTGATACATTTAGCACTGTACACGAGGCCAGATATTTTATTCGCCGTGACCAAATTGTCGCAACATAATACTAACCCCGGTAAAGTACATTGGAACCAGGGGGAAGCAAGTGCTGAGATATCTTAGTAAGACAAAAGAATATGGTATAGTTTATAAATATAGCAATACATTGGATGTGAACTTATATTGCAACGCTGACTGGGCTGGAGATAAAGACCATAGACACTAATTTTCGGGACTGATAATGTGTGTGGGAAATAATATGACTCATTGGCGATCATACAAACAAAAATGTCTAGCTATGTCAACGATGGAGGCGGAATACATAGCAATGCCTTGTGCTGTTAGAGAAGGAACATGGGTGAGAATGTTTCTAAACGAGTTAAAGCTAACTAATCTGTTTTCAGGTAAATACAAAATTTATTGCGACAATCGATCTGCGCTAGATTTTTCAAAAAATAGAATAGACAAAGACAGGACCAAGCATATCGATATCGCTCACCACATTGTCAGAGAAAACGTGGAAAAGGAATTAGTCGACATTACTTACATACCATCAAATGAAAATCCAGCAGACATGATGACTAAAGGACTAAACAGAGTCTTATATGATCGCTGTATAACTAGATTAGAGATGAATGCAGGAAAGGGGGAGATTGAAGTATAATACTTCCTGCAGTTCTGAAGGAAGTAGCGTAGGGGCGCTGTGAACCCTTCTTCTTGTGTGTTGTGTGTTTTTTTTTTCATATTCTTGATTGCAAAGTAAAATGTAAAGCGAATATCGAATTGTATCACGTACATCCTATTTTTTTATTTTTTGTGTTTTTCTTATTAAATATTACTCATATAAATGCTTACAGTAGTTTAGTTCTTTCATACCCATTACAATAAGTAATAAAATATTTTATTTCTTTCGGATAACGAATAATTTCACATTATTCTTAATTTAAGACGATATAACATTTGCCGCGATACCCATGCTGTGCCAGTGCGTTTGTCGGAAACCCGACCGAACGAGCGCTCGTGAATAAGAGACGTTTACGCGATTGAGCACGCGCTCTCCGGGCGCTCTGATTGGCCAGTGCTTTTTGTTAATAACTCAAAAACGAAGTTTTAACCTATATTTTGGTATAGAAAAAAGTTGTTCAGAATCATTTCAGGTACCCCCCCATTTCTGAATGGTACAGGAGTTATGAGACACTCTGTATAAATCTTACACCAAAAAAAAAAAGAGTTAAAGAGAAAAGAAATTTATAAAACCAATCATTTATACAGTTCAATAAAAATCTTGAAAAATTTCAGAAAATAAATTGTAACAAAAAACGAATAATCATTGTAACAAAATATCAAACAAGTCATTTTGATCCTCCGGAAGAGATAAAAAAAAAAAGAAGTGAGATCGATATTTTTGTACACACGCGTCGACCAATTAAGTTTTACCATTTTTGTCGTTCATCTAAAACCGTGTAATTCAATTATCTTTAAATTTACATAGAAAATTTGTGGCGAACGATAAAAAAAAAAAAAAGAAAAAAACAACGGAACAAGAAAAACTATTTTTAGGAAACTAAAAAGGGTTTATAAATGTTATCGATCCATGTTTCATTCGACGAAGACAGCTCTGACACGAGCAGACAAATCTGAATCGTTTGCAGACCAACAGCTGTTTATTGCTTCACCAGTAAATATGAAAGCCGATACGACATACATTCTGCTGAAGCTGGAACTTCAGAACCTTGGACTGAACACAACACAGGCAGCTTCTTTCCTCTCCGTTGCAGTTCGTGTCCTCTGAAACTCGCTCTGCCAGGGGCCCGGAATTAGTTGGAAAGTCGAGAGAGCTACGATCGGTACGTGCCTGAAATGGCTAAGTCGATCTATATTCTTTCGCCTGTTCGCCTTTTTCATTTATAAGAATCCGGAGCTTGGGGTGGGTCTCCATAAACGCGATAAAATTTATGGCTTAAATGCGTCGAATCGTTCAGCCAACAAAGACGAGGAAAACGTCTCCCCATCTCGTGTTCCTGTTTCCTGCGCACGGCTAAATCCTCCGGAACGATAATTAATTATATACGTAAGCGTTCATCCTTTTCGGATTCTATTTTCGAGATGGACTTTGCATTCGGACCCCGTCGTTCCCTTGTCCCCAGAATTTGTGATTTATTTTTCCGCTCCCGCGAAGCTCACGCTTCCCATTTTGCTTCCGCTTTCCTTCTCCCTTCCGTAGCGATTCATTTCTCGTTTTACTTTCCATCAGGGGAATCGCTTTTACGTCGAGAATATCTTTTTTGTATCGGCTACTCGATAATTCGTGGCCGAGAGAGCTTTCGGATTTTTCAGTCGTAGTTAATTCGATTTGTCGTTTTATGAGCCTGGAGGATTCCTCGAAGAATCGACCTGTTTCGTAAATATTATAGAATGCCAACGGCCACGGTATTAAATAATGAGCACGGATGATAATACAATTATTAATATACTAACTGGTGCATCGTGGTATAAAGGTGTTAATGAATTTATGGAATGTTATCTGAACGATCGTCTGGTATGATAATTTCCATTGAAAGCTCGATGTTGAAGAAATTTACGACGACACTGTTGTAAATCATTTGAAGTATTTAGAACGAGGACTTTCGTTCATGACTATGTTAAATCTATGTTAAATTTTGTTAATATAGGTTGTTGGAAATAACAGATTATCTAAGTTTGCGATGCGATTGACAAATTTGTTGTTTCTGAAAACTTGAATATTATTACCTTCACTATGTTATTAACTTTAGAATCAGAAGAAACGTCAAACGCTTAATCGATTGTTAAGTGCTTGGCCGCTCCTGCTCAATAGTAATTGTCGTATCGTAATCTTACTTTCCGAACGAGGGACAGACTAAGACGCGGACGACAGTGGGACGATCACTTAATATTAAATTTCCAAATTATCTCGGACCTACAGTGGGTCGCATTAATATACGGACACCATGGTACTTGAGAACTTTTTGCCATATATCTTTACTATTTGTGGAATTAATAAATTCATTGTTTTTTAATAAGTCAGAACACTTATTTCAAATGATAGGAACATTACTTTTATTTATATAATTTATAGACTTTTCTTCGTAATGAGTGTTAAGTGAAAGAGTGTTTCATTTTGACGTCGCAAAAATATTCGGACATTCTATACGTTTCGTAGTTTGAACGTCTCGTTAAACCGGGTACGTTAATCAGTGACAATGTTTGTAAACAAAAAATGTAAGCACTATTTCGTAGAGTTAGTTTCACTTCATACCTTGTTCGTATCGCACGTGTTAGTTGTGAAAATGCCACGTAAAGGCAAAAACACGTCGTTTAGTATACAACTAGTTATTTATCATCGCGAAAAGGGAAAATCATATAAAGATATTATACATTACTAAATTTGAGCAAGAGTACTACTGTTGCGGACATTATACGAAGGTATAATAATGAGGATCGGATTGAATCTATCTAAAGTGAAAAAAGATCCTACTGTAAGTGCCCCGAGATTGGCGGTAGAATTGTTTGAGGAGACTGGAAAGAAAATTCATTCCGACACAGTTCGTCAGATGCTTCATGAAAATGGATACCATGGCAGAGTTCCCCGAAAAAAGCCATATATTAACGACGTTAATCGAAAGAAAAGATTGCTGTTCGCCAAAGAATACATTTCCAAAGAAGAAGCAAGGTGGAAAAACGTAATTTTTGCAGATGACAGCAAGTACAATATTTTTGGGTCCGATGGACATAAACTTATATGGCGGAAAGCCAATGAAGAACTTCGCAGAAAAAATCTCAAACCAACCGTGAAACACGGTGGAGGAAGTGTAATATAATAGTTTGAGGTTGTATTTCGGCTGCTGGAATGGGCGAATTAGTGTTTATTAATGGGATTCTGGATAAAAATAAATATTTAGACATTTTGAAACAAAATTTAATAAACAGTGCTACTAATATGAACATTCACCACAGTTTTAAATTTTATCAAGATAATGATCCCAAACACAAATCACGCATAGTTCAAGAATATTTATTGTATAATTGCCCAAAAGTATTACAACCTCCTCCACAATCACCGGATCTAAATCCGATAGAAAATTTGTGGGATTACTTAGATCGTCGGATCAGAATATCAACAATCAAGTCGAAAGAAGAACTAAAACTACGATTAATTGAAGAATGGTCACACATTTCGCTAGAATACCTAAAAAAAATTATTTCTAGTATGCCTAAACGACTAAGTCATGTAATCAAACAAAAGGGCAATCCAACAAAGTACTAACATCGATATCTTTTTGTTAAAGTGTTCCGTCCGATGCGGAACAATACGGTAAAAATCCTCGAAGGTTCGTTTACGACATGGACGTGCCTACCAATTTAATTTCGCGATTAGCTTTTTTCGAGTTTTAGTTTATTTTTTTTATAGTGTGCAATTTCACCTTAAGAGTAATAAAATGTATTCAGTCGTTCGAGTTTTTCAAACAATAGCATAGACTTTCACTTTCGTTCGTTCAAACAATCGGCCATATCGTAAACCGGGAACGTCCGAAGGGTCGACCAAACCTCGTTCTAACGGTTTCTGCATTCGAAGGTCAACCTGGAGGAAAAACCCGAGGTCATTGTCGAACCCTCGAGGACCTCCCCCCGAACGAGGCCTTAGCCCTCACTCCCGCACCAAGAGGGCTAGCCAAAGGGCGTTTTTCAACGTCTTCGCGTTTTTAATCGTACGCTGATTGGAAATTCGGAAAAAGCCAATCAGCGTACTCGAAGCAACCTGAAGGTGCCGACGCGAACACCGACGGGACAAGACTTCACTCTTGAGAACACTCTTGAGAACACGCTTGAACCGACTCTTGAACCGACTCTTGAAAAACCGAAGCTTCGAACATCGTCGAAGAAGCTTCACTCACGAAATTCGAGAATCCATTCGTCTCGAAACGCACAATATTTGATCTAGTCTCAACCGTTCGGAGACTAGACTCGAACCACTCGATTTCTGAAGAAATTTGGAAATTGAAGCGTCGCGACCATCGACGAGACATACAGTTAAGCTGGGCCTTACAACCCCGGCCGAGGAATATTAATCCGCGTTCGGTGATCGCGTACGGGCGAGCAATCTAGCGAGATTGTCACGCTACGAAACATTTTATGGTCCTTCGAGCCGGATCAGTGACCTACGGATTATCAGTGCACAAGTGATCTGTGAATACAGTGATCAAACGAGTGCCACAGTGACCAGTGGGATCCGGCATAAGTACGCGACTTCACATTAACGACGAAATGGCGAACGCGTCAACGAGTGAATCTGGCGCAAGTCACGCGCAATCTCTCCAGATGTCCAAGAACAAACGCCGCGTGTTCAAAGGACAAATAACGTCTCTCGGCAACGCGCTTAAGGCGTATCAAGATTCCGCGAAAGAACGCGTAAAAATCCGCGAACGCATCGAGAGGCTGCGAAAACAATTCGACAACTTCAACACGATCCAAGACGAATTGGGGCTCATCGAAGGCTTCGAGCAGTCCGAAGCGGAACGCGAAACGGTGACCGAACAATATGATGACGTCATCGCTACCGCCATCACGCTGTTAGATGAAGTGGAGCAAGCCCCGATGCAGACGACAACGCTGAGAAACGCCGACACACCCACGTTGTCGACATCGTCAACCGCGATCGGTGTCCATCTACCAAAAATATATTTACCCAAATTCGACGGCCGACTCGAAAAATGGGTGGCGTTCAAGGACTCCTTTGCGACGATGATCCACGCGCATCCGGGATTGTCGGACATCCAAAAATTGCATTACCTCCGACTCTCATTATCAGGCAAGGCGGAATCCGCTATTGAGTCCTTTACCATCAGCGAGGACAATTATAAGGCAGCGTGGGATCAGCTTATCGAAACCTACGATAACACGCGAGCGCTCGTCCTGCAACATGCCGCCTTGCTTCGCGACACGCCCACCATGACGGACGATACGGCCGAATCCATCCGCGACATGATTAATCACATGCAGTCGCAAATCCGATCACTGCAAGCATTGGGAAGATCGTGGGAAGACATCGCGAATGATCTTCTAACCAGCATCGTTATTTCGAAAATTAGCCCAGCAACGAAGCGAGACTGGGAGCAAACTCTGTCCGACACTACGATGCCGAAAATCGCCGACGTTTTTCGGCACCTTCGCAACGCGTCCCATCGGTGCCGGACCGAAAACTCGCCGACGAATACGCCAGTCGCGATTCAGAATCGCGCTTCCGCAGCCTCCGACACGCCGTCGCGGCAACCATCTGCGAGAATATCACCGGCATTTACACGAAAATCACCGCCACCTCCCTGGAAGGCGTCATCACCACGGACGGCCAGGAGGCAAACTTTCGTTGCAGCTTCTCAATCGAGCTGCAAAATTTGCAACACCGGCTATCACCCGGCCTATCAATGCCAGAGATTTCTGGACATGGCGGTGAAAGACCGGCTCCGTGCAGGTATTAGACAGCGGTGAAAGACGCAGTCGTGCAGGTATTAGACAGCGATCGGCGACCCTTCCAGTGTCGAACCTTAGTGGATACCTGCTCTAATGCCAACTTTATTACGGAGGATTTGGCAAAAAGGCTACGTTTGCCGACCACCCGGGCATCCGTAGCAATCCAAGGCCTTAATAAAGTAAACACCGTGGCACATAAAGCGGTATCCACCACCATCAAATCAAGGCTGACCAATTATCAGCGAACACTCTCGTTCTTCGCAATTCCAAAGATATCGGAACGAATACCGGATGTTCCACTCGATCGTTCCCAGTTGCGTATACCGGCCAACGTTCATCTGGCAGATCCAACCTTCCACCAGCCGGGAGAAATAGAGATGCTGATCGGCACCGGACCAGCACTGTCGTGCCTTAGTATCGGCCAGATCGACCTCTCCAACCGAAGTGGGCGCGATTTGATATTACAAAAAACGCAACTGGGTTGGATCATCGGAGGAAACATCACAACGACGGCCACACGTGACACCCGCAAGGCTTTCGTCACGAGCCTGGACTTCAACCTGCAGAAGTTTTGGGAAGTCGAAGAGGGACCTCAGGATCGACACCTTTCGCCTGAAGAACGCGAGTGCGAGGAACATTTCGTGGAAAACGTGCGACGAGACAATTCCGGACGATACGTGGTTGCGTTACCCTTCAACGAAAGAAAGGGCGAATTAGGGGAATCTCGGTCGCGTGCCTTAACTCGCCTTCTTTCAATTGAAAGAAAATTGGAACGCAACCCGGAATTAAACCAACTATACACCGCGGTAATAAACGAGTACCGCGCACTCGGTCACATCAAACAGGTAGAATCCCTCGACGCGCGTGGCTTCTACCTGCCACACCACGCCGTAATAAAACCTTCGAGCGCCACGACGAAGGTCCGCGTAGTGTTTGACGGTTCGGCAAAAACCAGTAGCGGCGTGTCATTAAACGACGCATTAATGACCGGCCCTACCATTCAAGACGATTTGTTCACACTTTTGCTGCGGTTTCGGACTTACACATTCGTGATTACCGGGGACATCGAAAAAATGTACCGTCAGTTCCTCGTGCGACCGGAGGATCGACCATACCAACGCATTTTATGGAGAGACGAGCGAGGCATCGTGCAAACTTACGAGTTGAACGTCGTCACGTTCGGCCTCTCGTCGGCTCCATTTCTCGCGATTCGATGCGTGCACCAACTCGCGGACGATGAACGCGACGCGTACCCGGAAGCGGCGGCCATCTTGAAACGAGATTTGTACGTAGATGACCTCCTCACGGGCGCCAACACAATGGAGGAGGCGAAACACGTACAAACGCAAATCGGTGAACTGCTTCAACGGGGTGGATTGAATATACGCCAGTGGGCGTCAAACGAGCCCGCTCTCCTCAAGGGACTCAACGAAGATCAAATCCACCCGAAGATCCTGGGCGACGACACGACGATGAAGGCGTTGGGAGTTTCCTGGGACGCCAGGAACGATGCGATTCGATACGCGGTCGAAATCCCAGTCAATGACAAGATCAGCAAACGGACCATCTTGTCGACGATAGCCAAGATTTTCGACCCGTAAGGACTTCTTGGACCCGTTATCATCATCGCCAAGATCCTAATGCAGCGTCTGTGGCAGTTAAAAATTGACTGGGACGAATCGCTTCCCGCCAGCATCCACACGGAATGGACCACCTATGCGGCGCAGCTTCAAGAGCTCAACAATACCGAGTTCAGCCGTTGCGTAACCCTGAAGAGCTATCAACGATTCGAGCTCCACGGATTTTGCGACGCCAGTGAACGCGCGTACGGAGCTTGTCTCTACGCGCGCACAATGGACGAGGTGGGACGGATCGAAACCCACCTCCTCTGCGCGAAATCCCGGGTTGCGCCTCTCAAAACAATCACGCTCGCGCGTCTCGAACTGTGCGGTGCCGCGCTTTTGGCGTCCTTATCCGCGACCATTCGAAGGGCGATTTCGGTCAAAATCCACGAGACATTTCTGTGGACCGATTCCACGATCGTGTTAAACTGGATCAACGCGCAGCCCTGTATGTTAAAGACTTTTGTAGCCAACCGCGTGGCCGACATACAGGGCAAAACCGAGAAGAACGCGTGGCGCCACATCAAATCGGAAGACAATCCGGCCGACTTGATTTCCCGAGGAATCTTACCCGCTCAATTCGTCCGAAACGCGCTATGGCGTCATGGTCCGGACTGGATCGCGACGGATCAAGCGAAGTGGCCAGTCTCACGATACACGGTATCAAACGAGATACCAGAAACGAGACGAGTGATGTGTCTCGCAAACTCAACCGTTCGGAGTGACGAGATTCTCACTCGATACTCGTGTATTAAGAGACTTACGCGAATCGTCGCGTATTGCCTACGTTTCCGTCACCGCATCGCTGGACCACTGACCATCGAGGAAATCCGAAATGCCGAACAGCGTATCATCAAGATGGTCCAATCTACAGCTTTTCAAAGGGACATTAAAGATCTTGGATCCGGAAGACTACATGCGAAAAGTCCGCTCCGATCACTCGCACCGTTCCTCGACGAAAACGGATTGCTACGCGTCGGCGGACGTCTGCAGAAATCCGAATTGCCGTTCGCGCAAAAGCACCCCATCTTATTACCGAAAGGAAATCATGTGACGGATCTCATCGTACGCGAGACTCACGTGCGATATCACCACGCAGGTATCACGGCAACGCTGTACAACGTTCGACAAGCGTACTGGCCCATTGATGGAAAAAATACAACGCGCAAAATCATCCGGCGCTGCGTTAGGTGCTTCCGGCTCAATCCACCTGCCGTAGAGTACGTAATGGGGAATCTACCTGCGACGCGTGTCACCGCAGCTCGACCGTTCTATAATTGCGGTGTAGACTATTGCGGTCCCTTTTATGTGAAAGAGCGGCGCTTCCGAAATCGAGCTCGGGTAAAGGTTTACGTCGCGGTCTATACCTGATTCGCGACCAAGGCCGTTCACCTTGAAGTAGCAGGCGACCTGACCACCGAGGGATTCATCGCGACCCTTAAGCGATTTATTGCGCGAAGGGGACTCTGCCGAAATATCTACTCCGACAACGCAACGAATTTTGTCGGAGCAGATAACGAATTAACAGCGCTATACCGATCGTTAGCGAAAGACGAGCGGCTAAAGAGATTCATGACGGACAAGGAGATCTCATGGCATTTCATTCCCGCATTATCGCCACACTTCGGTGGCCTGTGGGAGGCCGCCGTTAAGTCTTTTAAGCATCACGTCAAACGGGTGGTGGGCGACGAATTGTTCACTCTCGAACAATTCAACACGTTCACGATCGAAGTCGAGGCGATCCTCAATTCGCGACCCCTCACCTCTCTTTCCGCAGATCCTAACGATCCCTCTGCCCTTACTCCCGGCCATTTCCTGATCGGTGATTCCTTAACGAGCTTTGCTGAGATTGATTTCAGCGGAACACCGACAAATAGGTTGTCCACCTGGCAACACATTCAGAAGGTCAAACAACATTTCTGGGCCAGGTGGCACAAGGAATACATTAACCACCTGAACGAACGTCGTAAGTGGACCACTGGCACTCACCACATTCGAGAGGGGTCCATCGTGGTTCTGAAGGAAGACAATCTTCCACCTCTGACCTGGCACCTCGGACGAGTGGAGGCCACGCATCCTGGGGCGGATGGGGTCATCCGGGCAGTCACCGTGCGGACCAGCCACGGGACATATCGACGGAACGTGAGGCAACTGGCACCCTTACCTGATCCGGAGTCTCCTTAATAGTGCCGCGAAACGAGATAGAGACTCATACGTAGGTTAAGAATAAACATATCGTCGCGCTAAACATTGATCAATCGTATCGATCAACGGGGGGGAGCATGTTCCGTCCGATGCGGAACAATACCGTAAAAATCCTCGAAGGTTCGTTTACGACATGGACGTGCCTACCAATTTAATTTCGCGATTAGCTTTTTTCGAGTTTTAGTTTATTTTTTTTATAGTGTGCAATTTCACCTTAAGAGTAATAAAATGTATTCAGTCGTTCGAGTTTTTCAAACAATAGCATAGACTTTCACTTTCGTTCGTTCAAACAATCGGCCATATCGTAAACCGGGAACGTCCGAAGGGTCGACCAAACCTCGTTCTAACGGTTTCTGCATTCGAAGGTCAACCTGGAGGAAAAACCCGAGGTCATTGTCGAACCCTCGAGGACCTCCCCCCGAACGAGGCCTTAGCCCTCACTCCCGCACCAAGAGGGCTAGCCAAAGGGCGTTTTTCAACGTCTTCGCGTTTTTAATCGTACGCTGATTGGAAATTCGGAAAAAGCCAATCAGCGTACTCGAAGCAACCTGAAGGTGCCGACGCGAACACCGACGGGACAAGACTTCACTCTTGAGAACACTCTTGAGAACACGCTTGAACCGACTCTTGAACCGACTCTTGAAAAACCGAAGCTTCGAACATCGTCGAAGAAGCTTCACTCACGAAATTCGAGAATCCATTCGTCTCGAAACGCACAATATTTGATCTAGTCTCAACCGTTCGGAGACTAGACTCGAACCACTCGATTTCTGAAGAAATTTGGAAATTGAAGCGTCGCGACCATCGACGAGACATACAGTTAAGCTGGGCCTTACAACCCCGGCCGAGGAATATTAATCCGCGTTCGGTGATCGCGTACGGGCGAGCAATCTAGCGAGATTGTCACGCTACGAAACAAAAGTATATATAAATTATTAATGAAAAAACTGTAACTAATAAAGTGTCCGAATATTTTTGCGACGTCAAAGTTAAGCATTATTTCATTTAACACTCATTACGAAGAAAAGTCTATAAATTATATAAATAAAAGTAATGTTCCTATCATTTGAAATAAGTGTTCTGACTTATTAAAAAACAATGAATTCATTAATTCCCCAAATAGTAAAGATATATGGCAAAAAGTTCTCAAGTACCATGGTGTCCGAATATTAATGCGGCCCACTGTATAAATGAACCGTTATACACTCCGCGACAAAACTATAAGACATGTGCGAAATTCGATGAAAATTCTATGTAAGTCTTGAGTTTTGTCTTCCTTCATTCATACTGTTATTGTTTACATTATATAGAAGTATATTCTACAGTTCTACGAAATATCGAAGGCTACAATTCCAAGAACTTGGGAAATGTATGTAAACATGCTATTCTCTTCGCGACAAAACTATAAGACAGTAGCTTTTCGTCAGTTGATCTTACGCTCCAATCGCAGTCACGGTGCTAAAAGTGATCGTGTGCTTAAAATTAAACATTTATACTTTTGTTATTACATAATATAATTACAATGCCTTATGGGAAAAAGCTGACACACAGTGAAATAAGAGTGATCGTAAATTTAAAAGAAAAGAATACTTCTATTTCAGAAATTTCAAGAGTGATTGGGCGAAGTTGATGTGCTGTGCTCAATTATTTAAAAAGTAGAGAGAATTATGGAAAAAAACATCCTGGTGGACGTCCAAAAACGACAACCAAGCGACAACCAAGAAGCTGGCGTTCACACCAATATTTGTAATGCGCAATGGATAATTAAACGAGCCAAGTATTTAAAAAGACAAAAATTACAGAAAAAACCGCCACTTACGAATCGACACAAAGCAGCCAGGGAAGATTTTGCTGAAAGACATCGCCAGTGGAAAAAAAAGTGGGGAAAAGTTATCTTTTCAGATGAGAAACGTTTCAATTTAGATGGACCGGATTGTCTTTCATATTATTATCATGATTTGCGGAAAGGAGAATTGCATTTGTCAAAGAGGCAAATGGGCGGAGGCGGCGTCATGGTATGGGCCGCAATAGGGTACCACGGGAGAACCGATATAAAATTTATTAACACCAGCATGAATGCAATTAAATATATAGAAATATTAGAAGAACAATTAACGCGATATGCCAGCACTATTGCATGTAAAAGTTTTATTTTTCAACATGATAATGCCGCTGTGCATACAGCGAAACGTGTAAAAAAATATTTTGAAGACCGTAACGTCTTCAAAACAAATTTTACCATGGCCTGCAATGTCTCCAGATTTAAATATAATAAAAAACATTTGGGAAATTTTAGCACGTGCTGTATATGGAAATGGGAAAAAGTTTTTGTCGGTGGAAGATTTGAAAGCTTGTATTGAAGAACAACGGGCTAAATTAAGTTAAGATCAAATACAAAATTTATATACATCAATACCACGGCGATTAATTGAAATTATAAAACATTACTAATAAATATAAAAAAAAAGTTTTCTTAACTTCCACCCACTTATTCTTACCTAAAATATACATTGTCTTATAATTTTGTCGCACCTTATTTTATCAAAAATTAGAAATTTTAATGAAACTTTTTTGAATCTAATTTAACAACATTGCCGCTATGGAAATGTATGTACTTTAATTGATTCTTCGGATTAATAACGAAAACTTTTACGACAAAATTAGTATTAATGAAATATTAGCTAAAATCGCAGATGTCTTATAGTTTTGTCGCAGAGTGTCTGTACTTGACGCATCGATGGCATCACAGTGCGTTAACAAAAGGACTTCTATACCCCCGAATTTTTCTTACCTATTTCATTGAACAGAACAGTTTTCCCACCTTTTCACTATTTTTACTGAGGCACCCCTCTGAACAGATAAACATGTATAAAACTGACAAATCTGATTGGACAATCAGATTGTGGGGCTTACTAGTAGATGATTACGTGAATTTTAGAAATGCGTGAGAACCCAAAATATCGGGAAGGCATCGGACCGAGACGAGTCGAGTTCCTGAAAATTTCAGAGATTCCGAAAGTGTCGGGATTCTTGAGAATGTCAGGAACTTCCAAACGAGTCGGGATTCTCAAAAGTACCAGAATTCTCGAAAATTCCGAGAACCCATTTGCCGTTCCAAGATTTGCTTTGATGAACACGACCACGGTTTCAAATGTTTGACTTTTTGGGCGTTTTCGAAAACTGCATTATAAAATTTATTTATTTATTTATGTTTACTTATTTAATTTATTAATATAAAATTATGAAATTATAAAATTTGGATGAAATGCAGCGTACACATTGTTCAGGCAGTCACCTTATTTACGAGGTGTAATCAAAAAATACGGTGAATGAATTTTTATAGTAGCAACTGTTGACGCTACATCCAATTGAAGTAATAAGTTCAATAGTCTGATCCGTTGAGATAGTCAGTGTAAAGTTTGAACAAGTTGTGACTTGTCAGTCGGCTTCCACAGCTGAAAGAGTAAGGTCGCGTTTACTGTGTCTGTCACGCATCATGGATTTCGAACAACGCGTTAACATTAAGTTTTGTTTTAAACTGCAAAAAAGTGCCAAAGAAGTTCATGAAATGTTAAAATCAGTGTATGGCGATAATGTGGTGACTCTGAAGATTGTTTACAAGTGGTATGAGTGATTTAAAAGCGGAAACGAGGCAGTTGAAGACGAGCAACGTTCGGGTCGTCTTTGGACCTCAAAAACAGACGAAAACGTGCAAAAAGTGGCAAAAATGGTTCGTTCAAACAGACGATTGACTATTCGAGAGCTTGCTGAAGAACTGAATATCTCGTACGGGTCCGTGCAAAGCATTTTAACGGATAATTTGCAAATGAGTCGAGTCAGTGCGAAATTTGTTCCCAGACTTTTGGCTGACGAACAGAAGCAAAATCGTATGTCAGTTTGCACGGAATTGAAGGATCGTCTTGCTACAGATCCGGACTTCATAGCCAAAATTATAACTGGAGATGAAAGTTGGGTGTATAGCTATGACCCTGCGACAAAAATGCAGAGTTCCCAATGGAAAAGGAGCGCCTCTCCTCGCCCTAAGAAGGCACGTCAGTCAAAGTCGCTAACATCAAGGTCATGCTCATTGTTTTCTTTGATAGTCAGGGCATAGTGCGATCAGAGTTGGTTCCACGGGGAACAACTGTAAACTCCGAATATTACAAGGGCTTACTGCAACGTTTGCGAAACGATGTACAGAGAAAGAGACCAGAAAAATGGGCCAATGGCTTCCTTCTTCATCACGACAACGCGCCATGCCACACCTTCCTTCTGATCCGCGAGTTTTTGGCCGAAAAAAAGGTTCCTGTCTGCCCACAACCGCCTTACTCTCCAGATTTAGCACCACGTGGCTTCTGGCTCTTTTCACAAATAAAAACCGTGCTAAAAGGAAAACGTTTTGACACCGTACCCGACATTGAGAGGGCCACGACGAAGCAGCTGAAGGCCCTTCCGACAGAAACCTTCCAGAAATGCTTCCAATCATGGAATCAACGTTGGGATAAGTGCATCTCTAGCCAAGGAGAGTACTTTGAAGGAGATTAATCCAAATTTGATGTAAGCTCACTACACTGTTCGTAATAGAGTTATTCACCGTATGTTTTGATCACACTTCGTACATCAAATTGTACGAATTCTAGTATCCGTGTTACTGATACACAGACATTATACATTCCATAAATCGTAACAACAAGTGCAAAAACATTGTCCTAATAATATGAATCCCGACACTTTCAAGAACCCCGGTTTCTTCAAGAACTCACTTTCGAGAATTCCGGGCACTATGAGGAATTTTGAAATTTTCGGGATTTCGTTCCAATACCGGAAAAAATTCCAGTCCCGACAGGACCCGATATTTGTGGATATTCGTACACCTCTAGCCAATTCTAAGAATTATTAGAAACATTCTGAGCAGATACTGAGATTCTGAAAAGAATTCTCGCGGACATATACTAACTCGTACTTTCACTCGCAATATTTTAAAATCTACACGGACTTTACTACACATAACGGACATTTAGATATATTAAAAATTTACACGAATTAAATAATATTGTATAATTTTATTATTGTTATTACATAAATTGTTAATACTGTTATTGTGTGAATATGAAAATTGTATTTGTAAATAAATTTATTTACTATATAATTTACTTCAGAAACAGTGTGGAAACCAACGTAGGATTATCCAAATGTGACGCCTAGATGTTAGCATTGTATGTTTATACATCATATCTTTTCAAATGACATACGCTGTTTTGTTTTAATAGAAGGTAGTACAATTTTGTAGAATAGCGCAAAACGGAGAGCATCGATATGGCCGGATAGCGAGTTTTTTGTCAGAGGGGTATGCGTGTTTTTTTTTCTTTTTTTTTGTGGAGAGGTTAGAGCTGATAGAGTCGTTATGAAGTATGGCAAGTTGTGTCATATTTTGATGTATTGTCAAATAAATATTATTTGTAATCTTTTAATTCTCTTTCTCCTACAAATTTTGAGAGCTTGTCCGGGATCCGAAGGAGCCAAAGAGAAAAGATACTGGGCACAAAGAGTATCGTAAAGTTATATTCCAGTGGTAAACAATCGTGTACCGTTGAAACATTTGAATTGCTCAGTGCGGTAACAACAGCGATAAATAACAGATATGGATACTGACTACAGTATTTTGTCGGTGGTGCAGCTAAAAGAGTTGCTGAAAGGATCTGATAAATCCACAGTGGGTACCAAAACCAATCTGATCGCGAAACTAGTAGTGATCGATCCTGAAGGGGATTGTATTGCAAGTTTGAGCGAGTGGATGGGAAGCAAAGTTGGAGTAGATCTGACGAGGACGTATTCAGCTAGTGAACCGGAGATGTATGCAAAATAGTTGGAACTCCTGCAGAGAGAATTAGAATTAGTAGGGAGAGAGGAGCTTGTGGTAGAAAAAGTACGAGTAAACAATTGGAAGCGCAAATGTTACAGCAGCTTCAGCAATTGAACATGTTAAACTGCCCAACATTTAACGGAAACATCAAATGTTTTGATGGATCAACCCAAGATGAGCATCAAGTCGATAACTGAATTACTAAACTTCTACGACGAAAATGAACACGCTTATAACGTATGGGAGAAGCAGGTGCGTTTGTTGGAGACAACGTACCGATTAAGCGAGGATGCTGTGAGAATATTCGTCAGCTCGCGCTTGAAAGGAAAGGCGCTCAAATGGATACATTCGAAACCCGAGTATTTAGAGAAAAATATCAACGACTTATTAAACGAGATGCGTATTATGTTCCATCGTCAGCCAAGTACCATCGTAACGACAGTTCGAAAGTCGAATATGGAGGAGAGATGAACCCTTCAACGAATATTTCAACGATAAATTAATTCTGAGGAACCAATCGAAGAAGCGAATATGATCGATTATGTGATTGGGGGGGATTCCGGATCCCATGTTACATGGCTAGATCCGTATTCAGAGATTTCGAGAAAAGACGTCTCTATTAGAAGTATTCGAAAGAGTGTCTCTAAAAAATAATGGAGTTGACAAGGATTCTACGATAAACCTAATTACAACCAAGGTGCAAGGCAAGGAGGAAGGATACAGACTGGGAACGACAGAGATGCAATGTTTTTTATGTGGATGTACATTTTAAAATCGTGATTGACTGCCGTGCGTTCACTTTAACGATATAAAAGACAGATTTGCGTGTGCGAATTGCCAGGTGGGCATTATTATTAGAGGAGTTCAACTACACCGTGGAACATCGACCAGGAAGCAGTATGAAGCACGTAGATGCCCTAAGTCATAATCCCCTCCCTACGTGTTTGATTGTAGACGAAGAAGAGGAAAATCAGACGTTAAGACTGAAAAAAGCGCAGCAAGCTGATGAAAGTTTAAAAAGAATTATAAGTCTTTCTGAGTTGAAGAAAATCGGCAGTTATGTTACGTGAGAGGGACTTCTGTTTAAAGAAGTTAAAGATGATTTTCGTCTCGTCCTGCCAAGCACAAGTGATCAGATGCGCTTATAAGTACGGGCATTTCTCGGCGGCGAAATTGGAAGCAGCAGTGAAGAAGGAATTTTGGTTTTTCAATATACGAACTAAGGTTGAAAAGGTTACACAGAATTGCCTGAGTTGTATTCTAGCCGAGAAGAAACATGGAAAGCAAGAAGGGTTGTATCATACCATAGAGAAAGAAGAAGTACCGTTACAGACCTATCATATTGATCATTTAGGTTCGATACACTCAACAAAACAGCAATATAGGTTCATTTTCGTAATAGTTGACGCCTTTTCAAAGTTTGTCTGGTTGTATCCGATGAAATGGATGGATTGCGCACAGGTATTAAAGTGTTTTCAAAAAATGGCAGCAATCTTTGGGAACCCACACTGCATTATTTCCGATCGTGGTACTGCCTTCACATTACGGGCCTTCAAGGAATATTGCGAGAAAGAGAAGATCGAACACGTTCTAATAACAACAGGCACGCCAAGAGGAAATGGGCAAGTGGAAAGAGTTAACCGGACTCTGATACTGTTACTAACAAAATTGTCAGCTCTGAAACCAGAACCATATTAATATCGGCATATTAACCTTGCGCAAAAATATTTAAGCTCCACACCGAGTGAAAGCATCGGGACAATGCCTTTCCATCTAATGTTTAGAACTCGTATGCGGGTGGTGGAAGATCAGTTGATTAGACAACTGATCGAGGATGAACGAAAGGCCATGTTCTCAGAAAATAGGAATGAGATGCGAAGACGTACAAAAGAGGAGATTTCTAAAGTATAGGCAGAGAATCGACAAGGATTCAACAGAAGAAGGAAGAAGGCCAGGACTTACAAAAAGGGTGATTTAGTGGCTAATCTACGGACTCAACGACGTCCAGGGTTGAAATTCATCGAAAAATTCTTAGGCCCATACGTCATCACATAGGCTTTGAGAAACGATGGATATCTTGTGCAGCAAGTCAGAGATCATGAAGGGCACGAAATACATCTGCGACAGCCGACCATATGAAACCACAGATGGAAAATGAAAGGGACGATACGTCAGACAATGACTACACCTGAGGACAAGTGATAGTGCAAGACAGCCGAGTGTAGAGTGGGTGAAATAATGATGAGTGTATGTTTGTCCTTATGTATAACGCGTATGTGTGTGTATTGTGTGTACGTGCGTGCGTGCGTAACGCAAGACGGAGGGCATCGACGTGAGCGGATAGCGAGTCTCTTGTCAGAGGTGTATTCGTGTTTTGGGGGGGGGGGGGGGAGAGGTTAGAGCTAATAAAGTCGTTGGGAAGTGTGGAAAGTTGTCATGTTTTGGTGTTTTGCCAAGTAAATATTATTTGTAATTTTTTAATTCTCTTTCTTCTACAATTTTAACCATGATCAGGTATACATTGCAGCAGTGCATTTATATTATCTAAACTTATGAAAATGGATATTCTTTGTTTCATTGTTTTCAAGAAAAATATTGTTTAGTAATGAAGCTCATTTCGCAATGGATGGATTCGTTAATAAGCAAAATTGTCGTATCTGGAGTGATGAAAACCCTAGTGTTATTTATGAAAAATTTGTACACCCACATAGTGGTTAATGTATTAACTATAATATTTTAACGTTCTGGTCAATGCATACTTTTATCTGTCATGTTTAATAAAGTGAAACGAACTCTCAATCGTCACTAATGAGGACGTGGTAGCTAATAGAAATGTTTATCTTAATACACTTTCTAAAATTAAACAGATAATTTAATGTGAAGTGTAGAATTATCAATGAATACTTGTTACTCACAATAAGTTTAAAAAATGCTTCACTTCTGTTGCATGTATTAACCCTTTGCGGTCGGAAGGCGCCTCTCAGGCGCCACGGTATTTCGTGCGGCAGGTCGGATGGCGACTCAGACGCGCCAACGGGTGTTTATGTTAGATTACGTTATCGCCAATCGAGAGGAACGCAGCTTTGGTGCTTCGAAAGGTTCCTTAGCTGTTTATATTCTTTTGTACGAAGTATCAAACGGCAGAGATAAGATAAACTTTCAAGAAGTTCTTCTAAGATTGTGGCTCTGAAAATGTCACCGAATTCAGTTGAGGCTCTACGATCGTGGCGGAAGCATCAGGCAAATTTTTCTAAAGTGATTTTGTTAGAACCCCAGCAAAAATGGATAATAGGAGAGAAATCGATTCTAGCGAAGATGAATTTAGTTTTGACGTACTTCGGGACGAAATCGATGCCATTGATCGAGAGAGTAATGTTGAAGAATGTGAAAGTGATGAAGATTCTGATGTGGTCCTGGGTGTAAGGACACGAAAAATAAGGGTAATAGACAGCGAATCTGAAACTGACAGTGATGTCTCACACACCATTGATAAATCGGACTGGAGACCTTGTAACGAGTCTGAAGGAATACCACCCAGGATAAACTTCATTCCCGGCGAAAGACCTGCAGGGCCACATGTACCCTCGAGTGTTGTAGAGCCTCTTGATGTTTTCAAGCTATTTTTTACCGACGAGCTAGTGGATAAGGTAATAGCAGACACAAACTGTTATGCTGCAAGAAAGTTAGATGAAATGGCGTTATCCTCGCGATCAATTTGGCACACGTGGTATCCTGTCACGAAAGAAGAATTTTTGGCGTTTATCGGACTGATAGTAAATATGGGGACAATGACAACGGCCAATCTGAAGGAATATTGGTCGACAGACCCTATAAGCAATATTCCGTTTTTCCCCAATACATTTTCGAGAGAGCGGTTTACCCAAATTTTTTGGATGCTACATGCAGAAGTATTTTCAACGCAAGATAGCAACACCAGAACACGTTTGCAACTCATAACTGGCTACCTAGATTACGTAAATTCCAGACTTTTGAACCATTTCTCACCGGACAGAGAAATTTGTGTTGATGAATCCGTCGTCAAATTCAAGGGAAGGGTTTCATTTATAACATACAACCCAAAAAAGCCGACAAAATGGGGCATCCGAGTATATACACTAGCAGATTCTCGTACGGGATATATTTGCGGAATTCTACCGTACTATGGCAGCCTTACAACAGGAAAATTGATAAGACCGGACCTTCCGGTATCAACAAGAATTCCGTTGCATTTATATGCATTGATGTTGAATAGGCTTCCTGGTGCGCAGGGACACCACATGTTCACTGACCGGTATTACACCAGCTACGCATTGGCGACCGAATTACGTAAATTGAAGTGTCATCTGACTGGGACAATCATGTCCAATAGAAAACAGTTGCCAGGTGCAATTAGAAATAGAAAACTTCCAAGAGGAAAAACGATGGTAGCGTACCGCAAACATGATAATTTTGTGGTAGCGTGGAAAGATAAGCGAATTGTTACGCTATTCACAAATTTTTACAATGCGGCGATGAGTAACGTAGAACGAACACTCCGCCGTGGTGTTCAAACTGTTGTTAGGAAGCCCGAAGTTGTCATAAATTATACAAAATTCATGGGCGGCGTTGACCTCGCGGATCAGTACGCCTCGACCTACTGCTTTATGCGTAAATCGTTGAAGTGGTGGCGTAAATTATTTTTTTGGGGATTAGAAATTTGTTTACTCAATTCCTATATTCTCTACAAATTAGTCAAGAAGCAGAGAAACGAGCAGCCACTGAGCCACTTACAATTCCGGAAAATCTTAGTGAGGCAGTTGAAAGGAAATTTTCTACAGCAGCGACGACCTTCAACGTCGACGTCCAACGTGGATGAGATTCGGCTTAATGGAAAACTCCACATAATGTTTTATGGTAAAAAAAGTGATTGCAAAGTATGTTCCATCCGAAGCAAACCAGGTGGAAGACGCGAGACCACTTCCTACTGTGATACATGTCCAGGAAAACCAAGAATACATATTGGTCAATGTTTTCTAAAATACCATACCAAAGAAAAATACAGAGACTAAGTTTGGGAAATTACAATGTTAGAGATGTAAATATATATAAACTTTTGAAATATAACGTTTTTATAAGATAATTTATGTATAAGATCATTTTATTTGTACCTGTAAGGCGCCCGACACCTTCGCGAAAAACGCTCCGACCTGGCACTTCCCTCGGCCAAAAAAGCCGCCGACCGCAAAGGGTTAATAAGTAAATTTTGTTATAACTCCTGAAAGTATTAAAAATCAATACTAAGAAGTATATACTACAACAGTGAAATGCAATGAATATTATAGCGAATTAATGAGCAACTCAACTTCGAACAACTTTTAATTAATTAACTAATATTCAATTCATTTTGTATTCCGTTAGGTTACAGTGAAACAAAGTAATTTAAGCAGCATTAAACAATAAATATTTACTAATTGCATTGGTGCTATTATTTTTATAGCATTTGTTAAATTAGCATATGTTAAAAATCGTTTAATTTCTAGATTTTAGGCATTTTAGGTGATATTATATTTCCGATAATATTCAAGTTTATATAAAGGGTGACTACAATATAATTGCACACAGGGCGATTCTACATGTAAAAATAAATTGAAAATACAGAATAAAATTTTTTCATAAAAAGCTTAGTTTTCTTGAACTTGAAAAGTCTCTTCAAACTGTTGCTTCTGCACACACTCTTATGTTCACAAATAATAGCAGATAATGTTACACATTTCACAAAGAATGAATGTAAATCTTCTACAGGTTAAAGCAAAATTGTACGGGCTTTACAGCAATTAAAGTGTCAATATATCGTGACATTAATTCACGATACTTTGAGTCGAAAAGCAACAATTTGTATGCATCAACAAGGATGTCCCTTTCAACACTTCATTCAGTAATGTAAAAGCAAACGAATAAAATCGTTAATAATCAGTTTTTTTAGGAGAAACTTGAAACCCCATGATAGTCAAGGGCACGTGTACTCGATATTCAAACTCGAAACTTGCAATACTAAGGTCCTTTGTTTTATAAAAATCTGATTACAATTTTGATAAGAAGAACATACAATTATGATATTCGATTTCTCAATTTTGAGTTGTTTGTGAGGATAAAAGCTAGAAGTTAGTCATTCAATATCTGCTTGCTGTAGTGAGTACAGGAATAAATAAACAAAAAGATTAAAATACAGATAAGTAACTTTTAAGCCATACAGCGTTACAGAGGGACGAATTTCGATTAAAATTCAAACTTCCAAATTACAAAAATTAGATGTATAAAATACAGATAAATGGATAACCTAACTTTATTATTTTACTGAATTGTAAATTTTTTTATTTTACTGCTATCTAACTTTTTAATTTTACTATTCATTTTGAAATTTTTATATATAAGGTTAGTTGAATCGCTTTTTCTTCATTTGGTAATTTTATAGTCATAAACATGATAATTATTTATACAGATATGATTCTTAGAAAGAAAACACCTATCATGGTGTCCAGAAAAAATGAGAAAAGTTGTGATAAAAATTAAATTTAAAGAAATGATCTTATTGTCATTGAATTATCCGGTTGTAAAGTTGGTTTCAAAGATTTTCTTATGAAAATTTTAGTTGTGTTTTTTCTATTTTAGGTTATTCGATTCGCCCGAAAGTTAATGGCTACTTTGATACTTCACACATTTCCGTGTTTTGTTTGCAGAAGAAAAGTTTTTAAGTTTGTTTTCATTTTTTTTTTTTTTTTTTTTTAATTGATACCAAGTACGAACTTATAATTAAAAAATGAGCTTATTTAATGTCTGACTATTACTTTCTTACCATCCAACAGAAAGTGACTCGATTCATCTCAGTCGATCCTACATAATTTTCAAGTCACACGATGTTATAAAGGATTAAACGACGAATTCTTGACTTTATGTCTCTTTTGTCCGTAACGGAACAATACATTTGTTTCCTTTTTGTACAGCATGGTTTATGACACGATTGCGAAGAAAGGTTATTTTAAAGAATATATTAGCTATTATGCGATTTTTTCCCCGTATTTCTCGCCGGAAAAAATTACTCTTTTCAGCGTACGTAGTGTTTTATTTTTTCTATTCTCAATATCCGAGAACGTCCGATCCGTTTCCTAAGAGTCAATTTTATTCAGAACAAGACCTGGCGGAAATTCCGAGCCGTTGCCAAATTCATTGACACATCGTGCATCAGAATAGATATCATCCCCCTTTTCCAAACAAAGCGCACTAAGGGTGCACTGGAAAGGTAATCGCGATATTTATCAAACACGTCGATTGGTAATTACCAACTTTTGGAGGTGACAAATCGGCGTGTTATATTTTTTAACAACGAGCGGCTAAGCTGCTAAGAAGTCGTTGACTAACAATCGTTGACCAGGAGTCTAACATTCAAGTCGCGCCTGAACTGTCAACCGAGAAGTCAAACGTGACTATCTATCGGAACAATTGTTAGAGTCTATCATTCGGGATTCTAACGTGGCATTTTTATTCTTCTATCGTCGATCGAGACGATATACATCTACCTCCAGTAACCTCATTGCCGTGCACTTTCGAGACAATTCCACGTTTTTTTGTCGATTCCATCGTACAGATATTCGCGGTACAACATCCGTACATTGTGTTTTATCATTCGTTTGAAATAGTTACCCAAGATTAATTTGGCAAGTAACAGTGGAGTGCGTGAGTTCGTCAAGTGGAGCTACGCAGCCAAACTCTCCAACACGGACACCAACATATGCAACGCGCATCTACAATGCTGCTGTAAGAACTATAGTACGTATGTCGTTCATAAGCATTAGGACACCTATGTACATTACATTTATGCAGAAAGTGTTACATGATTTAAATTACATTTCACCGTCAAAGTTAATATTATATAATACACGAGCAAAAATATACACTGTTCATTCTACTAGTTTCCAAATATTTCTTCGTAAATAGTTTATTTATGAGTGTTGTATATCGTCTTTTATTTTCTCAGTTGCAAGCCGTTAAATATGTTTAGTTAGCCGGTGAATATGTGTAGTTAAATAATTGTTCGGTTACAAGTTGCTGCGTTTTATTGTCGATCAGTGTTCGGTTTTTCATTGCGTTTTTCTTCTATTACTGGCATGTTGAACCGGTGTTGCTTATATGGGTCCATCAACGCTTTTCTCCAAATAAGGCTGTTTGTAGCGTGGCAACCTCGTTTGGTTGCTCGCCCACACGCGATCACCAGATGCGGATTAAAATTCCTCGACCGCGGTTGTAAGGCCCAGCTTTACTTTGGATCTCGTTGATGGTCGCGTCGCCTCGATTTCTGAACTTCTTCAGAAATCGAATGTTTCGATTCTGGTCTTCGAATGATTGAGACTAGATTAGACCTTTTCAGTACATGTTTCGAGATGGACGATTTCTCGAATTTCGGAGGTGTTGCTTGTTCGACGATGTCTGAAGCTCAAGAGACGTTTTAAAAGTGACATCCTGTTGGTATTCGCGACGGCACCTTCAGGTCGCACCGAGTGCGATTGGATTTTTTCGAATTTCCAGTCAGCGTACGATTTAAAAATTAGAAGGCGTTGAACGACGCCTTTTGGCCAGCCCTCTTGGTGCGAGGATGAGGGCTATGGCCCCGTGGGGGGTGGGGGGTCCTCAAAGGTTCGAGGATGCCTCGGAAATTTCCTCCAGGTTGATCTTTGACTGAAAAAACTATCATGAACGAGGTCTGGGTCGACCCTTCGGACATTCTCGGTTTACGATATGGTCGGTTATTTGGACTAACGAAGTGAAAAGTCTAAACTATTGTCTGAAAAATTCGAAACAGCTGAATAAACTTTACTATTCTTAGGGTAAAATTGCAAGCTGTAAAAAAAAAAATAACCTAAAACTCGAAGAAAGCTAATCGCGAAAATAATTTTATTGGCACGTCCATGTCGTAAACAGACCTTTGAGGATTTTTACTGTATTGTTCCACATCGAACGGAACAAAGACCCTTTTCGTGGGCTTTCTATTCGCAGGTATAAGCTGACAACGCAGGTCAACGATATCGTCGGTCGTGTTAATATTTCGTGGTTTAGAACATAACAATGAGAAAAATAGAAGAAGACAAAGTTTTATCGTTTCTTGCATACAATACAGTGGCTTCAATAGATTTTTTAAACTTGTAATAATTTTCTACTAGGAATTTCTTTAAATTGATAGCTACAATTCATTTTATATCACGTAAAAGCGGCTGCCAAGGCGAATTCAACGACTTACAACAAACTGAATGTTTGGTGTGATATAATCAGTGGCGTTGTTAAGACTAACACTTACGTCGTCATCATAAATAGAAATAGATATTTAAAAGTATTGTCATGCATGTTTGTTACTTCTATAACATTTCCGAATGAATCATTTTTTGCCGGATCGTAACTTTGTAAAGATTGTTTAGGTTTACTTCACATTCAGTAAGTTCACTAATACTTATAAACGGAAGTGTATGTATATTTCAACATCTTTGTATATTCCAACAAATATGTTGCAGAAATATCTACAAACATTTGTCAGAAGTAGGTAAAATTATTCCATTCGTTACATTCTACAGTCCCTGGCCATCGAATTAGGACCACGTACGAAAATTTCACTTTTATGCCTATAACAGTATGTCACATATGGAAAATTGTCTTAGGTCATTCAAATTATTACTAAATACGTTGATAATGATGTATATATAACAATTGATTTGTCACTATCGTGGTAATAATCAAATTGTGTGGGTGACGAGCGATTAAGTGCCGCACCAGTGTTTACGTTAGGCTCAAGTTTCGATAGCGCGTGAGGTCAGATTTGGAGAATGCAAGATTTGTTTGTACATACACGATGAGAATGTGTTGCACATATGCATGAGAGAACTTTAGAAGTTCAAATGATGAAGAAGAAAATCAGTTGTGACTGAATCGTTGAAGCGTTCGTAAGAAGTCAGCGTTAAGAGTTTTAGTAAGTGCATTTTATGAAATATGGGAAAACGACAGGACATTATTAGTGAGAAAAGGGCCTATATATGTGGTCTTCTGAAAAGTGGCAACCTCTCGCAGCGACAAATCGCGAAAAATGTGAATGTTTCGCATCAAACAGTGATGAGAATCGCTAAATGTATGAAGGAGAATGTGCCGCAGTTTTCAAACAAACGGTCATCCTGTCGCGGTAAACGAAAAACCACACCGAGAACAGACCGAAAAATTATAAAAACTGCATTAGAAAACCGTTACGCGACTACAAGAGTACTGGTGCAACGTCTTAATAACGATGGAGTGGATATATCTGAGAGAACATTCAGAAGACGTTTATACGAAGTCAATATCAGATGCAGACGACCAGTAAAAAAGCCAAAATTAACGCCCAAAATGAGAAAATCTCGATTGGAATGGGCAAAGGCTCATTCCAATCTTAGCATAGCAGATTGGGAAAAGGTAATTTGCATCATTTATGCTTTAAGAAAATCATTTTACGACTCTAACTATATTTTCAAATTTTTACAATTTCTTCATATTCATTAGGTCATCTTCAGTGACGAAACACGTTTAGAAATGGTTACGGAAACAGCTCAATTTGTCCGAAGAAGGTCACATGAGCAATTGCATCAAGATTGTGTGATGCAATCGGTAAAACATCCACAAGCAGTGATGATATGGTCCTGTATAACAATTGAAGGACCAGGCCCACTTTATTTTGTTAATGGAACTATGAATGGCAAACAGTACGAAGATGTCATAAAGACTCGATTGCTTCCATTTTACACATCTTTAGGATCCCAATATACGTACATGCACGATGGAGCACCATGTCACAGAGCCAAATTCATTAAAACGTTGCTTTCATCAAAAAATATCCCTTTGCTCCCATGGCCAGGCAATTCTCCCGACATGAATGCTATAGAAAATGTCTGGAGCTTACTTAAAAGAATAGTTTATGAATCTCCAAGCACCACATTGTCACAGTTGAAAACAAAAATGACAGATATCTGGGAAAATAATGAAGATATAAAGCATATGATCAAGCAATGTATACGGAGCATGCCGGAAAGGATACAAGCTGTCATCAAAGCAAAGGGTGGAAATACAAGATATTAATATGTGTTAATAATATTATGTACAGTAGTAGTGTATTATGTTAGTAGTTAATAAATTATATCATTATAATTTCAACAAGCCTTTTAATTTTACGGATATCGCGAAAAATGCTTAAAATTTGTAGTGGTCCTAATTCGATGGCCAGGGATGTAAATCACAAATATAAATTCTCACATTGCAAGACTGATCGAATTAACGTTCATCCACAAGGTATGCACGGTTTCACATGAATCGTTTTTACCGGGTACACTCGAGTTTTACATACCCGCTTCACTTTATACGCGTCCGTATCAATTGTAAAAATAAAAGTGAGAGAAAGAAAGGTTCGTTCTTTCCTCTCGTCATAATCCTTTTTCCATTTCTAAATCCACTGCTTATGTTTAGCAGATAGCCAGGCAATAATAGAAATTAACGGTTGAACGGTTCGATGTTTCATTGTCAACTAAACCCTCATAAGAAAAGAAAGATCAATAATATTATTATTGATCCAACAATAAAGTTTCGTTAGATTTTCTTCAAGAAGGCTAGAGGACATTATTACTGAGAAGTATGTTGCGTGTAAAGTTGTAAGTAAATGTACATGGAAACTATATTGCTTTCAATTTCTAAGGATTTATGCTCGTGTTACGTGTAATATTAAAACCATAGAATAACTGACTGGTTTGTGACCTTGATTAAATTCGTCTAGGGATGCTTCATAAATCTTTAAATTTTGTAATCTCGATGAATAACACAAAATAATAAAAGTGTCGGCAAAAAAACCGCTATTTTATGGATGAGTATAATGTTGAAAGATGTATAAATATATAGGGTAATTCAAAGAATACACCTACATGTTTCTTTTTAATAAAACACAAACTATATGGAATTTTTTCAAGTTTTTCTTAATTTGTTTTGCTATATATAATTGTACCTGGAAGAGAATATCACTCAAATGTACATTACGACTGCGTCTGCAGACATCAATTTGATTATCAAAATTTTTAATGATGTTTCAACATATTGCTGCAGTTATTTCACGAATTACAATTCGAATGTTGTTCTTTAGGTCATGAATTGTTTCTGGCGTGTTAGCATAGACTCAACACTAAAAACTTTTTTTTCTGCGATATAAACATGTTTTGCTTGCAACATTTTGCTGAAAAAAGCAGAGACACTCTGCATATTAGAAAAAATACACATATGTATCTATATACTCATTATATTTTGAGATTCTAAAATGAATAATATCAGGTCAACCCATAAGTCGTGTCATTTTTTTACGCTAAGTTTAATTATAAAATAACAATACTTGCATTTATCTTTAATCATTGATATATTGACCATCGTTTTCAATGACTTCCTTCCATCTTTCAATCAACCGTTTGATCCCATTTTCAAAAAATTTTTGTGATTTTGAATTAACAAACTGAGTTACTGCCAACTTGACATGTTCTGTATCGTCGAAATTTTTACCAGTTAAAAAATTTTGCAAAGATCGAAATGAGTGATAATCACTTGGTGCAAGGTCCGGTGAGTATAGTGGGTGAGGCACAAGTTTCCAATTATAGCTCTTAATTTTTTATAAAGTTGTTTTTGCGGTCGAGCGTTGTCGCGATGGAATAAAACTCCTTTCCTATTCACTAATGATGGTCTTTTTTCACATAAAGCTGCGTGTAATCAATCAAACCGTTAACTGTATATATCGGCTGTTATTGTTTGATTTCGATTTAAAAACTCAAAGTGAATCACACCTCTAATATCCCATCATACGCTTAATAACCTTTTTCGAGGATGAAGTTCCGCTTTAGGACTTGGTATTGGGTTCTTACCCGCTAACAGCCATTGTCTTTTATGTTTTGGATTCTTGTGTAAAACCCATTTTTCATCACCCGTAACAATTTGATCGAGAAATGAACCAGAGGTTTGTCGCTCTCGTAATGAAGCACAAATATTCATTCGCTGGATACGATTCACTTCTGACAACTCGTACGGAACCCATTTCCCAAGCTTCGATATTTTTCCAATTTGTTGTAAATACCTATATACAGTACTACTGCTACTGTTCATCCTTTCTGTTATTTCTTCAACTGTCAAACGAGGTTCTGCTTCAATTAAAGCTGTTAAACCTCGGGTGTCAAACATTACTGGTCGACTGGATCGTGGTTTATCGGAAAGGTCAAAAATCCCATTTCGAAATTTTAAAAACCACGTTTGACATTTTCTTGCACTTAAAACATCTTTGTCATACATATCACAAATATTTTTAACTGTATTTTTTACTGTATTGTCTCCTTTAAATTCATACAGCATGCAATGCCGAAAATGAATTTCGTTTACACTCATTGTTTGAATTTTTTTTTAATGGAAAATATCGTTCTGATTACTTCAGGTGTACGTTTTAGACTGAATAAAGGATACCTCTTGAAAGGCCCAGAAAGAAGTTTTCATAAACTTTTCGTCGAAACAAGATACGAACGTTTATATAAAGTGCAATAAAAGACTTATGGGATGACCTGATAATAGTAATGAAAAATAATGATAATAATAATAATAAACAATAAATGAAAAATAATATTGAAAAAATGCATTAATAAAGATAATATTATAATATTTAATTTTAAGTATTTAAGACAAAAATAATATTACAATATTTAATCTTATATATTTTTCAATATCATTAAAAACAGAAAAGATACTCAGGTGTCCAGGTTTTAGTAGAGCATCCCGTATAACATGTTCCATCCGAAGGAACAGAAAGCCGGTGGATCTTTTGTTTGGCACGGTTTATGACACGATCGCGAAGAAAAAGCTATTTTTTGAGACAACGAATTCCATTGCTCGTATTATTGTGAGAGAAATTAGTTTTCTTTACAAAACGATCGCGTAAAGTTAATTTTCGTTCTCATTAGCCGAAGACGTGTTATAAAAACGAACGGTTTCCTAATGGTCATTTCGACAATGGATTCTCAACGTGTAAAGAACCGTTGGATCGGACCTGGCGGAAATTCCAAACCGTTGCCAAACCTTCAGCACATCGCGCGTCCGAGCAGGTATCGCCCCACTTTTCCAGGAAAAAGAGCGCTAAGGGCGCACTGGAAGGGTGTTCGCGATATCTGTTAGACATGCTGATTGGTAATTAACATTTCGGTTGCTACCAATCAGCGTGTTACCCTCTTTAGCAGCGATCGAACAAGCTGCTGAAGAGATCCATTCGTATGTTAGAGATTTTCGAAGTCAGTCATTCGTTGACTAGCTATTCGTACGTTAGACGCAATCGAAACCAGTCGTCATTAACACAGTCGTTCTTTAACAGTCAATAGAGAAACGTTCGATCGTTAGAATCCATCGTTCGGGATTTCTAACGTTTCGCTATCTTATTCTTGTCATCGTCCATCGTTCGGGACGATATAAAAACTCTTTCTTCGATCAACCTCATCGTCGCGCATTTCCGAGGCGGATTCCACATTCTGTCGAATCCAACGTACGGGTATTCGACGGTAGAACACTCGATACATCGTGTTCTACCATTCGTTCGAAATAGTTGCCCAATATTAAATTGGCGGGTAACCGTGTAGCGCGTGAGTGTTGTTCAGTGGAACCACGCAGCCGACACCCCCACAGGGACATCCACGCACGCGACGACACATAACATGCATTTGATGTAAGTTAGGGATTTTAGAGATTCAAGGGTTTAATTTGCCCCCCCCCCCCCCCCCGCTTTAAACACTAAAGATAAAAGCTTGAAAAGTTTGTAAACTTAAAGTTCTTTTGAACTGATAATTCTTTTGTAAAGGTCCATAATACTTTCTGCTTAGCACCTTTCATATCTCTCAAAATAATAAATGAAACATCTTATTATATAACTTTGTAACAAGTTTTGTGCCCTTTGCGTTTTACTATAGTCAAATCAGAGCTGTACGAAAGTTTAACCTTCTAGTCAACCTAGAACTATTTTCATTCAAAGAATTTTTGCGTTTTCGCTATTTTTATTTATCCAATTACTACAGGGTACATCACAGGAAGCAGATAATTTTCAAATGAATGTTATGAAGCAGGTAGTGAGGGTAGAGGCTTTAGTAGGAGGGCATTTAACACGTTAGGTCATACCATTTCATTTATTATCGTGTCGCTGTAGACATTAGTGCATCGAGTGTTTGTATATAACAGTTTCGTAAAAAGCTGGCGAATTGGTTATTAAAACTCAGCGGCTCTTTCGTCGCTGTTTCAATATTGGGCGTCATGGAGACATTCCAAGTTGTAATATCATCTTAAGTTGGGAACATCTTTTCGAGCAAGAGGAACAGTAATAAAGAAGAAACTGTCAGGGCTTCAATGGCTGTTCTTCGAGCTATGTTCCCTGATCGTCTCATTTCAAAATTTGGTGACGTTCCTTAGCTTCCTCGGTCACGTGAACTTTAAGTGTGTAATTTTTTTTCTATAGGGCTACCTCAAGTCATGGCGTACACGAAGGAAAGTCACGAACATTGGGAGAACTGAGGGACTGTTATTCACCAGCAACTAGGGATGATGAACGAAGATCTGTTGGAGAGAGTAGCAGCGAACTTCCGGGAGCGACTACAAAGTTGCATTCACCAAAATGGTCATCATTTAAGTGACATAATTTTTCATACATAAATAGCCTAGAATGGCATGTAATTATGTATCATTTTGTGATAATAAATTAATTTTACGCTAAAAATTAACGGAGAAATATTTATTTTAAAAAAGTCTGTTTCCTGTGACGCACCCTGTATAATTCCATGAGTGTTCATTTCTTTTTCTATATGTTATATTAGTTACTTATTGCATGCAATGTATATGAAACAATGTATTGAAAATTTTGTAATAGTATACATTTTAGTATGTTCACTATTAACACAAGGTGTTATATTTTCATATTTGTTCTTTTTCAAATCTGTGTAATTGTGTTACTCAATTGAGTTCTAACCTTATGTCATTCAATTGTATTTTAATCTAACTTAACCTTAATTTCATTTCATTTTAATGTAATTAAATATATTTCGTTTAACGAATAATAATAAAGTTATTTGAAATATGGAATAAAATTTCAAATAAATAATAAAATTAATTTCACATTACGGGGGTTAAATAATTATGTTATTTAGATTATCATTTTATATCACGAACAGCATTTAAATACGAGTCAATTTGATTATTACTATATTTTTGTAGAGCAGAGCAACTCTGACTAAATTTAGTTTTCGAGCTGTTCTGCACAAATGAATAATAATAGTAATAATCGAAGTATATATATTTTTTTTTATTAACTAAAACTCACTACTTATTAACAAGAATATAATATCAAATATAAATAATCTTACCAAAATTACTAAAAATAAATAATTACTGTTGTGACAAAAATCAAATAAATTTATAGGTTTATCAGTGACATGCCCGTAAATAATATCATTTAAGATATATGTAGTCATCACATAAGCATCACCCTAAGGCCTATACAAATGGACGAAGTCTGATTATCCTTTCATAAGCTACTAACTACATGCAAAATTTCAATTTTTGCACAGGATATAAATGTGACTTTCAGCCTATTTCCAATTTCTGAAAAACAAAAATATTAGAAAATGGAGGAGTTATTGTAGAACACTGATTGCTAACTGCCATTGCCGGCAAAGATTAGAACACCTGAAGTAAAAAAATCTTTTTCATTTCTAAATAAAAATGTATTCTTTATAACTCACGTGTTGTATCATAGGATTTGAAAGCATAACTCTTTCATTTGGTAACATCTTTATTTTCTAAAAATTTGAGAAAACAGTTGAATATTATAAACGTATATTTTCTCCGAAAAAATTGCAACTTTTCATTTACCCATGAAAAAGATCCCCAATTTTATCTATTTCGATACACGCCTCGGGGTGATGTATAATATTATACAATCCTTAAGAGACATTCGTTTGTTTAATCTATTTGCATCCGGAAACGGAATAATCTGTACGTACATAATGATTATCATCTACCACCCAGTGCGTAATAATTCGTTCACTTCTCGCCAAATTGAAAATAATAAAAAGGATCAAGATTTCCATATTTACAACGGAAAAAATTATTGTAAAATATTAAAAAAATAAATGACATCATTTATTAATGATTCAATAATAAAATACACTGATTAACATTTTCCCATACGAATACTTACAACGGCAGCAAAGGAAAGAAAAACATCTGAGTAATGAATTATATTTATCTAACAATAAGTCACTTACAAGGGAATTCGTTTTTAAATGTGATATTTGCACTATACCGCTACGTATTGATCATTTAAAAAATGATCATACTTGTTCGAATTTGTATATTTGTAAAGAAACAGCACGTATTGTTTTCATAGCTTGTTTACTACTAATATTATAGCAACAGAGGAAATCTGTATCCTAGTTGATATTAGTGTTGAATGTAAATCGGATTGTGAAATTATTATTGAAAGATATATGAAAATGAACTGTTGTGCTAATTCTGAGCGTGAGTGCGTATTGTGTGTCGGTACTAGACTGGCTTTTTGATTGCTTGAAATCCTCAAGCCAGCAAGGGGTGCAATAAACTTCAGATCAAAAAGTCGCATCTTATCGATAGATTCCAACAATACTAATTAACAAAGTTTAATTTACTATTCTAAGTTTATTTACTGTACAAATGGATATCTTTTGTTTTGATTATTAGACGTAATTTCTAAGCAAAATCGATAGCAAAACAAACTTATCGTTAAGTTGATGCGATGATACGGACCAAGTATTAGTTGAGCGTCCCTGATTTATGAAGTTAGGAGCGCATTTAGAGCTGTGATTCGTAAAAATTCACCAAGAAAATACTATACTTTTTTCCCTTTTTCTTTATAACTAAGCAATACAAATCCCTCCTTTTTCAGAAAAGAATCATCCTCTAGGTAGTATCCATTATTAGCAGCTCTTACAAAAATAAAATTAATACACGAAGTCGCACGTACTTACGTAATTATTCCGTAGATGAAACAGTATTTTATAGATCGAGATCACAGCTGGTTTTCGGGCCGTTTACTTATCCAGATCAATCGATATTGTTTGAATCCAGCCAAATAGTCTGGTGTACCGTCGATTGCCCCGCATTGCGCGTGACCCTCGCAAATTCACGAATGTGCGTAATAGTCGTCCACATTAGATCGTTTATCTGACAACCCTTTGATGACCCTGCACTGTTTCACGCTTCAAAGCAATATCCTCGGATACAGTAGCATATCCGAATGTAATTACGCGACCAAGCTGCCATTTAATGGCACTAGTCAAGCTGTGTCTTCAGTGTTTCGACGACTCAGTGACTGATATGAGTAATGGAACTGGTGAGGATTTTACAAAAATATATTTATTAGATTCACACACAACACTTTAGTCAAGTATCTTAGTCTAGTCACTCTTCGTTAGCAAGTAAATGATCTCTTATATCAATTTTAATAAAGTTTTCAATTTTTTTCACTAATTTTCACGTGGAGTTTATCACAAAGTGTGAAATATATCGCCTAACGATTCGGCAAACAAGTATCGAGCATTGCGTGACCCAAACACCTACTATTTTTGAAGACGCTTATTTTTTAAATACTTTATCAATTTAACTATCTTAGTTAGCCGATGTTGAACTACAAAAAGTGTTTTATGATCGCAGAAACTCTACGTTTCTGCATCCCATGTACAGTTGGGCCCAAGATATAGCGAGGTCGTAAATTAAGCCCTTAAGAAACGGCACCTATTGATGCTGCGGCACTTAGGGCCGTGCGTTGCAGTCTGCTTGAGGGTTCTAACAATAAATGAATGGTAGCATACGATTTGGTGTTTAAAATATTAAAGACCTCAATGAAACCTTTACCTGTACTCGTACCTCTAAAAGCGGCTTCTTCCAGACGGAAAACCCCTAATTTGTTCTAGCTGTACGCAGTTTTCAGAAAATATATTAGAATCAGTTCGACTTTCAAACTGTGAACATCTATTGGAACTCAATAAATTAGAAAACAAGAAAGAAAAATTGTAATGTGATTAAGAATTTTTTCTTTGATATATCATACAAGATACATTGACGCTGGATACAAAAATTCTTCGTACGGGCCTGACCATGGTTTCAAGCCCTTAACTGCTCGTATTTCTGTCAATTTCCATGTTTCGGCAGCTAAAACATGTTTACTTTGACTCCTGACCGATTTTACGACCTCGCTATATCTTGGCCCCGACTATACCTTTGTGGTGTCCGGTTCCTCAATAGTAATTGACATGTAAAGTTACGCACTCATACACCGAAAAAGTCCCAGAGGGCTGCTTACCCTTTAGGTCTGCCTTCCCCGCCACGAGAACACACCACAATTTAGTCGACCAAGAAACTCTAGGGTGAGCGGTCTGCGCGTGACTTTTGGAGGTCTGTCTAAGAGATAAACAGAATTCTAATTTGCTATAGTAGCAAATGCTCACACAACATACTTCTTTATTAATGAACAGAGACGAGCGAAAACGAGAGATTATCATTTACCAAGTCTGAAACTATACACGATTTTTTTGTTTTCATTTCCGATACACATGTAATCAACTAAGTTGTAAGTTAAATATGGTACTATAGTTAAATAAGTATTTGCGAGCATAATCGATGCACTTGTACTATATTTTTAAAATTCGTGACATACGCAAAAGTCGACAATTCCTCTCCATCGAATCAGCGAGAGATCATTGAGTGCCAAGACTGATGACCATATCACTTGCTCAAGTTCACGTCGCCACAACTGATTTACCGTCCTAGAAAATCTTTATACCTTGGACAATCCACTGTGCGTGTATTCGGGGAACGCTTATTTTAAAATCTTTAACTTCTCTAACTACAAAACGCTTCTCTGATGAATTTAACAATGTGATCTGTTTTATTTTGTATTCATCCTCATGCTCTGCATTGTTTAACCTCTTCAAGGACGATTTTTCTAAGATTCGAGAAAAAAATGATTTAATTTTTTATGTAATTATATTTTAACTCTGTTACAGAGCTGGCGAATCCGACCGCTGCCACCAGTTTCGTGACGACGTTCGGTTCTTGTCCTTGTACGAAAGGCGCGTGTTATTTTTCTATCCGCGGTAGACGTGGATATCGATAGAAAGATCGGGCAACCCAATGTATGGTTAACGAGTAAGATAGCCGAAGGAAATGGGCAATTCGGCGTATGCTTAACGCCGCGTGGATATGAAGGTGTTTGGAATTCGCGAGTCGTAATTGTCGATATATGTACCTAGAGCGGTAAAGGTATTCCTTTGTGGATTTAGCTGTTACGTTACTAATGCTAGTTAGGGTAGACAAATTGAATATAGACGGATGTGACTCTACAATACTACATTCTACTATAATTACAAGTTATAATTTGATACGTAAATGATTTGAACTTTGCTACAATTAAATTTAGTTACAATGTTAATAATTGGTCAATTCTTGACTTGGCAAGAATCTTCCTTCTCGACTTTACAAAGTGAGAACGCGGAGTAGTCGTAGATAGTATTGTTTCATTCGTACTTACGAAATATGTATGCGACGTTATAATGCTCTAAGAGGACTGGAACCCGATTTTGCTCATGTCAATACTTTGATGGACAGAGTAACGTTCTGTTCAGAAACTGAGTTCTAGGCTCAGTCCCGAGTAACTAAAACCATGCTCTTTTATACACCGAAAACTATGGTTTTTGATGGTGAGGACCGCTAGATTTTCGTGAGAACGGAATGCGCTCGCTTACCCCTTTCTCTAAGACTAACTAGGGGGTGCACTCTAGAGTACACACTAGGCGTCAGCGTTTCGGGTAGAACGCGTACGTAACAACCCTGTGCATTAAAAAGCTAGAAAAAGGTTGAGAACAACTATTTTAAAGGCTGGTTTAAAATTGGTACTAAGATGTGTTATAAAGATAATACGCGTGCAAAACATGCGTTACGTACCCTTCTGTTCTATCGTAAATTTGGAAATTTTCAAATTCGTTAATTATTACTTTATTTCAACATTAATTATTTTTTTACAATTCGAACAATTTATTATTATGTATATACCTTTCATTCTATTTAATTTTTATTATTAAATATATTAATTATATTGAGAATACTTTGAAGTTAGTCACAGTTAAAGCATAGAATAGCGATTTTAATCCTCTGATTACTGTTGGCGCCTATAGGCGTTGTGGAAATTTGGTTCGTACTCTTTTGTTATCGCCTTTTCGTCTGAATTTTATTCTTTGTGCACTCTTATTTTAATTTAACGAAATAAATTTGAAAATTATTAATTTTTAAACTTTCGAAAATAATGACAAATTTTACAACTGAAAATTGAACATCTACCTTTCTATTGAAATCTGTCGTAGCGAAAGGGTTAAGTTAGCAAAGACAGGAATCTTAATTACTAAAAAGCAAGCAGACTTTAACCTTTTCATGGACGATTTTGCGAAAAAAAGGAAATGATCTAATTTTTTATATATTTATATTTTAACCTTTTGCACTTCGAGTATTTTTATATGATCGATATCATCGACTTCAGTACACTTTGCTCTGGAACTTTTGAAAACAAAAATCTTTATTTTAACAGAAAGAGATGATGTATGTTTATGAATTTATATATTTCTATTTATTTTGTCAATTTGCTTTATTTTAATATAAATAAGACTTGTGTGAAGTATTAGTTCATGTTACAAATATCTCTACAGTGACGCTTGAGACGTGCAAACGGTTGATCACTTCAAATCAATAGCAATTTTAAACTGCTTTTCTGTCAGGGAAATATATTCACTATACTTTTATAACTTTTCTATAAAAAGTATTGAAATTTTCAAAAGAAACTAATTGTACACATATATGTCAATATTTTCAAAAAGGTTAATAACGTATCGCAATGTAGAGTAACATTTGTAAACAATTCCTTCAATCTTTCTGAGGAATATTCCATTTTCGTAATGAAAAATAATTTATTTTCTAACTTATAAACTGGTTTCTTTGCTTGCCTTTCCCATACAATAGCGAAGAATTGAAACTTTTTGTAAGTGATTACATATGAACATTAATATTTACTGAATGCTTTTCTAAGTTCTACTGGCTATTTTAGATAGCACCATTTTACACAATTCATAGGGTGTGCGAATAATTTTGTGACGAGAAAACATGTACAGTATCGTTAGAGGTCGTTTCTTCATAATTGTAAACCACAATTCTTCATTTTTACATGGTTTTACTACTCTAGAGTTTAAACTATGTATTTCCAAATAAAAAGATATAAAAAATTATCCACCTTTGTTACATTCTCGACTGAGCGAAATAATTTTGTGACTCATTAAACAGTATGAAATTATAATAAAAAATATTTTGTAATTAAACCAATCATTTTTTTATTAATTTCGCTAATATTTTGTTGAGCTTAACTCTAATGACTGCAATCGCAGACTTTTCTTTCTTACCTATACCCTGCTATTTTTGAAAGAAAGGATTAGCTTGCGTTGATGGTCACAGAGTTCACTCTCTTTTCACATACATATTTCAAGACAAGTTTTCCACGTTTGAAAATATTCACAGCAAAACTGAAGACAAGCTGACGTGTGTTAGCATCAAGTAACTAACCGCAGACTGTGACTTGTAGGAAGGAGCACAAAATGTACAGTATAGATCGTTCAGTTGTTTTATGGTCTCTTATAAAGTTTGTAAACTGTTTTGAAATTCCTTTGAGGTGGCAGACAAACAATTGAAAGGTTGCAAAGAAATAGTTTTCACAGTGAGTTGCAATAATAAAGGTATCTTTATAATATATTTAGTCAAGACTGTATATTTCGATTATGGATATTATAGATAGTATATTTAGGTTCACTGATAATTTCAGGAAACAAAGTTTACCTTAACATAATAAGTTACAGTGAGACCTCGATTAATCGGCGTTATCGGAATCGAGAGAGCTCGGATAAATCGGGACCTAGTGGGGAAAATAATTTATATACTTGTTAAATATGAATAGATTATACATTTATATATTGGCGACACTGCAACACTGTCTTTTGTTTCTTTTTACGATCATCTTCTAGTGTATCTCGGTAGAAGACGCACATGGCCTTTTGTGTCTGATCTTTGTATATACTTATTAAAATAAATAGATATTAAGTTAACCAACCGCATCATCACTCATTTAAGAATACTGAAGAAAGTTTTCACGTCCAACGTTAGGACTAGAGGGGGGAGACGGTCGCGTGCTAACTGCTAATGGCTCTTGGTCCGTTGCCTGGTCTCTCACGAGCATTTGCGCAGTGGAAGTGTGCAATGTGTTCTTAGTTTCTTTCATTATATGTGTATATAATAATGTATACACATTGTGTGTGTGTGTGTGTGTGTAGATATAACAATATTGTATTTGACAAAGATTGCAGTGTTGTACAAAATTATCAAATAATCATATTTTGATAATTTTGCATGTAATTAAGTGGTTTATCATGGCAACGTGTACATTAAAGGTAATTAACACCTTGCCTTACAATTTATTACAAAAGAAATGTAGGTGTCCTGATTATTGAATATATTTGTAACTGCATACGCGTAGTTATTACAAAAAAAGAAAAACTATACTATTTCGGTTTTTATTAAATTTATTTGTAAACATTGGACACTATTTCATTTATGCTTTAAACAGGTTTATAGAATAATCATATATACATGAAAAAATGTTCAAATATGCTCAAGTAGCAACGAAATAAAAAAAAAAATTTTTTAGTTTAATGAAAATTAACAAAATATTAAAATTTCTTTTTAATATTACTTATTATTTTGTAATATTTGCGGTTTACGCTGCTTGTCTTAAAAGAACATGTCCGGTCGTAAAAGCCTATAAATTGTTGAAGGGAGGGATTAGACGACACGACCTGCAAATTGGTTTATAACACCGAATTTCGAAGCCCTCCCATCTGGCCACCAGAAGCGCCAGATCTACCGACCGACCAGAAGAACCATACTTCTACCCGTAATATAACAGATACAACAGCTTAAATAACGATTTCCCTACTCTCTCGTCAGTCACGTCCAGAACACTGAAAAACCCTAATCAACACACTTCGACCACCTCCACAACACACCTAGACAGCAAATAGAAACACACAGAAAGTTTATAAAACAGCATGCACAGACACTTCCGAGATCAGATTCAACACCAGATTTGATATAGATACGAGATTATATTCAACAGACACACATCAGTAGTTGTAACTATAATTGTTGAAATATTTCTAAGTAAAATATACATATCGTTGCTCAACACTATGTGTGATACATCATTCAAGTTATACAGTCCACTATACATCTCGCAACCTTCGAAAGGCTTCACCGTATTTTACAAAAAATTAGTTCGAAGTCCGCGTCATCCTATCGTCGCGGAAAATACTCGTCGATGCTGTGACGCGATAACAGAGCAAACTTGACTTTTATATGACCTTCATGCGTCCACTCATGAAAGAATTAGAATAATTCTAGACCTAACACCAGAATATGCCCCACACGATACCATTCAACTTTCATCTGAAACGTTTTTCGCAATGAGTAATAATAATAAGAAAATCAAGATGTCAAAAGAAAATAATACATCCTGCATACGAAATGAGGTACTTAATGAGAGCTGAAATTATTATATAAACTTTATTGTAAAGTTTTTGAAGCTTTGTTAGAATTTATTGTATAGGTATCCTTATACATAGTCAGTGTCCTTAGCATTAGAATAATGAAGGTGTAGGTGAAGCACTGAAACGATTGACGTTGCGTCGATGCTTCTCGCTACGCTGCACGCCAAATTAATGTTGTGCAGCAGATTATTATTGTTAGTAGACACTAAGCTAAGATACTTGTGGCTGTTTCGATATTGTCGTTTGAAAACCTGGTTGAAACGCGGTTTAAATTAGATAGAAACCTTTCTCTTGCACGAAGAACCACGTGTACTCGCACTTTATTGTCTCACTAACTGAGGTAACACCCTGACACTCACTGTCACTCTGTGTTACCTGAGTACTGATCACTGACTGTATGTGATGTACTTTGTAGATGTATTCTAGATTTGTATTCGCGTATATGTGCGATATACTGTCGTATACTGTTTTCTATATACGATTCTATATACGGATTATATACTGTTCTTTTGTACACTGTCTTTAAGAAAGGTTCCTGCAAATATTTATACTTCTCAGAATGCCAAAGCAAAGCATTGATAGGTGGATTTATTTAGGTGGGAGACGAAACTCCAAAACGTTCCGATTGGTGCGGGTGCAGCTAGAACTTTTCCCAATTTTCGGAGGAAAGAGAAAGCGCGGTGGTGCGCTAGTGGGAGAAAGAGCCAAAAAGGTTACGGGACCTGATTCAAGGCAGGTAGGCTACCACGAGGGTTCGCGGTGTCGAAAATTAAAGAAAATACTTTATGGTAAGGTGTGAACGATCACGGAACGAGGATGCTCTAATCGAGTGTTTTTCCGTCCATGTCGTGAACAGCCTTATTGTGTCACTGAGCGTTAATCAACTCATTTGTGATTTGTGCTTTGAATGTCTTTACCGTTAAGCGGTCGAACAATGTTCTCATTAGGAGGAAAGGGAAACTTTGGCAATCTGAAGAAGCAGAGAAATATAATAGCATGTATATTCCGTCGGATGGACGGAACAGAAGGATTATGCGAAATATTGTAATGTATTAAATATACATAAGAAATGTCGTAGTTGAACATGAATATTTCTCTATGGTAACGAGTTTCGTTAAGAAGTTAGAAAATGTGTATTATATTTAACAGAAAGATTTCACCGTAAGAAATAACAAGAATTTTATATTCTTTTGTACGCGAAACTCATTTAACATGAAGTATTTTCACAAAAAAGAAAAACTCGCGGAAGAGAAAGATGAAGAAAAAAAAAATCACATTTATTATTCGACCCTGGATCGTGTTTCCCTTTTTTTTTGAGTAATTGAAAACGGGGTTACAAGGGACTCTACATTATTTACAGTATAAAATTGCATTTCATACAGATGCGAGTGTTTTTGCTAATATTACTTAATACCAAAAAAGCATCATTCAAGCGTTATTCGTTTAAATAGTACCGGAAATAGAAGCACATACAGTGGATGATTAAATTATTATGAATAAATAAATTAATTAAATATGTTGTTTTCAGTGGTATTATAACTTCAATAATAGTAAAATATACCTTTTTTGTTGTTAATATAGAGATAGATAATTTGATTGTACTATGACAGCTTAGCTAGCTAAAGAAAGTTCAAGTTTTATTCTGGCAACTTACTGAATATGAATCTAATAGAAAACCTATGGGAATTATTAAAGCATCCATTTGAATCAGAAATGATGATTAATAAACAGAAAAACTTAAAAATATTTATAATATATTTATTAATAAATAAATTAAAAAACTTGTATCTGTATTGTGGAATTGGAAGGTTTGCGAGATCAAAATCGCATATAAGTGTAAATAAAATACATTTAATTAAAATAAAATAAGGCTAACCTCTGAACTAAATTATGAATTCTAAACGGTTTTACACTATTCTACGTGATACTGATTCACACAATTCTACTCTGTCGGTCTCGGCCTATTCTCTTCGACTCTCAAATCCACACTGTCGGCTTTTCCTTTGTTAGTGGCACTCGACACCAGTCATTCTCTTTCTTCTTTTCTCATTCACACCCTTAAAACGTAGCGGCAAACTTAAAGACTGGAAAACATGACACGGTCCCGCGGGTTACCGCCATTCGCCTGCCGAACATTCATGTCTCGAGTTGCTCGGTCATACATAGCTTATACCCATGTATGCCTTAACCATAAGGTTACAATCTATGTTTCTTCTACGCTTTGCATTTCCACTGTATGAAATTATACCGCAAGAATAAAAGTAAAGTATAGAAAAAATAAAGACGTGTTCGAGGACTTAGTGATGCAAAGTGTGGAGTGATGAAACATTAATATGTGAAATTTTTAATAATTTGTAGAAGTTTGAAAATCTCTGCTATATTTCATCAAAAACATAACAATACTTTTCATAATAACAAAAGGTATCGGTTTATATGCATTTTAAATTTTATTCTTGTTCAAACTTCAACATAATTTCGAAATAGTTTTAATAATTTGATCACTCTCTGTAAGTATTCAATTTTTACTAGAATAAATTTTATACTTCAGTCAAGATTCCCGTTTATTCAGAAAAAAAAAGTACCAAAGAAAATTCTGAATTCAGAATTTAAACCAGTGAAAATATTCAATTAATTTACATTCGTCTTACTTCTGTTGTAATTTTTCATTCTTTTTTTTTCAAACAAAAACAAAAGTATTGTGGGATTGAAAGTTTTGAGAGATCAGAAGCGCGAACAGGTGCAAAAAGAAAATAAAATATATTTGAGGTAATAACAAAAGGAAAAGAATACAATGAATTACAAAACTATACGTACATATATGTATAAATAAAACTACACACTCTCGAAGATTCTACACTGTTCCACGCTGTCCCACGCTATTGTAGACTGTTATCGTCCCCGCTCCCGAAATCACACACATCTAAATCTAGCGGCTCACTCATAGCCACGAAAAAACATAATACGGTGGTTTCTCGGGCTACCGTCGTTTACAGCCCGGGAAAACACAACATGGCCTCGCGGGCCTCCGCTGCTCGCTCGCTGAGCATCCGCGTCTCGAGCGACTCGACCACACACACACACACACACACACACATCCACACCCATGAATCAACACAACATTATAACATACATTCATTCTTTCACACTCCCACAGTATTATTATTATTATAAGCATACAATTATTGGTGTAAGTAATTCAAGCGATTAACAAAACTTTCTATGTTAATTTCTATTTTGATTAATGATGCAGTCAATAATTCGGTTCAGATTAATCGAATCAAATTGCAAGGGATATTTATGATTTCCCGATATGAATGCCTAGGATTATGCCTAAATGACGTAAATTACTAACGCCACTGCATTGCCGGTTTCATTGGTGTTATTTACCTACACGTTGCGTCAAGTACCGTATCAATTATTGGATGGATTTTCAGAAATAGCTTTTCAATAACAATTGAAGCAAAGCGATACATCTTTGTTCAAAGTGAAATATAATATCTGAATAGTTGTCAGTTTTACTGAAAATGTTATTATTTTTTGTATATCTGAAGATAAAAGTAATTCATATTTTTTTCTTGAATGTATTTATTTTTTCTGTTAATATCGACATTTTGAAAATTGAATATTAATAGTTCAAGTCGCTATAATTAATCCTTGTGTACCGTTCTTTATGTTACAATCAAGTCAATATGAATTATTTCAAACACCTAATTCTTTTGTTTTTCAAATAATGTAAAAAAACTAATTTTATTTTGTATTTAATTCTAATAATCTTTTATTTTAAGTACTTTAATCAAATAATATTACAAATAATTTCAGATAAAAGGTTATAATGATTAAACTTAGAATACGCGAGTTTTTATAAATTAACCACATTTGCTCACAAAATGGTTCTCGCTTCAAAGAGTTCGTCAGAAAGACATTTATATTGTGATTTGTGATAAATCTACCATTGTAGCGAATCAAACATTTCTGCAGAAGCAGTTTTTATGATACTTACATACATTTCAATAATATGTGTTTCCAATTTGAATGCGTGGAACACTATACGAATATTTGTATTTCTGTTTACGATGTTGATTTAGTAGAATTAGTGTATTTGTGAAAAATTATCTGAAAAAATATTTGATCAAATAAAAAATGCAATGAAAAATTATTATATTCAAATTCAAATAAACTAACACATGATTATTTCAAATAATATATAACCAGTCTAATAAAAATTCTTTTTGTTTTATTGCTAGACATGAGATGTAAAATCTTTTATATTTGGTATAATTTTACTGAATTATATATGATCCATTCTGATTTATCACTCTACTCCATTTCTCTAGAAGACTTGCGATGTCATATTTCCAAAATTGCTGTGGTTGAAGTCATTTCAAGGTTATGGTATTATACATATTTGGACCTATTTTTTGACCAACTACATAATATGATACAAAATGTGTAGTTATACATAAAAATACACGTAGTACTAAAATAAAATTTCTAACAAATTTTTTCCTCCTACCAATTCATCTCTTAGAACCATGTAAACTACGTTACAAATATTTTTTGCATCATAACAACCAGAAGAGATATTTAGGTCATCTTATTTAAATTGACCACCCTGTATATTACCTTAGCGATTATTTTTCAAATAATTTATTTGAATAATGCCCAAACTTACTCGTAGGTAAGTGAAGAAAGTAAAATTGAAAGCAAAGAGCCTGACTTACCTCTCGATTTAGGGGTTTCGCTAACGTGATGACACCAGTACGTGGATTGACAACAAAATGATCCGTAAGTTGTATACCATACTTCACTGGTGATCCTTCGGGATCGTGGCCCTTAAGGACGAATACCTCGGTACCAACTTTGGTTGATTCAGAAAGTGGCAGTCCCGCTGGGTATCCTCCTGCTTCGAGGATTGGTGGTTCGTTTACATTATTGGCGTCTGAAACAACATAGAAATTATGTTATTTTCAAAAGTTCTTTCATAGCTCAAATTTTAATTGTAAGCGGCTAGCTATAACGGTTAAAAACATTTGGTGTCCAGACGACCAACACGGTTTATGATGTGCTCGCTAAAAAATTTATAATATTTTTGAGTCACGTTTTAGTTTATTTAACTTTTAGAATCGTGACAGTACATGTTTTCGAAGGGAAGGGCCCAACAGGGTAAGCATAGGTAAGCGACTCTTGGACCAATTTTTTTTATTTGCTGAACAATGTTCTTTGCCTGAAAAACCAACCAAATTTCAAATCACTATCACTTCGTTTAAGGATAATATTGGGGGGGGGGGGGGTAAAACCTTTAAACTGTTTTATTTATTTTTTCAGTTATCATTTAAGATATTTAGATGAAACGAAAGATAAAAGAACTACAGAGTAGTTTTATTTGATATATTTTTTGCAGAATTATAAATCAATTATTAAGGGTAGAATAAAATAATTTATTTTTTGGGGGGTGGTTTTTGCAAACAACGCTTTGAGTGACCATGTCAAAAAAAAAAGTTAAGAACAATACTCTGTTATCGAATTATTATATGTAGAAGTTTCAAATTAGTTAGACTGGTGGAACATAGTTAAATAATTTAAAGAATATTATAATATTATGAATATGTAGGGTTTTTTGAGGAAAAAGAGTATTTGCCGCAAGGTTGAATATGTATCATTTAAGTGCGACTAGGAAAAAAACGATTGTAATCTATTTGAGAAATCGAAGTGCGAACGATAAATATTTGGTATTATTTGTTTATGTGAGGCCGGGTAAAAAAGCGAGTTTTGCAGCGCGACGTAAGAGTAATCATAAATAAATGTTATATAAACATAGGTCTTTTAAAGGTTTGTTAAAAAATTATGGCAATAATACGAAATGAAGGGAACAATAACAGATTCACGGTTATTGTGATGTAATACAGAAGCAGATCAATAACATTTACGTTTACTCTGTTTATCCATAAAGCGACTAATACTTCATCTCAAAATGTTCACCGCTTTTGGCAATACAAGGTCAACATCAGTCGAAAACGGAATTTGTTACTCTATGAATTTCGTTATTATTTTGTTTTATTTCAGTAAATGCTTCGTTGATTTTTTGTATCAATTCATTACACTTATTCTTGCTCGATATACTTTTTCTTTTAAAGTTCCTCATAGATAAAAGCTAATCATTGGGGTGAGATCGGACCGATCTTGAAAGCCAAAGTATTGTTTTGTATTATTCCCATAATTTTTTAACAAACTTTTACAAGACCTATGCTTATATAACATTTCTTTCTTATTTCGTCTCGTTAAATATACTGATAACGTTTGGTTAAAACCTGAGACATCCTGTATAAATTTGGTGGATTTTTTAATTCTGTTTAATAATCAATCAGATAAAAAATTCTAGGTATTACCTATCGCTTATGTTACGGCGCAAAACTAATTACAAGTAAAGCTATTGTACATATTTCACATTCGTTGAATGTATAGCAACGATTGCCCCTTTTGTAGTAGGATTAAGAATTTCACCTCGGCCATGTTAATTTTTATTTACCTTGGCCGAGTCAGGGCGACCAATAAAATATTACCTGCTACGGTCAAGGCATAGGGAAAATCCGACTCATGCTACTCGTAGGTACTCGCAGTACCTGAGGGTTACGGCGGCTTCCCCTACCAAATTCAAACTACCAATCATCTACCGTCATTCTCATTTCCACATTTTCACATTTATTATTTAAGCACGGATTCTTTCCAAACACGAGAGATTCTAAAAAACTATCAGCTATTCAACACAGAAAATATTATCACCGTCTAAACGCGTTCAACAGTTGTAAAATAAATTTAAATTTAAGTGTTATGTATACTCGTGACACCATTCCTTTATCACCTTCCGGTATCCAATTTCAACAATCATTCAATCGTCATTAACGTTCACGTTTGAAGTGAGCATACCCGAAAGACTCTCTTTCAAAATACAAACTGTTAAATTGCTCACGCCTAAACAGCTTACACCAAAAATAAGAAAAAGGGAATAATTGGAGGGAAGAAAAAGAAAGAAGAAATATGATCGTGCCGAGTGCACTTTAATTAATCCAAACTAAAAATGACATTGGGAATCCGATGTTCTCGAGGCAGTTGTAAACGCTGTGGGACACGACGACTGGAAATTCAAAAAAGCATTGATGCATCAAGGAGCAACGGAACATCATCGGCATTAATTAACCCTTTGCGGACGAGTGTCGGATATATCCGCCCAACTCTGGCGGCTGGCGTACGTCTGTCGTCGTAAACGATAAGATACCCATGGGTATACTAGCCTAAAAAGTCAAGCTACCTCTCAATGAAATTAGAGACTTTTGAACGATGAAGTCTTATCTTCCGTATAATGTAGTAAACTTACGATGCAAGATGATGCAAGTCACAGTGACGCTCGCCCGTCGAGCGGCTCCGTCCGCAAAGGGTTAAGGCGTCACATCTCGTTGGGATATCGATCGCTCTATATTCGATTGCAGACTCCGCGTATCGATTTGAGTGATTAACAGCACGTATAATGGAACAGATTATAATTGATGCGTGCCTTGCTATTGACAACGACTTTTTTTCCTACCGATATCTTCAATCTTGCCCATAATCAGTTTTATTTGAGAAATATCGAGATTATGATAATTCCATGTTCCATACCTATAAACCTTCCGTACATACGACAGAATTTCTAACGAGGAAACTTCGGTAACCTGACATTTGTAGGGGACCTCAAGAGAAGTATCTGGCAATGTTCTTTTTTTTGGCCCTTTATCGGTTCTTCTGGGTGAAAACAGCCTTTAAACGAAGATAAGTTAATAAAAACATATTATCTTGTTTCCCTATATATGTTTAAAACTATAGAAGATATAAAACAGTTCATTATAAAAAGGGTCTAGCAGGCTAAAGAGGTCGAAATTGTCTTTCAACCAATTTGGTTGTGCTACAGATCACTCGATAGCTTACCAAAAGAAAACATTTGACACTAATAAGTTTCAACCTTCTCTAGCTTGATTGAAGGAGTAGTTATAGGATAAATTCGGATCATCAGTTTCGGACTATTTTCCCTATTTATATATGCTCTATGGCATATGGTATATACGAAGGCACATGTCAGGGAATTTTTTCGATTTTTTCGTTGCAAATCCTAGTTGTGAACAATTAAAAACGCAAAAAATGCGGATACCTTTTGAAATATAAATATATCTACTTTTATATTTTTTTAATAGCATTATATTAACATAACCATCATCCCCAATCTTTTTCAGTTAAAAAAATTAAAACCCGATATTGTTAAGGTATTTTGCGCGGAAAAGTAACTGCTATTTCGAATTTTTAAATTTTCTTTATGCAGTGTATATATTATGCAATCTTAAACATTTTTACATTCGAAAGAAGAATATACAAATTGAAGAAGTTGAATTAACTTAAGTAATAAAAAGTATGTGCATACTATTATATATTCTAGAACATCTAAAGTGTTTTCCATAGTGTGGTTAGTGCAGCGGTTAAGCTTAAGAGCTTTCAGAACCTTTACATCGTTTCTTAGTTGTTAATTTCTAATGTATAATATCACGGTGCAACACAGTGTTTAGAGTAACATCTGTTGTAACGTCTCTAGTTTATAGATCTGTGACTTCGCCGTTGTTCCCCATAATTGAATCCCATACGTCCATATAGATTTGAACATGGTTTTATATAATAAAAGTTTATTTTCAGAGATTAGATTAGATCTACGTGCCACAAGTCATAACATTTGTTTCTGTTATAGTTTTATTTAATTAATCTTTGTTTTGATGTGGTGTATTCAATAAATAAAGACACAAGGAGTTCTAGTTCAAAAAATATTTAAATAAGAAGTACGATACTATCAAAATCATAAGTAGGCATCAATTTAAAATAGCCGTTTGTCAACTATTTCAGCATGATATGAGTGATTGGAAGAATTCGTGGAAGCAAAAAGAAAGATGCAGAAAATGCGTATAAACAGGAGGAATGTTAAAAAAAGTAGAAAAAAAATCAGAAAAATTATGGAAATGAGTGTGATGGATGCGTGTCTATGGCAAGAACGCGAAGGTTCGGGTATAGGTAGCGGTGATTTGCCTTAAACGGGTCTATTGCATTATAGTAGATGTTGGTTCGAATACTGCTGTGGTACCGAATACGAAATATGAACAGTAAATGTAGTTTTGTTCTACAGTTTTTTGTCACTCTTCAACAATTTGAAAACTTCATTTTATGAAAAAATATTTTTTTTTATCTATTCTTTTAATTTTTTTAAGACCCAACTTCTGACTTAGATTCAATACAAATAGTTATATAAGTGACAAACATTAATTTTAATTCCAACTTTCTTTATAATTTATAAAATCGAGGATTGCTTGTTGTAATTAATTTATAATAATGTTTCTTACGTAAAATGGTATTGGAATAGTAAATAATTGATGCTTAGATGTATAGTTAGAGAAAGAAATCACAAGTCAAGGGATTAGGGTCGAAATTTACATATCTAAATTTAGTAAATCATTTGCAAACAATTTTTTGTTTTATATACAAATTTCTCCGTTAAAATTACATAATAGAAGAGTATTCCAGAGTTTCTATTAGAACGTGTGAGTTTTATATTCATTTATGAATAACATAAATTCTAACTACTTTTTCTGAACATTATTAACATATTTTTCTGATATTATTACAAATTTTGTTAAGTCAGTTGAAAAGCCAGTATAAAAGCGCTTTACAGGATTTTCCTTTACTTTGCAAGTGCAACCATAAAGTTTAGCAGTTACCGTAACTTTTAATAGCTTTTGTTAGATATTTTCATATAATTTTACGAAAAGTAGAAAATTTTCAACATTTAGATAATGCACCAATTAATTTAATGTTAGTTACATACATACATATACCACCACACTTCATTATTTCAGTTTTAAATGATATTTTTGAACATGTTAATATCATACTAAAAAAGAAGAAACCGCTTATATGTTAGCTACATGTTAAAAGTAGAATCAGAATATGTAAAAACTGAGCTGGAACAATGAGCATAATTTTCTAGATTTTTATTTACACCAGTATTTTTCCAAAGAAATTTTAATATTTTCATAATGTTCAACAGATTAATCCGTTGCTGCACGAATTTTTAATCGTTACGTATGTTAGTCTCGAATATTCATTGTTCCAATACAGTGTCAAATAAAGGAACTCAAGAGGTTATATGCAATTTCTATTTAGAAATCGTCAGTCTGAAATTCAAACTGAAGTTAAAGCAAAAATACAAATTTGACAAACAGTGATTCTATAAATGGCAACTCTAATCGAGCAAAACAAACCTAAAAGATCGAACACAGGTTAAATGTCAAATATAAACAGACTTTTGGCCTGCAATCTAGCGCGAGCTTTCAAACAGTTTTCGCTATAATGCTATTACGAACGAAGAAAGCTCTAACAGGGTCGGAAAGAGAATGGTTCAGACAATGAAAGTTTCGGCATGGCGCGTGCAGATTCTCTGGAGCCGCCAATTCGTTCGGAACGAGACAGCATTGTAAGTCCAAAAAGTCATAAAACTATTAGAGAGTTGGCAAAGTAGCTTCGTCATCGCGGTGTTGGCAGAAGTTTTGAAAGCTCGCCACACTATACCGGACCATTAGGTATATGTACATACATCAGTAGATACATCAAGCTTTAATGTTGAGGGCGGTTGCCTCTTCGAAAACGTATTCCATTGAACTTTTGTCGATCTTTCCGTTGCTCTTTTTTTTTTTTTTGGTTCTACTCATCTCTTCTTCTTTCTTGTCTCGCTAGTTTTACGTTAAACAACAAAAAATTGCCACTGTGTACAATCACAGATAGATTAAATACAAATAAAAAAGTGTGTGTAGAAAATAATCAATTTCTAAGAATAATGCACTACAACACTTGAAATTCGCAACCAAGCATTTACTAAAACCAGTAGAGTTTTGGGAATCTATTATTTGGAGTGACGAATTGAAATTTGAAATTTTTAATGAAATTGATTGAGTTTATTAGGAAGAAAAAGAGAAAGAAAAGAAAGAACTTGTAACTATTGCACACCGAAGCTACTCTAAAAGAAGGATGCGCACTTTCGTTTATTGCGTTGCGTGACGTCACACCCCGCTCTAGGGCTTAATCTCGCCCATAGAGCCTGTTTCCACGAACGAAGCTTAAGCACTTCGATGAATTGAAAAACTTGGGATTTCTTTTTTTATTATTTGCAATTTTTAGAAAAAACCTTTAAAATATTCAAATAAAATTCACAAAAATGAAAAGTATTTATACAGAGATGATTCAAAAACTAAAAAGTCTAATCAAGGATTATGATGTCCAGAAAAAATAAAAAAGCTGCGATAAAAGTTAAATCTAAAGAAATGAATACACGTTAAGCTGCAGAAATATTACATTCGTTACAGAACTCTACAAAAGAGAAAGAAGTGTCAGTTAACCTCGTTGTCATTGAATTATATCTTTATTACGTTAATTCTAAACATTTTGTTGTGAAAATTTTAGTTAATAATTAGAAAATTTTAATTTTTTTTCAGAAATCTGAGTTTTACGATTAACCTCAAAATTTGAGGCGAATTGGACATTTCCCACTTTCTCGTCTTTATTTGTAGAAGAAAGGTTTTTAAATCTGTTTCTATTTTTTATTACTAATATTTAAACCTAACGGGTACTAAGATACGTACTTCTAGTGAAAAATTGGCTTTTTGATGTCTCACTATTTTACCATTAAGCACAAAGTGATTAGATGCGCCTCGCTCTAGCTTAATGCGGAACTTAATTTCAGCAAGATTCCAGGTTTATAATTTACATAGTAAAAAATAAGTAAACTGAGCAGTCAGTACTTAAACAATCTGTATTCTATAAATATTACATTACTATCACACCATGTAATATATAGCATCTATTGTTGGCATCGTTTACGTATCGTTACACTTGTTACCGAAAGTACGTAAGTTATTAATGTGCATTCGCAACTCATAAATATGAAAATTGTATTTGTAAGCTACGACATAGTCTTCGATGTAATATATGGTGTTCGCGAAACGTGCATTAAAATGTAATGCGAAATAGAACAGCAAGCATAGTGGATAGCTTCTTTTCCTTTCTACCGTTTACATAATTGATATCTAAAGGAGGAACCTAGAAACCGAATGGAATTATTGATGTTCTACTGTTGGCTCCGCAACGTCTTACATCGTCAAAATAATTTTAACACTGAAATTCTGAAGACAGAGGAAATGTATAAACTAGAAAACTGATGGCGTAGTTTTTGTTAATAATAGGAAAAAAGTTCTTTATATTTTAATACTTTTAAATACATTTGTTTGATCGTACCGACAAGCCGAACAATACATCAATTTTCATTCATAAAAATATTTTCTACAGCAAGGTCTTAACCGGCACAACTATTAAATTATTTTATTGCCGCTAGAAATTCGAAAATTCTCACACCCGGACACACCACCACATGCGTTAGGATCACAGTGTTGCGAGATGCGCCCTTTTTCCGACTCGGTTGTCGGAGTAACGCCGTGAAAGGTGGAGTTTCCTGACTCGTGCGATTTTTCGGTGGTCCACGAAGGAGATATCCACTTCGCCGGGCAACTTAATCGGCCGGCGACTTAATCAGTTTCGCAAACCACGAGCTTCAGAAGGAAGCTGATCGAGTATAGACGAGAACGATCGAGTTGTTCTGTGTGTATCACAGACGAGTTTCTTTTTTGTTCTTTCTAAGACGAGCGTTGTTTTTATTCTGGTTTTTCGGAGGACGATTCTTCCTGAGGGAAGCGCGATTTCCTTCTCTACGCCTCGAAGCCCCGATGGGGGTGAAGCACAAAATTTGACATAATTGGTCGACTTTGTCTCCACTCCGTCAGAGATAGAAACGAGGGAAGGGGTACGCGTACCATCATGCACTTTCCGTGACTAACGCAAAGTCCTCAGTTTTCTCGATGCTTTATGGCAGAGCCTGGCTGGTGTCTCGAGAGTTTAGCCCTAACGGCGCCATGCCACAAGTGCCAAGACTTGACCGTTCGACGCTTCAAAAAGGGCTTCTATTGTTTCGCGTAGTATTACGGCCGTCGAAGTTCTTGTCAAGGTTTACGTACCTTGCGTAAGAACTCCGACGACGCATCCTTGGTGTTATAGATGGGACCTACATCCACGATTGGAAGTAGGCCACTGAAATAGTTTATTCTACGAATTCTTGGTTTTCGGTGTCCCCTTTGAAACGTCGATGGACTTACATCTGCAACGCAGATGTATATATATATATATATATATATATATATATATATATATATATACATACAGTGGGTCAAAAAAGTATTGGCACACCCAGTTTTCTTTGAATATCTTTAAACTATAAAGTAATCTATTAATATTAACTATGTTTATTAGTGCCTTTTGGCACACATGAATAGTATGTTTACTGAGAATTCTCAGTTATTTGTTGTAAGGAAATAAAGTGAAGAAAACGAAAACTCCATAGTTAAAAAAGTATTCGCACACGTGTGATGTTATTGAGGAAAGCACAATAATAAACAATATGAACATTATGAACAATATTGAACTTATGTACCTAATATTTGGTGTGCATACCTTTGGTCTTAATTACGGCTTGTAATCGATTAGGCATCGATTCGACAAGTTGTTGTGTAATTTCAGATGAAATGTTAGACCACTCTTCTAAAAGCGTCGCTTTTAGGTCATTTTTATTCTTTAGTTTCTTTTTTCGGATTTTTAAAATATGCCAAAGATTTTCTATCGGATTAATATCCGGCGACTGAGGTGGTGTAGGGAGTTGTTTTGGTACATTATACAATAACCATGCTTTTGTTTTTCTTGCCGTGTGCTTCGGGTCGTTGTCTTGTTGGAAAAAAAACTTTCCGTCTATGTCCATTTTTGTTGCACTCGTTAATCAATTATTTCGCAACACGTCGATATAGACGTTTGCATTCATATTACCGTCAATGAAAACCAAATTTCCTACTCCATGGTATGACATACAGCCCCATACCATGACGTGACCACCACCGTGTTTTACTGTAGGAATAATATTCTTTTGATTTAATTCAGTGTTCGGTTTTCTCCATACAAATCTTTTTCCATCAGAGCCGAAAAGATTAAATTTGCTCTCATCCGAGAAAATAACCGTCTTCCAAAATTCCATTGTCTTATTTATATATATTTTTGCAAACCCAAACCGTTTCTCCCTATTCTTCTCATTAATGAACGGTTTTTTTCTCGCTGCTCTACCATAAATTTCCGCAGAATGTAAAACATTTCGGACTATTTGGGTACTCACTTCTTTTCCCGAATATGTTGCGATGTCAACAGCTAAATTTTTGGCACTTACAAAAGGATTTTTTATTGCTTCTTTGACGATGTCTCTTCGTTTTCTAGTTGTAAGTACTTGCGGACGATCTGATCGAGGTTTGTTCTCGACGCTACCAGTTTCCTTAAATTTTTTTATTACATTTCTCACTGTCGAGAAACTTAAATTTAATGAATTACCGATTTTTCGGTAACTTTCATCACTTTTATACAATGAAATAATTTCATTTCGCACGCACAAGGATAACTCGCTCTTCTTTGTAGACATGATTGTTCAAAGTGTAAACACAAACTGACTGTGTTAACTGAGAGAAGCAATTCATAACAGTGTTTAAGTTTACGTTCCTAGAACCGAATTTGTCGCGTAAGAAAGCGAGTAACTCTTATCCTTATAGTAAAACCGTACGTGTGCCAATACTTTTTTGACTATGGAATTTTCGTTTTCTTCATTTTATTTCCTTACAAAAAATAACTGAGAATTCTCAGTAAACATACTATTCATGTGTGTCAAAATGCACTAATAAACGTAGTTAATATTAATAGATTACTTTATAGTTTAAAGGTATTCGAAGAAAACTGGGTGTGCCAATACTTTTTTGCCACTGTATATCTATCGAGCATGTACGAGCAAGAATTTAAGTGTATGAGAATGATCATTTTCTAAGAAAACTACAAGTGCGATGCATGATTGTATTCGTCCTTTGTTACGACGTAACATAAAGAGACTTTCAATATTAATACCTTCAAAACAACAATATAACAAATGTAACAACATTTTTCCCACTTGTACACCACCAGATATTGCACATCTCGAACACACCGAAAAACCAATCACCATACATTTCCACCACTTACTAAATAAACATAGATCATACCAATACCAATCAGGACAAATACCAAGATAGTATAAACAGCGAACATAGATACTTTGAGGGGAGATTAACCTAACCAGAGATTAAGAACGCATTAAAAATCATCATTACACATCAACCAGTTTTTGTAATGCTTAGTTAAATATATAAGTGCTAAAAGTATTGCAATCAAACATTATCCAACACTATCACCAATCACACAATACCAATCGCAAGTGAAAATACGATATAAAAACGGGTCTCTATCATTGCGAATTAACAGTGAATTGCATATGTTTTGATATTACGAACGACAAATATAAATGCAAGAATAATTGTTCTTCTTACCAATTTGGATTATTAAAATATTTGAAAATCTGCATAAGAGAATATAATTCCTCTGAAGATGTTTATGTGTGTATTTATAAAACGGACGTTATTTCTAATATTCACAAAATTTTTATACGTGTTTTAAGATTGAATGAGTAAACAAAATTTCATTTATCTTTAAGCATATCTAATTTCAATGTTTCAAGTCAAAGGAAACGTAAAATTCATTTTCTCATACACCAATTTATTCCGAGGGGAAATCTATGTAATATCCTTGCGTTGTTTTTTCTTTTCTTTATAGAAATAGCCTGACCTCTAAATACTTTATAGTTAAAGATTCTAATGAAAATTTAATTATTCCTGTTCTTTGATGTATTTCCGTAACAGCTAACAAGAGAAACCAGTGGTAGAAAAAGGTAAAATGTTCAAGCCAAACGAATAGGGTAGTAGGAGAAAGTAGTCGGAGAAAGGAAGTGGAGAAGGATAGAAATGCGGTGGCCATTATGGAGCATGAAAAATTCGTGGTTGACAGACTGAATTTCGCCACTTGTTATCAAGAAACTACAGATGTAGCAATTATTCAGTTATTCTTTTTACATGTCCCATAATAAGCTAACAAATTTTGTTACAGTGTACTCTAGTCAACCCATTACTTCCAAAATATCAGCACTTATGAATAAAAAGAGAGTTGGTTTCATAGACTTATATAAATTATTATTTACTAATTGTGTCTTTAACATGCCGATCGTCACGTCACCCTAATCTAAGTGACAGCCTATGTTTTTCACAGAAGTCCCATCATTTACAGGTAATTGATGCTTCTTTTTATCCCGTTATGGAAGATTTTACAAGAAATTTTTAACAGATTTCATTAGTAATATGGTTATTGATATGGTTTTAATAAATATAAATATTTTCTTATTAACAATGTTGAAATAATTTAAATATTTTTTTTAATAAGGCTGTAGAATATCATTGTTGTTTCCTGTGAAGTTCTTTGAAACAATTTAAACAAGATTACGAGGTTTTAGAGTAACTGGCACAATGTATTCCTATTTTCTTTGCATTTTTCCTACATTTTTCTCAATCTAGAGTCTACCCGCTTTTCTCATAAGAGAGAACACACATTCTTCTGGTTCTCTTTTCTTGTGAATTCTTTTTTATCCCTAAATTGTGAGCTGTATCTCAAATCTTTTTGCACATTACTAGAGCCAATATCTTAAGAATATAACCATTTCTTAATCAAAAAGTCCCTAAATTTTAATATTTCTCTTTTTCTTTTTATTAATCTTTATCTGATGTACAATGTGTGCGTTTACGATAGAAAATCTCACCAAGTAAATATAGTGCTAATTTCCAGTACCATTTGATGTCTTTTGTTTGACACTTTTATGGACCAAGTATAGCCTTCGATTGAACACAACGTACCGTACCAAACATTTCTTTTAACCCAGACCGAACCTTTCTTCTTTTTTCTATTTTAATTTGAAGGAAGTTGTAAAATGGGTCTAAAGGAGCCGCCACACATAGGATTAACAGAACTGTCCGAAGTTCGTACCATTAGTAAGCCCATAACCGAACGATTTTTTTTTCCCTAATTACTAAAATATTATAGTATTTTCTTTTTTTCACATCTGATTTCTTTTTTTCCAGAATTTTCTAAAAACCAGATACCTCATCCTTCTACCACTACATTTACCTTCTCTTCATCTATTTACTTAAGAAATAACGACCTACGACCAATAATCGATTTTCTATATTTTTCAATTTTTCACCTTCCAAATTTCAGTAATTCAGATGCATGTCCCCCTCTAAATTTCCAATCAGATTTGTTCCAAACTGAAAAATCCAAGTACTGAACGATCAACCTAACCTAACCTAGGTTTTACACAATAATGTTCGAGATACCAGAAATCTGGGACCGCTTCAGGCCTCGTTAAAAATATCCGATTTTTTTTTTTTTATCGCGATCTAAGTTTGCAATTCTGATGTTTGCAGACACAGTTGTGGTGCACATTTGAATAATATTCTGTTTCATGTATAATTGTAATGGATCATACCTTCAACAAAAGGAAACAACTTGAAAAAAATTAATTTTAATTCATTAAAAAGAAACATAGGCCTGTTATTTTGGATCAAACAACTTCACATTTTCCATCGTTGAAGAGTTAACAGATTAGGCCAATTGCTTTTTCAAGCTATCTGTTGGGAAATATAACACACCTCGGTCAACGAACAATCACAGGTGTCCTGATAAGAAATAAGATTTCACGAGTGTTTCCAACCAAGAAATCCTGAGTTACGAGCGTATCCGTCAGCATCCGGAAATTGAATTCGTTCGATGTTGGAAGTATAAAAATAAATCTTGAACACGGGAATTCCGAGGACGGCTTCTAACCAGACAAAGGGACGTGGTTTTAAAAGACACGACGAAGTAAGTTACAGGGGAAAAAAGCTATTAGGAACTGATTCTGTCTGGCAGTGAAACGCTTTCAACGATTCGCGAAAAGATGGAAAACGTAAGAAGAGAGTGGCTGGATCAAAGGGAAACGACCAACTGTTTGACGGAAAAAGGAGAATCATTAGCTTCGACAGTGTCGTATCGAATGTGTCGAGAATCTTTCTGTACTGTGACGTCGATGTAAAAGGAAACGTGGTGTAACATGTGAGTTACAAAATTACGTAAAATTAGTCAAGATAAATCTTTATCTACCGATAGTGTTTTTATCGCGCGAAAATGTGTTACTTTATTCGCTACATGTCCCAAAAACTACGATTCTCTTTTTTCTTTCTTTTTTTTTTATTTCTTGGCTGACTGTTGTATCTTTTAGCTTGTGTCAACTCACCAATCTTCATGAAGTTTAATTGACGTTAGCTGTGTAAAATGCCGGATTAGTTGTTTCGAATTAGTGCAGAAGTAAAAAGTTTTCAAAAATGCTTCGATTTAAATGCTGAGATCTAAATTTTTTCTATGATTTCCTCGTTATATGTTTGGCTAATGTAGGCATAGCGATTTTGAGATATTAGTTAACTATTATTCATTCGCTTTTTTCGAAGCTTCTAGAAACTCCACTTTCATAGATCTTCTGACAGAGAAGTGGAAATTTTGAGATTTCCCAAGCAACGTGAGTGTATTATCGCGTGCTTGTTTTTACTCTTCAAAAGATTTGGTACCTAGCCACGATTTATGGGAGTGGTGTATTCGAGGATTCGTACCTAACTGTTTTAGCCCTTCACATATTTTCAACTAATTTCGACAATTAAGATTGTTAACATGTAGCGATTATAAAATGTCGTAGACGAAATCCTCAACAGTTGCAAGCAGAGATCTAAAGCAATAATTAATTTACAAACTTTTTGGGAAAAAGTCACTGAGTAAATAAATGAGAATAGTTATCTATACATTTTAAAGAAATTTCTCAAAAACTGGAGTGATTAAAGAATATCAATTCCTGATTACGAATAATCATTATTACTGATTAAGAAATTTTTCCGCTATGAATTATTTGTCATGGAAATTTAATTTTGATTACCATTAACCAATACAAATAGCTAGAATTTTTTTCAGTCACCAGTAACCATCATGAATAATCAGAATCTTATTTTTATTGCCGATAATCATTATCATACGCCTGGGCCTGCAATCCAGATGCTTTTTATTGCTCCTTTTTGTTCAGGGCAAGGCTGCTCGGACCCACAGCTTTCAGGAAAGTTTCTTTTTCCGTGAGGTGATAAACTTACTTCTCGCGATTTTGTTTGCTACAACGTAAAAACTTGCACTTGCCGGCGGTATTTTTCAGGAGTTTGCAACCTTGTATAGGTTAAACAGTTCGCTTGGGGACAAAAAATCGAATGAAATTGAAAAACAGTTGGAATAAATATGTCCTCGACTACCTTTCATTTTTACATTTGCATTTTGTTACACGTTATCTACGTAAACATCAGAAAGTTTATTTGTTTTTTACTCGTCTGATTGTGTGAATGAAATCACAAATACGATGTCGGTTTAAAAACGCTGGTTGAACGAAATCACACGATCGTAACAATGGCCATCAGAGTGTTAATTATATAATTTCTATTTGTTGGTTCCCACACGATTCATGAAGTTGATTATAGAGTAAATAAAATGTCCCTATTTGCAAACACAATTTTTATATTAAAACAATAATAATATTAACAATTTCTCTAATAACAATAATAATGCCCAGCTTATACAATGTTACTTAGTCTGAATAAATTCTTAATATATCTAAATATCCGTGTGTAGTACATATGTTCATGATATGTCCGTGAGAATTCTTTTCAGAATCTGTGTCCGTTCAGAATTTTTCTAATAATCCCAATAATTAACAACTAATAACCCCTGTCTTCTAATTGTCCAGTCTTTTTATACGTGTTCGTCTGTCCAGAGATTTTTTCTTAGCGAAAATTGGAGAAAAGTGAGGAAAAAGGTAAAAAAAATTCAGAGGTATCGCAGTCCTTTCGTTAACGCCCTGTGATGCCGTCGATGCGGCAAGTACGTGTAACGATTCACGTGTATGTCCGAGGTAATTTCGAAATTTAATGTTTACAGGTCGTCCTATTGTTGGCTGCCTCTTAATCAGTTTTTAGTCTACAAAATAGGATTACGATGCGTCAACTGCAATTGTGCAGGAGCAGCCAAACACTTAAAAACCAATTAAGCGTTTAGTGTTTCTTTTGATTGTAAAGTTGATAATATGATGAAGATAAAAATATTCAGTTTTCAGAAATAGCAGATATATCGAACGTATCATAAACTTAGGATAATCTGTTGTTTCCGACGTGATTGAACACTATATTTTATAAAAACTTTAATATCTCACAACACTATTATTGTTGCATAGATTCTTCTTGCACTAGACCCCTCAATCGTTCTATCTGACTTTGATAAGATCGGCAGTCAGTCGACTGGACACAGTATAATAGTATAGAAATTTCATCGATGCGTGAAGAATCGAAAAACAAACAGACCCGGTTTCTATCGTATTTGGCTCTGTTCGCTACAAAATGGAAACAATTTTTGCGATATGAAGAATTAACGGTCTTCCTCGAACTGACAAGACTTTATCACGGTTGGTATGGATGTACGTCGATTTTCTATGAACATCGGGAATTCCATGCAGATTGAGCGATGTACAATAGGATGAAAGGGAAATTTGAAACAAACGTACCGAACACAAACGCGACAGCCGCGTGAGATATGCAGGAGAACCGATCAAAAAATAACGCACTTCTGTCAGGTTGATCGTTCGCTTTAAAATTTTGCAGTTTGTTTTAAACGTTCCGATCAGCGTACCGTTCAAAATTCAAGCAAACTGAAATCAAACGTATTCCAGATTTTAATAATGTTTGGAATATTTAAGCGTTTTCAAAACAAAACGATAAAATATCGTGAAATGCGTAATTCCAATTTAAAATGATGGTATGTTTAAATAGGCTTACGTGATGTTCATAACAAATATCTCTGAAAGTGTAAACGAAAGTTGTCCAATATGGGGAGGTTTTTTTTAATAAGTCATAAATTCATAAAGGGATGTCCTTAATATGAGAAGATAAGTGTTCTCAATTTGAGATAATGTTTTATAATGGCAAATTTTTAGCAGAATTGTAAATAAATTAGTAAGGATAGAAAAAAGTAATTAATTCTTTGGGGATTGTTTCTGTAAGCAACCCTTAGAGTGACCACTTTAAAATAAATCACAAATAATACTCTGTTATCGATTATATGTAGAAGCTTCAAGTTTGTCAGATAAATGGAACATAGTTAAATAATTTAAAGAATATTACGAATATATAGAGTTTTGTGAAGAGAAAAAATACTTGCCGCAATACTGAATACATATTACTCAAATGCGATTAGGAAAGAACGATTGCGGTCTATTTGGGAAATTGAAGTGTGAATGATGAGAATTTGGTGTTAATTGTTTATATGAGTACAAGCAAGAAAGCGAATCGTGGAACATGACATAAGAGTAATAAGCTCGTGGGATAAGGAGGTAAACGATACAAGTATACGGTTCGAATTATTTAATGTTAGGCGTTCCTTTTGCTGTAGACATTTCTTTCTTACTACTGCTCTATTATGAAATTATTACATACAAAAGTTTGAAAATAGTCATGCTGGTGGAACGTAGTTAAATAATTTAAAGAAAATTGTAATATTATGAATTGCCAGAAAATGCATCTGTGACCGATCAAAACGAGCATAAAAATTACTAACATGTTTGCAAATCTTAACTGTTGGGACTGTTTTAGACAAAACTTTATGCGCGCAGTACAATGTCATTCGACAAGTTGCATGTTCGGTGACTTTTGAAATCCCGCTGATTACTCTTGTGTAACGCTTCACAACTCACTTTCTTGCTTGGCCGCATATAAACAATTAATATTAAATACTCATCATTCATACTTTAATTTTCAAAATAGACTGCAATTGATCTTTCTTAATCATACTTAAATGACGCGTGGAAGTGCCTTGCGACAAGTACTCGTTCTCTTAAAAAAAAAAAAACCTTCGCCTGTGACAAACTACATATTCATAATATTCTTTAAATTATTTAACTGTTTCATCTACCTCACCAACTTGAAACTTTTACATATAATAATTCGATAACAGAGCATTATTTGTGATTTTTTTTAAGGTGGTCATTCTAAGGGTTGTTTGCAAAAATCATCCCTAAAAAATTAATTATTTTTTTTTACCCTTAATAAGGGATTTATAATTCTGTAAAAAAAAATTAAGTAAGGCTACTCTGTAGTTCTTTTATATTTCTTTTCATTTAAATATCTTAAGTAATAACTGAGAAAATAAATAAAACAATTTAGAAGTTACATCACCCTCACATCACTCTTAAACGAAGGGGTAGAAATTTGAAATTTTGCAGAATGATTTTTCAGGTAAGAATGATTGTTTAACAATCAACAAAAATGGTAAATGGTTTGGGAGCCATTTACCTATGCTTATCCTGCTGGACCCTTTGGACTTATACCCTTTAAAAAAAATTAAACGGTTCATATAACTGTTTTAGTAAATCGACTCTCGAATGTTGTGCGACTGTCTTTTTGCACATAAAGAAAAATGACGAAAATATATTAGTTGTAACGTTCAAGGATAGAGTGCACCTTTTTATTAATTAGATATTATTATATTATCCCATGTTTGGAACGCTCCCTTATTAGGCAACTTTCCTCTCCACTTTTTTAAATATCTCACAAAGTAAAACCGAGCGACGGTAATATGTACCAGACAAAGTTGTTCAAGATGTTCACCTTGACAAAATATTTCAAAATCATTGAAATCGCTATTAGTAAAGTCCGCATTGTAAATAATTACCATATTTTTCTTATTTTCACCGAACGCGGAATGAATTTTTCTAGACATCATTTTCTTAGAAAATTTACAAACTATGTGTTGGAGCAACAGATTGTCCTACATTTACGATACGGTCGACTAATTTCTATTTCTGAAAAGATTAATATTTTTACCTTATAATCAAGGAAAATGGTCAAACGCTTAATCGTTTTTTAAGTGCTTGGCCATTTCTGTTCAATAATAATTGACGTATCGTAATCTTATTTTTCTGAATAAGAACCGACTAAGGACTGACTAGAGTGTGGACAATAGGACGACCTGGAAATACTAAATTACCTTCTACGGACACCCGAACCGACTTATGCTTGACGTACCGACGGCATCATAGGGCGGTGGCGAAGGAACTTCGTTACCCCCGACCTTCCTTACTTATTTTCATTGGACTGAACAATTTTCCCACCTTTCTTCAATTTTTCCTAAGACACTCCTCCGAACAGACAGACGGGTATAAAGGGACTGGACAAAGAGGGGCCGGGGCTTTTTGGCTTTCGGTTTCTTTCGACACGAGTTTTTTTTGGACTTTCGCCTTTTTGGCACCGACGTATACACTAGGACTATTACTTTGAACTCTTTACTCACATTATATAAATCTACAAGGACTTTAATACACTTAACGGACTTTTATATCTAATACGAACATTTAAATATACTGTAAATCTACACGGACTAGATAACATCGTATTAATTGGTCAATGTTATTGCTATTGGTTAAATAGATAGGCTTGTTATTATTTTTAATAATAAAAATTGTGTTTGCAAATAAGCTTAAATTATTTGTTATATAATCGGCTGTCACGACTAATGTGGGAGCCAACACCGTGAAAGGGTTAAACATTATCATAATTCGATGTAGATTATACTAGAATCAAATACAATTTATTATGCATGGACAACTGAACATCATCCTTGTTTAACTGTATAATAATAATAATCAACTACGCTGTGAAGCAAATATGTATTTTATTTCGTGATCATATGAATAGCATCGTGCCAATTTCAAGAATGAATTATTAATCGATTCTTTGTATAGTTCAGTATGTTTTGAAACGTAAATATAATTTCGAGTCGTTAAATATTTACAGGGCAACTGCATATCGAACTTCGTTGATAAAAACCTCAAATACTTGGTGTGCAATATATTTCTATGGTACACGCAGCAAATAAGGTACATATGTACGTATGTAATCGATTAGAAAACTTTCAATAGAAAAGAAATTCGTTTCACTGGGAAAATATAAATTTTTTTTTTAACTATTATATTTATTAAAAATAGTAATAAAAAAGGAAAAATAGCGGAAAAATACACTGAACTAGAAACTCTCATTTCGTCAGTATACAGGTAAAACACACTAAATCAATATTATTTTCTAGAAATTCAGTTTAACGTTTTTGTTTTATATGACAGACCGAGTATAGATGATTTACTACAAAAGTCCTTTATGTATTATATTATGAAATAATATATATTACCAATATGTAAAGGAGTAATTTTTATGTTTTTTATCATAAAGTAAAAACGGATTTTTCTTTTTATTTAGAAAGGAAGTTCGGCAACTTAAAAATTCAAAAAAATTTGAAACTTTGTAGAAATGTAGTTTAAGTAACGCTAATAGTAAAGCTATTTTCTGTTTCAGTAATGAAACGATTGTAAGAATGAAAACACCTCGTCAAAAGAATTGTGAATTTTCATATTATCGTGGGTATTTACAAAATCGTATAAAATATGAAAAAAATTTTAAATTCGAATTTATATAGCTTTTAATATTCTACATTGTGATGGTAAATACTTTTGAAAAACATTTCTTTTTTTCTAGATTCATCCCCACGACTCTATTTTTCGAAAATTCTTGACCGCTACAATGTAGAATATCAAAAACCACACAACTTTGAATTTAATTTATTATACGTATAAAACTTGTTGCATGTAACTTTGATATTTATATATTTTACTAAATTATAATTTCTCGTATATGTAAAAAAAAGCTACTGTTAATATGTTAGATATATGTATAATGCACATATTGCGATATATGTACATGTACGGTGTCTCATTAATTTGACTTCTGTTTCTCTTTACCATTTTTTTAAGGAAAAGCATGCTAAGAAGTTGAAATTTAACGATCAAATACTTTAACTGCGTGTCATGAATTAATTTCTAAACAGTTCGTATCAACTAATCTATTTGGCTAGCAACTGACACAAAATTTAATCGTTAATCACTCTTGTAACTACGATCATAAAATTAAATTATACAACAGTTTCTCAGAATTTATAATTTATGTGATTTGTTAGAATTTATTAACTACTAAGTACATTTTAAAAATAAATTCATGCTGCTATTTGTTTCTACGTCATATTTGTTTCTATGTTTCTATAATATTATTATTGTTGTAACTACTATGTTATTTAATTCGGTTTTTACAGTTTTTGCATATATTTTTTTAATATATTTTACAATCATTCTTTAAGTATCAAGATGCTTAAATACTTTAATTGCATATTTGTTTCTACGTTCTTATTCAATACTCTGTTATTAAATTTTTTATAAATCTTCTACATTTTTATAGTATTTCTTAAATTCACTTTTTAAGTATTTTAATTACATATTTGTATTATATAATTATTTGATCTTTATTTAAGTATCAAGATATTTGAGAATTTTAACTATATATATTGCATTTCCTATCATGGGTCAAATCTGAAAAAATTTCATGTCTTAAGTCTTCTTGAAAAAAAAGGAAAAAAAAAACCAACGGGCAACGGTCAAACTACACTTTTGGTTCATACATTTTCCACATATTCGTTCGTCTGCAGTTCAAACGACCGCGCAGAGAGCACGATATTGCATAAAACAGAAGACCGTGCATATATTCTTAAACGTACCGGTCGCAGTGATGCAGATATACGCGCATTTATGCGCTGATATATCGTAGGAGCTTTTAAGAAAATTGCATTAACAAGTCTAAAATAATTCCACGGCCCGACATCGTCGATACGATGTAGAAAAGACTTCGTCTCTATATTTTTCCATGGGCTTTCGTTTCACCTCCTTGTCCCCACGCCATCACTTTTCCTCCCTTCTTTTCACACCCGACTCTCGTTGGAGCACTTTGTCTGATGACGAAGACAGCGTGAACATGTCTCCGAAAATCCGATTCCTTTCGATGGATAGCTCACGGAAAAATACTATGCTTTTCTTTCTTTTTGTTGTTTTCAGATTTCGGTGTGCTGTGTGATGGGATTCGATGATATTTGTTCAATTTGTGACACAGCTATGATCTCTATATGCCTCCACAGGAATTCCAAATTTTTCCTTTTACCTTTACCCCTTATTTCTTTAAAGTTCAATGAATTTTAAGAGGGCATTCCTCTGTGACACTTTGAAAAACAACGATTTTTCTTTCCTTAACATTAGAAAAATATATGTGCCGTTTCTTTTTTTTTTAAGTAGTATAAGTCCATTTTTGGAAAAAATGAGTTAATGGTAGTTTTAGTCAGATATACAGGGTGTCTTGTTTAAGTGAGTACAGCAGGATATCTCGGAAGGAGTTGTAGTTATTAAAAATGTGTTCGTACAAAAGTTGTTTGGTAGGACGGGCTACATCGTGTAGTAATAATTATTTTCTTGTGGGTGTGTAGTGGATTTGTCTTAGTACTTGCTGTTACTTTCTGAAGAAAAAAATATAGCATTCTATTTAAGAAAATTAGATTGACCTTCAGATCTCCTCTACTACTCCACCTTTTATTCAGATGAAGAAAGTAGTTTGAGCAATATTAACTTAAGATTGGTACAAACTAAAAAGAGGAGCAGAATTTTAGAATTATCAAGTTCAACAACAGATGAAGATTAATTTGCAGTTACATTATAAAAGTAATAATCAGAAGATTATAAAAGTCAAAAGAAATAGATGCGAAAAATATTACACCAAAAGTGAAAAAATTATTCCTGCAAAAACATTTCAATACAATGATTGCAAATACATTAAAGTTTGCAAGAATCATATTACTGAGGGAGATCGAATATGTTTTTTTTAATTTGTTTCAGGAAATGGGAAATTTTGACAAACAAAATACATTTCTGTATGCATCTACTCAGCGCATCCCAGTAAAAAGAAGACGAAGTAGAAATCTTAAAGGATCAGCCAGAGATTGTTTCAGTATCTAAGAAGTTCTTTATACATAGAAACATTTGATATATAATATTTATAGGATGACTACATAGGGCTCTCAAAGCAAAGGTAATTGGAGAAATTACGTGAAAAAATGAAAGGATATTGCAGAAGGAGTGATGAAAAATTAGGCTTCCATCATATTCAAAATCGTTCATTTTCTTTAACATTTTTATTAATTATTATTGCATAATAAAATTTAACAAGTTTTTTGGTTTTAAAAACATTACCCGAATTTATTAACGTGTTTTCCAATATTTTCAAGTTGATTCAAACGCGAACCCTTAAATATCTTAATGTATCAACAAATGGATTTATACCACTTTTATAAACAACGGCTCATATGTTGGCTCACATTGAAAATCGTCCATGAGTTTTCTTTTCTCTAATTTTGTTCACAGAATATAATATATAAAGGTCCAAAATTTATAACCTGTGCCGAAACATTTATTAGTGATTATATACAAAGAAATATGTATGATTTTCTACAAAAATTAATGAAACATACAGTGTAACAATTAGTATTTTGACAGTTTGCTTTTTTATCGAGATATGAAGTCACCCTGAACTTTTGTGTCATGGTGTGTAATATTTAATCTTGTAGTTTGAAAGAGTATTGAATAATGAGTAAAAATTTATAAAGTATGTGGTGTCAAAAATTAATAATTACCGAGGTATTCCTTAATTAATTTTTAATGTAAACAATGTTGAAAATGGTGTCCATTAGATGAATTGTAGAAAGAACTTTCCAGAAATAACATCGCAATCAAACTATGATATAATGTCTCTTATTAACATTCAGACTCCATTTTAAGCAGACTAACTTGTTAAAAATTGAATTAAATGACTTGAGCTTTTTTGGAAGTTAGAAGGATTAATTTACTAAATAACGTGTCAAAAATTTTTAAGAAAATTGTAACCGATCGGAATTGCGAGGAAATAGTAATAATCGCTTTTTACAATGTTTTTTTATGTGAGCTTATAACGATAATTAAAAAAATTCATTTTGTGGATTTATATCAGATATATGTATATGTTGAAAATTTCATCGTAAGTGGTTAACGTTACTAAGCTATAAACGGTTAGGAATGGTAAAAGTGTTTCAAGATTTTCGACTTCCAACTGCAACAAATCTAAAGATTCTTATATCTTTCAGTGGTTGTCACTGGTTTCTACAGCAACCGATTTCGAGGAAATTTTTAGTATGTACGTAATTGATATAGATCTACAAAATCTATTTAAAAAATTTTTATTACGGGCTTAAATAAAAAGAATTGTTATAATCGACCTTTACTATTTTCTTTATGATTCCGAGGAATTGCAATTATTTTTACACGTTATCTAATAAATTAATCCTATTTTCTTAAAAAAAGAAAAACAACTCAAATGGTTTAATCCAATTTTAAAGAGGTGATTCAGTTTTAAAGGGTCCCCAAATATTAATAAGAGCCACTGTACATGTATAAAAAGAAAACAATTTTATACTTATCTTTGGTATAAAGTTAAAAGTACTTACGTTAATTTATTTAGCACAGTTCGCAAAAAACCTAGAAGAAGCATTCAAGAAACGTTCATTTGAAGAGTATCAACAGCACCCGTTTTAATCAAAATGCGTTCATCGAAAATTTACTTTCGATGATAGAAAAATAATTCGTTTGATGTTATTGTGCCAGATATCTGGTGAAATTTTCCCTGTTTTATAGACATTTCTCTTATTCGACATTCTTTAAAATGAAAATCTATTTACCTCTAACATTTTCATCTAAAATTGTTCGGGTCGCGCAATGCTCGTTAGTTAATTGCTGAATCGTTACGGGATATATTTCATACTTCGCGATATACTCGTATGAAATTAAGATACTTGACTAAGGTATTGTGTATGACTCCAATGAACATTTGTTTGTACAATCTTTGTAGAATCCACTTCTTGCTCGACGTTTTAGGTTTTATAAGCTAGGTTATTTCGCTATTGGTTAGTTTGCAGTGTGTGGGGTCAGTATAATTCTCTAATTTGTCTGCGTTTAAAAGTGGGGTATTGGTCCTTTCAAGGGAAGGGGTTGTTAAAATTACAAATTAAATTTTCGGTATCCGGAAGGTCCTTACTCTTGTCTAGTAGTAAGCTAATATTCCCCTTTCAGCTCTAGGTCTTTCAACGGAGAGTATAGGTACGGTACCTCGGTCTGACGGTCAAATATGACTAAATAATTTTATAACGATAATCCGCCAACCGAAGGTTCGTCAGGTTTGTATTGCATTGCGATACAACAAGAATTCAATCGAATTTTTCCAAATCGGCTTCGAAAGGTACTAATATTTTCGCAAGTTTAATATAAAATTAATTTAAGATAATTTATTTAATATATTTAAAATAAAACATTTATACAATTTATTTAAGATAAAACTTCACGGAGATATATCTGATACTGCAGACGGGGTTTCCATGAAATGGCTTTCGGAAAGTGGGAGCCATATCCTTTTATCTCCAGATATTTAGGCCAATTTTTTTTTTTTAGCAAATACTACTTAAATAACATGTAATAAGAATGTTAATAATAAAATTTTTTGAAGAGACGTAGTTTTACATATAAAACAAAATGTTGAATGATTCTTATTTTTCATATGTTCAATGATACATAACCCCCTAATGAATTAAACCCCTTAACTTTTAGGCAATGCAACGTAGGTTTGCTTGCTATCCATAACATTGGGTTTGACAAATTCAAATACTACAATTTTCACTCTGTTTAAAAAGTTCAATTTTACAATTTTTGATTTTTGCTTCTTAACAAATTTGAAACGAACATTAGTTAATGATCCTAATATCCTATTAGATTAATGATGGGAAAAATATTAAGGTTTCCAATTGAAAGTTTATGTCAGATATCGAATTTCAACATTCGATCTTTCGAATCCGAAATTCAGAACGTCAAATTGTCAAATATATCTCAAGTTCTCCCTAATGCTTTTCTACTAATCGTTCTGATAAAGAAGAAAAAGTAATACTTCTAATGGAAATGCAAATGAATTTAAGTTTTCACACCGACAAATACTGAAATTATACGAAAGTTCTGGCTGAGAGGAAAAAAAAGGGATGGGGAAGAAGGGTACCGCAGACAAACGCGCGTCTAGGGACTCTGTTGGAATCAAGTGATAAAAAAAGGGCCAACAAAAGGAGTGGATGAGGGGGGATGTGGTGAATCGGGGCTTTATGGTAAATCCCAGCAGTAAATACACAGGATTTGGATGGCAAATGGGTAATTAACTGATAAATATGATCACGGGATGTCTGGGCTTTTCGCTACAATCATTTCTCCATAAAATGGCACATGAACGATGATAACTGATTCTACTAAGTTGATGGCATTTCAACGGGAACTACATGAATATGTACGATAGAATTCTAACGAATTGCCATTTGTATATGTGTATTAATTCTGATACTATGACAAATCGGTTATGATATACTGTGGACGAAATTTCTACAAGAACACTATTAATTTTGCAAAGATATCAAAAACTTGTATAACACATAAATTTATTGTAAGTAAAATAACAATTACTCTTTTAATTTAATTTTCTTTGTTACAAATATTCATCCCTTTTCTCTACTCTTAATGAAATTATATTATAAGAAAAAATAAAAAAATAATATTTATTTGAAACGAAGAATTCGAATGGCTTTTTGTATACAATATTTAGATAATACTTCTGTAATTTAATTTTGCATGGAATTCGCCATTATATTTACATATAAAAGGAAAGTACCCTCGACAGTTCTTTTTCCATTTCACTTTTCTGTTAATTACTCTTTCTTATCATTATTGTGAAGTAAAATGCAATTTGACCGTTTTCATTATTTTAATTAAGGCTTAATTAACTTCCGGAGTATACGAAGAGCAACATGGAGAAGCCATCTAAACGTATTGAATAATTTTCATTTGAATTGTTTGATTTAATTTAGAAACTATCGTTAGAAACCTATATTTGTACATTACATGAAATTCTTACATGTAAGTGAGCATTAAATAATACCAATACTTTGTGCATAAATATAAGCACGTTCTACTTGTGTGTAATTATACGGTGAAATACATTTCATCTAAATCGAATAACTGTTTACATGGTCATTTCTGTAACAAAGAAATAGACAGTGTATTGATGTAATATTAAGAAAATCACATTTTCATCTGCATAATTTTAAAAAATTGGTCAATATTTGAAATAAATTCTGCATTCATTTCTTATAGGGAACAATGAATATTTGCATTTACTTTATATTTATATTATTGCAATGCTGACAGATCCTGCAAAAGATCTTAATCGAGCGTAGTTTAGTGCTCGAAAATTATTCCAATGGTTACGAACGACTGAATATCTGTTAATAAACAGAGAATTCCAGGAACCGGAGCAGATACATATTGTATATTTCTAAGATCTAAGCGATTTAGAGTTTATTACATTTCGAGTTATTTATTTCAATAAAGTTTTCATTGAAATATCATTCACAGAGAAAACTACGAAACATAACTTCCTTTTCTTACTGTCAATAACACCGTACATTAAATGGTTGAGAAAGTTCGTGCCGATTTTCGATAGATAGATAGTGCTTGAATATATTAAAATACATAAAATTAGATGAAAATATGTTTAAAAAAGATTGTATTTTCATATCTTTTTTTAAAAATTCGTTATAATTAATACTTTCTTTCCAGAGTTACTTTCTTCTGTCTGCTGAATGTATGTACAGTTAGGAACAAAAGTATTGGCACACCTGTCTCTTAATTATAGAAACGCATATAAATCAAAGAAAAAACACAATATTAGGTTAATTTCTTTTATTAATCAGAACTATTGGGTCTATAGTTTAAGAATATTACAAATATATTTATACTGATTAATTACAAAACAAAAAAGAATCATAAAATACACATTAACAGCAGTTTTCAATGAAACAAAAGTATTGGCACACGTACAAGTTTATCGTATATTATTAGGTATTTTATACAGTCAATATTTTGTGTGTAATCCCTTATTGTTTATAACTGCTCTCAATCTGTCTGACATGGAATGCACTAATTTTTTTGTAATTTCAGGGCTTATTTTATTCCATTCCATCGTCAATATTTCTTTCAATTGTTGTCTATTCGTTATGTTGTGTTTTTTAATACATTTTCCCAAATGAGCCCAAAGATGTTCTATGGGGTTTAAATCTGGAGATTGTGGTGGGGTTGGTAACAAATGACGGGTATTGAAAACGATCCATTGCCGTACCAAATAAGCGGTGTGTTTGGGGTCATTGTCTTGTTGAAAAACAAATTGTCTCCCAAGATTTAATTTTTCCACGCTTTTTCTTACATTATTTTTTAAAATGTCTAAATAGACATATTTGTCCATTATATTGTCAATGAAAACAAGTTCACCGACACCACTTGAGCTCATGCAACCCCAGACCATCACTCCACCACCCCCGTGTTTAACAGTATTCTGAACGTTCTTTGGGTCTAGTTCGGTATTAGATCGTCTCCAAACTAAAGTGCGTCCATCATTTTGAAAAATATTAAATTTAGACTCGTCAGAAAAGAGTACTGTGCTCCAAAAGTCGTTTTATTTTGTAATATAATCACTTCAAACTTTAATCTTTTTTCTTGATTGATTTTACTTATAGTTGGCTTTCGTCTTGCAACTCGCGATCGGTATCCTGCCTTGTTTAACACGTTCCGTGCCGTGTGGGGCGTATACGACCCCCGCTGCACTTTACCGTTCAGGCCATTTCGAATTCTCATTGAAAAACAAAGAATTCTTAAAAAATTTATTGTAGAGTCAAATATAGACAACAAAAAATGTAAGGCATACGTCTTAAACGACTTTTTTTAATCTTTAAAGTGTGGGTCGTATACGTCCCACGCGACCTGAATGGAAAATCTTCAAAAATTGCCGTGGCACGGAACGTGTTAATATTCGACGAATAGTTATTTTGTGTACTTCTTTATTAAAATTTTCGTTTATATATGCCGCTATTTCCGATGCAGAACTAGTTGGTTTTTCTTTTACAATATCAACAATTTTTCTCTTTTCCCGTACACTCAATTTTTCAGGTCGACCACATCGCACAGCACTTACAAAATTTTCTGTATTAGAAAAACGTTTAATAATACTTCTAATTGTAAAACGGCTTCTATTGACTATATTTGCTATAAACGAGTACGAATGTCCTTCGTTAAACAAATGTAAAATAATTTTTCGCTCAGTAACAATCGTTTCTCTCGCTTTGCGTCCCATTTTGCACATTTTCACGTTAGCTTTTGTAAATAATTGAATAACAAGTAAACAAATGAATGCTATCAAAATTAGGGAGTTCCCCGGAAAGAAACAGCGTACCAACATTATAAAAATTTCATTCTAGATTCTACACAAAAGCATTTTATTTCAATGTGCCAATACTTTTGTTTCATTGAAAACTGCCGTTAATGTGTATTTTATGATTCTTTTTTGTTTTGTAATTAATCAGTATAAATATATTTGTAATATTCTTAAACTATAGACCCAATAGTTCTGATTAATAAAAGAAATTAACCTAATATTGTGTTTTTTCTTTGATTTATATGCGTTTCTATAATTAAGAGACAGGTGTGCCAATACTTTTGTTCCTAACTGTATGTATATAAATATTGTAGGAGCGTAATGCGTGGCCTTTAGAAGCGGTTGATGATAGTCGAATCATCCTAAAAACCAATACGCGTTTTGCTGAGCCGATCGTCTATTGTTCGTCGGTGGCGAATGTGCGTGTGAACAGTTGCATGGAGCGAGTGTGAGAGAGTGAGAGCAAAGATACAAGAGAGAAAAGGAATGCGTCTCGGAGTCCGTATGTGTGCATATACAGTGGGTTACAGCCCAAATCGTACATCACATATACGAATACGTTTCATCTCGTGAAAAAATTCAGGGAAGATAGGGGGGGAAAAATATCATGAATCTATATTGTAAATGTATCTATATTTATTATGTAGTAGTATTAAAAGACACAAAGTTGTTTAAATATTAAAAAAAAACAAAGTTACTACGATTCAGTCTGGAAAACGTTTGACAGCTAAAATCGTACATTTGTAGAGAAGTGACCAACAATTTGTTTAAATTAAAAATTAGTATTTTGTATTTATACATATATATATATATATATATATATATATATTTTTTTTAGAACTACTAATATATCAAAGCTTCTTCAATATATGTATGTACATACATTTAAGCATCCATAAAACGTGCAAGTAACTTGGAATGATAAAATAATAATTACCTAATACTTTATATCACTTACACAAATCAAAGTAAAAATATGTTAAACGACACAGCATTTTTTTATAAAGTATACCAACGTTCGAAAAGGATAAAATGAAATGACATATCAAAAAATTCACTAATATATCAAGCATATCTAATCTTTTCGTAATATGGGGAGATTTAAATGATCGGCTGACAAAGTTAGTCCATAGTATAATAAACAACTAACACAGTTCAATTCAGCATAATTTAGCGCCACATGCTAGACACGCACTATTGCGCATTAAGTATAATAGCAGTAAAATGCAGCATTCGAATATTTTCATGACTTCTCACTTGGGGACGCTCCCTTACTAATATCGTGCAAATACGAATGAAATGCATTATTTCGAAATGTATGAAAATGCAATTAGTTTTAAATTCTCGATGCACGGTACAATAAATGCCAATAATATTTGAAAATTTTAGCAAAACTGATGAAGTAGAACGTGTAATGAAGTAGCAGTGTAGTTAGAGCAAAAGAAAAAAGCGACGAGCAAAAGTAGAGATGTATTCAATGTTCGAGCAGGCAGGATTTCATCTTTTCTCTTTTTCTCGCACGTGTGTAACACGAAAGGACTACAATCGTGAAACAAGTTCCTGTGTGGCCAAAGCTCCATAGTTGCCATAGTTATTCTAGCAAAGTTTTGATCATTCGAAGCTAACTTTGACCACTCACACGCACACAGACAGGGAAAGTTCCCGTGAAAACCGTTAGTCTGCGGTGTAAGTAGTTAGACATTGTACGCGTGTACCAGTCGCAAATTGAGACAATTTCGAAATACTGCGGCCATGTCCACGGTGAACCTAAACACGATTATTTCATCATTTATGGAGAAGTAGTGGCAATGAACTGCCGCTATGAACACACGATTTTGCATTATAGTTACATAAATTATACTGGGACCGTGTGATTTTAATTAAAGCATTTAAATCTCGGTCGATGCTTGATTTAATTGCGAAATGGACATGCTATAACGATGTATTATGGTATAATGTAAAAATATTTACAATTCGATGCTTCTTCATTACTACATGTTGTTAGGACCACGTGTTTAGGTTAACGTTTGTTAATTTTTCCTTGTTTTAAATCAATACAAAAATTAATCTTATTTTCGTTGCTAACGGAGATGCTGTTCCTCATTTGTTTTATATGAGAAAGGAGATGACGCACTCCTGTTAAAAATGAGATCATCGGTGCCTCATGTCACCGGCTCTGCGTGCCTGGTATAGTTAGTCCTTTCAAGGTATTGAAAACGAAGTCACTTCCGATGCGTAAAGAATAAAATATCTAATCTAAAGCTGAAGAGTATTTATTCAAAATCCATTTCCCAACAGGTTATGGGCCCAGGTCTAACGTGTAGAAACTGTGCGGAACTAATTTTATAATAATTATTTTAAGTGTTTTTATTAGTTGTTAGTTGTGCAAGGACACGTATATTAACGTCCATGATGGATCAATTAAAAGTGAAAAGAAACATTATTCCTTTTAATGGTGACAAGTATAGTGTGTGGAAATTCAGAATTCGTTCGTTGTTGACTGAACAAAGTGTGATCAAAGTTATCGATGAAAGGGTTCCAGACGAGAAACCTGACGACTGGGACAAGGCCGAAAACACTGCTAACAGTGTAATCATCGAGTTTTTATCGGATTCGTTTCTTGGTTTCGCGAGTGGAAGTGTGACAGCGAAAGAAATTATTGAAAATTTGGATAAAACTTATGAGAGAAAAAGTCTCGTAACTCAATTGGCTATCAGGAAGAAATTGCTCAGTTTAAAATTACAAGGAGGTGTACTGTTAGTCAAACATTTCACTGTTTTTAATGACTTGATTACGGAATTATCAGCGGGTGGAGCAAAGTTGGAAGAAACAGATCAAGTGGCACACTTGTTATTAACTCTTCCACGTTCTTACGATGGTGTGATTACAGCAATAGAGACATTGTCAGAAGATACATTGACTTTGGCGTTTGTGAAAACGAGACTTCTTGACCACGAGGTAAAAATAAAAGCGGAAAATACAGATACGAGTGCAAAAGTGTTTTATACTGGAAATACAATAAGCACAATGAGACAGCCAGATTTTGACATATCAAAGACTAAAGGTTTTGCTTGAAAATTTTGACAGTTTAATAGATTCAAGAATAACAGAAGAATCCCTGGTATTAAATGTCACCACTGCAATAAACTAGGACACATGAAACGTGAATGCCGTTATTATTTGAAGGAACTGAAACAGAAGAATCATAAAGAGACTGAGAAAAGGAAAACAAATCAAACTGCTCAAATGGCTCAACAGTTATCATCAATTGAAAGTTCTAGCTTTGCTTTCATGATTGGTGATTATGAACTCGAAAGATGTGAGAAGAATGAAATAATGTTCCTGATGGATTTTTCTGGAGCATCAGATCACTTAATCAACAAGGAAGATTTGACTAAGAACTTTGTTGATTTAAATCCACCAATAAAAGTCGGAGACGCAAAAAATGGTTGTTTCATCTTAGCAACGAAAATTGGTTCATTGAACGTGATAAGCAACCTAGGTGTCGAAGGAGTACTGAAGGATGTTCTGTACAGTGCAGAGGTCCCAAGAAAATTGTAGTCTATTTCAAAATTTCAAAAGGCGAAGCTAAGGACAGTTTTGAATGAAAACGAGATCTCAAACAGTAAAAATGGTAAAATAATAGCAACAGGTAAACCCGTTGGAAATACTTTTCAGATTGAATTTTGTATTGAATTGAGTGAAGTAAACTCTATCGCTCAATTAAGTAAAGTTACAAATATTGATTATTAATTGTGGCATCAGCGTTTGGGCCACATGGGTAAACATAAATTTGTAGAATTGCAGAGAAATAAAATGGTTAGTGATGTAAGTCAAATAGAGAAAATAATCCTAAATGATAAGTTGTGTGAGGCTTGTATGAGTGGGAAACAAAAGAAATTGCCATTTAACAAAGTAAAAGATAAGAGTAATATAAAGAGATCATTGTTTGTAGTACATTCGGATGTTGCTGGTCCTATCACTCCTCCTACGCTTAATAATAAAAATTATTTTGTATTGTTGATCGATGAATTTACTCATTATTGTATTACATATTTGATAACATTCAAATTAGATGTATTTTCTGTTTTTCGTGATTACATTTCAAAAGCTGAAGCGCGTTTTAATTCAAAAGTAGTTAATCTATATTGCGATAATGGTAGAGAGTATTTATCCAGTGAGATGAAGGACTATTGTATACAGAAAGGTATAAGCTATCACTTGACGGTACCGAGAACCCCACAGCAAAATGGTGTATTAGAAAGAATGGTGAGAACAGTCACAGAAAGAGCTCGAACTTTGATAGTCGGTGCTCGTTTAGATAAAACCTTTTAGGGTGAAGCAGCTTTGACTGCCACGTATTTGATAAACATAACACCGACGAAGGCTCTAAAGGGAAATAAAACGCCATATGAATTATGGCATGAAAAGAAACCTCAAATAACAAATTTGAAAGTATTTGGTTCGACTGTTTACGTCCATGATCAAATTTCTAAAACAAAATTTGACGAGAAGTCGTGGAAAGGAATCTTGGTTGGTTACGAACCAAATGGATACAAAGTGTGGGATGTGTCAAACGAGAAATTTGTTATTGCTAGAGATGTTATTGTAAATGAAATCGATTTTCTAAAATCAAGACCAATAGCAAAGACAAATGAGATTAACTGAAAAGGATCTCAAACTGAAACTGGTGTTGAAGATATATCCAAACCAGTGGAGTCAAGTGATTAGATGAGAAAAACGAGAGAATGGCATTGTGATGGTTCTTCATCTCATGAGAAATAGTTAAATAAAGATTTAAAACAAATTAGAAGGAGTGAGAGGCTCAGAGGTAATCCACCCATTTCTTATGATGAGAATGAAATTCCGGACGATTATATTTTGTGTACACAATCGATTACTTGCAAAATTCCAAAATGTTATGCAGAAGTTAAAGAGAATGAGCATAGACTGAAATGAGAAGAAGCAATGAAAGAAGAGATTAATTCTCTTTTAGTAAATAAAACATGAACTCTAGTATCAAGGCCTGAGAATAAAAACATAGTAGATTGTAAATGGGTATTTACAGTTAAAAATGACGAATTTGGAAATCCAATAAAATACAAAGCTCGTCTAGTAGCTAAAGGGTTTAGTCAAGAATACTTATTAGATTATAATGAAACTTTTTCCTCCGTAGCTAGAATTGCAAGTTTTAGATTTTTAATAGCTTTTGCAAATCAATTTGAATTATTAATTCATCATATGGATGTAAAGACCGCTTTCTTGAATGGAAAATTAAAAGAGGAAATTTACATGAGAGTTCCTGATGGTATTGAAAATGAAAAGAATCTAGTTTGTAAATTGAACAAATCCCTGTACGGTTTGAAACAAGTAGCAAGGTGCTGGAATGAAACTTTTGATCAAACTCTCAAAGAATTGGGTTTCAAAAATTCAGTAGTAAATTCATGTCTTTATATTTTTGATAAAGGAGATATTAATATAAATATCATCAACGTACATTATATTGTATGTTGACGATCTGGTAATAATTACAGCACGTATTGAAGTAATGAATGAATTAAAATCTTATCTAATGGATAAATTTTCAATGGTTGATTTAAAGGAGATAAAACTTTTCTTAGGAATTAGAGTCACGAGAAATGAAAAGGAAACAACCCTCAATCAGAGTGCATATATTAGTACAATTCTAAATAAATTCAATATGCAAGATTGTCCAATAGTAAGTACGCCAATGGAAACTAAATTAAACTATACAGCTCATCGGATGAGATGTATAATGCTCCATGTCGCAACCTCATCGGATGTTTAATGTACTTGATGGTTTGTACAAGGCCGGATTTAAGTTCGACAGTAAATATTTTAAGTAGATTCACAAATAAAAATAATAAAGAGCTTTGGATTAGTCTAAAAAGGGTTTTGCGATATTTGAAAGGTTCAATAAATATAAAATTAATATATATAAAAGGTAATGATAAAAGTTCATTTTTGGGTATGTTGATTCTGATTGGGGCAGTAACGAATTTGATAGGAAAAGCACAACAGGATATTTATTTCAGTTATTTCGTACATGCACTATTAGTTGGAATACAAAAAGGCAGTTATCTGTTGCAGTCGCGACAACTGAGGCAGAATATATGGCCCTCTTCGGAGCTGTTAGGGAAGCTTTGTGGTTGAGATCATTGGCAAAGAGTATAAATTTCAGGATTTCAGAACCAATAGAAATTTTTGAGGATAACACTGGTTGTATCAGTATTGCAAGTAATCCGACTAATCACAAGAAAACAAAGCATATCGATGTCAAATATCTTTTTGTAGAGAACAAATTGAGAAAAATGTTGTAAAATTAATCTATACGCCTACAGGTCAACAATTGGCAGATGCTCTGACAAAACCGTTGCCAACGCCGAAATTCACGGATTTCAGAATGAAGATGTATTTAAAATGATTTGTATTATCTTGTATTGTGTGAAGTGGTCTGGTTAAGTTCTACCTGGGTTTCCTTAACTCTTAGCAACAAATGTTGGACCACATGTAATCTCAGAAGACGCATTGGAAGGGGCATTCTTAATTAAATACGAATGCATTTGTAAGGAAAATCAGGACAACGGTGGTGAGCGGTTGAATAAGAAATAAACGTGGGCGGTTAAAAAGAGTGAATGTTTGTATTTCGAACTATACTGTGTGTTCCGTCCATCCGTCGGAAAGCCCAGCCCATTAGGTTTTTCTATTTCTCAAGATTGCCAAAGTCTTTCTTTTCAATAACGAGGATTTGTTTACCCGCTTAAGGGTAAAGCATACTAAAAGCATTGTCACAAATGAGTTGATTGACGCTCAGTGACACAAAAGGCTGCTCACGAAATACACGGAAAAACACTCGATTAGAGCAGTCCCGTTCTATGATCGTTAGCACCTTACTGGTAATTTCACCTTTTAATTTTCCTCACCACGGGACACCGCGTACCCCGGTCACGGTCTACCTGCCTCACATCAGGCCCAGTAACCCCACCACCGCGCCTTCCCTTTCTCCTAATTTTAGAAGATCGGTCTAGGCGCAAGGTTTAACCAATCATTTTATTTTGGAGCTTTTCTCCCACCAATTATTCTCAATCAATCACATCCTCGCTTTGGCATTCTGAGATGTATAAATTAACGTAATCTTTTTGCGTAAAGTCTAATCTGACGAACAATACACAATCTAATCTGACAAGTAACAGTCTCAGTACAACAGTTTAATAGTCCAATCAAGAACAAGTCAAGCTCTTCAGCTTTCGACGAAGTTCAAGGTATCTCTTCATACAAGAGTATACCAGACTCTATTTGATTGTCTCTTCGTGCAAGAGCAATCTTTGATTCAACTCAAAGCTTACGACTTTTTCAAGTCGTTCAAGTCTTTCGAGTCCGTAAAACGTATTCAACTAAACATTTGAATAACGCATCGAAATCAACATTCGACAAGTGACGAACCGATCGATACACGGTTATCTCAGCTTATCGTCACTTAAACATCTAATTAGCTGCTCTACATTAAGTTGACGTGCAGCGTAGCAAGAGCATCTACGTATTTGTAATTTCGTACCGGTGCGACGGCTACACTGTGCGAGTGCTGATATATACAATTCTGCCTTTCCTGAAAAAACCTAGTCAAGAGGACCCCCTTGACAATATGGCCTTTCTTAGCCTTGAGGCAGAACTATCCCTAGGAGGGGGACACGCAGCAGAAGACTGCACATGGCCCACTCAAGCCTTCGCTTTTTGGACTCTTCTAACACATTATAAGTTTAATTTAATACCGATTAATTTTTGAGGGGGCGTGTTAGTTTTTCCTTGTTTTAAATCAATACAAAAATTAATCTTATTTTCGTTGCTAACGGAGATGCCGTTCCTCATTTGTTTTATATGAGAAAGGAGATGATGCACCCCTGTTAAAAATGAGATCATCGGTGCCTCATGTCACCGGCTCTGTGTGCCTTCCTCATTTGTTTTATATGAGAAAGAAGATGACGCACCCCTGTTAAAAATGAGATCATCGGTGCCTCATGTCACCGGCTCTGCGTACCTGGTATAGTTAGTCCTTTCAAGGTATTGAAAACGAGAAATCATTTCCGATGCGTAAAGAATAAAATATCTAATCTAAAGCTGAAGAGTATTTATTCAAAACCCATTTCCCAACAACGTTGCAGTCGAAATAAGGCAGTGCCGTTTTTTAAAAAGACAATTTTCTATAGATTGTAAATTTTCTAGAGGACTTGGATTTGATTGCAGGACGACACTAATTTTCTCTCGAAAGAGCGTTCAGCTAGATCACCTTCAATGACAATTGTCTTATCGTAAGCCTACATGCATTGAAAAAGAGGACCTAGACTTTATGGACTGGTTTTCTGAAAAAAGGACCTTTGTGTGACGTTCTGTAGATCGTATTTACTACATGATGAACGTAACTTGTAGACGTTGCATAATTAGGAAACCGCCACAATTTCTAATTTCCCTCCAAGAAACATCTTGGAGAAGAAATTAACCGAGGAAGGCACCGACCAGGACAGGAGAGATATTTGGACTTTCAACCGCACTACGCTAAGTTTATTCGAACGTTCAGATATATTATTCAGATATATATTTAGCTGAACATTTAGCTGAACATTATTATTATTACAGAGATTATTAACCTTGTTATTATTTCAATATAAAAATTCTGTTTGCAAATAAGGACATTTTAGGTATTGGAGCCACCACATGTTATAAAGAGAGGCAATTGTATACAGAGTGTTCTATAAATGTATATCAATACATCAAGGGGCAAATCTACGCACTAAGCAATTAAAAAATGTCACATGGACAGGTATATCTGATATACCTTAGTTTTCGAGTTATGTATTAACACTCATACCTGATAATTGTAAAATATAGTAGTATACATATAATATAGTAAGAAACATAATGTAATAAAATTATTTATTTAAATAATAAGATTAATTTATATGTAAAGCGAAAGTGGGTAAAATATCACTCCAGAATCTTAAAACATTAGTGAACTTCACTTAGAAATTCACCTATAAAAAATAAAAGATTCATAAATTTACACCATTCCTCTGTATTAGCTTACATGTGTTCACTACTCTCGATATTGAGGGTGATTTTTGGCACTCAATGCTACTTTGAATATTTTCTTTAATTATCCACTACTCGAAAACTGAAGTATATCGGACATATGTTCATATGATATTTTTTGCTTATTTCAGTATATAGATTTATCTCTTGAAGTATTGACATGCATTTATGAAATATGATGTTTATGACTGCACTTTGCATGTACAGTGTTCCGTCGAACAAAGGACAATACGCGAGTATTTCGTTGTCAGTTTATGACGAGTCCGATTCGAGAGGCCTTTTCGTGAACGGACACTTTTATTTTTTTTTATACCGACGGCAAAATATAACCTTCGAAACAATAAGGTGAAAGTTAATTTTTCCTTCGTTCGTAACAGCCTAGTTTCGTCATAAACTCGGTTCCTCCGAAGGGTACATCGATAACGGAACTTTCCCCCTCGACCAGGGAAAACCCAGAAGAAGGACTGCGTCATCGCCGGACATCTAAGTACTTGCGTCCGTACAGGTATCGCCCCACTCTTCCTAAACGAAACACGCTGAGGGCGTACGGAAGGGTGGTCGTCACCTTGAAGAGGCATGTTGATTGGACAATTAGCATTTCGAGCGAACATGTTTCTTCCGATTTCCTCCAAATTGGGGGGAGTCAAGATGACCACGTAGCGTAGAGTCGTCAGAAAGAAATTCTATTCCTACAACAGTCTTCAAAGAGAACAGTTATTCGCAACCGGTCGGCGAAAAGAAACGCAGTCGAAAAGAACATTCGCAATCAGTCGGCGAATACTCATTAGTCCACTCGATCGCAATCAGTCGTGCGAAACGAGTCATATAGAAACCATTCAATTCATTCGTTGAATAGAGACATCGTACGGTCTCAATCTGAGCATCAAGTTTTTAACTATTGTTCCCTGATTAGTTTCTCGGAACAACACGTCACGGGAATCGCGTTCCTTCGAAATCAAGGGTGAATCCGAGACTTACAACCTCGGAAACGGACTACCGCGTGGCAACTCGCGACGCGACAATACATACAGTATAAGCAGTGGCAAAGTTAACTATTTAAGAACTTGAAATTAATACATGTTTTAGCCAAAAAATTGGGACTTCGCACGACTTTCAATATTTTTCATGTTTTTAGTAAAATTTAAAGGATTTAATGATATTTAATAATAATTGTTATTAACTGCTAAGTTTACAATCCATAATATTATAATTATTTCTCAAAAGAGTCTCAACAAACCTTTAATCTTGGACAAAATATTTCCATCGATGAAGGTATGATACCATAACGTAGACTGAATTTTAAAGTTTGTAATACTTCGAACATCCGAAAATCCGAAAAATTTCTTATTCGAATGCTATGCGACTCTATCACGGAATATATTTCGTGCTCCAAAATATATTCAGATGGTGGACGGACCTTAACACTACACCTACCAATCAAAATGACTGGTTTTAAATTTCCATTTAAAATTTTCTCAAAATTATGACTTTGTATTTCAAAAATGTTTGTACAATGAAGATTTTCTTTCAAGTAGATTCTTTCTTCACCGGATGACGTTTTAATTATGCATAATACTGGATATATATCGATAGATATCAAGCAACGAATTAAAAGATGTACTTCGGGTACGAAGGTAATTAACTGTAAGTTTCAAATTATAAGTTATCGAAGACCAGAATTGGCATGAAGACGGTAATTTTAATTTCTTAAAGTTTCGCGTCACTTTCCGAACCAATAAGGGAGGAATTATAAGTTCATAATGGAAAAACTTTCTTGTTGAAATCTGACAGTTAATTTTCAAAGAAAAACGAAACAATGTTATTCACATTCTTTTGTTCAAAATGTACTAAGACTCATAAATTGATGGGAAATTAACATGGTCACACAAACCATGTATTAATTATTCGAAATTTCGGATACAAAATCGAATAATATTATGTATATTATTTTAGTTAAAGACAGTTTAATATCAAGTTCATAATATAATTGAAAAATTCTATTAGTTTTGTGAACATTTAATTGTTAATTTTACAATCTAAAATACCGGAAAATACTTAACTTTTACTTCGTAAATATGGATTGATTTTGTCCGTGTTAGTTACAAAATTTACATGTTTTATTTTACATATTTGTAATAATAATATAGCAAAATCTCAGTAAATCAAATTTCAAGGGAAAAGTTTCATAGGTGTGCGCGTGCGCGCGCGCGCGCGTGTGTGTTTCCGCGATACCTATGCTGTGCCAGTACGTGTGCCGGGATCCCGACCGAGCGCCCGTGTATCAGAGCCGTGCATACGTGGTTGAGCGCGCGATCTCCAGGCGCTCCGATTGGCCAGTGTTTTTCGTTAATAACTCAAAAACGAAGCTTCAAACATTTTAGTAAAGGAAAAGGTTGTTCAGAATCACCTCAGCTACTCCCCATTTCCGGATGTTACACTTGTTCTGGGACACCCTGTATAAATCATCGGACACTTGCACATTTTGAGCAAAATGATTGTTAGAATGTAAATACAATTTTTTATCGCGAGTTTATTGTACACTTTGTTGTATTTATCTATTTTACGATTAAACCTGAATGCAAAATTACAAACATACCTGTATAACGTGAAGATGTTAAGAAAAAGAAGTATTTATTAAATGCAGCTTCAATTCTATACGATGTTATTATATGTACATTTGGTTTGCTTTGACAGTTAAAAATTAACTGAAGAATATATCTGCAGTATTATTAGGTTTTTATACAAAATTTAAGAAGGGGTTTTCACTAAACAGAAACCAACATGGTATTGGGAAACTGCATCATTCGATCATCGTTATGTTTAGTTTGATAGTCCGTATGATCTCAACCAATATTCCTAGAAAATTTCTTAACACTTTGACGTGCGCACGTGTTGTGGAAAATTTTTCGTCTGTCGTTGGTATTTCGCGTGATCATTCATATTGTAATTACAATGCATCGTATTTGTTATCGCGTCACAGCGTCGACGAATATTTCCGCGACGATAGTATGACGCGGACTTCGAACTGGTTTCCGTTTGGTGGATTCCAGTGAAGTCTTTCGAAGTATGCAATTGGATAGTGGACTGTATGAATTTTTGGTTGTATCAAACACTATATTGAACTACGATATAGATTTATTATAACTAGTTAACGTGATATGTACAATATTTGTATTTGTGTCGAATGTATAACGAAAAGTTTGCTGTGTTACGAAAGAATCTCATCCTGAGTGTCTGTGCGTGTCAATTTATAAATTCTGTGTGTGTTCTGATTTGCTGTCTAAATGTGTAGTGGAGGTGGTCGAGATGTGTCCATTGGTGTTTCAATATTCTGGGGGTGGCTGAGGTGTCGAGAAGGTAGGGAGATTGTTGCTAAAAAATGTTTGTTATATTGTAGGGAATCCCTACTGTTTCCTGGTCGGTCACGAAGTTGGCCGCTTCTGGTAGCCAGATGGGAGGGTTTCGGTAATTTGCTGTTAGAAATAAAATTTGCAGGCCGTGTCGTCTAATCTCTCGCCTTGCCTGCCTTGAAGGGTTTTATGACCGAACAGTATTAAAACGTGAAAATTTTAATAACTCTTGCTTAATTCTGTCACCCGATTTACACGAAATCCTGAAGATAACGTATAAATAAATATAAGCATTTTTATTACAATAGAAATATTTTTACGAGGCATCAACCTGGTGCCATCGGACGGCATAGTGTTAAAAAATGTTCAAGTATTGGTTATTGTTGTAGAAGAAGAACATACTGTTCCAGAAATTGCGGTAAAAACTAGAAATTCGGAGTCCGAATTCTAATTTTATTAAATGTCCGATAACTTATGGACAGGAATGTACGTCATATATTTCTGCACTTGACGTGTAGCCGTTTCTGCAGATCCAACTTTTATCAGTTTCTCAACTTGAAAAAAAGTCTAATATTTGTCAAAGCACATTTTGAAAATATCAAGTTTTTTTAAAAAGAGCAACTATTTTAACTAAGACATGTAACTTTGGACCTAAAATTTCTAAAGTTAAAAAAAAACGTACAAATCAACTGTGAGACGAGGTTGGAAAATATATTTTCCTATATATTTCTAGGTATACGAAACAGCCTGCGCACTCCGTTGGTGTCTTGAACGAGGGAGGAGAAACAAAATGAAAAGAAAACAGGAGAGCCTGGCACGAAAGTAGTCAGTCTGAAGACGACCCAACGAAAGATGGAGCAGTTCGAGAAGCTTAATGGGAATGCTGGCGTGAGGAATTTGCATAGCAAACGGGGTTTTCGGGCCGGGGAATTGTGCCAAGAGGGCCACTGCAGAGGGTAGAGAGGACTAACCAATCTCTAGTGTACCATTTCGCGAAATTAATCGCGCACGCTTACGAAAGAAACGAACGTCCGGCTACTGTACCTCCAGATTCTCAGCTTGAAAAATAATTAGTTCAACAACCGAAACGCTTTCACCTTTGAAACTTTTATAATGTATAGGGTATTTCTTACGGGCAGACGAACTAACCCGGGCACGGAGGTACCCCTTAGACGCCTTTTTAAGAAGACGAATTATCGGACGGGAAACCGTTCTCGTCCATCAAAGAACTTTCGCCCCGTGTGCCATTCAACAAGATTGAAACGTACTCTAGAAGATCTTGACAATACACCGTTATCGGAGAAAAGATGTCGAAGGCATCGAAGAAAAACTTTGTACAACGGAGGGAACGTTATGTGTTCAAGGTGAAACGCAAGGGGAAATTCGTGATTTTGGTATAAGCCACGCTGACGATTAACAAGGGAAACCCCCCTGGTGACCAACACATGTCGATTTTCATGAAAATTTGCATAAATGTTAGAATTTAACACATTGCCGACCGATTAGAGATATCACCCCATATTACAAAAAGAATGAATATGCTTGATATTATACATATATATGATGGGCGCTGGAAAGAAATCTATTATTTTTGGTGTCAACAAAAAACTTTATTTCATATAAATTTTTAAATATTAATTCAAAACATAATTTCCTTCTTTTTTTTTAGGACAGCTTCCCATCTAAGGATTCATTTTTCAAATCCATTTTTAAAAAAATGTACAGGTTTTAAATTAAACAATTTATCGAGATGGTTTTGTGCTTCCGTTAAATTTTGAAATTTTTAGTTAGGAATAGACTATTTCAGAGACTTAAGGAGGTGATATACTGTAGGTGCTAGACCAGCTGAATAAGAAGGATGAGAACTTCCTAGTTTAACTTATGAATTTTTTCGTGGTAGTCGATGACCGTATGTGCCTAATATGTACTTTGTCAACAACGGACTTTGATATTTTAGGGCTTAAGGTTAAATTACAGTTATGTCCTGAAAAATAAAGTTAATGAGCATTAACAGAAAACAAACCACTGCAGCTTACACGTTAGTTTCATTTGTATTGTGGCGACCCTTCTGTCCACCACCGCTAGAGGGACAGACGACACAGGAGACCATTCTCGCTAGCGCTCCCGAGAGGTCCTATTTGTATATATACACCTTCTAACCTAACTCCCTCAGTTCCCCGCGTCTAAGGCACGGGTCTCCTAGCATGCCTTACTGATGAGTCCACTAGGAGGCCCAGGACGGAAACGCAACCTTTCCTTTTCCTCCGATCCTCTCTATCAATCCTCCGCCTTCTATCCTCTGTCAACATAACAGCCCACAACTGGTGAGGACTTCGCGCAAACATTGCGCGGAAAAAACATTTTTTCAACCATTGATCTGGTTCGGGTGTACAACCAGATCCCCGTAGCGACCGAAGATATCCCAAAGACCGCGATCACTACCCCTTTCGGCCTCTTTGAATTTCCGTACATGACATTTGGTCTCCGTAATGCCGCTCAGACGTTCCAGCGGTTCATCGATGAGGTGTTACGGGGGCTAGATTTTTGTTTCGCATACATCGATGATATTTTAGTAGCGTCTACTAGCTCAGTGGCCGAGCAGTTAGAACATCTAGACATCCTATTCAAATCGGATAGAGAAATATAGTTTGTCATCAATCCGGGTAAGTGTGTCTTTGGGAGATCGGAAGTCAAATTTCTCGGTTATACGGTCTCGGAGGCAGTTACGCGGCCGACCACAGAAAAGGTTAAAACCAGTTGTGGGCTGTTATGTTGACGGAGGATAGAAGGCGGAGGATTAATAGAGAGGATCGGAGGAAAAGGAAAGGTTGCGTTTCGTCCTGGGCCTCCTAGTGGACTCGTCAGTAAGGCATGCTAGGAGACCCGTGCCTTAGACGCGGGAAACTGAGGGAGTTAGGTTAGAAGGTGTATATATACAAACAGGACCTCTCGGGAGCGCTAGCAAGAATGGTCTTGTGGCGGATTCCCTGGTGGTATTGAATCCTCGTACTGGAATATCTGAGGATCAGGATCTGGTAACAACAATGGCTAAACCTTTTTCTTGCCGAGCGTCTTTATTTTTCCGTGTTCACGTTGGGAGAGCTTTCTATTAACTGGACTGTATTCTGTTCTTTTTTACAACCTGGCGTACAAAAAATATAAATCCCTATGTAGGGGATTTTGTCTATAGGGTAAACTTTGTTTACTAGGGATCAGTAGATGGCGTGCGTGCGGTGTTCATGGCGGTACGCCATATCACTTTCCCCCGAGAATTGTACTACATCTTTTTAAAACAAGAAAAGAAAAAAAAATTATTAATATTAAATGTTGAATTTGACTGTTTTGGGTCCCTGGTACGTTCGTAAGGGTGGATTTGTATGTTCTTCAGTGTTTTCTACAAATGCTGGTTTTAAACGTTCCGTTGTGATGTTGGTGTGTTTTCCTTTGTAGTCTATTTTAAAAATTCGGTCTGTGATCCTTTCCAAAACGGCAAAAGGTCCTTCGTATGGGGATTCTAAAGGTCTTCTAACTGCATCTACTCGTACAAAAACGTGTGTACACTCGTACAACGATTTATGTACGAATAGTTTGTGTTTGATGTGCTGAGCAGTTGGTTGGTGTTGGCCGTATTTTTCGTATGTGTTCCCGAAATTTTTCAATGAAGACTTGCGGGTTGTTAGGCGGTTCTTCTTCCAAGAAGAATTCTCCTGGAAGCCTTAGAGCTGTTCTGTACAGCATTTCTGCTGCGGTGGCTTTAATGTCTTCTTTGTAGCTAGTTCTTAAACCTAATAAAACTGTTGGTAGAATTTTTACCCAGTCTGCATTGTTGTGGCATGCTATTGCTGTCTTTAGTGACCGGTGCCACCTTTCTATTAGGCCGTTAGCTGCTGGGTGGTATGAGGAAGTTCTGGTTCTAGAACATCCAACCAGCTGCGTTAACGAGTTGAATAGCTGGGATTTCAAATTGGGTGTCCTGGTCTGACGTTATGGTTAAGGGTGCTCCGAATCTGGCTATCCATGTTGTATACAAGGTTGTTGCTATTGTGTCGGCAGTGATGTCTTTAATTGGTGCAGCTTCTGGACACCTTGTAAAACGGTCTATCATGGTTAGACAGTATGTGAATCCTTGCGAGTTGGGAAGTGGTCCTATTAAATCGATATGGATGTGGTCAAAGCGTCCTTTTGGAGTATCTATTTGGTTTGGGATGTTTTTAATGTGACGTTGAATTTTATTCTTTTGGCAAGTGATACACGTTCTGGTCCATTCCTTGATTTGTGCATTCATCCTTGGTCAAATGAAGTTTTTCGCTATTGCCTTCTTGGTGCTTCTACCACTGGGGTGTGCGAGGTTATGTGTTGCAGCAAAGATTTTTCTTCTTAGTGTAGCTGGTACATATGGGCGGATGTTGTTTCCTGCCATGTCGCAATATATGTTTTTGTGTGAGTTTTCCACTGCTATTTTGTGCAGCTTTACTGGATGAGTGGGCTCTTGTATGATCGTCCGGAGTTCTTCATCTTCTGCTTGTTCTCTGATGAGCTCGTCAGTTGAAACTAACACGGGCATTTCCACTTCTTCTATGCGTGATAGTGCATCTGCGATTTGATTGTCATGTCCTGTAATATGTGTTATTTTGGTACTAAATTGTCCAATGTATTCTAGATGTCTTGTCTGTCTGGGTATGGCTTTTTCTGTGCTTTGAAGGAAGGCTTGTGTGAGTGGTTTGTGGTCTGTTCGTATGATGGGTTCTTTTCCTTCGACTAGGTGCCTAAAAAATTTGAGACTTTTATAAATTGCTAGTAATTCTCTGTCATATGTGCTATAACGGAGCTGTGCTTTTTCCAATTTCCTAAAAAAAAAACCTAGTGGCCGCCAATTTCGGTTATGTTCTTGCTGTTCTAAAACAGCTCCGATTGCCTTGTCTGAGGCGTCGGTTGTGAGTCTTAATTGGGCTTCTTCTTTCGGATATTGTAGGAGTGATGCATTTGCTAACTGTTCTTTGCTTTTGGTAAAAGCTTCTTCCGTCTCTGGTGTCCACTTGACTGGTCTCTTGTATCTCTTTTTTGTGCCTATTAATAAGGCGTTCAGCGGAATGTGGGTTTGTGCTGCTCCAGCTACGAATCTTCTGTAAAAATTTAAGATTCCTAAATACCTTCTTAGTTCTGCTATTGTATTTGGTTTTGGATACTCTTGGACGGCTTTGACTCGGTCGGCTAAAGGTGCGATTCTTTCGTTTTTTATTTCGTAGCCTAAATACTTTACAGACTCTTGAGCAAAAACGCATTTTTCTAGGTTTAGGGTTAATCCATACTGTTGTAATCTTGCAAATACTGTGCGTAAGTGATGGTGGTGTTCTTCTAATGTGGTTGATGCTATGAGGATGTCGTCTACGTAACAGTGACAGCAGGTTAGTCCTTTGAGTACTGTATCCATGAATCTTTGGAATGACTGGGCAGCGTTGCACAGTCCGAATGGCATTACCAGAAATTCGAATAACCCAAAGGGTGTGATGACAGCTGTTTTATGGCGGTCTTCAAGCGCAACTGGTATTTGGTGGTATGCGCGTGAAAGGTCTAAGACTGTATACACTTTGGTACCATGAAGGTGATGAACCATATCGTGTATGTGTGGTAGTGGGTATCGGTCTGGCTGTGTGGTGTGGTTTAATCTGCGGTAGTCACCGCAAGGTCTCCACTCGCCTGTTTTCTTCCTTACCATGTGTAAGGGACTGGCCCATTGGCTTTGGGAAGGTTGACAGATACCCAGTCTCATCATTTCTTCGAATTCTGCTTTGGCAGCTTTTAGTCTGTCAGAAGGAAGGCGGCGTGCTCGTTCTGCAATGGGTGGACGTCTTGTGACGATGTGGTGTTGCACTCCATGTCTATGTGATATCCTTGGAGTTTGCCTAGTTATTTCTGCGAATTCCTTCAATAGTATTTTGAAGCGGTTGTCTTTGCCTATGGTGGTTATTGTTGAGTGTGTTGAATTTGTTATTTCTCCAACTGAAAAAAGGTGTGTTTGGCCATCGACCAGGCGTTTGTTTTTTATGTCGACTAAAAGGTTGAAATGACCTAGGAAATCGGCTCCTAAGATGGCTTTGGTTGTCCTTGCGATGATGAATCGCCAGGGGAACTGTCTTCTTAGACCTAGGTCGGCTTGCAATAGTTTTTCACCGTACGTGTCGATTGCGGTTCCATTTGCTGCGTAAAGTTTAAAATCGCCGTTTACAGTGCGGTTGTCACGTGGGGAATTTGGCAAAACTGATACGTCAGCTCCCGTATCTACCAAAAATCTCACGCCTGTTTGTTTATCATAAATTATTAGGCGATTTTGTTTGCTTCTTCCGTCCTGCAGCGCCTGGATCTGGGACGGGGTGTTTAGTTTTCCTGTACGTTATTGTTGTGGGGTCTTCGGTCCGCTCCTTTCCATACGCAGGGTGGTCTGCATTTCCAGGACTCTGCTCCGAATTTTCTGTGGAAGTAGCATAGTTCATCGCTTCTGCTTCTGGATCCGCAGTTGGATCTCGGTCTTCTGAAATTCGGAGTACGAGATCGTCTTCGGCCTCTATAATCCGAGCGGATTATGGACTCTAGTTGAGCGATCCGTCTCGTCAGTTCCGCAATTTCTGCGGAAGCGGACGCGTATGGTCGGCCATCTTGGTGTGGTCGGTCATCTTGGCGTAGTCGGTCATCTTGGCGTGGTCGGCCATCTTCCCTTGTGTGTGGCGTCGCTTCTGTGATCGCCGCCATATCAAACTGCGTTGATCGCTTCATAGTTTTATCGGCGAGTTTGGCTAGTTTTTCTAATGGAGCCTCTTCCACAACGGCTAGAATCTCTTGGGCTCTTATTGGTAGTCTTTGGAGCCATAGGGTTCGTAGGGCATTCTCTGAGACGTTCCTACCTGTTAGGAGCGTCATTTACCGTAGGAGTTCCGAAGGCCTCTTATTTTGCAGTTCAACTCCTGATAAGAGACGTCTAAGTTGCGTTTCCTCCGATGCGGCTAGGCGTGTGATGAGAGCGTCTTTTATTTCTTTATAGGAGTCGCTCGAAGGGGGTGCCGCCATTACGTCAGCAACCACCTTCATGATTGTCGTGTCCAGGTGCCTAATGACTGCGGCACATTTTACTGCATCTGCTTTAACATTGTACGCAGCGAACTCTCGTTCAAGCATAGCGAACCATAAGTTTGGCTCGTCCTTCCAAAAATTGGGAAGTCTTACACTACGGAATTCACTCGCTTCGACCTCCATCTTGATGGCGTCCCTGTCGAAGGTTGTGCCGGCTTCTTGATTAGCCATTTTTTTCTTTTTTTTCTTGATCCCGGGTTTCGGCACCAATTTATGTGGCGGATTTCCTGGTGGTATTGAATCCTCGTACTGGAATATCTGAGGATCAGGATCTGGTAACAACAATGACTAAACCTTTTTCTTGCCGAGCGTCTTTATTTTTCCGTGTTCACGTTGGGAGAGTTTTCTATTAACTGGACTGTATTCTGTTCTTTTTTACAACCTGGCGTACAAAAAATATAAATCCCTATGTAGGGGATTTTGTCTATAGGGTAAACTTCGTTTACTAGGGATCAGTAGATGGCGTGCGTGCGGTGTTCATGGCGGTACGCCATAGTCTCCTGTGACGTCTGTCCCTCTAGCGGTGGTGGACAGAAGGGTCGCCACAGTATAAATGATATGAAATATTAGATAACTATTATTTTATTATTTCAATTTACTTGCACGCTTTATGGGTACTTAAATGTAAGAATTAGTAATCATCCACAGGGAAACAGTGAAAATCATCCATAAAGTTGAATGCAATAACATTTAAGCTGATATCTTGAACATTATTAGAGACAGAGGAACAGCGTACATCGACGAATTTTATATTTTTCAACGTCCAATTTGTAAGCGTCGTTCGCGAAAAATGTGCGCGCTCGGTAATGTATTAACAGTTAGATTATCATCTAAATTTCTCCGCGCATTTAAAGGAAAAGTTATCATCCGTGAGACAACACGTTAAAGGACCTTTTCTTCTTTTACCCAATTCGAATTTGTCAATAAGAGTGAAATTTTTTATATTTAAGAGGGTATACATCCTAATCTTCTACACCGTTGACCATTATTTGGAGAGCTATATAGAGTGTTTCATGAATGAATATTAACCTTTTAATAGTTACCTCCGTAGTATTATGTTTCTTGCGTACAGTCTCAAAATCCCACCTACGTAATATTATGTTCAACAGAAACGTAACAGTCTTCCACGAATTAAGTTTCAGTATCCGAAGAAAAAAACAAACTAGCAAGATTGTATGTTGTTTGCTCAAAAAGTAGAGATTCCAAAGGCAAGAAAGTTAGACGAGAATTACGGTATCAATGTAACGAATGTGATGTTAAATTGTGTAGCTGCATGTTTCAAGAAATACCACAATTTGAAAGACTTCTAATTTTTATGACATCCAGTTTTGGAAATTCAGTTTATACATTAATTATTGTATTGGAATTTTCTTGCTTTTTTTTCATTTTTTTCTACCATGTACGAACGTAATATTATCCGTCCGTAACGGAACAATATGTTCGTTTCCTTTTCGTACGGCGCGGATTATGACACGATCGCTGTTTCGTCTGTAATGGAACAATACGTTCGGTTCCTTTTCGGACAGCGCGGTTTATAACACGATCGTGAAGATTAGTTATTTTAGAGAACACATTAGCTGTTGTTCGACTTTTTTGCGTATTTCTCGTCAAGAGAAATTAGTTTTTTCAACGTATGTACGTAGAATTTAATTTTGTATTCTCAATAGCCGAGGACAAGTTATAAAAACGAAAATTTTCTAAGGGTCAATTCTGTTCAGAGTTTCAACCATTGCGAGAACCGTTAGAATAAGAACCAGTGGAAATTCCACGCCGTTACCAAATTCATCGGCGCATCGCGTGTCCGTGAAGATATCTTCCCCCTTTTTCCAGGAAAAGCGTGCTAAGAACGCACCGGAAGGGTGATTACGATATCTGTCAAACACGTTGTTTGGTAATTACTAATTTTTCGGGGTGACCAATCAGTTTCTGTATTCCTTATGTTCTGTATTCTTTAGTTTTCGAGTTATAAATGATTAAAGAAAATGTTCGATTAGACAATTTTCCAATAAACTTTTTCTTTTGGGGACTTTTAAAAACTATTGTATTATGTATGCAATGCAAGTAAATAATGCATATGATCTGTGAGAAAAGATACAAATGGATTGGGGGCTATATGCAGTGGCGTGTGTTGATTTTCTTCAATTATACATAACTCGAAACCTAAGATATATAATCACATTTCCATATCACATTTTTTACTCGTTTCAGTGTGCAGATTTACCCCCTAAAGTACTGACATGCATGTACGAAACTCGTACAATTAGATTACTACTTAAATTTCTTTTTACGCTACATCGTTTAAAAATCGTATTTTCTTTGAATTTAGGTATATGAGAAAAAAGTAATATATGTATGTATATCGTGACGAATTAAAAAGTAATATATTTCTAAGTGACGTTCACTGAAAATATGGGCGGTTGGCGATATGTTAAAATTCTCGAGTCATATTTTACCCATTTTCGCTTTATATTTAAATTAATATTATTATATAAATAAATAATTTTATTATATTATATGTATAATACTATGTTTTACAATTATCACGTATGAAACGTGCCTATTCACGTGACATTTTTCATTCATTTGAATGTATAGATTTACCTCTTGAAGTACATTATGTAAAATAAGTACCCGGAATTTGTAAATAAAACTCAAATTGTGTACTTAATCATCCAAATTTATTTTGTCGCCTTCAAAGTAGGCCCCATCAGAAGCTATGCACATACGCCAACGCTTCTCCCAGTCTTCAAAACACTTTTTAAACGCTGAAGAAGGTAGCGCCTTCAGCTCCTTCTGCGAATTTTCTTTTATGGCCTCTATCGACTCAAAACGCCTTCCCCGAAGGGGTAATTTGAGTTTCGGAAATAAGAAAAAATCGCAGGGGGCCATATCTGGTGAATACGGCGCTTGTTCGATCACATTTGTTGAGTTTTTGGCCAAAAATTCGCGTACCAAGATCGATGTGTGCGACGGAGCATTATCATGGTGCAGGATCCAAGAATTGTTTTTCCACACATCTGGCCGTTTCCGACGAATATTTTCACGCAAGCGTCTCATGACGCTCAAATAATATTCTTTATTTACTGTTTGTCCATTTGGAAGGAATTCCGAATGAACAACACCACGATAATCAAAGAAAACAGTGAGCATGACCTTAATTTTCGAGCGACTTTGACGCGGTTTTTTAGGGTTTGGTTCATTTTCTAAGCGATATTCCGAAGATTGTCGACTTGTTTGCATATCGTACTCATAAACCCATGTTTCGTCACCGGTTATGATGCGTTTCATGAAGGTAAAGTCACTAGAAACTCGTGAAATCATGTCTTCAGCAACTGCTTTTCGATGTTCTTTTTGCAGAAAATTCAGCTCCTTCGGAACAAGCCGTGCAGCGACGCGTCTCATGCCCAAAACTTCAGTTAAAATGCTATGCACGGACATGTGAGACATTTCCACTTCATGAGCCACCTCTCTAACACTCAGGCGACGATTATCGATGACCATTTTTTTTATTTTTTCGATGTTTTCGTCAGTCGAAACCGTTGACGGTCGGCCGGCACGCGGCAAATCTTGCACTTCTTCTCGGCCCTCTTTAAATGCCTTGTACCATTCGTATGTTTGCGTTTTTGATAGGCACGACTTACCATACGCTTTCTGTAACATTTTTAACGCTTCGGCACAAGAAATTTCGTTAGAAACGCAAAATTTAAGGCAAATTCTTTGCTCGGCAGTTCTTTCCATCGCAAAAATCGCAGAGCACACTCGAGATCGACTGGTATAAATAACTGCCGTGAACAGACTGGTTGTCATATTGCGATCAAATTTAGCGTAGCAACTGAATACAATGTTGCCTACTTCCACACAAAAATTTGTTTCAATACATGCACTGTGCGATTTGAAAGTGAGAAATTCCGGGAACTTATTTTACACAATGTATTAGCATACATTTATGAAATACCCTTCACATGTCAACACTTATAAAGTTACAACAGTTTGAAAACAAAACCCTTAATTAGAAACACTATTACGTCACTGAAAAACAAAAGAGTACCACCTACTGCGAAAAAATGATATTACTCATTGGTCAACCTCGTACATTACCGCAGAATACAATCATAATTATTGTACAGTAACACAGCCGAGCTATGTTGATGCTTTACGAAAACGAATCATTGCTTACCGAGATTTAAAGCAAATGTTAATGAATGTTTAATTCGTTATTAGCCTAAAACTAAGAGGCAAATTGCTCGCTAAATATAATCCAGCTGCCAATCAAGAAAATTTCCACTGAAAGCTGCGTCTCGAAATTAATCTCGACGCATTGTTTCATTGAGCAGACTTCAGGGAGGTGTGGAGGATGAAGGCAGGAGAACGACGACGAATTGCCGAATTCGTAGCTTTGGCCATTTCCGAGTTCGCGGGTGGAGTTATTAATTTTCGCGGACCTAAATGCTCATGGAAAAGAAGACAGAAAAAGAAAAACGAAACATCGGGTTACGATACACGAGTCGCTGCATTTTTCAAGATGCTTGACCCGGTTTCTGAGGTGAAGCTAGACAATCAATCTGTACGTGATTTTGATACCGTTGTTAAGGGACCTTTCTAGTACAATGGCTGATAGAAACTTCAGTTTTTTTCGGGAATTTTAAAAGGAATTAGATTATACATATCCTTCATATACATATCCTTCTACAAATTTCTAAATTTATTCTATAACCTTTTAAGAATACAGAAGTTTTTTGTAAGTGAAAATATTCATTTACTGGGGAATAAGGTCACGTCGTAGAAAAATATCTTCGTAGATGGCAAACTTGATATTAAATTTTTTACTTACCTGAAATACAAAATGCAAACGGATTGTTGATCTGTAGAAGTGTCTAATGAATTTTTCGATTTTAACAAAGAAAACTGATCATTTTATCGATTCCAAAAGTTGAATTTTTCAAATATTTACAAAATTCTAGTTTGAATAACGAAGTTGAGCATACTTGATAAATTTGTCGTGGTTCGAACTTCTAATTTTTTTTAATAATCACATGTACCTGTTTTAAGAAAAACGCGTTTAAAGTTTCAATTTTACGGCTTGTGGCTCTGTCGCTACATTTTAAACCAATTTTGAAGTATGTCACTTCTACTGTCTCAGCTGCAAATAAACCTGCTATCGTTTATTTGTTTCCGACACCATGAACAGACGCTGATCGAGAGTTATCAGTGTTTATTGAAAAAGTACCTGCATAAGTAAATATTTTTTCTTAAAGGTTTGATGTTTTCACTTTTTATACAGTTACAGTAGAATCGATGTTAAATGATTATTTTAAAATTTATTTATTAGACGACCTATTGAAATAGTAATTTTTTACACATAAATAATTTAAGGTTTTGTAGAGTAGTGAAGTCAAAATGATCGTTCGAGGTTAATTTTATAAATCTACGTGGACAAAGTTAAAATGGTAATGTTTGAGGAATGATCCCAAATTATTGAAGTTTTAAAAATACATACTGTAAAATATCTAACTTCATTAGACTTGTTTATTTATTGAACTGTGCTTAAGTTTACTTATCTAAAGTTTATTATCCTTAATATTGGGGCCAGACATAGTCTTATGATTTTACAAAAGATATTAAAACTAAAAACTCTCAAAAATAGCATAAATGGTCATCTGTACCATAAAGTCGAATCCTAACAGTTATATTTGCGTCGCAACATTACTTAAAATCAAATACTGAACAAATAGTCCTACCATTCTTGGTCTCCTTTGTATATTTAACTGTATTCATCTTACGAAAATCAATAGATGGTCAATGAAACGGTGAGCTGATTACCTTCCGCGATTGAACGGTGTAATTGCTACACTAGGTGACTTGGTAATGAAGTGACAGGCGAAATTGGACAAGCTTCTATTCAGAAGAAATCGATCTGCTGCTTGGTCAAAGCTTGCATTGGGATAAGCGACAAAAAGAGCCCCATCGAGGTACTCCTTTACGACGTGAAATTAACGCATCGCAAAAGAAGCGGTCTGTAAGTCGACAATAATTTAAAAGCTTTCTTCCTGGAACTCGTATGGAGGCCGAACTGGAAATGGGATCTCGCCTGAAAAGAGATAAGGGAAAATGCGTTCACCTTATGTCCCTTTTTTCCCCTTTTGTTCCTTTCTCTTTCTATCTATCCAGTCTCTTTTCTTTCCTTCTTTCCATCCTGTTCTTTTTCTTTTTTTTTTTTCACGCGAGCTTTCGGCTTGGACTATTCCGTGCTTTTCCAGATTCGATCGGCTCCATCTCGAGCGGGAGCCTTTAATTGCCTCACCCTGAACAGTTTCCTTCTTTCTTCTCAACGAAATCGATGATGTCTGCATTTCTGGGTCTGCTCGGCCAATGAAATTGAACCTTTTCGCTCGTGGTTTATCATCTATCTAAGAGAAACCTTCGGTTTAGACTATTCTGCAAATGAGTCGATCGTGTTCCGGGAAATTGGTCCATCGTGATCTGCAGCGGACGTAAATATTTTCTTCTCTTTTTTTTTCTTTTCTGGCAGAATTTATGACGAACCTAATAAGAATGTGAAATTTTTGTTGAAAATAATATCTTTATCGAACGATTCGAGATAAAATAACTTCGTTTTTGTTCTTTTAAAATTTTCATTATTCGCGGTGTGTAAGTTTGAAAAAAAAAAAAAACAGACAGACTTTTATGTTTAAAAGAAAGAACCGATAAAAATGAAACTCCTATGTAACCGTACTGAACATGAATACCTTCTCTCGGGATATTTCTTGACCGCAAAGATAAAAAAAATCGTCACTATAGCACTATCGTACCTAACACAGAAACTTTGGTAACCCGAAAATTCCGATATTTTTGAAATTTTGCAGGTTTGTAGCGGACCCCAAGAGAAGAATCATGCAATATTTTTGGCCCTTTCTCAGGTCTTCGAGGTAAAAGGAAGATAAGCGTTACTTTATTTCTGCATATATCTTTAAAACTACATTAGATATAAAAAATGTTTATCATAAAAATTGTATGATTTTTAATGCCTCACAAGACGATACAATTAACTTAACCTTTTAGCTGGAGATGACGAGATAATTCGTCATTGTTTCAGTAGTATATAGAACGCAGTAGTTTATTTAGTGAGAAATTACTCAGTCTTAATTGTACTGCTATGCTTTTATCGAATATAAAATACGCCATATTCACATTTCTGAAAACCGAAATAATGAAACTACCTATAATCTTTATTGATTTTTAATTACAAGCTGCAGAAACTCAGTTTTCATTCGTGAGGTCAACCCAGTTAACAGGTTAATAAAAATTGTTTGCTTAAATAAAAAATTTCCATTTACCACCGTTATTGTGAAAAATTTTGAATTTTCTGTCATATCGAAAAGTATGTCAAATAAATGCGGATAAATATGTTAAACTTATCGGATAATGTAATATTTAAATAATTTTAATCTATACATGTTTTTGTGCAGTCGTCGCTGTACTTCGAATGATGCGTTATCATTTATCAAGTATGTGTGCCAACCCGTAGTATATTTTTACCGCACGACGAACAAAGATATTTGTTCCCTTATTGTTAAATGTATGAAATTTTAACAAAATTTTGTTATTCTTTATCATTGGTTAGCAGGATGTAAGAATATATTAAAATTAGTATTATAGAGATTATCAGTCGGGTGTAAGATGTAAACTATGTTTTATAATTATGCGTACAATGCACATAAACATACATTGTAAACATTTTTTTAATATCTACTATAGCTTTAAAGGTATACAGGGAAATAGGATAACATTTATCTGCAGTGCTGTCGAAGAATTGAACAAAGGCCAACAAAAAAATTGCCCGATACTTCTCTTGAGATTTCCTACAAACCTGCAAAATTTAAAAAAAGAAAATCAAAATGTTTGGGTTACAGAAGTTTCCTTGTTAACAGGAAATAACGTATCTACAGTAAATGGTAGGAGTCAGCATCCTTCAGAAAGCTCAGAACCTTTTTACACGAATTTGCTCATCGTAACATGTTTAATGAATTTGGCAAGTCATGTTAATCGTTCTTCCTCACTGTGCACTGGATCAAAATTTCTTCGTACAATCCTGACCATAGTTTCAAGTTCTTATCTGTCTGTATTTCTGTCAATTAACTTGTTTGATAACTAAATACTTGTTTACTTTTCAGATTTTAGCCTGGCCGATTTCCGACCTCGCTATATTGTGGCCTGGATTATACTTTTTATATTTGCGATCATTTTTAATGTAATAATTCACTCTATATATTCAAATTATTTTTAATATATTTAGTTTGGAGAAATGATTTTTATATATATTATTATATATTTTACGTACATGGTTATATTTGAGATTATTTTTAATATAATATTCGGTTTAAAGAAATTTATTTATATATATTATTATAAATTTCGATGTAATGAAAATGAAGAAATACTTTTGTATAAACAAGTGAATATAGCGTTTACTCAAGACAAATGAAATTTTAGATCTCTGGAAGAAGAATGAGTAAAGGCAAGCCTAATAAATATGTAGATATACGAAATGTATGAAAAGACGTACATATATACGAATGCTCCCTTTACATACTTTGACTAATATAAGTTATGAGAAAGTGTTCATTGTAACATAAAAGCAACCGCTATATAAACGAAGATGAAAGAAGTAACTGCGAGGTTCATAAAAGAGGGGAAAGTATAATGCAATCGTGCAGAACATGACTTCATTTTTTTCGAAAATACTTCTCAACTGACGCACGTCACTGAAATTTTTCTTTCTTACAATGCAAATACAAATGTTATGTCAAAGTAGCAGAAGTCTTTCTTCAGCAGAAGAAAATGAAAAAAAAAAAGATAGCTGCATAAAATATAAATGTAAAACGTGAGTATACATACTGTCTCGAAAGCAATTTTCAGGTACGAAGGTTACGAAGGTTACGAAGAAATTTATTTCTTGATATTGAGAGAACTTTTCGAAGGACGTAAGTTGCTATGAAAAGCATTGACAAAAAGGGAAACTTAATTTAATACATATAAACTTCCGTATAACGAGAATTTCTATAACACTCTAAAAATATTATTGACAACTACTTTTATATAAAACGATCTCTTAAATGCAGAGGGTTAATATACGCAAGTATAGTTTATATCAAGATGAGTTCAACAATTACAGTCACTCAAGGCGAAATATAATTCAGTTTTTTGACATTAACAGAAGTATTCTAGTCATTGTATGGTAATTATCTTTTCGTTCAATTTTATCATCACCCACTGTTTCGTAGCATTGGGCTATTATTGATTTCTGCCTGTTCATAAAGCTTCGTATTTATGTTGGGTCAAAAGACTTGAAGAAATAATGTGCAACAATTTTTGTTACAAACACGCTATATTAACCCAGACAATAAACATTTATTACATTGTCAAGATAACAGAAACAAACATATTAATAATAGAAATAAACAATTATATTATAAATTTTTGATAATGACAAATGTTCTTAAAGAATATTAGTTCAGTGCAAAAGTTCGTGTCCGATTCCAATAGATGACACTAAGTTATTTGTTTGTAAGTGATACTTGCTGCACGTGCAAATTCCATAGCAGATACAAAGAGCGATATTCAATTATTTCCTTAGTAGACTTTTGTGTTTTGTCAGTTTTTATGTTATAAGAAAAGGTTTTGAAAATGCGTGAAGGAAAGATTCATTTACATTATGTTATACTTTATGAATTCCGGAAAGGTGTTTAGGCGTATCCTGTAGTTGGGTTTATGACATGGTGTCGAGAGATTGTGCGTTGCAGGCAACGACTTTTGTTCGACGTAAACAAAGAGTGTTTACTGCGTTGCTTGCAACCAGCTCTAGGACTCCGGATGTCATAAATCCCAGAATCCCCAAAGGGCTAAAGTGAAAGAGACTTCGTATTTCGTATCGTCGGCAATGGACCATTTCGGGATGACGAAGTCCAGGGCCCGCGGATGTTTCACAGGATTCCATGAACCCGTCCACCCAACACCCTCTCCAGTCGTTGTGTACCCCTCCTTAAAGACAGCGCACTAAGAGCGAATTGGGAGGAGGTACAAATAAACTAGAAAAAAACTGCTTGGCAAAATCAAATTTTGGAAAAACCAATCTGCTTCATCGTTTCCTCATCCGAAGCTTTTGTATTACTGCGCCCGCGGAGACTCCCGGCAGATACTTTTGAACTTTAGAATACTTAGATACTTTTGAACATGCAACATAGAAACTTTGAAAACTTTGACTTAGATACATTGATTATTTGCTATACTTTGCAAAACATTGTCCGGAATTTATACTTCAAAAATACAGTTCACTTGCAAATCATTTCCAATCCACTAGTCGACATATCACGTGCAAATTAAACGGGTTTGAAAGGGCTGCCGGTCAGGACCCTAACAGGTGTAACGATGGGAATTGCTGTAAGAAACATTCAGGACACACCAGCTCTTTATATAGTACAAAAATGGTTTGCAAAATTTAGACATGGCGATTTTCAATTAAACGACGAGACTTTCTTTGATAGACGATGACTTTGTGCTTAATTTGTTACAAAAAAGAATACCCGAATTTTAATTATTTGATTTTTAAAAACAATTTATTTGACAAATTATTTGATTTTAATGTGAAATCGAGCACGAACTTTTGCACTAACCCAATATAAGTACGCGATGGGTCGAAAATGACCTAATGATCGTAATAGGATTAACCGCGTTATGAATGAGTCTACTATAACTCATGCATTACAGTAAGATTTTCAACCAATCGTAAGTAAAAAAAAGAAAATAGAAAATAATATTTTATTACAATTTGACGGTACTTTGGAAAAAAAAAAATAGAAAAAGATACAACTTTTGTAAAAGTTAGATCATAGAAAGAGGTCAATTTAGAAAAATGTCAGTTACGTGAGCGAAGAATTGGCTAGAAATTCAAATTGAAGTTCAGTACATGGGCGTCTCGTATTCATATCGGCAGTACGAGACTATCGAATTCTGTACGTTCAACTTGAATCGCGTATATCTCTCTTGCATAACAATATTTTCATTTGAGAAATCAAGAATATAATTTCCCCGCTCGAAATGAAAATGGAAACATGATATGTTGAAAGTTTGGATGCGCGCAGAAATTAAATTCATCGGCGTATTTCATCCCCGCGACACACTTTCTCCTCTGGTTAGATTTTAATAAAACTTTATAATGGTTTGACATTTCTATAAAAAGAAGACGCAAATCTTTCGTATAATCCTGTTTACATTACGACAGAGGAAATATTTAACGGTGAGAAAAAGCGATTACTATTTTACTAATAAGTTTCTTTCTTGATAAATAATTATTCATGATTTATATAAAATATATTTATAGTGTTGTTCCCCTATCCAGTTACCAAATAATAAGTCACTAATATTTTATTTTCTTAAGATCTACATAAATTTATTCCTAAAAGATTTTTTTTCTGCTCACCTCGCGTTCGAATTAAACAGAGAGAAAATAATTGGTCTTTTTTATTAGTTGGTGGTCATTTTTTCTTTACTATGTGTTTACTTGATATTGTTGCTTTTATTTGACAATTTCTTTTCGTCAAAAAAGAAAATTTGGTTTCAAAAATTTTTAATTTCCTTTTGTTCGAATATTATTTAATTGTTTATGCATAATTCGTTAACTTTATGTTTATGTAATAAAAACTGATCAGAAATAAAATTGTTGTGTGTTAACACGTTAAGTGTCACGCCGATTCCTGCAAACCAACGCTAGACTTTTCGTTTAGGCGGCGTTGATTCTCGAAAAATGAACAGTTTGGCATTTAGAAAATAATTGCTTATCATTCATTGATGTGTTTCATTAAAACAGTTTAAACAAAAATACAGCTTTCCTTTGCAGGCATTATAAAATTACCATCTTTTTCGTTAAATTTATTGTAATACTATTTGCAAAATTTTCGAAACTAAACCGTTGAACGAGGAGTCGAACGAAGTCGTCGTGATACGTAATATGTTAAGCAATTTTTGTATCTGTTGTTTCTTTTACTTCTCAAATGTCCTATATTTTCGTGAACGGTGGTGTATATACGTTTAAAAATGAATTCTGCAAATGAATTTTTTCAAATACGGTATAATTCCTATAAAATTCTAATAGCAGATTTTTCACTTATTTTCCTATACAGATTAACACTGTTTTTTCGATACTTTCTATAAAGGATGTTATAAAACAAGATCTTAAGATTTCAGCAAAATGCAAAATTGAAAGTAACAAACTAAGACAATTAAAGTATCTACTGCTAAAATACAAATCTGAGTCAATACTCGAGTCGGCACGATTTGTGCAAACTAGACAACGTCAACTCGAGTTCCAGAGTAAGAATCACGGGAAGTGTGTAAACAACCCTATTGTGTCGGTACATAGTCTTCACCGACGGCGAAGAAAAATATTCACAATCCTACAATTTTCACCTTTCTTTTATTCTGATAATTTTGCACTAGTAAGAGTTTTTTCAGCAACGTTTTATCATCGATAAAATGTCTTTTGATGTGTCGTCACACTTATAATACTTCAGGTTGCTTCTACTATTTTTGTAATTCGCACGTACGCAATTCACAAGTCAATTTTCGTGTAATTCTTCCTTTGTAGCTGACACACGATAAACTGCGCTATACCTTCGTTTATATCGTAGAAGTCCACACTCTTTATCTTATAAAATTAACTAGGTTTTTTTAGGGTAATCTAAAATGAAGATTATCTATTAGGGAAATGCTGGACTTGATTTTATGAGATAAACTTTCTATACGTACATATACTAGCGCTAAAGATTTTTCACAAGCACGGTACTACCATAATAAAGTTTTACTTTAGCAAAGTATATAATTTATTTTCTTTATTGCATTAAACGTTAAACGAAAATTTTTTGTTTTGGTAAAATTTTTATTTTCATTTTTTACAGAGTATATAGCATATTTTTAGTTAAAAGATTGGTACCTTTTTTTCTTCTGTTTTTATCACACCATATCGTATGAATTTTTTTACTTAAATTTCAAATTTATCTAATTTTTCGCATCTTTCTCATCGTGAATTTACTTATTATTCTTACTACAAAAAAGAAAATAATATTGCTTTGTTAAAACTATGTTTAATTTAAATATTAATCTACTGCCACGTAGTTCCTTTCTTTTGTTTTAGGTTCTTTGGCCTTTGCTTCCGTTTTAATTTCTTCACTACCTCCAGGTTTTTCATATTTCACAATTTTCGCTTTATATCATTTAGAAGTAATGAAATAGCCTTTGTAACATAAAAAGATCTAGAAGAACTAAATCTGAACAAATGAGAAATTTAGATTACTAAAATAACAAATATCGTTGTATAAAAAAAAAAAGAGTAATTAATCTTGGATTCTAAACAGGTACTCAAATTCCAAACTTCATATAAACAACTCCGAGAATGGGTATAAATAATATTTTTTCGTAATTATTTTTACTTTTTGGGTTTTTTGGAATATATGTAAGTAAAATAATTGGAACAGAAAACAAGCAATTTAGATGATGGATGTTAAATACTTTTATCCATCTCATCTCTTACTTGAAGTTTGAATTGCGTTTGAGTATGAGACATCATAAACGTATGTACATGTAGTGAGTCATAAAATTATTCGTTTCACTTATAATGAAATAATAAATGACGTTTTAACATTATTTTTGTTAAGTATAATGAATAGATTATACATTTATATATTAGCGACACTGCAACACTGTCTTTTGTTTTTTTTACGATCATCTTCTAGTGTATCTCGGTAGAAGACGCACATGGCTTTTTGTGTCTGATCTTTGTATATACTTATTAAAATAAATAGATATTAAGTTAACCAACCGCATCATCACTCATTTAACAATTTTATTTGAAAATACATAGTTTAGACTGTAAAATAGTAAACACATTAAAAAAGATGGAGAACTTGTGGTTGTACTATTACGAAGAGGCAACTTATACCAATTACCTAGTACTTCCTCACTTCCTTTTAAATTACTTGATAGAGATTCGCGATTGTTTCCGGAATGCGTTGGAAGCGCGTACGCATACGCGATGCTCTCTTGTTTTGTCTTGTCTGGCCCACTAGTGTGACATAGATTGTTGGACGGTTGTAGCGTGAGTGAATTGCGTTGGAATGTTTGTCTAACTGTATTGAACTGTATTGATTATTTCTTTTTTTTCTTTTTCTTTCAATAAATCTTTAACATTACTTTTTAATATATTGAAATACATTATTATATTCATTATGCCTGAAATAAAATGCAATTTATCTATACTTTGATAACTAATGCACCTCCAAACTATAATTTTATCTGCATAATACAGATTTTTGAACTTCTGTTGTTAGGGATAATTAAGTTCGACTAGGTTTACGATACGGACGTGATTCTTCGCTATTTTTGAGATTAAGAGTTCAATACGCGTCTTAATGTTTCTTTCGTTTAATTTTTCTTATTGTCAGGAACACTTCAAAACCCCTAACAAAGGTAGAGGATTTGGAGTTTCTTCCTGCATCTCAATAGAAATTGACGTATCATGAACCTGCGCTGACCCGAGCCAGGTCAGCGCGAGCGATCTGCCTCGTTCGACTGGTTTTTCCGTAAACCCAGTGACGTGTCCGAAAACTAGCCCCTTCACTCTCTCGACGCGGAAAATGGGAAACGGGCGTTGGCCGAGACCCTAATTGTCATTGGAGGTTTCGGTCTCCCATCCGAATGACTCAACCTCGCACAGGGCCGACGAACTGACCCTTGAGGAGTGGGGTCGAAGGCATATGTAGCGACTCTTCTGTCCATCATCGCTAGAGGGACGAACGACACATGACCATTCTCTCTAGCTCTCCCGAGAGGTCCTGTTAGTATACACTATGATCAAAAAGTACCGGGAATTTGTTATTTAAATGACCCCCTGAGATCACACTCGGTAATTTTTGTTATTTTTTAGCTGATATAACCTTAGGCGACATCTGTGCCAAATTATGTCACAATCCGATCATGGATATTTGTTTAGCATTTGTTTTTATCAGTCAGCTTTTTTCTGTTCGTCGCAGTCAGCTATGGATACTTCTGTTGAGCAAAGAGTTTGTTTGAAATTTTGTGTTGCAAACGATATTTCTTGTAGTGAATCATTGAGAATGTTGCAAAAAGCCTTTGGGGACTCTGCTTTATCAAAAACTAGAGCATATGAGTGGTATAAACAGTTTAAAAATGGTCGTACAGCGATTGATGATTTGTCTCGTGCTGGGCGTCCATCAACGGCAAATACCGAAGAAAACGTTGCAAAAGCAAAAGAAATTGTACTTAAAAATCGTCGAATCAGCCTGAGAGAGTTAGCTAGTGAACTAAGCATTGCATATGGAACGGCTCAGCAAATTTTAGACGATACTTTAGGCATGAGACGTGTTGCAGCTAGGCTCGTACCAAAAGACCTGAATTTCGTCCAGAAACACCATCGGAAGACGGTTGCTGCAGATCTCATTTCTGAAGCCAGAAATAATCCAACCTTCATGAAACGAATAATTACAGGCGACGAAACATGGGTTTATCAATACGACATGGAAACAAGCCAACAATCATCCGAGTGGCGTTTGGAAAACGAGCCTAAACCAAAAAAACCGCGCCTAAGCCGCTCAAAAGTTAAGATTTTATTGACAGTTTTTTTCGATTTTCGAGGTGTGGTGCATTTTGAGTACCTACCACCAGGTCGCACAGTTAATAAGGAATATTACCTATCAGTTTTGATGCGTCTGAGAGATGCTGTTCGTCGCAAACGGCCAGAATTGTGGTCCAACAATTCATGGATTTCGCACGACGATAATGCACCATCGCACCGAGCTCGGATTGTGCTCGATTATTTAACTAAACATCAAATAAATACCATAGAACAACCACCGTATTTGCACCCTGACTTGGCACCCTGTGACTTTTTCCTCTTCCCAAAACTAAAATTACCTCTTCGGGGGAAAAGATTTGACATTTTGGAAGCAATAAAAGAGAATGCGACGAAAGAGCTGAAAGCCATACCTTCATCGGCCTACAACAAGTGCATAGATGACTGGATCAAACGTTGGCATATGTGTGTAGCTTCGGATGGTTGTTAGTTTGAAGAAGATAAAATAAATTTACCAGAAAATTAAGCCAAAGTTATTTTATATACAAATTCCCGGTACTTTTTGATCATAGGGTATATATACCTTCCAAACTAACACTCTCAGTCCCCCGCGTCTAAGGCACGGGTCTCCTAGGATGCCTTACTGACGAGTCCACTAGGAGGCCCAGGACGAAACGCAACCTTTCCTTTTACTTGTTCGTTCACAAGATCACGTCGGGGTCACCAATGTGTGGGGTCGTTGCTACTCAAACCACACCAATCGTAAACGTGCAATTTTGTGTTGAACAAGATTTATTCGCCCGTTACAGAGTTCGCTGGTTTAAATGTTTAGTTAAATCGAGTACTGAGTTCCCTCAGTTTGCTGTCCTGAATGACCTGTTTTGCCTTTTTTCGGGTGTCCTTATATACGCCCTTTTCCCGTGCGCAGACCGTGAAGAGTGCCCTTTCGGTATACGCTTCAGGTATCTAATTTACTAATTGCGCTCGCACCCTATTGGTGCGTGCTAATATTATTTGCTATTGGCGCGGGTTTAGGTGTGACTTATTCTCTATTGGTGCGCACTAGCTATACGCTACACATAAAACAAATGCGTGAAGGTGCAAGGAATGATTATTAAAAAAGCTAGTAATAAGTATTCATGAGCGAAAGGGAGCAAGTATAAAGTCAAAAGCGTCGTGTTTTAAAGGTCTAAGTTTAAATTACATTGTATTAAGTAAAAGTTCAGGCGATCAGACAGTTACTAGATCACGCAATTTGAATTCAGACGTTAGTGTCGGAATTACAAATAAACATTTGGTCCTTCGAGCCGGATTCTTCCGGAATTTGCAAGGAGTGTATTCAGGCAGTGTCTGTGTACATCAAGTGAACCGCTACAAGGGTGAGTTCATCACGAAAAAGCCGCCACCTCAATTGGTACAGCGAAGTTCAATTCTGCCGAGCCAGAAAGGGTGCAGTTCAACGCCACGACGCAACTTCAGCATCACGACGCAGCTTCAACGCCACGGTCCACGAGCAACATCACTGTAACCGCAGCTTGGTTACAGAACGAGAAAGAGTGCAGCTTCGACGCATACCAGCAAGCAGGGAAGCAGAACCAGAAAACATCTTTAGTAATGGCCTTCTTGTACTATCCTGACCTCAGTCCGTAAGCCCTTTATCACCTTTTCCTATTGAGTTAGCATAATATACAATTATGGAAAGCGCTCTAAAACAAGCTATCGTAACGCGGGGTCAGATTAAAGCCGCGCTGACTCGCTTTAAGAGCTGTCTAAATACCTGCGATCATTCATCTTCGACAACGGAAATTCAAAAGTGTTTAGAAAAGGTAACGCCGTTATTTGAAAAATTTGACACAGTTCAATGCCAGATTGAATCGGAAGTACAGGGAACACCGCTAGCTCAGGAACACTCCAACGTACGCGAAATATTTGAAAATACTTATTTTGAAGTAATTACGTTAACGGAAGAATTAATACAGCAAGCACGATCACAATCTGCGCCGACGCAGTCTGTTCCAGGTATTACTTCGCAATTTCTTACGCCAGCATCGTCAATGTCCACTACAGAATAATGCGTTAAATTACCGACCATTAAATTACCCATATTTGATGGTTCGTACTGTAATTGGGTTAAATTCAGGGATACATTCGAATCGATAATTCACCAAAATACATCACTTTCGAATATAGAAAAATTCCATTATCTAAATTCATCTCTAAAGGGTAATGCAGCACGGACGATTCAAGCGTTAGGTATTTCGGAAATAAACTATACACTTGCGTGGAACAGCTTAAAAGATCGGTATGAAGATTTGAAAACATTAAAACATCATCACGTACGTTCCATTTATGAAGTGCCTCCACAATCAAGGGAGTCATTACCAGGCTTAAGAAATTTAATAGATAACACGAACAATAATTTACTAGCATTAAGAGCACTTGGAGAACCAATTGAATATTGGGATACACTGATTATATATCTTTTAACATCCAAATTAGATGCCAATACCCAACGCGAGTGGGAACGTAGAATGTGTAATATCCAGGGAAATGTTTCACTGCGAGATATGCTCGGGTTTCTAGAAAATCATTGTAAATATCTAGAACGATACACCATAGATAGAGTAACGCCTAATAGATCCGCGGCATCTACAGAAACGAGATCAAATAAATTCAGAACAGTCACCACACATCTGACAAATTCACGCGTATCATGTTCTCTATGCAAGAGCGATCATCTATTACACAGTTGTTCTAGTTTTTTGAGGTTAACCCCCATCGAACGGCGAGGCAAGTGTCAAGAATTACAAGTATGTTTCAATTGTTTAAATACAGGACATAGAAGCGTAGACTGTTCTCAAGGCATGTGCAAAAAATGTTCAAAGAAGCATAACACGCTCTTACACATCGATTACCTTTCAAATGGTCCTTCTTCAGTTAGGACAAATCCATCAACATCCGGAAATCAGACATCCAATGTAAATTCACATGATTCACTTACCGTACAAACCATCATTTCTAACGTAGAGGATAAGATCACAATATTAGCTACGGCTATTATTCATATCAAAGACCATCGCGGAATTAAACAAGAATGCAGAGTATTACTGGATTCTGGATCACAATCTCACTTCATCTCCAAAAGATTAGTTAACAAATTAGGTTTACCTCGTGAAAGGATAAACATTCGAGTTTCAGGGATTAGTAAGTTAGCGAGAAATATCGAACACCAAACACACACAAACATTATATCGCGTTTCAACGGCTTTAACAGATCAATTTCCTGCTTAGTATTACCAACAATCACTGGAAATATTCCAAATCGACCAACTGATTCTTCCTTGATACCGATACCCACGAACTTCATGTTAGCTGATTGGCAATTCAATATACCTAGAGAAGTCGACATGATCATTGGTGGAGATCTATTCTGGGAATTGTTATGCGTAGGACGTCAGTTGTTAGGACCCAAGCATCCATCGATTCAAAAAACACAACTCGGTTGGATTATTGTCGGCAATTTAGAATTATCCTCCTCAATCGCAGAAACGCGCACAATCTTCCATTTAGTTACGAATGAACAACTTCACGAACAGTTAGTTAAATTTTGGGAAATAGAATACGATATCACAGAACCGATAAAAAATTCACATTATTACGAAGAACAATTTAACTCCACAGTAACGCGAGATACAAATGGCAGATATGTAGTCAGAATTCCATTTAATGATAAGTTGAAAGATTTAGGAGATTCCATGTACCAAGCAGAAAGAAGATTTCGCAGCTTAGAACGTAAATTACAATTACAACCCCAAATTCGAGAAGAATATATTAAGTTTATGGATGATTATGAATCGTTAGGGCATATGACTGAAATCACAGACAAGCAAGAATTAAATAAGCAAAGATACTATCTACCACATCACGCGGTCTTCAAATCAAGCAGTACGACCACAAAGCTACGTGTTGTTTTTGACGGTTCTGCGAAAACCTCTTCAGGAATTTCATTAAACGACGTGCAACACACCGGGCCTATAGTGTAAGATGATTTATTATCAATTCTTTTACGTTTCCGGAAACATCCTTACATCATTTCGGCAGATATTGAAAAGATGTATCGGCAAATCCGTGTACGGCCCGAAAACCGCAAATTCCAAAGAATATTATGGCGTAGGGACAGAAACATGGCAGTAAAAATATATGAGTTACATATACACTTTGTTCCACAAGAGCGTGTCGGTCATATTTTCTGAAGTAAAAAGTATTATTTATAATTAAACGTATAGCCGTGAAATATAGGCATTGTACTACAATGCATTTACTTAATATGTGGTCCAGTCTCCATTATTGTCGATTATAGCCTGGCACCGTTTAGGCATACTTTCTGCGAGATTTTCTGCCATTATTTCGGGAAGAGACCTCCATATCTGGCGAATGTGACGTGTCAGCTGCTTCACATTGTATACTCGCTTTTCCCTGAGCTTGACCTTCATTGCTGCCCACACGTTTTCGATTGGATTAGCGTCAGGCGACTGAGAAGGCCAATCCAGTGTCTTGATGCCATTTTCGCGTTTCCACTCCGTGCACGCACGGCTCCGATGTTTCGGATCATTGTCCTCTTGAAGCACCCACAAGCTGTTATCCGAGCCAAACCATCTTCGAGCAGACTTCAATAAACAACGTTGATATATTTGAATCATCTTTTGGGCATTAAGATTGTCCGTAAACAGGTACAAAGCTCCAAATCCTTGTTTACAGAAGCAACCCCAAACATGCACCTTTACCGGGTGCTTTACTGTACGCTGGACAATGGCAACTGCACGAGGTGACCACGCATGCCTTCTTGTACCCCAGGCCCAAAAAGATGATTCATCCGTAAATATGATGTTGGAAAAATCACGGTCAATATTAGCCCTCGCCCACAACAGACGCTTTTCAACATGTTTTTCGCTCAAAAACGGTTTTAACTTTGTACACCGCCATCCATAATCAGCATCGCGTAAACGACGTCGAATAGTATTGTGGCGACCCTTCTGTCTACCACCGCAGAGACACAGGAGACCATTCTCGCTAGCGCTCTCGAGAGGTCCTGTTTGTATATATACACCTTCCAACCTAACTCCTTCAGTCCCCCGCGTCTAAGGCACGGGTCTCCTAGAATGCCTTACTGACGAGTCCACTAGGAGGCCCAGGACGAAACGCAACCTTTCCTTTTCCTACGATCCTCTCTATCATTCCTCCGCCTTCTATCCTCCGTCAACATAACAGCCCACAATTGGTGACCCCGACGTGATGAGGACAATAATGGCAGCAACCAGAGGAACACACGACGCACAACGTTCTGCAGAGAGAGAGATCCATCGAAAAAAAACAAAAAGCAGCAACTGCAACGAGCAGTCCAAGGCAGGCACACAGCATTATCGCACGGATTGGACAACAAGCTACACTTCACGCTAGGACGACACGCGTAACCCCTCTCCTAGACTGGCCACGCAACGGAGACGCGCCCGCGGCCCGACAAACAGAGAAACAGCGCACACACTCCGAGGACCATGCTAGGACAGCAGAGTATACGGCTGCACGATCGGCTTGAGCAAAAACGCGCTCGCCACGATACAGAAGCAGTTCCAGAAATGCAACTTGTAGCAACAAAATCTCCACCGTCGCAACCACGCCTAACACGCAGCGGAAAAGCATTCAGACGCGGACGACCAGCGGAAGATCGATCAAATCATATCGTTAATCACTGGCAGGGGGGTGATGTGGCGACCCTTCTGTCTACCACCGCTAGAGGGACAGAGACACAGGAGACCATTCTCGCTAGCGCTCTCGAGAGGTCCTGTTTGTATATATACACCTTCCAACCTAACTCCTTCAGTCCCCCGCGTCTAAGGCACGGGTCTCCTAGAATGCCTTACTGACGAGTCCACTAGGAGGCCCAGGACGAAACGCAACCTTTCCTTTTCCTACGATCCTCTCTATCATTCCTCCGCCTTCTATCCTCCGTCAACATAACAGCCCACAGTATTAAGGCTTACTTCTACACCCTTTTTCGCTAAAAGCAACTTGGCTTTTCTTAGAGAACACCCAGGATTCTTTTCAAAAATTCTTAACATTGCTTTGTCGTCCTTCTCTGACGTTGAGCAACGCTTACCACGTTCAGGCAGGTCGTCAACATTTTTAACGTCCTCATACCTTTTCACCCTCTTCTTAATAAAGGACACTGACTTGCCCATGTAGCGGCTGGCCGCTGCGAACGACATTTTGGGTCCTTTTGGATGGTTACAGAGAAATACCGCTTCGAAGCGACTAGCGTACGCTGCACTCATTATTATTTTTATCAACGCAAATAACAGCTCACACTACCGATTTACATAACCTCAAAGCATTGAAGCCAAGTGTTTAAACAATTGAAGCAACCGAATGTTAAAAAGATACGCCATCTAGTGACAAAATTAGGAACGACACGCTCTTGTTGAACTGACTGTAGTTACGTACAGAACGGCATCGGCACCGTTGCTTGCTACTAGAGTGTTTATTCACATTGGGGAGATCAACAAAAAAGATTATCCAGTTGCAAGTAGAGCGATCTCACGTGATTTCTATGTTGATGATCTGTTAACGGGCACAGATTGCATTACAGAAGCAGTTCAATTAAAAGACGAATTATCTTCCACTCTTAGTGCATCAGGCTTCGAGCTTCGTAAATGGGCCTCGAACGAAGCAAATATACTTTCGCATCAGGAGGATAATCAGGCTAGTGTACCAGTCATCTCAGACAAGGACCCAAAAACGTTAGGATTAATTTGGAATGTAAAACAAGATGTATTGCGATTCACGGTGCAAAAATCCTCTAGCTCATGTGTTACAAAACGCACCATCCTCTCGGAAATCTCACAAATCTTCGATCCTCTCGGATTGATTGGACCGGCCACGATTCAGGCAAAAATGATTCTGCAAGAACTGTGGCAACTTTGTATCTCTTAGGACGAATCATTGCCCCAGTATTTACACTCCCAATGGCTTATGTTTCTCGAAGATCTCGCGGAGATCAATCACATTACAATTCCTAGGCGAGTACTAAATTCAGAACCTCTAAAGACAGAACTTTACGGTTTCTCAGACGCTTCAGAGAAAACCTATGGAGCTTGTATCTACCTCCGTACATTAACTCAAAATGGTCGTTGGTCCACTCATCTATTATGTGCCAAATCAAGAGTGGCGCCTCTCAATGTCGTTAGCGTGCCTCGATTAGAATTGTGTGGGGCACACATACTAGCTCAGCTCGCGAAAAAGGTGCGAATAACATTAATATTGGTGTGACTCCATGATCGTGCTCGCTTGGATCAACTCTCCATGCAAAAATTGGAAAACGTTTGTCGCTAATAGAACCAGCGAAATTCAGAGATTATCTCACGGAATGTGGTCACACGTTGCATCATCAGAAAACTTTACAGATTTAATCTCGCGTGGAATTAGTCCATCTTCACTACTTGACGCTACCCTCTAGTGGAATGGTCCATCGTGGTTGCAAGAGGACGCATCCAAATGGCCGACAAAGGATTGCAAATACTTTGATGTAGGAGAATTACCTGAAGCATTTAAACTATGTTATACCTTGACTTCAAGTGCAAACACAGATCTGTTTGATAGGTCTTCCTGTTTTACGCGTCTAGTACGTGTGATCGATTATTGTTGGCGTTTCATACGTATGACGCGTATGAAAATTCAAAATCCTAAGAGACCATCCCTCGTTCATGAATCATCATACAATAAATACTTAACCACACAGGAATTAGTAAATTCAGAGACGTCGGTTTTCAGACTCATTCAGTTAAATCATTTCCCTGATGAAATCAAACGTCTAAAATCAGCTCAACCCATTTCAAGGTCAAGTTCTCTATACCCTTTGAATCCATTTCTGGATAAAGATGGATTGCTCAGGGTGGGTGGTCACTAATGCACAAATTCCATTCAGTCAAAAACATCCTATCATTTTACCTTCTAAACACAAGATTACAAGGTTACTTCTCACACGCGAGCATTTATGTAAGATTGTTACACGCAGGCTGTTAAGCAACTCTCTATTCAGTGCGTAGGTGGTATTGGCCATTATTGGGTAGAAGACTCATCAAAGGTATTATAAAGAATTGCGTTAAATGTTTTCGCATTAAGCCGATTAATCCAAATTACATAATGGGAAACGTCCCTGCTGCACGCGTTACACCAACACGACCATTTCATACATGCGGTATCGACTATGCTGGCCCTGTTTTTATTAAAGAAAGGACTCGCTCAAAGGTCTCACTCAAGGCATATCTGTGCATATTTGTCTGTTTCTCGACAAGAGCGGTGTACTTGGAGCTTGCTACAGATATGAGTTCTGAAGCATTTTTAAATTGTTTACGAAGATTCATCTCGCGTCGCGGTTTGTGCCATAGCATATTTTCTGACAACGGAACAAATTTTGTTGAAGCACGAAATGAGCTCTTAGAATTAAAGGGTTTACAAAGGGATCCGCAACATCATGAGCGTGTTACAAAATTTTTGAACGATAACAAGATTCAATGGCAGTTAATTCCTCCTCAGGCTCCTCATTTCGGAGGATTGTGGGAAGGAGCTGTAAAATCCACGAAATACCACTTAAAGAGAGTCATCGGCGAGACGAAATTAACCTACTGTAGGCAATTTAAGTATTTAGGGGGTCGAAGGCCACGTCAAGCGGGACGATGGCTAGGTAGCGCGTAGAGATGGTTGAAGGACACCACTCTCACACCCCTTTTTACTTGACGAAAACCAGGCTTGGCAAAGCGAGCCACCTCGGGGTTTTCCCAAGTCAAGGAGAGGGGACAGGATGTTTTCCCTTTTAAAAGGGAAGACCAGGACGCGAAGGGATAGAGTAAAAATAAGAAGAAAGAGGGACACTGACCGTTAGCAAAAAGTTTAAGAGTACGCAACCTATAAACGATCATCCGACAAATTGTAGTTTTATTTAAAGTATTCAACCCTTCCATCCTCCCAAACTCCCTACAAATATCAGAAGTGGGATAAAGAACTGGTCTTGTAATTAATTACGGGCCGCGAGTGCAAGTGGAAAAGTTGTACTCTGTTATTTACGGTTAAACGGTGATTCAAAGTGACAATTATTGTTCTCGATCAATTGCGTGAAAGGTGAATCAATTGTGACATATTGTTCAAGGTGAAGTGACGGATTGTGCAGTTGATATTCAAGCGCGTTGGCGCATTCTGTGAAAAACAGCGACGTTAATTTTGCCACCAACAATGTCGAAGGAGTACTCTTCACGAATTGAGAGAATTTTTGCGAGCGCGTAATTTGGCAGTGTCAGGCTCAAAATCTGAATTAATTTTGAGGTTGGAAGATTTTGACTCCAACATCTGGAATGCAATCGCAATAGAAAGGGATGCGGCTCAGGAAAGTGAGCGACAGCGACGGGACGGTGAAATGGAAGAAGAAGCAAGACAACCTCTTCGCGAAGACAGACCCAGGAAGGAAGAAATACAGGAACGCGAATGGAGGTTGATGCGTTTGGAGCGCGATCTTTTGCAACGAGAGGTGGAGCTCCTCCGTCGGGAACGAGCCGCCTCAAACAACCCTTTGACGGACAGTCCAGGAATCTCCGAAACCACCGCTAGTCGAGGATCTGTGTCTGCTAGTATTAGCATACGAGCCATCGGAGATTTATTGAGCGAATTTGACGCTCGCGACAGCACTTTCTGGAAGTGGGAGCAGCAAGTGCGGTTACTCCGAGATAATTATGAATTGGACGATAAGGCGACCAGAGTGTTGATCAGTTCTAAATTGAAGGGACGCGCCGCGAACTGATTCCACTCGAGATCAGAACATCTCACGATGGATATAGATACGCTATTGAGGGAGATGAAAGTAATGTTTGATCATCGACCAAGTAAATTGGCGTTACGGAAAGAATTTAAAAACCGGGTATGGACCACCGGGGAACACTTCTCCGAATATTACCATGAGAAAATAATTCTCGGGAATCGTGTGCCGATCCTGAGTGACGAAATCATAGATTACCTGATCGACGGTATCACGGATCCATGGTTCCGAGATCAAGCTCGAATAGGACGATTCCGTACAACCGCCGACTTATTGGAATCATTCGAGAAAGTCACCTTGAATCCGCGGAAAGTTGCCCATAGTGACAAGAAACCATTAAGAGGGAGCTATGAGTCGAAGGAGAAACCTGAGATGCAGAGGAAAACGGGGACTGATGGAGAGGAAACGGGGTATGTGTCCCCAAGGTGCCAAAAACCAGAGAAACGAGAACGTGGATCCTGTTTTGGATGTGGATCTACGACGCATCGACTGATGGATTGCCCGCGACGGATAGAGAGTCAGCGGGGGAGAAGCAACGTACCACAGGATCCCAGGCCGACGACGTCGGCGAACATGGTCCAGCCAACACTCCCAGCGCCGTATCTACTATCGCTTAGTTACTCAATAATTGATAAGAACGAACATTGTTGTAAGTATACTGTAAGCGCGATGTTGGACTCGGGGTCACCAATTAGTTTCATTAAGAGCAGTTTTCTACCCGTGGAAGCGCGAACTCCGTTGCCGAAAACCAATTATGAATTTACGGGAATTAATGGCTCGCGCATGGAAATTTTAGGCTTTGTCGAACGCGAGGTTGAAGTTGAAGGCATCCCCATAGAATTAAGGCTTTACATAGTTCCGGATCATACCATAGCTTATATGGCGCTATTAGGACGGCATTTTTCCTCGAATCCGTTAATTAAAGTATCCGTCGATAACGGTCTCAAAGTATCGCGGAAGGAAAACAAAAATACGAACGAATTCGATTCGACGATTGCGCAAATTTTGAACATCGATTGTGGGAGCGAACTGGTTACTGCGTCGGAAAAATTGCGAATCAACCCGGAAATTGACCCCGCGGTTGCGGAAAACATTAAAGAATTGTATCAGTCAGATTATCGGCACATTAAGGAATCGAGTACCGATACCATTGATTTTGAAATGAAGATTGTTTTAAAACACGATCAGCCAATTAGTTTTAGGCCGCGGTGACTCTCCTACACGGATAAGGAAAAAGTACAGATCATCTTAGATGACCTGTTAGCTAGAAAAATCATCCGCCCAAGCGAATCACCATACAGCAGCCCGATTGTTTTGGTAAGAAAGAAGAGCGGCGAGCTTAGGCTTTTAGATTTCCGCGAACTAAACAAAATTACAATAAAAGATAATTTCCCGAGTCAATTAATAGACGACAATATTGACCGGCTGAAAAATAAAAAGTATTACACGATACTAAATTTGAAAGACGGTTATTATAATGTCCGGATGGCGGAAGAAGCGATTAAATTTACGTCATTTGTTACACCCCTCGGATAATACGAATTTTTGTTTTGCCCCTTCGGATTAGCTAATGCGCCAAAAGCTTTTGCACGATTTGTACAGAAGGTATTCCGCGATCTAATTCGAAGCGGGAAGTTATTGATATATTTTGATGACTTTTTAATTGCGACGGAAACACTCGAAGAACATTTGGAAATTTTAGGAAAGGTCTTTCAGACAGCAGGCCGGTATCGATTAACATTTAAATTGAGCAAATGCGCTTTCGTACAAACTGAAGTCGATTATTTAGGGTACCGTGTCAGTATTGAAGGAATTCGCCCGAATGACGACAATATCCAAGCCGTTCTTAATTATTCGTGTCCGCGCAACACAAAAGATGTTTTACGTTTTGTGTCCCTAGCCAGCTATTTCCGTCGTTTTATACCTGGATTTTCTATCATCGCGAAGCCATTATACGACCTGGTTAAGAAAAATGCTAAATTTTTATTTGAGGAAAAGGAAAACGGAGCTTTTGAGACGTTAAAAACCTTTTTAGCAAACAAACCGATTCTATCGATTTATTGTCCGACGGCCGAAACTGAATTACATTGCGATGCGAGCACGTCGGGATTTGGCGCGATAGTACTACAAAAGCAAGCAGACGGATGTCGTAAACCGATTGTATATTATAGCCAACGAACGACACCGGTAGAGGCCAGATATCATAGCTTCGAGTTGGAATGTCTTGCAGTAGTTAAGAGATTTAGAATTTATCTGAGCGGGATACATTTTAAAATATTTACGGATTGTGATAGTTTCCGGTTGACGTTAAGTAAGCAAAACGTGAATCCACGAATTTCCCGGTGGGCTCTATATCTGCAAGATTTCGATTATGAAATTCAGCACAGGCCAGGGAAAAGAATGAATCACGTTGATGCACTTAGCCGTTGCCATAGTGTTTTAGTAGTTGAGGGCAATACTTTTGAGCAGACATTATCAGTATGCCAGGATAAGGACCCCGAAATTACGAAAATCCGAGATGAATTAGAAAAAACCGAATTAAAACATTTTGAATTACGTAATGAATTGGTATACCGTAAGGATAAATCGAAGAAATTGTTATTTTATGTACCTCGTTCGATGGAAGACAAAGTAATACGAACGTGTCACGATGATTTGGGTCACGTGGGCCAGGATAAGGTTATAAATAATATTGTAAAGTTGTATTGGTTCCCGGATCTACGGGGAAAAATTAGAGAATACATTTCTAATTGCTTGCGGTGCATAGAGTTTTCAGCTCCTAACGGAAAGCAAGAGGGATACCTGTATAATATCGACAAAGGGAAAGTGCCGTTCCATACTCTTCATATTGACCATCTTGGGCCGCTTGAAAAAACGGGAAGAGGCTACAGACATTTATTAGTTATTATAGACGAATTTACTAAATTCATTAGGATATTTCCCTGTAAATCGACCGGCTCCCAGGAAGTCGTTAAATTCTTAAGGGAATATTTTCGGGATTATAGCACCCCAAAACGGATAATAACAGATCGCGGAACCGCGTTTACATCAAACATTTTCAAAGAATTTGTAACAACCGAAAACGTTCAACACACGTTGATTGCAGTAGGCACCCCTAGAGCGAATGGTCAAGTAGAACGATTTAATCGCACCATAGTACCGATGCTTGCAAAATTGTGTGAAACGCCGAGTAAATGGGATAGAGTGCTGGAGCAGGTAGAATTTGCGTTGAACAACACGGTTTGCCGAACGACAAAAGAAACCCCTAGCCGTCTACTGTTTGGAGTGGAACAATTAGGGAAATTAAACGATTGTTTGCGACCGGTATTAGAATCAACGTTGAACGAAGAAAGAAATTTGGAGGCAATACGTGAAAGGGCAGCGGAAAACACGAAAAAGGTACAAACGGCTAATGAAGATCGTTATAATAATAAGCGAAAAGACGCGCTAGTATATAACGTCGGAGATTACGTCATGATCAGGAACACGGATACATCGGCAGGTATTAATAAGAAGTTGATACCTAAATTTAAAGGACCATACGTAGTGGAAAAGGTTCTAGGCTATGACCGGTATGTAATCAGTGATATAGAAGGGTTTCAGGTGACGCAAATGCCGTACAACGGTGTTTTATCTCCGGACAATATGAAACCATATATTGCAGTGCAAATTTTAAGAACTTTGAATATTTAATAGCGATAAGAACTGTGTGTGTGTGACAAATAATTTTATTAATTGTAATTAGAGTATGCTATGTATGTAAATATGATATGAATGTAATCGGTAGTAAGTACCTCTAGGTAAAGGAAGGGATATCGTTGCATTTGGGTTAGCCGGGACGGCTAACAGGTCAGGATGGCCGAACTGTAGGCAATTTAAGCGTTTAGGGGGTCGAAGGCCACGTCAAGCGGGATGATGGCCAGGTAGCGCGTAGAGATGGTCGAAGGACACCACTCTCACCCCCCTTTTTACTTGACGAAAACCAGGCTTGGCAAAGCGAGCCACCTCGGGGTTTTTCCAAGTCGAGGAGAGGGGACAGGACGTTTTCCCTTTTAAAAGGGAAGACCAGGACGCGAAGGGATAGAGTAAAAATAGGAAGAAAGAGGGACACTGACCGTTAGCAAACAGTTTAAGAGTACGCAACCTATAAACGATCATCCGACAAATTGTAGTTTTATTTGAAGTATTCAATCCTTCCATCCTCCCAAACTCCCTACACTACGAAGAAATGTATACCTTGCTAACTCAAATCGAAGCCTGTTTAAATTCACGACCACTTTGCTCCCTCTTCGATGATCCTACCGATTTATCTCCTCTCACCCCTGGACATTTCCTTATAGGCGATTCATAAACTGCATTTCCAGAACCTGACTTCAGCCACGTTAAAGAAAATCGTCTTGCACGTTATCAGTACTTACAAAAAATGTTGCAGCATTTTTGGCATCGATGGCAGACCGAATACCTTCATCAATTGCAGCAACGACACAAATGGCGGATATCATCCCACACGACCTTTGGACCAGGAACATTAGTCGCGATCAAAGACGACAATCTTCCACCTCTCAAATGGAAAATGGGACGGATCGTCGAAATTTATCCCGGTTCAGACCACATCACGAGAGTCGTGTCAATCAAGGGAGCAGAAGGCATCATTAAACGACCAGTGTGTAAGATCTGCATACTGCCAGTGGATCAAGATACAGACGATTCACCCGATAGACAATTACAGTGCAATGTGGATACTAGTTCTTATTAGCATAATTATATTGTAGCAGCATTAGGTATAAGGACATTTTTGTATCCATCTATAGTTAAGGGCACTCTGTTAGTATGTAAGTGTGACGTTTATGAATCGATTATAATTAATGTACAATGCTTGTTTTGAACGTTTAGCGTTCAAGGTGGGCGGCATGTTAGGGATAATTAAGTTCGACTAGGTTTACGATACGGACGTGATTCTTCGCTATTTTTGAGATTAAGAGTTCAATACGCGTCTTAATGTTTCTTTCGTTTAATTTTTCTTATTATCAGGAACACTTCAAAACCCCTAACAAAGGTAGAGGATTTGGAGTTTCTTCCTGCATCTTAATAGAAATTGACGTATCATAAACCTGCGCTGACCCGAGCCAGGTTTCAGCGCGAGCGATCGGCCTCGTTCGACTGGTTTTTCCGTAAATCCAGTGACGTGTCCGAAAACTAGCCCCCTCACTCTCTCGACGCAGAAAATGGGAAACGGGCGTTGGCCGAAACCCTAATTGTCATTGGAGGTTTCGGCCTCCCACCCCAACGACTCAACCCCGCACAGGGTCGACGAACTGACACTTGAGTGGGGCCGAGGGCATAAAACAAGTGCGTGAAGGTGCGAGGAATGATTATTAAAAAAGCTAGTAACAAGTATTCACGAGCGAAAGGGAGCAAGTATAAAATCAAAAGCGTCGTGTTTTAAAGGTCTAAGTTTTAAATTACATTATATTAACACTTACAAGGAATGTTCGCGAACGGTCCGGCTTCGATTTTGATGAAACTTTGTACACTTATAAAGCAGCCAAAAATAATCGACACGTAGTTTTTTTTAGCTGCGGTAACTCGAGTTTAATGGGTGAAACCACTCCTTGATGTTTTGACTCGAAACGGCTATCTCGAAAACGGAAAGACATACGAAAAAATTGTTAATGGGCGAGGTTAATGGTTTCTTATGTACAATAACATGGTGTTAAACAATTTAACAAAATACAGTTTGTTTATAACAAAAAAAATTTATTAATTTAATTTTTCATTTTATTGAAATTTTCATAATGACAAAAAATGACGAACATTTTATTCCAAATCCATTAGTATATAACATTTTAAAATTGCCTCTTACAGTTTTGCAGATTTTGATGATTTACATCTTGCGCGCACATCCACTATGGTAGTAGCCGTTCTAACTTTGATAATGAAACATTGTAGGCTTGCACTAAGCAACATCAGGCTACATTTGTAATTTTAAAGTATATTCAGGCGCAGGAGCAACGTTACAAGATACGGTTTTATCAGTTTTAGAACCGTACGTGGGATTCCATCATCATATTTATATGGACAATTACTACAATAGCGTACAAACAGCCAAATTACTGCTGCAGAAAAATACAAGAATTTGCGGAACAATTAGGGGAAATAGGGGATTTCCACAGAGTTTAAAAAATATCACATTGAGAGAACATCAAACAAAATTTGCAAGAAAGGGAGAAATTCTTTTACAACTTTGGCAAGCGAAGAAGCACCGAACAGTAAGAACCATTTCAACCATTCATTCGGCAGAAATGGTAAACGTTTCACATTGGTCAGGAGGGAAAACAAAACCCAAATCTGTTGTGGAATACAACAAATATATGAAAGGAGTTGATCGTGCAGATCAATATATGCTTTGTGGGTACGTGGGCAAATTAATGACACGTGGTTGCTGCGTATCTCTTTATTTCGTTGACGTGCGTGATACATGACACGCTTGATACCGTGGATCGTCGTCGACTGGCCTCGTGTTGGGAAGGCTGTCCTCGGAATCGGTCTTCCGAGCGTCCTCTGTTTCCGAGGGCCGTCGACCCGTTAGGCCGCCGAGTTTCGTTGGCGACGGTTGCACGGGCCGCCAGTCTTATTATAATATTCTTCGAAAAAGCACCAAATGGACAAAAAAAGCAGTGCTTTATTTTTTGAATGCTGCTCTTTTTAATTCATTTCTAGTACACAGAAATATAAATAATAACAAAATGACATATAAAAAATTTTTAAGTAAAGTTGCAATAGCTTTGATAGACACACAGGAAACTCAAAATTTGTACACCGAAGAGGCGGGACCTTCGAACGCGATAGAAAGAACAAGACGAGCACCAAAATATGACCCACCAGGAAGACTATCTTAAGATTTAAAAAAACACAAATTAGTACCAATTGTTACAGGTGGAAAAAAAGCATATCCTCATCGAAGATGTAGAGTATGTTTTGCTAACAAAGAAACTGGTTATACACGATATGTTTGCGAATATTGTAATGTGCCACTGCATAAGCAGGAATGCTTTCAACGATTCCACACTTTAAAAAAATATTAAAATGTAATTTTTTCGTTTCACATTTGGATTACTATATACTTTTAATTTTATGTTTTGTATAAACAATGAAATCGTTAAATGAAATATAATTGATCGTAAAAATAATATAAATATAAATATTTATAACTAATATAAATTACCGTAAATAAAATTGACTACTTAAATAATGTTCAGACTTCTTTTATTTCAAACAGTATCATTCGCATTGCGAAAAATGCGCGGTGGACAGCTAAGTTTGACTTGGCCGAGCACGGTGGAAATCGTACAGTTCACTATGGCGCGCGCGGTCGGCTAAGTGCTAAGTAAAAGTTCAGGCGATCAGACAGTCGCTAGATCACGCAATTTGAATTCAGACGTTCGTGTCGGAATTACAAATAAACATCTGTTCTTCGTTTGATTGTTTCCAAACTTTTTGGTGACCATCGGAATCTCGGACATTGAATTTGCTTTCATCGTAAAATGTAACATTATGCCAAAATTCTGAAGGGTTTGAAATAAATCCTCTAACGAAGTTCATTCTAATTTTCTATTAGTTGCACTCATCTACAGTTTTCTTCTACAAACGCAACTGTTTAACGTTACAGTATTCTTCGAAATTATTGGAAATATTAGTTTGAGAAAAATGTAAGAGAAGTGCGTGTTTCTAGGTATCACTTATTTTAGTATGTTCTTTAACTTTTCTAAGTATGAAGTTTCTTATGTTAATTATAAAGTTTCTAGTTAATATTTTTTTATATAATTTATAGGGTGCGCGAATAATTTTGTGACACGAAAACATGTACCGAATTGTTATAAGTTGTCCCTTCGTAATAGTAAACTACAATTTTTTATTTTTTCGTGGTTTTACTACTTTGGAGTCTAAACTATGTAATTTCAAGTAAAATAATGTCAAAAAGTCATTTATTGTTTAATTATTTTATTCATCTTTGTTACATTTTTGACTGATCGAATAATTTTTCGACTCATTGTACGTTCGCATAAATATATCTTTCCTTTATTGTACACTACCTTTTTCCATTATTTTACATACATATATTTAGAAAAAATTTGAAAATAATATATAAAAGTAATTGATACCCATTTTCGGAGCTGCTTATGGTGAATTTTTACGCTGTTTTTCTAGCAGATATCAAATTTTGCGTTCGTATGATACACATTTCAATTATTAGGAGGTAAATTACTGTTAAGAAGAAACCCAAAACGTAAAAAGAAATTAAGCAATTACTTGTAAAGTAAATTTTCACAATACTTGCACGCTGATCAGGCGGATACTTATTCATCCCAAACTTTTTGCGTTAAACTGTATTTTTAAGAGAGAAACAAGTGTAAAAATGATTAGAAACAGAATATACGATTTTTCAAAATGAAAAATTGGGTCCACTCTGTACTTCACAAAGAAAGCGCAATTGGCAAACTCTTTCATTTGAGCTAAAAGTAATGATATTAACACACCTCTGAATTACATCGAATCATGGAAATAATTGATAACAAAATGACGATACGAATTAGTTCTGTTATATTCGAGCAAAATTTTGCCGCGCAGCCGTCTCCCGATTTTCATTGAAATTCAATTCCTGGCGAAAACGCGGACCCTCCTTAATTTTCCCAGTTGAAAAGCCTCGTTCACCCATGGAAGAAGGAGGGAGGGAGGGAGAGCTTTAATTTCTTCACGGAGGAAATTTGAATGGCGCTTTGTGTTCGTAACACGTGGCCTGCCACCGGTAGGACGAAGACGCTGTAGAAGAGGATAAAGAAAATGTAAACGGAGAGAAAGGAGACTAGGATATATGGAAGGAAGAAAAGAATCAAGCAGGAACACAATGTACAGGAAAAGTTTCGAGGTTCGTGTAGAAGCTTTGAAGAAACGGCCTGGAAAATTCTTTTGGATTTCGAGACTTTTATAGCGGAAAGTGGAAGGTGAGAGTGAGAGAAGGACGGAGCGGGGCGGGGGGTGTAGCAGCAGTGATGGCTGAAACTGTTGAAAAGGTGTAAAAGGGTGCTAAAACCAGAATGAAAATGAAGCCTACAATCTTGCGTTACCATTTGCGACTTCGCATCTTGACCCCCACACTCCCCGTTTTATTATTCAAGGTTGTTTAATTACTTCGTTCCTGCCATAAATTAATTTCGAACTGTAAATCGATTCTCCTGTGAATTATTAGAAATGGTAAATTTCTCAGTTGGAACATTAACAGTTACTTTAATCTTCAACACTAGGTTTACGGATTTTTCTTGTACACCTATTGCTGGAGAGAACAGATTATTGTAAGTTCATGATATGGTCGACACATCTGCTATTTTGGAGGACTTAAATATTTGTATTTTCATTATGTTATTAACTTTACAATTAGAAGAAATGCCAAACGACTACATTTCTAAAAATGAAGATTTTCCCTTTCATTTTAAATGTATAATTTGAAACATACGTTGCTTTTCTTCAGCTTGTTTTAATTTCATAACACATAGTAAACATGTTATTCATATATACTCAATTGTTATATCTTAAGAATTATCACTAGATTCGATAATAAATTCTGAAACAAAAGTGCTAGCCCATATTCAGATCATCTCTTCGATGTTAGTATGTACGAGCAGCACGTGTATGTACGTACACTGTGCAATTTTCGCTCAGTATACTACATTTGTTGTTATTGGATATGTATCCAATATCGTGAATTTTTATCATTTTTGTAAACATTGTTTCCGCGAAACAGACACGTGCGTTTCTGATTTTCTGAAAGCATAAATTCGTTTTTCGTTACAGCAAGCCCCAATCAATGGGTTAATATTGCTTGTTTTTCACCCATAACTTATATTGAACAATAATAGTGAAATGAGCATTGACAAATAAAAATGTCTATCTACTCAAGAATCCTATGTTAAAAATAGATCACATTTAGACTATCGTGATAGCAAAATATGGGTGTCATTTAACTTTCATTCTTAACAGCAAAGAGCTTGACCGTCTTTACGCAAAGATGAAACATCATATCGCTTTTCCAGTGAAAAATAGACTAAAAGGGGCGAAATGGAGGCACGTAAGGAGGGCGGAAGAGTGAGGCGGACGAAAGAAGATTAGGGAGATGGGTGGAAGGTTAGATCTTCAGCCTTTACGACGTCTAACATGGATTTACTCGGTGATGTTACGAAAATCCTCTCTTCGATAAGAGCATTTTCGTAGGTTTCACCGAAGCGGATGCCGTAAACGTGGCGTAAAGGATCATGCCAATAAGAACAATAAAATTTTAATTTGTCGCTTATCGAACAGAGGTAGAGATTTTAGAATGATTACATCTCTTTACGATTCAATTTCACTGGTTTTCTGCTACTTTCGTTCGATTGTTTATTTTAATTTTCAATACATAATTCAAATCTATGTATAACTGCTTATTTGAGAAAAGTGATTGGAATCATTGTTAACAATATCGGCAATTATTTAGAAAAAAGAGGTTCCTCACCAATTTCAATGACCTTGGAATATGTTGGTAAAGTCAACATTTTGAACAACTTTTTCCTATAAATATGACTGCCGCGCGATCTTTGTTTCCGAGATATTCACAAAAAAGGTTGGTGTTACAAGGATACTTCATTTTGACTTAGGCGGTCACTTAACGGCAATCACCATTCCTATGCAGCCCAACCTAAATTTAATTTTTTGATGATAATAATTTTTAATATTAATAAGAAAAGAGAAATTAATGGGTTACAGATTAGGCTAAATTACAATAATATTTGACCGCTAGGACATAATAATCAATGTTACTTTGGAACACGCAAATATGATTATGTGGGATCGCTTTGAGCAGGCTGAGGTGAATAATGGAGGTAGACATTTTGAACAACAAATGTGAGATACAGGTAAAGTATCAGAGACATCGATTCTCGTATATTATAAAACTTTTTCATCCTTGAAAGTTTGGGTTGTTTCAAGGTAATTCCAAACACATACGCCGATCTTTATAAGTATTTTCATAATATAAAAACGAAAATATAGTATTTCAGTTAAAGAACAAGAGACGACCTCAGTATATCCCTGAAAAGTTCAAGGTAAAAAAATTTCTGTTTCACAGTGATATTTTATATAAAAAAAGAAAGTGACAAAAGTCTCCTTACGTTTTTGTCCTTTCACCAACTGTTCAGCAGTTATATGAAACAGTACATATCGTGAGATACCTTGTATATTTTCCTAAATATTTACCTCTACATCTCTGAAACCAAAATCAAGTGGCGGTAAGATGTAAGTATAGGAAAAAGTTATTCGGAATACTACTTGATTGTAACAATTACATGTAGATTTTTTATCATAAAAAGAAGATAAACTAATAATTTTTACACGGTATTTTAGAGAATCAACAGTTAATTAAAAGATGTTATAGATTCGATATTTGTAAAAAATAATAATATATGGCACTAAAATTATTAACTTTCAGAATATTATATTAATAGTCAATGTTAAATACAGTAAATTTTACTTATTATTACTATCAGTTTTGTTTCATTGCCAATTATTAAATATTAATATTATTAAGTTATGTTATTTCCTGTCGGCTTTACTATGAGTATAAACAATAGGTAAATAGTATCCCATCTAGCGGTTAATGAGAGGTACCAAATGTGTGTGTGTATATACGTATGTATTATAATATTCTTTCGTAGTATTCATACTATCGCATAGGACACGTGCTAATAAGTGATTCTTCTTTCTTTTCGGCAATCATCGCAATTGCATTGTAACAAATATGCGTAAATTCAGCTCATAAGAATTGTTCAATAAAAATTCAACTGAAATAATCCAGTTTTCGTGTTACAATACAACTAAAAATACCGAACGAAACCTATTATAGTAGTATAAACGCTTGATAAAACAACTATTTAGAACAATAAAAACATTCTACAATGTGAACTAGCAATAGTGGTTGCAATAAACGAACCAAAATAAAATTTTATTTAGACCGCGTTTCGACTGTCAGTTGTAGTTTGATCGAAGTAAGAGTTTATAATAGTGCGTAAATAAGCCGCTTGCACCTAAAACGCGTAGTTTCATAAAAGTTCATTTCTATAATAAAAATAAACATACAAATTTATGAAGAACTTTACCGACGATCTCGCCCCGAACAAATTGTGCATCGAACGATCAATAAACAAGTTTCAGACGAAATTTGCTATTGACGATATTCCGCGATCAGTAAAATATAAACCATGATATAAACATTGCACATTATTTTTGTTTCTTCATAAAGTTTTTATACGAATTGATAGTTTTAAGTTACACTACTTTTGCATCACCCTGTATAAGATGGAAATATACCTTTTGCATATATCACAATATTTATTCATACGATAAATCTACATATTGCATAACTGTGATGGTTTCTACAAAAAATTTACATATTATATAACATATTTTAATATAATAAAGCATATTTTTACATTATGCTTGTATTAATTATTGACGTCCACGAGATTCACGTATTATGGTAAAATATTGAATTGTAAATAAGTTCGGTTGCAAGTAGAATGAAGATATCTAATATCTCCCAACAAAAGTCAAATCGTTGTTAATTGAATAATAATTGATATTTTCATAGGTAATTTGTTTTAAAGTGAAGACAAATTATTCATGTTTCGTGTATCGTAAATTAGACCCGTTGAAACCTAAATGTTTAAGTAGGGCTCGAAAAACATAAGACAATTAAAAATCAGGTTCTGACATACACATATGTATGTTTTTAAATTTTCCCATCTGTTTTTATTATTCCTTGTTATATAATTTGATAATCTACCATATTAGAATATGACTATTCTTACATTCATGATCAACGTCACATTTTTTAATTAATATTTTAATTAAGAAATAATCTATGAAATAACAAATCAAATACTTTTAACTTTAACGTTTTAAGGTTCTGGTCAATGTATCACTTACATGTATCATTTAAAAAAAAATGTATGTATACACAATTATTTAAATCTAGGAATTAAAATACTATACATTTAAAATTGTTGCGTATGCATAATTGTAGGATAATGGAAACTATAAAAAAGAAATAACTAGGAAGAGCCTCAGTTAATAAGTTGCCAGCGAATTAATCGTTTGGACGCTCCAACAAACGTACGAGACAAAGAACGCGTGAGTCAGTCTCAGTCAGTCAATGTGTGCTGACAATGAGTAAGTTGAATAGATGTTGTTTTAAATCTTTATTTTTTTTATTCTGTTTTTAGTGACACTTATTAATATTTTTACACCTAACTTTGGACAACGAGTCTATTGATGTAATTATATTCCACATAATCTTTGAGAATATACATAAGTGCTATATGTCGTACACGCCATATTAACCTTCTATGAATAGTTGTGGAAGTGAATATATTATAGTTAAAAACGATTGTTTATTGAAATTTAATTTTTCGTTTAATGGTTCTGTTTGATCAGTCTATGGAAGTCGTTCAATAGGTTCGTGTGGCCATGCGTTTATACTTTTCATGACGTGCTGTGTATTTCGAGTTACCATCAGGAAATGAAAAAATGCTTTCATATTCATCAAGATTCACATAATAAAGCCTTTACAAAAGGTTTTCGATTGAGTTAATTATTCTCTTTAAAAAAAAAACAGTGCCGAAGTATCATTTTCACGTCTGAGTGGTGATTTAACCTCTTAATTCGAATGAGTACAGTGTTCCGTAAAAAGAATTTAAGAGAAGCAGTGAAACGTCTACGACACTTAAATCGAAACAGAGTGATTTTTCACCACGATAATGCCAGACCACACGTGGTATAAAACGTGCAAGAAAAAAGAAAGAAATTACGTGAATATCGTTGGGAAATTTTATCACACCCACTATATTCTCCGCTAATTGCCTCATAAGACTACCATCTGTTTCTTACATTATAGCATTTTTTAGTAGCCAAATAATTTTATAATATCGATTGTATAAGAAGTAATATATTTTAAATGAAAAAAAGAAAGAAAAATATTTTAATGAAAAACCGAAGAAATTTTATAATAATGTTATAATGGCTTCATCGATAGAAAAAAATAAGAAGAAGATGTCAATTGAGAGGGCGACTACATTTTTTCATAGCATTTAAAGCAGCCATACATATTTTTTCATAGCATTTCAACCAGCGGCCCGCCAAGATTTTGTGTGTGGTCCGAAACACACACAGGCACAGTTAGAGTTTGTAAGTAAAAGATAATTTAATTTACACAATACCAAAAAACACTTGTATATAAAATATTACAACTCCTTGCGATACGTGGCAACAATGGGCAAGTGGGCACTGGCGTGTAGAATTTGGCTTACTGATTCTCATCTTGATGACATATTAAGAGTAGTATGTAGCAATTATAAACCCGATTTGTCTGAAATAAGTAAAAATTTATCTCAACATAAAAAATCACACTAATTTTTAAATAAACGTTTAAACACATTCAGATGTTTTTTCCATTTTTTGTATCGTATAGTATAATGTACTAAATTCCGGCCCTCGTTACGTAGTAAACATATGCATGTGGCCCAAGAAGAAGAAAGGTTAAGTATAGCTGATTTAAAGATATGTGGTAAGGTTTTATGTAGTCATTTATTTAACACAGAGTTGAACAAAAAAAGAAAAATTTTGTTTGCAACAGCTGTTATTAATGGCTGAAATAAAGCGCATAAGTTTGAACATGTAATATAATTACTTGTAATTGTTACTGAATATCTGCGTACACGAGCCGATGACTTTACTTTTAACCACGTATATACGCCGTGTTATTACAAAAAAAGTAGAAACCAGTTGCATAGTTCAGTGTGCAGTAACCTAACCTGTTAATGGCGAAAAATTTAATAATCAAATCACGTATTATTAAACAGTATGTTTGAAATATTAATCTCAAACATCAATGAACTTATTAGACGACCTAATACCAACAGGTAGTTTAGGAAAATGATTATAATATTTGTACTATTTATACAATAATCCAACTCATAAATAGACTAATATTTGTACTGGAACTCAACCTGTTAAAAAGCAGAAAATTCAATAACGAAATCATGCATCGTTCAATAGTATGCTTAAAATATTTGATTAATTATATTTTGGTTATATTAATGAACTCATTAGACGACTTAATATCAAATAATTATAATATTTACACTAACTACGTGTTTAAACTGAAGATGGATAAGGTAGTGAGTCGTACTAGTATTGAAGTAGTAAAAAATTAGCTATCAAGGAAAACTTTCTCTAATGGTTCTCGAGTTTTATGATAAGCTTAGTACTTTCATTTCCGATGCTGCTTACCATGAGCCGTGCTGTTCCCAAATGTTTCCTATTGCACTTCTGCGCTTTAACAAAAATAACTAATTTTTAGGCTCCTTTACGAAAGTTATATCGTTCGTTTTCACGAGCTGTGCAAGATCGTCGAGATGCATTACAACTGCAATGTTTCTAAGTAAATGCTACCCCAAACTGCCTTTGTAAAGATCTGTGCAATTGAAACTTCTTGAAATTTCTATAAATACGATCTCAATTCTGCCTAACTCGAGCAGTTCAAATACCTCACTTGTTTTTCATGATACGAAAAAGTTGTTCAGGGAGGAAGTTAATGGTGCAAAAGGACAAATATTCTGACTAATATTAATATATTCTTATATACTTGTTCTCAAAGTATTGAAACTAGTATTATTCATCTTATGAATTTTCTTATTCAAGGTCACGTGAAGGTCAACATGTATGTATACCGTTGAATTTTATTGTGTTCGTACGGATTAAACTTAGAAAAACTGATTCGGTATTTGCACAATTGAAATTCAATTAAAAACTTGAAACTGTAAAACAGTAACATGCCAGCGAATAAAATAGATGATAAAATTTGCATTAAAAAAAAAATTTGTTCTAGAAGGATAACATTATCGCTTATAAAATAATTTGAATATATTCACTTTTCTTTCTCCATTTCTATAATTTAATTGCATTATAGTACTATAATATCATCAATATTTTCAATTCTGCAGGTTGTTTCTCCTAACTCGGACAGTTAAAATATCTCGGAATGCTTTTTACAATACGGGAAAAATGTTTAGATAGATAATGAATGGTGCAAAGGGATAAATATTCTGGTTAATAGATATTTCGATGAGATGAAATTGAAATGTATGAAAGAACAGTAAAATTGTAAATTAATTTTGAGGAATTAGTTGGCTGAAAATACATTTACTCAAAGAAAATGGCATGTACATGACTGTTATTCAAGCAACATTCAATAGTCTCGTGAATTTTGAAGTGGATGAGCTCAGTTTTTATGAATCCCTTGATACTATAGTATACAATAGAAACAGGTAGATGAGCCAGGTATTGCCGAAGCGCCGCTCACTACAAAAATCTATAGAAGCCGAAATATTTACAATTTTGCTGCAAGAATTTAACAGTACATCTTCGAAGGTTCGTACTTTCAAAACATTCGCAAAAGGAGAATCGGTATTTTAAACCTTAAAAGCCAGATTCCTTAAGGATTACAATTGATACATGTTAGTCATTTCAATATCTGCGTGATTTCCCCCTTTCACCCTAGGATAACAATTAGGAAGGAAGAAGACCTAGGGTAGGCGGAATGAAGTTAGACGAAAATACGAGGACACAATGAGATGGAAAGTAACGTATAGATATCAAGAACGTCTGGCACAAACGGTTCGTGAAAACGAGTTGAGAAACTCCTTTCACGGAACTTTCGAAGTTGTTTCTCGAGAAGACGCGGACAGCCTGAAGGGGTGCGAAATGAGGGTAACGAAGCCTGATAACCGAATTTCAAATCGGTCGCTTCGCGACAATCCTTCCGACGTACCATGGAATTTCATTTTAGCCAGAGCGGACCGACAGATTATGTATTGAACGAGACTCGTGCCTTGGCAAGAAGCGACACTGATTGCCTTCGCTTCACACGCCACGATCGGATTACGCGTAATAGATAGGGACGGCTTCATAATCTACCGCTCGACGACTTGTGATCCTTCAATTTCGTGATACTATACTAATTTCTATCAGCAACACGCAATTTCCCTTAATTTCTCTGGGTTTTCGGCTGATTCTCTTGACACGTTTCACGGTCGATTTTATTATCAACCTTGTTTAACGAATAATTCACGGCATTCGATTATAGGTGACGTTTTCTACTAATTGCAGCACTCGTTTAGGAGAAAAGGTAGGATGGAAAGGGTATTGTAAGTATCCTGAAAAACAGAAAATCTGCCTAGGATCTTTAAGATAATCTTTTTATTTTGTAATATTTATACATAGTGTAATCGCGAGCAACTTGAAATCGTTATCGTTTCAAGCATGCCACTAATTAATACGATTGAAGTTTTTCGATATTGAAAGTAAAATTTTTGGCAATTTCTCGAAACGTTTCGCGTAGTACCGTTGTTACCAACTAATTTCCTTATTGCTACATCTAAACAGGTGTATTTATTCAAAAACCGCTAACATGAAACGTCTGGATACTTTTCGTTTAATATTCTAGTAATTGTTAGTTGCATTTTCAATTATGTTAGCATGTTTGTGAAAGGGGCACAACCTTTACTTTTGACGCAAAGGTTATTTGTTGTTTTTTAATTTGAGGATTACTTTTCTTTCTTAAATAGGTATGTAAATTTAATGTAAGTACTGTTGTAAATATGTTGGCAATAGCGTATTGTTTATGTTGTTGAATAAACAAATCGATAATATTGCGATTTTCGTATCTAAAAAAATAATAATTAAAGAAATGGTATTAAAACATTCGCGACCGGCAGTTTTCGGACGAGACGCTTAGTAGTGAACGCTGTATATAACTTTCAAAAGACTATAGCTGAATATCGCAAGGGTTTCCTATTTAAATTTGCGTGAATATAAGAAATATTGTTTCTTGATATTATGCTTACAACCATTTGTTATTTAAAATTTGAAGAAAATTAAATATTACAAACGCAAGGCTGAAAAAATTAATGAAAAATTGTTAGATATATTCGAAGTGACAGAAGTGCTTAAATTCATTCAATATATTTTTTAGAAACAAATATGTAGCGGCACGCTACATACCTGCGCAGTAAACATTTGGCAGGCAGACGGCTAGCAAGAAAAATACTCGAAAGTCGCGATAATAAAAGCTAGCACGTTTTAGGACATTCACACCAGCGAAGCTATTTTTGAGAAGTCTTTTGTCAATGAACAATAATGTACTCGTCGCTTACATAAACTTTCTCGAAAGTCTCAATAGCGTTCGTAAGAATCCTAAATCGGGGGTCTCCTAAGGGCCTGCCGATTGAAGTTCGTAAACCTACATGACGCATGTAGCGGCCAGGCTCGCGGGACACCCCGCTGCTTCACCAAATCTATGCAGGAAACATCACTCCCACCGAATTGTTTCTCCACTCTTAGAAAACCACGCTAAGGGCGTAAAAGAGTGGGCGGTGGAATTTTAACAAAAAAATCTAATTGGCTTAAACGGATTTCCCGCTTGGCCAATGAGAAAAAATAATTCCATCGAACGGACCCAGAAAAGTTAGGTGGTGGCCCGGCGAAGCAACGACGGACACATATGTATGTACATACACGCGGCTTGAATCGAACATGCAAACAACATTATGCTTCAAATATGACAAATTTACTATAACATTCCTACAAATTTATTTCACATAACAATTTTACATGGTATCTAGTAATGACTTAAAATATATGAATATATTGCTAATTAAGAAATCATAACGTAATTGAACGAGTTTAACAATGAAATATAATATTTAATAATAATGCTCTTTAGTGTGGTATTTGATAAAAAAAAAAGAAAATATATAGGCTTGTGATATCAGATAAAAACATGGAAAACTATATGGTAGAACTTTGTTGTCAATCCTCAGCTACAGATTTTGAAATGACAGAACTATGTTACCGGTTTCGAATCTGTTAATATTATCATGTTTTATTATGTTGTCCCATTCATAAATATCAATATCCCATTCAATACACCCAATTTATGAAACTACGGCTGATACATTCAACTTAAATTTGTTTCCGAAGGAGTCATTATTATGTGGGCAAAATGTTTTTTCATGTGGGAATGCACAGGAGATTTGAAGTTCACTTTTTTAGAATCATGTAATTTTGAACATCTATAATTTATAACGTTTCTCAAGATAATTTCAATATTTGATATACTGATTAATTAGTTTGTATTAAATTGTTTGTTAGAATAGTCCATAAAGCGAAGGCTTAAGTGGGCCATGTGCAGTCTTCTGCTGCGTTTCCCCCTCCTAGGGATAGTTCTGCGTCAAGACTAAGAAAGGCCATATTGTCAAGGGGGTCCTCTTGACTAGGATTTTTCAGGAAAGGCAGAATTGTATATATCAGCACTCGCACAGTATAGTTTTAAATACAAGCATTCACTTCTTTTAACCGCCCACGTTTATTTCTTATTCAATCGCTCACCACCATTATCTTGATTTTCCTTACATGTTATATGTATATGAAAAGAGCGAATTCTTAATGAAGCTGACAACGGTTATAATTTTATTAAAAGTAACATTTATCCATCAAAATACAGTCAGGGACAAAATTAAGTGGATATCAATGAAGTTTACTCGAATTAATATAACTATTGTATATTTAAATTTCATTTACTATATATCCCTATAGTACATATACTATTTAGTAAATAGTTGAAATTCGTATTTACATTTTTGTGGAAATAAGCCACACTTAACGAAGATGTCAGTTTTGTATTTCTGAGCGATTTCACGGTAATTTAATTTATTATGGCAGTCCAAAACTATGAAATGACGAATTTGATATGAAATTTCCGCTGTATTTTATATTTCAAAAGTTTGTTTGGTATTACTGTACGTAAACGTGAACTGTTCCTGACGATTCCTTTATTTCATGCCTCATAATAATACTACAAATCCATTTAGTTTTGTTCTTCTATAAATAAGAATGTAAATATGAAATTTAAATATTGACTAACTAATGTATGTACTATAAGGATGTATAATAAATAAAATTTAAGTACATAACAGTCACATTAATTCGAGTAAATTTCATCGATATCTCCTTCCATTACCTGTTCACTTATTTTTGTCCCTGACCGTATGTTCTAGCAGTTTCAATACACTTTATACAATGCGAAATTAAGCGCATTTATTCCTTTGCTATAAAAATTTGTATCGTTAGAATTAATAAATTCTTCAAAGACGTTGATAAGTGCTTCGATGTCGAACTTTTTTTGTAATTAAAAAGTGATTCGAATGTTCCAAAAAGATGATAATCAATTAACGATAAATCTAACGAATATTTCAAGTGCATAATTTCTGTGGAAAGAAAGGTGTATACTTTCAGTGGCACTCTTAATTACTTTTAAACACTTATAATTTTTCAATAAAGCACAAGTTTAAGTAAACTGTTTTTATCTACTTGATATCTTGAACTTTTTAGACATTCTGTATATTATAAGTCGATACAGACTTATGTTTTGAAACTGTTTTTAAACGTTCGAAACATCAGCCCTTATTCCTTGGATGTTTTGGAAAGAACAAATGCGTTGTTAAAGCAGGTAACGCAAATGCGTTTTTGAAATGACACCGTGACACAAGTTGAGGGTTATAAATTCGCGTGGGTCACATCTCGTTAGTATCACCTGCAGTCGTTGTTTGTATATTACATACGGTAACTAGTGCGATAAAAATTTATAATTGATTTATAACGGAATATAAAAACTTATATGAAATTAATTAACGTGTAGGGAATGTAAAGGGTCATCCAAATGCGACACCTAGATATTAGCACTGTACAATGTTTAGACGTCATGTCTTTTCAAATGACATAAGCAGTTTTGTTTAGTAGAAGGTAGTACAATTTTAACCACGGACAGGTATACATTGCAGCAACACATTTACATTATTCAAACTTATTATAAAAATGGGCCATTGTTTTCAAGTAATATTTTAGTTAGCGATGAAACTTATTTCATAATATTCGTTAATAAGTAAAATTGTCATATCTGAGGTGATGAAAATCCTCGTGTTATTCATGAAAAATTTCTACACCTACATACAAAGAGTCACTATTTGGTGTCCATCTTGGGCAAATGGAGTCATTGAATCATTGCTCGCAAGCTGTCAGTGAACAATTCGCCAACTGTTCACGAGCTCTAGCGTGAACACGATTCTTCTACTGTTTGTGAACAGTTCGTGAACAGTTATTACTTTAGACGCAACATTAGTATAACACCAATCGAGGGAAAGAGACGAGGAAGTGGCATGGTATCGTGAAACTGTTCGAAATGTCGACGACGTTAGCGACTCGGATGATAGGAGTTAAATAACCACAAACGTTTTATAAACGTGATGTTCCATCGTGAACCTTCTGAAAGTCGGAATATATGTTTGTGTACACATGTGTACACAGCTCTTAGTACGCTTTCAAGGCGGGAAATTTGACATAGCGAAACGTAAAGCAACGACGCGCTTGAATACGTGAACAAAGCAAAATCCGCGAACGAACCAACAAGTATGGATCTTTTAAGCGAGTTTAAAGCCGTTCCATGGAGGAGCTTTTAATAATTGAGCGTACTTCGGTAAAAACACAACCGGCTTCGATGAAAGTTTCCCGGGTACGGCAGTTAATTACCCGAAGCGGCACAAGTGGAGAATAAATTGCCGTAGTTGTGTGCGCGCGAGCGCGCTGTTCACTGGCGAACATTTCCATTTAATTAATGTAATGGAACTAGTGACAAGTAACAATTAGTCTTTTAATAAACTTCGGAAATTAACCGTTCGACAGTCTCCTAGTGGAGAAACTTTTGTTTTTATGTAGTTGACGTGGCTAATTACTGATCACCGTTTAAATATTAAGTAATTTACTAAATTGCGTAGGGTATAGTTAACAAGTGGCAAGTAGTTAATTTCGTGAATTACGATAATTTTAATATGTTTAAGTAGATTTTAAGTATTTTCTATCGATTGGTATAATTATACTTCATGCTTAATATAAAGCAAAGCTGATAATGCCATGAAACTAGTTAGCAAGTTTTCATTTCAGAAAGTTTGTAGGAAACTTACTCTCGAAGTATCGTATTTTATTCATCGATGGAACGACAAATAGCTTATAACACTTCGAATATTAAGTTCTAGCATGATATACAGCGAGAGATAGAAGTATTCATAAAAATAGAATAACATTTTTAAAATTAAACTTAAAATTGGATTTAAAAGAAATTTTGAAAATAATACAACTGGTCAGAATTGCTAAGGTTAGTTTTTACAATCTTTCAACCCTTTGCACTTGAATTGTCTCTCGGCTAAAGCTTACTGGAACTCAAACTTTTTCAATTGTTTATGGCTGTGTAATATATGATATATTTGAAAGCAAAATTTATAAATAAAATTTAAAAGACAGTGTTTTTATAATGTTATTTTATTATTATTATTATATGAATGTCATCAATGAAAATTTTAATTATAAAATTATTTGTAATTTTCAAGTATATGATACTTTTTTAAGCAATTAGCAGGATGCCAACCTGAATGGCGATCGCAAACAGTGATTTATCTTCTAATCTTTTCGGTTGTACAGTCAAAATAGTTTTTCATCTTTCCTACAGGTAAAAAATGAGAGAAAGAAAAAAAAAATAAATTTATCATCACTGGTATTTTCAAACTTTTTTAAATTGCATTTTTCACTTTGGTGAATATTACATATTTTGTTTCGTTCGGTCAAAAAAACGACTAACTACTGAAAGCAACAAAACATGAAAATATATGTAACCGCAATTTAACAGTAAATTACAATATTTTGATTCTTCGATGCAGCATACTATTGGTGTGCCTGACAGACACACTTCGAGTATAACGCGAAACTTTTATCAGTGTCTGCTGTAGCTCCAGGAACCGTTTTAACTCTTTTGCTGTTCAATAAAGTTGCGAAAATTGGTTTAAAAGTGTTCCAATTTTTTTATTGCTTAAATTGGTCACATTTGTTATTAAATGAGAGAAAAGTATGTTTCATCTGTATTCTGACGTTACTTTTCGATATATGAGCCGTTCAGTGCACAAATCGATTAACTCCATAAAATGAGAAGTCGAGAAATGCGACGCAATAATCTACATTGTTTTTTAAAATTCCCTTTATAATATAAATTCAAATATACATTGTAGAATGCATAAATACAGATATAGCTTTCATCTAACAGTATATAAAATGAATAAGAAAGAATAGCCAAAAAGTAATCGTCACTAATGTTAAAATTTTTGTGTGGCTGGTGGAGTTAATCGATTTGGCAACTGAAAAAAGTAATAAAATTGAATTCAGTGTTTAAATTTGTAAGTTTTTTATTACAGAAAAAGTTAGTTATTATATACTTTTATTACAGATTTTCCATAAAAATGAATGTTAACAGTTCTATTATAATATATTATTTGTGATCCATCAGCAATATAAATAGTCTTCTTCATCAGCTGTATGTGAGGACTCGTCATTTCGATTTGTTGTCAAGTTTTTATAATAATCATGGTTAACAGGAGGAATGAATTTTAGCAGGTCCGTGATGTCTTTCCTTTTTTTCCTTGTCACAGATCTACCTTTAGGATATATAATAATAAAGGCTGATCTACATTTTTGAAACTTTTTGGTCTACCTGCTACAGATTTCCTAATATTAATGACATTAAATTCTGCATTTTCATTATAATCACATTTGAATTGTATGAGGTAGGGTTTGGACCTTTCTAACTTTATCCAGCGTATTTTGAGCCAATTTACTGGAAACCCTGTGACGGTTACTTTTCTGTTAATGATTGCATTTTCTAAAAGTTTTGTTGAAAAAAAATCTTGGTGGGTCATTTGGATAACATTAAATGGCGGTTTCTTTTTACAAGTTTTGATAATATTGGACCAATCATCTGGTGAAAAAATGTTTTGAACTTTTTTTGCACGTGACTCAATAACGGCAAAATCTGAGTCATTAGGCAAATAGCTGTATCCACTTACCAAAAATTTCATTTCAATTGACTCAGTTCTTATTTCCGTACTTTGAAGAAGTTTCAATAAACTTAAGGCAGTTTTAATATTTCTATTTTGCCCGGTACAGGAATCTGAATATGTTATTATTTTTTCAAAGTTTGCAGCATAAGTCTTTATATACTTTATTAGACATGACGAAATTTCTTGAGATCTACGAGATCCTTCAGTTTCTGGCCAAACAAACATGTGGCTTGTATTTTTAATAAATTCATGACATCCGAAATTATAAACATATAAATTTCGCTTATAATAAGCTACGGATGTGGTCAGTTTAGGAAAGGCTAAAGCTTTTTCTAAGACGAAAGAAAATACGAAAATTTTCTCTGATGTTGCCATTCGATCGGCAGCCATTTGACTGCGAGCCCGTTCAGCCTCTTCTAAGCGAGTTTCCTTTTCAATTTTTGCCGCCTTAATTCCCTCACCGTCTGAAGATTGAATTTTTATTTGCAAAGAATCACAAGTTCGACACGTATCCTTTGATGGTTGTTTAAAATGTAAATTAAATTTTGTAGAGAATATATTATAGTAATATTTTTCTTTTACTGGTACTACATTTTCCTTTTCACATTGTGTGACGTATAGTTCATACATTTTCTTAATATTTAAGTCAGGATGTAAATATTGCCGTCTTGGATTATGAGTTCTGGTGTAGTGACTAGTGTAGGCTGGAAATGACTTTATATGTTTTATAACATTTGTGTCATCTATTTTATTCCTTGCAACACGGCCTTTGCAAGTAATATTGAAAAGGCCGAAGAAATATGTAGTCCGTGTAAAGTATGCGGTAGAAGTTAAAATAAACCCAATTACACTTTATTCTTAATTAATAATTAATTTGACTTCACAAGTACTTGATCTTGCGGTAATTAGACTGCAAGTGACTAATTTATTTTACTTTAATTCTGATAAGACGGTTTGGCGTTTGAGTAGTGAGGATTGATAGAATTGATACGAATGAAACTGACTGAGAATTGACGCGCGGCGATTATTTGCTCGCTTTTTTAACACTTCCGCAAGTAGGCGTATGGATTGCCGCGAGGGTGGAGTTTTCCAAATTCTCCAGTCTTTAATTGGCTAGGCAAATGTCCTGCCCTTTTCCTCAAATACTCTATTTCTAAGTCATCTGGCGAGGAATTTACTTGTCAGTACGAGTCCTTAGCGATAGTCTGTTTGCTATCGTTTAAGGGTTCGTACGTGACTAAAAACTCAAGAACCAGCTTAAGAACTTACACTCAAGTGGTTCTTGCATTTTTGAGCTAGTGTCGTATGACCGTACTTAGGACCTAGACTAGATGGTCCTTTAGTTAATTTATGAGGATACGATCATCGACACTTGTTAGTGCATTTGAATTGCGTTATTGAAACGATTTACATTAGAGTATGGAGTTAAACAAAATGGCCTCTGAAATAAATTACTTATTATTCAATGGCCAAAAAAATTTGGTCATTTAATGGTGTTAATCTTCATCATCCAGGAAAGTTATTATAAATATAAAAAGTTATGACTATACCAAGTGCTTTGACACTTAAATTTAAGATTTTTCAAAAAGTGGAGTTAATCGTTTTGTGCACTGAACGGCACATATGTTAGTACTTGTACCTTGTGTGGTAAATCTTAAAGCATGACATGTGTTAGGGATTGGGTTTATGACATGGACGCCTGTTTACGCTATTTTTGAATGCTCCTTTTTTCTAGCTTTTCGTTAATTAAATTTCCTTTCAAATTGACAGGGAAACCCAGGAAGCGTTTTACGGACCTAGAAATATAAAGTTACTGCGAGTCACCTGCCTCCCTGGTACTCACTCGTGACCATTTAATAGCTATTGACATGTCATAAAACTTTTCGAGTCGCCCTGGCCGCTTAAATCCCGTTACGAACGAGTTATCCTTGGACCTCATTTTCTCGCTATCGTGACACTACTCTGATAACTTGGAACTTCCAGAGTGAGCGGCATATTCGCGGGCCATGGAGAACTATCGAATGGGTAGCCTCGTTCTAATTGACGAATACTGTCACTTCCTACATATCCACTTTTATTATAAAATAGGCGACACATTTTATGGCGATATACGATAGAGAGTTATCTCTAGATAACCAAAAATCACACACTATAGTTCACACCACGTTCGCATCAAGTTACAAATTCTGTTCATATACCATTACTAACAAAAGTTTATTTTGAAATAAATATATTAACCCTTGCATGGTGGTGCCTGGGTCCATTCGGACCCGAGTACGTTACAACCGATCTCCACTAATCAACACGCGAGAAATTAATCAGAGAATAATTGTTACTAAAAATAATGCTTAGATTGAGACCGAACAATGTCTCTATTCGACGAATCATTTCGAATGTTTTGCTGAATGACTCTTTTCACACGACTGATTGCGAATGAGTATCGAACGAATATTTTCGCCGATTGACTGCGAATGAATTTTAGGAATGGTTTCTTTCGCCGACTGTTTGCGAATGGTTTTCTTTTCGTCGACTGATTGCGAATGAATTTCTTTTTGACGACTCGATGCTACGTGTTCTTCTTGACTCCCTCCAATTTTTAGAATGTGGCAGGAAACATGTTGATTGATTTCGCTCGAAATGTTAATTGTCCAATCAACATGCCTCTTTAAGGTAGCGACCACCCGTCCGTACGTCCTCAGCGTGTTTCGTTCAGGAAGAGTGGGGCTCGACATAAACTGACAACGAAATTGCTTCAGCATTGCTCGAGAATTAACTCAATACCCTTTTTTATAAAATAAGTTTATTTCGCAAACACGTCACTAGAACACTGTTCCGTTTAGTGGTCGAACAGCGACTCTGTTTAAACATTCGCGGTCGCTAGCGAAACGGCCCATCAATCAATGTATCGATACACCGACGACTCGAGGAAGCATCTTCAGTCGACGCGCCAACTTCGTGTCAGCATAACAATATTACTAAAAAGGTAGTAAATAACAATCATAAGTGTCTAAAAAAGTTTCATCAACTGAATTACGATAACAATGTTGTGCCAACACAAATCGTAATAGTATTATAATTGGAGGACTGAACGGACCCAAGCATCGCTTCTCGTTTAGTATCCCGAACACCTTCCGAGGGTTAAATATGTGGAATATCCGGTGTTAATCTTGATTAACATCACATCAACCATCGAACCTCGCCAGCGAACCAGCAACAATTCAGCGCCACCACTCTCGAACATATTGCTCGTTCGAAGTACAAGACGCAACAATATGCATAAGTCAACAGTGCACTCTTTGCAATAGTATCGAGTGGTGTTCCTTACTCGTTTTCCTTCAATATGTTTAGAAGAACATATAGTTTCTATGGGTTTCTTTTGGACGCATCGGCGATGTGGCTCGACATAGCTTGTACGATGTATACACCAAACAGCGAGAGGGTTAACATGTTATTATAATTCTTTGTTCCTTATTTACCGGGCTTAAATTCGCAGTTTGTAAAAAACTTGGCCTTTTTTCTTAAGATTATATTACCTACTCCGAAAAAACGCGTGTGTTACCGATATATGCGCGTGCGCACAAGTACGCTCCGAAATACCCTCCGAACAATGCGTGGTGGATGTCACCGGAACAGGGAACAGACGTACATATATGCAGACGTTGTACAAACGATGAACATCGGAGTGATACATAGTCGAGGTCGAGTGATCAACATATACTTCTGATCGGTAGCCCGAAGGGTATTTATAATTTTACAGAATAATCGGGTTATCGCATTGGGCGGCACGATTACTCGGTATCGTATCAATGGTGCAGCTACTCGAGCCGCGTTTCGTAATATTAATCGGTCACTTCAAATACTAGTTCGCTTAATAGCCCAGTAACAGAATTGCGGATATTGATCGCATGCCGATAATTAAACACGCAAACGGTTCAATGACCATTGATTTACTTCCTTTTTTTTTTCGTTTTCGTGTTTTACTTTCCGTGGATGCTTCATTTCTATTTCGTAAGAACGAGTATTAATTCAACTTCCATATTTCCATTTGCAAATGCTTCAAGTGATTACGCACAATTGTATAGGAACTCATGTTATAGGAATGTTGGTTACAGACAGATATAATAAGAATAACGTGTATACAAGGTATCTCAAAATTGGTGGTACTAAGTAAGCACGGGTTTGATTCTAGTTAGCTGGTCAGATTTGTGGCACGGATGTCAAGCGTCGGTACTTTCGAGAGGTGTAGCGGATCTCGTGCGAATATTCTCGAAGGACGCGCGTGCGAGAATATTCATGGAGAGATGCGTCCAGTGCGATCTGTCCCTTGCGTACGCGTAGGTCGACGATTCCAGAAATCGAACACTTTCAAAACAAATCATGTATAAGCTATCGTTCCACGCGACCCTTATTATTCGCACACCGTCAGTACGCAACGTCAATTTGCGCTATTAGCATTCTATCCTGCTCGCACTCGCACACGTTGTATGTACGTCCGCCGTCAAATGCTCATGTACAGAACAGCCGCGCTACGCGATCAGCTCTTCGCCCAGTGATCACCGACCCGCTAGTTTCTTTTCACTAGAGTTATAGGTAGAATAGGGCTTAGCTGTAAGTTGTATATGTATAGTAGTGATTAAGTGTAATTTAAACATAGGCGTGAGTGAATTATAATAAAGTTAGTTGAGAGTGAAATCGCGTGGGATTATTCTCCATAACCTCGCTTCAGAAGCTTTTTACGCGACAGTAGCCTATTCAAGTCAGAAGGCAACGCCTGGAAATTATTTAATGATTGCAAGAATTCTGCACTTCTGCGGGTCCGATGCGTAACCAGGTAATTGCCTTTGTACGTTCAGTAACAAGAAATATGCCATAAACTTGGAAAACGACGTTTCGGTAAAATCACTACGCGTGGATGTCTTCCCTTTGGGACTGTCTCTTCCCATCCATCTACACTCCCATTTTGCTAGCTCCCGAAACACCTCTAGTGAAGTATTGGAGGTCCTAGGAGGACTGTTCAAGGCGATGAAACAACTAACAATTTGTCCATTCTTGACGCATTAGTATAGGGTCATCCAACAAAATTCTTTTTTTAAGATACAAATTATTTGGAATTCTTTGAAGTTAATTTCTTTTTTTTTTTTTTTTGAAAACATGATCCACTACAATTATACGTGGAACAGCATGTCATTTAAATGTGCACTTAGATTGCGTCTGCAAACCTCAATCCGATTATCGAAATTTTCAATAACTTTCCGACATGTTGGTGGAGTTATTTTAAAAATTGCAACTCGAATGTTGTTCTGTAGACTATTAATTGTTTTTGATTTGTTAACACAGACTCGACTTTTCAAAAAACCCCACAAAAAAAATTTGTATAAAATGGTGTAAAATCGCATGATGTTGGAGGTCAATTGAAATCTGCATTTTGTGACATTATACGTTGACGAAGTTTCAATCACAAAAAACGTACGTTTTCTCGTGTCGTGTGACACGTAGATGACAGATACATCAATATGATTAAATTCTGACTAAACACTGATTGGTATCGCTCAGAATTTACAGTAACATCACTTCCAGCATTATGGTTGAAGAAAAGCGGTCCAATAATTCAATTTGCACACCAAACAGTGACTTTTTGTGGGTTCAGAGATTCTTCATGAATAACATAGGAACTTTCACCACCTCAAATACGACAATTTTGCTTATTAACGAATCTACCTATTGTGAAATAAGTTTCATCGTTAAACAAAATTTTGTTTAAAAACAATGGCCCATTTTCATAATACGTTTGAATAATGTAAATGTGTTAGTGTAATGTATACCCGTTTATGGTTAAACTTGTACTACATTTTACTAAACAAAATAGCTTGTGTTATTTAAAAGACATGACGTCTAGACATTATACAATGCTGATATCTAGGTGTCGCATTTGAATGATCTTATATGTATAAAGTGGCAAGAAAGTCGCCCATATTATATCATTCTGTACAAAAATTTGTATATTCAACTTGCGTAAAGATTTAGTGCGGTCTTATCTGTGACATTAGACTGTATAACAATAAAGTGCGATCAACTCGCAATATGCGATAACTTGACTCGATATCCATTATTCAGTAATAGTAAGATGTCACATATGTGCAATATTCATTAATACCAATCTGATTTTCTGTTATAACAAAGCATGGGAAACTGCATTAACAGACTCCACAACTGAGTCGAAAATGTAGAATAAAATTTGTTCACTCGAGGCTTTGTTTTTGGGGAAAAATCAGTTTAAAAATTTGTCAAATACGCGTGCACTTGATCAAGTTTCAGCTAGAGTGAGACACTTTTTAAATAAAAATGATCAGTGCTGAAACGGCTGCAATAGCAGAATACCTTGGTCGCCCATGATCTTCAATCCTATCACCATTAACTTTTTATTTGTGGAGCTGCGTTAAATGCACTGTGTATACTAATGACACAATGAGTATGAAACAATTACAATAAATAATTATTATAGTATTTGGTCAATTGAAAGTGCGTAACGATACGTTGCCAGACATTCGGAGGAGTTTAATAAGGAGAGCGTAGTTATTTGTGCGAAAACATGCGCGTCGCTTCCAGTAATTTATGAATTAAATAAATATTCATACTGAATCTTTCTCGAAAACGAAGCCTCAATTAAAATAACGTCGTTTGGTTATGGGTTTACTGAGAGAACGCGCGTCTAACAGTCGCGTTAATCTTACCGGTCGTGGTCCTCTCAGGTCTGTTTTACAACTCTTATTCTTAGAAAGAAATGTTTAATACGAAGCAATACACTATAATCAAATTTCATAATGTAGGGTTGGGGCTTCTATACCGAACTCATAAAAAATACTTAAAAGAAGACCTGTTTGGGTAGTATGCAAAGTTCCAACATGTCGGTCCAGAGGTTGTGGGTCCAATTCCTATTGAATCCCTTACATTTTTTCTCGGCTTCTACAATTATATTATTTGTTTTTGTTGGCATTTTCAATATCAACACACTGTACGCTGATTCCGTATTACTACAGGATTTTCAGCCTATCGGTTTTGATGGATATTTAATTTTTGTTAAAATTTTGTTTGCATATGGTGAACACTTCGTAAAAATACAGTATATTTTCTTGAAAAATGTAGTATATACTATTTTGTGAAAATGTATAAGCTTGTTAATATATTTTCTTTTGAATGCCTATTCCCCATGAATAAGCAACGTGACTAATGGTCCTCAGACTTTGAACAGATCAATATTTAGTCAACATACAATGTATTAAAAACTTGCTGAAACGAGGCTCATATGTGTATGTTTTAATTGATATTATTAACAGTCCACAATAAGAATGTCGTGAGACGTTTGAAAAGGTTATATGTTAATTAATCATTATGGAAGCTGTTCATAAAGAAAATGTTATAAAGCAGCGGGTTATGTTACCGATGCTATTGTGCTATTGTGCAAAAATGAAGTAATAATTAATATTGTTTATAATGAGAAATTTATGTACATCGAGCTAAAAATACAATAGGTTACCAGAAACTTGGTATGACGTACACTGTGTACTCTTCGAGTAAATTCGGTAATCGAATTAGTTTCCCGTTTATTTACTGTTATTGTTTTCTAATAATCTGCCATTGATACTGATTCAAACCTACTCAGAATTCAGAATGAGTCATTATTTCAGCAGCGACTGTTCTATTCATATTGTAAATTGTTATGTAGGATATTTTTTAAAACAGGAAATTAGCTTTATTATTATAAAATTATATTTTAACATTTTATGGTATTATTGTTTTACTAAAAATCATTATCATCAAATTTATTCTATCAAACTGTTCACCTTTAATTTTTATTCTACAATAACTACAGTATTAAGAATAATATAACATATATGTAAGATTATTTAATGTTAAAGAACTAATTTGTTAAAGTTGATAAAGATATTATGAAAATATAAGTAGAAAGGAAACAGAGTAAATTACTGTAGAGAAAACTATTACAAGTGATATGGACTTATAAATATGAAAATAAAGATAAACGTGAATGAAGAATTTATTAATGATTGCAGTGCTTTAAAAAATTCTTCTCATACTCCTGAATTTACTCTTAAATTACACATCATTGTGTCAGAATCTGACAATTGTTACAATGAGTACAATACTAAACTCTACTTATTAGGTGTCGAAATTAATTCTTTCCGACTACAGTCACATAATTAGTATAACAGTTAAAATCAAAATATTCACGATAGTATTCGCAAGCTGGCAAAAAAGTAAAAAAAGACCATCAGTAATAATGGAAATTATTTCGACGACCGATCTGTTTTCATTCTTTTTAAATAAAATTTTTATTGTACCCAAAAGTCGAAAAGAATTTATTTCTACATCTAATATACAGGGTGTCACATAACTCCTGTAACATCCAAAAATGAAGGGTTGCTGGGGTGACTCTGAACAACTTTTTCCTTTAACAAAATGTTGATTGAAACTTCGTTTTTGAATTAATAACGAAAAACACTGGCCAATCAGAGCGCGCGTGGATTGCGGGTAAAAGAAAGGTCAGGATCGGCACAAGGATCCACTGTTAACAACCACTTCCGTCGAAGCAGGTTATTTCGTGGACGAATGGGTAAGTTTAATTAGTTTCTTCTAACAGTAGTTATTCAAATCGTTTTTCTTAAAACATAATTTAACCACTTGAAAACGTGCTGTTAAAAATAAACATTTTTTTCATAAGCAATAAGACACTTTATTCCTTTCGGATAACGAATAAAAGTATCGAACACAATTATTAAACTACTTATTACTTTATTTGTTATTCAGTAATAACGAATAATTCCACAATATTTTTAATTTAAGACGATGTAACATTTGCCGTGATACCCATGTTGTGGTAATGCGTTTGCTCGCGACCACGACTGACAATGAGCGCGGTTGACAGCCACGCTCTCGTGGTTAAGCGTACGCTCTTTGCGTCCTTTAATTGGCCAGTGTTTTTCGTTATTAATTCAGAAACAAAGTTTCAACCAACATTTTATTAAAGGAAAAAGCTGTTCAGAATCACCCCAGCAAGTGCCCATTTTCGGATGTTACAGGAATTACGGGACACCCGGTGTATGCGTGAATTCATATTGTAAGTGAATAGGAAATAAATGTATTATTATTTTTTTATTCCTTTTTCTTTTTATCACAGGACTGTAGATTCTTATGATGAAATAATCGGCACATGATGTACACACGCGGTGACCATATTTTCTACTCGAGGAAAAAGTCAAAAAAATATGAACATACGTATGTATGTACATATGAACTTCTTTCTTCATTTTCATTCTTCAAAGATCACTGACGTATTGAGTTTGTAATACTTTTTGAAGTTTCTGTACTTAGAATTAAAAAAAATATGGTGATAAGGGCATATTTTTAATTCTTTTTGAAGGGTAATTTGTTGCGTCCGCCTTTCCTCTTTTAAGCAAGAACTTCTTTTTATCGTTACTTTACTATTCCGGCCATGTGTGATGTGTGTAAGCGTGGTGCATGTCGCGTGAAAATCGCCTGCAATGTTTCTCATTTTCTATTCCTTCTACTTGTCATTATTATAGTTTATATGTGCGTTATTTTCATTTATATTAATAAATTTAAGATTAAGTAAAAGTAAAGATTCACTTCCTAACCACCGCTACATTTTCATATGATGTAAATGGCTTAACAAAAGAGTTTACTAGTAGATATTTGAGTCAAAAGAGGCATTTATTTGACACTTCAGATGTCAAGCACACGAACCTACATCCATTAACTGTAATAAAGTGTTCACATAGCTCAAATGCAACATAACACCTGCACATGTGCAAAAACCTCTGACACGCCAGCAATTTGCGTAAACTGTAAGAGCATCCATGAAACTAACTATAGCAAGTGTCCCGTTCTACTTGCCTTCCTAAGCAAAGAAAATAAAAAGCTCAATGATTCTTTCATCCACCTGTTCGTTTTAAAAAATTTACGATGTGATGCTTCATCGATCGGTATACGAATTTATGAATTGCGCTTGCGGCAACTTAGTGGCGTGAAGGTTCTTTTTTTCAGGTTAGAAGATGATGTTTGATGCCGCCTGAAGATGATAGTTTTAACAAACTTATACTTTCAATTATGTACTACAAGAACTGTTCAGGTATATGAAGATAATGTAGTAGTGTGTACAGTAATTCACGAAAGTATTTGACTCCCCTTTCAAACAGAATAACTGTTTTCAAATTGGACCAAACAACTTCAGTTTTCTTCTTTCTGTCTTTCTTTTTTTGTTTGTTTTAGAAGTTAGAATTACTTTACAAGATAATGTGCACAAACAATTCTGAAAATCGAAATTGCTTAACATTGTTATGAGCTACAAATGGTTATAAATGACAAACATCAAACTCTTTCACGACTTTTGGTCTACTATAACTGCAATAAATCTAAAGATTCTTCCATCTTTCAATACCTGTTGCTTGTTTCTATATCGACCGATTCCGATGGAATTTTCAGCATATTGTATCTATAACTGGCATAAATTTACAAAATGTACTTTTAAAATTTTTATTATGAACTCAGATAAAAAAGTTGCAAAAATGATTTTCACTAGTTTCTTCACAATTCAATGTACTGGCCGTGCTGGTTAAAACTTCGCTTTATTACTTTTATGATTGAATGGTCCGTCGATATGGCTGCACACCAACCAAACTAATTCTTTCTATCTAGTTCCTTCTTTCACTATAACCAATCTCCATAGATTTATTACAGTAACATTTCATAAAATGTATAAACTCACTGCAGTAGATTACAGAAGCTATTCTTTATATCGCCAAGAATCCGACAAAATGTTTCCTAAAAGTCAATTTTCTTTCTAAAAAATAAAGTCAGCATAGCTCTGATCTTCAAAATATGGCTATAAACCCAACCAGGAAGTACGTTTATGCGAATACAATATAATCCGTAAAGATAAGCAATTTTCCAGAAACATAAAAGTTGCAATTGTTATTTAGAAATCAAACTTTTACGAACAAATTCCACTCTTTGTAATAGAAAATACAGAAGCCATCAGTTTTAGGATGAGAACCAATGCCTGTCAGAATAGGCGTACAATATACTTACCTTTGAAATCGAAACGAACTATCACCGATTTAGAGATGCTAATGAACCACTCGCTATCTACCGTATTTCCCGGCCTATAATACGCACCTGCCCATAAGACGCACTGTAGTTTATCAGGTTAGAATTTCCGAAAAATACTTGGATCAGACAGAAAAGGATCAAAGTACCTATTTGGAACAAAGTATTTTATCACAGACAGAGACTTTAATACCAAACGTTTACTTCGGAACAGCTCCACAAACAATATAAATGGCCGTCACATCGAGGGTTGCATGGAACTAAACAAGTACTCTATCATCAATAGTGACACATACACACACAGACAATCGAACAAAAAACTCTTAAATATTGACATCTTTCTCTCAAACACCCCATACCACTATGAAAATTCTCTATAATGCATGACTTTTTCTTTAACCACATCTCAGTTCTACTAACTATTAATTAACGATGAATCACTTCCTCGAGAAACACGACTGCAGAAACCGACTAGTAAAAATATAAATTCCTATGCAATACAATATACAATCAACATCCACTGTTAAGGTCTGTGGACGATTATGGTCTTCTAAGTTTGTAAAAATTCGCACGTAGTGTGCTGATTAAGATAGACTCGAAAGACCAGCACATTGATGTTGCTCTAGTTTTTACAAGTTTTACATAGTGTGTCTGAAAAATAACACGATTGCCAATATAATAATTTGAACACTGTCATATGTACAAATATCGTTCATTTTATTGGAATAATGCTCCCTCTGTATCAATACATTGCTAGACATGACCAAACCGATGAATGAATAAATTGCTAGAATTCCGTTTTGGGAGTCGCTTTGAGTACTTTCCTGTTCTTTTCCAAAAGAAACTAGTTCCTTGCCTGAGAATGTATCTGCTCATGGTGCCTTGGTCATACGTGAATTTTTGCCCAAAAAATAAATACTAATGTTCGTCCATTCACTTATTTGTCTAATTTAGTTCTCTGTGATTACTTTTCTAATGTCAAAATAATTCCCAAAACGGATCTCCAGAAGTCTATTCGTTAGTTAATTTAATTATGCATAGCGTCACATTGATGTCGAGGAAACGAATTTTAAATGAAATGAACGATTTTTATAACTATTAGGTTGTCCGGAAAGTTCGTGCCGATTTTCGATAGGTTGTGTTTGAATATATTACAGCATATAAAATTATATAAAAACACGAAGTTCGTACATATTCTGAAAGATTATTGTTTCACGTGTCTTTTGAAAGTCCATTCATTGCAATTATTAATTGCTTTGCTAAGCAAATATATAGTTATATAGTTTTGAAGATCTAAGGAAATAGAGTACACTTCTGACATTGAATATTTTTCTTTCAACGAAAAGATATTAGTAAAACATTAAATTATGTATGTCATGTTTAAAGAGGCAGTAGCCTGTCAGAAAAAATTCTTCGCAAACGGTTGATAACATCTAAAAGTGGAAATTCCGATATTAAAGAAGAAAAAAATAAAGAAACAAAGTTTTTGGTAAAACGGAATTTTTCAATTTCCTGAAAAACGACGAAAAATTGTAAAATTAAAAAATACATATCTTACAGAACAAAAAGAAAGACTTTGAAGTATGAAATTGGCTTATTTACTTAAAAATTGGCACGAATTTTCCGGACAACCCAATATGATCAGTATTTGAATTATTATATTGACAATTCTGTTACTCTTCAAACAGACTGTGTATGTTGTTATTTCTATGAAATCTAGATTGTTAATGCTATGAAGATTGCAAATCATTTTTTTGCTAGTACTTAAGTGAATCACCCTGGGGTGTCTAAAAATAGGTAAAGTTTCGGAATATTCTTCGTAGGCAATTACTCAATGAAAGATTTCAGTTTTTCCTGAGGATATAAATGTAACATTCAATTTTTTTTAATTTTTCTTTTTAAAGTAAAAGTGTACATTCTAACTGATATCAACAATTGACTAGTGTTAGTGGTAATTGATGTCAGCCGATAACTATAGCTATTGTCGTGCTTTAGCACGCGAACGTTCGGTTTAAAGTTGGTGGCTCTACTCGTTGAACGCTGTACAGGAGGATCTTACTACGAAGAGGCAAAAGCAGAGATGCCTTCTGATAAGATAACTGTGAAAAATAGCACGACACTTATCCTAGAACCTTTACCACGAAAGAAAGCTAAAATTTCTGACATGTGCCTACCGCATTCTAACCAATTTATAAAAACACTAGAAGATCCTTACTTAAGAGGGTCTTCTACTGTAAAATGCGTTTTGTTTTACAGTCTTTGGTATTTTTTTTTGTGTAAAGCAGCTACACGACTTTTTCCATCAAAATTTGGTTCATATATTTATCCATATTTAAGTAATGTTTACAAATTTCATTAAAGAAAAATAATTAAAATTTGTGGCAGTGCATTCGTTAAAGAAAAAGTCTTCCCATGGCTTTCGCGATTCCGTTATTCTGCTCATATAAAATAAAAAACCGAAATAATATTTAATTAGAACGAATTTAGCCATAGCAGGTAGTCAAATGAAAGAAAAAGTCGATAGCTGAAAAAATGGCAGCATGTTGAATTTTAATTATTGATTTTTATATATTGCTCATATAACGGATTAAAAAAATTTTGGAATTAATTTTGCTACTGGCTATAACCTTGTATGTACTATGTGCATAAAATTTGGAACTAGTCGTTCAAGTAACCTTAAGATATTATGGAAGCCATTTTAATGAACACGATATTGAGAACAATGCGTTTAAAGTTTTTGATGCTAATCCAATAATAAGTATTATATTTTAATCTGTGAGGATCATATCACAGAACCTTTTTCTTGCTCAAAGAAGTTACATTTACTTAATTTCTTCTGCTCTTTTTCATAATTCTGGTTCTTTTTACAAACTATCAATTATTTTCCCAGTCAATTTTGTTTATTATCAATATTCTCGTTTGCTGTTTTTATATTTCCTAATCGTCTCATCATTCAAACGCCTATAACTTCTTTAATTTTAAGAGTGCAGCTACAGGGGTTTGCATATACATTTCTTAAACAATATTTATTAACCCTTTGACTGCAGAATATTCAGAAGTAAAACGTACCAATCCCGCGGCGCTTTAATTGCAGTAATCGTTCAGGTATTTGTTCATGATGAATGCATTATATTACTGAGTAATATTAGACTTTATTGGAAAAAATACACTGAACAGGAAGCGTATAATGCTAGCTCGCGAAAGGCAGATTCGATAACCTTTGGGACTTTCGTTCAAACAAATGATTGGGTCTTTTGTTTAAACAAATCAACGGCGCTTATAGGCGCCGTCTGCTACACATGAGCATCTTGCATTGGGCGTCAAAACGCACAGTTTGTGCCGAGAGAGCAGCTCTCGCTGGATGCCTATAGGCGCTGTTCGCAGTTAAAGGGTTAAGAAAATGCAAAAGGAGACTTCGATTTTTTTTTTTAATATCTGCAGTAGAAGATTCCTTATAGTTATGGTATGCGGTATCTGTGTGTAATGGTCTTCGAAATGCTGGTAACAATAAAACAATTTACTGGCTGTGCAAGTTAAGTCATCACTTCAGCAAATGTTACTTTTATGACTGAATATTGATGTACGGTTCGGCTTATCGGTACGCTTGAACAATATTCACAAAGGAAAATTGATACTCTCAGCATGTCTTTTTCTATATATCTTCGAAATAGCATAAATATTTTACACATCCCCATGCAATTTCTTCATTGGGTACAGTTGAATGTTAAAAGGGTTAAAAAAGTAAAATATTTTGTGATGGGCTATTACTAAGGATTGTCTGTACATGTATGAGTATTCTGCTACGTCATGAAATTAACAGAAGTTAATTTGCACGAAGGAAAAATTGCCCCTGATACGAGAGGGTGTAGCGTGCAATCGTTTCATAAAAGAATTTTATATCTCTCAAAGTCATTCTCTCGGCTAGTCTGTCCACTTCGCGTTTTATCGATTGCTGCGACAGGGCATTATTCCCTCATGAATCCAGATGTGTGTCTGTGTGAACCAAACAGGACGTTTTATAAGCTTTGCATTTTAAAACGTAGGAAAGGTGAATATTTCAATTTCATTTGTAACAAACGGCTAGAAGTAATTAACAATTGAGTAACAGCATTTACTTAATAATTACAAATAAGAACTTTCTTATTCATAGTTCTCTAAATTTTTCGTTAACGTACCTACTGACTCATTGTTGAAGATTTTAGTAGCAATTCACTTTACAAGTTTTAACCTTTTGCACTTGAAGCTTTTGTGATGAAGTTGAATTTTTTAAAAATTCGAAAAATCCAATGATTCTGTTACACTTTACGGCTACTTGCGATTCTGTATATTTTTTCTCATCGTTTCTGAATTTTATTCTTCTTGGTCGTTCCTCAGAATCTGTAGCATCTATTTGAATATTGGCTTTCCTGTGTGCTGTCAGAATTAATTTTACTTTTTAATGTTATTCTCATCTTCGGTTTTGTTGAAACAATTGTTTAATTTAAATCATATATAAATAATTTAATAGCCTTTAAATAATTTAAAATTGAACTTATTTTCACTGTTATTAATTCCGTTACTTGACTCGATCTTTACAAACATCAAAGACAGACTAATGTATAAAATAATAATTTAAATTAGACGCAATGCTGTATTATAAAGTGCATATGCCCAAACCATTTAAAACGTAAAGAAGGAGGAAAACTGTTAAAAAAAAAAAAAGAATATTTATTTTCGCCCTTTAATTGTCAATGTCATTTACTAATACAAAGTTTCAATTATAATTTGATAATCTGATGACGCTTTTATTTTTACATATATGTCTCTTACAAAGAAATGAAATTGCGAAAATGAAAAATAAATTAAACTAAACTTTGGATTGCTAACATACAATAAAAATTTTCAGAATAGAATGAATGAATTTCGAATTTATAAGCCTAAAGTCCCACAAGAGTCACCTCTTGAATGCAAGGGGTTAATATTAGAAGGCTTTTTAGCCTCATGAATTTAAAATTCATTCATTCCATTCAGAAAAATTTTAATGTGATAGTTATCTTTAAATTTATAAAACTAAAGATATTCCTTTCTTGGAAACGAATTTTCAAAACTATTTTGTCAATTGTTTCGCAAATTTGGTTGTGGGTTTTTAGGCTCATAAATTCGAAATTCATTCATTCTATTCTGAAAATTTTTATTGTATGTTAGCAATTCAAGGTTCAGATTAATTTATTTTTAATTTTCTCAATTTCATTTCTTTGTAAGAGAAATATGTATAAAAATAAAAGCGTCATCAGATTATAAAATTATAATTGAAATTTTGTATTAGTAAATTTGTTGATGAGGTGATTCGAAGCGCCCGCCTCGAGTTGTGCGTTGGTGAAAAAGAACGATCGCTGAGCGTGGAGCGTGGAGCGAGCGGAGTGTGTGTGTGCGAGAAACGTTTACTAAGCAAGACCACGTGTAGTATGTAAAATGAATTTAGAATAAGTTAATAAACAATAGTATTAACAGAAAGCCTCATTTACTACATTCTACGGACTCTGACTAACAAATCCCAACAAAATTAACAGTAGTCAAATTATTTAGTTGAAATTTAAATGAAATTAAAGTAAAATTGAATTTGCTTTACTGTCACTGGATATGTATTGTTTTCAAATTTTCCGAATAAATTGTTCAAAGTGCGAGGTTCTCAAGAGTATATAACCTACACGTGGGAACAAGTCTACACTTTGTCAGAGACTCTTGGGATGTACCATTTCACAGCGCAATAAACTGTGAATAGCTTGGGACCTTTGCATTCCAGTACAAGACGAAGTAGATTTTTTAGACTATTGGCCTAGGGAATACCTGTAAGCTTTTGAACTTTTTTCTAAAGTGTAGTTAAAATGTTAAACATTCGAAAAATTGTGTACTAGAATTATAGTTTATATATTACAAATAAATAAGAGATAATTTTTTTAATCCAACTAATATATTTCGAAATGAGGAATTTTTACTGAATATTTTCGATTTTTCATCGATCGTTTCACTTCATCCCAGAGATTTTCTATGGGATTAAGGTCTGGTGATTGCAGATATCAATCGAAAACATTCATTCTTTTATATTTTAGTCACGCTTTAACTATTTTAAGCGTGTGTTTCAGATCATTATGCTGAAATATTTAGTATTATGGCATGTGTTCTACTGACGCTATTGCGTAAGCCAATTTTACCATTAACACAATAACGAGGACCAATACCATATTGTTAGAATCAACCTCAAACCATTACATTTCCGACGCTTTTGACGATGTCTTTCGTGCATTTGAAAATGTGAAAAACTTCTACTGGCCTATATTTTGTTCAAATATATGCAAGTTAAATACAAAACAGCAAATATCTTTTTTAAAAAATTACTGTAATGAAATGCTTATGGATCATTAAATATTTTATTGCGCATAATTACTCTTTTTTCACAACTTCAAAAGAATTAGAGTGATCTGTTCAGTAAATGAACGTTTGCTCGTATTAAACGAAAAATTAACACCTATCACGCTTGTCTCATGTTGAAATTTGCACAATAGTTCCATTGGAAATCCACATATGTATATTTTGCAAAAGTGGTCTTCTTTATTCCTATAACCTATATGGCACTACATTCCCTTTATTTAATAACTGTTCTCATGGAGTCCTACATGTCTAAAACAAGCTTATTTCTTGACATTTACAATTTGCATTTTGAAAATAATTTGAAAAAACAGTGAAAATCACGTTTTCTTCAAAAATATTATTCTGTTCATTTACTGAGATACCTCTGTTCATTAGTTAGAAATTTATGTTCATTTATTGGTCATTTGGTCCATGTTTCACTTAATCCTATGTCAGACACTTAATTAAGACTATAACTGTTAAATATTGCTAGAATTGTATTCCGGGATGTATGACTTTAGTAGTGAAATAACTCACTTACAGTAATAGCATTCAGGGGATTAAATAACGATCTGTGAATTCTAATTTTAATAGACTTGTAGCTTAACTGTTTATTCACTGGACTATATAAAATTGAATCAATTAGGAAAAATATCGCCGTTCAGAAACTTTTGTCCGCAGCTGTATATTCAAGTGTTATATCTTAAAAATCATCACATTCGATAAGAAATTCCGAAATAAAAGTGCTGGACCCTCTATTTTTATGCGCGTACCCGAATTCAATTTTTTTGTATGCCAAAACAACGCTCGTATTTCTCATTATCAGCAGTTTCGCACAGAATATTTCATATCGAATAATCATTTTACATAAGCACCTGTTCACGCATGAAAATTGTACAAAGGAAGCCGAGCAATTAGCTAACACGTTCCTTTTTCCCTGTAAAGGCTAATAATCAGGCTTGCATTCTGAGTAACGGTATCATAAACTGTATCCATTACCATTAGAATGATCTGGCAAAAGGTATATACATCGTCAAAGTGATTACCTCTGACATTCGACTCTATTTATCCGGTCAATTCGTTGATTCTCCTAACACCCTATCGAGGATTCTACTTGAGTAAAATTCGAGTGGCTAGCAGGCCACAACGAAAAGAGCAGCGACCCTCTTTTAACACGCTCGTTTTATCCTCAATTCACTCTGGTTGAGCGGCATGCCACACATGACTGCCTTTACCAGCCTGTTTCGGTCGTCGGAGAGGAACTGGCTTGGCGCTATTTTTCATTTCACAGAAGTGGAAGCCTTTAAAGTGAGTGTTAAAGATACAAAAGTGAGTGTAGTCTGCGAACTGAAATACTGAAATTCGTAAATACAGGGGACTTCCTCTTGTTCTGTTTCGCTGAATGAATCGATGGACATTATGATTGGACAATATTGCAAAATATTTACAGACTTACATAACTGGCAACGTTTTTATAAAAACCGAAGCAAATCTGAACGACTCGAAAAATATAAAAAATAACACTATAAGAATTTGTTTGAGGAAGGCTTGCTTTATTATTCTCATATTATGGACTAAATTTCTAGACGGATTTTTACACTGTAATTATCTCAAAACTTTATTAGTGGCTGACAAAGTTTAAACGCGTGTTTCTCGAACCTGTTTCTCAAGCTCGTGTGCAGGATAACTCACTAACTAATTGACTAATTAACTCCAAATAAAGTTTATTTTAGTTGCTAGATATTACTCTAGGAATTGTACCTCCGATCTGTATTTTATTTTTTATTTATAATAATTTTTTAGTAAATACATACTCAACTATCTATCGACAAAAAGTTGATTTTCGGTCGAAACCGTATAATTTGTCTAATTTTTTATAATTTTTGTCAGAAATATGTAGGTGTAATCCCAGCAAAAATTATGAGTTTAAGAAATATGTTTAATTTTTAAATTCTGACGATTGTAACAAGTGTTACACTGCACATCAACAAGGTAGTATCGTCAAAGACGATAACAACAGCTGCGTACAATTTGATGTAACAATGAAAAAAAATAAACCGAAACAATTTTGTTATAATTTACAAATATATTTTTGTACCTGCAGAATATTAATGTTTTTTATTGTTTATAATTTTAAAAAAATATGTAAAAATCATTAGATTTTATTACTGTTACACGAGACTTTTCTTAACCGTTTGAGACCCTAGGTTTTTGGAAAAATCTTGTTGAAAAGAGCCAAGCTGCATGATAGCGCTGGTCTTATTTTATGTGTGCAGTGTGAAAAAGGAGTTCATCTCGACATGTTTTGATAAATATAAATTTCAAAAATTTTAATTGTTTTTTAACTGAAATAATGTTTGTTTTTGCAATTAGAATATTACTTTATTAGTTATATTAGTATTGCTATATATTAATACTATTAGTTTATAAATATTTTTAGTTCTTATTTTATAAAAATGATTAAAAATAATGACAACTAGAAAGAAAATGTATTACTTATGATTTACATGAAAAAAAAAATAACGACGCGACGGACAATCATCGATAAAGTTGAGTGTGCTAACTTCGAAAGAATCATCAATCAGTGAAATATAGTGGATCTTTTTGATATGAAATCTTAACAAAGCGATCGCTCTGCCTGAAACTCAAACGGTTAAGTTAGCATGCAGAAAATATCGTCGCATTTATTTATCATCCTGGCGTATCGATGCTATTTCCTGTTAACTTTTTCACGTTGAATTACCTTGTATATAGCGTAATAGCAATTGGAAAGTTGTTGAAGTAATAGATAGAAGGTGTGACAATAAAACGGAAGCCACGTCTGCGCGTGAGAAAAGTACCTCTGTCAGCAAGAGTATATACGTGGAATGCGGGACTGATGAACTATCGTATTTTAATAATCTGAGAGAAACGATCGCTGAATCGGCTGTAGAAACTAACACCAGGAAAAAAGTGATATATTACATTGTCTGCGCCGTTGAAAACTTAAGATTTAAAACTTAAGACGATCTAGAAAAATTTCAAGGAAAGAACGGGTAGGTTTGCTTGTTTTTGCCAGAAGAAACGTTTTCATTTAGTAGTTCCTTATAAAAAAAATATTTCCAAAGTTTACCTATTTTTAGATATCACAGGATGATGAAATTTTTTTAAATACAATACACATATATCTCAAACAACAGTTTATCCTTGTTTTTAATTGTATCATCATTTTAAAGCCAGTTTGTGTACATGAAGACATTTCAGAAAATTAATTGCTCCATCCGGAACTATTATTCTAACATAACCACTTTAATACACCAAGTTTGTAGCAGTTTTTAAGGAAGAATTAAGGGAAATACTTTATTACGCTTACTTCTCATAAACTTAGTAATTGCTGGATTACACTCTAAATTTTACAACTTTGATTATTTGCTTGCAATTACTATAATTATCATTTTCTGTATATTCTATATATATATATATATACTATACTTCTTTTAAAAATAAACTGTTTCGTATGTGTGTAGGTCTCTACCTACGTAACCCTAAGAGGAACACGACGAGAGCCATAAGAGAAAAGGTGAAGGACATAAACGAGACCCTTTTGCGAGGGATTTGGAGAGCTCATAATATTTTATTTTTTATTTATAATAATTTTTTAGTAAATACATACTCAACTATCTATCGACAAAAAATTGATTTTCGGTCGAAACCATATAATTTGTCTAATTTTTTATAATTTTTGTCAGAAATATTTAGGAAATATTCAGGCCCACTGAAGCGTTCGTTGTTTTTAGCGAGAAAAAGCCTAAGTGAAAAGCTTAGTGAACTAAGTGAAAAGTGAAAAGAAGTGCCTTTCATTTTGAAAGAAGTGAAAGAGACAGGAGTGTGAAATATACATATAGAGAAGAGTTCGAAAAAACACACAAAGCTGTATAGACAAGAGTGAAGTGCATACGAATTGTAGCGTTGAGTTGTTGCAGATTATTATCGAGTTGTTTTAGCGTTGTGAGTTGTATCATATTATTGTTGCTTCGGTTAATATACTTTGTTGAGGACAATAGATTATCCTAAGTTTATGATACAATTGGTAAATCTGCTATTTTTGAGGACTTGAATATTCTTACCTTCATTATGTTATTAATTTTATAATTATGAAAAACGTCAAACGCTTAATCGGTTTTTAAGTGCTTGGCCGCTTCTGCTCAATAGCAACTGATGTATCGTAATCTTATTTTTTGGACTAAGATCTGACTAGTACGCGGACAACAATGAGATGAGCTGGAAATATAAAATTTTTAAATTACTGTGACCTACATGAGAACTGTTACGTGTATTCGATGCACCGATGACACCACAGGGCGTTAAGAAAACGACTGCGTTACCTCCGAACTTTTCTTACCTATTTCATCAGACAGGATAATTTTCTAAGGTACACCTCTGGACAGATGAATATGCATAAAAGGAATGGACAAGCAAGATTCGAGTGGATTCGATATTATTAGAAAAATTCTGAACGGATACAGATTCTGGAAAGAATTCTCACAAACATATACATGAACACTCTCACCTTTGGACTTTAATTCACAATACTTTAAAATCTATACGGATTTTAGTACACTTAACGGACTTCATACTTTACACGGACTGTTGCGAAGGTTGCAACTTAAAGAGGCTTCGGCCTAACAGATTATAGCCATAAAACATAAAATATTCGTTAGTCACATTTCGTTGTCAGATCGAGGGGATGTACGCTTCGCAACCACCATAAAATCCTTTTTGAAGAAACCTACGACTGTGGTCGCTGAGAAGGCCCTTATACCTACAAATTGTTTAAACTACCACCACCACAGCTAGCAACAAATATTTAGTCACCCCCATCACATAATACATCCACCAATCATAATACAATATAGTTTATAAAAGAGCAAATATCGAGAAGAAAAAGCAGTAAGCAGTAGTCAGTAGGGAGTAAGAACACGAATAACAGAGTAATATCCTAAACGAGTATCAGCAGATAACACATTGAAATCACAATTGACTAATACGCCGAAAAGCAAGTAATACACGAAAAACACGCACAAACTACGTAATATCACAACGAACTTGATTAAAGCGTTTAATTATTCAATAAATCAGCGTCTTTGAAACTGACACAAGCGAGTGAATACGGGCCTTACAACCCCGTGATATTCCATAAGGGAATGACGGCGTAGAGAAGTGCAACATGGACATTTAGATGTATTAAGAATTTACACGGACTAAATAACATTGTATAAGATGGACATCGTTATTGGCATTACATAAATTGTGAATACTGTTATATTTTGAATATAAAAATTGTGTTTGCAAATAAGGACATTTTATTTGCTATTTAATCAGCTTCACGAATAGTATGGGAGCCAACATACTTTTTTCATCGTCGTTGCTGCAACACATTTATAAACTATTAGACAAACCGTCAGTAATTAAGATTTTACATATGTATTACAACGAATTGGGCGAATCATTATTTTACATGTTTACCAACATCAACAAGCAAATCTATTCAATGATGTGAATGAACTTGTTCACCTTGAATAACTTCTAAAGTATACACTGTACGAAAAACTTTTTTATAAAAAAGTAGTATGGTTTGGTGGGATACATTATGTAATGCATATATTTGTTTTGTAGGTGGAGACGTTTCGGAGATTTCAAGGTTAACTTTGTTTTTTTCTTTTTTTAATGGAATGCTACATTTTTTATGACAAAATATCGAAAAGCGTTAAAATTTAAGTAAACAAGTACTTTTAAATTCTTACAGTATGTATATATGTGCGTCGCAGCGTCGGCAGTTTATTAGCGACGATTAAACGACCTGGAGGAACTTCACTCTTTGAAGTCCCAGTCAAATATGTATAAAGTGGACTGTATTTTGTATATCGAATGATACGAAATCTATTCTTGTATTGTATGTTACAGTTGTATAGAATGTGAATACTTGTGTGTTCAGCTACAAAGTGAATACTTGAGTGTTAAGCAACGAAGTCCCGAAGTGTCCTCTCGTCTCCGATCGTGACACCTCGAAGAAGGATTGAGTACGCTGATTGGTCCTCTTTGATTTTCCAATCAGCGCATTTTTGCCATTTCCTTAAATTTAAGTAACGTCCTTTAGCCAGCCCTTCTCAGAGCGGGGGTGAGGGCACTGTATGAATATGGGGGGTTTCTCTAAGGTTCGATGGATCGCGGAAAATTCCTCCAGGTCGACTCCTAACGACAAGGACCGTTATACACATGTTTTAGCCGACCTTTCGGAAATACCGAGTTTATGACCTGGTCGGTTATTAAGACGAACGAAACGAAATTCTAAAGCTATTGTGTAAAAACTCGAAATGATTACACTACTTTTACTATTGCGAAGGCACAAATTGCCAATTATAGAAAAATAAAACTCTGAAACTATTAACGAAAAATAAACACGAAAATAAACTGTCTGTCACGTCCATATCATAAACTAACCTTCGAGTATCTTTAATTGCGGTGTTCCGTATCGGACGGAACAATGTATATACGCATCCAAAAAGAATGCTCTCTTCAAAACGAGTCTGTGGAAAATTGCATTATTCGATATATTGATTAGTGAATAAAAAAACAACTCTGCGATGACTCCTGTCGAAGCTACGTCGATGACAGGCTGAAAATCTATCACGGCAAAATTCGAGGGAATCATTTGCGAAATGTAAATTTTCCATGATTGGTTCCGATTAACTTAATTAATCCAGTGTGTCGGTCAGGGACGCAAATCCGATTTTGTTGGCGCGCATATCTTGTGTAAAGACTGCTATATATCGACCACTAGGAGGTGTCGATATTTCAATCTGCATTGTTGAAATTTGGAAAAATACTTCGAGCTCGCAGTGATGAACACTTCACAGGAACAATAACGTTTCCTAGTTTATTCTCAATAATTGGACTGCGAATATTCATGCAACCGCATATTTTTCATATTGCATATGTATTTCATATATTACATAAAGGACAGATGAAGAAATATTTTCTACACTTTGCAATATTTCTCTAGCTATATCAGTTTTATTTGTAACACTTTATGAGTTATACTAGGGTGGATGTGGGATGAAAATGCAATTGCAAACATCTCAAAAATGGAAGATCTGTCCACGATGATAATTTTTCTAGTGTGTAGTAACACTTAATATATATGTAATTGCAAACAACTTGAAATTGTTGTTGTTCCAAGTATAGCAGTAATGTGCAATTAAAGTTTTTCGGTATCGAAAATAAAATTTTTAATAATTTCTCGAAACGTTTTGCGAAGTACTGTTCTTACCTACTAATTTCCTTATCGCTACATTTAAACAGGTATTTATTCAAAAACCGGTAACATGAAACGTTCGATACTTTTCTTTTCATATTTCACTAACTGTTAGATAAATTTTCTATTTTGTTGTCATATTTACGAAAGGAACCCAACAAAAGTTTATAAAGGAAACGTCACCGTGAGTTAATATTGCGTCTTTATCAATTTTGATCGATTTAAAAATGATATTTTATCTTTGAACAAAAGATTATTTTTTCTTTTTTAATTTGAGGATTAATTTTATTTTTCAAACAGGGGGCACGTTTAATGTAAATTCCATCGTAAATATGAATACAGCCAATTTTATTATGAAAGGGATGAAATGCAATTTTTTAAATAGCAAAAAATAAGATAGTAAACATAGAAAGAGGTTTAATAGTATCACGCACAGTTATAGCCAGATAGTTAATTACTATAATAGTTAATTATTATATCATATTATGCTCAATTTGATCAATTATTAGTATTATTATTATATGTAGAAACAAATTCTTTTCAATTGAATTCACATAATTGGTAGAATCATTAAAATCGATGGTATTTACAAACTGCCAGAAAAATTGCAAATGGTCATCAACAACAAAAGAAATTATTTCAATAATTGATCTGTTGTCATTCTTTTTAAATAATACTTCGATTGTACCCAAAAAGTGGGAAAAAATTAATTTCTACACCTGATAGAATGATCTTTTAGCTTCTTTTATATTTTATTCGAAACAAATATATCCCTTTCATTCCACCTCTCTACTACACAAATTATGATTCCATGCTCCCATATTAAAAGTGTCGCATAATCAATTTGTAGTAAATACATTCACTATAATGTGAATTCAATACTAACTTCAGAAATGTAAACAATGTTAATAAGTGTAGAACAACACAAATATATTGAAATGTTAGGATTCATTTCGTCATTTGCATAGTACATGTTGCGTCTCGTACGCCGTTATTCTCTTATGGAATATCATGAAGTTATAAGGCCCGTGTTCACTTGCTTGTGTCAGATTTGAAGACGCTCGTTATCGGAAAATTAAACTATTTAACCTTATTGATAGGCGATGTTACGTATTTTATTGTGTTCTTCATGTGTTACTTATTTCTCGGTGTGTTACTCTTGCTTGTAATTTCAATTTATGATTCTTTATGTTATTCTTTGATATTGTTTGTACTATTCGTACTGATATTGCCACTTGTACTACTTCTGTCTACTTGTATGTACTAGTTTGTGACATTCGCTGACACTGCTTGCTTGTGCGTACTGACTACACGTGTTTGACTGTGTTTGCTCTTTTATAAACTATATTGTGTTATGATTAGTGGATGTGATATGTGATAGGGAAGACTGAATATTTGGGAAGGGGATTGTTACTAGCTGTGGTGCTGGTACTTTTAACAATTTGTAATTTGTAAAGGCCTTAGCGGTCGTTGTCGTAGTCTATTTGAGGGGGGTTTATGGTGGTTCACCTCAGTCTGACAACTACATGTGACAACGAATAATTTGTGTTTTATAACTATAATCCGCTAGAGCGAGGTCTCGTTATGTTATGAGGGTAGTAACAGTGCAAATACAGTGTTAGAAGTAGCTAGGGACAAACAACGGGCAGAGATAATGGTTTCCCTGGTAAGCGAACTGCTAATAGATAAATGATACAATACGAGTGAAAATATAAAAACAAACATAAGGAAAGAAAACTTAGGGAAGTGAAATCCTAACTGAGCAAACCGTAAATAAGCAAGCTGCAATACAGGATAAAGAAATCTATTTACGAAGTTACGAGTAATCAGCTTCAGCTTTCAAAATGCTTAGATGAAACATCACCTTTGCAACGGCGCAGAGGAGAGGTTTTTTCACCAGATCTAACCGCGTCTCTGAAGGAATGCTTATAGAATAGGAAGATCCTTAACAAAACATGCGCATCTTGACGGTTAAAAGACATTCATGCTGGTGTTCCCCAGGAATCGGTTCTAGGATTGATTTTGTGGAACCTGATTTATGATGATCTGTTACGTATAAAGTTTTCTATCTAACATTATCTAATCTAACGTTCCCAAACGTCTCGAATCTGCTTACAAGAGAACTTTGATAATCTGAAAATTTCGATTTTTTTGAAATATTGAAAGTTTGTAGGGGACTTCAAAAGAAGTATTTCCCATTACCATTATTATGAAAAATTATAAATTTTTTATGATATGACCGAAAATGTTTTTATTAATTTAATGGCATCGTATTATGAAGCATAAAGAGCCATTAATTTTTATTATAAACACTTTTTTTCAAATAGGGCAACACCTGTTTTCATTCAAGGGCTTTTTTCACCCCGAAAAACTGAAAAAGGTCCAACAAAAAAAAATTTGCCTGATACCTCTCTGGTGGTATTTGAGAAACCTGCAAAGTTAAACAAAATCAGAATTTTCGGGTTACCGAGGTTTCCTTATTAGAGTTCTAGGACCTCATCATAAAACTAACATTGGGGCCCAAGCTCAGTCCTGTCCAAGCGTGTAGACTACATATATAATGTTTCCTAGTTTCGGTTATATTTTACATTTTCATTCTTTTCAAACATTCAGCAGAATTATATCGAAAACAGAAGATTTTACACCTCATGTCTAGCAACAAAACGAAAAGAACTTTTGGAAAAGCTGATACTTTTAAGATCCTTCAGCTCTTTGCTAGAACATACTCCAAAAAAAGCGGAAAATTATTGAATGAGCTTTACGAGACCGTATAAATGACGCAAGGGGGTAAAGTCGATATATAGTATATCGAATTCATGGCAGTTCTTTGTCATATCGCGGGTTATTACCCGATAAGCTTCGATAAGTTTCACGATCGATTTTCGAACGTCAGCTCGGTTGACAAGGCTGCGTGGCAAACGAGATGACAGCGAATCCTTCTCTCTCTCTCTCTCTCTCTCTCTCTCTCTCTCTCTCTCTCTCTCTCACCCCCCCTTCTTCCTATCCTTCTTTTTCACCGTTGATCCAGTCAGAGGCTTGCGATATTCGCCTTGTCGATTCGATCACGATCAACAACTTCATTCGTGATGAACGGCTGGCCTTGTTTCCGGTCGATTTGGATTCCATCGTCTGGTCGGGCTCAGAGGCGTGAGGCTAAAACAATCCCTACATAGCGTGCATTGTGCCGCTTAACCATCCACGTGATTTCGACCGGCGTTTATTTATTAAATACGAACGCGATTCGAATACGGTTCGACTCTTCCTCTTCTATTTCTTCCTCTTCTTCAAGTGTCTCTCCTGAGAGAAAAGATTCGCCTGAGCAAAAGAACGATAAGCATTTTATCAGGATTGAATCGATGAAAGTCTCGAACTAGAGCTCGGGTTTCAATGGAAGGTGGACGCACCAATTTGGATATGAGAGAATAACTCGTTTGAAAGAAACTTCATCGAGAAACAAAAGTCATTATCGGATGAGATCAAAGAAAGCGAGTTTCAATGCGATTCAACCAGTGCGGTTTTATATCTTTCTTTCTATCGTTTGTTCCTCTTCTTTTCTTCCTGCGTTGCCTTTCTGTGTTTCAAATAACATGGAATTAAACGAAAACGAAGCTAAAGATACTAAATCAAATATAATACGTCTAGAAATGTATTGTAAACATTGTTGCGTCGCAGTAAACGTGAGGAAATTTCTGGTTTAGCGGATTACAATCATAAAATTCATTAATCACATTCGACCGTCAGACTAGAATACCGATTTATTGGCCCGCAATAAACTTCCTTAAGCAAACACATTTCCACGGTAACCTTTTCACATTGCCCAGTTTTCGTTAACTGACTGCCGGTCGGTATAAAGCTCGCTTTCTACGATACTGCGTGGACAAAATTAAAATATTAATCCTTTACACTTGAAGCATTTGTGCTGAAGTTGAATTTTTTAAGTTTCGTTTTATCATAATTACTTGTGTCTCATCTATGGTTTCGTCGATTAGAATTCAAAAACTCCAATGGTTTTGCTACAATTTACAGCTACTTGCAATTTTATAGCTTTTTTTCATAGTTTTTGAACTTTATTTTTCCTGATCTTTCCTCAGAATCTGTAGCATCTATGATATCTGGACTCTGCCTTTCCTGTGTGCTGTCAGAATCGATTTCACTTTTCACTCTTATTTTAATTTTCTGTTTTCTTGAACGAATTATTTAATTCAAATCTCTCATTTATGAAATTATTGATTTGGTTTTTAAATAATTTAAAATTGAACTTATCTTTACATGTAGCTAATTCCGTCATTTGGTTCGATCTTTATAAGCATCAAAGGTTGTTGTGTATCGTGCTCTTATTTTTTCGGTTGTAAGGCGTCATGGTTTTTTTCAACCCAAGGAGGATATGGGATAAAGGTTGTAGTGAATACGTTTACTCGACTAATTGTTGTTCGGTTACATGTTGCTGTGCTTTATTGTGGAGCAGCGTTCAGTTTTTCGTTTTTCGAATGTTTTTCTTCTACAATTGGTATATTAAGCGGGTGTTGCTAATATACGAGTCTTTGAAGCTACAAGCTCCAAAAAACACCCAATCAATACTTTTCTCCAAGCAAGGTTCTTTTCGCGAGCTTTCTATTCGCAGGTATAGACCAGCGACGCAGGTCAACGGATGGTGTCGTCGGTCGTGTCAATATTTCGTATAGAATACAAAAAAGGCAGACTAATGTGTTGCGTCGTCGGTTTGAACAAATGATATGCTCAGCTTCCCCTAACGCTTGGTTGTCGCTGGTGCGATATTTCGCAGAGTCCCTTTCGTCTTACAGAGTGTATGATTAGTTGTTGAAGCTTATTTGAATATTCTTTTTAGTATCCCTTGGTCTTTACTTTCACTCTATTTATACAAATTTTCGTAGCTCGATTTCCCGAGTTGGACGAATCAGAACCGTCCCTGTCCCTTGAACAGTCCTCCATGGGCCAAGTGCAAGCCGCCACCCTGGAAATCCCTGGTTTGCAGGGTGGTGGAATGTCGTTGTGGTGGGGGTGTCAGACCCAAGGGGTGAGCGGTCCTAACGGGATCCTTGGTATGTGTGTTAGTGACTTTACGATACGTTAATTGCTATTGAGGGCGACCGGGTACCAGAAAGGCACATGGGCCGCAGAAACGCAAAGTTTCCGCGGTCATAAACTCTTTCTGGAACTCGACCTCGGCGTACAATGAAAGGAATTTAACAAAAGGTTAGAAAGTCAAGCATCCTCAAAAATAGCATAAATGAATCGCCCGTATCATAAAGTCGCGTCCTAACGATTAGTTTTGCGTCGCAACATAATATATAAAATAATAATTTTCATTAAATACAATACTATATTATGAAGTGCATATACGTAAACCATGTAAAATATAAAGAGGAAGGACATCTGTTAAAAAAAAAAAAAGAGAAAAGAAAAAACAGTTGTCCACTACATGAAAGTGATGCATTAAAATGTTTCCATGATTTAAAAAAAAAATAGGCTTATCCTGGTGTTTTATAAATGCTGTAAAATATTGTGTTAGACCAATGTTGAAACTTAATAGGTTAAGAGATCTTCGTATTCGGCGAAAAATCTAATTTTATGTTATTTCATATTTCTCTTTTCATCTTCTCTTCTATTTGTTTATCTACAGAAAACTAATTTTATAGAAGTTATAAATTCCGGCATGTATTCGCTATATACCTAATTTTATCTTTAAGGTAAATGATTTGTGAAAATATGTATTGCGAAATGTGAACACTCTTTGAAACAAACCTAATCCAACAGTGATTGCATTACACACAACGTGGACACAAAACTTACAATATTAAACTGAACACAGACTCCAGAGATACGGTTGCCCGATCTTCTTGTTGATTGTTTTGCTCCAATGAACGAATGGAATATGCAGAAGAGAAAGAGAAAGAAAGGAAAAAGAGAAATGAGTGAAAAAGTGCGATGCTCCGACAATTCAATACACCTTCGAATAAAGGCCAATACGCGGACGCATTGTCTGCGAAAAACCAGCCGAATTCATAGCTCAATTGAGTGAACAACAATAAGCTACGCCGCTTTTGTGCAACGACGAACATTTTCACGCAGCGGCTGTAGTACTTTTTAGCTGAAAAAATAAAAATAAAACAAATAATTTTCTTTTCCCTACTAATTTTTCTTTTCTTTTCTTTTCATTATTAAGCATCGACTATAAAAATGGCTTTGGGAAAACCTCCGTGATCATTCATCCTTTTCCACTGTGGCCCCCCCCTCCCCCTCCCACATTTTCAACGAAACATCGACGCATTGAAAAAAAAAAAAAAAGAAATCCACGCCCCGAGGCACTTTGTTAACGATACCTCGTTTCCTGTTATCGAACACGGTTCTTGCCCTTCGGGTTTGCGCGCGTCAACAACGAATGAACACACTGACGACTCAGCGATTGCGAACGCCTGCATATCTACTGGCATTATTAAATTCCTTTCTGCATTACACTTCAACAGAGACGAATGTCATCCTGCCACTTTTCTTCGGACCGCTCCACACTAACGTCGCATCCTCGATATTTTCACCGACGTGGGACAGTTATGTACGACAGGTAATAAATACTTCCGGACAAATTGCTTCGACTATTTGACATCCCCTGTCGCCTACGATACAACGATCTAATAACAATCAGGTACAGGAATGTACGGCATGTAGATCCACCGTTCACCTTGCTTTTGCAGAGCAGCTCACTACACCTCTCTCTACTACACTCACGTATTCACCGATAAATGGAAACTTAGCTTGTGTAGATATTGGAGAATCTACAATAACGGTAGGGTTCTGAGTTTAAGAAACGAACAGAAAACGAAGGAGAGGGTATAGGATGAAAGAGTGATGGGGGAAAAGGGAAAATATTCCACGTGACAATTTTGTAATTCCTCGATTTCAGTGTTGTTCGATCAAAATGATGACGAGAAAGCGAGGCACCATTGAAAGCACGATTGATCTCCCTCTCTCGATGGATCGATAGACGGTCATTGGCTTCTGTTGCTAAATTCCAGACAGACAAACCCTATTGGATTTGGTACATATTCACGTATCTATATACATGCACGCTCCAAACTCGATAGCTTTTCATTGTACATGTAGCGATCGTGTGTGTACGAAGATATGCAGGACTTCGCTCCAAGGAGGTGCTTGTTCCTGCTCCAATCTACTGTTTGTGCATAGCGTGTAAACAATTAATACACATGGTCCAGATGGAGACGAGATTCCTGCACGAGTTTCGAGAAAATTACTATTTCCTTAGTAGTGTAGAATCGTGGCTTTCATATTTATAAAAAGGAAGTAATATTAGAGAGGAAACTTCACTTTTTGACTGTTAAAGGCGTACAGAGATGGACAAAAGTATTAGCGCAACACCTGATTCCGTATATAAACACTTATAATTTTAGAATAATTGCTGGTATCAATCTTTTTTTTTTTACATGCATCTTTATTTACAATATCTTACTTATTTGTATACAAAAGCAAAATTATATATCAAAAATAAAATACGTGATAAATAAAAGTGTCCGTTACAATCGCTTTATGCCTGGACAGCAGTATTGGCACATTTTCAACAACGATACGTTAAATTAATATTTTAATACTTTGTTGCATATCCTTTTCGCTTTAGAACTTTTTATAGTTTTCATAGCATTGAGTATACTAATTTTTTTATAAAATCGTTACTAATTTTATTCCATTCTTAAAATATTACTTCTTTTAATTGAGATTCATTCGATATACTATGGTTTCTAACGGGTTTTTCCAATTCGTATCATACATTTTCAATTGAGTTTAGATCTGGGCTTTTTTCGGTGACAATTGAATATAAAAACTATATTCAGAGATTTGTTTCTGACGAAATTAATTTTTTTTTAACAATTTTTAATCCCTTCAGGAAGTACATTTCTTAAACTACTTTTTTTCAAAATATATAAAATCATTAATTATTATAGTAATACTAATAGCCAGTGTAAGATGCCTTCAAAAATTTATGGAAAACTGGCGGACGTGTAATTGTCTACTACAAATTCTAAAATGAAAAATTATGCGATTTTCTTAAATTATGAAATAACAACTTTAGTTGCACGTACGAATTTTCAAAAAAGTAATTTGTCACCAAATAATGAGTCTACACAGAAGAAATGTGGAAAATCAGTAAAAACATCAGCATTTCTTTTAATATTATGTGAGAATAAAATAAAATTAGGAAGATAATATTATTAGGAATTATCACCCTAAATTTGAGGCAAATCAGAAAAAATTCACTGGATTATCGATGCACCTAGTTTAAAAAATTTGATTTTGAGAAAAATTTGGTTTCGTTTGAAGCTATACAACGAGTTATCCATTATACAACGTTAAAATTCTATAACTTTCCTTTTAACTTGAAACCCATATAAATATCTTAATAATTTTTTCTTGTTCAGATCTTCATAAAGGGGTGTGATGACAGCAATTGCGTTTTCTGCTGATGTATTTCTGTGATCATAGTTATTTAAATTATGGGTCAGTCTTAATTACTATACATATTAATATTTCAAGTGTTCGTTTTAAAAATTGCAAATAATAAAAAGAAAAAGATGAAAATATTGTGTTTTTAAATCCATCTTAGTGGTTGGTAGTTTTTCAATCCGCCCCCCCCCCCCTTAATGTACGCGAAATATTATAAACTATCTTTGTATACCATATGAACTTGAGCCTGATCTTATTCTAAATGAAAGCCAGACCGTTAAATCTAATTTTTACACACCTTCTTTTTTAATTTTCTTTTAAAATGTCTAAATAAAAGATTATTCCATCAAAAAATACCAACTTTTTTACTTCGACGCAAACATATATCACTATCTAACCATATACCTATTTCGTCACCTACTGTAGATTGTAAATTTTTCATTTCTATTTTGGTGTTTCGTTTCCTTCACACCAATGCCTGAGCATTATAATTATAATTCAAATATATTAAAAAAGCTTTCGTTCAAGAATGAAATTTTCTTCCTAAATTGTCTTCCTTTTATACTTTTGTTTGCGAATTCTTTTGATGCTTTTTTATTTTTTTCGCTGATAAGTGGTTTTCGTCGGGCGACACACGCAGAATATCCAGAATTTCTTAATACTTTATTCTTCACAATGAAAATTTTTCATAATTAAAACAATTTTTATTCATTTAATAGCATTGTCTCATAAGACATAAAAAGCCATTAAATTTCTATTATAAGCACATTTTGTTATATCTATTATAATTTTAAAGATATGCAGGGAAATATGGTAATACCGTATTTCCCGATCTATAAGATGCACCTGCGCATAAGACGCACTGTGATTTATCTGCTTAGAATTTACGAAAAATACTTGGATCAGACAGAAAAGGATCAAAGTACCTATTTTAATAATATTTTATACAGAGAAATTAGTGTTATTATCGACATTTGTAATAAAGGCAACTATTTTCTATGGCTTTGGATTAAAAAAAGTGCGTCTTATGAGCCGGGAAATACTTATTTTCATTCAAGGGCTGTTTTCACCTCGAAGAACCGAAAAAAGACAAAAGAAATTACCCGATGTTTTTGTTGAGATCACTTACAAATCTGCACAGTTTAAAAAAAAAATCCGAATTTTCGGGGTATCGAAATTCTCTTGTTAGTCAATAATCAAAATGCGTTTGTCCCTAGTCTATGAATAGGTTCGATTAGTTCCCTGAGTTCAATCAGATCCGCATTTCTTCAGACTACCAACCTACCAGGCCACGACCATACACTGTTGTTCATAAGTATTATGACACCTATTATGTTTTGTACAAAAAGTATTAGATAATTTAAATTACATTTCACCGTCAAAGTTAGTATCATACATGAGAAGCAATACACAGAGTGTTCATACTACTAGTTTCCAGAATTTTCCTTGTAAATAGTTTATTTCTGAGAAAAATATTAGGTGGTAAACTTCCTGCCGTTCGCTGCTAAAGAGTGAACTCCAATGCTGACGAGTTTCGACGGTGAAAGCGCGTGTCTTTTGTAGGTTAGGATTTTCCTGAAAGTGATTCAACCTTCATAGGTCAGATTACTCGATGCCAAAGAGATGTTCCTTCCGATTGAAATTCAATCGCGATAAGCTGTGTTTCTGACATGTGCTTCTTTACTACTTCGACCTCAAGAAAACTGTAGCTGAAACACACTGCTTATTATCCGAAGTGTACGGTGATCAAACTCCATCGGAAAGAACATGCAGAGTTTGATTTGAACATGTTGACGTGAGAGACAAAGAACGTCCTGGACAGCCGAAAAAATTTGAAGTTGTCAGGCTGCAAGAATTGCTCGATGAGAATCCAGCTAAAACGCTTTTAGAGATGTCGAAAGCGTTAAATGTTACTCCAGTGGCCGCCTCAAAACGTTTGCATGCCATGAAAAAAATTCTGAAGGAAGGGATATGGCTACCACATGAGTTCTCAGAAAATGCCATTTTGAATCGTTTGTCTATTGCGACTTCTTTGTTTGCCAGGCAAACAAAAAACAGTTTTTTTGTGATGTATACTGACAAGAGATGTAAAATTGATTTATTTTGACAACTCTCAGCACAGGAAGACATGGGTGGACCTCATACACTCTCAATGGACCCCATACTAGTCAACCATACACTGCAACACCGAAGAGGAATATTCAAGAGCATAAGACCCTGCTTTGTATCAGGAGGGTGGTGCCTGCATTATGAACTCTTGCGTCCAAATCAAACTGTTACAGCTGATCGCTACCAACAACAATTATGCCAACTGAGTGACGAGTTGATGCAAAAAAGACCATTCATAGCCAACAATCGACGCAGTCATTCTTTTGCATGATAATGCTTGACCGCATGTTGCGAAAAGTGTGAAGCAGATACTTCTAGAGCTTGAATAGGAAGTTCTCCCGTATCCAGCGTACTCTTCAGACTTGGTTAGTCAGATTACCACCTCTTCTGGTTGATGCAACACGTACTTGCGGACACACACTTCTGCAGTTACGAAGAAGTCCAAAAATGGGTGGATGAGTGGATCGTCTCGAAAGATATCGCGTTCTACCGTCGTTCGATTGCCCTGTTATTGAAAAGATAGGAAAATATAGAAGAAAATGGAGAAAATTACTTTGATTAAAGTTCATTTATCTTCTCTTCGAAATAAATCAATTTTTGAGACGAAAAAATGGCAGGAATTAAGTTTACTACTTGACAGAAGAGGGCAAAGTTTCGTTATTTCTTATATACAATATGATGGCTTGAATAGATTTTTTAAACGTGCAATGATTTTCTCCTACGAATTTCTTTAAATTGATAGCAACAATTCTTTTTATATTATATAAAAGCGGTTGTCAAAGCATAATCAGTGGCACTACTAAGATCTTAACATTTACGTCGTCATCTTAAATACAAATAGATATTTAAAAGTTTTGTCATATGTACTTGTTTTACTATAAAATTTCAGTATGAATCATATTTTCCTGGATTATCGTAATTTTGTAAAGATTTTTCAAGTGTACTTCACGTTGCCTAATACTTATGAACAGAAGTGTACGTACAGCGTATCACATAAGGGCGTGGATTCAGTATCTCTACAAATGTAATTTTGTTTTAGAAGTTTTATATAGGTCGAAAATGTGTTAAATTTATTGTTACGCTGCTACCTAGTAATGTATCCAGTCTCCCCTATTAGCAATTATTGCCTAGCAACATCTAGTCATTCCTTCCACTAACTTTTCAGCATAAGATACAGGTAAAGACCTTATATTGTTTGATTTTGTTGAACAAGAGCTTTCTGTGTGAAGACACGTTTTTCCTGTAACTTATGTGTTAGGGCTTCGTTGGCATGATTTATGGCACGATTTTTGTGAGTTGTAGAATTTAGTTTTCCATTCACACGTGCCGTCGTCCATCCTGACGAGGCAAGGCAATTACTTTATTATGTTTTTTAGAAAGTTATGCCTCCTCACGCTTAATAGCTTAAGGACATGCCACAAACCACGAACTTCCGAAGGATACATCTGGCTATAACGGTCCTTCGGCCGAAAAATTGCCCGGAGGAAATTCCCGGACTGTTATTAACCTTCGCCCCCTTTGCGTGACCGTCTCCCACCCTTTTAGAAAAATCGCGCTAAGGGTGCACTAGAAAGTTGTGAGTAGCACGGCTAGATGCGCTGATTGGTAAGTGATTTTCAAAATTATCTGTCAATCAGCGTGTCTTTCGCCGGAAGCGTCTCAAAAACGCTCAAGACACCGAGGTGCAAGATCAGTTCATCTAGTAACCTCGAATAGTTAGCTTAGAAGCCTCGAAAAGTTAGTTTATTAATCTCGAGCATTCACTTAGTCAAAAGAGCACACAGGTCACACAACTTAAAAAAGTCCATTGTAACGCGGTCAATAACTAGTTTTTGTTCGCTGACACATTAGAGTAGTATTTCGAGAAGTTTGTTAAATAAAGTTGGCACACCACGTGCAAATGCAACAAGGCTGGACTATTAACAATCACGTTAACAATCACGAGCATTAACATTATGTTTTATAATGGACCACACATTTTCTATTGGATTTGCATTGTATAACTGCGATGACAAATTCAACACCTTAATGTCATTTTCCTCGTTCCATGTAGTACAAACACGACTTCAATGTTTTGTATCATTACCATCTTGAAGTATTCAATTGTTGCTTTGATGAGACCACCATTTTATGGATGTTAGAAGTCCTCTTTCATAAAGTTTGATCATTTTTTGGGGCATTCAAATTGTCGGTGATAACGCATAAACGCATAAAGTCTCAAAACCGCGTGCGCTGAAGCAGTCCTAAAAATATGCACTTTCGTCGAATATTTTACAGTTCTTTGAATTACTCGTTTGTCAGAAACAGACCAAATGTGCCTTATAGCAGATCAAATTCAAAAAGAAGGCTCGTTAGTAAACACAACATCAGTCCAATCACGGTCAATGTGAACGATGATAAATCAGCGGTTTTCGATGTGCTTTTCTGAAAGCAAAGGTTTCAATATCGCACTTCGCCATATATTATTTTCTTTTAATCGACGTTTTAGTGTCATTATACTTAAATTTGTACCCTTTTCGCCAAAACTCCCTATCTTTTACGCAAAAAAATGTTCTGGTAAAAAAAAAAAAGAATATCGAGACCGCTTTATTTTCGATTTTTGATCACTTTATATCGTCGTATATTGACATACTACTTATTGACAAACCCGGAAGGCTTATGTATTTAACTGCACTTACAGATATCTTTCGTCCTTTTGGATGCAACCATGAGAACACCGCTTCAAACCTTTCTGCATACGCTGCGCTCATCTCGAAAACTTATATTCTATAATTTTATTATATAATTATATTATATAATCATATTATATAATTCGTCGATTCAAATGAAACTGAGAGCTTCTAGACGGAAGCGTAATGGGGAAATTGTATATTTTTAGATTACCACAGCCTTTTCCACCTTGAGTATTAGTTTTCAGTCATAACGCGTTCACGCTTTTATGTTGCATACTGCACATAATCGGTACTATTTTTCATATGCGAACGCGCCTAAGGATTCAGGCGGAAATAGAATATCATGGCTCATGAGATGGGCCGGATATATCTTCACAAGCAACAGTACAGCGGCATAGAATTGGAGGAAAATCAAACACGGGCAGATACAAACGGGGAGGAAGGCTAGACTCGGCTGGAAACTAGAAACAGACGTGGAATCGTGACAAAGAAAGAGCAGCCTCGGCTAGAGAGAGCGCGAATCAGCTAGAGTGGTGAGGAGAAACGAAGGGGGTGGAAAGTGGTAGGAGGCTAAGCGCAAATTACTTGAGGTTTCCGGCAACTGGCGCTAATTGAATTCCCCGATGAATCGAACTCTGCATAGTGCAGCCAAGCGGAATATTGGCTCTTTTCAACGGCGCTTCAAATGGACGGTCGCCGACACGGCCATTGGACCATCGGATCTCGCTTTACCCGGCTAACCCTTCTGCGTTCCAGTCTTTCGGATCAACAGACGCAACCCGTGCTCATACACGTTAACTGAACGCGAGCTACCGCCACGAATATGCACGATTCTCATGATTCTTTATATCCAACCCGTTTCTGTTTCTGTGTATGTTAGATTATATACATATGTATGATTAAAATCAACGAGGAATAAGAACGATTTCGTGGGTTTGATTGAACGTGATGTGTACGCAATCCTCGTTTGCACAGCGAATGGTTCCTGTGATTGATATGTGAAATTCTGGAGTGGAATAGGTGAAATGTGTGTTAACAGGATTTAATTACACAAATTAAAGATGATCGCTATTTTGTTGAAGAGTTATCCGAAGATATTCTGTATTTAAATATATTGCAGGATACAGTAGGTCACAGAAGTATTCGAATACTCTTTAAAACAGAACAACTTTTTCCAAATTGGATCAAACAAGTTGTTTCTTTTTTTTTTTTTCGTGAAAAGTTAGGAGTAGTTTATTAGATAATGTGTACCACATTTTTTGAGAAAATTGCAATTGATCGGAATTACGAAGGAAATAATAAAGCTTATTTTTTATAACTTTTTCTTTATCAAAGTCTGTAATGAAAATACGTTTGTAGATCTATACCAGTTATACACATGCTGAGAATTTCATTGAAGTCGATAAACGCTATTATAAACTAAAATCGGTTAAAATTGATGAAAATCGAAGTTTCTCATGACTTTCGGTCTATAACTGCAATAATTGTGAAGATTCTGACATCTTTGAATGACTGTCGCTTGTTTCTGCATTTAATAATTTCAATGAAACTATCAGCATGTATAGGATTGACATAAATACATATTATATGTGCATAAGTATAAGCATGAATTGTATCATATAAAACTGAGAAAAATATAGATATTACGAATATAAACAAAAATAATATAAAGGATGGGAGCGATGCTTCAACAAGACTGTGGTAACGAACGTGTTAGAGCTATTCTTTTTAATGACCATCTCTAGTCCCAGAAAAGTTTTATGGTCGCGGAAACTCGGCGTTTCGACGTTCCACATGTTTATCTGGTACCCGTTCACTCAAGAGCGATTGTCGTATCGTAATGTTACTTACACGTACACTGCCGCTCAAAAGAATGTGAACACTTGCTTGTTTATAATTATTACCTAAAAAGAGATATGAAACCTTTAACGAATTTTACATAATTTTGTGTGTTTTACTTTGTACTGTTTTAAAGAACATATTTTCTCAATAATTTATTAAATATCTTACCAATAACTATATAAAAAACTATATATTCTTCTCATCCACGTATCTGCTGTGTTTTTATTACCGCTTCTACTAGTCTTGGCATGCTGCTTGTTAATTTCTTCATTACGTTTGGATGGATATTGTCCCATTGCATTTGCAAAAGATTCCATAGATGTTTTCTCGACTTTGGACACTGTTTTCTGATTTGTCTATCTAAATGATCCCATAGTTTCTCTGTGGCATTTAAGTCGGGTGACTGAGGTGGCCATTCTATTATTTTTACTTTAGAACTCTCTTATAATTCTTATAAATAATTTTTACATATTTTAGCCATGTGTTTGGGATTGCTATCATGCATAAATGTAAAATTGTTGCCAATTATGTAGTATCCGGATGGAATTGCACTGTCGCAAAGAATGATCAAATACCCTTCTTTCTTTAGAATTCCGTCTATTTTTAATAAACTTTAGGTCTAATTATTGTCAAAGCAGTCTCACGCTGACAGATTGTCCTCTGTGCTTAACTGTAGGTACTGCATAGTTTTCATTTAACTTTTCATTTGATTTTCGACGAACGTAAACTCGCCGCTTAGATTCAAACACTTCAAACTTAGATTCGTCAGTCCACAACACGTTTTCCCACTCCTCTACTGTCAAATTTTTATATTTTATATCCCACTAATACATTTTTGTTTTATTTCGTCTTCTTAGCAGTGGTTTCTTTATGGCAACATAACTACCAAATCTGCCTTCTAGAAGTCGCCTCTTCACGATTGCCACCGAAATCTTTTCATTCATAATTTTATTTATTTCACATTTTATTTCTGAGGCTGTATCTCTTTTATTTTTTTTACCAGACGTCCGAATAAATCGATTTTCTGCTTCAGTAGTTTTTCAGGGTCTTCCTGTTATTTTCCTTGCTGGACCGAAATTTTTCTTGCTTTGGTACCGAAAGTCTTTATGATGTAATGCACGCATGATTTTGAAACCTTCACTTTTTCCGCAATTTCTCTGATAGAATATCCTTCTTTTGATAGGGTAACTATCTGAGAATGCAATTCAGCACTACATTTTGTTTGTTTAGTGTTCATTTTACTTTTGCCACTATTGAGTCATTACTGATCTAAATGGGAATCCAGTACTGTTATTTGAGGTTCTTTTGCGACGGATCATGGTTCTAAATATTTACATCACCTTAAAGAAGGCACGGAATTACTCTAAAGAAATATAGTCATTGTATATACAAAAGAGAAACTATTAGAAATCATTTGCAAGCGACAGATCAGAGTACAACGTGAACAGACCGTACTAAATTTTTAATAATATAAAAGATTTTGTTATTACATTCGATCTTATTACATTATATATGTATATATGTAACAGAATTTAATAAAAAACACTGCTTAACAATGATGAGTTCTGTCGTATACCAGTTTCATTAAAAATGGCAAGTGTCCATATACTTTTGAGCGGCAGTGTACATCGCACCAAGTCTCGTTAGAATATCTCTAGGTCAGAATAGCATCTCTTAGGTTTGACTTTCCTTCGACCAAGATAAACTATCACCTTGTCAATAAGGAAATTCTAGGATGAGCGATTTATTCTTGGCTCATGAAGGAGTGGCCAAAAAGTAGGTAACCATTCGTCAAAATCGCGGAACCGAAACTATTCCTTTTGGATAAAACATGTATACATACGAACATGTATACAAAAATATACAGCAGAATACATGTACATATCAAAAGTTCTAATATACACCCTTACCACCATACACTAGATGTATGTATACTGTACACAACTCCGCCACTTGTAAATGTATTCAAAACTATTACAAACCTAAATACATCAGTTTTCATCAAACATCGATTCAGCAACGCACACTGTGCCAAGATCGTTGAGCATATTTGCTTGTTCAAGTCCACGACGCAATAATTAGCAATATAGACTTTAGAGCTTTAGCAAACTAGACTTCGTGGTATAAGAAACAAACTTAATCGCATTAGGAAACTAGACTTCGCATTAGCAATATAGACTTCAGAGCTTTTAGCAAACTAGGCTTTATAGTATTAAATTGTGCACCCCGTCGACGAGGAATGGCGACGAACTGCGCTTCCTCGATCACTTTCCCAAAAACAAAAAACGTTGGCTGAGGGCGTACGTGACCTAAGTCAGAGTGGTCCGTTCCTCACGCCTAAACGGACACATCGTCCCCCGGATCCCCCTCAGGCCCCCAAGCACGCAACAAAGGCGCCAACCGTTCACAATTGGTACAAATGAAATGTGTTCCCAATAGATGAAACCGGCGTGTTAATATCATGTATTAAATTCTGTTCGAATTAATTTGTACGAATTAACACAATAGACAAGAAAAAGGAATCCGCCATGGTACACGTATGTACATATATTGAATGGTAAAAGAGTTCATAATACAACTTTTTAGATATTATTACTTGATGTGATGAATACACTATGGATTTTTATACATTTATTGGCAATTTACAAATATAGGAAAATATACAAAATATTAAAATTATAATGCTTTTTATAATATCCAGTAACTCAAATAATTTTCCATCAAAGCTCTATTTTTTTTTTCATTATATTCCCGAAAGTGTGAATTTGCATAAAAATTCGCAGCCTCCTGATAAATAATCGGGATAGCCTGTAATTTTTCTTTTATGAGTTTAAATTAAAAAAAAAACTTACATAAAAGCTGCTGTAGGTATAAATTTAGCATTTGTCGAAAATTGTGTAACTGTTAAGACACTTCAATATTTACGTGCAAAATTCAAGATCGAATCAAAATTCAAAATGATTTAAAAATGAGTCAAGAGGAGGACAAGATAAGGCAGTCGCAGATAACATTTTAAGAAAGATATTTGAAAATATTCCACGGAAAACAATATGGAATTTTCAATCAGTAGCCTTTTTTCTAATATATTACCATTTCTTCAAAAAAGTTTCCCAATGTTTTAACAAACAAATTATTCTGACATAAAAGTACTATAAAAGCAGAATTCAAAAAATCTTTAAATTTAAAAACTAATAATTTGTATAAATTTGGAATAATAAAAGTGGTTAATTATTGGGAAAGGTACATATAATCGTGTGGAAACTATTTTATTTAAATACATTCTTTTCTGAAGAAACACAGAGTATCTAAAATTTCATTTCAAAAAATGACATTTCATATGTATCAACCTGATAATAGAAACACAAACCTTAGTAAAGTCAAATTAGAAGTGCACAAAATTGTAGTTGTGAAGTCGTTATTGTTATATTTAGTACGTTTTCTAAACACGGGTCACAAAATTATTCGATCCTTCGCAGTGTCGCGATAGGCGCAATCCAACCTAAGGTATACGAATGGATTTCCTTTGTCCTGATCCACGATACTCATCTCCTTTGAAATTCACCTAATCCATTAGGCCACCCTTCCCCTAGATTCCAGACCGGCGCCAAGCTAGTTTTTCCCGATATCATGATTTTCCGGGCCCTCTTCCAAATTTTCCTTACCCCATTCGCATTCCACAACATCCATCCCTCCAGTAAGGACCCATTTAAATAGTGGGCCCGAATGAGTCGGAGGACAGTTCGAATTTTAGAATTTAGCAGGTCACGTCACTCTGTACTAAGTTTTCATTCAATAAAGTACGTTAAATGAATCTTCGGAGTTACCTCAACGACAGTAGCAGTCGTAAATTTGCGAGGCTATCGAGCACTTTAACGTTTGTTTAGAATTTCAATGTTTTTCTTTTCGTGACTATTGTCCACATCTGTTTGTTATATTTTAAATTCTCAGATTTTGGTCTTCGGGTATGTATTTGTTAGTGTCCAAGCGCTGCCCAGATTTATCATCTGTTATGTTTATTGCTTCAAGACACGCGAGTTTCCGCTTAAAAATTAAAAATTCTATCTATCCAATCCACGTGTCTCACTCCCACCGAATTAATTCTTGCTGAGGAATCTTTTAATTTTTCTTGATCACACATTCCATTCGCCTAGCAAAAGAGCAACTTAGTAACATAGAATTCACTCGCTTAGTAAACACTTAACTATTGTGAAATATAGATACTTTCGGAAAATATAGTCATTTAGTCTTCCGACACGGAAGTAGTCCTTCGATATTTGTAATTAGTCAGCACACCACGTGCAAATTCAACCAGATTCGAAAAATCGTAAGATCAACCACGAGTAGACTTAAACAATGGTGATCCTTCGAGCGCGCTTAGTCGGTACATCACAAATTCTTACAAGCATGAATAACTATAGTCGACTACAGGTCATAACTACAATTTTCGTAACTTTTATCGTCTTTTTTGTTGTGATAGGGGAAATTAATATATGTCAAAATAATAAACAAGAGGATGAAACGTTCCCCGGTTTTAGTTTCGAACCGTGTCCTTTAAATAGGAAAATTAGGTTTCAAGATATATAATTTTTAAGATCTTCCGCTACAGGGCAATGTAATTATCGATCGCATGATCGCAATTAGGCCAGGAAGAATAACAATATAGACTTGGTTATCATCGAAGTTGAAGTGTGACTTTATCAATGGTTTGGTTGGTTTTTATAAATTTGAATGGAATTTACTTAGCGTATAATATGTGAGAAATACGTACATAGATCGGCTAAATAATGCACAGCTGGTCTCGTCGTTGCAACGAGTGGAGCTGTAAGTGTTGTCTCTTACTCGTAGTTTTAGAAACATGCGACGAGGGCAATAAAGGAAAAAGCAAGAGTCAGTAAGGACACGTACCAGGCCTTTTTTGCAAAAATTCATCAACAAATTAATAGTTATGGATAAACTCCGGATGTTTATGCAAATGCATATTTTTATAAAAAACAGATAAAGCAATGGGACCAAGACTCAAATATTTTTCGTGATTAAAAGGTTCTAAAAATACATTTTCTATTTTGCATTTTTTGCATAATGTATATGCTCTGCATATTTATGTTTAAAAACATGCATTATACTAATGCATATGTTATTTACCTTATTTATGCATATTTCATGCTCACGTTGAATATCTATATTAAAATAATTTAATGTATCATATATTTGTAAATTCATTCCACATAACAGTCATAATAACTCACTTCCGAGAGTGATAACATGTAATATATCCTAATTACAGACCACAATGTTTATACAACTTTAAATCACTTGTTGAGTAAAATCAAATTAGTTTGATTTATTGAAAGTTATGTGAATTTATGAAAGCGTTTCTGAACATTTAAAAAATACCAAAAGCTCGAAAGTGTAGAACATCATTAATGAAAAGTTGGATCGATAGTGATCCCAATTTCGTTATTAACAAAAATAATGAAAATAGTATTTATTATGAAATCTGTAATAAAAGTGTGAACTGCGAAAGAAAATCGCAGTTAGCGGAACATATGAATGCATTTAAACATAAAAAACATTGAAGAATGAGATGATCCACGTGAAAGAGAAAGTGAGCACTAACAATCGAATTGAAAAAAGAATGAATTTTACAAAGATTTAACGTAAGTTATAGTTGCTGTTAATATATCGTGGAGTACGTTAAATAACCATACATGGAGAAATTTTCTAGCTCTAAAATATATGGATTATTCAATTCCGGATGAATCAACATTACACAAAAATTATTTAGACGATTGCTGTAACTCAAGCGTTTAAAATATTAGGAAAGATATAGCCGAACATTACATATAGATTTCTGTAGACGAAATGATCAATGCAGTAGGGCAATATATCGTAAATTTAATAGTAGGAATACTTTGTGAAAATGAGACAACAAGACCACATTTATTGTGTTCCAAAACAATAGAAGTAATTACTTAAGCAACTGTATCTTGCTTTGTAAATTCAGCCTTAAGAATCTTGTTACCAAATGGTGGTGAAGAAAAAGTTCTAGTTACAATGGATGCATGGCTATGTATGGTTAAAACAGGAAAGAAATTGAAATTGTTTTATGCAAAAATAATACATTAGAGAAATTAGAAACAACAGATTTACCGCTAACCAATTCAATAGAAATATATATAAATTATATTAATCGTTTAAACAACATACTTGGTGATTACGGAGGAAAAATTAGTAAGAAAACAAGGCGTACTATGAAAAAAATACAGGATTATCTACATTAATAAAAAACTCAAAAATTTTGACTAATGAATTCATGGAAGAGCCAATAGAAGTACAAGAATGTTGCTGGAGTAAATTTAAGTATGCACCCATTACATCCTGTAATGTGGAGCGGTCTTTCTCCGCATACAAGTTGATTTTTACAAACAAACGTCGCCAAATAACACCATCGAATATGGAAAAGATCTTTGTAACATACTGTAATTTGAATTATAATATATCACAATCACAATAATTGCAAAATACATTGTTAATACCTAACATCCCAAATATTTCGGGTATATTTGCATATTTTTCGTACATATTTGCATATTTTGCTTGCATATTTGCATATTTCTTCGTGCATAAATGTCATATTCTTTTTACATATTTATCGTGCATAAACATCTGGAGTCTAGTTATGGAAAAAACTCAAAAGCGTGCATGTGTAGTGAGAAAAAAAAAATCATGGATGGAAAAGGATAATGTGGAGCGGGCAATCGAGCGTCGTGAAAAGAGAGTAGAACTAAATAGCGTGGGCATGAAATAGAGTTGAACCTCGTAGTTTCTTTTTTATTTGTTGTTAATAAAACTATTATTAAAAATACAATCAAAGGATTTGAATATTGAACTCTTTACTGGGACTAAGAAATTAGGTGGCAGTCCAAAATAAAAAATACGAAATAGGGATATCAAAACAATGAAAATTAAGGCCTTGGCCAACGCCCATCGCCAATTTTTCGCCTTTACGAAGCAAAGGGTTTGCTTCAGTACACGTTACTGGGTCTACGAAAAAACGTAGTGTAACGACATCGATCGCTCGCACTAACGTGATTCGAGTCAGCGTGGGTTTACGGTACGTCAATTTCTATTGAGATATAGGAAGGAACTCCAAATCCTCTGCTTTTATTAGAAACTTTAGTACCTTCCTGATAATAAAATAAAATTAACGAAAGAAACATTAAGACGCGTATTGAAAACCTTAATCTCAAAAATAGCAAAAAATCACGTCTGTATCGTAAACCTGGTTTCAATTTAATTATCCTTAAAATAGGTTGTTTAAATGTTTGTTTTTCTGATCATTGAACGTCGCCTACATTTTCAGTCCGTCGCCGTCTCCTAATCCCTTAACCCTTTTAGTACCGAACAATGATATATCGTTCCTTTTGGACTTGTTTAAATTATTAAAAATTGTATCTACATGATACTAATATACATGAGACTGATATAAAAATAAATAAATATTTCTTCAATTTATTCTGTGTATTTCTTCATTTGATAATAATTGCAAATAAATATTAAAAATTAATTACATGAAACTGTACGGTGTAAACACTATATCTCGATTATTTAAACATCGATGTGAGTCACTGTGCAGTGAAAAATTACGCGAATTCAGGAAGGTTAATTTGCACAGTATTGTATTCAGGAGAATCAGATATTTCTTGTTTGCTATTAGATATGGTTAAAATTCTTATCAGAGAACGATGCATAATTTCAACAGCTTCATAAATTATGCGAACTCGCGTAACGCGAGTCACATCGTGGAGGCAAATAGAGAGAGAGAGAGAGAGAGAGAGAGGGAGAGAGGGAGGGAGGGAGAGAGAGAGAGGGGGAGAGAGGGAGGGAGGGAGAGAGAGAGAGAGAGAAAGAGGCGGATAGAGAGGGAGAAAGAGAGGGGGGGGGGCGGCGGCAAAGGTTACAAACGCGTAGCACGGCCGCGTCTGTAGTACAGCAGACAAAGGGCCACCGTTGGATAATTACCTCCCCTTTGGCTGGTACAGGGAGTAATCCTTGTCAGGGTTGAGAATAGAAAGGCGAATAGCCGTATTGGCCAGTGTCCGTGTACTGTAAAGCGACGTTCTTCGTCCATTGCCCCGTTATTTCACCTTGGTTCCTCCTTCTTCGTCGTTCGGCCGCCATAGCTCCCTTGGTGGTCTCCGTTTCTTCTTGTCACGCCATTTCGCAGCTCGGCGAAATTAAATGAACGTGGGTCCTCCGGAAGGATCGCTTTGCTGTCGACTCGCGGACACAAGTAATTTATTTTCCGTGGATGTGGCTGTGTTGAAGCGCGGCACAGCCGTTGGCATGTTCTTTGATTACGTGCGTTGAACATGTTAATTTGCGCTTGGCCAGTTTCGCCGAGCGTCAAACTCATGCCCGAGATCCTGTCGTAGGCACAAAAGCCGCGAAACCGCGTTCCATATTTTTTGGACAGTTCATCATTGATTGACGCGCGTGAATGCTCGCGTGCCGCGCGGTTTGAACATCCTTCCTTTTCGTCGCCTGAATATTTTTCTTTCGTGGTGACATACACTTGTCGCGAAAATGACGCAGGCACGTTGCGTGTCTTTTTCCGTTTTTTAAATGATTTTTAACCCAACTGTTGTAAACGTATCTGTTTCGTATTGAACATTTTGTTACGTCCTTAGAAGACTGTGAATTTAAGAATTAGCCATCTTGGCGCCAAGTGATCGGCATTGGCATCCAAAATATTTATGATAGGCATAAGCTCTTCGAATTTAACCACTGCAGTCCCTGGTTATTGAATTAGGACCACTCCTAATTTTCAGCATTTTCCATGTTTTCCATAAAGTTAAAAGGCCTGTTGCGATTGTAATGAAATAGTTTATTAACTAATATCACAATACACCACTACTGTACATAATACTGTTACACCGATATGAAGTTGGTGAGTCAACTGAAGGTGCTTCCTCAAATTGTCGGTATCGATTGGCTGGTCGTTTCGCTAGCAACCGTAAACGTTTAAAAGGAATCGCTATTTGATCGCCGAACGAGACGGTTGTTGTAGTAGCGTGATTGTAAATAAACTTCTTTTGTAAGAAAGTGTGTAGAGTTAATTCACGATGCCGAAACACTCTACATCCAAGCGCAACAAGACTATTAACACATGCTAATATCTCGTATTTCCACTCTTTGCTTTTATGACAGCTTGATTCCGGCATGCTTCCTATACATTGCTTTATTATATTCTTTATATCTTCGTAATTTTCCCAAGTATCTGTAATTTTTGATTTCAACTCAGATAATGTGCTGATTCGAGAGTTGTAAACAAGTCTTTTGAGTAGGCTCCAGACATTTTCTATGGCATTCAGGTCGGGAGAATTGCCTGGATATGGGAGTACAGGGATGTTTTTCGTTGAAAGTAACTCTGTGACGGATTTTGCTCTGTGACATGGTATTCCATCGTGCATGTACATATGTATATTGAGATTTCCATGATCCTAAAGACATGTAAAACGGAAGAAGTTCAGTCTTTATAACATCTTCGTATTGTGTGGCATTCATGGATCCATCAACAAAGTAAATTGGGCCTGGCCCTTCACTTGTAATATAGGACTATATCATTATTGCTTGTGGATATTTTACGGATTGCACCACATAATCTTGGTTGAATTTCTCACCTGGCCTTTTTCATACAATTGAGCTCTTTTTGTAACCGTTTCTAAGCGTATTTGGTCGCTAAAAATGATCTATTGAAAATGAAGAAATTGAGAAAATTTGGAAATGCCGTTAGGATCGTGAAATGTTTATAATACCTTTTCCCAATCTGCTATGCTAAAATTACGATGGGCCTTTGTCCATTCCAATCGAGATTTTCTCATTTTTTGCGTTGATTTGGGTCTCTTTACAAGTCGTTTGCATCTGATATCAGCTTCATATGTGCTCTCAGTCATTGTCTTCTGAATGTGCTCTCAGATATTTCCACTCTATCGTTATTAAGTCTTTTCACCAGTGCTCTTGCAGTTGCATGGTGGTTTTCTAATGCAGTTTTAATAATTTTTCGGTCTGTTCGTGGTGTGGTTTTTCGTATACCGCGACAGAATGACAGTTTGTTTGAAAACTGCGACTTATTCTCCTTCACACATTTAGCGATTTTCATCACTGTTTGGTGCGAAACGTTCACATTTTTCCCGATTTGTCGCTGTGACAGATTGCCATCTTTTAAAAGGCCAATAATATAGGCCCTCTTCTCACTTGAAATGTCCTGCTGTTTTCCCATATTCAGTAAAATTTGACTTTTGATTTCGAATTTCTATGAACGCTTGAACGGTTTGGACACGACTGATTCTCTTCTTCATCATTTGAACTTCTAAAGGTGTCTCATATATACAACACATCCTCATCATGTACAAATAAAGTGTGCATTCTCCGAATCCGACCTCACGCTATCGATACTCGAGCCTAACGTAAACTGTTCCACGGTCCTTATTTGCTCATCGCCCACACAATTCCATCATTATCACATTAGTAATAAATCTACTGATATATGTGCATTGTTATCAATATGTTTAGTGATAATTAGAATGACCGAAGATAATTTTCCATATATGATATAACATTATAACCATAAAAGTGAAATTTCTGTACGTGGTCCTAATTCGATGACCAGGGACTGTATTTCTCTTGAATCTAGAAAATGTTAATGGCCTCCCATGTAGAGTGGCTGCGAGAGAATTTTTACCCTCTTCTTAACCGTCGGGGAAATCAGTGATTGTAATGTCAAGAGTAAGGGTAGCTCGTAGCAATACCCAATCGGGAGTTTAGTTTCAGAAAATAACCTATAGCTCCACCCACACAAAGCTAATAAAAATCTCAGTTTGGAGGTTGGAAAGAGGATTATTATAGAACTTATGAAAAAGTCACTATCAATATAACACAATCGATCTCTATCCGAAGGCAGACTTTGTATTCAAATAAGAATACAAGGATCCGACTAAGCAAATTAGTTATATTTTCCACTTTATTCACAAAAGCTCTCCGTCGCCATTGATTTGTTGCCAGAGGCCTAGTAATACGCGCACAAGAATGGTTATTACGCAACGTGCGTTCACCGAACAAGTTTTGAGTGTATGGACGCAACAACCTCTTGTATTTGAACTGTTTCACGGCTTTTTTTTTTATTTTATCGGTGAAAAAAATGACTAAATGCTAAAATCGATAAAATATGAAATTACATTGAACAAAATCACAATATTTTGATTGTTTAGAGCAGCATATTGTTGACGTGCCTGAAAGGCACACTTTGAGTACAATGCAAAACTTTGTCAGTACCTAGGAGCAGTATTGTTCGGGTCACAGAATACTCGTTACTTGATTGCCGAACCGTTACGCGCTATATTTCACACTTCGCGATATACTCGGTGTGAAGCTTAGTGAACAAAATCGAAACTTTGTTAAAAGTAACATAAGAAACAATTTATTTGCTAACAAAGAGTGAATAGACTAAAATACTTGACTATGATATTGTGTATGACTATAAGGTCTGCTTGTAAAATCTGTGTAGAATTTTTATTTCTTATTACAAGATGTGATAATAAAATTGAAAAGTAAATTGGAGCAATTAAAAAGTAAAATTAAGAAAATGTGTTTGTGAAAAATGCCACACGAAAGTGAGTCTACAGCTTCATCGATCAAAGGAAAATTTATGGCATTAATTAAAGAGAAACATACCTGTACATAACACCATCAAAGTCAAAAGAAACTCGGCAATATACCATACAAATGTTTCCATCGAAGTGTAGTGCAAATAAAAAAGCAAGAAACGTTAGGAAAAATTGAACAAGTTTTTCCACAAAGTTTGATGACATGCGCTGGGTCAAACTTGGTAATGAGTCTCTACGAAACTTAAAAATACATTGAGAAGTTCTTTGATGTTAGCAAAGGAAATACGATCTATACTCTTCTCTCGATTATGCCTGTACAAGCTTACTTCATTTTTATGGCTACAGTTTTACGGTGAAATGTATTACGATCCCTTTCTGCCTCGTATAAACATATTTCTGAATCGGTTTTCTGAAAGAAGAAAACAATATTTGTTTCTTAAACGACGAGTTGGTTACATTTTTGCAAAAACAATAGTTTTGCTATTTTCGAAATATCTACTATAAAAAACTTTCATGATTATATATCGAAACCGCTTTGTTGTATTAATTTCTTGACACACGAATAAAATAGGACTCGATCTGTTTTAAAAATACTATTTAATACAGTTCAACTTATAGTTATGTAAGCTGTACAAGAAACAGAATACCTACATTGCTAAATATCACAGTGTGATGTTAATAGACAATATTAATGAACAATAATTATCTAACAAATTAATAAAATAACTTAATAGTCCGGTAGAGTGTGGAAATTTACAAAATGGTTAGGTTGCTAAATGTAGACACTAAAAGTAAAAATCAAAAGTGAATGCAATTATGAGCGTATAATTTTTGACGTCTGAGAGACGTCAATGTGTAAAATGATGTTAAGGGGTTAAAGCTGACTATATTCACACTAAACCAATTTTGAGATATATTTACATTTTATTTTTTGAATATATACAGTGAAAATTTAAACATACCTTTTCCAAAACAATGCAAATATTAGTTAAAGTTATTATACAAAAATATTTATAAAATTCATTATATATTTATAAAATTTTATATATATTTATAAATGTTAAATTATTTCATGAAATTTGTGTGTGTGTGTGTGTGTGTGTGTGTAGTGTAGTGTAGTGTAATACCGCAAAAATCATACTATCAAGGGACATCACTCAAACGTTACACGCCGATTTCGATGAAACTTTTATATGTTGTAGAACTTGAAAAAATATTTGACACGTATTTTTTTTTATGTGCGAACATCCACTCTAAAGAGGTGAAAACAGCCCTAAAATGGGGGGTAGAAAAAGCTATTTTTACAAATATCTCGGAAACTATTAGCCGTAGGCAAGAATTTCGAAATGTGAATTGTGCTGTTTTAGAAGGCCAATAAGATGACGTAAGCAGATTTTTGAAAAATTAGTTTATTTAAAAAATATGTTAAAAATTAACATTTTTTGCCAATTTTTTTTGTAAAATGTTGGACTATTTTTATCAAATTTCACATATGTAAACTACAGTTCTAAACAAAGAATACAGATAGATCGGAATTTTTAATTTCGTTCATGCAAAATATATTGTTACGGTTGGAATTATACGCACATTTTATTCCTGTCGATTCCCATTCGGGTGCACGACTGATTTCTATACATAATATTCGGGAAATTGTATTATATTACATATTTTTTATGATCTCTTGGATGGCAAAGGTTAACACAACAGGTAAAAATGTTCGGTGTGGTAGCATTCGTTGTTCAGAAGACCTAATGACGATTATGACTATTGCGAAGCACAGTTTGATAATCCCGTTGACTTTAGCTTCAACCAAATTGAAATCATGCATTGCTTAAATTGTCTACAGGTAGTTGTCGTAAAATGTTCGTGGTGTAACAGCCATTTACGCTTCATACATTTTTTTGAAAACTTTCATTATTGTAACAACTACATAGAATAACTTTTATAAAATATGGACTAACAAATACAGATATCCTCTTTAATCGTTCCCGTTTGTTAATAGTTTAGAAGACCATTTCAGAACAAAAATCATTCTTTTCAAAATTACAGGAAAATAAGCTCTTTTCAGAGCTACAGCAAAACCAGCTCTTTTCAGGGCTACCATGTTCTTACAAATGTGGAACAGCTCTCAATAAACAGAGACAACTCTTTTTCTTGAACGAAATCTAAATTAATTATGAAGTGATCACGCTCCACATAACCACAATCAATGTCATTAGGTCTTCCGTACAACGAATGTTACCATCAGTACCACCTCCTACGACAATTTCTGGGAGCTCCGCACCTAAGGACCTCCAAATGTTTTAAAAATAAATTAGTACAAAAAATAATAAAAGTATAAATAAATAACTAGTAAAATAACATAAGTATTATAAAATAATATAAATACAATAGAAATCAAATTGGCAGAAGTGCAATCTTCTGTAAAAATGTAGTTTTTTAAAGGATATGGTGGTATTTTCAGAATTACATAATGATCATTTTTTTCTTTAATAAGAAATAAATTTCATATTAACACGTTCCGTGCCGTGTGGGGCGTATACGACCCCCGCTGCACTTTACCGTTCAGGCCATTTCGAATTCTCATTGAAAAACAAAGAATTCTTAAAAAATTTATTGTAGAGTCAAATATAGACAACAAAAAATGTAAGGCATACGTCTTAAACAACTTTTTTTAATCTTTAAAGTGTGGGTCGTATACGCCCCACGCGACCTGAATGGAAGATCTTCAAAAATTGCCGTGGCACGGAACGAGTTAACTAACCGCAAATTTTTTAATTTATACACCGCGCTTTATTTATTAGCAGATTTCACGTTAAATAACAAGTACACATAATTTATTCCATTTCACTTATTTTTTGAGCAGTACAACATGATTTTTGGTTATTGCCTCGGGTTCCTCTAGGAGCAACTCTGATTACCACACCGAACATTTTTACCTGTTGTGTTAACCTTTGCCATCCAAGAGATCATAAAAAATATGTAATATAATACAATTTCCCGAATATTATGTATAGAAATCAGTCGTGCACCCGAATGGGAATCGACAGGAATAAAATGTGCGTATAATTCCAACCGTAACAATATATTTTGCATGAACGAAATTAAAAATTCCGATCTATCTGTATTCTTTGTTTAGAACTGTAGTTTACATATGTGAAATTTGATAAAAATAGTCCAACATTTTACAAAAAAAATTGGCAAAAAATGTTAATTTTTAACATATTTTTTAAATAAACTAATTTTTCAAAAATCTGCTTACGTCATCTTATTGGCCTTCTAAAACAGCACAATTCACATTTCGAGTTTCTTGCCTACGGCTAATAGTTTCCGAGATATTTGTAAAAATAGCTTTTTCTACCCCCCATTTTAGGGCTGTTTTCACGTCTTTAGAGTGGATATTCGCACATAAAAAAAAATACGTGTCAAATATTTTTTCAAGTTCTACAACATAAAAGTTTCATCGAAATCGGCGTGTAACGTTTGGGTGAGGTCCCTTGTAAGAATAGAACATACTAAGAAAGGTTATTGCAAATATAAATAAGAGAATGAACATAGTAACCATCTATTTAGTGTGCGTGTGCGCTGATATTCTTTCTTTTGTTTATTCTCCATGCGCGTTGTTAAGGGTATATACACTCCCGTCCATAAGTATCCGGACACTTACGTATTTGCGGAATTCGCATAAATATTTCTTAAATTTAGTTTCTTTTATAGATTTATTATGTTGTTCTTTAATCTTGATGTTGCTCTTGGACAACACAAGCAACATTTATTAACAAAAAGTGTCGACAAAGTTGTTATAAAGAGAAATAAGCGAAAACATACATATAGACGATTTTGTCTCTCTTCCGTTCGTTTCTCACAGTGCGATCTATTTAGTATGTTTACCTGTATATGCATTTCAATACCATACATTGAATATCGGTCACTTAAGATTAATAAACACGAGAGCAGCGCGATGCAGACGTTCGGAACTTTAGTTTAAGTATGAGAGTGCTAGTGATCGCAACAATGAGTTCTGGAAAAGAATTATCAAGAGAAAAACGTGCTGCTATTATAGTTATAGCTAATGAAGGCTATTCTATTAGACAAATAGCTGCGAAAGCGAAGATTTCGAAGCCTACGGACTACGGTCTACGATACTGTAGCGAAGTATCATGATACGGAGGATTTATCTTCGAAAAAAAGATCAGGCAGACCTCTAAAGACCACCGATGCAGAAGATCGATACATCGAAGTTCTAAACAAACGAAATAGGTAAATGTCTGCACAAGAAATTGCAGCAAAAGTCAATGAAACTACAGTAGATCCTATTGGCAATACCACGATAAAGAGGCAATTATTAAAAACAAGTTTACGAGGATGTGTGGCAGTATAAAAACCTTTTCTAAGGCCACAAAATAAGAAAAAGAGGCTAGAATGGGCTAAAGAACATTCCAACTGAATCATTTCTCAATGGGGAAAAGTTCTTTGGACAGACGAATCCAAATTTGAAGTATTTAATAACAAGTGGCGCACTTTCGTTCATCAAAGAGTCAACGAAAAATACCTTCCAGACTGTGTTGTGCCTACAATCAAGCATGGTGGTAGGTGCAGTTATGATTTGAAATTGTTTTGGGGCTAATAAGGTGAGCGATATAGTGAAAGTGCAAGGAATAATGCGAAAAGAACAATATTTGAATACTCTAAAAAAAAAAAATGCGAATCTCTCAGGGAAAAGACTTATTGGAAATACTTTTATGTTTATGTAGGATAATGATCCAAAACACACAACAAAAATATGTAAAAACTGTTTAAAGGAACTAGAAGGAAGAAATGAAGTGAAAATTATGCAATGGTCCTCACAGTCGCCGAACCTTAATCCAATTGAGAAGTTGTGGGACGAATTGGATAGACAAGTGAGAGACAAGTACCCAAAAAGTGAAAAACAGTTATGGATAATGTTGAAAACAATTTGCGGAGAAATTAAAAAAGAAATACTACAAAAACTTGTCGCAAGACTACCTCGACTGGTACAAGTGGTTATTTCGCAACGGGGAGGACATATCGATGAAAAGAAGATTTAAACATTTTTATTGTCATTTGGTGGTAAGAATTATATATACTATGCTCTCTATATCCTCTACTATAACTAAGTGTTCAATAAAAATTACTTTCATTGAGAAATAGGTATATTATTGTAGCATAAATGCAGTATTTACACGAATTTGATAGGTGTCCGGATACTTATGGACGGGAGTGTACATATAAGGAGGTATAGACGTGCTTTCCTCAAATATAAATTAAAATAAAGATTTTTCATAGAAACTTATGTAATAAATTTGCATTATTACCTATATATCCAATAATTTCGACATTTCGACATGATCAGCGTTGATAGTAGAACACTTACATAAATATCATAGCAACAAAATCTAGATAAACGTTTGTTTGTTTCACTAGTTACTCGCGCGGATTTTTTCTATTTAGTTGTTGTTAAAGCAAAGTAACTGTTATTATTAACTGATCATTTCTTAAACTAATTTGAAAATATTTTATTTACTCGTGGACAACGGAGAAGTATTTATTTTAAATAAATATTTTATTCACTCATCAAGATTGAAGCATTTCGGCAATTGATGGTTAGCCGAAGAACTAATTAATCTTTACTTACTATTAATCTTTATTCTATCTTCGTCGATCGAAACGAATATACATATAACTCTAATTAGTATGCAGCACATAATACATAAAAAGAAGGTGAGATGTATAAAATTTCTATTCAACCTTCCACACTCAATAATATTTAAATAATAATAGCCATTTATATTTAATTTCAGTGCATCGGGAATCAATTTTCAGGAATTTAATGGGCGTTTAATTTTACATTGAAGTGTCGAAAATGTACAACAACGAATGAAATATTATCGAGGGGCTGCACTTTTAATTAACAGTATAAATAAGTTTAAAGTTTTTTTTACATTATTTTGACTAATAATACTACTTCTCTTCAGAATTAAATTTTCGGCTACAAACTACTACATGTTATACAAATTAATACTTATAATTATTTACATTAATATTTGGACAGCACACTAGCTCTAAATTTGTTGTTTCGTTTAAGTATCGTGCTGAAGTGTATCACTTTAGTGTTGACTTGTTGTAGTCTGACCATGTACGGACTTAGACTATTAACAACAATCGTTTAACATGTTAGACGCAAAGTCGATTTTGCTTTACTTTCCGTTTAGGCGGCGAGCAACGCTCAACGGATCCTTAGACATAGAAGAAAAGACAAATTTCATCTGTTTAATATATTAAAGAAGAGAGAACATATTTTTTTATATTATACAAAATTTTATATTAAATAAAATTCATTTTTTAAATTTGATACTGTTGGCCCCCAAGCACCGGCACCACCGAAACAGAAAGTTCAGTATCAGTCTCTGTGGTCCGACGTCACGTTTAACGTGTTAAACAAATATCCCAGTTCAGTGATTTAATTTTATGATTCACGTTTATAAAAAAACTTAATATAAAATTAATTAATATATCTTTTCTGTATAATTAAACATAAGTAAAATATATTTAACATTTATTATTTAATGATTCAAACAAACAACTTGGGCTTCAATAATTCAATTTTAAGAGTCATGTTTATAAAACAATTTAATTTATTTACGTTTAATTAATTATATATATTAAGTTGTTCTCTAAACATGAATATTAAAATTGAATTAATAAACTATAAGTTGTTGATTTTGATTCTTACTAGTAGTCCGAGTCCATGTATCGTCAGACACAGCAGTTACAGCATGTTAAGATTCAAAGATTTGATTGTAATAAAAAATCTACAACTTATTTTTCTAAATTTTTATTTAATTGCTTCCAAACTGTATGCTGCTCTTTGGAAAAACTCAACAAGGATTACACATGCATCAGTGAATAAGCAAAATTATACGTATAACGGAAGAGTATCGTGATGCAGCAGGTGCTGAGGTGCTTGTGAACGGCGATTATTAACGGATCGAAGCGTAAACGTGTAGAACGAACAAAAGGAGAGCACAGGCAGATCTAATGAGCGAAACGCAGGAAACGGGAGAAGAAATAATGGTCGGGAGAATGAGGGGAAGCAGAAATGGATATGATGACGGAGACGCCAGTGGGCGACAGTGACGACGACGACAAGGACGAACGTCGATGTCGTCTCATTGTCGTTGTGAAAGAGCAGATGAAAAAAGAAAAAGAAAGATAGTGAATGAATGGAGGGGAGGCCGAGACTTTTCAAGCGATCAAATGTGATTGAACAGGCACGAATGCTACGTATTACTGAACGAACGGTGCATTATCCAGTAATACAGCCGACTGCATCCGGCATTATCGGAAACTCGTTGCTCTGTGTCGACGAAGCCGTATTTAACGGGATCCTGAATGAATCTCCTGACCAGAAGCCACATTCACCAACTAAATGACAGTGCGCAAACCGAGTGACCGATGGAAATTCGAACACCGGTGCGCACCGTATCGTATAGGTAGATGACTATGTGACCAAAGATATACTATTGATTACGGAGAAAACATCCCTCGAATAGGAATTCAGCCTTATTAAACTAAGATATACACCTATTGTGACGAATGAAATTACACTATTTCGTAACGAAATGTGAAAGGGGAAGTAGTATAAATCACAAATAATCAGATGTATTTAAGTGTAAGTACTGAACACTTTGCCATATACAGGGTGTATATACAGGGTGTCCCGTTTAAGTGAGTACAGCAGGATATCTCAGAAGGAGTTGTAGTTATTAAAAATGTGTTTGTACAAAAGTTGTTTGGTAGGATAGGCTACATCATGTAATAATTGTTTTCTTGTGGGTGGAGTAGCAGAGGAGATCTGGAGGTCAATCTAATTTTCTTAAATGGAATGCTATATTTTTTTCTTCAGAAAGTAACGGCAGGCACCAAGTCAAATCGAAAGAGGTGCTATAGTAAATCGTTAGCTTACGTTTACGTTCTGCATCGGCTGACGGCAGACAGCTAGCAACCGCTACTGAGCAGCGTCGAATGCGTCTTGATACCAACTATATGTACAGGGTGGGGCAATAACTATTAGCACCTCAGATATCTACGAAACTATAAGTTTCACAGAAATATTTGCTGAAATAAAATTGCACAGTACGAAGGGGGCCATCCGGTGACGATAATAGTTTTTTTGCAGGTGGAGGTACTTTGGACATTTGAAGGTCACCTCCATTTTTTTACATGAATCGTCCACAATGAAGAAATACAAATCATTCTGAAAACTGAGGATAGTAAACATATTTAGGCTAATACTGTGGAATGATATAAATGGACAAATTTTCTATTTTTCAGCGATGAATTTCTAAACGACGTTTGCGAGAAATGCGCACGGTTAGCAATGTGTTAACTTATATGAATAATTGTTTATTTTACACTACGAGGATCATTTGAAAAGTTCACAATATCGCCTATCAGATAGTGATAATGTTCGAATTTTATTTGTACAACTTGAAGTTACAATTACTTTATACATCACTTTTAAGTTTGTCTACTGAAACGTGCATTGCCGAAATTCTAAAAATTAAACTGACAAAAACGGTACTTCCAAATATAGCTTTTCTAGCGCGCACATCATAAACTGTGCTAGTCGTTTTCATACAAAATATTTCCAGCAGTTGTAGCTGATCGCTAGAAAAGAAGTCCTTGTTAAAACGATACAGCCAATGTCCATTCAGTCTCTAAAAACTCGAAAACGATTTATTAAGAGAATATTTTACTGTGGGCGTTAAAAACGGCAACTTCTTTTTACATTTTTTTAAAGAATATTGTTTAAAACATACGTGCAAGATTTCATAGCTGCGTAACTAAAAATTAGAGATGTTTAAAATGTAAAGAAAACAAACAAAAGGGTGTTAGTTGCAAATGGGGCAGAAAATTGACAGACAAAATAGACAATAATCTGCAAGAAAAGCTCGAATTACGCAAAAAGAGAGAAAATCAGCTGAAGACGTCTTTGTACAAAAGATCCTTTGTATGGTCTTTATTGTGTCCGTCACTCGAAACTTGTGTAGTGTACACACGTTACGTATCAAACACTCTTGTACATACGTGTATTACTACGCTTCTGGCGGCAATTTAGCTAATTTAGCTAACTATAGCTAATTTGCTTATTGCGATCCTTGTGTTCTTACTTGAATATACACTCTACGTTCACACAGAAATTGACTGTGTTATAATGCTATTGACTGTTCGCAAATTCTGCGATACTAATACGATAATGCTACAATAATGCCCTTTTAACCTTCAAATTGAGATTTGTAGTAACTTTGTGTGAGTGGAGCTGTAGGTTCTTTCCTAAAACTAAAATCGTAATTGTTTATTGCTACTAACTACCCGTACTCCTGGGGTTACTGTTACCGGCCTTCCCCCGATGGTCAAAACGAGGGTAAAAATACTCTCGCGGATCATTCTACATAGGAAATCCATAACACTTTTCAGATACAAGGGAAACGGTGGTTGAATTCTAAGGGCTTGTATCCACTCTAAATATTTTGGATGTGTTCTAAGGACGTAACAATCCTAGACACATAGATTAGTCTTAAGTATAGTCATTACTATTGGAACAATATCAAAAACTTTAAATGCATTTTTCTCAATATCGTGTTTATTAAAACGGCTTCTGTAATATCTTAACGCGCTCATGGCCAGCGATTTTCGGGTGAGAAACTTAACTAAACGCCGCATGTAATTTCCAAAAGTCTATAGCTGAATACCATAAGGCTTTGCTATTTAAGTGTGTCTGAATATAAAAAATACTGCTTCTGATATCATTCTTAGAATCATTTTCAGTTTGAAATTTGAGAAAGATTAAATATTACAAATGCATAGTGAAAATATTGATAACTTACTAGCAATATTAAAAGTGATAGAGCTGCTTAAATTCATTAAATATGTTTTTTAGGAACAAATATGATGAATTTACTATAACATTCTTACAGATATATTTGACACAATAACTTTGCGTGATATCTAATAATGACTTTATAACGGAGTTTTGTTCGGGGTTCAGATCTGACTACAAATAAATATGACCAGCTCACAAATCACTCTATTACTATTTTATTAAATTACCACACTAGTCTACAACTTTAGATGTTTATTCACTTATTGTCTTTTTCACTCTTCCACTCTCGCACGTTCACGTAAAAAGGCGCGAAAACTCTTTACTCGGTGTACGGAGCAAAACTTTGCCTCGTGGTCCGGGTTTGTCCACTCCAGAGACTAAGGTCGGAGCTACGCAGGATTCGTGTCCGTTTGATGTCCAGACAAGGAAGCGTCTTTGAAGCAGTTATCCGTTTTGTCCATAAAAATCGTAGATCGGTCGTCTTTTTATCCCTTGCTGGGGGTCCTTTCGGCTAGGGCGAGTGATGGAGTGGGGGGAGTGGGAGAGTGGGGGAGTCGACAAGAGAAGGTGACAAGGGAACTACCTTCTTTACGGGGTGCGCTACAACTTGAAATATCTAACTATATTACTAAATTAACACGTTCCGTGCCGTGTGGGGCGTATACAACCCCCACTGCACTTTACCGTTCAGGCCATTTCGAATTCTCATTGAAAAACAAAGAATTCTTAAAAAATTTATTGTAGAGTCAAATATAGACAACAAAAAATGTAAGGCATACGTCTTAAACAACTTTTTTTAATCTTTAAAGTGTGGGTCGTATACGCCCCACGCGACCTGAATGGAAAATCTTCAAAAATTGCCGTGGCACGGAACGTGTTAAGAAATGATAACGCAATTTAATAAGTTTAGGAATGAAATATATAATAGTATTTAATAATAACATTTTTTTAGTATACTATTTGATAACAATAAATATTATAATATTGTAATATTTGACAAAAGCTAAAATTAAAATACAAGATAAAATAGGAAATAAAATTGAGACATACAGATAAAATTATCTTTGATAGCAGCATGAAAAGATACATGGTAGAACTATGTTGTCAGTCCTCAGCTACAGAAATAACGTTGACCGGCATGCTTATTAAAAATGTAAAATGACGTAGGACTATGTTATCGGTGTCGAGTATATTAAAACCTCCTTGATTGATTGGTTTTAAATTTTGTATACGCCTTCAGTACATATGTCATTATTAGCTGATACCAGAATTAATTCAAAATCTTTTTTTTCCGTATTTTTTAATCCACTATGTGTACGAATAACATACAAAAATCAGTAATCAAATATTAATAGGTCACCATTTTTTCAACTATTAAATTTTTCCTTTCATTCTTGCTACCTGCTATAGCCAAACTTGTCCTAATTAAAAATCATTCCGAGTTTTCTATTTGACATCAACAGAATAGCTGGAATTACAAACATTACTGGAAATGTTTGCTTCTTTAACGAATACGTTCAAACGCTTCAATACGTTCAACTGCTACAAATGTTCACTATTTTTCTCTAATTAGATTTATAAATGTTACTGAGATATGGAAAAATGTATGAATCAAATTTTGACAGAAAAAGTCGTGAAGCTGCTTTATAATAAAAAAAAAATCAAATATTGTAAAAAAAAAAACGTTTTATAGTAGAATGTTGTGAAAATTACCGCAAACACCGCATGTTAGAACAACTAGTTGGCTTGTCAAAGTTGTTACGTGAAGTCACAGATCTCCCCCCCCCCCCTCTTCCACTTCGCTCACTCTCTTCTTTTATCTCCCCCCCACCCCCATCTCTGGCAACTTGATATTTCCAATCAACCAAACCTTAAAAACATTTACAAGCGCTGAAAACTTGTAGCACAAATATGTTGAAATAAATCAATAGAGTTTCTTTGAGAACCATCCAGGCAGCTGACGTTTCCAGTCCAATTACGCGCATACGTGCGCCATCGCACTTGTATGCATCGTTAGAACGTGATTGACGCGTATTCGTGAGCGGGCAAACGTTGCTCTTTGAGTGATCAGTCGTACACAGAGGCAATCGCAAACAAGTTGAGTTTCAAAACCGTACAGGCGTACGCTAACAGTACGGCGGCGGTTTTATTAGCTTTTTCCCATACTCGATGCACGGCGCGGATGAATATCACGAACGGAAAGAATCGTTCATTTCGAAGAGCGAGCAGCTCGTCCTGATTCATCCCTCGCTGATCGTCTCGTACTGCCAGCAATTAAAGGTGATGAATAAAACTAGGCCTTCGCGTTTTCCCCCTTTTTCTTGTTAAGGAAGGCTAATGCTTTAGGAAGCATGCTATCTCAATGCTGTCACAATGCTGTCTTTCGCAAATGTCATCGGTGAATGTATGCCACAGCTGAATGAGCAACGTGACTCTCTTCTAGTAGGGGTAAGGTCCCTATATTGGACCTGCTCCTAAATTGGACCATAGTGTTTTTTCATATAAAAATGGATTGTATCAACATCTCAGTATGGAGCTGTAGCTTATATCTTGTGTAGTAACAGTCAGGAAACAAAACGCTGTCTACCGACGCATAACTGTGCGGTGATGATTACTGTGTTGTGATGCTAGTTAATGTAATTTTGTTTTCACTTTATTTAAGCTCTACGTTCTGACTGGTAAATAAATTTTGAATTCTTATGGGTGCTATTTGTTAAGAAGGGGCATATCTTTAATTTTATTATAACATTGGTCCGATACTTTCATTAGTTTTCGTTTATTACATCTAAACGTAATTAAACGTTAGTTTCTTAAATTGAACCTCCTAATGGTTCTTAAATTCGACCGGTCCAAATTATGCTACGTCTTTTGTTTCTTTAAGATAAAAATGTCAAAACGCGGACAATATAGAAAATGGAACGAAAAAAGTATGGAAGATGCCATAACTGCATACAAAAATGGTGTCGCAGGTTTAAATGAAATAGCTAGAAGATATAACGTACCAAAAGCTGAAACGGAGAAGTGACGAGAAAAACAAAAAGGTTCATGGTAGTATAAAAAAAATGGGACATGGCGCAGATCTTCCACTAGAATTAGAAAAAGAAATAGTAAATCACGTTTTAGAGCACAAACTGCTACAATCTCTTCAAAGTCAGTACCTGCAGGAAAGAAAGAAAGATCCCGAAAAAAGAAACCGGTTGTGGTACAGGATTCTTCAAGTGAATCTAATGACGAAGATTGTCTTTGTATCGTTTGTTTCGCAGTATTTTCGGAATCGGTAATGGAAGAACAGTGGATTCAGTGTATTTCTTGTAAAAAATGGATCCATTTGAGATGCATAAACGGCCGTAATATCGATTATTACGAATGCATAAACTGTCAGCCTGACAGCGACTGATTATTTTGTAAACGCATACATATTTCGTTTTCTTTAGTATGTACGCTGTCAATTATTTCCCAAAGTTATTCTTTATCTTTTTGTAGAATATATGCAGATTTTTGAATAAAAGTTCTTAGTTGAAATAATGAAAAATAAACATGGTCCAATTTAAGATATCTCTGGTCCAACTTAGGAAACCAGTTACCTAGATTGGACTAATAGTACTATTTTGAAAATATTTCTTTACATCCAGCCACATAACATTTTAGCCCATTTTATTATATTTATGTATCAAGTAGATTCTTGAAATTGTTCTCAAATTTTCCTGCTCAAAAATATGATCAAGTTTCCGATTTATGGAGGTATTTTCTTACGTGGTCCAATATAGGGGACTTTCCCCTATTAAAAGTAAGTATTAAAGGCAGTACAGATTTGAGGATGGTCACCAGCTCTGTTACTTCGACAGCCGAAACCCGAAGAATACGGAATCACAATGGAATGGGGTAGATGAATAGAAATGGAGCGAGAGGGAGAGAGGGGCAGTGAGTGGGAGAGGGGCGAAAGAGAGGGAGGGGAGAGAGAGAGAGAGCGAGAGAGAGCGAGAGAGGGAAAGAGCGAGAGCGAGCGAGAGAGGGGGGGCGAACGATAGAGAGGGAGATTCATGACTTGTGTTCGGTCGTAAAACACCTTAAAGCAGACAAGGCGAGGGATTAGGCGACACGGCCTGCAAATCTATTTTGTAACAACACAAATTACGGAAATCCTTCCATCTGGCCACCAGAAACGGCCAACTTAGCGACCGACCAGAAAACAGTAGGGATTCCCTGCAAATATAACAAATATTTTTAGTAACAATCTCCCTACCTTCTCGACACATCAGCCACCCTCAGAATATTCAAACACCAATGAACATATTTCGACCACCTCCACTACACATTCAGACAGCAAATCAGGACACGCACAGAGTTTATAAAATAACACGCACAGACACTCCAGACAGATTTTTTCGCAACACATCATTCTATTCGTTATACATTAGACACTATACTTTCAAACATTCGACCCACACACTTTATTATTGCAATTCATCACTGTTAAATATTAATAAGTGCAAATATATATCGCTGTTCAATATGGTGTGTGATTCATTTAATAATCAATACAGTCCAGTATCTATTTTGCATATTTCGAAAGACTTCACTGGAATTCACCAAAAAGAAATCAGTTCGTAGTCGGCGTCATATTATCGTCACGGAAAACACTCGTCGACGCTGTGACGCGATAACAACTTGTGAACGAGTGACGTGCGGAAGGTAAACAACAACGCGAGCAAATAAACTAACGGAATCGAGGGACGGGGTAGGGAGGAACAAAGGCGGATATAGAAGGAAAAACGCGGTTAAAATGAGAGAAAGGTAACGCAAAGGATCGAGAAGAAGAAGAAAACGAAGGAGGGCAACATTTTTCCCTTTCCTTCCGCTAGAAAACCGTTTCACGGCTTCGTCGAGACAGGCGGCTTTCTAGGAAGAGAAGGGAAAAAAGGGAAAGGTAAGGGATACTCGAAGAGTTGCAAGACGCTTCGGTTGAAGCTTCCTGTTTCCTCCAACCGGAAAGAGGAAACGCCTTTCTCTCCCTCTCTTCCTCTCTCTTTCCCCTTCTTCCACTCTAATCTGTCCCTCTGTTTCACTATTGTCCTATCTTTCCTACCTTCGTATCCTACCTGTAAACCACCCTTCTCGATCTTTGTTTTCCCAGCACAAATGACCATTATTCGACTAATTTGAAACAAATATTTGTTTCGAATAGTTCGCTGAATAATGAGTTTTAATGGGATTTCGTGCCTGGTTCAATTACTATATCTGTAGATACCCGGGGAATCTGTTCACGGTAGGGCGCCGCGAGCATGTTCGGAGAGTGGATTCAATTTTTATACGTGTAAAGAAACATGAGGTAACTGAAAAGGGAGTTCGATAAGCTGAAAATTCTAACAAATTTGGCACTTTGCAGAAATGTAGTTTAAGTGATGTTAATGAGGAAGCCTTTTCTTCATTTCGTCAATGAAATTGAAAAACATCTTATCACAAATACAAGTTCCCATATTTTCTCGAATATTTACAAAACCGTACTTACAAGATGTAGAAATGTTCCGTCTGAAGGAACAGAAAGCCGGTCGATCTTTTGTTTGGCACGGTTTATGACACGATCGTGAAGAAAGGCTATTTCTTGAGACAACGAATTTATGTACTGTTCGCATTATGGTATATTTCTCGCCGAGGGAAATTAGTTTTTTTTTACAAAACGGTCGCGTAAAGTTAATTTTCATTCTAATTAGCCGAAGACGTGCTATAAAACGAACGGTTTCCTAACGGTTATTTCTACAACGGATTCTCATCATGTAAAGGATCGGACGGACGGAAATTCCTGACCGTTGCCAAACCTTCGGCACATCGCGCGTTCGAGCAGGTATCGCTCCACTTTTCCAGGAAAAAGAGCGCTAAAGGCGCACTGGAAGAGTGTTCGCGATAGCTATTAGACATGCTGATTGGTAATTAACATTTCGGTTGCTACCAATCAACGTGTCATCCTCTTTAGCAGCAATCGGGCAAACTGCTGAAGAGGACAGTCGTCCGTTGAAACTCGTTTGTTAGATTCCTTTTTGCGAAGTCTACGGATACGTTATTCGTGCGAAGTCAATCGAGACCGTCAAGTCGTTCGTTGGCAGTCAAATCATGACAAATATTCGTTCGTTAACAATCTATCAAGACACATTCGATCATTAGAATCCATCGTTGGAGATTCTTAACGTATCGCTTCTTTATTCTTTTCATCGTCAATCGTTCGGGACGATATTAGAATCTTCCTCTATGTTAGAGTTTAGCTTGCCGAGGCTTATGACATGGAGCAGGCAGGCAGTTATCTTTGAGACCTTTGTTGAATGTGCGTACTATCCGTGCACCAGCATTAGGATGGTACGTGACAAAATTATTTTTCCCTTTTTTTTACCTTTTTAATCATGTTTTGCTAGTTCATAGAATTTGGGACTTGGTAACACAGGCCATGTCATAAACCCCGAAGACCCGAACGGTGACCTGCCGAAAGACGACGTCACCAAGTCTGGGGTTTTTTTCCTAACGGTAAACAGTTAGTCACCCCCATCTCTCCCACTTTCTCTCGGAAAGAACCCAGTTCTCCTTTCAGAAAAGACACACGTCAAGGGCGCAATGGAAGGGAGGACACGAGGAAAGGGAAACGGGAGTGCTGTGACCGAACAGGGTTTTTAGAGTTAGTTATAAAGTACAGATTATAGAGACAAGACAGTCAGAAAGAATAGATCATAGAGAGAACACAGTTAGTTTTACTAAGCATAGAACATTAGAATTAATAGAAATTTCACACCTTTTTATACAAACACCTACACGTACACACGCTCATATACACTCTCCATCAAATATTTAACGATAGAATAAATATCGTTATTCCACGGAACGCCTTCACTCATTATTACAGTTCCAAAGCCGTTATCAACCTTTGAGTGGTCCTTCAAGAAGATTACAGATGGCACGTAGTGCAATATTCAGGGCTCGAGTTTACCCTAACACTCTGATTTTTCTCATCGTCGCGTGCTTTCGAGACGGATTCCACACTTTGTCGAATCCAGCGTGCTAGATTTGGTATTCGGCGGTAGAACACTCGATTCATCGTGTTCTACCATTCGGTCGAAATAGTTGTCCGATATTAAATTGGCGGGTAACAGTGCAGTGCGTGAATGTTCGTGAAGTGGAACCACGTAGCCGACATCCCCACACGGACATCATCTACGCACGCGACAGAAATGAAGTTATAATTAATGTTGTGTTACTTTTTATGTTCTGCATTGTAGTTATAACTGCTAATACAATATAACTGCGGTACAATTCGCCGTATGACATTTTATTTAAGACATAATAGAAAGTACTTTGAACAATTTGCACAGTTTTCGGTAATGCAAGATTTATATCGGCCGAAAACAGAATTTATTACTCTAGGAATTTGGTAATTATTTTATTTTGTTTTAGTAAATAACGTCATTAATTTTCTGTATCAATACACTACACGATCTTTATTCTTGTTCAGTACATGCTCCGCACCGAACATTTCTTTTAATCCGGACCAAACCTTTCTTTTTCTATATTTTAATATTTTGAGCAAGTTGTAAAATGGGCTTGAAGGAGCCGCGACCCATAGGATTAACCGAGATGGTTAGAAATGCGTACCCACAGTAAACTCATAATCGAACGACGTCTTCAAACTTTGCTTTACCGTCCATTGTTCTGACTTCTTAATTATTGAAGTCGTACTTCCTTTCTCTCATGACCAATCTCCTTTTTTTTTGGATTTCCCAAAATTCAGATGCCTCATCCTTCTACCATCACGTTTACCCTCTCTCCAGCTACTTAAGAAACACCATACGACCAACAATTGATTTCCTATATTCTATCATTTTATCATCTCCCAAATTTAACTCCGTCTTTAATAACTGAAATGCATATCCTCTTCCGAATTCCCAAACAGTCTTGTTTCGAACGCCAACCAGAAATACCCAATTATTCGATCAATCCGAGCACTGGAACGATCATCAAGTTTTTTTTATACTATAACGTTCGAGATAAAGTACACCGTGACCGCTTCAGGCCTCATTAAAAAATATCCGATTTTTTTTCTCATGATTAAAGTTTGCAACATATTGCAAACCGATGCGAGTACACGATAGTACACCTTTTCTTTCAAAGTTCGCCGCAAATAAAAGTCCATTGAAGTAAGATCGGGCAATCTTGGAGACCAAAGTATTGTTTCTGTGTATTACTACCGTAATTTTTTAATAAAGATTTAAAAGACCTACGTTTATGTAACAGTTTTTTCTTATTTTGACTCATAGAATATACTCATAGAATATAAACCACAGGAAAATTGTAACAACAATGAAACGGGTGTGCAATAGATACGAGGTAAACCGGAAGTCATTCTAAGTCTCAAAGCAAGGATTATGTGTACATAAATAAATAAATAATACAACAATAAGCCATACATTCACATTTTCTCACAATACACAACGAATGATGTGATGAAAAAGACGAGTCTCATTGAGAAAGCAGAAACAAAAAGCGAGGAAACGTATCTCGAGGAAAGGTGGCGGTTGGAAAGTACCGAGGACAATAGCTCCAACAATTTTGTATATGGGTCATAAACGGGATTTCGAGCCAGAAACTTGAAACGACCAGGAAGTACGCGTGGTTATATATGTATGCATACGACGAAGCTGTCACATTTTCTGAGAGTAGCTTTGAGATTTCCTTCGAGCTGTATGCAAAAGACCATCACTTTACAGCTCGTGTGTCTCAATGAAATAACTGTCACCGAGAGTAGAGAAAACTGGGCGTTTATCCAACACAGTATGATAATTCATTGTAGCTTATAAATTTTAAAACTAACCGGTATCGTTATATCATAACAAGAAAGTCACAAGCTAGTACGTACATTTAGTAGAACATCCAGAATTGTTTTGAAGTCTCTCGATGTAATTATTGCATTAATACAGGATGTTTCTCCTAACTCGAGCAGTTAATATATCTTGGTTTCCTTTCACGACACAGAAAGAATGTTCAAAGACGAAATAAACTGTGCAAAGGGACAAATATTCTTTTTAATAATTACGCAAAAAAGGGGACTCCTCAGTGACCTTGACATTTTTTATTGTTAAATTGTCTTTTGTTATATTTTTAGTGTGTTTTCCAGACACGGGTCTGGAAATTCTTCGGTCTTTCGCAGCGGTCGTAAAGAAAAGCCATTGAGCACTTTAACTTTCACTTAGGATTTCGTTGTTTTTTCGTGGCTATTGTTCACATCTGTTTGCTATACTTTAACTTTTCTGGTTTTTCGGTTTATGCTTTAGCATGTTTTGCTAACGTCGAAGCGCTGCCCAGAATTTTTACCGTTTATTGTTCGTTTATTGTTCAAGACAAGCGAGTTTCCACATGCGTCATTCAAAGGTGCAGACTATGGATTTTTTATGATTTTGTTTATTTATTACAAATAACTATAATGTACTGTTTAATTTTTCTCACACACGCTTCATACTCGCTTCACTCTCGCTTCTCTCTCACTTCACTCTCACGCTTCTACTGCGCATCACTCTCGTTTCACTCTAGCTTCTTCCTCCCCTCACACTCCTTTGTTTTTCCCACTCTCCATTCGCACTGTTTTCACATTCGCATTGGCATCCACGCCATCATTCACACCATAAGACCAAGTCCACACAGACGACACTTGAAAGTGATCATTGACTTGGGGGCATCACTTTTAGTTAGTTCTTTGATTAATAGTTTACCAATCACGTAGTATCAACCACTTCCTTTCTAACCTGAAATGTATCTATCCAATTCGTGTGTCTCCCACTACCGAACATATCCTGTCCGAGGGATCTTGGAAGTTTTCTTACACCTCGTTCGGCAGAATCCATCCGACTACAGTACAATACAGCTCTTTTAATAGAATCATTTCGATCATCATATAACATAGAAAATATCTTAGGAAATTCTTGTGTAAATAAATATTGGGTTGAGTCATAAGTAATTGCTGCTGCCGGTACTGGGTCATAAACTTTTTCGGAAATTCCGAATGCCCTGCAGTCCCCTGTCACAATGCTGGGTGCTTTATTTCTAAAGCTTAAACAGTCTAAAAGCAACAGATAGCGAGGGCGGATTGATTACAATTTGAATTTTCTGGATAGTTGAAATGGAGAAGTCAAAACAATATATTCGGCGTGTAATGTTATGGGAGTTCCAAAATGGTAATAATGCGGCCAATACCGCAAAGAAGATATGTGATGTTATCGGTGAAGGTGTAGTGTCACAACGTACCGTGCGAAATTGATTTGCTAAATTTCGTTCTGGAGATACCAGCTTTCAAGGTGAACCTAAACCTAGACGATCAACTGATATCTATGACCATGCTCTAAAGGTACTGGTGGAACAAAACCCACGGTAAACGGTCAGAGAATTGGCAGATAAGATGGGAACATCCCAATCTACCGTTTGTCGTCACCTGAAGAAGCTAGGAAAGGTTTGCAAAGTTAGGCGTATGGGTTCTGCACGCACTATCGGAGAAAAACAAAGCAGACAGGATGGCAATTGCCACATCGCTCCTGTCTATGTACCGAAACGAATCGTTTTTTGATCGATTAATTACAGGAGATGAGAAGTGGGTCTCCAATGAAAATGTTATTCGAAAAAGGCAATGGGTAGGTGAAAACGAGGCACCTCAAGCTATGCCTAAAGCAAATTTGCACGGAAAAAAAATTCTACTGTGCGTATGGTGGGATCGAAAAGGAATCATCGTACAACAACTAGCACGAGTTCAAGAAAAATTGAAAGAGAAACGACCAGCACTTGTCAATCGCAAGGGAGTCATGCTTCTGCACGACAACGGTCGACTGCATACGGCAACGATCACCCAAGAAAAAATCCTAGACTTGAAATGTTTTTTCATGTTGATTCAGTTTTGCCTCACCTTCCTTATTCACCGGACCTTGCCCCCACGGATTACCAACTGTTTCGATCCCTTAAAATTCCTTAAGTGGGAAAAAAATTCAATAATAACAACGAAGTGCGTGATACATTGATACATTCATTGCATCTAAAGATCCTGATTTTTTTGCTTCTGGGATCGATAAATTACCGAATAAATGAGAAAAAGTTATATTTAATAATGGAAATTATATTTTAAATTAAATACTTCTGTAACTGTCTTACAAGACTAATAAAATTAATGCGAAAAAACGGCAATTACTTATGACTCAACCCAATAGTTACTGTTGGAAACGTAGATACTTAGTCTTCCGATATATGGAAATGGTGTTTCGATAGTTTAATTAGTCGGTACACCACGTCCAAAAGCAGCCTAACTCGAAAGATCGTAACATCACCCACGGGTAAACTACAATTATCAAAGCTATTATTTTGATTACATGTTACTGTCGCTCGATATCGGTTTTCGAAATGTTCTCAAGAAATTTTCTGGTATAGGCGGTCGCCTGACTGTGATCGCAGTATTCCTCCACAGGGCGTCACAGGCGAAGTAAGCCACCTAAATATTTCCTTCGTTTGTTACGATATAAAAAAGTATTTCGGATATAATATTAATGGTTTGAAACCAGGAATAATCTAAAAAAGAATTTCTTTTATCAAGTTATAATGATAATGATATTAACCCTTTGCGGTCGGAAGGCGCCGCTCGGGCGCCACGGCGATTCGCGCCGCAGGTCGGATGTCGCCTGAGCGGCGACAATCGGTGTTTATGTTAGATTTCGTTATCTCTAAGCGGAGGAACGCAGTATTGGTGCTTGAAAAGGTTCCTTTGCTATTGATATTCTTTTGTATGAAGTGTCGAATTACAAATCTTAACGGAGATAAGATAATATTAGTAAAAGATCCTTCTAGGACTGTAGCTCTGTGTGTTTTCAACCTCATTTGAAACTGGACGATCGCGGCGAAAGTATCTAGAAAATTTATATCGTGTGGTTTTGTTCGTACCCCGAGAAAAATGGATATTACAAGTGAATTTAGTTCCAGCGACGATGACTTCTGTTTTGAAGTACTCCATGATGAAATTGATCGCATTCATAGGAGCATGTGTGATAAAGAATGCGAAAGCAGTGATGAAAGTGATGATGTGGTATTGGGTGTAAGGAATCGAAAGATCAGAGTAATAGACAGCGATTCCGATAGTGACAGCGATGCCTCACAACCGGATCAATCGGAATGGACACCTTGTGACGAATCAACAGAAATACCACCCAGGATAAATTTCGTTTCCGGCGAAAGACCTGCAGGGCCACGGGTATCCGCAAATGTCATAGAGCCTTTGGATTTTTTGAAGTTGTTCTTTACCGAGGAGCTGGCGGATCAGGTAGTATCAGATACAAACCGCTATGCTTCAAGAAAGTTAGAAGGAATGGTGCTATCGTCACGATCAATTTGGCACACGTGGCGTAATATAACAAAAGAAGAATTTTGGGCGTTTATAGCAGTTATAGTAAATATGGGGACAATGATAGCGGCTAATCTGAAAGAATATTGGTCAACGGACGCTACCAGCTACATTCCGTTTTACCCAAACACATTTTCAAGAGAACGGTTTACCCAAATTTTTTGGATGCTACATGCAGAGATATTTTCAGCGCAACAAAGCCAACCCAGAACACGTTTACAACTGATAACTGGCTACCTTGAATACATAAATTCAAAACTTCTGAATTATTTCACACCGGGCAAAGAGATTTGTGTCGATGAATCTGTGGTAAAATACAAAGGACGGGTTTCATTTATTACTTATAACCCTAAGAAACCGACCAAATGGGGCATTCGCATTTACACATTGGCTGATTCTGGCACGGGATATATTTGCGGAATTCTACCGTACTATGGCAGTCTGACAACACAGTCATTGATAAGACCGGACCTTCCGGTTTCAACAAGAATACCACTGCATTTATACACGACGCTGTTGAATAAAGTTCCTGGTGCGCAGGGGCATCATATGTTTACAGACCGTTACTACACCAGCTACATTTTGGCGAATGAATTACGCAAACTGAAATGTCATTTGACCGGGACAATCTTACCTAATAGAAAAGGGTTGCCAGATGCAATTAAAAATAAAAAGCATCTTCCAAAAGGAAAGTCGATGGTAGCCTACCGCAAAGATGACAATTTAGTTCTAGCGTGGAAAGATAAAAGAATCGTTACGGTATTCACAAATTTTTATAATGCGGCAATGAATAACGTCAAACGAACACTCCGTCATAATGTTGAAACAGTTGTTAGAAAGCCCGATGCTGTAATAAATTACACAAAATTCATGGGCGGCGTTGACGTGGCCGATCACTATGCCTCTACATACTGCTTCATGCGAAAATCATTGAAGTGGTGGCGCAAACTATTTTTTTGGGGGCTAGAAATTTGCATAATCAATTCATATATTCTATACAAGCTAGTCAAAAAGCAGAGAAACGAGCAGCCACTGAATCATTTACAATTTCGCAAAATATTAGTGAAGCAGTTGAAAGGAGATTTCCGGCAGCCGCGAAGAGTTTCAACATCGACCTCCAACTCGGATAACATTCGGCTCAATGGAAAGATCCACGTAATGCTTAGTGGTGCAAAGAGAGACTGCAAAGTTTGTTCAAACCGAAACACACCTGGTGGAAGACGCGAGACGAGTTCTTACTGCGATACATGTCCACAAAAACCAAGAATGCATCTTGGACAATGTTTTGTAAATTATCACACTAAAGTACAATACAGAGATTAGGTTTGCGATATTATATTCTTAAAGATGTAATTATAAATAAATTGTTAAAATATAACGTTTTCCTAGAATAATTTATGTATAAGATTATTTTATTTTATCTGTATACTGCGCTCGACAAATTCGCGAAAATCGCGTCGACCTGCCACCTCGCTGGCCGAAAAAGTCACCGACCGCAAAGGGTTAAATAATGTTACCTCATTTTTACTAAAGCTAATTGTAGAGGAAAGTATACATATATTGGAATATGTAGATATATTATGCATATACAGGGTGTCCCAGAACTAGTGTAACATCCGGAAATGGGGGGTAGTTGAGGTGATTTTGAACAACCTTTTCCTTTACCAAAATGTTGTTTGAAGCTTCGTTTTTGAGTTATTAACGAAAACCACTGGCTAATCATAGCGCCCAGAGACTGCGCGCTCAACCACGTATGCACAGCTCTTATACACGGGCGCTCGGTTGGGCTCCCAGCACACGTACTGGCACAGCATAGGTATCGCGGAAAATGTTATGTCATTTTAAATTAAGAATAATGTGAAATTATTCGTAATTCATGAATAACAAATAAATTAGTAAGTCGTTTAATAACTGCGTTTGATACTTTTATTCGTTATCCGAAAGGAATAAAACGTTTTATTAATTCTGAAAAAATGTTCTGTTTTTAACATTGACGTGTTCACGTGTGATAGAAAACCTTTCGTCTGCCGCCGGTATGTCTCGCGTAGATTCTACTCTGTTACCAGCCTTTTTCGCATGATCGTTCATATTGTAATTACAATGTACCGTATCAGGGCATGAAAATTTTAATAATTCTTACTTGACCCTGTCACCCGATTTACACGAAATTTCGAGGATCTGTATAAATAGATGTAAGCTTTTTTATTACAATAGAAATATTTCTACGCGATATCAACGTGGTGTCATTGGACGACATAGTGTTAACAGCACATTTTCAGGTGAATAAATTGTTTTAAGAAAAACGATTTGTTTAACTAATGTTAGAAAAAAATGATTAAACTTACCCATTCGTCCACAAAATAACCTGCTTCGATGTAAATGGATCGTTAACACTGGATCCTCGGTGTCGATCCTAACCTATCCAGGCAATCCTCAACAGCTGATGTTACAGCCGGGTCGGTGAACTCAATTCACTGCACGATCGATAATTTTCGGTGACTTCTTAGAGACTGCCGATTTTGTTTATTCTCCGTGCCTTGGTTCGCCGGGATGCACTTCGCAGTACCGAGCAGCGGCAACTCTCGCATTGCCATTGCATTGCGCGAATATAAAAAACATTTCATAATACTCGGCGTTTCTACGTGGCATGTTGCTCGTATAGTTAGCAAAATAAATCTGAGAGCTTAAGCGTTTTGTGGATCCTAGGTGGACGATCAACACCACTCATATATTTTATATAATTCAATATAATGTTTGGTTTCTTGATCATCATTTCCACACCACCTCGTGCAATCCTTTTGACAGTCCTCATTCCTGTGTCATCCCTAGTAGTCAAACAAGTGACGGTCCTCTTATCCTTCCACCCTAAAAGTAAGGTGTTGCCCCGTCGATACGCTACCGTGGATTTTTTTGAAAATTTTGGCTTTTTTATTTCACTGGGCAATTCTTTCCTGTTAGTTAGGATCGTTCCGGTAATATGGCATTTCAGTTTGGCTAGTTCTTAAGCTAAGACATAACTAATGTTGTAGCGGTCCGTGTACATATGGTGCCTCTGAGCACCTGGAATTTTCTCCAACAACATTTTATACAGGTGTATCGGAATTCTTGAGGAATCAGGTAAATCAGGTCTGACCAAAAGCTCGGTTGTGAGTGATCCATAATACGATGAAATGCAACAAATGTAGCCAGACTTTGAGTCAGCTAGAGTATAAATTCTGATACCCCATTTTGTCGTTTTTTTTGGATTATACATGATGAACGAAATTCGGCCCTTGAATTTTACCGTCGACTCGTCCACACATATTTGCTCGCCCGGTGTAAAATAATCTAAGAATTTTGAACTGATGTAGTTTAAAAAGCAATTTACTCGTTGTAGGCGTGTTCTCGGATTCGTATTGCGTGTTGGAATGGTTATCAGATGAAGCATCCAGAATATTTGATTGAATCTATCTCTTGTAAATGTTTCTGAATAGAAAGGGATATAACTGATGTTATTTCTCGACCAATATTCTTGTAAATTAGCTAACGGCATTGTGCCCATATTGATTACAACAGCAATAAATGCCCAGTATTCTGCGTTCTCCAGATCACGCTAACTTCGCCATATCGAATTTGCGGATAGCGTCTTTCCTTCCAATTTCTTTTTTGCATAATTATTCGTTTCACAAATTATTTTTTCCACGAGTTCATTGGTGAAAAACCGTTTAAAAAAATCGATTGGTTCTTTTATATTGGAACGTATGCGTGATACTGTGGGGTTTTGGGCTGGTATAAATTGTGTCCTTGACGGCACTTCTTTGTATTCTCTGCAAAGTACCCATTTTGAACTGCTTGCATCTTCCGCACTTTCACTTTCGGTTTCACTTTCGCTATCTATAATTTTAATTTTTCGTCGTCTCACACCTCTTACTTCGTCACTATCTTCTCCACTGGATTCGTTCGTTTCGTAGCGTAATTCTACGAAAATCGATGTAGTTTCCTCGTTCAAAGTCGAAAAATCGAATTCGTCTGAACTTGAGCTGATCTGATCTTTATCCATATTTTTAAGGCATGAAAACTTTTCAACTGCTGTACTCACTGCCAAGACCGTTTCAAGCGAATGTTATGTTGAGAGTAACTAAACTAAGCTGAGGTTCGGCTAAGAACGCAAGCCGAGCCTGGTCAACGAAAGTACATAAGATAAGAATATCTTATTGCACATCCTAAATAAACATATCGAGTTCCAAAACGACGCACTTCGAGTGAACGCATCAAACCTCCCGGACGCCGTAGCGGCGCCGCTCGAGTGCAAAGGGTTAAGTATTCGAGATAAGCGAAACATCCCGTACATAAGATTTATGCATTATTGGAAACTGTAAAAGAACTATCAATACTTGTTTACGAATAGTAATTCAGTTATGATTGAAATGTTAAATTTAAAAATTCCTTTTTATAAAAATAACATTAGAATGGTTACTGTATTTATCAAATTTTTTAGTGCCTTGCAATTTTGCAATGTTATTTATATTATAAGTCGAATAATTATAATTATAAAATATTGAATGTAAAAATTAATTGTACTTTAACAGATTCATACTTAATTATTGTTCAAATGTGGTTAAACCAGCATAATGAAACTTTTATTAGAATTTAATTCACTTAAGTAAGTATTCTACTCTAGAGAAGTTGTTTTTAGACAATATTTATATAATTTAATATTTTACATGTTTGGATATGTTTCAAGAAGGTATAATGTAACTTTTATGTTAAATACCTTTATTGTTGCTTATGATATTATGCGTTTACCAAAGTGTATCATTTTCACGTTGTTGTATTCATCTCAAATAAAAAAAATCTTTTAATTAATTTAATTTAATTTTCAAATGTATACTAGAATGACGCATAAAATAAAATGTGTTGTAGCGGCACGCTACATACCTGCGTAATAAATATTCGGCGGGCAGACGGCTAGCAGGAAAAACACTTGGAAATCTCAAGAACAAGCTAGCACTGTTTAGGACTCTCACGCCAGCGAAGCTATTTTTGAGAAGTCGTTTGTCTATCAGTAATAAGGACGTTGGAATTTTACCCGTCCCTTACGTAAACTCTCTCGACAATCTCAATAGCGTTCGTAGGAATCCTAAACCGAGTGTCTCTCAAGGGCCTGCCGATTGAGGTTCGTAAACCTACATGTCTCACGTATCGGCTGGGCCCGCGGGGCACCCCGCTGCTTTGCCGAATCTACGCAGGGAATATCACTCCCACCAAGTTGCTTCCCCACTCTCGGAAAAACACGCTAAGGACGTAAAAGAGTGGGCGGTGGAATTTCCACAAAAAGTCTAATTGATTTAAACGGATTTCCCGTTTAGCCAATTAGAAAAAAGTAATTCCATCGAACGGGCCTAGAGAAGCTAGCTGGTGGCTCGGCGAAGCAACGAGGACGAGTCTGCTGCGGGAGTCGTTAAAAGCGTTAAATATTAAGTAACATTGTACAAAGCAGAATAAATTCCTTTTTAAGCACATTCGCGTCATTAACTGAATACGCCATATAACCACATCACCCTTCAGTGTATTCACAATATTGTGTATATAAAACAGAAAACACGTTTCTACTATGAAAATTTTCACTTCTGCAAGTGACACTAAAAATTATTGCAAATAGTGATATAATTCTAGATGCATCTATTTTTATGCACGTAAAATTTGGAAAAGACTAGTAGCTAACTTTCGAAATATTGTTTCGAGAAAAACTCATTAAATATCCAAATTAATGAATTTATATTTCCATTATTATGTTTTTACGTATGCACCTAACCATCTTTCTATTAAATTGATTGAAGTTAGGTCTTCGTATATCGATCCAGTAATTTTCGAAACTTTTTGATTCAAAGGTAGTTTATGTATGTAATTCGCAAATGTGCCTTCCGCTTACAAGCGTTCCCGACATTGCCACATATTCTCGAAATCGTTGCAACTTTGTGATTTCTTTAAATTGAAGCATAAAACTTCTGGAACACATTTCTGAAATATTATGTTTTGAAAAATGTAATAAAAAAAAAAGAGATCGATTCTACTTTTTACTACTCCAAAAGAGAATACCTCATTAATTGGATTAATGATTAAATTACTTATAACAAGCTTACGTACGTTCTATGTATGAAAATCCTCGCCTTAATACATTAAAGCTGGACTTCATCGAGAATTTCAATTTGAACGCGATATGCTGTCCAATTTAAGGAACATTGGACAACTGGATTTGACTAACACTTGAAATATTGATTTTACGACAAACGGATTAAGTAACTGAATTCGTTAGAGCGATCGTTTGGTACAAAGAAGACCTGACTTCGAACCTTTAGTTCAGCAAACTGATTAATCCATTTCGTTTAAATATATAAATATTTGAAAGATTGAAAGAAAATTTAAATCGACCTGAACGTCGTTGGAAATAGCTTTAATTAGCAAGAACGTTTAAATTGAAAGTTTCAATGAATAATTTTCTTTCTGAAGAATCGTGGAAATTTTATTGCGACAGATGTCGAAGATGAAATATTCAAACTTCGTGTATAGTCGGGGCCAAGATATAGCGAGGTCGTAAATTAAGCCCTTAAGAAACGGCACCTATTGATGCTGCGGCACTTAGGGCCGTGCGTTGCAGTCTGCTTGAGGGTTCTAACAATAAATGAATGGTAGCATATGATTTGGTGTTTAAAATATTAAAAGCCTCAATAAAACCTTTACCTGTACTCGTACCTCTAAAAGCGGCTTCTCCCAGACGGAAAAACCCTAATTTGTTCTAGCTGTACGCAGTTTTTAGAAAATATATTAGAATCAGTTCGACTTTCAAACTGTGAACATCTATTGGAACTCAATAAATTAGAAAATAAGAAAGAAAAATTGTAATGTGATTAAGAATTTTTTCTTTGATATCATACAAGATACATTGACGCTGGATACAAAAAGTTTTCGTACGGTCCTGACCATGGTTTCAAGCTCTTAACTGTTCGTATTTCTGTCAATTTCCATGTTTCGGCAGCTAAAACATGTTTACTTTGACTCCTGACCGATTTTACGACCTCGCTATATCTTGGCCCCGACTATACATGAAAAATTCACAATTGATAGCATGCTGAAAGAAGACACTCACCAGTGCACGTGGCCAAAATACAAATCATCAACAGTGCTGCAACCTTCTTCGAGAACCTGTAAACAGAAAAAACGTGTTGATTATTGATTGAACCATGCAAACGGCAGAGATAAACGAAATTTATTCAGCCACTAAATTATATATTCGTTCGACTTGAAAATCATTAATTACCTGGTGCATTTTTAAAGACAGTTTGCAATTAATGGATTATGAATGTTTGGCAAATTACTGGAGAAATTATAGAAGATGATTAATCTGTGAACTATGTTCACTTTTAAAGCAGAAACGAAATATCTCCATTTTATAATTAGAAATTAGAGAAAATAATAACTAATTACTTCATTTTGATTTTTGCAAATGTCAACATGATGTATCTTATGTTTAATACAGGCGTAACAGTACAATTAAAGATTAACAATACCTTTATACATAAACTGTAGTGTTCCAAGTGTTGATTAATCAACGCCGATCTTCCTCAATTGAAAGGTTAAATAAAAATAGTCAGCTTTCCTTAGTTCTGCTAATCATATATATATATATATATATATATATATATATATATATATATATATATATATATATAGGAAACATTAACCATCTCTCAGTCGGAGTGAATATTGAAAATGATGTACAAAATTTTATAGTATTTATACGAATATAGTAATATTGAATAATTTTGGACGGAAAAGTTTCAAGTTCGGAAAAAGAAAATAAAAATAGAGGCATATCGTGATGCAAGATTATCTATTCGAGAAATAGCACAGCAAATAAATGAATTTAGTACTTGCATATGTGAGAAGGAAAAAGGCGAGATCGACGCAACGCCGTACGGTCGCGCGAGCACATGCGCGGAGAGAGAGAAACGAAAGACGCGTGGGCCTTGTCCGTTGAGGGTGTAACGTCGAGTGTAGCGTGATACGAAGCGTGATGCAAAGCGTGGTGTGAAGTGTGATGCGAAGCGTGGTGCGTAGAACAGATAAATCTAACAGGTTATCGGAGAACAGAAAAATATAGCAAAACCCATTATACCGGTAGCAATACGAAATTGACAATATGTATAGCATAGTATTTTTGAAGAAATAACAAGTAATAATACAACTGCTAGCGAAGTAAAGAAAATTTTACAGCTACCTGTAGCTGCAAGAAGTGTATAGCAAATGTTACTTGAAGATACACGGTTAAAATGGACTACAAAGTTACTGAAATCACCTCTTACACAAGAATACAAAAACGCAAGATTAGAATTTCCGAAAAATTGCATGACATGGGATAAAGAATGGAAAACTGTAATATTTTGCGACAAAAAAAGGTTTAATCTAGGCGGTCCAGCCGGATTTAAATACTATTAGCATGGTTTGCGTACAAATAAAGCTGTAAACATGAATAGAAATTTCGGCGATAGAACTTGAATGGTTCGGGCAGCAGAAGTTATAATTCCAAGACGCTAATATGTAAAAGGGTTTAGCAGGATAAACATGGGTAAAAAACGGTCCCCAGACCGTTTTTGTTGGCTGCTAAACAATCTTTTTTATTCGGAAAACTATTCTGCAAAATTTCAGATCTCTACCCCTTCGTTTAAGGGTGATATGAGGGTAAACCTCCTAACCGATTTTATTTATTTTCTCAGTTATTATTTAAGATATTTAAATGAAAAAAATATGTAAAAGAGTTATAGATTAGCTTTACTTGCCGCAAGGCTGAATACGTGTTATTTAAATGCGTTTAGAAAAGAACAATTGCGGTCTATTTGGGAAATTGAAGTGTAAATGATGAGTATTTAATTGTTTATGCGGGTAGGGATAAAAAAGCAAGTCGTGGAGCGCGTCGTAAGAGTAAAATTTTATATGTATCAATGGGACGCAATACAATATTACAGAGTTAGAGAATGCAATAAGGTATGAATGGAAAATAATATAAAAAACAATATTGCAAAAATTAGTTAATAATATGAAAAACAGAATATATAAGTAATTAACAACAAGGACGGTACAACTAATTACTAAATCAGAAATTGAGTTCTTGGAAACGAATTTAAAACACTGTTCTTATAGAAATCCCGTCCATTGTAGTTCTCAAGTAGCTCTAAGTAAATTATTTTTTGTTTTTAAATTCAAAGTATTTAATTTTTAATTGTGCCCTAATTTTTTGTAAAAATAAAAATTAAAGATTGTCAATTGCATTAATTTTTATTTGCAAAGAAGGTGTTTAACAGTGCAAGGAGTATTAATTGTCAACTCAATAAATACTTCACAATATTATTACTACACTATGGATTTTCATGAAAATTTAATGGTAAAATTCATGAAAATTCATCTGTATATAATGTACCCTTGAAGTTCGAAAGATTCGATATTCGAACAGCAACGTCAAGGAAAATTCTGCTTCTAAGCTTGATGAAAAAAAAGGAAGGGAAATGTAAATAAAGATTTCATTTATGACACTTTGAAGCTTGTAAAAAATGAGAAAAAAGGATTATTGATCGTTCTCGTTGTTTTTGAATGAAATAAGTACAATCGTATTTAAATGTTTATGGAATATTTTATGAATAAATTATAGTAAACGCTTAATAATTCATTGATACTATTATAATATAAGTATGTAATAATTAGTATTAAATATTAAATGTATAATAATTATTATATAATACACGATGTAATTGCAAACTCTGACGCCCCGTGTACAAATTATAAACATTGAAGGAAGGAATATTCACTTTGCCAAGTAATTAAATTAATCCGAGATTAATAAAAGCATTTTAAGTGAAATTCTACGTAGGCACGAAATAAACGTTCCAAGCTTATTCAGAAAATAAAATTGTTCCCATGGATTTTCTTTCTTCTGAGAATCTAAAGACTCTCTTTTAGATTCTAAAATGAAATTCTTCGAAAATATAGCTTCCGTTGTGTTGTCTTTGTTCTGTCGTGTAAGTGATAGAAATCATCGAACAAACCACAGCGAATCTACGAAGTTTGAACAAAAATGCGAAGGAAAATTCAACTTCTAAACTTGAATGAAAACTCGAAAATCGAACAAAGAGAATTACTTATGTAACCGTCACTACTGCAACCGCTGAGCCTTGTAGAAAAATGGTACCCGAACATCGCAGTTGTGAACTGAAGTATTAGTCAGCTTAAGGAGGTATTGTGGTTTAGAGTGTTATTTTTTAGGTCTTCTTTGGCATTTCTTTATTTCTTTTTTTAAATCAGGAGACTATCATATTGATTTTTTGCACCAATATTAACTATTACCTCAAGTATATAATACATTTTCTTCAAAACAAAATACTTAAAATTGTATGAGTTTCATGTCCTTGAATAAGGTCTCTTTAAAAAAAAAATTTTCTTATTGGCTGATACGATATTAGTCGTTTTTCTCATCTGATACCAGAAAAAAAACGTGTGTAGCATTAGTATGAATGTAGCTATGGTGAAGTTCGAATTTCGACTTTTTTCTTCGCTTCGGGATTAGAAAAAATAAAACCAAAAAAAATAGAAAAAATCAAGATTTATTGAAGATCGTGGAATTATACAATAGCGGAAGGCTGTTGAAGATGTTCTCCAAATCTGAAGTTAATAAAAAAATATAGTTTAAAGAAAAAAACGCTTTGAATGTTTTACTTATCAGTTATATAGGAATGTTTATACTTATGATCAATATGCTAGTCCAGAACAATAAGGTGGATAGATAATGTAATGGAACATTTTACGAAAGTAAAAAAAATAGACAAAAATAAATGGCTATTTTTAAAAATAAATCACTATTTTTCCAGAGAAACGTGAAATTAGTAATAAAAATATTGGATTATTAAATTTACTTTTTTCTACTATTTACCAATATGATCTTACGAAATAATAAGCACTTAAAATGTCTTAGATTTTAATGTCTGGAAAAGATTAATTCACTTGACATTATTTCAAGTAGCAAACTCGTCACACAAAAGCACTTTTTCTCCTCGATACACACATCGACTTGTTACGTGTTAACGACACTGGACGTGTTAAAATGAAAAAAAAACGAATAAAAATATTCGAGGTGCTCATTTCAAATTTATCTCATACGATCTTTTCTTTACTTACTCAATGCAACAATTACCACTTTTATATTTTAAATTAGAAATCGTACAAAACGAATTAATGATTGTTTACTATCAGTCGCCGTTGCAAGCAGACCGAAATTTATACTTAACAGTTCAGTTCGCATGTAAGACGAGACATACATCGCCATTCATAAGTATTAAAACACTTATTACGTTTGTACAGAAGGTATTATATGATTTAAATTACATTTCACCGTTAAAGTTAGTATCATATACGAACAAAAATATACAGAGTGTCCATACTATTAGTTTCCAGAGTTTTCTTTTTACATAGTTTATTTTTGAGAAAAGTAGAAGAGGACAAAGTTTCGTCGTTTTTTGTATACAATACGATGGCTTTAATAAATTTTTTAAACATGCAATAATTTTCTGCCACGAGTTTCTTCAACTTGATAGCTACAATTCCTTTTGTATTATGTAAAAGCGGTTGCCAAGGCAAGTTCAACGACTTATAATAAACTTAATGTTTCGTGTGATAATCAGTGACAGTATTAAGATTTTAACATTTACGTCACTATTTTAAATAGAAATAGATATTTAAAAGTTATATTATATATATATCTGTTCTACTATAAAATTCCAGAATGAATCATTTTTTTCCGGATTATTGTAATTTTGTAAAGATTACTTACGCGAAGTAAACTTGTTCAGTAAGTGTGCTAATACTTATGAACGGAAGTGTACATATAGTTTGTCACAAAAGTTTTCGACCAACCTTTAAAACAGAATAAGTTTTTAAAAATTGGACCAAATAACTTGAGTCTCCTTGAGAAGTTAGAAGGATGTGTGTACTAGATGATGTGTAATAAATTTTTGAAAAAATCACAATTAGTCTGAATAGCGAAAAAAAAAAAAACACCGAAGATCGTTTTTAAAATCTTTTATCTGAGCCCGTAATATAAATTGTAAAAATACATTTTGTAGATTTATGTCATTTATACATATGCTGAAAATTCCATCAAAATCGATCGATGCAGAAACAAGCAACAGATATTGAAAGATATAAAAATCTTTAGATTTATTGGAGTTACAATAGACAAAAAGTCATGAGAAACTTTGATTGTTGTCATTTTTAACCTTTTGTATCTCATAGCAGCGTTAGCTGATTTCGATGAAATTTTCAGCATGTATATAATTGGTATAGACTTATAAAAAATTTTTAAATTTTCATTATTGGCTCAGATAAAAAAGTTGAAAAAACGACCATCGGTGTTTTCTTCGCTATTCAGATCAATTGTAATTTTTTCAAAAATTTATGTATATATCATCTAGTAAACTAATCTTTCTAATTTCTCATAAAAACTTAAGTAATTTGGTCCAATTTTGAAAAAGTTATTCTGCTCTAAAGGGTGGTTGAATACTTTTGTAACAGACTATGTGGCAGCACATGCACCTTGCCAGTATTGCAGATAACTGTAGATCAATTACGTGACATTGGACATCGGGGATGTACAAACCACAAATGTACACAAGGTCCAGAGTGTGTGTCCACATCAGCATCGTCACCATTAACCACAAGGAAACAGTTCACTTCCGGTTGTGTTCCACTATGGTACGTAGCAATAGGACAAGGAAGAGGACTGTGTTTTGTCACAATTGCTCGCGATAATCTTGATATGGAATCATAAAACGTTTGGGCATAAGCATTCGTGTTATGTTCTGCTACTTGGAAGATTAAAAGGTATCTTTCCTGCAACCGTTTCGTGATCAACGGAACGAATATGTCCTATTTGAGTGCTCAAACAAATATTCATCTCGATTTAGTACACCTTATACATGTGATACTCTGACGATAGTAGTGCTCTATAGCTGATATGGTCATATTTTAGGTGCAGGAGACAATGTATGCCATTAAAACATACGCGAAAAGCTTGTACGTACGTATGACGGAAACAAATTAGCTGATGTTGAACATAATGGTTACATTGGAGTCACCGTAGCCAAGAAACAGCGAAACACATTTATACTACTGATACTATTGCAAAATGTATCAGGTTGGTTCGGATTTCGAGCATATGGATTATACATAATTTAGCACTAAACGTAACGGCATTTTACGTACACCTATTTGAACCATTCCACGTTAAATCGCATAGAATTACGGTCATAGTCACCGATTTTTCTCAAACCTGAAAAACTAATTTATGCGAACTTCTAACTTTCTGTCTCGAACGATATTCGAGATATTTAATGTTACAGTTTTGACAAATTATTAAGATGAAATCATCTGTCATATCCTCACTTTAAACCTTATTACTTCGGTTTTGTTCAAAGGTAGTGCTTCATTTTAAGCTTTTTTTACATCTTAAAAAATACTCTTTCTAAACATGTATATATTTTATTTGTTTTCTAATCAGAAATTAAAGCAAATTTGTTGTTTGTAAATGTCTGCTACGTTGTCTTTTTCGATTATATGAATAAATTTCGAAATTTCTGAGAAATAATTCCTGCTCATCGTTTTTGAAGAAAGAAAAACTTCTTATTCCATAAGAACGAAGTAGGCAAATTTTTTACTTTATGAAATAGTATATTACGTATATGTAAAACATGAAATAAATGCATATAACTTTGATGGAATTAGAATGGAGATCCAGATCAGGGAGCTTTATATTAAAAACGACGTAAAGTCAACCACCAAATGACCAGGTGCGGTAGATAAGTCCGGCTATATGTTTCTCAGCGAAAACGGAAACAAAAGGAAAGCAAAAAATTGACAAACTAATTAATAAGACGACATAAAAATTGTCATAATTTATAAAAATTTTATTCATTAAATATTATTATTGTGTTACATTTAAGTGTCCGGGGCTACCCAACTCTTCCTTTAAATAAGCTTTTTTTTTATCATAAATGTCATTAGTTCACAAGTATTCCTTGAAATTCCAATTGTAAAAGGGTAAAAGAAGAAAGAATTTATGGTAGACCTCTTATTAAAAAAAAAAATAAATAATAATAATAATTTACTTATTTCAGATTTGAAATACCAATTCACATTTCATTACAGAAAAATACAAACACATACAAATAAAAGGAGAATAGAGAAACAGAAGTCGCATATTCAGAATAAAAATGTCACTTGTATATGTTAGACTCATGTCACTTACTTTTCAAAATATATTAGATAGAACGGAACAAATAAACATCGACATAAAAAATGAAAAGAAAAAAGAATAGAAAAAGTGTTCCAGCTATACAAAAGGTTGGGTTAAAATTGTGTGAAAGAGAATGTGCAAAATTGTGCCAGAAAATTTTCTGGTAACACTATATCTAGAGAAGATAATTAAATGCTATATTTTAAATGGTCCACCCTGTATAGCGTAGCCATAACTTAAGAATTGAAATATTCATTAGAAACTCATCTTTATTTCACCTAAAAAAGCAATCAATTGTACCTTATTATCATTTTTGTGTTACATTTAAATGTCCGAAGCTATCAAAGCTTTTCCCCTATTCTTCCAGTGGAATACACTTGACATAAGTGCGACTAACTATAAAAGTACCCACAGTTCAATTTTCCTTTTTTTCGTGATTTATAGGACTTTATTTCAGTGATGGATGGTTTGCGGTTGCTTTGATTCTGGCATGCGATAATACCGGGCAATGCGAAATGGAAACCACGACACAGAGGATCGACACATTGAACAGCGTTTACTATCAAAACGCACGTCGAGGTCAATGCATTCCAGTGGCATCGGACTGTGTATAGCATGTACCGCAGGACGTCATCCCAATATATGTATAGGTATATACGGCATATAATGTATGTATATACCTTATAAACTAATGAAATCAGTAAATGTCTGCCAGTCAGTTGCAGGACTTCGAATATCCTGCGTGGGATAGAATTCTTGAACAAGCAACAAATTTTGTACGAAAGAAAAAAATTCGTATTTGTGATATATCTTGTAACGAAGGTTATTATAGCGTTATTATTTTCAAATTATTGTACATATTTAAAATTTATTCATTATATTTTGCTGTACAACGTTGGATTTATGAAGAAAATGAGGCTTTATTCATTAGAAAAAAGTAAAAATTTCTCGAAAAAATATGGAGAAGAGGAATTTAATTTTCCTAAAAAAAAATAATAATAATAATAATTTTATGGGTGCACCGACGAGTCATAACTCGGCGAAAATTCCAGACCGTACCGAACAATCGGTGTTTCGCACGGCCGATCAGATATAACTAAAAAAAAAACGCCCGTTTCGAGACAATTATAATACAACCCCATTGCACCGGACTACAATCGAAACAATCACCCAATATTAATTTGGTGGTTAATAGTAGCACGCAATTACACGTTAGAAAATATCAATATATTTTTAATCAATATAAACTCAATTTATCTATCGAAAGAAGTCTGTCGTTGCAGTGGTTCATGACACAGATGCACCGAAGAGGTTATTTTTGGATTTTGGTTCTTATGAAAATGCAACTTTCAATAAAAATTATATCCTGGTGAAAGAAAGTTGGGTCTAGAATTTTCGAGTTTTAAAAAGTCATCCCTTTCGTCCTGAAAAACCAAGCCATGCCATAAGGAAGGACTCTTTCGAAGTGTGAATTTCAAAGTCAGATGTAACGGTCAAGAACCTGAAGGCGTGAAACTCTGAGAAAATCCTGCATCGTTGTTAAACATTCGCCACACTTACCAAAAAACATCGCCAGACCCTCTTTAAACACGCGTTGAGTGTATAAGATAAAGATATTCCTTAGAATACTGCATTAGCTCCCACAAGAACCATGAAGTCGATTACATAGCAAATAAAATGTCCTTATTTGCAAACACAATTTTTATATTAAAACAATAATAATATCAACAATTTATGTAATAACAGTAATTATGTCCAACTTATATTATGTTGTTTAGTCCGTGTAAATTCTCAATATACAGTAGGACCCCGGACTCACATATTAATTGGTTCCAGAGTATATTTATCAAATTAGGAGATACACTTTTTGTTTAAATATATAAAAATGATAGAAGAGATTACATATTTATACTTAACAGATATACAAAATTACATGAAAAATAACTTTTTATATATATGATGTAGAACTTTTACATATTTCATGTATTCCATTATAGTTGTCTGTCGAGATTTCTTGCTTTCTCTTAAAATTTCTTGCTAACACTCAATAGATGTTTTAATTGGATTTATTGCCGTTCATGATCTTTCTTCTTTGGAATTGATTTCCTGTATAATATTTACATCGGCTTCAATTAATTAAAGGCTTTCTTGTAATTTTAGTATGTTGCGTACGCTTTGTCTATTACGTACAATAGCGCAATTCGTACTTCGCACGCCGACTTAACTTTGTGCGAATATTTTAATTTAGTGGACTGTATAAGTTTTGAGTTACTCGTACTGTTACGACTTGTCTACTATTTATTTAATATTCAAGGCTCGTTCTTCTACACGTATGTTCGCTCTAACTATTGCTCCTTTCTCTACTAGAATTTGCAAGTAACTATCTATACTAAGTTTTCCACGTAACTATTTCTACTAATATTCTTGAGTAACTATCTCTGCTATGGTTTTCGAGTAACTATTTCTACTAATGGTTGCGAATAACTGACTTTCTATTCTCGAAAAGATCTCGCGACACTTCCGAGCAAAGACGCATCGCGAAGGTGAGGCACACGGATAGGTGGATATCCATGTTTCGATTGTGGTGGGGAAGGGTGGCTAGCATAACCTATTGGTCAAAATTATAACTGGGAGAGTAAACAAAAATTGCCACCCCTCAGATCATTCGTCACTCTCAGGTACCGAACGTGTGCTTGAGTGACGCACGCAGAAATTCCGAGCGTCTCGAACAATGATCGTAGCAGACAATAACCTTAAGAAGCGCTTCGGCTCTGGGTACCGAAAAAGGTACTGTTAAAAAGGGACGAAGCTTTGTGACCTGCCCCAAAGTGAAACACAATTCGGAACTAGACTAAACAAAGATAAAGAAAGGCTACGCAGTATCCAAGACGAAACATGCGATAAGTCAGAGTATAAAAGAGGCACGCGACAAGCAGGAGGGATTCATTCCGATTCAGAAGTGATTCAGATTCATAACCGTTAATATTGTACATAGTATTTAAGTGCATATATTCAGTGTAGTAATTAAGTGTTGTGAATAAAAGTTTTTTTTTTTAAACAAAATTCTTCGTCTTCGCCTGTGACAGCTTCTATCTAGAAAACGAAGCAAAGGGCAAAGCGAAAAATTGCAATTGCCGCGGTATCATAAAGTTACTGTCGCTACGAAATGAACTAACGACTAGAGGCGAGAATCTACAAATGTTAATTATTTTCGTGGGTTAGACGGCAGAGATATATCTCGAGGATTGAAGAGCTCTTCTTATTACTATGGTATAATACATTTATTTAGCAAAAACTGTTCGTCCTTGAACGAATAATACATGACTACCTGAGGTTCGCTACGCAACATAGTAGTAACATCGTCTTCTTCGTGATTTCAGTTTTATCTTCGGTTTCTGGAATTGCATTATTATTTTTTATTTCGATGAGATCTTCAATATTGAGTTCCTTTTTTCAGTCGCTTGCGTTACGTTATAATATCAATCAAAGGTTTATCGATTAAAAACAATAGATTATCGCGTTGCTTAGAGACGACGTAAAGTCCAAAAGTACGAGATTCAATGTACATGTCTATTCTGTTCTGTCCGAAGGAACAGAAAGCCGGTCGATCTTTTGTTTGGCACGGTTTATGACACGATCGCGAAGAAAGGCTATTTCTTGAGACAACGAATTTATGTATTGTTCGTATTATTGTGCATTTCTCGCCGAGAGAAATTAGTTTTCTTTACAAAACGGTCGCGTAAAGTTAATTCTCGTTCTCATTAGCCGAAGACGTGCTATAAAACGAACGGTTTCCTAACGGTCATTTTTACAACGGATTCTCATCATGTAAAAAACCGTTGGATCGAACCTGACGGAAATTCCAGACCGTTGCCAAACCTTCGGCACATCGCAGGTATCGCCCCACTTTTCCAGGAAAAAGAGCGCTAAGGACGCACTGGAAGGGTGTTCGCGATATCGGTTAGACATGCTGATTAGTAATTAACATTTCGGTTGCTACCAATCAGCGTGTCACCCTCTTTAGCAGCGATCGGGCAAGCTTCTGAAGAGATCATTCGTTCGTTAACATCATTTGTTCGAAGTCAATCGTGACTGTCAAGTCGTTCGTTGGCAGTCAAATTGTGACAAAGATTCGTTCGTGAACAGTCTATCGAAATACGTTCGATCGTTAGAATCCATCGTTCGGGATTTCTAACTATCGCTTCTTTAATCTTTTCATCGTCAATCGTTCGGGACGATATTAGATTCTTCCTTTGATTATCCTCATTGTCGCGGGTTTTCGAGACGGATTCCACACTTTGTCCAATCCAGCGTACGGGTATTCGACGGTAGAACATCATCCATTTGGTCGAAATAGTTGCCCAATATTAAATTGGCGGGTAACAGTGCAGTGCGTGAGTGTTCGTTTAGTGGAACCACGTAGCCGATACCCCTACACGGACATCATTTACGCACGCGACGACACATGTTCAAGTGTATTAATCCAAGAATATTCTTTTTTATCCTGATTGTCCAGTCCTTTGGCACATATTTGTCTGTCTAGAAATTGGAGAAAAGTGGGAAAAATGTTCTGTCCACTGAAAAAAGTTGGAAGAGTTCGGGGCTGCCGTAGTCAAGCATAAGTAACAACGCATGTGTAGGTCAAAGATAATGTTAGAGCCCATTAGCGAATTACTAATTAAACGCGACCAGGTTTATGATACGGACGTGATTCTTCGCTATTTTTGAGATTAAGATTTCAATATGCGTCTTAATGTTTCTTTCGCTTAATTTTCCTTATTGTCAGGAACACTTCAAACCCCTAACAAAGGATTTGGAGTTTCTTCCTGCGTCTCAATAGCAATTGACGTATCGTAAACCCGCGCTGACTCGAGTCAGGTCAGCGCAAGCGATCGGGCCCCTCATACTGGGTTTTTCCATAAACCCAGTGACGAGTCCGCGAACATGCCCCCTCACTTTGTCGATGCGAAAAATGGGTAACGGGCGTTGGTCAACACCCTAATTTTGATTGGAGGCTTCGGTCTCCCACCCAACACTCAACCCCCTTGCACAGGGTCCACGATCTGACCCTTTAGGAGTGGGGCCGAGGGCATAAAGATCATAGTTTTTGAATGTGAGAAAGCCTTTTCTGAGCAGTAACCAGTAACTATTGACATTGAAAATTAGAAAAAGATTAAACATTGTACTACCCGGTCCGTTATTAAACTAACACGCATTTTAACTGTCGAAAGTATAAATCGTTGAGAATTACGTCAACAGATAATTAAAAAATTTAGTATGTCCAGATCGTCCTATTATTGTCCACGTCTTAATCCTTGGTTCGAAGAATAAGATTACGATACCTCAATTGCTATTGAGCAGAAAAGGCCAAGTTTCTTAAAAACTAATTAAAGATTTGGCGTTTCTCCTGATCGTAAAATTAATAACACGATGAAGGTAAAAAAAACTTAAGTTCTCAAAAATAGCAAATGTGTCGGCCATATCATAAACTTAGAATAATCTGTTATCCCTAACACACGTTGATTGGCGCTTTTGTGTTTTTGCGAGATGCCAATCAGGAAAATTTAGAATTTTGAAAACAGCGTGTCGACGAGCAACGTTGAAAATCAGTTGATAACGGATAGCTGCAATGCGAAATATTAATTCTGCAAGCCCAGCAAACAGGCTAGACGTATAGCATTACCAATAATTAGATTCAGAGCATTTAGCATTATAGATTAAGCATATTACTAGAGTTTTCCCAAAGGAATTAGACCTTTGGGTGGTCTTTCGAGATGGAACTGTAGACGGCACACTAGAGGTCAATATTCGAGGACGAGAACATTAAGACAAAGCGTACAACTCTCCAATATAGTTAATTTACAACTCGAAGCTGAAATGTTCAAACTGAATCATCCTATTGATTATAATTATTTTACTTTAAAGATACCTACATCAAAAAAATTTAAAGGTACCGGAAATGAGCGGTTAACCACTGTTTCATCTGATGATTGGCTGCTTACGACTTACGTTGTTCACTATTAAAACAAGACCTTATAATCCATTGTGTTCGCAACGCAACAACAATAAATAATTTTTTTGAGAATTTTTTGCACAAAAGAAACAGTTCTAATTTAGCATATTTTGATTTGTAAGTTCGAGGAATTACTCTTTGTTGCGATCCGTGGTAATTACGGCACAGTAGGAAATAGTATAAGTTAGATGCACCGTGTTTTGGGGAATACTATTAAATTAATAGAAGAAACGGTAGAATCATAAGTGCGATTCAAGGAAGAGTATCCCAATCGTGATACAACGTTCGACTTAGCATTAAACGGCTAATTGCGAGTTATTAGGAAAACGAAGTAGATATCATTTAGTATCACCACCGCGATATCTGTATTTATCGATCCATAACTGATCGAATACTCTTTATAAGTTCTAACGTTTATGAAACACACATTACTTATGCTACATATTGCGGGTTATCGATAATACATAATGATATAATGTGATAAAGTAACGATATACCGACAAGAAATATAAGTAGAAAATAATGTATGATACGCACAGTTTTATCGAATATCAGACTATTGTATAGAGTGAAATTAGTAAATGGTCGCACGTTAATTAGTTGATGTTGAATATTATAGCTACATTAACACCAGCACACTCGGCCGGTGATTCGACCAGGTCGTAATGACACTGCTTCATCGCGATATGACTAAACTAACTTCCCTCGTAGCTGGACATGTTTAATAAGGCTTGAGCTAATTGCATCAACTATTAACATTGCAGTTCCCCTGGTTACACGAATTGCATTAATGTTGCGCACGGGTGTCGTGACGTTCAACTTTCGGTCACGTCTAAATTATTTATCGGAGAAACGGAACGAAACGAACTGGAGGGTGTATCGATTTCACAGAATTGCAAATTCTGTTTGTAAGTACTGAATTAGTTTTGATTTATAGTTACTTATTTAGTTTATTTCTTCGAGTACCTTTATGGTTTGTAAATATGACAGTAAAGTGAAGCAATTGTCCGATGGTACATCTAAAAAGTTTCTGAATGGCAGTGCTTTTTGTGTTTAATTCAATTTAATATATTTCTCTTAGAATTGCGAAGAAAAGAGTAATTACGTACAACAGAGAATTTAATGATCTGCAAGAATATATGTACATTAAAAAATATTTCTTATTAATATAAATAAAATGATGGTTAGTGAAAATCACCGTTGGAGTTAATGAAAAGAATAGCGTGATAAACGTGACTTGCCGTTAGAATGCATCGGGTTAAAGTAAGCGTATATTAAAAAACTTATTCTATTGTTACGCGGTATTTTAAGAATACTAATGTTAACGCTCGTGGTCGGATCTCAATGAGATGCCTATCGAACTTTGTAGAAATTTCACGTGATGTACCGACTAGATTTCACTATCTATATCTCGAAGGACCACTCTTATAAATATAAGAGACTATGTAAATTATAATAACTCTTCTTCGACTATTTCTTAGCAACTGTGTTCCCTTTACTATTTACTATTCTTAACAATCCCCGAAAACACGTTTACGCGTGTTTTTAAATCATCGGCGATGCGCTGATTGGTTGACAGTGGAAGGGAAGTGGAAAACGAGGTGACGAAAATGCGAATGTTCAATTGGTGGACGGAATTTGTGGAAAGGTAGCGGGAAGGATTCGGAGCGGGGGTGGTGAGCGACTCCTCACCCCTACGGGGAAAGGCCCAAGGTGACGTCAGCACGGTACCGTTGATCGGGTCATCGTGGCCGTCCGACTCTTGGGTTCCCTAAAGCTTATGGGACGGTAATTGCTATTGAGAGAGAGAAAATTAATTTCGCTAATACTAAGGTCACGTACCACCTATTCAGGTACGGATAAAACTCTGTCTTCTCAAAAATAGCGTCTATAGATGACCGTATCATAAACTGGTTCTAAACGAAGCCTTAACAACTAATAAGGGAGTGCCATCAGGAATGATTTATGTTGAGCAGAGGAAAATAGCCCTCAAACATCAGGTATCAAAACATGTTTGGTCAAATATCTTGGAAACTTCTAGAGATAGAGGAATGGTATAAATATAGAGATTGTGTGTTTTGCAATAACGAACTTACCTGTATAATTAATTTTTAAAGAAATCCATTTGTTTAAATAATTAACATTGATATTTATTTAATTATACGTGTTACTAAGTGATACATAATGTGGATGCTCATTTTCTTTTTTTTCTCACCACTAATAAATGTAATTTCAATTAATAAGTTTCGATTACGCATAATATGAATACTGTACAAGATTACTGTAAAAGATTAGATATAATAATATTCACAAAACGGGTATAAAAATTAAAATTTAAAAGAAACATAAATTCAGAAACTTATTTTATAATTACGCGGTATTGTAATAGTATTAAATATTACACATATGTGTTAACAAGTGGTAGATAATGTAGATAAATTTCATTTTCTTTTGAGTATCGCTACTAATAAATGTAATCTCAATCAATAAATTTTGGTTACCAGATAATATAAATACTTTAAAAGATTAACTACTAACTAAAATTAATTACATACGTTTTACTCACTCAGTAATGTTGCTAGCACTATACATCACCATACTTTGAAAGCTCGAATTACTAGAACTTTTGGAACCAACATGTTTGCAACAAGTTTTAGACATGTAGTTTATGCATGATGGAGTACCACTCCATTTTCGTTTAGACAACACTTATTGTTAGATGGAACCTTCACTGTAAGATGGATTACGTGAAATGCACTCGTAACACTTCTCTTCGATCTTCGAATTTCAATACTTGACACATTTTTTCGTTTAATTTATCAGAAGTTTAATTGTAGGACAACTTGTTAATTTAAAATACTATATTTAAAGTTAAAAATTTCTGTTTATAAGGTTTATAGATTACTAATTATAAACATATAGTAAAGTTACGGATGTCTCGTAAAAAGTACACCTGTTCTGTCCATTGAGGAAATTTCAGATTAATAAACTTTCACATCCAAAAAAAACTCGGAAATTCACAAGAATTTATTTTTCTAATATAATCACAAATAAGTTTCATCAATATTTGTTTTTATAGTGACATAATAAGCTACTAACAACATGGTGGGTAAGCATTTAATCTGTCAATTGAGTTCATCTTTAAACAAAAATAAAATATCTCTAGTTTATAATTAAAAATTGGTAAAAATAATAACCAATTATTTCATTTTAATTTTTGCAAATGTCAGTATGATATGTCTTATATTTAATACAGGCGTAAATATTAACAATACATTTATACATAAACTATTGTGTTCTAAGTGTTAATTAACTAGTGAACTCGTCTTCCCCAGTTAAAAGTTTAATTAGAATAATCCTGTTTTGCGCTCATTAGTACCTAATAATAAAATCCTTTCCTTAAATTTCTGTGAACTGGAGCATAAACCCATTGAACTGTAATGGTTTCTGAGATACGTAATTTTGAAATAAGTATTCTAAAAATAATATTTTTAGAAATAGTCTCTATGATCTTAACCTTGATATATAATGGATGACCAAATTATTCTGGTCATTTCGTAATTATGTATAATTTATTTGAAGTTTGAACAAGAACAAAATTAAAGATACACTTAAAATGAAACTTATTTTTTTACTATAAAAAATATTGTTATATTCTTAATGAAATATTGCAATAATTTTAAAACACTTACAAATTATTAAAAGTTTGTTGAACTATGTACACTAATGTTTTCTCACTCCATACTTCGCATATCTAATTTCTTAAACTTCGGCTGGCGAATAGTGAGTCTACTCGGACCCATATCATATAAGAAGTTCAATATCAACAGTTATTTTAGTTTACATAATTTACATTACAAAATGTAGAGAAAAATGTAACAAATACTTAAAACATGTTTATAATATTCATAAAATATACGGAACGTGTTTTGTGTGTACTTTCTAACAAAGGTTATGTTTAATTAAACATTAACCTTAAAAAGTACGTGTTTATACATAATAAATACATTCATTTTCCAATAATCATTACACAATAGTAACGGTATTTTTTAAAATAGAAGTCTTTGTATAAAATAAGTATTTAAAAAAAATATTTTGTAAGCAATATACAGAGTGCATCCGAATAACATGTACGAGCGAGCATAAGGTTATTCCCCATGAAAAAATAAGAACAAAATATGCAATAAAATTTTTTCATTTAAGGCTTAGTTTTCAAGAAAATCGAGTTTGAAAATCCGATGCGTACATACGTATGCTATTACAGCTAAGTTACAGTTCATTCAGCAACGTATAACGCGTATCGTGTTTGTAAATAATGATCTGAGACTTCTTCTGATATGTTATTTGCCTACACAGTTAGTTTTCGTTTATCTATCCAACGATGATGTACATGAATAAGAAATACGTTGTTATGATCCAAGCTTTGAGAGCTTCCCATTATTCGTAACAGCATACATACGTACGCATCGGATTTTCAAACTCAATTTTCTCAAAAATTAAGCCTTAAATGAAAAAATTGTATTCCCTATTTTGTACTTATTTTTTCATAAGGATTCACCTCGTGCCTGTTTATGCATGTTATTCGGCCGCATCCTGTATGATAGTACTTTTAAAAACCAAAACTTTATATTATTATTTATTTAGCATTTATTACAATAATTGCTTTTCGAGTTAGGATGACTTCCAGCTACATCTTTTCTGTTTACAATATTTTACAGTTATCTTACCCTGCTAAACTTAACTTTTATTATATTATATCAATTATCCTATATTGATTATCTTTTTAAAATACGATCTTGTACCTATTTATTTATCTTCTCCCTATCCTTGTTACACTTTAGCTTCACTATTGCACCTCTTCTTTGGTTTAGTTCTCTTCCATTTCTCTTCTCGGTTTTCTTTCTCTTTTTATCTTTTTTATTTCTTCCATTGCTTTTCCTTTTTCACTTGGCAGTTCTTTATATGCATCAACGTTTCTTCTTTACAGATTCTACATTTTTTATCTTCCTTCTCTCTCCAGTGTTGTTTTCCTTTAATCTCATTGCCACACTTAAACCTTGCTATTAAGCACCTTTCGCTTCTCTTCATCCTTCCCTGTAGATATTTAGGCTTTCCTTGTGTCACTATTTTACTATATAGGTAGTTATATTTTGACTCTTCTATCTTCTCTCTCTTTTCTTTTTCGATTTCTTCCATCTTTTCTTTAATCCGTTTCACCCCCCCCCCCCATAACTTCCTCTTCTTCATCTCTCATTTTGGCCATTACATTTCCTCCAGCCCGATTTTTTTTTCTCGCTTCCTCTCCTTGTTTTCCATGGATTCGCCCCCCCCCCCCGGTTCTTGTGCATCACTCTTATGCTTTTTTTTTTAAATCCTTGTTCGATTTCCTTACTACTTCTTCATATTTTACAGATCTTCTTAATACTTTTATTCTTATTTCTTCAGCATTTATCTCTTCTCTGATAACACAGTTTAGTGCAGCTATGTCTAGCCCTAATATGCATTTAGTATTTTTTTTTCCACTGTATCTAATCTATTCTCCATTCGTCCCCAGATCTCAGCTGTGTATACTGTCACACTTTTCACCAGTGCCTTGAACATCTTCATTCTTCTCTTAAATAACTCTTTAAATAATCTTATTCCTATGTTCCATGTGCGTTTCATTGCTATCATTGTTCCGTCCGAAGGAACAGAAAGTCGGTTGATCTTTTGTTTGGCACGGTTTATGACACGATTGCGAAGAAAGACTATTTTTTGAGACAACGAATTTATGTATTGTTTGCATTATTGTGTATTTCTTGCCGAGAGAAATTAGTTTTCTTTACAAGACGATCGCGTAAAGTTAATTTTCGTTCTCATTAGCCGAAGACGTGTTATAAAACGAACGGTTTCCTAACGGTCATTTCGACAACGGATTCTTATCATGTAAACGTGTTCGGGATTTATAACGTATCACTTCTTTATTCTTTTTATCATCAATCGTTCGGGACGGTATTAGAATCTTCCTTTGATTTCCTCATGGTCGCGCATTCTCGAGATGGATTCCACACTTTGTCGAATCCAGCGTACGGGTATTCGACGGTAGAACACTCGATTCATCGTGTTCTACCATTTGGTCGAAGTAGTTGCCCAATATTAAATTGGTGGGTAACAGTGCAGTGCGTGAGTGTTCGTTCAGTGGAACCACGTAACCGAAACCCCCACACGGACATCATCTACGCAGGCGACAATCATTGTTCTCCACACTTTATCTTTCATATGTCTCTCTGCTGTTCCATTCTTCCTTAGTATAAATCCAAGTTATTTTTCCTCTTTCTACTTCCATGCCCTCTTGCATTTTCTCCTGTCTCCTCCTTTGTCAAATACCATTATTTTTGTTTTATCCATGCTTACTCCCAATTCTTTAGTTTCTAAGTATTTTCTAAATCATTGTATCATTCCTTTCATTCTACTTTCTGATTTTGCCATCAGCACTGTCATTTTCATAGACTACCGACTACACTTTGTCCTTCCCCCCACTACATCTCTGTTGCGACGCAAAACTAATCGTTAGGACACGACTTTATGACACGGGCGATTCGTTTATGCTATTTTTGAGGATGCTTGACTTTCTAACCTTTTGTTAAATTCCTTTCATTGTAAGCCGAGGTCGAGTTCCAGAAAGAGTTTATGACCGCGGAAACTTTGCGTTTCTGCGGCCCATGTGCCTTTCTGGTACCCGGTCGCCCTCAATAGCAATTAACGTATCGTAAAGTCACTAACACACATACCAAGAGTCCCGTTAGGACCGCTCACCCCTTGGGTCTGACACCCCCGCCACAACGACATTCCACCACCCTGCAAACCAGGGATTTCCAGGGTGGCGGCTTGCGCTTGGCCCATGGAGGACTATTCAAAGGGCAGGGACGGTTCCGATTCGTCCAAATCGGGAAATCGAGCTACAAAAATTTGTATAAATAGAGTGAAAGTAAAAACCTAGGGACACTAAAAAGAATATTCAAACAAGCTTCAACAATTAAACATACACTCTGTAAGTCGAAAGGGAGTCTGCGAAATATCGCACCAGCGACAACCAAGCGTTAGGGGAAGCTGAGCATATCATTTGTTCAAACCGACGACGCAACATTTTGATCCTTCGAGCCGGATTGTGCTTTACTATCGCAATTCAACCACTGAGAAACCAACGAGGAACCAGGGCCCCGACGGATCCAGAGACCATCGACGAAGCTGCCGGAGAATCACCGACCAGGAGAGACTGTATCCTCTGGAGAGATTCATCAACCAAACGAGCCTTCGGGATCATCAGATTCCACGGACAACCAACTGGTAGCAGATAGCTACATAACGAGAGAAGCAGCATCCACTTCTAGTCCATCAGCATCCACTGCTGGACCAGGGACGTTGCCGAACAGAGGTCGAAGAAAGTAGCGGTAGCTGTACCATCTCCATACGAGTAAGTTTTTGATTCACGTTCCTTCTTTAATTTTCCCACGTTCCTAAAATTGCTTCAATTATTCGTACAATGGCGGAAGAATTGAAATCACTTATAAGACAACGTACCTCCACGAAGACACAAGTGACGCGTTTAACCAACATCGTTCGAGAATCAAATAGTTTAGAAATACCTGATTTGGAAATTCGTAAGAGAAAATTAGAGGAATATCATGAGAAATTTTACGCGATCCAAGACAAAATCGAAGATTTAGACGAGCAAACCGACTTCGAAGCAGTAATAGACGAATTTGAAAGACTTTACTTGCAATGCGCTGATTTGATAGGAAGACAATTATATCAATCAAATAGACCACAAAATAAAGCTGTTTTGACTACTAGTAATACTTCGAGTCCAGGTATTCCAACTTCACAAAGTATCTTACCAAAAATGCATATAAAACCATTTGCTGGTAATTTTGTAGAATGGCAAGGATTTTATGACACCTTTCGGTCATTAGTCCATGACAATGACGCGATTCCGACAATACATAAATTCCATTTATTAAAATCATACCTGACGGGTATCGCAGCTAATGTCACCGACGCGTTGTCTGCTTCCGAAGAAAATTATTTAGTAGCATGGGACTTAGTACAGAAACGATTCAACCACCCGCGAAAAATTATTCAAGGCCATATTCGTGCCCTGTTCGAATTACCCGAGGTAATTAAGGATAACCCGTCGTCATTGCGCACTTTAGCGGAAGGAGCAGAAATGCACATAAATGCATTAAGATCTTTGAACCAACCAGTGGATTGGGAAGAAATGATTATTTATATCATTTCGGCTAAACTTGATAAACAAACACGCACTTCCTGGGAGCGCACAATCGAGGACGGTGTTATGCCTAAACATACGGAACTTTTGGCATTTTTGAATAAATACTCACGGGATGACGAGCCAGTCAGATTAGCAACACATACGCGTGACAACAATTCCAAACGGTTTACGGATAAGAATATTAAACCCGTGAATAGAACCAATACCTTTGTCGGCGTGAAGTCCGCACTCTCGTGTCCAGTATGCACTCAATCGCATTATGTCAACCAGTGTCAGGAATTTTTAAAGCAATCTCCTCGCGATAGAATTAAGACTGTGGCGACCCTTCTGTTTACCACCGCTAGAGGGACAGAGACACAGGAGACCATTCTCGCTAGCGCTCCCGAGAGGTCCTGTTTGTATATATACACCTTCCAACCTAACTCCTTCAGTCCCCCGCGTCTAAGGCACGGGTCTCCTAGAATGCCTTACTGACGAGTCCACTAGGAGGCCCAGGACGAAACGTAACCTTTCCTTTTCCTACGATCCTCTCTATCATTCCTCCGCCTTCTATCCTCCGTCAACATAACTGCCCACAAGACGATCAAGACTCTCAAAAATTGTGTCAATTGCTTACATTATAAACATACCCTTTCGCAATGTCGATCGTCCACCTATAGAAAATATGGTGGCAAACATCATACCTTGTTACATATTGATAGCTTTATTGTGAAAAACGCTGCGGAAATGACAAATAACATCGAAACACCAACTGTAGCATTAACCAGATTGGGGGATTTAAATCAGGAGGTATTATTATCCACGGCCAGAGTTAAGATGTTAGATAAAAATAATCGATCGCATGAATGTCGCGTTTTGTTAGATCCGGGTTCGCAGCGTAACTTTATGACCGAAAGGTTAGCGAACTACCTGCGCTTGCCGAAAAAACATCTTCATCTGGTAACATCAGGTATAGGACGTCAGGAAAGCCAGGTAAAATATGCCGTTGAAGTCCAAATCGAATCTACAAACACAAGTTTCAATTGCAATGCAATATTTTTAACGTTGCCAGAGATTACGAGTTCATTGCCATCACGCACATTTAATCGGTATCTTGCATATTCCGGACAATATAACTCTAGCTGAACCTACGTTTAATAAATCTTCCAACATCGATTTACTATTGGGCGAGTATTTATATTACAAACTTGTAGGAAATAATAGAATTAGACTGTATAATGACACAGTTGCACTGCAAGATACAGAGTTAGGTTGGATCCTCTCAGACGAAATAAATAGCAACCAAACAAATACAAGTTGTTTTCTAAATATACTAGATTTAGATGCGCAGTTAGAGAAATTCTGGCAATTGGACCAGTGTCCAACGGTCAAGTCAATTTCACCACAGGAACAACTGTGCGAACAATTTTTTAAACGAACCACGAAGCGGGACATGAACGGTCGTTATATAATGAGATTTCCATTTAATGACAACAAACACCAGCTAGGTAAGTCGTATAATTCTGCGTTAGAACGGGTTTATTGTCTTGAAAGGAGGCTACAATCGAATAGTGAATTATACAAGCAGTACGCACAATTCATGGTCGAATATGAAACGTTAGGGCACATGACAGAAGTCAATGATAAAAATTGTACCGAAGTAGGTTGTTATTTGCCGCATCAGGCTGTGATAAAAACTGATAGTCTTACAACTAAGGTTAGAGTAGTTTTTGATGCATCGACGAAGACAGATACCGGGTTTTCTCTAAACGATATAATAATGGTAGGTCCAACAATTCAAGATGACGTATTTTCTTTAATCACCCGTTTCCGAGTACATGCGTATGTTCTAACAGGCGATATAGAGAAAATGTTTAGACAGATAATGATACACCCCGATGACGCGACGTATCAAAAAATCTTATGGCGTGAGAATACTACGGATAAGATTAAAACATATCCTCTAAATACCGTAACGTACGGTACAGCCTCCGCCCCGTTTCTCGCGGTACGATGCTTGCATCAATTAGCCGATGAAGAGGCACACGCATATCCTTTAGCGGCCAATGCTATAAAAAACGATTTCTATGTGGACGACCTGATGACCGGCGCGAATTTGTTAACTGACGCGTTAAAGTTAAGAAACCAATTAATTGAAATACTTCAAAGGAGGGGGAGGGGATGAACCTAAGACAATGGGCATCGAACGAATCTTCCTTGCTAAAGGGACTCCAAGAGTGTACCTGTGAAGACCACCTATGTTTAGATCCACAGTCAGTCAAAAAGGCGCTAGGAATTTATTGGCATCCTCGTGAGGACGCAATAGACTATACGATCACTACAGAAAATAAACCTCAGAATACAAAAAGATTAATCCTTTCAAAAATAGCACAACTCTTTGATCCATTAGGTTTACTAGGCCCTATTATAGTAAAAGCAAAAATAATAATGCAGCGTTTATGGAAGTGTAAGATAGGTTGGGATGACATAGTTTCATCAGAGTTGCAGGACCTTTAGGATACTTATAAAGAGCAGCTAATCTTGTTAAATACATTTTCAATACCACGTGAAATATTAATAAAGAACCCAGTAGAGATACAACTTCACGGATTTTGAGACGCTAGCGAAATAGCTTACGGAGCATGTATACAGGGTGTCCCGGTTAAGTGAGTACAGCAGGATATCTCGGAAGGAGTTGTAGTTATTAAAAATGTGTTCGTACAAAAGTTGTTTGGTAGGACGGGCTACATCATGTAGCAATAATTGTTTTCTTGTGGGTGGAGTACTAGAGGAGATTTGAAGGTCAATCTAATTTTCTTAAATGGAATGCTATATTTTTTTCTTCAGAAAGTAACAGCTGGCACTAAAACAAATTCAAAGAGGTGCTATAATGTAGTATTCTGAGTTCGATAAAGGTAAATCGTTAGCTTATGTTTGCGTTGTACATCGGCTGACGGCAGAGAGATGGCAACAGCAATGAGCAGCGTCGAATGCGTCGGTATCAAGTTACTGCAATTATGATATTATAAACAGAGATTGAAGATTATTGATAAAGCCATAAAGTATCAATTGCAATTTTCACTTACTAGTTAAATCATTTTTTATCCTTCTACATGTTCACCATCTGTTAAGACGTCACCCGGTATACCTGCCCCTCGAGTCTTAAAACTCTACGAGGCAAGTTATTATATATTTTTTCCTGTTTATTGGCTCGATCCTTGTGTCGTATTAATTATTTTCGTAGCAACGGTAACTTTATGACACCACGGCAATCGCGACTTTCATGGAAGAATTCGTAGTTTTCTGTCTTATTGTCTGGCCTTCGAGCCTGAAGTTTTTCACCTTTGTCTAGTGTTCGATTGTGTGCGCATATGGTCACCAGAGCCGAAGCGTTTCTTAAAGGTATTGTCTGCTACCCTCATTGTTTCGAGGCCCTCGGAATTTCCGCGTGCGTCACTCAAGGGTACGCTTGGTACCTGAGAGTGACCCATGGTCTGGGAGGTGGCATTTTTCGCGAGTCCTCGCATGAGAGGTTTTAGCCAATAGTGTCCGACAGCTACCTTCCCCACCGCAATCGGAAAATGCATATTAACCTATCCGAGTGCCCCACCCCCAAAAAGCGACCTGTCTCCGAGGTATTGTGGAACATTCCACAGGGACAAAAGGTTAGAATAAGAACAATTTTCGTATTGGACAGACAAGCTCTAAAAGTTAAAAACATTCTTCGACTCGTCACCCTTGTATAGTTCAATATAGTACTTGGATATACAACTGTGCGTACCACCTTTTTTTTTTGAATTGGGAATCAGTGAGACGATTGAACAATCCCACCTCCGATTAAACAAAATTTGAGGAAATAACACCATCATTGGAAATACATATTTGTAATCTTTTTAAAAATTGTTTCTCAACACTTTTTAACATTTCCTCTGATATTGATCTGCATGCGGTCGTAATTCTTGTTTGTAAATCATTTACGTTTTCTACTGGTGTCTGAAAGACTATTTCTTTTAAATAGCCCCATAGAAAAAAATCACACGGAGAAAGATCTGGCGACCTTGGAGACCATGGAATTGGTCCGCCACCTCCAATCCATTTATTTTCGAATTTAATATTTAGCCAGTTACGAACTGCTATAGCATAATGAGGAGGAGCTCCATCTTGTTGAAACCAAAGATTTTGTCTTTGTATTATTGGCATTGCTCAGCAGCGGTTGCTAGCTGTCTGCCGTCAGCCGATGCACAACGTAAACATAAGCTAACGATTTACCTTTATCGAACTCAGAATACTACATTATAGCACCTCTTTAGATTTGTCTTAGTACCAGCTGTTACTTTCTGAAGAAAAAAATATAGCATTCCATTTAAGAAAATTAGATTGACCTTCAGATCTCCTCTAGTACTCCACCCACAAGAAAACAATTATTACTATATGATGTAGCCTGTTCTACCAAATAACTTTTGTGCGAACACATTTTTAATAACTACAATTCCTTCCGAGATATCCTGCTGTACTCACTTAACCGGAACACCCTGTATATACTAGATCGATAGATTCTAAAAAAAATATAAAAATTAACCTAGTAGTGGCCAAATCAAGAGTCGCTCCGTTAAAAACAGTATCGATACCTAGATTAGAATTATGTGCGGCACTACTGCTTGCCAATCTCTATCAGACAGCTCTCAAATCATTAAAGCTTCAATTTAATTCGGTCCACCTTTGGTCGGATTCAACCATAACATCACATTGGATTAGGACGGAACCACACACGTTGAAAACCTTTGACGCAAATAGAGTAGCGAAAATACAAGAAGCTACCGATAAATCAGATTGGAAACATGTAATCTCCGTGGACAATCCCGCAGACTGCCTTTCTCGTGGCCAGCTACCTGAGGAATTCCTCAAAAATCGTTTATGGCTGAATGGCCTTATCTGGCTTTCCGATATACCAGAAAGATGGCCAAGGTCACCGATTCCAAGAATCGACATTCCGGAACAACGCACTATCGTCAATTTGTTAGTAAACATAAATTCTTCAACTTTTCTAGACCGGTTTTCTTCATGGATATCACTTCAGCGAGTAATAGGCTATTGTATCCGTTTTTGTAAGAATGCTTCACGTTTGGAAAGCAGTACAGGACACCTCTCAATCGCGGAACTTAGGAGAGCGCATAATTTTATAATTAAAAACGTTCAAGGTCGACACTTTGCAAAAGAGTATACCAACCTATTGCATGGAAAACAAGTCCATAAGCAGAGTAAGATTTTTGCTCTGACACCCTTTAACCATAATGAGGGAATAATACGTGTAGGGGGTCGCTTAAAAAATTCTGACATTTCCTATAATCAAAAACACCCAATTCTACTGCCGCGCTCAGACCACATTACGCAACTAATAATTGAAACAGTTCATCGAAATCAATTGCATACCGGAATCTTAGGCACCTTAAATGCAGTTAGACAAAGGTACTGGCCCATTGATGGGAAAAACCTAACACGGCATATCGCCCGTAAATGTATGCGTTGCTTTAAGATAAAACCGACAAACCTACGAGATTATCCGATGGGAAATTTTCCTCAGGATCGAATTACTGCGACAAGACCATTTCAGACAACGGGAGTAGATTTTTGCGGTCCATTTTATATAAAGGAGAAGAAGCATCGCAACACAAAAAAATTGAAAGTTTACGTAGCGGGTTTGATCTGTTTTGTAACGAAGGCGGTGCATCTCGAGCTCGTAAGCGAGTTGTCTGCCGATGCCTTTATCGCTACGCTAAAAAAAATTTTTTCTAGACGTGGTTATGCTCACGCCCTCTATTCAGACAATGCCACAAATTTTGTTGGTGCCAAAAACAAACTGAATGAGATACAAGTAGCCCTAGAGTCACAGCAGCAGCAGAATTCGATAACTAAATACTTGAATAATAGAGGCATTACGTGGTACTTCTCACCAACATGATCACCTCATTTTGGAGGTCTGCGGGAAGCTGCAGTAAAGACATTTAAACATCAAATGCTTCGTACAATCGGAGATGCGTTATTCACGTTCGAAATATTCAATACCTACATTATAGAAATTGAAGCAATTTTAAACTCACGACTTCTAACACCACTATCCTCTGATCCGAACGACCTCTCAGTCCTTACACCCGCCCACTTCTTAATAGGTGAATCATTGACAAATATACCTGAGCGTGATGTGCCTAATACCGCTACAAATCAACTCTCGGTATGGGAACACATCCAAAAGATAAAGCAGCACTTTTGGAGGCGATGGTATAAGGAATACCTAAACGAGCTGAATGTTAGGAGCAAATGGCGCAGCAACCCTTCCATCTACCTACGCATAGGAACGTTAGTGTTGCTGAAGGAGGACAATTTACCGCCTATGCAATGGAAGCTAGGGCGTATTACAGCAATCCACCCTGGCGAGAACGACATCATTCGTGTGGTGACTGTGAGAACCGTCAATGGATGTTACAAGCGAAGTGTACGTTATATCTTTCCGTTACCAGTAGAGTGATTATAAGGAACGATGGTCAAAATATTGTACAGTAGTATAGTAATATTGTAAATGTCACATATACATACGATTGTAAGTTATCCACTCTATATATAATAGGCTTAAGGTTGCTTATCATAATAACGTATCATACCTATCTATTCCAATTAGAGCGTACATATTGTTGCGCCGGCTGCCCCGCCTAGTGCGCGGGGGTGCCGACGCTCCTTCCGAGTCCATCACTTTGTTGATACACTTTATTCAAGAGCTAGCTTATTTTACAGTGTTCGATAGTGATAATAACGAGAAATTGTATTGGTTTCCGTTTCACGATCTCGCCACTCCGCTACTCCTTGATTAATCGATATCTATGGTCGGTAAGGACCGACCGTTTTCTCTTCGTTCCGGCGCGAGCACCAGCAGGCCTTGGAGATATACGGGGTGCTCGCAACAATATTATAATTGCGAGGACCACCAATAGAGTCCTAATAGGTTACATTGAACGTGACCGTTCAAGGCGGGCGGCATGTTGCGACGCAAAACTAATCGTTAGGACGCGACTTTATGATACGGGCGATTCATTTATGCTATTTTTGAGGATGCTTGACTTTCTAACCTTTTGTTAAATTCCTTTCATTGTAAGCCGAGGTCGAGTTCCAGAAAGAGTTTATGACCGCGGAAATTTTGCGTTTCTGCGGCCCATGTGCCTTTCTGGTACCCGGTCGCCCTCAATAGCAATTAACGTATCGTAAAGTCACTAACACACATACCAAGGGTCCCGTTAGGACCGCTCACCCCTTGGGTCTGACACCCTCGCCACAACGACATTCCACCACCCTGCAAACCAGGGATATCCAGGGTGGCGGCTTGAGCTTGGCCCATGGAGGACTGTTCAAGGGACAGGGACGGTTCTGATTCGTCCAACTCGGGAAATCGAGCTACGAAAATTTGTATAAATAGAGTGAAAGTAAAGACCAAGGGACACTAAAAAGAATATTCAAATAAGCTTCAACAACTAAACATACACTCTGTAAGACGAAAGGGACTCTGCGAAATATCGCACCAGCGACAACCAAGCGTTAGGGGAAGCTGAGCATATCATTTGTTCAAACCGACGACGCAACAATCTCCTTCCTGTACTTTCTGCATTTCTTCCTCCAAGTTTGAAAGAAATATATTAAACAGTGTTGGGCTCATTGCCCTTTCTTATTGCTGGTATATACCGCAATTCGTACTTCCCTGGTAATTGGCCTTTAATATTTTTCCATCCATGTCTCTCCTAGCCCTATTACATAAAAATTTTCCAAACACTTCCATACATTTCCACATTTATTTCCTAGTCCTGCTATGTCTCAAAAACATATTTCAATCATCTCTTTCTTCTATCTTCTTGTATCTTTATTTAGTCACTCCCTCCTTTTTCTTTTCTCTTCTAATCTATCCCCTCTTTGACTACATTCATACCATTTCCTATGTATGCATATCTTTTTGTATCTTACTGATGCTCTCTATCTTTCTTTTCTCTCTTTTTTCCTACATTATGTAGTTTCCTTTGTATCTCCGTTTCCTCCAACGACAGATTGTTTTCAATGCATAAACCGCGTCTTAGCTCTTTCTTCCTCACCATCACTTCTTTTTTCTTTTCCTAGTTACCGAGCTTCAGTATTACTACCTCTTTCCCTCTATTGTTTTCTATCATTTTGCTTCTACCACCTTCTCTTCTATATTACTTTTCTCCATTATGAAGTCTTCAACTTCCCTTTCTGTGTCTTTCTGCTTCTACTCTGCTCCTTTTATCGCAATGTTTAATTTCCTTTTCTCCCTTTCTTTTTTCTCTTCCTTCTATTCCAGTATTTTTATTTTTTTTCCAGCTTCTGTTTTTTCTTCTCCCATTCTGCTTTCTCTCTTTCCCTTTCCTCTATCCATGCTTTTCTCTTTTCTTTTATTTCTGTTCTTAGTTTATCCAGTTATTCTATGTCTTCTAATAACATTCTGTTTAATATCTTCTCTATATCTTTTTCTCTTTCATATTTTGCCGCTGTCTCTGGTCCTTTACATTCCATTCCCTTCACATATCTTTCTAGAGTTCCTCCTTCCTCTCTGTTCCTTTGCCAGGTTTTCGTTCCTAGTGCATTCGTCGCCATCTTGCTTTTTCTAACCTCTTCTCACTTTCTTTTGAGGGGTATTCCACTTCTCTTTCACTTTATTTTCACAACTGTATTTGTCCCACTTTTCTCCGCTTCTTTTCCTTTGTTTTATTTCACTTTCTTTTTTCTTTTTTTTACTTCTTTTAACCTTATTTAGTCACATTTTTATTTCTTTCACTACACATGCGTCTTGCCTCTTTTATTTTCAAACCAGAATCCTAACCTACCTAACCAAAAGTTTATCTATAAAATAAAATGATAACTATTTATTAGTTATCAATTCTGATTTATTTGGATACTCTAATAATTGTCATAGATTTTCTAATAGTTTCAGATTCGATACATTGTTAGGATAAAACCTAAATTTTCTTTAGCTACTTAAGTTGTCACGATATAGTCGAATTATCTATTTATACGTTAACAACAAAAAATTATATTCTACTATTGTTGAAATCATAATGCCACCGAAAATATAAAATATTTCATTTATTCATCCGATCATAATAATTTAATCACCCACTATATTCTCAAGATTTTTACTATAAAGTAAATACATTGACTTCGCTCCTTGTAGAAATTCTTACTTCGAAGAAATCCTTACCTAACCTAACCTAACTTAAGCTCAATTTCCATTTCAAATCAAAATTATTTTATTTTAGTACCAGAATTTCGAAAGAAGTATAGTTTAAAATTCGCATATTCCAAAATTCAAAGCGTGTGTTACTTCAGAATGTACACCCTCTACAATATACTATATACAGGGTGTTTTGAATTATTAACGAAAAATACTGGCCAATCAGAGCGTTCGTAGAGCGCGCGCTTAACCACGAGAGCGTGGCTCTCAATTGCCGCACTCGGTCGTGATCGTGAGCAAACGCATTGGCACAGCATGAGCATCGCGGCAAATGTTACATCGTCTTAAATTAAGAATAATGTGGAATTATTCGTTATCCGAAAGAAATAAAATGTTTTATTACTTATAAAAAAAATGGTTTTTTTTGACAGTACGTTTTCAGGTGGATAAATTTGTATGTGCGTCGCAGCGTCGGCAGTTTATTAGCGACGATTGAACGACGCGGAGGAACTTCACTCTTTGAAGTCCCAGTCAAATATGTATAAAGTGGACTATATTTTGTATATCGAATGATACGAAATCTATTCTTGTATTGTATGTTACAGTTGTATAGAATGTTGCGATGTGAATACTTGTGTGTTAAGCTACGAAGTGAATACTTGAGTGGTAAGCGACGAAGTCACGAAGTGTCCTCTCGTCTCCGATCGTGACACCTCGAAGAAGGATTGAGTACGCTGATTGGTCCTCTTTGATTTTCCAATCAGCGCATCTTTGTCATTTTGTTAAATTTAAGTAACGCCCTTTAGCCAGCTCTTCTCAGAGCGGGGGTGAGGGCACTGTCTAAGTATGGGGGGTTTCTCGAAGGTTTGATGGGTCGCGAAAAATTCCTCCAGGTCGACTCCTAACGACAAGGACCGTTATACACATGTTTTAGCCGACCTTTCGGAAATACCGAGTTGATGACCTGGTCGGTTATTAAGACGAACGAAACGAAATTCTAAAGCTATTGTGTAAAAACTCGAAATGATTAAACTACCTTTACTATCGCGAAGGCACAAATTGCCAGTTATAGAAAAATAAAACTCTGAAACTATTAACGAAAAATAAACACGAAAATAAACTGTCTGTCACGTCCAGGTCATAAACTAACCTTCGAGAATCTTTAATTACGGTGTTCCGTATCGGACGGAACAAAATTATATTTTAAGAAAAACGATGTTGATATATCAAAATATCAATATCAAAAGAAAAATAATACGTGTTGTGTAAGCTTTTGTCAATTTTTGTCAAAGTTCGTCTTACACGTTGTTGCGACCTTTGCAATGTAAAGAGGCTTCCGCCTGGCGGATTATAGCCATAAGGTATAAAGTCTTCATTAATCACGTTTGGCGGCCAGACCGAGGTGATGTACGCCTTGCAACCACCATAAAACACCCCTCAAAGAAGCCTACGACCGTGATCGCTGAGGCCCTTATACCTACAAATTATTTAAATTACCACCACTGCGGCTAGCAATAGTCACCTCCATCAGATAACACGTCCACCAATCACAACACAATATACTTTATATAAGAGCAAACACAGTTAAACACCAGAGAATAGAGAATAAGCAGTAAGGAGTAGCGAGTAGGGAGTAAGAATACGAGTAATATCACAAACGAGTATGAAAATAACACATAGAAATCGCAAAAGACTAATTATACATACGTCGAAAAGCAAATAATACACGAAGAACATACGTAAAACACGTACTATCACAACGAATTAGGTTAAAGGATTTAATTATCCAATAAACAGAGTCTCCGAAACCGGCACAAGCGCGTGAGTACGGATCTTACAACCCCGTGATATTCCATAAGGGAATATCGGTGTAGAGGGACACAACAAGGACGTTCAAGAAAGCTGAGCATAAAATTTGTTTAAGTTGACAACGCAACACTCATTAACAAAGGTAAGTTACAACTACATAATTTTAATTCCCTTACTCTTTCATTAGCGTGTTACATTATCGATATTTGATTGAAAACCATTTACGTAAACCATCTACCTACACCGCAACTTCCCCTCATGACTAAAGGTAAAGGCTATGCGAATACACGTCAGTACCTGGCTGAAGTACGAAACGGTTGCATACAGCATTCCCCCTTTTTGAATTTTGGATGACAGCAAACGTGTTAAGGGAGCACTCAGCAAAAGTTTACGATGATCATATTGGTTAGTTATTAGAATTTCATTAACCATTTAACACAGTATTCAAACTAAGGTTAGAAAGTTGATTAGAAGTAGCTAGAATCTAGTGAATAATTAGTTAAGATTTATGACTGCTATTAAAATCAGTATGCATATGAACAAATTAGTTGGAAACTAGTACTCGTGTTAATTATTTACTTAATCCATTAAGTCCCAAGTAGAGAAGTAATTTATATACAGGATGAATCTCCAAACCTAACGACTTCAAATAACTTGTACGTTATTTGTTATACGAAAAAATGTTTCAAACAAAAGTTACATGGTATCTAGGGAGACATACAGCAATTAGGGAGACATGCTACAATCTGCTTTTTATTACCTTACTTTTTTATTGAGATATTAGTGTCACCGTCAGTTTTTTAAATGGAACGTCTAATATTTTTTTCTCGAATTCGGATAAAATTATCATATTTTGTGTAAAAAAGTATTATACAAAATGAGGCTTAAAATGAATAATTACTGAGATATTTTTAAAATATCATGACCTGCTGTTATACACAAAGTCGTGTTAAGAATCACGTTGATTCAGCGTATTTCCTAATAAACGATTATTGTGTATGTGTAAATGTAATTACAAAACTAATCACTAGTTTTTGTGTAACGAAATGTTGGCGTTTGCGTAATTTTGGGCTTCCAAAAAATTACTATCAAATTGCCAAGAAATATAAAAAAAATGTGTTATAATACTAAACTCTACATAGCACCCCACTACACGAAAATGATGCACAAGAACGTTTCTATGATTTAAAAAAAGGAAACTTTGGAACACTGCAGAATCTAGGTGGAAAAGAAATAATGACAAAGAACCTACTAAGCAATTTTTTGAAATTTTCATTTGTAATTGCAACATAAGAAAAGAGAAATTATTAATGCAAATTTTTTAAATAATATACACGATGTCTCAGTTTCTTTCGACCAGACTATGTCAGTATGTTCTATAAATACAAAAAGAATGTTGGGTAAATGTTGACTTTATAGAAGGCAGCCCCGATGACCTCGACCTTGAAGCCTGTTGTCAAGGACATTTTTCTAAGTAACCTTCAAGTGTTTTAAAAGTCGCTCGTTATTCCTTAAGAAGTTATTATACAGGGTGAGTTACATAACTTGTCTACATCGGATAACTTCTAAAGTATGTGCTCTGCAAAAAAGGATTTTAGGTAGAAATGACTTGGTATAAGATAATATATATAATAATACTAAAAGGGTTTTTTTTAAATAGCCTATCTTTTCTACGAGATATCAAAGTGATTTTGAATTTTTTGTTTTATGAAAAGCGTACCTGGTGGCATCGAAATTTAAAAGAGCAGTAAATTTTCTATAAGGAAGTATTAAGTTCTATTTGACTTAAATCTAACAATTAGTGAGCTACTTGAAAAAACGTTCTTAATCTGGCTATTTACCTTTTAGTTGCAGTAGGTTCTCAAAATGGCGCCTGGGGCTTTCATACACCTGTGCAATCTACCAATTAACTACAGAAATAGTTCACTTTTTTTCCATTCTATAGTACAATTAAATCGTATAATTTATAGAAAACTCAAAGAAATTACAATTTTCTCTAAATTATTGTTATTCATATATTTCTCATATATTATTATTGTTCACTATATTTTACAATTTTCTTATAGAAAATTTACTTCTCTTTTAAATTTTGATACAAAAGGTTACGTATTTCATTAAAAAACTTCAAACTCACCTTGATATCTAGTAAACAAATAGGTTATACAAAGAAACCATTTCAGCATCATATGTTCCCTTCAACATCGGGGAATTTCGATATAAAATATATAATAATATAATTTAAATATAAAAATAAAACATAATTTATAACTTATTTGGGATGGATAAGTTATATGACTCACTTTGTATAAATTTATTATAAACACTAATTTCTGAACGTGTTAATTATGGTAAATATTTATGAAACATGGGCGGGGAAGGAACGGAGCCCCGTCCCTTTTCCCGTTACACCCACCTCGAAATAATCTAACTTAACACGTTGAGCGCCACGTCAGCCATCGATGGCTGACACTAAACTTTCCGTTTAGGCCGCGTCAGCCATCGGTGGCTGACAGCGTGTAACATGAGAACTATAAAATTTTACACTATTTTACGGAATTACAGAAAATTTATTTAAAATTTACTTAATTTGGTATCATTACAGGATTAATGGGATTCATTGTAACATGGCAAACATAAAAATGGTTTTCCTTTACAAGTATTACAAAATGTTACAACACGCTTGGTCTTTCTCCTTGCCATCTCTCTACCATCTTTTCTTACATTTTTGTCATAACATAATTTACAGTACTTTCGAACTTCAGAGACTTTTCCCGATTTTCTTTCGAGTTTGTGTTTTTTTCTGGATCTTCTTGCGATTTTCTGGATTTTCTGGATCTTAAAGCGATCGGAAACACCGGCCCTTCAATACCAGCGCGTAGAAGCGGCGCGCGTGGCCTGAACGGGATTGCCTTAGAAATACGCGTGGCGCTCAACGTGTTAAACTAAATCATTCTTGAATTAAATTTACGATAGGATCGTTTGACTCATACTAAAGATAGATTAAGTTCGATTACGTTCGATTACTTTGGTGTGGGGATATAGGAGAGACTCCGCCTTCTACAGGAGGAAAGCTCCCCTCTATAGTCCCCCTCAAAATAATCTAACTTAATTCATTTTTGCGTTAAATTTGAGCTAGGATCGTTTGATTTACGTTAAAGATAGATTAGGTCAGATTATGTTTGATTATCGTATTTTCCGGCCCATAAGACGCACCTTTTTTATTCCAAAGCCATAGAATATGGTTGTCTTTATTCCAAATGTCGATAATAATACTGTTTTCTTTGTATAAAGTGTTATTATTAAAATAGGTATTTTGATCCTTTTCTGTCTTATCCAAATATTTTTCGTAAATTCTAATCTGATAAATCACAGTGTGTCTTATGCGCAGGGCCTCTTATAGGCCGGGAAATGCGGTACTTCGGGATGGAAATACATGGAGTAAAAGCTTCGCCCTTTGGGGAAGCGACGCTCTGCCCTCTGTACTCTGACTTCAAAATGTTGAAGTTTCAAACAAATTTCTGTTTAATAATAAGTAAATACTACGACATACATCTACTTTATTGCAAAATGGATCTCATTCAGTGTTCCATATTTAATAATTAATAACTTTGTAAACAATAATGAGAGAGGGTAAAAACCTCTTAAGTGTTACTGAAGGTATCCTCGACAACATATATCAAAGTCAAGTTCATCAGTGCTATTTCTCCCAAAGTCAACATTTACCAAATTTTATATAAATATAGGTCATTTGAAACTTTGTTAAAAGATTATAACAACAGTACAGTAATTCACGATATATGTATCTAGTCTATTTCTGCGAGCTGTGTTTACGATCTGAGATTGTTGAAGGTGTTGAATGTAACTTCTGCCAGCATCATTCTTGTCTTGTATCATCATAATCGTACGGCTGCTATCATTTCTTTTGTATTTCGTATTTTTCGATGTACAGCCACTAATTAAAGTGTTAATTTTAAATCGCACTACACATTATTAGCACTTTCCGTGTTTTTTCTTCTGACTGTTTTATTCAATATACTCTATAAAATCTGCATAAATTTTAATTGAATTTTAAGGAGCGACTATATTTACTCTAGATAACCCCTTAAGAGTAGAAAAAGAAAGACCTTAAAATGAAATTTTAATAGGGTATCCAAACCTCCAATTAAAATTTTAATTAAACCGAAATTTGAGGAAAATATTATGCTCCAGAATATTCTGAGGTGTTCCAGTTCTTTCCTTCTTCCTTTGCTGTCTAACCTTTACATATGTGGTCTCGTCGCGACACAAAATCGCGTTGCCTCGCTGCTTCTGGCTACGCTGCACGACAAATTAATGTTATGCAGCAGATTGTTATTGTCAGTAGACACTAAGCTAAGATACTAGTGGTTGTCTCGATATCGTCGTTTGAAAACCTGGTTGAAACGTGGTTTAAACTAGATAGAAAACTTTCTCTTGCACGAAGAGCCACGTGTACTCTTACTTTGTTGTCTCACTAACTAAGGTAACACCCTGACGCTCACTGTCACTCTGTGTTACCTGAGTACCGATCACTGACTGTACGTGATGTATTGATTATTGTACTTATGTTGTACTGATCTTTACTTGTACTTATGTTGTACTGATCTTTACTTGTACTTATGTTGTACTGATCTTTACTTGTACTTATGTTGTACTGATCTTTACTTGTACTTATGTTGTACTGATTCGATATTGTTTGAATATTGTACTGAACTGATCTTTACTGAAGATTGTACTTGTACTGACTTATGTACTTAACTGATTTCGCGAAGGGTTTCTGCCTATATTTATACTTCTCAGAATGCCAAAGCAAAGCGGTAATAGGTGGATTTCTTTAGGTGGGAGACGAAACTCCAAAACGTTCCGATTGGTGCGGGTGCAGTAGGAACTTTTCCCGAATTTCATAGGAAAGGGAAAGCGCGGTGGTGCGCTAATGAGAAAAATAGCCAAAAAGGTTACGGGACATGATTCGAGGCAGGTAGGCTGCCTCGAGGGTTCGCGGTGTCCCGTGGCGAGGAAAATTAAAACGTGAAATTACCAGTAAGCGCTAACGATCATAGAACGGGACTGCTCTAATCGAGTGTTTTTCCGTCTATTTCGTGAACAGCCTTTTGTGTCACTGAGCGTTAATCAACTCATTTGTGACAATGCCTTTGAATGTCTTGACCGTTACGCGGTCGAACAATGTTCTCATTAGGAGAAAAAGAAAACCTTGGCAATCTGAAGAAGCAGAGAAATATAATAGCATGTATATTCCCTCGGATGGACGGAACAACATACATCAAACCTAATCCCAAAATATATTCAATAAACTTGCGAATTATTAAAATCTTGTGAGAGTTACTCTCACACTGTCTTTTTCTACGTGAAAATCCGAGCAACTTTCTTCTTAAACATTTTTCGATCCGACGAATAGTTTAGACGTAATCGCAAAAAGTATGTTTCGAGCGGTAAACTTTAGGGGGCTATTTCACCTCTTCAAACTGTTTTTTAGCTAAAACAAAAAAATACATGTTGAATAATTTTTTATTTTCTACAAATTCATGCCGATTTCAACGAAAAAAAAAATTCGTTCTGGATATGTTCCCTTGTAAGACCCATATTACGCAACGTTCTGGATGGCAGTTTGAAATCGATCATTTCAAGAATTGGTGGATAGTTAATTAAGTGGTTTAGGATATTAAAGATAAAATAAGAGATCCGCAATGATTCTCCGATGTTTAAGTGTCTGCATATTAAATAAGTTGAGCATACTAGGCATAGGTCTATTTAGTTGTATATGACATGTATCTTAAAAACTTATTCCAACCAGTGAGGTAGATAAAGTCCTAAAGGTAGTAGGGTTTTTAAAATCTGTTATATGCCTCATAAGAAAAACAAGAGCTTTAGACGTTGCATTTTTTACATGTAAAAGATGTTCTTGAAATGATAGAGAGCAAGATCACAAACAGATAAACGATTATGAAGCTTAGTGTTATTAATCGTGTAACAAAATTGGAAAATTGACTTTTTCCGAATAAATCGCACTAAATGACATTTGAAGATATTAAAATTCATCATGTTAATTCTACACCACTTCCGGAGACCATTCAGGTCATCCTATATGTATTTTGTGTTGTATAAGGTATACACTCTACCAAATATTTTCAAGTCATCTGCATAAAGTAAGCCCTTGCAGTATTGAAAGATTTTAGTAATATCATTGATAAAAAGTATGAATAGTAACGGACTAAGATGGAACCCTTGAGGTACTCCAGAAATTACATAGGCTGGATCAGATAGGTGCGTATCAAATTTAACTATAAAAGATCTGTTATGCGGGTAGCTTTTCAGCCAATCAAGAATAGCTTCAGCAAAGCCAAACGCACCCAATTTTCGTATGAGTATCTCATTGTTAACGTAATTAAAAGCTTTTTGAAAATCTGTATATATAGCGTCTACTCTCTGTATATATCCAGCGTCTAGTTCCTGGGATAAGCAATAATGATTGTTCCTTCCGAATGAACAGAAAGCCGGTCGATCTTTTGTTTGGCACGGTTTATGACACGATCGCGAAGAAAGATTATTTTTTGAGACACCGAATTCCTGCATTGTTCGTATTATTGTGAATTTCTCGCCGAGAGAAATTAGTTTCTTTACAAAACGGTTGCGTAAAGTTAATTTTCGTTCTCATTAGCCGAAGACGTGTTATAAAACGAACGATTTCTTAACGGTCATTTCGACAATGGATTCTCATCGTGTAAATAACCGTTGGGTCGGACCTGGCGGAAATTCCAGACCGTTGCCAAACCTTCGGCACATCGCGCGTCCGAGCAGGTATCGCCCCACTTTTCCAAGAAAAAGAGCGCTAAGGGCGCACTGGAAGTGTGTTCGCGATATCTGTTAGACATGCTGATTGGTAATTAACATTTCGGTTGCTACCAATCAGCGTGTCACCCTCTTTAACAGCGATCGAGCGAGCGGCTGAAGAGATTCATTCGTATGTTAGAGATTTTCGAAGTCAGTCATTCGTTGACTATTCATTCGTTCGTTAGACTCACTCGTGCGAAGTCTTTCAAATTAGAGTTGTTCTGGAGAAGTCGTGCAAGACAGTCGTGTATTAGATACAACAGAAAGAACAATCGTTTTGCCACCTATTCGAAGTAGTCGTCAACCATTCGAGACGATATCGTGCATTTCTTTTCAATTCGCGGTCAATTGTGTCAACCGTTTGTGACACAATTAAGATATCGAGTTCGATATACGGGCATTCGACGGTAAAGCATTCGTCACATCGTGCTTTACCATTCGAAAATAAATAATTGCCCAAGATTAGGAACACCCCCACAAGGACATCAACATCCGCGACGCGCACCCCAACAATGATAGATGGCAAGGTTGGTTATAATGGATCTACCCAGAAGAAAGCCGTGTTGTTCAGGGGTTATGTGATTTTTAATGATTCCAATTATTTTATCAATAATTATGCTTTCAAAAATTTGTGCCACCATGTTCAGTACGCAGATTGGACGGTAGTTACATAGATATACAGCATCAGTCGCCACTCTTAATTATAGGGGTACTGATTTCCATTTTTCAGGCTAAGGGAAAGCAACTTTTCTTCAGGGATAAATTAAAGATCAGGTGGAAGATTCTCGATATTGTAAAAATACATGACTTAAGGAAAACTGGAGGGACGGAATTAACGCCCGGCCCCTTATTCATGTTTATGGCTTTTATTTTGTTATAGATGTCACTTAAACTAATGGAGATAGAAGAGAGATCAATGAGATCAGCACTTTTAAAGTCACAATTGGTTGCTCTATTGTTCAAAAATGTAGATTGAAAGTATGCTGCAAAGGCATTCGCAATATCACCAGGATTACAAAACTTTGTACCGTTATAGGAGATAATATGGGACAGTGATCGTTCGTTTCTTTTATTATTAATAAATTTTTAAAAGGATTTCGTATTACGATGAATAGATGTTTCAGTGGCATTTATATAGTTTAATCAACACTTCTTTGTCATTTTATTGCAGTTTGTTCTTAAATCTACAAAATAACAATAATCACTTAAGAAGTTGATTGTTTTAAAAACGCGTTGATCAGCTTTTTTGTCTTTAATCATCTTAATTAAGTCAGGACAGAACCATATGGGATATTTTGGTCTTATTAAAGTAGGTATCGGGATATACAGTGGTGGCCGGCTACTTAAGACCGTTAGTAGTTGAAAGAACCAAATATGATTAATGTTTCACATAACGTATTTTTTATTTTCAAAACGAAGTATAATGTACAATGTACAGTAAAATATACCGTAGTAGCAACACAATTTAGCCTTTAATTTATAGAATAGTTAAATTATTATTATTTCTTTATTTCGCTTACTTTTAACTGCGGATAACTACTTAAGATCAAATCAAAATTAACACTCTGAAACAAATATAATTAAATACAAACATAATAAAAACTTAACTAAACATTAACTGAAATAAACAAAGCTTAGAAGTAATAACTAGAGCTTATTTAATAACGCGTTGCCCTTCTATTTTGTCGAATTACTTCCTCACAACGTTTTGGCATTGAATTTATTAAGCGGCGACAACGTTCTACTGAAATATTGCTCCATCCTTCTTTTATAGCAGCATAGAGATGGTCTAAATTGCTTGGCTTCTTATTTTTAATAGATTTGTCGGCATCTATCCATAGAACCTCAATTGGATTGAGATCTGGAGACTGAGAAGGCCATTTCAGTACTTTTATATTTCGCTCATTTAAAAATTGCTTCACTCGATGAGCCGTATGTTTTGGATCATTATCGGCCTGTAAGATCCAGGTACTTGGAATTTTATAAATTGCAAATGGAATGAGTACCTCTTGCAATATATCTATATAAACGTATTGATTCATAATGCCTTCAATTCTATGGATAGGATCAACGCCTTGAAGAGTCATTGCTCCCCAAACGTTTATCGACCCACTTGCATCTTTTACCGTTTTTTGTATACATTTCGACGAAAATTCTTCAGTTACGCGGTGTCTAACATATTTTATTCCATTTTATTTATTTTATTCCATCAAACCAAACTCATTTAATCTTCTTCGAGTTGTTCTCACACTAATTTTACTTTGAATTTCGTGTCCAGATTCATCGCGAACTTATGCAGCTGTTTTGAAGCGGTCAACTTTTGAAATGCAATGAAGCACAGATCTTCTCTAGGCGTAGTTTTGCGAGGCCTTTTCTTTCGGGATACATCACTAACTGATCTATTCTTCAATAATAAATTGTACCGCTTGTATACACGGAGTTTTAGAGATTTGTAATTTGTCCACAATTACAGAAAATGAATATCCCTCATCTTTCAATACTTTGATTTGCGTTCTTTGCAGAGAGGTAATGTTCTTTCCTCGACTTATGACTACGGACTGATTGTTGATTGTTTACGTTCCTAAATAGGTTACCTTGACATCCAAAGTCAACAACGGGAGTTAAGAATACTGTTTCGTACCGAACATTTCCTTTATTCGGGATTGAGCCTTTCTCTTTTTTATTTTATTTTAATATTCTAAAGAAATTGTAAGACGGGCCTGAAGAATCCGCGACCCAAAGGATTAAGCCGAGGCCGTCATTAAGCGCGTACCCTCGGTAACTTCATACCCAAACGACCACCAGAACTCAGTTTACTATCCATTGTCCGACTTTCTAATTACAAAACTATTGCTTTCTTTCTCTAATGTCCGATTTCCTCTTTTTCCGGAATTTCCCAAAACCCTGACAACTCATCCTTCTATCACCACTTTCTACCACCACCTTCTACCATCCTTTTTAACCCTCTCTCCATCTTCTTGAGAAACACCCTACGACCAATAATCAATTTCTTATTCTCCCATTTTTTCACTTCCAACTTTAACTCCGCCCTCAGTAACTGAGATGCGTGTCTTCCTCCGATTTTTCCAATCAGTTTTCATTCCGAACGCTAACCACGAAACAACAAAATATTGAATCAGTCCGAGCACTGAACGAACTACCAAGTTTTTATACCATAAAGTTCGAGATAAGCTACTCCGTGACCGCTTCAGGCTACGTTAAAAATCATCCGAAATATTCCTCGTAGTCTAAGTTTGCAACATACCGCAAATCGACGCGAGAACACGACATTGGTCCTTCGAGCAGGATCGCGAGTTAAATTCGCGGTATCTAAGTGAACACTCGAGAAGCATTGGCCCGATCCAGAGATCAACTTTCAACTAGCAGAGCAATCTTCCGCTGGAGATCAACTGCAGATACAACTGGGCAACTTCATCATCCAATCAATCCACTGGCCCTTGGATAGTCGAATTCCAAGGCGAACTCAACGTTGCGACGTCCCGAGGACCGCAGCATCTTCTACTCAACCGACATTTGCATCCCAAGGATTGCAACATCCACTGGTTCAAGTCAACGCAAGGAAGGATCATCGACGGTGGCGATACAGTATCATTAACGCTCGAGTAAGTCTTTGACTCACTTTCCTATCTATATTCCCTCTCCTGTGTCATAAATTGCTTCAATTTCTATAATGGCGGAAGAAACAGTGAAGACACTCCTGAGACAACGTGCTTCTACTAAAGCTCAGGTGACTCGCCTGTTTTACGGATTACAAGAAAATATCGATACTCTAAATTTACCCGAATTAGAGATTCGCCAAAGGAAATTAGAAGAATATTACCAAAAATATTTCACGATCCAGGACTAAATTGAAGGTTCGGAAACCGCGCACGATTTAGAACCAGTATCAGAATTTGAAAAATTATATTTTAAATGTGCCGATTTAATAGGAACGACATTAGGACGATTAATAAACTGACCGTCGATTCAAGCTGTTCAGACAACTAGTAATACTTCTACTCCTATTACAAACGCTGCGAATATCTTACCTAAAATTCATATCAAGCAGTTTGATGGCAACTTTATCGAATGGCAGGGATTCTACGACACTTTCCGAACGTTAGTACATGATAATGATTCTATTCCTATTATACATAAATTTCACCTCCTAAAATCATATCTGATCGGTAACGCAGCTAACGTAACGAATTCGTTGTCTGCCTCAGAGGATAATTACTTTGTTGCATGGGAGTTAGTAAAAAAAAGATTCGATCAGCCGCGTAAAATTATCCAGGGTCATATACGTGCCTTATTCGAACTGCCCGAGGTAGTGAAAGATAAACCTTCCTCATTGCGCGTTCTGGCCGAGGGAGCTGAGATGCATATAAATGCATTAAATTCCTTAAATCAACCGACCAATTGGGATGAAATGATTCTTTATATCATTTCATCCAAATTAGATAAGCAAATGCGCACCTCTTGGGAACGCACAATTGAAGACGGTGTCATGCCGAAATATAAAGATTTACTTTCATTTTTGAACAGGTATGCACGCGATGACGACCGGTTAAATTGATAACCCACACGAATAATAATTTTACGAGGCGCTATACCGATAGGAATTTTAAATCCGCCAATAGGGTTAAAACCTACGTCAGTACAAAATCTGCGGTTTCATGTCCCGTTTGCAAACAATCGCATTATATAAATCAATGTCAGGAATTTTTGAAGCAATCTCCACGCGATAGATATAAGACAGTCAAGTCTCTGAACCATTGCATTAACTGTTTGCATTCGAATCATGGTATTGCACAATGTCAAGCGTCCACCTGTCAAAAATGTGGGAAAAGGCACCACACATTGCTACACCTTGAAAATCATTCCTTTAAGAATATAAATGAGAATTACAACACTACTGGTCCCACATCGTCACAAGCTGTAGCTTTAACCGCATCTAACGAATTTAAACACGAAGTATTGTTGTCAACAATTCGACTTTTGATTTTAGATAAGAATAATCGAATTCACGAATGCTGGGTTCTCCTAGATCCGGGTTCCCAACGCAATTTTATAACCGAAAGGTTTGCAGCGTACCTACATTTAACGAAAAACCCTCTAAATACGAGGGTAATCCCAAAAGTAAGGTCTCCAAAGCGCTAAGGACGCCGCGAAACTGTTTGTGCAGGTAGTGAAAACATTGTTGTGTTTATTACTTCCTCCACTCCCAAAAAAGTCTATGCACACCTCGCTGGGACACTCATTGTTCACTTGGCAGCCGTTTGTAATGGAACTCCCGTTTGTCGCAACCGCCAAGTGCGAAGTTCGCGCAGTTATTCGGTTTTTGAACGCAAAAGGAGTGAAAACTCTTGAGATTCATCGACAATTGAAAGAAGTGTATGGCGAGTCGTGCATGGATATCAAGAACGTTCGCAAGTGGTGTAGGGAGTTTGCAGCTGGTCGAACTGAAGTTCACGACGAAGAAAGAAGCGGCAGACCGTCAATTTCCGACGGGACAGTCGCGAAGGTTGAGTAAATCATGCGTGAAGATCGGCGGATCACTCTGGACGATCTCTGCATTTTGATTCCCGAGGTTTCCCGAAGCACCATTCACAGGATTTTGACGGAAAAGTTGCAATATCGGAAGGTGTGTGCAAGATGGGTCCCGCGAATGTTCACGAAAGACCACCAACGGCAACGAATTGAATCTTCCCGCGAATTTCTTCGTCACTATGCAGACAAAAAAAAAAGATAGCTTTTTAGATTCGATTGTCCATGGCACCCAGTGACTACCACTTATTTCCTAAGCTGAAAGAACATTTGGCCGAAATGCGATTCAGCAACGACGACGAGGTGAAAGATGAGATTCTAAGCTTCCTGAACGACATGGCGGCGAGCTGGTATGACATGGGCATACAAAAATTGCTGCAGCGCCTACAAAAATGTATCGACAGAAATGGCGATTATGTCGAAAAATAGATAAATGTTCAAGGTTTAAAATTATGTAAACATTATTGAAAATAAACATTTCTTTGTATTTCTAAAATAATAGGAGATCTTACTTTTGGGATTGCCCTCGTATAAAGGCGTCAGGTATTGGGCGCCAAGAAAACCGAATTAAATACGCCGTCGAAGCGCAAATCAATTCCGCGAACTCTAAGTTCAAATGCAAGGCAACCTTCTTAACTTTATCAGAAATTACAAGTCCGTTACCTTCACGTACATTTGATAAAGGGATTTTGAGAATTCCAGACAACCTCGTATTAGCCGATCCATTGTTTAACAGGTCATCCAATATCGACTTACTTTTAGGCGAATATTTATATTATAAAACTGTAGGCACCAATAGAATCAGATTAGATAACGACAAGGTTGTACTTCAGGATTCCGAATTAGGCTGGATATTGTCCGGAGAAATAGATAGCGTTCAAACCAATACAAGTTGCTTAAATGTACCAACCTTAGATGAACAATTAGAGAAATTCTGGTAACTTGATCAATACCCAAACGCGAAAATAATGTCACCCTTCCCAAAACCCTGACACCTCATCCTTCTACCACCACTTTCTACCACCACCTTCTACCATCCTTTTTAACCCTCTCTCCATCTTCTTGAGAAACACCCTACGACCAATAATCAATTTCTTATTCTCCCATTTTTTCACTTCCAACTTTAACTCCGCCCTCAGTAACTGAGATGCGTGTCTTCTTCTGATTTTTCCAATCAGTTTTCATTCCGAACGCTAACCACGAAACAACAAAATATTGAATCAGTCCGAGCACTGAACGTACGATCAAGTATTATTACGAATATCAACCAACACCTTAACCGAGTATTCAAACAGTCCGAGCACTGAACGAACTACCAAGGTTTTATACCATAACGTTCGAGATAAGCTACTCCGTGACCGCTTCAGGCCACGTTAAAAATCATCCGAAATATTCCTCGTAGTCTAACAAGGGACATCACCCAAACGTTACACGCCGATTTCGATGAAACTTTTATATGTTGTAGAACTTGAAAAAATATTTGACACGTATTTTTTTTTTATGTGCGAAGATCCACTCTAAAAAGGTGAAAATAGCCCTAAAATGGGGGGTAGAAAAAGCTATTTTTACAAATATCTCGGAAACTATATACCGTAGGCAAGAAATTCGAAATGCAAATTGTGCTGTTTTAGAAGGCCAATAATATGGCGTAAGAAGATTTTTGAAAAATTAGTTTATTTAAAAAATATGTTAAAAATTAACATTTTTTGCAAATTTTTTTTGTAAAATGTTGGACTATTTTTATCAAATTTCACATATATAAACTACAGCTCTAAACAAAGAATACCAGCCTACCAAATCAACCAGCCTATTAGACAAGAGCGAGATAGCAATGTTAATTTGATTAAGGTCTTCATCATATGTTTGATGAAATTTGGCAAATTCAAAAGCAATAATGTATCTGACACACTGGAGAAGATCATCTTGCGACACTGAGACTTTCCGTGTAGAAGAGGAAGGAGGAGATTAAGTTTACAGAGAACCACAGCCCTTCAGTTGGCCATTGGCAAATGGATGACCAGTCTTATGCATGCACGCCAGGTGAGAGACAACTCCACAATTCGAGCAAATCAGTGGCTTGCAAACAGATGTGTTGCAGCCTCCGTATATTTTCTTATTCATTTCTTAGTTTCAAAAGGAGTTGCGGAATTCAAATTGACAATTAAATGTTAGCTGATTAGAAGAAAGTTCATAGACGGTAGGAGCCAAACATAAGCACGTCTAATCACAACAAATTTTCGACATCGACTAATTATCAGTACCAAGTAGCGATGTGCAAGTTTGGATCCTGAACGACTGTTTAGAAACGTTTTTACGTAAACAAGAATACTATTTAATGAAATATAAAGAGGGAATACAACAAATCTCTAGATCATAAAGGGACGAATAACATCCTGATGTATGGTGAAAAGAATGAATGGGGTAAAAAAAAGTTGAGAATCACTAATTTAAAGGCTGGCTTACAATTAGCAGTAACATGTGTTATAAAGACCTGCTAAGAATGCGTTACGTATCCTCTTCTTCTATCGTAAATTTGGAAAATTTCAAATTTGTTAACTGTTCATTCTATTTCAACATTAATTATTTGTTTTACAATTCGAACAATTTATTATTATATTGCATTTAAGTTTTATTATTAAACATATTAATTATATTCCGAAAACTTTGAAGTTAGTCATAGTTAAATGATAGAATAGTAATTTTAAGCTAGTAAACTCAAGAATGTTAATTACTAAAAAGCAATCTGACTTTAACCTCTTCAGTGACGATTTTACTAATGTTAGAAAAGAAAGATCTCATTTTTTATGTAGTTATATTTTAACTTTTTGCACTCGAGGCATTTTTTTTTTATATGGTTGATATCATCGACTTCAGCACACTTCTACAATGAATATTTTGAAAACGAAAAGTTTTACTTCTAAACGAAAAAATGATACATGCTTATGAATTTATTTATTTTTATTTATTTTGTCAATTTACTTCATTTTGATATATAAATATGACTTGTATGAAATAATGATGCATGTTACAAATGTCGCTATAGCGGCGCTTATAGAATGGAAAGCGTTAATCGTTTCAAATCGATAGCAATTTTAAACTGCTTTTTTGTTAAGGGATTATATTCAATATACTTTCACGTTTTTTTTTTTATCAAAAATGTTGAAATTTTCAAGAAACCAAAAAAGTACTGTCCATACACTTACGTGTCAATGGTCTCAAAGAGGTTAACGAAAATCAGTGAAAAATAATTAAGTTACGAGTGATGGCAGTTTTCCAGCTCGTATATGTAAGATTCATATATCTTACCGAAAATAACATGTTCCTGTGTTTTAACGAGTCCTTTAAATGTAACGAGAATACGGTTTACTGATTACATACATACTTACAGAGCGAGGCAGGCCTCAAGTTTACTTATCAAAACCACCGTTCCTAACAGTGGTATATTAACCTAGCTTAAATTAGTTTACTACGAAATAGACAGGTTTAATAAAGCTCCGCGCAGCTTGTGTATACTGCAGACATTACAGCTGCTTGAGTAACACGATTTTCATTACCAAGGAAAATATTCTCTCGACATATCTTGGGCTGTGACTAAATTCCGCATTTACCGGTGTCATTTCGTATACATATATAAATAAATCGTTCAGAGGTAAATGCATCTTTAAGATACATGTTTATTGGAGAGTTTCTATGGACAATTGTTCTCAAGAGTACGCTCAAATTGGGTTCACTTGAGAGATACTTCGGAAATCTTTACTCTCCGATAGGCGACGAAAAATTCGCTGAGAGTTTTATCCGATAAAACTCTTAGAACTGTGTCCACTAGGTCTGCACTTACTCACTGCAGTTTCTCCTAAGCTATAAACGAATCGGGACCGTGATCATGAATATGCAAAAGAAGAAGAAGCAATGTGGAAAGAAAAGTTGTTGGCCAAAAATATGGTTTCATCGTAGGCGGATGATTTTTTTAATGCATCGAGTTTAAATCATATTCGTAAATATTTTCATTAACTTATCTTTATCTGCAACCAGTCGCCGACTTTTATCATTACTCTCATTACATTTTTCGTATTTCAATTCTCTCACGTAGCCGTCTTCTCAAATATTAAAATAGCCCTTCTTTTGTCCCCACTGCTCTGTCTGTAACGGAACAATACGTTTTTTTTTTCGTATGGCACGGTTTATGTCACGCTCGCGAAGAAAGGCTACCCTTTAGGACAACGAGGTTCATGAATTGTTCCAATGTTTTGTATTTCTCGCCGAGAGAAGTTAGTTTCTTTACAAAACGGTCATGTAAAGTCTTAATTTTCGTTCTCATTAGCCGAAGACGTGTTATAAAACGAACGGTTTCCTAACTGCCATTGCTGCAACGGATTCTCATCATGTAAAGAACCATTGGATCGGACCTGGCGGAAATTTCAGACTATTAACAAATCCTTGGCACATCGCGCGTCCGAGCAGGTATCGTTCCACTTTTCCAGGAAAAATAACACTAAAGGTGCACTGGGAGAGTGTTCACGATATCTGTCAGATATGCTGATTGGTAATTAACATTTTTGTTGCCACCAATCAGCGTGTTATCTTCTTTAACAGTGATCGGGCAAACTGTTAAAGAGGATAGTCGTTCATTCGAATTCACTAACAGTTGTGCATTCGAAGTCGATCAAGACAATCGTTCGCTAAAAATTGTTCAATACGGTCGAGCTTGAACAGAGTTAGACAATCATTTTATGAAACCCAAATGATCGATAATCTTATTATCGACACCATTGCTAGAGCCTACCGTTCGGGATTTCTAACGTAGCTATAACGAAGCATGATTTATGATCGCGGTTAGTAAAAATAAACTTGTAGATGTCGAAGATTTCGCCTTCGACATTTTATGATTGCTGCAAGCTAAAAACCTTAATTGCCGAAATTAGTTTACAACGTATGAGCGGCTGATAGTGTGGGGGGGGGGGGTGCGACGGCAAGAGGGGCACCGGCGGTTTATGACCGAGCCTCTTGGGCCACGAACGGTCTGCAGGACCGGGCCTGCTTAGTTTTAAGGGTGATTGCTTGCAGTGTGAGTGAGGGAGAGCGTGAGAGAGAGAGTGTGTGCGCGAGGGGGAGAGAGTGTGAGAGATTGGGGGTGAGGACGTTGAAAAGCAAAAAGAAAGGACAGTGTGGTTGGAGCGGTCGCGTAGAGAAAAACCTAGCATAGTAAGAAATAGCGTATTTTTGCATAGTTTAAGTTATTAAATATATTTACTATCACCTACCCGCCGATTACATATTTACTTGTTCCGCCCAACCTTCCAATCCCACAATAGATATAACAGCGCCCCTCGAATATACCATCACCATAAATCATGGCTCGCTACCAAACCTTTCTAAGGTGAAAACAAGGAAAACCCAAGGGTGTCTAAGGTGTCTAAGGGTGTCTAAGGAAAACCCAAGTTTTCCACTTCTCTGCCAGAAAAGTAGAGAAGGTGGAGCTTCCAGGAGCTTCTCAAAAACCAATGGAAATAGTTATTGACGAAGACAAGCTTCACCTGAAAGAGCGCCACGCCCATGTAAAACAATATACAGGATGCGTTTCAAAAGTAGTAGGACTGAATTGATCAGAACAAATTTATTGCAGATATTTGTACAAGTCGTTAATATTCTTCGAAATAACATCCTCCTGAATTAATACATTTAGTATAGCAAGTCTGCCAGTCCGCATACGCCTGCTGGAAATTTTCAACCGGGATGCTTCTCAATCCACGCGTTACGGCCTCTTGCACTATCTCAATTGTGTCAAAACGACGTCCTTTCATCTGCCTTTTTAATCGGGGAAAAAGGAAAAAGTCAAGTGGAGCCAGGTCCGGGCTGTAAGGTGGATGGGGTAGCGTTACCAAGTTGTGTTTGGCCTGCCACTCCCGTACCAACAGTGCGGTGTGGCATGGCGTGTTGTCGTGATGCAATTTCCAAGTATTGGATATCGCTGGTCTCACGCGGAGCACTCTTTTCCGTAGTCGTTCGAGCACTTCCACGTAAAATTGTGCGTTCACAATTTTGCCAGGTAGAACAAATTCTTTATGAACGACGCCTTGGTGGTAAAAAAAAAAACAAAAAAAAAATGATGAGCATCGTTTTCACTTTTGACTTGGTCATTCGTGCTTTCTTGGGTTTTGGAGACCCACTCGTGTGCCACTCTGTGCTCTGACGTTTGGTTTCTGGGTCGTATTCAAAACATCACGTTTCGTCGCCAGTGATCACACTCTCCAAAAAGTTCGGTTTATCCCTCAAACGATCCACAATTTCTTGGGAAATCTGCACCATGTTTGCCTTCTGTTTGTCTGTCAAAAGTTTCGGAACCAATTTCGCACACACTTTCCGCGTGTTCAAATCCTCACTCACAATTCGAAATACAGATGCTAATGACATGTCCAACTCTTCGGCAATCAGTCGAATAGTCAGACGTCGAGCAGTGTACAAAATCTCTTTCACTTTCCGTATATTTTGATTACTTCGAGCTGTTGATGGACGTCCTGAGCGATGGTCATCTTCAACTTGTTCTCTTCCTTCCTTAAACAATTTGTGCCATTCAAAAATACTTGATCGACCCATTGAATTATTTCCAAAAGCATCCTTTATCATTGTATAAGTCTCGGTGCAAAATTTCACCGCGCAGCGCTGCTCGAGTGTACGGTTCATCTTGGCTTGTGACGAGATGTGTAAACAGAGTCTCACTGTTTTGGCGATATTTACTATCCACGCATTCTCTTCGCGACACCCCCCACCACAATTTCCACCAATAGAGACTTTGTTTCTACGCCTCGCTCGGACTATAAAAAATCAGTCCTACTACTTTTGAAACGCACCCTGTATAAGAAGGTGTGCAAACGAGAAATAAAAAAGAAGTTCTTGGGTTCCCAGCGAACACACGAAACGCGCTCACATTACATTAAACTGTTAATAAATAAAGACTTGCTTTACGCATATTGTAACCCTTGTGTTACATGGTATTCTTTGTTCTTTTATCGTCGACCATTCTACATGATATTAGACATCCACCTTCGATTTTCCTCATCGTTGTACATTTTCGAGACAGATTCCACATTTTTTCGAGTCCATCGTACGGCTATTCGGCGGTAGAACATTTGTATATCGTGTTGTACCATTTGTTCGAAATAGTTATCCAATATTAAATTGGCGGGTAACAGTGTAGTGCGAGTTTCTTCAAGTGGAGATACGCAGCCGAATGCCCCGCACACGGACACCATCTACATACTGTACATCAGCATTCGGAGAAAGGTCTTTGTTATATTCTCATATATTCTTGCATATTATCGTGATATTTTTTAACGAGGCCTGAAGCAGTCAAGGAGTATTTGATCTGGAATATTATATAGTAAAAAAAAAAAAAAAAAAAGAAAAGACTTGATAGTTCGTTAGGTGCTCGGACTGATTGAAAGCTAGTTTATTTCTTAGTTGGCGTTCGTAACAAGTCTTATTGGAAATTCGGAAGAGGCCATGCATTTCAGTTATTAAAGGCGGAGTTAAATTTGGGAGGTGAAAAAATGGGAGAATATAGAAATTCGATTATTGGTCGTAGGATGTATCTTAAATACATGAAGAGAGAGTAAAAGTGATGGTAGAAGGATGAGGTGTCTGGGTTTTAGGAAATTCCGGAAAAAAGGAGATTGGATACAAAAGAAGCCCCGGATGAGAAAATGTTATACCAAAATATTTTCTTTTAACGTAGACTCATCTCTTACCCGTATGTACTACGATTTCTGACCCATCCTGTATAGATTATAATACAAGTTTATTATTTTAATTTTTATAAAAAATCTTGATTTTAATTTATATTTGAGGAAGGCCTATATCTCTACATATCCTTAATAATACGTATGAAAAAGAAAGGAATATCAGCGTCCACTCATACCAAGCAAATAGTTACTAGGTTTTTTTTCCTGTCTATATTTACAATAATCTTTCTTAGTATGTCGACTCATTCTTGCGATCTTACATCACACACACACGCGCGCACGTGTGCATAAATTTCACGAAATAAATCAACAATCTCTAACGGATTAATTCAATTTACGTTATTTTAAACAGAAAAGCTTAATTCAAAGTTCGTACAATTGGAACATCGAACCGATCTCCTGAAACAGAGTATCTTAGAACTTCGAGGATCTACCGCATTTCGTTATTCTCTATTTCAGTCATTGCACGATGCAAAACTGCACTTTAATTAAATGAAAGTATCTGAGATTTCAACTCAGACCTGTCAGCACTAACGATGTAAGCAATATAAATGTAAATAGGAATGCAGTTGTTAAGGAGAAAAAAAGAGGAATGAATAGGTTGGTTGTCTAGTGACAGTCACCAATTATGGGTCGGCTAAGCGTTTGAAGGTGTGCTATACGCAACCACTCTCACTGAAGAGAGCGTATAAATTCCGTCATGTTAATTACTTTACCCTCGCGATTGCATTAGCGTTGCTGTGCACGGCAGACAAGAGATCTTACACGTTTGCATGTTGGCAATGAGAGGTGAGTAGTAATAGCGTGTTCTTGCCACGTGCTACACTTCGCTGAACAATGATGCTCAATACTGCTTCGATAATTGCATATATTATTGCCTCTGTTCATGAAAATATGTCCCGTTCTAGAATATACATGCGTTCGTGTACTGTAATCGCGATAAAGAAGTTAGGAAAATTGTTGGTTCGGTAATTCCGCAATATAGAATGTACAAACAGTAATGACAATTAAAAGTAATCATTACTGGACTGCGAATTTTAATGCATTTATAGGAAATTTAAAGGTGTAAAATTGCACAGAAAAAATATCAAAATGATAGTATTTTGTAGCGGAGCATGTTTTATGTGGATTCTTTAACATTAGAGAAAACAAGTGTGCACCCGTCAAAGATTTAGTCTTAAAACATTTTTACTGCAAGTTAAAAATCTTATTTGCCAAAATTACTATTGATTCATTTAATACACATACTGATGTCAATAGCTATTAATTCTATTTAGACAGATTCGATTATTCCAAAAGTGATGCAGTTTTTGTTCATTTTAACTAATAAAAAAACCACATTATTGCTTAACAATGTTATTATTAATTTCTAATATTAATATTAAAACATATTTGTACTAAATTTTTAGTATTATACCGAAGATAAGATTGAACGTCTAATTTCATCATATATCCAAATATTAGATGTAGAAATAAATTCTTTCCGTCTAGGGTCGCATAATCAAGTACAGCTATTTAAATTGATATACTCGTGATGGTACTCGTAAACTGACAAAAAAAAAATGACAAGAGGTCACGAATAATAATCGAAATTATTTCGATTACTGATTTGCTTTCATTCTTTTTAAATAAACTTCTGATTGTACCCAAAAGTTCGAAAGAATTTATTTCTACACCTATTAATTCTAAATGATAGTAGACTCGACCCTCGATTTACGGGGTGATTCGTTCCACGCGGATTCTTTTTTTATGTGAAAAAAACTGAATAAAAGGAGTCAACTAGTATGATAGAATGTAAGATATATTACAAAAAAAAAAGTATAAGTTATAAAAAGGTATATTTCATATATTTTTACAAAGAAATGTTAAGGAAAATTTTATTTATTGTCGGTGTCTGAACTGCAATTTAAAACCATCGAACTTTTCTTAAACTGATACAAAGTCACTTTTGATCTTCATAGTTTGAATACTTCTTATTTGTAAGTATTACTTCGTTTTCATTATTTATACTTATATTTTCATATGATCTTTCACCAGACTTATTTTGTACTAAATTACCATAAATTTTCTGATGTTCACTACATCGGTTTTTTGTCTCCCTTTTTCTTTGGTAAGTATTAGTCTTCGTACTTTGCTGAATTAATTTATTGTTTCTTACAACGAGTAATCACCGATAATGATAGAGAGAGAAAACGGAATTGTGTAAAATGAGATCTCGCAAATTGAAACCGCGTAGGAAAAATCCCCGTAAATCGATAGATTATTTATCGCATAAAAAGAAACACGCGTAAATAAAGTGGTGTATAAATGAACGGCCGACTGTATATATATATATTAATTATCTTACGTTAGGAGTGCGATTTCAGAGATTAACGATTGGCACTATTCAAAGAGTTATCAGCTGTGCCCCTTTGCAACAACGCGTACGTTGACGTGATCAAACAAGCGAAATAAATCAAATTGCAAACACCAAGGCCCATAACACGGCTCCCGTTAATTACATCATCAGCTTTAACCGGAATTAATTTCGAGACAACTCTAGCCTGGTGAAGCCAAGCGGGCGACAGCACGCCGAGAGGGTGTCTGGCAACAGAGAGCATGGAGCTAGGCACGTTTTGCAAAACAGACATGTTTAATAAAGCTATGCGTTGATTGTATAAATTATTAACGTTGCCAGAATAACCTAAGGTTAGAACTGACGCTGGCCATGTGCGTCGCTTTTACAATAAAATGAAACGCCGAAATGTCAGCGTATATTCTAAATAAACTAATAACAACAACAAAACATATTGTGCACATTTTCTTTGTTATTCAATTTTCGAGTAAACAACAATTAATGGTACGTGTAATTCAAGTGAAATTAATTCTTTGTGTTAATATTTGGTTTTAAAGTTTGCTTATAATATAACAACAACATTAAAATGCATTATGCACATTTTCTTAATTACTCCATTTTTAACTGAATGACAATTAACAAAATTAACCCTTTGTACTAATATTTGGTTTAAAAGAATGCTCATAATATAACAATAACAACAAAATATACTGTGCATATTTTCTTGGTTATTAAATTTTCAAGCAAACGACAACTAACGGATAGTGCAATTAACACTCTCCCGACCGCTGACGTCGTTATGGCATCTGTTGTTTTGTTGCCATTATGATAACAAGTTTAACCCCTTGCCTTATACTAACGACTCATACTCGTGTAGATTATGGGCAAGATATAACTAAAGTAGAATTGCATATGTGTTAAATTAATATTTTGGTTATAACTTAAGTTTTAATTTAAGACTAACGATTACAAATTACAAATTCGATACAATATTTTAACTTTTTTTATATAATTCTTTTTATATGAATATAATAATAAACCTTAGTCATCTTCCTCCAAATTATCTAAATTTAAAGAATTTCAATTTCCTTAACAGTGTTTCATGCGAGCACGCCCGAGCGGTGAGCGGTCTTATGGTGTTAGTAACGAGAAACAGTCTGCGGTTTAAATAACTTTAATAATATTTAAATATCTTATTGATAAGATAAGGGTGTAGGTAAGTGATTGTCTAGTCTCATACGGGTCTCTAGTTTCGTAATCGTTTCGGAATAATTTTGAGGAGACAAATACTGTTAAGACTTCACCCGGTATACCTGCCCCTCGAGTCTTAAAACTCTACGAGGCAAGTTATTATATATTTTTTCCTGTTTATTGGCTCGATCCTTGTGTCGTATTAATTATTTTCGTAGCAACGGTAACTTTATGACACCACGGCAATCGCGACTTTCATGGAAGAATTCGTAGTTTTTTGTCTTATTGTCTGGCCTTCGAGCCTGAAGTTTTTCACCTTTGTCTAGTGTTCGATTGTGTGCGCATATGGTCACCAGAGCCGAAGCGTTTCTTAAAGTTATTGTCTGCTACCCTCATTGTTTTGAGGCCCTCGGAATTTCCGCGTGCATCATTCAAGGGCACGCTTGATACCTGAGAGTGACCCATGGTCTGGGAGGTGGCCCTTTTCGCAAGTCCTCGCATGAGAGGACTTTTATCCAATGGTATTTGACAGCTACCTTCCCCACCAAAATCGGAAAATGCATATTAACCTATCCGAATGCCTCACCCTCAAAAAGCGACCTGTCTCCGAGGTATTGTGGAACATTCCACAGGGACAAAAGGTTAGAATAAGAACAATTTTCGTATTGGACAGACAAGCTCTAAAAGTTAAAAACATTCTTCGACTCGTCACCCTTGTATAGTTCAATATAGTACTTGGATATACAACTGTGCGTTTCACTTTATTTCTGAATTGGGAATCAGTGAAACCAGTGAACAATCCCACCTCAGATTAAACTAAATTTGAGGAAATAACAAATACCTAACTCTATAAAAAGGAATAAAGGAAACAATAGAATTTGGACTGTTTGTACTCTTTCTGAAATATATTATTACAGAACTTTGTGGTGCAGCCAATGAACTATTACAATGATAATAAATATATATAATAAAATTTGAATTTTGAAAGTAGATAATAATTTAAAATATATCGTTGGACACTCTTTTGTGTACAATTATGATTTGTTATTACAACTGGAATTTAGGATTTAACAATGGTTTGCAAGAAGAATATTGTACATATATTAAACGATTAAAATAGTTAACTCACTAGTATCTATTGTGTTGAAGAGTATATGTGCATATATTTATGAATGTATGATGTTCCTTATGAAAAACCGGGTTTGTCTATTGTTATGGTGTTATAGTTGTCGTTTAATACTTTCGTTCCACTGAAGAAGAGCAAGTAATTAGTTAAACTAGTCGAACTTTGGAAATATGAAGTTATAATATATAATATAATGATTGATATATAAAGAATGTAAGTATAGATACATAATTATGAGAGACCTATCGAACTTATAGAATATACAAAGCAGAAAACTATTATAAAATATAATTATTCTATTCGTGGCACTGAATTCTCCGTCATTGATGTTTTACTTCACAACTGTAACGAACTCCAGCTCAGGTGTGTTACTACGAACTGTCCGTTCACGCACTTTGTTCAATCTAACGTCTTGCCTAAAACGGTAGTGATCCAACCGTGGTCCTTCGCGAGCGAGCTAGGTGCCCTGCTTCCTAAAACCCTACGGTGGAGATGGATTGTTTGTGAATTTTAACGAATCAAATATTTGCCTTGTCTCCATAGAACCAGTCCGATATTACTTGTATATTATTCGTGCTTATGACTAATGCAGTTCCTTACGCGGTTGAACGAATTTAGCGTACATAGATGTTATCCTAAATAAAGTATATGGTATTTCCTATGAACGATTTCTTATGGTTTCGATTATAGTTGTGTTTTCTATTATAATATATACGTATGTTTCTGGCTAGAGGCTTCTCACAATGTGCCAAAACATATTACAAGTGTTAACTATTTCGAATCTATTTAACATAATAGATGTCGTTAATGAAAACTTCTTATATGTGGCATATCCGTGATGTATTTATACTGAACATCTGCGAAGCTATTCGTCTACTTAGAAGGTTTGGTTATTTGACTACACTGATTTCAAGGAAGAGATGCATTACATTACGTAACAATCATTCACAGTGCCTAAACAAAAGGATCAATTTCTTCGACATCAAAGGCTGAGTCTGCGACTGATTAGGAAATTCCCACATTGCTATACATTATCGAATCGCATTCCTGCCGATGAATAAATAAAAGAAAAGAATTTATTTTGGAACGTAATAGCAGTTTCAAGGTGACATTTCACTTGCATTAACATTTTGTGTTTAACACAACTATTGGTGAACTGATTGAAAATCGCACTGTTTCGCGAATACGTGCTCGCATAAGCGGTCTGTGGAAATAACCTTCTCAAACTGTTCGCAGACGCATTAAACGGAAGGAGTTTTCGATCGAGCGTGAATATTGAGCCAGCACCGTCTGGCTTTTGCTGGAGCGGACGACGAAGGAAATGCAATTCTCGTACGTATTCGCAGAAACGGAATTTCTTATAATGAAAAAGATTCTCGTTCACAGTTATCGCTCGCATGGCCTTGCTGCTAAGGATAAACTTCATTTTCGTTTGTGCCTCGACATTTCTGAGAATTGCATCGCATAGAAGGGATCAATTCCATCATCATCTGTCTCCTTTTACTTCCCTCCATACTATATATGTATATCTCTTTGTCTTGTTTTCACTTAGCCACTCACAGTCTGTTGCATGTAACAGAGATCATGGTATACAAGACTGGAAATACTTGCACGAATGGAAAACACGGTTACCAGAGCGTTAGAACGAAAATTGTTAATTAAATATGCGCGATTCTTAGCAACTGACAAAGGAACTTCGGTAACCCAAAAATTTTGATTTTTTGAAACTGCAGGTTTGTAGGGCAATTTTCTTTTCTGGCTCTTTTTCGATTCTTCGGGGTGGAAACAGCCCTTGAATAAAGATAAGTGTTACCTTATTTCCCTGTACATCTTTAAAACTATAATAGATATAAAGAAATGCTTGTAATAAAAATTTGATTGTCTTTTATGCCTTATAACACGATGTTATTAAATTAAGAATAATTGTTTGTTCAAATGAAAAATATGTCTTCACCATTATTGTGAAAAACTTTGAATTTTCTATCATATCGAAAAATATGTTAAATAAATGCAGATAAATATGATAAATATGTTAATCTTATCGAATAATGTGATATTTAAATAACTTTAATTAATACGTATTTTTTATACGATCATCAGTGAACTTCGAACGATACGGTATCAGTTACCAAATATGTGTGCGAACCTTTGGTATATTTTTACCGTATGGCGTAATATGAAAGTATAAATAACAACATGAATAAAGATATTTATCCCATTATTATTACATTTGTAAACTTTAACAAGATTTTGTTATCCTTTATTATTAGTTAGCAGGATCTTAGAATATATTACAATTAGTATTACGTACAATACATATCGTCCTATATGGCATAAAAAACCATCAAATTTTTATTATAAACTTTTCTGATATCTGCTATAGTTTTAAAGATTATAGAGATATAGGGTTAGCTTAGTTAACATTTATTTTCATTTAAAGTCTGTTTTTACCCCGAAGAAGCGAAAAAGTGCCAAAACAGAATTGCTCAATACTTCTCTTAAAATCACCTACAAACCTGCAAAATTTCAAAAATATCATAAATTTCGGAGTAGTATATATGTATGTCTACCACAATATCTTTACAATATTTCAATATTACATTATCCTTTCCATTATAGTAAAAGTGTAAATTGTAATATCGTAAGTAATGAGAAACTTATTTCTATACGCCTAAGAAATAATTTTAAAGCAGAACAATATTTGACCATATTTTGGCACGTTAAATTGAGGAAAATAATGGGTTAAATATACATTAATTGAGATGAATCTTTTTCACGAAGGAAAGTCGAACGGTAACATGTTATTGAATTTCTATCTTGCTGAAGAATTAATTTTTAAAATAACCCTGGTCCCAACAGTTTATGGCAGACGAACAACGAATTTTTCATTTTCGTCGCCTATCGTAAATCCCGGTTTTTCCATTTTTTTCTTTGTTCTTTTTTTTAACTTACCCTGACACGAATGCGGTATTCTCTATCACCATGTCCCATCTCTACTACAAGTATCGACGAATGGCTATAGTTTTAGAACTTTTTATGCAACATTTCGTTTAAACGAAGCGAACAGATTCAAGCGGAAAAAGTACTTTTTTTCGAAAGTTTCATTCAGTAACCTCGCAGAGAGTTAACCCTTATCATTCGTTTTTGTTTAGCGTGACTATCAATTAGTAATTCCAACTTATTCTCAATGTTTCGACATAATGTTAATCGTTCACGATACGGACACTAATCTCTGCTCTTTTTGAGAACGTTCAATTTTCGAATCCTCTGTTTAATTAATTTTTTTCCTAAGCCGATATTGAGTCCTAGAAAGTGTTTCATGATTTGCATTTTTGCGTCCAATATGCCATTTTGATACCCGGTCACACTTAATAACAATTAACGTATCGTAAAGTCACTGATACACACATATACACACAGAACAATGATCCTAAACATACTGCAAAAGTAGTTAAAAAATGGATCTTATGTACATAGTAAACACCACCACAGAACATCAACGTCAATTTAATAAAGCATTCATGGATAATAATGGAAAAAAGAATTAGGAAAATTTGAGATAATCTCTAAGTCAGCTTTTTGAGAAAAAAATTTTGAAGTATGGAATTCTATCATATATTATCAAATGTTACAAACAAGTTAATATATAGCATGAATAGTCGCCTTAAACATGATAAAAGTGAACTTGCTAAATTATTTCCTATTTGCACACATTTTGCAAATTTTAATGCGGAATTTATTGTTATTACTCTTTTCGAAACACTGTAGTAAGCATATTATTATACAATAGTTTTTTATATAAAAGCATGGTAATCATGCAGAAAAGGGGACCCCTCACCAATTCCAAACATCTGGAAATACAGTAGTGGCCACTTCAAAAATATGAAATGGTTTTGGTTTAATCACACCAACGGTAATCATCTGTATCATCAAGCATTAGAGGTTTGATTTACATTAAAGAAATCATAATTTATTATCATTAATTTACATGTAATTCGAAATAATTATATAGTTACAAAATTTGCAAATGATGTACTGTGTAGTCTTGTAAATAGGTTATATCAAGCGAGTCCTATAGTCGGATTATGGCTTCACAAGTAGTTACGTCGCAGGCAACTATGTTGTTTCCAACAAGCAATAGTGTCCTTTCTTCATGTTGCCTGCAACATTCGGTCACTAGCACTCGAAATGCCATAAATGCTGAAGTCTCCAAGAGTTCACGGGACAAATGGACCCCAATATTTTCGTGGCCGCTGGCCTACTTTACACGAGAAAATCCAGATCTTGCGGAGATTCCACAGGATTCTCAAACATTCCTTCACCGAACACTTCCTAAAATAGCGCATTTAGGGTTTAACGGGAAGGAGGTGTCAATGCATCGGAGAAAAACTGATTGGTGGAAAATCGAAAATGGACCATGAAAGCTTGCCACATTGTTACTCAAATTCTTATCAAGATTTATTGTTAATCGAGTTCTCATCAAGAGAACACTAATTAGTTCAAATCTCTCAAGAAACATATTGTAAGTTAAAGTCTCATCAAGAAACACAGTCAGCTGAAATCTCTCAAGAGACACAGCAAATCTAAGTCTCATCAAGAGAACATTAGTAAATTCAAATCTCACCAAGAGAAAATAGTATAGCAGTCCAGCATAGCAATAGCAATAAACAAATTAATAGTAACACAGTGAATCGATGCTATCTTTTTTAAACAGCCTTTCCCACGACATTAAGTTGTCGTCGGAAGAAATTTTGCTACTAAACAAGTCCTAAAAAACTTTGAACGTCATTCACCCACTGGGATTTTGGAAATTTGATCATGGTCCTGGTTTTCTGTTCCGATGGTTGAATACACCCATTTTCGACAATATGCCCTAAGTAGTCTTATTACTAAACATGTACACTTTGTACAAATTTCGCTATTCTAAATTTCATTTTTGGGATGATTCAATACCTTGTAGTTACCTCCACGAATCTTAATAACTAGTATCCATTGTGTACCAATTGTACAAAAAATGGATACATATCTTAATACAACTTTATTTGCATCAAATTGCAAGAAACTATTAGAAGACCATGTTAAAATAATTTATAATGTACATATTCGACAAACTGTGCTTTTAAAGAGTGGTACAATTTTATTGGCCGCTACTGTATGTTGTCGCGGGCATGATACTACACAACTTTTCCATGTACATATTACCGTTGCTTGGCTTTAGTTTCCGAGATATTCGCGAAAAGCTTTTTGGGTAACCTTACTCATGATGATAGTGATACTAACACAGAATTCTTTTCATGTAAACAAACTCCCTGTAACTTCTATTCATCTTTTTACTGATATTCTAGAGTACTTCAGAACATATCACGACGTGAAAAATATGCACAGAATGGACTTGTATAATTCTAATTTACCGAAAGCGTAGAGAGTGAACTTTTTCAGTAATGATGAAGTAGTATGAATATTTAAATATCTGTAATGAGTCTAACAGTTTAATACAATCTCTAATTGGTTTAAGTTCCTATATAATGCCAGAAAGTTTCTTGAGAATGTCTCAGAAACTAATTGTAAGACCGAGCGGCGGTAATATACAGTCTGTCATAAAAGTATTCAACCACCTTTTAAAATAGAATAACTTTTTTTAAATTAGACTAAATGACTTGAGTCTTTTTGAGAAGATAAAAGGATTTATTTACTAAATGACGTATACAAAACTTTATGAAAATGTTATAGTTGATCGGAAGATCGAAATAACCAGTGAAGATCGTTTCTTCAACTTTTTTACCTGAGCCCGTAATGAAAATTTAAAAACTACATTTTGTAGGTATATGCCAGTTATATGCATGCTAAAACTTTGATCGAAATCGGTTAAACAAGAAACAAACAACAGACATTGAAAGATGTAAAGACTGGTAGATTTATTACATCATTTCAGCCATTGTAGGCTGAAAGTTGTGAAAAACTGCGATTTTCACCATCTTCCACGGTTTGTTGTTCATAATAACGTTAATCGATTTTGCTGAAATTTTCAGCATGTATATAACTGGCATAAATATGCAAAATGTACTTTTTTAAATTTTCATTACGGGTTCAGATAAAAAAAAAGTTGAAAAGATGACATTTACTAGTTTTTGCATGATTCCAAATAATTGTAATTCTTTTTTAATTTTGTGTACACATCATCTGATAAATTTATTCTTCTAACTTCTCAAAAAAACTCAAGTCCATTTGGTCTAATTTTAAGGAAGTTATTTTGTTTTAAAAGGTGGTCGAATATTTTCGTGACAGACTGTATACAAGAAAAGATTGTTGAAAACTTATAACATATTTCAAGCTCATTGAGATTGATAAGGAGTTTTTTTTTCTGTAAAATTACCAAAATTATTTATATGTAATTATTTAGTAAATATATAATAAAGGAATATAAGAAATACATAATGAATGTACGTGTGTAATAAGGATGCTGTTGAGCCGCAACGTTTTAAACAGCCTTGACTGTACCGTTCCGGTTAAAGCATTCTTTCCATATCTCCCGGATTTTTTGGAGCAATAGCTGAGTCCTCGATTACGGCGACCGTCTCTAGGCAAGGGAGCTTCCAACCACTTTTCTGAAAAAATCTGGACCCTTGTCCCTAGTGTCTTCGTTTTGGTGTACACTAGTTAACGCGTCCAAATCCATCAATCAACAGTTTTTTTTACATTTCCACCTCGTATACTTTACCAATCAGATTCACTTAAAATTGTACTCGCTTCTCATTGCCATCGTTTTCATCAGTTCCCACTCGACCTCCATCAACCATAGTTCAATTTCACACAGAGTCAAAAATAGAGAATCCAATCTCAATTAACAAAACGCAAATCATTTCAAATATCAAACCAGACTAGAGTGATTAATTTTATAATAGCCAGCGCCCTAACAAACACCGTCACAAGCAAATGAACGCAGGATTCCCTACCAAATTTGACTAAAAATTTGCGATACATACAGTGACTCATATTAATATTCGGACACCACAGTGTTCTATCAATTATTACTCTCTAACTTCGACCATAATTGAAGTAGCAAATTTTTTTATTTTTGTTATAATAAATTATATACTCTTTTTTGCAGGAACGCCAATTTTGTTTATTTAAACGAATTTGTTTATTGTATAACAAATAATATGTTGAGAAATGTACAATTTGTACGTCCCAAAAATATTTGGACACCGAGTATTTATCCGTATTTCTTAAGTACATTTCTTCAGTTTCACTAGTGTTTACAAACATATATTGAGCAAGGCGTAAAGCATGCTTCGAAATATCAGTTATTATTCGAAAATCATTAGGATCAGGCAGAAATGTTGAACATGAAACGGAAAAGCAAAAATACTTCGTTTGACGTGCGTCAATTAGTTCTTTTCAACCGTGAAAAAGGAAAATCTTATCGGAAAATCGGCGTTCTTTTAAATTTAAGCTAGAGTACTATGGCAGACATTATAAAAAGGTACAATCGTGAAGATCGGATCGAGTCAATTCCTCAAAAAGGACGGCCAAAGATACTCGACGATCGAGATAAACGGAATATTGTAAGAAAAATAAAAAAGGATCCTGCTTTAAGTGCTCCTAAGTTAAGTACTGAATTATTTGGAGAATCAGGAAAGAAAGTTCATCCAGATACGGTACGTCGAGTGTTAAAGGAATATGGATATAATGGTAGAGTAGCAAACAATTTATTAGCAAAGAACAATCCTGCTGGAATGATGTTGTTGTTGCTGATGAAAGTAAATTCAATATATTTGGATCTGATGGATAAAAAATGGTTTGGCGTAAGCGGAATCAGGAGCTTAATTTTAGATAAATTTGAGAAATGTACAATTTATACGTCGCAAAAATATTCGGACATTTAATTTTCTACAATAATTTTACATAAAAAGTACATATATATTATATGAACTTTTAATATGTCAATATTTTGTTGGATAGCCGTTCTGTTTAATAACATGTTGTAATCGATTTGGCATGTCGATTGTAATATGTTGCAAATAATTTTACGTGATATATTTCCATTCTTCTAATAATCGATGCTTTAATTCTTCCTTCGACCTGATTGGTGTTTGTCGAACCTTCCTGTCCAGATAATCCCATAAGTTCTCAATTGGATTTAAATCCGGTGATTGTGGTGGTGAATGTAATATGTGAGGGCAATTATACAATAGATATTCCTGAACTATCCTGGCTTTATGTTTCGGGTCATTATTTTGATAAAACTTAAATGTCTCTTCAATGTCCATTGCTGTTACACTTTTTTTTAGATTTTGTGTTAAAATGTCTAAATACTTAATCTTATACATAATTCCATCTATAAAAACCAACTCCCCAACTCCTTTCGACGAAATACAACCCCACACCAAAACACTTCCACCTCCATGTTTAGTTGTTGGATTTAAATTTCTAAAATTAAGCTCCTGATTCCGCTTACGCCAAACCATTTTTCGTCCATCAGATCCAAATATATTGAATTTACTTTCATCAGCAAAAACAACATCATTCCACCAGGATTGTTCTTTGCTAATAAATTGTTTGGCAAATGCTAATCTTTTCTTACGATTCGCCTCATTTATATATGGCTTTTTACGTGCTACTCTACCATTATATCCATATTCCTTTAACACTCGACGTACCGTATCTGGATGAACTTTCTTTCCTGATTCTCCAAATAATTCAGTACTTAACTTAGGAGCACTTAAAGCAGGATCCTTTTTTATTTTTCTTACAATATTCCGTTTATCTCGATCGTCGAGTATCTTTGGCCGTCCTTTTTGAGGAATTGACTCGATCCGATCTTCACGATTGTACCTTTTTATAATGTCTGCCACAGTACTCTTGCTTAAATTTAAAAGAGCGCCGATTTTCCGATAAGATTTTCCTTTTTCACGGTTGAAAAGAACTAATTGACGCACGTCAAACGAAGTATTTTTGCTTTTCCGTTTCATGTTCAACATTTCTGCCTGATCCTAATGATTTTCGAATAATAACTGATATTTCGAAGCATGCTTTACGCCTTGCTCAATATATGTTTGTAAATACTAGTGAAACTGAAGAAATGTACTTAAGAAATACGGATAAATACTCGGTGTCCGAATATTTTTGCGACGTACAAATTGTACATTTCTCAACATATTATTTGTTATACAATAAACAAATTCGTTTAAATAAACAAAATTGGCGTTCCTGCAAAAAAGAGTATATAATTGATTATAACAAAAATAAAAAAATTTGCTACTTCAATTATGGTCGAAGTTAGAGGGTAATAATTGATAGAACACTGTGGTGTCCGAATATTAATACGAGTCACTGTACATGAGGGATGCAACATTTACATAATTTATTATGCTTCATTATAATTTTGATATATTATAGTCATATCTGCGTAAATTTTACAAGTAAATGTATTACAAATTTGGCATTTTGAACTCTACTTTCATTCGCCAGGTATAACAATCTGTACTACTATAAATATCCTCCTCCAGATGCAAATGGTATCTTCACTACGACGCGTCTTTGTTTACAATATATAAATACGTCGCAATCGTATAATCGATCACAACAATTGGATCAAAATGATCTAGCAACTATAGTCCTAGAATAACATATTATATATGTTTATTGTGAAAGTGTATAGCCGAATAAGCATGGTAAAAGTGCCTCCAAACCAATCTGAACGTGGCATATATCAATCGAAGCACCATTCAAAGAAAACCCTTTCTACCAAGGTTCAACCCGGTATCTCGACTATTGGGGTAGTTACAAGGTGAAATGTAATTTACATTTAAGCCCTATTTCTTTAGTACTATTGAATGGAAAATTCTGAAAAAAGATTAGAGATATTCTACTCTACTGTTTACATATTTGTAAATTTTTTCAAAATTTTCTGTTGTAGCGTTCGTACACTCCACGCACAATGGGTACTTCCACTTATTACGTTTTGGCACGGTCACACACTATTTATAATCCCGCGTCGAGGCAGACAGAGACTGAGGGAGGGGGATCTTCTCCTCCAGAACGGTTACTCTCCAATAATTATCGGAGTTCACGGCGATCGTAAGGCTAGGGCCTTGCGGGTGGTGGACGCCTTGTCCAGGAGAGGTCACAGGAATGTCAGGATCGAGAGCCTGGTCCGCGAAGGTCCGGCTGCTCGAGGGGAAGGAATTCTGGATGGAGAGCCTGGTCCGCGAAGGTCCGGCTGCTCGAGGGATGGGAAGTTCGGATGGAGAGCCTGGTCCGCGAAGGTCCGGCTGCTCGACCGAAAGGGTTTGGTGTCGTTTGGAAAATTGTCAGAATGCCTGGTCTGTACAAGTCCCGCAGTTCCGACGGGTCTCCTCACTCGCCAAATACTGACTTTTTGGGACCTCCTCGGCCCTTATTTATACCACTTCAGTCTCTGTCTAGAGTCGAGCGCGGGGGTTTTTTATGACTCTACCTGTGAAACTCGGCGGCGAAGAGTTTTCGCCCTGTCTACAATTTACAAGAACATACGATATATACATTTGTTTTTTCCATTGCGCTACACTGTTGCAAAACGGAATTTTAAAAAATTTTAAAAGTTTATAAATATACTTCTCACATTGAAATAATAAAGTGATAAATCTACACTTTTCGCAGTTAGACTATTTTATTATGTAATTTTTTCAGATTTCTTGATGTTTGGGTACATAGTAAGAAAAGTTAAAAATTAATGTTTCCTAAGGGCCTAGCATACTTATATGATCCATACATTTTATTCATTAAATGAATGTTATATGCACTTCCAAATGTTTTCGCATGTTTTAAATGAGTCATTGATATCAATTTGAAAATATCTTATCTTTAATAAATCTGATAAAAATCTGATTTAAATTGTCGAGAATGATTCCCTTCTAGAAAAACGCATGTTTCGCACCGACGTTTCAAACGCTGTTGTAGGCTTTCAAAACTTCCTGATGTATTCCAAATTTCACACACACAACAATCTGAAATTCTACGTCTAGTAGCTATTCCAGTAAATTGTCGATGTAAGCAAAAAGTTGTCTGTACATTTGCCTGAACCGTAAGAAGAAATCGATCATCGTAGAGGATACGATCAAGCTTCCATCCATTCAGTAAATCCTCTTTTTAATTTCTCTCCACATGATCTCTATATTCCATTTCTACAAGTGCATTCCATTTCCTCTAGAGATCCAAAGATCCCCCAATGTCGTCAATTGACTTGATCGCCGCGAGGGTATACATTTCCTTTATCTCTCTCAACGACAACAATAACGACGACAGCGACGGTGGCGGCGAAATTGACGTCAACGAAGAGGACAAGGACGAGAAGAATGACATCCACGGTGGATACGACGACGACAACGACGGCGATGATAACAGGGATCACATCCTGTGTCGAGCTTGTGAGAAAGAGTCATATCGATCGAGCATTTGCGCATGGAATTCGTCAGAGTTTCAAATCATCGCGGATCGAATAAGCCTGACCAAGTCTGTCTTCCTTCATCTCTCCGTCTCTTTCCTGTTATCTTTTTTTCTCAACTGCCAACCCTCCTCCCACCCCTTTTTCTCTTTTTCACCAACTCTTACGTTAGCCGGGAGAGAAAGTTGCGACAGGGTTAGCCAGTTAACAATGCGCCCAACTCTCTGAGACCCATTGTGCGTTATTACAAAACTTTTCCGTGTAACAATCTCCTGCCGGCTCTTCCTTCCCTCAACCCTTTTCGCGCATCACGAGAGAGGGGACGATGCCGTCGACGTACGTTACTTTTCGAAGCGAGAGTTATTAGTTCTCCGTTCTAACAGTGACGCCGTGAAAACTAGATAAAGTCTATCCAGTGAAAGTCTCTCTGTAGTTAGGTGCACCATACTGCGCTGTCATGATGCTCCCGCTGTGTTTTCTCACCTGATACCTGCGCTTATACCACCAATTTGTTTTCTATTGCAAGACGATTCCACCAGGAGTGAAATTCGACTATGATAAATCATAGTTATAATAAATCAATAATATATATAATCATGTTATTTTTCGCCGTTTCCTCCCTAAACGACATTTCAGCAAAAGCTTTATTGAAATAAGTAATTCTGAAACGTTTATTGACAATTAATAAATTTTATAATCGTTTAAATCCTAGAAACGTATAGGGTATTTCATGTCAATACCTCAGGAGGTAAATTTACATACTAATATAAGTAAAAAATGTCATATGAACATATATTTTATATATCTTAGTTTTGGAGTTGTAGAGGATTAAAAAAATATTCGATTAGACCATTTTCCATTAGATCTTTACTTTTGAGCTCTTAAAGGATACAAGTGGATTTTGGATTATGATCGTAGAAGAATTCAATGTTACGATATGCAATGGTATATGTTGAGGTACGAGGACATTCTAAGACTTCGAATATTTTCCTTAATCATCCATAACTCGAAAGCTAAGATATTTCGAACGCATATCCATATGACTTGGATGAATTTTTCACAATTCTCTCTTTATCAACAGATATTCGGTCGTTCGTAACCACTGGGATAACTTTCGAGCACTACGCTCAATCATTACAGCCTTTCTACAACATTGCGACGCTATGCTAACCGAGCATTAGATTTTACTAGATTATAAAAGCAAGCTATTAGCGTCGCAACAGTAATGTGTAATTATCATATTTTACATATTATTATTTATTATATATTATTATTATGTAACTAGTTTTATTATGTAATATATAGGAATCGAGGAAGAATTTGAAAAAATTAAGTGGATTGAACTCGAGAACCTTCGAACTGACAAGTCAGGAAACTACGCTCATAGCCAAGACGCCCCTCCTAATTTTCTCACCGTTATTGCTCCATTTGATGGGTATAGAAGCTTTGATGCTACATGTATGGCTATTCTGAGCCAATATTCGCCCTCGAATATCCAAAGCGCACCTCTCTAATCTCACACATTTTCGTGTATACTCTCCCCCACTCAGTGGTACTCAACTGAAATTCTTTTTGAAAGCAATGCAAACCCTCTCACATATACATATCTCACATTGCGACTTTACTTTATTGCTGCCACCGTCTCGTGTAGTTGTAAACTTGAGAATGTTTCCATGCTAGAGAATCCAAAGCGTCAACAAAATCCACACATATTTTTTCTTTTGTTTTTATCCACGTTTATTTGCTATCTATTATACAATAATAATAAGTATATATTTTAATCTATGTGCGTGCGCGCGCATGTGAGTAAAGTATATGTAGAGTCATTATATTAGGTGAATAAATTCTTTCTGACTTTTGGGCACAATCATAGTTTTATTTAAAAAGAATGAAAACAGATCAGTCATAGAAATAATTTTACCATTTTCCTGGTAGCTTGCAAATACCATTGTGAATATTTTGATTTGATTGACTGTGCTGATTATGTGATTCCAGTTTGAAAGAATTTATATTTACACCTAATAGTTATTTTGCCCAGCGTCTTATATCTTCTTAGAATCTAATATTATTGTTTAGAAGTTTGAACCATTTGAGTCTACGATTTTCTAAGTATTTGAATGATGTTCTCCTACATTGAAGTACTCAATTGTATAATTAGCATTTTCCTTTGTACTGTCAATATTTGGAGCTCTTCCCTATTATTGATCATGTATCATATTGAATATGTTATTATTCATGAAATTTTAGATTGTAAATCATCACATATATTTCTCCTTTCAGATAATTCTGTGATTAGATATATACTTTTTATAGAAAACAAAATCATGAAATTTTAAGAGAAAATTTGAAACTTGTTTTTCAAATTTACATTGTATATCGCACCCCATCGTTATTTACGAGAACGAAGTAAACATTAAAGCAAAACGAATTGTGAATATCTAGGAGGATAATAAAAGATGTAAGGAGTAATATAAAAGTTCAATGAAATCGTAAACAAGGAAGATTTAGCGATAGGTGAAAGCAATAGCTGGTGCAACGAGGTAAAACGATTTGCTCAACAAAGCGGAATAAGTGACAGTGGAAATAGCAGGGAAACGAGCGGACGAAGAATAGAAGCGAACGGTATCATTGGAAGTAAACACGCGGACAAAATATTTTCGCGCTCGGGTTTGCACGTTATACTACGAAAGCATATAACTGAATGGGAGAAACAGCCGATGAGATACGCGTCGCCGATCCGCAAATATTTCCAAGCTTTCCAGAGAAATAAAGTGGATAATATATCTATCTCTCTTGTTCACCCTTGTTTCTCCCCCCCCCCCTTTTTGCTTTTTTAACTCTTTTTTTTAACAACACATTTCTACAATTTCGTAACGCATTCGTTAAACGAAACTCGTGTTTTCAATTAGCACTCGCAGGAAAATCGAAATATTCCGTTTAGCAACTTGCGAATTACTGATATATACAGTGTGCACAGGAAATCGTGATAAAAGTGAAGCGAGAGGAAAATTTTATGGCTAAAAATAAGACAAAAATCAAGAGTAACGAAATTACGTTGGACGCTTTGTTTTTACAAAAAAATGCATTTGAAAATCAATGATGTACGCGTGCACCTGACTGATGACTGGTGTTCCAGATTTTATTTCAAGCCGCTACTGTGACTTTTTTTCTACGCGATAGAACGTCACGACTTGTGTACTATCTGCAGGAACACGTGAACAGAGAAATAGTTGTTTCTAAAATAACTATATTTTATAGTTCATTATAAACTATAGAATTATCGAATTATAAAACTATACTCTATAGTTAATTATAGAAAAATATTTTGAGAACATCAAAAGTCTTCATCAATTGAAAGAAATAATTACCCTCAGTGTAGACAAAGCGAATGAAGCAATAAAATTAAGCTGAAATAATGACAACTTTATTTTATTGAAACTGTATAGTGAATGATATAATGATACAACATTGACGATTCTCACTAGTCCTCGTTAGACACTCCATTAGTATATGTATATAGGGTGTTAATTTTAAATCGAGTATCTGAATTATTTTCATTACTAACAAAAGTAAGAGAAGAATGACTAGATAGAATTTAAATGGTCATTTTTACAGTTTTTTTCAAAGTCATCTTGACAGTTTCCTTAAGGTTGTTAAAATTTTTTTTGTACATTAACGTCTATTTCTTATAGCGTGATATTGTGATCCGTGCCTAAACGAGTTTAACGACCTACATAGAATTTGTGGCCTTGAAAAAACTGTCCGGATGATCTCTACAGGAAATTATTTTCTCTTACCTTTCATAGTAACGAAAATAATTTAAATGTTCAATTTAAGTTTAATACTCTGTATACAGGATGTCCCACATGACTCTGCTACTTTTAATTAGTTAAATGAAGTTATTGTATTTCAGAGGTGAAAGTAGATTATGAGAATGAATATCATCTGATGGTCATATCTTTTGAGATTTTACAAATAGTGTTCGGATCGCGCAATTCTTATTACTTAATTGCCGAACCGTTACGCGATATGTTTCACACTTCGCGATATACTCGTGTGAAACTAAGATACTTGACTGAGGTATTGTGTATGACTCTAATGAATGTCTGTTTGTAAAATCTTTGCAGAATCCTGTTCTTTCTCAGTGTTTTAGCTTTTATAGGCTCGGTTATTTTGCTACTGGTTAGTTCGTTGTGTGTGAATTGTCTACGGTTAAGAGTGGGATATCGATCCTTCCAAAGGAAGAGGTTGTTGTTAAAACTACACATTAAATTTTTGGAATACGGAAGATCCTCAGACTTGCCACGTAATAAATTAATAGTTTGCTCTTGGTCGTAGGTCTCTCTACGGGGGGTATAAGTACGGTATCTTCGTCTGACGACCAAATGTGACTAAATAATTTTATAACCATTGTTAATGCTTGCGGTTTTTTATAAAAACTTTCGAGTCTTCTAGTATTTGCACGTAGTGTACTGATTTTAAATAACAACGGAGGAGCATCCAATGTAGGAATTGGGAACTTTATTACAAACTTTGTTGACCACATGACAACTAGACTTTTCTAAATCTGTGTTCTTGGTGAACTGTTATTTGTGTTCCCTTTGACTTATATTTCTATTCTGGCTGTATAATCTCGGGCCTTGTCCTCACTTGAGATAATCCTCCAAATCCTCACTTGAGGGGTAGATTCACGCTTATTGGTTAATGTTTTGCAATATTTATTATCAATCAACATGCCTAGTTTTCTCGCCAACTCCTTCCAGTGCACCCTTAGCGCGCCTTATCCTGGAAGAATAGGAGATATTTCCGAGGGGTGGGAAAATGTTTATAATAATTTGGGAAACTCCTCCGGGTGACTCGGCGATTAGCAAACCGTTACATACAAATGTACCCTTCGGAAACCCAAAGTTCTTGGCATGTTCTTAAGCTATTGAGCACAGAAGGCACGAACCGCTAAAAACTCTAATAAAGCAATTCTGTCGGCGTTCGCTAGGATGTACGTTAAAGCATGCAAATAATAAAGCAAATCCTAAACTCAAAAACAGCCTTTTTGTGCTGATCGTGCCATAAACTCTTACTATCTAATCTTAACAACGATAATCCACCAGACCGAAGATTCGTCACGTTTGTATTGCGATGCAACAAATAAGTAACGGGTTTTTTTAAATCTATATTTTTATGTACCATGAGAAAGTTGTGATATCGAAACGCATTCAATCAAGTATCGCAAACTTGAAATGATCTTGAACTGAAACTGTTGCGTCGTCGGTTTGAACAAATAGTATGTTCAGCTTCATTGAACGCTTGGTTTTCGCTGGTGCGATATTTCTCAGAGTCCCATTCGTCTCATAGAGTGTATGTTTAGTTTCGTTGAAGATTGTTTGAAAATTCTTTTTCTCAGATCCTCTATTTTGTACTTTCACTCTATTTATATAAAATTCCATAGTTCGGTTTTCCGATTTCGACGAATCAGAACCGTCCCTGCCCCTTGGACAGTCCTCCATGGGGCACGCGCAAGTCGCCAACCCTGGAAACTCCTGGCGGCGGGGGAGTCAGACCCAAGGGGTGAGCGGTCCTAACGGAGCTCTTGGTATATGTGTGTTAATGACTTTACGATACGTCAATTGCTATTGAGGGCGACCGGGTACCAGAAAGGCACATGGGGCACAGAAACGCAAAGTTTCCGCGATCATAAACACTTTCTGGAACTCGACCTCGGCTTACAATAAAAGGAATTTAACAAAGAGTTAGAAAATCAAGCATCCTCAAAAATAGTGTAGCGTACAACTAGTGTGCGCCAATAGAGACTAAGTTATACCTAAACCCGCGCCAATAGCAAATAACATTAGCACGCACCAATAGGGTGCAAGCACAATTAATATTAGTTACCTGATGCATATATTGAAAGGGCACTCTTCACGGTCCGCGCCCGGAAAAAGGGCGTATATAAGGACGCCCGAAAAAAGATAAAAACAGGTAGTTCAGAACAGCGAACTGAGGAAACTCAGTACTCGAGTTAAACTAAGCATTTACCAGCGAACTCTGTAAAGACGAATAAATCTTGTTCAACACAATATTACACGCTTACGATTGGTGTGTGGTTTGAGAAGCGACGAACCCACACATTGGTGACCCCGACGTGATCTTGTGGACGAGCAAGTAAAAGGATCTACGAAGACCAGGAAAGCAACATGGCCACGACCAGGGAAACGACCAGCACAGCTTCCGAGATCGCAAGAGTCGGTATACGTGTGCCTCCTTTCTTTCCTTCGAACCCGAACCTGTGGTTCGCACAACTGGAGGCGCAATTCAATCTGAACGGCATAACAGCGGATAACACCAGATACTGGTATGTCATGTCCAGCCTGGAAAGCAGGTATGCGGAAGAGGTGATGGACATCATCACAAACCCACCAGCGGACAACAAATACGGGACGCTGAAAAAGGAATTGACAACACGGTTATCGGTATCACAGGAGCAGAAAACCCGGCAGCTCCTGGAACATGAGGAAATGGGAGACCGAACACCGTCGCAATTTCTGCGACACCTTCGAGGGCTGGCCGGTGAAGCTATCCCGGACAGCCTACTGAAGACGCTGTGGACAGGAAGACTACCGAGGAGCCTGCACCCAATCCTTGCAACGCAGGCAGACGACGTCCCGCTCGATAAATTGGCCATCCTGGCGGATCGAGTGCACGAGGCGACCGCAGCCCCGCGGATCGCAAAGGTCGACGCAACGTCAGAGCTAGAGGAGTTGCGACAAGAACTAGCCGCAATGCGCCTGGAATTGAGCCGTGCACGCTCTCGTGAAAATCCACAAGAAAGAAGAAGGAGAAGCCGATCCCGCAGCCCGCGTTTCGATCAGAACGCCAAAATTTGCTGGTACCACTGGCGGTTCCGACAACGATCAACGCGGTGTACTCCACCCTGCAACTGGCAACAGCAGCAGGGAAACGAACGAGCCAGTCACTAAATACAGCGGTTGGTGACGGGCTAGTGACGCGCCGATTATTTGTAACGGACGTTACGTCGAAAACATCTTTTCTCGTGGACACTGGTGCAGACGTGTGTGTTTTTCCGCGTTCGCGAGTGCGTGAAAAACGCGAAAAGTGCACGTACAAACTATACGCCGCGAACGGATCCGTAATCTCGACATACGGAACGATTCTGCTAACGTTGGACCTGAGGCTACGCCGGGCATTTACGTGGCGTTTCGTAGTGGCCGATGTCGAGCACGCGATAATCGGAGTGGATTTCTTGGTGCACTATGGATTATTGGTGGACGCGCGGAACCAGCGCCTGGTGGACAATACCACGACGATGACCTTCCCAGGCCGCGCAGCAAACGACGCCGGACCTTCAATAAGGACGATCATCGAAACTACGCCGTATCACCAGCTCCTGGCCAAGTATCCGGACCTTTGCCGACCAACGGGGATCAGCCGAGAGGTCAAACATTCGACCCGCCACCACATCCAAACCACACCCGGCCCACCGGTCTTTTGCCGTCCGCGACGCCTCGCGTCGGACCGCTTCAAAGCAGCACGGGCCGAATTCCAAGAAATGCTCCACCAAAACATCATCCGTCCGTCGAAAAGTCCATGGGCCTCGGCGCTCCATATTGTACCAAAGAAGGATGAAGGCTCTCGACCGTGTGGTGATTACCGTGCACTAAACGCACGAACAGTGCCGGACAGGTATCCTATCCCACACATCGAGGACTTCACGCAGACACTGGCAAGGAAAACATTTTTTTCTACAATTGATTTGGTAAGAGCTTACTACCAAATCCCAGTGGCCGAGGAGGACATCGAAAAAACCGCGATAACCACCCCGTTCTGGTTGTACGAATTTCCGCGGATGCCCTTTGGGCTACGTAACGCTGCCCAAACCTTCCAGCGGTTTATCGACGAGGTCATAAGGGGCCTGGATTACGCGTACGCGTACCTAGACGACATCTTGGTAGCATCAGCCAACGAAAAAGAACACCGTGAGCACCTAGACACACTTTTCGCGCGACTCAATGAATACGGGATTCTGGTGAATTCCGCGAAGTGCGTGTTCGGGCAGAAAGAAGTGCGTTTTCTAGGGTACACAGTGAACCAACATGGAACGCGACCATTGAAGGACCGCGTCCAGGCTATATCGGAGTTTCCGCAACCTAAGAGCATCAGGGAACTTCGCCGTTTCCTCGGTATGATCAATTTCTATCGACGTTTCATACCGAGGGCGGCGACGCTGCAGAAGCCCCTGAACAAGCTCTTGGAAGGACCCAAGAGGAAGGGAGACTCCCCAATAGAGTGGACAGAGGCGGCAGAAACAGCCTTCAAACAGACCAAGACGGAACTAGCGGACGCGGTAATGTTGGTGCACCCCAGGGACAACGCAACACTGGCGATCACGGTGGACGCTTCGGAAGTTGCGATAGGCGCAACTCTCCAACAATACGTCGAGAACGAGTGGCAGCCGCTCGGCTTTTTCACTAAAAGCCTTTCCCCGCCGCAGCGTAAGTACAGCACATACGACAGGGAAATGTACGCTGCTTACGCTGCGACGAAACGGTTCAGGCACGCCGTGAAAGGACGAAGCCTCGTCCTCTTCACGGATCACAAGCCGCTTGCATTTGCCTTCTAACAGAAGCCCGACAAATGTTCGCCGCGACAGTTCCGCTAGCTGGACCTGATCGGCCAGTTTTCAACCGACATAAGGCACATTAGCGGAAAAGAAAACATCGCGGCGGACGCTTTGTCAAGGGTGGAAGCAGTGTCAGCGGCAATCCAATACGAGGAAATTATGGCAGCCCAGAAGAGCGACGAAGAATTGAAGATCCTCCTACGTTCGCAAGACCACTCGCTGCAAATGCAGAGAATAACATGGCCGGACAAGGAGGAAGGGATTTTCTGTGACGTCGCGCATGGAAGAGCTCGCCCATATATTCCTAGCGGCCTGAGGAAGAAAGCATTCGACAGCCTCCACGGTTTATCGCACCCTGGAGTCCGGACAACGAAGAAGCTCGTCACTGGAAAGTTCGTTTGGCCGACGGTTACAAAAGACTGCGTAACCTGGGCAAGATCGTGCGTGCCATGCCAACGGGCAAAAGTGACGAGACATGTGATACTACCACCGGGAAAGTTTGACATACCAAGCGAACGCTTCGAACACATCCACGTGGATATAGTCGGACCGTTACCCATCTCACAGGGGTTCCGCTATTGGCTTTCGTGCGTGGATCGGTATACACGGTGGCCAGAGGCGATCCCGATGGAAGAGGCAACGGCGGAAAGCGTGGCACGAGCTTTGGTAAGCGGCTGGATTGCGTGATACGGTGTGCCGAAGAAAATCACAACAGACCAGGGGAGGCAGTTCGAGTCGCAGCTGTTCAAGGAGCTAACGCATCTAACAGGTACGACTCACCTCACAACAACGGCATACCATCCCGCAGCAAACGGCATGGTAGAAAGAATACACCGGCAGATTAAGGCAGCCATAAAATGCCACGAAACAAACTCATGGGCAGAAATTTTGCCTATCGTCCTTCTTGGAATTAGGACGGCCTGGAAGGAAGACCTAGGCACAACCCCGTCACAGATGCTGTATGGAGCGAACATCCGACTGCCAGGGGAGTTCTTTAAACCCAACACGGCAGCAACGGCTTCGTCCAGCTTCGTGACGCAGCTGAGACGGGAAATGAAACTTCTCCAGCCAACGCCAGGAAGTCGCCACGGTACACGAAACACCTTCGTGTACAAAGAACTCAACACCAGTCCGTACGTGTTCTTACGACACGACGCAACGCGAACGCCATTACAACCCACGTACGATGGACCATACGAAGTTCTCGAACGTGGAAGCAGGACGTTCATCATTAAGGTGAAGGACAAGGCGACAAGGGTCACGGTCGAGCGTCTCAAACCAGCTCACATTCTGAATGAAGACAGGGTGGAGGAGACGGACAGACCAGAGTCAACCGAGGACATCATCGGCATCTCGAGTCCAGCGACCGATCTTCCCATAGGACCAGGAGCGACGGAAGAACCGCCGGTAATACAGGCACCAGCACCAAACGAAAGCCGGCAAAATAGAGACACTTCCCATAGTGCGCGTCCGCGCAGACAAGTGCGTTTTCCGGACAGATACCAGGCCGGATATAATTAGCATGTAACGTAAAATATTCAGAACTTAACTTCCTCGCTACAAGAATGTACATATCGTTAGCACTGGCGAGGGAGTGATGCAGCGTACAACTAGTGCGCGCCAATAGAGACTAAGTTATACCTAAACCTGCTCCAATAGCAAATAACATTAGTACGCACCAATAGGGTGCAAGCACAATTAATATTAGTTACCTGATGCATATATTGAAAGGGCACTCTTCACGGTCCGCGCCCGGAAAAAGGGCGTATATAAGGACGCCCGAAAAAAGGTAAAAACAGGTAGTTCAGAACAGCGAACTGAGGAAACTCAGTACTCGAGTTAAACTAAGAATTTACCAGCGAACTCTGTAAAGACGAATAAATCTTGTTCAACACAATATTACACGCTTACGATTGGTGTGTGGTTTGAGAAGCGACGAACCCACAATAGCATAGATGAATCACCCGTAGCATAAAGTCGCGTCCTAACGGTTAGCTTTAGCAACAGAACCTGTTAGCAACAGAAACTTTTGGCCTAATAAATATTATATATTCTTTGTCTGATAAGTTTTACGCCGAAGTGTATTGAGTTGGATAAAGAATATTTTAAGCACATATTACAATGATGTTATAGGGTGCATGTCACGGGTAGTGGTATCCGTATGGGGGCGTTCGGTTGCGTAGCTCCAATTGGATTCACTCACTCCACTATTACCCGCCAAATTAATTTTAGATAACTATTTCGAACGAGTGGTAGAGCACGATGTACGAATGCTCTACCGTTGAATACCCGTAAGCTGGACTCGACGAATGAATTGTGTCATAAAAACGGTTGACACTGCGGACCGTGAGGATAAAAAAAGATATTCGAAATCGTCTCGAACGATCGACGACTTTGAATACGTTTGCAGGATGACTTAAAATGATTGCTCCGACTTCGAATGAGCGACTCTGTTACTCGACTCTTAAAAAACGACCAATTCGAACGACTTGTAAGGAACAACTCCCTTGATTGACCTTTAAAAGACGACTGCTTCGAAGGACTCCTGAAAGACGACTGACTTGCTAGCAGCTCGATCGCTCGCTGCTAAAAATTGCAACACGCTGATTGGTCACCCTCCGAAAATTGATAATTACCAATCAACGTGTTTGACAGATATTACATCATTTTTCTATCGCGCCCTTAACGTACTTGTTCTGGAAAACGGGGCGTTACCTGCTCAGACGCGCGATGTGCCGATGAATTTGATAACGGCGCAGAATTTCCACCGAGTCTTACTCTAACGGTTCTTGCAACGGTCGAAACGCTGAATAGAATGGACCCTTAGGAAACTTTCGGTTTTATGACACGTCCTCGGCTATTGAAAATAAAAATTTAACTTTACGGTTGTTAAAAAGATTAATTTCTCCCGGCGAGAAGTACGTGAAAAAATTTAACAATAGCTAATGTGTTCTATAAAATAACCTTTCTTCGGGATCGTGTCATAAACTGCGCCGTTCGAAAAGAAACGAATGGTTTGTTCCGTTACGGACGGAACATAAATCATGATTAAGATGCTTATTTTGTTAATACAGTTCATTCAGTGTGGCCTACCACTTTAATCACTTACTCGTGTGATTTTCATTTACCAAATCATTTCAAAATCATGATATGAAAAATGGTTGAATATGTTTCGATATCACCTTTTTAATAGTAAATAAAAAAGGAAAGTATAGATTATTACACTTAAAAAAATTTAATTTTCAGAAACTCAGAAAATATGATATGGAGATATCTTTCACTTTCATAGCTTAATTTCTTCCCTGAAATACAGTAACGTTTTCTCGAAACATTTATTTTTTGTATCGTGACAAATAAAAGCGTAATGAAGGGTTGCAAATTTAGTCGGAACACCTTGTATGTAACTTTTAGCCTGTGTTTTATCGACCCTTGCATTTAAGATACCAGATTAGGCAGTGTTACTGACAAGTTTACTGAGAGATCCAGAACGAAACGCATTTTTCCTTTTCCGCTTGTACTTTCTTTAATCATATTTCCTCCTTCTATAATGAACGGTCATAAAACTTGTATTAATCTCTCAAAGGAAGTTAATGTAAGTTTGATATTAAAAAGAGAAGAAGAAGAAATGAAAAGAAAAATATTGCTCGGACTTTGTTTGATTAACAGAGAAGCGGACATGCTTGGACTATTACTCAGCCGCGGACATCGTATCAGACCTCTAAATACGCTACTAACTTCATATGTAAATTAAAGACACTCAACTAACAGTCGATCCGTATCACCACGCATAGATAAGCTTTTTTACATTATGTTAATTAGAAATTGCATGTAATAATAAAAAAAAAAAAAGATATTAGACTATTCATTAGTATAATAATCTTTAAAATAATCTATACATAGTGGCACATGCCAAAATAAAAACAAAAAATCTTTATTTGATTTCGAATTTTTTGAGAAATAACCTATGAGGATAATTTAAATAAGCATATTCTATAGAATTAACATATCGCTGTGTAGTGCTCAAATCTATAATAGAAATATTTATATATGTCTATACACCTTATTGTTATAAAACTAATCAAACACTATTATAAAATATAACTTTGTTCTAAAACAATAGAAAATTTTTGCCAACTTTTTTCTCATCGAAATGATCTACTGATTAATGCAGAAACACTCATCAAAACAAACAAAACGTATCATAGTTATAGTTATATATACAATAGTTCATTTCTTATGTATATGATGAACATATGATCTTATTTAATCATACTACTTATGATATTTTAATATTATATGCTTAAAATAATAAAAATTTTGGTGGCTTCCAGCGACTCCGTGGCTTCCAGTTGACAAATTTTCGTGACAGTCAACGTTTCCAAAAGGTGAAACTTGTTAAAAACCTTCGAATCAAGACGATGTATTTAATGGAAAGTGAACATCGACACGAGTAGATTATTACACGCTTAGTGAAAGTGATAATCATCATGCACGAATTATTCCGCTTGTACTAAATGCAAATGGGTTAACAAAGAAAAAAAAATGAAAAGAAAAATATTACTCAATTTTTGTTTGCATAACAGATACATATTAATACACGTAAATAATTGTTACTATAAATGCTATTAATAAATTACGAATGATATTGAAAATAATGAAAAAGTTGCAGTCAGTTGACCATTAATTGTGAATGTGTGAAACTACGAACACGAGCGTTAAAAAGTTAAATTATAAAGTCAAATCAAATTCTCTTCTATATCACGAAAAGATTAGCTGCGTCGAACGAACTGGGAGTTCGTACCGCCTCTAAGATTATCACCGATCAGATAATCCTATTTCGGAAATTGATAAACGAAAGAAGATTACAACCCCACAGTAGAAATAATAAAAAGTAAATAAATCGAAATAAAGCTTCAATGTACTTTTCAATATCAGTGAGGTGTAAAGAAACATAAGCTCCTTTTGCTTCACCTCAGCTTTATTACAACAAACTGAATAACCAAAGTGGCACATCAAATGTAAAAGTTAATAATTTAAATTTAAAATATACCCCTTGCTGCATAATGATGAGTCACATTGGTAAAGATTATGATCAAGGTGTGACAAAAGAAATATATGCCTATCATATTTGTATTTTTGTTTTAATTTCAGTTTAAATTTAAAATAGACGATTTCTAAATCAAAATTGTATATAATAGTTTAACTTCCTTTGTTTAACGTTGCACTGGAGCAATGAACATTTGAGACTAACATTTTTAACGACTAAATATTCTACTGTAGACGTTAAAAAAAGAATCAAAATTTTTTTGTTACATTTTCTTAACCCTTTGGCTGCGGCGCGTTCCAACTCAGAACCATAAAATTATACGGTACTACATTTACGCGTATGTCACTGGGACTCGCAGGATCTTATATTGTTATAGCAGTTGCAAAAATTGAAACTAAAAAACGCATTGTAGCCACACGACAATATCGAAATTGTTGTTCAATGTTCGTTTGGATGCGGTTGCTATGCGTGATTTAACACCTTTCATATAGATTGAAAAATCTATGGAAGCTACATATACGCCTTTCGTATACAGGATATTTTAGAACATGTGGGTAAACTTTTACCGATAAATTCAGCACACTAAAATAAGAGAAAAAATTTGTACAAAAGCCCGATATCACTTTGTTTCCGAGATACAACCGAATTTCCGTTTACCAATTGTTCTTTTGATAAACCAAGTTCTTCATTCAACTGTTTGCAAATGACGTTTGATATATTGTGCATGATCTTATAAACGCGCTACAACACTCTGTACTGTGTATACATTTCTTTTTGTACTGATTCTAAATCTGTTAAGTTGTAGAATTACGCGTATTAAATGAATTGATCACGTTTATTAATTATCAGGGAACTTTAAACGAGTCAAAATCTTAATAATAAGACGTCTAGAAGCTTATATTCAACCCAAAGTAGTCGTTTCAAATAATTTCTGTAAAATCACGTAAGCAATTGTGATAATACAAAATAAATCTCGGAAACAAGGTGATATCGGGCATATGTTTATGTTACCTTTTTTTTCTTATTTCAGTGTACTAAATTCACAACCAAAGCTATGTCTACATGTTTTAAAACACCATGTATATTGATGAATATGAGAGAGTGTATGTATACGCCTTTAACCTATTAGGTACGGCTGAATTCTGCGCGAGGTTATTTTCCTGGACGGCAGTCTGACGCGAAGTAAGTTTAAAAAAAAATTTTTTTGGAACGATACAGCACTGTCTGACGGACGGCATTGGAATGGAGTATTTGATGATTAAATTATAATTTTTCTTGAAAATATATTGTACATCCTTTAACTTTAACAATTCACTTTAATAGTGAATAATACAATTGGGTATGATATATTTTAAAACATGGTACGACACATAGACCCACGTCACAATCTTCACACTCATAGCTAGATCTTCGTCTTATATCGTTTTTTATGAACATATGATACAATTTCGTAACGATATCCGCGAAAGCCACTATAGTGGCGTGTCGTATCTAAAAGGTTAACTGTCAAAAGATTAAAAGATATTCTTCAAGAAATGTATATGCAAAGCTTCATAACTGAACGCTTAGAATTAAAGGAGTTATACATATATAGGTGTAAGAGCATTGAATGAAGGGACGGGCCTGGTTTATGGCACAGCGAGTAGACGAAGCCCAGACCTGCCATAAACCTAGGCTCGGTCCCGACATTTGTCGCCCACTTGACGGCTAAGACCAAGCGGCCAGGGTCCGAGAAGGACCCGGCCACGTGCGCCCCTTGCTCGCGCCGCGCGGGCGAAGCCTCGGGAAAGGCCTACATCTTGTGAGGTTTTCTCGGGGTGTAAGAGAGGGACGCCTAGGATAAAGGAATGGGCAAGAAGGCCCGAACATTATTATTGAAAAGGTTTTTGAAAAAAGTAGTCGTGATAGAAGAGAATAAGTTGTTTTTTTTTTAAATAAAACCTTACATAGGTGTTTAATGGATGTGACGATTACGAAATGAAAACAAAAATAAAATGTAAAGAAGTGTATTAATGACAAAGAGCCGGGAAAATTAACAGACAAAATAATCGACAGTCTGCAAAAAAGAAGAAATCAGCTTAGTATAACTTCTTTGAACAAGACGGAAATCTTCTATATGGTCCTGAGCTAACAAATTAGTCTTAAGTATAAAACTTATTATTGTAACAGCCTGAAAAACTTTAAACGCATTTTTCTCGATATTTTCTATATCAAAATGGCTTCCATAATATCTTAACATCTGCCGGACCGATTAGTTTTAAATTTTGCATACACCTTCAGTACATATATATATGTCATTATAACTTATACCAGAATTATTTTGAGATCTCCTTTTCTTATTTTTTTAATCCGCTATGTGTAGGAGCAACATCAAAATCTATAATTAAACTTCAACGTACCACCATTTTTTCAGCTATCGATTTTTTCTTTTCATTTTGCTATAGAGAAACTCGTCCTAATTAAGAATCATTTTGGTTTTTTCTATTTCATATGAGCACAATTACTGGAATTACAGAAGCCATGGGAAGACTTTCTTTTAACGAATGCACTGTTACAAATTTTAATTACTTTTTCCTGATAAAATTTGAAAATGCTACTGAAATATGAATAAATGTGTGAACGAAATTTTGACAGGAAAAGTCGCGTAATTACTCTACAAAAAAATACAAAATATCATCAAAAAGAAGGTGCTCTACGGTAGAATATACTATTTTAATTGTTGATGCGGTAATTATCAACGTTTTAACGGTACAATCAATAACCATGGTAGAGAAATTGGGTTCAATGAAGATGTGCACGAATTTTATATGAATACAACAGAAAGACCAGAAATAGAAATAAACAAGATTGAGAAACTGCCGAATAAGGAAAATTTAAGTAGGATGATTCGATAAACAAAAGCGTGACTCTCGAAAAACAAAAGAACAGAAAGTGAAAATTTGAAATGGTTGAAAAGAGAAAGTTCGATTGTACGTGGAAAAAAGGTCTCAAGCAGTTTTTTGGTAAAGTCGCGTTACCAGTGGTGTAACCACTACAATAAAGTTTAATCCAGTTTCTTCGTAATGCAATATCCTTCATTTTATTATACACTCCGTCTTACATCATAAAGGGAGTATAAAATTAGAATGAAATTTCTAGCGTACCTACAATGTCGTCGGTTCGAGAATTAAGCAGTCGGACCGACACCGAATGAATTCGTTCCAGCAAATGAAATACAATTATGCATTCGTCATGCAGAACCACAGGGAACGCGATTGTAATTTCGGATAGGTCATATCGATTTGGTGTAGCTAGTTGAAATTTAATTACACGTACGGTTTCATAAGAAGGGATTCATCGTTGAATGATGTCGTGAATTACGTCAACGCCAGGATATTTATGAGATGGAACGATAGCGTGAAATTAATGAATTTTAACGCCGATGTAGAGTTGAACTTGGTAAAATCTCGAACTATATTTTAAATGTTTTTCACGCACCTATTTCGAGATAGGTAAATATCATTTTTGTTATATCTTGGATGTCAATGTTCATACTTTTACAGAGCAATAAAATCATGAAAAATATGTTTTAAAACGTATTGTTTTATTATATGTATACGTATGTTTTATACGTATTACACCTGTTTATATGTATTGGAATATTTATACACTGTATGTGAAGTGCACTGAAATCTAGTGAATATCTAATGAATTCTACTGAAATCTATTGAATTCTGCTGTAACCTATCAAATTCTACGAAAATCCACTGAATTTTATTAAAAAATAATTGTGTTCTACCAATGTCTATTGAAATCTGCTGAAATTTACGGAAATCTAGTAAAATCAACTGAAATTTACATTAAATTTTAGTCAAACTTACTGAAATTTTCTGAATTTCTATTAAACTCTATTTTACTAATGTTTATTCGAATCTTTTGAAACCTGCAAAAATCTAGTAACATCTATCGAAATTTATTAAATTGTACTAAAATCGATCGAAATCTATTGAATTTCACCTAATCAGGTCCTCCGTTTTGTAAATAATTACCAATAACTGTGTCGGACGGTCGATCTGCATGTTGTCTCCAAGTGTAAAGCTCTTCGATTATTTAAGTAATCGTTAAGTAATTTTCTAGCAGTACTTCTACAAATGCTTGACTTTTTTTCAAGACCAAATGATAATTTTATTAGGGAACACCACAGTAGGAAATTTCATAGTGGAAAACTTAGATATATGTACGAAAGTTTAATGGTCATCTGGTTGGAAAATCGACGAAGAAAAGTATTACTAAGCGAATACTTCGTATAACAAACATTTCCCGCAGGTACGAATATTTCATTCCGTTTTACGAAAGAATGGAATATACTATTGCATCGTTAAGGACGTTTCGCATTGCTAGTGAAATGTCGGAATTTACGAATCTAGTTTCCACCGGTACATATTGAAACATAATATCAGCAGTGTTTAGGGACGCAACAAAGTTAAAACGAAGGTGGGTAATTTCCATAGTCATGTCTCGCTGTGTACATAATATGACTGTTTAAAATCCGACTTTAATTATCTCGTTAATGCTGAACGTTGGGTACATGTGTGCCAGCAGCGACCATTGCCGCCAAGTACTACTGTTAGAATACAGTTGAGAGTAATTACCACTGTATTATCATGAAATCTCTTGTACGTTGTCTTTAAACGTGGACTGATCTTTAAGGAACTAAACGGTTAAATATAATGGATTCTATTATGTAGCAGAAAAATTTCGTGCGGCTTTATAGTAGAAAATTCGTGTAATCTGAACTCTATTGAAACACAATTTTACTTAATAAAGTAACTACCACTTATTTTTATAACTTTTTCCTAATATTCTATAAACTGATAGATTTCAGTAGTATAAAAGTCTTTAGTTCTATGTGCAAAGAATAAATTAACTCCACTGTTGAGCTTGGTATCGTTTTTAATGTGTTTATTTGCAAAAATGCTGGATATTGACAAACATAAATGATGAACCACAAGCAGACAATTCTAGACTATAAGGAAGATGTAATAAAACTACCCATTCGACATCCTTTATTTTTTGACAAGTCAGAGAATTAGTACGTGGCCCTGTCGTGAGAAATAAACACACCTTTTACGTTAACTAATGCTAGTTGAATATTTACGAATTTAGAATGCGCTTCAGTGAACAATTAAATAAATAAAATCTTCCACTGGCACCAACCTTGTATATCAGGTATTGCGAATTGGTACTGTAAGAAATTGGTTTAAGCTTATCGTTGGCAGAAAAACCACACGAACATTTTCCAGTACCTAATATTTTTCACTTTATCAACTATTTTACAGTTGCTAGTTTTAATTATTTCTTTTGTTTAATCACTTCGAGCACACTGACACGTGTGTGTGTGTACGTGCGTTTCGTTTCTTTTAGAAAATTTCAATATTTGTTACGGAAAGATATAAAAGTATACTAAATATAATCCCCTGACAGAAAAACAGTGTAAAATTGTTATCGATTTGACAGCCGCTATAACAATATTTGTAACATAAAACATTATTTCATACAAGTCTAACGTATATTAAAATAAAGTAAATTGACAAAATAAATAATAATATATAAATTCATAAGTATGTATTATTTCTTCGTTTCGAAATACAACTTTTCGTTTGGAAAAACGTTCAAAGTGCAAAGAGTTCAAATATAACTACACAAAAAATTAAATCATTTTTCTTTAAGCTTAGAAAAATCGTCTCTGAAGAGGTTAAAAACTTCAAACGTTTAGAACAAAGGTTAGAAACCTTTTCCGCTAAAAACAGCGCACTGAATAATTGACTTATGACAAAGATCACTTTACTTTTATTTTATTGGAGAGAAAGTTATATACTTAAATTTACATCCAATATATTGCATTCAACACAGTACAACACTAGTTCGCCCTCAATTTTATTAATAGTTCTCCTTAGTTCGAGTCCATAATTTTCTCCGATTCTCTGTCCACTGTTTTAAAAACTTGAAACCTGAAGCAAACCACGGAAATATACATAGTAATTCAGGAATTATACGATAAATTAGAAAACCCTGGTAAGTTAATAACTACAACCTGGGTTTCCTTCTCATAAGGATATTTATGGGAATGTTATGGCTAATTTTTAGGGTTAAGTGTCTATAGGAGTCTATAAGGAGCTTTCTGTTACCGCCTTTTTGCCTTAACTTAATCATTAATTTCATCCTTCGTGCAATTCCATATTTACAATTTCATAAACTTAAAATTTTGAAATTTGTGAAAATAATTTGACAAATTTTGCAACTAAGGATTGAAATGAGGTGGCCGATTATAGTCATTCAGACTTTGTGAAAATTTTCACGTGATGTGCCCACCAATATAAAGTCGAAGGACGAACACAACAATGTACAATTCTTAATTAAGCAGATCTATATTGATCTAGGTGCCGACACACCGGGACGAATAATAAATACGGCGATGTTTTTTCGGTATGTTACACGTCAACTTAATGATGAGCAGCAGATTTTATTGTTTAATTGATAAGTTATCGATACGTGGAAATAATCATGTATAGATCGATTCGTTAGATGATCACAATTAACACTTGAATTGTTGCGACTGTGGACCACATGGAAATCGCTAGTTGGTGTTAGGTAAAAGTTGTATCGAGTCCATTGACTCAGTAGACTCTACTGTTGAATCTCTTTTCTTGGAAAATAGAGAAATGTTCAAGAAATTATAGATGCAAAATCCGCAGGGACGAAATGTTAGTATATGTAGTGCAAACAATTTTTAGTAATTTGTGGGTGTTTTGCAATACTTCTTATGTTTCATTAAAACCGTAAAAATATTTTTCATAATGGAAGAAAGGGTTTCATTTGTAGTCTATTTTCAATTCTATTCTTGTTTAAACTTCAAATAAGCGATATACAATTTCAAAGTGACCATAATCATTTAATCAACTACCATAAATAACTTAGCGTTTAAACAACAGGTAAGCGTAGCACAGTTCTTGAATAAAATATACACTTATTGCGTGCACAATATAGTTATACTTGTGGACTTTTTGTAAGCAAGAAATAGAGAAATGTGGTTAACCAATGCATATCTCGAAATAGATATTAACCATTTTTGCTAGAACTCGATGTCTCTTTACGACCATTCTCTGCAGTAAATATTGTATAACAATTTCTTACAACAATTTGAATTTCCTCATCGACTCGACGTATACATCTCATGTCAGTGTAATTTCTAAATAGCCCCAACTCTGAAATGTTTTCTATAAGTAGGAAGCATAAAATGGTTCACAAGCTTCTAGTATTCTAACATTTCACCTGCCAATTTATTCGTTCGAGGCAAGAATGCGTTGAATTCGTACAATGTGTTTGTTTCTATAGGTTTTTTCCTTGACATGCATGCGTTTGCCTTTATGCACCTCCGTGCTGCATTTGCATCGCAAAAACGTAACTCTACCGCATAGCTACACGCTTTGCTAGCTACCGCATAGCTTTGTTTCTTCTGTAGTATACATGCGCATATCACCGAAAGTACTATTGGTGTACGTATGTATTTATTTATTATGTGACAATTACTGTATACAGTGTGAGTATACGTAGATAACGAGATATCGAAATTCTAACGAGCATATTGTTTGACCACCTATAACAATGCATGTGTGAACCAGAACTTCGTTGTAAGTCGAGAATGAAACAATTCCTAAAGTATAATATATAATACAAGATGATCTTAAAATCGAGGAACATGCAAAAACAACACGAAAAATAAAAGAATAATATTTTTGCATTTAACCCTTTGAGGTAGGTGAAAAACGCCAACTCCTTTTGTTTACCTCAATTTATTAACATGTAAGAGTTGTCTAAAACACGTAGCTTCGGTGCGTGTGATCACAGAGAAAAAACTGGCCTTATGTGTAAGAGCGCGAGGTTATTGTAGGGAACAGAAGGCAGAAGGACAAATGTAGAGGTAGACGAGGATAAAAGTGACTGTAAAGAAAAATTTGTGGAAAACAGAGCCGCTCGCCCTCGTGCAAACCTGGATGTCACATGTGTGCACCCTAGGCTACTCGAAAGCGAAGGTGAGATTCTTAAAGGTGGAAAGATAAAAGAGCGGAAACTGGAGATTTCCAGAAGTTGGAAAAGAGAACGTTTGCACGTGAATAGCAAAGGAAAATGTTCTTTTGTGAGGTCGCATTGATAGTGGCGTAACTGCCACATCTCAAATTAACACTGTTCAAATTTTTATTACATTCATGTTGTTCAGGTCAATATGATTTCGAAGGTAAAATTATATAAGGCATATAATTTTATATATAGTTAATTTAATATTTTGTATTGTCAAACAAAATACAATGGAAGAGTTCGTTTCATGACTTGTTGACCCCTATAGGCGCTTTCTATTACCACCCTTTCGCCTTAATTTCATCCTTCTCGCACTTTCGTATTAATTTAACGAAATAAATTTTTAAATTTTCAGTTTGTAAAAACAGTTTGACAAACTTTGCGGCTGAGAATTAAACATCTACCTTTCGCCTCGCACGTTACCTACTCAAATTTGCGGTAACGAAAGGGTTAAATCCACGTATACTGAGTATCAGCACCAAAATACACATTATACTGTTAAAATATAATCGTCTGCTTTAAATAAATGTCTGCTTTTTCTAACATTCCGTCAAATGGACGGAACATAAAACTTCTGTTAAGGCGTATCCTGTAACAGGGTTTATGGCACCAACCGAGTGGTCACGCGTTGCAGGCAATGGCTTTGTTAGAAGTAAACAAAGAGCGTTTACTGCGTTGCCTGCAATCAGCTCTAGGACCCCGGATGTCATAAATCTTGGAATCTCCAAAGGGTTAAAGTGAAAGTGGCTTCGCGTCCTCAGCTGTGGGCCACTTGGAGATGACGAAATCCAGGCCCCGCGGAGGTTCCACAGGATTCCAAGAAACCATCCACCCAACACCCTCTCCGGTCATTGTGTACCCCTCCCTAAGTCAGCGCGCTAAGGGCGAACTGGAAGGAGGTACAAATGCACTGGAGCAAAGCTGATTGGCAAAGAACATATTCTGGAAGGGTCAATCAGCTTTTTTGTCGTTTTGCAGAGTCTCCGCATCACCGGGACCACGGAGACTCCGCAGATACCTTTGAATCACCGAACAAGAAACATTGTAAATAGCTGCACCGCGCAAATATCAACCGGAGTTTCAAATTAGAGAAAATACAGTCCACTTGCAATCCAGTAAAATTATTAGTCGGCACATTACGTGCAAATTTTAACGGGCCCTTGAAAACGAGCTAACGATCAAGGCCCTAACAACTTCGATTTCGAAAAAAAGAATATCAATTTAAAATTAATAATTAGAAAAATTAAATATACGAGGATAAGAGCAAATAAAACAGAATATAACCAAGAGTACAAGGAAAAGTATAAGAAAACTATAAAAGTTTTAATTGACTGTGATCGCAATCATTTAATAAATTACTATTCCTATATTAATTATTCAGCTTTTTATTTCATTGATTTTTTACCATTACGTCAAATGGACACCGAGGGACATATTAAGATGTAAAAGTGAGGGACGGATAAGAATTAATTTGAATGGTTTTATAAATAAGGATAAGATTAGTACTTTCCAAGAATAATTTTATTAACGTAACAAGTGTTTGAAATGTTGACTGTGTTACTGTACATACAACTATGCTCTTTGAACTAAATCATTATATACTTCTTATAGTGAAACATGTATATTTGTTAAATGTTAGCTTTTAATATACTTCAACGGTGTTATTGTTCTTCGAGTATATTTTCAATTTACTAAAAGCCCCAAAAATGGCAATAACAGGAAGTAAATCGTAGCATTGTTTATGAGTTATGTTTGCATATAGAATAACGACACGGCTGGTTGCGCTACGATTTTTGGGATACCTTGTATACACACATGCCTGGATAACAGGAAAAATAAATTTTTATTTCTTATAAATCGATGCATATTCCGGGTAACGTTTGCACTACATAGACGCGTCTGTTGTTATCTTTTCTGCTTTCACAAACATAGGAATTGAAATAACAATGTTGTTTTATCGTATAGAAGCGGTGAATAAATATCGGTCCCGTGTATATACTACGTGTAAAAATCAAATTTGTAAAGTACTCGTTCAGAAATTTAGAAAGAAATTTTTCATTTGGCAAAACTTACGATTAAGTAGTGTAATAAAATGTTCTAGAAAGTAAGTAACATGTGTAAATATTAAAAACAATTAGAAGCATGTTAGAAAGCGTCTAGAGGTCAGAGCGCGATCTCTTCTGTTCTCTTTGCTTGAAGTCTTAGCCGAATCTGATCTCCTGCAAGCTAGTGGAAATGAGCTTTTTGTTCAAAGCTTTCCTTTCCACCAATTTGAAGAAGGATTGTTCTAAGGAGAGAACAAAAGATAGGCGCGAATTGGAAAGACCGGACCTTTCGTTTTCTGCAAATTGGCGGTCCTTTTTTTCGCACAATTTTTTATCTATGTAGAAAGTGAAACTTTCACCGAGTGGCTGCCATATGATTGATATAATATAACTAACCAGCTATTTGCGATTGAACATCGCCAAGTTAGCAATCTTTGAGTGCCTAACGATTCTAACGCACCAGCAAGGTTTTGTAAATCTTTCTGCTGGTACTTGTCAAAAATAGCGTGTTACACTACGGTAGAACATAAGCCTAAGGAACCCACTCGATGTTCCCAACCAAATAAGATGGTTTTCGATAGAAGTCGACAAACAATTGTAGGGTGTGAGATATCCAGTGAGGTGGAACCGCATAATGTTTGTATTGAGTGTCACTAAAGAGTATCTGAATCGGGTAAGTTGAAGGGCGTATAGTATAAGACCACAGTTTATAATAACAAATCTGACATTATTTCTACCAAACAAAAAAAAGTATCACTTATTAATATCACCTATACAATTTTTATAAATTCTAAATAAAATATTAAACGCAGTCGTTACAAATTAAAGTCTTAAGGCTTTCACGGTCCGACATTATACAGTTCTTACTGTTGAAGCTTTCACGTTTAAGCCGTACCCTTATGGAATTATTTTCCCAACATTTCGCTAGCATTGTAAGTAGCTTCATGAGGAAGTCTGAAGACACACTAATACTGGTGTATACATTATGTTACTCCACTAATATAGCAGAACTAGCTCATATGCCGCTCTTTTTAATTGGTCAGCAGAATAATTAATACTTTTACTGCCAATTTACTACATCACACAAATTCGCCCCACCTAACCATAGAAAAAAGCGTGCTAAGGGTACACTGGAAGGATGGTCCCGATAAATGACACGTTGATTGGTAATTAGCATCCTTTGTTGCAACCAATCAACGTGTTATTCCTTTTTGGCAGTGATAGAGTGGTTGCTGAAGAGGGAATCTCGTAGACATCGATCGAAGCAGTCTGTCTGTAGATACGACTACATAAAAATCTATTTAAATTTAGTATTGTTAATAGTGTTGTTAATAGTGTTGTTTAGTGTGTTAAATTTAGTTCATGGAAATAAGGAAATTATAGAAGGAGATTGGGAATAGAATAAATAACAGTTTCACAACTGTAAGAAATACTACTAAAAAATTTATAAGTGTAGGTACAATAGAGAATAAGACTGGTCGAGAAAAGAAAAGGTTGCTAAATTCACGTAAAAAATGATATATTGTTCGAAAAGTCAAAGAGGACCTAAAAATAAATGCACCGAAAATTAATTATTTTTTAAAAATTTTCTGGTAAAATTATTTCAAATGAAACAGTCCGAAAGTGTTACCAGAAAATTCGTATAATGGTCATGTAGCCAGAAGAAAGCCGTATGTAAGTGCCATATGCCGAGGAAAATATTTAAAATTCGCCAAAAAGTATATTTCTAAACCTATTGAATTTTTGAGAAACGTGATATTTTGCGATAAAAGTAAATTCAATATTTGGGGTCCAGAAAGTGTGGAGAAAATCAACCGAAGAGATGCACCGAATATATTAAGACGTAATAAAAAATAATTTAAAAGAAACTGCTGAAAAAATGGGCATTTTAAATACGTTTCAGTTTTATCAAGATGATGACTTCAAACGTAAATAAAACTCATTCAAGAATGGTTATTTTATAATTACCCAAAAGTTATAAATACATTATTTCAGCCACCGGACTTATATCTGATTGAGATTGTGCGGGATAGGCTTGATAACAAAATAAAAAAACATTCGATTACTAACATAACAGATTTGCAAAATAAATTGATAGAAGAATGGTGTAACACTGAAGAATATTATTTAAAAAAATTAATAGTATCGATGATGGAAAGCCTTGCAGCTGTAATAAAACAGCAGGGATACCCTACGAAATATTAGTTGATAATAATCAAATAACATTATTAAGTTATACTATGTATGCAAACAATTTTGTGACCTAATTTAACGCAAGGAATTGTTACACTTCGATTTTTCATATCTATAAATAATAATATTGTTGTTTTTTTAATAGTTTTATCAGTACATTGTTATATATTATTTTTTAAATAAAAAGTATGGGAAGTTCTTTCATTATCATTTTATTTTTCACATTCCTATCAATCTTCCGCATGTACCAACAATATTGTGTCTCATACTTTGATCTTGCAGTTTCAACATTAAAATATTTCTTTTAATGTTATATTGCTTCTCACGGGCGATTCATCCCAGTAATAACAAAAAAACGGACGTTTTCCAAATCAGTTTGGGAAGCAGAGATTAATTCATTCGTGTATTGCTTTTTGCGCAGTATTCAGCGAGAATACCTCGACGGAAAGAACGCTCGTAGCGAAACGGTTAATTTGGCGGGTGATAGGTAGTATATAATTACACATCCGAAAATCGCGCAAGCGTGCTCTACCATATGTTGTTCCTAAGACACGGAAAGGGATACCAGGGATGAATATAAACAAATGAAGATTGGTCCTCGTGAGAAATTGGCAAGTGATGGTGAATGCAGTTAGCCTTATCGAGTGGCGTGGAGAGTAGCGAAGCGACGCACAAATCCGCAGAATATCTCTGGTATATACCGTGAATTCTAGAAAGTACTCGAATTGAAAACCGGTTACCTTTGAAGGAGAGGGGTGAACCGCGCTTACGTTTTCGCTCTCCAAACTTTCGTCGCCGTCGCCATTGCTGCCACAGCCACGTCAGTCTAGCCACGGATTTAACGAGTAAATACTAGACGTTGTTTGTTTTTCAGATGCGCTGTGCCTCTGCACTCTTTGATATTCGTCTCACTACAGGCTGAAGGGGTACAGAACGGCCACGTAGAAGAAAAAAGAATCACGATTTCGGTCGCTGCGAAGTGGACACTACGAGACCGTATCTTTATTTTATTTAATATCTCCCGTATATTTGACCTTTTCTGTTCTTAGCGTGACAAATATGCGCCGATACTTATAAAAGTGGTATGAGTCATATATTGAGTGGGAATCAAAATTCGTAGCGTTTTCCAATAGGTGGTGTTTGAACATATACTGTTGAGTGTTCGTACCAATTCATTAAAAATCACCCAACATGTTCTCACTTTTATTTATATTACTTTGGCTTTATTCGAAGGTAATAGGCTTCGATCTTGGACTTAGTTTAAAATTAAAGAAATACTTTTTCAGAATATGTATACAAAATTCTATTTATTATTAACAAATGCAACAGTATACGATGGTAAAATTTTAATAGCTGATTTCGTGTTGTTCCCACCTAATTTGTAAAATGAGCTTTTCAAGATGATCGAGAGATTTTGAGAATATTGAAAAAAAAAAGATAAAGTTTACCATGATACACGTCGTTTGACGCCATATAGTCATTATTAACCCATTTGAATCCGCAAGTGGAATAAACCACACGTGATGATTGTCACCTATTACCCAGCGCGTAATAATCCATTCGTGAAGATGTTCACCTTGCCAAATTAAAAATAATTAAAAGGATCGAGGTTTCCATGTTTATAAACAAAAACTACTGAAAGAAATTATTGTAAAATATTTAAAAAATAAAAGAACATCATTTATCAATGATTCAATAACAAAATATAAGGCCGACATTTTTCCACAAGAATACCTACAACTGCAGCAAGGGAAGGAAACCATCCAAGCAATGAATTACACGATTATCTAAGTCACTTAGAAGAGAATCTGTTTTCCAGTGTTACTGCGATCATCGGAAAGTAAAGAGACCTCGGCTTAGCGGATTATAGTTATAAAACACAAACTATTCGTTAGACACATTTAAGCGCCAGACCGAGGTACTACACGCCTCACAATCACCATGAAAATCCCTTGAAGAAATTTACAATCTCGGTCGCTGAGGTCCTTATATTACAAATTGTTTAAACTACCATCACTACAGCAGCAACAACCCCATTGCTAATACTCAGTCACCCCCATCACATAACACGCCCACGAATCATAACACAATATAATTTATAAAACAGCAAACATAGTCAAACAAACAGAAAAGCGAGTAACAAATGGCGAATCGAGAATAAGAATACGAGTATCAGCGAGTAACACAAACGAATAACGCATTAAAATTACAATCGAGTAATACATCGAGAAACAAGAAATACGTGAAGAACACTAAAACACGCAACATGACAACGAACTAGGTTAAAGGGTTTAGTTATCCAATAACCAGCGTGTTCCGTCCGATGCGGAACAATACGGTAAAAATCCTCGAAGGTTCGTTTACGACATGGACGTGCCTACCAATTTAATTTCGCGATTAGCTTTTTTCGAGTTTTAGTTTATTTTTTTTTATAGTGTGCAATTTCACCTTAAGAGTAGTAAAATGTATTCAGTCGTTCGAGTTTTTCAAACAATAGCTTAGACTTTCACTTTCGTTCGTTCAAACAATCGGCCATATCGTAAACCGGGAACGTCCGAAGGGTCGACCAAACCTCGTTCATAACGGTTTCTGCATTCGAAGGTCAACCTGGAGGAAATTCCCGAGGTCATCGTCGAACCTTCGAGAACCTTCCCCCGAACGAAGCCATAGCCCTCACCCCCGTACCAAGAGGGCTGGCCAAAGGGCGTTATTTAACGCCTTCGTATTTTTAATCATATGCTGATTGGAAATTCGGAAAAAGCCAATCAGCGTACTCGAAGCAATCTGAAGGTGCCGTCGCGAACACCGACAGGGCAAAAAAGACTTCTAGCAAGTACCTCGAGCTTCGAACATCGTCGAAGAAGCTACACTTCCGAAATTCGAGAATTCATTCGTTTCGAAACGCATAAGATTTAATCTAGTCTCAACCGTTCGGAGACTAGACTCGAACCACTCGATTTCTGAAGAAATTTGGAAATCGAAGCGTCGCGACCATCGACGAGACCTAAAGTTAAGCTGGGCCTTACAACCTCCGCCGAGGAATATTAATCCGCGTTCGGTGATCGCGTACGGGCGAGCAATCTATCGAGATTGTCACGCTACGAAACAGCGTCTCCGACACCGTACAACCGAGTGAAAATGGGCCTTGCAAACCCGTAATATTTTATAAGGGAATAACCGCGTAGAGAGACGCAATGAATGTGATATTTGCGATGTATCGCTATGTATCGATCATTTTTCAAATAATCATACCAATTAATAGAGTTTAATAAACTACTCTAAATTTATTTACTGTACAAATGGATAATACTATATTCTGTTTTGATTGTTACACGTAATTTCTATGTAAAGCCAAAAATTAAAACAAATAAAACATCCACGAGCGGTGGTATGCACCCAACTATGAGTATCCCTGATTTATGAAGTTAGTAACGTATTTAGAACTGTGATGCAAACGGCATAACAGGCGAATAGACATTAACAAGCGAATAAATGCTGCAGAACATACACGTTTTAATTTTGTTCGCATTTATTTCGTTCAATCTCCGAAAAATAACTATCCCAATTAAACGTATTTTGAGAAATGTAGGCATTTATAGATTAAAATAGATCACCTTGTATAACTCTATATGTATATATATACACGCACGGACCGGCAATTAAGGTTAGGTTGTACTAGGTTTAGCCGAGAGACAGTTTCATTCGTACGTGAAAGCTTTTTATAGGTATTAAATGTCATGAAGTGGAATATTTCCACGGATGGTGCACCAGAAGTCGTTGGTTTCGAGGCCAGCACTCCTATATACATACATACATACATACATACATACATTTCGGCCGGAGCTGGAGTTTGCTTTCAGAAACATCTCACACTGAACGTCTTTTTTTTGTGTGTATGTAACGTGTGTTATGCCAAAACGTGACGGCATTGCCGAGAAGTCGATACGTCAACGTGACGCACCATGATTTTTAATATTCTTCCTTCGGATTGGATTCTCTTCGTCTGTGTACATTTGCTATCTAGCGTATCAATGTTTCCTTGTTTCTCAGAAAAAAATTGACAAATTCGACGATAATCTGTATTCTTGTCAGGACTGTTAACTGTTTCGCGTATTTTCCTATGAAAATTAAAAAGCTATTTGAAAAATAAGAATAGTGCTTGGTTCAAATGTAATAAACAATGGTTATTCTCAAGTATCAGCAGATATTAAAGGAACTGAAACTTTAATTTTGAAATCACTGTGTTTATTTAGGTTTGTAACCCGGGCGACCATCTAAGCTATTTGCGAGTTCCTTCTTTTTCAAATGCTTGATTAATTAAATGTTTTTATTTCTTTAGTGGTCTAAGGTCAGAAAGTGTTTTATGGTCACAGAAACTCTCTGTTCTGTAGACTATATGCTTTTCTAATGCTTACTCGTACAGGGTGTAAAAAATGTCATGGTCATGGCTTAGGGGGTGAATCTATACCTCTGAATCAAATTTTGGCAAAAGTTTATCAACGTATATCTCGAAAATTATTTTGCGGCATATGGCTCCTTTCAGAGTTGTTCTATTTGTTTCGAAAAGAATACGTTGGTGTAAACAAAACATTTAACATTAATTTTCATTGTTATAAACAATTTTGCGGACACTTTGTTTTATAAATGTCCATTGTTCCAGAAATGCAGATTAACCCCCTAAAGCCGTGACTATGATTTTTTTTATACCTTGTACATTTCTCAATCGCGACTGACGCGTCGTAAAGTCACTGAAATGCACCTTCTAAGCCACAGTTCCGTTACAGCAAACAACCCTTGGGCCCGACTACCATGCCATTACGACATATCCCCACCCTGACATTTGAGAAGTCTAAGGTGAGCGGTATATTCTAGACGCTGGGAGGACTGCCTAAAGGTGGACGAATCATCTGATTCGCAACATAAGTCACACCTATATACTGACATTTTTTTATACATAAGGAAATATACATTTACAGAACAGTCTAACAATAGATTTCAAACGAAAGACATCTAAATCATCTAAACAGAACAATACACACAGAAAATTAATACACATCTACTACACGTATTCAAATCACTTTATACATATAAAACCAGCAACCATCATCAATCGGCACTAAACTATTGATCATAAAACTTGATCAAGATCCACGACGCAATACCCACCCTTGCGTACCGTAGATCTACCACCAAGAACATGAAAACACCAATCAGAAAACAAGTTCAATCACCTCTAAAACTCAATCATCAACACACACAACAGTTGTAAAACACTTGACAGTCACAGCATTAACAGTATTGGCATCATAGTATATACAGTGAGTCACAAAATTATTCGCTCAGCCGAGAATCCGGCAAAGATGAATAAGGTAACCACACAACGAAGGACTTTTTAATATTCTTTTTATTTTGATGTACATTATTGACGTCTTAATGCAACAAAATTGTAAACAAAAATTGAAAATTTTTTATTCATAACTGCAAGAAACATGTTATAACAAATCTTTACACTTCTTCACGTCACAAAATTATTCGCTTACGCTACGAACCGACCAAAACAAAGCAACTGTAGGTGACCTTGATAGGCATTTATTTATGATTGTCGCTGAAAGTAATCAGTATAACGTAGACAAGTTGCCAGAAAGCATTAATTTTCATTTACAGCTTTTCATTTCAATAATTCATCATTATGGGTAGAAAAAGTAAAGAAACAAATCTGGAAATTAGAAAAATTATTATTTTTCACTGGAAAAATGGGAAATCCATTAGAGATATTGGAAAAATTGTTTGCAAAAGTTATTCTACAGTGCGATACGTTATAAAACGATACGAAGAAGGACGAATAGAAAGTAAAACAGGACGTGGCAGGAAAAAATTATTAAATTCCTCAGAAGAGCGTTTTATAGTAAGAAAGGTCAAACAAGATCCAAAAATAAGTGCTCCTCAAATCAACTCACTTCTTCAGGATTTTTCTGGAAAAGAAGTTTCCCAAGAAACAGTTAGAAGAACATTACGGAAGAACGGGTTCAATGGCCGCCAAGCAAGGAAGAAACCTTACATAAGTGAAATTAACAGAAAAAAAAGAATAGATTTCGCGAAAAACTATGTATCAAAGCCTCCTGAATTTTGGCATAACGTCATCTTTTGCGATGAAAGCAAATTTAATATTTGGGGCTCCGACGGTCCGCAAAAAGTTTGGCGAAAACCAAATACGGAGTTGGATCCGAAGAATTTGCGAAATACTGTGAAGCATGGGAGCGGTCATATAATGGTATGGGGCTGTATTAGTTATCGTGGTGTGGGTAATCTACAGATTATTACAGCTACAATGGACAAAATAATGTACTTAAATATTTTACGAGAAAATTTAAAACAAAGCATTCAAAAAATGGGGATCTTAGACAGTTTTTACTTTTACCAAGATAACGACCCTAAGCACAAATCAAAAGTAGTGCAAGAATGGTTGTTATACAACTGCCCGAAAATAATGGTAACTCCACCTCAGTCCCCGGATTTAAATCCTATCGAGATGGTATGGAATATATTAGATATTAAAATACATAAACATTCGATTAAAAATAAAACTGAACTACAAAACAGATTACAAGAGGAATGGCAAAAAATTGATGGTAATTATTTACAAAAAATAGTAAGATCAATGCTAAGAAGACTTGCAGAAGTTATAAAACGGAAGGGATATCCTACTCAATATTAATTTAATTGAAATAATAATTCAAACAGTAATTATTATGAAATGAGCGAATAATTTTGGGACGTGAAGAAGTGTAAAGATTTGTTATAACATGTTTCTTGCAGTTATGAATAAAAAATTTTCAATTTTTGTTTACAATTTTGTTGCATTAAGATGTCAATAATGTACATCAAAATAAAAAGAATATTAAAAAGTCCGTTGTCTGGTTACCTTATTCATCTTTGCCGGATTCTCGGCTGAGCGAATAATTTTGTGACTCACTGTACATATCTCGACTTTGACTTATACACACGTACGTATTTGTAAGTATACATAACCGATAAAACAGAATTTTTACTTGTTATTATACATATTAAAAATATGGTTCACTATTTTACAAACTTGAACGATTTCACTGAATAAGTGTAGTGAAGTCTGTGGACTTGGTCTTATGGTGTGAATGATGGCGTGGATGTCGATGCGAATGTGACAACAGTGCGAATGGAGAGTGGGAAAAAACAAGCGAGTGTGAGGTGAGAAAGAAGCTAGAGTGAAACAAAAGAGTGAAGCGAGAGTGAAGCGAGTATGAAGCGTGTGTGAGGAAAAATTAAACAGTACATTATAGTTATTTGCAATAAATAAACAAAATCATAAAAAACCCACAAAGTTAATAATCCTTACGAAATTAAACCGTCAACGCTGTGACGCAAAACAGTAACTAACTCTCCAACACTTGTCCTTTTGACAGAGGACAATCACATGCAGCCTGATATTCAGTTCAACAGTCATTCTTTATAAAATACTGTTGTTAAAGCGTCGCGTATGCAAGCAAGCGTATATGAATCAAAAGAAATAAGAGACACTTTCAATGCGAGAAAAACAAAGCGGGTCACCATAGTGACATATCGTCAAAAAAGAGGACCAAATGGAAAACCACTACAGAGGCGCATCGTTCACAAAGATGATACAGGCGGAAGCTACTATAGTGGTGTACAGTAACTAAAAGGATAAAATAGCTTTTATGGAATTTTTCAAAATTTTTGCACGTGGTTTTATCAAATTAACACTTGTACACCACGCGTAAGTGACTTCTGTTATCAGTGGATAATCTGCGAGTTAATCGTCACATGTATGCCACTAAAGTATGCATTTCCATCGCGTGATTATTTATGCGAAATGTGACATCCGATAATGTACAAGACAAAATACATCCCCTAATCCTTCTTCTTCAGTTGAGAAGAATATTTCGTTGTCAAGATATAAATAGAAATAGTATCTGGTTCTTCTATTAGCCAGTAATTTATTTTTACAATTCTTACAATTTTTACGATTTTTATGCATTTATAAGAAATTTACGAGTGAAAAATTACATAAAATGTGCATGATATGAAAAAGTATACAATATACCCAAAGTATTGTGCTTTTTATAATACTCAGTAGGTGAAATAATGTCCCGAAATTCTACTTTTTTTACTATATTTTCGGAGATATGAATTTGCATAAAAATCCGCAGTCTAATAATGGCTAAAGGTTTTAACACATTTGCGTCAGGTGACTTCTATTTGAATTTTTTAATTTTCTTACCAGAAGTCGCATAAACCTTTAGATTTGTTACACTCCGCAACAGTGTTTGGTAATCTGTGTTTTAATACCACGGTGTTTCTTTTTCAGAATTTAGCACTATCTGCGGCATTATCTTAAAGAGTGCGTAAATATGTAAGCGTTTTTTAAAGATTTTTTTAATGTGACTTTATTTTGCATAGAAGAATATTGGAACAACGTCTGGTCCGCTACCAAAAATACAAGAAACTACAGTACAATTTAACACTTACATCAACACATTCCATCTAGTAATATGAGCAGAAGTGAAAGAAGTGTAATGTCGAGACACACTAAATTAACTCACCAATATCTAATCGAAAATACAAAACCACTGTGCTGAAATTTATGCCGAAGCTAACAACTAACAAGCACCTGCATACTTTTCGAACGTAAACCTATTGTACCATGTAGACAGAGGTACGGCTTTAACTTCACTAGACTATATAAAAAAGACAATAAAATAACTTATAGAAATAAACATGGGCAACAAAAATAACCAATTTAAGCCATCGTCGTCACTAATGATCTTGTAGTCCATGCGACGTAAAACTTCGAAAAATCAGAAGCAGAAAAAGATGTTGCAAATTTACCCCGTCATATACGTAACATTCGACTGCAAATAATCCGAGGTGAATAAGTTAAAAAAGAACGTCATTCATAATGGATTTCTATCATGTTTTATAAGATCTTATATAGTCATACTTGGAAGATCACTAACAATGTTATAGAGTATCATTCATTTTTGTTCAAGTATGGCTAAAAATACATACAGTAGACTTCCTCTTATGCGATTCCGCTTTAAGTGGGCCAATGGTTTTCGTAGAAATAAACTGTAATTTTAGTTTAGCAAAAGAATTGAAATCAAAGAAACAAACAAAAATTATTGATTTCTTTGTGTAAATAAATGTTCAATAAACATTATGTTTACATTTTATGTAAACAATAAGTAGTATATGCATATATATGTACTTTGTATTTTATTTACACCTTGTAAGTGATATCGTCGGATTATGCAGGTATTCGTTTATCCGGCTAAAAGACATTTAGATATCAGTTTTCAGTGTTCAGCGTGATCGCAGAAGTGAACGACGTATGTATATATTTCTTTTATTTTTAAAGTATTATTTTTAATTCTCCTTAATTTCAGTTTTGTATTTTGATATACTAAATTTCATAATGTGTGGAAACAATAAAGAAGTAGCAAGTACCTCATGTGAGCTAATCTAAATAAGATGGCAATTGAAACATCCTGAATGAGCAAATGATTTATCTATTAGAAACCAAAGAAAAATATTCCTAGAGAATTAGGATTTCAATTAGTTCAAGCAAATATAGATAGGAGAGGTAAAGAATTTATAATCGGAAATATATTTTTTTCAAAAGGGATAATAAATGCTATCGGAAGTACTAGACGAATGATAAAGAAATGTACATCTACGTTACAAAGGAAACTTTCACAATATTATATCACGACGTTCTACGGGGTGTCCCGTTTAAGTGAGTACAGCAGGATATCTCGGAAGGAGTTGTAGTTATTAAAAATGTTTTCGTACAAAAGTTGTTTGATAGGACAGGCTACATCATGTAGTAATAATTGTTTTCTTGTGGGTGGAGTAGTAGAGGAGATCTGAAGGTCAATCTAATTTTCTTAAATGGAATGCTATATTTTTTTCTTCAGAAAGTAACAGCAGGCACCAAGTCAAATCCAAAGAGATGTTATAGTAAATCGTTAGCTTATGCTTACGTTCTGCATCGGCTGACGGCAGACAGCTAGCAACCGTTGCTGAGCAGCGTCGAATCTTGATACCGACGCATTCGACGGTCAGCAGTCTTGTTGAAAAACATATCTATTTTCTAATCCCATTTTTTGTGCAGAAATAAATAGATTGTTTTGCAGTATTTCAATATATTTCACTGCCGTTAATTTGCCGTCTATGATGACCAGGCTTCCAACACCGTGTATACTAAAAACATCCCCTAGCGTCATAATGGAGCCACCTCCGTGTTTAATGATAATTTTTACATATCCTCTTTTAAAACTTTTGCCGCTCTTCCTCTAAACACACTGTCGCCTGTTGTTATTAAAAATTTCGAATTTCGACTCGTCACTCCAAATAACTGATTCTCGAAACTTATTTGGCTTTTCTAAATGCTCTTTTGCAAATTTCAGACGTTTTAATGCATTATTTTTTGAAATTAGTGATTTTCTTCGACACACACGGCCATGTAAACCTGCTTCTCGTAAGCGTTGCTTAATTTACGTTAAACCTATTGGCAGTTCTAAATTCTCTTTGATTTCACGAGTCGTAATTAAAGGCTTCTTACCTTCGTGAACATTATGATTATTTTAACGCAGCGTTAATTTAGGTTTTCGTCCTCTTCTTGGCAGAGATTCAGCATTACCTCTCTCCTCAATCCGGTCATAAATTTTTTCAACTTCTACTTTTGAGAGTTTAAATAGATTTACAATTGAAGACAAAGAATATCCCTCCTTCCTAAGCTCGGAGATCCTCAATCTTTCTTCAACAGATTGTTCTCCACTTTTTACAATGCTTAAGAAAAGATTAACCGGTATTAGGTTAGATAAGGTTAGATATATCGATAAAAGTTGCGCAAGTATTTCAATGTTTAAAAAAAAAAAGTATAACAATAAATATTGCAATGGTCATTTACAAAAACCTAGAAATTATACAGGTGTTAACTTAAGAGGTATTCCTTTTAAATTGTCGGCTTCGTAATATAAACAATTCTTTGTTGAAAACAAATGCCGTCAATAATAACAAATCACGATTAATAATACTGTACAATAGTGTCATTTGTCATTGATATAACCAACAGATGGCTTCCCATTATTTGTTACATGATAAATATCTTTACGCAACGCATTAGCTTACATACTTACAGACGCGACTGTATATGTGTATGAAATGCTAATAAATATAGGAATAAATGTAATATTTGCGAAAAATACGTATGCAACATATATTCAGTAAGCGAAAATATTTGTACGAACTGCACAAATTTATAATGAATATTGTTACTCATAATTATACATTTGTTTATATTATTAAAAAAGAGTACCAAATAACAATCATAAATGTCTAAGAAAGTCATAATATAAATTGTGATAGCAATAAGAACCTTGTATCAATGCAAATTATAATAGTCATTACAGATCCGAACAGACCCAAGCACCGTCTCTTGGTTAGTCGGCTGAACCATCAGCTAAATAAATAAATTGATACTATACATGTAGAATGACAATTTTTTGTTTACAGTTTCATTATCGAGAAAATTAAGTTTGTAAAGTTCTTGGCGTACGCGTAACACTTGCCACGCTTTAAATTTAATCGATCACACTATACGTAAGTATTTTGGTAATATTAAAAAGGATTAATGTTTAATATTACATTTTAGCTGAATTAAGACTTGGATTAATAAAGAATCATTAGCATATCAGTTTATGCATCCATTATTCGAGGAGCGACAATTTGTTTATTGCAAGATGGCTGACAATTTTAGCAATTTCTTCATTAATAGAATGCGGATTTTTATGCAAATTCATATCTTTAAGAATATAGTCAAGAAAGTAGAACTTCCTAGAAAATTATTTTAACTACCTAGCATAATAAAAAGCACTATAATTTGTATATTTTGTACATTTTTTCATATTACATGCATTCTATGCAATTTTACACCTTTCAATTTCTTATAAATGCACAAAAAGCCACAGTTTACTCATTAATGTCAGTATAATATTAACCCTTTGCCCTATAACAACCAATTAGACTCGTGACATAAATTCTTAAGTTAAGATTTAACAAAAAACAATTATGTTAATCACAAACATTAATTTCAATCCTAATTTTCCTTGTATATTTATAAAACTGAGGATTGTCAATTGTAATTAATCTATAGTACATTAGGGTTTCTTCCGCAAAATGGTACTACAACGGTAAATAAGAAAAAATTCGTAAATTCAGAAGGTAAAATGAAATGGCCACAATTTAGAAAAAGATATTCTCGGTACTTATTATTTTATTTAAAAATTTTTTTTTTTTTTTAAAGAAATATGTAATCAGCTTTTCTTAGTTTCGATAACCTTCCATATCATACTTATTTTATACATACATACATTATCAATAATCATACTTATATATACACACTTATTTTTATACTGATGCAATAAAATTTGTCAGCTGAAATGTTTCTAAGTTATTGATAAAACGTTTGCATGCATATAGGAATACATCAAAATGAAGGTTGAAGTATCATATTACATGTAGAAGAATATTTCTAGAAATCTCTTTGACTAAGTAAATATTTTGTTACTTCTCTACATTCGCGCTTTCATAGCGACGTCAACTTCAAATTTTTATATCATACAGGAGAAGAACTATTGGAAAGAAATTGGAAACGATATTACCTGATACATGTTTGAACACTCGTTTACCCTCCAGCTATTGCATCGAATGAAGAATATACTTTGATTTTTCCGCAGTAGCGTATCATTTCTTAGCAATAAAAGTCACATATTCAAGTGGTAATAAAATAAACACATCAACAAATAACAGTTGAAGACAAGATACAAGCAAAATTTCTTTTCCTCAAATTTTTGTTCAAATGTGTATATTACATTATATCAATTATACATTATTTGTCAATGATTATCTTGAATATTAAGTTCTTTATACTATACTCAGTAATTATTTTTATGTTAAATTCAATAATAAATTGGTTTTATATTGAATTATGTCAATTGTGCATCATTTGTTCATGATTATCACAAATATTAAGTACTTTACACTGTATTTGATGATTATTTTTATATTGAATGTAATACATTCATGTATTAAAAACTATGACACAATACATATTTCGCATTGAACACATCATTTATTATATTAATATATTATATTTAATAATAATTATCTTCATATTGAATTTATCTATATATTAAATACACTATTTCTATATTAATACATTGAATTTAATAATCAATCATTTTTGTATTGAATTATATCAATTGTGCATTTCTTGTCAATGATACTCTTGAATATTAAATTCTTTATATTGTGTTTAATCATTATTTTCATGTTAAGTAATATGTTAAATACATTATATTATTATATAATGTGTGTCCGTGCGTGTGTGTGCGTGCGTGTGTGCGCGTGTGTGTGTGAATAAATATTGAATGCATTATTTAATATACTAATGTGTTAAATTTAATAATAAATAATTTTTATATTGAATTATATCAATTGTATATTACTTGCGAATGATAATCTCTAATACCAAATTTGTTATATTGTATTTAATAATTATATTTACATTGATTTAACATGCTCAGATTTCTAATAAAATATTTTTATCTAACCAATAGCTTTCGATGCGATAATGAACAATATACCATTATAAAATATTCCATTGCATACACAATATACTACGTATGTACAACTACAGCGAAGATGTATTGAATTCATAGATACATCTACTGATGCACGAGCTAAAGGAATGTACTCGCGTTTCAACGATTCTGCTTTTATAAAATCAGCGGATATATCAATTTTCCAATGGAATAAGTAAGATGCTTCTCGAATAACGTATAATACACGGATGCGTGCCACGTACAAAGTATCAAGAGAAGAGCACCTTGTGCGCTCGTAATAACGGCTCCTCGAAATTAATTGTACGAGTGCCCATTAAGATTCACGCGCACGATCCTACTGAAAGAATAGCCTGCTAGATTACCTCACCACGTGAGAGACCTTCCACAGCGTAGAACGACTCAATTATTCTCTCTGACCCTGCACAGTCTATTTAATCGACGATTCTACCTTTATCCTGCAAATTTTAGACTTACATCAAATATTCCTTTTGCGGTATTCGATGTTACATCTCGAAGTGTTCTTACAACCAAAACTCGTAGCGTTCTCTTTTCAAACTCGGCTGTTCCCTACAAGAACAAACGTTTTCAAGAAATAAGGAGAGAAAGAAGAGACAAACAAAGAGAGAGAGAGAGAGAGAGAGAGAGAGAGAGAGATCGGGAGAGAAAGAGACGCAGAGAAGGAAGAATACAGAATGAAAGAGAAACTGGAAGAGGAAGGAGAAAGACGAAAAAGAAAAGAGAAAGATAAGCAGAAAAGGAAAAATACACAGTTAAAAAGAGTAAGAGAGAACGTAGGAGAGGAAGCAAAGAGGAATACACATGCGCGCGCATGCGCACACGCAGGGGGGAGGGAGTTTCCCGAATGGAAGTTACAAATCCTTGCTTGTATCATAGGATTTACTTCGGCATCTCTATCCATAAGCAGATTCAACTCCATTTCGATGCGAATTGCGCGTCATTCGTCGGGAGACAGGAAACAGTGGAAACGGAAGCCGGTTATCTGTAGGACGAATGTCAGCCACGACCATGACAGTCCTTTCCGTCTATCTATATCATCGTTGGAGTTTGGACATTGTTTTGACTTCTGATAGGGCAGACATGCAAATCAGGATTTCGATAATTGCGGGGATCACTTTGTATGGTCTTCTAGTTGAGTCACCAGTTTACCAGGCATTTCGCGTTAATTCGATTGTCGCTTTGTTGTCTTCTACGGCTTGTGATTTCTGTGATGTTTAATGGCAGATCTTGATAACGTAAGCAAATACATAGAAATTCTATATAGGCAGTTTAGGATAAAATTTAAGGAAAATGGAAAAACTTAACTGAATGTGAAAAAATATGTGATCACGATCTCACAAATGATACTTCGTTTAAGATTGTTTTAGTTTCATGGAAAAGAAGAAAATCGTGAATGTACTCGAAGACACAATAAAGTATCTGAATACCTTAATATCCAAATATTTTATTACCTAAATTTAATATCTTTCAGTAGTGAACACCTTCTGACTGTTATCACAAGGTAGCAAACGCGTTTTTCAGTACCAAAAACATAACATTGGAAAAAGTATGGCGAAAACTTCTACTGACTAAAACTGAACGATTTCATTTTACTTTATATTTTTTTATACAAAATGGTAGAGTGTAACGGGACGAATTCATCGACCCTCATACTTGTTGGCGATTATGAAAATGACCTAAGTTATATATTGTCCGTTTGTTTTAATACTTTTTGTTTTTACACCTTCTTTCATGATTGACTATCAACATCATTTAGTGATTCAATTTGTGTCTGTTTCACAAAAATTGTTTTATATTATTGTGATACAAATTAAAGTAAAGAAAGATAAGTGATGAATTTATCTTTTTTTTTTCAGATTTTTGACTTAGATCACTTTTGTAGTTTTCGGTACATACATATATGGCATTTCCTTATTAATTCTTCATCTTTTGGAAACATACTTATACTTACAAATTGTCAAATTATTTACTAAATGCAAAATACTTTTTAAATGATTTGTTAGTCATATTAATGAAATTCAAATAAATAATAAAAAATGATATATTATTAATATCTTTCAGTAACGGATGCCTTCTTTTGATTGTTCTTACATGGTGGCAAACGCTTAGTTCAGCATTAAAAACATAACGATAGAAAGAGCATGGCGAACACTTTTATCGAATGAAATTGAACAAACTACCGAAGAAGAAAGAAGTAAAGAAGTAGCACTGACGTAATGGAATAGTTTTATAGCAATAAAGGCAATGATAATAACGATTGTATACAAATGGAAACAGCAAACAAAAGTGGCGAAGATGTGCCTTCTCACACAAAAGCATTGGTAGTGTTCAAGAAAGGACTTCAACTGTTCAAAGTACCAAAAGAATGTAATAATTCTATGTAGTTACTCGTGTTGAATTATATGACTTAGCACCAAAAAGATATTGGATACGTAAGCATAGCTTCGTCTCCCTATTCGCATAAGGCTCTATCGTAGTACTTTACATAATTAGTATTCCAAGATTTGATTCTTTGGTTGTGATACTTGTTGTTAGTATACATTTAATGGTTTTCACATATATCTTTTACATTTATCATATTCAGATTAAAGTTTTTTGAGTTAACCCTCGGCCGACGGTACCCAATGGTTCTTTTTTTTATATTGTTGGAAAAATAATAAACAGAAATAAAAAGAATCTACAAAATACAGGTATCCCTCCTACAACACGGCATCCTATAACACGGTTTCGTTATAACACGATTCATAAATTGCGGGAACCCTCCTACAACACGGCATCCTATAACACAGTTTCGCTCTAACACGATAAGAAAATTGCAAAAACGTTTGTACAATACTGTACTTCTACAGGTGCGGCCAGGCTTGTCATCTTAAAGATACAGTGTTGCGGAAAGTATTTCTTTTCATTTCCGTGGCCTGAAAACAAAAGTATCTCACGCTGCTGGTCGCCAATCTGCGTCGAGCCACGGTGTTCCGTCCGAAGGAACAGAAAGCCGGTCGATCTTTTGTTTGGCACGGTTTATGACACGATCGTGAAGAAAGGCTATTTTTTGAGATAACAAATTCATGTGTTGTTCGTATTATTGTGAATTTCTCGCCAAGAGAAATTAGTTTTCTTTACAAAACGGTCGCGTAAAGTTAATTTTCGTTCTAATTAGCCGAAGACGTACTATACAACAAACGGTTTCCTAACGGTCATTTTGACAATGGATTCTCATCATGTAAAAAACCGTTGGATCGGACCTGGCGAAAATTCAAGACCGTTGCCAAACCTTCGGCACATCGCCCGTCCGAGCAGGTATCGTCCCGCTTTTCCAGGAAAAAGAGCGCTAAGGACGCACTGGAAAGATCTTCGCGATATCTGTCAGACATGCTAATTGGTAATTAGCATTTTTGTTGCTACCAATCAACGTGTCATCCTCTCTAGCAGCGATCGGGCAAACTGCTGAAGAGGACAGTCGTCCGTTGAAACTCGTTCGTCAGACTCCTTTTTGCGAAGTCTACGGATACGTTCGTTCATCAGACTTATTCGTGCGAAGTCAATCGAGACCGTTAAGTCGTTCGTTGGCAGTAAAATCGTGACAAATATTCGTTCGTTAACAGTCTATCGAGACACGTTCGATCGTTAGAATCCATCGCTTTTCTAACGTATTTCGGATTACATCAGATTTCTAACGTATCGCTTCTTTATTCTTTTTATCGTCAATCGTTCGGGACGATATTAGAATCTTCCTGTGATTTTTCTCATCGTCGTACGCTTTCGAGACGGATTCCACACTTTGTCGAATCCAGCGTACGGGTATTCGGCGATAGAACACTCGATTTATCGTGTTTTACCATTCGGTCGAAACAGTTGTCCAATATTAAATTGACGGGTAACAGTGCAGTGCGTGAGTGTTCGTGAAGAGGAACCACGTAGCCGACACCCCTACACAAACATCATTTACGCACGCGACGACACACACGGTATGTTAAACAATAATTTTTTCGTCTTTAAGACATTAAGTTTCAGTCTCAGGCCATGTCCGATGAAGATAAAAAAACAACGTTTAAGAGGAAATTTATTTCTTTAGAAGTAAAGATACAAATCTAGGATCGTCTTTTGAAGAGCATCTCACATTGGAAAAAGTCTTAATTTGAATGAAGCAATAGTCCGGACTATTAAGAAGAATGAAAAAGAAATAAGAAGTGCAGTTGCTGCAGGATCTTCGACATACGCAAAACATGCAGCTCGCCCCCGGATGCCAATAATTGAGAAGATGGAGAAGGCACTCAACATTTGGATTGATGATAGCTGTCAAAAAAGAATTCCATTGGATGGTAATATCATTAAACAAAAAGCACTCAAAATTTACAAACACCTTAAAGAACATGGAGAATCCTCTGTCAACCCAGATTTTGTGGCAAGTAAAGGTTGGTTCGAAAAATTCAAAAAGCGTTTTGCAATTTATAGCATAAGAATTCAAGCAGAATCTGCGTCGGCTGATCATGAAGCTGCTAGGACGTATCCAGAAAAAATTCAAAACGTTATAGAAGAACAAGGATACACAGCAGATCAAGTTTTAAATGCCGACGAAACTGGGCTTTGGTGGGAAAAAATGCCCAGTAGAACCTTTATATCGAAAAAAGAAAAAACTGCACCCGGATTTAAGGTGCCTAAAGATCGTCTAACGCTACTTTTGTGCAGTAATGCGTCGGGGGACTTTATGACAAAACTCTTGCTAGTTTATAGATCTTTAAATCCTCGTGCACTTAAAGGCGTAAATAAAAACACCTTACCGGTATATTGGAAAGCAAATCCAAGAGCTTGGGTAACTGGAAATTGATTTAAAGATTTGTTTTTAAATTGTTTTGTGCCAAACGTTTAACGTTATTTAAGGCAGAAAAATTTGAGCTTCAAGGCACTATTACTATTAAATAATGCTCCATGTCACCCACAAGATTTGAATCATCCCAGCGTCCTACCACTTAACACTATGTACTTCGTTGCTCCAACCATTGGATCAAGGTATTATTTATACCTTTAAAGTGTATTACATAAGAAGAGTATTACAGTGGATTTTAGACATATCCGATTCAAAATTAATTAATGTAATGGAAGCTTGGAAGAAATTTTCAATCAAGCACTGTATCGACATCATATCTTTGTCGCTGAAAGAACTGAAAACATTAACGTTAAATGCGTGTTGGAAGAAGATATGGCCCTCTTCAGTTGAAATAGAAAACGTGCGTGAATCGTCAGAAAATGAAATTGGTGGTATATTAGAACTTGCTAAATCAATCGGAGGCGAAGGTTTTGTGGATATGGCTATTAAGAACGTTCAAGATTTATTAGTGGAAGAAGAAGTTGACGAAGCGGATTTGATGGAAATGGCATCCGAAGCTGTAAATAAAATCGATTCTGAGGACACTAGCACTGATGAAGATTGTGCAGTTAATAATTTAACATTAAAAAAGTTACAAGAAGGCCTAAGCTTAGCTGAAAGTCTCGAGACATTTTTCTTGAATACAGACCCTTCCGCTGAAAGATGCCGAAAATTCAAAAGGGAGTTGCAGAACTGTCTAGCTCAATACCGAGAAATTTACAATGATCTGGTAAGAACCAGCAAGCAAAGTAAAATTACAGATTTTTTTAAGAGGGAAGAAGATGCAAGTACTTGTAGATGCAAGTATTTGTTTTTAATAAGTTTTCGGAATGTAACCCCCCTTTTTGTACTGGCTCTGGGTCTCATACAACACGGCATTTTCTAGGAACCTATCTACCATGTTATAGAAGGGTTACCTGTATAGAAAGATAGTTCCCTCTAACTCTAACTCTATCGGAAGATAGCTAAGTCGGGTCGAAATAGACCTAGGCATAGTCTCCCATGCGATAGGTTGAACAATCTGCAGTTCAAGAATTAAAAGTATATACGGCGTATGCTTTTATTCATATAATCACTAGCTGAATTTACTTTTGTAATTATTCATAGGTGTACTTTACCACTAGAGCAATCACATATTCATAATGTAGCAACATGTTATTTTCACTATAATTTTTATCTAATAACTTCGTTATTAGATAAGTTATTTTTAGCTTCAATTTTTCTTTATTAAGCTTTAATTTTAAATGTGAAATAAAATAGGAGTGTTAGATATTAAATATATTTTATACGTCATTATTTGTATCTTCAGATATTTGTTAATCAATATTTTCTATCTTTAACTACAATTCACTATGATCTCATGTGAAAATTCATGAAATATATTTCAATAATGATCGCATTAATACGTAACACATTAACATAGGTATTTGATCACGTTATTATAGAGAATCATTAACGAATTCTCTAATGTTGCCTGAATATCCAAAATTTCTAGTCAAAGTAATGTATCAACGAATTATGCTGCCCCGAATTGTTTGCTATTAAGCTGATCACTAATCACTGCTTAATCATAATTAATCATTATGCACGGGCGATAAGTTCAAATGATCGCAAATGTTATTTCATTCATTCAGATATATACAAGCAGGTACACTCCCATGCATAAATATTCGGATAGCTATTATATCGTCCGTACAAAAAATATCATGTCAGTAAGTATATACAGTATGTTCACACGATTAGTTCGCAGCATTTTTCTTATAAGTGTCTGATTTGTGAAAAAAGTGGAAGAGGACAAAGTTAAATTATTTTTTATGCACAATACGATAGCTTGTATAGATTTTTCATATTTGCAATGATTTTCACGTAATTACGAGGTTCTTACCGAGGTTCTATAAATTGGTAGCTATAATTTTTTTTTCTGGTACATGAAAGCGATTGTCCCTGACAAATTCAACGACCTATAACCATGTTTAGTGTGACATAATTAAATCACACACTATCAAGATCTTATTTTTATAAAACTGTCATCGATAAAAATAGATGCTTAAGAATTTTGTTGTATGTACCTTTTATATTAATGACTTGTAATGACTGTTTAGATTTCCTATACAGGGTGTGTTGGGGTAACAGATTGTCCTAAGTTTACGATACGGTCGATGTTCGATTGTCCTCTTACTCTATTCAGAAAGCGGGTCAGAGATTCTAATCTCTTCCTCACGTTTTTAACACCACCTTCTATTTCTTAATTTGCCTTTTACTTATAGAAGAAACTGTGACTCGTCCGTAGATACAATAACTTTATGAGAGCCATTGAACACCGTTAGTCTCTTAGTTTCAATATTTTCGCCTTCATTTTATGGCTTAGGATTTCAATTTTGGTTTCTTTGTTCGAACATGGGTTGCCTGAGTCAGAGTGCATCATAAAGATTCTTGCCTGCTACGGTCGCGGGCGAGGCATGTGGAATTTCCGCGTACGTCACTCGAAGGTACTCTCTTTACCTGAGAGTGACCGTTAGCTGGAGGGAGGTCACTTACCACCAAAATTATTCATTCAATCATGTTCATTCGACCGATTCTCTAGCCACTCCCGAGAAAATGAAATTCAACCAATTCGCATGTCTCACCCCCGCTAACACACCTCGTTCACTTTTACTTTTTGGGAGATTCCTCGAACGAGGAATCAGTTCAAAAAACCTCTTCACGACAACAACACACATAAACTAAGACTCAAAGCTAACATCTCAATTATCATTCCTTACCTCCGGAAACGATCGTAAGGAAATTACTATACGATACGTGGTGTCGAAACATCGAAGTGAAGATTTACGACCTTCACTAACGTGCTGTCTTTATTAGAGTTGATCGCGTTGCATCGCGAATTCGTGTAAAAAACAGTCGACTAATTTTCTATTTCTAAAAAGTTTAATATTTTTACCTTCATTATGTTGTTCGACTAAGGATCGACTAAGGACTGACTAGGATGTGGACAACAATAGGACGACCTGGAAATACTAAATTACTTTCTACGGACACCCGAACCAACTTATACTTAACGTACCGACGGCATCATAGGGTGGTAACGAAGGAACTTCTGACCTTCCTTACTTATTTTCATTGGACTGAACAATTTTCCCACTTTTCTTCAATCTTTCCTAAGACACTCCTCCGAATAGACAGACGGGTATAAAGGGACTGGACAATGAAGGGTGAGGGCCTTTTCTTTCGGTTTCTTTCGACACGAGGTTTTTGGACTTTCGCCTTTTTGGCACAGATGTATACACTAGGACTCTTACTTTGAAGTTTTCACTCACATTATTTAAATCTACAAGAATTTTAATTCTCTTAACGGAAGTTTATATCTGATACGAACATTTAGATGTATTGTAAATCTACACGGACTAGATAACATCGTATTAACTGGTAGATGTTATTGTTACTACATAAATAGATACGCTTGTTATTATTTTTAATAATAAAAATTGTGTTTGCATATAAAGTTTTAATTTATTTGCTATATAGTCGGCTTTCACGAATAGTGTGGGAGCCAACAGTGTCTCACAGCTCCTGTTACTCCCGGAAATGAGGGGTTGCTGAGGTGACTCTAAACAACTTTTTCATTTATCAAAATATAAGTTCACCAATCTGACCGTAACATCAGCTGTTGAGGATTGTCTAGAAAGGTTAGAATCGGCACAGTGACCCAGTGTCATCGAACCGCTTCCGTCGAAGCAGGCTAGATTCGTGGGCGAATGGCTAAGTTTAATTAACTTTTTATAATATTAGTTATCGAAATCGTTTTTCTTAAAACATAATTTAACCACCTAAAAACGTGCTGTTAAAAAAAAAAACATTTTTTCATTAGTAATAAAACTTTTTATTCCTTTCGGATCGCGAATAAAAGTATCGAACACAATTATTAAACCACTTATTAATTTATTTGTTATTCAGTAATAACGGATAATTTCATATTATTTTTAATTTAAGACGATGTAACATTTGCCACGATACCCATGCTGTGCCAATGCGTTGGTTTACGACCACAACTGAACACGGCGATTGAGAGCCACGCTCTCGTGGTTCAGTGCGCGCTCTTATTGACAGTGTTTTTCGTTAATCATTCAAAAACGAAACGTCAACCAACATTTTGGTAAAAGAAAAGGTTGTTCAGAGTCACCTCAGCAACCCTCCATTTCTATGAGTTACCGAATTATGAAACGCCCCGTATATGCAGTAAGCATCTTAACCCTTTGCGCTCCTATGGCGCCTCTACGGAGACATTCGTAACATACATCATAAATCCGTTCAAATTTTATTTATACTTAAACAAAGCAAATTGATCAAGTAGATAAAAATAAATAAATTCACGAAGCTGTACAATTTTTTTTCTCCAAAGTGGAACTTCTTCGTTTTCCAAAGTTTCGTTGCAGAAGTGTGTTAAAGTTGATAAATCGATCGTATGAGAAAATTTACTCGGAGCGCAAAGGGTTAATATTTATGAACGGGAATATATAACCAGCGTTGTTGGCCCACGCACGCTTCGTGAAGTCGATTATATAGCAAATAAAATATCCTTACTTGCAAACACAATTTTTATATTAAATAATAACAATATTAACAATTTATGTGATAACAATAATAATGTCCAACTTATACTACTAAAACTGCATATTTTTAGATTTAAGTATTTAAAAACATGTTCAAAATATAGATAAACTTAAGTGCTACTTACAATATAAAAAAAAAAAAAAAAAACATTGTGACTTTTTCAAAGTACTCATCTGCTTTTACCTAATGACTATAATAGCTGTTTCCATATCGTCTTTATACCAACACTTCCTTTTGCTCTGTATAATGCACCCTCAACTAGATATGGGTATCTTGAAATATATATCAAACCATAGTCTAAATAAAAACTTTGAATTAACAAAGCATTTGAAAAAGAAAGAACTCACAAATAACGTAGACGGTCATCCGGGTCATAAAGTCAAGCCTAAACAATATATAAATACGTAAGACAGGCTTTTTTTTATAAAAAAGAATGGTCGTTAAGAAAGGGTCCATAACCAAAAGTGGATATAGTACTCACCGAGAGGAGTAAAAAGCATATAATCAGTATAGGCACTAGAATCAATACTTTTAGTGTAAAATCATCTTTTAGTTATCAGTAGTGCACGATATCGTTTGATATATTCCAAATGTATGTATATTTCCGAGTGCTTTTTTTTAATTACATAAACTTTTCGAAAATTTTTGTTTATTAAGATTATTGTAGTAATAAATGCAAATACACTTTAGTTAATGTTAATATATATAACCAATTAAAAATTATTTACCATTTACTTTAGCACATATGACTATTTTGGGTATTTCGATAATAATACACGATTCCTTGGGTGATAATAATGTAGATTCTACAGTTACACTGAACTACAGTTGTTGCAAAATGGAGATAATAAAATAAACTTTCTGTTATCTCTGTCTAGCTTACAGTCATACTAATAATTTTGAAATCCCCAATTGTTAGGATAAGGAATTATCTTAAGTTTACATACGATATGATCGACAGATTTGTTATATCTGAGGATTTGAATATTTTATTCTGTAGCACATTATTAAATATATAATCCAGAGATTTTTACAGTGACTCACACAATTGATCAAATGTCTTCTCAATGTAATTGTTATTGCAGTTACAATAAGAGAGATGATTAGCATAAAAACAAAATATATGTATGAAGTATGTATATTATCTTACAAATCTATTAGATATAAAGTGATTAAACTATACATTGATTTTTCATAAAAAAAATATAGCTAAACATAATATTACAACTTGATCAAATATGAGAGTTTCTCCTATGTCGGTTATTAATACTTTGTATAGCCTCCTTTTGCTTTTATTACTGCTTTGATACGTCTTGGCATGCTGTTTACGAGATTTCTGCATTGTTCCCTTTGAATATTCTGCCATGCTAGCACCACGTCTGCCCATAGTTGAAGACTACTTCTTGAACCAGGTTCAAAATTAGCTACAGATCTTTTAAGTAAACCCCACAGATGTTCTATGGGATTCAGATCGGGCGATTGCGGAGGCCAATCAAGAACTTGAAAGCCTTGAGTCACTAACCATTGTTTTGTACAGTTTGCTTTATGTTTGGGGTCATTGTCGTGCTGAAAAATCACGTCCAGTATAGTTTTACCCCATTTTTCTAAGCTTCTTAGTAAACTATTTTCTAAAATTTTTATGTATGACTTAGCAGTCATTGTCCCTTCAATTTTGTCAACACAACCAACGCCTTCACTGATCATACAGCTCCAAATCATTATGTGACCACCCCCAAATTTGACAGTCGGATGAACATGATGTGACTGCAGTTGTTGCCCAGGACTTCTCCATGTCCATTCTCGACCATCCGATCTGAAGTAATCAATTTTAGTTTCATCAGACCATATTACTTTGCTCCAATCAGCTTCCGTAAAATTCTCGTACTTTCTGGCAAATTCTAGTCTGAGTTTCTTATGACGCTTAGTGAGCAACGGTTTCTTTATTTTCATACGCCCATGCATCCCTATATCTCGGAGTGTGCGACGTACTGTCTCAGCACTAACATTAATATTGCAATGCGTATGTAAGTGCTGTTTCATTTTTACGGCATTATCAATACTGCCATTGCGTATTTTTCGAATTATTAATCGCTTTGTAGTAGAGCTCAACTTTTTTTTAGGTCCACTTTTATTTTTGAATAAAGTTCCATTGAAATTTTTACGTATATTTGCTATTGTACCTAAGGAACAATGCACCTTCTTCGCAATTTCACGGTGTGAATATCCTAATTGCAATAATTTTTCAATTTCTACTGTTTTAGCTTTATCTAGTCTCTTCATAACTATACATAATAAAATATGCTTTTGAAACGCGTGAAGTTTATTTTAATACATTTAGAAACGTAAACAGTACTTACTTGTATATTTATATACAGTAGAGTTGACAAATATTGATCACTATTAGAAATTTATCAATATTAATTTAAAACTCACAAATCTGATCAAATGCAATATTGCTCTTATTTTTCAAATAATGTATGCTTAGATCTACTCAGATGTACAAACTGACGAGAACTAAGAGTTCAGTACCCAAGCTACCAAATAGCAGATTACTTGGTGTAAACAAACGGAAAAGGTCGCTGTATCTTGTTGTTGTTTTAAATATTCCAAACACTTGATCAGTTATGTGAGTCACTGTATATAGAAACTTTTACACGGGCATTCACAGACACCAATTTCTAATTTCAAACTTGTAGAAAGTATGCAATGTAAAGAAGAGGTGGGATGAAAGGGACTGCAAATATTCTCAAAGTGGAAGTTCTGCTCATGATGATAATTTTTTTATTTTATAGCAAAATTTATACATAGTGCAATCGTGTCCAACTTCAAATCACGGTTGTTTGAAGTGTTGTAAATAATGTACGATTGAATTGTTTTGATATTGAAAGTAAAATTTTTGGTAATTTCTCAAAAAGTTTCGCGAAGTACTGTTGTTACCGATTAACTTCTTTATTGTTACATCTCAACAGGTATCTATTAATTATCAATTAGATTTTTAATTTTGTTACCATACTTATAAAAGTGACATAATAAAGTTTACAAATGGGAGATTCCTATGAACTAATATGGTGTTTTCGTTAATTTTGATGAATTTAAGAATTATACGTTATTTTTGACGCAAGGGTTATTTGTTGTTTTTTATTTTGAGTATTATTTTCATCTTTTAAATAGGTATGTACATTTAATGTACATTTGGTTACAAATATTTTGGCAATAGCCTAGTGTTCCGTACCGAACATTTTTTTTCTATAGCATCGAGCCTTTCTCCTTTTATTTTTTATAGCTTAAAGAAATTGTAAGACGGGCCTGAAGAATCTGCGGCCCATAGGATTAGCCGGGACCGTTATTAAGTGCGTACCCTCGGTAATTTCACTACCAGAACTCAGTTATTATCCATTGTTCCGATTTTCCAATTACTGAACTAGTGCCTTCCTTCTCTCATGTCCTATCTCCTCTTTTTCCGGAATTTCCCAAAACCCCGACACCACACCTTCTACCACCACCTTCTACCACCACCTTCTACCACCATTTTCTACTACCACACCCTACGACCAATACTCAATTTTCTATTTTCTCCCATTTTTCACTTCCAAAATTAAACTCCGCCCTCAGTAGCATCCTCTGAATTTCGAATCAGTATCATTCTGAACGTTAAACAACCAAGTATTGAATCAGTCCGAGCACTGAACGTATAATCAAGTTTTTTATATTATAACGTTGGAGAAAGGGTACTCCGGGATCGCTTCAGGTCTCGTTAGAAAACAGTCCGAATTTTACTCTTGTGATCTAAGTTTGAAACATATCTCAAACCGACGCGAGTACACGACACCTAGTATTTACATATGTTGCTAAAGGAACAAATACTAAATATTGATACCAGAACGAACAATAATTAATGAAATAGTATTAATATTATCCTGTTTTATTATACTCTTTCATTTGTAAATATCGATGACCCATTTCAATACAGTCAGTTTATGAAAAGGGCAAAATATACCGTTTTAAGAAGGGAAAAATAAGACTGGTAAATATAGACAGATATTCAATAGTATTACATGCAGTTATAGCCAGATAGTTCACCCTTCTAATGTTATCAATTAAAAGATGAACAGTCTTGTAGTTTTTTTATATCTTGTTCGATACAAAAATGTCCCTTTCATTCTACCCCTCCCCTATATGATGAAAACATAAGCGTGCGATTTGAAGTGTTTATACTATGGGCGATCAAATTATAATGATCAGATGAATAAATTAAATATTTTGTTTCGATAGTACTATAACTTCAATAATTGTAAAATGTACCCATGTTTTTTATTCTTAGCACATAAATAAACAAGTTGAAAATATATTGTCATAGCTTAACAAGCTGAAAGAAAATTCAAATTTTATCCTGACGACTTCCCATCACTACATATTCCTCTGTCTCTCCACCCACATAATAGGAAGTGGAAGATTAGATCAACCCCTATCAGTCTAGAATGAACACCAACTGAGCGTATCCTCAAGTAACAGAGGAGAACGAGCAGAAACAAGGTGACTTTAAATTCCCGCTATTCGACGACGATGGAAGAGTTACCAAAGGCCCTAAGTAACAGGAGCTACAAGTGTCTTCTAAAGAGTAAAAATCTTGAGGGGAAACTAAGGCCCTATCGTGGCCCTAGCTCCTTGAACCTTTCACATGTTAATCGTTGTACTTTGATTTACCCCCGCGGTATTTATCCTTCCGTTGTGTAATTCGAAAATGTTGCGAACACAATACCATGTATACTTTCCATACACACACGCATGCACGCGAGAGGAGAACACATAAAAGAGTATTAGTAATAGTTTTTAATAGATTGCTGCAAAGACATTAAAATTAGAACATTTGTCAAATTATATGTACATGTATATATAAATTTTCAAGGAACATCCAAGCAATTTCAAGGCTTGTCTATCTAGGTGTACCAGAGCAGGGGATGATTCTACATGTAAGAATAAGTAGAAAGAAAAGAATAACATTTTTTCATTTCAGTCTCCATTTTCAAGAAAATCGAGTTTGAAGATTCAATGGAGCACCGCGTGCGCTTGACTACCTCTTTGAATAATTAGTCCTCTACAAATATTTCCATTCGCTCACACTTTACACTAATCTCCCAGCATAACGGAGCATCGTCTCATTTCTCGTAAAATATTCAACAATTGTTATTCCGCATAATCGTTCTAATTCGGTAGAATTTCTCGAATATGTTAGGCTCGATACCCAAGATGCGATAACTATTATGCGAATAGAATTTTGACCCAACTTAATAAGGCAAAAGGGTTGCAGAATGAATGATTGAAACTTCCTGTTTTCAAATATATAAAATTACTAATATTACAATGAAACATTAACCAGATGCAAACTATTTTTGTAAACGTGTCGCCTTTGTACTGAATAGAGTGTCTGGGGTATGACGACGTGGGATAAATCCCGGATTTGCGAATCTGAAGGCCGTCCCCGAGTAAAAATATTAATTATAAGATGGTTATAAAAAATAAAGGAGGTACTCAAAAATAGCCTAGACGAGTGTTCGTATTATAAAGCCGAAAAGTGGAAGTTTAATTGTGTAAGAAGCGCTTCTTGTCGCGTTCGGTACCAAGCAATTGTTAAATAATCGACATCAATGTTGAATAGACCGAGGTGGAACAGTATAAGTTGTCCAGTAAGATTCGGCAGGACATTAACCCATTTTTTCCTAACGTTATGTAGATGCAACAATAAAACAATCCAACTATAAAATAAGTTCTATGATATTCACAGGCTTTAATTCATTTTACATTTTTGAAAAAGTATATGAGAATCATGTAGCCATAAAAAGTATATGATTTCATAAACCATTAACACTCTGTTTTCCTCAATATACATTCACTGCACGGAAAATGATAGATTTGCGTAATATGTGGAAAATGATAAAATAAATAACAAGAATGGAAATATAACTGTAAGAGACTAAATAATTTACCAGAAGCTCCTTATAAATAGAAAGAGCTACGCACACTCAAACAAAACTTATAAATCCAAAACAAAGCGTATCAGCAAGTAAATGGCACCCGTTAGCAGAACTGCCCAAGAGGATAATATTAACCGTTGATTTACTGATTAAATCAACGTCCATCTCATACATCTTAAGATAAAATGATAGTGAAATTCGATATTCGAGGAAGTTAGAAACTGGTCGATCTAAGTGCAGCACTAGCTACAACATTCAACGTTAGACTCTAGGGAAGTTAAACCAATCAGAATCGAATCACGTGGGGCTAGTTCACGACACTTGACTGTATAATCGACACAGTTCATAGCAACTTCCCATTTTGCTTAAGTTCGCACATATCATGCAATATTACATCTACACCGTTCCCCGACCTTTACTTCGAGGAAGCGCGTGAAGTTACAAGTTCACTGTTACTCAATACTCGGCAGACCTTCTGCTGACTCAGATTTCCCAATTTTCTTATACTTTATAAGAACTCTTACAAAAACTACTCTGTGTAACATAAGAGCATGGACGCAATATTACTGTAAGTATAGATTTTTTTACAAAAAGTTTTATGCAGATTTAAAGTGTGTTTTTCCTATTACGCTGTTATCTAGAAATGTATTCAGTTTCATCCATTAGCAATTATTACCTGGCAATGTCTAGTCATGCGTTCCACTAACTTTTTAGAGTAAAAGACAGGTAACTTTATATTATCTGATTTTGTTGAACGAAAGCTTTCAGCGTGAAGATATGTTTTTCTTGTAACTTATGTTGTATAATGAATCACACATTTTGTATTGGATTTGCATCGGATAACTGTGATGATAAATCCAACATCTTAATTAAAGGAGACCAAGCTAATGCCATTTTCCTCTTTCTATGCAGTACAAACACGTCTTCGATGTTTTATATCATTATTGTAGGAAATCAGAGACGAGGTGGGGGTATCAATTGTGCAATAGGGCTTTAAAATAACAGGCGAGCTGTATACTATACTAAGCAATGATATTAACTTTATTTATTTACTGACTTAGCCTAATTCTAATAGTTACGCCTACAATAAACCTCCATCTGAGGTATTGACTCGAATATCGATTCTTCGACCGTATCGACTCGACGCTGTTTTACAATTGATTCCTGACTTTTTTTTTTCGACCCTTCAGTCCTTGAGAGTAAACAAACTGGCGACTCGCTGATGCTGTATCCCGCTGACCGGCCGTTCAATGGGAAATCTTAAACCTAAACTTATACCTGGTGACACACTGCGTTCGTTTATTTTAGCACCCCACATTATCTTCTTGAAGTATCCAATTATTGTTTTAATGAAACCACCGTTTTATGGATGTTAGAAGTCCTCTTTTGTAAAGTTTTTTTTTTTTAGCATTCAAATTGTCTGTGAAAACGCATGAAGTCCTAAAACCGAGTGCGTTGAAACAGTCTGAAAAACATACACTTTCTTCGGTTGTTTTACAGTTCCTTGAATTACTAGTTTGCCAGAAATAGACCAAATACGTCTTACAGGAGACCAAGCTCAAAAAGAACACTTGTCAGTAAACACAACATCACTCCTATCACGATCAATGTTATCATGAGTTTATGTAAGCCGTGTAATATTTTCGATATGCTTTTTTGAAAGTAAAGGTTTGAATATCGTATTTCGCCATATGGCATTATTTTCTTTTAGTCGGCGTTTTAGTGTTATTATTAGACTGCGGAGTTTTATGCATTTATAGGAAATTCAAAAGTGGAAAATTGCACATAATGCATGCAATATGAAGAGATACACACAATATCTAAATTATTGTTTTTTATAATACCTGATAAATGAAATAATTTTCTATCAAAGTTTTATCTCTTGTACTATATTCTGGAATGTATATATTTGCTTTAAAATCCGCGGTCTAGTCATTGTATTTAAATTTATACCCTCTTTCGCCGAAACTGCCCATCCTTTACGCAAAAAAGGATTCGGGTTTTTCAAAGAAAGGCTTCAAGACCGGTTTATCGTTTCCGGCTGTCGTCACGCTGATCCTCGATATGGAAAATCATCCACACTTTTGGTCGCTTTATAATGTTGTACCCACGTGTTGACAAATGTGTGAAACTTGTGCAAATATTTAGCTGCACTTCTCACAGACAACTTGGGTCCTTTTAGATGCTGTTGCGGCACGAAAACTTTGTGGTATTTTTCGCCTTGCGCTTTCCCGATAAATTAATATCCGGAAAATTCACTAAAGTCGAGTACGTTATAAGTATTTAATTTGTAAGAAAGAATACTGAGTTCTTAAGTGATGTAGACTATGCGAGTTCTAATCGTGTTGCATATATTTTAAAGGCTGTGCGAGTTCTAGTGTGTTGTTGCTTTGAAAGCTGAACAAGTTCTGTCTTCCCTGTCTTGTCTAGTCTTTACATCGAGTGTTTTGTATTCTGATTGGTTAGTTTCTATTTTCTGTATATAAGTGATACTATTAGTATAAGTAAACTGGATAGTGGAAGTAGTAAAAGACTGACAACAACTGAACAACATTACACAACATACAATTCAATTAAACATAATACAACACAACTCGATTAGATAGCACATACAGTTACACATAAAGGTGTAAAATTGAAAATGGAAAAGGTCTTTTGTCATAGGTTTCCCTTGTAAATGAACATACAACACAACACTGCACATACGAATCCAGTTACTACAAGTAGAAATGAGAGATATATATTTTTATCCATTGATTAATTATATTAGTAGGTTAAATATTACTTGTAGGATATATTAAATATTAATTATAGTAATATACATAACTACGCATAAGCACAATTGTTAGAAAATAAAATTTATTTATTTATATATTATATTTATCTATATATATATTATTGGAAATGAGTTATAAACAAAAGTGAGAGACTGTGATGCTTTTAAAGGAACTTTATTTAGCGGCGTGGAAGGACGTCTTAACGGTTTGAATATTGTAAAACAAGTGAGAGTCGAAACCCGTAAGGGCGCGCAGAAAGTCTGCTACCCACTGAAAAGGAGACCTGGAAAACGTCGGTTTATTTTCCAGGGCCTTAAGTATAAACAGTTACAGGCCTATGGACCCGATGACATCTGGTCCGTTCTATTATTCTGACAAGCAGTGTTTGTCATTCATAACACAATTCGTTCTTGCTTACTAGCTGACGCAATGTTATTAGTAAAATATGTACATATGTATACAGGGTGCGTAAAAAGTTCCCGGAATTTAGTTTGTATTGAATATTTTAATGTTTGTTCGCGTTTTTTGTAATATCTGTTTACATTTTTTAATTCTTCATGAAATTTTGATACAGGAAGCGTGTTTAAGCTATTTGTTTATTTTTAGTTAAGTGAGCCATGAATCACAAAAGCGAACGTACCATCATCATAGAGTTGCACAAAACTGGAATGAAGACGGCCGATATTGTTCGTACGGCGGGTTTCAAGAAATCGACTGTGTACAATGCTGTGAAACGGTTCAAAGAAACTGGCGGATCCTTGGACCGTCCTTGAAGTGGTCGGCCAGCTACAGCAGTAACGCCAGAGAACGTTAAAAAGGTTCGTTGTCAAATTTACCGAAATTCAGAACGTTTGATGCGCAAACTGGCAAAAGACCTTAAGATAAGCGAAGGCAGCATTCGAAATATTGTGCATAAAAAGTTAAAATGTTATTCCTACAAAATCAATCGCGCTCACTTTCTAACCGATGCAATGAAAGAGAAAAGAAAAGAAAGAGCGCGCCGAATGATCCGATTGATTAGCGGTGCTCGCTTGCAGAAGGTGCTCTTTACTGACGAGAAAATTTTTACAATCGAGTCGCTCCATAATCGTCAGAATCGTCGTCAATTGCTGAAGAAGGGTCAGCAGAGAACTACTGCGGCGAAAATAGTCGCTCGTTTCCATTTTCCAGGCTCAGTGATGGTCTGGGCAGGCATTTGTGCAACTGGGAAGACACTACTGGTATTCATTGAAAGAAATGTAAAAATCAACGCCACCAGCTATCAACAACGGATTCTTCAGGAAGTCCTACAGCCATGGGCGCTGAAACATTTCGGTGAAGAAGGTTTCACGCTTCAACAGGACTGGACACCTGCACATTCGGCTCAAACAACCATCGCCACCTGCGAAGAGCTGTTTCCCGGATTCTGGGGCAAGGATGTTTGGCCGCCAAACTCGCCGGACCTCAATCTAATGGATTACTCAGTGTGGTCAATTTTGGAGCAAAAAATCTCAGGAAAAAGATACAACACCGTGGACACACTGAAAAAGGCTTTGGAGCGCTCCTGGGATGAAATAACGGTAGAACAGTGTGCGAGCATCGTCGGCAATTTTCCAAAACGACTTAAGAAATGTATTGAAGCCGATGGAGGAAACTTTGAACATTTGTCGTAATTTTTTTGTTACATTTGGTTATTATTAAATAAAAGAAGATTTGTGTTAAATTTTAAGGAAACGAAATAATTCCGGAAACTTTTTACGCACCCTGTATATGTATACTTTTTTTTTTATTATATTATTTTTTTTTCAATACTAGCAGTGAACGTGTTCAAGACTTGGGTAATAATAAGTGATATCCACGATTTGAATTACTAATTTAATTTCTCAATATCTATAAAAGACGGACATTGAGACCATCTCCAAAATAACTAGTAATTGCCCGTATCATAAACTTCGTCTTCATAATATCCTTAATAATGTGCGTAGTAATTTCCGTTCAATTTGACCAAGGGATGAGTACGTCTCTCCCTAATGGGCCTTCTATACTGAAAACTTGATAGAAAACCCAAAAAATAATAATTTTGAAAGAGGAAGAAATCCTTCCTTTTCCGCCACGCTTAATTATTAAATATAAGAGACATTAACACTTTTAAAATGTTAAATGTTAAATAGTAATTACGAGAATGTGTGACCACGGAAACGATGCAACAAAAAGCACTCCAAAATAATTTTTATATATATTTTGTCAAAATACCCTTAAAATATTTCCAAAATGTTTTTAAATAAATGCTATTCATTGACATGTAATTAGGAATTTAAAAAAGGAATAATATAATTTAAATAAAAAAAGTGAGTATGACATGGTCGAACTCGCGGTTAAAAAACATCTTGCGATTCCACAGTCGGAAACTTAATCGCTGCACCAATCACACTATTAAAAACAAGTCAGACGTTCTAGAATATACTGTGCGCATAGTTTGTATTAGTTTAGTTTATTCAACTTCTTCAATTTGTACATTATTCTTTCAAATGTGAAAATGTTTAAGATTGCATAATATATACACTGCATAAAAAAAATGTAAAAATTCGAAGGAGAAGTTACTTTTCTGTGTGAAATACCATAAAAATATCGGTTTTTAACTTTTTTTTAACTGCGATGCAACCTTCCAAAAACTCTGAAAAATTTTAGGATGATGGTCATGTTAATCTACTGCTTTTAAAAAATATATAAAAGTAGGTATGTTTACATTTCAAAAGAGATCCGCATTTTTTTGTGTTTTTAATTTTTCACAACTAGGATTTGCAACGAAAAAATCGGAAAAAATTCCTTGACATGTACCTTCGTATATACAATATGCCATCAGACATACATAAATAGGAAAACCAGTCCAAAAACTAATAATTCGAAATCACCTTGTAACTACCTCCACGGTCGAGTTATAGGGTTGAAACTTGCTGACAGATGTTTTCTTTTGGTAAGCTATCGAATGGTCTATCGCACAACCAAATTGGTTGGAGGGCACCTTCGATCCCCTTAGCTTACTAGACTCTTTTTTAAATATACTATATTTTGTCATATCACACTTCATATTTACATATTATAGCTTGTAAACACGTCTGGGCATATTTTCATAATTTTTTCTACAGTTTTCTTTTATTCCTGGGTCATGATGCTATAAGTGACATAAGTGTATCAATCACTTGCTGTTTGTTAATTATCGCGACTGATGCAATTTGTGGTTTTAACAATTCCGATAGATATTCTATTGGATCCATATTCGGGATCCATATCCACCAGCGGTTGCTAGCTGTCTGCCGTCAGCCGATGCACAACGTAAACATAAGCTAACGATTTACCTTTATCGAACTCAGAATACTACATTATAGCGCCTCTTTAGATTTGTCTTAGTGCCAGCTGTTACTTTCTGAAGAAAAAAATATAGCATTCTATTTAAGAAAATTAGATTGACCTTCAGATCTCCTCTAGTACTCCACCCACAAGAAAACAATTATTACTACATGATGTAGCCCGTCCTATCAAACAACTTTTGTACGAACACATTTTTAATAACTACAACTCCTTCCGAGATATCCTACTGTACTCACTTAACCGGGACACCCTGTATACGTCCCTACAATGATTTTACGTTTTTTCACTGGTAGCTGTAGGTAGTTTTTATTCCGTGTCAATTAAAACTTCACGTTCCAAAAAGTCGGAAACGTGTCAAAAACAAGAACACTTTTATTAATAACTAAACAGTTTTACGATTAACAAGTACAGTTCTGCATTAATTATAAAAAATTAGAACATTTCAGTAGATCGTTACGCGGTCGTAATGCGCATATGTGTATTTAAGGTGAATTAAAAAATAAAAATCATGGCTCAAAAAATATTTCTCAAGTACCATCTGAAAATCTCGCTCCATGCATATTTATACTTTACTGCTTAAGTAATCAAATTTCATGATTATGACAAATAAATAAATAAATAAATAAAACTGCGAAAGTATTTTAATAAAGGTGAAAACTTTGTTAGTCTTATTTAAACATCAGAGAACGGAATAATACTTTCGGTTCATTTTTGTATGGCGCGGGGTTTATGCGTACGGTCGCGAACAAAGGTTATTTTAGAGAATAATAAAGGTTATTTTAGCTATTGTTCGACTTTTTCGCGTATTTCTCGCCAGGAGAAATTAGTTTTTTCAGTGTATGTACAATTTATTTTTTCTACTTTCAATAACCAAGAACGTGTCATAAAAACGAAAGACGAAAACTGCCCTCTATGTATTTGTTACTATTTTTCATTATTACAGGTCTACTTAACCACTTTGTTTCGCGAGATACTTAAAGTTCAAACCTCAAACTTATGTTTTATACCAAAAATGAACAAGACATAGTGCTTTATTCACAGTTATATAACATTTTATTTGAAAATACGCTCTGTGCCAATACTTTTGTTCGGTACTGTATATTTTGTGACTTGACATTTTTTCTAGGATACAAAAGATGAACTGGGGAATTCAATTTTGCTTGTCATGCCAATTCTGGACTCGTTATGATCATGTATGTAGATCCAAAGATTGAAATTTACACACGTGATTATTTTACAACTAAATAAATTGTGATGGTATTGTTATATTTGAAACTTGTATGTTATTTAAATTTCTTTATCAATATTTTAACGCAATTTTATAATTTATTTCTCTCATAAGTACCACTATCTTATATTACGAGAAGAGATGGTCTAAACACGGGCTAGTTGAAGTATTGAATCATGTTAGATGTTGGGATTTTTCCACACGCGCCTCGTGCCGTAACGACTGTCGTCGTCGATTGTTTCCCCTGGCCACGCGCGCTGTCCTGTGATCGCCTATTCCGAGTTCCGTTCGTAACTACCTCGAGATGGGCAACCGACCCGCGTGCGAAATCTGAAGATCGGTTGGAAGAACCTATGCCATGGAAACCACGGCAAACAACCAGATTCCCTCGTCGCTTACGTTTGTCTCTCGGAGACGTCCATTTATCCAACGTCCGTTATGCGTATACATACACACATACATACACACAAACACACCTATACATTCGTGGCAGGGGCGTAGCGCCAACTTATTGCTGCCACAGATGTTTTACATTATTGAGAACACGATGAAACTATGATTTATGAACAAAAGAAATGTTTCGGTGGAAACAATGATTTGCATTTATTTTATTTATGCGTTATCTTGCAAAACCTATCATTACTCTTATTTTGTCATTTTAACTCTTTCGTTACTGTTGGCGTTTATAGAAAATATGCTCGTACTCTCTTCAGAGAGGGACGTGGGGGACGTCTCATGTAACCAATTAAAACGAGCGATTGTCTTTTTTTTTGTTTTTACTTAAATCAACTGAAATGCGTGTAGAGAATATGCACCTAAAGTTGCTGATCGATATTCAACCTTCCACTGTAGTTATAGTCGAGTTTTTGACCGTGCGTCGAGTATACATATAGCTGAGAGCGTTCGAGTAGCCGAAGCTCCGGGAACTGCTTTTATCCACCGTGCCCAACTCCATCCAGATGTTCAAGAACACATGTTACTATGAAAATTTATCTAAAGACGAACTTCTGCAGAGATGTTTAGGCGGTCACACGCAAAATATGAATGAGAGTTTCAACTCAAACATTTGGCGTCTGACCGCGAAGCATTTATATTGCGGTATCCAGATGGTGGAAATAGCAGCATATATTGCTGCAAGAGTTTTTAATGAAGGCTATTTTGCCATTGCAAAAATTATGAATGTGTTGCAAATAAAGATAGGTCTACATTGTAAGCAGTATGTGGACTCGTAAGGGTGCCGCGCGGATGAAGCGATAGGAGCCAAGAGCCTCAGCAGCTCAAAAGAAGTTCGAACTACTCAAAGAGAAACCAGGTCAAGCCAGCAGTAGTTGTATGAAAAAATGGAAGGGTTCTTATATTGCTCTGGAATGGTTGATTAAAACAAAACAGCTGTAAGTATTGAAACAGTATTACTTTTCATAATCGGGAATTTTAAACGCGTTTTTCTCGAAACCACTTTTTTCAAAACGGTGTACAATATAACTAAAAAACTACTTATCCGATCAGGTTCTTTCGGTGCGTGCATATAAAAAAATTACATTCTTTTCCGATATTAAATCAATTTTATTGCACAATGGAAGTAAAATTTCTTGTGATAAAATTTTAACTTTTTTTCTAAGTGCCGCTAGTTTTGCATTTCTTATGGTATTTCTGGGATGCATGGTGTAACATGCATTGTGTATTCGTTCTTTCATACCTCTTGGTGTCGTGAGAACATCGTTAAAAAAAAGTATATTTAGAAGCTTCCCATAAAAAATAATCTACTTTTTTTTTTTCTTAATTCTGTCACTTATCGTGTACAGACGTGTCTGGCTGCAAGCAGCTAGCATTTTGAGCATCTAATAAAGTAAGGTAATATTACCCTTTTCGTTTTATTTTGCATTCTTCAAACTGAAACTGATTTTTTCGCTTTCAACGCCATTTCAAGGTCACGAGGGTCGTTGAATTCATCTTAACGCCAACTATCACATTACGTTATAAAAAATACATGTTAATATGCAAGAATGTTTTTTTTTATTATCATCAGATGCACACCTTAAAATCATGTACATCTTGTTTAGTCATTTTTTTCCTTCTTTCAATAGTAGCGGAAATAATTTAGGTGTTCGAGTTAAAATTAATACCCTATATACACTATGTAGTATCGGGACCTGCGTACCTATTAAAAGTAACAATATCGACAAGTAAAACAAGGAGTCGTTTAAAGTCGCGTAAAGTCCCAGCTTGTCGGACCGGAGTTCCTGAGTTTTGATTCTCGCTTGTGATCCCTCAAATTTTTTCTCGATTACACACACGTGCGCGCGCGCGTGCACGTATCCACATTTCATATCAACATTTTTTATATTTTTTAATTTTTTTATATTTTTGAATTGTGTGTTAATATATTGGTAAATGTTCAGATGGTCTGATTGAATCTTTCTTGTTAAAAGAAAATTCTTAAAAATCGTTTTTTCTTTGCCGTTTATATGAGATGCCCCCTACCCTTTGCATACTTCCATTTTAAATCACGAATTTGAAAACTTCAAATGTTTAAACTTTCCAAAACAATTTGACAAGCTTTGCGGCTAAGAATTGAGCATCTACTTTCCGCTACGCATGTTAGATACCAAAATCTGCCGTAGCGAAAGAATTAGAACATTTTTTAGGTAAATTCGTTTTTTCAGCACTAAATTTTATCAGCATTAAATTTTGTCAGCCATAATCTATAAAATGAAGAGCTAATTAACTGAAAGTAAATTGCTGACATTGTAAGCTTTCCTTTAATATTAGTTTCGTAATGAATATTAGCGTGTAGTAATGAATACCATCGCTCTAGCGTTTCTCATCAAATGATTTAAATATGAGCTACGAAACTGGTTCCAAATATGGGGTAATTAATATTTAGATCACTTTTTGGTATATATTTTAAAATTCCCAGAACTAGTCCAAGATACATATATTAGATAGAATAACAGGGAGTACTGAAATATGCACAAAATTAGTCATTAGGGAAAAGAAAATGTAGACTTTGAAATCGTCAGTGTGTTTAGCCCTCTACTCAATTCCCCTGTGAATCTCGAGAGATCCTGGCGTATCCCACCCGTTGTGCTCAAGTCGAAGGAAATTAAGTTTCTCGGAATATGTTTGTTTACATTGTGGGCTCAACTTATCTCGAGATGTTCGTACGTTTCTTGACTTTTGTCACGCAGCTTTTGTCTTATTTCTTCGATTCAATTTAATTGTCGTCGTTGTACTAGTATGTTCCAAAAAAGCTCATTATTTATTGATGTATGGAATGTGTTGTTGTGGATGTTCTTATCCTATTTCTAGTTTCAACCTATGTATCTTAGAAGATAGACAATATACCAAAATTACCAAAGGATTACGTAGTTTCTTAACTTTTGTCAGTAAGTGTATTTAAACTACGCTACTGAAAATAAGGATTGCTTCAACAAACTGGCACGGAAAATAAACAAAATCGGCAGTCTCTAAGAAGTCTCCGAAAATTATCGATCGTGCAGTGAAGTGAGTTCACCGACCCGGCCGTAACATCAGCTGTTGAGGATTGCCTAGATAGGTCAGGATCGACACCGAGGATCCAGTGTTAACGATCCATTTCCATCGAAGCAGGTTATTTCGTGGACGAATGGGTAAGTTTAATTATTTTTTTCTAACACTAGTTAGACAAATCGTTTTTCTTAAAACAATTTATTCACCTGAAAATGTGCTGTTAACACTATGCCGTCTGGTGACACCACGTTGATGTCGCACGCAAAGCTATTGAAGAAATGCCGGTGACTCCACGTTGGTGTCGCCTAGAAAATATTTCTATTGTAATAAAAAAGCTTACATCTATTTATACAGATCCTCGAAATTTCGTGTAAATCGAGTGACAGAATCAAGTAAGAATTATTAAAATTGTCATGCCCTGATACGGTACATTGTAATTACAATATGAACGATCGTGCGAAAAAGGCTGGTAACAGATAGTAAAATCTACACGAGACATACCGGCGGCAGACGAAAGATTTTCTATCACGCGTGCAGACGTCAAAGTGTTAAAAAAGAACAGTTTTTCATAAATAATAAAACGTTTTATTTCTTTCGGATAACGAATAAAAGTATCGAACGCAGTTATTAAACGACTTACTAATTTGTTTGTTTTTCATGAATAACGAATAATTTCACATTATCCTTAATTTAAAATGACATAACATACTGCTGTGCCAGTACGTGTGCCGGGAGCCCGACCGAGCGCCCGTGTATAAGAGCCGTGCATACATACGTGGTTGAGCGCGAGGTCTCTGGGCGCTGTGATTGGCCAGTGTTTTTCGTTAATAACTCAAAAACGAAGCTTCAAACAACATTTTGGTAAAGGAAAAGGTTGTTCAGAATCACTTTAGCTACCCTCCATTTTCGGATGTTACACTAGTTCTGGGACACCCTGTATATAAAGGGGGAACTCGATAGCAGTTCAGTAACAAGGAATTCGAGTTTAAGTATTCGGTTGTTTACATCGGCAGAGAGCAGATGTATTACTAACTCGCTCCGTACTAACGTTATTTACATTGTGTTCAATTTCTAATTTTGTATTCAGTATGGTGCTGTGGTGTAACCTTATTTATTATAGTTCCTTTAGGATAGTTTTTTTCCTTTATTATTTTTTGTTTATTAGTGTGTTATTTGGCAGTCTCTTACCGTCGGTTAGGCGCTTCAAAGCCAACCCCAAAAGGGTTGACTTATTTCCGACCGGGTATGCTCCCGTAAAATCCGGAATTGCACTTACAGCGGACAACATTCGTCGCCTAGCAGATGCAACAGTCAGTGATCTGATAAAGGTCCAGTCCATGGCCAACAATAATCCGGACATTCCTCTAGACCTTGATCTTCAATTAAAGTCTGTTATCATCTCCGAAATTATAAATCCTAACGTCACTGACAAAATCAATTCATTGTCCAGAGATATGTCTTTCAAACAACTCAACTTGCAACCGGCTCTACCGGATCAACATGTTGAGTCTGACGACTCTAACTCTTCCACTCCGCGGTGGCCCCCCACTCCCAAAACCAAGGGCAAAGCAAAAAAAAAAATATATCTTCGCATAATACGCACAAACGCAAGAATGATATCTCGCCGCTCCCAGCTCCTCTCAACAAAATCTCCAACGTTGCAAGTTTTTCGGATACTTTCATAACGAACGTCAACAAGGACAATCCTACTGTTGACAACAACATGGAAACTGACTCAATCCCCACTGTCCCTGTGTCAAACAGATTCACGATCTTAGCAGCCTTTCGACCCACCGAAACCACGTTAGTAAACATGGCAATACCGACTTCACGCTCAGGTGGTACATCCGACTCAACAAAAGTTCGTGGTGCCCTGCTTCGCGTCGTCATCATAAAAAACGTCAACCATAAAATTACGGTCAAGCCTCCCCCACTTTACACCTCAAATTTCAATTACAACATTGCAAAATTTGAGCGCGAGCTAGCGGAGTCCTTTGGAAAAACATTCAAAATTAAGTACCTTGGCAATAAAATTTGTCTACAGTTCGACAAAATCGATACCTACAAATAATTTCGATCCGCCCTACGAAAAAATAGTATCCCCTTTTTCACCTTTACTATCAACTCCGAGAAAGTCTTAAGGGTTAACGGTTCTTAAGGGACTTCCAGACACTCCCAATGAAGATATAATATTATTGCTGAAATCAAGTCCCAAGTGTTAAACCTATCCTCCTGCATTTCTCTAAGGTGTTCAAATACAAATATCAACAAAAACTTTGCAATTTACCGTTTTAACTTCCAGTATGATACTTCCGTAAATCAAGTTAACAAAATAAGCTATCTTTTCAGCAGCAGAGTGTACTGTGACAAATCCAGTCAAACAAAAACCACACACAGTGTTTTAGATGCCAATCCTTCGGACACTAGGCCACTAACTGCAATTTCCCTCCCCAATGCGTAAAATGTGCGGGTAGTCATCACACTTCGGAGTGCACCAAACCATTTGACACTCTGCCCAAATGCATCAATTGCGGTGGTGACCACACAGCCAACTTTTCTGGATGTCCCTCCTTGGCGTCCTACTTACCAACTCGTCAACTGAATTCCAATCATTTCCGGGGTATTGTCCTACAAAGCAGGACAGAGAACATATTGGCGCCTACCGGGTCACTGCCCCCGGACACCTCTCGCGGTACGTACGCCAGTATCGTGGCAGGCAAACGGCTACACGGATTCTCCACTGAAAATCCTGCTCCAACCTTTCCAACCAGCGGGGGGACTAGACCCATGATTCAGCTAGTGACTGCCATGAAAGAGCTAAACTCCTTGGTTGACATAAAGTATATGTTGGATTTGACCCGCGCTCTGATTGTCAAATTCCGTGCATGTCGGACTCAGGCCGAGAAATTTTAGGCCTTCTGGTCAGTTTTTCAAAACCTAAATTAAAATGCTCCCTAGGGTTCTGCTTTGGAATGCTCAATCGTTGCTCCCGAAGTGCAACGAATTACTCTTAGTCATTGCCGACTTGTAGGCAAAAGTAGTACTAGTAACCGAAACCTGGCTAAACCCAAACGCCTCTTTCTCTGTACCGGGCTACGCTATTGTCCGTTCTGATCGTTCTTGCCGGGGTGGTGGAGTTGCTACCATCGTGCACAATTCTATCGCATTCACTATAATTAGTGGCGCGGCAGGCCTATCCTGCGAGGCGTGCTTTATAAAAATTAACAGTCCTAATCTGGTAGTTGGAGTGGTTTATTCTCCACCAAACCCGGGACTCTCGACTAGCGACCTAAACATCATGGAAAGAATTGGTTCTCCCTTTCTAATCAGTGGCGATTGAAACGCAGTGCATACTTTCTGGAACAATCTTCACAATAACAAAGCTGGCAGAATCCTTTTTAATCATATGATTTCCTCCACATATCGCGTCGTTCATCCTAACTCCTTTACTCACAAAACGCCCAATCATCGACCAAGAACAATCGACTTTTTCCTTACTAATTGCCAACACAACTTTCTCCTTACCATACAACACGACTTTCTTTGTGAGATTAATGATCGATTTAACTCTGATCACTTGCACGTCCTCTTATCAGTTGCCAGTGCTGAAAAATTTTAAGGTCTAGACAGAGCAACTGACTGGGACTTGTACCACAAGATCGCCAAAAATTTTCATATAAAAGCACATTTCAACACTGTCGAAGATATCGACAACTCGGTCGATACCATATCGTCTTTTCTGCATGCTTGCCACAAACGCGCCACCACCAAGCATGACAACTCCGTCACCAAATATCTACATCTCGTGGCCGACAACAAATTATTATCTCTAATCAGACTAAGAAGGCAACTTAGGCGACACTATAGTAATGATGTCACTATGGTAATCAAGCGCAGGATTTCGACTCTAAGGCATACAAAATGGAACTATACCTTGGCCTCATTCAAACGTACCGACCCTACATTCTGGTCTACTTTTCGTGCCACATGCTCTAGTAACCAACCCAGAGACCTGCCTCCGCTGATCACCGGACATGGCACTGCTTGTTCCGATACGGAAAAAGTTGAGGCCCTGGCTAAAGACTTTATCGATATTCACAATGCTGCTTTCAACTTGTATTCGCCGCGTTCCATTGCCATAGATAGTTTTTTAACCTCTCTGGCTCGCGACTCGGGAGGAATCTCCAGAAAAGTGAACTTCACACTTGTTTCTATTGCCAGATCTATCGCCCAATTGGGTAATCATAAGGTTCCTAGGCCTGACAGAATCACATCGCCTATGCTACTTCCAAGAAGGTTTTTTATCAGCAATATTACATTTTCCTAAGCTCGGCCTCTCATGGCTATTTTCCATGAGCGTGGAAAATTGCTAAGGTAACTCCCATACATAAACCCGGTAAACCGTGCGATCATGTTACAAGCTACCGACCAATTAGTCTACTCTCCATCCCAGGCAAGGTCTTTGAAAAATACTTATTAGAAATCCTTAATACTTATCTTAGCGTTAATAAAACCATGATAAATCAACAGTTTGGCTTTAGGCGGGGCCATTCGACTACTCAGCAGATTATTAGAATTGCTCAGATAATTACCCAGAAATTCAATATCAGGCGTTGTGCTGCCATGGTTTTCCTGGACTTACCGAAGGTTTTTAACACGGTTTGGCACGGCGTCTTGCTGTTCAAACTCACCCAGATTGGTCTGGACTCCGGCTTCGTCCGACTAATGCGCTCCTACCTGGAGAACAGGAGAATGTTCGTGCATCTTCGCGGCTTATGCTCCATACTGGCTGGAGTCGCACAGAGCTCAATCCTTGTTCCCGTCCTCTTTAACTTATACATAAATGACATACCAATGGCGTTCAACTGCCCACTGGTATTGTTTGTTGACAACACCGTTGTTCTTTCAATTCAAGTATGGAAACTAGCTGTCAACGAGAACAAAGCGCAGGCTATCCATTTCATCCGCGATAAAAACCATACTGCGACCAAAAACAGGTTTCAATTTGTGGTGGACGGTCACCCAATCCCACGGTTCAATTCTGTTAAGTACCTTGTAGCCACGCTTGATCAGATGTTAAATTGGTTTACCACGGTTGATGATCGCTTCACTAAAACACTAAAAATCTTTGGTTTTCTTTCTGCTCACATTGGTCACAAGTCTCCACTTAAAACTTCCATCCGAATCAATATTTACAAAATGTGTATTCGGCCTGTCTTCGTATACGGCTACCAGATTTGGTGGAATCTTGTTTTCAAATCTACCCGGAACAAAGTCCAGAGAGTTCAAAACAAAATCTTCAAATTCATTTTAAACAAACGTTAGGATTTTTCTACCTTAACGCTATACGAAATCACCTCGGTTCCTTTAATTTCCGACTTCATTAAAAAACTAATCACCAACTACCAAGCAGACAATCATGAAAACCCTTTGGTCAGGTTAACTGGAACGTATCAGGAGGACATTATCCCCTACAAAATCAAAGTTTGATTCCCGATACAGATGATATAGCCCTGGACAATGCATTACGCATTTACGTCTGATCCCATCAGTAGGTGACGTTTGTCTCAATTTTTGCTGACTGCATGCTCACAGTGTTGTGCTAAATCAATTCTTTACACATAGTCTGCGTTTTTATTTGAAAATTTTTTCACATTAGTCATCGCTACATAAAACTACTATTATGGTCGGTAGTACCATATTATTATTTCGTCGGTAAATTGGCCCTCGCCAATAGGTACGATTCATAGGGGAAAACCGTCCGGTGCAGTGTCACAGACCATTCCCTTACTCCTCGTAAAAAAAAAATAAACAAATTCAGAGAAGTTCAGGACTTCAGCAATAAAGAGGACTTAGAACTGGCGGGCGGTTGCTTCGGTGCTCGGACCCGAAAAGCAATACGCAGGCAGGACTTTACCGATTTTCAACACCTAGCGTTCGCTGACTTCGGAGTAGAGAGGGCCGGCGGCTGTTTGGATGTACGGCACCTTGGATTGTTGCACCTTGATGACGAAAATGGCACGAAACTGGACATGGTATGGATATGAATCGGAGTTGACGCACCAGATTTAAATTGTACTAAAGCAATGGGTTCTAATAGCGAAGAAATCTCGGACATCGGGGCCCCCGGTCCTGGGGCCCCGGTGGCGGACTTGTCCGCTGTGGATCGGAGGACCACTGATGACGACCCTGGCACGACCCTGGTACATGACTTGGTACAAATTGTGGACTTGCCCCTGGGCGGGCAAATCGAATGCAAAGGATGCGTGGCAAGGGGGCTCAATCGCCAATTCCTCCAGGAAGCGGCGTTCTCAAAGCATGCGAACGAACAGCACTCTAATTTAACGATAATCTGGAGGTGCTCTGCATGCCAAAAAGGCTTTCCTAAACTGCATGGCTGCAGATGTCACCTCCCAAAATGTAAAGGAAGAGAAACGCCAACGAGTGCAACAATGATTAAATGCGATATCTGTGAGGAATCTTTTGAAACCAGAAGGGGTGTATCTATGCATGAAAGGCACAAACACCCGGAATTAAGGAATATCAGGCGTATTGAGTCCCAAGAATCGCAAAGCAGGAACAGACCAGGCAATAGAGCCTCGGCCTGGTCGCAGGAGGAGGTGGGCCCCCTGATACAATTAAATGAAAGGTTTAAACACCTTAAACAGCCAAATGTAGCAATACGGGAGTTCCTGCCCGGAAAAACGTTAAAGCAAATCAGCGATAAAAGGAGGCTCCTGCCCGTCCAGGAGCGAGAAGCGCCCGCCGAAGTGGATTCTCCCGCTGAGTCCTCAAGCGAGGAGTACCATTCGGCGGACGATGATATTGAAGAAATTCCCCGGAGGTACCAAAGCGATACGTGGAAGGTACCCCTTTATTTGCTTCAACACTGCTTCAACAAGATTACACGCTTACAATTTATGTAAGGTTTGATAAACACCAACCGACGAACCTACACAGGAAATACTATATATTTCATTTAGGAATGAACTAACCTGTGCTAAATTTTGTTTAATCGCATAAGGAACTCCAATAGTCATAAGCACGCATAATGTGTAGTAACATCGGACTCGTTCTATCAAGATAGAGCAAGTAAGACTGCAATACAAGACTCCGTCGCATTCTTCCTGATTTGATTCGCCAAAATTTATAAACAATTCCAATTGATCTTTTCAATTCCAACAAATCCACCGTAGCATTTTAGGGAGCAGATTTCGAGAGCCCAACTCGCTCTCGAAGGACCACGTTTGGATTACGGTCGTGAGGTGCGTGAATGGTAGGTCCCCGGTAACACACCTGAGCTGGAGTTCGTTACAGTTTTGAAGAAAAACATCGGTGACGGAGGACTCAGTGCCACGAATAGAATAATTATACTTTTTAATAGTTAGTTTTCTGCGTTATATATTCTATAAGTTCTATAGGTCTCTTATAATTATATATTAGGTGGTAAACTTAATTCCTGCCGTTTTATCCACTCTAAAGTTCATTTATTTTGGAGCGACGATGAACCTTACTTTAATCAAAGTAATTTCCTCCATTTTCTATTACTCTTTCCCATCTCTCTGGTAACAAGGCAATCCCACGGCGGTAGAATGTGGTGTTCTTCGAGGCGATCCATTCATCCACCCATTTTTGTACTTCTTCGTAATTTTTGAAGTGTGCATCTGTAAGTGCGTGTTGCATCGACCTGAAGAGATGAAAATCTGATGGTGCCAGGTCTGGAGAATACGCTGGATGCGGTAGGACTTCCCATTCAAGCTCTAACAATGTCTGCTTCACCCTTTTTGAAACATGCGGTCGAGCGTTATCATGCAAGAGGATAACCTTGCGTCTATTGCTGGCTATGGATGGTCTTTTTTCCATCAACTCGTCACTTAACCGGCATAATTGCTGTTGGTAACGATCACCTGTAACTGTTTCGTGTGGACGTAAGAGCTCGTAATACACCACACCCTCCAGGTCCCACCAAATGCATAGCAATGTCTTATGCCCATGAATACTCCTTCTCGGCGTTGAAATGGATGGTTGGCCAGGGTCTACCTATGATTTTTTGCGCTTGGGATTATCGAAATAAATCCATTTTTCGTCACCTGTCACAATACGCCATAAAAAGCTTTCCGATGGAGTTTCACTACCATACACTTCGCATAATAAGCGATGCGTTTCAGCTGCAGTTTTCTGGAGGTCGAAGTAGTGAAGAAGTACATGTCGGAAAAACGATTTATCGCGGTTCACCTTTGATTGGTCGAAAAATCTATTTCGCGTCACAAAACCTAACCTCACTTAGTTAAATCAGTTTCAACAATGTCTAAAAACAAAACACATGCGGATTCACCGACGAATCTCGCCAGTGTTGCCGTCAACACCCTCTGAAAGCGAACGGCAGGAACTAAGTTTAACACCTAATATTTATACTTATATTCTTTATATAACAATTGTTATATCCCGATGTTGGTTTTAACGGCGGTGTTGACGAATTAAATTTTAAGACGTAATTCTCAACGATTTATACTTTCGACAGTTAAAATGCGTGTTAGTTTAATAACGGACCGGGTAGTACAATGTTTAATCTTTTTCTAATTTTCAATGTCAATAGTTACTGGTTACTGCTCAGAAAAGGCTTTCTCACATTCAAAAACTATGATTTTTATGCCCTCGGCCCCACTCCTAAAGGGTCAGATCGTGGACCCTGTGCAAGGGGGTTGGGTGTTGGGTGGGAGACCGAAGCCTCCGATCAAAATTAGGGTGTTGGCCAACGCCCGTTACCCATTTTCCGCATCGACAAAGTGAGGGGGCATGTTCGCGGACTCGTCACTGGGTTTATGGAAAAACCCAGTATGAGGGGCCCGTGAACTTGCGCTGACCTGACTTGAGTCAGCGCGGGTTTACGATACGTCAATTGCTATTGAGACGCAGGAAGAAACTCCAAATCCTCTACCTTTGTTAGGGGTTTGAAGTGTTCCTGACAATAAGGAAAATTAAGCGAAAGAAACATTAAGACGCATATTGAAATCTTAATCTCAAAAATAGCGAAGAATCACGTCCGTATCATAAACCTGGTCGCGTTTAATTAGTAATTCGCTAATGGGCTCTAACAACAATCATTGTATTTCATATTACAATTTCATATATCCTAAATTCAACAAGTATAACTAATTACTTACTCTTCTTCAGTAGAATGAAACTATTAAACTAACGAATTGTTCCATCCGAAGGAACAGAAAGCCGCACGATTGAGAAGAAAGGCTATTTCTTGAGACAACGAATTTATGTATTGTTCGTATTATTGTGCATTTCTCGCCGAGAGAAATTAGTTTTCTTTACAAAACGGTCGCGTAAAGTTAATTTTCGTTCTAATTAGCTGAAGACGTGCTATAAAACGAACGGTTTCCTAACGGTCATTTCTACAACGGATTCTCATCATGTAAAAAACCGTTAGATCGGACCTGACGGAAATTCCAGTCCGTTGCCAAACCTTCGGCACATCGCAGGTATCGCCCCACTTTTCCAGGAAAAAGAGCGCTAAGGGCGCACTGGAAAGGTGTTCGCGATATCTGTTAGACATGCTGATTGGTAATTAACATTTCGGTTGCTACCAATCAGCGTGTCACCCTCTTTAGCAGCGATCGAGCGAGCTGCTGAAGAGTTCATTCGTTCGCTAGACTTACTCGTGCGAAGTCGATTCAGAGTCGTTCGCTAGCCTTACTCGTGCGAAGTCATTCGAATTCTTTCGCACGTTAGAGTCATTGGAAGTCAGTTGTTCGTTGACTATCTATTCATTCTTCAAAAGTCATTCGAGAAACAGTCGTTTGAATCATTCGTTCGTTACATTCATTCGAAAAGTCAATCGTTCGTTTACAGTCAATCGAGAAACGTTCGATCGTTAGAATCCATCGTTCGGGATTTCTAACGTTTCGTTATCTTATTCTTGTCATCGTCCATCGTTCGGGACGATACAAAAACTCTTTCTTCGATCAACCTCATCGTCGCGCATTTCCGAGGCGGATTCCACATTCTGTCGAATCCAACGTACGGGTATTCGACGGTAGAACACTCGATACATCGTGTTCTACCATTCCTTCGAAATAGTTGCCCAATATTAAATTGGCGGGTAACCATGTAGTGCGTGAGTGTTGTTCAGTGGAACCACGCAGCTGACATCCCCACAGAGACATCCACGCACGCGACGACACACGAATCAATAACAATTATAGCACCATAACAATAAACAAAACCTAGTTTTCATAAGGACTAATTGCGGAACATCATAGATATATGCACATATACTCTTTAACGTAATAGGTACTGGTGAGTTAACTATTGTAATCATTTAATATATGTACAATGTCCTTCTTTTAAAGAATTGCTAAATTTTAAATTGCAATTGTAATAACCAATCATAATTGTACACAAAAGAGTGTCCAACGATATATTTTAAATTATCTACTTTAGAAAATTCAAATTTTATTATATATATTTACTACCATTGTAATAGTTCATTGGCTGCACCACGAAGTTCTGTAATAATATATTTCAGAAAGAGTACAAACAGTTCAAATTCTATTATTTCCTTTATTCACTTTTATAGAGTTAGGTATTTGTCTCCTCAAAATTATTCCGAAACGATTACGAAACTAGAGGCCCGTATGGGATTAGATAATCACTTACCCACACCCTTATCTTATCAATAAGGAATTCAAAAATTATTAAAATTATTTAAACCGCAGACTGTTCGTCGTTACCGACATCATAAGTGGTCGGGCGTGCTCGCACGTAACATTATCCTCTACCCAAATTTCGACTTGTCTGATTTTGTCTTAATTCAGAAAAAGTAGGAGAATCGAAAATTTTGTATGTTCACAATATTTATGTCTATGCAAGAAATTTCACGTGAAATTCCCTAAAGTTATTCTTTCGATTCTTTCTATTTATACCTCTTCTGAGACACCCTAGGTGCAAAAATGAAATGGTTATCCCATATTCGTACCCTCTCCTTACGCTTTCCAGTTTCCGTTCGAATAATTGTTCAACGTGAGGGGTCTGTATGTTGCAACGATGCAAGGTAATTCGTCTGTCGTCTGTCAAACTCATTTCTGGGTACGGTATTCACGAGAGCACAGACTGCACTTCACATTTACAAAACGCTGCTAATTATACATCACGGCAGCGACGAAATGAAAATTCCGCCGCATATTTTTCGTTGTTTCGTTTCGAATAAATTACGGAAATGATTGTGACGTTTTAATACGGAACACTCTGGAAAGATCGTATGTTAATTTTTCTTTTCTTTCTTTTCTTTTTTTTTTTGTTCATCCAAGTTTTAAATAAATGGTATTTCATTTGAAATAGGAACGCTTAATGTCGACGAGGAATCACTTTTATTGCTTGTTGAAATTCCGTTAGCATGAAATTAGCTGAAAATGAATGCACGCCGTTCAATAAATATCCTTGTATTAATTTCGAAGTCGTTGATAGAGTAAATAACCGATTGCTCTGAAAATAAAAGTTCGTTCCAGGTTTCATGGTAAGAGGTCAGAGGTGAATTGAACGCGGTCGCTAATTACCATCACCGTGGAAACTTCTGTACCTGGAAATGAGCAAACAAGAAAAAACTCTGAAAATCTAGGCATCGTTTCAAATGAACATTCTGTTGAACATTGAGAGAGAATTTTTAAATGCATCTAATAAATAAGCGATACATTTGCAAGGAGCAAAATTGAGTAATCGGTTATAATTTTACTCATTTTTTAATTGCCTTTGTAGCGGCACGCTACATACCTGCGTAATAAACATTCGGCGGACAGACGGCTAGCAGAAAAAACACTTGGAAATCTCAAGAACAAGCTAGCACTGTTTAGGATTCTCACGCCAGTGTGACACTCACCCTAGAACATGTCATAAGGACTTTGGAATCGGGGCCCATCATCGGCATAGCTTCCCTTATCGCGACCGATTCTCTCCCCTCAGTACACAAATGCTAAGGGTATAAAGGGCTGACTAACTTCCAGGTAGGGCAGTCTTGACCATACCGCGAAATTATAAGTGACCATCGACAACGTATTGTACTTAATTGTTGAATAAATTATATAAAATAAAAACAGTAGTTGGGCTACGGCTCAACTCTTCGTTTTTTATTAAAGTCATTAAAAGTTTACGTGACACCAGCGAAGCTATTTTTGAGAAGTCGTTTGTCAATCGGTAATAAGGACGTTGGAAATTTACCCGTCCCTTACGTAAACTCTCTCGACAATTTCAATAACGTTCCTAGGAATCCTAAACCGAGGGTCCCTCAAGGGCCTGCCGATTGAGGTTCGTAAACCTACATGTCGCATGTAGCGGCCAGGCTCGCGGGACACCTCGCTGCTTCACCAAATCTATGCAGGAAACATCACTCCCACCGAATTGTTTCTCCATTCTTGGAAAACCACGCTAAGGGCGTAAAAGAGTGGGCGGTGGAATTTCCACAAAAAAGTCTAATCGGCTTAAACGGATTTCCCGTTTAGCCAATTAGAAAAGTAATTCCATCGAACGGGCCTAGAGAAGCTAGCTGGTGGCCCGGCGAAGCAACGAGGACCAGTCTGCTGCGGGAATCGCGCAAGCACAGTTAACAAAAGTATCATTAAGTCGCATTGTATAGAGTAGTAATAAAATTCCCTTTTTAAACACATTCGTGTCTTTGCTGAACACGCCATATAACCACATACATATGTACTTCACCTTAAAATAAATGCTCTTCAATTTCATGCATTTCTCTAAAAATTTTTTCAGAATGATGTTTCCAATGAAAAAATTCGAAGAGTACTACGAAGTAACGAGCATAACAGTTATATTTGCAGATGAAAACTACAGGTGAATACACTTAATAGAAAAAAAGGAATGGAATTCGCTGATTTATTTCAAAGCCTTCAAGATTTTGTCATTATGTCATATTTTGGAGGCAACCAAACGAGGAACAGAAACCTAAAAATCTGTGTAGTATAGTTAAACTCTGAGGCGGTAGTATGATGGTTTGGAACGCATTAATTATTAAAATATAGGTAAATTACATTTTATTCGAAGTGTTTTAGTCTACTTGTGGTTGATCTTGCGATCTTTCGAGTCTGGCACGTGGGGTGCCGACTAATTACAAAATATCGAAGTACCTCTTCCGTGTATCGGAAGACTAAGTGAATTTTTCCGAAAGTAACTATACTTTACAATAGTTAAGCGTTTACTAAGCTAGTTATGTTGTAGCGAAGTTGAGTGGATTCTATATTATTATGTTACTCTTTTACTGGACGAATGGATTCTACCATCGAGGTCTAAGAAAAGTTCCAACATTCATCAAGCAGGATACATTCGGAGGGGGTGAGATTGGACAGGTATAATTTCGAATTAGATAAGGGATGTAGTTAAATCTACGCGATTATTATTAAACAAAAAACTAAGTAAAATGACGTCCAAAGTCAACGGTTACTCTCAAGTGTCATCCTCACTCTTGAGTGAGGCAAGCGGAAACCCGTTTGTCTTGAACAATAAACGAACAATAAACGGTAATAATTCTGGGCAGCGCTTCGACTCTAACAAAATATGCGACAATATAAGCCAAGAAACTAGAAAAGTTAAAATACAGCAAACAGTTGTAAATAATAGCCACGAAAAAACAACGAAATTCTAAGTGAAAGTTAAAGTGCTCGATGGTCTCCCTTTATGACTGCTGCGAAGGACTGAATAATTTCCAGACTCGTATTTGGAAAACACACTAAATATAACAAAGACGACTTAACGCCAAGTCTAATGGATAAAATAATATATGTGGATATACTGAAAAATAATTTGAAGCACGGTACTGAAGAATTTTTCAACATTTTTATGGCTCGACTACTTTAGAGTCTAAACTATGCATTTTTAAACAAAATGATTTTAAAATGTCATTTATTATTTTATTATTTTATTCATTTTTGTCATATTCATAACTGAGCAAATAATTCTGCGACTCGCTATATTTCTGCAGACATTCATCAAATAGGGGATACACCTAACCTAGACTGTTTCAAAAATCGATTCCTTTTTAATTCTGTATAGATAATTACTAAGTGAAAAGTTTCAATTTATTTTTCAGTGGACATACATGTAACTTTCTTTTTTATTCTCCAATTTTTTTTTAAATTAAAAATGCTAAAAAAGTACAGAGTTATTCGCTAATTCTGGAACAAGCGTACGTTGTAACATTGATTGTTGGTTACCATCGTCGCCAAGGACTCGAATGTCTAAAATAAAAAATTCTTCTTGATTTACAGATAAGAATGCGTTACCTACAATGTAGTGTAGCATTACAAAAAAATTTTAATAATTACAGAAAAGGCTATTTTGCGAGACAACGAATTCGTCTATTGTTCGCAGTATTGTGTATTTCTCGCCGAGAGAAATTAGTTTTCTTTACAAAACGGTCGTGTAAAGTTAATTTTCGTTCTCATTGGCCGAAGACGTGTTATAAAACGAATGGTTTCTTAACGATTATTTCGACAATGGATTCTCATCATGTAAAGAACCGTTGCATCAGACCTGGCGGAAATTCCAGACTGTTGCCAAACCTTCGGCACATCGCGCGTTCGAGCAAGTATCGCCCCACTTTTCCAGAAAAAAAAGCGCTAAGGGCGCACTGGAAGGGTGTTCACGATATCTGTTACACATGCTGATTGGTAATTAACATTTCGGTTGCTACCAATCAACGTGTCTCCCTTTTTAGCAGCGATCGGGCAAACTGCTGAAGAGGATATTCGTTCGTTAGACTCCTTCTTGAGAGGTCTGCAGATACGTTCGTTCGTTAGACTTATTCGTGCGAAGTCATTCGAAAATTCATTCGTTCGTCAGATTTATTCGTGCGAAGTCAATCAAGACCGTCAAGTCGTTCGTTGGCAGTCAAATCGTGACAAATATTCGTTCGTTAACAGTCTATTGAGACACGTTCGATCGTTAGAATCCATCGTTCGGGATTTCTAACGTATCACTTCTTTATTCTTTTTATTGTCAATCGTTCGGGATGATAGTAGAATCTTCCTCTGATTTTTCTCATCGTCGTGCGCTTTCGAGACGGATTCCACACTTGGTCGAATCCAACGTACGGGTATTCGGCGGTAGAACACTCGATTTATCGTGTTTTACTATTCGGTCGAAACAGTTGTCTAATATTAAATTGGCGGGTAACAGTGCAGTGCGTGAGTGTTCGTGAAGAGGAACCAGGTAGCCGACACTTCCACGCGGACATTATCTACGCACCGACAGTTACGGCCCTTAATCTCTGTACAGCAATGTTTGACGCGAACTTACGCGTAAATAATATAACAGTGCGATTTGAGTCTAGTAGTTTTCATCTATGCAATCACATCAGAATATAGTTATAGACGAACGAATTATAAATTTCTCATAGATTTTTATTTAAAGAATTTGAAAGAAATCACAACAAGATAACATGAACACACATACTCTAATAATTAATAATACAATTTGTATGATATACATTGAAACAATCTCGATATTTGTAGAGTGACCTTCGCCTTATATCATTCCTTATGCATACAACATAATTTCGTAATACTTTTTTGGTATTATTTACAATTTCATAAAGAGACGGGAAATGTTTTCCAAGTAATCTAAAGCGATGATCAGCAGTAGATCTTTGACTATGGTATTTATACAATCATGAAATATTGCCTGGGTAAAAAAGATGTAAAATGAAATAAATAAAAATACTAGTTCTAATGACAGAGTGAACCATTATAGTGGCGTATCATTCAGAAACATGATATTTGCGAAAGCCATTATAGCGGTGTACAATAGCTAGGAGGTTAAAGATCTTCTGCTCTAATATTTAGTATTGACATCGTGCTATTTTAAAATTGTATCTTTGAAAATAAGTTTCGGGTTACCGAAGTTCTCTTGTCAGCATAATTTTCAAAATAGTATTTTTACATGAAAATGGATCACCCGGTATACACAACTCCTAACTGGAGCCTAACTATTCCATGCGTCTAAGGCACAAGACTCCTACATAGATAGCCTAACTGACGAGTCCCCTAGGAAACCCAAGACGAAACACATCTCTTCTTCTCGTTCCTTTTCTCTCTAACCTCTCTCTATTTCTTTCCTCCCTTCCATCACCAACCGCGAAAGCTGCATCGAGTAAGTCTGAAGCAGACACAATCTCGGGCGTTAATTAATTCTATTTAATTACGTTGAGATTTTTCTCCCCTTGGGATCATAATTCATCTCGTGCCCCGTTTCATTTTTCCTTCTTCCGCGTGTGCTCATTGCATTTTTTGTGTTATTATTAGCGGAAATATCAGAGTGCAAGCCGATAAAACGGCTTTCTTGTGTACGTTGTTTAAACCACTATGGTTAGACGATGGAGTTCATTAGTTGTGAGTTAGAAGACATTAATTCTCTTCTAATCCTATTTTTTTGTTTTTTATTTCAGTATGTGGTTACAAATCCATAAAATTAAAGTTCAGAAATATCTTAAAATTGATTTAGAGTGGACGTAGCCAGTTTTAAAATTGCGCCCCTTATACAATATGTTAGGAGTTATTTATTAAGTGAATAATTTAAAAGGAAAATAACATTACAACGAATAAATTGATAATGTCTGTGGTAAAGAAACGGAAAAACAATGACGAGTCAGCGCGTTCATACACGACGGTTGTCACGAAACGAGGAGAACGAGTATGGTTGAAATTATTGCAAAAATGAAATGAATCTCTTCTCAGTGCCCACTACACTGATACTGAACATGGACAGAACAATTCTTAACAATACTCAGTAAAATAAGAAACTGTTGTTTCTTTTGCGTACGAAAAAAAAATGTTAGTACTGGGTCATATTTAAACTAAGGGTTAAGGGGGCAGTTTGAAATTTTGAAAAAATCGTTTTTCTTTTTTTTGTTTTAAATAGTAGTTTAAAGCCTTGGAAACAAGATGCAAACGATCCCAGCCTTTAAAACAACCTATTTTCGGATATAAACGATGTAGGCCCAGCCGTATACCTACTTGCGTACCGTATTTGCACGCTCCGAAACATTGCACCAGACAAAATATTTATTTTATAGTGGAGATGGCGATAGCAAGACTTACAAAGCTATCTTCGTTGACTCGTGTCCGTACGGTAATATTGACATAATAAAAAAGGAGTGTGTAGGGCACGTGAAGGATGCATATGATGTTGTCAGAAATAACGTTCCGAAACTTTAAACGCGTTTTTCTCGAAAATAGGTTTTCAGAAACGGTGTGCACAATATCTCGGAATCTAAACAACCGATTTCTATGAAATTTGGTACGTATCTTTAGTGTAACATTTTTTAGGCATTAACGATTGACTTGTTTTTAATTGTTAACAATTTCGAGAAATGTAAACAAAAAACATAGAAATTTTTGGTATAGATTCGATAGATCAAAAACAAATAGCTGTTATTTTCATAATTTTCACAAAAACGGGAATGTTAGATCGTCAATGCGTAGAGAATACTGTGTACTTTTAATCTTTTTTTGATTTTTTGCTGCTGCTAATCCTGTTCGGCTGGAATCATGCACACCTATAGGCAATTTAAAAAAAAGTTATGTAAAAGGATACCGTCGAAAAGTTAAATAAAAACCTTTTTTTAATGCTATTTCATGTACTTCGTAATGTGCTAAAATAAGCTACAAAAACTTATGTCAATCAAATATGTACTTTTCTTTTTATCGTTCCTCCAAACTATTAGTAATTTTTAGACTCGTCAAACTGTCCTGCCCCCTTAAAGGCCTTAATTATGTGTAACGTTAGTATAGTTGTATATCATAAGCTCTATCACAATTACAAAATTATTGCAGTTGACATGAATTATCCGAAGAATTTTATTCGTATACTGTACACTATAAAATATTTCCGATAATTGATGTCAACTATGATAATTTATTTATTTACACGGATATAAACCCAATGTATATACATAAGTAACAATCACAACAAGATACGAAAAATGAAAGGTAGTTGCAGCAACATAATATTAACCAAAAATAAAATCATAAAGAATTTATAATGAAGCATTTTCTAATCTTAATACCCTATATATAGATTTTGCAACCTCCTCAGAGATGATTTTTCTAAGATTAGAAAAAAAAATTATGTAGTATTTTATGAAAGTCCAGTTTCTTTTCAAATCTAGAGCAATTTTAAGCTGCTTTTCTGTCAAGAGATTATATTGACTATATTTTAATATTCTTTCTGTCATAACTAATGGAATTAAAAAGATAATTAAACGTACACATACGTGTCAAAAAAATCAAGAAATGATAATGACAACAAAAAACAATTGATCATATATTGATTTCTGAACTTTTGCTAAACAAATTTTATACTTTCTTTGCATCCACTTAGTAAAAACTAAGGAAGAAAACTGATAGAACAAATACATACACAAAAGAAAAGGTCGATGGTAATAAGTAACAACAGAAGTAAAAGATTAAGTATCACATTACGACAATAAATAGAGAGTACGCTTAGAACTTAGTATATGTGTAAATTAACACTTTACCAACCGATCGAGATCTTCCCATTTTACAAAGAGAAAATTGGATATGCTTTATGTATTTGTAAATTCTGTGGTGTATCATTACATAAATTTGTCCGTTCTGAAAGTAAATACACTTAAAAATATATATATATTTATGCTGTTTAATATATTTTTTCTTTATTTCACATTTTACCAAATACATTACTTTAATTCGTGTATATGAAAATTATTATTTTATCGTTTGAAGTTACTTGCATGTTTGGTGAGTACTTAAATGTAAGGATGTTAGTAAAAGAAGGGAACATTTTTAAGTGATAGTCACCAACATTGACGAAACAATTGAAAATCATTCTCAAAACTGAGGGTAGTAAATATGTTTGGATTAATATCTCGAACATTATTAAAAACAGAGGAACGATATCAGTTGATAAATTTTCTATTTTTAAGAGTTAAATTTCTAAGCGTCGCTCGCGAAAAATGCACGCAGTAGGCAATGTATTAAAAAAAAAAAATTAAGATTAGTATTTTGAGTCACGAATGAAGAAATGAATCTAATACAACGAAATTCGTAGCTTCCTTCTTTTAGATGAATTTGCACATGTCGAAATATCCACGACTTTAAATTCGACAAGCATCAATTAAGCAGCGCAATACGGGATAGTCACAGAGATCTATCGACCCTGATTCCCTCGTGAGACATTACTCTGCAAGCTCCCCTATCTCCAGACGTATTGTACGAACAGCGTCAAGGCTCATAAGCTTTACACAAATGTTTCGATTTATCTAAATGATCGATCGATCTCGATGCAACAAGACGTTGCAGCATCCTTCGCTCTGCCTCCAAAGTAAATTGCGAACACTTCGGGGATTTTTTTTTTTTTTTTTTATTACAGAGATCTTGCTGGATCTTCTATAAAGAATACTGCTCTTAATGTCTCTACCTTTTGTTTCCTTTCTCTATGTACTTTCAGTTCTTTGGGAAAACTAAATTAACCTTCTTGAGGCTTGTTAAAGAAAACGTGTTGATTTACGAAACAACATTTTGAGGAGAAAGAAAAAGTTGGATTTATTCGATTACAAATATTAAACTTGAAATATTTATTTCTCTGATTACCAGTTTTCTTTTTCACTTGGGTCTCAGAATAGATAAGTTCAATATGACAATTTTTGTTTATTTTTTGCACTCTCATAAGTTTCTCTATTTTTCTGTTCTCTACATCTACATAACTGCCTTACAAGAACCATATCTCCAACAAACTATATTAGCATTTATGTACTAGATATACATATGTTGTGAATCAGAAGATTCGTTTACCCTTGGACAGTTCTTCCAGAGCCCAGAACAGGCCGCTCACTCTGGTTTTCCAAAGTGGCAGGGTGATAGAACATTTTAGTGGCAGGGGAGTCGGACCCAAGGGTAGATGCAAGTATAAAGATAAACGGAACGGTGGCTTAGACGGCGCGTTCTGACTTTACGACTCGTCAATCGCTATTGAGAAATGTATGTTTAACCCTTCGACTGTTTATCTCGAGTGAATTTCAGGCAGAGTGTTGAGTATCGAACAGTTTAGATCGAGAGAGATTTTTAGGAAGAAAGTTAGAAAGCAACGAAATATTATTTTTAGAAGTGTGATGTAGGGTTATGTACATCGTGCTTTAAAAATTATCACACAAAACGTAGTTATTAAAAAAGCACGTGCAAAACATACATTTCTTTTACCGTAATGCATGATTTTATTAGACTATCAAAGGGTTAAGCACTAGGAAAGCATATGGTCGGCAGAACGCAGAGTTTCTGTGACCATAAAACACTTTGTGGGCTTAGACCTCCAGCGAAAATAAAAACCTTGAATTGACAAAGCGTTTGAAAAATAAAGAACTCAAACAGTGTTGATGGTCGCCCGAGTCATAAAGTCAAGCGCAAACAATATACAAATATCTAAGACGGATTTTCTAAATACAGGGTGGTCGTTAAAAAAGGGCCCGTAACTTATGTTGTTATGTTATATGTCCGTTCAAGTGTATTAGTCCAATAGAATTCTCTGAGTATTATAAAAATTAGTGAAAAGTGGAGAAAACTTTCTATTCGATAAAGTGGATTACAAAAGTTTAGAGATGTCCTGTCGTTTACGTGCTGTCATGCTATCGGTACATTAAGTACGAGTACACGCGTAGGTCGAAAGTACTTTGAAAACTTAGTATGTTCAAGTCGTCCTATTGCTGTCCATGTTTGTCAGTTTCTTGTCCGAAGAATAAGTTTACAATACATCAATCACTATTGAGCATAAGAGGCCAAGCATTTAAAAACCAATTAAACGTTTGAAGTTTCTCCATATTATAAAGTTAATAATATAATAAATCTAAAAATATTTAAGTCCTCGAAAGTAGTAGATGTGTCACCGTTTCATAAACTTAGAATAATCTGTGGTCCCCAACACAATGCAATATTTTAACAGGTAATTAAAGTCAATTGCAATTTTTTCAAAATTTCTTTTTTAAATATCATCTACTAAACAAATCCTTGTAACTTCAAAAAAAAAAAAAAAACGTCATTTGGTCCAATTTTAAAAAAGTTATTCTGTTTTAAATGGTGTCCGAATATTAATCAGTAACTAAGTATAAATTCTCGTTGCACTTCCCTATCGAAATAAACAACTGTAATCTGCTATAATTCTTTTTTTCTCATGAACGAAGGCAAATCGAGTTACAAAGAATTAACAATACAAGAAAAATTGATGATGAGCGTGACTACATAAATTGACGCACGGTGTAATGGACCCTCTTTCTCTTGACCTCTTTCTTCGTGAGAACAAACTTAATTATTCCTTCGTGAGAACAAACCTAATTATATCAGTGGTACTGATTCTGTCCATGTCGAGCTTCGAATTTTCTAGCCGTGAAGAATAACAGGAGTAAGTTGGTCGATCACCGGTCTCTTCGGTGTGACGTCTGTTAATTAGCAATCTTTCATTTCGGTGGGTTTAATTAAGCTCTCTCTCTCTCGGCTGTAACAATTGGAAAATCTATTGTTCTTATTGGAAAAGTCTATAGCTGATTTTTATGGGCATGAAGGCCCGATCTTATACTTAATCCACGATTCACCATGTACACACAAGAAGCTTCTTCTTTCTAGCAGTAGATTTACTATATCCGTCAATTTGACGGATTTAGAATTCCGCGAGCAAAATTATACAAACCATTGCTATTACTTTTTAGTAATTTTTGCTGACTTTAATAACTCGGCGAGAAATACACAATATTGTGAACAATACATGTATTCGTTGCCTCAAAAAATAGCTTTTCTTCGCGATCGTATTGTAAACCGTGCCAAACCAAAGACAACCGGCTTCCTGTTCCTTCGGACGGAACACTACAAATGTTTCCGTCGTAGAACCAGTGGAATGCAAAGGGTTAAAGGAATTATACGAAAATATGTTAAAATTTATAAGTACGTTAATAGTATATAATTAACTTCTTCCTAAACTAAATTGATTTTTTGAAAAAAAGAAAAAAAAGTTTGGGTTTTCATTCACTCGTTAATATGATGGGTATCCATAGAAGTACATAGGTACACAAGAAAAGCTCGTAAACGTAGTGTTACATATAGTTAATTTAAATATATTCAATGTGTTTAGAATTTTCATATAAAATATTTCGTCCTGACATAAACCAGCATTAATCAAACAAAATTACAGCATTTACTTGCACAATCTTAAAGTAATGAGTAAACAGTACAATTCAATAATTAAATTGCAATTGTATATGTTTAGAATAACAGTTTCATAATAACTTTAATTTCTTTTAATTTATTATATAATAAATAAAACTTTGCTTAAGATGAAGAAGAAACTTAAAGCTTTCTATTTAACTATAAATTGAACTATTAAATAATTATATAATAACTATAAATTAAATTATATTATAAATAACTGTAAATTATAAAAACAAAATTAGCAGTTGAATTAAATATTAATAAAACTTAAACTTATAAATTATACTATTACATAACAATATAATAATCGCAACTAAAAATATTATGACAATACTTGTGTGAGACGCATATGTCTGACCATAGGTAGCTTTATACTACTTACATTGTCGCTCGGATCGAGTCACAACTTTTTATAAGTTGCGATTTTTAAAATCGAGAATAATTTTTTCAAAACGCCTTGGCTTTCGAGTTACCTCTTCCCCGAATCAATAATAATTTTGATTTAAATGAATTTGAAATAAATATAAATTATTTAAGTATTGTGTTATGAAACCAGTTTATTAAAGAACACTACTAAAATGAACTTCAAATTTAGTAATAATGGTTGTATTTATTTAAAAAAAAATTCTAAAACATAACTCATTTGCAGATATGAAAAAAGAGTATTAAAAGCAAAAACGGTATTTCAGCACGCACAGTAAAATAAACTTTTTAAAAAAATGGTGGGCAGGTACAGTGGCGGCCAACTACTTAAGACCACTGGTTAGTTAAGGAAATAAACAGTGCTAATATTTTATTCATTGTAGTTTTCGTATACTAAACTCATATGAAATATATTTTGAAGTATGTTATACCGTAATATCGCAATAATTTTATTTACAACACTATTAGTTACAAATATTTTTAACATTTTCTCAATTTAGGTCGTTATGACAGCGGACAACTACTTAAGACTAAATCAGACTAATACTATAAATACAGGTAAAATTAACGAAACTTGGTAATTGCGGAAAAGTAAAACTTAGCAAGTAGTTAGTAACGCGTTGCACTCCCTTTTTGTCGTATCACTTCTTCACAACGTCTTGGCATAGACTCAATCAAACGACGACAACGCTCGACTGGAATATTATTCCACCCTTCTTGAATAACAGCGTACAGTTCATTTAAATTTTTGGGCTTTTTATATTTTACATGTTTCTCATTCATAATGACCAAATCTGAGAAAATGTTAAAAATATTTGTAGCTAACAGTGTTGTAAATCAAATTATTGCGATATTATGGTATAACATACTTCAAAATGTATTTCATATGAGTTTAGTATACGAAAAATACAATGAATAAAATATTAGCACTGTTTATTTCCTTAACTATCCAGCGGTCTTAAGCAGCTGGCCGCCACTGTAGATAATCCGAAAACCATAGATTTTACAAAAGATTTCTTGATGTAGTTTAGTAAATACAATAAAATGATGCAGCTTTTGTTTAAACTTTCTATAGATATTTCTCACCATTCTTGAGATATTTCACACAAAGCAAAATTCTAAACTATTTTCAAGGTACGATTTCACCCATCAAAACCGAATTATGGCACCAACGAAAAATAGCGTTGTGTTATGGATATCTCAAATGGAGATACATCTCTGATATCTCAGATCAGTTCATAAATTCGTACTTTTGAAAAATTTTGAAATAATGGAAATCAAAAACATATTTTACTATTTTAATCAATGATATATTCACCTTCATTATCAACAACTTGTCGTAATCTTAGAACCAGTAATCTTAAGTGATTTTTTTAAATACATTTATGTAAAAAGAGTTTGATTCTGATCATAAACATATATGACATCAATATATATGAATTTATGGACTAACCTGATATAATATACAAAATAAATTAATATAAAATTTCAATAACTATAATCGCATTGAAATTATTTATTACGAAATGGAACACGTAACTTATGCTTAGCAGTTAATCAAGAAGAAGACTATGTTTATTTAAGCAAAATTTCATGTTTTTTTAAATTTGCATGTTTCCTAAACTTCCTTCTTAATTCTGTATGTATGTATATTTCCTTTTCGTGAGCAAATTCTTCATACGCTGTATAAAATGTTTAAACCAACCTATAGATTTAGAGCCTATAGATAAAGGTGTTTATATAAATATCGGTGTTCTCGTTCTTGCGCGGTTGAAGGAAATCGTGATGCAAGTGGTTTATAAAAATTTTACGGCTAACCGTCGTGGAGCGTTTCCTCCGCGAATGATATGGGCCAAACCAGATAGCAGTCGTAAAATCGAACTTTCATATTTGATGAGTTGTTTATAGGTATTTTAGTGTACGGTTTTCGTTCGCTACGGCTCTATCGTTAAATTGTAATACGAACGGCAAAGTGACATTTTCACTCTGTGACAGTAAATATCATCAAAATTTGATGATATTTACAGGCATTAATTGATGAGCTTACGTGTATGGGAATTTCAACGCGATTTATTGCTACCGTACGCATACTACTCACGAATTGCAGTACCCTCCAATATGAACTTGACGAGCCTGAAGTATCCGAGCTATAAAAGAATTATAAAAGAATTTCGATAGATTGTGATAAACTTTTGCAGTAATTTAAATTGATACCGCAGAAGTGGATATAAAAAGCAATCCTTGGTTTACGATTTCCTTCTCTGTCGAACATTGAGTTGGATTCACGAAAGTAGTGTTGTTAATGCCTGTAATTGTTGATGATAATTTTTGCGCTTTGTGGAGACTTACACGTGGTGTAGCGGATAAAAAACTTCTTTAAGGAACACCTAACGAAATGAGAACTACGAAAATTTATCTTTATTATATAACGTTCGAGGTTGAACTTGACTATATGCATCTTGATGAGTCCTCCTTGACTCACTGATACAAAGTTCTAATGTGCTAAAGAATCTTTCAACAAAAGCTTCTGGAACCTTCGTTTTGTAAACAAAATATCCTTCACTTTAATTATGTTTGAAATACAATATCGTGCTAGTGGTCACCGAAACTCTTCTCAAAATTTCTTATCACATCCGCACACAATCACGGTTTGATCTCATTAACAGCCCGTCGAATATTTTCCTGGAGTTTGTCTGCTATTTATGAATTATTTCTGTAAAGCTGTTCTTTGACGTAGTCTAAAAGAAAAAAAATCTGACGGCGTTAAATCACACGATTTTAACGGACGAATTTACATCATCGTTTTTTTTTTCTTTTTATAGAACACTGTAAGAGTTTTTTCGTTTCTCTTTGAGTATATATATATTTTTTTCAAAGAAAACACACAGGATTCTTTTCTGTAGGACAAAAAACAACAGGATTTATTGGTTTTCGGTTAGGATAAAATGGTACAAATGGAAGAGAGTACAATTAAAGATTTCATTACAAAAAATGTCTTGCTTTCGGGCGTCCGGTTTTAAGCAGCCGTACTTTCCCGTTACAATTTTAATAAGTCAGTGAATAGTTCGATTGCAATTATCGTGAGTAGGGGTCCGGGTGGCCACCTGTACTCTACCCTTTGGAAGGCGACCGGCGGATAGTCCAGCCGTTCTCTCCATTCCAAGGGCGACCCAGGTATAGCCTCCGTACTCTCCCTTCACGACGTTACAGGATACGCGTATAATCAAAGAGTCCGCCCGTGTTTCCCCTGGAAGGTGACCGGCGGATAGTCCAGCCGATCCCTCCATCCCAGGGAAGAAGCGGAGTAGTCCTCTCGGAGATTCCTCAGGCGTCCGGGTGACCCCCCCTTGTACTCTACCTTTTGGGGTGGGATAGTCCATGGCTCGGTCGGGCAGCGGTCGCCGGTTTCTTCTCCGGCGATGATGCACACTCAACGTGCCCATGGACAAGCAAGCAGACTCCTTTCCGTGGGTCCCGCTATAAGTAGCTCTACTCTTCAAGAGCAAAACTAAGAACTGCCTCTGCGAACAAGGGGGTGTTCGTGGTTGGTCGGGTTGCTATTGCACCAAGTGAGATTAACCAAAATACGGGGCGAAACGACTTGGGGTAACTCCTTAGAAGCTAGCCTTAGGTATCTGCGACATAGATCACTTAGCTCCATCTCCAGGATAAATCCTGAGCATTACTAGGTTCGCCTATACTTTGGCTGCCCGGGCACGTGGGGCCTGGCCCTGCGTGCTTGGAGGTGCTTTCCAGGTGCGGTTGCGCCTGTGATTGCCATGATCGCTTAATTGCTTTCGGTTACCGCGGCCATTGAAGAAGGGGTGCATCGCCGTCCTGGCGTTACGACGTCCAGGCGGGGGTGGGTGGAGCGAACGTGTTTGGCACAAGCGTAAGCTTTGAGCCTAAGAGGCCTGAGAAACCTCTATTGCCAACTGGTGTAGAAGTACCTGACGTCCCAAGGAACACTTCTCTAAACTCGAACATCGAACAGTCGCCACCGTATTAACGGCGTAAAACTTTACGAGACGGACGTACGGACGGACTGACGCACGGACCGACGGACGAAAGAAGGAGAAGGAGGAAGGACGATGAGGAGAGGAGAAGAGAAAGAGGAGAAGAGGAGGAGGAGAGAAGGAGGAAGACGAGAGGATGAGATGATGATGATGAGAGGAAGAGAAGGGACGGAAGAGCGTAAGATAGTGAGAGTGGAGACAGGGCACGGAACGGTGAACAGGCACCGCTGGGGAGTAGCGACCCCGCCCTTCCGAGCTGGAATGCGGAGTGACCGGCTAGCCACTGTCACTCCAGATAAAAGGGAACGGAAACCATTTCGGATTTCCATGAAAGCGAGCTAGGAGCATAACAGGGACAGAGGTGGCTTGCCTTCCAGTAGAGCCATTCCGACTGCCCTATTATCTGTTGGAAAGAACACCACACCGTAAAAGGAGGGCTGCGGGCCCTCCAAGTAAGCTAGAAAGCAAAGCAAAAGGAATAAGTACAAAGGGGGCAGCAAGCAGCTGCCTTCAGTAGGCGACTTCATCGCGCTTGCTGTGACTTGTTCCATCCTAAATAAGCAAACCGGCAAATAAAGAATAGGTGGGAAGGCTACAAGCCTCCCACGGTACACGTGGGTCATCTCGAAGGGGGAAGGTGATGGCGCATAAAAGAGGGAGGGCCGCGGCCCTCCCTAGCAAGCGAGAACTGAGCAGAAGCGGAGAAGGAACAAGCTGGGGGCAGCAAGCAGTAGGCGACCTCATCGCGCTTGCTGTGGCTTGTTCCCAAAACGAGCCAACAAACAAAGATGGGAAGGCCACAAGCCTTCCCACTGTACACGTGGGCCATGCACGCGCCACAGCACATATCATGTCCCAAGCCGGCAAAACGGCAAGCAGAAATAGATGGGGAGGCTACATGCCTCCCCACGGTACACGTGGGACACTTCGCGCAAAGGCGGAAGTGGAGGAATCTAGAATCTAGAAGGCAAAAGTCGGCGAGTCGGCAGAGGGGCGACGACGAAACGACAAAGAAAAAGGAAAAGTGGGAGGGCAATACGCCTCGCACGGTACACGTGGGGACATTCTCACTCACGCTCACGCTCACCCTCACGCACACGGACGATGAGGGTGACGAAATATGTATCAGAGTGTGAGTGAGAATCGCGATCAAGCCGAACTAGCAGTCAGGAGGAGAAGGAACATGAATGGGATGTGGCGCGTCATGGAGCAAATACATACAGACGCAAGGCTCTGGAGGAACCCCTAAGAGAGAAAACGGGGAGCTCTGCCCCAAATAGGCCATCACAGGCCCCCTAAAACGCCGCCATTTTCGTTCCGGAACGGAAATCGGGGCGACGAGGAAACGAAACGACAAGACCGGAAGTTAAGAAACCCCCCAAGAACCCCAAGACAAACCACCGGTGATGTAATACGCAGTCGACGACCGTCAGGAAGGCGCGCGCACTCAGGAAGGCAATACGCAACTGGCGCTCCGACCCGGAACGCAGTGCGCAGGTGGTACCGTGGCACGCACATATAAAGGTGCGGCACGAGATCCCAAGCTGGGGCAAAGCCTGCACGCGAAATGGGGACCCCAGAGAAGCACCAAATCTTCCACACGGAGACCAAAGCCGCGGGGTCCCCGAAGGTGCAGGCCGAGCCAATCGAACAGACATAGAACGCCGGAAACCGGTGACCGCACGACGTCGAGGATCGTCAGCCGAGACCCTACCCGAAGCGGCAAGAAAGGGACAAGGCAAACACGGGGGATGTAGGCTGTGCGGAAACCGGGTAAACTCGAACGCTAAAGCTGAGCCAGCAACAAATTGACGGATGCGTATCGAGCCCAACGAAAGAGGGCACGTAAGAGCTCGATACAAGCTGGCTCGGCAACCAGCACGGGATAAAAATAAAACTAAAAATTGAACGCAAAAACCACCGGCGTATGCAGGCTAACCAAGGCCACGGGAGAGAACTCCTAAAGGTGCGTGGAGTGACGCATGCGACGACAGGCGAGCGCCGGCACGTGCTTGCAGCACCGGAGGAAAGACTCCGTAGTGAACAAGCAGCTCCCTGGACAAACCAGCCTCGGCTAGAGCGGCCAAGGTAGCTAGCACGAAAAATGTAGAGAGGAAATACGGTGTGGTGGAGTGGGCAAGAGGCATGCCGTGAGCGAGGCATTCCAAGGTGTCAACCTGCAAAAACGACGACGAGGGCACGTCAAAGGACAAGAGCACAAATGATCCTTTTAAGTTGCAGGTGTCGGAGACACCCTGGCTGGAGGGAATCATCCAGCCGCAAATCAAAAATTATGGCCTCGCTCAACTCAAAGCATTCCGGAGGTAAACTACCCCTGCGTTCGGATCTCCGGGCGGGGGCAGAGTCGGGCGAGGTTATCTTGGCTGTGAGAAGACAGCGGTCGGCAAACAGGGCCCCAACCACTGCAGCCACCCAACTGGAGAAGAGGAAGGTGAAGGCAGCACCTCTCGTCGACGCGCGGAACCGCCCGGTGACGCGCTCGATGACAAGCTCTTCCGAGTTGAAAGCTCACCGTCGGGACGCACACGGGCGTCTCCATTCTCCGCTGGCGACGTCGACAGAGGCGCGGCCCAGCACTGGTTCCGGTCTTCGCGCCGTCCGCGTCCACCTAGTGAGGTGCGACGCAATGCTCCGACCGGAAGTGGCAAACCCGGCTGAGCAGAAAAATCAGACGATAGGGATTCTCAAGGAGAATCAAGTAAAATCAAGCGATCAGGGAAACGCGAGAAAAAGGGTGCGCTTCAATCTCAGGGTGAGGTTTAGCGCCGGTACGGAAATAGGAATTAGACACGCGAATAGGCGCTAAGAGCGATCCCCCACGAAAACGAACGCGAACGCGAAAGTCCCAAACCCCCAGCCGTGCGAAACGAAACGCACGGAGCACTACGGAAAGGTGCCCGCGATCGCGACCACGGGAATGCGAATCATGCAGCTGAACGCGCAACGTTCAGCTGTAGTAGCTGGAGAGGTACGGGAACTCGTGGCGCAGAAGCGACTGGACGTACTGCTGCTACAAGAGCCTTACGCCAGACGTGGAGCAACGAGTCCTGTAATATGTGGGTTAGGAGGCGGAGCAAGGGTGGCGGCCGTGAGCTCGCAACACCCGTGGGCAGCAGTAGTGGTCTGCAACCCACGCTTCGACCTCGTTTTCATCTCGCAGCTCAGCACAGCGCACTGTTCATGTGCGGAAGTGCTGGCGCCAGACTTCTCTTTCTACGCAGTCTCGTGCTACTTTCAGTACAGTGACGAGATAAAGAAGCACCTCAGGCACTTAGAGAACGTGCTAAATAGCCTGAGGGGGCAGAGAATACTCGTTGGACTAGATGCCAATGCTCGCTCGTCACTCTGGGGCCCCCAGAGAACAGACGAAAGAGGCGCCCAACTAGAGGGGCTCATTCGCGAGCACGGCATGGAAGTTGTGAATGACGTTGACCAGGAGACTACATTCTGGACGCCAAGGGGCTCATCATTCATTGATGACATCCTGGCGTCGCGGAGCATTCTAAGCTACATAGGTGGTTAGAATGTGCGAAGCTCCTGGGTAAGCAGCGATCACAACGCCGTGGATGTTAGGCTAAGAATCCCCAAGACCTCTACAGGCGAACGGGAAGCCGCAAGCTCTAGGTTCGACACACGTCGGGCCGATTGGGAGCGGTACACCGCAAGCCTGAAACAGCTTACTTCGAATAAGAGGCTAGGGGAGGAAGAGCTCAACTCCGCGGAAAGCGTCGAAGAGGCGGCGGCGGCGCTCACAGGAGTCATCACAAATGCCTGTGCGGCGTCAATACCCAGGAAAAGAAGGTTTAGGAGGTCCAACCCATGGTGGACCAAAGAGCTCACGAAGCTCAAGAAGGCCGTATACCGGCGAAGACGTGCCTTCCAGGCAGAAAGAGACGAAGCCGCTCGCCATTCAAAGAGACTGGCGTACCGCACCTCCTTGCAGACCTACAGGCAGAAGGTGAAGCGGACGAAACTCGACAGCTGGCGACGTTTCGTCACGTCGAACGGGAACTCGGACGTCTGGGGAATCGTATATAAGCTCCAGGCAGAAAAAGTCCGAGTTGAGAGGGCGCTCAGCACCCTTCGGCGAGAAGGTAGAGACACGATGAATGCACGCGAATCAGCCAGCTTGCTCCTGGATGTGCACGTTCCCGATGACCGGGTAGAGGAGGACACGCCAGCCCAACGTGTCCTCAGAGAGAACGCGCGCTTCGCGCCCAGCACCACGAACGCCGCCCCGTTTACGGAGGCGGAAGTCGTGGATGCAGTAAAGTCCTTCAAGGACAACAAGGCACCCGGGCCGGACCTCATCGAGGTCCGTGCGCTAAAGGTGGCTTGCAAAGCGATACCCGGTCAGCTGGTGCGGCTCTTTAACGGATGCCTTCAATGGGGCATCTTTCTCTCAACTTGGAAGGAGGGTTCCCTCAGAACCCTCCTCAAAAAGGGCAAAGATGAGAAGGATCCGAATAATTATAGACCCATTTGTCTCCTCTCAGTGATAGGGAAACTTCTAGAAAAGCTTCTTAAGAAGCGCATCAGCCAGACTTGCCTGGCACCTGGACGCGTCTCCCCACGGCAATATGGATTCACTCCAGAAAGGTCGACGGAGGACGCAATCGTCGAGCTTAGGCGCATGGTGGATGCCTCCGAGCATCGCCACACTGTAGCCCTGCTCTTCGATATCTCAGGCGCATTTGACAACGTCTGGTAGCCGTTAGTTTTAGAGGCCCTTAAGGCAAGAGGCTGCCCGCGGAACGTTTTCGAAGTAATGAATAGTTACCTAGGCGACCGCAGGGTAAGTCTCAAGATTGGCAACACAGAGGTATCCAAGCAGGCAACCAGGGGGTGCCCTCAGGGCTCCGTCCTCGGTCCCGCTTGCTGGAACCTCATGTTCGACAAGCTCCTCCAGAAACTAGAGGCGTCGATAGGAGACAGGTTTGTCGCCTATGCAGACGACCTGCTAGTACTAATTGGTGGAAGCACGAGGCGCGAGTTGGAGACAGAGGGTCAGCGTGTTGCTGACATCGTTTCCAACTGGTGCAAAGAGGCCAAATTGCAGATCTCAGTCCGCAAGTACGAGGCAATTGTCTTACGGAGCGGCTGGATCGAAAGAAAAAGACTAGGAAGACGAGGAGGAGACCGACCCGATAGGAAACGAAAGGCCATCCGCTCCTCAAAGATGGACCTCGCGAGTAGGCCGCCAACCATTCGAATAGGAGGTACAAACATCAGATTTAGAAACGCGGTCAAATATCTGGGCGTCTATATAGACAGTGGCATGGGTATGCGCACCCATTGCCAGTACCTAAGCGACAAGGTTGGGTCGTTGTTCGGGAAACTTGCTAGGCTGGCGAGATGTCAATGGGGACTTCGGTTCGGAGCTCTCTCGGCGATCTACAGAGGCGTGACGCTCCCGGTAGTGGCTTACGCTGCCGCTGGGTGGTCCGACCTCTGCGTCGTGAAAGACCTGGACAAGCTGAGATCCATGCAGCGCCGGGTCCTGATCGCGATGACGTCGGCTTATCGCCGCGCGTCGTGGGAGGCCCTCTGCGTAGTGGCCGGTGTGGTTCCAATTGATACTCTGCTCCAGCAGCGTAGGGCGCTTTACGCCCTAAGAAAAGGAGAAGACGCCCAAATGGGGCAAGTTAGAATAGAAAGAACGTTGGAAAACGCGGCTTCACGCGTAAGAGAGGAGGCGTTAGATATGTGGCAATCCTCGTGGACCTCTTCCGACAAAGGCCGCACAACATACGCGTTCTACAGTGGGATAAGGGAGAGACAGGCAGCGGATTGGATGAGTCCGAATCACTTCTACTATTGGCGTACGGCGTGGTCGAGGACGAGACTTGCGTCTGCGGCAGTGCGGCGGACACCGTGGGCCATTTCATCCTGGATTGCCCGCTGTACGACCCGCAGAGGGAATCTCTGCGGGATTAGGTTCCACCTGGCAAGTGGAACTGGCCAGAGGCGGCACCGTACTTGGTGTCGTCGGCAGAGGCCTTTTCTGCTTTCGCCGGGTTCTGCGAGGAATCCCTGTACGTGATGGGATTCGATAGATAGGCGACGGAAAAGGGAAAATACCGGAATAAATAAAAAATACCGGAAAATACCATTGATCGTTGCTAATGCCGCGAAGCTCATCAACAAACCGTGTTGCTACGCGGTCTCCGCGGATCGCGATCTCGACCGATCTAGAACATTCCAACGCGCCGCGATTATTCTGACGACGACAAGGACAGACATCGTCTCCTCTCGCTTCCTCTCGGACATTGGAATTTCGAAGCTCGCTAATTCTTATAGTGATCGCGATCTCGATCGATGTAGAACATTCCAACATGTCGCGATTATTTTGACGACGAGAAGGACAGACATCGTCCCCTCTCGCTTGCTCTCAAATATAGGAATTTATCCAAGCTCGCTGGTTGTTACAACACGAATTTTCGTGATACAATACGTATCACGCATATATCAATTTTACAAAATTTAAGCGATCTAATGTCTTGAAACTAAATTACACCGTATTATTATTTTCTATTGTTAAATAGATTCATAAAAAGAAACTTTTAAAAAATAGTTCCATAAATTTATTGAAATTAGTACGTTAAATTAAAAATATAATAAAAATGTTATTTACTTATTGTATCATAAATATACCAACTGTAACAAAAATTTATTTTGTTTCAATTGTTACCGACGGATAAAAATATTCAACAATTTATTACGTATCCCCTTCTACGAATCAAGTCAAAAACTCGATTTTCTATACTGGAAATGAGATTTTCTATTATTTTTTTCGTCTTGTTCCACGTTTCAATAATTGCATTCGGTAATTCTTCAAGGTTTTTATAGCTTTGACATTTTAAAGAAATCCATCGAACTAATATGCCCCATATATTTTCCATAGGGAAAAGATAAATGACACAACTAATCCTTAGAAACGTCAAAGAAAAGAATAAACAATAATAGTGTTGGTAAGATATAGTAAGGAGAGTAAAGGTTGATTAACGAAACGCTCGAAATTTAATACTTTTTCTCCTTTTTTCTTTAAACAATTCTGTTATATGCATGACAATATCACAACTCTTACCTTTTATTTACTTAAATTGCATTAAGCATATCTAAAATAGCAAATTGACATCATTCTTTTCTAAACTGTCAAAATATTGAAATATTAGATGGTTGGTATATTTATGACAGGCATTGCACATTCTAATGATATAAACACGTTCTTTCACTATATATCGTTGCATAACTAAAATTGTAATGACGTACAGATGGAAGATGTCGCCACAATTATGGGAAACGTACATGGTGCCCCGTGACTGATGATGCAAGCGAGCAAGGATTGATTTTACGTGAAAAGACTAAGTCGAAAATGTAAAATAAAATTTGTTCATTCGTGACTTAGTTCTTGAGAAAAGTCAGTTTGAAAATTCGTTTAATTGATAAATTGCTAGAAGCGAAGTCTATGTTCTCGCATAAATAACAACATGTCTTCCTCATTAAATTCCTCTGCATGTTATTAATTATTAAGTTCAAATAGTATAATACCCTTCTGTCGTAATTGTTCAATACTCATAACACCATCACTATACACAATATTCCACAAATAAAAATCTAACGATGATAGAGTCGAAGATCATAGTGACCAAGGTACACTGCCAACGTGACTGTTGCAGCACTGATAATTTTTATTCAAAAAGTGTTTCCTCCAGCTGAAAATGATCATGTGCACGTGTATTTGACAAATTTTCAAACTGATTTTTCTCGAAAATAAAGCCACAAATGAACAAATTTTATTCTACCTTTTCGACTCAGTTTTTCACGTAGAATCAACCTCTGCACGCTTATACCACTAATGATGGGGCATCCTATATAATTCTATGATAAGTACATTCTAAAAGCATCTTATTGGAATTTAGAAATTCGTTTAATCTATTGTTTCATGATACTTGATACTTTGGTTAGTGTATCCAACCAAACATGAATAATAAATTCAATTCCCTCTTCTCGATCGATAATAATTCCACTTCGCGCTATCTTCATTTTCTCAAGGAAGGTATTTCACAGCTGTTCTCAAATTAAGCTTTCCAATCGTAACTACCAAAATCACCCTCGACCCTTCGAATAAACACTTCACGCGCAAGGATCTGAAGTAAACAGTAAATTATCCCAAGAGACCAGATAATCGGGCGCATTGATCGCCATTTAAACAAGGTTAGCCGTAAAGTAAATTTAGTGCCGCGCGCGATAAGAATCAACAACGTCTACATCTCGCTGATACTCAACTTCTGTTCCCACTGTTCAGTTCTCCCTAGCTTGCATAAAAAGTGTCGGTATGTTATGACACAATATATGACACGAACGTAGCATACAGTTATCTTTGAGTTTGGAAATTTCTTTCTGCTATTTGCATGGATCGACATTCAGCCTACCGGGAGAAAGCAAATGATTTTTTGTTAAAAACTAAAACTGTTTCGTTTAATACATTAAACGCGGCGCCGGTTCCTGGGGACCAACAGTATCAAATTTAAAAAATAAATTTTATTTAATATAAATATTTTTATAATATAAAAAGATTTACACTTCTTTAATGTATTTTATTGAAACATTTTAAACAGAAATGAGCTTTGTTTCTTCTGTGCATACCTAAGCATCCGCTGAGCGTTATGCACCGTTTAAACGAAAAATGAGGCACCCTGTTGAACAGGTCAAAAAAGTTCGATTTGTGTGGTTTGAAACATAAGTGTTCTGTTTCGTTTTTGTTTCTTTATTAATCGTACTGTCTTCAGAAATAATAACAGTTAAAATCGGGTGATATTTCATCTATTTTCGCTTTACACTTAAATTAACCTTCATAATACTGGGCCTAAACTCTACATTTAATACCAGGAGGGTACAATTGTACTCCAGTACTCTTTTCGTCCTAAATGTTACTGAACGTACATATAATTAAATTAGATAAAAAATAAATATATTAAACTATACAGAAGTATAAAGGGTCAAGCAGGATACGCATGGCTAAACACGGTTGCCAGGCCATTTTTTATTTTTGTTGGCTTTTAAGCAATGCTTTTTGCCTGAAAAACCATTCTAAAAAATTTCAGATCTCTACCCCTTTGTCTACGGGTACTACGAGAGTAAAGCCCTTAAACTGTTTTATTTATTTTCTTCGTTATTACTTCACATATTCAAATGAAAAACAAAATATAAGAGAGCTACAGACTAGCATTCACTTGAGATACCTTTTTTCAGAATTATAAATTAATTATTGAATGTACAAAAAAATAATTAATTTTATGGGGGTAGCTTTGCAAACTACCCTTAGAGTGACCACCTCCAAAAAAAATTACAAATAATGCTCTGTTATCAAATTATTATATGTAGAAGTCTCAAGTTGATCAGGTAGGTGGAGCATAGTTAAAGAATTTAAGGAATATTATAATGTTATGAATATGTACAGCTTTTTGAAGAGAATGAGTATTTGTCGAAGACTGAATACGTGTTATTTAAGTGAGATTAAGAAAGAGTTTCATTGTCTTCGTTCTTAAAAGCCGAAAACTGTCATAAAGCAAGACTTTCCCGAAAGTAACTTCGATATCTGGTTCTAATGGGAACCAGACCTAATGGATCAGAACATGATGGAAATATCCATTGCCAAATGTCCTGTATCTCGCACATCGGAGCAACGAAATTGAGAATTGCGTGGCGCGATAACTATTGACCATACTATTCGATCAAATTCTATAACGCAACAGTTTTATTTTCAATAAAATTGAAGACACACTTAGATTGCGAGAAAAAAGACTCGGACATTTTAACGAGGTCTGAAGCGGTTCCAGAGTATTTTATCTTGAACGTTATTGTATAAAACTTGATTGATCGTTCAGTGCTTTGACTGATTAAAGACTTGATTGTTTCTTGATTAGCGTCCGAAAAAGACTAACTGGAAATTCAGAGGAAGACATGCATCTCAGTTAGTGAAGGTGAAGTTAAATTTAGAAAATTTTCTATATTTAAAATACAGAAAATCGATTACTGATCGTAGGGCAGCTCTTAAGTAGATGGAGAGAGGATAAAAGTGGCAATAGAAGAATGAGGTGCCCAGGTTTTAGAAAATCCCGGAAAAAAAGAGATATGACACGAGAGAAAGAAAGTACTACTTCAGTAATTAGGAAATCGTAACATTTCATTTTACCTCATGGTAAAACACAGTTTGAAAACGTCGTTCAGTTATGGGTTTACTGAGAGTACGCGTTTCAAACAATCTGGCTAATCTTATGAGTCCTTCAGACTTGTTTTACAATTTCTTTGAAATATTAAAATAGAAGAAAAAAAAGCTTCGGTCTGGAATAAAAGAAAAGTTCGGTACCAAACATATTTTTCCGAATATTTCTGTCCGGTATTTAGAAAATCTTACAGAATACTAAGAGGGTTAAGGATGGTGACTCCGGGGGAATTAGAGTCCTCTGTTTGCCCCTGTGCCGTTTTGCTAGCCACCTTTCCTCATCTTTGCACAGTAGGTACACACGTATGTTCGAGATTTGAGGAAGCATTCGGTAAATGTAGTTTGAAATGTCGTTAGCCGTTAAAACGAACGAGCCACAGTGGAATAGCGATCGACGCTCAGGAAATAAATCATATTATATTTTCGTGCAGGTATATCCTTCCGCACAGGAATGGTCGTTTTCTGAAAACGTGCCGCGTTGTAAAAACTAGCATTCGAATTTTATTGCATGGTATGTATATGCATATTGCACACACGCTTGATGGATTTTTTTTCTTTCTTTCTTTCTTTTCTTTTCTTTTTTATTTTTTCCTTTCTTATACCATTTATTTCGTTTATTCAGATTGGAAGTATAGATTCTGCATGATTTATAAACTGATTTCATGCCGTGCGCCATTGTAATCTGATAGAAATTATGCAATTGTTACTGGTTCAAGCTTCCGGGGGTAAACCGTGTTCACTAGGAATTTTATCTCAATGTTTCCTTAGGGATTCAATGACACATTGATATCATCATATATATCTGATAATTTGAAATTATGTATTAACGGTGCTCGGGTCAGATTTTTTTTTAAATTGGTCACCCTTCTCTGGAGGTGGAAATTTAAAATTCTTGTGGAATTGTTCTACAAGGTGTTTGCGAATTGGTGGTACAACCGGAAAGAAGGTGAATCTACATGATAAAATAAATCGAAAATGTACAGTGATATTTTTTCGTAGGTTTCATTTCTGAATGAATTAATCTGGAGGATACCGTGGACCAAACGGAGAAGAGATTTACTACCATTATCAATATTAACACTATTTATTGAATGTTGCGACGCAAAGCTAACCCTTAAGACGCGACTTTATGATACGGGCGATTCATCTATACTATTTTTGAGGATGCTTGATTTTCTAACTCTTTGTTAAATTCATAGACAACACAGAAAGTGTTTATGACCGCGAAAACTTTGCGTTTCTGCGCCCAATATGCCTTTCTGGTACCCGGTCGCCCTCAATAGCAATTGACGTATCGTAAAATCATTAACACACATTTCTTCTGTATACTACGAATACTACCGAGTATAATCCTATTTACTAATAGATTCCTTCTTCGTGCGTCATCACATTCATGTTACATTTACCACCTTTGGAAAATTCTAAATCACTTTCGAGAAATTAAAGATAGCACACATGTGCTATCATTTTGTCCGGGAGTGTAGTGTTCCGTCCATCCGTCGGAAAGCCCAGCCCATTAGGTTTTTCTATTTCTCAAGATTGCCAAAGTCTTTCTTTTCAATAACGAGGATTTGTTCACCCGCTTAAGGGTAAAGCATATTAAAAGCATTGTCACAAATGAGTTGATTGGCGCTCAGTGACACAAAACGCTGTTCACAAAATAGACGGAAAAACACTCGATTAGAGCAGTTCCGTTCTATGATCGTTAGCACCTTACTGGTAATTTCACTTTTTAATTTTCCTCGCCACGGGATACCGCGTACCCCGGTCACGGCCTACCTGCCTCATATCAGGCCCAGTAACCCCACCACCGCGCCTTCCCTTTCTCCTAATTTTAGAAGATCGGTTCAATATTTAACCAATCGTCTTATTTTGGAGCCTTTCTCCCACCAATTATTCTCAACCAATCACATCCTCGCTTTGGCATTCTGAGATGTATAAATTAACGTAATCTTTTCGCGTAAAAGAACAGTGCTCAGTACAATCTATCAAACAGTCTAACAGTCAAGAACAAGTCAAGCTCTTCAGCTTTTGACGAAGTTCAAGGTATCTTTTCGTACAAGAGTATATCAGACTCTATTTGATTGTCTCTTCGTGCAAGAGCAATCTTTGATTCAACTCAAGGCTTACGACTTTTTCAAGTCGTTCAAGTCTTTCGAGTCCGTAAAACGTATTTCAACTAAACTTTTGAATAACGTATCGAAATCAACATTCGACAAGTGACGAACCGATCGATACACGGTTATCTCAGCTTAGCGTCACTTAAACATCTAATCAGCTGCTCTACATTAAGTTGACGTGCAGCGTAGCAAGAGCATCTACGTATTTGGAATTTCGTAACGGTGCGACGGCTACATATAGTAAGTATATATCTTTTATTTACACACACACACGCGCGTGCACGCACGCAATATTCTTCTTCTGTTTAATTATTAAAAATAAAAGATATATACTCATTTTCGCTTAATTAGTATTACCACCTTACATCGATCTCTTTTATTTTAAATCGAATTGATCATCTTTTCAAAAAAATGAAAAGAAAAAAGAAAACACAATACAGAAATCTATTGCTTCTGATACACAAACAGACTTCGAAGCTTATGATTAATTATTAGTCTGCGGATTTTTAGGAATTAGTAGGAAATTTAAAGATGTAAAATTGCACAGATTGCACGTAGTATTAAGCAATATACAAAATACTCAAATGATAATGTTCTTTATAATATCTGATAGGTGAAATAATTTTTTATCGGAGTTCAACTTTTTTTATTAGAATGACTTATCCCATGAATGGATACGTAAGTTGAGTATCTGTTAAAATTAGTATTCACAAATGGTTATTTAACACCTTGAATGCTATTATTGTAAGCGAACTGTTTCATTACTAATGGTATGTATTCCAGAATACAATTTTAACAATATTTGACAGTTATAAGCCCAATTAAAAGTTTGAGATAGGATTCAATGAAAAATGGACCAAACGACCAATGAATGCACGCCTAACAAAATCAACAAATCCTTAGAAATTCGTTATTCATACAGCATTTTTCGTTAAAGAAACACCTGAACAATATAATTATAAAAATAAAGTTATCATAGCACACGCCCCAAAATACAAATTGTAGATGTTAAGTAATAAGAATTTACCTTGAACTTGTGAGATGCCATGAGAACAACTGTTGAATAAAGGGAACGTAGTATATGTACAAATTATGGGTGCAAAGAAGAATTGTGAGATATCTACGGGTTTGCACTGGAACTACTGCGTAAATTTGAACATAAACAGTGTTGATATTTCCTATAATTTCTTAGAAAAGTCACCCTATATTCTCAAAAATATGAATTTGCATAAATATCCGTAATTTATTAATTATAATTTAATCAATACTTTTGTTTACTTAATTGGAGAAGCAATAAGTTCTTTCACTTTTTGGCTTTCATATACGCATAGGGGCTGAGATAAAGTAATGTCTGATTATAATACTATATAATCCAGGTCCATAATGGTCAGTAGGAATGAAGAATAAAAGGAACGTGATGCGGCGCAAAGGTGAAGGATCCCTTAATGAGCTGAAATACTCTACAAAGAAACGTATATAATGCTGAGATTTTCACTGAGTCTGATCCATGAGAGACGAGTGGGAAACTGTAATAAATTTTGTTTGAAGAGTAAGAATAATAAGTCCGCTTTTAATATCATTTTAACGGCTTTCTGGAGCGTACGCCGCAATAAAGAAAAAAAAAATTAAAGGACAAAAAATAGAAGACGAGTTAGTCGGAGGAATATTTAAAGGACTGGCGTGTCTGATGAAAAATCTACGAAAAATTGACGTGACATTACAACAGGAATTACAGGAATTCTCTTCAATTATAAGAGAAAGTTGGCTATTAACCCTTTGCACTCAAAGGTTGTTTATTTACTTAAAGAAATATCCTCACAAATATCCATATTTCCAACGTCGCTTGATATATCCAATAAACTGTCCGAAAATATTTCTCTAATATTTTTCATTTCTTCGTTACTGTCCTTATTTAAATGGTGTACAAAATTAATTTACATTACAAGTCGTCAAAATAGGTCAACTTTTATCACTTACAATTACGTCACAATCAATATTTACTCGTTGTAATTAATATAAGATATGTCGTCAACAGGCTTTAGCTTTTGAAGAGCCCAGATATCTTGTCATCCATCCGCTATCTGTTAATAAATGAATATTTGTTATTTCTGTTTCGTACTAAAAATTTCCTATTTCTTTTTATTCAATATTTCAAGGAAGTTGTAAAACGAGTCTGAAGGAGCAACGACACAGAATAAGCGGGGTTGTTAGAAGTGCGTACCCTCAGTAAATTCATAACCGAACGACGTTTTCAAACTCCGTTTTACAATTCATTGTTCCGATTTCCTAATCGGTGAAGTAATATTTTTTTCTCTCATGTCCTATCTCCTTTTTTTTCTCTGGATTTCCTAAAACCTAGCCATCTGATCCTTTTACCACCACTTTTACCCTCTCTTCATCTACTTAAGAAACACTCTACGACCAATAATCGATTTTCTATGTTCTCCCTTTTTTTCACCTCCCAAATTTAATTCCACCTTCGGTAACTTAGATGCATGGCCTCTTCTGAATTTCCAACCAGTCTTGGAACACTAAACAAGAAACAACCAAGTCTTCAATCAGTCAGAGCACTGAACGATCAATCGAGTTTTATATAATAACGTTCAAGACAAAGTATTCCGCGACTGCTTTAGGTCTCGTTAAAAATATCCAATTTTATTTTTTTCTTTTACAACACACCGCAAACCGACGAGGGTACATGACAATTTCCTTTAAACTAAGCCAGCTTTACATTGCCCTCTGTTTTAAGTGCGTAAAATAATATTTTATAGTTTGAAAATATGAATATTCCGTATCGAAAATGTTTAATTGAAAACTTCTTGCCAGAAGTAGTAATAGTGTCTCTTATTGGAAAATCGTCTCTTAATTGGCAGTTTTACCTTAAGATAAAGGTCATCCACTATAATTATCAATCATGATCAAACAATGCTTACAGTCGCCGAGCAAGAAGCAATTTTTACGGCTACCGAATTGGTGGGTCTGTCGGTTGTGATTTACAATACCAGCGTACAGGCACGGAAATAGTCACTTCGTCAAGTTGGTCGCTCGATAGACCAGCACTTCGTCAGGTCGATGCATTCTGGTTGGGGAAGTTTGGTTGGCCAACTCCATTCAATTATCCTGATAAAGTCGTTGATAAAGTCGATCCTTCCTTGAACCGTGACTTTGGGACTACGTACGTTCCTTTACTTCGACGCTGATTAATGCAAGCGAGTTATGCTTTGACAGAAACCCACTGAATTATCGTTAGAATAAAGATAGTATTTGGATTACCAATTTAGAAATACTAATTTGATTATTAATTAAAAATCGCTACTTAATTACATTCTATCCTAATTTCTTTCTAAATTTGTAGCATTCTACTTTTCTTTGTATTATCCTTTCTCTAAAAACTAAATCGAGTACGTTCATCAATAAGTATAGGTACTGCGCAAAGATGACTTCTTGGCTAGCAATCTTTAAATCAAACCGCTTAGAGGCAAAAAAGGTATTAGATTGGTGTAAAAATAATTACGATTTCTGTTATTTCCAGTTTGGCACCGATTTTTCTAGTTATAATCATGTAATGCACCATTGAGAAGGGAGAAATTATCACTTTTAATTTTCTGCTTATACTATTGTCTTCACTGTTCAGCATTGTTGAATTTAAGCCTTTGAAGTAGTCATGGAAGAAAACATATTTGCGCGGCTTTATTGTACGAGTTTCAGTTGAGACGCAAAGAAGCAGAAATTGTTTGAAATATCAACCATGCTTTCAACCAAAAGATAATTAACGGACATGATACTTCAGAATTGGTTTTAAAAACTTCGTGTCGGAAATGAAAGCCTTGAAGCGAGGGATAATCATAAATATTCTTTGAAATAATGCTTGACCGAGTCTCACACAAATGACTTAAAAAAAAAGAAAAAAATTAAAGTAACTGAGTTATTAAACTTTACCACACCCAACTTATTCTCCAGACCTCTCTTCGACAGACTCTAATTTTTTTAAACATTTAGCCAACTTCTTACGACAGAGGATTTTCAATAACCAAAAGGTAGCTGAACAAATTTTCGAAGAATTCATCGTCTCCAGGACTCTAGAATTTAAACTCTCAGAAATAAACAAATTCATTTCTTGCTGGGGAAAGCGTGTAATGGCCAACGATTTTTATTTCAATTAATTCTCGCTCAGCGAATGCTGGATCATTTTTAATTTTATAATGTAACAAGAAGAAATAGGGGTTGCATCTTTTATATCTTTTATTATAGAAAAAAGAAAAGTATATCATATTCAAATAATTTATTCATAATAAGTTTTACACATTTTGTAACGATGTTTTTTACGTATAAATTTTGAATACTTTTTATCATTTTAATGTGATTTTATTATGAGTTTTATCGTAAAAATGGTATCTATCGCTTTTTATGAAGTCATCACATACGTAACTAATGATGTCAATGTAATAATTCCCGTTAAATTTCTAATATTTTCCTGCCTGTCTTTTACTACTTTCATTCATAGATGGTACTTTCATTATGAAACACTTTCTTAATGAAATAGAAATAAATATTTATGCTCTCCCAGAAAGTATCATATTGCATCTCTACAACGATAAAAGAATTTGTACCAAAATTCCGATTTTTATATTGACAGAAGTATCTATTCCAGTCATTTTATGCTAATTATCCTTTCTTTTAACCTTATGATAAACCACTGCTTTTTAAGACTTAACTGTAATTAATTTTTGTGTTTTTATAATGCCTCGTTTACGTTATGTCAAAGAAGACATAGGCCTAACGTTCAACAACTTTTGCCATATGAATCCAGAAAATACACATTCATTATAATGATAAGAAAATAAAAGCAAACATATTAATAACAATTTTGCAGAAGTTCTTAAAGAAGTAAGAACGTAATGGCACGAAAAAGACCCGAAGATCGTAACAAGGTTAAATATAGAAAATACAGAGAACAGTGAAAATGAGAGCGGCTCTTCAGAAAATGTACAGGGTAAAAATTGATCTGGCTCGTATTATAAAAAGAAAAGGAACTTTTTCGTTCTGTTCTTCGTCAATGCGATCAATTCATTCTTAATTTTACTTCGTCTATTGCTCTATCCCCATGCGTTTTCTTCGTGTTCTTTGTCACACGTTAGATTTGTGACTGTGACCGATTCGACCAATAAGAATAATGCCTGTGAGTAAAGGTGTCGTCCTCACGTGACAACCAATACAATTATTGAGCCAACAAGTCATCTCTGAACAGTGTCTTATTCATTATACACACCTTCTTACGCTGAATGTTCTGAGTACCATGAATTTCTCCAACGAGAGGTTCGTTCGCGTTACCGCAAGCTTATCTTACACTTTCTATTCGCTCACTATGATGATCTCATCGAGATGAAAATTCTCGGCTGTTGCTCTCAAGACTGTATGGTACACGACAGGTATTGTAGGGAGTAACTGAGAAATTGATAGTCGGAATTATAGAAATTCTTTCATCACACGATGCTAAACGGTCCGATTTTAATTATATAGTCCAAACTTAACCCATTTTTTCATGTGTGAGTTAAAAATTATTACCGAAAATACGTTAGGCTGGGTTATATAAAATACTAATCTATACTAAAATGAAATGTAATCGTATTTTGAGAATAAGTTTTTTGCAAATATTTCGAAAACCAAAGTTGAGCAATGGTAAGATGTATAGAGAAAAGTTGTTTAGTATGTTAACCATGATAACATATTTCAAGATCAATAAAATTGGTAAGATCATCTGGTTTGTAAATAATCGTCTAATAAAATAAATAAAAGCAACGTTTATAATACTGTATTTGGTTTGACAATGATACAAAACATATGTAACATAAAATGTAAGAAATGTGAAAGATTCATTTATAACTTATATGCAAAGAATAGAACTGTGGCGGTCATAGCACCACATACGCCACTGCATATCCTATTCCTATTCCTTCTTATTCCCATCCTTTGCATTTTCTACATTTCCCACGCTTGCTCCAGGGCCTGGCCTGGGCCTGGTCAGGGTCCACCCTTAGGGTGCAAACCTCTTCACTTTCCCTACTTTTTATGACTCTTCTCCGCTGTCCTTCGTTCTCCGAATTTTTCCACGATTTCTACGCTTTCCCCTACTTCTCGATTTTCTCTCTTCTTTTCCATAATTGCCTCTCCTTCTATACCCTTTCCCCTTTTTCTGGGGAATGACTTAAAAAGCAGAGGTAGGAGGCATGAACAAAAAAGTTACGACTAGGACACCGCGACATGCGCCACGGAACCGTCCGTACGTGAACCGTCACAGAGTAAATTAAATAACTGGAGAATTGTATTCACGGAGGCGTTTTACTTATAATACCCTAGCCTACCTGTCCACAATTGGTGACCCCGACGTGATCGGTTCGCGAATATCGTGTTTAGTGCCTTCCGATAAAACAACGTACAGTACTGTTATTGCGAGAGTGTCGACAATCGGGATAAAAATAAGTGCACAGTGATAATGGACAACAATACCAACGCAAATGTACCCACCCGCGTACCAGCGGCGGCGGACCGCGTCGCCGCACGAATACCCGAGTTTTACCCAGGTGATCCGGAAATGTGGTTTTCGATGGTCGAAAGAAGTTTCGATACATCCGGAGTGACGTCAGAGACAACGAAGTTCGGATACATCCTCGGCGCGTTGCATGCGCGTTACGCCGCGGAAGTGAGGGATATAATCATGAACCCTCCGGCGGAGGAGCCATATAAAAAATTAAAAGTGGAATTCATCCGTCGCCTCAGCGTGTCCCAGGAACAAAAGACGCGGCGACTATTGGCGCACGAGGAAATCGAGGACAGGAAGCCGTCTCAATTTCTGCGGCACCTGCGTGAATTAGCAGGCACCTCAATTTCGGACGGTGTATTGCGGACCCTGTGGACGGGCCGACTACCTAGCAATATGCAGGTAATTTTAGCCACGCAGCGGGACACCGACCTAGACAAAGTGGCAGAATTATCGGATGCCATAGCGGAAACAATGATGCCACGCGTGCACGTAGCGGAGGCCGCAATTCCGTGCTCTTCCGCCCCCCGCCAACCACCCCCGTCGGACCAAAACTTAGAGGCGCTATTAAACGGAAAAATGGCGCAAATGGCGCTCTCTTTGAGGCAGGAGATTTCAGCGATATGCGAATCGCTACTGAACGACGGACCACCCCCTCGACGTAGGTGGCTTCATCGTCGCCGTCCACGCTCCAGCCATCGCGGACGGTCTACATCGCGATCACGAGAGCGTAGTTTCAGGGGACGATCTACGTACGAGGACCAACCCGACTACCAAAGGAAATGTTGGTATCATTGGCGGTACGGCCCTGACGCGCATAAATGTTTTTCACCGTGCAATTGGAGCACAGCCCAGGGAAACGAACAGGAAGGTCGTTGATGACGGCCAACGACCCTAGCCCAGCGTCCCGCCGTCTTTTCGTCATGGACAGCACCTCCAAAATACAATTTTTGGTGGATACCGGAGCCGATCTGTGCGTTTTCCCGCGCCAATCGCTGCGCGGGCCGCGAGAAAGATCTAATTACCAGTTGACGGCAGCGAACGGAACCGTTATCAGCATATACGGTACAGTGACGCTGAATTTACATCTCGGTCTCCGATGGGAGTTTATTTGGCGATTCGTGGTCGCGAATGTATCAAAGCCCATAATCAGGGTGGACTTTCTCGACAACTTCGATCTTATGGTAAACATCCGCAACCGTCGCCTCGTTGATCGAATGACCGCATTAACTGTCCGAGGAAAACAGGCCGATATGGAAGGGTCTTCGGTGAAAACGGTAATAAGAACTTCCATTTATCACCAGCTGCTGTCTCGGATACCTGAATTAACACGGCCTAGCGGTACTCCGAACCAGACCACGCACCAAACGATGCATTACATTAAAACTACCCCTGGACCACCCGTTTCCAGCAAACCACGGCGGCTTGCACCAGATCGGCTCAGGGCGGCCAAGAAGGAGATCGAGGTGATGATGAAAATGGGCATTGTCCATCCATCGAAAAACTCGTGGTCATCACCCCTTGATATGGTGCAAAAGAAAGGTGACGAGGCGTGGAGACCGTGTGGCGACTACAGGGCTTTAAACGCAAGATTAATCCCCGACAGATATCCCGTACGTCACATCGAAGATTTCTCACAACATCTGCATGGAAAAAAGGTATTCTCCACAATAGACCTGGTCCGAGCCTATAACCAAATTCCGGTAGCCCCGGAAGATATTGAAAAAACGGCCATCACAACACCTTTTGGACTTTTTGAATTTCCGTATATGTCATTCGGGCTACGAAACGCGGCGCAAACGTTCCAAAGATTCATTGACGAAATTTTACGCGATTTTGAATTTTGCTATGCATATATAGATGACATTTTAGTCGCCTCGGCATCTCAAGCTGAGCACCTTCGCCATTTAGAGGCATTGTTTAAGCGATTGAAAGAATACGGTATTGTTATCAATCCTAATAAATGTACCTTCGGAAAGGAAGAGGTAAAATTTCTTGGCTACCGGGTAAACGAAAATGGCACACAACCTCTACCTGAAAAGGTAGGGGCTATTAAATCATTTCCAGTTCCGAAAACCGCGAAGGATTTAAGACAATTTTTAGGTATCATAAATTTTTATCGTCGGTTCATTTCCAATGCTGCTTACTTTCAAGCCCCCCTGAAAGACCTACTGGTCGGTAATTTAAAGGGTAAGGCTCCAATATCCTGGACATCGGAAGCGCGTCGGGCATTTGAAGACTCCAAAAACAGTTTGATAAAAGCAACCCTACTCACGCATCCCGAGGCCAATGCCCCGTTAGCACTTACCTGCGACGCCTCTGACTTCACCGTAGGGGCTGTTTTACAACAGCACATCGGCAACGACGGGCAACCACTTGCATTTTTCTCCAAAAAATTAGGATCTGCCGAAAAGAAGTATTCCGCTTACGACCGAGAACTACTTTCTATTTACTTAGCCATTAAACATTTTAAACATATAATCGAAGGAAGACATTTTACTATATTCACAGACCACAAACCCATAACTTTTGCTTTCAGACAAAAACTAGATAAATGCTCTCCACGTCAATTCCGATATCTTGATTATATTGCACAGTTTTTCACCGACGTCCAACATATTTCAGGGAAAGATAACGTCGTTGCCGATGCCTTATCTAGAGTAGAAGCGGTCGACCAGTCAATTAATTTCGAGGAACTGGCGGAATCGCAGACTCGGGATGCGGAACTACAAAAGTTATTAAAAAGCGAATCCGGCTTACAATTACGTAAAGTTTCATTGCCCGGCACGTCTTCCGATATTTTTTGTGATATCTGGATTAAAACAGTAAGACCATTCGTTACTTTTCCTTTCCGATGTTCTATTTTTAATACGCTACACGGCTTATCGCACCCGGGAATTAACGCGACGGTCAAACTCATAACACAGCGTTATGTTTGGCCGTCGATTAAAAGGGACGTCTGTGAGTGGACAAAAATCAAAAATCACCCGACATGTGACCGCACCGTTAAATCAGTTTCTTAGACCTTCCGCCCAATTCGAGCATATTCATTTAGATATTGTGATTATGCCGGTGTCGGAAGGGTACAGGTATTGTTTGACCTGCGTAGACAGGATGGCCGGAAGCATTCCCAATGATCGACCTCGAGGAGGCACAAATCGTGGCTCGAACCTTTTATGACGGTTGGGTTGCGCGGTTTGGTGCCCCCTTACGAATTACCACCGATCAGGGAAGACAATTCGAATCCAAATTATTTCACACTCTCAACAACCTAATGGGAGCTAAACACCTCCGCGCCACGGCATATCATCCCGCAGCCAATGGAATGGTGAAGCGTTTCCACCGACAATTTAAAGCTGCCATAAAATGCCACGAATCGACTAAATGGACCGAAACACTTCCGATAGGTTTACTCGGCATACGCTCCGCTTGGAAGGAAGACCTCAGCGCTACATCAGCTGAATTAGTATATGGCGAGCTACTAAGGTTACCCGGAAAATTGTTGTCTCCGCAGGTAGCCGAAACCAGAGAAGACGTTTCCGATTTTATCCGTAAACTACGCAATCATTTTTTCCGACTGAGTCCAACTCATGCCTCGCACCATTCCGTCAACCGTACATTCATTTTTAAAGATCTTAGCACTTCAACGCGCGTCTTTCTTCGAACCGATTCGGCAAAAACCATTTTACAACCCGCGTATGAGGGTCCATATGCCGTGGTGCGCCAAGGTGACAAAACGTTTACAATAAATATCAAAGACAAAGAAGTAACCGTGTCCATCAACAGGTTAAAGCCTGCATATATCCTGGCGGAAAACATACCTAATTCCACCATCCCACAAAACCGACCGGTCACTCAAACAAATACTACCAAGAATACACCTGATGTACTTCCAGGGGTTAGACGTTCAGGTATACGCGTACGTTTGCCCGACCGACTTCAAATTACACACTAATTTATACCAGCCTATATACACCTGCGTCACCAGGTGACAGTTTACACAAAATATCTTGACCAAATCGAAATTGGGGCGCCAACTCAGCCATAGAGTAGCGATATATATATGTATGTATGTATGTATGTAAAACGTTGTGTGTTCAATTTCTGTATATCTAGCACTATTTATCATTAAGTCATTTGCATATGTATTTTAATCGTGTACGGACATGTTTACTATTGTATTCCGCGTTAGCATGCGTTCTTTATACTTTATTATGCGTTTATTTTTATGTCTTGGAGCTATCCTAAATTTTCGTAATTGCTTCAATTACTGGCAGGGGGGTAATGTGGCGGTCATGGCACTGCATACGCCACTGCATATCCTATTCCTATTCCTTCTTATTCCCATCCTTTGCATTTTCTACATTTCCCACGCTTGCTCCAGGGCCTGGCCAGGGCCTGGTCAGGGTCCACCCTTAGGGTGCAAACCTCTTCACTTTCCCTACTTTTTATGACTCTTTTCCGCTGTCCTTCGTTCTCCGAATTTTTCCACGATTTCTACGCTTTCCCCTACTTCTCGATTTTCTCTCTTCTTTTCCATAATTGCCTCTCCTTCTATACCCTTTCCCCTTTTTCTGGGGAATGACTTAAAAAGCAGAGGTAGGAGGCTTGAACAAAAAAGTTACGACTAGGATACCGCGGCACGCGCCACGAAACCGTCCGTACGCGAACCGTCACAGAGCAAATTATAATACCCTAGCCTACCTATCCACAGAACAATTTTTTATACTGTATTTCCTAGCCAAAAGATCAGTTATAATTTTCAACATCCTTCATATGTTTCGTAAAATTTAAAGGCTTGAGTGGAATTTAATTACAAACTTTATTCATGATTAATGTATTCTACCATTGATTTATTCCTCAGATTGGGCAGATAATTGTTAACCTTAATTTTTTAAGTTTTTTAAATAGTTTTAGATTTGCGTTTCATTATTTTATTCATCTTTATCACTTTCTCTACTAAGCGAATAATTTTGTCACTCGCTGTATGTATGTATGTATGTAATATGTACGTGTGTACCTCAGTAACCAATAAAAATTATTATTAAATTACGTTCAGCCCTTTAAATTCTATTAAAAATACTAAAGGTGTTGAAAATTGTGAGTGATCCTAATTTTTAGCCATAAATAATTTTTAATCAAACCTAATATTGTATTGTATATTCGCATGTATATATTTCATTATATACATACACAAACACACACTTAGTTCTACTTAAATACATTATTCGTATGTAAAAATATATTTCAAATTGTGCAAACAATTCATCTCTCAAACCCGGAAATTACGAAGCCTTAAGTTATAGGTCAAAATAACTCTGCATCCACTTGCTGTGTTAGTCTTAGAGCATCCGTCTTCCGAGTGTTAATTACTACTGAAATACGCGTCTTTCCAAACAACGAGACGAATGAAAAAAAAATTTGCCTGGAAAAGGCAGAGCTACTTTTTCCCTTCTGTTCAGCTACCCTCAGGCAAGGCTGAATATTACGGTGAAGAGCAACTTCTGGCGTTGTACTGTTGCAAAACTAACAGCGTGTTCCCAGTTCGCATCTGTGAACAAGCTAAAGCGTGTAATCGTGACTAAATTATACCGCGAGGCCTCTTCCGACGTTGCTCAAACTTTTGAAGAGAATCAGCAACATTCAGCGTGACAGCCGAAGCAATTCGTTTCATTGCGACCACTGCCCTCGTCGTGAAAGCTTGACGAAATTCTGCCGCAACACGAATCACCGTTGGTTACGACATCATCGCGGTAATCTGAATACAAATGTGTCTAATGTGTCAAATGTATATGTTCATAATGTAAGATGTAAATCTTTAGATTTCAATTTGTTCAGATATTTGTAACATTAGGTTGGTGGAAAAATAATTGTGGAATTTTAAAGCGTATATCTCAGTTAAAAATTATGCTTGTGAATCTTCGAAACACGGACGCTCTGAACAAACATAGTAGACGGATCCAGTGTAGTTTTAACCCATAGTTTAAGCATCACGATTTTCTAGTTTAAGAAATAAATTATTTACACAATCTGAAATATATTTTCAGAAATAAATACTGTTTTTAAATAGAACTGGGTACACCTATTCCTTGATTTACACGAAAGATCGGTTCTTCAGAGTACCGTGTAAATCGAAATCATGGTTGTTTGTATGAAAAACCGGGTAAATAAAAATAAATAAATAAAACGCGCATAATTTAATCAGCTATTTAATTAAATTCGTTTATTTTAATGTAAAATCAAAATAAAATAAGTTAAATATTAAATCAACTAATTAATTAAATCAGTATTTTTCTTTCTCTTGTAACAGCAAAGTCAGTTACCTTTTAAGGATTACTTTCGTGGTTTTTCTATTACTGTTTCTTATTTTTTTTATTCCAGTTTATCCAACATTGTGGACAAAAAAACAGGGGGAATTCTCCTTTTTAGGTTGAATGTCAGTGTTAACAAACAAACGAAACAAAAAAACGATTGTACAAATATGTGCGCAACACAAATTTTTATTTTTGACAGTTTTTATTTTTGAAAATCCGTTAGTTTGAAAACTGTATAAAAGGGAAATCATGTGAAAAAATATCGTGTAAATCGGGGGAAAAATGTATACATAATGAAATAAATACATTGCGAATATACAATATGTATTATATTTGGTTGCATCAAATACAAAATACTGTTCTATTTTTTTACTTAAGATTTACAAATGAATCCTTTACATTTTTCACATATTGTGCTGTTTTGTATTATTACCAATGCAAAGATAGTAACGTTCACTGCTGTTACTTATTTCGCTTATATTTATTATTTATTGTTGTTGTTGTTGTTGTTGTTGTTATTATTATTTATATATTCAGTTATTTTTTCGAAGAGTACAACTGTGTCTTTCTTCTAAGCTGTTTGACAAGATACCGACGGCTATTTTCAAAGCTCGTGTTGCGGCACGAATGTCTTTATTTTATTTCGCGTCGCGCCTTCCCGATAAATCACTATCCGGAAGGTTCACTAACTTTTCGTACTATGGAAATACTTTATTTGTACAAAGAGTGATGAGTGTATGCGAGTTCTAAAATGTTGTTGCTTCGAAAGCTGAACGAGTTCTGGTCTTCTCTCTGCTGTCTTGTTTTACATCCAGTTCGTTTGTGTTTGTATTGGTTAGTGTCTATTTCCTGTAAGTGGGTGTGTGTTGTACTATTGGTCGTATTTGGTGGCGGGAGTATTTGAGTGTTGATGGGGGTGAGTTTGGCCTGAGAAATTGGCGGGAGTTTCCTGAGAAGTTGGCGGAAGTTTCCATGGGAAATTAGCGGGAGTTTCCATGGGGGTTCAACGCTGAACGTTGTCCCCCAGGTGGTTGCCTCATGTCCAAGGTGCGCATCCGGTGGTGTCACGAAACTAGAAATCTGCGTGCCAGATTTCTAGCCGTTTGTACGCTGGTTTATGACAGTCGAGCGGTCGCAGGCCGACTTGGTACGAACACTCAACAGCTCGTATTTCTACTCCAGCGATGTTCATATGTTTATATTACCGCTCAGCGTTTACTACTTATCGCAGAGCGTAATTTCAATCGATTCACAAGATCAGAGCAATTATTAAGACATTGACCAATAGCATTTTCAAAACCCGTCTTTGCATTTGCACGTGGTGTGCCGACTAGTGGATTGGAAATGATTTTAGCAAGTGGATTGTATTTCCAAGTATAAAACTCCGGACAATGTTTTAGGAAGTGTAATGAATAATCAAAGTGTTTAAGTCAAAGTTTTTAATTTTGTGTGTTCAAAAGTATCTAAATATCTATTCGAAAATTAAAGAGTAGCTGGCGGAGTCTCCGTGATAGCGGTGGTACGAAGATTTTGGGCGTGACAGCAATGAAGCGATTAGCTTTTCCAAAATTTGCTTTTACTAATCAGATTTTCTCTAATGCATTTATACCTCCTTCCAATTCGTCCTTAGCACGCTGACTTTAGGGAGAGGTACACATTGACTGGAGAGGATATTCAGTGAACGGGTTTGTGATATCCTGTGGAACATCCGTGGGCCCTAGACTTCATTATCCCGAAGTTGTCCACTACCGACGATACGAAATGCGAAGCCACTTTCACTTAGGCCCTTTGGAGATTCCGGAATTCATGACATCTGGAATCTTAAAGCTGATTGCAAGCAACGCAGTAAACACTTTTTCTTTACGTCGAACAAAAGTCGTTGCCTGCAACGCATGACCGCCCCACACCATGCCTTAAACCCGACTACAAGATACACCTAAACAGCAATTACGAAGCTCTTTCAGAAGTCCGACTTTCTAGCGATATAGTGATTTTTATAACTGGATTAAAGAGATCCTGCTTTACACATACAAAGAATAAATCGAAATAAAAACCACTGGCCACTACACGCTTTTCTTAGTAAGATATAAACTTATTTATTCCTGTGGGTTTAAATTCTAGATTCCTGGAGACGATGAATTCTTCGAAAGTGTTTTCAGCTGCTGCTTGATTGTCAACAATCCTCTCTCGTAGGAAGTTGCCTAAATGTTTAAAAAAATTAGAGTCTGTTGGAGAGAGGTATGGAGAATAAGTTGGGTGAGGTGAAGTTTCATAATTCAGTTACTTCAATTTATTTTTTAAGTCATTTGTGAGACATGCAGTCAAGCATTATCACAAAAGGCATTTACAATTATCCTTATTTTCAAGGCTTTCAATTCCAACATGAAATATTGAAAATCTATTCTGAAGTATAACGTTTGTTAATTGTCTTCTGTCTGAAAGCGTGGTTGATATTTCGAACAGTTTCTGCTTCTTTGGGTCTCAATTTAAACTCATACAATAAAGTCGCGCGAATTTGTTTCCTTCCATGATTGATTCAGAGATTTAAATTCGACAATATTAAACAATGAAGACAATAGTATAAGCAAAAAATTAATAGTGATAATTTCCCTCTTCACAATGGTGTATTACATAATCATAATTAGGAAAAATCAGCGCTAAACTTAAAACAATAGAAACCGCAATTTTTGTACTCCATCCTAATGATGATCACTCACAGGTAACACTATTTAACTGATCATAAAATCATACTGATTTTTTTGTACTTATAGATTGAAAATATATCTCACAGAAATCACGAAAATGCAAATTAAAAATACTAGTAAAAGTTGGTCTCGTAACACGATAATTTAAAATTGCGTAAGAAATTACCGTAAAAAAAAAAAGATTATTATCAGATACGTCCTTTGCACCGATATAACTTTGTCCCGTGGAAATTCTTTTTCAATAACGGAGATATCTAGGTGTTCCCATTTAAATCATTTCCACGCTATATATTTATTTTATATCTTTTCCGATAAATTTCTCAGGTTTTTGCAATATTTCCTTATTTTCTGTTATTATCATGTGTAACATGCACACGCCTGTGTCGAAAAAATGTGTTACGCTGTATCATCCATTGATATTTAGCTTTCGCGTTAATTTTAATTACAAATTTTAATTATGATATTATAAACCTTTTCGCGTAATACATAGGCGAGAGACATATCGTAACTATAATAAATTCTGCGAAAATTCCGCTACTCGAATTACCTACATATGAATATTATCGAATTTTTCGATGAAGCTTTGTAAAGCTTTTCGAGACTACCCGTTATTTTTTCAGCTTAATTACCGGTATCTTCTTGACACATGATGGAGAACATATATAATACATATTTTTTAACATTAACAGTTGTTTCTTTTAAAATTAGTACAACATCCAGTACAAGTCCTTTAAAAATGAGTATTGTGCTGAATAAATCACTAAATTTTATCACTTTATTATATTATAAATTCCCAAATGTACTGCAACAATATGACAGTAAATAGATTGTTCTAAGAACGTAATGGATAAAAAAAAAAGAAGATCGAAGCGCATAGGTATCTCATACACCTATTATGGGTGCCGTGTCCGTTTCCGAAGGTTTCGACAAGTTCACAGTGCTCTTGATTGGGAGCGAGAGAATAAGAAGACTTCGGGTTGAATTTCAAAATTTTTTTTTTGTGGCTGTTTCACGGCTGATTCACTCGTCTTCTTCTGAGAATTTCCTTGACGTCAAAATTCACCAGGGGTGTGTCGAATACATGATGTTATTTTATCATTGATGAAAACTAAAGCTATTTTTCTATTGATCAACATACACTACCGCTTATCATTATTCGAACGATACAGATTTTATAATTTACTCCTATTTTGAAGGGCAGAAAGTGCCTTGCTATTTTCTTTTTTTGCACAGATTTTTCTTTTAAATAGTACATAATACTTTTATTATAATTATATCTCCTCTAAATTTTTGGTATTAAATTACCACACCTTGTTATATCTGTGACTATTCTTGGGTCACTATTATATTGAGAATTTCCCATCTGTAGGCAATTTAAGCGTTTAGGGGGTCGAAGTCCACGTCAAGCGGGACGATGGCCATGTAGCGCGTAGAGATGGTCGAAGGACACCACTCTCACCCCCCTTTTTACTTGACGAAAACCAGGCTTGGCAAAGCGAGCCACCTCGGGGTTTTCCCAAGTCGAGGAGAGGGGACAGGACGTTTTCCCTTTTAAAAGGGAAGACCAGGACGCGAAGCAGATAGAGTAAAAATAGGAAGAAAGAGCGACACTAACCGTTAGCAAAAAGTTTAAGAGTACGCAACCTATAAACGATCATCCGACAAATTGTAGTTTTATTTGAAGTATTCAACCCTTCCATCCTCCCAAACTCCCTACACGTCATTTTACTTTTTTTAACTACATTTATAAGTTATTGCCTTGTTTTATCATTCTCTACTAATTCCAGAGTAAAACATATTGAATTTTATGACCTGAGTCTGCATAAATATGGAGACACGGTGTTTGCCCCCACAGTTATTGGTTGAGCCTCTACTCGATTCCCCTGTGAATTGCGAGGGACTCTGCGTATCGCACCCGTTTGTGCCCGATTCGAAGGACCACACAATTTGAGTTTGTGAGACTATAGGGTGGTTTACCGTTACAATTTTGGTAAACTCTGCGTACAATCGAGACCCGCTGTTTCCGTTCCTTTACCGAATAAAGTGTCCGGCTAATCAAAACAGTTTCTATTTATCGTCCTTGCACTGCCGCCTGTTTCTCTTGCCGATCTCAACCAACAGTCCCCGAACATGCTAGGTTCTCCGAATTTGTATCCTAGCATGTCTTGATAGGCGCTGACACCGTTTTCCAATCCTGATTCGGTTTTTTCCCCTGGGCTGTCCTTCCAGCTTCCGTAAAACACTCCGCCTACTTAGTTCGCGGGAGCTATGTTAAGTAGGGGGTGTTGGCCACCGGAAAGAGTAGGTCCGGAGGGTCTTCGGGCCCGGTGCCCGAAGTTTCTCCCGTGTTACGCGATTTTAAGACACGTCTATTGCTATTGAGTAAGTAGAAACAGGCTCTAGCCGTTCATGTGGCCAGCAGAAGCGGAATCCTTCTGCTACCGTAAATCACTTTCTAGGCCCTGACTTCTGCCTTGAATCGTTGATAATAATCATATATTTTCTTTAATTGGATTTCCTCAAAAATAGCTGTAACCGGCGTCCGTGTCGTAAACTCATTGTCTTCTGGTCGAGACATGTTAGTGCCGTTCACTAACAGTTATCTTTCGTGTACTATAACGAAGGGTCTAAAATACAAATTGCCGAAAACAACAGAACTATCGATAGAGACGCGGGCAGCAGTGTAAACTCTTAACTGCGAAGGATATTCTGGTATTATAACCAATAGATTTCAAATATCAAAAGTACAGGGTAGAATATAATAAACAAAAAGAAAGTTACTGGTAATTTGCAGAACCGTAAAAGATCTGGACAAAGAAGATGTAAATATAAGTTAGCAGCAGGAGGACCTCTTCATCAGAGTTAAAAGTAAGCAAAATAGAAGATTTTATGCATCGGAAATTACTAGAAAATTTTAACCTTATAAAATTAGGCGAATGCCAAGAATATGCTAAGTGGTTTAAGGCAACAAATGGGCACATCGATGAACGCCATTTAGACAAAAATTAACAAGTAGTTTGTAAAATATGAGACACTGTATATTATTCTAGTTTATAAGAACATTATTTAAAGCAATCTGGTTTAATAAATATATGCTGTATCATAAGAGCGTGAACGCGATAGCAGTGAAATTAGATAGATACTTGATGACTCAAAGACTATGCTAGTCTAAATATACAAAGTCTCCTCTAATACGCAATAATCCAAATTCTCTTAGTATCGTTTCTATCACTGAGAAATTCAGATCATTTCAAGGTGAGTGCCCTATATGCTAAATGATTCGATGCGGTTTTCTTATGCAATCATCTAAAAGGGCCCAAAATGAATATTAGACAAGTAGCCAAATATCCATATAAGTCTCGTGAATTTGTAAACATGTGGGTGTAACGGTATAAAAAGTTAAAATGTGTTGATAATCTCATTGACCGAGGTTCGAAGCGAGCTACGACGAAAAGAGAAGATAAAGCGATTTTGCAGTTTTCTCGAAAAATCCGACATTTTCCTTACGTAAAGGACAAGCAATTTTCGCCCATAAAGCATATTAACAATCAAACATGTTGGAAGAAAATAAAGTTGCATGGCGTAGTATAATTTCGAAGCCGTTACTTTCAATAAAGTACATGGAAAAACGGTTGACGTAGGCACACTAACAGGACAACGATCCCAAATATCGAAGCTGCTTCTGTACGGAATGGAAAACAGAGAACGGTATCAACGTGTTGGATTGGCCATCTCAGTCCTTAGATGCCATCCGATTGAAAATATCTGGTCAGTTATGAAGTACAAACTCTGAGGAATGCGTATTTTAAAATTGAAAACCTTAGTTCATCGTATTCGAGAAATATGGAGGTCTTTTCCTGTCTTATATGCCCGAAAAATTGGTTGAAAGTATGCCCAGACGTTGTCAAACAATAATCGCTAATGGTGGAGACTGGACATATTATTAAATAAGTGCGTATTAATTTTTTAGGTATACTTTCGATCTATATAACATTTTTTACAGAAAAGATTTATTTCCACTGAGATATCGCGTCCACGCTCTTGTGATAAAGATTGTGCTTTATTTACAGGTTTGAACATCCTATTCTTTGAATTGTGAAAGCGTTCGAATACTTATGAGCGGTAATGTGCATCTGAGGTTGGTGGGGATATTTATAAGAATTTGTTATATTACTAGTTGTTTAAAAATGATCTCTTAGGCTGTGGTAATAAAATAATAAGTAGTCGATGTCAGTACGGCTGGTCAAAAATTCCTAATGCGTAGGCGAGGTGATATTGCGAACTACAGCAATCACTGCGTTATAGGAAATAGCTTTACGACGTAGACGCCAATCTGCTATTTTTGAATACCGTAGAACAACCTTTGTAATTAAATTTTCTTTTCAACCATTCTCGAGGCCAGAAAATATTTTATAGACACAGAAACTCTAGGCTCCTACGATCTGCACGCCTTCTGGTGCCTACTCACGTTCACTTCAATAGTAATTGACGTGTCATAAAGCAACTTAAACGTGAGTCCCGTTAGTACATATTACCTCTTGGGTTTGATTCTCCTACCACAATGTCATGCCACCATCTTACCAACTTGGAAAGTCCAGAGTAAAAATAAGGTCCTTTATATGTTCCTTAGTTTACAGATTAATCTTAAGTATAATACTTATTATTGGAACAGCACTGAAAAACTTTAAACGCGTAATATTTTAAGACCTGCTTGGCCGATTGTTTTCAAATTTTGTATACATCTTCAATACAGAACATGCCGTTATAAATTATACCAGAATTAATTAAAAATCTTGTTTTTTTTTCTACTTACTTTTTTATTCCGTTAAGTGTACGAACAGTATATAAAAATCGATAATTGAACTTCAATATGCTGTCATTTTTTTTTTTTTTTGCTGCTTGTTATAGCCGTAGTCGTCCTAATTAAAGATCATTTTGGTTTCCTTTTTAACCCATGGGAAGACTTTTTTAACGAATGCGTTCAAACGCATTGCCACAAATTTTAATTACTTTTCCTTCAAAAAATTTGTAAATATTACTACAATATGGATAAACGCATAAACCAAATTTTAGAGGAAAGGTCGTGTAGCCACTTCATAAAAAAAAAGTGAGTATTAAAAAAAAGTCGTTCTGCAGTAAAATCTTGTGGTATTTATTTTTCATTATTAAATTAAACGCAACTTCACGTGAATATGAAATTGATCACTCCATATGTAACAATTTAATACAATCTTGAATCGAGGACTTTCGTACAGCGAATAAGATACACGACATATCTAATACATCTTATATTACACTTTAAGTTTTCAATAGAACGTTATGGGAAAGATAGGTATATTATAAGCACAATTTCCACGATTTTTCACAACGTTGCAAAGCGGAATCGCATTTAATCATCGTGCAAACATGCAGTTTGGCCGAGGTATGTTCAAAATTTCCCTGCGGACCGTGGCGTCGAGAGATTATTGCTTTCATAAAATGTGTATCCGTGCTAGTACGACTGTATCACGGACGAAAGTGTGAAAACTGTAAAACTACGGTGGCGTACAACTCCGAGACATTTTCAGGTTTATGCATAGATAACTGTTCTCTAGCAACAACCTCCTAGCTGCGAATGAAAGATGCATGCAAATTTAACCATTGTGCGCGTTAAAAAATTCTATGCATTCGTGAAAAACCACGATGTTTGCTAGTTTCTTCACGACCGCCGTTGTCTTTATTATAATTCCTCATTGATTTAAAACGATGTCGAGACGAAAATGTCATCTTTCCTGAAACATCATGATATTGGTGTCTATTGTTATAAGATAGTGTTAGAGCCCTCAAAATAAATTAAAAATACAAAAGGCCATTGCAGATTTGTTGAATCATAAAATTAAGTTTTCCAAAAGACAAGACAAGCAGTTTGCAAGCGAAAAATACAACGCACCGGATTTCCACGTGCGTTAGGCCCACCGAAGAGTACAAAAGGAGCCCTGAAAGGCATCGTTATACGTAACAAACGCATTACTCCAACTTTTAATAATAATTCCCTGCTCTCGCGCTATAATAGACATACCCAGGCAGCGAAACCCTAATCAAAATACATTCCAACCACCTCCTACATTGCAACCAATAAAACATCACACTAGAATTTTACGACCTCGCTATATCGTGACCCAGACTATAGCAGAAATAAGAGGTGTGATAGTCAACCAAATCTTTAGACTTACAAAAGAATTTTGATAACCCAAAATTTCCGATTTCTTTTTTTTTTTTTTAATCTTTGCAGATTTGTACAAAGCATGAAGCCTAAACATTATATTATATAATATGACGTCTAAAGACGTCAAAAGACATGACGTTTAAGCATTATACAATGCTGATATCTAAGCGTTGCATTTGGATTCCCCTTTATATTAAAATATTATGTTTTAAAAAATACTAAAAATCTCTCACCTAAACGGTATGTTTGTACGATGGAATAAAACTGGTGAGACTCTAAAAGGTGAAATCCAGGGATTCAACCATAGTGAAGTGTGTACACACAGACCGTTATAATGGTCATCGCGAACAACGTAAACTGTCGAAATTACATCGTGAAATACAATACACTTGACGCTCTAGTCTGTGTTCGCACGTGCCGGTTATCGGTATCTTATACTCATCATTTCTCCTGCCTGCGGTCGAATTCCCAGAAGTCACTTCCTTAGATAACTGTCCGAATTCAATCTCACCTGCACATGCTAAAATGAGTACGACTGTATGTTGGACAATCAAAACAAAAAAACAGCATCTGTGTCCAAGTGTGAGGGTCTTAATGTTTCTTGGTAGTCATAAACTAATCAACTAGTTGTGTCTCCGTAAATTTGGCTTTTACAATCGAACAATACCTTCGTAGGGATGAAAGTAAAATCTTGTTCACTTCGCGAAACAATGTTTAGACATTGGTATTCAGTTTCATATGTCACGTCGTTAATTTTCTACTTCAATTTTCTTAAAAAAGAGAAAGAAATATCATATTATGAGTGTCTGTATTATAAACCCAATTGTTCAAACACTTTCGCTGAATTAACGTACCGCGTTATGCGACAGATATCACAGTTTTTGATGCGTCAAGCACTGTACAAGCATCTATTAGAAACAAACTGTCGGGAGGTAACAATGAATGTGCTCGAAATTCAATTACGAAGGTTTATTACGAGTGGGTTGCTTGGCGAAATTTTGCACGTGCATAACGACAGATTAAATGTCAAAGGAAAAATGAACGTATTGAATTTACGCAGGTTTCGAGAGTATTACCGGCTAAATGAAAATCAAAAGAGCCGTAAAAAATTTCCACCAAACGCGTATAAGTTGCTTGCAAATCGGCTTCAATTTTAATTAAAAAAAGAGAGAGAGAAAATAAATACCCAAGCGCGATCTTAATATCATCGATAAGCAAAAAAATGGGAATATTTCGAACACAATATTATGTTATAATTATTCTTCATAAACGTGCGAATTGAAAGTATACTGCATTAACGAAATTATATTCTATTGTGTTTTATTTAATATGATGTTTGTAAATATACACTCAAAATAATGAGCAGGTTTGTACATATCTATATAGCGACCTTAATTTTTATAGATAGTGATTTGAAAATTATTACTGTTCCGTCCGATGAGGAACAATACGGTAGAAATCCTCGAAGGTTCGTTTACGACATACATGGACGTGCCTACAAATTTAATTTCGCGATTAGCTTTTTTCGAGTTTTAGTTTATTTTTTATAGTGTGCAATTTCACCTTAAGAGTAGTAAAATGTATTCAGTCGTTCGAGTTTTTCAAACAATAGCTTAGACTTTCACTTTCGTTCGTTCAAACAATCGGCCATATCGTAAACCGGGAACGTCCGAAGGGTCGACCAAACCTCGTTCATAACGGTTTCTGCATTCGAAGGTCAACCTGGAAGAAAAACCCGAGGTCATTGTCGAACCCTCGAGGACCTTCCCCCGAACGAGGCCATAGCCCTCACTCCCGCACCAAGAGGGCTGGCCAAAGGGCGTTATTTAACGTCTTCGTATTTTTAATCGTACGCTGATTGGAAATTCGGAAAAAGCCAATCAGGGCGAGACTTCACTTTCTAACGAACACTGCGAACGAACACTTCTAATAGAGACTTCTAACAAGTACCTCGAGCTTCGAACACCGTCGAAGAAGCTACACTTCCGAAATTCGAGAATTCATTCGTTTCGAAACGCATAAGATTTAATCTAGTCTCAACCGTTCGGAGACTAGACTCGAACCACTCGATTTCTGAAGAAATTTGGAAATCGAAGCGTCGCGACCATCGACGAGACCTAAAGTTAAGCTGGGCCTTACAACCCCCGCCGAGGAATATTAATCCGCGTTCGGTGATCGCGTACGGGCGAGCAATCTATCGAGATTGCCACGCTACGAAACAATTACATAATGTCGAACATATTTTACTATCTACTTCTCAAATATAAATAACAGTAATGATATTTGTTTTATCTGTTCACACCATAATTAAGAATAAATATTAAACTTATCTTATATTTTATTAAGATGATTTTTGTTAAACAAGGATTCTTATGGTAAATACTATCATTGATATATTTAATAATAAGGATTGTTTAACACGGCAATTTATGATACGCTTGCAAAGGAGACTGTTTTTGAAATTGAGACTTCGTTTCATTGTTAGCATGCTTTCGAGGATTAAAATATATCCCAGCGAAATCACTAGGTTTACAATTCCTCGCAATTTCTCTCATCCTCGATAGCCAAAAAACGTGTCATAAACGCACCTTTCGAAGAGTAACTCGATAATTAGTTGTAACTATATCAAAACGATCGACGCGGTCATTATTTGGAGGAAATATCGCGCTGTTGCTTAACATCCGCTAAACCCACGATCACTTCTTCTCCAAATTACCGTGCTAAAGGTGCAAGTAGAAGGTAATCATGACAGTTTAAACACGCTGATTGGTGATTTCCTAGCTTCTTAGAATAACCAATCAGCGTGTCTCAAGGAAAACCTTGCCACAAAATTTCACTATAAATAGAGAACATAGTGAATCAATCGACAGTCAATTCAAGGACATAAACGTGGTTAAACACAACCTCGTAGCAATCGATCACCTGGTTGATCGGTCAGCACATCCCTAGTCACTTTGTAAAACAGTCATATTAGAAATAAATTGAATCTTCCAATTACAACGCAATTATTCATCTTCTTGTCCCTCAAACTTACAAACTTGAGGACGGTCTTTCAAAGTTAATGGTCTTTCATAATCTATGAAAAAGAGATTTTACTGATATCACTGACGAAGAGCTTTCGACTCAAATATTTATTTTATTTTATATATAAACCTTTGTTTTCTTAAAGTACTATTATATATTATTTACACAATATTCTTTTTAAATACTTGTTTTATATATAGACTTCTACTTTGTAAAGATTGTTTGGTTGCGTCACAGCGTCAACAGATATTTTCGCGATGATACGATGACGCGGGCTTCAAAATGGTATTTTTGTAAAGTTCAGTGAAGCGTTCGAAGGATGCGATACATACAGGGTAGGGCAATAACCATTAGCACCTCAGATATCTTCGAAACTATAAGTTTCACAGAAATATTTGCTGAAATAAAATTGCACAGTACGAAGGGGGTCATCTGGTGGCGATAATAGTTTTTTTGTAGGTGGAGGTACTTCGGTCATTTGAAGGTCACCTCCATTTTTTTAAATGGATCGGTATATTTTTGCTTCCTTATCACGATAAAGGATTTTAAAACGAGTTCAACGACCTATTACATAAGGCCATTGAAGGTGATAGAAAGTAGAGAAAGGCAATAATACTTACGGTTTTGGTAGTAAATGAAACATATGTACATACGTTTATAGTAGGTGTTCGAAATGATGACCATCGCTGTCAATGCACCATTGGATTCTTTTTACTATTGATTCACTTGCAAGTCTTACAGCGTCAGAATTTATTGACGCACAGGCTGCAATAATTCGCTGTTGCGTACGAAAAGTACGTTTCAAAAAAAAGTACAGTATGCACACAAAACACGTGTTTCATGTATTCTATAAACACTATAAATATGTTTTAAGCATTTGTTACATTTGTCTCAGTATTTTACAATATAAATTATGCGAATTGAAACGACTATTAATTCACCAATTTATGCAGACAGATTCAAGTAGATTGTATATTCATCAGGCGAAGATTAATAAAATTTCTTTAAAAGAAATGTTATTGTTTGATATACAGGGTGTCATTTTTCTTAAAGTGAAATGACTTCATATAGCATATTATTGAATTCTTCTCAACAAACGTTATTATATTATGAAGAGAAAAAAAACCTACGGTATTTCGTTTAAACAGATGAACTTCACCTTGAAATCTACTCCACTACCTTATTTGTAAAAAAGATATTCATAACATATTATACCCTCCATTGTACCAAACAAGTATTGTAAAAACAGATTTTCGATAATTTCAGCATTTTCTAACAAGGGAACATATCCAGAGCGAATTCTTTTTTCGTTGAAACCGCCATGAATTTGTAGAAAATAAAAAATTATTCCACAAATATTTTTTTGTTTTAGCTAAAAAAAACGGTTTGAAGGGGTGAAATAGCCCCCTAAAGTTTACCGCTCGAAACATACTTTTTGCAATTACGTTTAAACTATTCGTCAGATCGAAAAATGTTTAAAAAGAAAGTTGCGAGGATTTTTACGTAGAATGATATAGGCGCATGAAAGAAATGTGTTACTTACGATTTAAAAAAAAACCTCTCCTCCCAAGTTTTTAATTTTTTTTTTGTAAGTTATTGGAATATCACTATAACTATACCATGATGCAATATTTTTAATAACGTAAAGGTATATACCAATTTTTTATTTTTGTTATACATCTAATCTAAAACTAATTAACAATAACTTACAGTACTCCTTGTTCTAACGAAATTTATAATTATGGGTCATAGTGGCTACGGTAATTTGTTCGTATAAATTTGAGTTACATTGCTTGCTATATGAGCAATTTGACGGTTGGTGACAAAGTCGCTTGCGCATTGGTATATGTACATGCATACAATAGGTTGTCTATGCGCTAGAGCGTACGTCGATCAAATAGATTAATAGATGTTAGTGGTATTATATTCATTATTATAAAAACAAGATGAAAATGAAATGAATATTTTCCGTCGCAGTAGAAATGTATCAGTAACTACTGAACCGTAGATCACGCTTACGATCAGATTTCTAATGTTTGGCCCGTAAAACGTACGAGCAGCGTGAGTCGTTTTTTTTTTACGTTTAACCCGAACTTGACTTATCTTCTTTATCTTTACCCCGCAAAGCACATATACGAATTTCACATGACAATACAAGGCAAGGGGTTAACTTTTTCCGGTTGTAATAATTGTAAATCTGGATATCTTGCCGAAAATTTGTCGGCCTCCAGCGGAAAGAGTTCAAAACAAATGCGTTAGTATCACATGGGTCAGTCACAAAGTGCATAACGATATCATTCGATATTAAAATTACACAGCTTTCTCTGGATTATATTGTGTAATTTATACTTACAAGACATTAACGACCAAATAATACGTCGAGAGAAAATTCCAATGTTTGATGTAGTATATATGTACCATACAGATATATAAACAGCTACTGCAAAAAAAACTCGACGTAACTACTTGGGTTGTGACTGTGCTTATTATTAGTATTGTCGCTCAAATACACACTTGGAAATGGTTTTGATCAATCCACTAAACAATATAGTTTTACTCGGGATAGCATTTAATGAACACAGTGAAAGGACGCTTACTGATCACCGGGAAATAGACCTGGCTAAAGCAATTGAAGAAATTATACGAACATACTTGGTTGAAGATATTGGGTTTGTTGAAAAAGAAACTTCTTTGAAAATAAGTGAAAATTTTAATTCAAACTTGGACTGTACGATTGTGGCAGATGACACAAAATTTACACCAGAGGTAGAGGATACTACAAAATATGCAGTTCTCTCATTTGAAAGATGCTCACAGTGCAGAAACGTTGTAGACTTCAGTTTGAAGAAGGACGTAGTAGAATTTTGGAAAAGCGGTAAGAAGAAACGATATACTCTTTCTACGATTCAAAATCGATATAAGCAAGTGAAGTCACTGGCACAACTTTATCGATGAGAAAGGGATGTCAACACCGGGAAAATCGTTACGATCATCTCCGATATATTTCACAATATAGATGGAACATGTACGTCGAAGCGCGAAAGTAAGATTTGATAGTTCATGATTTAAATCTTTGTCGGTGGACATTAATTGCAAAAGAGGAAACAAGTCTGAAAGTGTTTAAAGCATCGCAATACTGGCCGTATACTTTTAATAAAAATTGCGGCATAGTATCTCGAAAAATAACAAAATTTATTTCCATGTCAGAAAAAAACAACCAGATTTGGAAACAAGAAAAAACGATTTTCTGCAGGTAGTTAGACAACGCACTAGAGAGTACAGAATACAACACGTATGTATATAACACTGACCAAAGCAGCTTTGATTTGGAAGTACATAGTGGACGAACGTTATCATTTCAAGGGGAAAAGAAAACGGAAGCAGCCAAAATCGACTTTTTCCACTACCCATAGTTACGCCGTTCGACCAACTATATCTGCTCATGGACAACTACTTTCTCCACTTTTAGTTGTTTTAAAAGAACCGAGCGGCGGGTTAGGACCATTTGTACGACAGACGCTATTTAATACTGAAAATATTTATACCTTGGCTTCGAAATCTGGAAAATTAACAAAAGATGAGGTTTAAAACTGGGCAAAAGAAGTTTTCTTTCCAAACACAGGTATAAGGAGTATTTTGTTACTAGATTCATGGAGGGGTCATTGTCCATTAACAATTGAAGAAGTGAAATCGGAGTCCAAAACAGTGGAAATTTTAACAATACCAGAAGGTGCAACGAAAGGTATTCAGCCGTTAGATGTATATACATTCTGACAGTGGAAAGATTTCGTAAAACGTTTTGCAGACATAGCACTTTTATCAAAATTGGATATTAACTTTTACTTTTAATAGGAACGATATAATCAAATTTCAATCCCTGGCTCATAATGAGTTCTTATCACCTAGCCTTCCAAATATGTTTAGGTACGCTTGGTATAAAAGTGTTCATGTTGAAAAGAGACCGAATTCATTCGATACGCCGGTTGATTTTTGCTTACAGTCAGATTTACACAATACAAATTGTGCAGTATGTGGAAAATCAGCATTCATAACATGTGCCTGGTGTAAGAAATCATGTTTTAAACACTTTTATACCGAATATCATTACTGTAACCACTATGACCCGTAGTTATAAAGTTCGTTAGTACAAGGACTACTGTAAGTTATTGTTAATTAGTTTTAGATTGGATGCATAACAAAAATAAAAAATTGGTATATACCTTTACGTCATTAAAAATACTGCAATTTTATCATAGTATAGTTATAGTGACATTCCAATAACTTACAAAAAAATTAAAAACTTGGGAGGGGAGGTTTCTTTGTAAATCACAAGTAAGACATTTCTTTCATGCACCCATATAATTCTACGTGAAAATCCGAACAACTTTCTTTTTAAACATTTTTCGATCCGACGTATAGTTTAAACGTAATCGCAAAAAGTATGTTTCGAGCAGTAAACTTTAGGGAGCTATTTCACCCCTTCAACCCGTTTTTATTTTTTTAGCTAAAACAAAAAAATACGTGTTAAATAATTTTTTAATTTCTACAAATTCATGCCGGTTTCAACGAAAAAAAAACTTCGCTCTGGATATGTTCCCTTGTAAGATATTTCACCGTGCCAAAGAAAAAGACACCCTGCATACGGTACATTGAACAGAACATTTTCTTTTTACAGTACATTTAAACAATTCATTTCCTGACTATTGAAAGTAATACCATATTTTCATATTTTGCTTTGCAGAAACTACGCGTTCGTTCAGTTTCACTTGGACACTTTCTTCTGTTTCCAAGACTGAAATTATCACACATGCTTTTAAACGTTACCTCAAGATAAAATAAAATGAAATGCATTATACATTACCTTCAAGATTTTAATAACATATGTATTGGAAATGCGACCAAGTGTGCGAATGTTTTTGGGACGCGCCGCTAGTGTTACTGTTCTCTGAACAATATATATGTACATCACTGACAATCTGTTACGCAACAATTTAGTTTTCAAGTTCCAGATCTTGCAAGAACTCTACACACTAGAAGATTGCACAACTTTCGTTCCCACGCATTCGCGAATAAACAGTTACACCAACCACTTTTTGCTATCTACGCATGTACTGTACAGGGTGTTTCAAAACATGTGGACATAACTTCAGATATGGATTCAGTACCCTAAAATAAGGGAAAAAGTTTATATGAACAATACACCAGATGTGACCTTTTTACCGAATTATAGCCTTTTATGTCTTTCAGCAATTCTTATGACTCTATTGACTGCTTCCTTTAATTGTTTAGAAGTAAAGCTTCTTACCTCACGCACGACCTTCTGGTCTGCTACGTAAGCACTATTTTGTAATTTGTTTCGATCAGTTTGATACATCTTCTTGGTGGTAACAGCGCGTATAGAAATTTGCTAATATAGGGTCTTTCAATAAGAGCGATAGAACTTTGAATTGAAATGAAACGAAAAGTATGGAAGATAATCTAACATTCACTACTTTATTTTAAAGTACATTCGATGGCATTATACATAAAATACAATACCATATAAATGACCATCACGATTGTGTTTAGTGGAATGAATACGACAAACCTAATTTTCGACGACTATAGCACATAAATCAGGTCGTATCTCACCGATAACACGAATAATGTTTGCTTTGAGATCATCAACAGTTCGTAGGTTCTTGGAATAAACAAGAAAAATAACATGGTTCCACAAGAAAATGTCTAATGGCGTCAAGTCGCAAGATTTTGGTGGCCAGTTGGCAGCTACATTTCTCAATATAATCCTATCGTTGAATTTCGATCTTAATAAAACGATAGTTGAAAAACCATACCAACCATTAACTTTCTTTGAATACAATGATCATTCGACTACTGAATGAGGATTAATATCTACCCAAATACGGAAATTGTATTTAATAACAAAGCCATCCATCCAAATGTCAGCTTCGTCACTGAAGATGATTTTTGTGACGAATGTTTCTCAAATTGAACAAGAGCCCTGATAATACATTTTAATAATTTCAACGCGTTGAGCAATTGAATATCTATCCATGATGATATGCTAAGCACTACTGCGTACAACTATCACATGACTCTGACAGTTGAACAACAAACATGGCGGCTGTGACAATTGGAAGATCTATCGCTCTTATTGGAATTCCCTCTACATTTTATAATACTTTGAAGTGATCATCTAATACATTTCATTACAATTTGAGTGATAATTTATATTGATAATGGCAAATTACACAAATGCTGGCATGGTAAACACGAATTTAATGTATGTTCTTGCTGAATACAAGGGGAATTATTAAATAACAGGTATCATACAGAAATAGCTATAATTTGGAAACCAGATCATATTGGGTATATGTTTTACGAACCTTTTTTCTTATATCAGCGTACTGAATCCATCACTGAAGGTATGCCCACATGTTTTGAAATATCCAGTACACATATTGTGTCATATTGAGTTGTTCGAATTTGAGTTGTGCCGATTTTTAAGTAACTAAGCTAATTACGTACTTCAAACTATTAATCTTTTTTTATTCTGTGCATTTAGTTCTACATTAATTTTTACATTCTACATGTATTTTTTTAGTTCTACAATTTTTCGTCATCTTCCTAGTAATTAAAAAATTTCCATTTTTCAAAAACTTTGTTTCTTTATTTTCTTTAAAATTAAAATCTCCACCTTTAAATTTTATTAACAATCGGCGTACAATTTTTTCTGACAGATTATTTCTTTAAAAATCATATATTACACTTAATATTTTACCAGTACTTTTTGTTTTTTATCAAAAGAAAAAATATTCAATGTAGGAAGTGTACTCTATTTCCTGCCATCTTGAAGACAGTATAAAATCGAGCAGAAACTAATAATTATAAAAAATAGACTTTCAAAGGACACGAGAAAAAAATAATCTTTTAGAATATATACGAACTTATGTTTTCATCTAATTTTATTTGTTGTAATATATTCAAACATAACCTATGAAAAATCAGCACGAACTTTCCGGACAACCTAATAGATACATGAAAGACTCTAAATTGAATTGAATAATAGAATCAAATCATTGTATAATAGAAGTTTGAAAGCAAATATACTGTTATGTTGTAACGCAAGAGGAAGATAAAAGAGAATTCGCAAATATCTCTAAAATATTGATTTGTCAGTGATATGTATGTAATAACGTTCGAAAGGTTACAAGGGAATAATTGAACAAAAGCGAACGGTATATTCGAAGTAAACAACGGGAAGGGAACGGCTGGATCCGCTCGACCGTTGGTCATGGGCAAAAAAATGTCGAGAGAGTCCGTGCTGTGTACAAAAAATTTCGCACCGTGTGCAAGAAGGAATTTGTTGTGCCGGATTCCAAAAATATGAAATAAAGGGAGTCGTGTTGCGTTATTGGGCCAGGAAGCTGCTGAATATCGATCGAGGAAAGTATTGGATCTAACTAGAAGGAAGAGCGTGTGCAAAAAGTGAGGGGTTTAAGCGGTGGCGAGATTTTATCTGATAATACTATAGGAAGCAGGAAAGATTTCACTTGCGACGACACAGGGGCAGAAGGGGACCTTCAATTGGTCCGCTCATGCTCATCATTGACGCTTACTTAGTCCCATTTAGGCTAGTGACGTTACATGTCATATAGTAGTATGATAACTGTTTTTACGAAGAATCTCCCATATTCCACAATTTATCGTGAACATTCAAATCCATAGATATGGGAATTCTATGTTCGTTCCGCAATGTCTTCAAGTTTTTATACTTTTCTGTATTTAATCTACTTTAAACAAGGATTACTCTCATGAACTTGAAAAATAATTTGTTTAAACGAAAAGTCTTTATTTATTCGTTTCTGAAAAAAAAATAATAACTTCGAAAATAGAACTTTGAATTTTGTATTTATTGTTAAATATTTATATTGGATACAATATTTACAAATTAAATTGTTATTAAAATATCATTCATATTCTTTTATCTTGAAATTCAAAGTGTTAATAATATATGAAATTGTTATATGTATGTCTAAAGCTAGTGTTATATAATACTTTTTTAAACATAATATAAAAAGTAATAAAATTTTTGCATCATGATAATATTCTGAATCATATTTGCGCCAATACTTTAAGGTTCGTCGCCCACTTCTTGCTACCTCACTCGATTTCAATCCACTTATTTGTTTTCTCGTCACGCGATTAGATTAGAATTTGTGACTGTTTTAGCAAATAGTATGCTACAGCCAAAAAAGTCTGTAAAAAGAGGCAGTCTTTTCCACTCTGACCAATTAGACCCGCATTCCTTCCAAGTGAAATCTTTCCAGCTCCCTATAGTACATTACCCTGTTAACTGGGAAATACGAGCTAATTCGTTGGTTTATTAATACTTAGAACACAGATAATTCATTTTTAATTGCACCGCTGTGTTTGTATTTGACATCAAGTACATCATATTCACATTTGGAAGAAGTAAAATGAAGTATTTGTTTACAACATTTATTCATGTTAAATTGTATATTAAAAAAATTCAATTTTTGTTAACAAAATGAAACTAATGAATGGGTTAAAACTGTGTAATAGAGAAATAAATAATACTTGAAGTAAAGAATTGATGAAATGATGTGAAATAGAAAACAAAATTTTTATTTTGTTTTTCTATTAAAATCCTTGAAAATTATTTTAACAATATTTGAACAATGAAGAAAAAACATTACAAATCTGTTTATACACCTACTAGAGAAGTTAACAAATAATTAAAAGCGTTGGTATGTTTAATGTGTTGAAATAAATATTTAACTTTAATAAATTAAACTTCAGTTTATTCAACAGAATTGTATAGAGAATGATTTCATTTGTATTTAATTTACGCTTTTAGTCTGTATGAAATGAAAATCAACGTGCAGTAATGATTTTACTTGTTTATTAACATGTTTACATCTTATTAGATTTTTATGAGATACACTTACCCTTTCGAAGACGCATGGACGAAGCGGGATCTCGTTTTAGTGGGTAGCTCTGCAGCTTTCCACTGTATCCATCTGTAACATGTGTACGATTAATTATTACATGAAATCAAATTATATATAAACAGGATAGAGTGCTTTTTTAAATACTAATTGTAAAAAGAACAAATTGCACAAGTTGCGAACAATATTAAAATTCTCTGTTTATTCAAGACACACAGATGTACACGCATATATGTATACGTACCCACACGCACAAAGAGAAAGAAGGGGGGAAGGGAGGGGCAAAGAGAGGGCAGGAGAGGGAGATAAAACGGTGATTGAGAGAGGGAAGAGACCGGTGTAAATCTATAAATCTCGTACACTCTGTTGTATAAAAAAAAGTCCATATAAGACGTAGATAAATGGTTTTAAGGGGGATACAATTTAGTGTAAATAGTTTGTTTTTATATAGACGTGTAGGAGTCATATAAAGGTGACATACGTTTTTTAATGGAATTGTATGATTTCTAATGCAATTATGGTTGTTATCTATAAAATTGTATTAAACTATTTATGTCGAAAAATTATTAATTCAAAAGATATTTTGGTTCGAATGTTGTATGTTGATACTAAAATATTACTAATACATACTTGTTACAAATATTACTAAAATATTAATAATATATACTAAAATAATAATTAAATAAAAATTTCTTCCTTTATATTACAATTATTGTTCATAATATTTATTATAAATTATTTTTGCCGACAGATCGTGAATTTAATATGAAAATTAATCTGAAAACCTAATTTTTTATAAAAATAATTTTCTTAAGATTATTGTACTCTAATTTAACAATATCTACAAATTTATATTTTTTATATTACACGAAATAAAAACGCAGATATTCTTGTGACAAAATCTTCGAAATAACATTATGAAAATTATGCAGGTATGCCCCATACATTATAGAATATATACTACTATTATATATCAATACTACAAAGACAAATTACATTGTAAGCCTTTGATTATATTTTTCAGTAAATTAATAAACAAGTCACTTAATAAATAAAAAAAAGAAAAATTAATTTAATTAATTTCAAAAACAATGATTCAAGTGAAATATATTTTCCACGAAAATACGACTGCTTTTTAAAGTAAATCCTACAAAAGCAACATATTTTGCTGTATCTTGCCAGAAAAATACACAGATTTTTCGTAACAACAGATTAGCAATTGCCAAAAGAATATAAGCTACACGAAGTGTAACGAGCATATGCAGGATCTGGAAATAGAAAATCGTTCTAACTGTCAAGCAATAAAATGGACAGCCGGTTTGGATTAGGTCCAGTTCAGTGAACTCAGTTTATGTAATTTCATTTATCTTTACGCCATCGCCATACACTACTCACGTTATCTTTTAATTCAATTTGTAATGCTCAGGGAATCTTTAGTTTTACAACAGAGTAATCGTTAGTAACACAGCTCACTATAAAAGCGTATTGTTTTCACGTAACTAACGAAATTGCTGTGACACAAAGAAATCAATGATCTGTGAAAGATACCTTGCTCGTCTTCACATAACCTCTTGCGGTATTCTTTCGATATGTTCGTATGAAGTCTCGTATGTGTGTGTATGTGTATCGATGTTGCTTCTTGCAATCAAGAAATAAACGTTAAACTGAATCTGAACACCCAACGAACCGTCGAAGCGCAGAAAAAGAACTAATATCCGCATCAATGCTTTTTTCGAGCTTTACACGTATTGACAGTTGGGAGAAATTAATTTCCGTTGAATTCCAGGTTTTTGAACCGATGTATCGAAGACTAATATTTCAACAGCGAACACGATACAATTTTTCAACTATTTTGTGTTGATAGTATTAATAATCCGTTAACATTGATAAAAGTATGTATTTGTGATGAAATATTCTTATAGCGTTTGTATTTAGTGCATTGCTATATTACACTGAACATAGTTACAATTGATACTGAAAACTTATCATATTCTATATACGCCTAATTTTCTCTTTACGCGATTTCGAAACAACATGGTGTACAAAAACAAATGCAATTCTATTTTTACAAGATGCATATTTCTATTCTTTGCAAAGTAGTTTTCGATTTAATACAGTTTAAATAGCGTTTATTTTTTCATTTTTGTTTGAATTCAGTCCTGTTAAACAATGATATTTGTATTATAATTATGATTTTCTAAAACGGTTACATACACTGCATTCTTTTTTACACGGTTCTTTTTTTAACTTAATTTATCATATATAAATGGAGAATTAGGTGTATTCATATTCACATTAAAAACGCTCACCTTAAAGATTCTTCTGAACCTCTTACTAAAAACAATTAATCAAAAAATTAAATCGTGTTTTGGAATAATCGTTTTGTCCCTCCCTCCTAAATTACAATATTTAATTTTAGTTTTTCACTATTGTAAGGATATGAATTGATTCTCCGGTCATCATGTCAACGACGATGGCCATTTCGACGAAAGAAAGTCATCAGTATATTGTGTAAAGTTCTGTTACGTACACTCTTATCAAAACAGCCGGTATGTAGTTTTAAAGGAAAAAACCATTTACCAAGGGCTACGTATTTTCATGATATGTGAATAGAATAATTTTGCCTACACACACTTAGTCAACAATTGTCGACCGATGTTGTACCGACATTTACTGTATACTTTTATATTTGTTTGATAAAAATGTAAAAAATAGTGGTACATTCGTTTAGGGAAACATGGAGAAATTGCGGATACTTAAGGGAAACAGTAAATTAAACCAATAATATAAACACTATCTAATTGTTTTTGTATTGATAACAAAGCATTAACTATTTGTTTACAAAATCGATACAAAAAATTAATAGAAATAGAGGTATAAAAATCAAAACTTAAACAAAAACAAAATCCTGTCTGTTTGCAATTACACGTAGGTATTTGGGTAAAACCGGACAGATGTTAAGGTAGTTATGGACAAGCTAATAGGTTACTTTTCTAATTTTTTTTTTTATTATTATAGAAAATGAGCGCAAAATCTGTCGAAAAACTATCTCCACTGCATTTCTTATGTGTCCATTTCTGACACGCTAAGCATAAAATTCAGTCTTTGGATATATTATATAACATATATTGTATTATTATATAATATAAATTGTAATACCAGTTCATTCCCGTCAGTTTTACATCTTGATTGAAATTACATTTTACATTGTTTTTCTTAAACTTGATGTAATTATCCCATAAAACATTTTTAGAATATTCTAAAGCATACTTTACTAACTCATCTTCTTATGCTGCCTTGCATAACAAGTTTCTTGCCCTGCTGAAGATTTGTCCTATTTTCTTTTTTCACTCAATCACAAATTGTTGCCGTGAAATATTATATTTTTCCTTTTGCAGCCTGACGGAGTGACATTTTCTTTTCCTTTAATTCCTGTATTGCTATCTTTAAACTTCCATAGTGGCGATTGTCGTTTCCTCAAATACGAAAAACTGACACGACCGACGGAACTTACATATTGACTTGTATTGCCGGTCTATGCCTGCGAATAGAAATTCGCGAAAAGGACCTTATTTCGGAAAAGGCGTTGATTGGCCTTTTGCTTGAACTTGCAGTTCCAAAAATATGTATATAAGTAATCAACGAAAAACAAAACCGCAGTAAAACAAAGTCTTGTAACGAGAAGCCGAACCAGCAGTCGAGAAACATTGTAACCAGAAGCCGAACCACTGTTCCATAATAGAGCACAGCAACTTATAAGCAAACAACAACCTCGACTGAACATTTTTACTACATCCCATTCTGCATTGGGTTGAAAAAAGACCGTGACGTCTTATAACCGAGTAAATAAGAGCATGGTATCCAACACTGATAATATTGTGCAAAGGGTAATTGCAAATGTCCACATTTACCTCATACGGAATATCCGTAAATGCTCCAAACGAACCTAAAATATTACAATTAAGAAATAATAAGTAAATATAAACATTCACTCATTGAAAATCATTACATTATTATTAACCTTAGGATATGCACTGAGCTTGAATAAATTTGCGTATTAGTTGACACTGTTTAAGTAATACTATAAAAACTGTACCACAAGAATGATAAAGAATAGATCGAATTTATTTGACGAAAGTTGTTTTCGTAAACGTGTGACTGTCCTTGGGACTATCTACTCAACATTAAGAATAGTAAAAACAATCGCGAACATGAAAAACGGAAAAAGTTGAGGGAGTGAAACAAGTGATTATTACTGTGTCCGGAATTACTTAGTGTTCCTATTTCCCCTATCATCTCCTACATATTAGCAATAAATATGTTTTTCCACCAGGTCTTCTATTTTAATAATAAAAATAATCTATGTTGCGGTGCTTTTCGTATTTGTTTTGTGGTGTGCTCAAAAATGAACAAAAGAAATCTTAGGGTTTGAAAAAAAAAACTGTTCTACAAAACCTATACTGAAATCATCCTGCAGATCCTTCTAAACTAAGATAATTAAAAAAGGACTAAAAAGAATTTGTATTGATTCAGTTATAACAGAAATAATTAACTATTTGCAGGATTTTCAGCTTATCAGTTTTTTTTTAAGTACATTTTTGAACGAATGTTCAGCAAAAATATACCATATACGATTTTGTGTAAATATATTATAAAGTTTTTAATATATTTTCTTTCGAGTGTGTCCATTCCCCGTAAACAAGCAATGTGACCACCGGCACTCAGATTTTCAGCAGCTAATATTTAGCCAGCGAACGATGTGTTAAAGTGATCAAATTATATTGCTCATCCTATCTATTAAAATGGCTGCTATTTATTGGGTTAATATGTTTTGGAAAATTTTTAACCAGTATTTTAAATAAATGGTCGGGATTTAAAATAAAACATCGGCACGTAATATATGTATATGGTCAGTATTATATCGAATAATAAAATAACAGTGTTCTGTACCGAATTTTTTTCTATTTAGCATCGAGCCTTTCTCCTTTTATTTTTTATAGCTTAAAGAAATTGTAAAACAGGCCTGAAGAATCCGCGGCCCATAAGATTAGCCGGGGCCATTATTAAGCGCGTACCCTCAGTAATTTCACCACCAGAACTCAGTTATTATCCATTGTCCCGATTTTCCAATTACTGAACTAGTGCCTTCCTTCTCTCATGTCCTATCTCCTCTTTTTCCGGAATTTCCCAAAACCCCGACACCTCATCCTTCTACCACCACCTTCTACCACCACTTTCTACCACCACACCCTACGACCAATACTCAATTTTCTTATTTCTCCCATTTTTCACTTCCAAAAATTAAACTCCGCCCTCAGTAGCTGAGATGCGTGACTTCCTCTGAATTTAGAAACAGTATCATTCTGAACGTTAAACAACCAAGTATTGAATCAGTCCGAGCACTGAACGTTAAACAACCAAGTATCATCAGTCCGAGCACTGAACGTATAATCAAGTTTTTTATATTATAACGTTGGAGAAAGGGTACTCCGGGAACGCTTCAGATCTTGTTAGAAAACAGTCCGATTTTTCTCTCGTGATCTAAGTTGAAACATATCTCAAACCGACGTGAGTACACGACAAACAGTGAACATAATAGTTCATTATCACTTTAGACAGATGACAAGTGTGTATAATAAAATATCAGTACATCATAACTAAACTGCAGTTTTTTATGTAAATTCATATTTTTGAGAATGTAGTTAAAAAAAGGTAGAGCTTCGGTAGAAAATTATTTCATCCACCAGATATTATAAAAATCACTATAATTTGAATATTTTGTATAGTTTTTTATATTATTTTTTATATTCGGCGCATTCTGTGCAAATTTTGCACTTTTAAATTTCCTGTAAAAACATGAAAACCACAGTATATAATAACATAAAATAATATAACCGAACTTAACCTATTAAAAAAAACAAACAAAAGACAAATTAATACCGACCAAATAAACACAACTTTATTGACAAAATGCGATTTAATACTGACAATTAATTATTTATACTAACCGAAATATTGATTTTTACTGACTATTTATTTAAAAAAATACATATTATTAATTTAGCAAAACAAACAGGAACCAAATAAATAGAAGTGTATTAAAGTGTTTTCGCGGAACATGTCTCCTCCTCGAGTGGTTACGTAAGTGGAAGGCATGTCATGTTCAATAATTCAAATTCTGGATGTTTGTAATTTGCATCGTTCACACCTTGAAAGTTTGTCAGCGGTCACGTAGATAAATGTTCGAATAACTATATGGGAAGGGTTCGTCCAGGTGCGATGACTTGTCCACGTGCGATGTTGGATATTCGTAGGAGATAAGAAACTCGAGCCTTGGTTAAACAAATATACGAATTATCCAAATTTACATCATTTTTCCTATAATAAATAAATTTTCCTATTGTTTTAGTTAGTATAGACAATAAGCAAAAATGTTGAACAGAATTATGAGAATGTAAGATTACATCCGGCAAAACAGGGTAAGTCCAATGGACTTAAGTTTTGCTTGACTGTACTGAAGTTGTGGTATTGGATTATTGTAGAAGTTCTTGCCCAATTTGAAACTGAAACGAAAACGGTTACAGTTTTTTATAAACAGCTTTATTAATCAATTATGTAATCTCCCCCATTTTCTATAACTGTCTGCCAACGTTTTACAAGCTCGTAGATCCCTTTTTCGTAAAAACTACGTGGTTTTTCTGCAAAGAAAGTTTGGAGGTAATTTTCGATTGCTTCCACAGAACCAAAATTTTTGCCATTTAAATTATTCTGCAGCGACCGGAACAGATGAAAATCTGAAAGGGAAAGGTTCGGAGAATACGGTGGGTGCTGGAGGACTTCCCATTTGAACTCCTTCAGTTTTTGGAGTGTCTGTCGCGAAACATGCGGTCTAGCGTTGTCGTGGTGGAGAATGACACCTTTTCGATTAGTCAAAACCAGACGTTTTTCTTGAATTTTTTCACTCAGTTTGGTGAGTTGCGCACAGTATTTCTCCAATGTGATTGTTTGACCACGTGGAAGAAGCTCGAAGAATATTATTCCTCTGCAATCCCACCAACAGACAACATGACTTTCAGTGGATGCAGTCCAACCTTTGCCACGGGTTCTGCGTTTTCACCTGCTTGCTTCCAGGTCCTTTTCGTTGCACGTTGCTTTATAGGATCCACTTCTCATCGCCTGTTACGAAGCGATCCAAGAAAGATTCTTTCTCGTGACGCCCAAGCAGGGAAATGGCTGCAGAGACGCGGTCTAGCTTATCCTTTTCCGTTAAAGAATGAGGCACCCATGTATCGAGCTTCGAAGTGAATTCGAGATTCTTTAAATGACCAAATGCGGTTGAATTATCAATATTTAACTTCTCGGCAATCTCCTTAGTTGTAATTTTTGTGTTATTTTCCACTAAGGCACGAACAATATTGTCATCAATACCGGAAGGTCGTTCAGAGCGAGGCTTATCGTCCAGGTTGAAATCACCTTTTCAAAATCTACCAAACCAATTTTTAACAGTTCGAAGAGCAGGAGCACGGTCCAAATAAACATCTTGAATGTTTTTTGTAGCAATTTCAACACTTACTCCCTTCCGAAACTCGTATAACATAATATGGCGAAAATGTAGTTTTTCGTTCTCCATGTTATAATACTCCTCTTATGTACAAATCGACCAAATTTAACGGCGTTTGATGCTACAATGTCTCTCGACAGCACGACCTTTCGATAGATATGTATATGACATGACACAAAAAAAAGCGCCTGTGCCGAAATACGATAAGGTTTCTGTCACCTATGAACATCGGGCAAGAACTTCTGCAATCATCCAATATTTTACACGCCAGTATAACAATGTCACAGGAATTTTCGTAAAAAGATAAAACTGCTTTATAGAGACCTTTTATGTATTTCCGAAAAAGAAGAAGAAGGATTTATTGAATGTATTGTCTCTCGTTAATCCTGACGTACGATTATTTTACAACAGTTTATCGACAAAGAAAGAACTGAGAAATATTGATCTTAATGTAGATTTGCTGGAAAACATCGATCTAGAGAATATAGATGAAGAAACACTATTGAAAATACTCAAAAAGAAAGAAAGAAATTATTTTTTTTATAAAAAGTAGTTATACTGTTTAATATAAAATACATAATATGTACATATATTGAGTAAAATATATAAAATTACTCCGTAGCAAAAACATGAACTAGGAAAATGATTGCCAATTTTTATACATAATAAATCAATGAAACTAAAATTTGTTGATTTATGTTTATTTATCTAATAGGTATCGAACAAACTTTGGACTATGCTAGTTTATTGCATTCTTATTTTGAGAATAAAAATTGTTCTGATACGTCTCCTTTCTTTTAAAAACAGAAATTCTGTCTTCTAGGCTTTAATTAAGGCAAAAACTGAAATTTTCTCTAAATATGATTTATGTCGTTTTGCCTTACAACCACAGGTATGACACGAGAGAAATTTTCACAAAGATATTATAAATACATTCTTGTAAGCCAGACTGTTAGGCATATCATACATCATTCTCATGACATCTTGTTATCTTCTGCAAAAATGTCTCTATAAGTCAAATTATACTATCTATGATTAATTACATTTGCTCTAAAGAAAAGAAAAAAGAGAAATCCATCGTATCGGTTCGAATAGTAAACAAGTTGAAATCTCTTGAACATTGTTCAATCAATCAAATGCACACAGCGTGTCTTCAATTGCATCGAACGGTACGTACTGCGTGACCGGAACTCCATTACGCATTCTTCTAAATATGGAACGAGAAGCCGTTACACCTTTCCTCATCCTACAGATAGCTATGCTGTCTTATCCACTCACAACGAATCACTCTTTCATTACCTATTATCTCATTTGTTGAAAATCATACAGATTCTTATGTTGTCGTTAGTTCGAATTTATGATAGGACCTCATGAAAAACGTCATTACGACATTCACCGTTTGAGTGCCAGTGATCGTTGAAAAAATCTTACCGAAAAGTGTCAAGCGGCGCGATAGCACTTTTCTTACAGGTTTTGCACTTTAAATTAATCCTTTTGTAGATTGTTCACCTTTTTGCACTCCAAATTAACTCTTTTGCAGATCTCATTCACCCTTTAGTAAATCAAAGTCACCCTTTCACAGATCAAATTCACTCTTTTGCAACTCAAGCTTTTCTACAAATTTGTTTTCTTAAGCTACTTTAACAAAAAAGTATCCGATGTACAGTTATTATTCCGAACAAAAAATTTTATTGCATACATTTAATAATACTTAAATATAAAATAACATGATTTAAAATTATTTAATTCATTTAGAATCATTTTAAATATTTCACACCAATACGTTAGAGTAGGAACAATTTACTTTATCTTTTATTTCCATTACACTCGGAGTAAATGTATACCCTATCTGTCCTTTCTGTCTACCGAATAACGATACATTGCTATACAATATCACAAAATGGTTTACGAAGTAATACAGAAATTATCTCATCATAATGGAAACAGAAGTAAATATTCTAATATGATATCATCTAATTCGTACAAATAAGAAATATTTGTACTGTTCGTCCGCGAGAAGGCAAGGTAAAATATTTGCGTTCTCACTCTAACATACGTATTGTAGTACAATTTATTCCTACAACTGTCATTTGTTTCTACATCACCCGATTTTGATAAAATTTTCTCCATGTATACAACTGATACGAATCTACAAAATGTATTTTTAAATTTTCATTACAGGCTCAGATAAACAAGTTATAAAAGGCGACCTTTAATGTATTCTTTGCAACTACAATCAACTGCAATTTTTTCAGAATTTTATACACATCATCAGTAAACTAATCCTAATTTTTCCAAGAAGATCACATCGTTTAGTCCAATTTTAAAAAAGTTATTCGGTTTTAAATGCTATGCCAATATTAACACTTTGATATCCGCACATGTGATAGAAAATTTTTCATCTGCCGCCGGTATGTCTCGCGTAGATTCTACTATCTTATACCTGACCCTTTTCGCACGATCGTTTATATTGCAATTACAATGTATCAAGGCATGAAAATTTTAATAACTCTTGATTCTGTCACCCGATTTACATGAAATTCCTAGGATTTGTATAAATAAATGTAAGCTTTTTTATCACAATAGAAATATTTTTACGTGACACCAACCTGATGTCACCGGTATTTATTCGGTAGCTTGCATGCGACACTAACGTGGTGCCACGGAATTGTATAGTGTTAATGAGAGCGATTGTAACTACAGTTCTTCTACTACGTATACATTAGAGTTACTTATACCTGAATGTCACGTGATGCGAGAATGTCTCACAAGAGGAATAAAATTCTGTATCTATACATACTCAATGATTTTCAATTGTCTATTGTGAATAGTGCGAGTATCGGATTGGAAACCGAGTCTTGGCTCTGTTTGAATTTCGAACTGCTCGAATATTTGACCATACCGGCAGCACTAGTGTACGTATAAACTCGAAGTTTATTCGATTTTCTCTTACACGTAGATACCTTGCACACCCGTTTAACTTTATGCGAATAATTGAATAAATGAATAGACGATTGATTAAAATTTTAAAATTAAAGCACATGTTTATTATCATACACATGTGAGGTAACTTGATTGGAATACAATTATTCGAACTCTTTGTCGAGTGTTTGTGGGCGAAGTACGTATGAATGTTTCATCAGTGGACTTTACGCGTATATCAACAATTTTCGAATTGAATATGCAACGATTGCATTTGTAAGATGGTAAAAATGAGTCAACATACTAAGAAAGATTATTGAAAATACAAACAGGAGAATGAATCTAGTAATCCTCTGTTTGGTGTGGGTGGACGTTAATATTCTTTTTCTTTATTTATTTTCTATGCGCGTTGTTAAAGATATATAGATAAAATGTATAAACGTACCTTCCTCAAACATACATAAAAATAAAGATTTCTTTTTATAAAAACTAAACTAATAAACTTGCATTACTGCCTATGAATATATATCCAATAATTTACTTATCAACAAATTGTAAGTGTTTTTGCGTACGTATTTATAGACACAGCCAGTACATAATTTTTTAATCTTATCCGTTACGAAAGACCATGTTCCTTCATTATATTTCGAACATATTTTCCCTAAAAATACTATTGTCTATCTGTTGCAATACGAAATAATGACAATACTTTCTCGCGTCGAGCACTCCTGATAAATTAATATCCGGAGAATTTCTGTAGGAAACAACAGATTATCCTAAATTTATGATACGGTCGATAAATTTGTTATTTTTGAGTACTTAAATATTGTTATCTTCCTTATGTTATTAACTTTACAATCAAGAGAAAACCCCAAACGCTTAATCGATTTTTAAGTGCTTAGCCACTTCTGTTCAATAGCGATTGACATATCGTAATTTTATTCTTTGAACTAGGAAGTGACATCACCCAAACGTTACACGCCTATTTCGATGAAACTTTTATATGTTGTAGAACTTGAAAAAATATTTGACACGTATTTTTTTTTTATGTGCGAGTATCCACTCTAAAGAGGTGAAAACAGCTCTTAAATTGGGGTAGAAAAAGCTATTTTGGAAACTATTAGCTGTAGGCAAGAAATTCGAAATGCGAATTGTGCTGTTTTAGAAGGTCAATAAGACGGCGTAAGCAGATTTTTGAAAAATTAGTTTATTTAAAAAATATGTTAAAAATTAACATTTTTTGCCAATTTTTTTTGTAAAATGTTGGACTATTTTTATCAAATTTCACATATGTAAACTACAGTTCTAAACAAAGAATACGGATAAATCGGAATTTTTAATTTAACCTAACCTAACCTAACCCGAAGGGAATCATCGACAGGTATAAAATGTGCTTATAATTCCAACCGTAACAATATCTTTTGCACGAATGAAATTGAAAATTCCAATTTATCCGTATTCTTTGTTTAGAACTGTAGTTTACATATGTGAAATTTGATAAAAATAGTCCAACATTTTCCAAAAAAATTTGCAAAAAATGTTAATTTTTAACATATTTTTTAAATAAACTAATTTTTCAAAAATCTGCTTACACCATGTTATTGGCCTTCTAAAACAGCACAATTCGCATTTCAAATTTCTTGCCTACGGCTAATAGTTTCCGACATATTTGCAAAAATAGCTTTTTCTACCCCAATTTAAGGGCTGTTTTCACCTCTTTAGAGTGGATATTCGCACATAAAAAAAAATACGTGTCAAATATTTTTTCAAGTTCTACAACATATAAAAGTTTCATCGAAATCGGTGTGTAACGTTTGGGTGATGTCCCTTGTAAGACGCGGACAACAGAACGATCTCAAAATATTAAATTTCCAAATTATCTCTGACCAACACGTGAAACATTACATGTACTCGACACACGGATTGTATTACAGAGCATTAATGAAAGGACCGCGATAGTCCCAATTTTTGTACCTATTTGATTGAACAGGTCACTTTCCCTACCTTTTTTTCAATTTCCACTGAGGCATACTTACAGACAAACGAATAGGTATACAAGTACTGACAAATAGAACACGAGGATGATTTGTATGATTATTATTATGGATTAATAGAATATTAGAAGGGCACTGAAGAGATTTTGAACAGACACTGAGATTCTGAAAAGAATTCTCACGGACAATCACAACACTTTAAAATCTGTACGGACTTTAGTACACTTAATGGACATTTATACTTTACACGGACATTTAAATGTATTAAAAATTTACATGGATTAAGTAACATCGTATACGCTGGACGTTATTATTGTTATTATATAAACTGTTAATATTGTTATTGTTTGAGTATAAAAATTGTTTGCAAATAAAATCATTTTATTTGCTACATAATCGGTTTCAAGAACAGTGTGGGAACCAACAGTGGTGCAATTTTATTGACCGCTACGTTGTACATGTAAGTTATCAGTAGGGCTAGTGTTAAAAAGAAACACGTAAGCGTGTAAGTTGGATGACCCTAGACATTAAAAACTGCACAACTTCTCGTAAAACGCGGATCAACTGATTACGTTTCAGCGTCGAACAGACGCCCTCTTTTCTCCCAACTGAAGGCAAATCCTTGGAGAACAGCGTAAGCGTATCTACCATCCGCTAGGATCGAACGTTTCGACCCAGCCGGTCGGGGGATAATCGGTCTTATTGTTACTAAGAGAATTTCTCCGTCAGTTCGGAACTTGAAAACTTTCGACGACTGCAAAGTTCCATGAGCGACGATTCATCCTGGTGTCTTCTACGTGGCGGTGAAACGCTCATGCTTTCGAGCATCCGTGAAAAGTCTCCGATGGAACAGCTGTATGAGACTGGTAAGTGGAGTCACAGTAGACCGCGAGAAAGCTAAAACGTGAACGTTGCTCTTTCCAACAGAAAAAAAAGGCTGAGGAAATAAGGTAGGGGTGGACGAAAGACGGTAAATCCGAAGCAAAAGAAACGAAATGTGGCATTTTTGTTTGTGAATCTAAAAGTGTTTATTTTTTTCAACAATTAAATACAATTTTATCAATAATATATTCTCCATCGCTATTTACAATATCATTCCAACGTTTAATTAGCTTTACTATACCGTTTTTAAAGAATTCTTTCGAGTTAACATTGAAGAGCTAATCCATTCAATTTTTTAATTCTACGTTATGTTGGAAGGAGATTTCATTCAGATTATTTTGGAGCGAACGGAATAAATAAAAATCAGACGGCGTAATGTCTGGGGAGTAAGGCGGATGCGGAAAAATCTCCCATCCAAACTCTTTTACAGCCGTTTTTATCATTGTTGCAACATGCAGTCAAATGTTGAAGATGCCATGTCGATGATTTAGACTTTTCCTCTTAATGACATCATTTAAACGGCAAAGCTTCTCCATGAACGGCATATATGTTTCGAGCAGCTTGAGATGTAGTACAACCTCGATTACACTCAAACAACAAGAGATGTCGGAAATGTTCATGTTTATCAACCTTACACTGCATACTTTTAAAATTATAGCAAAACAATAAGAAAGTAACTTAACTATAGTTAATAATAGTGGGATAATAGAAAAATAATAGTGGGATAGAGAAACTCACAAGCTTTACGATAGTACGAAAAAAAGCTAAAATTCAATTGTTTCTAGATTTAATAGGTCGTGAAACAAAAACGGTACAAATTGATTAGAAAACTTAATATGTTAGATTGATACAAAAATAATGACCGTTTCGATTATTTTAAATTTGGCGTCGGCTTTTCTAGTTATATTCATCAAATACACCATTGTAAATGGTGAAATTGGCACTACCAATTTTGACTTGTATTATTGTTTTCATTTTTTAGTATTGTCGAATTTAAACCTTTGAATTAATCAAGGGAAAAAGCAAATTCAAACAGTTTTATTGTACGAGTTCAAATTGAGACGCGAAACAGTAGAAACTGTTCGAAATATCAACTATGCTTTTGACCAACAAACAATTAACGAACGTTATACTTTAGAATTGATTTTAAAAATTTCGTATTAGGAATGAAAGTCTTGGGAATGAGGATAATCGTAGATGTTTATTGTAACAACACCCGACCGCATGTCTCTCAAATGACTTTAAAAAAATTAAACCAACTGAATTATCCAACTGAATCACCCAACTTATTTTCCAGACCACTCTTTGATAGATTATCATTTCTTTAAACATTCAGGCAACTTCTTACAAAAGAGGATTTTTAATAATCAAGCAGCAACTGAAAACGCTTTGAAAAGAATTCATCGTCTCCAAGATTCCAAAATTCAAAAAGTCAAACTCACAGGAATAAATAAATTTATTTCTTGGTGGGATAAGCATGTGGTGACCATTGGTTTTATTTCGATTTAACCCTTGCATGGCGAATGCTGGATTATTTTGATCTAGCTATAGAAATCGCTATATCCCTAGAAAGTTGGACTTCTCAAAGAGCTTCGTAATTGCTCTAATCTTGTGAATCAACTTAAATTATATAGCAAACGCAATATAATCATATGAACATTGCTGGAATAGAAATATGAACTTTGAAAAGAATCGTCGATATCCTGTAAAATAGCTTAAAAAGAAGCCACATTTGTACTTTTGGCTAAAAAATGGCTGAATATATAAGTAATAATAACAAAATATATAAAATAGGTAAAAGCAACGTTCACGATGCTATCTTTTCATTGGTAATAATACAAACCATAATACAAGATGTGAACAATGTAAAAGATTCATTTGTAAATCCTAAGTAAAAAACAGAACAATGTTTTATATTTGATGCAAACAAATATAACATATTGCAATATATACAATTACATATAATTATAGTAATTCTTAAATATAATCTTAAATATAATACATATATAATTATAATAATTCATCCCTCGAACCAGGAAATTGTGACGCTTAAGTTGTGTCAAAACGATGCTGCATCCCCCTGCAGTGTTAGTCCAGAGCGTCTGTCTTTCAAGGGTCCATAAGTGCAATTTTTAACTGAAATGTACGTTTTAAAATTCGGTATTTAAAAGCCACAATTATTTTTGCACCAATCTAATAACTTTAGCAAAGAAATATAATTTAAATCATATAATACTTTCTGTACAAACATAGTAAATATCGTAATACTTATGAAAGACAGTGTATGTATATTCACGAAAGAATCAATAGTTTATTCAGCTTCTCCAAACTGAAACGAATCCAAATATAATTCTGTACAGATGATATTTTTATTAGTATGTTGTCGTATTTAAACAAATCAATTTGTGATGAACATGCAAATACAATAATGATTTGCAAAAATTATCCTATTATTAGTTAATGATAGTGATTATATTAATAAATAAATAGTATTAATTCCAGAATTTCGTATTTTGCATAATTTTATTGTAAAACTTTCCTTCATAATCATCCAATTACAACTTTACTTATATGAGTACTTCGGTGCCCCAGTTATTCAACAAGAGTACGAATAAAATTAAAACATTATTTTAAATATTTTGCATAAATTTTTATTCCGAAACCGTAAAGCGACGGCAAACTTTCCAACTAATAGGGATCCGGAGCGGTTTTCTGATATCTTCACAACGTAACAAATTATTAATGGAAATATAGAAATATGGATACCCGGGTACCCCTAGGATTAATACCGTGCTCGAGGTAAGTCATGGAGGTTTTAGTGTACAGAAATCTCGCATTACCCCCCCCCCCCCCCCCAAGAGTTTTTCTTTTGAAGAGGAAAATCTTCTGAAGATTTCCTTCATATGAAAAACAAAAAAAGGGAAATTGTGAAAATAGGTCTCCTAAAGTGCCCCTATATAAACGACTTTACTTGATTCGGCCCTACCTTCGAATCAGTGGATTCTTTGGGTTCTATCTAGATCCTATGTGGTGGTAGGTCTTAATCTATATGTATAGCTCTATATAATCAAGTCTTGGCAAAAGTTTATCAACGTATATCTGGAAAACTATTTATTTGCAGCATATGGCTCCTTTCAGACTTTTTCTTTTCTTGGCGAGCAGAATACATTGATGTAAAAAAATCTAACATTAATTTTGATTGCTATAAAGAATTTTGTGGACACTTTTATTTTACAAATGTCCACCGATCCACAGGTGTAGATTCACGCTCTGAAATCATGGACATGACTTTTTTTACACCTTGTACAGTGGCGAGCATATAAATACGTGCAAGTGTTTTCGAAAGTTTTAATGAAATTATTTTTAATTTTTAAATGTCAGATAGATTTTTAATTTTCACAACATTATGTGGTTAAACGATAGTTATCTTTTGTATCCCCACTGTGATTTTGCGATTATTGCTTTCACTATCGTAATAATATTAATTTAGAAATAAACAGTACACATTTCATGCGAGCAAATAAGTAGAAACGCAAGTTAATACAGTAGATTCCAGTTAATTTGGACGCCGGTTAAGCGAGACCGCCGTTTATTTGGGACAGATACTGAAGAACAGAAACAAAAACTATTATTTCCACCACGCTTATATGGGACATATCGCCGTTTTATTAGAACGGTTCACGCTCATAAAGTTTATAATTGAGATACAGTAAAGCTCATTATAAAGTAGTGATACTGATTGGAAGTATAGATACTTCTAAGCAAGATCTGGTGACTAATCAGGACGTCAAAAAATATGTTTTTAAACTAAGACAAGAAATGAAGCCGATTTCGTCCATTTACAGAGCCAAAAAGAATGCACCGTTACACTCGATAAATTTTTGCAAAAATTATTACACTCCCGTCCATAAGTATCCGGACACCTATCAAATTCATGTAAATACTGTATTTATGGTACAATAATATACCTATTTCTCAGTGAAAGTAGAGAGCATAGTATATACAATTCTTACTACCAAATGACATAAAAATGTTTAAATCTTCTTTTCATCGATATGTCCTCCCCGTTGCGAAATAACTGTTTGTACCAGTCGAGGTAGTCTTGCGACAAGTTTTTGTAGTGTTTCTTTTTTAATTTCTCCCCAAATTGTTTTCAACGTTATTCATAACTGTTTTTTACATTTTGGGCACTTGTCTCTCACTTGTCTATCCAATTCGTCCCACAACTTTTCAATTGGTTTTCAAAAGATCCAGCGACTGTGGGGGCCACTGCATAATTTTCACTTCATTTCTTTCTTCTAGTTCCTTTAAACAGTTTTTACATATTTCTGCACTATGTTTTGGATCATTATCCTGCATAAACACAAAATTATTTCCAATAAGTCTTTTCCCCGAGGGAATCGCATTTTCTTTTAAAATATTCAAATATTGTTCTTTTCGCATTATTCCCTTCCACTTTCACTACATCGCCCACCTTATTAGCCCCAAAACAACCCCAAATCATAACTGCTCCCACCACCATGCTTAATTGTAGGCACAATACATTTTGGAAGGTATTTTTCGTTGATTCTTCGACGAACGGAAGTGCGCCGCTTGTTACCAAATACTTTAAATTTGGATTCATCTGTCCAAAGAACTTTTTCCCATTGGAAAATGTTCCAGGTGGAATGTTCTTTAGCTCATTATAGCCTCTTCTCCTTATTTTGTGGCCTTAGAAGAGGTTTTTTTACTGTCACACATTCTTGTAAATTCGCTTTTAATAATCACCTCTTTATCCTGGTACTGCCAATAGGGTCTACTCTATTTTCACTGACTTTTGCTGCAATTTCTTGTGCAGACATTTGCCTATTTCGTTTGCTTAGGACTTCGATGTATCGATCTTTTGCATCGCGGTGGTCTTTCAAGACCTACCTGATCTTTTTTTCGAAGATAAATTCTCCGTATCATGATACTTTGCTACAGTATCGTAGTCCGCGGATTTCTCTAAATCTTCGTTTTTGCAGCTATTTGTCTAATAGAATAGCCTTCATTAGCTAGAACTATAATAGCAACACTTTTTTCTCTTGATAATTCTTTTCCAGAACTTATCGTTGCGATCACTAGCACTCTCATACTTAAACTAAAGTTTTCCGAACGTCTGCATCGCACTGCTCTTGTGTTTATCAATCTTAAGTGGCCGATATTCAATGTATGGTATTGAAATGCATACGCATGTATACAGATAAACATATTAAATAGATCGCACTGTGAGAAACGAACGGAATGGAGACAAAATCGTCTAAAATTTGATATCCTCGTATCATTTCTATATGTATGTTTTCGCTTATTCATCTTTATAATAACTTTATCGACACTACTTATTAATAAATATTGCTTGTACTGTCCAAGAGCCACATCAAGATTAAAGGACAACATAATAAATCCATAAAAGAAACTAAATTTAAGAACTATTTATGCGAAGTCCACAAATACGTAAGTGTCCGGATACTTATGGATGGGAGTGTACACCCACATATTACATAATGTATTTATTTATGCATTATATAGTATATGTGTTTATTTAATTATTTTTTATTACTTATTAATGTTATTTTATTATTTATTGTTAGCTTTGTTTGTATGCTTAAACACATTGTTAAGCACTTGGACACTCACTATCCGCGTACTTCCGAATATTGCACTTGTTGCCGTCTAATGAATTTATCGTTCTCAAGTTGCATTAACTAACAATGTTCAGATGACTGATTTTTAGTGGTTGAGACTGCTAATGAATGGATCTCGCTGATTCGAGATCCTACTAGTTAACTCTTAATGTTCGAAAATTGACTGATATTGAACTAATAATAATGCGTGAATCTCGCTGATTCTACTCTCTTTATTGTCTTGTCCCTTCTCCAATTTCTCCCAAAATTGAAGAAGGGGTGCAAAGGGGGATTCTTAAAAATGCTAAGTGACCAACCCCGTATCACCCCCTTCCATTGCGCCCGGAGCGCGAAATGTCCTTGGTGCGGGGGTGACGATGATGGTCCTTGCGAAGCGAAGTTTGGCAACAAAGGGGGAAAATCCAGCCAGGTTAACGCTGACCTTCCGTCTTGCTCGGAAGGGAAGTTACCAAGTGGCCTCGGTAATTACATCGGTTTTTCGAAGACCCCTTTGGAGATGACTTTATGGTATCTTGCCTTGCTAGCTGAACAATAGCCTATTCTTTAATATTTTAGAAAGTCTAGGTGCCGCATGTTGGCTGCAGACCGGTCTGCTAAATTAAAAATAACGGTTTACTGAAATAAAGTCACGTATCATAAAATCGTTCCCTTGCTGTCCTAACACATAGATTTCTATTCAAGGACGAATATTACATACGTTTTTCAATAAATCGTTTTTGATTTCATTTTTTACGTTGTTCAGATTTTGCTTATTGTAATTCGCTTTTCTGGAACAGTCGCCTAATTGGGACAAATTAGTTCGGTCCCAATGTGTCCTAATTAACCGGAATCCACAGAATTAACATATACTTCTTATTTATACAACGGTAAAGATTACTTTTATATTTTCGAAGTTTTTATAATAGAGTCAAGTTAATATTTTGTCGTTTTGCCTTTTTGTTTTTTAAATAATTTCTGCCCATCTTTCCACCATAGACTTTATAAGGTTTATGCACCGATTAATATCCATGCCATTCGATGATTTACGAATGTCATCGAATAAATCATTTAAATTAGACGGGTTTTGAGCTGAAACAGCCCCAACATATTTCTCTTCGATTTAAATCCGGCGAATGAGTCAACCACTTCATAATGTTCACGTTATAGTATTGCAAAAATTTGTTTGCTTTACGAGAAGTGTGTTTCGGATCATTATCGGCTTAAAATATACAATCCTTGCATAAATCATCAGTTGTATGCAGTAACAGTACTGATTCTAAATTATTTATGTATACATCTTGATCCATTATGCCCTCTACGCGATGTATTGGACCAACGCCATTTATTGTTATGGCTCCCTAAACCATGATCGATTCACCTTCTCCTTTAATGGTGCATGTTAAGTGTTCGTACCAATTCGGCCTGCGACCGCTCAACCGTCATAAACCAGCGTGCAAACGGCTAGAAATCTGGCATGCAGATTTCTAGTTTCGTGACACTACCGGATGCGCAACTTGGGCATGAGGCAACCACCTGGGGGACAACGTCCAACGTTCGCACCCCCCATGGAAACTCCCGCCAATTTCTCAGGGAAACTCCCACCAATTTCACAGGCCAAACTCACCCCCATCAACACTCAAATACTCCCATCACCAAATACGACCAATAGTACAACACACACCCACTTACAGGAAATAGACACTAACCAATCAAAACACAAACGAACTCGATGTAAAACAAGACAGCAGAGGGAAGACCAGAACTCGTTCAGCTTTCGAAGCAACAACATTTAGAACTCGCATAAACTCAGCAATCTTTGTACAAATAAAGTATTTCCATAGTACGAGAAGTTAGTGAACCTTCCGGATAGTTATTGTTAAGGCTTCGTTTAGAACCAGTTTATGATACGGTCGCCTATAGACGCTATTTTTGAAAGGACAGAGTTTTATCCGTACCTGAATAGGTGGTACGTGACCTTAACATTAGCGAAATTAGTTTTCTCTCTCTCTCAATAGCAATTACCGTGCCATAAGCTTTAGGGAACCCAAGAGTCGGACGGCCACGATGATCCGATCAACGGTACCGTGCTGACGTCACCTTGGGCCTTTCCCCGTAGGGGTGAGAAGTCGCTTGTTACCCCCGCTCCGAATCCTTCGCTCTACCCTCGGTGAACCGATCAACGGTACCGCGCTGACGTCACCCTGGGCCTTTCCCAGTAGGGGTGAGAAGTCGCTTGTTACCCCCGCTCCGAATCCTTCGCTCTACCCTCGGTGAACCACGCTGACGTCACCCTGGGCCTTTCCCCGTAGGGGTGAGGAATCACTCACCACCCCCGCTCCAAATCCTTCCCGCTACCTTTCCACAAATTTCGTCCACCAATCAAATATTCTTATTCTCGTCACCTCGTTTTCCATTTCCCTTCCACTGTCAACCAATCAGCGCATCGCCGATGCTTTAAAACCACGCGTAAACGTGCATTCTGGATTGTGAAAATTAGTCAATAGTAAAGGGAACACAGTTGTTAAGAAATAGTCGCAGAAGAGTCATTATAATTTGCATAGTCTCTTATATTATTAAGAGTGGTCCTTCGAGATATAGATAGTGAAATCTAGTCGGCACATCACGTGCAATTTCTGCAAAGCTCGATAGGCATCTCATTGAGATCCGACCACGAGCGTTAACAGTTATTTATCGGGAAGGCGCGACGCGAATTAAAATAAGGAAATTCGTGCCGCAACAATGGATTTAACATATTTTATGTCAAATTCTTCTCCTACTCATCTTCGTTCATACAATTTGTCATCTGATCCAAGGCAATTATTTTGGATTCGTCAGTGAATACTATTTTGCTCCACTGTTCTTGTGATCAATTGATGTATTCCCTTGCAAATGCTAATTGCTCTTTTTGCTTTTTTTTTTTAAGAAATGAGTGACTTTCTGCGTGCGACTCGATTCATAAAGCCAAACTCAGTTAAATGACGACGTACAATATGGACACCAATTATGACATTACATTTTGTTAAAATTTCTTTATAAATATCCACAGCTGTTTGATGCCGATCCTTTTCAGAAAATCGATCTATTAAAACCCCATCCATTCGGGATGTAGTTTTTTTAGGTTTGTTATCCCGTATTTTATTTTCAAATGTATTTAATACTTTTACGTGTTTTACAGCTTTATAACACGCATGGGCTGATAAACCCATACGTTGAGCTACTTGACGAAATATCATGTCGTTCCGAAGTCGCACAATTTCTTTCCACTGTTCAGCTGTTATATGCAGTTCTCTACCCATTTCTATTGTTAATATATGCAAAGTGTTTAATAAAATGATGAATATTTTATATGTATTGAATATGATATTAATATATTTATTGAATCTTACCTTTGAAATATAGAAAAATGTACTGTTCCTGTTTAAGTGCTCGCACAAAATCACCTACTTATGAATAACTTAAGAAATCTTAGGAATTTTAAATAAGGCCTCTTCACTGTAACTATATCAACACACAACTAATAGGCAAGCAATTTCAAAGGTGCATCGTTCCATTCGAACTTCTTTTGTTTTTAACAGTATAATATTGTTTGAGTTATAAAAGAAGAATGTTCCTATTTATATACTCGGCACTATATGTAAAAACCGCTGTGTTAATATTCATAATAAATATATATAATTTTAATGTATATTTATTCACCATTAATATAAATTATTAAATTCATGCATTTATCTTACGTAATTTTACCTTCGGAGTTATATTGAGCTGATCAACACAATTGTAACAAAAATTTAAACGTTGCACAAAAATTATTAATATTATAGAACGCAAGTCACCTTTGCAGCTGTAAACAGTATAAGATTATTTTTACAAAATCTTAAGTAAAAGTACCAAACGTCACATATTTTGTTTAAAAAGTTCTTTCCAAATATTTCTAATACGTGCAATAACAAGCGTACATCATTACGGTTCTACTGATCTATGTTACACTTACATTATTTTAATAGTTGTGAATTTTTGAAAGTTTTAACATCACTAGCTTTCTCAAGCTTTCCTTTTATCCTTAAAATCTTCTCAACAAGAAAACAACTATTTCAACTTCTTTCCTTCTTCTTCTTTTCCTACCAGTGTACTGAATACAGATTCTTACTAGCCACTCCAAAGTAGCTTCTTTAACTCAATCCGAAAAATCCGCGTTTGCTTTTGTTACCATCGTATCCCCATAACAGTGGTGCATTAGGATAGTATGTACACCGCAAAACTGCCAAGAATTTTGCAATCTACGTGAGATCGGACTTTGCTATATGTTAGAACCACGACTCGGTGGTGATAATGAAAGTAAACGAAACAGGATGGAGAGAGAGCGTTTCTCCTGCTTTTCTGACTGTTATTTTCATGGGACGTGGAGGGTGGAGTGTTGGACGTCTGGTGAAAGGGGGTTCGTTTTTGAAGGAAACAAGGAGACGAGAAAGCGAGGAGAATTGGCGCAGAAAGCGAAGTATGAGAAAGAACAGAGAGAGAAAGAGAAAGAGAGAGAGAGAGAGAGCCAGAAAAAGAGCGAAAGAGGCAGAGAAAATGAGAAAGAAAGCGAAAGAGACAGAGACAGCGAGAAAGAGAGCGACAAAAATAGAAAAAGGCAGAGACAGACAGCAGCAGCCGAGGGGGGGGGGGGGCAGACAGAGAGGGAGAGAGGTGTTTCTAATAAACATGAATAATAATGCAAAGCTTCGCAAAAAAAATTACTATTTAATTTAAATCACTTCTTGTTCATCTATCGAAATTGAACCGTGTCGTGCATGTAATTCAACGATAAGCATTTTCGGACTTCAAGAACCGGCAGTGACTCTCTGCAATCTACCGTGCATTGTAAGCAAGTAATTCAAGCGAATGTTGGCAATAGCTACCGTAAATTCTTATACTTTTTTCTACCATACTTCGTATATCCCAGTCGGTTTCCTTTCGCTGCTCCTTCGTCAACCTTTTCCTTCGACGATAAGAAACATAATATTTCTGGACAGAGCCTTCTGTTAAGGCCACGTGTTTAGAATTACAATGTGCAGTTTGTATAGCACAGTGTCGTTTTTGAAGAACTAAATTTGCCACGGATTGTAGATTTTCTAGAGGGTTAGGATCTGTCGCGAGGACGACACCAACTTTCTTTCAACTTAAGAAGCCTTCTTAATGTGACAACCGATAAAAACTCTACTTTTTCAGGAATTTTAAAAAGAAGCAAGGGTTACAAGTATTCTTTTGTCAATTTGTAGGCTTATTCTATCATCTTTTAAGAATACAAAATTTTGGTTTGCAAGTATAATAAATACATTATTTATTGGGAAATAAGGCCAATGTGAAGAGAGCACATTGAAAAGTATACTTCCGAATGTCAGACCTGATATTAGATTTTTTAGCTATCTCAAATATAAAATGCAAATAGATTATTTATGCTACTAACACGTGGCTATTATCTAAACTAAAATAATAAAAAAAATTAAAAATGAAAATACCAAGATCTTGAAAGAATTTTTCGTTTTCAGCAAGGAAAACTAATAGTTCTATTGATCGCAGAAGCTGAATATGCAGATATTTGCAAAATTGTAATTCAGGAGATAAAGCAACACTCTACTGAGCATACCTGAAAAATTTGCCGCGTATCAGATTTTTAATTTTTGGGAATTACGTTTATCAATTTCTAAAATACCTTTTCGAGAAGGACGCGCTTAAAGTTTCAACTACGGCATAAGATTGGAATGCACCTCGTCCTTTGTAGGCATATACAATCGCCAATTTTGAGAATTTGACTTTAAAACATCGTGGACATATTTTCGAGATGTTAAACTATAAGAAAATGGGAAAAGAATAACTTGATTTTTTTAACCCGTCACATTGAGAAGACCCTTAAAGTGGAACCTAAGATAACCTCCAAAGAGGAAAAGGATTTTTGTGCAACGTTCTGTTTATTTGATGAAGTGAGTGACTTGCAGACATTACTCAATCATGAAACCGATCTATTTTATAATTGGACAGTTTTAGAACCTCATTTCTAAGAGAAGTCATTGAAACTTTTATCTGGACTTCAGAAAGAAATATAAAAAGAATAAGAACTGTTGAGATAATTGATCTGAAATTTTAATAGGATATTTTACAGACTACTAGATTTACATTTCTACGTTAAATATTTCATATTTTTTTCAATAAAAAATTTGAAAGAAAAAATGTAAAATTTAATTCTGGTATTACAATAATATTAACCACTTTCGATGAAATTTTCAGCATGTACATAATTGATATAAATCTACAAAATGTATTTTATTAATTTTCATGACAGGCTTAGATAAAAAAAAAGCTGTAAAAAGCGACCGTTAGTATTTTCGTCGTAATTCCGTCTGACAGAAATTTTTCAAAATTTTTGTACATATCCAGTAAGCTAATTTTTCTAACTTCTAAAAAAAAAACACACGTTGTTCGGTCCAACTTTTAAAAAGTTATTCTATTTTACAGAGTGTCCGAATTTTAACCCATTTGCACCACAGCTCTAAATACGCTACTAACTTTATAAATTAGAGATGGTCAACTAATAGTCAGTCCGTTTCACCGTGTATCGATAAGTTTTGTTTTATTTTCGGCTTTGCTTAGAAATTACGCAATATTACAAATAGACGAAAGGTAGTGTTATCAATTTGCACAGTAAATAAACTTAGAATGGTTTATTAGACTTTATTAATTGGTATGATCATTTTTAAAATAATCGATACGTAATGGTACACCACAAATAACATATTTGTAATTCATCGCTTAGACATTTTTTTCCCTTTACTTCTATATAGTAGGTAATTTGTGTGGAAAAATGGCGTCCAGTGTATTTTGTTATTGAATCATTGGCAAATGACATTCCTCTAGTTCTTTTGTTTTTTTAAACATCTCACAATAATTTCTTCTGCTAGTTTTTGTTTATAAACATAGAAAGCTCGATTCTTTTTAGCGTTTTTAATTTAGCCAGAAATGAACATCCTCGTGAACGAATTATTACACGTTGGGTGATAGGTGATAATCATCATGTGCGGATGTAAATAGATTAATGGAACTCACTATCCATAGAACGACCCTGTGAGGTTGCTTTTATTATAAATGTAATTTAAAAGAAAGAGTAAGTGACAGAATAGGGTGAAAGAGAAATAGGAGATGCTAGAGACCTTTGTAAAAACGAATAGAAAATATCAGAAGCAGATAAGCATGAGCATGAGCAGAGAGTAGAGATATGGCAAAGTGTATGTATTTTATTACGTAAATACATACATATCACGAGGCACTTAATTAGTGTAATAAGTAAATAGTTAGTCAAATACACATGTGTGCGATTTAATTTTCCCATTACCCGAGATCTCACAGACCACTTAACACTTTCCTTCTGTCTTATCATTTTCCAGGTTTGTTTGCTTCGTTAAGAAAAGAACAACGTCATTCCTTTAGTTCTTCGTATTGCAAGTAAACTTTTTTATTAGTAGCTATGTCATTATTACACGCTACCGTTTTACTCATCCTCTTTTGTGTGCAGTCGTGTTCCCTTCTTACTAGTCCCGTCGGTCATAAGAAAGAAGAAGCAACTCATTCAGGTACGATCGCTTCCATCGCCTTCGGCGTTGCTTCACTCCCGAAACGGTTGATCACTATATCCAATTCACGAATAACGATGCAAATTTGCGTTTCTTGTTACACGCGCCGCGAATGTTAAGCGTGGCACTCGGTGCACGTGTGTTTCGTCTGAGGACATACCGTTCCCCGTGTTACGTAACAACCGTAACAAACTACAATCAATCGAACGGTTGCGACATCTCGAACTTTTTGTTTCACTTGATCCCTTTTGTTTCGACAGAACGATCACTGACAATCAGCGAAATCGTTACGATTCGATTTCCGATCGACAGATGATTGTTCTTCTTGCGATGCAAAATTAAACGTTAGGGCACGACTTTATGACACGGACGCCCCATCTCTGCTATTTTTGAGGACGCTTAATACTTTAAGCCTTTAATGAATTCCTTTTATTTATAAACCGATGTCAAGACCTAGAGAGCGCTTTATGACCGCAGAAACTTTGCGTTTCTGCGTCGAATATGCCTTTCTGATACCCGGTTGCGCTCAATAGCAATTAACATATCGTAAAATCACTAACCAGGTACACCAGGAGTCCTGTTAGGACTACTCACCCCTTGGGCCTGACTCCTCCGCCACGACACATACCACCACCCTGTCAACCAGGCATTTCCAGGGATAGGTTAGATTGTCCAAGAGGTACGCACAATTCTAATTCGCTCTCTAATACGCTAAGCATTTTTATACAAATTAAACTTTAGAGCATACAACGGAAGGAAAAAATAAAGTACAATCTTTGAGAAAACGCGAAAATACATTCTGTGAGACATGAAGGGACCCTACGAATTATTATACTAACAACAACCAAGTGTTCAAGAAAGTTGAACATGAAATTTGTTCAAGTCGAAAACGTTCCTTTCCAATCAAATCCAACAGTTCCTTTCGAATCTACTGTTTCTTTTTCTTCCGATCTATATTAGGCTGGTGCTAATGAAACGTTGTTTTCTCAACAGCTGAAATTGACGAGTTGATATTATTTATTAAATTTTTTTACATAATAGACAAGAAAGAATTTCCTATACTATACATATATTGAATGGTAAAAGAATGTATAATAAAGTTGTTTAGATATTATTATTTGAAGTTATAATAATCAGGATATTTGTATAATTCTTTTTTTATGTAAGTTTTAACTTGAAAAACTTGCCGTAGAAACTGCTGAAAGTATGACTTAGCATTGGAAGAAAATTACTTACATGTTAAAATATTTCAACGTTGGTGTTGTAATGTAAAAGTTACAATCCCGTAAAGCAAATTTTTATTTTATAATAATTACAATTCAATATAAGCATGAGCGTGTGTCACATGTTCGATAAGAACCCGAGAATTCTCTTTCTTTTTATCCTAGGCCTAGCGATCTTACGAGTGGAGCTTGTATTGGTAAAAAATATTGGTTGAATGGAAAACTTAAGTTTTCCTGAAGCACGCAAGTTAGACACCATGTGCTTGCTTTTATCTTAGAAAAGTTTGGTAGCTGAGTACGGTTAATGGCAATAGTGTATTCGAAACGCGATGTATGATCGTCAGCCCCTCCCACGATGTAAACTATGGTCGACAATTATTGAGCCGTATCGTTTTGGACAGGCCTGACTGCACCGTTACGATCAAGGCATTCTTCCCATACATTGTGGATTTTTTTGGAACAACAGCCGAGTCCTCGATCACCGCGACCGCCGCCAAGCAAAAGGGCTTCGAACGACTTTTCTTCACGAATCAGATTCACTTAAAACTGTACTCGCTTCTCATTACCATCGTTCACATCAGTTCCTACTCGATTTTCATCAACCACAGTTTAACTTCACATCCAATCAAAAATAAAGAATTCAAACTCAATCAACAAAGTGGAAGTCATTTCAAATATCAAACCAGGCTAGAGTGATTACTTTCATAATAGGCCAACGTTCTAACAAGCAATGTCACAAGCAAGTGAACGCAAGATTTACGACCCTACCAAATTCTACAAACAATTAAAGTTTTTAACTTGCAGCAATCGTAAAATATTGAAGACGAAATCCTCGAATAGTCCTCGAAAATAAGCTACAAGCTTATTTTTACTAACGGTAATCATAAACTGTGCTCCGCTACAGTATGTATTATATAATTTACGATGGGTGTCTTTTTATACGGAAATGAGTCAAGAAGAAAACCAGAAGAAAGAATATGAAAGTTTACCACATCCTTCCTTATTGTGTTAGACCTTTCTGCGACAGATAACCATTTTTTCAAACATTTGAATAATTTTTCAACGAATAAATTATTCCGAAATGAAGCCACTGTCAAAACAGCATTCAAAGAATTTTTGATTTGGAAGACTAATAAGTGAAATAATAAAAAGAGTTCATTATTGGAGAAAGTGTATAGAATCTTGTGGAAGTGATTTTGATTTAAAATAGATTCCTTTTTTAAGAAGCTCAATATATTTAAAGTTTCATTTAAAAAAAATGACATTTCGTATACACCAACCTAATATATTGAGTTAGCCAGAAAATTCATCTGGTTTTTGACGATAGTTATCTGCAAACGTTTGGAAATGCAATCAGAGTTGGGCAAGTAACTGATCGTCTTGTAATCATTTCTATAATCCATTATTGAATATAATCGTAGTATTTGTTCAATAGAATAATAACGCGATGCTTGGTCCACCGGTACATGAATTGTCGAACTGCGCTCGTGACAAATTAATAACGTGAAAGCTACTTTAATTTGATGCTGATTGGTGATGGTGCTTTTGGGAATACTTTTTAACACCTTTGTGTGTGTGTGTGTGTGTGTGTGTGTGTGTGTGTGTGTGTGTGCGTGCGTGCGTGCGTGCGCGCGCGCGCGCGCGTTTGTGTGTGTGTGTGTGTGTGTGTGTGTGTGTGTGTGTGTGTGTGTGTGTGTGTGTGTGTGTGATTGACGTTGCGTCGATGCTGCGACAAATTAATGTTGTGCAGCAGATTATTATTGTTAGTAGACACTAAGCTAAGATACTTGTGGTTGTTTCGATATTGTCGTTTGGAAACCTGGTTGAAACGCGGTTTAAATTAGATATAAACCTTTCTCTTGCACGAAGAGCCACGTGTTAGCCACCACTAAACACCATACCAATAGATAAATTAATACTTTTATAAGGGCTAATTCCGGAATAACACACACATATAGATAGACCCACATGTATTCTTCTGCATAACAGATACTGGTGAGTTCAATTGTAATTATCTAATTTATGTACAATATTATTCTTTCACTCCACTGTAAAATTGTAAATTCTAATTGCAATATCAAGTTATAATTTTAGGCAAAAGAGTATCCAACGATGTTCCGTCCGTAACGGAACAATTTATTCGGTTCCTTTTCGAACAACGCGATTACAATCACGAAGAAGAAAGGTTATTTTTGAGAAAGCATTAGCAATTGTTTGACCTTTTCGCGTACTTCTTGCCGGGAGAAATTCGTTTTTCACATACTGTTAACGCTCGTGGTCAGATCTCAATGAGATGCCTATCGAGCTTTGTAGAAATTGCACGTGATGTGCCGACTAGAGTTCACTATCTATATCTCGAAGGACCACTCTTATGAATATAAGAGACTATGTAAATTATAATAACTCTTCTTCGACTATTTCTTAGCAACTGTGTTCCCTTTACTATTGACTATTCTTAACAATCCTCGAAGACACGCTGCCACCGGCGATGCGCTGATTGGTTGACAGTGGAAGGGAAGTGGAAAACGAGGTGACGAAAATGCGAATGTTCAATTGGTGGACGGAATTTGTGGAAAGGTAGCGGGAAGGATTCGGAGCGGGGGTGGTGAGCGACTTCTCACCCCTACGGGGAAAGGCCCAAGGTGACGTCAGCGCGGTACCGTTGATCGGGTCATCGTGGCCGTCCGACTCTTGGGTTCCCTAAAGCTTATGGCACGGTAATTGCTATTGAGAGAGAGAAAATTAATTTCGCTAATGCTAAGGTCACGTACCACCTATTCAGGTACGGATAAAACTCTGTCTTCTCAAAAATAGCGTCTATAGGCGACCGTATCGTAAACTGGTTCTAAACGAAGCCTTAACACATACATAAAATTAATTTTCTACTCTCAATAGCCGAGGATGTGTCATAAAACCGAAAGTTTCCTAAGGGGGAATTCTATTCAGCGTTTCGATCGGTACAAGAACTGTTAAAATAAGACCCTGTGGAAATTCCGCGCTGTTACCGAATTCATCAACACATCGCGCGTTCGAGCACGTATCGGCCCCCTTTTTCCGGAACCACTGCGCTAAGGGCGCACTGGAAGGGTGATGCGATATCTGTCAAACACGTTGATTGGTAATTACCAACTTTCGGGGGGTGACCAATCAGCGTGCTGCAGTTTTTAGCAGCGAGCGATCGAGCTGCAAAGAACATAGTCGTTCACTAGACGCAATCGAAATCAACCGCCTTAAAGAGTCGTTCACGAAGAGTCGAATAATACAGTCGTTCTTGAGAATTCAAGGTAGATAGTCATTCCTCCGAAATCATACAGAAGTCGTTCTCTAAACATTCGAGAGAACAGTCATCTTGAAAGAATCACACGAAATAATCATTTTCTAATCATTCGAGGGAATAATCGTTCGCCACCTGCTATTCGAAACAGCCGTCGACCATTCAAGACGATATCGTATATTTTTTCTCAAATCACGGTCAATTGTATCAACCGTTCGTGACACAATTAAGAAATCGAGTTCAGTAAATAGGCATTCAACGGTAAAGCATTCGCTACATCGTGCTTTACCATTCGAAACAAATAGTTGCCCAAGATTAATTTTGCGGGCAACAATGAAGTGTGTGCATCCAAGTGGAGTTACGTTACCATACACCCCCACAAGGACATCAACATCCGCGACGCGCACCCTACAAACGATATACTGTAATCACAATCAACTTCCACTAATATTGTAATAGTTCATTCGTTTTAACGACAAGTTCTGTAACAATAAATTTCAAAAGAGTAGAAATACATCTAATATTATTATTTCCTATATTCATTTTCATAGTTAGATATTTGCCTCCCCCAATATAATTCCAAAACGATTACGAGGGCCAGGCTATCAGTTACCCACATCCTTATCTTATCAATAAGAAATTCTAAAATTATTAAAATTATTTAAACCGCAAACTATTCGTCCTTACCGACAGCATAAGACCGTTCACCGCTCAGGCGTGCTCGCGTGTAACACTTAAGGGGGAATTTTCGTGTAACACCAATAAAATCGAATGATTTTTATATTGTCTTTTAATAAAATTATAAGCAATACAAAAATAATATTTTGTAAGTACAAAGATACAAGGTGGGGCAAAAGTCGAAAGACGATTTAAAATAAGAATAATTTACAAAATATTTCACTTGAAATTTATTTGTTTGCACAATAGTAAAATACAATTCGTGGAGTTTTTTTTAAATTAAGTATGAAAAATGATATCACATAGGTGCTGGCCATTTTTGGCTTCACATAGTTGAACTCTTTTAAGGACATTTTCCATGACATTTGGAAGTGTTTCTGGCATTATGTTCCGTATTTCCCTTCTAATGTTTTCCTTCAGCTGGTCAAGGCTTCTGGGCTTGTTGGCGTACACCTTTTCCTTAAGGTATCTCCAAAGGAAGAATTTCGGAGCCGTCAAATCAGACGAGCGAGGAGGCCAGTTGAATGCCGAATTTCGAGAAATTACTCGTTCGCCAAAAATCCCTCTTAAAGTATCCATGGTGCATCGAGCAGTGTGTGCAGTGGCACCGTCCTGTTGGAACAACATCTCTTCATTATTGTCGATAGCTGATCTTAAAAAGTTTTCCAGCATATGGCAATATCGTTCACCAGTTACTGATACCGCATTGCCATTGTTGTCTTCAAAGAAGTACGGTCCAATAATTTTTTGCGATGTAACAGCGCACCAAACCGTACATTTAATGGGGTGTAATTGTCGCTGATGGACAGCCCTTGGATTTTCAATGCCCCATACCCTGCAGTTTTGTCGGTTTACAAAACCATTTAAGTGGAAATGAGCTTCATCGCTCATTATCAAACGATGAATAAAATTGTTATCGCTGGCCAGTTCTTGCAATCAAACAGCATACACAAACCGTTATTCATAATCTGTTGGCTTCAGTAACTAATTGCACTTTGTAAGGAAACATCATTAAATCTTCTCGCAATATTCTTTTCAAAGATCTCCTAGAGAGTCCTAATTCAGCAGAGCGTCTTCGCGTCGATGTTCCGGGATTTTCTTGAATACTCTGCTGAACACTCTCAATATTTACATTATTTCTGACACAACGTGGTCTTCCAGACCTTGGAAGATCACACACTGCACCATGCTGTTGAAAACGTTGCACTAAACGTTGAATCATCGACTTAGAAGGCGAATCTCGCACATTAAAATGTTGACGATAAATTCTCTGATTCAATATCACTGAGCGATGATTTTCAAAATAAAATTCAATAATTTTGGTACGTTGAATAACGCTGTAGGTTTCCATCATAAATCTCCCAGGAATATTTTAAAAATTCTGCAAAGAAAGAAACGAAAAATATATAAATTGAAGGAATTACGAATTTTTCCTACCGCTTCGCGACTTTTGCCCCACCCTGTACATTTATGAAGCATAAAAAAATTTGTTTGGTTTATTCTATAAAAACAGTTATATTAGTAACAAACGTTAATTTTAATTCTAACTTTCCTATTAATTCATAAAATCAAGGATTGTCAATTGTAATTAATCTATAATACAACAGTGCTTCGTATGTAAAATGGTATTAAAACAATAAGTAACTGATGCTTAAACGTATAGTTAGGAAAAGAAATCATAGGTTAAAGTGTTAAGCCTTTTCAACGGTATAACCATTATTGGTATGTAACGTAGCACTTGTTACAATCGTCAGAATTTAGATATCAAAGAAGTTTCCTGAAGTTAGATAGTTTGTGTTAACATTATAAGTTTTATAGTTTCTCGACAAAAATTATGGAAGATCAGACAAGTTGTACGGTTTCGATGGAAAATGAATTTTTTTTATAGATAAATTAAGTTTACATTGATTTAAAAAATTTTATAAATGAAAAATAAAAAGATTGAAGGTATAATTGATCTGTCATAACATCACCCAAAACATAAAATATCTAATTTATTCATCTGTTCATAATAATTTCTGTAAACAATAAATCATTTTAAATAATAAACATACATTGCAAAACTTATTCGCAATATCGTTATTACAAATAAATTACTGATTCAATTATAATTAGATGTGAGATGTGAATTTCATGATTAATGATTATTAAATTAAGCAGAACCTTTGATTGCTACTACAACTTTCATTACTTCCCTTATTCATTAATCAGTGATCAATAATTATTTAATAATCGATAATCATGTTTAATAACCTCATTTTACATTAATCATAATTTTCAATTACTGATCAGCTTCCGTTCTGCCCAACTCTAAATGCAACTAAATTCAACTAAAATTTTAAAAGCACATGGGCAATAATATTTTAACAGCACATTCTAACTAAACATTTTAAAGGCTGGGTTTGTTTTATGATCGTGGCATAATTTTAAAAATGAACATTCATAATGACCATCTTCAATATAATAATGTAGTTTTGTTTTTTCAAAAACAGAGTTTTATGAATGCAAGGATTATGAAGCTGCTGTCCGAAAGATGGGAAACACTTGTAAGTCAAAACGGGCAATACATTAGTGAATAAAGACATTTATTCTCATTAAAAAGTCACTTTTCATTTACATATTAAAAACCGCAAGAATATTTTGATCAATCTAATATTTTTAACGTAGAATTTGGTTCAGTATCGGCGCCATCGTTGTTTTACGCGAATCTCTTCTTTCGTTGTTCTGTGTGCGAGTACTTCTCTCTCTCTCTCTCTCTCTCTCTCTCTCTCTCTCTCTCTCTCTCTCTCTCTCTCTCTCTCTATTAAAAAAGTAACAAAGGCCTCGGTTATTTTTCACGCCCGCCTTAGTGCCCGGCCAACTGGTTTCTTTGAAATGTTAATCGTGAGCTTGAATTTAACATGAAGAGAACGGCCTTCTATCGTGACAATAACGTAAAGCTCTATCTTCGTTTGTGTCTTATTGAAAACTCACTGTACTGGAATCGTTAATATTACGGACGAATAAATTACTCTTCAAAAGCCAATACAGCCTTTTATAATACACAACACGGTCGAACAGCACGCTGAGTGTTTGGATTATTTATAGCATTATCGATGGTAGTACACTTTCGAAACAGCATTGCTTAATTTCAGCAGAAATATCGGGATGTTGAAAAAAAGAAAAGAAAAACCGGAAAAGTTAAAAGAAAGGAAATTTCTAAATTAAATACAGTGAACCACGAAAGTATTTGAACGATTTCAAATAAAATGTTTAATGCTTTAAAAAATGTACTGACATTACGAACTTCACAATGTCTTTATTCCAGCAATAAAATACAAGTGTCATGATTATACATGTCAAATTTGAAGAATATACACCAATGTCAACAATACTTGTAAAATATTTTTTGGGAAGATCCATGAGCAAGATCCAGATATGAAAGCCACAAAAGTATACGAACGATGTAAGGTTTTCTACATAAGCACTAAATCAGTATGATGGCATGTAAACATTGACATGGTCAGTTGATATGGTATACTTCCACTGATCGGTGAAAATTGACAAAATTATAAAATTCCTAATAATAATACGTCCAACGAAAACAGGCACTGGAATTAATGGTTAAATGACATAGTGAAGACAAGTCATATAATAAAATCGCACAATTATTAGAAAGAAGTAAATCCACCATCTATACAATAGTAAAGAAGTCGAAAACTACCGGATTATTTTACAAAGAAGTTCGTTCTGGGCGGCCTAAGAAATTGACCAAACGGGAACAAAGTACAATTATCCGGGAAATAAAAAAAAATCCAACTATTTCTGGTCCAAAATTGGCTGAAATGGTCGCTGATACGTTTGGAAAGGATGTTCATACAAAATTTTGCCGAAAAATCCTCAATAAGCATGAGTTTTATGGTCGCGTACCCCGAAAGAAGCTATTCAGAGGCAAAATGAATAAGCAAAAGCGATTGAATTTTGATAAAACATACGTTAATAAAAACAACGTGTTTTGAGAAAGTGTTATTCTTCTAGACGAGAATAAATTCAACGTAGTAATTAGATCTGATAATTATCATCAAATTTGGAGAAGAGGAAACAAAGATGGATCCTAAAAGTCTACGCCCAACAGTAAAGCATGGAGGTGGTTCAATAATAATGTGGAGGTGTATGAAAAGCGACGGCGTTGAGAATTTTATTATTATTGATAGGATTTTAGATAAATATAAATATTTACTTATATTGAAGAAAAATTTAAAACAAAGTGTGAAGGAATTAGACATGGTAGATCATTTTTATTTCCAAGAGAATGATCTGCTCGTATTAAAAAGGAGTGGATTATATATAGTGTAACTTACATTTTAGGAACACCTCTCCAAAATCCAGATCTCAATCCTATTGACCATTTAGGGACAGATATTGGGAAATGATTATTTAAATACACTATAAACTCAAAAAATGCATTAAAAGACAAAATTATAGAAATTTGGAATAATATTAAGAAAAGTGCTACCAAAAATTTGGTGAAAAGTATGTAACAGCGTTTGCAAGAAATGATAAACACTCGTCGTGAACTAATAAAATATTAAAACACACCAAATTAATCGATCAATCAATAATCAATCCATTGAATCAAGAAAACAGAACCACTTTACTATAACCTATGCAGGAGCCAACCAATAACACTCGTCCACGTACTCTTCGAATGTATAATAGATCTACTGACATATGTATATGTATAGACAAAAATACGAAATAGAACCCGATACAGTCGTAACTTCGCCAGACATAAAACATACAATAAAATATCTTGCAGAAATAAACATGATGAGTAAAATTTAACAAATCAGGACATCATCATCACTAATAACCTCGCAATCGATGCGATGTAAAACACAAACTGAAGAAGAAGAAAATATAAAAATTTAATGTATTTGCTATAAATCTGGTCGTTCGCATACTTCTAAGTCCTTCGTACCGCCGATGTTTTCAGAAAATACTTTATAAATGTTGGTGACATTGGTGTATATTTTTCAAATTTTATATGTATAATTACGACACTTATATCTTACTACTGGAATAAAGACATTGTGAAATTCGTAATGTAAGTACATTTTTTAAAGCATCGAACTTTTCATCTGAAAGCATTCAAATATGTGACGCACTGTATGCGTTTATCTCATGAGATGTTCGATGAAATGCTTGAAAGACGAATTTGTTCTGAGCAACAATAGTTGGTACTCTCTATTGTACTGTGTGATACAGTATTTTAATTATCATCGGTGTCTGTTAGAAATTTTTCAAGCGTAAATTCTTTTGTCTACAATGAATTCGTTCTCTATTTTTCGTACTGTGTGCGAGCATTCATTATTCTCCTTAATTATTTTCATCTTGCGCGGCCAAGCTGTTTTCGTCGGGTCGACGTCTTAATTAATGAGTTTTCGGTGCATCGCATCAAGGGTGCGAGCGTACCTTCGATTCATTTTCAGGCTCGAATCAGTTTCGCTACGTTCATTGTCCTTTTCATTCTTCCCCTGGGTCTCTATTTTTCTCAACCTCAGCAGATTGTGATTCTTGGTTGATGGAAACCGTTCGAGAAGATCCTTCGAAAGGAAAATAAGAACGGACCAAGAGAAAAAGAATCTTTAGTAATTATATAATACATAGTTACTTATATTCAAGGATATTATAGACTTTGCATATTATTTTATTTCTGAAATGTTGTCATAAACTTTACACACTTATTTAGATGAAAAAAAACTTCTTTTTTTGGCACGGTTTATAATATGCTCGCGAAGAAAAGCTATTTTTTGAGACAACGAAGTTCACGCATTGTTCGAATTTTGTGTATTTCTCACCGAAAGAAATTAGTTTCTTTACAAAACAATCGTGTAAAGTCTTCATTTTCGTTTTCATTAGCTGCAGACGTGTGATAAAACGAAAAGCTTCTTAAGGGTCATTTCGACATTCTAATCATGTAAAGAACCATTGGATCGAACCTGACGGAAATTCTAGACCGTTGCCAAACCTTTGGCACATCCCGCGTCCGAGCAGGTATCGCCCCACTTTTCCAGGAAAAAGAGCGCTAAGGGCGCACTGGAAGGGTGTTCGTGATATCTGTTAGACATGCTGATTGGTAATTAACATTTCAGTTGCTACCAATCAGCGTGTCACCCTCTTTAGCAGCGATCGAGCGAGCGGCTGAAGAGATTCATTCGTACGTTAGAGTTTTTCGAAGTCAGTCGTTCGTCGACCATTCAGTCATTCACTAGACGCAATCGAAACCAGTCGTCTTAAAAGAGTCGTTCCTTCGAAGTCATACGGAATAGTCATTCACGAAGAGTCATTCGAGAGAGTCGTTCTCTAACCATTCGAGAGAATAGTCTTTCTTGAGAATTCAAAGGTGAATAGTCGTTCTTTAACCATTCGGGAGAATAGTCGTTCGCTACACGCTATTCGAAACAGTCGTCGATCATACGAGACGATATCGACAATCTTTTCTAAAATCACGGTCAATTGTGTCATCGTTTGTGACACAATTAAGAATTCAAGTTCGGTATATTACCATTCGAAATAAATAATTGCCCAAGATTAATTTGGCGGGCAATAGTGGAGTGCGTGCATCCAAGTGGAGTGACGCCAACGAACATCCCCACAAGGACATCATCATCCGCGACGCGCATCCCAACACATGTCAACATTTTCGCAAGGTCAATAAAGGAATCAATAAAAACCGAAATCGAACAGACATAAGAATATATGAACCGTACCGTAATCTAGTATAAAATCGTTATTTAATAAATAATAAACGGAAAAAGCTATAGCTGGTTAACTAAAACTGTTGGGGCAACACATTGTCCTACGTTTACGATACGGTCGACTAGCTTCTATTCCTGAACAGATTAATATTTTAGTTTATAATCAAGGAAAATGGTCAAACGCTTAATCGTTTTTTAAGTACTTGGCCATTTCTGTTCAATAGAAATTGACGTATCGTAATCGTATTTTTTGTGAATAAGGACTGACTAAAGTGTGGACAATATGACGATCTGGAAATACCAAACGACCATCTACGGACACCCGAACCGATTTGTACTTGACGTACCGACGGCATCATAGGGCGGTGACGAAGGAACTTCGTTACCCCCGACCTTCCTTACTTATTTTCATTGGACCGAACATCTTTCCCACTTTTCTTTAATTTTTCATAAGACACTCCTCCGAACAGACAGACGTGTATAAAGGGACTGGACAATGAGGGACCGGGAGCTTTTTTGTTTTCGTTTGCTCCTTCGACACGAACTTTGACTCACATTATATAAAATTACAGGGCTTTGCTACATCTAATGGACTTTATCTCTGTTACGAACTTTTGAATACATTGTACATCTACACGGACTAGATAATAACGTATATTATTATTAGTAATTAATCCGAGACGTTTGTTATTAATTTTAATAATAAAAATTGTGTTTGCAAATAAGTTTTTAATTATTTGCTATATAATCGGCTGTCACGATTAGTGTGAGAGCCAACAAAAACTGTTCCTTAATCGAGTAATACGATACAACTAAATTAATTCAACTCATCGACTCATTTACTCATAACAACTGGCAACAACTAATTACACTTTTCCAGAACCTCCCTTTTCCAGGATATTTCGTTCTCCCACCACACAAACGTTTTCGCACTTTAACATGACCAAATATGGTCATGTTTAGATTTTCGAAGGGTCTCGAACGCGTCGCGGGCCCGATAACTCATCGGGATTTCCTATCGAGGCCGAATTTTCGTCCCTTCTGGTCGGCGGTCACTTTCACTTTTGGTAGTTCCTGCTCCTCGCTAGTTCTCTACCAATTTTCACGATACTACAGTAATTAATACAAAACCGAAAGATAACAGTTATAGAACCGATACATAACCGATATAGTATCGGTTCTTTAGAAATCGAAACCAATATGACCAAAAACCATAATATTCATAATAGTTATAACATTTTTTCAATTCTCATAACTGTTTCAGTCAGAAACGATATAAAACAGTGTGAAACATTTATTTTCGGAAACGTAACCCCTGGCTTCAATGAATTTTTGTATGTTACATTATAATACAAATTAATGGAAATCGCGTCTAGCAATTATGTTAGATAAATATTCAAACACTTAACAAAAATCAATATTGTGAATATTCATAGTATACTGTTTACATTATACATATTAGAAATATTTTAAATATTATGAACATCTTTTGCCTGTGCATATGTTTAATGGTTATTGTGTTAATGTCTGAATATTAATAACAGTTACTGTATGTATCTGTTATATTTCGAAATTCTAAAATGAACAATTTCTTTTTTGAGATCTTAATAATCTTACAATGATTTTTGCGTATCAAATAATTTTATATTAAATTTTCGATGACAACGAAGAGAGTTGTCCAGAACGTAATCTAATTAATAATTGAAAAATACGATTAATATACAATCGGGCTGTTAATCATGATTACTGACAGTAGTAAAATAATCAAAAATAAGTAAGATTTGAGAACTTTTTACATAGATAACTATTAAATGCAAAGTTTCAAATTTAAAAAAAAATATATAAATATAACTTTGTAAGCTTCTTGCCTCAATTTTTTAAAAATACATATGTTACAAAATGGAGGAATTATTGTAAAACAACTGCTACGACATCGATTACTGGCTACCTTCGATAGTTCTAATCTATCTTTGACTCTTTTAACTGTATTTTCCATCAATTTTTCGAACATGTGTTTCAACCAGTATGTTTTTCATTTCTTGATGAGTATTGAATATTAAATATCCTTCAGTGAAGTACGTGATTTACTCATGAACATATTTTCTTTTAAATAATTTCACAAAAAATACGTCTGAAGCTGTTAAATTAGATGCTTTTACAGGCCAATGCAAATCAACAAAACGAGAAATTAATCGACTTGGAAACAAATCCTTCAAAATCCATAAAGTCGATACAATTTTTCAAAATCGACAAACAAAAAGTGTAGATACTGTAAATAGAAAAAAATAGGAGAGAAATAGAATCGAAGAATTAATATTGTCTCATTCTGCATAAAAAAAAGACCTCGAAGAATTATACATTTATTTTTTAGAATTATAAAAAATTATATTAGTTTTATATGGAAAACAACTTTTGTCCAAAGAATTACCTTCGCTAATTGCACCAGAAATTTCCATTTATGTTAAATATTATCGTTTTCCATATTACAAGCAACACACGTATACAAACATACACAAAATCGTAGTATCATTGAAAATAATACTATAATTGTAGCTTAATCATCTATAATTCCGCATTGTTGCCGTGGAAATTACGCGATGGGAATCATCCCGGATAGAAATGTGAAAACAATTTAAAAATTTCATCGAGACAGGAAGAGAATTTCGCGAACAATTCCAACAATTGAAAGGAAAGAATTTTAGGTACACATGCCACCGACGTAATTCGAAATATTTCGAATTTCATTTGATCGTCCTTCCATGATTATCGCAGTGCTCAGTTTCTTATAAATGGGGATAATGATATCTCATAATTAAAGTGCTTCTAGATGACAATGGACGACCGGACGACGAACGAACGAACTGATGGATGAGTGTAAAGTAAAGAACGATCCTTTAAAATCACTTTTACGCGAATGAATAGTAAAACGAATGTAATTGAGGACGTTTCTGAGAAAAAAGGAGGTCCATATGCCAAAATGACGAATTGAGTAAATCGCGGGAAAAGTTTTAATTTTAATTCCTCCAATATATTACTATGTTTGAATTCTTAATTACTGTTCATCTGCAGGAAGAAGGTTAGACGAAGTGTTTTATGTTTTCACTCTTCGTATGAAATAGAATTATTTCACAAGGATTGAAATTTGACGAAAGTAGAAAATAATAGAAAATGTTACTTTTAACATGTTCTACATTTTCAAAAATTTCATTTAACCATTGGACAGCTTTCGTCATCTAAATATTTACATAAAATGTGAAGAACTTCTCTTTTTTCCACGCAACAAAGAACAACCGAACACGAGTAAATAGAAAGCACTGTATTTATCTCAACTGTTGGAATATCGAGAAGGGATTTTCGAGGAAAATTTGGACTCATATAACAGTTAGTTAAACACAATTTACCGAAAAAGGGTCTATAAATATATAGAGATGTTTTTCCTAGAAACGTCCGCAATTATAGCTAGTAGAATCGATCTGCTCGTATCTCTAAGACTTTCACCGAAGGAACCTCGTTTCCGCGCCTGAAACAGTGGACAAACTATCGCCTGAAGTCCATTTACTGTGTTCACAGGGATGAGATCCGGTAAATCGAAACGACCCTATCTAGGCCACCACCAAGCTCGAAGGAGCCCAAAGGACAATTCCTTCGACTCGGTTTACCGTGCGGAAAACAACCATAAGCACACCAGGATCATCAGCCTGTATCTATGTCCCAAGCTGACCAACCTAAGATCGAACAGTCTACGGATGCCTGATATAAAATAACTAACCCCTCGGATACTGATTTTTCCGTTCAACCTTTATATTTTTACGTACAAGCGTCTGTGAATTGAACTTACTTTACAGACAACGGTGGGGACAGCAGATTCCTTTAAGTATACGATACGGTCGACACAAATTTGCCGTTTTTCAGAATTCCAACTTTTCAATTCTTGATATGCAATTAATTTTACTACGTTTTTAAGTACTTGGTCTTTCCTATCCAATAGTAATTAATGTATGATATTAGGTTGTACCGCATGATGTTGCCGATTTTAGAACAAATGACAATCAACTGCGATTTATAAACTCTACTTAATCTATATTTTCCTTAGCATATTTTTATGTTGTCCACTTATACTTCTACTTTGTGTAATAAGTTCTTTTTTGTATTTGTTTAACTGTTTTTTGAGAAATGAACAATATAGTGTTATCCAAAGAATTTAGAATATTATTCCTGTATGAGTTTAAGCTGGGCCACAGTGCAGCTGAAGCATATCGAAATATTAGGTTAGTTTGCGGGGAAGATTCTATCAATGAGAAGGCTATTTGGTGGTAGTTTCAAAAATTCAGGTCTGGAAATACAAATCTTGAAAATGAACAGCGAGATAGATCGAAATCCATATTAAACAAAGATGAATTTAAAGCTAAAGTGGAAGCTAATCCACAAACAAACGGTCTTACAGCAGAGTTAGACGTATCTCCAATGACAGTATTCAGACATTTGGGTAGAATGGGTAAAGCGAAGAAATTAGAAAAGTGGGTACCACGCTAACTGACAGAGGATCAACAGTTGCGACGTTTGGAAATGTGCTTATCACACAAAGCTCGAAACAGTATAAGTCCATTTTTGATTAGACTTATAACCTGTAATGAGAAATGAATACTATACGATAATAGTACACAATCTGGATAATGGTTGATGCTGATGAAAATCCTAAACAAATGTCGAAATCATCATTACGACCGAAAAAAGTTATAGTGACTGTATGGTGGCCTGTAAAGGGAATAATTCATCTATCTTGTCTGAAACAAGGAGATACCATAATAGCAGCATCCATACTGCCAAGAAATTAATATCATGCATCAGAAATTGATTAAGGAACAACCCATAATAGTTAATAGACCTGGATCTATTCTTCTGCATGACAAAGCTCGGCTGCATGTATCACAAACCACTCTACAAAAATTAGTTGAATTGGAATATGAAATCTTAACCGATCTACCATACTCACCAGATATTTCACCAACCGATTATCACTTGTTTCACTATATCGCAGTATTCGAAAAATTTCTTCACACCAAAACCATGAAGTTTTATAAAAATAGAATATGTCAGTTGGAATCTCGTTAGGAAAAGGTCATTAAAGCTAATGGCTCATATTTTAATTGAATAAAGATTATAGTTTCGAAAATATATTGTTTTTCTTCCGATCATCAAAAACGGCAATTTCATGTGGTACGACCTAATAATTTTATTCGTCACACCAAGGATCAAATTCTAAAGACACGACAATAGACAACCAGGACCTAACAGTCTGTTTATTATAATGACCATTATATAGACGCTAATATTATCGTTACTTATACTTGAGACACCGATGATTCGATCTGTGTTATTAGAGGCGACCGGGACTGGTAGACCAGTTTTTCAGTGTATCATTTTTAATAAATTATTTGAGTGAAATATCATTATAATGATTATTATATTTGGTAAGACATACCTTTGATTATTTAATCAAATAATTAAAGTTATCTTAATGTGAGAACAATTATAGTATCTTAATGTTTTTTTAACAAATTGTCTTAGTGATAGTCAAATAACACAATGTCAAAAAAGTTGTTTTATTATAAAATATTAATTATCTTTCTCTCTCATATTTTAACATTAAAGTAAAAAAATTTGTCAACAAATTGAACAAATCATAATGTATCTAAACAAAACATAAATATTGCTTTTCTAATAACAGAATAACAATTTAAACTTTTATAGTAGTAACAAAGAATTATAGTATTACAGAAAGACGAACATATAATGTTCTTATAGTTCTTACATAATTTAATCACTATCTTCACAGACTGATATATAATTTTTATATTCGTAGAAAAATGAATTAATTAACCTTTAGTAACGAAAAGTTACTACAAACTGATATCACTAGGGTTGGTTAACCAGTTTTAGTCATATAACTCAGGACGTTATCAGTCAACCAAACCCGAACGATTATTTTGACTTCAGTACTCTATAGAATCTTAAATTATATATGCATAAAAAAAATACTATTTCAATAGGTCATCTAACAAACGAACTATTAAATATTCCTTTAATATTTATTCTACTGTAACTACATATGTATATAAAGCGTGAAAACAAAATCTTTAAGAAAAAATACTTACACAGGCAATGTTTCGACAAACGCTGGTAACTTTTAAACAACGTTTAATCGCAGTATCGAAAGGGAATAAATAATATAATAGAACCGACTTGTTCATGCAGTAAATTTTTTCACGGTAGAGCACACGTCATAGTGTGGACTGTTTACACGATCTATATATGTCGACAAATTTAGCAAGAAAGGTATTCATGAATGTTTTTTCGCCATTTAGAAAAACTGAAGATTGCATTTTCTATCAAGCATAGCAAGATTTTTCACTGAATACTTGATCAATATATGTATGTATGATAATTTACTGCTCAAGCAATCTACTGCCATAGGAACCTGTGCATACCATATGAATTAATAAATACAGCATTATTTATCTTGATAACCAAATAATTTTAATGAAGTTAGGTATTCCACAATATGTACGGTAGACTTCCATATAATGCGGTTAACACTTTACCGATCAATTGGGGAGATCTCCCCATATTACGAAGAAAAGGTAAGCTGGATATACAGTTAGGAACAAAAGTATTGGCACACCTGTCTCTTAATTATAGAAACGCATATAAATCAAAGAAAAAACACAATATTAGGTTAATTTCTTTTATTAATCAGAACTATTGGGTCTATAGTTTAAGAATATTACAAATATATTTATACTGATTAATTACAAAACAAAAAAGAATCATAAAATACACATTAACAGCAGTTTTCAATGAAACAAAAGTATTGGCACACTTACAAGTTTATCGTATATTATTAGGTATTTTATACAGTCAATATTTTGTGTGTAATCCCTTATTGTTTATAACTGCTCTGAATCTGTCTGACATGGAATGCACTAATTTTTTTGTAATTTCAGGGCTTATTTTATTCCATTCCATCGTCAATATTTCTTTCAATTGTTGTCTATTCGTTATGTTGTGTTTTTTAATACATTTTCCCAAATGAGCCCAAAGATGTTCTATGGGGTTTAAATCTGGGGATTGTGGTGGGGTTGGTAACAAATGAGGGGTATTGAAAACGATCCATTGCCGTACCAAATAAGCGGTGTGTTTGGGGTCATTGTCTTGTTGAAAAACAAATTGTCTCCCAAGATTTAATTTTTCCACGCTTTTTCTTACATTATTTTTTAAAATGTCTAAATAGACATATTTGTCCATTATATTGTCAATGAAAACAAGTTCACCGACACCACTTGAGCTCATGCAACCCCAGACCATCACTCCACCACCCCCGTGTTTAACAGTATTCTGAACGTTCTTTGGGTCTAGTTCGGTAGTAGATCGTCTCCAAACTAAAGTGCGTCCATCATTTTGAAAAATATTAAATTTAGACTCGTCAGAAAAGAGTACTGTGCTCCAAAAGTCGTTTTCTTTTGTAATATAATCATTTGCAAACTTTAATCTTTTTTCTTGATTGATTTTACTTATAGTTGGCTTTCGTCTTGCAACTCGCGATCGGTATCCTGCCTTGTTTAATATTCGACGAATAGTTATTTTGTGTACTTCTTTATTAAAATTTTCGTTTATATATGCCGCTATTTCCGATGCAGAACTAGTTGGTTTTTCTTTTACAATATTAACAATTTTTCTCTTTTCCCGTACACTCAATTTTTCAGGTCGACCACATCGCACAGCACTTACAAAATTTTCTGTATTAGAAAAACGTTTAATAATACTTCTAATTGTAAAACGGCTTCTATTGACTATATTTGCTATAGACGAGTACGAATGTCCTTCGTTAAACAAATGTAAAATAATTTTTCGCTCAGTAACAATCGTTTCTCTCGCTTTGCGTCCCATTTTGCACATTTTCACGTTAGCTTTTGTAAATAATTGAATAACAAGTAAACAAATGAATGCTATCAAAATTAGGGAGTTCCCCGGAAAGAAACAGCGTACCAACATTATAAAAATTTCATTCTAGATTCTACACAAAAGCATTTTATTTCAATGTGCGAATACTTTTGTTTCATTGAAAACTGCCGTTAATGTGTATTTTATGATTCTTTTTTGTTTTGTAATTAATCAGTATAAATATATTTGTAATATTCTTAAACTATAGACCCAATAGTTCTGATTAATAAAAGAAATTAACCTAATATTGTGTTTTTTCTTTGATTTATATGCGTTTCTATAATTAAGAGACAGGTGTGCCAATACTTTTGTTCCTAACTGTATTTGTGAATTTTGTGACGTATCATTGCATTTTGTCCGTCTCGAATATTAGCACTTTTTAAAACAATGATGTGTTATTTAACATATTTTTACTTCATTTCAATATTTTATCAAACAAATTACTTCGATTTGTGTGGTATAAAATTGTTGTGACGGAGTACCCCGCCGTTGCGATACGGAACTGTGTCGTGTATGCTCTTTTGTTTTTTGCCGTTGGTCTATTACGTTCAATTCGTCTGTAGCGTCGGTTGCGTCTGAGCCGCGATGTAGTAACAACGTATGATTAATTTTATTTTTTTTTTCTCTGGTAATTCGCCTTCGACCAGCGTTATTGTTATCCTATTACGACAAAAATATTAGATAGTTATTACTTTATTACAGTCGGTGTGGAAAGTATTCGTACAGCGACCAATTTCAAATAAAACTTTGTACGTAAATGTCAGTTATAAATTTTAAGCGAAAAAAATGATTGATTAATATTCTTGGGTATTTGTAGAAAAGATTTCGTGAAAACTAAATTTTATTTTCTTCAAGATTAACAAAAATATACAACAAACATAGATAAACGTAAGATATAGACGCACAGAAAGTATTTTATTAATATAATTTCCCTAGTTCCACTCCATTAGACAAACTCTTCTACATACACCGAAAAACCAATCAACAGACACTTCCACCACTTCTCACATATTCAAGCCACCAATCACCTTACACACAGAATTTATAAAAGGCAAAACACACACAGCGAGAACAGAGTCCAACACAAACCTTTATTAAGAAAAAACACAAAAACAATAGTCACCGTTCGACAAACAACATCATTAACTATCACATATTATTTATACATCGTGTAAAAGATATATCATTTAAACACATAAAAAAAAACCTCATCTTTAACCTAAAAAATAGCACTCACGCTATAATTTGTCGCGAGCGCAGTTCATGAATCTTTGCGCGTCGGTCGAATAAGCATTGCGTCGCGAAATCTCAAGCACGAACACAAGGCAACATTCCTAAATGATAATCATCAAAAATTAACAAAACTTTGGTATACGGTAGTTCTCAAAATATATTTTACGCGTATTCTTCTTTTTTTCTTATCAATTGTCCAGTCAGAGGGGAAAAATCACCCTCAAAGTTAAAAGTAGTAAGCATACACTTTGTTCCACAAGAGCGTGTCGGTCATATTTTCTGAAGTAAAAAGTATTATTTATAATTAAACGTATAGCCGTGAAATATAGGCATTGTACTACAATGCATTTACTTAATATGTGGTCCAGTCTCCATCATTGTCGATTATAGCCTGGCACCATTTAGGCATACTTTCTGCGAGATTTTCTGCCATTATTTCGGGAAGAGACCTCCATATCTGGCGAATGTGACGTGTCAGCTGCTTCACATTGTATACTCGCTTTTCCCTGAGCTTGACCTTCATTGCTGTCCACGCGTTTTCGATTGGATTAGCGTCAGGCGACTGAGAAGGCCAATCCAGTGTCTTGATGCCATTTTCGCGTTTCCACTCCGTGCACGCACGGCTCCGATGTTTCGGATCATTGTCCTCTTGAAGCACCCACAAGCTGTTATCCGAGCCAAACCATCTTCGAGCAGACTTCAATAAACAACGTTGATATATTTGAATCATCTTTTGGGCATTAAGATTGTCCGTAAACAGGTACAAAGCTCCAAATCCTTGTTTACAGAAGCAACCCCAAACATGCACCTTTACCGGGTGCTTTACTGTACGCTGGACAATGGCAACTGCACGAGGTGACCACGCATGCCTTCTTGTACCCCAGGCCCAAAAAGATGATTCATCCGTAAATATGATGTTGGAAAAATCACGGTCAATATTAGCCCTCGCCCACAACAGACGCTTTTCAACATGTTTTTCGCTCAAAAACGGTTTTAACTTTGTACACCGCCATCCATAATCAGCATCGCGTAAACGACGTCGAATAGTATTAAGGCTTACTTCTACACCCTTTTTCGCTAAAAGCAACTTGGCTTTTCTTAGAGAACACCCAGGATTCTTTTCAAAAATTCTTAAACTTGCTTTGTCGTCCTTCTCTGACGTTGAGCAACGCTTACCACGTTCAGGCAGGTCGTCAACATTTTTAACGTCCTCATACCTTTTCACCCGCTTCTTAATAAAGGACACTGACTTGCCCATGTAGCGGCTGGCCGTTGCGAACGACATTTTGGGTCCTTTTGGATGGTTACAGAGAAATACCGCTTCGAAACGACTAGCGTACGCTGCACTCATTATTGTTTTTATCAACGCAAATAACAGCTCACACTACCGATTTACATAACTTCAAAGCATTGAAGCCAAGTGTTTAAACAATTGAAGCAACCGAATGTTAAAAAGATACGCCATCTAGTGACAAAATTAGGAACGACACGCTCTTGTTGAACTGACTGTATTTGAGCTAATATCACGAATGATGTATATTGACAATTTTTATATTTTTCAACGTCAAATTTGTAAACTCGAAAAAAATACGCACGGTCGGCAATATGTTAATTGCGCCTTGTATGAATTTGTGTTATAAGAAATCGTGCTGTACGAGAATTTTTCTCGTAACGCGAATAATCTAAAGTAACATGTTTGGAATGATTAATTTTATTTTCCATATTTTATCAAATAGCCTTTTTAAAATAAATAGCATGTATATGCTATTGATTAAAAACAAAGTTATTAATGCATGTAATAAAGCAGTCTTTTTTTATTTCATAAAAATTTAAGAAAACAAATAATTAGACAAATTTATTATATGTAGTAAATAATTGTATATAATTTATTTAATTTTTAAATGTGAGGAATTCCTGTATTTTATTATTTAGCGCGTTGTATAAGGAAACACGTTATATGGAAACAATAGCCGCAATACTCTGTCGCGTTATAGATATTCATGTTGCAATAACTCGCGTTGTACAGTAGTTAGTATTAGTCACTGTATTTTGAAAATTTGAAAACTTCAGATATTTACATTTTAATTTTGTCCACGTAGATCTATAAAATTGATTATTGTGCGTCGGTGCAATGTTATTAACAATTAGTCAATATAGTCATATATACAAGCAACTCCTGTCTTCTCTAAATAAAGATTAAATTATTTACTAAATATTCGGGCTTCGTCCATAGTATGGAACGAACGGGGCAGAAAGAATTAAAAAGATCTGCCTGTCGAAGCGTGAGATCGTGCACGGATTCGGATCAACGGTTATTTACGAGTAGATGCTCCCTGGTCAACGGGTTTCGGTATTCTCCTGAAAATAGCTTTCTCGGAATTGGATGTATCCAATAGAAAGAAGCATACAGATTTTACTCGATCTATCCACCTTAACGTTTCCTCATAAGAATGTTCGCAAGGATACGACGACAATCCCAAACTGGAACCTTCCGATATTCTTTTCGACGAAGTTTGATCTAAGCGACTCGTGAACAAGCAAATCGCATAGACGAACATCGTGACGGATTCGGTACCGATTATGTATATATGTAAATCGTACTTTTTGAAAACTTGTTTATAATATATTAGGTGTAGAAATAAATTCTTTCTGACTGAATATTTCCAATATCATATAATAAATTATATATACATTGGAAATATTCAGTCGGAAAGAATTTATTTCTATAATACAAGGTCAGTCACGTAACTTGATCATCATAAATAATTTTTAAGATATGTGTTCTATAAAAAAAAAAGTGTGTAGGCATTTTTAGAGAATTAGTGGCACATATGGATTCCAAAGCAGGGATATAAGCTTGGTCTGGTGAAATCGGTTTTAGTTTTATGGCACAGACGTGACTCTTTGGCTATTTTTTGAGATTAATCGAAAAGATCGTGTTAAATAGTTTCCGCGTGTTTTCTTAAACATCGTTAAATTTAATCATCGAGTTTCTCAATAGCGATTGGTGTACCATAAACCTTCGCACAACAGTCGAAATTTTCAGGGAGTTCCCCACCCAGCTGACTTCTAAAAAAGACTAAATGATGACACAAACTATGTACTTCGAATAAAGTGAATAATAGTTGATGGTATTTTGAGATCAGAAAGGAAGAAGGTGATAGGAATTAAATCACTAATGAAACCCGAAGAAGGTGAAAATGAATATGAAAGGAAATTTAAGGGAATGGAACGAGTGGGGTGTTAACAATTACGTAGCAAGATATTGTCCCTTTCTCGCCTGATACACAAAATGTACTAAGTCTGCAGACATTAAAGAGTTATGCAACCTTGTTGGCTTAACAAATTTGAAATTTTTTGCTTCTTTAACATTTTGTGTAGAATATTAGAGTAAAAGGATTTTTTAATTTTAAAAAAGCAACGAAGTTATAAGACTCCAAGTGACTGCAAGTCATGTTAAGCAAGAAGGGCAAACGTAACACTTCTGACGAGGAAGAAATTAAACATGATGGTTTACGTTTACTTATTGAAATAATTTTAGAAAAACTACCTTAGCGTATATTTTTACGTAAAATAGTAATCAGAGTGTTAATTCTATAATATGGACAATTGCTACAAAACATGTTTTTGTAGCAAAAAAAAAAAAAATAGCCGACATAGCGGCATTTATCGGTGCTATTGTTTTTAACGATGGCTAAAAAAAACATTTCATTAATGATGAAACTTATGGATTTAAAAATTGGTAGTAGTGCGTACAACATCTGTAAGAAAATGAACGTCGCTTGATACATGCGAAGATTCGAGCTCAAGTAAATTCGAAAGAAGTTCGACATCTGCTAAAAAAAAACTAAAAGACAAGTAGCTGACGAATTTTTAGAAACAGAAGAGTCATTTTATAGTCCCGGAATTGCAGATTAAGAGTAATTTTCGAAAAATATTCTTTTATTTTAGAGAAAGATTAATGTAAAACTTCAAACGCGTATTTCTTGAAACTGTATTTTCCGACCTTGCACCCAGCAGATTTCCGAAACTTTTCATCCATTCAACTTGAAGTTTTTACACATTATTCTCCATAAAATAATTTACAATGTAGCCTAAGATTTTTTTAATATCTTAATGCGTTGAATTTTTATAAATGTTTAAATTTGATTTGCATCAGCGAAAAAAATGTTATGTTTAACAAGCCGCCATTTTCTTATTTTCCAAAATTATTGAAAAATTATACGCCACATTGAAGATAATCTATTTTTGTTTAGGTTAACTTAACATTTCTTATTTTTTATATTTCAGACACATTTGTCGCTGGGTGCAAGCGAACAAGGTTTTGCTGAACGTAAAGTTAAATAGTGTTGTACAACTCGACCGTTTTGTACTTTTACACAATAAAAGAAAAATATGGAAATAGAGTAAAGATGTTGCTTAACGACGCTTATAAAAATCTTGCTTTTTTTTACTAATTATTTATAGGCGAAAGAAAATGTGAGATTCTCCCGATTTTTTTAGGCTTTCAGCGTTACATACTTCCTTAATTTGATTATCGAAATTTTCAATGACTTTTCGGCATGTTGCTGAAGTTATTTCACGAACTGTAACTCGAATGTTGTTCTTTAGGTCATTAATGGTTTCTAGCTTGTTAGCATAGTCCCGACTCTTCAAAATACCCCATAAAAAAATCTAATGGTATTAAATCGCATTATCTTGAAAGCCAACTGAAGTGTGCATTTCATAAAATTACGCATTGACAAAATTTCAATCGCGAAAGCTGAATGTTTTTCTCGAGTTGTGTGATACGTAGCACCATTTTGCTGGACATAGAGATCAGACACATCAAAATGTTTGACTATAAAAAATCACTCAACATTGATTGATATTTCTCAGCATTCACAGTAACAACATTTCCAGTATCATCTTGGAAAAAAATGGTCCAATGATTTCAGTTTGCCCAAAATGCATACCGAACAGTGATTTTTTGTGAATGTAAAGATTTTTCACGAATAACGCGAGGATTTTCATCACTTCAGATACAACAATTTTGTTTATTAACGAATCCATCTATTGTGAAATGAGCTTCACTATTAAACAAAATTTCACTTGAAAACAATAGGTCTTTTGTTCGCTATTCAATAATCCAACTAGTAACATTACAACACTGTAAATGGTTTCCTTTCTTCAATTCCTGAGTAAATGGAAATCTTTATGCAAAATTCTCCACAAGATACGTTCAACCATAAGATATGTTCAATTCTTGCTAACGACATGAAATTGATGTTTGTTCATTTTCAACATTTTCATTTATAAAAGCGAAGTTTTCATTTGTGCGTAGAGTTTCTGATATATCAATAACACAGTCAGTTTCTTAGAATGTTTTCACTAATTTTTGAATTAAAGACTGATTTGGCCAATTGTTTACACTAAAAAAACAGGAATTTTGTGATAAGAATTTTTCAAAAAATACCCATTCTCATAATAATTTTGAATAATGTAAATGCGCTGCTGCAATATATACCTGTGCATGGTTAAAATTGTATCACCTTCTACTAAAAAAAACTAGCTTATGTAAATATACACTGCTAACATCTAAGCGTTATATTTGGATGATCTTTTATTTATACCGCTTATCTCCGAAAGTTTATTTATCTTTATGTTCGAAGAAACTCCCTTGTTTTCGTCTGTTTATCTATCTTGCAAGTGTTTTATGTACAAATTGCAAAGTAGGGGCTTGAAACAGGATTCATTCGTTTATATTACTGTAATGATTCGAAGCACGACAAATCCAGCACATAAAATTTTGCATTCAACAAATTCCGATATTTCAGTAATTTGAGACCGGAAAACTTGCAAGTAAGACTTTCAGTTAGTAGACTGATTGAAAGTTCCTCCTTTGATATCTTCATTGATCGCGCGGCCGATTTATCGCGTTCCTCAGCTACTTCAAGGGAAAAAGCAACGAATCAAACGCTATTCGTTCATCCACCTCGCCCATTACGAATTACTCGTATAAAGTCGTGTATAGTTATCAAAATTTCCCGACTTGTCGAAACTTTCCCCTTCGTTTCCCAACGTCTCGTCGTTTATACTGAAAGCAAAAATGTCGACACGGTTTACTGTTTCTTTTTCTTCTTCCAAGCACTTCTCACGTTTCTACCATTTATTACGAGACTTTGTACACTGGTGCCATTGTTAGAGAAGGTATTCTGCATGCGAAAGCGATAGCATTGCTGTTACATCGATAATGATAGCAAGGGAAGGGAGTCAGATTTACCTCTTAATAAGGTGCTAGCCATATATCAAAACGCCAGAGCGTTTTGTTACTGGGGAAAGTGAGACCATTACCGCGAGAAATTTAAACGGAGAGTGTTTTCATTAATGTCTCGGCCGGCCGTTGAAAAAGAAATGAAAAAAGAAATAAAAAACCGTGTGTAATATATATCATAAATCATCCACCAGTTGGGGTACGGCTATGATGCATCAATTAACTAAAATGAAAGCGGTCTCGGCAGTATACGTATGCATAAAGTGAATGGTTCCAGAGAAGAAAGGAACTTTGTTAGACTCTATTATTATTTACGGATAGGCGGAAACTATGCGAGACAGCGTTGTAATTTCCCCGAGATATAATAATTACGGTCGAAACAATGAGCGAAAGCGGTATTAACGCGCAACTTCAAAAGCTCATAGAAATTTGGACTTAAAGCGGGATGAAACTTGGACGTGAAAAGTTTCATTGAACTTGCCAGAGTCGATGGTTATATAGTAGTATGTAAATACCCCCATAAATCGTAATATTTCACGATTTAAAGAGATATCCCTGTGACATGCAGAGGAAAACTTATTTGCGAAAATTTCAACAAATATTCACTAACTTAATTTAATCATTTAGTCTTATTTTATGGTGAGCAAATTTAAGCAACGAAGAATTTAAATATTATCGAGTTCCATGAAATTTCCAATCTGTATATAACTGATATACATAAGTCTACGAAACAGGTTCAGATAAAAACTTTTGATACTTTCTTCACGATTTCGTTAATTTGGAATATTTTCAAAAATATTTTTTACTCCTTATCTGGTAAACTAATACTTCAAATTTCTTTAAGAAAAGAACGCAAGTCGTTTGACCCAAATTTAAAAAAGGTTATTCTATTTAACTATTTTAAACATTAGGGTCGACCGAGGCGAATCGGATCATTTTCTGTTTGATGGTTAATAATTGCCAAACATTGAAAAGCTAATTTTTTATTATAAATTTCTATCCACTATTCAATTGACTTGAAGATTAATAATAAAAAATAAAAACAAAATTTTTAAATCTTGCTGCTGCAAATAAAAAATGAAAAAGTGAAAAATATCCCGTTCAACCCAAATTTTTGGGCGAATCTGATAACCTAAAAATTTTGAAAAAACTGAAATTTTCATAACAAAACGCTTTGAAATTAACGTAAAAATATATAATTCACTGACGATGATGGTCACCTCAGATTTAACTTTTATCACAGCTTCTTTCATTTCTTCTGGACACTACGATCCTTGATTGGTCTTTTTTATAGACGTACAGACCATTCCTATATAAATGATGATCATATTTGTAATCATAAAAATATTCAAATGCAGAAAAAGAAATATTAAATATATTAATAACTGAGAAAATAAATAAAACAGTTTAGAACTTTTACCCCAAATTACCCTTAAACAGAGGTACAAATCTGAAATTTTGCAGAATAGTTTTTTAGGCAAAGAACATGTTTAGTAAACAATAAAAATAAAAATTGGCCTGGATGTTGCTTATCCATGCTTACTCTGCTTAACCCTTTACAACTGCTGCGAAAGACCAAAATATTTCTAAATCTGTGTCTGAAAAACGCACTAACTTTGTATATCAATAAACGACATAACTAATACAATAAACGATAATGTCTACAAAATATGTTTTTGTACATGGGAAAGATATAAAGGACCTTACTAGGTGCAGTGCGTGAACGTATCGTCAGTGGGACTACGGGACTTGTAATGAAAAAACCAAAAAATCTCTTATGAATGTTCAATCTGTCTGGATGATGATTAGATTTTAGTTACGATGTAAATAATTAAGAAGGTATCTTTAATTAAGCTATAAATAGGCAAATAAAAATTTAGATCACAATAAGTAATCATTTTATGTCTTTAATTACATCAACAAGCTAATTTATTTAAAAATACACTAATCGTTCGAATAAATAAAAAATATAAAAGAGAGTGCATTGAACATAAAAAGAAACAAATTTAAATATCAATGTAATTTCATATTAGTAAAATTTTAATTGCTAATGCTATTTATGTGATGTGTCAATTTTGCCCTGGTTACGAGGTAACAGTGGCAGATAATTAACATGTATGTATTACAGAAGGAAAAGGACAAAAATTTGATACATTTTCCCACTTGCAATACAATTACAAAAGATGCAATGATATAATAGGATTTTTAAAGTTAAAAATTAAAATTTTTACATTATATAACAAAATTTTACGGAGACCTGTCAATGTTCCCCCAGTTTACGACAAATGAACAGAATGTAAACACATACAATTGCACCAACAACAAGCCTCCGTCTAAAAGTGCAAAACCATTTTTGATTCGGACACAATGTGGCCATGATACTAACACGAAAAAGAAACAACGAAACTAATCTGTATGGCTAAGCCAATAAGACACATCTACAAACTACGTTCCTGTTTCACTCGGGTGATTCTCACGAAGTCCAGGAAATCCTATTCGCCGAAGATCCTGCAATATTAGGGGACCGAGAAAGATAGAGCGAAACGAGGTAGATTTCGCTCTGCTACTCTGATAATGGGGATCGTCCAAGGATTGGCTATAATCTGTGCACCCTAGAAGCCTGCTTCTCCTCACCATTATCCTCTGGACCTGGCCGTATATGTGGGATATGCTACTCAATACGACAACTGCATGACGTGATAAAACGTCTCCAGTATGGCCTGGCGAAAAGCTTTTACGAGCAGCCGCGAAAGTTCTACCGCAGCCAGGCCAATTGTCAGATTATGGGAAATTTCGATCGATCGCGGTTACCTACAGTCGAAATTGCAAAGAGGAGTACATCGCGTATGAATGTACATACAGCGTGTAGCTACGCCGCCATTACTGTTGCTGATGCACCGTTTATGCACAGATATGGTATAATTTAACAGTTCAAGCGCCCATCAAACCGAAGAGTATCACGGCTAATGCTGGGAATCACCTGCCGCGGTAAGATAGCTGAACAGAGATAGAGAAACGCTGGATTAAATGAAATTCGATTTAGTTGCTGCGAGACCGATACACGAAAAATAATTATTCCGCTGAGAAATAAAGATATTCAACTGTCGCGATCGATCGTTTGGGATAGACTGAGGCAAAGTGGATCAAAATAAAAATTCAGTCCATGTCTACAAGTTCGCAATAGATACGAGTATTCAATTGTTGATATTATTTAGCCCGTTAATTGTTTTAAGATGTTATTTTATGTCAATTCATGTTGTCAAAGAAACGAACGCGTATGAACGTAAGAATTTTGGTGCGAATTTAAGACACGTAATCTGCAATTTTGTATTTGACACGCGCATTTTATTAGTCTTTTCCGCTTAGGTCACGCGATACCGAAAATTATTCTTTGTGTTTTTCTTTTTACTTTTGTACAAATTGAACGAAGGATTGCTAAAAATTTCAAAAGTTACTATAATAACTGCGATGGAAAACCACATCTTCACCTATAATGTTTTAATATAATTCATTAAAATCATTTTTATACTATATCACATATTCTATATTAATATTAATAAAAATAATATGTAAACAGAATTTTCTTTTTTCACAAAGTTTAAACTTTCGATTTGTAATATTGAAATATTATTTATTAAATATTGTATTGTTGGTCATCAATCAGATATGGTCTTGAAAGAAAGTCTATTGTCGGTCACCATTGACTGACACAGTCTGAATGAAAAGTCTATTATTGATCATCGACTGACATAGAGTTTAACGTGTTAACCCTCGCACGGCGACGCTTGGGTCTATTCGGACCCGAGTACGTTACAACCAAGCCTTACTAGTCGACATGCGATGAAAGTTACTTGTTCATGCTAAAGCGTTTAGAAGATGAACGAGCCTCTAAAAGACACATTTAGGCGTCAGTATTCAGTGTGATCCCAGAAGTGAACGACGTGCATATTTCTTTTATTTTAAAAGTATTATTTTGAATTTTCCTGGATTTTAGTTTAGCATTTTGATAGACGAAGTTTCATAATGTGTGAAAACAATAAACAATTAGCAATTATCTTATATGAGGGGTTTGCTGATCTAAATAAGATGGCACTTGAAATATCCTGAATGGGTACCTGATTTATCTATTAGAAATCAAAGAAAAATATTCGTTAGAGAATTAGGGTTTCTACTAATTCAAACAAATATAGATAGGAGATGTTCCGTCGAACAAAAAACAATACGCGAGTATTTCGTTGTCAGTTTATGACGAGTCCGATTCGAGAGGTCTTTTCATGCACGGACACTTTTATTTTTTTTTTATACCGACGGCAAAATGTAACCTTCGAAATAATAAGGTGAAAGTTAATTTTTTCCTTCGTCCGTAACAACCTAGTCTCGTCATAAACTCGGTTCTTCCGAAGGGTACATCGATAACGGAACTTTCTCCCTCGACCAGGGAAAACCCAGAAGAAGGACCGCGGCATGGCCGGACATCTACGTACTCGCGTCCGTACAGGTATCGCCCCACTCTTCCTAAACGAAACACGCTGAGAGCGTACGGAAGGGTGGTCGCCACCTTGAAGAGGCATGTTGATTGGACAATTAACATTTCGAGCGAAACCAATCAACATGTTTCTTGCGATTTCTTCAAAATTGGAGGGAGTCAAGACGACCACGTAGCGTCGAGTCGTCAGAAAGAAATTCTATTCGTACAACAGTCGTCAAAGAGGACAGTCATTCGCAACCGGTCGGCGAATACTCACTAGAGACTCGATCGCAATCAGTCGTGCGAAACGAGTCATTTAGAAAACCATTCAAATCATTCGTTGAATAGAGACATCGTTCGGTCTCAATCTGAGCATCAAGTTCGTAACTATTGTTCCCTGATTAATTTCTCGGAACAACGCGTCACGGGAACCGCGTTCCTTCGAAATAAAGGGTGAATCCGAGATTTACAATCTCGGAAACGGACAACCGCGCGGCAACTCGCGACGCGACGATACAGGAGAGCTAACGAATTTGAAACCGGAAAAGTATTTGTTACGTGGTAACAAAGGACGAATACCATCATGCATCGCACTTGTAGTTTTCTTAGAAAATGATAATTCTCATACACTTAAATTCTTGCTCGTACATGCTCGATAGATATATGTACATCTGCCGTGTTGCAGATGTAAGTCCATTGACGTTTCAAAGAGGACACCGGAAACCAAGAATTCGTAGAATAAACTATTTCAATAGCCTACTTCCAATCGTGGATGTATGCCACCAATGTATGCCACCAAGGATGCGCCGTCAGAGTTCTTACGCAAGGTACGTAAACCTTGACAAGGATTTTAACGGTCGTAACACTACGCGAAACAATAGAAGCCCCTTTTGAAGGTACGCGTGCCCCTTCCTTCGTTTCTATCTCTGATGGGGTGGAAACAAGGTCGACCAATTAGGTCAAATTTTGTGCTTCACCCCCATCAGGGCTTCGAGGCGTAAAGAGGGAAATCGCGCTTCCCTCAGGAGGAATCGTCCTCCGAAAAATCAGAATAAAACCAAAGCTCGTCTTAGAAAGAATAAAAACAATACTCGTCTTAGAAAGAACAAAAAAGAAACTCGTCTGTGATGCACGCAGAACAACTCGATCGTTCTTGTTTATACTCGATCAGCTTCCTTCTGCAGCTCGTTTGCGAAACTGATTAAGTCGCCGAACGATTAAGTTGCCCGGCGAAGTGGACGTCTCCCTCGTGGACCACCGAAAAGTCGCACGAGTCAGGAAACTCCACCTTTCACGGCGTTACTCCGACAACCGAGTCGAAAAAAGGACGCATCTCGCAACAGTCTTTTTTTCAAAGGTACAATAAATGCTATCAAAAGTACTGAACGAATGATAAAGAAATGTACATCTATCTCACAAAGGAAACGTTCACGATGATACATATATCTGTGGGAAATGATAATAAATATAGGCATAAATGTAATGTTCACGAAAAATATCTATGCAACATACATGTTGGAATAAGTTATAGAGGGGATAGGTTACCCTCTCTTCTCAAAACCTTTGCTTGATACCTGTTTGTCTTCCCTTCAACATCGATACGTCATATTCGTACTTATTCACGCTTACATTCACTTACATATTATTGCGTTCGTTCTCTCATACATTCAGTAAGCGAAAGTATTTGTACGAACTGTAAAAATTAATAATAAATATTTTTATTCTTGATTGTACATTTGTTTGTGTTATTCAAAAAAAGTACCAAGTAACAATTATAAATGTCTAAGAAATAAGAATCTTGTACCAACGCCAATCATAATAATTATTACGGGACCGAACGGACTCAAACATTGTCTCCGATTTAGTCGACCTTCCGAGGGTTAAACATACATGTAGCCATAACAAGTGTACTCAAAGTGATTCCCAAAACACATCTTCATAAATCTATTCATTCATTGGTTTATTGTGTCTAGTGTTGCACTAACGCCAAAGGAACGTATTTCGAATAAAATTAACGTTTTTTACAAATATGATCAATATTTAAATTAACATATTGACAAACCCGTTATTTTTTGTTTTTTTTGCAGACTATGTCCGTTCAAATATATTAAGCACAAAATATCATATACTTTCCTAATTGCCCAGTGCTTTTATACGCCTTCGTCTGTCCAGAGGTGTATCTTAATAAAAATTGAAAAAAAGTGGGAAAAATGTTCTGTCCAATGAAAAAGGTTAGAAAAATTTAGGAGTGGTCGTAGTCCCGTCGTGCCATTTGTGTATCAAATGCAAGTAATGGTACGTGTTGGATGAAAATAGTATGAAAATTTAGTATGTCCAAGTCGTCCTACTGTTTGTCCACGTCTTACAATTAGTCAGTCTTTGGTCCGAAGAATAAGAATACGATACGTCTGTCGCCAGGCGACCATACATTTTCCTGCATTCCGCCAAGGCCAGTGCGAGTCTGGCTACGGTCAGTTCACGCATCTGGCAGCCAGATTCGTACGGGTCAGGGTTTTTCCTGACCGGGCTATCTCCCGGAATTTTGCGCGCCTTCTTTTACGCGCGCTTTCTCTCGCGCGCTTGTCCTCCCGCGCTTTTCGGCAGCACGGCTTGCTTCCTGTCCTTGTCTAAGGACAGATCAATTTAAATCCTAGCCCCGTAGGGGCATTGGATGTGCTACCTCGGCTCGATGGCCAAACGCTAAACTATTCCACCGTTTCTAGTTTGGCCACTGCCCCGAAAATGGCGATGGAAAAATCCAGCAGCGCCACTGTGCGTTTCTAGTGGATCCGAGCCCTTTAGTTACGGCCTAGAGTGTGGAGACTGGGGGTACCCCATGTCCGCCACACGCCAGTCCGCATCCACGGTGAACCACTGGAAGGCGGGCTCGTTCAATGCACGCAAGCATCGCGCTCTGACCCTGATGGAACGTTGGGATTGGGGTTAGGTGTTAGGAGTTAGGAGTTCCACGTCACTAATACGATGACGAGGCATTTAGCTACCTTTATTTATAGTCTTGCGACTTCCTTAGTATGTTCCATGTTCGATTCCCTTCCGGGATAACGAAATACGATTTGAACGCTTAACACGTTTAAACGTAAAAACGTTTAAACTGGTGCACTACTCTATCTATCGAATCCCTTCACGTACAGGGATTCCTCGCAGAACCCAGCGAAAGCAGAAAAGGCCTCAGCCGACGACACCATGTACGGTGCCGCCTCTGGCCAGTTCCACTTGCCAGGTGGAATCAAGTCCCGCAGAGAGAATCTCTGCGGGTCGTACAGTGGGCATCCAAGGATAAAATGGCCCACGTTGTCCGCCACACTGCCGCAGAAACAAGCCTCGTCGTCGACAATGCCGTACGCCAATAGACGTGAATGGAAGTTGCTGTGACCTGTGATAGCCTTTGTCGTGAAGTGATTTGGCCTCATCCAGTTCGCTGCCAATCGCTTCCGTATCCCACTGTAGAACGAGTGTGTTATGCGGCCCTTGTGGGAAGAAGTCCACGAGGATTGCCACATGTCCAACGCCTCCTCTCTTACGCGTGAAGCCGCGTCTTCCGACGTTCTATCTATTCTGGTTTGCCCCATCTGGGCGTCCTACCCGTTCCTTATGGCGTAAAGCGCCCTGCGCTGCTGGAGCAAAATATCGATCGGGACGGCACCAGCCACTACGCAGAGGGCCTCCCACGACGCACGCCGGTAAGCCGACGTCATCGCGACCAGGACCCGGCGCTGCATGAATCTCAGTTTGTCCAGGTCTTTCACGACGCAGAGGTCGGACCACCCCGAGGCAGGGTACGTCACTACCGGGAGTGCCACGCCCCTGTAGATCGCAGAGAGAGCTCCGAACCGAAGCCCCCATCGACATCTCGCCAGCCGTGCTAGTTTACCGAACAGCGACCCAACCTTGTCGCTCAGGTACTGGCAATGGGTGCGTGTACCCATGCCACTGTCTATGTAAACGCCCAGATACTTAACCGCGTTTCTAAATCTAATGTTCGTACCTCCCATTCGTATGGTTGGCGGTCTACTCGTAAGGTCCATCTTTGAAGAGCGGATGGCCTTTCGCTTCCTATCGGGTCGATCTCCTCCCCGTCTTCCTATTCTTTTCCTTCCGATCCAGCCGCTCCGTAAGACAATAGCCTCGGACTTGCGGACTGAGATCTGCAATTTGGCCTCTTTGCACCAGTTAGAAACGATATCAGCAACACGCTGACCCTCTGTCTCCAACTCGCGCCTCGTGCTGCCGCCAATCAGAACCAGTAGGTCGTCCGCATAGGCGACAAACCTGTCTCCTATCGACGCCTCTAGTCTCCTGAGGAGCTCGTCGAACATGAGGTTCCAGCAAGCGGGACCGAGGACGGAGCCCTGAGGGCACCCCCTGGTTGCCTGCTTGGATACCTCTGTATTGCCAATTTTGAGGCTTACCCTGCGGTCGCCGAGGTAACTGTTCATTACCTCGAAAACGTTCCGCGGGCAGCATCTTACCTTAAGGACCTCTAGAACTAGTGGCCACCAGACGTTGTCAAATGCGCCTGAGATATCGAAGAGCAGCGCTACAATGTGACGATGCGCGGAGGCATCAACCATGCGCCTAAGCTCGACGATTGCATCCTCCGTCGAGCTTTCTGGAGTGAATCCGTACTGCCGTGGGGAGACGCGCCCAGGTGCCAGACAAGTCTGGCTGATACGCTTCTTGAGAAGCTTTTCTAGAAGTTTTCCTACTACGGAGAGGAGACAAATGGGTCTGTAACTTTTCGAATCCTTCTCATCTTTGCCCTCTTTGAGGAGGGTTCTGAGGGAGCCCTCCTTCCAAGTTGAGGGAAAGATACCCCACCGAAGGCATCCGTTGAAGAGCCGTACCAGCTGACCGGGTATCTCTTTACAGGCCACCTTTAGCGCACGAACCTCGATGTGGTCCGGCCCGGGTGCCTTGTTGTCCTTGAAGGACCTAACGGCCTCCACGACTTCCGCCTCCGTGAAGGGAGCAGCGTTCGTGGTGCTAGCCTTGTCTAAGGACAGGAGCATATAACCCAGGACACCGGCGGAACGCAAGGGACAAACAGTGAGAATCAACCATCGGCAGGACGTTACGCTATCCAACGGCACATTACCGAATAGTTGGCCGTGTGGTGACCACTACGCTTGCACGCAAAAATCGCAAGTAGTTCCTCCGCGACGGAAATAAGAGGTGTGGAGGAAAGTTCCGAGTAGCGTTTTACTCACCCTTACCTACTCCTTACCTATCCCCTCACGTCAATTGCTACTGAGCAGAAGAGGCCAAGCACTTAAAAACCAATTAAGCGTTTGGCGTTTCTGCTGACTGTAAAGTTAATAAAATGATGAATGTAAAAATATTTAAATCTTCAAAAATAACAGATGTATCGACCGTATCATACACTTAGGATAATCTATTGCCCTCAACACCAGGTTTATGACACGGATATATCTTTGCTATTTTTCAGATTAAGATTTTCAATACGTATCTTAGTGTTTCTTTCGTTAATTTAATTTTATTGTCAAGAAGGCTCTAAATTTCCTAATAGAGGTAGAGTATTTGGAGTTTCTTCCTGTACCGCAACAGCCATTGAGGTAATATAAACTCGCATCATCACGAGTGATCGGTCCTTTTACACTGGACTTTGCCATGAACCTAATAAAGTGTATTAAAATAAACATCCTCACTTCCTAAAGGCGGCAAATTGGCGATAGACATTGACCAAGACCTTAATTTTTATTGGGAGTTCTGATCTTTTACCTAATTTCTTAACCCACGTAAAAGGCCGATATTCGAACCCTTTGGAATAGGATTGAAGGTAGAAAAACTGACAGAAATAAGGACGTCGGGTGTTAGAACAGAACAGAATATTTAGAACAAGTCGAAGATTCATGCAGAATAAATATAAATTCGCAGGATGTCAGTAGCGAAATGGAGTCAAACATCAGTTGAAATCGACAGAGAAGTAATAGGTTCAGACGAACAGACAGTCATTAAATAATTCCAAATTTGAGACTTTCATATCAAAATTATACATTACGAGTAGCAACACTCGCGTAAATCAAAATGGTAATACCTGTTGAATCGCGCTGTATATAAGTATTTTTAATTTACATTAATAGAAATTATATTGAAAGAAAATCAAAGATACATTTTTTAATACCATATAAACGAAGAGTGCTCAAGCTCCGTAATCGTAAGTCCTATCGAGTGACATGAACTTTCAATTTTCAAATGAAAATTGAATCTTTCTAGTTCATTGTTACGTACGCGTTCTACCCGAAGCGTATGGCGCCGAATGTTTAGTCTAGCACGCAACCCCCGGTAGTCGCCAAGCCGAAGGATGTGCTCGCATTCCATTCCTACGGAAATCTAACGTTCCCCACCACCAAAAATCTTAGTTTTTCGGTGTATAAAAGGGCATGATTATCGACATTCGGGGGCAGTCTCTAATTCAGCTTCTGAACATAACGTTACTCTGTCCGTCAGAGTATTGATACGAGCAAGATCCGAGTTCCAGTCCCCCTCGAGCATTCTAACGTCGCGTACGTATTTCGTAAGTGTCAATCAAATAATACTGTCTACGACTCCTCCGCGTTCTCACCGCGTAAAGTCAAGAAGGAAGATTCTTGCCGAGTCAAGAATCGACTAACTATAAATATTGTATTGAATCAGCCCTTGTAATTATAATAGAATATAGTAATATAGAGCCATACTCGTGTCTATATTCAATTAAACCTATCCTGAATAGTATAGTAACGTACCAGCTAACCCCACGACAGATATACCTTTACCGCTCGAGGTATATCAACAACTACGACTCGCGTATACCAAATACCTTGATATTCAGTGGCACACGGCGTTAACTATACGTTAAATGGTCCATCTCCTTCGGCTACCTTCGTTAACCATACGTTGGCATGTCCGTGCCTTCCTATCTCACCTACGACACACTGTCCGGTAGCACGCGGCGTTAACCATACGCCGAATAATCCATCTCCTTCGGCTACCTTCGTTAACCATACGTTGGCTAGTCCGAGCCCTCCTGTCTTATACCAAACACCTTCATATCCGGTGGCACACGGTGTTAACTATACGCTAGTGGACTATCTCCTTCGGCCACCTTCGTTAACCATACGTTAGCATGTCCGAGCCCTCCTATCTATACCCACGTCTACCGCGAATCGGGAAACACGCGCTTTTATATTAGGACCAAACCTGAACGACGTCACGAGGCTGGTGATAACGGTCGAATTCCGCAAGCACCTAACAACTTACTGACGACCGTTCGGAACGCGAGCCTTAACCCTTAACATCATAATTAAAAATGAGTAGAAATTAGAATAAGTGAGATTGTATGGATTATTATAAATGTGAATGCGATGTATTTTGTGTTCGATATAGATATAACAATGCAATTAAAATTGAACGATCCCTTGACGAATAAATTCTTGTGTTCTAAGTATTGGTAGACGAGTGATGGGTTAACTTGCCATCCACAGTTAACAAGTTGGATGTGCAACTGTGTTTATTCCGTTAAATTCCAAACATACTTTCCAACAATCTGCTTAATATAATTCCACGGAAACCAGATAATAACTAGTAATTTTAAACTAAAAATTAAAAATTATAATTCATAAATGAAAATTATAAACGAAAAGTATAAATTAAGTAATTTCATCGGAAATGTAAAGTGAGGTTCGATTAAAATTCGGTAATCAAATAGAATAATTGCGATATAATTTTATATTTCACTAATATTCCATTATAAACACTAAATTTCAAATAACAATTGCGATATAATTTTATATTTCACTAATATTCCATTATAAACACTAAATTTCAAATAACAAGAAAAAGAACAAAACTATAAAGGCGTACAAAATAAACGAAAGAATCATATATGTATTTCAATGATTAAACTAATTTCACTTTTAATTTTAATAAATTAATTTGTTTTAAATCTTTAAACCTTTCTGAACATGTACAAAACAAATTATTCAACAAACTTATGCAAAACAGATCATTTAACCAAATTTTATAACATAAGTTGATTATTTTTATCAACATAAGTTAATAATATTTTACACACCTCCTAATGAGAGAATTTTTCGAAATTAGACTTTCAAGTGGAATGCATTTTTTCAAATGAAAAAAAAAAGGAAGAAAATACACGTGCTCAAGCTGGATGTACGGAATACATACACGGGTGCCTTTTTATTCTAATGAACGAATTTTAACGAACCGTAACGAAGAAGCCGGAGTACAAATGAATGAAAAAATAATTACTTTATTCTTTTTTGTCGTGCATTTAAAACGCACGTACAAGACGAAATTCTCGCGTGGTAGTGGAGTAAATCATCGTTATACTCTGGAACTCACATTTCGACTATTCACCTCGAGTTCCGTTTATACGAAGCGTCGCATCATTGCAAGCAGATTTCGACGAATAAAATTCACATTCTGAAATTCTCTGAGCTTATCACTTATGCATGAACTATTCGTGAAATTGTCGAACTCATATAGAATATCGTAATTTATAATATATCTAACTTTCTTCTTTTTTTATTGTATAGTAGAAATATACACAGTTTCCAAGGTTTAATGGCCAAACTTCGTCAGTGCATTCTGTGGGTGTTAGGTTTTCTTAGTAACGGTTTATGGCACGATCGCACCAACAGGCTGTTTTTGTGTTTAGGATTTAATTTATTATTTTTATGCTTTAACGTCCATCCTAGCGAAGGCCGGTAGAATTACTTAATTAGGGTTTTTCGCCATTCGTGCCTTTCACGCTCAATAGCTTAAGAACATGCCATAAACCACAGGTTTCCGAAAGGTACATTTGTCTGTAACGATCCGCTAGCCGATGAGTCACCCGGAGGAATTTCCCGAATTATTATAAACATTTGGCTACCCCTTAGAATCATCTCCCACTCCACCAGGGTAAAGCGCGCTAAGGGCGCACTGGAAGGAGTTGGCGAGAAAATTAGGCACGCTGATTGGCGATGAATATTAGAAAATATTCACCAATCAGCGTGCTTTTAATCCAACACTTCCGAGGGCTAAGACGAGCATTCGAAAGACGACCTGTTCAGAAAAAGTCACCGTATCGAAATCATCTATCAGTAAAGGCGAACACTTAGTCTTATAGAAAATAAATTTCACAAAGTTAGAAAGGCAACAAGCATTTGTCAATTTATCAGTCGGCTCAGTACGACAGAACACACGAGCTAAATCAAATACATACTGACATATATATATAATCAAATTGAAATAAAAAAAGGTCAGGTCGAAAGGGTTGAAAAGTTAGATGGCTATATGTGAGAAATGACCAACTAAATTATTACTAATATTATTTTTTATATTTTTTCATTTATAAATCTAATTTTTGTTGATCATCTTGTAAAAAAGTAATTGAAGTTTATATAAAAATCAATTTTGGTGTTACAATTTCTTTAGTTCTCATTTAAATGTGTTCCGAAAAAATTAATGCCATCTCCCCCGGATTTATCCTATAAAATGCCAGTTGTAAATGGACTGAATACGTGTAAAAACCAATTGAAAGTCATTGAAACCGCACACCAATCTATAAATACGTCATCAAACATTTATGTACTAATTTTAGCCGATGTCATAATCCCCGTATGCAGGAGAAAAGTATACCGGATGCAGAAATACTATCACTCTTAACGTTCACTAACTCACAGTCAATCACTAGATTATGAGAACTCATGCTGATGGTGGTTCCTCTTCGAAAACGATTCAACCGTGGGAGTTCCTACTTAATCGAACATCACTGTAATCAGACTGACGCCACACCGATATCATACACAAACAATCATCAATTCATAGCTAGCCAGACCAGCTGAATGAACATTTAATCAACCATATCGTGATCTTCGTCTCAATCAATTTTGTTCCCCATTATTTGTTCTCGCCCAACTTTTCCATTGTGCGATATAAAGAACATTATCTGTAAAATTTTCTTTAATCTGAAAACCACGAATTTACGATTTCCTTTTTTAATATTTCTTCTCCTTGGTTTTTAACAATAAATTATTATATATTGAAAATAGAAACGATATAAATCCATTAAGTCTCAAGTAGAGAAATAAGGCATTCTTTATACATATAATTATTTATATATAATTATTATATATAATTATTTATATATGTATAATATTATTATTATATAATATTATATTATATATTATTATTTATATATAATCATATTAAAAGTCATTATAATTTCCTACAATTATATCGATACAATGTCAATAGTTTTAAAGGAAAATATCTGAAACCTGTCATTTTGACGGACTTGGTAGTTCTAGTGTTAATTTCGTTACATGATTGTAATAACGATAGTAATATTGAAAAATTTAGAAGTATTAACGTTTGCTTGAATTATGTATTCTTACGGATTTTGGAATCGTAGGTCACCGGTGACTTCAGTGGCAGTCAACGTGTCAAAAAAGTGTCTGTACTTACTTCGGTTATAGCTGTTCAAGTCAATCGACAAATGCAGCAACGCGATGGAATTATGCACGCGGTGTGAATTTAATTTTTTATAATTATCAATCGTGGAGATACGCAAAATAATTGGACACTTTCAGCTGCAATATTTAATTCCTCTTTATTAAATATAAACCACGCGCTATAATGAGGAGAATTACTATCCGTTTTGAAATTTATTCATAACATTATTTCGGTATGGAAACTAAGAAATCTTTCTCCAGCCGCACAGAACAATATAGAAAACTGTCACATGCGAAATGCAAATCAAAGTAATCGTATTGTACGCAAAAATAAATATCAGCGAAAACTTAAAAGCGTTTCATGCAAATAAATGCAATGGCAAGAATACAAAACGGCGTACGTGGCAGAATCCAACGCGTAATAATTTGTTAATCGCTTTATTCAAGAACAATGTATAATTCTGATGCTTTATCATACGAGGATCGATAAAGAATGTTGCACACTCATTGGGTGAAATTATGAGCAAACCATACTAGTAGAATTTATTTTGAAATACAAACGTAATTATGTAAACTGTAATTTATCAAATGGAATGAATATTGACTTAAATAAATAGTTGCTTTTGTTAATAAATTTGTTTTTCATACAAAACAAAGCGTTAAAACAACTAGAAGAGAGGAGAATAATTTGTCGATAGTTTCCTGTAGTAGACTGCAAAACATATGCTTTGAAAAGAAGATAAATAATATAAGAATAATCAGCGATATGTTGAAATCATATAATAGCAATACAAATCATCAATGATCATATAAATTAATGATAATCACGATAATAATAATCGTATATGAAACTTATCCCACGCAGAATTGAAAGCGTGAAATGTATTATAAAAAGAATGTATTACAAATATATAGAAAAATGATTACAGAAACAAAGAAAAAAAAATTGATATTCAGTATGCCATGATATGTTTATTCAATAATATCAGAAGAACCTAAATATCTTGAAACAGTGAACTAATCACGTTATAATTATTATTTGAATTTTCTACCTAAAAATTTCCAGTATAAAATTCAATATAAAATCCATTGTAAAATTATATTAGTTTTTAATAACATATACAACATGATAATGAAAAATATTCATAGTCCATAATGAACTTCTAAAAACACACCTAAATATTTTCCATTACCACGAGCACTTTTCAATTATTAATGATTATTATACTAGTAAAATTTAATGAATATTCAATGAAAATTTTCTGCACAACAATAAAGTTCGATTATTTCTTGTTTCAATAGTTGAGTGTCAGAAATGATAACTTTTAAGATCTGTATAAGTGATATTTCACTCATTTCCGCTTTAGGCTTACAATAATTTTATTATATTATACAGTTATTTTATTATATAAATAAATAATTTTATCATATTATATTATTACATTATATTTGACAATTACCATGACTCTAAATTGTTACTGAAACACAAGATTGTGTGCAAAATAAGAAAACCATCTCACAAAAACCACTTGTGACCAAAATATCGTGTCGTTTAAGAAAATGTTAGCAACAAACGGATGAAAATAGTGTATTCAGGTCGCACAATTCTCGTCTTTAATTGTCACACTTTGCAATATACTCGATGTGAAACTTAATGAACAAAATCGAAACTTTGTTAAAGTGATATAAGAATTATTTATTTGCTAACGAAGATTAACTAGACTAAGATAATTGACTAAGGTATTGTGTATGACTCTAATGAACGTCTCTGTTTATAAAACCTTTATAGCAATTCTTGTAGAATCCTCGCTATCGCTCGGGGTCTTAGCTTTCATAAGCTAGGTTACTTTACTATTGGTTAGTTTGCTGTGTGTGGGGTGAGTATACATTTTCCAATTTGTCTGCGTTTGAGAGTGAGGTATCGGTTCTTCCAAGGGAAGGGGTTGTGGTTAAAAATTACACATTAAATTTTTGAGATCCCGAAGATCCTCAGTCTTGCCTAGTAATAAATTAATATTTCGCTCTCGGTTCCCTCTACGGAGGGTATAATTACGGTACCTCGGCCTAACGGACAAATGTGACTAACTAATTTTATAACGATAATCCGCTATACCGAAGATTCGTCACGTTTGTATTGCAGCATGGTATAAATCCAAGTTTTTCACGGATTTCGGCATGTAACTGGAGTCAGTTCATCAAATCACCCTCGATGAAATTTTTATCATAATTGACATAAATCTGCAAATACATTTTCTAAATTTTCATTACAGACTGGGATAAAAAAGTTGTACAAAGCGACTTTTACTATTTTCTTCACAGTTTCGGTAATTGTAATTCAGACACGACTGTATGAATTTAATGCGCTATCTAGTGACTGTTTGATCGCCTGAACTTTTCATTTAATACAATTTAATTCACGTATTTTAGACCTATTTCGCAACGATGCTCTTGACTTTATAATTTGCCTTTTCTCGTTTCTGAATACTTCAATACTGTTACTAATGCCTTGCTAATAATAATGCCGTCGTACATTCAATCTTCATACTTTATGCCCTCGGCCCCACTCCTAAAGGGTCAGATCATCGGTCCCTTGCGGGGGTTGAATCGTTGGGTGGGAAACTGAGACTTCCAATGAAAATTAAGGTCTTGACCAATGCCCGTTACCCATTTTCCGCGTCTAGAGAATGGGGGGGGGGCTGGATTGCGGACCCGTCATTGACAAGGAATGTTCGCGAACGGTCCGGCTTCGATTTTGATGAAACTTTGTACGCTTATAAAGCAGCCAAAAATAATCGACACGTATTTTTTTTTAGCTGCGGTAACTCGAGTTTAAGGGGTGAAACCACCCCTTGAAGTTTTGGCTCGAAACGGCTATCTCGAAAACGAAAAGACATACGAAAAAATTGTTAATGGGCGAGGTTAATGGTTTCTTATGTACAATAACATGGTGTTAAACAATTTAACAAAATACAGTTTGTTTATAACAAAAAAAATTTATTAACTTAATTTTTCATTTTATTGAAATTTTCATAATGACAAAAAATGACGAGCATTTTATTCCAAATCTATTAGTATATAACATTTTAAAATTGCCTCTTACACTTTTGCAGATTGTGATGATTTACATCTTGCGTGCACATCCACTATGGTGGTAGCCGTTCTAACTTTGATTTTAATGAAGCATTGTAGGCTTGCACTACATTATACCGTAACAAGTAACAAGTAACAAGTAACAATGACAGTAACAAGTTTCTTAACAGCAATGAAAAGATTAATTGTTTTTATTATTCACCTATGACATCGTGACAAAGGTGGAGCGATTTATAAATTATAAATACATACAGTGTGTATAGTAATTATTCTATATAGTTTCGACAATAGTGGTACTCATCGAAAAAATGTTTGAGACATAAAGATTTCTTACACCATGCGCATTTAATTATTGCCACGTCACCGCAAATATGGCATCTTGGTTCATTTTCAACAGAATAGCAGTACTCAACAGGATTCTGGAATGCATTTGGTTTTTCATCTATATATCCGGATTTATACCACGAGTATTTAATAAAATTTTGGAACCTTGGCGATGAAAATTGATTGTGAACCAGAGATTGAAGTTTGATTATATTATTCCTAGCGTGGAGATTAATGTCGTGATTTAAAATGAGAACTATATCGGAAAATCGGCGGACAAAATTTTTCCAAGTGCGGAAACCGTAAACATCCAGTGATTGAACATTCTTTGTTCCACCTTTTGATATTATAAAAAGTTTTACGTTTTTACCCTCGGGAGTAATTTCGTTCACTGTTTTCTTACAGTGACCACTCCAGGAATCAAGAATTAAAACTGTTGTGGGCCCAGTATTTGCGAAGTAAATCTCTCTTAACCAGGTCTTGAAATGGTCCGTAGTTAATTTTCCTGACTTTGAAGCTGCAAGATATACATTGTCAGGGCGAAATAAATGTTGTTCCACAATCAGCCCGAAATGTCCTGTACTCTCTTTGAGTACAATAAATAATGGTGACAGTAATTGTCCATCAGCTGAAATGGTTGGCTGGATGGTGTAACTATGAGTGGTGGATGACACTGATTTGGAATAAAATGCTCGTCATGTTTTGTCATTATGAAAATTTCAATAAAATGAAAAATTAAGTTAATAAATTTTTTTTGTTATAAACAAACTGTATTTTGTTAAATTGTTTAACACCATGTTATTGTACATAAGAAACCATTAACCTCGCCCATTAACAATTTTTTCGTATGTCTTTTCGTTTTCGAGATAGCCGTTTCGAGCCAAAACTTCAAGGGGTGGTTTCACCCCTTAAACTCGAGTTACCGCAGCTAAAAAAAAATACGTGTCGATTATTTTTGGCTGCTTTATAAGTTCACGAACATTCCTTGTGAGTTTACAGAAAAACCTAGTATAGCGGGATCGATCGCTCGCACGAACTCGACTCGAGTCAGCGCGAGTTTATGATACATCAATTGAGAATGCAAATTGAGATGCAGGAAAAAACTCAAAATCTTCTGCCTTTGTTAGGGATTTTGAAGTGTTCCTGACAATAAGGAAAAATTAACGAAGGAAACATTAAGAGAATATAAAATAGAAATTTATTGTGACTAACCCAATATAAAAGAAGTAACCGAACTTTTCAATAACACCTTGTACGTCTATACGTACAATATTTCTTTATAATTTTGTAAAAAAGTTTACTGCAAATTAAATGGTAAATAAAACTTACTACTATATAAAATGTTTCTTGCTAAATATTTTACATCACATTTTCTTCTTATTTTTACCTATAAATTAAGCTTACAGAAAGTCGCGAGAATTCCTGTATAAAGTTGTTTTGCGAATTGCATGGGAGTCAACGATAAATTTCTCTTGAAAATAATCGATACAAAGGTATTTACTTTCTTTTATTGTTTTGTTCGCGAAATACCACTTTCCGGGCTATTGTACACTGTAAAGCTCACAAAGTACCCTTGCAATAGCGATTCTTAAGGGACGAACAAAGCAAGCCGTAACGGTACTCGGTGTCGTTAGCAACATGCGCAAAATCACAAGAAATGCGCTTGATTCGAGAAAACCGAAGCAACGAGACGTTTACAGGCAGTAGGCGACTCTCTCTTTCATTTTTCCTGTTTCTCCTTGTCCAAACATCTTCCCGTCCTCTATCTCACTCAACTTTCTCATTCGGCAAGCTGACGTTTCCATTTTCGCCGTTTTACTATTTCGAACGATTATTTCGAGTAGATTGTATTATCTGGAAAAACGGTCCCCGGTACCGTTTTTACAAAAGGACCTTGTTGAAAGTTTCGCGACCATTTCTAACGCTAAGCATCGATTCCAGCGTCGAGTTTCATGTGCGTGTATATATACATATATGTATTTATCTAGTTCTATATACTTCAACAACACACTGTATACATATGTGTATAAAATACATTTGCATCCTGCAATAGCCTATGCAAATATCAAGCAAAATGGCAGTCGATTCTGTATTTATGCTTGTGAAATGATTTCCTTTCGTCACACTCCGTGCGAATTAAAACAGTTATTAAAGATTTAACTCTTCTGGAATGTATTTAACCCATTAACCCGTTACAACCCAAGTAGAAACATAAGGCATCCTTTATACATATATTTAGTTATTATTTATAAAAGCATATAAGAAAAAATATAATTGCTGTCGAACAATTCTTTGGATCATTAATCTTTATGTGTTGAAATATTGCGTTTACCCATTTTTGGGCCTCCAAGTAATTGCCATTAAATTGCCAAGAAATGTAAAAAATGCATTATAATACTACATAGAAGTTCACTTATATTATACAGGGTGGGGCATTTTAAACAGGTCACCTGAATAATTCGCTTGTTTTTGAAGATAGGAGAAAATGCATTAGACCAAACTTACTTGGTATCGGGGGGCTCATAATCTGGTATTACCAATTTTTCTGTAGGTGGAGGCGTCAAGGAGATATGAAGGTCAACTCTGTTTTTTGAAATGGAACAGTATATCTTTTTACTTATATTCTGATAGAGTGTTCCAAGGCGAATACAATGACCTATTATTAAGGTCATTCAAGGTCACTCCAGGTCAACTGCAAGAGAAAACTGATTATCTCAAAGAACTCTTCGAACACTTTTGTGTTTTCCGTAGTTGTTGGCATATCGCTTTTGTAATTAGTAACAAGAGTTACAAAACATAAACAAACATTCAATCACCATGTAAGCTTGTTTATATCCACGAATGTTATTAGTAATTTGACTACCGACTAGAATACAGTTTCGTAATATCCAATCTTAATGTTCAATTTGCAAAAATGCGTTAGACGATAGCAGAGAAAGTGCAAATGGTTCTGTTTTATGGTGAATGTTATAGAATTATAAGGGAAGCAGTACATGTGTGTGGTGAAAAATTTTCTGATCGTAATAGACCTTCAGTTTCTGTCTTCGCAATCACTATAAAGAGCTTGCTCTGTAATGGATAAAAATAAAATTTATCAGGCAGTGTCATCGGTATTGCAACGTATTAGACTATATGCCCATGTTCAAGGTCGCCATTTTGAACACTTGTAGTAGCAGTATCAAAGTATCCAAGTATTCGAAGTGTGCTTTGAGATAATCAGTTTTCTCTTGCAGTTGATCTTGAGTGAGCTTGAATGACCTTAATAATAGGTCATTGTATTCGCCTTGGAACACTCTATCAGAATGTAAGTAAAAAGATATACTGTTCCATTTCAAAAAACAGAGTTGACCTTCATATCTCCTTGACGCCTCCACCTAGAGAAAAATTGGTAATACCAGATTATGAGCCCCCCGATACCAAGTATGTTTGGTCTAATGCATTTTCTTCTATCTTCAAAAACAAGCAAGTTATTCAGGTGACCTGTTTAAAATGCCCCACCCTGTATATGAAATATTACTATACGACAGTGATACATAAAAATGTTTTCAATTATGTAAATGTGTTATAAATGCTTTAATTTCTTCAAAATTTGAAAAGTTATAGGATCTATATCAGAGAAGAAATAGTGACAAAAAATATTAAACAGTTTATTGAAACTTTCATTTGCAATTGCAATATAAGGAGACAGAAATTATCGATGAAAATTTGCTAAAAAAACATGGCGAGTGAAATGTGTTAGCGCAACATTGAGACTTAATGGGTCACTGCATTGTCGACGGGAGAGGGATATTGGCGTTTTTCACTTGTTAAACGTCGAAGATAGAAGGCACAATTTGTCGTTATATTTAGTTTTCAGTTTTCTGCTTACTTAACGTAGTCATTGTAAAATGTTCAATAAAGTTCAAGCTTCAAAGGGGACGGAATAGTTACAAATATATTGTAAACAATAACACAATTCAAAAAGTGTCAATTTAAATTTTTCTTCGCACTAATCGTCGACCACCAAGAAATTTTTTCAGTTTTGAGAACAGATGATAAATAGATATAAAAAAAATTCTCGAGAAATTAAAGAATTCCTGTAAAATATATATCATTGAAAAGCGTAAGAAAACTTTAACCAAATATTTATTCCGGCGTAATTTACATAAAACTTGTGTAAATGGAAAAACAGATATTAAATATAATTGATAAATTTATTTATTTAATGCAAAATATGTACCAGGCGAAACATTACTCTTTGGTTTTAAAACAGTTTTTGTTTTTTTAAAGCACAATGAGTTTAATGTAGTGTCAATCAATTTACTTCCCTTTTTTGTAACCAAATCTGTAGCTATAGAAAAGTGCCTGTTTATCACATAGAGCCGTGATCGTCAAATTTTTTTAAAATCTTATTGCTGCCGCCTAAACATTGTGTTACATTAGATCGTATAACAAATATAAAAGCACCAAACGTATGATCTCACTTCGGCATGCATTGTTAACATTTTTTATAAATCGTAACATATACAAGTACGTAGACATCAATAGGTTGGCCGTAGATGTATTTATACATTCGCCATTGATTAGTAACACATAATTTGAACTAATTGAAAATTCATTTCCGAAAATAAATGAAATTTATAATAGTTTTTCTAGACTTAAGCTTCTCGAGAAATTCTCAAGAAAAAATTCTCAAAAAAAGACGCTAGATCTAAAGTTAAACCCGACTGGTACACAAATATGCTATCTTACATATTATTTCTTTTAATAGTACTAAGTGACAGTAATTAACGAATAATTATCCGAAGTCCTTCAGAATAGATCTGTAAAATAATTCAAATAGAATTTCCGTGGATCAAGAGAGAAAGAAATTCATTACATATAATAAATATTAACACTATTTATTCAATATCAATTACACGTATACATATTATATTATTAATTATCTCTGACAACGTTTCAATACTTTTTGTTTATTATTAAATAAACTGCATTCTTCTCATTTTGATGGCAGGGCACATCGATATCAATTAAAACAACTTCATAATTTCCACACATTCTATTTATAGTGTTGCTTCATTGTTTCGTGTTAATCTAAAGCCGAACACTTTTCTATCAAATCGGAAAACATAAGTCATATGCTGTTTGATTGTTACCAAAAATCCTAAAAGCACCAATCAGCATGTCTAAAAGAAATTGTAATATTTCACTTCTCTTACATTCTTATTTCTTTCCTCCTTCTTTTATGTTATTTATGATCGTTTAATTTCGATATAATTCACGTTGTTTGATCACAAGGGAGAAATTATTTCGCCCCCTTTAACGCTTTGGCCAAGCATTAATTTAAAGGAGGGTTAGACTGACACAAATTGTTCAAACACTTTGAAGTTTGAGAGCGGCGGAATTTATACTGTGGAATGCCAAGTATGGGCAATGTTATGAACAAATTACAGGTACGCACGTGTGGTATTTGGAATAATTGAGCCGACCCCGCCTCTACCCTTACACCAGGAACAATACTTCGCATTGTATAAACGCTGTTTCAACTTTCTCACGTATAAAACGTCAAATAAACGTACATAATCATGCAGACATTTTTTTGTGCACGAAGGACGAAAAAATATAACAGAAGATGAAGTATTTGAATACACCAAACAGGTAACTAATTAATCAATTATAAAATCATAAAGTGACAGTTTTATAATGTACGACATAAAATTTAAAATACTCTTACATGGAGTTAATATTTTAGAGTATAAAAACTTGTAGGGGCGAATTTTTTAGGTGTGGAAAGGGTATAACCCCCAACTTTTTTTAACGGAGTTGTATATTAATTTTTCATTATTTTGATAAAAGTTATTTAGGTGAATAACTTTTATCTGAAACATTTGTGTTTTATTTTGTATTGCTAAAAAGTTATAGCAAAGAATAATTTTTTCAAGAATAATATTGGAGTAGGACAAAAATAATCAAAATGAAAAATTGTAGAATTTATAAACATTAATTAAGAAGTTTCATAAAAATGATTGAAGAGTGTAGTTTGAGTGTGATGGGTTTTATGACTGGAAACTGAGCGAATGTACAATGTACATATGTACAATTCTCAAGTATTGAATTCTGATCGATTCGAACTCGGATGACATGAAGGAAATTCTAAGAATTAACTTTAGGGTACAATTGTTAATTAATGTTTATAAATTCTACAATTTTTCACTTTGATCATTTTTATCCCACCCCAAAATTGTTCTTGAAAAAATTCATCTTCGCTATAACCTTGTAACAATGCAGAGTAAAAAACAATATTTCAGATAAAAGTTGTTAATGTTAACAACATTTATCACAATAATGAAAAATTAATACATAGTTTCATAAAAAAGAATTGGGGGTTACGCCATTTCCACCCCCAGGAAATTCACGCTTACAAATTTTAAAGTTGGTATCCCTAATAGTTTCAACGAAAACAGATTGTAACACTAGGTGAATCACCCTGGTATAGGTACTTTTAGAATAACATTATTTGAAATATTATTCCAAATAGCATGTTATTTTATTTCATAATTATTTCGTTTAGGTGTTACAATTGTGTTATATCATTTCAAGAAATTATTATGAAAATAATCATCTTCTGTCTATGATAATTTAAACCTAATCTTATATCTATAATGATAAAATAATAATAAAATAACGATATACTCATACAATAGTTTAATAGATGTACAGTAGAAAATTTATCATTATTTACCACGTAAAGAGCAGTGTCTAAATGTTCTGGAAGCTTTAAACTATATTAAAATTATGTACCTTTCAAAGCTGGTATAAGCAAAGAAACTATATATATATATATTTGTGAATGCCTGATTGAGTCCATTTATTTGAACGTGAACTCCTATTGTTTAAATGACCGCCAGTTATACGAACTGAGGCGCACACGTTTTCCGTATTCGTCTACTTTATCAGTGGCTGAATTAATCTTGGGTGATTGTTTCAACACGATGAAGCGTATAGTTAAATGCTACCCCGAACGATAGACTAAAATTCCGTATGTATTTTTCATTCTTTGTTCCACAACATGTGTGTCTATGCAAAATCGAGGTGAGCCTGTTTATATTCTGGTTTGAATAGTGGTTTCTGCATTTTTGTCTAGCTAAACCGCCTAGAACTTTTTAAAATTTGTTGCACTCGCCTCGTAGATATTGGCAAATTCTAATTCAGTGCAAAGTTGTACTGCACTTCTTAATTCTTTTGCTGTATACCTCATCAAACACGAACGCTGCCTTTTCGTCAACTTTTGATTTCCACCTTTAGGATGGTTTTTACCATAGTCTTCAGCCAAATTTATGTAATTATTTATAAGAGTGTGATCGTTTTTTCTTTTTTCTTTTTTTGGTAAGTGTACGATTAGAATATCCTGCACCTTTAAGTGAAGAATGGAATAAAATCCCTCGAGACACAATCATTCATTTAATCGAGTCAATGCCACGTCGTTGCGCAACAGTCATTATTTCTAAGGGCATGACTACCAAATATTAAAGATTACTGCTGCCTTTTTAAGTATTTGCCAGTGATTCAATTGAGTTCTGTGATTTGGAGAGGGCGTCTTTTGCTTTTTGTTAAATAAAAAATTTATTATGTTTTTTTTTATCATTATCAACAATTATTTACAGTAAAATATATTATTTTATTTAAACTTAAATTCTTTTTTTGTTCATTTCTCGTAAAATCAAAATATAAAAAGAAATCTGCTTAACCCGAAACTTTTGGTCGCCACTGTATATGTTGACTTCTATAAATTTATAGATCAATTTTAATACAAATATATCCTTCTTGAATGCAGTTAAACTTCTTTAATCGTATCTAGTTATCCACACAAAATCTAAATACAAACTAAGTGGTTTTATAGAAATTAGAAATTTTAGATTCCGTTTCACACAACGAAAAAGGTAAATGAATACAAAATTTTATAACAATTCCAAGCAAATAGTATATATAGATCTATATTTAGTATCAGCTAAATACAATTTCAGTTGATAAACAGTAGTAAAGACTGCAAGATTTTTCAAAAAATACATAAAAATGTATTATTGATAAGGAGCTTCCTACCCAAATATTTATTTTATTGTATACACAAACTTTTGTTTCTTTAATAGTACTATTATATGTTATTTATAAAATATTTTTAAAACTATTTATTTTATATATAGACTTCTGTTTTCTTTAAAAATATTATTATTATGTAATGGTTAAAGGAAAATGAATTAATTTATCATGTACAGAAACATACAATATTTATTAATATTAATATATTAACCAATATTAATTTTTATTATAATGCATACACAAAACACACATTTCGTGTGTTCTACGAACACTATAAACATGTTTTAACCATTTGTTACATTTTTCTTGGTATTTTGCAACGTAAATTATTTAAATTGAAACGACTATTGATATTCGACTGTTTATACAGACTATTTATTGTATTCGCCAGGCAAACCTTAAACATAAGACACATCCTATTGACATTTGCAAAAATCAAAATGAAACAATTGATTATTATTTTCAATAATTTTTCATTATAAGCTAGAGATATTTCATTCCTATTTGAAAGGTAAACACAGTTAACAGGTTGACAATAATTATTACTTTATTATTTAAAACTGAATCATTTATATAAACTACCTTAACAGAAAACAATTTTAGACCAGCGTGGAATGTTTTCCAACAATTTTTCTTCGATTAGATTAACGTCGAGAATATAATTCCAAACACGATCACTCGACAGTCTACCGAAAAAGGAATTCTACGCGTCAGACTACAAACGCCTTTTTCAAACTGTCGACATTAACGACCATTAATCATTTTTCCTTCGCATTATACGGAACACGGTGCTATCGGTGGTGCAAGAGGACACTGAAGGATGATGGAATCTCAAAGAAACTGGATAAGGACATCTTTCCTCCTCGGAAAGGTTATTCGCTTATTACAAAATTTCACGGAACAAAGGAGGGGTGTCTTGTCGGGTGTAAAAGACGAAATCGCATACTGTTTCTCTTGTTTTCAACTTCTCCCGAATGCGAGACGTTCTACGTGAAACTCAATAATGAAGTCCCGTCAAAAGAACGGCCGGTAGAAGGGCGAAATGGGAGCAACGAAACGTTTTTCCTCTCGCTGAAAAATATTTCCTTTTACCTTGGAGAAAAGTTTTCGCAAGGATGTTAGTAGCCACCAGTCGCGCGCGTATGCCCGAAACAACGATTTTATCTTTACTAGTTCTCGCGTTAAGTTACGATATAGTACCATACTGTTACCAGGCCAAAGCTTGGACATTATTGAAATAGGCTATTTGAAAAATAATTGTTAAGATTATATATTATCTTATCTGGCTACGTCTTATTTGAAACGATCATGTTGGCTAGAGTCACATCACCAACCGAACAATATCAACGTAAACAACAATAAAACAATCCTTTGCAGCCCTAATTCCTAAACTTAAAAGTTTCTCCCCTACCATACAACCAGTTCGATGCATTCTGATCACTTCCATTACTTTCCTTTGCTTTTCGGGTTTTTTCGCACTTCCCTCTAATTTTTCAAGCCCTTTTCCCTTACTTTCTCCTTCCATCAACTTTTCCAGCAATATCCAATCATGCATCTACATTTTCCCACTTTCTGTTTCCATTTCCATAAAAATTCATCCAATCGTATAAATTAAAACATTAATAACATATCAGCGTGTGTATAATAATTTAGCGACTTATTGTATACTTTTTGCCAAATAATTTAACGACTGTCTGGTCACCTAAAATTATTACCTATATCGATTATAATCGAACCACATTGTGCGTCGATTAAATATCGGCTGCTGAAAGCCTGAGTGTCGGTAGTCACATTATTTGTTTAGGGGCAATGGACATTCGAATGAAAATATATTAAAGCTTTATATGTTTTCACAAAAAATATACTATATCTTGACTAAATATTCGCCATATTTGCTTTAACAAAAATCAAATATCCGTCAAAACAGATAGATTGAAAATCCCGTTATAATACGGGGTCGACGTACATATATGTTAATATCTAGTATTCCAGTTATAGGAGGCTACCTAAATGAGTATCCTATACGTATATTTTTAAATTCATTGAAACGCAAACCCTTAAATATCTCGATTTGAAGATAAATGGACTTAGGCCACTTTCAAAATAAACGGCTCAAATATCTCCATTACTTGTAATATTACGAAAAATGTTTGTAGCACAATTTAAGTGATTTTCAAAAGAGAATATCGTGGGAGAACAATTTTTTGTTTACTCGTGTGTTTTTTTCAGGGTCATCGTCATTTTTCATGTAAGAAACATTTATTTTTTCTATTGCATCCTGTAGTAGGCTAAAAAATACATGTACCTACTAAAAAATATAATACCTGTATAATGATCTGCAACATCGTATAGGATGAACGCAATGTTGCAGTTAGGAAATCGAACTTTGTACAATCGTAAGGGAAAGCGGGACAATTCCAGCTACATAAGCAAGAAATACTATAAAATTTGAACAAAGTACATATTTGTTAGGTCTACGATATTAATTAATAACTTGAAATGTCTAGTTTGCATTAGTATAGCCGAGAAAGCATAAATTTATATTATAATCAAATTATAAACTTGAATTCAAAAAGGGTCATTTAACTGGTATTACTTCAATAATGAAAAAAAACAATGTTAAAAGCTGGCTGGAATTACCCCATATCTCACGTTCAGATATTTGAAGTAAATAGACTGAATTGAATTTACATATCATCAGAAACTAAATGTGAGTTTGAAAGTAGAAGCATCTCTATTTAATGAGATTAATATTAATATTTTACATCTATTTTAACTACTAATTTACCTTGTTTAAAAATCGACCACTGTTACAAAGTTACGTTATGAAATAAACACTCACAGATTTGTTTAGAACAAAAGACTGCTATAGCCGTAGAAATGATAAATATTAGTTAGCTGCAACATTAATAAATGATAGCATCATAAGACTCAAGTCAAGCGTTTATTGTTTTAATACATTATCATGCAAAAACTTACACATGCCGCCGGTATTTTCCACACGTTTGCAACTCTATATAGACAAATAGTATGCTTGAAGACAAAAAATCGAACAAATAAAAAAACAGCAGATAGAATAAATATGTCCTTGGCCATCTTTGTTTTTCAAATTTACAGTTTATTATTCATTATATATGTGAAAATCCGTGAATCTTGCCACTGGTATTTTTTACAAATCTGAAAACAAAAAACAGGACAAATTCAAAAAAAGAAAGTGGAGTAAATGTGTCCTTGATCATCTTTGATTTTTAAATTTGCATTCTATCACTCATTATTTACATGAAAATCTATTTGTGGTTTGTTCATCTAGTTGTGCGAATGAAATGACAAATATGTGATGCAGGCTGAAAAACGCTAGTTGAACGAAATCACGCAAACGTGACAGCGGCTATCAAACTGTTAAGAAATAAAAGTGCCCGGAATTATCCCACTTTCCTCTATAGCTTCTCTTGTGCGCCGTTTTACCTCGCCATAAGTGGAAAATCAATTCAATTCTCCCCTTATGACTAACGAATACTTTGTGTTTCGTAACTATAATCCGCTAGACCGAGACGTCGTCACGTAGCAAGGTCGCAACAGTAATGAAAAAAAAATCTTGTGAGATTCTTAAATATCTCTTCACATCGGTGTACATATTTCGTTGATCTACCGCGGCAAGGATTTCACCGACAGGAGACAGGTTGCAATAGCGTCGCGTAAAATAAATTCAGATACACCTGAGCGTGGCTGTTTTACTACATACATAAAATACCAATTTGCGATACGTCAGAGGAGAGAGTAAGCGAACGAAGAAAACGACGAAAGCAACGGCGGCGTCAACTTGCTCTGTGTTTCGTGCTAGCAAGCGATATTATAAATTGCATATACGAAAAACACGATACTTCTGCCTTATATTCAGGAAACAAGTTCGCGGAATTGAATGTTCTACGCGTTCCTGTGTGCGTACGACACGAAAGGATGACAGGTAAGAAAATTCATGTTCATCTGACATCTACATAATTGTGTACATGCATAGTCAAAAAGTATGAAGGCCTGCGTTGGATACTTATGCATGTCGTACATTATAATTGAAAACGCAACCAAATGCAATAAAGATGGAATCCGTCGATCTACATACTGTTGCTAAACCCTTCTGTAACCATAACACTTCTCTTTCACAATTTTTTATTTATCTATAAATCTTTGTGTCTGTAACGGACACTATATTGAGATTAATTTTATTGTCCCTCAATTTTTCGTGTTTCTTTAAAAATCCTTGTTGCGTCGTGGATTTGAACAAATGATATGTTCAAAGGTCTTGGCGCTGCGTGTGATGCTAGTTCGTTGATTGATGCCACGTATTCTGTTCCGTCCGTAACGGAACAATACATTCGGTTCCTTTTCGAACAGCGCGGTTTATGATATGATCCCGAAAACAGGTTATTTTTGAGAAGGTATTAGCCATTGTTCGACGTTCTCGAAGAAATTCGTTTTCACATACGTAAAATTAATTTTCTACTCTCAATAGTAGAAAAACGTGTCATAAAACCGAAAGTTTCCTAAAGGGGAATTCTATTCAGCGTTTCGACCGTTACAAGAACCGTTAGAATAAGACCCTGTGGAAATTCCGCACCGTTACCGAATTCACCGGCACATAGCGCGTCCGAGCAGGTACCGCCCCCCTTTTTCCGGGACAACTGCACTAAGGGCGCACTGGAAGGGTGATGCGATATCTGTCAAACACGTTGATTGGTGATTACCAACTTTCGGAGGTAACCAATCAGCGTGTTATAATTTTTAGCAGCGAGCGATCAAGCTTCTAAGAACACAGTTGTTCTCTAAACATTCGAGAAAATAATCGTCTTAAAGCAGTCGTTCTTGAGAAGTCGAGCAGTACAGTCGTTCTCTAAACATTCGTAAAAACAGTCATCTTAAAACAGTCGTTCATGAAGAATCGAGCAATAGAGGCATTCTTAGGAATTTAAGAGAGATAGTTGTTTCTCCAAAATCGTACGGAACAGTCGTTCTCTAATCATTCGAAAGAATAATCGTTCGCCACCTATTCAAGACAGTCGTCAACCATTCGAGACGATATCGTGTATCTCCTTTCAAATCACGGTCAATTATGTCAACCGTTCGTGACACAATTAAGAAATCGAGAATACGAATGCAGTATACGGGCATTCGACGGTAAAGCATTCGCTACATCGTGCTTTACCATTCGAGACAAAATAGTTGCCCAAAATTAATTTGGCAGGCAACAGTGGTGTGTGTGCATTTAAGTAGAGTTACGCTACCGAACACCCTTACAAGGACATCATCATCCGCGACGCGCACTCCGCAACATATTTACAATGTATTCACGTTTGTGAATGCTTGAATATATTTACAAAAGCTCCAATTACGTACAGTATTGTGTACACGTTCAGTTTGATCTATGTATAGATAATCGCTTTGTGTACAGTATAAGTATATGTATATATTTGTTTTTTGTATCTTTTTGGTAACTTATGTATCTTTGGTATCTATCTCTTCTTTGTATCTTATATGTATCTTTTGTTCACTCTGCGGAGTGAGCTCGTATTTATATCAAAAAGCAAAAATCGCTTTCTGCAATTCTGATAAATCATAGACAACTACAAAAGATCTTAAAACTAAAGACTCTCAAAAATTACGGTCATCCGTATCATAAAGTTGAATCCTAACGGTGCGGTTTGCGCTGCAACAAACCTATTTATGGGGGATGTAGAGTAAAGTTGTTGAGCGTTCGTACCGACTTAGTCTGTGATCGCTCTAACCGTCATAAACTCATAAACCAGCATGCAAACGGCTAGAAGTCTGGCACGCAGATTTTCAAGTTCGTGAGACCACCAGCTACGCAACCCTTAGACACGGAGCATCCACCTGGGGAACAACGTCCAGCCGCCGCCGCCCCCCTGTATAACACATATATACAGAAAATTACAGACCACCACTTACAGAAAATAGAAACTAACCAATCAGAACACAAAAACTCGATGCAAAGACTAGACAGGACAGGGAAGACAGAACTCGTTCAACTTTCGAAGCAACTCGCATAGTCTTTAACATATACGCAACACGATTAGAACTCGCATAGTCTACATCACTTAAAAACTCACTCATCTTTCTTATAAATTAAACACTTGTAACGTACTCAACTTTAGTGAACTTTCTCGATATTAATTCATCGGGAAAGTGCAACGCGAAATATACTACAAAATTTTCGTGCCACACCAGTTGTCTAATATGAGATCTCAGATTATCTCCGTTACAGAACTCTTGAATATGGTGATACTGTTTTATTTCGTAACTAACCATGTATCAATTGTATTGTCCACACGTTAACGTTGAAATTAAATCCTATTGTAAAATGTGTATTTTTAGGTTTCTTGGAGAACTTTTTTTACAAAAGAAAAGAACTATAACATTCTTTGTAATCAAAATTTGACGACGTACATATTTCATTAACATTTGCAAATCTTTTTATCGAAAAAAGAAATTAAAATTGCTTGCATTACATGCCCTTGTACACACAATTGCTTAAAACAAATTTCATCTCATGGCGTCCGAGATTCCGGTCCTTCTGCTAATCTAAAATGAAAAGGCCAAGAAGATTCTTAATTAGGATGAATTTGACTAGTCGGTACTAAAACAAAAGAAAAAGATCAATAATTTAAGAAGTGGCGACACTTTGAAGTTTGATTGTCAATTTTTTCCTGTTAGAGTGTAAACTATGTAATTTCTAATAGAAAAAGATTAAAATGTCATTTGTTATTTTACTATTTTATTCATCTTTGTCACATTCTCGATTGTACGAATAATTTTATGATTTATTAGATACGTTTGTCAGTCTTTTCGATTTGGCCGTCAATTCTTTAATAGACAATGATATTTTTCTTAATTTATTGCAAAATAATCCCGGAATTGAAGAAGATGGAATTGTAGAGAAAGTTAATGTCGACAGATCGATGTTTCACATGCTAAATTATTTTCTGTATTTTAATACAAAATTGGGCACGAACTTTTGCACTGACCTTATATATACTATTTTATTTTCTGATATTATTACTATTATTTTCCTGATGCTGATGTGCATATAGGCAAATCACTTCTTTTAAAATAAAGAAAAAAAATTTATTATATTTCGTGTTCTGAGATATACTATATTTCCCCATCAGTTAATTTCATAGTAATAAATATAGATAATGTCCCTTATGAATAGACTGTGGATTTTTATGCAAATTCATGTTTTGGGAAAATAGTCAAAAAAACAGAACTTCGGTAGAAAATTATTTCATCTACCAAATATTATAAAGAGCACTATAATTTGTATATTCTGTATATTTTTTCATATTATGTGCGTTATGTGCAATTTTTCACCTTTAAATTTCAACGAGAGAGAAAAGGGAGAAAAGTAAACTATAATTTTAACAAATTCAGCCTTTATCTATCTATAATCCTAAATTTAGATCAACTTTTGTTCGAACACTCAATGTCCAACTAGTTACGAAAAGGTTAAACTCGAATCTTTTCTGACAATTATAACAACGTGACATAATTTTTAAGGAATTTCAAAGACAGGAAGCAAGGTAATATTTTTACTCATTATCGAGCAATGTATCAAACTAGCAAAGATTAATTTAATTCGGTAACATTGTTCAGCCTTTATTGAAGGTAAAGTTGTTAGCTTTCGAAATAAAAGAAAACATTCGATCCATTTTTCTTGTTCCTTTCGAACGACGAATATTTTAAGCACCGGTGAAATTGCGTTTCAAAAGCGACGAAACCAAGATGCTCTTCAAAAATCATCCACTGTGCTCCTATCGTAAAAACTGTGATAAAATGTATTTCAGAAGTTTGTGCTTTCTTTAATTACGGTACAGTATTGGTACACCAGCCGCGGAAAACAGTATTCAAACGTTCTTAATTAATCAACCACTTACAAAACTGTGACAAACTAAGTGGAATTAACTATATTTTGGAAATTGGCTTTCTGAACAGAGATTATCGAAGCATAAAATATAATTAATTCTTTGTATATGCAAGTGTATGTGTTGCATCTCCACTGATACCTTTTCTTTTTTATACTGAAGAAACAAATTTGCAAGCATAAAATAATTTAAATGTACCTTGACAAATTTCACGAAATAAAACTGAATATTGAACTTCTCCATTTAAAATTGCAACGTATGTATATACAGTGATGAATGAAAGTACTGACACAGAAGGTATTTCCGTATAGAATATTAAATAATTCTGAAAAACGCGGTTTCTTGTTTTATTCTTTCTCGAAATGTAAGTTTGGAGACTAAAGTTTAAATATATTACAAGTTATAAAAGATTTATAACAAAGAAAAATAATAAAGACCACATCAAAATAGGACACACTCTATATTATTAATATCTTTAACCCTTCGCACTCCACTGGCACCATTGCAGAAACAAATTTTATTCATATTAAAATAAAGTAAATTAATAAAATAAATTCAAGAACGTGCATATTTTTTTTCGGTCCCAAGCGATAAACATACAGTGACTGAATGTATGAAATAACAGCTATTCCTTCACGGTAAGAGCTGCAGTGTTTCTGTCAGATCAATTGCATCCGCCGCAGGGTTAATCACAAATTCGCTGTGAAAATCGAGGTTTGCTTCTGCAACGTACGAAATGATATACGAATTCTAGGGGAAGAAATAGCTCCTCGTATCAAACAACCGAAAACAAATCTAAAGATTAAACTCACTGGTTGTGAAAAAAAGGAAAGAGAAAAAGAAAGAAAGATCAAAAGTAGAAAGAAATGGAAACGAATTCTAAGGCAAAGATTGAGACACGATTTCAGAAATAGATCTCAGCTGCAACTTGAGCCAAGTGCATATACGCTGGAGAAAGCGTTACAAGTTCTGGAGGGAGGGCGTGTATCTAAGATAACGGGATAGAGGAGGCCGTTTTTAACAAAACGTATGGACTCTTCTAGTCCCCCCTCTCTCTCTATCTTGCTCTCGCGTACATTACGTTCAACCAACAGTTCTAACTCCCGGCACAGGCTTGTAGCTCGCAGAGAGACGCGAAAATCGATCCCAGCGGCCTGCAAAAGGAGAGACAGACGGACGGACAGATGTACACATACGCGACACATAGAAAGAAAAGGGAGACTGAGGAGACAAGCTGCTCCTTAACGTTGTCGTCTCTCTTCCGTATAATATCGCGAAACCCCTATATCTATTCAGTTGGGACAGGGGCTAAAACCGTGCAGCTGAAGTGCACCAAAAATCTCAAAGCAATTACTTCGTTTAAGATTTCACCTTGGCAAGATTCCTGAACAGTTCATCTCATAAACCTGTTAGGCGTTTTAATTGCATTCATTAGCGGTACACCCTCCCGAGTATATATCCTTCAACCCTACTGCACTTCATTGTCCTCGTCACCCTTCTCTTCAAGTTCCTACCTATACCTAGCTTAACAGTAAATCTATCGATGATATAGCTATTTCTACCAGGGTGGGTCAAAATAACTTGTTTAAAAAAAAAAAAGAAAATGTGGATTTACATGTTTATTTGATTTATTTAACGAACATTGAGAATAAATGTAATATTTTCTAAAATAATCCTGTGTAAAATTTTCTTTACCGAAGAAAGAGCTTTTTTGTATGTAATGTATATGTATATGAACAAGTAACGTTTTACAAAATTTTACGAGTAAATATCTTCTTAGCAGTACATTTATCACAAACAAGTATATCACATTATCACAAATATCGTTCGTTCTATTATTTGTACAATATTATATTTGACATCGTTTATATCCGAGTGTAACATTTGTCGGCGTTGGTGTTTATGCACCCGAATGTATAGTAAACATGCTTGTTTGTAGAGTTATTGTACAGCGTATAAGTTTCCAAATATTTTCAGCTTTCTAAAAAGGATTGAAACTACTCTGATATTTTCCGAGAAATTTTTGAAATCCTAATGAAATCAAAATGTTAAATACATTCATATTGTAACCTAATGGTGTTAGTAAGATATAAATAAATTATATTGAGATACGATGGCGTGTTATAATACAAACATTACAATTTACTTATTTCAGTAAACGATGTATATTAATAGTAATTAATAATAAATTAACTAATGAATTCAAATAAGTTTTGTATTGCTTTATAATGGGTACTATGATGACAAAAACAGATATGCTAACACTTATGAAAATTGTGATGAATAAAATATACCACACAATTCTTTCTTCAATTTACATCTTTTCCAACAATAATTATTTGCATCTTAATCACAATGAGATTAAAATGTCTAACGATTAAAATCTTTATATTAAAAATAAGCAGAATTGCTGTTTCTACGAGTTAACGTTTAGTTTCCGTTAAATCTTTAATGTATGATCTAGATACTAAATAAAATTAATTGATTTGATGCAGACTTATTTGCTAAGCACCCTCAAACTGAACGACACAGAGACAAAGAAAGTAGTTCACTTGCTCCTTCTAATTCACATCAGAAAACCCTACTCTTATGTTTTTAGTAGTCATACTACATAACAGTCTTACGGCCAAACGTGATTAATAATTATTTTGTGTTTCACAGCAATGATCCGCTAGACCAAGATTTCGTCACGTTACGAGAACGTAACAAAAAATTAAAGAAAAAAAATATAAACGAAAAATAGAATTCATTGCAAGGGGTAACATCAGATGGAAATCACCAATAAAATGCTTACGAATCTTACGCCATAAAGTTCGCCTGACATCAATCACGGAAACAACACGATCACCCCGTAGTTTTGTTTATCCCGTGTAACTCTGCGCGATTCACTCGGGTCCGTTTCGCGTGAAAGAACGATTATTCATCGATCACGTCCAGCTGCCGCCATAACATGAAAAATACACCCCCGAACGCCTCTATCGTTTTACCGGCAACGGTGTCGTCGGGCCAAATATATCGTCGGTATCAGTCTCGAGGGCCGTCTGTCGCTGAGGGGTGCACGAACCCGAAAACATCACGCCATGCAAATTCGTCCATTGCAATCGAATTCTCAGGAATTTTCCCGGATGACCGTGCGTGGAATTAAATTTCCACTGTTCCACACCGCGAAAAAAACTTTGACACATACTCACTTCCTACACCCTTTTTTATCCCCCTCTGGTTTTTCATCTCTCAGCATGACGACGTTGCATTTTAACACGGCTGTCGTGTAGAACAAAGAACACCCCCTCCCCCCCTTCCTCTCTCTCTACACTCGCTAGATATACATTTCACGGGATCACGAAGGCTGTGTATGCACCAAGCAGAAAGACTTGAGCTACTTTGCATACCAGTGTCTGACTAGCAGAAAGATCAGTTTTCAAGCAGCGTGAAGAGAAAATGGCCGGAAGAAGGCACGAAAGAAGTAAGGAAGCAGTCTAACAATAGCTTGGAGAAAATATGGAGAAGAAGGGCAAAAATAGAGGTAAAAGGGTACGAAGGGAACTCTGCTCGGTATAAAGAAAAAAACAAAGAAGTAAAAGTTGAGTAAAAGAACACGAAAGAAACGTAGGGAAAGAAGGTAAATACGTAAGACGCAGATGCGACGAGAGGTGAAAGGGAGAAAGGTAAGAAAAGGTAAGGTAAAGGTACAGGAAAGGTAAGAAAAGAGGAAAGGAAAGATACAGCAATACGTAGAAAAGAAGAAAAAAAGAGGAGCTGAATGATGAAGCCACCTTAGACATGAGGATATCGCGAAGAACAAATTTCTACGGGCAGTCCTGTCGCGCCAGGACGCGGAAACTGTCTGGAGTTCTCTCTGTAAGCGGGTGACATATGTTGCGTATGCCATTCACGTGCAGCAGTAAAGCGACAAACTAGAAGTAGAAATTCGTCTAACCCTCATCAGAACCTTCCATGCATCTGACCCTTCACCTTCTCTCTCTTGAATTGAAACTATAATGTACACGAATAATTTTGTGCAAAATTACGAAATAGCACTGAAAACTTCTGTAAGTATCAAATCTATGAAACCTTCTATCACGCCATCATTCGTATTCTTAGCTATAATCTTCCAATACTGATGGTAGTAAGATTGTATAAAATTCTCACTTCTCCTGTTATAGTTTCTCGCTCGTTTTTTATAAATGAGTAACTATCCCCATCATGCGTAATGCAAGTATCAAGGATGCAACTACATAGGTTTTTAAAATTCATATTTTTGAAAATTTAGTAAAAAAAGAAAGTAGAACTTTGGTAAAAAATTATTCCACCTACCAAGTATTATGAACAATACTACAATTTAGATATTTTATATATTTTTTCATATTGCGTGTATTCTCTGTAATTTTGCACCTTTACATTTCCAATAAATGCATAAAAATTCGCAGTCCATGAATCACCTAAATCAATTTATATGTCAATAAAGACTATGTGTTCCAATTTAGGATCTGATCTAAGTTAGAGAACTTTCCCTTAAATTCTTCTTTTTCATTAATCTATTGCTAGATCTTTTCAATACAATACGCGATAAAAGTGGAAATATTTGGAAACAAAATTACGTAGCTATAATATCCAACTTTTCAGAATTTTACCAACACTCTCGAGCTACGAAAAGGCATACCCACTCACACAAGTACAAGAAAACAATATATTCTGAAAAATACAATAACCAACTTTTATATCTGAGAAATAAAAAAAAACATCCAATTTTGACAAATAGCAACGATATTGTACCACAATATGAAAATTTCAGATCACGTTCATCCCTGACCAAACACAAATTGAACGAATCCCGTCGGAATATTTGATCAAATCCCAAAATCAATCGGCTAAGATTTCCACCGAGAAGTTTCATTAGAAAAATTTAAAAATTAGAAAAATAGAATTTGCTTTGCACACGAGAATCTGTATCTAGCGATGGGTATTTGAATTTAAACTTCGAAACCATTCAAAATTTTAAAAAGCTGTGTAGATTCGGAATACTTGGAACATGATTCGAAGCTTCGAACTCTACAGAGAAATACTACTATTATATACGTACGACATTGTACTATTAATAAAAAATATTCACTGATACTTTTGGAACAAGAGGTCTTAAAAATGTTCGAAGTGAAATCGTAAAAATTTTCAAACTAATTTAAATGCAGTGTACAGGTTCCCTTCATGCAGTCATTCTAAAATTTTGCAGGTATGATCTTTTCACAAAGTGTTATAATTAGACTGCGGATTTTTATACATGCATAAGAAGTTTAAAGGTACAAAATTGCAAAATTGTATGTAATATAAAAAAATATGTAAAATATCTAAATTATAGTGCTTTTTATAATATCTGATAGGTGAAATAATTTTCTATCAAAGTTCAACTTTTTTTTTAATTCAATGTTGTCTGCTAATATACAAAAATAATAAAATACGGTGGATAATTAAATTATTAAAAGCCACAGTACGAAAAATACCCTTACACTTTCTGTATTTGTGAAGAAATAAATTCGCAACTACAAAGTTTTTACTCCGAATCATTTTTAATTAACAATTGTCCACTAAACCACACACGAAAAAGTTAACCTTAGTTTACGTAATTATAAGGAATACAATTAAAAATTTGGAATTAAAAATAGCTGTTTTATTTTGTCCACGATAATGTATACCATTTTAGTGTTAGAAAGTGTAGAAGAAAGTACAGACATCACAATGAAAATATCCTATTTGACGACATAATTACATTAAGTGTCAACCAAAATTATGTGCGTTAAATGTAAACGACTATAAAATAGAGGAAAAGAAATTAAACATCGTGTTGATACACCTATTTCTATCCTTTATATTTTAGAACTCGAAGCAAATGCCTACTCTCGAATGATAACAATTCTTGGGTGCTTTTAATCAAACTTGCTCGTAATTAACAAGTGTTCATCGTAAAACTCTTCGGATTTTTGCGAATTATATTTGCCTGATTTTTTAAATTACGTTCTATTGGATTTATCAACTATTATAATTCGAAATTATTCGTAAGATATATCGTTAAATATCTCACTTCGTTTTCCCCTATTATACGCCATTTTGAATCATTAGAAAATCACATTTTTGAGTGATGCATTAAGATTTGAAAGATAGATTCCTACGCGTAAAGAAACATAAACGTTTCTTTTTTATACTGACTTTATTTTTTTTTCTTCCACTTTCTTAACCCATTGAACCATAACTGGAGAAATGAAGCAACACACACGCGCGCGCGCGCACACACACACACACACACAAAATGCACTTTTTATATTATAGTAGTGCATTATAACAGTAGACACTACATAGAAACCTACTACACGAAAGTGATGCATAAAAATATTTCCATGATTTGAAAAAAATATATGCTTATCTTAGTGTTACAAATGCTTCAATTTTTTCAAACTTTGGAACATTGTAGGATCTAAGTAAAAGAAGAAATAGTGACAAAAAAAATATTAAGCAATTTTTTTGAATTTTAATTTATATTTGCAATATGAGAAAACAGAAAGTACTTTGAAAACAGAAAGGCTGTTTTTGTGCAATATTGGGACTTAACAAATTAAGCAGCTCGTTTACGACCGACTCTTCAGAGTTGCATCCACTTCCACGAACCCGCTTCTTCTTTTTCGATTGGCTAGCTGTTCATTACTAACTAATTAAGCATTTACTAATTAATTTTTATATCAATAACCACAATTGTTGACGTTGTCCTATGACCGAGACAATCAGGAACCTATACGATTTCTTATATTATGTTACTGTTCTCCTTATTTTTGACACCTTTGTTTCGATGACGAGAGCCTTTGTCTATATAATCTAATTTCTCAGTAAACACACCAGGTCAGTTAATGAGGTTTTTCGATTAGGTAACAGAAAAATTGCTACGCGTTCTAAATGTTGTACCTCTAATTAATTATAAAAAGTGCTTTGAGAACTAGAAATAACGTTGACACAAGTGCATTGTGAGGCAGGGAATTACTTTGAAAGCGATTAAATAAATTTGAATGAATGAAGTAACAGTTTACTTTTTATTAGACCAATCCCGATATTTTTTTATCATAGTAGTGTCACGGACGATATAGTCGTTTGCTGTATTAGACACGCTGACAACTTATTCTGGACTTGCAGTTTCAATGACCAACATTTTTGTTCAATGTCATTTATTTCTAACATGCGTGACATCTCAGTAATCACAAAAAGTAAATGTTTTCTGAATCAGTCTCGAAAGTCTCCTTCGAATGCTAGCATTTCAATGTATACATTTTTTGCACGGCGCACAGTGATCCAAAATCCACAAATCAAGAAAAAAATGTGAAAACTTCAATTTACAGAAAAGTTGATATCCTGGTACGTGGTATATTGGTACCAAATCTGAAATGAAAATTATTACACACAAAATGGCTAATACAAAATGAGATAATAATTCATGTTAACGGTTCGCTGACATTATACGTTAAAGTAAGGAAATACAAACCTATTAATCAAATTAAAAAAAAGAAATTGTTTTTATAACGATTTTAATAGTAGTAATAGTTCATAGCTGGAGATAATAATAAAAATAAAACAAGTGGTTTCATGATTTATAAAAAAAATATACTTCAAATTTAAATAAAATACGAAAAAGGAATATAACTGTGCATATGTAATTAATCTTATCACTAATCATTCTTTCTTTTTCTTTTTCATTCATTTTTTTTTTTTTTGAATTCGAAGAAAAATGATCATAAGGCAAATTCTCTATTTACGATTCGCCTCTTGAAACTGTATTCAAACTATGTTCGAAACATTTTCCATATGACTACAAATAAATAAAATATTTAGACGTTTGCTCTTAACAGTATACGCTGTATACACCTCGGTATTGTTTGTTAAAAATCCTTATAACATACTGATTCTATAATACAACATAATACAGTATAATATACTGATACTGTAATACAACATAGTTACACAGTTATGCTAACATATTTGTATTTCATTTTATTCGTTGGTATTTTATATAGAACAGATCACGTTAATTAATTTATTCATGAGGTTTACGTCAGTCTACGAGAGGAACTTTTTATAGTTAATTAGTAGATAAATTGGTGAATATTTAAACCCATATTAACATAGTCCGGGATTTCTGTTTAGCACGCTAAAGCAACATTAACGCGGAAGCGATCGGGAAGATAATTTTCTAAATATCTTCCATCCTGTAAACTATGAATATTCATGCGCGAATTAAGCGATGAACATAAAAGATTGACAAAGACTAATGTATTTAATAATTCATAAGAAATAAGCATTGAACTGGTGGTTGCGTGACGAAAATATCTAGTGTCACAAAAGACATGCTTAGAGTTGCTCTAAAATGAACGAAAAAAAAAAATTTAATCTCATCGGTTTAAACCGCGATAGAAATCTCCGAAACCGGATGATAATACTTAGTACCAAAACATTATAATATCGACGTTAAAACACAATGAAGCTTGTTCATCAACACGAACATCAGGCTATTGTACCTCAATGACAGAAATTGGTACAACCTCTTTCTGTTTCACGCAGTTTCCCGTATTTTATTGAGCCTACAGCGTTAGGTTTCCGTGAATGCAATGTTAAATTCTGAACAAAAACACGTGTACTTGTTATAATGGAATTTAACTCATTTCATAATTGTATTAGTTTCATATGAAATTAAGTGGATACTTATGAATATCGAAGAGAATGGAATCGATTAATATGATTAATGTCATATTACAAACATTTCAACAAAATAAATAAATTGAAAAATAAATATATATTATATTTATTTAAATGAAATAGCAATAAATAAATTGAAAATAAATATATTGAAAAATTTAGAAAAATCTTCTATTTAGTCGATCTTATCTATTTTTCAACAACAAATTTTATGTATTCTGGTGTTTCAAATTACTCAAAAGTGTTTGCGTGCAATTATGTTACTCTTATGTATTTAGAGAAAACCGGAAAAGTAAAAATAATTATGAAAAAATATCATTTATACCTATTTTCGGAGCTACTTATGCCGAACTCCAACGCCATTTTTCTCCGTGATATCAAATTTTCCGGGCGAATAGCACGCGTTTCAGTTATTAGGATGTAAAATGGTACAATTTCCAATTGTTATCTTTTTCAAACCACTTACTCACCTTGTTAATAAAGAAAAAGAAATCAATTCTTAATATTTAGAATAAAGAATCGATTCGCAAAAAATCAAACACGAGAGAATCGATTGGAAACCCAAATCTGATCTTCTAACCCAAAGAATCGATTTTCTAAAGAATCGAATCAAAACCAAGTGCCATTTTTTTATTTTTTAACTCGGTCACTTTTGCACTGCACACGTTTTGACTCGTCAATTGAATGAACGTTAGCGACATGACAGTATCGTTTTATTTTACTGCTGTTCGAACACTTTCGACGGTGCGTAAATCTGATGTGTTTCTCGTATTTAGTATTATGGTTATTGCAACCAGCCATTTTTTTATTTAATTCTTTTTTACGTGGTGTGATTTTATAGTGTTAGTGTCTTAAACCATTAAACCTCACGTAGAAAAATACAGCAAAAAATATAATTGCTACGGAACAACTTTTTTGTATCACTAATGTTTGTGTAACAAAACGTATTTTCGCAACCTTAGAGCTCCGTAGAATTACCAATAAATTTAGACACTACATAGAAACTTGACACAAACACGAAAGAATCATTAAAAAATAAAATTTGTAACAAAAATTTCCTCTCTTTAATACATCTCTTAAAATCATATAAATTATGTCAAAAATATTTTTTTTATCGCAACAACTCGAAGAGATATTTAGATAGCTTTATTTAAATGAACTACCTTGTATAAGAAGTAATCTATTATAGAATGTGCATCGAAAGGAAACTAACTAACCAAAATAACCTAACCTAACCCGGATCCAAACGGACGCAAACATAGGGTCTGCCATTCGAGGGTTAAATACTAAACTGCAATCACAATTTCTAATAACTGGAAATTCTTACCAAAGTCTGAGTTCTTTTTTGATTAAATTTTCTAAGCAGAGCAGTATTTACAGTTTAAGTCCTTATTAATTCTTTGAATGGTATGATTAAAGTAAATCAAGAAGATGAAATTTGTTTAAGGACTTTATTTTAAACGAAATTGATACACGAACGAATTAATATTTCTTAATTTAAATTCTATAACACATTTCATATAGATAAACTAGATGTAGATGATGTAATAACGCAGGGAATTATTGCCAAACTTTCAGAAAACGCAATTAAAAATGGTGTGTTAGATAACAATTGCTGATCCATCTCACTCTGATGCAGAATATTATAAATTTCATATTTCACATTTCTCTGAGTTAATCTGCATCTTAAACTTCTTAAAGTATGAGCAATAAACTTTCCGAACACGTGAAATTCATCACGTCTTTGCATTTTATTGGATAAGTGATGTATCACAGCGTGCGTTTCCGCAGCCATCCTATCTGTCTTCATTTTCACATTATTCGATTCTGATTTTAGAGGAATTCTCCTTTCTTCCATTTGTAAATCTGCTTGCCTGTCATTCTAGAAAAACATCCAAATTAATAGATTTTTAAAACAGCCTATAATATGAAAACAACTCTAGTTGTTTTCTTTTCTAGTGCTGAGGAGGAACGGCTAGAAATTGTGAGAAATTTTTACGAATGTTGGAATTTTCCTCCTTGTTGTGGCAGTTATGTGCAGAAAACAAAGATTCTACAAGTTCCAATAAAATGTATGGAAAATACTAATTGAATTATAAGGGACTTTTTAGCATTATGCTGTTAGCTATAGCGAATGCTATTTATTGCTTCAAATTTCTTAATAGAGGATGTTAGGAGAATCTATGTAAGTACAGACAGAATTTTTTTGAGATCTGCCTGAAAGAACTTCATTTACACCATTCATTTTCTTTTTTTATGCCTTTCCCTTACAACAAAATGAAACTCTACTCAAGTACAGTCGTCCCTCGATTTACGCGGATTCTCGGTTTCACTGGGTTAAGAAAAGTTAAGTAAAGAAAAACCACGTAAAAAGAGTCCATCAGTATGAAAAAACATAATTAAAAAAGAAAACCGCGATATAAGTTATAAAAAGCGTTATGTTTCATATATTTTCACAAATCAATCCTAATAAACATTCATAAAAATCATAAAAAAGATTATTCGTTGCCGTTGTCATTAGTTCTTTGTATTTCGCTGAATTAGACTATTGTTTCTTACAACGAGTAATCAGTAATCATGGAAGAGAGAAAAAGAGCCACGTAAATTGAAATCGCGTAGGAAAGATCCGTGTAAATCGAAAGATTATTTACCGCGTAAAAAGAAACTGGCGTAAATCGTGGAACAGCGGTAGGCAAATAAAAGGTTCAACAAATCAAATCTATTGTACAATAGTAAGCACAATAGAGCGAGATAAATCGTTGAAAATATGTTTAGTATCATGTCCATTGTATATGTAATATCTGACCGCTTGCGCTGGCAATTAATTGACGTACACGCGTGGGCGAACCCGTCTAAAGAAATTCGCAGCGAGCTGACATTTGAAATCACTTTTTTATCAAATTTGTTTTATTTATAGCGCGCACGTTTTATAATTTTCTGTGATTTCAAATTATGTTTATAATGTGCTTCAAGCGGTAAATTAATAGCGCCTGTATATTTGAGATTTGATGCAAGAAAAGATTACAGTTAATCCTTACACTAATTTTAATGATGTAATTTACTTTAGTCGCAATACGGACTTATAATTTTTATGGATGAACACGTGATTTTATTTTAATGTGTACTTGTATGTTGTGTTTTGATTTTTTCTCCTGGCGTTGAAACTTTATCCTTATTTGTATGTTTGTATATAGAATTTTAGAGGGGCTGAGGCACGCGGATTGGTTATTAATGGAGTCCTGAAAACAGACCAGGAAGGGGTTGTTTTTCTGATTGGTTCCTTTTTGGCTGGAGTCACCAGCAAGGTGACCGCCTACAATCCATCGCGTACCATCAGGTACCGAGGGAACTCTCAGGTGACGTCCGGGAAATTCCGCGTGCCTCGACCGTAACAAGTAATAACTTTATGAAGCGCCTTGACCTTACTAAGATATGCAAAAAATAAAATTGAAACTAGAAAAGTCATTAAGCTGAAAAAAAAAAAGAACTACATTACTTGGGTTTAAAGACGTAGAAGGTAACCGATGGTCGGTGGCTTCATAAACTTATTGTGTTACGGGTTAGCTTTGAATTTCTATTAAAAATTAATCCTAATTCTATATTCCTTTTTTTCGCACATAGGGTGGCGTTATAAAGATGTTGTTACGATGTAACAAAATTTTAGACGCAGTGTTTGCACTTAATGTATATGATGTGTATAAGTATGTATAAAATTAATATTATAATGAAACTCTTTAATCAATTAACAATTTTGTTAATAATATTAATAATTTTTTACAAAATGGTAAATTTCAAAACAATCTAGAATGTGCAATGCAACGAGACATTTTTTATAATAATAATATTCGTAATAATAGAATTACTTTATAGTGCTTTGTACTGACTTGATTATTGTTAAATGCAAATATTTAAAGTTAATAAAATGCTATAAAAACGCACTTGTATACCTTCCAAAACAAAAGTACAATAGTTGTTAACTGAACTGTGATGTTATTCTAACTTATACAAGTCGGGCCGTATACAACATAGTCTGTTGATAGAACTGCCAACTTATTTTAAACAACAAAGATCACAGGACGTGCTATGCACGTCATACCGACATTTGGAACAGGTAGCAGTCGACGTGCACAGCATATCATTCCAGCACAAGTGATTAAAATGTTATTAAAGAAACTAACGTTAATTGAACCTGAGAACATAGAAAATATAGTTTCAGCACGAGTTATTTCCATAACTTCTTGTTAATCTTCGAAAAACTATTGTCCAAAAGGAATTTTGATTTTGAAAACACTACTATTGGTGAAATAATATACATATACTTTACGAAAGGTTCTAAGAAAACCTTTATATTACACCCAGATAGGACAAAATCTTCTATATATATAAATATATATATATTTTTTTTTAATAGACAGGTTTATACACTCATCTATCAAAAGAAAAAAGAAAATTGTGAATTGTGATCATTAGTAATATTTGATAATGTACAATTTGCATTTTAAAAGTTTCAAGATGTTTAGATTTACCTTGTGAAACTTTGCAAAAAGTTTGTCTTCTTATTAAAACACGAAAATTATTATACGATGTGAACATAATTTTAACAAAATTATTGCGTTTAAAATACGTCTATAATGAAAAAGATAATTGTAAAATTAACTCTAAACTAGTTTCTCTATTTTAAATATTGTATTAATTTCATTTCTTTCCGTTGTATCTTTATACTATTAATATTATTTCTTCTTATTACACCATTATATTAAACCTCACTTATGTATCTCTGCTAAAAGACTATTACCACAATCCTGATTAGGTTTTATTTTCAATTCTAGAAATTCGTATTTTGAAGGTCGTTTCCGTGAGAAACCCGTTTTCACTGAATGCTGTGGCTCTTTTGTGACGTTTAAAAAAGAAAGTGACTTAAAGATATACTATTTTCATTTGTACGGAGTGTCTCCATCTGTACCAAATATTGCTTTCAACTCCCGATTAAACTGTCCGAGCAACATTCGGGTTTTTTTCATTATTTGGTTTGTATCGATCTCCGTATCAGCACCTATGTACTTCAGCCCACGTAACGTCCTTATGTTTGTTATGATAGCTCACAGATGTGGGATCCCATAAAATATGTTTCTCTTGCAAAAATTCTTTCTGCACTTAACGTATGTACTTTCTTGCGTTTGTTCCATTTTTTGTAATTGTAGAAAACGATATCAAGCGATAAATAAATGTTTTCTAGCAAAAATAACAGTTAAACTGAGATGACGAACCACTTGATTATAGTAGAGTGGCAAATATTTTATAACCGTATCACGTTGCTTTCATATTTGGATTAGCTGGAAATATGTTATACAGCAGCGGTTGCTAGCTGTCTGCCGTCAGCCTATGCACAACGTAAACATAAGCTAACGATTTACCTTTATCGAACTCAGAATACTACATTATAGCACCTCTTTGGATTTGTCTTAGTGCCAGCTGTTACTTTCTGAAGAAAAAAATATAGCATTCCATTTAAGAAAATTAGATTGACCTTCAGATCTCCTCTAGTACTCCACCCACAAGAAAACAATTATTGCTACATGATGTAGCCCGTCCTACCAAACAACTTTTGTACGAACACATTTTTAATAACTACAACTCCTTCCGAGATATCCTGCTGTACTCACTTAACCGGGACACCCTGTATAAAAATGTTTTACAATATTCTTTGATCTTTATGGTTAACGTATAATTTGTTACATAATACGAGAAATATTATTTAACGTAATGTTATACAAATATTTCTTTCTATCACTCTTTCGAACAAGTTTTATAACTTTTCCATATAACCTGTAATATTTTAGACGCAGCTTAATCTTTCATAGCTGTTGGTGTCTATAAACGCTTTGGAAATTTCCTCATATCCTTCTGTTCCCGCCCTTTCTCCTTAGTTTAATCCTTAATTGAACCCTTTGTTAACTTTCACTTTAATTTACCGAAACAAATTTCAAATTTTCACAAATTTGAAAATACTGAATTTTGAAACTTTCGATGATAATTTAACAAATTTTACAGCTAAAACTTGAACGTCTATTTGAATGGCTCTAAGACAGATTGCTAGTCGTCAGGCACCTGAATTTAGCACCTCGAAAGCCTTTATTATTTGAATATAAAGTGAGTTAGTTTGTTAGAGAAAAAAGGTTCTCCTCACTGTCCTTAATCACCTAAAAAAGATAATCAAAGAAATACTGATTTAAAATTTTGAGCATTATTTATATCATACAAAAATGGTACTCTGGAATACCATCATAAACAGTGAATGTTCATATATTAAACAAATATGACTAATAATTTTCGTACAAAATACTTGCTCAGTCGTACCGACGTGCCAACCATACATCAATCTTAGCCAGTAAGATCTTAGCCAGCACTGCTACTAAATTGATTTATTACCACCAGAAATTCGAAGACTCTCATCACTAGGACCATAAACAGACTTTCAATATCCGTACATTCAAGGCGGCAATGCAACAAATGCAACAATATTCCCACTTTTACACCACCAGACAGGTACACCTCAAACACACGACCCTTACGTAAACTCTCTCGACAATCTCAATAACGTTCGTAGTGTCGTCGAATCGCAATGAACGAGGCTGGGTTTACTTCTTAGAGAGTTTATTTCGAAAAGGTTTTGTATACAGAGTTTCACGCGCTCTTAATGTTTAAAGTAGGACTGCCGTTCCCTTTCGAAGGGCCTTCCTTTATACTTGGTATTGGGGAGTGGTAGTCGAGTGGTAGGGGTTTTTCCAGGAAAGGGCGGTTTTCGAGGCAGGAAAAGCGCGAGCCGGAGTCACGTATGGGTCCGGTGATCAGGGTTTCAAAAGGAAGTCGTAAATGTTGCGGTTACAAGGTTTTTCGATTTTCGGGTAGGGTTGATAGTGATCCGATCTAGATAAGCTAGTCCCAAATTCTGAGGCTGAGAGTGGCGTGACAGGGGTTGGAAAAGTTATAAGGGTCTGGAAATTAGTTAAGTTAGAATTCTGGAAAGCAAGGGAAGTCCCTAAGGATAATGATCTAAGGGTTATTCGACAGTAGGAATCCTAAACCGAGGGTCCCTCAAGAGCCTGCCGATTGAGGTTCGTAAACCTACATGTCTCACGTATCGGCTGGGCCCGCGGGGCACCCCGCTGCTTTGCTGAATCTACGCAGGAAATATTACTCCCACCAAGTTGCTTCCCCACTCTCGGAAAACCACGCTAAGGGCGTAAAAGAGTGGGCGGTGGAATTTCCACAAAAAAGTCTAATTGTCTTAAACGGATTTCCCATTTAGCCAATTAGAAAAAGTAATTCCATCGAACAAGCCTAGAGAAGCTAGCTGGTGGCCCGGCGAAGCAACGAGGACCAGTCTGCTGCGGGAGTCGCGTAAGCACAGTTAACAAAAGTATCATTAAGTCGCATTGTATAGAGTAGTAATAAAATTCCTTTTTTAAACACATTCGTGTCTTTGCTGAACATGCCATATAACCACATACTTCAACCAAGTTAATAAAACAGCGAACACAGACTTGAAGGAGAAATCGACGAGATCAAGAACACACTAAAAATCACATTATCACACATCAATCAGTTTTCTTTTTTTGTAATGCTTCGTTAAATATAAGTGTTAGAAGCATTGCAATCCACCATCATCCAACACCATCAAAATAAAGTAGCCCTCACGCCATTAATTTGTCGCGAGCGCAATTCGAAAGTTCATAGACCAGTCGACCAAGCATAGCGTTACGATTCGATCGAACAATACTATAAAACGTAAGAGCAGAATTTTAAATTGCTCTTAATTTTATAAATTCAATTATTTGAAATTCTTTTATCGGAAAAATAAATTGCATACATTAACTGGAAATGTAATGTAAAAAATATTTTACACAGAATGGCACATTCTACTAGGCATGTGTACAGAATACATTCACATACACTCATACACTATGCTTTAACTTTATTAAAATATTTTTTAATTAAACTGTAGCACAACAGTTCTCTCTCTCTCTCTCTCTCTCTCTCTTGATTTTTTAAATCACTGTTGCTGCAACACCACGTTTCACGGTTCTACAGAAATGGAGCGAATTAAATCTGTTATTGACAACCTTAATAACTTTATTTCTGTGAGCGACACACGTCCATAAAGTTCATGAATTATGAAAGAAAATTTTTGATGTTCTGGTAGCCTGTTTAAGGCAGTTCTACGGCTGATAAACGATAGCCTGTAATTATGATAAATGATGGCCCCGTAATTCTGTGGATTTGCTTAATTGTTGCTTGGGGTAGCTGAGTGTATCGTTCATTTCCCCAGCTAGCTACGTACAATCGATTAGTTGTCCGTTTCATCGCTCAAACGGTTTCTCGTTTATCTCACAGTCAATTTTTCCGTTTAATTGATACATTTCACATACAGAAATATCGAAACTCGGCTACCTGTCAAAATTTTACAAGAAATAATCTTACTTGTCGACAAACTTCTAGTTTGATAAATAACTGACAACTTGTGTAATTGAAACACTTGTTTTCTGCTGCGAAGCGTAAAATTCAATTCCGATAATGCAGTTTAACCGTCTAATTGCTAAAAAACCAAGTAACTGCGAGATAAGTTATCTATGAATTATGTGATCCTAATTAACCGAAGTGATCACGTATTCAGCCCGTGACAACATAATAGAACCCTCTTGCATTTTTCATGTGTCTAAAAGCTAAAAATATTTAGAAAAATTGTACATATAGATGTGGTTACATCACAAAATTAGGCATACATTTACGTTGGTCTGAAAATCGACGGGAAAATGAATGAAAACATAAAAAACAATAGCGCAGTGTATGTGGTGGAGGGAGCGTGAGTTATATCCTTTATTATTACCTAATGTAACAAATCAAAACAGCCACATAAGCAACACAATTTTATACTTGTATACGGTAGATGTGAGATCACGTGCAAGTGTACATATACTCGGTAGATCTTCAATACTGATTTCTTTAGAAACGAAGTCTGATACGAACAAATGTTATTCTTTTTTTTCTTACCTATTTTTGAATGTACAGTCACCTGCTTGCCACTTATACCACCAATTCGGAAAGACCCTGTATATCTATGTGCAAAATCGTACTAAATATTCTTGGTGTTTAGAAATATGTAAATGCAGGAAGGTCCTATTATATTGTCGTAATTTGTACACAGTCTGAAAAATAACAAATGTCGCGTCTATCTTCGAAGGTTTCGACAGGTTCACGATGCTCTTGATTCGAAACAAGAGAATAAGAAGACTGGTTTGAATTTCAATCACTAAAATAAGCTCCAGCATATTCGATACATTTTTGCTAACAAATTGCAAATAAATTTAGCTTATGATACAACAAATTTGAATATTGACAGTAAATTCCTTAAACTCATTTTTAATTATCGCCTCGTTGTTGAATAGTTTCTTTTATTAAAAAAATAATGTTAATGCTTAAACTTATGTTGAGTTGTCCGTTCATTTGCTGTTCTTATTCCAAATACTGTATTAGTATTTCGTGTTGCCTTTACTGTATCCTCGTTAGAATTTGTAATAAAAAATCACTTGAATTCGATTAGAATCCATTTTCTACTTTTTATAAGTATAACACAGTTATATTTATATTTTATAAATATAACATTAACACAGCTTTTACATCAAAACAAAATCTCGTAGCTTGCCATTTTCCTGTACGAACTTGCGGACTACTACCACGTGATTGTTTCGATTGAAGATAAAACGAATGATGACTAGTTGAAGAAAGTCTGAAACAACGAACTTCTTGCTCGAATAATTTTATTGTCTCGACTTGTCGAACGACTCTTTCTCGGACTGCTGAGAAAAGACCTTCTTGAATAATTATCTACAAACGAATCGCTCTTTAACAGCTCAAACGATCACCGTTTAAGAATATAACACGCTGATTGATCACAACAAATGGTAATTATCAATCATAGTGTTTGATAGATATCGCGGCCACACTTTTAATCGTGTCTTTAGAGTGATTTTTCCTGGAAAAATGAGGCGATACCTCCTCAGACGCGTGATTAGCTGATGAGTTTGGCAACGATATGGAACTTCCGCTGGGTGTTAGACTAACAATTCTTGCAATGATAAAAACGCTAAGTCAAATTAACCCTTGGAAAATCCTTGCTTTTTTGAAAGTCTTCACCTATTGAGAATAGCAACAACAAAATCGATGAACGTTGTGAAGGCCAATTCTTCTTGGCGAGAAATACACGAAAAAAAAGTGAATAATAAGCTGAAACATTCTCAAAAGTAACCTTTCATCGCGATCGTGTCATAAACTGTGTCAAACAAAACGGAAACGAATGGTTATTGGTTTACAGACGGAACAAGTCCTGCATTTCAAGCAATAGATTGTAGATTTCACTTTATCAGATGACTATTGACATGATTCTAATTAATAAAAACAAAGAAGAATCTGCCGGTATGTAAAAACCGCCATTTCATGTGCAATACTCTAATATATACAGTGACTTTCATTAATATTTGGACACCTTTTAAAACAGAATAACTATTTAAAAATTGGATCAAATGTGAGTTCTTTTGAAAAGTTAGAAAAATTAGTTTACTAAATGATGCGTATAAAAAATTTGGAAAAAATTACAATTGATCAGAATTGCGAAAAAAATAATAAAGGTCCTTTTTATTTGGAATGAAATTTAAAAAAATACATTTTATAGATTTATATCAATTATATATATGCTGAAAATTTCATCGGGTGCTCTTCAGATCTCGTTAAAACCTATCCAATTTTTTCCTAGCCGCGATTTAAATTTTGCAAGGCACCGCAAACCCATTCGAATACACAACTATCGTTTCATCTGTTCATAATAGTTTAATCACCCACAGTATTAAAAATCAATTCGACCAATATTTTGCAAGTGAGCTAAAACAATTTTGGAATAATGCCATCGTGAGACCTTCCGAAGAGATCGAGAAAAACAGACTAGATAGTACATATTTCAATAATAATATACACTGTTCAAAAAATTTTGTAAGTTAATATCTAATAAGAAAACGAAAATAATATTTGGAACAACTTAATACAATTTGCAATTGCAAAATATCTAAAGTTCTCACGTATCTTTCTCATAGGAGAAAGTAATATTTTTCAGTGTTTATTGCCAATAATTAAAAAATGTGTTAATAGAAGTAATAGTATTGATAAAACCAGATTTTTTTTTAATAGAAATCTGGTCCTTCAGAATCTCATTGAGAATAAATATTAATCCTTTTTTTAACATATTTACATTCTCATTATCATTATCATGAACTTACAGATAAAGACATTTTCGGTAGAAGATACTTGTTCAGATTAGTTCTTAATCATACACGTTCTAAAGCTCTCAAACTTTAGACTGTTGACTTAATATTTGAGTAAACGGATTATACGATCGGTCGATGAAAGCAACGCCCATGTTACTACAAAATTGACAATGTAGAGAGCAGGCTTACATGTTGCAAGTAACAGCTACGGCTGGCTGCTACTATTGCATATTTCTCAACTAAACCCGAATGTTGAGGCAACGTGAAACAAAGCGCCGCTTGTAATATTATTTCTTAATTAATTAAAACGTCTGCCTTATCAACGTGACTGCATATTAAGATGCACTTGTGGAACTCCGTGACAATAGTAGGACTAATTAATTAACTCATAAATTCGTACATCGTTATTCGAAGGAAAATACGATAGACCACGGGTAATGGTGTCAAGTTGAGATAGAATAGAATCTGTATTCCATAGCATATCATGGACGCGCAACATTATTTTAATCTATTCTGTTACTCGAAGCCTGCGTTTTCATACAGTTTAGTATACGGGATATCCTGTAATTGGTGGTATAAGCGAGCAGGATTGATTCTACGCGAAAAATTGAATCGAAAATGTAGAATAAAATTTTTTCATTTGGAACTTTGTTACGCTATTACCAGTTTGTGACGAGGTTCGAGTCTGTTCTTGCACGGAACGGTCCGTCTTAATCCTGAATTCATGGTAAACGTGGATAGTGATAGGAAGTTCGGACAATCCAACGTATGGCTAACGCTAGTAGCCTAGAACGATGGAAAATTTAGTGTATGGCTAACGCCGCGTGCCACCGGACAATGTGTCAGATAATCAGACAGGAAGGTCAGACAATCCAGTGTATGACTAACGCTAGTAGCCTAGGATAACGCTAAGTAAACTAGGCTTACGCTAAGTGTCACTGGAAGGAAGATATAAGAACTTCATAAATCGTAGTTGTTGATATACCTCGAGCGGTTACTGACAAAAGTTAAGAAACAAAGTTACGATTTGATACACAAATGACTTTCACTTTACTATAACTTTATGAGTGGTCGACTCCTGAGTTGACAAGAAACTTCCTTCCGGTGACCGCAAATTCGTTAGGATTTCCTTCGTATTTTGTATCATATTTGTCATAACTTTTTAACGAAGTTTCAAACGATTTGTGTTCATATAACACTTTCTTCTTATTTATACTTATGGAACATAGTCATAATTACATAGAAACAACAAACTTGTCATAGTGACAAATGACATAGAAACAACTGAGACGAACTATATACAAATGTAAGAAATAGTACAAAAGATTATAAAATTAACCATGTATCAATTTCTAATACATTACTATCAGAGGTTTAACAATATATACAACAAATGTACATAATAAATAACTTCTACTGTATTGTGCAATTTCAAAAAGTCATTGAAAGAATATATTTGAAATTTGTAAAATTCTAAAACATCAAATTTATTGTAAAATATAACATATTTGAAAAAAAGAATGTATTTTTTTAAATAAGAACAACAGTATATTTACGCAATCATCTTTCCTTCTTCGAACCCTCCAAACATGTTCTGGGCCTTGATCGGAAACGACGCTATTATTATAATGTTGTACAAACTAAATTTCTCTTTTTTAACAAACGTCATTCAGTATGTCACCAGTTGAGGTGACAATAAATAAGTTAATTAAATTTTCTCTGTATCCCATGTCTTCCTCATCTACAGTGAATTAACTCTTATTCAGATATTTACTTTATTCATGAAAGAAAAAATAATCTGGTTGAATGTATCGATCGTGTTTACGCAATAGAGCCTTCTCATCCGGCTGTCCCCCCTCCCTGTAAAAATAGGCGAGCAAAAAAAAGATAAAAAATTCGCTTTTTTTTTTCTTTATTTTTTCTTTCTTTTCTTTCCTCCTCTTTTGCTCCGCGTCGAGTATCGATGTAACATTATATGTTTTTAGTTCGACCTCGATACGCGCAAAGGTAGGAAAAGTTGGTAAGTTGAGGACGCTCTCTCTCATCGATCGAGGGCGCAGTGCGAATTTTAGATCGTTATTTACCTTGCCGGAGAGTTCGGAAACTGCAGCAAGATCTGGGTCCGTATGCAAATAGATATTTCATTCCTGTCTACAGGAACAAGGATTGAGGTTGGAGGGTAAGGTGATTTTCTCGGGGGAAATTCAGCAAAGGGCACTCTGACTCGTCATCGTACAGGCTACGGAACCGTGTCGTAGATACACGAACGGTTTTCTTTGTTTTCTGCAGACCACAGCTGAAATCTCATTTCTTTTTTTCTTTCGATTACAGTCCATTTCCCTCGATGAGTCACAGTCACCTCCGACTAATTGAAGTATACCATCACTAATGATTGCGAATCTCTGCGATCCTATAACCGGGGTCTATAGGAAATTCATTTCAATTTCAATAATTTCTAATGCCGATATCAAATATACTGTCTGTCACAGAAGTATTCAACCTTGAAAGCAATATAACTTTTCTAAACTTGGACTAAACGACTTGAACTTTCTTGAGAAACTAGAAGGATTAGTTTACTAAATGATGTGTCTAAAGAATTTTGAGAAAATTACAATTATTCAGAATCGTGTTTTTAACTCTTTTATCTGAGCTTGTAATGAAAATTTAAAAAAATACTATATTTTGTATATTTGTATAATACAAGTTATATACATGCTGAAAATTTCATCGAGATCGGTTAACATTGTTATAAGCTACAAACGGTTAAAGATGGTGAAAATCGCAGTTTTCGCAATAATAAATTTAAAGATTCTTACACCTTTCGTTGCCTGTTGTTTGTTTCTGCATCAACCGATTTCGATAAAATTTTCACTATACGTATAACTAATATAAATCTACAAAACATATTTAAAAAATTTTCAGTACACACTGAAATAAAAAAATTAAAAGAGTGACCTTCCCTATTTTCTTTCATAATTCCGAATAATTGTAATATTTTCAAAAATTTTTGTACACATCTAACAAACTAATTTGTTTAACTTCTAAAAAAAAGAACTCTGTTTGGTTTAATTTAAAAAAAAGTTATACTGTTTTAAAGATATCCGAATATTAATGGGAGTCACTGTATGCTATTACGCTTCACCTTGGGCTTTGGAGAACACCCTCGAAGTTTTACCCTTTCTCTGGATTTCATCTTTTCATATTATACTGTATATTTCGTGCAAAAGTTACAGTGAGTCCGTATTTAGGCCTTTTCGAATTTCTGTTCTATTAATGGACACGCTATTTTCTTTAATCCTCGTGCGTTCTTCTGTTTAACTATACATTCACAATCTTCGGATCAAAAATAATCCGATTAGATGGAACTCATATTTTAAATTTTATAATACAGCGAAAAGGCTATGGAAACACGGAAATAACTAATTTAAAAGTTAATACCGGTTTTAATTAGAGAAAAACGATATATTTTGCTCAAATTATTTATAACAAGTTTTACAGAATTGATGTGACTGCTGCCTGCATATAATTTTTATATATTCACAAATAACGTCTTCCTCTTTCTTTCAGTATTGAAACATCTATTGAGATGATGTTGAGACCACCGATTCTGTTACATTTTGTAAAGTTTATGCGAGATCCGTTTTTTCTGTATTACGACACGTGTACTAATTACTCTCAATTATTTGTATTTCTATCTTCACTTTAGCTACGCGTAATATTTTATAAAATACAAAATAGTTAATTTTTATCCTGTTGTAATTATCACAAATAATGAGTAAAAAAGGCCCGAAGACCATGAGTATAACAATTTTTATTAAGAGTACAATATGTAAATCCACAAAACAAGTTTTTAGTATACATTGTTAAATAAAGAAAAACAAACATATTAATATAAATTTCATTATAGTTTTGTCTACAATTGTATTCGTTTTTAGATAAATAAAGAGGCTGTTGGGGCAACAGATTGTTCTACGTTTACGATACGGTCGACTAGTTTCTATTCCTGAACAGATTAATATTTTAGTTTATAATCAAGGAAACTGGTCAAACGCTTAATCGCTTTTTAAGTACTTGGCCATTTCTGTTCAATAGAAATTGACGTATCGTAATCGTATTTTTTGTGAATAAGGACCAACTAAGGACTGACTAAAGTGTGGACAATATAGGACGACCTGAAAATACCAAACGACCATCTACGGACACCCGAACCGACTTGTACTTGACGTACCGACGGCATCATAGGGCGGTGACGAAGGAACTTCGTTACCCCCGACCTTCCTTACTTATTTTCATTGGACCGAAAAATTTTCCCACTTTTCTTTACTTTTTCATAAGACAGTCCTCCGAACAGACAGACGTATATAAAGGGACTGGACAATGAGGGACCGGGGCTTTTTTGCTTTCGTTTGCTTTTTCGACACGAACTTTGACTCACATTATATAAATCTACAAGGACTTTAATACATTTAATGGACTTTATATCTGATACGAACATTTGAATACATTGTAAATCTACACGGAGTAGATAATAACGTATGTTATTGTTAGTAATTAATTCGAGACGCTTGTTATTATTTTTAATAATAAAAATTGTGTTTGTAAATAAGTTTTTAATTATTTGCTATATAATCGACTGTCACGATTTAGTGTGCGAGCCAACAGAGGCGAAGGGTCAGAAAAGACCTCAGGACCGCCTAAGGTTAAGAAACACGCATATGTAATATATTTTATTATAAATAAGAATTTTAAATAAAAAATAATTAAAATTAAATAGAACTCTATTCAATGATTTCCATATTTATTATTCTTGTGGGGTTTACACATCTGGAATCATTCTTCTATTTTTCCATATGCACTGTACTCCTTTTTACACGGTTTTTATTCACACAATTTTTTTCGGAAAACAATCTACCGTTTAAATGAAGAATTAAATGTAATTTTAAACAGGGGTGTACATGTTCATCATTCTAATATTTCGATCTGAAATAATTTAATAAAAGAAAAAGTACAAATAAATTTTAAATAAAAGAGAAAATAACATTGTCAATCAGCGGTACGTAAAACACTCAATATTATCAAAACTAACAATATTAGTTACCTAAGTAGAATACGAGTTAACTGTAATTTTAATTTCCGGCTAGTTTTCCGAACCCCTTTCGTAATATTTGTCCAACTTTCCTCTCGTCGCAAGTTTTCCATTATCTAAATACAAAACACTGCGCAAAGAGACCATCTCGTTTAAGAGTTTGTAATTGGATGGTAATCCCAGGCTATTTTGCAAATCCGTCCTCCGTTAATATCGCACACCGTAACACAGTGATGGTATTCGATCAGGTACAATATTACCCTTTTCAAAGTAATTCCAGATATTTGAAATAATGGCTTGTGCGCGTGGAAGGTGTTACATGTAAGGAGCAAAGTTTGCAGCAAGATACGTGTAATATTTGATATATCGACTGGAAAATTTCAGCTGTACTAGTCACTTCCTCGAGTTAAAAACCAGAAGCTACGAAAAAAAAAAAAAGAAAAAGAAGGTAACTTGGTAATGCGTAAGAAACCCCATATGCGTGATGGATTAATGCGGTTCAAATTACAAAAGCTTTTTTCACTTAACAAATGGGTCTAAACTAGAAGGAATTGTTTGCAATCCGTCGTGAACCAAGATTTAATTCGCTCTCCATCTTCTGATAAAAAGATCCTTTTAAGCAGATAGTATTAGACATTTAAGGGATTCGAGGGCGAAAATGTGTGGATTACAATGGAAGACGTAACTTGCACTCCCTCTTTCTCTCCCTCCCTCTCAATCTCTGTGTTTTATTACTATCCTTCATTTTTCTTCTCTAGTATAGAGTTAGATTGTATCTTTCTAATTCCCTGTAAGTATCTCGTTAGCTGAAATTGATCATTAACTAAAGTTGACTGGCCCACAGAAGTAAGCATCTAGTCAGTCTAAAACCAATTTAGTCAGTAAATGCTTGATACATGGAATTAATCACAATAATTATTGAGAACGCTTTGACTATGAACCCGGACTATAGGTCCTGAGGACATGGGTTCAAATTCCTTGGTCTCTTAAATTCTTTTTCGATTCCTATAGTTAGGTGTTCATCCAGGATGGAAGCATCTTCGACTATACGAGGCGGCATGGCGTCGATAAAGGATACTGTGTTGTTAAAAAAACATTTGTAAGAAGGTTTGCACGTCTTCTAGAAGAGTTGAAAGAAACAGAGAGTTTCAGCTATTAAGTGAGAGATTGTACTCGAAAATTTTGAAAGAAAAAGAGAGGAGAGTCAACGCAAAATAACCGAGTTTAAAATCGAAGCTTCCATATCCATAAAAAGGAGCAATAACAGCGAAAGAATCAAAAAGAGACGCACTGAATATGGGTGTATAAAGTCGCGACCTGTCAGTGTGGAGATCGCGGATTTGAATTCCCTCTTAGTTCTTCAAATATTTGTTCCGTTCTTACATATATGTATATACTTAATAAATATATCTGAATGCATTTATTACAGCTCGTTAAATATTTATTTAACGTGTTGTGACACAACAGTAAAACGTGACAAAACCGCGGTCTGACGGATTATCATTATAAAACACAATATTCATCAGTTACACTTGAATACCAAACCGGTATACTAAACGTACAATCTTTACAGTAATCATCATTAATGGACTGAATTTTTATGCAAATTCATATTATTAGTAAAAGAAGTGAAAATTATTCGGTAGAAAATTATTTCACATATCAGGTATTATAAAATGTACTATAATTTAAATATTCTGTTTATTTTTTCATATTATGCACATTCTGTGTAATTTTGCACCTTCCAATTTCCTATAAATGCATAAAAATCCACAGTCTAGTTACGATATATCTTTTGTAGCGATCCACAGCTGTTATATATTCTTATATCCAAATATCTTGTTTATACACATTATCATAAAACATTTTATTTTACGCACATACAAGATTCGATTTGTTAACCCCTTGCCATATCAATTAGTGCAATGAAATCCGGGCCCAGCTGGTAGGGAACGACGCTCGTTAAACGGGCCGAAGTGATGCGCGAGAATGCTCGCAATACAAGCCGAAATGGTCGAGAAAGATGCTCGTAGAAACGGGAAAAAGTAACATCTTGCAGGAACATCACATCTGAGTCTCACCCATTACATTCATGTTTGGCCCGACATCTTGCAGAAACATCACATCTGACAATGAGTTTCACCCATAACATTCATGTTTGGCCCGATCTTAGTTCCATGAGTCAAAACTCATGATGTTCATGGTCAAATTACGGCAAGGAATTAACACTTCATCTACTACCTTCTGTTGGTTTGTTGGCAACAAATCTTTTCCCCTAAAAGGAATTACACTGATACTACATCTGACATTACCTAAATGTATCAGAGATACGACAATCGTCTCATCACCTAAGATATCACTAATAAAACACATCACATTTGATAAAACAGTTCAAAATAGAAAGAGTACCATTTTTATCTAGTTTAAATATTAGTGGAAATATTCAATATTTCAAATTAGATTGATCTCAATCTAGTATCTATTACAAACGAGGCAATCGGTAGATAAATTACAAACTCTTTAGAAATAATAATTCAGTCACGAAAGAGTTGAAAAGCTTTGAAAAACTTTTTTCTCTTCTTTTTGAATATATTATACAGCGAACGAACGGAGAAATAATGTTGTTAAAAGTTTATAAACTGCTGCTTTCAAACTTTGTACGTGTCATTAGTTGGCAAACTCCGAAAATGTGAAAGGTGAAAGGAAAAAGGAAAAAAAAGTAAAAAGAAGAGAAAAAAGAACGGAACCCAGTAGAAAGTTCTTTCATGCTAACCGTACATTACATCCTTAACGGTGACAAGAAACATTGTTCTTGTTCGCTTCGTGCAGAAACTTACGCGTGAAAAAATCATGCGAACAATATTTCCCTGGTGGAAAAAGCACACGGTGACGTTGAATGATCCAGAAGAAGAAAAAGTAGAGAAGAAGAAAAAAAGAAATGACGGCGGAGAGATAAAGAGAAAGGGAAACATAATTTCTTCTGTGCTCTTTATTCCCCAGCCCGCGATATTATTCTGACGATGAGCAAGAGATTAAATTTGCTTTTCACTTTCGCTGAATTAAAATCCATTCTCATAAGCGCCGCCTCATAACTCTGGCATGACATTTAACTTCAACGCAAAACAGCGAATCGTAACTTTTGATTAAGACGTCCGACGAATTAAGTCTTTCGCGACGGGAGAAACGGACAAAGGTGCACGGATAAGAGGAGGTAGGGTAGAGCCAAAGGAAGGAAAGAAATGAAAGGGGAAAAAGAAAAGGGAAAAAATGAACGTTCCCTCCGTCGTAGTCGGTGAAACGGAGACACGAATATAGCAAGAAAAGAGGAAGACCGTCTGGAAGGAATGAAACTTGAAGAAGTCTGTCTCCGTCTCTTCGCCAATGGAAATTGCTTCTGTCGCGAGAGTTACGGAAAACCAGTTTTCTCACTTCTGCATTCTACGCTTGCTATACGCTGCTAGGCGAACCCCGACTGTCTGACCGTACGATTGAAACCTAGTCTGCGCGAAGCACGTTCCTCCTCTTCCTTGCTGCCAAAACTGAAACGACCCAACGTGGAGTTCGCATTTTGCGCATTCCAGGTTCAATACCCTTGAAATAGTCAAAGGTGAATAGAATTATTTCACACTGACTTATACAAGGTACGAGAATTAAGTTTGTCTAAACGTAACAGCAGATTCGTCCGTTCATATATTTTCAAATACAGGCCGTTTTCAAAATTATTCGGTTGACCAAAAAGTAATGTCGGAAATTTCAGTAAGAAACGACAACTGTTTTGTAATATAGAAAACTTTATTAAATGATGTATTGACCATATTGATCTATGACTTTCTGTCATTTTATAGGCACCTTCATGATACCATCCTCCTAGAATTTGCCATCTTTTTCAATAAAAAAGTCTTGAAACATGCATTTCGCAAGCCTCTAGAGAGTAAAAGTTTTTCCATTAAACGAATTTTGCAAAAAACAAAATAAATAGAAATGTGATTGTACTAAATTAGGTGAATATGGTGGATGAATAAGAACATAAAAAATCCAGCTTTCTCAATTTTTGTTGAGTCTGTAATGATACGTGAAGCCCCGGTTTGTCTTGTTAGAAAGCTACTCCTTTCCTATTGGCAAGTTCTGATCATTTCTCTTTAATATTGTCCTTCAGTCTATCTAATTGTGAAGAGTACTTATCAAAATTAATGCTCTGATTAAACGGCAGGAGCTCATAAAATCCAATGCCATTTTCGTATCATATTATTATCATCCTCCATAACGATCCGTTTCAAAAATTGTTCGTTTTCACTGCGTTTTAGCAATGAATCACAAGAAGCAATTCGATCGATTAAATTTCTTTCGCTTAAATTGTGCAGAACTCAAACATCGTATTTAGAAATCGTATCAAGATGATGCAAATTGGTCTTAACGTTGGATTTCGATATTCTTAATATTTCAGCAGTCTCTTATGTAGTATAACGTGGATTATTTTCAGTTAGGATAGAGATTTTCTCGTTACCTATCTCGATAGGTTTACCAGAATGTTTATCACTGATAAGACTAAAATGTTCATTACGGAACCTTCTAAACCATCTTTGCACCATCCTTTCATTCACAACACCATTACCATGTACATACATACATCAGAAATCCTTTTTGCTGTTTGTATCGCATTTTTACCTTTGCAAAAATAAAAAAGCATAATTGTACGAAAACACATTTTTTCGTTTTGTCCAAGTTCAAATCAAAATATTCGGTGAATGCAAAAGTTTTGGTGGGTTTCTAACAGATTGCGTGATAGTCACTATATTATGGAAATAATAGAGTTTAATCACGTTCGAGTGTCACATGCCTTTAGTGACACAAATAATCAGGTGTTATTTGCCACAAAAATTAACTGCATTGAGGGAACTACTGTACTTTAAGACAAAAATTGAGAAGGAACATGGAAAAGTACAATTTATGTGTCTTTATAATGTACCAGTTTCGAAAGGGAACAAATGTTATAAATACAGTAAAAACATTTGTGATGTGTTCGGAAAATCTGCTGAGTCGATTCCAACCTGCGAAAGATGATTTGCTAAATATAAATGAGGCGAGTTTCACCAGAATAATAAATCTCGCTCTGGACGCACTAACGGTGAAAAATCACATTTCCTCATTTTTTGAAGAAAAAACAAGTGCATTTTATAATAGAGGACAACTTAACTTAAACCAACCAGAACAATAACAAAAAAAAAACAAGTAAATTTAAATCATTTAAAACCAAGTAAAACAATATATTTATTCATTTATAGAAAAACCCATCAAAACATTTACACTCATCCATAAACACTACAAAAATTTAATCAACATGTAATGAACTTTTCTTTTAACTAACACGTTGAAATCTCAGCTTTTAGATTATATATGCGTCTTACAGGTTGCGAGTACTCTTTTGTTTTAAAAACAGCAGGAACTATTTTTTACACAAAGCTCCGATATTACTTATTGGCCAACTTGTAAAATTTGTTTGCGAACAAAATTATTTAAAATATAACCCGAGAAAGAATCGAAAAGTTAACAAGAAAGTACAGATTTTTAATATATTATTTGAACTAATTATTTAGGCAAATTATTCATTGAGAAACGCACAATCTCTACATTGACATTATTCCGCTATCTCTAACAATTTCTAAGATATTAGACCAAATAAATGTTGACACCTCAACTTTGAGAGCTGTTTTCATATTGATTTATATTATATCCAAATTTCATTAAAATCGGTGACTGACGTTCCCTTCTAAGTCAAGTACGATCGAGGGAATCTGAGGATTCGAAAGCAAACCACGGTAATGTTTTCGAGAATCCTTAAAAGTGAAAGTTTTTGGAGCATCTGACAACGGCCACTGTGAGTTTTTCTACATCCGATCACTCTTTTATCAACATTTTCCATAACACTTTCGCATAATTACAACCCATTATCGGTGTCTTCAATAATATTTCGGATCTCGAAATTATAAAATCATAAAATTGCGAATCATAAATTCAATCAGATGGAATTTAATAATTTTAATAATATACACTCGTTATATACCTAAACATAATTTCACACTTCATTCAATGATTATATAATTAATTGTGACAAAATTTACTGTTCTATATAAAGTAAATTACACTTACTATTATTATTCTATGCCATTTTTAATAACATAATGTTAATTTCAATTTGTAATTGTTATTACTGAAGATTTAAAAAAAAATGTTTATTTTTCAATTTCTATTATTTAATTATTTAGAAATCCAAATATTCCATTATATGTAAGTAATATGTATCATACAAAAGTATTACTACGTATGGACTTACCCTTACGATACAATTTTGAAGGCTTTGGATATTTAACGGTATCTCAGATTACTCACCTGAAACAGGAACATTAATGAATGTGATTATTTGAAAAAACTGGAAATATACATCTAAGAATGTTTTAAAAACGTTTCTCAGGTTTCTCAAAAAGATTTTTTTTATAATTTCGTGTATTAAAATAAGTCTTATATGTATTTTATTATATTATCTTATACTATATTATATTATAGGATATGTTAATTGTAAAAGACAATTTAACTCGCCATTGATTTCTAAATACTTAGAACAGAATAATTTATTTATCGAGAGATTATTCATCTTCAATTGTACTGGTATACCTATACTAACCCTTTTCATATGAATTAATCCTTTGAATATGCATAACATGACTATATCTCAATAAAAGTAATGTTTATTAAAGATGTAGTTATAGAAGAAATAAAGTGCATAATATATACAATTCTTATTAGTCAATGGTGTAAAAATACTTAAATTGTTTTTTCGTCTACATACCCTTTTCTTTTTTACGTAACCGCTTGTACCAATTGCGAACAATCTTACAATAAGTTTTTCAAATATTTCTTCCCGAATTTCTTTCTACATATGTTTTTTACTTTTTGAACAATTAATATTAACTCTTCTGTCTAATCTCCGACTGATCTTTTTCTTGAAAATTAATGCTCTGCAATGTATTCTTTGAATTTTTCGATTTTACTGCTATTTGTCTAATGGAATAGCCTTCGTTAGCCAAAATCATAATAGCAGCATCTGTGTCTCCCGAGAACATAAAGAAAAACTCATTTGCAGAACTCATAGTTGTAAACTCTGGCAGTGTTAAACTTAAACTAAAATCTTCGAAACGTCTACATCGCTGTGCTCGCACGTTTGTTAATCTTAAGGATAACATCTAGGTGAAACCTTTCAGAAAATCGAAAAAATTTTTTTATCTTAAATCATGTATTAGAGTCTTAAAAATAAGGTGCAATAGATCTTATACGGGAAAATGTTTTTAAAGTGGTTTTACAGCTAATGTTTTAAACTAAGGCGTGATATCGTCTAAGCACGTCCAAGCAGCGCGCAGAAATTCAATGTTTCTAAGCTCTTCCTAAGGTATATTGTTCAATACCGAATCATAATTTATTTTATCTTTTTTCCTTTCCCAAATCCTAGACCATGTGCAGCAGCGTATGGGCAATCGACATCGGATTTTAAAAAAGAACACGAAAGGTCTGGCGGCAACAGCAAGCTAACCGGCAAATTAAGCTATGTATTACGGCTTGGCCATTCGTCGAAATCCGGATTCTATCGAAAAACTGCGGAACGAAATTTGGGCAACTCCTTATCACAAATTTTCGACGGATGAAGTACCACAACATAAGTACCCTGTCGGTGTAGATTCGTGGTGGTACGTATCCAAATGTATACGGATGACAGATTGTCACCAGTAATAAACATATTAAATAAATTACACTGTGAAAAAGGAATAGGCAGGTGACGAAGTCATTCAATATTTAATGCGTTCATATCACTTCCATATGTATATTTTTAATCATTTATAAATATAGTATATAATACTTATTATTTTGTAATAAATATTACTTATATTACGTAACAATAACAACAAGATTGTAGAACAACATGATAAATCTTTGTAAAAAAACTAAATTCGAAGGATATTTATGCAAAACTGCAAATATGTAAGTATCCACATATTTATAGATAGGGCTGTACATGCGTTTCCCAAATTCGAATATTGAGATTCTTTACAATTTATCTTTAAGTTATAGCATTTTTGGAACATTAATTTCCTTAAATAAACACTACATGCTGAGGAGAGCAAAAATATTTAATTTAATTTTGCATAATTAAAAGATAGAAATAATGGTTAAGAAAAGTATTTTATCTACGTAGAGTGTTTTATTTCAAAGTACTCCGCACTGAAAGAGTTAAAATATAATACGAGAAATTTACATTCATACATATAAACCAAAATAAATTGATTAGAATTGTTATTGATTTTTTCAATCTAAATGAAATTCATTTTCTGTTTTTACCAGTGAACTCAGTTAACAGATTAATTTAAATACAGTAGAGCCTTTCTTATTCGAACTAACAGGGAAACTACTGACTGTTGAGGTACACAGATCACAACATAAAGTTAAAAAGTGTAAAACATACGAGAATAAATTATACACTTTAAAATACTGAAGGAAATGATCGTGTAAGGTTCTCTTAAGTGACTTATGTGATGCCTAAACACAATTACAACAGCAATTTAACGTCGCCTCATTCGTTAATTAATGACGTAATGATGCACTTTTCGAGTGATGCGTGATACATTTATCAAGAAACTGTATTTTGAAACGTTCATCTTGTAAACACTGCTGGTATAATAGATTACGGATACGTGAACGAAATTTTGTACGGTTAAATTTTATATTTAACACAAATATATTAAGCCATAATAATTATGGCAGTAATAGGGAAAGAAAAAATACAAGTATTTTTTTAAATATTAAGTAAAATTTAATATTTTCTAAAGTTCAGTAACTGTAAAGTAAAACTTAATTACTACAAAATAGAAATTCAATATTTTCTGGAATTTAATAACTATAACAGACAGAACGAAAAGTTTAACCATAAAAGGAATCGTTTTTAATATATTATATTATAGATATTAGGAAACTCATAATTTTTAATTTCATATATTTTCATAAAAAATAATTATCAAGGCATCATCGTTATTCTACAACACTTTCTTATCAATCAGAATTTTCCTTAACAAAGTTTTGAGGAGTGACAATGTTCTTTTCAGCTTTCAATACTAATTGATTTTATTTTTATTAAAAAAAGAAGGATAAGTAAAAACGTTGTAATTATTTCCTCAAAATTATATTGTGGCATTATTAGGTGTAGAAATTAATTCTTTCCGATTTTTGGGTACAAAAGTTTTATTTAAAAAAAATAAAAGCAGATCAATCATCGACATTGTCGTTGATGATCTTTTGCCACTTTTCGAATATTTAGACTTGAATGGGCATACTGATTATGTGACTCCATGGAATTTTTCATAGAATTGACAATAATTCTACTACGATAATGATAATTCTCGAAACAATTCATTTCTAAGTATTATTATATTAGGGCGTCGCATAAGTTTCTTTCTCGCCATGCTAGGAGTGACTCTCACTGGCTATGTTTATGTAAACATGCAGGCTTATCTATTAGTCGTCTGTGGCATCGGTTTCAGTCGTTCCAAAGCTCTTTTGAAGTACGTTTTTTTGGTGACACAGTCTCTCTTAAAACTGTTTTCTACACCGTTCAATATGAATAGCCAAAAGAAGCATTTGCGACATGTTATGCTTCATTGCTTTAACACGTTGACGCCAGCGTGCATCACACGTGTCTGTCCCGTGAGGCGGCGTGCATCACGGTGGGTCACACTTGTATTTCACAAAATAGGTAGTACAAAATAGGTTTACGTTATTTTATCTCAACATTATAAACAAACATTCAATAGTAAAAACATAACAATCCAATATTATAAACTTAACATAATTATTTAATTTTTTTATGCAATTTTTTAAAACATGTTAGACAGAGTGCCGGCTGGGCCTCACAACGATCACAATATGTTGTTACTTTTTTGGGTTTATTCGCGGCATACTGTCAACCTTTTATTCTAGAAATGCGTTTATAACACTCTTTACACCGTTGTCTCGTTTTTCTCGCGGGCCCTTGGTATGAATGCAGAAAATGAAAGTTTCTTCTCAAAAACTGAGGGTGATAGACAAAAGCTGATTTCAGATTCGTTTTTAGCTTGTCAAGATCTATAAGAATCACCTAGTGGGTATTACCGCGCAAAAATCGTGTTGAACAGTATAATCTAACGCTGCACCGCCTCACGAAGCAGTCCGTGCATTCAAAAGCCGCCTCACAGAGAAAACCCTGAATATCGGCGCCGGCGTCAACGTGTTAAAAAAAGTAATAGTGCAAAGGATACTGCAGACGAAATTTGTATCGTTTACGGAAGTGGTGCTACGACTATTACAACCGTCTGCAGTTGGTTTAGGAGATTTAGAGCTGACAATTTTGAATTTAAAGACCACAGCAGCCGCCCAACAACGACGGATACGAACCTTATCAACGGCACGCTCGGTGAAAATCCGCGATATAGTGTGCGCAAGATAGTGGATGCCACTAACATTCCCAGAACAACAGTACATAATCACTTAATCAGGATGGGATATGTCAATCGGAGTGAAGTTTGGGTTTCATACCTATTGACGGAGACCAGCCTTATGAACCGCGTCTCTACGTGCGATTTGCTTCTCCAGCGATATGAAAGAGATCCTTTCTTAAAGAGGCTTGTCACTGGAGACGAGAGTTGGATTTTATATCAAAATGTGTACCGAAAACGCACTTGGTCTAAGGACAATAGACCTTCAACGTTTGCGAAGCCTAGACTTCACCCGAAGAAAGTTCTTTTGTTCATTTGGTGGGACTGGAAAGGTGTAGTCTACTACGAGCTCCTTCCTCAAGGTGAAACCATCAATTCTGCCAAATACTGCAATCAGCTTGATCAATTGAAAGCTGCCATAGCAGAAAAACGGCCAGAATTGTCAAACCGACGCGGCGTCGTTTTTCATCACGACAATGTGAGACCGCATGTTGCATTGGATGTAAAATAAAAACTGTTACAGTTTGATTGGGACTGTTCCGTCCATCCGACGGAATATACATGCTATTATATTTCTCTGCTTCTTCAGATTGCCAAGGTTTTCTTTTTCTCCTAATGAGAACATTGTTCGACCGCGTAACGGTCAAGACATTCAAAGGCATTGTCACAAATGAGTTGATTAACGCTCAGTGACACAAAAGGCTGTTCACGAAATAGACGGAAAAACACTCGATTAGAGCAGTCCCGTTCTATGATCGTTAGCGCTTACTGGTAATTTCACGTTTTAATTTTCCTCGCCACGGGACACCGCGAACCCTCGAGGCAGCCTACCTGCCTCGAATCATGTCCCGTAACCTTTTTGGCTATTTTTCTCATTAGCGCACCACCGCGCTTTCCCTTTCCTATGAAATTCGGGAAAAGTTCCTACTGCACCCGCACCAATCGGAACGTTTTGGAGTTTCGTCTCCCACCTAAAGAAATCCACCTATTACCGCTTTGCTTTGGCATTCTGAGAAGTATAAATATAGGCAGAAACCCTTCGCGAATTCAGTCAAGTACAATCAGTTAAGTACCTCAGTACATAAGTACAACATAAGTACGATATTCAATCAGTACAACATAAGTACAATAAAGAGTACATCACGTACAGTCAGTGATCGGTACTCAGGTAACACAGAGTGACAGTGAGCGTCAGGGTGTTACCTTAGTTAGTGAGACAACGAAGTAAGAGTACACGTGGCTCTTCGTGCAAGAGAAAGTTTTCTATCTAGTTTAAACCGCGTTTCAACCAGGTTTTCAAACGACGATATCGAGACAACCACTAGTATCTTAGCTTAGTGTCTACTGACAATAACAATCTGCTGCATAACATTAATTTGTCGTGCAGCGTAGCCAGAAGCATCGAGGCAACGCGATTTTGTATCGGTGCGAGGCCACAGGGACGTTCTACCGTGTTAAGTGGCACATACCTGCACTACCCCAAGGGGGAAGAGCCTTCCATAAACCGGGTCAGGATTTCTAAATTTTGTATCTTTCGAATATTTCTCCAAATCCTGACCCGTCGGTAGAGACAATAACTTTATGAAGCTGTTGACTCTCCATCGCATTCCTTATAAGTCCATGTTTTCTCACCGATGACCGAGGTTTAGAACTTTTACTTTGTTTCTTTCATGTATTGTTCACCTCAGAGTGCTTCATGAGTTTATTACCTGTACCGTTCCGGGTTTCGAGGCAAGCGGATTTTCGCGACGGTCACTCAAGGAGCACATGTTCTACCTGAGAGTGACTGTTTGCTTGGGAGTGGTTATTTTTTTTTTGTCTCTCCTTTCACATTTTTTCTAACCTATCAGTTAAAATATCAACCACCACCCTCGCTACTTTCGACTAATAACATTAACCAATCCGCATGTCTCAAAACCCAAGACACGCCTTATCCGAGGTAAAGTGAAGGAAAACCGACGGACAGAAAAATAGTAAAAAAACAAACTCCTTTCACTTCACTAAACAACGCGAGTTCACACAAACTTCCTAGACACTTACATTCATAAAGATTCCTAGATTAAGATAACTTATATTTCACTCTTGTTTGTAAATAATAATTGATTGTTACAAAAATCCAACCCCATTCTCAGTCAATCATCCCTTATCTACGTAAAAGTTTGTAAGGGAATCACGCCGGTTTAATACGTCGTGAACCGCGTAAACAACCGCATCCTCCGTACTCCCCAAATCTTGCACCATCCGATTATTATTTGTTCCTGTTCCGTCCATCCGACGGAATATACATGCTATTATATTTCTCTGCTTCTTCAGATTGCCAAGGTTTTCTTTTTCTCCTAATGAGGACATTGTTCGACCGCGTAACGGTCAAGACATTCAAAAGCATTGTCACAAATGAGTTGATTAACGCTCAGTGACACAAAAGGCTATTCACGAAATAGACGGAAAAACACTCGATTAGAGCAGTCCCGTTCTATGATCGTTAGCGCTTACTGGTAATTTCACTTTTTAATTTTCCTCGCCACGGGACACCGCGAACCCTCGAGGCAGCCTACCTGCCTCGAATCATGTCCCGTAACCTTTTTGGCTATTTCTCTCATTAGCGCACCACCGCGCTTTCCCTTTCTTGTGAAATTTGGGAAAAGTTCCTACTGCACCCGCACCAATCGGAACGTTTTGGAGTTTCGTCTCCCACCTAAAGAAATCCACCTATTACCGCTTTGCTTTGGCATTCTGAGAAGTATAAATATAGGCAGGAACCCTTCGCGAAGTCAGTTAAGTACAATATTCAAACAATATCGAATAAGTACAACATAAGTACAATATCGAATAAGTACAACATAAGTACAATATTCAATCAGTACAACATAAGTACAAGCAAAGTAAAGAACAAGTCAAGCTCTTCAGCTTTCGACAAAGTTCAAGATATCTCTTCGTACAAGAGTATCCAGAAGCCAGTATATCGCGCATATACTAGAATATATCTACAGAGTACATCACGTACAGTCAGTGATCGGTACTCAGGTAACACAGAGTGACAGTGAGCGTCAGGGTGTTACCTTAGTTAGTGAGACAACAAAGTAAGAGTACACGTGGCTCTTCGTGCAAGAGAAAGTTTTCTATCTAGTTTAAACCGCGTTTCAACCAGGTTTTCAAACGACGATATCGAGACAACCACTAGTATCTTAGCTTAGTGTCTACTGACAACAACAATCTGCTGCATAACATTAATTTGTCGTGCAGCGTAGCCAGAAGCATCGAGGCAACGCGATTTTGTATCGGTGCGAGGCCACAGTTCCTGTCATTAAAAAATTCTCTCCATGATAAACGGTTTCAATCTGTAAATGAAATAAAAACGCACCTTGAGGAATATTTTGCAAGTAAGCCCCAACAATTTTGGAAAGAGGGAATAATGAGGCTTCCTGAGAGGTGGAAGAAGGTGATAGAGCAGAACGTTTCATATTTAATGCAATAAATCAACCTTAAACAACAAAAAAGAAAGAAACTTATGGGACACCCTAATACTTAGAATAATACTTTGAATAATAATAATTCTTGAAAGAATTCATTTCTGCACTTAATGTATTATTGCATTATTATACTTAGAATAATATTATTGTATTATTATGCTAAGTATAATCATTATTGTAGGAATTATATTGTTAATGCTCGCAGTAGCTTATAGAAAAACTTTCGGGCTTTGTTGAGATTGCACGTAGTGTGCCGAATTTATTTAACTAATTTCTAGAAGGACCACCCTGATGTGTCAAGAAACAAAAACTAGCTATTGACCGCGTTACGATGGCCTTTTCTAAACTATTCTATCTGACCGTTTTCTTTGACTGTTGTAACTATTCTGATTAACTGTTGAGTCTATTCTATCTAAGTGCTGATTCTATTCTGCTTGTCGTCTCAGGGTTCGGCCTCACCTGAGACACGTTAAAGTAGATGCACGTTGATTGGTGAATATTTGGTAATATTTATTATCAATCAGCGTGCCTAATTTTCTTGCGAACTCCTTCTAGTGCGTTCTTAGCGCACCTTACCCTGGAAGACTGGGAGATGTTGGGCAAAGGTTGTGGGCAAATGTTTATAATAATTTAGGAAATTCCTCCGAGTTACTCATCGGTTAGCAAGCCATTACATATAAATGTACCCTTCGGAAATCCGAGGTTTATGGCATGTTCTTAAGCTATTGAGCACCAGAGGCACGAACCGCTAAAAACTCTAATAAAGCAATTCTGTCGGCGTTCGCTAGGATGTACGTTAAAGCATGCAAATAATAAAGGAAACCCTAAACTCGAAAACAGTCTTTCAGTGCAATCGTGCCATAAACAGTTACTAAGAAACCCTAACATATGTATAATTACTTATTATATGATATTATACTATAATGTAATATTATATCATTATAACATTATAATATTGTGTAATTGTGCTGTTGAATTATGTTCTTCAAAATTTCTTCATAATGCAATGCTCGTATGTACCAGGTAATTAAAGATAGGAAAAGATTCCTGGTTATGTTTACCCTGCAGAAAAAGAAAAAGAAAAGAAATTTACTCTAGCAAACAGCAAGTTCCATTCCATAAGAATCAAGAACCAACATTTTCGTTTACCTCGTATCGACCGCATCTTACGGGTTCTGAGGATTTTCTTTAATACTCGTTTACATTTAGGATTACCTAAACATGCAAGAGCAAATCTCCGATTTTTGCTGTTCTATGAACAATTCGATTGCGATATATACTAACTTTAAGATGCAACTGATCTTGCATTTCCTATTGAATCTTTTTATTCCAGTGGATTTCATGTATAATAAAAAAAAAAAAAGAATGGTGCGCATAGCCCGATAATAAAAATAAAATATAATACGCCTGTGAGGAACGCAGTTTCATTTAAATTTTAATATTTCTAACATTTACTCTTTTTTTCTTCCCTTTTTCCTGAATATATGCCTTAAAATGTATTACAAGAAATCAAAAACTACAAACTTAAAGTAAAATAAAAACGTGACAGGCGATTCATTAAGGGATAAAATAAAAATCTAAAAAAATATCTCGAAGAAAAAAGAATCCAAAGATAAAACTGATCTAACAATTCATGTTAGAAAATTTATCACATTTTAAAACTGTTCACCAGTCGGTAAAATCCCGACGGTCATAAGCATTCAACGAGGAACGAACAGTTTAACAAGACTTTGCTTCTCTATCTTTACGTATACAGAGAACAATTACAACTGGGATTACTAAAACACAGAGACAAGGTTACCCCGTTCCTTATAACATAGTTAGAATAGCCTAGGAAATTTGTCTTTTAGGGTAAGTATGGGTCTTAAAGCTGAGATTCCGAGGTTATGTACGTATATACTCATGACAGGACTGCGGAACGTGAGACCTTGTACCATGAACAAATCCAGCAATGTTCAAATTTCATTAAACCATCCAAATATTCGCGGAAAAACCTGTTATTTCCATGCAGCTTTTGAAATTGGACATAATGTCCATCATACATATCGTAAAGTCATAATTTCAAAAACAAAAAAAAGGATCTATCATCTAAATATTTACAGTAAGGAGCATAACTGAACCAATAACCACAAGTTTTGTATAAATCATCATTTATTGTTAGGAATATAGAAGAATAACAAAAAATTAACATTATAATTACTTTTATCATAGTTAGAAGTAACTTAAGAAATTTTTTTCAATAATTAATGTCTCCTCGTTTAGCAATGGCAAAAAAAATAGATTGACTCGGTTTTGCACCACGTCCAATACTTGGCAATATTTAATATATTACTTATTTTTAATATTTGGACCACAACCCTTTTGCTTGTAAAACTGCACTAATCCGCTTTGGCATACTTTCTACTAACTTTTTGCAATAATCCGGAGATATTTGTTCCCACTGTTCTTGAATTCTATTATACAAATCTGTGATTGAAGTTGGTTGGGAGTCATATGAATCCCGAAGTCGTCTTTTTAGTAAACCCCACAGATTCTCTATGGGGTTGAGGTCGGGGCTCTGTGCAGACCAATCCAGAACAAAAAATTGTTTAGTACTGAGCCAATTTTTTACACTTTTAGCAGTGTGCTTAGGGTTTTGGTCATGCATGAAAATTACATTTTTTTCTTCAAAAGGCATATTTTCAACAGCATCTACGAGATGTAGATGCTCTTGTAAAATATCCTTGTACAGATACTGATTCATGATGCCATTAATTCGGTGCAGTGATCCAACACCAAATGCCATTAGGCACCCCCAGAACATTAGGGATCCGCCTCCATGCTTTAACGTTTGTTTCACATGTCGTGGTTTAAGCCTTTCATTTTTACGAATCCAGCACCAAGACATGCCATCTGAACAAATTCTGTTAATTTTGGTCTCGTCTGACCAAATAACCCGTTCCCAGTCAGTAGTTGTCCAATTTCGATATTTGTTAGCAAATTCTAAACGACGTTTAATATTTTTCTTCGATAACATTGGTTTCTTTTTTTTCTTAATGCTTCTAAACTCAGCTCCTTTGAGGGTTATTTGTATATTCGTATCCTCTTTTAATAATTTTGCAGCCATAATGGCACTTGAAGCTTCACCAGATGTGACAAACCGTATAATCCTTCGTTCGTTCTGCGGTGATAATTTTTTTGGTCTTCCTCCAACATTTAATAATATACTTTTATAGTACTTTTTTCTTATTCTCTGCACTGTCGATTGACTAACACTGCAATTTTTCGCTGTCTTACGCGTTGACAAGCCGTCATTCAAAAGAGAAATGACTTTTTTTAAACAATTTGGAGCAATTGACTTCATATTTATTCTTATTTCACTTGCGTGCTTTTACGTTCGACTGATTGTGTAGAACTGAGTGTTAAGACGTAGAATAATATTTTGTAAACATACCAAAGTACTAGATGTAAACATACTACTATAACATTCCACGTAAACATTTTTTTTTTACGGACCGGTGCAAAACCGAGTCAATCTATTTTTTTTGCCATTGCTAAACGAGGAGACATTAATTATTAAAAAAAATTTCTTAAGTTACTTCTAACTATGATAAAAGTAATTATAATGTTAATTTTTTGTTATTCTTCTATATTCCTAACAATAAATGATGATTTATACAAAACTTGTGGTTATTGGTTCAGTTATGCTCCTTACTGTAAATCAACTGCCCGTTAACATTAAATCTACCACGCGCGGTCAAATGATCGTTTTTAAGATTTCGTTTAGAATTTCCCGCATACAACATTATTGTATCGTCATTTAACTTCGCGACTTTTCTTATATTATACGTACAATGCATTGTTAATATCAACCTTTTTTCTTATTATTTATTTTTTGAAAAAAAGAAAAATTGCAATCTGTTTTGCCTACCGCTTGAACGATTTATATTCTTTGCATGAGTAAGTCTATCTATTATGTTATCTACAATGTAAACAAAACCCTTGGCTTGAAAATATGCCTAACAGTCTTCTCGCTACGTTTAGTAAAGTCTTGTGACACGAACGGAGAGAACCGAAACGTAAAATTTACAAAGAGTTAGAATCGAAACGTGAAAGTTACAATTTTATTATTATTCTACTATTATTTTATATATTACGTGTTGTAAGTGCCATTTTCAAAAAAGTGAACAAATTAACAATACTTTGTAGTAAATTTTACATTTGATCTTTTTTCCATTTTTTTAACTAGTTTGATTTACATTTTTATATTGTAGTTTTTATTTTATCATTTGTATTTATTCATCCCAAAAATGTCAAGACATTCAAAGAATATCAAGTTATTAAAAAACATAAATAATATTGACGAAGATTGTTCTATAGATGACCAGGAAATTTCTGATATTGAAGATGCTACAAAAAGAAAGTAATTATGATTTATTTGACAACGACTCAGATTCTACAATATGAAAAATACGTTTGTGGGAAATGTGCAATAAAGAACCCTATAATTTATAAAAAATGCAACAAAAAAAAAATAAACATTATTTATTTTTCAATGTAAGAAAATATTTCGTTCATTATCTAATGGTTCATAATCTTCACTCTATATTAAGAAGTATGTCTTTTTAAAGCAGTCATTTGACCACTCATGTTAGGAATAGGTATATGAAGTGTCGGTAGATTTAATGTTAAATTGACTTGCAGCAGTACTGAAATATATTCCACAACACTTGATTAAACGCAATAATATTTTATTCTATATTCCTCGCCCATACGTTGAAGTTAACCCTGCTGTCCTCGAGTCAATATGATCCGTAACGAAAATTACATGTATACAAATATATATTGATATATATAGTATAATACTGTGTTTTTAAATATTTTTTTATCATATTTAGTTAAGTTTTACGTTTGCCTTTTTAATATTATATATTTTATAAATATACAATATTTCAAATTTAAAAAAAAATTTGTTTGTTACGTATGTATTCCTCGTGTCATATCGACCCGATATGCGAAATAATATAAAAAGTTTGCAAATTGTGTTTGTTATAATTTTGATTGCTGAACCGTAGTTTATATATAAGAAATTCTAGGGATGTAACATCTAAATTATAATTTTTTCCTGGAGTAAACACTTATTTTCTCTTCCTTTTTACACTTCAATGCAGGTCGTAGAAATATTTCGATTCCCATTAGATGGTCCCTCCCTTTCTATTTATGACATTACGTATTCAATATAAACACTTCTCTTTTACACTGGTATCACTCTAATTTATAAACTGATTTATAATTTTCTAACACTCTAACACTTCAAATACACACAAAGCATTTATAATAAGTAATCAGCTTATAATAAGCTGAAAGTTAGACTTCAATTTCAATTCAGTTCTAGAGAATGAAGTATTAATATTTTTCATTACACTTATCTTCTGGTCTAAAATTTATAATTATAGTTGAACAATTTTCGAGCGGCCAACAAATGTCGAAAGTATAGACAAACACAAACGATAGCAGTAAAGAAATTGCAAAAGAAAATCATACGAGCAATGACAATTATGATTCACCTGAATCAAATGGTTCAGTCATCTGACGATCCAATATATGATTGAAAACCAATTATTCACCTAGTATTATTTTTCATAATATACTTGACATTAGTGCTTACAATGCCTTCGTATTATGAAGAGAAATAAACCCAGGATAGAACAAAAATGTTTTACATAAAAGCCGAATATATTTGGAAGAACTAGATAAAGCACTTAAAAATCCATGTATATCATATGGCGGAAACACCTACTACGTAATGAGCAATCACAGACTATTGTACAAAATTTACAAATCACTGCAAGAGAAGAAACATGTAACTTCAGCTCCAACCAGTACGATGAAAGGAAAGAAACGGGCACGATGTAAATTCTGTCATTTAACTTGTGGCAATAAAACTAATATAACCCGTTTTAAATATTATAAATATTTATGCAAAGGTCAAGCAACGTATCTTTTTCGTAATTATAAAATATAGAACATACTTTTTCTAATTTGTCCTTGTATTCTCTTATATTACCCTATTTTTATAGTTACATACTCTATGAATAAATATTATTTTTCTTATGTATAATAAATAATTTTAAACGTATATATCCTGTAATATTTTTCAAATGTAATAATGATATCAATGATAATAATGACAGTAATGTTAATCATGATAATAATGACAACGACAATAATGTTCATAATGATAATAATTATAATGGTAATAATAATTATTATAATAATGATAATCATGATAATCATAATAATAATAATTATAATAATGATGACGATGACGATGACGATGACGATGATGATAAATTATAATATTAATAATATCAACATTTGATAAACATAGAACTCATATATGTACGTGTCAGAATTAAGAAAATCAATTGAAAAAAACGAAGTCAGCATTAATAGATTAGTAAATTTCTAAAAAAAGTAATTAGATTTACATACATTGTATATACTCCCGTCCATAAGCCACCGGACATTTAATTTGATTTGGATGCGGACGATTTTTTATTATGAAAAAACAGAAATTCTGGAATAAAACCAGCAGTTATTAATTACTCATAATGTACAGAATACTTAGATCAAATTGTATGCCAAAATTCTTTCCGAAATATCTTATGTTTTCTTTTTGTCAATATATCCGCCACGTGCGGCTATGACCACTTGGACTAGTCGCGGCATCCTGTCAAGTAATTTTTTTAATTTTTCTGAACCAATTGTCTAACTTTTTTGCAATAGTTCCCATAAATGTTTTTTTTTTTTATTTTGGACACACTTTTCGCACATTTCTGTCTATTTCTTCCCATAATTGCTCTATTGAATTGAGATCGAGTGATTGCGGAGGCCATGCCACAATTTTCAATTCATGATTATTTTCTAGGTCTTTTAAATAATTTGTACAAACTTTTGCGGTATGTTTGGGATCATTGTCCTGCATAACTATAAAGTTTCGTCCTATTAAGCGTCTACCAGACGTCACTGCGTGGTCACGTAGAATTTGCAAATACTATTCTTTTTTTAAAATTCCCTCAATTTGCACTAAATCACCAGGTTGATTTGCACCAAAACAACCCCATACCATCACAGACTGACCCCATGGTTAACAGTTGGAACAATACAATCGGGAATCAATTTTTCAGTTTGCTTCCTGCGCACATGGAGTCGTCGTTTTGTTCCGAACACCTCAAATTTCGACTCATCAGTCCACAACACCTTTTCCCAATCTTCAGCAGCATAATCTTTATATAATTTTGCCTACTGCAGTCTTTTTTTCTTATTTTGAGTCTTTAAAAGCGGTTTTTTAACTGCAACACACCCACGAAGTCTTGCTTGAAAAAGACGTCGCTTAACTGTCGTCGTACCAATTGGATCCTCTCGATTTTCATTAACTTTTACCGCAATTTCTGTTGCTGTCATCCTCTTGTTTCGTTTACTTATTGTTTGTATATAGCGGTCTTCATTTTCTGTTGTTTTTTTGGGTCGTCCAGTTCGTTTTTTATATTCAAACGTATTAGTATCCGTTAACTTTTTCATTGTGTCATGAACTGTCGATTTCGGAATTTTAGTTTTTGTCGCAATTTCCCACATAGAATAACCTTCTTTAGCAAGAGTAATAATACTCGAACGCTTTTGAGTGGATAATTCTTTTCTAGAACTACTTATACTGATCACATGCACTATCGAACTTGAAATAAAGAAGAACCAGCGACTCCGCCTTCCCAGCTCCATGCTTATTTCTGTTTAGTCTAGAACTCCTCTTAAAATGTTTATAAACTCTTCATAATGTTCCAGATATATTCCTCTGATAGTTTTGAGCATCCAAAGGGAACAATATGTCCCGACATGTACCGAATGGAAATTTTACGAAATGAATGTTTACGCATGCAGTTTCTTTTTCAAACATTTATTCAAACAACAAATATTTATTTCTAATTTTACATGCCGAAATTATAGTAAAATATCTAAGTATTACGAAATCAACAATAAAATCAAGCCAGAGAAGTGTATCCATGTTTTAATCATTATTTTGCTCAAAGCGAGTAAGTGTGCGGTGACTTATGTATGGACGGGAGTGTATGTTCTATAATGTACGATATTTATTTATACATTACATAATGTATGTATATGCACAGTATGTAATACTATAGTTTATTTCCTTATTTTCGGTTGTTTACTGATGTTTTATTTACACGTTTAAACACAATTCGTATTGAATACCGAATTTATTACATTTACTTTTCAATGAATCGTTTGTGGCTTTATTTTTCACCTTGTTCAAATTCTGTCTGTGGAAATTCGCTTTATTGGCATAGCCTTTTGATCGAGGGAAATTAGTCCGGTTAAAATTATTCCAGTTAACTCGAATTCGCTATACTATCTTAGAAAAATAGAATTGGTTAATTTGAGATTGAGTTGAGGATAATATCTACAAGAAAAATATTATTATATATGCCTGTACATCGTGGTACATTTACTGTCGCTGTACCAGCATTAGCAAATTGACTTCTTCAGAAATGACATCGTACTGTGTCGACTGTAACATAAACCTAAATACGTAACCGCAACAAATTCACCTAGAATAAACGATGCGGCTTCCTTGGCGTCTTAGGAGAAGTGTCATTAAAAAATCTTCGATACTATTCTCAGCCCTACTTATACACATCTCATCACGAAAGATTAAAACTTCCAGTGGCTTTGCACGTCACTCCAGTATTCTCGAACTTTTCAACTGAGATTAACCAAAAACTCTTGCGCGTGAACGCGATTCTCTTTTACGGTAAGGTAAAGAACTTATGAATTTTCAACCACCCCGACAAGCATTTCTACTAACGAACCAGATTACGATTCGATGACAAACTCGTAATAGCACCGCGCCAGGCATTTCATCGATTCGAACTTCAGAGTGAGAAGCTTATTATTAAACTTTAATTAACGAAAAGTATTTCAAATTATTCCGACAAGTTGAAATGAAAAATTTACCATTTAATATTTATCCTGTCATAACTTTTGGCCAGTACTGTATACAAATTTCAAATTTGTGCGATTTCATTTCCAAATTTGTTGCACTCTTTTTTTTTCTTTTGGTGAGCAGTGTACTTAGTTTTCTAAAAAAAAATGTTGGAACTACTTTGAAATTTTATGAAAAATTTTTCAAATCCTAATGAAATTGAAATTTCACCTATGCAGATTCTTTCGTGAAAATACCTAATCATTATTTTCTTGTATCACATGAAAATGTTACACAAGGAAAGAGGAGAAGAGAAGAGAATTTTTTGTTACTTCGATAAAAGTGACGAAAAATTTCAGAAAAATAAAGTGTGTTACTAAAAATGTGTAGAGGATACAGTAAAATTAATTTGCATAAAAAGTTGAAGAAAATAGAATATTTCAACGATCATTTATCGAAGACTAAAATATATTGTTACGAGTGAATTTGATAAACGATCTTTGGAATGCCCGATTTTCTTGCATTTTGTATATAAGTTGATTTCATTGTATCAGCATGCCCCTATTTTTGCTAATCATTACAAGAAAATATCAAATAAATTATTTTGATCCCCTTGATAGATTTACTGTTAATGAACTTTTAATTACAAATATCTTTTCTTTGTACAAAACGAAAGCATTTTTGCGAACACGTCTAAAAATGTTCTTATATAAGGATTTAAAGTATTATAAGATATTATAGTTAGCAGAAAAAATTATTTGTATAGTGTTGTTTGCAAATCGAAGCTTTGTGAGAAGGATAATATTGAAAAGCGATTCATCCGGTTACATTCGCTTCGATCGCATAGTTGCTCTCGATGAAAAGATGCAAGGAATTCCATATCGCTTTGTATCAAGCTCTGTACTTGCAATATCCATAGCCCGAGGACTACAAGCAAAGCCTCTCCTTTTGGTCCTTTGTCGATATCATTCCGTCATGTAGACCATTTGTCGAACGTTTTTCATTAACTGTTACCAAATTTTATAAAAATGCAAGTCACTTACGTTTTCCTTTGATCGCGGTAATAATAGAACTTTATATGCTTGCAGCGACTCATTTTCTATTCAATTCGTCAAACAGGATATAGAAATGAAGAAATGTTAAAAGATGTATTCTAATTTGGAAAGGAAATAAATGGTCTTAATTAATACACAATCTGCTAATAATATTAGGCGAAGTTTCTAATTATTGTTTAATTTTAATAGTAATTTTTATTGTAGTATTAACAGAACTAGAAATATTCTTATTCTTCAAGGTTTTTGATTTCTAGCGCGTTGTATAAAATGTATAATAATGAGTAAAAAATATAATTCAAATGGGGTGAATGAGATACAAAGATGCAAATTACACATGAAAACTGAAATTGATATTAACCCAACGTTGTGGTCCTTCACAATTGTACAACCTTCCATAAAACGAAATGGGAGTGTACGAGATATTGTTGAATTTGTCTCAATAAACGCTATCATATTATGAACAAAAGAAAAATGTACCATTTCGTTTAAAATAATAATCGAAATATTGAAATTACACCCACTAATTCACCCACAGAACAGCTATACGACATTATATCCTCCATCATACAAAATAACTTTTGTAAGAACATTTCAATACCTTCAGTTCTCTCTGAAATATTCCACCAAGTTAAAAAAAACATCCTATATATGTGTATGCGGCTTTGAATTTACTGCTTTTTGATTTGTTGTCATATCACAACTCCAACACAACTCAGACAACTCTCAAACGACTCTTAGATAACTCATACAACACTTTCTGCACCGCTCCGATAACTTTATCCGCAAGGAAGATTACAACCTTAAAACAATTCAGACAACTCTTTAACAACTTTTAAATAAACTCAAACAACTCTTAAACGACTCATACAATACTCTAAGAACTCTTACAACAGTCTAATTCTATTTGCAACTCTGACTATATCTATAATACTCTGAAAACCCTATCCATAAGAAAAATCACAACTCTTAAACGACTCTTAAATTCATACAATGCTCTCTGCAACACCCTGACAACTTTCACAACAATCTAATATTATGGATTTGCAACGCTGACTCTATCTTCAACACTTTAATAGCTCTATCCGCAAAGAAAAGCACAACTTTAAAGCAACTCATACAGCCCTTAGGCGATTCGTACAATATTTTGTGCAACACTCCAACTTTATCTACAACATTCGTAATCTATTTGCAATTCCAGGTACAATACTTTGATGACTCTTACAACATTCTGACGATGCTGCCTAGTAATGACTCTATCTATGAGAAGAAACTTTTCTTTCACATATTTCTCTCTCCAATTATACACACACGATGTTTGTTCATCAGAGTATTGATAAGAAAAAGATCGGGTTGTAATCCCTTTCGAGCATTATCACGTCACATACGTATTCCGTAAATGTCAATTAGATAACACTGTGTTGTTCCCTGCACTCTCACCCCGTAAAGTCGAGAAGGAAGATTCTTGCCGAGTCAAGAATCGACCAACTATAACCTTATAACATTACTTCATTGTAGCAAGATTAAAGTCAATTGTGTATCGAATCATAAATTTGTAATTATAATAGAATATAGTATTGTAGAGTCATACTCGTCTATATTAAATTTACCCATCCTGATTGGTATTAATAACGTAACAATTAAATCTACAAAGATATACTTTTAACACTCGAGATACATACATCGACCACTACACTTGCAAACTCCAAATACCTTTCTGTCCGGTGGTACGCGACATTAACCATACGCCGAATGGTTCATCTCCTTCGAGTATCTTCGTTAGCCATACGTTGAATTGTCCGACCTTCTTATCAATATTCGCACCCATCGCGGATCAAGGAATAACACGCGCAATTCGTACAAAGACCAACCGGAACGTAATCCCAAACTGGTGACAGCGGTCGGATTCGCGAATTCCGTAGCAACACAAAGAAAATTTATAGATTTACGGATAATTTATTCTAACAGTCATAAAGCATATGTTCATATCATCCGATACAGGTTAATAATTTTACGAAATATAGGCTCTTGACCATGACCACGTTTTAAACGAGCAATTATCGATACAAATCTTCGTGTTAAGCACTGCACAGACTCTTTTTAATTCGTTTCATTGAGTAGGCGTAAGCACTTGCGATCGTCATTTGGACACAAAGCTATCCTCTTCTTTCCTTGCCCTCCACCTATTCCCCACCCTGTACATACAGTATTTAATGCTTCACACCAAGCTACCACTCTAAATTTCATTACGACGATTATGCGTGGTAAGCTATAATCTTCCAAGAGGATAAGGCATTTCTCAACGTACCTAACAGCCGGTGCTGTACCGACAGTCTCTCGCTATTTAGCCCATGGGAATTTAGTGGACCAAGTGATATTACCAACTCGAGGATTATTTAGAGCCATGCGACCGCAAGGCCCTGCAAATTCCGGTGAACCGGCTGCAATGCACTGCAGGTGCTACGAGGAATTGGAAGCCACATATTTACGGAGACATGCTGGGAATCGATGCAACTCCGTTTGAAATAAAACTTTGATACTCTGTATATATAATGAATTTTCATATTGGTAAAAGAAGACGCTAGTTATGCGTCAGAAACATGCAAGTAGTAGGATGATCCTTATTTCTTTGACTTTTAATTTTCTTTTGCAGCGTCTCCTAACATTATAACACTTGATGAAAAGATGATGAATAATGGGAACCAAGTGTCACATTTGTATTGATGTTTGAAAATTTTTAGAATCTCACATTAAACAAACTTCATATAACCTAACATATTCGTGTTTTCTTATTCCAAGAGTATATTAACGCTAGACCTACCAATGACTTACCTGTACCTATTTCTACATTACATATTGAAACAGGCTTCGATGATCTTCAAACATTGAACGTGTCAACCAGCTCAAGGCGAACATTTCATTGCAAACGGTTTACAAACTTAATTTTGGTTATAAATTGTCAAAAAAAGTTCAACTGTTACCACTTATCATTACGTGCCAATCTTCTTTAACTCATACATTGCAAATGCGATCTCTCGTCATCCATCCACTATGTGTTAATATTAGATTACCGTATAAGTTCTGCGCTGCACTTGTATTGCTGTTCGAGTTTGTTATATTAGATAGTGAACGATAAATAATGAAATAGAAGTAAAAACCATATGAAACCAATTGAGACTGTTACTTAAGACACTTGTATATAAAAATTATCAATCATCACATTAATTACTTTGTTGTGTACTCGCGTCAACTTGCGATGTGTTGCAAACTTAAATCGCAAGAGAAAAAAAATCGGATATTTTAACGATGCCTGAAGTAGTTTTGGAGTACGTTATCCCGAACGGTATTGTATAAAACTTGATTGATCGTTCAGTACTCTGACTGATTGAAGACTTGGTTGTTTCTTGATTAGCGTTCGGAACAAGACTAATTAGAAATTTGAAAGAAGACATGCATTTGAGTTACTGAAGACGAAGTCAAATTTGGGAGGTGAAAAATTGAAGAATATAGAAAATCGATTATTGGACGTAGGACATCTCTTACGTAGATGAAGAGGAGGTAAAAGTGGTGGTAGAAGAATGAGGTGCCTAGGTTTTAGGAAATTTCGGGAAAGAAGGAGATCGGACATGAAAGAAAGAAAATACTACTTCAGTAATTAAGAAATTCGAACAATAGATGATAAAACGAACTTTACTGATGGTACGCACTTCTAACAATCTCGCTAATCCTATGGGTCGCGGCTCCTTCAAGTCTATTTTACAACTTTCGTGAAATATTAAAATAAAAAGAAAAAGGAAGGTTCAGTCCGAAATAAAAGAAATGTTCGGTACGGAGCAGATTTAAAGAAAAAAATTCTGGATATTTGGTAAAATCATTCAAGATTAAAGGACATAATAACACAGTGCATATGAAGTATGGTGGAAAGCATACATGCTGTAGTGAAAACAAAGAGAGAGAAATGCAAATTATTAATATGCATGTATATCAGTAATTAATAAAAATTATTATTAAACTACGTTCAGTCCTTTAAATCTTACAGAAAACATGAAAAATGTTGAAAATTATCACTAGTCTTAATGTTTTTGGTCAGGAGCTACAAATTACTATCGTTTTAGAGAAATATAACATTAAAGACACAAACATAACCAGTGTAATGTATTAAGTTGTCGTATGTGAAATGACCGTGCCCACGCACTAACAGACCTTGTTTCGTTTTTATTAGATTCCTATCGATTGTTATATCAAATCTACAATCTACTATTTTAAACGCAAGACTTGTTTCGCTGGAAAAGCTATAGCAAGTTTACATTAAAAGTAGAAAATTGATTCTAATCAAATTCAAATGATTTACTATTACAAATTCAAACTGAGTTAGACTAGCAAAAGCAACACGAAATATAAAAGCAGCATTTGGAATAGGGACAGCTAATGAACGCACAACACAACATAAATTTTAAGTATTTAAATGCTTTCTTAACATATTGCCGGCTGCGCGCTTTTCTCACAACCGACGCTTACAAATTTGACATTGAAAAATATAAAATTCGATATTATATAAAAAATTTTATTATAGAAAACTTGATATTAGCTCAAATATGTTTACCACTTTTAACTTAATAATGACAAAAAAATAAAAATATATGTAATATATTTTTTGAGATCTACTACATACCAAAATTTCCTTTATTTTTACATTTTACATTTGAGTACCCATAATTCGTGCAAGTAACTTGATATATTATCTAATATTTCATATCACTTACATAAATCACAATTTCACCAAACACGGTATGTTTTTAAAACATGATAATATTTGAAATAAACAAAATTATGCAATGGTACATCAGAAAATTCACAAATATATCAAACATATCCATTTTTTCCGTAATATGGGGAGATTTCCATGATCGATCAGCAATGTGTTAATAAAAGAAGATATTCAACAAAAAGGGGATAATGAATTTATCACCAATATTCAGACTTTTATAAATAATAAGCCAAATTTATTTGCAATTCATTGGCAGAAATGTATTGAATATGCTGGAGGTTATATTGGTTAAACAAATTTAGATTTGCCTACGTTATCAAGGTTTAACGAATACGCCATTTCATGTACAACGAAGACTTAATAAATGCTTAAATGGTTTCAATATTTTTAGATCTTCCACCCAGCTACAAAATTTCACTGTCGGTGTAAAATGTTTTCGTATAGTTTCCTCAACAGCTTGTGAACAGCCATGTATTTATAGTCATATGAGGAAAGAAAAGTGCTTTAAGGATGATCAATATGTTAGATGAACGGTAAGAAAGGAGAATACAAGTTATGTTATATTAATTGTTATTTAAAGTAGAAGTTGTTAAAGGTTAATCACTTCTTAATTAATTTCATAACAAGTTATATTAGAGTAAAGTACAGGCGGTATAATGTTAACTTCTCCTTTAACCAGAGTGAGATATTTAAACATTCACGTAAAAAAAAAAATATCAAATTTCAGAATTTTTCCCAGTTTAAAAAAGAGGGGGAGACCTCCCTATCAAAGGAGGGGAGCCCCCCCCCCCCCCCGCCAAGTCGGAGTCGTCTGCCTCATCGTGGCGGTACGGTGAACTCTCCTATGTGGGTGCCCCCTGGGAGAGGCCAAAGGGCAGCACGGCGCCAAGGGTCGTGTTCTCCTTGGCACTACGTAAATAAAAAATGCGTAGTGCTCCAAAAGCGCAGCTTGAGAGCAAAACTCTTTGCAGCCAGAAGAGCAAGTGTAGGTTAGACGTCTCCGCGGTTCTTTCGGATACCGTTCCCCGCTGGCAATGGCGGATCGCAACTTACCATTGCAGGTTATAGACTGAACGCCTTGGGACTGCAAGGGTGTCCTTGGGGCCTAATACGCTATACATATACACTAACTGTTTAAAAAAGATTGTAACTCTCAGTATTGTCGTGAAAATACCCTACATTTGAAATGGTAAAGCGTCTGCTAAGCGTGTAGATTAAATTTATTCATGTCATAAACATATGTACTCAATTATAAATTTGTAACTCTGCTTCATTTAATACACTATATCACAACCGCGGCCTCATTAGAATGCTTTTTAGCTTAAATTATAATACAAAATATAACTGAGGAACATTTCTTACACAATGGAAATAATATTTATTAAACGTCTATTCGTTATTAATAACAATTTATTATGTCCGTACAATTAGATGTGTTTTATAATTTATTCAAACAAATATATTAAAAAATTTATTTATATATTTCTATATATCCTGAAACAATCCAGAAAACACAGTATAATTTAGGAATATTTCTCGTGTTATGTTCCGAATAAAATTCTTTTTTTTTATTTACTCATTAGTGGGAATGCGATTCGGTAATGCACAGCATTGTGCGAACTGCCTAATCGGTCGCAGACTCATACTTTGATGTCAAAGAAATTTATCCTTTTGTTTAAGCACTGCGAATGATTGTTAATATAATGCATACCTTCCTTCGGATCAGCGTAGTCAAACAACAGAACTTTCTGAACATAGGAATAGCTTCGCGAAACTCACCAATATCATCGAATGTCCAATATACATGTACACGTCACGAATATGCGACGCATAAAAAATTTCCATTAACGACACATATTATTTTAAATAGATTTGCAATAATTAATAACTGTAAAATAATTGTAATATGTATTGGCAATGCATAACATTTTGGGAAACCCCTAGCCAGGAACATACGTGAATAATGAAAAATAGAATTGTAATCGAAATCATAAGCAACTGTTCATGAAAAATGTCATATACGTGATTTAGAATAACGCCGATACTGAATTCATTCAAGCGAATAACTATATTTTCGAATAATTATATTTTACAATAGTTACTTTCTGTGCTGTTAAGTTTTCTTAGTCACGATTTATGACACGATCGCAGACTGTTATTGAGTTTAGGATTTAATTTATTATTTTTATGCTTTAACGTCCATCCTAGCGAAGGCCGGTAGAATTACTTAATTAGAGTTTTTAGCCATTCCTGCCGTTCGCGCTCAATAGCTTAAGAACATGACATAAACCACGGGTTTCCGAAGGGTACATTTGTCTGTAACGGTCCGCTAGCCGATGAGTCATCCGGAGGAATTTCCCGAATTATTATAAACATTTGGCTACCCCTTAGAATCATCTCCCACTCTACCGGGGTAAAGCGCGCTAAGGGCGCACTGGAAGGAGTTGGCGGGAAAATTAGGCACGCTGATTGAAGATGAATATTAGAAAATATTCACCAATCAGCGTACTTTTAATCCAACGCTTCCAAGGGCTAAAACAAGCACTCGAAAGACGATTAGTTCATAAAAAATCACCGTATCGAAATCATCTATCAGTAAAGGCGAGCACTTAGTCTTATAGAAAATAAATTTCACAAAGTTAGAAAGGTAACAAGCATTTGTCGATTTATCAGTCGACTCAGTACGACAGTACACACGAGCTAAATCAAATACATACATACTAATATTTTTTGGTCCTTCGAGTCGGATACATCCGGAAAAAGTAAAGTTGATATACAGACAATACCTGTGTAAACGAAGAACCACATTACGTGTGAGTTCAACAAGAAAGCTGCTACTGCAATTGGTACAGCGGACTTCCATCCTACCGACGCTGATCGAACGAGGGAAGCTGAACAAGGGACAGCCCGCTCGCATTTCGTCATCGAGAGGCCTGATCAACGCAGTATCCACGGAGGAACGTCTTCGCCGAGCCAAAAAGGGTGCAGCTACAAGGCACAGGGTCAAGCAGAGAAGCAAAAGCGGAAACAAGCGATTGATCCTTCGTGACCGCCTTCCTACACAATTTCCTATCTTCAACCGTAAGTTATTTTGCATTCTCCGATTTGAGTCAATTTATAATTATGGAAGCCACATTAAAACAGGCCATTGCATGCCGAGGTCAGCTCAAAGCCTCGTTGACTCGCTTTAAAGCATACTTACAAGGGAAGTCCGCGAACGGTCCAGCTTCGATTTTGATGAAACTTTGTACATTTATAAAGCAGCCAAAAATAATCGACACGTATTTTTTTTTAGCTGCGGCATCTCGAGTTTAAGGGGTGAAACCATCCCTTGAAGTTTTGGGTCAAAACGGCTATCTCGAAAACGGAAAGACATACGAAAAAATTGTTAATGGGCGAGGTTAATGGTTTCTTATGTACAATAACATGGTGTTAAAAAATTTAACAAAATACAGTTTGTTTATAACAAAAAAAATTTATTAACTTAATTTTTCATTTTATTGAATTTTTCATAATGACAAAAAATAACGAGCATTTTATTCCAAATCCATTAGTATATGTGGGATGCGTGGGCAAATAAATGACGCGTGTTTGCTGCGTAGCTCTTTATTTCGTTGTTAGTTCTCATTTTAAATCACGACATTAATCTCCACGCTAGGAATAATATAATCAAACTTCAATCTCTGCTCCACAATCAATTTTCATCGCCAAGGTTCCAAAATTTTATTAAATACTCCTGGTATAAATCCAGATATATAGATGAAAAACCAAATGCATTCCAGAACCCTGTTGAGTACTGCTATTCTGTTGAAAATGAACCAAGATGCCATATTTGCGGTGACGTGACAATAATTAAATGCGCATGGTATAAGAAATCTTTATGTCTCAAACATTTTTTCGACGAGTACCACTATTGTCGAAACTACATAGAATAATTGCTATACACACTGAATGTATTTAGGTATAATTTATAAATCGCTCCACCTTTGCCACGATGTCATAGGTGAGTAATAAACACAATTAATCTTTTCATTGCTGTTAAGAAACTTGTTACTGTCATTGTTACTTGTTACTTGTTACTGTATAATTTAGTGCAAGCCTACAATGCTTCATTAAAATCAAAGTTAGAACGGCTACTACCATAGTGGATGTGCGCGCAAGATGTAAATCATCAAAATCTGCAAAAGTGTAAGAGGCGATTTTAAAATGTTATATACTAATGGATTTGGAATAAAATGCTCGTCATTTTTTGTCATTATGAAAATTTCAATAAAATGAAAAATTAAGTTAATAAATTTTTTTTTGTTATAAACAAACTGTATTTTGTTAAATTGTTTAACACCATGTTATTGTACATAAGAAACCATTAACCTCGCCCATTAACAATTTTTTCGTATGTCTTTCCGTTTTCGAGATAGCCGTTTTGACCCAAAACTTCAAGGGATGGTTTCACCCCTTAAACTCGAGTTGCCGCAGCTAAAAAAAAATACGTGTCGATTATTTTTGGCTGCTTTATAAGTGTACAAAGTTTCATCAAAATCGAAGCCGGACCGTTCGCGGACTTCCCTTGTTAGATGCGTTCAACTATTCGTCTTCAATCACAGAACTTCAGAAACGATTAGAAAAGATAACACCGATATATGAAAAATTCGACGCGATACAATGCCAAATCGAGTCATCCGTAGAGGGTACGCCTTCGGCTGAAGAACATGCAGGTGTATGGTTTTTTTAAAAACATTAGGCTTATTTTGGTACTTCGATCAGGACATATTAACCTTTTCAGTAAAAAATTCCGCAAACCCACGCATCACTGTTACGTCGTAACAAAGGACGAATGCCATCATGCATCGCACTTGTAGCTTTCTTAGAAAATAATAATTTTCACCACTTAAATTCCTGCTCGTACATGCTCGATGAATATACATCTGCGTTGCAGATGTAAGTCCATCGACGTTTCAAAGGGGACACCGGAAACCAAGAATTCGTAAAATAAACTTTTTCAATGGCCTACTTCCAATCGTGGATATAGGTCCCATCTATGCCACCAAGGATGCACCGTCGGAGTTCTTACGCAAGGTACGTAAACCTTGACAAGGACTTCGACGGTTGTAACACTACGCGAATACAATAGAAGCCCCTTTTGCAGCGTCGAACGGTCAAGTCTCGGCACTTGTGGCATGGCGCCGTTAGGGCTAAACTCTCGAGACGCCAACCAGGCCCTGCCATAAAGTATCGAGAAAACCGAGGACTTCGCGTTAGTCACGGAAGTGCATGGTGGTACGCGTGCCCCTTCCCTCGTTTCTATCTCTGATGGGGTGGAGACAAGGTTGACCAATTAGGTCAAATTTTGTGCTTCACCCCCATCGAAGCCTCGAAGCGGAGAGAGGGAACTCGCGCTTCCCTCGGGAGGAATCATCCTCCGAAAAGTCAGTTAAAAAACAAACTCGTCGCAGTCAAAAACAAACCTCGTCGTAGTCAAAAAACAAACTCGTCGCAGTCAAAAACAAACCTCGTCGTAGTCAAAAAACAAACTCGTCGTAGTCAAAAACAAACCTCGTCGTAGAACAAAGTCAACCTCGTCTCAAACAGAAAAGTCAAATCGTCTTAAAAGAAACTCGTCTGTGATACACACAGAAAAATCTCGATCGATCTCATCTAGACTCGAGCAGCTTCCTTCCGAAGCTCGTGGTTTGCGAATTGATTAGTCGCCGGCCGATTAAGTTGCCCGGCGAAGTGGACAGTTCCCTCGTGGACCACCGAAAGTCGCACGAGTCAGGAATTTCCACCTTACACGGCGTTACTCCGACACTCGAGTCGGAAAAAGGGCGCATCACGCAACAATCACAAAACGCACCATTTTATCGGACATATTTCAAATTTTTGATCCCCTTGGTTTGATCGGTCCAGCGACAATTCAGGCCAAAATGATTCTTCAAGAATTATGGCAACTTCGCGTCTTCTAGGATGAATCACTACCCCAGCATCTCCACTCACAATGGAACACGTTTCGCGAAGAACTTACGCACATAAACAACATTAAAGTTTCGAGATACGTTTTAACTGCAGACAATAAAAGAATCAAACTTCACGCCTTCTCCGATGCTTCGGAAAGGTCTTACGGGGCATGCGTTTATCTACGCACACCGGATAATCAAAACAGATAGTCCACACACTTATTATGTGCCAAATCTAAGGTTGCCCCCTTAAAGGTCATTAGCTTGCCGCGGTTAGAATTGTGCGGAGCTCAATTATTAAGCTAGTAAAAAGGGTTCGCGCATCGATAGACAGCGCATGTGATGAATACTATTGATGTGATTCAACAATCGTTCTTGCATGGATCAGTTCTCCATCAAAACAATGGAAAACATTTGTAGCTAACCGCGTATCAGAAATACAAAGATTATCGCAAGGAAAATGGTCACATATAGCTTCAACCGAAAACCCTGCTGATATAATCTCACGGGGAATTAACCCATCTTCCCTAGTCAACGACAACTGTTCAATTTTCCTCTTCCCCTGTTCAGAAAGCGGGTCAGAGTTTCTAATCTCTTCCTCACGTTTTTAACACCACCTTCTATTTCTTAATTTGCCTTTTACTTATTGAAGAAACTGTGACCCGTCCGTAGCAACAATAACTTTATGAAAGCCATTGAACACCGTTAGTCTCTTAGTTTCAATATTTTCGCCTTTATTTTATGGCTTAGAATTTCAATTTTGGTTTCTTTGTTCGAACATGGGTTGCCTGAGTCAGAGTGCATGATAAAGATTCTTGCCTGCTACGGTCGCGGGCGAGGTGTGTGGAATTTCCGCGTACATCATTCTAAGGTGCTCTCTTTACCTGAGAGTGACCATTAGCTGGAGGGAGGTCACTTTCCACCAAAATTATTCATCCAATCATGTTTATTCGACCGATTCTCTAGCCACTCCCGAGAAAATGCAATTCAACCAATCCACATGTCTCACCCCCGCTAAGACACCTCGTTCAACTTGACTTTCGGGAGATTCCTCGAACGAGGAGTCAGTTGAAAAACAACCTTCACGATAACCACACATATACTACGAATAAACACGAACATCTCAATTATCATTCCTTACCGCCGGAAACGATCGTAAGGAAATTACTGTACGATACGCGGTGTCGAAACATCGAAGTGAAGACTTACGACCTTCACTAACGCGCCGTCTTTATTAAAGTGGATCGCGTTGCATCGCGAATTCGTGTAAAAAACAACAATCTTTGGTGGAATGGTCCATACTGGTTGCAAGAAAACATACCAGAACCCTGTCTCGACATTCACAATCAGCTCTCTACAGAGAGTGTGTCCCAGGAATTTAGAATCAGTTGTGTGGTCACTTCCGCTATAAAGGCAGACATATTTAATAAATTTTCCTGTTACTCGCGACTAACACGAGTTTGCATAACGAGAATTGCATATTGCCTTAGATTCATAAATAACACGCGCATCAAAATTCAAATTCAGAAGGGTACATCATCTGCAATTAAAGTGAACTCCAATCAGTGGTTAACGTCACAAGATTTAATCGAGTCAGAAGAAATAATCATTAAAACGATACAATGCATTCAATTCTCAGACGAAATCAAACGTCTGCAAGCCGGTCAGACTGTAGCAAGTACAAGCCCTTTGATCTCGTTAAATCCATTCTTGGATAAAGCCGGATTATTTAGGGTGGGCGGTCGGCTCATAAACGCACAAATCTCATTTGATTATAAGCACCCGATCATTCTTCCAGCAAGACATTATATTACAAAATTAATTCTCATACGCGAACACGTACGTTTGTTACATGCAGGTTGTCAGGCAACCCTTTATTCTATTCGGAAGCGCTACTGGCCCTTGTCTGGCAAAAGATTATTGAAAACAATAATAAGACAATGTATTCGATGCTTCAGAACCAAACCCGTCAATCCAAATTACATTATGGGCAATCTACCTGCTTCACGGGTCACTCCAACACGACCGTTTCATACTTGTGGCGTCGATTATGCAGGTCCATTTTTAATTAAAGAAAAAACGCGTTCAAAAACCACACTAAAGGCATATTTATATATATTTGTATGTTTTTCCACCAAGGCCGTACATTTAGAGCTGGCAATAGATATGACTTCGCAATCGTTTCTGAATTGCTTAAAAAGATTCATATCACGTCGCGAATTATGCCATACTATTTTCTCAGACAATGGCACTAACTTTGTCGGAGCACGCAACGAACTTTTAGACCTCGGTAAATTGTTAGTTGACAAAGAGCACCATCAACGCGTTAAAAAATTCTTGAGCGAAAATAACATCCAGTGGTATTTAATTCCTCCTCGAGCTCCACACTTTGAGAGACTGTGGGAGGAAGCGGTTAAATCCACTAAGTATCATTTAAGGCGAGTCATTGGCGAAACTCGACTAATTTATGAAGAATTATATACAATACTGACTCAGATCGAAGCTTGCTTGAATTCGCGACCCTTATCCCTCCTTTCCGATGATCCAACAGACTTGTCTCCTCTTACACCTGGACACTTCCTAATAGGCGAGTCACTAACAGCATTCCCACAACCTGACTTGCGCCATATCAAGGAAAATCGAGTCAGTCGTTATCAGCACCTACAGCGAATATTGCAGCACTTTTGGCAACGGTGGCAAGCTGAATATCTCCATCAATTGCAACAACGCAACAAATGACGAATAAACTCCCATACCACCTTTGGGCCCGGGACGCTGGTTCTAATCAAGGATGATAACGTTCCACTACTTAAATGAAGGCTGGGGCGGATCGTCGAGCTTCATCCTGGAGCTAACAACATCACCCGCGTGGTATCCATAAAATCAGCGAAAGAATTGATCAAACGACCACTTACTAAAACATGCGTCCTGCCAATGGATCAAGAAATAGAAATTCCTCTAGACGAATACTGGAACGGAGCACTGGAGGAGTTGGCGAGAAAATTAGGCACGCTGATTGGTGATGAATATTAGAAAATATTCACCAATCAGCGTACTTCAAATCCAAAGCTTCCAAAGGCTAAGACGAGCACTCGGAAGACAAGGAGTACAGTTAAAACCATCATATCGAAAACATCTATGGGTTAAAACGAGCACTTAGTCATATATAGAAAGTTCACAAAGTTAAAAAGGCAACGAGCATTTGCCAATTTATTAGTCGGCTCAGTATGACAGTACACACGAGCTAGATCAAATACATACTAACATGTGCTATATGCTCTACAAGTTTGACAGTTATTCCATAATTTTCACGTATAATACATATATCCTATAATTATATTCTATATAATTAATCATTACATTTTATATTATAATTGTATATTCAAAAATTCTACAAGCTCTAACTAATTACTTGCTCTTCTTCGGTGGAACGAAAGCATTAAGCTAATAATTTAACAACTACAGTACCATAATAAAAGACAAAACCTATTTTTCATAAGAGATAATTGCAGAACATCATACATGCATACCTACATACATATATATTCCTCTACATAATAATTACTGGTAAGTTAACCATTGTTGTTAGGACAGCAAGGGAACGATTTTATGATACGTGACTTTATTTCAGTAAACCGTTATTTTTAATTTAGCAGACCGGTCTGCAGCCAACATGCGGCACCTAGACTTTCTAAAATATTAAAGAATAGGCTATTGTTCAGCTAGCAAGGCAAGATACCATAAAGTCATCTCCAAAGGGGTCTTCGAAAAACCGATGTAATTACTGAGGCCACTTGGTAACTTCCCTTCCGAGCAAGACGGAAGGTCAGCGTTGACCTGGCTGGATTTTCCCCCTTGTTGCCAAACTTCGCTTCGCAAGGACTATCATCGTCACCCCCGCTCCAAGGACATTTCGCGCTTCGCGCAATGGAAGGGGGTGATACGGGGTTGGTCACTTAGCATTTTTAAGAACCTCCCTTTGCATCCCTTCTGCAATTTTGGGTGAAATTGGAGAAGGGACAAGACAATAAAGAGAGTAGAATCAGCGAGATTCACACATTATTAGTTCAATATCAGTCAACTTTCGAACATTAAGAGTTAACTAGTAGGATCTCGAATCAGCGAGATCCATTCATTAGCAGTCTCAACCACTAAAATCAGTCATCTGAACATTGTCAGTTAGTGCAAATTGAGAACGATAAATTCATTAGACGGCACCAAGTGCAATATTCGGAAGTACGCGGATAGTGAGTGTCCAAGTGCTTAACAATTGTAATCATTTACTTTATGTACAGTATCCTTCTTCCACAGTAAAGTTAAATTCTAAATTCGAATCGTAATAACGAATCATAATTGTACGCAAAAGAGTATCCAACGATATATTGTAAAACATCAACTACTTTCAAAATTCAAATTCTATTATATATATTCACTACCATTGTAATAGTCCATTGGCTTTAAATACAAAATTCTGTAACAATATATTTCAAAAAAAGTAGAAACAGTTCAAATTCTATTATTTCCTTTATTCATTTCTATAGTTAGGTATTTGTCTTCCCAAAATTATTCCGAAACGATTACGAAACCAGGGGGTCGTATGGGAGTAAACAATCACTTATCCACATCCTTATCTTACCAAGATTAACACCCTCGGAATAACCATAGTTAGATTCAATATTTATAATCCATAGTTTGTAAGACGTCTGGCGGGCCGTAGCGGCTAGCAATTTGCACAAAGGAAGACCTTTGACAGCAAATGGCTAGCACGTTTCATGACACACAATTTCAAGGGCCATTTTTGAGGAATCGTTTTGTCTCTTAACTTCTTTGGAATTTGTTTTTTTAATACGTCGGTCACGCTCTCAACAGCCAATTGTCCGTGTCATAAAACGTGAATTTTCAACGGGCCGTGCGCGGGGGTTCGACCGTTTCTAGCTCGGTTTATCGCCGACCCCATCGCAGGTACCAGGCCCAGCGGAAATTCCGCGACGTTGGCAAATCTTATACTTTTACTTTCACTTTCACTTCCATATACCAACCCCTATTCCTCACGGAAAGCGCCAAGGTCGCACGGAACAGGGTGGAGGCAGTTTTCATACAATTTGATTGGTTCTTGTCAATCGCTAATCAAAAATAGACAATTCCTAGAGCTTCCTGGCTGTCTTGGAAGTCTCGAAGAGTCGTATCTTAGCACACTATCGACTGGTAACACCATGAGCTTGACTCACACGTCTAGCAGGCGAAAATGAGTGAAGTATGAAAAAAGTGCACTTTTTAGAAAACATGTAATATCTTCACAACTAATAGTAGGATTTCAATGAAATTTGGAAAATAGATATCACATAGTATTTCAAAGATGACGATGAAATTAAAAAAAAAATTAAATTTTTAATTTAGTTTTCTATTAGTTCATTTAATGTATAACGTGGACCAAACAATAATTGTTAATTTTTAAAAGTTTTAAGAGTTCATGTAGTAAGAGCAAAGCGTAATAATGTTTAGGAATATTTTATTATTCAGTTCATATATAGTAATTTTATTTACTCTAATATTTTTTTAGTGTATGGTATTTTTGAAAACACTCACCCCTATGAAGTGGAATCTGACAAAACTTACACATATAAGAAGTTAAACTTTTCTTTTTATGTACTGCACAAACACGACATTGTCTTTGTGGAATTTTTTTTTTGCCGCCAGTAATAATTTTTTTAGCTTCATGTTTCCACAAGTCTAATGACAATCGCCCAGTAGGATCTCTACTTACTGTAGTCCTTTTAACGCCAGATATAGATGGTTGAGGATCTTCGGAAGCGGAGTTTTCAGGAAGCCGATCACTTATCCACTCTTTGCTAATTTCATGCAGAAATTTTTTATAAGTAATTGTTGTTGTTGGGTTCAATTTTCTAAATACTTGGAACGCGTTAAAAAGTGCACAGTTTAGCAAATACATGATAACCCGCTTTGTCTATTCTTTTGTTCTTCGGATAATCGAATAATAAGCAAGATATTGATCTGCTCGATGGACCCCCTTCATGTACTTGTTGTAAGATATAACACACTGTGGTTTCCAGATGTTTTGTTTAGTGTTCCAATCGATGTTATGGCTTTCAATTATCTCGGCTGAATGTATCGTAGAAATCATTCGCACCTGTCTTTTTAATTGCCAGCATTGCAGTAAAATGTCCTCACGACGGCGGAAGGTAGAATCACCTCGTGTAAGCCTAACATTCTTCAAGCTCGCAGGAAGTCCTCTATTTATACTAATCGTCCCACAACACCTTATTTTTTTTTTTGGAGAAGTATTTCACATGTTTGTACACTATTATAATAATTATCCATGTACAAGTGGTGCCACAAATTTACATATGGTTCTAGAAGGGTTGTGATTGTTTGCAATAATGGTTTTCCTTGTCCGCAATATATTTCCAAATTACAGATATAACCCGTAGTGGCTTCACACACCATTCGTACGAGAACATCATATTTTATAATTTTTGATGCGTTGTACACCTTGAACGCTAACCTGCCTCTCCACGGTATTATGCTTTCATCAAGCGAGAGTTCCCTGTGAGGTGTATATACGGACGTAAACTTCTTGAAACGAACTTTTTGAAGACGATCACTATTATCAACAATATGTGAATTGTTTGAAAAATGCCAGAATGCCCAAATTTGTTTGAAACGATCGCGACTCAGCACTTGAGAAAATATCGGCGTTTGTATTGTCGGATCCGTTGACCAATATTCGTCTCTATTATCTTTACGAACTTTCCCCATGAGCAGAATCAGCCCTACAAATTTTTTTAGCTCTTTCACTGTCACGTCCTTCCACTTTACAGACTAAACCCTGTCTTTAACACGAGATTCATTTTGCGCATGGTAACGATTCGTTTCTTCTACTATGTATTGAAACAGATCATCCCCTATAAACAACTTTATAATATCGCTAATATTTTCGCCATTATTAGGTAATACACGAACACCAGAATTGCCCATAAACGGCTCGATATTAGGTGGATTATCAGTATCAGACCACTCTGCTATTTCTTCATCTTCACTTTCAGAGTCGCTAAATTGTAACGGAAGCACCCGATTTCTTGTGCGTACAAATATTTCGTCGTCACTGAAATCACTTTCACTATCAAATTCTAGCGAATCTTCTTCACCCGAATGTGCTGATAAATTATCTGCGAACACGTCATTATCACTCTCGTAGTTTTCAAAATCCATTTTAAATAAAGTAATTAAAGGCTCCGTTAAATCGTTAAAATTTGTTAGAAAAATTGCAACAAGCAGTAAGAGTGTTACGATAAGACTGAACGATTGGAAGGAATTTCCGTTCAAAATTCTGCCTGTTCTAAAATGTCGGATGTTGTCCTTGGACAAATTGCAAGCCACTCGTGCTATTCAAGACGCCAATGAAGCTATGAAGCAGAGCCTTATTGTGAGTGAAAATGTTAAATAAAGGAAGGCCAAAGAAAACGTATTTTTATGGCCAAGGTCCCGTAGGTATGCCACGGAACAGACCTCGAACAATTTTCTAATAAAGAAATAAAATATCTGGGTTCTTTTCTCTTTTAAAATTCATTTATTGCACCAGGAAATGCATACGCGTATCTGGATTGTTTTTTTAGGATGAAGAGCAAGACCGGATCTACGGTATGCTAAAACAACCTGAAGGTTGCTTACAAAGAGTTGTGCAAAACAAAATATTCATTAAATGAAAAAAAAACAAGCATTGGTAAGTGCTTTACTAACACTTAGCGTACGTTCTGCATAAAAGGTATTAATACCCGACCCGCCGATCGGCGCCAGTCTGTGGAAAAGGTATTAATACCCTTCCCGCCGATAGTGTGTTAGAACAGTCTACCAGCAACTATCACCCAGTAATTATCACATTTTTCATCTCACTTAGAATAGCAATAGTCAGTAATCAGTTTGTTAAATAGTGTTAGGAAAAATGAATATATTATTCACGTTTGAAATTAAAACAATTAATTACATACAAAATCATCCCTATTTCTTAAAAAATAATAGGGAGCCATTAAAACACGCGGCGCGAAAATATTTCGAAGTAGAGACTTACAACCTCCACTAAATTTGTCGTTCTCACGCCAAGTCTCGACGCGTGTGCATGGCAGAACACTGTTCGTTCTTATCGACATTATGAGACCGCTCACCACTCGGGTGTGCTCGCACCTAACACTCAAGACAATCGAGTAAACATAAAATATAATTAAGAAACATTTTTTGTACAGTTAAAATTATATTGGTTAAATGTCCATTCATTATTAATAAAAGTTTATTATGTTCGTACAGTTAGACATGTTTTATAGATATTTATTTAAACAAATATATTAAACAACTATTTATATATTTTTGTATCTCTCAAAACAATCGAGAAAAAAATCTATGTTGTTTTACAAAGTAAACTCTGAAAACATAAAATTAAAATATACCTCAAGTCAGATAAAATTAAGTTAACAAATACTTGCGTCAAGTATAGAAGAAATGTTAGTTTCTCTTGACACTTATGCGATTCAACAGTACATTATGTGTAACTGCATTCTCGCTAAAATTTTACAATGTTTCCACAGTAGTTAAATGCACAACGTGTACTATAAAACATAAACATAATCTAAAGCAGTGGCAGAAATTGACAGAGACATTTCTCGAAGACGATGTTCCGTGAACTAAAAATTCGCGTTCATTCGCCCGTAAAGCGATATCGTAGGCACATCATCATTCCTAGTATTTTTTTGTGATCTTTCCTATGAACTCTTCCAATATAAGAAATCAGAGCGAGGAAGGTAAGTGGACAAACCGAATTGAAGAATATCAAAGGTGCAGCAGAAAATCGATCAACTGGAAAACATTCCTTGAAAGAAGAGAAATAACGAAATACTTAATGGGTATATTCAATAAGACTTTAAAAAGGGAATTAAAGCTTGACGAGAACCGTCTGTTACATCGAAACTTCGAAGTCATCCATAGATAGACAAATACAAGATGTCCAAAAAAATCGGAGTTAAACTTATAGAAAACAGTCTAAATATGGGCTGGCATTTTTATTTCAGGATTTGTTATCAAATCTATTGATAATTCTTAAGATATAATTCTTAAAAGTCCTTAACCTAAAGTGTAATAAAAAAAGGAGTTTTTAGGTAATTTTTTATTCAATAAATGATAACATAAAAGCATTTGAGGGTTTCTATACTTATCAAACAATATTTAAATACAAAATTTATACATATAAACTTTATATATAATTAACATTAATGATGATATGCACAGGTTAGCAAAGCTTTATGGAATTCGCATATCTCCATAGTGATGTGAAAATCTTCTCAGCAAATTGAGTTGCAATAACACAGCAACGATTTTTTTAATTCATATGATATAAAATCAAAATAAACTGAACAAAAACAATGTTTGTTTTAAATTATACATTTAAAATAAAAAGGAAACTCTTAATTTTTTAAGTGTGGTGTAAATATGGGCGCATTTGTAAAATAAACGTAATAAAAAATAAAAAAATGCATACTTTCAAGTTTAAATATTTGAAAACATATTTAAAATGTAGATAAACTTAAACTTAAATGCTATTTACAATATAAAAAAGAAAAGAACGCTAAAACGCTTTACTGCTTTCAGAGTCCTCATCTTTTTTACCCTAACGAGTGTAAATAGCTTTTTCCATATACTGTTTATTCCGACACTTACTTTTATTCTTTTATTATTTGTGTTGCATTTGTGTACGATGTAACGGACAGCATTTTAAACATTGTTTAGATTAAAGATTAATTAAGAAATATCTCGGTAATTATTAGTTTTTGATCTCATATATCTTACATGATTTTTACTCATCATTCACTACTCTTTCGAACCACAAGGTCAAATATAACACATCATAATACAAACATTCAAAATGACCTTCATATCTCGATAAAAAAGCGGACTATTAAAAAACTAATTATTACATCGTATGCCCCTTTTGATATCAAGCAACTTTCATTTGAAAATTGGGTTGATACAACAAACAGTTTACAAGTATATTTAGGTGGCATAGTTAAATGACTCACCCTGTATACATATAATAATTGTACTGAGAAATATAAATGACGTGTGTAAGTAGATACTTACACATATGTTCTTATGTATTTCTTACCTTCCACCATTACTATTTATCAAATATTATATGTACATAATTTTGTATAAAAAATTATTATCGCATTATTGTTATAAAGTACTACATATTAATAAAACAAAAACAAATTTTGTATAACTTTTCAAATGTAAGCGATTAACCCCTTGCCGTACTTTGACGAGTCTGACTCGTGATATAAATTTTGTACCAAACATGAATATCACGAGTCAGACTCGTGGACTGAAGATCAGGCCAAACATAAACATCACGAGTCAGATTCGTAGAATGATTTTTCGCCAGTTACAATCGTGATTTAGTTCTCACCACTACGCCACGAGAGTTGGTCACGATTCTTATAATCTACGTTACAAAGCAAGCGTGCTAGTGATTTTGTACTTTAGTTTCTGAAATAAAATTTAATAAACCCTTACGAAATGCAAAATACGAAACGTTTACACGAAAGCAGTGATAACGAATCCAGTGATAGCGACGTGTTTGTACCAATCAGAAAGTATACGAACCGTTTAATTATAGATGAGAGCAGCGAAGAGGAAAATACAATGCGTGAATCATGTGTATCATGGATTTGGCAGGAAGTAAGAAACACACCGATAATTTGGAAATATTCTAAAACTCGTGGCGTAATAGCATCTGTTTCAAATAATTCAAACGAGAATCCAGGATTATTAGAGCTATTTTTTATCATATTTGATGACAAATTTTGGGAAATACTTGTTACCGAAACAAATCGTTTCGCACGTCAGGCAATGCACGACGAGGAGAAAAGACGGAAAGTGAACGACACTTGGTACCCTGTTATCTTAGACGACATGAAGGCCTACTATGCACTGTGCATTTTGATGGCTCAAGTAAAAAAATCAAATGTACAAATGTATTGATCTAACTATATGATTGTTCGAGTATCACTCTGGCTTGTTTAGCGCGCGTTGTCTCCTACCGCTTGGGCCCAGATTTCGTCGAGCTAAATGGTACGGCAAGGAGTTACGAAACTTTTATGGTGGATCAAAATTAACCAGCATTCGTACGACGCGTCATGTAATGGTTGATTTTCATCATTTTGTGGACAAAAATCAATACTGATAAAAATCTTATAAATTGGTTAAGTTTATCAACAAATAATAAATTTGAATGTCATGTATATCATCGTCGAATAGTGACTTAATACCTGCAATGATTGTAACTTTTCTTTTTTATCAGCAATCTAATGAAAATCTAGAAGATAGAAAATTATATCAACAATCTTACTACTACACTTATAGAAAAGTTATTTATTCCAGCTAATAGGTTCTAGGTACCAAATAACTTTTGCAAAATATTTTGTCGTTTCCAATTAAAACGAAACATCTGCAAAAAGTAGCACCTAATTTCGTATTCTACAGTTATATTAACAAGTACTGTGTTGGTCTCACATGATTTGTGAAGCCGATTATAGAGCAAATAAAATGTCCTTATTGGCAAACACAATTTTTATATTAAAATAATAACAATGTCCACAATTTATGTGATAACAATAATAATGTGCAGCTTATATTATGTTGTTTAATCCGTGTAAATTCTCAATATATCTAGATATTCATATAAATTTTAAAGTATGTGCGAGTGAAAATCCAAAAGTACGAGATTCAGTGTATGTATGTATATGTCCGTTCAAATGTATCAATCCAGAAATATTATATATTTTCCTAATTACCCAGTCTCTGTATACACGTTTATCTGCCCAGAGGTGTGTTCTAATGAAAATTACCATACGTGTAGATTGAAGATAGTTTGAAAATTTAGCATATACAAGTTGTCCTGTTGTTGTCCACATCTCAGTTAGTCCTCGGTCCGAAGAATAAGCAGAAGAGACAAATTTAAGTAATGTTCGAAAAATGATAAAACAAAGCAAGAATGAAAATATATCTCGTAGGAGCTGAGAAAAAATATGAGGGTCCAAATGAAATCTGGGACTCTATACCTCTTTATTTTCTCGTTATAATGTGTCATATACTACCCCTGGCAATAAGTTTTTAACCAAACGCAATAGTACGAAGTTAATAGGAAATACTAAATTTTGTTATATGTCATAGAGCAAGGTATATGAAAACATCGCATGTTTTCGTTAAATTTGTGTAATATAATATAAGAATAAAGAAAATAATTACAACATTTGTTTATTATACACTCAAAAATAATTAACAAATAAAATGGTGCTTGGAAATAAGTTTTTGGCCGATGGAAACTCTGGAAAAAAGGATTCGACCATATAAATTTACAATTAATCTAATGAAGAAATGAATAATAATTTACTTAAAATTCACATTATCTAATATTTAGTCACATTTCCACGTGCACGTATAACAGCTCGTATGCGTCGCGGTATACTTTCTATTCAATTTTCGTATTCTGCTGCGGTAATTTCATTCCGCGATGCTTTTATAGCTTCGCGGAATTCAGTTTTGTTTATAGGGTTTTTCCTATGTATCAATTTTTTCTACGTTGCCCATAAATTTTCTATTGGGCTTAGATCAGGTCTATTCACTGGCCACTTCAGTGTTTTAATGTTATTCTCTTTTAAATAATCCTGTACTTTTTTGCTGCGATGACAACTCGCGTTGTCTTGTTGAAAATAAAAGTCATTACAATCCGCGAACCAATTTTCTATACTAGATATTAGAAAATCTCCTAAAACCTGTGTATATATAGTATTTCGGAATTAACAGTTGTGTATAATGTACAAAGTTATCCAACACTTTGGGCTGTCATGCAGCTCCACATCATATAAGATTGGGGATATTTTTTTTTTTAAGTTTAAACAGTTTGGATCAAATTGTTCATTTGTTTGCTCCAGACAAAGTGTCCCAATGTGTACACGTGATTCATAACTGAAAATCACTTTTCGCCAGTCATCTATAATACATTCCAATGTTGATGCTGTCTACACCACTCCAAGCATTTTTTTTCTGTGATCCTTGGAAAGAAACGGTTTCTTCTTAGCTTTACAAAATGTATACCCCATTTCATTTATTTCTTTGAACGTAGCTCGTCTCATGTTCTACACAATTTGCCGCAATTTTCGATCGTCTCTTATGCTCGTTGAACGAGGACGTCCAGCTTCCCTAAATTTCTTATTTATGTAAGTAACTGCACTATGAGAGCAATTTAACGTTTTCGCAACGCTTTTCTGTGGGTATTATCCACTTTTAAGAGCTCAATTATACGTTGTTTTAAATCATCAGAAAAATGTTTTTTTGGTGACATAGTCTTCAACGTGTTCTGCTCGCTAGCTACTTCGTACTATTGCGTTTGGTCAAAAACTTATTGCCAGGGATAGTATAACGAATAATTTCTATTGGTGAAGAAATTTGGTAAGAAAAAATTTAATTAATACAATTTAGAGAATTCATTTTATTCAATTCGCTCCATAAAATGTAAACGTACCGGTTTCGTTAATGCTAAACATCGATGAAAATCTAATTGGCCAAGATTACTACAAAAAGGCAGCAGAGTCAGACCGAAAAACAGTGGCTACAACGCTAATGAGTTAACAAATCAATTTCAATTCCAGACGGTAACTTGCAACATTATTTTAACTCCATTACGTGAAAATTACGGTATAAGTTCCCAGTCACCTCTCAGCTGTATACATATCCTACGTAAACCAGGCTACCTGTAGCTCGAGTAAACTCTATGTAACTACACCGGGAGAAATTGATGGAGACGTTTTGAGAAGTGACATTTCGAGAACCCGAAATTTCTCTCCACCGGCAGCCAGGAGATTGCACAACGTATACATACAGCGTATACCTAACCAACTCCGTTCATCTTAAATGTGTACGTTATTTCCAGTAATGAGTAAAAGAAAGAAACAAAAATATATCGGAACTGAAATAGAAACTTATTCCTCATTCACGATATTTTTCTGGGTCTGGTGCCAACAAATTTTCACATTTTTCGATCATCACAAAACAATCCAGAGGAAAAAAACTTTGATAATATTAAAGCCGCAAAAGAGTGCAATAAAGTCTTCTTTTTTTTTTTTTTTATTGATAAGATCGAAGATTTTGATGAAAGTGGCATAAAGAAATTTCTAGATGGATGGGAAATTATCATAGGTAATGATGGAAAATGCATAGTTTCAAGTAAATGTGCGCTGTTTTCAAAAATCAAATTTGTAGAGTGTACTCTAGATGAACTCTGAAAGAGAAAAATAATGCAGCAACATAATATTATGCTACTCCAATGTTATAATATGATCAGTTGCATGAATTATTACAGCCCAAAGTAGATATACAGGCTGCCTACGTACAAAAAAGTTTCGTTTTAACACGGTTCAAAAGTGAGAAAGATCCCCGTAACAACACAATATTCTTATAACACAATTTCACTTTAACATAATTCAAAAAGTGGGGAAATTTCCATACAACAAAATTTGTAGAATTAAGGATATCCCCGTACAAAACAACACTTAATGAGAATGTTCAAATGCATCGTCATTCGACGTTTTTTTATTCAAGCCAGCGTGTACACTGCCAGTCATAAGTATTAGTGTTAAGGCTTCGTTAGAACCAGTTTTATGATACGGTCGCCTATAGACGCTACTTGTGAGAAGACAGAGTTTTACCCGTACCTGAATAAATGGTACGTGACCTTAGCATTAGCGAAATTAATTTTCTCTCTCTCAATAGCAATTACCGTGTCATAAGCTTTAGGGAACCCAAGAGTCGGATGGCCACGATGACCCGATCAACGGTACCGCGCTGACGTCACCTTGGGCCTTTCCCCGTAGGGGTGAGAAGTCGCTCACCACCCCCGCTCCGAATCCTTCCCGCTACCTTTCCACAAATTCCTTCCACCAATTAAACATTCGCATTTTCGTCACCTCGTTTTCCACTTCCCTTCCACTGTCAACCAATCAGCGCATCGCCGATGATTTAAAAACATGCATAAACGTGTCTTCGGGGATTGTTAAAAATAGTAAATAGTAAAGGGAACACAGTTGCTAAGAAATAGTCGAAGAAGAGTTATTATAATTTACATAGTCTCTTATATTTATAAGAGTGGTCCTTCGAGATATAGATAGTGAAATCTAGTCGGCACATCACGTGCAATTTCTACAAAGCTCGATAGGCATCTCATTGAGATCCGACCACGAGCGTTAACATTTGGTCCTTCGAGCCGGATACTGGCATTTGAAAGTCCACTACAACACTTTGGAAGAAGAGGCGATCGTTTGTACATCCAGAAAGGAGACTGTGCGTGCTACTTGAAGAGTCACCACCCCGCTGGACGTGATAGAAGCAAACGCATCCACCCTCAACTCAACTACGACTCTTCCTTGGAGGATCTTCAACAACGAGAAGGCAAGCCGCTGAAACGAGGCAGTGAGCTGTCACTACACTGCATCAAGGCTGACATCCTGCGACGATCCAGTCATCACGGCATCATCTGTATAGCTGATCTGCTGGGAGAAACACGCAGCTAACATCCAGTTTTCCTCCTGAAGTAGTAAGTCCTTTCCTTGCTTCTATTTAGTAAAACCGTGTACAATGGGGTCTGAATTGAAAACTCTTCTCGCCCAACGTAAATCTCTCAAAATGAAGTTAACACTCTTCAAGAAATCTGTGACTTCCCTTAATCCGAACACGGACATTATAGACCTTGAGAAACGTGTACAGAAAAATGAGTCTCTATTAGAAAATTTCAATGACATACAAACCCAAATAGAAATCTTGGTTTTGGATGATCAGAACGAGGAAACGTACCTAGAGGAACGCGAGTCATTTGAAAATACATACTATAGTACAGGAGCCACCGCTGTAAGGCATATTAAGAACTTCAAGCGTCCAGATCAACCTACATCAATCGCAAGTTCCTCACCCGTGGTGTCTGAGTCGCAATCCACTCCGTGCCTTCCAGTAATAAAACTTCCAACTTTTAACGGTAATCTTGGCGATTGGATTCGTTTTCGCGATACGTATTGGTGCATAACTGTGACAAATTGACTGACATAGATCGTTTTAATTATCTGACTTCCACACTGACAGGGCCCGCTTCCCGCGTAATCGAATCATTAGGTGTATCAGAAATTAATTATAAAATTGCTTGGACTAGATTGAAGGAACGTTATGAAAATCTGAACGCGCTAGTTTATTACCATCTCAATGGTTTACTAAACATCGCACCTGTGAAAAACTCCGACGGAGTAGCACTCATCGAATTTATAGACGCAGCGAATAATCACATTCATGCCTTAGAATCCCTTATGAATCCGACGGAAATATGGAACGCCTTGATTAACTCATATCTAATCAAGCTTTTAGATTTCACTACGACCGACGAATGGGAAAAACGAACGGTTGATGCGACGGCTAGACCCACCTTCCACGATCTTTCGAATTTCATCGAATAGCGCGCTCAATATCTCTTACGCAGAAATATTAGTAACGCATCGGCGTCAGGACAATTTACCGACAGAACTCCGAAGCAGGGAAACGCGAAAATTGGACCATATGCGGCTCATCTCGCGAATATCAATCACGTATGTTTACTGTGCTAGAGGGAACATGCGCTATTTCAGTGTTCAAAATTATTAGCGATGCCTTTTTCCGAACGGTATGAAACCGTAAAACGTCTTCAGGCCTGCTTCAATTGTTTGCAATTAGGACACAGTATCAGTAATTGCACTCTACTGAGTACCGAAAATGCAATAAAAAGCATCACACATTACTGCATAAAGACATTAACGAAACTAGCGTCAATTTGAAAAATAACGATCAAAATGCATCCCATTCGCACACACTCCAGACCTGCGTAACAGATCGAAACAATCCGACCGTTGAGTATACTGTTCTGTCTACCGCGATAATTTACGTACTAGAATCAAACGGTAATAGTCATAAATGTCGCGCCCTATTAGACGTAGGATCACAGACTCATTTAATTACTGAAGATTTTTGCAATAGAGTCAATATTCCACGATCTGACACTGAAGCGATAGTTGGAGGAGTAGGAAAAGTAGCGAATCCCATCAAATTCAAGGCATCACTCTCAATCTCTTCGCGTTGCAACACATTCAAATCCACATTATCATGTCTCGTAATAAGGCATATCACTGAAGATATGCCAAACATCGCACTAAATAAGAAACGTATCCCCATACCGCCAGGTAAACCACTTGCGGATCCTGGTTTCCAAGAACAAGGTCGAATTGATCTTTTAATAGAGGCGGGATTATTTTAGCAACTTTTGTGCATCGGACAATACAAGGTGCCGGGATCTAACCTAGTGTGGCAAAAAACGCGCTTTGGATGGGTACTGGGTGGTAGTTTCAATTTGTTAGGTAAACCTGAACGTAGAACTTGCCATGCGGTCACCAACGCCAATTTACACAAGGTATTATCTCGTTTCTGGGAAATAGAAGAAGTGATTCAACCCGGAGGCTTAAATTCTACTCTCGACAATGACTGCAAACAACACTTTACGAAAACGACAACACGTGACAAGGGACGATATACTGTTTCTATACCCTTCAATAATAAATTACACGAATTAGGAGAATCTAGATTTTCGGCAGAGTGACGACTGCTAAACATTGAGAGAAAATTTCGACGAGCTCCAGATTTTAAGCAACAATATATAACTTTCATGCGCGAATACGAAAATCTAGGTCACATGTCATTAGTTGACAACAATAAACTCGACTTAAAACCGTGCTACTATTTACCTCATCACGCCGTTTTCAAGGCTTCAGGTACAACAAGTAAAATTCCCGTCGTATTTTATGGATCTCCTTCAACGGGAATTTCATTAAATGACGCACAGTCAGTAGGACCGCAGGTACAAGGCGATCTCTTTTCTATCCTCGTTCGATTTAGAAAGCATCAATTTGTCGTATCCGCCGACATCGAAAAAATGTACAGGCAGATTCGCGTACAGGAGTCAGATTGTAAATTTCAGCGTATTCTCTGACGTTACAGCGATAGTGATCCTATCAGCACATATCAACTGAACACTGTTACCTATGGTACAACTTCAGCTTCCTTTTTGGCAACGCGTACACTAAAACAAGTCGGTATTGATAACGCGCAAACACATCCTGATATCAGTAAAATAATATTCAATGACTTTAGACGATTTATTGACAGGTTGCGAAACTATCGAACAAGCCATTCACATACGCGTATCGTTAACGAAAATCTTAGAACAGGCCGGATTCCCATTACGAAAATGGGCCAGTAATAATTCCCAAATATCAGCCCATCGTGACGACCAAACAGATAATCAACTAAAGTTTAAAACTGCTGATAAGGATCCTAAACTATTAGGTTTGCTATGGTCATCTCAAACAGACGAACTCCATTACACAACTAAGAATCCTAGTTTCGATAAAATCACAAAACGGCGAATTCTTTTGGAGGTTGCGCAAATCTTCGACCCGCTTGGTCTCCTTGGCCCAATAATAACAAAGGCTAAGTTATTCATTCAGCAACTTTGGCAACTTCAAACCACCTGGGATGAGGGCCTGCCTCAAGGCATCCATACCCAGTGGGTTGAATTTCGCTCCAAATTAGTTAATATTGCATCACTTGTCATTCCGCGACGCGCTGTGGGTTATAAGGCCCAGGTCATCGAAATTCATGGATTTTCGGACGCTTCTGAGAGGGCATATGGGGCATTTACTTACGCACCCGTTGCAAAAATGGAAGATGGATTTCGCAAATCCTTTGTTCGAAATCACGCGTAGCTCCGTTGAAGACAATATCCTTACCGCGACTAGAATTATGCGGCGCTCTCTTACTAGCCGAGTTAGCCAACAAGGCAAGGAACGCGCTACACGTGGACATACTTCCTGAATTTTATTGGACAGACTCCACTATCGTATTAGCATGGATTAGAAGCGAACCTTGTAAGTGGAAGACATTTGTGGCTAATCGTGTCTCCGAGATTCAACGGTTAACCTCAATCGATCAATGGAAACATGTTCCAACAAAGGACAACCCGGCAGATCTCATATCACGCGGTGCAAGTCCTTCTTCCCTCGCAGGTAATGATTTATGGTGGCACGGGCCACATTGGCTCTCACAAACACACTGCAAGTCACCTCGTTCAGAGTTAGTAGCAGAAACGATACTCGAAGCTAAGCAATCGCATCTCACGCATTTAGCCACCTCGAATTCTCCGGAGAACACCTTTGATCTCTGCTCGCAGTATTCGTCACTCTCAAAACTACTGCGAATTACGGCATATTGTCTCAGATTCACTGCAAATGCTAGAGGGAACTCAAATTCAGGTAAACTCAACAGCGAGAACATTAATCCACCAACGGTTGTTGAATTAAAGGTGGCAGAAGAAACAATTATTAAAATGGTACAGCGATCCTCCTTCAATAATGAAATAGAATCTCTTTCGAAGGGTAAACCGATATCCAAGGAGAGTCGCTTAGCTTCACTGAATCCATTCCTAGATGAACTCGATATAATCAGGGTAGGCGGAAGATTAACCAATGTCCCAGTTCCCTTCGATGTAAAACATCCAATGGTCCTCCCAACGTCACACCCATTCGCGAATTTGGTGATAAAAAATGAGCATCTTCGATTGTTGCATGCTGAATCACAGCAAACATTAGCATCCCTGCATGATAGATTTTGGATATTGTCCGGACGACGCATTGTCAGAAGGATTGTGCGCCAATGCTTCAACTGTTTTCGCGCCAAGCCGCTAACTGTCAACTACCAAATGGGAAATCTTCCTTCGCAACGCGTAACGCCTGGTCGCGCATTTGCTTCCTGTGGAATAGATTACGCCGGTCCCTTCTTAATTGGGGAGGGAGGTCGCGGCCGTGTAGCTCGTAAAACTTATGTATGCATTTTCATTTGTCTCGTTATCAAGGCCATTCACATAGAACTCGCCACTGACTTATCTACTTACTCGTTTCTCGAATGCTTGCACCGTTTCATATCGCGACGTGGGCGATGCCACTCCATATACTCAGATAATGGAAAAAATTTCATTGGTGCAAGAAACCAATTAAATGAGTTAGGAATATTATTGAGTACTCCACAACATAATAGTCGCATTCAATCTTCACTAGCGAGAGAAGGAATAGAGTGGCATCTGATTCCACCTTATGCTCCACATTTTGGGGGCTTGTAGGAGAGGGGTGTAAAATCAGTGAAAACACATCTTAAGAGAGTTGTAGGCGAACAGAGACTCACCTACGAGGAATTGTATACGGTCCTCACGAAAATAGAAGCATGCCTGAATTCCCGACCTCTACATCCCCTATCCAGCGATCCAAATGACCTTACCCCTCTGACGCCAGGTCATTTTCTAATCGGCGACGCTATAATGGCACTCCCTCAAATGAATCTGATTAATATCCAGCAGAAAAGACTAAACAGATATCAGCTCATAGAACAGATGACGCAGCAGTTTTGGAAGCGATGGCAACGGGAATACCTCCATGAGTTGCAACAATGCCACAGATGGAAGCTGAAATCATCCGACACCATCATGGTCCGAGACCTAGTATTTGTCAAAGAAGACAATCTACCACCTTTAAAATGGCGCCTAGGCAGAGTTACGGGGCTGCACCCTGGGACTGACGACATCACCCGCGTAGTTACGTTAAAAACCGCGGACGGTCCAATCAAGAGGCCAGTCACGAAAATTTGTATCTTTCCAAGGCAAGACGCCTCGAGCTAGAGCATAGACTACACATATTTTGCAAATTGTACATATCATATAAGGTTATTTAACATTAGTCATTAGTTCTAGATGTATTATAAGGATTCATCGCATGTATATATAACCACGCGTCATACCTGTTTGCGACACCAAGGGCATTTCACACGCTGTTTACGTTTGCTTCAAATCAACATTTTTAACTCCATTGTATTAGCTATAGACTCAATTGTTAAACGCAGACCGTTCAAGGCGGGCGGTATGTTAAGGCTTCGTTAGAACCAGTTTTACGATACGGTCGCCTATAGACGCTATTTTTGAGAAAACAGAGTTTTATCCGTACCTGAATAGGTGGTACGTGACCTTAGCATTAGCGAAATTAATTTTCTCTCTCTCAATAGCAATTACCGTGTCATAAGCTTTAGGGAACCCAAGAGTCGGACGGCCACGATGACCCGATCAACGGTACCGCGCTGACGTCACCTTGGGCCTTTCCCCGTAGGGGTGAGAAGTCGCTCATTACCCCCGCTCCGAATCCTTCACTCTGCCCTCGGTGAACCGATTAATGCCACCACGCTGACGTCACCATGGGCCTTTCCCCGTAGGGGTGAGAAGTCGCTCACCACCCCCGCTCCGAATCCTTCCCGCTACCTTTCCACAAATTCCGTCCACCAATTGAACATTCGCATTTTCGTCACCTCGTTTTTCACTTTCCTTCCACTGTCAACCAATCAGCGCATTGCCGATGATTTAAAAACACGCGTAAACGTGTCTTCGGGGATTGTTAAAAATAGTAAATAGTAAAGAGAACACAGTTGCTAAGAAATAGTCGAAGAAGAGTTATTATAATTTACATAGTCTCTTATATTTATAAGAGTGGTCCTTCGAGATATAGATAGTGAAATCTAGTCGGCACATCACGTGCAATTTCTACAAAGCTCGATAGGCATCTCATTGAGATCCGACCACGAGCGTTAACAATTATGACACTCGTTAGCTGATTTAAATCATGTTTCCTCACCAAAGTTAGCGCCATATATTAGTAAAAATATGCATATGCATTTATACAATACTTCGAGATTCTAGAATGAATAATTTTCTTTTAGTATAATTTTAGGTTCATTTTAGAATCATTCTCTTTTAGGATAATTTTGTAATACCTTCTACGCGTCAGATAATATTCAATTATGCTTGTAACGACAATAAGGTTTACTTCACGTTCATTAAATAGATTTTAGTAGATTTCAGTAGACATATGTAGAATTTAGAAGATTTTAGTTAAATTTAGCAAACGTCTGTAGATTTAAATCGAAATAAGTAAGCTTCAAGAGATTTCAATAAATATTAGTCGAATACAGTAAATTTAAATAGAATTCGCGAGATTTCGGTAGATTTTGGTAGGTTTCAGCAGAGTATAGTACATTTCAATAGGTATCGTGTCGTTAATACTTATGAACGGGAATGTATTTTGTCTCAAATTTACGTATGAAATTTCAAAATTATTGAAACTTTTAAATTTATTTTTAATTCGCCAAGTATTAACCCTTTGCGTTACAAAGTTCTCTCGCTATAAAGAAATAACAACTTGAAGCTTCTCTGACAAAAAGTCAATAACACTTTTCACAACATAAACAGAAATCATACATAAATTAGTGCATAGAATTATTTTCTTTCAATATTTCATGTAACTGTTACATCACAAAAAACTAAATATTGAATATCAAATTTTATAAGTTTGCTTCTTGTGATATTTCAAAAGAAAATAGTTCACTTTTCTTGCTTTTCCGAAGCTGATCTTATTTTTTATAACAGTTCTTTCTTTCGTATAATACGGATTCGCGTAACACTTGTACATTCATTTACAAGAATATTTTTCAATGGGATCAACAAAAATATATAAAATTAATATTATATAGTTGTTTAAATTTCTTTGTAACATTTCTCCTATCTTCGACGCATTTTCAAGATATACTACATACGTTATCTCAGTTATGTAGAATACACTCTACATTCAAAAAATTCAACTATTACTTCAAGTGTCACGAACTCTGTGATATACTATATAAAGAAGGAAGACTTAAAATATTCCGAATATACTACACGTTTATACGTAGGTATGCAAGTATATACGCACAATATATATATATATATAAAATGCAAACCAGTATAACCTTTCCCTCGTATTTTCCTCCCCTATCCTCTCCAGAGAGTTTCGACGCGACAGAACGGCTAGGAAAGCAAGTGTTAGATCGAAAACATGACACATCAAAGTCACATTTTATTCAACGCTTTCCATTTATCCAAATCAAGTTTCAACAATATATCGCCGCTTGGCATTGATAATGGCATAATTTAAAAATAAATGAATTTTACTGGAAAACAATTTAAAATTTACATCTCACTAATAGTTCAAATATTCAATCATTAGACTGTAGATATTGATAGATTATGCATTTCATAAGAAATTTAAATATGCAAAATTGCACAAAAATATCCAAATTATAGTGCTTTTTATAGTACTTGCTAGGTGAAATAACTTTCCATCAGTTCTATTTCTTTTTTCTTCAAATTTAATCTAATAAATTCAAATACTCTTCATATTATTTTTTGCAAAAAACATCTTTAAATTTTCACTTTAAATATTTACAAAAATAAAGTTCATAAATATCTCAAAGTTGGTTTATTCGTAAAATTGATGTAATTTGATTGGCTCTAAAGTGTGAAATGAATGAAGTTAAAAATGTATTATTTCGCATGATAAAAATAATATACTTATCGAGTATTATTGTTTAAAAGAAATTAAATTTAGATTTTTTAAGTTATGTCACTGTCAATACCAAGCAATGATATGGTTCCTCCGTTTGGGAAACAATTTAATGATCTATACGAAGATACGTATCGATAAATTACTCAGCCATGTCATTTTTACCTACTACATGTTCGAAACATGTAAAACTCTAGATATATTGAAAAATGGATTTAAAATGAACAAGTATTGCACTACGTCAGCTTCAACATTATATCGTGATATAATAAATTTTGTATTAGACTGAGCACAAAGCAGAATTTTTAAAGGATTATACGTACCGAGCTAAATATTTTCTATGTAAAAAATGTAGATAAATAACAAAATGTAAAAATGAATGTAATAAAGAGAATAATATACGAATCGTTGAGAGTGATAATAAAACAAAAATTAAAAATCTATATTTATTTCTTTTTTTTTTCTATATCCGACTATTTATACAATAACATTTATTACTATACGAATATCTGTTGTTATTTTCCAAAATAATGCCAAACTGTTTGAAGCTTCACATATTATGACTAAATTGTAGATTTTTATGCAAATTCATATTTTTAAAACTTCATTAAAACGTGTTTCACCTATCAGATATTACAAAGAGCACTATAATTTGAACATTTTGCATATTTTTTCATATTACGTACATTCTGTGTAATTTTGCACTTTTAAATTTCCTATAAATGCATAAAAATCTGCAGTATAATTATAACATTAAAAACAGTCATCTCATCCTACTTTAAATTAACGAATTTTCATTCAAGAGCTATAATAAAAATACATGAGACTGTTTCATCTGTAACAATACTGTAATTGTAGATTTTTAATACGTTTTCCTTTCAAAATTTCCTGGTAAATTTAAAAATGAATATTATAACTTCTATTTTTCATTTTAAATTAACGTTACTCTTTAATAAGATTGTAAGATTTAAAGTGTTAAATAAAATCATTAGGTCTTTTTATGATTGAGAATTTACACATAGATACATCGTATTTTGATTGAATTGCTTATTCACATAAGCTTACAATCTGAAATGTTAGATTACGTTTAATCCTCGGATATTTTTCCAAGTCATTTCGACCTCAAGTAAAACTTCAGATACTGTTATTACATAGGAATCCTCCACGGAGCCAAAACCGAGTAATGTAACTAGCGCACTTCCTAGAAAGGGTTGAATCACACCAGATGCGCGCATTCCTAGATTCCACTCGTGGAATCTAGCTCACCCTATGTACTATTAAATTCACTGATTTTTGGGATGTATAAAATGTTTCAGAACATATCGATCTAACTTTACTGGTCGATTCAGCACAAAAATTCATATATGCTGGATATGACCATATTTTCGAAATACAACCGTTTTTTGGTTAACGCCGTGTACCATTGGTTATGAAAGTGTTTGGAATTGGCGAGTCGTAATTGTCGATATACCTCGAGCGCTAAAGGTTTATCTTTGTGGATTTAGCTGTTAGGTGATTAATACTAATTATAATAGATAAATTGAATATAGACAAGTATGACTCTACAATACTATATTCTACTATAATTACAAATTATGATTTGATACGCAAGTGACTTGAACCTTGCTACAATGAGATTTAGTTACAATGTTAATAGTTGGTGGATTCCTGACTCGGCAAGAATCTTTCTTTTCGACTTCATGCTGTGAAAGCGCAAGGAATCGTAGATAGTGCTGTTTGATTGACACAAAATATGTATGCGACGTTATAACGCTCGAAAGGGACTGGAACCCGATCTTGCTCGAGTCAATACTCTGACGGACAGAGTAATGTTCTGTTCAGAAACTGAGTTCTAGACTAACCCCCGAGTATCGAAAATCATGCCCTTTTATACACCGAAAAACCACGGTTTGTGGTGGTAGGGAAAGCTAGATTTTCGTGAGAATGGAATGCGCTTGCTTGCCCTATCTCTAGTGCTTTTTAGAGGGTACACGCTAGACTAAACACTAGGCGCTGTGCATTTCAGGTAGAACGCGTACGTAACAAAATTATATGACATTATTTTTCATAAAAAAGTATCTGATGTAAAGTTACTATTTCGAAAAATATTTATTATATAAAATAACACAAAATGACAAAATGCTTATTTAACAATATTATGTATAAATATATAAAATAAAATGTATTAATATTTTTCATATTAACATTTTATGCTAATTTGGTCATTTTATATTATTTTATGTTATTTTGTGTTTAAGTATTATTACACATATCCAATACAATTTTTCTTTCAGAATAGTAACTTTACATCGGACATTTTTTGTTAAAGTAGCTTAAGAAAACAGATTCGTAGAAAAACTTAAGTTGCAAAAGGGTGAATTTGATTTACAAAAAGGTGAATTTGATTTGTGAAAGTGTGAATTTGATTTGCAAAAGCGTGAATTCAATTTGTAAAAGGATGAATAAGACTTGCAAAGTGTTAATTTGGAGTGTAGAACCTGTAATAACTTTATTATCTCAATAAATTATAACCCGTCAGAGAAAATTGGTTACAAATTCATTGTAGAACAGTACTAAATTAATTACAAAATTCTAGTCGGGTGTATGAAAACTTTTTTAATCCAATATATACGTATACCGAAAAAGAAAGAATAAATAAAGAATAAAAAAGTAATATTAAAATATTCTTCCAACAAAATTCGAACATGGAACAGAAGGAGTAATGCGTCGGCAGCCTGAAGCCTCGCCAACTCTAGACTACAAATTTAACGTTAAATATCTCGTAAACTATCATTGTACAAAAGCTCATCACATAGTCAACGTAATATCTCCAAACCTCTCCTTATAAGCGCACTGAGAATTGATTTCCTTATGAAGTAATTTACTATTTAATACATACAGTCACTCATTAATATTCGGACGCCCTCTAAAATGAAATAATTTGTTTTAAATGGTACCAAACGACGTGAGTTTTGAAAAATTAGAAGTATTAGTTTACTAAATGATATGTACAAAAAAAATTTGAAAAAACTGCTAGTGGTTGGAATCACTAAAAAACAGTAAAGGTCGTTTTTATAGCTTTTGTATCTGAGACTGTAATTGACAGTGTGAAAAATGTTTTGCAGATATATGTCAATTGTATATATGCTGAAAATTTCATCGAAATCGGTCAATGATCAAAAACAAACAGGCGTTAAAAGAATCTTTAGATTTATCGCAATTGTAGGCTAAAAGTTGCAATTCATAGTAACAATAATCGATTTCGATGAAATTTTCACCATGAATATAATTGATATAAATCTACAAAACGTATTTTTTAAATTTTCATTATATATACATTAGATAAAACAAATTCTAAAAAAAGCTCCGACCAATAGTAATTTTTTCAAAAACCTTTATACACATTTTCTAGTAAACCAGTCCTCCTAACTTCAAAAAAAAAAAAGGCAAAAACGTCCTTTGATCCAATTTTTAAAAACTTATTCTACTTTAAAGGTAGTCCGAATATTGAAAGTGACTACAAGTGTCAACCAAACATTTTTATTCTAAAATTGCCACCGCATCTCTTGTTTCATACATCCAGGAAAGATATTTTCGCCTGCACAAGGTTTAACTTGATGTAGCATACACCTCATTGTACTCCGAATTCATTAAAATATAGTTTCGTTAAGTTTTAACCGTATGCTTCATTTGAAGTACCATGAGATACTTAAACAAGTCAGAAACAAAAGTTCGCTGGAACAAACCATAAATGAAGTTGCGTGAGTGACGTCCTTTTGCCTTTAACCCCTTGCCCTATAATAACGGGTCAAATTCGTGGCACAGATTTCGAGTCAAGATACGACAAAAAGAGTTATAGGTTGGTGAATATGAAATGTCTTTTCGGAGTTTGAATTAAATTTCATCCTATGATCAATTGTCCTTACTCATATTATAGAAGAAATTTACTGCTATACACGCATACTAAATATTAAGAAGATTTGTAAGAATAATATTAGAAAATTGCCGTAAGTGTTACTGAAAACATAAAATTCGCATTTGGAGTATGTTATATGAATGTTAGAAGGTGATTACAGGTTGTGTGTGTTTAGATATTATTACCTGACTTGATAAATAATGGGAATATTTGTGTAATTTTTTTTCTACATTAGTTTAAACTTGAAACTCTGATAAAAATTCCTGAAATGTTAAGATACTTCAACACTGATGCATAAAATTCGAGACTGATGATTTTTTATTGGAAAATGAGTCCGCAAGAAGGCCATATAAGACTGACGATGGTAACGTGTTTAAAAAACATAACTGAAGAACATCCACGGAAAGAAATATGAAATTTTGCAACATCCTCCCTTATTCACTAAACCTTACCCCAACATACTATCATTTCTTCAAACACTAGAACAATTTCGTTAACAAAGGAATTATCTCGAAATAAAGACACCGTAAAAGTAACATTCAAAGGATTTTTGAATTCAAAGACTAGTAATTTTTATAAATTTGGAACAATGAGAATGGTTAATTGTTGGAAAAAGTATATAGAATCGGGTAAAAATTATTTTGATTAAATTCATTACTTTTTGAAGAAACACAATGTATCTAAAGTTTCATTTCAAGAAACGAGATTTCATATGCACCAACTGAATAGAAACCCAATAGAAACTTGCACGTACCATGTACTAATTACAATGTTATTTATCTCTCAGTATTGTGCGAATTAATGTGAACATAGTGCTACTTGAGATGTTTATATAAAGCTGACCACATTTTAATATTACAGTTGTCAACTGTTCGATCGTACTGATGAACCGAACCATTCAGTTATAAAAATAATTTCTGCTAAAGCAAGACCTTAGCTGGCACAGTAAATTGTTTTATGACTGCTAGCATTTTGAAGACTCGCACCCGGACACCACATGCGCTAGGATTGTAATATAATAAAATTTAACAAGGATTGCCCCACTTTCACACTATCAGAGACAAACACCCCAAAATACAACAGAAACCCAATTAACATATAGTTTCACCACCTTCTACACGTTCAACCTACCAATCAAAACACACACCGAGTTGAAAAAACAAAGAACATATGGAGAGAGAGAGAAAGCAGAATTCACTGCAAACATTTATCAAGCATTCACAAAAAATAATTACCACAAAGAAAAGTCACAAAAGTGTATTATGAACACTGCATATCACTCTCAAACACTAAACTGTTCTGCAATTTTTGTAAGAAAATACATTGTCAAACGACATTCAACTAATCTCATTTTGCAATCTGAAAAAATAGCAGTCAAGCTATTAAATTGTCGCAAGCACAGGTCGTGAAATTTGTGTACCGATCGAATCAAGCATCGCGTCGCGAAGTCTCGAAAACAAACAACTGTTACATATATAATATAACCTATATGTCAAAATGTTAATGAGGAAGTGCTGCTATTCAATGTCCTTTTAATATAAACAATATTAGTATAAACTATTAATATACAAAATATTATCACCAAGTACTTGACTGTGATCATGAATATTCTGTCCAATAGTTGGATAACAAATTGTGAATCTAAGCCTAATTGTAAGCCTACACTTCCATGACACAGAGGAATATTAGGAAAGAATATGATATAAGTTTGGCTGCAGTTAATAAGATTGTGAAACAGAAAAGGGAAATTGGATCAGTTGAGGTGAAATGGAGAGGAAAATGTGGTATAAAAAGAAAGATTACTCCTCGCGATGGGTCTATTCCATTAAGAAATATAAACAATTACTGGAACAACATTTAAATAAAGAATTAAAAACTATTTGTCCTAATGGTGAGGCAATCTTTCAGCAGGATGTGCCACCGTGTCACAAACCGAAGCTTATGTAACAATATCTTCAAGAAAAAAAGTTAAGTTTCTTAAATTCACCTGAAAAGTCACCAAATTTGAACCCCATGGTAAATTTATGAGGTATTTGTAAACCTAGATTACTCAAAATGGACTGTACCACCAAAAATAAATTGATCGAAGCAATCATTTACGTACGGCATCGGGATCAAAACCTTTTAGAAAATTGCTAAAAACTAATTCATTCTATGCCGAAGCAAGCACAAAAAATCATCGATGCCAAAGAAGGATACATTTCCTATTAAACAGTCCATGTGCAATTTAAAATTCCAATGTAAAACTGATTTCACGATTAATAAAGTACATTTCTAGTAAAATAATCTATATTCGTATTAATTCGCATATTGTAGTAACTAAACGATTCTAATGAAGTTAGGTATTTTATAACACGTATTTCGAAAATTTCAATAACTTGAGATCATTCTTCAAATATTAATATTTTAACTTGGTCTACGTAGATCTATAAAATTAGCTACTGTGTGTCAGTGTAAAGTTATTAATAATTAGTCAATCTACCCGTATAAGCAACCGTACATTTCTACTACGTTAAATTAATTAATCACTTCCAATGTTGCTTTTCACAAATGTACTACACTCAACAATAGGTGAAAATAGCTGTGTTAACCAATTCCGTCGGTTCTAACTGATTTCTGTCACAGGATTTCAACGTGACTGTACCCGGAACACCTAACACCTTCACTGTCTGTGCAATTTACGAAATTTACATGCGTAACATCTAGTTTGACAGGAAGTATTTTTAGGAAATGACATACACAACAAACTCAAAATTCGTTCTTGTTTCACAACTGCATGGCGTGGAAATGTGGTATTCAGAATTCTGCTACTCTCTTGCACCGATACACCTAAGGTTCTCGATACCAAAACGTGAATTTCGTGGATAGAACGAGAGGGAAATGGAAGAAGGAATGGAAGTATGTGAATGTAGTCGAAATAAGAACGCCTTTGTATAAGAAGCAAAGGATCAGAAACGTGACGTATAGGAGTCACGTGTCGTGCATTCATGCCTCATAGCTTTTCATTTATCCTATATAATGGAGCAATAGGGAACTACCAAGCGACACATGCCAATGCTACGGAAGCATAGTTTCATCAGAAGGACACAAAATGGAGGAGACTGCGGGAACAGCTACACATACAATATGATTGTTGAAATTCAAATTATATGTATGTGGGGTAGACTGTGGCAAATCGGATCACTTTTTGTTTGAAAGTAAAAAAAAAAATCGTCAGACATTAAAAAAGTAATTTTTTATTATAAATTCACATCTAGTACACATTTCTCTGAAACATTAATAAAAAGTAAAAACGAACTTAAAAACCTTTCTTCTACGGATAAAATACGAAAAAATGATAAATATTTGATTCACCATGAATTTGCGGTGAATCTGATAACCCAAAAATCTCCGAAAAAACTGAATTTTTCATAACAAAATCTTCAGAATAAACATACCAAAAATATAATTCAATGACTGAGATTAACTCACACTTCTTACTCTTTTGCAGAATTGTGTAATTCACAATACATACCTGCAGCTTGACATTTAGTCATTTCTTTAGATTTAACTATTATCACAGCTTCTTCCATTGTGTCTAGACACCATGATCTTTAAATGATATCTTTTATGTACGTACGAATCATCTCTATATAAATAATTATCATATTTATAATCACAAACATACTCAAATGCAGAAAAAGAGACCCGATTCACGCCAAATAACGTGATCCGATTAACTCCATATATAACGATTTTAAAATGAGTAGATTATATAAAAATATAATGATATAATAATCTAATATATATCAAATACTATGTTTGGATACCATGTAAACTAATAGTAATCTAATAGGTAAAATTGAATTTTCAAGATTACCTTTTTATTTTAAATACAAAACTACAGATTACATATTTTACAAGGGAACTTCGGTAACCCGAAAATTCCAATTTTGTTGTCAACTTTACAGATTTGTAGGAACCCTCAAGAGAAATATCGAGTAATTTTTTGTTGGCCCTTTTCCAGTTCTTCGGGGTGAAAACAGCGCTTGGATGAAGATAAATGTCATCCTGTATATCTTTAAAATTATAGTAGATATAAAAAAAAATGTTTATAATGTATATTTGTGTATACTGCAAGCAAATAACATATTAGACTCGATTAGACTCGATTGACAGTCATCGACAGTTTCTATTATACTAGTTTTAACATATTCTTATATCCTGCCAACCGATAATAAAAGATAACAAAATCTTGTTAATGTTTCACAAATTTAACAATAATGGAACAAATATTTTTGTTCACGTTATTATTTATACTTTTATATTACGCCGTACGGTAAAAATGTACCACGGATTCGCACACATACCTGGTAAATGATAACACATCGTTCGAAGTGTAACGGTGACTGCACAAAAAGCACGTATCGATTAAAATGATTTAAATATCACATTATCCGATAAGTTTAACATATTTAGTATATTCATCTGCATTTATTTGGAATATTTTTTGATATGTCAGAAAGTTCAAAATTTTGTACAGTAACGGTGGTCGAAAATTTTTTTATTTAAGCAAACAATTTTTATATTAAATCCATAAACATCATCTCATAAGGTATAAAAAGAACCATAAAATTTTTATTCTAAACCTTTTTTCATATCTGTTATATTTTTAAATATGCACAAGGAAATAGGTTAATACTTATCTTCATTCAAGAGCTGTTTTCATTCCGAAGAATTGAAAAAGGAACAAAAAAAGGAAAGGAAAATGCCCAACATTTCCCTTGAAGTTTCCTACAAACCTGCAAAGTTTAAAAAAAAAAGTCGGAATTTTCAGGTTTCCAAAGTTCCCTTGTTAGATACGCACAAGAATTTGTTCGCGTTTGTACGCGTCTGTCTCATTGACAACGTTCTGGTATTAAATATCATCTTAAAGCAACTGGTAAAATATTGTAATATATGTGGAGGAGAGGAATGAAGTAATACGAACAATCGGAATGCTCGTATCTATTACAATGTGGTAAACTTAGACTCAAATCTTATTTTGATCCGATTCACTTCAGTGTACTCTACAGGAAAAGATATGAAGAATACAGTAGAACCTCGGTAGTTACACTCTCGATATTTACAATACTAGAAACAGAAAGTATTCCATAAATGAAAGTAAATATTATACAATAATACCCAAAAGAGCATAATTTAGAAATAATTTTATGCACTTTCAGACACTGACACACCTGGTAAATGCAATTGCACCTTTTTCTATAATGGAACTTTTGTAGTTCTAACTGGACCAGGCAATGTAATTTTTTAATCTGTACAAACAAAGTACTAACATACTTACATCATAAACTTGTTAGTTTAGAAGTTATTACAGTTGAAAGTTTGCTAAATTATTTCGATGTATCTACAGAGTGTGTCAGTTTTAAACAATTAAGCTTCATGAGTTTCTTCTACAAGTGGAAACAAGAAAAAAAATGTTATATAAACGTACCGTGACTCGCGTTAATATTTGAACACGTTGGTTTTTAAGAAATTATTGCTATTTCTATTTGTTTATAAAGGCTTAGTATATTAAAGCACTCATTGTAGTTCATTATATCATAATTTTTACTTATTTTATGCATATGGTTTTTTATATAACAAGCAATGCACTAAACAATGCCTATATTGTACGTTGCAAAAAATAGTCGGACACGTAACATTCTTTGCGATGTTATTCGCTGTAATAAATCATCATCTAAATCGCCATTTGATACTTTTCTCTAAAGAATAAAATGTTGAGCATATTTCGAAGCCTCAGTATCAATGTTGGCTGTGAAAATATAAAACCAGACAAAAAAGTAAAATTTTGTCTTTTATATATCATCGAGAAAAAGGAAAAACGTATCGAGAAATAGACAAATTATTAAATTGGAGCAAAAGTACAGTATCTGACATTATACGTATATTCACAAAGATCAAATAAACTTGGTTTCTCAGAAAAGACATTCAAAACTGTTACATTCGTGTGATAAACGTAACATAATACAAAAAAAAAAGATCCAACTTTATGTGCTCGTAAATTAACGGCACAACTTCGTAAAGAAACACTAGATTATTGATGTCCTTTGATATTAATTCTTGTGCAAATTATGTTTTTTTTTTATGAGTTTCCATAGACCTATAAAAAGAAAGCAATAAAACAGCGAAAAAAATTAAGAGCGTGCCTTAATCTTGGACTTAAAGTCCCAGCCTGTCAGTCCGGAGGCTGCAACTTCGATTTCCGCTTGGTCCTTCAAATTTTTCCTTAACTCTGACAATATTGAATAGAAATTTCTGTCTCATTTAGTGCAAGTTTTCTTTTTATGATGTTTGCTTTTTTTGTTGTCTGTTATCTTTTAGTTGGAAAATACCCAGATGTTGGGAACCGTCATCTTTCTTCTTATGAACGACAAAAAATCCTATTGTAAATGGTTAACATCATGACAAAAAGCAATTCATTCGGTCAATAAGTAGCCGTTGCATCGGCGCATCCTCATTTCTCAGAATGTTACGAATAAAGTATTAAAAGTCACAATGAAGCAATAACGCATTACAAATGAATGTAATTCTATGAAAGTGCAGGTGTAATAGGTGTCCCGTGGAATCTGCTTCTTATTCAGCAGATGCTCGCCTCGTAACGAAACGCCTAACTAGACGATGAAGAAAACACAACTTTCCTACCTGCAACTTTCTACCACGATTCATGAGGCTCTTCTCAATTCTCGTGCAGGTGTTTGCATCACACCGGGATACGCTCAATTCTTCTCGTGAGTAAGAGTGTTTCGCGTAAATGACCGAATCTCTCTTTAAAACTTGATGAATGTTTACATCGTAACTGTTTTGTCGTTTCTTTTCCACTTACATATATACCATATTTCTACTGACCATATTCTGAATACTCACACATGTGCACGAAAATTTTAAATAAGTCGCGGAACAAATTTCGAATCTTTCAATTATTATGTACATGTACATGATAATTATCGAAATTATGTACATGTTAATTATCCAAAGAATTCTTCAAACGTAAGTAAATATATGTACACTGCTGTTAAAAAATTAAACATATGGCTAAAACAATTATTTGGATATTTTTGCTTCTGTTAATTTTATTTAATTGGTTTTATCCAATTAGTTAAATATTTTCATGGCTAAACAAACTGAGTAATACTAGAAGTAGAGGAAGATGACCAAATATGGAATAATATACCTAACATGGAGTATTGCCATTTTTTACAAATCTTGTAATATTTTTACGGCCAAAAAGATTCTATAATACATAAGACTTTCGAAACTTGATGATGAATAAAAAGTTTCTGCAAAGAATAACGTTGCTCTGACAGTGATTTCGTAGCCAAGATGTAAATCGCATGATTAAAAGAAAAAATGCACACACACACACAATCAAACATCGCGTCAATAGTGAAAAGACAGAGAAAACAATGAGCTCTTCCGAACACAATGAACGGTTTCCACAATTGTATCGTTGAATTTTGTGAATCTCGACTCTCTCACATGCGATGCAACAGAAACGAAATCTTGTGCGTTGTACAAATGTGGTTTAGACACGACAGTAGGACACTCCTGTCGTAATACATTCAAAAAACGTGTTAATGAGGAAGGCTGAGCACCTCTCTGTATTCCTTTCTAAAGCTACAATATACTGGGTGTTCCATTTTAATCTCCCAAGGGGCAGATATCTCGAAAAAATGCGAAAGATATGAAAAAATGTTTTACAAAAGTTGTATAACTTCGAGGGGGCTCATATTATACTGCCGTTTATTTAATCTTATAATGATCTTCGAAATACCTATAAAGGTCAATTTTAAATTTTTTAGTTAATTTAAAATATTTGTTAGGAATATATTAAAGTATACAGGAACATAGAAATGAAGTTTGATCATATTATTGCACAATGTATAAACAAAAAAATGAAATGTAGGCGTGAAGAATTTTTCTGCGAACGGAAATTCAAATATACAGTAGAAACTTGTGTCTCGAATTTCATGGGAATAGTTTAAATGTTGGAATTGTACAGGCTTCAAGTTATCGGAATTTTTAAACAAGAGAGCTTAACAAGGTATAACAAACGAAAATTCGATCTACAAAGTCTTTATACGTGAGTTAGATTTCTCGATTTACAAATATTCAAAGAAAAACAAATTCAACGTTCAAAACTCAATTATGTACATATTTATTGCATATATATATATACTAATACACAATACACACGCGCACATGCACACACATAAAGGAACTAAAAATTTTGAATAAAAAATAATTGGCAGTTCGCTTTGTATCTAGGCTGTTATGCATTATTAAACGTATCTAAACGTAGAAAAAGTAATTCGAGTTAAAAAAAATGTATATTGCGATTTACAGAAAGTTTTACAATGGTGTGGAAAGCAATAAACTAAATTCTAGTCTTATAGATGTTTCCGAATTATAGAGATTCTATTGTAATTATACAATTTATCCTTAATCCTTTCAACTCTATTAGGACACGTGTTCCAATAAATTTTTATGATCCTATGTGCAACAATATGTCCGTTTTCTTATAGCTTTTTAGGTAAAGGGGAAATGAAAAGGGTTAAAAAATTCAATTGGAATAACTCTGGGAGAGACAGCCACTTTCTACAAGAACATATAACAAAATCCAAATAAAAAAAGAAAAAGAAAACAAGTCGAAAAGGTTTGGTCACGCTTTAATTGGTGAAACATGTCAACCGTAATTCTATCCTTTATACTATTAATACTTTCTTGTATTTATTTTGTCTATCTTTAGCATATAAACTATAACTTACATGTGTTCAGTGGCATAGTGTCGACAGATTGGTTTTACAACGATAAGATGACGCTGACTTCGAACTTGGAAGCCTTTCAAACTACAAGAATGAATAGAGTGCATGAAATTGAATTATGTTTAAATCACACACTGTTGTTAAAAAAGACTATATACAGGGTGTCCCGTTTAAGTGAGTACAGCAGGATATCTCGGAAGGAGTTGTAGTTATTGAAAATGTGTTTGTACAAAAGTTGTTTGGTAGAACGGGCTACATCATGTAGTAATAATTGTTTTCTTGTGGGTAGAGTAGTAAAGGAGGTCTGAAGGTCAATCTAATTTTCTTAAATGGAATGCCATATTTTTTTCTTCAGAAAGTAAAAGTTACGTTCTGCATCGACTGATGGCATACTAGGTATGCGTGTGTGTGTGCGTGACAATGTGTTTGTATAATGAACTTTTTGAAATTTGTTTAACATATCGTACGCCGGCCCCGCATTATTGTGGGATTTTTCGCCTATCAGTTTATGATGGATGTTGGAGTTTTATTAAAGCGCATATGGCGTACATTCAGTAAAAAGATATATTTTTTTTTGGAAAATATACTATATATTATTTTCTGAAAATGCATAAAGCTTTAATATATTTTCTTTCAAGTGTCCATTACCCGTAAACATGCAATGTGACCATCGACACTTCAGGTTTTTAGCAGCCAATATTTAGCTGGCGTACAATGTGTTAACCGTTTGAGTTCTTAAGGTTTTCGAAAAATCTTGTCGAAAAGACTCAAACGGTGCAATAGCGCTTGCCTTAACTTGGTTTAGATTGTAAATAATGACAAAGAAAAAAAAATATATTATTTATACGGTTAATATGAGAAAAAGTAACAATACGACGAACGAGCATTAGTAAAGTTAAGCGCACTAACTTTAGCAGGATCTAAATACACGGTCAATTGTCCACATCGGCCAAATGTAGTGGATTTCTTCAACATGAAATCTTGTTCGACCGACAAATATTATACGATAGCTTTCGAGTAAGGCGCTTGTAAAATTATTAAGTGACTAAGTTGTGTTTTGTCAAAAATTCGTTTTTCGACCGAACAACATATTTTGCTATATCATTCAGACACAAATTAATCAGTCTATGAATCTAGGTCTTCTTACTATGTTTTTCAATTCCCGAACTGATCAAAAATCTGAGCAAAAATAACTAAAGTCAGTTTTTTCCCTGGTACACGTTCATCTGACCATATAACAAGAAGACCATTAATCGATTGATGAAACGGTTAACTGTAACGACACTCTCCGCTAAACAGTTGAATCCTCATGTATGTCTGTGTTAGTTCAGGTGCATCGTGTAACTGCGAATAACATGTCCCTTCCCTTTTCCAATTCCAGCTCCGAACAATATCGCACCATCGATTGATAAAACGAAAACAACCACGAACGAGCTTTCCGGAAATTCGCTTACACACTCGTCACAAGATAACGTTCAATGGAAATTGGTTTTAAATACATTTTACGTTGGTCCCAATATTAGAACAATAACTTCGTTCGGAGATGTAATTTTGAAACAAATCTATAAACCAATGTTACGATATCAACAGTTCTTCCTATTGATACTTTTTACTAAATACTCTTTCGAGTTAAACATAACAAATATTAAGTTGGTATAAATATAATGTTTTTTTAATGTGTAACACAACTCGAGAAAACCTTCAACTTTTGTGACCGAAATTTCGCCAACATGTAATTTCACGAAATGTAGATTTCAATTGGCTTTTAAGATTATGCAATTTAACACTATTGGATTTTTTGTGGTGATTTTTGAAAATTCCAGTTTATGCTACCAAACCAAGAACAATTAACGATCTAAAGAACAACATTCGAGCTGCAATTTGTGAAATAACTTCAGCAATATATCGAAGTCACTGAAAATTTCGATAATCAAATTGATGTCTGCAGACACAGTCGTGATGCACATTTAAATGATATTCGGTTCTAATCACTCTGAAATTTTTCAAATATTATTTTTTTATCAAGTGTCATAAATCTAAAAGGTGCAACAATAAAAAAGTAAACAAAAAATCTTCACCCCTATAGCTAAGGCTCATTCTAGTAAGTGCACAATCACGAAACTACATTCAAATAAAATGAATTCGCAAAATTTAAATTTGAAGAAGATGTACGCTTATAAGCAACATAACATTAGAACAACCAGCGTGGAATGTACGCCCAATTTGACTACACTCATCAATTTGACGGGTATTTGAAAAATGTGGTTCCATGTGTAACTTTTCTAAAATAAAAATTATAAATGTATTAAATACAAAATATACAAAAACATATTTGTTTAATTGAGATATTTATTATTAAATATCTCATATTTTTGCAGATAGATCTTATTTAGAATATGCACTTTTCACAAGCATACATTCAAGACAAGTTGAATTCGTACTATTTCTGTTCACTTTGACAGGATTTACGTGCATTAGAAATTTCTTTTGAATTTCTTGAAGTATAGTCTATTAAAACTACATCTCTCTTGCTGTGTAGAAATTTTTCAATGACTAGTAAACATCAAGTTTTGAGATAAATAAGGCTAAATCTTTGAATAAACGAAAAATGAAATTTTATTCACCCGTCATTTCGACGGATCTTGGTATATTTAAGTATACTTTGAGTAAATAATTAAAAATCAGAATGTTTGAAGGGAAATAAATAAGGGAATATAACAATTATTCGATTATATTAAAAGTCATTATAATTTCCTACAATTATATCGATACAATGTCAATAATTTTAAGGAAAAATATCTGAAACCTGTCGTTTTCACGGATTTAGTAGCTCTAGTGTTAGTTTCATGGAACTAATATAAAAATTGAACTAAGTAATGTGTGTAAATTCTCCTTTAAAAACGCTACTCTAATATCGAAAATCTGAAAAATAGCTTTTCTTCACGATCGTATCGTAAAGTGAACTAAACAAAGGAGGACGACCGTTTCTGTTTAGTTACGAACATAACATCTACTCATTTTGCATATCCAACAGAATGATGCTTTTACTTCGATCCTTTTACAGTATTTGTATCCCCCAACCTATCAAGGACACTTAAGCTTCAGTTATGACTTGTTTGGGCAAGTGCATACACAGTTTCACACGAGTGAATAGTGTAAGATGCACGTGGTAGGATATAAAGACACATGGCAGAATTAAACGTGTGCGTTCGTAAACATGAATCCACTCTACGTGGGCACGTATGCGCGTCTACCTAGAAAGCATATCTTGTCTCTCCATGCCTGGTAGCAACGATACACACCGCTGTATGCGGGCAACGACGGGTTAAACTATTACCTCGGTCCTTTGCATGTACCTACCCTAGACACAACTTGTAAAGACAATCTACGCTTTTCCGCCTTTTCTTCTTCTCGCTTACTCTACGATCTTTTGTAGTTTTCATGGTCTCTCGTTTATTCTGATACGTTGTTACGACAACTGCGCGGCTTTGAAATGTCTCGCTAAAACTTACTGTATGAGGTTGTCCTAAAAGTCCTTTGCGTTTTATTGCTAGACATAAAATATAGACTCTTTTATTTTCGATATAATTCTACTGAATAAGAGAGACTCGCGAAGTCATTTTTCCAAATTTGCCGTAGTTTACTAACAAAACATTGTTCAATATATTTTTTTATCCTATTTATGCAGTCGAATTTTGTGTTGCGGAGAACATTTTTTTTTATTAAAAAAGATAAATAGCAATCAGAAAAAGCAAGATCTGGAGAATATGGAGAATGGGTTAGAACATTCCAATCATCCCTGTTGCCTTTTTTAAAGTTATACAACGTCACAATTCGCGGCATGTGACGTCGCATCGTTTTAAAACAGGCAATAGGGCGGTGCTCTGCTTCATTTTCTATATTTTTCTACTTTTTCCATCTTTAGAAATACACAGGAAATTTCAAGAAACTTCACTAAAGACGAAATATACTGTTGGCAAGTTGGAGGACGGCTAATATAAATAATAATAAATAAGATCAACTTCAACTTCAACTTCGCTACGACGGACAACTATAATCGCTATCCATAATATGCCATTCATATATGACAAGCAACAATAGTCCCTGTTTACGAGATACCACATACATATGACAAGCGACTATAATAGTTCATTATTTTGCACACACCGCAACTTATTCTGAACTTGCATTTTCAATGTTCAAATTCGTTTTTAATCTTCCTAGACTCATGTGACTGTCCCATAGACCGACGAAATTGAAATCGAAGGTTTCCCTGTCTCTGAGATTCACGTAAGCTCATATGTAACACTTACGGGACACACAAGGTATATCGTTGTAATTATCTAGTAATTATACTGCATTTTCATATATCTTTTGCATTCTTTCATATTGCATAGCTCCACCGTATTCTCCTGCTTACGACAATGTTTTAGATTACTAGTATTGTGTTTTTCATTTTAAGCTTTGCAATAGATCAGAAAGAAGAAAAGAAGTTACATCATCTTCTCGAAGAGTTGGAAGAGTCAGATGAATTTGAAAACAAAGTAAGTGGTAAAGCTAATAGTGATGTGGCAGATCATAAAGAAATGTATGAATTTCATTCCAGTATGAATGCAGCGACATAGAGGAAGAGTTTGAATTAGATATTTTAGAGATAAGTTTGAGGTATTTTAGAATGCTACAAATACTTCTGTTTGTAACACGCAAATATGATATGCCAGAATTCAGGATGTTTATCAAGACCGTGCACCAACTTCTTGTAGAATAAAAAAAAATGACTTATAAAATTTAGACATGACGGTTTTCAATTAAACGACGAATCACATTCCGATCGACCTTCTTTGATAGACGATGATTTTTTGCTTAATTTGTTGCAAGATAATTCCCGAATTCCAACTGAAAAAGTTGCAGAGAAACTTAACGTCAACAAATTGACGTTTTACATGTCAAATTACTTATTGTATTTTAATGCAAAATTGAGCATGAACTTTTGCACTGACCCAATAGAAATTTTCTACTCGATCGGATATGATAAAATTATTCGATACGATGTACATTCGCCTAATTTGGATCCACTTGATTTGCTTTTCATGGGGAACATTAAAGAATAATACAATATCAATGCACCAATAACTTTTAATACATTTACGACCACTGGTGTGAATTCATGTCACTTTAACCACTCGAGTACCGTGCAGTGCGATCACGCTCTTCAGATTTCATGTCGAAAAATGTCACAGCATCAGACCACGACGTGTAATTTGGATGTGCGCGTTTAAATTCTACCGCAGTTCAAGCACTTAATCTTACTGATGCCCGCTCATCGAAACAAAGGATCCTCGCAAATGCGTCAATTCACAATCGTCGATACAAGGTGATCAAAGCGTTTAGCATCTTTCGAGCCGCTTGGCATTTTTCAACGGGATATAAAAGACGCGCCATCTCGCCATTTGGTATTTTTCAATAAGATTCTTCCGATCACTCTTGACATTTAACCCTTAACTGGTATAATGGGGTCATGAGTGACCCGAAGAACACAAAGACTGCTACAAAATTGGTTCTATTGGCAATACCGCTCTGACGTCGCAATATCTTCATAATTTCTTAGCATTTAGTCAATGCTTCACGCATGTACTATCCGTTTGCATTGTTCCCGAGTTCAACATAGTTGGGGTCAGCATTGACCCCAGTGTACTAGTTACGTTGCTATTTGTAATTATACCATGGTGTGCAATTATTTGACCGATAAAGAGCTTGAGGACATTTTGATAAACGACAGTGATATAGATGATATTCAGGTAACAAGTGACATTTTAGAGAACGATAACAACTTATCGAATGCAGAAAGTGAACACAACGATCATAACACGCAATCTGAGGAAAGTAATTCTGAAACTGAGATACAGCGAGAAAACGCAGACGTGATACAAGAGAAGGAAAAGAGGCAAGAGGAACTCAGAGATCTTTCAGTGTCATCTAATAACTACTTTTATAGAAAAAATTGTTATAAATGGCTATTCACACAGCGGCTCGTAATATTATTTCACATCGTCCTGGACTGAAAGGAAGAGCTCATACAATGAACCTATCTATGCCCAACGAGGTCTGGCAGCTGCTAATTAGAGAGAACATTCTAGACAAAAGTTTGGAACACACTAATGCGAAAATAACTGAGCTTAATTCTAGATATAAAAGTGACAATGTATTTTTTGCAAACCATGTAGATATAGTTAAGCTCCAAACATTCCTTGAACTACTTATTTTAGCTGGGGTATCCAAATCAGATAGAAAAAATATATCATCGTCATAGGCGAGTGATGGAACACAAAGAAATGTCCTGCCAGCGATTTTTATTTCTTTCGACTGCTGTACGATTTGACGATGCAAACACCCGTGCCGAAAGAATTGCAGCTGGTGAAATTGCTGCACCAATTTTGGAAATTTTCAAAAAATTTGTAAATAACGGCGAGAAGAACTATACATGCTCTGAATATACCACAGTTGATAAGATGATTGTGCCTTTCAGATTGTAAGTTCAGGATCTACAGTGGCGTGCAAAAGTTCCCGGCCAGATGGTTTTTGCGATTTTTCTTCCAAAGAAAGGCGCTAAGAATATTTTATTACTATCATATATGTATAAGGGCATATTACATGAAAGGATACTACAAAACAAATCGACGCTATTTATTTTTCTGACGTGTTTATTTGCAGAATAAGTAAATTAATGTGTTCAAAAGTTCCCGGCCAGTGTGTTTAACAAAAAAATTATGCTTGTTTTTCATTGTGTAACAATTTAGCGATACATTATTTAACATATTATAACTAATATTTCGTAGCCATGCCTTTTGCAGCAATAACAGCAGCACAGCGACGAGGCATGGATTCAATTAACCGAGTAATGTAGTCGTGTGGTATTTTGTTCCACTCTTCTATTAAATTTTGAAAAAATTGCGTCTTATTAGAACTTCTCGTTCGATTTTTCGAACGACGAAAACGTCGATTTTTCATTCGACGTTTCATCTCTCCCCAAAGATGCTCAATTGGATTTAAGTCCGCAGATTGAGAAGGCCAGTCTAAAATTTGTACTTTATTTGTAGACAACCAATTTTTTACGATTTTGGATGTATGTTTGGGGTCGTTATCATGCTGAAAGATCCAATTTTCAGGCATTTTTCTTTTACCATATGGTAGCATATGAGTTTCTAAAATCTGTCTATACATGACACCGTTCATAATACCCTCAATTTTTATAAGAGGACCAATTCCTTGAGCGGAGAAAGCTCCCCATACTATAATGTTTCCTCCGCCATGTTTAACAGTTGGTGTTTGGTACCTGAAATCATTTCTTGTGCCAACTGAACGTCGTACATATTGTCTTCCATCGCTGCCGAATAGATTAAATTTAGATTCATCCGAAAAAAGAACAGCTTTCCAATTTTCAACAGTCCAGTTACAATACTTTTTAGCAAACTTTAATCGGGCTACTTTATTTTTCTTACTGATTAGTGGTTTTTGAACACTAATTCTGCCAAATAGTCCTACATCATGTAGTCGTCTTGATACCGTACATCGACTAATATTAGCAACGTTTTCCTCTTGTAGTTCTACTGCAATATCGCTAGCTGTCTTCTTTGAGCCCGCAACTGATTTCCGTTTTATGATCCTATCAATTCTTTTGGTGGTCATTCGGGGCCTTCCACTTCGCGGCCGATCTTTCACGCCATTCCCTGCATGATATCTGTTCATTGTATTGTTCACTGTACTTTTCCCGATAGACAATGTTGAAGTAATTTCGCGAGACGACTTTCCTTTTAACGACAATTCTATCACAATTTTGCGTACTTCGACAGATGTGTTTTGAACCATGTTTATGTTTCAGCGACTGATTGTCAACTGAAATAATAATACTACGCAATAATATTTGAATGTAAACACTTACTGACCTTTACAGACCTGAGTCTGTACATAAATCGAAACTGGCCGGGAACTTTTGAACACATTAATTTACTTATTCTGCAAATAAACACGTCAGAAAAATAAATAGCGTCGATTTGTTTAATAGTATCCTTTCACGTAATATGCCCTTATACATATATGATAGTAATAAAATATTCTTAACGCCTTTCTTTGGAAGAAAAATCGCAAAAACCATCTGGCCGGGAACTTTTGCACGCCACTGTATATCAAAAGCAAACTAGTCAAATTCGGCATAAAAATGATGTGCTTGTGTGACGTCAAAACACATTATCTGATCAATGCCTTTATCCATGCAGGCAAGAATTCTCTGCGACAGAAAAATAATCCCGGGAAATTATCTGTACCAACGCTAGATGTTCTATCACTCATAAAACCTATTGAAAACACCAATATAAATGTAACTGGTGATAAAATCCAAAGGTCTCACTTATGTGGGCACCGTAAGAAAAAATAAAAGAGACGTACCTCCAGAGTTTCTGCTCCATAAACGTCGTGAAGTAAACTCTTCTCTTTTTGAATTCACTAGAGATTGAACATTGGTATCTTCTGTTTCTAAGAAAAACAAATGCGTATTGCTCCTATCTTTCATACACCATACCAACATTGTGAACCAACATTCTAAAATACCGGAGGTAAATGAATTTTATAACTCCACCAAAACCAGTGTTGATAGCTTGAAGCAGAAATGTGCCAACTATTCTTGCAACAGGAGAAGTCGTACATAGCCTCTGACCATTTTATTGCGATTTTGAATATCTTCTTTTGTCATTTACATCGCGGCAAATATCCAACGTTGAATTAGAAAAGACCCTAATAAAGCAACATTTTCATAACCGACTATGTATGCATAATCTATCAAATGATCTGAAGTTTTTCCTCAAAATGTTTTAAAAATTGAACAAAATTTAGCGATGTCGTTGAGGCACCAATATCCGCAAAAAAAGATAAGATGTTTCTTGTGTCCATGTTCCAAAGACAGAAAGCATCCAACAATGTGTGAGAAATGCAAAAAGGGCACCTGTAACCAACATTCTACCATAAAAAATATTTGCTCTTCATTCACTAATGATAAAAAATAAGTGATAAAACGTTATTGTTATTTTTTTTTTTTAAATAAAGTCCAGTGATGAGTAAATAAACAGAAAAACTTATTTTATCATCACGGAAAAAATACTAATAAGTGTTATAATTTTTCTTTCATGTAAATGCAGAAATTCAGATTTTTCATTATCTAATTTCAAAAATTGTATTTCTACTTCGTTTTGTAATAAAAGTTTAATTTTCCATGACTTTCTTATTTTATACACTATCTAAAAACAAACTATTCATAAAGATTTATCTAGAATCAGATCAACACATTTTTCTACACTTTTTATTTGGCGTCTGTCGTGACCCCAGTATACCAGTTAAACACTTAAATTCTGTATCTGATTGCCGCTGACGTGAATTCACGTCATTTCGTTAGTTTTCCTATATTACCGTTTAATTGTCCTGAGCATATGGTTTATTTAAAGATGTATCGCCTGGCATAATCAGAGATAGGAAATTGATATGATTTTATAAGGATTTTTTTTATGTGACTTTTTCACACCAATTAGCTCTTCTCAGTACAAATACAATTCGAGAAAGTCTTTGCAATACATTGAAAAATCATTTTCTTATTAATAACACAAATTCTGAAAAACCCTTCAAATTCCAGCGTGAGCTGAAGAATGCTATGTCTGGATATCGTAAACTGTATACAAAATTAGTAAAATCATTAAAGGGAAGTTTAATTACCGATTATATTATCTAAAAGAAAAATCTTATTTCGTTTGTGAAAAACCATTATCTTTACCGTGAAAATTTGATGGAGACTATCTCTTCCAGTGATGAAAGTGATTTGGTAAAACGATGCCGAACATTGTCAGATAGCGACAATAAGTCTGATGAGAAAGAAATATAATAGGAATTCTCATTTTTCAAAAAAATCAAACGAATAAAGTTTGAAAACAAATTTCTTTTAAGTTTCATATCAATTTCTGGCAGATTTTTGAAGGATTGTGTTAGGCATTCCGATTTTCTTGAATTTATATAAACTTTTTTTAAACAATGTTAGGTTAATTTTAACTACCCGCTTTGATTTTATGTGGTTTTAGAAAATCATGGAACGTATGCCTAATTTTTTAACGTAAGATAAATCTTTTTTGTACGATTTCTTTATACGCGGTTTTCTGTGAAACGTATCTACAGCATAAAAAGAGACTCGACTATATCGAGTTCGCAATACAGTTAATGTCCACGTTAATATTTGTCACGTAGTTTGGACATAACAACAGAACCTTGCGGCAACAAGCTAGAGACTTTTGGAAATTGTAGGAAATCCAGTTAAAACTCTCGCGTCAAAACTCTCGCGTTGGTAGCGAATGTGTTAAAACTATGCGTCAGTGTATCACCGAAAAATTCAGAAACAACATCACAGTCATTTTATATGCCATGCAACATTTTTAACCTCTTAACTACGTTCACATCTCGAACAAAGTTTATAATTTAAAAATCAGCAAACATTATAAGTAATTACATTATTTTGATTTTTGCAAATGTGAATATAGTGTATTTTATATTTATGTAATACAGACGTAACAATGAAATCAAAAAATGAGTAATCCATTAATAAATAAACTATTAACGTTCGAAATATTGTTGAATCAATGATGAGTTAGCTTGTCCGCAGTTAACAGTAGTTCCTAACAAGTTCAGCGTACTAAGAATTTTCCTATGTTACATTATTATTTTATAACAATTACTCCTTGGTACAGGAAAGTTGCTAATATGAGGTTTTTTTTAACCCTAATGCCATTCTCGGGTCAATATGACCCGAAACGAAAGTTATATTTATATAAATACTATGTTTTTAAATATTCCTTTGTCATATTTAGTTTACTTAAATTTTACGTTTACATCGTTAATACTGTATATTTTGTAAGGACAAAATATTGCAAATATTTAAGAAAAACTTGTTTGTTACATTTGTATTCTTCAGGCCATTACTTGGATCTATACTCGATGAGCGAAATAATATAAAAAGTTTGCAAATTGTGTTTGTTATAATTTTGATTGCTGAACCGTAGTTTATATATAAGAAATTCTAGGGATGTAACATCTAAATTATAATTTTTTCCTGGAGTAAACACTTATTTTCTCTTCCTTTTTACACTTCAATGCTGGTCGTAGAAATATTTCGATTCCCATTAGGTGGTCCCTCCCTTTCTATTGATGATATTACGTATTCAATATAAAGACTTCTCTTTTACACTGGTATCACTCTAATTTATAAACTGATTTATGATTTTCTAACACTCTAACACTTCAAATGCACACAAAGCATTTATAATAAGTAATCAGCTTATAATAAGCTGAAAGTTGTTTCCGTTTCAGTTCAATTTCAGAGACTAAAACATTCATATATTTTCATTATTATCTTTGTTCTAAAATTTATAAACATAGCTGAACAATTTTCTATTGACCAACAAATGTCGGAAGTACATACACGAGTGATAACAATGAAGAAATTTCAGAAGAAAATCATACAAGCAGTGACAATTATGATTCATCTGAATCGGATCACAATTATTCAGATCACAGTAAAGAAGAAGTGTAAACTTGTCAAACGAAAGACAAAAGTATTACTTGGTGGTTGGAGCCATTGCCACGGGGTGGAAGAACATGTGCAAATATAATGTAATTTACTCCAGGTCCAACTACATATGCCATTTCCAGAATGCAAAACATAAAATCTGCATTTCTAATTATCATGAACACTTCACTTGAAAATATTATTTTGAAAATGGCTAATATTGAAGGCCGAAGAGTATATGGTAATAACTGAAAAGAACTGAATATTGTGACCCTAGAAACGCATACAGGTTTATTGCTTTTAGCTGACATTTACAAATCATACGGTGAAGAACCTAAATGTTTGTGGAATCCAGAAAAAAAAGACCTATTTTTCGTGTCACGTTGTCAATTAAACTATTTTGTTGCATATCGCGGGTAATACGTTTTGACAATAGAAATGATCGTCAAGAGCAAAGGACAAATAATAAACTTACATCTATACAAGACTTTCTTGAGAGATAGATACAAATACTACCAAAATTATATAATCCTGGCGAAAACGTAACAACTGATGAGCAATTGGTTGGATGTAGAAGAAGTTATCCTTTCAAACAATACCTTCTGAGTAAGGCAACAAAATACGACATAAAAATATGGACTATATGTGATAGTGCTACTTATTATGTAATAAAATAGGAAGTTTATACAGGAAAAGTACCTGGAGCAGCACCTGAAAAAAATAAAAAAATGCGTGTAGTACTAGATTTGACATCTAACTTTAGAGAACACAATGTTACTTATGACAACTTTTTCACGTCATATAAATGGGAACAAATACTTTTGACAAAAAACGTTAAATATGTTAGGAACAATTAGAAAAATAAACCAGAATTATCTATACCAACAAAAAAAAGTGTCGTACATAGTTCAATCTTCTATTTCACTGAAAATACCATAGTTGTAAATTATGCTCAAAAAAAAAAAAAATCGAAATATTATTTTAATGAGCACCATGTGCCGCGATGAAAGAATAAATGATAGGGACGATTAAAAACCACAAATAATATTAGATTAAAATAGTACAAAGTTGATATTTTAAACCAATGTATTATAACGTACACATGTAAGCAGAAAACCAATTGTTGGCTCTTATTATTATTTTTTATGATATAGTTGACATTGATGCTTACAATGTCTTCATATTATGTAGAGAAATAAACCCCGGATGGAACAAAAATATTTTACATAAAAGACGAATATTTTTGAAAGAACTAGGTAAAGCACTAATAAATCCATATATTATATCGCGGGAACAGCATCACACAATGAGCAATCACAAAGTATTGTACAAAATCTCCAAACCACAACAGAAGATACAACTCCAGTTTCAACGAGTCCGACGAAAGCATAGAAACGGGCACAATGTAAATTCTGTCTTTCAACTTGTAGCAATACAAGTAATATAACGTGTTTTAAATGTTGCAAATATCTATATAAAGATACACATCTATTTGTCCTAAATGTTATATATACAATATACTTTTTTTAATTTGTTCCTGTGTTCTCTTATATTATCTTATTCCTATAGTTACATTTTCCATGAATAAATATTACTTTTCTTATATATAATATATAAGTTTAAACACATATATCTTATAATATTTTTAAAATATCATACATTTGTTTATCCGGTCACTATAACTCAGAGAGATAGGAACGTATAGTGTAAGCGAGAAGAACAAATTCTTTCCGACTTTTAAGTACAATCAAAGTGTCGCTCAAAAAGAATAAAAACAGATTAGTCATAAAAATAATTTCCATTATTGTCGATAATCTTTTGCTATTTTTCTGGAAACTTGTGAGTACCATTGCGAATATTTCAATATGAATGACTGTACTGTGGCTTCAGTCGTAAAGAATTTATTTCTACACTTAATAAACAGATAAATGCTTCGAATTTTTGCACCTATTTGTTTAATTATTCATACTAATACCGCAATCATAAAAATAAATTGCAAAGACACCACGAAATGCTACCATTCGATACGTTACAGAATTAGTACTGAAGTACAGATGTCAGTGTTTTAGCGAACAGTATGATAGATATGATACGAATCTAACGAAACAGATGTACGAATATCCGGAAAGTAATTTATCACTCACCGGATAAGAACTTTGGCATGAGACAGCGCCGCAATGCTGTTCGAAGAATTTCCCTGAGATGTACTTACATACCTATACATTTCATACATTGCACATATAGACCACATCTTTTTAACAGAAAAACTATTTAAGATTCATTGAGAATCGAAATTGTGAATAAAAATGTTTCTTCGAAGATCAACGCAATCGAACTTTCCCATCTAATATAAATGTATTCAATAATGTCGTAAATACTCTTTACTTTATAGAAATCTATTTTGTGAATCATTCTAGTACGATATTAATACCAACATTTTGATTTACACACACACACACACACACACACACACACACACACACACACAGGATGTCCCACATAACACTTTTCACGATTTTTCAAGTACTTGCGATAATCTAACAAAAAAGTATTTTAAACAAAAGTTGATCAGCTTTCGATCGGCTATACATTGCAATAAAAACAAAATTCGAAAAAAACTTTTTATTATTATCAAGGCCACCTTCATTTTTTTAAATGGCCCTTTGCATTTTTGACTTAACACTATTATAGCCCGTATAAAGACAAATTCAACGACCTAGTATACGATGACCTTTGGATGACCTTGAAGGCAAAGAAATGAAAATTTCAACAAAAAATGACTATCTGCTTCAATGGGGGATAATAACTTGTGTTTATTATTAAGACTCGAAATTATATACAATTCAGGAACCTTGACTAAATGAACGCAAACGATTTCGTGAAAAAGTCACATCAAATGTTCGAATTGAAATCCATGTTCTTGTAGGCACAATTCCGCTTTACGTAGTAAATTTGCATTGCAGAAAACCGTCTTGCTGGAAATAAGTACGCTGCTGAAAATAATCTGGAAGCCCTTGCATCAATGTTTGAAGTTGCGTGGAAAGAAAATTTAAATAAATTTGAGATGTTAAATTACGTTCATAAAAATAAGGTCCAAGTAGATGACCGTGTACTAATCTACACCAAAGATTCACTGCAATTTTCTGTTGAAAATTATGTTCTCTGAACCAGTGAGGAATGTCTTTAGACCAGCAATGATTTGTTTTACATTCGTCAAGTATTAGCAACATATCAACCTTTTCACTGTTAGAATACATTTTCTACAAGTTAATATTAAACTACAATTTGCTCTCGTAACATGTCAAGACTAAACAGAAGAACTGTCTTAAGGTCTAGTTACCAACTACCTTAATAGCTAAGCCATCACATGTTGACATTTTTTCTTTGTTGTGAATTGTCGACAGTTCATAGATAAGTTTCTAGTAATACAACATTCAGTCAAGGTTCCTGAATTGAATGTAATTTCGAGTCTTAATAATTTATACAGGTTATTATCGCCTATTGAAGCAGATTGTCATTTTTTGTTGAAATTTTCATTCGTTTACCTTCAAGGTCATCCGACGGTCATTGTATACTAGGTCGTTGAATTCGCCTTGATACGTGCTATAATACTGTTAAGTCAAAAATACAAAGTGCCATTTAAAAAAATGCAGGTGGCCTTGACAATAATAAAAAAAATTTTTTTCGACCTTTTTTTATTGCAATGTATAGCCGATCAAAAACTGATCAACTTTTATTTAAAATAGTTTTTTGTCAGATTATCGCAAGTACTTGAAAAATCGTAAAAAGTGTTACGTGGGACACCCTGTGTAGGCAGACACACAGGCGCGCGCACACACACGCACACCATGTGAAAGAAAGTATAATAATATATATACATTCGTACGTTCTGGAATAGCACCCCTTAATTGCAAAAGTTACTATTACTAAATTGCTAATTATCAAATTATTGTTAAATTAATCTTTTTGTATATGTAATATTTTATAATACATATATGTATATGTATATAATTTTATATATACATATTAATACGATACTGATCCAAACATATTTCTACTTTCTTTATTAATATATTGCAGAATAATATCCTTTAATTATAAAAATTAAATATTAAATATTTTTACTCTTACAGAAAGGGTAATAGCACTTCGCGGAATATGATTTAAATACAGCAACAAAAAATTTACTATTTTTCTATACAAAAATTATACGTATATGAAATTGTCAGGTTATTTGTGGATGTAAACATGCAGTTTATAATGTGTTTAATAATTTATTAAAATTAATACATAAAATAACGCAAATGAAAATACGTGGAAGTTATATTAACGCGATACGCACGTGGCAAAAGTATGACGAAGACTGCGTCGCAAAAATGATAAAGGAACCAAAAAATAAAAGAACTCTGCGAACGATGTCACGCATACATCTACAAACATCGATTGCCATTCGGTCGATAACTTATCGATTATCCATCAGAAATTTTTATGGCACAAAAAAATTTTCTAAGAATAATATAAAAATAATATATATGTGGGATTTTCCCGAAATCCGTGGCCAGGATGGGCCACAACAGGGGTGTGAGATCGGTTTGGAGAGACCGATGTCAAGTTTATGGTGTGGATACAACTCTTTGGCTAGTTTTGAGATTAAGAGAAAGTTGGCGCATTAGTTTCAGCATATTGTTAAAGTTCTGTAAAAAATAATCACCGAATTTTTCAATAGCAATTGACAATAAACCTTGGCACCGCGGATGAAACCTTCAGGAAGTCAACGGGAGGTTGAGGGCAAGTATGCCCCAAAACTCCCTACCCGGCTGACTCCTCAAGACGTGACTTGATGAAAACCCACTGATTGGACACAGGGAGGTCCTAACAATAGGGAAAATCTAAATAAAAGACACAGCTCAAGACTTGCGTGGGATATACGTGAAAATTAGAGAGTAAGTATAAAGATATAAATAGTAACTCTTAGTCTTAATTATCCTAAGATACGACCTAGTATTAACAATAAGGTATTTTAAATATAAAGAAAATATAACTGTCCTACGTATAAAATAATAATATAAAAATATGCAGGATTTCAACCAAAGCTTCTGGATGTTTTTGGAATATATTTACCATATGGTTGTATATTTCCGATAATTGTGGCAACATCTCTCATCTGCAGCCCATTACTATTTTAATTTCGGAACGATACATAGTGAATGATCGTGTTTATATCCTCAAAACTTATTACGAACATTCAAATCCAAAAAAAGAAATGGTATTTTAATTTGGCCAGAAAACTCGCGTAATTTAAGAGGCTTAGATTTTTTTCTTTGGAGCTACGTTAAAAAACAAATCTACAGGGACAATCCCCAAACAATAGAGGAATTCAAGGAAAATATTCAACGGGCTGTTGAGATTAAACATTCGTTGTGTGCGGATGTAAAATAAAAAATTTGGAGAAAAAAGTAATATCGTGTGAGAAGAGTTTAGGTAGCCATTTGCATAATAGTGTATTTCACACATAATTATAAAGAATCATACTATAATATACAATAAAAACCTTTAAATTTAAATATGTTTCATTTGCAAAAAAAAATTCCGAAAGTCCTTGTTGAAAGACCCTATAATGAAAATAATAAATATAGAAGAAATTATGAATAACCTTTTCTTTCGAAATAAATAGTTGAAATGGGTTTTCAGCTATCAAACGTTTTTAAATTTCTCAGTCTTCATGTTCTAACCCACGAAAACGAGTTAATACCTCATTTGCAAATATCCCTCTGTTATTATATCATAGTACATGTATAAAGTGGAAATAATAGCCAAAATTAATTAACTAGTTTTCAAATATTGCGAAATGATATTCGTGCAAACAATTACAACTGCGTGCGTGTGTGCGTAAATTCTTTTTCAATATAATTAGCAGTTTCAAAATTATTTTAGCTTCCAGTCCTGGGCGACTCACCCTGTATAATTATGTATAAATTTACAGCTGATATCCAAGAACTCCTAACAGAAGTGGCTATCAGTGAGTTATCAGAATATGAATGAAGCTAGACAGAAATACATAGAACTAATTTCTAAAATGACAGTTTTCATGGAAAATTCAAATAGCTGTAAAAATTATGGTAAACAAGAACTTCTAAAGAAATCTAATAGAAGTTATATTTTACAGATATTTGTTAGCATAAAACTGAGTTTATTTTGTACGTTTATTAGATTCTATCCTGTGCCAGTTTAAACTTGAAATCCTCAAAATAAATTTCATACATTATTTTAAATTTGGGAATGCAAGATCGTTTGGAAATTATATTATTGTTAATATGACTTTGTAAATGCCTAAAACCCATTTTAATATCAACTATAATATGCAAGAGAAGAACAACATACGTTAATATGTAAAAAAAAGAAAGTAACTACTTTTGAAACTGAAAAAAAAAATGTCTTCTCAGAACAAAAATTTTAATTAAAATATATTTGCTCTTTGCAACTCTTTGCTCGGGATACTCCGTATAAACCTAGAATTTACTTCACAAGTTTGCCTGTTGTCATTTGTAAGATTATAAAATTTTTAACAAATGAAGTACGTCACTAGCGTAGCTAAACTAATATAAGAACTGTTATCTTTAATATTCTTGATAGTAACATTATAATAACAATAACATACAATTAATTTATAAAGATAAAAATATGTATTAATAATTGATAATAAAAATGTACCCCTATCCATTGAATAATTTGCTCGTCTTATCAGAAACTAAATAGTGACAAAATTATTATATAAAAAATCGATTAATATTCTTTATAATACGTTCTGTATCAAAATACCTTTTACCTTTAATATATACGTTTAAATATAACATGGTCGAGTATTCGTTAAACAATTATCACTGAAATGTGTTATTTATTATATTCGAAGAATCTTGTGTTCTCTATTATGCAACAGATGAAAATCTATGACTTCAAGATAATGTTACCAAATACATTTTTTAAGAATTAAATTTTTTATTCAAGTCTGAACCGATATCCATTGAATTTAAACATGAAATTGTAAAATTGCATAATTGACGAAGCCTCACTCCTTGTAAAATTACTGATAAAAATTCATATGTGACGGAAACAGCTTAGCTTAGGGAAACAGTTAGATGATATAGCTTGTAGTAAGTTCAAAATTAAATAAAAATAAAAGAATAGACAAATATGTGTAGTTTCATTTAGGAAATGACGAGCTGGATAGATTAGTACATTAAAAAAAAAAAGACCATATGTCCTCTACGTGTCCACATAAGAAAAACTTACTTATATAAGATAATGTACCCGCTGAAACAACTCTCCATCGGTAAAAGTACACAGGGTATTTTCCTCGTAAATAATAGATTTGTGAGAAAAATAGGGAAAGAAAAGTTCCGTTATTTTTTATACACAATACGATGACTTAGATAGATTTTTCAAATTTGCAACAGTTTTCGCATAATGGTGATACAATGAACTTCTTTTATAAATTCATGTTTATAACTCTTTTGTATCAAATGAAAACAGTCATCGAGACAAATTCAACAACCTATAACCAACTGATTTTCACACTTAATTTTATTTCGATGCATAATCAACTGCACATCATTAAGACCTTATTTTTATGACGATACATTAACACGTTGACTGTCACTGTGATCATCCGTTTTTAATTGTTTAAAATGGTTAACATAAGATAAATATCATCGACTAAACAATTTTGAACAACGTAAACAACTAAACAACATTTCAAAATAAAAAATGCACTACTTGAAAATTAAACATTTTTATTAAAATATATTTTATAAAAATTCTATATTACGATGCAGAATATTAAAATATTTCAAGCAGGAATAGGGTAAACCATCGCAATCTTTGCAGTATGTTATTACTTTTTTCTCTGCACCTTTTTACATTTTTCGTAGGAAACTTTACAAGATTTTTCTTATAGCATATTTGTCAAAATTTTCTCACCAGACAGGCTCGCCCTTCTTTCTTTTAAATTTCATGGCATAACATTTTCCAAGCAGCTATATTTGATGAGAATACATCTTGCAGATTTTCATGTTACTTATGCAAATATCATACTACTTATAATATTTTATTATTATATGCTTAGAATAATGAAAATTCTTCTGGTCTCTAGGGAAAATATGAAAAATTTGCATCGCTGTCAACGTGTTAAATGAAAGCAAATATTCAGATGTTTTATTGTGTGTACTTCCGAATGATTTTGTTTAGGATTTCATAGTTAATAAATGTCCTAATAGCTACAAACAAAAGTGTACGTAAGTCACCGGTACTTCTAGTGTTAATTAAAAATTTCTACTTTCTGCGCAGATCCATTTAATCATCCGCCATTTACGTTTTTAATGGAAACATTCGAAAATTCATTTCATTTTCACATACAAGCAATCTCGCAGCTAAAAAATACATCGTACTTCACAAAGTGGAGAGAAACAACCTCCTTTCTATAAAGATTTACGCCCCTGTAAAGAATTAATTTCAAATGTGAAATTAAATGAGCTACGTGTGTTTGATACAGAGACAAGTTTGCTGTTCTTAAAGCATACCTGACGTTAAACTACCGCGCGTAAGAAACTTCGGTGGGGATCTGGCAGAAAATCCTACGGTTTCATAGTACGAGTCAGGCTTATGGACTCTTCTATGCAACCGTATGGTCGATGACCCAGAGGATGTGCTAACGGATCGCGCTGTCCCGCTGAATCAAGAACTCGACGTGCTCGTGAATGTCTTCGAAAAATATGATAAACTGTACCTACTTGCTTGGGATAAAGGACCTGGTGTTATAATGTCTGATAATAGTTTCAATTCTTTCATAAAGATGTGTAACCAACGATGAACTACCTTGATTTATACATTAACCCTTTTGTGACCAAATTATTCTCCTTTTTTTTTTTAAGAGTTTCTTCTTATTTATTTACCGATCAATTTTAATCGATTCAGATGAATTTTTCTTTAAATACTTAAGTGGAACAGTTCCACTAGTCATGAAAAGGTTAAAAACACATTTTAACTTGCAAAAAAATACACCAAGCTAAAGTTTACTTAAATGGTTAAAAATTACTGGAAAACTTCATTGAAGTAGGTTCTACTGCTACTTATATTCATTCAAAAAAGATGCAAAAATATGTCGAATAATTAAATTATGTGATAACACACGTATTTTTAAACATTTAGTAGAATATTAATATTTAAAATAATTAAATATAATCTAAATTAATAGAATATTATAATATTTAAAAATTTAGTAGGAAAAAAACACTTTATTCTGGAAGTAAGACAGATAAGACATTATTAATAATAATGTTTTAATCTTAATTTTTTCTAATCCATATTTATATTACGAGTATGGATAAAGAAAATTACCTTAAAAAATGTATGGCTGTCAGAAAAAATTTGTTTAAAAGCAACATTAAAAAATCTACTTTATTATTTTCTTTCATAGATTACTAGCTTAAAAATTATATGTATAATTTAAATGAAGTAATGGAATTCACTTCTGTTGAGGTCATTAAATACCAAAACAAGAACATAAGAGAGGATAGTTATCTTCGTGTGTATCACTATAAAACTCGTAAATACGTAACACCATTAAAAGTTACAATTTACTTTGAAATATGATGTCACAGTTTAAACTATACTTACTAAAATATAGTGAAACAAACGTTCCTGAGTGAACCATTAAGTAATTTTAAAATATGCAATAAATAGATAATTTTAACTAACAAGTAAATTCGATTTTCCTTCATAAAATTCTTATCAAACAATTTCTAATGCAAATCTACACGACCAGCCAAAAGTTTGGACTCACTTAGGCATTGAAATTATACAAAAATTTTCAAAAAAGTTAGCAACTCAAGAATTTTTTATTATTTAAATCGATCGAAACGAAGGTAAATTGCCATTGATCTCTACAGTATTAAATTCAAATCTATTCAAAATTAATAACACATCCAATATTTATGTAAATTAACGGATAGATCCAAACTTTTAGCCGGTAGTGTACATACACAAATCGAAATCACATTCATTCAGTCGCAGCTTTTATAATTCCAACAATCACGTAAGTACCTATTCCAGCTATGCAGACGACACAACACTTTACTTGATTAAGCTAATAACAGCGTTGGTTTTATTAAACGTCTTAACTGTTTTATTACTATGCGCCAATTTAGATGAATCCGATTCACATGCGAAAAACCTTTCGATATCACCCGGTATAGATCGTTGATTATAGAAAATTTCATCTAAATATTAAAAAAAAACGTGCTTACCAAAAATTATTCTAATAAAACTTCAGATCTTCCTGTTTCTCCTGTGGTACGTATAATATTTTTAGTAATACACGAGAGTCTTACGCTAGGAGCAAGAGGGTTAATATACAGGCTGTCTTGTTTTTAACTGAACACAGCGAAATATCTCAGAAAGAACCTAAGCTAGCGAAAAAATGTTTTTACAAGAGTTTTTTGTATCTTGCGGATAAAGTAGAGGCATAAGTGGTTAACATTTAGCCCTTTTGCGACCCGTGATATTTTCGTAAATTTGTTCCTGCAGGTCCACTTTATATTCACAATTTTATTTTATTTTGTTTTCTATATAAATAAAAAGAAAATATATTTTCTCTCTCTTTCTTTTGTATTATACAATTATAACATAACGAAAAGTATTCTTGGAATAACTAGCTTCGCTTCCAAACTGTGATGTCGAATCACACTCAACATACAAGTGCAAAGGGTTAATACCTCCGCTCCGAAGAACTTATACATGCCTTCATATATTTGCCTTCAATATTTACCTATATATGCCTTCAAGAAGTGGACACACATACGAAAGTGCAATTTTGCGTAAACGAACGTGTTTGCTTCAATATATTTGAATATACTGCTTCTAAATTCACAAAAAACTAAAAGCTCAAAGACAAGAAAATAAGTCAATCAGAAAAAAGAAAAACGAAAACGTCATACCAATATGAAACAGAATCCAGGATATGTATAATGAAGTTGCATGTGCAACACGAATGCTACATGAGCAGTAGACATGTATGAAAGGGGAAAAAAGATACAAGACAAAAGCAAAAACCGATTTAGGTTTGAAGGTGAAAATATTCATAATCCTACTCCAACTATACAAAGCAAAATATAAAGTGAAACCTTTAAAGAACAGGAAGCAAGTCCACTGAATCCAAGTAACATAAATTAAAGCATATGAATACGATACTCCAATCAATGAACCAGTATGATTCTCAAATAAACCAGCATGTACAGTGCTCCCTCAAACAACGCGGAGGTTAGAGACACCGACTGATCGCATAATTGCAGAGATCCCCCCACACACAAAAACTAAACTATATATTTACATACATACATATACATATTTATATTTTTCCCACGCATGTGTGTATATTATTTATTATATTTAGTATCTACATAGATGTATACAGAGTACGTCACAAATCAATTTTCACAATTTGTTCTTGCATTTCCGAACATGTGACGAAAAAGAGCGTTGCAAACAAAACTGAGTCAGTACTCAATCGACAAGAAATTCTAGATTTAAAACTAGCTAAAAACACTTCTCTTCAGTAAAAATTGAAAGTCATCATAGTTTTTTTTTTTTAAATAGGACTGTATATTTTTGAGTTTACAATACCACAGGTGATAACCAGACGAATTTAGGGACCTATGATCTTGTGGAAACCTTGAACCTAGAAATCGTCACGAATCGATTACCACAATATTTAACTTATTATTAATTCAATATATATACAGAAATAAATAGTTATACATACATACATACATTACTACACTGCGCACTTTTATGCATTTATAGAAAATTTAAAGGCGGAAAATTGCACAGAATGCAGTTAATATGAAAAAATATACAAAATATCCAAATTATAATGCTTTTTGTAATAGCCGGTAGGTGAAATAATTTTCTACCCAAGTTCTGCTTTCTTTATGCTACATTCTCAAAAATATGAATTTACATAAAAACCCGCAATCTACAAATTATCTATACTAACTACTTATTTCTACATACACACATTATTCACGTTATTTATTGTTTAAACGGAAGTTGATCATCATTTTACGCGTTTGAATTCAGTGGAATGCTTCTTGTATGCAAAAGCAATTTGTAAGGAATTAGTTCACACGAACGAATTCGCATTTTCTTTTTCTCATTTCCTTTATTCGTTATGATACCGAAAATTGCAAAGATATATCGAATAAATTGATTCGAGATAAATGTAAAAAAAAAAAGAAAGAAAAGATATATTTTGTCAACAACAAAAAAATACAATTCCTGCGTATAATTGAAACCACGTTCTCCGAAGGAGTACTGTACAAGAACACATGGAAAGATATGCAAGTACAATTACACTTTTCCAATTCGAGATAAGTAATGAAGAAATATTTCCTATATTTATACATGAAATTCTCAAGCTGTAGCAACGGCTTTCGTTCTAAGAACGATTCCGTGTTCATTCCTCCATGAACGTGGCGTGCGGAGATCCCTACCACACGGGATAAACTTTCACCACAACATTTACCGTCGCCTCGATGACGTTGCCGATCAACCGACCTTGCGTTCTAAGTATCTTGGTATTTAGATTACAGAAAATATTTTTACTTGATTTATAAGCTAGGTAAAACTGTCGGGTGAAATTTTCACCGTCTTTCCAAAAATTTCGAACTCCTTGTCAATTCGAAAGAATTTCACGATACCGAGAAAAAACATACAAATGCATATGGAATTCAATTAAAAGATCGAAGTATTTATGATAATATCAAAAGGAATATTTGTATGTCTCTTTTTCTTCTATTTTATTTATCAGACACACCAAGCTTCTCGACCGCAAATAAAGAGTATTATAAATAAACTTGAATATTATTAGGAAAATGATACAATATAATATTTAAACGGAATAATATATTCACTAAATATCCACTTTACATTACACGTTGGAGTACTATCTATCATAGTAACAGACTGAGTTATTTAAGCGAGTAGCCCCATAATTATTTCGGTGAAATAAACAAATGATGATTTGACTAACAAGTGAAATGGTAAAAACTTCGAAATCTTGATTAAGTTGGTTTTATGTACATTCGATCCCTTAATTTGATAGTAAAAGAACGCTAAAAGGGTTTGTATATATGATCATTTGTTTTCGAGAAATTAATGAAAAAATCTCGAACGCTGAGAAGTAGGGTTTAGTTAAAATAGGTGTACAACAGTAAGACATATAACAGTAAGGCAGTTGAATGAGTAAACACACAGATTACTGTTTTGTTACTACACACCAAACTGTCTTATCTATTTTTCATATTAAATCCTCCTTTTATGTATTTCTTTATTTTTATGATACATTTTTTGAATGACCATATTCCCAAGCCATTTTAGGATTCTTTTACAGTTGAGTTAAAAGATTAAATGCATGTAAAATTAACCATATCGAGATATCGACATTCTTGCCATCTCTTTCTAAGTAAATCTATAAAATACAGTTAAAATCGTATTCATAAGTGAAAAAGTAAAAATATACGCGAAAAACGAAGCTTGCGTGAACGCTCAGAAATATTGTGTACACGCGATTGTAATATGCAGCACTATTTTGTCTTTGCTTCTATAATATCTGATATCCTTTCGAAACGTAAACAAGTAAATGTTAATAGAATCGATAAATATAATAAAAAGCATGTATATAAATAACATGCTTCAATTATCAGAAATTGATAATTTATTAGTAGAATTTTTTAGAAGTCGTTTGCTCAAAATTATATAACATATTTAATATAATTGTTATTACACATATTTACAATTTTAAAACAAACAATGCTATAGAAATATGATACAAGTATATAATGCTTAAATATGTATATAAACATTTTAGTTTACATTTGTATCATATAGAAATGATGTAAATAATAAATTACAATAATATTCATAAATTGCTGTTTTACAATGAAAGAATTCCAAAGAACAACTAGATAACCTAACAAATTATAAAGTTACACAACGAAATTGTGTAATTGGTAAAAAAATGTAACGTCACGTGACACTGCTCAAAATACATCCACACAACATTCCGATGGAAAATGACCACAAAAACGTCGTAACCAAGCGTCAATACTGTTCATTGACCTTCGTCGAAGCAACTAGTGTTCAAATACATACACACATATATACACCATACGTATGATTAATTTTCCATGATTCATGGTAATTACGAGTGATAGAACACATAGAATCAGTGAAATATGGAAAGCGCAAGTTCACTTTCAGTGAATTCGAAGTTTCTATGAATATTCCTGAAGAAGATGATGTTCATGAATTCAAAGTGAAACAATGTAACGCGGGCATCTTCCTTTCACCATAACTAGAGGTAATAATTTCGCTAACAACTTGATTGAGTAAAAGCATTGTCAAGCAAAGATTATGGAAACGGAAAAGACTTACCGGTCACGGAGGAAGACTCGTTCCGCGTGTCTGCCCGTCATCTTCGAAGAATCTGCAGCCAGGTGTTATATATGGGAAGTTATGCCAAGATAGTCATACCATTGACTCTTGTCACAGAACCAAGAAGACCGCTTCGAAACAGAATACGATACTTTATAATTAAGAATTACCGGTTTTTGGACAAATCGTTCCCTTTCCCGCACCCTTGGCGCGCGTAAAAATTCAGCACTAAGGCGTAAACACCGGCAACAGCGCAAAGTGAGTGAAACGGAAACAGGTCCTACTCTTGACTGATTTTTCCGCGATTGAAATTACAATTCCCACAAACGAAGATATTTAGAGGTATAGGAAATCCTGATCATACAATTACACTGGGTGACATTAACCATGCGTTCTGTCACCGATGTACACTACCCCCTGATCCCTCTCCCGACGGATCCGAGGACGATCCGTCAAGGAATCCTGTCCCCAAGGCGAAGTCGATAAACGGACTCGCTCGTTCCTGCTACGAGCAGAATTTACGTATCAGGCGGTTGATGCTCACGTTTACGATTATACCCACAACACAAGTCACCCAACCAACCGAACTCGTGAAAGGCGACTGAGCTTCTCACCGGTTCAGTGGGGAGCTCTTCCTTGCTGCTATCTCACTCCTACTCAAACGCAAGAAACTATACCGTACCCCACTATGAGCAAACTCGACGAAAAGCCGCAAGGTTTTAAACGAGCCATGGGATTGGTTGTTGGTGGGGGAACTGAAATAGTGATAGGAGACCGCTCCCACTATGATGGCAGCACTGAATGCATCCATGCCGATATATCAAACTCTGCAAAACGTTCAATTATAACAATAAACAAATATATTTTTTCAATTTCTACTCATATTTTACGAGCAATATTATTCATATTAGGGCCAATGTTAACGTTTATAATATAGTATGTATCATTATTCTTTATAAATAAACACACTTATTTCTATAACGTAATTACATTAGAAGACAAAATTCTCCATTAAAAACCTACTTGTATCTAAACGTATGTCACGTTATTACACCACTGGTCTTGAGGTAATTTTTAATTTTAATTAGACAGATGCTAGCTTCTAGCACAAAGAGTGTATTTTTAAATTGTATGTTTACACATAATATGAATACGACATTACGCAATTTGTGTACAATAATGCATTTACAAAAACCATTCGTTTATCATACAGCCTTTTAATTATACAATTACTTTTTTTTAATTTAACAGCTTTTAAAGAAGGCACAAAATGTAAATTAGTATACTTTTTTTCAACTTTCATTAATTTTTAGTGAGTGAACGATGCTTAATAGTAAAATTGCTCTTTATTATGAAAATGAACATTTTACATATGGCTGGTATTTAATATACGGTGTAAAACCGTGAATACAGCGAAAATTACATTAAATGATGCAAGTAAGAATAATTTTATGAATAATAAAATGAAAAATGATGTGAACGAAACCAAAGAATTCAATAACTTGTTTTTCTTACAAACGTATACTGCCTGTATGTTTCAAATTACTTCAATCTGTACACTATGGATATTACATTAATTCAACACTACTGCAATAAACATTACGTATTACATCAAAGGCTTTGCAATACCGAAATACTTTTCATTTTACTTTTACTGAAGTAAAAGTACATCAGTTTCAAAGATTCCAGTCTCATAATTATGAGCATAAACTACACTGCGGCGTAAAGTTTAACGTATTGCATTATAATTTCGTGTTAATCTAAATAATTTAGAATTCACTAATTATAGCTCATAAATAACAGTAACCCTTGCAAAGTTAACAGAATGAAAACAATATTTATAGAAGTATAATTTCTCTAATAATCTTACATATCTACATCAATATTATAGAGACTGAAAACTTTAAAAATTTAATCAAAGATATTTCGCAAAACAAATTTTAGAATGTAATTGTCCAAAATTAAAAATTTAATCTACAGGTGTTTATGCACACTGTTCACTGCTATAAGATAGTAAGAGTATTTAATAACAAGAATGAGTATGCAACTATTTTTACTCGTAACTACATTTGTAAGTAATTACATGTTTAAGTGTAAGTAAAAATTTGAAAGTTTAAATATTGAAAATAAAAGAAATTTGTGAAATAAGGGTTATTAATACTTGCACATATTATACATCTTTTCTAAAGACTCTTATGCTATTTCTAAATAGCATATTTTAAGAAAAGAGCATTAGTTGCACGCGTTAGTTTAAAAAAGAGACAAAGTTAAACACCATCGTTGAAGTAAGAGACCAAAGGAAAGACTCCTTTCTTGAAACTACGAACTAATCGACACATCCAAGTCCTTAAATACTCCCACTTTCAAAACACTTAGTATTCGCATACAGCATCGAAGATTTCTGCAGTTCTGAACAAGCCATGCTATAACGCATCGCTAGTCAATCAATTGCAGTGTAGCATACACTAAAATTTTGTTATTTCAGACCTATATTAAAATTTCCGGTTCTGAATGCCAATTACGTGGTGAAAATTTGTCTTTTCTTTAACTCTCATTACCTATATTAAATTATATCAATATTTATTTTATTTATATATCTATATATATCTATATATATATAACGCCAGTCTCGCCATCAATTTAGTAACGTAGGTACACTTTGTCAACAATCACTTTGCTGCTTCGCATCTGTTTTGTCTACATAGCTTCAAATGTTCTTAAATGAATCACTAAATTATGCTGGCTTTTGTGAACCCTTCTTTCCAATCAACGATTTGTGGATATGTGGAATAACACCTGTAACAAAATAAAATTGCATGAAATAAATATATTATTAGATCTTAATCACATATAAATAATACAAAAATATACTAGCCATTTATAGCATAGAAGTAATATAAATTTATAGTAAATACACGATAAATAATTCTTAGACTTTATTTTCTATAATCTCTCATGCATTACTTTTGAAAAGAAATCAGTGCTTTAATTTAACGACAAGATTATGGGATTCCAAACACTCGTTAAAAATAAATACAAAATTATTAAAAAATATACCTCCTCCTGCGATAGTTGCTTTAATGAGACTATCTAATTCTTCATCACCTCGAATAGCAAGCTGAAGATGTCTTGGTGTAATACGTTTGACCTTCAAATCTTTTGATGCATTTCCTGCCAATTCAAGTACCTACAACAAAAAATATTGCTCCATAATATACCTAACATTATATAGCATTTATCAAACTATTAGCACATAAATCTACCAAACAGAATAACTTATGTATAGAGAACGAAAAGTAATATGAACAAATGAAACAGTGTACAAAACATTTCAACTAAATTCTGACATGGTTTAGTACGTACGGAAACATTTAAAAATTATAAACACAATGATAAACTAAATCTCTGTCAATATAAGAATTATTGTTCTATAAGATTATTTCTTATAATGTAACTATGTGATATTTTCCTAACGATTATAGCAAAAATGTATTTTTCAGAAAGAAATGAAAAAGATGAATTTAAAAGTGAAAGAATTCTATATAACACGATAAGCAGAAGAATATGTTGTTCCTTATTTGCCTACGGTTGACGAAAAGGCGGGAAAAATCGGCCATGATGCTGGCGTTAGTGACGTCATCAGTCGCTAGTGATGCCAACACATATAGTCCTGGTTATAACGGCTGATCTTCCTATTGTGCGTATTTGCCTTTCTTTCTCTCTTTCTTTGTTTTGTGAACGCTTTCTTCTTTCACATACATTCTCACTCACCTCAGCAGTGAGGTATTCCAAGATAGCTGCACTGTATACCGCCGCTGTAGCACCGACTCGACCGTGACTTGTAGTTCTGTTTTTCAAATGCCTATGAATTCTACCAACTGGAAACTGAAAAAAGAAAAACAAACATACTATGTTTAATGTAGGTAAAAATGATATTAAAAAGTAGTATTGCTTTCAAAACACGGTAAATATTTTTGGGTTAGAACGTATCACATGTAACGCCTGTTCAAATAACATAAGGTCACTCAGCGTCAGCAGCTTTTCACGTAAGAAATATCGAACGACGAGGAATGATACAATATTTCATAATATTGTACGGGTTCAATATTTTTCTTACTATAATGCTTTATAAAGTCACGTTGTATTTGATTCTTCTAAAAGAAAAACCAACCTCGTCTGCACATGGAACAATACATGTAACTCGGTCCTCTTTCAACGTAACGAATATTGAGCGGCATACGATGATTCCGCTTTCCCGAGCTTTCCAGCTTAGTATGTGGTTTCATTATTCACTAGTGAACACCCTGTATTTCATTTATTTACTTTTAACAGAATAAAACACTTACTCATACTATTAAAGATAAAAATTTTCCATTTATTTTTAATAAATAATTACTTCACTAATTCCACAATATCACTAATAATCACAATACATAACAGTTTTTGAAATGTCACCATGTTTTATATATAACTATAGAAGCATCTGTATAACAAAAAATTTAAAATTTTTTAAATGGATATGAACTATTTTAGTATTTAAATATTTAAATAAATAATAAAATACTACATGAAGATAAATAAATAATGAACTTGTTACCAATCAAGTTTCGATGTGGATTCGCGTAACTGAATACAAAAGTAACGATGCAAGGACAGAGTTATGTTTACTGTCATTTCAAATTACTTTGACGTCATTGACACTATACAATAAAAATATAAATAATTACCTATATATCGGTACATATTCCACATTTCTCCGATAATTATAAAAAAAATGAGTGAAATTTACATTAGTAGTTGAATTGAAACATACAGGAGAAGGGGGGATTACACAGCTCAACCGTCTCGTTTGAAAACTTCGGAACTTAGAAGTAACCATCACAACTTTAATTCAAAAAATAATAGATTTCCTCGTAAGATTCTTTAATTATTTGAAGTAATACACATAAATTAAGGTTGACTGAATCACTTTTATATGTTTTATTTACATAAAAATCATTAAAGCTTTAAAAAACTGAATTATTCATCAGGTATCTAAAAACGCTTCGGTTTTTCGCGCCAACCATGATGATTTAACCTGTTTACCTTCTAAAACTACCGAATAATCATGTATATGTTCATTGTCGATAAATAACATTGATAAAACTATATTCTACATATTTGAATTAGTAGAACAGAAAATAATAAACTCACCTGCAAGCCGGCCCTCGCTGAACGCGAGACCGCCTTCGCCTTTGCTTTACCAGAGTCCTTGCCCGCCTTTCCGCCAGCCTGTTCAGAAACGAAAATCACGGTTAATTTATAAGGTGCGAGCACGAAACTTCACCAGAAGATAGTGTAAACATCGTAGAACACGACGATCTAGTTATGAGACATGGATGGCTAAAGAACCCGCTGAAAACTCGCGGATACTCACCATTATCCGACAAGAGCCTTTGTGGTTCACTACACAACAGACTTGCCAGAAGCACAGACGACGCCGTCTAAGCGCGGTCCCGCCAAATACGCTTGGCGCTGTCGGCGTGTCCCGCGATCATCCCACGTGACTAAAGCACACCAATTGTAGAGGCTCGATAATATAGTTCTTCGCCATCTGTTGGTCGTGACTCGTTACTACAACTCCAACAGAAGAGTAACGTTTCTATCTTATATCACTTGAACGTTGCATCGTGTACTCTGGGTAATTTTCCATGCTATCTAAGGTACACTGTGTTATTATTCACGTCGGCCACTTACCGTTTACTTCCCACTTATCAAATACTTCGCAAGTTCTTTTATAATTTTAAACATAATAAGCACTGGTATTTAATTTATAATTCCTTCACACATGAATTTTCTCACATATTAAATTTGTTTATTGCTATTATTCCTTTTAGCACAATGTTTTCTCAAACTTTTTCTGTTAAATGTTTCTAACAGTAAGAAGGATGTAATTGTACTATGAATAACATAAAAATTAGCAAAGTTAATTTAATTTAATATTAATGAGTGTGAAGTAAAAGAAATTCATTTTTGATATCAGAATTTCTTTTTGTGCACTATGCTATGAATAGATTTTATTTTTAGTAATGTTAGAATCCTTTTATATTTTGTATCCATATTATCTATCCGTAAAATTTAAAGATGTTTTTACAAGAAAAGAACGGAACAATATAAATGAATATAATTAGCAAATTGTTTATATTTTTAAGTGTATCTACATTCAGTAATATGTTGCGTAAACTTCTTATTACGTTTAAATAAAAAAGTATTGTAAAATAGAAACGACACGATATCGATGAATTTAAAATAAGTAATTTATAAACATTCAGTTACATTAATAACTCGTTTCTTTAGCAAATGTTAAGAATATAAAATAACACTACATCAAGAATTTAATTTTTGAATTAAATTATTAAAAGCTTTATACGGATGCATTATCGTTAAATAAAATAGAATAAAATAAGACATTGTGAAAGAATTTCTGCACAAACGCATAAGATAAAATAACGTTAAAACTTCATTCTTCATTATCCAATAACGGCATAAACGACATTATTTCTAAAAAAATAAAAAACATGTTTTCTTCGAATTCAATAATTGATAGCGTGAATTATAGTATGTGATCAATTAATAGTGCGCAGATGAAACAATTGTATCACTCTTTATTGATAGAAAGACAATCACATAATAAATTTATACAAAATATGTGTATGCATTTGTATGTATATGGTGCGCGCGCGCGCGCGCGTGTGTGTGTGTGTGTGTGTCGCATACGTGTGAAAAAACATATGTTGTTGCTACGAGGATATCAAAATTATACTATAGGGAAAGGAAACGAGCAGGTGTATCGCATTTCTATTTGAACCATCATATAGCAGTAAACAATTTCCAGCTTATTAAAACATTATAGGATTATTGCGAATAGTTTCTAACGTACACATCTTTATATTGTTAGAGAGCACTGTCTAAAACTGCGGTTGGCACGACCATCACGAATGGGTTATAATATCGACGAGTCTCTGCGCAGACATGCGCGTTGTCGAGTGTAGCAGTTTACTTGCAACTTTTCCCGCCATTTTTCTCATTCCTCGCTCTTTCATCGATACCGTACGCCGTATGTTTACTCTTTCTTTTGTCCCTTTTGTTCGTGTATTCAGCCGTAACCACTAACGTTTTATCATTAGAATTTGTCGTAGTTCGTTGCTTCGGCTAACTCGTCACACTTGTTTTCCAAATCTTCCTGCAATTACAGAAAATCGATATCACTTTAACTCTGTTATAGCAGCTCGAGATACGTAGTTTCGTAGGTCGATAAAATAAAAATAACACAGTTGTACAATTTCCATTAATTGTTAAATTTAAGTAAAGCTGTCAATCATTTTTTACGTAGAGACACTATTTTAAATTGATGGTTAAGCATTTATAAGTTATTTTAATTTTGTTACCGTTAATGTTCCATTTCCGCTTTTACTCAGTTACCATTCTGTTCGTATTTATTTAAGGTTCAATATTTATAGATATATTGAAGAAGAAAATATTTATGAATATTTATACGTTGCTTACTGAAGCAAATGGCAAAGAATAAAAATAAAGATATACCAAAAGGACAAGGATGTACAAAATTAGTGTAATAATTTCATACTTATAAAACTTGCTTTCTATTAAACAATTACAAATAAAATAATAGGACTAAAAGGAACTACTAAAGTCTATAAAGAATATCTAGAAATAATTATTTAAAAAATTCTATATGTCGCAAATAAAGCATCTAATGTTCCAGTAAATATGTATATACAAAGAAAACATCAATGTTGTTAAGATATGTTTGTCTTATTTGTATTTCTCCTAGAATTGAACTTAGATTTATTTGATCTTTTAAAATAATTAAGCAATTTAATCCTTATGATATTCCTTTATTAAATCCTATTATTTTGATTTCTTCTAGTTCAATAGTTTCTTGAAGGCATTATTGTTTATTAAATAGTAATTTGAAAAATATAAATAAAAGATTAATTTTAACAGCTATATTGGGAATTTATTTTACTATAACTCAATATATAGAGTATTATGAATCATCATTAGTGCTTGTTTAAAAAATTAAAAGAACTAAAAAGGAAAATGACTGAATTTACTTTTTAAGAATTGAATTTGCCATACGTATAGAGGCTATTGCAAAGAATAACGTCTAATTGAAGATTTTTGATTTTTATAATAATCATAATACCGAAATTAGTGATATATTTTTAATACTGTGTTTATTTTACTTCAAATATATCCCGAATCCTTCATTGTTCAACGAATATCAATTGTAATATTATTTAACTCTCCAATAATCGAACAGCTTAATGGTACAATATTTGAAATTCTTCAAACAGAAGAGAGACATTAATTTTGCTGTTACAACGCCTACTTTTAACTGTAATATAATATTTTATCAATGAGTATCTATAAATAGTTCAAGCATCTTACTTTTTTAATAATTAAGAAATTGTAACCATCAAACTTATAAACATTTAATTTTGCATTAAATTTAATTTCCTTTTTGTTACGTAAAATGATTCATCTTATCTTTAGTGATTCAAAATTATATTAAACGTGAATATACGTTACCTCGTCAAGTTGTAAGCATTTACCCCATTCCATAAGAGTAATTTCATGATCGTTGTTAGTATCACAAGAGTCGAAAAATGGTGCAATACAATGCTCGAGGGCCATCAAATGTGCTCTAATTGGGAAAAGTTCGTGTCTAGAAACACTTCTGTCATGGGGGTGATCATCTAAGTCGCACCATTTCCAAATGGCAGCATTTGTCCAACGTAACGTGTGATTTGTTTCCGCTTCCCGTTGCATTTTCAAGTAGTGCGATGGCAATTCTTGACGATCAGCTAAATCTCTCATAATGTTGAATAGCCAGTCACGCATACGCCGTGGGAAGTCAGCCATATCTTCCTCTCTGCACGTCTGAGAGATGAATAGTAATTAAAACGAGATCGTAAATTTGATATTCATATCCCTTTTCCCCCGGTATTGTTTTTATCTACTTGTGATTTCTATTATCTAAATACTTTCAAAATGTTGCTTTAATTTCTTTTAAAATGTTCACGTGTATCTTTCTTTTTTTCAAATAAAATATATCAATCATAATTTTTACTTAACAAAACAGAATTGTACATTTTTACGTAGAAGTTTATACTAGGATTTTGACAGAATTGTTATGTTTATTCTTATTATAGAGAAGAGATTATTGAATTGTATAATGATGTACATGAAATTTTAACACTAAAAAGATGTATACTACTTTTGTATTTCTTTCCAAATAATCTTCGTTTCGTAATACTAAATGTATCATATTATAAATATATATCTATATTCTTAACCCTTTATACTCCAGTGGCTCCACTGTGAAACAAACTTAAATAAATAAATTCATGGAAGTGTATAATTTTTTTCTTTTCAAAACGACACTTTTGATTTTCAAAAGTTTCATTGTAAAAGTGTGTTGAAGGTTGACAAATCAATCATACAAAAAGATACTCGGAGCTCAAAGAGTTAATAATGAGACAACTACGTCACGTTAGTAAACACAAGTACAGATGTAGAATTACAATGACATCATATATACAGTGAAACTTCTGTATACTTCTAGAGTTTTGTTATACCTAGTCAGTGTTTCGTTAACGAAGGGCAGACAAAATCTTTGGATAGAGACAGTTAAACACGATTACGATTTATGAAAAATTGTAAACAGTAAGAATTTATTGTTCTACTGTTATATCTCGATTAATCATATAACGATGACAGATACTTACAGGCATTTGTCGGCATTCGCCATAGTATTCAATATGGACGTGTTTGTATTCCGGTCCTCTGCATCTAATATCGCCGGTCTCACAGAAACAAAGCGCTTGGTAGACTTCGCAGTCGCTTCCAAAAGTTTCATTGTAATTAGTGCAAACTTTCCTTCTAGGATCGATCTCTTCGTTGCAAACCTCAACGCAAACACATTCAGCAGTATCCTCATCGATTAGCTAAAAAAAATCATTGTATAGCTTTTGCAACAAACGAATACTCTCATCGTAAACGAGAAACGCTCTGTGTAAACGCAAATAGGAACTTCGAAAGAATTTTATTCGAAAACTTTCAAGTGAGGGAAACTTTTACTTATTCGACCTTTCATTTTAACCCTTTCGCTACTATGAACGACTATAGTCGTTCAATACGAAATGATTTCTGTATATACATACACTACGCAAGATTGTGATCATTCTCCATGAAATATCATATTCACTGTGTTTTCAAATCACTTATTTTAATTCTCTTAGTCATTTTTTTCTTAACACATTGCCGACTGCGCGCATTTTTTGCAAGTAACGCTTAAAAATTTTACATTGAAATATATAAAATTCGCCAATCACATCGATTCTCTGTCTTTAATAATGTTCGAGATATTAGCTCAAATATGTTTATTACTTTTAACTTTGAGACTGATTTTTGCTCCTTAACTGTAGACGATTGTCGATAAAAAAAGAGGAAAATATCTACGTGTAAAATATTTCTTTGAGAATTACTGTATACCAAAGTTTCATCAAGATTGGTAATTATCACTTAAGAATGTTCCCTTGCTACTAGCAGTCTTACAATTAAGCACTCAGAAAGCGTGTAACTTGAAATAATAAAATAATAATTTCCTAATATTTTGTATCATTTACACACATCAAAGTAATGTGTTTGATAAAATATGAAGTAAAGAAAATATATTTGTATATAAAAACTAACATTTTTGTCAAAGTGTGCTAACATTCGAAACAGATAAATTTATGCAATGATATGTCTCAAAATTCACAAATATATCAGGGATATACATTTTTTCGTAATATAGGAGGATCTATCCAATCGGTCAGCAAAGTGTTAATTTCAACGACAGTGGAGCTAACTCACACATGAGACACTTTGTTGTAAGTGGACAAAATTATTACCAGCGTAATTGCATAATGTACGCATCTCATGAAACCGTACTGTGATTGTTTTTCGCTAGAGACGATCGCAACGAAAGAGTTAAAAAGGGACATCCTTTTGTATTCACTTCCGTCCATAAGTTTCCAGACACACCGTACATGTTTAGATTAAACCCTCCCCGCATAATGACGAGTTACACTCGTGGTGCAGATTATGGTTAAGGTGTAACAAAAAAAGTTGTTATATGTTTATTAAATTTGTGATGTTCTTACTCTAACTTTAGTTTGAATTTAAGGCTGACAATTACTATATAAAAATCGTATCTTCACTTCTTTTTATTTAATACTACAAATATTTATATTTAGTGAATATTTGAGGCTAATATGCATAGCGTACTGAACAAATCCTAGGGGCAAGGGATTAAGAATAAATTCATAATACACTCACAAAATAGAACTAACACTTGCTAATTATTTATGTTATAAAGAAAGGCTAATTATCATTGTAGGATTTAGGATCTTAGAGCAAAGTAATCAAAAGTGACAAGAATTTGAGGTTGGTGTTAAAGAAAATTAAAAAAAGAAAAGATAAATTTAACAAAAAATCCTCATTCGTTATAGTATTTCGTTAAATAATTTCTCTTATCTTAAATCACGTTGTATACCAACGATGCGGAAGGGCTTAGATAAAGATATTTGTGCAATGATAAATCATTTTGTTGCCTCTGACGAACCTTGCAAACTCGTCCTGCGCCGCAGTGTTTATCCATACACGGGTCCATACGGAGCAAACTCTGACGCTTCGATCCAACCTCATTCCTACCATCTTCAATGGTGACCTCAGCATCCTCCGCTGTCTTCTCGGCTGTTTCATCAGCCTCAAACATGTTCATGACCTCATCTTGAACGCTGGTTTCCGTCGTAGTCGTACGACGACGATGTTTTCTTCGTCTCTAAAAAAATCAATAATCATAATGATCTGTATAACTATAATAAAGACCAAATGTATCGGCCGGTCATGGTAATTTCTTCTCTGTCCCTTTGTTTATATCGACAAATTCTACCGATATACAGTGGCTCAACAAATCAATATACAAACGTATAAACACATCTGCTTGTGTGACGCAATCTTTGCCTTACTTTTAGAGGTATGATGTTCTCTTCGTCTTATAAGGATGCACCGCTTTTGCGTGTCTTTCTTTTTTTTTGGCAATGCACTCTCTCCGCTTTACTTCTTGAGAGGGCACAGCAGGTGTAGCTTCCTTTTTCTTTTTTTATCAATTTTGGTCCGATAATTATCACTGTTCTTTTTATTTTACTTTCTTATTTATCTTGCTCTTACAAACTAAAAATTTCGTTTCATTCTTTGTGATCGTATTTTCCATAGGCATGGTAATCATACTGATCGGAATTATTTTTATTCAGTCAAATATTGTCTAAATAAACGTATAAATTTTATTCAAATGAGTTTGTTTAAGCTGTGTGCATATTATTTATTATCTAAATAATTGTAATTTTATATAGATTTACCAATAATTCAATATTAAGACGGTCTTGTCGGAAATATCCTAGGGTTCGACCGTAAAAAGTTGAAATTTTTATAATTAAGATTTTTATGCGTTTATAGAAAATTTAAAAGTGCAAAATTGCATATGTAATATGAAAAAATATATAAAATACTGAAATTATAGTACCTTTTATAGTATCTGGTATGGTAAAATAATTTTCTACCGAAGTTCTGCTTTTTCTTCTGCTATATTCTTAAAAACATATATTCTTACATAAAAATTCGTAGTCTAGTTATAACTATGAAATTTAAGAAATTGAGAGTAATTTAATTTGGAACGAGATAATGATATTTTCACTAGGAATTTACATTTTTCCGAACAGACATATTGCACAAGAATGCTTTAGAATATTGGATACAGAAGTCATATACGTTTTGAAGCTTTTATTTACAAATGTTTTTTCTTTCTTTTTAAGTATCAATTTTAGTATAATTTGAAGCGAAAGAAGGAACGGGAAAACTAGATTACATGTATGGTGTACGGGTATAACCGTTGGAAAGGTTCTCTGTAGGATGACTGTTACCTACTGAACAGTAAGAGCAGAACTAAGAAACAACAGAGCAGAAATGTTCTTGACCGGCCATGTATTTAGCTCCTACTGTAGTTTGTATACTGTGTGGATATGTGTAAAATAAATTCTAAGATGATGAAAATAAACAGAAAACTGTATGAACAATTTTACAAACAGTATAATTTCAATCAGTAGACTCTCCTATAACGCGAATTTCTACAATACGTAAAAGATTTTGCGACTGCTGTTTCCATATAACGAGGTTCTTCGTACAATGCACTAAATATTAAATGAATTCCTCGCATTTAAAAATTAAATTTGCTTCAATTCACATTACACTTATTTTTTTATTAATTATAAATACATAGTAAGTGTATCTAATTATTTATTTTGCTAACTTTTTATTAAATCAAAAAAGATTGTATTACATACATTAATAATGTTTTCTTTTTAATATATATGTTATTTGTAGTTAAACAAAACTGTCCCATTTTATAAAATACAGAAAATAAAAGTTGACATGGCAATAATCATTTAAAACATATCAGTTTAGATTATTCACGTTATACGAGAAAAATTCTCATACAGCAGGATTTACAGTAACGCGAATTCATACAACGCGTAATGTATTAACCATGTTATATGGGAGTCTACTATACTTACAAGGGCAGGACCTTAATTATGTCATTCCAATTTTAACGATCTTTTGTAGAATAATAAAATACATACATTTCTAGTGTTATATATGGAATATTAGCCGTAGTTACTTGATAGATTTAATATAATTAAATACAGTTAATTCAAATTACGTACTTAGTTATGTATTATGAATATAGAATGTTTGATCGTAGTGTCCGCCATGACGAAGTGATTCGCCATGTTGCGTGGTTTTATAAAGTGGAAGTTAATTGTTCGAATCCTGGTTAACTAATATCTTTCTTTTTTTTCTTTTTTTATTACAATTCTTCGTTTATACTTCTTCAAAAGGTTTATGCATCAGAATTTTTGAAAACAGTCTGAGAATTTTATAAATTGGATGTTCAGCGATCGAATGCTGGTTAACTAAGTTTTCATTTCCTTTTTATCATAATTCTTCGTTTATACTTCTTCAAAATGTTTATGCATTGGTGTTTTCGAAATCAGGTTACGATGCATAACTAGACGTATAGATAATGTAACAATTAAAAATATGTTGATATTATAAACAGGCCTCTATTAAACGTTCCTGATGCTGAACATTTTTGTGTTTTTCTTGCATGTACGATAAGTAATATTTTGAAATGTCGTCACGATAGAATTGCAGAGGAAGAGAAGAAAAAAGCGAAAAAAAGCTTATTCAACCGGGAGATGCGATTGCTGAACTTGCGATTTATAAAACCAAGCAACATGTCACTTCGCTATTGCAGATTCTACGATTGAACGTCTATATTCATAATACATAATTATTAGACTACGGATTTTTATGGAAATTTATATTTTTGAGAATGTACTAAAAAAGAGTAGAACTTTGGTAGAAAATTATTTCACCTACCAGGTATTATAAAAAGCATTATAATTTGGATAATTTGTATTTTTTTTTTTTCTTCATATTATGTGCATTCTGTGAAATTTTGCACCTTTGGAGTTTTCTGTAACTGTATAAAAATCCGTAATCTAATAATTAGGTACGTAAGTTTGATTAATTATATCTTTCAATCTATCAAGTAACGATGGCTAATATTTCACACATATCATTAGAAATATGTATTTTAGCACCCTGTAAAAGATCGTCAAAATCAGAGTGGTAGAGTTGAGGTCCTTCCTTTGTTAGACATTTCTATCGAATGATGTGTTTATTTCATGATTATCTTACCTGCTGGGCCGAGGTGTCCGCTAGAAGGGACACTAACAGCAACGCGAACAGAAGCAGCTGCAGTTTCGCCCGCATTGCTATCTCTGCAAAAAGCAATCAATACGTATACTTAAAAGACTCGACATTAGAAAGACCAACCAAGTTAAAATGGCCAATTAGAAATTTATCGAAAGTGAATTTTTAGAAAAGAGTGTCAGAAAATTATAGATGATAATAATTATCAATATTGAAATCTCCTTTTTTTTTCTTTTTTTTTCTATTCTTTAGAAAATTTCGAAATCTATATTGGGGACTTTACACTTTGCCGACCGATCGAGGAGATCTCCCGTTTTACGAAAAGAATGGATATGCTTGATATAGTTGTGAACGTTGTGATAAACCATTCCATAAATTGGTCTATTCAAACGTTAGCACACTTAAGAAAAAAAGATATTATGCTGTTTAATATATTTTTACTTTATTTCACATTTTACCAAAGACATTACTCAGAGTTGCGCAAGCAGCATGAAATATTAAACAATTATTATTTTATTATTTAAAGTTATTTACACGCTTTACGGATGCTTAAATGCAAGAATATTATTTAAAAAAGAGAACATTCGTAAGTGATAGCCATCGATATCCACGAACCGTTAGTATATTGTAGTAAATATACTTAAAAAAGTATTCGGTATGTATTTCTTTTTTCATTTACAATTGTCCACAAAGAAGAAAATAATGTGTAATAAACATATTTAGACTGATACAGAGGAATGGTGTAAATCGATGAACTTTCTATTTTTCAGCCTGAAATTTCTAAGCGGTGTTCATCGAAAGTACGCGAGGTCGACAGTGTCAGAATAGACTTTCAATTTTTCCCTTTTAATAATGTTCGAGGCTGAGAGAAGAGAAATAAATAAAACCGGATATTTATGCACTGCAACGTTGTCCCGTAAACTACCTCCGTGATGAAAGTTTATTATTTTAACGGGAGTTAACCGATGTTTTCAATTGAAGATCGTTTGCTGCGAAGCCATGCCGCGCGTGTATGGTTTCATTTTGAAAATTCACTGTAAATGTAACATGTACGAACGACCGATTCCACTCGGGTCAACGTGACCAAGCGATAAATCTCCGAGACCTTAATAGGAGCAACGAAGCGATAACCCAGATACTTAGAAATCACGATTCTTTGTAAATGTTCGTAATAACTTCAATGCCTATTACGTGCACACAATTCACTTCCCTGAACTTTTTCCTTTTTTTTATTACACCCACGTATATGTACATCTTACGACAAATGCGGATGATAAAATCTATTTATACAGTTGCCTTCATTGCTTCGAATTGATGACGAGAAACGAAGGTCGTGTTGAATTCATCAACAGAGCCATGAACGCCCACTTGTAACGTGAAGGATCTTCACTTGTTTTTAAATATACATCATTCTCAAAGAATTTCGCTGTAATTCTTTATATCAATGTTCTTTTAATTTGTTCGATTATTTCTTTAGAAAGATTACAGTTAAAACGCATTAATAGTTATATGAAGTTACAATTAAATCGGTTAAGAGATCTCTAGAAATGAACGATAAAAGATGTTGAGATTTTTCTATGCATAAATACACGCAATATTTCTCAGCTGTCATCGATTATTTTTCAGTGCAAAAATTCACTTCGTGTGAAATGCACCTAATTCTCGATTTACACGGTAAATAAATGGTTGTGCCAATGAAAATCGTGTAAAAAAGAATGCAGTGTATGTGAAAAAAGCAGAAGAATGGTTCCAGATACGAAGACCCCAAAAGAACAATAAGGTTATTCCCAAATGAAACATGAAAATCATTGAATAAAATTCTATTTCATTTTAATGGAATATTTTTGTATTTTAAATACTTATTTAGAATATAGGTATTGCATATGTGTCTTTCTTAAAGAAAATAATGTGTTATTAATAAAATAGATATTTTAGAGAATCCAGATATGACCCTACTATAGCTCTTTTACTAACTGTATAATGTAGCATAAAAATACGAAACCCAGACAAAAGGTTGAAGTATCGAGGGAGTTCTTCAAAATTCAAATTGTATGTATTTACATGCATACTTTTGTATAATGAAAATTCCTTTTTTAACAAAATCGTATTCGATCAGAAATTTGAAAAATAGGCGTCAGTTGAACCATGTTAAATCAAAATATGCCGTATAGAAATAGAATTGTTTGTGATTTTCTGAACCGAATTTATAATTTATCAAAATATAATTAATAAAAAAGGAATTGAGTATAGATATGAAATTTATTAATTTACATTGAATTTTATTATTTTTTCAAGTATATTTATTAGAAAAATCTTACGTTCATATTTCAGTAAAACATAATTTTGTACGAATGAAAGTGTCTTTGTTCTGTCACTATTTATAAAAAAATATTATATTATATAATATTAATTTATACGTTAACAACAACGTGCACTTATGTTCTCACGAGATCATTTATATCTGTAAATTAAAACACTGTTCTCTTACTTGCCAGCGGGTTAACATGCTAAATATATCTTAGTTTATGCGCAAGGTTCATTCGGGTTGATTACATTCACAGCACGAAATTTCCGCGAATCGGTGAACAGTGTTATGATTACACTTTTTTTTTTTACTCTTTCATTTCTCTTGCAAACTTTAAACTTACATTTTATTTATTGTACGTACATTGAAAAAAAAAAAGAAAACTAACTAAAACATATTCCAGGTCTATGATAAATTTATTTTTCTACTTTTTCTATCACAACAAAAAAAAAAACTATAATTCTCCTTATAATTCTTCGTAATTTTTATTCTTATGAATTGAACAATCACAATACATTCTACGTACGGGATTTGCATTCTCCGAAGGAACGTATCGCGATTCGTCTATTCCAGGAAATCACGTCAACCCTACAGCAACAGCACAAGAGGTGCAAATATCTTGCATATCGTATGAATGCTAAAACATCATATATTAAATTCCCCGTAACATTCGCAAACCTTTCATCGTAAATGTTTAATAAATCTTACAGTTAATTATGCTTTAAACGCAGAGAGTTTCGTAAACTTTTCGTCTTAAAACTCTCTACATTTAAGGAGTATAATTAAAGTTATAAGACGTATTAATTTCAAATGAAAACTTAATACCACGATTTCCTTGCAAAAGAAACTGACGAGAAGTTTCGAATAAAATAGAAGTTCCAAGTGTGTCGCGGCAGCAAGACGAATTCCAGTAATACAGTTTATGAAGCGTTGGAGGCACGTAGGAATCGCGGACAGTTTTTATCGCTTCTCTGATCAGCGCCCACGAAATCGTATAATGGTCGTCATTGAACGTTTAATACATGTGCATACGTACAATGCTACTGCACGCTTGTCTGATGACCGAAATTTTTTTTATCTTGCTGAGGTTAAACGGCAAATGGAAATCGTGGAAACAGACGATAGTACTGTATTTTATCTTTTCTACGGTGGTATTATTACTTCGATAATAGTAAAATATACATTCTTTTCGTTCTTAACATATAGATAGACAATTTTACTATACTACGGTAGTCTAACTAGCTAAAAGAAAATTCAATTTTTATCCCGACAACTTACTGAATATGAAGCCAATAGAATATCTATGGGGATTATTAGCGCATCCAATTGAATCGGAAGTGATAACTGATAAACAGTAACTAGTCAAGAAAATTGTATCAGTATAGTAACATGACACGGGAAGTAAAAGAGAACTGTAGAGAAGATAGACACGTGTCCAAGGAATTATATTTGCTCAGCATAAAATAACTTTTAAATTATGCGTTCGATGGAAAATTGTTATACACAAAAGTCCTTTCTTTTTTAATGAAGTCGTATATTTTCTTGGGTCACAGTTCGAAAAAATATTAAATTCTAAATAAAAAATTATTAATTTACTATGATCTTAAACTTAATAGTTGACAAAGATAGTTTAAAATTTAATTGTTTAGCAATGTTTATAAAAAACGAGTAACCTTACCTTAACTAAATTCGATACTCGAGATGATGTTCATTAACATTGATGCAATTTTTTAATCCATGAATCAATGAAAATTGAATGCTGTACTGACAAAACACACACTTGTAGAATTCGTTGTTTCACATTGTCTGCTGTCATTTATGGTTCGCTGTATATTTTATTTTTTTGCTAAACAAACTTACCGAATCTTTGGTCGATGCTGTTCATTGCTAAGGCAAATTTTCAAAAATACAATGTAAAATAACTTTCAAATTTATAAAGGTGCTTGCGACCTCAATGTTGAATTGAGATAAATTTTAAATGCAAGAGTTATCACAATAGATTAATACGTTTATACCTGAATTATCAGATTCTCATTACAGTTTTACCTGAATCGTCTGTTTCTTCAAATTATATGGCATAAAAAATATATAATTACGTTTAGAATAACAAAGTTAATTTCGAAAATTTGGAAAATCCTGCACATATAAAAAAAGGTCTATGTGCTGTTCTTTGTCCCTCTTGAAATCATGCAACCCTTACATATAACAATTTTTCGTCGGACGCATAATTTAAAAGTTGCTTGAGGAGTGCAAGTTAGGTGAATCACCCTCTAGATCCAAAGTATGAAATAACGAAATGTTAGTGTATATATACGTACTGTATATAGCCCCAACCCAAAATTATTCTTGAAACAATTATCCTTCATTATAACTTTCCAACAATGCAGAATGGAAAAGATATTTTCGATAAAAGTTGTTAATCTTAAATTTAATCTTGACAACATTTATCAGAATAAAGAAAAATTAATATACAGTTCTGCTAAAAAAATTTGGGGTTGCATCCTTTCCATCTCTAGTAAATTCACCCCCACAAGTTTTTCTACTCTAAAATGTTAGCCCCTTTGAACCATTTAACGTATCCAAATTTCAAATCGATATCGCTAATAGTTTCAAAGAGAACAGATTGTAAAACTTTACATGGGTCAACCTGTATATAGTTCAAAAAGATTTTTCCAAAATTTTTGCTACATTTCATTAAAAACACAACGATATTTTTTATAATGAAAAAAGAAACAAGGTTCATTTTAAGTGTATTTTCAATTCTATTCTTGTTCAAACTTCAAATGAGCGATGCATAATTTCGAAGTGATCGTAATAATTCTATATCACCCGTTTTAAACAGTATTTCGAAGAGCCGGTGCTATTTCGTTTATTATAGCAAACGCAGCAGGTATTTTACCAAAAGGTTACTTTACAAAATAAAACTGGTCACTCGAAGAACACTCGACTGCGCGTATTTTTTCTTAACCACGGTACATATTCTCGCTGATCGTCGTGAAATTGATTTAGATATCATGTGTTACGATGCTGCAAAAATTCCGAGACCTTATATTCCCGTACAATACGATGTTCGCAATTCTAAAAATGGTTCTATGCCGTTTTCAATTACGCGACGTGCAGAATATTACTTCCTCCACTTTTCACGATTATTACGATTGTAGATCATACAAAATTTTAACGAATTTAGATACACCATAATTCAATGAAATGACACGCTTAACAATATCAAAAGTCCTGATAACGATGTGTATATACACATATTTTTTTGTGTAAAGGATGTTATATTTCCGTTCCAAAAAGAACAGTTTCCGTGGAATATATGACAAGATAAACTAATTGTGACAAACGCCTACTATATTAGTGTGTTTACCGAGTATATACTCGGTTGAGACAAAGTATGAGTCGCGTTTGTATTATAGAAACAATAAAGGGCTATTTATTGAATTAGACAAACGTATTCGAGTCCACTAAGGACTTCCTTGTCAATGGTCTTAATTAGCTAATTAGAAAAATCTTCCGTATAAAGAAGTTAACAGCAGCGTAACATTTTAATTAAATTTCTGAGAAATTGTAATATTGTAATAGATTTATTGATTGAACAATTTTTCAAATTACTTTTTATTGTTGATGTATATGTGTGTGAAAATGGAATACATATTTTTAGTAGATGTAAAGAGGTTTCAAAATGACCGTACTCGACATCGAGTAATTCATTTTCAATTGATTATACCGTGATATCGTAAAAAACGCACGATAAAAAATACAGTTAAGTAGCAAAATTGAACCAATAAATGTGCTTTCCTGAAAAATGATAGTTTATTTGCATACTGCGGTTTGAGAAAAATTTGTTACATTATATTTGTTTATACTTATTTTATTTTAACAAACGCTTAAAAATTTAGTTTAAAAAAAAAATTTTGATCAGTTTTTCTTCTGACTTAATTTTACATCATTGCAAAAGATAATAACAAATAATGAGTTAAATTCATTTTGGCAAACTTTCAACTAAATTTGTGCATCATTTTTTGGAGGTTGAATACCATTATTCTCAAGTTTTTTCCTATAATTTATCAAAATTACATGGTAGGGAATGCGACTGTGTTTCTAATATTGCCCATGGATTTTCCATAGGGTTCAGATCTGAACTTTGTGTTGATCAGTCTAGAATTTGAAATGATTCCGATTCCAACCAATTTTGTACACTTTTTGCTTTTTGTTTGAAATCTCGATCATGCTGGAAAATCATGATCATTCTTCATGTGGCATGTTCTGTATAGTTTCCCATAATGTTTAATTTAATATTTCTTCGTATATGTATTAATTCATTTTCCTATTGATACGGTTTAATGATTCTACATCGTACACCGTAAAAAAAAACCCGTAGCATAAAAGATCCTTTACCAAATTCAACGGTTTCTTTTAAATGTCGTTTCTGGTGAGATTCACCTTCGCATGATGGTGACACACACGCGCGCGCACACACACACATACATTAAATGGAGTGAAATATCAAGGGTTTTCTATCTATCATTTAATATTATGTTGAAGTCATTGAGACAATGAAAATTCATTGAAAATTTCAAGAATACCATAAAACATATTAAACAGGACAAAACTAATTTCTCATCAATTATTGAATATCGTGTTACGTTCATCGAGGAGATGAAAGTTCATTAAAAATTTCAAGTATATCTTAAATATTAAATCGAAATTAAATATTAGGTTTGAACGTTTAAGATATTCTTCTCTAAATTTAATTTTCCCTTTTATATACTGGGTTGAACAGGAAATTCGTGGGAGTTTTAACGATAGTTGTCTTTAGATGCTCTGAAACGCAATTAAATTTAGGCGAAATCTCGAAAGCAGTTGGTTATTTGATATTTAACATTTAATCGCACATTTCAACCAAAAACTTTGAATATTGAGCATGTTTTATAATTTTCGTATAATTTAAAAACTTGATATCCATTTTCAGTATATTATATTATCTTTTTTTTTTTTTAAGGAGAAAGAGTTATGAACACGGAATTAGGAAGTTTAGAAGTCAAAACGAATAATACATTAATTAACAAAGATATTCCTTTCTGTTAAAAAGTCACTTTTCATTTACATGTTTACAAAAATCACATAATTATTTTGGTCAGTCTAATAATTCTAATATAGTCTTAAAAAGATTATACTTAAAATTAAAAAAAAAACATGCTATTTCGTTGATTCTTACTATCTTTCCTCTGAAAGTCCACAAAGAAAAAAAAAGTTATTGCTATATTTTAAATAATTCGTCTGAATTAAGTAATTTGACATAGGTCGGTTTCATTCAAATTTCTACAACTGGTATATTCGTTATAAATATTCACGAAAATGTGATAGCAATGTCGGTGTGTACGGTACTGAACGATAGCTGTCCTCGAGGTGACACAACTCTCGGTTAAAAGTCATTTTCGAAAAAACATTTAACCACAACAGCTCGCTTGCATATGCCTATACGATATAGACACTTGCCCGTATGGTACAATTACGTACCTCTTTCAGCGTTTCCTTTCCCTTGTTGCCGGCGTTGCTGTTTTATCCTTTCTCTGGCTGTTTTTGGGAACGTTTCAAAGAGCCCTCCAAATTGGTCGCTGGACCGGTACTGACTGCGCGCAGCGCGCAAAGGAACGGTCAACGGTGACTCTTCGAACTCGCGGCGAGCCAAGCAGAGATGATCTCATCATTTTTCTTTCTTCCGACACCCCCGTTTGATCTTTCTGCCATACGTACCGCTTCTCGTTTCTCTTGTTGCTTTACGAGCAAGATACTGGTACGATACATTACGCAACACGGCACTACGTACGTAAGCCAGCACATAACACGTCTCGAAGTTTCTTGTTTAAGTAATCTTGAAATTTTTCAACACGAATCCGAACATCTCATTCTTTGGTGTTCCTTTGACTTTTCTGCCCCTTATAGCGTAGCATGTTGCGATACGGATCACGCTAGACTTAGCAATATTTTCGAGGTTATTTTAATACATATAGAATAAGTATATGATTATTTATTTGTAGAGTGTACAGTAAACAAATTAATTTCTAATTGGAAGTATTCTCTGTAATATTCTGTATTATAATTTGTACGAGTATTAATGAGATGAATGTAATTCTTAAATATGAATAAATAAATGCAGGAGAAAGAAGACACGAAAAGTTCGAATGATTTATTTATGTATGTATGTTTAGTGATATTTCTAGGATTATAAACGCTTCTTAAATTGTTCGATCGATACAAATTTATTCAACGAAAATACACAATGTGTAGAATGCAACTTGGGTGCTCTTAAAATCATATATTGTATGTAGGTACAAATAGGAAACGATAAACTTTCTTCTCAGAAGGATATTTTCAATAGTCTTAATAATAAAATAAATCTCTCCTACACTTTTTTTTTTTCATTTTTTTTTCACAAAATGCTCAACACTTTTCAATTTTTAATTTATGAAAGTTCATTCTAGAATTCTTAGTTGGCGATCAAGTATAAAGCTTGGGTACGAAAACATTCAACAGCATTAATATAGCTGTATTACGTCAAAATAAACAAAAGAAAATACTCTAAAAACAAAATACAAAGTTTCAATTATTCATAAGCAGAAATACACTTTGTAAGAGACAGTTTCTCATTATGTACAAACCATGCTATTTACGTTAAAAGACAAAAATTTACAAGGTGAATGTATCGTTATAATCACGTATAAAATTCCGTTTGATGATACGTGACTTTTATATAGCTTATAGAATAGTAACAGTGATCGCTGAATCATATTACATTATTTGGAAATAACAATTCACGAAAACGACTGCAAAGTAAAATATTCTTCGGCAGTGTATCAACACATTTGCATTCATAACCATTTATAAAATTAAGTAATCAATATCCATACATTTATTTTAATTATATTATAAAACTTATTGGTAAAAGAAGTTTCAGATATTGCTTCAGTCGTATTGTATTTGCAAGGAATTAAAAGCATCTTACGATAGATATATCAACTTATACGTTACAAATTTACTTAAGATTTATTATTTATCATAGATTCATCGTTATTTATCGCTTATAATGTAAACCTTATACTTAACATACAATATGAAACTGCTTATAATTTTCATTAGATTCTATAAAACTGTAAGGCTCCGTTCTATATTCCCGTGTATAAAATTAGAATTTGTACGTTTATTTCTAATCTAAACACGAAATCAATACGTCAAACGTACGTCTTGGTCATTTGAAACTTTATTTCATATTATAGTTTACACCATAAGAAATGTCATCGGTGTTTTCCTTTGCTTTCTTTTTTTGTTTCATCCTTCGGTGCTTACATGCTGTGAAAGCTGATAATTGATATATGCACACGCATGCTTCGACATTTACGCGTATCGTCGCAGTTTCATATTGTTCAACGAGTAACCAGGTCACTGTTGTGCGAAGAAATGTTTCAAGTGATCGCAAGTAATCAACTACCACGTTTAATGTTCGTTTCAAAATATATCAATTATACTGTTTCATTGAAATAACATTTACATTGAACTACATGACGAAATTATACAATAGACATATTTATAATGTTTATGCAAAATACTGTACGCATTTTAATGAAATTAGATTGTACAATTTCATGTAAAAGAGAAAATAAAACAGAAAAAAGATATATGAAGACGGGGTAATTTTTACAAAAATTCCCTAATTTATCTCTTTCAAACTTAACGCATTTACCAGAATTTATTCGACAAACAATGAAATATGTTATATTTCATTTTCATCTTGTTATTTTATATATATATATAAATGAACAAATATTATATATAATACTACAAAGCAAAGAAGCGAAAATACTCTTTCTTAATTTTTTGCTTCTTTCGCATTTTATTAACAGAAAATTAAGAAGAAAAACAATATCTTCAATGGAAATTTATTACAATTAGGTAGATCATTAGAAATAAACGTGTAGAACTTATTCAAATAAATTAAAATATATGGTTCTAAGCAATTGCAGATAATATTTATTAATCGTTATTGTTATAGGTAATCATTCTTAAACTCATATACACATAATAATTGACTTAAGTAACTAAAATATTTCGTTCGAATTAAAAAAAAAAGAAAGCAAAAAAAAATGGTGAAATATTTCAATAAATAAAGAGATACTAATAGGAGTTGGTAGTAAGGTAGGTATATTATACTAAATGCAAAAAGTTACAATACATTTGATGTTTGTTTTTTTTTTTTCATTTTCCTTTAACATTATTTCCTTTTTTGTCGTAGTAACGTTGACCATGGTTGTACACACGAACTGGCCTGGTAGACCGAAATAAAAATGTATGCTAAAAAAATTCATAACTTATTATTCGCCATCCTCTAATTATTATATTGTTATAATTATTTGTGTTTTTTTTTCATATTCCTTTCTTCATTCATTATATTTATATTTATCTTTATTATAATAATTAATATTATTAATATTATTAATAATAATCACTTAGAAACGAAAACATTCACACTAAAAATTTGTAGAGCTTTCGTTCAGATAATAAAGAGGTAATCTCGCGTTTCTGTGGCTCTCTGAACACTTTGTTTTCACTGCAGGTGTACATGAAGATGCACATTCAACATATACCTAGCGATTCCATTGAACTTACCTAAAAACTGTATATACATATTGAAAATTTAAATAAACGCAAAGGAAAAATGAAGATGCTGCATTCTATTCGTCAGGTATCGAAAAAGAAGCTCGTTAAAATATCTAGCCGTGGAAGTTTGTCATCACTTTAAATCTACAGTTTAAGAAGGGCAAATTAAGTAACTGATTTGATGCATTAGAATTAGCAACGTTATTAATTGAATATACAAAATTTCATATATTACCATTTGTACAAGTGAAAATATTATTATTATTATTAATTATCATTATTATTATTATATGGAAATAGAAGGCATTTCGGCATTTAAAATTATGTCGAAATAAACGATCTTCTATTGTACAATGAACTCTTGCAACGATAAAATTTTCTTACGGGCGACTGGATAATTCTTAAGCACGAGCATGCTTTGTAAAATATTCTACTTATATGACAATAAGAAACAATGCAGCCAACTAATTACGCGAAATTACCTCTTTATACTACACAACCAAGATGAAGCAGCATCATCGCGAATACAACAGAAAGTAATGTTTTAGAAACATCAAATTTTGTTAGACAAAAACGTTACATCAAATAAAGCTCTACTTAACTAAAATTCTATACCTTAGAGAATAGGTGTGCAATTAGATAAAAGTACAACGAAAAACCAAGCGCCAAATCAGAGATGATACTGCTGCATCCAGGGTATAGCAATTGTAAACACATTCGATTACAAACTATTGCGGATGTTTAAATGTATACTACGTAACAATTTAATGGATCAATAAGAAACGTAAATAATTACTTTTCACATATTCTCAGCCTTAATATCGTAGCATTTTGTGGTATAGTCGCCGTGCACTTTATGATTTTTACCGAATTTGAAATCAGTTAATTTATCACCATCGACACATTTGTTCATCACTTCTGCGTTGTCAGCGCGCTATGAAAAAACAGTTCGTTCTCTGTATTTTCATTTGTGCACTTGAGTTTAGAGCGATGTGTATATGTACGAGATGGCACATAAATTACCATATGCACAATACCACCATTTCGTGAGGATGGTAGTTTTCGTATTTACTTTTTACTTTTGCACTCATGTTTCTTCTACATTGTTTCAATGTTGACTTAACAATTTTGTTCTGATTATTCGATGACTTTTAATGTAATGATAATTTAGAGAAAAATGAAGATCTGATTTTAGAAGAGAAAAAAAAAGAGAAAGAAGGAAACTTAATAAATATACCAGAAAAGATATATCGCCCTGTCTCTAATAATCGCAGGATTCATTTTGCAAACTGTTACTACAAATGGGAAAATATTTCTGGTGCTTTTCTTCTTTTTTTCTTTTTTTTTTGAAAAACATAGTTTTCTCTTACTTTCTCTCTCATTTGCTCACGCACACTCTCACTGACCCACTCAATCACTCTGCTTTGTTTCATCTGCCCTAGCACCTTTATACGGACACGTGTCGAACATACAGATAGGAAAATACTATCTACATATTAGGGTACTTATGAAGATACAGGAATTAAAATATTCCTCAATTCCATTTGGTGATATACAATAAGTGCACGTGCTGAATTTACTTTTCTCATATAAAGGATGTTAGATTTCAGTCTAATTTCACTAAATCGCTGTTACTTTATACTTCATGCGAATAAAACTATTATCGTTCATACGACAACGCGTAAATTGAGAAACGTTTAAAAGTGCATTTCACTGCAAGAAAACTATTAAGATTTGGAAATGAATATTTACGCTCATTTCGATCTAATTCTTGATATGGAAGTATAATATCGAGGAAAAGAGCCAGGTAGAAGAAGTTTAATATTTTTATATAAATATTCAACACCCTCAGAGCAAGAAGTTTGGAAAATTGCTATTTATGTATATATAATAATTACAAGAATAAAGCTACATACGTTAATAAGCACGGAAACTTTTTTTTTTATCAATGTACATTCTAATATTCCCGCAACTTTCTGTAATTACGACATTTTGCATGAAGTCAAGCTAAACCTCTGTGCTGTAATAATGGTACTAGGTCTCTTCGTTTTAGCATCACACTGCGAGTTCTGCGATCACCAGAGACTATTAAATTACCAGATACTCTATAATTTGTAAGAAAATTGGAACGATCAAATTTTAATTTTGACATAGCATCATCCCTCCTTATACAACCTAAATAAAAGATGAAAAAAGCAGAAAATGGAACGAAAGATTGATAGGAACAATAGAGTTAACGTAAAAGGGAAAAAGCAGAAACCCTAATACACGAAGATGCATGAGGAGGAAAAAAAACCGAACAAAAATCAGCAGATTGGAACAAAATAGAGCATAAGCGACGTGCAGATGAATTAGGAAATGGCGAGACCAGCTGCAGTCTAAAGGTTCCACTATTAATCGATACCGGTCGATTAATAGTTGGCCATATTTTGTAAGAAAAATCGACTAATCTTTTTATATGCGACCACAGAACAGCCGCAGTTCTCTATTCGTTAACCAAACACCGATTAACTACCACCTATAAACATTATTGCCGACTTTCTACATGTAGGTGGAACGTTCCATCGGCAGCCAATGAATTAACTCGAGAGCATATGAAATGTACGACGATATTCCATAATTAAGACACGATTCGTATCCTCTCGTTTTAATTTCTCTTAGTTTGACTCGCTTCTTATTTATACGATAGCGGAATTCATACCGCTTGTGTCTCCTTGATGCGATTGGCAAATGGAGAAAACCAAAAGAGCGATGTATGACTTTCGTGATATTTAGCCAAAAAGAAAAAAAAACAGAAAACAAAAACCAAAGAAAAATAAAAGATATCGAACCGTAGCTCTCCCTCTTTCCCTCACTGTCTATTTATACGCGCGCCTGTATATTGGGAAAATGGTTTGAGCACATGCGTACGTGTTTCTACACTGTCCCTTGTTTTCATACGCCGCACACATGTTCCGATGTTTCTCTTTCTTGTCCCTTGGTTCGAGTTTTTCTTTGCACTTTATCACAATTGGCAATAATTTTACTTCTTGGATATTACGTTCTAAGAAACGTGGGCTACGTATCAGGAAACAAAAACACACCCATATTTCCAAAGAGGATATCACGCATCGCTCTGCTATGCGTATATATGCAAGTGAATGTAGTTTTCTGTTTTCTTCGTGAAGTCTTGTATATCATCTAATGTAAATGTATGAAGAACGAACTGGTAGTATTTATTTCATCAAATATTTAACCCACCGTGTTGAACTTTTAATGAATTATTTTACTAAATCATTATTCTGTATCCGCGAACACGACAAACTTAGCGTAAATGCGATAATCTGAATGTCCTACTCAAGTTCGTATTCCATACAATTTGAGCTGTGTCACCTATAGTTGTTGCTTGACAAACGATGCAAGCGATGTATAAGCGTAAACAGATAGCGCCTTTAATCACGTCGTGTGGCATACGAAATAGTCCTGGATTTTGAGTTGGGAATTGCAGATGGTAGTTATATACCGATGACTTGTTCAAGAAGAAAGAAACTGGAGAGTGCCTTTAACATTGATGTATTAGCGGCGATTTTGATAGCTTGGATTACTTGGGTTACCAGACTGTCTCATTCCACCACCTCCCCTTACACCATCGCCGCCTCGTGAAAATCCTCCGCGTCCTCCTCTTGTGCCATGTTGACCACCTCTCATCACACCACCAGGTCCACCTACAAAATGTACAAATGTATCTACAATTATTTAACATTTTATACGATTACAGTGCAAAAATTACTACGTAATTTTACCATTCTTTAACTTATTTAAAGTTAACATTTGTATAAAGTTGTATACTATTCTTCGAATTATTAATAATTTACACACCAGGACCTCGCTGTTGTTGTTGTGGTTGCCCTCCCATTGTTCTCATATTGCCATCGTTAGAATTCAACCGACCACCACTGCCTTCCATAGGTACTCTAGGCCTGACCTTTTTCTCTTCCACGTTCAACTTTTGTCCATTTTCAGTAGGATAATAAATCGGCTGATGTTGCTGACATTGGTAATAAACACATAATAAACACTCATTGACTATCAAAAACAGTTATGTCATATAAATAAAACTAACCAGGTTTTGTAACACTTTGCTAACAGCTTGTTGGTCTTCAAATGTGATGAAGCCATAGTTAGGCACTTTTCCTGTGTTATTTCCCTGCGACCCCTTGCATCTATCGTTTGATTTACTGTGTATACGCAATTCTACTACCCTACCATAGGTTTCAAATACTTGACGTAAATCATCTTCAGACGCATTGTGCGGCAAGTTTCCAAGAAACAGTTGATGAGCGTCGCTGTACTGACTTTGTCTCGTACCACGACGATCGCCATCTAAAAAATTCATATTAAAAAACGTAAAAAATTGATAAATAAAGTGTAAAAAATTGAATACCATAAACATCTTTACCTCGTTGCACTGCTCCTCCCCTAGGAGCTCGCTGCTGTTGATGTTGTTGTGGTTGCTGATTACCAACTCTGTGCGTCTGCTGTTGAGGTGTGGAAACATTAGTTGAAGTGGAAACTGCAGGTCCACTACTAATTGGATGTAGTGGTGATCTGTCGTCTAAACGCAAGTTTGTCATTGGAGGCTGAGGACAAACATGTAAATGTATTTCATATTTATACTTTGACAAGACTCGAATTGTGTAAATTATAAATTATGAAAAGTTTTAATTATTAAACGTAAGCGTTATAATTATAAAGTGTATACCGGTGATATAGACAATTTGGGAGCTTGTGGACTAGTAGCGCCAGTGGTGCTGGGAAATGATTTCACAAGATTGGCATATGTTTTTGGTCCACTACTAGTCACATTTGTATTAGTCACTTGATGTTCTGGTTCAGATTCTTGTACAGAAGCAGTAAATGATTCGACCTCAGGTTGTTCACGATTCTCACTTGGTTGAGTTTGTGGCTCACTTTCTGTTTGCTGTTGTTGCTCAGTTGTAGTGTCTAGTTCTGCTTCCTGTACAAATTGTGTTTGTGACGTAGGTTCAGTTATGTATTGATGTTGCTGTGCAGGTGGTGGAGGTGCTTGCTGTTGCTGTTGTTGCTGTTGCTGCGGTGGTTGTTGATTAATTAACGGTGCTTCTTCATGAACTGACCCATTTAAAACTTGTTGCATTACTGGATGTACCTAAAATAGTAAATCTACTTAATATAAAATTTTATTCGAATTTTTAACCCTTTCGGTACGATCGTCCACTATGATCGACGGCCGCTAAAACACTCACATGCCTGAGCGTCGACTCTTTAGTCGACAGACATGAGATGCTCGTTGTAGCCAGTGTTCGGTGACTAGATTCAAAGCAGACATGCATTTCTGCTTGACAAATTTTGTTTCAAATGTGATATTCGATATGAATTACTTTACAAATCGATAATAACTTCATATCACCTGGTATTGAGAAAGTATAAACAGTGGAATTTCGGTCACAATATAGCACTTCGCGGCTGGTACCTGCCGTACCGAAAGGGTTAATTATAGTGTTGAACTAACATGAGACTGTTGAGGTGGTGGAGCATAATACATTTGTTGTTGCTGTTGCAACACAGGTTGTTGTGTAGGAATAAGTGGTGGCTGGGCTTGAGGTTCAGTAGACGCAGCCGGCATTGAAATTTGCTGTCCTCGATTTTGATGTTCATCTTCTTCTGGTTCAGAACGTATTCCCTCTTCCCCTTCCCTCTCAACAGATTCACCTACACCTCCTTCTATACCACCTACATCTGCTTCCTCTTCATCAGGAAAAATTAAGTCTTGGTATCGAAATATATCGTTATGTACATAGTACGTTTTTGGTGCTTGTATCGCCAATACAAATGTTTGTGTAAAACGACGCATTGGTTGCCCAGCATTAGATAATTCTCCAGATACCTATAAATAATTCAATAATTAATAGAATCTGAAGAAGCTAATGTATTTTTATTACAGTTTTCAACATTACATGTAAATTAAAATTGCAGACAAGTTTATGATAACAGTAATAACAATAGTACAACATTTTTAAAACACATTTTAAAACAATTGAAAATATTATTAATACTTCTTACTTGTACAACAACCCCATTTTCTAGAGTAAGCTGAGAATCAACTTGACTTATCTTAGCATGACAATCTCTGAAGTTCAATTGTTGAATTTTTTGATGTATTTGTTTTTGTCCAATTGCTGGAGTTGATTCTCTATTAGAATCTAATCCTCCATGCACAAATGAAGAATGCTGATTATAGAACCTATAATAATATTTAATGTACAATAGCATTATTATAAGAATACTTCCACATTATAATGTAAACAGCAAATAATATTTGATTACCTATGAAGGTGTGCAGGAGCTTGATTAAGTAAAGTATAATATTGTCGGACAAATTCACGACCAACATTTTGTGGAGAAGGGGATGCCTCCATGACCATTTTCTTACTACTAGCGTCTAAAATAATACTTTGCTTAAATAGCAATGGAAAGTTTACTTGGAAATTGTAAAATTAAAAGTTTAAATATCTGTAACAAAAAGAAATACTAATAATGAATACAAGCATTATTGTATATAAATATTCTAATACTATTGAACATAATTAATAAATATTTAAATTATAAATAATAATTATGTTTAATGAAGAATGCCTTAAATTAGCTACATATGTTATAAAAATATGTTTAATATATCTAAAGATTATATTAATGTATACATGTTTAAGAATTCATTAAATATCTATAGATAAACATAAAATAAACATAAAAATTGATTAATATATTAATAACCAAATAAAAATTGAAGATATGCACATCATTCAAAGTGGCTATCTGTGGATATCACATGAAAGTGATGTGCTTAAAACTAAGTCTTACATTATTTTGTTTTTTGTTTATTAATTCGTTATTGTAATTACAGTACTTCATAGAAATTAATTCATGGAATTGTATGAAATTTATATATAAACAATAAACATGATAATCTTAAAAAATGAATATATGTATATTAAAACGCTATATAATTTTGAAAATATCTACACTAAAGTAGAATAAAACACATTTTAAAAGAACATGTGCTCATATAGATACAAAATTTAGAAACATTTTCCTTGCTTGAAAACAAAAAACTGTAGATCGTTTCTAGACTCATGTGCTGTGTAAGGAGCGAGGTCGAGGGCAAGGGGGCCGCCCGGTTGCATGAGCAAGCATGGCGATTTTTCCTGATCTGAGAAATGGTAACGCTAAGCTTTGGAATGTAAGATTTTATTGGAATACATTAATAAATAACGTTCAATATGAGTACTGAAACTTTCTATAACTTAAATAATAACATACGGATGATAAATATCATTCATTCATTAAAAACAGAACGAACCCTTCGCAGTTTCGCATTGTGCTTGCGTTCCTGATTCGTTTCGAGGCCTTCTCTGTGAGAAGTGAAATGAAAGAACAGCGGCAAAGCCGATCTTATAGTGTTGTAAACTCACCCGATGGAATCACTTAAGCGAGACACAACTCACTGCTTTTTCTGACGAAACGAGATGCTGTGACGAAAACAGAAAGTTTGCACGAGCAACAACAGTTCACAATAATGTTAATTATAAAAACAGTTCAATGCTGAGTCCTCCAAGCACCTTGATGTCAGCACATGCAAGGGAACCTGCACAGAAGCACCGGTCATATAAAGATGAACGACTCTATTATAGATATTGAATCCTTAGCCAACTATGCGGATTTTACAGGAACTACATCGTTAAAAGAGCAAATTCCAGAAGAACATTTCTTTGTACATTTATATTGCTCATTGGTCATTTTATTCCTAACATAGAAGATCAGCCAATTACAAAACATCTTCAGTTAAAAAATTCTATATAACAACAAATATGTGATTGGTTGAATAATATTTTCATTCCGTTGCATCACATACGTTATTGGTCAATGTAACAAATGACGCACAATAGAATTGTTGCTTTATATATTATATATAAATATACTTACAAATTATTTCTTATAGATTAGTTGTAATATTTATTATTTTTTTTATTTATTGAAATAGTTGTACTTATAATAACTTATTTTCACAGTTATCTTTTTTAGTATGTATGCACATGATTGAAAATAGTACTTACGTACAAATATTTGTTTTCGATTTTAATTTCATATTGTTCAATTAGTACACATAATTTACAAATTATAATTGTAATAATTAATATTATTTAGTACTATCTACAAATATTTCTTGCTTATTAATTATACGTTCTATAATTTATTTGCACAATATTTGTTTTCATTTAATGGTAAGAGTGTATCTATAATTTTATTTTTTAATATTTATTAAAGTTGATAAACAAAATACAATTGCACTATCAAAAGTAATCGAAAAATTATTAAATTGTTTGGAGATATAAACAATTGTGATAAATAAATTTTGGTATTCATATTCAATAATTAAACATTGAAAAAATATCAGTGTTTATTTTTTTTATAAAAAATTATACAATGAAAACAAAAGTGAAAAATGTAATTCAATCTGAACATAAACGAAGCTAGAAAGTGCACAAGCGTATCTTATAACAATAAGATTTCGTAATACTTGCACATTAATTATCATAATTGTAAATTAATTATAAATTCTGTCGATAAGCACATATTGTTCGATTTAGTTAAGATTACATTTATATATTATATTTATCTTACATTAATTGAAAGTATTAAAATAGTGACCATATTGATTGTTAATAAATTTTAATAAAGAATTTGAGTACATACATTTAATTATATAAAGTACACAAACCAAATTTTTTTCTATAATTAAAGTTTATATATCAAAGAATCTTCACAAACAAGCACAATGCATTTAAATGACTGTACTATAAAAAGTTATTTACACATTTACTATTAATTTAAAATTTCATTTTTCGTATTGTACTTTATGATGAAACAAATTCGCCTTACTTTAGTTTTATGGGAAATTCCTTCAGTTTATAAAATTTTACTTTGAATTATAATCATTCAAAAATTCTTTGATTCGTTTAATAAATATATTGTAATCTAAAATGAACGAAGGTATCAAATTCCTCATTTTATAAACATTAATACGGAAATTCTTTGTACATTTATTATTTGATACAAATTAGTAAGCATTACTATTTCAGTTCATAAAAAATACAATACATAAAAGTTATAAGATTCTGTATTTAAAATTAACAGAAAGGAAAAAATCAAAATGCATAATCTTTAGACTAATAAAAAATATGATCCAAATCTTACTTTCTACGGTACTTTAATATTAGACAATGGTAAAACTTTATACAATACTAATTAATTGAAGTTTTCAACATTACATATTAAGAATGAGTTTTGTACATTTTACTTCAAATTGTGAAATTAAAAAAAAAAGGCAACATTTCTTCTCTAATTCTTTTAATGTAATACTTTTGTGACATAGAACAGTGTTGAATTTGAGAAAAATACAATATTTTCTTTTACTTTAAAAATCTTATTACGATGTTCTTTGCCTAGAATGAAACTGTCGGTATATAAATATAATGTACATGTGTTCTTGAGTGTAAAATAAAAACTGAAAGAATACCTAACTCGATGCACATACTGTGGTAGAATCAGCAAAATATTGTTTGTAATACAAATTCACTAAATCCTTGTATCAGTCTTATTTAAATCTAATGTATAGATGTTTATCACCATATTTTAAAGAAATAGTGTGTACATATCATTTTCCAAAAAATTAAATTATTAGGATCGGTTAACACAAATACAAACATACGCGGGATATATTATGTACACAAAATGAATTTATTTTATCCTATTTTTCTTACCAATAAGGAAGCAATAATCTTTTTACCTCATTTCATACCTCACACAATCATTATAAACAACTCGGTACTTCTCATTCTTGTCTTAACGTAGCCGTGTAAAAAGTACATTGCCTGCTTACTCTTCTATAGTGGTTTCTTCTTATTAAGTTTAGTTTTTATAGACAAATTAAAATAATCTTATTGTTAAAAATAGGGACGTAATTGTTTCTCAACTGTCCCAAGCGGTGAATGAGAAACTTGATTCTTCCTAATATATTTGTATTTAAATTATTTCCTATCTTTTGCTTTCCCATTTGCACAAAAATATTACGTTACAATATCTCATTGTAAAGCATACTGTCGGTTTAATTACCTATACGTTTGGAATTACCATTGTGCTGTATTCATATTTGTGTCAGCATACAACGTTAATAGTTTACAAACGTACTGCGATACGACACTGCCTTACGCTGGACAACGTAACGTACTAGCAGTAAAAAATTAATGATAAATAAGATGAAATGAGAAACAGACCAATGAGAAACATGAAGTACTTTTCACTTTGTACAAAAGGGTAAACGAGAGATGGAAGAAAGCATTGTGTACCTATATATATAAATATATATTATATGTATATATATATTATATATATAATATACATGTATATGTTTGCTTTTGTTGTCTCGATAATACAGATGTATCGCTAGATGCAAAATGTGAAGCTATTACAGTTTTTGTCGTGATTCCTGATGATTCATTTTATTTTGCGGCAGTAGTCTGCGTTGTTGAAATTCTTGCTGAAAGTGGCGTGGTTTAATGGAATGATGATTTAACGAGTTATGAGATTTGTAGTAGGTCAGGAAACCTGCAAAAAAAAAAAATCAAATACATTATGCTATATTACTTTTCTACAGTAGTCATATTATGTTTTTTCTATTCCAATTACATAACCACATATAAAATTATTGGTTATATTTAACGTAAATGATATTGGAAAAGGAAAAGAAAGGTTGAGATTGAAGTTATAGATGTCAGGAAAGCTATGATGACTCACCAGCGGTTACAATGCGAATTGCATTGCGGTCGCAATGAATGATTTCCATTAATAGGGTTGGTGCCTTTGGTTCTGACGACCACCTCCCCTCTGCTTTCCGCCGTAGCCTGAGCCTCCTGAAACAATACCCACACGATGTACGTTAGTCGAACAACTTGGATACATTCCCCCTTCCCTTCCTCTTCCCGCCGTTTTTGAAGAAATTCGAAAAGACTGACCAAAAAACGGTCTGTTCGTAGAAATTACCGCACGCACACTTCTATTAATAACAGAATAAAGTACGAAACAATATATGAAGATACAGACTAACGTAATGGATATAAAACTACGAAGAATCTACATAGAGGCTACAGGCTAAGGTAGTAAGCTGCAAGGCTGCGTTCTGATTCATACTCTCCTTTTCTCCTTACACATTTCTGGAATCTGCACATGCTGGAATACTGACATCTACATACTGCTGTACTAAATGTTTAAATATTTAATTAAATATATCTACATTTAATTATTTTACATAATACTGTAGTTTAAACTTATATTACATTATTATTCTAACTTATATTATCATCGAAGTATGATTTGATACAGCATTATTATTGTAATACTTGAAATTATTTCGATCAAATAACCAGAAATGTTTAAGGTTAAGGATATGTAAATGAAATAAAGATGAAATGGGTTTAGTAACAGCATGAAAAATAATTTTAATTATTCATTATTTTTAAGTTTACTATACGCCTTGTTGCACAGATAAAATATTTTTTGCAAACTTAAATTTAGCATGCTTTCACATACATACACGTACATATTATATATATATATATATATATATATACACATACACGCACACACATATGTAATATGTATATATATTAGTGGGCGTGTATCCATTAATTATTAACACATTGCGTACGGGAGACGAGATATCTCGTTTTCATGTTTTTTCGACTCAATCGATGACTTAAGGAATTAAAAATAGATCTTGTTACGTTACCAGGGTAACGAAGTCTCGCGTATTCTCGTAACAAATGATTACTGAATACTGTGCGGGCCCTGGAAGCGTGTTGAACAAGCAGAGTGTCGTACGCAATGTGTTAAGGTAGAAATACTTGAAAAGAGTAACAATAATTACTCCGAAAAAATTTAACACTTTGAAAAATGTTATTTTAACCCTTTCACTCCGAAATGTATATATACATGCCAAAGAGTGAACGCTCGCGTACATAAAACGCGCACACACACATATACACAAAATATTATATTTGTAATATATCAAAATTAAGTAAGTTATATATTTTAATAGTAACTTTGTGAGCACGTTTTCTGATGATCACGTCGGAGCGAAAGCGTTCAGAGTAATAAATATTATTGCAATAGTAATTTTGGCTGTTCACTGTTCTAAAATTATTTTCATATTGAAACTTAGTCAATATTTTCTTTAACCAAAAATTTTAATCATATTAATATTATAGTACTAAGATAGTTAAATATTAATATTAAAATTAAAAATATAATTTATCTTATAGAATAAAATTATCTACAATATATATACAGTAGCACATTAGAAACCTTTTCTTAATAACTAAAAATCTTAATCTATTTCGTAAATAACAGTTTTTGTTCATTTCTCAAGGAGTTATTTTTAGTTAAATTCTTGTTAATAAAATCCAGAAACTTTTTGAATTTAAAAGTTTATCACCTAAATTATTATTAAATAATTCTATAAAAGATTTAAGCAATTATTATATAAAGATAAACAAAGAAAAAAGAAAATTTTCATTATGTGTATATAATAATATTCCATTTTTACGTCATTTTAGTAAGGATAAAGAAATTCTTATCTGTTCTTTGGTTAAAGAAAATGGAACATATCAAAATGTTTCATAAGCAATAACAGAAATAGAAATATCTACAAAAAATACTACGTGATAGTATGAAACTAGGGTGTAGTATCTGTATACAATCACGTAAACATGATTTTTTTTTTGTACACTCAGTAACGTGTATCAGTGGTTGCTGAAAATCTATTATTTTTATTAGTATCGTAAGTATGAAAGTAGTAAAATACAAATTCCATAGCTCACACGTACATGTACACACATACTTAGAGTTAGAGAAAATAAAGGGAACTGATGATGAAGGATACAGACCAACAAAAATGAAAAACGAAGTAATTACCGATGAAAAATAATTAATGAAATAAATGTGAATTCAGAAATTGCACATATGCTAAAAAAAAAGTAGGACATTCGGGGAAATACAAAACAATAGAGAAGGAACGCTAATGCGTACCTTTACCGCGTGCACCACCGCGCCCACCACTGTAGCCACCATCGTAACTACCGCCATAGCCATAGCCGTCTGCGTTTCATGGAACACACGGTACAAGAGACACATGGAGTCAGTATCAACATGGACCGGCAACTTTATTTTTATGTCTATAGTATAATGTAATTATGACAACAATACAAAATCATCGCCGGTATGGAAGCATACGCTTAAGGTGATTATATAACAAAATCTTATCAAATTTATATTTTCACATTAAATATTTCTTGAAACTATATAGTTCAAAATGTAACATCAAATATTTATATTCACACAAATCTCTTTGAAATTATATTTAATAATATTAGAAGATAATCTTATCTTCCAAAGGGTTCATTGTTTGCACATTCAATATATATCATAAGTGCAGAGGCTGTTCGTAAACTTTAATAACTATATATCGAAAAATATTATTTAACTGATTTTATTATTATGTTAATGTGACGTGACATGCACTTAAACCCCTTCAAATTATCACAAAAATGTTGAGTGTAATACTTCATAATCATTCGCCACAGTCCCAGGAAAAAGTGTGTGCAGGGCCGAACACGCAAATAGATTTAGAACGTAAGTTGAATATAAACTTGCTATTGTGTTTCTCAAAATGTTGAAATTATTATTTATCATATGTAATGTAAAATAATTTTCAATTTATAGTGTAAAGAACATTGATATTTTTTGTTTTAAACGATTTATAGATAAAATAAAAAATCATGCCGGATCAATGGAAAATAACAAAAGGAAATAGATCAAACACAATTACTGCAAGTGTCGACAATGCATTATTGTTGAGGAGTGTTGATTTTCTATGAATGAAATGGTTACGTGAAATGTGGAAATATGTGAGAGGCATGCACATTAGGAAACGTGGTAGGACTTAAAAGCAAGGATCGGAGGTTTAATATACCATATCATACGACATCGTCCGATGTAGTTTTGCTTTAATGTTCTCCACACATTTTATGTTCACATATAACTATGTTACAGTGACTGCGTGTGTTTGAAGTCAGCGAGTCTGTAGAATTATATAGTATAGATAAAAAAGCGTAAAAGCATTAACTTATTCCACGGATTCACTGACATCAACCAGTGAACGTATGAAATATCAATGTTTTGATATGTAGCATTTACTCATTTAAAATGTCTACATTGCATTAACCATGGATAAATAAAAAACAAAGTTGCTGATTGCATGTAATTTGAATGGATACTGACAAAAATTAAATATCATCAAATGTAACAAATTAAAAAACAATATATAATGTTCATTTATCTTCACACATTCACTGTTACATATTATATGGTATCCTGAATTTCCGATTTTAATATCGTTCGCATGTATGTGTGTATATATATGCATATATAAGTAAATATTAATAAGGCATCAAAGAATACAACTTAATAAGTTGTTAGAATCATTAAGTTAGTTGATTACAGCTCAAAAACAGCCAACCCTCTGGAAGTAAGGATTTACATTTTGGATTATGTTACTTTATTCGTATCGAATATCCACTTAAAATTTCTTTTGTAAAATGTGGATGTTGTGGAAGTCATCAATGATCAGCATTCGACTTACCAATGACGCCACCGAAATCATAGATGACCGACAACACCAGAATTTAATGAAGTACTTGAACCACAAAATATAAATTATTTGCAAAATTTAGACTTTATAATTAAGTAATCAATTCGCCACATAACACTTCAACAATTTCATTTTGTAATAAAATACATGTTACACAAACATATTACATGATGCATCACATTAAAGTAAATTTTACGCTGGCGTCACAATGACAAAATTTTTGTCTAACATCAACGTGTTAATTTTACTTATAAACAAAAAAATTAGAAAACGTAATATATTTTGAAATTAAGAACATAATCCGAATGTATTTCCTATATATGAGCTGCTGGTTCACTTTGTTGAAATAGATTCATATTTGATATAGTATTTAAGTGAAATTTAGAAACATTAATATCAATTAATTAAAATTTGGAAATACTAACATCCATAAAATATTTTTAAGTACCTATGCATTATCTGTTAAAACCCAGTTTAATAATGAAAATTATCTAAAAAAATTTAAATAATTACTGATCTGCCTGCAAACCAGCGCTCATTTTGCAGAATAATGCATATAATGCAGTATAACGTATCATATAAACTTTTATTACTTTATGTGATATATATATATATAATACTAATTTAGTATTATATTATTATATCGAGGCAGACGATTTGAATTTAAGTACTAGTAATAATTAGAATGGTCTATATTAAAACAAATTTTATAGAGGATATGGATAATTAAAACTTCGTGTCAGGTAATTTTGAAAATTTTTATCAAGATCTGATTACTATTTTTTAATTTCGTCCCATATGCATGTGGCTTAAACGTTTGTTTCTGTTATATGTGATCTTATATTCGTTAATATTGTCTAACATTTGTAAAATTGCTCTATAAAAACAATCCAAATATTCGTTATTAATGCAATTTGAAATTTTAAAACACGATCTGTTGATTTTTCAATCTTTTTACAAGCTGAGGAAAGTCATTTTCTTAATTTTATAATTTGTTATTCAATCTTTAGTTAATTTAAAAAACTTCTTAAATTCAATTACTTGTTAAATTAATATGTAAAACTATATATTTCATTCTAAACATTCAGTTATTTAACTTCGTTAAAATAAATCTGTAATGTTTGCTATACAAGTATACACACGTCACAAAAATTTATGAAATTGACTCAATAATTGCAAATTTTTACATAACTCTTTAAACTACGATGTCAAAATATAAATAAAACATAGAGATAAATAATGAATAGGTTAAACATAATACTTGTTATATCTAGGAAATGTTCGTCTGCCGAATACACTGGGACGGTAGCAGCAGATAATCATCTGCTATTGATTATTATAAAAAAGAAAAACTAAATTTTTCAATATAATCCTACACAGCGATAAACGCGTGTAAGTTCTTCTAGTAATAATCAATAAAATTACCGTATCCACTGTAGTCGTAACCACCATAGCCGCCGTACCCACCGCCGTAATAATCGTAGCCTCCTCCGTATCCATCATAGCCACCGCCATAACCGCCTTGGCCGTAACCGCCGCCATATCCGCCTCCATATCCACCTTGACCCCAGCCACCTTGACCACCGAAACCTCGTCCTCTGCCACCTCTTCCACCACGACCCCCGCGACCGCCGGCACCACCACGCATTCCTCCCATACCATCTGGTTTAGGAGTTGCTTTCTTTACATCAACCTATTTAACACAATTGAACATTTTAATACTTGATTAATATATACATTTTATAATTAACTACCTTATTCATGTTAAACGTACCTCTTTACCATTGATTGTCTGTTTAGGAGTTTTTAATAATTCATTTACTACTTGTTCCGATTCAAAAGTAATAAAGCAGAACCCTTTCCTCTGGTTCTTTGTCTTGTCAAATGGCATTTCCACTTCAACAATCTATAAAATACATTCATTTATATTATATTTATGCCCGACAATATTTCAAAAGTGGCATAAAAATAAGTACTTACTGTTCCAAACTGAGAAAAGAAGTTCTTGATATCTTCATCTGACAATTCTGTTGAAAGACCACCTACAAAGATTTTACCATGTCTGGCTTTTGCCTTTTTAGGGTCAACCTTCTTATTGTTAATTATATGATCACCAGCTGCCATAATCTGAAATATCAGAAATTTTTATCAAATTTGTGATTACTTCGACTTTTAAAAATTAATATTTGCAATTTTTCTTCAGTAAAAAATTATCTTCAAGTGAATTCAGTAGCAGAACTGAACAAGTAACATCATCATACCTAGAATGTAATTTCATAAGTATGCACGATTTTTGATATTACCTTATCCAACGACTCTGCTTTCGCAAAAACAATAAAAGCGAATCCACGCGACCGTCCAGTATTAGGATCTGTTTTGACATTGATACTTTCAATATCTCCATATGTGCCAAAATGATCCCTCAACTCCTCTGAAAATAAACATGCTTATTTAGAAAACAGCAATTAAAGTTTTGTATCTTTGATACTACTTAATTGAAACGAAAAACTCAGAATTATATTTAATCTCATATGACTTATGTCATCAGAAGGTGTCCTAAGGTAATAGGTAACATCATCGTAAATGAAAATCTAAATTCTGAAGAGTAACAAAAAAATCTATACTTACTATCTGTAGTTTCCCAACTTAATCCACCCACAAACAATTTCCTGTAAAAAATAAAAACGAAGTAATATTTGAACTAAAACAAATGTTTCTTATAGAATATTATTATTAAAGTTCAATTAAATGAAATAGACGTTTTTAAATTTTTGCAATTGTGTACTATTTATAAACGTTAATACACTATGTAACTATGAATTTCAGAAAAAATTATTCCCTAATTTCCAATTCATGTATGATATACTTTTGATTTTCAAAATATTATAACTTATTAAAGCATTTACTGCTGTGCAAGAATTTAAAAAAAATGACAAACAATAATAGAAAATGAATATACCTATCATTTAAAGAATCCTGGTTACCTCCAGTTGACCTGTAAAGCAATGTAGTGTATTTTATTATGACGATCTTTGAAATTTCTATTAATTTTAAGGACTAAGAATGAAGCAAAAATTTAAGTTTTGTTACAAATCATTTCCATTTATATTTAAAAAAGGAGTTTGACTTGACCCCTGGAAAAATTAGAATCAGAGTTAAAATATTAAAATTTAGTATTGACAATATACAAGAAATGCAATAGACCAGTAGTATATCGTTTGGTAAAGGGGCACTGGATAAACTTTCGAAAACATTTTGGTAAGGAATTTTATTCAATAGGTAATGTAATTTATTAAATGCTTCTTATATATATATATAAAAATATAAATATATACTCATGTATAAATGTAATCTATAATTGATTAAGTGACCTACATTAATGTCTACTTTAAAATTTTGAAAAATATTTTTGCAAGAATAAAATTATCTTAATTTGATAGTTACGATATTAATAAGAGAACATGAAAATACCATTCCTAGAATAAATTAACTCACTGATACAATCTTATCATATGAAAAGATGCATTTGTCCTTAATAAGAAACATAGGATTATATCAAACCATGAGAAGACTGCTTTGCACACCACATAGACCTTGATTTGAACTTCAGATAAATGAACTTATCAACAAAAAATTAAAGGAAAAAACTTTGAAAAAAGTATATATGTAAAAATTAACGCATTGAGAGAGCAAAGTACTTTTCACGACGTTCATGTGAACCCGAACAATAGTTATAACTCCAGTTGACATACAGCTGCTCCTAAAGGAAATAAGATTTATCTTTTCCAAGTTGTACTCTGACTGCTGATTGGCCCAAAGAATTGACATATGGTAGATAGACTGCAACTCTATTAAAAAGCTAAAAAAATTGTTTCCACATTACAAGTTAATGATGGTCACTTCTTGATACTTTTTAAATATCTATATGCACATAATATTTGATGTTTATTTATATGTATGTTTATGTATGTATATTATTTCTCTCTCTTTGTTTATTCATCAGCTAAATATTATTGTTTCAAGTTCTGATATACTTTTCAGCCTTTTCATATACAAATATAATAAGCTGCAATATTTTTCACTTTTCTGGCAGTGTGATGATAGTTGTCTGTACTTAGATTGATCTTTTCATATATCATCTAGGGCTGGTGATAAATACCGTAGGCACCAGTCACTCGCCGGTAATCAGTTGTTGGTCGGGTCACGGTTAGCCGGTTGCGAGCCGCCCGCCATAATCGCACTGGGTCGTTTGCCACCTGCAGATCAAGCCACATAAACTGGGTTAATGGCATTCCGACTTATCGGAGTTTTTCGCATTGGCCCTAGTGACTCTGTGCTTTGATCACGCCCAAACAGCATTGACATCTGATCAGAAATTACTCTACGCGTGACCCAGCAGGCAAGTGTGTGTCTGTGCGAGACTTATTGATCTGACGTAATTGACTCGATTTCCAGTGCTTGTGTTGTGACGAAACATGACAGACTTGAACTTGACGTTGACTTCTCACAATAATTCAGACTCAGAAGTCAATCATAAGGCTTCACGGTTCAGTTCACAGATCCCAGGTAAGCGTACATATTGTCAATCGTGAACAATTGACTAACCAGAATTCTGCTGCAATGAATCAATGAGGAAGACTCAGCTGGCCAAAAATGCATTTCAAAGTTTATGCTCTATAAAAATATTACAATTATTATTTGCGCAACGTGTAGAAGTTTTTATCATTTCATGAAATCACAATTTCTTTTTATGAATTACAAAACTATAATAGAATTAACTAGGAAGGAGAGCAGAAATAAGGAGTTTACACAAAATTACAAAATTTTAAACAGATAAATGTATACCTCGCAACAACAGCACATATAAAGTTACAACTAATACTTATTCTTATATGTATACAATTAGCTTATCATAATTTTTGCAATAAAGAACATGCAATGCTTAGTTTTGTTTTTTGTTCCTCTTTTTATACTTGTACATTAAATTTATATAATGAACATGGGAATGCCAGCTTTCAGTTGTTTTACTTTTGTTACTTTATACACAGAAATCACGTCCTCTAACACACATATATGTAATTTTGTAACAGGTGAGAAGAAGCATATCTCCAAATTTTTATCTCATACAGAAAACGAATATGTAATAATAATTTTATATTTTACGCTTTACATATATATAACTTTTTCTAATACAAAAGTTAAAAAAATGTTTAAAAAATTTGAAGGTTACATCTTCTTTCCCGATATCAATTTAAGTAGTTCTACAAGTTACAATCTAAAGTAGCTTACCCATATTGCAAAAACATACCCCAAACTATGCAAGAGTTCGTGACAATCCAAAGCTGTAGGGATATAAAGAAAAAAAAAGTCGAATCCCTTCGGTATACAACCCAAAATGCTGTGACAATGGTAAGAGAATAAGAACGAACGTATAATGCGATATTACAAAATATTTACATAGACTGTGTCCGTACATCAAACATTGACATCTAAACTCGCCGATGGGCAAATCGTCCAGCTCGAGATCTCGTTACGCTGAAAAGGGGGGGGAAGGCAAGGTGCTGCGCCACCAGCCACCAAAAATTCTTACAATCTATGAACATTTCTAATAAATATCACGACGATACTAAATAATCAAGGATTACGCATTACCCTCCCTGAATAATCTACATACTCATTATATTTACGTAAAATATTATTTAGTAGTGTTCTGGTTTGATGCATAAATGCGTGTTATGCGTGAACAACACGAGGACGTGATACGATGCAATTGTAACAAAAGATTTAAAAAACGAACCCAAGCAAAGTGCATCAAAGTTGTGCATAAAATTCTCCAGTTTGGCATTAATATTTATTTATTCCTTATTAATTTTACAACAATGCGTGGGCGCGCCCTTTCTAAACTTGCGGCCGGCATTCCTTTTTGTATGATCGACTCACTTCCTTTTATTATTACTTGCTTTTTGTTTTAGAAAAAAAGATTGATACCTAGGATTTTTTTATACTGCAGCAATATGAAAGAAGTTAACTGCAATATTAGAAACGCTTGCTTCAAAACCGATGGGAACGGATTAGAATTTTCGGGACCTCGCATATCCGCCATTTTGTCATTCACGACAATCGTATCGCACAAAGCAATTCTCACTTGGAAGCTTTACTGTATATTCCCGCGCGTTTAGTCTCAAGTGAAACAAAATCGATATTTTTCGTAAAACAACGTTTGATTTAAATACAAGATCGAGATTTAAGACGAAAAAGGTTACCTGTCCTCTTGCGATTCTTGGCCATTTTCTGCGGCGTCCCCGCCGCCGTTCTCTGCTTCGCCGTTCTGCTCGAAGTTTTGATCGGCTATATCTTCGCTGAAGTCCTTGTTCTCCTGATCGGCCATAGTTTATAATACTTTGTTTTTATTTTTCTAATGAGACACTGAAAACACAATTATAAATCGCGTTTTAACGAATAATTAAATACACTACACGAGCTAACACACTCTCACGTCCGTACTGATCGGCCGCCGAATAGAGAAGGGAGAGGTACGACTTGCGCTCAGTTTGACTCAGGAGATTCCGCGCAAAGCATCATGGAATCTCTTTTACTTCCCCTCTAAAAGGTCTGTGAGCCAATCAGATTTCATCACGCAGTACCGTAACTTTAACATTTTATGCCTGGTCAGTTTACAATTTCTAAAAACATTTTCATTATTTACAGTATATTTTACACAGCAGAAAAAGAAAGGGTGTATAGTTTTTGTTACTTCATAATTTATATGTAATTACTCTCTAATATTTAATTTCTTGAATTTGAGTACAATAAAATGAAATCCAATAAATTTTTGAAAATCGTAAGTGAATTGATTTCAACACTTAAATAATATAGTTAACATTAAGAGATTTGTGTTGCATTTTTTTTTGTAGTCTACTGAAATTCATAGAATAGAATACTACATTAATTAGTTCATAGTGTTTTGTTTTAAGCCTCGATTTATATAAAATAACCTAATTTTCAAGAAAGCAATGAATTGCCAACATTTCAAAGCATTGTTACGCCCCTATTACACCAATCGATGTTGCCGAGTATTCCAGTGATGCTAAGGGGGAATAGTAGATATCTTGGTATGCATACGAAAATTGTAGTCTGGCGTGGGGAATGGAGCGAAAACGAAGGGCCAATAAGATTCGTTGTAAATGCTGAGTAATGCATGTGAGCCAATAGGAATCCGCTAAAGAATCGACTCCATTCGGTGATATCGCTACCCAGAATTCTATGCGTGTAATATCTAAGAAAAATCAATAAAATATTTCTCCTAAATTTACTTTGGTATAATTATTTCGTTGTCTTATGTCGTTATAATTTTATTTTTATTGTTTGATTATCATTAATGATTTCAATATTAAAGCTGAAAAAAGAATTCGATTTTTATGTTAATACTCAATAAAAGCGGGAAACGCTTACCGTTGACTCAACGTTTCATTGTAAACGTGGTAAGGGACGCTAGTAGTTGGCGCTAGCATCAGTATAGATGTCGCTGAATTTGTAAAGAAAACTTCTAAAATATATATGTAGCAATGATGATCCTGTATTTTGAACCCAAATTTATTACTTTATAAAATTTTACCTTGATCTTAATAAAATATTCTCTCATTTTCAGAATATAATAATTCAGGCATATTTTAAACACTTTGTATGCTTCTGTCCATTGCTGTAATTATAAAAAGAAATTGTTATTAATTATTACTATTAGTTTCTCTTAAATTAATTAACGATCTACTGATTTATTCATAAAGTTGTATACTGTAATAATTAATATCACATTTGATAGTTATAAACATTTAACTGATTATAAAGTTTTATAAAACATTTAATGATTATAAACATTTTATGATTGTGTGAAAATGTTACGTTTGTTTTTTGTTTATTAACCGATATACAGTTTATGATTTGTGAAATTTATAGATGTTTATAGAGTCAAATTTTTGTAATACTTAACGTTTTACTTTTTAGTTGATCAAATGCCTGAGGAACGAAAGGTAAAGGTGTTCCTGCGATATTTTCTACCTATTTCAATTTCAGACGGTTTCTCACATTCAACATGTTTTACCCATAGATTTTGAGGCTACAAGATGTTTGGCGCACTTGTAATAAAATACGAGCGGCAATATTTCGCGTGGGTTTTAATTTATGGGATTTTTATAAATCGCTAGATCCTAATAATAATTGTTTAATATCAGGTATAATAATATAATTTGTTATTGTTTTAATTTCTTCTTTATGTTAATTCTATTCGTTCATATTTATAAACTTGTATTTTTATATAACATTTTTAATTATTTTCCTCGATCGGGTCACATTTTCAATGTTAATCTCATATTTTTTAATTCATTTATCATTTATAATTCTACATTAGGTCTTAGTAAACCGTTAATATTTACACATTTTATGTTTAATAAATATTTCAAGCTTAAATCATGAATTATATAATATTAATATCTAGAATCGAAGTTTATTTCGGTATTGGCTGGACCGCTAAAGGATCAAATTGGATTATCCGACAAAGAAATTTGCGACTTAGCTGATTATTTTCGTGTTCAGGATGGTCGAATATTTTATACACAGTTCTGTGAAATTATTCACGATTGTGGTATGATATTTATCAACTATTTATTAATAAGTCTTTAAATAAATCTTAAATTACGATATAAATTTTTTACCGATATCACAATCATTGTTACTGTAATATTTTGTAGTTTTATTATAATATATATAAAATTATTATATACATTATATATTTAATTATTTTTTTCTTCGTTTTTTTCTCTTTATAATTTCAAAATACGTATTATATGATAAATGAAGAAAAGTGAAGTAAATTGAAGTTTAACAAATTTTGTACAAGACTACAGCGTTTCCGTGTATTGAGAATTATAAAGAATACATTTCAAAAATTGCTGCTAGCACGACTGAAAAGGAAAAAGTTCTCTTTTGTCCGACATACCTGTTCCGGTACCGTTAAGTGTACTCATTGTTAGGACAAATTTCGTTTCCCCTATGAAATACGTCTCTTTGACCACTGTCGCTACACATAAATTTTAACGAGATATTAATACGAAGTGTAATAAAATTCGTATATATAGCATTGCCTCGTATTTTCTAGTTCCTGAATTTGATAAAAATAAGCCGCTTATAACTGGTTTGGAATGGGAAGATCCAGAACATATAAATCGTTTAAGCCCATGGGAATATCGACGATTATGTCTTATTCTTACTCAAATTGCTGTTCTTGTAAACAAAAGGAGGCTTGTATTGAGGCCTTATTTTCAAGACTATGAATTGGTGTGTGCCTGTAAAAACTGCTAGCTTGTTTTCTCATTTTTAAAATAGCATTAATTATTTCTTATTTCTTGGTTAAAATAATATTTAATATACTTTGCAATTTTATTAAAAAGTTTCGATATATTCTCCTTTTTTTAGATCGCCAAAAATATCGGAACCGTAACATTTACACATTTTGGACGAATTTTAAAATTCCTAGGCATTGTGCTTGCCTCCGAAGAATTTTGTTTGCTTGTAAAAAGGTTTGCAAAAGACTCTTATACGATTAACTACGTGGCTTTCCTGAAGGCCATTGACGAAATTCAATCTCACTTTGACAAACACGGAATGCTGGCTCTTGGTGGAGTAATACTTTTGTCCTGCATACATTACAAATAAATGTTTTTAGTTGATTTATTACACAGTAATACAAGTTGATCTATTTTAATATTTATGTAAACTAGTAATAGTTGATTACAGCTATAATTAGTAATTAACTTTCAAGTAAAACCACGATAAATATTAAATATTTCCTTTTAATTTATTTAAAAGGAATTACTTGATCAATTTCCTGGTCGAATCATTACGGCTGAATTACCGAAACTGCCAAGACCGGAAATTGGTACACTCATACCAAGCAAAGTATTCGGGAAACAATCAGTATTTCATCCGGTGATGAATGAGCCAAAAAGTGCAATGCCTTTGATGGAAGTCATTCAACGTATTCAAAGACACATTTTTGAAAATCGTATACGTATTTCTGATATTTTTAAGGTAATATAAAACTTTTTTCTTACACCATAAGTATTTCTTAATAATTTAATTTAGATTCATTTACCTTTTCTTCATAGAACAATACTATAAACAACAGTACACCTATCCCCCAATTTACATGGCACTTTTTTTACACGATTTCGCTTTCATACGGTTTTCAAAATGACTGATTTTCAAAAATGAAAACTGTTAAAAACAAAAATTTATACTATACATATATTTGTACAGTAATTTTTTAGTACCTTTCGTTTGTTAACACTGGCATTAAACCTAAAAAGGGAATCTCCCCTCCCACTTTTTTTTATATACGTTGTTGAAGAAACTGGATTGCGGAGAAACGGTGATAGAAAAACTGTGCAAATAATTTTTAAAAGGAAAAGTCTTATTGTTACAAAAGAAGGAAACAATTTATTTAATATTTAACTCATTTTATTTTTATTTTACACTGAAATAAATGAATCTAATTAAATAACTGACTAAATTATGTGTATTTTTTTTCGATTTACACGGTTTTTCATACAAATAATGAAAAATTTACACGGTATTCTGAGGACTATTCGTGTAGAACATGTACTTGATAGAATACATGTACTCGTGTAGAACATTTATTTTATAGACAAATAGAAATAATAAGTAAAAAAACTAACATATTACAATTATTAACAGAGTTTTGATCCTATGAACGCGGGGAAAGTGACAATTTCTCAATTTAAGAGAGGATTGGATAGTCTTCAGATTTCTAGCTTAGGACATCTTTATCTTGCGGAAACGGAAATCGATGGGCTTGTCATGCTTTATAAAGATCCAAATGATCCAGACCGTATGTGTTGGCGTACGTTTGAAGATGATATTGATAAAGGTATTCTTTTTTTTAAATCACAATACATGTTTTTTCATAGTTTGCTTTATGATTCATGTTTTTTGTTACATAAATATTTTACACACAATTTCAATTTCTATTATAGTATTTACTGTAAAGGAACTTGAGAAATTGTCAAATTTGAGAGTTGAAACACCACCAAGAGAAATAGCGGAACTGAGTCGAAAAGGAGCAACAAATTGGCAATGCGAACAGAAAAGTATAAGGGATCTTTGCGAAGAAACATTATTAAAAATTCGACACCGAGTAGAGGAGAGAAGAATTTTATTAAAACAATTTTTTAAGGATTATGATAGGTATATTGTTCTTGAGTCTCGTTTTAACTTCATAACATTGTACATTCTCGTAGAATCTTTGAATTATGACTCTTTTTCTTCCTGTTTCGTATTATTTTCTAGACACAATAAAGGTCATGTATCGCGTTCGCAACTACGCCAAGTTTTACAGACCGCGGCAGTGTTGCTCTCTGAAGAAGAGGAATTTGCATTAGAGCAAAGGTATAAGAATGATTTAGGTTTTAATTATAATGGATTTTTGATGGAATTAGAGGCACGGAAAATCGAAGAACCCTTGTACAACTCTGTATTGCAAGAGAAGAAAAAGATTAATGCTGAGAAACCTACACCGGAAGCTACAGCTGACGAAACAAACATTGTTTTAATTTTAGCGAAAATCAAAGCTAAAGTTGTACGCGAAAGAGTGAGGGTAAAGTGGAGGACGATTATTTTTACATTTTTCCTTATACCGCAATTTCTTTATTTGTTTCTTTTACACGCAGGTTATCGAATTTATGCGCCAATACGATGTTCATAATGAACAAGTTATAAAAAGAACGGAATTTATACGAGGACTGGATCAACTACGATGTAATTTAACATGCGCAGAAATGGAAACAATTGTGAAAGTTTTTCAAGCACCTTTAAGGTACAAAAATATATGAAATTTTTCTTTTTAGTTTTAAAGAACAAATTTGATTTTTCTATCAGCTGAATTAACTTAATACTTTCTAATGCGATATGCAAAATTGTCTTACGTTGATATTGTTAAATATGTATTATTCTATTGCACGAAGATTGAAAAAAGATATTTTCATTCTCAACATGTTCTTCAACAATTTTGACCAGCTCGTTTTTATCTTTACGGTTACATTTATGTTAAACTTATAGTTTAACAGCGAAGTCAGCATCAATAATATTTAATCAGGTCAATTATTTTTATATAAAGTGAAAAATATTCCGAACTTTTTAATTTATTATTTTATGTTGAAGGTCAAATTACGTTAATTACGTCAAATTTGGAGAATTGATCGAAGAAGCTGTTGCTATGGGAAGTTTAGAGAGAGCCCCACTTTTAGTGCCTATACAACATGTGCCCCCGGAAGCTACTCCGAAAACATTCTTAAATTTCGATGAAAGGCACATGGTTACAACGGCAGTAGACAAGCTGAGCAGAGTGGTGCAACCAAATCTTGAGGAGTTATTTAAGGTTAACAAATATGAAAACGGTCTATTTATAGTTTCATATTTTGCTATTTTAAGATTGTTTAATAATTTCGTACTTGACGAATTTTTTTACCACCAGAAATACTATTACAGATACATTACTAAACATTTAACTTGTATAATATTGATAATTTTTCAAACGATGATTCCTTAATCTTGAAATGTTTATATTTTTGTATTTCTACAGAAAAATTTTTATATTACAGGATTATGATAAAGAAAATATCGGAACGGTTTCGAAAGAGTGTTTGATAAAAGCTCTATGTGTCAGGAATATGTTACAATTAATCAGTAATAGAGAATTGGATGTCATGCACAAATGCTTTGCCGTGGAAAAAGGTGGCCGCCTGGAAATTGATTATCGAGCTTTTCTGCGTGCTTTATATCTGATGCAAGAAAATAGGAAACATCTACATTTCTAACTTGTTTGAGCATTATAATAAAATGAACAAAAATCTGTTGCTGTATGTATATACAGAATGTACGATGAAAATCAAACAGGCTACGTTAAAATTTTTTAACGTAGATAAAATATTAAGTAATATAGTTGAACGATTTTAGGTATTCTAATTTTTCATTAACATTATTACTTTGCGTAACAAAACGTTTTTTTAAATAACGGTTTATGTTTTTTAGTATAAGTACGAATGTTCTATTAAAAAAAAGAAGATATTTTCGAATATTTTGATCTGTAAGGAGAAAACGTTTAAGACGCTTTACGCGTTATTTTTCCCTTGGGTTGCACCTGTCGTTTTGTCGGAATGGGATAATGGAACTGTACCCTATCGAATGTGATATAATACCATCGGTATTTTGCCTGGCGGTTATAAATGACGCATATTCTTCCTTTCCTTTAGACGTTTATTGTGAAAATCGTAAAACCTATTCGGTTAGCTTATTTATACATCTATGCTAATTTGTACGTCTGGTTATATTAATTTAAGATCAAAGGTCTTCCTCAGATTGTTTGACAGATATAAGAAACCGCGGATATTCTTTTCTCACAGTTGCGTTTTAGTGCTCCGTGTATTTGTGCAAATAAATATCAATAAGTTGCAATCGCTGAAAATCGTATTATTTGATTAAGAAAGAACACAGTTTTTTTTAGTTCAAATGAGGTCAGTATGAAATAACTTCATTAGTTTCTTTTAATAATAATTTTATTATAATCCCTCTTGAGATTTTGATATTTGGTAAATTTCAGTACTTAATAATGTAAAAAAATGTGTATTTCTTCTGTCTTAATATTCAGTGTTTATTAATATTAGTATCACAAACGGAGTATAGAATAGATCTACCATCCAATGCATTTCTTTGTCTACGTCATGAGAGCTCTAGAATCCCTTTATTACGTTTGTGTCACTTCCAACGTTACCGATTCAGCATTAGGAGTGGTTGGAATTAGAACTAAATGTAATCATGAAATTATGTGTAAAGTATTTCTACATGAATTTAGAATTCTGTCATTTGAACTCTCTACTTCTATATTTTATACTTCTTCATATATGTATAAAAGTAGGTACATTAGGTTGATGAAAAAGTTCTATCGTTTTATTGCTGAAAAAAAAAAATCAAAATTTTGTTTTGATGAAATATTTATTAATTTATCTGTGGTATAATATTTATTGTTACTTATATTGTCGCCTAAGTATCCAACAATTTATTTATCTTTTTCATGTAAAATTTCTCATTCTTACGTATCCATACGTAAGAATCAGCATTGTAACGATAAAATACTGTTCCTTTTATACTTGTTAAACTCTATTTGTATAATTACTCTAACGAGTTAATGAATGCTGTTTATTATTTTTTATTCTTTTTATCAAATTATTTTACACCAATTGGATCCAATTAACATCATTATAAACACTAGTTGGTCTGCAGGTATGCGTTTTACTGACAAGGCTAAAATTTTATAATCAAATTTTTTTTAATCACTTTTACATCATGCGTATAGATGCAGTAAATGTTCAGCTGCTTCCTGTTTCAGGTTTCACTGATCTTGCAGATGTACAAAAACACAATCCCAAAGAAACACTTAACCTAACCTAACCACGTTTTTTATAGTTCATACATATTTTGATAATTAAAATGCGTATGTAATTGAGCTTTTTGTCTTTTGTTCATTTTTTCCAAGGGATGGTAATTCTGAGCAGAGATTATTATGGCTGTTAATTTTTTCGATCCTGATATGTTTTGATCGTATAAAAAAATTGTAATCTTCAGATCTATTAATGATTTTCTTATTCTTTTACTCAGAAGAGATTGAACTTCGTAAATGACGACTTTTTAATACAGAAGGCTGTTTTTACTATTCGAAAATTATATTGATATGCTTGTTAAACTTAGTACTAGTCCGATTTATATCGTGTTTGGATTCATTTTCATCGGGAAAATCTCATAAAAATTATAAAAACTGAAATATTCGTCATTGGATCATGTATCGCAACCCGCACGTTACATGCTTGAAGTACTGTGTCTCGCTTACTCTCGCAACATCTGTTAATTTTTTTTTGCCGGTATGTGAAATTTTATTGTGGTGGGTTAAATATGTACAATGATTTTTAATGATAGTATGGTGAAATTGCTACAACAGTGACTATCACACAGCGATAAAAGTAATACAGTATCTCTTATAAAAAATATAGAATCTGTTTTTAACTCGTTATTTAAAACAAAAATTGAGATCTTCTCTATACTTCCACCCATATAGAAAGTATTTACAGTACATTACGTCTCCTTTCGTGTCATTCCAGTTTTGTATACAACATTTTTCCATATTATTACAAATAACAGGAATATTCCAGGTGGTCAAAGTTTCTGTCTCACCCGGTATAACATGAGTCATATTGGCGCGATGTGTCTGAGACGCGTACATTTTTGGTGTAAATTTTATTGGTTACCTATATGAGGTGAAATTGGGACACGTAAAAACTATCGGGTGCATTAGCAAGAAAACAAAATTATATGAACTGGAAAAGGTGCTAGAGACTGAGTTTTCTTCAATATTACGTGTCCAGGGTTTTGTCTTACATTTTAATGTTTATCAGTTGAAAGAAAGGGATACAATAACGGGACCTGACCTGGTGTAGATAACGAAACAGTGGGCGTAAAGCTGCTTAAACGTTGCTAATTTACACAAGCGAACGGTATTTGCTATAGAAATATGGTCGTACTGTGTTCATTAAAGTCGAAAGCTGATCGAAAGGTCATGTCGTTCTGCTCAATTGTACAATGTCCGGGTAAAGCTGGCCTGGGAAAAGCCTAGGATGAGCTGATCCTTAGCAATTTTCATTATCTTTATTTTTTTGAGAACAAAATGCCAGAGGAAATTTTGATTTACCCTCGAAACCTATTGTTAAAATGTTTCACATTTAATCTGGAACACCCTGTATATTTTTTGGCCGTTAAAGATCAGTCTGTAAGACAAGGCTGACGAACTTTTCCACCGAGAACCATACAAGCCCCACTAAATATCCGTTCGCCGGTTCCCCCACTAATCAGCTAGCTAGCTTCAACTCAACGTATAGTCGCCGTAGAAATATGTATAGTATAGTCGTAAATTAATGCATCGAGTGGAGGTATGTATATGGTTGACGCCATGGCATTCAAGGCTTCACACGGCTTGCGTTGTAGGGTTCCAAGCAATAAAACGGGAAAGATTGTCGGCTAATTGTAGTTCGTTTACTATCTGGATATAATATTTAGAATATTTGAAAGAATGTTAAGTTTTCGTAGGCTGTTATTAGCAATATATTGCAAGGGAAAAACTGATTTCAAATTGACATAGACAACACTCGACTGCTTTGTTCTTACTTTGTTGCTTAAAACTCTGTTTCGACGTTTAGATATGGGTATTTTATTACACAACTGGTTTTACAATATAAAGACGTAATTATAAATGTTTGAATAAAGCATTGTTTGAATTACAACCGTAAACGTACAGGTTGAACGCATTAGTTAAAATTGTCGAAATATTATTTTTTGGGATATATTGAATACACATATCTGTATTTATAATGAAATTCTGCATCTGACAAGATTTAAATAGTTTAAAATAAAGATGGTGGGAATGTTCTTTCATTTAACAAATTTTTAACAATTTCATTGTACAGTTTAATATAATTTAATACAAGAATATTTATATACTATATACTAATAATATTATAACATGTTATGAATAATTAAAAATAGTTTGAATGATCTTGTATTTGGATTTATTTTCGTAAAAAGATTTTTACCAATTTATCAATACTATTTTTATTAAAATGAAGTCAAACACTTCAGAACGCAAATTTTGGTTAATGAATAATTTCTGTTGTGATATGACTATTCTATATATCGTTTATGATTGTATCATTTGTATCGTTACAGCAGAAGTGCAAGATAGACTTTGGATCTTATAGGACTTCCTGTCACATGTTCTGAAATATGACCCGAAAATATGACCGGCAAAACATTATTGGTTTTCTTGCGCCCTCTATGATATAACGTTGTGAGTTTGAGAATCATATTCAGTCCATCCACAAAGTCGATAAAGAAACACCTGCTGTACAGGTTTTACTAAATATTTTTGTATCAACATTGTTTCTTTGAATTGAAAATGTTTTTAGGCTGTCATTTTAAGCACTTAACATATTAGCAACTCTCATATATCTATATATTTAACGTCATTTTAAGAATACATAGCTCCTTTCCGCTAGCATATTTTAACCACAAAGTACAGAATTGATATATCATTTTATGAGACTTCGTGTTTCGCATTCTGAAATACCGATCGTGCAACAAATCGGAAGTTTTGTTATACCATTTGCGATTTAGTGTAGTGAATTTAAAACTGGTTAGATATGCAATCTAACCACAAAAGATGGTAAAATCTATAAATGCAAAATATTTCTTTGTTACATCCGCAAATAAAGTTACATTTATTAAAGTGTGTAATTAGAATTGTTCCGAAAGCAGTACAATATGCGTACAGGATGATTATTAATTAATGAAAAATTACGTTTTCATATTTGCTATCGCAATATAAGAAAATTATCAATTTGCGAAATTTTATTGATGAAAATGAGTTTTAATGTGATATTATTATAACTATTTTTAATTACACATATTGCCATTGTAAAATTTATTGTTTTGTTACGTCACGTGGTCATCTCGCAAAGAAAAAAAAATAACTAGATCAGCTACTATTTCACCCACACAAACGTATTTCGCAACTGATAAGGATTTTTTTTAGTCTATACAAAAAGGATTTCGTGTCGGTTTCTCTGCTTCGCACAAAATGGGCAAAGATAGTAAAACTCTTACCTTATGCTGTTTTCATTAAGCACGCATTTGCTAGACCCTCAGGTTGTAGCATAGACAAAATTTTGTTTTTGCCCTTGTGTTCGTACATTGCATAAATAATACTTTGGCAAAGTGTGATTTGTATATTGTGGCCGAAAAATAGAAATGTCAACAGGTTTTGGATAATAGAATTGATGTGTGATTTAGAAATGCTAAAGGTTAAGTAAGTTAAATTCAGTTTATCAATGATCTTAGAGTCTGTGATCATATATCAGGATTGATTGCGCATGATTAGTGTGTCACTATCGGCGGAGTATATGTGGTAGTAGGAATTGATTTTATTAACTTTACGTTACTTCACGATACTCCGGGAATTTATCATCGTTATTTGGTCCATTAGCGAGTTTTGTAAGATCACAGACAAAATGTAGAGTAGATCATTCATCCGATATAGTTTTTTATCACTTGCTTTTTGAGTTCTGGAACCCCGTTGCCATGTTCATGTCACATCCTACTATATCGATTGGGACTGGTATTATATCACTGCATCATTATTGATGTGGATTAAAATCCAGAATACTGAAAATCGTTTACAATTATTAAGTCACGAACAAAATCTACAACACAGATGCCCCTAAATTGTTTAAATATTGTTTACTCAGTTGTTATAAAAAATGTTACATATAAAGTACTAAGTAGATAGAAAGAAAATTCTCTTGACGAGTAACTACAACAAAGTAATACCTCCAATCCTAGATTCACAAAATGATTCACAAGATGATTATCTGATGATAATTTATGCTACTGCTTACTGCATTTGTACAATAACTTGGAAAAATCAAATTTTTTCTTTTTCTTTTATCTAAATCAGGAATTATTTTATTAAACCGTTAGTGCTGTAATTATACAGGTATTATTCTGCAATAAAAGATTCGGTGACAAGTCCTGAAAATATATAGCTGACAATAATCCAGCATTTACAATTAAATTAATTAACTTAATGTACACTTATTATTCTTAATTATTATATGCATGAAATATGTAGACAACATGTCTATAAAATATGTTTTATTTGTATAGAAAAATACTACATGCTATTTTTATATTTGCCTGCTCTAAATGATAGACCATGAAAAATGAATATTGTATTACTCTTTTCATATAATCGTAGAAGACACTTGTAGAAATGTGTTTCTGTGTGAAAACAAATAATTGTTTAACTGTTGATAACAATTTTATCTAATGTGTTAATATAAATCAGTTTTCTTTTGTCGTAAGAATAACTATATAAATAGTCATTGAATTGAGTATTTATTATTACTTAATTACATTTTGTAATAAAATCAGTTTTCATACACATTTCATTTGAAAGCTAAAATGTATGTATGATATATTAAATTGTTAAAATAATTAAAATAATTATGAAATAATTACATACATCTGTATAAATTTGTAAATAATCATTAGAAAAGCAATATCAAGACTCTCTTGATGTCTTTCTCATTACTTCAATATAGCAACAACGTAAGCAATGAAGAAACTTTTTGTTTATTTTAGAGTATTTTTTGTCTACTGTTACAAGTAAATAAATAACATTTTCTTGTATATTCTATGATAGGAAACAAATTTAGAAATGAAAAGCAACATAATTGTAGAGGAACTACACACATATATTACTTTTTATTATTGTTTCAGAATTTTTGTTTTTATTGTAATAGTTTAATGCAGATTATATCATTTATTTCATTCACAATATGTAATTTATGGTTCAAATGTATTTGTGTAAGTGATAATAGCAGTAACAGATAATAGAATCATACCTATTTTTTACACCCTTATTACAACAGCTTGCAATTTAATACTAAAACTTTTGCTTAGCTTCGATTATCCATATTATCATTCATAAAGTAATTATAACGATATAGCAGAACGTATAGTGTAAGTATTATTGTAATTTAATCAAATGGTATAACTTACAGTTATCCATAAAATTATGGTTGCATAATGTTCCTACAAAAATTTATCTGCATATGTACCTATTTTATACAATACAAACTGGAACAACAAAATATTATGAGCAAAAATCATGATTTTTCAAAACCTCTTTCCTGTCAAATATTCATATTATTAATTAAGTAAATTCTTTCTTTTAATCGAAAATACCAAATGCGACAGTAACATCAATGAGTTTTTGCTTAAACTATCGTTACTACAAAGGATAGTGTACTAACAATAAGATCATTTATATAATTGAGTATAAATCAACAATTTCGTCGTAAAAATAAAAATTCCAAGATTTTACAACAAATTCGATGATTTTCTACAGTATATTTGACAGTTTAGAACACCCATGGTAATTCGCAATAATTATGGAGTGAATTTTTAATGATATACATTAATAAAAAGTAATTTTTCAAAATTCTGTTGTTTTGAGAACATCGTCACGCCATCTAGTAGGAAGAAATAGTACCAAACTTGGTTTAGGTATATGTGGCACCATTCAATGGTACACATAACGCTATCTAGCGCAAAGGTGTTAATACTAAACTCCAGACATCAATTCTTGATATAACCTTCTGCGTAGTATATATTTTCTACCGCTAGTTAGCACTACATGCAGTAGCAAGCATGCGGCACCTTCTTGTGATTGTTTGCTGATACTACACGAATAAGTGTAAATAAGGAAGTTTTCTGTAATTAGTCATATGTACTGTTAAGAACGTGGGACCCTCTTGTAGTAGTCTAGTGATACTACGTGTTGAGAGTTGATTTTTGAAATCTAGTAATGGCACCTCTGCATTAAATGGCGTAATCTATGCTACCGAATTTTGCATACGTGGTTGATTCCCTATCTCACTGCTAGATGGTGCCACCACGGCCTTAGAATGATAGTATTTAAAAAAATTTCTGTTTATCAGCGTACGGCGACGCAAATTCATTTAATAAATATTGCAAATTACTTTAGACGTTCTAAACTGTCAAATGCACTGTTGAAAGTTAGTGAATTTGTTTTAAAACCTCAGAATTCTAATTTTCATTCTATGCAGTTGTTGAATAGTTTATACTTAATTATACGTATGATCTCAAGTTACTCAAATTGTCAAATCAAATTGTGAATATTTTCAACAAAGGTATATAATAGAAAACTTTAGTTATTTTAGTTATGTTCCTATATAATGAAAGTAAGAAATTGAAGTAAAGTAAAAGTATTTTCATATATCAAGGCAAAATTTGGTGAATTTCGTAGTAAAACTGCAGCGACTGGTGCATTTGAAAATACAAAACAATTGCACTGCACGGTAACAGAGCTTATTAAAAAATGCAAAATTTTTCTATTACAATCTTTTCCTATTTTCAATAGGAAGAGAGTTATGGTAATTTGCTAGACTTACCCCGTATAAATTACTCTATCTTATTTGATCCATAGACTAATTATATATGTATATACATATATACAGGGTATTCCACTAACTTTGTGATAAGGCGATATTTCCGTTATTTCTTATACCAAGTCGAGGGGACAACTATTATCGTGGGAATAACTTTTCAACTATATACTTTTGTTATTGTGACGTGGCGAAACCAATGTCATAATCTACACATGACCTTGAATACCAAAAATTTATAAATTTTTGAGGCTTGATACGAATAATGAAATAATTACAACAGGGAATATATATATATATATATATATATATATATATATATATATATATATATATATATATATATATATATATATATTATATTCATTTATTTGCAAATTATATTCATTATCTCAGTTATGTATAGTGACTCTAATTAATATTCGAACACCCTTTAAGACAGAATAACTTCTACAAAATTATGTCAAACGACTTGAGTTTTTTGTTTTGTTTTGAGAAGTTGGAAGGGTTAGTGTATTAGATAACGTGTAAAAACATTTTTGAAAAAATTACAGTTGATCCAAATCGCAAGAAAAGCATAGAATCGTTTTTTATACTTTTACCTGTCTGTAATGAAAATTTATAAAAATATGTTTTGTAGATTTATGTTAGTTATACACAAGTTGAAAATTTCATTGTAATTGGTCGATGCAGAAACAAACAATAGGTATTGTCGTACGTAAAAATCTAGATTTACTCCAAAAAAACTTTCATTTTCATCATTTTTAACCGTTTGCCGGTCATACCACGCTATTTTTTTTTTAATTTCTATCATAAACTCAAGTGAGAAGCTTATAAAAGTAGACCTTCACTATTTTCATCGCAATTTTGACCAATTGCAATAGTTTCAAAAATTTCTTTTTATGTCACCTAGTAAACTAATCCTTTTAACTTATAAAAAAAAAAGTTGCCATTTGATTCAATTTAAATACAGTTATATTGTTTTAAATGGTGCTCGAATATTAATAGGAGTCACTGTATAATTTAATGATGATCAGTTTGTTTTCATTTTATAAATAATAATTGTATACCAACACGAAGATCTTAAAGTATCATAGTTAAAGTTCATTAAATAGAGTTTCTACTTTATTATCAAAGGACGCCGCACTGATTCTGTTGCTCGTACAAAAATCCCGGTTCTTCTATTATTTCAAATATTTTTCCTCGTCACGGTGGCTACTGTTCGATGTGTTAAAATTCACGTCGCATACACGGAGGACGTGGAGGTAATTAAGTGGAGAAGCAAGATCCTCGAGGTTGTGCAAAAGACGTGGAGGTCACGGCTCGTGACCTACTTTATCCATCGACAACTCCTTCTTTCCTGAAGAACATCTTGTTCTTCCCTCGTTGAACGTAGCAAACGTAGGCAGCCCTCGGACCGCAGAAATATTGCCTTAGAAAAATCGTGTCGAGCACTAATCGGACATCTTTCAGATCACTCATTGGACGTGTTGATTATTAAGAATCACGCGTTATATCCTATCAGTTTCCAGGATTCAAAGTTGTAGTGGCGAAATGAATCTCACTGAACTACTATATATAAAAATGTATACGTATGTACGTTTGGTAGTAAAGGTTGCTTAAACTTTTTTAAGAATGCGCAACTTTTAAGATAATACAGTGAGTGATCAAATTATTACGGTCAAATGAAAATATTACATATTTTTTTGTTCACGGTGGTAATTATGATTTTGATAGTAAAATACACATTTGTTTCTCCTTTTTTTATTCTGGATATATTTAATGCTGGAAAATAGAAAGTTCGTCAATTTACATCATTCCACAGTATTGGTCTAAATTTATTTAATAAACTTAATTTTGGGGACGATTTTTATTTCTTCGTTTTGGACAATTGTAAAAAAATAAAAAAAGAAAACGTTTCATGAATACTGGTAATTATCATTTAGGATATTTAAGCACCCATCAAACGTGCAAGTAACTTTAAATAATAAACTAATATTTCATACCACTTACACAAGTGAAAGTGATGTGTTTGGTAAAATGTGTAATAAAGTAAAAATATATTAAACATCATAATTTTTTTTTTTTTAAGCATACTAACGATCAAAACAGACAAAATGCAATGATACACCGCAAAATAAAATTCATAAATACATCAAGCATATCTATTTTTTCCTTTTTGTGAAACGGAGAGATCACCTCGATTAGTTGGTAAAGTGTTAACATACAGATAGACAATTTTACTATATCCAGTTTATATAGCTGAGAAACAATTCCAGTTTTAGCCTGGCAATATCACCGGATATGAATCCAATAAAAAAAAGCTCATTGAAATTATTAAAAAGGCAAATTGTATCAAAAGATGATAATTAGACAGAAGATCTTTATGCAGTTATGACATATCAAAATATGTAAGATATATTCAAAATATATTTAGGACATATACAAAATATAAGAAAAATATGTGAATTATTTTATTATTATTATTTGTTATGTATTATAATTTGCATTACAATATAATCATTAAATATTATAGACAGTGATAAATATTATAAACAGTGATTATAATCTTTTCCATGCTTCCCAAGTTGTTGTATTTTATTCAAAAAATTAATCTGTACGCTGGAAATGTTCATTCAATGTTACCGGATGTGGCGGGTGCATATTTGTACTTTTTCCAATATCTGTGACTCAATTCTGTTTAGTTCATCAGTAACTATACCTTTCGAGGCATTGTTAATTTTGTGTAATTTATGAAGATCTGAATTTTCTCGAAGTATATTTTACATTTCATTTTTATTTTTTCACCACTTACACCGGACACAAGTTCAAAATTTTTATTCGTATCGACGAATTCAACATGTCTTAGCAAGATAGATACAGGCAAATTATAGTCTGATTATTAAAATGTGTGAAATGTGCAAAATTCATGCAATACGCATACAACATGGATTATGTGAAACATGGTTTTATGCAAATTATGCAAAATAAAAAGATTACATTCCTAGAATTACCTAAAAACAAAACACATTTCTGTCCAATTTTTATTCATTTATTTATTTCTTGTGAAAGTATAAAGTGTGTTTTCATAAACATCCGCTGTTCATTGATACTAATAAATAGCAATTGATTGAGAAAGTTTTGTATCGACTTGGTATCGTAACACAGAAACAAAAGAAGAAGATTGTAGAAAAAATAGTGAATGTATAACAGAAATGTATTCACACAATTATATAAATACGAAGAAATATGTTTTAAACAATTTTAAATAATTTGTAAAAGTTTAAAAATTTTTCTTGTATATTATAAAAACATAGCAATACCATTTTCAATAAAAACAGATTTTATTTTAAGTAGATTTTCAATGCCATTCTTATTAAAACTTCAAATAAGTGATACAAAATTTCAAAGTAATTACAATTATTCGATTAATCACAGTAAGCATGAGAGTTTATAAAAAGTGATAACATTTCCGGAGGAATGTTATTACACCGACAAAGTGTTAACCTCACTTTTCATTTTTTCATTAATTAATTAATATATAAACGTATCATTAATACTTTCAACTCTCTTTGATGAGAACTTACAAGAAAGTTTAATGTTTCTCCGGATAGTCGGTCCCTCTAGTGGCGGAAAGCAAAAGATATCGCCACAAATGTGTCATTTAAATTCATTTATCGAAATACATATATCTCCTTTAGAATACCGTGTAAATCGAAATTATGGCTTTTTGTACGAAAAACCGTGTAAACTGAAAAAAAACAAAATGCGCATAATTTAGTTAGTTATTTAATTAAATTCATTTATTTCAACATAAAATAAAAGTAAAATATGAATGAAAAACAAAATATATCAGTCCATTCTTGAAATAACAAATATATGTATAAAGCTATATGTAATTTCATTTTATAGAACCTAAAAATACAAAATTCATAAAAAATTATTTCAATATTTTAATTACTATCATCATTATCGTAGATTATACATTATGCACAAAAAAGGAGGAATTTCCTTTATTAGGTTAAATGCCAGTGTTAACAAGGGAATGGTATTAAAGATGATTGCATAAATATGTGTGTAGCAAAAATGTTGTGTTTCTAACAATTTTTATATTTGGAAATCCGTTATTTCGAAGTACCGTGTAAATCAGTTGATAGGTGTATTTGCATTAATAAACTGGAATATCTACGAAACTATTTGGTAAATTTTTGATATTGTAATTAATTTTTTAATTATTTATATTAAATAATGATATTGTAATTAACGTAAAACGTAGTTACCGATGTAATTCACAATCTCGACTTTAATTTTCAAACTAATTTAATTTACATTTACGTTCTCTACCTTGCTTTCAGAGTTCGAGGATTTCAAATGAAATTGATCTTTGCACTTCATTGCATTTGCTTAATTACCACTTTTGCCGATGCTGGACCGCCATTGCCTCAACCTGGTGACCCTCAAAATAATCTCACGAAAAATTGTCAGATACCAAAATGTCCAGAGACTGAAGAAATAGTTGCTTTGCCTTATCCCCTCGATTGTTTGCAATATGTTGAATGCAAAGGATCACAAGTTCATATTTTACCTTGTCCACCCGATGAAGTTTTTGACAAGGTAAGATTACAAATTTTGCTTTCAATTATTTGAAATGTAGGTACGTAAATTATTTTAATATTTTTATCTTAAAATATTTTATATAAATTATAAGTGTCAATCGTTTATTATTTTGTTTAATAATATAACTGTTTATTATATAAATTATAAGTGTCAACTATTTATTGATTCAGTATATACAAATTTAACGCATAAAAGTGTGATGAAATTTCTATAAGAACAGTGGTTTAAATTTGTTTCCAAGAACTAAATTCGCGATTTGGTACTGGTAATATCGCCTTTGTTTTTAATTACTTCGTATATTCTGTTTTTCATACCATTAACTACTTTTTGCAATGTTATTTTTTCGATTTTTTCTATTCATATCTTATTCTCTAATTTTTTAATGTTGTTGTATTGTTTCCCACTTTAAATATTGTACGTAGTAAACTTCCCTACAAATTCTCTATTGAGTTCAGAGCGAGGGAACGTGATGGCCACTTTATAAGTGGCAAATTTTTTTAATGAAACTACTCGAGTTTTCTTAGCCTAACATTGTCTTGCTGAAAATCATGTTGTCTTTGTGTTTTTTTCAATAAAACAAATTAAAATTTCTTTTTTAAAGATTAATATATTTATCTGCGTTGATTCTCGTAGAAATTTTACACATTGATGTCTTAGAATTATAGTTATATGCTGTCCAAAACCATTGAAGTTCCACCGCCGAAATTTCTACTCATGCTTGCAGCTTTATCTGTAGGTAAATTATGTCAACAGTATTTAAATCCATCCGGACCGTCTAAATTAAACCTTTTTTTTGTCGGAAAATATTACAATTTTCCATTTTGCGTCCCGTGTCATGTAATTTTTCGCAAATTCTGGTCTTGCGTTTTTGTTTCCTTGTGTAAGAGGCGGTTTCATTAACTTTTTAGTTGATTTTAACCGTGTATCTTTATGTAATACCTGCTATACACACCTTGTTGTTATAGGTAGCTGAAAAACTTTCTTTACTTCACTAGCAGTTATATCATTATTTGTTATTTCTTTAAAAATACGAGAATGATCTCGTTCTGTCAATTTCATATTGCTATTAGTGGTTTTGCCATATAGTGGTTTTTGCCATATTCTTCATTTAATTTTAGAAAATCCTGTACACAAGTACTAAATTCATTTATCTTCTGTGCTATTTCTCGAATAGGAAACCCTACATCGCAATATGCCTCTATTTTTATTTTTTCTTCTGAACTTAAAACTTTTCCTCGCGGCATTGTTCAATATCACTATACTTGTATGAATACTATAAAATGTTGTATTTCACTTTCAATATTCACTCCGACTGAGATATGGTTAACGTTTCTTCTATGTATGATGTAGCAGAACTAAGGAAAACTGACTACTCTTATAGAAATTTTGCCCTTATTTCGGCCAGCATAATAATATTTTCATGTATAAAGTGACAACACGCGAGTTTGCTTACATTCGCTGTTTCATAGTAATGTTACTGTGGCTTTCAAAACATTTTCTCACACCAGTTACGTATATTTACGAAATTAATGAAGTTTTCGCAGTGTTAAGTTTAATTTAAGTGTAAAGTAAAAAGGGCGAAATATTACTTGAGGATTATAAGTGTTATTATTTTATGAGTGTTAAAGAAAGAAGTTTATCAACCGATTTTAGAAACAATTTTGAAGCTGAAATGATATATGATAATTGTATTATTGATCGAAATTTACAATCTAGAGAACCTACAATTACTGTACGTTTACATACCATTTTATTTAAGTAAATGCATTTTTACTTCAAAAAGAATTCCTCAAAATTAATTCACACTTCTAATAATAACAACTAAGCGGTGCAATGATTTATGCAACAACGTATATCACGAGTCGAAAAAATCGTAAATCGTATCCTGAAATACAACAACCCTTTTACAATCTACGACAAGAATATCACGTGCGGCACGAGGCACTAAGAGCCACAAACTCGAAGCACCCCTGATACCCGTGGAACCCGTTTCCACCGTATTCAGTTACGACGTTCCAAAGTGCACGTGTCTATTGTCGTCTGATGCTTCACCTGACACGTGGCAATTTTCGTTTCCCTAATTCATATGACGTGGATTGCTTGACTTTTTGATGTGACACTTGACGGAGGATGTAACCTCACTTGAACCCTTTTCGTTTAACAACGTCAGCTGTTTTCTCCTTTTTTAATTAGTATATACGATTAAACGTTTAGTGAAAGATTGTCAGAAAATATTGTAAAAGTTTATGATACAATAACTTACGAAAGTATTCGAAACCTCTTTAAAACAGAATAATTTTTTAAAAACTGGACCAAGCGATTTGAGTTTTGTTTTTAGAAGTTACAAGTACTACTTTACTGAATAAGGTGTACAACATTTTTTTGAAAATGTTACAATTGGTCCGAATAGTGAAAAAAATTAGTGAAAGTCGCTTTTGCAACTTTTTCATCTGAGCCCGCAATAAAAATTTTAATAGTACGTTTTGTACATACATAGTGAAAATTCTATCTAAATTGGTCGCTGTAGAAACAAACGATAGACATTGAAAGATGTAAGAATTTTTAGATCTATTGCATTTGCAGCGTTGAATTCATAAGAAACTTTGATTTTGGCTATTTTTAACCACTTGCAGCCTATAACAGCGTTAACCGATTTCCATGAAATTTTCAGTACATATATAATTGGTATAGATCTACAAAATGTATTTTTAAAATTTTTATTACAGGTTTAGATAAAAACTTTTGTAAAATGCAACCTTTATCATTTTCTTTGTAATCATAGTTTTCTCAAAATATTTTTTACACGTCATCTAGTAAATTAATCCTCCTAACTTCTCGAAAAAGCTCAAGTCATTTGGTTCAATTTAAAAAAAAATTACACTATTTTAAAAGAGGTTCGAATATTTTTGTGAACTATTGTATACACATTCAGAAAAATCATAATCATATGACTAACAAATGGATACATGTTTGTACGTAAAGTGTCATACAAGTTTTGTCTTATATTATCTAATCCTTCAGAAAGTTCGTAATGAAGTTTGGGTGATATTAAAAGTATCGACAAATTCTAGTCATTTTTCTTTAATTATTTTTCATATAATCGATTCAAATGGGAGCAATATTTATCTGAATTAAGAGTGTCTTTACTTTTTTAAAGTTCGTCGTAAATAATTTTCTTCCAGTCTCGTTATATACTGATTAAAACTTTCTTTGAGTACAATTCATCTTTTGGTCTATCTATATCATTAGAATCATTGTTCTTTTACCATTTTTCACGATTATTTACGTATCAATATTGTTATATAAAATCCGCTTTTCATCCTTAGTCATATTTTCTTCAAAAACGGATATTTTTTATTGCGCTTTATTAGAAAGTCGCATACAGGAACCCGATCTATTACATTTTTATTTGTCAAGTCATGCGACACCTATGCGTCGAAACGACTGGTGTATCCAAATTGATTCAACTGTTCATATTTCGGTACTGTTTGTTATTTTCAATATCTCAGTAATATTTCCAGTAACTGTATTGTGTGTGTGTGTGCGTGTGTGTGTGTGTGTGTTTGTGTTTTTTGTAACAGATGGACGCTCAGAGTGTTTCGCATCTTCCAAACAAAAATTATCGTTTTCGAAATGTGAAAACCATCTTCGAACCGTACTATCCCTAACAGTAATCATTTTTGTAAGTCGCACATATCTTTCTTTTCAATTGCATTCCTACTCTTATTATACATTCATCCAAAAAACACGCCTACATGTTCCATTTTAATAAGCCATAAACAATTTTGAATTGTTTCAAGCTTTTTTTTAAATGAAAATATGATCCACTACAATTATATGTAAAACAGAAAATCATTCAAAAGTGCACAACGACTGTCATTTACAGACATCAGTTCGATTATCCAACGTATATATATATAATTTTCAATGACTTTTTGACATGCTGTAGAAGTTATTTCATGAATTGCTTTTTTAGGTTATTACTTCCTTAGGTCATTAATTATTGCTAACTTGTTAGCATAGACTCGACTTCTCAAAAAATTCCACAAAAGAAATCTAATAGTGTTAAATCGTATCATTTTGAAGGTCAATTGAAATCTGCATTTCGTGAAATTACACGTTGACAAAATTTTGACCGGAAAGAATGTTTTCTCGAGTTATGTAACACGTAACACCATCTTTCTGGAAATAGACATCAGATACATTAATATGATTCTATTCTGACCATAAAAAGTTACTCAACATTGATTGGCAACGTTTCAAGCAAAAATGGTCCAATGATTCTATTTGCCCCAAATGCACACTAAATGGAGACTTTCTATGGGTGTAAAGATTTTTCATGAATAACACGAGGATTTTCGATCATTAAACAAAATTTTGCTTGAAAACAATGGAACGAAAGAAAACTGGATTAAAATGTAGAATTTTTCATCCAATTTACGATTAACTGCAATTCAAAAATGACTTTTTCGAGAAAATCACTGTTTGTACATTAGCAAGTCATGACCAAGTCTTAATTTCAAGAATCATAATAGGTGACACAAAGCTCATCCACCAATATCTTCTCGTTAAGGAAGTACCCCCCAGCTTGCGAACTATGCAGGTTATCTAACAGTGGAACACATCATCACCCAGTGTAGAAGACACACTTCTTACAGACAACAACTCAACATAAGACCCACCTTGATAAGATCCACCTAATAAATTGATTTTCAACTACTACATTACATAAAACATACAAAATTGTACAATAAATTGTAAATCTGGACATTATGTCGCTACTAACCCATGCAAGCGGTCGATGCGACGTTAAATAAATAAAAAAGAGAACGTCCAGTTTCATAATAAATTTGAATAATGTTAATGTATAGCTGCAATATATTCCTGTACATAGTTAAAATTGTACTACATTCTATAAAAATAAAGCGGCTCATGTCATTTGAAAAGGTATGATATGTAAATATTATAAAATGCTGACATATAGGCGCTTCATTTGAATGACCATTTAGTAGTAAAGCATTAAATGCCGAAAATGTATTAGGTGTAGAAATAAACTTTTTCCGACTGGATTCGTATAATCAGTGTAGCTACTTAAATCGAAATATTCGTGATGGTATAAGCAAGCTGGCAGAAAAATAGCAAAAAGTCATCAACATTAATGGAAACTATTTCGATGATCGTTCTGTTTTTATTCGTTTTAGCAAAAACTTTGATTGTACCCTAAAGTCGGAAAGAATTAATTTATACACCTAATACTTTCCTTTTCATCATTTTCTTTCCATTCTTATCGTATTGCCTTTTTCTTTAAATGATGTCAGAAATCATGGATTTAAAGGTTATATTTATACGTAATAACATTAATGACAAATGCCAATCATCAAAAGCATTATTAATATCACCAATGTTATAAACGATACGAATTTTCCAAACAACTACAAAGTAGAATTCTTGTATTTGGAGTACTTATAATCCGAACCTTCCAGTTCGCGAACCGTATACATATAAGTATGTATGTGTACTTGAATATCCGACACTATATTGTAGTTGTAGAAAAGGAATTTTTGTAACTCTGTACACATATTGTTTATTTTTGCATTCTGTTACAGGTTACTTCTTCCTGTGGTCCTCGAGATAAAGTACATTGCATACTCTGCTATCAGCAAGTGCCATGAATCATGGCGTAACAAGCAGTGGTAGTTTAAATCGTTTGTAGAGTTTATGATATCAGAAATATTTTGTTTTCCTTTGTTTTGGCTTTTTTTAAATATATTACGAATATTAAGATAAAGCAATAACACCTTTCCATTTTTATTTCAGCTTCACAGCCTAGAAATAGACTTGGCTTACATGTTTCTTAACTCTCACTAATACGCATCCCTTCATCCTTCTAATGTATTCATTAAACATACCTATCTTTATTTCTCTTAATATATGCCTGTGCAATAAATGCATTTCCTATGTCTTTATACTTTTTTTTTTTACAAATCGTAACCAGCTTATCACTGTTTTCTTTATTCTATCTTCTATCATTTCCTCCTCTTTTAATACATTGTACACCGGCTAAATATTAGTCGCTGAAAGCCCGAAGAGTCGATGGTCGAATTGCATGTTTGCAGGGACACCATGTATAGTTTCAAATGTATACAGGGAAATAAGATAACACTTATCTTTATTCAAGGGTTGTTTCCACCCTGAAGAGCTGAAAAAGGGCCAAAAAAGTATTCAATACTTTTCTTGAGTTTTCTTAGTAACTTGGGAAGTTTAAAAAAAAGAAAAATCGAAATTTTCGGGTTACCGAAATTCCCTTGTTAGTAAGAGAGTAATAATGTCTTAGAATTATCTAAATTGAAATATCTCCTAAACTATTAACTTTTCAATATAAATAGGTTCATACTTTTTTATAAAGAATGTCGAGCTGCATCGATTGTTGTATCAAGAGATACATAATTCCATTTAAAAGAACAAAGTTGAAAATAAATAACACCGAAATATGCTGTCCTCGACATTATTTAATTTTGATCTGAAAAATTTTTCACTATGAGTAAGAATAGTAAGAAAATCAAGATGTACACCCTGTGCAATTTGAACTAACTGAAAATTCATTTCGAAATATAAAATTAGTTTTATAAGAATTTTCCTAGAATTAAGTTTTTCGAGAAATGCTGTAATTCTTCGAGAAGTGAGAAGTAAGTAATTCTAAAATTTCTCGAGAAATTCTCAAAAAAGAACGTTACACAGAACATTACACTGTATGTACATTCTCGTTCGTAAATCACCGAACAGTTCATAAAATTACGATTCGGACTTCGAAATTTTAGTTTTCATCGCACTTTCTCGAACAGTATATTCTTCTTTTGCAACAATAATCAATACTTGAACATTTTTTGAAAAGATAATTCTTTTCTAGAAGTATTCATTTGGATCATAGGGACTGTTGAATTACAAATGAAGAAGATCGAATGTTGCAGTTTCCTAGCATCATGTTTGTCTTTCTTTAGTAAAAAATTCCTTCTTAAATTGTTTATAAACACTTAATGATGCTACAGATATGTTCTTTAGTTAACCTTCGGAAAGTGAATGGTTCGGCTGAATAAATGGAAGGCGGTGCTTGGGTCCGTTTGGACCCCTAATAACTATTACGATATGTGTTAGTAGGTTTTTATTGTTACCGTAATTTATTTTATGAATTTTTTAGATATTTACGACTGTTATTTGCTACCTTTTTAATGATATATGTAAATGTACAATTATGAATAACAATATTTATTATAAATTTTTGCAATTCGTACAAATACTGTCGCTTACTGAATGTATGCCATATACATGCTTTTCGCAAATATTACATTTATTTCTATATTTATTATCATTTTCCACACATACATAACATCGTGAACGTTTTCTTTGTGACATAGATGTATAATACATTTCTTTATCATGCGTCCAGTATTTTCGATAGCAGTTATTATCTTCTTTGAAAAAAATATTTTCCCGGTAAAAATTTGTTTAGCTGTCCTACCTATATTTATTTGAACTAATTGTAATCCTAATATTCTAAGGAATATTTTTCTTTGCTTTTTAATAAATAAATCATTTGCCTATTTAGGATATTTCAATTGCTGTATTATTTAGATTAGCAAACCTCTCATATGAGGTATTTGTTACTTCTTTATTGTTTTCTCATATTGTGAAGTTTTGTGTATTAAAATACAAAACTAAAATCAAGAAAAATTCAAAATTTACTTTGAGAATAAAAAAAATATGGACGTCGTTCGCTTCTGAGATCACACTGAACACTGATGTTAAATGTGTCTTTTAGAGCATCATTTAGAGACTTATCAGTCACAACGTACTCGGGTCTGAACGGACCCAAGTGCAGCCGTGCGAGAGTTAATTTTAAGCTATCGAAGCAAAAAAAATGTGTATACAGAATAACATCGTATAGAATTGGAGCTATATTTAATAAATACTTTTTTTTTTCTTATCATTTATTCAGTTATACCGGTATATTTTTAACTTTATATTCAGATATAATCGTAAAATAGATAAATATAACAAAATACATAATAAACTCGTGATAGAAAATTATATTCACATTCTAATAATCATTTTGTTCGAAATGTGCAAGTATCCGATAATTTATGAACTGTATGTTGTATTGTACTTACAGGAGTCTCCTGTACACTTATTTGTAACATGCGTTATGCGTTAGAAAAGACGTTCCCTGATAAAGTTGAACACTCGAGCATCGAGGGTGATTCGAGGATGGAGTCTGGGTATAAAAACGAAGGTACTGTTTCTAGATTCGAAAGACTGGGTCAAGTGATATCGACCATACAGAAGTAGAAGAGGTAGAGCAAGGTTTGGTTTCTCGTTTCACTCTTACGTGATATCTTTGTCTAACACGTAACAACCAACTATATTTGCCTTTTCACATTGTGTCGTTTACCGGGTGCTGGTTTTGTTGATCTATAGCAAACGTGGCAACGACGCAATTTGTTGTCCAACCATTAATAGGTATTCCTTCAGTCAAGCTATATCGTTTTTAACGTCAGCATTGTCAATGCCTTGGTGCGTGAACTTGTACAAAGGCATGCATTTTATTTAAGACGTCGAATAAAGCCATACCAAGTACACGAGATATGAAAGTCGTAACGTCAATTAAGACACACGTGTGTAGAGTGTGAGAAGTGACTTTTATGTACTAATTATGATACATAGTTACTGTTTCAGTTTGAGATAACTTCTATGCCGTTACCATACAATTGGCAATTCGCTTTTGTATCTGTGTTTTAATTGCTTGTTAAAATTTCTCGCTAAATTAGAATAAAGGAGACAGGAAGTTTCTTATTCATTTACATTACGGAGATTCTTTTTAAAGATTCAGTCGTCTCATTGTTGTGTACCGAAGCTTGCGAAAGGTTCTTGATAATGAAAAAATTAACATACTTCAAGTTTCCTTTGGTGTTTTATTTAGTTTAAGCATGTAGAGTTTTTGTATTGAAACAAGAGAAATGATACTTTGACTTTATTGAGCCGTGTTTTTTTTTTTTAAAGTGGTATAATTCTAATTTTGGAAAAAGAATTAGTTAATGCCAGGTTTAGTTAGATATAAATGTCTTCTTTTCTTATTTATAATGTCACAGTGAATGGGGACCAATATTCTCATAAAGTAGAAAAAAGAAGTTTAATTGTAAAGTGTTATTGCAAGAATGTTTTTCACTTTATAACTCCATTCGTAGCAAAAAAAAAAACACCCTATTATCTTTAACGATTTTATTAATTATTATTACATAATAATATTTAACTAGTTTATAGTTTTAAAAACATTACCCGAATGTATTAATGACTGGTATAATTTTTAGTTGATTCAACCGCAATCCCTTAAACATCTTAATATTCGAATAAATGGATGTATATCATTTAAAAAAAAAGCGATTTAAATGTTTTTTTTAAAGTGGTGTAAGTCCATTTGCAACCCAAAAAACCTCGTGTTTCTTTAACAGTTTTATTAATTTTTATCAGAGAATCAAATTTTACACGTTTATATCTTAAATACATCATCCGAATTCATTAACATTTATCAATATTTTTAAATCAATTCAACCGTAAACCCTTAAATATTTCGAAATGAGAATAAATAGATTTATACCACTTAAAAAACGGCTCAATTATTTAGTAAGTTGTTGCATATGAAATGGCCGATTTTGCAAGTGTATAAGATTTTCAGAATTTTGTTCTTAAATTTCCTACTAGATAACACTTTTTTAATTTAGCATAATTTATTTATTTAAAGTCATATCCATCTCTAAGGGTTCTGTGACTTCCATTAATATTAGGGTACACTTTAAACCTATAACTTTTTTAAAATTAGACCAAACGACGTGAATTTTTTTGATCTTTTGATGATCATTTTTATTATTATAACTTGTGTATAATTATTATACTTAATAATGTTCCTAACATATTTATATCTAAAGAAATGCGTGCTATATTAGAGTTAAAAAAATATATATAATGTATAAAATTGTGTTAAAGTTAAATAAAAATTATGAGTTTTATCAACATCTTTTTCTTCGCTGAAATTTAGTTTTTATAAATAGCGCTATGTATCTACGTCAGTTCAAAGCAATTTAATTCATTATCATTCATTTATGCATTTTTATGTAGAACGATTACGATCTGTAACACGAGGAATATGCGTTTTGTAGTATTTCGCTTGCAAGGTCATGCGCCTTCTTACCTTCATTGATGCGTTCCTTAAGTGTTAGTTTCTTCCAGTTTATACCTCTACGTGTCCGCACAGTCTCACCCGGAGAACCTGTACAACCCGTTGCGGATCTCTGACCTATACAACTGATCAATGACACCTACATTACCTACGTTGTATTCTATGCAGACCAATAATTGTATCAATAAATACTTTTTCTGAATGAGCACGCTTAAAGCATTCACTGTGGAAGGATTATTTCCATGTAAAAAATAACACACCTCTTGTATATGTCTGTAATTTAAAGTAAATTATAGTTTTGCACTTTCTGTCTGATAAACATTCACAAAGTTATTAAAACTTTAGGAAATTAATATTTTTATTTAATTTAAAATTGAACTTTATCTTATTGTATGTATATATAAAATTAAATCTTATATCTGTGACGATATATCTATTCCTTTTCGATTGTTTATTATTTATATACAAGTAAATAGATATTATACTAATGGAAAAGCATGAGCATATTTTTGGCGTTTAGTAAGTAATCTAAATAAATTCGATCTATTTAATTTTTTTATCGCGAAATTCATGTATCAGCTAAAGAAATTATCTTTTTGTACTTCTGGGAACAATTCAAAGTTTTATTTAATAGAAAGAATGAAAATAGATTAATCATCGAAATAGTTTCCATTATTGTCGTTGAATATTTTTCGGTTTACTGCTAGCTGGTGAATCCCATCACGAATTATTTCGATTTGAATGATTGTATTTGAGTACGAATTCATTTCCAAACCTAATCATTTTTTAAATATCTCTAACCAGTAAATCAACCTTAACACTAGATTTATGGACGTTGCTTGTATACCTATCTCGTCAAATTGACGACTGAACCAGAAACCAGTTCAGGTAATCCAAAAACAACTTAATTTTAAATTTGGATATATTTTCATATCGATCCATTAATAAAAGTCAACAAAAAATTGCTGGAAAGTAATAGCAACAGTTCCTGTAATTTTACTCGTGGAATCCCAAATTTGTCAAATTGACAGGTTCCATAAATCTACTATTAAAAAATATTTATGCACTAGTCCTACATCACCATTGTAATAACCATTAAACTCTTCAACGTAGGTCTTACGAGTAGAACACAATCTATCTATTTTCATTAACCCGATGATACTTGTATCGCTCTAATATTCCCGGATCTCTGATTTTCTAATTAACTCGACTCACCTTTAAACATATACTAAAGATACCTGTTCGAAGACCTTCGTCCAGCTGGATTCCCGTTGATACCTACGAGTCACGGTGAACTCGTGTCTATCGTGGTATTTTAAGCGCAGACTCCACGGCTCTTTACACAGTCCACGCCCCCGACTTCGATCAAGTCGGGGGTTCGATAGAAGTGAGGGCATGGTGAGGGAAGTGGAGGTGGGCGAAAGAGAAGGATAGCTAAGAGGAAAATGCGAGAGTAGGTAAGACGGAAGCAGAAGGTGAGGGTAGGACGCATCCCCATGAGTCGGTATGACGTCACGGGGGTCGAATCAATATCACGGAACCATTCCTCCGCTGCCGGTCCTCGACTGCGAGAAAGATACTGCTGTTCAGTACGGGGTGGCCTCCACGACCGTTAACGACGCCGACAGCACGTCGTTTTGACAAGGACGACGACGGTGACGACGACGACGAGAACAACTGTCACGGGAATTGCACTCGTTGCTCGTCACCCTCGAGTTACTTCCGGTACACATCTTTTTTCCGTTTCGTCCTTGTTCAACGTATCTTCCTTTTTTGCGGTACTTCGGTTTTCCATGATTGTTGTTCAATTGTTTTCAAACATCCTCAAGATAATCGTGCATGAGTTGCGTGCGACAGTGATTCAGAGAGGATCGTTTGGCATCTGTAACAGTTGAAACGTGTACGTGTGCCGGGAAACATTCAAGAATTGGAGACATCGTTTTGTGCACCTGTAAGTAGATTTTGCTTCTTTTGTTTTTTGTTTTTTTTCTTTGGTTCGTTTCTTTTTGTTTTTTGTTTTCAACACGACGTTCGATAGCTTGTTTGAAGAATGAGGTTCTCATAGACCCTGCTGATGGCTTTGAACCTAGGTAGAGTTGATTTATCTGCACACGCGACTTACTTGATTTCTGTTGTCCGCTGTTGTTCAGCTGATAACAAAAATATGTGATACCGCTGCCGATCGCAGACGATAGATATTTGTTAATGTTGCTGTATATGTGTCGGTTATATTTGTATTGTGCGTTCATGGAAACCTATTACGGTCACCTATAGATACGGCAGTAGGCTAAAAAAAGAAAAAAAAGAATGTGATTCATTTCCAGTTTTTCTAAAACGAGAAGAAAAACACAATGGCAGACTAATATCTGATTCCATTAACGGTTACATAAGCCTTACTCATTCTCTATAGATACATACATATATGTATATACATACACACAAGCCGTTCTAATATTTCTACAAAGTGGTGTAAGTATCGTTTCAAACTATACTCGAACAAGATTAACATCGATTTGTCCAACGACATAATCGATTGTGACAAAAGAACCTCGAAAATAAAAAAAATTAATTCTCAACAAAAGTGATTACTAATACTGCTGCAAATTAACGATGACAAATGTGAATTATAAAGTATATGAATTATGAAGTATATCGATGACGGTTTAATCTCTCGTGAAAACTAAATCTGTTCGTTTACTCCAGCATCCATGAAACAGTTAAAATCTATCAGATAAGTGACAACGAGAATGGGAAATACAATTGGAAAGCATTTCGTTCTCCATCGTGACCATGTTTTTTCTTTTTTCTTTTTTTTTTCTAAGAGATACGCACACTTTTCTGGCAGGATGCACTTCGATCTATTTCAGGTAAAGGACCATACTGATCGACACGATCGGTACTGGTACCAGAGCAGAAGAAAGAACTCGAGGAGGAAGCAAAAGCACCAGCAGGGAGCAGCAAACTTGGTGAGTTGGGTGAAAATCGATGGCCATCAGCGCCCATGGGCGGCCTCGCGTTTAGAACAAGAAATAGCCCCTCCCAGAAGACCTCGCTCCGGTGGGGCGACTGCTGCCCCCCAAATCCCAACCCTCCGTCGTCGTCGACCGTCTGGAAGGACCATCATCAGGACATGCCGCCGGTACCCGTGTGAGGCTGTCCCCCACTACTTCGTGATTGTACTCCGCGGGGGCTTCAGAGGTATATCATTAATTTATAGATAGGCATGGGTATAGTTTTCTTTGTAACCACGCATGTTCCACTGCACAAGCTTCCCTCGTTTTAGTAGTGGTTGGAATCTAAATTTTATGACATAAGTTGCTCTGTGTACATGTGGAAAATAATCAATAGAAACTTTACATTTAAGAAAAATATTGTTCGATGTTGAGATAGTGAATATACAAATATAATAATTAACATGCAAGTTGACAGTACGATATTGTGTTTCATATTGTCAAATGATAGTTTTAATTCTTTCGAAATGTCAGAGGACAGTATTTTGAATCTAGTCTACTTATTACTCTGTGTAAAAGGGTAGATTGTAAATCTGCAACGAAGACAAATTCTCTGGTGGGCGAATAAAAAAGAATAAGTAAAATTTGGATAAAAATAATGTATCTAATTTAAAAAGTAAAAAATGTTCCTAAGTCGAACATGATGTGTATTTTCCAAGTTCAACGAGACGAGACATATATTAATTACTTTCATGTTGAAAATGTAATACTTCACATATTATAAGCATCCTTTTGCAAAACTAATAATTTTGATTCATACCTTCTTTTCTCCCTCAGCAGAGAATTACCAATTAATTTTAATATTGAACTTTACTTTTTTAATTGCGTGGACTGTGTGATGTTGATTCTCAAACATTTTTGCTCTACACTTATTGGAAAAGTTTGAATTACATTGACAATAGATGAAATCGCACTGGTAATACTTTTAAAGAAGCGATGGTACGAAATTACCGACGAAAGGAGCCAAGTACAAGTTTAACACAGAGTTCGGTTTCTTAAAGTCCGATTAACTTGTTCGACGCACTAATTAAGTACTATAAATAATTTAGTATTATTATATTAGTCTTGCTATATCTAATAGTAAAACCTTGAACTGTTGCGTTTTATTTATGCTTATCGCGTCTTTTTTATGTTAGTAAGGCCATGCGTTCCTTATAGAGAAGTACATAGGGTAAAGCAAGACTAATGGGATTAGAGGGTGAACTCAGCCGGGCGATTTAAATGCCTCCTGGGTAGGAACATAAAATTCACACTTAACTGCACGCATTAGCTACGAGTGCATCGACCACCGCGTTAATTGAGTAGAAGAGCAGAATGCAATTAACCCAAGGTGATTGAATTCAGGGTAAAACAAATTCTCTTCAGTTTCTAATGATGCATAACGTTTGAACGATATGTGCAGTGGTTAATTAAAATTATGAGAACTGAAAACTTACTGGTTTCATTGAAGTGATCGAATATATAATTAGAATATACAATTGAGGACATTTCTGGGAAAAGATTTCTATAGATCTTATGGGCCCTTCTTCGATAAATCGTATTGAACTAATAATCATATCTCTAAAAATGTTACTTTAAAATTTTGCCTGAATATTCCAACAATTGAGAAAAATATGATACTTTCTGTTTTGCTTGTGTTTGGTTGGTTCCCATTACATTGAAAAAGAAAAGATGTTCGCGACTTATATGGATATTTACACGATGAAAGCTGTGAATGGTTGAAGAGGATGTTTAAAGAAAGTTACGTAAAAGATTAAATATTCGAAGTGTTGGAATTTTTTAAAAATATTTTCTGTTACTTTCTATTTTCCGCAAACGGTTGAATTACCATAAAATGTTCATTTTATTAATAAATATGTAGAATACATTTTATTTATTATTCATTTATTTTTAAAATGGAATCATTGTACATTATAAATTCATCTTACATATTTTATGGAAATAATAATATTTTTTTAAAAGGCAAATAATTGTCAATTGGAATGTAGCAATACATTGAAAAAATTAACACTATAACTTCTGACGCGAATTACTTTTAATTTGTCGTTTCAGCTCATGGGCATTTTTCCCAAAAACGTCCTCGATTAATTAAATCTAAAGACTGATGATGCCGAATTAATAAGATTTTTTTGAGATTAATTAAACTAGTTTTTGTCACTGAAACGCGATATCAATTAAAGTAAGATTCATTGAGGAAACAAATTGCACAGTTATGATTGGTTAATGTAACATTGGTTTCTTACACATACAATAAAATATTTCTTATCTCAGTTTGCTCAAATTAATTTGGAAAAATGATGATGATAAATCGTAAAATTAAGAGGTCTCTCTAGTATGGTGGTCGAAAAAGATCGATAATAATTATAGATAAATTCTTAAAATTGGAGCGTTTGGAACTTTAATGGCGCTTTTCCCTAAATAACATTTTTCGAAATGGCTGCAATATCTTAAAATTGGATTGATCGATTTATTTGAAACTTGGCAGAAATGTTTTGTAGATCATATCATAGTCGCAAGTTAAAAGACCAGCCATTTTTTACGCTAGAAATGAAATGTTTCCTTTATGATGCTGTCATTTTTTAATTTTTTATTATTTTTTTATTGCCTTAGTTTGATCTATAGTCATACTAATAAAGATTAGAAATACTTCGATTGTTTTTTTAAAGTTTCGGGCGACTACGGTCTGACTTTATGAAAATTATGGATAAGAACCTTTATTAAGCACTCCAACAAAATCGCTATCATTCTTAAATTAATAAATATTTAAGAGATAAATATTTAAAAGAATTAATAGATAAATATTTAAAAAAATTCTGAGGATTCCTGAAATGCACTTCAATAAACTGACAGTTTCAGATTAATCCGCGTGATTGATTTCTTTAAAAAAAATTCATTTTGGGCCTTCTTCCCCTTATTTTTCGGGCGTTACAATAGAGAGACCTCTTACCAGGGCACTGTTCGATACAAACTACATGATCATGAGTTTCTAATGTCAAGTGTATGCTATCACTGTCATTCTTTCATTATATTCTGTTGTTTCATTTGTTCTATTCTCTTCGAGAATTTCAGCAAGCTTCTATAAATTTATCATCCAACGAGGGTCTGTTTTGAATTTTTAAATAGATATCCGAATCTCCCAAAATCAAATCGACCACCACATCTTTCGGACTTACGCCTCCGTCAGTTCGAGTTCACGCAAGTGGACCCGTACTCCCCCAAGATGATCAATTTTGCCGGTCTTGTCTCAATCATTCTGTTCTACGTGCTGATCCTAGCCGTAGGAATATGGGCGGCTAGGAAGAAGGAAGCTGGCAATGACTCCGAAGAGGAGGTCATGCTGGCAGGTCGTTCGATTGGATTATTCGTTGGAATTTTTACGATGACAGCGACCTGGGTTGGTGGTGGATACATCAATGGTACCGCCGAAGCAATTTACACGAGAGGTCTTGTTTGGTGTCAGGCACCATTCGGATACGCCCTCAGCCTTGTTTTCGGTAAGTTTTTCTCTAGTTTTATCTTTAACCTGGGGAAGAAGAGTTAATTTATTTTTGATCAGACAGTCTTTAGAGCATAATAGTTTATTTATTGAGAAATTTTTCATTTTCAATTGCATGATTATGTTTGTATTAACTCTTTGACTGCGAGAGGTGTATGTTTAACATTTTTTTTTCTTATATAAAATATGAATATAAAATTTCATGGATAAAATATCAAGTTCTACATAAAAAAGTATTACTTGAAATAGGGCCTAAAATTAATACTTTCTGAAGTATTCTCGAAATAATGCATTTGCGTAATCGGTTTATGAGCGAACGAGAAAGATTTTTAAGTGTTTTTACAGTTATTGCGGAACATGTATCAATAAGAAAAATTTCTTTTTTTGGTTTCGCTCTTAAGAGTATATTAATATATACAAGAACTGCATACATATATACAGTAGGTCATAGAAGTATTCAGATCCTGTTTAAAATAGAAAAACTTTTTTCAAATTGGATCAAACGATTATAGTTTTTATTCTTTTGGAGAAGTTAGGGTTAGTTTACTAGATGACGTGTAAACGATATTTTTAGAAAATTGCAATTATTCGGAATTACAAAGAAAATAATAAATGTTGCTTTTTACAATGTTTTTGTTTGAGCCTGTAATGAAAATTTGAAAAATACATTTTGTAGATCTATACCAATTATGTAAATGCGTGTTTCAGTCGAAATGTTTAGCATAAGATACAGACGATCCTTTTATAACACGGTTGATTCGTACCGTGTTATAGGAATACTTTAGGACAATACCAATTGGACGAATGCGAGCCGTATTATAAGAATATTTCAGAACACTACAAAAGTTGATGATTCTTCACGAAAATTGACAATGAATGAAATTTCACTTATTTTTAATAATTGAAGAATATTCTTTATAAACTCTATATAAATATAAAATTCAAATAAAATATAAAAAGTGAAAACAAGATTGTTGAAAAAAAAAATTTGTGGCATTTTACCAACATATATCTACATTTTAAGGTATTGACGCTTTGTCATTCGATATTTTTAAATAAATAAAAGAATTCAATGCAACGCGTTTTATTAATTATAATGCTTTACAATAACTGTAAGGAAATTCTGCCGATTTCCGTTTCTGGTTCAGTTCAGAATGATAAATCGATCAGCATCTGTTGGCAACGACCAACCGTGTGTTCGTGATCAGGCCATGACATTATACATGGTGTTCACAATAATATTAATACCCGCTTGATGCTTGTAATGAAATGTATAAATACATAAAAATATATAACATATTACTTCTTATCAATAATAATAATATAACAACGAAGTAGGAATCGGAATCAGTATCATAAGCTATGCAGGGTGTTTTGTTTTTATCCCGCCAAATGGCGTCGGTATATTCTATGATTGAAAATAATAAAAAAATTTTATATAAACATTGTATGTGAGTATATTATATTAACACATTATACGTTGGCCCTGCATTCTTGCGGGATTTTCAACTTAGTTTTTGTTAAAGCGTATAAGAATAAAGCGAATTTTCAATACAAACAGTATATATTTTTGAAAAATATACTGTATCCCCGTAAATAAGCAATGTGATCACTGGCACTCAGGCTTTCAACAGTCGATATTTAGCCAACGTACAATGCGTTAAAATATACTCCTTTTAAAATTTTGATAGAAAAAAGGGTAAATAGTTTTATCCTCTGCTTTCAGAAATTTATTCAAACAGTAGCATGTTTGAAAATTAATAGGGAATTATAGTTTCGGTTACTGAAAATATTAATTATATTTATTTTTCTATTATAATTAATAGAGAATTGATATTTTGATATTTGAAAATAACAATTTTGCAAGTTAAGCGTACTAATTTCTATATTAATTTTTTCTTACGTATGTGAATATGTATGTTGCTCGAATAAGATTAAACTTGTTCTACTGTAAGTATGTATTTATCTATGGCGGCTTTGAAAGCATCGTGGTTTTTACAACGAAGCATAAGCAAAGAAATAGAAGGCACGCAACAAAGACTTCTATGTAGAATAATTTTTTAATGAAGTCTGTTTGAAGAAGAATGGCCTCTAGAAAAAAAGGATGTGTATAACCATTCATTGAAACTACTATAAGCGTACCTTGCTGAATGATCGTATAAAAAATGTATCCATTGTTGACGTGTAGAGCTTAACTAAAAATTTGGAAATTATGAAACCTTTTATAGATATGATCATTTCGTAACTATTCTGTAAATAATAATTTTGATAATGTAGAATCTTTACTGTAATGAATTTTTTCTAATAGTTTATAATAATAATACTTTGTGGCAATGACGATTGATAAAATGTGATAAGTATATACCTAAATGTAAGCATATACTTAGAAACCTCAGAAAAAGAAGAGCAATGTTTCACCTAAAACAGTTGATGTGTCTGTGGGCCTCGTGTTTTGTGGAAGTATATGATTGATGTTTCTGACTTTTTTTTTAATTCTTTGACTGCTAAAGGCGTATGCATATATATACACGTTTTTACAAATTTAATAATACATATGAAAGGAGTATATATACGACCAATAGCCGTATCCAAATGAACATCAATAATTTCGATATTATCATGCGTTTACAATATATTTTTCAGTTTTAATTTTGCCACCACTATAATAATGTAAGAGCCAGCGGTGTTCCAATGGCATACATTTAAATATAGCGCCGTATTATCTGATGGTTCTGAGTTGGAGCGCGCTGCAGTCAAAGGGTTAAGGGGTATTTTTAGTGTGATGGTTGACAAAAATTCTACTTTCTCCAGAATTTAAAAAAGAAGCAGGTTACACGTATCCTTCTGAAAATTTGCAGGCTTGTTTTATCATCTTTTAAGAATATAAAAATTTCCTTTGTAAGTAAATGTAACTATTGTGAAATAAGTACACCGTTAAGGGAGCGTTTTGAAAAATATCCTTCCAGAAGGCAGACTTGGTATTAGACTTTTGTAGTTTTTTGAAATAAAAAATGCAAACAGATTCTTAATCTGTAGATACATGACTATTGTATTATCTGGAATAATAAAAAAATATTGAGGGGTCTCAAAGAAATTTTTCGATTTTAGCAAGCAATACTGATGCTTTTATTGGCCGTGAAAGCTGATTTTTACAAATATTTGCAAAATTCTAATTCAAATGATAAACTAATGTCTACTGAGAAATTTCCGTGGATCGGATTTTCAATTTTTTGGCAATCACGTCTGTCAATTTTTGAAATGCTGTTTTGGTTAAAACGTGTTTAAAGTTTCAACTACAATTTAAGGTTCGGACGTATTGCTTCCTTTGGAGGCATACATATATCACTGCCAATTTTGAGAATTAGACTTTAAAACTTTGTGAACATATTTCGGAGATGTTAAATTATAAGAAAATGCCAAAAAAGTCGATGTTTTTTTAACCCGTCACACTGCGGAAGCTCCACTATTGTCCTCTGCATATGCTTCTTAGAACTACGCAGACGAACATTTCATGTGGATTAGGCGGAAAAGAGAATTACAACAATTATCAATATTAATACTATTTACTGAATATTAATTAAACTCATACGCGTTATATTACTAGTGATCTTTGACAACGCCTTGCTTTTATTCTGTTTATGTTCAATAAGTTCAAATTATAATCTGAACTCCTCTCCACTCATGAGAGGATATATCGATACTAGTAATGCTTTATTGTTTTCCTTTCGGGATAACAAAGTTTCTCTCTACATATATTATACAATACTTTTCCTATTCTTATCCTATCTTTTGACTCTATACTTTATTAATGATTTACACTTTATTGCACTACTCTTATGTCCTCTATCTTACTAATCTTCTTTCTTTGGCTCTATTCTCATTTTTTTCTTCTTCCTTTCCTGCGTATTCTACTCTTTAGACCCTTTCTTTTCTTTTCCTGTTAATCTTAATCACTCACTCTTTCTCTTCTCCCTCTTCTTTCAGCACTCTCCCCACATCTTTTTGTCATCCTCTTAGTTTTTCCTTGTATCTTCCGCATATTTCCCATACATGTTCACATGTCTCTTCTTTTTCTCAACATAGTCTGCATTCGTATTCCTCTTTCTATAACCAATACTTTCCTTCTTTCATCTTAATCTCTAATCTAAGTTTTGTTATTCTCCTCATTCTATTCTCGCCCTATCCTTTCTCCAGCAGATCGATACTAATTAAAACAGCTTCACATTTTACGATATTATGATATTTTAAATTTTAATGATAAGATGTATGATTCTATTAACATATTGTAGACGGTGCATTATAGCGGTAGCTGGCGATTTTTTGAAACATGTTCGCGAATTTTCTTATTACGTAAACTAACTTTAAATTGAAAACTACTATGTGTGGACGGTCGGCGTCTTTGCTTGCGTGCTTGAGGGCTTGAGGGGGGTCCGGGGATGTCTGTTTAGGCGTGAGTAACGGACCACCCTGACTTAGGTCACGTACGCCCTTGGCTAACGCTTTTTTTGTTAAACATTCCTTAAGAGTGGTAAATGCGTGATTTTCTTCTAGTCCGAAACGAAAAATGGCACTCTTCTTTAATAAATCATATAGTGGTTTTGCTATAATTGAGAAATTTTGTATAAACCGACAGAAGTAACTTGCTAATCCTACGAACTGGTGTACTTCTTTGATGTTCTTCAGAACAGGATAATCGAGTACGGATTCTACATTTTCTTTGGCAGGTGAAATACCGTTGTTAGAAGTTGAACAACCTAAGTAAATTATTTCTCGGAATACAAACGAGCACTTATCTAATCTAAACTGCAAATCATGCTATCTTGCTAATCGATGTGTCTTGCATTTCTATGTGTTCCTGTATGGTTTGAGTTACTATTAGAAAATCATCAATATAAAGCAAGAGCTTATTTTGTCAAATTAAATCACTAAATATTTCAACTAAAAATTTTTGAAAAGTACGGGGTGCGTTTGTTAACCCAAACGGCATTTTCAAGTATTCATATTGCCCGAATGGTGTTATAAAAGCCGTAAATTTTATGGAGGTCTCACTCAGAGACACGAACATGATGGAAACCGTTCTTCAGGTCTAATTTTGTAAAATACGCTTTGTCGCGTAATTGATCTAAGTAGTCGTCAATAAGCGGAACTGGGAAGTTTTCTCTGATAGTAAGTTTATTAATTTCACGGTAATTCACGCACAAACGAATTTCCCCATTTTTCTTCCTCACCAAGATAATTGGGCTCGCGTAGGGTGAATTACTCGGTCTAATAATCTTCTTTTCTAACAGGTCGTTCAAAATAACTCTTAATTTCTCTTTGTCGGCAAAAGATAATCGACGCGGCCGAAAACTGACCGGTTGCTCGGATTTAAGAGAAATAACCGCTTCGACTGAACACGAATGCCGTTTCTCGGTAATATGACGATTCATTTCCTCCAAATAAATTTGTTGAAGTTTTTCTTTTGTTTCTAAATCTAAACTAGGGTCAGCACGCACATTTTCATTTACAGAAATCGGTTTATCCATGTATTTGATTTGTAAAATTTGTTCCACGACTTTCTTGGTTTCTGATGAGTGATTCTTATCACCGCTCGGCGTAATTTTGAAGGGATCTCCCATAATTATTCGAACAGAAAGTAGGATATCGTATCGTCCGGTACTATAAAAAATTTAATTTTAAGCTTCATATCGTTAACTCTAATTTCTGTTACAAAAACACCTACGATATTTAAAGGTGAACAGTTTATACCATAATAATTATGCAGTTTCGGTGGATCGGGTCGAAAACTAGGTGGTAACAAACCTTGCTTAATCAAACTAACCGGTGAGCCTGAATCGATCTTTGCCGTGATAGCTAAATTGAAAGTCATACCGCTATCGTTTTGAATTTCGAATTTTATTAACACCATAAACGGAATTTCGGTTTGCAGAGGTTCCTGGTGTCGTCGACAATGGCGGCATTGTTGATGATGTCGCCGTCGGTATCCGGTGCTGCTTCCGCACCTGGCCAGTTGTATTTTGCGGACAATCCCTTACGTGATGCGTTGCTCAGCCTCTGAAACAGGTACCTCGCTCGCGTATTGGTTTCCCATAATCCTTTTGCAGTGGCCTGTCTCGTTGCAATTATGACAGCGGTCCTCCTTAGGTTACCTCGCATTTCTAATCGGCTTGGCTGAAACCGATTTTTTCGGAACTTTGTTTTCTCGGTCATTCCTTGCATCGTCTCTCAGAGACAGCTTCCTAAATGTTTCTAACAAGTCTTCTACCGTTTCGAGGCGTTGCATCCACGCTTGGTCTCTGAGGCGCCCGTCGGGAACTCCGTCGATTACTAAATCAATCAATTCTTCAGGATCGATTAGAATTCGATTGGCGAGTGTGATTTTGTCGTGAAAATAATCACAGAAGGATTCGTTTCTATGCCATATGCGCCTCTCGAACTCCCTTTTCGCGGCTAATTTATCAACTCTGTTTACGAACATCTTCCTCATCTCTTTCAATAATAATAGCACTGATAATTCCATCAGACTGGGTTTTGAATGGAACCACTTCAATTCCCTGCCTCGAAGACGTAGCATTATCATTGTTATCGTATCGCCGTCATCCATTTGATACATGCATTTTAATCGCTGCACTTGCTGCCTCCATATGTCAAAACTTTCGATGCCCGAAAATTCACCCAAAAGGTCCGAAATTGTTCGAAGGCTAGTCGTGGACCGGAGACTTGCACTGGTCTCCACAGTTCGTGGAGTCATCGCCAAGTCTCTCTCTCGCCGTGTTAATTCTAATTCTCGCTGCAACAAATCTCGTTCACGACGAAGAAGTTCCATCTCTCGTTCTGTGGCGGGAACACTAATTCTAGAAGCTACAACCGATTCGACTGCCGACTGCTCAACTGCTGGTGGAATCGAGGCTTGGGCGCTTTCGAACGGTTCGTGACCCTATTGCCTCTGAAGAGCGTCTTCGACGTTCGGCTCGGCAACGAACAGCCGGGCAATTAACTCGTTTTTAGCGCCGTACACAGACAAACCTCTCATTTTTAATTGTTCTTTCAATTCTGCCATGGTCAGGTCATTCAGTTTTTTCTTCTCCGCCATTGTAACACAGTTCAAACTAATTGTCTAATAAAATAGCACTAAAACAACACAAGTCTAAATTCACCGTTCTACTAACCACGTCACAGTTCAAAATCTAAAGTTTACAATTTGAGGTCTAAGTTCAAAGTTCTAAAGTATGCGAAAATTTCGAAGTGTCAGCCGGCCTAATGTAGCTGATCGCGTTCTACTACGCACCAACCTAAGAAAAACTGCACAGATCGCACTTCTGAAGACTGTAGGGGATAGTAGAGCCGACGAGGAACGGCGACGAACTGCGCTTCCTCGATCGCTTTCCCAAAAACAAAAAAACCGTTGGTCGAGGGCGTACGGGACCTAAGTCAGGGTGGTCCGTTCCTCACGCCTAAACAGACACATCGTCCCCCGGCCCAGACCCTCCGCAGGCCCTCAAGCACGTAAGCAAAGGCGCCGACCGTCCACATATGAATATTATTTAACAATACTGTGTAGTACTATGCATAAGGAAGCTGAATAATAAACATACACACGTGTAGTAACCCGTATTAGCTACATTCTTTTTAGCTATGTAAAAGGTGTGTTATTACATGCTCCGTGCTGTACGCACAAGCAAAAAATGTATTTTTACATGTCCCGACGACAATGTGTTAAGTGATATTGTATTGATAATGTTACAGGTGGTATATTCTTCGCGAACAAAATGCGAGAACAGGGGTACATCACGATGTTAGATCCTCTTCAAGATGCGTTTGGCGAACGTATGGGAGGTCTTTTGTTTCTTCCTGCCCTTTGTGGCGAGGTCTTCTGGGCTGCAGGTATTCTGGCTGCTTTGGGTGCGACGCTGGCGGTTATCATTGACATGGACCAGGGTGCCTCAGTCATTTTGAGCGCCTGTATCGCAGTTTTCTACACACTCTTCGGAGGTCTTTACTCTGTTGCTTACACCGATGTTATTCAACTGTTTTGCATTTTCATAGGGCTGGTAAGTTAAAGCTAAGCACACTCGTATAACGTAGAATATAAATAGTTTTCTATTTTTATTTTATTTTATGACCAATAAGGGTGAAATAAGAAGTACTTTTTAACGAAGTTGATGTTCGCGTAACGAAACCAAAGAAAAAAAGAAGGAAAAGAACGTTTGTTCGTGGTTAATAAAATGGCGAATAAAACTTCTGTACAAGAATTTATTACATGACTATTATTACAAGAAACGGATTCTTATTACTGTTTTTTGTAATGTCGTCAAATTTTGTTATTACTATTTTTATTTTTGTAACTGTCTGGTAATATTCCATACCTATATTTTCTTTAGTTTAATTCTGACCGTATCGATATTATTTCATCGTAATTCAATTTACCGTAAATGTAATGTAATTTTTAATACAAAAATAATCAGATCAAATATTTATGGTTATTCATTTCTTTCCATCTGAATTTCTTATGGTACTTTTTATTTAATCATCAAGTATTATATTGCTTATATACATACATTGAATTGTACAGTTTCTGGATTCCATTCCACTTTTATTTACAATTTGATATTTTCATTTATTTTTCGTAGCAACCTACCTTGTTTTATAGAAACTTTCGAAGGGGTACTTTACGTACGGTTAAAGTATGAATATTATCTTTATTTTATGTACGGTAAAGCATGAATATTGTCATCAACATTTGCATGATCAAAATAACTAAATTACTGAATCGCTTAACTGAAAGAATAATGGACGAATTTTTATTTTTCAATCATATTTCTTCTGTGATTCTTCATTAAGCCCTTACCTTAAAACAAAGAGTTAGTCTCGTGGTACAGATTTTAATCCTGCCGTGAGAAGTTAAACTAATAACAAAGGTTAATTTTAATTTATGAGACGGATAATTATCGAATGTAAATAATGTATAATACATTAGCTTTTCTTACCTGATACAGTATTGAAACAGTAAATAGCTGATATTCATATGAATAACTACTAAAAAAATTAGAATTCAAGAATTTTGAAATATTATATAATTAAATATACACTTAGAAAACTTTGTATTTATGTTATATTACGTTATTTGAATATTTGAATCTTGTGGCACAATTGGCTTTCTAGATCGATATGAGAGTTCAGGTAGTGAAAATATTTATATTACTAAATTTATCCAACGTTATATAAATAACGACCTACTTCTTTGTTCAACATTATTAGACTACCACTCGTTCTGAACTTCATCAGATTAAGACAATTGCAAGCAGTGTAGGATTTATTATTCTTATCATTTATACATCGTTACTTATTTCTTTCTTTTCCTTAGTCAATTGTTAAAGTAACATTAATTACAGTTCTTTATATGTTATTAAAATTTAACTGAATATATATTGTATTCAGGCGTATTATAAGCCACGTTGGTAACTTATACTACAGTCCCTGGCCATCGAATTAGGACCACATACGGAAATTTCACTTTTATGCCTATAACAGTATGTCATATATGGAAAATTGTCTTAGGTCATTCAAATTATTACTAAATACGTTGATAATGATGTATATATAACAATTGATTTGTTACTATCGTGGTAATAATCAAATTCTTCCGACATGAATGCTATAGAAAATGTCTGGAGCCTACTTAAAAAAATAGTTTATGAATCTCCAAACACCACATTGTCACAGTTGAAAAGAAAAATGACAGATATTTGGGAAAATAATGAAGATATAAAGCATATGATCGAGCAATGTATACGGAGCATGCCGGAAAGGATACAAGCTGTCATCAAAGCAAAGGGTGGAAATACATGATATTAACATGTGTTAACAATATTATGTACAGTAGTAGTGTATTATGTTAGTAGTTAATAAATTATATCATTACAATTTCAACAAGCCTTTTAATTTTACGGAAAACGCGAAAAATGCTTAAAATTTGTAGTGGTCCTAATTCGATGGCCAGGGACTGTAATGGTACAATTACCAAAATAGCATAACATTTTAATATAATTTCATATTACATTTATAGAATAACAAAATATATGTACTTTTTTGTAGATCTAATAACAATATTGTGTATTGAGACTATTTTTTATATTACAGTTATTATTATACGGCTTATTATCATACAGGGTAAACAATTTCTAAGTGAAAAACTGAGTTGAAAATGTAGAACAAAATTGGTTAGTGACTTTGTTTATGAGAAAACTCTGTTTGAAAATTCATTTAATTCGTAAATTGCTGGAAGTGCTATTTACGTTTTAGCGTGAATAACTGTGCTCTCCTTATTGAATTTCTTTGAACATCCTTCAAGATGTCATTGCGCTATTTTAATTGATCAAACGCTGTAATAATTTTTTGTCGTAATTATTTAATGCACGTTATACCGATTTACTTTTAAATCTTCTTCCAAAATAATTTAAAAATTATTCATTCAAATATTGAATTTATTATAACTCATATTATCTAAATAAATTATATGTTGACTTGAATTTTTATTTATTTAAAATATGGAAACTTTAATTATTAATAAAAGATCTTGAAACAGCAATATATAAATGTAAATTTAAGTTTATCTTATTTTGTATCATCAATTTAAAATACTTTCCCTAATAAACATAAAAGGCCACTATATTTCTTAATTTTAGCGATGTATATTTAATTATTAATTTTATGAAATATTTTTTTTATAATATATTATTTATTCCCTGTTCTTTTATAAAATTTACTAATATATTATAAATATTATAATTAACCATTTAATTTAATTTTTGTTTTATTATAAAATTAATTTATTAATTAAAAAAATATAATTTTACATAATTAGCACGTTAAGTGCCATGTCTGTCCTTGGGGACCAACGCTAGGCTTTTCGTTTAGACGCTGCTGATTTTCGAAAAATGAACAGCTTCACAGCTTCAAATTTAAAATATAATTCCTTATCATTGATTAATGGTTTTCATGAAAACAATTTAATCTAAAATATGGCTTTTCTCTGCAAGCGTTTTAAAGTTACCATTTTCTTCCTTAAATTTATTGTAACACTTTTTGCAAAATCTCGAAACTGAACCGTTGAAAGAGGAGTTGTGTTTAAGAAGTGATGTTTAATGTGTTAAATATTATATAAATTAATTTATAAATTTAGTCGAACTACTGTTGCTGGCATTAAATTAATCTTTATTAATTTTAATTTCCGAATAACTGATAATTTTCATTCAAAAAGTGTCTTACTTCAGTGTAAACTTGATCAAATGTGTACATGTACTTCCCAAATTTTCAAATAGATTATTCTCAAAAACAGAACCTTAAATGAATAAATTGTATTGTATATTTTCCACTCAGGTTTCCAGGTAGAATCAATATATACTCGCTTGTACTAACAGTTACGCGACACTTTGTATATTGCTCTTAATTTGATAAACCCAAATTACTCAACGTTATAGATATTTTCTTTTCGTATGCTTCTTAAATAGCTTATAACGAAGCGTATCTTCTTCTTTTTTGAATCGATTCTGATAAACCTTTTTGAACGACTGGACAATTTTCTTAAATAATTATTCATTAACCGTAATTAATCACGATGAACTCAGATCTTCTGAAGATAATCATGTATTTCACCTTACTGTATCTATAAACAAATGAACTACAGGCCAGGATATCAACTGAATTCATCTTTTGGGGGCAATTTTAATTAAAAAGCACCCTCTCAGAGCTAGCTTTGCAATTTAGGTCGTTCATCTTACTACGATTTGATTTGCATTTAATTAATTTCGATAGAAAGATGATTACCCTTGTAATTCATTATTTTATCTTCAAATTGAGCAGTTTAAATGAATATTAGGAATAGGTCGGCACTGAGTTTCAGAAGATAAGTTTCCGTTAATACAGATGATATTTCAAAAATTCCTGAGTTATTCACAGGCGATGCAACACGTGCATACGAAATTTACTATACGAAATTTAAATATAATAAATCATAAAAGATGACAAAATGCATCACTTGTAGGATCGATCCTGCTCATTCACATACACAGTATAGAATTTTTCAACTGACTGACAAAGTTAACTGTTTCCTGTGTATGTGTAAACAAGAAGAACACATTCCTAAGCAATGTAATAACCTGATAAAAGTACTAATATCAAAATTGAACAAAGATAATGAAAATAATAGTAATTATGTATAAAATGATACTGAAAATGATATAAATAGTGTATGCAACGATAAAAATGAAAAAAGAAAAATAACGAGAGCAACAATGCTAACAATAATATCAACAACCCAACACCGTACAATCAATAAAACAATTTTGTAAATTAAAAAAATAATTAAATTCCTGCTTCCTCCTAAAACTACAGGAAAGCAATTCAATGAAAATGACCACGCATTATAAACTTTAAAACTAAACATCAAACCTAACCTAATCCAAACCATGAACTTATAGTTGTTAGGGTGAAAAAGGAACCTAGACGTAGCCATCCAATAAGTGGAGTTATAAAAAAGAGATTCAAGGTATGCATATAACCGAGGTCCAGTCTTAAGCGTAACTCTATTACCAATTGCTATCAATGATATTTTAATTAATATCTCCAGTCTGGTTAAAGGATTGTCTGGTGATGACCTAACTATACTACACAAAAAAAGGAACTTCTCATACTATTCAAAAGCATTTGAAAGGAATGTTAAATATATTGCAAAAGTGGTCACAGAGTTACGAATCAGAAACAATTCACTTAGGATCCACCCTCCGCTATTGACCAGAACTTCGCTTTGACAATCACGAGCTAAAGGAAACTACAGTTACTAAGCTATTATGATCAACCTTCGATTCCCGATTATCATGGAAACCGCATATAGACGAATTTAGAATTGATTGCAACCAACGACTTTGTTATATCCCGACGTTGGTTTTAACGGCGGTGTTGACGAATTAAATTTTAAGACGTAATTCTCAACGACTTATACTTTCGACAGTTAAAAAATACGTGTTAGTATAATAACGGACCGGGTAGTACAATGTTTTTTCTTTTTATAATTTTAATGTCAATGGTTGCTGGTTACTGTTCAGAAAAAAAGCTCTTACACATTCCAAAACTATGATATTTATGCCCTCGGTCCCACTCCTAAAGGGTCAGATCGTGGACCCTGTGCGGGGGTTGAGTTTTGGGTGGGAGACCGAAGTCTCCAATCAAAATTAGGGTGTTGGCCAACGCCCGTTACCCATTTTCCGCATCGACAGAGTGAGGGGGCATGTTCGCGGACTCGTCACTGGGTTTATGGAAAAACCCAGTATGAGGGGCCCGTGAACTTGCGCTGACCTGACTCGAGTCAGCGCGGGTTTACGATACGTCAATTGCTATTGAGACGCAGGAAGAAACTCTAAATCCTCTACCTTTGTTAGGGGTTTGAAGTGTTCCTGACAATAAGGAAAATTAAGCGAAAGAAACATTAAGACGCGTATTGAAATCCTAATCTCAAAAATAGCGAAGAATCACGTCCGTATCATAAACCTGGTCGCGTTTAATTAATAGCTCGCTAAGGGGCTCTAACAGACTTAATATACTGATCGTGGCAAACAATTGGGACACAGATTTAAATATCTTACTGTAAACATCTAATGCAGCGGTGGGATCAAAATTAGATTATTAATTAATTATTTATATTTTTGCTAATTCAAGCGTATTAAAGAAATTAGACATTTTAAAACAGAATATACTGAGAATAGTAGTAAAAGCTCTGTTTGATCTCATTCCATTAATACTAGGTTTACAGACTTTCTTTTACATATTTCTATGAACACCCGTCAAATTAACAAGTGAATGAAAACTCGAATTTTTCTTAAAAAAATCGATTTGTTTAATCTAGAAGCAGTTTAATGATATACTATTAACTTATAAATTTGGGTATATTTTCGTATAATTTCATTAATAAAAGTCAAGAAAAATTATTGGAAAATAATAGTAACATTTTCTGTAATTTTGCTCGTGAAATCCTAAATCCGTCAAATAGGAATTTTTTTATAGAAATTAGGATGCGGTGGTCAATTACTCTATTAGATTTAATTTGTTCTGAAGTTCTGGGGTAAGTACCGTGCTATTTCTCGCAGTTCTCTTACCAGAAGGCACCTTTGCTCTCCCCATTCCGTGGCCAGCTCCTTTAAGAACAACAGTCACACCCTTAAGACAACGCAACGTCTACTTGCCACCTCCAAACTTTCTCTTGCATTCTTCTAAACAAACATACCTATGACACTCAACAGCTACGTGACTTTCAGTCACTGGCTATCACCGGTTATCTGTATATTTTCATTCTTACTGGCCACGCACAAAGTCCCTGTCATAAATCGTACGAAAGCAAAATAGCGTCTTACCTTGGAAATGTATCGTCGCTAACAAACATGTGTAATCTTTTTCTTTTTAAAAAGTTTAATTGCAAAAGTGTATTATTTAAGTTGATAAAAAGGTACTTGGAGTGCAAAGGGTTAATCGTCTAATTAATTAACGATAATGTATAATATATATAATTACAAAATGTTGTTAAAATTTTAAATATGTAACATTACGATTTTGTTTATAGTGGATGTGTATTCCATTTGCATGGGCAAATCCAAAGGTGCAATCTCTTCAATCCATGGACGTGGATTGGATTGGTGAAGTGAAATCCGGAGAATATTGGTCTTACATAGATTATGGATTATTACTGATCTTCGGTGGCATCCCTTGGCAAGTATACTTCCAACGGGTTTTATCTTCGAAAACAGCCGGAAGGGCGCAAGTGTTAAGTTACGTAGCTGCGGCAGGTTGCATTCTTATGGCCATTCCACCTGTTCTTATTGGTGCCATCGCCAAAGCAACGCGTAAGTAAACTTTCACGTCAAACGTCAAATAATAAATTTCTTTAATTATTATAACATTTCTGTCCATCTTTCACTTTTCATGATATATCACTGATTAACATATCAGAATTCCGGCATAGTGAAATTTTTATTCATAAATATACATTACTATTTTGAAATAATGCATGTAAATTATAATTGTTTATTATGTATAGTTTATTTTATTACTGCTTGTTTGTCATTTTTTTGGGTTGCTTATTCGTCCAATCTTTGTAGTGTTTAGGATTTCAAATATTTTTACAGTCTTCGTGCGTTAAAGGTTTTGTAATTGTACAGTATACCTTTTTTAATTCATCCGTTTAATGCAGAAGTGGTGTAAGTCAAGTTTTCATCTAATTGATTTAATATCGCATCTTAAAAGCTCTTTATTCTATTTTATATAGCAATGGTGTAAGTATACCTTCATTAGTTTTTCGGTGGATGGCAGAATAAGTAAGAACCAGCTACTCGAATGGCATGGATGCTATATGTATATTAGAAAAATATTGCATAAAATGATTATATATCTTGACTTCCGGAGAAAAATGGTTTTATTATCGTAACGTATAACTTTATTAAATCCATAAGTAAATTATGTAAAAGAAATGTAACACTCTTTGGTATTCTTGCATTTTAGAGAACTTCTATGTTATCTTTCGTTATTCAGAAATCAACTTTTTCAACTTACACCACTTTTGCATTATACTGTTCATTTATGTACTAGCAAATGAAAAAAAAATTTTAACACATTACTGACCGATCGGGGAAATCTATATCCCATATATATACGAAAAAAATGAATATGCTTGATATGTTTGAGAATATATAATTTATCTGTTCCGAAAGTTATTATATACATTAAAAAAAAAACTAAATTATATAATTTATTTTTAATTTTACGTTTTGTATAAACTACACAAAATACTAAATTATGTTATTTATTTCTAATTTTACGTTTAAATGATCTAATTTATTTTCTAATTTACACTTTGTATAAAATACATGTAATACAGGATCGTTGTCACCACGTATAGTTTTATCCCTCAAAACCATTTTTATGCGCTTTTCGAGTTTTTCAAGTGAAGAAGATTATTCCGCGTCGTTTGCAAAAACTTCACGATGGACACGCGCGGTTGGCTAAGTGTTAAGTACAGTCTTTCGCGAGGAAGTATATTGAATTTATCCAGAGTGTGCAAAAAGGTTCCATCGGTTTCTGCGTTCTCAGCTAACATTTTTATTTTCGTGAACTAATTACGATAGGCAGGCAATATTCTCAAGTGCTAAACATTAAGTTACAATAATTTTATGCAATAACTTTAAAACTTTAACAATAAGCGGAAGGAAATAGCAAATCTTTTCTTTCTTTTATATCGGTGAATAAAGTTCGTATACATACGTTATTATATGTTATATGAATATAAAAAAGGTAGTAGTGCGGTTAAAGCCTATAAAAATATTGGTTATGCATGTGGAGAAGGAGCTGTAAACGAAAGGACTTGTCAATGATTTTTTATTTACTTTTATTCTGACAACATAATGTTCTTTTAGCCAATCAAGATTTGGGCAGTCTTCAGATATTGGGGAAAATGAATTACCGATTGTAATCCAATCAAATACAGATCAAATTACAGAAGAAGTTACAGAACTATGAAATTCGTAGTACAACCATTTTAAGTAAATCTCATTCACTTGGAATGGTATTTAAATTCAATACGTAAACTTCTGTCCAGAAATTGTGGGACACTACCGTTTTACAATAAAATAAGGTTAAATGAAAGTTTTAGTTACTTGTTTCTACATGAATCATTCTTTGGTAACAATTATATCTAAGGAACACATTTTTATTGATATAGCTGGTACTTTGTTATAACGAATACAAAAAAAAAAACTAAAATATTTTGTAATGAAGTTCAATACCTGTTACAGGCACAAAAAAACTGTTGTCAGACTGTATTATACTTATTATAAAATATGAAGGACAGTCCATTATAATTTTGAGGTATTTTGGAGGAAATACTGTGGGAAATTTAACAAAAATCAATGGGATGGTGAGAAAGGAACATTATTTAAATATCGTAAAATCACACATCATCCTGTTGGTAAAAAGAATTATTGGCAATTTTTGTGTTTATGCACGGCAATGACACGAAGCACTGCTAGAATATGTGAAAGTTATCTGGAACAGTTGCAATAAAAGAGTTAAGGTTAATATAATGGCCACGCTAATCACCAGATTTAAACACCATTGAGAAATTGTAATATAAACTAATCAAAAGTATTTGAAGATATTGAAAGATCTGTGAACACATTTGCAGCGGTCCTGCAGACAAATTTCGGAAGAAGCTTAAAAAAAACTCATCGCAAAAGCTACCAAAATTAGTTTCCGCCGTCATCGTGAAACGAGAAAAATTAAAACTTTATATGTACAATTTTCAATATATTTTAACATTAAAAAGCTATATTCGATGCAAGTAAGCTATAAATAATCATATGATCTAATAACACAGGAGTTTAACGGTGTTAATTTAAACGTAAAGTTTAAATTAGTAGGTGTCCCAAGATTTATGGACCGGAGTGTACATACTTTACAAGTTATTCGAAAATGTTTTTGTAACTTAAAATTGACAGAATTTTCGCACTCATTTAATACATACGCAAATACTTCGTTCACAAATACCGAAGCGCCAACTGTTCACTTTTTAACGTTTGCTAGAACAGAAATTTTAATTTCGTTGCATCACTAATAAACGAGATATTGTTTGCTGTCTTTCTACGCGTTGTCTACCCTACTTTCGATTCGAGGGGTGGAAAACATGTTTCGTGGGTCCACAGAGCTAAAGGGGATTGAATTAGATCGGTTTGCTCGTCATCCCCCTCTACTTACGTTCGAAGGCTACTTGACATTTGGCAGTACTGTAGAGTGGGAGAACTGCTGGTATTTACAAGGTTTCAGGGCTAAGCGAGTCAGCCTTGTAACGGAAGGGTGTGTAGGTGAAAAGGGTGCTTTGATATCCCACATCGTGTACAATAGCGTGGGATTTTGTCATATGGCATTCTCGACGCCGAGGGTGAGGGTGGTAATGTAACGTCTACTAACGCGGAATACAATAGAACCGTTGGAACTAATGCGATACACTTTATCGGTATCTCGTGTATTTTTATTCCCGAACATAAGAACAAATAATTTTTTTTATCTACGTGTGCTCGTAGGTAGACAAGGTTTACGATAAAGGAAGAGAGTTTCTGACTATCATCTGTTATTAAAGTTTGCACTCGCAAAAAAATTGAACGAATGGAAAGAGAAATATAATATTAGAGTCGTTATAGTAAACAAAATTAATGTTTTTTGTGAAATTATATTACAGACCTTTTAGATTTACGTAGTGATTGTTATCCATTGTTAATGTTTTACTTAAAGAAAAATTAAACAAATCAAAAGAGAAATACAATATTAAAGTGGTTAGAGTAGACACAATTAGCGTCCTTTAATGAAATTGTATTACAGAAAAATGTTTAGGTTTACTTTATAAAGAATGTGTTTCTTTTTAAAATACTCCGGTTCATACTATTACTTTTCTTTCTTTTTTAGAGTTCCAACTTACACAACAATTTTTAGGTTTATGTTGTAATGAATACTTGCATTTAAATTTACTTAATTAATTGTGCGATTTTTCTTAAACTGCCTTGGCTCATTTAAATCATTCTCTTTATCTTTTAATGTCAACTTATAGAACAACTGTAGACAAATTTTTAGGTGTACCATGTAAAGAACATTTGTACATGCAATTCATTTAGTTAATTGTGTTCTTTTTCACAAAGCACCAGTTCATTTTATCCTTTTCTGTTTTCAAAAGTCAGTTTCATTACTTACGACAATATCATATTTATTCCACAAGTAATTTCGAATTAAGTTAAGTGAATTGCTTTAGATTATCGAGTCATACATTTTACCGAATATTTATTTAAATTATAGCTTTTAAATGGAAATTATTAAAAAATCTGTTACAGCATGGAACGAGACAGAATATAACGGTCCTTATCCTTTCACCGAGAAAGAAACAAGCATGATACTACCAATGGTCTTGCAGTATTTGACACCAGATTTCGTTTCCTTTTTTGGGTTAGGCGCAGTATCAGCAGCGGTGATGTCTTCAGCGGATAGTAGCATCCTTTCGGCTAGTTCCATGTTTGCCAGAAACGTTTATAAATTGATCTTCCGTCAGAGGGTAAGTCCTTCGTCTTTACGTAGATGGTCGGCTTCTTTTGTTTTTTAACTCTGTATCATATCACGCATTAAATCTTTCGACATTCCTTGTCTATTGTCATCGCTTCTAATTTTATTTAACATCGAATGTCGCACAAATTATCATCAATATAATATTTATCATTATCATCATCATCATCATCATCATCATCATACGCTCTTCATCTTCAGACGTACTTGTCTATACAAAATGGTTACACGATTGTAGTGTACTTTATATTTGAGTAATTATTCGAAGATAAAACTTTCATCATTCCTTGAAACAAAGATGCACATAAGGAAAAATCATTTACATATGGTTTGATAAACAAGGTAAAATCATCAGATGTTCTAGGCATCGCACATTTCCATCAGAACGATAATAATGAACGTAACAAGTTTCAACATTGTTGTTCAACCATTTCATTAACACCGACTTGTGGGACCTCTTGTCGTAAATACCATCTTACACGTGCATGAATATGAATCATGTATTAATCAGGATTAAAATTTGTCAATTGTTTCTTTATACGTAAATTAGAGATTGTTCAAAATTTTCACATTTCACTGTATACTTCCTACTTTTACGATCGTACATTATAAAATCTCATACGGCCGTATTAACGTGACGACGTTTCGTTTCGACATCCCGTTCACGTTTCATATCTTTTTATCTACTTCATATTTCCTTTCTATCACGCGTCCACATCCTTCAAACGATATACAGCCGAACCATAGAATCGAATCGACGTCCGCTCTCTTTACTAGCCATTTCCCCGTTAAAACAGGCGTCGGAAATGGAGATCATCTGGGTGATGAGAGTGGGAATAGGCGTGGTCGGCATATTGAGCACGGTGATGGCATTGACGATACCCTCGATCTATGGCCTTTGGTCAATGTGCTCAGACTTGGTCTATGTGATCCTCTTCCCTCAGCTGTTGATGGTGGTCCACTTCAAAGAATACTGCAACACTTACGGCAGTCTAGCTGCATACATAATAGCTTTCGTTGTGAGGATCAGCGGTGGTGAGCCATTGATGGGTTTACCCGCGTTGATTCATTATCCGGGGTATGACGAGGAAACCGACACCCAGGCGTTCCCCTTCAGAACGATGGCGATGTTAATTTCATTAGTGACATTGATAGGTGTGTCCTATGGTACACAGGTAGCCTTCCTAACTGGCAGGCTAGCGCCTGGATATGATGTCTTTAGGTGCGTGGTTAATATACCTGAAGATGTCGAAAGGGTTGGCCCAGATCCAGCGGAAGGTGAACAAATGGCTGTCCTAGCTGCCGGTATTGGTAGACTTTACGGTAGTAAGGACGAATCGAACGGTCGAGTCAATCCTGCACTCGAACCGGACTACGACATGGAGCCGGGATGCAAGATAACTGGAGAACCGGACAGCGTCGTTGGCGGAGGTGGTGGTGGCGGTGGCGGAGCTCACTTGGTGCCCCATGGACCGAATGTGCAACGACAACCGCAATCCAGCACCGCATTCTAATTCCTGGTTCCGTGATCGGATGCTGTGACCAACAATAAGTGCGGCGGTGCAGGTCCGTCTTCTGTTCTATTTTTACACTTTCATTTGCTCGTTTTGTTGTTTCGTTTCATCCCCGTGTCCTCTCACTTATGTCTCCCCCTTTCAGTAGATCATTATGCAATACCATTAGAAAGATTATTTTTTGCAAAATGGTAGACGATCATGCTCAACATTGAGAGAATGGTATGTATGCCAGGTTATTGGCGATTTTTTTTATTGAAATTGTCTGGTACTTCGATAAAGATTTTTAATAAGATCGATGAGAGTATGCGTGAACCCATTTAGTTCTTAACGATCGTATTTATTGCTAGAATTCATTTTCGTATTATACGTGTAACTTATTTAACGGTCTGTTATTAATATCGTGTTTACCGTTTTGTTTCGTCGTTCGAATTCATTTTTCTAAGGTAATTCGTAACATGTTCTGACCTTTATTGCTTCAGTTATATTTCTAATTGTTTCTACGATTCTTGTACCTCCTACCTTCTTATCACGTCTGCGAAGCTCCGAGGTATGCCAATCTGCTCCAAGTTCTCTGCACGAATTCTATTTCGCGAATCGTGTTTATATTGTAACTAATACAAGTTCTATAGTGATGCGTACCTGTTTGAGTGTGTTCGTTCGTACTCTGTAATAATGAGAGAAATCGAAGTAAAAGGAAATGTACAAAAATGAGGTCGAATAAGCTGAGAAATTGAACTGGAAATGAAAAGTGTAACGCTTGTAAGAATCGAAGCTTCTTGGACAGATAGATGAAGTCATTTTTGCCTGTACCGCCAATTAGGCCTAGTGTCTCCTTGTTTCTTTTTTGAGAGAGAGATATATTATACATATATAAATATATATATATATATATATATATACACATATGAATTATATTTACATATAATTTATATATGTGCGCGTACGTATATAATTATATATAAATATGCTATATATATTTAGAGTTGATCAAACTGCTTGAGAGGGCTAAAACACCTTGATGCGCAACCGATCCGTTCACGTTACTACGAAAATGTACGTGTATATCAGAAATCGTGAGAGCTTCGAGGGAAAGTAACGAGCTCAATTGGTTGTTGTAACTCGTTCTTCATTAGGCATTGATTCAGGACGAGCGGCTGTTTGTGTGGGCAGGTTAGTGTTTATAGATGAACGTTATATACATGAAGTTTCTAGAGTGAATTAAATTAAATCGATCGTTATTGTTTAGTCTTCTCCCACGCGTATTAGTTATACTTTTCTCATCATTCATTATCGTCGCGTCGTAATTAGAGATCACAGTCGAATGCCGACGTTACGTAAAAAAATTAAAAATAAGAATTAAAATAACAAAAAACAAAAAAAAAGAACAGAAACGAAGTTGAAATGCTTTTGTATTTGCGATTGATCGTTCTTTCCTTGCTTGTCTTGTACGGACATATAGATGTTACACGATACATGTATATGTAGTTACACGTTCATTTATAGTGTAAAACGTGAAACGAGATTAGATGTTTTATGAATTAGCTTATCACATGGCCGCTCGTTAACCCTTTCGCTACTATGAACGACTACGGTTGCTCGCGGGGAAATGATCCCCGTATACTACGTGGGATTATAGTCGTTCACTCGCGAAATAGTCATTGCATACCATTTTGCATCGTTCTCAAATCATATAACCATTCCACTCCTGTTAAATATTTTTTTTTCTTAATTTCAGTAGCATTTAGATGTCCGTTGTAAGTGAGTTTTCCTGCATAAATGGTCAAAAATATTACCAGAGTAAAGTGCATGGATGTACGCGTTTTGTGCAAGCGTAATGATGTAATTGTTTTTCGACGAAGACGATCGTAGCGAAAGGGTTAAGTTACTTGAGATTTCACGTAGTTCGCGTAACAAAGGTACAAGTTTAAACGCACTTGAATATTCCTCTGCCGATAACGATGACAAGTCTCAGTGAATAAGAATGTGAAACACTCACAACTATATCTTATCAACACGTTTCTTATTTAATTGCTGTCTAAAAGATACGCGTGTAATCGCGGCGTAAAACATTTTCATCCTCATTACGTGTCACATGGTGTGTGTTGGAAAATAATATACATTTCTCGTAATAATAAACGATTCATTAATCACACTTAATTCTCAAGTACTATGTGTGAGTCAATGGAAGATTGTATTAGACGGATCGGTTGCTGCACGGTTTCGTTATGTTTATTACATTACACATGCGCGTACACACCATACATACACACACAAAATGTACGATGTAATTGAAACTATTGGCATTAAAACAAAACGAATGAATTAGCATTAATGATGAGAAAAATAGTCAAATATTTATTCATATACATATGTACGTATACATTATACATAAAACACGGAACGATTAACCGAAATAGGTTCGAAACATTACAGATTTGAATTGTTGCTGTTATTAATTTTTAAAGGTCGTTTTATCAGATATGGTTTTAACGTAGCGATCGTGTTATCTGTGAAAGCTACGTCATTAATGCCTCTATATATAAGTATATATATGTAGTGTTATTATTGCTCATTATAGTTGCTCATCTCATTGTTTACTGTCAAAACTATACTGGAGAAATCGAGACCTGATTATGTGTGTAATTGCGAAGAAAGAGTAATTCGAAATTTTTTAACGTTTTCTCATATCCCCAAATTCTTGTTCGTTGGAACATTTTGTAAGATGGCGAACAGGGACCGCAACTAAATGAAAATGTGAGTGGAGCTTTATGAAAATTTCTCACTTACTGTCCTCGCCAATAATTAATTACCTGTGCGGTATTTGGAAAAATTGAAGTTATACACACACACGCGCGCGCGCGCGCACACACACACACATATGCGCGTATAAAGTGTATACATTCTTGAACGAATTGTAAGGAAAATTTTCCTACTCATCACGAACATCGTACTTCTCCAAAGATTTACTTCGTGTCCCTTTTAGATTTCCCACGACTAGTTTATTTTCTTCTGTGAATTATATAAACATATAAAATCACAGCATTTATTTTTTAAGTTCACCGTTATAATTATTCATAAAAAGGATGCGTCATACGAAAAAAATTCTTATTTATCAGTTATCGTTTATTACACCTATTTTCGAACAGGGATATAATATTCGATGGAAGAGCTACAGTGAGGTTGTAAATCACGACGTTAACGCATTTCGTGTCAGATCGATTTTTGGTAACTTTCCGAACAGTGCCTTTTGGAGCTTGATGCGGGATGCTCATTTTTAGCGAACTGCCGTTCATTTCTTTACACGAAAATCCAAAAGCACAAACATTGTTGAGTTTGCTTTTCATGAGCTAGCATTATACGTTTCCTGTTCAGTATCTTTTTCCAATAAAATCTAATATAATAATTCACCCATTCTAACATAATGCACTCATCATGGACGAATACATGGACGATTGTTACAATTAAAGCGTTGCACGAATGGGATGTTCCGTTCCTTAGTACTTTGCAGTTAAAGAGTAATAGTTTTGCTTCTGACGTATACTGCCGTTCATGTATCATCGGACACTTGCACATTTGAGCAAAATGATTATTAGAATCTAAATATAATTTTTTATTACGAGTTTATTATGTATTTTGTTATATTTATCTATTTTACGGTTATATCTGAATGTGAAGTTAAAAATATACCTGTATAACGTGAAGAAATGTTAAGAAAAAAACTATTTATTAAATGCAGGTCCAATTCTATACGATGCTATTTTGTATATATATTTGGTTTGCTTCGACAGTTCAATATGAACTGAAGCACATATGTGTAGCATCATTAAATGTTCATAAACAATTTAAGAAGGGTTTTTCACTAAACAGAGACAAAGATGGTGCTGGAAGATTGTACCATTCGATCTTCTTCATTTTTAATTCGACTGTTACTATGATCACAATGAATACTTCTAGAAAAGAATTATTTATTAAAAAATGTTCAAGTATTAGTTATTGTTGCAAAAGAGGAATATACTGTTTGAGAAATTGCGGTAAAAATAAAAATTTCGAAGTCCGATAATTTTATTAAGTGCCTGGTGACTTATGGACGGAAGTGTATGCCTTGCAATATTTATAATAGTCACGATTATAAAAAAAAATGTGTAGAATTTAAGATGAATTACATAACAAAATAATAAGTTTGATTTTGACGAATTATTTTAACAAACGTACAGTTGAATGCTCCTACATAACGTTTTTCAATGATATTATAATTATTTTTAAGTAAAAAATTTTACTATATGTTACAAATTTTTGTTTTTACCATCACAAAGATATATATTTCGATGAACTTTTTCAAAACATGATGGACGTAAATGCGGTTTGTCAAAACAATTATCACAAAATGTTACAAATCTTACGATTCAATTTTTTGGCTTGTGTACCAAACATTTTTAACATTCTTTTCATAATAAATTTTGCGGCGTTCTTTTTTACCGAATTTAAAGAAAATCGGAAACTAAAATAATAAAAAAGATCGACGTCAACGTCCAGCGATATGATAAATGTGCTATACCTGTTATTCAGACGTTGATACATGACTTTATAATACTTACTTTACTCTTTACAAAACTTTACATTTCGTGGAGAAAATTTCAAATGGCCTATATGGAAAGTTCTTTATGAGGTAAAAAATTATCGCTTAATTTTCCTATGCAAAGTCGTGCATATATTTTACAAAATCCCTCCGAATCTGAAGTCATAAGCTCCAAGCGAGAGACATGAACTCTCGGACAGACAAGTGGCGACTATGATTGGATCAGTATAGATCTGCATCTACCATATTTTTTTCTGTTTCCATTATTTTTCTTAAATGTACCCTAATAGAAACATCGAGCTCGTCGTCTCATCCAAACTGATTTTTTAGCAATCGGACTTCACGTTCTTTCACACTTGTCTAATTATACGACCTCACTATAGCTCTTTTCCGCCAAGTGTAATAAAGTGTTACAAGATGGTTATTAGGATATCGTTATTTTACATACAAGGTTAAAGTATCTAAGTGTACAGTTGAATGTAGCATATACATATATTATTCGTTCTACCTGTCAACTACTAGGAAGCATCCTTTTCCCTGGTAAAGTAACAGTTTTTTTCTTTTCTTTTTTTAAAACAATGACAATAGTCTCTCGCGTGGAAGTAGTCTTTTAACGCATTAACAATACAGAAGGTACACCGTTTATTAACCGAGGCGTCTCTTTCATACGACGCTGAAAGTGAAATTACATCTAGACAGATGACAGAGAAAAGAGGATATTTCACGCACATTACGCTACACTGTTTACACAGACACATGTTATATGTATTTTCATTTCGGCCAACACTGTTAGAGACTTGAGAGAGTGCTGTCAACACTGTTAGAGAACTTTCACTTAGGTATTAAAACTGCAATGAGTCGGAAGGCTAAAGCGAGTTACCCGTAGACAACGAATGGCAGAATTATCGTTATTATATTTTCAAGATGACCATTTTATAAGAGGGAACCGCAGCTATCTTCTTTTTACGATGAGAAACTATATTAGACGACCGTAAAATGTTTCCTTTGTAGATGATCAAAATTGCACATTGCGCAGATTGAAGGAACAATTAGCTGCAAAAAGGATAGGAAAAGAAAGGACTGTCGGTATTTTGTTGCTTTCGTACCTATTGAGCGTTAAATATTTCTTTCACTTTGATAAGATACTCCGTTCGAAAAATAGAGAAGTTGTTGAATGTTATAAATAGATTGTGGATTTTTATTGAAATTCATATTTTTGAGAATATAGTAAAAAAACTGGAACTTCGATAGAAAATTATTTCACCTAGCAAGTATCATAAAAAGCACTATAATTTTGATATTTTGTATATTTTTTTATATTACATGTATTATGTACAATTTGCATCTTTCAATTTCCTATAAATGCATAAAAATCCGCAGTCTAATTATAAATATCAATTATTTTTCATAGAGTTACGAGATAATATTGCTGTTGATATTTTCACTTTAAGTAAAATCACACTTAGAACGTGATATCAATGATAAAAATTTGTATTTTATTTTATTTTATTAAAAATGAAATCTCGCAAATCTGAAATTTACATATATTATATGATTTATAGAGAGAGAAAAATGATTAAAAATTTAGTTTGAAAGGTCTTAGTAGTTATTGAAATAAATATAATAAATAATGTGTTGTTTTAACGAGGATACATATGTACAACCCGAATTTCTCGGTGTTACAATTTTCTTCGCCGCACGGTGTATCTTTCGATAATCGCTTTGATTATTTGGGGATACACACATGTTACATAATTCATTTCCCGCCTTTGGGAAATATAAAAAGGGAAAGAGGATCTTCCTCAAGGGCAGCAGGTTGGCGTGGATAATTTATGCAACACTTCATTTCGTCAATTCGATTTGTTTAGTCCGACGAGGGACATCATATCGTATAAAGAGGGACAACAAAACTCGTAGTACGCGGATGAATGTTATTACGTAGATGCGTTCGTACAATAAGAACCGACATACATTCGTAGTATATATACATATATTAAATGTTAACCATGAAGCGGCCACAGTTACTTACATATCAACTAACGTGCATTGTAACCAACGATGTCACGGGAAACTTATACATATCATGACGCGTGCTCTACATATACATACGTTCGTATATTAGATATATTAGCGTGTAAGGTAAACAGAAGAAAAAAAAGAAAAAAATAATAAACAAGAATGAAAAAAACAAAGAAAATATAATAAAAAAGAAGATGTAAGACGTGTATATACATATTATACATAGCGTGGTTTATCCTCTCGTAAAAAAAAAAAAGAAAAAAAGGATCGATGGGTTTGTAGTTTTGCAGAATTAGAGGGACATTCATCGCTTTATTTTTCTCTCTTTTTCTTCGGAGCAATGAGTGTCTTTCTAATTTTCCTTTAATATCGAAACGTAGCGTCCAACGATCTATCCAGAGGAGAACAGTAAACGATAAACGTGGCTCGCGTGTATTATGATCGATCTAAAAATCAAGAGAAATTTACGAATGACGGGCTGCCTGAACGCCGAACGAAGTAAGGGTTCAATCGAGCTGGTTGATGATACAAACTCGTTAATAATTTGAACGCAATGTTCTACAAACTACTCGCCTGCTTCGAAACGGAATCGTGTACCTAATATTATCGTAACCTTCGTCCTATTTCGCAAGCCTGGGACACCTACCTATTATAGAGTAATGTTACTATTATTATTTATTATTATTATTATTACTATTATTATTATGTGTAAAAAACAAAGAAAATGCCCGACTTACCCTGTAAGAGCATATCCATGTATATGTATTACGAAAACGTTACCGGTATTGCATTGTATGATATATTATACGTGTATAATTAAGAAACTGAACGCGATGTTGATTGTAAATGTTAAAAATAAAAAGTGTACAAAAAGCCAAAACAGTGGATTTCTTTTTATTTGAATAACATAGTATACCTACCGAAAGAACGGAAAGTAAAAAAAAAGGAGAAAATAAAAATTCATCGATGTTTTTCACGAATCGGTATCGTAACAATTAGTTCAAACGATGCTGTTTTTATGACCCATTTGGTTGCATTTACGAAAAATAGTGTTCATACGATTCTGTATCTTCATTGAAAATTCAAGTTTCACGCGTATGCTTACTTTCTTTGTTTGTTTGTTCACTCCTACTATTTGCAATCAAGCAACATAGATTTGAATACGGTTATCATTAGGTTTTTAGTTTTGCCGCCATTATAAAAGAAAAGGATCAACACAAGATAGATATAAATCTACCATATGTCTGACTTAAATTATATTGAATCCACTAATGCATTGACTGCCATGCAAATCTTTCATGCTTTTTCCTGGAAGCCATAGGAATTTTCATTATTCTAAACATATGTCTACCTGCATAAGTAATACAAAAATTTGCAAGATTTATGCTTATCAAGTACAATTGCTTGGAAAATGTTATTTCATGAAATTAAAAAAAAAAAGGGCGAGTCTATTTGGTAAGAAAATTTTGTCAAATATGCTGCAAGAAAAGTATTGCAAATTTTGCTAGGAAAGATGTGGTCAGTTCCATTTCTTCTTGAAATGTTTTCATATAATGTGTTATAATATATAATTTTTGCAGAATATGTTCTAATAATAATATTTAAGTTTTGAATAGCGTGCTTTTTTATAATATTTCAAAATATCATGTAGCTGCTTACGTTGTTTAATATTTTTTAGTCAATGATATTTATCTTATTTTAATCATCCCAAACTATTAAAGAGTGCCATTGAGACTTTCTTGAGAAGGCAAGCATCAGTCATAGGTGATCAACGCGATAATCAACGTGTTAATTTATACATTTGGAAGCTGAATGTGCAGCGAAAATAGGGAAATGTGTGAACGTTGCTTTATTACCAATTTAATGAAAAATCACATCGTCTGAACTGTTAATGTAACTGAGTACATTCGAGTTTTATTCTGAGCAACGATCATTGCTTCGATCATTATTTTTTAAAAACAATTCTAAAAAAAGAGAAGCATGTCTGCTCTCTTCAAAGGAAGCGAAAATAAATATCGATTACTTCTCTGCAAGCGTGGTATTGTTCGATGTTCACCATACATTCCTAAAAGGGAGTCACAAATAGGTCAGGATGTATATACGTCCTTTTATTACACTAAGGGTTGATATAGTAGCATAGGTCCTGATGTTGGTACGTGTTTTTAGCTAGGTTGCGACAGAAATGGAAAGAGCTCTTATTTATTCATGTCTTCCCGGTATTCTAGCTGGAGAATCGATAAATCGATCGACAAACTACACACCGCCCAACTAACCTTATGACGAGTCCAATCGTTTCATGTACACTCCCGGACAAAATGATAGCACATGTGTGTTATCTTTAATTTCTCGAAAGTGATTTAGAATTTTCCAAAGGTAGTAAATGTAACATGAATGTGATGACGCACGAAGAAGGAATTTATTAGTAAACAGGATTATATTCGGTAGTATTCATAGTATACAGAAGAAATGTACATATACAGGAGGCGAAATGATAGCACACTTAGAGTTTATATTGGTAGTATTCAGTACCTTATAATCTTCCAAGCAGTTAATATCAAAGTTTTCGTTCTGTATGTTTGTCTCAACATGGGCCGTGGGAAGAAATTAAGTGAATCAGAAATTGTTCGGATCCTGGAGTTAAACAATCAAAATTTGACTATTAGTAAGATTTCGAAAATAGTGAAACGAAGTCGAAAAGTTATATATAATTTACTGAAAGACCCGTCAAATAATGGCAAAAAGAAGAGTTGTGGGCGGCCGCCGGTGTTATCGGAACAGGACAAACGGGCCATAATACGAATCGCGTCGAATTCGACACTGACTGCACGCGAATTAGCTGATAGAGCAGGAGTTAGAATAAATGTTCGGAGTGTTCGCCGTGTTCTCGAAACGTCTGCAGAGACTGAAATTGAAACAAAACCCACCATTGACGGCTGAGCACAAGAAGCATCGGTTAACGTTTGTAAAAGACCGGATTCATTGGAGAAGCAAATGGAAAAGAGTCATCTTTACTGACGAGAATAGGTTTAATTTAGATGGCTCTGATGGTTTTGTCTATTACTACCATGACCTCCGAAAAGAAAAACTTGTACAAAAAGCGGCGGCAAATGGGTAGTGGTGGAGTGATGATTCGGGGCGGTATCGGCTATTTCGGCAAAACAGATATAGTATGTATTGAAGGCAAGATGAAGAGCAAACGCTACTTAAATTTAATTAAGGAGCAAATTACCAAGCACGCTCGGTGCATTACAAAAGGCAGATTCATTTTCCAACACGATAATGCCAGTATGCACCGGGCTAAAATAATCGAAGCGTATTTTTCGAGCAAAAAAATTCGAGTTTTGCCCTGGCCTGCCCGATCGCCGGACTTAAACATCATAGAAAATTGTTGGGGAGAACTTGCTTGTGTTGTCTACAGAAATGGCAGGCAGTACGACAACATGTAGCAATTTAAAGACGTAATTGTGGAAGAATAGAGCAACTTGCCCCAAGACATAATAAAAAAATTGTATGAATCGTTACGAAATCGGGTGGTTGAAGTGGTAGAAAATGGAGGCTGTTACACACATTATTGATTTAAATGTAATTTTAATTAATAATATATATATATATATATATATATATATATATATATATATATATATATTTTGTAATTAAATTTCGATAATTGTGCTATGATTTCGCCTCCTGTATATATACATTTCTTCTGTATACTACAAATACTACTGAGTATAATCCTGTTTACTAATAGATTCCTTCTTCATGTGTCATCACATTCATGTTACATTTACTACCTTTGGAAAATTCTAAATCACTTTCGAGAAATTAAAGATAGCACACATGTGCTATCATTTTGTTCGGGAGTGTACATAGGTTATCTCACGCATATGTAATTGAGCAGAGTTGTACCTTTAAAACGATTAAAGGTTGAAGAAAATGTCGTTTATGTATTTTTGTCCACCGATACATCCGAAAAGTGCAATTGCCTATCTTTTCCAAATTAAATCTTTTGCTGGTTTTCGTCCTCTATCAAAATAGCATTCGAATACTTACTTAATCACTTGCCAATTTTCATCACTATCAAATCTGCTAACAATTCTTTATATATTTGAAATTAATATTGTGGAGATATATAGGGGTTTACCTTGTATCGATTGATTCGTATGAAGAAAAATTCATTAAAATATTCTTAGGATTAACTTTTTTCTGGAAATTTTCGAGTAACTTGCAATGCACGGTGATTTCAACCACCACTTTTGTCCGATAGTGTAGTCATTTGCATTTGAAATTTCATCTTTCACTCAATTATTTCATAAAATTGAAATTTTCCCTTTGACTTGATTATAAATATTGTTTCCTACATATTACTTAAAGACACTTTACATCGAAATAGAAGGAATGTAAAATTTGTTTTTGATGTTCTTCGTTTAGGCATTAAACTTTGCGTAAAGATTATTTCGATGTTAAACTGTTTTTAACTATTTCAAGGGTACAGCTGTTTCCAATTACCTGAAACAGTTGGTACAATTATTACTCTTTATTCTAGCCGCGAAAGGTAGGTCTTGTCTCAATTAATTTCTGTTTGCGATTACGTCTTTTTTTCAGCGTAGCGGCTTTATTAGTACAAAAAGCATTTTTACAAAATAAATAAGTTACAGGCTCTGAACGAGGAACGAATTTCTTTTCCGCCTCTCTCTTGCTTTTCTTTTCTTTTTTTTCTTTTTTTTAATTTCTGCGCTTCTTTCAGCGGCTTTCATGCGTGCAATTCGCTCCTTTCTATTCGATGATAAATATTGGCCGGCAGACGTTTTCCTGAGAGCAGGTAGAAAGAAAGGAACGCATAGCGTTTCTATCCTGAACCACCAATATTTCTGTCGTTCCAATTCTTTCGTTTACTTTCAAGAATACGTCTGCTCTGAAAACACATTCAAGTTTGTTTTTTTTTTTTCTCAAAGCAACGGCTGTGTACCGCTTTGCTGTTAAACTTTTAATGCGAATTCTGGATGCTTCGGGAGTGATTTTGAGTTCGCGAGAATGACCTCCGATTCCGCTTCATTCCTTTTCGTTTTGTCAGCAGATGTTTTACTGGTTGGACAAAGTTCGACGATGTTTTCGATGAGTTTCTTATGTCTGGATCGTGGGGTGGAAGATGTCGATGCGTTCGAATTCCTTTGATTCGTTCGATGATGGTTGATGACTGATGAAACATGATCGAAGGTAGTCGCGCGAGGTGATTTTTTGCGATTAATATTGGTATCCTCCGTTACTAGCGTAACTCTGTCCACCTCCGCCGCCGGAGTAGCCACCGCCGCCGTTGCCACCGCCGCCGCCGCCGGAGTAGCCGCCACCGCCACCTCCGGAGTAGCCACCACCGTTACCTCCGGAATAACCGCCTCCACCTCCTCCAGAGTAACCACCTCCACCGCCTCCAGAGTATCCACCTCCGCCTCCTCCAGAATAACCACCTCCGCCGCCACCAGAGTAGCCATTACCACCACCGGAATAGCCACCACCACCGCCGGAGTAGCCGCCACCGCCGCCGGAGTAGCCACCATTGCCGCCACCGGAGTAGCCACCTCCACCTCCTCCAGAATAGCCACCTCCACCTCCGGAGTAGCCACCATTGCTGCCTCCAGAATATCCACCGGAGCTAAAGACAGAGCACAACGTAAATGCTTATTACAGCAACGTTAGATTTCTAGCAAAATTTGTATTATAAGGGAAAGAAGAAACCTTTCTAATAAAAGACAGAAGTAACTTGTAACTGTTTGCTCGAGTTACTTGCTTTACAGAATATGTATATAGTAGGAAATACATGCTGTGCTTGTTTTAAATATACTATTGAGTTACTTAAGTAAGAAAAAAGAAAAGAATATTGTGAATATTTTACCCTCCGAAACTGCCACCACCGGTGCTAGGTGTACCGTAAGTCGAAGATGGTCTTGAGTATCCGCCACCGCCTCCGCCTCCGTTAGGTGCACCGTAGCTGCTAGATATACCTCCACCTCCAGAGCTTGGTGCTCCATAAGTTGAAGATATTGAACCACCTCCACGTGATGGTGCGCCATAGCTTGACGAAATTCCGTTACTGTAACTACCACCACCGCCAGGTGAAGGAGCACCGTAATTACTAGAAGGTCTTCCACCACCTGATGGTGCACCATAGTTGCTCGATGGTCTGCCACCTCCGCCGGATGGTGCCCCGTATGTACTGGATGGTCTTCCTCCAGAAGGTGCACCATAGGTACTGGATGGTGCTCCATAGTTACTGGATGGTGCTCCATAGCTACTGGATGGTGCCCCATAAGATGACGAAGGTCGGCCGCCACCGCCGCCACCGCCGCCATTAGATGGTGCACCATAGTTAGAGGACGGTCCTCCTAAGTTCGGTGTTCCATAGCTTGTTGATGGTGGTAAGTAGCTACCCGAGACTGGTGCTGGAAAAACATGATTCCTTTACGTTTTACATTTATAATGTTTAGTATTGGTTGGCAATACTTAAATAACGCGACCTTTAAATTTTTCGATTTTTATCCTGAGAATAATAACGTATATAGTGACAAAGTTCTGTAGGTGGTGAGTTGAAAGTGACGATCGTAGTAAAACTCTCATCCCAAGAACAAAGTTAAAACAGTTGACAGAATAAGGTCTGAAAAGGGAAGACGAGTTATTCGAGCCGAAGCACTTGTTTTATTGAAAATGATTCTTTCTTTTGCTTATTTAAAAAATTCATTTTAATAGTAACGAACACTGAAACTGCAAAGAAAGGAAGAAAAGAACATACATTTCTCTCTCGAAGAAATTAAAATCTTAGATGGATTAAAGATGGAGGAAAACCAGGATTCACAACAAAGACTTAAAACAAATTTAAAAAAGGATTCAGAACCTAACCCCCTTTTGTTCTATTAAATCTGAGGCTCGTAAAACGTAGTTTTATGGAACGTAATATTCGCGTTATTCGAGGGTTACTTTTTCTTATTTAATTAATTGATTTTATGTGAAATATTGTGCAGTTAAAATATTAAAACCTATATTTAATATTATGTGAAATATTGTGCAGTTAAAATATTAAAACCTATATTTAATATTTCAGTGGAAATACTAGCATACTAATAGCTTGAAATGTATAGTAATGTAATTCAAAGTACACTATAAGATTTATTTACATCGGCAATTTCTTCTTTTATTACAATTGGAAATTATATATTAGGTCGTTGCACATGCAATAGTGGTTTTTGCATATTGACAAATTCCAGTTTGTTTTTATGAATTAAAATCATGTCTATTGCCCTATGATATTTACTCCTTTAAATGCAAGATTTATATCGCTGTAAAAGCTATTAGTGTCATATTCAAAGTAGAAAATAAATTCTAATCAAATTCAAGTGATTTTCTGTTAAGAATTCAAACTGGGACATAATGCAGCAGAGATACCATGAAAGATTCATACAGTGTTTGGAATAGGAATAACTAATGAACTGACAACATAACGTAAGTTTAAGCATTTAGATAACTTTTTAATATAAAAAAGGGGTTTAATAATAAGGCGACAATTAAATGTACATTTGAGAAATTCGTTACCAATATTCAAATTTTTATAATGATAGGCTAAATTTATTTGCAGTGTGTTGGTAGAAATGTACTAAATATTCTGGAGCTTATTTTGGTTAAACAAATGTAATTTTGTTTACGTCATCGAAGTTTGAAGTTTTGTTTATGAATCTGTCATTTTACGTACAACGATTTAATATCTACTGTTAGTTTTTTTTGAGTAAGTTGTAGTAGTAGTAATTTTTTTTTCAGATAATGTTTATTTTCTTTTTTAAAATAATTTATCATTTATGTGTTTTCTTTTGGTAAAAAATCGTAGTTTACCATTTGTATGCAGCAGAGATAAATTAGACTGAAACTCTATTTTTGCAAGTTATCAAGTTTCCAAGTTTGTAGGAACAGGTTGTATAGCGCTAACAAGATCACAGGTCTCTATGTCTTTTTGTTCTTATGTTCATCGTTAGTTGGTGAAAGTGTGGGAAATTCTTAAATGACTCTATCTTCATGATTATTCCGTGCGACCTAAGTTTACGACTTCACGTTAGATTCTCTTAATTTATCTACAACCTCCTCGTCAAAACTGTTCAGATACCACTACCTTTGAAATTACAGAGGTCAGGAGCTACAATTCGTTCGCATGGTCTTTAATCAAGTTCGTGATGGATTTTCCCCTCGACAATTCTTCATTGTTTGCATCGTGCCTATTGTCGGAAAAATGTTTGCAATTGAATATTCAAGGTTTCCTTGATCACTTAATGAATTAAAACTTTGAACTATTTAGGATGTATAATTTTTCTTTTGAAATTTCTTATCAAATTAATAAGTAATTTAAACGTTTTATTGCAATTCTACTTGTAATTTTTATATAACCATCTTTTTATCACTGTGTAGTTATTTCTGTGTAATAAAATTGGATTATTATCGAACGATTTTGTTATAATGGTTAATGAAAATGTTTCACGTAGGTGTTTTATAACTAGACAACGACTTTTTGTGCAAATTCATATTTTTAGGAATATAGTAAAAGATGTAATGGAACTTCGATAGAAAATTATTTCACTTACCAGGTATTATAAAAAGTATATATTTTGCATATTTTTTAATACTGTGTGTATTCTGTGCAATTTTGCACCTTCAAATTTTTTATAAATGTATAAAAATCCGTAGCTTATCTATAATTTTTGAATCAAAAATATTTAGTAATTTAGGTATACCTACATATATGTACGTTGCAATCTAATTTTGAAATCAAGTTTAATGTAAGCTTAATGGTTGATGAAAATAATGTTTCTTACGAGTGAAAAACAAAATGTTCTATAACTTTTTAAGTCAAAAATATTTCATAATTTGGGTGTATCTATACATTGCAACGTAATTTTGAAATCAAGTTTAATGCACAATAAGTAATTCATATCACATCTGATTACGTAAAGTGAAATTTTAATGCTTAATTAGCCAAACACGGAAATACTTGCGTGATCACTCTTCTTTAATTTGCTTGCATTATTTATTATTTTCAATTACACGCATCTCAGATAACTCACGATATCGAATAGTTTTAGTTTCGTAGAATACTATTACTTTTTGAATACTATCGTTCTTGGAATATCTTAACAATGATGTTTTATCGCAATACTGCTAAAAATGTGTGTCAAATTCTCTTATCTTTCTTTTTAATACATCATAGCTTATTTTCACATTTTGTATGGATCTTATACTTGGTTCATTAAATCTTTCTACCTGACCTTTTTCTGTTTGGATTTGAATATATTTTCTTATAGAAATCGACTATACTAAGCTGGGGATAAATACAGATCAAACTTGAAAGTTATATGTCAATTTTAAAAATTGGGACATGTATGCCCTGAAAATGCATAGGTACTCCTATATTCAATAATTAAACAATTTTTTAAACAAAATAGTTATATAAATCGAAAGTGTATAATACAAAATTTCAGATAATTGTTCAATTATGCCTCTAAAAACAAAAACGAAACTTGTACCATTGTGCCTTTACAGCCACATACTCTATCAAAATGAAAATTATCCAACACGTTATGTACGTTTGTTGTTCACATGATTGCCAGTCAAAGATAGTAAGTATATAGTCAGATTAACTAGAAAAATATAAGGTAGCAAACATATATAGTACATCTTGTTAAATGTGAGTTTAATCATCAAGGAAAAAACTTTATTTTCGAAATTTTCTTCTGTTTTTCGGTAATTCTTTTATTATTAAAATGTGATAAACCAAGGGAAAGTGTTCTTTTCATTAATGATTTCGATTTTATTGTTCAGGAAGCAAAATTAACAAAACAATATCTTATATCTGATTATGTCGGTTATTTCCAAGTAGAATAAACTATCTATCGTTTCATGAACATTACTCGATATTTTTATATAAAAAAATGTGAATTTTTGTACTACAAAGCATTTTTCATATATACATTAATGTTGTACATAAATTAAACTATTAAACTGAAAATTTTGTAGCGAACATACCATTTTATTCAATGTATGTGCATAAGTATGTCACGTTAAAGAATACAGGTTCAATTTTCACACTAGATTCTATTCATTACATGTAATTCCATCGAAGTACCATATCGATAATTCATGACTGTACGTCGTTTGAATATTTCATTCTTAGTTCCTCGAAATGGTGACGATTTCTATTTTTTTCTTTTTTTTTTGTTTTCTTTTGCACGTCCTAAGTTGTCAGTTTCACGTACCATTTTCACTTATCGGCGAGCGACGAGTTACCCATCCACGAGGAGAAATTTCGCACGGCGTAATCGCGTGAAATCCATCTTTCACCCGATTCAATCCGTGCAAAATGATAGTTCCGCTCTATTGCGTTAATCACGGCGTTAACACAGTAAAACACAGCAATATCACCTGTGTTGCTTTCAGTCTTTTTGAAACTTTCTACCTTTTCCCCTTTTTTCTTTTTTCATGGCTCTCGACTTTCTATGGTTTTCAGTGCACATTTCATGTTTGCCGAGTGGTTGCCGAAGGGTAATAAAAAGGCAATATAACCCATTTGTGTTATACTTTTGCTTTACAATACAGCTTTCAATTACTCGATAGACTTTCCTTTCTCAGATTATATCAAAAACGTGATTAATAGATTGCAGATTTTTATGCGTTTATAGGAAATTTAAAGACGTAAAATGACACGGAATGCACTAATATAAAAAAATATACAAAATATCAACATTATAAAACTCTTCATAATACCTGGTAGATACAATTTTCTACCTAAGTTTTACTTTCTTTATTATATTCTTGAAAATATGAATTTGCATAAAAATCCATAACCTAGTGATTAATTTTGACAGATTAAAGTTGGGGAACTGATAGGATAAATCTATCATAGTGTGACATTACTACTCTGATAATTAGAAAAAAGGTGAACTATTTCAAAGATATTTTGTCACTTCAGAAATTTGAATAAAACATAACCTGATACCACTGTTAATAATTGAATTCAATTCTTTCTAAAAGTTCATTTTGAAAATCGAATTAAATATATGTATTTTTTTCAATTTTTACGAATATTCTTACCCTCAGCGTAGATAGGTTGCAAAAGCAGGGCCGTAGCGAGTACGGTCGCTGCCAGGGGAGCCCAGCTTTTCGCGGGCTTCATTGTCCCTGACGAATGGTTGACGAAGCTTCAATAGTACAGCCGAAGCCGATTCACATGCACGAACTATTCGTTCTTCCACCTCGAGAGGACTTCTCAGTATGATCACGTGCGCAACGTAGGAAGAAGAATTTAGAGAAAAAGAAAAGTTAGAGGCGCGGAGGCGACGTGGTCTGCTCGACGCATCCGTAAGATTTAGTCTAACGTGCTTCAAACATCGTCGATCTCGCTTATATAGTTAGTCGTCTTTCGGAGAAAGTCCTCGCGGGAGTACAAAAGGATGCTACCAGGTAGGTGAGACTTCTTTGGTGAACGTGAGGGACGAGTGTGGGGTGAAAGATGGGGAAGGGGCAAATTAAGGACAGGAGGGGATCGAGGATACTAACAATAAGTTCTAGAAGATCGGCAGAAGATGTGCCGTGTTTGACCCTGGTTTAGGTTGTTACTGACAAGTTTTTTTTCATTCTTTCTTTTTTCTTTTCTCTTCTCCTTTGAAGCCGGTTTATTGTTCATCTTTTTTCACTGTTTTCATCATTCGATAATTGTTCATCTCATCTCTTCGTTTTACCTTTTATTGTCGCGTCACGAGCTTCACGCTCTCGTTATGATAAATTGCTACAGTTGCGGCCTTGATGTCATAATCTGATGGAAGAACGATTGAGGAGACCATGATGGTACATACAACGGTGAACCGAAGCACGGATATGCATTACTTATTGTGTATGAGTTGTATCGTTGTTTCGTCATTTTGTAAAATACTTATGTAGATGATTTTGTTGCATCTTCTTGTAACAATTACGTTCATCTGACGTGGACTTTATAAAGGTTACATTTTCTCAGATTGGACATTCTTGTTGTAGTTTGTAGAAAATTCGTAGGAAATTACACGGAGGAAAGTTTGGCTTCTTCTTGAGGAACAGGAAATACATCTAATTCTTCATTTAGGCGATAGATTGGTTCCAGAAGAAACTGTGTATAAATGAAATCTGTTGTAAAAAAGGAGACAGTGTATATGAAAAGATACAGCAATAGTTCCATATGTGAAATATGGAATATTGTTCGATACTAACAATAAGTTCTTTTCGAACGAAACATATGAAAATCGTTGAATACAACTATTTAATTTCAAAGGAGTATTTTTTCTTTTTATTTTGAATAACTTACTTAAAATATATTCTCACCGGATACTTGTTCATTTTGAGCAGAATGATTGTTAGAATATTCATATAATTTTTTGTTTTGACTTTATCGTGTAATTTTGTTATGTTTACCTATTTTACGGTTATTTTTTAATGAAAAATTGAAAATACAGATATATAATTGGTATAAATGTTAAGAAAAAGGTCAAATTCGATACAACGATATTTTCTATACCTTTTGTTTTTTGCTTTTAGAAGTTCAAAATTATCTGAAAAATACATCTGTGGCATCGTTAACTGTTTGTAAATATTTTAGGAAGGGTTTATAGGCAACAGTCTATAGGATCGCAATGAGTATTTTAATTTATGAGTACTTACGAGAATTTATTTTGACTTTGACGATGTATGTGATCATAGTGAGTAGTTTTAGATACAGTTGTACTAATTGAAGTACACTGTAATTTGATTGTACTGTAGTTCAATTACATGGTATTTGTATTACATTGTAATTGCATTTATATAATTCGAACTTTTCAATTAAGTCAATTGCTAATTACTGTAACATAACTGTAATTGAAATTCAATGTAATTAAGTTGCAACTCAGCACTCCGAAGAAATAAAATACATAAATGTTAACAGAAGATTATTTCTGTTCAGATATTAAGAATTTGTGTATAGTACCGCATTTTTTATCAATAATATTTTTTTCTGGCTGCAACTTTCATGTCTGTTTTTTTGCAATTATACTATAATTATTTTATATTAATTATAATTATATTATAAGTTTTAATTCATAATTCGCTTATATCGTACCTTGTAATTGCATTTCAACTACAATTAAGAATTACATGGTAATATAATTGAATAGGAAATCTGAATTACGAATTACAGTGTAATTGAAATTAATATAATTGAGTTATTTTGTAATCATAATTTATGGAATAATTCAATTGTAATTCTGTAAAACTCTGGTTTGAAAAAAGAATTGTCTTTTCGAAAACGTTCAGGTGTAGTTACTCTTGTAAAAGGAAGTTATTGGTATGAGAAATTTCGATAAAAGCTAAAATTTTGAAGTTCAAAGTCTAATTTTATTGAATGTCTGGCGATTTATGGACGGAAATGTATATAAGTGTCTTTCTTAAAGAAAATAGTGTGTTTACTAATAAAATAGAATTTCGAGAAAGTCCAGATATGTATGTCTTTGCTATAGTTTTTCCACTATAAATACAGTCTAAAAACGCCGATTCTTAAATAAAGGGTTAAAATATTGAGGTAGTTCACTAAAATTCAAATTCAGGTACATGTAAACCATTCTAGAAAATGATAATTATAATTAGAGTGAGGATTTTTATGCATTTATAGAAAAGTTAAAGGTGCAAAATCACGCAGAATGCATTTAATATGAAAAGATACACAAAATATTCAAAACACGGTACTTTTTATAATACTTGGTAGGTGAAATAATTTTCCACGGAAGTTGTATTACACTTTTTACCATACTCTTAAAAATATGAATTTGCATCTATAGTTTAATTATAATGGAGATGTATTTTCAATAGAAACAAATTCAAACAGAAATTTGGAAAAATAAGCGCTGTTTGAGACACGTTGAATAAAAATGTACCATGTGGAAAAACAACAGTGTTTATTCTCCAAACCGTGTTATTTCGAAATTGTGTAAAAAACAAAATAGGTATACAAGTAGCATTCATTTCTTCTACAATATTTTGATAAATACGCATTTATGTAAAAATTTGCAGTTTAATTATAATAGAAATATGCTTTTTTACAGAAATAAATTCAAACAGAAATTTAAAAAATAAGCACCATTTGAGCTGTGTTGAATAAAAATATACTGTGTGAAAAAACAATTGCCTTTATTTCCTAAACTCTGTTATTTCGAAATTGTGTCAAAAAGAGGATTAGGTATATAAATATCACAAACGATTTTAAGTAGTTCACCTATTTTCTGAATGAACTTCGAGTAGATATGGCAATGGTACTATTGAGATTTCGATAAGCATTGACATTGGTACTATTACATTCAGGGCATGAGTTTAGTTACTAATCAAATTTTGGCCATTTAGTTAGTGTAGTCGCGATAACGAGGCTAAACGTTCTTTCGTGTTGACCTTTTGAACAGGAAAGTACTTGTGTCTTCAGTTGAACGTTTTTCGCATTTTGAATTGTAAGCCGAGAAAGCGCAGTAGATAGCAATGAACTTTGAAAAATGTATAGCTAAATATTATAAAAAAAGCTATTAATAGTAGCTGTAATGAATTCACTTCATTATGATGTGCATTAAAATATTATAAGATGCATCATTGTAGATCGAGTATCAATCATTACATAAAATACAGAAAAGTTAGATTATTTGATGGAAATGTTGGAAAATTGGAATTATTCTGTAACGTTTAATAAATTTGAGTTACGTTAATTCTTAGTAGAAAGAATCATTTACCAAATATGTTGTACACTTTTATTTAGTTAATTAAAATACAAACATAAGCTAACCAATATATGCATACATCTAACATACCAATTGTACTATAATATAATATAAAGTATTGTACTGTATTTTTGTACAGGGTACAAGATATTATTAGAAAAAAATATAGTTTGAAGCATATTATATTTAATCGATAAAATTCTATAATTAAAATTTTATAATGAATTAATTAATAATGCAAAAATAATATACATTAAAAAAAAGTAAGTAAACTTTCTTTGAAAAGCACTACCATAGTTTTTTGCTATGGACTATATTTTTTTATCACATTTAACGATAAAGTACAAATCGTGAAAATAAGATTAACGTAGATTATTCATATGAATCTATGTTTTATATTAAATACAGATAGTTATTTGCCAAAAGGTTTTTAAACCTACGAAACTTTCATTTTGTTCTTTTCAGAAAATAAACTCCTCCTTCTTTCTTCTTAAATTTTCCACTTCAAATTGATTAAATTCAACGAATCAGATTAAAAATTTTTAAGCGTGAACAATTCATCAAAGTATTTCCAACTTTTTATTTAATAATCGTAATTCGATTATCTTGCAAATGTGTTCGACGCGTCATCTGACACAATGTGATAAAATAAAACGAAGTAAGGAGTAAGGATGACATAGTTAATTTTATGCAATAAATGTCACTCTCGATTGTACATATAAACTACTATGAATGTAAATCTTGTTTCGGATAGTCGATGTATAGTCGGATTGTCAAGAGTATCAAGCCAATCCTTGTTTCATTTAATAATCATGGATAATTAATAATAAATTACTAGGCGACGACGGTGGAACAGTAGCTACATTTTTGCGCAACCAACAAAGGCACATCGAAAGCCACAGTCTCGATAAATTAGGATTAAGAATCAACCGATTGCATGAGTGAGCACAGCTTAATGTTGCTACTTAAGCAAGCACTTGTCCGGAACAATTTTCAGACCCGTTGCGATATACGGAGCACGAATGACGATAAGCATGTTTTCTAGTCCGAAGACACGATTCAGACTATGTAAAGCGTAGCTATGTGTATGTATTCATGAAAATGACGTTGGTATCACCGTTTGAATACAGATATACGCTGTCGTTCATAAGTATTACGACATCCATTATAGACGAGAAGAAAGTAGTATCTGATTTAAAATTATATTTTCTCACATATATAAAATAAATAAAATAAAAATTATTCATTCTAAGATTTCAAAGTACAGGTACATATATGTTATATATATTAGGTTGTCTGGAATTGATAAAGTATAACAGGATGTAAATGAATACTTTCTTCGCTCATCTTCGAAACCTTTTTTTTGTAACATAAGAACTGTAGACATACAAAAGTCTGCTGATAAAATAACAGTGAAATATAGTTCTTTTTATCCGCTATGAAAAGGTCTAGTAGGATAAGCATGGGTAAACGGCCCCTAGACCATTTTCCATTTTTGTTGGCTGTTGAACAATGCTTTTTGTCTGAAAAGCCATTCTATAAAATTTCATATCTGTACTCCTTCGTTTAAGGATAATATGAGGGTAAAACCCCTAACTTATTTAAATGAAAAGAATATGTAAAAGAGTTACAGACTAGTGTTACTTGAGATATTTTTTCAGAATTACAAATTAATTATTAAGGATTGAAAAAGAATAATTAACTTTTTGACGGTGATTTTTAGAAATAACCTTTACAGTGACCAGTTTAAAAAAATAAGAAATAATGCTCTATTATCGAGGTATTACATGTAGAAGTTTCAAGTTAGTCAGCTAGGTGCAGCATTGTTAAATTATTTAAAGAATATTATGAATATGTAAAGTTTCCTAGAGAGAAAGAGTACTTATCGCAAGGTTGAAAACGTGTTATTTAAGTGCGACTAGGAAAGAACAATTGCGGTCTGTTTGGGAAATCGAAGCGAATAAATAAATAAATAAATATGTATATATAATTTTTATTTTTAGGACAATTTTAAATCAATTGTAGGTTCGCTTTTAGAATCATTCTTTTTTTAGGATAATTTTGTAATGCCTTTTATGCGTCTGATAATTTTATATTAAATTTACAACAACAATAAGGCTCGCTTTACATTTAGTAAGTAGATTTTAATAGATTTCAGCAGACGTCTCTAAAACTCAAAAGATTTTAGTAATATTTAGCAAATGTCAGTAGATTTAAATTAAAATTGGTAGACTTTAAGGGATTTCAATAGATATTAGTAGAATACAGTAGATTTAAATATCATTCATGGAATTCGGCAGATTTCCGTAGATTTTAGAACATTTTGATAGATTTCAACAGAATTTAGTAGATTTTGATAGATATCAACGGAATTCCCTAAATTTCAGATTTCAGTAGATTTCAGTATGCTTCACATTCAGGTGTCCTAATACTTATGAGCAGGAGTGTACCTGGACGTTTCACCAGTAGCGAACATAGTAGGCGTGCAGTCTAGTAAATCGATGTATTATTGTGGATCACATGTACGTTTCACCCTTTTTACTCAATCGTTGTCGTCGTCTCGATGATATACAACAGCTGATTACATCTGTGCGCCGTGTAAATTTATTCGCTCGGTTCGACTAGACGGTGCAAATTGGAAAAACAATATGATGCATCGATATCAGATGTGATTCCGCGTTTGATTTCCAGCGATATCAAAGTACCACGATGTTTAAAAGTTGAGTTTCGAAAGTGTGTTATTTTATTTCATGGAAGTGATAGTAAATACTAGAATTGATGGTAAAAATATCGTAGATTAATATTATAATTAATCCGGGTTTAAGGTTAGTATATTACATTCAAAAACGAATAGAAACACACAAGGTGTCAGAGATAATACATAGGAAATATTTACTTATAGTGAATTTTTGTTGTTATTTGTAAGTTGTTTTCATTCTTTCCTTTTTTTGCAATGGAAGTGAATACTGTCCTATTTTGATATTAATGTTTAAAAATTCTCGCATTTGAAGTTACATGACTCAAATTGTTTTCTTTTTTTCTTTTTTAAATAAAAGTGAAAAGTTTTAATAAACTCTTATTTTAGTATTAATGTTTAAAAATCCTCGTATTTAAAGTTACGAGTAAGTTTCAAATTTCAGAGAGAATTAAAAGAAAAGACGAAACATACCGGTTTCCTTATTTTTTTGACTAAAATTAGCGACTTTCTATAGTTTTTCATTTGCCATTCAATTCTGTCTGCTTTTGATTGTTCCTTCGTGAGATTTTTTGTTTAGAATCAGCAAACAGTAATGTTTTCTTCGAAGTTTAAACAAGTACGTGTAAAGAAAAATGTATCTCTCCTTTTTAATCAGATCGCCATAATTTATCCCATTTAAGAAAAAATATATTGAATAAAATGGAGGAGCTACAATAAAAGTGTACTAAAGTATTTAGTTTTAAAGGACACTAGGCTTGCAATTCCTTCAGATTCAATTAATTTTGATAACGAGTAATTTAAAATTCATTATCAATACAGATTATTTAAAATATGTACTTTATTTGTTTGTTATAACTTTGGGTTTATCTATAAACAAATTAATAAGAAAAGTTATAATAAAAATATATATCTCTTATATGCTTTATTTTAATTATACACAGAAATATTTTATAATTAACTGTATGTTCTATATTAAAATTTAAATTTGTAGTATTTATTTAAAAAAATATATTTTTATATACATTCAAACACAAGATAACGAGAAAAATAATAATAGAAATACACATTTTTTAATTTACTTTATTTTTGTTATATAGAGAAATATTTTATAATCACTTGTTCTGTGTTAAAAATTAAATCTATAGTGGTATAAATACGTTTAACATATCAATGACATGTAAGCCAAAGTATTTTAATGAAAAATTATCTTTTCATCTTTTTTTTTCCCCTAGATAACCGTTATACTGCCGCTATACAGACAAGCTGAAATCTAATGTTCGCTGCTTCTCATTTTAACGCAGCAAGAATTTTTCAATTGTTTACTCGTGTCAGCTTCCTCGTTGGTGGAAGTAGACGAATGTGGGAATCGTGCTGAGTATATACGTTGTGTACCATTCAACGATTCGATCGTAGATAAACGTTCCGATTCTTTATCTCTCGTTACGCACGTTTGATGAATCTGTATCGTCTGCATCTTTCTCCCTTTTGTGCCAATTTACACACCAATGTTCATGAAATACTCCCGACACTTAGCACGCTCTCACTGATTGCTGAAAGAACATTGCTAAATCGACGATTTATTATTGCTCATGTAGCAATAACGTAGCCAATGCTGGCGCGCCACAGTTGCTGAGATGCACCCACTATGACAACGTTGCGGTACTATGAATAGTTGCCCTAGATTTGTACGCGTTTATCGCGAATGTGTTCGCTGTCTAACAAAAATATTGAATTTCTGTAATATTTTGCTTTAATATGCACCGATTGATGAAGTTTCAAGTGGCGAGAAATTGCTATTTTTCTAGTTAATTTACGAGTGTTCCGATGATTAAAACTAAAAATGGAATCGTCGGGTACAGTTGATACTTTACCAATATGTGCATTTGCTTTCTCATCATTTAGGAAATTATTGTCAAGTTAATCGATACTTCTATTTGGCGCACTTTTAACTGAGTTTCAGATTCACCTTACTTTCTTTTTGCTGATGTCAGTTTTATGGATTTCTCGGTAAAGCTATGGGGGTAAATTTCTGAGGAAAGTTTGAGTATTACTCTTTACATGTGTATGAGTTTATTAATTGATACAACTTTATCAAGAATTGGATTTTTGAAAAAACAAGGTGATACTTTACTATTTTTTTTTTTTTTAATCTATGCAGTGAATTAACACGAAAATTTCTAAGTTTGTCAAAGCATATTTCGTGAATATTCAGTATATTTTATTCGTGAAAATATTTATTTCTTTTTTCAAGAATAACAATGATTCTGTCGGAGTGCCAAAATGTTTACTTTTCGTGGTTGCTATAAAATTTACCATTGTAATAGTCCAAAACAAAGAAAGCAAAGAATGTAACTATAGCTCGAACTAGGATAATTAAAAAATATTTAAAATAATTAAAAAATGACTGCAAGGAAAGGAAATGATTAATTTTTTTGCGTAAAAAGACGCCTCGTTTTTTAACTTGCAAAATTCGAGTTCGGATTGTTTCGAAATAAAAATCTTTGTTCAGGCAAGACTGACACAACTGTTGAACATTTTTGCCAGATTTCGAGTAAATGGGTCAATCCATTTTTAAGATATCGTTACAACCAATTCGATTAAAATATCACTTTGAGAAAGTGCAATTGAAATTTGCAAACGTTTGGCTAACAGGTTTATATCTTTCTTGATCAACTTGAAGAATCCATCTGTAATACCACAAAATGATAAGAAAAAAAAGAAGAAATCAAAGGAAGCAGAAATCTTCGCTAATGCGTAATCAATTGTACGAAATTAGTTCCGATTGTATAGAATATTTTTTCTATTTACTGCGAAACAACGTTTCGCAACTGAGTAAACTGGTCATCCGTGTATCGTCGTGTCTGACTTATAGCCTCAGAGATTTCACAGCGAACAATTGTATTTACTGAAACGCGCTCTATCGTGAACAAGTGTTTCCTTCGATTCAGTTGAGCGATTTGCGACGGTCGAAACAATGAGATCTACGGCGCCAAGGGAATTTTAAACAGATAGGCACAAGGAGGACGGTTGTGTTCCAGGAAAAAGCGACCAGCGTTCGCCGCGTTCTCGTTTTTGGTATGTCGCGATTTCCATAGCACACCGGCAGATGAACGGGTTAGGGACTAGCTAGGAAGAAGCGGAGATGGAAAGGAGGATAGATTAGCGTGGGGTAGGAAAAAGCGAAAGTCATGTCAGACCAATCGGAGCCCGAGGCAGACGGAGCATTGTGCGCATCTCTGCCCTAGATAATTAATATCCGTGCTCAGCCGTTTTCTGTGGCCGAGTGGTGCATCGCAGCGTCTCCGCGTCGTCGATTGCCTCATTTTCCCGTCGAGCTAATTGATTAAAGGGATTATTATTACGATACCGAGAGCAGGATGGACGCCGGTCTACGGTTGATTTCCTTGCTTCGTCACCGATCTTGCCTCTGACAGTTGCATGTTGCAACCGTCTGCTTTTCCTACCTTTTTGTCTTGATCACTTCGATCGCTTTGGCACAAAGATAAATATCTTCTTCGAGGTACATACTTACATTCACGGTACTTCTGGAACGTTTGAAAATGGATCTCGTTCACGAGCAACCGAGCGTGTTATTACGGAGACGGGAACCGTTCTCCATTTGTATATTCATGCGCATCTTTTCAGAGATGAGTTCGATAATTGCGCGTCTATTGTTGGAAATTAAATCGGTATATAAATGATGTTGCACTTCGATTATTAATTATATATCATTCGTCGATCGAACGGGATATTAATTTGTAACGATTTATGTGATATTCTTGAGATATATAGGGTGGTCGATGAGGAAAGTGTTTATTTCTAAGTTAGAATGGATGAATACTGAAGATTTACACTATGGTGGTGTTTAATAAAATAATCTTTGTCGATAATAGTAATAATTCTAAGTTAACAATTGTAAACTAATATATTATCTCAAGATTATTTACCATGCTATGAATTTGCGAAATGTCACTTTGCTTTATCGATATTCAATGGTACGGTTACGATATAGAACGCTACTGAAAAATAAAAGTTGGTTTCACATCGAAAAGATTGAGTTTAGGAGCCATGTTAACTTTTTTAAGGACATTTTTAATTTCTATTTACAAGAACTATGACATCTTTAAGTTATGGATCCTTTCTTTGTGCCCACCCTGTATAGAAAAGCACTTTCCCGGTGCTCGTATTACGAAAACTTGGTTCGAAATTCATGGAAAAATTTCATTAACTAAATTAAAAGAAGTAGATGCATTTATATCAAATGAACGTTATATAAATTATATTAAAGATATTTTATAACTTTATTTAAAATTATTAAGCGACTGTTAGTTTCTTTATAAATAATATTAATTAAATAAAATAATTCAAATGAACATATACTGTGTGATATTATTATTAAATAATCCTTCTGAAACTCCTAATTTTAATAAAGTTATTATTCCTGAAATTTGAATAATATTAACATATTAATCTTCCTAATATAGTAATCTGCCTAATAATCTTAAGTAAGTGATATAAATATTAAAATTGATATTTAAAAAATTATAATATATAATATTATAATAATTATTAATATACGTAACGGAAAAATTAAAGTATAAAATATTAAATAGTAATCAACTAAATTTCGAAACAATTCCAAACATTCTTTAATTATATTACCGACTTTTTAATTATAATAAAATGCTTAAATGTTTGTAATAAAACTTGTACAGCTTTATGAAGATCGTTGTATAGTGATGATAGTTTCATTCTACTAAGATGGCAAATCTATATTTTCTAATGACATACAACAGTATGAGTTGCAGCGAAAGAAATTGCATATCAAAAATCACTTTCAACACAGCAGGAGTTGAAGGAACGAATTATTGTAGCGTGTGCACGACTGTCATCTCCTGAAATAATACAATGCATTACCTATTTCATGACTGAACGATATTTAAAATGTATTGAAGTCAATGACAGGCATTCTTTGAACATGTCCGCTTAAATTTTAAAATTAAATAAATATGTCTATGACTCTTAGAAGTATATCGATAAATGAGTGAAACCTTTTAAACAATCGAAAATAAAACAGAATATTACTTCACAATGATTGCAAAAATTAAACATTTCTTTTTGTACAACATTTAGTGACTTCTAAGAACTTACTGTTGTAGATTGTCGAATTAATGACTTTGAAATTACAATTAGAACGAGAAATTCCATTTAAAGAAACGAAGTTGACTTTTGTATCTCATTAAAAACTCCAAATGGAATCAAATTATTGTTACTATTATTGTTACTATTATACAATTTTTCAGGATATATTTTTAATATGTTGACTACAATGTCATATTTACATGATGCTCTCAGAGGGCCAAAAAGAAATTTTCGTTATACTAACAATAAGTATATAATTACAAAATAATAAGAAATATGGATATATAACATCACTTCCTTATCCATAGTCTGTTTATCTTGCTGGTGGTGACTTGGCGCACTCCGTCACTTTTAATAACCGTTTTCTTACAAGTATGAGAAAATGACTACGATATTTACATGATATGGTATACACCTTGAAATGCAAAAAAGGAAGAACCAGTATACCTGGTGTGGAAATTTTATAAAGAATGGTACTAAAAAGAATATTGTAAATTATGGTTAAAAAAATGTTAAAAATTGGACACAGAGTCACTACTTATTGCGGAGACTGCTATAGGCAGCCTCATTTATACTTAAGATATTTTAATAAAGGATACCCTATTTACTTTTTATAATACAATATATAATGATTTAATGAAAATCTTTAATTGTTGTGCAATTGATGCATTTTTTATTTCATAATATTGTCTAGTTAGATATAATGTTCAAAACTTTTTAGTTGACTATATTTGTTTTATTTTAATTATTCTAAACATTTGGGGCGTTTGGGTCACTAATGACCACCATAGGGGTCGGGAATACAATCTCCGGTCACATGTGACCAAGGTGGCAGTTAACGTGTTAAGAATATTGAATTCTTGAATTTAACAACATTTTTTTCAGAATATATTTTATATTTAAGGAAAAAAAGTTATGTTAAAATATAAGTAATAATCCATGTAAAGTTTAAAAACTTTCTATTAAAAAGATTCTTTGAGCTCAAAAAAAAACAGAAAGAAAAAATGAGAAAACATTTTAGGTGATCAAGTTAAGTAAAGCACTTCGTATAGTTACTGCGTTATTTATTTATCTGTGTTTGAAAAACAATTGTTTTTACAATTTTTACGAGAACGTTTAACACTAGAACTACCAGCGTTGAATGTGTACCTAATTTACTACACCCGTCAGTTTTACGGATATTTGAGAAATGTGCCATTATGTGTAGCTTTTTTAAAATAAAAATGATAAATGTATTAAATAATTTATTTTTAAATTAGAAAATAATTAAAAACATATTTTTTAATTGAAGTATTTATTATTAAAATAATTTTTTTTTATACTCCGCTTACGGAGCATATTTTTTGCAGATAAATCTTATTTGGAATGTACAAGACAAGTTGAATTTGTTCAGTTTTTGTTGCAGAATCCAATTTGACAAGATTACGTGTATTAGAAATTTCTTTTAAATTTATTGAAGTGTAGTCTATCGAGTTACATCTCGGTTGTAGTATAAACATTTTTCAACAATCAATGAAGATCAAAATTTTTGAGCTAAATAATGCTAAATCTGTTTAAATAAACAAATGGAAAGATATTGATGCATATTTTTCAGTCTAAAACATATATTGTAAATATCTTTACTCACCCGTTATTTTGACGGCTCTTGGTATATTTGGGTATACTTTTGTTATTCTATTACATTAGAATAACTGTTACAAATTCCTCCAATTACATCAATACGATGTCAATATTTTTAATGAAAAATATCTGAAATCCGATATTTTGACGGGCTTGCTAGTTCTAGTGTTAATTATGTAGTCCGTTATATATTCTGTAGCGGTGTGTCGTGCCAGTATCAGGTGTTAAATCGGTGAAATCTCTACATAGTATGGTGTTGTGCGCTGTGAATAACGATAGAGAAAGTTTCAAATCACAACCTGGATCAATATTGTATCAATGACAATATTGCTTTGGAAAATGAAAAATGGTAAATTGTTATTCTCTGATTTCCTTTGTTTAATTTTGATGGAGTCTCTTCGTTCGTATAGAAACATTACATTGGCGATAATTTTAAAGAAGCTTAGAAAATATCTTCTCCCAAGTTGTTAAACTGCAATAATAATAATATATAATTAATATATACAATCAACTAATAATACTGCCATTGTTCTCGTTAGTAAAATTGTACAAATTGTGGCGTTAATTTTTCTAGTAAATATTAAATGATACTTTAGAATTTATATTAAATAAATTATTTAATATTAGGTGTATAAATTAATTCTTTTTGACAGGAGTCACATAATCAATTACAGCCAATTAAAATGGAATATTTGTGATGGTATTCACAGGCTAGCAGAAAAATAGTAAAAGATCATCAATAATAATAGAAATTATTTCGATGACTAATCTGTTTTTATTCTTCTTAAATGAAACTTTTATTGTATCCAAAAGCCAGAAAGAATTTATTTCTACACCTAATATTTAATATCTGCCTAATATTTAATACTAATTACTTTATTAGTATGAAATAATTCATATTATTCTTTTTTCGAAAATAAAGTAATTAATGAGAAATCCTCATAAGGATGATTCATAATTTAAGTGTAATTATTAATATTTACTAGAATAATTCTGTGATAAACAGCACTAAAGAGTTTGTTACCATTGCTTTATCTTCTATATTCGATATGTATTCGTAGGGATACTTTTTAGCTTTTAATTAAACGGAAAGATACATTTTATTCAATTTTATGCAAATATTATACAATTTACGTTAGACTATACGGAATAATTAATTCGATGTAGATGGATTTCAAAGTTATTATAACAAACGAATACATTGTTACACGTATAGCTATGTTCGACGGTTTTATTTTCATGAAAGTAATGTGAACTATATTAAAGATCCAATGTTGCAATTTATTAATGCAATTAATATTATTTATTTCAAGTATGGTAAAAGAACAAAGACATCAAAGAATCTCTTCCGCGTTTAAAATAGAAAGAATTGCACGAATATACAGTATCCTTAGGAGTTAACTATTTTACGAAAGATTGCAATTACTGTTAATTGCGATACATTCACTGTATTAAGACAACAACAGTAACAATTGATCGAGCATTATATTCAAAATACTACGCGAAGATATGCTGATAGATACGCTTCTAATTGGTAGCTACCGCATGTTATTTATATTATACCTTTCTTACAATTAGTCATACACTACATACCATCTCCAGACGAAAGACAAGCAGTACGTTACAAAGTATTAACTACGTTAGTCATTACTATTGTCAACATATATACGACTTGTCTTTTATCCTTTTACATCCACTCACTATGGGGGATAGCCTTCAAAACAATGGGTTACGACTAGCTGTGAACATTATTAACCCTTTCAGCGTTCAAATGTCTGATGATGTGTGCTTATTATACGCTGCTTACTTATCGCGATAAAGTATATGCTGGCCTGAATAATCTTTTACTTTTCAATGCAAAAATATAAATATCCATTATACCGGAAATTATTTCAAAGTAAAAACGGGAAGAAAGGTTTCAACAAAATCATTTACTCATTGTTTGTATCGTTTATTGTAGACATAAAAAATATATATTTGGAATAATTGTTAACTTTTCTGAGTGAGGTCGTTCTCAAAGCAGGATTATATATTGTAATACATAAGGGAAGCTTGTCAGCTGAGTAACTAGTTGTGAGAAAATGATGGATGGAAGTTATTTTAATCTATCTTCTAATTACTGAAATGAGTGCTACTGTAGGTTCGTTGCTTCTCAAACCACACATCAATCGTAAGCGTGCAATGTTGTGTTGAACAAGATTTATTCGCCGTTACAGAGTTCGCTGGTTTAAATGTTTAGTTAACTCGAGTACTGAGTTCCCTCAGTTCGCTGGCCTGGACTACCTGTTTTACCTTTTTTCAGGCGTCCTTATATACGCCCTTTTCCCGTGCGCGGACCGTGAAGAGTGCCCTTTCGGTACACGCTTCAGGTATCTAATTTACTAATTGCGCTCGCACCCTATTGGTGCGTGCTAATATTATTTGCTATTGGCGCGGGTTTAAGTGTGACTTATTCTCTATTGGCGCGCACTAGCTATACGCTACACTACTTATCTGGAAAATGATGTCGGCTAAAAACATCTCATCGAAATCTACCATAAGTAACTCCAAAGGTAGGCATCGATGATATTTTTTCGTAATTAGTTTTGCTTTGTAGGATTTTTGTAAATGCATGTAAGTATAATAATTAGAACAGAAAGTAAATCATTCAGTTGGTGGGTTAGGGTATTAAACACTTTTTCATCTATCCCATCCTCCAACCTGAAATTCGGTTTACATCTGGGTATGGTACATTATGAATGTATAATATTAGTATAGTGCATAAGTATAGGATCATTCAACTTACACGCCTACATGTTTCTTTTTAATAAAACACAAACTGTTTGGAATTTTTTCATTTGTACGTGTTTTTTTTTTTGTGAAAGTATGATCCATTACAGTTATACATAGAATAAAATATCATTAAAACATGTATCATGATTGCATTTGCCGACATTAATTCGATAATCGAAATTTTCAATAACTTTTCGACATGTTGTTAAAGGTATTCCACGAATTGCAATTGGAATATTAGCATAGACTGGGCCTTTTATTAAATCCCCACAAAAAGGAATCTAATGGTCTTAAATCACACGATCTTGAAGGCTAATTGAAATCTGCATTTGAAATCTGCACAAATAACGTTTTCTCGAGTTCTGCGACACGTACTTACTAGTAATAGATATCAAACATATCAATATGATTCATACTGTTAATAATTTGATCAGATTCAAATACGGTGATTATGGCGGCCACTGTACGACTTTAAATACAGTATTATCCTCCAATTGTTTTAAATATTTTTGACATATTTTTGCACTACGCTTGGGGTCGTTATCTTGCATAAATATTTTATGATTTTTCAATAATGTAAAAATCTTTAAATAGCTATGCATGGTAGTGTACGTACAAATATATTTTTTCTTTATTGTATGTAAACCCTTCTTTCCAATTATTTAGCTTGCATGTATTAGATGTAGAAATAAATTCTTTTCGATTGATCCCCATAATTTTTACAGTCATTCAAATTACAATATTCACGATGGTATTTCCAAGCTGGCAAAAGAATGATAAGAGGTCGTTAGCAATGAAGGGAACAATTTCGATTATTTATTTTTTTTTTAAATAAAAGACTGATTGATTGTAAATATCGAAAAGAATTAATTTCTATGTCTAATATTTAAAAAAAAAACTCAAAAAATAGAAATAATTATGAAAAGATATCATTAATATCCATTTTCGGAGTTGCTTATGGCGAATTACGCCACTTTTAGCCGATATTAAATTTTTCGAGTGAATAGCACTCGTTTCAGTTATTAGGAGTTAGAATAATATAACTTTTAACCGTTATTTGTTTTTCAACTAATTACTCTCATCTGGTAAGTTTTCCTTATCAATGTTACTCTTTTTGCATTCGTATCGTGAATTTTTCAGTAACACTGACAAGGAGAGGTCCGAAGGGATGTACCGCTGAATTTTTAAATGAGCTTTTGCACAAGAATAATGCTTCAAATATTGAAGCTCTCTTCTGAAGCTAATAATACTCAGCTTTGGAAGCAGATTGTCAATAGTTTACGAAACATTTTGACGTTAAATTCGTAATCAACATTTGTCTTCTTAAGTTGGGTTTTCTTAAAGAAGAGCGAGTGTGACGGAGTCAGTAATGGCTGCTAATGGGTCAAGCTGCTTGACATTTTAACCTTTTTTGTTCCAGGTTCGAATCCTGTTGGAAGAATTATTTCACCTTTTTTAGTTTTCTTTTCATTAAATACGTAGCTGTATTATTTGTGACGCTCGCTCTTGTTAAAGATAGAAAAACTTTTAAATATCGTTCGCAACTTTAAGGTTAAATATCTCGTAAATTATGAACAGTTTGCATCTAAATCCGGCTGCCATGAGCTTCAATATTTCAAGCATTATCATTGTGCAAAAGTTCATCGAAGAGTTAGTATAACATCTTGGCATCTTTACTTGTAAGCGAAGACTGTAAATAATAAGGAATACATTGTATTCCTGATTCAGTAATTAATTGACATCGAAGGAATAACTATATTTATTAACAAATACGCAAGAGAGAAGTGGATTCGCGAGAGAAAAATTCTGAGAAACACTTGTCAGATGTAAAGTAAAAAATAGATCGTTAATATTTATTTTGTTTTCATCTCCAGGCACAAGAATAACCATACAAGGTGGACTAAGAGTGACACAGCAACTGTAAAACTTCATGACTTTTTTTTATTTAATATTTCTCTTCTTTTAAATTTAAATTTTGGAAAACTATTGGGAATTTATAATGTCAACTTACTGTGATATTTTCTGTGACAGAATTAATTTAAAAAATGTTGATTTTATTTGTCCTCCGAGATTACTATATTGATACGGTCCTAGATTTACATTTTTAAAGTTATGTTAGTAAATAAAAAAATTTACAGCAAATCAAGGCTGATATTGAGGTCGCAATTCGAGATTTGGCACTTGGAACGCTAAGCTTATTCATGGAAAATGCTGCTGAAAGAGCGAGAAACCCAACCCCAGAGAAAACGGTGGTCATTTACGAGACACAATTTTTAATTCCTGATTGCAAAATATTCCACATAATATACATTAATTTAAAAAAGATGAAATGAAAAAGAACTTATAATTTGAACGATACGCGTTTCAAATAGATATGTTAGTCTTAAGTCACCCAATATAATCGGTTGCATATATGAGTTCATAACGCGTATTGATCACGTAAATAGATTCACAGTGTATAGTGGACAATTTTTCGAAGTTTATACATGGATTCATAATGCTGAGAGTATTAAATAACGATTTCGAAAGTCTTTGTTTCTTTCATCTTTTCTCGTATAATTTTAAATAATACATTTGTGTTATAAATTCATGAATCAATTTGGTAATTTCACGGTGTATTTTAATGGATGATTAATTGCGTTTAGATCGCAAATATTTCTGGAATATTTTCACAATTATAACTTACTAAAAAGAAAAATATATGTTTCATAACGAGAGACTATGGTTTATCCCAAGGATTATTAATGAAAATTCTCAAGGTGCTCCTTTTACTCTCTTACCGGCCATGTTGTTTAACCTTTGCGTTCACGAAATAAGAAATTGCAGCTTGTCTGTACGACCAGTCATATTAACACAGAACATAAATTATATCATTATAGTTTCCTTGCAATTACCAGCCGAACGTTGTCAAACTTTTGATAGATATCTGTTCTTAGAGCTATCTGTTTAATATGGTACAGATACAGGGTGTACCAAAAATTAACTCCATACTTTAATAGGCTGCCATTCCAGTATCATGTAACACTGTTATCAGTCGATACAGTTTGCAACAAACCGATAGCTCACTTAATATTTTTGTTTATTTTTGAGGATATACGCAAGAGAATATATATTTTGTTTAACCTACATATTGCATATTCCATTGTACGTACATATACAGAAAATTACATTCATAAAACATGGTTTATGAGAGTTATAGAAAAGAAATATAAATAATAGGCGAAACCGGTGTCTCGACGTGTTTGTGCTTCTTAAATTTTTTATTAGTTGCCATTGAGATATCTGAGAAGTACAAGTATAGAGTACGTTCTTAACTAGTGTCGTAGTGTATTATTTTTCATTAAATCTTAAAGGTACGTCGAGGAAAGACTTTAAACAGAATTGAAATCGATAGAATTCTGTTATTATGGTCAGAGAATTATCATATCTCAAAAATTGCAAAATTAGTCAGTAGAAGTCGGAAGGTAGTGTGTAATTTATTGAGGAGTCTCAAAAATTATGGGAAAAAGAAGACCACTATACAACCATGAGCATTTACAGAAAAACAGAAGTGAATCTTTTTACGAAAAGCTTCTAATTTTAAAGAGATTGCAAAAGAAATTGCTAGAGTAGCCGGTGTTGCAACAAGCAAAAGAAACGCAATGTGTTTTATAACAATACAAACACTTGAAATATATAAAACTGAAACAATGTTGACCATTAACATCTCATTACAAAGGAAAACGGTTAGAGTTTGCAAAGATGAATATATTATACATTGAAAAAGACAGTGGAGATACATTATATTTAGTGATGAAGGGAGTTCAATTTAGACGGTCCAGATGGATGGCATTTTTACTTTCACAATTTGTGGAAGCAAGAAGTTATTTTAAGTTGTTGACAAGTGGAGGATTAGGTATCGCGGCAAAACAGATGTTAATTTCTTATCAGACCATATGAATAGTCAAAAGTATGTCGAATTAATAGATGAACAATTGGTTCGTATTAAAGTTACGTATCCGTTCGTTTATATTTTATACGTTTCATTTTATTTGTTTATTATTATATTATTCTATTGTTATACTATTACATTATTATTAGTCGTAAAGTCTTATAATAATTATTCATTCTTGATTTTCAACATTTCTAAAAGCGTAAAATTCGTTAATGTATATAATGATTATGTTTATGGCAAATATTTCCGTTAGCGACCAATTGTTTATTTTATTTCAATAAAAATGACAGATGTAGCAATACATTGTCCAAAAACTTGAAATATTAAAGTCAAAATTACTTTATTTACTATTTTATAGATTATTCTTTTATTGAAGTATTCATTAATAAGTATAATTAATATATAAGTGTATCATTGCTCGTTAATATAAGAGTAAGCATATTTTAATAAAGTTGTAAAAAACATATTTCTGAAGTCATCGTTCTTATAACAAAAATATATGAATATATATGTAATAGTTTACTCAAATTGACAAGAAGGGTACAATAAAATCGAGAAAAAATGTTAACTTTCATTTATACAAGGTGAGTCATATAAAACGGAACACGTGAGTATATTGGTGTTAAAGATAGAAAAAAAATCACAGGGAAAAATTATACTATTCAAGGAGGTATGATGATACTAATAGTTCTTATAATTAAGTGTTTTTTCAAGGTCAGTTGTAAATCATCGGTGTTTTTGTAAATGTGTTTTTAATGACATTAAGAAGTATATGAAAGAATATATAACTATGTATTTTTAATCACATTAAAAAAGAAAAATGGAAAAATATATAACTATGTATTTTTAATTACGTTAAGAAAAATATGAAACAATATATAAATATGTATTTTTAATGATATTAAAAGAAATGTGAAGAAATATATAACTATGTATTTTAAATGACATTAAAACTACACAGTGTCATTAGCCAGTATTGTCGACTCGTGAGTTTGACTAGCAAACATTTTAAGTTAACAACAACCACGAAAATTCGTGACATTTTCCTGATGAATGCAACGACGTTCATTGCTCCAGTCGATCTTTTCGCAATCAGAAATGGTTGCGTGATGCGGCGAATTATTGGTGAGTTACAATCTGCTACAATTAATTCGAAATGTCGGTCTCCCCTCATAATAATCACACACCTTTGGCCCTTAGAATGAATACCATTAGAATGATTTATTCAGGTCAATGAGTAAAGTAATTCGTAGCGATTCGTTGTGCATCGACCTTCCCTTTATCTCCAACTCCATTCCACCTATTCGTGTTCGTATCGGCTCTTTTCAGCGTAGCCTGATCCACTTTTGAGGTGAGGGTTACATCATCGCAACGATCAGGACGATGTCATCGACAGATGGCAAACTCGTAATTAAATGTTCACCTGAAGTGTATCGCATCGTCGCACGATCGATTGCGATTCCGGAGTATCACTCGCGTCTGTGAACACGTATAGCATTGGCCATGTACATTTACGTATAAGTTATATTTTAATTTTTAAATGGTGCACATTTTTCTGAGAAATTTATACGGTGACGAAATATTTTTGTTAAACTTGAACTTTGTCTTAGTGATTTACAGTAAAGTTTTTTTTTTACATTAGAATTTTAGTAATCTGATGGGTTTGATCACGAATTGTTCTACTGTATTATTATTAATTACTGATAATGACCAGACGATGAAGATAGTGGTTCCACTGAACAATACTCACGCACTACACGGTTACCCGCCAATTTAATATTGGGCAACTATTTCGAACGAATGGTAGAACACGATGTATCGAGTGTTTTACCGTCGAATACCCGTACGTTGGATTCGACAGAATGTAGAATTCGCGATGAGATTGAGGATATTAGGATTCGTGAAATTCCATACCTATTCTTGCATATTTCTGGAGTAAATCTTCAACAGTCATCTCGTAGTTCGGGCTCTTACTGTTTCCAAAGAAATCCGAAACTATTAACTTAAACGAATTCCAGGCTGCAGCCTCAGCGGATGATAAATATTTTGCCAACAGGCGTAAATATGTCTCTGAAGATTCATTTTTTGCAATCGCACCTGAATTTTTTCCCGAGGAATCTCGGCAACGTAAGTGACGAGCATGGCGAGAGGTTCCACCAAGAAATGAAGACCATTGAGCGGCGCTACCAGGGATTTTGGGACGAGAGAATGATGGGAGATTATATTTGGTTCCTCATAAGAGAAACGGATTCCAAAAATAACAGAAGACAAAGCAGAAGCCAAAATTATTTCTAAATATCTCCTATCATATTCAAATATTTAATTATTTATTAAATAAGGAAAAAAATATAAATATTGAGAAAAAGTTGAATTTCGTTACTTTCACATATTTGGTCATAACTTCGTTATTTATCCATGAATTTTCTTCACAAATTCCTTGTTCTCTTCGTGAAAGTACAAAATCTACGTAAAAAATAACAAACTAGGCATATTTCTACGATTTCTACTTCTTCCCGGCGATAGAGTGAGTTTTCAATCTTCCTTTTGGCCAAAAAAACTCACCTTTTTTTCATAATGTGGTCCATTGCAATGAAACTATTAAAGCGATTGGAAAGTAATGTCAGTAATATTTGTTGGCAATTCAATTGTCTCTAATTTAGTACCTTCTACGATCAGATCGGTCGCTTCTAACTCGAGATATGGTCCAAATAGTCAAACTACCTCCGAGAAAATCCAAACAAAAATTAAAAAATTCATATCTCGAAAACGTATCCATAAAAAATTTTTTTAATGCGATTTCCGAGTTTAGTGGACCAAAGTACATAAGAAATATATAGCGGCATCCAGTGTGCAAAATGACTGTAAACTAGAGTTATAGGTTCTCAAGGATTTTAATTTCCTTGAAAAATGTAATTATCTCTTTTATATACCTTTCTTCATTTAAGCATTTTTTTATATTTTCAGGCAGTTTCATTCTTGTTCTAATATTTCTACTAGCAGGACATTCTTGTAAGCTATATTTAACGGATAAAACTGAATTGCAGTATGTGCAGCAAGGTTGGTCAGATTTGGATACCTGGTACTCATGGTTATTTTAATATCACCTATGCTTAATCTTGTCAGAATAATTTTTTTCCTTTTTGGTAGAGAAAAAGCTGGGTTATTTGAATAAATATCGTCTCTTTGTATGTATACACGATATTCATTATAACTTCCATTTGTTTAAAATTATATTAAATATGTATTTTTGGGCGCCTTCTACTAATGCCTATTCATTGGCATTCTACTTCGCCTATTTCATTGGCTCGCTGTAATATATTTGCTAAAGATAATTCTTCCTCACAAAAAATTATGTTACAGTTTTTATGAAGTTCGTATTGTAGATTGTTAAGTATTACTAAATCGAAGATGGGTTAACAAATTAAAAAAATATTCTAAACAGCAGAAAACTTCAAGAAAACAATTGAACTTATCTATATACAGTTACTCTCACTCATATTCGTATAGCATATGCGCGTTTAGTATAAATGAAAAAGAATCACTTTCCTTAGGCATATTTTTTATTTGTCTTTATCAAAATTAATTATTACACCTTTTTACATCTATCTACAAAGCAGTTTCACGTTTCATTCTTTAGAAACACAAAAAATAGAAAAAGAATATAACTATCCATAAAAATCATTCCTCAGCCGTATTTGTACAGAAAGGAAAAACGTATTTCTGCTATAAAAATTCGATGAATCGGTACTTTGTTTGATAACCTTTGTGTCTAATTACTTCAAGTAATCTATTTGGCATAGATTGAACCAATTTTTTTGTAATATTAGTACTAATATTCTTCAATTCCAGGTTTAATTTTTCTTTGAGTTGGATCACGTTACTTATTTCGTATTTCCGCATTCTGGTTTTTAGTTCTGTCCGTAAATTTCGTATGGGGTTGATGTCTGGGCTTTGTGGGGGTGTTTCCATTACTTTCGGACAGTTATACAATAGCCATTCACGAATTATACTAGCTTTATGTTTTGGATCATTGTCTTGATAGAAAATGAAATCGTTAGGACTTCCCAAGCGATTTGCACTAACGTGTAAATTGTCTTTTAAAATATTTATGTACTTATGCTTATCCATAATTCCATCAATAATGTGCAAATTTCCAACTCCGGTGGCGGAAAGACACCCCCAGACCATGACATGCCCACCGCCGTATTTCACTGTAGGCTGGAGATTTGACTTCTCAAGGCTAGTATTTGGTTTCCACTATACAATTTGCCTACCATCAGATTGAAAGACATTAAATTTACTCTTATCGCAAAAAATAACACGCTTCCACGATTCATATGTCCATTTTATGTATTCATTTGCAAATTGTAAACGTTTTCGTTTATTTGGTTCACTAATTTATGGCTTCTTCCTTTATGGCTCTTCCATTATATCCACATTTTCTTAAAACACGGCGAACGGTTTCATTACTAAGTTTTTTACCTGTTTGATTTTCTAACTTTGATGCAACTTACGGTGCACTAATTTTAGGATTTATCTTGATTTCTTTTAAAATTTTTCGTTCGTCACGATCAGTTAGTAACTTTCTGTTGAGATTTCGAAGTTTATCTTCTAATCTATTTTCAGTTTTATATCTTTTTATAATATATTGAATAGTAAACCGGCTTCTTCTACAATAATACTAATTTCTTGTAAACTTTTTCCATCTTCATGATGATTTATAATCAGTTTTCGTAGTTCAATTGATGTTTCTTTACCTTTACTACCCATTTTGCGTATTAATAAACAGATTGCTTTTGTTGAGACAAAGAAATAACTGCCGATTGTCTTTTGTTTCGTGCAGAATAAATAGGGAATTCCCAATAAAGTATAAACATTTCTTTGGACGTATATTTTTGTTTGCACATACATACATATGTTGGCTGTACAAATACGGCTGAGAGATGATTTTTACCAATAGTTGCATTCTTTTTCTATTTTCTGTGTTTCTAAACAATGAAAAATAAAACTGCTCTGTAAATAGATGTAAAATGGTGTAATAATTAATTTTGATAAAGAAAAATAAAAAATATCCTTAAGGAAAGTGATACTTTTTCATTTATACTAAACACGCATATGCTGTACGAATACAAGTGGGAGTAACTGTATAATAAACTTTTATTCTGAAATATAGAGTTTATTTAACGTGAAAAAAAGAAGATTCAAATTTTTGAACTTTGTTAGCTCTCCAGGAAAATACAGGGTGTCCCGGTTAAGCGAATACCGCAGGATATCTCGGAAGGAGTTGTAGTTATTAAAAATGTGTTCGTACAAAAGTTGTTTGGTAGAACGGGCTACATCATGTAGTAACAATTGTTTTCTTGTGGGTGGAGTAATAGAGGAGATCTGAAGGTCAATCTAATTTTCTTAAATAGAATGCTATATTTTTTTCTTCATAAAGTAACAGCTGGCACTAAGACAAATCCAAAGAGGTGCTATAATATAGTATTCTGAGTTCGATAAAGGTAAATCGTTAGCTTATGTTTACGTTGTGCATCGGCTGACGGCAGACAGCTAGCAACCGCTGCTGAGCAGCGTCGAATGCGTCGGTATCAAGTTACTGCAATTATGATATTATAAACAGAGATTGAAGATTATTACTAAAACCATAAAGTATCAATTGCAATTTTCACTTACTAGTTAAATAATTTTTTATCCTTCTACATGTTGACCATAATTGGAAATACATATTTGTAATCTTTTTAAAAATTGTTTCTCAACACTTTTTAACATTTCCTCTGATATTGATCTGCATGCGGTCGTAATTCTTGTTTGTAAATCATTTACGTTTTCTACTGGTGTCTGAAAAACTATTTCTTTTAAATAGCCCCATAGAAAAAAATCACACGGAGAAAGATCTGGCGACCTTGGAGGCCATGCAATTGGTCCGACACGTCCAATCCATTTATTTTCGAATTTAATATTTAGCCAGTTACGAACTGCTATAGCATAATGGAGAGGAGCTCCATCTTGTTGAAACCAAAGATTTTGTCTTTGTATTATTGGCATTGCTCAGCAGCTGTTGCTAGCTGTCTGCCGTCAGCCGATGCACAACGTAAACATAAGCTAACGATTTACCTTTATCGAACTCAGAATACTACATTATAGCACCTATTTGGATTTGTCTTAGTACCAGCTGTTACTTTCTGAAGAAAAAAATATAGCATTCCATTTAAGAAAATTAGATCGACCTTCAGATTTCCTCTACTACTCCACCCACAAGAAAACAATTATACTACATGATGTAGCCCGTCCTACCAAACAACTTTTGTACGAACACATTTTTAATAACTACAACTCCTTCCGAGATATCCTGCTGTACTCACTTAACCGGGACACCCTGTATACATCGTTTTAAAATTAAAATATAATGTAGTTGCCACTGTACACACGTTGCATCGGAACTGTTTACGGTTTATACACGTGGCACGCGCGCGTGTTGCGTGCTGTACTTATACATTGAGTTCCGGTTTCGCGTTATTTTTACCTTCGACTTTATCTTATAATTAACGGTTCCCTGAATGATCCCATGGTGTCGTGTCATATTGTTTTGAAAACAAAGGATGGAAATTATTTATTGCATGTACATTCAGATTTGGAAAGTGAAGATTAAGGTAACGAACATGCGAATAGTACATAATTGTTTCTTTCCTCACTTTTCTCGCACTATTTTATTATCTTTAAAATAGACATCCTTTCTTTTTCTTCCTTTTTTTGTCGTCCGATATTTTCATCGGACATGTGAATATTTTTAACATCACAATTCGCAAGAAGAAAATTAAGAAAGTTAAATTTGCACGATAATTTTTAATTATTTTTAATATTGAGGAAAAGAAAGTTTAGTGTTTATTTTTAAGAAAGAGAAACCTGCATGGAAAAACCTAGATATAATTTGTAGCATTTATCCTGTAATGAAAATAGCAAATGAAATCTATAAATATAAAATCGAAAGTTAATCGTAGAAGAGTAAGATTACATTACATATTTATTTACTATTAAATAATAAATGGAGTTTCAGCTACCTTTTTACCGTAAATAAAAATTTACCTTTAGTTAAACTTTAAATCGGATTAGCAATTTAAAAATTTCTTTAAAGAAATAAATATGAAAACGTTTGTAGTGTGTTTCTTTTTATACAATTTTTATATGTTCAATGAAATTTTCAATTAAAAGTTCGTATGGTATAATTTGAAACTTATTTTATGTTCTCGTGAAACTTTATACGTATTGTATGTACTTTGTTTTAAATATTTTTAGAATTCATATGATGACCAACTAACGAAGTTCGTTGTGTATAAATAAACACATATGATATGTTGTCGACTTTAAAACAGAACTTACACTATAAATATAGAAATTATAGAATTAGTTTATAATAAAGTTCAATGAAACGTGCAGTCTAATTATGTTTTGAAATTTTGTCTGGTACTTGTTTTCGTAAAGGATTGTAATTATTTATTGGTTAATCTAAATAGAAGTTTGTATATACAGTTACTCACAAACTTGAGCGTACACTCATGTTAGTGGCGAAAATTGGCGACAGAATGAATAGAAACGTACACACTTGAATCTAAAAGTGTAATATATATTTATTTGTATAGTTTACTGAACAATTAATAAACAAAAATTAATTACATTAATCATTTGCTTAGATTTAACTATAAATAAAAAATGCTGATGTTTTACTGACAGCGTATATATTAAAATGATTTATTTATACAAAATTAATATTTTGTTGTATAACCTTTTGCATTTATAACTGCTTGCAATTGTCATGGCATTGATTCTACTAGATATCTGGTTACTGATTCTGAAATATTTTCCCAAATATCTTGAATTTCTATTTTAGCTAATTTCTGTTTTGTTTATTATTTAATAATTTTTCAATCTGATTTTAAGCTCTTTTCACAAATGCTCTATAACATTCAGATTAGCAGACTGTAGCGGTGTTTTTAACAACTTGGGTGCATTATAGAGTTTTTCTTATACAACACGGGAGGAATGCTTCGCATTAATATCCTGCTGAAAGTAATTGATTGCCGAGATTTGCAATTTTTCCGTAGAAGTTTTTAAATTATTTTTTAAAATATTAAGCAACTGCATTTTGTCCATAGTGGATTCCACAAATACTATTTTTCCGATTCCTTTTGCTGTCAAGTCCCACAACATTATGGAATCTCCGGCACATTTAGTCGTAGCTCTTGTATTATCCTTTTAAAATTAGGTACTTCGTTGTCGCCATACGATTTCCCGCTTATTTATATTAAATAAATTAATTTTGGTTTCAGCATTAAATATGACGTTATTCCAGAAATCTATGCTTTGGTTAACATATTCTTTTGCGAATTCAAAACGCTTTATACGATTGACTGTTGAAATAAATGGTTTCTTGCAGGCAATTCTTCCATTAAAACCTTCTTTACGTAAAACCTGTCGATATTGTTTTATTAATTCTTAATGAAATACTTTTTGTTAATTCTGGTATAACAAGCTTGGGATTTATCTTAATTTGCCTTACAATATAACGTTTATCACTTACAGACAGGATTTCTTTTCTATCTCGGTTCGATTTGTTCTTGAGTGTACCTTCGTATTTAAATTTATTTATTATTTCCTGCATTGTTGAATGAGTTATATCTATTATACTTCCAATTTCGCGTAAACTTTTGTTTTTACAATATAAGTTTATTATCAATTTTCATATATGTAGAAGTATCTGTTTGTTGTCTCGGAGAAATCATCTTGGAAACAATTAGAAATTGTGGTCCAACTAATGACAATCTGTCGATTCAACAGTAAAATCATATTATTTAGACATCTTCAACCTGTTTCTCAATAGTAGAACTACCATTACGTAATTTATATAAAATACATTTTTTAGATAATCTTTCACGTGCACGCTTAATTTCGTGTCAGTAAAATACCACTATTTTTATATTTTCAGTTAAATATAAGCAAACAGTTAATGTTATTTAAAAAATGGTTTTATTAATTGTTCTCTATATTATACGAATAAATATATATTATACTTTTACATTCAAATATGTATTTTTTATCTATTCTGTCACTAATTTTCACTACCAACATGAGTGTACGCTCAATTTTGTGAGCGACTGTACATTCATTCTACAAACTGCAAGAAGTATCATCAGTGAAGAACATCGCAATTTACCCTGGTATATTCGAATCGAAAGGTAAGAGATGCTTAAATTAGGAGTTTCTTACCGGAAACGGTGAAATAGAAGCGAAAGCATTTTTACGATATTTTTACTTACTCGTCTTATTTTGCTATTATATTTTTATATTTTCGTTCAAAAGAGAAACTTGATGTAAAGGTTTCAATTGAAAAAAGAACATTTTCTCCTTTTTTTAATGTGTTAAAAGAAGAATTCAAAACACCATTAATTTCAAGTACATATATAATGATTTTATTGTTTTGTGGGTTATGGAGGAATAAATAATAGATGTTCACGACAAAAGTAGATTTTAAAAGGTATATAAAGTATACTTGTCGATCAGATTTGGAAGACATGATAGAACAACGTAATAGCTCAAACAATTGAAGATCGAGCGCGGATCCAAAGCGGCTCTACTGTGTTAGGCGATGTCGATCGTATCACCTGTCGATTGCGCACAGGATTTTGCTTTTACCGACAGGTTACAACAGATGTGTAGTAAATATTAGGTTGTAACATATGAAATGTCCGATTTTGTTGTATCAATATTTCAAACTTTATTTTTTCAGTGTATATTTATCTTTCCGGAGATGTTTTAAATATGACTTCAAAATTAGACTTTCTTTTGTCAGATTCAGTTTTTATTTATTTTGTTTATGTTGCTAACCTTGCTTTTAATCGTCTTGCTTTCTAATACGAATCAACGTGATTTCTACGTACTTTTTTTATACGAGTGAAAATGTGGTCATAATGTAGCAGTAGCTGCTCGAAACATAAATGCTGCATTCGGCAATGGTTCACTTAACCAATGTATGTATAGTGTGTCGATGGTTCCAAAAATTCGAAACCGGGGATGAAAGCCTCGTTATTGAAACACGTGGAAGGCCAGAGTCTTCTATTAACGATGATCAGTTAGAGCTTTTTATTGAAGCAAATACACGACAAACAGTTAGAGATTTAGCCCAAGAATTCGATGTAAGTACCATGACAATTTCGTGTCACTTGAAATCGATTGGCAAAGTGAGAAAACTGGATAAGTGGATGTCACATGAACTTAACGAACGGCCGAAATAGCAGACATGTGTAATTCACTGTTAATTCGAAATGATAGGGAACTGTTTTTGGCTCGCATTTTTACTTGTGATAAAAAATGGATATTGTATGACAATAGACGAAATTCTGTTCAATGGTTGGATGTATTATACATGGAGCCCTACGACATATGCCAAAGCTAGCCTTGCATCCAAGGAAAATAATGATCGTTTGGTGGTCATTGTTTGGTGTGATCCACTATAATTTCTTAAGGCCTGGTGAAACAGTCACATCGGAGAAATATTGTGCCGAAATTGAAACAATGTACCAGAAATTGTAAGACAATCAGAGTTGGTCAATCGAAGGGGCTCAATTTTGCTTCATGATAATGTTCGGCCGAATATTTTTTAAATAACGGTTCAAAAACTGAATAGTTTAAAATAAGAAACTCTGCCTCATCCATCCTATTCATCTAACCTATGGCCTATTGATTTTCATTTTTTCAAACATCTAAACCATTTCCTCAGCAAGAAAACGTTCATGAATCAAGAAACTATCGAAAATGCCTTTAAATTTATTGTTATCAGAACTCTGAATTTTTATAAAAATGGAATTAAGAAACTTTTAACTAATTGGAAAAAATGCGTGCATTGTAATAGTTCTCGTTTTGATTAATAAAATTTAATATTAAAGACATTGTATTCTTTTAAAGTTACCGCTAAAAATCGGACATTTCATATGTTACAACTTAATATATTTTTCTATTACTAATACAATTATGTTGTATAATAGTTAAAAAATTTTTATTTGCTTAAGAATGTACGTATGTTTGTGTATTTATTTACTTATTTGAAATAGGAAAGCTAAAAACAGTTGTAATAATATAATATTAAACAGAAATACAATTGCAAAAATTATATAATTAAACATAATTTAAACAGTGTAAAGATTTTTTAAAGCTACAAATAGAGTCACTAAAGGAGTCAACCTTATCCATAACTGCATTGGCTGATTTTAATGTTAGATTAATTAGATCACTGGAACTATATTTAATTTTTACTAAATATATATGCCTTTTTCTGAAATTGTTATATTTTCTGAAATCTAATGTAATCTTGTGAAAGCATAAAAATGAATAATTTGTGGTAATTGTAGACAGGAGATTTGACAATTTATAAAATTGATTCAAAATGATAGATTGTTGATGATTCAGCTATCACACACAGGTGTTATATTCAGTGTATTTAATAATGGATCATTTATTCTGGTTAATCTAAAAGCAATATACCCGGGTTATTCATCATATTTAGTGGATTAGCAATTTAAACGGGGTCAGCATGTATTACTGGTTTTAGAAAGATAATGAGATCAAAGGAGAAAGGAAATTTCCCTGACGCGAATGATGTTGCCTCTTCGTGAATTGATGCGTGTATGCACGTGCACATACAATCTTACAAGAACGCTGTTGTGCTTAGCTCTGACATAATTAGAACCTTCAATGATACGACTCTTAAGTGTATTACATAATGCGTTATGTCCTTTTCAGGCATTTTAAGTGTTTATAAATTATAAAAAAAAAAATCGTAATTTACTTTAAAGTTAAGCAGATAATATGAAAAAAGCTGAAAACATTTCAAAGTTTTGAATCTTCCTCTTTTTCTTTCATTTAAAGAGGCGAAAGTCCATTTTTTTTGTTTCATTCTTTCTTGTTTCAAACTTTGAAATGTTTCGTAATTACAAAATTCTTAAAAATGTTCTTTACAAATTGACTACCTAATTATAACCTAATGTATAGAGACAATAATTTCTTTTTTTGTTTTGTTTCTATTTTTTTCTTCTTTTTAAAACTTTGATATGTTTTGTAATTATAAAATACGTAAAGACCTTTTTTATTAACTGGCAACCTAATCTGACAATAATTTCTCTTTTAGTACGTTAGTTTATCGCTTCAGCAAATTACCAAATATAACTTCATAAAATTTCAATCGTTATTGTCCATAACCGGTTTAAAAACTATTCACAAATACAACAGTTGCTGGAATGTCAATTACCGAGAATGTTTTAATACAATCATAAAATACAGCAAACACTTCTAAGCTTTCACTGAAGCATCAGGCAGGCAAGTGTTAGTTAGATCTTACTTTCTTTTGCAGTTGCACATCAATGTGGAGGATTGTAAAAGTCTCTAAGAAGCAGGAAGTAAATAGAATTCGGTGAACAAACCGATATCCAAAGGAAGATCATGCCTCGAAGTGCTATAATAGCTTAGGCTTGCCAATCGTCTGTTGTAATGAAATCACTGTTGACATACATGCATACCTTTGGTAAATTGTTCCGTCAGTGAAAAGAGCGTGACGGTGTAATTGCACGCAGAACACGCATGATTTTTCACGAACGTGTGCTGGGCAATGAGTAGTGACGCGATGACGTGCATGATGTGAGTTTATGATATACCATTAAAGAAGTTAATTCTGCAAGTCGTTAGCCTGTATTGTGTAATTAAGAACACATGCGTGTTGCAATCGAAGCAGTTATAAACCGAATTAGAAATAGATATAGTCTATCATATTCTACGATAAGTTTATAATTTTCTTTTCCAATTAGATAATGATTTGTGAAGAATGTTTCTTATTCAATTCAGATAGATTACAACTAATTATAATTACACTAATGGTATACTAATTATTATTTTCTAATGGAAAATTTGTAATTTAAAACATATACAGTGTGTTCCTACGTTTTTCAACAAAACGATGTCGACATATTCTAAGTATTGTAAAATATAATAAAATATATACAGTAGTGGCCACAGAAATTGCATCACACCAAAGATATGAAAGATTTTGGTTTAATACTCACACGAACAGTAATCGTCATCAGGCATTAGAGATTTGATTTACATTAAAGAAAACAAATTATTACCGTTACTCTCCAAATAATTCGAAATAATTATATCCTTACAAAATTTGTAAATGATTTACACTTTGTACAAATTTCGACTGCGAATGTATGCATAAATGAATACAAATTTTCCAAATTTAAACATTATTGTCTATTCTAAATGTTATTTTTGAGATGATTTAGTACTTTGCAGTTACTTTTGCGAATTTTAATCACTGCTTTGCATTCATTGTGTTTCGAGTGTTCCAATTTATTAAGAATACGCAACAATGCAACAAATGGATACACATATTAATACAACTCTATTTATATCAAATTACGAAAAACTATTAAATAACCACGTTAAAATAATTTATAATGTACGTACAAATCCGACAAATTGTGCTTTTAAAGAACGGTACAATTTTATTGGCCGTTACTGTAAACGTTAGTCTGAAAAATATTTCATTAAAATATTTTGACAGAAGCATCAATTGATGTTAATATGAATCACATTATCTATCTACAACGACTTCAATTAACAGTTACAGCTTGTGTAAGTAGATTAGATAAATACCGGTAATTTGATTTATGCTGTATTGAATGAAATCTATTACTTCGTTCCTATTTCATATCTTTTTTTAATCATTTTTTTATCAAGCATTTGTTATGTTATATGTACCTATATGACATTTTCTTCTTATGATAAAATATGCTCCCACCGTATTGTTGAAAAATGTTAAGACACTATGTATATAATAGAAAAGAATAAACTATATCTACGTTTAGTTCTAAGTATAATTTCCACTCATTTTTAATTTTAAACAAGAAAGATTAAATTTTTCTATGAAAGATGAATCCAGTTAACATTAAAATTATTAGATATATTTCGTACTGATTTCTAGTGCCCTCTGTGCTTTTGCAGTCTATTACACGTTATTAAAGTTTTTATTCATCTTAGGAATCCAATATATTTATGAATATTTTGTGTCGATTAATAACTTTTGTAATGTATAATTATATACTAACGTACATTGTCGTTCATAGCTATTAGGACACTTACGTTTGTACGGAAAATATTATGTGATTTAAACTACATTTCGTTGATAAAGTTTGTATTATATATCAGTAATAACCTACAGGGTGTTCACTCTATTAGTTCCCAAAAATAACTTAAGAAACGGCTGCAATTAACACAATAACGTAATTCACTGAGAAAAATAGACTATACATATTCACGGTGACATGGTAATGAAGCTTGGTAAAGATTTGAAAGTCAACTTTGTCTTTTTAAACAGAATGTCCTATTTTTTTTATGGTAGTTCGTAAGTTCATTAATTTTTAAGTAAAAAAACTGTTAAATATTGTTTATCCTAAAGTTAATAATGAACGAGATATCAACGAAAGTTTATGTATATACGGTCTTCCAATAAGAGCGATAGAACTTTAAATTAATATGAAACGAAAAGTATGAAATATAATCTAGTACTCGCTATTTTATTTTAAAGTACGTTCGATGGCATTATACATGAAATACAATATTATATAAATGATCACCACGATTGCGTTTGGTGGAGTGAATACGACACACCCAATTTTCGATGACTCTGGTACATAAATCAGATCGCATTTTATTGATAACACAAATATTTGCTTTGAGATCAACAGTTTGTGGGTTGTTGGAATAAACAAGAGACTTAACATGGACTTACAAGAAAAAGTCTAGTGACGTCAAGTCGCAAGATTTTGGTGATTAGTTGATAGCCGCATTTCTCGAAATAATCATATCGTTGAATTTCGATCTCAATAAAACGATAGTTACAGTAAAAGTGTCGCATATGACGCCAGAAAATCACACTTAAGACAAATAAAATTCATCTAATTCATGCGAAAGGAAAGACGAAATCATCGAACGATAACACTCATCAGTAACAATTACAGTCATATCTTCTTCATTTTCAAAAAATAAGCTCTAATGACTTCACCAGTAGAAAGATTACACTAAACAGTAACTTTTTTTGGTTAAAGTGATCGCTCGAGTACTGATTGGAGATTAGCATCTCCTCAAATTGTGTGTTATTGACGAAGCCATTCATTCAAAAGTGAGTTTCATTACTGAAGATCGTTTTTGTGGCGAAAATGAATGTACAATGTGTCTCATGAACTCTATCCACTTAAATATCTTAGTTATTTCAAACAATATGAAAAAATGTTACTTACAGAAGTTGTAGGATTTAAGAAACTACATAATATGGTATAAATGTTATTTTTAAAAGTATACATACATACATAGATGCATGCATACATACATACATGCATGCATACATACATACATGCATGCATGCATACATACATACATACATACATACATACATACATACATACATACATACATACATACATACATACATACATACATACATACATACATACATACATACATACATACATACATACATACATACATACATACATACATACATACATACATACATACATACATACATACATACATGCATGCATACATACATACATGCATGCATACATACATACATACATACATACATACATACATGCATACATGCATGCATAATATATTAACAAAACTGCGTTTGAAAAATTATGTATTTAAATACACTTAAAAATTGACAGTTTGTAATGTGCAATACAAAGATTTGTAAATTGTTCAGATTTCACATTTCAACGCTGAACAAAATAGGACAGTAAGGCTGTACGATGGTATTCTCAATTGCAAAATGTGTGAACACTTAATGGTATAACTCTTGCCGATTTGCAATAGAGATAGGAAAAGCAAAAACCTCGTTACACGGAAGCAAATTAAATCCGTATATCATAGACTCATGAAATTGATGTATCGTAGGTGCATTATTAATCGTGCAAAAAGAAAAATATTAACTTTGAGTAAATGAAACGTCGTTTTTTCAAGAAGGTGAAATTGACAAAATCATATCATGTAATCAATTTTATTTGATCATAAATTTTCACACACAATAGTTGAGAGAAATGTATTTGCTGTAATACACGTGTATTGAAATAGTAAAAGAAGTTCACAATGCAACTGCGTGGTCGTGAAGGATAATCTCTATATTCGAGCAACTTCTTTTTCGTATAGTTTAAACTAGGAGAAATAGTGGTAAAAAGTGGTAAAAATATAAACTTAGCATTTAAGGAAGATTGTGTAAATGTTGGGATACTTCATTGCTCGCGTGCAAAATTCAAGACGACTGACTTTGTATTGGAAAATAAGCCAAAAAAAAGACTAGATAGGGCTGTCGATGCTAACGTTTTAACTTTCAAACGACGAATGCTTCGAATGATCGCACAGGAAACTATGGCTGGGTCCGTTTGGACCCAAATTAGCTATTATTCAATACACATTCTTAAAGGATTCTTTTTATATTTTCCAGACTCATTTTTATTAGGATTACATTAAATATTCAGCTATATCTATTAGAGCGAAACAAACAATTTTATTATAAGTACTTTGCTACACAATCTGTTTTTCATAATCACGCGTCTCTAGACCGGAAGAAGCTCGAACAACCGAGCATTGACTATGATCGCCGCAATGCCAACCTTAACGTGGCTAACACGATTGATACTTCTGATATTTTTTGTTTCTGCTTATTATTTTCTCGACAATAGAAAAAATCTTGTAACATTCAGGTACGAAAGGAGCCAAGCACCATCCATCAAAGATTGAAGACAATTATTGAAATATCAATCCACAGTAAAAAAGTATGAAATTTTGGTACTTCCTTCCCTATTCACTCAACCTTTCTCCAACAGACTATCATTTCTTCAAATATCTAAACAATTATTTTAACAAACAAGTTATTGTGAAACGAAGACACTGCGTTCAAAAAATTTTTGAATTCGAACGCGAATAATTCTCATAAATTAAGAATAATCATTGGGGAAAGGGTCTAGAATTTCTCATGTAGAAATTATTTTCATTATTTCTAGAAGAAACACAATGAGCAAAAACAACATTTTATATGTACCGACCTAATAAACTTTTTAGCTAAAGGAATTTCACTTATTTTCTCTAAAATCCAACATACGAGACATTTCTTCGAGGAATTCCATCATCGTTCTGAAGATTGTTTTCTGGAAAGTATGTTTCGTACAAGCGAAGCGGACTTCCCTCCGGCATCTTAGAAATCTTTGTCCGTGTAAGCAATATCTGTTTACCAATTCTAACAATGAGTCAGAGATTAGCGAATACATTTTACTTTCTCCGTTTGGGACATTTACACATCGGTTGTCGAAGATTTAACGGGGAAAGTATGCGATAATTAACAGCACATACCTATGATTTAAACACTGTAGTTTAAGGTAGAATTTCCGGGAGCGTGATTTCGTTGCTTTTGGCCTCGATTTTATGAATTATCGTACGATTAATCTGCGACAATGTCGTGTTAAATTATATATTACGGATCTAAATCAAAATTGTATCGAGATTGAAACTATTGCATACAAATGATTTATACTAGTGACTTTAGTCATTTACGAATGCGCGATAAATATAAATGAAACTCATTAGTATAAGCCAATGCAATTTCTTTGTTTTCACATGTAGTTAATTTTTGGGCGAATTAAGATAAGTCTGATTATGGATTTTAACGAAATAGGTAATATTTATTTTTATACAATTTGTGAAAATGAAATTTGCAAAACCATAAGGAGTCTAATTATTTTAAACGCTATTAAAGTATGTTATTTTTGAACTATGTTTTGTCCAAAATTCATATTTCAACAAGATTCTTGCTTCTTCTAAATAACAAAAGTGTATTTATGTTGTAATAAATGATAAAGATGTAGTATTATTTAATTATTTAAATAGCAAAATTGAGCACTATGCACATAGAATTTGCCCCTTAAATATCATTTTTTTGCAACTTTATTACAGAAAATTATAAGTTGGGGTAAAAAATACGAAACGTAAAATGCACATTATTCATCATAAGTTTTTATTTTTCATTCATTACTACGTCCGTGTCCTTGTGTGACCTTGAATAATTATGGTCATTGAAATCGTCTTGAGGATTACAACGTAGACCAAGAATACGTAGTACCATTACAAAAAATAAAGGTAACCTTTAAATCTCCCAAGCATTTCCATCTACAGTCGAGTTTTGAACACCTCAATAATGGATCCCCTGAAACCAAGAAACTTTTACTTCAAACATTCCTACCTATCTCAAAAATTGGTACAGTTATTTAGCTGAATCGTTTTTACTGATTTACTTTATATAAGCAGCATATACGTAATATCAGTGCTACGTATACATGAAAAGTGTAAAATAGTTTATAATTTATTTTCTTAATACTAATGAATTGAATAATTACTAATGAATGTAAAACTTTGTAAATCACTGCATGACACAATTTTTCCACTTAGAAAAATTATTATTAATATTAACGTACCCGTTTTACGTTTTATTTATTAACGAGTTTGATAATCTTCTTTTGCATTTTCTTCTGACTTAAGTAGAGTACATTAATTATAGTCGCTATTGCTTACGTATATTTTATGAAAATGCTGAATAAAGCCAGGAAAGCTGGATGTTAGAAAGTCTCCGTACATATGAATAGTGTACAATAAGAATAAATGACATCTTCATACAATTCTCGTTCATATCTACGAATAATTACAGCAACAGTTTGTACTTATTAATGTATCAAATATATGACCCAATCACAACGTGGAGTTCGATTAACCTTTTATTCAATTTTAACGATGTTGCATTCATTATTATCAAAGTTTGTTACACCGTTTGTTCAGTTTAGTTATGGAAATTTCGAAGGAAGTATCACTTAAAGTCCAGCAATTGGGACATCCAGATAATTTGAAAATTCTACGGGAACTTACTTACCCTAATTACTCAGCAATTTAGTATCCGTAGCTGTAAAATAATATGATAAGTCGTAACGTTAGAATGTTGTAATAGATGAGTAGATAAATTAAAGCAGATAGTAGTTTGCAAGTTCCTACGTGATACATTGAGATAAGAAATTGTATATGATACTGAGTGAATTATATAATCCAATTTATTATTTCACTTATCACTGACTTTTTATTATATAAGCATTACACAAAATAATTATTTATTGAATTTTATTTTTCATACTGTCTTATCACACGATAGAGTAACATTTCCATTACTAACCTTCGATGGAGACATTCAAATTCGAGCAATATGTTAGCAGCGTCATGGTCATTACAGTTTCGTTTCTTCTTACACACCTGACTCGCCATTAGAAAAATGTATTTGGCTTTAGTTTTATATCAGCGTTTGCACAGTCAACACGAATTTCAATTTTTACATTTTCACAGCAGAAGATGCAGCTTTAACATGTCTATATATACAGATTTAGTGAACAAGAATGTCTGCAGTGAATTTGTGGATAATGAAAATGATTATAACAATGAAATAATTAGTAAATATAGTTTCTGTTTTTATTGACTCTGTAATTTCAGAATAAGTATTGCTTGTTTCCACTTTCGGTATTTTTCTTACTCTCTATTATCATGTGTATCTAGGCTCCAATTGTTAGATTTTGATGCTTAGTAGTTTAAAAATAATAATTGTATTCTACTAAATTTTTGTGTACGGAAGTCTTACAAATTTTAAGGCACTTAGATTATAGTTTCTAGATTCGTGTGTTAGCGATTCTTTTGTGTGTTTAGCTCAGGATCTTAGAAGTCAATGTTTTTTTCTTTTTAGCGTGTCCTTAAAGAAATTTCGGAGGTCTGGTTATAGGAGTACTAGAAGTAGGGTAAAGTCCAATAGGTATTCTTGGATATTGCTAGGAGTTGGTGAGTAAGAAGTTCAAGCGTACGACTTGGGGTAGATGAGCAACGATATTAAGAGTAGTATACGTAATTGTATGCGGAAGGTAGAAGGAAATTTTGGAGAGACTTATCTTAAACTAAGCGGTAAATATAAACATGTTTTTTTATTATCTTAGAGTGGTATTCAACACTATTTGTTAAAATAGAATAATTTTTGAAAGTCATTTTACCATTGAGTATTGTGAAAAAAGGAATAGTTCAGCAAACTGATGATTGCCACAGCATCGATGAAAGAAACAACTTAAGGTTTTCTTCTGACATGTTTAGAAGAGTAGTATTATTCTGGGTCAAGATTCACTCGGATTCTGTTCAATGCTACACACGAACATTGCACAGTTCGTTTTCCGAGGATTAATCATCCGTAATTTGACAACTAATAAGAGAACATATCCAACCCATACACATCAATTGTGATGAAATTTACCTGAGAATTATTACGGAAAATTATTGCATCATACATAAAATTTATTTATTACACTTGTATAAATATTATGTAATTTTTTATCGGCAATCGTCCGTTCACATTGAAGAGATAAAAAAAAAGTCCTCGAAGTAGAGAATTGAAAATACATTCTTTGGAATATCTTGAAAAGTAGAGTGTCTAGAGAACAAAAGCCTTTTTTTTTAATGCTATGTTATAATTATGCTTTCTCGTCCTCTCTATATTTAATAAATGGTATAAATAAAACAGCGAAACTATATGAGTGTTAATTATTCATTGATGAATATATCGAAACGTTAACGACGTGTATTAATGTTTCACAGTTCAAGGTTTTAGTTCTTCCAGTGTTACATCAGCAATTTTAATCAATCTACAGTCAGACATTCAATTTTCGATTTACGAGAATTTAACATCAAGCCTCATACAATGTTAATTTGTTATCTAAAAGCTGAAGCCTCTCCTTCACCTTTAGATTATTATTACACACGGAGGAAGCAGGCTGCATGATCGCACTGCTAAGATAGAATCGAATATTTTGCGATAGAAATGAAATATATTCATTTGGTATTTTAGCATGTGAGATTGGAAAGGAATGCTTGTGAAAATTGAAACGACACGATAGTATTTGGAATATTTTTGGAATAAACTTTTCTACAATGTGTATGGAATTAAATTTAAATTTGATGTTGTTAGGATTATTTTTTTTTTAATGAAAGTTGTTATAGAATATTTATAACGGAGCTCGATTCTCTTCATTTCTGATGTTGTTTTTAAAAGTTTACTTTTATATATTTCATATTCTGTCATTAAGAGAAAAAGCATAATTTGCTGTATATTGAAAGAAAAATTAAGGTAACTTTGACGACACAGGCTTGTTTTAGGTGCACTTCTTAAGTGACCGTGATTTCCCCTCTCACCCCTATATATTTTTAGCATGCTCTATAGGAACTCTTTCATCTTAAATTTTATCTTAATCTTTGCAATTTCTAAAGAGGTTGATTTCACTAAACTACGTTGCAGCTGTATCGTACAATAACTTTTTTATCTTTCATAGTCTGTGTTGTAATTAAGAACTACGTAAGTACGAAACGAGTTTCGGGTATCTTCAATATTTTTCCAATTTCTTGTTATGAGCGAATTGCTCAAAATTGATCAAAATAATCAATTCACCAAATCACTTGAAGTCTTTCACTACTTTCAGCCGACAACTGCGATAAATCTAAAGATTCTGAAGTTCTTCAATGCCTGTCTTTTTTTTCCACATCCACCGATTTCAATGAAATTTTCACCATACATACAATTGACATAAATCTACAAAACATAATTTTCAAATTTTCATTACAGGCTCAGATAAAAAAGTTATAGAAAACAACCATCACTCTTTTATTTACAATTCCGACAAATTGCAATTTTTTCAAAAGTTTTTATACACATCATCTAGTAAACTAATCCTTCTAATTTCTCATGAGAACTCAATTCGTTTGGTCCAATTTAAAAAATGTTATTGTATATACATATGTATATACTCAAATGAACGAATGCTACAACAAACAACGTTTTGGAACGAACTAATTCATTATAAGGGATCCCTCTTAATCAAAATGTTAAACAACACGTTTCGCTTTAAAATTCTTCTAAGATGTTGTGACCTGCCTCAAGGTGAAACACAATTCGGAACTAGACTAAACAAAGATAAGGAAAGGCTACGCGGTATCCAAGACGAAATAAGCGATAAGTCAGAGTATAAAAGAGGCACGCGACAAGCAGGAGGGATCAGATCATTATGGACCAGACCAATGTGTATTAATAACAGTTAATATTGTACATAGTGTTTAAGTGCATATATTCAGTGTAGTAGTTAAGTATTGTGAATAAAAGTTCTTTTTTTTTTAAACAAAATTCTTCGTCTTCGCCTGTGACATTTTTAGTGGCAGCGGTGAGACACGCTATCTTCCGCGAAGAGTAGCAAATTCCCGAAGAGTGACGATAAAAGAATCTAGAAAATCAAACAGAAGACATCCTCCGAGCAAAGAAGAGGAAAGAAGAAGACAATTTAACAGGCGCTTGAAATTAAGCTAACGATAAGCAGTGTAAAGGTAAGATTTTTAATATGGAACATTTCATAGAAAACCTTTCGAGACGAATTGAAGAGATTGCTCTTCAAGTAAATAATTTAATGTTAAAAATAGACAAGAGAGAGGAAGATGCAGCGAGTTCTGTATCCTCAAATATTTCCAACTATCAGGATTATCCTGTAACGTATACTCATGATGAAAAGATAATGTTGCTAACGATTCAGCCTTTCGTCGGAAAAACAATTCCCGTCGAACCGTTTATAACACAAATAGAATTCGCCTTGAGAAAGTTACCTGTAAGAGCGCATGAGACATTTTTTGGTATGGTCTTGGCACAAAAAATAACAGGAGAGGCTTTGCTAGACATAAGAGCAGATAATGTGTTAAACTTTAGTGATTTAAAAACAGTATTAAGACGAATCTATGGTACAGCCACAGACACGTCCTCATATCAAATCATGAGAATTAATTGTTTGCAAAAAGAAAACGAAACAGTAGAAGACTACTCTAGAAGATTTATGTTTTACCATGACAAAGTAATTGAAACCTTAGTCCATCAAAGCCTTCCGCACTCAAACAAAGAAATTATAGTAAATTACGAAAAACAAAGAGATCTAAGTGAATATATAGGAAATCTATTGACAAAATACAGCCTCATTATAAGCACTTCAATGCCGAAAGATTTGACAGAATCTATAAATAGTGCTCTTAGAGCAGAAGCTGAAATAAAGAATAGAGAGGATAGGGAGAGGCTTCAAAGACAGATTAGACAAAATAACAATATAAGAACTTTTAGACAACCTAGAAGGCGATACTGCGGGATTTACAGAAAGGAAGGACATAATAGATTCAAATGTCGATGTAACACGCAATCAAATTCATTTAATCACAAATTTAATATGAGAACGAATCCTTCAGCTACTTCCTTTGTCTAAAGCCAACAAACCTCCTGTATTCGAAAGAACAAACAGAATACAGAAGGCAGAGCCAAGAGAAGGAACTAGAAATTTTTTAGAAGAAAGACAAAATTTTCGAAGTCCTCCGCATCCTCGAAACCAAAAGAAATGAAAACAGAAAACAAAAACCTACCCTATGCAAAATTGAAAATAGAAGGTATGAAAGAAGGTTTATTCCTAATAGACACAGGCGCGTCAACTTCTTTGTTGAAAACTTCAAATTTAGAAAAACCGTATCGAATTAATAAAAGGGAACGAAAGAGAATACACACATTAACTAGCTCATTTAAAACGATTGGAACGTGGCAAACGAACTTTGAAAATCAGAATTTCGCCTTTCAAATCATAAAAGATAACCAGTTGCATAAAGAAATTGGAATATTAGGAATAGATTTTCTAACACGATACAAGACTGTGGTTTCTCTAAAAACAAATACAATACAAATATCCGGCGAGACACTCCCGTTACTGCAACTTGAAGAGGAACGATACACCATCAACATCGGAAAGATACGCGACGGAGAAGGAAAAATCTCTATTGACAACTATGACATCCTAGTCAACGTGAAAAATGGAAAGGCACAGATACCATTCAAAATACCGAGAGTAAACTCCATAAAAGCTAAACCTATAACCAGGGAAGACTTTCGTAAAAAACAGTTAAACTATTTAACGAAACAAAGAAGAGACTAGACTGAAACTATTACAACAAAATGTACGACTAGATCACATCGAGGAAGGAAAGGAAGAACTATGGGATATAATACAACAATACCACGATATCTTCGTACTTCCAGGAGATCCGTTACCATTAACGAAATTAACGAAGCATCATATACACACTCATGACAACGTACCCATACACGTGAAACAATATAGATATCCGAAAATACATCAAGGAGAAATAACCAATCAAGTCAGGGACATGCTAAAGAAAGGCATCATTAAAGAAAGTACATTGCCGTACAACTCTCCTCTATGGGTTGTACCGAAGAAACAGGACGCATCTGGAAAACAAAAGTGAAGAATTGTCATCGATTATAGAAAACTAAATGAGAAAACTGCACTAGACGCCTATCCACTTCTAAATATCGAGGAAATCCTAGATAACCTCGGATGTGCGAAATACTTTTCTGCATTCGATCTGGCCCCGGGATTTCATCAGATAGAAATGGTAGAAGAAGATAAACAGAAAACTGCATTTTCTACCCCAGAAGGACATTACGAATTATAGAATGCCGTTTGGATTAAAGAATGCACTGCCAACATTTCAAAGGATGATCAATCAAGATCTACAAGGACTGATTGGAAAAATATGTTTTGCATACATCGACGACATCGTAGTTTACGGAAAAACCTGTGGAAGAACACAACAGGAATGTAAAAGAAGTTTTTCGAAGATTGCAAGAAGTCGGATTACGTCTACAACCAGATAAATGTGAATTTTTGAAACCAGAATTGGCATACCTAGGACACATTATCTCTGAAGAAGGAGTGAAACCTTATCCGAAGAAAGTGGAAAGAATCGAGAATTATCCTAGATCGAGTAATCCTAAAGAAGTAAAACAATTCCTTGGACAAATGGGATATTATAGAAAATTTTTGGAGAACAAGAAGATGCAATATCTGAGGAAATTCTCAAAGAATTTCTCTCGGACGAAAGCATCTCTGCAACATATGAACAATATCAACTTGAGGGAGACAACCTAGATGTTACTTCGCAAGTCAACATCACCGAAGGAACTCTCAATCGGGGAGGATTCATACTCTCCACAAATCCTAATGAACGAGGAGACTATTTGGATCCAGAAGAAGATCCGTTCCTCTGGTACATCTGGCTTCGAACCAAGGTACCACAACACAATGAAGTAGAATTGAATAATATACATTACCCTCATATGAAGGAAGAAATAATAAAAATGATCAAATATATAAGGGGAAAATTGAAACCAAATGATCCCATGACTATATACATAAATAATAATAAAGTTCCTGAAAATCCTGGTAGAGAAATTGAGAACGAAGTACAACTGGACTGGAATTGCCAAAGAAGTAGAACAATACGTAAAGAATTGTAAAACTTGCCAGTTTGAAAAACAGAAATATGAAGGAATAAAAACACATCCTGGATTACCAGACATCCCTACAAAACCTAACGAGAAAATTTCGTTAGACACAATGGGACCGTTACCCCCATCTAATGGATTCAAATACATTTTAGTCATTCAAGACTACCTAACAAGATTTCTAGTAGCAGCACCAATGAAAACGAAAAATTTAAAAGAAGTATTGAAAACCTTTTGGAATAATTACGTTTCAATATTCGGATTGCCAAAAGAGATTCTAACAGACAACGGAGTAGAATTTGCTGAAGAATTATATAATCAACTTAACGAAAGATTCGGAGTAAAATTTAGCTCAACAACAATATATCATCCACAATCTAACGGAAAGAATGAAAGAAGCCATAAAGAAATATTAAATTACATCAGAAGTTACATCAATGAAAATAATTCTTGGAATGATCTACTAAAAGACATGTGTTTGGCATACAACTTAACAAATCATGAAGTAACAAAAATATCACCAATAGAATTCACATTCGAATATAAACCAAACATACCAATGACTCAATACCACCAACAGATTCAAGAACAAGAAGCACAAGACTATGAAAGAAATCGACAACGAATAAAAGAAAAGGCAAAATTAAGAATCCAAGAATACCAAAAGAAAGCTCAAGAAAGAACAAAGACGAGTAAATCAGTTCCAGAATATAAAGTCGGAGATCAAGTACTGGTAAAATGGAAACAATCAGGAACATCAAAACTAAGACCTCCGTGGGATGGACCATATACCATAATAAAAATACCTAATGAACAGTTTATTACCATCAAAAGAGGAGAAAAAGAAATCACATACAACAAAGCCGATACAAAACTCTTTATTGTTCCAGATGAAAATGAAGATGAATATTTTTCTTGCGACGATATTCCTGACGATAGCAACGATTGAAGGACGAAATAAAACGAACACTGAAGGATTCAATTTGAGAGAGCTGTCGGAAGAAAACACTATATTCATAGAAAACCTAGGAGACGTACATATTTACCACGAAACTTGGAAACTCGCGGTAACAATAGAATTTCAATATATTAAAACAGATTTAAAGGAACTACATAAAGGATTATCGCGACTACTATTAGATTGTAACATTAAATTTAAACCGCAGTCATGCATCGTTGAAGATAGAATTAAATATCAATTAAGTAAAATCAAAGATTTAGGGTTAGATCTGCTTACATTTTATCATTTAATCGGATACGAAAAACATGAAATACGTACAAAGAGAGGTCTGATAAATCCAGTTGGTGAAGGATTAAAATTATTATTCGGAACTATGACACAATCCGATGCTGAATATTACAATGATCAGATAGATAAACTTTGAGAAGACAATCTACAGATAGCTCACTATGTAAAAAGCTCTACAACACTAATTGTCCAACAATTAAATTCTTCTATTAATCAATTCAAAGCAATCAAAAATCAATACGACATTATAAATGAAAACTTTCAGTTATTAAAAAATAAATCTAATCTTAACAAATTAAATATACGACTTGACGAAATACTATATGACTACTCTTTAATATACGATGAATTAAAGATACGACTAATAACCCTCATAAACGCTATAATTGACTGAAAACACGGTATTGCTAATCCTTTATTACTTAACCCTACTAAAATAATGACAACTTTGTCTCAATTAACCGAGCATCAGAATTTTCCCATACAACTAACAGAACCAAATTTTTCAACTTTAATTGACATCAGTCATTTAACAATTGCTCTAATAAAGAAGAAATTAGTTTACATTCTACAAATTCCAATAATGGAAGAGCATAATTATAAACTAAAACACATCATTTCTATACCCACTTACTACTATATAAAGGGCTACATAACTCAGTCAATAGAAATGGATTACATTATCATGAACACTGAACAAACGCGATACATTCCCCTAAAATTAGAAGATTTTGCGCAATTAAAACCTATAAATCATAAATACATAATTCAACGAAAACGACCTGACTATAGGATTGATCAAAATGACTACTGTGTTTTACAAATCTTAATTCATAAAAACATAAATTGTCAACCGAAATACATAAACATACAGAACACACTTTACTATTCTCTAGCAACTGAAAATCAATGGCTTATAATACCCATAAAAGAAAAGAATCTTGATATAATTTGCAAAAACAAAGATCCTACTAACATAGAAATTAAAAAACCAACAATACTAACATTAAACAAAACATGTATAGCATTAAACAAGGAAATCATCTTAACTCCAAATGTCATAACAAAGAACATTACAGTAGAAACATACAGTACAAAAATTCATGACGAATCACAAATCCTACAATTAATAAAAACCCATAACTTATCAATGGAAGATATAAAAATCCAAAAATTAACAAGTACTGCTTTAACAAATGAACAAGTAGAGAAGCTAGGAACCTCATTAAACACCATAAACGAACAAATCCAACAATTAGCACTTAAAAAGAGAAATTTGACTTGGACAGAAAAAGTATATGAAGTAGAAAAATACCTAAGCTATCTGGCATTCGCACTTATAATTCTTTATATTACTCACAAATGCGGACTACTAAAAGCTTGTGTACACTTATTAAAACTTCGTTTTGCACCATGTAAAAACTGTTACATATTTGACCATTGTACATTCGGTCAACGAAGCCATACACTCGACACAGTACAATATACCCCAGCGAATCCTGTCTATGCACCGTCGCACGAAACTATAACAATTAATGATATACCTGATACACTATCCGAAATAAGCGTAGAATCAAGACCAAACCAAAAAACTAAAAAGCGAGCTCTTGCAAGATACTATAGAAATGTCTCCTAAAAATCTTACTGAGTTCTCTCACATGTAATTTTTGTATAACTTAGGATAAGTGTACTCTATGGGTGTTTTAAGACCCGTAAGCCCGCAGATCGTACGAGAAGAAGAACAAGGGCCGTTGGATGGAATAATTCCATCACCCAGAGACATAGCTTTCACTCAATTTTAACGTTTAGTATGTAATAAAATTATTTGGGGAAAATCACCAGCCTGCATAGCACCTAATCATCAATATTTAGTTTGCGAAGAATGTTTTGACCCACAAGTAGATGTAAATAATGAAACCAACATAGTTCATACATTAACGTCAATACCAGCTATAACCAGAATATCAAAATGCATGTTTTGTGACGATCACCTCATGACTCAGGAAAATCCGCGACAATGTACCGAATGTATTGAGAACTATACATATATTATAATACGTGAAAATGACCCGCACATTGTAGAAAAACTCTTAACATCAAACTACGTACATCTTGTTAACGTTTATTGGTAAATTTTCTTCGTGGAGCTCAGATCTTTGCGAGGGGGGAGGTGTGACCTGCCTCAAGATGAAACACAATTCGGAATCCAAGACGAAATAAGCGATAAGTCAGAGTATAAAAGAGGCACGCGACAAGTAGGAGGGATCAGATCATTATGGACCAGACCAGTGTGTATTAATAACAGTTAATATTGTACATAGTGTTTAAGTGCATATATTCAGTGTAGTAGTTAAGTATTGTGAATAAAAGTTTTTTTTTTTTTAAACAAAATTCTTCGTCTTCGCCTGTGACAATGTATAATATAGATACAAAAGATATGGATTACATTGTTCTCGACTAGACGCGAGTTTAAGTAACTTTCTTCGTTCTCCGTCGTCTCTTTGTCACGTGTATTCATAACCAGGTTATACCCACGAGTCAAGGTAAAATGTCACAGCATTACAATTTTGCGCAATGTTCTCGTTATCCTTCGGGATGAACGAAGAGATTGTCCGACGTGACAGTCGTACGGTCTTCTGTGTGCATCGGATTCGATCAGTTATCCGTGTTACGCGCATAAATTGCTGCCGGGTAAATTTTGTAATAGTGGAGGTCGATGCGTGGGAGGTTGTTGGCGTTGTGCACCCGGCTGCACCAGGGTGTTCACATTCCCGATGAGAGAGGAGAGATGCGTAGGCGTGGTTGAAAGGGGTGGAAGGCGTGGTTAGACACGATCAATATAACCACCCCCGCCAACGATGTTGGCGGCGTGGAGGTGAAATAGAGGGGTGGTTTGGTGGGGGTTGCAAGACGAACGGAGTACCTCCGGAAAGTGGTTTCAGCGGCGGTGCTGGTGATACCGGGACAGGGGTACGTGGGGGTGCACGAACTCTGCCAAACCACATCGATCCCTCCGGTTTTCCCTCCTCGCTCTGCGATCCTCTTCTCTTCGTGGGCTCTCGTCAAAAGTACCATGGCCTATGGAACTACGCAGGAGACTTCGTTCGTAGCCGTGCAGTCACGTGAATGCCTGTATACACGCAGCCGGTTGAATCAGCCGACCTGTGAGAATTGTTTCTGTACTCGTCGTGTATACACTTGTTTATACTTCTTATCGTTTATTTATCGTAATTAATTATTTGTTATCGATTACAGTTCCAATAATGATTCGAATGATTCTGCTCGGCTGTTTGAAAGGGAACAATATTGCTGAATGATATATTTATCTTTTGTTTTTTCTTTCTCTTCTTTTTGTTTCATATTCATTCATTCCTTTTTTCATGTGGAATACAATATTCTATTAACTATAGGTGTTTATACGAATAATTGGAAAATTCCTTTTTTTAATTATTAAAGTGATAATTTGGGTTTTAAATACTGCGATCATTTTTTAGTTTCTTTTCTCAATTATTTTTTAAATATTAGTATAGATAATGTGCAACACAATAAAAATATATTACAAACTATAGTATGCAACTTTTTATTATGTAAGTTAATAGATAGCTTAGAGTTGATGAGTTTATGAACGTTATAAATATAAACAATTAGAAAATTCCTCTTATTTCACTTATCAAATATTCCAATTTAAGTTCAGCCTATTTTTTTCTGAAAGTTTTCAATTATTTGCTAAATTTGTATTGGTAAGAGTAATGTGTGATACAATAAGGATATCTTACAAACCATGGTGTGCAGTTTTTCATTACGCTGGTAAATAAGTAACTCATAGTTGATGAGCTTACGAATGTCATATAATCGTATAAGCTATTCGAAAACTACTTTTTATATCATTTATCGAGTATTCCTATTTAAGTCCAGTATACATAGACGAATTTTGCGATGATTTTTTGTTTTTTCAGAATTTCACTAATTTGGTAAAAATTAGTATAGCTAATGTACGGTGCAATAAAAATATTTAAAAAAATATAGCATACAGCTTTTCATTACGTCAGCGAATAGGTAGTTGAGAATTGATTTTACGAATGACCCCCGTTTTCTACAGTTCTACGCAAGAGTGTTCATGCGGAGAGCTTAGTCACGCAATTTTCGTACTTTCTGGTAGAACGTGAAGTAGAATTTAGATATCTGAAAGCGCACACGTCATCGAAGTACTCGTACTGTAAAGTTTAATAGTTATTTTAACCTCAAACTATTTTTCGATTTTTCTCGACCTTGGCCTTCGTTTACTGCCTATCACGTGTATACCTCATTGAAAATCACGCGATCTTCTCAACCTCTTTAACACGAAGGAAAAATATCTCGAATGACGTATATCGAGAAATATTTTATTTCGAGCAGGTATTACTAATTTATTTGCTAATATCAAAATTAATAGTAAGAATATTCATTTTTTTAATAATTGTAGATCTAAGAATAGGACATATTTTTGGAGATTTTATTATTGTCTAATAATTTGAAATATACTTTCTCGTTTGCAACGTTTTATTTAACTTTCTTGACTTTGGTACGTAATTTTTCTTCCTCAATTGTTCAGAAACATAATCCCCTAATTATTTTGAGTAGTGCATATGAAGTGATTACTAAGTTGCTATGACAGTGTATAATTATATTACCATCACTATGACGAAATGAAATGAAATGGGGTACACTGGTTGCACCTTTCACGTTAACTGTCTGTACTTTGGAAGACCGTATTATTAGTATCAGTACAATAGTTAAATATGTGTATAACTCAGGAAAAGGTGATTATTCGTGATACATAGTACGATCGTAGAAAATCTTTTAGAAAGTTATTCAACACCGTAGTTATTAAATAGTCTTGCAAAGGTTTATATTATCTTTTCAGAAGATTATATGTTACTTTGCTATATTTCACTTCAATTATTTTGATTGCACTTATATATGTGTTTGAAATATATGCATTGCACCAAAATTTATGGACACTTTCAACTGATTTTAAAGGTTATATTTTATGACTGTTTCCATGCTGCAGAATTGTTTATATAAAAACACTATCTACGTGTTTGATTTTTGGGTTGCAACGAACGTGTACAATAAAAGCATCTTTTCCGCTGCATTTCGGCTTAACAAGAATCTTAGCCCTTTGCACTCGAAGCTTTTGTGCTAAAGTTGAACTTTTCACCTTCTGGTTTCTTTTTAGCACAATTACTTTTTTCACCTATGTTTTCATCGATTAAATCGTTGGGTAAAAAATAATCCGAAAAATCCAATGGTTTCGTTATAGTTTGCAGCTACTTGTGATCCCGTAATTTTTTCATTGTTTCTAACTTTATTCTTCCTGATCCTTTTTCAGAATCTGTAGCATTTGACACCGTCTTCTTGAACTAATTACTTCATTCAAATCTCTCACTTACGAAAATATTGATTTGGTCTCTGAACAATCTAAAATTAAAGTCATCCTCACTGCTGCTGATTACATCACTTGGCTCGATTTTTATAAGCATTAAAAATAGATTAAATGCATACTACAATGTGTACATACTTTAAACATTTAAAATGTAAAGAAGGATGTTTGTTTAAAGAAAGAAATAGTTATTACCACTTTTTTTATTGTCTTGAGGATCGCAAAAGCTTAAAATTGCAACATTATTGTAATACTTATTCTTGCATAATGAACCGTCTTAAAGTAAAGTCTGCATATGGTTAAATATTCATTCTCTTGTTTTATCTTTCGATTTATGAACAACGTTAATTTTCATTGCATTGAAAAAAGTATTTCATCCGAAAATAATTATGAGTAGCACTCTGCATGAAAAAATTCTGCTCCTTTATCGATTTTGAAAATAGTAGACACTCATTTCACAGCATTGACTCGAAAGGAATAGAATAATTAATGGAATTAATATTGGCCATTCTAGAATTACACACTCTCATCTCATTAGAATGTATCCATTACTATGAAACACATTCTATTATATTATCTTGAATCTTCAGCCATTGAGTTAAGCTTTATTTATACCATTTTTCGAAGGATGAGTTAAGCATTGTTCATGTCATTCTCTGAAAGATAATCTTAACAATTGCCAAGTACTACTTACATCAGATCTTGCAATTTTTGAAAGATATTAGAGTTGTATCATAACAGCATCTGATTTTAAATTATAAAGAAAACTTTAACAGTTACAATAATTAGTATAACAGTGCTAGTTTATGTATTATATATATTTTTTTGTATTATATATTATTACAGACATACATATATAATAATAAATAGTTTACGGTAATTAGTGCAATAATATTCTTATGCAGTTAATGCGACATTAAACTCATACAGAAAAGGAGAAACAAAAAGTTTTGTGCAGATAACAATATTTATCATAAACATCAATGAATTAATCACCAAGTGGAATGTTTGTAAAATTATTTCACATGCATCAAAATTTACATTGCAAGAAAAATCAGAGTGTTAATTTCAATTTATGCAAATACAAGCTAAGTGTCATAGTATCGATTCTTTTATTTCAAGCTTATAAATTCTGCATAAATTTATTTGCAAGTATAGAAAACTGGAAAGCTGACGAATAAATTTTAGAATATGTTGATAATCATGTAAAATTTGTATTATACAAAATTATACAATTTTGATAAATAATAAATGATGTTGTTTAGAATTTTTATAAATAATAAGTGACGTTGCATATGATTAATTAGTTTATTTTTAATTCCATAATAGAAATAATAAACCAATTTATTTGATTTTGACAATAGTAATATGAAAAAGACAGGAAGAAATGTTAAACTGATTGTTATATATTACATAGTTCTACGTGTGCAACGTATTACGAGTAACATAGAATTTTGGTGAAGAAATCACTGTGGCGGCTTGCAAAAATCGAAAACTTCTTTACATATTTTTTTAAAGTTCGCGATTTTTAAAATGAGACCCTGAAACATTACAGTAAAATTTACAAAAATGAAGAAGACAGAAAGTTTAATGATGTAGCGTATAGTGATTAAAACTGACCCGAAATTTAAATAATTGTAATCACAGAAATGCATTACCAGAAAATGTAATTGCTGTCATCATAATTCCTATATGGAGATCTGAGCAAGAAGGAATTATTGAAATGCTTAGGTGGGTTTCCAGTTAAAAGGAAAGTTAAGAAATTTTTACGTTATATCATAGATTTAAACGCGTTTTTCTCGAAACCAAGATTTTCTCGAAAACCGAGAAAAATTGATCATATCAATAATTCAGTGAATTTTCATCTGATTTGCTTAAAATTTAGAGTGATGGTTCCTAATAATATTTTCTTCCGTTGCATATACGGAATTTTCAATTAGATAATTAGTTTTCACAAAATGTTAAAAAAGATGCTGATTTTTCACTGATTCTCTACATTTTTTTTTTTTAAAGACACGTTATTTGTGTATCAAACAAATAATTCTTTTTTTTTTTTAATCCGCACGTGCAACTGGAAGCTGTTATTTCATAGTTTAAAAAAGTCGCTTTTCGGAATTTACAGTGGAAATGCCGCTCATGCTGGTTACTATTATGTCTATGATAAACTTTTAAAGAAAGTATTTCAAGTAATGCACTTTCTATAGGGTATTAAAAATTGGTAAAAGAAAGAATATATGTCGCTAAAACAGATTCTTGAAAATTATCTTTACATTCAGCCCCCGAAATGACTATGATTCGTTTCAATTCGATCTCCTCTATTTTTAAAACATCGCCTTTCATTTTAAGAATAACACCGTTCTTATACGTTCATCGATCTCTCTCTCCCTCTGCCCCTTATTTGTGATGCGAGTTTAGCTGTGTATTTTTACGGCTGGTATATAGGAAAACAGAAGTATCAAATTGTCGAGTCTCGTCACGCAGGTACTTTGATACATTTAGGCGATGACTCATCTGAGGCAACGGAGCAATAGAGAGAAAGAGAAAGGCGTGTAGTACGAGGATGAATTTTTATTTTACGTTATAATGGAAACGTATCACGAAGATATTGTAAATTGATGTACCTCACTTGTTCGACTCTCTCAGATTGTACCATAATTCCTTCGAATTGTAGCATAATTACAGTGTTATTTATTAATCATATAATTACATATAATATAATTATTGTGAAATTATTATAGGTTACGTATGCTAAAAATCTTGAAAGACCAAATATTTTATTTCGAAGTGTCTTTTTCCTTTTTTAATGTTTTCTTTCTTATAACAATAAGCCTTTGACTTATTGTTACACTTATTTGTATTCTATATTGGAATTTTCTCTCAGAACATAGCATTCTTTTCTTTCAACTTTATTTGCTAATAAAATTGTATAGTAAATTATCGTATTGCACATCTGTGTGTTACTAATGGATAATTGCATTTACATAACAATAAACTTTTAGAACTGTAACGAAGTAATAAAAAGATTGCCGGTTATGAAAGAAGGAAATCTGTTTGTTTCTATATCATATAATTTATTGTAAATGTAAATGAATCAGGCCACTCAACGGTAGACTATTGCAACTTCCGTGATCATCAAAGCAAAATAATGTTTTCGTTACAGGTAACATAGATCTTAGGCAAACATGGTAGAATAAGAAGATTGAGAAGAAAGATTGAAACGTATGTAATGTACAGACATGCACAAGAATTGCTTAAATGCAGGAGTATTACGACATTTAAGATTTTTCTGCTGTTTAGTCATGAAATTACGAAGGTATTCCAGAAAAGGAAACAACGGTGAAAATTTTACAATTAATATTACGTGATGGACGTTAAACTGTTCCAGGTTCTTAAAATGTTTGTTACAACAAAAAAATGTGGAAAAGGTCTACGAATTAAAGAGGTGGATTACTTTTAGATGATCCAAAAATAATATTTTTCACAGATAACGAAAATATTATATTTGAAAAATTTTAATTTTTACGGAAGGTGTATATGTATGTAACTTTTAAATTTTCTCCACGATTTGAAAAAATGTAAAAGTGAAAAGTGTTACAAAATGGAGGAGTTATTGCAAAATATCTTGTGTTGCAACACTGATTGCTGACCACTATCATTGGCAAGAATTGAAACGTCTGAAATGAAACAAGCTTTTTGATTTATAAATAAAAATGTTAGCTGCAGTGTAGCGTGCGATATTTTCGATATCTCAGAAAAATTTTCGATAACTCAAAATTGGGTATTTTTCAAATTAATTTTCAAACGGTCAACATTTTTATAATAATTGCAATTTTTGGGAAATCGATCGAAGTTCTAGAAAACGATGGAGACTATTTTGATAATTAGGTTCATCTTTTTATATCGAACCTGATCCATAAATAAAATTTGAATTTTATTAAGAAACGTACCGAATTAATTTACGCTCCCAATATATTAAATACTGCTCTAAATAATACATTTTTCAGTAGTATCTGTAACTGTTAGAAACATAGAAAAATTGATTTGAAAGTAAATTTTTATAAATAAAACAAAGCTACTAACAATTTCGTCTAACAATTTTAACGCATCATTAGTTTTCATAGATTTTAACGCTTTCAGGTCGAAGAACCCTTGCATTCAGAAGTCTTTCATAAACTACTGACAAGTTAATCGATAAGACAGTGCACGAACTTTCATCCAGTTTGCGTACATGTGTGGCATATGTAATGACTTGACAGAATAAATGTTTATTGAATAACTGATTTTTCCTAACCGATTCTTTAGGTTCATCGTATACAATCTTCTCACGTGTTTTTCACTTCTCAGTCAGTTTAAAAGAAATATAGAACTTTAAAAAACCGATTTTTCTCGTCGGTTTGATATTCATTGAATTTACTAGAAATTTTGTTAGAAGATTTAAGTATAGTGATCCAATGAAAAAAGTTCTGACAAGATTCACGCCACTTTAATATTTAGAACGAATTTTAGCAATATGCAAATTCATAAAAATGTTGTAAAATACATTCTTATAAAAAATAAAAATGTTGTCACTTCGAATACAAAAATTGAATAATGGTAAATGACCTTGAATAATACTGAAAGACCAATACATCGTAAGTCAATAAATTCGTTTCGGAATTGGCTATATGTAGAAACAGAATCAACTCTTCTTGTTAAATTTTTTTGAAAAACGAATATTTTAGGAGGTAATTATACGGAAAAATTATAACAGGACACTCTATAAATTATTGAAATACGAGATGATAGCCATTATTATTATTCCCACACAGACAAGTGAATTAAAGTGGTTCAAAATTATTAAAATTATATTATAAACGTAATATTTATAAGTTATAATAGCAATATTATATCTTGACGATATTTAAGATGGATCTGATATTTAAGCAAAGAAAAAAAGAAGAGTTTCAAATGGAAGTTCATTGATATCAAGCGAAGTATTTATTGGTGCACAGATCTTCGAAAGTTCCCCTTTCCTTTACAAAATTGAAACAATTGTGAGTGTGTTTTTTTTTAAATAGTATTATATTGTTAACGCTCGTGGTCGGATCTCAATGAGATGCCTATCGAGCTTTGTAGAAATTGTACGCGATGTGCCAACTAGATTTCACTATCTATGTCTCGAAGGACCACTCTTATAAATATAAGAGACTATGTAAATTATAATAACTCTTCTTCGACTATTTCTTAGCAACTGTGTTCCCTTTACTATTGATTATTTTTAACAATCTTTGAAGACTCGTTTACGCGAGTTTTTAAAGCATCGGCGATGCGCTGATTGGTTGACAGTGGAAGGGAAGTGGAAAACGAGGTGACAAAAATGCGAATGTTTAATTGGTGGACGGAATTTGTGGAAAGGTAGTGGGAAGGATTCGGAGCGGGGGTGATGAGCGACTTCTCACCCCTACGGGGAAAGGCCCAAGGTGACGTCAGCGTGGTGGCATTAATCGGTTCACCGAGGGTAGCGGGAAGGCTTCGGAGCGGGGGTAATAAGCGACTTCTCACCCCTACGGGGAAAGGCCCAAGGTGACGTCAGCATGGTACCGTTGATCGGGTCATCGTGGCCGTCTGACTCTTGGGTTCCCTAAAGCTCGGGGTAGGAGTGGGCGGTAGGAGTGGGCGTGGTTTGTTGGGAAGCTTAGATAACGGTTAGAGCCGGGCCGAGGCGACCGGACGAGCCACGAACAGCAAGCAGCCCCCTTTCTCGTGGGTCCAACTATAAGTACCTCCAGTGGGAGCGAAACTAAGAGCTGTCTCTGTGAAGGTCTACTAAGTCTGCCTATGTATCGTCATCGCATTAGTGACGTTAAAGACTCGCCATCGTATTAGTGGCGTCCAGGCGGACTTAGAATAGACCAGAGACTCGGAGGTGGTATCACCGAGTTTCGACCATCCAATCCCTCCTAACTCCAATCCCAACATTCCATCGCCCTAAGGGTCAGAGCGCGATGTTTGCGTGTATCGAACAAACCCGCCTTCCCGTGGTTCCCCGTGGATGCGGACTAGCGTGGGCGAACTAGGGGTATCCCCTGTTCCCACATTCTAGGACGTAACTAAAGGGCTCGGATCCACTGGAAACGCTCAGTGGCGCTGCTGGATTTTTCCGGGTTCCGTTCTTGGAAGTAGTGGCGTAGGCTAGAGATAGTAGTACAAGGTGAAGTATCACTTGTTATCGCGCGTATGACCGTCCGGTCCAGGTCGCATATCCGACGCCTCTTCTAAGGGGATAGGATTAACATTCCCTAAAGCTTATGACACGGTAATTGCTATTGAGAGAGAGAAAATTAATTTCGCTAATGCTAAGGTCACGTACCACCTATTCAGGTACGGGTAAAACTCTGTCTTCTCAAAAATAGCGTCTATAGGCGGTCGCCTATATTATGATACGGTCGTATCATAAACTGGTTCTAACGAAGCCTTAACATATATATTTTTCTTGCTATATTCGGAAATTACATTACAAAATCAATTAAGTAAAAAAAAAGAAAGATGTTTTATTCTAGTTATCTTTAGTAACTAATTAGAGTAAATTTAAAAATTGCATTTTATCTTGTGCAACACAACGTGATTAGATCTATGTTTTACGTAACATTAAGTATTCACTTATTTGCAACATCTTGTGTTTTTACCCGTTAAAATACCCACGGCTACCGTAGTCGTCGTGCTAGCGGGGGGGGGGGGGGGGCGACCCGGGAACACCTTCGTACACCTTTGGGACATCGCCACGTTGTCTTTCAATTCAACCCAGGGAGAGACACCGGTTGTTTCCTTCGTTCCTTGCTTGCTTGCCGTTCTCGCGGGGGGGGGGGGGGGGGGGGGGGGAGCACCACACTCTGCCCTTTCACATGCTCAAGAAGACAACGTGTAGTGATGACTGGGCCTCACACAGCCACCTGCTGTCTCCTTCAGCCGCTGTTCTCCTCTCGCCCGGCACTCTTTGTATCGAAAGAAAGAAAATAGTCAGCTTCTCATGCCGCTGCCACCAGTGATGAGGGTGGCGTGTTTTTGGGCGGGGGTAAGGAACTCCCGTGAGCTTCTATCGACTGTATCCTCTCGTAAGCCACTTCCGATTCCATTCAGCGGCCTTCTTTGCAGACATGACGGTCTCGTAGAAGGAAGTCGCTGCTTACCACTTTTCTCTCTGCTCCAGCATGACTGCGATCATTGTCGGAGGGGAGACGTTCATTCCCAGAGCCTCTCTTAGGGTGCGCCTTTGGGAGGCCCAGACCGAGTACTCCTTCAGTGTGTGCTGGGGGTGTCTGTGCCATCACCGCAATGTTGACACTACGCTGTCGCCTCCCTCCAAATCCGGCACAGATACTCCCCGAAACAACCATGTTCGGTGAATACCTGCATCAATCCGTAGATAAGCCCATCCTGTATCCCGCCCATCCACTTCTCAGAATTGGACAGGATCTGCGAGTGCTATCTTTCCTGCCTTGCCCGCCGGGGCTGACGCCTCGAGGCGCGTGCACCCGCGGTCAACTATGGTGGGTCCACCCCGCTTCAAAGAAAAGCCACGACACGTCTGTAAACAGCCGCATCGCCTGGAGCTCAAACGGAATTTGCCCCGCTAGAGCCAGAAAATGGTACGGTATCCTTTGATCAACCTGATGGCTTGCCGTCTCTCCACGCTTAACAGCAATTCTTTGCTGTGCCGGCTAGCTACCAGCTCTTCAGCCTAGACTGCCGCTGCATAAAGGGTCATGGACAGTACCTCACCCGGGAAAAGGTGGCGTATCCTCCTCCTGGTCTCTCCACGTTAGACAGTAGATGGCCCAACCAGGCGGCCGCCTGGACCAGTTGGGGGATCAGTCCTTCGAAGTAGGCCACGAAACGCCAGTGGCTATCTAGGGTAGGGGTCAAGTAATTCATACGGGGTCCCTCTCCGACACTGGAGTCATCCACCCGCATTCAGGACTGCGGCGGCACCCTCTACTGAGGTCTCAGAAACCACAGGGTCTCGGTCTTCTGAGGGGCCCGATCCCTCAACTTCCAGGTGCCCGCGACGACGCAGACCACTCCCATCTCCGCCAGGCGGATCGCTAAGCGGATCGTTAAAAGCATTGACGATGTTCATGGGCACCGCCACCGTCACATTGCTCCGAGAGAATGTCGATCACACGATATCCCGGACCCGCAGTACTCCGGATGTCAAAGTATTTCTCGCTCAGATCGGGTCCCACGGTAGACAGGTGTTTGAGAAGGCAAGAAGTAAGGATACTCTCGAAAAACTTTCCCACCTCATCAAGGAGATAAATGGGGCGGTAGATGGAGGAAGAGTCCTCCGGTTGGCCTTATTTTTGCCGGAGCATCATCCTCCCTTGTCCCCAGTGCGGGGTGAACTGCCTCAGTTACAGGCAGCGATCGAAGAGTTGTCTCTACTGGGGCCCTAGGACGCCAAGTGCCAAGGACCAGCTGCGTCCGGGAATGTCTTCAGGTTCTGGTGCCGTGCACCGTGTGGCCATCTACGTGTCACTCCGGCGAGCTCCTCCTTCGTCAACTCCAGATCAGTAGAACATTCTGATTCCACCGACTCCTCAGGTGAGGCTGCAAACTCGCTGCCCCTGAAGAGGAGAAAAGGGCCTCTATGACCATCTTAAGCAACCAGAAATCCATGCCCTTCGTGACCAAGACCGTGTAAGGGCACATCCTTCCAGCACCATGTCATAGAGGCACCCCCACTGGTCCTTGTCCAGGGTCCCAGGGAGTTGATTCCAAGCCAGAGCCATAGCCTCCCCTATTGGCCTGCTGGAGCGCCATCTTGGGTGGATGAGGAGTATTTCTTACTCCTTAACATTCGCTCGCCCTATGATCAATGTCGCCGCAGTTATAACAACTGCTACTCCATTCGTCTCGCGTAGGAATCGATGCCTCTCACGTACCCGAATTTGAAGCAGCAATAGCACTGTAGAGGGTGAGCCATCAGAGCCTGCACACATGCTAAGGTCCATTACACCTGTATACAAGCTGCCGCCTTCATTTTATTAGCGGCAGCTAAAGGACACAACACCCAAAGAGCAAAGGGTGCCTAGATCGGAAGGCGAAACTTGGATATTCTAGGTCCGTACATCTTTCGGCCGGTACCAACCTCTTTCGAGGTGGCCGAGTCGTTCAAGTCGCTCACTCTGAGTTCAGCCTTCTTGGAGGGGCGGGAGATTTTCATGCCTGTACCCTCCAGGACCTCCCTCAGTTTTCTTGTCAAGGCGTCCGCCTTGGCAGAGCCTTCGGGACCGTAAATCTGCAAGTGTAGATGGCTGGTCATCGCTCTCTTGGGATGGATCTCCTCTATGCTCTCCTCTGCCAAGTTAATCTTTTTCCTGGCGGAAGCAAGCGCCTTCGCATACGTGACCGCGTTCTTAGTTGAGCCATTCAAGGTGACCGCCCCCGTTTTGGGAGTGCGGGCGATTCTCATCTTTACCGGCTGACTAATTTTGCCCGCTTTGTCCACCCGCGTGTTTGTCCCTTTGGTGGGGAACTGCTGACTAGCTTCCTCAGCACCCACAAAGGAAGCCGGCCTCTTTGCTCTGCAGTTCATCATGGGCGTTCAGGTTCTCTGGACGAGCGGCAGGGCAGGGTCCGGCGTCGTGGTCACCGTAGGCAATGGTGCTCCGCCCCCAGGCCGCTTCTTCCTTTTTCTTTTGTCTCCTTCGTCTGTCGGCGGGGACGGGGTGTTTGCCATCGCACCCTCATTGTTCGGTTTCGCTGTTTTCCCTGTAGACTCTTTAAGTGTAGACCCGGTTGTCTTACAGGGTTGCATTTCCTTCTGAAATCACGCCAACCACCACTCTATTGGCGTTCCTATCTGCTTCAGTAGCGCCTTCTTGGGAGCACTCATAGGCGCGCATTCCCCACCTTCCTTCAACTTCGCTGCCAGAAGCAGCTGAACGGTCGCGCGTTTGTTTTTCGCGCTGGATCCACTGAGGACGGCTAATTCCTCCTTTAGTTCCACCACCATCCTCTCCAGCCCGTTAATTTTGTCCTTGAGGCGGTCATTTTCCTCTTCAAGAGACTTTGCGTCCGTCCTTCTCAGCGTGGCGTTCGATGCCCTTGCTCTTTTTACTATTTTCGTGGCTGCAACAGCCTTTACTCGCACTGCAGCCACCCGCAACTTCCTTACCACCCGATTGTGAAGGCTCCTGGAAGCGCTGGCGGAGTATTCCACGTACCTCAGCGATTCCAGGATCTTGGTGCCGACGTTTGGCGACAGCATGACTCCAAATTCCAGCACTAGTTTCACCCCTGTGGGGAGAGGGGTGCTTGATTTGGAGGGAACACGCGGATCCTCAGTGGGTTCGCCCACATACTCTTCACACTCCACAGGCCCCGCCACCCCGTCGTCGCTCAAGAGCCTCGGCTTGGACAACAACAGCCCTGTCATCTCACAGGCGTCCTTCCCCTCCTCTTCTTCCCTCCCTTGATCGAGCGCCTCAACGCGTAGGACGAATTTGAATCCGAGTTTTCCCTCCCGTCGCTCACCCATTCCAGCACCGATGAAGATGCACAAGACGAGCCTCGCGAAACCCTGACTTTCCTCGTTTCTCTTTCTATCGTAGTGGGTGGGTCTATCGGAGTACTCCCGCAGTTTGAGAACTCGGCTCGTAGCTCCACAGATCCCACTCCTGTTCTTTCCCCTTTCGGTGTAAGAACTGGACTCATCGGCTCTTCGTTCTTCCGTCTCTACTCTTGCCCGTGTTTACAGTTTTTTATTTAGCAGTAATTTTGAGTTCGTTTCATCCCTCAGATTCGGCTATCATTCACTGCAGTGAAGCTTCTATTCCCTGGTAAGAATCGCGTTAGTGGTACACGCCCAAGGCTGAGAAATGGCTTTATCAACATCTGTCGATACGTAGTGACTCTAGGGAAAGGTTATTGGATAGGCTAATGTTACGTTGATATTACAGGTTTTACGCCACCTCAATCGTGTGGACGACACCTGATCCGATGCGATACCCGACCCAAACCTCAGTTAGACGCTGCCGCGGCAAACGTTGCGCGACCAGGGTATGAGGAAATAGCGACCACCTTGGTCTTCCACACGTGCGTTCAGCTATATCTGCTTCAACCCCGACCTAGACTTCAAGCAGTGAATTGGGGAGCTTATTTCCAGATGTTAGACATAGGGGTTTGCGGGACTTCTGCTTCACTAGTTGGACTCACACATCCTTATTACTGCCCCCGACGTCGGATACAGACCCCGCTCCGGGGGATACTACTCCCACTCTTTATTAGTCTGCCAGAAATATCCACAAGGTGCCAACCGTATTCCACGCACATCCTGCACATTATGCACGCACGGGGCACTTCGTTTGCAGACTACCCCAGAAACCAGGATAAAACACCTTATGGAGGGAAGGCACGCGAGTTTAGCAGACTCTGATTCGTAAACCTCTCTGAGATTCGCCGACCTAGGTCATACACGGAGGTGTGTAACAGTCAAGAGCACATCCAGCTACATTGTCGAGTTGTCCTTTCTTGCAGTCGAGGCGATAATAATCTGTCCGCAGCCTCGGTGGCAGGCTGCACGACTTCACTACCAATTCCCCGCAGAGAGCCGCGGAATTGTTGCAGCCGCATAGCGCAGTCCGAGTGGTTGACACGTTCTCACATGTCTTCTCCGCAAAGAACAAGGCAACGCTTCCGAGTGTGCGGCCGGCACGGGAAACATCCTCTTGGGCGACACTTGCAAAGTCTCAACTCAGCTACCAAGGACCGAGTTCTTAGAACCCCTTTCATGGTAGTTCCACTGTGGCGTGTCGTCCCCACCGGAGGACGCTGTAGTCATCGAGGGTCGACCTCTCTGAAAATTCCCGACAAGGGAAGAATGCTTTGATCCTCCGCTCCCGCTTGCAGACACCAGAGTAAGCGGAACCACCCTCCGTTGCTGTCCAGGAAGTCCTTCATTAGTCTTGTGTTGCTTCCAACCTGTTTTTTTTTTTACGTGGGGGATATCCTCATGGACATGTTGGGAGGGGGGGGGGGTGGAGGCGGGATAATACTGGACTCCTAACGGCTAAACCCCGACGGCTACCCCCATCGGGCGCTGGGAATCACCTGCGGCATGCTTCTAGGCATCTCTCCGCACCGTGTTTTGTCACCCGACCGAGGGGCCAATCTAAAGCCCCTCTCTAATCTTCTAATTCTCGGCGGAACAGGGGGATAACGTCTCGTTCGGCCGGACCGCAGGGATCACGTTCTTGGCGATTGGGCCCCCATCCAGTCGCCTGCGGTCCCCATGATCACCATCCCCAAAAATGGGAGGGGGTGGTCTCACCATCATTTATCAACGGCGGGGGCGACGTAGCGGGAAGAAACGCCTATCAAAGCGCCGCTGCCACTACGGTGTGCGTGGCCTTGATGAGGGGCGGGTGATAGTTTCGCCCATTTTTCGGCCACGCGTCAACATCCTTCTCGCGGAATCGTGTTTTTCCAGATCCTGCTCCGCAACCTCCTTCTGTGACATTACTTCTTCACAGAAGGAGGTCACGGCGCTCCAGTGGATCGTCTCCTGCAGCCTATCCCAAAGCAGAGCTTAAGGGGAGAGGTCAACACTTGCTACTCGCCTTAAGGCACGTCATACGGCAAACCAGGCAGTACACTCCAACAACGTATGCTGGGGCGTGCCTACTACTTCACTACAGTGATAGCACTGTACCGTCGCCTCCTTTTTGATACGGCTCACCAAAGCAACTATGCCCGGCAGGTGAGCCCGCCGCAAATCACGCCCCGTCCATTTATCAAGATTGGACAGGGTTAACTTTAAGCAGGCCTAACGGCGCGTTTTCAGATGTTTCCAGTGGTCATACACGACCGCATCGCCCTCCTCCTGCAGCTCGAGCGGAATAAGCCCCGCCAGGGCCATCACCGTCACTTAGGTAGTGGTGTGGTAACCTCTAATACATCTGATGGCCAGCCGCCTTCCAATTCGCCGAAGCAAGTCTGTACTTCGACCACTGCCATCAGGTTTTTCGACAAAATGTGACCCACAAAGAGTCATCAACCGCTCCCCCCCCTCCCATAGAAGTAGTGAATCCTTACCGCCGGTAGTTCGTAGTTAGGAAGCAATCGCCCAAGAGAGGCTGCAGTGCGCTCAACTCGGGAAACCAGGTGTTCAAAATGATCTTCGAAACGCCAGTAGCAGTCAAGGGCGAGGCCCTGATACTCCATCCCGACATAGGAATCATCTACCCGCATTCAGAACCTGGGTGGCTCCACCCGCTGAGATCCTATGAACCACAAGGCCTCGGACTTTGCTAGTGAGTTAAGCCAACTTCCAGACCAAAGCTTCGGATGTGGGAGACGTCACAGGTCACGCCCATCTCCGCCAGGCGGATGGTCCTCCTGTAGCCACGCCTCGAGGCTAGCAGCAACGCACCGTCCGCGTATTACGTCACACTTGCACCGTGGACGATGGGACGCCCGCACGACCATGTCACAGGCAATGTTCCACAGGATCGGACTTAAAAGTGAGCGCTGTGGAACCCTGCCGTGAACCTATTTTTCCCTCTCTGACTCCATACCGATCCGTAAAGTCCACTCACCTGTCCATCAGATAGGGCCCGAGCATCCTTCTCAGATAGGGAATCACTGTATGGTAGCGGAGTGCTTCTCTGATCGCCCTCCAAAGCAGGGTATTGAATGCGTTAACAATATCTACAAATATTACAATAGCTACTCCAGCCTCGGAGATGGCCGCCCTCGCAAAAGACACGGACGCAATCACGTACACCATCGAACGATATCTGTGGGAGTCATATTGCTTCTCGCTCAGGTCGGGACCCACCTTGGACAGGTGGGCGACCAGGCGGGAAGCCAACACCCTCTCGAATAACTTCCTCGCCTCGCCTAACAAGCACAGTGGCCGATACCTAGAGGGAGAATCCGTGGGCTGGCCCTCCCTTTTAAGCAAGACCATCCTACCTCGCCGCTATTGTGGGGGCAAATTGTCCCAGCTCCAAATAGTGATCGAGCAGCCACCGGAGCCGGGGTCCAAGAACGCTCAAGGGTAAGGCCCAGACGCGACCGCGGACACCGTCAGGCCTCAGCATAGTGTTCTTAGCTGCCATTCTTCGGACGGCATCCCCGAGCTCCTCCTCCGTTATCTCCAGCTCGCTAGACTAAACTGGGTCCTCTCCTCCGCTTGGGCTGAGCTCGAGGTGCTGTACTCCCCTTGGTAGAAGGGACTAAAGCAGCTACGACCTGCCCGAGTGTCCTAGGATTAAGGATCTCCGTGACCGGAGGCACGTAGGGATGTAGCCTGTCCAAAACGATCCGGTACGGCCGCTCCCAGGGTCCCGATCCAGAGAGCCAAGGAACTCCGTACATGACTGGGCCTTAGCCTTCCTTATGGCCAGCTGAAGGGCCGTTCTTTTTGCCTTCTAAGCTGTTTCCAGCTCCGCTACCGCTCGCTTGTCTCGTGGCCGTCTTGCGCGCGCACCGGCTCCTCGCGACGGTGCAATCAGCACACAGCGCAGCAATGTCGCGGGTCCACCAGTGCGCAGCTTGTTTGGGGAGGATGCGGGACCGAGGCATGAAGACATCACAGATCGACGTCATCATATCCCGGAACCACTCTGGTCCTTTCTTCGCATCGATGGACCCGGTCTTCGCATCGGACCAGGCCGCGGTGTGCACGGCGGCCATTAGGGCGTCCTCGTCCATTTGTTTTAGAGCCCAGCGCGGCGGCAGTGCCGAACTGCGACGGCGGGCGCTGGAGCACTTCCAAACGCGACGCGGTAGAGGAGACGGAGAACACTATATAGCGGTGATCGCTAAGCGTCTCGGACTCCTCAGCGACCTTCCACCCTTTTACGCGGCGCGCGGCTGCGGGTGTCGCCCACGTGAGATCCACAATGGACGACCCCCGCGACCGCACGCGTGTTTCGGCCGATCTCCTGTATATTAGCCTCAGCTCCAGTTCCGCCGCACAGTCGAGCAACACCTTTCCTCTCGCATCTGTTCTGGAATGCAGTAGCATGCAGTATTAAGACAGGGCGACCAACTCGCTCAGGAACTCCTCGAATTCTGCTAACGTGCGAGAGGGAGGAGCGTAGCACCCTACCACTACACAATCTCCCCACGTGACGGCGATGCAGCCCCGCTCACTTTCCAGCAGTGTAGTGAGCACGGCACCTGGCACAACACTTTGTAAGATGGCGAAGGACCCCCGCCCCCCGTCAGCGAACGGAGAAGGATCGTCCGGGACGGAATAGGACTCAGCTGCCACCACAAGTGCAACCCTTCACTTCCGCAGGGTGTGGTAGAACTGGTCTTGGGCTCCGCGGAAGTGGTTGAGGTTGTTCTCGAGGAGGTGCATGGCGAACTTATTCGGTAGCTATGGGCTCCACCAGGATCGCATCCTTATCAGGCGCTATTGCATTCTCCGTAGGTTTTGTGATTACTCTGGTGGTTCCCTCAACGGTAGCAGGTGGGGTTGCCTTCTTCATCCCCTTCCTCTCGGTTGGAGGTGTGCAGGCCCGGCTTCCTAGTCGATGCCGTCCTCTAGACAGTGGCTCGCTCTGTGATCGGGACAGCCGCAGTTGTTCCGACCCATAAGAGTCAGCGTCATTCTCGCCCTCTGTTCCTTCAAGGTCGCGTCGGGATTGGGTTGAGAACGCTCGCGATCTTGAAGATAACCGCTCTCTCTGCGCGGTGTTTTCAACTCTGCCGTCTTTACAACCGGCTCTGATGCGTTGGAAGCGACCGATGTTAAGGAACTCGTTCGTCTGCATCCCAGCGGTTCTATTTCGGAGCTCGGTTCCGGCAATACTGTGACTTCACTCACGTCTTCTTTTTCCTCTCCTCTCTCCTCTTCTCCTGTATTCTCCTTCTCTCACCTGCTTCTACTGCTAATGGTTTTTTGAATAAGTGTTTGTCCATTTCTGGTCCCACGAGTGAGGTCGGAGGGGATGTTCCCTCGGGCAGAGCCGCCTTACCTGGAGGAGAAGGTTGATACAACCGGGGGCGCCTGTAGGTTAGTCGCTTGGGATTGATGACCTCACCAACCACGCCCGATGCATCCACCAAGCCGTATCCTATCACCGCGCACCGTAGGTGTAAACGTATCCTATCATCTTAGGATTAAGGATTTGTTTGGAGAGGTTGTCATCCTGGCGGTTCTGCCGATTAAGGCAAAATCTCCGCTCCCCTGATGCCACGTATCAATGTGGATTATGTCCACAGAGGTCGTTGCAGCGCAAGGGACTTGGATGGTGTGCGACGCCATACTTTCGTATGGCACAGGGTTACCCCCCACCTCGTTCGCTTTCTGCCCCTTCTGATCAGAACAGAAGCCCAGGAGTCCCGCGTGGAGGTGAAGTGAGAGGATTCGACCCACCTAGATCCACCGACTTAGTCGAAGTTGTGTCGCTGTGTCCTTACTGTCGGGAGTCCTACCGAAGGGAAAAAGGAAATGAGAAAGGTGGGGGAGTGACCAAGTGGTACACTCCACAAGCCGGCATCAAGAACCCTTGGTAAGATTATAATTAAGACTGATAATTGACAAAGAACGAAGCCTTTGTGGAGATTTACGCAATTGACTCGATTCTTACGCTTTGCGAATAATGAAGTTGTGAATAAAAATGATCGTTTGATTAAAGTTAAGAATATTATTGATTATTTAAATAATAAATTTTAACATGTCTACACTCCTAAAAAAGATTTATCACTCGACAAGTATTTAATGAAATACAAGGGTCGCTTCTCCGTCGAAAAGAGCTCGCTTCGGTGTCAAATTTTATAAATTATGCGAATCGAAATCAAGATACTGTAGTAAATTTAAAGTTTATAGAGGAAAGGATGTGGCAGAAAATCTGGAATATACAACGTCAGAAAATACTGTAATGACTTTATGCACATCAATAATTAGTCGTAGTCTCACACTTTTCTTAGATAACTGGTATTCGTCACCAAAACTTCAGTTACATAGTAAAAACACAAATGTTATCCGGACAGTCAGGTATAATAGATAAAGCATGCCTAAAGTACTATCTAAATCCACAAAATTTAAAAAATCTAAAATTCTCTATAGATCTTGTAATGGCATTCTAGCTCTAACATGGAGGGATAAAAGATATACATATATATGCATACTTTCATCTATATGTGCATACTTCACTGCTACTGGAAGGAGAAGCCGCGATGTGGTGGCAAGGAGTCAAGGCAGGAATCACCACCTGGATTCAAGCCACGGATCTACTGCGGGCAGCCTACGCGCCCAAGAAGCCAGTGTACGCCATATACGCGGAAATTTAGTGAACATTTTATATTTTTCGAAATTTCCTGAAAAAAAAAAATACTAAATAATATAAAGATTTGTAGTTTATATTTTGCATGGGGTTATAACATTTTTATTTCGTTTTATATAGCGTGTTTAGTTATCTTATTCTATTCATCGCGATTTTCAGACACGGGTCTGGAATTACTCGGTCCTTCGCAGCAGTCGTAAATTTGAGAGGCCATCGAGCACTTCAATTCGTTTTAGAAAGCCGATCCCTTTTTTCGTGGCCATCGTTCCATATCTGTTTGTTATAACTTCTCGAGTTCCTTACTTTCCACTTCGGTATGTTTTTGTTAGCGACGAAGCGCTGCCCAGATTTATTACTTGCTGCGTTTGTTGCTTCGAGGCACGCGGGTTTCCGCGCGCGTCGCTCGAGAGTGCGTACCGCACTTGAGAGTGACCGTTGACTCGGGGGCGTCACTCTAAGTCTGTCTTCGTCTAAATAGTTTTACCAATCGCGCATAGTTAACCACCTCCTTTGTCAAACTCGAAATTGTAATGATCCAATCCGCGTGTCTCACCCCCGCCGAATGCATCCTGACCGAGGAGTCTTCGACTTGTTTCTTCGACCTCCAGATCAGAATCTATTCAAGCAGCAACATAGTCGCATAGCAATTAGAGACATATCTTTACTTTAATCGACGATTTTACAAATTCGCGTAAACGTCACATTCATTCTTCGTCAGTCTTCCGGGACACGGAAGTGATCCTTCCGAAAGAAAACAATTGCAATTAGTCGGCACAGACGTGCAAATACAACAAACACTCGACGATCGTAAGATTGACCGCGAGTAGAACAAATAGCGTATATTTTATTTTGTTATATTTTTGTAGTTCCATAAATATTAAATAAGCTGAAAGAGGTTTTAAAAGAAGCTGTGGGCTGTTATGTTGACGGAGGATAAAAGGCGGAGGATTGATAGAGAGGATCGGCGGAAAAGGAAAGGTTGCGTTTCGTCCTGGGCCTTCTAGTCGACTCGTCAGTAAGGCTTCCTACGAGACCCGTACCTTAGACGCGGGGGACTGAGGGAGTTAGATTAGAAGGTATATATATACCAACAGGACCTCTCGGGGGAGCTAGCGAGAATGGTCTCCTGTGTCGTCGTTTGTCCCTCTAGCGGTGGTGGACAGAAGGGTCGCCACAATTTCTTCCATACAAATAAATTCTTCATTTAATACCATAGACTTTCGTTTGAAAGATTTTCGTTTCTTTTTTTTTTTTAAGTATCAGAATCAGTTAAAATACCATGGCGAGCATGTCAAATAATGTTTTCTTCTCTTCCTCAGTTAAACGATCGTAAATTCAGAATGACTTCTACACACTCTCATTCTGCTTCTTATTTTTCATACTTATTTTCAGCACTAAAGGAGGAAATGCCACGGTTTATACCAAGTTACATTGTTTTCCTTGTAATAAAATATTTCTACCATATTCATACCATATCAATAAATTTTACTTTTTTTCCATATGGAAATACACAGGTTCCACGAACGTGACAAATACTTTAGAACCCTTCTTCTTTTATTTAAATTAAATTTTTATGCATTTACAAAGCAACATTTTACAAAACACAAAAGAGCATCATGATTTAATACCTCGTTTGGATATTCATATATACATTTGCTTTTACAAAAATATACATTCGCTTTAAAAGAATATTCTATTGCAAAACGCGTTTCCTTTTTTTGACAAGCTTTGGTACTCTTTTATAAAGCAGCTACACAACTTTTTCCTTTAATATTTTGTTTTGTGTATTCATCCATATTTCAGAAATATTTAAAAATTTTATTGGAGGAAAATAATGAAAATCTGTGACAGTGCAAGCGTTTGAATGCATTTGCTAAAAAAAAGTCTTCCCATATCTTTCATGATTTCTGCTATTCTACACACGTAAAATAAAAAAACAAAGATAATTCTCAATTAGGAAGAGTTTGGTTATAGCGGGTAGTGGAATGAAAAAGGAAAAGGTTGATAATTGAAAACATGGCGATACATTGAAGTTTATTGACTTTTATATGTTATTCATACACTTAGCGTTCTAGAAAAATGAAAAAAAAGACTTTGAATTAATCGACATACAGCTGCGAACAACAGTTTCCGAGTGACAGCGCTTTTCGTGTTTGATTCAATTTTATGTATCTCTTTTGGAGTTAGGAAAAAACAGAAATTATACACAACAACAGAGAATTCAATAATCCATAAGGATTACACCAAAGCAAGTTCCTATAAAATATATTTGTTATTTTATATTTAACACTTGATATATCAACCGGAAAAAATGACCAGTTTAAACATTTGCTCATAAAATTTTAAATTAAAATTCAAATTTTTTTGTAAGATTATGAAAATTCTTATTTATATGTATCCGACAATGATTGGAAATGATTCCATTTATTGATACCATTATTGCTGATATATGTACGTGGTATATCTATATACATATACCAACCGGTCAAAATGAGCGAGTGGTATTTTAAGTGCTAATGTTTATAATTTTTCAGTTTACTTGGAATATTTCCAAATAATATACAGAGTACTAATACAGCTTTACATATTCTCCAATGTCTTCCCGGGTAAGCCCTTATTCTTATAATTTTATGTCGTTTTGAGTGTTAGGATTTTACTTTGTATTTTTTGGCATTCCCCTGTTTTATAAGAAGTGAGGTGAAAGCTCTTTTCTGCCTTCATATCATCCTTTGTATGCATTTTGCATAAGCTGTCTGGCTAATGTTGCTGGCTTCTGTACTGAAAGTGTTGCTGAAATTATATATTCACGGGTAATCACCAATTTTATAGTTTTCATTATCAATCAATTTTATTGTGAGTGATTGAGAGGAATAGTAGAAATTACGGACTGTGTTTTATATTGTGAAAAGTTAGATTTAAAAATTAAAAAAATTAAGAATAATTAAAATTCATTATTAATTTATTATTCACTTCTTTATTTTTTATTTTTTTTATTTTGTTAAAAATTAAATTATTATTACTATCATTTATCATCCTATACAAATATCTAAGTGAAAAATAGAATTTTTTGTTTTTATGTTTTTATTTGTAATTAATCATTGTTTATTTCAGTATTTAGAAATACTGAAATCTTTTGTGGCGGCCCTTCTGTGATGGTGGTTGTTCATGGTAAGGGATATATTTTATTTTATTTAAATCTTTTGAAAATTTGTCGAGCGATATTTTGTTCAAATATGTACAAGTAAAATATAAAATAGCAAATATATGTAGGATTTTTATTGTCTGCGAGGTAAGATAACGGAATCTCAAACTTGTGGTGAAAATAATTATGTGGAATTTAATAGTGAATGAGTGTATAAAGAGAAATATAAAAAAGCTGATTCGGTTTGACCGCTCGTTTCAACTGCCACGTTTCGACTGCCTTTTCATCGATATTCTCCTCGAACGTGCTGCTGTTATGTTTTTTGAGTGGGACGACGTGTGCCTGTGCTACGTTCGTCGTCGCCAAGGCTAAACTTTGCTGTATATTTTTTAAAAACTTTCTTTAATGTAATACTTATGGATCATTAAATTCTTTGTTATACATAATTACTCTTTTTTTTCACAACTCCGAAAGAAATATATAAGATTGAATGAAATACGAAAAACGCTGTCATTCGGAAACTTTCGTCCGCAGCTGCATGTACTTAAGGGGTACACAAAACTTGAAATCAATTAGTCAAACAGGTCTTAAGATATTATGGAAGTCATTTTAATAAAGCTGATATTGAGAAAAATGCGGTTAAAATTGTGTAAGGAAAATCAGGATAACGGTAATGAGCGGTCGAATTAGAAATAAATGTGGACAGTTAAACAGAGTGAAATCTATATTCTGGACTACACTTAGCGAGTGCTAATACAATTCTGTCTTTCCTGAAAAATCTTGGTCAAGAGGATCCCCCTTGACAATATGGCCTTTCTTAATCTTGAGGCAGAACCATCCCTAGGATGGGGAAACGCAGCAAAAGACTGCACATGACCCACTCAAGCAATCGCTTTTTGGATTTTCTAACAATTGCGTTTAAAATTTTGCATGCTGTTCCAATAATAAGTACTATACTTAAGACTACTTTGTATGACCAGGATCTTATAGAAAACTTCTTGCTTAAAGAAATGATGTTCACCTAATTTTTTTTCTTTTTATGTAATTCTGGCTATTTTTGCAAAGTGTCAATTAGTTTGTCTGTTAATCTTCCGGTCCCTTTGCCACCGTTTCTTACCTTCTCTTACATTTCGTTATCGTTACATTCTTCAAACATATAACTTCTTTAACTTTAAGAGTACAGCTATAGAGTCTTGTACATATAGTTTGTAGACAATATCTCTTAACACATTGCCAATCGCGAGCATTTTTCACGAGCAACGCTTACATATTTGACGTTGAAAAATAAAAATTCTATTTACATCATTCCCCTAATAATTTGCGAGATACTAGATCAAATATACTTACCACCCTTAATTTTTTCATTCCTTTATTGTGAACGATTGTCAATAAAAAGAAAACATGAATATTTGTTTTGAGTACTGCTATATAACAAAGTTTCATCAAAATTGATGATTATCACTTAGGAATGTTCTCTTGACAGTAATGTTCCTACATTTAAGCATCCATAAAGTGTGTATGTAACTTTAAATAATAAAATAATAATTATCTAATATTTCGTGTCACTTATAGAAGTGAAAATAATGTATGTAACAAAATGTGAAATAAAATAAAAATATGTTAAACGGTATAGCATTATTGAAAACTGTGTTAACGTTCAAAATGATATCAGAATGTTGTTAGCAAAGTGTGCTAATGATATCAAGCATATAAGTTATTTTTCTAAAACGGGGAAATCTTCCCGATTTGTTGACAAAGTGTTAACACGTTCGACGTGGAGCTGATTTTGCTTCATTTTCCGTTTAGGCAGCAAGCAACGCTCAGCGGATGTTTAGACATAGAGAAAAAGAAGGAAAATCTCATCTCGGTTTAAAATGTTTCAATAACATACATATATTTCAATGTTATAAAAAATTATTTTTTAAATTTGGTACTATCAGTCCTCAGGAACCCACGTCGCTTAAACGGAAATTTTAGTCTCAGTTCCTGAGGACCAGCACCACGTTTAACGTGTAAAGAAAATGGAAAAAAAGAATTCGACTTTAAAACGTCTGCAGTAGAATACCCTTTTAATACATAGGTAAAAATCAGCGCAGTACGTGTACACCGTCCGTACCTCTGAATGTCTCGTTCGAAAGAACATATCGACTTAATTAGTGAAACTCGCCGATGTACGTGCACGTAATTGCTTTTTATGTATTATGAGCGTCTCTAGTTATTGACCTTGGCCTTTGTTACGTCAGCACGCGGTCATTAACACAGTTATGTCACTTCGGATCTCCACGTTGTTTTATTTAGGAACGCGTTACAGTTGTACACCGACGTTTCTTACAATCTAACGCGACACAAATCTGTTATAGTTTCGAGACTTGTTCGCTTGCACTAAGGACACATTCTTTTTCACGATATGAGAGCGTAGGTTAATTAAAAGGAATTATCGTGAGGAATGAATCGAAAGTAACAATTGATTAATTTTAGTTTAAATGAAAATATAAAGGACAAGGAAGGAAACAAACCCCAGAGGAATGGAAGAAGTATGGCAGACACTGGTTTACTGTTAGGAATTGAAGTCTTCAGAAAGCAACGTGTATTACTTCCTTTCGCATATAAGGTCGTATTCTTGTTGCACAAAATTTACACAGTTCGTTTCATTATATTTATGTAACTAATGCAATTTAATGTAACGTACACACATTTATACTAACACATCCTCTATCTAACTTTGTTATATAATAAATAAATAATTACATAATATATAAATAATAACACAGTTAGCAGATGTGTTAGTATAGAAGTGTGCGTGCGTGCGTGCGTGCGTGCGTGCGTGCGTGCGTGCGTACATACATACATACATACATAGTATATTTTCGCAATTTTAATTTTTGTAATTCGTTAACTATCGAACACTGACCATTTCTTATTTCAAGCATTTTTTTCTCACATTACCAGAAATGCCTGAAAAATTGCGACGACCGTTAAGCTGAACACTATGTACTATATATTATATTTTCGTTAACACTCCGCATGTAATATCAACGGACGTTCATAAAAGTCGTCTGTTTCCAGAGCAAGATTTATCAGGCTGCTTAACTTCTCTCATAAAATAGACGCATACAATGGATAACGACCGAGCAGAATGAAGACTCGAACCGTCCCGTACTTAATTAACTTTCACTTTATGATTCGTTGGTAAAGTAACGAAGGGTCTTCGCACCTATTGCATCAGAAATGTGAGGCTAGAACTAATGAGCCTTAGAGCCAGCTCACATTCGCGATCACGATCGAAACACGATTACCGTGTGGCCGGTTGTTCTCGTTTAAGAAATTGAGGTCGGATCGATATCCAGCAAAACAATATGAAAAATGTATCATACAACGTCTGCTAAACGATCACGTGTGCCTCTAATGATCGATCAGGCCCAAAATTGAATCATGTGTTAACCCGATTACGAAACCGTTAGTTACATCGTATCCTATTTCGCTAATTCGATAATACTAATAAAGAGCAGTTCGATTGCATGGCGACGATGGTAATCATCTGTCAGTCAACTAATGAGCTTTACGTAAGCGTCTACCGCACATCGTTCATGTAAACATGGCCATTGGGTAAATGAATTACGTTCCACGAAGAGAAGCGGCCAAAGTCGGCAATGGCAAGCAGAGGTCCGCTCGTAAAAACGGGTCGCAATGCACGTGACAACAAAGGTTGAGTCTAGTCTGTCTACAGGGTTCGGATAGATGGGCTGGAGGAGGCCTAAGGGCAACAGAAAGCAAACGCGTGCAGCAGAAGAACTACACAACTCTTTAATGCCTACCTGCCACCAGCAGCCATGCTATGGCATGTTCCCTTCCGTGAAACTAAAATAATTGTTCTAGTGTATTCGTTGCTTACCAGGGTGCCATTAACCCTCCTCTCGCTTTCGCTTTCGCTCTCTTTGTCTCTTCCGGTCTCTCCCTTTCTCTCTCTTTTGCGCGTGCTCTCTCTCTTTCATTTTTTTCACTTTTTCTCTCTCTCATTCCCTCTTTTTTCGCTCTGTTTTATCTCTTCTGCTCTTTCCTTCTTGCGCTTTCTCTTTTTTTCGTGCGCTCTTTCTCGCTTTCTCGCTCTCCTTTCCCTCTCTCCCTCTTTCTTTTTTGTTCTCTCTCTTTCTCTCTATGCCACCTCTATGAATCCGCTACCCCCCTTTTTCCAGTACTGCGTACCTAATATAATATTCTAGGCAATTACAGTGTTTGCGGATCAAACAGAGGGACTCGTTTCATCTCCACCGTAACGTGCCTACCCCCTCCACGTGATCAGCCACCCCTTGTCGTGCATATAGGGGGTGGTGAGAATGACACTGGTGGCAGACGTCGAGACGAGGAACTGTCGATCATGATGGGATGATTTTCTCTCTTCGTTTCCGATGCATTAATTTCATGTTGCTTCGGGTGCAAATCCTTTCTCTTACTTTTTCTTTTTATCTCCTTTTATTCCTTGTTTTTTAAATATATTACTTCAGTCGGATGGAATTGTGCATAAATGTCAGGATCAATCGTGAATAAATGTGTCTGGACTTTCTTTTATGTTTGAAACAGTTTTTATATTTTTTCAAAGCTTTGCAATTGAATTGTAAATATCCATTTCAATGGTAGCAGTGTCAATATAAATATTAATATGTGCTGATTGTATGTTAGTTGATATACGTAATAAATTGTACATTATGCGTTTAAAAAATTCTTTAAATGTATTAAGACATAACCCACGAAATTGTGCAACAATAACAATTGTAACGTAACAATTAACTTTCTAGTATTTGAGGATAATTTAAGTACATTCAAATGTTTTATTAATTTTTTTACGTGGATAGGTACTATTTTCTTAATATCATAATAGTTCTGAAGGAAAATGCGATTATCTATAATTTAAAATTCTGTTAAAGATTAATGTTAGCATAGAAGAAGAAACTGTTGAATTAAAGAATAATTTCTAGGGTGTGAATTCATACACAAGTTATCTTCAATCTTTTGCATTATTTCCGGCCTAATAATCTGTTTTCTAATTATTTACTAATATTGCTTTATTTTTTACTATCTACCGAAAAACATATACTCAATTCTCCAAGTAAAAAGAAAGAGAACAATTATTTTTATCTCCCGTTTATTTTCTCTGCTTTTTAAATTTATATGAAAGTATTATATCATCCCTTTTATAATAGAAGCATGAATGTGCATTTCGACCAATTGTGGGAAGTCACAATTGAATATGAAAAATGAAATAATTCTATTATTATTTCTATTGAAATTGAAATTTTTATATTTTAACTTTGAAATTTGTTTTCAAATAATTTTTGAGTTTTCAAGAAATTTTGAAAAAATTCATTTAACAATCATCTCAATTTGAAAAATGAAGATTTGCACATTCAAGCCTCTCGGACATAAAGAAGACGATATTTCATTAATCTATGCAGTTATTCTCGTTGCAATTTCTTTTCGTTCCGTAACAATACTTTTGTATTTGTTGTACAAAGGTTCGAGAGCACCGGCGTAGGAACGATTAAAGGCTTCCAGACAAAAATAGGAAGCTTTATTGTAGTGACGGCGAAGTTCTGCCAGTGACATGAAAAAGAATCGAGAAGAAAATGAATAAAAAGGGGACAGAAGAGAGGAGGAGACGAGCGAAGGCGACATCGATTTCAATTTTCGTTAGTGAATTACACGTTCGTTCTCATGTGTAACTACCTTCTATTTTCTATCTACTTTGGTTGCAGAATTTTCTTTCTACATATTGAAGAGAGAAACAGGGCAGACGATTGTTCCAATTTTTATTTAACATTAAACCTACTGACTACCGGTCTATAGAATAGACCAAGGCAAATGGGATTATTTTGTGTTTGATGGTAAAAAAAAAGAATAATAGTCAAACATTAAAAAACTAATTTTTTATTATAGATTTGTATCTGGTACCCATTTGACTTCAATATTAATAAAAATATATAGAAACAAAGTTGACTATTATTTCTTTGTTCGCCAAAAATTTATGGCGAATTGGCTAACTCAAAAATCTCTGAAAAGAGCTGAAATTTTCACAACAAAATCTTTGGAATCAACATAAAAAAAATTTAATTAAGTGATAATGACATAAATGTGGTACTCCTTACTGCTTTGTGGATACTTATAAGGTATATTATACATTTCTGCAATTTGACGTAATTATTTTTTTACATAATTTTTATCACAGCTTTTTTCGTTCTTTCTGGGTACTATGATCCTTGATTGATCATTGTTATGTATGTACGAACGATCTCTATACAAATATTTATCATATTTGTAACCACAAAAATACTTAAATAAAGAAAAGTGATCCGATTATCCCCATACACTGGGTGAGGCGCGTAACATTACTTCAAATATTTCGTAAATAATTTGCTAGAAGAAAAAATTTTTCAGACAAAAGTTGTGCGGTTTCTAAGGGGAGTAGTCTAATGTAGTAGCCTAATCGATTCCCTCTTTTTTTTTTTTATCGAATTTAGATAAAACATCGAATTCTATGTAAAAAAAAGTGTTGCATGAAATAGGGTCTAAAATTAATACTTACTGAGATATAAAATTTTTTAAATTCCGGTGAAATGAAAATTTTTACTTATATTTTGTGAGCAGTCAAAATGATTTTTCTTAGTATAGACATGTATATAGTATGTAAATACTACAGAAGAAAAGAGGGGAAGAGAGAAAGGAAATTTATAAAATTAATTATTCATGTACCATGATAAAAGACACGAAAAATTTCAGAAAAGAAGATATACTAAAAATGAGTAAAAATTATCATAATAAAACAGGAAAACGAGTCATTTTGACCATCTTGGTAGCTCTAATGTTATCACATTGCTAATCGCGTCAACGGCGCTTAAAAATTTAACACCGAAAAATAGAGAATTTGTAAATTTACATAATTGTTCCTCTGTATTAGTCTGAATATGTTTACTACCCTAAATTTTGAGGGCGATTTTTATTTCTCCCTGGTCAACGATTGCAAATGAAAAAGAAAAAAAAATACATGTCAAATATTTTCTGGAAATTACTGTATATTAACGTTTCATCAATATCAGTAAATATCACTTAAGAATGTTTTATTGCTTTAATAACATTTTTATATTTATACACCTATCGAACGTACTTTTATGGAATGTGTTTCTGTGGTAGGAACAAGATTGTTTTAATTTGAACATACTAACTGCGCATACTGTGTCAAAACGCGCATATAACTTCAAATAATAAAATAGTAATTATTTAATATTTCATACTTTTACACAAATCAGAGTGATGTGTTCGGTAAAATGTGAAATAAAGTAAAAATATATTAAACAGCCTAACATTTTTTCTTTTCTAAAGTATGCTAACGTTCAAAACAGATAAATTTATGCAATGAAATTAGATGTAGAAATAAATTCTTTCCGACTTTTAGGTAAAATGAAAGTTTTACTTAAAAGGAATGAAAACAGATCATTGAAATAATTTCCATTTATTTGTTGATGATCTTTTGTAATTTTTGTGTCATTTTGCGTATATTATCAAAACATTTTCAAATTTAATGGCTGTACTCATTATGTGTTTCCAGTCGGAAAGTATTCATTTTTACACCTAATGCATCAAAAAATTCACAAATACGAAAAATTGTACTATTTCTTTTTGTAAAACGGGGAGATTTACCCGATTGGTTGGCAATGTGTTGAATTAGAAAGAAACATTGCCGCAGGCGGTAGACGTTGGCCTGGTATTGCACCATTTATAGTATATTGTCCTGTTGCATCTTCTTGCCTCTCATACGTTTAATGTGAGCCTTGCTTCATCCAGTTCCCATAAGCTCGTTCCGCTGTTACATGTTGATAACAAACGAACACGTTCCATCTAGCGATTGTTTCACGTTTCCAATTTAATCCTATTTCATTAGAGCCGCCTTTCAGTTTCTAAAGTTATCAACGTCGAATGTGAATAACTTCAAAATTTCCTGCTTTACGGTCCAATGTAAAATTGATTCGCTCTTATTGAAACGCTATTTCCGTAACCATTCGACAGTAACGCCGGGAAGCTTTGATGTTAAGGAAGCTCATTGATTTCACGAATACACTTTCTATAAGTTATTTATTCTTCTATTGTGCAGACCGACTGCTTCCTGAGGGGAATATTTCCTGCTTCTAATTTATCTGTTCGATTTAGGCGTCCTTCGGTGTTTAAGGTTAATCTGTTTGTTACATCGTTCGGAATATTCCACTGCATTTCGTCGTCTGTATTTAAATAATCGTAATTCCGCCAAAAGTTAATATACGGTGATTCTTGTTAATATTCGAACACCTTTTACAACGGAACAAGTTCTTTTTTTTTTTTTTTTTAATTGAGCTAACTATTTGAGTTTTTCTGAGAAGTTTGGAAGGATCAGTTAACTAGATAACATATAAATAAATTGTTGAGAGGATTGTAATTAATTGGGATTGTGAAGAAAATAAAGGTCAAATTTTTGTTCGAACCTGTGATGAAAATTTTTAAAAATACTGCAACAATCACAATCGATGAACAATTTCTCGTTCTAATGAGATTTCGCGAGAGATTTGGCATGTCGTCCCATTCGGAGGCAAAGTGAATTCGATCGTACAGAACCGAATTACACGGGCCGTTCGCTCGACGTTTCAACCTGAAATACTTTCTTCTTCTCCTCTGTCTACCTTTCCCGTTTTCTTCTTTTTTACATCTTCTAACTAAACTCTGTAAGCTGAAACGTGACTCGGAGTCAATCGAGAGATAAGGAGTCAATCCTATAAGCTGTAGGCTTCAAAATTCATAACTTTGTCTTGTCAATTTCTGTAAATTGATCTTTGATATTTTTTAAAACATTTTTATATTAATTGAAGAAAAGATTAAATAAAAAAAGAAACTTATAATTTGAAGAGTTATACGCGTTTTAAATAGATACATACAGTGGCTAACATTGGAAATCTCCCACAAATATTTTTTCTCTAATTTTGTTTGTAAAATGTAATACATAAACATGTAACATTTATAATCTGTGCAAAACATTCTATGTAAAGAAATGTATAATAATTTTCTATAAAAATAAAAGTAAATTAATGTTTCTAGTGACATTTAAGAGAAGTCGGCCACACTAAAAATCGCCCATCCGTAACATGCAGGAATTCTCTGAACTAAAAAATGTATTTTCAATTGTTTCTTTATTATTGTCTTCTTTATTAAGTGTCTGGTTAAGTTGCAGTGCATGTTTGAAGCGTTTTCAGTAAAATGGAAGCTAGGTAAAAGCAAACAATAAAAGAATGGAAAACTTGTAATATTTCATTATAATTAGGAAAAGTCCCAAAGAAAAATTGCAAAGATAATTCTTAATAGATAGAAGTGAAAACAATACTTAAAAAATGCCTTGTTAACGGAAAATTTCAAGCTATTATACAGAAAACCTCGTGAAATCGATGTGTAATAGATTAACAGCCGCAGAAAATAAAATACTAAATGCACATACCCTTTAAGTTGATGTTTAAGCTTTATAAGTAAAGGCATGTGGATCACTTTTAGCGAGTTCATGTGTCGTCGCGTGCGTAAATGATGTCCGTGTGAGGGTGTCGGCTACGTGGATCCACTGAACGAACACTCACACCACTGCTCTGTTACCCGCCAATTTAATATTGGGCAACTATTTCGACCGAATGGTAGAACACGATGAATCGAATGTTCTACCGTCGAATACCTGTACGCTAGATTTGACAAAGTGTGGAATCCGTTTCGAAAACGCGCGACGATGAGGATAATCGAAGGAAGAATCTAATATCGTCCCGAACGATTGACGATGAAAAGATTAAAGAAGCGATACGTTAGAAATCTCGAACGATGGATTCTAACGATCGAACGTGTCTCGATAAACTGTTCACGAACGAATGTCTTGGAATGATTTACCATTTACCGTACGTTTAAGTGGCTAATGTAGTCCTTATGCCACCTGGTCTAGAAGTCCTGCTTCACCTTCTGGATGCACTGCCAGCTCGATAATCGGTTAGCCGGCGTTGCCCGGAAATCATTCTCCGGAAGACTCGCGAGAGAATTACCAATCAAAAAATGACTGAGAATAAGGGCAGAAGGATCGTTGGGATCGGAAGATAAGGGAGTCAAAGGGCGCGAATTGAGAATCGCTTCAAATTCGATCGCGAACGTTTCGAATTGTTCGTACGAAAACAATTCATCACCGACGACGCGTTTGAGGTGATGCTTGAATGATTTTGCAGCAGCTTCCCAGAGACCACCGAAATGAGACGATAGAGGTGGTATGAAGTACCATGTGATTTCCTTACCAATGAGGATATTTCGATTGTCATTCTGGAGTGTTTCGTGCAGTTCCAGAAGCTCGTTGTTCGCGCCGGTAAAGTTGGACCCGTTGTCCGAATAAATGTTTTTACAAATACCTCGTCGCCCTACGAAACGTTATAAGGCGGCGAGAAACGCGTCAGTGGTCATGTGGCTCACCACCTCTAAATGGACAGCCTTGGTAGCAAGGCAGACGAATACGGTGACATAGACCATCACGCATGCACGATTCCGATAACGCCGTTCCTTGATGAAGAAAGGACCGCAATAGTCTATGCCGCAATTTAAAAACAGCCGATTTTCCATCACATGGGATGCTGGAAGATTTCCCATACGATAGTTTGTATTTGAAGGATTATAACGGAAGCACTTCACACACTGCCGGACGATCTTGCGCGTTATGTTTCTTTCGTCGATGAGCCAATAGGTTTGCCGAACGATGTAGAGGGTGGACGTTATGCCTGCGTGATGCTTCAGGAAGTGAGTGTCCGTGATAATGAGCGTCGTAATGTGATGACCTGTTGGCAGAAGTATCGGATGCTTCTGAGAAAATGGAAGGGTTGAATTTTGGAGTCGGCCTCCAACCCGGAGAATTCCCTGATCATCGAGGAACGGATTCAGGGGGATGAGCTTGCTCTTCGTCGGCAAACACTCATCACTTTTTAAGCAATGGATTTCCTTTTCGAACGATGTTGCTTGCAGTAGTCGAATGATGCGAAAGTTGGCCTCGTGGAATTCGCTGGTCGTCAATCGGCCCGTTGCGCGGCTGACTCGTCTTACACGCAGGCAATACGCGATGATTCGTCTCAGCTTGTTGATGCACGAATATCGGTGGAGAATGTCGTCATTGTAACGTACGGTTGCTGCGAGGCACGTGATGTGTTTTAGTTCAGGTGACTCGTTGATGATCGTTACCTTTGACTCTGGCCAATTCGATTCGTTATTGGAGAGCCATTTCGGTCCGTGACGCCAAAGTGCGTTGATTTTAAACTGTGTGGGTGGTTGTCTCCGTGATAATAAATATGCCAGGTTGTCTTGAGTTCTAACGTGATGTCAAGTCGTCGTTTTCAGTGTACACGGTTGTTTACTGATCCAGTTGAGAACGATCGTTGAATCAGTCCAGAGAAACACGTGATCGATACCGCTTGTGATTACTTCCCGGACAGTCGCGTATAATGAAGCGAGTAACGCGGCACCACACAGTTCTAATCGCGCGAGGGTAACGATTTTTAGCGGCGCGACGCGTGATTTCGCGCGGAGAAGATTCGTTTCGATACGACCGAATTTCCCGATTGTCCGAATGTATATGCACGCACCGTATACTCGTTCACTAGCGTCACAGAAATCATGCAGTTCGATCCTCCTTGTCCCACGTTGTGTGGTATTCCTCTTGAATCCGACGTAGTCGAGGTGTTGGAGTTGTCGCACGAATGTTGTCCAGTCGGTATGGAGGCTGGCTGGGAGCGATTCGTCCCAGTCAACCTTTAACTGCCGGAGACGCTGCATGAAAATCTTCGCGATTATGGTGACTGGACCGAGCTGTCCCAACGGATCGAAGATTTTCGCGATTGACGACAGAACCGTTCGTTTTGTAACCTTGGTTACCGGTGGAGGTTCGACTGTGTACATTTGATCCTTTCGCGCGTCCCATGAAATGTCGAGCGTTTTCATGGTCGTTGGATCGCCCAAGATCTTCGGATGGATCTGGTTCTCGTTTAGCCCTGCGAGGAGTTGAGGCTCGTTGGATGCCCACTGACGAATGTTCAGTCCTCGTTGGTTGAACAAGCCGATGACTTCCGTCCGTAGACGGATTGCTTCTTCAATGCTGTTAGCTCCGGTTATAAGATCGTCGACGTATAGATCTCGCTTCACGACCGTTGAAGCTTTCGGAAATCTAACTTTTCGTCCTCTGCAAGCTGATGAATGCATCGGATGACGAGATAGGGTGCCGCTGCCATTCCGAACGTGACTGCATTCAGCTCGTACGTAGACACTTGACTCCGTTGATCTTGCCATAGGATCCGCTGGTAAGATCGGTCTGCCAGCCGCACGAGGAATTGCCGATACATCTTTTCGATATCCCCAGTCAATACGTATGCGTACATCTGAAAGCGGAGGAGTAACGAAAAGATGTCGTTTTGGATGTTGGGTCCAGTCTGTAACGCGTCATTGAGGGAGAGGCCACTGCTCGATTTCGCGGACCCGTCGAAAACTACGCGTACCTTCGTTGTCGCGCTCGAAGGTTTTACGACCGAGTGATGCGGCAGGTAGAAACTCGATGAATGCGAAGGTTTCACCTGCGTCGTGTGACAGAGTTCGCGATACTCATCGATAACTGCGGTGTATTGCCGTTTTAATTCCGGATCCCGATTTAATTTTCGGTCTAAAGAAAAAAATCTATTTAGATTCTCCGAGATTCTTCGATAGAATCTTTCTTTTCGTTAAAGGGCAAGGCGAATATATACCGTCCAGTTTCGTTGCGTTGGATGTTGGCGATGAAGTAGTCCTCGCAGTCTTTTTCCTCGGACGATAGGTGCTTTCCTGGAGAACCCTCTTCTATTTCCCAGAACTTCTTGTGGTCAAAGTTGAAGGTGGCAACGAACGTCTTGCATGTCGAGCGTGTTACGGCTGTCGGTACGCTCCCCCTGATGATCCATCCCAGTTGAGTCTTCTGGAGGATGAGATTCGATTCGTTGCGCGGAGAGAGGTCGTGTTGCCCGATGCTGAGACACGACAGAGTGGGTCCAGCTGCTATCAGCATGTCGATGGGTGCTGGACGGTGAAACTGTGGGTCAGCTAATTGGATATTCGGTCGTGTGGAGAATGCGGCGCGATTGATTTGCGTTTCCGGTAACGATTCCGAAATTTGCGATATTGTAAAACATGTTAAATTACGTTCATAATGAGATAAACGCGATTTGATCGTGGTCAATATAAGCTTGTTCGCGGTCGTATTCGAATGATTGAACGTACCGATTGCTACGGATGCCCACTTCGATGGCAAATGTCGCTTCGTCGCTAGTTTTTCGGTTATGAAGTTCGCATTCGAACAGGTATCGATGAACGTACGGCACTGAATCGGTCTCTTGTCACAATCGAGAACGTTTACGATTGCAGTGACCATCAATCCGTTGGTCTGTCCGTCCAATACCAATGCGATGCCTCGTCGTTGTAAAGTTGTCAGTCCTGAGGGTGATGTTCCTAGTCAATCCCCTTTCGTACGTACAGGATCCTGATGCAACTTGGTGTTGTGCCGTTCATTGCACGCGCGACACTTTCCGGCTTTGCAATCATTTGTTACGAGATCCGACCGCAAACAATTCATGCAAAGTTTCAGCTTTTGCGCTGTCTTACCGCGTTCCTCGACTGTCATGTCGAGGAATTTTCTGCATTGGTACACGTCGTGTGTACCGTCATTGCAGATTTTACACGACGATTTCGATTTCATGCCTTTAACCGCGGTCGCGTACGAGGTTCTCCTCTGCGTTCGAGGAGACGGTGGCGATTTTCGCGATGATGGCGGCGAACGTCACGACGGTGAAGACGATTTTCGCGACGATGGCGAAGAATAACGTGACGAGGTTGCCCGACATGACTCGTGCATCGGGCAATGGTACGACTTGGCTTTCTCCGTCCGATGAGCAGAAGAACTAGAATCAACATCCTTCCATTGATGCGACGCGATTCGGAGGCGCTTGAAGATCTCCTCGATTCTTCGAGTATCGGTGTCCGTCAACGTACGTTCCCATGCCTTGCGCGTGTCGGTCGACATGTTCGATACTGTGATACTTGTTAATAGGTCGTTCGCGATATCTTCCCAAGATTGTCCGAGTGATTGGAGTGAGCGGACATGAAGCTGCATGTAATTGACCAGATCGCGAATGGATTCGGATGAGTCGTCGTTCATCCGTGGCGTATCCCGTAACATAGCTGCGTGACGGAGGACGAGGACGCGTTTGTTATCATAAATTTCGTTTAACTGTTTCCACGCGACTTCGTAGTTATCCTCGCTAATCGTAAAGGCTTCGATCGCGTGTTCTGCCTTCCCGATTAGCGATAACCGCAGATAGTTCATCTTCTGAACGTTACTCAGACCAGATTGCGAATGGATCATGGTCTGGAATGCATCCTTGAAGGTGATCCATCTTTCGAGGCGACCATCAAATTTCGGTAAATCAATTTTCGGCAAATGAACTGGCAAGCCGAAAGAGATGGACGAAGGCGTGGGTGATTTGCGAGTTACCGGTTCCGAAATTGTAACGCGCGATGTGTCTTCGGACTTCTCTAAATTTTTCAATAAAACTTTAGCCGCGATGATCGTGTCGTCGAATAAATCCGTGGTGGTCGCGCGTTCGGCTTATGCCTCTTCAAAGTCTTCATGAAGAGCCAGCTGGTCCTGAATATTGTTAAACGTCTCGAATTGTCTGTTTAATCTGCTGATCCGTTCGCAGAGCTTTTCACGTTTTGTTTCGGAGTCTTGATAATTCTTAGTGTAATTCGCAAACGCGGTGATTTGCGCCTTGAACGAGCGGCGTTTCACTTTAAGGGATCGAATGTGATTGTCCGTTTCTTTGTTCGCGGCTATGCTAACGGTTGCCATTTCGAAAACTGAAATTATCTCAATTCAAACGGAATGGAAATTGGATTAATTTCGGGCGATAGTTTGGTAAACGGAACGAGTTTACCTGGATTGAAGTCAGTCTTGCTCGAACGATAGCTGCTGGTGCTCTGCTCCTCTGGTCTAGACTTTCTTCTGCTTCCTCGTCAAGTCCTCACTGGATTCCACCGTATGATACTGGATCCCATCGTATGGCTGTGCGTTCACAGGTCGTGGATCCGGCTCGAAAGACCAAAAAATATGTCGTCCCGTGCGTGGATGTCCTTGTGGAGGTGTCGGCTGCGTGGTTCCACTGAACAACACTCACGCACTACACGGTTACCCGCCAATTTAATATTGGGCAACTATTTCGAACGAATGGTAGAACACGATGTATCGAGTGTTTTACCGTCGAATACCCGTACGTTGGATTCGACAAAATGTGGAATTCGCCTCAGAAATGCGCCACGATGAGGATGATCGAAGGAAGAATTCTAGTATCGTCTCGAACGATGGACGATGAAAAGATTAAAGAAGCGATACGTTAGAAATCCCGAACGATGGATTTTAACGATCGAACGTGTCTCGATAGACTGTTCACGAACGAATGTCTTCGAATGATTTCGCACGAGGAAGTCTAACGAACGAATCTTTGTCACGATTTGACTGCCAACGAACGACTTGACAGTCACGATTGACTTCGAACGAATGATAACGAACGAATGAATGTCTCGATCGACTGTTCACGATCGAATCTAACGAACGAATGAATCTCTTCAGCAGTTTGCCCGATCGTTGCTAAAGAGGGTGGCACGCTGATTGGTAGCAACCAAAAAGTTAATTACCAATCAGCATGTTTAACAGATATCGCGAACACTCTTCCAGTGCGCCCTTAGCACTCTTTTTTCTGGATAAGTGGGGCGATACCTGTTCGGAAGCGTTATGTGCCGAAGGTTTGGCAACGGTCTGGAATTTCCGTCAGGTCCGATCCAACGGTTCGTTACATGATGAGAATCCATTGTCGAAATGACCGCTAGGAAACCGTTCGCTTTGTAACACGTCTTCGGCTAATGAGAACGAAAATTAACTTTATGCGACCGTTTTGTAAAGAAACCTAATTTCTCTCGGCGAGAAATTCACAATAATACGAACAATACATGAATTAGTTGTCTCAAAAAATAGCCTTTCTTCGCTATCATGTCATAAACCGTGCGAAACAAATGATCGACTGGCTTTCTGTTCCTTCAGATGGAACATTAATTGTATAAAATCATCCAAATGTGATGCCCAAATGTTAGCATTGTATGATGTTTACGCGTCGTGTCTTTTCAAATGACGTAAACCATTTCGTTTTAGTAGAAAACAGATACAATTTTATCCATGGACAGGAATACATTGCAGCTACGCATTTACATTATTCAAACTTATTATGAAAATGGGCGTTCTTTTTTTTATATTATTTATTTAGCATCGCATCAACCGCTTGTATAGATTATTAGCGACATAATGTCTAAATTTATAGTTCATTGCACAGTTTGGTATGTTTTAGGTAATGTAATAAGTTGAAAATCGATTCATTGTTATTTAAATCATCCCTCAAAATGAGTCTTATATTGAATTGTTGTCCGTAAGCAATGTGTTTTCTACACTGGATGATGATGTGTTCCACCGTCAGGTAAACTTTGCATAGTTTGCAGGCTGGAGGTTCTTCTTTAACGAAGTTAATCTATAATGAAATTGGTGGGTGAGCTTCGTGTGGCCTATCATGATTTTTGAGATTAAGGCTTGGCTATGCCTTGGTAGTGTACAAAGTAGTGGTTCTCTTGAAAAAATCATTTTCGATTGTTGTCAATCGTGAATTGGATGAAGAGTTATTTATATTTTATTCCAGTTTTCTTTTGTTCCATTGTTTTCAAACAAAATTTTATTTAGCGATGAAGTTCATTTCATAATGAGTGGATTCGTTAATAAGCAAAATCATATCTGGTTATTCTCTTGTTATTCTCAACACATCTTCACACGTTGCTTAAATAAAATAAAGATTTCAGTTTAATCGTTGACTTAGCAACTCAGCGTACATAAATCCAACAGAAAATTTGTATCTGTTCGGGTCGCGTAATGCTCGTACTTAATTGCCGAACCGTTACGCGATACATTTCACACTTCGCGTTACACTCGATGTGAAATTTAGTGAACAAAATCGAAACTTGTTAAAGTTGTATAAAATAATTTATTTGCTAACGAAGATTGGCTAGACTAAGGTATTTGATTAAAATGATGTGTAATTCTAACGAACGTCTTTCGTGAAAATACTGGTAACAATGTTTTTGGAAGCATGACATTTTAGTTTTTATAGGCTAGGTTCCCTTTGCTATTGGTTAGCTTGCTGTGTGTGGGGTGAGTCTGAGTTTTGAAAGTGGGGTATCGGTCCTTCTAAGGGAAGGGGTTGTTGTTGAAAATTACATTTTTTGGGATCCGGAAGATCTTCAGGCTAAACTAGTTTCGCTCTCGGTCTCTCTACGGGCGGTATAGGTACGGTACCTCGGTCTGATGGTCAAATGAGACTAATTACTTTTATAACGATAAGCCGCCAGACCGAAGGTTCGTTACGTTTGCATTGCGATGCAACAATATCAAAAGTGACATCTAATTAACAGGAATGCAGGAACAAAAGAAAACTGTAGAAAACAATATTGAAAGTATACCAAAACATATTCAAACAGTTGTATGCATATATTTTAACCAAATTTTAAATAATTTACAGAAATTTAAAAATTCTCTACTGCTTGCGCACTTATAGACATACTCGGTATATGATTTTTTAAATTACATTTCTTTATTATGTTTTGAACATATTTTACCTAAAACTTTTTTTGTGCACCTTTCGCCTACATATCTTTTTTTAGGAATTTTATTATTTTATTACCGCAGCCTGCCTCAGCCTAAGAGAGACATTTTAAACAACTAACGGTATAACATATTCTTCTAAATATCCCCACCAACTTCTAACGTCGGCCTATAGAAACATAGCTGTATTTTCAGCCAAAGACAAAACGACATCAAGTAATCGACACACCCCCGTCGAATTTTTAACGCCAAGAAGACTCTCAGAAAAAAAACGACCAAATCAGTCATGAAACAACTACTATAAAAAAAACAACCTTTGAAATTCAAACCACAGCTTTTTTAGTATTCTTTCACTCCGAATCAAGAGCATCGTGAACCTGTTTACATCTTCGAAGACAAACGCGACGCGACAGTTTTGCTACCGATACTTTGTGTAAGAAAAAATGTCTTACTTTAAATGTATTCTAAATTCCACTTCTGCTCAAACTGAAAATAATGTTTCTAATAATTTAACCCTTTGACTGCGACGCACTTTTGCACGGACCCGTCAATATATACGATGCAATATTCGCATTTCAGTCATTGCGACTGACTGAGTGCCACTACTACTCGTCATATTTATTCGTTTCCTTTTCTATTAATTAAACGCTTTAAGGGTAAACTATACTATTTAGAAAAATAACGAATGAATAAGATTATAAAACTGATCATAAATTTGAATAAACAAACACTTAAATATGCAGCAAAGGAATACGCTCATACGATTTAATTCACGATGCGATTTTATAAGATCAGCAAAATTGAGACTGAACAGTATCAATAAAAACATGCGAACGTTGAAACAGTTGTCAATATTTAGCTATTTGCAATTGCTACGTTACATGTAACGATATATACTATGTTAGGAAACAGTTAAGAAAACCGTAAATGTGCTATAGCTTCCTTTTTGAAAAAAATCAGTTTGAAAATTTGTGAAGTACACGTGCACTTGATCGAGTTTTGGCCGAAATGAAATATTTTTTAAATGAAAATTATCAGTGCTAGATCGACCGTAATGGCAGAATACTTTAGACGCTATGACATCTAATCGCATCATTACTAGATTTTTATTTATGGAGCCACGTTAAATGTATCGTGTATAGCAACTATATAACGAGTATTGAATAATTACGACAAAAAATTATCGTACCATTTGATTAATCAAAATACTCGTAATGATACGTTGGAAGATGCTTGGAGAAAAATAAGGAGAGCACAGTTGTGTGTATGCGAAAATACGGACATCACTTTCAGAAATTTATGAATTAAATGAATCTTCAAACAGATCTTTCTCAAAAACAGAGCGTCAAATAAAAAAATGTTATTATACATTTTCAATTCAATTTTGTAAGTAGAATCACCCTTTGCTCGCTTGTATCACCAGTTACGGGATACCCTGTGTATGTAACAAAAACTGATTGATGTGTGACAATGCGAAATTTTTTGCGTGTTTTTGATCTCTGGTCAATCTCTCCTTCGACTGTCTGTGTTTGCTGTTTTATTAACTTGGTGTGTGTTGTGATTGGTGATTTGAATGCATAGTAGATGGTGGAAATGTATGGTGATTGGTTTTTTTCTGTATGTTTGAGGTATGCCTCTCTGGTAGAGTAGAAGTGGAGAAATTGTTGTTACATTTGTTATATTGCTGCTTTGAAGGTAGCCATGTCGAAGGTCTGTTTATGGTTCCAGCGAATGTGGTGTCCGGGTGTGAGAGTCTTCGGGTTTTTGGTGGTAATAAAACAATTTAGGAGCTGTGCCGGTTACGATCTTATCAGCTACGATTGATGTATTGTTCGGCTCGTCGGTATGACCGAACGACGCCTTTCGCATATATTGATAAGTCAGTAAAGGCGTATATATACGCATTTCACTAATTGTGTCTCAATCGTATTCATTGGGATCTTTTCGATCGGTTGACAATGTGTTAGAAGTGTCAACATCTTAAAATATCCGTGTCAACATCACGATTACCACTTTATCACGGAAGATAAAGAGTTAGTAGTTTACTTTGAATACTATGTTAAAGAAAAACAATAATTTGAGAATAATAGAGTTGAGTTCGGGATGAGCAAATACTATTCACGTTATCTAACCGTTGCTAGAAGATTTTCATTAATTTACTCCTCAACTATATCACTCTTACAAATCACTTGGGAACGGTATTTGAATAATACAGATAGGCATACAGATACAAGGATTGGTACATCGTATTATCTCGTTGGATATTCCGCATCTGCGGTCCCGTTGAATTTCAAAGTAATGGCATTGATTATCTCGTTACAGTGCTACAGATATCCTATAACTTTACGTTTGGTGAAGATTTGCAATGGTATTTCAATTCGTCTCTATCGGTTCGACGAATCGACGGGTAAAACAAATGTCTACCATCCATTCTGAAAACTCTCTACTCTTTATATGTAGATAATGACCGGAAAGTGTGCATTTCCCTAATTGAGTAACTCGTTGAAAATCTCTTGAATTCATGTATAAAGTTTTAACGATTCAATTAAAAATTGCAAATTCGTCGATTTAATTTTCTGTTAATCTCATAAAATTTACTTTTATCCCAGTTTCCTACAGTGGCAAATGTTATTAATAAAAAGTAGTTGGTACCTTTTACTGGAATTTTTTAATTACCTATTTGAGAAAAGTTTCTCATCGACGTTCAAGGACTGCAGGACTTCAAGTGTAAGTAAAATATTACAATACATTTGAATATTATTGAAATTGAAAATATTTATTTATACTATTTCGTATATAGGTGAAACATTAAATCTGCATATAGAGATATTCGCGAAGATACAGTGGAATCCGCTTATTATGATCACTTTGGGACTTACAATTTTTGATAAGAATAACCAGCTGATAACATTATACAGAGGATAAAAAAATGTTTATTACTGAACTCACTTTATTGGAAATTATTGGATATATAAGCATTAATACAAGTTTATTACTTTAGTTTTTATCAAAAGAAATCGTTATTTAATATATATGTGGAGAAGACATGTCTATATTTTTTTATATATAATCGTAACAATGCGCATAAAGAATAAAAAAAAAAGGAATATCAGTGTTTATCTATATTAAACAGATGATTGTTAGATTCCTTTTACTTTTTATATTTACAATAATCTTTGTTAGCATAACACATTTATGTTACATCTTTTTGCGTATTATTTAGGATTTATTTACGTATTTTTTAATAATTTTTGCTATGCAATCATGTAAAAAATAAAAGGTGTACTTCAGTTAAAAGTAAGTTTCCAAGAAATTGAAATTTATTAAATATTAGCAAAATTCATTAAAATCTACAAAAACCTGTTGAATTCTATAAAAATCCACTTTATATTGTTCATTTTTATTAAAATGTGTTGAAATCAACGGTATTCTAGGAATAGCTACTGAATTCTATTAAATTATATCGAACTTTAACAGAATTTGCTGAAATCTGCTAGATTTTACAAAAATCTACTGATGTCCACTAAATTTAAAAAAAGTCTATTAAAATCTACTTACTGAACATGAAGTAGGTCTCACTGTCACCATCAAGTATAGAATACCAAATTATTTCTAAGAAAAAAAAGAATTCATTCTATAATTTTATAATATATCCAGCACATACTTTTATATATATATATATTTTACGAGTATATGACATTAACTACGGCAAGGAAACAATTTATATCATACAATACTTTCTACACTAATACAACGGGTGTCCTAATACTTACGAATAACGGTGAATCATTCGTGCAAAGTATTATATAAAAATTGCAATCGTTATTTAGGTATATATATTAGCCGTTTGCGTTTCCTAATCTCAATTCATGTACATATGCATATATCTTTTGGTCGTTCTCACGTCATGAATTCTAAGCCTGTGAATCGTGACTGCCGATCCCAGCTTGTTTTATACTAGAAAAAGTAGAGCTGTCAGACCAGCCAGACATCCTCCTCATGGTACCACGGAAGCTTAATAAGAAGATCGGGAGCAGATCGTGTGCATCGTTCACTATGCGTCCCGAAGCTCGTACCTGCACGCAGATCAACTAATGTGAGAAATTTCACGGCGTATGGAGACCATTCAACCTTCTTCTGGGTCTGCAACTTCCAACATGATGCAACTTGGCCGCTGTAACGCAGGATCGTTGAACTGTGCGAAAAACACGGATCCTTTTTTGCTAACTGTAACATTACAAATAATATAATGTTAATTATACTAACGAACAAGCGTACGTTATGAATACTTTCAACTGTGGTTTCTTATATTCCATATTCTCAGAATAGAAATTTCGGTTTTAAAACAGCCTTGGAGGTTGAGAAATGAAAAACAATATGAATAGAATTTTTTAAGCAAATAATAAACATTTCCATCTAACTGATGATTTACAGTAGATTATAAAATTATTATGATCACTTCGAAATTACATATCAGTTATTTGGAGTTTAAACAAGAATTGAAAATTTACTTGATATGAAATCTTTTTTTATCATGAAAGGTACATTTGCATTTTTATTATAATATAGCAAAGATATATATATGTATGTATGTATGTATACTAATACTTTGTTACTCTACATTTTGCATCTACGATTTCTTGAAAATGTCTCTATTTTCTCTACAATTTTCTTTTACTCCCGCAATACAGGTTTCTTGAATGGTTGTTGTTTATTAGTTATCACTTCTGAGTCAATTCATAGTGTTGACAGTTCCCACAGGTTTCTTATATTCATATTTGGTAAGTTGCCAGGATAAAACTTAACACTTTTTAGCTAGCTAAGCTGTCACAGTTTAGTCAAATTCTTTATTTATATGCTTACAACAAAAAAGAGTATATTTTACTATTATTGAAATCATAATACCATCGAAAACAAAATATTTGATTTATACATCTGTACATAATAATTCGATTATTCACTGTACGTACGAAATGGTAAAGTCATGATATGAATATCTATATGTATAAAATAAAGTAAAAATGATCTTTTTAAGAGTTAAATTCTACCATTAGCCGAACCAGCAACTTATAAACCACGTAAAAATGAATATAAAAAAAAAAATAAAACGAAATCTGTATCACAGCAAGAAGAATAAAAATGTACATAATTTAATACAAAATCTTATTTCACTATGAACAAATTCCTCTTTGTGATTTAAATAGGAAAGAAAAATCCATAATATCCCAAGTAAAGACTGATCGCTAGACTGGTGATTTTTATACAAATTCGCATTTTTCTGAATATCGTAAAAAATGTAGAACTTCCGTTAAAAATTATTTTACCAGCAAGTGGTATAAGCAACTCTATAATTAGGTACTTTTTATATTTATTTGTATTACGTACATTGTATATAATTTTGCACCTGTAAATTTCTTATAAATGCATAAAAATCGGTAGTCTACTGATCACGCTAAAATCAGACAAGAACACCTAACAAAAAAGAAAGAAAAAAAAAGAAATAAACAACTCTATTACCCCAACGAAATCCTTGAAAAAGATCCCCGAAATCTTTAAAAAGGAAATCTTAAAAAAGTGAAGTAGAACGACAGAAATATGGCTTGAAACTAGACTACGTAACAGAAAGAATAAACATTTTCAAACTGACGAACTTATACAGTGAAATATGACACATCAGCTTCATTTCGTCACTAATGATTATAACGTTAAACATACACGAACAACAACAATAATTACCTAAATTATACAATTTGTTATTGATATAAAATTATATATTAACTCTTTTTCTTTATTTCCTAATACATAATATTATGTATTAACCTCTCAACAGCATATAACGAGACGTAATTTTTTTATATTTTATATTATATTTACTATATTTTAATATTTTAAGATTCGTGCTGCACTTACTTGTGTTCATAAATTGTTTAATTTGTTGTGAATATTCAATACACCATAGACAGATAAAAATATTTTCTTTTCTTTATTTTCTTTTCTTTATTTTTTTTTAATTATTTCTTACTGAAACTTACGAAATCAGAGTTAAAAAGAATTTACAACTTGAGGTACACAAAATTACATTTGAAAGAAAAATTAATAATTTAACTACGTACGATATGCAAGCAATTATATGCAGTGATATACATATATCGTTTTGCTTTTTCTTTTTCTTTTTAAATTGGTATTAGTTTGAAAAAAGTTATAAAATAAGAAAGTGAGTCCAAAACGACGGTCTATAGGACGTGCAGGAGTTATAGTATTTTCTATCAAATAACATTAAAATTCTTCCATTAATAACAGCAAAATAAATAACAAAAGTTGTATTCGATCCAAATTTAGACATAACATGAAAATAATTAAAACCCTTTTAATCGAAGATAATTTGAAGCATTCGATTTAATATTTATTTAAACATTGTATTTATTTTAGAAATAATTAAGTTTACTCAGTTTGCAATGTTTTGTAAAGTTTTTACTCAACGTTGGATTTTACGTAAAATATTTTCATTATGTGAGAATAATTCTCAACATTTATAATGATTAAAAAATGTTTAAGGAATATATTCACCTAGTCACATTTCCGCTACAGATACATTTATCTTTCAGAATAATCAGTATGATATTTTATTTTCTCCCTTTAAAGAAATTTCAACTGTATAGTACACTCCAGAGATATCGACTGCACTCCCTTATTACTGGAAACTTTAACGAATGCGAGCGGAGTGCTGCGATACTTCCATATCAGATCGAATCTCCTGGAGGAACGGATATATTCCTTTTATACGGACATACTTTTCCGTTCATTTTTAACTTTTTTTGTAACGAAGCTTGAATCTTTTAGTGTCCTTTCAAGAACCTATTAATAGTTTTTATTTATACTTGCATTTTGATATTTTACTAAGAGCGTTATCGAATTATGTATATTCATAAAAAAATTCTAAAATATAGATTTAAAAAATTTGAAGTGTATTGCTAAGAACTTGCATAAAATTAATCATAATAATTATAAAAATATAATATTTATTATATACACTTAAACTGATATTTCAAATGTCTTCTATACAATACTTTTTACTATCTTATGCTGTAAATTGTTCTGGGTTTTAAAATTATTTTACATAAATATTTAGTATATAATACTGCACATTCCATGTGATTAATTTAATATATGATTTATATAATATCCGTTCCTTTCTAAACAGGCACAAATTTCTGTTTACTTTATTGGAGCTAATTAAAGTTTTGATTTTTAATTTCTTTGACAATATTGTCATTTTTAAGAATAACATTTGGGATAAATAATATTGTAAACATTTGTTCGGATTTTATTCTTTATTCTATGAAATTTAAGCAATTCTGTAATTTAATAAGTGTTTAATTTAATATATGATTTATATGTGATCTGTTTTTTTTTTCTGAAAAAGTGCAAGTTTACTTTTCCTTTATTTGAGATAATTAAAATTTTTTGTTTTGTTGTTTAGTTTTTTCACAAACATTATTATGTTTTCAAATATCATTTTGGTTAGATAATAGTATTAATAATTTTTTATATTCTATTCTTTATTCTATATTTAAACAATTCCGCTTAATTGGTAAACTTCGATTCAGTTTATTAAAACTGCATAATCAATGAATTGTGTAACACGATTAATTTTACTCGAAGTAATGGTACAGAACGACAAATGTGCTGAACTTTTCGAACTGGTTCAACTCTGAATACAATTAAACTCGTTCCCAATATATCTAAACTTATTAATTAATTTGCGTAGTCTATATCGATGTAGGCCATCCGAGAGATAAAAATAACTTCTCTTACTGACTGTTTCTATGCTACTCATGGATTCAGCTGGTTGATTTGGATTAACAGGCAAATCTCTGACTTCGATTTTCTACATGAAAAATTAAAAAAGTCAATTTAGCTAAAAACCATGAATACGAGGAGTTATATACAACAAGTTCATGTAGTGAAAACACAAAGTATTAATTGACTTCATATTGATTCACTATTAAATATAAATTCACTCAAAATGTCGATTTAATTTATTAAGTATGAATTAACGATGTTTGCCAATTCTTTAAAATTTTATATTTTCTTTTATATTTTGCTAATCAAAATAACGAAATAACACTTTACCCTATACCTATAAAATGGAATGTATTATATAACCGAAAAAATTGTTTGTAATATCTTAATTACATAACTGCTGTTATAAATTACGTAAAATTTAATCATTTTCCTTAAAAAACAGACTTTCAAAGAAAAATATTTCAACTTTTCATTGCAGTTCATTTCACTGCAGTTCATATTTAGAAAATATATTTTTTTTTGCCTTTAATATGTACACGCAGTAAGGATTGTTTTTACTAATTCTATTAAGTAAAAACAGTTCTCTTATCTTTAAGTTAATATGTTATTGCAAAGTCATTAGCTTAGAAGAATATGGTAGCAAGTATAATATTTCAATTAATTCTTTAGGAGGTTATATTAAATTAAAAAGTTTCTAATGAGTCCCTGATGGATATTGATAAATATTAGCTGTTCTTTTTCAGAACTAAAGGTTGTTAATTAATTATTAGTTAAACTTCATACAATTTCTGTATAGCGAATGAGCTTTTCATTTTGTCATTTATAAAATGATAATTGTTTACGTAGTAAATAAAAAGGAACAAATAAATAAAATAAAATACATATATAGAAATAAATAAAAAGATAGATATATTTATTTATATATGTGTCTATTTATTATGTTTATTCTTTATTTATTTATCTACTTAGGTGTAGAAATGAATTCTTTCTGACTTCTGAATACAAAAAATGTTTTATTTGATAAGAATGGAAGCAGATCGGATATTGAAGTAATTTTCATTATTATTGATGATATTTTGGCCTTTTTCTGATAGCTTGCGAGTGGCTCTATCCATTATGTGAATCCAGTCGGAAAGAATTCATTTCTATACCTAATACTTAAACTAAAGTATGTTTTTAGAAAAACATTATTAGCAAATGGACGATTACATTAGAATTTAAATTGAGTGCGTTTGTGGTAAGTGTCGACGTTTACTGTCACTCGAATCGTCGTTTCATTTCAATACGAACGTATTGTTAATAAAAAATCACATACTAAATTAATAAATGCTGGTGTGTTTAATTGTTAATATGCGTGATTTAATTTTCAAGTAATCAGATCTCATTCATCGACAGTAAGAAGATTAAGAAGATTTGTAACATTGTGTTCTCGTGGAGACTTTACTAGTTTCCCGTCTTGATTAAATATTCTGAGGGGCAACCTTACGTTCTGGCAAGTAGACGGCCGGGAGCGTGAGAGTGCGACCGGGTGATGAGATAGAGAAGTTTCATGTATTCTAGCTTATATATCTCCGTATATTTTTAGATCAACATATAATACTGTATGAACAAATTTATCGAATAAATCGTTTGGAAGAACATTCTGTCTCCTAATGAAACATGATTTTCCCTTATTTCGTTACAATTCAATTATATTACCCGTTTCCTTATACACCATGGATCATAAATCTTGGTACAAATGGGGTGATTCTAAGGTTTAAAATAAGACAAAAATGAAGAATAACAAAATTGCGTTAGAGGCTTCATTTTCGGAAAAAATACATTTGAAAATGGATTGAGTATATACACAGAGTTATGATCCGAAAAATATTCGGTCATTAATCCTATGCACTCGAAGCTTTTATGTCGAAGTTGAATTTTTTTTAATTTCTTTTCAGCATAATTACTAGTGTTTCATCTATGGTTTTGTCAATTAAAATTCTAAAAATCCAATGATTTTGTTACAATTTACTACTTGCGGTCCTATAGCTTTTTTCATCGTTTCGGAACTTCATTCTTACTGATTTTTCCTCAGAATTTGTGGTATCTACTTAAATTCTGTCTTTCCTGTCTGTTTCACTTTCTACTGTTATTCTAATCTTCCGTTTTTTGAACCAATTATATAACTAAAATCATTCATTTATGAAATTATTGATGTAGTTTTTAAATAATTTAAAATCGAACTTATCTTCACTGTTACTAATTCCGTCATTTGGCTCGATCTTTGTAAGTATCAAAGATAGACTAATGTATGAAATAATAATTTTAACGAAACACAATGCTGTATTATGAAGTACGTATATGTAAAACATTTAAAATGCAAAAAGGAAAGACATCTATTAAAAAAAAAAAGAAAAAACAGTTATTAAGCGTCCCTTAATTGTCATTTGACTTGTTGTATCGAACCAAGTGGTGACTGAGAGTCACATCTCAAAGCGGGAATTGAACTCTCGCGATCTTCGAACTGACTGACCGGGACTCTACGTGCATAGTTAAAGAGCCCCCTTAATTCTTTCGTTACAACAGATTTTAGTATGTAATGTACATAGCGACAGATAGATGTTCAATGTGCAGTCGCAAGAATTGTTAAATTGTTTTCCAAAAATTAAAAGTGTTCAAAGTTTGTTTCGGTAATTAAAACAAAAGTGCACAAAGGATAAAATTAAAGATTAAATTACGATAAAAGAGCCGTAACAGAAGAGTACGAGGAAATATCGGAAGCGCTTATAAGCGCCAATAGTAATGAAAGGATTAATATCTTCCCTATTATTGTTCCTCTTTTGGTGGGAAGCCCCTATTCTATATACATATATCGCTAGAAAAATAAATTCATATAGTATCCGAATATGATTAGGAGTAAATGTAGTTGCATTCGACTCATGACTGTGAGTTATGTATTTCACTACGGACCGCTACTGTAATTGTTCTTGTACATGATTCAATGTCACGAATTGTTTATTTTCTGTAAAGGCGCGTGAAGAAAATAGTTTATTCTGAAAACATCACAAATCTTCGACAACTAAAACAAAGAATGATTGGCATTTGAAGAACGAAAAATATGGAATACGCTGCAAGTAGTATGCCATAGTTTCTCTCGCTAAATACAACTTTATATATGTACGTGAGAATGGTCAACAACTATTACTAAAATCTTCACTAACATAATAAACTAAACTCAATGAAAATTACAAGGGATACTTTATTACTACCACTTATTACGTTCATTGCGTTAGTTCGCAAGCCTAAAAAACGAATTAACAAATAAGTATTGATAGTAAACAATTCATAACAATGTATCGTGTACAATTAGCAGTCATCAGTTAAATGCACGCATTACTCGATCGATCTTCAAATACGTTCCTCTCGGAAACAATGCCTCCAACGAAATTTTGTTACCCTTGATATTTGTCTTATTTCAAGCCATGGAATCTCTTTCACTCCACTTGTACCACGTTTTGCGGCCCACGCAAGATGAAATTATACACCGTAATTGTTTCACCTAAAGGCGACTGTGATTACAAATAACCTGATGTTCGAAAATACCCATCGTTGTTATATTGTTGACTGTTTCATTTAACTTTATGTTCCAAATATAATATAAATGGTTATGTAATACTTTTGTTACCGATTTAATCCAACCAATGTGAATCGGTATCCGACAGAGATAGCCTTGGTCGCATAGCAGTTTATTCATTTTCGATGCAAATATAAATTCGGAAATCATAGATATTCAACTAAGAACATTTATAAATTCCTTTGTATGCATTTAATAAGAAATTTAAACCAACCAATCTAAATCGACATCCGGTAAAATAGCCTTAGCTACATGAACTTTGGGTATATTAATTTTCGATGTAAATGTAAGTGACGAATTCATGGATTCTCAACTAAACGTACTTATAAAGTCTATCCACATATTTATAGTGTCTACCTTTAATAAGTCAATAGCTGATATGTTAAATAGCATTTCTTCGTTCACAATACAAAGGCTCTTGTTCGACAGATATCCGGCAAGTACGATTATTATATGAACTATAAATACATTATATTCGTGAACACCTCTAAATAAGCCATAAAATAACCATCTAAATAATCATAATAAGCCATCTAAATAAGTCTTCGAATATCTCCTATTCTTAAATTTTTCTAAATTAGCTTATGATGTAGCAATAATAAATTGTAACTAAGTTATGTGTGTATATCTCATGATTCGTTATAAAAGGTAATCATACGAAACACGAAACTGTCCGTAATAATTACGCAGCTTCTTTATTAAACGTAAATTACAATAGATGGTCAAACTTTGGTACCGTATTCTATTGTTTCCCAGGATAAAAAAGGTAACTATAAACGTAGGTCTGAAAATTCTTCTTTCCCGTGACACTTTTTACTTTCATGGAAAATTTATTGCATGTGGAAAAATTCGGAATACATCCAAAATTTTTGTAAATCCTCAACAGTCTTTGAAACGTCAATGTGAACCATGTATTATTTAACAAAACAATCATTTGTAGTAACTTTTTTAAGTAAATTCCTACAATATTCCATCATAATTGGAAGACACGTATAATTCAAAAAGGAAGAGTTCTGGAATCTATTTTTATATAACCTTGGAGACAGTGGAATATGGTACCAAAGTTTGGTCACCTGCTTCCATGTGACTTTGTATATTCAAGAAGGAAAATCACCAATAACGGATCATCAAAGTTTTCCAATGACAAGTACAAATGTAACATGCCCGTATAACATAGGAGTTAGGTTCCGAAAAATGTCCTGTTATACAGAATAATTAAATAATAAAAGTATATTATTTTCTTTACTTAATTGAGAACTTTATTTTGATGGATGTTTCGTGAGATATCACACGAAACAAAGTTGTAAATTTTTATAACGTAACAATACATTATAAAATTAATTTATGTATCATTTCCATTTACATTAGTTGTAAGAAATGTTATCGACTCTTTATCATAAAATTTTCGAGGTGCATCTTTATGTCGAAAGAACTTACGAGTGCAAAGGGTTAATACTCCACAAATTAAAGATAAATTTCGAAATCTTAATAATATTAAACCTAACTTCATACGTAAATCTGAGACAACGTACGCGAGTGAAAAATATGGAATGACGGTGCTTGCATTTCAACATTTTCGTAACGTGCGGTATTACACGAAAATCTCTCCAAATCGCGAATCCTGTTGCAGGAGTACCATGTTATACGGGAAATTCTCTAATTCTGGGACCATATTTCTGGAACAACACAGCAGATATCTGTATAAACAAACGACATTCACCAGAAAAAGTAACAAGAATCAATAACGTTATCAACTTCGACCAGATACAACGAAAAATAATTACACGTGCTCGTGGCCACAGGTAGCTAGCCGGTTTACAGGTTAATTTTCATTAAGTATCACTGTATCTAAACTTCATATAATACATACACGTTCTAAAACCGCACGCAGTGGATGAGAGTGGTTGATAATAGGAGGAGGGATAGTTGGTAGTCGAAGAACACTGGTGTTACCGTGTTCACTACGTTCGAAAACTCCTTTTTCTCGACACAGCTAGCAACCCATAGTTGTACAGGTGAAGCTCATATCGACCTGCCGCCAGAAATACCGCGCAGCATCGACCGTCGTTGTTATACCTGGTCTGCTTCCTCTTTCCCCTGGGGGCCATGACTTCCGTGGCATGAAGCGGTTCACGCAGGGGGTAGCGGAGGCGGCGGTGGAGGTGCAAGGGGTGAGAAGAGGGCAGCGGAGAATGCAGATAGTTGGTACGATGGTGGAGGGTTTGGGGGCTGACGCACGGCCTCGACGTCGTGGCCAATCCCCTGGATCCTGAAAACCGCGACTGCGCCCTGTCGCTATTTCCACCCCGGCTGCGGGGTTCATGGGGAAAAGGGAAGAGGGTGCCGTACAACACGGTGGCGGGGAGACCTTCTAGGGCAGACGTTCCGAAGCTACCCCAACGGAGAGACACGCCGAGACGCCCCTGCTATCGGGAGCCCTTTGGTCTCAGTAAGTATCTTCGACGTCTTTTTTTTTCCTTTACGTCCTTGTTACCTTTGGATCTTGTTTTCTTATTTTCTCCTTTACGACGATTTTCATTTCTGGGACGATTTCATCGTACACAGCGGGAGAGGATGTTCCCGAGAAATTTTACGTCACTCTATATTATAGGGATATTGAAGATATCGATCGACAATTTGATTAATACTGAAAGATTTTCGGTTCATTATGATTAAGCATTATGCTCGAATGATTGATATATTTGGATTGTTCTATATTACACGATGATCTTCGATAACCGTGGTAGTGCTGCGCTTATCGGTTAACGAGTGATATTTGAATTATACAGTAAGGAGAAAAATTGTGAGAAAAGTAGGTTTTCTGTTTGTTAACACAGTTTTATCAGAAATTATACAACACACTACGATGTATATCGAGATCTGTGTGTCATAATGACTACAGAGATCGATTCCTGTTTTTTTTTTTTTTTTTATTCACTAAATATACCACTCGATTGTTTAATATTCCAGTAGAGGCAAACTATTAGGTCAAACTGTAACGAAAGGTTGAATCGCAAAATAAAAAGATATTTTGTACAACTGACATTAAAGTAAATAGTATGTGGGCAGAAAATGGTACGCGCAAATAACGGGGTACTGGAACGTGTAAAGGATAGGAAATTACCTTGGGAAGTCACGCACATGTATAATATGTATTATAGTCTTCTTCCAACGTTAAGATACAAAAAAGGAATGCTTATAGATAGATATGTAACTTCTAAATATAGATTGCTTAAGATTCGATCATAAGATAATAGATTAGAAAAAAAAAGATTGTACTGATTTTAAAGAACAAATGGGGGGATAGAAACAGTTTACTATCAATGTGTCATAAGACTAAAGGAACAGTGCTAAAAACCGACAACTTTACTATCAACATGCGATTATTATCATCGACTAGAGAGTATCAATAGAAATTACAAAAGAACTTATTTATTTATTAATTTATCTAGTAGAAAAATTTGAAGAAAATTAGAGGATTTTAATAAAAAATATAACCCACCATGGAATATTATATTTGTTGTTTCAGGCTCGGTTGCGAATTCGACTAAAAAGGTGGAGGGCCCGGGGACGCAAGAAGTTACGGAGTCGGTAAACGGCTCAAGGGTCGAGGTTGGACCGGACGTCACCTCGAAGCTGAGTAGTCTGTTCGCCGGAATTCCGAGTTTGGCGGGTCCCCAACGCCTTGCCAGCTCCCTCAGGCAGAAATTTGCCAATAACTCCGGTAAGTTTACAAACGTTCTTTGATTCCCAGTGTTACCATCGTTGCGGAACTGTCCATGTTTATGGTGGCTCGTTACGATCGTTCACGAAGTTACGGTTCCCTCCACGTCAACGAGTTATCGTAATTAATAAACGAGGGTGTGGACACACGCACCGAACGACGTTAAGAGGGACGCAAGCTTACGAACGATCCTTTGGTGGAAATAATTAATCCCTTCTAATCTGACAGAGACACACCGTTTGGTGTTTCTAAATTCTAACAATAATGACCCGAATTAAAAAGAAAAAAATCACGCGTCTAATATTTTATACGTGACTGCACATCTGAATAATCACGGAAAGCTCCATTATAATTTAAACGCATACTTGCATATGTACGTCGAAGTGGAAACGTTTTTTATCCTTTATACTGAATGTTTTTTTTTTTATCGATACCTAAGGGGGTATTGAGATCGAGATTCTTTTCTTTTTTCTTCTCTTTTTTGCATCGGAACGTATTACTCGTCCAATTGCTTTCCTTCGCTGCTCGATAAAATAACATTAAATAATTACCACGCACCCCATTTGTAGAGCATAACCGTACACATCCACAACTCGACCTTCACCCTCGTTCCGCCGGCGAGATCCCGTGTTTTTATCTCTCGTAACACGATACGCAATACCAGACATAGGTAGCTAGGTACAGATCGTGCCGCCTTATCGAGGGGGAGCCTCCACCCGGTGTCATGTTTACTTCTATACCCACCAGAAGCAACCGAGGAATCAACTACATGGTGCGTGAGTTGATAAACGGAGTGAAATCCTTCATCAAACGAAGACGAACCTGTTTGTGCCGTCGACGGTCGCAAAAGGTCGGGTTGGGTTGAGATAAATTGGTAAGCGCCGATCAGGCCGGGTCAGGGCTCCCCTTTCTTTGAAATTTCTTAAAGGTTTCTCATTGGCCCACGGGAAAAGAAAAAAAAGAGAAAAGTAAAAAAGAAATAAGAACTTCAACGAAAATTTTCTGCCTGGTAAATTAGATTCAGGAAAGCTACGGGAAGGTAGACGTTGAAATATTAAAGGGAAAACGAAAGCTGAAACTAAAATAAAATAACAAAAAGAAAAAAAATCTATACATACATATTATATATACACATTGATCATATGAGGATTTCGGGAGCTAACCGTGCCAATTCGGTGATTTGTTGTAGGTTACCCCCGGCCCGGCCTGATGCGCGCCGCCGCAAATCGCGACGATTTCTCCGTCACGGTCACTCTCAAGGTCGTACCAAGAAATTGCGTTTAGTTCCTCTTGCTAGATCCTGGAAGACGAGCAAGTGAGCCTGTTTTATTTAACGGCGGAATAACTAAAAGCGGCAACCATGACGACGATACCGATACTCAACATTGAGCTAGGCGAACTCAAGGAGTTAATATGGACGAAGTTGCAGGAACCCAAAGCTCAACGGAAGCTAGTTCTAATTATCGTATCGGTGGCATTGCTACTTGATAATATGCTGTATATGGTGATAGTGCCGATCATACCTGATTATTTGAAATACATTGGTGCGTTCGGAGATGTCGAAGAGGAGGTTAACACAACGGGGCCACCTGTGCATCATGGACAAGATTCAGCAACGGGAGTGTTATTCGCATCGAAAGCTATTGTTCAGTTAATGGTGAATCCATTTTCCGGTGCATTGATAGACAGAATCGGTTACGACATACCTATGATGATAGGACTCTGTATAATGTTCCTATCGACGGCTGTGTTTGCATGCGGCAGAAGTTATGGTGTTCTATTCTTCGCTAGAAGTCTTCAAGGAGTGGGTTCAGCGTTCGCGGATACAAGCGGTTTAGCTATGATTGCGGATCGTTACACCGAAGAATCAGAACGATCGAAAGCCCTCGGTATCGCGTTAGCTTTTATCAGTTTCGGCTGTTTAGTAGCACCGCCGTTCGGTGGTGCTCTTTATCAATTCGCGGGCAAGGAAGTACCATTTCTCATACTTGCATTCATTAGTCTCATGGACGGAGTGATGCTTCTGCTGGTAATGAAGCCAGTGAAAGAACAAGTGAAAGAGAGACAGGAACCGCGTCAAACGATACCGATCTGGCGGCTACTCATAGATCCATATATCGCGGTATGTGCAGGTGCTTTAATGATGTCAAATGTTGCACTGGCCTTCTTGGAACCTACTATCTCGTTATGGATGGAGGATAATATAACACAAGATAACTGGAAAATGGGGATGATTTGGTTACCCGCGTTCTTCCCTCACGTAATTGGTGTCGTGATAACGGTTAAAATGGCTAAACAATACCCTCAGCATCAGTGGTTGATGGCTGCGTTTGGTTTAGCGTTGGAAGGCTGCTGCTGCTTTATAATACCATTCTGTACCAGCTACGAGGTCCTTATGATTCCGTTGTGTGGAATTTGCTTCGGTATAGCTCTGATCGACACCGCTTTACTACCAACATTAGGCTATCTGGTAGACGTGAGATACGTTTCTGTCTACGGCAGCATTTACGCTATAGCTGACATATCATATAGCGTTGCGTATGCTGTAGGACCTATAATAGCCGGCGGTGTTGTAGAAGCGATTGGTTTCACCGCTCTGAACATTGGTATAGCATTTTCGAATTTACTCTACGCACCTGTGCTCATGTACCTCAGGCATATCTACGACTTTAAGCCGTTCCAGGACGAGGCAGACGTTCTGGTACAAGATCCACCGGATAAAGAATACCAAACCTATGTGTTGCAAGAGCAGAGACCGTTATCAGGTGAGGTGGGTAATCATTTGAATCAAACGCGCATGGAGACGAACATCGACCAAGGTTACGATCAAAGTTACCAGACTACGCAGAATTACGATCAGAGTGGGTATGGGCAGAATATTAATGCTGCTGGATACGCTCAGGCCCCAGGAGGTTACGAGCAGCCACCTGTGTACGAGCAACAGAGTAATTACGGTCAGCAGCCTACGGGTTACTCTCAGCAGAGGCCTTATGGGCAAGAGCCTCTAACAGGAGGCCAGGTGGATGTGAATCCATTCAGGAGACCTAATGTCGATCAGAAACCTTCCGGCGATAGTAATCCATTCAGACAAGGAATGTATTAATGCGGTCGATGAGGCTGCATAATTTATCGTGTATTCGTGATCGTTTTACGATGACCCAACTATGCACGTTGCAATCGCATCACGACACGGGTATCACGAAACAGTCTTCGAGGCAGGCTTCCAAATTGTCAAGGATAATATTACACCGTCGCACATGTACACTATTTGACGGTCCTCTGAGAATTATGGCGATCGCAACGTTCGTTCTATTTCGGTGACTTATGAAGTGTACCGAATGGACCCGTCGTCCTGTGATTACGGATTATCAAAGGAGACCGTGACGACTTCCAAAATGGTTATATCGAAATTCCAGAGTTGTATCTTCTTAACACGAATACATCAGAATGTTCTATGCTTGTGCCATTATGAATAATGGTCTTGGGATCATTCAAAGTGGTAGTGTCGGGGAAATTTCATCGATCGTACAGATTAGTGTTTTATGTTTGAAAATGTAATTTGTTCCTTGATCGAAACGAAGTATGAAGTAACGAGGATGTAGCACGGGGAAAGAGAGTAATTAGTACTTTTAAATTGTGAAGTAATGTGACTTAGTACTTGACGTGTTGACTGCCATACAGCGCCGTTATATACGAATCATTTTTTATTTCTTCGTTTTGTGGAAAATTTATAGAAAAGAATGTTTACCAAGTGTTTTCAACCGGTTAGTAAAGTGTTATAAATAATACGTTCAAAAATTAATAATGCGAGAAAATAATGCAAATGATCTTATGTTAAATGTACTATTAATTCCTACATCTCAATATGATAAAAAACTCTATTTTAACCCACAAATTTATTAATTAATAAATAATTTATATATACAAAATATGCCAAATAAAATGATATAAGCTGTTTTCTAGTATTAGCTGTTAAGCTAATCCTATGGTATGCAACAACTTTTGGGGGCAATTGCTAGGAAAAGAAATTAATTTTTTGTTATTGTGACAGCTCTTACCAAACTGAATAACATTTATTTACTATTTTTTTATTATGCACAGTTATAGAGAAATAGGGAAAAATTCAAGCTATTTCAGCTTTTATATATAAAAATACAGCAATATTTTATAAATAAAAATCCAGCAATATTTTATACATACAAACACATCTAGCTACGGGATTGGTGATGCGCAGACAACTTTGTCGAACATTTTATCAACAATGTTACCTTTGTTTAAATTTTCCAAAGAAATGGACAGATACTTTCAGTATTTCTATCGCGGTTGAAATGTTTATAATAATAAAAAAAGTAGTTCAAATAAAAATTATTCACAATAACAAAAAATTAACACCACTTTCTATTTAATAAACTTTTAGGGGGCTCCCTTTGGCATTTGCCCCAAAATTTTAGTTACCGTGGATAATTTAATTAAAAAAAAAAAAAAAAAAAATGCAGTCGTTATAATCATTAGATTCTAAGAATGCAACTAGATAAATGTTGCTCAGTTTGACGAGAGCTATCAAAACGACAAAAAATTAGTAGCATTTCCTTTTTAAAGAAATGTTAGGGGCTCCCTTTTCTGCTTAGCAATTGCTTCAAAATTATAATCATCCTGCACCGTTTAACTTAAAAAAAAAAAAAAAAAGTCGTTAGATTCATTAAATTTCGAGAAAATAATTTGTAATACTTTATTTGGCACAGCCTGTATTTATTACATTTATTAATTAGTACAAATAGGTATTTATTAAATAATAAATAATTTATACATGAATTAAACGAAGTATAGAAATTATACGTCTATTATGTTTGTATTTTCAAATTGATATTATTTGTAGCAATTTTAAAGCATAGAACAACATGATAATTATTACTATCATGTGTATTATTGAAAACCTGAATATTAACGTGGCATTCAACACGTTGACGACAATAAAACAGATATAAAAAGCATAGTAAAATTCTGTAAACAAATTGTGATAACATACTAGAAAGAAGAAAATGATATTTATAGAAGACAGAAATCCGAGGCAAAACTGATAGAATGTAACGGGAGAATATCGTTAATTACAATTGGAACCCGAAGCAGTATTTAATATAACATACTCATATCGACAAAGCAAAACGTGATATTCCAATGAATGAAGAAATATCTATGTATGTGAAAGGGTGATCCAAAGGGTGAGACCGATTGTCCATCATATATGGACAAAACCGAAAGGAACAACATAATCGCGAACGGAGGCTTCCCCTCAGCAAGGACCTTTGCTCGCGAATTGCCACGAACATTGGCAAATTTTTCGTTTTTCTTCGTTTCGTTCCTCGTTTTTATTGCTGAATCGAAGTATCATATCACTAATTAAGGCATCAAGTTATTAACTGTTGAAGCTTTCATGTAGGTAATTGTATAGATAGTGTTTATGGCAACAAAAAGGGAAATGTTTTCTCTTTGTATCGTAATGTATTTCGATATTGGCAAAGTACATTGCAACTATTAATGCGTAACAACAGGTCATCGTTATTTGATTTTATCCACTGTTTACCATTCCGTCAAGTAGTCTGTTTCATTATCGATACTGACTCGAACGTGTAACGTAGGGTAATGAATATCGAAGAACGTTGAATCGTAGGTTGTTAGGTTGTTTCGATGTGAAAACGTTAAAGAGCATCTTCACATTGTCCAGTTTCCGGTTGAAAATTAACGTCGGCCGAATACTGGCCCATATAATATCCGTTTTCTACATGTGTAATCAAGTGACAAAAAATTCATAGCAGAAAAAATAGAATAATAAGTGAAGAAAACAAAACATTCTGTAAGCAAGTGTCCATTCAAGGAATGTTTATCGTGACACAGATTTAACAAACAGTTCGATTTTGCATTTATTATTGTGTTTGTAAAGTTTCGCCATTTTTTAGGCTTTTTTGAATTAAATTATAGTTAATTTCTTTGTTATATGAAAGTTTTATTATTTCCTCTTGTTCTTTAAATATAGTTGTCATAATATGTATCTAACTCCTTATTCGTGGTGCAGATTATGGTCAAGATGTAATAAAAGAAGAATTACATGTTTAACATATTAAATAATTGTTAAGCGCTGTTAAGATTTCATGTCGAAGACAAATTACATTTGACCACTATAGCCAACTGATGGTGTATATGGATTCTGTCGAAGTCAGACCGTTTAACTTTACGGATTTTTGTTCATCAGATAGTTACCTTTCTTTCTTTCTTCTGAAATACATTTTATTTCTTTATATCATTATTTTCAATCATTTTTAGTGAATTAACATTAAAAATATTTATAAAGTAATAATAGTAATATACAGCAATACTAATATACCCCATAAAGTAATATGTTATAAACTAAAAATACTTTCAACATCGAAAAATACAAATACTTTTATATCGTTACTTCGATTAACAATAAAAATTCATGACATTTATGTTTATCGAAACATGTCGGATGTTTTTAGACTACACGCATAAAATAAGACAAGTGCTAATGAGCCACCCGGCTCTTTTCGATAAGATTCTTCCAAAAATCCTGAGACTTAAATGGTCAAATTTGTATTTTTTGTTTAAATTTCACCTTCAATTTACGACTGAAGATTACTATATATAAGTTTTATATAATATCCTGACCTCCTTTTACCTAATTAGAAGAGTAACGAAGGTTAATATACGTAGAAAAGTAGTGAAGGTTAATATAGAGAATAAACAATCGTAAAGCAAGGGGTTGAATAAGTTTTCATCGATTTCTATTAACATGGACCGTAAACGTCTCCTTTTAATTTCATTTCTGTATCATTGCCGTAATCGGTGACATGAAAATGGACAAACGTTATAATAAAATAGATCACTGGAAAATTGATAACTTCGGTAAACGCTAAATCATGTTGCTCATTAAATCAATGCCACAGTAACAGTTTCTTTTGACATTTGTTCACAGATAATACTTTGTTTCTTTTCTTGATATTTTCTTTTTTGTTTTACTATACATTTTTCATACCATTCAATTATGTACGTAATTGGCGACGTAGAAAACTGGCATTATATCGGCCGGTAAACGGCGAACATTTATTTTCAATCGGAAAATGTGAACAGCCATTACAGACGTTACGGTTTTTCGACCGATTCCGTATTTTTGTCGAATCAATAATATATGAAAGTAAAATTCACATGATTTCGTATTTTCATAAAAAAATCCAAAGTGAATGTTTACTTTCTTTCTTCGTTCGTCTCTCCCGCTATTTGCAGTCGGGAAATATGGATAGTGAACACGTTTTTTCAATATGTTTTTGATATTACCAAAAATAAAAATCGTCATAAAAGAAAAGGATCAGCAGATTTGTTACATTCTGATGTCTCAATTGAACTGTAATTAATGTATTAATTTATATATTTATAAGCTGAACACGACATAAGTACCGAATCAGTTGAAAAAAACCCGCATCGTCTGAACTAGCTGTAAAGGTCAGAATCAGATTTTATACAGTTTGATATTTATAATTTAACAAAGATTAAAAAGACTTACTTAGTTAGCTCCATTAGTACGTTTTAAGTATTTTGACAACGTATGATCGGGCAATACTTGATCATATCACGAGATAAGGTACGTTGAATGCTACATATCTGTATTTTCATGAGCTTAGTTTTCTATGTAGAGACACTTCCGTTATAATCCCGTTCGTTTGACTTGTCGTGGAAAAATGTGCAATATTTAGATAATATATATATCTACATTCCTGTATGTAATATTAACTATTGTCATGTGTCAGCGACTCGCATATAATAACTTCACGAATTCTTTTTAATCGTTTTACGAAGACATATCTAATCGGTTTTGTTCTTTTTTGTAAAATTCTTCTTATCTCCGTTCGTTATCGTGAAGATACAGAAATAATTTCTACGATTGTTTAATAAACGAAATTAAGTTTTCTTTCGGTTATCACATGATGCTCAATTTTCTGATATCAACACTTAATCTACCGCTCGCGATTGAAATTGCCGGCTCGTTAGCGGCCGACTCAGTTGGATTTAGGCGCGAATTCTAGTTATCGCCTATCTATTTATAAAGTTCTATACTTTAAAAATATTCATTATGTCGGTTTTTCTTTCTTTCATTTTAAATCAGTGTAATTTTACTGAAAATGAACCTTTTGACTGCGAAGAGCACCTTTTGACGCCCGATACGAGATGCTCATCTGTAGTAAACAGTGCCTAAAGGCGCCATCCATTTCTTCAAACAAAAGCTCGAAATCATGCATACTATCGAAACTGCCTTTCACGAGCTAGCTTTATATGTTTCTTTTTCAACTGTTTTTTCCTAATAAATTCTAATATAATTCAAATAAATTGTATACTCATCATGGACAAATAAATAGACAACTATTGCAATTAAAGTGCTGTGCGATTCGCACGTTTTCTTTCTGAGTATTTCGCAGTCAAAGGGTTAAAATAAGATTAACCTAACCATTGACCATAGAAGAGCCAATTAATTGACTATCGGTCGATAACCGTTGACATCAAGAAACAGATTAATAGGCTTTCGGTAGATAAAGTGTTAAAAACGAAAAGGTATCAATTATCGTGAAATTTCAAGTTTACATATCATAAATAAACGATCGCGACTGTGTATCTTACGTATCAATGTGTTCCGGTGAAAGAGAATATCGCAGAGGACGCGTATTTAAAAGGCTTGTTAAATTTTACGCTCGTGTCTATTGCATGCTCCGTACCTATTCGTCAATATTCATAGAGGCATCAATGAGAAAACGGACGTGAAAGTGAAGTCATCGACGATACGCGATACAGAAAATCCTCCGATGATGAAAGCTTGAAAGACCGAAATGGTTTGCATTGGAAATTAGTGTGTGATAGTTTTAACGTCGAATCATCGACGTTATGCGTTCGTCTTATCCTTCCTAATCGTTGTACAGTTGATGGAAGAAGAATACAGTGAGGTTGTAAATCACAAGCGAAAAGATCAATTGATCTAGCTATACACAGAGGGTTATGCATGTCTTACAAAAGTTCCCTAAGTCTCGAGTCGTAAATGCCTAGCGAAAAGACGTGAATCCTTGGACAGCTAACGCTTTTAACAGTCAACCACACAGCAGTCTGAAAAGTGATATTTTGTGGGCAAAACTAAACACACTAATTTATTTCAGAAAAATTTATTTTATATGACACAATTCGATTATTTACAGTAACTTATTCGAAAAGATGCAATACTTTCTAAATGAAAAACAAGAAATTTTGTAGCCAAAATTGAAAACACCTCTATGTCAATTATATTGAGGGAAAATTTACTTTCTTATGATGAAATTTGATTGTTTATCAGTAACGTCTATTGTTCTATGTAGTATTTTCAAGAGCTAATAACTGAAAACATCCCACAAAAGATAATTTTCAACCTTAAAATAAAAAAAATAAAATATGTAACTTTGGAAATATGTAAAAGCATGTATAGTTATATACTGCGCAACCTTTTGTTGTACAAACTTACTCTAAAAAGGTTGAAATTCCTGAAGATACAGCTACTTTCTTAATTGTTTAAACAATTCATAAAACTTTTACCATTTGATAGATCTAATTAGAAAAAGTAACCTTTTGTTTAAACTGTTTTCCTATCCCTTACAAATTACAAGTTACAAAATAAAATCGAAAGACTACTTAATCTTCAGGGATTAATTTCAACCTTTTAGATTAAATTTGAGCAGAAAAAGTTGCGTTATACATATTTACATATACTCAAAGTTTTATAATTAAAAAAAAAAGCTGTCAGTCTCTTCCGAGTCACTATACCAGCAGCTGTTATGGCGATACGTGTACAAAACTCCAGAATACTTTGGGAGTTCGTATTTTAAAATCCATACAGACTTAGAGGTTGCATCTAAAATTTACATGCTCTTTTTAACAATTATCTAAGCTTCCATATGAAAATAACCCAATCTTTAAGCACTTTTAAACATCTTTGTTTTTAAAACCTCTTACAAAATTTAAATTGTCATACATTTTAAACATTTTCATCTGATAGTTTTCGTCGCTCTGTTATTTGCTTAATTCTTTTAGTGCCAAGCCAAACTGATACAGTTTCATGAGGTTTGAGAAAAAAAAATTCAGTTTTAAATAATGATGAAATTTAAAAAGGAACAAGTTAAGAAATAAAGGAAAATTAATTAATGACTAAAGTATTTCGATATTTAATAATAAGACGAAAATCAAGAATAAAAAAGTTGCGCTTGAGGCTTTATTGGTTAGTTATTAACGTTTAAAATCATGACTGTATGCTGGCAATCTGCCGTACACTAATGAATGTAGGTCAGGAGAAGACACGGATACAGTGGTCCTCAAATCCAATGTTTCTCAAAAATATTCCAATCGTTTAGTTCAATTTTAAAAAAGTTATACTGTTCTGAAAAGTATCCGAATATTAATTCGAGTACTTTTTACATTTATTAGTACTTACTTTTGTTTCCCACATGTTTATCCACTATTTCAGTTTTACAAGGTGTCGTTGAAGTACAGAAGATGTAATTTGAGTGCCCTTGAATTAGGCTCAAGTTCCTTATTTCACCCAAACTGTTATTTCAGCTAACAAATTTCACATTCTTTCATATCTGTCTGATTTCACAATCTCACTATTACGTCTCTTCCATCAAATATAAGTGCTTTAAGTTTACAGTGCCAGAACATTCAACTTTTTAACCCTTTCCCAAATTGTCGTAAAATTCGTAACGAAAATCGTTATCTGCATATATATCAGACCCCCGATAAATGTGTGCACTTAACTCGAAACAATGTAGACATTTAGGTAATGTACGTTAAGCATATATTTACGTCATAGTCGATCGCAAAACGTTTTTTTCTTTTTTTTTTTTTGTTCTTCTGTTCGTAGTAGGGATGAGAAATTTGATTTCCTGACGATAAGTATTGTTACATATATACGCGTAACGTATATTCGTATTGATAATTTTAATTCTGTGAGATGGCCTCTATTAATAAACAATTTCAGCATAACGATTGATAATACGACAACATGTCTACTTGCCGATGGTTATCGACGTAAGAGCGAGACAGAGGGCTGTTTCATGCAAAAATCGTTGTATCGTGCTTTACGTTGACGAAATTATTTTGTTAGAAGATCCAAGAAATGTTAGAGATATGTGTTTGGTCTCTTAGTACCATTTGATTCCTGTCAACTTTTCTATAATAATGTGTACATATGTTGCTATTGTTGCAACTGTTTAAAACTCACAACGATAGAATCTGTCGTGGTGAAGTGTTGGAATGTTGTCCCCCCAATTTAGATGTAAACCATGATAGTAATAGCTAGCAGCCATCGATAAGTGTAGTAATGTTTAAAAATGTAAAATTCTAGCTATATTGTTTTGTATTATATCGAATAGGAAGGAAATTTGTCGAGGTAACGTTTTATTAAGTTTTACGAGTAGTTGAAGAATTGAATACTTTTGAATACCGAAGAAATATTTTGCAATTATAATTTTTATTCAATTTCAACACTGTAGTATACACGAAGTATCAGATCGTATCATGAGTAATGTTGCTGCTTATCTTAGTTTGATATCACTGTAGAAGACATTGAATGATTCAACATTTATCGTATTATCCTGATCTGCTGCCATTCGATTATTAGACGGAATACTACCTTTTGTCAATTTTCATCGATATTTCATTATTTCATCAATGTCGAATTTTAAATCATTATGAATTTAAATCTATATTCATAGAATTTTAATTTGTATAGATTTAATTCCATGAAAGAGTTAAAGAAATCTATAAAGATTTAAATCTATAAAAATTAAAAATTTTGCAAAATTTAAATCTGTAAAGTTTTAAAATTCAATATATAAATGTATGAAGATTTACAATTCGATATTCTAAATCTATAATGATTTAAATCTTACAGATTTAAAATTGTTACCGTCGAGATTGGTAGCAATTTACTTTATACCAACTTATTCGAATAATAAAAAGTTGTTTCAAAAGACTTTCAGATTTGCTAATTCTTTTCTAGAAATCTTTGAGTAACTTTTAATGTACAGCGATTCCAAACTATATAGTTACAGTATTCCGTTCGTTAGAAATATTTTTCAATGGCAGAAATTTCAAAGATGCAGATCATTGTTCAATTAATTTTTCAATCGTAAAACGTTTTTTCATTTAAAAACGGCGGATTTCAAAATTGTCCAAAATATGGCAAAAGTATTTTTGTATCGAAACTGAGCTTCTAAAATGACATTACTTATAAAACAAACTAATGTATCCACTCAAATAGCTATTCATTTATAAATATTAAGTGTAGAAATGAATTCTTCTCGAGTTTTGTGTACAATCAAAGTTTCATTTAAAAGGAACGACAACAGATTAATCATCCGAAAAACTTTCAGCATTGTCAATGATCTTCTGCCATTTTTGTCGCAGTTCGCGAGTATATCGGTTTGAATGGCAAGAATGGAAAGAATCCATTTCGACACCTAATATATTATTATAATATCTTCTGTTTTGAAAGATCACTATACAACGAATTTTCTTCATTTTCAACAGGTACAGTACACTTACATTATACAGAATAAAACGGGGTAAAATTCTAGTACCTTACCACGTACATTTTCGCACATGCACACACACACACACACTATATATATATATATATTATTATATATACACATATGTGATGTATGTTATACTGTATCATAGCTAATTTATATAATATTATATCGTATATGATATACATACTGCGTATACACATACATATAATATTATACAAGAGATATTTAAAATTATACTGTGCAAATTAAAGTTCTATATGTAGAATTCTATATACATACACATATACATAGAAAGCGACGGAAACGAAATTCTTTTTCTATTTATGTATCTCTGGATCGTATTCGCGCCACATCGAGAGCAAAAGATAACTATCGAGCAAGGCGTTGTATGTAATTACCTACATATTATATCACAGTTATTAGAAACGTTTACGTATAACCGCGTAACATGCGCGTGTATATATATATATATATACTATCTCGTAGCTTCTTTTGTTCCTTGTAAATACGTTATACGCGCGCGAATATATATGGAGGAAAAAGGAAATAAAAAGCAAAAAAGAAGAAATAACGAAATATATCGTAGTGATCTCTATATATTTTTTTCATTGTTGTTTTTTTTTGTAGACGAGGGACCTGCGTGTGTGTGCGTGTGTGTATATATATATTTCGCCTATATTATATCGTTTGTGTGTGATGATGGCGTGAATGCGGGTGATCTAAATGCAAAACACATAAAAGAAAGAAGGGACGAAAGGAAAAGAAAATGGAGTATTGTTACATTTGAAATGAAAGCGAGGAAAGGTCGTAATTCGAGGTTAGGTTAGACGTTTAGGTTCTTCGCGATATTTTTTCTTTCTCAATTTCGCGTGTTCGTTTCTCATTCTCCCTCGTGCGATGCTGTTTGAAAATGAAACGAAAAAAACGAGAACGCAAACGAACCGTGTATACATGATATATGTATATGTACACGCCTTAACGACGAATAATGAATGTTGCCGTTGCAAAGATTAGATTGATGCAAAACTAATGGGAGTTTTTATTTTGTGAAACGTAACGGTGGAGAAAATATGAATGAGAAAATAATAATGATTGTTTTCAGCGTCAAGTTTTTCTCAAAACTTAATTGTTTATCCTTTTGCACTCCACCGATGCCACTACAGAGACATTCATAATAAAAACACCGTATGTCCATTAAAGTTTTATCATATATCATTCTGTAAAGTGTTATTCTGTATGTTTTTTCTTTTCTGAAAGTGGAACTTTCGATTTGCAAAAGTTTCACTGTAAAAGTGCGTTGGAGTTAACAATCGATCGTATAAAAAAGTACTGGAAGTGTAAAGGGTTAAAACATTGTTCAATAAAAATAGAAATTCGAAGTATTATATATAATTAAATATAATTGGAATCGAACTTCGAAGAAATAGAGAAATATAATTTTGTTTTGGTCATTAACTACCGGGATTGCTTACGGAGGGTTAAAAAGAATTCTTTTGCTGTACATACATACGCTCACGTTCATAAGTATCATATACATACATGTTCATATGAATATAAATAAGTTCGTTAGTATTACACTTGTTAAGCGAATCTAAATAGTCATTAAAAAAATGAGTTTCTTAATTCTCTTAATACCCGAAAGCTGATATATTTGCTTTTCATTTTTAATACAATCTTAATACACATAATGACGCCTTATTTTAATAAAATACGTTTGTTATAGTAGACAATACTTTCACTGAACAGGAATATGTATATTTTACTGAGTTTAATCTCAGATATTATTATAAGGGCGTGTGTGAGTAATTCCGGATGGCGGTAAGATCCAAACATATGATCGCTTTGTTCTTCATTTTCGTTGTTGCTTTATTATATTTCATAAAATATAACTGTTCTCACTTCCTTGAAACTACGAAAATGTTTGCGTAAAAATGAAAGTATTTCTAAAGAAAAAAGAATTCCTTCTTCATCATTTATTACAAGCTAAGTCTTTTGTTTTTCTTGTGTCAAAGTATATTCAATTTACAATAAAATAAAAAGAAGACGTGAAGATATCTTCATTTTAACAAGTGTCTAAATTGCCTATCGTATGAACAATGCATTTCGTTTATCACCACTTTTTTCAAAAACGTATATTTTATTGGATATTTCTGGCTGGTTCTTAGAAAACTTGTAGAATACTAAGAGGGTTAAAAAAACTGATCTAGTCTGGAATCTTGTAGTATAAGTATAGTTCATGGAAGAAATATAGCGAGAATGTAAAATCAATCAGATGTCGAAGTTTACATGTATGAACGAATCGACAGAAACGTGAGAATATCGAAATCTCAATTAGAGTTGCATATACTATACTATGTTTAATGGATGTTACTTACTGTGTCTTGGATGTTACTTACTGCTTCAATTGACAACCTCACTGTATTTATACTTCCATTGACTACATATACGATACAATCTCTAAATATCCATTTCCATTTAAAATACCATCATAAAATTAAATGATCCTCATAGTGCATCATTAATTATGTCACATCAAACATTGTTAGGAAATTGAACTTGCTAGTTCTAAGTCATTGAACTTTCTTCGGAAACCAATTTCATATAATGTGAAAGCAATTGTAGCTATTAATTAGAAAAAAAAACATTCGTATTACCGTAATTACACGAAAACCATTGTAAAAATAGCTGCCATTTTTATTGAGTCAGTATTTAAAAAATGTTTAATTAGTATTTTCAATAAACAGTTAGTATTTAAAATGAAACAACAGTACATAATATAAATGGTCAGTATTGCATCGATTAATACAAAAGCTGTCATCTTTCGTTTTAAATAAATGGTCAGTGTGTTGGAAATCTTCAAAACCCACCCCTCTCCTCCGGGGTTAAGGGAGAACGGATAGTGAGGGGTTCTTACCCGCTAAAACCCCCACGGCTGCCATCGTCAACAATTTGAGGGGGGGGACTTGGGAATGTTTTCGCACATTTTCGGGAGAAATATTCCCGACGAATAATACGGACGAATAAAGCGAAATTGTATTGAGAAATTTAACACTGACAATTAATTATTTATACTGACCAAAATATCCATCTTTAATGACTATTAAAAAAAATACTTACCATTAATTAAAAAAAGAAACTTACCAAACAAATAGAAGTTATTTAAAAATATCTATTCAAGTCATCGTATTGTGTATAAAATATAACGAAACTTCGTTCTATTCTTATTTTCCTCATAAATACCTTCCACTTCCAAGAAAAATATTGGAAATTAATGACGTGGATTCCTCTGTCTCTTTACTGATATTACGACGCTAACTTTTCCGAAAGAAATGTAAAAACGTAACAAGTGTTTTGATACTTATGAACAGCAGAGTACTAATTTTATGTGCAGACAAAAATTTTTCCTTCTTTTTCAAATTTTTACTTGCCTATATTATAACACCTTATACGCGGACGATGAAATATTCTGTGTTTACTGTTACCCATATCATTTTCCAATAATAGTGAAAATGTGAGTGAAGTCGTAGATTTAGATTTTGGAGGTGATATTTTATTGTTTATGGTGAACAAATCAAACAGATATCACTATCAAAACTGTAATAAGTTTGGTACTTCATGAAACTACCAGATACAGTCCACGGACGCAGATCAAGATGTGAAAAATACTCTGCATGTAAAGTGATAATATAGTATCACGAATTTTGTCGTTAGTACCGAAATCGATGCATTCTTGCTCAAAGATGAACTTTCTTGAAATTTTAATCTCGAACATATTGTATAGCATAGTGTGATTACAGAAAGTACGTGCAACTTTAAATCATCTTAAATATTAAATGCAGAAATAAATTCTTTTCGAATTTGGGTAAAATAAAACTTCTATTATGCTTGCGTCAATCTGGTACAAAAAATAAAAGAAAATAATAAATCTCCAAGACACTAGCTGTCTTTAATGCATCGGCATGTAAAGTGCATCAACAACCGCACTTCGAGACTGTTTTAAAACAAATCAAAGAAAAACAAAACAAGAAAAAAAGGAGAAAAAAGGGAAAAGAGAAGAAAAGAAGAGAAGAGCGTAATAACTGCAATACACTTGCACTTCCAGCGTGCATATAATGTATGTATATTAATGCAAGGAGCACGTGCGCACACTAACGAGTATATATATACGAACACATTGGCGTACACGATATACGAGTATTAAAAATATTATACACAAAGCGAAGCAAAAAAGTACACGCGAGATGATAACATATACAGCAAAACACACATGTATGTATGTATATTTAAGAGAAACAAAAGTATCGAAAATGCGTATGTATTTGAAAACCTATGATACTGTAATGTTGTTGAACAAGTTATTAAAAATGTCACTGTTACCGAAGAATACAATGAGTTATACTCTTTAACATGTCAACGACCATTGATTAGTTGCATAGTGAGTCCAGTGCTCTTATCGTTTCGAATGATTCGTTGCGTTGAAATGTTGTTCATGTACCTTCGAAAAGATTGCGATTAATTTGCAAGAGCAGTTGTTGATTAATTGAATAAAAAGAAGAATTAATAGAAAATTTGTGTACATATTTTTCCTTTATAAATGTTCACAATCTCTCAGTTAATTATGATTAATCCACTTCATTATCGTATGAAATTGACAAACGTTCTTTACGTAATAAATTTTCCTCAAGTGTCTTCGATATTCATATATTTAATACATTCATTGCGAAGTTTTATGTATTTTTTTCTGATCTATTATTGAGCCTATTTATTAAATATATAAGGTATTTCTGAACTGGTGGTACAAGCGGCAAAGGGGTAACTCCACATGCAAAAATAAATCGAAAAAAGAATGATTAAATACACATGATCTCACGTCTACGGCACACAAATATTATTGTGTTGCTCGTGTTGCTGTTCTAATTTATTACATTAGGTAATACTAAGGGATGATAATTGAAATAAAATCATTTATTCATCAAGCGTTTTTTTTTTATTAGTTTACAAATTGTTAGAAATAACCCCCATTTTTTGCCAAACATAATGGTGCCCTACGTATTATACTCTTGCGAATGTTTTGAACATTCTACTCTACTCTAAGGTATGTTCCCTTTTCAAGTGTTCGAATGCAAAAAGTATTTTCTCGTTGAGTTGTTCCTTGCCCGTATTTTCCTCCTGATAGACAAAGGACTATACATTGCTCCATAGCTAAAAATCCATTGGTGTCAAGTTCAGAAATCGTAGTAGCCAAGCTACGTTACCTTTATGACCGATCCAACCAGGATATTTGTTATTTGAAGAGTTTCTTATACGTTTACTGAAGAGTGACGATACACCACCTCGTTGAACAATTAAATTATTTCGAGTTTCACGCGGCAAATCTTCTAATAATTCTGGCAATTTATTGAGTAAGAAATTCAAATGCGACGAGGACGTGATATTATCGACAGAATGATAACGACGTATAAACCATGGTATTGATGATATCTATGAATCCAAACACACCAAAGATTAGTCTACAGTATAATCAAGTATATGCGTACCTGATAAATTTTCAACACTGATTTATTCGGTTACGGAGCCTGATATGAAAACATGTTATGCTTTTTTTCGACTTATTTTTGCATGTAGAATCACCTCTTTACCGCCTGTACTATCAGCTCAGAAACACTCTGTATTCTCCAAGCTATAAGAAGTGAAAAAATGCAAAAAAAAAGGAAGAAGAAAATAGATATTTTTTTTACATTGAAAACCAAGATACCCCCTTTAAAGCTGACAGAAAATAATGGCACGCGCCGCGAGGAATTCGGGCCTAATGAAAAAGCAAGTATAAAATGCACGGGTGGAAGAGGGAAGCAAGAACGCATTGATGGGATGTCTGTGGGGCCCAATGTCAACCTAACCCCATCAAAGTGTAATAATATTTATATTAGGGCGCGGCTGAGAGGGTAAGGGACATCCGTTAGGGTGCGTAGAAACGAATGTAACATTCGAAGGGTGGTGGTGTATGCAGTCTAGCCTGAATATCCTGGAAACTCCCTGACATAACGAGTGTTTTCCTCGTTCGTTATTTCAGATATCGATCTAGATGATAATTAGACTTAAATAATATCGATAACCGTTGAACGAGCGCGATATTGATCGCCGCGACCCTTGCCACCACCTGCCAACCTGTCTGGTCGCTGTTTAATTCAGGGGATTGTTTGAGCTATGATCGCATGTTGTCCTACATTAGAGTTATTCCCCCTCTCCCTGTACGTCTCTAAGACAAGGATATTGATCTGTTTCTATTTTTAACATTGGTTTATGACCGAGATTTAAAGTGACTTTCGTGGAATGAACGAATTTCTGAATAATCGTTAGGTATACAGGTGGCTCACAATGATTTTCTTTTTTTCCTCCTAACTCTACCTATAAAATATAATATGCAATGAATCACAGAAGTATGCATAATTTAAAACAGAATAACCTTTTCAAAATTGATCTATACGATTTGAGTTTTTTTTTTTTTTTTTTTTTTTAGAAGTTAGAAGAATTTGTTTACTAGATGATATGTAGAAAATTTTTTGAACATGTTGCGATTAGTAACAATTGCGAAGAAATGAATGAAAGTTGTTTTTGCAACTTATTTGTCTGAATTCGTAACAAAAATTTAAAAAATATGTTTTGTAGATATGTGCCAGTCATAAACACCTATCCCCGATTTACACAGAAGATCCGTTCCTCAGAACATAGTGTAAATCGAAATTATAGTTTTTTGTTTGTATGAAAAACAGTATAAATCGAGAAAAAATAAAATTCGTATAATTTAATCAGTTACTTAACTAAATTCAATTATTTCAACGTAAAATAAAAATAAAATAAGTTAAATATTAAACCAGTTAATTAATTAAGTCAGTTCCTCACTTCTTTTGTAATAATAAAGCTTTTCCTTTTAAAGATTACTTGCGTAGGTTTTTCTGTTTACTTTTCCCGGCATCCAGTTTCTACAACATTGTGTACAAAAAATAAGGGGAAATTTCCCTTTTTAGATTTAATGCCAGTGTTAACAAACGAATAGTACTAAAAGAACAGATCGAATAAATATGTGCGAAACATAAATTCTTGTTTCTAACAGTTTTTATTCTTGAAAATCCGTTATTTTGAAACACATGCAAAAGCAAAGTCGTGTAAAAAGAAAGTACAGTGCAAAATTCTGACAGATATGTGTATATGCTGAAAATTTCATCGAAATGGGTTAACGTTGTTATGAGCTACAAACCGTTAAAAATGGAGAAAATCAAAGTTTTTTGCGAATCTCGTCCTATAACTGTAATAGAATGGAAAATTCTTACATATTCGATCTTTGTCACTTGTTTCAACTGATTTCGATGAAATTTTCAGCATGTATATAACTGACATAAATATATAATACAAAACGTATTTTTTTAATTTCTATTACTGGCTTAGATAAAAAAATTGTAAAATCGGACTTTTATTATTCTTTTTTCGTACTCGACCAATTACAATTTTCTTAAATAATTTTTTATACATCATCTAGTAAATTAATTCTTTAAACTTTTCGAAAACGAACTCAAGCTATTTTGCCAATTTTAAAAGAAGTTATTCTGTTTTGAAAAGAATACAAATACTTTTGTGTCCTACTGTATAAACATTTATAACCTGTTATAATATAACATTTATAACTTGTGCAAAAGGATTCTACGTACGTTATGTAAAAAAAATGTGTATAACTTCCTATAAAAACGCATCAAAATTAATTTCCAGCAGCAGATCTAGGGAAAAAGTAGGTTATGATAAAAAATCGTCCATTTTTAATATTTGGGGATTCTCGGAACTAAGAACCTGTATTTTCAATTGTTTTTTTATTATTATCTTCTTTATTGAGTGTCACCTTAAGTTGCAATGCACGTTTCAATTGTTTTTAATAAAACGGAAGTGAGGAAGAAGGAAACAACAATAGCAGAACGAATACTCGTAATGTTTCATTGCAATCAGGAGAAGTCGCATAAAGAAATTGCAAAAATGGTAAATAAAAGTCGGATTATAATGTACAATGTCGGAAAAACAAATCCTTAATAAATAAAAATAAACGAGACTTAAAAAATGCGTTTTTTTATGAAATGGAGGGAAAATTTCAAGGGATGTGTAATAAATGAATGACCGTGGAAAATAGTATAGTAGATCTAGAAAAATATTGAATTTACATATCTTTCAAGTGTACGTTTAAGTTTTATAAATAAAGACAAATGGACGACTTTTAGTAAGTATATACTATGATTATAGTATTGTTTTTTTATAGTTATTCTTATACAAATTCTTCTACATTCTAGTTATATAAAATAATATAAAATATTTTATAATGTTGAATAAACAGTATTTCTACATTATTACAGACGTGATTTATTTATTTTATTGGATTTTGTAAAGGCAGTTAGGCGAGCGAGAAGAGTAGACAATTTCCAATATGAGCCACTGTATGTATAGTGGATGATCAAATTATTATGAACAGATGAGTAAATTAAATATTTTGTTTTCGTTGGTAGTATGACTACTGATGAAAAAGAAATTCAAATTTTATCTTGGCAGCTTACTGAATACATGAATGTAATATGAATAACCTATGCGAATGATTGAAGTATTCAATCCAAGTACAAGTGATAACTAACGAATTGCAACTGATTAAAAAACTTATGTCAGTATGGTAACATGATATAGGAGTAAAAGAAAACTGCAGACAAAAAAGAGATGTATTACAAGAAATTATAGATGCAAAGTGTGTAGTGACAAAATATTAGTATAGTTATAAAAATTGTTAATAATATGTAGAATTTCATTAAAAACATAATGATAGTTTTCGTAATAAGAAAAGGTTTCATTTTTAGTGTATTTTCAATTTTATTCCCGTTCAAGTCTCAAATAAGTGATACACAATTTCAAAGTGATCGTAAAAATTCCTAATGTTTATTTTTATTTATAAAATCTTGTTGGTAATTTAATGATTGAAATTGCCGTCTATACCTTGTTAAACACATTCACCGTTAATCGACGAGCAACTTATAGTCCGGCGTTGAAAGCCGGTCAAGTTAAAGTTGTACTCGTCAATGTATCATTTATGCAGTGTGGAGGATTTACAGTCAGTATCACAAGAGTGTGAACGCGATATTTGTGACACTTAATATCCAATGAGCGAGAGATTGTGCTACCATAAACATTTAGAGTTTCCTTCGATACGCGTTGGCCTAAGATCTTTTAGTATCGCCTTTGTCTTTGAGAAATACCAATCTAACCGATATGAGTGCCGTGTACGCCAAACGTTTTGAAGTGGTCTTTTTGTATCAAAACTCAAAAATGAGTATTAGAGATGCAGCAAGATATTTGCATTTTCGTGAATTCGTGAATAATGTGGGTACAATGATATAAAGAAACTAAGTGTGTTAACAACCTTTCTGATCGAGGTTCAAAGCGGGTTATTACAGAAAGAAAAGATAAAGTGATCCTCTAGCTTTTTTCAAAGGCATCAACATTTTCCTTATACAGAAAATAAGCCTTTTTTGGTGAAGGTGCATACATATGTGTATTTTAACATTTAAATGTCACTTGGATCGGTGGACACATCGAGAGTACAATGATCCCAAACATCAGAGCGGTGTTTGTATCGAGTGGAAAGTAAGAAACTGTATCAGCATGTTGGACTGGCTAACACAGTTCCTTGATGCAAATCCAAATGAAAATATGTGATCTACCATGATTCACAAACTGTGAGAAAAATGTATTTTAACACTAAGAGTCCTAGTTCATCGTATTCGAAAAATACGAATGTCTCTACTTGTTTCATACGTCGAAAAGTTGGTTGAAAGCATACTTAAATATTATCAAGTAATAATCGCAAATGATAGAGATTAGGCACATTATTAATTAAGCGCGTATTAATCTTTTAGGTGTATTTTCTATCTGTATAAAATTTTGTACAGAAAGAACTAATTTTCACAGAGATATCACGCTTACATACTTGTGGTACAGACTGTAAATAAACACACTTAAATACCTCTGTTATTTATAATTTTATGAAATAAGTTTTGGGGACAAAACTATACTACTTAAAAGAACACCGTGCAGAATGAAGATTATTTTTTTCTAAGGTTATTTTGTGTAGAGATTTCAAGGTCATCGGTAATTATTTTAAATGGAGTCATACATATATTTTTGTAAAGCACGAAAAGACAAAACTCGTATCAAAAATAAACGGAATAGTTTGTTGACCGTGTCGGACTGTATGGTATTTCTATTGATTATTTTTTTCCGCGCCGAGTCAGAGCGAGGGTATTGAAAGTACGGCGAGAACGTTTGTGGAGACTTCAACGGATTTCTCCGATGATTTCAATGAACCCGTTACATGTGCCAAACTACAAAATCAGAAGTAAGATACTGTTCCACACCTTAATTAATCAAAAGTAACGCGTGGATATATAGTTAAAATTTTACATGTTTTAAAATTATATTATTTAGAAAAATACTAGGAAAATATATACATAAGAAAGCATATTTCAAAATTTTCAACCTTTTTATATTTTTGTTTTTTGTTTGTGAAACATTTAATGAATATTTCATGATTATTTGTCAATGATTATTAGAACAATGAACATTGCAAATGGTTTTATCGAATTCTATTATTATTATAATATGTTACTTTCGTTGAATATTTTTCAGTATAATGTAATCTAAAAATTAAATAACTGTAAATATATTCTATTTCTTTTACTAAAATTTGAAATGACGATTAGATTTAAAATAAGATTTCTTGTATCTGCATTAATATATTCCTTATTGACACGCGCTTATGTATGTGAATAATTTCCTGAAAAAATATTTGGAACACAAGTTCCATGAAATTAAGAAGTAGATTTATTAGATTACGATTTTATTTTATCTCTTCATCAAACAAAAAGATTACATTTGATAAAAGAATAGGATTAAAACTAGTGATCATCAGGACATATTTATTATAATCATTTTTAAAACTAAATTAAGTTGAATTTACGAAATGAGATATAGCAAAAAAAGAAATTTCGTATTAGTGACATACTTTTCAAACAAGTTCCAATGAATAAAACGTGATTGTTTGTATTAATTCTGTGATCTGTATAGCATATTTATTAATGAATTTACATTTTCCATATTTCAATATATTCCTGTAAAATAATCAATATGCTTTAAATTTTGTAAGATAATATTGAAATCTTTACTTAAATGATCGTCTTAACTTTTTTACTGGAAAAACCGGAGTATAAAAAGAGTTATAATTGTTATAGTGTATGTACTGTTTAATAGTAATTAATATCCTTAAAATACTATTTTATATACACTCCTTGTCAAAAAAATTATAACACCTTAAAAATCAAATCGTACAAATCTGCGATTTGCATATTTGTTATTCAAAATAATAGTAGTGTAAATCCCGTTATTGATTTTCGAGAAAACAAGCTTTTGTGAAATGTTCTTTATCCGATTTTTCTATGTTTATTAGAAAACAAATTACAATTTTACATTATAATGAATATTGAAAATCAAGAATTAATAATTAATAAAAAAAAATTTCCTAGCAATAATGTAGTAATATAAGAATGCAATAGTATAACAATAAACAAATGAAATGTAATGTATAAAATATAGACAAACGGATATGTAACTTCTATGTAAGTTATAATACATGGCATAGAATATTCAAATTATAGTTCTTTTCATAATACCTGGACAGGTGAAATAATTTTCTACCGAAGTTCTACTTTTTCTTGCTATATTCTGAAAAATATGAATTTGTATAAAAATTCGCAGTCTGCTAATATCAAAACAGATTGGCAATATTGTTAATTTCAGGTACATCTTAATTTATTGTCGTATCGCTGATTATCAAAACAAATTCACTAATCGTGTTAATGATTGCTGAAAACGATGACGATACTAGACTAACAACGTTGCAGGCAACACGAAAAGCGCTGGTAATCCCTAAATCGGATTATTCGCCTCATCGGTCCTTGAAAACACCAACCTGCCACCCTCTGTGTTCAATCAACGTTTCTTTTGCCACCGTACATCTTCCCCAACTTCATTGCTCGTCTTTTCCGTTCCAGCTTTTCCCATAGTATTATTGTCCAACAGTTGATACAGAAACACCTGACAATTCTTAAATTGGAAACGTATCACAGTAATTGATTTTCGAACATTAATTATTATTATTGATCAATTCCATGGATAAAATGTATTTTCGGCAGGATGTCTCTAAAACTTAATTTTGGAAATATTGAAAATCTTAAATATTAAGAATTGTGAGGTTAAACGTTTTTAATATGAAGCAAAAGTAGTAGAGTGTTATATAATGCATATAATATATGTAACATTGATGTAATAGTTGACAAAACAAAACAAAAAAAGAAAGAAAAACAAATTTCCCTATAGATTTCAGAATATTTAATTGTCTTTTAATAGTTCTAAAGTAGTTCTAAGTAAATTACTTTTTATTTTCAAGTTCAGAGTATTTAATTAGTAATTAAATCTTAATTATTCGAAAAAAAGTTTTGAAAATTACCGATTCTATCCATTTTTTTTACAAAGAAGATATTTAACAATCTTGTAAGGGGTATTAATTAATAGCTCGATATATATGTCACAATGTTATTATTAAATTGCAGTTTTCATTAAACAGATATTTTTGAAAATGTTTTATGGGTTATAGAGGAATAAATAATGGATGTTCACGACAAAAGTATATTTTAAAAGGTATACACTCCCATACAAAATGATAGCACATGTGTGCTATCTTTAATTTCTCGAAAGTGATTTAGAATTTTCCAAAGGTGGTAAATGTAACATGAATGTAATGACGCACGAAGAAGGAATCTATTAGTAAAGAGGATTATACTCGGTAGTATTCGTAGTATACAGAAGAAATGTACATATACAGGAGGCGAAATCATAGCACAATTATCGAAATTTAATTACAAAATATATATATATATATATATATATATATATATATATATATATATATATATATATATATATACACATTATTAATTAAAATTACATTTAAATCAATAATGTGTGTAACAGCCTCCATTTTCTACCACTTCAACCACCCGATTTCGTAACGATTCATACAATTTTTTTATTATGTCTTGGGACAAGTTGCTCCATACTTCTACAATTACGTCTTTTAATTGCTACATGTTGTCGTACTGCCTGCCATTTCTGTAGACAGCACGAGCAAGCTCTCCCCAACAATTTTCTATGATGTTTAAGTCCGGCGATCGGGCAGGCCACGGCAAAACTCGAATTTTTTTGCTCGAAAAATACGCTTCGATTATTTTAGCCCGGTGCACACTGGCATTATCGTGTTGGAAAATGAATTTGCCTTTTGTAATGCACCGAGCGTGCTTGCTAATTTGCTCCTTAATTAAATTTAAGTAGCGTTTGCTGATCGTCTTGCCTTCAATACATACTATATCTGTTTTGCCAAAATAGCCGATATCGCCCCAAATCATCACAACTCCTGCTCTATGAGCTATTTCGTGTGCAGTCAGTGTCGAATTCGACGCGATTCGTATTATGGCCCGTTTGTCCTGTTCCGATAACACCGGCGGCCGCCCACAACTCTTCTTTTTGTCATAATTTGACGGGTCTTTCAGTAAATTTTATATAACTTTTCGACTTCGTTTCACTATTTTCGAAATTTTACTAATAGTCAAATTTTGATTGTTTAACTCCAGGAGCCGAGCAATTTCTGATTCACTTAATTTCTTCCCACAGCCCATGTTGAGACAAACATACAGAACGAGAACTTTGATATTAACTGCTTGGAAGATTATACGGTACTGAATACTACCAATATAAACTCTAAGTGTGCTATCATTTCGCCTCCTGTATATGTACATTTCTTCTGTATACTATGAATACTACCAAGTATAATCCTGTTTATTAATAGATTCCTTCTTCGTGCGTCATCACATTCATGTTACATTTACTACCTTTGGAAAATTCTAAATCACTTTTGAGAAATTAAAGATAGCACACGTGTGGTATCATTTTGTTCGTGAGTGTACGTATCACTTATACAGTATGCGCGTCGACCAGACTTGGAAGACATGATAGAACAACGTAATGGCTAAAACAATTAAAGATCGGGCGCGTGTCCGAAACACCTCTACTGCGCTAGGCGATGTTGATTATAGCCTACTAACTGTGCGCAGGATTTCGCTCCTACCGGCAGGTTACAACAGAAAATATAGTGAAAAAAAGTAGAAATTCAGTAGAGAGTTATTACACCTACTAAATATTGTTGCGCTTCGATGTGGATTGCTTCGGTATCGAGAATTAACTCTACACACTTTTTCATAAAAGAAGTTTATTTACAGACATGTTACTAGAACACCCGTTTCGTTCGGCGATCGAAACGCAACTCCTCTTAAACATTCCTGATCGCTAGCGAAACGACCCGCCAATGAATACATCGATACCGACGATTCGAGGGAGCACCTTCAGTCGACACGCCAACTTCGTGACGGCGTAACAATATTATAAAAAGAGCTATAATTTGGATATTTTCTATAGTTTTTCATATAACGTACATTCTATGCAATTTTGTACCTTTAAATTTCCTATAAATGCATAAAAATTCTCAATTTAATTATTACTATTTGTTAACCACCCTAGGTACTCGTTAAAAGTAAGAAATACAAAAATAACTCTCTATTTTATTGCAAATAAACATCAAATTAACATTTTGAAGTTGCTCACAGTTTATCTTCTATTTATTATTAACCCTGTGAGAGTTATATGTACGACAAAATTTATTATAAATTGATCACACTACTTCATTTTGTTGCAATCATTTTTTTTACATTTGTGTTAAGAAAGATGTATTTTTGGCATAAAAAGCGTATGTATAAAATGTATTTCTTTTATTTTTTAAATAATTGATTTAAAGCATAGAAAAATTAAGTATTGCAATTTTCATTCACTTTTGAATCTTATTAGCACTTTATAAAAGGTGTATATATTTTCTTTTCATTTTTCGAATGAGTGATTTAAGTATAGAATTATTTGCACCCTCACTCTACAATTATTAACTAATTTAAACTCAAGCAAAAGTTTACGTCTCATATATTTAAAATTTTCCCTGAATTACTTTCGAGATACCTTCCGTTCAATGCTGCGAAAGGTACATTTTGACACTTTCGTAATTGGCAATCATGAACACGCGTTCAAAGTTACATCAAGATTGCTTAATTAATGTACCAACCTTGTCGAAGTAAACGATCAAAAGATCTCATAGCTATTTGATCAACAAGCTAGAAATTCACGTCTGAATCTTGAATCACCAACTCTCGATATACAGATACACGAGGCACTTAACGTCTTGGTGCTTTTCTTCGCACCCTCGTGGAATGCGTAGCTGTCGTTTCTAATCTCGTCGAGAAGTCTCGACGGGCCTACTGTCAATTAATCGTGGCTGGCCAATTTCGAAGGGTGGCGACTTCGACCGAATCGAGAAGAGCGAGGATGAGGAAGGCGCGAGAACCTAATTCAGCTGAATGCGGACCGACAAACCTCGAGTTCCTTTCTAATGTCCGACATCCCGTGAATTCGATTTGTCGGCTCGTTTGTCTTTGAGATACATTTCCCAGATATGCCATCTTGATAGCTTAACACCCTTCATGATAATGGTTGATGCTTGGAATTTTATCCTTATCGAGTAAGACATTTCATCATACTCTACGATTTTTTATATTTTTTTAAATGTTGTTTGCTGCTTCCTTTTTTTATTTACTTGCTGAAGGTCACATTCACCTTATAGTTATTAGTAACCACAAAAAGAATACAATATTATATACTTAAAATAAACAGTAGCTCACGAAAGTATTCGAACCCCCTTTAAAACGGAATAACTTTAAAATTGGATCAAACAACTTAAGTCTTTTTCAGAAGTTAGAAGGATTAGTTAACTAGACGATATGTCAAAATTGTTTTGAGAAAATTGCAATTGGTTGAAATTACGAAGGAAATAATAAAAGTTGTTTTCTACAACTTTTTACAAAATTTTTAAATTTTTAAAACATTTATGTCAAAATTTTTGTAAAAATTTTAAAAATATGTTTTGTACATCAGTACCAATTATGTACATGTTGAAAATTTCATTGAAATCGCTTAACGTTCTCACGACTTTCGATTTACAATTGCAATAAATCTAAAGAATCTTAAATCTTTCAATGCCTGTCACTTGCTTTTGCATCGATCGATTTCGATGAAATTTTCAACGTGTATATGTTACGGGCAATGTGTTTAACGTGGGCATTTTGTAAAATGATCGGGCATTCTGTAGCACATTGTGCAAAATGTCTGTAACAAGTTTCGGTCAATCTATAAAATGTCTGGTCATTATACAGAATGCCTAGAGAGTGGTGGTCAATGTATTGCAACGAACTAACAAGGAAATTAAAAAATGTTTTTCTTTATTGAGACAATATATCCCTTGAATTAGCAATGTTCAGAGCACAGTGTGTACAGGTCATCATCAATACTCTTCACTACTGCTAGGATGTTGTTGGGTTAGGTTAGGTTAGGTTTTAATTATTACTTTAATTATTATTTTAGACTACATCTGCTGGCCTTATGAGGTTACCAAGTTTAGATCGTAACAGGCAGAGTGCAAGCGATAATAAATAAAAATAAAAGAATGTTAACTATGAATTCAACACACTGCCCAACGAACTGTGGGCATTATATAAAATGTCCGAGCCATTTGTGAAATACTTGCCCATTATATACATTGCTCAAAAAATTGGGCACTTTACATAATGCCCCGGTCATTTTACGAAATGCCCACGTTAAACACATTGCCCGTGACATGTATGTATAACTGGTATAAATTTACAAATCTTATTTTAAAATTTTTTTATTACGGCCTCAGATAAAAAAGTTACCGAAACGATTTTCACTAATTTCTTCACGATTCTAACCAACATCTTTAAAATAACAGTAACATTTTCAACAATTTTATACACATTGTTAGTATTTGATTTAGCTCGTGTGTACTGTCGTACTGAGCCGACTGATAAAATTGACAAATGCTTGTTGCCTTTTAACTTTGTGAAATTTATTCTATGTAAGACTAAGTGCTTGCTTTGACTCGTAGATGGTTTCGATATGATGGTTTTATCTGTACTCCTGGTTTTTCGAGTGCTCGTCTTAGCCCTCGGAAGCGTTGGATTTGAAATACGCTGATTGGTGAATATTTTCTAATATTCCGGTGCGCTCTTAGCGGGATAATTCGGGAAATTCCTCCGGGTGACTCATTGGCTAGCGGACCGTTACAGACAAATGTACCCTTCGGAAACCCGTGGTTTATGGCATGTTCTTAAGCTATTGAACGCGAAAGGCACGAATGGCTAAAAACTCTAATTAAGTAATTCTACCGGCCTTCGCTAGGATGGACGTTAAAGCATAAAAATAATAAATTAAATCCTAAACTCAAAAACAGCCTGTTGGTGCGATCGTGCCATAAACCGTTACTAAGAAAACCTAACACAAATGATCTAGTAAATTAATTCTTTTTAAAAAACCACTTAGGTCCTTTGGTCCAATGTTAAAACTGTTCTTCTGTTTTAAAGAGTGTTTGTTTATTAATGAGAGTGACTGTACGTGATGCCCACAGATTAATGCTTCAATTGAGGCGTACTTTAACTGAAAAAAATCAGCATAGCTGGCCGAGACCGTGTCATTATTCTGTCTGTTTTATATTAAATACAAAAAAATGTTTACGAAATAAAAAACAAAACTTTTAATCTTCCTTTTTTATAAACTTTTCTATATTCAATTGTACAGTCGGTATGCGACATGTAAGCATTTTCAATACTATATTTTTTTCGTAAGAAAATGTATACATTGAGCATAATTTACTGCATAATGATGGATATGCGAAGGCGTATATATGTATATACAATCAAAGGGTTAATCACTAGCAACGCGTGTCACATATCTATGCCTGATGTGCAAGTATTAATTTGAAAGAAACTATGTGGAAAAAATTCGTAAATTCAATAAAAGCTACCTTAATCAATTAACAGTAGCATTTATTATAAAATAAAATAAAATTTTCTACAAATTCCCAGGATTTTTAAATATAAAACTGATTCAATAGCGTTTAGCGCAATAATTTCAAACAAGGTTTTAGTACCATTAGTGTCCGCTCATGGCCAAAAATGGCTGATTGTCCTTTAAGAAATAGCATGTGATGTAAAAATTTCATTATATTTGAATTTTATTTAATGACTAAAGGTTAAAATACTTCAAATAGTGTAAAATAGTATTATGATAGTATTATGATATTAAATATCCTATTTTACAAAAATTAACGATGGCTAACATATACATTATCGTTATTTCATACAGTATAGGCCGTAAATTGTGGTATAAATAGGGTGAGAGAGATATTCTATGGTTCGATATAAGACAAACATCAAAAGTAACAAAATTGCGTTAGAGGCATTTTTCCCAATAGAACGTATTTGAAAATCAATGGAGTACATCTAACTGATTTCTGACGTTATTGTCACTCAAACTGTATAATTATTACAGAAATGATTAATTCTTCGAAGAAATTGTTAAACACGAACATATAACTCAGTTACGATCTTTTTATGGTTATTTCATAAGCTACTTTAGCAAGACTTAAGAATAAAATGCATTTGAAGGTATTTATAACTTAGCATCAAATGATATATATGGTGAGACATGAAAAGCAGAACCTAACCTAAATATCTTTATTGGATTCAAAGATATAAAATATGGGTACATCAAAATTAGAATACTTTCGAAGGATGCACATCCCCATCATATTATCTTTTTAATGTCATTTTTTCGGTATTTTCAAGGTCATCAACTATTTTTTTTTTTTAAGTAAAACTGCATACTTTTTTCGTTGTATAATTATAGCTAACATCTAAACGAGTTAAATCATGTAACAAACAATATGACTTTCAAATGACCTTCAACCCAAAAAAACGGAATAAGTACAGTTCAATGTATAAGGTTCATTTGCTTTATTTCTGTTATGATAAATGTTCAAAATTATTCTCTTGAGCTATGATACATTTATTTAACCGTAAAGTAACAGAATGTACTGTTCTGTAATTAATTCCTGAAGGAATCGACGCCCATACCCTGATGATTCTTTTTTCATGTTCCCTACAGTGGTTGGTTGTTCATAATAAACAATCCATTTTCTGGGTCGAAGGTTATTTAAAGTTCATATTCTGTTACATGATTGAACTCGTTTAAATATCGGCTATAATTATACAAGAAAAGAAGGATGCAGATCCACTTAAAAAAATGTTGGTAACCTTAAAAATACCGAAAAAATGGCATAGAAAAGATAATATGATGGTGATGTGCATCCTTCTAAACCATTCTAATTCTGATGTACCCATATTTCATATCTTTAAATCCAATAAAGATATTCAGGTGTCCTGCTTCTCGTGGCTTCCCCTGTATAATGTTACTTTCCGGATACCTGTTAAACAAGAGGCTTTGTAGTGAACAAGGAAGTGCTATTTAATATGTCTGTTAACGCTCGTGGTCGGATCTCATTGAAATACCTATCGAGCCTTGTAGAAATTTCACGCGATGTGCCGACTAAATTGACTATCTATGTCTCGAAGGACCACTCTTAGAAATATAAGAGACTATGTAATTTATAATAACTCTTCTTCGACTATTTCTTAACGACTGTGTTCCCTTTACTAGTGACTATTTTTAATAATTCTCGAAGACATGTTTACGCGTGTTTTTTTAAAGCATCGGCAATGCGCCGATTGGTTGACAGTGGAAGGGAAATGGAAAACGAGGTGAGGAAAATGCGGATGTTTAATTGGTGGACGGAATTTGTGGAAAGGTAGAAGGAAGGATTCGGAGCGGGGGTGGTGAGCGACTTCTCACCTCTACGGGGAAAGGCCCGAGGTGACGTCAGCGTGGTACCGTTGAACGGGTCACCGTGGACGTCCGACTCTTGAATTCCCCAAACCTTATGACACGGTAATTGGTATTGAGAGAGAAAATTAATTTCGCTAATGCTAAGGTGGCGTACCATCTATTCAGGTACGGTTAAAACTCTACCTTTTTCAAAAATAGCGTCTATAGGCGACCGTATCATAAACTGGTTCTAACGAAGTCTTAACAATGTCAGCTATTGTTTTATTAAATGTAAACAGACAGCTTTATAAATACGTTTAGGTGAATATCCATGAATTTTACACTTGCATTTACATAAAAAATTAATATACCACTATGTAACCACGGCTATTTTTATTCGATACCGATTTAAATTGGTTGGATTAAATCGGTAACAAAGTATTATTCAATCGTTTATATTTGAAATATGAAATTAAATGAGATAATGAATAACAAAACAATGGTGGGTATCTTCGAGCATCAGGTTATTTCTAACCACAGTCGCCTTCAAGTAGGACAATCACGGTGTACACAGTGTAAAAAAAGTCACGATCATGGCTATAGGGGATGAATCTACACATCTGGATTGGTGGACATTTGTAAAAAAAGTGTTTGCAAAATTTGTTTATAACAATAAAAATTAATATTAACATTTTTTTACATCAGCGTGCTCTGCTCAACAAGAAGAGAAAAAGTTTGAAAGGAACCATATGCTGGAAACAAATAGTTTTTGAGATATACATTGATAAACTTTTGCCAAGATTCAATTATGTAGAGGCTACACGTTATTCCCATTTCCCAAAGAGGTTTGGAATCTTCTGGAAGATTTCTAAAGACAAAAAAGAAACCAAAAAAAAAAAAGAAATGAAATTGTGGAAATAGGTCTCCTAAAGAACCCCTACATAAATGACTTCGCTTATTTTGACCCTGCCTTCGAATCAGTAGATTCTTTGGGTTCTTTAAACCTTACTGTTCCTTTAATCGTCGTTTGTGTAGGAGCAGGTACAACACCATTCTGCCGAACGTCTGCTATGCGGCCAGATCCTATGGGGTGGTAGGTCCTAGTCTATACGTATAGCTCTACATAACTAAATCGTGGCAAAAATTTACCAACGTATATCTTGAAAACTATTTGTATGTAGCATATGGCTCCTTTTCGACTTCTTCTCTTCTTGTCGAGCAGAATATGTTGATGTAAAAAAATTTTAACATTAACGTTCATTGTTATAAACAAATTTTGTAGACACTGTTTTTTACAAATGTCCACCAATCCACATGTGTAGATACATCTCCTGAAACCATGACCATGACATTTTTTAATACCCTGTACAATTATACAATAACATGCTTATAAACTGGAGATATTTTGCAAAGTTCAGCCAACTCGATATCCAGTTGAATGTATAAATAGAATAGTTAGAATTTAGTCCAGCGTGGGTCGTAAATCATTGGTGCAAGTGGACTAAGAAAGATTCCATGACTCAAAATAAGATGAACATCAAGGATAACAAACTTGCGTTGGAGGCATTGTTTCCGAGAGGAACGTATTTGGAGATCGATCGAGTAATGCTTGCACTTGATTGATGACTGCCGATTGTACACGATACATTGTCATGAATTGTTTACTATCAATACTTATTTGTTAATTCGTTTTTGATGCTTGCAAACCAACGCAATGAACGTAATAAGTGGAAGTAATAAAGTGTCCGTTGTAATTTTCATTGAATTTAGTTTATGTTAGTGGAAATTTTATTCATAGTTATTAAGCATTCTCACGTACACACAGTTGTATTTATTGACAGAAATTATGGCGTACTACTTGCAGCGTATTCCATATTTTCCGTTCTTCAAATGCCAATAATTCTTTGTGTCAATTGTTGAAGATTTGTAATGTTTTCAGGATTTTCTTCACACGCCTTTACAGAGACATTGTATCGTGTATAAGAACAATTGCAGTAGCGGTTCATAGTAAAATCCATAACTCATAGTCATGAGTCAAATGCAAGTACATTTACTCCTAATCATATTCGGACACTATATAAATTTATTTTTCTAGCGATATATGTATATAGGATAGGGACCTCTATACTCATCAAAAGAGGAACAATAACAGCGAAGACATAAACCTTTCATTACTGTTGGTGCCAATAAGCGGTTTTGAAATTTTCTCGTACTCTTCTGTTACGGCTCTTTTATCGTAATTTAATCCTGAATTTTATCCTCTGCGTAATTTCGTTCTAATTATCGAAACAAACTTTAAATTTTTAAATCTTTGGTAACAATTTAATAAATTTAGCTATGCACGTTACATATTAAAATGTGTCGGATTGGAGGGTGTGAGATTCGATTCCCGCTTTGGTCCCTTAAATTTTTCCTCGACTCTTACATATATTTCGGTTAATTATAAAAGGATTGAATCGATGCTTCTTTGTTACGAAACACCATTTATTATACTTTAACATTATGTATTCTAGTTTAATATATTTTCGTGTATGACATTGTAACGCAAATTAATCAAAATCATACCCAATTATCCATATTATACAAATATTCATACACTTAGCGAAAATGAATATTTTGAATATTTGTAATATAATGTTCGTATTAGTAATATTCGTAATATTTTAAATATCATGAACATTTTTGCCTGTGTCGTGTTTAATGGTTATTTTATTAATGTCCGAATATTTTTCGGATCATAACTGCATATGTATTCATTCATTTTCGAATGAATTTTTCCCGAAAATGAAGCTTTCAACGCAATATTGTTATTCTTGATATTTGTCTTGTTTTAAGCCGTGGAATCTTTCTCATTCCTCTTATATCACGATTTATGGCACACGTTGTTTAATTGTGCAAACGTTCTATGTGTTAACTTGTGATTCAGCTATACCAGCTCGATATTTTATCGCAGACACATCGATAATTCGATTCTTGAGAAAGTCGCTGAAGGGGAATAGGGGTTGGACATCGATAATGGCGATTGCCTATGTATCGCGCAATTTATCAAACGTACACTTATCGATATGTCATATATTCGAAAAGGAAAAGACAGATAAACATACGACGATAGTAAATAGAAAAGGACTTTAAATATGACAAATCATCATGTTTTCCATGACTTGCAGTTGCTATATTTCCTTATACGAATTGCTTTTCATGTATTCACTGAACCAATTAAACGTAAATTTAATTTCTATCTTGTAACGAATGATATTATAAATCGACTCAATTACTTTGTACTTTTTTGGATTAGGGAAAGCGTTACTAAATATTCATTTTTCAATGTTATATCAATTTTTTTCAATATCTTGCTTTTCCTGTTATAGTAATAAAACTGAAATTCTTATATGTAAGAAATTACCATTTAATACCATAATTCTATTATTTATTTGGTGAAATTTTAATATCTTGCTTTTCCTGTTATACCAACAAAATTGAAATTTTTACATGTAAGAAAATAATATTAAGTACCATAATCTTATTATTATTTACTTTTCTTCGTTTGAAGTTCTTTATTAATATTAGTTAGAAAAATTCTGTTGTTATCAAACAATTAATTTTCTTATTTTATATAATAATTAATAAATCATAATATTGATTATTATGTTCTTTGCTATATCAAGAACACAAATTTTAATAAAGTCTTCTTTTTTTTTTTGTTAAAATCAGAATGCATAATTTTTATAGAATTTATTTAGAATCCTTTATTAATTTTACATGTTGCAAACAGAATTTGTAAAGGAGTACGAAAATTATATCGTTCAATTTCATCAGTCAAATTGGTTTCATCGACATTGGAGTAGTATTTCATTGCTAAAAGGTTTCTTTATGGTTGATGAAACCTTTTGACACGAATCGCTTCGAATATTTTCCCTGAAAAATTTGATCAAATCTTTTACATTCAATAGGGTAAATTTAATTAAAAGATACTAACGAACCATATACCTTCGCTTCGAGTATAAAAGCTTTTATTTTCATTTTCAATTTTATGGAATCTACGACAAAAGTGTATTCCAAGCGTGACACATTAATTAAGTTAATTGTGAACTCCCGCACAATTGTGTAATAAATAAATCTCTCTAATTTGCAATAATATTTATTCATGTATTGTACACATTTTACGAATACCAGAAGAAAGATGTTCATTAAAAAATTTCCAATATTTTCATGTATGAAGAGGAAAATTAAGCAAAAAAGCAAGTTTTTTCAATTACGTCATTGTAATGATAATCATAGAATATTTATAGAAGGATTCATAAATTACCGATTTTTATAATATTTTTAACCACTGAAATATTTGAACGCGTCCCACAGATTTTACAACAATTTTCTAGCTATCCCACAAATACTTTAAGGGAAGATTCCAGTCTACTATTTTCAAACGATTAATTTTTTTTCATTTCTATAATGTACGAAGAATAAATAGTTAAAAGGTAATTTTAGAATAAAAAATATCTAAAGTTAGAGGCTTTTCAGTTGCAGTTGTCATAGCCTACTTTCTTACATAGCAACACGTCTCACTTCACTAACGGTAGAGACTACATGTAGATATGCATGCTACTCGACCACTTTATTTTGTAATACAAGGGGAAATTCATTTATTTACCATTAATATATTAATAAACGCCCCAGTGATATGATGGAAGTATGTACTGTAAGAAATACGCAAAATAATAATGAAAGTTTCAATTCTTGCATGTATGGGTTTTGACTTCAAAACATACACAGTACAATGTATTCTTCGCTACTTACACCTTTAGCGATGGTTATTTATCACTACTGTAAATAGTGAATGCATTGGGAATTGCTGTTGGCTCCCAAACAAAATCGTTTGCTGAGAGTATGGATACGACGAGAGATTTGCCGCCACGGAAAAATAAGTTTCTATAATACATCATTACAATAAGGAATCGGCGAAAAAGAAAGCATAAGCACCGAAATGAGTTTCATGAAGAAACAAAAGGACTTATATACAGGCCTGGAATTGCAAAAAAGAAGAAAATATTGTTACAATTGGACTTTTCATCACGTAAAGCTTTAAACGCGTTTTTCTTGAAACACCGTTTATTAAAATAGTGGGACAAATATTTCAAGGACTAATGGATGAATATAGATTAAACATTTTTTTAAATTAAAGAATATAGTTTTCTGCAATGAGTGAATCTATATCTTGAGTGTTTTCGAAGTTACTAATTTTTAAGGGAAGTAGAAGAGTGAAAAAAATAGGTAAAAAATAATTTTTAATTTCGAAGTGATAGAAAATACTAAAAAAGAAGTTTCTTTTTACTTTTATACGTTCACTGCATAGAAAATTTCATACTGTTTAAAATTATGTTTCATTTCTTTCTTTCAAAATTATAATAGGGTGACTGTCGTCCCATCGATTAAAGAAAATTTTTTCGAACACAGCTATTAAAAACGGTACAGATGCTCTTATTGTTTGAATGAAAAAAAAAAAAATCATACTACTTTTTATATCTTCAAAAGATGTACAACTGCGGACAATAGTTTCCGAGCGACAGCGTTTTTCGTGATTGATTCAATTTTATATATTTCTTTAGGAGTTATGAAAAACAAAGAGTAAATACGTATAACAGAGAATTTAATAATTTATAAGGATTGCATTACAGAAAGTTTCTAAAAAATATATTTGCTATTTTATATTTAATTTGTATATTGGAACAAAATATAGCGCGACAAACGTTTTCAAATGATTTAAATAAAATAAAATATATTCCTTACTATCAATAACAGTTCAACATCTTTTTGACATACTGTTATATTTTTTTAGATGTGATTCTGATAAACGATTCCAATTTCGGTGTAATTCTGCAAACAAATCGTCTGCATTTAAATATTTTCGACTTTTCATCGACCGTTCCACTTCATGCCATAGATTTTCTATGGCGTTTAAGGTCTAGTGATTATGCACAGCAATCGAAAACATTGATCTTTTTATGTTTCAACCATACTTTAATTATTTTACTCGTGTGTTTGAGAGCATTGCCATGCTGAAATATTCAATTCTATGGTATGTGTTCAGTAGCAACATTGTACTTTCTAAAACGTCTTGATACTCTAATTGATCTATTTTACTATTAGCAAAGAGGAGCAATACCATTACATTTTCGCCGCCAAATTTGACGGTATCTTTCGTGTATTTGAATCGTTCAAAAACTCTTGCCACGCCATACTTTGTTCAAATATGTACGAGTTAAATATGAAATAACAAATATGTTTTTTAGAAACTTGCTTTGGTGTAATTCTTGTTGATCATTAAATTCTCCGTTGTTGTGTGTAATTACTTCACAGAAATATATAAGATTGAATCAAACACGAAAAGCACGGTCCCTCGAAAACTTTTGTCCATAGTTATATAAGAAAATACTGCAAACCGTAGAACGTTATCTTGTATAACGTGTTCTAAAAAAAATGCTAAAGGATCACCTTTCTTTTGCATTCCTAGAATTTCTCTTTCAATTTACTATAACCGTAGGTTACTATCTGGTATAGTTCATTCTAAAAGAAATTCTAAAGAATCTCTTTCTTTAGCTATTCCTAGAATCTCTCCCTCTCTCTTTCTTTCCCTCTCTTCCTCTTTCACCTTCTTTAAATTACACTAGGTTTAAATGTAGTTCGTGTATCTTTACGTTTTATCGTTCACACATATCAGCAGCCGATCGTGTCAACCGCGTGCCTATTATCCTATTTCCACGATAAGCGTTAGAATGGAAAGGGGTCCTGGAGTCCGATAATGACGGTCATGTATCGCACGATTTATCAAGCACAGGCTTATCGATGTGTTGCGTACTTGAGAAGGAAAAGGGGGGTGGCTATGGTGACATTGTCGGCGGTCGCGGATGTGACAAATTGTCAGTCCACGAGAAGGGTGAGTTCTAGACACATCGCTATACGCCTACATCTGTTTCTCTGCTAATACCTTGTATAACTCTTATGGTCTTGTTTTCGGGGGGAAGCTGTGTTGTCTACTGGAGCATCGCAAGGGGCAAACTATTTGAGAGGAATGGAACGAGAAAGAAAAGAAAGAAAGAGTCATATAATATATTTATTTTATATATATATATATATAAGTAGCGTTCTTTCATGTAACGTTACAGGACACCTACAATGATGCGTACACAACCTACTACTTCACCCTTGCTTTAGACTCTTTTTCTTAGTTTTGTGATAAATTACACCTTTATACGAGTTGCTGGATAATTCTAATTAGCTTAATAAGGTTGTCGTGTTAGATAATTTACTTTTTATTTCTAACTTATCTGTCTATTTGCGTGACAAAATGTGTCATCATACATTCTCATACATATAGTAATAAATTTTTCGTTCTTGATGTGATTGCAGAATTTAATTCTTAATTATATATGGAAATATCAGATATTTATAGGATGTCCAAAAAAGTCGAGACGAATTATGTATATACTAGTATTAATGAGGCCAAGAAGATGAAAGAATTTATATAAAATTATATTTGAAGATGTTTTATTGAAAAGTTATAAGCTTCAGGAGATTTACGGATAAAATTGTTTCTAAAAACTGTTATACAGAATCGCAGATGGATAGCAATAATACTGTAATAAGTAGTAGGAATATTTGAAAGAGTTTGACGAATCGAAGTCTGTATTTTTATAAAAGGAAAAAATTTCAAACATTTATTCTAATCGCCATAACAATTGATAAAAATGTTCGAACACGTAGAACTTTTAAATGAAGTATTTTCAGATATAACTTTATATGAATTTTTTCTATCTACTTGGCCTGAGTAACACATAATACTTTGATCCCAAAATTTTCGGACGCCCTGTGTGTACAATTTTTTTGATATTAGTTTTAATAACTTTTAATGGGTATTGAAATGTATTAAAAAAAATGCAAATCATTCGATACAAATATTTATAATATTTAGAAGATAGATAATATTTGCAAATTTATTATACTACTTGAAAAATAATTTTTATAACATTTCATAGTTTTAAAGAAAACTTGAAAACGATAATAGAAGCTGAGTAAATTGGTAAGAGATATACTTTTTGAAATTAATTTGTTAAAAAATAATTTACTTTATACATGAAGTATTAAAACTTTATTGCATAAAATTTGATACAAATTTCCGATATGATATGCTTGTATTTTTAGTATTTAATACATTGAGCATTCTAATATATTAAACAAAAAATAGTATTTAAAGCTTTTGTATTATTATACAAATAATTAATATCAGCATAGATAAATTTCTATGTATTTGAATATACGATCAAAGTATCGCAACTTACTGTAAGTAATTGTAATTCTAGTTTGTCAATCGTAAAGCAAGTTTATTCAACCGGTTTTTGTATTGAAGTAAACGTACCCTTTATACTATTCTTATAATTACAGCCCCTATTATCCTACAACACATAAGGACAAAAAGATTTTTAATTGTAAATTATATAACAATTCCAAGTGTTCTTTTGCCTCATTATTAGTAAGTTTATCTACATTTAGAATTTTGTCCTATTTTTTTATACATAATAATAAACATTATGCAATAAAATTGTTTTTTGTCTTAAATATGAATGCAATGAAAATGAAGAAGTTTTACTCACAAAACGAATACAAAGTATCCGTCATATTTTACAGTTTAACAATTTATAAATTAAACTCATCTGTAGTATAACTTTCTCTTTAACGCTGAACGTCAATAAGATTCTATACTGGCAAAGCAACAGAAATTAATAGAGTAACTACCTCGTACATTTCATAACATATGACAATAGAAAGTTACATAATCAAACATATTGCTCGTTAACCTAACTCAAACCTACCGTGAGCTTAAAAGTTTCTCCCCATTAAAGTAATTCGAAGCTAACTACTAAGAAAGTTCCTGATGCGTTTCGAGTATCCCAAACTTCACGTTCCCCAATTCTCACGTCTTCAACTTCTGGGCATGTAGCTTTGACGGGTATCTTTCAATATTTCCTGACGAGCTTGTGTGCCTGGCGTTTTCATTCAAGCTTGTTAGTGGAACATTCTTCTCCCTTCCCGTGGCAGCCAGTGTCAAAATCTTCAGGGAAAGTAAGTATTTGAAGAAATTAGCGAATGAGAAAGAGTCAGTGAGTGAATGCACGAATGAGTATGTGTGAGTAAAGTAAGTGTGTGAATGAATCAGTGAGTCAGTGAGTGAATGAGTGAATCAATAAATCACCGAGCAAGTGTGTGACTAAATAAGTCAGCAACTGACTGTGTGAGTTAGTGAGTTACTGAGTTTGCGAACGAGTCAAATGAGTGATTAAATGAGCGAGTGAGTGACTAAGCGAGTCAGCAACTGACTAACTGAGTGAGTATGTGAATAAGTTAGTGAGTATCTGAGTGATTCAGTGAGCGAGTGTGTGAGTGAGTGAATGAGTAACTGAACGAGTCAGCAACTGTCTGTGTGAGTGAATGAGGAAGTAAGGAAGTGAGTGATCGAGAGAACGAGAGAGAAAAAAGGGAAAAAGAAGGAGAGAGAATCCACTTACTGGAGGCGATGCAGTCTGCACGAGCATCCCCTTGAAGAGAGCACGACTTGCGTGCCCTATCTAACTCTAGGCCGCTCGAGGCTGGTCCTGTCCTCGAAGGAGGGAGAAGAAGAAAAGGGCGAAAAATAGGGAGAACGAGAGTGGTTGATAGCGGCGAGCATGCTGGTCGAGGCTGGGGGCTCCGTAACAAACGCGGATCGTGTAAGGGGTCGAGCGGATAAAACGAGATCGTGTCTCAGGGCTAGATGTGAGGGTGGAAAACAGAGGATGAAAGAAATTGGTACATCGGTCGGGAGGAACGAGTCCATCGGACCACAGGCTTTTGCTTCGGTTTGCAAACTTTTCCTTCCTTTGCATCTGAGAAACGTGAAACGAAGCAAATTTAAAGATAGTATAACGACCGTCTATAATTACTTCTGTGAACAGCCAATTAGACGTACGATTTCGTAGAAGAATTTTATTGGGAAAGTATATTTCTAGTTTTCTTCGTCTCTTTCCAAGAACACAGCGTATTACAGTTTTAACGAGGTTATCTGACACCTACACATATTTTATGTATCTAGAGGAACACGAAAATAATAGGATCTCCGTATGATTGAAAGAATTCCAACAAAATACAACGAGTAAAATATAAGTGAGTAGAAAACAACGTAAAATACGAATTCTACAACAATGAAGGAAATTGCTTTTTTCAGTTTACACGTATTATAATTACGAGCGCTCAGAAGGTGCATCCTCCAATTCATGAAAGAAGGGGTAGAAAAAAAAGTGGAAAAAGTGGAAAAGGGGTTGGAAAAAGAAAAAAGAGAAAGGGGAACTCAAGTGAGATTTTCAGATAAAAGCCAGCGTTTGAGTGGTTGCTCACGGTATTGTTGCCCTTTGCCCTCCGTGTTCATCGATGAGACAGTAGGGATTGTCTTCCTTCGAAAGCCGAAGGAACACTTTGCGGCACGAACCGGAAGTACGGTCGTTTGACACTTCCTAAGCGTTCATTTCGTGATTTATTTAAATTGTTCATTTAATGCTGTTTTAATGGAACGAATACTAAACATTGAATTCATATTCAAATGAATTATTTATACTTTAGAATACAAACAATAGACTAATTTAGGAATTCCTAACCTAAATTGAGTATGCTAAAATATTAAAAAATAAGATATTTGATTAAATTTATTGTTTAAATCAACGGTTTATACTTTAGGATACTAACAATAAACTAATTTGAGAATTCCTGACTTAGATTGGATATCCTAAAGTATTAAAATATTTTTATGTATAGTATTTTATATTTATTTTACATTATAATTTATATTTGTTACTTACATAGAAATATATTGTAATATTTATATAGAAATATAAATAACAAATATAATATAATTTAAACAGCAGTATCATTCTAATTTACGTTTCCTATAATAGTACTAGAATTATGCAACAATAAAACTTATTTCTTCATATTGGTATGAGATCTCGGCAAGATTTTGCCATAATTCATTGTTTGTTATGTTTTTTTTTCTCGAATCGTATAATCGATTTTCATGCATTTCTATTTGAAAGTTCGAAACACTAAAAAATGTTTAAGTGGAGCTAATATTATGCACCGTACCTTAATAATAAAATAATGAAATTGATGCTGACTGAGTACATTTTGAAACCATGTGAAAAATCGAATGATTTCGTATCGTAACACGTTCTGTCTGATCTTCGAACGTATCCCGCCACCACTTTATTCTTCTTCCATTCTTACTCCACGACCCCTTAGAATTGTCCCTGCCTTATGAATAAAGTAAGAAGTTTCGTCGCGCATATATGTTACCCTCTCGAGCATCATCTACCATCCGACCATTTTGGGCGGCAGCGACATCCTATTCCTTTTCCTTACGCTATTCCAGACGCGAAGCGTAACATTACGATGTGTACCATATTGCGTTATGGGTATCAAGTCGCACATAAAAAGGTATTAACGCTTCCTCCATATGCTGTGCTCCGGTGGTTAAATTTATTCGAGTAGATAGTGGAAGACAATGATGGTGAAACGAGTATCTTAGGGTTGGTTTAGTTGATTTAGATCGCATAAGTAAACTTATTATTCTTCAGTTCCGTTGAGAAAAAGAAAATTGATATTTAATGGTCGATTTTGTATTTGGTTAGTGTCCCTTTAAGAAGATACACAGTTTCACGAGGTGCCTGAAAATAGGTAAAATTTGTGAATTTTTTTCGTATGTAAGTACTGAATGAAGAGTTTTGATTTTCTGGAAGAAATAAATGTAACTTTTAGCTTTCTTCTTAAATTTCTGCAAAGTGAAAATGTTAAAAAATGGAGGAGTTATTGCGAAATATCTTCTGCTATCGTATTAAATTAAATATCTAGTTGTCCTGATTACCGGCAAAATTTGGAATGTGTGAAATAAAAAATTCATTCTGAAATGAATAAAAGTGCAATGCCTAAAATATAGCCTACAATTTTTTTAGATATTTTAGTTAGTTAATTCTTTAGAAACATTTAAAGCTGAGTTATTTTCTCTTCAAACTGCTACCATTTCTATAATAATTATAATTTTTGAGCAAGCCTTTGTTACGTGGCAGATAATACATTTTTATTTATAAATCGCAAAGAATTTTTTTATTCAGCACCGATATCGATTTGTAATCAACGTTATAGCAAAAACTATTTCAAAAAAACTTCTTCATTTTGTAATATTTTTACTTTTCTAAAATTGTAGAAAAAAGTCGAAAGTTGCGTTTATGTTTTTTTGAGAATTGATACTCTCCATTTTTCTTTTCTTTTTTTTTAAATATTTACCTAAGAAACAAATTCCCAAACTACACATATTTTCAGGCGTCTCAGAGCGATAAACAGGCAATTGTTCGTCCCTAAAAGGAATGTTTAGAGTGGATTAGAGCGTGAATAGCAAAAACATAACTCATCGTGAAAAGTCTATAAATAACATTTTTATTCTAATGAAAGAATAATCTGCGTTTTAGATTAGTAAAAAGATACATAGTGCAATATAATGATAGAGTTACAGTTTTCTTAAGATATCATGTATATATTCTTCGATCAAATATTAATAACTATAATGTATAAATATAAAAATATGTAATCGTATAATGGAACAATTAGTATAACGTATTTGTAGTACAATGAAATCTGCCTGTTATGATCACTTTGAGACTTGCTAGATAAGAATTAACCAGCTGATAACATTACACAGATGATAAAAGATGTTCATTATTGAACTCAATCTATTAGAAACAATTATGACATTTGTATAATTTACTCGTTATTTATTGGGTCTCATCGAGTAAAGCAAATCTTGTAGCTCGAATTTTGATCTGCGATTCACTTAGAAAGTTTGAGAAAAGCGATCCACTTCTCAAGCAAATGGCAACGTGAGATGAAAAATGGATTATCTATGATAATACGAAATATAAAAGATTATGGGAACACCGCGACAAACCACCACAAACCATTTCAAAAGCAAGACTTTATCCAAGAAAGATCATGCTCTTAATTTGATGGGATTGTAAAGGCGTGTTGTTCTATGAACTGCTGCCAAGCAATACAACGATCAATACAGATGTATACTGTAATCAGCTGGACAAATTGTCTACAACCATTCAAGAAAAACGTCCAAAATTGATAAATCGTAAACAAGACGTCTTCTGCCATAGCAATGCCAAATCACACACTTTGCAGACATAGCAAAAGTTACAGGAGCTAGGGGGGGATGTTTTATCACATCCTTCATATTCACCAAATTTTACCACAACGGACTACCACTCGTTTCGGTCTTTAAAAAATTCTTTAAGAAGAAAGTGTTTCAATTCTGAAGGTACAATTAAACAGCACTTATATCCCTTTTTTCTTGTGGGGAATATTTATAAATGTGGAATTATGAAACTATCCAAAAGATGGGAATAGATTATAAATCAAAATGGACAATATTATTGAATAAAGATATTGTCTTTTATTTAAAAAAATCGCCTTTTACATTCGATAGAAACGTAACTGTCTCTCACTCGTTTTCGGTTGAGTATCCAATTTTTGAAATTCAGTTTATGTTTCGCACTAATTATTTATTCTGTTGTTTTATTAGAATTTTCTTCGTTTTCTTCTTCATTTTTTTCTACCATGTACGAACGGAATACTAAGTAGCTGGATTTAACATGCATAATTTCTTATTATTATATATGCAAAAAATATAAAATCTTTATTGAAAAATTGTGTTTCATCCAAGATTATAAACATTTATATAGTAAAATAAAAAAATAAGAAAAGGCGATAATTTTTGTATATCTTTATAAAATTCTGTGAGACGTTAGGGGGCTAATCATTTCTCTGAGTTTTATAAATAACAGACTATTTTCAGGAATTTGTTTTTGTCGAAATTAATTCCTTTTCTTAACAGTATTTAATGCCCTCAGAAAATTTCTTCAACTACTTTTTCTAAGAATTTCATAAAAGATATTAATTATTGTAGTTATAATAGTAATTAGCGTGAGAAGCCCCCAAAAATTTAGAGAAACAGGACGGACGTGTAAATTCCCATTGCAAATTCCGAAATGAAAGGTTATATGACTTTCTTAAATTATGAAATAGTAGCTTCAGCTGCAAAAAATGTGGAAAATCAATAAAAAAAAAATCAGCATTTTTTGACATTATGTATAAACTAATTATTCAATCGAAAATTTTATACATGCAACCCAACAAGATGTTATTAAGAACTATCACCTTAAATTTGAAACAAATCGAATAAAAATTCACTGAATTATTGATGCACCCAGCTTAAAACAGTTAGTTTCGAGAAAAACGCGTCTAAACTTTTGCAACAAGTTATTTATGATATAACTTTAACATTTTTTATCTTTCTTTTCAACTTAAAGCCCACCTAAACATCTCCTCAATAATTCTTTCTTGCTCAAATTTTCATAAAGGAGTGTGATGACAACAATTACGTTTTCTAATACATTTCTGTGATTATAATTATTTAAGTTACGAGTCAATCTTAGCCACTACGCTGCATCATTAAAGCTTCTATAACTTATTCATTTTTGTGAATTTTACTTTAATATTTTAAGAATTCATTCTAGAAATCATAAGCATGAGAAAAGTGACAAAAAGGAAATTCCTTTTTTCTCAATCCGACACAGCGATTTCCCCTTTTAAAGTGACCAAAATAAAAATTTAAAAAAAGGACACTGGGTCCAAGTAGACTCAGGTACCGTTCACCGAGGGTTAAAAAAGTTCAACAAATAAAAATTAAGCATCTAATTCATTTATAAATTTCCATATATCTCCGTAGCTGGATTTTAATTCAACAATGTTTGGATATCAAATGAAAGTTCGACACAGAATATCGAATATTTCAGGATATGTTGCAGGCTTTTAACAAAAATGCTCTCGTGGTTAGGTTAGCCTAGTCGTCGAGGAGCTTTTTATCAAGCGTAAAGAAAAACCGCGGACGTGATCGAGCAAAGGCGAATCAAGAGCATGGAGGGAGGTTACGCTCCCTTAGATTTTCTTGTGTGGTGCAGCCCCAAAGCATCGACTACCCCTGCCATGCAATACTGGACCAGCAGGGTGGTCGCAGTAACGACGCGTCGTCAGTTAATCAAGCCATTTCGTTCCGACGAGACCCGAATGAGGATACGGTTTGAACGACCATCGATTTTCTTCTTACTATTCTCTTGTGGAAATCCCTTTGCGACGCCAATCTCAATCTCTGGGGTGCGGGTTCTTTTTCCCTTGAACCCCGTGGCTTTGGAATTGGCTAGAAAAACTACCCTTTAACGACTTGTGCCAAGTTCACATGTGTCTGGTTACTTGCAAGTGAGAAGTAATTATACCATGAGACGTTTTGGCGTTGAAATAAACATCAGAATTATTAGACTGGCTTTTATACAGTGAATAACTCGAAACTCAATACCTCGAAAACCTCCATAAGATGAAAATTTTCTTCATCCTCTTCCGCTTCGTTGTAAAAGCCTTTACAACCCGAAATAAAACTTTTGTTAATTCGAATTATTTATCACATGCTTAATATGTATTTTACCTCTACAACTCGAATTCAAAAAATCTTCTAGCTCCAGGAATCGAAGTTTACTTTTATATATTAGTCAAACGATTCAATAGGATTAACGGTTTTACGATCGTTAATTGTTTATTTCTTTATAGAAATAGATAGTGCATGTATTTTGGTTACAATCGCCGTTCGCTTCTTATTTCTTTCTCTGGATTATATGTAACAAAATGAATTGTAAACGCTATTAATTTACAGTACATTAAAAGACTAACACAAAGCACAATCACAAATTTTTTCAATAATAAAGAGTAGTATTTCTAACATTACATTTTTCTTATAATTATATTTATATATGTAGGTATATGTAGAGTACATAAATTGTATATTCGGTTATAGGAATACGATAAACAATTGACCTTCGAAACTTGAAATTATCTTTCTTTGCACCTTCACAAGTCGTAACTGTCGTACAAAATCTCTATAAGTCGAATTTTCATTTGTTAAACTTCTCTCGCTCGAAAACTCCATAAGCCGAAACCTTTAGAACTCACAGATTTTTGCTGTTCCCTTGAAGTTCGAGTTATCGAGGTTCTACTCTATTATTTTCTTTTTCCTTTTTTTGGTTTATGTTGAAATTCAATTCCTAGTATGCAGGATGTATCTATAATAATAACTGGGCCGAACTGTAACTTTGTATTTTTTGCAGATAGAAAAAAATTTTAAAGGAAAATTTTGCACTGTTTACCAAGCTGAAATCAAGCAGTGCGAGTTTTTACAACTACTACACTTGTTTTTTACATGGAACCTTACAAAATTTGTTTGCATTAATGGATTCCTCGTGCGATTATGAACAAAAAATTATTAGCATAAAATCATAAAAAGCTCTATATGTTAGGGCTTCATTGGCACGGTTTATGACACGACCGTAACGAACGGCTATTTTTAAGTTGTAGAATTTAGAATTCCATTCACACGTGCCGTCGTCGATCCTGTTGAAGCAAACCAATTAGTTTGTTATATTTTTAAAAAAGTTATGCCTCCCTGCGCTCAATAGCTTAAAGATATGTCATAAACCATGAACTTCCAAAAGGTACATCTACAAGCTCTAACGGTCCTTTAACGCCAAAGAGTTAGTCAGAAGAAATTCCCTGATTGTTATTAACTTTCGCCCCTTTTGCGTGACCATTTTCCACTCTTCTAGAAAAATCGTGCTAAGGACGCACTAAAAGGGCGTGGGCAGCACGGCTAGATGCGTTGGTTGGTAAATGATTTTCCAAATTATCTGTCAATCTTTCTTTTTTTAAAAGCTTGTCTTTCGTCGGAAATGTCTCGAACACGCTCGAGATGCCGAAGTACAAGATCAGTTCATCTAGTAGCCTTGAACAGTCAGCTTAGAAACCTTGAAGAATTAGTTTACTTACAATCAATCAAAGGACGTGGCTCACACATCTTAGAAAAGTCTATCGTAACGCGGTCAATAGCTAGTTTTCGTTCCCTGACACATAAGGGTGGTCCTCCGAGGAATTTGTTAAATAAAGTCGGTACACCACGTACAAACGCAACAAGGCTCGACTGTTAACAATCACGTTAATAACCACGACCATTAACACTATATATTTCGAAATATAAATAATTTTCTTTTAACGTCTGCAATAAATATTCAAAACGTATTTATATATATATATTTACAAGCACACGTTCTCAAGTGTCACTCACCAATATAGGATGAAATTTACGTATGATGCAGATTTTAAAAAAATTGACACTTTGTTTTTTTAATCGACCACAGTTCATGTTGGAAAGACTCGCCTATGAATTCGCCTACATAATTAATGTAAAAATAAAATCCACCTGTTCAAATAATATACTGCAGTTCTTAGCTTTTTGTTAATTTTGCATGCAAGATTTTAATTCGCATTCATGTGAACTTGTGTACATTTATATATAATTATAGTAAATTTCACTTTTAAGATTTTATTATAAAAATGTTATAAATTAAATTAATTCATGAAAATTAAAATGCAACGCCCTATATATTATTACATATTTAATGTAATACGAGTAAATTCTATTTGAAACATTCTTTCGACTAACAAATACTGTTGATGATCGGGTGTAAAAATTAAAATGCAACATCTTGTATTTAATACAATAACACTTCTGTTGAATACCTTACTGAGTATACATGCAAAATTTTGCTTTCAAATAATGACTATCTCGCTCATAATAAAATTGCAATACATTAAATTAAAATGAAATTACCCGTTATTTAGGGTATTAAAATAAAAAGCACCAATCAAGAATTATACTATCCAGAAGAAATGAAACAAGCTGTGATGAAACTTAAATTTAAAGAAATAACTATTAACTATATCTATACTATTACTATATACTATATATAATATAACTTATAACTATAACATTTAAATCTGAAGAAATGACTACACGTCAAGTTGCAGAAATATACGATGTACCTTGCACAACTCTATAAAGGAGTAAGGATTGTCAATTGACCTCATTGTCGTTGAATTCTATTGCCTTATGTTGATTCCAAACATTTTATTATGAAAATGTCAGTTTCTTTGATCCAAATTCACCTAACCAGGTGAATTTGCTATTTTTCATCTTTCCGTTTTTTGTTTGCAGAAAAAAGGTTCTTAAGTTTATTTTTATTCTTCATCGTTAATATTCAAGTCAAATAGGTACCAGATACGAATTTATACTAAAAGATTAGTTTTTTAACATCCGATTATTATTATTTTTTTAAATAATATGTTGAATTAATATAAATTTATGCAATCCCAATTTCTAGGTGTTGCAATTCTTTTGATCAGCCAACAAATTTTTGTTCACTGTGTAACCGTCGCACAATTAAACTTCATGCCGAAAATTCATTTACTTCCGAGTGCTCGCTAGATTTCGCTGTGCATTTCGTGACGAGTTTAGAAAGTTGTGCTTTCGCAATTTGTGTGGCGCCCAGTTGTTAGTGGCGTTATTTGCTAAGCACTGGTTGAAGAGTGTTTTTGTCGTGCACTGCAAATTGCACAATAAAGTATATTATGCCGATCTCGACAGCCAAAGCGTGAACATCATTGTATCGTTTATCAATTTGATGGCATCGTGCAACTACGCTTGTAAAGGGTAAAACAACACCGTAAGAAGTTTTGTCGATCGATTTGATCGAATGATATGGTATATTGTCCTCTGCAGAATTTGTTTCACACGTATGACACATATTAATACACTACACACAAAAAATAAATATAGCAACACTTGGAAATTAGGGTTGCACAAATCTATATTAAAACAACACATTAATTATATCTCGGTAACTATGATACATTTTTAAACGAAATTTTTTGTAATTTTTCCCTCTCAATACTTCCAACAATATATGTAAATTTCAGATTTATGCGATTTTATTTTTAACGAAGGATAAAATTGTACATTTAGTAGAAAATATTCTCAAATGAATACAAGCAATTGGTAAAGCTAAAAAACTAAATATAAAATACTGAAGAAACATAAATAGAATAAAATATGAAAAAAATGTCCACTCAATTCTGTCCATAGCGTTGTCTTTATATTTATCTTATAACTAATTTTATGAAATGGTAAAAATCTTAATGATGTTATGTGTCGTAAACTATGATAAAAAGTAAAAAAAAGAACCAAGGAGAAGTTAATTAGGTAAAATCACTGAATTGCAATCATTTTGCGTATTAGCAAAAATATGCCTGACTGTATGTATGTATTCACTTTCAGTTTCATGGTTATGAAAGAAACTTAGTTTACAACTGACTATTGCATTACTGTCGTAATCATTCACGCTTCGTTATGTCTCGTCACTCACATATTCGTAACATGCTTACACGTATAACTGTCAATTAAAATAAATCTTCAAATACTACAATTACTATTTTCAAAACTGTTTCCTTGAAATGTACCCAACTCTGTTTAGTAGATTTCTTACGGTTTATGTTAACCTCTTCAAGGACATTGACACATACATACATACATATGTATACGTTTAGTTTTTTTGTGAAAATACCAATATCTGTGATAGAAAAAGTATAAAAATATAGTGAATATAATCCCCTGGCAGAAAAGCAGTTCGACAAAATAATTAAAATATAAATATAAATTCATGTATTATTTTTCCGTTTCAAAATCAAACTTTTCGTTTTTAAAAGTTCCATTGTAAAAGTTTGCTACAATCGATGATATCGATACTATAAAAAAATGCTTGGAGTGCAACTACATTAACCATTTGATCATTTTTTTTTCTCGATCCTTAAAATTAAACGTCTTTAACGTATTTCTAACATAATAAATATTCTCAACAACTTATAATGATACAACGACAAAATATTTGGAAGTTCTGTAGAATTTTGTGGTCAGTTAGAAGCATAGATGAGCACTTTCCGCTTTGAAGATGGTCAATGACTACTTGATCTTAAGGACAGCTCGTTCAGCGGTCAGCGGTCATACGCAAAGTGTGCGAGATACGCCTATATCGGGTTCCATTGTCATTGAAATTGTCTGGCTGGTCTGGGAACAGAGGAAGGAAGGAAGGAAGGAAGGAAAGGACTTGCAGAATTTCCGATGGTGAGATGGAGAGGCAGAGAAAAAGAGAAACGAGGAGGGGCGTCCATAGGGACGACTGCAACCCTCGTAATCCCGCGACTGAAAGCCTCGTTTAATATTTATGATTTATTTCGGTTTAATTCGACGTGCAAACGGGAGGACGCATTTATATTCAGAGATGTTTGCGTGTTAGATCACTAGACGATCTCGACGTTTGGCAGGTAGAGTGCGAAAACAGGATTTAGAGAACTATAGAAAGTTTTAACGAATTTGAAATTTTCTTCTAGATATATTACTGAAGTAATAGAAAAATATAAATAAAAAAGTTGCTCAACATTATGCCGTCCAGTGGCACCACATTGGATATCGTATGCAAAACTATCGAACAAATGCCGATGATACCATCTTGGGGTCATGTAAAAATAGTTTTACCATTATAATGAAAAAGCTTCCACTTATTTATACATATTTTCGCAATTTCGTGTAAATCGGGTGACAGAATCAAGCAAGAGTTATTGAAATTTTAATACGAAATAATGTAATTACGGTAGGTAACAGAAGAGCACGGACACAATATCTCCGTAAATATAATTTTCTTTTTAAAAAATATTTTATACAGATCGGAAATATGTTAAATTTACTATTACGCTGTTGTCCAGTAATGTATCCAGTATCCTCCATTAGACATTATTGCCTAGCAATGTCTATCATGTTTTTTACTAACTTTTTAGCATATGAGACAGGTAGCAACCTCTATATTGTCTGAATTTGTCGAACAAAAGTTTTCAGTGTCAGAATACGTTTTTCTCGTAACTTATGTTTTATAATGGACCACATATTTTCTATTGGATTTGTATAAGGTGATTGCGATCAGTGCAATCCAACACTTTAATGTCATTTTCCTCCTTTCATACGTTACAAACATGACTTCAATGTTCTGAATTATTATCCTCTTGAAGTATCCAATTGTTGTTTTGATTGAACCACCGCTTTACGGATGTTAGGAGTCCTCTTTCATAAAGTTTGATTATTTTGGGAGAATTCAAATTGTTTGTAAAAATGGACAAATTCTCAAAACCGCGTGCCTTAAAGCAGCCACAAAAACATGCATTTTCTTTGGATGTTTTACAGTTATTCGAATTACCGGTGTGTCAAAAATAGACCAAACATGTCTTACAGGAGAGCAAATCTAAAAAGAAGACTGGTTGGTAAACACAACATCAAGCCAATCACGATCAATATTGCCATAAACCCATACAAGCCGCTTTTCAACATTCTTCTTTGAAAGCAAAGATTTCAATATCGTACTTCGCCATATGACATTATTTTCTTTTAATCGACGTCTTAGTGTCATTATACTTAAATTTATCCCCTTTTTCGCCGAAACTGCTTATCCTTTACGCAAAGAAAGGTTCGGATTTTTCAAAACAGGCTCAAAACCGCTTTATCGTCTTTGACTGTTGTCACTCGCGTTGATCTTCGATTTAAAAAATCATCGACATTTTTGATCGCTTTATAACATCGTATGTTAACACACCACTTGGTGAAAAATACGGGAGACTTGTCCAAGTATTTAGCTGTACATCTCACAGACATCTTTGTTTCATTTGGATGCAAACATGAGAACACTGCTTCAAATCTTTCTGTATACGCTGCACTTATCTCGAAAACTTCTATATAATTCAGTGACCCGAATGAAACTAACAGCTTCTGAACAGAAGCGTAATGGGGAAAACTGTATGTGTTTAGATTGTCACAACCTCTCCTACTTTAAGCATCAATTTTTTGAAATAACGCTTCCACGTTCTTAAGTGAAAAGAGCCGGTAATAAGTCATAAAATCTACGCGAGATATACCGGCGTCAGAGAAAAGATTTTTCTATCCCACGTGCAGACGTCAAAGTGTTAACACAAAATAATTATAATATAGCCAGTATGGAACGTGCTAAATGTAACCATATAACATGGTACAATACAATAAAAAGAGTAGAACTACGGTACATAATTATTTCACCTATCGGATATTATAAGAAGTATTGTAATTTAGATATTTGTTATATTTTTTCGTATTACGTGTATTCTGTTCAATTGCACACTTTCAAGTTTGCTATAAATGCATAAAAGTCCGCAGTCTAATTATAATGTATAATGTAACTTTACTGAAAAAAGTAAATAGGATAGAAAAATCATATGGTGTCATATGAGAAAGTGAAGATGACTCTGATTATTTATTGTTATATTCTGCAGAACTTGTTTCCTACCGTTCGTCTTATTATATTTAATAATTATACGATAGGGGAGCTAACGGAACTTTAGGCGAAAGAACTAGGTAGCGTCGTACCATCGATTATTTATTGAAAGTCCCGTGACGTTCGTTATGTGAAGACTGCTCGATAAAATCTGTTTTTTGAGAGAAAACAGTCCGTAGGGTATAGATTCGGTAAGTAGGAAAGTAGGTGTTACTTTGGATTCATGGGTTAGTTGAGGATGAAGCAATGAAGAGGTCTAGGTTCAGCGATAAGTAACAGCAAATGATGATGTGGAGATCTAGAGTCAGAGGTGAGTAACGTTAAAGAATTGTTTGCTATTTTGGAAAGGAAAGGCCGGATGACTTAAAACTAATAGATATGATGTGTGTTATACAACATTATTCAAAAAACAATGTATCAACCATTTATAGTATTACAATCTATTGCCAATTAAATACTGACTAATTTCTGTTTATAACTCTTTCTTTCGTCAGATTATCCAAAGCACCTAAAACAGTAATATCGACATTTACAACTATTATATAAAGTATAAAGTAGTTTTGTAAATCATTCACATAAACAAGACATAATCAAAACTAAAAGTCGATGTAAACTAATTAGATTAAAATGGAATAAAAAAAAAAAGAAAGACGAAACTGAAAATTTCGAATAATTGAAAAGAAAAGTAAATAATGTCCAACGTTTAAGGAGTATAAAACAGCACTCAAATGGCGTTTCATGTCTGTATACTAAATATCATTAACAACAGAAGAGCCATCAATAAACGGCGATAAATTTCCAGGGCGTTGCGGCTACACTTTACACAAACGAAGACGGTTCTGTAGAATCGTCATCGTCATTGTTCTAGCAACAATGCTCGATGGAAATACCTTCACCCTCGTATCCGGTTCCTTGCGTACGCCAGGGGGAGAGTATTGCCCTCGGTATTAACTCACGTAATTGAGATTTATTAATCCGGAGGTCGGTTGGTGGCCACATTGCAACTATGTCGTCGTAACATGTTTTACGTCTTAACTTTATTATTATTACATCTTATGAATTCATGCCTGTAATTATGCGGAATAACAAGGACAACTTTTCCACATATCAAAAGATTGTATTTGTTTCATTTAGATCAGTATTCTATGTATTTCTCTTACGATTTGATTCATGTGAAAATGTACAAATGAAAGTAAATATGTAATTTCAAAGAAAAGGTTTAAATGTTTTCTTTTTTTCTATTAAACAATACGAATGGAAGTGTACAATTTTCTTGTTTTAAGAGATTCAAAGATGAATTGTTACAAATGGAAATAGAAAGAACGAGATTTAGGTATATCATAATATATACTATGTGATAAATAATATTTATACGTTCTATTTATTCAAAGTAAATCACATAATTCGATTATAAGAGAGAAAAAACTGTTCAAAAAGAATGAAAAAATTAATAAAATTAGTGTTAACCTTGACCCATTAAGTTCTAAGGGGCGAAATATGGCAATTTATATAATAAATATATATATAAAATTATTTATTACTTATAAAAGTGTATAAAAATATATATATTTGCTATCAAAATGAACTTTTGGATCACTAATTTTTATGTGACTAAATGTTGCATTTATGCAATTTGTCAATACAAAAGTGAAACGTAAAAATATTTTCACGATTTAAAAAGAAATAGGCTTATCTTACTGTTAGTGTTATAAATGTCTCAATTTTTTCAAATTTTGGAAGGTTATAGAATTCAAGTGGAAAAACAAATAGTGACAAAAAAAATATTAAGCAATATTTTCAAACTTTCATTTATAATTAAAACATGAGAAAACAGAAATTATTAATGAAAATATGCTGCAAATAGAATTCCGGGCGAAACATTGCGTTGGAGCAACGTTGAGACCTAACGGGTTAATAAAAGTCATTTTTAATAGTGATTGTTTTTTTATGTTTCTGTTTCTTTTTTTATTTTTCAAAACATTTATGTTAAGAAGCTATTCCAATTTAAAAATGACGAAGAATTTATTTTTCAATATCTACATTTTTCGAATTATCGAAATAGCTATAAAAGTATATATGTACATATTTTTCAGGTGTACTCTTCAAATTTGAAAAAAGGATTGGTTTACAGATATTTGCAGGAAGTTTCTCTATATCGTCTCTAAGCTTAAAGTAAAATTTAAAACCATGTTTCTCCAAATGAGTGCTATATTTCCATAAAAGTGCAACTAAAGTCAACGGAATTTTGCGTATGTATTCCAAAATAATGTCATTATCGTTTGAATCAAATTTACAATGTTTGCTAAATTGTTCTTTCAATTAGCATCAAATTAATATGAAAATTAAAGGAAAGAATACGAGACTTTTCTACTTAATGCGGCACCATTTAAAAATAAATTCTAAAGTATGATTGTCGTTCAAAAGATAGTTGTGCTTTTGCTAAACAAAATTCTTCTTTAATTCTCTATAGCCCGATTTTTCTTCGTTTAGAAAAAGCTCTACGCATGGTTAGATTTTTAAATTTCTAGAAATATCCAAAAGCAGAAATGAATAATTATTGTAAAGAAGTTGACTTGTAATAATGTAATATAGTAATCAATAAATAAAACAAGGCGTATGAAATATAAATAAATAGATACGTAACTTTCAAGTCACACGCCGTTATAGAATACTATTAATACTTTGTCTACAATGTTTACGAAAGATAGAACAATGGCAGCCAGTGGAAAGTTTCCAGAAAAACGCTCAATATCCGTATCTTCGTACAAACAACTCACAGAAAAAAAATGTATAAATATCGCTAAAAAGACGATTAAGTAATTAGAAAAAATTTTATATTACACTTGCTTTGATTGTCCATAAAAAGTTCTTAAAAATGATAATGAAAATCGTGCGCTAGACGAGAATACTCCCCTTTAACAACTGTAATGGTTGTTGCCGAATATCGGATGCCGTTATTGTGATTAAATCCATTTTCATCACCGGTCGTAATCTAAATGAGACAAAGCGATCCGTCATCCAGCCGTTTAATGAAAGCTGCGACCATAACTTAGCCGACTCGGGCTTAAGACACCGACCGAGGAAACAGTGGCAGAGTCGAAGGTGGAAGTTGAACGCTTAATCCAGCAATATGAAACTCCCCTGTGGCTTACTCTGTTGCCGCTCCCCTGTTCACGTTAAGTTCTACTTTCTTATTCGCATTATTCTGCACGCTGAAAAATTTTCGGCTCGACGAAGCGGGCATTTTAAACAGGGATTGTATTGACCCTTAAAATATCGATATTTTATATATGTACTTTGTTTTGTATTACACCGCTGACGATTAGCTTCGCAACGATTAAATGACGCTGGGTTTCACTGCTCGTATTGGGTGAAGTCGTTCGAGTATGTGAAGTAGTGGACTGTAATATTTGATGTATATAACAAAGTAAAAAGCTCTGATCAACTATGTATGTGTATGTGAGCCGAAGTTGAGTTGCATAACGTGTTTCTAACACTAATTTCTTGATACTAACGTGTGTACTAATGCTGAGGCTGTGTCTATTCGGTGTTTTATAAATGTTGTATCTGTTGGTGATTGGTTATACGAGTTTTGGAGAAGGTTGATCTTGTCTTCGGATTAATGTTTCTATGTTTCTGGTGGTAGATTTACGATACGCAAGAGTGGGAAATTGTTTATAAAAATAGTAGTATTATTCTGTCGGCAAATGATTTACGATAAGGTTGCGCAAGTCTCCTTCCTTTGGGCCTGGTGCATATCGTGTACACGTGTATGGGCCTTCAAGTGGCGTGCTTGTAAAATAATTAGGTGACTAACAATAAGCAACGTTCTGGCGAAAAGTCGCTTTACAACCGAACACATTCTATGTATTGTTTCCCTTGAAAAACAAAAATAAAATGCTACGAATAACAACATGCATACCAGAAAAAGGAGAGTTGAACAAAAATTTAATTAACGATCAACTCAATTGATTAAACCAATCACTGATTTTTCGAAGAATAATTTTCTTCAATCAACGATAGACGATTCATTTTATCAATCAATTAAATCAATCGCCGCTTTTTCTATGATAAATTTTTCTAACCGTATTAGTCAATCGATCAAACTAAAAATTTTAATTGATTAATGGCCAACTCTGGAGAAAAGGAATCACAAATCATTCCACTACTAATTTAACCCTCATACGACGGATACAGGGTCATTTTGACCAAACTATAGAAATCGTCGTATTGTTATAAAGTCGGATTTTTCAAAGAGCTCTGCAATTGCATTGACACTGTAGAACAATGTTACATGCAAGCACACCTGAGCGGTGAATAGTCTTATAATTTCGGTAACGACGAACAGTCTGTGTTTTCAATAATTTTAATAATTTTTTAATTTCTTACTGGTAAGATAAGGATGTGGGTAAGTGATTGTCTAGTCTTACACAGTCCCCTGGTTTCATAATCGTTTGGAACAATTTTGGGGAGGCAAATACCTAACTATGAAAAACGAATAAAGGAAATAATAGAATTTGAAATATTTCTACTCTTTCTAAAATATGTTATTACAGAAATTTGTGTTAAAAGTCACACGAACTATTACAATGGCAATGAATATATATAATAGAATCTGAATGTTGAAAGTAGATACTGATTTACAATATATCGTTGGATACTCTTCTATGTACGTACAATTATGATTTGTTATTATAATTGGAATTTAGAATTTAACAATGGTGCAAAAGCAGAATATTGCACATATATTAAATTCACCAGTATCTATTATGTTGAGGAGTATATGTGTTTGTTGTAATTCCGATGCGGCTTTGTGAATTTATTGCGTGATCTAGCGACTGTCTGAACTTTTCACTTAATACAAATTAATTCACGTACTTTAGACCTATTTCACCACGATGCTCTTGACTTCATAATTTGCCTTGTCTCGTTTCTGAATACTTGTATACTATTATTGTTACTAATACTTGCTAATGCCTGGTCGCGCATTCAGTCTTCATTCTTTATGCCCTCAGCCACACTCCTAAAGGATCAGATCGTCGGCCCTGTGCGGGGGTTAAGTCGAAGTTTAAATCCTAAACTTCCAATGAAGATTCGGATTTTGGCCAACGTCCGTTACCCATTTTCCATGTCTAGAGAGCGAGGGGGCTTGTTTGCGAATCCGTCACTGGGTTTAGGAAAAACCTAGTGTAACAGGACCGATCTCTCGCACTGACCTGACTCAAGCCAGCGCGAGTTTATGATACGTCAATTGCTATTGAGATGCAGGAAGAAACTCCAAATCATCTGCCTTTGTTAAGGGTTTAAAGTGTTGCTGACAATAAGGAAAAATTAACGAAAGAAGCATTAAGATGCGTATCGAAAATCTTAATCTCAAAAATAGCAAAGAATCACGTCCATATGTATTGTATTCCGCAATTAGCCCTTATGAAAAACAGATTTTGTCTAATGTTTTCATTCCACTGAAGAAGAGCAAGTAATTAGTTAGAGCTTCTCGAATTTTAGAATATGAAATTATAGTATAAAATATAACTTTGGATGTATTATACGTAGAAGATTATAAGAGAATTATAGCACTTGTAGAGTACATAACACAGAAAATAACTATTATAAAATTTAACTATTTTATTCGTGGCACAGGGTCCTTCGTCACTGATGTCTTACTTTAAAATTGTAACGAACTCTAGCTCAGGTGTGTTGCCACGCACTTGGCGACTGTTCTATCGTTTATCTAAAACGGTAGCGATCCAGCCATGGTTTTTCAAGAGCGAGGTGAGTACCCTGCTCTCTAAAACGCGACGGTGGAGACGAATTGTTTATAAATTTTAGTGAATCAAATGAGGAAAAATGCGACGAAGTTTTGTATGGCAGTCCTACTTGCTCTGTCTCCGTGGAACGAGGTTGATGTTACTATACATTATTTGTGCTTATGACTATTGGAGTTCCTTATAAGGTTGAACGAATTTAACAAAGGTGTTATTCTATATGAAGTATATAGTATTTCCTATGAACGATTTCTTATGGTTTCTATTACGATTCTGTTTCCTATTATGCACGTATATTTTTAGCCAGAGCTTTCTCACAATGGTATGCATTGTCAGAACATACGACAATCATTTTACAAATCGTAGTTATTTCAAAACTATTTAACATAATAAGCATCGTTAATGGCATTTTTTTATGTGTCGCATATTTGTAATGTGTTTATATTGGACATACGTTAATATCGACGAGTTCCTCGAAGCTATTCTTCTGTCTAAAAGGTTCGGTTATCTGACCATGTTGATTTAAAAGGAGGTATGCGTTATATTAACAGTCTTCCACGGTACTTAAACAAAAGGATAAATTTCTTCGACATCAAAGACCGAGTCTGCGACTGATTAGGAAGTTCTCACAATGCTATGCATTATCGAATCGCATTCCCGCCGATGAATAAATAATAAAAAAGAAGAATTTTGTTTGAAACGTAACAGTTAAAATTACATTCTGTGATAATTAGCGAACACTGAGCAGCAATATAAGTAAACACATGGGCATCGTTGGAATAAAAATATGAACTTCGAAAGGAATTGATCATCAAGATCGTGTGATTTAACACCCTTAGACATTTTTTATGGAAATTTTTAAAATGTAAAGCTTACACCAACAATCCAGAGATGAGCTGAAAAACAATATCACAGTCGCCATTGATGAAATTGAGTTCCAGAAATGTGAAAATGTAGTAGAAAATAGAATGAAACGTATCGGGCTTGTAAGAAAAAAACTAAGCAGGACGTTTGAATCATATTGTATTCTATAATTAATGTCATGGAGTAGACTTCATGTTAAAATAAAGAAACCAGCGATATTTCAAATAATTTGTTTTATTTCAGCTTGACGATGTGATGTTTAATTTGGATAATCCTATATATAATATACACATACGCTATGCAATTTTCACACTGTTCACTGTATTTATTGCTATCGGATATATACTGAATATTGCGAATTGTTTTGAATTTTCTGAGTATGATTCACGCGAAAAATACACGTGCATTTCTGATTTTCAGAAGTTGTTAGTATGTATTTAATTTAGCCCGTGTATAACTGCCGTACTGAGCCGACTGATAAATTGACAAATGCTTGTTGCCTTTCTAACTTTGTGAAATTTATTTTCTGTAAGACTGAGTGGTCGCCTTTACTGATAGATGATGTCGATATGGTGACTTTTTCTGAACTGTCCGTCTTTCGAGTGCTCGTCTTAGCTCTCGGAAGCGTTGGATTAAAAGTACGCTGATTGGTGAATATTTTCTAATATTCATCGCCAATCAGCGTACCTAATTTTCTCGCGAACTCCTTCCAGTGCGCCCTTAGCGCGCTTTACCCTGGTGGAGTGGGAGATGATTCTAAGGGGTAGCCAAATGTTTATAATAATTCGGGAAATTCTTCCAGGTGACTCATCGGCTAGCGGACCGTTACAGACAAATGTACCCTTCGGAAACCCGTGGTTTATGGCATGTTCTTAAGCTATTGAGCGCGAAAGGCACGAATAGCTAAACACTCTAATTAAGTAATTCTACCGGCCTTCGCTAGGATGGACGTTAAAGCATAGAAATAATAAATTAAATCCTAAACTCAAAAACAGCCTGTTGGTGCGATCGTGCCATAAACCGTTACTAAGAAAACCTAACAGAAGTCATAAATTGACATTTCATTACACCGTGTCAAAGGATTAAATAGGAAATGCAAAGCTAATAATAAAATAAAGTTTATACTTATAGACAACAGTTTAAATAATATTAAATTATTGTGTATTTTCTTAAATCGATAGACTCTGAACAAATATTAAGTGTTTTCTTTACATGAAAATATTTTGTGACTATCATAAGAAATGTGCATGAAGATACAAAATTCTTTAAACAAATAAGTACTATACCTCGTACTAAATTAAACAAGTATTGTACGATAAGTAACAGGGTTCTGCGTTTATTGTTACAGAGGGATGGCGGGATTCGGTGTTGGGGGCCTCTCGTCGTTTATTGGTGACTCTCGGCAGTCTCTCCAGGGACAATTCGCCATGTCCTGCCAGGGTAAGTCATTGTACTGTTTGTCCTTTCTGTGAAAAAAGCCTACTGAAGGCGGTGGTCTTGATATTTACCCTGATCCAGTTTGCTGGTTAACTACAACATTGTTTAACCAACTAACGTTCACATTTTCCTCAATATCATGTGCCAAAAATAATTAATTTCCTTTTCCCTGTTTTCTTTCTTTTTTAATTATTTTCTAGACCTATAGAAATAAGTTTCCCATTATTTATTATAGGATAACGCAATATGGAAAGTGAAAGAAAATAGTTTAAGAATGTTGTACTTACGAGACGATTAGTTATTCACGTGTGAAACACAGTCTGAAAACCTATAGGTATAAATAAACCGTATCCTTCATAACTAAGAAAATATTTAAATTTAGTAGATTAAACAATTGTTAAATTTTTGTAACAATTTGTAAATACTTGTATCAAGATGAACGGTTATAGACATCGACATAAATGGAAATAAACAATATGAAATTATAATAAAGTAATAAACAGAATTACGCAAATTTATCTTAAAATATCTATAAAATGAAGTAAGTTTTCTTGATTTCTTATATTTTAAAGTAATCCTTTGTCACAGAGTATTTCTATTTTATTTTTACATTGCCACTATTCTAAATAGAATGGATACTTAGACAACATCTTTAATCATTTACTTTTATGTCTATAGGTTTACATAAAATCATAATTTCTACTTTCATTTGAATAAATGTACGAATAAATGTAAATTACATTAGCCAGAATTACTAATTGAGCGATTCAATAATTTAATTCAAAAGCATACCCAATATACAATTGGGTAAATAAATGTTTATTTCGTAATAACTTCACTTCTAATAACAAAATTGTAAAGTATGTTTCATAAATTATTTTAATACTGCTTCTTTCGACATAATACAATTCTATTTTAAAATATATGAAACTTGATGTAATGTTTATTACATAATTATAAGTATGAAAAGTATTTAAAGCAATACAGAAATTTCCTAAATAACGCATACAACACTTACTGCAATACTCTTTTTACAATATTCTAACAACTCCTACAACACTCCAACTTTATCTGCAACTCTAATTTTATCTACATTTCATCTTTAACACTTCAACTCTATCTATAACATTCCTATTCTATCTGTAACTCTATCTACAACACTTCTACTCTATCTACAATTCTGGCTCTACTTTGCTCAAAGAATAATTTATAGAACTCTAACTTTATCTACAAACATTTCATCTTCAACATTTTGACTCTATCTATAATATTCCTACTTTATTTGAAACTTTATCTACAATACTCTTACTCGATCTACAACTCTGACTCTATTTACCACTCTCAAATAATCATTCAACATAATTGATAATGCAAAGACACCTGTTATGCAATTTTAACAACTATGACACGATTCTTGTAATACTAAGACAATTCATACAACTTTTAGACCAGTTATATGATGCGATAAAAAGAAAATTGTAAGGTAGTATCGAAACAACTCATGAAAAATTAAAATTTGTAAAAAATTTCTTCCTCCCTTTGATTCGTTCCTTGTGGCTTTATTTAAATAGACCACCTTATATACAACCTTCGTCCTATGCCTCTTAGAACTGTGTATACATATACGAAGAAGCAATATTTTTACGATACTACAATATAATAACATATCTGTTTATATTGTTAGATTCGGATGCTTAATATTTTAAAAATAATCATTTTATTCTATTAACCTTTTGTACATGGAAGTCTTACAAGTTTTAAGTCATTTAGACTATAGTTTCTAGATCTGTTTTGTAGCGATTCTTCTATGTGACTAGCTCAGGACGTCAGTCTTCTAATTTTTAACGTGTCCTTAACAAAAATTCGGTGGTCTGGGTTTAGAAGTAGTAGGAATAAAGAGAAATCGAATAGTCAATCTTGAATATTGCTATGATTCGGAGTACATGAGTAACGATTTGAAGGGTCATGTGCGTAATTGTGTGCTGAAGATAAAACGAAATTTTAAGATTACTTATCTTAAACTAAATGGTAAATATAAACATGTTTTCTATTTTAGAGCGGCATCTAATAATATTTAAGATATCAAACGACATGAATGAAAAGTTTAGCGTGTACGACCGATAATATAGATGTGACACGGAAAGTGTTAATCACTAATCATCACATCGTCACACGTGAAAATTGAGCAAACATTCTTTACTCTTGTCACTTGGCTTCAACCATGTTCGTCACCTGAGGGTAGAAACGCTATTTCGATACTGAAATGTAAATTGAACCGCGGTTGCCACCCTCGTGCATTTCGGATTGCCAAAAGCAAGGATCTACTCGACGCCTCCGGCTGAAATATGCAAATGACACGCAACACCGCCAGATACGATCTCGTTACTAGAGCGACCGAGGGTGAATAATATTTATCGTAGGCAGATCAAGGTCCACGATATTCTTCCTATTCTACAGTCATTCTTCTTTCTTTAGAAATATGTATCGTGTCGTAGAGGACAAACGCAAATTTGCTGATTTTTCTTTTACTGATTTTATTCTATTTTTGTATTCCAATCCTATGTGACAGATACTTGATTGCACTAATGCATTCGTTCATTTTCTTTTAAGCATACAATGATAAGTTTACTATTTTCTTTGCGACTCTGACCAATTGCAAATTTTTTTAAGATTTTTTGTACACATAATCTAGTAAACTAATCCTTTCAACTTCTTAAAAAGAAAAAAAAAATACTCACACCGTTTATTTCAATTTTAAAAATGTAATTCTGCTTTAAAGAGAGTCCGAACATTAATGAGAGTGACTGTATAAGAACTTTACTGTTTTAGAAACTTTTTGCTACGGAGCGAAGTAATTGTCGATCGTACCCCATATCGCAATTAGGACGAACAATGTAACAGTCTACACTTAATTACGTTCGAAATTGTAATGGTCTTTATCGGAAGTTTAAGTGGATTTAATACAGTAATGTGAAATTCGTTTAACATGCAATACGTGAGTAATGCAGTGCTTCTCTAGGTTTTTAATACAATGTGTAGTCCACAAATATTTTAATTTAATTTTCTCTAAAATTAAGTTTCTTGAGGGTTTATTGAATTATCTGCCGAATTTCTGATATTTTCTGTTTATTTCTTCCTATAGAATCATCCCTCAATACATCAAGTATGGAATACCTTTTATATTTCTAAGTTAGGTTAGAATCCATCGTGAATACCACAAGCTACATAATTTAACAGATTCATGCTTTGCAAATCCAACTTTTAACTTTCAATTTTCACCTTTCCTTCTAAACTGATATATATAAACTTTTCTCTTTGTCATAGTGCTGGTATCTCGATACCAAATTTTTCCTTTTATTATATAGTTCTCCATACCGCCAAATCAAAGAAGAGGTTTTAGATTCTATTATTAACTGACTTATGCTGTATAATATCTTTAATACATGCAAAATCGTACTTTATACAAGTTAAAAATATCTGTAAAAATAAGTTTATCAAATTAATAACCAGTAAAAATAATAATTTTTCAAAGTTACTACGAAATCTTTCTTCGAAGTTATTAGAAAAGTTTACTCTATCAAGCGAAGTGCTTTTACATATTTTAATGAACTATGAATTGTTATTTATTAAAATATAATTTAATAAACTAAAATATAGTAATAAAAATATATATTAATTATGTAAATTTATTATATTAATAAGTATATATAATGTATTCAGTTAATATATAAACGTATTAATATAAATATAAATGTATTAAATTAATTATATTTATAAATACATATTTATAAAAATATATTTTAATAAACTATCTATTAGTAAAGTATAACAGAAACAATAATTTCTTTTTCTTATGTCGTCGTCACATATTCTTTCTGTTAATACGCGTATTTCAAAAGGAAAACTCGATTAAAATTCAATGTTCACAGAAATTAAAATAAATAACATGATATTATTTATATCTTGAAAAATGATTTAATCAATTCTGGATAGTTTGAAATATAGTAGAGCATCAATCGATTCGAGGAATAAACAAGCTTATGGTGTAGCAGTGCCGATGGATGTAGCCATATCAGAATGTAATATTGCGAATGTATTGTTACTAAAAAGAATGAGGAATTTGACTGCGAGAAAAAGACTCTCTTCGATGGTCCAACAAAAAATTGAAGATTATATACTTTCAAAAACAAGCTTTCTTAATGAATCTATTGTTATTTCAAAGCATTTCTGCAATATTTCAATTATTCTTCATTATTTGCTTCAATAATTAATTTTATGCTTAATTCCTACAATTATAAGCCAGGTAAATACATGCATATGTTTCATCAACTAAACTGTTCGATCATTCGAACAATTTAATTTTTCGAAATACCTCTGTCCCAATTGGTTCGAATAATTGACGCTCTACTGTAGTTCAAAGCATTGAATCTTGTTCTGGATACATTTTCTATCACAACACATGTTCATCCTGCGAATAAATTTCGAGAAAGCCTTTCGTAAGGAGCAGAGTAATATATCACTGTCCGTGACAAAGTGAATATGACGGTGGAAAAAGTTGTGTAAGCGTTGGCAAAGTAGATTACAGTATAACAGTTCATCACACACGTTATCGTCGAAGTAGAATAAGTGGATTCACTGCCTGTTACTGTTAACACATGTTTTAAGCTTAAGAATTTTTACCAATATTTCGTTATCTGCTTAGAATTCTCGCGATCTACGATCTACAACCTTCTGTAATCTATAAAGAATTAATTAAAACGAAACGAATATATTAAAATAGCCACTTTTTAGTGTCTATTATACTTTTTAGTAGTTATTACGTACCAATAAATTCTTTCTGTCTGGAATCACATAATTAGTACAGCCATTCAAATCGAAATATTCTTAGTAGACGGTTGATTTGTTTTCATTCTTTTTAAATAAAACTTCGATTGTACCCAAAATTCGGAAAGAATTAATTTCAACATCTAATACGCACGATTAAGAGTAATGTACATATCTGCTAAGATATAAATTCAGTATTTCTTATTTTCAATTACAATAAAAGGTATTACAAATCTAGAACTAAAAAGCAAATATCTAATCTAGACAATTAAGATTCTGTACGTAATTTGCACATGAATAAAAATATACAAAAAAATTAGTTAAGGAATTAAGGATAATTAAGGAAAAAGGAATTAAAGATATGCTAAAGGTAAAACTTAAAAGAATATCAGATAGAAGTCAATTTTTAGTAAGTGTGTGTGATATGTGTTCATGTGAAAGTAACTAACCAGTCAGTTTATTGTTAGTTGTCACATACTAGCGAAATATTTAACACTTGTAACGTAATTTAAAGAAGTTAACAGTATGTCTTAAATAGAATCATTATTTACACCCATTTCAAAGATATTAGAAGCTTCTAGTTAATCGTTATAATTAGATTTATAATTAGAAACAATCAAGTTTCTAACAGTCTGACAAAAGCCTGTGTGTAATTTAAACATTGAACAAGCGAATAATTAGCATCAATTTAGAAACTCAAGAGGACTGGAATTTACACGTGTTAATTCATTTTTTATTGAAATAAACGTGTTATAACAAATCGAAAGATATAATATTTTTTATTAATCTGTAGGACAAAAGAAAAAGAAAATGCAAAGATCGATGTGTCACTGTGTTGTAATATCACCTAAACAAGATACAAATATTTATATGTATAAAGTATGATAAGAAATGATACGACTTATGAGATGACCTAATATATACTAGGTGTTCCTGTTATTATTAGCCACCATCTTTTTTCGTAAATGGTAAGTATACAGTAAAAATGAAGGAGAAAGTTTTTCGATGTTTTGTTTTGCATTTCTGATACCTTTTTCATATTTAAACGCTCTTTTCCCGAATCTTCTACCCCTTTGCTTCTCCCAAAACTATACAATTATTCAGATGTGCGGTACTCTAATTCTGGGCACCACCTTAATGTTAATTGTTTCACCTGAATTTCTTCTTTTTTCTCCTCTTTCCTTTCATCTAAAAATTTTCAACATAATATTATATCTATAAACTACATCATTAAACAAAAGCACGTAAAAATTGATTATATAATTGAATTATCATCAAGTGGAACAGTAACGAGTAAACTGCGAATTTGTATGCATTTATAAAAAATTCAAAGGTGTAAAATTGCACAGAATGCATATGATATAATAAATATATAAAAAGTATTATAGAAAAAGTATATAAAATATTCAAATTAGTGTGATTTTTATCATACCCCGTAGGTGAAATAATATTCCCAAAAATATGAATTCGCATAAAAAAATCCGCAGTCTTGTAATGAGTATGGATTACGAAAAGCAAATTATATAATATAAACACCATTGTTATTTCTAATTTTATTTATATATCTGTGCACGGTTTAAAATTCATATCCCTGTTATTCTCATTTAGTGCATCAAGAAAATGGTCGATTTATTTAGATTGATAATGAAGTTTTACAAACTGACGGATTAGGAAATGAAAGAGGTTGATAAAACCTCGATAATCATTTTGTTCACAATTTGTTACAATTTATTACAAACCTTTTCTAAATACACGCCTTATATAACATTTTATCCGTAAATTACATTGTCTAAAAACAGAATTACTGTGTTCTTTCCTGCTCTCTTTTTTTTTTATTTCACCGAAACTTTCGATGTGGTCGTATGAACTGTTGTTAATTGATAGCTGGGCGTGGTACACCTGGTTTGCTGATCGATACCAGAGACCCCAAGATACGGTCACGTATCTCGCCCCGTTTCTACTTCTGTTACTCAACCGTGTGCTCCTCTCTCGCTTTTTTTGCCATTATATCCGTTGAAAAAGGCAATCGTGTCTAATCCGAGGTTTGTTCCTCGAAGGATGCGCACAATCATAGAACGTAATATGTCCTGTTTTATCACTTTACCAACCGAGTACCGAAATCTTCTCATATTACGAAAAAAAAAAAAATTGATATGCTTGATATACACAGTACGAATATTACAAGGGAACATATCTAAGTGAGAAAATTTGATATATTAGTATAGTTCTTAAAAAATATTTTACACTTATTTTTCTTGCTTTTTTATCGGCAACTGTTTACTGTCAAGAGGCAAAAATTATTCTCAAAGTTAAAACTAGTAAACTTATTTGAGTTAATATTTCGAACATTATTACAAACAGAGGAACCGCATATAATTTTCTATTTTTCAATGTCAAATTTGTAAGCGTCGCTCGCGAAAAATACGCACGATTGGCAATATCTTAACCTTAATGCAATATGATCAATACAATAAAAAACACTATAGAATATTTTAAACGGAACTGAAGCAATCTATCATCCTCTCAAATATTTTCTTTACCTTAGTCTTAGTTTTATCTTTATCTGTAATTTATTACACACATTATTTCCTAAACCATTAAATCGATTTTTCATCCTTGGGTAATTTTTGTTTTTGTCACGTGCACGTTTTGTCAGTTTTTCATTACTTAATAAAGTTTTGTTTTCTAGGCAACATCGATCCTTAATTATTTAGTGTTATCCCAATACCTAATTTCAGTTTCGAGGAACTGGGGGAAATCGGATATTCGCAAACCGAAATAATGTCCCTTTAGATATTCCGAAAGTTTCCTTTTTTATAGAGGATCCGAAACGTAACATAGTTATCTCGAAAGCGGTATATAATTCGATTATTTACAGCAACTGATTTGAAAAAGGCATAAGTTTTTCTACGCGAAAGGAAGGAAGTTTCGTGGCTAAAATTAATAACACCTTTACATCGATTATTTTTAATAAAATTTATTTTTTACCATAAAATCCGATGGTTTATAGTACAAAAGAACGAAAAATATGCTCTTATCACCAAATTCTTTTTTTGTTAAAATGTAAGTACGAATATTTCAAAAAGTATTACAAATTTAATATTTCGTTGATTTTTGAAAGAAGAAAATGAAAGAAGAAATTCACATGTGTGTACGTTTATACATTTTTTTTTTTAGCTTAAAAAATACGATTACGGTGTATGCATATCATGTGTCGATTACTTCATGATAAGAATCCAGTGCTTCATAAAAAGTTTTTAGGTCATCAGCATAGCAATATTATCCGCGATGGATGTTTTAGTCATTTTACAAATCCATCAACTAAGAGTTCTAACTAGCTTAGATTAAATACAGTTGTTCATTTTTTTTGTTAATTTTTCATTCGTAGCAACAAAAACGGGTATGTGTTCCTTTGGTGATAAAACTGATAATAAAAGCATATCAAGGTGTCAATAAGAGTCAAAATTTAAAAAAACATCTCTCGACTCTGTTTCAAAAGCCAACCATTGCCAGACCTGCGTAAGTAGGCTCCCTATGACTATAATAATATAAAAATGTTTTATACAAAAAATAGCTGGCTACTAGATATGGTTAATTATGAAATGTCTGTTCCACTGTGTAAAAAACAAAATTTTATTTCATACTTTTTAATATTTGCGATTTCTAGAATAAATCTTTAAAATATTAAAGTAAAATTTGCAAAAATGAAGAAGTTACAGAAGTTTTACTGATATAGCATATAGTGGTTAAGACTGACCCGTAATTTAAATAGTTATAATCACAGAAATGCATTACCAAGAAATGTAATTGCGGTCGTCATATCCTTCTATGGAGATCTGAGTAAGAAAGAATTATTGAGATGTTTAGGTGGATTTCCAGTTAAAAGGAAAGCTAAAAAATGTTAACGTTATACAATAGATAACTTGCTGCAAAGCTTTATACGCGTTTTTCTCGAAACTAAATTTTTAATCTGGATGCATCGATACTTTCGTGAATTTTCATCCGATTTGCTTCAAGGTAATAGTTCTTAATAATATTGTCTTCCGTTGCACGTACAAAATTTTCGATTTAATAATTAGTTCCCACAAAATGTTAAAAAAGGATGCTGATTTTTCACCGATTCTCCACGTTTTTTCTTTGAAGACACACTACTTGGTAACAAATTATTTTTTCTAAAAATTTATACGTGTAACTGAAGCTATTACTTCGTACTTTATGAAAGTCGTATAATTTTTTACTTCAGTATTTGCAGTGGAAAATTACACGCCTGTCCGTTTCCTATCAATTTTTGGAGATTTCTCACGCTGGTTACTTTTATATCTACGGAAATAAACATTTTTATATCAAACTTTTAGAGAATGTGTTTCAAGAAATTCATTTCCTGCAGGTAATAAAGACTGTTAAAAAAAGGAATTAATTTTGCTAAAAACAAATCCTCGGAGGATTATCAGCTGCCACCGTGGTTTCGTCCCTCAAGTGCAAGTTGAATTGAGGAACAGTAACAATGGTAAAACAGTATCCGTTTATCTCAATTGTTTCAATCGAATAGAAATTTAATTAAAGCAAAAAAAAAAAAAAGAAAAATCACAGCATGTGAAAGAGGAATGAAACGGTCGGCGTTAAATGCCGAACCGCAAAGTCCACTTATTCTACCTGAATGCACCCCGGATTCAAAAAGCGGGTCGAGTCGATCCCTTCTATTGCATTAAGCAAGAACCGAACGATCAGCTTTACCTGCGGCCCACCACTTTTTCCTAAGGGTGCACCGTCACGAGTTGACCATAAATAACGCGTTATCTCAGGATCCGATAGAGGCTAATTTATTTACGAATCGCTGCCGCCACGGGGGTTGCTCACGGGGCATATCACGTGGGTGGATCACGCGTGAGTCACGTGCCATCTGCCACGGACTACCCACTCTATTATGATGTGTACTCTATTTATCATTATTCTCGATGACTCGAAATTTTTTTCCGTAAACACGGAGCAATCGTGAGTAATCGCAAAATTGAAAGCATCTTCCTAATGAATTCACAATACACCTTTATCTACTGTGGATCGCAGAAGTATTCGTACGTCTTTTAAAACAGAATAACCCTTTTAAGATTGGACCTAAAACGGAATTAAATTTTTTTCTTTTTTGAAAAGTTCGAAGGATCAGTCGATTAGACGGCGTGTATAAACAAATTTTGGAAAAGTTGCAACTGATCAGAATTGCGAAGAAAGCAGCGGAGATCGCTTTCCACAACTTCTCTATCAGAGCTCGCAATGAAAATTTTTTCAAATATTTTTGACGACTTATACCAATTATATGTCAATTATATTATATACTTCAGGAAGTTCACTCCAAGGGTATAAAATCTTTTTAAACATTTTTATAACACCGGTTTCAAGCTGTGATTTACACATGAAGCTCCTTCTAAAGTTTTCGTTAGTTGAACGGACGGACTTCACCCAAATCACCATTAGCTGGCTGCTTTTCAAAGAGGATCACTTTTCAAAGTTAACTCTACTGTTGATGTTGGTTGTCTAGAGCAGGACCTAAATCGTGTCATATAGCAGTCTCCATTGTATGATAGTGGTAGAACTTACATGATACATACATATGCTTACATGATGGCTCACGAAAGTATTCGAACGCTTACATATGCAACGTTTAATGAATGAAATATGTACGTAAAACTAATGTGTTTAAAGCAATATGGTATCTATAGTAAGGAAAATGTCTCAAAATTACTTCAGTAAAGGCTGAAAATAATTCAACAACGTAGGTAGTAGTTACAGTATATATATTATAAATACGTACTATTAGTAGCTCACTGTAAGCTTTGTACAGTTTGATTCTCCCCCTCTTATTTTACAGATACCATTCTAAATAAACCATTTTGATAAATGTTAAAAATATTTATAATTTATTATATCTCTCTTAATTATCCTCTTTCTCAACAAGTAATCTTATTATGTTAAGTACAATTTTAACCCTGGACAGTCATTACAGCAACGCATTTACATTACTCAAACTTATTAGAAGGACTATTATTTTCAAGCAATATACTGTTTAGTGATGAAACTCGTGTCACAATGAATGGATTCGTTAATAAGCAAAACTGGATGATGAAAATCCTCATGTTGTTTGTGAAAAATCTTTACACCCACGAAAAGTCACTATTTGGTGTACATTTTGGGCAAATAAAATCATTTGACCATTTTCCTTCGAAGAAAATGCTGAAAATGCTGTTACCGTGAATGCTGAGCGATACCAATCAATATTTAGTGACTTTTTGTAGTCAAAATTGAATCATATCGAAATGTCAAAATGTCATATTTATTTCCAGCAAGACAGTGCTACATATCATACAACTTAAGAAAACGTTCAGTTTTTGCAATCAAAATTTCGTCAACGTGTCATTTCACGAAATACAGATTTCAATTAGCTTCCACGATTATATGATGTAATATCACTAGATTCTTTTTTTTGTGGATTTATTTAAAAAGTCGAGTCTATGCTAATAAGCGAGGAACAATGAATGACCTAAAGAACAACATTCAAGCTGCGATTCGTGGAATAATTTGAGCAACATGTCGAAAAATCAGTAGGAAATTTCGATAATCGCAGTTATGGTACATATTTAAATAATGTTCTGTTCCACCTATAATTGTAATGGATCGTACTTTCAATAAAAAACAGACAACTTGAAAAAATACCAAATAGTTTGTGTCTTATTAAAAAGAAACATGTAGGCGTTTAAATTGGATGTCTCTATATATTGTATTTAATTATATAAATTTCGGTTTAATGCTTAGAGTTATATATATATATATATATATATATATATATATATATATATATATATATATAGATTATTTGTACAAATGTATGTGCAATGTTAATAGGCACGGCAAATATATATAGCTAATAATCCCGTAAAAGGTTCCATGGCATTAAATAAAAACAGAAAAAAATATATTCTAGTGAGGAAAATAATTATTAGATTGAAAATAATAATTTCGACATGTTGTATATTTTCTCGTATTACGTACATTATTTGCAATTTTAAACCTTTAAAATTTCCTATAAATGCATAAAAATCTGCACTCCAATAATTTTTTCTTTTTTCACAAATCTTGAGAAACATATGACACGCCAGTATTCTTATCATTGCTTATTTCACAACTATTCAGCAAAAATTCGTCTATTATATAGAAATATAAATCGATATAACATAAAGCCAACGAAAATCTCAATTCCTTTTCTATTTCTTGACTTACCTGACGCATTTTTTGGACGCAAAATAGTTTAATACTAGAGAAACAGTTCTGACAGATTGAACCATTTTCGTTAATAAGCATGCTCAAGAGATAGGGAATGGATGAAAAGAGGGTGGTGGTGGTAAAGCTCGTTCAACTTCAAAGCGCATCGAGTGTCGCTAACTGAAGTTTGAGCGACACGGGGTAGAGAGTTTGCCATTTCCAATTCGAGTCCATTTCGTGATTAAATGTAAACTTCTGAAGTTGCCCCGGAGGACGTACGCAAACATAACACGCGTACACACGCCACGCGTTTCCTTTTCAGATACGAGAATAGTCCATTCCCCGATGAGCATCGAATGCCACGAAATGTATTTGTATACCGTTTATTCATACACGTTACAAAATACTGGCATAAAATGTTCTAATGGAACGATGTTCTTGAATTAGCTTTATGACAAGCATGTACACTCCTGTTCATAAGTATTAGATATTAGACATCATATTAGATTTAGACACTTATGAAATGTGAACTATATTTAAACAGTTGTTACAACGATATCAAGAGAGAAGAAAAAATTATGGCAAAAATTGACAAAAATTTTGAACAACAAGGATCATTCCTCCTTTTCGTTTTTGAAATGTATTGTAGAGGATACATTTCTAAGTAACACGTGTTTCGAATTTTGCAACAATAATCAAGTGTTAAATAGGTAATCTAATTTCGTTATATATTATATTATTTATTTGCATTAGATTACAATCGTGCCTAGAACTTGTACAAAGAATACTGAAAAGAGGAAATATAAAACATTTGTAGATTCTGATTTTGATAAAACTTTAGCAAATATTAGAAATGGAATGTCTCAAGTACAGGCTAATAAGAAATATAAAATAAGTAGAGATACTATTTAAAACCATTTGAAAAGTTTATGTACCAAGCATGTAAGGCATTCAGCTACTTTAAGCTCTGATGAAAAAGCAACTATTGTGAAATAGTGTTAGCGGTAACTACATAGGATTATAATTAAGATGTAAATAAGCAAATGAAACTTAATCTTGCCGTAGTATTACTTAATGTAATCAATTAGAATAGCAACACGAGCAACTCAATGATATCTGTATCCCGTAGACGTGAGATCATATGTAAGCGTACGTACATATGTATGTACATACATATGTATATTCGACAGATTTTCAACACTGATTTATTCGAAAACGAAGTCCGATACGGAAAAATTTTATTCTTTTTTCCGTCTTGTATTTGCATGTAGAGTCACCCTCTTGCCGCTTGTGCCACTGTGTAACACACTGTGTAACGTGTCGCTAAATTCGTATCTTAATACTTCACCTACGCCAAATTGAAATGAAACATTTTCATTTTCAATATTAAGCTTCCAACTTCATCGTTACCAACCTCGCTCAAATTTGACCGTCTTCATCTAGTTCACCATCGTCTCTTAGAACAAATCTTTCGTTTTACAGTAATCAAAAATAATATTTAACAAATTACATACACCGCAAGTGAAATATTATTATTTGCTACTGCAACAATTACAGCTGTCTATCGTCTGAAGAAATGTAAATATGTTCAATATAAACGGAATCTTTTATTTTTATTCGTATGCAATACAAGGATATGTGTCTACCTTAAAAGTTAATGATCTTTCTTTTCATCAGAGGTATAAGACAAAAACAATCACCGAACGTATGTACATATGCATCCATAGTCCACATCAATAGCTTTAAGCAGATAGCATATGTATATGCGTCCATAGCATATCTCAAACTCGTAATTTTTGCCGAGCTTGGTAATTCTTATATTAAAGACACTCTGTTCTTGTAAGTAGATGTTAGTAAGCAAGATCAATAAGCAGCAACGAAATTCTGTGTTGTCTCTCTTTAAACGATGCAAATAAACTATCAAAAGACGAAAAAGGTTGCCTCGCATCCGAGCCGATATCAGGTTCCTAATGGCGCGTGGCAACCACTGCACCATAAAAACGTACGCAGGGATAATTGAAGGAAAGGCCAAGGCTCTCTCTATTATTTAGTAACTTTCTCTATCCTCCCTCCTGCATTTCATTCCACTCTCTTGGTTCACTCTTGATTACTAGCCAAATTACTTTTCCCGTAAATCGGTTGAAATTAAGATTATATTAAAATTATAATTAAATCGTACGGAAATTTATGTTTCCTTTCTATGAAGACCGGATACATTTTACTGGAAGCCTCTTCGTTCGAGTAACGGAATATCGCACAATGAATAGAAATTGATCGTGAACATTCAGTCAATCTCAAACCTTTGTACTTGAAGCGAAACTTTTTAGCATAATTATTTACGTTTCACCTGTGGTTTCGTCGATTAAAATTCAAAAAATCCAATGGTTCCATTATAATTTGCAGTTATTTATTATTTGTAATCTTTTTTCCTCGTTTCTGAACTTTACTCTTCCTGAACTTTCTCTCCTGTGTGCTATCAGAATCTCTATCACTAATCCTCCGTCTTCTTGAACTAATTATTTAATTCAAATCTCTCATTTATGAAATTATTAATTTGGTCTCTAAATAATCTAAAATCGAGCTTATCTTCACTGCACCTAATTCTTATATTTTAATATAATGCTACTAGTGCTACTAATTATTCCAATTATTTTTATGAACATTAGAAGCAGACTAATGTATAAAATAATAATTTTAATTAAACACAAAGAAATTCATAATACAATTGTTGAGACAATATTATTTGACATAACAAATATTCATGTAACTTTTTTATATGTAAGTTTAAACTTGAAAAATACTGCTAAAAATATGAATTCAGCATTCGAAGAAACTTATATAAATGTTAAGACATTTGAACGTTGGTGTGCAAAATTCAAGATATGTGACTTTTTATTCGAAAATGAGTCTTGGAATTAAATTGCGGATTTTTATGCATCTATAAAAAATGTATAGGTGAAAAATTGCACAGGATACATGTAATACGAAAAGATATATAAATATCCAAATTATAGTGTTTATTTATAATATCTGCGAGTGAAATAATATTCTACCAAAGTTTCACTTTATCTATTGTATTCGCAAAAGTATAAATTTGAAAATACTTATAATACTTTGACGAATGTATTCATATATCATATCATAAATAATAGATTTAACATAATATCCAACAAACGCTAAAGTCCAAGTGGCGTGAAAGATATCAGAGATATGTATCTCTCACGCTAACGTGTATCGGAGCGTATAAAAGTTTATCATCAATCTCCGAGGGAAAATAGCGAAAATAAATTCGAGAAGGGCGCGAAGCATACTTGTACAGGGGTCAAGTTCTCGGTCGTCTCATTAGAAACGCGAGCATCATCCCCTACCGCTTCGCTCTCCAATTACTGTTCGCTTCGTTCCTGGTTCCTGGTTCGGAGCAGGTTCAGGAGGCAACCAGTGGCGTAGGCAACTACTAAAATATGAATTAATCACGATATATACGTACGCTTGTTAACATTTATATTGGTTTCACATTTAGTAACAATGTAATAATGTTACGTATAATACGAATCAAGGGAAAGCTACATTTTCTTTTACTTTTCTTTTTCTGTAGATTTTATTTTAAAGTCTCATTTCTACGTTTCTTCGTTATAACATTTCGGTATTTACAGCTTATATAATTGTATTAGGTGTAAAAATAAATTCTTTCCGAGTGGAATCACATAATCAGTAAGCCATTCAAATTGAAATATTGGTATTTAAATTGGTAATCACATGCTGGAAGAAAAATTACAAAAAGCTCGTCAGCAATAATAGAAATTATTTCAACAATTAGTTTGCTTTCATTCTTTTAAATGAATCTTTGATTGAACCCAAAAGTCGGAAAGAATTTATTTCTGCATGTAATATATACTGTTAAATAACAAAGAATATTTATAAGAGCATGATAGTTATGTATTAATTTATGAATGACTGTTGGAACATTCTTATTTCGAAGAAATCTGTCATTTGATAAATGTGACGTTGAATTCGTTGATAGGAAGAATAATTTTACTAATTGTAATTTTTGTGTGCATATCATTAGACACATGTTAAAATTATTTTCACCTACATTGAAAGGCTGAATATTTTTACTACGAATTTCTAAAATGCAAATGTTTATGTAATTATAATATTTAAAATGTGCAAAATATATGGAGGTAACTTTATAATTTTATTGTCTGTACTATGTTACATATATTTACGAATTAGTGTTATTCTTTACGTATTTCAAGAGATTCTAACGTTATTATCACACACTTTGTATATCTTCATATATGAGCCGTTTATTTTGAAAGTGGCCTAACTCCATTTGTCAATGTTTTCCGGTTGCCATGGTAAAATGTACAACTTCATGTTATTTATCAGTAAAGCATTTCAGGTTGCTTATATTCCGAGCAAATACGATAATTCTTGACACATAAGTTTTCAGAGTTAGTTCAATAATTGAACCGTGTAGTTTGAAAGTAGCCTAACTCCATTTATACCTAAATGATAAATCACAAATTTTTAATATCAGGACATTCGTTTTTACCAAATGATAGAGATTTTGGCGTGGTAGAAATGTCATTAAAAAAATAATAATGTACTGTTTGTTCCCCAAGATTATTACAAGATTATTAAAAAGTGTCGGAAAGGTAATAACTTTATTGTAAATGAAATGAGACAAGAAGATTTGGTATAAACAAAATTATTAGAAGACGCAATTTTTAAAAGGGTAAAGAATTCTGATGGAGAATCAATAAACTGGTTAAAAATATGTTGGATGCGTTTTGTCAGAAATAAACCGTATAAAATTTTCTATAAGACATCAATGAATGAGAATGAAAATTTTAAAGTCCTGAATTTATTACCACGTCGGGGTAGACCAAGAAAGTTCGAAAATATTGTATTGACACCACTGTATAAAAATATCAGACAAATTACAACAGCAAAATTCAAGGACATAATTGACCTATTACGATATATACCACCGGAACATCATGATTTCTTCAAATCCCTTTCACACACACAAAATGTAGATGAGTAGTAAATTGTTTTGTAATAAATTTATGTTTGTAATTTTGTACGTTATGTAGTTAAAAAATGTTTTGAATCGCATAAATTATGTTTCCGAAGTGTTTTAAAGATATGTAAAATAAATTGAGTATTGTTTTTTTCAATTTGAAGCATCTTAAATTATGTTGAATGGACTTGGGCACCTTCAAATTTTATAATGAATCTGGTTGTTAATTTTGAATGTGGCCTAACTCCATTCTTGATAAGAATACGCATATTATTCACTTAATAATTGTCACTATTTTAATAGGAACTGTAAATTTAACACCTTTAGATACACTTAAGCAGTATGACCCATTAGTATCCTATACGTATATTTTTAAATTCATTGAAACGCAAACCCTTAAATATCTCGATTTGAAGATAAATGGACTTAGGCCACTTTCAAAATAAACGGCTCATATTATAATTACATAAACATCCACAATCTAATTATGACAATTATAAATTCTTCTAAATAGAGACACCAAGTAGCAAAATATCATCTGCATAATTATAAAACTCTTAACACAGATGATCAAAATCAGTTTAGTTACAAAACCAACTTTTCTTTTCTATCTGTAATAACTACAAACAATGTTTATTAATAATTAAAATAAAATCATTTTCAGTACACCTTATGAAAAAGTGTACATACTTCAACAAAGATCCTAAACTTCTTCCTATGTGTATACTTCACCCCTGATATAAACATTTGAAAAGTAGAAGAAAAATAAACACAAAATAATTTTACTTCAGACCAGTTTTTCATTATGTCAACATAAAGTTGACGAACAATGTATAAATAATTAAATAATATTCAAATTTAAACGAATTAAGAACTATTAAAACTAATTTCCTTTTCGTCGAAAAGTAAAACAGAAACGTCAAATAAACAGATGAAAAAAGAATGACATCCAACTAACAGAGACATCAACTATTATCTTTCAGTTTGATTTGAATACAGAATAAAAAGAAAAAAAAATTTCTAGGAGTAACGGTGTAGATCTGAATAAAATCAAATATCAGTGACTTATTATTTGGTAAATGGGTAGATAACATGGGTATATAACAGTATACATATGTTTTATATTTTATAAATGTATAATATTTATAATATATAAAATAATTCAATATATAACTTATAAAATATATAAACTGTACGCGCACACACATACACACTATCACTTGAAAGTTATTTCAAGGTCATGAGAGAAACATATTCAAATGTATTTTTTCATTCGCTATAAGACTGAATAAAAAAATACGTGTTTTCTGCATGAAAAATAACAATGACCCTGAAAAACCCAAGGAAAAATGACCTGACAGAAAAAATTCTTTTTCCAGATTATTTCTCGTTTCAGACACACGCACACACGCGCGCGCGCGCGCGCGCGCACTAGAGAGAGAGAGAGAGAGAGAGAGATGTATATATAATATGTATAAATACATACATACATACATATATATATATATATTTATTTATTTATTTATTTATTTATATATTATTAAATATATATATATTTCAACGAGAAAATCTTTTCAACGAAGTGTCCATACTTCCATGAGCAACAGTGTGGTTCAATAGATCTCATATTTTTACTTTATTACGATCATCTTTTTTATTGCCACTTTCTCAGCTCGTTCAACTCTATCGTTCGCATCCATTGTAGAAGTGATTCTAATTTTTCTATGACAATTAACTACGGTAACGTTTGCCTACACCACTGTGTCATGGCTCACGAAAATTCTCTCAGCCCTTTTCACGCGTGTATAAAGAGTTTGCACGCGTCGTTCACGCAAAATCTGTAATTGCTTCGCACGGTTGCACATCGCCGTCTGTTTGCCAATTTGTTCGGTTTGCCGGTGTTTGCGTTCCGCTGGAAGCACAGACCGACCCTCCCTTCGTTCCGGGGATTTCATCATTCGCTCGAAACGCGGGCATTATTTCTATCCGACGTGTAATATTTCTCCACAAGTGATACGCAAGAAGTATTTTATAGAAATCTCACATTTAGAGACACAGGAGCGTTTCTTTTTCAATTTAACAATAAAGTTTTTAAAAAAAAGTTACATATAAAACTCGTGAGCACCTAACAGGGCTTGGAATCCGAGTTAGACACCCGTCGAGATCGATTTATACTTAACTCTTTGAACGATATGGCTGTACATAAACGCTGTTAGATTTGTACAATAAAACGTCGTTTCTTTTTTTTTTTTTTAATGAATGAATATATTGTATTTCGTAAAAAAATGATATACTTAATCAAAATAATTTCCACACGATTCTCTACACTTTTTTTAACAATTAACTAATTTCGTTATTCCAAATTTGTAAGAACCATTAATCTTTCAATTTAAACAGTGTTTTTACATTATGTGCGTATAATACACACAAACGTACACTCATCTACACACACATTTTCACATTTTTTTTATCTCTCTATATGCATTTATTTTCTGTGGTTCGTATTCACTGCAAAAATGATACTGTTCAAACAAATGTTCAAAACAGAAAGATGGTGGAAGACTTTTTATTTGAATAAACAATTTTTATTAATTTAATAGTATCGTCTTATAAGTCATAAAAAAACTATCAACTTTTTATTATAAACATTTTTTTATATCTACTGTAACTTTAAATATATGCAGGGAAGTAGGGTTACATTTATCTTCATTCAAGGGCTGCTTTCATCTCGAGAAATTTAAAAAGGGCCAAAAAGAATTGTTCAATATTTCTCTTGAGGTCCTCTATAAACCTGTAAAGTTTCAAGAAAATCGGAATTTTAGAGTTATCGAAGTTTTCTTGTTAATTACAGTGTTCCTTATAATTACTCAAATAAAAGATTTTTATCTACCGATGATACACCATATTTTTCAGAAATGAAATATTCCTTCTGTAGAAAAGCATATTTATTGTCTCAGAATTTTAAATAAGTATACAGGGTGAGTCTAGTAACTGGATCGGTTTATAACTCCGTCCGTATTAAAGATATTAAAATTGGTGCATATAAAACGTCGTTTTTGGTCGAGATACATTGATTTTCTTCGAAAAAGGATGCATTCAATCCAAACAATTTCTACACTATTCTATACATTTTTCTCAACGATTAACTACATTCGTTATTCCAAATGATTAATCTTTTAATTTCAACATTCTTCGAATGCTGCTTTCATAGTATCTTCTTTTCGAAATAATTTATTTATTGAAAAATTGATCAAATGTTTGAGAAAATGGTGTGGAGAAAGGTCAACCGAATAGAGGAGGTTATGCAACATTTCATATTCTTTCCTGTGGAATAGTTTTAATAATTTTTCTTCAAATGTTATTATCGATTGCTCTATCTGACCTTTCTCTTGACCCATTTTTGAATAAAAAGTCACCCACTTTGAACTTTGCACACCAACGTTCAAGTGTTTTAACATTTACATCACTTTTCTTTAAATACTGAATTCATGTTTTCAACAGTTTTTATGACAGTTTCTTCAAGTTTAAACTTACATATAAAAAAGTTACACGAATACCCTGATTATTCGTCACGTCATTAATAATGTCTAAAGAATTGTATTAGCATTGTTGATGAGTGATGATTTTATGTAAAAAAATGAGTTGAAATTTAGAATACAATTTTTTCATTGGACCCTTTGTTGTCGAGAAAGATCTGTTTGAAACTTTATTTAATTCATAAATTACCGAAAGTAATGTTCATGTTCTCGCAGCGCACAACTGTGGTCTCCTTATTTTTCTCCGAAAGTCTTCCAACATATCATTACGAACATTTTAATGAATCAAGTGATAAAATGATTTTTTTGCGATAATTATTCAGTGCTTGTTCTATCGTCACTATACGTGATATATTTAACGTGACTTCATAAATAATAAATCTAGTAATAGTAGGACAGGTAGCTAAGGTATTCTGTCATCGTGGCTGATCTATCATTAATAATTTTCATTCAAAAAGCGTTTTAATTGAACCAAAATTTAATCAGAGCACACGTACTTGAACAATTTTCAAACTGATTTTTCTCAAAAAGGAAACTTCAAATGAAAAAATTTTATTCTACATTTTCAATTTAATTTTTCACCTAGAATCGAGCCTTGTTCGCTTGTATCGCCAATTACGGGACTCCCTGTGTATACAAACTTTAATAAAAGAATTTGGCTTTGTTTTGCACGATATCGTACCATTTTCTTTTCTCTTTTTTTTGCTTATTAAAATATAGAAATTTTTCCAGTTATTCTTTTTCATATTAGCAGTGAGTACTACTTATCAATAATATTAATAACAACTGACAATGGTCTAACATGCTAAAAAAAAAATGTTTACTATCCATGTTGAGATTAACGGTAACCAAAAAATTTTCCATCGTCAATTATGGTCATCGATAACTAAAATAAAATTCTAGTCATCAATAATAGTTACTAGTAATCGGAAAAATTTCAGTCATTTATATTGATTACTATAGACAAAATTAAACTTTCATCGTCAGTAATGATTATTTGTAACCAAACTGTTTCTCGTAATAATCCCGTTTATAATGGTTATTCATAATAAAAATATTTTAATTAAAGCTATTAACTCTTATGTCGTAACTTTTCTAAATTTGGCTTATAACAATTAGGATGTCAGCATAATAAGTAACCTGCCAATTTCAGCTGTTGAATAAACTATATTTTATTTGCATCAACCTAATGTTTTGTCGTATTTTTCATGCAACGCTTTTATTTTCGATTAAAATATTATTATTTCTTTGTTTAAAATTTTTCAAATTAATTGAGAACTATTAAAATATTTTATTTTTTACTACAATATCAATAATTTTCAAATTAAAAAAAAAACAAAAATCACAAACAAAAATTTTTCAGAGACCTCGTAAAATGAACCTCTTCCTAATATTTCAATGCGATGTACATAAACACAGACAGTTTTGCTAAAACATAAAACCAAACTGGAAGAAAAAATATTATGCGTAAGTATAAAGGCAAAAGGAGCATGCAAAATAAAACAAAAATATTTAAAATAAATTATTTACATTATTCAGTAGGATGAGTAAAGAAAAAATCCAGTACGTAAGAAAGATAGACGTTAAATTCTATTCCAAATATATTCTATAAATTCGTCTTAATATGCAATATATGTGTCTAATTTTTTAACGAAATTAGTATTACAAATTATATCATAATTTGTTAAACTTGTAAAAATGTTTAATTTCACATTAATATTAGAATTTTTCAAATATTCGATCATTAACACAAAAAACCCACGTCATTCCACACAAAAGTAGTGGAGTAAAATAAAACAGAAAAAAGGAAAACATATATGCGTTATAAAGTGTGAATATATAAAAGAAAAGAAATATATAAAAAACATAAACCGGAAATAAGCAATATTAAAATTTAAGATACTAATTTGAGTTTCCTTTCTCAATTCATCGTCGTAAACGAAGTGTATTATCCATCCTGATGCACAGTGTTGATATTCCACGATACGTAAATTAACTTAGATCGCAATTTCATAGCAGAAATTGCTGTGAAGTTTTACAACTGTCGCAACAGAAGTCCCTTCCTTATTTCCGAAACAGCAGAAAAGTTTTTTTTCTCGAAGCACCTCGTTGAACGCTATTTTTCAAGCGAAAGGTTGGAGAAAACTATAAAGCTCACGCTAAAATATTCTAATAAAATTGTACGAAATATCTGAGAAAATTTCCTATCAAGAAAAATTGAGCTCTCTATTCCCTCTATCCCAACACTTATTAACTCCTTTTCATTTTTATGCATTTTTCTAACCCCAATGATATTTCGGAAATTCGCGGTATAACTATTATTTACTACATATACAGTACCACTTATAATTTATCGAACGATACAGATTTTATACTTTACGCCTATTTTTAAGGACAGAATGTGTTTGTTCGACCTTTTTTTTTACAGAAGATTCTTCTTTTAAATGGTATAAGAGAAGTTACAAAAAGCGACCGTTACTATTTCTTTCTTAATTCCGACTAATTGGAAATGTTTCAAAATTATTTGTACACATTATGTAGTAAATTAATCCTGTACGAGTTTGGTCCAATTTTAAAGAAAATATTCTGTTTTAAATAGTGTACGAATATTAACGGAAATCAGTGTAATACTGGTCCAAGGGTTAGGTTAGGTTATGTAGTATACAATACTTTTATTATAATTGTACCTTCTTTAAATTTTTAGTATAGGTTTATTACCCTTTGTTATATTTGCAACTATCCTTGGGCCAGTATTACAGTGACTTCCATTAATATTCGGAAACCCTTTAAAACAGAATATTTTTTTTTAAATTGGATCAAACTCGTGAAAGCTTAATTTACTAGATGATGTGTATAAACAATTTTGAAAAATTTCCAATTAATCGAAATTAAGAAAAAAATAGTAACGGTTGCTTTTTACAACTTTTTTATCTGAGCCTGTAATGAAAATTTAAAAAATACATTTTGTAGATTCATATCAATTATATGCATGCCGAAAATTTTATCGAAATCGATTAATGTTACTCTGAGGTGCAAACGGTTAAAGATGGTGTAAATCGAAGTTTTACATGACTTTAGATCTAATGCTACAATAAATCGAAAGATTCTTACATCTTTCAGTGCCTGCCGCTTGTTTCTGCACCGACCGATTTCGATGAAGTGCTTAGTATGTCTATAACTTACATAAATTTACAGAACATATTGTTTAAATTTGTATTACAAGCTCAGCTAAGAAAGTTGTACGAAGTGACCGTTACTATTCCTTTCGTAATTCTGACCAATTAGAAGTTTTCCAAAATTTTTTGTACAAATCATCAAGTAAATAATCCTTCTAAATTCTCTCAAAAAAAAAACTCATGTCGTTTGGTCCAACTTTAAAAAATTTATTCTGTTTTAAAGGATATCCGAATATGAATTTCCCGCCATTTTTTTCCTTTAGCTAAATTTTCTTTCAGTTATTGCCTTGTTTTATTCATTTTCTACTAGTGCCAGAGTAAAACATATTGAATTTTATGACCTGAGTCTCTACCAGTATGGAGACACGTTGTTTACTATTATCTTTGGTATACTATAACGAAAAATATAAAATATAAAATTTCGAAAACTATAGGACTTTTAACAGAAACACTTGCAATAATGTATACTCTCTACTGTGAAGGATGTTCTATTGGTGTTATAGTCAATAGATTATAAATATCAAAAAGTATAATGTAGAATATAGTTAAAAAGAAGTAAATTATTAATAATTTGCAGAACTGTAAAAGATCTGAACGAAGAAGATGTATATGTTAAATATCGTAAAATGTTTATGCGATTTTTCTGTGAGCAATAAGCTTAAACCAATTCCTTGCAGTACTAATTTTCAATATCTGATATACACGGTTGGTATCTGTAGAAAATTTTATTTATTTAGTCAGTCGCTGAAGCTCATTCTAAACTCGTAAATATTTAAATAGCACTAGTTAACGTGAAGGGTGTATTTTTTTTCGTGACAATGCCACGGTCACACATTGCTTCTCTGATTTGTTAAAAAATAAAAGATGTCGAATAGATAGTTTTACTATATCTTCTTTATAGACCAGGCTTGTCTCCTTATGACTTATTACTTATTTTTGTCAACGTCAAACATTTTTACAAATAAATACTTTAGAAACGATATTAAGATCAATATGCAATTCATTTATTTTGTGCGCATAGAACTCAATACTTTTATACTATTGGAATGTATCAACCTATAGAGTGTTAGGAAAATGTTATAGAAATAAATGGTAGTTACTTTGTTAAATAAAATTGTGCTCCAGTAAAGTTCAGATTACTTAAATTTTCTACTATAAATCCGTATGAAATTTGTCTGGTACCTAATGTAAGCTAGTAGGAGGACCTTATTGATCAGAGTTAAGAGTAAGTAAAATAGAAGGCTTTGTGCCCTGGATATGACTAGAAACGCTTATAAAATTAGACAAGTGTCACGAATATGCTTAGATTAAGGCAGAAGGTGGATACATCGATGAACACCATTTAGACAAAAATTAACAAATAGTTTGTAAAATATCAGACATTGTATATTTGTCTAGATTATAAGAACACTATTTAAAGCAATCTGGTTTAACAAATACTGTATTTACCGGTTTGAACATCCTATTCTTTGAAATTGTAAAAGCGATCGAATACTTATAAGCGGTAGTGCATTTGATTTCTTTCCGAAGAAGTTGAGAGTCAAGAGAAATATTATTTCAATTTTGGTTTGTACAGTTAATAGGAAAAACGTTAAAATTTACAGAATATCGACAAAAATAATTTACAATGCAAAACATATCTACGAACGATGCAACTATATATAGAACATAGAATACAAACGTCCATAGAAACGTACGAAATATTCAAATTAAAGTGTCCAAAATGTACATGTATTTTACACAGAAACATAGCTCTGAACATAGCTACCGTACAAATCTTTCGTGTAACATCAAACCGGAAAATATTCCAAGATAAACGACGAAGTGCGATTTATTTCTCGATGGAATATTTCGCGCGCAAAACGGTATCAGTTTCCCCTTTAAATCAACCCACTAGACGTGGAAATAACTCGGAATGAAAATGACCAAACGGGGAATGTCGAGGACAGCGATGAAAGAAGGTTGAATAATTTTTCAACAGCTGATTATAGGATAAATTGGTATGCAAATCTCGTTCAGTTACACATCAAAAGAAAGAGATGTCAAGAGATCGTAAATACAAAAGGTTCACCACAATTTTGAAACAAGAAGCAATTTATATCGATCGATCGTGCCGCCAGGTATAGACAGAGAGTCCGATGAAACAAAAGTTCGGAAGGAGTGGTTGGTTCTTCTTATCGATGCAAAACAGTGTGGAGGGTCGTAGCAATTAAGAGATAACAAGGTTTCCCCCTCGACACCCCTCCAATTAGTAACACCCACGGTCCCCCTTACCGCTGTCAGACCAGGAACAACCCCCTTAGGCTTCTTTTATATCCACTGTACTACCCAACATCCAAGTCTCCCTTTTCGTACCACTTCCTTCACTCCCTTGTTTTAGTTTTGTTCCTTCATTTTTTAATCATAATTATTCTTTCGCTTCTCTTTGTCCCTTGTCCTTCTTCGTCCGCGTAGTAATAGTTTTCTCAGCAATAGTTCTCTTCCAAACTGTTTTTATATTTTTTCCTCTTTTATCTGTTTTACTCGGTGTAAGTTTTCGCTTTCAACGTCTGTTTTATCCATTTTATGATCATTCTTATGCATTTTATTTTTTCTTTTGCTTTTGATCCATGTAAAAATTTCTTAATATTCTTGTTTTTCAGTACTTTAGCGTTTAATAGTATCATTTCGTCCATTGTGTTTCTATAAAAGTGATATTAAATCACTAAAAATAGTATCATACGTAGAATCTATACTTTTAAGTATTTTCCATACGATAATTTATAATAACGTCTTGCGGAAGTGACAATTGACAAAATTTGATTAGTGAATGTAATAACAATTTAGCACAATTCGAAACGCTAAGACAACTGTCGTGCAACAGTAACAATTATAAAACAATTAAACTTTCTTTATAACTCTGACACAACTCGAACAACTTTTAAAGGACATACAATATTCTCTCCAATTCACCTACTCTGTCTTCAATTTTGACTTTATTTGCAGCATCCTATCTCCAACAAAAGACTATAAATAATTGTCTGTACACATTATCTAGTAAAGTAATCCTTCTAACCTCTTAAAAAAAAAAAAGCTCACTTCGTTTGGTCCATATTAAAAAAGTTATTCTATTTTAAAAAGATTTCGAATACTTTCGTGAGCTATTGTACATGTATAACAAGTACATCGATCGATTTTATTTCTCGTACCCATATTGGTTCAAAGGTCAACCCTTTGGTTTAGGTTCTTTAATTATTTCCAGATAGCGTACATCTCTTTTTTTTTTTAGACTACACCCTTTGCATTTCCTTCAATATATTCAGTCGTTTCTACGTTCGTTTCGAATCTCTCGATCTCCTACTGTCGACTTTCCTTTGCGTTTCGACCGCCCAGCCTGTTTGCATAGAATAGAGAGATCCGCAGGGAGTTCGAACACAGAAAGAGGGGTTGCAAGGTGCCACTCGTGATGGAAGGTACATATTATCCGGTTGGCGTCCACGCGACGGTAGAGTGAAGGGAAGAGTAGGGAAATTGAGCGTACGTAAAATTTCCGCTCAGAGGAAATACGTGGAATACTCAACGGGGCCTCCATTCTCTATCGGATATGCCGCGAGACTTTATCGTTTATTGCGATTGCACGATGAAAATGTGTATCCTTGTATTTCAAATATCTCTTGTGAACATACTTTTCTCAAATAATTGTAGAATACTATTGTACTTGAATACTATTACAGCTTTGTAAAATGATTTTTTTTACGGTATTTTCATGATTGTTGAAGGCTCTTAGAATTTGAATAAGTAATAAGAATGTATGGGTAATACAAAAGTATTTCATATTTGTGTATAATTACTATAAATATCGTAGAAACTCACGAACGATTATTAGCTGTGATACAACAAATGTTTACGAATATTAAAATCTTAGAATTTTATTTGCTAACTGAACACGATTAATTTGTCATTTGCTACGATGGCACCATAAATTAACAAAATAGTTATTAGCAATTATGTAGCAGTATACGATAAACATATCATGTTTCGCACGTTATGTTTGACAATTAACGCTATTTTAGGAAAATATTCTCAATTTCTTTATGATTTAAAGAAAGTACATCAATTAATAATTAGCACCAATATAACTAACGTATAATAGTAATCACGGTAGTTCTTGATCGGTACATTAACTATGTAAAATGTTAAGAAAAGTTACTTTATTAGGAATGCTTAATTTGAATGCTTTCATATACCATCCAGTATAAATATAACTAAAAATAAATTATAAATAAATTATAAATATTATTCTTTAATTATTACAAAAATTCTAGTTATCGTTTTACATCATATTATACGTTAGGCATAATAGTTCTGTAAGAGTTTTATGCAATAAAAATGTTACTATTATTATTCAACCTTCGCCTGGTAAATACAGAGTCCACTCGGACCCATCTATCTAGATAGTCGAATATCAACAGTCATTTCAATTTACATAATTTACATCACCAGGTAATAAGAAAAATGTAACAAATGCTCAAAACATGTTTATAGTGCTCATAAAATACACGCAACACATGCTTTATGTGTACATTATGATAAAAATTAATAAATATTGTATGTTTTTATACACTATAAATGTTAAAACATTTTCCTTTAATTATCACATATGTTTGAGTGCGTCACAGCGTTCTGAGTGTTGTAAATGCTACTTCTGAGCATTGTAAATACTCGTTGAAGTAGTTTTTCGAATTGTATAGTAGTGGACTGTATTTATAAATTAAATAGAGTAACACACTTTATATTGAAATGTATATTTACAAGTGTAACCAATGTTTGAAATGCATGTACATTCTTGTATGTTATATCTTTGTGAATGAATATATCTTGTATGCTACTTATACTATTATGTTACTAATGTGTTAACGCTGTGTTAATGCTTTTACTTAATTCTCTAAAAACGTCTGTGTATGCTATTTTATAAGCTATGTGTGTAGTGATTCGTTTACAAATTGTGTAGGAGGTGGTTGAAGAGTGTGAATTGGTGTTCCTATATTTTCGGGGGTGATGCTCGTGTCGAAAAAGTAGGGAAATTGTTAAACAATCTATTTGTTATATTAGGATGAAAATAAGGATAAATCTGATCGTATAAACATAAATCTGAGCAGGTATGTTTAGCGCATGTGGTGTCCGGCTATGCGGGTCTTTGACTTTGACTTTTGAGCACAGTTATGAAGTCATTGAGTATTTCGGGTCTTTACAATCTGAGAGGTCGTTTATGACTGAACAACATAATAATAGTACTTTCTAAAACCAAGAGTCTATGTACTTTTAAAAAATAAAAGCTTATGCATAAAATAAAAAAATAAATATTTAAAACTCCTTATTAATGATACATGTAATAATATACGATCTTTGTCTCGTGGATCCGAATGGACTCTCTACACGTCACTAAACGATTCGCTATGCAAGGGTTAAGTATTGCAATTAAGAAGAAGCTTTAGAATAAAATATATTCTCAATCGTTACCTAATAAGACAAATTAGCACCGTACTTTAAGATTTTTTAATTGCTACGAAGGTTAACTTCAATAATTCACTATTTTAATAAAAACAAATCAAAATTTTATATGCAATTTGTATATTGCCATCGTCAGATTTAAATTGAAACTGAAACACAACTTGATTATAAAAATACAATTCTTCTTTTGTACCACCTTGTCTATAGTCAGCACCATAAATATGACTAGTCGTTATATTACAAGGGTTTGAATAGAAAATAAATGATAGTTTGTGTTGTATCTAAGCTATCATGCGTTATTAAAAGCATCTAAACGTGGAAAAAGTAATTAGAGTTATAGAGGTTCGAGTTACCGAGATTTTATTGTATAATACAGGATGTTTCCGATCTGGTGGTACAACCAGGAAGCAGGTGAATCTACGTGCAAAAATAAGTCAAAATTGTAGAGTGACATTTTTTCAGAGGAAACTTCATTTCTGGAGGAATTAATTTTGAAGATTCGTGAGTACGCGTACACTTGTACACGATTAGTAATATAGTATATTACTTTATTAGTATATTATTATATAAGTAATATAGTGTATACAGTATTGCTGTTCAGATTGATTAAATTAGATGATAAAGGTTAAACGATGAAATAAAAGTATTTCTTTCTCTAAATAATTTTTTTTTTTTTAATGGAAACGGAAATAATTTCCGTTTCTTTGACAACGTAATTCTGCTCTGTGTATTACACTTTCATGGACGTTTTCCAGAATATTTTTTAATACAAAGAGAATTTTCTCTTTGAGCTATTCTTCTGATGGTATACAAGAGACTTGACATGATTCCGTAAATAAAAATATTTTATTTTATTCTTTATCCTTCGCTATTCAATATGGTAAACCCAATATAAATGCATATATGTAGCTTCCAGTGACATTTGTTAGACTTATTATTAAATCATGTGTAGGTATACTCGTATTTGATGAATTTTCAACATTATTTTATTCAGAAATGAAGCCGCATACAAAAAGATGTCATTCTACATTCTCGACTTATTTTTTCGTATAAATTCACTTCCTTTCCAATTATACCACCAACCCGGAAATACCCTATATAATTCATAAAGCAAATAAATCTAAGAATTTTCTATTTAATTTCTTCGGACTACGATCAATCGCAGATACTGAGAACACAGATACAAGAGTTCCACAGTAAACTTGTATCATAGTATATCAGACGTAGCAAGATTTTTTCTGTTTATAAAAACACGGTGCAGTTTGTTTTCGCAATTAGCGTGTAGTTTCCTGCGGCGGGAAACGTGTGATCACGTTTACACTTGCTATTGCAGTGATGCACATTTACGAAGAAAACGAGAGAAATTGGAGGGCAGTGGGAAAGGAAGGGTAATTATTTCGAATTCAGTGCGTTTGAATGAAAGACACATCCGATTGATTATTATCGAATCGAGCAAACGAGGTCTGCTTGATCGAGGTCATTCAGACAGCCTCGCTTCAATGAAGATTTACAGCACATTGTATCATCCATATATTTCGTTAATGATTGTCGTGTATACTAATTTTAACTGTGTATTTTAATGATAAAATATCACGGAAAGGCCAAGTGTTCCATGTAGATTTTACGGTTGAATCGTTCTTCCAATATTCTAACCATTAAAGGGAATTCTGTTAGCGAAAGCACGAAAGGAAATGTGAAAATGGATGTTACTCTCAGACAAAAGTATACCGTATTAAAAGGAAATTTTTTATAAACGATACTTAATTCATAAATTACTAAATATAATTTATGTACATATACAGACCACGACAAAGAAATAGGTTCACGAATATTTTATTGAATAATCACATAACATTAGATATAAAAATAAATTCTCTCCGACTTTTGGGTAAAATCAAAGTTTCATTTAAAAACAAAAATAACGACAGATTAATCATGATGACTTTTCGCCACTTTCTTGCCAGCTTACAAATACCATCATGAATATTTCAATTTGAATCTGTGATTCCAGTTGAAAAAAAAACGTATTTCTACATCTGATAATTTTTTCAATACAATTGAATCATAATATGTCAGAATATGTTTATATGTAACAGAATATTCTCATAACAGGTATACATACAACCAAAATTACACTGTATTTCTTTTGTGCAAAAAATTATGAAAAAATTATTTACTATCGTATATATCGTTAACCCTTAGACAGTTCACTATAATTATGAATTACAAATTACTTATGGATAAGTAATAAAATTATGAATTACTTGTGGGTAAGAGTTTAGGCTAGGCTAGACATTCCGAAAAATTTAACCTAGCCTAACCGAATTCAGTCGGAAAGAATTTATTTCTACATCTAATAACAACTATTTATTTAATGATAATGCGTAAAACTTATTAATAATACTCTGATAAGCTTCCACAGTCATAGTTTGGCTTCTCAAACAAGGGACCCACAATATTACTACAGCGTCACCCAAAAAGACGCCTATACGTTTCTTTTCAATAAAACACGAATTATTTAGAATTTTTTCAAATTGTTTCTTTTTATTGAAAGTAAAAGTTTCTTTTCTTTTATTATATGATCCATTACAATTACAGATGGAATGAAATATCATTCAAATATGCTTCAGGATTGCGTCTGCAGAGATCAATTCTATTATCGAAATTTTCAATGACATTTTGACATGTTGCTGGAGTTATTTCACGAATTGCAACTCGAATGTTGTTTTTTAGGTCATTCATTATTCCTAACTTGTTAGTATACACACGACTTTTCAAAAAACCTCACAAAAAAAAGAATCTAATGATGTTAAATCGCATAAAATCACAAAAATCTACATTTTGTGAAATGACATGTTCACGAAATTTCGATCGCAAAAACTGAATGTTTTTCTCGAGTTGTGTGACACGGTGCACCGTATTGCTGGAAACAGACATTAGACACATCAATATGTTTCAATTCTGACCATAAAAAGTCACTCAACATTGATTGATATTACTCAGCACTCAGAGTAACACCATTTCCAGCATAAACTACAAAGAAAAATGGCCCAATGGTTCCATTTACTCAAAATACACATCAAACAGTGACTTTTCGTGGGCTTAGAGATTTTTCATAAATAACACGAGGGTTTTCGTCACCCCAGATACAAAAATTTTCCTTATTAACGAATCTATCCATTGTAAAATGAGCTCCATCACTAAACAAAATTTTTCTTAAAAACAATGGCCAATGATGTTTCATAAGTTTGAATAATGTAAATGCATTGCTACAATTTGTACCTGTCCACAGTTAAAAGTGTTCTACCTTCTACTAAAACAAAACGGTTTATGTCGTTTGAAAAAACATAACGCGTAAAGATTATACAGCTCTAATAACTACATATATAGCAAGAGGTTAAAAATAAGTAATCGTTAGAACGAAATATCGAACAAGTCATTTTAACTACCGTGGTATACAAATTTAAATCAAAATAATTCGACAATTATAATAAATAATTCGAAATCGAACGAAATCCATGCTTCTCTGTCGAATATTTCAAATCTACGAAATCGCGCGGTCCGATAAGCTGTTTCGGATCGAAAAGTCGGATAGAAGCTGGGGCTCTCCGCGTGCAAAGGTCGTTAGCAGAGTTTCGAGCGGTGCATAGCAATGAGCCTTGAAAAGGGGGTAGAAAACCTCCTGGGAATTCAGACACCCGTTATACATAGGAGGCTCGTACGAAACGAACGGGCTTGACTGTAACACTGAGGGGTTGGGCAGGCTTCGAGACAAAACTGAGTCATGCCAAGCGGGATAATCGAAAGCGTTACAGGCATTCTCTGGATTCGTTTCGTGCGTCGAATAAGGTATAAGTAGCGCTACGTAGTTTCCAAGTTCGCATGGATTTCAGGCGACGTGCACTCTCGTTCACAAATAAACGAATGAAATTTAATCGTTGTTCTCTCAGCTTTACGTCGTGACACTAATTCAATCATTCAGGGTGTATCGAACCACAGTGACACTGATGCTGATCGACGCAGACAGTTTGGTTAGCTGAAGCGTCATCAATTGAAGTAATCTGTGAACAGCATATTTTAGAAAGTTGTTTTATGTTACCTAATAATATATCCTTCATACTAATTTAATACTAATTTCATATTAATTTTGTTAGACGCTGATTATGCTTTATTCTTACACTTGTCGAAGTTGATGTTTTCGCGTTTCGCTTCGTCCACTGTTACATAATTATTGTACATTAGTACACTTTCCATATGTACAATGATTCTTATTAACATTCGGGCACTTTTTAGAAGAAAATAACGTTTTCTAAACTTGAAGTAAACGGCTTTTAGGTATTCGAATTAGGTTATTTTTTTTTTTAGGTATTCGAAGATGTTTTAGATATTTAATATTTAGATATTTAGTAAACTAATAATATCTTATTATTATATTACTAAATAACGTGTAAAAGAATTTTTGAAAAATTAGGGATTAATTTGAATCATAAAGAAGGTAGTAAAAGTCACGTTTTACAACTTTTTTATCTGAGCCTGAAATGATAATTTAAAAAATATATTTTGTAGATTTACGTCAGTTATATGCATGCCGAAAATTTCGTCGAAATCAGTCGATACAAAAACAAGGGACAGTAATCGAAAGTTGTAAGAATATTTATTTTTCGCAGTTTTAGACTGAAAGTACAAATAAACTTCAATTCTCATCAATTTGAACCGTTTGTAGCTCATAGAAACGTTAACCGATATTACTGATTTTATAAAAGTTCATTATAGATTGAGATAAAAAATGTAAAACGCAATCTTTACTATTTTCTTCGCGCTTCCGACCAATTGAAATTTTCTAAGAAACTGTTTTCCACGTCATATACTAAAATAATCCTTCGAACTTCTCAAAAAAAGAAAAGAAAAAAAGTCGTTTAGTTCAATTAGAAAAAAATCTCTTTCAATATTTTCAAGTACTAATGATTTTTCTCATTCTAAGAAACATGAACAGTATGAGCGTTATCGTTCTCAAGTGTTGGATTTTTTGTGACTCAGCCATCGTATTCGTATTTCATTATGTTACCATGAAAACTAATTATGGTTCTAATGATTCAATTGATCGAATATTAATACCAGTATAGTTATAGATAAGATTAACTTTTTCAGTGGCTCTATTAGTAGCTTTAAAAAATCTTTACACAGGTCACTAAGCGCTATTTAATTAATATTTAATCACAAATTCTTTATAATTGCATTTTTGTTTAATATTATATTGTTGCGACTGTTTATATCTTTCTTTTTTGTTGTAATCCTTACTTGTGTATATATGTTGTAGTCAAGTTAACAACTAATTTGAGCTAATTGTAAATTAAAAATTTCCTAAAGTCTCATTGTATGTTTCAAGATTATCTGTATGTCAACAGGAAGTATGCGTAGAAAGCGTGTCATTCGACCCGCCGCGCCGGTTGTCACATAAATCACGATCATCCCGCTTCCTCGTTGTTGTTGGTCACGAATCAGTCGACGCATGTTGATTCCATAACGTCGTTCTATCTCCTCGCCTATAGAATTGTATATACTTACTAAGCAGGTTAATGAAACTAAATACTACACGAACAAGCGTAGCAAAAAAAAAAAGAACGAAAAGAAACTAGAGACACTATTACTAAACGAGCCTCTAGTTATCCCTATTCATCCTTGCATCACTTGCCGGAAACATTTCGCGACGAAGAAAGAAGGGTCGTAGTCGCGTTCAGCTTCGAAGACTCAGTCTTGTTAGTCCAACGAAAGGGGATTCTGATCATCGAACCGTACTGGCCTTAAGGGCTCTTACTTCCCATAGACACGCTTCGTTTCTCAATTGATTCTTTATTTTACAATCGTCGTGACATCGTAAAGGCCAACGAATACCACAGCAGGAAGTTCTACGCGCATGATACATCTCTGAACTTGCTAAACCTTCAGACCACTCGATCGATCATACTAGCCCTTGTTCTGGTTTGTTGATCTCGAGTTGAATTTTGCGCTTCGATCAAGCTCTCGTGATCGTTCTCCTTGTTAGGGTAAAACGTTTGTAGGTATATAATATGGAACGTCGTGAAATTTCAATGTAAAATTAACGAACTCAATTGTGTATATTAGTTTTCTAGAAATATTAGAGAATTATACTGTTGATTGAACGATAGTCGGGCATCCGTCATTGAAAGAGAAGCGTTTTATGTAAGTAATTTTCGACAAAATTATAATGAAATTTATATTCATATATTTGTTTTCCTTTATTTAGTAACATATTGAAAGTTTATTTCGTAAATTTACGTATCGTACTCTCAATAAAAATTGTTACACTCATGATTTTCGGTCTTTTTTAACTCGTCACAAGTGATCATTACAGAAAGACAAAATTGAACTATTTTATAATCTGTAAAATATAACAGTATTACTTTCCCTGCAAGATCGTCAATTCATGTACTGTGTAATTCTTAGTTAAAATGAAGATGATGGAATTTTAAATTATAGCTTTAGTCACACGGTCAATTTGTTATTAATATATCAGCAAATGAACTGTTCAAAATAACATGAGTTCTTTATTATAAACAGTTATTATTAAGTTACTCAACATAAATAAGTAAACATTTTAATAACTATTTGCCTTATATTCATACATATATCACTGCTTCGCATTGATACCAACATAACTCGAAAAATGTAAATTTTAATTATTGTACAAAAATAGACTCGATAAGTACATTACTTTTATCATGTAAAATAACATATTTCTAACTTAATTAATTTCACATCCAGGATCTGGTTATTAGTGAGATGTAACTTTTTCAATTACTATCCTGTAAAATTAATGGTTTGAATTATTTAAATTTCGAAATTGTCCGATGGATAGAATAAGTGTATAGAAACTGATGGCGATTATTTTCTAGAATAAAATGAACTTTAACTTTTTAGAAATAAACGAGTTTTATGGAAAAAAGTTACAAATTAATTTGTACACTTTATATTTTTAACCAAATTTTAACCGTTCATATATATATCAGTGATAACTAATTTGATATTATTAATAAACATATATTTTTATAACTGTTATATTATATTATATTATATTGTGTTATATTATATTATATTATATTATATTACATTATATTATGTGTATAATTCTTCTCTCAATAACCGCGAAAAATTTATTATGTGTCCAAACAGACTCTACATTCACCAATTGTGTCAGTCCGAAGATTAATAAGTTTTGAAATCAGTTGAAAATAGAAACAATTTTCATACATACGAAATGTATTATTTTCCACATAGAAAGTTCTGTTCTTCAAGCATTATTCATATTCGAGATATTTTTATTTCGACATTTCTAATGACGTACGGTAAGCCTGACCTTTTAACTTCCTGAACAAAAAACCTCTCTACGCTTTTTTCGTTGAAATATTTTAACAGTAGCAAAGAACCATCGCACACGTTCGTCTTCCTGAATTGACCGACCTCTATTATTAAATGTCAACTCCTCAACGATTAACCTTTAAACAACGTTGTAGATCAACCGTGAACCATTTTTAAGCGGATAAATTCATCGCTGTTTCCGCTTTGTATCTCGTTTCACACGAATTAACATAACGATCGTTTTTATCGGCGATTCTGAAATCGATAATCATCCATTTCCTTGATTTCGCTCCGCAGAAGGAAGTCACTCTACCGACACTTCCGGTTCCGGATTTAGAGTCAACCTTACAGAAGTACTTGGCTCAGGTCGAGGCAGTTGCACCGAATCATCTGCCGAAGACCAGGAGCCTGGTGAAAGCTTTCCTTTCTGGACCTGGACCGAAGCTTCAGCAACGACTTGTAGAGCGTCGACAGAAAATGACCAACTGGGTGAGTGGATATTCAATTTTTCGTATTTCGTAATAATTACGGTTTATACAAACATTGATTCTTGAAAAAAAAACAGTTTTCGAATTCGAGTATTCAAAAAAAGAACAGGCTTAAATCGGATTGTGAATTTTTATAAAACAAACGAAATATAATTGAAACAGTCTAAAAATATTTATATATACTCGTGCAAAATATAATCTGTAAATTTGACTTTATTTCATTTAGGATTTTTCTTTAGGAAATATGATATCAAAAACTAAAATATGTACTGAATGATTATTTTAGATGGAAAACTATGGGAAGTAAAAAATATTCTCCCATTGCCTAATGAAATTTCTTAGTTTCATCCTTCTCAGGATATCAAATAATAAATCTAAATTATTTGTTCTTTAATTGATTGCCCCAAATATTGAAAATTCGATTTTCGGTGTTTTAGGATTTGATATTATTTTTTTGGATTCCTCAAGAAATCTATGAACTGATGTTTCCATGGTTTTTACCATATTATGACTGTGTCCGAGACGATTTCAAATCAAATGTTAATGTTCTCAATGAAATAATTAATTGAATTTTACATATTATTCTACTATCTAACATCGATTTTCTAAATTTCAAACGTACTTTTCGAATTTTACAAATTTATGTAAAAAACCAGTTTTTAAAAGCTGACAAACCCTAGTAACTACATGACCAAATCAATTCAGTAAAAGAAAAATGTGCCTTGTCTGAATTATCTGATCCTAAAATAGTTTGATTTATTTGTGAAGTATAATCCTCGAGTTCATTACCGATACATAACATGCTCGAGGTGATTTCAAATCAAAATATTAATGTTTTCGGTTAATTAATTAATTAAATTTTACATATCATTCTAGCATCTAAAATCGGTTTTGTAAATTTAAAAAACGCTTTTCGAGAATCAGAAGTTACAGAAACTATGGACCTTTATCGTACAACTATACTCCAAGTGTAAATCACTTATTTTAATCAAACTTGTAACGTTTATATAACACTCGCATGATACTTTAACGTAACACGACCGTTTACAAATTTTGTATTCGCGGTTTGTCGGTCGCAAACGTGAATTTGCGGTCAAGAGTAGACGACGCACGGTGCTCCGGCGAGGTAGAGCCCTCAGGTAGGTCGCGGCAAAACGACGGAGTGGCGCGGAAAGAGGGAAGAGGGTGTCAGAGGTTGCAGGTCAGTAGGAGCCTTGCAAGAAGAGCCGTAAATCGCGTGGACTACGTCTGCTTCTTCGAGAGGGATGATAGGAACAGTAAAGGTGCCATCAGGAATGTCTTCCTTTACTGGATAAGGAGCACTGAGGTACCGGTCATCCGTGAAATCTTGGTTTCCTTCGTGTTGGAGCGATCGGAAAGGAATGCCATTTCCGTTAGGCTTTTCAACCCGCAAAAATTTGTGTCTCTCCAGCATAATAAATTCAATGAAATGAAAAGAATATATTTTCTAACCGCGTAAATTAATACCGCGTATAAAAAGTACCGCGCAAATGGTGGGACAAATTACCGCGTAAAAAGAAACTCACTTAAAAAAAGTACAGCGTAAATGGAAGAATAGGTGTATTCTAAACTTTCGATACAATCATCAGAATTTTCATCACTGTTCATTAAATTTTTCTTTGGTTTTATTTTGGATTCTTCTTTATTAATATTTACCGTAACTGAAAGAATCTTAGATCTTGTTTTTCTAGTATTACTTTTTATACTTCGGTTCCTCGCTAGCTATAAACCAGTCCGTGCTTTTGTATTTTTCCACCATGCTTTTTCTTCTCTTTCTTCTTTTATTTCACTCAATAATTTTCTTTTACATATGTTTCCTGAATTAGTCAATACTTGAAAAATGTTTCTTTTGGGACCTGTACGTATTGGAACAGCAAAAGTAGGCATAATTTGTCGTAAGGTTATGAGGTTATCTTTATGAACAAGAGTAAATTAAATAACAGATGAAGAAAACAGAAAATAATCCAGTATTGCCAGACTAAGAACTAGTGCATCTCACCCTATTTCACATCTGTCCCGAAATGACCCTATTTTAATATTTGAAAATATTTTATGTGGTGACTTCTAAATTTAGAGGATAGAAATAGTTCTCGAATTTCAAGTAGGAAAATCCGCTTTATTCATATCTCCAAAACAATTGAACTTAGAAAAATGTAAAATTAGATATAAGAAATGTACAAAAAAACTTCGCGAATTCTTCAAGAAATTGTTCAGAACTTTTGCACTTACCCAATATTTATCATATAAAAATGCAAAAAAGAGGAAGAGAAATAAGGTACGAAAATGAAATCTCGTTTGCAAACGAATAGACAAAGGGTATTTGACGAGGGACGGTAGTAGATAGGTAGGTTCTTTTTCTGTCTAAGTGGCACAACAGCATTTTCGTTTCAACCCACGTTGCCTCCGGAGAATTTACTTCACGTGGCATCAGCCTACACAGAATATCCGCACGCGTTCTCCGTGACTTTTGCGATCTCCCCATCCCGTGGTGACGGTCCCACGGGAATCCCGGTTCGATGCATGGCCCCCGCTATAAGCCTCTCCAACGTCCCTATGGCCATCCGGTTTCGAGATCCCGTGGCACATAAATAAATAAATAAATGGATTTACGAGGGCTCGCTCACTGGCTTGTCGTCTTGTGACGTTTCACGGGAACGGGAATGGAATGGAGAAACGGTAAACTTTCTACGTTTGAATGTAAGCCGGGACAATACAAATATTGCGATAAAAGTGAGCAACGAGTTATAGAAAACAAAGGGGTAAAATTGAAGTTGCGTTGCATCGCGATGATAAAGACGAACACTGTGCGTTTCTTATTGTTAATATGGAAACTCCGTTAGAATTCCGATGTTTAGAATTTTAAGCAGTAATGATTAGACTGCAGATTTTTTAGATTTCTTAAATTAGATTACGGAAAAAGATATGTAGTTGTAAAACAGTTCTAATTAAATTATTTTTTTATTTTTAAATTCAAAGTATTTAATTATTAGTAAAAATTTTTAAAGATTATCGATCTCATTAATTTTTGTTTGCAAAGAAAATATTCAACAATGTAAGGAGTATTAATTAACAATTCAATAAATACTTCACAACGTTCCCACTGGCCAGCGGATTTTCATGCAAATTCATCTTTTTGAGAATATAACAAAACAAAAGCAGAACTTCGATAACAAATTATTTTACCTAACCACGTATTACAAAAAACATTATAATTGAGATATTTTGCACATTTTTTCATGTTCCGCGTATTCTGTGCTATTTTGCATATTTAGATTTTCCCATAAATGCATAAAAATCGGCAAAATATATAATTTTGTTTCACTAAGCTGTATACAGAAATTCTTGTAAGCTTTAATACATTTATAGCTATAATTTTTGTAACTATTTTGTTTGTGAAAATTTTTTACTTAAAAATACGCCGTGGGGGGGGGGGCGAATGAATAATCACTGGTTATGCGATAACAAGACTTAGTTTATTTGAAAGATAAATAAATTAACTAAACTGTAATTTATATATATATAAATAAAGTAAGAAAAATCTATTTTACTATAAATTATAATTATTTTTAATTTTCATTCGACTTCTCTTGAAGGTTTATTTATGACACATTTCTTACTACGGTAACTTGCATAATACACCATTCACTGAATAGTGCACTATAGAAACGGATGTTCCTTAGTGAAAACGGTTCTTCAGTCTTGTGATCACGCTTGAATGAGTCATTAATACGCGAGCGTACTGTAAAAAGATTCTTCTAATGCAGAATGTCGTTCTACGAATGATGGACGACGTGCTTAGTAAAGAATATTAAACTGAAGTCATTATTTATTTTTCGAAAGCTATTCAACACCGTTACTGGAGGAATGAAAAAAAATTACAGTTTAAATCAAATGAAAGGAAGTATTTAGAAAAGATAAACAAATATCGTATGTTCATCCGAGTGAAGGTAATGACTTTATTGACGCAGATAATAAATATTAAAATGTTAAATAATAACACAATAAATTTATAAACATAACATATGCAAGATATTCTATAATTCCCTATATACTTTTTTTTTAATGTTCCCTGCCAAGCTGCTTTTGACTAATTGTAAGTATCATTCATACCATGTGTAGCGAAAACGGAACACGCTATAAAATTTGACCTGTTTCTTTCTCTTTCTTAGTGTTTATGTATATAAAAAAATTAATTGCGCGATATAACAAACAAATGAAGTTATTTCATAACGAAGAAATACAAAAGTAATAAAAAAATTAAACAGCAAAATAAAATCTATACAAGTGTGTGTATACAAGGGAATATGGATCGGATAATATTAATTTTTATTATTTTTCACTTATAATTTCATGTAACGATGTATGTTTTCCTTTAGCAGGAAGAATTAATAAATGCAAAAAAGTTTGTGCAGTTTTATTTAATTAACAAGTGCAATTGTACTTTGCAACTGCAACGAAGCCCTTCTGCAAAAATTTGCCCTGCTTGATGATAGAGCTTATTAAACAATGCAAAAGTTTCCTCTACAATCATTTGTTGCAATTGTATCAAGTTTACATGTTTCACTGAATTACGATGCCTTTTCTATGACAGATGATGAACAATTGCATCACGAAAAATAGCAAAGGCACACTGCAATTAACAGTAGACTCGGATTGCTAATTATACACGGGTTTCATAAAGTCTTTAGAATAGGTGAACTCTTGCTACCGTGTAATTTTCCATCGGGTCCGATTGAATTGCATACTGATGAATCGTCGGTTCGTATTCCGATATTTCTATACGCAATATTGCGAGACACGTGGAAGTCACAACAGCGTTGAGATAGAAATATACGTATAAATATGCTTGCAAATAATAATTAAAGAGTTAAACCTCATGCTGAAAGAATAAATAGTTAAATATAAAACATCAATCAACTGTGACATATTTAATACTGCAAAACTCTAACAGAAGTATAGGTTCATCCAACTTATACGCTTGCATGTATAATTTAACGAAACACAAACTATTTAAATTCTTTTTAAGTTATTTTCTTTTTTTTTTTTAATTGAAAGTACGATCCATTACGATTATGCGTGAAACATAATATCATTCAAATATGTACCACGACTGCAATTATCGAAATTTTCAATGTCATTTTGACATACTGCTGGAGTTATTTCTCGAATCGCGTTGAATGTTATTCTGTAGGTCATTCATTGTTTCTCGCTTATTAGCATAGACTCGACTTTAACAAAAAAACCCACAAAAAAAGAATCTAATGATGTTACTTCACATAATCTTGGGGGCTAATTGAAATGTGCATTTTATAAAATTACACGACGACGAAATTTCGATCGCAAAAACTGAATGTTTTTCTCGAGTTGTGTAACACGTTGCACCGTCTTGCTGAAAATAAACATTAAACACATCAATATGATTCAATTCTAACCATAAAAAGTCACTCAACGTTGATTGGTATCGCTCAGCATTCACAATAACAGCATTTCAAGTATCTTCTTCAAAGAAAAATAATCCAATAATTTCATTTGTCCAAAATTCACACCAATCAGTGATTCTTTGTGGATGTAGAGATTTTTCATGAATAACACGAGAATTTTCATCACCCCGGATACGATAATTTTTCTTACTAACGAATCTATCCATTGTGAAATGAGATTCATCGTTAGATCTTTCGTTCGTCGTTCAATAATCCACCTAGCAAAATTACATTGTAAATATTCTCTTTCTTTCAATTCCTGGGATAATTGAATTTTGTACACGTGTAAATGCAAATCTTTATGCAAAATCCTCTATACAGAACTATAAGATATGCTCAATTCTTTGAACGATGTGAAATTAATGTTGTCCATTCATTTTCAACATTTTCACTTAAAGCAGCAAAGTTTTTATTTGTGCGTACAGTTTCTGGTCTTCCATTTTTTAGTTTATCAATAACACAACCAGTTTCTTCTCATTTTTCCATTAATCTTTGGACTGAAGACTGATTTGGCCGATTATTTGTACTAAAAAATCATGAATTTTGCTATGACAATTTTTCAAAGTAATTGTAATTACAGTAATATATACCTGTCAATAGTTACAGTTATACTACCTTTTACTAAAACAAACAATTTATGTCAATTAAAGAAAGCACGACTTGTAAACATTATGCAGTACTGACATTTAAGCGTCGTAGTTACATCATTGTTGGACATAGGAGAGCAATTTAAAAGTTTACATATTTTACTCACTAATGATTGGCTCCTGAATATGAAACTAATTAAGTTACAAATGTGCTATTTTACATGATAAAGATAATATACATGTCAAAGTCTATTTTTACACAAAAATTAAAATTTACATTTTTCAAGTTGTGTCAGTATCAATGTCAAGCAGTGATATATGAATATAAGGCAAATAGTTATTAAAATATTTATTCATTTAGTTGAACAAGTAACACTAATGTTATTTTGAACAGTTTATTTGTTGATACATTAATAACAAATTAACCGTGTGACTGAAACTATAATTTAAAACCCTTATCTTCATTATAACTAATAAAAATATAGTACGTGAGTTGACGACCTTACACGAAATGTAATACCGTTATATTTTACAAAGTATAAAATATAATAGTTCATTTTTGTCCTTTCTGTAATGATCACTTGTGACATGTCATAAAATACCGAAGATCATGAGTGTAAGAATTATTATTGAAAGTACAATAAGTAAATCTGCAAGATACATTTTTACTCTGTTATTAAATAAAGAAAAACAAACATATTAATATAAATTTTATTATGGGTTTGTTCAGGATTACATTCGTTTCTGGATAAATAAGGACGCGATATATCAAAAAAGACCCGACGACCGTCTAATTGTAAGAGTTAAAACGAATACAAAGCTCTGTAATGCAATATCAATCAAGGTTACAGAAGATCTGTTACAAAAGAAACACTTGCTAGAGTGGTTATTGAAACATAATAATATTAACTTACTTTCGAATGCCTTACATAAAGACATCGTGATGAGAATAGCAAAAGTAACCGTGTCAAAATAAACATAGCAAAGCCAGTATGGACCAATCAATCCTTCACGATATATTTATTCGAAGAGGAAATTGATATGATTCTCGTTTACATCGAACACCGGCAAAATTCAACGAGAACTAGAATTTTGTACGCTGAACGACATCCATGTAGTTAGTTTAAAAATTCTGTTTCTTAAATTTAATTTCTTTGTTTTACCTTTCGTATTATCGCACCAAATGCGTTCTGTTATACCCTCAAATATTTTTTTTTTAGTCTTAGTCTTATCTGTATATACAATTAGCCAATAACTTTCACCATTACTCATACTAAACTCTTCACCTTTCAACTCTGCTCTCAACTCTTGTCATAACTTCCTCACACCCTTAAATAGCCCCATTTTTCCATCCTCGATTCATTCTGAATAGTTTTAATAAAGTTTTATTTTCTACGCAACTTTGATCTTTAATTGCTCCAATTTAAATGTTACCCTAATACCTACCCTCAGTTTCGAGGAGTTAAGGCAAAACCGGGCATCACAGTGAGTCAGTAATAGCACGGTTACAACATTGTATCGATAATCGACATTTCAAACATCGCATCTACAAGTTGTGAGTTTATGTAATCAATCATCTGTGACTTTGACTAACCTTGTGTTATAGGTTTTTGTGTTCGTCTCAAGGGCTATTACCAACAAGTAAATTGAAAACAGATCATAGCATTGAAAACTAAAATTTACTATAAATGCAGAAAATAAACTGTTAATGTAGAAAAACATCATTAATACTTTCGTTATTATAAACGACTGTAGTCACTCGTTATAAAGTGTCTTTTATATACTGCACGTGATTATAGTCATTAGCCGCGAAATTGTCATGAAATCAATAGTTATGAAACATTACGTCAGACTGAATGCACCACAACGAAAGTCATCCACATTTAAGAGTTCCTCAACTAAACCCGTGTCTTAAGACACATATTGCAGAATTTCACTACGCTACGATATTTTGCAACAGTTTTGAAAGAAACACGGCAGATGCGCTGCTCTATTAATCGACGTCCAAGAGAAAATAGAAACCACGATCTGATTACGATTCACCTACGCGCGTCGACGCAATCTGAAAATATTTTTAGCGTTGATAAATGTACTCTTGGATGGATTCACTTCCCTCTCTCGCAACGTCTCGTGTTACGGTAGTAGGTACATGTTGCGTGATCAAATTGCGCCATGAGATCTTCGTGCAGAACGTTCGCCATGATTGAATAATCTATGATAAGTTTAATACAGAGTAACTCTCTCGGTTGTATACACGTATTTCACAAGATAAATTGAAAATGCAAGCTAGAAGGCAATGTGTTAAATTGTTATATATACACGTTTAATTACAGCTCCAATTGCGTGATATTTATCAATAATTTAGCCTAAGAATACATTTTGGAAGAACGCCGGAAAATAAGGTCATTGTGCTATTATTTCTGACGGTTTAAGGTTATCTCTCGTTTCCTGACCTGTCCTAACAATAGCAAGTGTGCAGAGATTCGCCGAATTTCAAAATAACTTTAACCGACTAAACAGTTCTACCCGATTAAAAGAATTAAAAAATTACTTGAGTACAACGTGTCACAGAAGTATTCATACATCCTTTAAAACAGAATAACTTTTTTAAAATTGAACCAAATGATTCGAGTTCTTTTTTTTTTTTGAGAAGTTAGAAGGATTAGTTTATTAGATGCGTGCAAAAAAATTGAAAATGTTACGATTGATCGGAATCGCGAAGCAATTAGCGAATATCATTTTGTGTAATTTTTTATCTGAGTCCGTAATGAAAATTTAAAAATACGCTTTTTAAATCTAGGTAAACTACACACATATATATTGAAAGTTTCATCGATATCAGTTGATACAGAAACCTAATTAATAAATAAATCCTATTCTTTTCTACAAATGAACGTCATTATTTTCTATGAAATCTTGCTGTTATTTTTAAAGTGGAAAACTAAAGTTGTGTTAAGTTGTTAAGTTAACCTTTTAATTGCTACATGTGTTAACCATTTATTATTTTAATACTGTACGAAGTAAGAAAAATTAGTGTATTATATAATATAATACGTTCTCTAAAATTTTATAATTCTTATTAATTAATAAAGTTTATAATTCTACTAATACATAACTAATAATGTTCATAATTCCACTAATGATATAAATCTACAATTTGATCAATCTTACAAATTAAAATTGAATTTAGAATTAAATTTCATTTTTATTACTAACATAACAGTTTTTATCATTTTAAATAATGAAAATAGATCAATCATCAAAATAATTACCATTATTGCTGTTGACCTCTTGCTATTTTTCTGCCAGCTGGCGAATACCATCGTGAATATTTTGATTTGAATCGTGGTATTTGATTATTACGACTTCAGTCGGAAAGAATTTATTTCTATACCCAACAGAAGGAAGTGAAATATTATGTATCAGGTTGTTCGGAAAATACTTTTCGCATTCTTCACTCGAAGTTTTATCTCGTTGTGCTTAAATAAACAAGCAATCAGACCACTTTACCGTCAATTGTATTATTAGTCATCATTTAGCAGTGCAAGAGTACAGTTCTCGGCATCAGTAAAACGTGTATCGTGCGCTTTTCGCATTGCGAAAGATGGAAAACCAAAAGATGTATTAGCGTCATGTTATGTTTCACTGTTTCAAAAGATTCAACACGCCTAAAAATACTGCAAAAGAGATTTGTGACATCTACGAGGATCAGTCTATAACCACTCAAATAGTCCGTAATTGGTTTAGTAGGTTTAGAGCTGGAAATTTTAATTTTAAAAATGAAGATCTCAGCGACCGTCCACCCACTATTCATACCGATCTTATCAAGGCCAACATTTATGAAAACACAAGATCCAGTGTTCGTAACATAGCAATTGCTTTAAAGATCTCATGTACCACGGTTCATGAACATTTAACAAAGCTTGAATATGTTAATCGCTACGAAGTGTGGGTTCCCCGCCAACTGACAGAAAGCAATCTTCCGAACCAAATTTCGATATGCGATGTGCTTATTCAACGTAACAGAAGAGATCTCTTTCTGAAATGTTGATCACAGGGGATGAATGTTAGATCCTCTACGACAACACTGCACGCAAACGATTTTGGTTGAGTAGAAATAAGGAATCCTTTAATGGTAGCAGCTGGAAATCACGCGAAGAAAGTGTTACTTTCAATTTGGTGGGACTGGAAGGACGTTATGTAATACAAGTTACTTCTGGAGGGGTGAACGATTAACAGTGAGACAGATAGCATTTAACATGAAAAACTGAATGAAGGAATACATGTCAAAACGTCAAGAATTGGTAAACGAACGTGGTGTCGCGTTCCATCACGACAACGCGAGGACGCACGTTTCTTTGCGAGGATGCACGCTCCGAACGAAACTGTTAAAACTTGACTGGAATATTCTATCATATTCTCCATACTCTCCAGATTTCATCCCATCGGACTATTATTAATTTCTTTCTCTAAAAAATATACATAAATTAATGAAATAGACAATGACATAAAAGTAAAATTAAAATTCGAATTAAGAGTTTAATACTAAAGCAAAAATGGAAAATAAAAAAGCAACACACACATACACACACACACACAGAGAGTCACTTACAAAACTAAGAGTACACTCATGTTAGTGGCGAAAATTGGCGAGAGAATGGACAAAAACATACACATTCGAATCTGAAAACGCAATATATATTTATTCATATAGTTTGGTAAACACTTAATAAAACAAATTTTAATTACATTTATTATTTGCTTGAATTTAACTAAAAATAAGAAAATACTGATATTTTACTGACACAAAATTGAGTGTACACGTGATAAGTTATCTAAAAAATGTATTTTGTAAAAATTACGCAATGGTAATTCCTCTATTGAGATACGGGTTGAAGATGTCTAAACAATATGATTCAAACGTTGAATCGGCATGTCATATGTCATTTGTTGGACCACATTTTCTAATTGTTTTCAAGATGATCTCTCCGAGATAACAAACGGATATTTCTATACGAAAATTGATAATAAGCTTATACTGCCAGTATTTTTACATTTTCAATTAAATATAAACAAACAGTTGAAGGTTTTTTTAAAAATGTTTTTACTAATTGTTCTCTATATTATGCGAATAAATATATATTGCATTTTTACATTCGAATATATATTTTTTATCAATTCTCTCACTAATATTCGCTACGAACATGAGTAGGTATATGCTCAATTTTGTGATTTGTAAAATTAAACATGTAACATTTACTTAAACTACAAAAGCTTAATTTATAACTTTAAGTGGAGACAGATGAAAATTTCATTGCTACAGGAAATGTGTGGTTTAACGAGCCGTATTAATACGTGACAGGATTCTTTTCACTAATGAATTAATACAGTTACAAAGCGTACTTTTTCTTTCTTCTTAATTAAAACCACATATATTTCGTTACATAAATCAATTTTCTGAATTATACCACGTATAAAAAGAATAAGATCTCTTTCTAAATAAATTCATTATTTCATGGATAGAAATCCCGAGATGTAACGCTGACTTTTTAACGTTTGCTCCTAAAACTGATTATCATTAACTTCACTTCTTTGAAGCGCTATTATTGTGCAAAAGCTCATCGAAATTTTGCGTATTACATGTTACAATTTCTCCTTGCTAGAACAGAATTCCATAGCTTCAGTCTGTTGGCTCTCACATGATTCGTAAAGCCGATTATATAACAAATAAAATGTTCTTATTCGCAAACACAATTTTTATATTACAACAATAACAATATTAAAAATTTATGTAATAACCATAATAATTTCTAGCTTATTATATCATTAGACACCTGCAAATTTTAAGCAAACTAATTACTAGAATGTAAATACAATTTTCTGTCGCAAGTTTATTGTGTATTTTGTTATATTTATCTATTTTACGGTTATATCTGAATGTGAAGTTAATATTATACCTGTATAACACGAATAAATATTAAGAAAAAGAAGTATTTATTAAATACAGCTCTAATTCTATACGATGTTATTCTATAAACATATTTGATTTGTTTCGACAGTCTAAAATTAACCGGAGAACATATCTGTAGCACCATTAAGTGCTTATAAGCAATTTAAAAAGGAATGTTTTTTTGTTTTCACTAAACACAGATAAACAGTGTGCTGGAAAACTGCATCATTTGATCTTCATTTTTTATTTCGACAGTCTGTATGATCACAATCAACACTTCAAGAAAAGAAATATTTATCAAAACATGTTTAAGCAGTGTTTACTGTTGCAAAATGAGAATATACTATTCGCGAAATTGCGGTAAAAACTTGAATTTTAAAGTACAAATCCTACTTTTATTAAGTGTCCGATGACTTAAGTTCGAGAGTGCGAATGAAAGTTCAAAGGTATAAGGTTCAGTGTATATATTCGCTCAAGTGTATTAATCCAAGAATATTATATATTTTTCTGATTATCTAGTCCTTTTCTCTGTAGTCCGTTTGTCTGTCCAGAGGTGTCTTAATGAAAATCGGTACACGTGTAGGTTCAAGATAGTTTGAAAATTTAACATATCCAGGACGTCCTATTGTTGTCCACGTCTTAGTCAGTCCTTAGAATAGTCCGAAGAATAAGATTATGATATACGTCAATTGCTATTGAGCAGAAAAAGCTAAACACTTAAAAATCAATTAAGCGTTTGGCGTTTCTCCTGATTATAAAGTGAATAACATGATGAAAGTAAAAGTATTCATATCCTTTAAAATAGCAGATGCGTCGACCATATCATAAACTTAGGATAATCTGTTGTCCCCAACACCACCCGAGTATTAGAATCACTCTGTATAACGAATGATATTTCACCTTGTTGAGATTTCTTCTGTAACAATGGGAAACGCTTGTCGGCCTGCATCTCGATCAGGAGCAAATAACGCAGCCAGTTAGACGCGACGATCGATCAGTGGAAGTCGAGGAGGCGTCATGAAAGAAGTACAAAAAAAGCAAAATCGAACGGGCGAAAATTCGCAGCGTGCTCACTTCTATCGAGAAAATTGCTTTCGCGACATTTTCTTGGGGTGGAGCCGTTTGCCCCGGTCCTTCAATGCGAGAAACGAAAATGTATTTCCGGATGTGTATATTGGCAAATCGAAAGCCCTGCCCATCGATTGCCAAACACCATTTCTCGTTCTGCACAACCAACTATATAGGGTGTTCCATTTAACTCTGCAATCCTTAATTACTTTCTAATTTGTCACTATACGTAACAAAACAAAAGAAAATAGTTTCGCGAGAAAGTTATTGTACTTCGGTTTTAGAAATTAGGCTATGAGAGTGAAGATGATTATCCCAGTCATATTTTCTATCTCGTTTTTTCTTTTTTTTCTGTTTTTTAACAGAATAATCTACTTTTTCTGTGTACACCTGCCCCCGATTTACAGAGTATTTTTTTACACGATTTCGCATTTACAAGGTTTTCAAATTAATGGATTTTGCAACAGAATATACAACGATTCCAACTTATGCTACATAAAACATGAATAATTTCACATTACCTTTCAACAAATTAGTTACAAATCAATTGTTATCTTACTAACAAATATTAGTAATTTAGTAATTTAAAATTTGCTTGGAGATATTAAGTACCTTTACCCTAATCATACGCTGTTTTAATATAGATTTGTGCAACCCCAATTTCTATTATATATGTTGCAATTTCTTTCAACGAACAGTTTGTTCATCCCTAGAGGAAAATGCTATATTTGTTTTTCTTAAAACATCTATGTCTACTTCCTAAAAAAATCCTAAAAAAAAGAAAAAAAACAAAGAAAGAGAAAAGTGAGTAAAAGCGATCTGAAAAGGGAAAGAGACAAATACAGTATCTGTGCAATTTAACGACCAAATTCCAACAAGACAGAAATTAAAACGGTCGCTAATTGCGTTGGATTCCAATTGGAGGAAATCGCAGGGAAATCGAGAAAGGACTGAAGTCCGAGGGGCGGCTAGCTAATTCGTGCCCTTGTAATTCGAATTGAATTTACCGCCAGGAAAGGTACGAACGGACAGACGGACCGAAAAGCCGGGGCTGGAGCGGTTCGCGGATGAATAATGGAAGTTTCAATGAAATTTTCCAGTTCGCCGCGGGGCACCGTAATATTAGCTTACCACCGCCACGGCTCCAACAACTAAAGCCCCCACCGACAGGAATTGTGAAGCGTTCGGGGTTGTCCACCCCATGCTACGATTTTATAGAGAGGCGACCTTCTCGCCTCGGAGAACGCTACACAGTCTATTGTCAGCCGAACCGAAACGGGGGAAATCCAATGGAGAACGATGAAGAAAATAAGCATGGAATTGGTAGAGTGATTAGGGGGAATATATTAAAATCGCAGAAAATGAATCCACCAATATTTATATTTATAAATTTACAAGTAACGAGAGATATTGTAATTAATATTTTTTATTTTGCAACTATATTTGTTTAAAAACTCAGTGTCCATTATGACGAGCGAGTACAGTGAACGAAATTTCTATAAGAACACCATGATTTACTGTGAAAAATTAATTTATTTCGTAAATATGTATTATTGATAGGAGAAAATATTTCGAAAATCACCGTATCATTATTATGAAACAGTAAATGTAAACAAAATCATGTTCTGTCACTTTATACATAAAAATATTATTATGCTGGCCGATTTTTATTATAAGGACGAAATTTCTATAAGAATGGCAAGTTTTCTATAGTTTTGCTTCATCATATGTACAAGAAACATTAACCATATCTCAGTCAGAGTGAATATTGAAAGTGAATAAAGCCGTGAGGAAAAGTTTTAAGTTCGGAAGAAAAAGTAAAAATAGAGGAAATTATTAAAATGAGATAACTGATTAAAAAGAACAGAAATTTTGAAAAATTTCAAGATTTTATAATGAAATATTAATTACGCGCGAAGTGAAGTGGTAATTGTAAAAAGCTTAAACGATTCTCCTAGGATCTCGAAAACTTTGACATATACATACATTGCCTTTGATGTCAAAGAAATGTTTGGAAAATGCGACGAAAAAGAGAAGGTGAACAGGACAAAAAAGGGCATAAGATATGAATGGCAAGTGTATTAAAGCTGTTCACTGTACGCGACGTTGTCCAAACAAAAAAAAAGAAAAAGAAAAAGGAAAAATAGCAGCAAAGTTCAAAGAAAATGAACTCTAAAAAAGAATGAGAAAAGTACTGGAAAAAGAGGAAAAACGGTGGAAGAAATAGGCGAAATATTTTACTGTTTTATGTAAATGTTTTAATGTTTTACTGAAAAAGGCGAAATGTTTTACTAGCTATGTAAAACAAATTTCTCTAACTAACTTCTCTATACATTTGAATAAGAACAGAAATTTGAATTAGAAATGGTTCTTTTATTATAAAAGCACAATAACGCAAAAGATATTCGTTGCTTCATCTTATAAAACCAGAATTATATTCGAAAACTATACATACTAAAATATTTAAAAAATATATATATAAAAGAAGAAAAATTTAATAAATTTTAACAATTTTATGTCAATTATATTCGAATCTTACACATATTAAAATATTCAAAAAATACTTCTTTTAAAGGAAGACAAACTTAATCATTTTATGTGAACTATTATACATGTTAAAATATTCAGAATTTGAATCTTAAAGATATTAAAATATTCAGAAAATACTTACTCCAAAAGAAGAACATACTTATTCCAAAAGAAGAAAAAATTAACGATTTTATGTGAATTATTACATATGTTAAAATATTCAAAAAAGATAATCTAAAAGAAGAAGAGTTTCACAAATTTAATAATTGTACGTGAATTGTATTCAAATCTTATACATATTAAAATATTCAGAAAATACTTATTCTAAATACTACTATTTATTAGTTATTACTTCTGATGTAATCTGACGTTTTAATAATTCCCAAAGGATTTCCCATTGGATTCATATTCGGTGAGTTATTAGATCACAATAAAATTCGAATTTTGTTTAGCAAGGTAAACATCAAAATATAACCAAATTGTCTAAATACATATATGTTAAGAAAAAAAAGTAACAATATGCTTTTTATAGTAAAATATATTCTTTTTAACCCTTTACACTCGAGAGGCGACCCTCGGTCGCCACTTGGTTTACTTGGATACAGCAACTCGAATGAAAATTAAGAGGCAACAATAATTGTGTCTCTATTTTTTAACAGATATACTTCCTCTTCACATTTTAAATATTTCACGTATATGCATTTCATGGTATAACTTTATATTTAATTAAAATTATTATTTTATACATTAGTATGTTTTTAATACTTATAAAGATTATTAGAATAATTAGTAGCAATAGTATCATTATATTAAAATATGAGAATTAGTAGCAGTGAAGATAAGTTCAATTTTAAATTATTTAGAAACCAAATTAATAATATCATAAATGAGAGATTTGAATTGAGGCATTGGTTCAAGAAAACGGAAGATTAGAATAACAGTGAAAAGTAAAACTAGTTTTGACAATACACAAGAAAGGGAGAAATCAGCAAGAATAAAGTTCAGAAATGAAAAAAAAAAAATGACAAAATCAGAAGGTGCTGCAAATTGTAACGAAACCATTGGATTTTTCGAATTGTTTTTCATCAGCGGTTTAACCGACGAAACCATAAATGAAACAAGTAATTATGCCAAAAAGAAAGTAGATGGTATCAGATTATTGAAAAATTCAACCTTGACGCAAGGAACCTTCGAGCGCAAAGAGTTAATGTTACATTTATTTTATTATAATCTTAGACATACATTTTTAAATATTAAATTTTTTATAATAAAATACCATAATTAAAATTACTATTTTTTCATTATTGAAGTTATAATACCACCGAAAACATAAAATATGTAATTTTTTCATGTGTTCATAATTTGATCACCCACTGTATACATAAAACATTTGTTTTTTAAATTATTCCGCGTGGACAATCTACGTGACTCACCCTGTATATGGAAGTAACAAGTCGCAATAACGAAAGTACGTGTTAGTTTGCGATTAAAGTTGCAGTACCTATTCGTAACATCAAGAAACGAGGGGGAGAAATAAAGAGATATCTCGGAACCAGATGGACGCTCCCCTAGAAATATTGTAGACACGTGCAAATGGTTGTGTGTTAAGACTCAGAGGGATTCTGCAGGGAAAAGTAGCTCACTTTCTCACTTCCTTCAACGACAAGGGGAAAGGAGTGAAAGCAGGAAAAGAAGGCAATAAAGTTTCACGACTCAAGCAGCAATGTCCCTCAGACTCAACAGAATCCTCTATATAAACTAATGTAACTCATTTTCTTACTGTTCGATATGCATTTAGAAAATTAGGTAACGCTTAGTGAATTTAACCGTGACTTTAAAAATAAGGAAAGAAAGAAAGAAGAAAAAATGCATAATTAGTAAATTGTTTTGCAAATATTGAACTTTAAATACTTGGAACAAGTGTATTCTTTGAGAATACAAACTGCAAATTATCTCTCTAGTTCATGTGTTAGTAAGTTATTTTGAAGATACTGCTTTTCATTAACTTTCTCGAAATTCTGTATCAGCTTCGGTACCTCCACAGCAACCTAACTCTGTCAGTCATTCGTTAACATTTAAAGTACCATTATTACATTCTATTCGATTTATTCCTTTTTTTGGCTCCTAAGACCTAATCTGTGCACTAACCGAATAATATTTAATTATGTTGTAATGTTGTAATATGTATATAATCAAATGTTGTTCAACACATCAAATTAATAATTAGTAATTAAAAGTAAATCGTTAAAATTAAAAAGATATAACAATCTGTTATTCTTATAAACGTATTTTAAATTGATAATCCACGTTAAGATTAACTTAGATTAACATGTATGTAGTGCTGTTTAAAGATTTTTGATTAATAATTAAAATTTAGATGTTTATTTTTTTCAATTTTAAATAATATAGATATTCTTATATACACATATGTATGTATAAGATATCTTATATTATATATGTAATTCTTAAATTTAAATAGATTAAAAATAATAAAGTAAAGTATTTAAAATAATAGGAGTTATAATAAATTTAATATTTGAATCAATTTTTTATTAAATTTAATATTACGTTGAAAGAAGATTTAAAATATTTAAATTAAAATTGGTTTTATTTAGTGCACAAATTGTCCCTCAATTTCATTTTGCCTACAATAAAGTTGATACAAACCTCTGAAAAAATATTTAATTTCCATAATTAGTATTTGTTATGGTTCATAATTATTATTACAACTTTAAGAACAAAAATGAAGTGCTACAATATTTAATAAAAAAAATTGCAGAAGTATGATGAAATATAACCCTCGAACGATGGACAGTTCGTGCGATCGCACAAGAGACTTTTTCTGGGTCCGTTTGAACCCGAGTTAGTTACTTTTCAATGCACATTTTAGGTCATCGTTTTTTATATTTTATAAGATCCTTTTCATTTTTATTTTTTTTAAATTATTTTTTCAATAATATAAATAAACGCTCTTGTCTTAACGCACGGGTCTAAAGAGACCCAGGCACCGTTGAGTAAAGATTAATATCTTTATACATGTATAAAACATGAAAACTTCAACAAATATTAAAATTAATTTAAGATCAAATTAATGCTAGTATTCCTAAAAAATAATAAAAGTTGCTTATATTTTTAATAAACTGACACTACTGTTCTTCCTAAACCAAAAGTGTCTACTTTTCGTAACGCACATCAATTTGATGTAGACAAGTTGTATACATCACAAAATTTGAACAAACTGAGAACTAACTAAAAACTTTTCGTAAAAACATCTGTAAAAAATATCTAACAACTTATCAAGTACTGATTACTTCCTTCAAAAATAACTAAAAGAGAAGAATCATCGTATCGAGTATACACGTACTCACGCAACAAAATATCACGAAATAATAGGAAAACTTGAAAAGTTCTGGACGAACGTGGCAAGTTCCTCCAAAGCCGAAAAGAAGTGGCTGATCCCATAACGATGAAGTAACGATTTGCGCTACCAAAAGGAAGAGAATGAAGAAACCCCGAAAAGCATAAACGGTATTTTTCTAGAAAAGAGGGTGGTATACTCATGGAAAGAGTCGGTGTTGGGAATCACCTCGAAGTACGTAACTTTTCTCATGAATCCCCGTGGACACCGTACGCTATGAGTAAAAGAGCAGGCAGAAAAAAAGGAGGGGTAGTAGTCAGAGTTTTCCCCTCTTTTCATAGGCTCAACCGACTTGCTTTCAGTCGTTTCTTCTTTCCTAAAGCGTGCCAGCAAAAAGACGTATCTCCTCGACATGCCAAGTAATACGATGGATTGTCGGTATACTTTTCTCACCATGTTTCACCATTCTTATCTCTACTTGGAGGAATAGTTTGCCATAACGTAAATGCTTCGCAAGAAACGACAAAGCTGAGGACTCGAGTAAATCGACACCCTACTAGAAACACGAGCAGATTTCCTCCTTCTAACGAGATTCTTTTCTAGCTATTTCCAGGACCTTTTTCGAAGGCGAAACGTAAGACAAAGCAGCTGAAGGATGGAACAAGGAAACCTTTGTTGGGCAACATGCGCTCTTCTTAGTTTTACTCCGAGTTAGTTACTCGGAGCCTTGGAAATACCTGAACTCTTGGAAGATGATTTAAAGGGTTAGACTGTTTTAGCCTCTCTGAAAAGTATCGCTTTTCTACGAGGGTGTTATAGTGTACATATTTAAGAAAAGATCGAATTCCCTTTTATACATTTTCTTGAAGAATATTGTTTAAAATTTGTACCTGCAAAACTCTGTAGCTAAATTCTTAAAATTAAAGAAATTATAAGTGTTCGAAGGATACCACGATTAGAAAATATAAAGAAAGCAAATAAGGGTATTGATGGCAATGAGATCAAAAAATAGACGGGCAAAGTAATCGACAGTCAACAAAAATAGCCAAAATTACGCAAAAAGAGAAGTATTTAACTGAATATATGTAACTTCTCCAAGCAAAAAGAATGTTCTCTATATGATCCTGATCTCATAGATTTAAAAATAACAATTATACTTAATACTATAATACTAAGTGTTTTAAGTATAATACTTATAATTAAACGCATTTTTCTCAATATCGTGTTTATTAAAATGCCTTCCATATCATAATACATTATACGCTGACCCCGAATTATTGCGGAATTTTCAACCCATCGATTTTGACAGATGTTTGCTTTTTGTTAAGACGCATATGACGAATACTTAATAAAAATATAGTATATATTTTTGAAAAGTATATTATATACTATTTTGCTAAAAAATATAAAGTTTGTAATGATATTTTTTGAGTGTCTATTCCCAGTAAACAAGCAATGTGACCACCACCACTCAAGCTTTTTCAGAAGCCGATATTGAGCCGGTGTACAATGTGTTCAGAACTGCTTGGCTAATTAGTTTCAAAGTTTGTGTACCCATTTCATCAAAGATTTTGTACTTTACTTCTTAGTCACCTAAGACCATTGCCACTTTCTCAATTCTTTTTACCTCAACCCTTCAGTTGCCTCATTACGCGTCTTCTTTTAACCTCTACACATGTAGCAATTCCAAAAGCAAAAATTATCATTATTGCCAATAGCTTCGTGCTCATAACGTGTTAGAAAGTTGAACAAACCTCTCGTTAAGATTTTAAAAAGTGTTGTACGCATCCTATTGCCCGAAATCCAACAATATACCGTTATAGTTTGTATTAGAATTAATCCAACTGTTATTTCCTCAAATTTAGTTTAATCTGAGGTGGGATTGTTCAATGGTTTCACTGATTCCCAATTCAGAAATAAAGTGGAACAGTTGTATATCCAAGTACTATATTTAACTATACAAGGGTGACGAGTCGAAGAATGTTTTTAACTTTTAGAGCTTGTCTGTTGAATACAAAAATTGTTCTTATTCTAACTTTTTGTCCCCGTGGAATGTTCCACAATACCTCGGAGACAGGACGCTTTTTGGGGGTGAGGCACTCGGATAGGTTAATATGCATTTTCCGATTGTGGTGGGGAAGGTAGCTGTCAAATACCATTGGATAAAACCTCTCATGCGAGGACTCGCGAAAAGTGCCACCTCCCAAACCATGGGTCACTCTCAGGTACCAAGCGTGCCCTTGAGTGACGCACGCGGAAATTCCGAGGGCCTTGAAACAATGAGGGTAGCAGACAATAACTTTAAGAAACGCTTCGGCTCTGGTGACCATATGCGCACACAACCGAACACTAGACAAAGGTGAAAACTTCAGGCTCGAAGGCCAGACAATAAGACAAAAAATACGAATTCTTCCATGAAAGTCGCGATTGCCGTGGTGTCATAAAGTTACTGTTGCTACGAAAATAATTAATACTACACAAGGCTCGAGCCAATAAAAAGGAAAAAATATATAATAAACTGCCTCGTAGAATTCTAAGACTCGAGGGGCAGGTATACCCCGCGAAGTCTTAACACCAACTTTTCTTTTTGTTCCGCTAAGTATATTACACTCAAACTTCAATATGTCGTCATTTTTTCAACTATCAACTTTTTTTTTCATTTCGTTACCTGCTATAATCAAACTCGTCCTGATTAAGAGCAGCCGGCATCACGAAAACTATGGGAAGATTCTTTTTAACGAATGCAATTAAAATTAAACGCTTGCATTAGCAGAAGTTTGAATTATTTTTCTCTAACAGAAATTGTGAATATTACTGAAATATTGATAAATATATAAATCAAATTTTAACGGAAAAAGTCCTATAGCTGTTTCATAAAAACAAAGAAAATACTAAATATTGCTAAAAAAAAAGCACGTTTTACAGCAGAATACCCTCTTAAGAATTTATTTGCAACTAATAATAATTATAACAATTTTTGAAAACCATTTTTCGCTAATAGTATAGGCATTATATATTAAATTATCTAAATTATAAAATTTTAATTATATATAAATTATATAATTGAATTAATAAATATATAGTATTTATATTATAATTTTTATTAATATATTAAGCACTATATAAAATTATTTTTGTATATATATATTTATGAAATTCCTTTTATATTTAATCCATTACCATCGGATGAACAACCAAACAGGATTATAGCGAGAACTTCTCTTTAGCAATACCTCGCTTTTGATCTCAAACGAATCGTATTTTCGCCAGGACTCCAAGAGCCTCTTTTGCGGCGTGATCCTAGAAGTAAACACTGCTCTTCGAAGGGTGAACAGAAGGGTGAACGAGAACACGTTCTGTAAACGTATACATAATAGATAATAGAGATCTGTCGAACTTTAACGTTTCTCCTATGGTGCTCATTTCTTAAGAAAATAACTTTCCCTTCGTCGAAATTTACAATTTTCTTTTATAATATTCTTAATAGCTACAATATGGTACAATAACATACTTGCCGCTCTTTGTAAAGTTACGATTCTCTATAGACAGTTACGTGATAAACACAACCTCAATTAGTTGTTTGAGACTCATTATGTGAAAATTGATAAAAACGAAAATAAAAATTTAATTTAAGAACATATGCATATACCGCACTAGGAAATGATAATTATAATCGAAATATCTTTTTCAACAGAACAAAATTCAAATAGAAATTTTAAAAATGAATGTCATCTGAACTCTGTTAAATCAACATACAAGGTCTTCCATCTAACTCTATAACATACGAAAAAATATTTGGAAAGAAAGTTATTATATTTCAAGAAGAAAATTAGACTATAAGAGTGAATATCATTTAAAAGTCATATCTTCTAAGATTTTACAAATAATGTCTTTTTTTCTTAGTCATCCCAAAGTCATGGTATAAGACATGGTTAGATGCGTTGCGATGTCACCTTTTTAATGATAAACGAAAAGATAAATCATTCTGCTTTAAACAAAAAAAAAACATTAATATTAATCAAGTCTCAAAAGACATAACCTTTAAATGACCTTTGTAAAATACACTAATATTCTCTCGGAACATTTATTTGTACCCTGACAAATGAGGGAGTAGCTAAGAATAGCAAACCTAGACGAAAGATCTTGTAAAACCTGTATAAATTAGAATTGCTTTCCTTCCTTGAACCGTGTTACTTCGGTATCGTATGAAACAAAAAATAAAAATGTCGTGAAAATAGTAGAATTAGACTTATTTCGTTATAATATCGTTTCCAGTAAAATGGGCAATTTATAAAATATCTTATAGTCTACAGATTTACCTACCCAATAAATCCCTCGAAAATGACATTGTCCGTGAGACTTTGAGATATTTGTTGTGACTACCAAAAAAAGTTTCGTCTGCAGAGCCACTTCGTAATCTTGGCAATTTAAATGTTTGCCCCTGATACAGATACGCAGGATCGCGTATCGCTCAGCTTAGAGAAGCGCCGGTAATCCCTTGTTGAAACAACGTTAAGCCCTTACGGATTGTCTGTGGGATTGCAACATAGATAGGACAGATACGTTCAGAAGGGCTACGCACCCTTCTCCATAGTTTTCTCTTCGGTGGTTTGTCCAATTTCTGTCATCCTCTGTTTCTACTACTGTGCACGTAAATGTATCTCACGTTTGCTGAACTTACCTCTATAAAAAACAAAATAACAACACATACATAAAAAATTAAATTTAATTTTTTATATAGTTTACACTAATATCAGTTGAAAGTTTGTAATTACAGTGCATCATAAGTTGCACAAAAACTTTCAGAAATGTGTTGGCAACTTCAACAATTTGTTAACAAATCTGTTCCATCGTTCAAATCTTTTGATCCGTCCACGATGTGAATTACAAATTTGTAAAAAAATAGTAGTAGATTTACTATTGATGAAAATTGACAGGTGATTTAGAACTTTTACTTTTTTAACAATTAGACAGAGAAGTTTTACACGATGTTTATTACGAAGGTAAATGACCGATGTGCGAATTTTAATGTAAATTCATATTTTTGGAAATATAGTAAAAACAGTAGAACTTCTATAGAGGCTTTGGATGTTTTATATATTTTCTTCATGTTATGCGCATTCTGTACAATTTAGCACTTTGCACTCCCAGCATTTCTCGATACAACAATTCCAGCACGCTTCTATAGTGAAGTTTTCCAAAGTCAAAAATTTGCTTTTAAGAAAATGAAGATAATAAATGTTTACGAATTTATTTGTTTGTATTTCTTTTGCTAATTCACTTTGTTTTAATATATAATAAATAGAACTCACGTGGAGCATACTATTGATGCATATTACAAATATTCTAGCAGCGCCAGTGAAGTGTAAAGGGTTAAATTTCCTATAAATGCATAAAACTCCGCAGACCATTAATCATAACTATATTAATATTAAGTATTATCAATAATAATCAATAATACTAACTAAACAGCAGATTGTTTATGAATAATAAATATGCAGAGCGTATACAATTTACGGATGCGAAATATGCAAATATACACATAAAATAAGCAAACATATGCACTAAAAATATTACGAATATGTACTTAAATATGCAAAATAGGTATGAATGTTATATAGTATAATAAATAATATATTATTGTTGCGAGATGCGCCCTTTTTCCGACTCGGTTGTCGGAGTAACGCCGTAAAAGGTGGCATTTCCTGACTTGTGCGACTTTCGGTGGTCCACGAGGGAGACGTCCACTTCGCCAGGCAACTTAATCGGCCGGCGACTTAATCAGTTCGCAAACCACGAGCTTCAGAAGGAAGCTGATCGAGTCTAGACGAGAACGATCGAGTTGTTCTGTGTAGGACGAGCTTTGAGTTATTCTTTTTACGACGAGCTTTCGTGTTATTCTGTCTACGACGAGTTTTGATTTTGAAAAGTTTATTTTACGAATTCTTGGTTTCCGGTGTCCGCTTTGAAATGTCGATGGACTTACATCTGCAACGCAGATGTATATTCATCGAGCATGTACGAGCAGCAATTTAAGTGGTGAGAATTATCTTTTTCTAAGAAAACTACAAGTGCAATGCATGATGATATTCGTCCTTTGTTACGACGTAACAATTATGTTATACAATATTTATAATATAGGGCCTTTTAATAAGAGCGATAGAACTTCGAATTGAAATAAAACGGAAAAATTAAAGATAATTTAGCATTCGCTGCTTTAATTTAAAGTGCATTTGATAGCATTATACATGAAATACAATACCATATAAATGACCTTCGCGATTGCGTTTGGTGGAGTAAATACGACAAGCCCAATTTTCGAAGACTCTAGCACATAAATCAGGTCGTATCTCACCGATAACACAAATAATGTTTGCTTTGAGATCATCAACAGTTTGTGGATTGTCGGAATAAACAAGAGACTTAACATAGCCCCACAAGGGAAAGTCTAATGGCATCAAGTAGCAAGATCTTCATAGCCAGTTGACAGCTGCATTTCTCGATATAATCCTATATATGAATTTCGATTTCAATAAAACGATAGTTCCAGAAAAAGTATCGCATGTGGCACAATCTTGTTGAAACCACATTTTAAACAAATCAAATCTATCCAATTCACGCAAAAGGAAAGATAAAATCATGGAACAGTAACGCTCATAAGTAACAGTTACAGTTGCACCTCCTTTATCTTCAAAAAAATAAGAGCCAATGACTCCACCAGTAAAAAAACCACACAAAACAGTAACTTTCTTTGGGTACAATGATCACTCGACTACTAATTGAGGATTCCTAAATTCGGCAGTTGTGTTTATTGACAAAGCCATCCCTCCAAAAGTGAGCTTTATCACTGAACATGATTTCTGTGGCGGATGCTTCCCGAATTGTACAAGAGCTTTGATAATAAATTTTAATAATTTCAACGCGTTGAGCAACTATGAGTATCTATCCATGGTGATATATCAAGCACTACTGCGTACAAACACAATATATATATATATATATATATATATATATATATATATATATATATATATATATATATATATTATATAATATAAATATGGTTTAGAACGAAGACAGTTTTGGCATTGTTCCTGTTGCACATAACTCCTTCTTGAACCAATGGTGCGATCGCCGTACATTATCGTATTCCACTCACTTTTCATCACAAGTTAAAATTCGATCGATGAATGGATCAATTTCAAATCGTGAGAGCAAGCTATTAGTAAAGTGAGCAGTATTTGTTCTCCTCCGTTAAACGGTGAGGTATCCATCTGTCCAAACATTTACGGAAACCAAATGAATAAAGTCGCTTTAGTGCGGTAGATTCTTCACATTTGAATACTTCAGCAAGGTCTAAACATTTTTTTCTTGAATTTGAATTCACGTACTCAACGAATTTGTCGTCTTCGGTGGCAGATAAACGCGGCTCGTCATCCAGCGATTCATTTCCTTCTTTGAATTTTTTAAGCCATTTATGTATGGTTCTTTCACTAACAGAACCTTCCTTACAAACGCTGCAAATGCGTCTTGCTGCATTTGCTGCTGTACTGCCAAGTTTAAATTCGTAAAAAATAAAAGCACGAATTTTTAGTTTTTCGTTGTCTATGTTTACTGTTACTGTAATCAGGCAACAACAAAAACATTTGTAACTCACAGAGCGTGCATACCAACTGTAAAGATCAAACTTTCAAATGAAACCAAATTGATGCCTTGCTATTGCCAATTATCATACAAAATTGATTTGTGATTACAATTAACGAAAAGCCGCACAAACTTTTTCTGGTACCTAATATTTAAAAAATTACACTATTCACTATTTGACACGAATCCTGTTGGCTGCAATCAACCAACTGAATTATTTGAATTCCTAACGCAAACTACCATATCCAACGCTCAATTGCAAGTTCGAAATTACAAAAACATGATTTTATATGGTTTTAATTACAATTTAATTATACTATCTTACTATCAACACTACACTGCTTATGATTCATTACTTATGATACATGAATAACTATTAGACCAAATTAACTTGAAAGCTGAATATTCTACATATGCTGTTAAACATAAGTGTGCACAGCATACATATGCATTATGCAAAAAATACAAAATAAAACAAAATATATTTCTAAAATCATGAAATTATAAAATACATTTCTATCCAGATCCCATTGCTTTATCTGCTTTCCATAAAAGTATGCATTTGTATAAACATCCACTGGTTAATTATAAAGATCTCATTGATAATAGGCTATTATACTATTAGGTTGCGTAAAAAGTCCATTCGCATCAACGGCGGCTTGTTCTTCTCAGTAATGTTATCTGATAATCTTCCTTATTTTGGCTACAACTAACAAACGTATCTCATTCGGAACAGTGTAAAGATGCTTTGCATTCAGTATTTGGCAGTTTTGTTTCAGTACTATTTGAGTCACAAGTGTTTAAAAATGAGCGAACTGAATATTCATTTACGGTATCTAATCCTTTGTTATTTTCGAAAGAAGAAAAGTGTCGAAGAAATACAAAAAGGAATATGTGATGTGTATGGTGCGGATGCTATTAACAAATATACTATCCAAAAGTGCATTAAAAGATTCAATAGTGTAGATTTGAATGTGGAAGACAAACGAAGTGGCTGACCAAAAGAGATTGACGATGATGAAATTGCAAATTGTATCGAATAAAATCTATGGTACACAACTAGAGAGATTGCAAGCATATTAAATATTTCACAAAAATCAATTTCTTTGCATTTGAAATAGCTCTGAATGACAAATAAGTACGACGTTTGGGTTCCCCGTGAGCTAAACGAAAAGAATTTGCTCGGTCAAAGCGGTATAAAAATCGCCCTTCCTTAAAACAATTTATCATTAGTGATGAAAAATAAATTATTTTCGATAATATAAAACGAAGTAAACATTGGTCTAAGCCAAGACAAAAACTACTAACAACGTCCAAAACTGAACTGCACACTAAAAAGATATTGCTCTCAGCTTGGTAGGATTACAAGGGAATACTTTACTATGAACTCTTACTAAATAACCAGACTGTTAGTTTCGAAAAGTATTGTGAACAATTACATCACGGAAAAACGGTATAGATTTGCACCCAGAAAAGGAATTATTTTTCAAGATAACGTACGGTTTCGCACAGCTTTGATGACACAATAAACACTAATGCAAGTTGGTTGGGATGTTTTACTCCAGCCACCATACTCGCTGGACTTGGCACTGATCATCTGATATCTGATTTTTATTTACTTCGAACATTGCAAAATTCTCTTGATGGAAAATCGTTTAAAAACATAGAAGAAGTAAAGATGCATACATCTGAATTTTTAATGAAAAAATATAACAATTTTATGAAAAAGAAATTTTTAAGTTACCACACAGATGAGAAAAGGTCATACAACAAAATTATGCATATCTCATTGATTAAGTAAGTCTGATATTAAAACAACAAAATTTTATATTCTTATGAAGAAATGCGAACGGACTTTTTGCACAACCTAATAGAAGAGATAGTAAGTGGAAAACGGGTTAATAAGATCACAGAATAGCTGGAAAGGCTACCCAGAAACAAAGAAAAGAAAGGAAGGAGGAGAGAACCAAAGAGTAGAAAAATAAATAGTATAGTTACGAATAGGAGACAGAAAGAGAATCGGGGAATGAATAAGTAGATTGTGTGGGTTAATTTAGTCTTGTAAGCAAAACGGGATATTGTAAAAAAAAAGTCCAATTTCTAATCCTGAAGCTGGGTAAAAGTTATATTATTATATAATAGACTATTAACGAATGTTATTGCGATATAAAACATTTAATAAATAAACATTTAACAAACTTTTGAAAGGAATTATGATATAATTTTCACAATAAGTATTGTATAGTATATTATTACGTAGATCGTTTAAGAGGTTCTTTGAATGAAATACAAGTGGCAATATAGGAATACCGAAATATTTAAATTGTCAGAGATTTTCGTTGGTCATATAAATAACTTAAACATATCGAATCATTTTGCTACCTAGCATTTTGTATACAGTTATTTGAACAGATATGGTTCTACGTTAACCAAAAATAAAATCGTATGCAAATTTCTTATCGAATTAAAACACAATTTATTACTACATCCACCTTTCTCGCCAGATTTACCTGCATCTGGCTTTCATCGTATTCTCACGGTTGAAAAAGTTCCATGGTTGAGAGAAGTTCTTGTCAGACAAGGAAGTTCAGGAAGCCGTTGATGAATATCTTGCGAGTCTTGACGAAACGGAGTTTCCTGATGTTATAATGGCTTTGGAACATCGCTAGTGCAACTGCCTTGATGTTAAAGAGGATCATGTCGAAAAATAAAATTAATCCGACAACACTCTATTTCGATAACTTTAAAATCACCCAGTTGCTAATTGTTTTTTTCATGTCTGTTAGTTTATGATATACTGTTTCTACTAATTTAAATCAATCCAATAAAAAGAATTAAATTTCACAAAAAGTACAGCTATTGTACAGAAGTACTTATTTTTAAAGGTAGACTTAACCATCGAACTTCTAAAACGGCCAGAAGAGAAAAATTGGAAAGCTAACGTACCAAGTGAGTCACAAAAACAGGATCGTGTAAAATAAGGAAAAGGGAAGTTTATCCCTAAAATTGTTCGATACATTTCATATATTCAGGCTAAATCGTTCTTGTGCGAAGCAGAAGGGACATAAAGCCAATTTTACCCTGGAGATTCACGGAACGCAACGAATATCAATATAGAATAGATGTCTGTCCCCAAATGATCCACGGAGGACTGTAACTAATTCCACAATCTAAGGCGATACGAAGCGACACGTGATATTATTCGTGACAAATTCTACATGTGATACATTCCTTCTATGTACGTTATTCTATGATTGAAGATTATTAATGCGCCGCGACAATACATTTTATCGTTATTTTTTAAATTTAATATATAACGATGCGTTGCAGCAGTGACGATTAACAGAATATAAGTGAATATAATAATACTTCAATACAACTTCCAATGTCAAGATAGCTATTATTCAACTCTAATAACTATAAAACGACTCTTAGAGCTCTAAGAGAACTCAGACAACTCTTAAACGATTCATATAACGCTATCGACAATAAAATATATCTCCAACACTTTAATTACTTTTACAACATTCTAACACTCTCCATTGACAATACTCTAGTAACTCAAATAGTCTTTATCTACAACACTCCGGTGACTCTACCTATCACTCTCTACACCATTCTGACTACATCTACAATGATTTGTGCCTGATCCCCCCCCCCCCCCCCTCCCCATCTCTCTCTCTCTCTCTCTTGCTCTCTCTCTTCCCCTCTATATCTACAATACTCTAATAAGTCTATGTAACACCATCTACAACATTTGAACGGCTCTAACACTCTCTATCCACAACACTATGATAACTTTATATTACATTCTCTCTCTACAACATTCTGACTCTATTTAACCCTGTTGTCCTCCTCATTTACACTACACGTTCGTATCCCTTTGAGTCATAGTGACCAGATCAATAGATGTGTGACATTTTAAGAATATTATAGGATACATGTGTTTAAAATTATTTATTATTTATAAGAAAAGTCATATCTATTCATGGAATATGTAATTATAAGAGTAGAATAGTATAAGAGATCACAAAGAAAAATTAAAGGAAGTATATTCTATATTTTGCAACTGAGACAAAGATATGTTGCGTGAACTTCACATAAATATTTGTAACATTTAAAAGACGTTATATTAGTTTTACTGTCATAAGTTGAAGGACAGAATTTGCATCATGCCCGTTTCTTTCTTTTCATCGTACTGATTAGAGCTCAAATTGTATCTTTACTTTCTGTAGTTTGAAGATTTTGTACAATAGTCTGAGATTGCTCATTACGTGGTAAGCGTTTCTGCGATATGGTATATGGATTTATTAGTGCTTTATCTGGTTCTTCCAAAAAATATTCGTCTTTTATGTAAAACATTCTTATTTTATCCTGGGTTTCTTTCTCTCCATAATACAAAGGCATTGTAAGCACTAATATAAAATGTATTATAAAAAATAATAATAGGCCAACTTTTGATTTGTAACCAATCATTCAATCATCAGACCACTTGATTCAAATGAACCATAATTGTCATTGCTTGTACGATTTTCTTCTGACATTTCTTCACTGCTGTGACTTATGTTTGTGTACACTACCGACATTTGTTGATCAATCGAAAATTGTTTAATCACAATTATAAGTTTTAGGACAATAAGAGTACTGAAAATATATGAATGCTTCATTCTCTGGAACTGAATAGAAACTAAAGTCTAACTTTCAGCTTAGTATGTGGATGATAGAACTTCTTGTATGCATCAAAAGTATTGGAATGTTAGAAAATTAAATATCAATTTACAAACTAGAGACATATTAGTGTGAAAGAGGAATATTTATATTAAATACGTAAGATGACATCAGTAGAGAGTGAAAGATCACCTAGTGATATTCGACCATCCTTGAAGTGTAAAAAGGAAGAAAAGATAAGTGTTCACTCTAGAAAAAGTTATGCTTTCGATGTTACAGTCCTAAAATTTCTTATATATAAAGTACAGTTCAACAATCAAAATGATAACAAACGCAATTTTCAAATTTTTTATATAATTTCGCTCATCAAGTAATATAACACGAGGAATACAATACGGTAACAAACAAATTTTTCTTACAATTTGAAATATTTTAGACTTACAAAATGTACAATATTAAAGAAGTAGACGTAAAATTTAAATAGATTAAATACGATAAAGGAATACTTAAAAATATAGCAGACGACAGGAGGGTTAACTCTATCTACAACACTTCAACGACTCCATATACAACACTCCGGCGAATCTATCCGAGACACTTTATCTACAACACTCTGGTGATTCTTACAACAAACTGACTCTATTTAGAACACTTTTACGATTTTATGTAACACTCTCCATTTACAACACTCTGACGACTTTATTTAACACTTTCTATGTACAACACTCTGATGACTCTATCTAACACTATCTATAACATTCAAACGGCTCTAACACTCTCTAACTACAACACTAATGCAACTCTATCTATACTCACAGCATTCTGACGACTCTTTTTTACACTACCTCTATCTGCAAGATAAAAATCTTCTTTCTCTTCTACTATACATACACGGTACTTTGGAACTTGATCATTCAAAATAGTGAACGTATCGATGGGCCTCGTACATCATGGAAAGTTTTCACAAGAGATTTGGTTTATCTTCCTATCAACCCACGACCATTTTCTCTTTTAAAACATTCGTCTTGCACTTATTACATCTATATACGATAAAATGAACATTATTACATTATTACAAATATTTAGCTATTATGAATTTAAATAGTTCAGATATTTAAAAAATCAATATGCACTTTTCCTTGTAAAAATTCACTAATGTAAAATGATCATATCAAAATTCATTTGGAAAAATTTGATAAGATAATCTATCATTATAATAATTTTAATTAATTGGTAATAATGTATATTTCCATATGTATTCAAATATTTATTATATTTGAAGCTTCATATACTTCTGCTGATATTTAGAAGTAATGCGCAGCAAAATATATTAACGTTATTATTACTTCTACATATTTGTTTCAATTTACTTAAAACTAAACTTTGTAATACAATGCTTAAATCTTGATCGACCGACCAATCTATAAAAATTTTTATAATGTGAAAGTCGCATAAACCTTTATTCCACCAAAATTATTTATATTATATCAAAAGCACATAGCCTGAAAAATATTTAAAAATAAAAAAGTCGCGTTGCTGTAAAATTGAAAGATCAAATTTAGCAAATACCTCAGGCAGGGAAAGTACTCAACGACTTCAACAAGGAGGGGAGTGGTGTTTTGTGTCGTACAGTTTGTTCTGATACTCTACAGGCACTTAAGAACGCAAATATTTATGGCATCTTGAAGTCTCCAACGAAAAACAAAGGCCTCTATCGATGCAGAAGATGATTTAAGAAAGAAAGAAGAGGGAAATCTGTCCCTTGCAGACTTTTTATATCCCGCGGGATTAATCTTTAATTCTATCCTGACTTGACAGCCCCTCATCCCTTAGAGAGGGGTCATCTACGTGTACATCAAACGTCCTTGAGGTTCCAACTTCGAGCAATAACAAGATCGAAATGAAATTTCGAAAATGGATCCTTTGAGAGGAACGCGTGCCCTGTTAACTTAATGCTACAATCTTACAGGACGGCTAAAAAGTTCCTTAAAATATATATATATAAAAGTACGAGAAGAAGTATCATCGCAGATAAGATTATGTAAAAAATATAAACATGTAATAATGTAACGAAGATTTACATGAAAAATTAAAACTTATAACAGATTGTAAGATATCCAAGATGTACAGTTGATAGCCAAAATTAGCGGGAGAATAGATAAAAATATATATATTTGAATGTAAAAATGCAATACATATCTATTCGCACAATTTGGAATACGATTAGTAAAAGCTTTTTTTAAATAACATTAACTGCTTATATTTTACTGAAAATGTAAAAATGGCATTTTATTGACACAAAATTGAGCGTACACGTGAAAAGCTATCTAAAAGAATCTATTTTATAAAAACTATATTTAAAAACAAGTTGAAAATGTTTAAACAATATGATTCAACAAGTATGAGATGTCTAAACTAGTGACTAAACAGTATAATTCAGTCAATCGTATAAAGCGTCTTGAATTCGCAAAAACATATGTTAACTAAACATAGATATCTGGAATAACGGCATATGTAGTGATGAAACTAAAATTAATTTATTTAATACAAATGACCAGCAAATCGTATGGCAACAACGAAATACATAATTTAAAAATAATACAAGAGCTACGATTAAATGTGCCGGAGATTCCATAATGTTGTGGGCCTTGGGAGCAAAAGGAGTCGAGGAAAAGTGGTATTTGTGGAATCCACTATGCACAAAATGCAGTTCCTTAATATTTAAAAAAATAATTTAACAACTGCGGGAAAGTTGCAAATGTCGGTGATCTATTACTTTTAGCAGAACAATGATTCGGATCATTCCTCCTCTGCTGTATAAGAATAGTTAAATATACTCTAAAAATACTCTATGATGTACCCAAGTTGTTAGAAACACCGCCACAGTCTCCAAATCTGAATATTATAAAGTATTCGTGGAGAGAGCTTGAAATCAGATTGAAAAATTATTAAATAATAAACAAAGCAGACGCTAAAGTAACAATTCGAGATATACGGGAAAAAATTTTAGAAGTGAATCCACACGAGAAAATAAGTTGAAAAAAAAAAATGTGTTTTATCGCTTAAGGTTTCGTTTTCAAGTAAATCGATATCACTGTAATAAAAAAAATTATTCCACCATTGAACAAAAACTTGTGAAAAATTCTTCAAAAGTTAAAGTTGCATTGCTTAAAAAATGAGAATACTACAAATTACATTTAAAACATAATAAAATATCTTAGCAGAACGCGAATCATACGAAAGAAAAGAATACACAAATAAACAAACAGCTAAGAAATAATGAATTCTAAATAAACGATAAAATAATTATCATTCCTATTTTTATAATGAAGGGAAATTAATGAAATAAGAAATACAGCTAAGAAATAATAAATTCTAAATAAACGATAAAATTAATTAACATTCCTATTTTTATAATGAAGGGAAATTAATGAAACTTATTAGCATACGTTAGCAAAAATCAGTTAATTCTATTATACCAAATGATAAAAAGAAACAGGATCCGAAACTTAACCCATTTAATGCCGATCGGTGCAAAAATGTACCATCGAAACACATTGCCGACAGAAGAGATGAATCGGAGTTTTCATTTGCCGAACATTGAAGACAGAACACGCGTATCGGCATTTTTCATTTCTCAAGCATAGAAGACGATAAACGTGAACCAACGTTATTCAATTTTTAGACGTTGAAGACGCGAGGCAACAAATCACGCTAAAAAACATTATTAACATCGATAATTGTAATTGTATTTTTAATAAAAGATTCCGCTTAATAAAATATTTACATTGCTTTGAATGAGTACATTTTATATTTCACATACCGTCAACAATATATTAATACATTATTTCTTTTAATGGTATTAGGTGGCAGTAATTAACGAATAATTATGTGAATGTAATGTCCTTCAGAATATTTCAGCCAAACAATTGAAACAGAATTTCTGCACATTCTACTTATGGTTGCTTCGTCATTTCATGTTAACCCCTTAATCTACGATTTCTTTTACTAACTATACATCTAAGCGTGAGCTTCTTACCGTTTTAGTACAATTTTACATAAGAAACGCTAATGTATTAGAAGAAAATCTGTTTGCGTATTATTTATGAAGAAAATCAATTGAAGAAAATAATATCGGCAATAATGGATTAAAGAGCTTACTTATGACATCGAACGGTAGTAAATAACAAAAGTTATTTGAAAGCTAGTAAATAATAAAAACTCATTTTCCATCAAAAGAATTACTTTGAGGAACTATATTAATCAGACATTTTTCACTTTTCTCAATGAGTATTACAAGTCCTTCAAATATCGGACCCTTTTTCTTTTATCAGCCTGTATAAATGTATAACATAAATACGACACAAGTATCTATTTGGCAGTAACAAAATAGAACAATCGGTGTTAATTTAAAGGAGAAAAATATCGGCAAGTTTGGCAGGGATAAATTGCACGAGTGTAACAGGGGAGGAAGCTGGTTCGTGTTTCGGGCGTGAACATGGAGGAGCAACAATGCCAGGTCAAGTAGATCGATGCTGGTTACCTACGGACGACTACAACCTTATAATGTCTTCTATTCGTTGTACATACAAAATCCCTACAAAAACAAAACATCTCTACTGTTTTCACTAACTATTAGGTTGTCCAATAAGTTCGTGGATTTTTCATTTTATAATTGATTTCTTCCAATAACAATTACTTGTCCAGCTTTGTAGTAGAGTTAGATTATTAATCGATTAATCCTTGTTATTGTTTGTATACGCAGCTGTAAAACAATCCAACTAGAAAATAAGTCTGTTCGGGTCGCGCAATGCTCTTAATTAATTGTCGAACCATCACGCCATATATTTCATACTTCGCGATATACTCGCTGTGAAACTTAGTGAAAAAAATCGAAACTTTGTTAAAGATAGTATAAGAATAATTTATTTGGTAACGAAAAGTGATTAGACTAAGATATCTGAGTAAAGTATTGTATATGACTCTAATGAATGTCTCTTCGTAAAATCTTTTGTAACAATCTCTTTGGAAGCCTCGTGTTTTAGCTTTTATAGGCTAGGTTATTTTTGCTATCAGTTAGCTTACTGTGTGTGGGATGAGGTCCGAATTTGGAAGTGGAGTATCGATCTTTCCAAGGAAAGGGGTTGTTCTTCAAAATTACATTGCATTTTTGGGATCCGGAAGATCCTCGGGCTTGCTTAGTAATAAACTAATTTCGCTCTCATTGTCAGTCTCTCTACGGAGCGTATAAGTACGGTACCTCGGTCTGACCGTCAAATGCGACTAACTAATTTTACAACGATAATCCGCCAGACCAAAAGTTCCTCACGTTCCAAGAAAAATATGAGACTCATATAACCATAAAAATTATAGGATATCACAAAACACTCTTCACTCTGCTTTTTCAACGTAAATTCCCTACACGAAAAATGACAAATTTGAGTAATATTCATGAAAATGATAAATCAAATAGCAAAAATGGAAATATCCAAGTGCCAAAGAAAAATTAGGGTGTCCCAGTGGGAGTCGAAATCGCGACTGCTCAATAAACCGTCAGACCGGGATTCTTCGCCTTTTTATTTCTTTGCTGTTACTGTTTGTTGCTAGATATAGTAACAAAAAAAAAATATTGGTGTATAATACAATACATTCTCTAACAAGATTATGAAAATAATTTCTATTGATGAAGAAATTTGATGGGAAATAAAAATATTTTCTTAACTATGTTGCACATATATGCAACTTTTGAAAGAAATGGTTTAACACGTTCACTACCAGCCTCACGTACAGTCTGTCTGAAAAACAACAGACTCATGGTACCTCGGTCTTACATGAATTTTTGGCCCCAAAAAGTAAATACCAACATTTGTCCATTCATTTATTCACCTGATTTATTTCCCTGTGATTACTTTTTTATTTTCAAGACTCGTTATAATGACACTTCAACCATACACGTATGTACATAGCTGTGACAAGAGTACTCAAGATAATTCCCAAAACAGATTTCCAGAAGTTTATTCGTTCATTAATTTGATCATCCATAACGTTGCATTGATGTTGAAGAAGCACACTTCGAATACAACAAACGATTTTTATAAGTATGATCAGTATTTGAATTATTGCATTAGCAATCCCGTCATGTTTCAGATAGACTGTGTATGTGTAACGCGTCGAATCTTATGATAGATTGCGGTTGTTTATACATTCATACATTACACAAATGCACAGTTTATGTATACAATACATTTACGTGTACATAAGTATAGACACACGCATTATGTAAAACTAATGAGAGAATAAATAATAAGTGTGCAAGTTAAAAATAATACAAAAATAGTAAATGATATTTCAACAGAACAATGTTAACGAATGTGTTGAAATTTTTACTTTGACTGATTGATTAATGCTTATGATTAAAAATATCGATCGTCGAAGACTCAACAATTGATCTAATCGATTGCTGAAATTAATCGTCGATCGTTGATTAGAGAAAATTAATCGATTGATAAAGTTAATCGTCAATATCTACTCCTGGCCGCGAGCGACATCAGAAGTAGTGTTCCTTATTTCTCAATATTTTACGATTCTCAAGAAATGAGAAATCAGATTATATTATAGAATTCTTGAGAAATTAAATAACTAAAATTTATATTTTTTGAATAATGTTGATATTTAATAAAAACACAGGAATCAAACAAACCGAAAATGTTTGAAATAATCTCATATAAAAAACTAAATTCGCTAAAGGAATAATTTCAACAATTAATAATCAAAAAATAATCGCCAATCAGTTATGCAATTGACGGTTAAATGTATTTAATCATTAATCGAAATTAACGACGAATGTAGGAATTTAATCGTTAATTGTTCGTTAAATTTTTGCCTAACTCTAGTTACCAGTGAGTACTAACAGCAGACAGCGATTTTCAGAAAAAAACACAAAATGTAAACTATAGAGATAGCTCAGTTGTTTTATGACCCACTATAAACCTTGTCAACTGTTCTAAAATTTCTTTGAACTGTCCGACAAAGAATAGCAAACAACGTAAAGGTTTCAAAGAAATAGTTTTCACAGTAAGCTGCAAAAATAAACGTTCCCAAAATACTTCTGCTCAAGGCTGTACGTGTTAAGTTACAATCTCGTAATTTCTAATTGTGTGACATTTAAGGAGCATAACTTTGTGAAATTTATATTACGAGTCGTGTGTGAGCTAGAAACGCGATATTCGCAGTGAAATTTTTACAGCTAACGCTACTAAAATGGAAAAACGGTCTTACCGTAAGAGTGTAACAATATTAAATCGAAAGTACAATATAAAACTCGAATATTGCCATTTGTCGTGCAAGCAAGTACAAGCATTGTATACTTGAAATTGCTACTGATATCCTACGTATAACACAGTATTAGATTGACCAATAAGTAATGCCTTTGCGGATGCGTGTCTGCATATAACCGCCCGATGCGTATTTATCGCTTTTAAGCGATAAGTCATGTAAGTCCACAGTATAATATATACCCAAAACCAGAATTGAATCTGTAGAAAGAGATTCAGACATTCTCAGAATCCAAATCTTATTTCCCTTTATTAAGTTTTAGGAAAATTTAATTATGAGTACCTTAGCACGCTTTTCTCTTTGTACCATTAGTCTTTCACTGACGCCAACATAGCATCTACTTCATATAAAAATTTATCTGTGCGTTCGTACTTTTTTACATATATAAGAATTATATATTTTTATATATACAATATCTAAAGCATCCGGATATTATTGATACCTGTTCGATTAAACTTGATTTGCATATAGGCAGCTATGTTCAAAGGTATCATAAAATGCTGCAATGTGAAATGTACTAACCTGGCAAAACACGTTTTCTATACAAGGTGGCTCACGCAACTGTTTCAAATCGTAACTCCGTTATTAATATATTTACAATAAAATACCAAAGGAGAAAGATAAATGACTTAAAGAGCAGTACATCTGTAGGCCCTTAGATGTTTTTTAAGTGCAACAGTGCATGTGCAATTAACAATTGCATCATTTTTTTAAATAAAAATGCATAACTTTTTGCACAAATCAATTTCTCTGTTCATTCTACGTAAAAAATTATTGAGGTACTATGACAAAAAATTATTAGTTCTCAAGATATTTTCAAAAAATGTCTCATTGTTAGTAAAATACATTTTTTTTTTTTTTGTGAAATACAATTACAATTTTTCAAATACTTAGTTTTCGTACTCGAGTTACGATACGTAACTGCTACTTAATGATGAAATGCTTACTCGTACAAATCAGTTTCTGTTATGACAACAATGTCGAAACCGTGTCTACGTTTACGTTAACAGTCATGAAGCGTTTGAGTATCTTTTTCAATAAAGACATTTTTTGAAAATATCTCGAGAACTAATTATTTATTTACCATGATGCCCTAATAAGTTTGTACATAGAATGAACAGAGCAATCAATCTGTGCAACAAAAAATATGCTCTTTTATTTAAAGAAATGATGTACTTGTTAACTGCACGTGCACTGTTGCATTTAACAAAAATTTAAGAGCCTACAGATGTACTACTCTTCGAGCCATTTATTTTTCTCCTTTGGTATTTTTTCGTAAATACATTAATAACGGAGTTATGACTTGAAACAATTGCGTGAACCACCCTGTACGTAATAAAATTTTTAGCTTTTATAACACATACATTAAACAGGAGTTGTCCACAGCGATGTTCTCTCTACAGGCAGCTCCGTCCGCAAAGGGTTAATTTTGAGGGACCTGTTTAGCTAAAATGCGCTTACACGAAAAATAAGAATGACATGTGAATGTTTGGTGACTGTTGTTTGGCCAACATTCAATTCTTTGACAAGTTCTAAATTGGATCAAGTTCAGCTTTTGTCCAATAATTCTTACAATTCTGCATCTTCATACTTTTCTCGCTGTCTTAAGCGTTCTTTTTCACTGGCATCAAAATCATCGCTATTTACTCGTCTAAACCAATATTCACAAGTTTTAATCGATGGAGAAGATTTTCCGTAAGTTCTGGAACATGCTTTCGATGGCTATCTGCGGCCGTTTCCTTCTTATGAAAGAAGTATAGTAACAAATGCTGAAAATGCTCTTTTAAATGATCCATTTCAGTGTTTCTAAAAATACGATCGTTTACCTGTCTGTTGCTTGTAGTACGCTACCTATTAAACACAAAATGTGAAAATTTTGACATTTGACAAATGTAATACGGATACGGATGGTAAAAACCTACAACCAGAGCCTTCTTTCGAAAGCCGTCAAAAATAATTCACACTCCTAATAATATTAACATGTTTGACAATATTCAGAAATTAAGTATCATAAAGTCTATAACGCCTTTCCATAACAGCCATTGTCATTTATTATCGTCCTTTCTTCGTTAAATGGACGTTTCTCGTTTCGACAGCAACGAAAAAATTTTTCCGTGTAATACTAAAGTGAAATTTATTAGGTCATCCCATATAGTCGTGACGCTTCTTATCGTATTTTATATAAACGTCTGTATCTTGTTTAAGCGATATGTTTATAGAAACTTCTATGACTTTCAAAAAGTATCTTCTCGTCCATCCAAGACGTACCTTTGAGGTTTTTAAAACATTCTATACTTTCCATTCAAGAACAAGTCAAAAGATAAGTCTCAACGATATTCATTTTCAGCATTGAATGCTGTATGAATTTAAAAAAGGGCAATGCAGTCAATCCTCGCATTACTGAAAGCACAGAATCCGATACCGGAGTCACTTCTAATTCACACTGATATTTCACTACTAATTCACAATCGCTTGAAATCCTCATCGATTGTGCTAATACACTGACGGCCGTTCAAACTCCTATTACTTTATAGTCGGGATCATATTTAGGAAAGAATCATGAATTATAAAAGAATTTTATTTATTCTAGTTATTCATATTACCAGTACTAGCGTGGTACATATCTTCTACAATAATGACATACCGATGAATGTCTGTTACTGCTACCTATACAGAAACAGCATTAGACGCATTTTTGTCCTTCCAATTGTTGTTTTCTTACAAATTTCAGTAATTGCTCGTCGGTACTTGATACTACCAATATGGTGAATAAATCAAACAAAGAACAACAAAGACAACAAAGAAAACAAAGATAACGAAAACTATAAAAATAACAAAAGCAACATAAAATAGACTTTTACACAGAATAAATGTTTAGACTCGTCAAACACGTTTTTCACTTTAAAAGCTTTATAAGAAACTAAAAAGGGATTTATACCTTTGCGAGCTAAAAGGAAACTGAGCATCTTTGTGAGTGTTTTACTTCTATTGGTACATTTGCTGCTATGTCGATCAAGATCTAAAGGAACCGAATGTCCTGTGCTCGGTTATACTTCTCATTGTGGATTCGTAGTGGTAATGCTAAGACGATTATGAACTAACGCAGACAGTTTCGTCACTGGCGAGTCACCAGTGAATCCAGCACAGTATACGAAGGGTTAAAAATTCCGTTAATCCTCATACGGTCCTCGGATGAAATTTCATCGATTTTCGATTTCTAAGTTTTTTAAAATGTTTAATTTTCTTCTTATTGTGTTGTAATTTCATGTAGTTGTCTGAAATGTATGATCATAAGTAAAACACAGTTTGTTGACATTTCCTTTCAGTATATTAATATGGTAAAAAAAAATGTAACAAAAACATCCCTCGGGTGAAAGTTTTATTACACTATTGTCAAAAAACCTACAACGTTATTTTCTTTTTCATGTATCTTTATTATATTCCAAGACCTTCTTACGATCACTGGAAATGTTTTATTAGAATATTTATACGGGCGATACTCTTCTTGGGGATGATTTTCTTATGTTCCGAATAATCTTGTTTTAGTGACAATTTATAGTCATTGTTGTAATTGTAAAATATGTAACACATGTAATAAAAAGTGTAATAAAGTTAGATTATTTATTTATAAAATAAAATGGAAACATATTATATATAAGATTAATTCAAGTGTAAAATGAAAGTGGGTAAAATATCACCCGAGGATTTTAAATGTTACTCTTTCTGAAGACCGTATGAGGGTTAAAAATATTTGTAACATGTATGGAAAATATGTTTCAAGTTTAAGGATGTGTTAAAAATGGTTTTCTAAACCATTACAATAAACCGTAACAATGAATTGGTAAAGGGTTAATTAACACCGCTAATATGTACGATCAAAGCCTTGGTGTTTCATATTTCTAACCTATCTCATATTCGTATCCTATACTCCATCTCGCCGGAGATATCAATGGTCGATGATATTTTACAAAACGAATGCATCGTGGAAGGTGTAAAACAGCGGGTGTCCATACAGCGGGCTGGTAAGTGCGCAGAATCCAAGGTAACGATTGCAGGAGCAGCAAAGGCAGCCATCGTACGTACAGGTAAGGCGAGACCGAGTGATCTGGGTCACCACGACCTCGTCCTAAAGGCCGGAGTTGCTAGAGGTTACGACCCGCTTAAATAGTCGCTCGATTCACCATCGATTGACCTGCTGACGAACAGTTTTATCTCGGTTCGTCTGTTGATCCTCTACATCCCACTTGTCGAACCATTTTAGGTTGCTTGGTGATCGGTTAGATTTTAATTTCGTTGGATTGAACGTATCACTGAGAAGAAAAATGGTATGGATTCTTTTGACTGCTGGTTTCGTAAAATCCTTTGGTTTTGTCATGAGGATCTCCGAGAAATTCTAACGGAAATTCAAAAGGATTGCACAAGGCTTACGATCGTGATAAATCTGTGTTCGCGTAGATAACTTTAGTATTTTAGTACTATAATATAAAATCGCTTCTCACTGGGTGGAGGATCGTAGAGAAATGAAAGAGAAGAGATAGTGGAAAGTTTGGAGAAGAATGAGGTAATAGAATGGCTGAGGATGTTAGAGAAGGGTAAGAGGAAACGTGCAAATTGTTATAGTACATAAGCTGTATTATCCTCTAAACTTGTTTCTTGTGTGATTTTCTATCAAAGATAGGTGATTAATGAGAAAATTCCTTGTTAGATTTAGGTCTATTTTTATATAAGGAAAACTCAGCTTTTACTCAAAAACTCAAAAAGTTAATAAATACAGTGTTTGCCTAATTCGTGCAGTTAAAATATTTCGATTGTTTTTAGTGATATAAAATGGGAAAAATGTTCAAAGAGAAAACGAATGGTGCAAGGAAAATGAAAGGACAAATATTCTGATTGACAGACTCTTTTCTTTTTAGTTAATTTCTTTTACGAAATTTGAAGAACATCGACGATTTTTCTTTAAATGTGTCGATATATTTTCATTACCGCACTATTCTTGCTCATAAAAAAAAAAGAATTCAACGATGTAATAATATGTTGACCTTCACGTAACCTTGAACGAGAAATATCACGAGAAGTGTGACACTAATTGCAATACTTGTTTGAAAACAAGTATATAAAAATATTTATATTAATATTAATCAGAATTTGGTCCTTTGCATCATTCATTTTCATTTTTTCCGTATCATGAAAAGCAACCGACATATTTTAACTGTTCGAGTTAGACAAAACGCAAATTAGATTAAGTTATGTTCGGTTAGTTTTATTAATTTCAAAGTTATAAGACGTTTCTGTCTCTAATTGTAAGATATTACTTTTACAGTATATGTATATTATGTATGTTTTACGTTCATTTTGGCACACATGCGTTCTGCTTCTCTAGCATCACCATTTCCTTCGTCACAAATGAAATACACGTCCACCATTTCAGAATTCTAAAACGAACGAACCATTGTTAACGAAGCACAGTCATTACAAGTCACTGGGCACATATGGAAATACTGTAATATTGAAGTGACAAGAGACATTATTCTGATTAAGATTACTGAATTATATTAATATATAATTCATAGTATGTACCAAAAGTAAGTAAACATACACTCACATCCATAAGTCACTGAACACTTAATAAAATTAGTATACGGACTTTGAAACTTTAGTTTTTACCGCAATTTCTCAAACAGTATATTCTTTTTTATCAACAGTAACCAGAACTTGAACATTTTTTAATGAATAATTCTTTCCTAAAAGTATTCATTGTGATCATACAGACTGTCGAACTAAAAAATGAAGATCGAATGCTGCAGTTACCTAGGACCATGTTTGTCTCTGTTTAGAGAAACAAACCCTTCTTAAATTGCTTATAAACACTTAATGATCCTACAGACATATTCTTTAGTTAATTTTAAACTGTTGAAGCAAATTAAATTTGTATACAGAATAACATCGTATGGAATTGGAACTTCTTTTTCTTAACATTTATTCACGTTATACAGGTATATTTTTAACTTCGCATTCAGTTATAATCGTAAAATAGATAAATATAACATAATATATAATAAACTCAAAAAAATTGTATTTACGTTCTAATAATCATTTTGCTCAAAATATGCAAATATCCGATGGATTATATACAGCAGTGTATGTGTTCCTGATGTTCTAATAGCTTTTTCTAAAACTTGAAGTTAGAAAACTTAAAATTTAGAACACAGAAGATAAAAATTTTTACCAAGTATTTACGGGAAAGTGCAATAGACGTTCTAAAATGGGCTCCACAAAACCCTGATATTTTAACAATAAAAAATATGTAGACTACTTCAAAATTACGTATTGTAGAAAATGTATCACACAATATAACAGAATTACAAATGTTAAAAGAGAAAATATGGCAACGATTTACTATTAAAAAGTATAGAAAATATACGTTTTGCTTATCCGATCGCTTAACAAAAATGTTAAAACAAAATGGATATCATTACGGATATTAATTTCATTGTAAAATTTGTGTTCGCTTATTTTTATAACATACATCGATAACATATCCTTTAGTTTTTTATGTTAAAAGGTTCTTAATCAATAAAAGTTTTATTAATGTAGTTATTTAAATATCCTCGTATAGTATATATAAACATTTAATTCATTGTACAAAATTAGACATTTACCTCAGCTCAAATGTTTTTCTTTATTAGAACGCGAAGTGTTTACTTACTTATGGTTCATACTGTATGTTTCAATTTCTTTAAATTGGTTCCTGATACCAATGAAATAATCTCTTACACCGTTCTTACAGATTTAAAGCAGAAAAATCTAATATCTTTGAAACTAATGGTTTTTAGTCTCACGTTTATTAAGACTTTTCCGCTTGCTTCGATGAATACTACATGCTCCTGAAATTCGGCAACAAGTTTCATAAATACACTGTATATGTATATATCAAATTCTTTGTCTTGTGAATCTTTTATTTCTTATACACGGTGAATCTTGTATGTTTTCAGTACACCGATCTAAATTTTTTCTTTCTATCGCACAATATAGTTCAAAGAAGTCCGTAATATAATTATAGCACACTTTGTATCAGTTGTTTCTTTTTTTAAGTTTTCATGGTCGACTTCAGTGTTTTTTTTATAGATAAATCTATAATTTTCCTTACGCCTATCTTTTAAGCAGATAGTGAGACGAGATTCAAAATGATACCCATTATACACTACTAGCGTAAACGAGAAATGACTGCTTAGTTATTTCAGTGACTGAAAGTTCTTCCAGTAAATAAGAAATAACTACCTGAAATAACTCGTTGTCTGTTTAACTTATAAAAAAATGTTTTAAAGAAGTAATAAAGTTACTCTCCATAAATTTTCGTTTTGTTTCGAAATTCAAAGTCAACGTAAGGGGATTTTATTTAGTCTGTTGAATCCATTTTTTAGCGGCTATCAACATAATGCTAAAAAGAATATACGCTGTCAAGTAGAAAGCTCAAGGTTATTTTAATATCTCAGAAAACATGAGATATAGCAAATTTTATTTTACTAGACACCTAGAATGCAATAAATTTCGTTCGAAAACTTTTGTGATGAAGTCAAAGATAACAAGTTATTTCAGGTAGTCACTTTTATTGACACATTCTGCATATTAACACTTTGCTGACCGTCTATTTAAAGCCATAGTATTTTTCCGCGATTGGATATAAAACGTAAATATTTAAATTAACTTCAATATACTTTGTTTAGATATCACATATTGAAATTAAATTTATTACATACGTTCAATAATTATTTCGTGTATGGTATAAAATGGTTAAAAGATGGCTCTTAAAATTTTCAGTAAGTGTTAATTTTAGACCCCGTATCATGTAATACATATTGACAATGAAAAAATGTTAAGTATTCCATATAAAAAAACTCAAGATGACCATATCTCGATGAAACAAGAAATAAATCGCTTAGGGCACTGCAGGAAACCGCGCAATTTTTGTCTGAAACATTTTTTCGTACACATTGTTATAGATTGTATATGTATTTTATTTATTGAATTCCTTATCGTTTACGTTTACACACAATTATAAGCATGTTGCCATTGGTATTTTACATCTTAAGTTTAACGCATGAAAACTACTCTGTTTTAACTATACTTGTTTGACTACATTTATATTATTTGAATCGTAGGAATATCGGTAGTTGCACATAATATGTCTGTTCCACATGTTTACTTTAATTTGAATAAAGAGACATCGACGAGTGAGCAATTTTCGACGCCCGTCGTCCATCTTCTCGGTCCCCGCCGGCATTACGAGTGAACCGAATAACTCGTCACCGGCTGGGAGGCGAGACGAGACGGCGAGGTGTACATACACTGACGACGGTGAAACAATTGCTCTCTCTCTCTCTCTCTCTCTCTTGCTCTCTCTCTCCTTTCGGATTATTGCCGAGCAGTCGCGCAAGAAATCCGAGGGACCTTTATAATCCTTAAATATCCATTCGCGATTGCGACCAATTAAATTAGTCGACTTCTCGTTCATGGTGTGACTTTTCGCGGCGACGAAAACAGTAGAGAAAATCATTTACAAGATATTTGAAATCGTCATGTTACGAGACACATCCTGTATATTTATCATAATAATTATTATAAATTATTAATACAGATATTATCAGAATAATTATTAATCCAAGAAAAATATTTTAACGAAGTGTCCATACATCTATTATATTAACGGCAGCATATGTATATATGTTCAAATAAATTGTTTGTAACTGTTTGGATCAGTTAGGTAATAGCCAGCAGCAGATTAATCAATAGTTGAATGAAGATGCATGCGATTTAATCGAACTATGCAAATATCTGTGTAATACAGCCGACAAACTAATAATAGGGAACAAACTAATTGAGAAACTTGAAACGGACGTATACATACGCATACAAATGGGCACATAGAATGACGTATATATCTCTCCGTTATAGGAATCGTTAGCATTCTGAAAAAATTCCAGGTCAGGAAAGGGTTCACTAGTAATGATTAACCTTTTCGTTGAATTTATTTGCTGTTCCGTTATGACATTTCTTTTTTTCTTTTCTTTTCTTGAGTGAGTAAAGTCATTCGTGCACACTGAATGCATTGCTCACTAGTTGACAGAAGTGGCTTTTATCAAACTAATGTAGGTGAGTAGAGAGGAAAAAAAAACACGCGAAATAAAGGGGTGGAAAATTTTTGAAAAATCACCTAATCTGCTGTTACGTTATTGACATGATAATTCATCATGCGGATGAATACCTTAAAAGTTGGAGAAACACTGGCATTCAAAAGAAATGCAAATTTTATAACATTACACAGTATACAAGGTGTTCCAGATTTAAATAACAAACTTTGTCAACATATTTGGGAAATCATTTTGAGCAAAACATGTTATATACACGATGAGTCAATTCGTTGAAATATGAAAGGGGAAAGTAGTACAAACTATAATTTTATATTAAACTAGTATACATTAAATTATAAGTTTAATATGTTAAATCTGTCGAAAAATTCTATCGTATTCTAAACTTACGTGAAAATGTATTTATTTTCACCCTAATTTAAAATACCACAATCATCATTTTAGTCATTTGTAAATATCTTTTTTATTATTGTGATAATTTTCAATTGTTTATTTTATATTGTTTTCAACCATCGACGGTCATCTTGATAGAGTCTATCTTCAAAAGTATCATTAGATTTCCAACTTCAAAATTTGGAAATCATACATGTACCTTTCTAACATTTAAAATATTTTTATACGTTTATTGCTGCAATAATTAATACGTTATCTCATTTCTGGAATTTATAAACGCCCTTTAGATACACACGTTCATTTCCATTAAACTTTCAGTAATTATTGTTTTTTTTAAATTAAAGTAATAAATAATAAATGAAGAGACGGTTTGAGATGAGAACTAATGTTTTAAAAATGAAGAATAACACGATTTTAAAACAAACTGTTCAGTATACGAAAATAATTATAAAAATGTATGAAACGAATAAAAGTTAGAATATTACAGGTATCCAAACAGAATTAATCTTTTACTTTAGAATATATTATACTCATCAAAAGAAGCAATAATAGTGAGGAAATAAAGCTTTAGCTACGGGCGGAGTCCCGGCTTGTCAGTCCGGAAGTCACGAGTTTTGATTCGCGCTTTGTCTCTTTTTCTTCGACTCCTCCATTACTAATCTTCTCTTTATTTTTCCATTCTTATTAGTTTATTGTTAAACATTCTTACTTTCATTTTGATTATCTAAAATATATTAATACGAAATAATCGAAGGATGGAATGTTATTTTTTACTATTAAACTCACGCTGGTAAAAAATTAGCTGAAAACGAGAATTTAGTAAGCGTAAAAATCACATTATATCTACACTCAAATATCTTTAATCAATTTTAATTGTGCATAGTCAATAATACAGTGCAAACTAACGATTACAAACAAAAACAAATAGAACGTTACCTAACACACATATATAACTTTAATTAAAAATTCTAAATACGAATTCAATTTTAAATAAATTAAGATTTTAAAAGTATCTATTATATTTCACCTATCACGGCTAACCGAGAAACGTAAATTACGCCTAACGAAAACTCATTGTACAAAGTCGCAACATCTGAAGAAACTTCTTAATCTGAACCGCAATAACGAACACCTTTCTAAGAGGCAACACCATTTTATACATGACACTCGCGAAAAAGAAGGAACTAGGGAGCGAAGCAACAGAAGGGAAGAAAATTAATTCGTGGTTTTCGGAGACTGTAGGGCTCGTTCAAATTGAACGTACACTTAGTTAATCTCTGTAGAAACGAGCTGCCAGTGAAACGAGTAACTTTCTGATCCTGTTTTCCTCCTGGATCAAGAGAAATCCATGCTTCTAAGCAGCCTGTCGGTGTACTCGTTCAGGTCTCCAAGATCGATCGCGTTTCCCATGTCTGATTCCTCTGTAGGCTACCGAAAGATAATAGTCCCGTGTACTTACAGATAAAAGTTAACCCTACAGCAATTGTGATTGATGTAACAAATATACTAAAAGTATTTTTCTAAATATTTTTAAACAGAAACACTATAACTATTGCCGACAAAGAGTATCTGTTATTTAACACATTCACTCACTATATGTTCATCGCTCTGAACCGGGTGTCAACCGACTTATTGCTTCCATGGAGATACTCTTTATAACAATAACAGTCCGCTTTATTTAAAAGCGCAATGTTAGTTTCAAGTATGCATTTTGACGATGCAGTAAATTTACGCTTACGAAAGCTCAAAATAGTAGGATATTGTAATGAAACGAAATCAAGTGTCGATACCGTTGACTAAAAGGTTAGTACTATAACGTACCAATGCACAAATTATTCATATATTGAATCAGAATGTAAAAGTACGATGCAAAATATTTATTAGGAATCTGGTAACACAATTAGTGTTAGATAAAATAAAGCGAGCAAATATTACCGCGGGTATATATAACACTTTGTATATTCTGCAATTCAAGATTTCTATGGATATATTGAGGAAAATTCTAATAAAATAAGCACAGATGTACCTACGACGAGCAAAAAAAAAAAAAGAAAAAAATGTTCTATTTTCTATGCATCTAAAACCCAGCGTTTATCAAAGTATTCTTATAAATTTTGCGGTACATTTTTATGTCTTGAGCATAGTAACATTACATGTGACAGATGTTATAATCATTTTATAAATCCATCAATTGAGACTTCTGATTAGTTTAAGTTAAACATAATTGTTCACTTTTTATATTTGGTTTAGTAATTATCTATTTCATATCTATTCTAATTATATCTATACATTTTGTACTTGTTTCAATATAATTAAACATTTTGCATACATTTGCATAGTTTTTTTTTTGCAAAAATTATCACTGTAGCACGAATTCTTAGATACTGTATTTCTCAGATACACTGCAACTTGTAAAGGATTTTTAGGACCGCGACCGTCGCAGGATTAAGGAAGAAAATAGATTTTCAGGAACAATTATATCTATATTCTTTATCATCTAAGATACGTAGGTTAGATATAAAAATAGCACGAAGAGGTAACGTTTTATGTACCAATATACACAGTCGGGTCTTTTTTTATGCGGTTTTCACCCTTTGATTGCGGCGTGCTCTAACATAGAACTATCAGATTATGCGACAATATATTTATACGTATGTCACGTGTGAATATGAAAAGTGCATTATAAACACATGACAATATCAAACTGAACATTAAATGTTCATTTGGATACAGTTGCTATGCGTCATCTAATAAGAAGCCTTATGTTATATCAGTTTAATAAAACAGCAATGTATCGTAGTAAACAAATTTTATTGATCGAGATATTTTCACTGCTCGAGTTAGACGAAACACCTTCTACATTATAAATATTTCAAGGCTCTCAACATTTCCGTAAATAAAAGACTCTCGAACGATCAATATACAGGGTGTTACCTGTAACGTTACTCACGATTTTTCACCCACTTGCAGCCATCTGACAAAAAAAAGTTTACAACAAGAGTTGCAGGGTATGAAGTGCACAGTAGATATCAGTAAAAAAATTTCGAAAACAGTTTGTTTTTATCGCGAGGTCAAGTTCACCTTGGGTTTTACAAATAGGACCATATATTTTTTTTATTTTCCATATTTAGAGGACATCGAGACGAATTCAAAACACGTATTATATAATATTTTTATTAACATATTACTTGATTTACAGAAGTGGAAATGTGAAATATTTTGCTTTTCGTGGTATTTGACTTTGTCAGTGTAAATATTATTTGACGCCGAAGAGATTACTGAATGTAAACACGTGACTAAAACATAAGAAAAATGCACTTTATTTAATTACATGTTCGAAATGCATTCCACCTTAAGCAAAATATTTCACATTTCCACTTCAAAATATCATGTAATACGTGTTTTGAATTCGTCTCGATGTCCTCTAAATATAGAAAACAAAAAAAATATATGGTCCTATTTGTAAAACCCAAGGTGACCTTGACCTCGCGATAAAAACAAACTGTTTTCGAAATTTTTTTTACTGATATCTACTGTGCACTTCATACCCTGCAACTCTTGTTGTAAACTTTTTTTTGTCAGATGGCTGCAAGTGGGTGAAAAATCGTGAGTAACGTTACAGGTAACACCCTGTATAATACATATATTGTCAATACAATATTGTCAACATATATTGACAAACTGCATTTCCTTCGTACAATCAATATTATTGATGATAGATTCAGTTTCTTGTTGTCTAATCGAAAGAAAAAATTCTTATTTTTTTTATTAAAAATTTTGTTAACAAATTTTTATTATACTATTCTGTTTGAATTTTTTTTTTCATTCGAAATAATTTCCACCAACTTCTATAATATTCTCTCACTTATCTGGAAGAAGCTAGATTCCGCTGAATTCAAGGATTTTAATTTAATGTATGATTCAATGTTTACTTTTGATTTAAACTGCAACCGCTGACCAAAAAATTAGAGCTACTCACAATATTGAACATCCTTCGTGTTTTACGTCTATAAAGAGGAAAACGAATGCGTATAGAAACAAGAGAGTGGTTGTGGATGTGAAAGTGTGTGCGTGAGTACGTGTGGAGCGATTAAATTGATAAAGATAGAAGAATAGGTTAGAATAGAGGATAGTAAGCAGTATAAACACATAAGGACCAATCGCAATAACGAAGAACCAAAGAAAACAAAAGATGTAAATAAAATAGCTGTAGTATAGTATTATATGATATATGTATATCTTCTATTAGCGAGATGAATGAGGAATGAGAGATATAAGACATACTTAATGTAAAACCGAGTCCATTTCTTGACATTATAAGCTGAAATAAATAGATCTAATCTAATCTAGTACTCGTTACTTTGTAAATACTTCTTTATTGCTTAATAAAATACATATCATTCGAAAGCTGTGATCATTTTGTATATTTTAACGTACAAAAATCTTAATTTCGTTCTGCCTTTGTAAAATAATTCCAGATTGTTGTCGAATATGTTACGGTATATGAATACTTTTTTCGATCACTACAAATACAATGTAAGCCAAAGACTTCTAGAAGCGATCCGCAAAACTTTCTGAATGATCTAATATTTTATCATTATTAATGAAAGAAACAACAGAAGAAAAGTGTATTGGCTAAGGAGTGGTTTTTAAGGAGCGAAATGTTTACCCGTGTAAATTTGTTATATGAACTTCGTATAACACGATTTTTCAGGCTTTACATAAATTACTATTCGAGATTTCTGGGTTAGAGCAGTGTCCAATTTTGTCTTAGTTAGTTTCGTCAGGGTATCGTGACACACTGATAATGTCATGTGTCTTGTTAGTAGGGTCGTTTAAGTCCACCGTGTTCATGTCACGGTTCATTGGTTACCAATCAGATAATTTTAATTGGTCAGCTGAATAATTAAAAAACCGGAGGGAGAGTGTTCCAAATAAAGCTAAGATGGTATCCTGTGTCCCTGTTGATATTGTTTAAGTTTATTTCTAATTTCGAACGGTTCTTACTATTTCCTTAGAAAATAACCAATTGTCTTAGCAATGATTCTAGATTTATTGTATGTATCCCAGTCTTGTGCATTTCTCATGTTGCTTGAGTATGGTACACACTCTCTTCCTAGTATCACCAATGTATACTGCTCCACATGAGCAAAGCACTTCATATATCCCTAATGTTAGACAAATAGAAGCCTGTATTCTTGCAAAAGGAAGAAATTTCGAACATTTATTATATACACAACAATTAATAACAATTTTTTAATGTTTATAGCTCTTCCACGAAACATTTCCGTGCAGAAGTTTAAGTGCTTTTTTTAAGTACTACTCGAGGCTATTACATCGCGAACTTGAACAAGCGACAAGTTCGAAGGTCTTAATGCTATGTGTGTTATTGGTTCGTTGATTGATGCCAGTAATATATTTATATTTGTGTATGTTGGAGTGTATTTACAAAAGCTCCAATTTTGTATAGTATTTATGTAGGTTTAGTTTGATCTACATATAGGTGATTGCTTTGCTTGGTCGTCCCAATGAGTAATATAATGTATCAATCTTAGCCAGTTGAAATCGTAGCCTAAATCGTAACCTAAATTGTTTCATTACCGTCAAAAACTCGAAGACTCTTATACCTGGACGCCACATGCACTAAAACCACAAACAGAATTTCGACATTAGTACCTTCACGCTTTATGGATAGTATAAATATATGTATGTACATGTCTATTTTTTGTATCATCTATATATCTTCTATCTTTTGTTTATCTATGTATAGATGATCGCTTTATGTACAATATAAGTTTATATATATATTTATATCTTATTTATATTTTCTGTATATACAATATCTTATATTCGTCCTGCGGCGTCAGCTCGTATCTTATATCAAAAAGCGAAGTTCGGTTTTTACGATTCTGACAAATCGTAGGTAACTACCCCTTAGTCACTCTTCCATAGTGGTGGTATGGTACATCCTAGTGACAGGAGAGTCAGGCTCAAGGGATGAACTTTCCTAACAGGATTTGGAGGTGTGTACGTGTGAGTGATTTTACGATACATCAATTGCTATTGAGTGAACAGGCACCAAAAAGGTATATAGAACGCAAAATCGCAGAATTTCTGCGATCATAAAATCTTTTTAGGGCTAGACGTGGTCTTACAAAAGATCTTAAAAATAAAGGCTCTCAAAAATAGCATAGATGGTCGTCCGTATCATAAAGTCGAATCCTAACGGTACGACTTGCATCGCAATAGAGGCTTCTAGATTAGAGGTGTGTCCATTATTGTACTGATACCGACGTTTTGCCAACATTGCAGTTAGCTTCATCAGGGTATCGTGATACACTGATAATGTCGTGTGTCTAGTGAGTATGTTCTTTTAAGTGCACCGTGTTCATGTCACGGTTACCAATCAGATAATTTTAATTGGTTAGCTGAATAACTGAAAAATCGAGAGGAGAGAGTATTCCAAATAGAGTTAAATTTATATCATGAGTCTCTGTTGGGGGCGGGGGATGACGAATTCCCAATACTTCTCGATATTTTCTTGGGAAAGAACCAATTATCTTACTAATTATTTTGAATTCATCTAACGAAGCGGTTCCACGATGTGGCGGAACACGCTTTATATTTATCATCTGAACGCACCTCAACATTAAAACGTTCACCAATAGAACGTTGCACCTTAACTCTTGGTGTCATTTTCGAATAAATTGAACTTATTATTGCATCGCTCCATAAAATTTTACTCGGTAACAGTCCAATTAATATACTCCTTGGTTCCTATGTTTCGTAACCCTTCACACTCAGATGTTCCCTTTGTAGGAACCTCATAAATCTAGCAAACCACCCGGATACCCCTTTTCAGAAGACATAAAGAGTTTGTTTGTGATTATACAAGATAAGTATCACGAAAAAAACAAATAAAAATATGATATATACTGTGATATACGCAAGAAATATCAGTTGGTGTTAAGTTGAAAAAGAACGTGTGAAGTGTATTCACAGTAGTGTTAATACTTAACGAAAGCGATAAGGAGCGTTTGTATAAAAAAAAGTACACTCCGTATGATATGGCGCAATTTAAGAAGACAAATAAACAAAACTAAAACTGCAGCCTAAAAGGAAAAGGCTTTCAAAGCTGAATATAGATTATATGGGAAAGTATCTAAGTTATGTATGTAGATCTCATGCGAACCAATATGCTTCCACGTACAGCTTTTTGCGAAAATCTTTAAAATGATGGAGGAAATTAGCTTTTGGGGGACTGGAAATAAGTGTTAAAAATTGCTATATGCTGTACCGAACTTCAAAAAAAGAAAACATTGAAAAACCTATGACCCATTACAAATTTGTTAAGCTCCTGATTGATCAATTCAGATGATTTTCGGGAAACACTAGTACATCCTTCCACAACATCTTTAGAGAATAAGTTGAACAATAATTTGCATATTCTCAATGTAGGAGGAAGAAAACGAAACATACAAAACTACAGTCCGTATCGGTGACTGTTTACATTTTACCACACGTTAAAAAGATTAAAAAATGTTGTTTTCTTTGTAATAAATATATTCATTTATGCTCAAAGATACATACAAACCAAATAGAATTATACTAAATTACTTGGTTTTAAAGCCACATTATTTAATATGACGCAATTCCTGTTTGCACATTTTTCTAAAAAGGTGCTGCCGACTTGTTATTAGATAGTCCGTGAGATGGATTCAAGTGTAAAAGGTTAACTTTTGTAAGTAAAAGTAACCGCGGCAATGACGATTGCAATAGCAAATTCTTTGGCTTCGACGTAAAAAAGAAGAAAGAACGCCGAGGAATCGCAATAATAATTAAATCGGCAACGTCCCCCATTGATTTGTATGACTTGCAGCAATCACGGTCAACTTCATTACTCGATTACTTCGAAGATGAGTAAAATGCACGCCAAGATGACTAAACATCATAATTAAACGCAATTACTGTTGTTCTTAGGGAAACTCGCGAACTCATCGCTATAATTACTGCTTTCACACTTGCGATATCACGGAGTTGCTCTTACGCGTTGTTACATGCGGTTTATGCTCCAATCACAGTTCCTACGCCATCGTTATGTGCACAAGGAATTCTTTTTCCTTTTCTATTACGCTTGCATCTCTTTAACATTGTTGCGTAACGATATTGAAGAATTCTTTTAAATAGTACATCAGCAATTTGGTAAAATAATCATTGTTTGAAATTATTAAGTTGGTGCATGTGAAGTATGTGTTTAAAATGAAACTTTAGACACATTGTGTTTTTTTCAAAAAAAAATGTATTTAATTAAAATAATTTCCACACGAATCTATGCACTTTTCCAAGTGATTAACTGATTTTCATTATTCGATATTTATACAAATTATTAGTCTTTGAATTTAAAGAATTCTTTATACGGTGGTTTTATGGTGTCTTCACTTCGAAACAATTTATTCATTGAAAAAATTGTTGTGGTGTTTGAAGAAATGGTAAACTGTGTAGAGAAAGGTCTACTGAACAAAGGAAAATATGACAAAATTTTATATTCTTTCTTGTGTAGTGTTTTTAATCGTTTTTCTTAAAACATTATCATCGATTGCCCTGCGTGGCCTTCCATTCACACATTTTCGAATAAAAAGTCACCCATCTTGAATTTTACACACCAACGTTTAAGTGTCTTAACATTTACACAACCTGCTCCAAATACTAAATTCGTATTTTCAGCAGTTTTCATGACAGTTTCTTCAAGTTTAAACTTGTACAAACAAAATTACACGAATATTCGGATTATTCATCACGTCAAATAATAGTGATTACAATAAACAATTTTATTGTGACACTTTTTCGCTATTCAATACATGTATAGTGGGAAATTTCTTCTTCTTGTCTATTGTATATACAAATTTACGATCGAACAAAATTTAATATCTGATATCAAACACAATAATTTCAGCTGTTGAGAAAACAATATTTCATTTGCATCAACTTAATACTATTTGAGGTCACCACTAATCGCTATTGTTCATTTTGTAGCAAGAATTCAGAAACACTTACAATTATTGCGACTACATAATTCTTTCTCCTGGATAGGAACGAACCGATAACTAACACCAGTCTGTGTTTAACCCCGACTTATCAAACCACATTACCCTCCCTTTTTGTCAAACCACTCTACTCTCGTTCCTCTTGAAAGTCTCGCTGCCACGCGGTATCGAGTTTCCCGTTTAACGCGATACTTTATTAGCCACGGTGAAAACGGCGGGTCGTGTTATATCTCACAAAAGGTTCTGCCAAATCGACGGATCCGAGCATCACTTTCTCTTGAACCCTGCGGCACCAATCGACCCCTATCATCGGACACTGTTCACTAACTTGTCAAGCTTACACATGCGAGAAAACCGATACACGAATATCTCTGGTTATACAGCAGTTTCCAAACCCAAAAGTATGTACCTTGGTAAAATAACAAAAGCTAACTAAACCCTTTTCATTCCGAGTATTTTTTTTTATGTGCTCAATTTATCAACTCCAGCACACTTTTGCAATGAAATTTTCGAGTTTCGAAAATCGACACTTCATGAATTTGTTTATTTTTATTTATTTTATGAATTTGCTTTATTTGAACACAAATAAAATTCGAGTAAAGTTATTGTTCATGTTATGAATATTTCTGTAGCGGCACCAGCGGAATGGCAAGACCCAAGGCGCGGGAGACACTTAAGGGGGAGAAACCACTGTGACGGCTTGCAAAAATCCCAAATTTTTTAATTCATATTTCTTTAATGCTTGCAATTTCTAGAATTAGCCTTTACAATATTATAGTACAATTCGGAAAAATGAAGAAGTCATAAAAGTTTTAACGATGTAACGTATAGTAGTTATGACTGACCCATAATATGCATAATTACTGTCACATCCTCCTATAGAGTTCTCAGCAAGAAAGAATTACTGAGATGTTTAGGTGGGTTTCCAGTTAAAAGAAAGTTAAGAAATTGTAGCGTTATATTACAAATAACTTGTTGTAAAACTTTAAACCCGCTTTCCTTGAAACTAAATTTTGTAATCTGAATGCATCAATAATTCAGTAAATTTTTATCCCATTTGCTACAAATTTAGAGTGATATTTCCTAAGAATATTCTCTTCCCTTTCACGTAGGGAATTTTTAATTGGATAATTAATTCCCACAAAATGTCAAAAGAGGATACTAATTTTTCATTGAATCTCCACCTTATTTTTTCAACGATACACCATTTGGTAACAAATTATTTTTTCTGAAAATTCTTATGTACGATAAATTCTTATATCAAATTTCTAAAAAAAGTAATATATCAAAGTTCAAGAAATGCACTTTCTGAAAGTATTAAAGATTGTTAAGAAGAAAAAAATTAGTTTTGCCAAAAACAAATCCCTGAAAATATCCTTTATTAGCTGTCACTATGGTTTTCCCCCTTAACACTAAAACTACCAAGCTTATCAAAATGACAGAATTCAGACATGTTTCTATAAAATTATTAATATCGTATTGGTATAAATGTAGAAATTTATAATCACTTTTAATAAGATGGAATAACTGTTATATTCCCTTATTCGTTTTCTTTTCATTTTTAATTATCTACCTAAAGCATACCTAAATATACCAAGAGACATAAAAATGACAGGTCAATAAAATAAGTTTTAGACTAAAATACATACATCAATACCTTTTCATTCATTTATTAAAAAAAATTAACGTTATTTATCTCGAAAACTTTTATTTCTTAAAAACGTGTATTTTCACTTCTATTTTTGTTCAAATGTTAAATAAGTGATACATAATTTCGAAATGACCATAATAATTTAATTACCAACTGTAGTATAAATTCAGTTCCGACCATTTTGAACAGCTTATATATTTTTAATTTCACAATCAGATAAAACCTAACCTAACTTATTACTTTCGTTTTACTTTCGTCAGAGCAACATCTTTTAATTCCATGCGTTTGAATAGCCAGTAAACAAAGAACGAGCAGACATGTATGCCAAAAAGGGAGAAAAAAGAAATGTGCCACGAAATCCAAAAGGATTACCGGAGAGTTCCAAAGTTTCTCGATTCTCCTTGAGGTGTGTGCAGAGGTATGCAAAGGTGCACTTTGGAAACCACTGGCACGGAGATATACAAACGTCGGCGGTTGCGTTCCAGCAAGTGGTCGATAATGCCGAGTTTGCGCTGACAGAGAACCACGAAAAACAGGTTAAACACATTCTACATACGTACGTACAAATGTGTGCAAGATATAAAAAAAACAAAAAAAAAGAGAAAAAAAGATAGATCAAATGTATCCTAATGAAAAAAAAAATAAAAATCGTGTAGGTGAATCAACCTTCTAACGGGTGAGAAAATATATATCGGAGCAAAAGATGAAAGAAATGAGAAATAAAAAGCGACACAATACGTTGGATAATAAAAGACAGCCAGTGCGAGTTCAATGGAAAATTGCCGCGGCATCGTGTGTTCGAGCTTCTGTTGAAGTCTCCGTAACCTGACATCCGTGACATGAACTTCGACAAACGGGGTTGATGTCTCTCGGTTGATTCGGGAATATTGAACCCGTGTAGATATTTTCTACATTTATAGAAAATACACTTGTAAGAAAATTTTCTCAATACAAAATCTTGATAATTAAGGCAATCCCTAACATACGCGCATTAATATTCGGACACCTTTTAAAATAGAATAACTTGTTTAAAATTGGATCAAACGACGTGAGCTTTTTTTTAGAAGTTATAAGGATTAGGTTACTATATGTGTATAAAAAACTTTTTAAGGATTTCAATTGGTCGAAATTGCAAAAAAATTAGTGAATGTCGATTTTGCAAATTTTGTATCTGAGTGTGTGATGCAAACGTAAAAAGTATGTTTTGTAAATTTCTGTCATTTGTATACATGATGAAAATTTCATCCTTTCTCCCTTCAATACTCCAAATAATACACGCCACTCGGAATAATAGTGGTGTATCTTTAATTTTATTAAAACTAAAACCATATCACATGCATGTTCGAAATAATCTTAAAGTATCGATAAGAGACTGTAGTATCTCCATATGTACTATTTCTACCGTATTAAATATGGTGATACACTTTTATGCTGAACATTTGCCAATGTTTTTCATTATATTGGTGAAGCATCTTCGATTTCGGAAAAAAGTGAATTATTAGGTGGAAAAATAAATTCTTTCCGACTGAAGTCACATAATTAATACATTCGTATCGAAATATTCGCGATAGTATTCGCAAACTACCAAAAATAATGGCAAAAGGTCATGAACAATAATAGACACTATTTTCTTGATCAATCTGTTCCAATTCTTTTTAAATAAAATTTTGATTGTACTCAAAAGTCGGAAAGAATTTATTTCTGCACCTAATATCTCCAAACATACTTTATGGTTACTCTATTGTTTAGGAACCTTGCGTCATGCAATTCGTGTGTAGTTTGTAAGTTTTTTTTAAATAATATATTACTATATCAATAGTATGGAACCTAATTTTAGCAAATCTATAACAATTTACAGTGTAAGTGAATCTAAAATTAATTAAGCAACGACGACATGTGTGACAATGATTTATCAAGATAGTCGATGTTATTTTTAAAGTTAACAGAGTATTCGTATAAATTAAATTTTAAAGATTGTAATTTTTATAACCTGAGAAATTCAAATATGTAGCAAAATATGATTCCTATTCTATTCTGAGAATATTTTAAGGTATACTCTGTAGATTATGTGACGACTTACATACAGTACATACTGCATATACGAGTTTCCATTATTTTTATGTCATTTCCGATAATGAATTATTCAAAATAATTCTCAACGTCTACATAACTGTCCCTCACGCTGATCCAGATATTAACTTCATTCAGTACAATAGTGAACTGTCTCTATTAGCATTCACTTTTATCATTTTTATCAGTAAAATTTATTAATAAAAATTACATTTTTGTTGTCAGTCTTTATAAAACAATTATATTCTTTATATAAAATAAATATTGATAACATTACATTGTTCGTACTTAATTGATCCAAGAACATTTCACAAAATTAGTAACCCAATTTACGCCACTGTTATTATGAGTGACACATTATAAATTTCAGATTTGTGCAATTCCGTTTTCAAGGTATTACAATTTTTCCTTGACGAGCAGTCTATATAGGAAAGTATTTTATGGCTATTATTGGGTTAGAAAGAAAGTTCGTAGCATTTTTCAACGGATGGAGTTGGAAGCATGTATTTGTTCCATGTGTGGTTGAAATAATAGACTTCTATACATATTCAGAAAGATTATGTTTCAACGTGTCTCTCTGTGCAATTTATTTTTGGGTTAGTCAATTTTAATGGTGTTTAATATAAGATCAAAGATGGAAGAAGATAAGCTGCAGTTTCGACATCTGATGGTTTTTTATTCCCGAAAGGGAAAGAACGCTGCACATACAGCCAGGAAGATTTCTGCCGTTTATGGAGAAAGTGTTGTAGCTGAAAGTACAGTTAAGAAATGGTTTGCTCCCTTAAAAAGTGGCAATTTTGATCTGGAAAGACAAGACCGTTCCGGTAGGCCATTAGTCATTGATAAAGACCAAATCAAAATGTTGTTTGAAAATAATCCACATCAAACGACACGCAGCATCACACAGTTACTCCACATATCTCATACGGTCGTTAAAAAGCGTTTGGTGGTGCTTGGATTCCTAAGTCGTTATAAGGCGTGGGTACCGCACAACTTAACCAAAGGAAACTTAATGCAGCGCATTTCCACAAGCGACTTACTGCTGAAACGCAATGAAAATCATCCATTCTTAAAACGATTGATCATAGGTGTCGAGAAATGGTTGCTATGTAATAATGTGTAACAAAAAAGATCATGGACAAAACGGAATGAATCGCCACTAACCACGTCAACAGCCGGTCTGCATCCGAAAAAAGCGATGCTGTGCATCTGGTGGCATTGGAAAGTTGTTTTGTACTACGAGCTCTTATCGCACAACAAGAAGATAAATTCAAACACACATTGCTCTCAAAGGAACTAATTAAAGATAACTATCGATGAAAAACGACCGGAATTGGCTAATCGGAAGGACATCATTTTTCAACATGACAACACCACACTTCATGTTAAGTATAGACTCGGCAGAAGTTGTTACAGCTTGGCTGGGATGTCCTTCTTCATCCGCCATATTTACCTGACATAGGACCACCTGATCTTCACCTATTTCGCCTCCTAAAAAATTTTCTTAATGGAAGAGAATTGGATTCTCTGGAAGCTTGCAGGAACCACATAGACCAGTTGATCGCTTGAAAAGATGCAAAATTCTGGAAGGATGAAATCCTACAGTTACCATACAGATGGCAAAAAGTAGTAGATCAAAATGGCAAATACATAGTTAAATAAAATTATGTACGAGTACAGTCAACCCTCCTATAACACGATATTCTTATAACAGGGTTTCCATATAACGTGGAGCTAAAATTGTGACAGCCCTCCTATAACGCGGTATTCTTATAACGTGGTTTCCATATAATGCGCTACGAATTACATAATCTGGTTCATACTAATTCTGAGTTTCTTATAGCGCGGTTTCCATATAACGTGGTACGAATTAATCGCGTTATAGGAGGGTTGACTGTATGTATATAAATTTTGCCTTGAAATTTAGCTTGGGAAACGCTATGAACTTACATTCCAACCCAATAGTCATGTTGTCGTATAATAACAATAACAGTGGTTAAGGAGGGATCGCCAAAAGAAAACAACACAAAATGTATCACTCTGGAGAATTTTATTTCGTACGTAGTCACTACATCGTAACTTGAACGCAACCAACGCCGCAGACGAACTGACGCAATAGCCGAAACGGAAAAATAAAGGAGCAGACAAGGTACAGTCCCGTATCGCAATATCGGGATGCCACCGTTACAAAAAATACTATTAAATAATACGTTAAAAGAATTTAGACAATCATTTAAATAGGGATTTCGATATTATAAAATTTAAAAGCATACTAATTATTTTACAGGAATATATTAAAATATGGGAAATGTATATTCAATAATGCATGTATTATATACATTGTATATCACAGAATTAATATAAATAATCACATTTTATTTATTGTAACTGGTTTAATAATATGTAATTAATATGAAGCCTTTTTATAAGATCTCATTTTGTATATTTAACTTAATTTAGTTTTAAAAATAATTATAATAAAAATGCTCCAATAATCACTAGCTTTGATGCTATTTATTTATTAAATATAATCTTTTCGTTTGGTTAAAAAATGAAGAATTATATTCCCTATATAAAATAAATATTAATAACATTACATTACTCGTATTTAATTGATCCATGAACATTTCACAAAAACTTGCTTCTCTCTAGAAATCAATAAGAGAAGTTATACCATTATTATTCTGACAATGAGTGACACATATTACATATATGTATCTTAACCCTTTAACGGTCTAATAAAATTATAAATTACGGTGAAAGAAAACACCTCAAATGAACTTTTTTAAAAATTATGTCGTCTGTGATCATTTTTAAAGCACGAGATACGGAAACTTACGCCACATTTCTAAGAATAATATTTCGTTACCATCTAATTTTCTTTCAAAGAATCTCTTTCAAACTAAACTGTTCAGTACTTGACGCTAACCCGAGTTTCATTCGGTACAAACTATCGAAGGATTAATTAAATGCATACAAAATTTTATAAGTCTTACAACTTGTAATATGTTATGTTATTTTATTACTACATAACTATTAGATATATAAGCAATAATGCAAGTTTATACGGAGTGTCCCGTAACTAGTAGTACAAGCGAGTAAGAATCGATTCTAAATGAAAAGTTAAATTGAAAATGTAAAATAAACTTCTTTAATTTGAAGCTTTCTTTTTGAAAAAAATTAATTTGAAAATTTATCAAGTATATGTGCGCTTGATCAAATTTTGGTTAAAATAAAACACTTTTTAAATGAAAATTATCAATAATATCAGCCGCGATGGCAGCATATTTTAGTCACCATGATATTCGATTCTATCATTACTAGATTTTCATTTGTGGAGTCACGTTAAATGTATCATGTATAGTAACGATATAATAAACATTGTATAATTACGACAAAAAATAATAATACCATTTAATGAATTAAAATATCCGTAATGATACGTTGGAAGACGTTCAGAGAAAAGTAAGGAGAGCATAGTTGTGTGTCTGCGAGAACATAAATATTATGTTCGGTAATTTATGATTTAAATGAATTTTCAAACAGATCTTTCTCGAAAACAAAGCGTCGAATGAAAAAATTTTATTCTACATTTTCAACTCAGTTTTTTTACGTGAAATTACCCCTACTTGCCTGTACCACCAGTTACGAGACACCCTGCGTATCCTTAACAATGCGTATAGAGAATAAGCAAGAAATAGGATATCAGCATCCACCCACGCCAAACAGATAATTACTAGGTTCATTCTCGTATTTATATTTATAATAATTTTTCTTAGTATGTTAAAACACACACAAATTTCACGAAATAATTCAACAATAACAAATATAAATTATCAACTGTAATAAATGATAGTATTGCATCACAAAAGAATTTCAAAATTATCCTTAATTCCATCAAAAAACGTTTAATTAATCCTATTGATGAATATATGCATTATGCTTTCAATTGTAAAAATGTACAATGTAACTTACCCACAACTTTCCAAAACGTTTTCATAACTCCAATTGTATTACGACTGAAAGCACGTTAATATACAAATCCATACTTAGTTTATTACATCACGATGCCTTTTAAAACAAAAATATCTTTTCTATTACATAGGGTGAGCCAAGAGTTAGGTATCGCTTCAACGAAAACGGTGTAATTTATAGATCCTTCAAATAAATACAGAGAAGCATATTGGTAATTATTTATATGACAAATCCAAGCAAAGTAGCGCAATTAAATCGAAAATATATTTTAAAGAAAGCATGCAATACATACAATACAAGCAACCTAATCAGGAATATACTCTGTCGAACTAGACGATGTAAACTCAAACAAACTGATAAATCCCAGTATAAAAGAAACGATCACTTTGTTGCTTTTGCAAGAACATTCAAGACAGACATTCTGCACGAACATTCTCAAGAAGATGCAAATCATCGTCAATAACCATAAGGACTGGTGCAATCATCCACGGATTCGAGGATTCTTTTTTAAAATATATTTCTAGTCTCCTCGCCTGCGACAATATAAATTAACCTTTTTCATTAAATCCGAGTTATGGACCACCCTGTATAATAATATAGGGACTAAGCCAAGGAACCTTTTATACTCGTCTGTAATCACTCTAACGAAAATACCTTTATAATATATTCTCAATAATACCTTTAACCAGTAAACCGAAACTGCTTTTATAAAACCGTGACGTAATCATTTAAATAAGGTATTATATCATTAGGGGAATAGTCAAGGAACAATAATACATTATCTTATAATAGACCTCTATATTACTTAATTAATATTCTGTCTCTAACTTAAATAAGGTTAGGAGAAGGGGGATGAACAACGTACTAAACAGATCGATGTTCCGTCTGTAACAGAATAAAACAATCGATCCCTTTGTTTAATACGGTTTATAACAGTTGCGAAGAAACACTATTATTTAAAAGTATGTTAGCATTATTCGACATTTTTACGTAAAATATCTCGCCGAGAGATAATTTTTACAACGTCCGTAAAATTTTGTTTTTTTATTCTCAATAGCGGAAGACGTATCATTAAACGAGAATTTCCTAAGAATTAATTCGACATAGGCGTTCGATCGTTGCAAGAACTGTTAGATGAACACTTAGTGAAAATTCCTGACCGTTGTCAAACTTTCGACAGATATCGCCCCACTGTTTCAATAAAAAAGTGATATCTGTCAAACATTCTGATTGGTAATTACCATTTTTCGTAACAACCAATCAACGTGTAATGCTCTTTAGCAATAAGCAGTCAAACTGCTAAAGAATCCAGTCTACAAAAGCCAATCGTTCCTCAAGTAGTGAGCAGTCGTCATAGATTTGATCACGTGCAACAAACATTCAACAATCGTGATACAGTCGTTGAATAATCGTCAACGAGACATTCGAACAATCAGACGTTCAACAAAATAACCCAAGCTACTAAAGAATCCAGTCGATCAAAAACATTCGTTCCTCAGGTAGTGAGTAGTCGTTATGTACATTTGATCACGATACATTTAACAATCATGATACAGTCGTCAAACAGTCAGATATTCGTCAATTAAGGTTCAACAAAATAAATTCAACATTCGGGACTTTTCGTAAAATCGTTTATTCTGTCGTAAAGAAAAATTTATTTCGCCGAAAAAACGTATTAGCCGCGAAATTATTTTCTAAACACTTTGCTTGAATACATCTCACATCATAACGGATAACGGACATCACATGCGCTAGGCCTAATAGAAAAAGATTAGCTTGAACCCACAATATACTGTTAACTGACCGAACAATGGAACAGTATTTATAAACAATTTCCTACTCTCACCTTACAATAGATATATCTTAAATATAAGAACACCAACCAGAAGGCACTTCAACCACCTCCTACATTCAAACATCGAACATTCAAACAAAAGATAACTAGTCTGCACCTTTGACTCCTAGTGAGAATGAGGCTTTAATCCGCGTAAGATCACCGCAGATTAATACATGTATGTACATATGTGCTTGTGAAGCGCTGTATTTCATAACGCATCCCATACACCGAAAATCGAAAGGTAAAATACCGTAGTTAAGATACGAGTAAATTTATACGCTCGCTTTACCCTATTGTCTGTACAACTGGATGACTATTAATTAAATCGATGAACAGTAAATAGAAAGCAAATCACCAGATCAAATCTTTTGCTCTTGATTTGTTAAAAGTAAATTTAATCCTAAAAGTGAAAGAATCCTAATTCTGTTAGCTTATACACACTATAAGAAAAGATTAGGTAAATGTAACCGCATAAACGCCGTCTTTATCTGTCAGTCTGAGTTATATGTAAAATAGTTGTTATTGTATTTCATTATTCGTATCTATTCCTAAACATTTCTAAATTTTTCACACTCAAGATCACGTGACGGTCATGCTATTATAGGTCATTGAATAGATCTTCAACTCAGCTATTCATAATGATATAAAAAGGTATTTATTTAATTTAAAAAAACATCAATGACCTAGAAATCTCCAAAAATATGACTTTGAGAAAAATTTTTCTACATATAATATTTGCATAATAATGTTTTCTTTTAACATTTTTTCATATTATCAAAAACAAGTGAGATATTCGAGGCGATTAAGTTACTTTGCATATTACAAAAGCAATAATCGGTAGATAAATAAAAACTTCTTAACAAAAAGAAAAATTAAGTTAGTTGCGAAAAAGTTGATAAAATGTTTGTCAATGGTAGAATTATTTAAGAATATTTGTTATCTAAGCATTCTGAAGTAAAGAACGTAAAGTGATATATTTTTGTAAATTAATATTCTATTTGTTTAAAAATATACATATTTTGTTGCAAAAATTTATTATGCTTATATTTGAAATAAAAGATATAACGAATGAAATAAAATACTTTCCTAAATTAACATTATGTTAATTTGCAACTATGTTTGGTTATAGAAATTTGTTATATCTCACATATACAATTTAAGACTATTCTTTTTTTAAAATTATAACAACTAATGTTGTTTAAACTTGGAATTTTTGAGAATTTTCATAAGAAAAATAAAAAATATAATAAATGTAACAGCTTTGGTGCCATTTGTACTGGTTAGAAACTACTTAAATAAGAAGAAAAATCCAGATTCATTGCTTAAAATAAATGTTTGATTCAGAGTATTTAACACAAAAATCAATATGTAAATACAATAAATAAATAAGTAATAAATATTTCTCTCATTCGTTAAGTTTTATGTAGGCAGAAAAATGTGACAATTAGGTGTGATAATATTTGCAATATTATTATGTTGCATTCATATCGTTGATTGTGTACTGATAATAATAAAATATTACCATGTAAATTTCAAAGTATCCTTTGATAAATATAGCAAAAGCAAATAACGAACAATAACCACAAATATATTTTTGTGTATGAAATCGAAAAATAAAAAGCAAGAAATACATCGTACATTAAATTGAGTTTGAAATTTTGTAAAATTTATACTTCCCCATAAATCCTTTAAATAAGAGAAGAGAAAGGTGAAAATTGACCTAGTTAAAATTAAGGGTTATATATTATACGTGAAAAATAAATCTGATTTTCTACGTCCAACTTATAACAAATATAAACTGAAGACCTTTTTTGTCTTTTATTTAGAGTTGGTACATTCTATAAAGTAAAACTTTGAAATGATAGTATAGTTCTCTTAACGTGAAATGCAAATTACATAATCTTCAATAAATGTATTTTAGTATTCAAATATTAAAAATTAGGAAATGTAGAAACATTGAAGAATTAATAACACAAATTATTGATAAAATATAAAATCAACGATTTGTCGTGTAATTATTACATTAAATCTGTATAAAGAGACTTTAATGCTCTTTTATAGATCTCTTCGAACGAGCATCAAATGTTTTATGACTGATTTTTATATCATTCAATAAAAGATCTGCAATAAATTATTGCTGAGCATATTTTTCCAGCTGAAATATAATCAAACGTTATGTTTATTTTTAATACATGCATACACTATATTTATTACAAAATTTTATCTCCACAATAAATATCAAACACTTCCTACATTTATGATATGATTTATATTTTTATTGTTTATACTATGAAAATAGTGTATTTCCAATTAACTTTTTGTAAACACTGATCAAAATACAATCAACATTCAGAAATGTGCGATAAATCTCTTTAGGATAAATACAGTTATTTAAGAACGATGGATATGAAATTTCTACATAAATCATAGCAATCGCGGTATCATTAATACCTCTCTATGTTCAATTGAAATGTTTATTTCATTTGCTATAATTTATTAATTAAATTACATTGAATGACCACCTATAAACAGGTCACATACAATGTTTTCGTAAATATACATACAAATTTTATATATATTTATACCTATATTAAATATGAGTATTAACCTACATTTCAGACTTAGTCAATGATATTTTTTTACGAAAAATAATATAAAAATATCGTGTTATAGATATTATATTAAAAAACATGGGTAATATTAGGTGAAGAAATAAATTCATTCCAACTGGATTTACAGAATCAGTATACATACATAGCTATACAAATCGACATATTCACGGTAGTATTTGCATATTGATAGAAAAATGGCAAAAGGTCATCGACAGTAATGGAAACTATTTCCATTATTGATCTATTTTCATTTTTCTTTTTTAAATCATACTTTGATTAAACCCAAAAGTCAAAAAAGAGTTTATTTGTACACCTGGTATTTCTATCCAACAATAAATCTAACTAAAAATCAAACTCAAACTTATTTAATTGTGAAATATAGACCTAATCTAACTTAAACTTAACACAAACCTAATTTAAACTAATCCAAACTTATCTCAAATATTATAAATATAATACAATCTAATAGTACAGAAAATATTTTATCGTATAACTCGGAAACTGAAATAGAAAAGTAGTTATATGTACAGGGAAAGAATACTCAGAATGTTGAGTTTGACAATATATTTGAAAATCGTTGAAATCGATAAAGTAGACCTCTTATTTACGTCGTAACGGGGGTACCCCGACATTGCGACACGGGACTGTGTCTTATATGTTCTTTTGTTTTTCCATTTCGGCTATTGTATCAATTCATTTGTGGTACCTGTTGTGACTATAATTTAAATAATTACTTTTTTCTTTTATTTTAATAATTTTGTAATCACTGTTTAAATTTAATTCACGTTCAATAAGTCTTTTAATATTTATGAACGAGAATGCACATATCCTCGCTTGAAGAGATTATTGTACCAAAGTCAACATCTAAAGTGTAATTTCTGTGCGAAATTGTCGAATTGTGCAGTTCAATATAGTACTTCAGTATTGCATGGCGAATTCTATCCTTCATATGTGACTATACACCTACATTCGACTTACACGCTTGCTAAAGTATTGCAAGTGCCTATGCTGGCGTAATACGTTACTAAAGATGTTTCTCAACACGTGCTTTCCGGTCAACATATCTAACACGTCTTGCAAAAACATGGGAATAGTAAAAAAAGATATACATAATTGTGTAATTCAAAATAACCACTTGTAATACTTCTTTATTACATAATAATCTGACTGTAATAATATAGCAGACTTAATGTTTATACACTTTCTAGAGTTCCAAATAAACCTTAATCTTAGCCAAATAATATCTAATAAAATATAAAATGTATTAATTTACTATAGTTCGATCTATTAAACAGAAAAATGTTAAAAATGTTTCTTGCTGTAAAAAACATATGGATGAAAAATATCGATATTTTTATAATTATTACTATTCATTTTCTCAAATAATACCTCATAAAATATAAAATGTATCGATTGAATATAGTTGAACTTATATTTTATATATACTTTGCTATGAAAAATGTATGGATGAATATTAATATTTTTTAAATTATTTCTCTCTTTTATATTACCATTAATCTCTTTGGATGGTATTAACAGTCTCACATTACAGTAACACTAAATCTTTCAAAACTAAAAAAATACAGATCAGCAATTCTGACAAAACAGAAGAAAGAAAAATCAAACCAATACATTACTTTCAATCAGTATAAGAACTGAAATTTCAACATTAATAAGCATGGCCCATAAAACCTAAAGAAACGGAGTGCTTCTGAATATAAGCACCCAACTCCCCTTCCCTCTATCCTCCTAAATCCGTAATCCACGTAACTCATTATCCGACTTACAATTTCTTTCCCGTTCCATAAAACTTCCTCTCGAGCGAGCAAGAGCTTCTTCCAATCAACACCTCCCCTAGTTCCATTTCTACAACGAAAAGGGAAAAAAGTCCCTCGAAATACGTAGCCGATTATCGAAGCAAACGGTGACACGAAAAAATATCGGAAAGATCACGACAATGTATAATACTACTAGTCTATACGTATAACTCTGCACGATCAAATCATAACAGAAGTTTATCAACGTTTATCTCGAAAACTGTTTGCGGCATATGGTTCCTATCAAGCTTTCTTCTGCCTTCTCTTCTAGTCGAGCAAAATATATTCATGTAAAAAAAATGTAACATTTATTTTCATTGTTATAAATAATTTTGCAGAAAGTTTTTTTTTATAAATGTCTATCTATTCAGAAGTGTAGATTCATCCCCTAAAGACATTACCATGACTCTTTTTTACACACTGTACAGTAATCTATCTCTTAACACATTGCCGACTGCGCGCATTTTTCATGAACAACACTTACTTTCTTCAATTTGTATATTGTTCTTTTGAATGTAAAAATGTTTAAAATTGCATAATGTAGATCTTTAGTGCTTTATACCTGTTCATGGTTAAAATTGTACTATCTTCTTGTTAAGGAGCAGGCCGTAACGGTAGATACCGTCTTTATTAATCGTTTATATCGAACCAATGTACGTCTTTACAAATGTGATGATAAAATAATAATCGACTCTCCTTGCTTTTTGCCAGAAAAACAATGCCGTGGTTTCTCGGGTTACCGTCGTTTTCCAGTCCGGGAAAAACACAAGACGGCCTCACAGGCCTCCGCCGTTCACTCGCCGAGTATCCACCATTCGCTTGCGACTCGACTACACTACCTCATCCACACATTACAATACATTCATTCCTTCGCACTGCCAATAATGCGAACGCACTAACAATAATAATGATGATGATGATAATAATAATAGTAATAATAATAATAATAATAATAGTAATAATAATAATAATAATAATAATGATAATAATAATAGTAATAATAATAATAATGATGATGATAATGATGTAATGTGTGAGGAAATGGCTGTGTTCGTAACACTTCTATTTAAACCGAACGGCTTATATCATTTGCAAAGATGATGTATAAACATTATACAGTTCTGACATCTAAGCGTCACATTTGAATAACCCTTTATTTTGAATGATGGATTGCAAACGTACAAGCAGTAAATTAAATATTAGTTCTGAATATTTTAATTTCTAACAAGCAGAAATAAAATACGATCATAAAAATGGCAGAATTTTTCAATAACTTTCGATGGAAAAGCTCCAAATATTTGGGAACCTCGTGGATACCTAGAAATTTTTTTGCAATTTTGTTTTATATGTAAGATATAATACTATGAAATATGATTAAATATGTTGGAGGGATGCGTTTTCTTTCAAGGTTCTGGGATAAGTGCCATGCTGTCTCTCATGGTCCTCTTACCAGAAGATGACAACATCCTCCCCACTTCGTGGTCAGATCCTTTGAAAACACCCTTATCACCTTGTACGCGCCGCGTGGCACCATAACTTCGGGTCATCGGCCACACGCGCGTTCTTCGGCGATAGGCAATCTGACTCTTCATTATCGATCCGTAATCATAACATCCGCGTCTCTTAGAATACGTCGTTACTAGGAATGCGGTTACCGCCGGGCCCAAAACCAATGACAGACATATGGTTCCGGGTATCGGCAACCCCTTGAGAAATAGGTCAGAGTCTCTAAATGTATTGACTCGGGCACGTGTTTTACCTCTACTAAGCTCTTGATGCTAACATATATTTGCTGTATACAGAATATGTTGATGATTTACAGCTGCAAATATTCGCAACTTTACATTATTTTATCATTTCTTTTTATAAACAAAAATTGAAGTAACCGAGAAGAAACTTTTGGAGGAGTTGAGAAAGATTTTCTCCGCCTGATCTTGCAAAAGAAAAATTAATACTTTTTAATATATGGAAATCGTATATATTGAGCTAATATATGTATATATTGTGTGTGCGTGCGTGTGTGCGTGTGTGTGTGTGTGTGTGTGTGTGTTGAGCTAATATCTTGAACGTTATTAGAGATAGATGGAACGGTGTATATTGTCGAATTTTATATTTTTTCAATGTTAACTTTCTAAGCGTCGCTTAGAAAAATTCATGTGGTCGGCAATGTGTTAAGCATAGGTGGAAAAACAATATCAATAGCATTTTTCACCTCACTGATGATTTATATACGATCTGCGACTTTTGTCCCGTTAAATTATTGAAACGGCCCACTGTGCGGCGTGTTGAATCGTCAGAAGACCTTCTAAAGGCACAAAGAACTGGGTCCTATAGTCACAGGTTTACGACGAATAAAAAATGTCAGATAGACTGGTACGTGTGAGAGATCGTTATCGTCCCCTTTTGGATCACCGCTATCTACTCCATCTGCACGTGTACATGCGTGTGACAGGACGCAACGCGTGCATCCATCCCCATTGCAGGTGTATATGATGCAACGATCCACGAGATTCGGCGATACTTTCTCAACACGATCGCACGGAGCTTCATTCAGTATGTTTGTAACAAGCGAACCGACTACAGAGAAAATGTTGTCCGAAATCAAACGCGAGTTTAGCGAACCAATTCACGTTCTCCTTGCGTTAAGGCGTGTACCGAGTGTGCAGTGTTCCACACTGCTTGCACAATTCCGCGCGATGCGCAACCAAGCGACAGCTGCTGAAACTTCAACGGAGAAATATGCTTCTTCTGAATTTTAAAATAAACGTTAAATTTTTGCTTTATTTTTACTGGCGTCTAACTTCTTGAAAATACTTCAAAAGTAAGCGAATAAAGTAATTAAGGAGGAAATGTCAAACAACCGTAACGTATAATTTATTCAGTAGATGTTTGCACAATCGTATCTATAAATTCTTCGTTTTTTAACATTATTTTAACACACAAGACTAAAGAATATATTTTAATACGTCCCCTACCAAGTTGATTTTGACTAAGGCAACTTCGGTAACCCGAATGTTTCATTTTGTTTTAAACTGTGCAGGTGTGTAGGATACCTCAAGAGAAGTATCGGGAAATTCTTGTTTTGACCATTTGTCAGTTCTTTGAGGTAAAAACAGCACTTGAATGAAAATGTTTATATATTATATATATATATCTGTTTATATATTTAAAACCATAATAGATATAAAAAAAATGTTTATAATAAAAATTTAATGGCTTTTCATGCCTTATAAGATGATGCTATTAAATTAACAATAATTATTAATTTAAATAAAAAATCTCCCACTTCATATTTTCATGGTTTCATTACTTCATTTCACTTACTAAAGCTATCGTAGATAACAATACGGGACCTATGCGTATATCTTTCCTCTTTTCTTTGTGTTCAATCGAATCGCAACGCGATGCTTAGCCGACCGATCCACGAAATTTCGAACTGCGCTCGCGGCAAATTAATAACACAGGGGCTGTTTTGCTTTGATGGTATTGAATGACGATGGATTTCAATACTTTTAACATTTATATATTTAACAAAAACTAATTGATGTGTGATAATGTAGTGTTAGCGTGTTTTTAATGTGTGGTCGTTCTCTCATCGATCTGTTTTCAAAGTGTCTGTGTTCGCTGTTTTATTAACTTGGTGTGTGTTGTGATTAGTGGTTTGAATGTGTAGTAGGTGTTGGAACTGTGTGGTGATTGGTTTTTTCTATGTGTACGAGGTATGCCTGTCTGGTAGTGTAGAAGTGAGGAAATTGTTGTTACCTTTGTTATACTGCTATTTTGAAAGTACCGATGTCGAAGTTCTGTTTATAGTTTTAGCGCATTGATATCCGGATGTGAGAGTCTTTAAGTTTTTAGCAGTAATAATACAATTTAGGAGCTGTGTCAGCTACGATCTTAGTGGCTAAGATTGCTACATTGTTCGGCTCGTCTGTTCGACCAAACACTTAACGAAATAGTTGTCTATCAATAGAGATATCGAATAATCACTTTCTTTTTTCTCAAAGTTTTGAAGATCACTGAACAACTGTCTTTTCTATTTACATATGATAAATTGCAGTCTTATGAGTTAGATCATTTCCTGACCATCTGCACCGTTTGTAGAGTGGTACGTTAGTGGTTCATACATATATGTTAACTGCTTTGCCTATATTTATATGTACTTTTTATGTGTGTTCTTTGGTTGATTATTCTTTCTAATCTGATTACGCAAATTAGTCTACCCCGCCCACGCGATGAGTATGCGGTCAGTGCCGACGATACAAGCCTAGGTCGTAAATCACGACTTCGACAGGGTCGCACCACGGGAACATTTTTTGTGACCTGTTACGGAGACAGATACTATTTGTAGATGAAAGTGGATTGAGGATATAAGCGACTGACTGTGTTTGATGAATGTTAAAAATGTAACGAAGTATCGGGTGGAATTCGGTGTTCGCACCTCGCGTAAAGACGGATACTCCGGAGTCTTAAAGAAGTTGTTCTTCTTAACGAAAGGATTTTTTGACTGGCTCCACCTGACTCCCTTAGAAGTTTCCAAAACGTGGAAATTCGGGGAGAAAGTTGGTTTACCTGATTGGTAGTGATTTGAGCCAATGAAACAATTAGTATTTTGGCACCAACCTATTCCGTGCGCCCTTCTGTGAGGACTAGGAGGTGCCGTGTGGAGGTGGTAACAGCGGGTCTTCAAGTGTTTCACATGTGGTGGAATTTCCACCAGGCCTAGACCGCGGGACATGACCTGTGGTTGTTCGGGTCCGGTCTCGAGGCCTTTTGGAAATTCATGTTTATAACATATGCAATTGACTATTGAGGTCATAGGTAAAAAATGAGGAAATGTATAATTTAGAAGCTTAAAGATAAAGTGATTCTCAAAAACAACCGTACTAGCTTGCGTGTCATAAACGTGCTAATATGTGCGCCGAATGTTGTCCTTGTGCAAATTGCTAGCTACCTTCAGAACCGGTGATGGAAATTATTCTATTTTTATTTGGGGGGGGGGGCTGCTTCCTCGAACCCATGGCGGATCAGTATGTATGTATATGCTATGTATATTTTATATGCATACATACAGTTACGTGTAATAGTTTCCGGACAGTTACATTTTTGGCTTTATATTCTAAAAGCAATATGAAAAACAATTATTACTAATATTGGATTAAAAGATGTAACAAATAAAAGAAAGTAATCCAGGAAATAGACACTGTTTATTATTTTATGTATACTTATTTACAAAATTATTAAACTACTCTGTTCAAAAGTTTCTGGCCACATCGTTTTATAAGAGAAATCTTGTAATATAATAGAGTTAATCTGTTCTTTATTGTAAATTATTGTTATATATTAAATTATATAGTTTATAGATATAAATTAATATTATATATAACATATATTAAAACTATGACTTGAATATACATAAATTATGTTATATACACAAGAACTATTGGCAAACTTGACGAAATCCAAGTAAAATAACTTTTTTAAAATTGAACCAAACGAACTGAGTTCTCATGAGAAGTAAGAAAGATTAGTTTACTAGATGGTGTGTAAAAATATTTTGAAAAAATTGTAATTGGTCGGAATTACAAAGAACATAGTGGAGAGAGTTCTCTTTTTACAACTCTTTTGTCTGAGCTTGTAATGAAAATTTAAAAAATATATTTTGTAGATTTATGTTCGTTATATACATACTGAAAATTTTATCGCAATCAGTTGATGTAAGAATAAGGGACAGGCATTGAAAGATGTAAGAATCTTTCGATTTATTGCAGTTATAGGCCAAAAGTCGTAAAAACTTCGATTATTGCCATTTTTAATCATGTGTAGCTCATAGCAGCGTTAACCGATTTCAATGAAATTTTCTATATGTGTATAATTGACATAGATCTATAAAATGCATTTAAAAATTTTGTTTAAAGTTGTAGAAGACGACTGTTATTATTTTCTTCGTAATTTGGACCAATTGAAACTTTTTCAAAACTGTTTTTGCGCGTTATTTAGTAAACTAATTGTTTACTAAACAAAATAGTTATTCTGTTTTAAAGGGTATCCGAATATTAATGGGTGTTACTGTGGGGTAACTCGGGGTATGATTGTGACTAAAACAAATAATAAAACCGCAAATAAATTTTCCCTGATTTCAATCGAAATATACAGAACGTACATACATATATAAAGTATAATGAAGAAAAACAGAAAAATCTGACTTAGCTGACCGATCGGGGATCTCCCCGTTTCACGAAAAGAATAAATATACTTGATATATATGTGAATTTTGTGCCGTACCATTGCATAAATATCTGTTTTGAAAGTTAGAACACAAAAAAAAAAGAAAACATTATGCTGTTTAATATATTTTTACTTTATTTCACATTTTATCAAAACACATTACTTTCATTTATATAAGTGGTATTAAATATTAGATAATTATTATTTTATATTATTAAAATAAGAGAATTTTCCTAAATGATAATCACCAATATTGATGAAACGTTGATATATGAAGTAGTTCTTAAAAAAATGTTCGAGAAGTATGTTTTTTCATTGTATTTGCAATTGTCCACAACGAAGAAATGAAAATCATTCTTAAAATTGAGGGTAGTGATATGTTATATTTAGATTACTACAGAGGAATGGTGTAAATTGAAAAATTTTGTATTCTTCAGTGCTTAATTTCTAAACGACGTTCGCGAAGAATGTGGCTGACAATGTATTCAGTTATCTAAGGACTTTGTTAAAAAAAAAAAAAGATGTTCGTCCAATATAATTGACATCTTTTTATATCATTTCTCTATGAAATTCCAAGGAAATAGAAGGTACAGTTTATAGATTCACTTCATTATACAAATGTAGTCATGCTGCCCGTTTCTACGGCTGACATTGACAAAAATAGACTTTTATATAGAGACTGACTTTTATAGAACAATGTATACTTGTCGTAACTTTCAGATTTTTTTCTCCTTTCCTTTACTTCTTTTTGTATTATACCGCTTTCGATCGGTCTCATTTCAAATTCATCACAGTAGAATCTGTATAAGCGGAATGGCACTGGATACCGAGTTCCATAAATATTCATTCGTGAAGTCTTTCTATCTATAAGCGTTTCCAAAGAAATCCTAATCTATTATGCAGATCTAGAAACCAACTGGTGAAAATTACACGTCAACTTCGAGGGCGATTCGTTGCGATAACCCAGAATCCAAAGATAGAAGGAAAGAGTTCCATTCTTTAGATATCATCGGTATACATCACTAATCACACGTTAGGGCTATCTGTTATCATAACGTTTTAGAACAATGAATTATATTATAGACGTTCGTCCAACTTACACGCTTATGTTTCTTTTTAATAAAACACACACTATTTGGAATTATTTCAAGTTGTGTTTTCTTATTGAAATTATGATCCATTACTATTATATTATACATGGAACATAATAACATTCAAATATGTATCACGACTGCGTTTGCGGATTATCAATTCGATTATCGAAATTTGAAATGATTTACCGACATGTTGCTGAAATTATTTCACGAACTGCAACTCGAATGTTGTACTTTAGGTCATTAATTGTTTTTGGTTTATTAGTATAGCCTTGTTAAGGGTTACGGCTCGCGTTCCGAACGGTCGTCAGTAGGTTGTTAGGTGCTTGCGGAATTCGACCGTTATCACCAGCCTCGTGTCATCGTTCGGGTTTGGTCCTAATATAAAAGCGCGTGTTTCCCGATTCGCGGTAGACGTGGGTATAGATAGGAGGGCTCGGACATGCCAACGTATGGTTAACGAAGGTAGCCGAAGAAGGTGGTCTATTCGGGAATGGTTAACGACGCGTGACACCGGAGGATGTGTCGGGTGTAAGATAGGAAGGCTCGGACATGCCAACGTATGGTTAACGAAGGTAGCCGAAGGAGATGGACCACTAGCGTATAGTTAACGCCGTGTGCCCACCGGATATCAAGGTATTTGGTATTCGCGAGTCGTAGTCGTTGATATACCCCGAGCGGTAAAGGTATATCTGTCGTGGGGTTAGCTGGTACGTTACTATACTATTCAGGATAGGTTTAATTGAATATAGACACGAGTATGACTCTATATTACTATATTCTATTATAATTACAAGGACTGATTCGATACAAATTTATAGTTAGTCGATTCTTGACTCGGCAAGAATCTTCCTTCTTGACTTTACGCGGTGAGAGCGCGGAGGAGTCGTAGACAGTATTATCTGATTGACACTTACGAAATACATACGCGACGTTAGAATGCTCGAAGGGGACTGGAACCCGATCTTGCTCGTATCAATACTCTGACAGACAGAGTAACATTATGTTCAGAAGCTGAATTAGAGACTGCCCCCGAGCGTCGAAAATCATGCCCTTTTATACACCGAAAAACTAAGATTTTTGGTGGTGGGTAACGTTAGATTTCCGTGGGAATGGAATGCGAGCTCATCCCTTGGCTTGGCGACCTTCGGGGGGGTGCGTGCTAGACTAAACATTCGGCGCCGTACGTTTCGGGTAGAACGCGTACGTAACAGCCTCGACTTTTCAAAAAACCCCATAAAAAATCTAATGATCTTAAACTGCATGACTTTGGAGGCCAATTGAAATTTGCATTTCGTGAAATTACACGTTGACGAAATTTCGATCGCAAAAACTGAACGTTTTCTCAAGTTGTGTGACATGTAGAACCGTCTTGCTAAAAATATATACCAGACACATCAATATGATTCAATTATGACCATGAAAATTCATTCAACATTGATTGGTATCGTTCAACATTCACAGTAACAGCATTTCCAGCATCATTTTCGAAAAAAAAATGATCCAATGATTCCATTTCCCCAAAATGCACACTGAACAGTGACTTTTTGTGGGTGTAGAGATTTTTTATAAATAACACGAGGATTTTCATCACTTCAGATACGACAATTTCACATAAATCTACAAAACGTATTTTTCAAATTTTTATTACGGACTCAGAGAAAAAGGTTCCAAAAACAACTTTCACTAATTTCTTGGCGATTTCGACCAATTGCAATATTTTCAAAATTTTTCATTTGCATCATCTGGTAAACTAATCCTCCAAAGTTCTCAAAAAACTAGCGTGGTGTGGCCCAATTTTACAAAAGATATTCTGTTTTAAAGAGGGTACGAATACTTCTGTGACTTATTGTAATACGTGACGTTAAACATTACGAATAATAATAAAGTTTTGTGCATTTAAATGATAACAATATTATATCATCATCAAATAGTCCTATTATGATACGTTAATCTTACAAAAAAAATAAGCAATCGCACATTGATTAAATGAAGTACTGCGTAATAACGTTTCTCTTATTTTATCCTAATATAATAGATGCAGAAGTGAATTCTTTCCAACTTTCTTGGTACAATCGAAGTTTCCTTGAAAAAGAATGGAAACAGGTCCATCATCGAAATAATTTCTATTATTATCGATACCTTTTACCAATTTTCTGTCACTCTGCCAATACCTTTGTGAATATTCCAATTATGTGACTCCACTCAGAAAGAATTTATTTCTACAGCTACTAATTTCCATATACCTTTTAAATTGTAATTTATTTTTAGTTTATATGATATTGTTAAATATGATTAAATTGTATAACATTATTTACGCAATTTTAAATATTCACATACAATTAATAAAACGAACCTCTTGGGAATAATAACGGGTCTTTTGAGATTATCAGTGTTCCGGTATCTGACAGCTGTGACACTTTTTTGTAAACTCAACAGGGATTACTACAGGGCATCATTAAATGCGGATTAAACAATGGTGCCTCGTTCGAGCAGGCACTTTCATTTTCGTTTGCCTCGTTTGCGCGTAATCAATTATTGAGATGATTTTCCTAGGAAAAGTGATGAAAAACGTAAAAGAATATTTTAGATAAAGATTACTTGCTTTTTTTTTTATTTAAGATAAAAATTCTATATTATTTTAAATATTATGACATATATGTTATGGATTGATAGATTACTGTAAGTTCCATGCATATATATTATTTATATGAAATTTGTTCTAATAAATACTAAAAACTTACAAATATTTCATTAAAAATATTTTTCAATTCTTCTATATTTTTTTTTTCAAAGAATAATAACGATATCATTAAATGATATCAATTATATATTATATATATTATGTTTATAAATTACAATATATATCTCAACTATGTTTTGTTAGGTTAAATACATTTAAATCGAGGTTACTATATTCTATAATGCTGCAATTTCAAATTTTAATTACTGAATAAGAACTAGAAATAGGAATAGAAATACACTTTAAAGATTATACGGAAAAGTAGGTTGAGACAGCTATGAAGTGTCGGCTATCTCAGCATCTACATAAAAAGTAAGATAAATTTTGTAATTACATGTATAATACTGTATTCAAATACATATTCTTGATGTGGACTGAGCAATAAATATTATTATGTAGATTTTTATGCAGTTATAAGAAATTTAAAGATGCAAAATTGCACAGAATACACCTAATATAAAAAATATACAAAATGTCCAAATTATAGTGTTTTTTATAACACCTGGTAGATGAAATAATTTTCTACTTGTTCTACTTTTTTTAAAATATATGAATTTGCATAAAAATACGCAGTCTAATTATTATTATTATATCTCAAATACATATATATTATGTATATTATTAACACACACAAAAATTGAAAAACAGTTTTAATTAAATATTTCTAATTTTTTGGTATTTATTGAAAAATGTTTCATAATATTTCATACTCATATGAAACTTATAGTAAACTGCTAATAGCATACAGGTCGTACTATTTTAAGATAATATAGAATTTTAGCCTTTTCTAATAATATCATTGTAAGCAAGTAATCTTCATTTAAAATATATCTTTATATTTTCCATCATTTTCCTAAGAAAATATCTTAATAATTAATTGCACATGATATATATCTCATAAATATAAAATGCTAGTATTTACTATGAAAAATTTAAATAGATACTGTTATTACATTTATAAGAAACTAAAGTGATATTCTTTTGTTTTATGTAAGAAGATTACTTCAAATTACTAATAATTCTCTTCTTACTTTGTTAACAGGCAACCGAATGGTGGTTAAATGACATGTACCTGTCTGTTCCTTTGGCTTTACCAATTAACAGTAACCCCGGCCTTGCAGCAAGACCCAAAACATTTAGCAACCAAAAAGAAGCTGCCGTATTTCTTGCGAGATTTTTAACAGAGTTGCTTAACTATCAAGAAGTACTAGATAGGTAAGAGCATGTATTTTTAATAATACTTTTTAATCAACATTTCACAAATAGATATTTATCATTTTAATAATTACTCGAATTGCATAATTTAAATATGAATGAAGAAACTAAAAAGGGCAGGGCAATTTAAACTAAAAGAAGCGAAAATCTATCGAAGTAAATACCAAACAGATTTCAGATTTTGATACACTTGTTAAGGGTACGGCTCGCGTATCCGAACGACTGTCACCAGTTTGTTAGTTGCTCGCGGAATTCAACCGTTATCACCAGTCTCGTGACGTCGTTCGGGTTTGATCCTTGACGAAAGCGCACGTTATTCTCGAATCGCGGTAAACGTGGGTATAGGTAGGAAGGCTCGAACAGGCAAACGTATGGTCAACGAAGGTAGCCGAAGGAGATGAACCACTTACAACGGAAGTCCGCGAACGGTCCGGCTTCGATTTTGATGAAACTTTGTACACTTATAAAGCAGCCAAAAATAATCGACACGTATTTTTTTTTAGCTGCGGTAACTCGAGTTTAAGGGGTGAAACCATCCCTTGAAGTTTTGGCTCGAAACGGCTATCTCGAAAACGGAAAGACATACGAAAAAATTGTTAATGGGCGAGGTTAATGGTTTCTTATGTACAATAACATGGTGTTAAAAAATTTAACAAAATACAGTTTGTTTATAAAAAAAAAAATCATTATCTTAATTTTTCATTTTATTGAAATTTTCATAATGACAAAAAATGACGAGCATTTTATTCCAAATCCATTAGTATATAACATTTTTAAATTGCCTCTTACAATTTTGCAGATTTTGATGATTTACATCTTGCGCGCACATCCACTATGGTAGTAGCCGTTCTAACTTTGATTTTAATGAAGCATTGTAGGCTTGCACTACATTATACAGTAACAAGTAACAATGACAGTAACAAGTTTCTTAACAGCACTGAAAAGATTAATTGTTTTTATTATTCACCTATGACATCATGGCAAAGGTGGAGCGATTTATAAATTATAAATACATACAGTGTGTATAGCAATTATTCTATGTAGTTTCGACAATAGTGGTACTCGTCGAAAAAATGTTTGAGACATAAAGATTTCTTACACCATGCGCATTTAATTATTGCCACGTCACCGCAAATATGGCATCTTGGTTCATTTTCAACAGAATAGCAGTACTTAACAGCATTCTGGAAACCGTTCGCGGACTTCCCTTGTTAGTGTATGACTAACCTAAACGCCGCTTGCTACCGGATATGGAGGTTTTTTTAATTCGCGAGTCATAACTGTCGATATACAGTGGCTCCAAAAAGTATTTGTAGACCTAATTTTTTGCAATAATTTTATTTAGATAAGTGACACATAAAAGAAAAATTACCTCTATTAATAGCTTCCTATATAATCCAAGGATAATATGTATATTAACAATTTTTAATAATGTGTTATAAAAGAATAATACAACAAATAAAAATGTGGGAGCCAAAAAAGTATTTGTACACTTACAGTTACAGTAGAAAACTTCTAATTATTTAAGTTTTAGATTGTAATTAATTTTCTATGCATCCCTTTTGCATCTATAATGGCCTGTAGCCTTTTTGGCATAGATTGTATCAATTTTTTTATTATTTCATTAGATATTTTTGGTTACTGTTCTAAAATGGCTCATTGTAAATCTGTTTTGTTTGATATTTTTCTTTTTCTTACTTCAATATTTAATAGGTGCCATAAATTTTTATGGGGTAATATCGAGAGATTGGGGTGGTATAATTAGTTATTTCGGGACATTATACGACAACCATTCCTTCGTTTTTCTAACAGTGTGCTTTGGGTCGTCCTGCTGAAAGTAATAAGTTGCATTCAGTCCAAATTTAATTGCACTTTCGTGGAAATTGTTACGCAATATATGGATATACTTTTCAGCCTTCATTGTCCCCTCGATAAGTGCAATGTTTCCAACACCATTGTACACCATACAGCCTCATAGCATCACGTTTCCCTCGCCGTACTTAACGGTTGTTTGAATATTCTTTTGTTGAAGTTCAATATTGGGTTTCCGCCAGACAAATTTCTTCCTATATGAGCCAAAAATATTAAATTTACATTCATTTGAGAGGATAACATTCTTCCAAAATTCAATTGGTTTATTTAAATAAGTTTTAGCGAACCCCAACCGTTTTTCTCTGTTTATATTATTTATAAACGGTTTTTTCCTAGCAACTCTGCCATATACTTCAGCAGAATGCAAAATATTTCTTATGGTGTAAGGACACACATTCTTCCCTGATATTAATGCGACATCGTTGCATAATGTTTGAGCACTTATAAATGGATATTTTGTGGCTTCTTTAATCAAACTCCGACGTTCTCTGTCTGTAAGTATTTTCGGCCGACCTGATCGTGGCTGATTGTCCGTATTTATCGTTTTTTCATATTTTTTAACAACATATTGCACTGTTGTAAAATTTAAATTTAAAGTTTTGCCAATTGTTCGGTAACTTTCCTCACGTTTCCGAAGAAAATTTACACGATCTCGCACCGACACAGATATTTCACTTCTTTTTTTGCTGTCATGGTTTCTCTATGCTGTTCAAAGACGTACTAGCATCACGAACAGACCGAAACTAATGTGTAAATAAGCACATGTTTACGTTTTGGTCAGTGCCATAACAATACGTGCATTTTTTCAAGAATTACATTATTACATATTGCATATTAGCAATAGAATTATAAGTGTACAAATACTTTTTTGGCCCTCAAATTTTTATGTGTGTTATATTATTCTTAAAGAAGATATTATTAAAAATTGTTAATGCACATATTATCCCTGTTTACAAAACGTTATTAACAGAAGCACCTTTTGTTGGTGTATCATTTGTTTGTAAAAAGTTATTACCAAAAAAACTAGGTGTACGAATACTTTTTAGACCCACTGTACCTCGAGCGGCAAAGGTATACCTTTCGTGGGTTTAGCTGGTACGTTACTATACTATTCAAAATGGTTTAAATTAAATATAAACAAAAGTATGACTCTATATTACTATACTCTATTATAATTACAAGTTATCATTTGATACGTAAGTGACTTGAATCTTACTACAGTGGAGTTAGTTGCAATGTTAATAATTAGTCAATTCTTGACTCGGCAAGAAACTTCCTTCTTGACTTTACGTGGTGAGAGCGCGGAGGAGTCGTAGACAGTGTTATTGACACTTACGAAATGCGTATGCAACATTATAATGCTCGAAGGGGACTGGAACCCGATCTTGCTCGTGTCAATACTCTGACGGGCAGAGTAACGTTCTGTTCAGAAACTGAATTCGAGACTGCCCCCGAGTATCAAAAATCATGCCCTTTTATATACCGACAAACTACGGTTTTTGGTCGTGGGGAACGGTAGATTTTTGTGGGAGAGGAAATCGCTCGCTTACCCTTTCCTTGATAACTATCCGGGGGTGTGCGCTAGACTAAACACTAGGCGCTGTACATTGCGGTTAGAACGCGTACGTAATACACTAATCAAAGAAAATTTAACGTTACTCTCCTGATTTGAATGTACTTGCAAAAAATTCTTTTAACAGTCAACATTTTATAATTACAAGCACCGAAACTGCTGCTTGATAATGTACTAAAAAAGAAAAAAGAAAACAACGATGAAGACACAAAAATAAAAAAAAGAATAGCGTAAAATAAAACCAAAGGAAAATTGAAATCCTGCCTTGCCAAGTATATAAATCAAAATTGAGAAATAGAACAAAGAGAATATAAAAAGAAAGAAAAAGAAGCAATTCGAAGAACAGTTGTTAAATCCGTCTTAAAACTTTGATCCGGGACACGCTTAGGTATACGACCCCCTTGAAAGAAGCTAAGCTAATCGTCGACACGAGGCTTAGAATCGAGGAGGAAGAAAGCGAACTGCGTGTAGAAAAGCTCGCGAGTTCTTGAAGGAAGAGCTCTGTCATTCGAGCCGATGATTCGGCTGGAGGACAAAAAGAAGCCGCACTGAAATCAATTTAGCGAGGGAGCACGTCTACGAGGAAATCCGGCTTGTAGGATCCATAGAACGCGGCCGTAAAGAGATGGCTCGTCGCGAGTGAAACGCAAAGGATGCTCCTGCATAGAAAGGCTCTCAAAGCCCTCGGTATCCTGTATCCGGTCGGGAAGGAAGCACCGACTGGAATGCTTCCTACTTTCTTTTCAGGAATTAACGCAAATGTGCCAGGATGTACTACTTGTGAACTGCGTACTTTTTCTTCGAGCTGATAACTTTCTTTCTTTCTTTCTTTCTATTTTTCTGCTTCTTTTTGCCTTCACATAATAATAATACAGTAGAACTCAATACAGGTGACTCAAATCTCAAGAGAAGAGTTGAAATTTTCGAGTTATATTGGTTTTGATTTATCGAAGTTTTCGAATAAGAGAGCTTAACACGAGATTTACAAGACCCGTCAATTTGATGGATATGAGATATCACGAGCAAAATTGCGGAATCTATTGCTATTATTTTTTAGCAATTTTTACCGATTTGTATTAACACTTTATCTATCGTTCACGGCTAAATTTACTACGCCCTTTAGATTTGGGTTAATATTAGATATAGAAGTAAATTCTTTCCGACTGAAGTCTCATAATTAAGTACAATCATTTAAACCGAAATATTTGCAAACTGGCAGAAAAAATGGCGAAATAATGGCGAAATAATGGCAACGATAATAAAAATTATTTCAACGACTGATCTGTTTTCATTTTTTTTAAATAAAGCTTTGATTTTATCCAAAAATTGGAAAGAATTTATTTACTTTTGCTTAAAACTATTTGTAAAATTGTACTGAACCGTGATTGTTCCTCTTATTGGATCATAGAGGATTAAACACATTTTCGAGATACCAAGATTCTACTGCAATTTATACTTTCTTCTTTTCTTTTCTTTCTTTTTTTTTTTTATATAAGAGGAGGATGGTCTTTCTTCAATTTCATTTCATAATTGAATTATAATAATTATTATTGTAATTATAGCATTTACATTATTTATTATTCGTGATATTATTATAAATAAATATGTAAATCAATATTTATTAAGAAATCATATACTTGGAATTATATTTAATATATACATATGTTAACTTAAGGTAAACTAATTATGATAAAAATTGGGGATTAGGTATTGAGAATTTAACACGTCTACTGAATTCACCTCTCAAACAAAAATTGAATCTCTGCAGTTTATAATTAAAAATCAATAAAAATGATAATTTGTTTCATTATTTCGGTTTTCTAAAATATGAATATGGTGTATTTTATATTCAATACAAGTGCAACAATACAATTAAAACTGAGTAATCTCCCGATAAATAAACCACTGCTTTCTATCTATTATTAATACAGATGACGACTTATCATAACGAGTTATCTCGTAATTCCCAGCTAAAAGATTAATAATCATAAGAATTAAATTATTCAACTATGTAACCTTTATGATTTAATACAGTTCCGGATTGAAAGTTGACGAAGTAAAATCGAAAGATGGGAAAGCTATGCAACCCTTATGCATGGCCCAGCAGTACCAAATGTTCCAAATGTATCGACGACCAGGGATGCACGGTGATGAACAAATTATTCTCGACAGAACAATGTCGGGGAATCATATCATCATTGCTCATCACAATCAGGTATTTTTTTTTTTCGTAGTACTTCACGTGTAGCAATTTGCACGCAATCATCAGACTGCGTATTTTTATCTATTTATAGGAAAATTAGAGATACGAAATTGCACAGAATGCACGTAATGTGAAAAAATATACACAATATCTAAATTATAGTGTTTTTTATGATATCTGATAGATGAATAATTATCTACCGGAAGTCTACTTTTTTATTCTCAAAATCCGCAGTCTCACATTTGCATATAGAAGAATGAATTATATTCTTCGTATTCTCTTTACCTTCGTACTTATCGTTAGTTTAATATCTTTCGCTTTTGATTTTTTTTCCGTTTTACATTTATTTTACAGAAAACCACGATTATAGCTGCTGTTCCATTGATACACGGCCAGTTAAATTCGCAACTGCACTTTATTTATTTTAACTTATGTCTAATATGCATTAAGTAAGTGCACAAATACTTGATTTTATGTTTGTCACAATTGCACTATGATTTTTTCATGTCATATTTCACGAACAATCAATTGTTAATCATTCGATCATTTCAATTTTTAAAAGTTTTTCAAACCGAATCAATTTCATTGACATTTTCTAGATCAGCAAAAATTCAACACTATTTGTTCATAAATAATTTATTATAATCTTTCAATTATTTCAATTCCTAAAATCCTTCGAATTGAATGAATTTCATTGACATTTTATAGACCAGAGAAAGTTCAGCAAACTTTTCTGTTTTCATAGTTTTATAGTGTACCTGTTAGGGCACCAGATCGAGGTCGTATAACTGAAAACGAATTGGCTCAACAAATCTTAAGGATTATGGAAACCAAAGCTGATCCTAGAACACCACCAGTTGGTATCCTTACGACGATGAAAAGACCAGCTTGGGCAAAAGCGAGAGAAGAATTGCTTAAAAGTATGTATCGTTGCCAAAACTATTATTTCATTATATTACTCTATCAACAATAATTGCAATAATTATATTATTACTAATTAATTACAATCATCTCGGTATGATATTAAAAAGTTAATCCTCTATAACGCCATGTGACTTGCAAATTGCGTTCTTATATCTATATTTTATTAGATTATCCCATAAGTCGCATCGTTTTCTGACGCTGACTTTAAGTGTAAAATAATGATATTAACCATCGTTTTCAATGACTCCTTTTCATCTTTCAATTAACTTTTTGATTCTATTTCCAAGAAATTTTTGAAATTTAGAATTAAAAAACTGATTTATCGATAATTTGGTATGCATACTGTGGTTGAAATTTTTTCCAGTTAAAAAATTTTGCAAAAATCGAAATACGTGGTAATCATTTAGTGCAAGGTCCGGAGATTATACTGGGTGAGGTACAAGTTGCCAATTGTAGTTTTTAATTTTTTGTAAGGTTATCTTTGCCATGTGCAATTCTAGCGTTGTCGTGATGTAATAAAATTCCTTTCCTATTCACTATGATGGTCATTTTGCACATAAAACGGCGTGTAGTCAATCAAGTTGTTGACTATATACTTCAACTGTTATTGTTTGATTTTGATTAAAAAATTCGGAGTAAACCACACCTCTTATATTCCACCATACACGCTATAAAATTTTTCGAGAATGAAGTTCCACTTGAATCTAACTCCTCATCAACCACCATTAACTTTAAACTCCTTTTTTCTAAACTTAAAAATCTTAGAGCTACTTTTACGAATATCTGAAAAACTAAAACTGAACGGCGGTAGCATGTATAAGGAAATGTTACTCACAATCAGAATGTTGTCTTTTACAACATATTTGAAAACCATTGAAATCGGTGAGACGTGCTCTTCTCTGCATAATTACCATTTTATTGTTTTAAATATACATTAAGTAATAATCTCTTGAAAGTGACGTCTTTATTAACGCACATAAATTCTGCCTTTTCAAATCATAGTATCATGACTGATACTACGAGGTTTTAATATTTGCATTACTCAAAAACCTGTATTATTCTTTCTTTCAGCTATAGATTCACACTATTTTCTACATAAACTATAAATCAACAGTAAAAACACAAGCAAAAGTAGCAGTTTATAAAAAAAATATATTAATTAAAAAATAGACAAGTGTACTCGTACTCAATAGGTTTTCAAATTTGATTTTCTCCAAAACGAGACTTCGAACGAAAAGAATATTATTCTTTATTTTCTTTTTATTTGTTACATGTAAAATTATATAGTTATAATAGTGCTTCATCCTGTATACAAACAAAATATTTGTTACTACACTGTATTTACAAGACTGTTATTCTTTTCCGAGTAAATTACAATATTTATTACTGCAAAGGAAAAAAAGATATGTAGGATTATTTACTCTACGTTCGTGAAAATATAACTCGCTTGATTTACAAGCACTTACAATAATCTCATTGAAAATTTTCCAGTAACCCTTGTCATCACCGGGCCCTTTCTTCCTAGCCGCCATAATTAACTGGCTGCTCTGCTCTGCTCTCACTAATATTCGCCATATTCCCATTAGCTCCCTAACCCGACCATACCCAACGACAACCTACGACCTACGTCTACAAATCGAATGAACGTGTAACAAGCTAACGACGATTCATGGTTGGGTTCGTTTATCGAATAAAGTAGCTAGATATCATCGAAACACGTTATCATGAAGTAATTATTGAAGTTTGAAATTTTTATTTCACATAAGAATTTAATTTAGAGAAACGACAGTTTGTATTATTCATTTGTTCTTTTATAAAGAACAATAAAAAGTCTACAAACAACTTGAAAGAAAATAATTTTTATTCTTAACATATTCGCAACTGGTGATTTTCGGGTAAGAGTCTTAGCTGAACGCCGCATATAATTTTGAAAAATCTATAGTTGAATACCACAAAAGTCTACTATTCAAACGTGTGCAAATATCAAAAATATTGCTTTTTGATATGATACTTATGATCATTTGTTTAAAATTTGAGAAAAATTAAATATTACAAACGGATGGGAAAAAGATTGATGAAAAGTTGCTGGCAATATTAGGTGATAGAGCTACTTAAATTCGTTAAATATATTTTTTAGAAACAAATATGATGAATTTACTATAACATTCTTACAGATTTATCTAACATAATAGACATAAAGATAAAATTATAATATTTTATAGAAGCATGAGAAATTATATGGTAGAACTACATATGTTGTCAGTACTCAGCTGCAGATTTTGAGATGACGTTAACCGACATTCTTATTAAAAATGTAAAATGACGTAGGACGAAGTTACCGGTATTCAGCTGAAGAATTTAAAATGATGTAGGACTACGTTGAACGTTGACGATGGGACGAGCTATATTGAAATTTAATTAATCGGCTAGAAATAAAATTTTTATAGAAATGGTAAAATTATCTCGGAAAACAGATATTCATGTGGAGTGTTACTCCTAATTCAAGCAATTAAAATATTTCAGTTGCTTTTCACGATACGGAAAAAATGTTCCAAGAGAAAATTAGTGGTGCAAAGGGACGAATATTCTGATCGCTAGACTTATTTTCTTTACTGAATTTTTTTTACAAGATTTAGGATCACTGATGTTTTTTTAAATGTACCGATATATTTTCATAATTCTATTTTATATTTTAGAGTAACAGTATAATTATAAATAAACTATTCTATTTTAAATATTTGTGAAATAACGACGAGTTCCACAGTTGAGAGATTAAAGCCGTACGTTCAAGAGAAAATTAAATATTACCACATTATGGGATAAATGTTCGATTAACTATTTGTATAGAATGTTTTCATTTTGAGGATACTTATGAAAAAGGACCTCTTTTGTGTTGAGAAAGCAAATATTTCACTATGTAACAGGCATTTTTACTCGTAAAAGACCTGCCTGAAAGTTTCTAAAATATACTTATTGTTGGATAATACAAAGAGAAAGTACAAATGTTTTACAGACGAGCAAAATCGGCACAATCTAGACCTACTAGAAAAATGTCTTTGTGTGGTTTGCATCGATGACGACGTACTGCCAACAACGTTTAACAATCCAATGAAAAAGGAAGATCGATGGATCAGCGATCGGGATTATGCAAATGTACTTCATCATGTTCTCCACGGTGGAGGTTCGAGACATTTGGGTGCAAATCGTTGGTTCGATAAAACTTTCCATGCTATTCTCGGCAAGGTATGTAGATAGCTACAACTATATCCCCCGAACGATTAAAAGAGAGATTAAAGTTATACATTGAAGTATAGTAACTTTAATCCAACAATACGTTACTTCCACTCGTTCAAGCTATTCCTAGCCCAACGATTTTTCTATTCACAGTGCTAAATTGATACCTGCTTTTGTTGTGGATAGATAGATAGAAAACTTCAAAATTTCACACTGTGTAATTCTTGCTACTGTTACGGTGAATGAACTCGTTTTCATGGTACAGTAGAACCTCTGTAACTCACTGCATTGATTTATTCAGAAACAAAGCCCGATACGAAAAAACGTTATTCTTTTTATCGAGTTATTTTTGCATGCAGAGTCACTTCCTTACAGCTTGTACCAGCAATTCGGAAACACCATGTATGTTACTTATGTTAAAAAATCATTAACCTTTTGACTGCTACTTGAAACTTAAACGCTTTGTGAGGACGGAATACTCTTTCGTGTAGCGTGTGCTTTGCCATACCATGATCAATTATACAATGTGCAACTAAATTACTATTTTAATTCTTTACCTACAACAAATGAAAACGAATCATTTTCATTTCCTTTCAGGAATGTACTGTTTATGTAGAAATATTAATTTTCCAACTTTATCGTCACAATTCCTGCTCAAATTTGACTCTCTTCACCTACTTCATTATCGTCTCTTAGAACAAATTCTTCAAAACTACTACACATTTTCAAGGTTTCGTAGTAATAAAAACTAATGTACCATACACCGCAAGTGGAATATTACGATATCCTACTGCAATAATTACAACCATCTGTCGTCCGAAGAAATAAATGATTCTAAGAAATGAAGAATAAGTGTTCACTATAAACAGATTTCTTTTATTTTTATTGATATGCAATACAAAGATATGTGTCTATCTTAAAAGTTGGTGCGTCTTGCTATCATGAGAGGTATAAGACAAAAACAATCGCTGAACGCATATGTGCACCCATAGTCCAGATCGATGGCTTTAGGCAGACGAATATATGCGTCCATAGCAGTCAAAGGGTTAATTTACTTAATGACCTTCATATGTCTTTTACGCATTCACTTACAAAAGATTAACATGAGAATATGCTCTTACTGAAACCATTCAACTTTACGTGAAATATTCTTCGTTACAAATAATAATAAAAACCTGTATGTTATTCGTATTTGAAAGCAAGTATTCGTATTTGTATCAAACTTTTGATCATTCAATTAATCGTCGACCGACGAAGTTGGGTCATCTGTGACCCATATTATTTGCGTACATAGAAAGTTCACGGAATATACAGGGATATGCAAAAACTTTGTCCGTCTAGAAATTTGCATGATACAAAAGAGGACATAATATGATGTAAATACTTTTTATTTGAGTAAATGTAAAAAAGAGATTTCAAGATTATCTCTATTTCTTTTTCTTTTTTTACTGTAAAATGTGTTTTAATGTATTTGGATAAAACTTTGACAAATGAAAGTTGATTCTCTGATGTATATAGGGAAAGAAATGTTGCGATGTTAATGCAGTTTCATTTGTTGAAAAATACTTAAAAAATGTATCGCCAAACTTTCTTGAAACTAAACAAAAAATTAATTAATATTTCTTATTATAAGTAATTGCTGCACCTATTCACTATATACATTTGCATTAGTTGTTTTTTACTTACTAGAACATAATTCTAGTAATAATAAGACACTCTAGACTTAACATTTTTCACAATAATTGTAATACTATTATAATAATACAATACATTTTATAATTTGTTATTTATTATTTGTTCTTATTTATTTATTGTTTGATTTCAACAATTTCGTTAGAAAATATTGATATTTAATCTTGCTTTATACTGCTATCATACGTGTCGTTTACAATTCACCTTCATTACAGTTCAGAATACGTCTATATTCATAATTTAATATTTATCCATTTATTACTAGATAGCAATGTGCAATTTAACAATAAAAAGTATAGCTTTCCGTAAACTTCCTAGGTAATTTGCATAAAAGGTAATTTTAGCATTAAGCATAAAAGGTATAAGAACCATATCAAATATTCATAAATATCACTAATTTATACTAAAATGTTAAAGAGATCATTCACTATTACGTGATAATTCTTTTAGTTTCTTTAGAAATTCTTTTCAAATATGTTCTAACATACGAACCACTCTCGTTTGTTCAACAAAGGACGGAATGTGGGGCATGAATTACGAACATTCAGCCGGTGAAGGTCCGGCGATTTTTATTACGTTCGAAGAACTAACAGAAAAGGTCGATGCTATGTCACCACCAGAAGAAAACATGATATCATCTCATTTACCAGCACCGGAGAAACTCGAATGGCATCTATCTGAGCAAAATCTGAACGACATTCGAGATGCTATGGCAACTTTTGACGCGTAAGTAACGATGATAAATACAAAACTAGTCACTAAATAAAATGTACAATTCTAAAAAGAAGATTTAGACGAAGTAAAAAAGAGAGTAATTTAAGCGAAATTTTATGTTGAAATAGTGCAATATCTGGGCTGCTCGGAAGTCAAAGTAACTAACTCCATTTTTGTCATTTTCTCGAATTTTAAGAGCAAAGAACATAGGTGTAGCCTAATTCGTGCTTGACTTTTTATAAGTAATATAAATTTAAACAAAACTTCGTTTTAGGACAGCTCATTCTTTTAAACTTTTTTGCATGATTTAACAACAATCGATAAATATAAACGAAATATACACAATTTTGAGTGTCCATCGGAATCCATTGGTTCAAAGGTAATGCATTTGTCACACGTGTAACAGACATCGCTCGGGAAACCTAACAAAATAAAAAAAAAACCGATGAAAGTTTCATAGCTGAGCGCAACCACTGCTAAATCAATATTTTGAACCTAGAATCTCCGGACAATATGGACAAGAAATTATAAATACCATTTTCCAACATCTGCCCTGCAAATTCTCTTCTAGAAATCTTAGAATAATTTACAACTTAAAAAACTCAAAACTCCTGTCACCTCACAAACTATAGCCATAGCGAAACATCTACAACAATCACAAAAACATACATGCATCTCCACATACACCCTTACACCAATAGGAAAATAGTACTGCGATGCCCGGTTTGTGTCGATTCCTCGAAACTTGGAACAGAGATTGGGGTAATATTTATCTTAACACGAGGTTTACGGACATTTCTTATATTCTTATTTCTACCGACACCCGTCAAATTAAAAGAAAATACGTATTTTCTTTAAAATTTATTTAATGTATAAACAATTTAGTTATACAATATTAACAGACATTACATTTATTCATCGCATCTTTCTCACATCAAATTCCAATTACGAAAGGTCATTTTCACAAAACTCTATCAAGACACAAAAAGGCACAAGATGACACAATGAACATTTTGAATACTTACGAGGAACTGTTCAGTCCTTTCAAACAATTGCATCTTGATAATTGTGTTATCCACAACGATAACATTCATAGTATCAACAAAAACTTACACTTTAATCGTCTATCTCCAATGAATAAAACACTATCTATTTATGTACTGACAATGTAGCACGTATAAGCCAAAGAAGAAAGTCTTGAAGGAGACCAATTAACTCTCTAGTATAATTAGCCACAAGTACACTCCAAAATTATCAAAATTTAACAAACCATAACTTTTAAACCAATGAATTCCGACACTTAAAACCGTTGTATTTTATATGTGTTCATCGACTACTATCAGTTGATGCCAAACAAGTTCTAAAAAAAGTATTGTCCCAAAATTAAGTTTAACTTAAATTTAGTAAATTTTGTATTAGAATATTAGCTACTTTCGGTTCTGAGGATACGTATCCATCTGAGAGATTTTATACCATTTACCTACATCGAAACTTCCCTTTTTGCACCATGTAAAACTTTAGAATAGCGGAGATGACCTAGCCGTATATTTTCCGCATACTTGATCAGACAACGACGTCAGAGGTCTCAAGTTTGCTTCTCCAGACAATACCTTGATAAATTTGACTCTTGAGAGTTACGTGCATCTGTTTTGCTCTCAAATAGTCACCGTACCCTAAGCGGCTCATCTGTACCTGTAAGTAGTGGTGGGCTTAAATACGCCGCAAATAGTTTCAGACATTGACCGATTAGATTCGAAACTTCCATAGATATTTTGAAAACAAAAAAAAAAAGCAGTATGTACTTTAAAAAAAACTCAAACCTAAACGCGACAGATTCAAACACTCTATGAGTACTTCGAGAAATGAAAAAAGTACTTTTAAGTAGAATCGAACACTGGTTGAATAAGTTCGAAGCTTTATGAGCATCTTATCAAAAATCCTTCATTCTCTTGAAATAATTTTTCTCCGCTATTATTAAGATGCATTATTGTAATTTTATATCAACATATTTACATAGTAAAGAAGATCCTTTATTTTATTTTGGTCCTTAAATTTGGTCCTGTTTTATCTACAATCACACATGATTATGCTGGGCATAATGGTGACACGTGTACCTTCGGAAAGGGTATTTTTCTAAAGCAGAGAATATTATAAACAAAAAAAGAAAATATTATATTACCACTAACACATGTTGATGTTCATGACGTTACGCGTTGTGTTTCTGTTTAAAAAAATATATATATAGATACGTGTTTAATGTTTTAAATTCATATATATATTCAACTGCATCGTTTAAATTTTATTTATATATTTTGTATTCATATTTAATATAATAAATTGCATTTTCAATGATCGGTCTTCAACATATTGTAAATGAAATATTATTTTTAAATAATAGCCGTTAACGCACAAATTAAAATCAAATTTAAAGAAATCTTGTCTATTATGTATAATTCCATGTAAGTTTCCTAAAATTGTTGGAAGAATTCAATGAAATGATAATGTCTTTCTGACGATTCGATTAATACTTGTAAGAGTATCGATTCATTCTAATATCGAAGTACTTATAAGTAGACTTTCAAAACTTGCTAGGTACTCATTCTGAGTTTCAAAACTAGCTTACAAAGATCGAATGCTTTGCAGGTACAATGAATAAATATTATGTTCGAGCCCTATAAAGTAAATATTAGTTATTGAATTTGATTCGGTTTTATAAGCATACATTGAACTCATTCCCACCACTACTTGTAAGGCAAAAAATATAAAACACATGTTTCTATAATACTTTGAAAATATTACCGTTTAAAGTTTCAACCCTTTAGCTACTACACTCCATTATACTGATTCTCCCTTTCGCATTAGTAAATATTATATTAAAATATGTTCAGAAATTTATGGTTATCTTATATTAAATTAATATAATTGGAGAATTATCAAGTATATTTGCACATGACACGCGTTAATTAATTTTTGTCAATGCAAACGCTGAATGCAAATGAGGATAAAATTTCGCATAAGAAAATGTTATATCATAGTTGCCATCCTTTTTTTTGTATCTACAATCTTCTTTCAAATTGTACTATTATTTCCATGGTACCCACATTGCATATTCAATTTTGTTTCTAATGATTTATTAAACACATAGATCTCCTGTTCATTTACATGTTATTATGTAGGTTGGTGGAGGATCTAGATCTTTGCATACTGTGGTTCCAAGAATATTCAAAGGAATTTATAAAATCTTATAAAATTAGTCCGGATGTTTACATACAACTAGCATTGCAACTTACACACTTCAGGTGAGTACATATATTGTTAGTATGTATTTAATTTAGCTCATGTGTACTGTCGTACTGAGCCGACTGATAAAATTGACAAATGCTTGTTGCCTTTCTAACTTTGTGAAATTTATTCTACGTAAGACTAAGTGCTCATTTTAACTCATAGATGTTTTCGATATAATGGTTTTAACTGTACTTCTTGTCTTCCGAGTGCTCGTCTTAGACCTCGGAAGCGTTGGATTTGAAATACGCTGATTGGTGAATATTTTCTAATATTCATCGCCAATCAGCGTGCCTAATTTTCTCGCCAACTCCTTCCCGTACGCCCTTAGCGAGCTTTACCCTGGTGGAGTGGGAGATGATTCTAAGGGATAACCAAATGTTTATAATAATTCGGGAAATTCCTCCGGGTGACTCATTGGCTAGCGGACCGTTACAGACAAATGTACCCTTCGGAAACCCGTGGTTTATGGCATGTTCTTAAGCTATTGAGCGTGAAAGGCACGAATGGCTAAAAACTCTAATTAAGTAATTCTACCGGCCTTCGCTAGGATGAACGTTAAAGCATAAAAATAATAAATTAAATCCTAAACTCAAAAACAGCCTGTTGGTGCGATCGTGCCATAAACCGTTACTAAGAAAACCTAACATATATATTGTATATTTATAAATAAAATATATATATATATATATATATATATATATATATATATATATATTTATTTACTTATTTGTTTTTTCAACCTCACGGCCAAAAAATTAACTTAGTCTATATCGCCCAATCTTTACAATACTATGTATCTTATTCTTACTTATCTTGCGTAAGATAATATTTCAGGTGTATTAAGAAATAAGTAATTGCAATTATTTATAATATATTATGTAATTATACCTTTTTACTTAATTATTATTTAACTCAAATAAGATCAATATTACAAACAGTGCAAAATAAACAATATCTAAAAAAAAGTATAAAAAATTAATAGTTTAGAAGACTAATATTAACGATAACTTAAAAAAAAGAAGTACATCTTTCACAAATACTTTTCTGCCTGTTTGAAAATATTGACAGTATAATAAATAAAAAGGGAATAACTATTAAAAATTACTTCATTTTGTACTTTCAGCAATAGTGAAATTCATAGTGAATAGTCACAATATTCTCGGTCAAAATTCCCAATTAATCACAGTTATTAACCTGTAAATATCAATATTTAAGAAATAATAAACTTTAATTTGAAAAAGTATTTAAAAAAAAAAGGTATAATTTTCGATTAACCGTCTTTTGCTTCAGATTGCACGGAAATTTAGTAGCAACTTACGAGAGCGCAGGACTCCGAAGATTTGCACTGGGAAGAGTTGATTGTATCCGAGCAGCCAGTCCAGAAGCTCTAGCCTGGGCGAAAGCCATGTGCCAAGGCGATCCTGAAAATCAGAACGCGAATCAGCAAAACGGCAGCCCAGACGAAGGCACCAAAAGAGTTCAGTTCACCATTTACAGTGTAACTGAAACTTGGCTGTATTTTGTAGAGATTCTCATTTGTAGCGACACGATATATTCGATAAACAATTCAGCAGAGTATTTTTACATAATTTTAAAACACAATATCAACCTTTACAGTGTAATTTTTAACCTTTTAACTGCGTCGTCTCACAAACAAAAACTGAACCTCTGAAGTTTATAATTAAAAATCGGCAAAAATAATAAGTAATTACATTAATTTGGTTTTTTTGCAAATATGAATTTGCAAGTGTATTTAATATTTAATACAATTATAACAATCCAATTAAAAAATTAATAATCCATTAATAAATAAGCTATTGACGTTTAAAATATTATTGAACCAATGACGAGTTAATTCGTCAACTACAGTTTCACAACACTTTCACAACGAAACAATTACAGCATTAGATTAATACTTTTTAGTTTTCTTTATTAAATCTACGTATAAGAATTTCTAATAAGAACAAAAATTAATCGAAATCTCTTATTTCGATTAACTATATCTCCTGAATTATTAAATCACGAATTTATTATCGTGCAAGGTATTACTATCAAAATCACCGCGAAATCATTATAGTTGGAGTCAAACGTATTGGCCGGTCACATGATTTTCCATTCTTATCGTTCAGCAGTTACATAAGTCGTCCTGTAGGATCTTTCCGTTCTTGCACATGCTATGTTACACTCGTTACATGCATACACTCGCGTACACATACACTTAAGCATACATTTATACGTAAAACTACAGGTGAATAGCATAACGAGAGTAAATACACAAGTGCAATACTCGAAATGAAAATCGCGTGTGTTAAAATGAATATTAATAACGAAAATTTCAATTTCTACAATTATTCAGCCTATTTCTATAAAAATTAACAATAATCAGTTTTTAAATAATCCTTAATGATACATAGACAATCTGGATCATCGATGACCCAAGAGATATTTCATTCTTGTATTTCTTTTAAATGAATTTTTATTTTTATCGGAAAATGTTTAAAACATTTGACTTAACAGATGATTGCATAATGTAGTAAAAACTTTGATAGTATACCAGAATTTTTGCACACTTTTTGGAAGCCTAGAGCTGTGAAAAAATGATAGTTAGGTTAGTTTGAACGTAAGGTCCCAGGTTGACGATGGTGTGTAAGCAAATACATATGTTTATCTTTGGAGTATTAAAAATGATTAAAGATATTTAAATTGATAATTGGAGAACTGATTCGATTTATATTTTACTTAGATTTATTTTTATCGAAAAACACTCATCAATTCATCAATATTATTTTCATAAAAATAAGATGAGAATTGAAGGAACTGAAATTTTTAATATTTAGACGATTATTGCAATGCAGGCGTATTTCTTTCGAGTATCCCTACGTCTGTCTCGAGAATGTCTATTGCCAAAAGAAGACAAATTAAAGAATTGTATATACCTTATTAAAATGTGAGACGAAGGTAGCGAATTGCTATCAAAAAGAAAACAAAGATCACATTACAAAAACAGATGCGCCTATAACGTTGACCTATTGAACTACTAGATACTTGTGCACGTCTCGTTTGATAATGTTCTCGGTGTAGTAAAACAACTAAAGAAAAACCCACGTGACCGGCCAATAGATTTGCTTCCGATATAGTCAATTCTTTTGCGTAAATCTGTGCACAGGCGGTACCTATACTCTGAGTTCAAATATTAGAGTTTATAGTACAATTAATCTTGAAGAATAAAATAGAACATAAATGCAGACTAATAGAATCAATAAGAAAAATAAAATGATGAAGGAAAGAAATACACTAAAAAAAAAAAAATATGGCAATCAATTAGGTTGACCGTGTTCTTTATCTTTCCCGTTCAAGTGTTTGCGCAGCACTCGACAGCCTCGGGTGTATTTCGTAGTGGTTTTCCGTTTACGTTCTTTCCACGATTCACCCTCGTTTGGAAATTGGCGTAGTGAGCTCACTGTTGTTTCTCGTTTATCACGATGTTATTTCAGCCGCCCCGTTCCCTGCAATTACTCCGGTGTTCATCGAAAATGCACGATAATGAAATTGACTCCCTTTGCACGTGTAGTTTTCTACCCTAACGAGCTCGTATAACGTACGTTTCCGTGGCTACACTCATTCCAACATACTGTATACAGTATACAGGATGTCTCGTAGTTTATACTAATTACAAAACGATACGATTGGTTGTTCAAGAATAAGTGGACAATATAAAGAATAATGTTTTCTTTATCTTCGATAAAGTTGGAATCATGTTGAATTTGAATGTTGTTTAATTAGCTGTAAACTAGAAACTACATAAGTTTGATATTATTGCAACATTGTAAATTCCAACATAGATCATAGAATATTTTAATATAAAAAAAATTATTATTACTAGCAGCAACACTAATTTAAAAAAAAATTAATAAGAAATTGGGTATTAATTATTTCTTTTGGCTAACAATGTTAATATTTCATTTAAATTGAAACTAAAAAACGCTTTTCCGTATTTTAATTTATTTAATTTTGTTTACGAAGCTGTGTTAAAGTAAACAAATGATAAACTTTCAAAATTTATATATATATTATTTTTTTTTTATTTATTTATTTATTTATTTCTAATATTAGCAATATTTTATAGATTAAACTTACTCGATTTTATTGTACCGTTAATTATGAGACAACTTGAATACAGAAATATGTGTATCTACGTGCATGTAAATACCACATAGTATCAAATTTAATGGTCAAATTTAACGTTGGCAGGTTTATTAACATGAAGCAAAAATAAGTATTTTGAAAGAACCAAATTATGTACTAACATTAACAAATATTTTCCAACACGTGTTAAATAACTTTTGCATCAAATACTGTTCAATAGATTACGCGAATCTGAATAAAAATTTCCTGTTCCTATTTTTTCATATTTCTATCAATTTCTTTGTTAGCGTAACTGAAACACAATTCCACTCTTCACTGATTTCACGAGATTGCTATATGGAGTATTTGTTCCATCGATCTTAACACAGATTCTCTCTATTCAGAATTGAAATATCTTTCTCTTCTTGTTTTTCCAGCAAGAAAGAATCAAGGAGTTGTTTGATCTAGCGGTACAGAGACAGACCAAAGAGATGAACGACAACATAAATGGTTATGGAATTGACAACCATTTAATGGGACTCCGTTACGCAGCACAAGAAGCTGGAGAACCGATTCCGGATATATTCACGGATCAATCTTATAAGATCGTCAATCATTTTGCCCTCTCGACATCACAGGTAAGTAATATATTGATTAATAATCAAATCAATTGGTATATACTTGAAATTCTTGTGTATATTTGGTGAAAGAGGTATAGTGAGGTCGTAAATCACTGACGTGAAGCGAAAACATCGATTGATCTAGCTGCACGCAGGGCTGTCCACGTTTTAGAAAAGTCCTCTAATTTCAAATCTCAACCATCTAGGGAAAAATGTGAATTCTCGGACAATCGATGCTTTTAGCAACCAATGAATGACTGTGATTAAATTAGTGTAGGGTAAAAACCCGCATCTATCATTTTTTCCACTATTATCACTTTTCTAAATATATTGTAATAGAAGAACCGGTGCTGAGTTAACTTCGTACGGGCTTGAATGAGGCTCAAGCTCCTTACCTAACTTCAATTGATGTTTTGGCGATCGGGTTTCGTATTCGTTTACGCCTGTCTGATTTTACAGACCTCACTACATCATTTCCACCAACTATACACGTTATAAGCTTTGGTTACATTTTTATATAGTCATTGTGAGATCGTTACATATAATAACTCGAGGGATTTTTATTATTCCACCGTCATCATTCATCAAATTAATACTGCCTATTGCAAACATTCTTAATATGCAGAAAAATATCAATTGTTAAATGCACGTTACTAATTGGATCGCGAAAATATTTACTGTGGAATTTTTTTGACTATATAATCTATAGATAACTCTTAGAAAACTAGGATATGATATTATAGAAAAGTTACATAGAAATTACATAGAGTACAATAATTTTTGTAGAAACATAAGGTATACATTAACGTATATCAAGCAGTGAAATAAATATCAACCTTTTCCACCGTTTTGAATGCATTAAAATTAATAATTAAAATAATCTTTAGTAAACAAAAATTTTTTTTTTCTAATTAACTATACGAATAGAACATTCAATGGTTTTACTTTTATTTAAATTAAAAGTAAACTTCTATCGTAAAAAATAGAGTAACCAGATTTTGAAGTGCAATACGTAACAGCGTTCAATACACGAATAGAAATATTTCGTACATTCTGATTTCTCAATTTCAATTTCTTCAGTTTCTCCCCCCATATGTAGTATATCTAAAGTACTAAATCTTAAATATTACATTTTGTATAAATAATATAATAACAGAAAATCTTATTCTGCTTAAAAATAATATTTATCTAATTCTATTTAAGGATTTATCTAATTCTATTTATTAAATTGTTTTACTGTTAATTTTTACTATTAAAGAGATTAGATCCTAAATGAAGAAATAAATTTTTATTTCAAATTTTACTGTAGCAGGTATTAACAGCCTTTTGAAATTCACAAAATTTCAAGAAAATAAAATATAAAAGAATAGCAAAATCGCTAGAAAAAATTAGAAACCTATGGAAACCAGATTTATTTTGAACATTTATACAACTTTTTTATTTCGTTACTGCCTTGTGAAAACAGAACAATTATTTTTGACAGTACAAAAGAAGTGCATTCACACAAAAGAATTATTATTTCTCGTTCAGGGTCATTTGAAAATTACTCCATTACACACGAAGAACTTTTATTTTTTGTCAACGTCAAGAATATAACCATAAAGGTACCATTATTATAAAACAGAACGGACACTAAAAATTCAATAAAAATTGTTTAATTCTTATTGAATTCTTTAATTTTTTCTTAATATGTTGTTTGTGCAAATATGATAAACAAAATATTCTGTGAATAAATAACATTTTTTATTACGTAAAATTATTAAAAATCTTGAAATCATATTTACTTAAATTAATTGAATAATTAAATAATATTTATTTTAAATAATTAAATGATTAAATAATGTTTATTTCAAGTAATTAAATAATTAAATAATGTTTATTTCAAGTAATTAAATAAATAAATCATGTTTATTTCAAGTAATTAAATAAATAAATCATGTTTATTTTAAATAATTAAATAATTAAATATCCTAAAAAACTAAAACCTTCTAAATTAAATGACGAAAATCCGAAAGCAAAGACACGATTTAAAGCGAAACGTGAGATGGCAAATCCTCCTTTTCTTTAACGAAAAGCCCTGTTTTGAACTTGGACTTGACAACAAAAGTAACTGCCCTTCGGGGCGTGCACGAGGAACCGGATGCAATTTACGGAACGAATTTCAAGAGCGGAAGTACTGTTACAGTTCCAACCCTCGAAGTAATCGTCGAGAATAAGAAAAAAGTGTCTACCGACATTGTTGAAGCATACTTGTACTAGTCCCTTTTCTTAATATCTCGAAGAATTCAACGTTAAAAAATTCCAATTTTTCAAATGAACACATTTTTATTTAAAATATAATTTAATATTAAAATATTTAGCTTTATTTAATAATATAGAATGTTTACTCTAAAATTTTATTCTTAGTGTACCTGATAGAGTGAATAAGAATCACTGATAGACTTTAGTTTATAACGAATAAAAGTGGCGGACAGAACTTATGGATCCTAACATTATATGTACGTAAATACACTGTTTCAACACATGACGAAGATACACTTTTTGAAACGATAAAATTATATTCAGTTTTTTTTCTACGTTTTTGAAGTCATAAAAAGTATGAAATAAAGAGCATTTAAAAATTATCCAAATTTAAAAAATATTTGTTCCATCATCAAAGCGGATCGCGAGTAAAATTAAAACTAACCCATTTCATTTTTATGGCAGTTGTACATAGTTGAAAGATGTAAAATAATCGAATTTTATCTTCTTTTTTAACCTTCCATAGACAAACATATTTTTTACAAATCATCAATAAACTGAGTCCTTTATATCTAAGTTTAATTTTTTCACAATTCTAGACTTTCAAAATATCTACAAAAATTCTGATAATCTATCAAAATCTCTGTTACATTTGTTGGATACTGCTCTAAGATAGAAAACGTGTTTATATTTACCACTTAGTTCAAGATAAGTAATCTCAAAATTTCCGTCTATTTTCCGCATACAATTACACATACGACCCTTTAAATCGTTATTCATCTGCCCCGAGTCGTACGCTTGAACCTCTAACTTATCGACTCCTAGCAATATCCAAGAATGCCTATTGGACTTTTTACTACCCCTAGTACCTCTAAAACCAGATCTCCAAATTTTCTTTAACATTAGGTTTACGGACATTTCTTGTATACTTATTTTTACAAACACTTGTCAAATTGATGGGTGAAAGAAAATATGTCCTTTTTTTTTGTAAACCGTTCTATTTAAATCATAAACAATTTAATTATATAGTATTAACAGACATTACATTTATCCAGCGTACTTTTTTGCTGAAACATTCAATTGTATGTTTACATTTTTCACAGACACTTTATAATACTTCATACACGTAATACAAATATTCATCACAGATCCGTTTAATTACATTGCTCAGATATGTTTGAAACATTTATCTAGTATCTATTTATCAATTACTTTTACATTTGTTACTGGAATATTAATTTCATGAATAAAGCAAATTTATTACGATTAACTATAAAATTAGCTGAGCCGTCAATTTATCAAGTGAAATAGATATACAACATACAAAATTTCGAAATTGAAGAGCTGAGGTGGAAATGAATTTGGATATATATATATATTCATATCATATACTTAATAAAAGTCGATAAAAATTGCTACAAAGTAGTGGTAACAATTTCTGCAATTGTGCTCATGAAATTCAAAACCTGCCAAATTGACGAGACTCGTAAATCTAGTGTTGAGGACACGCAAAAAATTAAGAAACATTGACGTCTAAGAACCTGAGCTAGACACAGAAGAATCGCTACAACGCAATTCTAGAAACTGTAGTCTAAGTGCTTTAAAACTTGTAAAACTTCCGTATACAAATGTTTGGTAGAATAAAATTATTATTTTTAAAATTCTAAGTATTGGAATCTAACACAATATACAATGGTCCATTAAGTGAAATATTTCAAATATTTCTTAATAAAAATAAAAAATCATTTCAAAGAAAATACAAGAGTGAAGTATCTCTTGGGTTATCAATAGCCCACATTGGCACTATCGATCGTCCTAAGAATTTCACTTACTTCACTGTACATCTACTTATTTACTAGAATCACCTCTGTCATACTGTATTATAAAAACAATATATCGAATTTTCAGGTCACTTCGAAAAACGATGCAATCATTGGCTATGGACCAGTAGTACCAGACGGCTACGGATGCGCTTACAACTTCAGAAGTAACGGCTTCATATTCTCAGTATCCGCTTTTCATAGCGACGGTAGAACTAACGCGACGCGTTTTGCTCAAACGCTGGAACAAAGCTTGCGGGACATGGCAGATATGCTGAACAAGGCAAATCAACGATAAATAGGCAACAAGAATACTCGAAAAAGGGGTATAAAAAAATACGATTTAGAAATAAAATTATTCCGAATCAGAGATCGAAATGGATACGTTCGAATCTGTTCGTGAATGAATTTTATCGTAGTGTAGAATGGTAGACATTTAATCGAAATGTTATTATTGGTAATAAACCAATTAATCGTTGTCTGTTTGCGCTAGCACAATTTATTAAATATCGTTGATTTGATATTCACTTTGAAACATAAGAAGAAAAATGCAACATCAATATGATAGTTGCAAAAATGCTTTCATTTTCGTTAATTGTGGATGAAGGCTTTTTCTAGTACATGTAATTATAAATTAATGCTTCACTGATATTCATGAACAATTGACTCTTTGAATGGTTATTAGGAAATCTTCCCTCCATTCGTATTCCTAATAGAATCATGAATTTGTGAGTACAAATTGTTCCAATAAATTGTGCCTTCAGTATTTTGTCAGTTAAAATGTATTGATGGATTATAAATGTAACAACAATAATATAGGAATTAGCAGGACAGAACAGAATCGAATTAAAAATTAACAGAATTTTTTATTGAATGATAAACGTTATGATCTGAAAGTATATGAAAAATTCTTCTTGAACATATAAAAATGACAAATTTTGCAAAACATTTCATGTTTTAACATATAATTGTGCAAAATCTAAGATATATTTAACTAAAGAAACAATTTTTATCTTTAATATTACTTTAAATGGAATATATAACAACTTCATTATATACATAAAGAGTGAACCACGTAACGTGTTCACCTTAGATTATTCTATTGCTAGTAAACTGATTTAAAAATTTTTTGTGTAGCATAATATGGTTCAAAGAGATTCTCGAGATAGCTATATGTACACTCCCGTCCATAAGTCACCGGACACTTAATTTAATTTGGGTGCGGTCGATTTTTTATTATGAAGAATGAGAAATTCTGGAATAAAAACGGCACTTATTAATTATTTATAATGTAGAGAATACTTAAATCAAATTATATATCAAAAATTTTACCGAAATATCTTATATTTTCTTTTCATCAATATATCCGCCACGTGCGGCTATCACCGCTTGGACTAGTCACGGCATTCTGTCGAGTAATTTTTTTAATTTTTCTGCATCAATTGTGGTCCAACTTTCTTGTAGTAGTTTCCATAAATGTTTTCTTGATTTTGGACACACTTTTCACACGTTTCTGTCTATTTCTTCCCATAATTTCTCTATTGGATTGAGATCGGGTGATTGCGGAGGCCATGCCATAATTTTCAATTCGTTATTATTTTCCAGGTCTTTTAAATAACTTGTACAGACTTTTGGTTTGGGATCATTGTCCTGCATAAATATGAAATTTTGTCCTATTAGGCGTCTACAATCTGCAAATACTGTTCTTTTTTTAAAATTCCCTCAATTTGCACTAAATCACCAGTTTTATTTGCGCCAAAACAACCCCATACCGTCATAGACTGACTCCCATGCTTGACAGTTGGAACAATGCAATCGGGAATCAATTTTTCAGTTTGTTTCCTGCGCACATGAACTCGTCGTTTTGTTCCGAACACCTCAAATTTCGACTCATCAGTCCACAACACCTTTCTCCAATCTTCAACAGTATAATCTTTATATAATTTTGCCCACTGCAGTCTTTTTTTCTTATTTTGGGTCTTTAAAAGCGGTTTTTTAACTGCAACAGCCGCGGAATCCTGCTTGCAAAAGGCGTCGCTTAACTGTCGTTGTACCAATCGGATCCTCTCGATCTTTAACTTCTACCGCAATTTCTGTTGTTGTCATCCTCCTGTTTCGTTTACTAATTGTTTGTATATAGCGGTCTTCATGTTCTGTTGTTTTTTTGGGCCGCCCAGTTCGTTTTTTATATTCAAAAATATCAGTATCCGTTAACTTTTTCATTGTATCATGCACTGTCGATTTCGGAATTTTAGTTTGTGTCGCAATTTGCCGCATGGAATAGCCTTCTTTAGCAAGAGTAATAATACTCGAACGCTTTTGAATGGATAATTCTTTTCTAGAACTACTCATACTGATCATATGCACTATCGAACTTGAAATAAAGAAGAACCCGCGACACCGTCTTCCCTGCTCCATGCTTATTTCTGTTTAGTCTAGAACTCCTCTTAAAATGTTTATAAACTCTTCATAATGTTCCAGATATATTCCTCTGATAATCCTGAACATCCCAAGGGAACAATATGTCCCGAAACGTACCGAATGGAAACATTACGAAATACATGTTTACGCATGCAGTTCCTTTTTTTTAAAGTTTATATATAATAACAAATACTTATTTCTAATTTTACATACCAAAATTATCGTAAAATAGCTACATATTACAAAACCAACAATAAAATGAAACCAGAAGATCGTATCCATGTTTTAATAACTATTTTGCTCAAAGCGAGTAAGTGTCCGGTGACTTATGGACGGGAGTGTACATAGTATACTTTTTATTAGTTTTCTTTTCTTCAAAGTTTCTAAAGTCACCTTTAGTTTTTTGTAGATAAATACAGACGTCATAGAGAGAAGTACACAGTCATTTATATGTAGTTGATAGAATCGATATAGCGAGGTCGTAAAATCAGTCAAATGTTAAAATACACGTAATCCGAGAACCAAAACAGCAATTCGAATAGAGATAAAGAGTTCGAAGCCCGCTCAGGGACGTCCGATGTCAACTCGAAATTGGTTCTTCTGTTGCAATATATTCAAAAAATTTTATGTTTTAATTGTTGCCAGCTGCAGTTTAAATTTGACCAGTATAAGAATTACTAATGAGCAGGAGGTGATAGAAATTTAATACCGTATAGCTTAAATTTAAACGAAAGTTCGTAAGCAGAAATTTTAAATATCAATTCACAAATAATTTACGACCATGGATGTGACTATATTAACCCATGTTGCCGCTTGATAATTTCATTTGCATCACTATTTCATTTCCACCAACTATACTTGTCGCCTATCCGAATGTATCGCAACTGATGGTCACTATTTTGAACATATTTTCAATATCCGCTAAAAAAAATGGGAATAAGAATATTATAGGTTAATCTATAAAAAAAAAAATTGGAAGTGACGTCGAAAACTTAAAAAAAAAGTAATTGATAAAGAGTTTACTATAGTTATCTCAAAGATCTCTTCCAACCATATTATATGACAGGAAAACATTTTCGATCGATCTGTTAACAGCAGAATAATTTACGGTTATTACGTTATGTGATTCAATTTGTATATTGGAATTATATACTGCTTTCAGAGAATAATATCACGCTAGCGACATCAATATTACATTACGAAAAATTTCAACTGGTTAAATAAAAAAAAAAAGATATTTGGAAATGTTCTTTTAAATGGCACAATTTACTTGGTCATACTATATACTCATCCACAAACCCTTTTATTACAAACAACGTAATTATATTAAGATATTTATCTTTACCTCATTCATTACTATGCCGTCCTCAATATATCAAGAGGAAATCATGTAACAGTCTCTTTAATCCTCGATATATATCTACAAAAGACTCTGCAATCATAGGCACTAAAATCTCGTTATCTGTTATTAAAGTCACGTGTATAAATATTTATCCTGATAATCGACGACCAAGGCCGAAGAAACTAAGAAACAAAAATGTTTAAACGATATTCACTGCGTGTAGTAGGCAATATAGATCGATCGGTCACTGTAAAACGCTAATCTTGTTATGAAGATCCTCGAACATTTACGTCCGAGCGCTGGAAGTTCCTTTCCTCCGAAAGCGAATACTTTCGTTATTTCTACATCGCTTATTTGTAATTGTATATTAACAATAGCTAACTAGTAGATAGTTAGCTAATTATTAGTTATAACCTGTATCATTGAACTGTCGGTGCTTTGGCAGGTTTGATCTTGTCACTTTAAGTGTTCTATAGCGAAATGTAACGTTAAATGTAAGCAGACGATTAGTTAATCATATTTAGGGATATTTAGAGACTATGGAAGTGTCTGCACGCGTAGCCTGAAGCCATTTGGCAGGAACGTTGCGAATTTCGAATAATTTAAGAGCAACTCCATGATTAAATGAGATATATTAATACAGTTAAAGGTAATAAGATTTTTTTTTATTGTTCACTTAACGAACATAGATTTTATTGTTAGTTGTTTTAACATGAAACGTACCATTTTATTGATTCTTATACGCAAATACAAAAAAAAAAGTATTCAAGATATGGTATTCTGTCTCGTGAAATGATTTTCATTAGAACAAAACTGTGTACATGAAAATAAGCTACATATATAATTTACTTTGAGTATGAGATGATTTTTTGCATAAATAGTTGATATTCTATAATTGCTTTCTTCAAAATTATTCTACAATTCATATTATCTAAAGTACGATTATTTTATATATTTTGCATAAATCGTTAGTAAATTCAATTATTTAATTAAAATATTTTTATAAACCACGGTCCTTCTTTCTATTAAATACTCGTTAAATACTAAGTACAAGTAGTTGTATTTATGAATTTATATTTACCAAATTGTTATAAAGTGAAAAATTTATTTATGTTTAGATCAAATCAAAATTATAAAATTGCTATAAAATACAATACATGTTCGTACTAAGAACTTTGAAAATTCATCATCGGCACTATATTAACTTTTTGATTGTAAGAAAATGCAACGAAGAGACAGAATACATGAGTAAAAGCTACGAAACTAAATAACTTGATAAGGTAGAGAAAAAATTTCTAGCGCACGGACCTCGTCTGTCGCAACACATTTTAAACGTGGCCAATCGTTCGTGTGTTGGCGCCCGCACAGTAAACTCTTGTCCAATTCTTAGATAGGTCGGCGATTTGCCGTTCGATAGACTGGCGAACGTTGACAATAGCTCTATCTCTCTATCACATTAATGTTCTACGTCTAATTAATCATTACTGTAACGAATACTACTTTTCCTAACTATCAAGCTTTCTCGATAGTAAGAAAATTCGCCTTCCTTTCCGAAGAAATACAAACGTTGTTAGTAGCGTTCCTCTCGCGCTGATACAAACATACACACCAACACACATCATATACCGCATACACGAACCCATACGTACACATATACGTATACATAGGATAGCACTTGTTATGTATTACAAAATATTTGTTAATATTATTCATATTTTATGAAGCTATACATTAGTTTTGTTATGAACTACATATATTCAGTATGCAAATACATGTGCTTTAAAACCGTATTTGAGGTTTGGCAAAGTTTTCTCGTGTCAAAGTGTAAATGTTCTATCCAAAAATAGAATCATATGTATATTATCGTTAGGTGATGGATTTGTTGCATATTAGACTAAATCGGAAGTTTTATATTCAAAGTTTAAGCAGTTCTACTTTGCTGTAAATGTAAAGTTAATCTTTAAACAACGCGAGGAATTGTGGTGGTTCACTATATTGTTACTGATTAAAATTATATATAAATACTATACAATTACACATACATACATGTTCGCATATACCAAGCATACATTTAAATACAACAAATCTATGCATGTTTTCGCGCATAGGCGTACGATATATGAAAATGTTCTGTATTAGTTTTAAGCTGCAAATACATATTAAATTTAAGATAAATTGAAATATTATTATTGAAAGTATTTTGATGTATCGCAAAATTACTGCGATCGCATCTTCACAGCCAAGAATATCGTGCATATCAGGCAAAAGCCATTATAGCGATGATTTTATGGAATAGAACATATCTTCATGAATCGTTAGAATTATTTACGAAATAAAGTTAACTGAACTAAAGTAACATAAAACAGAGTTCAGTTAATCCTTATTCCAAAATTAAAAAAAAAAATATTCCGTACGAAGACTGTCATTAATATGAAACCATTATATACTATGAAATTTAATAACATAATCAATAAAAATTATAATAATTACTAACAGCTACAAAACTAACAAAAACATTGATTTGGGAAATACTCATCTTCGTATGCAATATATCTAGTAATATTAAAGTTGTAAGCACATTTCACTTTCTGTTAATATGGAAAGTATACACAGCGTACTTCTGTAATCAACTAGTTTGCGGCAAGTATGTTGTATCATGTGTAAGTTTTCTCTTGCAAAAATAAACATTATTGTGACACCACCTTTCATTTTTATTTCCTTCTCCTTTTAATACAGCGTTTGTTTAAATCATAACAAAATAATGAATTAAAAAATAAGCAATAGTATGTTCTACGTGCTAGAAAATAATTTAAATTACATTTATAAATGTATCACGCAAGTATAAACTGGAATGTTAAAAATTTACATGTATCGACAGCTGCACATCATTTTAATATTACAGTATTGAAAGAACATTTACAAATTATACATATCTTGAAATATATTTCAATGACATCTTTATTTTAATACTATGTAATCAGTTTCTAACAAATTAAAGTACTTTCGAGTGTATGAGTTATCGATATATTTAACCTGATGCAGGCGATAATAACATTACAAAATTTGTAACACTTTTAGAATAAAAAAATATACAATTTAATGTTTGAATTATGCTTGATGGCGTGATATGGTCAAATCAGCATTAACATCTTCGTATGCTTGTGCAAATGGAAGTGTAAGTAAGGCACTCGCGTTTAACCGTTTCTTAGGATTATGTTGTAAACAATTCTTAACTAACTCAATGCCTTCAATCGAAAGGTTTTTTGGTAAAGCTGGAGTTTCACCCATTCCCACCTAAAACATTTATTCATGAAAAAGAAAATTGTAAAATGTACATACAAAAATGCGATGGAATATAAGTCATCGTTATTGTAGTATACCTTGAACATGATTTGATAATTAGAATCATAATCTGACCAAGGTCTTCGTCCACTAGCCATTTCTATGACGCAACAACCAACCGACCATATATCAGCGGCTCTACCATGACCACTACTTTCCGATTTCATAAATACTTCTGGTGCCATATAAGCTATATTCAAATATTAAATAGTAAATTATTTTTAAAAATAAATGTCACAGTCTAAAGTAGAGGCCACAAATTTCACTAACTTAAAGCCATTCAGGAATAAATTTCACAATACTCTCATTAGTTATCATTTTCCTTAGACAATTTATTATACCTTAGCTGTAATAATATTTAAAACACATGTGGCCTTCACTTTAAACGAAATAAAAACTAAATTTTACCTTGAGTACCGACAAAACCCTGTAATTCACCCGGCATAGTTGTATGTGCTTTAATTTGCACGGCACTTCCAAAATCACCAAGTTTCAAACAATTACCCTCATCCGTTAAAAATATATTCGCAGCTGTATATACAACATAAATATGACATTGTTAACATATTAATAAATTCATATATGAGTATATAATATATATTGCTATTGTTATTAGTTTCACACTGTATAAACATACATTTAATGTCTCGATGTACTATTCCATGAGAATGAAGTACTGCTATAGCTAAAAGAAGTTGATGAGTATACTTTCTAGTTAATGATTCTGGCAAACCATTTCCGCTTCCTGCTACTAGACTTTCCAAAGTTCCCTCCGCACAAAATTCCATAAAAATTAACATTTCCTCCTGCAAAAGGATCGATATCTTGAATGGTACTTCATTATATACATGTATTTATGTAGTTTATAATGTGCGTGAACGTACACGATGAATTTCTAGCCCATAATATCGAACTAAATGTTTGTGTTGAATTCCTTCAAATATTTGTAATTCCTCAGCAACACGCCTAATGGCCCTATGGTCTCCAGGTTGCAGTTGAACTTCTTTCATAGCTAATAATTCACCAGTTTGATTGTTAACTATGGTATATACTTTACCAAATCTCCCTTGTCCTACAATTAGTGACTTCAATACAGGTTGTACATTAATATAAAAACAATTATACAAAGTGTTGCAAAGATAAACGATCAGACTGTACCAATATTGTTTGTGCGAAGAAATAAAGAAGTATATCATATAAGCATAGACCTGGAAATGCTTTATTCAAAGTTACAACAAATATATTGAACATAAAGACAATAGCGATTTGCCGGTTGATACATTTCGATGTAGAAATCAACAATGTTTATTCAATTAGTTTATAACAACAGCATTTCTTATTTAAAATTATTAGAATGTTTTATTATTATATTGCAACGAAGAAAAAGAAAATAATTTCGTTTCATTTTCTGTTTCAAAATAGCATCTTCCACATCTAATAAACTGGATACTCTTCATATACATCTAGTTTTAGTAGAATAAATATGCTTGTGTGTTTTTTTCTTTTTACCTTTACATCAACAGCAAATCCGTAGGACGTACTTACACAAATCGTTTACCTGTGAAACACCGTGTATTTTAATGCACATTTGAACTTACCTATTTTAATACCTCGTTGCCAGGTAAAAGTAACTCTCCTTGCTTTAATACGAACTCTATCAACAGCTTTCTTATCTGTAACTTGCCCAATAAGTTCACGAGTTCTTAACTTTTCATCAATATCGCATTCTACCTTTTTTATAGCTCGATTAATTCTTTCCTGTCTAGATATACTACGATCCAACGTATTTGCAACTACACCTACATTTCCATCGACTACAGTTGGCGAAGAAGATTTTTTATGATTCGATGGAATATCAAGGGATTTGAGAGCATCTCTAGTTTTCTGAGAAAGGCTTAAACTTGCAGTTCTACTTCTAGCATGACAAGGTGAAGATGCTCTTGAGTGAGATAATCTTTTCAAATCTAAAATAAAATAAGATCATGAACATCCAATTAAAATACAAGTACCAATCAATATCACAAGACAAAAATAGAACTTCACTTTCTGTTTCCACGTGTGTAACAGTATTTGCGCTTCCAACAACGTGTGAAATACAACGGTCCATGCAAGTTTTTAATTCTTCAAACTCCACATCCGTTAAATGTTTGGTATTGTGTGGTTCGCACACAGTAATTAAGAATTCTAAACCTTGATTTGCCCATCTAGGTCTTAAACCTCTCCCACGTTCACATCGTGTTCTAACAAATTCCATCCATAAAAGAGCAAAAGAAACTAAACTTTTAACTAAAACGGTTTTTTCTTCGAGTGCAAATAATTTGCACGTTTCCTTATGGTAATCGAAACCCATTCGATAAGCTTGGTGAAGTATTTCTCTTACTCTAGAACGCATAGCAAATTGATCACATTCAGAATTTGGTTCTTCTGCTTGCTCAAGATCACGCTGAAAATTTTCAATAGCACTTGTAATGTTTCGTCTAAGATCCATAACGGTTTCCTAAATAAACAAAGAATATTTTATATAAAATACGGTTCCACTTCCTTAATTCTTAATAATTCTTACCTTTAAAACATTTAATGACTGCTCTAATTCCTTGTCAAAAACAGACCATTTTTCAATGTCACGCTTTAAACATTTAGCAAGAGTGACACTTTTAACCACCTTTTCCCGAGCCTCTACGAACATTCCTTGCCATTCACGTCCCACGAACATAAGTTGAAATCTGAACCATACATTACAGTGGAATAAATATTTATTATCTATAATCAAACAAATTGATCCATTTTTACCTATTTGACCAATCATCGTCGCTCCATTCTTCAGTAGTCTCTTTTATCTCTCGTGGTCTCTCATTAAGGAATTCTTTAACTTGCTCAAGCATAGTTTTTGCGATTTCACTATAGATAAAAAATAAGACAAAATGTACAACGCATTGCAAAAAGATATTACAATATGGAACTTACCAAAATTTAACTCCTGCAATTACATATCCATTTAATATATTTCCTGCTATCGATTGTACAAATATCCACTCATCCATAATCAAATTTTTATGGAAACTATCATGCTGTACCATATCTACCCACTGCTGTAGATAATCAAGATATACTTCAAAAACAGCTTTCAAACTTTCATCAAAATCTGTTACATCTTCTTGAAACAGATATTCACAACTGGCATTATCACTAGCAACTGCTGCACAAGAGTGAGCAGCAAATCTATCCCGATGAATACACGCAATTCTGAGACCCTCTCTGAGTTCACGCATAAGTTGTCGAACCGATAGCGGACTAGGTTGCTCTGGCTTTTGTTCTAATCTCATTCTTAAAAATTCGTGAACAACATCTAACGGAACTCGAGACAGAAAAACAAACGCAGCTCTAAACAAATATTTTTGTTATTTAATACAAAGATATAAAAGTAGCAGATAAGCAACGTACACAAATCTATTTTTATACCTGTATGATGGAAGATTTAATTCCCTTGCTTCAGAACTCCACGTACCATATCGACGCAATTCTTCATCACCCTCATACTCTTCATTTAAAGTATTACTAGATTTACTCATATCAACTTTCTCTAAAGTCAGTCGTGCTTTTCTCAGGACAGAGGTATGTAGTCTCTCCAGAAAATTTAAACTTTTTCTTAAACCTCTAGTTTTCAGTACATCTTCGATGTATTTTCTAATTGTTATAACCAAAATTTTTAGAAAGTTATACAGGAGAGTGAAGTTAATAAAATACAAAAGAGATTTATATTAATATACTAAATTTTACCTATAAGCCTGTCGATCGAATTCGACTAAATAAAAGTCCAAACGGTCGGTTTTATCGTCTTCCACATATGTAAATGAAGTTTCGGGAGTAGAAGGCCAAGATTGCACAAAAGATAAACTAACAGAAGAATTATTACTATTATTACTATCCGATGGACTGGAATTTTCATCTTGTTGATTTAATACTTCAAATCGTACTAAAGTCCGTCTTTGTTCTGAAGAATCGACTGTGTCTGAAGATCTTGAACTGTAGGAAAGAACATATTATGTTTCATCTTTTAAAAACACCACATTTAATTATATTGTCACTATTAATTTTAATACCTTATTCCAGAATCACCATTATCATCATGTTTTTTCTTGGTATGTAACATCATAAGTAGTTTTCCCAATATTTGTAGTTTAAGTCGATGGTGTTTGGTCATATTATACCACAGGCACATTGCTTTTACTCTACCAGTAAACTCTGTACTTTTATATAAAGGATAATGTGCAGCAAAAGCTTGTGACGAAGGATACAGCGCTTCCGCTGCTTCCAATCTAGTCAATAAACTTTCTACTTGTTGTAATGCTTCTCCTTGTGCTCGTGCACATGCTCTACAATACATTGAAAGACATCCTGGACAAATACCTAACTCTATATTCGGACTTAAACCAGGATTCATTATTCGGTCGACACATGTAGTATTCACATTGGTCCAGGATGTATTGTTGTTTTTCACACTAGCAATAGGATCATACCTGTATACCAATTATATTGTTTCATTTTAATTCTATTCGGATTTTACAACTTTAACAAATTCTTGTATAATTCACCTGTACTCCATTATTTCTTTAAGTAAACCTTCCACAGCCTCGCGTTGTTTACATAAATATTCGTCTTGTGCCATTGGACTACGATCAGCATGATGAGCTTGTAGTTCTAGCCATATTAAATCTTTCAATTCGTTTTGCCATCGTGTTTCCTCGTGACTCATTTGACGACGGCAATTACGTTCTGTACTGCCCTAAAAGAACATGAAAAAAGAATAAAATGTAAAATTGGTAGTACATATAGATTTCTTCGTGTAAATACTCGTAATAAAATGTTTATGTACCAATCTAATCAACATGGAAAACGTATCGTGAAATATTTCTCTTTCTTTAAGACTTAACGTTTTCGGTGACTCCGCTATCAACTCTTTATTATTCAAAATTGCAATTTGTTCATTAAAATTAACTTCAGCCTTTTTCTCTTCTATATCAACAGGCTTTGACCGCAGACTACGAAATCTATTTCGAGTTTCAATCTGTAAATAGTTTCAATTAATTTCCACTTGAACAGTAGCCAAATAGTTACTTAAAATTTAAATAGTGTAAAATAATTTCGTCAACATCGATTTATTTTATACCTTGATATGATTAGGAGTGGATACTTGATAATGATCAAGTTTCTCAGCATAATTATAAGCTGCCTCCATATCGAGTTTTAAATCTCTTTCACTCCCCCGCAACACCTTCAAACTTCTTTTACACTTTCGATTTCCTTCCTTCGCTATATCATGATTCGCCTCATTTTCACAATCCTTGTCCGCTTTGTCACACATTTCGTTGAAAATTATGTTATCTAAAGTATTTCGCCTACGAACCGTTATTTTCGATGGTACCTCTTTCTCTAACGATTTTGTTTCCCTAAAAGCAATTAAATTCATTTTAATTAATATATAAAATTATAAAATATGATGATTAAACAATGTTTAAAGTATTTTGCAATTTTAACTGATCTTTGCTAAGCGAAATATAAAAGAACATGAAAATGTCTAGCATTTTGAGAGGTCTAGCATTTTCACTTTATTTTAGAAACGGAATTAACTTATGATATATTTCCTTAGAACACATTCGTATATCTGCGTTTTACTAAGCGTACATATGTACTTGTAACGATATATTAATATTTACATATTTTACATTACATGTAAAATAAAAGGTGTGTACAAATTTCGATTTTTATCGAATTTAATAAATAATCTCCGTTAAGTTGATTATTACCATACAAATTACATCGAAAAATTTTTCTGTATCATAATTTCTTTTGGAAGTTATCAAGATCCTCTGTACTCTTAGAAAGAATTGCATTCTATATTTAACGTAAATTAAAAACCCGAAGCAACCGAAAACAAATATAAAAATTAGAAATGTAGAAACTGTATTTGTCTTTCAAGTGAATAGACTAATTTGAAATTCAAGTAGAAAGAAATTATTGTATCTCCATTAAAACAATAGATAATTTTATTTAAAAATATGCTTTATAATAACATTACAATAATTTCGACTTCTTTTATTTTAAACTAATATACATTTTGTAGCATATAAGTCATTTACTACAAATAATAAATCATTTATGTATGTATAAACAAATGTCACGATAATGTTTTGTATTATTTTTAATATCTTGATATATTTTAACATACTCATTTGCACAGTCGTGCTCAAACAGTTATAAAATACAAATTGAAATAAATTAGTGGACAAATTTTGAAACGTATGTTCTGAAATATATCGCATTCAACATTTTCCGTCAATCATGAAAATCTAAATATTAAAGAACATATCAAACTATTGTACCGAAAAAAAAGAATATTACAATAGTCATTGAAATAATATTAATAGATATTAATTGACTTACCCTCCATTGAGCTTTTGTTTCATGTATCGTTTCTTGCGATTCAGCCGAGTTCTCGGCGGTGTCTGTCCGTAAATATCACACATTGTTTGAATCGACTCATCAAATTCGCTCGTCGGGCTATTCGAGCCTTTTTTACTGTAAAAATATAAACCGTCCAAACGTACGTCAGATATCCAAACACCAAAAATTAAAAATACATCATCGAAAATTCGAATAATACAGAAAACGGGTATTTTTAAAGATACAACTCCTTAATGATGAAATTTTTATATTATATTAAAGAAGAGTCTAATTGCTGTAGAATAGAAAATTCAAGTTAATTGATAACTTAACACGTATATGCATTCATAAATTTTTATTCAATTTGTTGATATAGGAGTAATTACATGAAATGTAAAAATATTTATGAATACAATACACAACATTGTAATATTATAAAAGCTGATTACATTCTATCCGGGAATAGATCAATAGTACATTTTTTAATACTTTGTTTTATGTTTCTACAGTTTCAAACATAAATTATGCACAGTACATAAAGCACATTATACGAATTATTCAGATGAATTTTAAACGAACAAGTGTGTACAGTCGTTATCTACTTTAACTAAGTCTATGCGTAACATCATTAGTTGTGTCTCGAATATGCTCATTAGATAACCCTTTGATCAAATATATCTAAGTATATGAAGCGCACGATCAGTTTTATGTCGGATGCACAGCAACTTTACAATGTTTCGTTTAACAGACATTGCAAGTATTAAAATAACGAACACTATGTATTATATTAGCCGCAAGACTTTAAACAATCCTCTTAACAAACGAAACAGATAATTAATTTTCTATATAACACCTGTGATCGCTTTTAATCACGTAACATTGACACTTTGCCACGAATAAATGCCAGAGTAGGAAGTCAAGTGTCAATGAAATATTGATAAATGTCGTCACTTCGAAAACGATACTCGTTTCACGTAAACGATAAACATATGTAACATATCTCAGCTTGCATTTCATTGTATAAATTTAGCAATAATCCACTTTTAAATGTTCAAAATCTAGTAATGTTAAATGACCTGTAAACAAAACGCAGACATCGTACTAATTGCGAATGTTGCCGGTATTTTCGTGCTACTTTGTGTTTCATGAACCACGTACTAACCTGGACAAATAAAAAACTTACCTAATGTAGCCGGTATCATCGTCAGATGAACCTGAGAAAGGATTTTCTGCAGCATGGCTTTGTCTATCGTAACTCAACATTCTCACACACATAACAAGAACATCAGACTCAAGCCAACGCTGTCGACGTTTACTAAAGAACTAGCGCAGGTGCAATATACTTGCGATGTTGCCATTTAGAATACAGATGTCTGATAAATGGAACAATCACGTGATAGTGCGGGTAATTTGGAAATGTTTGGAACATTGTACATTCAGGTATTTGTCACAAAACAGCAATATAGAAATAGATCTTTAAATCGATTTAGTCCTATTATGAATAATATATATATATATACACACGCACACACACACACACACACACACACACACACACATTATTTACTTATTTAATAACCAAATTAATCAGATATGTATTAATATTAATTACAAAATATTAAAGTAGTAACAAGTTTGAACTTATAGGCACTTTTAGAACCATATATTAGCCTTATTAGAATATAATTGAATCGTTCAAATAATATAAATTTAAAACAAATTATTTCACTCATTTTTAAATAAGAAAAATTATATTGTATATAAAAGTATTAAGAGATTCAATTATCCGGATTTTGTAATCTGAAAATGATTGAAACTAATTATATGCTTTAAATAATTGGGATTGTAAATAAAAATACATATAACACATGCGACATGATTTTTTTTTATTTAAACAATGTCTAACTTTCTCAGCAAAGTACAAGTGATTTTCATATATCCTCGCACCAACAAATAATATTGTTCTCAATAAAATACAATATCTATGCATTTTTTTAATCATATTTTGTGTGTTTCATGGGTATTATTGTTTGAATTAATTAATAATACTGCTACAAAGATTCTTTTCTCGGTATAAAAATGAAACATTCGAAAACAATTGTTGAAATTCAGGAAACGTCGTTAAACATTAGAAATTATAAAAATTTGTTTAAGAAATAGAATTGCATAATCTCCTACCTTAGTTTTGCACGCTTGGATATGTTACAAAGAAAAATTATAGAACCACATAATTTTAACCACGAAACATTAAAAGTTTGAATCCCACGCAGTGCGATCGGCCTGTTAATATTTCATGTCGAAAAGACCCACTACATTTGACCGTTATGGACAACTGATGGTGTATTTGAATTCTGGCTAAGTTAGCGCGCTCAACTTTACCGATGCTTGTCCGTCACATTGTTACTTCTTTTTCACGTAAACCGTACAGATAATACATTTTGTTTCTCGTATTCTCGTATCTCGTATCATTATTTTCAATCTAAAATAAGTGCTATTGCGCCGCTTGGTTCTTTTCGACAAGATTTTTCCGCTCTAGGACTCAAACAGTTAAACACGATACGCACTATACGTGTATATGGAAATAATTTTCCTTATTAACTTTATGAAAGTGTGTACATGTGTGTGGGGGGGGGGGGGGGGAGGGGAGCGCACGCGTGTTGTGCAATACCAATTTACATATACTGTATTCCATGCCAAAAGTTTAGTAAAACAACTTGCATATTTACAGTTATAACATACGGAAAAGCGTTAAAAATAATTTTGTATTTGTTACCTTCACAAGGAATATAAATCGTTTAATAATCCACGTTCGGGCTCCTCATAGATTATCTTGTACATGAATAAACAAAGTATACGTATACTGTACTTTTTAATATAGACGTACTTAAGTACATTTCGGACATTTATAAAGGAAATCTGGTTTACAATATAAAATTTTTATACATAGGATAAAAAATTGGAAACTCCAACGTAGATGAAAAATATTTTACACAAAAATTTTTTGGAATGTCTCAGGAGTAGTATTTTCTCCAAGCGTTTAATGGGTGGAATATTTAAACGAATTTTTATAAAAATGGTATATGTCTATACCACAAATTTGAACGTGACGCAACATCGTTCTAAATATTTAATTATTGCTAAGCATTTTCAATAATTTTTTGTTCAAGAATACAAATAGACGACTATAAAATCCTTGCTTCAATTTCCATTTAATATTATTTTTATAATTATAATAATAATAATAATAACGCTACTAGATTGTAAATATTAATAATATAATATAATATAATATAATATAATAATAATAATAATAATAATAATAACACTAATAATTTGTAAATTGTAGTATTAAATATAATCAAAAAATATCTATTGTTATTTTTCCTGTACTTTTTCCTTCATATTTATTGTAAGATGTGGTAGTGATAATGCAGTAATGTATGAATTCCGATACAATAATGATCTTACAATGTTTGTATCATCTTCCCTACTTTATTCATGCAAAAAATGTGTCATCTCAAAATAATGCTCTTTGTTTGCATTCCGTCCAAAAATTGGCAGCATTTGTAGGCTAATATATTTTGTAGACTTGTATTAGTTTAATTTCATTATCGTACCGAACAATTTACCTTGAAAAGAGAATTGTTTTAAAATTTATATGGCGTACCAGACAACCACATATTATAGATCTAACATTCAACCTTTCGTACATATTATTCATTATTGTCGCATTCCCTCTCACATTCATACGTTCATGCTTTCAAAAATCTTGACACCTATTCTTGTTTTATAAGAACCGCGTAATTACCTTATATTGAAGATATGCAATACAAAGAGGCACGCGATATTCCTACTTCTTTCTACATTATATTATTGAATATTAGTATCTAATAATTCAATATATGTATATCAATAAAGGCCACGAGTGTGTTCAATATAAAATTACTAATTAGTAGTTGAAGGTCGTTCATACTAAAGTAGTGTATATAATTTTATAAACAGTTCGTATATCGTGCTTACTTTTCTCTATTTATTGTGAAGACGGATATTGTTGATTTCATATTTCATAAATTATGCGGTCGCTTATATATTATCAACATACTGCAGGTTAATATTTAGAGATTATTTATAGTCACTCTAAAAAATAACGATAAATGCTCCATATTGTGTTAAAAGACTCAACTATTGCTTCGAATGCATTCATTGTTGTAAATAATAAAATGATAAATTCGAATAAAATTGGAACTGATATGTATATGTCGTAGATATACAGCGACCATTATTGACAAAAGTAATCTTAATTCATCAACAAAAGCAAGTCATGACGCAAATAACAACACAAAATATTTCTCGGGCAAATCCTTATCAAGGACGGACAATACGCAACATGATAAGGATGGCGACGGAAAAGTAATTAGTGAAAAAAGTCACATATGTGGCATTACGCTCAGTGACTGATATAATACTTTGGAAAAAAGAAAAGAAAAAATACTGGCGCGCCGATGCTCAGAATCTTGTGTACACTTGGGCAGAAATAAAATAATATTCACAAATTATGTAACACATTTTCTTGATATTATAGCAAAAAAGGCTATCGTTAGAAAAAAACAACATTAGCTAACAACATAGCTAAAATAACGAAGTTATAATGAATTAATGTTAAATATTTTACAGCTAAAACAGCAAGAAAATTTACGCATGTTATGAAAAAATATATAAACACTTTTCTTTATGAAAAACTGCTTAACAATGATCAACGTGGAAGCATACGTGGAAGACGGCGCAAATTGATCGCTCGTCGCGTTCCTTGCCAATAATGAGAGCTTTTTTCTTATCTGTACTTCAGAGTATAGAATCACCATCAAAAAATACATATTATAAACTTTACATCGTTGTAAACTGAAAGTAACTTATATCTCAAAACATCTCAGGAAAAAGTAATACAAAACTATATGTTTGAAGTTTTACAAATTGTCCTTGTATAGATCAATTAGAGAATCTGTATGTCTCTCATATGTAAGTTATTACTGAGTTCCATGCGTACACGAAATTCAAAGAGAATTTAAAGGCAGGATAAAATGGGTACACAAATAATCAAATGCGTACATAATTTACATGTTTTCGAATTGATCAACACGACGCTTGGTGTTGCCTTTGCGAATCTCACGAAGCGTTTTATATTTATCACGACCTTGTTTCACATTTTCCCTGTGAATTTTATCCATAACAGTTTCTTTCGATTCATCGCGTGACTGTGCAAGGTCTTGCTTCAATGCCTGAAACATATGATTTTTATTCAAACACGTTCGTAATGTTTGTTTTGTAATTTAGACATAATAAGAATCATTACCTTAAGCTGATCGTGAAGACGTTCATTTCTTTCTGCCAAGGTGCGTCGCTCCTCGACAGGATCAATTATCGATTCATCAGTTGCAAGATCTTTAGTAACATCACCATGAGAGACTTCATCTTCGCCTTCTTCTTCACCCTCTTCGTTTTCTTCAACATGATGATGATGTGGTGTTGTATTAGCTTGATATGCTCGATCAGCTTCTTCTTGCCGTAATCTATGTATACAAAATTATAGATATAAAATACAAATTTTTCTCTCATAAATTAAACAAAATAGAGAAAAATTACTTGGCAGCTTCAAATACTTCTTCCAGTCTCCTTGCTTCTGCATCTTTCGCTACTACCTCTGACTGTATACGCTGTATTTCTTCTTGTTTAGCTCTTATTTCTTGTTCAAGTTTAGCACGCTCTGCGGCTTCCATTTCATGTGAAAGCTCAAGTTTTTCCATCATAGCTGTAAGTTCCTTTACAAAATAAACATATATAAAAACGTATCTTGTAAGCAAATTATACTTTATATTGAACTATACTTACTTTCTGGCGATCTTCCAATTCTTCTTTTGCAGCTTGTAATTGTTTGAGGTGTTCTTCTAAACGACGAATCATTTCTTGGGCTTCATTTAATTCTGCTTGTCGCCTATCCATCTCTTCTGCCATATTTCGAAGCCTTTCTTCATATTCCTGTTGTTTTCTTTCCGCGCGTTCTCTTGCTGCTATTTCTAGTTGTAATTTTTCTCTCTGTTGCTGTTTTGCAATTTTCTCCTCTCTCGCTTGAGCCTTTAATAAATTAAAAGTGTTTTGTTTTATAATTATATTTACATAAATTACTCTTGACATTCAAAAGTAGAAAAAAAGAAAAAAGAACCTATTGTAAAATAGTAAGTAAAACATGAGTATTAGCATAAAAAGAATACCTTCATTTGCTGCACATCAATTGTATCAGGTTTGCGCCTACGCATATACAGCTCATGATTTCCCATACATAGCGCCAAAATTCGTTTATTTATTTTAACTCTCGTTGCAAAGAAGACGAAATCCGGTGCCTTCTTGTCAATCGGCTTAATTATGAATTTTTTCTCATTGAACGAAATATTTCTGATCTCAGACCATGGAAAACCAATTTTCGGCGTCAACTTGTCATCCTTCTCATATATATTCAAACCCAAGGCATCTACACCTAACCAAAGATCTGTACCTTTCTTGTTACGAATTTCGAAGTAATTCACTCCATACATTTCCAAATCCTGCAAAAGGTATGCAAAGTATGTATCAATCAAGGAATAAGTAAAAAATAAATTAAAGACACTAAATCGTTACCTGAGCGATTTTCAGATACTCCATCATAGCATCTTCGCGTAACATACCACGATGTTCTTGCCACCAATTAGTGATGGAAGTTTCCCATTCCTCGGTGCTCATCTTGTGTTGATTTACGACTCGTTCTGGTAGTAAACGGTCATTTATTAAAAAGCCAGCAGTGTGTGTACCTCTTTGAAAATCTCCATGTTTCGCTTGAACTGCATAAGAGGCTAACAATACAGATGTTTCCGGAGGACAGTAGATTTCATCCGTAAGGATAGCATTTTTCACCTAAATATAAATAACATACAACAAAATACTTCAGTATAAATTTATCATTTATAAAAGTAAATGCATCTAATATTTATCAAATTATAATATACCATAAGATAAAACTAATAAAAAAATTCCTTACGATCAGATTAATTAAGAACTCAACTCAAAAGGAAATGCAATCTCTTCTGATCTTGCTTTAATAAAGAAATTATTCATTTTTTTAAAAGAGCGTTATACATATAGTCACGTCCATACGATGTACAGAATTCGTTGGAATTATTTTTACACTTCACACATAAGGAACAAAAAGCAAAGAAATGTTTACAGGATGAGGAAAGTTGCATTATAAATTTGCATTATAAACGATAGAATCCATTTCATATATCAACATTGAGTAATAATTGTTTTGTTTCGTACATAATGAACGTTTCTCATCTTAAGCGTACCATAGCGAAAAAATTAGAAAATAGCCAACTCCCCTTTATTTCTTACACAAGAGAGGTTAAATTTTCTTATTGATAAAAATAATCAAACATTATACGATTAAGTCAATTCTTAGTTAAGAAAGAATTTAAGTAAACTGAGTATAATCCAATATACGTTTCTAACGTTATTGCATATTCAACGTATCACGTTGATCTAGCTCATAAATGAACTGAATGATAATATGCAGTTATGTACTCAACCTTGTTCCAGTCTAATGCAATTCTACTTACAATACTGAATAGTTGAATTATCAACCAACATATATTAATGTGTTCTTTAAGCTTATATTTCAACAATAACAGCCCGAAGGACATTTATATTATAATAAATATAGTAGATTCATTAAATATTCACACGCGCGTACGCTATACACAACGCTATTTTAATATTAGTACATTTACAAAACAAATGCATGTAAACCTGTATATTTATATTTTATCTTACACTCTTATACATATACTGTGTACTACTTTTTTTCTAGCATGAAAAACTTCTTTTTTTATTGCACAACTAAAATTTAATTTTCTAGGTATGATAATTATAAATGAATATATAGCGATTGTCGAAAAATTCGATAATATAAAACCGAGAAAGTAAATCATGAAATAAAACTAATATTTGATTTACTAATTTAAAGTAATATTTGAAAAGATACCTGAAGGTAAAAAAGACGCAATGTAATGTCTTGAATCAATTCCTCCGCAACATCCTCCGGGTAGAACTTGGCGCGAAATTTGAACTGCAGGGGAGTTTCCTTCTTGACTTCCTGGCTCATCACCTAAAACGTTTAGGTACGATTAATAATCAATACTCGTGACAGCAATTGTGAAAGTTTCGAAACTAAACAGGTAACAAACTGACGCACTCCGTCGTCTGAAAACGTGCAAACGTATTTTCATATTGATATACACAACAACAGAATAGTGATATTTCCATGCAAAATTAATACGAGGGAAAATACTCTTGCGATGTAATTCAATAATAATGATCGACGTAACTTTTTATCATATTATCGACGAGAAGCATTGTGTCGCAACGACATTAATATTACGATACATCGTTTATTAAATGGACTCTCGATTTAGATAATCTCATTTATTATGAATCTGGAATGTATATGATCTATTCATGATCTCAGAAACTTGTACGATTTCAACATACGATGGACAGGTGAAATCTTTATTGAGTTTTCTTTTATTAAGTCGTTATTAAAATAGAGTAACTATAGTTACAGATATTTTATTAATGGAAAAAGACTTTGGCTACCACGTTTCGATTAAATAGCACGATTATCTTCAGTCACATAGGTATGCGAATATCTTATCATTGTAAGAAAAGGAAAAAAAATAAATAGGGATTATATGATGAAAAGTAGTAAGCAATGGTTTTATGCTTTTAAAATTATTGCTGACATCATAGCACTGAAAATTAATAGAAATTGCACGATGTATGAAATTGTTTATAGGAATTTCAATTATTCGTTCTCATCAGATTAACTGATTACAGAATTCCTTATACATATTTCTTTGACTTCTAAATATATTAATAATTATAGAAGTAACATCTTGTTTCAATTGACAATCATCGTACCAATTAAAAAAATGCAAAGTAAAATCTTAATAAATATACACATTTGATAATAGTCTAATTAATATTATAATTACTTTGAAAAGAACCTTACTGAACGTTTTATCAAATATAATTACAGATGATACATGTGGGAGAAGTATGTTATAAGAGCACTATTGAAAAGTGTTACTGGACGGATATAACTCACAATTTGCATGCTAAATTCTTTTTTTTATTAACCTTGAGAAAAGATTTAAAATTTTTGCAACAAAAAAACTAAAATATTATTGCACAATTTTGTCTGAACAATTTTTAATAGTTTCTTCAGAAAACGGTAAAACAACGTCGTTAACAATTGATAAATTAATTTTTATATTTCACAAATTCAACTGAAAAGATATGAAAAATGTGAAATTTTTAACTGAACGAAATTATTGAAAGCTTGCACCTTCGTAAATATTCCAACGAGTTAATACTTAAACATATTTATTTTCATATTTTTACCAACAGTGTTTATTGCTTTACACGTGTTTGTATAATTGATTAACACAGAACGTCAAAGATTGTCAAAAGTTACATAAAAATGTATGAGAAGGAATTCAAATGAAACTGCCTTAGAGTTATTTTTAAACAAACAGAGTGATATAATATTCATTATGTAACTGGAGGAATGTGACTGATTAGATTCAGTTATACGAAATATAAATGAAAAAGAGAAACTACGTATCATTGTTAATAAAGTTGTTAATGTTGTCATTGTTGAAAAAAAAGTATAAATTATTATTACGTTTAACGTTTTCTTTCGTGGAAGATTCAACGTTTTCATATCGTTGTAAAAAATCTAATAAGAGAACAAAGACAAACTCAATCCACGTAATAAAAAATCTAGCATATGAAAAATTTCTGATCAAATAAAATTATTCAGCTATCAATAATATTCTTCAGGTACAAGCAAATTCAAATAATAACATACATTCTTAGATACAAAAAGTAGATTAAAAGATAAAGCGATAGATAAGTTTACCTTCTGATTTTTTACAATAGAAAGAAATTTCTGTGCTTTCATTTTAACCGATGAACTCATCACGAAAATATCTCGCTGTTTCGTATCTCTCAAAATATTATTATGCAAATTTTTTTTTGAACAAATAAATAAATAAATACATACGTTTTATGTATATATGTATAAAATTTCAATGCAAACACTGACAAATTATGGGCGTTTGTGAAACCTTACGTAACAAGAAAGCTTCAAGAGTAAGTTCATTCTCAATTCAAGTAAAATTTATAAATTTCTAAAACAAATTTCCGAAAAATATAAAGATACAAAAATACAAATATGTTCGTTAAAACGTCAACAGATTTCGCTTAAATAAAACTATTTCTGTCGCATGTCCTTCTAATTAACCGTTAATTTCAATATTCACGATAAATTCAAGTTACTTAATAGGAAATCATTTTCCGGGCTCGTATAAAGCGAGTTCACGGACGTGGTCTCCAGTTATGTTTGACTCTCGTAACACATGTTCAAACGCTGCGAATGCGGAACCACATCCGCCAGATAGATTCACGCACGGAAGTGTCAATCGAATCTCTAGACAGAATTACCTTGACCACAGCTGACATCGCAGTTCAATGTCGGTGATACGACTGTTCATAATTATTATTGATGCCCATGCACGGTTGTATAATTTTACGGACAAAAACAAGGTATCTTACTCGCAACCAAATGAATAAAAAAAAAAAAGAGAGAATGAAAATCTCTGTCATTGAGAGGGTGTATAGAATAGAGCTCCTGCTGCTTTACATGGAATTAACGGATATTCGAATCTTGAAAGAAATAGAAAAAACAAAAAACAAAGAAGAAAAGAAAATTCTGAAAATTTGCCGTTACAATTTTGCAACGGTGACGACGACGCTGTGCAGATTCGGTAAGTTTAAACCCGGTGCATACGAGCGACGCGACGATTCAACAGGTTTAGAACTGGTGTATACACGAGCGACACGACGTTGTCGCGATTTCACGGCGATGAGATTGTGAAATTTGGCAAATTTTAATTTCTTAGATCCAGTGCACACGACCACCGCGACGTCGATGCGATTTCACAGCGGTGAATGTGTACTAGGCCTAAACCTGCTGAATCGCACAGCGTCACCGCAGTGACGTCACGTCGCCCGTGTGTATCAGTCCTAAATTTGTCCAATCGCACACAACTTTATCGCAATGAAATCGCAACGATGTCATATCGCTCGTGAATATCACAAAGCCTTGGAAATATAAACTAATCGAATCGCACATACTGTTGTCATAGCGAAATCGCAACGATGTCTCGTCGCTCGTGTGTATCGAGCTTAAACCTGTCGAATGGCGCACACAGCGTCACCAAAGTGAAATCGCAACGACGTGGTATCGCTTGCTGCACTGGGTCGAATCCGGATGTACTTAGATGCAAGTCCGGATACTCAACTACTCAGGCTCAGATTTCGATACCGAGTTCAGATTATAATGAGTATTTCGAGTACTTGGACATCTGGATAGTAAGAGGTCTAGGTATAAAGGGTGCTGGTACAACATGCGAATTTTTTTATACATACATAGTTGGATACTTTGCCAAATAAAAAACGATATATGCCTGGTTAATATTAATATTGACTCTTTATACTCAAGAAGCGACTCTCAGTCGCCACTTAGTTTGATAAAATAATAACAATAACTGCTTTGTTCTTTTTTAAACAGATATCGTTCCTCTTTACATTTTTAATATCTGAGGTACATATATTCACTTCGTGGTATAGCATTGTTTTTAATTAAAATTATTATTTTATACATTAGTCTGTCTTCAGTGCTTGTAAAAATCGAGTCAAATGATGGAATTAGTAACAGTAAACAAGTATGATTTTCGATTATATACAGATCAAATCAACAATGTCATAAATGAGAGATTTAAATGAATTAATTATTTTAACAAGATAGAAAATTAAAATAAAGCTACAATTGATTCTGATAGCACACAGGGAGGAAATAATACACTGAGGAAAATTCAGAAAGAACGATAAAAAAATTACAGTATCTGCAAACTGTAATGAAACCATTGCATTTTTCGAATTATTTTTTATCAGTGGGTTAATCGACGAAACCATAAGCAAAACAAGTAATTATACTAAAAGAAAAACTAAAGGGTAAGAGGTTATTGAAAAATTCAACTTTATCACAAAAACTTCTAGAAGTACAGAGTTTAAGGGAAAATAAAGTTAGTAGCAGTTGGTGAATGGTCAATAGATTTTCTTTACCGTTAGAAGCAACCAACGACGTTTAAGTTTACTGATTTTAATTAGGTCTACCATAGTTAAATGTTAAATGCACTTTACTTACAACATTGCAACAGATCATTTAATCGTGCAGAATTTTACCGTTATTTTTGAATATAAAACGTGATATCAAAGTGTTAATCAGCTACATTGCCGCTCATGGAAGTATGGACACTTCGCTAAAAAGTTTATCTTGATAAATAATCATTCGTGATTTGTATAAAATATCTTTATATTGCCATCCCTTTACCTATTTACCAAATAATAATTGACTAATATTTTATTTTCTTAATATCTACATAAATTTATTTCTACTTATCTTGCGTTTGAATCAAACAGAAGGAAAATTAGTCTTTGTTATTAGTTAAGGGTTGTTCTTTCTTCGCTATGTGTTTATTTGACATCCTTCTTTTATTTAACATTTCCTTTTCAATGAAAGGAAAATTTAGTTTTAAAAGTTCTTCGTTTGTTTCTGTGTGAATATTACTTAATTATTTATACATAATTCTATGTTTAGTTAACTTTATGTTTATATACTGAAAAACTGGTACGAAATAATATCAATTTGTGCTAAGTATTTTTTTTTCTTCTTTTACTTTTTTTTTTACTTGTTCTTTGACTTTTCAGGTGTCGATACTTCTATGTGTGGTAGTACATGTATTTTTCAAGATTCGTATGATCGCTTATAAAATGTTCCATTTCGTACAAGATTAAGTGTTAATTTTTAGATGGATTAAATTTGACTATATGAATTAAAATTGAAATTTATATTACTAATAGCATATGTTTCTGCTATATCTCAGCGTGTAATTTGCGCTATGAATGACTTGCTATTATGAAACATGAAATTCATATTCAATTAACAGAAAAACTCGATCAATTCCACATAATAATTTTTTCTGATATAAAACACTTCTCTTTATTATTACGCTGTTCCAAGAATTCCTCCTATATGAACACCTGCATATGATTGCGATTTTTCCAAGAACTTTCTTATGATTCATTTGTATACTACATAAAATTTCAACGTATATAAAAAATTAATCGTTAAGATTATCTTGATACAAAAAGAAACTATTAAATATTCCAATTATTTTAAGTATGTACAAGCAAACCCATGATGAAGAAATTTTGTAGTCCCCAAAATATTTGCACATACGAATATTTAACCACATCGACTTTCACATCGGATTATGAATGCATAGTTTCGATATACATGGTGACACGTTTAACTTAGACTTGTTTAAGTTTTGCAAAGAAAACTGGCAATATTAACTAAACATTAAATAAACAAAATAAGTATACATCTTTGGCTTTTGCATCAAATTTCGATGGTAAAGCATCTATAGTTCAGTCCTGAAAATTTCACGGTCGTGTTTCAAGTGATCGGTTGTTTACCATTTGTATATTTAATAGACAATAGCAACTCTTCCCAAAAATGCTCTTAAAAAAAAATAAATAAGAAAAATAGGAAACGTCATAATGTATTTTGAAACGTACAGAAACTCGTACATTTTTCGCGTGAGAAATGCTTACAACAATCAATACAATTCACGATATCTCAACTGTTACTATGCACAATACAACAGTATGTCTAATATTGTCATTTCAGTGATAACAGTAAATATAATTTACTGAGCGAAAATTACATAATATAAATGTACGGCTTTCACAGTCAAATAGTTAATAACAGAAACTTTAATTCTTTGGAAGAACAAAAAAACCTAACCAGTTTATTTTTACCAAATTTAATATATTTTTGCACAATAGAATTTTCAGATTGTTCGAAACATTTCTAAAGCTTACAGAACAAAGCGACATGTATCTTAGAAAATAAAGAAATATTTGTTTCGAAATGTGGAATTGATTTATTTATCTACAAAGTTTAAATTATTTTAATAGTTTGGTGAAATTATTTATCGTATATTCATGTATAATGCATAAAATAATTTTATTTTAATCGTACTGAATGGTATAGCAAAGATGTTACCAATTTATAAATGGCAATCATTTAATTAAATATGCAATAAGTGATAAAATCTGCACGTTCAGACGATCAATTTTGCAATTTATATTTTTTTGCATTGTCCAGTTGCTATAATGATACAACTTTTGTACTAATATTAAGAAGTACATTTAAAGGATACAAAAAAGGTTAAGGAAGATCGTTCAATTATTCTCGTAAAAACGAAAGAAACTGAATAGAAAATGAATAAACAAATTGAAGAGGAATTGCTTGAGATGAATACTTTAAGCAAAAAAGTGCGCATTAACGATAAAAAAAAAGTGAATGTTCACTAACTATCGTATAATAATCAGCGATTGTGCGTTCAGCAACAAACTTTACCTTAAAATACGTGCGTGATAGACGGCAAAAAGCAATAATTGCAGTGTTTAATTTATAATTTGTATTGATGTTTCTGTGAGCATCAAGATATCGATCCTCGTCTAGCTATTACTGTGTAAACATTAAATGTTACGATGTTGTGTTTCCATGAACAATCGACTTTGTTAATTTCTTAAAAACACAGGAAAAATCGTTAACGTGTTTTCTTTTGGTAAAGGAATAATATCAATCTTTCACTCATCATGCTCAAAACTTTGTAACATATGATAAACAAACATATTTTCCAACGTATAAAAGAACAACGAAAATTTCAAGTAGTTAAAACTAACGTTAAATTTAATATAATCAATATGTGAGACAACAAACAGAATCAAACTATGAGTTTCTTTTTTTTTTTTTTTTTTTTTTTATCAATATTAAACGATCTCTTCAAACACTAACACTAACGTTTAGTATTACCATAAAAAAGCATAAGTAACATGATTCAGTAACATGTTATATATCATTTAATTCGAGGATTTTAATCTAGACACTAAAGCAATTATCTCTCGATTTAGGTCTACACAGGTTAAAAAATTTTAATTACAGTCTTACGTGCCAGAATTTTCGAAGACCGCACGGAACCACCTGCAATTATTCGCCAATATTGTTATACACTGTTCTCATCTCGCATTTTCAAGAATGTCAAGAATGATACCAATCCAGGACAGTTTAAAGATATATCGTAAATCATTCAGAGAACAGAATGCTATCCAATTTGTACTGGTATTCTTGTCAAATAATATACTAGAAGTAAGTGTGTATACGAAACAAATTGAACATGTACATATATTGAAATTTTTTTTTCAAGGCGAGAAAAAAGTAAATGGAATTTGAAAAATTGACTATTCATTGGTGAATTATAAAACCATCCTAAATCAATTCATCCTCGGCAATTAACTGCCATTGCTATTACTAAAAATGCTCTAAAATCACTAAACACTCTTTCCAACTTACAGATGAGACTTCATTAAAAAAAAAAATCTTAGCTCGGTGCCACGAAGAAGTCGTTATTCACGGCAAAGAAGTTATAACTACATTTTCAATACAAGATGTACTTTACTGCTAACGCGTAGTAATTAATATTCAAGAATGTAGTAACGGAACATAGTAAACTAACACTTTATATTACTTGAAAATATTTCATTTTTAAATTAAAACAGATTGTAGATTAATGACGATAAGTAAATATACTGCGCATTTTGAACAAATTGTCTCGATAATACCGGATGTTTTTTTAACGAAGGATTATTTTAGAAGGAACTGAACCTACCGAAAAATTGTTTTTATAAAAGTTGTTTGATTTGATCATCGTGGTATAGTTTTTTTCGCAGGTGAGATAGTGAGATCAAGATTGTTTTTTTAAATGTTATGCTATATAATACAGCGTGTCTCACGAACTCTGCCCATTTAAATATGTTGGTTATTTCAAACAATACGAAAAAATGTTACAGAAGTTGTAGGGTTTAAGAAACTACATAATATGGTATCACCTTTGTTTTTTTAATGGAATATCCAATTTTGTATACTTGATTTCGATAGATTGGCGTATTCTGAGTATAAAAGTACTCAGATGTATTTATCCTAAAACTTACCGTTACTGAGATATTTGACTTTTTTCATTCTGTTACTTTCATTATTGCAAGAATAACATTTATACCATATTCTGTAGTTTCTTAAACCATACAACTTCTGTAAGTAACATTCTCCCGTATTATTTGAAATAACCAGGATATTTAAGTGGACAGAGTTCGTAAGACACACTATATATAGTTCTTTTTCTTTTTTTTTTTTTCACGAAATGAAGTTCCACGTAAAGTCCTTCTGTTTTATATTTAAAAAAAAAAAAAAATCGTAAAATAGTGAAGAATCGGGTAGTCAAATCTACGTATGTCGCACGCCTTCAGCAAGCTAAATCCTACTTAACTGTACTACTTATACAAATTCTCTACAATTTTATAACTTTCCATAAAAAGAAATAATTTAATATGGCACCTCCTTGAATTTATCTCAATAAAACGCAAATAATGGGTTGACCGGAAAATTCGTGCCGATTTTTAAGTAACTATTAAGCTAATTCGTACTTCAAAGCATTAATTTTTGTATTTTCCACGATTTGCATTTTTTTAGTTCTACAATTTTTCGTCGTCTTTCTAGCAATTAATAAATTTTCTTTTTCCAAAAACTTTATTTCTTTACTACGTTTAAGATCGAAATTTCCATTTTTAGGGTTTGTTAACAGTTTGCGAACAATTTTTTCTGATAGGTTGCCGTCTCTTTAAACACTACATATCTCACTTCATGTTTTACCAGTACTTTTTGCTTTTCTTTAAAATAAAAAATATTCAATGTCAGAAGTGTACTCTATTTCCTTTCGCGAACTTTCCGGACAATTTAATATTAACACATTGCCGACCAATCAAGGAGATCTCCCAATTTTACGAACAAAAAAATGAATATACTTGAAATATTTATATAAATTGGCATAAATTTGTCCGTTTTGAACGTTAACACAATTAAAAAGAAGCTATACTATTATTATTTTATTATTTCAAACTACATTTACGCTTTGTGTGTTGTAAGAGGGGGTTACTCACAAGGGAACATTCCTAAGTAAGAAACTTTGATATATTAGTATAGTTCTCGAAAAATATTTTACACGTATTTTTCTTTTTCTGTCGACAATTGTTAGCAAAAGGCAAAATTCATCCTTAAAATTAAAAATGTAGTAAACATATTTGAGTTAATATCTCGAACATTATTACGAATATAGGAACAATGTATATCGACGAATTTTATATTTTCCAACGTCAAATTTGTAAGCATCGCTCACGAAACGTGGGCGCTAAATTCTGCAATATGTTAAGAATAGAAAAACATAGCATTTCATTTAAAAAATGAATACATAAATAGACGAATAAATAAATAAAAATTGAAAAATATTTATACCATGTTAATGGTACCAACATACCAAACAACTTTTATAAAAACATTATTTTGACATCATCAATTCCTTCTGAAATATTCCACTGTATTCAATTTAGAAAGACACCCTGTATATTTTCCAAAGCATACCGATCCGTTCTGAATCGAAATACATAACCATACTAGAGTATCACAATTCTAAGCGTGCTTCAAGGACATCGATAAATGATACTAAGTCACGATTTGAAAACGTTATGCGGTAACACCGTGAAATTAGAACTTAAGTATATATAAATAATCAATTATTCGATGATGTTATTATAATGTACGACAAATGAATATAAGCGAATACTGAGCGCTGCTACTTGAAAATGACTGTAACTAAATTAGAAACGATGAATACCATGAGGATGCTAAAGAAAAATAGGAAATAATCGTTTTTCATCAAGTATTATTCTTCATCTTTGGAAGAGAAATGTGTAATTATGTATAACCGTAATAATTAATAGCATTTGTCAAGAAGATTGTAAGTATTTATTACACTGTTAGAGTAAAGTAGAAGTAAAACTAAATCGCATTGTACAGAATGTAGCAATCAGAATACTAAAGCATTTGTATGGTAAATACGAAGATTCAACATTTACTTGTTCCTATTTCAATCTATAAAGAACTTGTTTAAACTGCAACTTCAATTTTATGGAATATCTTTGTCAAATGTATCCAACACAATTTTAACACAACCAAATCCCAAAGAATATGAAACAAAATGTAACATTTAAAAAACATCTATTGTTTTAAATTGTTTATAATTTTAGTTCCTTCTTTTTATTTCAATATAAATATATCAAACAAAAGAATGGTAAAACTAACTGCTACACAGATTCTAAAATAAATAATTCATATGTTCGTATACGTTTACTGTATATTATCGTATTGTTCCATTTTACTTAGTTTCATATTTTTAATGTGTGTAACTTTCACTAATAGCTGTATGAAATAAAATAGCGAAACAAGTAGATATTGTTTATTTTATTTTCGACTTATTTATACTCTTCGATACAATGCCTTTTTTACTCATATTTAAAATAAATATTTGCGTAGGTAATCAGAAATCAAGTACGATAAAAATATACAAGGTGCTCCACTTAACTTTATCACCTAAAATATCTCTACTACAGTTAAAAAATTTCATAACAATCTTTCCTACAAAAGTTACTTGTTTTAGAGCCAGTATGCATAGCATCAATAGTAATTAATAAGACGAGAAGGTCAGCTTTGCGTTTTTTTTTGTCTGTTTCTTTTTTTTAACGGACAGCTATATTTTATATGTTTATACATGATAGCCTCCTCAAAGACAAATTCAACGAACTACGTCATCTGCAAGGTCACCAAGGTCGTGTAAATAAAACTTTCCGTTTAATTTTCGTTTTCCAATAGGAAATAATTTATTTTTTTAAATCTTCGAATGTGCGGAAAATTTCACTTATTTATCAATAGATCGTAAAAGTCATGGACAATTTTACTTGCGTTTCAAAATTAACAGGAAATGTTTAAAATACTCGTCGTTGATTTGAACAAATTTTAAATATAGCTCAGTCATCGAACTGGCTACCACGTTGCATCATTTCAGAAAACGGCAATCATGCGCATGTTGTAATAATTCGTTCTTTCATAAACTGCTGTATTATAGATCACTAATACATAGACGTTCTAGATTATTGACAGATTGTATTATCTTTCACATAAAAAGAAACTCTGTCAATCTCCAGATTTTAGTAATTTGTAAGACCTTTAATAACCTTGAAAAACTTATTATTGTTGAATTTATTGCTGAAAACGGTTACCGATAAATAAAATATAGCATTCCATAAAAAAGAAAAGAAAAGTACACAAAATTGACCTTCGGATTCTATTAATCTCTCCAAACAAAATAAAACTACTATTGCTCATACAAAATATTTATATGAAATTTGAATTGTAGCAAAAATATTTCAGATGTTAGAGTTAAATGAAACGCCCTAGAATTAAAACGTATGGAATTTTCAGTAGATGATAGGTAAGGAACACGTACAAAGATAGAAACAAATTACACTATTTGAAACAAAATAGTACTTTATAAATACCTTTAAAATACTACGGTTCTATTTTTATCTCTTTTTTTTTTCAATGCGTATTAAGACATTCGAACTTGACAATTAGATTTTTCATTAAACATCTAAGTACACGATTCACGCTGCATACACAATTTTAAACTATACCTCAAAAAAAAAAAAAAAAAAAGAAAAGAAAGAATAAATTATTTCTCTTTACACCTACGATGCTTGAAATTTCAAATATCAATTTTACAACAACGGCACCTATATTTAATACAGTAGAACCTCTATAAAACTAAACTTTATTCTCTTCTGTTCCGCTGTAAAAACCTCTGAAATACGAACTTCCTATAACTCGTACTATTTTTTCTCCATGTTCAGGTGCGCTTAATAATGCATAATAGCCTAGGCACAACGCAAACTGCCATTTATTTTTTATTTAAAATTTATCTTTCCTTTATGTCTATATGTGTATATTATATATACAAGTGTACATACACAACAAGTATGTATATAATTAACTTCTGACAGTTGAAGTTATCTTTCCTTGAATATCAATAAATCGAGAAATCTAATTCACGTATAATAAAGCCTCTGTAAGCTGAATTTTCGTTCGTTATCCCTCGGAAGCTTCGATAAGTCGAAACTATCGTAACTCGAAAATTTCGAATTCTTCCCTTGAGTTTCGTATTACCAACGTTCTACTGTAATTTTCTTCGCTCAAATCGAGTTAAAGAGAAGATAGAGGAAAATTACATGACTAAAGGTGCATAGACGGAAAATAATAATTATTCGACGTGGAGTTAGATAGAGATCTCTTATCGTAACAAATACAGTTTAATGGCGAATATAGTTATACGTTCATTGTATCTGAAAGTGCAATTTTAAACTTACACCAAGCAACAGTCTCATACAATTCAGAAACATAATGTGCAGCATAATTTATTACACTGATTAAACTCGTAGTAACTTACCCTAGACAAGAACGTAAGTCCACTCTTCCAGTTGTTAGTATTGCGGTTGGCATGCGTCCAAAGAATGAAAATACGATAAAGTTAAAGTATGCGAATAAGCAATTTAGATGTCTTAGCCACGTGCTTGTCCTTGAAATTACTGTGTAACCCGTGAGCTTCAACTTCGTTGCAAACATAAATGAAGCAACGGGACGATGAAAAAATCGCACCAGGGCACATTAATTTCAAAAACTACTTGAGCACTAGAAATCATATGTTGCAGGACAATCATACACCAATATTCTTTACTATATCAATTTACAAAATGCAATCGCTTATTTCCTAGGTATTCGACGAATATGTTTTTCAATAAAAAATGACAAAATTCACCCAATTATTGATCCTCTACGAGACAAATAGAAAAACAAGAATTTTAATTTCCTACTATACCGAAGCTGAAAGAAAACGATGTTTAGTATATATCCGTACTAATATAATATATACACTACGTCAATGTTAGACTGCAAGTTAAGTCACTTAAACTTATCGATGTATCAAACATTAGTTTAACTTTATTGAATTATTTGCTAGCAAGAAAGCTTTATAAAATTCATTTTGTTTAACTTGTATTTCATTACTTTACTTCCTTATTCGAAATATTCATACAAGATTACGACTTGAAGTCAATTATATCTGTATTTTGCTGAATAGCAGTTTCTTTTAATTATCCTGTTTATATTTCAATATTTTACTGTTTACAATATTATTTAGAGCATGCAGTTATTAGAAGAATGATCTGCATAAAACTGTTACCAAAAATTTCGTATATTCGAAGGATAAGAAGAATATTGAACAGAAACAAGCTGAATTCCTAAATAAAACGATTCAATGATACAGAAAATTTTCAATCAGCAATTCCTCTGTTGAATTAATACAAGCAAGGAAAAATGATTTAATAAATAAACTGATAAAGAGATTCTTGTATACTGAGGAACTGTTTTGACATGAGTCACGACTTTCATACACTTTAGAAAAAGAAATTGAAACACAGTATATGTGCATAATCTCACGTAACGGATAAGATGTACACGTATTATTAAATGTACAATAAAATGTTTCTTACGAATCCATCACACTTCAGCATACCAAACGAAATAAGAAAGTACAGCAAGAATAATTCGCTAATGCCTTAAACGTCAGAAAATTAATCGCAGATCCCTAAATTTACGCGACAAAATAAAGTAACTTTCACATTCCTGAATTTCCGCTTCATCGTCAATAAGTAGAGCAATAACAGCTGAGTTTTATCTTTGCATGTATAGTTCTGCTTTTATTTGTTTCGTACTACCTTGGTGATATGATCAATTAGATTTTGCTAGATTCTTGTGGAATTTAAAAAAAAAATAAACCACTGATAGTCTTCCATTCACAGAAATCTCTACTATAATGATGAAATATATCACATTGTTCACGTTGATGATACAATGTGCATTACCATTTATACACAGTAAATCAAGTGAAGAAAGACACAAAGAGGTTCATCAACTGATACGATTAAAACAAATGCAAATAACAAAGCAAACTAAATTTCAAATATCAATCAAGACACTTTTTGGAGAGAATTCCTAAACAATTTCGTTTAGTCTCTTAATGGACTTAGATTGATATAAAATAAAATAATAAGTTTAGTTCGGATTAAGAAAAAATTGTTAAAACTTTAAAATATAAAAAAGTTAAAGCACATATTGTAAACAATAATTTTATGCGTTATTATGTACTTTGTTAAATAAAATTTTGCGTCCGCCCATAGAAATAATATTTCTAATTAAAATAGTAAGATTACAGTAAATATTTATAATAACAAATTCAATAAAATTTGACATGTAATTCGTTATTAAGGAAGTATCAAATTTAATCAAAATAAAAAATTCAATTCCGTAATTTAAACTCGTGTCTCAAGTTTATATGATATAACCACAATTTTTCAGGCTATTATGAATAAAATCAGAAAAATCATTGACAAATCAGAAATACCATAGGATTTCTCTGTCTACATTTAAGATCATAAAAAACACCGGATATCAAATGAAATAAAAAGATATTTAGTAACAACCAAAATTTATAAAACTTTAACAGTTATGTTGATTTCTTTGGTTATAGTAAGGCAATTCTAAATACAAAGAAATTTCTTCGTAACCATTAATACTAAAAACGGTAATTTATACGTAATGAGCTATTCATTAGAAATTACACACACCCGCGGTTAGTACATTTATACGGAACATCTAGCTATTTTAGATATCTTTTTAACAATTTTTAAGATACACCAGAAAGGTGAGAAAACTACTAAATTAAGCTTCTGAATGGAGAAATAAGAGGAAATTTCTTAATTCTCCAATTCCATCGATTTGATAAACAAAAGTAATTTACGTAAAACAACTTCAAATTATTCACATTAATCACCAATGCTAGAATTTCAACCAAGAATTCTTAGATGTAACATAAAACCTCAACTTAAACAGAACTGAAATTATTACATGCTCAAAAACCAAACAATTATTCTAAGAATGTAATTTCATAACTGCCTATGTCCACTTTAAATTAATTTTTAGATATTTATGCATTTTATTTTTTGAATACGTAAAGTGAACATTTAAACACATTTTTTGCATAACATAATTATTGGAATATTAATATAAAGATAATATTAATACAATATAAACACAAGTATTAAGTGAAATTGTTATACAAAAATTTTAAAGAAATTATTTGTATAATTTTTAAAATATTAATAACAATTTTTGATAATGACACCTGGACATGAGCAGTTTTGATAACAGAGACCGCTTATTATGCCCAATCCAAAAAGGTAAAACTTTTTCCAAAAGAAAATCTAAAAAAAAGCAAAATGAATCTAACAAAATCGAAGCTGTTATACACCCCTGAAGACATAATTATTTCCGATTTCATTTAACAGAACAAATAAAGGGAAAATGAAGAGAAAATCTACATAGTAAGGTTACTCCTTTATTTGATATCCAACACTGCAGATGCATTGCATGCATGTGCAACGCGTAAAATGGATGTCTACGCATGACATACTACTATCGAAACAACCTTGCTATGCACATCGATAACATAAGCAGCACAGACTATGCTGAATCGGGGGGGGGGGGGGGGGGGAGATGGAAGAAAAGTATAGACAAGACGTCGAAAGACTAACTATAGATTCGCACATGGAATAACGTTTGCCAATTGCTGGAACCTGCAACGTTGTTACATAATATTCTGCAGTGCATAGGTAGGAGAACATGCACCTGTGTAGCCTGTCTTTCTCGATTCACAGCCTACTTGTGGATAAAGTTAATCTTAGATCAGAACATTTTGATCGAGAAATCTACAACTCTTTGAACGTTTGATAAAAAATTCACTCTGTTAATGTTACTCGAAAGTTTAAAACATCAACGGTGAATAGAAGCTATCTTAGAGAGCGTAGCTTGTTCTCTTAAAAGTAGCACATTTTTGTGTACAAAGTCATCCAACCATATGAAACACACGCATCGTAAATCTGAGATAAACGCGCGACTGCTGCTGCTTAAACGTTTCATTCCCTAGCTAAGTCGTTATATCTTCAAGTAAAAAAGATTTCTAAACTTTATTTTATACCGAACGTGACGTGTTGAGCAGTGAACCATTATTAGTTATCGCGTTTGATTACACTTAAAGCTTTTATCAATTCTCGCTTGTTACCCGCACTAGTACAAGTATTTTGAATATTTTTTGAATAGTTTTTTAATCGTTTATTCTTACAATGGTTTTATGATATAAGAATCCAAATTAATCTCTTGTTTGTATAAAAAAAAATATATATATACATAATTCTTTTTTTTATATATAATTATATATATAATTCGATAACAGAGCATTATTTCTTCTTTTCTTTAAGGTGAACACTCTAAAAGCTGTTTGCAAAAACCACCCCCAAAAATTAATTATTTTTTTCTACCCTTAATAACTGATGTATAATTCTGAAAAAATATCCCAAGTAAAGTTAGTCTTTAACTCTTTTACGTATATTTTTCATTCAAATATCTTGAGTAACAACTGAGAAAATAAATACAACAGATTGGGGGTTTTACCTTCATATCACCCTTAAACGAAGAAGTAGAGATTCGAAATTTTGCAGAATTGCTTTCCTGGTAAAAAGCTTTGTTTAGCAAATGCCAACAAAAATGGAAAATGGTCTGGGGGCCGTTTACTCATGCTTATCCTGCTAGACCCTTTCTTTCACGTTTACTGTACCATCATTCTATACTATTCGGTAATTATACATTTAAATTAAATTAGTAAAAGTGAGGTTTATACAACTGAAATAAGCTACCTTAAATAATTTGCTCAAATTAAGCATAATTAATTGGTTTTCTTCAATATATTATTGATATCTTTTAAAATATGTTACTACAAATTATAAGAATTTAGAATTACAAATGTGTGGTTGAGTGTATTATTATAAATATATTAATATTAATTATTATTCAATTACTCGATTCTACAGTGTAATCTATCAAAATAGATGTGCATTCGAAATATTTAATGCTTAATATTTAATTTTATTAACTATATTTTATACACCACAACAATATTTGCATCAAAAACTTGTTTCATCACATCACTTTTCACATGTACTTAATGCATTAGTTTTGCATTTAAATAGAAAGCGGTAATTCAAAACACCAAAATCACAATTCGTTGATCTATTTTAGGGATGAATTTTTCAAGCTTTAGATTAAATTACTATTTTCCCTCAATGTTTCTTTTAATTCTGCTTTACTCTATCGAAAAAATATAGTTAAAATATGTTCATAGAAAAATGAAAGAATATATTAACAAGAAAAAATGACCACACTACTGATTATTAGGTCAATGAATTAAACTTTTAATATTTCCCAAGAGATTAAAAGATATATTGTTATGCTTTAAAAATATACAGTGGGTCACAGAAATATTCGTACCCCGTTTAAATCAGAATAACATTTTTATAATTGGACCAACTTGAATTTTATTTTTAGAATTTAGAAGAATTTGTTTACTAGATTACACAAAAATATGTGAAAAAATTCCAATTTATTAGAATCGAAAAAAATAATAATAAAGGTCGCTTTTTTCAACTTTTTTATCTGACGCTGTACTGAAAATTTAAAAACCATTTTTTGTACATTTATGTCAATTATATATATGCTCGAACTTTCATCGAAATCAGTCGATGCAAAAACAAACGACAGCCATTGAAAGATGTAAGAATTGTTAGATTTATTGCAGTTGTAGTTCGAAAATCGTGAAGAAACTGTAGTTTTTGTCATATTCGACCATTTATAGCTCGTAGCAACGTTAACCCATTTGATGAAATTTTCAGCATGCATATAATTGGTATACAACTACAAAATGTATTTTTTAAATTTTAATTACAGGCTCAGAAAAAAAAGTTGCAAAAAAGAATTTCATTAATTTCTTCGCGATTCTGACCAATTGCAATATTTTCAAAATTTTTTGTACACCATCTTGTAAACTAATTCTTCTAATTTTTCAAAAAGAAAACTCTAATTGTTTGGTTTAATTTAAAAACATTTATTTTGTTTTAAATATTTCTGTGACTCATTGTACATGTAACAACTGAACTGCGGATTTTTATGCATTTATAAAAAATTTAAAGCTGCAAAATTGCACAGAACACACGTAACATTAACAAATATACAAAGCATCCAAATTATAATGCTTTCTGTAATACCTGGTAGGTCAAATAATTTTCTACCGAAGTTCTACTTTCTTTACTATATTCCCAAAAATATGAATTTGCATGAAAATCCGCAGTCTAGTAATAACACATTTTACTGAAATGTACTAGCGTCAGTATATTACTAAACTTTCCAAAGGCGAATAACCTGATGTCCTAATTTTTGAAGTTTTAATGTCTAAGATGTAATAAACCACATACTCTTATAGTCTTGAAAATATATGCGAAGACGGATTGTGTAGCAGAGTTTGACAATTCAAATCCATGTAACATCACGAAATCTTGTTCTTTAAAAGAACAATCGTTACTGTATATCCAGAAAGTTCATTATTATACACTGTTTCAAAGGATCTGACCGCGAAGTGAAAAAGGCGATGATGCCACCTTTCGATAAGAGGACTGTGATGAACCTCGCGCCACATACCCCAGAAAACTTTTGCTAGGTGAAAATATTTCATATTTCTAATAAGTGATCTATTAAAAAACCACGAGCAAAGCAATCGGAACGAGAATACAGCGTGTGATAAACGACCGTTTCGTGATTCATATTATCTTCATGCGTGCCTTTTTCTTCAAAGGATAAATAAGAACGGAAAAAAGAAGACGCGTAACCTCTTGTGCAAGTTTTGCAAGGAAGAAGCGAAAAAATATCCCAAGAACAAAGCGAAATGTCAATGAAACGACAGGATGTTTGAGACAACGCGTTAAACGTACGTTGAGTTTTCTCTTTTTAACGATACAATTTCAAAGCCTGACTTATAATATAGTTGACTGATGATTCATCGCAAGAATGAGCTATCTATTTTTTTGTATGAACACAAGTGGTCAGATTAAGATTAAACATTCAGATTAAGCATTAATCTCTGTTTGAACAAAAAATAGAATAATTCTAGTGAACGTAAAAGATTCTGGCTATATACCATTAACGAAATCAGATAATTCTAGAATTTTCTATACCTCGTTCGTACTGTATCTAACTTCTTTAAAGAGGAATAGATAAAATTTACTACGTAATTATATAATTTTATCCGATGAAATTTCCGTGAAACGATACATTCGGACCGCTTTCCAAACACTCAAAAGAACACAAAATCTTTGCTAACAAAGTTGAGAAAAATGATAACTCTCGTTACGCTACGTGTGATTACACGTTCACAATAGTGAACTTTTCGTTTTTCTAGCAAATAATCGAGGCCAGTGGCGCACATGGCAAGGCCGTGCAACGATAAAAAAAATGACTAGTCTTCGGGATGAAGTGAACCAGCAGACGTTTATTCTTGTTTCCTAACATGGTGTCTACACAATGAGTCATCAATCGCGTTATTTTCATGCAATTGACGTAACACATTCAACTGGAGTCACTAATAAAAGCAGCCCCCGCTTATGTGAACACAATATACACAATCTCTGTGTACTCTTCATTCTTTTCCCTTTTTTCTTTTTCTTTTTTTTTTTTATCATACCTATATAAGGTATCTAATAAATAGAGCTAAGCTATTCTTCACCAGACCACTTTACGGCATCTCCACGTTTCGCGGCAGTGCCGTTGCTATTTACTTTACGAGACATACACTTAAAGGGCAACGTCATCGGGATATCACTTGAAAGCGCAAAGATAAAGACGACGCACGAGAAATTAGCGCTTCTTCTCTGATGAAACAGAATTTCAAAATGATATACTTTTCCACTGAAAAACTTATAACATTGTAGATGCTGATCAAAGTGAGCGTTAAATGAAGTGTAAGCAGATACGACAAAAAATTCAGACTAGTGCGTGCTACATAATCTGACACACGAAAAGAAAGATCCTTTAGGAAGTTGAGTTATCTATTGATATCGATAGAAAGATTCTTATTCAACTGAGCAGTTGTGTAGTCGTGACGAAACTGTATTATCGTGGAATAAAGCAATTGAAGTACTACGAAGTGATGTGGACCGAGCTTACTACGGATAATACGAAAAGATCGACGACTGTTCATACAGCGTACAATAAAATCATTAAAAAACAAAACATTTTAATAATTAAATATTGCACGTATACTTAAGTTCAATTAACTATTTAACACGTTCCGTGCCACGTGGACGGCGTACGCCCCACACAGAACTTTCCGTTTAGGCCATTCGAAATTTTTGTCCTGAAACAAAATTTGTTTGAAAGATCTATTGTAAAGTCACGTATAGTGATATTTATCATATTGTGGGTCGTTAACGCGACGTGTTCATTTCTTCTATTTTTTTTTAAGTTTGGGAAGAAAACACTGTAAAAGTTGTTATAAAAATAATGTTAAAATGTTTAGTATACGATCAGGAAGAAATTGAGTAGTATAAAAGTTGCAACATTTTGTGACAATTGTTCTGATAAACCGCATTTATGTTTATCATGCTTCAATTAAGTTCAGCGAAATATGCCTTTGCAATTGTAAAAAGGAAAAATTGTAATACATATATAATAGGGTGTTTTACTTAAAATTAATTATAACATCATCAAAAAACGCTATGTAGGAGCAAGAAATACGAGTGGTGGAATAAACGTTCAACTACATTTCACTAAATTAATATTTCTTCTGCAATACATCTTAATACTAGAACTACCAGTATACAGGGTGTCCCAGAACTAGTGTAACATCCGGAAATGGGGGGTAGCTGAGGTGATTCTGAACAACCTTTTCCTTTACCAAAATGTTGTTTGAAGCTTGGTTTTTGAGTTATTAACGAAAAACACTGGCCAATCACAGCGTCCATACGCTCAACCACGTATGCACGGCTCTTATACACGGGCGCTCAATCGGGCTCCCGGCACACGTACTGACACAGCATAGGTATCGCGGAAAATGTTGTCATTTTAAATTAAGAATAATGTGAAATTATTCGTTATTCATGAATAACAAACAAATTAGTAAGTCGTTTAATAACTGCGTTCGATACCTTTATTCGTTATCCGAAAGAAATAAAACGTTTTATTATTTATGAAAAAATGTTTTTTTCTAACACTGACGTCTGCACGTGTGATAGAAAACCTTTCGTCTGCCGCCGGTATGTACATGTATGGTCGCGTACATTCTACTATCTGTTACCAGCCTTTTTCGCACGATCGTTCATATCATAATTACAATGTACCGTATCAGGGCATGAAAATTTTAAAAATTCTTACTTGATCCTGTCACCCGATTTACACGAAATTTCGAGGATCTGTGTAAATAGATGTAAGCTTTTTTATTACAATAGAAGTATTTCTACGCGACACCAACGTAGTGTCACCGGCATTTCTTTGATAGCTTTGCATGCGACATCAACGTGATATCACCGGACGGCATAGTGTTAACAGCACATTTTCAGGTGAATAAATTGTTTTAAGAAAAACGATTTGTATAACTAATGTTAGAAAAAAATAATACGGTCTATATACAAGGTACTCAAAAAGGTCGATGCCAAGCTTATACTACGTGTTAATTAGATCGAACAGTTTAAAAGAAGTTTATGTAAACTTATATCCGAAAATGCTTTCATTGAAAAGTTATAAGCGTTCAAAGATTTTTAGTAACTTTTATGACAGTTATTTATAAATATTCGAAATTTCTTCCTTTTTTCAAAAACCATATATATTCAAGTATAATAATCCTCGAACTTTTTCGGATATTTTTACTGTAAGAATAATCATAACCGCAAATCTTCGAACGTTTATAAGTTTTCAGTAAAGCATTTTCGGACATAAATTTATAAGAACTTTTTGCATCTACTTGGCCTCGTTAATACGTAGTATAAGTTTGACCCCGACCTTTTTAAATATCTTGCATATTGTATACTTTTCTTTTTCACAACAGAGAAAGATACATTTTTTGAATGTCATATGAAGAATATAAAAACTCTGAAAAATATTGATATATGTGTGATACTTTAACAAGATGAAACCAGTCTTCTTATTTACATAGCAAACGTTGCCATTCGTTTCGTCTGTAACTAACTGTATATCTATAACTACGTATATCCTTTATATTTTCGTTCCACGTTCCCCCCCCCCCTTTTTTTCTCTCTCCCGCGTAAAAAGTAAAATATGAATGGCAAGAGGTTTCACGTGTACGTCAACGTTTACCGAACTGTTTTTCTTTGTTTGTAAAAGAAATATAAACTCTAAATTTTATTCTAAATCTTCCTATTATACATAATTTATCTACCTTCTTTTCTATTAAAATGTTTATAACATGTGTTTGTAACAATTTTTAAACAATGTTCATATTTCTGACTCAATACTGTGCGTGAAAAAGAAAAGAAAGAATAAATGTATTTAAATAAAAGAAAGAATAAAACAGTTATTCAAAAATATTTCTAATAAAGAATGAAATGGTTTATTAAATCCACATGTCATTAGGTACCATCTAAATCAAGCTAAACGTCTTTCTATATTCGAATCTTCCGCTAGAAAATATGGAGTGACACGGAGACATTTTTCGATTATGATGGAATATAGAAGGAATGTTTAAAACCTAATTTACAGAAATTGCTGAAAATGATTTTCTTATGCGACAAATACATGCTCCACATCGATGTTTCAGAGACTGTTCAAAAATTCTTGATGTATTCCGAATTTTTTTATATGCAGCTATTGAGATTTTACAACTGACAGGTTTCATTCTAGTCAATTTTCTATATAAACAAAACGTATCTATATCTCGGAAAAAGAATTTTTAAAACCTATGTTTATACTAAATTTTGTCATCCTTAGGAACAATAAAAGTATACGGTACTAAAATTTGCCTACCTATTTCTGTGTCACCCTGTATCTACTTAAAGAAAATAACATAGAACTATTTGAACAATTGAAAAAAAATTTCTGGTTTTATTCAAATATTTTATATTTTTATATTTTCAAATCTAAATCGATTGTGAGAAGATTTCAAATGAGATAAAAATTAAAAAAAAAGAGTGATACTTTTAATTATGCCATAATCTTCCGAATAATAATTAATATCACGGAGTAAAATTCAAATTTACCGATGGAATAATACTGGAACGATAACGGAATTCTCATTAATATGTTCCATAGCTAAACGTTCTATCATCAAAAGAAGTTTGAGAAATGCCGACCTATTTGCCTTTCCTACTGCCTCCTCTCCTCTCTCCATTCGAAACCCTTGCTTCATTTTCACACCAAAGAATCTCAGAACGTGAGAAAACGAAGCCCCTCTTCCCGTCGCTTACCAGGTCATCCTCAAACTCGTCGTCGTCCGTGTCCGAGTCCGAGCGACCTCTCAGCTTTCGAACTTTCTTTTTCACCTCCTTCTTCACCACCCTCGTTATCGCGTTTTCCGGCTGCGTGTAATCATTTACTATTTGTTAAAAGAAAAGTCTACTGAACGCTAACAACCGACCTAACCAGACATTGACTAGCTGCTGCTGCTGTTGCTGCTTACTAAGATACCGATTAGCGGTTCGAGAGAAGTGAGCGACACATTTATCTTTAATCCTTTTAATACCCATCATACCAATCTATCTATTGCAAACTTGCCAGAAATATATGTTACATACATACATTTTTTTTTGTTTTATTTTTGGAAAAAGTTTTTAACCCTTTTAATACCGAACAATGATGTATCGTCGTTGGAATTTCTTGCAAAAAGTGCCAAATCAAATAAAGCAAGTCTCAACTTTCTGAATGCGTTTAGTAATCCAGATAATTCCTAAAAAGAAACTTGCAATATTGTTATAAATAATTAGGTCAACCTTGTTTGTGTTTTATATTTTCTGTATTGGTGTAACTATATCAGAGTTACGATCTTTTTTTATTTGAAAATGTCGTTTATAAAAGGCGATCAACTTTTCGAATTCTTTTTAAAATTTGAAATAAACATTATTAATATAATTGTGGCGGCCGTTTCTGCCCACCACCGCTAGAGGGGCGGACATAGACTATTCTCGCTAGTCCTCGCGAAAGGTCCTATTCCTGTGTATATCAGTTCTAACCTGAGTCCCTCAGTCCCCCGGCGTCTAAGGTACGGGTTCTCCTAGGATGCCTTACTGACGAGTCCACTAGGAGACCCAAAACGAAACGCAACCTTTCTTTTTCCGCCGATCCTCTCTATCATTCCTCCACCTTCTCCTCCAACATCACCGCCACATAATTTTCAATAATTATTGAAGTTCTGTAACCATTAATTCATTCTCTCTTTATTTCTTAATATGCTCTTTTTTAAATTTTGTAATTATCATTTAAAAGGTTAAAAATAATATTATAATTTTAAGATTATAAAAATCTGACGATCCGAACGTAAAGTTGCGGTAGAATATTAAATTACGAAAGAATAACAGTTCTAATAACTTCTTAATGCTTTAATTTTGCTACGTTTATGTAGTTTGAACAGTAAGTTGAATCGATTTCGTTTTCTCAAAATTCTTGTGATTACCTATAATATATTGTCTTTCTAATATTTTTAAATTAATAGTTTTTGAAATTATTCGTTATACATAAAGTGTATAAATAAATTAGACAATATTTCTTGTCAAATTAAGTGTTTACACGTGTTTTCATTTATTAAAATAATCCTCAGCATTTATCAGCACATTTCAGGTAAACGTCAAAATAAAACCTAATAGAAGATGATAATTCTACATAGAAAATAATTCATATTGTTATAACAAAATAACGATTCACTTATTTACACCGGATCTTTTATTCGTAATATATGTTTTTATTTATTTTTGCGATACATAATCAGCCCCAATATATGTATTAATAAAACTAGATATATCGGGGCTGTGTATTAATAAAACAGCAAGAAGAATTTTTGTATGTTCTACATTGTTTGCTTACACAAGTATTTCATTTACTCTGATATATCTGGCATGTTCCATCAACTTGGAGCTAGGTACTAAAAGGCTCAAAGAGCTTGAAATTGTTTTCACTTAAGAAACCGCTTTTTTTTCTCCTGCTTTATTAAAATATTTAATTGTGAAAATAATGAAGTAATATTCGTTTAAACGTTGTATTGAAAAAGCGCTTAACACCCAAAGGAGCGATTGCATGATTTTTCCTCTTACGAAACCTACGTAAAACAGTACCAGTCACGGGATTTCTTACTTTCCTTGTTTGTTACATGAAATAAATTGTACTAATAGTATTTGACATGTATTTGAAATTTTTCGAGATTATAATTTAAAAAATCCGGAACATCTTATATTTTTTAAATAAATTCACTCACTTAACTGATTTATGTAAAAAAGTATAAAATTTTAATATAAAAAATAATATAAATAAATATTATACATACATTTCATCACAAAACCAGTAAACTTCATTGAACTTTTCTACATTTAATTATTTTTGTTTAGAAAAAACTTACGTTTGTCACTCTGTATACATATGAATTATGATTGCAAAAATTAAAATGAAATACAAAAAGTATAGTAAAGTTTAGCAAGAAAAGAACAATTCGTGCATCTTTTATTAATAAAAAATTGAACTTACAAAATGTTATACCTTTACCAAAACTATTTTTTTTTTTTTTAACAACTATCTCTTGAATGTTCATTTGGTAAAGGATTTTCACATTTTTTTGTGATTTAAATAATAATACAAATTCAGAATTATAACTAATTAAATATTCCATTATGGTAATTCATAAGTGTGCTTTCTTACCATAATACGGTAGTTTGAAATAGTATTAAATTGATTTAAAAATATAACAAAACAACCGCGCGAATTGCTAATTTTAGAATAATGATGGGGAAAACGTGTCCCATCCTTCAGGTGTCAAGGAAAATTCAATCTCTTTAACGTTTACAATGTAAAGAAATTCTTAAACAATATATTTCATTATACTATAATTGATTGTATAAAAAAATAATTTAAAAGTAGGTTTATTTTCCTCTAAGAAAAAATTAATAGGTTTAACAAAAAAATACTAATACTTGTATATGTACGTATTGGAATTTTTTAAATTAGGTTTGTGAAGGAAGCTTAATTATTTACCAATCCGGACAATGTATCGCTTCTTTCTTCTACTATGCAATCGAAATAATAAAATGAGACTACATTCATATAACTACAGGCTACATTTTTCCGAAATTGAAAAACAATAATAGCACTATATTATTTCTATTTTATTATTTATGTCGATACATGTACTAGGAATGAACTACTCGCTATCATCTACAAATTCCAGAGATCGATGTATTTCCTATATAAAAAGAATTTTCTGTCATAATTAAAATTCCTAATTTACAATTAGTCACAATCATTCTGATGAAATGTCCCTATCTAATTATAAACATACATACTTCCAACACATTTTATTATTCAGTCATAAAATTGACCACCATATATAACCATTAAAATGAGAATGTTAAAATTTCTTTGCTTCCGTTCATACTTTAAAACAGTTAAATATTTTCATACTTTGTTTTTATTCTATCTCACAAAGAATTTAATCTTATGTGATAATTTCTATTTGAACGTTAGAACAACTATTAATATCCCAACCTTACCTCAAATTTATCCTTGATACAACTGTAACATATAAAATTACCATTTTTTTCGAAGAAAAAACACGCATGCGATTATGCATAGTTAATCCTACCCTATTTAAGTAACAACGTAAAATCGGGAAAACAGGTAACGAACGAATAATATCCTATTCTTGGATAAAATATTCCTAGATGCATTATTATTGCAAACCGCTAAAGATAGTTTCGTAAGAGGTACACCTAAACGGTTTTCCCAATCCCATTCACTCCCCAGAAGATGATTATCCATTCAGTCTCTATATTTAGACAAGTCGAATTTCACCTGACGACCACACGTCGCCTTCCAACTTCAATACACGTTTCCCGTTTTCTCATTGAGAAAAAAAATCTCTATACGTCGACCCATGGTAAAGAATGAGAGCAAGGAGAGAAATGACAATTCGAAACACCTAATTCTGAAGATTTTACTCGATCAGAATTACTCGATTGGCAGATGATACGCTGAAACTCGTAGAGAAAAAAGACGACGGAGAAGCAATAAGGTTATACGCGAATGCGACCGTGTCAAGGTGAAGGTGCGTCTACGACACACTAACTGGCTCGGTGAAAGCAAATGGAACCATCCACTTGATCGTAACTGTTCTTCGAATCACATATCGGAAATTGGAATATTAAGCTTTGTCTAAAAAGAACGAAATATCGAATACCGCGTCAGAATTGACGTTTCTTAAACAAGTTATCATCTATCACGACCGCTTTCTTTGTTATTTCTGTTACTTTATATAACGCATACAAAAAATTACAGGAATATTATGATGCTGGTAATTGATTTCATTTTCTTTTTTCTTCGAATAATTTTGATTGTACAGAAAAATAGAAATAACAAAAAGATGCTGAATGGAAAAAATAGAAATTCTTATAAGTGCTATAATGAAAATTTTACACGCAAATTACTAATATGCCTGACCACCTAGACTATTATACTGCGTGGACAGTGCTTAGAAAAATATACAATTATTATAAATATAAGTAAGAATATATTATGATAGGTACGAATATATATCTTCAATAAACCATATTAAAATGCAGGTAACTATTTTATTCGTACGTTAGTATATTTCTTCAAATAAAATATTGTACGAATAATACTATAAAATAAAAATAAAGTGTAAAACTGAACACGTAGCCGAACGTAGCGAACCTACAAAAGTCGATGACATCAGCATCCGCCGTCACATCTCTCCCTAGGTCACTTTTTTATCAAGTTGACGTATACGCTTGAATTTAACCGGTCGTCATTCGTTTCAACTATCGTAAATATTTATTATGTGACATTAAAGATAATTGAAAATTGAAATTTGCATAGATTTTTAAAAACGTATACAACTGAAATATGCATCAGACTTTAAAACTCCATAAATAATTTTTTACTTGTAAAAGTGGTTAGATAAATGTACACAACCACTACATTAATTTATCAATCATAAATTACATATTACATATCTTGCTTCACGTCTTACTAAACTTTATCTCGTGAAAGCAACGATTTTCCATTTTTAAATTACATAAAATAACGATACCATTATTTTGTGTATTATCTATATAAAAAGCAGCGAATACTTGGCAGTCAATAATTATGAAGTACGTTTCACACTTAAGCAACTACAAAAGCGTTTAGATATTTACACTTTGGCCCCCATTTTACACGTAAAAAAGAGCCATGTTGAATAATGTAAGGAATTACTAAGTAATTCCGATACACTAAATAACCAGTTAGCTTACCTTCTTGTATAATTTGATCCATGTCAAATCACCCTTATTGTCAGTGTACTGAAGTCCGAAGAACCACACCTCGCGCAATCCGATCGTTTTCACAACCTGGTCAAAGAGTTGCTTCCCGTTGGTCGTGTGCTGGATCGCGAACTCCAGTTCAGCGTCCATCGTCGTCACCCTGACATTCATCTTCATATGTAAAGAAAGAAAGATCAAAGACGTGAATTATATTAAAATAAACGGTGACACCTGGTAGACAGTAGAACGCCACTCCTAATTCTTTTTATGTATGTAGATCACAGTTTTTCTTCTTTAAGAAGAAATAATTGGCAACTGATATTAAACGTTATCACCAAACGCTTACCATCTTAGCACCGGCAACCATGGCTGCGATGATACGCGAACGTGCACACAAATTCAAATGAACGAGACGTAAACCGTTGAATGAACTGCGGTAAAAAGTGGCTAGATATTTCACGCCCGAATACGAATATATTCAACGGTACACAGTGAATTTAAGACGTACTATTTAAACCAAACGAACGCTCAATATCATACGATTTAACCGTTCAACCGTCGACTTTTGCCAGTCTCAAATCAGACAATGGGCTAAGGGGCAAGTGCAGCCTGCAGCGTCTAACCCCCCACTTTTCTCCCTTATAAGCACTGTATCGATGTCTCTCTCTTTTCGAAACATCGCATCGGCAGAGCTTCTAAGAGGAAGAGAGAGAAGAACAAAAGCGATCACGTGAGGAAGCCGGTGCGCACAGCCGGGACCAATCAGCATTTAGTTGAAATACCGGGTGTACAGAAAAAAACAACTGTTTCTCGAAAACGGTTTATATTCACTGCATGATCATGCTTTCCAAAGTTATAAAACTGTACGAAATAATTTCATAGACTGTAGTATACTAATATAATGTAAGCAACATGTGTATATGTGTGTCTCTGTCTTTTTTACATTTTATATATATATATCAAATAGTGAAAATGAATTATTACTATTTGAAAATACAATCATAAAGGGTGTGTCAAAACGTTTGTCATCATAACATAATCGGTGTGTATAAAAAAAAACCCTTAAGTTCCTGTTTGCTTTATTATTTTAGTATATCTTATTAAAATCTAATATTAAACTAGTGTAAGTAGGTTAAAAAACAAAGATGTATTTAAAATTTACGATATCTTTCATTAAATCTTTATTAATACCATCGTTTATGACATTACACTTGATAACTGTATTAATTATTTGTCCAACTTTATTTACTTTCTACTATTTTTCTCAAAGATAATAAAGTATAATAACAATTTACCAAAAATCTATTATTTATACGTCAATTTATGTAGTATTACATCCTTTAAGATTATATATTTATGTAGCCATGTTTATATTACATAAATTAAATACTTTAATCGTTGTTACATTTTAATAATTTATATTAATATTTCAAATTAGGAAATAATTTATTTTCCACATAAAATTTAATAAAATGTTTAATAAACAAGTTTTACTGGAGCATACATAAAATTACATTACATGTTTTCAGCAATAAAAGATTCGAAACAATGCTAATTTCAAATAAAATATATTTTTTTACGTACCGTCTTCGGCATTTTGGCAGCTTCGCCTTTTTTTATTAAATACCAAAAATATCAATCTGAAACAGAAGTTAATTGGAATAAATGAAACATGTTACTAAAAAATGCAATGATACTAAATACTGATTAATACTACAAAATATTTGTTCATTTTTCTAACTGTAATAAAAATAGAATATGTTTAAAAATACTATGTATTGAAAAGCAAATATTGTAGATGGGACTTATTTTTAAATCTTGGTTTTACAATTTATTATCTTTTGCTTTTACATTTTCAAATTTTGTTGTAAATTAAACAAATACATTTGTTGTTCATTATCAATATATGGTATTGTCTTTCATTACTTTATTAAATGTACAACAAAATGTATAGTTTACTGTATTATGATAGTAATTAACGATTTCTATAAAATGAATTTTTAATTACTGAATAATATTACATAACAACAACGATGAATATATTTACAATTATTATAAAGTTAGAAAAAAAAAGTGGCACGTTTGCAACCGAGAACTGCATGTAAGTCTCCATATTGGAAGAAGAGACAGGTTATAATGTAAGTCCGCGTGACCGACATCTGCTGACAGCAAGGAGTGCCACACTGTATCTAGCATTCCCTTTTTATCTAGGACTACTACATCCGTTGAATCATTGATATCTCCTAACTTCTGCCAGTGACGGTAAAAAAGCTTCGCGAGACGCATCCGTCCAACTTTTCACGAAACATGAAGACAGAAAGCATCTATTAATAAAGTCTCCATTTCCGATTGCTACGTCCAAAGTCCAAAATACTCATCACAAAACTTCTGTTTACATGAATGGCAAAAGCGCGTTTATTACTCAGGATTACTATGAAAATTCAAAATTTTCATTTTGATTTCAAGTATTATTCAAAGAGAAGAAAAAAATACGCGACGTGTATAATGTGTTTCAAACATGAAAGTTTCGTATCGAAGAACGGAAGCGTATTTAAAAAAAAAAATGTAAATACACAAGGTGTCGTACGTTAAGAAATTTCCACGCGACGAAAGGAATAAACGAGAGGAATATCATGCTGTAAAAGGATTCGTGTTTCAAAATCTCTTTCAAGGTCGCTCATTGACACGAAATACATAGCATTTCAACAGTAAAGTGTACATCGATCATAAATCTTTATTTCATAAACATTACATATTTTTTTCTGATTTATATAAAATTAAATCAAATATTTTTATATACATATTAGTATAAAGTACAAGCTATCTTTCCAATCTAATACTTAGTGAAATAAAAATTAATAAAAAAAAACCCAGAACTTAAAGACCAATTGTTAAAAACGATATGAAAAAATTTGTGTTATGCATACCAATAGATAGCGTGAAGTATTGTAACAAATTCCTAAACTTAGCTAGAAATACGTGGAATTAACAGAAATCTAAGCTTGTATTCCGTCTCCGTCGTCTCGTTTTACTTTAAAGGAAAAACAGCGGCTAAACGATTCATAAGAGGCCGGGTATTTCACATTCCGATTAAAGTAGCATTCATACTTAAGTAACTGTAATAACATCAATTGTCCGAATAGTTTGTTTTATGTAATAATTAATTATTCACCCATATTTACAGAAACTTATTTTTTATTGATATGTTTACTGCTTGGCCTTTCGTACGAAAAAAAGTTGAGATGTAGCATGTCATCTTCAAGGAATAAAATTATAAGGCAAATATGTTCATAGATCTATCGTCTAACTATAATGCGTAAAATTGAAGTAAAAATTGGAAGAAAAATCGTACCCATGTAAAAATTGCTTAGAAATATAAAATGGTTTTATAATTTAAAGAAATAACCTTTATGTAGGTTAACAAGTAAAAGGTTAGTTTTTGAAGAAAAAAGAAGAGAATTAACGTTTACATCATCGTAGAAACGTGTAATGTTAGAACGTATAGTATTTCAGGAAACGAGTAAAAAATATTTTGTTGCAAGATTTATAAAATACATTTATATATCTGCTTAATACTAAGCAACAATTCGGTGTGTAGAACTTACATTATTGTGTTTATAAGATATAATTCCTATAACACATGTGCCACACATTCACGGTAGACCGGTGGCACTTACACTTGCACTATACTCGCGACAGAAAACGACAGGAAATTCTACGATCCACACCCAAAAATCCTGTCACCTTCAGACAATACTGACACCTCACTGATAATATGGCTGCCGCCTGCCCACCAGTTCACTCAATTTTCTTAAGAGAGGGGCTAAATCATAGAGTAGATATTTAACATAGATGAAGTACTCCGCAATAAAAATAGTAATTGACTTTGAAATACTGTTACGAAATGCATTAAATTCTTCCCCTAATTTCTAGATCTTTTTTCATACTTGATACAAATTTTTCATTTTTGTTAAATTACTTTGATTTTAACACTGCTATAATATTGAACCCTTACATTTTTTTAGAAAAATTCAGGTTACAAATTCCTACATATATTCTCAACATACTATACTAAATTGCAATATTGTACAAAGATTAAAAGATCTATAATTTATCTAAAAAGTTAATGGCACTTTGTAATTTGCATTTGTATTACTATTTTAATAAGATTACTCAAATAAAAAATTCTATTTAGTAATTAAATATACTTAAATATATTAGAGGTATATTTGTTTCTCATATGCATGTGTATGCGAGTGTAAAATTTTATCAAATCATTGTTATTTTCAGAAATGTAAAATTTTCATGTATTTTTATTGATTTAAAAACATTCATTACTTGTCCTTTACTATTTTTTTACGCATTACAGAAACATTTTTGCACAAATCGTATTATTACGTCATAGATTTGACAGTAGATCGTAGCGCTGTTAAATTTTGTCATTTGTAAGACTACGATCTTATGGTAATGAATGTTCATTATTATGAAAAGTTTTTTAATACATGAGTAGTTATAATATGTTAAAAGATTTTTGTTGCTTTTAACATATGTACTTAACTGTTTAAAAATTATTGTAATCACAAGAGATGTAAATAATGAGTGAAACTATGTTAGTGTCATGTACTTGAGTGTAAAAATGAATTCATATCTACATATATACAAGCGAAATTAGCTGCGTTTCACATTCATTCCTTCATTGTTAAGTACTTTTATTTTTTGATTAGTTAAAAACCTTTATATTCTAGACTACTCGAATTTCTTTCACTTCTCTTAACCTAACTTGCTAAAATTCTACTCATGACAGGATAAACAGGTACAATGAAAAAAATTATTCGAATATATTATATTTAGTATATTTGCATAATGTCATTCTTAACGTAAACTAATATTTTTAAATCTGTTTAATAACGATAAACTGAAACATCATCTAAATCGAATTTTATGTGTAATTTTATTTTATTTGTAAATTAACAATAACATACAATGTTTCAAAAATGCAATAACATTCTTGTTTTTCTTTTTGTTGTTAATATTATATTTCAAAGATTTAAATATAATAGAATTATGAAAAACGTTATTTTTAGGACATACCACATGTTTCTCATAAATAACATGTAACATCCTCACCTCTGATGCTTTCAGTTTGAGAGAAACAGAAAAATATGGTTAGTTACTGATAACTGTTTCCGTCAAAAATATTTATTACTTCACTATATAATATTATAAAAGTATGTATAATTAGGCATGGATATCAGTTACTGGAAATTTATCAAGTTAACTCTAAACTTTCATTTATTTTTTGCCACCTTACCACCACTTGCATTGCCGTTCTATCGCTTACCGCTCTTTATGTGGTCACGGCCTTAATCGTTTACTTTTACGCTAACGTTACGTTTTCGAATTCAATTGCCGTCTGCCGCTTTTAAGTTTATGTAAATTCTTAAGTTTTACTCTTTGCCGTTTTTAAGTTCATGTAAATTTAGCGCTAAAACCACCGGCGGCAGGCTACCGGTTAAGTGTTAAGTTTCAACTACTTTTCCTACAGTTAATTACTATACTTTCAACATATAACTAGACCAAATAAAATAAATTATTAATATGCAATGTAAATAATTTAATTGATTATTAAATATAAGTAGACCAAATTGTGATCTTGAATTTATTCAGTTCCATTGTATTTATCAGTTATATTTCTTATACATGTTCTGGAATGCATTGTAACAAAATTTTAATAATTTTGGGATAAGAAAGTTGTATTTTTAAGCAACTTTCAGAAAATAATTACAACTGAATAAATCTATTGTATCACTAGTTTTGAAAATAATACATTATAAATATTAAAATATATATAAATAGCAGCATATTGCTATTCATATTGTTTTTATGTCACCAAGAAATATAGATATTGAATTAAAACAAGATGATTACATCATTTATATAAATTGTTATTTGTACAGGCAAACTGGAATAAAAAACAACGTTTGACCTGTGAGCCTATTATAGTATTGGAAAATCCTTTAATTATAACAAAAGATATGTTTTGTTGGGGTAGTAATATACATGGGGAGCTGGGTTTAGGTGGTATAGAAGATGAAATCATTTTATCTCCTACTGAGGTTGATTTTAAAAAAACTTTAGAAATTGAGCAAAGTAAGTCTAATTACAAAAAATATTTATGACTTTTTATATGGCTGTTACATTCTTAAGTAATTTTTATACAGTTGCATGTGGCGAAAATTATACAGTAGTTATTACCCAAAGTGGTGAAATATATTCATGTGGAAACAATGACTATGGACAACTTGGTCATGAGAAAGGAAGAAAAAGATTACGTAAGTATATATTTAAACAATTTGACTCACTGCAGTAGATTTATATATTATGAACAAACTTAATTTTACATTTAGAATTGATACCTGGATTAGATGCATTTGTGTTTAAAAAGGCAGCATGTGGAGCACACCATACTTTATCAGTAAATGAATGGGGTCAATTGTTTAGTTGGGGATCTAATGCAGATGGCCAATTAGGTGAATAGTATTATTTAATCGTAAATTTTGTGCTCATAAGTTTCTTATTGTTATTTGTTTATATTTATACTTTAAATTAACTGCAGGTTTAAATTCTAAGACTCTGATTGAATGTTCACCACGTATGGTAAAAACTTTAGGTACAAGTGTAGTTGTACAAATAGCTTGTGGTACGAAACATGCCCTTGCATTAACAAATAATGGGGAACTATATAGTTGGGGTTCCAATAATGAAGGGCAGCTTGGTTTAGGAACTGATATTGAATGTGAATTAAAACCTAAACTTATTAGCACTTTAATTGGTGTGCCTATTGCATTTATTGCCTGTGGAGGATATCACAGTATAGCTATATCAAAATCAGGTAATTAAGAAGTACATAAGAAATATTTATTGTAAGGTAATAGAAATAATTCAACTTTTTCACAGGAGCTGCATTTGGGTGGGGAAAAAATTTATTTGGTCAGTTAGGACTAAACGATACACAAAATAGAAATATACCATGTCAGTTACAAACTTTACAAAATGTAAAAGTGTGTTATGCAGCTTGTGGAGAAGAGTTTTCTACATTTTTAACACTAGTAAGTATCATAATTTATTTTGCTATTAAAACAATTTTATCAGTAGTATTGTATAAGATTTATTTTAGGATGGTGGCGTTTTCACTTGTGGTGCAGGAATGTATAGTCAATTAGGACATGGAAGTAATACAAATGAAATTTTACCTCGTCAAGTTATGGAACTTATGGGTAGTAAAGTTACACAGGTATGTTATTATATTTTATAATTTGGTTATTGATATTTCGGTATGTCATGTATATATTAACACTAGTAAATGTTTTAATTTAAGATCTCATGTGGCAAAAAACACACTATAGCATTAGTATCATCAGAAGGTAAGGTTTATACTTGGGGTTTAGGTGGTGCAGGACAATTAGGTAATCGTTCTAGCAGAAGTGCATCAACTCCACAAGTAGTACATGGCCCATGGATTACACAGAATGATTCTTCAATGATGGATCTTGATAAACAATTCAGTTCTTGTGCAACTAAATATATTGTTAAAAATATTTTTACTGGTGGAGATCATTGTTTTGCCATAGTAGTTCCAAGGAATGTAAGTATTTTATGGTAATTTTGAGGCTTTCACAGCCCGGTTCTATACAATTAGTATTGTTTGCGACTTTCGGGTGTAAACTGTGTCCAGGAAGATAAGGCTCCCAACGTTTCGCTAGCATTGCAGCTAGCTTCATCAGTTAAAGAAACGTTAGGAGACTTATCTTCTTGGACACAGCTTACACCCGAAAGCCTCAAACAATACTAATTGTATTTTATGGTAATCTTATATATGCATATATTTACATAAATAAGTATTTAATTATTTTCAGGATAATATAGTATCAGATAATTCTAGAATATTACATAAATCTTCTCAAATTCTTACAATAACAGAAGAACAATTAATAGCATGTCAACGAGTTCCACCAGGCTCACCTGTTGATCATGAACTTATGACGTGAGTAGAAAAGTTAGTAACTAAGGTTGTTTTAGACATGCATAGTATAAAACATTTTATATTGTCTATAAAAGTGTTCCATGACATGTGATACCCACATCAAAAATGGCTATAGCACTTAAAAATAATAATCAAGGTTCATATAAATATATGGTTAATTTGACCTTTGTTACGATGTACAACTACTTTTGTGTTAAGTAAACCTGTGTTTGATTACTTTGACAAGAAATGATCATAACGATTATCTTATACTTTAACAAATACCTATAGATGTTTCGTCATTAATCTTGAAGACACTTTCTATAATTCTGTCTTTCTTCTCTTTTAATTTGCTGAACCTTACTTAATTTTATAACGAAGTGTTTCAACATTTTCAATAAATATTTTGTAAAAAAAATTGTTAATATTTCCAGATATAAAAATCCAATATATTTATATCTGTTCTATTAGATTTAATCTATACTAATCTAATTTTAACGTTAATCTAACTTAATTCATTTATTTAAAATTTTTTGTTCAGAAATTGTCTTGCAGACACATAATATTTTTATTGAAAGATGTATAAAACTAAGATGTATAAAAAGTTATAGTATTATTTACACAATAGAGGAAATATCTTATGTATAAGATATCGACCACTATTTATAAATAGTTCAACGGAAACAGTATTATTTACTTCTTTTGTTGAAAGAATTGTTACAGCGTAAAAAATAAACAATTGATCAAAATACTCTAATGTAGGTTGCACATATATTGTACACTTTCTAAGTTTTTCTTTAAATAATAACGATATATTTGTGTAATTTTTTCTTTTTATATGTTTAATTGGTAGTAAAATTTATACAGTTTTATAATGTACGCTTTTATAGATATATAGAGACGGTATTTAGAAATCAAGCTTGCGTAACCGGATCGTTTTTATTTAATAATGATGAGCACTATGGATGTTCAAGTAAGCATCATGGGGTGAATCTTGACCAAGCAAGTAGATTATTTGGAATTATTAGAGAACTGGATAACAGCACGATTCAAGAACTGGTATATGAGAAAAATATATTTTTAAAAGTTTAAATGTCATCCAACATAAAATTAGAACAAATGTATTATTATTCTTTTTCCAGATATTTACTTGTATATCAGACAGTTTGGTTCCTTCCTTTGTTAACTTACCATCTAAAGTAATTTGTTTGGAACCCTTAAGAATCTATGTAATATTACCTTTATATCATGGTTTTGCAAATCCCCTTAATTGTAATTTACTGCATAAGCCATTCTGCAAAGCTGTTTTAGCATTGAAACCAGAGGTTCTTGAAATTGTAACAAACTGGTGGCTTAAAGCACCATCTCATTATTTTGAGAGATTAGTTAGAGTTCATAAGTCAGTTGTTCTGCATTATGTTAAACAATCCAAACCAAACAAGGTAATAACATAAATTACTTTATTAATGAAAGTAAATTATGTGTTTATAATGTTATATGTTTTTAATATTTTTATAGGGTGTATTATGGGATGTGACTCTGCAAGTTGTGTTGGATTTTTTACACTTACTAAATAAATTGAACAATGAAGGTGATGAAGGCAATAAAGTACCTTATTCTACATTTCATCTGCCAGAATTAGTAGAATTTATAAATATAATAAGCGATTACATAAAATGGATTTCTGAAAAAGAATCTTCTTCTGTATGTTACGTTTATAATAAATTTTTAATTTATCAAATCATAGTATTGTAAATCTACTAAATCTATTTATATGACTGAATTTTTTTCGGTATCAGAAGGTGTTCTGCCATTATCCTTTTCTTCTCGATGCTCAAGCTAAAATTAAACTGCTTGAAACAGATCAAGCTATTCAGGTAAAAAATGCACCTGTATTAGAAATGTGTTTTTCATACTATTATTTTTTATACTACTCTTATTCGTTCATGTTAGATGCATGAGGCGGCAACTCAAGCTGTAATAAATCAAATGTTCTTTGATCCATCTTCTGCTGGTTCACGAGTTCATAATCAATTTGTGATGTTAAATGTATCGCGGGAAAATATAGTTGCAGATACTTTGCTGGAATTATCACGATACAATTCTAGTGATTTGAAAAAGCCTCTCCGAGTGAGTATTACGATTTCACTTCAAAAATTTTTCTTGTAAAACATAATTGGTGAAGTTATTTTACAAAGGTAAAATTTCACGGTGAAGAAGCAGAAGATGCAGGAGGGGTTAAGAAGGAATTTTTCATGTTGTTATTGAAAGAAATACTTGATCCCAAGTATGGCATGTTTAAACAGTATGAAGAAACTAGAATTCTTTGGTTTAGTGAAGATTCACTTGAAGATGAAAACGTGTATTTTCTAATTGGACTTCTTTGTGGACTTGTTATTTATAATTTTATTATTATAGACTTACCATTTCCATTAGCTCTGTATAAAAAATTATTACATGAACCAGTTGGTCTAATTGACATCAAAGAAATGTCACCAATACTAGCCAAGTATGTTATATTATCATTTATTTTTATATTTTTTCTTTTTTTTATAAAAAAAAATTATACTTTCAATTACACTTTAAAAAACTTAAATGTTTAGGAGTATGCAAAATATACTTGATTATGAAGAACCAGATTTTGAAGAAGTTTTTGCTTTAAACTTTGAAGTGGTTAGAGATGCATTTGGTGAAAAGAGGATATATGAACTTATACCAGGTGGAAGTAAAGTTCCTGTTACATTAAATAATAAGTATGTATATATCTCCTCATCTTCCATTTAAACATTTTCATTTTTAATTTTACATTTGAACAAAATTACCTATAGGAGACAGTTTGTTGATTTATACGTGGATTATACGTTAAATAAATCAGTAGAACTTCATTTTCAATCATTTTATAAAGGCTTTCACAAAGTTTGCGGTGGTCGAGTGTTAGAATTATTTCATAGTTACGAACTTATGGCAGTAGTGGTAGGAAATGAAGATTATGATTGGGAAGAGTTACAAAAAAATGCATCGTATAAAGAAGGATATACAAAAAATGACCCTACTATTATACTATTTTGGCAAGTGTTTCGTGAACTTACATTAGAAGAAAAGAAAAAATTCCTACTATTTTTAACTGGAAGTGATAGAATACCTATAGAAGGCATGAAGGCGATCAAGGTAAACCATTTAAATTCTATATATTAGATACGGTTTTATAATGTTTTAATATTATGCAATTTCAGATTACAATACAACCAGTGATGGATGAACGCTTATTACCTGTTGCTCATACATGTTTTAATTTACTTGATCTCCCACGATATCAAACACGAGAAAGGCTACGATATAAGTTGCTACAAGCTATCCAGCAAACTCATGGCTTTTCATTAGTGTAATTTTACTACTTTAATATTACATCACGTGCATAATACTCTATCAGTTTTTAATCTAAATTAAATTAAAATACATCAATAAATTAAAATCAAATCAATCTGTATTTTTTAGAGGCTTTATATCCGACTGTTAAATACAATACAGAAATATTATATTATGATTAGTATATTTTTCTACAGTTTATTTAATTACTATTATCTAGTTGAATGTTGAAAGTGTATATATGCAATTCGTGGATTGATATTCGATGCTTTACATTGTGTGCAGGAATTAATATATTTAAAATATTAACACTGGTTTAGGGTACAGTACATGTAAAAATTTTATTATGCACGTTATTTTGCTAAAATATTATTTTAAAAAATGCAATTTAAACACTTTTCTAAATTAAAATTTTATATATTAATAATTTACTTTAAATACAATAATTTTTAAAATTGCTATAGAATTGCTAAGGAATGTTTAAATTTCAAAAAGGAAATAAACTCAGGAAACTTGTTAATAAATAAATTGTAATGAAAGGTAATATTGTTTAATAGATTAGTGTTTTAATAACTAAAGATATGTTTAAATTTCTTTCATGCATTAATTCTTTAACAAAGAATTCCAAAGAACATGCAGAACACGCTGAATATATATGTTGAATGTTCATTTAAATTGTTAAAAAATATGCTACAGATTGAAAGTTAGCATTTATTTAAATAATTTATTGTTTCGCCTCCTAAAAGTAAAATATTGCGTGAAAATGTGATTTATTCTAAACTGGAATATTGATCCATATGTCGTATAAAATAATCTATATACTATTGATACATGAATCTATTTGCGCGATTATTTATAAAGCAAATTGTTGTATCTAAATTCTATACTGAAATAAATGTTTTTAAAAGAATAAAAATTATATTCGATTTGTAAATATCTTTTATTTATACACATCAATATATTACATTATTAAAAAGTTTCATTAATCATTTAATGGACACATAGTCCATCTTTTTAAACTTTTTCAAAAATAACATCTTAATCCTAAAAATATTTGGTATATTGTTCGATTTTATTCGATCATCGATTTTCGTTATTCGGTAGGCAATCTACGTTAATTTTCATTCTTCACTTCAATATTTCACCGAAGCCCAGTTCATTTAATTTTAATCATTTTTCCACTAGACAATGATTTTTCTGTCAAAAGCATTAGTTTTTATTTATGTGTCAATGTTTAGCGCTAAATAAAAATGAAAAAGAACCACGATAAACGTTTTTAAAGCTATACTACTGTTCAACTTTTTACGCACAAATGAGAGTCGTGGCGATAAAAAGCAATTGTTCGATCAGTCTCAGTATGTACAAGCTATGTTGAAATTCGAAATTCGGATAGAAAATATTTCAAGAACCTCAAAAACTGTTTTATGTATCTCGCTGAAGCATATTGCCAATTTAGGCTAAGAACTGGAAGAGCGAAACACGTATTTTATTATACGCGTACAGTTCTGAGCCCTATCTAGAAAATAACATTTTAACTGATATACGTTAATTAAATTCATTCGAATAATTTGCATGGTTCATTTTCTTCTTTTCAATGCACAAATTTCGAAATCCAACGAAAATGGTCCTGAGTGATTTCTTCTTTTTTTTTTTTTTAATTTTAACGAATTTCTACAGTGTTTAATCTTTAAACAAGGAACAGAATATATATATTACATTTCTTATAAATATCGTGAAAATCAACCTCAGGACGATGTTATACAGAAAGTAAATAATTTTAGAATAGGATTTGCTAATGTTGATAGGCAGGGGTGAAATATTGAGTGCCTGGTGGAGCTCGGTATCCTGGGTACGTATTGTTTAAAGCGTGTTGAGCAAAAAATCCGCTGTAGTCCTTGTGTACTCTACGAGGCCTAACGGCAGGACCTTTCGCTAATTCCATTCTGGCCCTGTTTTCAGCTTCCGTTTGAGCTTTCACCGACGGTGGCGGCCACTTCAGGTCTCCTCTCATATTTCCGCTTACTGGGGCCTTTGTCGCGGCAGGTTGTGCTTGATAAACTGGCGCTGGTGCCTAAAATAATATTTACAGCCTCATGAAATCAACAATATTTGATACTGTGCCTAAAATAATATTTATAGCCTTATGAATATAATAATATAACAATATTTATAGCCTTGTAAATATAATAACCTTATGAACTTTACTAAACATTTTACTTAAACAAAGTAGTTTTTCTATACTGCGAAACCAACAAAATTACAAGAGACAAATTAGGTTTATACTTTGAAAAGAGACAGTGTGACGGTTTCCACTTAGTTTTAACCGTTTGCGGACGCGTATCGGCATATAGCCGCTCATGCGTATTTATCGTTTTTATACAATAAGGCCTGTAAGTCCATAGTAAAATATAGAGCCAGAATACATCCTATGGAAATGAGAAAGAGATCCAGAAATTCTCAGAATCTAAAGTTTATTTCCCTTTAAATTTTATAAAAATTTGATTACGAATACCTTAGCGTGCTTTTCTTTCTGTGCCATCAATCTTTCACTAAAGCCAACACAGTGTCTATGTCACATAAAAATTTATCTTTGCGTTTACAATTTTTACATACATATATAAGAATTTTATATTTTTATATATACGATATCTAAAACATCTGAATATTATTGCAACACCTGTTCGACAAAACAATCAAATGTACTAACCTGGCAAAACACATTTTCTATATGTAATCAAATTTTTGGTTTTTATAATACATACATCAAACAAGTATTTACTTTTGGCAAAATGCGTCGATAGCCCTATGCCGTAGCGACATTCATTCTACAGGCATTTCCGTCCACAAAGGGTTAAATCTCTTATTCATCTGAATCAGCTTAATTTTATGTTTATGATATAGATAAAGAAAAAGAAGTTTTCCCCTCACTTTTTATTTTAGAATATAAAATTCACTTTTTGATTTATTATGTACTTTCTTATGTTTCTATGCGTTAAAAAAAAGTTAATATATCGTCTACAATTATTTGGATGTTTGTAGCATTTAAGCAATTTCACCAATTTGTCCATACATGTGTTAAAGAAAGTAAAGAAAAAAAATTATTTCAATATATTGTACAATCTGTACATTGTATATTGTTCTTGTTTATTCTAATACAAGTATATACTAAATTGTCAAAGTTATGATAGTAATAATAAACTAATGAAAACCAATATAAAGTATTTTCATTAATAAAAGGTGTTTCTGTTTAGCATATTTTAGTAGATTATTAATGTAATCGTTGCGAAACTACTTTTTTTCTTTAAAAATCTGTCAATAGTGTCAGTACTTTATACAAGTTTCACGTATAATTCATGTATTTTATAAAACGATCAAAATATTCGAAACATTTATCCTAATAAATTTAGCAGACTATATATCTCGTAAGCGATAATTATAACGCAGAAATTTGATACTGTAAACTTCGTAAACGATTTCGTAAAAATTATGAGAATAGCACATATTTCAGGATTGAACTCATGCCAGACGTTTTGTATTATTTCATGTGGATAGTTCAGCAAATTATTGTGCTATACGAACCGCGAATCTAATATAAGTAACATGCGTAGGTGGTACATCCAGTTTTATTTCGTTCTTTTTCTTTTTTTCACCTGCTGGTTTATATTGTTTGCAACATTAAATGTTCTATCGACACGTGTAAAAACTTTATTCAAGATTTATTATAGAAATACCGATACTGTAAGAGTTTTTCAAAAACAGTTTGTTCAAAATCAAGTTAGGTATCTTCCTATTTTTATATATATAAAGAATAAAATCACTTGGAAAATAATTTCTGGAGTAAACATTTTATAATACACCACTATAAGTATAGATTTATGCAATTAAAAATATCTTTTGTATAGTGTAATATAGTTTCGAATAATTTTTCGAAAACTGTTTATTTTTATAGATTCCGAGATAGCACACAATATCTTAGAGGACCTACTTTACGTCTATTTTTTATCTGATCGTTTAGCAACTTAATTCCGACACGTTGAAGACATAAGTAAGTATACGTAAAAACTACTTTTTAAAAATATTTTTAAAACGTTTTAAAACTTAACCCAAATGTTAGCGCGCATTGCTTCGCAACGTCGCCGCATGGTGTAGTAACATATCCTATAGATTATAAGTGACATATAATTGTTTAATATCCACATATAATACAATGTGTCTGCATAATATAAAAATATTTTAACATAAATATTATATAAATATAACTTTTCAATGGTTACAAGTAAACACAACGTGATGGACAGATATTTAAAACGCATAGTATGCAATAACGATAGAAATAAGATTAATCGCAATGAAATAAACAAAAGAAATTTCTAAGTGTAATTTTATTTTGAAAACCATTTACCCCTTTCCAGAAAAAAGACATATATTAATAACTAAGATAAATACATTAAACATAATCTGTACCTACAGACATCTTAATAATGTATTTTTCAAAGAGCTATATCTAAGCTAACTTAGACTCGATGAAAACGTTTTAAATACATCTTGATTTGTAATATTGGACGTCGTTCAAACGTCTTGTAGACATTTTTAAGAGATTCTGAATGTCTTTTAGACATTCACAAAGTATCTGTGTGCTATCTGGATTGAGTTAATAGAAAAAAAAAACTTTGAAGTTAACTTCTTGCCGTACAATTTTTTAGTTGCTACTTACATTAATCTCAAATATTCATTGTTCTAATGAATATTTCGGCGTTAAACAAAAATAAATACAGATGTTATATACGATTTTCATTTGGTGATCATGAGTCTGAAATTCTGAAGTTAGAGAAAAAACTGAAGTTAGGGCAAAACTACAAATTTGATAAATGTACAATAATTCCTTTGTCGGACATTGATAATACTCTGCACCATGAGTGCTGCGCGTCGTTGTACGGCAAGGTGTTAAAATGAGATAGAAAAGAGAATAGACTAATTCTGTACTTTTAACACTTTACCTACCGGAAGCCTATTAATCGGCTTTTTGCTATCAACTTTTATCGAGCTAGGCAGTTTATTAATCGGTTTCTTACTACCACAAATTAATGAATTACCATGTAATAAGAAAAAGTGAACGATATATAGTAAACCCTCTCACGAGTTCTGATTGAAAATTTTTAGAGTTGTAAGAATAAGCGCGATAGCAAAAACCGAGCCTGTATTGAATAGAATAAGCCGGTCGATAAACTGTTAACTTGTTTCACTATTACGGAAAGCTAGTAATATTTTCATTAATTAAACCTGAGAGATTGGTGGCTCCGGGCGCAGTGTGATCGTGGATGGCGGTGCTTCGTACGTAACAGCAGAAGCTTGATTTTGTGACGGTCGTGACGAATTATAATCTTGGGGATGTTGCTGTAATTAACAGTGCAATTAGATTAATCTTATCAATTGTATAAAATACATAACAGATCTTTGAACGCATTGCGTATCCGTAGAAGACACATCTTCGAAATTAACAGCCGTTGACTACACACTCGTTTCCAGAACAGAGGAGAGAGAGGTACCCAGAAAACACACAAGGGCTACAATAATTTCCTTGTTATATCATGCGCCTTCCCCTGCGGAGCGATCCCACCTGTTGAACTTTTCAATTGTACATAGGTGTCGACTTGAAATTATTAATTGTACATTATTAATTGTATTAGTCAAAACTTCAATTAATTATATGTATACATTTGATCTTGCATTTTTAATTTTCCCAAACATAGTTAGTTAATTTCTACAATTAATTGAAATAATTTTGTTAAAAGGGAAAAAAAGAAAAAGACTAGTTTTTTACGAAAGGAGTGTGTTAACCCATCCATAAAAGGTTATTGTTTGTATTATCATTTATGTCTATTATTGATAATATTTATTACATATTTGAATACTAGCATGTATAAATGCATCAATATAAAATAATATGATAATATGATGCCTTCAGTTTTAAGAATATTGCAGAAAAATAGCCAAATATATTCATGAAAATCTCAAATCTCTAAAATTACAAGCGTGAATGATTTGAAAATTATAACTTAAAAATATTATCGAAGATTTGTCAAATTTGAGTGTTTCATAGGTGAAAGTATTATATGTACAATCAGACAGATAATAATTTTACAAGCAGGTAAAAAGCCTATACGAAGTTTTGTTTTTGAAAAGAACGAACTTTAAGTATTCGAAAGCTCTTAGAAAGGTTGCCTTTTTTATTACACCAGAATAGTACATGGGTTATTTGAAAAATTCACGGAACGGAATGGAAAAACAGCTTACACATATCGTTTTAAAATTATTTTGATTTTTTTATATAATATACTTGGACCAGTGATATGTCAAAATTATTATACCATCGCGAAACTCCGATTCGTTAATACTTGTGAAACATTCACCTACAATTTTCTCGTTTAACGAGATTTTCTTTTGGACACGTGAACTTTACTCACGAATACTTTCTAAAAAAGGAAACGAGACCTGCAATCTGTAACTCGTGCAACCAGACACTCACTATATGTTTCTTTGAATAATAGAAATTTCATATAGATGATACAGACGATCTGCAAAGATTGTCCAATGTTAATTTCATCGTTTCATCTCTGAGAAGGGAATTAGTTATGAAGATTACGAATCTGAAAAAATCTAAACATCAACATCTAAGAATAGACTCGTTGATCGAACATCCTTCTGTAGACTTCGACGGGCTAGTTAATGAATTTACTGATAGTTGTTTAGCATTTCATTAACATTACTTCCGGTGCTAAATGCTCGATACTTTCTTTTAATTTTTACATATGCGTATCGAAGAAATCGGTAATGAATGTCTCTTTGTGCACCGATCGACCAAATAACCTTGTACTTTTCGATTTACTTACTATATGAGTGTTAAAAATACAAAACCCAAAGACTTAATCGTTTAAGTACCACGGACCTTTGCAAAAATTCAGTCGAAGAATGCCAAGCGGCGCAAACACGCTTCTTTCGTCTTATCTTTCCTTTTCTCGTTTACGTTACTTCGAATTTTTAATAAATGAGAAACTTCTTTTTAACAACAGCTTGAAGCTTACAAAAACATTAATTTAGTAGAATCTCAATAAATTGTATCAGTAAAGACACGCATTAACAAAGTTCGAACGTGTAGTTAGTTCAATTCTACACAAGAGAAGTGCGATCGCGCCGCTTGGCATTCAAACTAAAAGTATAACCTGAATCCAGACACCACCCTGACATCACAAAACCACATCAAAGACACCCTTAACTATCTTAAGGAAACCCATTTCTACCACGAAATTTAATAAATTAAGGAAAACAGTCTTACTTTGGCTAATGATGTCTGCGATATTAAACCAAAATTAGAAAAAAACAAGAGAAGTATTCCTTTCCACCAAGGAATATTTTCCATCGTAGAAATTGTAGATGGAACTAAAATACAGGTAAATCTACCAAATAAAGTGGATGTGATAAATTGTACTTTAATTTACTTATATAGGGATGTGCATTCGAATTCGCATATGATCAATTGTTACAGGTAATTCTGAGATGTAGAACGCGAAAACATGTTTATTAAAATAACTGTATACGAAATATTGATGATGCAATGTGCTTTAATTAATCATATGATAAATGAAAATCTCTGATAAATTATAAATTTCAGAACTTTTATTGCTACACCTTTTAACACTTTGACGTCCGCACGTGCGATAGAAAATCTTTCGTCTGCCGCCGGTATGTCTCGCGTAGATTCTAATATTTATTACCGGCCTTTTTCGCACGATCGTTCATATTTTAATTACACTCTATCTTATTAGGGCATGAAAATTTTAATAATTCTTACTTGATCCTGTCACCCAATTTACACGAAATTTCGAGGATCTGTGTAAATATGTAGATGTAAGCTTTTTTATTACAATAGAAATATTGCTATGCGACACCAACGTGGTGTCTCCAGCATTTCTTCGATAGCTTTGCATGCGGCACCAACGTGGTGTCACCGAACGGCATAGTATTAATTCATTCCAAGAACTTCTTAAATGACCCACGAGGTGTTAATATCGTCACAGTTTCTCAATTTAACATTATAGGAGGATTTAAGAAATTTCTATATCTTAAATAAATTATTATGTCTAATAATTCTGTATCTAGAAAAGTATATAGAAAATATAGGGTCTTCCAATAAGAGCGATAGAACTTTGTATTGAAATGAAACGAAAAGTATGGAAGATAATCTAATACTTACTGCTTTATTTTAAAGTATATCCGATAGCATTATACATAAAATTCAATATCATATAATTTACCACCACGATTTTAATATTATTTTACTACTATCATTTGATCGCATTTCAAGAGCAATTTGTAAAATTACCCACGAAGTTTTAATATCATCACAGTTTCCCAATCTAATGTTAGAGAAGAATACCAATTTATACTGTTAAAAACAAAACTTCGTGCAAGAATATCTTCTTTCACATATAATTTAATACTCTCATCTTCCCTTTAAAGAAAGCACCCTATGTATCACTATATACAAGTCGACACCTATGTTTCAACCACTTACCTGAGGAATATGATTTTGCTGTTGTTGTTGTTGAGTGGGCCAAGCCTGTTGAGGCGGCTGATGCAAAATCGGAGAAGTTGCTGGTGGTGTTACCGGTCGCCAGCCTTTTGGTACCGGTTGGTGTTGAAAGTGTGACGGTTGTCGTAGTGTTCCACCAGGGCTAACCGGTGATGGGGATGACGACGGCACACCACTCTGAGTCGACGAACGAGCAATCGACGGGAGTTGAGGTGATGAACCTGATGAAGGACTGCTCTGGTACGAGGCGAGATCACCGATTCCACGGGTCTTTCGAAGGGAAAACAGAGGCTTTTTGTACGTATTGACGTTTTTGAACGGTGAAATTTTGGTCAGCTGCCGATTTGATCATCCTTTTCGAAATTTTCGTGACGCGATATTCGAACCATACATATGTTTCTTTGAAGAAATCGTCTCGGTATATCCGCCTCGACAGCCACAATGGTGTAGTCAACCGCGTCGTCGAATATGTATTTACATTATATACATATGTACATTATTTGCGAATATACTACCATGTGAATACACCTACCAACCCCGATTTACGTGGAAAATTGGTTCCTCAGAATACTGTGTAAATTGAAATCATGGTTTTCTGTATGAAATACCGTGTAAATCGAAATCATGGCTTTTTGTATGAAATGCCGTGCAAATCTAAAGAAAAACCAGAATGCGCATAATTTAGTCAATTATTTAATTAAATTCATTTACAGTGGGACTCCATTTATCTGAACTGTTCGGGGGATAAGACGATTCGGATAAATGGATCGTTTGGATAATAGGATTTCACTAACTCTCCGCTCCACTAACATTTCTTCGTTCATATAATAAGAGCTGATGTTCATATAATTGGATTTATATTCACTTATTTGAATGCATAGACGGTGGGGCAATAAATTTGATCGTCCGATTTCTTTGGTTTTTTTTTTTACCATTTTCTTCACTCTTTTAAAATTCTTTAACGTACTTAAGGGACAGCATATGTATGTACATATGCACTTCATAGGAATAGTAATTTGCAAATATTTTGAAAAATAAATAGTATATTGGAGGATTTCATAATTATAAGTTCTTTCACGTTGTTAAGACACTGTAAATTTGTCATATTTGATTCCGGTTGTGCCTCTAGCCATATTGTTACGATATTTACACTTTTCAACGAATCACAACTGGTAACTTCTCCCCACTTTCTTCGCTAATTTTTTTGTCTGACGGTATACTCTCGTCGTATTACTATCCCGTAACCTTGAATGTCATTATCATTAAAAATTTGAAAGCCATTTTCGTATTTATCATTCTTGAGCCACCGTGTTGTATCTTTAACATTGCAATCTGTACAGTATGGCATGCGTTGTACAACTTCGTGCATTTTTAATATTTCATTTTCCTCACAGTTTAACGACGAATTTACATTCGTAATTTTTTCAGTATAAAGAAGCTGTTTTCAAAAATTGTGTAAATTGTCTTCCGTGATGTCATTCCACGCTTCTGATACATTATAACCGCAGTCCTTTAATGTTAATTTTTTTACAAATGATACTGTTCTTTTGTTATCTTCATTTAATGTTAGCATACGCCTAAGAAGGCTTTTCTGATCAAGTTTTTTGATTTTTTTCTATTGCACCTTGATCCATCGCTTATAATATAGACGTTACGTTAGGAGGCAAAAAGACAATTCGAAACATTTCATTTGACATTGAAAGAACATCTTTCAGCACATGTACTGGTGGATTATCCAATATTAGTAAAACTTTTTCGTTTTGTCCTTTATCCTGATATAATCTCACATTGGAAATAAAATGCGAAAAATACCATTCGTTACATATTTTTAGATCCATCTAGCCATTGTTTTGTCTTTTGTAAACTAATGAGAGATTGAAAACGTGCTTAAAGCATCTCGGTTGCTGTGGTTTTCCAATCATAAGTAGTGGAAGCTTGTGCAATCCATTAACATTCGAACAAAATATCATTGTTACTCTGTCCTTCGAAATTTTGTAGCCAGGAGCAGCAATCTCTGTACCTGAGGCAAGTGTTTTTCTCGGCAGAAATCTCCAGTACAATCCAGATTCGTCAGCGTTATATATACAATCCTCTGAATAATTCTCCTCCGTTATAAGATCTGGAATATACGTTTTGAAATGTTCCACACTTTTAATGTTTGCTGATAACTTTTCGCCCTGAATATTTAATAACCGTATTCCATGTGCTTTATTAAAATTTCGTAGCCACTCGTTGCTTACTCTAAAATTAGGGTTTCCACACATTTTTTAATTAAATTTCAACGCCTTTTCACATAAAATTGGTCTATTAATAGGCATACCTATGACACTTTGTTGCAGGAACTATAAATATATTGAATTTTTTAAATTATTATTTTCGATCGTTGAGATAACTTTCTTGTTTTTAATATAATTTGCATTCACTATAGTTTTCGCGCGATATTTTAATATTATCTCTTCATTGTTTTTTATGGTATTTATTGTGGATTTTCCAATATTATATTCTCGCGGCAAAGAAACTGTGGTTTCACCATTTTTTAATCGTTTAAGAATTTCTACTTTATCATCAATGTTACGTGCTATTCTTTTTCTCTTCTTCTCCAAATTTTAAGAGGACATTGTAGTTACTTAAATAGTACATTTGACATATAGTTATATGTTATAAGGCATATATGATATTGCACGATGTAAAGGATTGTTAGACAGATATCAAAGACTATTACTTAAAGACTGAAACATTGTTGAAGGGAGATATCTTGCTTTTTAAGTACTGTGAGTTCGGATAAACGGTATACCGCACGCAGTTAGTTCGCATAATAGCTCAACAATGAGTTCGGTAAAAATCAGGCATTCTCACGATGTTGGTTTGGAAAAATGAAGCTTAGATAAATAGAGTCCCACTGTATTTCAACGTAAAATAAAAATGAAATAAGTTAAATATTAAATCAGTTTCTTTTTTCTTTTTTTTTTTCTTTTGTAACAATGAATCTTGCCTTTTTAACCCTTTGCAGGCGGAACGGTTCAAAGCTGAGCACGCTGTAGAGCTTCAATACTTCCTTATTACCAACTGTCATTTGTCCTACGCATGTGCGTGTGTTTTGGGCCTGTTAGTTGTTTTCGCGGACAACATATTTATTTCTCTCGGCTCTATAAGTTGTTTTCTCTAAATGCATATAGGCGTTCATCGTCTGAATCTTTGGTTTACATTGAACGCATATATGTACATTCAGCCGTAAAAATATTGATCCACCTAACGTATTCGATGTACATAGAGGAAATTGTAGGAAAATACGAATATAATTTTTAAATTAGAAATACTGAAATAAACCTTTACAGATGAAACAAAAATTTGTATTTTTGATGCCTCTGCCAGAAAAGTATGAAGGAAACCAAATACATGCACAGTGAAAAGAAAATTTACCACCCACGGTAAAGAACGGAAGAGCATCATTAATGGTGTGGGGGTGCATGTCAATAACTGCGATTGGTAATCTTCATATTATGGGAAATGTTATAGATCGCTAGGTGTACTTGAATATTTTAAAAGAACATTTACAACCAAGTGCTGAAAAACTAAGCATAGGGAATAGTTTTATGTTCCAATAAGACAACTATCCGAAGTATACTGCTCACATAGTCAAAGAATGAATTATTTGCAAACATCACCCCCGTCACCAAATATAAACCTGGTAGAACATTTGTGGGCAAAAATTAGAAAAAAAAAAAAAATACGGCAAATGCCTCCTAAAAATGAGGAAGAACTAAATGAGCGATTCAAAAAAGAATGACAAAGAATATCCCCAGATTTGACAGAAAAATGAGCTAAATCAATGTCTAAATGGCTTAAGGCTATAATTAGATCCAAGAGATATCCTACTAATTGTAAGTATTAAGTTTGTAATTTTAAGTAATTAAGTTTAAATTTAATGCAATTATAATTAGGAAAACTATATATGGACGTATACTTTCGCGGTCTCATTTCCTGGTATATATATTATAATATATCATTAAATTTCTCTTTCTTGTGCAATAATTATTAATTTTTGCGAGTGTTATATCGTTGCATATTAATAAAAGTTTATTTTTCTATTTTTAATTTAAAAATTATATTTGTATTTTCCTTCAATTCCCTTTATGTATATCGAATACGTTAAGTGGACGAATATTTTTGCGACTAACTGTATGCGTCGATCGTCCGCGAAGGGTTAATAATTACTTACGTTGCTTTTCTATCAATGTTTCTTCGCAATCCAGAGTCTCCAACATTGTGTACAAAACAAAGGGGAAATTCCCTTTTTTAGGTTTAATGCCAATATTAATAAATAACTGTATAAATATATGCGCAGCATAAATTTTGGTTTTTAACAATTTTTAATTTTTGTAAATCCATTATTTCGAAAACTGTGTAAATCGGGGAAAAGGTGTATATCGTGCACGTAACAATTGACTAAAGACGGTATAACAACAAGCACGGAAGAAACAGAGAACATTCGTTAAGAAAAGGAAGAAAGACGTATAAAAGGGTCAGATGCATAGGTACAAAAATAAAGACAAAAATCACATATAACACGGTAAACAAAAAAAAGTGCAGGAGTTTTCTATCACTCTTTCTATGTAAATGTTTGTAATGTCATTGAAATTGTCCCGTACTAAAGTATTTAGCATGTAGAGAATTCTATAACTCACAATTAAAAATATCGCTAACGTGTTATTGAGCTCTATCCGTTCCATTGAATCTCATTAAGTGTACGTTTTGACAAAGATCTTACAAATCACGAAATTTACCTTCGCCTGTACAGGTCCCTGTTCCACGAAGTCGAAGTCTTGATCTTCTGGGGGCGGAGGCCAAGCTACGCGCTTAAGACCTGTAAATAATTCGAATGACAATTGTAAATTTTACTTATCTACGATATCAATGGGAAGTTACAATTAAAACGACGTATACGGTTAATTGTAACTTTAGTTATTGTGTTGCACGCAATAGAAAAATACTGCAAGATGAGAAATGTGTACTTCTATTTATATTTCAGCTAGGAAGAAATCAGTATATTTAGATTTCAAAAACAAATGTTTCATGAAGAAGATTTCTGTAATTTGTGCAATCTTGAGAAATCAATTATTAGAGTTATACTTCACATTCAGATAGATTTACATATTATACAATGGAGATACTTTATTAAAATTCTTTTTAGAATTATATATGTGTATCCAAAATTTAAATACAGTGGAACCTCGATTATCCGTAGTCACGATTAACCAAGGTCATGATTATTCGGATCTTGATTATCCGGTGTAAAAGTCACACACATAGAAATTAACGATTGTTAATGCTACATATTTTATCACATCAAAATATTATATCTATACTGAAATCAGTGAACATTAAAAAATTTACATGTGTCGGATCAAGTTCAGCAGAATACCATTGTAAAATCGAGGTTTAGCCTGTGGAAAATTTATCTATTTCAGACATACAGGATCAACAATCCGAAACATCAGACACAACACAGAAAGACATTTTACAACTTATCCATGGTGAGGAAGGATGCGAAGATGTAAACAAACAGTGTAGTTTATTGCTATACTATTACATCGTTATACTATTACACTATTACCAGTCAATTCTTTTATATTATTTTTTCAAGACGTGTAATTGTAATCTTTTTTTTTCTCATAAACACAGAAAAATCATTATAGAGGATTAAAATTTATAACTGGTGCTTTTAAAACTAAACAAATTAAAAAAATTATTATTAAAATAATAATCGAAAATATTATTAGGAAGCAAGATAACAATTTCTTTAATCTAATTAACTGGAGATGATGACAAGTTAACCCTCTATAGCTTTTTTTTTGTGTCTATGAGAAGAAAAAATTATAGTTGCTTACAATTTTACATCTTGAAAAATATTGAAAAACATGAATTAATGATTAATATAAAGAAATTGACTGCTAATTATATAACAATACAACGATACAATAATATAGCAATAAACAAATAAAATGAATATGTAATTTTCAAGTAATAGAAGGTTAAAAAGAATCAATTTGTTGTAACACGAAATAATCAAATTTGCTTTGAATGACACGTATTCTAGATACTTTGTATATAAAAAGCATGAGATTTCAGCTAACTATAAGTGAAAATAATACAACTATAGGAGCCAAACGAAAACTAAACATCTGCGACTTCCGGACCGACAGGCCGGGAGCTCTACGCGTCGATAACCAAAACCGCGCTTTCAATTTTCTCGCTGACATTGTTCCTTTTAATGAGTATGAAGATAATATGGATCCTACGCAATTTTATTGAATAAACTAAATATAAATATATAGCAAGTTTAATCTAAAGTTCTATTTCATATTATATTATACGTGTACATGAAATACGTAAGTTACATTTAGAGTAACGAAGCAAGTATTGCGGTAATTATTAATTGACTAATTGTAAAAATTAATTTTAACAGTTATAAAAACAGTAATATATTTGTTCGTGGTAAAAACCAACTGTACGACGTTAACAAAAGCTTGGTTGCAATGTACACAAGATGACTCAATCGAAATGGATGCGTCATACCGCGCTTTAAGCTATGACGTACATAACATTCGTGTATTTTTGTAACTTTTCTTTTCTTTTTTGTAATTTGTCAAAGTTTCATTATATTTCTGGATACTTCTATAGAATTTAAATATACCTCAGGCAAATTGAAATCCCGTTTTGATAAATGTCAACATAATATGAAAATGTTAACAAGTATGTGCCTAAGTAATTAACATATTCAAATTATAATTATTTCAGAGTAATTTAAAAAAATTGTTTGAATTAAATTTTGCATGATAAATTAGTTTAACGCATTAAACGTACATATCAAATAATGAAATACCGTTTACAGACTAAGTATAAATAAAAATAAGAAAAAATACATACACAACAATTAATTCAGTAAATTTTAATTTATGATATTAATTGATATTAAGGTAATTATAATTTAAACATGTTTTAGTACTTCTGTTATAAATCATTGGAGATATTCAATAGTTTAATAAGTGTCTCTCATTTTGTACAACTAATAATCAAAGTATTGGTGCAAACTAATACACACAGTTACATTAAAAATATTATATATTGTTTAAAATATTAACTTAAATTGCAAATCGTAGATTTGAATTAAATTTTAAATGTTACACTTACGTTAAATTAAATTAGAAATATAAATTTAATTTAACTTCAAAATGAGTGTAATATTCGTTTTACTCGCATTTATGAATATTGTTTCTAATGAAACAGAAATTCGTTCTTACTATTATTTTCCTTTCTCATCTCGTAATGTCTACATTGATCAACATACTAAATTTAAGAAATTTCATCCATGAAATAATAATTTCTACCTTCAACCGAAAGCTAAATTGTTTACAAACTGCATAAATTATTTTTCAATATACTCTTGTTATGAAGTAAGAAATTAATTTAATTTTAACAAGTAAGAAATTTCATGGAACTGAATACGTTTCATCGCATCTCATATTTATTATGATAAACTTGGCTGAGGAAGCTGGATCATGTTCCGTTCCTAATGTTTAATAAAAAGAAACGTGGAAAAGAGTGCTTATTGCGTCAATAAAACGAATGATTATTCACGCTATTTACTATACTGCAGCTTAGTACCGGCCAAGTTTATATTTACGCGATTATTGCTGAAGAATTCTCACAATTCCGGCCTGGCCTTGCTGTATTCTTAGGTTCTTTGGTTTTGGAACCAATTTAAATATTGAACATCCAACGGCGGGACCATGAAAACAAAAATACATTTTTTAGAAATAGAAATAAATTTGTTTGCTGATAAAATCACGTGTATCGACATAAACCTAAATAATATAGAATTCCATCAAGAAATTAGAAAGAATTAGAAGATGCTGATAATGGAACATTCTGGGGTAATAACCACCAATTTTGATAAAATTTTGATATATAATAGATCACAAAAAAAGAATACTCGACACATGTCTTTTTTTTTATCGGCAAACGTTCATATTGAAAGGATGAAAATCATTTGAATCTCTTCGAGATCAAGTGGTAATGTAAATTCACGAAATTTGTATCTTTGAACGACAAATGTAACAGTGTAAACAAATTTGAAGAAAGTCCATTTGTTTAAATAATATATATTACAAATTATAACTTTTTCGTTAATTTTTCTTGTAAAATATATATTCGATTTTCGAGTAAATTTGTATATGTAAATTACCTGCTTGAACATAAAATACGGATAACTTAGAATTTTCATCCCTTCAATATGGGAGTTTGCCGACAAATAAATACATGTGTCACAAAATATTTTCTTGAGATCTACTACAATTCCATCAAAATCGATGATCATTTATCTCTTGAGAGTTTTTATTTTAGTATTCTCTCAGAGTATTATCTCAATTATTTTAGTATTATCTCGTGTCAGCAGAATAATCATAAAATTCTAGAATTGATATTCCACAAAAATAAAAAAAAAACAAACCGGCAAATGTAAAGTGAGTTTAACTGTGTATAATTTTTCAAAAGATGTATTAACCTATTAAATTGCGTTAATACGAATGTAGTTTTGATAATTTTTTACTATCAAATTTATAATGTACAGGACACTTGTATAACTAATTACATTCTTAACAATTTCAACTTCCCAGGTGTTAACATTACAAGAAAAAAGAAGTACTTAAAAAGACTGCAATGTACGCATCTTTAAAAATAAATTTCGAAAAACCTAAGCTTTCATCAATCAGAAATTTGAATTCCACAAAAAAGAGAAATTATACAAATACATGTTCAATAGAAATTGCACAAATTACAGACGGTTTACGACACAATAAATTGTTGACACAATAATAAAATCACGAAAATTGCACCACTAATACGAAATCATGATCTATTAATCATACACACACGTTGGTAATAGATATAGGAAACTTTCGCTCCCAGTAAATAGGGGAAAGATATTCTTCTCTGTAATGCGTACCGTTATCTCCCGGAACTTAGTACCAGAAGTCACTTAGTTACTTCGAGAAGAAGGAAACGACATTGCCAAAACGGATACTCGCCAACAACTGACGCTACCCTGAAGTCACCTGTACGTTTTCGCTATGGTAGATCGTTCTAGTCACCGATTTTAGAGCTTCTCTGGTAACTGGCCAATAAGTGGGGGATTTTACTGACAGGTGAAAAGTTACGAATTTGGGAAGAACCGTCGTTCAAAGAATCATACAACATATTCTATTAATTTCTGTCCACGTAAATGTTTCAACTGGTATTTGTAAACAAAATAAAAGATATGTAATAGATAGGGATAGTTTGTCACGTTAACACCTGTGTTCTCTATATATACACACATACACATACACACTTGAGAAAAAGTCCTTAATTCTACGTGATTTTAAATCATACAGAGGCAAGCGAAATTATATCCATTGTATGTTACTAATAATTAAAAAGGAAATGTAGTATAACTAGAAGTGTACATAGAGCTTTCAATTGGAAATATATAATTGTATTTAAATGTAAATTGTAAATAAATATAAAAATTGTATTTAAAAATATATTTAAATATAACTAAAAATATATTCCATAATCTTGGTGTTAAGAAGTAAACATTCGGTTTATAATATTGCTCGTTTGGCATTTATAATGTATATTTCACAAATATGGAAGACAGTAATTCGATTTCATGATATAGAAAATAAAGTAAGCGTTATTCACGAAAAATTTCTCAAACGAGAATTAAATTTTTTTAAACGAGTCCTGCAATTTGTAATGTAACAATTCCATATGACCATGTAAAAATTGTTTAACATTTTATTTTCTATTCGTATACTTTTTCTCTCAACAACTGGTATCATTCCATCAGGTATTTATTGTAGATTGTTCGTCTCAAATATTTAACTATTGCCCCGTAAACGTGAATCAATTTTTTCCGAACTGGTTCTAAGGTATTAGATATCTCGGAATTTAATTACGGACTTTCGTCCCCTCTCATTAAAAAAAGTTCTTGAGTAGTGAAATCTTATTTTAAACGTTTAAAGAAGCTTGAATTAAATATAAATTCATCTTAGATTATTTAAAAAATTTTTACTCGTTGAAGAACGTGTCGAACATAAACAGCCCATGCTTTCAATGCTTTAAAGGTACCAGAAATATATGTACGTTTACGAAATAAGGATTAAAATGTTTCATATTAATGCACGCTACTTTTTTCAGTAATTTTCTAAAAAAAAAATAATTATTTCAATTTTGCGTCTGTAGAACCTAATATGTTTCACGAATAAACTTTGCATCTACTCCGTTTAACGTGAAAGAGAACTTTCGTGAATGTAACAAATACGTACTTTGCACTAACAATATAACACTATTGAGTGAAAAAAATTAGAACGTAAATTACACATTTTTCTTGCTGCAGTTAATTTGCAGTGAATCTTCCAAATTATCACCACTGCCAATTGTAAAGTATAATAGTTATCACATTTACAGAGGACATATGGTGAACTTTGTCTGTTGCATTTAAGATAATAATAGAAATAATCAATTGTAAATGTGTAAATAGAAAATTACCAAAACTTTATTATTAAATATTTTTATAACAACTACGTTTCTCTATGTAAACGAACTTATACTTTTCTCTAACCCTACCAGTCATAATAATGTAATAACGTGCGTAAATAATGCTAAAATACGTATCTTTATGTAAGTTTCATAAAATAAGGATAAATAATTGTAATCGGTCAATGAAAAATACCGAAAATCCGGAAAACTTATTATTCCTTGTCCTCAGTATATCCATCATATTTAATCTCTCTTCAAAAAGTATGAAGTCGGCAAATTTCAAATCACAAGACTGTTAATTAATTGACAAGAGTTTAAAAAAACAAGCAGGTGACAGATACGATTATTAATTCTTTGCGGTTCAGTAATTACCTTCAAAAAGTGTTGTTCCGTAGGTTTGTAATTATTTTCATAGTGTCGTTCGGCGAGAAAAAAAAAGATAAACTCATTGGTAAATGTATCATTAATATGCAGTATAAACATGAAATAAAAAATGCAGTATAAACATGAAATAAAATCGTTGTCCAAGCGGACTTAACATAGAACCGCAAAGAATTAAGAGAACAAAAAGGCATATAGTACATGCGTATCGATGATAAGGTTTACGTGTAATAGCGTTCGAGCTCGTTATCATTAGAAATACACTCGTTCCTCGATTTGTGTGAATTATCAATTATATATAATTGATTTTTACGCAAAAAAACTGCGTAAAAAGGGTTTGCTACTATGAAGAAAAAAATACGATGTAAGTTATAAAAAGGTATATTTTTACAAAAGAAATTGTAACAAAAATTTATAAAACTTCATAATAAATTTTACTCGTTAGCGGTGTCTGAACTGTGATTTAAAACTATCAACCTTCTTTTTGTAAGTACCACAAAGTCACATCTTATTATTGATATTTATATTTTATGGTTTTCATTATTTATATTTTTAGATGAGAAGAGAAGAAAAAGGGACCGCGTAAATCGGGAGATTATTTACGGCGTAAAAAAAAATTCACGTAAATAAAGTGCCGCCGTAAATTGAGGAACAACGGGTGTAGTTTCTATTTTCTTTTCTTCGGATGTCTCTGAAAGTTACGAAACACGGACAGAAAGCAAAATTTCGAGAAAGACCGTTCTAAAGCTTTTTCGTGCAAGTGATATTGTTAGTGTTCACCTCTCCGTAGATATACGTTAAACCGGCTTGTCTGAAAGTGATGTTAGTCTCCGTCGCTCATGATTAGCAGCTTGCAGCGTAAGATTCGCTTCTTGTTAGTCTTCTTCGTTTAAGTTAATGCGCAACTTCGTGCTTCGGTAGCTGAAATCTTTGGATTAATTTCCTATATATAATGTATATGTTCTCGTTTCTTTTTTTTATTATTTTTATTTTTGTATATAATATCTCAGGTCGTTTCTTGCGAATAAAGATTATTTTTGAAAAGTATATAAAGAATATATTGAAAATCAAACGAATTGCCATTAAGTTTATTAGAAGGGGATTGATCGCTTAATGAAACGTTCGGATTTATACATATTTCAATGCTATCTTGTCAAAGAAATATCTATTTGCACGAATACATCTCGATTTTGACATTTGGCCAAGTGTTCAGGACAGGGAGAGTATTTGCATGTTAAGCCAAAAAAATTTTGTTACTTTTCTTTGAAATTGTTACCTAATTATTAATTCTAAGGAGCTATACGCTAATTTAGGAAACGACCAATTCTTAACATTTCTGTTACAGGGATGATTCAGAAAGCTCGGAATTTGTATATATTATATTGTAACTATTTAAACTAACAAGTTATAAATTGAATTTAAAAACAAATATTTATCGTGTCTCATTCACGTTTTCGCTATAAAAATTTATCCTTCATCGAGCAACAGTAATCTTTTCGAATTTGTGCAACTAATAATAAAAGAGAGCTTTCTAGAGGTTGTTCACTGTTTTATCGAAAGCGTTTCTTTAGTTAAATGATATTTTATTTGAAGAGATAATACTGTAGGAAAAATACATCTGTCTAATAGCAAGAAACGCCTTTTCTGAAAAAAATTAAACAACCCGTACTTATAATACTTACTTGGCTGGCCAGCTCGTTGCCGTGCTTCTTCTTCTTCGAGCATTCGTAAAACCGCACTGTTTTGCAGATTCGCCGGTTTAGCCAATTGGCTGAAATCGATCCTGAAAAACAAATAAACACCACCAACGTGGTTTCTTTTATTATTCATCATGTAACATGATACACATCGAGTAAATTTTCTATAATTGTCTCCTTTATTTTACTACATTTTACAATGATAAATTCAATGAATTGTCGTTCGATATAGATTGTATTGATATTTGATATTTTAAATTAACCCTTTACACACCACTGGTTCTGTTACGGTATCATTTGTAATATACATCATAATTTCATTCCAGTTTCATTAATATTCAAATAAAGCAAATTAATTAAATAACTTTCTAAATGATTTATCATTTCTTCTTCTCGAAAGAAAACTTTTGGTTTTCAAAATGTTCGCTAGCAAAAGTGTAGCGATCAATCGTAAAAAAAATGTTCAGAGTGTAGTATATCGATAATTATAGTTTGCCCTTATTACAACTTCTAATTATTTATACTTCCTTTTTTTCAACCACCTGCTACACACTGTAGTAGAAACATTATAAAGGATAACTTAAATAAATTTACTCCCTAATGTATGATACAGGAGTTGTTCTGTGAGTAAAGAGATAAATAATTAATTTAAAAATGTTGTAATTTTGTAAATTTTTTTATAGATATCGAAATAGTTGACAAGTAGCTGAGAGGAATATGTCTACTTGATTTTCAAAGTGTTACACTTTTTATTTTGATGTTTTTGTTAACTAAAGCGTTTTATCTCTTTACTTATTGAATGACCTTAGTATTTTGTGTATCATAGATATTTAGTAAAGATTTTCATATATTAACATATTTCACGTGAGATATTGGTGACCTGTGTTTATAAAAAGAAAATTGAAAATAGAAATTAAAAAGTAAAATTAAAAAGAAATTACTTTTCGTAAACCTTCGAGAAATTTAACATTTAATTTATATATTTTATTTTCATTTTTTTATAACGCACTGTTCTCATATATCCTCTTTAACTTAAATTTAAAAGTGTTTTAGATACACGTTCTCTTTTACTAAAATCTCTTTATTAAAATCCTCCACGATTTGATCATATTCGTTTTAACAAAATGCTCTGTTTTTATGACAAATATAAAAGCTCGATTTTCTTCGATTTACGAAATATCTAAGATTAATTAGAAGCGCAATTGAATAAAAGAAAAGAACGTTCAAAGTGTCAACAAAGTTAAATCGGCCATTCACTTAACTTTTCTTGTAGCCGCGATATTTTCTAACCGTTTCAACAAATGCGACAAACTTAATCATTTCGTACGAAAGAGATTATCCAATGGAAATTTATTGTGAGGAACATCACCTGCTTTGGGCGAGCATGTTGATTATTAGGAAAAAGACTTGTGTCACAGAAAAGGGAAGTTGTACGATGCACGAGAAAACCGGTGGTGAACCATGCACCCCGAGGCCACCGAACGTGAAACTAAGTCAAGTACGACAGCGTTCGCAGATTTTGCGCAACGGCTAGGCTCCGAGCGGGGTTTATTTCTAACTTGTGTGATTCGGCCCTCTGAAAATAACGGTCGACTCGCCAATGGCGACGGAACGGCTGATTCATCAACCTGTAACCGGTCAACATCTACGAAGTCGACAGAGGATCGATATGAATCGATCGAACGACACACATGTGCCAAGTGAAGACTAAATACTAATTGACACAAGGTGGTTTGCGGTGCTGATGAATCATCTTAATATATACAGTCACTGTCATTAGTATTCCGACACTATTTAAAATAAAATAACTTTTTTAAAATTGGAACAAATGACTCATTTTTTTTTTTTTAGAAATTATAAAGATTAGTTTACTACATGTGTATAGAAAATTGTGAAAATATTTTTTATATAATTACAATTCGTCAAAATTTCGAAGAAAATAATAAAGGTTGTTTTTTGCAATTTTTTTATCTGAACTTGGAATGAAAATTTAAAAAATACGTTTTGTAGAATTGCACCAATTATATATATGCTGAAAATTTGATCAAAATTGGTTAACGTCGCTATCAGCTGGAAACGGTTGATGGCGAAAATCGAAGTCTTTCTAATAAATCCAAAGATTCTTAGCACCTTTTAGCGCCTGTCGCTTGTTTCTACAACTACCGAATTCGAACTTCGAAAATTTACAAAAAATATTTTTTAAATTTTCATTACAGGCTCAGATAAAAAAATTGTAAGAAGCAATATTCACTATTTTCTTCGTGATTCATACAAATTGCAATTTTGTCAAAAATTTTGAACACATCTAGTAAACGAATTCTAACTTCTCAAAAAAAAAAAAAATCATTTGGTTCAATTTTTAAAAAAGATATTCTGTTTTAAAGAATATTAATAATATTAATATTAATCCAAATATTAATAAGAATGACTATGTTACAGTGAAACAACGAAATCTGGAGAATGTCGACTTTCACCGGTGAATGTCAACATTCACATATGTAGTCGCTTGGTGTATGTCCGAAATATTTGCTAAATACCCTTATTTCTGACTTACACCGGTAAATGTCGACATTCGCCATGCACTAATGGTGAATGTTGAACATGTCGGAGATTTATATTTTCTTCTCCGTAATTCAGTCGCTATAAAACGTCACAAAGGTGACGTAACTTTTTCGCCTCTCTTTCTGAGAGGAGTGACCAAGAATTTAAAACACACAGTACATTCTATATGAAAAAAGAAAATAATAGTAATAAAAAAATTACTTATGTGATTCAAATCTTATTTCCTAATCCTAAATCTTAACCTAACCTAACCTAACCTAACCAGCAGAACAAAGGATTTGGTCTCTCTTTTGGACCTCCACCAGAGCATATCTGTAATTGTCGACACACACCGGTGAGGGTCCGAATGTACAACAATGTAATTAAATATTCGATCTTTCACCGACGTATTTGGTATCTGTTGACATTCACCGGTGAAAGTCGACATTCTCCAATTTCGGTTTTTCACGGTAACAACTATATACAATAGAACCTTGATAATTCAAGGAAACAGTTCAACCTTTATTACTTCAAATGTTATAGTGCATTGTCGACAGGAAAATATAACTTATTATTGACGTATGCTTGCTCGCGAGATCATTACGTATATTGTTCATAGAATGATTATATCTTGCCCGTTTCGCCATACTTGTGAAATGAACAGCTTTAGAAAATAAAAAAAAAATAAAATAAAGAATATCAAAAAGAATGCGAGTAAAGAGTGTTTACGAATTGAGAGATACAGTCAAATGGCCGATAATGATAAGCTAATTAATGAAATGTTTCTAACAGACCGCTTAGAGTAATATTTAATGTTATTATTTTATTTTCATTTATTATTGTTATATTTAGTATATTTATTTTATTGTTATTATTTATCATATTTAGCTTGATATTTGGCGATGACTAACCAGCATACTTGAAGTGATAAGGGTTAAATTATCGAGTTATGGAGACTTATTTTCGAGTTTTCGACTTATCGAAAGTTTCTGAGTAAGAAAAGTTTAATACTAGATAAAATAGCTTGTTCGATATTTTGCTATAACGATTAATCGTTTTTAATACGAATCATTTTCTAAAATTTTTCATGATTTTTGTAGAAGTAGTATAAATGAATAATTTTATAAATTAATTTCATCTTTTCCTGTTCCCTTATGTAACATTTACGTGTAATATATCCAGATGTAGCGAGATGCGTCCTTTTAAGCTCAGATTATGTGTAAAATTTGGATTTTGTGGGAATTTCAAAAGCTTCTCGTAAAACTTTTTTATATTATTCCACTTTTTTTTTTTCATTAAGGTTATAAAAATGAAAATCTCTATTAATAATAATTTATTTTGATATATTATCTCATAATAATTTAATAATCAATTTAAAGAAAATGAAATCTTCTCGAACAGGAAATTTTTAAATCGCAATATTTATAAAAAAAAGAAAATAGAACTTTCTATAATTAATTACAAAACATTGCAATTGTATGCATACATTTTTCATACTTTCATCTTCAGATAAATATAATAATATAGTTATCAAATCAAAGTATTGTATTATTTTACCAACAACATTGAAAACGTAGTAAAATTAATAAGTGAATAGTGTTAACTTTTATGTCGATCTTTTTCAACTGCAAATTTAATTATTTCGTATTTTGAATATATCCATTAAACAATATTACAAATAAAGAAATAAAAAGCACTTAAATTGCAGTTCGTTTCATGTCATAAATTCAGAAGAAGAAAAACACTTTAGAAACTTACGTTGCACATCAAACTTCTTGATCCTCGAAAGGTGACTGTGACTTTATTGGGAACATTAGATTCAATAACCTGAAGTACGTAAAACTTACCCGACTGCGCCATTAGCTAAAACTTGAGTTTGCCTGTCCAGAGCTTCCTGTATCGCTTGAGGTGAATACAAATTGATTGGGGAGTTGAACTGTTTGTTTACGAACATCGCCCTTTGTGCAGACATACTTGGCGTTTCTCTAGAATCACTTTACTCGACTGAAAAAAGTAATATAAACAACAAATATCAATATTTGTATAACATTGTATAACACTTTTGTAATAAAAATGCAAAATAATATTAATATTTCTATTCAAGTTCATATATCTTATATAAATCTATCCACAAATTTTACATAACGTTGCAATTGTTAATGTAAAATCGTCTTTAATTGATAAATTTAAATAATGGACAGTTATCATAGCGAACGACAAACGGTGTTTGACGAGTATACTCGTTATGAAAAAATGATCACTTTTGATGTAACTACGAGTTAGATCAATTTTGATAAAAATTAATATTCTTGTGAAAAATATATTTCTTTTATTACAATAAAGAAAATCAGACGTGCAATACGTTTTTGCATATTTATGAAAGTATTATATTCGACGCGAATGAATTAACTTTTTACAAAATTGTAATATAATATCGCATATTTGTTTTCAAAAATATCGTAGTCTAAGAAGAGAGTAATATTTCTCTTTTTATTTTTTATTTGCCATGTGTGTGTGCGCGCGTGTGTGTGTGTGTGTGTGTGAATTTTTCCTGTTTTATCTAAATATGAATTTTTTAAATTGTATTAATCCATCAATATCCTCCATAAATAATTTGGGTCCTTTACATCAAAATTTAAATTGTTTCCTGTTGTAGATTTCTGAAAAATCTGCAAAAATTCTGATATGTTAATCAAAGTCTCCGTTACATTATACAATCATCCGTTAAATAGAATGTTTAAAACATTTTTCAATGAAAACAAAAATTCATTTTAAAAAAGTATAAAAGTGAAATATCTCTTGGGTGATATGACCCAGATTGCCTACGAAGGGTTAATAACATTTGTTTATATTAATGAATTTTTTAACGATAAAATGATTTCTTTTTTCTTAATAATCTAGCTCGTAGTATTTACCATTTTGTTACAATTAATTCATATTTAGATGAGGTGCATTTATTCTGCGTTTGACGACTATACTCGTCATAGTTTAATCTTAATTATGCAAGCAGAAATTCCATTATGAGATTCAAAAATTGGAAAGTAACAGAACTATACAAGACTATACTTTTCTTTGCTGACTCCGATATCTTAAAACTACATAAAGAACAAATTCTACTCCTGTAAGCCGAACATGAATAGTATAAAAATAAAACTAATTAAAACGTATCACATATATTTTTCTCATTGAGCATTTGCCTTAAAATTGTTACCAAGAAGTACCGTCAATCTGCGTATCACAGTATCCTTGGCAAAACTAGGTCAAATTAGTCGAAACAAATAAGTCATTAGTATAATTACAATTTGGCAAACTAACGCAGAAACTAGAGTAAATCATTCGAAACTAATCGAACATTAATTTAACACATGTGACTAGAAATTTAGTAAATTCAGTGAATCCTATTATGCAGTTGTGTTTCACAATTTTGCCAAAAATTAATTATACATACACTGTGGTCACGATTACACGATAATACGCTTATTACCACAGTATTCATTTCTTATTTTAAAAGTAATTCTAAGAAGAGAGTGTGGGAATAATTATAAGAAGCGGGAATCGATTCAGCGTCGAACGAATATAACGTATATATATTGTAACGAAGTATGTAAGTATGTATGAATATACAAACAAACTTCGCGAGAAGTAGGTCACGAATCATCGTCACGATGTTTCAGGATCGCTCTCTGAGTGTTTGGATATTCGATATGCGAAGCGATCGAGTACGAAATGAAAGCGATCGTTGTACGAAAATTCATGCCAACAAATGAGAAGCGATCGTTGTACGAAAATTTATGGCAAAAAGTATGCAGTGCCGTATCGAGAAACGGAGGTTTTGTCATAACGGAGATCTGTACTTAGGCGAGATCTGAAAAAGTGGACATCGGTTATATGCCCACTGTCTGTCTTGCTACGTTATACTGGCTTCCTCCCCGGAATTGCGAGGCATACTTCGAGTTCATTGACATATATGAGTTATAGAAATAGAAACGTCTTGTTTACCGTGTACACAACCACTTGCGAGAGATGTTATAACGTCTGGTCCTGGTACGTTCCAAAGAAAAAAAATCTAAAAAAACAAAAAAAGAAACGATGTACGTATATATTGCTCGTTTATATTCGTATAAAAATACACATATATTTTTTATATATTATTTGCAACGTTTATGACATGTAAAGTTTCGAATTGCTTACAAGCTTGAACAGTTTTTTATCGATTGCGTAAGAAATGTTACTGTAGAAAAGTATTCTCATACTGTATGTTTTTAATTAGATTTTGAAATTCATTTAAAAATTATTAACTAATGTTATACCGTAATTTTTAAAAATTAATACTCGTGGTTACTAAATGATGAAAGTTTTAAGTGCACGTTTTAGAATTTAAGAAAAATTATTCGTTTAACTATTGTAATACATGTTTTTATATAAATATGTATAAGTAGCACAGATTGCTATAAAATTAAATATGTAGTAGGAATATTTCTGAATCTTCTTTGAAGTGGTATATTTTAATTAAAAGAAAAATTAACAAATACTATATTTTGTTTAAATTGGAATAAAAATGTATTTTTTCTTTTGTATCGTTTTCGTTATAAATATCACATTCATGATCGGACTAAATTTTACGTTATTATTTAACGACGAGAAAAATGTTAGAAACCTTTTCCTCAAATAGATTTCCACTTTCAAGCTGTCTTATCTCAAACGAATAGTATGATAATAAACAGTACCGAGAATCAACGAAGAATCAATGGTAAATTACAAACCTAGTGAAAATAAAAATACATTTCTAAAATGTTCTAAGTTTCATAATACTAAAAAACAATCTTTCTATTTCATAAAAAAATTACGAACTTTCTAGTATTCCTATATTAAAAATAAATGATGTATGTTACAGAAATAAAGGAATAAATCCAAATCGCCCATTTTAGAATAAAATTGTAAAAAATTGTGTACTCGATTTTTCGATTATCAATGAAAGGAGTATTCATACAAATTTTAATAAGATTTTGTAAAAACAAAGAAACCTCGAGTCCTATTAGTTGAATCGTTGGTTTGGAATTCGATTACGCCACCATTAACAGCCGGAAATTCAGACGAAAACAGCCAAGAAATGAAAAACGAATGTGTACACGGGCAAAGTACGCGTTTATCTTATGAAAGTTTCGAATTCTCTCTGACACGTCCCTGCTGAGTAGCCACCGGTAGCCTACCGTAGTTATTTTTGCTACGAAATTCCTCCGAATATATCTACTTACATCGTCCGCAAAATCTCTACATCTCCTCCTTTCCACCTCGTGACCCGAAGTACCCAATGGTACTTCTGGGTCGTATTAGATTACAGCGAAATTATGGATTCGATAATGTACAGGAAAGCCAGCCGAAACCTTTCGAAAGATTCAGGCGACAATTAGTCTCAGAAATCGAGACAGGCGCAATCTATTTCTTTTGCATAACACATATCTATTCCAAGTTCGTTTATTGGTATTTGGACGATGCTCATATTGCAGACTATTGTTTAAAATTCAATTACCGGGAGGAAAAAAATTGCGTCAGTTTAAAAAAAGAAACAATAAAAAAGAAAAAAAGAAACTTGTAAGTTTACAGTTTCGTGTCTAGAAATGTTCGAGTCCATTCTTTCGAGCACGTCAATATTTTCTTAGCTAAGAACCCTGTACATATGTACATATGTATGTGCTTAGCAACGCTGCGAAAAATCTGCAAAGCGGACTGAAACTTTGATCTTGGTTGCTAAACAAGCGTGTGACTTGTGTAGTTGCGTGTATCACGCGATCTATTTTAACATTCATTGCTACAATGATTTCTCACCTGCAAAAACTTTTGGCTACCATTTATATTGTGACTATAGCTTTATCAAGTCTCAAATAGCATTGAATAAAATTCAAAATAACATTGTTGAATGACATTGAAATTTTACTTCTAGAAAGAACTGAGTAATTTCGTTTATTTTGTTTTGACAAACAGAAGTAATAAAATGATCAATCATCAATATTTTCACAAGATAATAATAGATTTAACTTGATTTAATATCAATACACAACAATGCAAAATGTTACTCTTGATTCTGTGTGAATCGTCTAACATGGATAACATCGCTTATGTTGTGGTCGATAATCGTTTGGAACGACTGTTACCAACGACCGCTTTAAGTGTCAATCGTATCGCATTGCTGCTGGATGCACAATTGTTGATATATCCGGAAGATTTCGTAATTGTCTGTTACCGACGGTTTTTTACAGTCATCGTTGAAATGCGACTAATATATTCAAAAGGAGAAAATAAAACGTTAAACGGAAAGAAATAGAATTTTTTTTAATCAGATATATTATAGTATAAAAACATAATTGCGAAGCATGAATAAGTTAAAACGGCAGATGTAACATACTATCTATCCCCTTACATGTGTAATGCAAATAATATTTGACTAACCTTCAAATAATATGATAACAAATGATTCAGTCGAATGAAACCAACAGAAATGGTGTAATGTATTCGGCTTTTTTTTATTTGTCGAATAAGAAAAATTTTTACAAAGAATAAAGAAGAAATGTATCCGTATTCATATAAACAACATATGTTAAAGAAATACGAAAGGCTTGTAAAATATTAACTGTGCGAAGTACGTGCAAATAGTTTTCTGTCTTTGATGTCAGATAGTGTTGTCTAGTTGCATGAATTAGGCAGACACGTGAGTGATTCATCTTCATCATAACCGAAAATTTTCAGATACTAAAACGTTTCGTATATTACTTTATACTCTGCAAGCTGCAATAAACCTTGACGCGAATGTGCTCCGACAAGATGTTATGTCGAAAAGGAATGTAATAAATTCCAAAATGTAACTTCGTTACATATACTTTTTCCTGTAAAAGTTTACATACTATTTATCCGGAGATTATGCAAAGTCTTAGGTTACTTTCTTAGCCTCATCTTACACGTTTCTTCCGTAAATCCTTCGATTTTTCGAATGATGCATGGTAAATACATAATATATTTTTCTATTTTTTTGGTTCTTGTTTTTTTTCAATCGTTAAACGAATCATCCCCCTAGGACACTTGATGAAATTTTTGGAATCGCGGAATGAGAATGTGAAGCATGACGACCACAACAATGGGCACCTACCTTCGCGTTAGAACGCAAGGCACGCGGGTTTCTCGGGTGGCAAAACACACTGGACTCTGAAAAGCGAAAGCACGGGAGAAGTAGCGAGAACCACCCCCTCCCTATCAGAAGAGTCGTCGTCGAATCGCTCTCCTTTCCTCTTCTGACTTAGTTATTTTCGACCCTCACTCTCTACCAATCTTAACGTCCGACAACGCTTCTGGCAAACGTGGGAAACTATTTTGCGTTTCCTGAAATTCTCTTTTTCTAGATAGTTGATCACCCTCCAACAGACTTTGTTGTTGATCAGTGCTTTCAAACGTGAAGGAAAATGATCCTCTTTCGAAACATGATACATGCGTGTTGAAAACGACGTTGTTATTGAAAATGACACTTTCTTCGTGTAAATTGTTTAATGATATTCATTACTGACTTGCCTGTTTCTTGTTTTTCTCGATCTTTTTGTTTTTTAAGTTACTAAAGAGGTAGGAATCGATATTTGGCTTACCGTGTAAAATGTGTATATCATATACACCTACAATAGAAATTTCATGTTTATGTCACAAAGAAATCGAATGCTTATTTTTAGATTGTTTGCACACTTCACTATTGATATTCTTAGGAAATTTCACGTTTCGAAAAGTATACTGAATAAAAATTATAAATATATTTATATAGTTCAGTATCTATGTTATTTCTATCATAACAGTGATATTAAATTTACTAATGATAAGCATACAAAGAAACAAAAATCGCGAGTATCAAAGGATAAATTTGAATCAATACAAGTTTTAAACATAAAATATAAATCTAAAATTAGATAGAAAATTATTTACGATTAAATTTTATAAATAATCTGAAATCTGTAAACATTTTAATTATTTGTACTTATTAATATTATATTTGTCCTTGTTAGATATTATAAATGCAATAAATAAAGTATTAATACTGTACGACAAAAATTAAACAAAGTTCCCATTTTAACAATATTATAAAAGTATCGAAAATGAATAATTTTTCCTTTGTGTAATTTTTCTTTTTCATAACTTCTCTTTTATATTTCATAACTTAACATACATGTGATATAATAATAAAACTTGTCTTTAAAATTATTTTCATATCTTTATAGAAGTATGCAACACGTTAGTAATAACCCAGCAAACTGCATCAGATTTTATCGAATAAATTGTTTATGTATAAAGCAAAATTAATTTTATATAAATTATGTTTGATATATCTAAAGAATTTTATAAATAAAATTCGAAATGCATTCGTAAAATTCATAAATATGTATTAAATACCGTATTTAAATATTCATGTTTGTATAAGATTGTTTCTTACCAAGAGAGCTGGATAATGATAATGTTAATGCAATACTACTATCACGTATAAGCTAAAAGTGGTTTACGTAGTTACTGTATTACAGATACGTCACGATACAGTTAGCCATAGTAATTTTATGTGTTAAAAAAATCTGATTGCGTTACTTGTAACGATAATAATGAAAAAAATATTAAACCTAATTACGCGTACCTGTTTGAACAGTCGATACTCCACGAAAACCGCTGTTTGAATAAAGTCCATTCTGAAACATTGTTGATTCTGTCATTATTATGAAACGATTTGATTAATGTATTTATCACTATTTTTATAGTTGACGGTGATAATTACTCGACACAATTCCTAGTAATCAAGTTCACGGAATGTAACATGAAATATTATTGCACAGAATTACGTACGAAGGAATTCGAATGTGCTGCAATAGTAGCGAATGAAAGATCGTTTCCCGCCGTTGGGAAGAATGGAAAATCAATAATAGTTACCGGCCTTACCGACTTTACAATGACGAAGACCCTAAACGACGTTGCCTCTCTTTCATACCAACCATCTTTCTCTTTTACACACATGGGATACTCGTGATTGCATTCTCCATCTTTACTCTACTGCAGCGCCGCACGTCCGCCATTGGTCAATCGTCATCGCTGCCACCGCCACCATCGCCGCCGCCGCCGCCATTATAGATTCCGTTGTGTGTGACTGAGTCTTGTTCTCCAGGGCTTCCTAAGGAACATTCTGTTTCTTCTCTACGTCAAAGGCAAAATATTTGCCTGACGAACGTGTAAAAAACCGTGGAGAACGTAAAAATGAAAACATATAGTAGGAAAAAGGGTGATAGCCCAAGCAACGTAATCATTCATGTGAACGAACTGTGCCGACTGTGCTTGGCAAAGGAGGAGGAGATGGTGCCGATTTACGACGATGAAACTATTCCCTTATCTTTGAGAATAATGGCTTGTGTTAATTTGGAGGTGAGTTAGAACGTTTAGTTGGATAAATACATGACAGAATTAAGGTGAAGAAACATCATTTACGCATATTTCGTACATACATTGGAAGCTTATCGAAAAATAGGAATCTAGTTTATCTCACTGAAAGAGATTCTCTCTCTCTCTCTTCCCCTCCTCCTTCTGACTCTTTCCCTCCCTTTTTTTCCCGCTCTTCAATTTTGCTTCATATTTGTTGTATCACTTACACATTCATACGCAGGTATACAGGGTGCACTTAACTGTAGCTCTCATGCAACGCGCGACAGTCTGCGCAAAGCAACTACCGGCTTTACCGAGTTATCGACTTTACGTTCACGATACTTCGACGCCACCTTCTCTTTCAGTACAGGAATCTAGACGAAGCGTATCATTGCATTACAGATCGTTTACCCTATGAATTTATAGAAATCTGCAATATTATGGCTAATGCATTAATGTCGGCTCCTTATATCTGCCTAATGAACGTTACCTGCTTACTTTTGTTCGATACAATGCGCTAACTTTAGGAATCAATGCGCCTAATGTTTTTTTTACAGTTTTTGTATTAGTTATGAAAACATTACTATATGTTCACTATTTTGTTAGAAATAATAAATATTAGGTACTTTTAAACCTTTAATAGGTTAAGAGATAATGCAGTTTGCAAAATTGAACAATAAAAAATACAATTCAATAACTTATAAATACTTATTCATGCATTGATAAAAGAATATAGAATATAGAATAACATTATATTGTATTCTATAAATCAAGTATTAACACATATCAAAATTTATATTATAATTCTTTTATAATAACAAATAATTAAGGACAAACGTTTTTTATATTATAGGTTTATGAAGAGGATGGCTTACCAAACATGATATGCCATCCATGCAAGTATCAATTAGAAAAGTCCTACCAATTTAAGAAAAAATGTGAAGCTGCTGATGCTAAACTTCGTAAACATATAAAATTAATACAACAATTAACTGGTCAAGACGAAGAAGGAGAAAGTCAGGATAGCAACAGAGATGAATTGAAAGATTCTTCTAATAGCGGGAAATCCAAACAAGTTAAACAACTATTAGCTGACTTAGTATCGAGTAAAGGTGACAGTGGACAAACAGATGGAGATCCAATTGAAGTGACAGAGGAAGAACTTGTTGGTGGTTATATTTTAGGTATTTTCAAGACATATTTTTATTTTTAAAGTTTAAGAATAGTTATTTTCTATTATTTAACTTCTATGAAATTTGAATTTAATATGTGTCAATTCTTTCATTTGTATAGGGATGAATTCTGAAAATTTAGAAATGGAAGAAACAATGTCAGAAGACCCAGAAAATATTACGCTAGTACCTGCAGAGGAACGTGCTGCTAAGGCACGTTGTACAATACGTACAACACGAATTAAACAAGAGCAAGAATCTGAAGATGAAGCAGAAGAAGTACAAAGAGCAATTGCAAATGCTGATCATAAAAATGTTTATATGATGGAACTTACAAGCAACAGTTCAGGCCAAGGGGAATCTTTAAAATTACAACCAATTGGTGATACTATGGGTAAGCTTTCTTTTACTTTATATAAGTAAAATCTATACATAAATCCTGTAGTACATTATGTTTTTTGTAGTTGAAACTAATGAAGAGTTAAAAGTATTTCAATGTGACAAATGTCCAAAAGCATTTACTCGAAGAATAATGCTAAAAAGTCACCAATCTGTCCATTCTACACAAAGAGGTTTTACATGTCAAGCTTGTGAAAAATGGTTTCCTACTAGGTCAGCTTTGGTGAGACATGAACGTACTCATACAGGTAATACACGATTATATCTTAAAAAAATTAAAGAGATATTCGATTCATAAATTGTCAAAAATGATATCTTGCAGGTGAGAAACCATTTGGGTGTAATATTTGTCATCGTGCTTTTGCACAAAAAGAAATTTTACTTCGTCATCTTATGACTCATTCTGGTCAAAAACCATTCCAATGTCAACATTGTGATAAAAGTTTTACTCAACGTGAAGCATTGAAGGTACATATGAGAAGGCATCAGAAACTAGATCCAAATGACATCCAATTACACCATTGTCAACTTTGTCCTAAAGCTTTTTGTCATGCTTCTGGACTCAGTAGACATTTAGTTACACACACTGGAAGAACATATAAATGTGTGGAATGTGAAAAATCTTTCACTGATAAAAGTTCATTGTTAAGGCACAGTCGTATTCATGCACCTAAAAAGATACTAACAAATTAATTTTATTCAACAATTGAAAATAATCTGGTTTACAATATCAATTAATATTAAATTAAACACAACACAATTCAACAGAAATTTTTTTAAGCATATATGATCATGTTCTTTTTTATCTCTTAGTATAATTTATATAATAAATCATATCTAATGATAATTGTCCACTAACAATTTGTTCGGTAATTCCACATATATTTTTAAACTATTTATGTTATATATACAGTGGTGCACATTTAAATTAATAGACAAAAGATTTTCAAAATTTTCACTGTTCCGGATAAAAATTAATTGAAATATGGTTATAGTCAGTCTTTCTTTAATCGCCGGAATCTCAGAAATCTAATTAAAATATAATTAAAATAATTCGTAATAATAAGTTAAAAAATATGAGAATTTTATATTCCTAATTCGAGTGTCTCTCCGATGGCATAGAATGACCAGTTTTAAGAATTAGTGGAAATAATTCTGCGTTGTTTAAATGTACATTACTGTATTTATTTTACTTTCACTGTACTAAACATTTGATTAACAGTTCACACTATTCTTAAATGCAATAAAATTGCATACAGAAGTTTTACAGTAAAACTTTATTTTATGAACTGTGTCATAAGAATAATTTATGTATTTGCAATTTGGTATATTTTTTTCACAATATTACATGACATTTCAGTGACTTATATATTTCATTAAAATTATAGATCAGTAACAGTATTCTAGTAAAACATTTTTTATACAAAATTTGTTCCTTATATATATTTTCATGACATTTATATTGTATACAACTCTGTGTACTTCTATGTATATAACTTTAATTGTAAGAATATAATTAAATATCTTATATATATCCTTTTACATTGTTTTGATTATTCCTAATTAAGTTTGCAAAGCAACAAAAATTGTACATAATATGTGTAATTAATATTTATATTCCATATCTAACAAATATTTATGCCGATTATTAATTTGAAAGACATCTAAAATAAACAAAATGTATTTTGATGAGAAAACTGCTTTCTTAATTCAAAAATAGTATGAATGTTGTTACTTTATCTGTATGATATACAATAAATAATTTATTTCTCATGTAATATATTTATCGAATACATTTATAACGGATAATATACATAACAGATAGATTTATTATAATAACATGATAAACATTTGTATTACATTAATTGTCTACCTGCTTTATGCAAAATGATTTATCCATAAAGGCTATTGTAGCACAATGTACGAATAATTTTCAGATGACTGTAAAAATGAATTAAAATTTCGAAAATTGTGAAATTCATTCTATTAATATAGTTTATATTCGTTATTAAGGGTGGAGACATAAATTTGTATAATAATAACTTATATATACAATACAGCAATGGTTTACCAATGTATTTGTTATATTAAAAGTTGTTTAGATGGAATTTTTCTGCTTTTTAGGCAGTGTATTGAAATATTAGTAGCCGATACCTGCAAGGTATGTTATTAAGAATTTATCTGAACTATATTTTTATACAATTTTCAAGCAGCGTTACATAATATGTACAAATATAATAAATAACATATTATTGTAAAAATAAATATACTTGGCTAAAATTTTCTATATAGTATTTTCTAATACTTGCATTACACACTATTATATTTCAATTCAGTTTTCCAAATGTGATAAAAGAAAGGGAAATTGTTAAATTCAAGAAAATATATAACGAATCGTAAGGTATAAGTATTTCATATGAAAAATAAGAATTTCATTTTCAAATTTCCATAGTACCACCGAGAAGAAACAAAGATGTAAAAATTGTTCATTGTTAATTTATTCTAATTAGTTGCAATTTTTAGTGCGACAGAGCTCTATTAAGCTTAAAACTTTTAACAAAGCTTATATGTATATATTAAATTATTAAACGTTATTATAAGGAACTGCAAGGAGTTAATAAATAGTTTGGAGCAAAATAAAGAACAATTTGTATTTTTATTAAAAAATCTTTTTTATTATGACTTGCATATGATCTTGTGCATCTTTACACTGCCGATACCATTACGCGATAGATCGTTACATCAATTTAACAGAAGGAATTTACTAAATTTCATTTACAATTCTGTTGATATTTAAAATACGTGTGTTGCAGATTTTCACACTACAAAGTGGAAAAATCGTATAATTTTCGAGCTCCGCCACACGATCTGTATTAGACCTCCATAAAGTAAGGTCTCGTATTCGATATTGCAGCATATGCTATGCATTGCAAGATCGACAATATCTACTATAATTATCTATTCAAACGGAGCAAAGAGGGAAAAGCATACAATATGTATGTATATATAAATATTGAGCTAGTAATAGCGCGATTACTTAAATTCAAACAGAATTACAAAATTTTGTAGTAACGGTAACAAGCAGATTTAAATAAGTGCGATATTATTAACTCCTAGTCAATATATTGCGTTGTCAAAGATTTTAAACAATATGAAAAATAAGTTTGTTTATATTTGATCACTTTAATTAACTTTTTTCCTCACTTTGCTAAAATTAATATACATAGTCGTTATCAGTTTACATTTGCACTCGAACGATTAACAATTCTAATCAAGAAACGTACATGAAAGTACCTCATTATTATTGTTGACGGAAGTTGTTGAGAAAGGCAAATATAAACTAAAAAATAATACATTAATAGTTCAAAAGCAAATTGATTAAACTTTCATGTACGTCCATACAAAGTACTAATACCGCTAAAAATCTGAGAGAACATTTTCATCTCAAATGTTTGCTTAGAGGCACGGTCTGATGTTGCCAATTTATACATTTTTCAAATGCAGAACGTTTTGCATTCTAAATATTATTGTTCTTTTATCAATTTTACTTCCAACACACACTGCTTACAAGCCTTAATAATGAATCGTGCCACTGGTAAGTAAACTACCTTACATGATTGTTACAAATACACGTACAGACAAAAGACTCACATCAGGCTTAGTTCATCTTTTCCTTTGACAATAGTTTCATTACACTAATGGTTGATAACCTTTGATTCAATTTTTAAAGAATAAAGGAAAAATGACTGCATGCTGGATCAACCAAATTTGTACTATACCACATAATACAAAGTATCTCATGATGTGGAAAAATCTAGTATGACATTCTTCCCACTAGCACTAAGTTGGCAAAAGGAATTGATGGACTTGGTGAAGTAGCGCGGAGGTCGGAAAATCTCGGAAAACTTTTACGAGATATACGATTGCTGAGAGCGAGTTAACAGACGTTTTACAATACAAAACGCCAAACTGATTTAAAATCTATGCTCTCATCAATCAAAAATTAGAGTTTTTGGCTGTTCCCAAGTAAATCCTTCTCGGCCAAAATGTCCATATGTGCTGGTTTGTTGATAAATGGGATAACGAAGATTTAACTCCCTAAAAAAATAACATTATGATCCTTAATTTCTAAGAAAGTGTATTCAATAAATTATCAATTTTTCATACATTGTTTTGTGGATTATATCTATTTGAAGTATATAAAATAGAGAAATTACACTTACTTCACAATTTTACCAGGTCGTAAATCGAAATTTTTATTAACTATATCTAAAAGTTCGTTTTGAGATAATTTTGAGGTACCATAGTCAAAAACTGTGATTGACAGAGGTTCTGCTACTCCAATAGCATAGGAAACCTAAAAAACGATTTTGAATATTTATTTCTTCATCCAAAAATAACATCCTGATATAAGATAATTACACATATATGAAGAAGGAAAGAATTTCCTTATGGATAACAATTAGAAGCAAAGTAGAGTATAAATAATTTGTACCTGCACAAGGCATCGTCTGCATAAACCAGCTTTTACCAATGATTTAGCAACCCATCTCGCCGCATAAGCAGCAGATCTATCAACCTTTGTAAAATCTTTACCAGAAAATGCACCACCGCCATGTGCTCCCCAACCGCCATAAGTGTCAACTATTATTTTACGACCAGTAAGACCAGCATCACTCTGTAAATAAACGGTATTTTTAAATATTTTCTATGAAATTTCAACCCCATTTTAACAAATCAACATTTTACCTGTGGCCCACCAATAATAAACAATCCGCAAGGATTCACATGGAAGATTGTTCTATCATCTAGATACCTTGCTGGAATTACTTCCTTGATGACCTTTTCCATAACTGCTTTACGTAGTTCCTCCAAACCAATTTTTTCACTATGTTGTAATGACACCACTACAGTATGAACCCTTATAGGTACACAGGCACCATGATCCATTACATATTCACAAGTAACCTATTTTATCAAATTTGAAAAAAAAAAAAAAAAAAAAAATGAATCATACTAAAGAAACATATCTCAAGACTTATATTATTTACAATATGATTATTCTCAGTGATATTTTATACATCATGGCACTCAAGAGTAGCAAATACTATGTAACATCATTGAATAATCTTATATAAATACAAATCATTACACATTAAAATTTTATTATAATAATTTGAATAAATAAAACCTTGCATTAACTGATAAACATCATACCTGTGTTTTTGAATCTGGTCTTGCCCACCATAGTTCACCACTTCGCCTCAATTCTGCAATTTTTTGGTTTAACTTGTGTGCCAGAACAACAGTTAGTGGCATACATTCATCAGTTTCATCTGTTGCATATCCAAACATCAGACCCTGATAGAAGAATTTGAGTTATTCCAGCTAAAATTTATGAGATATAAACTTGAAGCAGGAAACAGATTTATTCATTATCTTTAAATAATTTTGCAATATTATAAAAATTTGTAATGTAGAAGATTAAGCGTCAATAAAGTACATAAAATACATACAACATACAATTTGAACTGGGTTAACTTATTTTTTAAATTTATAGCAACTACGATCCACATAACATACTGCAAAATTTACTTAATAATGTGCAAAAAAGGTGTCACACAGAGCAGGATTACTAGATAACAATATTAGGACAACTGTATTAATTGTTTATAAATGTTCGGTTGTTATTTTTTGCAACATCCATTCCAATGAAAATATGAATTAAAATTAGTTTTTGAAAAATCTTTTTTTACGGATTTTATGAAATGTATTAGAGGGAAGATAATGTGATATATCATACTATAAAGGAAGAGTAAGATGCATATAAACATAAGATGAATTAATGAATGTTTGTAGTGATGTAATTTACAAAAGCAATTTGTATAAATAACTCTACAAATGCTCATAACCAATTATACTATGGCAGAGGAAGAAAAAAGAAAAAAAAAAAAGGAAAGTAAGTATTGAGCATGGTATAGTTCTATTGATATGAATTCTAATGGGTTATATACACATGCCTCTACCACAACCATACTAAGGCATTAATGAGATACTGGTGTTTCATACAATACAGCCTATATATACAGCATAGGAAGAAACAATAGAAACGACTAAACCACAGGGTGATCTTACTACATCTAATATATGTCTGCAACAATAATACAAAAGCATTATACTTCAAATATTAAACAACAACTAAAAGTAGGAAGAATAACCAAATATGCAAGTATTACTTAGAAAGCTAAGAAGGGGTAAAATTATAACATTCAGTAGAAAAGAAAGAAGAACAGAAATTTCGAATGAGCTATCAAAATGCTAATTGACCTGATCTCCTGCACCCACTTCTTCGTCACTACGGTTTTCATGAACTCCTGCTGCAATATTTGGTGACTGGGCATCAAGCGCCAACAGTATACTGCAGAGCTTGTAGTCAAAACCTGCAGAAATCATATAAATGAGATAAAAATATTCATCACAATGAATATTAACACTTTTGCTGCATTGATACTTTAATATTTTGTATCCCAGCTTGTTTTTTCACGTAATACTGTTCATGTCATTGCTTCAAGACCAATTCAAAATAAATGATTCCAAGCTAATTATGATATATGATAATACTATATAAAATGTCATTTAATTCAACATTTTATGTAATATCAAAGCTTAGTTGAAATATGTAAATGTATGAAATGTGTTGTTATGTGAGTTGGTCTATTTTTTTTTTTTTGTGACAATTATAGTAATGATACATTTACTTAATATATGCATTCTCCTAACTTAAGAATTTATTTATATATAAAACTTCCTGATAAAATTAATTTTTATATTATAAAACGCAAATACCTGTATTCGTTTCCTTACACAGATTTACACATTCACACAATCACACATAACACGAGGAAAGTGTATGTTATAAAAAGTTTGTAAAATAAATTATAAGAAGAAAAGGAAAGGGTAAAGCAAAAAAAAGAGTGTTATTGAATTATATGGCTGCTCTGCGGCACGGGCTGAGAATGGGTTATGTACCTGATCACCTGCACCCACGTCCTTCTCTTCCCTGTCCACATGAACACCATCAGCGATATTTGGAGATTGTTGTTCGATCGCCACCAAAAGGTTCAACGTACGCCAATCGAATCCTGCCACGATCATGATATGCTTACGTTACATATTCATACGTGTTCTTTTACTTATTTTTTTTCCGAAAAATAATGAGCAGGATATTGGTCATCCAATCGATCGAGTCATGGAATTTTCTCCAACATTCTACTAACGTGTATGTAGCGTAAAGCACATCTTTTAACTATGCAAATGCATATCTTTTAAACACATATACAACTTTCCATAATTTACTGATAAAATGCAATGAGCATTTTAAATTTTACATTTAGTGCTGGAAATTTTCGTGCCATGATTCGACCGTGTATTTGCAAAATCTGATTCTGGAGAACCAAATGAGGCGAATTTTGAGGAATAATGTAATTAATTTTTCATCCGGCCACAGGGCATGTGTATGTAATACAGAAGATGGAAATATCTTATGTTAGCAAGGAAAATTTTTAATGTTTTAGATGTACAGATAAAATAAATTGAACAAAATTTGAAGGGTATCAAAGGGTTTAACAAACATACAGCACTGAAAATAGGAAACATGGAGAACAAATAAAAATATTATTACCTTTCGAGGAATCATCATATCCAATGTGTTGAACAGTATCCCGAACAATTTTTTGATAGTCTACCACAGCTTTTGATGTAATTTCACCACATAACAGTATCATTCCTGTCTTCGTTACAGTCTCTAAAGAATTAAGAAAGATAATATATACAAAAATTAAGATTGTAAGCTAACACAAAAATTTCATGTTAAATAATCATTCAAACTATAGATACTATATCAAGTATCTAGGTTTTATTAGAGTTCCATTCTTCAAAATTAACTCAAGGTTACACTGACTAATTTATAAATAGAGGTTATACACCCACTAATTGAAATCATTTGAATTAAGATCATTTAAAGAAAACTTACCACAAGCCACTTTTGCATTAGGATCTTGCTTTAAATGTGCATCTAAAATAGCATCACTTATTTGATCGCACATTTTATCTAAAACCAAAAAAAGAACTTTTAAATAGATTATAGTTATAAGGTAAAATTTAGATTTGAAGATAACAAATTGTAATTTTTAAATTACTGTACCATAAACATATAATTTTCAGGATGTATTCGTAAAAATAATTGCATAAGTACAAAATTGAACACATGCTACATTATTCATTAATAAAAACAATTTGTGCAAATTTACAAAAATACATTACGGTATTCAACTGAAGTTGACATAAAAAAATTAGCTTTAGGATAAACTAAAGACAAATAAATATAAAATCATCTTATTGAAAACAAATTTCCGCTTTTATTTTAGGTTATACAAAATAGTAAGTAGTTTTAATGCCAAGAGCAATAATAATTCGACATCACTGTTCATGGCTAAGAAATTATCGACTAAATTCAGCATTTAACGGATCGTGTGAACAAATTTTTAAACGCTGCAGAAAAGTGAATTAAATTACATATAGGTATAATAAAAGAATGAAAACGATTCTTTAATGGCAATGTAAATTGAAAAATATGTCAAGAATATGAATCAGAAAGAAAAATTAGTAAGAAATTAAAGATTGTAAATAGCAATATTAAGGAGCACATGGCGACGCCGGAGGTGTTTGCTTTCTGCTTGGATATCGGTACGAAAAAACGTGGTCTCTGTTTTGTACTTTGAATACATCAATACTCGATATTTCACACACAATAAGAATAAGATCTAGGTAATGAATAAGTAGCAACATAACACCATCCTCGCATTTCGAAGCTTTTAAGGAAAGTAAGAAAGCGCGAAGGAAGGGTAGAATTCGAGGCGTGCGCACGCGGTATATATGCGTAGTCTGTTCATCGAGTTTCATGGCGGCACACGCGACTCACCGATATGGAAACTTGAGCCAAAGTCATACAGGATGAATCGAAATACAGGACAGTCATGAGGCGAACACATGTTTTTCAAGGTATCTACCTGGATGGCCTTCTCCAACCGACTCTGAGGTGAAGAGAAAACTGGTGTCCTGTTGCAGCTCAGGCGGTGTGTGCCCGTTCGCATATCCGTTCATGTGGTGAGCGGTTTCCGGCATTTTCCTTCTTTTCGTGCACGTCGCTACGGGCTTTGTTCTCTTTTGCTTGTACTCAAGTACTCTAGCCACGTGTTTCGAATTCGTTGACGCGTTCAGTTTGTCTGACACCGTTAATAATTAACGGAAACAAAGTTCAGTCCGAACTCTACACCCTACGTTGGTTCTGCACGAGCGAATCCCACACTACACAGCAATGAACGTAATCGTCAGACGAACGCGGACCAAATACACTATCTTACAGTGTGGAAAGTAAAAGAGGCTCCCTGCTCTCTGGTGGCCGCTATTTATAACCTCGGTACCTTAGTCGCTTCGTTCGGCTAATCTCGAGTCACGTGATGCTCAATCACCCGGGAGATGACAGTCGGCGCGGAATTTGATTAGATTTTCCTAGATTTTATTTTGTTTTTATTCTATGCGCTTTGATGTTTCATTCATGTATTTTACACTCCTATAAAGGAATATCATGTTTCACTGATATGTTACAGTTTATTAACTAAAATTATTTAAAAAAATAACAATTAATTAGAAGTTGCTTATACATGTTTCTTATAAATATTTTCGCATGAACATAAACACTTCTCCTTTGTTGTGGATTTATTCAAATAAATTCTTCAAATGGATTTATTTTATGAATTTTATTTTAAAAGTTTGTTTTTAGCGACAACTTTGTTAACATACTTATAAAAAAACTAGAATTTCATAAATAAACTTATAATTTGTATTAACCTATTTTTACCCCACGTTTCTTTTTACACCGTATTCTGTTACTTGTTATAAAAGTCATTATTCGAGGTTAAGTAATTATTGCACAAAATCGAACTGATTTAACGTAATATTTACGATTTGTATGATATTATGACATTGTTATTAACGACACATTGGTGTAGATTTACCAAACTCCTATACGAACCTTTCCTTCAGAACAAGTAGAAATATATAATCCGTCGTCACCTTGTTAATTTTCTTTGGAAAATCGCTACAGCATGATTCGTTCGAATGGAAAACTTTCGAAGCACAACCAGATAATTGTGTGATGAACTTTGAGCTTTAGTTCAGATCAAGTTGAATTATTATCAAGTTATTGTAAATACACTTTTGTACGTATACCCTGAGAAAACAATTTGCACTGAGCAGATGTGCGTATCTGTCAGGCTTTTATATGCCGTGGAATCTCCCTCCATGATTGGTAAATGCTCGAGTGGGGTTGCAGCGAGCACACGCGTGTAGCAATGCACATTACAGAATTAATTGTGGAAGTTTTTCTTAAAGAGAGTAGAGGGAACTGCAGGATAAAATACAGAAGTTGATAAGAAATTTTTCATTAAAAATTTTGCAGTGTGTATTCCAATGAAATCTGAGCTGTGTATGTAATTGGAAAAAGGGTAAGTAATGAAAAATAAATTGAAATTGTCAGAAACCTTGAATGAAAAACAGGTAATCGAATATCTTCGCTGATTTTTCTTTGTTAGCTTCTATCGTTAATAAACTGTTGTTAAAGATAAAAAAGTAGATATAGTTGATGCATTTTAGTATGTATATTGTTACATCTTCTTGATAATTCTAGAGAATTAATTTCGTAACATTGAAGGAAAAGATGTAAGAGAATCAAAGGTGCTTTTAAACCAAATTGGTTGTGTGTTAAATCATTCGGTAGCTTACCGAAAGAAAACATTTGACACCAATTTTCAACCCTTTATCTCGACCGCATGGGGGAGTTAGTAGTAAGAAAAATTTGGTTTGTCAATTTTTGTTTTATTTTCTATATTTAGTGATATTAAAAAATTCTGAAAAATATCTAGCGTATTGTAGATACGAAGGTATATGTTAGGGCATTTTTTTTTGTATATTTTCGTAATAACGGAACCTTAATATTTTTAAATTATTTCCAATTTTTTGGTAAGGTATGTTATAAATGAAACAATTAAAAACCAAATTATTTAAGATATTTCATGTGAGAAAGTAACCTATACTTTTCATAACTTGATTGACGTAAGACTGCGAAACAGTGATGAAGTTTTTTTTTATCGTGGTTCGAACCCTGTTTGAGAAAACTTTGTTTTTTTGTTATATTAATTATACATTTTCTCAATTATTTACCATGCATAATCGGAGCAACCTCCTGACTATTATCAACGAATAAGGAAAAAATAATATAGCATTGGAAGTAATTAATCGAAAAATTTTTAAGTAAATTTTGTAATATCGTTGCATTATTTCACCAGATAGTTGTTGGAAAAAGAAAATCATAAATGGTCAACGCGAAAAAAATGATAATTATCTTAGAAATTTCACAAACAAATCATTATTAAATTCATTGTGAAGAAAGATAATAATTGAAATGTGAATGATTCAAAGAATGAAATTTTTAAATAAACATATAATTTAAATAATGGAATTTCTAGATATAATGAAACTTTAGATGTTAAACTGACTGTATCGATTGAATATAAAACAGTGTATAGCACTTCATTTAATTTTGTTTCGGTTGTTATTCTGTTCTAAATGATTTATCTCTCAGATATTTAAATGTTATTATTACAAACTGTCTATACACTTTTTTTGTTTAATTTAATATTCGAAATAATTTTTCTTCAAATTGCAGATCAGTGTTAGCTTCCGTGTCTAAAAAATTTCAAAATAGAATTATCTGAATCTACTATTGTTCTGGGATTTACCGACATTTTGTGATTATAGATAATTTTTCTAATATATACAATTTTACGATTTATATTATAGATATGTATATATATTAGGAAAATTATATATTTAATTATATACAAATAATTTAGTGTATATATGTATTTTTTCTAATATGTGATCACCTTTTTACCTACACTGGCTTTTCTTTAATATACCTTTTCCTCTGCATACGAAAAAAATTCTGTAAACTAGATCATTACGCATATCTATTTTCGTACCATTTTTTTTTTTTTGTATAATTTCTACTACCTTCAATAAAAATTAATAAAATATCACTATAATTGTAGATTTTGCAGGCGGATCGGTTTTCGCAAATGTTTATTTTATCCACTGCATCTTTGTGATAAACTGTATAATTAATATTATACGTATAATTAATAATTACTTTCAGAAATTTTCACCGGTGTTAGTGTTTGTTCAAGTTTCGATGTATTTCATATTTTAACAAAAAGAAAGCTTTCTGGTGTAATCTATCAGTGTTTCCTAGTAAGATCAAATGAAAATAACATGTTTGTCTAACCCACTGCAATTTTTTTTTACAAATACGTATTACTCAATTGAACACCATCAATGAGAGAACATTTGCTCGTTCGTGTTTCTTGATTTTGGAAGAGGAAAGCGCGTGCAATCACATTACGTACGCACGCAATAATTCTTCTGAAGAACAAAAGAAAAAGGCATGATTATGCGTTATATGTTCAAGGCGAGAACATGTAATCATAGAATAGTCTGATATAATGTCACTGACACAACTGAATATGAGATACGCGTAAAGTATGAATTAACACGTGTTTTGCAACTAAGTAACTTTTCTACTTCATAAGGTTAAACGAGATTTAAAAAAAGAAATCTCGGTATTTAATTTACTAATTGTTAGAGTCTAGAATTCCATTTTGCCATTTTGAAAATTTAGTAATTTTTGAAAATTACACGATTCTCAACATAAAGTAGTATTTTCTCATTCTTTTTTACTCTATTATTTTAAAAATGAATTATATTTTTTTAAGCATTTTGTTCACTGTTGCATACTTTTCATGCTATATTATGTTTTATGATTTTAGTTGACTCTTGTGCTGTTGAAATTGTTCATCATACTATATATTATATATATTATTTCTTTACCTTTCTTTTATTTTAATTCCGTAAACATTACTCAATAAAATCTCATAATTTTTCGCAAATATACATGTTGAATGTATCGCACAATAATTTAATTTCTTCGTAATTCATAATCCATTTCAAAAGCATTGCACATTTTATTGTATTGTAATATTACGATAATTTTGTAATTTATCCCCAAATATTAATGAATATACAATTGATGAATTTGAGAGATTAAATTTTGCCACTGGAAGGCAATTTTCGTATTTCTTCCGTTGATAATATATTGTATTAGAAAATAGCGAGATAATTATTCATTTACTTAGCTGTGCTGCTTTCACTGACGAAATGTATTAACATTGAATATTTATTGCATCATAAGATTTCAAATGCAATACACGCTCATATTTGATGACTTCGTAATTTATGTTTATCATCCTATGTTTTAGGAACGTGTCACGTCACATACCAAATAAGATAATACATTAGAAGCACGATTTACTATTTAATTTTTCACTCGTACCTTTTTAACAAGATAATATTAAGAAGTTGTTTTATAAAATCTTACGAAATAATTATCAGTGAAAAATAATAACAATATTTGTTCGTGAAAAAAAATAAAAACAATATTTGTTTGTAAAAGTATGTAAAGTGGATAATTCATATGGATAATCGAAAGAGGGAAAGTATGTAAGTACGTTGAATCGTACTTATAATTTTACGTTGTACAAACATGAAAATAGTTCAGAGTAATGTAATCAATTTGTACATGTTAATTTTTATCTTTGACTAAAATGCGGAATATTCATACGAATGAAATTAAAACAAGCTGAAAGAAATTTATTCTAATCCTTTATTATACATGGAACATTCGTTTTGTCGTATTATAAAATTTCCCTTTATCATGTTTAAAATAATACATATTTAAGTATACTTGCGTATACTATCGTTAGACAGATACAACGTATAGATATTCTGTTATCATTTTGCCTCTATTTTTATTTCTTTCTATATTTGAGAACATTTTTAAACGTTAACTTATGATAGTAAGCCGGCCGGATTATCTCCTTAGACTATCGAGAAGAATGAGTTGGCAAACATAAGCAAATGGGAATTACAAAATAGTGATTAATCTTCTGTAACTTGTATGATTATTATAGATTATCAATGTGAATTTGGTTAATGTACATGTATTGGAAGAAATTTCAAGGCTATCTGGAAATATTATAGTTACAGTCTCATATCTATGTTTATATTACTTTTCTTTTTTTTTCGAAATCGGACATTTTTGTTTCCATATGAAAAATGAACTCGACATTTTTATAAATAATATCGGTCAAAACTTATCGCCTTTGTATATTCGTTCTTGTCCTTTCTTTTCTTCTTCTTTCAATATAATAATATCGGTCGTTTGTTCGGTTGATTGTATGGTTCACCGAGTATGAATTGAACATGTGCTTTTCTGACGCAATTTTTCTATCACATGAGAGATATAATACACGAGGCAACTGATCACTCCAATAACGACCAACGTACAAGCAACTTTTATAGGTATGTAATTAAAATTCAGCTTTCTTAATAAATCTGATCTTTACAGACACCCGACTAATTTAACGTTTTTCATTTGGAATAAGTGTAAATATTCAATACAAAATAACTCATCCTTCGTTACAAGTTTTTCAAATTGAAGCTTGACCGCTATATCTTCTCTACGCCTTCACTTGCAAGAATACTATTTATACCATATTATGTAGTTTCTTAAACCCTACAACTTCTATAAGTAACATTTTTTCGTATTGTTTGAAATAACCAAGATATTTAAGTGGATAGTGTGCGTGAGACACACTGTATAATCCCCATTGCTTTGTAAATATAATCTTATTCTGGTCGATCTGTCGGCGTTAAGTTTCTCTGTAATTTCTTCAGTTCAAATTCGGGAATTATTTTGCAATAAATTAAGCACAACGATATTGTTTATCAAAGAAGCTCGGCCAGAGCGTGGTTCGTCGTTTAATTGAAAATTGTCGTATCTAAATTTTGCAAACCATTTCTTTACCGTTCGAAGAACTGATGCACAATGTTTGTTGCATCTTTCCGAAATGTCCAAAGCATGATTTGATGCGAATGAAACTTTTCTTCATTTCTTTTCTGCTTATTTTAAAACCTTTTTTTATAACGTAAGAACTGTCGAAACACAAAAGTTTGCTGATGAAATAACAGCTGAATATCAGTTTTTTTTATCCTCTATGAAATTTGTACATGCAACAAGTGTCACTTGCAAGCAAATAATTTAGTGCCATCCATTGGAAACGGACACGAACTTTGGTCCTGACCCAATATTGTATAATCGTCAGATTTAAATAGAAGCTAAATTTATAGTTAAAATACAAACTGAATATGAATACAATTCTTTTGTCCCGCCTAGACCATAGTTTGCACTACAAGTGTGACTCGTCATTATAAGGCAAAGTGTTAATAATTTCTTGAAAAAGAAATTATGAGACAGCTTTATGATGGTTGCTAATTACATATAGTGCATTAAATTGAACTATTTGTATACATACACACAGAAAGTCAGCTTTTTTTAGAGCAACAATGAGGTACAAAGTTCTGCTGAAGGTATATAAAACTTGGAAATTAATATCTCAGCCACAATTTAAGCAGAAGCCACAAGTATGCGGTGTTTCGAAAATGACTCGATGTCGGTTATAAAAATACATAATCTGAAATATACGTTTCCATTTAAAAACCTGAACATGATCTTTACAGGCTTTTCAAGATCACTAGAATGTCAAAAAAACACCAGCTTTACCTTGCATCTTTTGTTTGAAGTATTTTTTTGTATCGTTCGTAGTTTTCGAGATACTTTAGTATTTTGAGATGAACCAAATATATTGTACGTATTATATTATAATAATAATATCCTAATATAATAACACCCTTCCGATCTACTGTAAAAGCCTCTGTAAATCGAAATATAAACTTTCCTATAAATTGTATTATTTTCTTCACGTTTAGATGTGTTTAATAACACATAACAACATAGGTACAGCGTAAACTGCTGTTTATTTTTTATTTAAAAGTTACTTTCTCTTTATGTTTATATGTGTATATTGTATGTGTAAGTATACATATATAATAAATTATATAATTGACTTCTGAAAGTCGAATTTGTCTTTTTTTGAATATCTATAAATCAAAAAATCAAACCCACGTATTAGATGCAGAAATTCTTTTTCGATTTTTGGGTACAATAACAGTTTTATATAAGCCGAATGAAAACAGATCAGCTATCGATATTATTGATGATCCTTTGCCATTTTTCTGGGAGCTTGCGAATATCATCGCGAATATTTCGATTCAAATGGCTGTACTGAATACTTAACTCTAGCTGGAAAAAGTTAATTTCTACACCTAATATAAAGCCTTTGTAAGTCGAATTTTTATTCGAACCTCTTTTACTCGGAAACATTGATCAGTCAAAACCGTCGTAACTTGAAGAGATAAACACTTCCTTTGAGAATTGAGGTACCGAGGTTCTACTGCATTTTTATCTCTGTATCTTGCTGTATTGCACTGGTAATTACACTTCCGTATCTGCAAGACAATCCGTTCTAGAAACGGCTATGATTGGCCAGGATAGCTTACCTGCTAGTACTATCTGGCAAAGCAAACTTGAGACTGCTGATTTTCTTCAAGTTTGATAAGAAAACGCTGTGAAATTTTTTTATAAAAATAATGTTAAAAAATTTGATGCACAATCGGCAAGAAATTAAGCACCATAAAAGTTGTAACATTTTATGATAAACGGTATTTATGTTTACTATGTTTTAAGAAAGATCATCGAAATATACCTTTGTGATTGCAAAACAAATTTGTAACATATAATAAAATGTTTTATTTAAAATTAACCCTTTGCATTCGAGAAGTGACTCTCGGTCACCACTTGTTTCGATACAGCAATCCGAATGGCGATTGAGCAATAACTGTTTTTCTTTAACCAGATATCAATCCTCTTACATGTTAAATGTTTCACGTATATGCACTTCAAAAAACAGCATTGTGTTTAATTAAAATTATTATTTCATACATTAGTCTGTCTTTGATGCTTATGAAGATCGAACCAAATGACGAAATTGGTACATAACAGTGAAGATAAGTTCGATTTTAAATTATTTCGAAGACCAAATCAATAATTTCATAAATGTGAGATTTGAATTAAATAATTGGTTCAAGAAAACGGAAGATTAAGATAATATTAAAAAAATGAAATTGATTTTGACAACACAAAGGAAAGACAGCATTTAGATTCCGAGGAAAGATCGGAAAGAATAAAGTTTAGAAACGATGAAAAAAGCTACAGGATCATAAATAGCTGTAAGTTATAACAGAACTATTGGATTTTTCAAATTTTAATCGACAAAACCATAGGTGAAACACAAGGAATTATGCGGAAACGCAATTAAGAAAAATTAAATTTTAGCACAAAAGCTTCGAGTGCAAAGGGTTAACCTTCTGTAACGTGGTTTTTCTGTGTTTATGAGAATAAAAATTATAGCTGATTAGAATTTTACATCGTGAAGAATGTTGAAAAACAAGAATTAATAATTGATATAAAGAAATTGATTGGTCAATAAACACATAAAATGTGATGCATAAAATATAGATAAATGTTTATCTATATTTAAAGTTTAAAGTTTTATAAATAAAAACAGTCGGACCACTTTTAGTGAGTTTCATCTTTACTGTATATACTATCATTGTGTTATTGTTTCATCCTTACTATTCTATAAATCCTTTTATGTTTTAGTTATGTTTTATAATAACAAATAAAGAACAACTAAAGATCACTGTATATATTTCTCGACACGACAACATTTAACAATTGAGAAAACAATGATTACAAGATGAAATTGCAACGATTCCTATCGAAATCATCGAGAGTGTAATAGGAAATTTTTTAAATAGTCAGCAAAGTAACGTAAGAAAACAAATTTGTTGAAAAACTTGGTGAATTTGATTTAAGAAAAAGTGAGTTTGATCCGCAAAGGGATAAATTTGATTTGCAAAAAAGTTAGTAAGACCTGCAGAAGAATTAATCTGGAGTGCAATATGGTAAATATGCTCTACAAAAGGATTAATTTCAAGTGCAAAATCTGTAGATTGAAATTTTTTGTTAAGCTTAGTCCGTGGAACAATGTAGAATAATAGTTACAGGAAAGCATAGAAGTAAACATAGAGGAAGTATCGCCTAAATGTATCATTATGATATTTTCCTTCTATTTATAGGGTGATAGATATAACAAAAACATGTTAACGCTTAGCCACCTAGTGCCGTACACGATATTTATGACATCATTAATCTTCAATAAAATGTTAAGTCATGTATGAGATTACAACCAGTTACGATACTGTCATTCATGCTTCCGCCAATTTAAACGTGCACCGTGAACTAATATTTCGCTCAGCGTTTCTCATTAAATCGAACAGTTCTTTAATCATTGAGTGTAACAAGACAACAAAAGAAAAGCTACACAATTTTGTTAAATTGGAAAATTATAACGATGACAAATTCGTGCCTTACGTGTATACTACTACAAAAATGATCGTTCGTGTTAACATAATAAATAATGCACATAGTCCCGGCTACGATACAGCGAGGTCATAAATTAAATTCTTTAAGAACTGGCACCGATTGATGTTGTGGCACTCAGGGTCATGCATTACGCTGTTTTAAGGTTATAACAATAAATGAATGGTAACAGATGATTTGGTATCTGAATTAGTAAATGATATTTTATTTACAAATGGAAGATATTTCATATATTACTATATGCAATATTTGGAATTTCTTCGTTCGTTCACAACTACACAATATTTTTGCATTTGTTACCTGTAAATTAAGATAACCTCTTAACTGTGTTCACGTCTCGAACAAAGCGAGACGTGAATTCATTTTTCTGTAGTTTGTAATTAAAAATCAATAAAAATGATAAGAAGTTTCACTACTTTGATTATCCGAAATATGAATATGGTGTATTTTATATTCAATACAAACATAACAGCACAATTAGAACTGAATAATCTCTCGATAAATAAACTACTGCGTTCTATGTATTATTGAAACAATAACGAGTTAATTTTAGTCTCGTCATTCCCAGCTAAAAGGTTAAAGACCTCAGTTATTGATATTTACCTGTAATGTAATTGTAAAGTGAATATGATTTTTTTTTTCTTACATACATATATCATATAAGATATATTGACACTGGATGAAAGATTTCTTTGTACGGTCCTGACCATGGTTTCAAGTCCTTATCTGCTTATATTTCCAACAATTCGATAACTGAATACGATGAGGCAGAAAAGTATTCATACGCTTATTAACTATTGAGTTTAAATGATTATAACTTTCGAAATATGTATTACATATAATACAAGAATTTAACATTAAAAAATTATTTATTTATAATCTTCAAATAATAATCAATTATAAAATACACGATAAATAACATAAGAAGGTATAGATATTAATGGGAAAAAAGTATTTACACATAAAGCTTATTTTAATAAATAAATGATATTTATAAAAATTAATATTTTGTAGGGTATCCTTTATTGTCTGTTATCTGCCTATAAATGTCTAAATATTGATTCAACTAATGTTTTTGTTACATTTTATTCCATTCATGGTGTATAAATACTTTTTGCTCTTACTGTATGTTTACTTTAAACGTCTAACCAATTTTACGACCTCGCTATATTATGGCCCGGATTATAGGACTTGTTTCAAGGATGAATATGCGATCAACATTGAGTTAATCAATTCAGCTTTGAAGAAAATAGAAAATTTGAAATATATATTTGAAAACACTGAGTCAGACTTAGCTGTATTACAAGTGAAAATAAAAAGAAATCGTAAAGAAAAATTTCACATCGCATATTTTGCATAGAAACTGTAGCGTCCTGCAAAGGTAATTTTCTTCGCAAATGCGTCAGTACATTTTCCTTTCTTTTCTTTTTTAACGGAACTGCTTATTTTTCTTAACACAAATTGATTTCGATGAAATTTTCAGTATGTATTATATATAATTGACATAAATCTACAAAACGTATGCTTTAAATTTTCAATACAGGCTCAGATAAAAAATTTACAAACACCTTTATTCACCTTTACAGGGTAATTCAATTATTTTTCACAAAATACGTTACGTGTGCCAATAACTTTGTGACCTAGTTTAAAGCACGAAATTGTTACATTTCGTTTTTTCCTAACTATAAATGATAATATTGTTATTTTTTAAATAGTTTTATTGATTCAAAGTATAAATATTATGTTTTTTGAATCAAAAGTATTGAAAGTTCTTTTATTATCTTTTTGTTTTTCATATTTCCGTTAATTCCCTGCGTGTGCCAATAATTTTGTGACTCACTGTAGATCTATTATTTGCTCGAAATGAGATCTTTAAAAGGGAAATCACGGTACCAGCTGAACATAAAGGTTATATTCAGGGATTTGTTCTTAGCGAAATTAACTTTTTTCCTTAACAAACCTTAATACCTCCAGAAGATGCATTTCTTGAAATACTTTCTGTAAGAATTTGATATAAAAATATTAATTATTGTAGTTATAATAGTAAGTAGCATGAAAGGTCTCCTAAAATTTATGGAAAACAGGCGGATGTGTAACTTTCCACTGCAAATTCTGAAATGAAAAATTATGCGATTTTCTTGAACTATGAAATAATAGCTTCAGTTGCACGTACGGATTTAAAACAAAATAATAATAATAATTTGTCATCAAATAGTGTGTCTTTGAAGAAAAAATATGAAGAATTAATGAAAACATCAGCATTTCCTTTAACATTATATAAGAATTATCCAATTGAAAAATCCGTATGTGCAATGGAAGAAAATCTTATTACGAACTATCGCCCTTTTGAAGCAAATTGGATAAAAATTCACTGATGCGCCGGATTTTTATAGTTTAAAAATCTTGGTTTTAAGAAAAACGCGATTAAAGCTTTGTAACAAATTATCTATGATATAACGTTAAAACTTCTTAACTGTCCTTTTAACTGGAAACCCTTGCTCAGATCTTCATAAAGGGATGTGATGACAGCAATTACGTTTTCCGGTAATGCATTTCTATGATTTTAATTGTTTAAATTACAGGTCTGTTTTAACTATTATACGCTACATCATTAAAATTTCTGTGACTCTTTCATTTTTGTGAATTTTATTTTAATATTTTAAGGGTTCATTCTAGAAGTCGAAAATTTAAGAAAAATATGAGAAAAAGAATTTCTTTTTTTTGTCAATCCGTCACAGTGGTTTCCCCTCTTAAGGGGTTACGCCTAGTTGAGTAGTTCGGAAAAATGGATTTTTCGTTTCTTGCTTTTTTTAAAAATACGTATTCTCAAAAATAACCCCTCAAAATTTCATAAGAATCGGAGCACTCGTTCCAAAGATATAAGCGTTCAAATAGCGCCACCTCAGATCACAGACTGAAGCTGCAGAAGATAAGAAGAACGAAATAGCAGATTTCCAGCAAACTTACACGCCTCTTGCTCCAGATGTTTTGAAAGCTATCAAGCTAATTTACGTGGATCTTTCAAAACGGGAATTACTTGATAGATACGTTGGCGGATTCACGCAGAACAACAACGGAAGTTATAACCAGCTTATCTGCAAAATCAGCCCAAAGAATCTTCCGAGCGGATCATTTCCCGATAAAATTGCTGGTTATACATTTGCCTGTATTTTTAATGAGGGTAATATTGCACTTTTGAGGATTTTCGAGACATTAGACATACCCTATGGCCAATATGCCCATAGATATGTGATTAGAAAGGACGAATCCAGGGGTACGGTTGTAGAGCAGCGCGCGCAAAACGCTACAAGGGAAGAAAGAATGACTCGTAGACAACGTCAACTTGACTATCTGGAGTCAGCTGCAGCTGCAGAATGGCTCCTTTATGGTTCTGGAATAGATGACTCCATGTAAGTTGAAAGAAAATAATTTTAACTATAAAAAACATAAACTTGAAACTTTAAACGCGATTATCTCAAAATAGTGTTTTTTGAAAAAGGCTGTTGCGGTGGCCAAAATTTCTCAAAAAGTATCAGACTGATCGATTCCAAATTTTGAATGATTATTTTTTATCATAATGAGCAGGGCATAAACTAAGGATTTTTAATTTCGTTGAAATTTTCTTTTTCTATTGCAAAAAAGAAAAACAAAATCTGACCACCTCAAATGCGAGATTTTTCAGTAAAATTGTTGTAATTTTGGTGAAACTCAAAATTTCGTAAAACCCTTCGTTCAGACCCTTAACAATATAATATACTAACCCAATCTTCTTTGATTTTGATTTTAGATAAGCGGTTTGGAAGAATCGTGGTCACCGCAAGTGATCTCGGAAAAAAGGCGTTCTACGAGAAGAGCTGTATTTTCCTTATTATTCAATATTTTTCCATGAAAAAATCTTACAACTACTTTAAAATATGTACTTTTCGATAATATATTTCACTTCATTCTAAATATTTATTAGAACGGCAAAAAAATCTTGAAAATTACGTCATTTTTCCGATCCCAACTAGGCGTAACCTCTTAAGGGGGTAAAGGGATTCAGAGGCAAAAAAAATCGACTTTTTTTTATTGCTTAAATCGATAGTATTCTATTCAGAGAACATGTTTCTAAACCCCGAAGTATGAATAAGCATTGGAGCAGTTCAAAATGAGCGCCGAACGTTAGCGTGTCCTGAGCGCTCCCGAACGGTTCGAAGCAGTAACTCAAAAACTTTCAAAGCAATATTAGATCTAAATCCGTATGGAGATGAGTTTCCTGTTGTGAAAAGTGAGTGCATCAATTACATTGAAAGAAGAATGGACACTCGAATGCGCAACGTGAAGAAAGAGAAAAAACTCGGCGGTATATCAGTCTGTTTCCCTCTTCGGAAACTTTAAACGCGTTTTTCTCGAAACCATATTTTCCAAATTTGCGAGCACGATTGAGAGAAAACTAGTCAACGGATCCACTTGATTTTTTTTGAAACGAAAGAATATAAATGTAGTTTCTATGCGAACCTATAATATTGGCCAAATTAAATGTTTACAAAAAGTTATAAACAAAATAAGGCTAAAATTTTACGCGAAAATCGAAAATTTCACTTTTCTCTTTATCCGCGATTTTGAAATTTTCTTTGCAGAAATATTTTCAGATTTTAGGGTCATATAGAAACTACACTCATTAGCTTTAAAATGATCTCTAGGTTTTTTGTTTCAAACGATTCTACGAAGTGCTATCGTGCTCGCAAATTTGAAGAAATTTTTTTAAAGCGACTGTGTATTTCAGATCTAACTTCTGTATATGTCAGTATAATTGCTCATAAAAATTAATTTAGACAGTTCAGTATATGTACAACAAATAGTAAAAACTGGAAAAACATCCATCGAGTAGTTTTTAGAAAAAAAGTTCATGCAGAAAGGGTTTTTTGAGGACTTCTAAACCCCTTTACCCCCTTTACCCCCTTAAAGACATGTCACTGCCAATGTGTCAAAATTTGATGATATTCAGAAAGTTATACATATACAGTAGACTTCCTCTCAACCAATCCGTATGGGACAATATCTTTGGCCTAATAAGCGAATAGGAGGTTAATCCGTCGATATCACTTATTGAATGTACATGAAATAGAAAATATATATATATATATATATATATATATATATATATATATATATATATATATATATATGTTCATGAGAAGTTCATTGACCCTTGACACTGGACTCGTGCACCATTTACATGACATCAAGAGCACGAAGAGAAGCATAGAAGCAGGGATAAACGGAAAATGACAGAGAAAGGGAAGTGTGGTTGCATTAACCTTGACCCAGACAATCCTTCAATTCTGTTATTCCTCGCCGCGTTCACAAAAGATATACATTCTTCCTCTCTTTAGCCGTTTCGTCTCGTTTACCATAACCTTTTCCCTTCTTCGTTTATACTCTTCTGTTTGCCTCCGTTATTCATATTCTCTCTGTCTCTTTTCGATGCGCCGAGGCGTTCCATTGCTTCTCTCTCTCTATTATATATATGCACATAGTATTTATTGTTTATTGAACATTTATTTATACAAAGAAATCAATAATTTTTGTTTGTTTCTTTGATTTTAATTCTTTTACTAAAGCAATATCACAATCTGTTTCTATGGAACCCACTAAATAGTTAAATCGGAGCCGGATAAAAGGAAGTCTATTGTACATACCTACACAATACAGGAAATTACATTTGTGTTCGAACGGGCACTTGTATGCTGATGTTTCTCCTCTCAAATAAATAAAAAAACAGCTGCCCAGTGCGTCATCTGTAATTGTAACTTTGCAAATAAAAATAGAGTATAAGTGTCCGTAGCATTGTGTCGTTTTCAAAATATGTATCATATTCTTCGCGAAATTTTGTATATTTTGTTAGTAAAATATATTCGCGATTTATTATACATTCTTTTGAAGATTTAATAGAAATCGTATAGAAAGGATTCCATTTTTATCCAACGAGAAATAAGTGCATTCATGTTGACGTAAGGTGTGTGTATTTCATTTTAAAATTGAAACGGTACCGAAGACTCATTGACATTTCAACTTGAACGATAAGCTGGCAACATTGTCAAGTGGCTTTCTATTATTGCTCGTATATTTTCAGACGAGTTTTGAATATAGTAACATTCAAAAGACTGTATCCAATCTATCCTTTTCATACTTTATTATAACTGCTGTATTTATTAACATAATATTGTAAAATTGACTAATATTATTCAATTAAGGATAATTACGCGATCTTGAGGGGTTTTTAATTGTTTAGTAAGATATTAGAAATTGTAATATGCCACGATCAACTTTACTATTTCGTCAAGAAATTATTGTTCTGAATATATTTTCTCCTTATTTGGTATTTAAACGAATTCCAGTTAGTTAAACGGAACTGAAATGTTATTAAGAGATACAATGGTACACGTTGAAAATCATTCTTTCCTTTTGCTCCTTTATTCGCCTTTGCAAAAACTAATCAAACAAATAAAAGGCGTTTATAATCAATGTAGAAATATTCTTTATTTATTGTTATAAAATATGACTAAAACATAAAAGGATCAATGGAATAATAACTACAAAGAAACAGTAGTATGATGATAATATATACAGGCTGTCCCAGAAAAAGTGTATCGTCCGGAAATGGGGGGTAGCTGAGGTGATTCTGAACCTTTTCCTTTACCAAAATGTTGTTTGAAGCTCCGTTTTTGAGTTATTAACAAAAAGCACTGGCCAATCAGAGCGTACGGAGACCGCGCGCTCAACCGCGTATGCATGGCTCTTATACACGGGCGCTCGGTCGGGGTCCCGGTAAACGTGCTGGCACAGCATGAGTATCGCGGAAAATGTTGTCATTTTAAATTAAGAATAATGTGAAATTATTCGTTATTCATGAATAACAAATGAACTAATAAGTCGTTCAATAACTGCGTTCGATACTTTTATTCGTTATCCGAAAGAAATAAAACATTTTATTACTTATGAAAAAATGTTTTTTTTTTTAACAGCACATTTTCAGGTGAATAAATTGTTTTAAGAAAAACGATTTGTATAACTAATGTTAGAAAAAAATAATGAAACTTACCCATTCGTTCAGGAAATAACCTGTTTCGACGGAAATGGGTCGTTAACACTGAATTCTCGTGTCGATCTTGATCTATCCAGGCAATCCTCAACAGGTCGTCAACTGTATGATCTATCGATTTACCGAGAACAAAATGAAGCCAAATAGCATACCTGATAGCCAGTTATTTATTTCAGAATAAAACTGTATTTAAGTGTTGTAATGAAACTTAAGTGTTTGTAGAACTATTACTTCAGCCTTTCACTGCCGCGTTATTTAACCCTTTATAAAGTCATGTGTCTTAAAAGTTACATATCCATTTATGTATATTTTATACATTATATTTTATTTATTTATTGCTAAAGTATTACATTATTATATTATTATTCTATTATCGGTCAATTCTTTTTATATTATGTAGGACGCCAAGTTGGGTGGTTTAAAAAATAACGGGTAACAATATATTTTTAACTAGTAAGGTACTATACAGAAGAAATAACTTTTGCACGGGAATAGTTCCATTAACCGACCTTCTCGCTTACGTATCGCGCAGAGACTCCTCATTTTTCCTTTCTCTAAACCCTTCGCTTTTTTCATATTTTTCATTTTCCCAATACCTGGCCCGGCGCGTCCTCGGTGTCGCTGGGCCTTCTGCCCCACACGTGGTTCGTCGGTTTATGGCCTTCTTTACCCCCGTAGGCCTAATTGTTGGTAAAAATGCCTACAATTAATTATTTATTCTTGTTTTCCAACATTTTTCAAGACGTATAATTGTAATCTTTTCTTCTCATAAACACAAAAAATCAAGTTATAGAGGGTTAAAATTCGTAACTGGTATTTTTAAAACCATTACAAATTTAAAATAGTATTATAATTCCTTAAAATAATAACAAAAATTGTTATTAAGATAATAATTGAAAATATTATTAGAAAACAAAATAACCTTCTTCGATAAAGCAAATAACGTTCCTTTAATCTAATTAACTGGGGATGACGATAAGTTAGTAACTCTCTATAACTCGATTTTTCTATGTTTATGAGAAGAAAAACTACAGTTGCTTACAATTTTACATCTTAAAAAATATTGAAAGCAAGAATTAACAATTAGTATAATTTTAAGAATGTAATAACACAACGATGCGATAGTATAACGATAGACGAATAAAATATGATATAAAAAATATAGTTAAATGGATATGTAACTTCTAAGTCACATGCTGTTATAGAGGGTTAACTCGTCACTGGTTCAATAAAAATGTAATAGTTTATTTATTAGGGGATCACCTATTTTTCATTGTATTATTGTGCTTGCATTAAATATGAATTACACTATATTAACATTTCCTAAAACCAGAATAATGTAACTACTTATAATTTTTACTGATTTTTAATTATAAACTGTAGAGATTCAATTTTTGGTCGAGAGGTGAATTAAATTAACAGATTAAACACATTGGTGTTAAATAATATCAGAGTATCGACTAGTATCTAAATTCACTTTAACATGATAAATGCATACTTCATAATTCACTGGGAATACTAAACAAAGGTTTTGTAAAATTATGTAATAATCCCGATGTTTTCTTTCTAACAAATAGAAACTTTTCTCCTATCAATGAAATCATTTTTGTTAATTAACCAATGAATCATTTTACTAGGAAATGTATCGAACAAAACACATACGCCAATTTCAGCTTACTAGTTTACATTTTATTAAGTGTACACGTTACATCGCGTAAACTAAAATAAGACTGCGAAACTACTGAATTTCCTAAAAAGAGATTAAGGAAGTCTGCGCACAGTTATCCACTATGTTCGTAATGAGCAGGAAAGTTGAAGTATTGTTATAGTCGATGGAAGAAATATAACGAAGTCGCAAATTAACACGTGTCGGACCATTTTTCGGTAACATATTTTTCAGGCCATGTATTATCATGATTAATAATTTTGCTTCTGTCTTTCAATATTTATAATAATGCAAAACACATAATTTTTAAGAAAAATGTGTAGAGTTTAAAATGCATTACAGAAAAAAAGCAAGATAGATTTGATTTTAACGAATTATTTTAGCAAACATATAATAGAACATTTATTCTATCACGCGGTTAGCATGCTACTGCATAACATTTTCTAATGATGTTATAATTAACTCTTTGCACTCGAAGCTTTTGTGTTGAGTTGAATTTTTCTCAGTTTCTTTTTAACATAATTACTTGCGTTTCACCTTTGGCTTCGTCGATTAAAATTCGAAAAATCCAATGATTTTGTTACAATTTACAGCTACTTGAGATTCTGTAGCTTTTTTCATCGTTTCTAAACTTTATTCTTTCCGATCTTTCCTCAGGATCTGTAGTATCTATCCGAACTCCGCCTTTTCTATGTGCTATTAGACTCAGTTTCACTTTTTATTATCATCCTAATCTTCTGTATCCTTGAACCAATTATTTAATCCAAATCTCTCATTTATAAAATTATTGATTTAGTCTTCGAAATAATTAAAAATCGAACTTATCTTCACTGTTACCAATTTCGTGATTTGGTTCGATCTTCATAAGCATCAAAGACAGACTAATGTATGAAATAATAATTTTAATTAAACATAATGCTGTTTTATGAAGTGCATATACGTGAAACATTTAACATGTAAGAGGAATGACATCTGGTTAAAGAAAAACAGTTGTTGCTCAATTGCCATTCGAGTTGCTGTATCGAAACAAGTGGTGACCGAGAGTCACTTCTCGAATGCAAAGGGTTAATTTTAAGTAAAACATTTTATTATATGTTACAAATTTGTTTTGCAATCACAAAGGTATATTTTGATGAACTTTGTTGAAACACAGTAAACTTAAATGCAGTTTATCAGAGCAGTTATCACAAGATGTTATAACTTTTATTATGCTTACTTTCTTGTCGATTGTACACCAAATTTTTTAACATTATTTTTATAAAAAAATTTCACAGCGTTTTCTTATCAAACTTGAAGAAAATCGGAAGAAATCGCTACACCTGTTATTCAGATGTTGATACATAACTTTACAACAAATCTTTTAAAAAATTTCCGTTTTACGATGAAAATTTCAAATAACCTAACTTAACCACTTCCCGTATCCATGTGGCATAGAACGTGTGAAAGCGTTAACACGTTAAACGACATCGTCTAAATGAAAGTTCAGTGTCGGTCCCTGGGGACAGACAGTATCACATTTAAAGAATAAATTTTATTTAATATAAAATCTTTGTAATATGAAAAGATGTTTACATTTTTTTTAAATGTATTTTAAGTAGAGATGAGCTTTGACTTTTTTGTACACCTAACCATCCGCTAAGCGTTTCGCGCCGCTTAAACAGAAAGTGTAGCAAAATCGGCTCTGCTTCGCACGTGCTAAATAGCGATATAGATTGATGCAGTGTAGTACAAGGCTCTCGTATGACATCTTCATATTTTTTAATTGAGAACTAAATAAAAAATTAAGACACAACTACATATGGCCCTGACTAAGATTTCGATTCCCTCTATTCTTACATTTCTGTCGATTAGATTCAGTGAGCTTATGCTGTATTTCCTCCACCAACTATACTTGTGCATAAAGAAGTAAAATAGATGGTCTGACTGAGAAGTTCATTGACCCTTGACACTGGACTCGTGCACCATTTACATGACATCAAGAGCACGAAGAGAAGCATAGAAGCAGGCATAAACGGAAAATGACAGAGAAAGGGAAGTGTGGTTGCATTAACCTTGACCCAGACAATTCTTCAATTCTGTTATTCCTCGCCGCGTTCACAAAGATATACATTTTTCCTCTCTTTAGCCGTTTCGTCTCGTTTACCATAACCTTTTCCCTTCTTCGTTTATACTCTTCTGTTTGCCTCCGTTATTCATATTCTCTCTGTCTCTTTTCGATGCGCTGAGACGTTCCATTGCTTCTCTCTCTCTATTATATATATATATATATATATATATATATATATATATATATATATATATATATATATATATATATATATATTTGTATATATTTATATATATATTTGGGTGTCTTTCGTACGGAAAAACCCGACCGCGCGATCAATGCTCGACGAGGGGGCTAGCTGCTCGAAATAGATGAGGAGAGCCTTCTAAATATTAAAGAAATCTTTGCCCTGGGCTCTGAGTTTATCATCCGTCTCTTTTCTGAACAAAGGATAAAGAGTCGCCTGTTTCTATCATTATGGATTTTTCCTTTCATTGTCCTTTTATTTCATGTATCTCTTCTTTTCTTTCTTTTGTTCCTTAGTTTTTCTTTATTTCGCTTATTTATCATATACGTAAATGGTTCATGTTGGGAATTAGTCATACGAATATTACTTTTATTTTGATTTGGTATTTGTTTTAAAGTGTTAGTTTAAATTTCAAGATATGTGTAGTTATTTTGGTGAGTGAAGTATTATTTTTCAATGATAATTTATTTAATAAAGGTAATACTTTTTAGTTGCTTGTTTAATGATTAAATTGTCTTTTTTGGTAGTTTTTAAATTAGCTAGGTGGTACAAATAAATTCAGTGCATGTAATTCAATAATAGCATTGAATAAAAATGTTATACGCGCAAAAGGTTTAGTTTTTATATTATTTGAACAGTTTCTATTATCTACCGCGTCTGCCTTTTGTATTAGTTATACAGATAACGCGGAGCAACGGTCGTAATTATAATAATAGTTTTGAAAGTAGAAGTCAAACTTGAAGAGAACACTTAAAATTTTGTACAGGATAAGCAATGTTTCAGAATCATCATTTAGTATTTCACTATTAGATTTTCTTTTTAAATTAATAAAATAACCTTTTACGTAAGTTACTTACTTAATAGAGGTTAACAATAACATTTGCTAAGGATGAATTATCATAATTATGCCGATCAAATCGTGTAATTCGTTTAGTGACTACTAAATTTCTGTTCAGTATTTACTTTTCACGTTTGAAGAGGATTAGGAATTGAAGCAATACTTATTAGTTTCACTTTTATAAAGGTTGCTTCGAATGTGTATGTTATGTAATTTTATTTTTAAAACCAGTGAACAAATGTTAACGGAGCATTACTATGTGTAATTCGAGTTTTTAATGTCAAAAAAGTTATGAAACGAATAAATATTTCGTACCTAGTTTGAATTTTCTAGAATTTGTAGCACAAACGAGGTATAAACACAGACAGGGTACAGAATAGATTTATTACCTTGTAGGACTTCGTGTATCGCGTTCTAAAACACCGATCATGCAAAAATCAGAGGTTTTGTTATGCCCTGTACAGTTTAAAGCGGTGAGTTTAAATATTAGATATATTCAATTTAACCATCAACGATGGTAGTTGACAGATGTAAAATCTGTTTTTGTTACATTTGCATATAAAAATATCTCTAGACGCCCGGGGCTTCTTTGCATAAAAGTACTTAGAAATCTTTTAATTTCTCATCTGAATTGTTTGGACAATGACAAAATATTTTATCAAAACCTTCAGAAATCTCTAATTCTCTCGCAAATCCAAAAAAGCTCCACAGTATATATACTATACTATATAACCTAAGACTTAAATGAAAGAGGCAATTTTTTAGTAAAAATACAGAAATTTTTCTAATTTAAACCGTTTTTGTTCGATAATTGTTAGAATTGAATTTTGGCTTACCACTTAGAAAGCTCAGTGTATTATACCATTTCAGGCTATTAAGTATGAAAGAACCAATATTCAAAAAGTATGGGTTGTAAACCTCACTTTCTCTCGCCTGGACATCATTTAATTCTCGGAATGTATACTAATAATAAGTAAAATACTAATATCCAAAATAGCCCCTCTGGCACGTCTGTGTCAGAAACCGCTGATAATAATTATAATAACAGATTCTTTTCAAATATTTATAAAGTATAGTAAAGTACATAAATACATGCAATCCATTGATCCTTTGTCCGTATTCTTTGAGCAGTTTCAAAGGCTGTGCCGGAATGATGTGAATACGACGTGATTAATCATTTGTTGTGGGTTTAAATATAATATAGCTGTAACATAGTTCAGGTTGAGTAAAGACAAAACTAGTTTTTAACAGTGGTTTTGTTTCTGGAGATGCTTCGAGTAACATAAATTGATAAAATTACTAAAGATAAAAACGACTTTATTATATATATTCATCCACTCGTCACAGTTTCACATAACTGTTTTATATTAATTAATTACCATTGCACAATCACACACACATTTGTTGAGCAGCATGAATTATTGTGATCCGGTTGACAGTAGTGCTAACAGTGCACTTGTCACACTTACGGAAAGTATGTAATTTACAGCTGGAGTGAATGTCTTCAGAATGTAGAATGAAGATACAATTACAAGAGCTAAGAATAAGGTATTGTTATAAAAAATTGAGAATGTTGTTGCTTCATAATCAGCTACTTCATTTTTCTTCCACAAAATCCTAAAAATTTTAGCAAGTTACAATATGGTATTAAATGCAATTTAAACAGATTGTTTAAGATACAAATTATTTAAGAATGCTTAAGTACCTTTCATCTTTTTCCTTCCTGCTCATCTTTTTGTCTTCTGTTAACTTTCTGCTCATTTCCCTTGTCACTGCATCTTCTCTTTTCACTGCAATCTGAAAAAAAAGTATAAAATTTCAATTCAGAAAATAAAAAATCATAGGTAGTTTTACTTAACGACTCTATTATCAATATATAGTACCTTATGTTTCAACACAAACTTAGTATTTTTGTAAGCGATGGCAAGTGTGTATGTGCTAGCTAATGTGACTAAGGCAAAGGAAATTAAATTGGTATAAATGTTGATCAGGTGAATTCTCCAGAAGAGCCCTATAATGAAAAGATAGAGGTTAATTTTTGAAAAGTACAATTTTTGTATAACTATTCATGTAATTGCAAACTCATAATATAAACATATACTAAAATACGCCGTAGAATTTATAAACATCAATGTAATACATAATATCAATTATATTTGTAGAGTTTTCAACATTTTGTACTCACAGATGGGAATCGCTGAAACGATGAAAGCATTGCCGTAAAACAACGCTGATGATTTAGTTGACACGTTTCGCGAAAAGTCTTGAAGAAGAAGTTCTTCTTCTTTAGTAAATGTTCTTGATTTTCCTGACATTTTTCGTTCCGTTTCCTCAGGTAGTTTCAATTTGCTCCACGCACTTATCAGACTGCTTTGCCGCGAATCGAAAATCTTATGGTCATCTTTATGCGCATGTGCAGTGGAGGACTGTGTGGAGATCCGTATGACACGTGTCCGTAAACGTCATTTCGGTGAGGGAACAAACTTCGCCATCTATCAAAAATCTTTCTAAGTTCTTTATTATGCTCCCTTCGGTCATAATGTATTGTACTGTATTTTTTGCATATTCTATAGATCGATAAATCAAAGATAAGGTTGCAGTATAAACGATATATAGGCAAGGTAAGACAAGATATTTTATTACATGCTCACGGAGCACTAGACTTCCATTGCTATTTTCATGTCATATCCTATTATTTTGATCGGAACTGACCGATTTTTTATAAATGCGTCATTAGTCGGTTGAAATTAGAGCATTCGTTATTTTAAATAATGGATGAGACAAAATTTCAAGTTCTCTAAATTTTACTACGCGTGTCACGTAAGAGCGACGTAATCAGTGCAAAGCTTAAATCCACATAATGTAATGTAGAATAATGTGATATCGTCAGTTAATAGAAACCTTGGTTAAGAATACTGACAATTCGAATTTACTTCTTGACTAAAATCAATCGTTTTGTCCGATACCGTTCTTAAGCGTAGAGTGTGCTTCAAAACCAGTAGTTTTGGCGGACATCGGTATTTCAGATTTTGTGACAAAAAAGTCTCGTAAGATAATTGATTTACTTATTATATATGTATAATTGGATATAAATTATTCAATAATTACCAAATCGCATAAATAAAAACTTCGAGGTTCTGGACTAAATTTAGTGATTTTCTGCTGTGCATTTAATAGTTTCGAATGTCTATAGCAATTTGTAATAATTTTTGAGTTAAATCCAATAACTTACATTAAATAAAAGCAATTTTTTAAAATTCCATCTCTCTAAGGGTATCGATGCGCCATTTAACGGCGGCCAGTAATACTAAATTAGTATACTAAATGCAATATGGTAACGTTTACATCCGCCCGTAAATAGGAAAAGCGAGTCTGTTTTCGAGAAATAAGGAAATAATAGTGCGCAGAAGACTCCAGCGTCACATTTTCGAGCAAGTCTGTTCCAGATGGAGTAGCAAAACAGCGACAGATTTGTTTTATATTGTCGCGTACACAGTTATTTATTAAGTTTATCGAATTGTAAATAGTAGTCAAATATAAATAGTGTAAAGGAAAAGCAATTTTATATATTGACAATACCTACTTCGGCTACCCTCCGAATTGACCGATAAGACAGAACACGGATACGTAGCTAAATGTCACATGCAATGTGACGACGATGATTTTCGACCGCCAACAGCCAAAAAGAAAAATCCATTTCCGCTAAAGCAGATCCGTCGGAAAGAGTTAAAGTACGCGAGAAGAAACTCGTAGCGCCACTTTTTGATCAGTTTCTAGAGCAGCGGACAACGACATGACTATTCGTGTGGAATTAATTGGCGAGAGGCGGTCATTCCGAATGGAAAACAAGAAAAGTAATACCTTGTGATATATTATAATAGAACTGTTAAGTTTTCAAAAGTATAAAAAGAATATATACGAGAAACATGTCTTGTCGGTATAGAATAACTTAAAGACTCCTTATAACTCTGGTCCCGTTCTACGCTGATAAGGTAGAGTACAACTGGTATCACGACGCTACACCAGTAAAGCATCGAAGGTACGAATCGCGTTCTATTTTACTAATATGCGAGATTACTCAGGAAATTAAGGAGTTCATTTTATTCGTTTTTATTCGGTTATATATTCTTTTGTATGTAAGAGGCATAACAGTTATTTACGATGTTATATAATATACTATTTTTTTATTCAAAGCAACTGTATTCGCCAATGCATCCACCAGAATGACCGCGTCAGGATCCGCTGCATCTGAAACAAATGAAAAGATGGTGCTGCATGTTTCCTCGCGTGTATTTCTATTTTTTCCGATGTATCTGCGTTTGGTGAAAATGCATTCTTCTCTGATTTTATTGGCAGCAGGAAATCATCGTCGCCATATCGAATTTTGAATTCTAATTTAGTATCGCTATTCTCCGCTAGGTGGCAACACAATATATATAGATCCATATAGTATAGTGGCAGGTGTTACAGTGAAGTACTTTATATTCGTTGCAATCGAGTTCGTATTTGCACCTGTAAAAACCTTGATAAAAAAAATATATTTAACTACCTACTAGAAATTAATACATCTAGCTGGAATCTTACTTTTAGATTAACACATGATTAAATAACAGTGACAAATTTTCAAGTAGTGTCAAATTAATCGAATGGATAGCAGACATAATCAATGTTATTAATTAATAGCGATGTAATAAAATATTAAATTGAAAAATAAACTGTAACAGGAAAGGGTATACTAGCGAAATCTCGATTTCAATTAAATATTAAATTTAGAAATAAGTTGTAACAGAGAAGAATTTAATTAACAGGATCATAAAATCAATTGAAAGTAAGATTGTAGTCGCAAAAGCAAGGAACAGGAAATGGTAAACAAAAGGTACATTTATTCTTATAATTAATTATTTATCACATTATAAAACAATAAAGTTAAAACATTTTTTATTAGTTTAAGCAAATAACTGCAAAGTAAGTTAAAAAATATGATTATCAGAAATAAGAGTAATTTAAGTTGAAATATTGCTTAATCTCGAATCTCGAAATAATTTAGAAATATTCAATGTCCATTAATAATTTTATAATAAGTATCAATAATTAGGAATATTATTTTGTCGTATTAAAATAAAAAAATTTCTGTAAATTTGAACAGAAATTGGAAATATTACTTTAATATTATATAGTTATTAATTTACAATTTTAATAATTTAAAAAATTTATATTTATAGAATTTGTAATTTATACTTTTAAAACTACACAAGCGAACTTAGGTGAATTTTAAATTTCTATTAAAGTACACTGTAATTTCTCAATTTTTACAACTTTATTATTATTTCATACTCGTTACTAATTTGTTACAACACCAAACATTATGTTAGGGAAGGGCTCGCGTATCCGTACGGCTGTCATCAGTTTGTTACGGTACTCGCGGCATTCGACCACTATCACCGGTCTTATGACGTCGTTCGGGTCTGGTCCTTGTACGAAGCGCGCGTTTTCTTCGATCCGCGGTAAACGTGGATATAGTTAGGAAGGGTCAGACAGGCCAACGTATGGTTAACGAAGGTAGCCGAAGGAGATGGACCACTTAGCGTATAGTTATCGCCGTGTGCCACCGGATATGAAGGTAATTGGAATTCACAAGTCGTAATCGTTGATATACCTCGAGCGGTAAAGGTATATCTTTCGTGGGTTTAGTTGGTACGTTACTATACTATTCAGGATGGTTTAAATTGAATATAGACACGAGTATGACTCTATGTTACTATACTCTATTATAATTACAAGTTATGATTTGATACGCAAGTGACTTGTATCTTACTACAATGAAGTTTAGGTACAATATTAATAGTTAGTCGATTCTTGACTCGGCAAGAATCTTCCTTCTCGACTTTATGCGGTGAGAGCGCGGAGGAGACGTAGACAGTATTACCTGATTGACACCTGCGAAATACATACGTTATAATGCTTAAAGGGGACTGGAACCCGATCTTGCTCGTGATAATACTCTGACGGACAGAGTAACGTTCTATTCAGAAACTGAGTTCGAGACTGTCCTTGAGTGTCAAAAATCACGTCCTTTTATACACCAAAAAACTACGGTTTTTGGTGGTGGGGAACGCTAGATTTTTGTGGGAACGGAAGTCGCTCGCTTACCCCTTTCTTGGTAACTAATCAGGGGGTGCGCGCTAGACTAAACACTAGGCACCGTACGTTTCGGGTAGAACGCGTACGTAATAATTATTACTTGTACATTTTTACAACTTTCTTAAAGAAAAATTTACATTTTAATATTCTTATTAGTTACTGTTGTTGAAATGAAGTTTGTAATAATTAAAAATCAGATTGATCTATGGTCATCGATTAATTATAGCCAGAGTGGAGATAAGAATTGTTATGTCAAATTATTTTGTATACAAATCAAAATTTTAATCAATGCTTGTTTGTTATAATATGACGAAATAATTTATATTGCATACTTTTTCTGTTTATATTAAATTTAAGGTTGGTAACTATTAAGAATCAGATTGATCTGTGTCCATCGATTAAATATAGTAAAAGTAAAGAATAAACTTATTGTAAATAATTCTTATATTAAACAAACGTGTGTTTATTTTAATACTATGAAATAACTTATATCATACAGTTTCTTTATTTAGATTAAATTTGAAATTTGTAACAATTAAAAATCAGATTAACCTGTAGTCATCGATTAAAAATAAATAATATATATTCAACTAATTAATAAGATTATGATTAAACTTTGATGATTGGACTGAATATATTTTCTAAGTTGACCGCTCCGAAATGATTAGAGGCTATGACAAAACCTCTGATTTTTTCACACAGACAGTACTTCAGAACAGGGACACGAAATCCCATAAGGTAATTGGTTTAGATATAATTGTTATGCTCAGGATAAATAAAGTTTAACATTTTACTTAAAATATTTAACATTACTTTGATATCTCATAAACAAATAAGTTCTTTAAAAAAACCATTTCAGTATCATAATATGTTCCATAATATGTTCCTTTAGAAATAGTGTGACTTTTATATAGAACACTTTTTTTGTAAAATACATTCTTTAGAAGTTATTCAACAAGATAAGTTACGTGATTTATCCTGTATATGTCGATGACTCGATAAAGTAATGTGCAAGACAATGTGAAGAGGAAACAGTGAGAATAATCACTTAATATTAATAAGTTTAGTGTTCAACCGAGATATTCACGTACTACTATGATTAAATTTATTTTTTATAATTCCGAAAAAGTATCAAATAAGAGATCAAAAGAGTGTACCCACGAAAAATAATGGTCCTCCAAATGCAATATCTAAATGTCAGCATTATACAATGTTTACTTGTCATGTCTTTACAAATGACATAAACCGTTTTGTTTTAACAGAAGGTAGTACAACTTTAACTATGGACAGGTGTACATTACAGTAATGCATTCACATTATTCAAACTTATGAAAATGGATGTTCTTTATTTCATAGTTTTCAAGTGAAATATTGTTTAGTGATGAAATTGATTTCACAATAGATTCATTATATCCTATATAACCGGATTTTTCCTTGTTCACGAGAAGAAGAATTATAATAAAAGAAAAAATTAATAATTATTATAGCGAAATTAATTACTATTAATGTCATAGTGTTACAATATAATGCAATAGTGTAACATTAAACAAATAGAATAAGTTATAAAATGTATTAGATGTATAAATTAATTCGGTGCCCTTTTCCATAAAGTCTGGATAAAAACCGTCATACTTTTTCCGGAGAAGTAATCTCTCAGTTATCTGATAAATGGAAAAGGGCGAGTCAAAAGAATGGAAGTTACTCTGAACATTAAAAATGTGTTTGATTTTTTGTAAATAAACATTGAAGTTTATGAAAAAAGGCACCAATCAATTTGTGCAACTGATACATACAGTGGCTACCAAAAGCTTCTGGCCACATATGTTTTTCGTGAAAATGATTAGAAAACAGTCTTTAATAATAAAGTTATTACAGTAAATACAACATATACGTATATATTTTTACTTATAAGATTTTAAGTAATATTTTACACAAAAACAATGTTTTTTATTTGTAATTACAAGAAAAGAATATATAAACAAAAATTTCTGACCAAAGAATTAAGCTATCGTAAACGACAATATTACAGCTATTTTAATATAATCTTTAACACATCACTTATATAAACTTAATATTTGGTATTATAATCGTTAGATGTAATTACAGCAGCACAACGTTTGGGCATTGAATCAATCAATTTCTTAATGTACTGCATATCGATTTTTTCCAAAATCAGCTTTATTTCGGTATTTCTTATTGCCTACTCTTCGTCCTAGTTTATTCCACATGTGCTCTATAGGATTCAGGTTAGGCGATTGTGATGGCCACCGAAGAACGCAAATTTTATGCGTGAACAGCCAATTCTTAACGAAACCTGACGAGTGTTTGAGGTCATTATTATGTTGGAATATCCAATTTGTAGACATGACTCTTTCCGCATATGGTAGTATAGTTCTTTCTAAAATGTTTCTGTTTATCCAGTGTACCATTAATCTCTATTAATGGACCAACAAGGCAAACAGAAAACGCTCTCCACACCATCACATTATCGCCACCATGTTTGACCGTTGGTATTTAACACAGGACATCTTTTCTAACTCCTTGTGGTCGGAGTACATACTTTTTACTATTATTTCCAAATAACATCAACTTCAATTCATCAGAAAATAATATTTTTGACCAGTCTTCGAATGTCCAGTGAAGGTATTCCTTAGCAAACAACAATCCAGCTCTTCTATTTTTCTTACTGATTAATGGTTTTTGAATCCCAATGCGGCCATAAAGTCCAACATCATTTGGGTGTTATAAAAGACAATTCACGTGCTATGTTTACAGCAGTCCTGCGAACATTACTGACTGATTTTCTTTTAACGATGCGATCGACTCTAACGGAAGTTTCTCGTGGATGACCACTTCTTGAAAGATCGGCTAAACCTTTGCCACATCTGTATTTTTGTGACAGATTGTTGACAGTTGGTTTTACCAACGCCTAATGTCGCAGCAATTTCTCTGGACGATTTTCCATTACTTGACATTTGAATAATTATTTCACATAACTGAATATTCGTGTGTCGTGGCGTTTCGACGACTTAACGATACAACAGTTAGCGAATAACTGAGACAAACTGACAAGAGAAGACAACAGGCAAACACGCTGGACTCAACACACTCTAGAGAAACAATGTTCCAGCCTCTGGTCGAAAACTTTTGTCGCGTAGTTTAACGCTTGAAATTAGCAAAGACATTGTTACTCCACACGCAAATTTTTAAAAATGTTAGTCTTGAAGAACTGATACCTATTCAATATTAGTAAACTTAGACACTTATTGTTAATGTATGTTTTTGTAAAAATATAACTAAATTATTGTTTGGACAGAAACTGTTGGCAGCCACTGTATATGATACGTAAGTAACTTCCAAGTCACATGGTCTCATAGAGGGTTAATAAACTAAATTTTCATATCTGAAGTGATGAAAGTCTTCGTATTATTCATGAAAAATTTTCACATCCACAAAAAACCACTATTTAGTATACATTTTGGGCAAATGGAATCATTGGACCATTTTTCTTCGAAGATGCTGGAAATGCTGTTATTGTGAATGTTAAACGATACCAATCAATTTGAGTGACTTTTGATAATCAAAATTTCATCATATCTCTGTGTTTGATGTGTATTTCCAGCAAGACGGTGCTCCGTGTCACACAACTTGAGAAAACTTTCAGTTTTTGCGATCGAAATTTCGCGAACCTCTAGATTCACAAAATGCAGATTTCAACTGGCCTTCAATATCATTCGATTTGACATAATTAGATTTTGTTTTGTGAGGTCTTTTGAAAGGTCGAGTCTATGCTAACAAGCTAGAAACAGTTAATGACCTAAAGAACAACATTCAAGTTGCAATTTATGAAATAATTCTAGCAACCTGTCGAAAAGTCATTGAAAATTTTGATAATAGTATTGATGTCTGTAGACGCAGTTGTGGTCTATGACATTCTATTTCGCGTATAATTGTAATGGATTATACTTTCAAGAAAAAAAAAATAAGTTGAAAATATTTCCAATAATGTGTGTTTGTTGAAAACATAATTATTACTATACTTCAAATAAAATTACATAATGTAGTGTTTAGAAAAAAATGGGAAACAAATCGCCGTCCATCATAGGTAACACAACATTGCTTGTGTCGTTACTCATCATACCTCATTTGATAATTATGTTGTCTGTCAGTTAAGAAAACATCGCGCATTCATATCATAATTTCATTAAATTGAATACTCACTCTTAATTATTGAACAAGCTGCTGGAGATTAATTAGATAGTAAATTCTGAGTAGAACATTATAAAAAAGATACTGTAATGCGTAAGTATATACTTATACTTGTCCTCGACAGTGAGATCTCACTAGTCGACAAGTCCACGAGCATAGGTGAAGGTAGTGCGAAGAAGCCTGACTTCAATGCGCTTGATTCCGGATAGCGAGATATTTCTGTCCAAGTTTTATCGAAGTCGGATTTGGGATATTGTCGGTAAAGAGGGAAACTTGATCCGATGCACTGAGTTCTGGATAGCCAGGATTCTTCTACCCAGATTTGTCAAAGTTAAAGAATATACTCTCAAAAATGCTTGGTGTACATAGGTCGAGTAGCTGAAATCCATTTGACAGAGGTAATCAAGTAAAGACTGACTTTTTTGCTTGCTTGCATTATTTTTGAGTAATACTTATTCTGAGATTTTTTTCTGTGATTCCAAAGATTTGGTGCTCTTTAAGCTAAATGTTATCCTCAGAATGTGCTTTACAAGCATAGATATTCTGCGTTTCAATATCACAAAATACTAATGTATTAAAATTTTGATATTCGTTGTAATCACAAAAATTTTTACATTAGTACTTTTTTTTTTAGAAAAATGATGAAAAAAGAACATTAACTTTGCATCATTGATGTCAAAATATTTTATTAGAAACTGTCACCTAAAAGAGGATTACTACACGTTTCGTTTTCCTTTCCATTCTATTTTGGATTGTTATATTTAAATTATTGTAAGAATATATTATTCTATAAAAATCTTTCTAATTTATGGAAATAAATGTGATATATTAATACTATTTGTATAGTATTTTGTGTTACGACTTTCAATTCGATTACTTAATTATAAACATACATATTTTAAATGATATATATTTGTCAAGCACTTCCAACAATAGAATATGTGACAAATGATAAATTTTTACTTTCCTTAAATAAAAAGCAGTAACTGTCTGTGTGGTAATTGTAAGATTTAAACAGGTTATGAAGGGAAAATATATCCCGAAGGTCGTCAGACCTTGACAAATTCAATGCAACTCGTTTGTTGCACATGTGAGAATTGGGGTCATAATTGAGGTGAACAGGAAACAGAATGCTCGATTCCTTTCATTTTGTTTAAATATAAGAAACCCACAATGAAAGTATAGATACTAACTCTAAAAATAAGAAAATAAAGTTGTAACTTAAAGACATGCAATATTATGTGACTGGATTAATAAACAACAGATAGAAAAATGATTAATTATATGTACTCATAAAACATAAATATGTAATAATGGATTATTTAAAAAGTAAATCTAAATACAGTAAACAGTTAAAAGCAAAATTCAACCAATGAATATGCTTCTCTAGAAAATGATAATTTATTTACATACTGCGATAAGGTTTGAGGAAAATTTGTTATATATTAGTTTACACCCACTTTGCTTTAACAAATGCTTAACAATTTCATTGCATCCTACTTAATTTGATAGTTATTTAATTTTTCTTGTGACTCAATTTTGCATCGTTACAAAAGGTAGTAACGAGTTAGATTAAATTTAATATTTTGTTCATAAACCTTTGGTAATTATAATTGAAATATTTCGTTTTGGCATATCTTCAACTAAATTTGTGCATAATTTTTCGAAGGTGGAATACTTTCGGAGGTGTTCTTGAGTTCTTTCCGATAACTAATCAAAACTATATGGTGAGGTGTCATACGCGTCCTGTAAATGTCTTTTTAATATTGCTCACAGATTTTCTATAAGCTTCAGAACTGGACTTTGTGCTGACCAGTCTAGAATTTTAAATTAATACAATTCCAACTAATTTTGTACACTTTCTGCCATATGTTTGGAAATCGATCATGTTGGAAAATGATGTTACTTTCTTCGTGAAGCATATTCTTTCTAGTTTCCTATCATTTTTCATTTAATATTTCTTTGTACATATATTGATTCATTCTTCCATTGATACGATTTAACGAACCTACATCGTACATCGGAAAACAACCCCATAGAATAAGGGATCCTTCACCAAATTTAACGATTTCTTTTACATAGCGTTTCTGTAGGGATTCACCTTCGAGTATTCAACACAATTAACGTTTATCTGATGAAAATTTATTAATTTTTATTTCGTCCAACCATATAACACGTTTTCAATTATCAATTGATCAATTTTTATATCTTTCGGTGAAAACCAAATGAGGTTGCAATGTTTTTCTTAAATTGCATGAGCTTTTTCTTCTTTTCAGTCATATTAAAATTTATTTGTCCTAGAGCTCTTTGTAATTTTTACTTTTTAATAATTTTTTTGTCATTTTGTTGCAGACTTTGCTTCTTTTGTAACAAGGAATTGTACGAGTCTTCTCTTACTCTATTCTGACAGCATTATCGGATGTGCTGCAGAAGGTTTGGGAATATTGTCACAATACTTTACCCTTATCTTCTGAACACTCGATTATGATACTACATATAGTTTTGATACGTCACGAGTAGAAATTCCTTTTTTAACAAGAAAATTATCCTAATTCGAACATAGTTTGTTATAGATTTTCTTCCGAAAATTTTTCTAATTTTAATGCGTTCTTGACCACGATACGTTGAAAACTATTACTAATACGCTTTTGCGAGTTCTTTGCATAATGAAATTCCTGTCATTGTAGCAGTGTGAAATGTTATAAGTACACATACACTAAAATGTTATGCCAAATTTAGTCAGAATGAAAATAGAATAACTAACAAATTAACCATTTGTAGTACGATTTTTCTTCATATATGAGAAGAAACATTACGACTGATTAAAATGTATTATTTCTATAAATGTTGAAAAGCAGAAATTAATAATTGTTTTAAAAATTTTATTGGTAACAATGTAATAATATAGTAATAAACAAACAAAGTAAGACGTTTTTATTTCATCGTTTTTATTTTAATAAAATTAAAGGAATGGACATATAACTTTCAAGTCACGTGGTGTTATAGAGGGTTAAATAGTGTACGATGAAATTGTTGAGCGTTTATTAAAGTAAAATAAGTATCCATCAATTTTATTATACTCTATTCAACCCTCTATAACGCCGCGTGACTTGGAAGTTATGTATCCATTCGTAATATAACATACATAATTAATTTTTTTCAAATCCTATCGCAATATGTAAATAAATTGTTTTCTAGAAAAACACTTTTAGTAATTGAATTTTGCTCGCCATTTTATGTATAGTACAGTACAGTCTACAACATAGTTTACTAGGAAACAATAGAATGAAAAGGAAAAGAAATGTGTAAATTTCTTTTAGGCGACACTACCTGAAAAAATAATCAATTAAAAAACTGCATGTATGGTAGATAATAAATTCGATTTTTTATACTAATGAAACAAATAAAATCCTATTTAAATAATAGCATTTAAATGATAATACAAATTAGTATATATAATATATAGTATTAAAATATGAAGAATAAAACAAAAATTCATCTGAAATAAAATGTTATCCTGTAACAAATCACCATGCTATTCGTTCTTTCTCTGCCACAAACAAGTATGTATACGTACACAGGTATATACATACATTCTTTACTTGTCCATACCTATAGAATATTCCACTTGGAGGTAGTGTCGCTCGCGTTTAGAATGAAATGGTTCGTCGTTTCTTTGTTTAAACGCTTCGATTGAAACATATACCATGCACGTAATTATACGAGAATATTTATATTCCTTGTGTGACGTTCAACAATGACAGTTTCAGGAATTACGAAATGAGGAAGAATCGTGTATGCCATTTAGATAAAGAATTTTTTTTCTATCATTAATCTATCATCGTTGTGACTGTAAAGATACTGTAGAAACAGTACCGTTTGAATTGTTAAAATTATCACGTGATAATAATTCGAGATAACGTTTTCTTCTAATTAAACTTTCCTCAAGATTATCTGTTCTTTACTTATTTATTGCTTCGTATCTTGCATATTCTCCTTCTTAGAAAACTTTAGAAGCTTTGAATATGAAAATGAAATTGTAGAAAAGTTCCCAATACAAAGATTTAGTTCTTTTTTTGGTTTCTTCAATGTCAAAATAGTTAAAATACGTTAAAGAACTTAAAGACAGTTTTATTCAAAGAAACCGATATATAAATTTTTATTTTTATAATGTCAATGCAAATTAATCACATGTCGATAGCCGTTGATATCAGGTAATAGTTAAAAGAGAATTGAAAGTTAAACGATAGTTTTCAAAAGATATAAAGTGCTATAGAAACTGAAACGAATAACCCTAAAACAAAATTTCGGTTTCACTTGTAGGTTACTACTACTACTACTACTACTATTACTACTACTCTAGCATATATTCTTTAATACATATGTATATGAACGTCTATCATTTTCTACAATACAATTTGTTTCTTGTCTCTATCAATTGTTGACCTTTTAGGTTATTATATTCACTGCAAGATCACATTATTGAAGAAGCAGTTTAAATTATAGTCCTGATTCAGTGTTGCATATAAGAGTTTTCCTCCTTCGATAAATAAATGCAAATTTCATACAAAAGGAACAAGAAATACAAAGTTAGAAGAGAAAAAAGTATATTGGATATCGTATTAACGATTGCAACACATCTTTTCATTAGTGGGAAAGGTGAAGTCCATTGAAGAAGACTGTTTAACAAAAGTATTGTGACTATAAGGAAGATCGACGATCTCATTTGAATATCGGCGCTACGTCAGATGTGATTGTCATTCATATGCGCAGCATGGATTTCCTGGTGGCGCGTGTTACCGTCTGAGGAACGTCACTTTCTTTGTCACGTTTTCCGATTTCGTCGACTATACATAGAATAAAAATATTTAATTGAATAGGTATCATCCTATTATTGCCAATATTAAACTTACAACTGTTCTGTGTTGTAATTTGAAGCGGAAACGATCTGTGATCTGCTGAATTAATAGTAGATATGAATACGATTTTTAAATTTAGACTGTTTGTATGTACACACACACACACGCACACACACATATATATATATAGATATTACATATTTTAATAATACATTGAAATATTTTAATCTATTGTTTTATTATTAAAATTTGTAGCATTCTGTATATAAATGTTTTGTTTACATTTATATTTATTATTAAACTATCATCATAATCCATTGTGATCAAGTAAAAAATAACACGAATATTAAGAAATTAATGTTATATTTAATGTGAATTTTATTTTTGTATCTAATTGAAAGTTTCCTAATTCGATTTTATCGAAATATATAACTCCGTAGCGACAGATTTTTCCGTTGTTCAAAATCTTAATTTAGTTTCATTAGAGAAAGAATATAGGAGGATATTTCAATTTCTTTTTGCAAAGCGAAATTTAACTGTCATCATTGCATGTGCAATCAGTTAAACGTTATTGTGAGTATAATGTACAGGATTATTTCTCTCGTTAGCTTGAAGATAGACAAAAGTTGTAGGAAAGTACAAGAAAATAATCTGTTTCTCTAGGGCTTACTTTTCTCATGGCAATGGTGTATCTAAAAACAGCAGATACACTTTTTCTTAAAGGAACCATAATTTTTTTTATGTAGAACGAATCTTCAGAACGTTCTACTTATAAAAGTATTAAGGTACGAGTTTCGAAATTTCAGTCCATTCTTAGATATTTCAAATTTTCGATAAGACGTGCTTACTGCGCGATGGTGGAAGGTTCGAATATTTCCTTCAATCCACGTTGAAGAAAGAAAAAAAGAAAACAAATATGCAATTCCATTTGAAAGAAAAAATGCTTTTTATAGGTACAATTATGCGTATACGAAAGAAGAGTTGTAGCAAAATAGATTTTATTCTTCTTTTAACTTTCCCTTCTACAACTTCTAATAAGGACTTTGCATCACATCCTATACAATATGTGCACAAACTCAGATTAGTGCTAAGAAAATTTCTTAGTTTTTATCATAACAGTGTAATTAATGATAATTTCATGCAAGCCTATAATTACCTTAATATTATTCAAATAGCACAATAAAAGACCAGTCATCACTCAATGCAGAATACTGAGTCCAACTACACTTAATATCAAATTATATTCTTTAAATTTCCAAGTAGTGTATTTATTCTTTTTCTATGCTTCATCGCACAGGTAAATACATGAAAATACTTGTTCATTCAGCGGTACTGATGAAATTACCGAAGCGTTATCGATACAGATCACTGAAGAAGAGCGAGTTCGTGGCACAGCTTTTTCCTCAACTGTGCTTCGATGAATAATATTATCTTTATGTTTTTATTTTATTTTTTTTGTTTTTTCAAACACATCAAAGTAGAAGTACCGACCTTCGTGGCGAACATTGAATCTCATCGTTGAAACCGGCTACGGTATGATCAAGGTCGTGGACGATTCGTGTACGCAGCAGCCAGCGCACGCTTTTGTGTTGCTCCGCCATGTACTTATATCTCAGACTGCGGCTACCTCTGAAAGGGAGCAGAGGAACACAGTTTTTAAGACTTGCACGGTGTTGTTGTATAACTACAATTAGACGGAAAATCGGTATAATTCTAAGGTTTCTACCCTGTCGACACGATTTTTCTATCAAAGCAAACGATGAAAATTCTGTGCATCTATTTCGTCTTGCAACTGTGCGTGTTTACCGCGTCTCAAAAAACGTCATTAGATTCTCCATTTAATCTGTATATCTTCCGAAATGTTCGTAATTGGTTACTCCAAAATTTCGGTATGTGTTCACCTGATACTATATTATTTCTTTTTCTTTTTTCTTGTTTTTTCTAGTGTACTTGTTTTAGGAATATCGTAGGATTTTTTATCTTCACTTCAGAATATGAAAGAATAACATTTTCGTAGGAATGTAATGAACAAATAGGAAACGTTTTTAATGTTTTCCCGAAGTGATATGAGGACTTGTGAAAGAAGAAAGGATGACGTAGTGTATTGGGGGAGTACGATAATTGTGGGATCAGTAGTTTAGGTGCGCTTGTCGCTAAGCGAAAGGGGTGAATTATATGTGAAACGCGAGTGTGTAATAGTGATAACTAAAATATTGGAAATAGTAACACGCTTTTACAAAGAATTTTTAACCGTTTTGCTTGATCATTTATCGCAATCAATTTTCTATGATTTGGAAAGATATTTGAAAAAGTTATTACAAGTACTTTTACAAATGTTACACTTTTAATATTTATTCGTGAAATTATTGCTTTGACTATATGCTAATATTTAGTGCAGAAAAGTGCAAATAATTAATAATAATCTTGTAGGGGAAAAAGAAGACCCTCGACGACTTACAGCAAGGAGTTACCAGAAAATTCAGGATGAAGTTCCGGTAAATGTTCCTTTCCCTTGCAATGTTACAGGTGATTATAAAAACAATTATTCTCTTATAATTCGTTAAGGAAAATTTATGGCATTATGGAATTTGAAATTATTGCTATCAAGTATTTAGTATTCAAAATATGCTATAATCTTTCTTTAAATTATAAAATGTTATATATTTTTATTCATTGCCATTTATATTTATTTAATTAATATCTCACGAATTTAAAACTGATGTTATAATAAAATTTGAATGTCAATTTCGTATTTTCAAATTCAAGTCTTAAGTGTTGCAAAGATAACTGTGTCTAGTTGTATATTTCGAAATTTGGGCCAATAATATTTTTTAGTTAAAACACTTGTATTAATTATAAGGAAAAGTTATCCTGTTTGTATTAGTTAAATACTTCAACACATTTCTTAATCGAATTGTAATTTAAAATATCGTTGTTATTGTGTAAGGAATAGAAGTTTATCTTGAACTTGACATATTAAATGGCGGAGAAATCTCGTGTTCTGTGGAGTAAAATTACCTTGTTGCAGTGCGACATATTGTAGCATGCATATGTAGCAGATTAGAAACAGTAAAGTGATTTCTACATTTAATACTTTACATAATTATAGCATTGACAGCTGACCTACTATGACGCGATTGGTAACGTGATTGTTAATACATACATTATCATTTTTAACAGTGTGGTCTAAATATGGGCATATTTGTAAAATAATCGAAATGAAAAGTAAAAACTGCATATTTTAAAGTTGAAATATTTAAAAACATGTTCAAAATGTAAATAGATTTAAACTTAAATGCTATGTACAATATAAAAAAGAAACAAATACTAAAACTCTTTGCAGCTTTTAGAGTCCTTTATTCCTTTAACTTACCGATTGTAATCATTTTTTTTTTTAAACACTTCCTTTTATTTTGTCTAATGTACATATGTACCTTGGACTAGATCTAGGTATCTTGAAATATATATAAAAAAATTATCTAAACTGTGGTTAGTTCATATTTGCAGCCTATATTTAGATCATTTGGTCAGAAACGCTTAGAGCGAAGACATTTATTATTACACGATGATATTCATTATAAAATTTATATTGAAAAGAAGCTTACAACTCTTAGGTAATTATTTCTTAATTTAATATATTATTGCTGAAAAATTGAAATGAACTTACCTGAAAAATGTTAAAAAACGACGAAATAAAAGAAATGACACATTTTGAAACACAATATGTAAACAAAATAAATACAGCTCATTATCACTTCCGACATACTTCTTTTCTCCATAGATCGTAGTTTCATTTATTTTGACTAGGATAAAGTACCTAATATGATTTAATACTTCAGCTAATCCGTATTTAGACCTTTACCTATAATTAGTCCAACTCTTCTAAATTCTTTATTTGATATACTTTTTTCTAAAATTAGTTTCCTTTTTTATATTATATTTAAATTTTATATTTATTTTGAAGTATATTCTTGAATTGTTAAAAATGTCTGAATTATAAGTGAAGTTTTGTTCATTGTCAATTTTAATGCAGAACAAAACTGTATTATTCTAAAGTATTCTTATAATACGATTCCCATTTATTCAATTTGTATAGTCCTGAAACATTTCTGTAATACGGTATCGATATAACAAGAAGGTAACCTGCATTTTTTTCCATATCTTATGATAATATTAAAACTCACAATTTTTTTAAGGAAATGTTTTTACCTCTAGGACCGTTTTCATTTGCTAAAATAAGAAATGGTTTCATTATTAGCGCCATTTTTTGAAAAGTTTCAAAATTTTTTTGAAATTTCGGATTTTTAGTACAATGTTATCAAAAAAACACGCCTACAAGTTTCTTTTTAATAAAACAAACTATTTAGAACCTTTTCAAGTTGCTTTTTTTATTGAAATCAGGTTCCATAACAATTATAAGTGGAGTAAAATAATATTCAAATGCGCATTATGACTGCGTTCGCAGACATCAATTCGATTATCGAAATTTTCAATGAGTTTTCGATGTATTGCTAGAGTTATTTCGAATGTTGTTCTTTAGGTCATTAATTATTTCTTGCTTGATAGTATAGACTCGACTTTGCAAAAAAACTTCATAAAACAAAATCCAATGATGTTAAATGCCATGATCTTGAACGCCAGTTAAAATTTGCATTTCGTGAAATTACACGTTGACAAAATTTCGATCACAAAAACTGAATGTTTTCTCAGGTTATGTGATACGTAGTACCGTATTGATGGAAATACACATCAAACACAGAGATATGATTCAATCTTAATTATCAAAAGTCACTCATATTGATTGGTGTCGTGCAACATTTACAGTAACATTTCCAGCGTCATCTTGGAAGAAAAATGGTCGAATCCACGTACAAAATGCATACCAAACAGTTGGTGTAGAGATTTTTCATGAATAATACCAGAATTTTCATCACCCCAAATACGACAATTTTACATATTAACTCTTTTAGTGCCGAGCCAAATTAATGTAGTTTGATAAGAATTAAGAAACAAAAATTCAATTTAAAATGATAATTACGAAATTTAAAAAGAAACGTTAAGAAATAAAGGGAAAATGAATTAGTGACTAAAGTATTTCGATATTTGTTGAAAATTTTTTCAAAATTTATTTCATAGTTACACTTAAATATGATGTAAAAAACTGATATATGAAAAAAATTTGTCAAACATTATTATTTATTAGAAATAATATCAGAATTATTTCATTACTTTTCAGATTCACTTCTTAACCTATTTGCAAGATTAGCGTATATATATGTGCAATTTTTTTGACCATTATCACCACAACGCATATGTATATATACATGTACATACGCGCATCCATATTGCAAGTGAATAGGAAATAAATGAATTATTATTTTTTTGTTTTTTTTTTGTTTTTTTTACAAGAAATTGGATTCTTATCATGAAGTAATCCACATATGATGTACATATACAGTGACCATATTTTCTAACCAAACAAGAAGTCAAAAATATATGAACCTATGCATACATGAACTTCTTTCTTCATTTTCATCCTTTAAAAATCACTGAAGTATTAAGTTTGTAATGCTTTTTGAAATATCTGTACTTAGATTTAACATAAAAAAAATTTGGTAATAAGAACATATTTTTCATTCATTCGTATGATACAAATTGGTTAATTCCCACATTTATGCCTCTAGCACAAAAGGAACGATATATCGTTGTTCGGTACTAAAAGAGGTTAACGAATCCATTCATTGTGAAATGAGCTTCATGACTAAACAAAATTTTGCTTAAAGCCATTACCTTCTATTAAAACAAAACGACTTATGTCGTTTGAAAAGATCAGATGATGTAAATATTAGACATTTAGACGTTGCATTTGGATGACCTTGTATATCTATTTTTTCTCTCTTTTTGCAATATTACCGCTCTTTTCTGTTTGATATTTTTCTTTCCTTAATTTAATTCTCAGATCCTTCTCCATGTCTCTTTTTTTCCTCTTGGCCAATTTTTTTTAGTCACTCGTCCTTTCTTCCGCTTGCCAATTCCTCGATTTCAATCCCTATTTCTGTTTATTTGCAGTCTTTCACTAAATATTTTAGTTCTGAGTAACTTTTTTAAAACATTATGACTTATCGTTTTACATTGTTCTAACGGAACGAAATGTTGTTAGACGGCAGGTCTCCAGAAGTGCCCGATTCAATTCATCGTTTGAGACCAGGTGACATAGACGTTGTTGCTGCGATGGGTGATTCTTTGACGGCCGGCAATGGAATTTTTGCAACTAATTTATTAGAATTGGTCATTGAAAATAGAGGAGCTGTAGGGTGTATCGGCGGTCAAGGAACCTGGCGAACTTTACTAACGCTTCCTAATATTCTTAAGGTACGTTCTTTGATTTGTAAATTAAAAAATTAAATAGTTGCCATTAAATATTCATTCAATAATTAAATTTTATTGTACAATAGGAATTCAATCCTAACTTGATAGGTTATGCACTTGGTGATGCTTTAACTTCTCATCCGGCATCGCAGTTAAATGTCGCTGAAATTGGTGCAATGTCCAAGGATATGCCTTTTATGGCCAAGTATCTAGTCAATAGAATGAAAAATGACTCGAGGATAGATATAAAGAAGCATTGGAAGGTTTGTATTTTATACAGGATGATACGGAAATTGGTGACCAAATTATCGTATTCTATTCGTTCTGAAAACTTTTCATTTCCGAGATATAGACACTTTTTTCTTTCCATTGAAAATTTGCTTGCATATGCGAACAAATTTGGAATACACCAGAAGTTTTCTAACGTCTTTGGCAGTCGTTGAAACGTCGATGCGAAGGATGTACTGCTGTAGAAGGAAATCATTCTTATTAATTTCTTTAAGTAAGTTTTAACCCTTTTCTTTTTAAAAATGACTATAATTCACCCAATGTAGAGAGCTCGTTGTATTCTACAGGTGAGTATAGTCATCTACCGCTGAGCGTAGTAAGAAAATTGTACTATTAAACAATTTTTTAAATTTTGTTATTCTGAAATATACTTGCTTATAATTTGATAAATAAAACAAATAACACAGATAAAACAAATAAAATAAATAAAAACGGTCTTAAATAAATAACAATAATTCGCATAATATGATAAAGATATTAAGTAGCAGATATTACGTTTTGTTTGTGACAAAGTGTAAATTTGTAGTTTAACTGTGTCGTTCCAGGAATAGCTTACTAGCGGCCAATATTGCTGTAACGAAAGGGTTAAATATTTTTATAATACTACATCATAATAAGGAAACGTCTATATTTTGGAAAGAAAGAGTTCTTGGACTTACAGTCACTCTAATTAATATTGCGATACCTTTTATACAGGATAATTTTTTAAAATTAGGCCAAACGATGTGAATTTTTTTTTAAGAACTTAGAAGAATTAGTTTACTATTAAGTGTACAATTTTAATCAATTGTAATTTTTTCAAAAATGTTTTTACACGTTATCTATTAGGTGTACAAATTAATTCGGTGCCTTTTTTCACAAAGGCTTGACGAATTTATCGACTGAAGGCCGTCATTCTTTTTCAAGGAGCACATTCGTCGGTTAACTGGTAAATGGAAAAAGATTATTCAACATAATACAGATTAATTAAAATAATGGTTAAATTCTTTGCTAAATGAAGATTGAAGTTTGTGAGGAAAGGTATCAAATTAATTTATACACCTAACAAATGATTAGAGAACAAATATTTGAAAAAATTACATTTGTTTCGAATTACTGAGTAAATAACAAAGTTCGTTTTTTACCATTTTTTTTTTTTATCTAAGTCTGTAATGAAAATTTGTAAAAACATGTTTTGTAGATTTATATTAATTGTGTACATACGTGCTTGTTAGCAATTTTCTACAAAAATTAGGATGCGGTGGTCAATTACTCTATCAGATTTACTTTGTTACGAGGTTCTGGGGTTAGTGCCGTGCTGTTTCTCACAGTCCTCTTACCAGACGGCATCCTTGTCCTCCCCACTCCATGGCCAACTCCTTTAAGAACAACAGTCACACCCTTAAGGCAACGCAACGTCGGGCTGCTTGCCACCCCCAAACTTTCTCTTGCATTCTTCTAAACAAACATACCTACGACACCCGATAGTTATATACATGACTTCGAGTCACTAACCATCACCAGATGTCTGCATATTCTTATTCTTACTGGCCACACACAGACTAAGTCCCTGTCATAAACCGTGTGAAAGCAAATAGCATCGGGCTAAATGCCTTCGACGACCTTTGGAAAGATATCGTCGCTAACATATATACTGAAGATTTCATCGAAATCAGTTAACGTTGTTATGAGCTGGCAAACGGTTAAAAATGCCAAAAATCGAAGTCGTTCATAACTTTCGGCTTACAACTGCGATTTTGTAGATGTTTGCATCTTTCATTGCATCTCACTTGTTTCTATATCAAACGATTTCGATGAAATTTTCATCGTGTATATAATTGACATAAATTGATAAAACATTTTTTAAATTTTCATTACCTACTCAGACAAAAAAGTTATAACAAATGACCTTTATTATTTTCTTTGCGATTTCGACCAACTGCAATGTTTAAACAATTTTGTACACATCATTTAGTAAATTAATCCTTCTAACTTCTAAAAAAAAAAATAGAAAAACGGAAAACTTGCGCCGTTTGGTCCAATTTTGAAAATATTATTCTGTTTTAAATGGTGTCCAAATATTATGACCTTTTTTCATCTCTACGAACCGTAGAACACGGTATTAAAGTTTGGCTCACTTATTTTCGTGCCACACTGTATAATAAGATTCTAGGTATCTTATTAGATGTAATTTTACTGAAATTTAGTAATACCAAATCAGATCTACAGGATATACTGAAGATCGTGATGCATGTTGAAAGGGGATGATTCCTCGGGTAAAAGTAAGTTGACAATATAGAATGACAATTTTCGGTATAAAAAGAATTCTGAAGAAATGCTATGTATGTGAATTGGTATTATACGAAACAAGGAATTATTACAAAGAAAACGTTAGGTTCTTAAAATTAACAAAAGCATATCAATTTCTTTTCATAATTGAAAGCTCCATTTTGGTGAATGTTTTGTAAAAAATCACGCGAAGCAAAACTATAATGTTTGATATTCAATATTAGGTTTTTTATAATGTATCTGTACATAAATGTTGAAATAAAATAGTTCTATTCTTTAATTATGTATAGTTTCTATTTATGTTAGGTGTAAAAGAAATGTTATCAACTTTTTATCAAAGAAACTTCGAGTTACTACGTCTCTATAGCGAAAAAGTTTTCAAGTGTAAAGGGTTAATGCTCCACGAATTAAAAATGAATTAAAAATTTCAATATTCTAAAATTCTGTATAAAAATCTGAGACAAAAACATATGCTTGGTCTAATGAAAAATATCAAATAACAGTGTTTCACCTAAAAAATTTCGTTAGGTGCATTTTTTACGTGAATTTTCTCAATTCTTAAATCGAGTTAGAGCGAAAGCATTGATTGAATTACTCCATAATAATGCATTTATTTAGTTAATCTATACATTGTTAAAAGTATTTTCTGGTTTATCTTAAAGTCTTTATAATATTATATTTTGATTCATCTTTAGTTTCGTTATTTTCAACGTAAATTAACCATTTCATGTGATTCCACGAATGAAAATTGACCAGAGTTTAAACACTCATAATTCGGTTTATTCGGAAACCGAACCTTGTACAAAAAATTGCTATTCTATATTTTCGACTTACTGTTGCACGAGGAATCACTCGCTTTCGATTTTTATCTCGATTATCAGTACACCCTGTATGCAGATTCTATTATATTACTGTTTATTAAGTAATTTAATGTCTTCTTAGATTATTTAATAATGTTAATAGTATTATTTTCGGTGGTATTGAATATGATACATCAGTTCAGGTTTGCAATAATTTCTTATTTGAAGTGAATATCTGTGGATATTTTATTAATATTGTTTTTAATATATGTTACCTTTACTATTATAACTAGCACGGTTTCGAAATATATTGCTCACCGTTGTAATTTTCAACCATAATTGAGCAAATTTCACATATTGTTGAAAATATTCAGTTATTCGATCCTCTTCTGAAAAGAATTATACGGCTCTTCTTTTTTAAAAAGGTGATAAGGTAATTCCATTTTTCTAATAATTTGTAAAATTTTAATTAAATGAGTAATTTTGTTGCTGAGGAAATTACTAATTTTATATGCAACTTTTTTCTATGTTACTTCGTCTTAGATGGTTGAAAAACGTAGGTGTATTTATGTTCCCGTCGTGGTACTAATAAATTATAGCCGTATAAAAGACGTATTTTATTTAAAGTCTGACGAAGATGCAATTTTAATAGCTATACAAGTATCTAATTTTCTTCTAATTGTTACTTAGAGCATACATTTTGTATATCTAAGGTATAGCTTAAATAATTATCCAAATAAAAATTGTCTTACATTGCCGATCCAATAGTGAACATTATTTTTTCTAACAAAATGTATATTTTCATTTATAATTGGAACTGTTTAATTTAAGGAATAAAATATTTTGTTTTAATATCTTCCAGTTGATTTCGATTTCTATTGGAAGCAACGATTTTTGTGCTGAAATGTGTGTAGCTCCTTCTCCATGGTCAATCGTAGAAAACCACAAAAACGATATAGTTAATACTCTTAGGATATTAAAGGAGAATCTACCAAGGACTTTCATTTCCCTAAACTTGCCACCTCATTTAGAAGCACTCGTTAATACACGCAAAGGAAGACACTCTTTGAAGTGCTATATTTTGACAAACATAGAATGTCCGTGTTTATTTTCTTTGCAATACAGAAAACGTAGATTGGAATATTATGATGTAATGAGAAGGTCCGTATAATTTCATGAATTTTCAAAATTTTCACATTATATTATTAAATAATTAATTGGAAAATAACTAATTTTATCATGTTAAGCAACTTTTGCATACTTTTAAATGTATCGAATCATTTTATTTATACCATAACTATGAAAAATTGTGATATATTCAGTTGTTATAAAATTATGTCTAAATTAAAAAAAACAAACAAAAATATTCTAGGTGGCAGGAAATGGAAGAGGAGATTGCTACTTATACAGAATTTCAAACAGATGATTTTACTGTAGTAGTTCAACCTACGGTTAAACGTGTGTCTATACCGCTTGCAGAGGATGGTTTTTCTGACACGTCATATCTTTCCTCCGATTGTTTCCACGTGAGCCAAAAAGCTAATGCACGATGTAAGTACAAACATTTCGATTGTGTAAAAAAGTATACTACATGCTCTGTACAGCATATCCCAGGTAATTTTCAATATGTTACGTTGTACAGGTGTTGCAAAATTTTTTCGGTGAGCAGTGTATCTTGCACTTCAGTTGAAAGTATATTATATTGTCCAAATGATTGATTTTTTCTTTTACTTCATTTCAAGCGAATACAATTAACACAAATACGTGTTAGAAATTAAGGGTGGAAATCACCGTGACGGCTTAAAAAAATTGAAATTTTTTTCATATCTTTTTTTAATGTTTATGATTTCTAGAATGAGTCCTTAAAACATAAAAAAGCAGAAATGACAGAAGTTTTAATGATATAGCGTATAACAGTAATTAAATAATTATAGTGTAATTTAAATATTTATAATTGCAGAAATGCATTATCAGAAAACGTAATTGTTGTTATCACACCACTCTATGAGCAAGAAATAATTATTGAGATGTTTTAGGTGAGTTTCCACTTAAAAGAAAAGTTAAGAAAATTTAATGTTATATCATAAATAACTTGTTGCAAAATTTTAAATGAGTTTTTCTCAAAGTCAAACTTCTTAATCTGGCGGCACCAATAATTTGGTGAATTTTCCATCGATTTACTTCAAATTTAAGGTGATAGTTCCTGACAATTTTTTCTTGTATTTCACTTACAAAATTTTCAATTGGATAATTGGTACTTACATAATGATAAAAGAAATGCTGACTTTTTCATTAATTTCCACATTTTTTTCTTTAAAAACACGCTATTTAGTACCAAATTATTTTTTCTGAAAATCCGCACGTGCAACAGAAGTTATTATTGCATAGCTTAATAAACTCGCACAATTTTTCATTTCGGAATTGACGGTGGAAAATTACACGATCGTCCGTTTTCTATAAATTTTTGAAGGCCTTCCACGTTGGTTACTACTAACCTCTATGATACACTTTTAGAGAAAATGTTTCAAGAAATGCACTTTCTGTAGACATTAAAGATTGTTACAAAAAGGATTAATTTCGTTAAAAACAAATCCCTGAAAACAGTCTTTGTATTCAGCTGTCACCATAATTTCACCCCTTAATACAAAGAATTCATATTACGAGAAAATGGAATAATATTAATAAAACTGTAAATTATCGGCAATCTGTTTCCATGCTATGCTGTAGTAAAGCATTTATGAGCTTATGTTTGTACAGTGCCTAATAGAAAAAATCTGGGATAATCTTGTGCAAATTAATATACCTTCTACAGTAATGATATTAAAAATTATTTTATTTATTTCTAGTTGCCAATGGTGTATGGAATAATTTGTTGGAACCAATTGGTAACAAAACAGAATATTGGTTAGAACCTTATAAGAGATTTTTGTGTCCTACTCCGGAAAGGCCATTCTTGGTGACTCATAGGAATTCAGTGAAGATGGATACACATTCCTAATAGAAATAGTTATTGTGATTATAGGGTTGTTTCAGGGTTGTTGTTCTATTAAGATACTCAACAGAGGAAATTTTAGTACAATGGAATCAAAGTGCCATGTTTTTACAATTAGTACCATTTTATTTATTTTTTACCACGGTAAAATATTTATATATAATTAATTGGAATTAAGTTGTTTACCTTTACATACGCATTTTTGTATACGGTTCTAAATTTTTGTTTGTATATAATGTTATTTAGTAAAATAGAAGTATCGAATCACACGTGAACATACATTAAAGAATGAAGTTTCATAGTTATTAGGTAATTTGAACATAAGTATCAAGGAATTAAAATAATAACAAGAATTATGATATTAAGTGTTATGTATTAAGTGTAGAAATGAATTACTTTCGACTGGAATTACATAATCAGTACAGCTATTTAAATTGAAATAATTCGCGATGCTATTCGCGGATTGGCAGCAATGGAAATTATTTCGATAATTGATCGAGTTTTCATTCTTTTCAAATAAAACTTTGATTGTTCTCGAAAGTTGAGAACAATTCATTTCTACATGTAATAATTCAATAACAGAAGAAATAAAATATAATTATGTGCTGAAATATAATTCTGAAATTTACGTAACGAAAATTACGGTACAGAAATTATTCAGAAACAAACATTTCAAATACTTTACAACTACATAAACATTATCAGTTACTTGAATTTGATAAAAGTTTGTACTGTATTTTTTAGGAATTTTAAATGGAAAAAATCAATGTTTTTTGTCAGCATACAAGCTGACCTAAATAATAAATTTAAAACATAACCTACAAAGAACACCCTAATATCCATAAAAATGTCCAAAAATATTAAGCATGATCATAGAAAAATTTATGTGCATCGATTAAAAAAATTACATGCATTCATTACGATCATCATTTGTGAATTCTAATTGAATCAAGTAGTTTCTTCTCGCTGTCGTTGGTACAATCTGTCTGCCTTTTACGGAAATTACCTTCCTTTAAGGAAAAAGTATTTTTCAAATGATTCAAGCAAACGAAGGTGATTAAGAGTTAATTTAAGACTTTTCAACCAAGGTTCTCAGTCGTTCGAAAGTAAAACATGATGTTCGAGGATAACCAGTCATAGTTACAGATTTGTCCATATTAACTTGTAACATGACATAACAAGTACAATAACATTTTTCATGAACTTTCCTGTAAAGAACAGATGAACATTATTTTACTTTCGTTTCAAGATATCTGTAGACTTTTTTTTTGTAAAAAACTACTTTCGTGGTGTAGGATGATCAACCATTGAGTCACAAAGTTGTCCTGCAGAGAAACAAATAAAAACAAATTACTTATATACTCGCTGATTGTCCCTTCAAAGTCCCTTCCACCAATTCGTCACTAGAACCAAGTTTACCTCTCCCTCCAAATCCAATCCTTATAAATATACCTGCAAAAGAATTCTAAAAGAAAGCCAGTCCAGTCAAGAGCTATCAGTCAAAACATTTTGTTAGTGAACGGCACTAACATGCCTCAACCAGAAGGCGATGGGTGTATGACAGGAACACCGATTACTGCTACTTTTGAGGAAAAATAATTAAGAAAAAAATATTATTATTGTCAACCGTTCAACCAGAAGTCAGGGTCCAAATGGTTGTTTATAGCAGCAGAAGGACTTCGCTTCTGCTGGTCACATGAACGGCTAGAGCCTGCTTCTACTCGCTCAATAGCAATAGACGTGTCGTAAAACCGCGTAACACGGGAGAAACTTCGGGCACCAGGTTCGAAAACCCCCTGGGCCTGCTCCTTCCGGTAACTAATACATCCACTTACTTAGTTCCAACAAACTAAGTGGACAGAGTGTTTAAGAAAAGTCGGAAGGACAGCCTAGAAAAAAAGGGAAACAGGATTGGCGAACGGTGTCAACGCCTATCAAGGCATTCTAGGATAAAACGAGGAAAATATAACATGTAAAGACTAATTGGTTGAGATCAGCAGAGCAATTTGGCAGTGATACGAAGATGGTGATTCGGAAATGGTTTATTCGGGAGATCATTCGGCAACGAGCGGAGATAACTTGTACACGGAATTTTGCTGAAATTGGAATTGTAAAGTATAGAAAAGTCTCACAAGCTTAACTTGTGTGCTCCTTCGACTCGGACACAACGGGTGCAATATGCAGGGTCCATCGAAATTCAAAAGGAAATCGAATAGAGACCTAAACACATCTATACTACGTTTTTCTCGCTTCGCGCAGTTCGCGTCTTGTAATACGTTCGCCTATCATTTTGCCTCTGGAATTTACGTGTTTCCTCTATATACAGTGAATGTTAGCGAGAACGACCTTATTTAACCCATTGCCGCAAATGACGGCTGTAGCCGTCCATTTCTGGCGATATGTAGGCAAAATAAGGGTAATAGCCGTTCTGCATATTTTCATTAATAAAAAAAGAAACATTATTAGTACGGACTGTACTAATGTATTTATTTGTTTATTCTTCAGTAATACATTGAACAAAAATGACTATAGTCTTCGCGACGGTCATAACCGTCATTTGTACTGTGTACAGAAAAAAACTAATGATAAACAAAAACTGCGTTTCTAGATATGATTTAAAAAATAAAAGTGTGCAGCAATGGGTTAATAACAGATTTCTTTTTCCTGTGTCGTGGCATTTATGTACTATTTGTTAGGTTTAGAAATTCTAAGATGTTTCTGAGAAATTAAAGATAGCACACATGTGCTATCATTTTGCTCAGAAGTGTAATTCTAATATGTCGAAAAGTCATTAAAAATTTTCATAATTGAATCGATGTCTGCAGACGCAGTCGTGGTGCACACTTGACCGATATTCTGTTTCATGTATAATTGTAATGAATCATTGTTTCAATAAAACAAAAAAATAATTTGAAAAATTTTAAATAATTTGTGTTTTATTAAAAAGAAACATGTAGCAGTGTAAATTGGATGGTCCGTTATTAAATAAGTCTATTTTCCAGCTGTAACGGAATAATATGTTCGTTTTCTTTTTGTACAGCGCGGTTTATGACACGATCACGAAGCAAGGCTTTTTTAGAGAATACATTAGCTATTGTTCAATTTTTCCGTGTATTTCTCACCGGGAGAAATTAGTCTTTCCAGCGTACGTAGAGTTTAATTTTTCTATTTATAATAGCCGAAGACGTGTTATAAAAATAAAAGTTTCCTAAGGGTCAATTCCATTTAGTGTTTCAACCGTTGCAAGTATCGGCGCATCACGCGTCCGAGCAGGTATCGCTTCCCTTCATCCAAAAAAAGAGCACTAAGGATGCATTGGAAGGGTGATGGTGATATTAGTCAAACACATTGATTGGTAATTATCAACCTTCGGGGGTGAACAATCAGCGTGTTCTATTTTTTAGCAGCCATAGGCCAAACTGCTAAGAAGTGAGTTGCTCATATTATGTGAAAAATTAATACCTATCACGCTCTTTCCATATTGGAATTTCCACAATATGTGTCGTCGCGTGCGTGGATGTCCCTGTGGGGGTGTCGGCTGCGTGGTTCCACTGAACAACACTTACGCACTACACGGTTACCCGCCAATTTAATATTGGGCAACTATTTCGAACGAATGGTAGAACACGATGTATCGAGTGTTCTACCGTCGAATACCCGTACGTTGGATTCGACAAAATGTGGAATCCGTCTCGAAAATGCGCGACGATGAGCATGATCGAAGGAAGAATTCTAGTATCGTCCCGAACGATGGACGATGAAAAGATTAAGATAGCGAAACGTTAGAAATCCCAAACGATGGATTCTAATGATCGAACGTTTCTCGATTGACTGTTAACGAACGTGTAGATAGTCAACGAACGACTGACTTCCAATGACTCTAACGTACGAATGAATTCGAATGACTTTGCACGAGTAAGTCTGGCGAACGAATGAACTGGAATGACTTCGCACGAATAAATCTAGCGAACGAATGCATTCTTCAGCAGCTCGCCCGATCGCTGCTAAAGAGGGTGACACGCTGATTGGTAGCAACCAAAATGTTAATTACCAATCAGCATGTCTAACAGATATTGCTCTTAAGAATTAACGCTCTTTTTCCTGGAAAAGTGGGGCGATACCTGCTCGGACGCGCAATGTGCCGAAGGTTTAGCAACGGTCTGGAATTTCCGCCAGGTCCGATCCAACGGTTCTTTACACGTTGAGAATCCATTGTCGAAATGACCGTTAGGAAACCGATTCGCGATCGTGTCATAAACCGTGCCAAACAAAAGATCGACTGACTTTCTGTTCCTTCTGACGGAACACAATAGTTCCGTTGAAAATCTACAGATGTCTTGCAAAAATGATCTTTTTTCCTATAAATTATACGGCACTATTGTGGAATTAATAATAAAATATAGTTGGTTTATTAATGAAGTGTACAAATAATTGTAATATACGTAACGGTAATAAAACGACTCTCTCTCTCAACAATAACTAGGACTCTCAACTTTTCGTACAACACTTTTCTTAGCCCTCACTCACTACACTTTATAGCCAATTTCTCGGTGGGCCTCTCGCTGTCATTTTATGGCATTTAGAACTTTGTTTTCTAAAAACTGCGGTACTACACTACATTCCCTTTATTCAATAGCTGTCTTCACGGCGTTCCACACATTCAAAGTAAGCTTATTTCTTGACATTTACAATTTATATTTTGAAAATAATTTGAAAGAATATTGAAAATAATATTTTCTTCAGAAGTATTATCCTGTTCATTCACTAAGTACCAGTTCATTTACTAAATAATTATGATTGAAGAATCATAAGAAATTTGTGTTCATTCATTGATCATTTAGCTTATGTTTCACTTAATCCTATACCAGACTTTTAGTTAAAGCTATAATTGTCAAATATTGCTAGAATTGCATTCCTGGATATACGACCTTAATAATAAGACAGATCACTTACAGTAATAGCATTCGGGGGATTAAATAACAATTTGTGAATACTAATTTTAACAGACCTGTGGTTTAAGTGTTCATTTACTGGATAAGTCACCCTGTCAGGAATGGCGACATTCGTAAATCATTAAACGTCTTCTTTGTACAAGAAGAAATTACACGACTGATTATCAAACACAAGTCCAGAATGGATTCTCATACAAATTCACTAGCAACAAACTCTCGAAATTAAAGCATAAACACCCGATAGACTTATTAAAAACATAGTGCTTTATGTCCTTGTCATTTAGGTTAATTATAGTACTTACCGTTTAAAGAAACGAAATTCAAATGCTAAAAAATATTGTATAACTATCTGTAAATATTTTATGAATAGATACAAATAGTAAAGGTAAATTTAAAAAAAGTGTTTTGGTAATCTTATACAGTAGGTTTTGATACACTCTTGTCAATGTCAACAAGTATAAAGTCTTGCAATAAAAGCGCTAGAACTTTGAATTGAAATAAAACAAAAAATACGAAAGATAATCTAGTGTTCACTAATTTATTTTAAAGTACATTCAATAGCATTATACACGAAATATAATATCACATAAATGACCACCGTGATTGCGTTTGGTGAGGTGAATACGACAAGTGAATATGACTAGCACATAAATTATGTTGTATTTCACCGATAATGCGAATAATGTTTGTTTTGAGATCATTAATAGTTTGTGGATCGTTAGAATAAACAAGAGACTTTATATGGAGACTTAGTACTCTTAGGTGACAGTACTGTATAAAACTGTCGTGTAATTTTTACTCATTTTGCTATTAACGCTTAAATCGAATAATAATTTCTGTACGAACATAATGAGTATCTTAATACTAATGAACCGTAGTGTACACCCATATTGGGTAGATTAGCAGATCCCAGGCTCGTTTCTAATTGTTTATTACTCAAAAATGATACTAACTTTGTTATTTTCTTCTTTTTAGTTTTTGTATTATTTTACCGAATATCACTCCTTGCTATATTATTATTACAACACAATTGTTAAATTGTATCAAATCGTTAGTTATTCTTTTCTTTACTTGTCTTTTATTATCTACATAAATGAGTATATGTATGGAATATAAAATATGTCGAATATGGTCAACATATGCTTTCAAAATAAATATATGTAAGGGAATTTATTTGAGGAGGGATAGTGAACTTGGGCGGACTTGGTTTTATATTGTATTTAATAGTGAATACCACCGCACTACGCTAAGAATGTCGCTTAAACGCTGGATTTACACTGCTTCGCTCGATCGCATTCACCCTAATATCGCCTTATATACATGCACACACTTCGTCGAAAAGAAACACGCACGCACTCCTTGTTTGATTACTAAAACTAAATATTTATTCAATATCCTTCGCGCTATCCCAAACATTTGACCTGGCACGCAGGTCCTTACCTCTCAGGTCATAGTCTCTCACGCATTCACACAGACGACGTATTCATACAAACAACGCATTCACGTTCGGCCATCCCTACATATCTATTATTTCTACTTCACTGAAATATGGAAAATAACAGTTAACACCGATAAATGTAACCATATAACTTTTACCTTAAAGAGAAATACCGTTCCATCCGTACCTTTGAATAAAGTTACTGTTCCTCAAGTCAAGATAAGTAAGTACCTAGGTATGCATTTAGTTTCACGGTTAACATGGAAACTCCACATACGAGCTAAGATAGATCAAATCCGTATCAAGAGGAAAACATGTACTGGCTAACTAGTAAAAAATCTGAATTAAGCATGAACAGTATACTATTAATATACAAAATAATAATCCAAACCAATTTCGACATACGACATTGAAGTGTGGAGCATGGCAGCTAAAAACCACATGATCAAATTAGAAGCACTTCAATCTATTATATTAGGGTGTCCCATAAGTTTCTTTCGCACCACGCTAGGAACGACTCTAACTGGCTATGTTTATGCAAATATGCAGGCTTATCTATTAGCCGTCTATGGCATCGGTTTCAGTGGTCCCAAAGCTCTTTTAAAGTATGTTTTATTGGTGACACGGTCTCTTTTAAAACTTTTTTCTACACCGTTCAATATGGATAGCCAAAGGAAGCATTTGCGGCATGTTATGTTTCATTGCTTTAAAAAAGGTAATAGTACTGTTGCGAGCACCCCGTATATTTCCAAGGCCTGCTGGTGCTTGCGCCGGAATAAAGAGAAGACGGTCGGTCCTTACCGACCGAAGCTATTGATTAAGCAGTAGTTACCGAACCGCGAGACTGTGAAAACGGGAACTGCTATAACGCTTTGCGCATTACCATTATAACTGTTATTATTTCTGATACCTTGTAAATAAACGTGATTATAAAGAAACCATGGTCGACGAAGAAGCGCCGACGCAACAGTGCAAAGGATACTGCAGACGAGATTTGTACAGTTTACGGGAATGGTGCTATGACTATTACGACCGTTCGCAATTTGTTCGGGCCTTGATCGACAGCTCGTTTTCAAGGGCCCGTTAAATTTTGCACGTGATGTGCCGACTAATGCTTTTTTGAATGGCTAGTGGACTGTATTTTTTGAGTGTATACTTCGGTTGATAATTTGCGCGGTGCAGCTATTTTTAATGTTTCTTTCTCTGTGTTTCAACGGTATCTGCGGAGTCTCCGTGGTCCCGATGACGCGGAGACTCCGCAAAACGACAAAAAAGCTGATTGGCCCTTTCGAAATATGTTTCTTGCCAATCAGCTTTGCTCCAGTGCATTTGTACCTCCTTCCAGTTCGCCCTTAGCGCGCTGACTTAGGGAGGGGTACACAATGACCGGAGAGGGTGTTGGGTGGACGGTTTCCCGGAATCCGGTGGAACCTCCGCGGGGCCTGGACTTCGTCATCCTCAAGTGGCCCACAGCTGAGGACGCGAAGCCACTTTCACTTTAGCCCTTTGGAGATTCCAGGATTTATGACATCCGGGGTCCTAGAGCTGATTGCAGGCAACGCAGTAAACGCTCTTTGTTTACTTCTAACAGAGCCATTGCCTGCAACGCGCGACCACTCAGTTAGTGCCATAAACCCTGTTACAGGATACGCCTGAACACAATTGGTTTAAGAGATTTAGAGCTGGCAATTTTGAATTGAAACATGAAGACCGCAGCGGTCGCCCAGCAACGACGGATACGGATCTTATCAAGGGCATGCTCGGTGAAAATCCGCGATACAGTGTGCGCGAGATAGTAGATGCCACTAACATTCCCAGGACAACAGTATATAATCACTTGATCAGGATGGGATATGTCAATCGATGTGAAGTGTGGGTTTCACACTTATTGACGGAGTCCAGCCTTATGAACCGCGTCTCTACGCGCGATTTGTTTCTCCAGCGACATGAAAGAGATCCTTTCTTAAAGAGGCTTGTCACTGGAGACGAGACTTCGATTTTGTATCAAAATGTGCATCGAAAACACACTTGATCTAAGGACAATAGACTTTCAACTGCCGCGAAGCCTGGACTTCACCCGAAGAAAATTCTTTTGTCCATTTGGTGAGATTGCTAAAGTCTAGTCTACTACGAGCTCCTTCTTCAAGGTGAAACCATCAATTCTGGCAAATACTGCAATCAGCTTGTTCAATTGAAAGCCGCCATAGCAGAAAAACGGCCAAAATTGTCGAACCGACGAGACGTCGTCTTTCGTCACGACAATGCAAAACAGCATGCATTGGATAGACAAAAGCTGTTGCAGTTTGATTGGGACGTTCTACCGCATCCTCCGTATTCCCCAGATTTTGTACCATCCGATTGTTACTTGTTCCTGTCATTAAAAAATTCTCTCTGTGATAAACCGTTCCAATCCGTAAACGAAATAAAAAACGCACCTTGAGGAATATTTTGCAAGTAAGCCCCAACAATTTTGGAAAGAAGAAATAATGAGGCTTCCTGAGAAATAGAAGAAGGTGATACAGCAGAACGGTTCATATTTAACGCAATAAATCAACCTTAAACAACAAATATCGTGTATTCATTTCGTATCAAAAAGAAAGAAAGAAACTTATAGGACACCCTAATACTTACAACTGTAGTTAGTGCACCCTGGTATGTGCGTAACGATGAAATTCGTAAGGATCTCAAGGTGAAACCCGTAACAAAAGAAATAGCAAGCCAGTGTTGAAGATATAAGGCAAGACTAATCATCCCAGTGATCTAACCAAAAAGCTATATGCAGTGAATATTCCTAGAAGACTGCACCAGAAACACTCCAATGACCTTCTGCCACATCAAAATACACTATAACTCTGTGATGATGCTTTCCAATGAGACACATATCTGCGTGATATTTAACCACACAATAGTTAAATCAGTTTACCGAATATCCTTAATGAACAAATTGTAAAACTTCTTGAAGGTATTAAAAAAAAGAAAGAATAAAAAACCTTCACTGAAATAGTTGTTACCGTAAAATTAGCGGAACAATGACAAATAAGATGTTAAAAAAGATTAATTAAAAGACGTATAGTGTTATACTTTCTGTTACATAATGGTGATATTTTCTTGTGTAATTCTACAATACGTATTATGGAGTTTTTTTTAAAGATATTCATTTTAAATTCTAGTTTAAATTGCTAAATATGCGTGGTGTAATCATGTAATATATAAGTTGACATTTGACAGAATACAAGTGAAAGTATAATAGCTATATGTACATTTTTCAGCTGGATTAACAGGTCTAGTTCCATTACGTGCAAAAACGTTTCGGTTTCCTAAAAATTACGAAAGATCGCATATTTATGTAACAGATTTCGATTATACATTTTGATGGAACTATCACTTCTCAATTTTTTTACGTTTATCTAAAATTACGCGCATTTTAGGTTTTCTTTCGATTTACACGGTTTTTTATACAATTAGCCACGATTTCGATTTACACGGTATTCTGAGGAACCGATTTTCTGTGTAAGTCAGGGGAGAGGTGTACAATATTTCACCAAGAATGATTTATTTAATCCATTATATATTCGCCGTGGTTTTTAATAATTTTAATAACTTTTTCATTCTGGTACAATTTCCAATTCCCCATGATACAATGTTGTTGTTATAATTATTAAAATACATTATTATTTACATTAAAATACTCTTGTTGTTTCTGTAAAAAATGAGGAAACGTAATATTTTACTGTCGAAGTGTTCTAAGCGAGGTTTATCGTTCAAACTTAGCAAAACCATTCTTCGCAGGTTGAAATCAACACAGCAGATTCTCCGTACACACCACCTATTTATAACACCTACTCCGCTTCGAAACTGGTACATGATAATAACATATAAATTGTACTTTTCCACGTTCATTTTCAATCTTCGTTTCAACGTTTTACCGACCGATCGGGGAGATTTCCCTGCTTGATATCACTGGATAAATTTGTCGTGAACGTAAACAAATTTTCCAAAAGTACTATACCATTTAACATATTTTTATTATATTTTATTTCACATTTTGCTACATACATTACTTTCACTTGTGTGAATGATATGAAATATTAAATAATTATTATTTTGCTATGTAAAGTTATTTGCATGCTTCATGGATGCTTAAATGTAAAAACGTTATTGACAAGGGAACATTCCTAAATTTCTAATCACCAATTTTGGATGAAACTTGATTATACAGTATGTTCTTAAAAAAACATGACTACAATGAAGGAATGAAAATCGTCCTAAAAATTGATGGTAATAAATATATTTGATTTAATATCTCGAAAATCATTAGAGGCAAGGGAATGGTATACATGGAATTTTTATTTTTCAACGTTAAATTTATAAGCGTTGCTCGCGAAAAATGCGCACGGTTGGCAATGTATTAAAGTACAGTAGTTCGCTCAATGCAGTTAATTTTTGTGATATATAATAATTGATTATTTGTGACACTAAAGGCACATAACATTTGAATGCGATAATCTATCGTTTCCATAACATACGATCATACGAATCTATTAGAAACTCATCGAAACATTTGGACTCACTCAATAGCAAACGTTGTAGGATAAATTTTGCCACTCTTACTCACGTAGGATTACTACTGTGTAAGAATACAAAAGAACGCAGTGGCTTCGTTTAGGCAGAAAAGTAGGGGGGTCATCGATGCATGTGCGTACATATGTGCTTCCACTTCTTTGCATTCATACTGTGTTCCATCTTCTACTAGGATCTTCGAAGGAGGGCTGGTCTATGTGTTCTATTTGTGATTAGTGTTACTACGTTATTTTGTTTAAAAAAAAGAAAAGAAGGAAAAGAAAACGATATAAAAACCAGTAAATGTGTGTCTAAAAATGGGAGTGAAAATGGTTGACTTTTTATTATGATCGGTGGTTTTCGTGATATAAGAGTCATGAACAGAATATTTTTGGAAATTATAGTGTCATATAATATGGGATATCAGATGTGGTTTCTAGTGAAATGATAAAACGTTTTTAATGTAAATTATATTTTTCGTTAAATTTTGAAGTAAAAACGGAAGGTAAAATGTGTTTCTTATGTTTCATCTAGAAATTATTTTGCACGTTATGTGTATTATGGATATTGAAAGTAATCTTAGTTTTTCAATAACTAAGTCCTATATACTCCGTTCTCTTCAAATATCTCCATTATTTCAAATAACACGCGGAAACATTGTTTACAAATATTATATGATTCCGGGAAAGGTGGTGGCAATAATTTCTTTACAAGTAAAGGTATAGAGAAAATTTGAATGTCAATTTTTTTTTTAAACAAAATATACAAATTTTTTTATATTCACATTCGATAGAGTAGTATATTATAAATATAAAAGTACTACGGCACATTTATTCTAAAACTCGCCATTCTTGAGGTATTCTTCAATAATTATTTAATTTATCGTAGCCAGTGATTTTTCACTGATCAATAATTTTCTAATCAATTCTTCTAGGTGAGTAACATCAAAGAAAAGAAGTTCTTGTTTCTATACACAAAATTTAATATGGTTCATAGGGTAAATTTCATGCCATTTTTAGTAAAGGTTAATTACGATACGAATGAAATTTTGGATGAAATTCAAAACTGATGCTTAATCTGTCGTATATTAATCTCGGGATCATGGTTTACTATTATAAGAATATCAATTTTTTTGCTTTCACTAATAGAACAGTTTTTACGACTACTATTGCGAACAACACTTCCGCTTTCTTTTTATTTTTGACACAATCTGATGAATATTCAGCGTGAAAGACCTGTACGATTCGGGTATAAAGCCTATAAATTAACTGAATTTTTCTTATTTTTTTCATAAATAAGGAATACACCTATTTGTTTCTTGTATGAAAATTTCATAGCCGAGAATGGAAAACTTATCAATATCGAAAGATATCGAAAGTTTAACGATATTTATTATCTACTGTTTATTCACATCCTTAATATCAAGCATAGCTTCGAATATGTTTCATAATGATGGTAATAGGACAAATAAAAAATCGAGTATCTCAGGAACAGTGTAGAATTTTTACTACAGTGATTCCCATTAATATTCGGATACCTTTTAAAACAGAATAATTTTTTTTTAAATTGAACCAAATGAATTTAATTCTCGTGAGAAGTTAAAAGGATTCGTTTATTAGATGAAATGTAAAAATATTTTTGAAAAAGTTCCAATTGGTCGGAATTGTGAAGAAAACATTGAAAGTCGCTTTTTACAACTTTTATATCTGAGTCTGTAATGAAAATTGAAAAAGTATGTTTTTTTATAGATCTATGCCAGTTTGTATACATCGTGAAAATTTCATTGATATCGGTTGACGTAGAAACAAGAAACAAGCATAGAAAAACGTAAGAATCTTTTAATTTATTGCAGTTATAAGCCGAAATATTTTGTTATTGAGTGTAGTTTCACAATAAAATACACCTTTTGTTGTATATACATAATATACAACAAAATATACAACAAAGTGATTATATATATAATCACTTGCAAGAAGAATTTCCTATCGTATTAATTGTGCAAACACATAAAAAGCAAGAAATTTGAGTACAGAGCGAAATATTTTGCGTGAACATTAAAAATACTATCGTGCACGAATGATTGGTATAATTCAATTTAAAGTTAGCACTTTGCGTAAATTATCTGCAAAAAATATTTCTTACGGAGTGAGGAAAGAACACCCAGTAAAACATTTGTATTTGCAAACAATGTCGTACATTGAAAATGTGAAAGCGTTGAATTACAACACAATTGTCTCCTACCAGAGTGTTTCATTAACTTTGCGACAAACTTTCTTTTATCTTATACATTTTCCAAAAGAAAATATAAAAAATTTTAGCTTTTGAACCTCCTGTTTTTTTAAACGTTACATTATAAATGAGATTAGAATTTATCTATAAAGAATTTAAAGAAACAAATTTTTTAAATTAAGAAAGAACTACATATTATTATTAAAAATATTTCAATTAAAAGAAATTTAAATGGATAAGAATTTTTTAATTTCAGTGTTCTACTTTATAAAGTATTTTATACTCGATTAAATAACTTTTTGGATGAAAACAGAAAAAACAATTCTTTAGCATATTGAACACGTATTACTAAAAGGTAAATTAACACTTATTACTAATTGTTATTTCTAACAATATTAATAATTTATACAATATATAAAATGACAAAATAATTTCTTTTTTTCACGGAAAATATTATTCAATAAAATTTTATAACGTTTATATTTTCTCATCTATGTTCTCATATCATTGTAGGGAAGAAAATCTAAATTACACATTTCATTGAGGAAAAATATGAGAAAGTGTATGTAAAGTGGATTATAAATTATTTTATAAACTTCATACGAATCATATATTAAAACGAAAAATTCTAAGCTCATATCATGGAAAATATTATTCTTAGGAATACTGTTAGTGTTTCTTCAAAGCTTTTAGTGTGTTACGGAATTCAGATAGTATACGAAAATATTGTGCATTTCCTATAAAATTATTGTTATACACGTATAAAGAAGTTTATAGATATAACAAATATTTTTTATTGAATGAAAACTATAAGACACTGTGATGTATACGTGTAAAAAGAAGAAGCCATAGCAAAAATAAACAAAATACGTTATGATAATTGAGAGACAAGAAAGCTAAAGTACCCATCACTGACAAACACATGCAAAAAGAAACATAAGTTTATGGACATCATCGGCGACCGCATGTCGCCTGAAACGCTTACAATAGCACTTCATCGAAGAAAGCTCACGTTCAAGGCTTTCGGCAAATGCAGCTATATAAATCGAAACGAAGGAAGAAGAGAAAGTCTTCGTCGAAATAAATTAAAGTCACGATAAATCTTAAAAGGACATCTTCGAGAAATAGAACGGTTTTTAAGAAATATTTCAGTTCACATGTCGTACTATGAAGATCCAAACGATGCATTTTTTGTTGATATTAATCGTAGTGCCAACCACTGCAGGTTCACTCATGGATTTGCTGCAAGGTGTCTTTCAATCTGGAAAGGTAAGTCTTTTGTATTAAAGTTTATCAAATTATTTAAATAATCATTTCGTTAGTAATATTGAATACATATTACATTGCTTTCAAAATAGATCTGTAGTTTTCTTATGTTTCACACTGATTGTTAACAACCTGTTATGCTAGTATAATTTTCCATTGAACTAATATAAGGTTTTAATTCAAAGTTTTAGTTTAAAAAGAGAAATTAATAATATAAGGTTTTATATTATAAATATCGTTACACGATATTTTAAAATATCTAATTTCGTAATTGAGCTACTAAATTTAATTACATGTAGAATTTATGTGTATTATAGCTTATAGTATATCAATTTGAAATTCCCATTGAAGAAATATTTTACAAGAATCCCCTATATTTTTATACACCTATCGTAAATTGTTTGTAAAATACATATACTGATGTGTAAATTTATTTAAAATTTATGAAGGCAATATCGAAAGAATATTACTATATAGTAATAATATTACTATAATACTATATAGTATATTTTCTATGCTAGCAGCTTTCAATTTTAATACAAAAACCTATAAAACGTTGTATATTAAAATTAAATAGTTTGGTCCTTTCTTCAATTGTAAAGTTGGAGCAATTGTACTTATTTATTCGTCTGCCTATTATTTTGTATTACGTTTGGTGTTTTTCATAAATATTAATTAATATTAAATATATATTTCTCACAAAATTTTAATTGATATTAAACATTTAAATCATTGTTTACAATAGGGCAAGTTAAGTATTTGCATATATGTACATACTTCACAATACAAAATTGTGCAACACTCACTGTATAAACATATTTCTTGTTTATTTACTTCGTTCTTTATCATATTTATTTATTTCTTATTATTTCTATAGCTTTTATTTTCAATTGGTTTCAAATTTAAAATTCAGATTCTTACAATTTCTTGAGTTTCTTGCGTGTGAAAAACGAAGAGTCAAATATACATGTAACTGGTGAAAGAAAAAATACAAATGGTAAAAATATAGAATTTTATCGCATAATTCTTTGCCAACACAAACTATGAACATTCATTGATAAATAAAATTAATATTTGATTAATTATAGGACTAAGTTAATTGCCACTCAGAAAAATGACCAGAAACTTCATGTAGAAAATACTTAACTTGCCTACCAAATAATACAATGTATATCAAGAGTTAATTTCAATCAATATAAGTAGACATTCATATATCTATATAATATTACAATATAAAATAAATAAATGTAGTATAAGATCAGAAATTAATTTATGCTTACCTAGATAGTTTATAGGAATAAAATAATAACTATTATATTGAATATAATATTACTATAATTGTGAAACGCAAAAATTTTTTGAGTTGAATTTGTTGTGCAATGTAATCGATGAATTATAGAATTGTGTTATTAAGCAATACGAGAATATGACTGTGCAGGAAGTTAACCGAAATTATGTAATAATTCTTCAAGGACATTGGCGGTTAATATGTAGTGAAAATGCATAACTGATTACAATTTCATGTACAGTGGTTCACATTGAAAACTGTTCATTGAACAAATAAAAGGCGTTTATAATCAATATAGAAATATTCTTTATTCATTAGTATAAAATACGACTGAAACATAAAAGGATTTATAGAATGATAACTATGAAGAAACAATAGAATAGTAACAATATATAATTATACACTAAGGATGGACACATAAAAAATTATTCATTTGTCTTTATTTATAAAAGTTAAATATTAACTTAAAATATTTGTAAATTTAACAGCTTGTTAAATCTTCATTACTATTTTCCATGGCTATCAATTTATTGCACATCAATATTATAAAATTCTTGGTATAATCACTTGAAATTTTTACCCATTCCATTAACAACGCAGTTTTTAAGTCTTACTTATTTCGACCTGTTAAGGATATATTGTCTTGACTTTTATTTATCAGTAGAATACGGATTTTTGTGCATTTATAGAAAATTTAAAGATATAAAATGACACGGAATACGCGTAATATAAAAAAATATACAGAATATCCAAATTATGGTGTTTTCTATAATACCTGATAGATGAAATAATTTTCTATCGAAGTTCTACTTTTTTTTACTATATTCTTAACAATATGAATTTGCATAAGGATCCGCAGTCTATTAATGGCTTACTAAATCTTTTAAACTTTATCAGAAATTTCATCACAATAGATGATGTTAGATTCTGCAGAACCTGTTTCCTAGCGTTCGACTTATATTCAATAATTATACGATACGAGAGTTAACGGAACTTTAGCCGAAAGTATTAAGTAGTGTCGTGCCATCGATTATTTATTGAAAGTTCAGTGACGTTTGTTACATGAAGACTGCTCGATAAAATCTGTTTTTTGAGGGAAAACGTAGGATATATGTTACGTCGCGTCGCGAGTTTCCACGCGGTAGTCCGTTTCCGAGGTTGTAAGGCTCGGATTCACCTTTGTAGACTAAGGTACGCGGTTCCCGTGACGCGTTGTTCCGTGAAACTAATCAGGGAACAATAGTTCAAACCTCGATTGCTCAGATGGAGACCGAACGATGTCTCGTTTTGATGAGTGATTGAATCGTTTTCTAATAATTCGTTTCGCACGACTGCTTGCGATGAGTTTCTAATGAGTGTTCGCCGAATGCTTGCGAATGCTCTTTTTCTTAAATCGTTTCTTTTCGCCGACCGTTTGCGAATGACTTGTCTCGTTTTCGACTGGTGAACGAATAGAATTTTTCTTAGACGACTCTGCGCGACGTGGTCGTCTTTTCTCCCTCCAAGTTTAGGAAATTGGAAGAAACATGTTGTTTGGTTTCACCCGAAATGTTAATTATCCAATCAACATGCCTCTTCAAGGTGGCGACCACCCTTCCGTACGCCCTTGGCGCATTTCGTTTAGGAAGAGTGGGGCGATACCTGTACGGACGCGAGTACTTGGATGTCCGGCGATGCCGCGGTCCTTCTGGGTTTTCCCTGATCGAGGGGGAAAATTTCGTTGTCGATGTACCCTTCGGAAGAACTGAGTTTATGACGAGACTAGGCTCTTTCGGACGAAGAAAAATTAAATTTCGCCTCATTGTTCGAGGGTTATATTTGCCCATCGGTATAAAAAATAAAGAAAAGCGTCCGTGCATGAAAAGCCTCTCGAATCGGGCTCGTCATAAACTGACAACGAAATACTCGCGTTAAATCTCACCATCATTGTCCTTTGTTCGACGGAACAATATAGGTTCAGTAGGTAGGAGAGCAAGGATTATTCTGGGCTCAGGGGTCAATAAAGGATGAGGCAATGAGGTCTAGGTTCAGTGATGAGTAACAGTAAAGGATGGTGTGGAGGTCTAGATTCAGAGGTGAATAATGTTAAATGACGATGTGGATTGCTTGCTGCTTAGAAAGGCCGATGACTTAAAATTAATAGATGTGATAAATATGGTATACAACAATGAACTCAAAATCGAACTCATCTGAAACGTCTTGAACGATTTTCGCAATTTCTCTTTGGGACTTTCCCTGATTATTATGAAATATTACAAGTTTTCTTTCTTCTCTTATTTTCTGCTTTTTCCTAGCTTCCATTTTACTGAAAAGAGCTTCAAATATGTACTACAACTTAACCTCATGCTTAATAAAGAAAAAAGTAACGAAAAACTATTGAAAATACACTTTTTAATTCAGGAAATCCCGGAACGTTACAAATGAACAATTTTTAGTGTGACCTGCTTTTTCTAGATGTCATTAGAAACATTAATTACCATTCATTTTTATGGGAAATTATATACACTTCTTTACATATCATCATAAAATAACGTATGCAGAATGTTTTTGTATAGGCTGTAAATGTGGCATGTTTATATATTACATTCTATAAAAAGAATTAGCGAAAAAAAGGTCGTGAACGATTTTTAGTATGAGCTATTGTATGTGGTTTCAAAATTATTACACAGGAATATTTTAGTATAACATGTTATGTTCAGTGCAAATATTTTTAATTGAAAGCTACATCTTTTAAAGTAAACTGTTTCCATCTTAGTTGATTTCCACGACCCTGAATGACCTTTAATCATAGGTTACTTTATGGGTCTTAAAACACATTTCTATTAGAAGGTAAGTAAAAAACATATCATTGCATTTAATGAAGTGAAATTGACCTAGTCTACATCTCCATCCACAAAAAGATTATTGACATCAAATTCTGTTCTCTTTGAAACTAACAATACTCTAAGGTCATTTTAAGGTCATATTAGTATGCATATTTAAATTCCCCTCAATGTTACTACAACATACTGTAGAAAAAAATGTATACATTCATCTATAATACAAAAACACAAATGATCTTTAAAAAGAAAAAGTAACATGAAAAATGGTATGCATAAAAAAATATCTGTCTCCTTATTCGAATTTTGAAATAATTTATATTATGTTTACAAATTTTCTCGTACTATCTTAGTTACAGAAGATAATTAGGTATCCTGATATCGTGACCTATTTTATATAAGATGCTTGATGATAATTTACTTAAGCAATATAATATTCAAAAGTATAATTACTTAGAAAGATGGTAAAACAATAATTGATTTTCCAGGTAACTCATTTCCGTACATTTTCTAAAGATTAACATTTCAATCTTTATGTTCCTTAAAATATCGTAAAATCATAAGAAAATTCGCGAATTTGTAAAATCAAGCTTCACTCGTCTTTCGACTGTTTAATTTCTTTTATTGTATATCTTAATACCTACGTATATTCATTTTTGGCTGAATTTTCTTTGTTATACAGTAAGGAGCAAACTTGAGCCAATGAAAGTATTATTCTAAAAAATGATAATTTATTTACATATTACGATAGCGGTTGAGGAAAATTCATTACATGTATTAAAGTGCACTTATTTTACTTGAAATAACGCCCAACAATTTTATCAAATGCTATTTAACCCTCTATAACGCCATGTGATTTGAAAGTTACATATTTATTTATTTTAATTTTATACGTTTCCTTTTATTTGTTTATTTTTTTATTATTATATTGTTATCGATCAACTTTTTGTTATAACGCTTATTAATTTCTGCTTCTCAACATTCCTAGAAATGTAACATTCTAATGTTAAGTCGTCTTTGCTATATTTATTGCGTTTTCCAGACACGGATCTGAAAATTATTCAGTCCTTTGCAGCAGTCGTAAAGGGAGTCTATTGAGCACTTCAACTTCCATTTAGAAGTGATGTTTCTTTTTTGTGGTTATCGTTCATATTTGTTTGTTATATTTTAACTTCTCAGGTTTTCGGTTTCCACTTTGGCATGGTTTGCTAGCGTCGAAGCGCTGCCTAGAATTATCACCTACTGTGTTTATCGTTTGAGACACACGAGAGTCCGCACGCGTCACTCAAAGGTACAGACGACACTTGATAGTGATCGTTAACTTGGAGGCGCCACTTTTAGTTAGCTTTTTGTTTAACTGTTTACCAATCGCATATTGTCAATCACCTCCCTTGTGTAACTCGAAATTGTATTTATCCAATCCACATGTCTCACCTCTGCCTAATGTATCCTGCCCAAGGAATTTTGCAACTGTTCTTAAATTTCGATCAGCAGAATCCATTCGACTAGCAAAATGGTAACATCAAAATCCTTTCGACTAGCAAAACAGTAACTTCAGAATTCATTCGACCAGCAAAATAGAAACTCAGAATCCATTCGACTTCGGTATAACATAGTCCGCTTAATAAAACACTTTAACCGTTGTGAAATATAGTTACTTTCGGAACAAACATAGTTACTTACGTAGTAAGGTCCAAAAGTTTTCGGTTTGATCCAGGTCGAGATCTTGAAACTGTGTTTGGCTTCGTCTACTGTTATTATCTACACAACATCTACTGTTATTATGTGCATAGCCACGTTGCTTCATGGTGTTAATCGTGAATTGAAATAGACGTATCTCGCAGTTTTTCAAAATGTTCAAAATCGAGTATCGTGCTGTGATCAAATTCTTCACCAAAACAGGTCATACACCGGCACACATTAAATAATGTTTAGATGGAGTGTACGGGGACTCTTCCTCATCTTAGTCGACAGTGAAAGAGTGGACGAAATTAAAGGAATGTACAGGGACTCTAACCCATCTTAGTCAACTGTGAAAAAGTGGACAAAATTATTTAAATTGGGACGAGAATCTTTGTAAGACGATTCTTGCTCCGGTCGAACTACGGAAGCTGTCTGCGCAACGGTTTATGGCACGGACGTGCCGAAACGGTTATTTTTGAGAATGGGACTTTGATAATTGGAAGCATGTAATTTTAGTAAAAACTACGTCCCGGCGAGAGAAAGTTGGGTTTTACAACCCCTGGCTTCGAAGGCGCTTTCCCTCGTCCTCAATAACCTAGCCCTGCCATAAAAAATGGGTTTTCCGAAGGGGTGAGTCACGAGTCAGCGTGTAACGGTCAAAGGACCGAGGTGACGAACTCGGAGGAATTCCCGCGCTGTTGCCAGACATTCGTCAATTTGACAAGGGACATCGCCACCCCCTCTCTAAGGAAACGCGCGTTAAGGGCGCAAGAGAAGGGTGTCGCGATGCATCTTCCACACGCCGATTGGTGTTTTCGAGAAGCAGGAAAACAGCCAATCGGAAGAAATTAGGATTAGCGACGGCAAATCGACGAGCGTCATGGATCTTGCGAGTTAGTTATCGCTGAGCAACGATAGAGCAAAGTCTTAACTCTGCAAGCCCAGCAAACAGGCTAGGCCCACAGAAGCAATAGAGTCCCAGAAGAGTAGAAATTCTTTTGGGTGGTCCTTCGAGTCATTGTAGACGGCACACTAGAGTGCAATAATCCAAGGACGCGAGTGCAAGGACAGAGCGCTCAACTCCTAAACAGAAGCCATTACTCTAGAAACAATCGATCTTGTGGAGGCTGAATTGCTGAATGACCGGCCTTTGAAGACAAAAGAAATCGCAGCGAGATTAGAACCATTGAAAACAATCGTTCTTCGAATTACTAAAGAACATTTGCACACGAATAAAGTGACTGCCAGATGAGTGCCGTGACTTCTTTCTACTACACAAAGAGACGAGCGTGTAAAGTGTTGTTGCGAGTTTTTAGATTGATACAATCTCAACCTAGAACGATTTTTGGAATTGATTGTTACAGGAGAGAAGACTTATATTACGATCCTCGGTCTAAAAAGGAGTCAATAAAATAGCAAAAACCGGGGGAAGCACCTCCATGCAAGGCCAGAGTCACACAACAAAAAAGATTACGGCTACAATTTTTTGGGATTCCCAAGGGACTTTATTGATTAATTACAAGAAAAAGAAGACAGTGATAAATGCAGAATACTATGCAACACTTCTGCACCGTTTGTGTGACGCTATTAAACTGAAAAGATGAGGAAAACTGACTCGAGGTGTTTGGCTACTCCACGACAACACGCCTGTACACAAATCTTCTATTACCAAGGCTGCTGTGCAGAAATGTGACTTCCAGAAAATTTGTTGCAGTCCAGATTTGGCATTAAGTAACTTCTATCTGTTCACTAATTTGGAATCTGACTTGTGGAGAAGGAGATTTTACGAAGAGCTTCAAGCAACCATTGAGACCCATTTTGTGACTACGGATACAAATTGTTTTTTTAAGGGCATGAAGATGCTTCTAAACTGTACCAAGTGTATTGAATTTAAAACAGATTATATTGAAAAACAATAATTGCTATTTTTTCCTTTCAGCGTTTCTTCTACTTCGGGCCGGAAACTTTTGAACTTTACCACGTGGTCCTTCTTTAAGTGGTCCTCCGATATTTATAATTACTCAACCACTATGTACAAATTCAACTAGACTCGAAAAATCGCAAATCAACTACGAGTTTGTCGAATGTTTCTTCTAATAGATAAAGAAAAATCATGTTATAGAAGGTTAATTTGTTAGTTATTCAGTTTTTCTTTCGTCTAAATTTAGCACCATATATTAATATATGTGTATTTGTTACATTTCACAGTGTTATAATGAGAGGACTGTTTGCATTCGTTGTCCAAAGAATACCTAAAAGCGTATTAGTAATAGTTTTCAACGGATCGTTGTAAAAAAGGCATTCGAATTAGAAAATTTATCAGAATGAAGTCTATAACAAATTGTGTTCGAAATAGGATAATTTTCTTGTTTAAAAAAGGAATTTCTACTCGTGACGTATCAAAACTATATATAGTATCATAATCGAGTGTTCAGAAGATAAGGATAAAGTATTGTGACAATACTCCCGAGGCTTCTGCAGGACATCCGATGATGCTGTCAGCATAGTGTAAGAGAAGACTCGTACAATTCCTTACAAATGAAACAAAGACAGGAAAATTACTAAAAAGTAAAAATTGCGAAGAGTTCTAAGACAAAAGAATTTTAAGGCAACTGAGAAGAAGAAAGAGCTCATTTTCACCAAAAGATGTAAAAATTAATCAGTTGATAATTGGAAACTTGTTATATGGGTGGACGAAATAAAAATTAATAGATTTTCTTCAGATGAACGTTAATGATGTTGAATACTCGAAGGTGAATCCCTACAGAAACGATATGTAAAAGAAATCGTTTAATTTTGGTGAAGGATCCCTTATTCTATGGGGTTGTATTACAGTGTACGATGTAGGTTCATTAAACCTTATCAATGGGGAATATTAAATGAAAAATAATAGGAAACTAGAAAGAATATGCTTTACGAAGAAAGTAACATCATTTTCCAACATGATCGATTTCCAAACATATGGCAAAAAATGTACAAAATTAGTTGGAATCGCATTCATTTCTAATTTTAGGATGGTCAGCACAAAGTCCAGATCTGAACCTTATAGAAAATCTATGAGCAATATTAAAAAGAGTTGCAAGAGGCGTATGATTCCTCACCATCTAGTTTTAAACAATGATATTTAATTTTCGAAAAATTATGCATAAATTTAGTTGAAGATATTCCAAAACGAAGTGCTTCAGTTATCATTACTTAAGGCTTGTGGACAAAATATTAAATTTAATCTAACTCGTTACTTGTTACTAGTTTTTGCAACGATGTAAAATTGAATCAGTAGAAAAACTAAACAACTAGCAAATTAAATAAGATGCAATGAAATTGTTAAGCGTTTGTTAAAATAAAGTGAGTGTAAACTAATATATGTAACAAATTTTGCTCAAACCTTATCGCAGTATGTAAATAAATTATCATTTTCTAAAAAAGTTGCTCTTAAGCTCTTTGAGGACATTGACACGTATGTGTACATTCAGTTTTTTCGAAATTTTAATACTTGAGATAAAAAAAAATATGAAAGGAGAATGAATATAACCTTCTGCCAGAGAACCAGTTTAAAAATCTATTTGAAATGATTAACCCTTTACATTCTATAAGCGCCACTATGCCGACATTTGTGATTATTTATATTAAAATAAAGTAAATTGACAAAATAGATAAAAATATATAAATCATAAATATGAATCATTTTTTCGTTTTCAAAAGTTCCATTGCAAAAGTGTGCTTAAGTCGATGATCGATTATATAAAAAAATGCTCGGAATGCAAAGAGTTAAAATATATCTACATAAAAGTCGGAACAGTTTTTTTTTTTTAATCTTAGAAAAACCGTCTTCGAAGAAGCTAACTGTATATTTTGGTAAAAACTACAATTTATATGTAAGAAATATTTGCCGAAATTTCTAATTATCAGCTTGTGTTAGTGTTTATGTTGTACATGTATGTAAAATAATAATTATCCTGATTGATTGAGATATAAATGGGTGAAGCTCCAAGACATGACATGTAAACGCCTCGCGATTACGATCTGTTAGTTATGTCAAACCGGAAGAATGACTACCAAAACGAGAAGAAGAGTGCTTTGTATGCTGAGCAATTGGAGAAAGGCCAGTACTTTTCTTTTCGTTGGTTAGCTATGCGAAAGGATGAACCGGTACCCAATTCTCCGTGTTCAGCCGAACGGGTTCAGTCGGCCTACTTCGTAAATTATTTATATGCGATGGTATTTAAGCCACGGCGAGGTTGAATGCAAATGAAAGAAAGTAAAACGTACTGACGTGTATCGTATGTTAAACATATATTCACTGGCGATCGGTAGAGGATGAAATTTCATCGAAATCGACCGTATTGTTTCTGCGTACACCGGATATGGAATCGTATGTAAATATCGGAAAATGGTACACTTTGAATCTTTTATGCTTTCCGATGAGTGAAAGAGAAACAAAAACTTTGATCGTTGCAAGAGTAAACGAAGGATCTACAGTGTATAAAGGAAATGAAGTGTCGTTCTTTCATTTTTTGTTTTCTTAACACTTTGACGGCACACTGTCACGGTCGCGTGATTTCGTTCGATCAGCGTTTTCCGGCCGACGTCACGTATTTATGATATCTACACACGATCAAAAGAGTAAAGGAAAATCGATTATCTGATTTATACATAAGTAACACGCAATCAAATACAAATTTAAAAATCGAAGATCGTCCAAGACACATTTACTCTGTCGCTTCTTTTTTTTTTAAATTCGTTCCATTGTTTATTTTCAAGTATGCCATTTGGCCTATACAAGGTTGCAAGCTGGTCAAAAATACCGGCGATAAGTGTAAGTTTTATACCCTTTCCTTTGAAACTCGAAGTACTTATTGATAATAAAAAGAAAGAAAATAAATTATGTAAAATTGTAGTTCTCTATCTTGAATAATCTCCGAGTTACTGATATTAAAATTTTGAGAAATTGTGCTGAATGAACCGTTACGATATAATGCATGTACGTTTTAAATGTTTAGATATTTTTGCTTACTTCTCTGAAACGAAAACTCATATACACACGTCCCTTTTGCTTTTCTTTCTTTTTTTTTATTATTAACTAAGAGATCAAATGCTCGTAAAGTTAAATTAATAGAGATTTCAAAATTTTTGCTGTCATTCTTTTGTAACACAAGGTTTGTTTTATTTTCATGAATTATGACAATATAATATGCTCAACGTATGTACTGAGCAGGTATTAACTCAGGAATTAATAAAACTAGACTGCGGACATTTGTACAAATTCATATTTTTAAGAATATAGGAAAAAGAGGTGGAACTTCGGTAGAAAATTATTTCACCTATCAACTATTATAAAAAACATTATAATTTGAATATTTTGTACCTTTTTTTATATTACTTGCATTCTGTGATTTAAATTTCCTATAAAATCATAAAAATCCGCAGTCTAAGAATGACAGTATTCTTTACACAGGAATGTTTTTAAACGAAATTTAAAACGAAAATTGTAATAGTAATTCAAATATAAAATTCAGTAACGTTGCTTTAAATAATTTCGCAATATCGTGTGATTGTTAAATATTACAAAGTAAAACATAATTTATACAATAGAATAGTTATTATGTGTAACAAATGAATGACTTTTCTATTAAACACTAATATGCAGGAATTATATCTCTCTATCTTAACTGGTGTAGGAAAGTTTGCCGGGTCACAGGAATATTTTTAAATGTTAGTATTATAATTAAAAAAAAATTCAAACACTATTTTGTCTTATTTTGGCTTAATGATATAAACACCCTTTCAATTTTCTACCAATTGCTGCCAAACATTTCATATTGGAAAATTTAATGCAAAACAAAGTTCCATCTTATTAAAATTAATTGTATTAGTATCAAACATACAACATGTAGTAATATGTATTATAAAAGAATTATTATTCTTTCAGAATGACCTTGATAAAAGTGGAATCATATATCCTGCGATGTACAATAACGGCAAAAGAAATCAACCTCAAGTTCCTGATTATGTTCCATTCCCGTGTAACGTACAATTTGGAAGGTACATTTAATTAGAATATTTTTACCAATCGTAATGTTTTACGCCTTACCATATTATGTAATACTGTTCTTTAGAAATGAATATCTTCCGACTTTTTGGGTACGATTAAAGTTTTATTCAAAAAGAATGAAAACAGATCAATCATCGAGATAATTTCTATTATTGTTGATAACATTTTGCCATTTTTCTGCCAGTTTGAGAATAACCATCGCAAATTATATCGATTTTAAATAGGTGTATTGATTATGCTCTATTATACTCTACTCGGAAAGAATTCATTTCTATACACAATAATAAGAATATTATTAATATTACAAATATTTACTAACAGTCCATATTCATTCGCTTCTGCTAATTATTATTTGTGTCAAATAAAGAATAGTGTAATTAAACCTTAAAATAAATTTATTAATCTTAAAATACGATCAATTTTTAACTATTAATTTATTCTATTTAGAATCCTTTAATTTGTATTTTATTGAAGTTGTATAAGCAATTATATATTATATTATAACAATATGTAACTTTTAAAATAAAGAAACTTATCCCTTAAATTCATTTTTGTTTGTTTCCCTTAACTTCGTTAAGTTTGTTATAAGAACATTCTTGGATGTGTAGTAGTTTCTATGTAGCAACATCGAAGTAAAACTTTTTGTATTATTCCTTAAGTTTATGTAACTGAAGTTAAACAAAAATTGATATTTCTCAGTTACGCTTACTTTGAATTGATGACACAATGCAATGTGATTGTTATTTATGAATTGACTGACATTGATTTTGTATGAAAAAAGCATTCTTTTTTTAGTTTTAAAATGATTTTTGTAATTTCATGGTCTCTTCCATAGCGATCTTTAAAATAACGCTGGCGGTAAAGCAAGTTCATTTCGATGAAGACTATTTTAATTATGAATCATTTTTTGTAAATAGAATTCTGGAACTCTAGTTTGAATACTTTTTTCATCGATCAATATATGTACGTACTCAATAAAATATCATCAAAATCAGTGCTAGTTGTTTTACAAATATCCGTTGCTCAAAAACAGAATGAAAGCAGTTAAATAAATTATATCAATAAATTTTAAGTAAATATAATTACTTCGCCATCATTATATCGAACATAATTTCATATTACAGATACAATTATTCCCATAATTATTTTTATAACTTTGAAATAAATATTCGAATCTGTACAATATTAGTGAAACAAACAAGAATAATTTATTCATTTCAACATTTATCTATCAAATTATACTAAAAAAAAAATGTAAAAAATTGTATATTAAACTGAAAAAAAAAATGTAAATAGCATACAACTCCGTTTTCAAGTTATTCTGTTACGAATTACGGAATATATGTTCTTTTTGAAATCCAACGATACACACATTGTTTAGCAATACATACTCATTTAATTAAACTTCCAAATTCCTCTTTGTCGACGATTTCCTATTTCTAATACGGTCTTAATGTTTTATCTTATAACTTATTAAATAAAAATATCACGTAAAATAAATCCTTTTTTTTAGATCCCCGTCAACGCCTGACAGTGTGCATCACTTACGACCTGGTGACATAGATATAGTCGGTGGTCTAGGCGATTCATTGGTTGCAGGAAGTGGAGCTTTAGAAGAGTTTGCAATAGGAACATTTATAGAAGCACGCGGAGTTAGCTGGTGTGTAGGTGGTCAAGGTGACTGGAGACAATTCTTAACCATTCCGAATTTGCTAAAGGTATTGAATACATCAAATACACGCTCGTTTTAAAATTTAATTCAAGTAATTATATTCAATAAAGCTCAATAAAACAGTTTTTCTCTTGCTATGCATATAGGAAGCGTTTTTCTTTTTTGCTTCACATACTTTGTCAGTATACTTTAGATTTCATTTAACTGTTACAAACGGAATGCTCTATTAAAAAGCGATAATTTCTCTGATGTGCTGAATTCGATAATTAAAAGAAAAAGAGGATTTTCTTTTTGGAACTTATAATTAGTAGATATTTTTGAGTTCAACTTTATATAAACAGATATTTTTAGGAAATTAATAAGTTTATATATACTGCACAATACAGTAATTTATAATTTAATAAGTAATGTGATTGATGATATGAAGCTATGAAAATAGAAGGAAAAAGTTTTGCAAGATAAGTTTTATATGTTAATTAAATTTTCCTTTGATACGAAATAAGAAGTAAGCACTATCAATGAACACAGTCAAATATTAAATTATGCGTCACAGTATAATTTACCTTTCTTTGGTCTTGAAAATATAAAAATTTTTTAATTGGTTTGAAATTGAAGCTGATTTCATTATATTTATTATAAGATACGAATGAAACTAGTAATTTGAAGAAATGCATACGTTTCTTCTCAATACACTTTCATTTTAAAGGAAGAAGCAAGAATACTATAAAAAAATATGGAATATAATACAAATATAAAATTTTTAACAATCTTACAAAGTAATATATTTTCATGTTTAAAAATTATGTCAGTTTTACTTCCGATATTGACTTCATATTATCGTATTAGGTGTACAATCCTAATTTAATCGGATATTCAACGGGCACCGGTGAATTTATTTCGACGAAAGCGAAACTAAATATTGCATTTCCTGTTGCGGCTACGGAGGATGCACTGCAGCAAGCTCGGATTCTTGTTCAAAGGATGAAAAGTAACCCAAATATTAATATCAAAAAACAATGGAAGGTAATACGAATTTTTCTAAATATTTTGCCTCATCATAGTTGAAAATATTGTGCATCGATGAGAAGTAAGTTAGCGAGACGGTACGCTTGCCTAATTCTGTTTATGACACTCCCGAAACTTTTGAATCACGATTCGTCGTCGTTGCGATTTTGGATTGGATCACTGAGGCTGTGCAATTTGACATGTTTATATTTCTAATGTTATAAAACCCGGTGCAAACGAGTGGACGATGCGTTGTTAATATTTTGAATCGTTGACGCTATGCGATTTAGCTCGTTTGTATTTCTCGTAGCAAGATTTTGCGTGTATATGTATATATCATATCATTAAAAATATAAACAACTCTACAGAACTTATGCTCAGCAACTGATAGAAAATTTAGAGTGATTTTAGAAACCGATATAATACAAAAATAAAGAATAAAAAAATGAAGTTTGAGGCTTTATTGCTTAGTTATTAATGTTTAAAAATGTAACTGTAGCCTGACAAACTTTCTTACATCAATGAATCAATAGATCAAGAGAAAATAATTGGAGGGTATTTTTTTTTTTGTAAAAAGTTAGAATAGGTTTGGGAGGGCAGAATTATTTCGATAATGAAAGTGAAACTTTTAAAAAGCTATTCAGCACGATAAGCAAATATAACGTGTATTTTAACTTCGTTTTTTTAGTTTAGCATAATCAGTTAATTTTTTACATCTTGCATATTAGTGTAGTTTTAATTCGCAATTTATTGTTTATAATTTCTTCACTTTTTCTTACTTTTTATCCCTTTCTTCATTTCATGTGTACGCGTATGTATGCGAGTACTGTAACACGTAGTGATTGTTTTTCAATGACTTGTGGATATCATGTGTGTAGCGTGTTTCATGTGCTTAGTATACGTCGTGTTCGATTCAAGTTTATACTGTTTGAGGCTTTATTCAGGACGACAAGTTTCGCAAGCAGTATAGCTAGTTTCATCAGGGGTTCGAGAACGCGTTGATAAGGATGTGTGTCAAGTTGTTCACTCTGTTATCATTGATCAGCTCATCAAGCTTTTAATACATTCGTTACTCGCGGTTCTAACATAAGAGCTTTATATAGAGCGTTGAGCAACTGTTGGTAGAAAATTGAAGGGGTGATTCTAGAAGCCGATACAAGACGAAAATCCAGAATAAAAAATTGAGTCTGAGGCTTTGTTGTTTAGTTATTAACGTTTAAAAATATTACGATAACCTAGCAAACCTTTTTACACCAGCGGATATAGGTCAAGGGAAGACACAGGGGGGTACAGTGACCTCCAAACTCAAAAACACAGCTGATACCTTATTTCGTACGAGTCATCAAACAGAAGATAGAAACATACAGCACCGAGAACTGTATTACCGACTCCAACGATACTAATCTTTGCTTTATCATAACATAGGTGTATATCGGGAAGTTGTACAAATATGTATTCGATTTTGTATTGTAAAATCAGTATAAATTGATGGGCTGGAAGAAATATTAATCGTCTCCACTCGGAAATCACATAGGGCGTGTTTCAATATGTTCTTTTGGATTTCTACGATTTTTCTTATAAAGTACTGTAGAATCGTTTATGTTGCCGAACCACAGTTTTCTTTTTTACCGACATGTATTGCCATATGTATTTGCGTTTGAGGATCACTATCCCCTCGCATCTTCCCTTGACCCATATTCGTTGATGTAAGGAGATTTGCTAGATTACAGTCATATTTTTAAATATTAATAACTAAGCAATGAAACTTTAAATGCAATTTTTTTTTTATTTTCATCTTACATTGGCTTCTATTAGGGGTACCGGAAAATAATGTCGTTTCTCCTGAGTAAGTTTTATTGAAAGTTTCGAAATATACATAAAAAAATTAATTAAATAATATCCAGCCTTTAAAAACAACTTTTCGTCACCGAGAAAGTAATTCTTGTATCCTGCTTTACAAATATCCTTAGATTAATCCAGACAATCGACTTTTTGATTCCTCTAAATGATATTGCAAAGATCGGTTTCCTTTTTTAAGTGAAATTATTATAAAGAATCCACTTTTGGTCCTTCACAATTAGGTAATTAAAAAAAGCTCGGTTTTTTGCCTTATATGCAAGGTATTGCACATAGCAACTCTTATCGCTTTTGTTTCCTTCCTAAATCTTTCTAATATTTTCAAGGCGTTTTTGCATTATGAACAAAGATGCATTAACCTTCTCTGCGATCTGTGTAATCGTTAAACATGGATCTTTTTCAAATGTAGCTCTTAAATCGCTGTTATCAAGTATTGAATGTCTGCCAGATCTCGGATCATCTTTCAGATGAAAATCGCCTTTATAAAATTTCAGAAATCAACGTTGGCATTTTCGAATATTTAGAATTTGGAAATAAATATCATTAATGTTCTTTGTTGCCACTATTGCGTTGTTATTTTTGAGAAATCCATAAAGTATGGAAACAACGTCTAACATATTTTTTCAGTTCTTTATCAGAACTTATTTTCATTTGTACATTATTGAAGTGATTGGAATATTGAATTGTTCATAACCATGAGATTCTGTATTAAATTCATGCAAAAACAAATATAATTTGATGTGCATGGAATCAAGTTAGGAAGAAAACAAAAATGAACGTCATGAAAAATGAGATTACTTTCCCTAATAGAATCACTCCTTAAATTTTCTATCAATAGCTGCCGAACACCCTATATACATGATACGATTTGAAGATTTGAAGATGTGATAATTTTGGGTAATAACAGAAATACACGTGGTCTGTGTTTATGATTGTATAAAAAAAGGTGGTTTCTCAAACTTCTCATCTCTGTACAGTATTTATATATGCATATTATCGAGAACGAATCCTGAAAACTTTTCAAATATTTCCTGCAATTATAGCTCATCACAATTTTTTTCGGCGCAAATGACATTTGCTCCGCACAGTGCTTCAATCCCTCGCAATTTTCACCGCTCCTCCACACTCTTCATTTGCGGAAGACTCTGGACTTTTTGAAACTTGTTCTACCTCGTACATTAGTCAATCTTGTACCAGTTATAGGTAATATATACAAAACATTTAAAAAAAGAACGCTTTGATAGATCTGTTGAAAGTAGAAATTGCACATAGGAGTGTTATTTTTCAAAAACTAAATGCTGTAAGATGAAATGATATTGTGTTCATTCTATGAATCATGTTTTATTTATAATTTGTCAACCTCTTTGAGAACATCGACACCTATATGTACGTTTAGTTCTTTTGAAAATCCAAATATTTTTGATAGAAAAAATATAAAAGTATAGTGAATACAATCTTGTGACAGAAAATCAATTTAAAATTCGATTTGAAACCGTTAATCCTTTGCACTGTATAGGTGACTCTATTCCGCTATTTGTAACATGAACCATTATTTCATACAAGTCTTATTTATATTAAAATAAATCAAATCGACGGAATAAATGAAAATATATGAATTCATAAGCTTGTGTAATTTTTTTCGTTTCATAATAAAACTTTTCAAAAGTTCCATTGTAAAAGTATACTGAAGTCGATGATATCGATCGTATAAAAAAAATGTCTCGTAGTGCAAAAGGTTAAAATATAGCTACATAAAAAATTAGATCATTATTTTCTAACTTCAGAAAAATCGTCCCTGTAGATGTTAATTCAATTATATTGATTTTCATATAGATGTTACAGTTTCTATTAGAGTGCCACGAAGTGCCATGTGTCATATTTTACACCCACTTTACTGTGCATGCATGCACAGAGGTAATCGACCAGATATTGCAGTTTCAAGAATGTCGCACCTTTATCAGCAAGCTGTCCAATCTTTAGTATATTCTGGAAGGTACGATGGCTTTATTAACTAATTAAGTAAAGAAAATATGACTGTTAGATTTCATGTAGAAAGATATTACATGCCAGTAAAATTTTGTTTATATTTCTATTTTAGGTATGATAAATCTCCGGACTTTACGGTGGTATTACAGCCATTTATCAAATTATTTAATGCTCCCAATGCAGATCCAAGAAAAGCATCACCAATTGATCCCAGTTTGGTTACGTATGATTGTTTTCATTTCAGCCAAAAGGGTCACGCACTCGGTAAGAAATTTAATAAAAAACATAAATACGTACTATTATTTTATTGTATAACTCTACAGGGTGATCCACGTAAAGGATTACAATCTGTTTTCTCCGAAACTATTAGCGACATTGACTTCAAATTTGGACACGTTAAATGATTCAAACGGCTTAATGTTTTAGAGTAGAAAAACTTATGGGAGTGAATTTCCTAGAAGTGGAAAGGGTGCAACCCACAATTTTTGAAAATGGAACTGTATATTAATTTTTTATTATTTTGATAAATATTGTCAAATTTAACAAATTTTTTCTGAAATAATCTTTTCTATAATATATAATAATTTTAAAGTGGCATAAAAATGATCAAAGTAAACATTAGTAATCATTAAAACTTATTGTATAAGATATTCAAAATGTGGACCATTTATTTGTTCCTTTTACTATATTGTTTCATACCGTTAACAACATTCTTGAAGATATTAATGCACAAGCATTAATTGAGCATTAATTAATGAGCATTAATTTTTAATGCAAAAGCGTTATCGGATATAAACGAAAGTTCATGTAGGGCCGCCGTTTCCGGCGAGATAAAATAAGATTAATTATGTCATACAAATAGGTGATTTTGTAATTGAATTATGAAATATGAATAATATTTTGCATTAGTATACTTATCGGAAGATTTGTTTGTGACTATACGCGTATTATCATATTTCTTTGATACATCTCACTAATTATCCCTTTATTTGTTAATTATAGGGAGCTTATTTTTAAACAATCTTTTAAATTCATAACGTTCCAATGATTAACCATTTGTGAATCGAAATTATAAATCATTAATTATTTATATACATTAAGTGTAGAAATAAATTCTTTCCGGCTCAGTACAATCATTTAAAAAATGGCAAAAAATTATTGACAATAATAAAAATTATTTTGATGGTCGATCTGTTTTCATTCTTTTTGAGTAAAAATTTTATGGTATTTATAAAGTATAAATTATAAATTATAAATTAATGATTATTTACACCAAAAGTAATGAACAAATGACATCTTGAAAGCCTACGCAGTGATTGCGATTTCTCTACGTCATTAATCCTAACCGAAAGAACAAATCAATTAACAACGCTTATTGCAAAGTCAAGTAGTTGGACTTCTCTGTAAGAGAAGTTAATCAAGAGTCACGGTTGGTCTGACAATGAGTCAATATGTTCGTCTGTTCGATTCTTACTGCTACACGTATATGCAGGAGTAAGGAAGGCATTTGTAACAGATTGAGATATTTAACAGCGATGTATAATATAAGATATACATGGAAATAATAGATGAGACAATTAAGTTAGAATTAAAATCATATTTTTAAGTACCAGATGATTTTTAAACTGTTACACAGGGTGTCCCGGTTAAGTGAGTACAGCAGGATATCTCAGAAGGAGTTGTAGTCATTAAAAATGTGTTCGTACAAAAGTTGTTTGGTAGAACGGGCTACATCATGTAGTAATAATTGTTTTCTTGAGGGTGGAGTAGTAGAGGAGATCTGAAGGTCAATCTAATTTTCTTAAATAGAATGCTATATTTTTTTCTTCAGAAAGTAACAGCTGGTACTAAGACAAATCCAAAGAGGTGCTATAATGTAGTATTCTGAGTTCGATAAAGGTAAATCGTTAGCTTATGTTTACGTTGTGCATCGGCTGACGGCAGACAGCTAGCAACCGCAGCTGAGCAGCGTCAAATGCGTCGGTATCATGTTACTGCAATTATGATATTATAAACAGAGATTGAAGATTATTGCTAAAACCATAAAGTATCAATTGCAATTTTCACTTACTAGTTAAATAATTTTTTATCCTTCTACATGTTCACCATCATTGGAAATACATATTTGTAATCTTTTTAAAAATTGTTTCTCAACACTTTTTAACATTTCCTCTGATATTGATCTGCATGCGGTCGTAATTCTTGTTTGTAAATCATTTACGTTTTCTACTGGTGTCTGAAAGACTATTTCTTTTAAATAGCCCCACAGAAAAAAATCACACGGAGAAAGATCTGGCGACCTTGGAGGCCATGCAATTGGTCCGACACGTCCAATCCATTTATTTTCGAATTTAATATTTAGCCAGTTACGAACTGCTATAGCATAATGGGGAGGAGCTCCATCTTGTTGAAACCAAAGATTTTGTCTTTGTATTATTGGCATTGCTCAGCAGCGGTTGCTAGCTGTCTGCCGTCAGCCGATGCACAACGTAAACATAAGCTAACGATTTACCTTTATCGAACTCAGAATACTACATTATAGCACCTCTTTGGATTTGTCTTAGTGCCAGCTGTTACTTTCTGAAGAAAAAAATATAGCATTCTATTTAAGAAAATTAGATTGACCTTCAGATCTCCTCTACTACTCCACCCACAAGAAAACAATTATTACTATATGATGTAGCTCATCCTACCAAACAACTTTTGTACGAACACATTTGTAATAACTACAACTCCTTCCGAGATATCCTGCTGTACTCACTTAACCGGGACACCCTGTATATTTGAACTATCTAATAAAACAAGAAACACAAGAATGTAACAAAATTTCAATAGAAATGTTGAATTGTTCTCCTCACAGAAATTAAAATAGGTTTAATTACAGATGTTAAAATGATGTCAAATTTATAGAATTAAAGTACCACTTCTAAATACTATAAAATGCTAATACCAAAATTAACTAATAAATATAAATTCTAATCATTATAACAGTATCGCTTATACGTTTTCACTTTTATGATCTACGACAGAATACGCAAAGAAAAAAAAGAAAGAAATAGTAACAATGGCAAATATGTATAAATGAAAGATAAAACTATAGTAACATATGAAATTATTATACATAAATACGCATTGTAATAACCTTTCGTAATAATAAAGTAATACGCGTTGTATAATATAAAGTTCACTTCTTTGGAAAACGCAATTGATCTTACTAAGAACTTCCCTTGAAGCATTCTTTTCTTTACGTATAAATTCTTATTTTTACATATACAGTATACGTATTTTACAAGCAAAAAATGTGAAATGAAATTTATGTGCAATCTTTTTCAACATTTCGAATGAAAAATTTGTTCAAACTTAATTTACCAACAATAAGTACAATAGATCTCATTATACAATTTGCATGGATTTCCAAACTTTAATTGAGAAATAAGAGAATATCTTTTGTTCTAATTTTATTTCAGCATTAAAAAATAATTTTCTGTATAAGATGCATTTAAGAGAATCATAATATTATCGATAGTTTATTGTATAAAACAACTTTGTTTGATAAAATGTATATTCATAAACTGTAAAATTGTACAATATTTCAATATTATCTACTGTTCTACAAGTCTTCAATTCGTTATATTGCAGGAGCAAATCTGCTGTGGAATAATATGTTCGAACCAGTGGGGAATAAAACAGAACATGGACTACCAGAAGTATTCGAGAGACTTTTATGCCCGACTGAGAATGTTCCGTACATTTTCACAAACGTAAATTCGAGACATTTCCGAATGACAGGGCGCCAAGACGGGATTGTAACCTGATAACAGATAGAGAATCACTGATAGCAAACATTTCATTTGTGATAATTACAGATACGTGCTTTGATGAAGAATTCCGCAGATCAATGGAAAATTTGACGTTTATCAACACGAACGTGAATCTTCCTAAACAATTTTTCATGTAAACGTGATACATACAGTGTCATTTCTATGCGCCTTTGTATTAATTTAACACATTGACAGCCACCACTGCTCTGTAAAAAATTTCGTTTCATCAAAGAATATCAATTGTTTATTAAATTCGTGTTGCATTGAACAAAAGAACGTGTAACATGACCATGCAGGTGTTTAAATACAGTTGAATAATAAATATTACGTGTTGGAGCAATAAAATTCTAAACGCAGTCGCAATTGAACGAACCAAACCAATATGTTCTCATACTTATTTTTTTATTTATTACCTATTGTTTCGAACGTTTGCCAAGAGAAAAAATAGGCTAAATACTAAATTATGTTTTTATTATTTATTGAATATATTATTTAAAGTTAAAAATCAAATGGACCATTAAATTAACGACTAGACTGCGGATTTTTATGCATTTATTGGAAATTAAAAAATTGAAAATTGCACAGAATGCACCTAATATGGAAAAATATACAAAATATCAAAACTATAGTACTTTTTATAATATCCAGTAACTGAAATACTTTTCTACCGAAGTTCCATTTTTTTTTTACTGTATTCTCAAAAATATGATTTCGCATAAAAATCCGCAGTCTATTAATGGCTTACTAAATTTTTTAAACTTTATTAGAAATTTCATCACAGTAGATGAACTTAAAATTGAACTCATCTGGAACGTCTTGAACATAATTTCACCATATCGGCTATCAATGTGTTAAAGATAGTTGTTCAATGAACGTTGAGTTCATGAAACAGCCTGTCAACGATTACTCTGTTTACAACAGAAACAAAATTGACATCGAGCGATCGTTTGTTTTAAGATAAGTTTGCCATACGCGATGAAAATGAATGAAACTACTGTAACGATAAAATGTCATCGTCGAAGATGGGTGTTGTTCCGATTTTATCTGGATTACGGTTCAAAGTATTGTGCCATTCATATTATTCACATCATTATTTATGACCGTTCCTATAAAAACAGCGATAGACCAATTATCCGAAAGCTGGAGATAATTTCAGTCTTACTTGTGTAGTAAATAGAAACGATAGTAATTTATTTGTTACTAGCAAATAATGTTTTCATTCGAACAAAATGCATGCTGATGTAAGAAAACATTTGCGCAATTTCTCACTTAAGCAATCGTTTCAATAATATCTCCAGCATTCTTTATTTATCAATAACAGTCTCTATACAAATCATTTTTCCTCCGCTGCGTGTTAGTTTCATTTCGTGTATGTATGTACACATAAAAGTCCCAACGATTGATGTACATATGTACTTAGATTTATTCCTATCCGAGAGGTTAAACTGACAAATTTGTTTGTTTCTTTACTTCTTTCTTTTTTTTATATTTTTTAAATACGTATCTACTTTAGACTTTTCCTAGAAAATCTAAATGCGTTTGTAAGTTTGCATAATTTTTCGAAGAAATTAGAAATCGATTTATTCCCCTTGATATTACATGTACAATGAGATTGGACTAGTATTTTTAGTTATTAGTAGATAATAATTTCTTTCGTTTTTTTTTTTACATATTCTAATAATGAAACAAAATTTATTTACACTCGCGATTGAAGAGATAGTTACATAACAATGAGAAACCATATTACCTCATATTTTTATAAAAGTAAGTTAATATAATACATGCATAGCATGCACTTATGTACAATTTGAAAAATATAATAAAATATTTGATAGATAATTTACATATGCTTTATCTTAAATTTTAAGTTAAAATTTATCCTAATTTCATACAAATAACATTTACACATTTATATTACATAACTTAATTTTGTAATATTTATGGGTAATAGTAATCATAATGAATGTTTATTATACAATCAGTTATAATTATCAATAACAGTACATTAACCAGATAGTGATAGATGGCGTACGAAATGAAAGGCGATTGAAGATACTTTTGCATTTAATATGCGTTGTACTCGATATGTGACCTTAATACAATATCAAACCAAAAAATCTATAACCTTCGATTAATCACACTTTCTTTTCATAAATATTTTAACAAATATTTTCAGAAAGTGTGATTTACCATTCCCATTTAAATATAATTCTTTATAGTGAAAAAAGCATGAAATTAATAAAGGGTAAGAGCAAAATGGATGATTGTACATTACTTTTTTCTTTTTTAAAGTGAAGTATATAAAATAAAGTCTAGTTTTTAATTAGAAGCGTTAAAAGAATGGTCTTAAAAAATTAAACGAACAATACTGATTATTACTATTATCTACCTTATTTAATAAAAATTAATATGTATTGCGTAAAAGTCTAATTAAAAAGATTAGTTTTTTATGAATTTCTACGAATGTAAATATTTCTTTATTTTGATTGAAAAGGTGTTCGACGTGAAACATTCTTTTGCTAAATGTTTCTCTTTCTTCTTTAAAATGAAGAAAATTGCAATTGCATGTCATAGAATTTTCTTTGATTTTCAATGTTTCACCTTAGTTTTATCACTACTACGACAAAATGAACATTTTACGTAGAACAACTATAAGACAAATTTTTTGTCTATTAAGTAAGAAACATTTTCTTGCAATATTTTTTTAGAACCTAGTAAAATTAGAAAACGACTTTCCAAGAATTTACTTCGTGTACGAAGTTCGTATTTTTACCAGACCAAGTCGTAAACTTTCATTTGTTTTCTTACACGTGTCATCGTTGTCAGCAATTACACTCGCAGTCAGACAAATTGTGTATCGAAAGACATAAATATGGCTTATCCATCCTACGTTATCGTACATTTGCGTGGAAGATTATTTTCTTGCTTGTTTGTGTAATGCTTTCGTTTTCCCTCCCGATATTAAGATTTAAGGTACTATCTTTCTACTGTTTAAATGTAGTAATAGTTACCAATTTATTTCTGTTTTATTTATATTAATAGTATTTATCTTTGCACGAATTAATATATTTCTTAAATTTATCACGATCGTTATTACATTCTTTTTTATTTCTTTAAGGATCATTTATTTTTGTTCTCTTTACTTCACTCGTCCTTAAGATAAATAATAAAGACTTACCTATCTTTATTCTTCGTCAATCGACATCACATTCAAACTTGAACTCGTCGTAATATACAACTATTACATTCTTTAATTATTACTACCACTGAATTACAATATGTTCTTTTGTTTATTTATTCCTTGCTGAACAGTTTCCATATGTCAAGAAATGGTAATTATTGAAGAAGTTTCAATACTGAAAAATTTCGATACTTTTTAACGATAAATCAAATATCATATTAAGAGGAATTCGTTATCTATTTCGAGAAAATATTTTGCATAAGTACGAACTTCAAGAATATATGTGCAATAAAAAGAATTGACTTTTAATCCATTAAACCAGAATATTTCACAATAATGTAGGAATTTCTAAGAAAATATTAATACTTTAAAATTAATTTAAAGAACTTTTTAGAAACTAAATATATGAAAAAACGTTAATCCTTTTTAATAAGTGAAAGATTAATTCAGAATCGATAAGAAAATTATCAAGAAAATCAAGTTGTATACTGAATCTTTTAGATAACAGCGTAATCTCTCCTCATACTAATTATTTGCTTTCTGTTTGTTAAATTCAATTGATTATAATACAGGTGTTCACTGAGAAATATTTATAAATTGAGTATCTGCAAGAATCTGCACATTTTATATGTTCAAGTGCCATTTGGTTTGCTATAAAATAGTGTAAAATCATCTAACCATAAAAATTATGCGATTTCCTGGAACACTCCCATTGTTTTTCTAATGTCAAATGGAATTCACTATATATAAAATAACAAATTTGAATAATATTCAACAATTAATAAAATAAATAATATCTAGCGAAAAAAAATATTGATGTATAGTACAATACATCATCTAACAATGTTGTAAGAATAGTTTCTATTGTTGAAGAAATTAAAAAAAAATATACATATTTTCTTAAATGTTGGGTATATTCAATATTAGGAAAAAAACGGGTGCATTTTATACTGACAATTAGATAGAGGTTTATGTAAATTCATATTTTTAAGAAAATTATTTCACCTATCAGGTATTATAAAAAGCGCTATAATTTAGATATTTTATTTATTTTTTTTTATATCATTTTTATTTATTTTTATATCGTGTAATTAAATTATAAACAATTTTACATATTATAAATAATCAATTAATAATTAATAACATATGTATATGTAATAAATAATTAGTTATATAGATAATTATATAATTATAGTGGGCAAATGATAAACATTGAAACTGTAGATGGGATCACGATGCATCGTTGGTAACATAATTCTTATCGTCGTACGAGACAGTATCTTGTGTTTGACATTGTAAATCAGACGATTATGCAATTGTATTATACATATCGGTTGACATTGAATAAACAGTGTTAATGAAACAGAATTTATGTATGCATACATATAAGCGAAATCTAATGATATAGAATTGCAAACTTGTATAATTCTCTGCAGTTCGAGTTTCCTCCTTTTTATGTGTTTTATATTTTCTTATTCAACAAATATATTATTAATGTTCGCGAATCACCATATTGCGACGTACTCCAGCATAAAGTAATTGAGATGTGAAAAAATCGATTTCAATTTTTTCATGTTCTTTCATAGATAAATGTATTGGAGCGAATGGGTTACAAAATAGGAAAACAATTGTTTTTCTTTTGTTTAGTCTGTATTTCACCAATAATTTCGGCTATCGCGGTGCACGTATTATACATCCGTAAAGTTAATGAATTTTCTCCCTTTTTCTTTCTTTCGAAATATCTCATATGTATATTTGCACCATGTAGGCGTAACTATGATTCGAATAATCATAGATGGAACGGATAACTTTATTCTGTATTAACGTCACAAAAATAAATCTGTTATAGTATCAAAGAAACAGAAAAACGGGAAGTTCGCTTGATAAAATATGTAAATGTATATTTAAAACGGAGATGTAAACATATGGAGGTTAAGTCATCAATTGACTGATCTCAAATTTTATTTGGAAGTTACGAAGCATTGAAGACAATTATTTAGCTTATTATCATTATTTTTGACAATGGATGTTGACCATTTTGGCTTAATTATTCGGTTACTTTTGACAATTTCAACCCGCCACGTGTCTGATCTCGAATTCGTTTGGAAGATATTTAGGTCCAAATGGACCTAGACATAGTCTTCTGTGCGATCGGTCGAACTGTCCGTCACCAGAGGGTTAATATATAATACATACACAGATGGACAAAAGTATTAGCAGAGAACGCGATTCCGTATATAAACGCTTATATCTTTCAAAATAATTGCTGGTATCAAACTTTTCTTTATGATTCTTCATTTACAATGTCTTACTTACTTACAAAAGCAAAACTATGTGCATAGAAAACAAAATACGTGACAAATAAAAGCGTCTGTCATAATCGCTTTATGTTTGGACAAATGTATTGACACATTTTCAACAATGACAAGTTAAATTAATATTTTAATACTTTGTTGCATATCCTTTTCGCTTTAGTACCTCTCGTAGTCTTTGTGCCATTGAGTGCACTAATATTTTTGTAAAACCGTTAATATTTTTAATTCATTCTTCTAATATTACCTCTCTTAATTGAGATTTATTCAATGTACTGTGGTTTCTAATGTTTTTTCTAATTCGTACCATAAATTTTCAATTGGGTTTAGGTCCGGGTCTTTGGGAGGTGTCCTTAATATAAACAAATTATCTCTAATATAAACTATCTTTATATGCCTTATGAGCTAGAGCGTGATCTTGATGAAAATGAAAGTTCCTCTTCTAAATTTTTTTTAAATGTTTAAATAAATGATAGCATTGATTCCGTCAAAAAATACCAACTCTCTTACTCTGGATGCATACATCCACATACACTTACTCCGCCATTTCAATGCTTGAATTGTACATTTTTCACTTCCATTTTGGTGTTTCATTTCCTCCACGCTAATGCCCGGTCATTTAATTTAAATATATTAAAAAAAACTTTCATCTGAGAACTAAATTTTCTCCCACAGTTCTATATTTTTGTTTGCGAATTCTCTTCATATTTTTTTATTCTTTTTGCTAATATGCGGTTTCTGTCGAGCGATACACGAAGAGTATCTAGCATTTCTCAGCACTCTACGCACTCTTTTAGAATTAACTTCTTTTCCACAATCACTTAATACCTTTCTTTCTATATCAGAAGATGTGGCCTTTTGGTTTTTTTCATTACATTATTTATTTTTCGCTTCTCTCTTACGGCTAACTTATCTAGTTGACTATTTCTGAAATGTTTCTCATAATTTCACGCACTCAAGAATCTGTTGATAACACTACGAACAATGAAACGGCTTCTCTGCACTGTCTTTCCGATATCTCTATAGGATTTATGTTCCTTAACAAGATTTAATATAATTTTTCTTTCCGCGGGAGTAGTTTCCTTCCCATGTCAAACGTTTATTAACACTTTATTGCACGATGTCAATTAAACTAACTACAAGAACGATCTTCACTAATCCCTAAGTGTAAGCTAAATGATTTCAACGAAATAATGTTTGCAAAGAAAAATTTGTCAACATGTGCCAATACTTTTGTCCAGGCATAAAGTGATTGTAGCAAACACTTTTATTTGTCACGTATTTTGTTTTTTATGTATATAGTCTTGCTTTCGTATATAAATAAGTAAGACATTGTAAATAAAGATTCATAAAGAAACAATTGATACTAGCAATTATGTTGAAAGATATGAACGTTTATACACGGAATCGCGTGTTTTGCTAATACTTTTGTCCACCATTATATGTATGTATGTATCTATGTAGTATATACAAACGTTATGTATTTTGATCAAAGGTCACCTTATAACCTTTATTTTAACACCAACATAACAGATTGCGTTATCCATTTTTACAGGTTAGAGTTGCTTCCTTTACGAAATATCTTGTGATTTCCAAGCTATATTTGTACCAATCGATACGATTCAAGAAAAACGATCGACCGTGTATATTCTTATACCATTGTACAACGTTTGTGAACTTCTTATATGTTTCCGCTTTGATCGTAATAACCCATAATATTCGTTTTTAAATAGCATTGGGGCGTCGATACGCATACACACTGTCTTATTAAATAGAAAAATAGCACGGAAACTACTATACGATCGGAAGTGAGTGATTAAAATAGGTATGACCCCGCGTTATTAATATAACAGAAGTGTACACTGAATATACAGCAGTAATTATTTTAAGAAGTATTATCTTAAATATCCGTGTAAAATCTTTTTCCTCTGCTTACATTAAAAACTACAATGTTTAATACATCGTAAATACAATAGTTCCTCTGGAAAATATAATTAGAACACTCGCGGGTAGTAGAATCGATCGAATTGCTTTTAAACACATCAGACCACATTCGGAGGGTGACCTCTTGTGCAAGGGATTAACATTGCCTTTTATTGAAACGTTTAGAAATATGTTTATATTTCTCCACTTAATACGTCATAAAGTTCTTTAAATAAGTGATGATGAGCATTTTATTAAATGAAATAAATAGTTTTAACATTCCAAGTGTTATTTAACATATCTTTGAATAAAGTTAAAGAAAAATGCTTTCTGTATCTTATATTACGCTATAATGTATGTATGTATTATGTACATATATTAATATATTTTTTTATACACAGCATACGCGCGCGCGCACATACGCCTGCACACACACCACACGGTACTCCTATAACACTATGACACAATTCAAGAATCTGGGAAATCCCCGTTGAAAACGACACGCACTAACAATTTTTAAGTACACACACTGTCATTTGGTATTTTTCCAAAAAGCAAAATATATGTTGTCACAGATTTATGTACGGAATTTTAGAATATTGAAATTTCAAATTCATTTTTAGTTCGTGAAGTATTAACCCTTTATGTAGTACTCGAAAGCTTTTTCATTGTAGAAGAGTAGTAACTTGAAATTTATCTAATAGAAAGTCGATGACACCTTTTCCAACTAACATTAATAGAAATCTTACATAAATTAATGAATAGAACTATTTTATTTCAATATTTCATGTATTATTGTATCATAAAAGACTGAATATTGAATATCATACTTTATAATTTCACTTCACGTGTTATTTTACGAAACGTTCATCAAAGAGCTCTTAATTATGAAAAGAAAATAGTATATTTTTGTTAATTTTTTAAATGTAATTTTAGTTTTTGCACTAATTCTTTGCTTTGCATAACATGAACTTTCATAACACGGAATGTTTCCGAAAAATAACTACCGTGTTGTACGAAGGATATCTGTAATTAGGTTTATTGATTTTGTTGGTTCTACACAAACTTAACTATGAAAACAGTTATAAAATAATTGAACTATCCGAAAATGTGTAATACATCTATACGATGTATTTTAAATAATGTTAAAGCATCATTTCTTGTGGAGTGCGTTCATTTAATTGATCCAGTTTATACAGCACTTAAATTATTAATAAAATTTTATGTTAAAATTGAAAACGAAAAATTTTCTTAAAATTTTAATTATATCATTTCGAAAGAAAATCATAAGATGAGCTTGTATAAGTAATTTTATTAAAATTGGCAATACGTTTTAAAGATTTACAATTTTTTATATTGCTTTTTGTACATGTATGTAAATGTATATAACATCTTGGTTAGGTCATTAGCTATTATAGTTAACTGTTATTCTATATTTCACAATAAAGATTTATTCTTTGGATAAGTTCGGTAACTTGAGATTTCCTTCTGTTTCAAATATTTCTTTAATATTGCAAAGTATTATACTTGGTGCTGGTTGCTGTTGTCTTCTGTGCTCTTGCAATCTAATAAATTATGTTTGATAGTGTAAAATATATATTGTGCATATTAATACGTACAACAAGTTGATTTAAAAGCTGCAATATTACTGAATTTTCTATTAAAAAGAAATGTAGATGATTGAATAGAAATACACATAATCGTTGTTGCACACGTTCGTGTAATATGTATTAAGTATAATAACAAGTAGACTGCGGATCTTTATTCATTTATAGAAAATTTAAAGGTGCAAAATTGCACAGAATACACATAATATAAAACAATGTACAAAATACCAACATTATAACATTCTTCATAATACCTAGTAGATGATATAATTTTCTACCTAAATTCTACTTTCTTTACTATATCCTAAAAGATATGAATTTACATAAAAATCCGCTGTCTAATAATAAGTATTAAGACATACAGTGAATGGAAGTAAATCCAAGTTGTCATTAAAAAATTATTATTTTTTAAATTGTTGAATGACGCGTAATTTGAATTGAATCATTGAATGACACTGAACGGAGCATTCGGTTTCTCCTTTTTTTTTTTTTTTTTTTTTTTTAAACGGATATACCTATGTGAAAAGAAAGTTCGCAAATTGCCGCTTCCTGTATGTAGATATTCTACTGCAATTCCTTCTTTGAATAATTCTATTATATGGTAAACATGTCTGCGTTGTACCAAGCATTTATAATAGTTATAAACAAATATATTTTTCTCTTTTCTTCCTTGTTTATTCAACTCTGTACCAAGTGAATGAATAAATAAAACCTTTTCGAAGATCCTAAGGACAATATACAGTTGGGAATATTATGATGTAACGAATACAAGTATGTTTACTGATATACGATATTAATTTTAACGAGAAAATGCAGTTTAAATAGGAAGACAATTATCATGTTTAATTATGAGTAGCAGTGTATGTAAATATATATTCACATACACGATGAAAATATATAATTTTGCGTCGAAGTTACATCGTATGCAACGAAACTGTCTAAACTAATTGACTGATTTAGCGGTTATTATATAATTATCTATTGCAAAACCACGGTTATCAGTAGCTATTAGCAACTATTAATATTCAATGACGTTTTCTAGTTGATTTAGTTCCTTTTGGTTCTTTAGACATATGCACCGTTGTTAATTCTATTTGAGCAGATAAAATAGACATTAATAGCACTGTTATATCAATGAATAATTGCATTCATAAAAAAACATTTGCGCTTGTTTAATTACCTCAAATCGTTTATCTCGATTTACAAGAAACGTGTATCTAAATGAGAATATTTATCGCACATAAGTGAATTTTTCATAGAAATGCAAAAGTTAACTCTTAATTGATGTCATCAAGGTTCTCTAATTGCATACTTTTCGTTTCCATACAGATTTTAACTCATTTCTACAATGATGTACGTACTTCGAATGATTTTGCAATATTGTTGAATAATGGTACTTCTTCATTGGACGTGATTAAATAGAAGTGAACACAAACGACTTTTGATTTATCGAGGTGCAACTTTGTCCAATGAAGAACAGTAATTCAATGTAATGCCGGTCTCAGCTTTTAGTTCGTTTCAGAATCATAAATCGATTAAAATCGGTCAGCAACGACCGACCTTCTTCTTAACTCCAGAATGAGTGCCAGTAAACCATGATTTATTGGGTTGTCGGATAAGTCTTAAACCTTTCTGAAGTCATGTGTTATCTCGCGTGATTTTCAACTGTTTCTAACCTATTGCATAGAAGTGTTTGGTGTCATTAGGAAGCTTACATTTCAAATATTTATTCACTGCAATAATAAAAGAATTTTATACAAAAAATTGTAAGTTATTCAAGTTTCAATATGGACACGAATAAGAAGCATTTGCGACATATACTGCTCTTTTTATTTCAAGAAAGGGAAAATAGCTACCCAAGCGCGTGAAAAAATTTGTCGCGTTTATGGACAAGGTGCTCTATCGATATCCATTGTAAAATTCTAGTTCCGTCGCTTTAAAGATAGAAAGTTCGATGTCCATGATGCTCGTTGTTCTAGCCCGCCTATCGAAGTTAATACAGATCTTATTGCCATCAAAATTGAAGAGGATAGGCACAGTTCCTAAACATTCATCATTCGACAGTGATAGAACATTTAAATAAACTGGGAATGAAAAAGAAACTTGATATCTGGGTGCCCCATGAACTGACTGAAAGAACTTAAGACTCACGAGCTAGTTGATCCAATTATTTTTGACAAAGATACGTGTCCATTTAAGAGTTTTATACGACAGTTGCTCTCGAGAGTATTCTCAAATTGTGTATTCAGCTCTCAGTAAGTACTCTTAAGGTACGTGTCCACATCGTAAATGTGCTCTCGAGAGTGAAATTTGTTAGTGTACATACATATATACACGGTATCGAGAGTCCTAGCAGAGAGTTGAACACAATTTGAGAGTACTCTTGAGGGCAACTATTGTATAAAACTCTCAGATAGACACGTACTCTTAAAAGCCCTTTTTTTTAGACATGCGATACTTATTACGCAGGATCAGAACTTCTGTACTCATTAACAAGAATAATAACTAGAAAATCAAAAAGGCGACTTAACTATAGATAACACCCCGTCTCTAGTCGATTGGAAGTCAGGAATTTTCGATTCCTAAAATTTTTAAGTTCCTAATAGAGATCACGTTTTAAAGTGTATTAAAGTACACATGTACACGTGATACATAAAACGTGTATTAAAAAATTAAGAATCCATATACATATGTTCACGAAATTGAGTGCACGTGTACATGAGTATTAAAACATACGGACAGTTAGTACGATCGTAAAGTCAGTTAATCGAATTCGTATACATTTTGATCACCGATTGGTTGTTTCTAATAGATTTAATACAGTTGTAAAGATAAATACGCATATCAATCGACAGGGCGACAAAAGGACAAAGTAGAGATATTTGAGCCGTTCAGTGCACAAATCGATTAACTCCATAAAATGAGAAATCGAGAAATGCGACGAAATAATGTACATTATTTTTTTAAATTCCCTTTATAATATATATTCAAATATATATTGTAGAATGCATAAATACAGATATAGCTTTCATCTAACAGTATATAAAATTAATAAGAAAGAATAGCCAAAAAATAATCGTCAGTAATGTTACAATTTTTGTGTGGCTGGTGAAGTTAATCGATTTGGCAACTGAAAAAAGTAATAAAGTTGAATTCAGTGTTTAAAGTTGTAAGTTTTTTATTACAAAAAAAGTTAGTTATTATATACTTTTATTACAGATTTTCCATAAAAATGAATGTTGACAGTTCTATTATAATATATTATTTGTGATTCATCAGCAATATAAATAGTCTTCTTCATCAGCTGTATGTGAGGACTCGTCATTTCGATTTGTTGTCAAGTTTTTATAATAATCATGGTTAACAGAAGGAATGAATTTTAGCAGGTCCATGATGTCTTTCCTTTTTTCCCTTGTCACAGATCTACCTTTAGAATATAATAAAGGCTGATCTATAGTTTTGAAACTTTTTGGTCTACCTGCTACAGATTTCCTAATATTAATGACATTAAATGCTGCATCTTCATTATAATCACATTTGAATTGTATGAGGTAGGGTTTGGACCTTTCTAACTTTATCCAGCGTATTTTGAGCCAATTTACTGGAAACCCTGTGACGGTTACTTTTCTGTTACTTGATCCTGCGGTAATTAGACTGTGACTGACTAATTTATTTTACTTTAATTCTGATAAGACGGTTTGGCGTTTGAGTAGTGAGGATTGATACAATTGATACGAATGAAACTGACTGAGAATTGACGCGCGGCGATTATTTGCTCGCTTTTTTAACACTTCCGCAAGTAGGCGTATGGATTGCCGCGAGGGTGGAGTTTCCCAAATTCTTCAGTCTTTAATTGGCTAGGAAAATGTCCTGCCCTTTTCCTCAAATACTCTATTTCTAAGTCATCTGGCGAGGAATTTACTTGTCAGTACGAGTCCTTAGCGATGGTCTGTTTCCTATCGTTTAAGGGTTCATACGTGACTAAAAACTCAAGAACCAGCTTAAGAACTTACACTCAAGTGGTTCTTGCATTTTTGAGCTAATGTCGTATGACCGTACTTAGGACCTAGACTAGGTGGTCCTTTAGTTAATTTATGAGGATACGATCATCGACACTTGGTAGTGCATTTGAATTGCGTTATTGAAACGATTTACATTAGAGTATGGAGTTAATCAAAATGGCCTCTGAAATAAATTACTTATTATTCAATGGCCAAAAAAATTTCGTCATTTAATGGTATTAATCTTCATCATTCAGGAAAGTTATTATAAATATAAAAAGTTATGACTATACCAAGTGCTTTGACACTTAAATTTAAGATTTTTCAAAAAGTGGAGTTAATCGATTTGTGCACTGAACGGCTCATTTATGAAATTACATTAGCATCGTGTGGCTTTAACGAGATTTAGATTATTTTGTTTCTGATAGTAGTCGGAATGAGACATAAAACTTCATGTTTCACTGTTCAACGGCTGTACATATACATAGATTTAAATAAACGCGAATACGTATAATAGATATATACGAGTCATTAATTTATCAGTGTATTAAAAATTATATGGATCGAGATCAAGATTCGTTTATCACACATGATACATACGATTTACGAAAACTCTATTACCTACATTCTAACGTATAATGTGTATTCGCATGATTAGTACTGTGATCCATATTGTACGAAATGGATAGCAAACAGCAGATTCTTACTATATTTTATACAATCCTTTATTAAAAATCTTCCTAACAAGAGATAGATTAGAACGGTAAAATGAAATGTTTTCTTTAACCCCTTAACATTTCACTAAATTTTAGAAAAACGTGCAAAATTTACCCTCCTTTTATTCTTTTATTTCACTATATAAATATTTATAATATTGGATGAAACACAATTTTTCGAAAAAGCTCTTATTTTTGTGCATATAATAAGAAATTATATAGGTTACATCCAGCTGCGTTTATCATGTTTTCACAAGAAAAATGAAAAGAAACACGAAAATTCTAGCTATGTAATATTACGTTCGTACATGGTAGAAAAAAATTAAAAAAAAGACAATAAAATGCTAATAAAACGATACAATAAATAATTAATGTAAAACATAAACTGAATTTCAAAAACTGGGTCTCATAAAAGTTAAAAGTCTTTCAGATTGTGGTATTTCTTGAAACATGGAGCTACACGCAACCCAACAACACATTCTTTAGATTGATACCGTGATTCTCGTTTAACTTTCTTACTTTTTGAATCTGTACTTTTTGAGCAAACGACGTACAATTTTGCTGGATTATTTTTTTTCCGGAAACTGAAACATAATCTGGGAAGTGCCGCTCCACCAGACGCACTAAATTTTCCGACGATCTTCGTTCACTGTATAAAGAATTATCTTGCCCATATTTTTTAATTATTTGCTTAATTAATTGCATTCGAAAGTCTAAATTTGATAAACTACTACCTTTTCTTTACACAGAACATAAATATTCCATTTCTTTCGCAGCGAAAGGCGGTTACGTTTCTATCGAACGTAACATTACGGAGGTGGAATTTTGAGACTGTACACAAGAAACGTAATATTACGGAGGTGGCTGTTAAGGGATTAAGAGAGGAGAGTGGAGAATATCGTACTCCATTTCAAAATCCGTTGACTCAATCAGATAAATATAGATGTAGATCCCTGTATATTTCAAAGGAACCCTGAAACATTTATTCATGTTCTACAAAGATGGAACTAAAAAAACACTTTGTCCGCATTTGAAATGTTCTCGACGACTTGGAAGTGCAATTGCCGAAGAAATAATAACATACATAGTACTTTGGACGCATTTACATACACATACATGTTTATTTTCTAAGTTTAGTCAATGAATACCGCATTCAACGGTCAAAACGCGAACTCTCAGTTCCAATTATTCCATTCAAGTCTCAATCAAATTTATTTGTTCAGACAAGCAAATGAAAACAACTTTTCTTGGAAGCTGCTCTTTCCACTAGCTTCAAGAAAGCTTGATAGCTCAAGATGAGGGTGAATTTTTAACGTGAAATGGAAGGAGTGGTCCTTCCTTTCTTCCTACGGCTTTATTTTATTTTCTCCTGCGCAAAAGTGCAACTTTCGCCGATCTTATGATCCGGTATTTGCTTTTGATCATCCCATAGTTGAAACCTTCAAGTACCGCGACCTGCCAGTTCTAAATTGTAATCTTTCTGTTAGGTCTTAAGTCAAAAATAGCGTGCTTCACCGTGACGAGTCACAAACGTGAGACATCACTCTATGTTCCCGAACACACTTAATAAGCAATCATCATTCGTTCGAAAGGTCTGGATTAGACGTATTCTTAGACGCAACAAAACGGACGAAATCCATTCAAACTGCCTGGATATTATACTTTAATTATTCAAATTAATTAAAACGACCTGGAGGAATTGCATGAACGTCACCAAGTGCAATCAGTATGTGCATAGTATAAGACACTTCTTACAAGAGAAGTTCATACAGTTTTTCTGTCAGCAATAAATTTAAACCAATTTCTTGTCGGTCTAACAGGTTTTTGCAATAAGTTCGTGCGGTTTCTTAAGAGTAGAAATCACTATGATGGATTGAAAAAAATGAAAATTCATTTTTTATCCCTTTTTTCTAATGTTTGCGATATCTAATATGAACCCTTAAAATATGAAAGTAAAATTCGTAAAAATAAAGAAGTTACAAAAGTTTTAACGATGTAGCGTAGTGATTGGGAGTGACTAGTAATTTAAATAATTATAATCGCAGAAATACATTACCAGAAAACGTAATTGCTGTGGTCACGCCCCTTTATGAATATCTGAGCAAGACAGAATTGTTGAGAAGATGTTTAAGTGGGTTTCAAGTTAAAAGAAAAATTCAAGAATTTTAACGTTATATTATAAATAACTTGTTGCGAAGCTTTAAACGCGTTTCCCTCGAAACCAAGAGTTTTAAACTGGACGCATCAATAATTCAGTAAATTTTTGTCCGATTTAGGTTGATAGTTCCTAATAATATTTTCTTCCATTGCGTGTACGGAATTTGTAGTAGAAAATTACATGTCTGCCCGTTTTCTATAAGTGTTTGGAGGTTTCTCACGCTGGTTACTACTATGACTACAATAATTAATATTTTTATACATAATTGTTAGAGAAAGTAGTTCAATGAATGCACTTTCTAAAAATATCAAAGGTTGTTAAACAAAAGAGTTAATTCCGTCAAAAACAATTATATTCAGCTGTTACAGTTGTTTCTCCCTTTAACACATTGTTGACGATATACTGAGATTTTACCTCAATTTCCGCATATTTTTATATTAGATAAAAAATAAAAACACCTACTTAAAGCAATAAAAATGTTCCACTAAAGAGAATCTTTTATTTAAAATTGACGAATACAGCTAATGATAATACTAGTACTGTTTTTTAGTGTGCTAGTCATAAAAACATTTTCTCTTATGAAGTTTTTTTTTCCTTTCCTATCAGAACTACTGTTATTTTTGTTATCACTCTCAATATTACTTTCTACATCTGAAAACTCATTTGCGAGAAAAATTCCTCTAAATATCCTTCAAGATTGATGCTGCATTTTTGAGTTTAAGATTTTTCGAAATTATAGCAAATACGAAATCACATAAATTTAATTGTTATTATTCATACAATAACGATTCAGCGCATACAAGATATGAATATCTCTCTTTCGTTCTCTGCATTGGAAAAATGAAAAGACGTTGATTCGCGTCTCCCATCAACAGTGTGTTAACCCATTTGCATCTGCAAACAAAATAATCCGCGCATAATGACTATCACCTATCACTCAACGCGTAATAATTCGCTCGTGAGGATATTCACTTCTCGCTAAATTAAAAACAATAAAAGGGATCGAGTTTTCCATGTTTATAAGTACAAACTAGTGGAAGCAATTATATTAAAATACTTAAAAAACAAAAGGATATAATAATATATCCTCCAATAACAAGTTACACTAACCAACACTTTTCCACACGAATTGGAACAACAACAGTCACATATACAAAGACAGTAAAGGGAAAAAAAAACATCTAAGCGAAGAATTACATGTTTATCTAATTGTAAGTCACTTAGAAAAACATCTGTTTTTAAATATGATATTTGCAATGTACCACTATGTATCGATCATTTTAAAAATTATCATACTAATTAATACAGTCTGGTAAACTATTTTTAGTTTAATGTACAAATAGATAATACTATCTTTTTTCTTTTTATTATAATAGTTCCGTCGCATCAACTACAAGGTTATTAGCAACGTTGAACAGATATTCTTGTTTTGCTATATTTTATCTGTTAATTTTGTTTCTTTAATGAAGCTAGATAGGTTAAGTATTTTGCTGTAGTTGAGATTTTGTTTAAGGGAAGATTCCAATTTGTTTTTGTTACGGAAAAAGCCATACTTTGGACAAACCAATCTTAGATAATTTGTTGTCACCGGTGTGTTACATTCTTTACATAATGGAGCGGGTTCCTTTGTTAGCAAATAAATGTGGACGATTTTGGAATATCTTATCTTGATGTAAGTTAAAAAAAACTAGTTCCCTCCAAGATATGGTGGGCATTTTGTATGTTTAAAAAAAGAAATTATTAAGGTTGATTGTACGAGGTGGAGCTGTTAGTTTTCCATTCTGTTTCCTATTGGAGTTTTAATTTGCTTCTTGCGTGTTTAATTAAGTCATGCATTTTAGTGATTGGTCAGAATTACTATCTTTTGTTTGGATTATTATAATTATTTATATTATATATATTATTATTTAAACGAAATAGAAAGTAAACAAAAAACTTATCGACAAACTATTAGTTTTCAAAAATATTTAACAATATTTAATCTATTATACATTCTTCATCGTATAATTTTTCAAATTCGGATTTGAAGAATTCGACGATTTCTGATCGAAACAAATATTGAAGGCAGTTTTGTAGTTTCCACATCATCACTGATGGAAATTCCGCTTAAAACACTTCCTCCAGGGGAACAGGATGTTGAAGAGCGTCTCATTCATAAACAACACAAATATTTTGGTTGATTTCAGTAGCTAATTACGGTTAATACGTCGATCGACGTGTCACCCAAATCTAGGTGGCAGCTATTTCCGCAAAGGCCCTGTCATCCATTAGTGTGTGACGTTTTCCTTTATCCAATTAGCATTTGCAACCATTTTCATTAGTAACACAATTATTGAAATATTTCCTTATTAACAAGAATTAATAATTTAAATAATTCAAATATTTTCTTTTGAATAAGGGTGTATAATGGTCATAATTGTTTCCTGTGACGTTACGTTGAAAGAATTTCAATAAAATTGCGGTGTTTTAGGGCAACTGGCATAATATATTCCTGTTTTCTTTGTATTTTGCTTACATTTTTCTCGATCTAATTGTTTACCTGCTTTCTCATAACAGAGAGAATACACATTCTTCTAATTGTTTCTTTTTGCGAATTTTATCTTGTTTCTAAATTGCGAGCTGCATATGTTGAATCCCTTTACTATTATTATTGTAAGTATTATTGGAGCTAATATCTTGATAATACAACCATTCCTTAACTAAAAGTTCTGTAAATTTTGATATTTTAATATTTTTATTTCTTTTTGTCTAATGTACAGTGTACGCGTTTACAATAGAAATCTCAACAAATAAATTTAATGCTAATTTCCTGTACCATTTGATGTCTTTTCGTTCGATACTTTTTATGGACTAAATATAGCTTTCGGTTGAACATAATAACTTCAATAACTTTATTTCCATACTTATATGCCTTATTCTGTACATATTATCTAAATCTACATCTTTAAGGAATTACTGTTTCATTAAAAAGAAATAAAGATAGAAAGATGCATATTATTGGAAAATAAAAAAAGAAATTGTATTTAAAACAATTCCAATAGTATTGGAAGCGAACTGACAAAGCAAAATTTTCAGCCCTGCAGGAAATATACTCGATTTATGGTAGGTGATCAATGCATTAAACTTGTAAAGCAACACGTGTCAGATATGTTCGTTTTTACTCATTTGAGGCTTCATAGTTTTTAACCTCGAGAGTTGCTGTTGGTAACGCGTAACGATAATTTCAAGAGAAATTCTAATGCAGCAAAAAATGAAAGCTGTCGACTCATATATGATACATCACGGACAGTCATTAGAAAAAATCTACTATGAAATGAAAAATGCATAAACTTATTGGACGATTTAATAATTCGCCATATCTAGTACATAAGATTAGTATCAGTGGAAGATTTTCTTTATTTAGATAGTTCTTGAAGTCCATTCTAAACTCGTCAAACTTCAATTGGCACTTGGTAACATGAAGAGCCGTACTTCTTTTGTACGACAATGTACAACCCCATATTACTTCTCTGACTCATCAAAAAATGAAGAATGTCGAATGGATAGTCCTACTACATCTTCCTTTTAGCCTAAACTTGTGGCTATCACTTACTTTTGTTAATTAAATTTACACTTTAAAAACTATATCAAGATCAAAAACGGCAATTAATTTATTTTTTGCAAGTGCAACTAAAAACTGTTGCACTAACAGAATATATAAAAACTTATAGTGTTGAGAAAAAATCATAGAAACAAGTGACGACTACTTTACTAAATAAAAATGTTTCTCCGGAAAATTCAAGTTACTTGAATTTTAATTAAGATTTATAAATCCGCGTTACTTTTTTTAAACAACTTTCTAAACGAAACACTGAAGAAATTTTTGTTCGACTAACGAAACGATCGGGGAGGAGAGAAGGGGCGAGAATAAAAACTATACAAATCTGATAAATTTCTAAATGCATAACATTTTATTTGATGCAAATAGTGCATGAAACAAATAAATTATAAATAATTAATGCGATGTCATGCGATGATGTCGTTGGGTATTAATGTTTAATTAACAGATCCATTTATTAATACTGGCTTTTGACTAGTAACAAAAGATTTTTCAGTCGACTGAAAAGTATACAAACGCAGAAAAGCCAAGTATATTTTCAACATTCGCAAGACTAATGAAACTACCTTATTGTAAGTTTCAACGATTATGGCACACCGTAACTCGACAAAGCTATTGAAAATTTCACATACAATATAAATACACAAAGAAAATATATATATCATGATATATTTATATGTAAACGTTCGAATTTGGATTTATCCTTGCTACATTCGATTCTTGCTACATTCCAAAACATGGCTGGTCCATCGATCATATCTTCATTTCAGGAATATTTTCTCTCTCATTCTCTTTGAGAGAATGGCAATGTTTAACGTTGAAGACTACTATCGTGTATCGAGTAGTCAACATCCTTTGATCATCGATCCGAGTAAACAGCGACTGGATCGATATTCTCGACGATATAATAACATCCCATCGTTAAGCTTGGTATAGTTTCGTAATTGTTCAAAGTTGCGTTAAAAAACTTCCTTGACTCAATTCGAAACGCCCCTCCTTCTTCGACAACGTTGCGTGGAGTTCACTTTTTCATTCGTGTTATTCTCTGCCACGATAATTCGATCGAAAGCTCGTCGTACTGGCTGGTTCGTACAAGGAGAGACTTAGAAGCTTCGTTGTCTTCCTTTATTGGTAACGTTTTTTTTTTCCTCCTCAAGAATAGGCAAAGAGATTGAAACAAAAAAACGGAGAAAGAAAGAAAGAGAAGATAGCAAATTGCCGTTTCTCTTTCACACTTCACTTTCTGCCCCACTGCAATACTCCTTTGTTGCCGTGTGTACATCTGCTCAGAGAACCGTTGCTACCCTTCGAATTACCACTGCCGGAACTTGATACACTTTCGGACCTTCTGATAGATTTTTTTGTCGGATCCAGCAGCCGGTCTAACATTTGGCGAATGGTGCTATGCTTGCGATTGAACGGATTGGTATACATGTTGATCTATTTTCAAATTATACCTTCGAACGATAGACGACCACACTTGGCGTATTGATTCGATCAGTTTTACAGAGAAAAATTTTCCCTTATTTACGTGCGGTTGACACCACTTTCCTCGTTCGGAATTTCCAATTTATATTTCACAAGAACTGGTTTACTAGTTGCACCGTTCAAGATTCACTGTATCCGGCTAGCTCTTCGAATGACACGGAGCGTCACTCGTCGCGTTTATATACAAGTGGCATTCGGTGACCTTCGTTCAAACTCGTACAACATCGACTGGCAGTTCACGCCGCGTAAACGACCCATACGCGATCACAGGTGCAACGACGATTTTGCTGCAAATATAAGTTTCTCATTTTTCACGAGAACATACACTTAGAAAAAGTCAAGGGTAAAGGGTTAGGTTCATATATGTCTTATTTGTTAAGCTGTGTACGTTCCATGTCATATGTTGATAACAAGAAAGATGATAATGTGCATCTGAAATGAGCCGCCGTTCCTTGTTGTTTCGTTTCTAAAAACCTTATAGATTTTATAGATAGAAATTGGAGAAAAAGCAAAAGAGAGAAAGATATAATGGTAGAAAGGTGTGTACATACATATAATGTATGAAATTTGCGAGATATTACTACAGAGATAGATCCCTATGTAATAGGTCCTTTTTCTAACCTAACCAGGAAAGAGTTTGATGCAGAGTTCTTTAATATCTACTTTTATTGACTATTTCATGTATTCAAACTACATTGTCATATTAATTGATTGTAAATATAGTGTTTTTTTAAAGGTAACATGGAATAGATAGGTATATATGTAACAGTAAATAAGCAACGAACAGCATTAATTATGGCGAAGATACACGTCGCCACAGAAATGATAGGGGAAATCCCTTGCAATACAACCTTCGCTGTAATATACGGTTTCTCCCCGTGGAATAACCTTAACACAACAACATTCTATAAAAACACGTATCTTTCCCCCTTCTTTCTTTTTTTTTTTTTTTTTAATCTATTGCGATCGCATCAAATCGACCTTGTCTACTGTGAAAATCACGCAATTCACTGCTGCTGCGTATATTAAGTCAAACGTATTGAAAGTGACGCTTCAGAATGAAGTTTCTAGTAATGGAAATATTTCTTCGAAATTTCACCACAAACTATGCTCGTTGGCATTTACGGAAAATTTGTATTGACTTTCGAAACACATTGTCCATTACTTGGTGTGTATTTTCTTTTATTTGGACATCTTTATTGTTGAAATATGGAGATGTAGTTTTTTGTAATATTGACGTAAGTGGGCATTAAATTTCTCGGAAAAGCTGTAAAAATGAATAAGTTTTTTTCTCTTTAATATTATATCTGGTATCACGTGTAAAGTACATTACATCTTTAAAAACGTGACACAAGAGATATTGTCTTGTACATCTTGAAGTCCTTTGCGAATTTCAATGATTTATGATGAAATAAATGTATTCCTACAAATAATTTCTAGACTTTTTAAAACGCAATTAAATACAAATGTCACGTTAAGTTCAAGGAATATGCGAAGGTACTTTACGTGAACAACAAAAAATGCAACAGAACTAGACAGTATAATCCAAATAAAACTATTCTAATCTCTTTTTTATAACGTCTGATTTACTCAGTTTTACATTAGAACGTCACCTTTAAATATTAGTGATAACTTAAACTCTTCTCAGATGATAAAGAATAATTAATCATTCATTACTACCTTTCTTTAATTTCATTCAAAGTTATATTACAAATGAGCAATTATTAAGATAGAAAATGTGAAGCGGTATATCAACGTACTTGATGTAATCAGAAAGTTTCGAACGAAATTTAGGAGAAATTCAAATGGTCGTATCTCTGTTTCTAATTGAGACAGTCACGAAAATCAAACTGTATTTTACTCATTATTTGAAGACGAATCTAAAACACCTCTTCAATTGTCCTCAAATCGAACGGTAGCGGATATAACACGAATTATACTTTCTGAAGTGGAGCATGAAGGTTGAGCTTTTCGTGACATTTCACGTTTCATTTTTTTTAATACACCGGTTGATATTAAAAGTGGATTCATGTTTCTAAACATTATATAGAGAAGTACACCGTAATATGCTGATAGACAGAAATATAACTAAGAAAACTTAAGGCTGCAGTAATTTTTGAACTAATAATTTTAGGCAGAAATATCATGCCATTTCTTTTCGTCTTTTCTTGTAGCGAGTGAAAAATTATGTCGACATAAAAAAATATGGGATTCTATTAAAAACACAAGTGTAATTGCACTTTTCTAATGCACTGGTGCATAAAAATGCATAAATTTATTTCAAAATATGCGCCATTTTACACCATTTAATTTTGTTCTATGGCATTTTTCTTCATCTCTAAAGCATTTTAAAGTTACAATTTATTCCAGATGCGTGAGATACCTTTTATATGTGTAAATCACATCGTGGCAAAAATTTATCAATGTTTATCTCGAAAACTATTTGTTTGTGGCATACGGTTCCTTTCAGAATGCGTTGATGTAAACAAAGTTTAACATTACTTTTCATTATTACAAACAATTTTGCGCAAAATTTTTTACAAATATTCACCGATCCAGAGGTGTAGATTCATCCTCTAAAGTCATGACCATGACTGTTTTTACACTGTACATACACATAATGATTACTCTAAGGTGGTTAAAATATCATATTAAAATATTACATAAATCAGACGTAAAATATCTTTTATTATAAAAAATTATATCACTGCGTAACACACGAGAAATATATTTTTGTTTCTTCGATTTCTTTGACAACATTTTTCGATACTTCAAATAAAATACTTCACATTTTAACATTTATGGTATTTGTAATGGATATTTAATGGTATTTATCGGTGCCAAATATGTAAAATATAAAAACTTGCTTTGTCTTTGCATTAATATCACGACTAGTTTCTAGAAAAGACTTGTAAGCCACCAAGAGGTATAACTTTGTGTTTGCAATTCGATCAATAATTTATTATATTTTACAGCGTCTGTGCATTTGGGTAATTGAAATAATTAATAATTTTTCCATATTATTTCAGCATATGAACGATTATATAAAAAATATAATTTGAAACAAATATAATTAATACAACAGATCAAATTCAATTCAAAGAGAAGCTTTAGTAATGATATAATTAAATTAAATAAAATATAAAACAAAAAGATTATTTTGTGGTCCACATCCATACATATTACCTTTATTGTTTACTGGAACACTTTATTTGTGTGTTCAATGAATACCATTTCAGAAATAATTTTCAATATTCATGGGCTAATAAAGAAAACAATGAAACAACGGATCGATAGAACATCGATTAATTATCGATGTATCGAATAACAATATATTCCGTTAATTCCTCTTTATTTCTTATATTGTATTTTTGTGACATAAGAATGCTAAAGTGTTGATATCAAAACTATGAAACACTCGTATTGAATTTTAAAAGTTTTCAAATGAATCTGAAATTATACGTGTTGTTTCGTGCATGTTCTATTCTATAACAGGAGTAATCCAACATTTTCCTATCTGCAAAGTGTCACAGTAAATGTTATATAAAAAAATATGTTACTTTATTAAATTGTTATATAAAGATATGTTAGTTTATTAAACCTTCTTGTTAAAATTTTACGTTATATTAAAGGTTTCCTTTTAAAATTATATTACGTTATAAAAAAGCGAGTTAAAAAATTAATAAATATTTACACATAATTACGTAATTATTAGTTGAGGTATACGTGTAATTGTAAACACGCATAATTATGCGTAATTATATATTACATAGAAGAATTTTTAATTTTATTAGGCATAAACTTCAAAAACAAATAATAACTTCTATAATGCGCATCATTAATGAGCAAAATCATTAACGTGAAACGTGTGTCGATAGTATGATAATACGAAATTATGTTCTAGAGTCTAGAGTCTAGACGATCACGAGACCTATCAATTAGTTCACTTCGAATTCTTGTTTCTTGTTTCGCTGCTTTGTTTTTGTTTTATGATTGTATACGCAGAAGAAGTAGTAATGTATCACATTTGTTTAGAGACGTCATCTGTTCAAGATATTTTATAAACAGCAATTATTAACATTTGAATATGTTCGATGAATCGTTAATTAATGGTACATAGAAATGCTATTTTGTATCTTTCCTTTGTCAAGGTCTATTGTAGAACAGGTGAACTAGGAATGACGTCAAATACCTGGATATTCTAAGGCAAATAAGCATCACTTCATGAACGTCAAAGGAATCTAATGACACGTTTGTAATTTGTTACGGTGAGGTCAATTAATGCATGAACGAAATTGAGCAGATTTTTCAGGCTAATAAAGGAGATACTTTACAGTGGGTAACAGAATAACTTTCTCAAAGTTGGCCAAACGTTGAGTTCCGTTTTTTGAAAAGTTAGAAGGATCAATTTACTAAATACCTTTTTAAGAATATTGCAATTGGTCGGAATTTGCGAAGAAAATAATAAGTTGCTTTTTATAACTTTTTCATTCGAGCTTAAAATAAAAATTAAAAAAATTTGTGTACATATCATCTAGTAAACTAATCTTTCTAACTTCTCAAAGAAAGAACTCAAGTCGTCTGATCCAATTATCAAAAAATTATTCCGTTTTAAAGTGAGTATGCATATTTTTGTAACGCACTGTATATTATACAAGGTATGTTCAACATTATGTTATGACTATCAAAATATTATATATTTAATAAGTATAATAGTTAAAAGGAGTTTCAGTTCAGAAGAAAAAAAGTGAGATGCAAAAATAGAAAAATTTTATTTCATAGTGTTTCGTTCAACTTTCATATATGTAAAGTGCACTTGTAATAAAATCATTTTCTACTATCTTTAACAAAATAGTTTCATGGAGTTCATCTATTAGAAAGAAATTCACAAAAAGTTTTACATTGGCCTGTTCATAAAATTCTCTGCGAAATTTCTGTAACGTATTTCTGTCACTAAATGAGACAGCGATAAAAACGAAGTTTTAAAAATTAGAATTATTTAAAAACAGATCTAGCGAATAAGTAACAAATAATCCTAAATTCAAACGACAACAGATATAACTCGGACTGCATTTTATGCGATGAAACGTGAATGTTAAGCTTTACACTGGTAACGCTTGAAATACTATGAAACAAGTTTTGTTTCGCATCCTTACTTTCTTTCTCCAGAAACGGAGTACCTTTTAGTAGTTACATCAAAATGTTAAAGACGCCTTGCATAATATTGGATTTCGACCAAAAATGTTCGTACAGTTTTTTAAGACGTAAATAAAAAATGATATTTTAACGAAAAAAAATATCTTTATTCAATAACATATTATCAGTTTTGACTTATAACATTTTCTCATCTTTCGGACAGCATTATAATACCAGCGTCCATAAAATTCTTTCCTGTTTTTAAATGAAACAGTATAATATACCGAAAATGCTCCTTTTTGGTGTCCATGTTTAAAATTACACCAAAATTATAAGACAGATATTAAATGTTAGCTATCAAAATTTAGCCCGAATTTAATTGCATTTCAGAACTCCTGAATGACAATTATCGCCAAGAATCGCACGAATTTTCTACGCAACTTAACACATTATACATTTATATATTATACATACATTTTCTCAAAATAGAATACAGTATATTATCCAAAAAATATACTATATTTTTACTAAATATTCGCCATATGCGCTTTAACAAAAATCAAGCATCCGTCAAAATTGATTTGCTACAAATCTCGCAATAATCTAATTTAAACTATATTTTCTCACCAAAGTTAGTGTCATATGTTACTAAAAATATACATATGCACTTGTACTTTGAGATTATAGAATGATTAGCTTTGTTTAGAATAATTTTAGGTTAATTTTAGATTCATGGTAAAATTCTTTTTTTTTTTAGGATAATTTTGTAATGCCTTTTATGCGTCAAATAATTTTATATCAAATTTGTAACGATAATAAAGCTTGCTTCACATTTAATAAGTAGATTTTAATAGATTTCAGTAGACATCTGTAAAACTCAAAAGACTTCAGCATTTAGAAAATATCAGTAGATTTAAATCGAGATCGGTAAGCTTCAAGAAATTTCAATAAATATTAGTAGAATATAGTAGATTTAAATAATTCGGAAAATTTCGGCAGATTTCAGCAGAATGCAGTAGATTTCAATAGATATCAATAGAATTTTCTAAATTTCAGTAGATTTCAGTGTGCTTCACATTCTCTTATATCCGCGCGAAAGTTCTGCTTAATTTGTTCATGGTTTAACATGCTCTAGCATAACAAATTAGATACGTTTCATTACATTTCTTTTACGTTCAAGATGTGATGTTTATTGGCCTTAAAATCAACAGGTATTTGACGTCACTCCTGGTTGATCTTACAGTGGACTATGATAAAGAAAAGATACAAAATAACATTTCTGTGTATCGTTAGTTAACGATTTATCGAACATATTTAGATGTGTAATAATTACGGTTTATAAAACACGTTGAACGAATGACGCCTCTAAACTAACGTAATACTCCAGTACTTCTTTTACGTATGTATATAACCATAAAAAGCTACGAGGAAAAAACAAGAATGCAGAAGTAAATCAATTGATAGGTCTCGTGGTAGTCTAGACTATAGACTATAAACTCGATCGTAGCTCACAGTTTACATTTTATTAAAGTGAAAATCTCTACATACATAATTATGTGTAATTATACGTATACCTTGAGTGATAATCAAATCATTACGTGCAAGAATTTATTACTTTTCTTTAATACGTCTCCTTCCGATATGAAGTAAAATTTTTAACAAAATGGTTAAATAAAATAAAGTAACAACTTTTTATACAACATTCACAGCGATACTTTGGAGTCAAGAGAATGTTGCTTCACTGTTGTTATTGAATAGAACGTGCATGAAAGAACATGTATAATTCCAGGTTCATTTGGAAACTTCTGAAATTCGACATGAATGTTTCATAGTTTCGATACTTACTCTTTAGCATTCGCATGTCGTGGAAAATAAAATATAAGAAACAAAGAGGAATTAATGGAATATGTTGTTATTTGATACATTTAATTAATCGATATTCCATCGATCCTTTGTTCCATTGCTTTCCTTGTTAGTCCGTGAATATTAAAAATTGCTTCTGAAATGGCATTCACTGAACACATAGATAAAGTGTTTCAGTAAACAAAAACGCAATATGTATACATAGATGTAAACCCTACAATTATTTTTTTATTTTAGAAAAATGTATTCTAAAACAATAGTACATTCTAATTTATTTTTGTGAATATAATAATAAAATAATTATATCATCACTAAACTAATTCTACTCATTACTAAATTTCTCTTTGAATTGAATTGATTCTGTTGTATTAAATATATTTGTTTTAAATTATATTTTTTGTATAATTATTATAATGCTGAAGTAATATGAAAAAATTATTAATAATTGTAGTTAGTCAAATGTATGAGTACTGTAAAATATAATAAAGTATTAATTGAATAAAAAAGACAAAAGTTGTACGCTTTCGTGGTTTGTATATTGTATTTCTTAGAAACTTGTTGTGATTTTGATATGATGATAATGCAAATTTCGATATTACACCTAGCACTAATAGAAAAGAAAAAGAAAAGGAGAATCTGCCATTAAAAATTTAAAATATGTGTTAAATAATTGAAAGAAAATTATACAAAGTTCTATATCGTATAAATTTGTATAAAGCTCGTCTGTAACATTAAATATCCATTATAAATTCAATAAACGTTAAAGTGTGAAGTATTTTATTTGAAGTATCGAAAAATGTCGTCGAAGAAGTCGGAGAAACATAAAAATACTTTCTCGTATTTTACGTTGCGATGTAATTTTTTGTGATAAAGTATCTATTAGGTGTAGAAATTAATTCTTTCCAATTTTTGAATACAAACAAAATTTTACTTAAAAAGGATGAAGACAGAAATAATTCCGATTATTGTTGATAATCTTTTGCCATTTTCTCGGCAACTTGAAACTACCATTGCGAATGTTTCGTTTTGACTGATACTGATCATGTGATTCCAGTCAGAAAGAATTTATTTTTATACCTAATACATTGTCAGGACTGAATTTTGATCCTTTAACGTGATCAATTTGTCTGATATATATACATGTATATATCATTGTCATCGCATTATTAGAAAAAATTGATTATCCTCGTAACAGTATAAAAATTACTTATGCATTATACATATAACAGACTGAGAATCATAGTGGTGTATGTCAATATTTTCGGAATTTGAATTATTCATGCTTTTCGAATTCTAAAATTATCATTCGTTTATTATGATTAAGACGAAGTAATAAAGACAATTATAAAAGATACAGGGTGAAATAATTACGAAAAAAAAAATAAATAAATAAATTGCAATGCTTAAATTCATCAATGGAAAAAATTCACAGAGAGTAACTCTTGTGTATGTAACTCTCCGACTTACGCTATTGTCTTTCTCAGCCCATCATACATTTACAACACCTATAAATTATTGTCTGACAAGTAAATGAGTGTCCTTATTACGATAATCTCTTAATAATAGTGGAATCGAAAATTTACATTCTAATCACCAAATAGAATTTGCAAACTTTCTTCTGACCTAGGCTGCTTATAGTTACAGTGAAAGCTAAGCAGATGAAACTTTTGGAAGAAAGTTCTACTACATACCATTCACATTTCTGATAAAATTTATTTTAAAAGGCTGTCGTTTCTAGTTTAAATTTATGCACAAACAAATTCAGGTTTTTTTCAGGAAATGTAAAAAAAATTGAACAGACTCTATATACATTAGCGTTAGAACGTTACTTTATTTGACTTCAAATAACGTTTTATAGAAAAGTATGCGGTGAATATAAAACTGAAATGTATTTTTATTTACACTTGAAAAATAACTATTTAATGCTTACATCTACCAACAGATAACATAATTGATGTTTGAAATATTCAAGTTCTGGTATTAACGTTTCAGCAATTAGTTGTATTTATTCGATGAAAATATTTAGTCTGCAATTAAGTGAGAATATTATCGTTTATAATTTATAAACTACAATTTTGATACATGTAAATATTAAAACACAAGAGTACATGTAAATAGAAAATAACTAGTAGCATAATTAAGCCTAATCAAGACAACAATCTTTTCTAAATGCCGTGAGTAACCGGTGACCAGTTTAATTTGTCAATGAAGCTATAGAGATTATTGGCGTCCAACGACATTAAACTTGAAAGACCTTTCATTGAATAAATTGTAAAACCTTTTGAACTTCTTTCAACAAATGCTTCGCTGAATATTTAAATAAGTTCAATTTTTGTAAGCGCTTCTATCATTTGTGTAAGTGGAAATTTATTGTCTTTCAATATTTTAATATTTTTATGACATAACATAGAATATTAATTTCGTGGAATAGCCAACTATAAATTAGATATAGACTAAATGATTAAATTCACAAAAATATAAGCCACTTAGGAATTAAGATAAAACTTTAAGATAAACTTTATAATTTCATCAATTAGCTTTATATGATAATTGTTATTCACAAGTTTTACGAAATTTTATTTTCACAAGATCAATCTAAAAGGTAGTTGTTTACAATAATAACTGAATAATTAGTAGTAAAAATTACCGAGTAATTAAAGTAAAATTACAAGTAACAAAAAAACAAAGAAACGAAGTACATAAAGAAATAGAATATTAAATGGATGTTCCAAGTGCAGGATTCGTAATCTGTGATTTATTACACTGTCATAAATTTCAAGCAATATGTAGGTACACTTTTACATTTCCAGTGGGAAAATAAATTGCATTTACAGTGATATCATACGAATATCGTGATCTAACAGGGTACAATTTTTAAAAAGAAAACATTCATATATTCCTTTCGAACTTGAAAGCTTTAAGGTATACAAGCTCGGGTAAAAACAAAACTACTATGTAAGAAGAATGTAAACTCCCCCGAACAGGTCTGCTGACTTTCCTTGTTCAACAAACAGATATGAAGAAGTTTACACGTTGAAATGACGCACTTCAATTCCTGCCGTAGAATCCGTTAATTCTTGTTTACAGAAAACTGACGCACAGAAAAAAAAAAACGTAATAAAAAATTATTGCCTAGTTTTCGATAAGACGATTAATAAAAAGGTGAAAATAAGAAATAATTTATATCACGTGATACACACGCTGACAGTGAAAAACTTTCAGGTGATTGTCGTATGGTAATTTGCGAAAATGATAATACGGATCATTCTACTCTTCGTTATTTCTATTTTTTTTTTTTTAACTCTACCACAATTTGCAATTTGTTTCACAAACGTTCGACAAATTTTATATAACTTTATAGGTTAGATATTATCATATAATATCTTTAGTGGTCTATATCTTAAACTAGCACATTAAGTCAACTAGATGCTTTTCTGTTAGTTTTCTACGAATTGAGTGGTTATATAAATTGTTTCCTTCGTTACTCGAATATTGGATAAACACTTGTTTTCAGTTATATCAGTCAATATCAGTTATACAAAATTATAAAAGAAAACAAATAGTATAATAATTGATCAATATCGTTGAATTTATTTAAACTTCGATCTTAAAGTGAACTAAAATACTACATTGTGTTATACGAAATATATCTTGCAGATTTTGATACGTAATTGTGAGAGTTTAATACACGCGTACACACTAAAATATCATTTGATATTTTATACGTTAACGTTTAGCAGCTAAAAGTCATACAATTCTGCGGCTAAAAACATATATACATATGATTCCTCGTGGAGATTCTCCCCTTCTGTGCGTTGACCTTTCAAGGACCACAGAGGTCACTCAACTCATGTCAGTAAACCAGTTGGGATATTTGGAAAGCATGCAAGAGAAGTATGAATGCTTGAATATGTCCAAACTTTTTTAGCTTTTAAAATACAATGACATATTTTACCTTTACCTTTATGTTTCTCTTTCTTTTTTTCTTTAATTATGCTTTTCTGACAAAATATGATTAAATTGGTTGCTGAAAATAAGAAATGTCCGAGAAAATTTAAATAAATTATTCGTTGATTTATTATGCAACTAACGGATACCGTATGTTGTACACACATAAACCGAAAGCACGAGATTTTCAATAAAAGATGAATATTGAATAAATATTCTTCCGTTACGAGATAACTGGATAACGGTTCCCGGAAAGGTGTACATACAAGAAAGACATAAAAGAACAAATATGCGAATTCATGACAAGCGTTGGTTAGAGTGCACGTGCGTCCTAGAAATTCCTTCGGCTACATTAGCGAGAATCGTGTAAACCTATCGCATATTTGTAAATAAATCGCGATATTTCTCGAAGCGAAAGTGCGTGTTTGAGGTAGCAATATATGTATGTATATAGAATCTTTACATCGATCAAAAGAGTCAAGGTGTAGCCTTGAACTCAAGGATATTCTAGGCCACTGTTACCATCCAATGACTTACAGATTCTTAACGATTCCGTAAATTTGCCTTTTCTCTGAATCGATTCGGAAAAGGAAGACACTGAAATAAAATCAAAGAATAACCAAAGGATACGGAGTGATACCTTAAATAGCTTTGCATAACAGACGGATTTTAAAAATAAGATAACTAAGTGTTTAACTAATTATTAGCTATTCTACTTTAATTAATTTTAAACCTAGTATAGATAATTATTTTTACAAATTTTCCTGATGATTCTTGAATACAGGGAAGAAAATATAATATTGGCCAAAAAAATCTTCGACGTATTAATAAACAATGATTGCATCATTTTGTTAATGAACACTTTGTTATTGATGAACTGAACCTGTTGTTCGTAATATACAATATATAATGTATGTACGGTGTGTCACAGAAGTATTCGTACCCCCTTTAAAACAGAATAACTTTTTTTAAATTGGGCAAAAGGACTTGAATTTTTTTGTTTGAAAATTAGAAGAATTAGTTTACTAGATGAAGTATAACAAATTTTTTTAAAGTATTACAATTAGTAGGAATTACGAAGAAAATAACAAAGTCATTTTTTACAACTCTTTATCTGAGGCTGTAATGAAAATTTAAAAAAATATGTTTTGTAGATTTATGTCAGTTATATCGAAATCGATCGATGCAGAAACAAGCGACAGACATTGAAGACTATAAGAATCTTTCAAGTTATTGCAGTTGTAGACCGAAAGTTGTGAAAAAACTTCATTTCTCGCCATTTTTAACCGCTTTTTAATTTTAAGTTTTCGCAGCTTCCAATGTCTGTCGCGTGTGAATCTACATCGACCGATTTCGATATAATTAACATGAATTTACATCAACATAAAAGTTTTCAAATTTTTATTACAGATTCAGATAAAAAAGTTGGGAAACCCAACTTTCACTAATTTTTTTTGCGATTCCAACCAATCCTAACATTTTCCAAATTTGTTGTATACATCATCGAGTAAACTAGTCGCTCTAACTTCTCAAAAAAAAAAAGAAAAACGAACTCAAATCGTTTGGTCCAATTTTTAAAAAGTTGTGCTGTTTCAAAGGGGGTACGAATACTTCTATGTCGCTGTTCGTATTTTGTAGTTCAAATATTTAAAATGACCACTCGTTTTCCAGAAGTTTTCTAAAAACGTTTCAAATTAATACGCAGTTTGCTTGAAAAATGCCTTGCATTCAGTTTGCGTATAAACAAATTTTTGTAAATTTAATATTTCGAAGCGTCGTTAACTGCTCAATGAAGGAGACACAATTATAATTTGCTTTCCATGTGGACGGAGAATATTCATGTAAAATATTACGAAACTGTTTAATTCTTTTTTCTTTTTTTTACGTAGAATCAGTAAGACGACTTCCATACGCCGCGGCATTTAAGATGGCGTTTCTTCACGTGCCGCCTTCCTCCATGTGCCGTGTGGCCTACAACTTCTTATCTTATCTTAAAAATTAATGTATTATCCTCTTTTTCACTTGATTTAAAAATATATAGATTTACAACGTGTATATCCTCCTTCAAATGTAAATACAAAAGTAAATTGTAATCAAGTTCATTTGAGACTGAACTAAAATTAACAATATCTCGTCCAAAATGTTACACGAACGACATTACATCGCAGAATTTCTTGTCCATAAATGCGAAAGGATTAAGATTAAGTTAGGTTAGATTAGGTAAAATATGCAGATATCTCCTGTACAACACGGATTCACTCTAACACGGTTCGAGAATCTGGGAAATTCCCATACAAAGCGACACGTAATGAAAATTTTTAAGTGCACACACTGTAATTTGGTATTTTTTGTACAAACAAAAATGTGTGTTATCTCAGATTTACATGCGGAATTTTTGAGTATTGAAATTTTAAATCCATTTTTAGTTCGTGAAGTATTAACTCTTTGGCACTCGAAATTTGTTTTCTGTAGAAAAATAGTAACTTGAAGCTTTTCTAATAGAAAGTCGATGACACCTTTACCAACTAACATTAATAGAAATCTTACATAAATTAATGAATAGAACTATTTTATTTCAATATTTCATGCATTATTGTATCATAAAAGACTGAATATTGAATATCATACTTTATAATTTCACTTCACGTGTTATTTTACGAAACGTTCATCAAGGAGCTCTTAATTATGAAAAGAAAATAGTATATTTTTGTTAATTTTTTAAATGTAACTTTAGTTTTTGCACTAATTCTTTGCTTTGCATAACATGAATTTTCATAACCCGGGATGTTTTCGAAAAATAACTACCGTTATACGAAGAATACCTGTAATTAGGTTTATTGATTTTGTGGGTTCTATGTAAACTTAATTATGAAAAAAGGTATGAAATAATTAAACTATTCGAAAATGTAACATACATCTGTACGATATATTTCTAATAATGTTAAAGCATTATTTCTTAAGAAAAATATTGATTTAACCCATTAAGTCCTAAGTAGAGAAATAACGTAATTTTTATACATATAATTATTTATTACTTATAAAAGTGTATAAGAAAAAATATAATTGCTATCGAAAAATTTTTGTATTTCTTTCTTGGACTTGAAAATAAAGAAGAAATCTATAAAATTTACAGAGAAAACACTTAAGTGAATTTCCAAAATAGTACCTGAAGAAGAAACTGCAACTTTTTGTTATAATCATTTGATTCCAATAGTTTGCTTTAAATAAGGATTACAACCGCTGGTATGCGCCTGAAAAGTGTGCACAAATTAAAGCCATGAATCGATAGCCAGCGTTTGTTGGCAAAAGAATTGTATTTATCACTTACTTTACGTTATATAAAATTTGTCTTATATTACTGTGCATTTAAAAAAAAAAATTATTAAAAAATTCATCTATATATTGATGTTAAATCAATGTTTTCTAACATACACAAATGTCAAAATGAAAATATCTCAAAGTACAAAATGACATTTGAGAAACTCATAATTACTGACGCGTATATGAGCCAATAAATACTCAAGGTTGAAAAAAAAATTAATAGAAAGCAATTTATTAAATAGAATTTTTAGACAAACATTTTTTTAAAACACAGATAGTAATACAGAAGATGCAAATTAACGAAATTTGAAGAAGAAAATTCTTTAAACAGACTTTACATTGAAAATTATGCGTTAATTCTTCCATTTTCCATTATATTCACTATATATATATATATATATATATATATATATATATTATTAATTTGAAAATATCTCAGTAATTATTCATTTTAAGTCTTACTTTGTATCATACTTCTTCACGCAAAATTTGATGATTTATCGAATTGGAGAAAAAATATTAGACGTTCCATTTAAAAAACTGAAGGTAACCCTAATATCTCAATAAAAAAATAAAGTATTAAAAAACAAATTAGAGCACTGTATGTCCTCCTAAATAGCATGCAACTTTTGTTAGAAACATTTTTTCGTACAACGAATAACTGACGAGTTATTTGAAATCGTCAGGAGACTCACCCTGTATATTGTAAATATTATTGAACATTCATACAACAAATTGATCGTATTGTTACTATTTCGAATAATTACATTTCACGATAGTTGGTGCCACTAGGTTCAATAGTTCTTTGAAATACATCTCGGTCACACGAAAATAAATTTGAAAATTTTTTGGAATATGCTTTCTTTCGATCAGATATCCCTGAACACCAACTCGAAACTGAATATATTGTCAATAATATTGAACATATGAATATAAAAAAAGTGTATATATATTGACAATGTTTTATTGATAACGTTATTTCAATCATCTGATGGTACAAGAATGTTGAGAACCTTGAAATATTGACAATATATGTTGATCGTCTGATGGTACCATAAGACGTTCGAATTTCAAATTAGATGTTATTATCCTAATTGAATTCAATTGAATATTCGTGCAGTGAATTAAAGCAAAGAGTATATTGAGTTAAGAGTACACTGAAATGTATGAGAAGAGAACAGGTGTTCTCATGTATTTCAAATGAAAATCAGTATAATTTCTTCTTTTTGATAATGTAATTATTAATATACGTCGAAATTTTTGTTGCGTCTGTAGTTAGTTCAATGATCTGAAGTATCCTAAAATATCATAGACCAATTCTTCATTTAATCGATTGCAAAGCAGACTACGCCTGGGTCCGTTTGGACTTGATTTTGTTGTTTTTCAGTGCACATTCTAGGTAACTGCTTTTGTATTTTGTAGACATTTTTTTTATTTCTGTTTATTATTTTTTCAATGATATAAAAAAAAGACGTTCGGATCCATGAGGATCCAGGTACCGTTGGCTAAGAGTTAATATACTTACTATTTGTAACCTTGCTAAAACTACAATTTTTGCATATTGCATTTTCCAATAAACACAATATATGTATATTTGCATATTTCTAAAAATAAATGAAGGCTTATATAAGACTTATTTGGTCTAAATTATCTAACGAATGTAGATTATTTATGTTTAAGATATTTACAGATCTATTCAGTTTTATCATATGTTCAAAAGCCAAAGTGATTAACTCCACGTTTGCAATTTTTCGAATTTTAGTACCAAAGCGCATAATTCCTGCTTAACTTTTTATAAATGAATTTAGTAAATTTTATTTCACGGAGTTAGTCACATAACTTACCTAAGCGGACTATATGAGAATTTTACATTGTTCAACATGAAAGAATTAATCGGTATTAGCGACCACTTCGAATGGGAAGGTCAATTGTTTCATTTGCCCTAGTGACGCACGTATATGTACACATACTTCGCGTTGAATTTGAAGAGTAACAGATTTGATTGATATATTTATTAAAAGAGAACGTACTATTTTTGTGATCGTAGTAAACATCAAAGTAATTTTTACTATTCATCCAATAATCATCGTTATATTTCCAATGATCAAGATATGAGACAAAACATTTTTTTAGTATCAAAGTAAAAAGCGATTTTTATATCAAAGTAAGAGATGAAGAAAAAATGGTAAATAATTCTTCGTTTCAAAACATACAACCTTTACTATTTCAGTCATTTCTGTATACCTGATAATTTTTGATATATTGAAAAAAATATGGTTGCAAAAACCATACCTAACCTAACCAAGTAAGGGTGAACCTCCAGATATGAAAGAGCAATAAGAAGAATACCAGCCGAACATTCTTTTGAGTAATACGTCATAGATAAATTTCATTAAAATTAATGAGTGACACTAAATCATATCCTTTATTACTATTAAACTCAAGAGAATTTATCTTTCTGATTTTCTGTAACTTTCTGTTAAATTCTGTTTAATGTATAAACTAATCTGGTTTAGTCTAATAATACTTGTTTCACAGCTTTACATTCTTCGTAGTTTTTGTAGGTGCCTACTGAAGTTACAATCAGCAATATAGATATATGTTAATAGTTGGTAATCTGTGTAACAATAGAGAAGTAATTATTTGTGAAATATAGATAAATAAAAATTATGATATAAGTGTCTTTCACAGTCAGTATATTAAAGGAAATCATAGCGTTATAGTAATCGCAGGAAGGTCAAAAACGATGACATCATGTGATAGACATAACATCAGACATAAATGCGACTCGTCCTTATGACATTCAGACTGTGTCGCAGCGATTATCTTTATCTTCGACTAATTTAATTACTGTTTAATAAACCGCTGATCTCGTTTATTAAACAGTAACTAAATGAGTTTACGATAAACGTAATATAAATACAATAACGAGTTAAATTAAATCGAAAGCTAAATTATTGTATTTCTGTATACTAGTAGTATAGAATAGGGACAAAAAAATTAATACGAAAATTAAAACTTCATAAGATACGATACATGGAATTTTTAAATTAATTTTATAGTATACACATACAGCTTAAACATATAATTCAAAAATTACTCTTTATTAAAAGGTAAAGCGTATGTACAAATTCGAATATTTTCATGTCAGCTACCAATGTACCGACATCAAACAAACCCCAAAGCCACTTTGAACAAAAACTAGTCGATGGCAAGTGTCTAAGTATCTTCTGCGCATTTAATTTACGCAACGTGCATCCATAAACTTTATGAAACACTATGGGATTTTATATTTCTCGTTCCGAAGTACCAATTGTAAGTATCGTTCTGAAGTAAAACATTAGAGATTTTGTTATGCCCTCTACAGTTTAGAGCAGTGAATTTAGGAATCATATTTAATCCAAATTACAATGATGTAAAGTCGATAGAAATAAAAGATACTGTTAAATCCGTATATAAAGATACATATATTGTATTGTATGTTTAGAACTATTCATTATGTTTTGATAGCAGTGGAATACGTAATTTTATTTTATGCTGAGTCGGTAACGTTGGAAATTACAGGAAGCTTCGAAGAACCTCATACGTGAGACCAAAAAAATGCATTGAGTTATAGGTCTATACTGTATCTTGTCTATGGTAGGCTACTTTACACAGAAGTATCTTCATTCTATGTGTGTGTTTGTTCTAGGGTTCGACAAAAGCACGTTTATTGCTAACTATTATCATTAATTTGAAGATTTATATTTATCACGTCTTCTTGAATTTTGTTAAAAATGAAGATAAAAAAGAAATTAAATGCAGTGAGAGTTCCACCGCTTAAGAAGGCAATACGAGTTAAACGAAGCTCATCAAATGTAGAAGAGGAATCAACTGTGTCCAAAGCAATACAAAATGTTAAAAAAGTTTTTGAGGTTAGACTACATGTAAATATAACCTATATATTGCCACAACTAATTATGAGGCATAAAATAAAAATAATCAAATATTTTTTATCATAGAAGAAAAATGTAAAACCAACAAAGACAGTGATAACTCCAAAAATAGTGAAATCGTACAAACCTATTAAAAACAGAGTAAAGGAAAAACTTTCTCACAAAAATAATCCTAGAGGTTTAATATATTTGGGCCATATACCTCATGGTTTTTATGAAGAACAAATGACAGATTATTTCAGTCAATTTGGAAAAGTAACTAGAGTACGTGTAGTTCGGTCAAGGAATGTAAGTACATTTATGAATTAAACACAAATATACAAAGTGAACTCAGAATGATGATAAAATGGGAAGGAGATAATTCCTCATGATGCAAAAATAAATTAAAAGTATGAAACATTTTTTTATCCAAAGATTTGTTTCTGTGAAAATCAATTTTGAGAGTTTATTGTGTATCATTATATCATTTAATCATTATTATGTTATTTTGTTATCATCTATTTTCATCTGTATTAGCTTTATTAGTGTTCAAAAATTAGTTTTATTGTCTAATGTGCAAGACATGAAAATTCGTGGTATAAGTGAAAACAAGGTAATGAAACATGTCAAGATAAGTTGAAATTATAAAATAACTTATTTTCGTATTAAGTTTTGTTTTTGAAAAATGTAATTTGAAATATCTAGCAAATACAATTAACTTATAATTATAGTAAACACATAAATAGAGTTTAATTGAGCTTAATTACAACAATAAACAATATTAAAAGAAGAGATTTAGTGGCTGTATCTCTAAAAAATTTATATTTCAATGTTTATTAAAATTTTATACCTAAGTATTATGCATTTAGCATGACCAGTAATTTTTTTGTTCATATTTATCAAAATTTTCAACATCTATACTTAATAGTCTACAAATATTCGTGGGATTCTCCATAGTACCAATGTACAAAAACATCAGAATTATATTTGAATAATTTCTTCCACTTGTTCTAAAATTTGTAAAACATCAGACAAATATGTAATATAAATGTATAATACATATTTAACATACTGTAATTTTTTTTTGTAGACTGGTAGAAGCCGTGGTTATGGATATGTGGAATTCATGCACCCAAATGTTGCCAAAGTAGCTGCAGAAACAATGAATAATTATCTTATGTGTGGCAGATTATTGAAAGGTATCATATAAAACTATCATCAAATTTTTAAGGAAAGGCTTCAATTACTTTATGTTAACATAATATTTTTCTCTAGCTACATATATTACACCAGAGAAACAACATGTTGGCTTTTTTCATGGAAAAACATGGACAAAAAGATTTTATCCTAAAGTGGTAAACAGAAATAAAATAACCAAAATGAAAAATGCAAATGTCAGTAGCGAAAAACATAAACGTTTTTTGCAAAGTACACAGGACAAATTAGCTGTTCTAGAGAAAAAATTAAAAGAGGCAGGTTTTGATATGAAATTCACATCAGTAATTGATTCCAAATGAGCACAGATGTTTTTAGTATTAAACGTTTTATTAAAAATATGAAGGTGAAGTTTCATACAAAGATGAAAAATAATTTCATTTATATTTGCAAGACATATTAAAAATAAGCATTAACTTTAATCTGCTGCTCACTTAACCGCACAACATATGAATAGCATTAGATCGATACCGATATATGTATACATGTTGTTACATGTTGTTTAAATATAAATGTATTCATTTATCATAACTACACAGCCTCGACACTTTTCTATCGCCTCAGAAATGGCAAGATTTTTTGGCATAAATGTTCTGCTGATTAAGCTATGATTGCATATCGATTATGTACTACTCCTACGGTGATAGATAAAAATTAATAAAGTTTGTTCGCACCAATGCGTCATAACCGAACGATGCTGTTCTGATGCTGTGCCGTTAAACGGGCAACAGCCTTTGTAAAGACATTGCACATATTTTATAACTATATGATTTCATATAATATACTATTTACAATTAAACATTGTGTAAAATGTTTACAGTTAAAGAAATAATCTAAGAAACGTTATGCTTTTCCGATCCACTTCCTAACCTTGTTTTCGTCCTCTTCCATTTCATGCGTCTATTTTGAAACCACACCTTTACCTAAAAAGTTGAAACCGTTTTATGGTTGGATTTTTTCATCCACTGAGTACGAAGAATATATACAGGTACTGTAAATTTTGTATTTAATCTAATAATGTATACGTTAATATTTCTAAAAAAATATTTAAAGTCTGTTGTGTTATAACAATTCTTCTAAAATTTACATAGTAATTTTAATTTTTTTATGATATATTTATTCAGTTATCATGTTAAAATATGTTAAATAATTTTGTTAATTCAAATCTTTATGAAAATGAAGGACATTTTTTTTTTAAATATTGACAAGAAAAAATAAGATCTTAGTATTAGAAAGTTACATAATAAACAACTTGCTAATTGGTATTATTAACAGCATCAATGAAGTATTACACATATCTTGATATAGATAGTGCTTTTAATTCTGAATGTATCTTGTCAGTACAAAATAATATTAGTATCAGAAAAGAACTTAGTCGAAGTGATTTTGTCAATGATGTGCACTTCTTTTCTAAATAAAATAAATAAAATAGTTACATATCTTCTATCTCTTATCAATTTATATTATTTTTATTTTAACTTAAGATAAAAATAGAATAGATGCTTTAACTTGTTTAACTATACCGAATATTATATTTAGTGTGATTGGATAAAACTTCGAAAATTAAGTATATTTAATAGGATATCAATTTAACATTTAACCCGCCGGCATTGCAGTTTCGCAATCTGTAATATGATATACACTCTGGTTCGAAGCTATAAATGAATTTGAAATTTAGTGTTAGTATAAGAACTTATTGCAAACTTAGTGTAAGCTTGAATGAAAAATTAAAGCATTGAAAAAATTATTTATAAAATAATGTAACAAATATATTATTTAAGTGCAAATCATATCAACAATATTTATAGTTTTATTATTTAGTTTTTTTTTTAGTAAGTTTTATGATTTCTTTACATTATTTGAAACTTTTACCTAAAAATAATGCATAAAAAAAGTTAGACTGGTTTTTCTTTCAGGAGACAAATTCTTAAGTTGCGCTTAGTACCGGCGGTTTACGTTCGGCTGCAAGTTAAAAAGCCAGCGGGTTAAGTGTTAATACAAATATTGTATTTAAATTTATATTTGCTAAATTAGCTAATGTTATAGTATTAATTTACCTGACGTTCAGTTAAATCCAATGCAACTGCAATTTCATAGCGGCGTAAACGTGTTAGATAATTGCTATGTGCGAATTCATATTCAAGATGACGAACTTGTTGCTTTGTAAATGCCGTTCTTTCTTTACGAGGCTTATCAGGTGGCATTCTTTTATTCGTGTCTGAAATGTAAAGGTTTCAAGTTGTAATTTTACAAAAATTTATAAATCGTGGTGTTATTTTCATTAATATTTCCATCCTATTAGCGAATCTAGGATAATAATTTATATATATTTATAATGTCTTTTTATCGATCAATTAAGCGCATATACAGTAGATAGAAATTAAAAATAAGTATTAATATAAACTGTTTATCAAGTTATTTGTGAAATTACATCTATTTTTAATGTATTTATTACAAATAACCAAATACAAAAGCTACAGTGGTACAATATTATGATTTATTTTCAAAAAGCAGGATAGTAACGCAACGCAAAAGTATTCATACATCGATGTATTTACAAAAATAAAATATGAAAACTGATATATGATGAATTTTAATATTTTGTAGTTAGACCATTAGCTTCGATGATTGCTTCCAATTTTCTGGGCATTAACTTCATTAACTTCGCAGTATATCTTTAATCGATTTTGCTAAATTTTTCTTTCAGCTTAATTCTGAGATTCTGTTCGTTTTATGACTTGAAATTTCAGATAATGCCGCAAACTTTCGATAGGTTTAATGTCAAGTGATTGGAATGATATCTTAAGCGTTTATATTAAGTCTTTGTCTTATATATCTGAAATCTTTGATGTATTATACAATAATTATCCTTATGCCATTTTTCGAACAGAATGTTTGGGATCGGTATCCTGATAGAGAAAGTATTCACCACTGATTTTAAGATTTTCTGCAATTTATTTAATATTTTCTTTCAGAATGTTAAAATAAACATATTTGTCTATAATTCCGGGAATTGTGGTTAAATTTCCCACCCCATTCGCCGACATGCAGCTCCATATCATTACGGACTCTCAAATTTTATTTTAATGACTCGCTCTTCTTTCTGCACACCTGATAACGTCTATCCAATCTAAATATGTTATATTTGCTTTCATCTATACAAATAACTGTATTCTAAAAATCTCTACCAGCATTTACATACTTTTTAGCGAATTCTAAACGTTTGCGTTTATTCTGCTCATTTATTAAGAGCTTCTTCCTGGCTATCTTAGTTTTCAATCCTGCTTCGTATAAAATCCTACGGATTGTATCCAAACTTATAGATTTATCAAAGCTTTCTTGTAATTGTGCAGTCAATTTAACTGTACTACATATGTTTTTTCACACTTTGTTAATCACTATTCTTTGTTCCCGTTCAATCTTTTGAATTGGCCACTTCTTCAATTTACTATGGTATTTTCCTTTTTAAATTTGTTGATAATATATTGCACTGTTGCAAAACTCTTGTTCACAATTTTTTCAATCTCTTAAAGATTTATATTCTTTGCGCAATCTAATTATGATCTCTTTCTCTCGGTGCAATAATCGTTGGTCTCGCTTTATAGCTCATTTTAGCAAATTTCTGCTCCAATGCTTAAGTATTACTGATCAGATAATCTGAAATATGCTCACATTTAACTGTTTTTATATTCGGTTGTTTTCACATTCAGCAATTTTGAGTACAGAAAGAGCTATTTTCCCGAAAACGTATATATGTACATGTATGAATACTTCGGCGTTGCGTTGCGTTACTTTTTGAAAATAAATCATAAAATTGTATCATTATAGCTTTTATGCGTGCGTGCATGTGTGTGCGTGTGTGCGCGCGCGCGTGTGTGTATACGATTAAAAAGTATTTTAAATTTATTTTACTTTCCTACAGATTAAATTTCGGGACAAATATTAATAAAACATTTTCGTTTTTAATGAACATTGTTTTTATTGGAACTAATTTCAATTAATATTATTTAAAATTTCGTAGCTCCAATTTTAATATTCTAGATTTTCTAATTATTTCCCATCGTTTACACGAAGTAACAACCAGTAATTGTTATTGATTAAACCCTTTTAAAGAATAAAAATGTTCATTTTTTGTTAACATAGAAAACACGACATCGTGTTGAATCATACTAAATGTTTTTTTATACTCTAGATACAACATAATTGTTATTTGCCTTAATTTCAAGAATCACTTAATTGAAAATAACACGAACGTGATTAAGTTTTCAGCAAGTGTTAATTTTTTGTTCAAAAAGCGGCGGTCAGATGAAAATAGCTGCACATTCGATGCGTCATTACCAAGCTGCTGCCGCATGTCGGTTAATAAACGTGCCGCTGGTATAATGTAGGTTGTCGGAATCACAGGATCATCTGTAAGTAATGATGTACATAAAACGTGGTCGGATCGGTACGGTATGGAGCCCTTAGCCTTGCTTCCGTGCCGCTATCTCACATGTATTTGTTAACTGACGTCAATCGAAACAGCCCGCGAAACTTTCAGTACAATGCCATTTTTAGACTCCGGATTTCTATGCATTTATACGAAATTTAAGGATACAAAATTGCACGGAATACATGTGATATGGAAAAATATACAGAATATCCAAATTATAGCGTTTTTTTATAACACCTGGTACGTGAAATAATTTTCTACCGAAGTTCTACTCTTTTTTAACATATTTCGATCCAATTTTTCATTAAAAAAACAAAAAGTACATGAATATTGAAACGATGTAAAATGCATTAAAGAAATGCATACGTAAGAATTTCTCCCATTGTCTTTGATTCTGTCTGCTGGAGAAACGTTTCGTTTTATTTAGAGGAAAGAACTAACAAAATTTTAGCGATCCGTGTGAATGATTCGTTTTCGATCTAAATGATAATTAGTTTTAATAAAGTTGTGTAACGAATAACATACTTTTCGATTTAAATAAAACAAATTAAAGAATGGATAAACATACAGAGAAATGTGAAAAGGAAAAGAAACATATACCAGGTGTCTCAGAACATGTGGGCATAATATTACTGATGAAATCGGTACACTGAAATGCGAAGAAAAGTTAATATAAATATATGCCCGATATCACCTGGTTTCCGAGATACAGCCATTTCTGTATTATACCAATGCTTATATACTTTTACAGAAAAACTACTACCTCGAATTTGAATATAAACTTCTAAACATCTGATCATTGAGATTTTGACTGGTTTAAAGTTCTCTGGTAATTAATAAACGTGAATAATGCACTTAGTATACGTACTGCTGTTATAAATTCTAAAGCTTAACAGATTTAAAATCATTATAAAAGAATATATACACAGTACAGAGTGTTGTAGAACGTTCATAAGATCTTACACGATGTATCAAACGTTATTTGCAAACAGTTAAATGAAGAACTCGGTTTTTTAAAAGGATCATTGGTAGGCAAAAATTCAGTTGTATCTCGGAAACTAAGTGATATCCGGCATATGTTTGTACGAACATTTTCTTTGATTTTAGTGTGCTAAATTCACCAGTAAAAGTATGCCTGCATGTTCCGAAACATCTTGTAAAACATAGGATGTCAAGCATTTACACACATTTAAATCGATCCCCTCAAATATCTTCGAAATTGTTAATAATATGGAAAAATGTTTCAGATAAAGATTGAATGGTTTAGAAAGGAACTTAATTTAATCTACTTCGTTTCCTTTTGTGGCTAGACGCGTAGGGAACATATGAAGGTCAACATTTTTTTTTAATGGAATAGTATATTCTTTTAAATGCACAAATCGATCCAGTTCGATTCTTTATAAAAAGAAAAGAGTATTAAGCTATTTATGCCGAAAAGAGCCATTAGTTTAAGAGATATTTTAATTTCGAAGTGTACTTGAAAATACGTTATTCAGCCTGAATGATTGTTTCACGACATTGAAATTAAAATATTTACCAATGTAATGGTTTGTGGCATAAATAATTTAATATTTATCTTTTTTTTATTTTATGAATGCATTAAAAAATATTCGAAGAAAAATCTGATATCATTATGAACGTCCTACGTATTACCATATTTCCCGGCCCATAAGACGCACTTTTTTTACTCCAAAGCCATAGAAAATAGTTGCCTTTACTACAAATGTCGATAATAACACTGTTTTCTTTGTATAAAGTGTTATTCTTAAAATCGGTACTTTGATCCTTTTCTGTATGACCCAAATATTTTTTGTAAATTCTAACCTAATAAATCACAATACGTTAAGAATCGATAAAAAAAGTCGAAGAAAATGTTGCAAAAGACAATTCTCAATTTTCAGCTTACAATTTTCTAATCAATAAATTGATCGTAGCGAAGAATTTTTACGGTTACGTTTACTAAATTAACTGGACTTATTTTCTATAGATGACATTAAAAAGTATAATGTACCAATGACACCAAAAAATATCAAACAACGTATTCTTAAAACGTATATAGAGTAGCGACTAATAAAATTGCACCACTCCGTAAAAACACAGTTTATCGAATATGTAGCTGCATTGTAAATTATTTTAACACGATCTTCTAATATTTTTTCGTAATTTGATGCAAATAGGATTTTATTAAGATGTGTATTCATTTGTTGCATCGCTGCGTACTCTTGAAAAATTTGTAAATTCGATACGCAATGGATACAAAGCAATTATTAAGAGGTAACTACAAAATACTAAATCATTTCAAAAATAACATTTACAATAGCCAATATGTTTAAAGTTGGAAAATTCTTGTTCATTTCTGCATGTATTCGCAGTCGAAATTTATACAAAGTGTACATCATATGCAAATTTTGTAAAGATATAATTATTTCGAATTATTCGTACACTAACAATAATAAATTATGTTTTCTTTAGTGTAAATCAAACAGCTAATACATGATGACAGACGATTATCATTTCTGTGATTATTTTTAAAGTGATGTAATTTCTGTAGCCACTACTATGCAACTAATTCAGAAATAATACAAAACAAAACAAGAGTATTGTTACCTCATTAATTATTAAATTACATCATCGCATCAATTGTCAACGAACAAAATTTTGAACCTCTACTTTAGCTAAGAGAATTAGACTATCTGTGTTGATAAATATCGCTAAGTACCGTTATATTATTGAAATCTTTGCTCATATTGAATTTCTATTTGATGTTACTCCAAGTAAATCTTCTATAAACAAAGCAAAATCCATGTTGTCAAATTTTGGTTTCAGTACTAATCGTTGTTAATATGTACTTGTTTATTCGTAATTTTATCATAAAGTGTGCAATATTCCACTAAAAAAGAAAAAAAAAGAAAAAGAAAAAAGAACGAAGTTGACTTTAAAATCTCCAAAACATCTCCAACTACAAAGAAAATATATACGTTACGTAACGTCTCTCTTGAAATCGTGCAACTTTTGTTAACAATTTTTCAACAAATGTATAATTTAGATGTTAATGTCACTCTATACTCTAAAAATGATACATTAAATATTTTTCAATTGTTGGAGAAACTGTTATTTCGTTATTTTGTCATTTTTGACTTAAAAACATTTATCTACTGATAACATAATAATCGTGATAAATAACCTAAATAATAAAAAAAATCCATTAGGAAGAATCGAATAAATTACATACTATTACAATATAAAGAATTTTGAAAAAGCCTGTCATTTTCTTTTGCTTACACAAAAAAGGGAAGCTATAAGTCATATAAATGAAATATGTATACCTTGAATAATAAGTATAATAAATTTATATGCAATTTTTATATACAAAAAATAAAGGATATGATAATTGCCAGTTCTGAAAGCATAGGCAGTTTAAAATTCTTTGGAAACTTTCGTTTTATTTTTACAATCTGTACTATTTAGTGATTTTACTTTTATGAATGAAATCATATAGTTTAAATGAATTAATCACGACTGGTTTATTGCCAATTCACAATGGTTTCTTCGTTTATTACGCAATATCAAATTAGATATATGGAAAATAAGATTTCCCGATCATATAATGGTTTCGCACACATCACACAGGACGATACAAAACGAAAGTGGTACAGTTATACAGATGATAAATATTTAGACTAGGCAGATTCCATTATAGTCACATTGGCGACGATAAAGTCATAAATGACGTTTGCGTAAATTAATCACTAATGTTTCAACTCAGAAGAGCATAAGATTCCTTCATAAAGTTCTCAATTTTATTGGATGCTCATTGCAATGGTCTCCGCGATTTTTAAACCACTTATATGTTCAGCTTGACAGAGAAAATTTGTATGTAGGATTAAGTAGCTAGTGAAAAAAAAAGAAAAAGTCGTAACTCAAAAGGTTAAATAGTATCATGCAGGAAGTTAACGACGGATTAACCGTTTAACTACATTCATTTCTCAAACAAAATTAAAAATTCTCTACTTTATAATTAAAAATGAGTAAGAATGTACAATTTACTTTAGCTCGATTATTATAAATGCAAATTTTATGTATTTTATGTTTTATACAAGTACAATGGTGCAATTAAAATTGAACAATCCCTCGATAAATAATTATTGTGTTCTAAGTGTTAGTGAACTATTGACGAGTTAATTCGTCTTCCCCAGTTAACAGGTTAATATGATAATAGTTTTTGAAAACATCTTACCACATGCACTTTCTATAGAATACTCGTCCTTGTCAGTGGAATTGTTAGTTAAATCAACCGTGTTCCGGGATTCTTGCAGTGAACAACACTTCAATTCATTTTCAATATTTGTCCCGGTATTTTGACAGGATGGAATTTCCCATGCACGGAACACCATTGTGGTTGTAGTAGAAATTTGATGATCTTGAGTCTTCTCGCAGGTAAAGTCCGCGAATTCCTCCGTAGAATTGAAATCTATTTTCTCTATCGTTTCTTCAACTATATCGTTTTCGTTAATGTTGATATTTTCATGCGAATATTGTCCGCACCTTTTCACCATGAAAGGAGAAACAGAAAAAGAAAATATTACTTTTTACAACGAAATCATTCTACTCTCGATGTATTGATTACAATTGTTTAATTAAAGTGGCAGTGGTTATTATAAATAATGAAATAAATAATTGCTATAAATGATAGTCCTTATCGGTGTTCATCAGTGTCATCATTTTCATTTTTATATTATGAAAATCAATGTTGCCTTTCCGTAATAAAATTTAATAGGAGGAACAATTAAAGAATTATTCAGAAGAAGATCAATTAACATTCTATTATAGTAAACTTTCACATTCCTGTAATGCCAATTTCTTGTTTGTTTTTTCTGTGGTGGAAATGAAATAATCGAAAATGGTATTATACAAATGATTAAACACTTTCTGTATAGGAGCGTTTTTTAACTAGTGGTTTTGGTATTTAACTAGTTTCGCACTTTGAGAAAATTATGTGGTTTCCCTTTCTTTTTTTTTTTTTTACTTTAAAGTAAAATTAAAATGTGCTAAATTTTTAATAATTTGATCATCTTCTGTTTACCATTTTGGTTGAACATCGAACCAATGAATATTCTTTTCTGCGTCTTACCGCAGGTGGTACACGCAATTTAGAATATTTTAAAGGATCTTGCGATTATGCGAATACTTTAAATTCAAATGTTTTAGTGCTTATAGAAAGTGAAATAAAATTATGATTTTTCTCACTTTTTGTATAATAGCAATCGTAATCTTTTAAATTAGTAATGTTATTTAATATTTATCGATAAACGTTAGATTTGAACGAAACAAGATACATACTTTCCGAAAAATGAAAAGTATCGTAGAAAATCTATTTTTTGCAAATGCTTCAAGCACACTTGACATTTTACAAAAATTGAAAGTTTTTCAACATTTCGACGAGTGTATTGCATTTTGTTTATAATTAATAAGATATTTATATTTGTATAAAATTTCATCAACAATCGTGCAAATTTTTAACACCATTTACATATGTGTAACTCTATCCGTCCATAATGTTATTGACTTTTAGTAGAAAAAGATGTATTTGTTTTTAACAATTCCTTAGTTTAATTGTAAAACAATATACTAGTAAATGCTTATTGATTTGGTGAATTTATGATTTTTCCCGAGAAAGTCAATTATTTTCCTTTAAATAACTTAAGACAACTTTATTTTCTAAGCAATAATCTAATTAACGAATTGAATAATAGAAAAGAGTTTCATAAGTGTGAATATTGAAATCTTTTTTATTATGTGCTTTCCTATTATTATTTACCAATTAAATGTAACATTATTTTTTTAAATATGAAGTGAACATTGTTGAATTTTATTCGAATATTTTCACGTGCCTGAATGGTTCCATAATCTCTGTTATTATCTGGAAACCTCTTTTCTTCAATGCAATTATGCACTACGAGAGGAAGTGTAAATATAGGTTCATTTTTTGTTTTAATGGAAATACATGTATCTTTCTTTACACAAATCGTTACTTTTTTTTCAAAAATTTCTCTCAGAATTTAAAAAATAAGGTTTTTATTTTTAAACGCTTGGAGATAGGTTATTTTCTCTAAGTGAAGTTTTAATCAATTAACAGTTTGTAATTGAAATAAATCAAACACATCTGTTCGTTTCTATAGATAATTTGAAAGCATAAATTCAGTGAAATTCTGTGAATATGAAAAATGTCAATTCGAGTTACGGTAAAACGATGGAAATTCTGCGACGGTGAAACATGTGATCATTCATTCGATTAAATCACATATGTTCGTAAACAAAAAGTGTTTAAATATCTTATAAATGATTCGTTTTTCAAATACCCTACTTACTACTGTTTTTATTTAATGTTTTTTTTTTTATAGAAAAATTATGTGTTGTGTTAAAGAATTTGGTTAGCTCTAAAAAAAATAGGCATTGCGATATTTATCAATTTTCTTTATTACCACTTTTGACTATTCTTAACCTTTATGTGAAATGCAACACGTATCAATTGCGCGACTTACTCTGTAGTAAGTTTTACTATCAAAATTATCTTCATACTCTTACCATACAAAAAGTGACAAAAATTTTAACACAAAGAGCAAAGAAAACAGGTTTTCTTTCAGTTACAGTAAACAATCATTGTTTATTACGTAAATTCTTTTATACATGAAAAGTTAATATTTCGTAGTTTTCGAACATTCACAATTCGAATTATTTGATATTTCTATACCTGTATATCCGATAATTTCGGTTCGTGTCAATATGTTGAAGGTTTGCGGTATAAGATGGTAACAAATGAATCTCATTCGATGATTTATTTGGTGTCGATACGTTGTAAGGATTTGAAAAGTTATTCCAAGTGTATCTTGGACTCCACGAAGGCTCCCGATTTCCAGGAAAATAAGTGTTCTGTAGACTGACACGAAGAGGAGATGGTTCGAGCACATTTTCCGAAGATTGTTGATTCGTTGAAGCTACATTCTCTAACCAAGACATCTCAACTCTATAATAAGAGAAATTCTATGTTATTTTCTTTCGTTAAGGGTAAGCTATTCGAAAATATAGCAAATTTCAAGTTATATGTTTTAATAAAGGAACAAATCTAAATCATAGCCGTAAATTCTACATAAAAGGAAAAATAAAATGCCAAACAATTTTACAATAAAATTCATAAAAATGAGACGGTAAACAGATGAAGGTATATATTGCTATTCCGATGAATACAGATCTTTTATTAGGTGAGACATTATTATCTAAAACACTGTTAACTAATCTTCACCTAAACAATCACAAACGTTGTTAAGCACAGTTGTACATTATTAAACAATCCGCTTCTATAAAAACAAATTGTCGTGTACAATTTGTAAAATATTTACTGACGCGATTAATTTAAAATGGAACAAAAAGAATAAATAGATATTGAAGCAGTTAAATAGTAATTCTAGTCAATTACCTTAAGAATTGTACAGCTTATAGGGTCAAAGGAAACCCTGTTCGTAAAGTTGCCGTAAAATCACGCGCTACTTGTAAATTGTACTAGCACTAACTTATAAATGTCAAACAAGCATGTACTACTGCACTGCGATGGGCTAGTGGAAGTCAGAATAGATGATGTAGTTGAAGAAACACTAAAGAGTCACTGGGACTGGAGTAGGGCTAAAACGGCGGACAAATCTTGGTAGAACTCCGCCAAGTTCAACCAATCCGGACAGATCACGATCAACAAGAGAGAAGCGAGTGGTCAGTTAATACGAAATGTAGACTACTTTGGGCGTTACCTACTTTCTTTTTTTATTGCCCTTTATATTCGAGTCACATTTTAAACGCAACTACGCGATACATTTTATCTTATCTTTATCTTATCTTATAATTTACATTCATTGTAATACCTACTACATTAGATCATTGATTAGTACAAAATCAGAAATTGTTCTTATGATTAATTTTGTATTGTATTATAACAATTGTATTGAGTTGTCTGGAAAATTCGTGCCAATTTTTAAGTAAATAAACCAATTCCGTACTTCAAATGCAACACGTACTTCAAAGTAGTAACTTTGTTTTGTTCTCTAAGATATATGTACTTTTTAGTTCTACAATTTTTCATGTTTGCAGTAATTAAAAAATTTCCTTTTTCCAAAAACCATGTTTCTTTAGTTTCTTTAAGATTATAATCCTCATCTTTAGATTTTATTAACAGTCTACGAATCATTTTTTCTGATAGGTTACCACCTCTTTGGACATTACATATCTCATTTAATGTTTTACCAGTACCCTTCCCCTTTTGTCAAAAGAAAAATATTCAATGTCAGAAGTATACTCTATTTCTTTTCATCTTCAGGACAGTATAACATCGAGATGAAACTAGTAATTGTAACGAGTAGACTTTCAAAAGAGGCGTGAAAAAATAATCTTTCAGAATATATGCTTTATATTTTCATTTTATTTATTGTAATATATTCAAACGTTACCTATCAAAAATCAGTACGAACTTTCCGGACAATCTAAACATATTATTTAAATTTATATTAGATAATCGATTAGTATAAAATCAGAAATTGTTCTTGTGATTAATTTTGTGACAATTCTAGATGCAGGAATATGGAAGATTATACTAATTTTTATTATATATACTAAATTATATTATTTAAATTTATATTAAATTTATACTATTTATATTAAGTCGGTGCAAAAGTTCGTGCCCGTTTTTCAATAGGTAACACTAAATTATATGTTTGCAAGTGACACTTATTGTTATATGTGCAAAATAGCGAATACAAAGAGCGATATTCGACTGTTATTTCATTAGCAGACTTTTGTGATTCAACACTTCTTATGTTATAAAAAAAGGTTTCGAAAATGAGCGCAGAAAAGATTCATTCGTGTCATGTCATACTTTATGAATTCCGGAAAAATATAATGATAGGAGCTGCTATAAAAAACATTTAGAACATTTACCAAAAACGTGCGTTAACTCTTCGTACAGTACAAAAATGGTTTGCGAAATTCAGGTACGGCAATTTTGAATTAAACGATGAAACACGCTCTGGCCGAGTTTCTTTGATAGATGATGGCGTTGTTCTTAATTTATTGCAAAATAATCTCGTTTGCACTGAAGAAGTTGCAGAGAAACTTAACGTCAACAGATCGACCAGAAGAAGATTATACAAAGCAACGAAGATTGTATAATTTACTAATAAACAAATTTTACATGCCAAATTAGCTTATATTTTAATGCGAATTCGGGCACAAAGTTTTACACTGACCCAATACTTGTTGGAAAAATTGTGTGAATTGTAGTGGTTCTTATTTCGATTATTTCAATTTAATGTTAGCCCCTTGCCTTATAATATCTTGACTTCTTTTTATTTAACATTGTATTAGAGCAATAAATAGCCGAAATTAATACATGTAGTAACTAAAAAATCGTAAGGCAAGAGGTTACAAATTTTATATTCATTTAAACTTACTCCTTAAAATCGGACATTTCATATGTTACAACCTAATATTTCCATTCTGAACTACGTTTATTTCGTTTGGAACATGTTGGACGATTTGTATTTATATTTCTGCAATTTTCACAAAATTTAGTACGAAAATCTTTCAAAATTCCGTATTACGAATATAATGCTTTGTATACAACAGAGTAATCCACATAAAATATAATTCTTTTTCTGAAAATTTACCACCACGACTTAACTTAAAAAAATAAAATAGTTTTCTTTTTTTTTTTTTTTCGAAAATTCTTTACTACCGCAATGTAGAATATTAGAGCTCGCACAACTTTGAGTATAACTTTTTTGTTTCGTAAATATTCGTGTAAGGAAGTTTCTTATTTTTAAAGTCATACTGTTATACATATTCATATACACATCGATACTTGGCTACAACATATAGTAAAAAAAAAAAAAGTATATACATTTATGTAAAGAAAATAAATTAGGCAACCTTGGAAACAACATAAAAGGAGTGGAATTTCTAAAAAAAAGTTTCTTCTACCTTATTCACTCTTTGAAATCATTCGATTAATGTTTCGAATAAAAATTTTCTCGTACTACCATAGTTATAGGGGATGATTAGGTGATTAATTTTACGTTATTAACCCTGTACAATAAACGTATCTCATGTTTACAAAGTTTGCGACAAACAAAAAAGATTAAGGCACACCTCACCGACTTCAATGACATTGATAACAACAGTCAAGGTCAACGTCTTGAATAATTTTGTTTTCATATGTAACTGCCGCTTGGCCTTAGATTTCGAGATATTTGTAAAAAAGCTTTAGTTAAGTTTACGTTATAATTACACTTTATTCTGTCGCCTAATATATTTTTGTATAACCTAACCTAAATTTAATTTATTGATGACAATAATTGAAAAAAAAATTAATGAGTTATAGATCGCTGTGAGTTAGCCAGCAACGTTATTGTATTTTTAAACAATAATTGTATTTTTTACATCATGATTGAAATATTTCCAATTTCTACTAATAATAATACAGAGAGTAAACTTTAATATAAGTTGTAATTGTATTTTTTATTTATTACTCAAACCTGACTCAAAACTACACCAAACATTCCTACCCCAAATCTTAGAAATGCGATATAAGGGTGAGTCAAAATTCGTGGTGCAAAGGAAAAGAGAGTCAATACAGGTCAAAGTAAGATGAAAATCAAAAATAACAGAATTATATTAGAGGTTTCTTTTCCTTTTGGGAAAAACACATTGAAGATGAATTTGAAAATAAATTGTAGTAAGTGATACTAATGAATAAAACATTTCCATTTTAATGTAATTTAACTTATTTTTGAATGCTTTTTACTTTTATTTTTTTTTTTAATTCTTCAAATGCCAGGATTATCCTTCGTTTCAGTTGCTCAAGGCTTGTTACATTTCCGGAATAAACCCTTTAATAAATACTTTATTATATGCTATTAAATAGTTTTATCATATATGTTGTAATAAAAATTAAGGAGTCATAAGATTGAATTCATTAGCATCATTTGTTACATTCATTTCCAAATTTATTTTCAAGTACACTTTTCTCGAAAACGAATTCTCCAACGCAATTTTGTTGTTCTTAATTTTCGTCTGGATTTTGAGCCGTACGAATTTTAGCCCACCTGTATAGTATTGGAAATAATTTTGCGCGTATCTCTGAAATTGAAATCGAACGGCTGTTACATGTAGGAGTAAAATTATTCAGGGCGTTAACCTTGACAACATATCTGAAGGTGATTGAAATTGGTGTGGTAATCTTTTTATAAATAATTGTCAAAGTTAAAAATAATAAATACAAACACGCAACAGAAAAAATTCAGTTACTTTAAAAGGTAACACAGCACATACATACAAATGTGTAATTCGTTGTAGTTCGTTCATCGTAGAAATTTCATTGCGCGTTGAACATAACTGCGTCAATAAGCATATAAGTCAATTCAGGGACCTGCTGAGAAAATACGATGGAAAGAATAGCAACCACCACGCCCGTACGAGGATCCTATTAGTCATCGGTATTGTTTAGTTTCCTTTTCCAAGTCATTTATATCCAGTCGCACTGGCCTGGAAAAGAACTTCTCCGTTTGTGTATTTCGAAGGTCCACTTGACAGGAAACGCAGTTCCGTGAAACACGAGAAACTGTTAAATGCTGGTGCTAGGCTGTCTACGAAAACACATTGTACAGGGTGCTTTAAAAAAGGGGTTTTCCCATTTTGAAGACATACAGTACTGACTTAAATTAAGTAAATAATATTTAGTATGCGTTACAACATAAATTAACATTGTTAATTCTCTAGACAAGGGAAATTTTCTGTTTTAATATAACAAATAATTTTCTTGCTTAGAATCCATTGCATATATAGAGGTTGATTCACTTAAGGGAAGGTTTCAATGTAGGAGTGTAGAAAAAGATGATTTTTTAGAACAAACTATATAGGATAGTAATCTACAGGTTGCAGTACCTTATTGTATCTTTTAAAGATGTACAATGCATAATTTCTATTTTTTAATCCAAACATTGAGCCTGTCTGTGCCATTTTTAATAGATGTGTTCGAAAAGTTCTCTTTGATCAGTGAGACATCTAGCAACTCCACTATAATTTTGAAACAAAACAATACTTTTAAGCGTGTTAAGAGTGAATCCACAAAAGTAAAAATACTTGTTTTTAGCATTTTCTGTCACTTTAAAATTAAACATCACTTTTTTACCTACTTTTTTGTTTTTCTACTGCCCTTAAAAATTAGTAACTTTGGAAAAACTCGAGATATTATACAGTCACTTCCTGCAGAAAAGTATATTCTCCTATTTAAAGAAAAATTGATTTACATACATTCATCCATTAGTTCTTAAGATATTTGTCCCACCAGTTTGTAAAATGGTATTTCGAGAAAAACACGTTCGCAGTTTTATGTGATGAAAACTCCAACTGAAACAATGTTTTCCTCTATTTTGCAATTCCGGGTCCGTACATAAGTCTTTCCGTTTCTTCATAAAACTCATTTGGAGTGCTTATACTTTCTTTTCCGCTTATTCTTTATTGTTGGAATGACGTAGAAACTTGTTTCTCGGCGGCGGCAATCTCTTTGTATCCATATTCTTAGTCGATAATTTTGCTTGTGGAGCAGCAACAATTCCCAATGCATTCATTATTTGTAGTAGTGATAAATAACCATCGTTGAAAGTGTAAGTAGCTAAAAAGGCAGAAATTTCAATGGTTTCTATGTTACAATGTACTGTATACGTTTTGGAGTCAAAATTCATACATACAAAAATTAAAATTTTTAGTATTATTTTGTATATTTCTTAGAATACACCTTTCTATTAGATCACAGGACGCTTATTAATGGTAAATAAATAAATTTTGTCTCGCATTACACAATAAACAGTAGTTAAAATGAAGAGAGATGTGTTCTTATGTAGGAAAGCAAACGTATGGCAGTTGCCAGTGAAAAGCCTATAACTTTGATAAGTTTTAAAATTTCAAAATATTGTTTTAATTACTTATTCTTCACGCATTAAAGGAGTGAAAAATAAAAAACGGCGATTCTTTTAAAGTGCTAAACTAGAAGCTTTCCTTATCTCGGCGACCTGAAATTATTCGTAAACTGTTCGTTGTACGAAATAGTATGTGAAACAAAAGTTGCATGATTTTAAGAAGGATAAATGTTACAATAATTGTCTTTTTTGGAATTATTTATATCTCAAATTTTGAAGATCACTAATGTTTTTTTTTTAACAGAGTAGCCTTGCTTTCTTTATAGCAATTAAAAGAGCATTAAAATGTGAATAAATAAAAGTATTAATGTGTAGTATGTCTAAAATGAGCATTTATTGAGATATTTACGACAGAAATTCTATTCTGTTGAAATTGAATTTACGGATAAAAAAGAAACAAAAAAAGAAAAAAATAGAACACACAACAGCATATTTCTTTAGAAAGAATACTCTTATAATAGCTAACATATGCGAGTTCACATTCGGCGATAAGTTTCCCATAAAGGGTTCAACTATGACAGACTTGAACTCTGTTCGTTATAAATCTTTAGTTATTGCCTGGATTTCTCATTAACCGTGAAGAATTTTCATACGATATTACATTAAAAACTAGACAGTAGATAATTCATCACAATGATGCTTGGATATCGTAATACAATATTAAACGTGAATTAAGTACCCATATGTGACGTATTCATGCGATGTGAATCGTTATCTGCTTTCTTTTTTTTTTTTTTTTATAGATTCATACATTCGTGGAATCAGCTAAAATAACTAACTGCGACCAATCAATAAATGAAACTAAATTCAAGAATTATTGTTTCATTAATTAAATGAAACTAAATTCAAAAATTGTTATTTCATTAATGTGTTATTTTTACTTGTTGAATGTTGATAGAAATAGTCGAAGAATAACTACACTTTTTCTGAAATAATTTCTGATTATCAAATCAACTCTTACCATGGAAAACGCTATCAAGTCGCGATCAATGTATTTCTATTATGTACCGTATTTGGACGATTATTACGTGGAAAACATTTATTTTCCATCCTGTATACACATCTCGCGAAACAGTCACTCTATTGCAAACAATTTTTCCATGTCGCTCAATTTCTCGTTCTGCCAATTTTGATTGGTACCCAAGATCTAATTTGACGGTTCCAGATTCCTCTTTTTGTGGAACTATCTCGAAGGTGAAGTGTATGCGAATCATCCAACAACAATTTATTATTTAAAGTATAACATTTGTGCAGAAATAGTTGAAATTTCGACTGCTTTATAGGAGAGTGTCATATAAAAGCTCCGTAAAAGGAGCTCGAATTTCTGATTCAGCCCAAAGCGGTCATTTAAACGATATTATCTCCCACATCTAATTCATTATAATTTGTCATGATTCAATATATAAGTTTAAAAAAAAAACGATAATCCTGTTTTCTCATTTATGTTAGAAATTATAGTCAATAAAATTAGGAAAATCTTTATTTTGTGCACTCTGTAGATAATAAATGTTAATATAAATAATCGAATTTCATTGCAAAAAAGTGAAATTTTGTTTAAAATGATTGACCTGAAGATAGTTTTAATATTAACTATGAAATTTTCTATTTTTGTGTAGAATAATTGCTCTTTTCTGTAATACGTTACTGTACATAATCTAATTATATCATAGAAAACAGATTTCTGTGAAAAGAAAGTCGATGTGAAGATGTTCTTATTATTAAGTGTACAAATTAATAATTTTTTTCATAAATTTCTCTTTTATTTATAAAAAAATAAATTTATTTTATTCTAGGAAACAATCACCATCACTTCCTACCCATTTATCTTATCTATCGAGCGATATTCAAATCCCCTGTCCAAAAAAAGGGCTGGTTTTAAGTCAAGAAACTCAATAATAGCTTCTTCAACCTTTTCAACTGTTTTGAAATGAGTATCGATTGTGTGTCGCGAGCGTAGATGTCCGTGTGAGGGTGTCGGCTGTGTGGTTCCACTGAACAACACTCACGCACTACACTGTTACCCGCCAATTTAATATTGGGCAACTATTTCGAACGAATGGTAGAACACGATGTATCGAGTGTTCTACCGTCGAATACCCGTACGTTGGATTCGACTGAATGTGGAATCCGCCTCGAAAATGCGCGACGATGAGGTTGACCGAAGAAAGAGTTTTATATCGTCCCGAACGATGGACGATGACAAGAATAAGATAGCGAAACGTTAGAAATCCCGAACGATGGATTCTAACGATCGAACGTGTCTCGATTGCCTGTTAACGAACGTATGGACAGTCAACGAACGACTGTGTTATCTTTAATTCTCAATAAGACTATTCTCTCGAATGGTTAGAGAACAACTCTGTTAATGACGACTGGTTACGATTGCGTCTAACGTGCGAATAGCTAGTCAACGAACGACTGACTCCGAAGACTTCTACCGTACGAATCCTTTTCTTCAGCAGCTCGCTCGATCGCTGCTAAAGAGGGTGACACGCTGATTGGTAGCAACCGAAATGTTAATTATCAATCAGCATGCCTAACGGATATCGCGAACATCCTTCCAGTGCGCCCTTAGCGATCTTTTTCCTGGAAAAGTAGGGCGATACCTGCTCGGACGCGCGATGTGCCGAAGGTTTGGCAACGGTCTGGAATTTCCGCCAGGTCCGATCCAATGGTTCTTTACACGTTGAGAATCCATTGTCGAAATGACCGTTAGGAAACCGTTCGTTTTTATAACACGTCTTCAGCTAATGAGAACGAAAATTAACTTTACGCGACCGTTTTGTAAAGAAAACTAATTTCTTTCGGCGAGAAATTTACAATAATATGAACAATGAAATTCGTTGTCTCAAAAAAATAGCCTTTTCTTCGCGATCGTGTCATAAACCATGCCAAACAAAAGATCGACCGGCTTTCTGTTCCTTCGGACGGAACATCGATGAAATAACGTTGCAGTGACCGGAACAAGTGAAAATTAGAAGTGGCTAAGGCCGCGAAATATACTGTGTGAGGGAAAAGTTCCCTTCCAAAGGAATGTATCAGATCTTATGTCTTTTGCCACATATGATCATGCATTGTCGTGGAGCAATATCATCTACTTAATTTCACTGCCAGTAAACATTTCTATCTTACAATTAAATATATTAGGTTGTGTAATAAGTCTGTTCGCGTCGACGGTGGTTTTCGAGAAGTATGTATTGCGTTTAACTGTTGCTTGTTTTGACTGCAATATCTATGTGTATCAAACTACGTATGGTCTGGATGTGTCATATCTGTAATGTTAGTCAGTTATTTTTCGGTTGTGATCAAGTAAAGTGCGTGTTTGAAATAAATGAATAGAATATTAATTTTCCCCACTTAGTTCTTTTTTATTTTCGAAAGCAATAAAGTGCAGAGGAGATAAGAAAAAAAAATTTGTAATGCTTATGGTGATATTGCTATTAATAAACAGACCATTCAAAAATCAATCAGAAGGTTTAAAGATGGAAATTTTAATTTAAATGATCGAAAACGAAATGGCAGACCATCAACAATTAATGGGGATGAAATTGGGAATTTAATCAAACAAAATCTAAGATATACAACAAGAGAAATTGCCAACATATTTCATTTATCACATAAATCCGTTGCTTTACATTTAAGAAAACTTGGCATAACAAACAAGTATGACGTTTGGCTTCCGCACGGACTATTCGAGAAAAATTTAATAGGCCGTATTTCAATTTGTGATTCACTCTTAGCACTTTGACGGCCGTCTCTGTCATGCAAAAACTTACACATGCCGCTGGTATTTTCCACAAATTTTCAATTTTGCAAATATAGACTAAACAGCATGCTTAAAGACAAAACATCAAACAAAACAAAAAAAAAGAAACAGCTAGAATAAATGCGTCTTTGACTATCTTTGATTTTTAAATTTGTATTTTATTACTCATTATTTACACCAGAATCAATTTGTCGTTTGTCCATCTGGTTGTATGAATGAAATCACAAATACGTGATGCCGGCCGAAAAACGATGGTTGAACGAAATCACGCAAACGTGACAGCGGCCGTCAAAGTGTTAAAGCGGCACAAAGATTGACCATTTTTTAATCAACTAGTTAATGGTGATGAAAATGGGTTATTTTCGATAATGTGGTAAGGGCAAAAACATTGTTATAAAGTAGGCAAAACATTATTAACACGTTGACTGCCACGCCAAAATTACATGTTTTGCTCAGGACGCCACGAAAGTATTTTTATTATTCTAAGCATATAATGGCAAAATTAAATATATTTATATAAGACAACATTCTTATCCATGGGGCGTTTATCTTGCTGGTGGTCATGGGTGACCACCGTGGCGCCGTGGTGCGCTCGATGTCACATGATAATTATTTTGGAATATTTATTTACGTTATGGCTGTTTGCGACGCTTGTAAAATATACATATTCGAAGAAAATTACGACATAAGATGCAAAAACAGTAAGGGTCAGCATACCTGATGCGAAAAATTTGCAAAGAATGTTATCAAAAAGATTTTGCAAGTTTTGGAACAAAGATTGCTAAAAATCGGACCAAAAAGGTTACTACATACTGCCCAGATTGTATTGAGCAGCTGAATTTATGTTTGAAATGCTTCAATACAATACACAGGTAGATTGAAGATTTGATAAAAATTAATCTTTCATTTTTGATCATCTAATAATAATTTTTAATTGTTGAATAGTACACATTTTATTTCAAAGTATTCTCTAATCAGCGATGATGTTCAAAATTCATTAACTGTCAATGTTAATTCAACTTTTACAATTATAAGCATTTGAAGTACTTCGCTCACCGATGACCACCGTGGCGCTACAAGAGAAATAATCTGCAGTCACATATCACCACCGTGAATGACGGCGGTCAACGTGTTAACCACCGCCAAAACTGAATTACACACTAAAAAGTGTTACTGTCAATCTGGTGGGATTATAAAGGCACACTTTATTACGAGCTGTTACTATCGAACCAGACCACTGATAGTGACAAATATTGTTCACAATTGGATAGATTAAAAGCAGCTATACAATAGAAACGGCTGTCATTCTCATCTCGAAGAAATGTTGTTTTATATCATGATAATGCACAATCGCATACATTTTGCACGACACGACAAAAATTATTTCACTTTGATTGGGACGTGTTACCCCTGTTGCATCGTCGGTTTGAACAAATGATATGCTCAGCTTCCCCAAACGCTTGGTTGTCGCTGGTGCGATATTTCGCAGAGTCCCTTTCGTCTTATAGAGTGTATGTTTAGTTGTTGAAGCTTGTTTGAATATTGTTTTTAGTATCTCTTTGGTCTTTACTTTCACTCTCTTTATACAAATTTTCGTAGCTCGATTTTCCGATTTGGACGAATCAGAACCGTCCCTGCCCCTTGAACAGTCCTCCATGGGCCAAACGCAAGCCGCCACCCTGGAAATTCCTAGTTGGCAGGGTGGTGGAATGTCGTTGTAGCGGGGGTTAGGTTAGGTTAGACCAGACCCAAGGGGTGAGCAGTCCTAACGGGACTCTTGGTATGTGTGTTAATGACTTTACGATACGTTAATTGCTATTGAGGGCGACCGGGTACCAGAAAGGCATATGGGGCGCAGAAACGCAAAGTTTCCGCGGTCATAAACTCTTTCTGGAACTTGACCTCGGCTTACAATGAAAGGAATTTAACAAAAGGTTAGAAAGTCAAACATCCTCAAAAATAGCATAAATGAATCGCCCGTATCATAAAGTCGTAAATAATAAAGGTATAAATAAGTTATCCAAAAGATGGCAAAAGGTCATTGAACAAAATTGCAAATATATCATTAATTAGGTAAGTTCCATAAAAAAATTGGCAGTACTTCATTTTTTTCCAAGAAACGCGAACGGACTTGTTACACAACCTAATACATTAGTTATTCTCGATCTTGGTTAACCTGTTAATTGTGGATGAGGAGTTAACTCGTCATTGATTCAATAATACTTCGAACACCAACAGTTTATTATTAATAAATTACTTATTTTGCAATTGCACTGTTATGCTTGTACTAAATATAAAATACACCACATTCACATTTGCAAAAAACCAAAATAACATAATTACTTATCATTCTTGCTCATTTTTAACCCTTAACCCTTATCAGGCGTATGTCACCTCTCGCGTGAGATTACACTTTTTACCATAGCAGACATTTGTTCCTCTATTACGTGACATACGAAACTTTACTGCATCGGACATTTGTCACGTGGAAAACGTTTAAAAAAATATCATAGATTGACAAAATGTAAATAAATAGAAAATCTTAAGTTGCAATTGAAAATGTTGAAATACATGATTTAGCGCAACAAAATGTCTTTTCATTTTAACACTTTACCGACCGGGAGCCTATTAATCAGCTTTTTGCTGCCAACGTTTGTCGACATAGGGAGCTTATTAATCGGTTTCTTACTGCCACAAATTAATGAATTACCCTATAATAAAAGAAAGTAAACGATATATAGTAAGCCCTCTCACTAGTTTTGATTGAAAATTTTCAGAACTGTAAGAATAAGCGCGATAGCAAAAACCGAGCCAGTATTGAATAGAATGAGCCGGTCGGTAAAGTGTTACGAATGTAAACTCTCTACGGATATGTTGACTTCCTTGTCTTTGTATTTAATTTTGAAAACGTGGTCTGTTACTCGTTCCAAAACCTCAAATGGACCTTCGTAAGGCGCTTCAAGAGATTTTCTTGCTGCGCAACTCGAACAAAGCATATGTACAAGAATGTAATGACTTATGAATAAATGGTTTAGGTTTTCCGTGGTGTGTAGTTGGACTGGGTTTGATCTGCCTTATCTGCTGCCGGAATTTCTCTATAAAAATGTGTGGGTCGCTTTCTTCCCCTGTGTCAATGAAAAATTATCCCGGCAACTTGATTGGAGCGCCATACAACATTTCAGCAGCGGATGCTTTTAGATCTTCCTTATAACTGGCTCGGAGCCCCAGCAACACTGTCGGCAGGATTTCAACCCAATTTTTGATTTGATGGCACATTATTGCAGCTTTTAATGATTTGTGCCACCTCTCAATCATTCCATTTGATTGAGGGTGGTATGCTGTGGTTCGGATTTTGTTGCAACCAATTAATTTGCTTAATGCTTGGAAAATTTGGGACTCGAACTGTGTGCCTTGATCTGTGGTAATTGTTGCTGGTGCTCCGAACCTTGTAACCCAATTTGTATATATGGCTGTTGCAACCGTGTCTGCTGAGCAATCCGCGAGCGGCACTGCCTCAGACCACCTGGAGAATCTGTCTACAATGATTAAACAATATCTACAGTTGTTATTTATAGGTAACGGTCCTACTATATCTATGTGGATGTGTTCAAATCTGCCTTTAGGCACCTCGATTTTGTTAGGTACTGGCCTGCTGTGACGATGAATCTTACTTTTTTGGCAAGGGATACAGGTGCGGGACCACTCGGCTATGTCTCGGTTCATTAATGGCCAAACAAAACTTTTTCCTATCAACTTCCTAGTTGTTCTTCCACTAGGATATGACAGGCTGTGTACATTATTGAATATTCTTTTCCTTAAATCCTTTGGTATGTAAGGTCTAATATTATCTTTGATTATGTCTCCATACAGGTATTTATCTGTACTTTCCAAAAATATCTTTTGGAAGTTCCACCTGTTGGAATTTTCTGATAAAATTTTTGTCAGCTCTTCGTCTTTGGCTTGTGCCTGCATTAACTCCTCTGTTGAGATAATGACAGGCATTTCTATAGCCTGCAGTCTGGAGAAAGCATCGGCTACTACATTATCCGCACCGTCTACGTGGACAATTTTGGTGGTGAATTGACCGATGTAATCCAGCTGCCTGGCTTGCCGCGGGCTGGCTTTGTCGGCTTTTTGCAGAAATGCGTACACCAACGGTTTATGGTCCGTTAGTATACGCAATTCTCTGCCCTCCACAAAATGTCTGAAAAATCTGAGACTCTTGTAGATGGCTAAAAGCTCTCTGTCGTACACGCTGTAGTTCAATTGGGCCTTTTCTAATTTTCTCGAGAAAAACCCGAGCGGTTCCCATGCACCATCTACCAATTGCTCTAAAGCTGCCCCGATAGCCACATCTGATGCATCTGTGCGTAAGGCTAACGGTGCGCTTCCTCTTGGATGGTGTAATAGTGTAGTGGTGGCTACTTGCCTTTTAGTTTCTTCGAATGCCTTTTCAGATTCATCGTCCCAGCAAACCAGTCTCTTATCTTTCTTTTTTGCTCCTTTTAGGAACTTGTGTAGAGGTGCCAACCAATCCGCTGCTCGTCGTAAAAATCTTCGGTAGAATCCAACTACACCTAGAAAACGGCGTAATTCGTTAATGGTTTTTGGTTTTGGGTAATTTTGAATTGCCTTTACCCGTTCTTCCAACTAAGGGGCGATCCCCTTACTGTTTACCTCGTAACCTAAATATTCTACGGAGGTTTTTGCGAAAATACACTTAGCTACGTTCATGTTTAAATTATTTTCCTTAAGTCTACTAAATAAAATCCGCAAGTGTTCTTCATGCGATTCCATATCCGGGGATGCCACCATGATGTCGTCAACGTAGCAGTGACAATAGTTTAAATCCCGGAGTATGGAATCCATGCGCCTCTGAAAGGTCTGTGCGGCGTTGCATAGGCCGAACGGCATGACCGTAAATTCATACAACCCAAATGGCGTAATGACTGCGGTTTTCGGTATGTCTTCTGGAGCCACCGAAATATGGTGGTACGCCTTTGCCAGATCAATTGTTGAAAATACCGAACATTTATTAAATTGGTGTGCCACATCATGAATGTGTGGCAACGGGTATTTGTCTGGTACTGTCACGCCATTCAACCTGCACGGTCTCCAATCGCCTGATTTTTTTGGAACCATATGTAGGGGGCTGGCCCACTGACTTTTGGACGGGCGGCAAATTCCATCTTTGAGCATTTGCTCAAACTCCACCCGCGCCACTTTGTACTTTTCGGGAGGGAGTCGTCTTGCTCTCTCTGCGATCGGGGGGCCCCTTGTTTCTATATGGTGAAATACATCGTGCTTGATGTTGTTCCTGGAGGTCGGTCTTGTGATATCTATGTATTCTTTCAGTAAGTTGTTGAACGTGTCATTCCGGTCTATTGTCGAAACGGTTGGTTCGTCATCCTTTTGCTATTGTACTGTTTCTGGATATTCCTGTACTCCCATCTAACAATTTTTTACTTCTTAGGTCGACTAACAAGTTGTAAGAATGGAGGAAATCCGCTCCTATTATGAGTTTGGCGACATCTGCCAAGACAAAACGCCAGGAAAAATCTCGGCGTAATCCTAAATTTACTGCTAATAGTTTTTCTCCGTATATACTTATTACTGCACCGTTCGCGGCATACAATTTAAAAGTGTCGGCTTCTTGTCTCCTACCCCCAAACGCCCGAGGAACGACCGATACGTCCGCGACTATATCTATTAAAAACTGGACTCGAGTCGTTGGGTCCATAATTATGAGGCGGTATTTCTTCGGGCTGTCTCCCAGTGCCTCAAGCTGGAGGGCCGCTTCTAGTTTTCCGGACGCCTCTTGTCCGGTCCGGTCCACGTGCATGGTTTCCGGCATTTCCACGAATCTTCCCCGAATCTGCCGTGATAATAGCAGTGTCCGCCGTCCCGTGATGTCTCTTTTGACCGCGAACCGCTTCTCCGCCTGAAATACCTTCTTTTGCTGCTACTTCGGTTGCGTCTCGTTAGGCGTGTCTCTAGTCGGTCTAACCGTTGGATAATGGCTGCCACGTCGCCATCTTGAAATTTTGAAATGGCGTCCTTCCTCGATGTCCTCTGGGTAGCGTCAGAAATGGCGGCCACTTCCGCCACCTCTGAACATTCCGTCACTTTGTCGGCGAGTTTCGCCAATCTACTTAGATCGGCGTCTTCCACAATAGCCAACACTTCTTGAGCCCTTGTGGGTAATCTTTGGATCCATAGTGTTCGAAGTGCGCTTTCGCCTATGTTCCCTCCAGCTAGCTGGGACATTTCTCTCAATAGTTGAGAGGACTTCTTATTGCCAAGCTCAATATCGGTGAGCAACCTCCTTAAATTAGCCTCATCCGATTTTGCAAGCCGTTCTATCAAGGCTTGCTTGATGTGATGGTAGGTGGATCTATCTTCGCGGGCTTCTATTACGTTGAGGATAATTTTCATAGTCGCCAAGTCCAGACTTCTAACGACTGCTGAATTTTTGACCGCGACTGCTTTTACGTTGTAAGCCACGAATTCTCTCTCCAGCATGGTAAACCAGAGTCGCGGTTCCTCTTTCCAAAAAGCAGGAAGCTTTACATTCCTGAACTCGTGCGCCTGGATTTCCAGTTTGGCGTCCATTGTGGCGGCGTCTTCTTTTCTAGCGTCCTTCGATGTGACGTCGTTGGGCATCTTTCTTTTTCTTATTTTTTTTCTCCTTCTTCGTTGAGAAAAAAAGAAAAGGAATTTGATTCCTCCGAAATGGGTTTCGGCATCAATGTAGTGGTTTTAAATGTTTATTTCCCCGGAGGAATAATAAGAAGGACACTCTCTTTTACTTTTTATGCTTGGCTTTATTATGCACTTCGTTATACTCACTAATCTCGAGGAGAACTGGCGCGTCCTTTCTTTATTCGTTTTAGCGCCTCTTAAGAAATAGGGTTACCAACTACTTAACATAGTGACTAGTTACTAGTAGTTACTTAGCCTACTTAACCTAGCTAATACTAGATAGTGTGTCGAGCGCTAACAACGCCGATCGCTAGTCCCTACACCAGTGTAGCGGTGTTGTAGGAAGAGACGCTTAGTCGCTAGGGACGCTAACACAATTTTCTTAGTAGTATACTTCCTTCATTCACAGCTAAACGCGTTGAACTGGACACACACAAGAACGTCGCTTTGGTTGTTGATCTATATATAGGCATTTGGTCTTAAACTATGTCTTAACCTATTGCGTTCTTACTTAATTTATCTTAATCTAATATTGCCAACTTATACGCTAGTAATTATTTCTAGGGATTTTATTTCTTGTCTGGTGGAGTGTCGCTACACCAGAACAGTCGGTTCGGATACGGTTCGATACGCAAAAACGACTCTCAGCGCTGCTCGGCGTTGAATTCGAACAAGTCGTATCCGGTCCACTCTTTGTGAGCGCAGACGCCCAGAGCTTAGCTCCGTAAAGCAACACTGACCGAACTGACGACATCAATAACCGGCGCTTGCTTGCTGTTGGCCCGGTGGTATTGGCCATAAGTCTATTCAAGGTTGTAACGCCCTTTTTGGCTTTTTCCGCTGTAAGCTGGATGTGCTCGCCAAAGTTCAGTTTTGTGTCTACTAACACACCAAGGTACCTTGCAGAGTTCTTTGTTTCTATGGTGATGTCATCGACCCGCGTGGGAAGGATGGTGTTGATTCTTCTTTTGGTGAGGGCTACGATCTCTGTCTTATTCAAGGCAAGCGAAAGACCGTGGCCCTCCATCCACGCATTGACTCGCAAGATCGTTCTGTTTAAGTTCCGTTGAGCCTGCTCGACAGTCCGCGCTACCACGAGGGCAGCTACGTCGTTCGCGTACCCAATCAGAACTGTTTCCTCCGGCATTTCGAGTCTCAGCAGACTGTCGTAGAAAGCATTTCACAGGTTTGGTCCGAGAACCGAGCCCTGTAGTGCTGCAGCTGTTACTTAGATTTCTTTAACGTCTTCGATTGTATTATAGACCAACCTGCGGTCTCTCAGGTATGAGTCTACCGTTCGCAGGAGGTAGCGAGGGACCCGGAACGCTTGCTCTAGTGCCGTCAGCATATCGCTCCATTTAGCCGAATTGAAGGCGTTCCTCACATCCAGGATGACTAGAAGAACTACTCGGCGCGAGTGGTAGTTATGGTCTTCCGCTCTACGGACCGCCTCAATCACTTGGACGGCGTCCACCGTTGAGCGCCCAGCTCGAAACACGTACTACCTTGGAGACAGGTCCACTACAGCCCTCATTGCAGACTGGATTCTCGCCCTGAACAGCTTCTCCAGCATCGGTTGGTCCAGGTCTCCTTTATCCTTGCTGATAAGAACAAGCCTTGCCACCTTTCAGCTTGAGCTGAAAACTCCGGCCTTCAGGCAAGCATTGTACATGTCCATCAACAGATCGGGTCTGAAACGCTGGACTTCTTTTAGGTTCTCGGCCGGAATGCCATCGGGTCCGGAGACCTTCCGGTTCTCCATTGTGGTCGTTGCACACCGCAGTTCTTCATCCGAGAAGAGGGGAATGTCCTCAACGCGATCCCAAGCAGAGCTGACCCGTACCGTTGGGGGGGGGGGGAGTACTTCCATGACACGATCCATTGCTGGTACGTCCAGGATGCAGGTGGACTTTAGAGCCCCTAGCTTCTGTGTCACAAGTTTGTAACCCAATCCCCAAGGATTTGTATCGACGTTATACACCAATTTTCTCCAGCAGCGAGCCTTGCTCCGGTTGATCTCGCGGCGAAGATCCCTTCTCACAGCACGGTGTTCCGCTGATTTGAGTTCTGCTTCCTCTCACCCACGCACACGCCGCGCGATTCGGCACAGCCTCAGACAGTGTCTACGCAAGTCTGCAATTTCCAGAGTCCACCAATACACCTGTCGCTTTCCGTTCCGAGGAGCGTTCCTTAACATTGAGGCATCGCAGACGTTCGCGATTGTACTCATAGTGGAAGCTACAACACGCTCCACAGTAGCCTCATCAGCCAAATTCGGTTCCCCGGCCACTTCAGCTCGTCCCAGCACCTTAACGAATTTCTCGACTTTCATCCTTCTAACGTTCCACCGGAGCGGAGCCTGTCAGGTTTCGGTCTGTCGGTTTGGCACTCCATGAACTTCGAAGAAAATGTATTGGTGGTCACTACCCGAGTAGTCCTCCAATACCCTCCAATCTTGGATACTCGGTGCCAGGGTTTCCGACGCAAAGCTCACGTTCGGAATAGTTTCAGCGTACCCAGGGCGGCGGAAGGTGGTCACCGCGCCGACGTTCAGGACGAGCAGTCCCGTCCTAGCCGCCATTTTGAGAAGAAGTTTTCCTCAAGTATTCGTCTGATTCATGCCCCATTCGCAAGCCCTCGCGTTGAAGTCCCCAGTAACGAGAATCTTTCCTGGAGTGCTCCGCAGCCGATCTTCAAGCTCGATCAGCTTGTCGCGGAAATCTTGTAACGCCTTGTTCGGGGTCAGACAGCAAGAGAAGTACGTTACCTCTTTGCACCTGATCTAGTCGTAGCCACCCCCGCTCCCGTGATTGATGACGCCGACTCTTCCCAGTTCTGTGATCCAGATCGCCGCTGCGCCAAGGAGATCAGAGAACCACAAGGGCGACCTTCTTTTCCGGTACTGCTTGCTGATCGAAAGAAGATCAGCGCTCATCTCCGGCGACAGCTGGACGAGCAAATTCTCAGCTGCTGGGCTGCGGCGACTGTTCGCCTGCAAGACTCTGGTCATTTTGCAAGCACATTCATCTTCTTCAGTGCCTCACGGAAACTGCGACACCCGCCCGAACCTAAGGCGTGTTTGAGGTAATTTTCTCCCACACCCTTGGTGCGCAGACGACGCAGCTCCCCTGGTTCCGGCAATCTTGCTTATTATGCCCAATCTGGTCGTAACGGGAAGCATTTGTCCGTATTTTCTGGACCTCCGCAAGATGTTGCAGTGCGGCCAAAATCTAGGCACCTAAAACATCTCTCTACGGTCTTTTGCCGCCTGATCCTACAGCTGACCCAGCCGATGCGGAGCCTTGTCAAGTCAACGAGTCCCAGCGCTAGAGGCTCGCTCATTTCGACGATAGCAATCCTCAGGCCCCGAGAATTCTCGCGCGTAAGCCCCACCCGGCAGTTGTCACCGAGGTCTGGCAGCACCTTGTGAAAAGCCGCTTCAACCTCCGCCTTCTTAGTTAGGCCATGAAGGTCCCTTACCTACGGGGTGGCCCTATGTTCTAGGGACACTACCGCCGCCTTATTTCCCAGAACGTTCTTGATCGCCTCACAGAGCTTGTCCTTTAACTCTATTTTAGGCGTCAGTTCAAGCAGGACTGAGTCTGCTCATGTCTTCCTTACTGCCATAACAAATGCCTGGCATTCGTCTGGCTTGACACCTCATAGGACCTCTGACCAGACTTCCGAAAAGGAGTGTCCTGCAGCTGGTCGGATGACCACCGCCTCCCTCCTTGTCTTCTGCTTGGGGGGCTTTCCGTTTTCGTTTTTCTCCCTCCTGCTCTTCTGGGCCTTACCAGTACCATTCTTGTGGTTCTAGTTCAGTTGTTGCTGCAACGTCTGCTACTCCTTTTTCTTACGCTTCCATTGCCTTTTTTCCCACCACCTCGGTCCAGCTCTCTCCACGGTGCTCCTTGTCGCCGTCGGAGTCCTGGCTCGAGTGGACCGCCGTCCCACTTGCTGCTGAAGGAGGAGGAGCTTGATATGATGCCTTGTTGCTCCTACCCCTTTTGCGAGGGCTTCGGGCGTACTCGTCTCCCCTCTTTTTCTTCTCCTTTGCAGCTTGAGTAAGAAAGCAGCGTCTCTATGGCTTACGTTGCCACTACCTCAGCCACTTCTTCCTCCGCTCGTTTCAGTTCTAATTCAGCCCTCTTCCAGTCTAGCCTGGAGTTTAGAGCAATCTCAAGAGCCTTCTCGAGCTCGTTTATCCCCGACTTCTATGGAGATATTCTTTTGCCTAGAGAGTACCAATTTTATTCAGTCCAGTACTCCCTGACACCGAACCTGATGGTTCAGGTTTTTGCGCCAGCAGATCTTGTCCAAACCGGGGAGATAGCTCCTCCTGACTGGTGGTGACCTCATGACTTTAGAGGACCTCTGCATTGCCGAAGCCCCCCAACGCTGTGGCCGATATGGCCAAAGATGCTGTTCTCTTCACTTGCAGCATTTAATGTCCCTGGAGCCAAGTGGTCCACCCTCGAGACACTGCGGTCGCAAAATTACGATGACCCGGGTTCCGCTTTCGTACGCCCCTCGTCCGCCGGTACTGGGGATCCCAGCCCCTGCACCGTAAACTTCTTCCTTTCTAAACCAGCCATGATTGGTTTTCTGTTCTGGGTTCCTTCCCATAGCCGTTGGCAAGACCCAGGGCAAGGTTGGGATATTTGGAGAGGAAGAGTAGTATATAAAATATAATATATAATATAAAATAGTAATAGTTTTTTTTTTTTTATAAGGGAAACTACTGAACAACCTTCCGGTGTTGAAGATCTCCGGGACGGAACACGTGTCCCCGGGTGTGTGGAATTCCTACCCACTAAAAAACAGCAAACCCTATATGCGACTCGATTCTCGATCCCCCCCCCCCCCGCCGGAATTGTTTATCACATAACCTCGGGAGGGAGTCGTCACTATGCGCATCTTGTGCACGGTGCCTTTTTTTCTGCTCTCATAACAAGAGGCGGCCCCTGAGGAGCAACATTAGCTTACCGGCAGAACCCTCTAGACCGGAACTAGAGGACTCCACCGGTTCTCCTCCTTCTTCTTCTTCTCCTGGAGCAGCCGTCGCACGTAGTTCGCTACAGCGCTCCATTTCTCCGTACTCTCCAACATCACCCCCACTATGTTGTCGGGGGTGAGCGGGCCAACCTCCTGTCGGAGGGCGTCACGCTCGGCACTCCAGCGCGAGCAACCGAAGAGGGTGTGCTCGGCCCCGTCCTCTGCATCGTGGCAGCCATACCCACATAATGGCGAGGCAGCCTTAGCCATCTTGAACCTCCTTACCCATCGAGGTAGCCTTACCCATCTTACCCATCACACCTCCGTTCCGTACAGCAGTACAGTTTCTGCGGATGTCATGAGCAGCCTCCGCTTTGCCGACTTTGGTCCTCCTACGTTAGTCATAAGGCGGAAGAGGGACGACACGGTGGCCGCCTCTCTGTCAGCCACCCGTCTTATTTGTACACATAAGGTCCTCTTGGTGTCAAGCATGACCCCCAGGTACTTAATGGCGGCTTTGGCTAAAATATTGTGGATCTCCACCTTAAAAGGAATTTCGGAGGGGGTCCTTTGCCTTGACAGAACAATGATTTCAGTCTTCTCGGTCGCCAACCGAAGACCCGTGCCTCCACCTACTTCTCGACACGCCTCATGACTTGGTTGAGGCCATACTGTGCGCGGTCCGTATTGCAGGCGACAATAACCCACCAGGAGCGCCTCGATGGAGAACTCGATCCGCAAGATGGCGACGTAGAACGCGTTCCAGAGGTCCGGTCCCAATATGGACTCGTGGACCACTCCCGCGGAGACTTTTCTCCTGCGTCCTCTCAGCCGTGTCGTAAACCAGGACACGGTCCGAGAGATGATCTTCCATTATATGGAGGAGATAGTCCAGCACCTGGAAAGTATTCTCCAGGGCTGTAAGTATCTGCGCCCAACTCACTGAGTTAAATGCGTTCCTGACGTCCAGTGTGGCAACGAGGACGACATACCAGCTGTGTCGGTTGCCACTCTCCGCCTTATCGGCAGCCTCAGTTATCATCCGTAAGGCGTCGACGGTAGACCTTCCGCGTCTAAATCCAAACTATCGATCCGATAGATCACCCGCGGCCTGAAATGCAATCAGGAGGCGGGGCCTGACCATCTTCTCGAGCAGCTTCCCGGCCGTGTCCAGCATACAGATTGGTCTGTAGGCCGCGAGCCAGGTATCCATATGCCAGGCACCTGAAGCATCGTGTGACCGTCGTCCTCCTTATTCTGCCACGGTCCGACAGTTTGGCCGCGGCCCGCTCCTCGAGCTCTACGGTCGCCATCTTTTGGCCCCGGACATTCTCCTTGATCACATGGACCCTCATGTCTCCGACGGAGTCACTCAGTTCTGCTTTGAGGGCCTCTTCCACCTAGCCAACAGTCGTGAGGCAATCGAGGTCCCTCAACTCAATCATCTCCTTAAGCTCCATCCGTCGGACGAATTCCGTCTTTCCCAGGGCCTCTTTCACGGCCTTGCTGAACGAGGTCTTTTGCTCGGGCTTTGCTGTACCCGCGAGCTCGAGGAGCACCTCTTCACCTTGTGTTTGCCGGATTGTCTTTATTTCTACCCCAGCCTCCTCCGGCTTCACCTGGGCGCGCAGCTTCTCCAGGACGTCGGCGTAGCTGGATCCCTCAGCTGGTCTAACCGCAACGGCTGCTGTGCGCCGCTTACGCCGTGGCTTCTTCTTCCTCTTCTTTTTGATAGCCTCCTTAGACGGGACTTTAGGAGCAAGCTCAACTCCTTCGGGCTAAGCACAACGGCAGCGTGCGATTGCGGGGCGGAAGAAACATTCAGCCGCGTAATATACGACTGCCCGTACAGAGAAGCACACAGGGTGAAACTGATAGCGGCGCTTGAGAGAACAAGGATCTGCCTGGCCAACGCCCAAAGCGTACCTAGTCAGCAGAAACACGTTTAGGCACTTTAGAACCTTCGCCAAAGCGGTGCTACAGGCCAAAAAAGAAAGGAACGCGCAGGAAAAGGAAAGCACACAGGATACAGCAACGCCAACCGTGGAAGAAGAAAGAAGATAGAGGAACAAAGAAGAGGAACGAAGCAACTAAGTAAGAAGAGAGAAGAGGAAACAAAACTGGAAGAGGAAGTTTAGTGGAAGTGAAAGTGAAAGTCTTAAGTGAATATAAAATAATAAAAAGTGGAAATGTAAGTGAAGGTAAAGTGAACGAGAAAGTTAAAAGGCAATAAAACAAAAGATAAAATAGAAGTGATGTACAGTAGGATAGAGTGAAAGAGTGAGTGAAAAGGTGTGTGCATGCATGCGGGTGTCAGAGAGAGAGGAGTGGGGTAAAGGGAGAGAGAAAGAGAGTGAGAGAGAGGGAGACAATTAAAGAGAGGGAAAGTGATAAAAAGGGGCGAAAGTGTGAGGGGGGGGGGAAGTGAGAGGCACGGGTAAGAGGGAGACAGAGGCAGAGTTAAGCAAAAGTGAGAAACCTAGATAAGCGTTGGAGGATGGAAGTGAAAATTGAAGTGCAATATGAGGGTGAAAGGAAAGATTACAAGAGAAAATGGGGCTGGGGTAAATGAGCGAAAGTGGGGAGACGAGAGAGTACGGGAAGGGTGTGGGGGATGAGTGAAAGGCAGGATTGAAGATCGTCGAAAGTGTAGGTGAGTTAAGTGCATACGCACCGGGACACGAAGTACGAGGAGCAGCGGCCATTAGGAAGTTCACATAACATAACATCTGTTCGCGAAGTCGATATAGAGCAACAGCTCGAGGTACTGCAAGGTCAATCGATGATCGAGCCATACAGACATCTCCTCAGACGGAGCTGGGTTCGCCGGTTTTGTAGCGACGACGTTTGTCATGCGCGGGGCGGTATCGGCCCTCGCCGCCTTAGGTTTTCGCCTGGCCACGACGTTCTATACCTCCTCTTCGTCCCTCAGCCGTTTTTCAGCCGGAGAAGGTTGGGACGCCGGACTCGTCCTCTTCTCGCGCGTGCGTTTCCGCGCGCAAGACTCTGATGGCGCCTGGGAGGGTTGGACCGCCTCCATGGCGTCAGCCAGCTCCAACAGCCGCGGGAGGCCATTTTTGATGGATAGACGCACAATTCCTTGGCGTCCAGCGCAGAGGACCTCACTTCAGATCGCGAAAGACTCCGCGCCAAACTTCTGCGCGGCTTAAACGCCTGCTCCTCATCGATTATATCGGCGAGTTCTGCGGCCTGCCGTGACCGCAAGATTTTCTCTCCTCCAATGTTTTGTTGGGTGTTATGCGCCATATTGTATTTAATCTTCAAATAACGACGGTTCGTCCATCATGGGAGCCCCACCGCAATGGGGCTACTATGCCCGGTTAAAAACCCTAATTATGGGTGTCGAAGCCATGAAGCAGCTTGTCAGGAGGCCACCCCTATCGACACCAAGTGACTCTACTAAAAAAATGTTACGGGATAGGCCCGCGCCGTAAATGATGCTAAAGGTTTAACGTCACCCCTATCGAAGGAACTCACCGGTACCCGACCCGGATGTTGTCCCAACCTTAGGATAGACGATGTAATGGCTTACCCCCATTGCACAGGGTATGAGGAAATACTGACCAGGTAATCCTCCTTTCCTGCGCCCGATGACACGGCTTCAATCCTTGTATTAGCTCCATACAGCGAAGACATCAGTGGTTCTCCCACGTTTAACCTGTGCTTTCACAAGAGGTTTGCCAAACCCGTGGGCTGATCTTACGTTTACCCTTATTACTCGCACAGAGGTCAAGTACAAACTTCCTGTTCCGCCACGGTCGGGAGGCTACTACTCCCCCCTTGGCTAGTCTGCAAGAAATATCCACCGCGCACTGACCACAGCCCATTCACACACACATTCATCCACACATTCACACGCGAGCAGGTCTTAGTTTTAGTAAAATAGTATGTGTGAATAAAGATTTTCAAATGTGTGTTAATACTTTTGTTCAGGTGTAAGGTGGTTTTAAAACACATTTTTATTAGTTGTACGTTCCCTATTTTATTAATTTTGTTGTGTTTTTGTATATAGACAAGTAAGTCATTCTAAATAAAGATCGAGTCAAAAAACAATTGGTATTAATAATTTCTTCAGTAGTTACAAATGTTTGTATATGGAATCCCATACTGTGTCAATACTTATGTTCACCACTGTATACGTGACATTTCTATGGAACGGAATATTCGCGTTATACGACCCTCCTCTAACGGACAATCCTACCACAGATGAGTTACAGGAGAGGCCTACATATTATCTCATGAGACTTCCTCTTTCTCAAAATATTGATAGCTTGAAAAAATTAAAGATTTTGTAGTCTTATAGTTTAGGAATTATGTGCAATCCAACCATCAAAGCTTAATCACCTTAATGATTTAACCATTATCTATCATTTATTTTTAATTTAAAACCATAGGTTAACTTGATTTTCAATTGTTACAAACTTAAAATTTAATATAAATAGAGAAACTACATAGTATTAATTATTTCGTGATACTGCAATAAACAAACGTTGATTAAACATTTTACTCTCATAAAAGATGATTTAACATACTTTTTTAGTAAAATGCAGCTACTACAGAACAGGTTAAATCAAATGATTTCTGCAGTTTAGTAATAGCAAATTTGCAATATTAACATAAAAAAATTTTTTGTTTAAACTACTGTTATTACAAAGGATAGCCAATTGAGATCATTTATATAAATGAGTATAAATTATTCACCAACTATTAAATCTTAAAAAATATAAATTTTGAGGTTTTAGAATAAATTCGGAGACTTTCTGTGCTGTGTTATATAATAGTTTAGGAGGTTATAACAATTTGTAATAATTATTGAATAAATTACGAATTAAAAATAATTTTCCAAAATTCTGTCGCTCTAAGAACGTCGACGCGTCACCCAGTAGTAGACCATAAGTACTATGCGACGGGTGCAAACCACAAGTTGATTTCTGGAATTTAGTAATAGCATCTCTACACTAAATGGCGCCACACATGCAACCGATGTAGCGACATCTACATCCGCCCGCGAATCGGGAAAACGAGTTAGTTTTCGGGAAGCAGAAAAATGAGAGATTTGCGCTAGAGGAAACTCCAGCGCCCTCTTTTTATGTAGTTTTTGTTTTAGGCGAAATATCCGGAAAGAGTTAGTCGATCGGCGTCCTTCCGAGGGTACAAGAGTAAAAGAGCAAAAGATTCCAAATTATTGTCGCGTACACATATTTGTTAAGTTTTATTACAATAAAAAAGTATGCCAAAGAAAATATAGTTTGTACATATATATATATAATTACCGTCGCAGTCCGCTTCATTCTCCCTTCAAATAGGTCGGTAAAATAGAACACGTTTGGTAGCCAAAACGCTACATCGATGTAGCATCGTAGCTACCAGTTGCGTTCTACCTTATCAACGCGGAACAGAACCAGAATGATAACAAGTCTATAAGCTATCCTTTTCACCGACAGTATATTTGTTTCTCGTATATATTTTTTTTTATATTTTACAAACTTAACTACTATTATAATATACAACTCTTCTTGTTTCCTGTTCGGAATGACCAACTACTTCCACACCAATGGTCGCGTCGTTGTCCACTGCTCCTCAAACAAATAAAAAACGTGGCACTGCAAGTTTCCTCTCACGCACTTTAACTCTTACCGAAGGATTTGCTTTAGCGGAAAATTTTTGGCTGTTAGCGGCCGGAAATCGTCGTCGCCACACAAAATTTACACAGTGGTTTGGTACCGCTATTTACCGCAAATTTGGAAAAATTGCTTTTGATCAGTGAACGTCACCGGAAATTCACTCAATAATTATTGCAAATTCTAAAGTGTCAAATACACCGCAGAAAGTAACTGATTTTGTTTTAAAAGGTCGGAATTTTTATTTTTGCAATTTGTTGATTGTTAAATAATTTGTACTTAGTTGTAGAAATGATCTCAAGTCGCTATACTTTATAATAACAATACTTTAAGCAAAGAAACTGTTAAGGCTTCGTTAGAACCAGTTTATGATACGGTTGTCTATAGACACTATTTTTGAGAAGGCAGAGTTTTACCCGTACCTGAATAGGTGGTACGTAACCTTAGCATTAGCGAAATTAATTTTCTCTCTGTTAATAGCAATTACCGTGTCATAAGCTTTAGGGAACCCAAGAGTGGGACGGCCACGATCAACGGTACCATGCTGAAGTCACGTTGTGCCTTTGGATGAAGTTACCTTTCCACAAATTCCGTCCACCAATTAAACATTCGCGTTTTCGTCGCCTCGTTTTCCACTTCCCTTCCACTGTCAACCAATCAGCGCATCGCCGATGCTTTAAAAACACGCGTAAACGTGTCTTCGAGAATTGTTAAAAATAGTCAATAGTAAAGAGAACGCAATTGTTAAGAAATAGTCGAAGAAGAGTTATTATAATTTACATAGTCTCTTATATATCTAAGAGTGGTCCTTCGAGACATAGATAGTTAAATCTAGTCGGCACATCGCGTGCAATTTTTACAAAGCTCGATAGACATGTCATTAAGATCCGAGAACAGAAACTTTGATGTTAATGTCGCACTTGGTGTTTCCAATAAAAGTAAAATGTCTACTTAATTAACAGCATAAACATTTCATAGGAATGGATTTTTAAAGAATGAACATTTTTGCTCATAAATACTTTCCTATAGCAATATTTGTATTGTATAAAATAGGTGCATATGTATTAGGTCGTCCGGAAAGTTCTTTTCGCGTTCGACGCTCGGGGCCTTATCTCGTTCTGCTTAAGTAAACAAACCACCAGATCACTCTACCATCAATCGTGTAGTCACTAGTTATCCTCTGGTAAGGCAAGAGAACAGTTCTCGACGTTAGTAGAAAGTGTATCAAGTGTTTTTTGAGTGGTAAAAGATGGAAGACCAAAAGACGCATTTTCGTCACGTTATGTTTCACTGCTTTAAAAAAGGCAGTACGCCTAAAAACACTGCAAAGGAGATTTGTGACGTTTATGGTGATCGGTCTATAACTGTTCAAACAGTCCGGAATTGGTTTAGGAGATTTAGAGCCGGAAATTTTAATCTGAAAGATGAAGATCGCAGCGGACGTTCATCCACCACTGATACTGACCTTATCAAGGCCTATCTCGATGAAAACCCAAGGTCTAGTGTTCGTGAGATAGCAGATGCTTTAAACATTCCGCGAACAACGATTCATGAGCATTTAACAAAGTTTGGGTACGTTAATCACTACGAAGTGTGGGTCTCCCATCAACTGACGGAGAGCAATCTCCTGAATCGAATCTCGACATGCGATTTGCTAATTTAACGCTGTTGGAATTCGACGATGCCAGGCTGGCCGCGCCGACGATGCGACAGTCTTCTGTTTTTTTTTTTCTAATATTGTATAAAGCCGAGAGCCTCGTGGCTCGACATTACATTGTATTTCCATACGGCTCTCGTCACGTATCTTATATTCGCTGTACAACGCACTGGAATAAACTTTATTTATTTATTTTTTCTTTCAAATATATTTTATACAATTATTTTACAACAAACGCAACAAAAGAGAGCCATTTTTAAAAAAGTTAATTACTGGGGATGAAAGTTGGATTCTGTACAACAACACTGCGCGCAAACGATCTTGGTCGAGTCGAGATAAGTGTCCTTCAACGGTAGCAAGACCTGGACTTCACCCGAAGAAGGTGCTGCTTTCAATTTGGTGGGACTGGAAGGGTACTACGAATTACTTCCGGAAGGGCAAACAATCAACAGTGAAAAATATTGCACCCAACCCGAAAAACTTAAAGAAGCCATTATCACAAAACGTCCTGAAGCGATGAACAGACGTGGCGTCGTGTTCCACCACGACAACGCGAGGCCACATACATATTTCTTTAGCAGTGCAAACGAAACTTCTACAGTTTGATTGGGATGTTTTACCACATCCTCCATACTCTCGAAACCTTGCACCATCGGACTATTATTTGTTTCTTTCCCTAAAAAATTTTCTTCGCAATAGAAAATTCAAATCAGTAAACGAAGTGAAAAACGGCCTCGAAGAATATTTTAAAAGTAAACCAAGAGAATTTTGGAAAAATGGCATTATGAGGCTTCCAGAGAGATGGCAAAAGGTGGTAGAAGAGAAAGGATCATACATTATTTAAGAAAGGTACACAGAAGGAAATATATTTTATACTTACCTCCTATTAAAAAAACGAAAAGAACTTTCCGGACAACCTAATATATAAATTTTTATAGAAACATGTATATAACCATAATTAGAATAAATTATAAGAGGAAATACTTGCAAGTACCATTCGATCAAAGTGCAATTATATTTGTAGAATATAGTGCACACTACTATTACCTTTTGTTACTTTGATTACTTTTTTGTCAATAATATTCGTAAACAAAGCTAAACAAGAAACAATTAAATTACAGCCTATTATGATAATGGTGTAGAGAATATGTATGATTCCTATTACCCACATAAATATTAAAATGTTAAAATAGCAACAAAAAATCTTAAACAATAATAGAAAAATGATATACATACCTAGATCTTCAGTTATTATGTTTTTCATTTTTTAATTTTTTTCGCATAATATATAAGAGAACGTTATTTATTCATAATATTAGACAAAAAGTTCAAATTTAATGTAAATAAAGGAATTATACGATATAAATTATTTTATAGTATTGCAATAAATAAATCTTGATTGAATATTTAATTCTTAGGAAAAATTATATATTGGAAAAATTGTTTATCGCAATAATTTTATCTTTACGTTGACTATTTCTATCCGATAACCATAAATCAAACTTGTTCTTAATAGTTACAAGCTTTAAATTTGATGTAAATATAAAAAAGACAGAATGTAAATTATGTTGTGCTATTAAAACGAACAAACGTTAAATGAAATATTAATTCATATAAATAATTATTTCAAACATAATAATCTTATCTTCACTTTGTCTATTTTTAATCGATGACAATAGATCAATTTGATTATTAATTATTACAAACTTTATTTCAGCGAAAGCACATAATAAGAACATTAAAATGTAAGTTTTTATTGACAAAATTGATAAAAATGTATAAATTATAATACGTGGTGTTGTAACAAATTACTACAACTATAAATTATTAACAAAATTATAAAAATTAAGAAATTATAGTGTTAGAAAAGTCCAAAAAGCGAAGGTTTGAGTGGACCATATGCAGTCTTCTGCTGCGTTTCCCCTTCCTAGGGATGGTTCTGCCTCAAGGCTAAGAAAGGCCATATTGTCAAGGGAGGTCCTCTTGACTAGGATTTTCAGGAAGAATAGAATTGTATCAGCACTCGCGAAGTACAGTTCAAAATACAAGCATTCACTCTGTTTAACTGCCCACATTTATTTTCTTATTTAACCGCTCACCACCGTTATCCTGATTTTACTTACAATAGAGTATTCTAATAGAAATATGAAGTTCTCTAAAATCATTCCAAACTCTGATGCAATTAAAGTTTAATACTGAGTAGATTTAAATAGTTCGCGAAGGAAATCGCAAAAACTTTCATGGATTTCAGAAGAACAGGTGCATCCAAAAGTATATTAGAATGTCCAGATAAACGTTGTGGGATGAGTTTATTTTAACTTTAAGTAGTTGAAAAATAAGTTAGTTCATAAGATGAAATTAGTTAGTATAAAACAATAGAATGCGTACATTTTAATTATATGTTGTTCGTAAGATAGAACAAATAATTCTAAGTTAGAAAATTGGACTGACAAGGGAACACCGCAAACCCTTACTTACGGATTTGAATGAAACTTCGTGGGTTTATAGAGTGATCCAAGAGAAGAATAACGGTATGTTTCATTCATGCCCAATCGTCCTCTAAGGATGTGAAAACTCACCTTAAAGTCAAATCGGTACTTTCAATTTTTCTCGTATATCTCTTAAAGTACAAAAATAGAAAAAAATGTTTTAGGTAAAAGTTTAATGGTACAATAAGCGCTATAAACTTACGTTAAGAAAATTTAAAAAAAGTCTTCTCGAAAAAAATGTTCTTGCGTTACTTTTAAAAATGTTTACATTTTTACAATAACTAAAAATATTACGTGTTTTATTCTCAATTCAACCACGTATACTAATTTTACTATGTACCACTGGTTCATGCAGATACACAACATAATCCTTACCGTGCACGCGATTGCGCGCTGACAATACAATAAGTTACATATCCGAATTTCTTCTTTTTGTTGTAGGCCGTAATATATGACGATAACAAACACAATAACATATTCGAAGATATTAAAATGTATTAAATATGTTAACTATACTTGTTTTATATAGGATGCATTTAATCATTTGATTGTGAGTTTCAAGAACGCTACCGCGTTCCTCCTATGCTCTGCCAAAAATTTCAAAAACTGTTATCGCACTCCTATATTTTCAATTGCATAATCAATTATTGATAGTTTTAGTAATCATTTTTTTAATGTAAATTTGAAAGTTATTATTCTCATATCTTATGCTCTGTAAATCGCATAATGTTATTTGATAATTCAAACAATAAAATTGATAAAAATATGAATTATTTCGTGCCATGTATAATTTCGCCTAAATTCCTGATAGATTTTGATCACATACACATGCGCTTGTGAAATTCTTCGCACTCACAAGATTTTGTTTTGCACAAGTTACTTCTATCTTTTGACAATTATGTTCCCCTCGAAGTACACAAAATACTTGTGTACTAACATGATAACGTTGTTGAAACTCACAATCAAAGGATTAAATGTGTTAGAATTTTGACTGACAGCTGTCTTCAAGGGGCCGTTAAAATTTGCACGTGAAGTGCCGATTAATAGAATTTGAATTTATTTGTAAATGGACTGTATTACTAGGTTCAAACTCCGCACTTTGTTTATGAAATGCAGCAAGTAGTCAATGTTACAATGTATCCCGTTCGAAGGTTAAAAAGTATCTCCTTCGAAGGTTCAAAGGAATCTCCCTGGTCCCAGTAACGCGGAGACTGCACAAAGCGACAAAAAAAACTGAGTGGCTTTTCTGAATTTTGTTCTTTACCCAACAGCTTTTCTCCCAGTTCGCCCTTAGCGCGCTGACTTTAGGGAGGAGTACACAATGACCGGAGAGGGTATTCGACGGATGGCTAAGTAGAATCCTGTGGAACCTCCGCGGGGTCTGGACTTCGTCATTCCCAAGTGGCCCACAGCCGACGATGCGAAGCCACTTTCACTTTAACCCTTTAGAGTTGGTTGCAGGAAACGTAGTAAACACTCTTTGTTTACCTCGAACAAAAGTCATTGCCTGCAACGCGTGATCGCTTGACATCATGTCATAAACCCCGCTACAGAATACGCCTAACAAAATGCACCTCATACAAAACAAGTATAGTTAACATATTTAATACACTTTAATATCTTTGAATATGTTATTGTGTTTATTATCGTTATATATTATGGCCTGCAACGAAAAGAAAAAATCTGAATATATAACTTACTACGTATTGTCAGCGCGCAATCGCGCGCACGGTAAGGTTTTCGTCGTACATCTGCATAAACCGGTAGTACATAGTAAAATTAGTATATGTGGTTGAATTGAGAATAAAACACGTAATATTTTTAGTTATTGTAAAAATGTAAACATTTTTAAAAGTAACGCAAGAACATTTTTTTCGAGAAGACTTTTTTTAAATTTTCTTAACGTAAGTTTATAGCGCTTATTGTACCATTAAACTTTTACCTAAAACATTTTTTTCTATTTTTGTACTTTAAGAGAGCAAGAAAAATCAGGATAACGGTGGTGAACGTTTGAATAAGAAATGAACGTGGGTGGTTAAAAAGAGTGAAAGCTTGTATTTTGAACTATACTTCGCGAGTGCTGATACAATTCTGTCTTCCCTGAAAAATCCTAGTCAGAAGGACCCCCTTGACAATATGGTCTTTCTTAGCCTTGAGGCAGAACCATCCCTAGGAGGCGGAAACGCAGCGAAAGACTGCACATGGCCCACTCAAGCCTTCGCTTTTTGGACTTTTCTAACAATAATAAAACATTTTATTCCTTTCGAATAACGAATAAAAGTATCGAACAGAGTTATTATCACGTTCGTGAATATGGATGATATACCATTCAAATTTATAAGCCACATTATCGTGTATTCAATTCTAAATTTTTTGAAGTTAATAGTTATAAAATTGTGGATGTTACAATTAGTTTAATAATAAATCATTCCGGCGAACAAGCACCAAGCACGGCAGCCTTTCGCAAGAGAACCGCGCCGAAGGCACGGAGAAAAATGAAAATCGACAGTTTCTAAGAAGTCACCGAAAAATATCGATCGTGCGGCGAAGTGAGTTCATCGACTCGGCCAGAACATCGGCTGTTGAAAATTGTTGGATAGGTCAGGATCGACACGAGAATCCAGCCTTACCGACCTATTTTCGTCGAAGCAAGCTATTTCGTGGACGAATGGGTAAGTTCAATTATTTTTTTCTAGCATTAGTTATACAAATCGTTTTTCTTAAAACAATTTATTCACCTGAAAATGTGCTGTTAAAAAAAAATGTTTTTCATAAATACTAAAACGCTTTATTTCTTTCGAATAACGAATAAAAGTATCGAACGCAGTTATTAAACGACTTATTAGTTTATTTGTTATTCATGAATAACGAATAATTTCACATTATTCTTAATTTAAACTGACATAACATTTTCCGCGATACCTATGCTGTGCCAGTACGTGTGTCGGGAGCCCGACCGAGCGCCCGTGCATAAGATCTGTGCATACGTGGTTGAGTCCGCGGTCTCTGTGTGCTGTTATTGGCCAGTGTTTTTCGTTAATAACTCAAAAATGAAGCTTCAAACAACATTTTGGTAAAGGTAAAGGTTGTTCAGAATCACCTCAGCTACCCCCCATTTCCGGATGTTACACTAGTTCTGGGACACCCTGTATAAACCCACAAAGCTTCATTCAAATCCGCAAGTCAGGGTTTGCGGTGTTCCCTTGTGAGTGTCATGTATGCGTATTGTTAGAGAGATATGCGATTTATTCCTATTTGATGTTTGATTTACTCTTGTGAAAACTCTCTTAATTTTATAAAGAGTTCGAAATCAAAATTATACCTATCGAATGCAATACTGTAATTGTGTAAGAAAGCAGCTATGTTTATTTAAGTACCTTTATAATATAGTCCCATCATTAGATACATACTTCATAAGATAGAAAATAAGTTATAAGACGATAGGAAATGTTCTAATCTTCCGCCGATGGACATACGATGCGCGCGTTTTTAAGTTGCTTCTTGAAGATAGAATAAATTATTTCTAAGGTAGAAAATTGTATTGAGTTTCATTTGCACTTTCTTACTGAGATACTTACAGAAATGGAAGTTATTTATGTATCATGTATCTACCGTGCGTGCAAACTAATTGATGCCTTATTTCACAAATTACAATGTTTATTTACAAAAAAAATCAAACGTGATTTTAATGTTCAGCATAATCACCATTCGTTTGGATCACCCTTTTCCATTTATCGAATATCTGAGGAATTACATCTCGGAAAAAATATGACAACTTTTATTCGATAAATTTGTAGACTTTACGAAAAAGGACATCGAATTAACTTACATATCGTATACATTTTATAACTCTCATTTTATTTGTTTAATGTTACACTATTACATTATATTGTAGTACTATTACATTAATAGTAATTAATTTCGTTATAATAATTATTAATTTTTTTTCTTATTAAAATGTAAAGTTCCTATCAATTGCAATTTTTCTTCTCGTAAACAAGGAAAAATCGGGTTATAGATGGTTAACGAATCCATCTATTGTGGAATGAGCTTGATTACTAAACAAAATTTTGCTTGAAAACAATAGAACAAAAAACGACTATCTTCATAACAAGTTTGAATAACGTAAATGTGTTATTGCCATGTTAAAATTGCACTACCATTTACTAAAACAAAACGGCTTATGTGAAAAGGCATAACATGTAAACTATGGCAAAGTCTACATTCGCCCGCCAACAGGAAAAACTAGTCCGTTTCCGGAAAACAGGGAAATGTTAGATTTGTGCAGAAGGAAACTCCAGCGCCCCCTTTTTGCGAAGTTTTCGTTTTAGACGGAGTAGCAGAAAAAATCAATCGATTGGCGTCTCTCAAAGAGTGAAATATTGATTTAGAAGTTCCAACTTTTGTGTATGTTTGTTGGGGGGGGGGGGTGTAGTAAAATTTATTAAAATATGAAGTACATAAAAGCTAAAAGTGGTACCAAAGAAAATATAGTTTATATACCGACGAAGCTCCTTCCATTCTTCTTCAAGTAAGCCGGTAAAACAGAACGCGGCCTAGTAGCTAAAACGCTACAATTCGTGACCCCGATGTGATTCAGGAAAAAGGAGAAACAAAAAAAGAAAAAAAAAAGAAAAACAAATAGAAACAAGCGGAAAACGCATCGTACCCAAGCGATGTCAAGCCAGACTCTATTTTGGAAAAGGCCAAAAGAACGCCAACTCTGGTAAGCGACACCATTTCCTTTTTCTTATACTCACATACACGCGCGCGCGCGCGAAGCCAATAACACATGAACTACTTGACCCTTTGAGGGGCGCCAATCGATTGATTTTTTCTGCTACTCCGCCTAAAACGAAAACTTCGCAAAAAGGGGGTGCTGGAGTTTCCTCCCGCGCAAATATAACATTTCCCTGTTTTCCGGAAATGAACTCGTTTTTTCGGTTGGCGGGCGGATGTAGGCGTTGCCGCAAAGCATTCTATAGTGCTGACATCTAGCCGTCGTATTTGGATGACCCTTTAGTTACCTGACAAGATGATTTTCTTTCTATTTATTTTATAACAATCAAGCGAAATACTTTTCAACAATTTAGAAGCACTTGTGTGCAGATACTTTGTTTGTTTAATAGTTACGAACAATTTCTAGTATTCTTCATTTTAATTCTTACTAGTAGTAACGCAGTGATATAATACTAATTCCAATCGATATAGTAGGATGTGACACGATAACGGGATTCTAAAGCCCCGGAAGCGTGTAACAAAAAGTACATTAAATGAGTGGTTTCACTTTCGTTGTCAAAATAATTCTGTCCTCTAAAAACTATTCTAACCTTTCACAATAAATCAGAAAAGATATGAGTGATTTCTATAATTTGTTAAAACATGATCCAGTGGTTATAGAATATTTTTTCATAAAGTAAAATTTACGACGTTCAACTTTCTCTGCCAATACTTTTCTTTTCTAATTATATCTCGAAATTGACGAAGAACAGTCTTACTATCTAGAAGCACGCTTTTAAGAAAGGATATTACAATGGAAAAAATGAAAACAGTGTTTATACTTTTGTTACGTCGTAACAAAGGACGAATACCATCATGCATCGCACTTGTAGCTTTCTTAGAAAATAATAATTCTCACCACTTAAATTCCTGCTCGTACATGCTCGATGAATATACATCTGCGTTGCAGATGTAAGTCCATCGACGTTTCAAAGGGGACACCGGAAACCAAGAATTCGTAAAATAAACTTTTTCAATGGCCTACTTCCAATCGTGGATATAGGTCCCATCTATGCCACCAAGGATGCGCCGTCGGAGTTCTTACGCAAGGTACGTAAACCTTGACAAGGACTTCGACGGTTGTAACACTACGCGAAAACAATAGAAGCCCTTTTTGCAGCGTCGAACGGTCAAGTCTCGGCACTTGTGGCATGGCGCCGTTAGGGCTAAACTCTCGAGACGCCAGCCAGGCCCTGCCATAAAGTATCGAGAAAACCGAGGACTTCGCGTTAGTCACGGAAGTGCATGGTGGTACGCGTGCCCCTTCCCTCGTTTCTATCTCTGATGGGGTGGAGACAAGGTTGACCAATTAGGTCAAATTTTGTGCTTCACCCCCATCGAAGCCTCGAAGCGGAGAGAGGGAACTCGCGCTTCCCTCGGGAAGAATCATCCTCCGAAACGTTAGTCAAAGTCAAACCTCGTGGTAGAATAAAAACAACGCTCGTCTCAAAGAGAAAAAAGTCAAACCTCGTCGTAGAACAAAGTCGAACCTCGTCTCAAACAGAAAAGTCAAATCGTCTTGAAAAGAAACTCGTCTGTGATACACACAGAAAAATCTCGATCGATCTCATCTAGACTCGATCAGCTTCCTTCCGAAGCTCGTGGTTTGTGAATTGATTAGTCGCCGGCCGATTAAGTTGCCCGGCGAAGTGGACAGTTCCCTCGTGGACCACCGAAAGTCGCACGAGTCAGGAATTTCCACCTTACACGGCGTTACTCCGACACTCGAGTCGGAAAAAGGGCGCATCACGCAACAACTTTGTTCGCAACTAGTTGGCAAGTGAAAACATTTACGCTCTCACTCTATTTCACCTCTCTTGCTATGCACATGCGTTACTGCTATTGGCTATAGCCAGCGACAAAGGTCGACGATGAGCATATCAAGATAAAATAAAATAGAATGATAACTTTACAGCATTGACGTAGCCTCCTAAAACTGTCAGCTATTAGGAAACTGAAAGATTTCCTTACTTTTACGTATTATCGCTGATTCGATGATTGGAATATATGACATATTAGATAGCGGAAAAAGTTCGTGTGGATTGTAAGTGAATGTTTAAACATTCAAAACTTTCTTGGAAAATAATTTTATTTGTATGATAAATAGTCACTTTATTTCTACAATTATTTTCTAGCTTTCTATAAGTTTATATATTCCTTCTTTGAAAAAATTTGAAGATTTACTTGCAAAACATGAATTCATTCCTAATTTCACGATTTAAAAAAAAATCGCGCGAATTTTTTTTGGTACCGAATATGTTACTGTTTAATCTTATTTTAATATTTTTGTATAGTTTAGTTTAATGTCAATTTACTGCTTGTTTCGCGCTTCAATACTGTTACGCCGTGGACTCGAGGAAGCAGCTCCCCCAATAAAAATAGAATAATTTCCATCACTGGTTCTGAAGGTAGCTAGCAATTTGCACAAGGACAACATTCGGCTCACATATTAGCACGTTTATGACACGCAAGCTAATACGGCTGTTTTTGAGAATCACTTTCTCTTTTAAGCTTCTAAATTGTACACTTCCGCATTTCTTTTTTCTATGGCCTCAACAGTCAATTGCATGTGTCATAAACGTGAATTTCCAAAGAGTCTCGAAACCGGGCACGAGCAACCACAGGTCATGCCCCGCGGTCTAGGCCTGGTGGAAATTCCACCACGTGCCAAACACCTGCAAACCCGCTGTTACCACCTCTACACGACACCTCCTAGTCCACACGGGCCGCGCTAAGGGCGCACGGAATAGGTTGGTGCCAAAATACTAATTGTTTCATCGGCTTAAATCACCATCAAACAGGTAAAACCAACTTGGAAACTTCTAAGGGAGTGAGTTGGAATCAGTCAAAAAATCTATTCGTTACGAACAACAACTTCTACAAGACTCTGGAGTATCCGTCCTTACGCGAGGTGCGAACACCGAATTCCACCCGACACTTCGTTACATTTTTAACACTCATCAAACATAGTCAGTCGCTGATATCCTCAATTCACTTTCATCTATAAATAGTTTCTGTCTCCGTAACAGGTTACAGAGAACATAAAATTCCCGCGGTGTGACCCTGTCGAAGCCGAGATTTACGACCTAGACTTGTTCGTCGGCACTGACCGCATATTCATTGTGTAGGCGGGTTAGACTAATTCGTGTAATCCGATTAGAACAAATAATCTCCCCGCACAAACGAACAAATATAATTTTAATGAAATGAACAAAATTAATTTAATTTATCATAATTTAAAGATTATTTTATTCATTATTTAAGTCAGTATCAAATTGACTATTACCTGTATTAAATAATAAACAAATATAACTTTTTTAAAAGACCGGTCACGGTAGAAATAAGTAAATATAACTCGTTGGTAGGTTTAGTATTAACTGGAAGGCTACGCCAGTGCTGTGGAATCTTCTATTTCATTTTGTCTCGATGTACTCGTCGTCATCCTTTGTCACTGGCTATAACCAATAACAACGCATTTGGTAGCAGGAGACGTAAAGTGAGAGCACATCATCTCACTCGCCAACTCGTTGCGGACAAAGTATACCAGATGTGTCTAAAAAGCATTGGAATGTTAATAGTAGAAGTTTTGAAAGAACAGCATAATTTCGACAACGAAAGCAATTGTAAGGAAAATCAGGATAACGGTGGTGAGCGGTTGAATAAGAAAATAAACGTGGGCGGTTAAACAGAGTGAATGCTTGTATTTTGAACTATACTGTGCGAGTGCTGATACAATTCTGTCTTTCCTGAAAAAACCTAGTCAAGAGGACCCCCTTGACAATATGGCCTTTCTTAGCCTTGAGGCAGAACTATCCCTAGGAAGAGGAAACGCAGCAGAAAACTGCACATGGCCCACTCAAGCCTTCGCTTTTTGGCCTTTTCTAACACAATGCTTTTAAGGAGCTGTTCGATGCGTTTACTTTTATACAATTTTAATAACATTTAATTCACTTTTCTATAATCTTTTTCAGTTTTCTGTGCTTTTTAATTTTCATTTCGTATGGGAGCGTGTGAATATCTAGTGATTGTCAGTGTGTTTGTGTATACTATGTTTATACGTGCATGCTGTACATTGCATTTGCAGTACAAACTGAAATACACATTTGTAAAATTTTCCAACATATGGTCGGGGCCACAATATAGCGAGGTTGTAAAATCGGTCAGGCGTCAAAGTAAACATGTTTTAGCTGCCGGAACATTGAAATTGACAGAAATACGAGCAGACAAGAGCTTGAAACCATGGTCAGGACCGTACGAAGAATTTTTGTATCCAGCGTCAATGTATCTTGTATGATATATCAAAGAAAAAATTTTTAATCACTTTACAATTTTTCTTTCTTGTTTTCTAATTTATTGAGTTCCAATAGATGTTCACAGTTTGAAAGTCGAACTGATTCTAATATATTTTCTGAAAACTGCGTACAGCTAGAAAAAATTAGGATTTTTCCGTCTGGGAGAAATCGCTTTTAAAGGTACGAGTACAGGTAAAGGTTTTATTGAGGTCTTTAATATTTTGAATACCAAATCATATGCTACCATTCATTTATTGTTAGAACCCTCAAGCAGACTGCAACGCACGGCCCTGAGTGCCGCAGCATCAATAGGTGCCGTTTCTTAAGAGCTTAATTTACGACCTTGCTATATCTTGGCCCCAACTATATATAGTTGGGGCCAAGATATAGCGAGGTCGTAAAATCGGTCAGGAGTCAAAGTAAACATGTTTTAGCTGCCGAAACATTGAAATTGACAGAAATACGAGCAGACAAGAGCTTGAAACCATGGTCAGGACCGTACGAAGAATTTTTGTATCCAGCGTCAATGTATCTTGTATGATACATCAAAGAAAAAATTCTTAATCACATTACAATTTTTCTTTCTTGTTTTCTAATTTATTGAGTTCGTCTTCCTTTTCATTGTTGATATTCTTCTTCGATTTTGATCACCCTATTCACAGTTTTTTTCCAATTATGCGGTTTAATACTGTCTATTTCTCTTTTTATTAATTCAACAACTTGTTGATGAAATTTCGGGCATCTATTTTTTCTTCTTATATTCAATTTTAGTTGAGCCCAAATCATTTCTATTGGATTAAATATGCAGAAATATGGTGGCAATCTCAGGACAGTATGGCCGTTCTTCTCTGCTATTTCATCAATAACATATCTTTTTTTAAATTTTCCAATTTTTAAAATTTCTGATAATTCATCTTTGGTGTAATTGTCTTTAAAAAATAAATTATATTTTAATAAAAAGTCTTGAATTTCCACCTTCGAACTTGACTTGCACGGAATTTTCTGGACCTGTCTTGAATGGTATGGTGCGTTATCCATCACTATCACACTGTTAGGCTTTATGTTTGGTAATAACTTTCTTTGAAACCATTGTTCAAATATGGAAGCCTTTATATTTTTATGGTAATCCACATTACAGTCTTTTAAATTGTAACCACACGATTCCAGACAATTTGGCACCCATCCTTCTTCACTGCCGCAATGCAAAATGATGAGTCTTTTTCCTTTACTCGTTGGTGTTTTCATGATACATTGTGAAGATGAATCTGTCCATCCTTTTGCTGCAGTATCGTGTGTGTCAAACCACGTCTCATCCAAGTAATAAATTGCTTTATTTTGTTGTCGAAATTTGGCAATTGATGTTAGATATCTTGATTTTCAATTTATGATTCTTTCATGATCTACAATTGCTGTTCTTTTGCAGATTTTTTTATACTGAAATCCCATCTGTTTTAACCACCTTTTTAACGACGTTTCCGAAAATTTTCCTTGCGTCTGTGGTAGTGTTCTATATACAGTTTCAACTGTGGGTATTTCGTTTCCTTTGTACGAAAAATAAATTTGTTTCCTAATACGGTGCTCTAGGAAGGGAGTTAATTTTTTGTTTTTTCCGTAGTCCTTGCGTTTCTTCCTTTGCTTAATGCCAGATGTAAACAATGTCCGAATTTTCGTTGTTGAAACCTCCGTTAGTGTTGCAGCATTTTTAATGGCTTCTTCTTTTTTCATGCCGTAGGTCTTCATTAAGTTCCTGCACACATTTAGACAAATATCTTGTGCGTCTTGTGATAAATGTCTTCTTTTAATAATTTCTTCACCCTGTTGTACACTATTTCCTTTTTCAGGCTGTTCATTTAATACCTGTTCACGACGGTAATCATGAGAAGAACATGAGCTTTCCCAAGGTCGAAACATTTTTAGTATTAAATCACCACTTCACTCTCACTGAACAAGCGCAGAAATACAAATTTCCAATAGATGTTCACAGTTTGAAAGTCGAACTGATTCTAATATATTTTCTGAAAACTGCGTACAGCTAGAACAAATTAGGGTTTTTCCGTCTGGGAGAAGCCGCTTTTAGAGGTTCGAGTACAGGTAAAGGTTTTATTGAGGTCTTTAATATTTTAATTTACCTGTCCGCATTATATACAAATAGGTTGTACGTAAAAAGGCAAAAAATTGCAAAAAGGTTGTGTAGCTGCGGACACAGGAAGAAATTGAAGAGAATGAAGTCATTTAATAACTGCGTTCGATACTTTTATTCGTTATCCGAAAGGAATAAAACGTTTTATTACTTACGATAAAAATGTTTTTTTTTTTAACACTTTCATGTCTGCACGTGTGATAGAAAATCTTTCGTCTGCCGCCGATATGCCTCGCGTAGATTCTGCTATCTGTTACCAGCCCTTTTCGCACGATCGTTCTTTATATTGTAATTACAATGTACCGTATCAGGGCATGAAAATTTTAATAACTCTTACTTGATCCTGTCACTCGACACGTCACACTCGTCACACGTAGAAACACCGCGTATTATGAAATGTTTTTTATATTCGCGCAATGCGATGGCAATGCGAGAGCTGCCGCTGCTCGGTACCGCGAAGTGCATCGCGGCGAACAAGCACCAAGCCTTCCGCCGGAGAAGCGCGCCGAAGGCACGGAGAATAAACAAAATCGGCAGTCTCTAAGAAGTCACCGAAAATTATCGATCGTGCAGTGAAGTGAGTTCACCGACCCGTCCGTAACATCAGCTGTTGAGGATTGCCTGGATAGGTCAGGATCGACACCGAGGATCCAGTGTTAACGATCCATTTCCATCGAAGCAGGTTATTTCGTGGACGAATGGGTAAGTTTAATTATTTTTTTCTAACATTAGTTATACAAATCGTTTTTCTTAAAACAATTTATTCACCTGAAAATGTGCTGTTAACACTATGCCGTTCGGTGACACCACGTTGGTGTTGCACGCAAAGCTATCGAAGAAATGCCGGTGACTCCACGTTGGTGTCACATAGAAATATTTTTATTGTAATAAAAAAGCTTACATCTATTTATACAGTTCCTCGAAATTGCGTATAAATCGAATGACAGGATCAAGTAAGAGTTATTAAAATTTTCATGCCCTGATATGGTACATTGTAATTACAATATAAAGAACGATCGTACGAAAAGGGCTGGTAACAGATAGCAGAATCTACGCGAGGACTACCGGCGGCAGACGAAAGATTTTCTATCACACGTGCAGATGTGAAAGTGTTAAAAAAAAAAACATTTTTTTCGTAAGTAATAAAACGTTTTATTCCTTTCGGATAACGAATAAAAGTATCGAACGCAGTTATTAAACGACTTATTAATTTATTTGTTGTTCATGAATAACGAATAATTTCACATTATTCTTAATTTAAAGTGACATAACATTTTCCACGATATCTATGCTGTGCCAGTGCGTTTTCCGGGACCCCGATCGAGCGCTCGTGTATAAGAGCTACGCTTACGTGGTTGAGCGCGCGGTCACCAGGCACTCTGATTGGCCAGTGTTTTTCGTTAATAACTCAAAAACGAAGCTTCAAACAACATCTTAGTAAAGAAAAAGGTTGTTCAGAATCACCTCAGCTATCCCCCATTTCCGGATGTTACACTTTTTCTGGGACACCCTGTATATCAGTGTAGACGACTGCAAATAAAAAATAAAATACACATCAAATAATTTTCAGTATTTATATTATTCCTATATAAATTTCATCAAAATCGATGTGTATGGATTCGATATGTTTCCTCACAAGAAGCATTCCTACCGCTTTGTAAAAATTTTGTATTAACTCCCTGTAATTGTTCATTGATCATGGGAATGGCAACTACCATTTTCTGATGAAACATAATAATAAGACAATCTTATATTACGATATGTGTACGAAATAAAAAGACGACAAATAATCCATTATTTTTATGCAGTCCTATAGCTCTCGAAGCGAGCAAACGATAAGGTTTAATTAAAACAAAAAATTGTTTATAGCTTTAAAAGTACTAACTTTTCGACTAATATTTATAAAGATTTTTTTTCTTCATTTGGCAAATGCTTTCTACCTTAAAAGTCTTGAATACTTTTCTTAACCACCCTCTATATTATTTTAGTGGATATATTATATTTTACCATGAGACCATTATATTAGTAAAACGTAATTTACGATAAAAGCCTTCAAAAATATTTGCATAGCATTGAAGATGTGAATGCAATTACGTGAGAACAGGGACTACGCATATACAAGAAATCATTTTGGAAGGGCAAAGCCCTCCGTCTAGCAAGACCGATGCAAACTAAAAATGGTAACATTATTATATGGTTGTCATTCTAGAAATGATGTATAAAATCACTAACAATGATTTAATCAGATTTTTTTATTTTGAGTGAATTTGCTCACTGTGATCATAATTCTTAAGTTACAAAAAAGAAAGACATGTTTAATATAATTTGAAAATGAATTACACTTGTATTTATGCTTATGAAAATCAAAAGAAAAAAGAGAAATTATAAAATAATGATTTGCTACAATTATATAAAATATATTTGATGTAATATAAATTTGAATAAATGATAAAAGAATTTATAAATTCATAATTGTGTTCCTCCATTACAACTGCAATTTTTAGTTTCAATGGCAATAGTAATTATCATACAATATAATTCTATTAATTATAGAGTTAAATAATATAATTCTATTAATTATTAATAAATAATACTATAAATATTTATTTAGGAATACAAAAAGTATCACATGGGTTTGTGGCTGATTATGAAAATTACTTGGATCGAATATTTTTCATGAGAAAATTCTTGCATATTATTATAATGTAGATTGACATAACATAAATAAATAAAAAATTCAATTTCTTCAAGTTTTAGATTTACAGTATTTTCAAAGTCATGTTGTCTACCAATCAGAAACGATCACAAAAAATCACGATCGCTGTGAAAAATCACCGTGATTGGGAACGAATGTCAAATCACTCGTGATTCACAAGTATCAGTTTATGTCATCTCTATTCAACACATTTATGCCAATTTTAATATTTTTTTACACAGAGTTATGTGAATATAACAATAAATTATTACAAAACACTATTTGTGATATTCAAAATGCCACTGACACTCCACTGAGAATTAATTTATACTATATATTTTACTGTAAACATAATATAATGGCAAAGATGATAAAACATTGAATTTTAGTGATTTAAATAAACAAATGCTGCAAGACTGATTATGAAGTAAAATGTATTTACTGAAAACCACTTTACTTTATAGTTGTTTCATTGCTAAATGCAAGGAAAAAACATCTGTTGAAATTAATAATATTGTATATCATAAATACACCAAATTGTATGATTGCTGTTAACTTTATGGAAAGTTAATGACAGTAAATTTTCAATGAAAGTGGTGAAAACACTATGATAGTGTGATCTATAAATAATGCATAGAATTTATAGAAATGTGTCTTATGAATGGAGTGATTATGCAAGTGATTATTTTAAGATAAATAGTGCCATATTAAGATATAATTCTATCTTATTTTCATACATACCAAAGAATTATTACCAATTTTGTTACATTATCTCATTTTATGATAATTTTAAAATACCATGGATGATGCAGATGTTATGTAATTCATTGATCTAATACAAATGAAAATCATCAAAGTGATTATGAAATGATTATCAAGCATAAATTTATATTCTCTTGATATAATTCATTTTTCATGTATCTACGAATTTTGTGCATATGGGTTTCATAAAGGTATTAAAACGCATGCTTTATGCGAATTTTGCATCTTGCAGTTCTAAAACAATTGGAGTATTAGCACCATTAATAATTCCACCATTACATATTGCATTCTTGTATTATTTTTGGCAAGAATATTCGCGAGATGTGGACAAACAATATTGTTCTTGTTCATGTTGGGATACAGTATTTAAGGGTAAGTTAATGTTACTTACACATTATATCTTATGAACAGAATCTTACTACTAGCTTCCAAAAAACATTAGATACATTATTACAGGGTCATACGAATCTGGTATTGCTTCTTATAAACATATGTACTTTAACGCAACATCAAACACTTTAAAGATATGGATGACAATTGTAATTGGAGTTATTATATTTTATGAAGTAGTAAAACATTTAACATGGCTAGCTTTTCAAAACCGCCTTAGATTGTCTATGATAATTCTTTTTACAACTGCTATTTTCTCTCACTATTATACTTGGTGGGTTTATATGAATTATTGGAATGATGAGTTCTATTCCCAATGGTATCATCAGTTATTTTTTTCTGTCACTGAACTGATATCTACTTTCTTGGTTGTTCATCTGGCAGATAGTAAAAATTCAATAACTCATAGAAAAGCATTTGGTATAGCTGCAATAGCTATTTTACATATTGTAGCAGGTGGTTGGGATCAATTTATTGCTAATGTTGTCAGAGGAGAGGGATATGCGCATCAGGTAACCACATTTATGAATCATGTGAATAATCATACACTTTAATCATTCCCAATTATTGTTATACTTTTAGATTATTCTTTGGCCTCAATGTTTAGTTAGCAATTTTTATGTAATAGGTTGTTCGTGATCTTGGATTTATGATCCCAGATATTCTGCATGTTGCTATTCCATTGTGGGCAGTTAAATGGAGAAATATATATAATCTTCCTGGTTCTGCTAAACGAGATCCTAGTATCAGAAGAGATCTAGCTTATATGTTAGGGATGATATGTATAGGATTGTGCATTTGTGCCATATTGTAATTTGACTGTTATAATGCCTAAAAATAGTGTCTTAAAGATAAAAAATTGGTTAAGTTGATTTATTTTCTTATACAAAATTATAAAGATAAAAATGAATTTTATTAAAAGTACATATACAGAGTAATTCTGACAACTGGGATGGAATACTTCTTTTTTCTAAGTAAAGATAAAAAACATAGTAGATGAAAATATTACATGGTGTGTTGAGAACTAACTTTCTATAACATTATTTTTGTTGCAGATGTACCAATACACCTGTCGAGAACAATTTCTGACATAAAATATCCAATATATCGTAATGTATTGACTTTTCTGTGATCTCACCTAATAATTTTATGCACAGGATAACAAAAAGAAGTACAGCAGTGTTTTGAAAGAAAGTGTGATTATCTGTACAACAAAAATAGTGTCTCAGAAAGTTAGTTCTCAGTACATCTAGCAATATCTTTACCATTTCTTCTATCTTCACTTAAAAAAAGAGCGGTATCCCGTCTCAGTTGCCAAAATTACCAAACTCACTCACTCATTCATACACGCACGCACGCACGCACGCGCGAACTTTCATAATATTTTCTATGGTACTAGTACTTATGCTGAAAGTAGATTTAGTTCGATATTTTCATTTAACGTGTCACAATATACAATGATTTTCCCTATTTATTTATTTTATATAACCAAAGATTTTTCAGATTTTTATATTTCATTTTATAGTATTATTAGAAATTATTTCAGCAATAATATTAGTTGAAAATACGTTTCCATTTTTGTAAAATGATAAGTAATTTTTTCCCTTTTTGTTAGTTACTTTTTTGGAATTATAATGTATAATTGATTAATTCAGTTAATTAAATAATGATTTTTAATATCAAAATGCAATGTATACAGTGACAAAAATCATCTAATTAAAAACTCGTGTGTTGTTTTTATAGCAAGTGCTCTTTACTGTATTTATAGTCATATAAATTAGTTTATATCAAACTATATATGCATATGCAAAATCAATTATAAAACCAATAGTATGTATCATTTAAAAAAGTTACTTATTTTGTAGTATTAGTAAATGTGTTCTCAGTTTAGATAAGTATTTATGATAATTATAGATGCCTTAGTTCTTTCACCTTTTAGATATTTATCAATATATTTTGACAAATATTACAATAGGAAACTGTAAAGTATTTGGAGTAGTTAGTACATTTATTTAAATTATATAATATTATAAATTATAATGAATAACATTCAGTACTATATAATATATATATAATATATATTATAATATATACTATATATAATATATATTATATATACTATATAATCTATATTAATATATATATATATATATATATATATATATATATATATATATATTATATATATATAAATTGTATGGAAGAAAAACATATCATATATAACGTTCACAATACGTTTTTTAAAAGTAAAAAATTATTCTAAGAGAGACAAATGTATAAAAATATTTATTGGTAGTTTTCAAGAACAGAATGTTCTTGTTAATGAACATAAGGCTATGACAAAGTGCCTATGTGCAATGTGGATTATTTTAATTCATATCATTAAATTAATATTATTATAGAATATGAATTCATTCTGCAAATGACAAAAGACTTTATCTAAGAACTTAAAAGACTTTAAGAGTGTTTATGATGAAATAGTTATCTTGGAAACTGTTCCATTTAAAAACAGAGAGTACTTATAATATTAAATTATTTATTTACTTTATGGAATAAAGTTAAATATTGAAGGATTATTCATATGCAATTAATTAATTTATATTGATATTATCTTATGTATTCTCTTTTTACATGACAAAAAAAAAATACCAAATGAACTTCAAAAAATATTCATTTACCAGAACTAGTGATAAAACCTTACACAATGACTATAATTATCTTATTTAAAATTCGATAAAAACTTTTTTAGGCATATAAGATTTTGACCTCATTTCTAACCATAGCTGAAATGTTCCTTGCTTAAATAATTTATACTAATTTTATTCATGTTCATTGTATTGATAAAATTGTAAAGAAATTTTGTTAACACTTAAAATAATCTTCACTGAAAGTACAATAATTATATAACTATCAGTATTTACTCTTGGCATATCATCAAAAACTCATCATCATAATAATAATATGGTCTAAAATATGGAATAATATTCCTACTCTCCACTTTATTGTGATTTTTTAAACAATTTGTATACCCACTTAAAAACTCTCATTTAGCTCATCTTTACATATACTTTGTAATTGTTAAACTAGTCTAAAATTTGTATGGTATTGAAAAAGTATGAAAAATGTAAATGAAATGTACTTGATTTGCAAATATGCTGACAAAATATATGTAAATAAAATACAATTTACAAGAAATTTTACTTCCTTTATATCCTTTATTTCTGTTGAATATTGTGTTTCAATGAAATTCAATTTTTATTCATATTGTATATATGTATACATATAATCATCTATAATTAAGAATATTAATAATGATATATAATATTTAAATATTGTAATTGTTTACACTTTAAACATTGAACTTTTACTTCTCTAAAAACAATTTCCAAATTCAGAACGTATATACAGTCACTCATAAAATTGGGTATACATTGGTGTTAGTAGCGAAAATTAGTGGAGGAATGGTTAAAAACATACACATTTGAATATAAAAATGCAATATATATTTATTCGTATAGTTTAATGAACAATTAATAAAAAAATTTAATTATATTAAGTATTTGCTTAGATTTAACTAAAAATAAAAAATGCTGATATACTAACACAAAATTATGACTACACATATTAAAATGATTTATTTATAGAAAATTAATGTTTTGTTGTGTAACTTTTTGCATCTGTAACTGCTTGCAATCGTCGAAATATTTTCCAATATGTTTTGAATTTTTACTTTAGCGTCTGCATTGTTTATTGTTTGATAATTTTTCAATCTAATTTTAAACTCTCCACAAACGCTCTATAATATTCAGATCGGATTACTGTGGCGGTGTTTTTAACAACAGGTACATTATAGAGTAACCATTCTTTATACAACACGGAAGGAATGCTTCAGATCATTGTCTTGATGAAAGTAATAGACCGTAGGCATTTGCAATTTTTGCCGCAGAAGTTTTTAAATTATTTTTTAAAATATTAACCCTTACAGGGCCGAACAACGATGTATCGTTGTCGGCTACACTTACAAAAAGTGCCCGTGATGAGAGAACGCGTAACGAGAGAACTCTGTCTCAAAATAAATTTATAAGACGTTATAAATGGTCGAATTTCTCTTCAGAAATGCTATGTTAGATGTTCCACGAATTGAAAAAATTGTTTATAGGTTTAACTTTCTGTTATACACATTATAATTCAAAAACATTTTGGTAAAGAAGAAAGTTCAGAATCACCTCAGCAACTCTATTTCCGGGAGTTACAGGAGTTATGAGACACCCTGTATTCCGCGATTATTGATACCGAGACTGTGTCTACGCTAAAGCGATATGATAGAAATTTGGCGTTCGAGCTTTGCTTCAGACCGCAATGACAGATTTCAGATAACACTGTTTATAGCAGAATAAGATATCCCTTTACCTTCCATAAAATGATCCTGCATCGACAGGACAATAAGGAAGTGGACATGGTGTATGCATTAGTAACCATAAATGTTAAGTAAGTTGTTTGTGTGAGTAATCGTAAGTGAATATATCACACGCCTTCATTAGCCAAATAACTATAAAGGTTTATAATAATACTAGAATGTTTTTTCAGTGACGTCACACTGGCTACATACGATGTACAATAATCACTTGTTTTTCAACAGGTAAGTCTCTTGATATGTTATGATATTAATAATTTTGTTACAGATGATTGAAAATACACCATTTATGCTTTATATTACGTGTTCTGTATTAAATTATGGTCGAACGACGATTCGTTTTATTTGTAAATACTGTTTATAAAAGATAACCGTAATTCCCATATTTCTTATTAATTTTGAATAAACATTATTAGTACGATTTTAAACAAATGTTGAAATACATTTGCTATTATTTTATTCTCCCTTTATTTCTTAGTATGTTCCCTTTTAAATTTTGTAAATATCATTTTTAACAAATTTTTATCCTTTTTTTTCTCGAATCTTACCAAATTGCATCCAATTTGGTTCGGTATTTTTCGCTTAACACTAGGTTTATTATGACGCATTAACTACGTTAATTTGACGCATTTAGGACTTCACGAGCGAAATTACAGAAACAATTGCTATTATTGGGTTGGTGCATAATTATCAGGCGTTTTTAAACGATATTATCAGGCGTTCTTGAACACTATTTATTATGAAAAAGGAAACAAAAATTCAACACTAACATTTTTAAATGATTAATCCGGAGCGTAGTCATCATCTACTTCAATAACTGCTTCCCATTTGCTTGGAAGACGGTCGATTCCACGGGCAAAGAATTCACGGTTCTTGGAGGCAATCCATGCTTTGACATTCGCCACTAAGTTATCGAAATCGTCATAAACTTTGTTCGCCTGCCAGTTTTTTAGCGACCGATTGACGTGAAGGCGGTCGAGTTGAGCCAGATAGACATCGCTGTTGATGTTGAATTACCGCTTGCCGTTTTTGTCTGGAATCCGCCACTGTTGACGCTCATCGTCGCTGTTCCACCAATAACAAATCCCGTTTAAGATGATTTCCCAATGGATGATTCCGCTTCTGTCCCACCAAACACACCACATTGCCTTCTTACAGTGCACGTCCTCCGTTATTCCTGTTGGTGAAACTCCTGGCGAAACGCAGACCTTCTTTCTGTTGAGGTTTTTAAAGAGAAGCCATGATTCATTCCCAGTGACAAGATCCTTCAGAAACGGACCCCGCTCGTTTCGTTGAAGCAAATCGGTGAAAATTCGGACACGTTCTGCTTTATTGTTGTCGCTGAGTTCGTGGGGGACCCATCCAGCCAATTTCCATACCTTTCCAAGCTTTTTGAGACGACGAACGATGGTTGAATGGTCCACCTTGAAGTTGTCGGCCAGCATTCGAGTTGTCAAGCTTTCGTCCCCTTCCACGGCTGTCAAAAGTGCCTGGTCGTCGAAATCCGATGGTCTACCTCTTCCTGACTTATCTTCCAAGCTAGTGTCGCCAGATTTGAAACGGGCAAACCATTCCCTGCATCGACTTTCACTGATTGTGCCCTCACCGAAAAGTTCGTTGAGATCGCGAAATGACTGCGCTGCTTTCCATCCTTTCTCAAAGTGGTACAGCATAATATGACGAATATGAGTATGACTATCGACACGCATTTTTATAACCTAAAAGTAGAAGAATATTTTCATTCATAAATTTATAAAATATTGTAAATTTTTATTAAAATATAGCACGTCAAAGAAACGCCTGATAATTATGCACCAACCCAATATTTTCCAGCAACTTTTTTTCACTTTTATCAATGGAATGATAGGGAAATATATCCGAATTTATAAGCTCTTAACAATATTAAATTGTATTTAATAAACCGACTTTTTGAAGGAAAGATTCAGTTTCTCGTTTACTCAAGAAAAGCCCATAAACTTAGTGTTAAGTATAACTTTTTCGATCGGCATTAAAAGGGTTAAGGAACTGCATTTTGTCCATAATGGATTCCACAAATACCATTTTTCCGACTCCTTTTGCTGCCATGCAGCCCCACGATATTATGGAATCTCCGGCACATTTAATCGTAGCTCTTGTATTATTTTTTTTAAACTATATATTTTGTTGCAGCCATACGATTTGCTGTTCATTTGTATTAAGTAAATTAATTTTGGTTTCATCACTGAATATGACGTTATTCCAGAAATCTATATTATGATTCACATACTTTTTTGCGAGTTCAAGATGCTTTATACGATTGACTTTTGTAATAAATAGTCTTCTGCGAGCGATTCTTCCATTGAAACCTACTTTACATAAATTCCGACAAATTGTTTTAGTCGATATTATTTTTTTAATTCTTAATGAAATGCTTTTTGTTAATTCTGGTATATCAAACTTAGAATTTATCTTAATTTGCCTTACAATATAACGCTTATCCCTTACAGACAAGATTTCTTTTCTATCTCGGTTCGCTTTGTTCTTGAGTGTACCTTCGTATTTAAATTTATTTATTATTTTCTGCATTGTTAAATGAGTTCTATCTATTATACTTCCAATTTCGCGTAAACTTTTGCCTTTGCAGTATAAGTTTATTACCAATTTTCGTATAGAAATATCCGTTTGTTATCTCGGAGAGGTTACCTTGAAGATAATTAGAAAATATGGTCCAACAAATAACCATCTGTCGATTCAACAGTTGAATCATATATATGGACATCTTCCACATAATTTTTATAAAATACATTTTTTAGATAACTTTTCACATGTACGCTCAATTTTGTGACAGTAAGATGCTATTTTTACATTTTCAGTTCAATATAAACAGTTAATGTTATTTAAAAAATGTTTTTACTAATTGTTCTCTAAATTATGCGAATAAATATATATTGCATTTTTACATTCAAATATGTATTTTTTATCTATTCTGCCACTAATTTTCATTACCAACATGAATATACGCTCAATTTTGTGAGTGGGTGTACGTAACCGATGCATTTTAATCATTGTATTATGTATGCATATCGCGAGTCTAACCGCGTGAATTATTCTTCTTTGAGTTTATGGGACTCAAATAACTGTTACCCATCAATTGACTGTATATAATCTTGAGTAACCGTTTAGGACGAATAGCGCGTAAATGAGCTGAATTAAAACATTATCGTCCTAACTGGTGAAAATAATGTAACGATGTCTCACGTTTGTACATCCATAGATTGTCTCAATTGATCGGCAACTCCTTTTTTCGTTGCTATCGTGACAGAAGTTAACTTTTTCGGTTATCAAAATTTTCATTCATGCTTCTATATTTATATATTTATAATTTAATATTTTGCTTGATGGTTAAATGTAATTGATCGGGAAAAAGTGAAAGAAAACTTTGATTAATGTGATCAAAATTAACCTTCAAAAAGCGCATCAGATTTCAAAAGTACCTATCAAGGTTACTGGTTTATAAATTTGCTCATAAACTAATAATTTTAATAACGAAACATTCTAACACCTTGAATAAAGTATGTCATCTCAAAAATTGAAAATATCTGAACGAAGTATTGATTTTTCTATCATCATACCCTAATATTTTCATATGCAGAATATTCTGAAAAGTGTAGTAACAAGACTGTAACAAGTTTGTATAACATTTCGCGCGTTACTATTAATAATGACGTCAAATGGTAGATGGCGAATGTTTTATAACCGTATCATACTGATTTGGATCGACTGATGTCATATAACAAAATGTTTTATAACTTTCATCATTACCGACACTTTACGAATAATATATAACTTGCTACATAAAACAAAAAATATTACTTAATATTTTTCAGAATTACTATACAACGTGTTACTTTGTATAGTGTAAACGTAACATACTATGTACATGTTTTCATGCGTTGCGATAAGCGATAAAGTTACATATTCCAATAGTGTTCGAATGAAATATTCATCTTAGAAAAGTGATACGTTATAATATGCGGTGCGAATGCGCAATGAAATTTTCACATTTGTGGTGTCTGCACGACACCGAACGACGTACATCGTGATAAACTTTATTTTTATTTCCAACATTCCCGAAATCTCTTTACTTATTTTAAAAAGTTTATCTTACAGATTAAAATTCGACGAATAAAATAGTATTTTGTGTAAATTGATCTACAAGTGGAAAAATCTTAAAATCGGCAATTGAAGTTGTAGAATCAATTATTTTTATATCTATTGATAATAGATGAAATTTTGTATACATATTCGGAAAGGGTATTTCCTTAGCTTTAAAATGAGCTCAAGGTCAAAACATTGTTTTCAAACAAAGCCGAAATATTGTGGTTAAAGTCGGTTAAATGACGCGTCGGCTGCTTTCGTTCAGTTTTTGAAAACTTTAGCATCGAATATCTCGAAAACCATTCAAGATAGAAAGTTAAAGTTTACACAGTTATCAACACGGAGTTATCAACAGATTCTGTGAGTTTGAAGAAAAATTAGTGACTATGACAGCAGTTTTGTGCATTTGACGTGGAATGGTTCACATTTAGGTGTATGTATGATATGTATACGTTTACATATTTTTAAAGTAGAGATTACTACAGGACCTAATGTAAATCAGTACTATATAAGGACGCACAGTTATTATTTATGATTAAGTATTTTTTTAAATTACCTGTAATATTTCAAAAAGGTTTGTTGTAGTAATAAAATTTAATTTGCGTATTTTGAATCGTATTTTTTCTGTTTTATCAGATGATATTATTATGAAATGTTTTGTGAAATGACCTCGTAAATCGTAGTTTGAAATATTAGGTATTCGAAAACTTTGTATGTTTTGCGCATATTCGATATACGAGGGTCTTTATGATAAGAAGTAAACGATTAGTATGAATCAGCAGCTTAAATACAAACGATAAATGGCAAGACTTTCCAGACAAGTGTTTTCTTTAAAACATACAACGATTTTCGATGCACAATTCGTGATAAGTGTAAGGCGTATAATTTACATGTTTCTAAAGTAAGTTTGTACAGATTAACAGTATACACATATGTATAAAGCAATAATTAGTCAACAATCAATTCTCTTTCATGAATCATCAATGCGTTTGTATGGTCTTGAACATCTTTCGGAGTAGTATTTATTGACAGGCTTGATACACACAGTTAAAATGAATCATGAATTACGTTTGGCGCGTTCTTTGACTCAGCAATAGATTACATGCGCACCTTACACATAAATTGCATCTTGAAGTTCACTCGAGTTTAGAGTTCAAGATGGCCGCGATGACAGATATATCGAGCTGTTAACCGAATATGGGATACGCCTAAATTTTCAGTTTTTAACAACATACCTCTTAGACATTATAGTAAAATGAATATAATAAGTTCGTACAGTGATATGAAAGATGGAAGATGCACGAGGGACAAATGACTTTTACAAATGCGCAACTTAACTCATACGTATGCTACGTTTTGTGTTCAGCCTGTTTTTTTACGAAGAGTAATTTGTTCGTTTAAAACAGAGACTCACTACAAGGAAAACGATTAAAGGTTTTATATTGAAATATTTACATAAACAAATTAATTGACTGAACTTTTGTTTAAAAAAAAGTGACAATCCAAAAGTTTATGTCCTGTCATTTATATGTCATTTGTGTGTTCTGTTTATTCACGTGTATGTAAATTTAGTTATTGTTAGTGCTTTTAGTGTAAATTAGTGTATATTTATTACAGATACAAAGTTGTGATATTTACGTGTTAGAAAATTTCAACTATTGTTAGTATAAAAAAATGGAGGCAATTGTAGAATATAACTATGAAGCACAAGAACCTGATGAATTAACTTTAAAGAAAGGAGACATTATTACAGAGATAAAAGTAATGTTAGGTGGGTGGTGGGAAGGTACTTTAAGAGATAAACGTGGCATGTTTCCTGATAATTTTGTTAAGGTAAATTTTGGTTCTTTAAATGCTAATTGTTTGTTTAATATGATATCAATATATCTGGAAGATGAAATGAAGATTTACTTAAATAAATTTTATACATTATAAGAAAGATATTAATATAACATTCGTGTAAGATTATGTATATTAAATAATAACAATAATTATAATCAAATACAGGTATTAGAACCTGTATCAAGTGGAACAGTTGGAAATATAGGAAGTGCAGGAAGTGAAGGGGCTACCAATACTAAATCTGAAGAAGTTTCTTTAAAAAATGGAGGATCTAGAAGACGATTTTGTAAAGTACTTTTTAACTATGAACCTTGTAATAAAGATGAACTAACTTTAGTACCTCAAGATTCTATAGAATTTTTGGGTGAAGTAGAAGAAGGATGGTGGAGAGGTAGACTTAAGGGCAAGGTTGGAGTCTTTCCCTCAAATTTTGTATCTCCTCCAGTGTATGAAGATTCTGACAAACATAAAGATCAAGATAAAAAAGAAGTGTGCAAAGTACTTTTTCCTTATGAAGCTGCTAATGTAGATGAATTAACATTGAACGAAGGAGATATAATAACACTTCTTTCTAGAAATGCCCCTGATAAGGTACATATGATTCAAATAAGTCTTACAATATTAAATATGCTTTTTCTATAAATAAGTTTGAAACCATAATTTGAGAATATTATTGGTGAATATGAAATAATTTGTAGGGTTGGTGGATAGGAGAATTGGATGGTCAAGTAGGTTTATTTCCAGACAATTTTGTTGAAGTAATAAATGGTACTGATCAGACAGATCATGAACAAAAACATGATACTTCTATGAAAACAGTTACAAAACATCCTCATCAAATAAAGAAGAATGAAAAAGTACATACTAGAAAAAGTTTGGATGCAGGTATTTAATTTTTTATTTATATAACTTGATGAAAATTATGTAAGATTAACAATTATAAATAAGCAAATTGATTACTTTATTATAAACTACTGAATTTATCTAGTTTTGACCACAGATACAACTAAAAAAACCATATCAGTAAGAGGATCTTCTACAACGTCAACTACTCCAGGAGTTGGAGGAAATAGTGGAGATAGAAAAAGTATAGGCAGTCATCCAATCATATCGAATTTAAAACGTCTCGTAGGTGATGCAGGAACGAATAACGGTAATGGCAATACTAATGTAGCTTTGGGTGAAGAATTAGATGGGGTAGAACGAGGAGAAGGAGCACCGCTTTCGCACTTAACAGCTTCTCGAGCTAAAGCACCCCGTCGACGTCCACCTTCCTCGCGACGTTTAAGACGCCACACTGCTGGACCAGTAGCTCCTACAACCACTACATCTGTTAGTGTTCTTGACATTAATTTAATGTTTATTAAATACCTTTATAATTATAATACTTTTATAAATATAATTTTTGTTTATAATAGGAAGATAATTTAGCAAATGGTAATGCAGATACTATGTTAGAACAGTTGCGAGATGAAGAATCTGAAGGATTAGCGGCAAAAGCAAGACGAAAAGCACCTTGGGTAATTTAATATACAGCATGTCCCAAACATTAGTTACATACTTGACTGTTACCTTAATAATATAATTAGTATTTTACAACACATTTCAAGAATATGCATTTATCAAATAGAGTCTTCCAATAAGAGCGATAGAACTTTGAATTGAAACGAAAAAAAAAGTATGAAAAATAATCTAGTACTCACTGCTTTCTTTCAAAGTACATTCGATTGAATTATACATGAAATGCAATATTATATAGATGACCTCTACGATTATGTTTGATGAAGTGAATACGACAAACCCAATTTTCGCCATAAAGATCATCTTCAATGATGAAGCTCACTTTTAGATAGACGGTTTTGTCAATAAACATAATTGCCGAATTTGAGGGGATACTAATCCTTAATCTTAGATTATTGTACCCAAAAAAAGTTACTGTTTGGTGTGGTTTTTCTACTGGTGGAGTCATTAGCATTTATTTTTTTGAAAATGAAGAAGATGCGTCTGTAACTGTTACTGGTGAACGTTACCGTTCGATGATTTCATCTTTCCTTTGGCGTGAATCGAACGGATTTGATTTGTCTGAAATGTAGTTTCAACAAAATGGTGCCACATGCCACACCCTTAAAACTATCGCTTTGTTTTATTGAGATCGAAGTTCAACGATAGCAGTATATCGAGAAATGCGGTTATCAACTGATCACCAACACTTTACGACTTGATGCCACTAGACTTTTTCTTATGAGTCCATGTTAAATTTCTTGTTTATTCCAACAACTCACAAACTGTTGATCTCAAAGCAAACATTATTTATATTATCGGTGAGATATGACCTGATTTATGTGACGGAGTCCTCGAAAATTAGGTTTGTTGTATTCACTCCACTAAACGCAATCGCGGGGATCATTTATATGATATATTTCATGTACAATGCTATCAAATGTACTTTAAATTAAAGCAGCGTGTACTAGATTATCGTCCATACTTTTCGTTTCATTTCAATACAAAGTTTTATCGCTCTTATTGAAAAACCGTATAGAAACGTATATAGGAAATCAGTGTTCATTAACGTTGTGTATAAGACAATTTTCATGACATATTCAATCGAATTCGTGTACCTGATCGCAGAATAATGAAATGTTTGATTAAGAATTTCTGGAAATTTTGGTACTGTGATAGATGGATGACATTCTTATCATCCTCTAACCGATTGTTCAGTCGGAATATATTTAAAGCGTGCGTGACAGTGTTGACTAGGAACCGAACACCTCTGTTTCTTGTGGTATTCAGAAATTGAATGTAAATCAAATATGAGACTAATTTTTAGGACACCCTGTTTCATCTATATGTTCATCGATATACGAATTTTGCAATGATAAACATTACTTGACACTGTGTTAATACATTAAATATTGTATTACATAATCGTTTTTATAGGTAGAAGAATTAAAATTAAATCAATTAGAAAGGAGAAAAGTTGCATCAGTTGAACGTGTTGACAAATCCGAAGTCAAGAAGGAACGTAATTATTTTCGGTAAGATTACATTAAAATTCGTTAATTTTTTCTAAAATCAATAAAATAAATGTAAAACAAAGAAAAAAAGGGAAGAAAGTATTAATATATCTTTATACCATTTATTCAGTGACCTTTATTAATACCTTCAATATAATGTTCTACATTATTATATACTTATACTTTTTTTCATTATTAATACAGAGTGTTAAATACAACAAATATCATGGATTGCATCAAGAAATTAGAGGCGGAATATAAAGAAAGTAAGCAAAAGAGTAAAAGTCCAACTCAAAGGTCTGACACATCTTCACATCTCGAACAAACCTCAGCTATATCTGGACCTCCAGCTTATGTTCCCTATATAGTTTACAGTCAACTATTAGAAAGGGTGAGCATATTGATAAAAATAATTTAATTAGTTTACTACAACATTTTTTGTATAAGTTTCAATATGTTGAAACGTGTCATTAAATCGTAATATTTTATTTTATAAATATTTATAAATTTATAGTTAGTAGTAAAAATTATATAAAATAGGTTGCCATGTTAGAAGAGAAACAAGCAAATCTAGAAGAAATAATGGGTCAGTTTTTGGAACAGTTTCTACGTCTGGTATCTTCAACGAATAGCCCGGAGTAAAGAAAATCAACAAACAAATTCTACAGTATGTTTTTTTATACTGAATACTGCTATTTTGTTTTTACTTTCCATCATAAATGGAATAATAGGTGATTATTGTACAAGTATTCTATTTATTCAATTAGCAGTGATATTTTCCATACATTTTGCTAACTTGACAACAGTATTTATTTAATTTGACTGTCAACAAAATATTCCATATCATCTTTTGCTTAAAAGTATTATTCAATTTATTTTCAAGTGTCATACCCTTTTCATTATCATTTACAAATTTTAAGAAGGTACATAACAAATTCTTCAAATTTTTCTATGTCTATAAGAAAAACTATCAGTATCATTACTTCATTAAAGTAAAACAAAATAATATTTTATTAATAGATATCTAATATATGCATATATAGACAATTATTTTAAAATATTTCCAACCTTTCTAAAAAGATGATATATTATTCTGATATATCTTCTTAAACTGTATTTCGAAACTATAAAAGTGTATTTGTACTTAAAAAGATAAATTAATGAAGACTACATTATTTATGTTTTTGTTAAAACGCTGCCTCGCATTTACAAGATAATACTAATTATTCTTAAGTTTATGGAGTAATTCAAGTGCCAATATATTTAATTTTCCTTTATGTAATTTTATATTTTTATTATAAAAACATTAACAATATTTAGTATTCAGAAATAACAATTTAATAAATTGTTAACTGTACCTACTTAAAATGAAATAGGTTTAATGTAACAACATAAAATGGTGCTACATGATAAAACACTTGTGATATATCACATGTTGTAACAGAATTAAATGAGGCAGCAGAATATAAGTAATAATTTTCATCCTAAATAAAATAAAGTGAAGAAATACGTTGAAGCCCACTTTAAAAGTTTACATATTAATAACTTTGTTCTATGTAATTACGAAGCTGTTGAATATTTCAAATCTTTTTATTTTTTTAAATAAACAAAATTTTAAGTATAAAATGGAGTGACGAAGAATATATAAAATAAATACAAGCAAAACAATATTTAATTTTTTACAGAAATACTTAACATTTTATCTAATAAAAAAATAGCAAGTTTCCTCTAATTATAATCACATTATTTCAGATTATATGTTAGTTACATGCAAATATGTAAATACCCAATATCATAAATGAGTTAAAAAAAAACAATAAATTCCTATTGTAATCTGTAATTTAGTTACTGCATATATTTTAAAAATTCTAGTCTGAAACAAACAGATTGCAGAGATTATAGGATCGAAGTGCCAGGGCCAATGAAACTAACACTGTCACCATTGATGTCACTGTTAATAAGTATATCTTTCAAAAAGTAATGCTTTCATTTTACTTCAAATCAACTTTTATTCAGAAATTTGTTCGTTTGTTAGAAAACATTTTAATAACATTTGAATATAAACTTTTTGTAAATAGAATGTTCTTTAACTTAACAAACTATTAATACGCATTGGGTATTTAAATAACAATGCTTTTGTATTTTTTATCTCTATTTTCTTCATATTTGTATCTGATCATACTATCTTCATACTATTTTTTTGACTTATGATTTAATTAATAACTTGCATTACATTTTGAAGGACATCTAATGTAATATATAAAGTAGAATATTAGTATTGTATAAAAGTTTTACACGTTTCAGCTAGATGTAGCTTATATAAATGGGGTATGGCTATAATTAAGTGAAATGAAATAACTACGAAGTATGAATACTTCTTTTGTATATGAGGAAGAAGTTAAATTTTGGCAGTTTTAGATTTATATACCCTTTATTTGTTGTCTCGCTAAATTTATATTTCTTTTATTACAGTTATTTGTCGCTAATGCTAACTGCATACAGGATACATCTGTATTTGCTTAGAGAATAATGTAGAATAATTTCAATTATCAAAGAAATTTATATAATTATGTCATGAGTACAAGTCTCTTAAAAAATTTATATGTAAATCAAAAATTGCAAAATATTTACAAGCATATATAGTGTCATAATTATCAGTGTGCTACAACTCATACAAAAAAAATCATGCTTAAAATACAATAAGTCCTCTATTTGAAAATATCTTTTATGTAGCATCCGTCCCCAAGTTTAAGATGAGAGCACAAATTTGTTGCATTATAAGATTCCAAATGTTGGTTTGATGTATGCATTTCTTAACGAATCAAGCTGCTATTTGTGTTAACTATATTTAAATGAAATTTTTGTAGGTTTTTTACACCTATTATTGTATATATAGAAATAATATGTATGTTTATGTATTATATTAATATTATGTTAAGTATATACATTTTCTCATAAATTATGTTTAATAAATGCATTAAATAGACATAATATGAAATAAACAACGTTAAATTGGTAGTTTGGTTAAATTTAATCTCAATAATTATATAGGTTAAAAAAATATTATAATTATTTTTATTGTATATTGAACGGTCTTTACCCTTCTTCATATTTCCGTAGAAAATAGAAAGACAGAGCATAGAAAAATTTGTTTTATATTACCATTGTAAGATATATTTTTAATAATTTTATGTATAATTGATTTAGTTCGAAAACAGCACAGCACACTGACCATATTTGAAAAAGGTCCAATAATTAATACCCATACAAAACAGTATCGAAAATAAATCCTTTTATACTTTTATATATTATCAAAGCTAAAGCTTTAATGTAAGATTTTTAGGTAAAGATATGTTTACATTCTATAAAATCAAGACTTCTATTAACAAATCTAAATTTCATAAATCTTTGCAGAAAAATGATATATGACAATAATAGTCTTAAGTGTCAAAAATTTTCCATTTACATATGTCTTATTAGTTGTATTTTACTATTTTGATATAACAGTTTCTTTCAAGCAAAATTAAAATTAAAAATACAACTAGATGAAGTGTATGTTCAAATTATGAATCAATTACTTGCATATTATTGTTTTTGTACAAAATATCGTCTTTCTTTGAACGAATATTTCAGATTACTTGTTACATTAGACGAAAAAAGCCAACAAATTTTTAAGTGGAGTAATGCATACTATTAACATGCATTTTTATATGAATAAAACTACTGAATTTTGTCTTGTATAAAGCATTTTTAGATTTTCTGCTTCATATTATTTTATACTTCTTTATAGATTTTCTATTTTGTAAATGATTATTATCAGAAGTTAATTACTTTCAAAATGCACGTTAATTGCTATAAATTATTATATGTATCATTTATAAATTTTTTTTTAATATGACAATGAAATTGTGTTATTATTATTTTTGTCTGTAATCTTTATTTTTTTTTTTGTTATGTAAAGAATGTAAATGATTGTTGATAATTTTTGTACAACAAATAACGAAGCATTTTATTGCAGTTTGTATCTTATGATTGTATTTTGGATTATTTAGTAATTTAAAATTAATTAACTTGTATGGAAGTGAAAATTATTTCACAGCCTTCATTGCTTAGTATGTATGAAATTATAGATTATAAAAGAAATGTTTTTTGAATCGCAGGTTAGCAATGTATTGTAATTCAAGTACACATTAGCAGAAAATTACAACATGTATTAGAATACATATTTATTTGCATCAAAAGTATCTTTGCATAATATTTTAACAACTGGAATTTTTATTTTACATTACTACTTGTCTTAAATGTTATTAAGCAATGAAACAATAATAATCAAATTGTTACTATAAGTATTATTGTTGAATTCTATTAAAATCATAAACATTGTTGATACAATTTAGAAGCTATTATTAGGAATTAAATAATCAATTTGGAAAGTATGTGATAGATAATAAGTAATGAGAAAAAAAAGAACAATTTCTAAATATATAATCCTAGAATTGTATACATGTATATAACCAATGAAGAGTGAGAATTGAATTTTCTCTTTCTTATTGACCATATACTATGTTAAAGTAACTCAAATGTAAATATTTTGTTAGTTACATTCTTTCCTGATAATAATGAAACAGATAATTGTAATCACATATTAAACTTCTGTATATAATTAATATTTGTGTCATTAATGCACTAATTTATTCCTTAAATTATATCATTTGACACATCAATAGTAAAGGTATATTACTTATTTTTCTATATTTATATGTTCTATTATCATATTAATATTGAAGTTAAAATTTTACAAATAATTTAATAATTGAAGCTTTTTTTTTATTCCTGAATAATATTTTTAGCATCTTTAAATAATTTATTTAAATATATTATACTATGCATAAGCAATATTTAAATTTAGATTAATTTATTTGCATTATTTGTTTATATAGTGTACACATAATTATCATATTTGACGCATATTATTATTCTTTATAAAGATACAATTTTTCTAATTAGATAAAAATTGATACATTGGTGAAATTTCGCAAATAAAAGGTAACATGCTATCACAGGATACAACTTTCCAGAAAGAACCAGATTCTGCTGTAGATAATTGTACAAGACCGACACATCCTTTCGAGTGCGATGGTTGTCCCTTTCCCCATGCTCGATAATTAAAACAGCAAAGTGATTCGCCTAAAAGTTGTACATATAAAAATAACATTGCATTGTAGTACGACAAGAAAAAATTTCGTTAAACAATAGTAATTTTTAAAATTCAAAATTTGAAAAATTTGCTACTATCGCTCTTTTTCTGTTTAATTACAGTTCTATGATGTAACGAAATCGTAACTTTTTCATCAAAAATACAATTAACAATCTTAAAATTTAAGGAAAAATTTATTTCAGCGGACTGTTGCGATGTTTTCATAGTATAAAATTTCAATTCATTACCATATTCGTTTTTCCAAAAGTTCTCCTTGTTACGGTTACTGAGCCCAACGAATGTGGGTGTGTTTAATGAAATGTATTTGGCAAGACCATTGGTACGTTCTTCGCTAATTATGTGAGCAAGTGATGCATTCATTTTTTGGCAAGCAATTTGTGCTTGGCTGTAATTCAAGTTATTACTTGAAAACACGAATACCCCTGTCCTAGGGATGCAGGCCAGTGTAAAGTTAGAACCTAAATGTAAAATTTATAAAAAAAAAATTTATCAGATATATAATTACGTCGCATAATTTTTGTCTTTTCTTCAATTCGTTTACCTGTTTGAATGAAGTTAGGATACGTGCTATAATACTTGTAACTTTTATCTTGCACAAGAGTGGTGAAGTTATAAATCTCAGGGCACTGAAGAACTTGACATACCTTTCTCGTCGTTCTACTTCTATTTCGAGTACTAATATTCCATTCTATGTTAACACAAATAAACATATCTTTCTATGCGTTCTTAACAAATATAACAGCATACTTAAAACCTTTTTTTTTATCTTACCATAATGGTCGATTTCCAAACCATAATTAAATGCCAAAGCTTTCTTGATCCAGGCAAACTTTCTACATTCGCTTATATTCTGGACCGTCGCTGTTGAAAATATAAGCTGATTCGAACGAGCGTTAGATTTCGTTAATCTGTAGTATGGTAATTCTCGTGAATTAATCTGAGAACAACTGTCGCACTTAATTAAACACAGTGTTGAGCGTGTTGCGAAGTATACGAAAATTATAATCACTCGATTCATTTTTAAACTCGTAAAGGTATCTTATCCACTTCGAATGAATATGCATGAATATGTATTGTTTATTTTACAACTTCCCAATATACCGCGCTAATTCAGCATAGAAACATAATTCAATGTCAAAACTAATTAACTTGTACTCCGTCATTATATACGCGCGAACGCACACACACACACGTGCAATGCAATTGATTTCCAATGTATGGAGTTAGCTTCTATTAACATTTAACGAATCACAATGATAATTAAATTATAACAATTGTGAGGCTAGGGAATACTTGTTTAAAAATGAATTTTCATAAATCATAAAATACATATAGTTTATTATTATTTAAGACAATCGCTAAATTTATAGACAATATAACAATTGAGGAGTTGAAATTGTAAACGATGTACATAAGTGCCAACAAAGATAGTATATACAAGTAGAGAGTATAAATAAATAAATAATCTCATATATCTCTTACCATATATTTTCCTTCTAAATGTATAAAGATAGCAAACGTTGAAAATTCATGGCATTGAAATAACAAACGATGTAAGTATTAAAATTAGAAAAAAAAAGAAAAACGAACGTTTTTCGTTTACACTAAAAATGTTCACTTCTACCACTTACATCATTCACTGTTTTAACTCCTCGATTTACACTAACAGGTACTTCCTATGACGTATCGCATTATACGGTAAATAAATTTCTGTTTCAAATTACTATACAAATTTATATTGCTAGTGAACACAGGTACTTCAGTATGCAACATACATATATACATCATTGTAACTAATTGCATGTCAGTTAATGAGAATGCTTAGAACGTTAAATAAATTTCCATGTTGCGAAAGTCCAATACTTCTGGTTAATTTAAATTATATTAGAATAAAAGTAATGTATTCTAAATTTCGATTATTGTGAATCTTAACAGAATTGTTTTAAATAATTAGACTATTGTATAATACTTTTTTTTTTCTTCTTTTTTTGAGAAAGATCTACGCCAACAACTTATCAATTGCTTTCGAAACCTCGGCAAATATATCGTCCACAGAACCTTCGGCATTAATCTTAAACAAAATAATTTTTCGATCATCTTTGTGCCTCCTCGTTGGGTTACTTTACGACTAACATACGAATACTTACTTTAACAACTTTGTCTTTGTAATGTGTAACAATTTCACCATTTTTCACGTTAAATATTTCGATCCTCTTTTTAATCGTCTCCTCATTATCGTCGGCTCTTTGAGACACAGCCGCGCGACCTAACAGTCTCTTTTTTAACGTGTCATTCGAAACGTCGAAGAAAATGATTAAGTCGACTGGGCACACCTGAATTTATGAAACATTGAAGATTAAAATTTTTCCACTTTTCTACAGGATGAAAAAGAATTATAATATTATTCCAATAAAAATTATCATTTTGAATATCTCTGGAATCAAAAAAGTGGAAGAAGTATCGTACGAAAGAAAGTTATTCCCTATAAAAAAGGATCATCGTACGGTCACAACGATTTTTTCTTTTTATATGTATGTAATCGCCCGCCGAATAGATGTGAAGGTCATCTTTGTTCCTTTTTTTTACGATATACTTTGTTTGTTTATTTGCTTGCTAACAACGCTTAAGATGAATACAAAGACTTATAACACATCAGTCAAGGTCATGAAACGCTGATTACATAAAATTACATAATCAAAAATTTAAAATTGCTCTTCCCAATGACGTCAGAATTTATCGAAGCAGATGTGCCTCTGTGACCTTGGCTAACCTTATGTTATAGGTCTTTGTGTTCATCTCAGGGGTTGTCGTTAATAAATAAATATATTTATATTATACTATATTCACAGATAAATAAAAAACGTCTTTTATAAAAAAAGAAAAAGAAAAATATACAAAAAACAATAACATCTCTTCAGCAATTCAAAAAATGTGTTTTTATTTTTATGGTTCACGGAGATCTTTTAGATAATAATTTTTAGCAATTCTCAATATTAAACGCTTCCTTTGTTTTATTATTTTTCATTGTAATATCTTTCAATTATTTCCAAAGGTTTCTCATGTATAAAATTTTCTTTATGTCTTTATTGGGAATTACTTTTTTGTTATAACTAGACTGCAGATTTTTATGCATTTATAGGAAATTTACACGCGCAAAATTGCACAGAATGCACGTAATATAAAAAAATATAGAAAATAGTGTCTTTTTTTTTTGTAATACCTGGTAGGTGAAATAATTTTCTAATTTTTTTTGCTATATTCTCAAAGATATAAATTCTAGTGTCTAGTTATAATAGATAACGTGCATATTTTCGATAATTATTGCATTTAACACTTACATTCTTCTCGAAGAGAAGGCCTTGATCTAATTCACGGGGATATCCATCAATAAGGAATCCAGATTTTGTAGCTTCTTCCTTTTTAGCTTTCTCCATTCTTTCCCTTATCAGGTCCAATACAATATCCTAACAGGAAGTAAGATTTATTCGTTGATCAGAAAGTAATTCCCATATTTTTTACGACGCACACCATGTTATCATCTGTTTCGAACATTATCTCTTTCCTATTTCTACTTGCAAAAAAAAATTCCCAAATGTAAGTCGCCAATTTCCGTAAAACTCGCGTGAAATATAATTTTTGAAAAAAATATCAGATAGATTTCTTTCAATAGTTTGAAGAGGTATGAAAAAGAAACTTCATTAAAGTTGAGGTTGAAATACTTGCTCCTTCAGTATTCGAAAACTATTAGGTTTAGGAAAGTGGTTCTCATACACGAAATGTGTTTTCTAATAATAAATCAGTCTATATGTATAAATGATTTTAAAAAATATCTGTTTGTTTAAATAATAATATTTTGAAAATTACTACTTTCACGTTCATTTTTTACTGCAAAGCGTTAATCCAGTCTTATGAAAATAAAAAATACAGACAAATTTGAATTTTGATTTTCAGCATTATAACAAAAGTTTTTATATTCGTTATTATTCTTATATTCTGTACGGAATTATTACATTACACGTAAGTTTCACGAAAATTCGCAACTTACTCTCGATAAGTATTTATTTATATAATTTTTTAAATGTTCTCTGGATCAGAAAAATGAAAAGCGTAGATCTGGAGTTTATAAAAATTTTAAATCGATTTCTTTTTTTCTATCTACCTTTGAAAATCAAAGCTTTCAAACAAGGTTTAATGATACAAAAATGTGTATTGTAATTTATAAATTAAAAGACACAGAAAAGCGCAAACAGTTTACGATTTGACAAATTAACGAGGAGCTCATAAATTTTATAACGGCTACTGCACAATTTCCTCCACAAAATTCGAGTAAAAGTATAATTTTTCTTTCAATATTTTCAATTAAATATTTCTCAAAAACAATAGAAATAATTTGCAGAACTATTTTCATCTCACCAAGAATTTTGCATTGTTTTCGCAAACATCATATATCATTCTTTGAAAATGCGTAACCAGCCAAGAAATTCAACGTTGCGTCTACAATAAATCTTTCATTTTATTTCATCATTGTTCTTAAATATTTATTGGAAAAATGAACAAATGTTCGAAATAAATCAATGAACTAATGTAATTCAAAATGTAAAGGCACATTCCTGATGTCTTGAAATTTTTACACGGAATTTTTTCTTTAAATTTAATTCAGCTTCAATTACACGTAATAAAAAGAAATTTCAAATATCTCTGATAACATTTAACCATAATTATTTTAAAAACATATGAAAATAAAGATATGAAATTAATACACAAACATATTTATTTACTAGTTTCGAGCTGAACAGCTTGAACATTAAAATTTTCGCATTTTTATCGATCAAGTAAAACGTAATTTACCGTTGGGACAAATAACCCTTTGGACATTAACTCTTGAAGAGAAGCTCCTCTGGGGCTGCCACTGGCAACCTCTTCCCGCAAGAGGTCACCACTGCTTATATGAAAAAACCCATATTTTGCAATGATACGTTCGCACTGTGTCCCTTTGCCACATCCTGGTCCACCAATTACCCAAATTGTCTTCATTCTCTTAAAATTGTCCGACGATTTCTGTGCAGCAAATACAAGTCTTTGTTCAAAATGCAAGGCACACTACTGCTCATGAAAGTATGGACACTCCCTGCTGACCGACGCTAGACTTTTCGTTTAGACCGCGTTAATTCTCGAAAAATGAACAGCTTCAAATTTAGAAAATAATTCCTTATTATTCATTAATGAGTTCCGTTGAAACAGTTTAAACAAAAATACGGCTTTCCTCTGCAGGCGTTACAAAGTTACCACTTTCTTCGTTACATTTATTGTAATATTCTTTGTGAAACTTTCGAAACTGAACGGCTAAACGAGAAGTCGAGCATAATCAATGTGGCGCTTAACGTGTTAAAAAGTTTTTCTTAATAAATAATTATTCGCGATTTTTTATAAAATATATTTATCATCTCTCTACCCATTTATCAAATAGTAAGTCATTAATACCTTATTTTCTTAAGATCTACATCAGGGGTTCTCAAAGTGTGGCCCGTAAATCCTAGAAATGCGGCCCGCGATGTTAGATCATCCGTAATTTTGAATTTGTAGAGATAATTTATATTTTTACAAAAACAGTAAATAAATTTTATCATATTATAATCGAAAATTGTTCGGTTAAAAAAATACAGAATTTTATATGTAATACATCTTGTTATTATATGTAGATTTGTTAGAAGAATTTGATAAACGTTTTAATGATTTTAAGAATCACGAAGGAGAATTTATTTTCTGATCCATTTTCCTGCGATCCACAAAATGTTCTCAAAGATATGCAATTTGAACTGATCGAATTACAGGAAAATATCGAAGCCAAGAATTCTTATCGCATCAATTCCTTAATTGATTTTTATAAAGGATTATCTTCACAGGATTTTCCAAAACATGCTCAACAAATTTCATTATTTGGAAGCACTTATACATGCGAAAAACTTTCTCAATCATGAGTATTAATAAGTCCAAATTGAGATCAAAATTAACAAATAAACATTTAAAAGCGGTGTTAGGAATACATTCAATCGACTTAGAATCAAGGCTTAATGATATTGTTAAGAGCAAACAACAACTGCATAAGTCACACTTCAGATTGATGAATTTTTTATTTATGTTTTCTTTTTTTATTTGAAATTATTTAGTTATCTTTGTTTAATTATTTTCGAAACGTGTTAATAAACAGTTCATAATAAAAAGTAATTATTGTCATAAATAAAGACCGATTATGTTAAAAAATTAGTATAAATCTTTCCCTTATGTCTAACTTTTTATCGATTTGAACGTATTTTTCTATAACATTTTTTTTTTTCGCCTGCCAAATATTTTGGGCTTTATAATTGGGTCCGCTTAGGTAAAACTTTGGGAATCCCTGATCTACATAGATTATTCCTGAAAAAGTTGTTTCTCTGCTTATCTTACATTCGAATCAAACCGAAAAAAATTAGTTTTTGTTAGTCGGAGGTCGTTCTTTCTTCATTGTGTATTTACTGGTCTTTCCTTTTTAACATTTTCTTCTTGATAAAAGAAAATTTTTAAAATTAGAGATAAGTTTTGAACGTTCTTGATTTGTTTCTGATTGAATATTATTTAGTTCTTTATATTTATATAATGAAACACTGATCAGAAGTTAAAAGATTATTGAAAATTGAAACAACTGTGGTTACTTACATCGCTCGAAAAAACTCGTCAAAGACAATATCACCCTATGCCATGTCAAAACAGCAGGTAAATATTTTTACTAGTATCACTTTGCAACATTCGAACTAAAATATCAAATATCTCCTGAATCAATGATTTTTCAACATAAATGGTTTAATATAATTTTGTAAAAAATAATGAGCTCTATCAATTAATGAATTAAAAACTAACCGATTTCATTAAAAAAAAAAAAAAAAAAAAAAAACGTGTCACCTTTATGTGAGCCTTACGCGTCCATATATGAAAAAACTATTTACAAATTGTACTCCCGTTGAAACCATTATATGAACTATGTTTTTTTATACAACATATAATGTACATTTATAAATTAAAACCGGTCACCTTGTATGCACATATTCGGCTACTGCTGGGAGAAAATTCAGAAGGTGAGTCTGGAAGTCAATGTAAAACGAAAATCAAGAATAAAAGAATGAAATTTGAAACTTTGTTTTTACAGTTATTGATGTTTTATGATATCCCGGTAGCCGAATAGACTTCCTTGCACCAACGAATATAGGTCACCCGAAAACACGACGGGTACAGAGATCCTAAAAACTAGGGACACATGGTTGACACTAATGTCGCACACAACGTCGAATATAGTGATTTCTTCTTTATGTCTTATACGGGATAAGGTGCTGACTGTCGCCGGTTTTGAGGGTGACCCCCTCCTTTTCCTCCGTTTTTTTGATGTGACCTACATTCGTTGATGTAGGGGGTTTGCTCGGCTACAAGGATATTTTTAAACATTAATAACTAAGAAACTGGAATCATCTTTTGAATTTTCTCTCAGATATAGCAAAACACCCTGTATATTGGAAATTCTGCTTGTAACTATTTTAATGTAATAATATGGAATATTCGAAATACCAATTCTCTATATTTTTCGTGGTTGGCCGAAAAAAAGCACGAGGTTCGATCTTTTTTTTCTGTTAAATCATTTATACTATTGCCTTGACCATGTGAAATAAAAGAAAAAATTCTGTCTTATTCTTCTTAAATCAAGCATCGGAAGATATAACTTGAAAAAATGAGAAAAATGTCACTTTCTTTATTTGAACATTAATCAGCGATTGCATATCGAATAATAACAGTAACGAAAGTTACGTATCAAACAGGATAAAAAAATAGAAATAATAAAATTTAAAAATTTAAGATATTTTTCTCAATGTGTTTAAAGATTTTTAAGGGAAAAATGTTTTGTAAATAATTAACATTTCTATAATTAACCTCATTTTGCTGCGATGTTTGGTTAGTACATTGACATTTCATCTTGCTATTTAAATCCTCTTAATCAATATCTATTTTGTTTCTAATATTCTCTCTCTTTATAATCCCCTTGAACTTTAAAACAATTTTCATACATGAACGTTTCACAATAAGACTAAACGTTACATGTATATTATGTACAGCCTAGTGCCCACATAAATCCACGTTCCTGATGTGGTTCTGTTATAAATAGTTCCGAGCATTTATTTATTAGTTTAGGTTGAATATTACGCGTTAAAACATTTCTTTAAATACATAATTACAAACTTGAATTTTTATTCTGATTTCCTTAATTTGTCTTTAAAATTGTAAACTCTACTATGTATATTATATTAATAAATATAAATTTAATAAGAACAAATATACAAAATTTTTCGTTACGCAAAACTTATAATATAAATTCAGTCTTTCAATAATTCAGATCAGTGTTAAATTTTACGATACATTTTGCTAGATGTGTATGTTAAGAAATTTTGTATAATTTTGACAACACTCAATCAAATTTATTGTTATTCCATCTCGAAGCAGTATCATTTGAACGATAAAATGATAAGTATTTCTTGTCTGCTTATAATGAGGAAGTTAAATTTAACACGTCCTCGACGGAGTTACTCTGAACGATAAATAGTTGTCAAATTTTTATAATTGTTATTATGAAACAGTGAACTATTTTTCCTTATATTTTTTGTAAATTATGCTAAGTTTTAAAATACCACCCTAAAGGATAAGTTAATTGTTAAATTTTATAGTTCAGTAAACGATTTATTCATACACTCAAACAGCGATCTTACATAATAGCAAATAATTTTTTCGTCAATTTTATCACCCTTCCTATGTATAATTTTATGGTTATATGAAATAAATAGAAGACCCTTTAATATAATATCACTACTCAACATAATTTTAATTTGTATACTACCATGCATATATTATATTATGTAGTACAAATTATATTTAAATAAAAATACGAAATTGGAATAATTATCAATTTTTGCTCATAGAATAATTATCCATTTTTGAAAGAAAGAACATCTATGCAAAAGTTATAACAGTTCAGAATATCAAAGTAACATTTTATGACAATGTGTCTCTTTAAATGGTTATATCTGTCATAGATATTAATTATTACAACTTCATTTAACGCATGTCATTTAACTGAAGTTGTAATACCGACAAAAGTGATGGATGTTAAAAATGGCGCGATTACGAATTTATAAAGATTTATGTTTTTGCTTCGATACATTTAACTTGAAATTATTACGATGAGTACATTAACAATGCATGTGATCGTTTACTTACTATTCAAGACACATCGGACTCGAGATTTCACTATTAACTGTTGAGAAGAATAGTCAAAGCTTTCGCGTTGAAATTTCGAACATATCGATTTGCCATTGGCTCGTCGTCATCAGGTGGGAGTCATTTTACGCATGTGCAACAATATAAGGTCAGCATCTTGCACGTAAAATGGATACAGCGCATGTAGTTTGTATACATAGCAATGTGTAATTCACACCTTTGGCACCTTGAACTTCCTACCATCCCCAATGTTAACACACGTGAATAATTCAAGTGTCTCTAAAGTTATTTCATTCCCGACAAATATAAACTTTAATATCAAAATAAACTACAGCACTCTTAACAAGCAAACATCAATGTAAAAATCACAAATTTCAAAGGGCAGATTATCTTTTAAAGCTGTAATGCAAATTCTTTAAATTTGGAATTTTATTTCTTTTACCTCGACAACACGATTATCTTGTCCCAATGCGTAACTAAATGTACAATATCGTTGAAGTACACTTAAAATTAAAAATATTATGCAACACGAGGTATACACTTTTTACAATTGTTATATATCGATATAAATTTCAGAAATTTGCGCGCTCGCTTAGAAGCTGTAGGACGACTAAAATTATTTCGACACTTAGGCTATTCGCCAGAGTAGATGGTTGTATAGCATTTAGTTGTATACGTAAATGTATACAGTTGAAGCTTGCAGAGCGTAGAGTTTAAAAATAAATATGCGGTAAATGTTGAATCCTAGTTTCTATTCACGTAATTAGGTCACGATTTATACCACCCCCTTGAAATTTTAACCAACACCAAATCCTTCGATACTCGTTCGTATTTTTAACGAATAAGAGGAATCTCCTTTTATTTAAAGCAGCGCCATCTATCGTTTGTTTAGAAGAACTCATTATAAAGATAAATTAGCTACATTAATTAATGTATTAAAATACATTTATAGTATAAATTGAAATAAAAGTGTAATGTAATTATTGCATAAATATTGCTTATTACAATTAATACAATTATTTAAAAAATGTCATGTTTCAAAATATTATTCAAATCGTACTGTTAAAATATTAATATGAAAGTAATATAAAAACGTAACGTTATGATATCCTTTGAAGATAAGTATTCTGTAAGAATTTATTTTAGTAAAGAATAGTATTAAAAACTTAAAAGTTACTAAAACAGAATAAAAATAAATCAATTAATTATTGTAAATTAATTTTATATAATTTTAGATTCTTTATGTATTACTTATCCAATAACACGTGTTTTATGTGAAAGCAAAATATATAATTATATTTACATGTGTTAGGACCTTAATTCATATTCTCATTCTCATACATATATTCGGTTTGTTTTTACATAATAATTTATTCAATTAAACATTTAAATTATCTCAAACTATATATAATCTATTAACAGGCTTAAATTTTATTGTGATTGGTCAAGAATTTTTAATAAATCTATTTCGGTGAAGTGTGAACAAAACTTAACGCTTGTATCCTAGCAGAATAATCTCGAATATATTTGCAGGTTATAGAACTACAGTGAGGCAGAGTGCGTGAAATTTGAACGTAACCGGAAAATCATAAAATAAATAGTAAAAATGGTAAGTCGAAATATAAAAATTTTATTTGAATAAAAAGGAACATCAATTTTTTATTCACAAATGTTATTTAAATTTATATTAACAATTTTATCACAAACCACTTACTGTCTAACAGAACTTACCGAATGTTTTATGACAGCAAATAACAGCATCCTCTTATATTAATAATTAATTACATTTAGATATACTAGTATCTGTAAGGTATCAATAAATTAATAAGCAAAAAAAGAAATGAATGCCGAATTATAAAATTACGTTGCTGTAACCTTATATGGAGATTAATTTCGACTTACGCCCACAATGTGCATGCGGAAATAATAGTTGATAGAATATGAGATAGAATATCTAATACTTAAGAGTTATTGTAAACTGTACTATTTTATTTTCAATACATTTTATAGAAACAAAATAAAAAAATAGAATTCTTAATTCATTTGTCTTATAAAATCTGACAGACATGACAAAACACTTTCAGTTGCCATATTATTAAAAAAGTCACATGTACATTTGATCGTAAAATAATGAAAATGGGAAGATATATGAGAGTATATTGCTATTATTATTATCATTGTCATTGTTATCATTTTTATTATCATTATTATTAATATCAACATGTAAAACTTACATATGTATATTTTTTGTAGCAACATCAAATAATTTTACTCAAAGAAGGCACAGATGCATCACAAGGGAAACAGCAGTTAATATCAAATATAAATGCATGCCAAATAGTTGTAGATGCTGTAAGGACTACTTTAGGTCCTCGAGGCATGGACAAACTTATTGTTGATCAAAATGGAAAAGCTACTATTTCAAATGATGGTGCAACCATTTTAAAACTTTTAGAAGTTGTTCATCCTGCAGCAAAAACATTAGTAGATATTGCAAAATCTCAAGATGCAGAGGTAAGAAATGTTTTTTAAATAATAAATTCTGTATAAAAGTAAAATGGTAATAGAACTAAAGTATAGCATTACCATATGTATTTACAGAAAACAATATATTAAGAACTTGTAGACTGGTAACATTTAAAAGATTTACAGTTACCTCAATAATGTTCAAACATTTCATCAGATTATAACTATATATTGTATATTAAGATTTTTATATTTCATATTTTGTATTGTAGGTTGGTGATGGTACCACGAGTGTTGTTTTACTGGCAGGAGAATTCTTAAAGCAAATGAAACCATTTATTGAAGAAGGAGTACACCCACGTATTATGATTAAAGCTCTTCGTCTTGCACTTCAAGTAGCTGTTGAAAAAATAAATGCAGTGAGTGTAAAAACAGATAAATCTAATAAAACAGAACTAATGGAACTCTTAAAAGAATGTGCAGCCACATCTATGAGTTCAAAATTAATTCATCGGCAAAAAGAGTTCTTCAGCCGTATGGTTGTGGATGCTGTTATGATGCTTGATGATTTATTACCTCTTAATATGATTGGTATTAAAAAGGTAAGTTTAATGACAGATTTGACAATTGATTTATAGATACTACAACCTTTGTGTTAAAACAAAAACTGTATATAGGTTTCTGGTGGAGCATTAGAAGAATCTGAACAGATTAGAGGTGTAGCTTTTAAAAAAACATTTTCTTATGCTGGATTTGAAATGCAACCTAAAACATACAAAAATTGCAAGATTGCGTTGTTGAATATAGAATTAGAGCTTAAAGCAGAACGAGATAACGCTGAAGTACGTGTGGATAATGTTACGGAATATCAAAAAATAGTAGATGCTGAATGGCAAATCTTGTATGACAAACTTGATAAAATCCATAAGAGTGGAGCACAAGTTGTATTGTCAAAATTACCCATTGGTGATGTTGCTACCCAATATTTCGCAGATAGAGATATGTTTTGTGCAGGTAGAGTTCCTGAGGAAGATTTAAAAAGAACAATGATTTCTTGTGGTGGAAGTATTCTAACAACTGTACTTGATATCAAAGAATCAGACCTTGGTAGATGTGTAATGTTTGTAGAGAAACAAATTGGAGGAGAAAGGTATTTCAATATTATACTTATGAGTTACCATGTATCTACCTAACACTTTATCAACGATTGTTATATCAAGATAATAACTTCTAGATTCAATGTATTTTATAATGGAGCACGTGCTAAAGCATGTACATTTATATTACGTGGAGGAGCAGAACAATTTTTGGAAGAAACTGAAAGGTCTTTACATGATGCTATTATGGTTGTAAGACGTCTGTTTAAAACAAATGCCTATGTAGTTGGTGGAGGAGCTATTGAAATGGAATTGTCAAAGACATTACGAGATTATTCCCGTATTATAGCAGGAAAAGAACAACTTCTAATTGGAGCAATAGCTCGTGCACTTGAAGTTATACCAAGGTATTAATTTTTTTCTTTAATTTTTATTTTATTTCTTATAATTTTAGTGTTATAGAAAATAGTAAATATATTAATTTCAGACAATTATGTGACAATGCTGGTTTTGATGCAACGAATATTTTAAATAAATTGCGGCAGAAACAGCATAAAGGTATGCATTCTTACGGCGTTGATATCAAAAATGAAGATATTGGTAATAATATGGCAACTTATGTATGGGAACCTGCTGTCGTGAAAATTAATGCACTGACGGCAGCTACCGAAGCAGCATGTCTTATTTTATCTGTGGATGAGACTATAAAGAATCCTAAGAGTAATCAGGATGCTCCTCAAATGGGTCGTGGCATGGGAAGACCAATGTAATAATAAAACCATTTATTGGCTTGAAAAAGAATGTACTAATATAATGCAGTAATTCATTTATACCGTTACGAATTATTGGACTATCGTACGCGACTTTTGCATACTTCTTTCCTACATTGCAATATACGATAAATTAGATTTCACATTTTTTTACACCAGGTGCTTTAATATTTTGTCATTAAAATTATAATCACTAACTATTATTATTCTGACTACATTTCATGTAAGCGAATTAGATGATATATCTTCGATTTATCAAATTACAAAACATTGGTTTAATTGTAAAATTTCATATTAAAATGAAAAGGTACTGTGTATGCTTGAAAAAATTAAAATTCTTATTATATTAAGATGTTCGTAAATAATTTATAATTTACCTTTTTTTAATATTTTGTGATATTACTTGTTCTCGTATGCTTATATTTTAACATTTTAGTAAAGTATTATTTTTTGTTTACTTTTACTGTATGAAATTAAAAATAAACTGTAATTTTCATCATTTTGCACTTATGTTGTTCTATTTGTATTTTTCAGAAAATTAATTTTCATTGCAGCATTTATTACTAAAATGAAAATGTTTACCAATATACTTGGTAAAAAATACATTAAATAAAGAAATTTTAAGATTTTTAATTCACATTCAAATTGTTATTCGATAATTACAAGTATCGATGAATAGGAGACAACTTCATTTACGTAAGACAGAACGGAACTTTGACTATGTTCAGTTTAGAGATTAAACGAGTTACATACTGTTTGTAAATAAAACGCGATGTGACCCTTGAGTAAGAAAAACATAAATATATTTTGCATAAGCTCGTTCTAAGGCATATTTAAAACATGTCTAGAAAACAGACATAAATCCCGAAACACTTAAAAATAGAAATTTTATTTAATAAAATAAATTGCTTTTAACTATTAATTCACTAGATAATTATAAAACCGGCAAATATGAAAACCGAAATATCTTGGAAACGTCGATTTTTACGAAAAAAATTGAAATTTATGTTGATTTGTGTTTTTATAGTTGCTGTTATTTTCCTTGCTTATCAGCTATCTTATTTTAAAGAACTCAATCAAGCGGCCGTAGGAAAATTAATTAGTGGATGTATACGATCATCTAATAATATTATTATTGAAAAAATACATTCGAAATGGAATCAGTCGTTACATTCTAAACTTGTTAGCGATAAAGAAGGTCGAACTGTGTCGTTGCGTGGAACACGTGATCAAGATATTTTAAAATACTTGCCAAATGAGCGAGGAAAATTTGTCTGTTTTACTTCAAAAGATGAAATAGATTTTTCTAAAATTAACGACAATTATTGTGATTGTCCTGTGGATGGTAGTGATGAACCTGGTACCAATGCATGTAACAATGGTGTTTTTAATTGTGAAATGACGTCCTCGCAATTTACAGGTATTTAATAGTTTGCATTTTATTATGTATCTGTTTTTCTTTCAACAATATTATTAATTATTTCAAACAAACCTCAGTGAAAATACCATCTTATAAAGTTAATGATGGATATTGTGATTGTTGCGATGGATCTGATGAGTGGGCTGAAGTTAAATTATATTTAAATAATGGTAAGTGTTTTTATTATACACACACATATATATTAAGGCAGCTTTTAAATAGTTGTATTACGTTAATTATCAAAGATTTGTTTCAGAATCTGGGAGTATAATTTACTACCATACCAAATGTCACAGTAAATGCTAATAAAATGTAATAATATAACATGTTTAAAACATTTAATATCTATATAAAGTATTTATTTTACATAGATCTTTATTTCATCCAAGTTAATAGTTTTACATTGTGTATAAAATTTTATACACGAAACATATTAATTAAGTAAATATTATTTAGCTTTAAGAAGGTATTTAAATATTAGATAGAAATATGATTTTATATGATTATTAATATTATATATAATATTGAAATTATATGATTTTGTATGATAATAATATATGATGTTTACAATAAGCTGTAATAGTACAAAAAGCAATTAATATTAACAATTCTAGAAATGCAGCTGTGAACTCCTATTATCAATAATTTGCTGTATATGTCACATAAATATTGAATTAAAAAAGTAAAAGTTCATATTTTAAGTTTTATTAGTTTTCAATTTATCTTAATTTAATTTTTTATCTTCTGTAATTAAATTAGATAATAGAGGTTCTGCTGTTTGTAACAAATTTTTATATGTAATGCAATACACAATTAACTTACTAATAAAACGAAACGTCGGAAATCGTCATAAATATTTTTTATTTAACGTTATCGTTATAAATAATGTATATATAACAATATTATTGTGCATAATTTCTGATAGCTTTAAGAACATTAAAATGATTTTTTAAGCTCCTTGGCTTATCTGAAAAATGTAAAGTTCGTTTTACAGGAATTCCCATACTTTGTAAAGTATTACAAAATTTAATTTCTTCTTCACAAATCCATGGGCGATAAGTATCTTGGACTTGATATGGTGTAACATGTACATGAACATCTATTTCTAAAACAGTATATTAAGCTTTTTAATATGAAGTTATTGGAAAATTTAGAAAATACATTTTTCAAACTTAATAAATTATATTACTTAATTTTGCAAAAGATTCCAGTATGGATGTTTCTGTAATCCATGTATTCTTAGAACCTGCATGTCCACCATCTAACCACCACATACTTTCAATGAGTTTTATAAAATTATTCATTCCAATATCAGCTTTTGGTTTATTTTGGTAATAATAAAACTCATGAAGTAATTGATTCAAGACAACACAACCTTTACTAAAACCCATTAATGTTATTTTTGTTTTTTCAATACTAAAGTGAGTAGGATCCTAAAAGCTCAAACATGTATTTCTATTAGAAATTGTAATTTACAGTTTTATACATATGATACAATTTAGAATATACCTCATCTGTATAGCATGTTTTAATGTGATCTAAAGATGATTTAACTAATTCCTGTGTATGTTTTAAAGCATCATGTGCTGGGGCAAATAATGGTACACCATATTCATTAGATGAGACAAAATTGTCAAAACAGCTAAACATAGCACTCCTTGTTACGTATATCCTGAAATAATATTAAAAATAATAACAAAAAACATACAAAATTATCTATTTTTGTTTATAAATTAAATTGCATATTACCTGGATGGTCGAATAACAAGTATATGTTTTTTAGGAAAGTTTACAGAAAGTATCTGAGCAGTATTTTGTAAACTCCATTCTATATATTTTTTACTATCTGCATGTTGTTCCATATTTTCTTGAATGTCCTTTATTTAAAAAATATACAATGTATTGTGAAATATTACTTGTTAAGGTTACAATTGTGAAGAGTATTTTATATACCTGAACATCACCGCCAAAATATAAAAGGACATCTTGACTTGATGATAATATTGGGCAAGAATAAATTATATCATTACATCGGCCGACGATACCGGGAACTTTCCTCCAAACCCAAATTTTGGACGACATGATGTTTTAATATTATTTGATAAAATTATAATAAAAACTTGTACAGCAAATCATATTAACAATTAGTTGAATTCTCACTTTGCATATGTTCAATATATTTCGTAAAGGAATTGAATTAATGAAAGGGAAAAACTAGTAGTTCACAGTAAATATGCGCCATATTTTCTTTCTTGAGAACGAAATATTTTATAATATTAATATTCAGTTTTAAGTATTTTTGCCATTCTTTGGTATAATTCCTCCCCATTTATATTTTTTTTACACAATTGTTTAATATTTATATTAATGCAAAAGCAATTGTTAAATTACGATGCAGTACTACGATTTTCAATAATTTAATATTTTAGATTAAATAAAACTTCTGCTGTATTCATAATTATTACTAAAACGGAAAATTCAACAAAAACTTGTTTAAAAAATCTACAGTATACATTTTTATAGCATTAAAGCACGTGGTATTTGCATTTCACTAATAAATCAATATGCATTTAAGCTTTCGTATAAGATGGCATGATCATACGTGATCTTGTATATGAAATAAAGCTAGTTATTAAAATATAGAAAATTCTGATTGTCTTAAATACTACACATATATAAATTATGTGCAATCTCAGAAGAACTATTTTGAAACTGAGTTTTATCATGAATAGAGTCCAACAGTTATTACGTAAATCTTATAACAAAAATAGTGAACGTTGAATCTAACTTGTTCAAATATTTGCTCATAATTATACTGCATGTTTAATATTTCGACAGTTTTTAAATAGTTCAATTTAGATATTTCTAAGTTATGTCACATAACCCATCTTCGTAAATATTTTTTTCAGTTTTAAAAAAATATAAATTAAATTTGATCATGCAACGCGATGGGGATTTAAATAGAACAATCTGGGATCCTTTACAAATTTTTAATTGTGATAAACATTATAAATATGCTGTTGTTATATTAAATAGTCCATTAAATTGGAAAGATGACAGTTTACTTCAAATTTGGAAGAAAGGTGTTTAGAAGTAGTATTGTTTTAAAGAAAATTGTATATATTGTCAATTAATTAAAAATGTATTATTAAAAAATATGTGTATTATTTAGCTCAGATCAATGTCACTGTTGATGGTGGAACATATAGGTGGTTACGTTATTTAGAAGAGCAAGGTATAGATCTGTTAAGTGGGAATCATAGTGAATATGTGCCACATTTAATTACTGGTGATATGGATAGTTGCCCTCCTTTAATTCTTGAAAACTTAAAACGTTTGGGTTCAATGATCATTGAAACTCCTGATCAAGATCACACAGATTATACAAAAGCTTTATTTCAATTGGGACAATATGCTAAAAAAGAAAATATAAATGTAATATTTGATTTCTATCTAATTTCTATGTAATATTTAAAAATATAATTGTAATATTTCTTAAATGTTTCTAAATAATTTGCATTAAATAATAAGAAAATTATTGTTCACAGTTAAATGGAATATACGTATTTGTAGACTCTTCAGGAAGATTCGATCATATCATGGGAAATATTAATACACTTTATAAAAGTGATAAGCTCATTGGACATATACAGGTAATTTTTACTTATTGTATTGTTGTTTTTAAATTGTTCCTTATTTAGTTTTAGTTTGTGTATAATTCTATTGATTTTGTTTATTTATTAGGTGATCCAAATTGCAAGCAGTTCATTGACATGGATTTTGAGACCAGGTCTTCATCATATAGCCATTCCTAAAATTTTGGTACAAAATAATACTTGGTGTGGGCTTTTGCCAATTGGTGCACCTGTTAATTCTATAGTAACAACTGGGTTAAAGTGGAATTTAAGTAGGTATTGACTAAAATTGATAATGAAAGTAAATTGTTTTAATTGTTTTAATTGTTTTAATATTATAACAAAATATTTACCTTTCTAGATAATGCAGCCTTACAATTTGGTGCTTTGGTAAGCTCTTCAAATACTTATGACAATTGCTCTGAAGTAACTGTAAATACAGATTCACCAGTAGTATGGTCTATGGGTATTGAACCACTACAAAAAATGTAAATAATTATGAAATATTTACATCAAATAATTTTTTATAACATTTAGTTAATTGATTTTTCAAATCGATAATAATTAAATGTTTTTGTATAATAGAAAAATAGGTTATCTACAGTGTGTTTTATTTAATTGGAAATACAAAAATATCAAGACCGTTGAAGATATGAAAAAATTGCTATTAAGAGAATTGTTTGATATAGAAGGGGACATGCATTGTTTAATACAAACAGTTTCTGCATATGAAATTGTAGAGGAGACTTTAAGGTCAACTTAATTTTTTTAAGTGGAATAGTGTGTACTTTTATTCAGAATATGATAGCATTTGTTAAAATAAGTACAATGGTGTGCCATATAATTCAATGCCATAAAAGATCATTCATTGTAGTAGACGGCCACAAATTAGCGAGATCTCAAGCAGTCAGGTAACCGCAAATCGTGGGTCGTCGGCTGGCTGAACCCTACGTGATCGTGCTACAGATTCGAACCAGACCATTTTCTATCTGCTAAATTATCTGTTCGATTATTGTGTTTATAATCTATTACATTGAATGACCTTGTGTAGTAAAGTGTTGAACTAATTTTTACAAATAGTATCATATTATGAATAAAAATTCCATTTAAAAAACTTAAACTGATCCTGATTTCTATAATTTCTAAACTATTTACACTACATAGTGTTCAGCTCTCGTAATGATAATTTTTTCACATCTTTAACGATCTGTTCAATCATTATCTCTTAATACAAGATACAGCTGCGTTTTCCATTAAACGAAACACTCTGTATAATATATATATAATGTATATATAATGTTAAATAAAATTTGTTTTACAGAGCTACTATAAAATTATTCTTTTAATAGGAAGTTTTTAAAAACATGTGAGTTTAGTTCTTCAGAATATTTTAATTTTTTATATATACAATTCTAAAAAATACTTTTGTCTACTATTAAAATAGATATTAATTAGAAATGAAAAAAATTTGTACAACAAAAAGGCTCTCCTAATAACTTAAATAATATATTGGTTTCTTCTTTTGTAATGGTGTATAATTGAAAAGTATAGGTGGTTATAGAATAATCAGTAAACTACAAGTGTATAATTAAATCTCAGTATTCATTACCTTTCTGAAAAGTGTAAACATAATAAAAATGAGTATTTTATTACTTTCACAATAGTTAGATTGATATATTACTTGATATAAGATACTTAATTAACTATTTTGTGATTAACAACAGTGATATCAAACATTTTGAGTCCTTCGATTTTATTTTAGATCTTTTAAATGTATACACTTATTGTGCTACTTAAGTAGTATTTAGGTGAATATTGTGATATTATAATTTTAAAAAATAATTGATTTTAACGAAATATTTATTTTAATAATTTAGTAAGGGTTCACATATATTGTTTATGTATTTTTACATATGTTGATGTTTGTTTTTTATTTATGTAGGTTAAGTATAATGTGTTTTTTAAATTATTCACTAACATGTAAGAATGACAATAAGCATTAACTACCTCTTTTTAGGCCAAATAGTGTTATAGATATTATCAGGATTGCTTGAAATGTCTAAATCTTCAAAGTATTTAAATATTTAATTATTACTATTATTATTATTATTATTATTATTATTATTATTATTATTATTATTATTATTATTATTATCACTCTTACATCTTTTAGTGTCTTAGTTTTTATGATAGAAATGTTTAAGTGTGAGAAAATTAAATGCAAATATACAGGGTGATTCTAGTAATTAGAATAATTCTTCTAGCAATTTCTTTTTTATATGGATTCATTATCCCGAATATTTGCGTATAAGAGCACTAAGGTATGATATTAAAAAAAATCAATACACCGTGAGATATTACAAATTTTTGATAAGACATTTTATTCGAGATATTTTTAACGAAACACGCGTCTTATAAAAAATTTGAGATATTTCATGAAGTATTGGTCTTTTTTAAGATTATACTCTAATGCTTTTATACACAGAATATTTTAAAGCATCTATGTAATGTTGCCTAATGATGATCTACTTAAGAAAAAAAGTGCAGTTCCATTTAAAAAAGAGTCTAATTCATTTGCTAGAATCACCCTATATATGCGTTAAAAGCGAAAAAATTTTATGGTTTTCATAAATGTTTATTGTTTTAAATTTCTATGTAATATATGAATGATCTAATGAAAATGCGGCGTTACATCAGAGGAGATAGAGAATTTATTTTTAAAAGTTACATTCTGTGGTATATGGGTGATAATTATTAAAATTATTAAAAGCCAAATTCTTTTAAACGAATAGGAATATTTTGCGGCATATTAATTAAGGTAAGATAGGTATGAAAAAATTAGTAAATATTCTATTATATTTAGATACACTATATAATAGGTGATATTTTTTAATTCAAGGATATTTATTTCCTATCTTAATATCGCACATTATAATTTTGTAATATTTTAGTCTTGTGTATGTATACATTTTTATTTATTTTATTTCAATGTATCAGTTAAAAATGCAATAAATCATTACAAGACAATAATTTTATAAAAAACATTAATTCAGTTTTTTGTTATTTACTTTTTCTTCTATTTCTGTAATGATCAAACTTAAAGAACTAAATTATCAAACTATTAATGAAAATTTGCTGATTCATTAATTAATATACAAATATATTGGAATTCTCGCTCGGTACGAATATTTGATTAAAAAAAATAATATTAAACCTAAATATTCATTACATATTTTTTCCGTTAGTTTTAGTTAATAAGATTATTAATCGATTATTATTCAACTGTAGAGTTGATCTTATTAAAAAAAGTATTTAATTATTTTTATTAAAAACAAAAGTTTAGCAATGAATAAATTTTCTTCTACAAACTTTTTTGTTTGTTTTAAAACATTACATAAACTAAAATATTTTCACATTGCAAATATCGATAATGAAGTTTGTATATATAAATTATTAAATTTGACATACATACCCATATATATATATGCATATATGTATACTGGGTTAATGAATAATATAATCACAGCTGTGATAAATCGAATGTTTTGAAACAAAAATTATTCCACTAACAATATATTTCACAATTGATAAATATAGTAAAAAATATTTTATAGCAATTTGTATATTTTCTCGGTTTTTTAAAAATAAAAAGATTCGTTAGCTTTGTCTTTTTTACATATTCAATCGCTATTTCATTTTATAACTTTAAGTATTTTAGAATTCAGGTTTATTGTATAAATTTTGTACTGTTAGAAATATATTATAAAAGATATTTATAATTTACTAAATTGTACGAACTACTTATTTAAGTATTAACATAATAACAATATATCGGGATGTCTTTTATAAATAAAAAAAAACGATTTACAATATAACATTTATATACGTAATGTTTATTATTCTTACATTATCCTTGTTATTTCAATAATATTGTTTTCATTGTTACTTAAAGTTATTTAGCATTTTATACAAGTGTAATTAATATTTTCAATTATCAACTGAAATATGGTAAATTAGAAATATTGAAATATTTATCGAACAAAGGATATATATACATTGTGTTCAGACGTATATGCCATAAAACGAACCTGTCGTTTGCTTCTATCTTCAAAATTTAAATTGTGAAGCAAATACAGTACAATTAATTATGTTTTTAAATTAATTCAATTAAAGAAGAAACTTTAGTACACATGTCAGGCTTGTGGCAAATATTTACTTACACATTTTTCTATCGCAGATATACTTGAATAGCCTATTTAAAGGCAGACGTTCGTTGAGTCAAATTGTTAACGTATATAAATTAACTTTACCTATATCGTAACATTACGATGGTATGATACGCACGTGCAGCTGGGATTAGACAAAGCGGAGGCGGCAAACCACTAAAATACATACGCACGTACACATGTATATATGTCACGACGATCAGCTGTAGCGATGTTTACATTTGTTGGCATCCTCGACGACGGTGTCCAGCATGGTGGGGTCGCGGCCACTGGCCAGTTCTATACGGTCTTTCGAACAGTTGGTATCGTTTTCATCGTAGTTTTCTTAATTATTAGTCATTGCCGTTAATCGTTCGCGAGTTGACGGTGAAAGTTTCACAGAGATATAAAGTGTAGTGTGTTGAATGTGTCAAATGTATTATCGTTGGTTGAATAATCGTGCAAAATCGGTAAGTTGTCAAGATCATTTTTCGAGAAATTCATTGCATTCATCATGATGTTCTTCGTGTAACTATTATTTTAAAATGTTTACGGATGTAAATTATGCGTATTAAAACTCTGTTAATTAAAATATGAAATTTGATTCTCTCGTATATATGTGTATGGATATGTGAACGCTTAAGTGTATCCTGTCATTAGATTTATTCGATGCATTAGATGGTAATAGTCTGTTCAGTGTGATTCTTTTCGTTACACGATATCGCGTGACAATGCCGCTACTGCTTCGCGGTTTTCGAAACTCGAGAAACGTGCATCAAACTCTTTACCGTTATCTCGTCGCATGCATTTTCGCGCGAACGAATAATCGTCTATGATAATGCTCTATTTGAAAAGGTGCTTTTATACCGACACCAGCATCTACTAATTGGAATTACACAATCTTTTCTAGACCACTGTACATTCCGTCCAAATGGTAACTTCTCAGTTAGTTTCCGATCAAGGTAAACCGCGTCGTAAACAATTGTGCCGCTACAATGTTTCTGTGGCGCTTTTACGCGCTTTAACGAACAAGTAGCCTCGTTTGGCCCGAGTACTGTACCTTGTTACCAAAATGGTGTCAGGCACTGAGTGTAAATAACCTTATGAACGTAAGAATAGACGTACAAGACGAATTGGGTTTATATATCTGTTGCGCCGAAGAAAGCGTTCTTGTGTATATCAAACGTACGGGAATATTTGGTGCGCGTTTTGGCAACCGTTCTTACTAGATTTCGTGTAAATGTCTCGAAAGAAATTCTAACACGGTTACCTCGATTTCAGAAATGCTAATAATTCATTTATAAGAAACTGTAATGAAAGTAATTGCATTTTAGTGAAATATGTATTACATTCTTAAAGATTTCCTACCAGTCGGCGTAAATGTTTTGTTATAAATTAAACATATCAAACAATTAAGTTATTCATGTTTTAAAGAATCTTTATTTTATTCAAGAAGTAACTGATAGATGACAATCGTTATTTCCCTTATCTTGCACTTTGTATATCACCTAACTTTGTGTTATACAAAATAGTATTAGAGATCATGAAGCATGTGCCATGAATTTTCTACTTTTTGTGCTGCTTTAAAATGTAAGAATTATTAAAAACGGATATTATCAGATATTTGAACATTACTTCATCATTACTGGATATGGTATTAATATAGGTTAACACGTTAGATATACTTTTGTGAAAGGGATCGTTAACGTTTCAATCTTTCGAAAGATTGTCAACAAAAATGCATTCAATATGACGCGCGCATAAATTAAATTGGAGCGTTAGTGTAATTTTAAGGTTATGTTAAACATGCAGCAATAGTTAATACATATATTATTTAAAATAACTGAAATACAATTTTTAACATTTAACGTATTTCATATCTTTTATTCGATAGGTGTCCTTATTATATAAAAACAAGAAGATTTGGTTAACATTTTACGGTATTAAATGTACAGCCTTTATTTTTTTCTTTGATACTTAATTTATTTTTTAAATACGACATTATTGCTATCAAAGTTTTATAATTATTTCATATAACATATCTTCATATTTTGCTTAATTGGACCATACCTGTTACATAGTTAAAATGAGTATGAATAATAAAATGCTTGTTACGTAGATTTTATAGACTTATCAGTATTAATATATACTTATCATTAGCACTAGTTAGAACGATAATGTTGTATATTTATTATATGATCTTTAGAAAATGTATCAATCGTATAACCCTTCGGAATAACAATTTCATCGTTTAATTCTTTTAAACAATACTAATACATTTTATAAAAGCACCGTATTTTTAGCCTATTTTTCATTTAACGCTATCGTCAAGCGTATTGTCAACGTAGTCGATTAATCGAGCAACGAGAGAGGGGGGAGGGGGGAGAGAGGAGAGAGAGAGAGAGAGAGAGAGAGAGAGAGAGAGAGAGAGAGAGAGAGAGAGAGAGAGAGAGAGAGATGTGAAGAATTCCTTTTCTCGTTAAATTCATACATCGTGATATGAATATTTTTCAGTGTATCGATTATTTCCAATTCGAACAGGCTATCTTCTAATTATGTATTTCGAGCGAGGAGTCACGCAAGATGTGTTGCGAATAGCTATCCATGTGACAACGAACACAAATATTGTACGAGCATGTAAATGAATTGCGGACAATGTTTGCATGTGGTCGAGACATGAAATCTATGCGTGCGAAGCTATAGAATGGTTCGTTACGTTCATGAGCGCGTGCGCGTGCTCGTTCCCGTGTGTACCAGAACAAAACTTGGCGCCGTGGTCTTGCATCAGCGATGCTAAAGTAATAAGGCGGTCGTGAATGTCAACAGCGTCTAGACACACGGTTGAACTTTTTGGTACATAGAGAGAGAGAGAGAGAGAGAGAGAACGTGAGATAGAGAGAGGGAGGGAGGAGAGAGAGAGAGAGAGATATGTGTATATATATATATATAGATATGTAGATAAAAGGAGGAAAATCTAGAAGTGTTAAATTGCAAGACATTTTTAATAATCGCCTCTCCCCTTTTCCACTTCTCCGTCTCCGTTTTTTTTTTTCATTTGTATTCTTCTTTAATTCGGTATCGTGTTCGCCAACAATACGTCTTTGTCGTAGAATAGTCTAGGATATAAATAAAGAGGGTGACATCGATTTTTTTTGGGGGTACGGGGGAATAAAACACAAGGATGACCAATTCGCAGAAATTGTAGTCGATATTATTATCGAGTCAATAACCCGGTAGACACTTTTATTACTTAATAATTAAGCACATTTCCATGTGAATTTCATTTGGACCAATTGCTATCTATAATGTAAGACACACACGCATATGCATAGATGCATGAGATTTTTTCTTCGTTTGTTAATCAATCAACGGATCATTTATTTTTGTCAAATTTCGTTGAGTGAAGTGTAATATATTCGTAATAATTATAGTGTGCAAGAGGAAGCGAAATTTTCTCTTGGAAATGTGACATTCAAGGTACGAAGGAAGAGGGAGGCATTTCTCGCAAATGTTTTTTTTTTTATAAGTTTCTTTTCTTCTTTTTTTTTGTAAATGATTTTTATATAGAATAACGAGACTGTTTTCTTTTTTATAATTAGACTGCGAATTTTTATGCATTTATAGGAAATTTAAAAGTGTACAATTACATAAAATCGAAATTACCGAAGTTCTACTTTTTCTACTTTTTCTACTATTAGGTTGGTGCATATGAAATGTCGGTTTTTCTTTACATGTGAACGTTTGTCTCCCTGTTTTCGTTATCCTTTTGTTTTTGGCATAACCTCGTTTATAGTCGTACTGCCCATTGCCAGAATCACATTTCAACAAAGAAGATTTTGTCAAAAGTGTTCCCTTTTGTTATTTATTTTGAATTTTATACCGTTATGAATTCAACCGATATTCGTGTAATTTTTTTATACGAGTATAAACTTGGTCATAATGCTGCAAACGCTGCACGCAATATAAACCAGGCGTTTGGGGAGAATACCGTTAACGATCGAAAAGTGCAGCGTTGGTTTGAAAAATTTCAGTCTGGTGATTTTTCATTACAAAATAAACCGCGCGGAAGACCCAAAACGTCTGTCAAAAAGGATACGCTAAAAGCATTGGTGGAAAAGAATCCAACTGTATCCACAAGGGAACTTGCTACCAAAATGGAAGTTGACCATACAACAATATTGCGACTCCTGTCTGAAATTGGTAAGGTGAAAAAAATTGACAAGTGGATACCGCACGAACTAACAGAGCGACATAAGCTGAATCAGTAGAACGTGTGCTCATCATTGCTCACCCGATATCATCGAGAGCCATTTTTCGATCAGATTATTACATGTGACGAAAAATGGATTCTTTATGACAATAGGAAAAGATGTGCTCGATGGCTGGATAGGGATGAAGGTTATGCTTATACTGCAAAGCCATCACTTCATCCACGGAAAATTTTGATAACAGTTTGGTGGAATGTGACTGGAGTAATTCATTACTCATTCCTTCGTACTGGGGAGACAATTACAGCCGAAAAGTACTGCCAGTACATTGATGAAATGCACGAAAACTGGAAAATTATACGCCCATCACTTGTTAATCGGCATGGCCTAATACTTCTCCACAACAACGCTCGGCCGCACACGTCGTACAAAACAATTCAAAAATTAAACGAATTAAAATATGAAATTTTACAACACCCAGCTTATTCACCAGATTTTTCGCCAACTGATTTTCATTTTTTAATCATTTAGAACAGTTTTTACGGGGCAAACAGTATGAAAATGAAGACAACCTGAAAAATTCTATATCAGAGTTTATCGATTCTAAAGATCAGAATTTCTTTAAGGCGCATATTTTTATTAAATAAACAGCTTTTGAAAAAAGATATGCAGTTTTATATATCCAGTTAAAAATCCGACATTTCATACGCACCAACCTAATATATTCTCGAAGATATGAATTTGTATAAAAATCCGTAGTCTGTTGATAACTGTTTCAAAGTTGATGTAGGTACATAAATACTTGTAGTATTTGCATCATTGTTTCAAGAACAGACTTCAATTTTCGTGAAAATATCGACACCCACAAAAAGTGAAGCTTTTATTAAAAATAATCGCAATAAGAACTTGCGACTGATTTGTTGTTACTATAATAGCTTCAGGTTTTCATATTCCCATTGATTGAACTGTTTCAAAAAATAGCGATAGGTTATTCACTTATCAAATATTTTTCAAAAAATTTCGGGAGAAATGACATAACGCTAAAATTCTTGTTCCCAGAATGCAAGGTGCGTTTATTTAAAATTCATTGATATGCAAATCGACAAGAATATTTATAATATCGGTATGTATAAATATCTTACGTGTCAGTTTCGAAGTTCACTTTAACATATTTAACTTATCTCCAGTAGTGATTTTTCTTTTTCGTTACAAAGAATACACTATTTTGAATTTATAATTTTATCTTCGCCGTTTACGATGAATATCTTATGATTAAATTTATAGCGAATATTATTTATTCGTTTCACTAAAACAAAAAAGTATATAAATTTTATCGGAATTTTTGCTTACAATTAATGTTCGATTTAAAGTATTTTATACTTACTGCACAAGATGCATAGTTGAGTAGACTTTGTGATACGTCCCTGCTGGTAACACGCAAGACACGATTTCCAGGCTTCACTTGATTATTTCGCGTAGTTTCACCGTTCGACATTTCGATCGTGTTGGAACGTGGTCTTATACACGATCGCAAATAGTTCAAGATGATAGTTACTTATTTTGCATATCGTGCAACAGCACATAGCGTTTCTCGTCATAGCGTTTTCCTGTTTCTGGATAGACGCGGTTGCCATGCACATACACGTTGATGTAAAATATACTTCTTAATCTTTTAATTTAACGTCTTGATACAATCGTGATTAAAAAAAAAAAAAAAATAGATATTTTTCTTTTTTGGGATATCAGTGTGTAATATTTGTGACTTTTAATGTAATAAAAGGCGAGACTTTAATTTCGTTGGCAAGTTGACACAGTGAAATCAGCTTGCCCACGAAATTAAAAAAAAATTGAACATTTCAACAATCATTTATCATTTATCGAATTTATCGGTGATAATATATTTTAGTTTTTAATAAATGATCGTTGAAATGTTCGATTTTCTTGAATTTAGTATACAAGTTGATTTCACTGTATCAAGTTGCCCCGATCTCGCCTCCTATTTGGTAAAATTTGTTCATTACGTGTGTGTTATATGGAAATGAAAAGAAATGAATTAAATCGTTTTAAAGTGTTGTGCAATAACGAGTGAAGATTTAGATGTATTATGGAAAGAAGAATTCTTGAAATTGGAAGGTATTCGGATTGTGACGATATTCATACTACGATACATTTAAAACAATGTGTTGTTTATTCATTTCTCACATAGTTGTTCGCTTGTTCTTTGGCTTTGAATTCACGTTAAATACACTGATTAATGATGCAGAATTAGTAAAATTTCAAGTTATAACAGTGTTGTCAGTATCTTGCGAATTTTTATGCATTTGTAGGAAATTTAATTCTGTGGAAAATTGCATAAAACACACATAATATAAACAAAAAAGTATACAAAACAACCAAATTATAATGCTTTTCATAATACATGGCGGGTGAGATAATTTTCTGCCGAAGTTCTACTCTTTTCACTATATTCTAAAAAATATGAATATGCATAAAAATTCCGCAGTCTAGTTATCGGTAATTAATTTTGTATCATCCATTTTCTTATATTTAATTAATTTAAATTTAACATATACGCATATTTCAATTTGTTTGTAATTAGTATTATTTTCGTGTGCTTCGCTTATCAGTACACACCTGAAAACATTTCCGTTAATTTAGTCTTAGCTTGTATTAGATGGAATAGAAAAGTACATTTAGGTAAAAGGCACGTTTTGTTTGCATGCTCGTTACGTTTCGCATATTTCACTCTTGTAAAAATTATGTGCACGCGACTCACTCTATGTTGGAATAGTACCGTACCACGTAAATCGATGAAAATTTCGCCCGAACAAAATTTCTGATGAACAACAACGGGAAATGAGCTTACTTTCTTTCCAGGTGTTCGATCTCGTAAAATAATTTCCACGTAACTTTATCTTTTTATTATAATTTTAATAGTATATTTTTCAACAATATGATGATTACTTAATATTCTTTAACGATTGTTTTTTTCACAAGTTTCAACATTTCACTTTATTAATACAAATATTTCTTTCTTTCTTTCTTTTTTGAAAAGGTTGCAAGAGTTCTAAGGAGACGTCGTAAGATGCAGGCACGTTGCTAGATGGAGATGTTGAAAGGTCAGGTGAACATGGTTTTCACCTACAATTTTATTAAGTGACAGATGATGTATTTTTTCTACAGAATGATTAAAGGTAACGAGATAACTTTATTGAAAAATTATCGGAAACAATAAATATGGCGGTTGGTTGTGTAACGAGGGAAGAGATAGAAAAAGAGAGGACAGTGGGGACAAAAAGGGGGAGATGCATTTCTCGTGGTTAGCCTTCTTAGTGAACTCGTGAAGTAAAGGCTATCTAGGAGATCTATACAGTTAGTGGAAGCAATATAGTAAGATCGTAAATGAAAACATTAAGCGTTGATTGATGTCTCCGCATTGAAGACCGTGCGTCACTTATGAATTGATATTTAAAATTTTTGCTTACAATCTTTCCATTTAAATTACAGCGGATAATCAAATTATTATGATTAGATGACAAAATTGCATATTTTACGTTTTCGATGGTATTGTGACTTCAATAATAATAAAGCATATTTTTTTGTGACATTTTAATAGTTTACCTAGCTAAAAAAGACATTTAAATTTTATCGTGATCCAGTTGAGAACCTATGGAAATTATTATAAATAGACTGCGTATTGTTATGTGTTTATGGGAAATTTAAAGACGGAAAATTGCACAGAATGCACATAATATGGAAAAATCTACAAAATATCAAAATCACAGTGCTTTTTATAATATCTAATAACTGAAATAATTTTCTACCGAAGTTCTACTATTTTTACTATATTCTGAAAAGTATGAATTTGCATAAAAATCTGCAGTCTAATTATAACCTATCTAAATTTCAGGAAGGCTTTATTATTTTACTTTGCAAATCCTTCAGTAAAATCATACGTGAAGTAGTGTAGTTGAATTCATTTAATTACACCCTATCATCTAGCTGAGAAAACGGTATTAAAAAAACGTAGCTTACATTCACCTGACCTTAAATGCTTTCACCTAGCAACCTGCATTTTATAAACTTCTATAAACTTCGAGTGAATCTTTTGTTCTAAATGTATACATACAAGTATGCATCTGCATCAAGAGATTTATGTGGTGCATTCTGTATATTAAATGCATACTTTTCAAATATTGTGTTTTATAAATTATAGTAAATGTCACTTTTTAACCTTTCGATTACTTTTGGCGCCTATAGGCGTTTTGGAAATTTGGCTGGTACTCTTTTATTACCGCCATTTCCCCTGAATTTTATTTATTGCGCACTTTCATTTTAATTTAACGAAATAAATTTTACACTTTTACAAATTCTGCAAGTTATTAATTTTTAAACTTTCGAAGACAATTTGATAAATTTTATGACAGAAAATTGAGTATCTACCTTTCTACTGAAACCTGCCATAGCGAAAGAGTTAATGTGCTCGCTCGTAGTGTTTTAAACTATTTTTATTATTATGAATCGTACTAATGAACGATTAAATTAATATCTTTTAGTTACAGCTGATATTCTGCTTTCTTTTCGTTCACAGTTTACGAATGCTATCAATGTATTAGTATCATTTATTTATAATCTTATAGTATTAAAATATTCCGCATGTTTAAATACTATATAATTAAACATTTATCAGTGGTTATTAACCGTTTGAGTGCTACGGATCTTGGCAAAAATTCAATTGTAGAACGCAAAGCGACGCGATCGTGCTTCTTCCGTTTTTTCTTCCTTTTTTCGTTTTTGTTACTCCTAATTTTTGATAAATAAACAAATTTCTTCTAACAATAGCTCCAAAGCTTATGAAAGCATAGATTTCAATGCAGTAGAACCTCGATATACGGTAAAGACACGCATTGACAAAATCCAAACGTACAGTTTGTCCGATTCTACAGACCGATTAGCTGACACTTTTAGGCACTGAATTGTTTAAATGTATTTAAAAAATTGAATTATGAAGAAAATGAAGATGTTACTACATATTGATAGGTTTGATTTTTCCGAAATACAATTTCTACGAGATTACTTAGACTATATTACCTTTCCTACACTCTCCTTAATTTTTATATTTAACCTTTCTTGGTAGTACTCATAGATAACAAAGATTCTCTTTTTGATGGGCTATCCTTAATCCTCAAACGACCGCGTCTGGGTTCACTGGGATCCAAGTGTTAAAAAAAGAGTGTTTTTTAATATTGTTAAAAAAATAATAAATAAAAATATAAAAGAGGTTGTCTAAGATGTACACTACTGCTCAAAAGTATCCGAACACTTATGTACGAAGTATATAAGAGAAACGCATAAATATTACTTAAAAATCTAAAATATCAGGTCAGTCCATAACTTCGTGCGCATTAATAGCATGCATGGGATTCGCTATGACTCACTACTAAACCAATAAGATTTTGAACCTGTCGAAACTTGTCGTCGCTTGACTAATGTATTAGTCAGTTTGTCACCAATTTTCGTAAACATCGGACGCATATTAGTACCCATAGAAAATGAATATCGATAATCAATACAAACGTGCTGTGTTTTATTTTTTATTTTCGTGTGGCGAATCTGCCAGATCTGCAGCGATAAAAATTAATAGTGTACATGGTGAACATACTACCAGTGTAAGGACTGCCAAGAAATGGTTTAAAAAATTTAAAGTTGGAGAAAGCAGTTTTTATGATGAACCCCGTTCAGGACGTCCTGTTAATTTTGACAACGACGTTCTTAAAAATCTTGTGGAGTTAGAGCCACAATTAACAGTGGATCAGATCGCAGAAAGGATGGATTCATCTCATGAAACAGTCTTTCGTCATTTAAAGGAGATTGGGAAAATATCCAAGCATGGAAAGTGGGTACCGCATGAGCTATCCGAAGCCAATTTCCAGCAGCGAATAAACATCTGCACTTCCCTTTTGTCGCGCTTCGAAAGAGAGCCATTTTTAGACCGTTTGATAACAGGTGACGAAAAATGAATTATTTATCATAACGTCAGAAGAAAAAGACAGTGGACAGATAAAGATAAGCAGCCAATTCCAACAGCAAAGGTGTCTTTACATCCTAAAAAGATACTTTTAAGTGTTTGGTGGGATATGTATGGTGTGATTTATTACGAACTGTTAAAACCAAATCAAACCATTAATGCAGATGTTTACAGTGAACAACTTTGTCGTTTAAACTTAGAATTGATTAAAAAACGCCCGCGATTGGTGAATATCAAGAAAGTGTTGTTTCATCATGATAACGCTAGACCGCATACGGCTCGAACAACGCTGCAAAAAATTAGTGAATTTAATTGGGAGCTTTTGCCGCATCCTCCTTACTCCCCGGATATTGCGCCAAGTGATTTTCACTTATTTCGTGCCTTACAAAATTTTTTACTAGGGAAAAAGTTAAATTCTAAACAGGATGTACAAAATGAACTTTCAAGTCTTTTTTGCATCAAAACCAGAGTTTTTCTACAGCAATGGAATTAAAAAGCTACCTGTAAGATGGCGAGAAATTGTAGATAGTGGAGGAAAATATATCATTGATTAAAATGTTAAATTGTGTTTTATTTACACTATTTAAAAATTTCCCAAAAATACGCACGAACTTTTGGACTGACCTGATAGTAACTAAAATTAATCTTTATTACTTTCTTATGGGATAAGTGACGTTTTAAATTAAAAATTAGTTATTTGAAAACTTACCAGTACTATAATAAATATGTAATACGAGTGTCGTTATTTGATCGTATGGATGTGTAAACCTAAGATTTCAATGTAATTTGGAAGAATCGTACTAACACCTTTGCTTAAAGATATCAGACCCCTTACATATGGAAAATAATAAGGATATGATGCAGTTATTTCCTTATATACCTCCTGTCTATTACGAACATTTCAAAACTTCCACAAAACGAGCTTAAATGAAAAGCAGTATGTAATACTAAACTCACAATAATAATAATTAATTTATCATAAGATAGTTCAGTCGGTTATAGTAAATAAATATATAATAGTATATAAGTAAATAATTAATATTGAGAATAAACAACACTATTTGGTTTTTTGTTCTTTTTTATAAACAATATTAGAATAAAACATTATTTATTTCAACTGAAATTGAATTTCAGATAACTGAAATTTGACGATTTTTGTGATTCAATTTTCATTTATATAATTAATTTACATATATTTAAAATCATAAAAATATTGAAAAACTTAGTACACTTCATTGATATTTCTGAATCAACTAAAATGTCTTGAAAGAAAAAAGAATGAATTTACGCCACTTTTAAAATAAACGGTCCATATAGTATTGAAATACCAGAAAATAAACGTTAAAAATTATTTGAATGAATTGTATAGTTGGAGGACCTTAGCAACACTCACATCGTCGTTCGCGTTTCAAAAATAGGCTCCGTACACTATAAATTCATAACAAAGTTTCTTTCCTGGTATCTGAAACTTCGGGCTGCTTTTCACACCATAAAGAAAGAAAACAGACCAGACGTTGTTTCCAAGTGTAATGCAAGTTTATGACACGTTGCTGTTTCACATGAAGGCGTCTGATTAATGCACTCGCGCGCACAATGTAGAGAAATCTAAATATACCCCGTGAACGTATTTTTTTCAAAGCAGAAACTCGAACACTCTATATAAGATGTATATTTTTCTTCTGTTTCGTGGGTTCCGGTAGATTTTTCCTGGCGCGAAGATAAAATTACACGCATGCATTGCTAAGAATGCCCGCCTGATAACGATATTATTCCGCTCTTCTGTTTTCTTACGAGTTCTCACGCAAAAGCTTTGTTTACCAACGTTGTTTGGAAGATGATTATAAAATAGTTGTTTGACGTACCATTGTATGCATCACCGATTAAATAACTGCATACCACGCAAGTGTATTATGAAAAAAAATTATCTCGTATATACAATATCAGTTATGTTCTTAATTGTATTTTGAACAGTATAGTTAAGAGTTTCTCTCTCTTTTTTTTTTAAGTCATGTAAGTATTCATTCAAGGTGAACATATGTACACATCTTAATTATTTATACATAATAACTTGCCGTGCGGCTTAGGATAACTTCCGGTTTACCTTATTCTTATTAGTACACTCGTTTCGTTGTTGTAACAATTATCTTACATGTTTACATGCTTACGTATTCTATGCATCCATCTACATACATTATATACTAATGCTACATACTAGTTTCAATACCATCTTTGATATAACATTGCATTTGTTTGCACATTTTAATAATAATAAGCACAAAGTAGGTTAAACAAATGTGATATTTTGAATTCGAGAGTTGATTATTGCTTCTGTTTGTAGATAAAGTATTACAAAAAAAGACAAGGTATAAACAAGCTAATAAAGAATGAAGTAGATTAAATAACTGAGAGTTTAAATGAAGTATCTCAGTTGAACTTATACTGATTACAATGTGGTATATTTAATAATACAAAAATTAATATAAATTATGGATTGAGTATGAAATTATGGAATCAATTATTCTGTTTCATCTAGTTGATACTCGAAGACTTTGATGTTTAAAACTTCGCCCCGAAAAATGTTTCAGTATTCGGCTAGTATTATACAATAGTTAGTTTTATCAAGAATCTGATGATGTAATAATATGATTTTGCTTTAGGATGTTTAATGACGCTGTGACATTGAAATAATCAAACGGTATCATATAGTTAATAAACGGGATTACAATAGTAAGTGGCAATTGAAGAATTCTTTAAAAAAAAAGCAATGCTACATAGTTCTAAGTTCAATTAATAATACATTTATTATATATTTAAAAAATTTTAAAGTGCTTTCAGGTTCTTATATGGTTATTTATTATAATCGATTTCATATCCATCTTTAATAAAAAAAAAAAAAAAAGAAAAAGAAAAAACTAGGTAACTATAAAATGAAACTACTTGTATTTTATTTATATTATTTTATTTATTTCGGTTGACGTTTTAAAAAGTATAATTGAAAGATTAAGTAAATTACGTACTGCGTTAACGATACAGAAAATACGTTTATCATACTCTTCTAAATAACAATATCTCAAAGGTGTGAATTTTTATAAACGCACTGCGGATTTTTATGCAAATTCCCATACTTTTGAGAATGTAATAATAAAAAAAGCAGAATTTCGGTAGAAAATTATTTCACCCACTAGGTATTGTAAAAAGCACTATAATTTGGATATTTTGTATATTTTTTGCATATTGAGTGCATTCCGTGCAACTTTACACTTTTAAATTTCCTACAAATGATTGTTTTTGAATATTGTTTCAGTTCTTCTAAATATGAATATATAACAAAATTATCGGCAGAATTTATATCCCCTAAAACACCAGTTTACCGTAGTTTGTTTTCTTTTTGTCCAACCTAAACAAGCAATGAGTCAGAAACCAGACATTGACGGAAAGTCAACTTAATGGTTGGAACAGCGATGATTAGTTTACACGGTGGGTTTTTAGGAGTTGTACATGATGCAGCACGATCATCTATTATATTTGCCTGTTTCATGCATCTACCAGAAAATCTGCCTGTAGGAGAACGACATCACAGTTTGAATCAAACTGTTATATTTGCAGAGTGTAATGTCAAAACTGGCTATGTCTACTCTAAATCAATTTTAAGATATTTATAGACTTTAAATTTTTGTTTTATATGTTTGAAAAATAAATATATTTTTCACAAAACATAGTATACAAGTATTAATTGAAATTATTATATGATACAAGAATTTTTTTTATAAAAGTAACTTTTTAAATATTAATGGTAAAAAGAAATTTTTCTTTATAATTACCCTTGGACATAAGCACTTTTAATAATAAAACACTTGTTTCTTTGTTATTTGACCTGCTTAGGAGCCTAAGTGACCAACTCCGTAAAACAAGAAATTTACTAAATTTATTTCATTGAAAGAAAATTAAGCACGAATTATATGCTTCGGTACTAAAATTCAAAAATATTACAAAGGTGGAATTAGTTACTGTGGCTTTTGAGCGGCTCATTTATCACTTTAAACATCATCATGATTTCTTGAATACTGTACGTTTTATTTGAACTTCCATATAAGAAAAAGTTAGATTTACGATCAATTTCTACTCTCTATTAACGATTAGACTGTATAAGAACACGGATATAATGGGGAAAGAATAAACTGTAATACCAAAGACACCTAAATATTATCTAGTCGCTAAAGGTAGCTATTACACTCTGAAAGCTTTTTTTTTCTTTTTTACCGATTAAAATCGTTCCCGTTTCTCGTTAATGAACAAATATTAGGTCTATACTTTTCAACAGCGTGTTTCGTATTTCGAATTACTTCGGAGAAATGAAACCATTTCATTCAAACATGTAGGTACTGTGCTCAGTTTGAAAAATTGAGAGAAGCAATAGAAGTGAAAGCGTTCAGGACTCTTGTATCGGAATAAAATGATCATTCATTGTGATAATGCCAGACCATATGTGGCACAAAACGTGCAAAGAGAATTACGCGAGTTTACTTGGGAAAATTAATCACACCCGCTATATATTCCACGGACATTGCGGTGAAGCTTCACTTGTGATAGATCATTACCGCAATTTTTGTTTATGCAAATCACTTTTTTGTATCAATGAAAGAAACGTGACACATTTACTTGATCTCTTTCGCTAGTATGAACGACCACAATCGCTTGCGATGAAATGATCTCTATACAAGTTGTTTACGCTATTACTAGTCCTTTTAGTACTGAACAGCGATGTATCGTTCCCTTTATAATAGAAGTATGAATTGTGGGAATTAACAAACGAATGTGAAAAGTAATGAAATAATTCTAATATTTTTTCTAATAAATAATAATGTTTTTGAAATTGTTTTCTTCATATATCAGTTTTTATATTATATTTGAATGTAACTGTGAAATAAATTTTGAAAAAATTTTTAAGAAATATCGAAATACTTTAGTCACTAATTCATTTTCTCTTTATTTTTTAATGTGTTCCTTTTTAAATTTCGTAATTATCATTTAAAACCGAATTCTTTTTCTCAAACTTTATCAAACTACATCAGTTTGGCGAATTTTAGCTTGATAGCACGGCAGGTTGCAGCGGAAGCTGGCGTTCACATCAATATTCGTAATGTGCAACGGATAATTAAACGAGCCAAGCATTTAAAAAGACGAAAATTGCAGAAAAAACCGCCACTTACGAATCGACATAAAGCAGTCAGGGAAGGTTTTGCGGAAAGACATCTCCAGTGGAAAAAACAGGGGAGAAAAGTTATCTTTTCAGATGGAAAACGTTTCAATTTAGATGGACCGGATGGTCTTTCATATTATTTTCATGATTTGCGGAAGGGAGAATTGAATTTGTCAAAGAGTTAAATGGTAATGATATAAAATTGATTAACACCAGCATGAATGCAATTAAATATATAAAAATATTAGAAGAACACTTAACGCGACATGCCAGCACTATTATATGTGAAAATTCTATTTTTTTAACATGATAATGTCGCAGTGCATACAGCGAAACGTGTAAAAAAATATTTTGAAGATCGTAATATACAAATTTTACCATGGCCTGCGAGGTCTCCAGATTTAAATATCATATAATAGAAAACATCTGGGGCATTTTAGCACGTGCTGTATATGGAAATGGGAAACAGTTTTCGTCGGTGAAAGAGTTGAAAGTTCGTATTGAAGAACAATGGGCCAAATTAAGTCAAGATCAAATAAAAAATTTATATAAATCGATACTACGGCGATTAATTCAAACTATAAAAAATAAAGGCGGCATAACATATTACTAATAAATAGAAAACATTTTTTTTCATTAACTTCCACCCACTTTTTCTTACCTAAAATATACATTGTCTTAGTTCTGTTGCACCTTATTTTATCAGAAATTAGAAAATTTAATGAAACTTTTTTTCAATCTAATTCAACAACATTGCCGCTATGGAAATGAATATATGTACTTCAGTTGATTCTTTGGATTAATAACGAAAACTTTTACGAAAAAATTAGTATTAATACAATATTAGCTAAAATCGCAGGTGTCTTATAGTTTTGTCGCGCGAGTGTACATGCTATATTTTTTTTTTATCATATAAAAGCGTGTGTTAAGACGAATTCAGAAAAAAAACGAAATCAGAAAATGGAAGAAACATTTTAAATATTTCGTACCAACATGTTAAAGCGAGAACGCAAATAATTTATTATTGCTGCTTCTCAAGAATGAACAGTACAAGTATTTCTTATTGATATGAATTAGATGATGTCATCGACTATCAGAGCATCTAATTCTGTTTTCTCTATGACGAGACAATTTCATTTTATATTTTATTACTTCGTAAAGCGTCTAATAATATCGTATAGCAATGTATCGCTATTCGGTAGACGAGAAGGCAAATATCGTAGGCATTTATTAAGAGTGCAATGAAAATAAAAGCCAAAGAAAAGTGTTTTCACTCTGACAGATTGGTACGGAATATTCCAAATATTTTTTCCATATATGACCTTATATAACGTTGAAGGTCATTTTGTCGTATACCATAAAAAGATATATAGCATTTCATTTAAAAAATAGGAGGTTACCTTCATTTCTAAGAAAAATAGTGCAAATACAAAAAATTACATACGCCATTACGTTACTTGCAAAAAACAGTACTACTTTTTTCTCTCTCATTTTTTTCTAATGTTTACGTTATAATATTTAGTATATTTCATTGATATACTAATTTTTATTATCACCAGATTCACGTTCTTAAATTACATAGTTATATACTATTAGACACTTTTTTCTTATTTTATCAACGTAATTGCATAGTACTTTGCGATTTTTTGTCAATTAGATGAGATCGTAGAAAGAGTTAATGATTAAGGAAACGTTGATGTGTTGATGGATTTAATTTTTCAGATAGAATGTAAGTATTTAACTCGATAATCTAAAGTTTCAGCTGAAGGTCTATAAATACACTTATAATTTCAAGGTTGTAGAATTAGAAATGATTTCTCTATGAAACTGTGAAAATTTCAATTTTAACGTAACGGATGCAAATTTTTTACAAATGGAGAAAATTGAAATGTAAGAATAGCTTTCCTATCTATAGGTTCGTACGTATGAAATGCCATTTTTTTCAGATGAAATTTTAGATACATCGTGCTTCAAGAAAGAAATAATTTCCACGTGATTCTATGTACACTTTCTCAACGATTAACTGCTTTCATTATTCCACACATATATAAATTCTTAGTATTTTAATTCGAAAATTCTCTGTATGCTGAGTTTACGGTGTCTTTATTTCGGAATAATTTATGTATTAAAAAATTTGTTCAAGTATTTGAAGAAATGGTAGTCTGTTGGAGGAAGGTTCACTAAATAGAGCAAAATGTGGAAAAATCTTCATATTCTTTCACGTGGAATGTTTTCAATAATTTTTAGTAAAACATTATTATCAACTGTCTGACCTTTCTATTGACTCATTTTTGAATAAAAAGTTACTCATCTTGAATTTTGCATAGTAACATTAAAGCATCTTAATGTTTACATAATTTTCTTCAACTGCTAAATATTTTCAGCAGTTTTTATAGCAGTTTCTTTAAATTTCTTTAACATATATAAAAAGAAATTACCCGAATCTTCCGATTCTTCATCACGTAAAACAATAATGTCTAAACAATTGTATCATGAATTTTGATTTACTATTCAATGTACGTATACCACAGAAAATTCCTTTTTCTTGGCTATTGTGTAAAAAAAAGATTAATAATCAGACACAATTTAATACATTGATATCAACCTGCAAATTTCAGCTGTTGAGAAAACGTTTCATTTGTATTAAAATAATATTTGATAGTCTACTTAACAAAAAAACTGATTCATCCACTTCAAGTGTAAAAAAATATTTACTTATAAAATTGTTGATAAATTGTTGCCGATACATTTTATTATAGATAATCATACGCGTCACCCATATGAATTCAATATAATTAATTTGTAATATGAATAAAATTCAATTTTTTGGATTATTCCGTTTTAACCATCTTACGTTCTAATTTCTCATATTTATTTTTTTTCACACGGCTGTAAATACAATTTGAATAAGATCACAGATATTGTTCTCAGTTTCACAAGTGACGCAAATGAAAATCGAGTTATGAAAGATATAACAGTCTTCTGTTTGCAAATGCATGTTGGATTATTTTGCAGGAGAGAAAAGTGGGACGATAAACTAACTTAGTGACTGCTGCTAACCTAAAATGCAAACGCCACGCATTGCAGATAGTCTAAATTCGTTTCAGATGATAACGGGATTTAACGTGATGCATTTTAAGCAATCATTAATTATTTGAACAGTTACAAATATATGTCAGACAAATATATTTTCGTATAAGCTGCTGATAAATCGTGTGAAATCGCACGGAAAAACACTTAACGATCGCAAAACGTGAATCGTAAATCAAACTTCTAACGTCAACTTCAACTGTGCAAATTAGTGTAACGAATATTTACCGTTTCACCGTAACGAGTATTCACGACACCGTTCCTCTGTCTCTAATAATATTCGAGACATTAATCCAAATGTATTTATTACCTTCAGTTTTGAGAACGATTTCCATTTGTTCGTTGTGAACGATTGCGAGTAAAAAGCGAAAAAAAAAGATAATACATGTAGAATATTTTCCTGAGAATTATTCTATACCAACGTTTTGTCAATATCAGTGGCTATCTCTTTAAAATGTTCCCGTTTAATAATATTCTTACATTTAAGCACTTACCAAACGTGTAAATAACTTCAAATGATAAAATAATAATTATCTAATATTTCATACCACTTACACGAATGAAAGTAATGTATTTGGTAAAATGTGAAATAAAGAAAAAATATATTAAACAGCATAACATTTTTTTTTAAATATGCTGCCGTTCAAAGTAGACTTTATGTAACGATACACTACAAAATTTATAAATACATCAAGCACATCCATTCTCTTTGTAAAATGGAAAGATCTTCCCGATCGGTCCCCGATTAAAATTCTTGTAACTGTAGATGCACCTACTTTATTTTTATTATGACTATTTATTGTAAATTAATTTAAGCTTCCAGCTTAAAATAACATCCAATTATATCCTTTCTATTTACAATATCTCACAGCTATCTTACTATTCTTAACTTTTATTGCTATATTATTTATTTTTCTAACATACAATTTTACATCTATTTATTTATCTTCTTCTTATCTTTATTACATTTTAAATTTCTTATTGTACTTCTTCTTTGGTTTGGTTTTTTCCATTTCTTTTCTCCTTTTTCTTTCCCTTTTTATCTTTTTCACTTCTTCTATCTCTTCTTCTGTTTCACTTATTGTTAGTAGTTCCCTAATTTCTATTTCCTCTTTTGTGGCCTCGCATTTTTCTATTAGATACGTCAACGTTTCTTCTTTTTCTTTATAAATTCTACATTTTCTGTCCTCCCTCTCTCACCAGTGCTGTTTTTTCTTCATTTCATTGTCACACCTAAACCTTGCTATTAAGCACCTTTCTCTTTTCTTCATCTTTTCCTGGATATATTTAGGCTTTTTTGTGTCACTATTCTGCTGTATAGATAGTTATATTTTGACTATTTTATTCCCTATACTAACTTTTTTTGTTTAGGTTTTTTTTTTCAGTAACTAATTTTATTATACGAAATTTAGTATTCACTTGAGCTTTCCTTACATACGTTAATATTAGGTACAGAAATAAATTCTTTCATTTAAAAGGAACGAAAACACATCAGACAATGAAATAATTTCCATTATTATTAACGGTCTTTTGTCATTTCTTTTTATAATATTTCGATTAAAGTGCCTATACTGATTATGTGATTTCAGTTAAAAAATATTAATTACTACATCTAATAATATGTTTTTGATAAAACAGAAAATAAAAGTTGGCGTTACATTAATTGTGGTTCCAAATATGTTACTTTAGATCATTCATATTATATGAGAAAAATTCTTATATAACACGATTTTCTGTAACACGAATTCATACAACTCGTAACGTATTAATCGAAAATGCATTTTAAATGGAACCTTTTCTTGTAATATGAAAAGTATTGTAGCAGCGAATTTCTTTGATGCAAGGAAATAGGTCGCCTTGCGCTTGCCATTTGACTTTGCCGTAGCAGCACATTTGGTTTTTTGTGGATGGGGATCAGGTACAGGGTTTTTCTTAGATCTGCGCTGGACCCCGGGGGGTAACAATTCCCGATGGCCGAGGTGAATTTCTGAACTTCAGTCTGGTGGCTAAACGTGACTAACAAAGTTTACAATCCTAATTCGCCAAACCGAGGTTCGCTCACGTTTCTCGTTTTATGACTTAACAAGTATTATGTTTTCAATGAAATATAGTAGGGTAAAGTAGCCTAATATGAGGCCGTTCATAATATGAGACTCCAGCCTATCTCCGTTACGGAGAAGTCTCGAACGTCGCAACGACAATTCTTTGTTTCAGAACTAACCGTAGTTCCGACTGTGGCGTAGAAAACAACGTAGTGTCTTGAGCAAGCATATGAAAATTATGATACAGAATGCTTGTTTTACACAGGACTTTATTCTTCCGATGTACATGGTGAACAATATGTTCAGTGTGTACCGGTGGGCCCACGAAGACTTCAGTGCAGACGAAATTAATTTTATATGCCCAATATGTAAAAAAAGGCAGAAAAAATAAGTTGTGACACGATGAAACCTGGGTCTCATATTAGGTGACTAGTTTTTCAAGTCATGGATTTGCATACTTTTCATTTTTATTTTATTATAATGGAACTCTGTTTTGTTATAATTTCTAATATGTTGCAAAAGTGTACACGTCTTACATTTAAAACATGTATCGTATTTTAATAAAAGTAGTTTTAATCGAGAATTGTGCTTGCTTAAAGAATTGGGTCTCATATTCGGCTACTTTACCCTAATGATTTTAAAACTTCTAACAATTATTTCAAAAATTTGTTTTTTATCTAACTGTAAATCGTATCGCTAATAACGTATGCAAACGGTTAATGCGACGCTAAAAAAATATATATATATTTTTTTCTTTCATCCGTTGCTTTATACTGAAGATTAACTAATTGTGATGAAACATCGAATATAATTGACACAATAACAGTGTAATCAATGATGAATGATTAAATTATTGTTACGTATGCAGCCTATCTGAAACGCGTGGCGTTTGATGTTCAGTCTATCACGCATTTCCTGGTTAGCCTTCGAGAAAGGGTAAGCGAGCGCAATCCATTGCCAGGAAAATATAGCGTTTCCTAATATCAAGAACTGCTGTTTTTGGGGTATACCAGGGCAAGATTTTTAATACCGTATTTTCCGGCCTATAAGACGCACTGTGATTTATCAGGTTAGAATTTACGAAAAATACTTGGATCAAACAGAAAAGGATTAAAGTACCTATTTTAATAATAACACTTTATACAAAGCAAACAGTGTTATTATTGATATTTGTAATGAAGGCAACCATTTTCTATGGCTTTGGAGTAAAAAAAGTGCGTCTTATGGGCCGGGAAATACGATACTTTGGGGTTCAGTCTTTAAACAGAATATCACTGTGGTCGTCGGAGTTTTGACACCAGCAAGATCGGATTGCAGTCTTTTTCGAGTAATTCTCATGTCGCATACGTATTCCGTAAGTGTCAATTAATCAACACTGTTTACGCCTTCTCCGCGTACTCCCCATGTAAAGTCGAGAAGGAAGATTCTCGCCCAGTCAAAAATCGACCAATTATAATATTATACTAAAGATCATTATAGTAAAGTTAAAGTCATTGCGTACCAAATCATAACTTTTGTACTTATGTACTTCTAATAGAATATAGTATTGTAGAGTCACACTTGCCTATATTCAATCATCCTGACTAGTATTGGTAACCTAACAGCGAAACCCGTAAAGAGATACCTTTACCGCTCGAGGTATTATATATACATCGACGATTACGATTCGTGAGGTTCTTACACTCTTCATGCAGTGGTATTTGGCGTCAGCCTAGTTCACTTAGCCAGATCGTTGGTTACTAGCGCTAACCATACGCTGGACTACTCGAACTTTCTGGTTGATTACCTTACGTACTGTTCCGGTGGCACTCGATGTTAGTCATACTAGATTACTAGCGTTAGCCATACGTTGGATTGTCCGAATTTCTTATCACCATTCACGCATATCGCAGATCAAGGTGTAACCCGTACAGTTACGAACAAGGACTGACGCAAGCCTGGTAACATTTTTATAGTTACTTCTTTGAAGTTTAAACAAAAAAATGTCTTCTTTCGTTCCATTTCATTGTATTCACCAAATTGTACAATAAATTCTAAATCTAAACATTATGTTTCTAATAACCCCTGCAGTAGGATGATGCGACGTTTAAAAAAAAATTAACGTTTTCTTTCCTTTAATTCATTGGTTTATATTCAAGATTAACTAACTATAATGAAACACGGAACATAATTGACATAATAATAGTTTAGTGATGCAGTTTGTGATCAAATAATTATGACCACTACGAAATTACATACAGGGTGTCCCGGTTAAGTGAGTACAGTAGGATATCTCGGAAGGAGTTGTAGTTATTAAAAATGTGTTCCTACAAAAATTGTTTGGTAGGACGAGCTACATCATGTAGCAATAATTGTTTTCTTGTGGGTGGAGTAGTAGAGGAGATCTGAAGGTCAATCTAATTTTCTTAAATGGAATGCTATATTTTTTTCTTCAGCAACTAACAGTTGGTACTAAGACAAATCCAAAGAGGTGCTATAATGTAGTATTCTGAGTTCGATAAAGATAAATCGTTAGCTTATGTTTACGTTGTGCATCGGCTGACGGCAGACAGCTAGCAACCGCTGCTGAGCAGCGTCGAATGCGTCGGTATCAAGTTACTGCAATTATGATATTATAAACAGAGATTGAAGATTATTGCTAAAGCCGTAAAGTATCAATTGCAATTTTCACTTACTAGTTAAATAATTTTTTATCCTTCTACATGTTCACCATCATTGGAAATACATATTTGTAATCTTTTTAAAAATTGTTTCTCAACACTTTTTAACATTTCCTCTGATATTGATCTGCATGCGGTCGTAATTCTTGTTTGTAAATCATTTACGTTTTCTACTGGTGTCTGAAAGACTATTTCTTTTAAATAGCCCCACAGAAAAAAATCACACGGAGAAAGATCTGGCGACCTTGGAGGACATGCAATTGGTCCGCCACGTCCAATCCATTTATTTTCGAATTTAATATTTAGCCAGTTATGAACTGCTATAGCATAATGGGGAGGAGCTCCATCTTGTTGAAACCAAAGATTTTGTCTTTGTATTATTGGCATTGCTCAGCAGCGGTTGCTAGCTGTCTGCCGTCAGCCGATGCACAACGTAAACATAAGCTAACGATTTACCTTTATCGAACTCAGAATACTACATTATAGCACCTTTTTGGATTTATCTTAGTGCCAGCTGTTACTTTCTGAAGAAAAAAATATAGCATTCCATTTAAGAAAATTAGATTGACCTTCAGATCTCCTCTACTACTCCACCCACAAGAAAACAATTATTACTACATGATGTAGCTCGTTCTACCAAACAACTTTTGTACGAACACATTTTTAATAATTACAACTCCTTCCGAAATATCCTGCTGTACTCACTTAACCGGGACACCCTGTATATCTGTATCACTTATATACCACTTTATCTGCCGCTCATGGTTGGAGTTGTCGTTCACTAACGGCCATCTCAGTTGGGTGCTGTTTCGTTGTCAGTATAGTTTTTGGCTATCCTGCGGGAATACATACGTCTATTTGTAAAGCTCTATACCTTAAAAATACTCATTATGTTATTCTGCTTTCTTTTGTTTTAAAGCAGTATAATTGTATTGAAAATTAAGCTAAAACTAACCTAACTGTTGACCACAGAAAAACTGATTAATCAGCTATCAACCGTTGGCATCAAGAAGCTGATTAATAGACTTCCGGTAAATAAAGTGTTAACCGCGATACAAGGAAGTCTATTGTACAGTGCTTCTATAATAATTCTGTTAAACGTTTTTGCTATTTCACTAAGATATTTTCTATTTCTATAATGTCAAATGATAATTTCACGCTCTTTAGCAGACATTTGATATATTTTTATAATTTATATTTTGCCGACGTGCAACAATAGCTTCCAACTGTTACAACATTTGAACACAAAAGAAATAATCAACAATCAACTGCTAAATAAAAAAAAAGAAGCTTCGGTATTCTCTAATTCAGTAGAATTTATCCAACGTGTAAGATTTTTACTGACATAATTTTCATACTTTTACAAAACTGTTTATTTTAGAGATATTACGAATAATATATTTATTTATGTCGGCAATATACTTCAATTGAATATACATTGCAGTATTTATATTTATCTTTACTTTATCTGACATATTTATTTAAATGTTGCCTCAAATTTTGGGGCGAATCGGATAACCCAAAAATCTCTAAGAGAAAACTGAAACTGCGGTAACAAAATTTTTATATGTAATACAATTCAATGACAATGAAGTGAATTGACACTTTTTACTCCTGCGTAGAGTTGTGTAAAGTACATCATACATTTCTGCAGCTTGACATATATGTAGTCATTTCTTTATATTTAACCTTTATCACAGCTTCTTTCACTTTTTCTGGATACCATGATCGTTGATTGATGCTTTTTTATCTTCGTACGAATCATCTCCTGATAAATAATTATCATATTTATAATCGTAAAAATACTCAAATGAAGAAAAAGTAACCCGATTCACCCGAAATGCCGTGATCCGATTAGCCTTATATATAAGGATTTCAAAATGTGCAGATTATATAAACATATAACGATATAAACATTTGAAATATATCAAATATTAAAGTTTAGATAGCATGCAAACTAATAATAATTAATACATTTGAATTTACAAGTCTACCTTTCTATTTTAAATACCAAATTGCATATTATGTATCTTAGATTCACAACCAAAATTGTTACGTCCGTATGCGCCCGTTTCCTTGAGAATGTATACTGGTTGTTGGCTTCCACACTAGTCGTGACAGTCGATTATACATATAGCAAATAATTTAAACTTATTTGCAAACACAATTTTTATTATTAAAAATAATAACAAGCGTATCTATTTAATCAATAACAATGACATTGACAAATTAGTACGATATTATCTAGTCCGTGTAGATTTAAATGTTCGTATCAGATATAAAAGTCCGTTAAGTGTATTAAAGTCCTTGTAGATTTATATAATGTGAGTAAAAAGTTCAGAGTAGTAGTCCTAGTGTATACGTCGGTGCCAAAAAGGTGAAGATCCAAAAAAAAATCTCGTGTCGAAGGAAACTGAAAGCAAAAAGCCCCCGGTCCCTCATTGTCCAGTCCCTTTATACCCGTCTGACTGTTCGGAGGAGTGTCTTATGAAAAATTGAAGAAAAGTGGGAAAATTGTTCGGTCCAATGAAAATAAGTAAGGAAGGTCGAGGGTAACGAAGTTCTTTCGTCACCGCCCTATGGTGCCGTCGGTACGTCAAGTACAAATTGGTTCGGGTGTCCGTAGATGGTCATTTGGTATTTCCAGGTCGTCCTATTGTCTACACTCTAGTCGGTCTTTATTTAGAAAAATACGATTACGATACATCAATTACTATTGAACAGAAATGGCCAAGCACTTAAAAAGCGATTAAGCGTTTGACCATTTTTCTTGATTATAAACTAAAATATTAATTTTTTCAGAAATAGATATTAGTCGACCGTATCGTAAACGTAGGACAATCTGTTGCCCCAACATGCTTCCCGCCTTGAACACCTCGCGTTCAACAATTTCCATACAGAATTCTTAGTCTAGGCCTATTCTAAATTAGGCTAAATGGTCCATACAAATAAGTGCAAATATTCATAATGTATACGAAATTATAGTAAATCCTAATAATAACGAATACAATTCCTCGAGTAAATACACAAGTCCAACGTTATATTGTGGTATGTACCATGTGTCAGTAGATGCTATATGTATAACTAATTCTAAACACTAATTTACGTTAAAGTCCAAATGTTAATAAATGTCAAAACCTCATAACTCGCTTAATTAAAACTGATAAAATAATGTCCATAGTCCAATAAGTAACAATTCTTCTAAGGATCCGGTGCAGCAGCTGTGTCATCTCCGAGAGGTAATATACACATTTTTGAAACTGGCCGTCTGTTCACTCCTCCGGAGACCTTCACTGATACCACCCTCGTGGTATTATCCTTGTCAGGGTGTATCTCAGTGATGCGATCCATCTTCCATCTGAGTGGTGTAAGATTATTTTCCTTTATCACTACTAGGGTTCCTGGTCTAAAGTGAGATTGAGATGCTGCCTTCCACTTTGTCCTTTGTTGCAGTTGATGGAGGTATTCCAGGTGCCATTTCCGCCAAAAATGCTGCAACATGCTTTGAATGTGCTGGTAGCGATTAAGTCGGTTCATTGGTATGTGTTCTACATTTGAATCAGGGAGGGATGTTAATGATTCTCCAATTAAGAAATGCCCTGGAGTCAAAGGTGAGAGATCTAAAGGATCATTGGAGAGTGGATATAGTGGTCGAGAGTTCAAACATACCTCAACCTGAGTCAACCCGGTATATAGTTCTTCAACAGTTAATCTTGTTTCGCCAATAACTCGCTTTAAATGGTATTTTGTAGATCGAACGGCCACCTCCCATAAGCCTCCGAAATGAGGTGCGTGTGGAGGGATCAAGTGCCATTAGATACGATTATCATTTAAAAATTTTGTAACCTGTTCCTTATGGTGATTGTCCGTTAATAAACTACTTAATTCTTTGAAGTGGTTACATGTTCCAATAAAGTTCGTTCCATTGTCCGAGTATATACTGTGACAAAGACCACGGCGTGAAATGAATCGTTTTAGGCAATTTATAAAAGCCTCGGTGCTCAAGTCGGTTGCTAATTCCAAATGTACTGCTTTGGTCGCGAAACAAATGAATATACACAGGTAGGCCTTCAGTGCTACCTTTGAACTAGTTCTGTCCTTAATGAGAATTGGCCCAACGTAGTCTACACCGCAGGTATGGAACGGTCGGGCTGGGGTTACTCGGGCAGCAGGTAAATCTCCCATCATATATGCAGGACTTGAAGGTTTTGTTTTAACCCCTTAACCTACGATTTAGATTCGAAGATGTTGGGCCGAAATTGTATACAAGTTCGCGCAGCGTTCGGGACGTTCGCACACCGTACGCGGGCTATGCCCGTAAAATTCAGGTTTGGCCAAACCATCGTACGCGGGCTATGCCCGTCATTGTAGGTTAAGGGGTTAAAACACTTGACACAATGTCGTATAATGTTCTTCACTTCCGTCCTACCTGAAACTGGCCAGTATCGTTTTCGCATTGAATAAAGTGTCGATTGGCACCCTGCATGAAGAAGGCGCGAGTACCCGCGGAGTATGAGAAGTTTTGTAAAATGGTGTTTTGCAGGTAAGACGATGGGGTGCTTCTGATTAAATGGAATGTTTGCCTGCGTAAGTCGTCCGCCAACCTTAATTACTCCGGTTTTGTCTATGAATGCGGTTTAGCTCACGTAACGGGTTTGATTTGTTTATGATTTGATTCGTTCTTAATTTTTTATGTTCTTCTGGAAAGGTGTGTACTTGTATCTGTCGGATTACAGTTTCCTCAGCAAGTACTAACTCTTGAGGTGTCAGTAATCTTGAATGGTCCATCTCCTTAGTGGAGTCTAATTCCTTACGTGTGCGTACTCGAAATCTCACGATATTTATAAATCGTAAGCAGTAGGCGACAACCCGAATCAGTTTCGTGATTGACAAGAAACGATTTATGATATCATCTGCCGTGACTGATGCTGACATAGCATGTACCTCTGGTGCGTCTGAAATATCTATTGCATGGGCTAGTAGTGTGGGTTGAGGTGACCATTCTGATGAATTTTCTTCTAGCCAGGATGGACCATTCCACCAGAATTTTGCATATAGAAACGTACATGGGTTCACTCCACGTGAGATTATGTCCGCAGGATTCTGTTCCGAAGGAACATTTGACCATGTTCCTCGTGAAACTTCCTGTATCGCTGAAGTCCTATTTGCGATGAATGTCTTTCACTTGCTTGGAGGTGCTTTTATCCAAGCAAGTGTAATAGTTGAGCCACACCAATAATACTCGTCGTAGGATACAGAAAGGGCGACTCGAACTTTCTTAATGAGCTCTGCAAGCAGCAATGCTCCACACAATTCTAGTCTCGGCAACGTAACGGTTTTGAGTGGTACAACACGTGATTTTGCACAGAGTAAGCGACTTGTGCATTGCCCATTATTGTCTCGTGCACGTAAATATGCACATGCTCCGTAGGCGCGTTCAGATGCGTCACAGAATCCATGAAGCTCTATTTTCTCTGCATGGTCAGATAATGCTCTCCTTGGAATGATTGCATGATTGATCTGCTCGAGATCTTGCCGAAATACTTTCCATTGCGTATGGAAGTGTTGAGGTAACGACTCGTACTATGTCACTTGCAATTGCCATAATTCTTGCAATATTAATTTTGCTTGAATTGTGGTTGGTCCAATTAGTCCGAGCGGATCGAAGATCTGCGAAATGTCTGATAATATGGTCTGTTTGGTAATGCGTTGATTCGAAGTCCCCTGTACAATGTATCGGATTGTGTCCTGATTCGGTTCCCAAAGAAGTCCAAGGGTTTTTGAATTTGTTTCCGTGATAATCTCCACCGTTAGTTGAGATCGTTCTGCCAATATCTTAACGTCATTGGATGCCCATTTTCGAAGTTCCAAACCTGATGCCTTCAAAATCCGAGACACGTTCGTTTTTAGATTTTTCGCTTCTGTTATGGAGTCCGTCCCGGTTAAAAGGTCATCTGTTCGGTTGCAAAAACCTAAACACATTCAAGGCGAAGGTTTTGGCGACACGGCTTGCAAATTTGCACTTAGAACAGGAAATTTCGGAAACCCTCTCATCTGGCCACCAGAAGCGGCAGCCTACCGACCGACCAGATGAACCATGACTCGACCCTACCAGATGACAAATAGTTAACAACAATCTCCCTACCCTCTCGACACGACAGTCACCCCCGGAATACTCACAAAAATCCAATCAACACATTTCAACCACCTCCACTACATTTTTTAAACAGCGAATAGAAACACACCGAGTTTATAAAATAGCATGCACACACTTCAGAATCATTCATTACAAGCATCAACAGTCACGTTTACAAGTTATTATACACATTCGACACAGACATAAATATTGTACATATCGTTAAACTATTTATAATAAATCCATATAGTTGTTCAATATTGTGTTTGAGACAATCAAAAATTCAATACAGTCCACTAAATATATCGCATCCTTCGAAAGACTTCACTGGAGATTGCAAAATCAACAGTTCGAAGTCCGCGTCATCTTATCGTCGCAAATTCCAACGTCGACGCTGTGACGCGACCAAACATTTTGGTCCTTCGAGCCGGATTCAAACAATCTGGACCAACTAACACCATCTCCAATCGGGAGACTACGGACTTGGATCGCCCTTTAAGCGAATCCAGGAAGCAGCACCTCGACGACGAGCTACAGAACCACGATGATCCCATCTGGACACAGCAGTCAATAGGATCAGTGGTGTTCACCTGTATCACCTTCGTCAGCAGTGCCAGATTCATCATTTTGAATCAGAGTCGAGCCTGAAGGACGCCAGCGTGCTAAACTTCAGCAGCATCCAGTCCACATCAGAAGCATCACAAATCGCCGTGTGGGTGAGTCAAAGCGAATCGCTATCCAATAACATATACTTTCCTTCGAGTCCAAATTGCTTCAAGCTCGAATACAATGAGTACGGTTCAGGAAACAACGAGCATAAAAAGTCTGAAAAGGCAACGAGCCACTATTAAGGGCCAGGTAACCCACATAACGGCTTACCTAACCGATACACCGAACATTTCCATTTCTGCGTTAGAGACGCGACAAGTAAAACTAGAGCAATGTTTTAATACATTCGCGGAGGTCCAATTAGCATTAGAAGTAGATGACGAAACGGTTGATCACACTCCAGAACAGGAGCAGTTTGAAACACAATACTATTTAGCCGCGGAACTCTTAAACGAGAAATTAAAGACCTTACGAGAACCCGTTAGACCCACGTACGCAGCTAGGCAAGTAGATTCACCGAACACAACCATAAAACAGGCAAACCTTTTGTTGCCGAAAATAGAATTAAAACCTTTTGACGGCAATCTAATCGAGTGGCATAGCTTCCACGATACATTCAGATCATTAGTGCATCAGAACGAAGACCTAATAGGGGTACAAAAGTTCCATTTGTTAAAAAATGCGCTCCGCGGGGAAGCGGCCGCAGTCATCACGTCATTAAACGCGTCCGAAACCAACTATCTGGTAGCTTGGGATTTGTTACGCAAACGATACAACAAACCGCGACAGATTATATACGTTCACTTGAATCGCTTATATGATCTCCCGGAGATCACTCGGGATTCTCCGAACAACCTCAGACATATTTCTCTGAGCAGGCACAAATGCATATAAATGCATTGAAGGCATTAGACCAACCCATTCAACACTGGGATACAATACTAGTTTATCACATCTCGAAAAGACTTGACAAAAATACGCGACGCGAATGGGAAAGGACACTGGAAGATGAAGAAATTCCTTATTTAGACCAATTGCTCACCTTTATAAATAAGCGCGCACGCGGAGACGACATGGAATCAGAATCGTTAAACAATTCACGACTCAACATATCAGACAACCGGTCGCGATCGAAAACGTATAAACAAATATATATCTCCACACAGGGCGATCAGACAAAGTGCACACTCTGTAAAGGGAATCACCCAATTTATGCATGCGGTAAATTTCTGCAAATGCAAGTTCGCGAGCGCTTCGATACCGCGAAGAAGGCAAAACTTTGTCTAAATTGCCTTCGCGTCAATCATTCGGTGATCAATTGCCGATTAGGTAATTGCAAAAAATGCGATAAGCGACATCACACACTACTCCATTTTACAAACGAAAAACAAAACGTCACGCCAACTACAGAACAATCGACATCATCAGCGGACTCCGTCAAATCCGTGTTAACAGCATCATACAATTCAGAAGTCTTGCTCGGAACCGCGCTAATAAAAATCACAGACAGATACAATAATGTGCACATCTGCCGAGTATACACACTTCACTTCATTACACAGCGCTTTGCCGATCGACTAGAACTAAACAAAAAGAAAATAGAATTATCTTATTCAGGTTTAGGAGAAAGTCAAAACACACGCGGAATACTTCGTCACAACAAAAATAAAATCCATGAATAGCCGTTTCGAATCACAAATCAATTTCATTGCGCTTCCCGCAATTACAGGATTACTACCAATCCGACAAGTCAACCGCGAAAATCTCACGATACATTTAGCAGATTCAGAATTTCACAGACCAAGAGAAATAGACGCACTGCTCGGAAATACACTATTTTATGACCTTTTAAGAACTGGCAATTTTAAATTATGCAACACGTCCGTCACACTACAAAACACAGTACTAGGATGGATAGTCACGGGAGAGATCAATCCCAAAGGGGAACCTCTCCAAGAAACTTCGCGTATGCCATATAGCAACTTCATTGGATAAACAATTAACACGATTTTAGACAATTGAGGAGATTCCGGAAAGGCACTTTCTCTCCGCGGAGGAATTAGAATGCGAGAATCATTTCACAAAACATACATCGCGTGACGTACAAGGGAGATACACAGTGAGGCTGCCATTTAACACAAAAAAGTATTTGCTTGGCGAGTCGAAAAACGTTGTTTTGAAAAGATTTTATGGTTTAGAGCGTAGATTGCAGCGGGACTCAGAACTTTCGAAATACTATACACAATTCATGCGGGAATATTTAGAGCTAGGGCACATGCGTGAGGTATCTGATGACCTGGATACAGGACATTACCTACCTCACCACGCGGTACAAAAGGAATCAAGTGCGACCACAAAAATACGGGTAGTTTCCGACGCTTCGGCAAAGGGCACTACAGGTATATCGTTAAACGACGCGTTATTAACAGGCCCAACGATACAGGGCACATTATTTTCTATTTTACTCAAATTTCGGACACACACATACGTAATGACCGCGGACATTGAAAAAATATACTGACAGATAGAGGTACACCGCGACGACAGAAAGTTCCAAAAAATCCTGTGGCGAGAATCTATGGACAAACCCATTAAAACTTTTGAATTGAACACTGTAACGTATGGCACCGCTTCCGCACCATTTCTGGCCGTTCGATGTTTACGACAATTAGCAGAGGATGAGTCGAAAGATTTGCCAATAGCTGCAAAAATATTCAAAAGAGATTTTTATGTGGACGATCTGCTCACAGGCATTTCTAGCCTCGAACCAGCATTCGAAGCAAGAGATCAAATAATTGCATTAGCTTCACGGGGAGGTTTCCACTTGCAACAGTGGACCTCTAATGACACTCGTTTGATTACTGATTTACGAGCTAAAAATCAGCAGGATACACTGTGTTTAGATCCATTGGAAACAAAGAAAACGTTAGGGATATTTTGGAATCCATTTGATGATAAAATCATTTACACAATCAAACCCTTCTCGAGACAAACACATATTACCAAGAGAGCACTCTTCTCACAAATTTCACAATTATTCGACCCACTTGGGCTACTCGGGCCAATTATTATAAGTGCCAAGATTATCATGCAGCAACTATGGAAGGCAGCTATTGGCTGGGATGACAACGTTCCCCAACCAATACAACAATCATGGCTAAACATAAAAAACGAATTGCATTTGCTATACAATTTTTCGGCTCCACGAGGAATAATTGCAACACAGATGATACAGCTACAGCTCCACGGGTTTTGTGATGCCAGTGAGAGCGCGTATGGTGCATGTATCTATATTAGATCAACAAATAAGGAGGGAAAACACGCAGTGCATTTATTGTTTGTGAAATCACGCGTTGCACCGGTAAAGACATTATCCCTACCGCGCCTCGAGCTTTGCGCAAGCAGACTTCTTGTCAATCTGTACAAGGAGGTCAAAGGGTCGCTAACAAACGTAAATATCGATAAGGTCAGATTTTGGTCGGACTCAACCATCACGTTACACTGGATCAAAACTCCACCACACATGCTCAAAACTTTCGTAGCGAACAGGGTCAGCGACATCCAAACAGAAACTGACTCTCAAGATTGGTTCCATGTTTCAACCGTAGACAATCCCGCAGACTTCAGAACAAACGATAGCGCCTTTTGGCCAGTTAATAGCATAGAACCTATACAAATACCAGAGAAAAAACAGGTCATTACCTTACCCGCCCAGACAAATATCGGAGGATTACTACAAGAATATTCATGTATTGAGCATTTAAGTAAAATAGTCGCATACATACTACGTTTTGCAAATAACATAAAAAAGGATAATAGTAAAATCATCGGAACCCTATCGCTGCAGGAAATTCATGTCGCGGATAATCGAATTATACAAGTAACACAATGTGAAGCATTTAGTATTGAAATACACAATTTAAAAAAGGGTAAACCGCTCAATAGGAAAAGTAGGCTACTAAGCTTAAACCCATTCATCAACGACACCGGTATCCTTAGGGTCGGGGTAGACTAAAGCACACGCCGCTCAGGTATGATCAAAAACACCCAATTATACTACCACACCGGCATCAGATAACTGACTTAATTGTTAGACAAGCGCATTTACGTCACTGACATGCTGGTACACAGGCCACTTTATACGCGGTCAGATAACAATATTGGCCAATAAATGGTAAAAGCGTTATCAAATGCATAATACATAATTGCATGCGGTGTTGCAAATTAAATCCCAAGACACCGCGGTATTTGATGGGAAACTTACCGCAAGATAGAGTAACCTTAACTCGTCCATTTGAAACAGTAGGGATTGATTACTGCGATCCCTTCCTCATAAAGGAAAAGAAATTTCGCAATGTGAAGAAATTAAAGGCTTACGCCGCTGTGTTTGTCTGCTTCGCAACAAGGGCGATTCACTTGGAACTTGCCACCGATTTAACCGCAGATTCGTGTCTAGGGGTTCTCAAACGGTTTTTCGCAAGAAGGGGAAGGCCGCGTCACATATATTCGGACAACGCCTCTAATTTTGTAGGCGTAAACAATGAAATGAGGCAAATCCATACCTTTTTTAACTCAGAAAACTATAAAACAAATGTAGAAAATTATGCAGCAAAGGAAAATGTCGAGTAGCATTTTTCCCCACCTCGCTCTCTACATTTTGGCGGCCTTTGGGAGGCTGCAGTTAAATCGTTTAAACGACATTTATATAAAACAATAGGCGACGCATTGTTCACCTATGAGCAATTGTACACATTGACAGTCGAGATAGAAGCAATCCTTAATTCCCGACCTTTAACACCACTATCCTCTGACCCCAACGATTTCCTTGCACTATCACCCAGCCATTTCTTAATAGGCGATTCGTTGACAAACCCACCCGAGCACGATTTCGTGGATACACCCGCCAACAAGTTGTCACTATGGCAGCATATACAAAAGTTAAAACACCATTTTTGGAAAAGGTGGCAAAAAGAATATTTGCAGGAACTCCACACCCGAAACAAATGGCATATTGGAGACCACACACTCATAAAGGAAGGAACTCTGCTAACCGTGAAAGAGGAAAATTGCCCACCCCTGCACTGGAAACTTGGATGCATCATTGCAGTCCACCCAGGAGAAGATGGAATTGTCCGCGTGGCCACGGTCCAGACGCCGCAGGGCGTGTATAAACGCAGCATAAAGAGACTGTCACCATTACCAATAGAACCAACCTAATCTATTTGTAAATTTTGTACATAGTCAGTAAGCCATTGTATTATAAATCCAATTTAGTTTTTAATAACATGCAGAACATACATCTACATATTTACACATATTTACACGTCATTCTCGATACATACATCACATTACACATAATACTTTGAACGTAGCCGTTCAAGGCGGGCGGTATGTTCGGTTGTAAAAACCTAAACACATTCAAGGCGAAGGTTTTGGCGACACGGCTTGCAAATTTGCACTTAGAACAGGAAATTTCGGAAACCCTCTCATCTGGCCACCAGAAGCGGCAGCCTACCGACCGACCAGATGAACCATGACTCGACCCTACCAGATGACAAATAGTTAACAACAATCTCCCTACCCTCTCGACACGACAGTCATCCCCGGAATACTCACAAAAATCCAATCAACACACTTCAACCACCTCCACTACATTTTTTAAACAGCGAATAGAAACACACACCGAGTTTATAAAATAGCATGCACACACTTCAGAATCATTCATTACAAGCATCAACAGTCACGTTTACAAGTTATTATACACATTCGACACAGACATAAATATTGTACATATCGTTAAACTATTTATAATAAATCCATATAGTTGTTCAATATTGTGTTTAAGACAATCAAAAATTCAATACAGTCCACTAAATATATCGTATCCTTCGAAAAACTTCACTGGAGATTGCAAAATTAACAGTTCGAAGTCCGCGTCATCTTATCGTCGCAAATTCCAACGTCGACGCTGTGACGCAACCAAACAGTCATCCACATAAAAATCTTGAGTAATAACTTTACTAGCAATGGGTTCGGTATCCTTGCAGTTCTCGCCGATATGTTGTAGAGTCCTTGTTGCAAGAAAGGGTGCTGATGCCGTTCCATAGGTGACCGTATTTAATTGATATGTTTTAATCTTGTCCGAACTGTCCTCACGCCATAAAATTCTTTGGTACCTGCGATCCTTAGCTCGTACCAAAATTTGTCGATACATTTTTGTAATATCCGCGGACAAAACATACAAATGTTTTCGAAAGCGTAATAAAATAGATAATAAGTCGTCCTGAACTACCGGCCCTACTACCTGAGTGTCATCCAACGACACTCCTGTCGTAGTTTTTTCCGAGCCATCAAAGACTACACGTAACTTTGTTGTGCTGCTGCTTGCCTTGATGACCGCGTGATGCGGTAAATAATAATTCGGCCCTGATTCAAGTTCATTATCCGAAAGTTCATTCTAGTAGCCGAGATCCTCGTATTCAGTCATAAACTGTATGTATTGTTGAAAAATTTCTGGTTGTCCTTTTAGTTTACGTTCTAAGCTAATTAGACGTCTGCGTCTGTGAATGCCCTAAGTCCTAATATTGTCTTTAAATGGAATGCTAACTGTATGTACCGTCCGTCGTGGTTTCGCGATACGGTGGATATAAAATGATTTTCGCAGTAATCCGTTTTATTGAGCACTTGACGATCTGTACATTGTTCGATTTCCCAAAACCTAGTCATTTGATCATGCAGCTGCTGATTAGTCACTGTGTGAGCACTTGTCCTTTTTTGTACATTGTTTGTAGACATGTCCAGATTGCCTACAACGATCCAGCCGAATTGCGTTTTTTGCAAAGACGGGAAGTTCGGTCCTAATGAATGTCATCCTATACAGAGTACGTCCCAAAACAATCCCGCACCAATAATCATATCGATGTCCTCAGGTTTATCGAAAGAGGGATCGGCTAGCAGTATATTTGCTGGAATATGCATTGTAGACGAATCTATCACGATGTTCGGTATTTTGTGTGTTATCCGTGGTAGTACTAGACACATAATTGATTTATTTAATCCATTAAATCTTGAGCTGATGTTGACATTAACTTGGTGATTTAATTCATGAGTTAAGTTCCCTATTTCTGTGACTTTGGTGTTTGAACTAATACATGTCAATCCTAATTTTTTAATTAAGTCCTTTGTTATAAAATGCGATTGGGAACCGCTGTCTAACAAGACTCTACATTGACGATTTACTTTGTTACTGTCCTTGATATAAATTACTGCGGTACTAAGCAGAGTGCAATTACTATGCGCGTGAAAAACTTGTGCATTGAAAGTATGTACTGTCTTATTGTCTTGTTCTGTATTATTGTTCGTAGCCGAAGGCATGTTGTCCTTTGTTGAATGGTCGATTGATGTTGACGACTCATTAACGATCAGTGATGGTTCAGGTATGCCCTGGCTAATGTGTAGAAGGATGTGATGCCGCCTTCTACCACATTTTCGGCATGGTCCACGCATGCAATTTATGTTTCTGTGTCCGGGTTGTAAGCAATTGAAACATGCGCGTAACTCTTGTACCTTTGTCGTACGCGCAATCGGTGATAATTTTAAGAAGATTTTGCAATTATGCAATTGATGGTCCCTTCTACACAACATACATGCTGGTGTTGCCTGAGCTACATGTGCAGTTACTATCCTAGGTCGATTAACCTTGGTTTCTGCAACGATGGTTTGCCTTTCTGAAAATGTTGTCCTATCCGCAGAAACCCTTTCTAGGTATCGACAATGCTGTTCCAGAAATTTAATCATTTCTCGTAGCGATGGACTACCTTGATTAGTTGTCACTTTTCATTCCCACTCACGCCGTGCACTATTATCTAACTTATAGATAATCATCGTGTCCCAATATTCGGTCGGTTCGCCTAATGAGTTTAGTGCACTTTTATTATTCTTCGTGTTATATACAAGTCCTCTAAGTTCAGGTAGTGTTTCCTTTGTTAAAGGTTGTGCTTCCCATAGTGATCGTAAATGGTGATGTTTCAACGAATTCAAGTCCTCGTAATGTCCCTTTAAGGTTTTCCATGCGGGAAGGTAATTAATTTCCGAAAGGCTAAACGATTTTATTACCGATGCTGCATTGCCTTTTACGGAGGAATGTAAATAGTGAAACTTTTCAATATCCGATAACGATTGATTACTATGAATTAATGATTCAAATGTGTCTCTAAATCTATCCCAATCGCTGTATGTCCCGTCAAACGATTGTAGCTCGATTGTTGGTAGTTTTATTCGCGTCCCATTTGTAACTGTTGATGGACTGGGCGTGAACATTTGAGATGGTGCTGCGGCATGGTACTGCGTTTGTGGCTGCTTTCTTTCAATAAATTCTTCGGCGGCAGTTACGATATGAAAGTACGCGTCCTGAAATTCTGTGCGCTCCGCGGCCTGCACCGTCGCGACAGGTGTCCCGCATACCTGTTCTATCGTATTCTGAATGGTCTCAAACTTATCGTACAATGGCACAATTTTTTCTAATCTCTTTTGTAGCGTTCTAAAAGACTGCGATTCGTCATATGCTTCAACAATTCCCTTAAAACGAGTTAAAGGCGCCTTTATCATTCCGCGTTCAAATATGGCTGATTTCAAAGTGGCTTCCATTTCTTTTAATTTATGTTAACTCAAGTCTTTAGAATGCTTGAACTTACGTGAGGATGTTGTGAGGTGTAATAACTGAATGCCCTTTGACTAATGTCCACTTGCTCCTCGTGTTGAAGTTCCGTCCGTGAATACTTGGTTATGGATGTTGAATCTGGTACTTCCTGTAGTCCGTCAAGGCTTGGCGTTTCTCGTGCAGATAAGCGTCAGCAGGATAAATCCCAAGTTCCAATGATTCGATAATTGTCGTAACTTATCACTGTCCAATAACTTTCACTCACACTGTCCACAATTCACAATGTCCTGCTCAAAGGACCAATATGCTGGCTCCCACACTATTCGTGAAAGCCAATTACATTGCAAATAAATTAAAACTTTATTTGCAAACACAATTTTTATTATTAAAAATAATAACAAGCGTATCTATTTAATCAATAACAATGACATTGACAAATTAGTACGATATTATCTAGTCCGTGTAGATTTAAATGTTCGTATCAGATATAAAAGTCCGTTAAGTGTATTAAAGTCCTTGTAGATTTATATAATGTGAGTAAAAAGTTCAGAGTAGTAGTCCTAGTGTATACGTCGGTGCCAAAAAGGTGAAGATCCAAAAAAAAATCTCGTGTCGAAGGAAACTGAAAGCAAAAAGCCCCCGGTCCCTCATTGTCCAGTCCCTTTATACCCGTCTGACTGTTCGGAGGAGTGTCTTATGAAAAATTGAAGAAAAGTGGGAAAATTGTTCGGTCCAATGAAAATAAGTAAGGAAGGTCGGGGGTAACGAAGTTCCTTCGTCACTGCCCTATGGTGCCGTCGGTACGTCAAGTACAAATTGGTTCGGGTGTCCGTAGATGGTCATTTGGTATTTCCAGGTCGTCCTATTGTCCACACTCTAGTCGGTCCTTATTTAGAAAAATACGATTACGATACGTCAATTACTATTGAACAGAAATGGCCAAGCACTTAAAAAGCGATTAAGCGTTTGATCATTTTGCTTGATTATAAACTAAAATATTAATCTTTTCAAAAATAGATATTAGTCGACCGTATCGTAAACGTAGGACAATCTGTTGTCCCAACACTGGTATTAAATAATAACTTAAAACAATTAACAAGCTATTACGGTAGATGTGAGGGAGAGATATGAGGTCATACGAATAATCGTATCTATTCCGATGTAGCAAACATGGATTGAATACTTATATTGATCCGATACGTTTCGGTTTCCTCTATCTAAAAATCGAAAAAAACTATCTCATGTATAAAACTTCGTAAGTCGAATTTTCTCTCTAGGTTGAAAATATATTTATACATGTACACACATAAATTCATCTATGATGGTTCTTTTATAAATTTTCCGTAACGATTCTCATGGTAGATGATTTTATAAATATTTTTTATGTTAAATAAGTATTTTATGTTAATTTTATGTCATTTTCTATTATTTTATATTTAAATATTATTACATATATGCAATAACATTTTTCTTTTGGAATAATAACTTTACATCGGAGCTAGCTTAAGAAAACAAATTTGTAGTAAAGGTAGAAAGGTATTTCTGACAAGGTAACTTAAGAAAAAAAATTTGTAGAAAAACTTGAGTTGTAAGATGGTGAATTTGATTCATAAGAAAATAGATATGATCTGAGAAAGGGTGAATTTGTTTTGCAAAAAGATGAATATGATCTACAAGAGGATTAATTTGGAGTGCAAAACCGATATACATTATTGCTGACACTAACTCTAATAGAGAAATGTAACTTAAATCACATATAATATTCCCTGTGCATACATAATGGTGCACCAGCATTTACGAACGACAGTTACGACCGACATCGAAAAATTAGTATATGAAAATTATAATCGCACTTAAATATTCGATCAAAAATATTTACGTGAATGTTAATCAATGATCCTTAAAAAACTTGCTGAATAATCAAATTATAATGGCCGATTTGCTCCAGTTTTTCGAAACTTGGAGAAGAGATTGGGGTAACATTTAATTTAAAATAATTAAGGATCGTCATTGCGCAGAAACAGAATTTTATTCAATAGAAGTATAATAGTATGTGACGTGCTCGTAATAAAACAGATCGTGAAAATTAAGAAAATAGGGCTATTTAAGTGTTTGGATAAGATGATGTTTGGATTACGACTATGTAGGAGAGTTGAGAAGAGAATTAGATGGTTAAAAGTTCAGTGTGAGTAATGGAGAAGGTTTCTAACAAGAAAATATTTAAGGGTATAATAGGGTGAAGAAAAATTTCGACGAATAATAATTAACCACGTGTAGTAAACATAACGATATGTTATCGTGTAATTTAATCGTAGAGTATTTTCCAACAGACTACTATCACTTTACTGTCACTCTATCTTGTAAATTTGGATTGTTCATAAAGTTGGTGCAAGCATCAAGGAAACGCTCGCGTCAAGGCTATTACCGCACTTTGCTGTTTTATCTCAAGAGGCAAACGAGAACAGTGTGCATAGAAGATAAAGAGAATCTTTATATGTACGAATGTTAGATTACACGCATCGTGTAAGCGGAGTTTATTTATGGTCTCAATCGTCTGGCTGTCGTCTTTTAAAACACGAATGGTAAATCCTTCAGTGTGAATAGAGGATTTATGCAGGGCACTTGAAGACTTGGTGTTTTTGAAAAATCACATCTTGTATTTCCCGATTTATGTCTCAATCTTTAGAAATCTATTTGTCATGGATTATTACTAATTTGCCATGGTACTGATTGTTGATATGATAACCAACCTAATCTTAAGTTTTAGTTATCTTTTGTTTTTTACTACTTTTCACGTATTGCTTATCCGAATGCTCATTAGAATACTCATCTCTTGTTTTCTATAATTTTTTCGCGTATTGCTCATCCAAACGAATTAGTTGAAACCATTGTACCCTTAGTCATCAACTCCTCCAGCTTTAGACGATAAGCTGTAATATACAGGATGTTTCATAATATAAGAAACTCACGTTTGATCTGGTTTCGAAGTTGTAGCCACTTTTGTGTTTCGATAATCTGCAGGATTATTTAGCAAGGACTATACTTGTAATATATGCAATAATTATTCATTACTATTCACTTAATTACGCACTTTTAACTTCTAACACACAGCAGATAGGGAATTATTAATTTCCAGTAAGAGAATTGAGTTGTGAAACTGAACTATTGGGTTGAATGGAAAGTTCGTGCATTTTGTTTGAAAAGTGAACGTAGTTAACAGATTAAAATCTTACATTCTCAAGATAATTCATATAATCTCTTTGTAGATTGTTTCACTCTTCACTCATCTCCTTATTTCACTCTTGTCTGTAGGCATTTCTTCCCAAGTGTGTTCCCATTTCATGTCATCTTTATTTATAATAATTTTGTATGAACCCTTTAACTGTGGCACGCGTTAACGAAAAACCAATCTATAATTTATGAAAATCAGAAGCGCACATATCTTTTTCGTATGAAAAATGCTTACAAAATCGAAACAATACGCGATATTCGATATGTATCCAATAACAATAAACATAGTGGGTTGAGCAATAATTGTACAGCGTATACATATACATATGCGCTTTTCGTATGCATTAATACACATGTAAGAGCGTATATATACGTCGCTTGCAGTTAAAGGGTCGATTGATCTAAATATTCAATTATCTTTATTATACAGTATAGCTTTAATATATCGCCATAAATAAAAATCGAGGGGTGTAAGATCAGGGGATCTCGGTAGCCAGATGATTGTTCCTCCCTGATTAATCCAACATTGATAATTTTCGTTCGAGAAGTTCTTTACTTCTCGTGTGAAATGTAATGGAGCACCGCTATATTGGTGAATCATATCTGTAACTGCATATGCATGATCTTCAAACTCGATATTTTTCAAAACTGAGCCTCGAACGAATAAATTTTATTCTGAATTTTTTTTCCGAGATATCACCATATGCTCGTTTCTACGTAACTTTTGGGAACACTAAATATATTAACAAAAAATTACTGGGTTTCGGTAAAAAATATGGTTGTTTCCAAATTTTTGAACAATAGTGTACATATCGGCTCTTGAATTGAGACTCTTTACTATCTCATGTATTCGTATATCTCGTGGATAATCGGATATCCAGGAAATTTTCGACTAAATTCTCGCTATCTTATAAATCAACAGTTCTAATGAGTAGATTGTATATTCGTACAACAAAAAAAATAAGCATGATCACAATCTCCGTGTAGGGTAGATGGTTTAAATACACGCTAACACTTTTATTTCAGGTTCTATTGTCAAACCAGTTGATAATTTTTAAGATATAATACTTGAACGTATATCACTAACATGTTTGTTGTACGATATGAAATCAAAATAAGGCGAAGAAAAGTAATGTGTGTTGCAAATTATATATTTAAAACAAAAGGAAAGCTGTGGTGCAAATATAGGTCACTCGTAAAATAATCGAAATAAAAAGTAAAAATTGCACATTTTTATATATGGAATATTTGGAAAAATGTTAAAAAATGTAGATAAACTGAAACTCATATGCTGTTTACAAAAACACTTTGCTGTTTTCAGGGTTCCCATCTTCTTTTCCCTAACGACTATAATAGCTTTTTTCATATCCTTTTTATTTCAACACTTCCTTTTACTGTGTCTTATTATAAATTTAATGTGTCTTTTATTACGTACTTTGAATTAGTTTTGGACATCTTGAAATATATAATATCAAAAAATGATCTAAATTTTGACCAATTCATATTTGGAATATGTTTTGTAGCCCATATTTGGATCATTTGCTCAGAAATGCTTAGAGCGATGGTATTTGTTACTACGCGATCATATTCATCATAAAACTTATACTAAAAAAAAGTTTACAATGTTCACAATGTAATACTCCTAGTTAATTAGCTCTTAGTTTAATAGATCATTGCTGAAAAAATAAAACGAATTTACTTGAAAAATGCTGTAAAATTGCGAAATAAAAGAAGTGACATATTTTAAAACACAACACGTAAATCAAATAAATGCAGATCATTAATCTCCTCCATTGAACCATGCATAATTAAGTTGTTTGTTAGCAAAACAAGATGAGCATGCTAAATTTTTGTCTAAAAATAACCTTAAAAAAGTTATTTATTTTCGCGTTAAATTGCAAGATAAAGACGAACAGGTGTAACCCTAATACTACATGTGAAATCATTTATAACGGATTGCACATAATACTTCAATATTATTTCAGCATCCATTATTCCCGACGAAACAATGCTGCTTTCAATCGGACAATTTCGAAAAGTAGTTGGATTCCTTTCAAAATTTACTCAAATAACAGTTATAAAACACGTACGCTGAATTGAGCAAGCGAGTCATTGGCGGACGACCTACGCCAGCTACTCGCACGAAATGCTTAAGTAGAAGGAAACCTTGGATGACAATCAGCTGTTGAGTGACTTTAATAATCATACAGACCTTCTGTCCGACTATAACACCCGTCAGGAAATGTACCAAGACCATCCTGAAATCATATTTGCAAAATCTGGAAATATGTACATGTTTGTTGTTTTGTGGGTTATGGAGGAATAAATCATGGTTTTTCACGACAAAAGTATATTTTAAAAGGTATACGTATCATTTGTACTTACTTGGGGGGGGGGGGGGGGGGGCATTGTTACAGCTTGTAAGAATCGATATTTCTTTTTTTATATATATTTTCACTGTTTGCGATTTTTAGAATGAGCCATTAAAATATTACAGTAAAGTTCGCAAAAATGAAGAAGTCACAAAAGTTTTAATGATGTAGCATATAGTGGTTAAGACCGATTCGAAATTTAAATAGTTATAATCACAGAAATGCATTACTAGAAAACGTAATTGCTGTTATCATACCCCTTTATGAAGATTTGAGAAAGAAAGAATTATTGAGACGTTTAGGTGGGTTTTCAATTGAAAGGAAAGTTAAAAAATTTTAAATTATATCATAAATAATCTATTGCAAAGCTTTAAACACGTTTTTCTTGAAATCAAGTTTGTTAATCTGAGCGCATCAATAATTCAGTAAATTTTCATCTAATTTGCTTCAATGTTGGAATGATAGTTCTTAATAATATTCTCTTCCGTTGGACGTACAGAATTTTCGATTAGAATATTAGTTTTCTCAAAATGTTAATAAGGGATGCCGATTTTTCACCGATTTTCAACATTTTTTCTTCGGAGACACACTGTTTGATAACAAATTATTTTTTCTGAAGATTTGTACGTGCAACTGAAGCTATTATTTTATAGTTCAAGAGAATCGCGTAATTTTTCATTTCAGAATTTGCAGTGGAAAGTTACACGTCTGTTCATACATTTTTGGAGGCCTCTCATGGTGGTTACTACTATTACTACAATAATTAATAATTTTATATAAAATGTTTAAAGAAAACAGTTCAATAAATGCACTTTCTGAAGGCATTAAAGATTGTTGAGAAAAAGAATTAATTTCACAAAAAAAAATCCCGGAAAATAGCCTTTACATTCAGCTATCACCGTGGTTTTCATCGTTAACCTTTAAACTAGGGATGACAAGTTAACTCGTCACTGGTTCAATCATGCTTAGAACGCAATAGTTTATTTATCGGGGAATTACTTATTCTTACTTGTACTGTCATGTTTGTATTAAATATAAAACATTATATTCACATTTGCACAAATGAAAATAATGCAATTACTTATAATTTTTAACGATTTTCAATTATAAAAACTGCAGAGATTCAATTTTTCGGCGGTATACCAGATCGATGTTCATTAATAACAGATTGCGTCTTTTTATATTTGTTAATAATATATTGGATGGTAACATGTCTTCTTTACATAACTTCACCAATTTTGTAATTGGTATTTAAATTGTTATTTGGTAATTGTAATTAAATAAGGATTTACCATCCTTATATAACTTAATTATTGAGGTTCTTTCTTCTATACTCGTTTCTCTAACTTTGAGACAGATTTAATTTAAGTGCACTTTTTCACGTCGTTGTTTTACTACTAAAAGGCATCAGAAAACAATAATCAGAATATCTAAGTCAAACGAATATAAACAGAATATCTAAATCAGATGTTTCATAGATGGAGCAAATGTATGAATACTTTTTTTCCCATTAATTTCTGTACTTTATTATATTTGTCGTACATCTTATAATTAATTATTAATTGATGATTAAATATACTCCTTTTAAAGCCAAATTCGTGTACAATATTTTGCTTCAAACTATGTTTAGTTTGAAATAGTATTTTAGAAGTTATTATCATTTTAAGTCAACAGTTGGCCGGGTATGTATACTTGTTTCCGTCTCTATATACAGGTTTCGGTCAGCAGAGCTCGCCTGTGTGAAAATGAAATGGAGTAGGAATGGCCAATACCAGCCAATATATTTGGCACTTACTATAAAAAGCAAACAACGGAAAGTGATTCGCATATACAGTTACTCACAAAATTGAGCATATACTGATGTTAATGGAGAAAATTTGCGGAAGAATGGATAAAAACATACACATTTGTATCTAAAAACGCAATGTATATTTATTCGTCTAGTTTAGTGAACAATTCATAAAAAAATTTTAATAACATTAATTATTTGCTTAGATTGAACTAAAAATAAAAAAATGCTGATATTATACTAACACAGCATTGAGCATACACATATTAAAATGATTTATTTATACAAAATTAATATTTTATCGCATAACCTTTTGCATCTATAACTACTTGCAATCGTCATGGCATTGATTCCACTAGATTTTTGGTTACTGATTCCGAAATACTTTCCAATATATCTTGAATTTTTACTTTAGCGCCTGCTTTGTTTATTATTTGATAATTTTTTAATCTAATTTTAAGCTCTCCCCACAAATGTTCTACAACATTCAGATCAGAGGACTGTGGCGGTGTTTTTAACAATTTGGGTGCATTATAGAGTAACGATTCTTATACAAAACGAGAGGAATGCTTCGGATCATTGTTCTGCTGAAAATAATAGACCGCCGGCATTTGCAATTTTTCCGTAAAAGTTTTTAAATTATTTTTTAAAATATTAAGGAACTGCATTTTGTTCATAGTGAATACTACAAATACCATTTTTCCGACTTCTTTTGTTGCCATGCAACCCCACAACATTATGGAAGCTCCAGCACATTTAATCGTATCTCTTGTATTATTATTATTTTTTTAAATTGTGTTACTGCCATAAGATTTGCTGCTCATTTGCATTAAATAAACTAATTTTGGTTTCATCACTAAATATGACGTTATTCCAGAAATCTATGTTATGATTAACATATTTTTTTGCGAATTCAAGACACTTTGTACGATTAACTTTGTACAATTCTTCTATTGAAACCGTCTTTACGTAAAACCTGACAAACTGTTTCAGTCGATATTGGTTTATTAATTCTTAAAAGAAATGTTTTTACTAATTGTTCGTTAAGTTATGCGAATAAATATATATTGCATTTTTACATTCAAATATGTATTTTTTTATCGATTCTTCCGTTAATTTTCGCTACCCACATAAGTGTATGCTCAATTTTGTAAGTGACTGTACATAGTTTTTGAATCTATTTTAACGTGCAACATTGTAACAAGTTTTATTTAGTTTGGTAACCTCATTTAGTTGGGATGTACATACATATGTATGTACATTGACGTGCATAAGTATTACGACATCTGTTATATTTATCTAGAAAGTATGACATTATTTAAATTATATTTTCTTTTGTTTTTCTTTTGTTCAATCACATGCAACTTTTCTTAAAAAATTAGATATACTGTAGCTACTGAGCTATATGTCGAGAAATTTCTTTTCAGATTTTTCGATTGCAGAATCGAATTAAAAAAAAATTGAGATATGTTTAAAAATGTAATTTTTTATTGAAATTATTAAGTGACAGTGTTTACATTTTTACATGTTTAACAATCTGTTGCAGGTATTGATTTTGTAACGTTTTTTAATCATTTGCCTTGTAACGAGTCATACTCGTGGCACGGATTTTGATCGAAATGCAATAACAAATGAATTATAATTCTAACTTTTGTTTTAACTTATAAATTCGAGAATTTCTGGATGTAATTAATTTATAATACATCAGTTTTCTTTTCTAATACAATATTAAAACAATGAACATTTGCAAAAAAATACATTTAACAATGCGATTGTTAAATGTATAATTAACAAAACAAATTATAAGTCAAGGGATTAGCAGCTATAAATTCACATTAGATTTCATTGTATAATACAATTTTATACTAATACCAAAAATAAAATATTAAATGTATATACACGTATATGAATTTCTTTTTATTTAAAATACAAACTTGATTGAATATATTTGATATATAAATAATTGAATACATTTGATTTGTAATTGCAATAATACATTATTACCGAATAATAAATATTAGCATCGAAATTAAATTATGATGCAAAAATATTTATCAGTACAAAATTTATTCAACAGTCGAATATAATGCTGCAATCAATTTGTAGATATGTGATATAGTTATATAATGAATATATTCATATGATGAATATATTTTCTTCGTTAAATCTCTAAAATATATTTAATTTATTAAATAAATTCCAATAAATTCAGTTTTAAAAAGTTTCAAATTTAATAATCACGATGTACATGCAAAAGTCCTACATTTATGCTGCTTTTAGTTTTCATCACTGCCATAATTGATTACACCATCTTCCTGTACGGCATCAATTCAAGCCTTACAATTCATACAAGATATCACGCATGCGATAAATAATAAATTATCTCTGTTACGTGCGAGTAACATCTGATAGTACGATTGCTATTTGCACACTCACAGAAATAACGCCTGACTCCGGTGGCGGCCAATTGAGTTTGATGTATAGTCTACATACATATGTAACACTTGTAGATTTTGCCATTGATGTGTCGTGATTGTACTTAGAGTTTAATTAGACTGCTATTTTCCTTCAAGTAAACAGAGATTAATATTATTTTCATCTATCATTGTTTCCGCTATGTAAAACGTTTCTTGAGATAGTTGATAGGATATAATAAATAAGATTATTGTCTACTTGTTCAAATGGAGAGCTTTTCATTTTATTTTAACATTGTGTCTCAACTTTTAATCTTGAAGTATTTCGTATATCTTTCTGCATGGAAACTAGATGAGAATTTCAATCTTTCTTAAATATGTTGTTTACGAAACAATCTATTAGGCAGTATAATCTTTCTATCGGAAGTAACTTGTTTTCCAGAATGGGAATAATATGCAATGTGGCGAACGTATCCAGACGAAAAAGAAATTAAGTCAAAAAGATATGTAAGATAACTGATTGCGGATTTTTATGCAAATTCATATTTTCGAGAATATAGTAAAAAAGAAGTAGAACTTCGATAGAAACTTATTTAACCTATTTTTATTGTAAAAAGCACTAAATGTTGATATTTTGTACATTTTGTTTCTGTGCAATTTTGCACCATTAAATTTTCTATAAATGCATAAAAATCTGTAGTTCAAAGATAACATAGAGTAGGGTTAAGTTAACAAAATAGAAGGTAAGATAGTGCCGTGATAAGATATTCAAAATAATTTTTGTTTAGAATTGTAAATATCTACGGTTTCTTAAAATCGTATAACAATTAATGTATGATACATATAATATGTAACGTGTAACAATTTTGTATGATACACATAAAATTTTACAATAAATTTTATGTATAAAATAAATAAATATAATTGTTTTTCCCGTTTTACTACGTGCATGGTAAAATTTTCATGTTAACTCCTTACTGTATGAATTTTTAGTTACTATGTATGTTAGTCTCGAATGTTCACTGTTCCAATATAATTTTAAATACAGAAAGTCAAGGTATTACATATCAATTTTTATTTGAAAGTCCTCTGATTTGAATTCAAACCAAAGTTAGAACAAAAATACTTTGATAGATGTATAAATACTTCTTTTGTCACACTTTGACCATAATCTGCAGCACGAATGAGACTCGTTATTATACGGCAAGGGGTTAATAATGTATCAGTTGCTTTTTACAAATTTTCTATTTTCTTGAAATTGTAGAATGTTTATCTTCGAAATTGCAATACGTAAGATTTATAGTTACACTTAAATTTTATTACTATTTTTTTAAATATTGAAAGTTGCATAATTCTTTAAATTGCTATAAATATTCCTATTTGTTAATTAGAACACTCTAAGTATAATTGGAATATTATATAATTTTTTAAATATTCAATTAGTAATATCCTATCGTATGAAGCAGTTTTCTCGATTTATAGCTTCTATTAAAAGCGTTGATTGAGTAATTATATTTAATAATTGTATTATATAATAATCATATATATATACGTATATTACGTAAATGAATCTTGTTATTACCCACCTTAATTAAATGTTAATAATAATGTGCCGTGCCTTAGAATCTTATCGATTACTCTGTGCCTGATTTTGTTACTTGCAACACAGTGATTGTCAGTATGGACTGCATTGCATACTAATACTGCACGTTTCTTATTTCAATCTTTAACTGCTTTTAATAATTAACATTCACTGTATTAAATATGTAATTCTACATACTGCAGACAGTTTTTGGATAATTTTACGTACCCGTATTTTCAATTTGTCATTAAATTTTACTTAAAAAGAACAATTTGCTTAATAGAAATATATTAATTTCATGGTATATTTAAACGAATAAAATTTATATTTCACTTTTTACAGTGTTAGCGTAAGATTCCTCGAGCACATTTAATTATGCAGCAATTATCCTCCTCGAATAGACAATAATTAATATTTAGAAATAGAAATAACAATTTGCAGTTCACTTTTAAAAAATTCGAATGTTCGGTACTTTTGGCATTAAAAAGGTTTGATTGACGCGCAATTGAATCGTACGTAATAGTCATAGAAATATATTAAACTTATACGATATTTGTGATTACTTTTACTTGTTCTAAGATCACCCTATATACGCGTATATTACAGATAAAAGCCTCAGACGATGAACTGGTTTGGTGGTCCACATTTGGCATTTACTTATCTATCCGAACAGTTAGAATTACATTACACAATATTCTTGAGTAATGGGTATTCGACGACTCTTACACATATAATATCTGCACATATGGTAATGTTCTGATAAAAATGATTTATTGGGAAGAGAAATCACTCGAATAAATGTTAAGTAACCTCTATAATGTCTATTAATAAGTTGTTTGCATTTTTGATTTTATCCCTCACGCGAATTGTAATGAATGGACGATTTTTCCATTTTATCAATCTGTATCATGTTAACAGAAAAAGTGTTTCTAAAAATAGAGCTTTTACATTATTGAGTTCCCAACGCGCTAACGCAACATTTCACTCTTAATTTTTTTCAACAAATTCTCATTAACTATTTCTGTTGTAATTATAAATTAAAGTTTCAAAGAATTGCTTAATATTTTTTTTTTGTCACTATTTCTTCTTCCATCTAGATCCTACAACGTTGCAAAATTTGAAAAAATTGAAACATTTATAATACTAACAAGGGAAGGGCCCAAGGTGTGACGCGAGTTTTTCGATGAGCCTTTGCACAGTGATAGAGCATGAAAAACTGAAACGAATGATACCCGGTTTTGGGGGCCGATGAGTTATAGTTTACGAGATATTCAACATTAAAGTTATTATTGTTCCTTACCTAGTGAAGTATGAGTACGTTTGTCAACAGCGAATACAGCGTGGTTGGTAAAGTGTCAGCGTAGTAACTTTTTTGTCGCGAGTTCGAGTCCCATTGAAACACTTTTACACTACTATTTTTTTTTCACTTTCTTTTATAAATACATTTGTTAAATATGATTTATTTATAACTAATGTTCGGATATATTTTTTAAAAACACAATAATAACTTGCACAAAATCTGGCAAACTACAATCGAATACATACGAACAATATTTGGACACAGTAATTTTGCCATATGTGGGGGAGGAACCATTTTTATATATACTGGACTCATGGGGTGGACAAACGAAACAAGAACTGTACGATAGGAAATTTAAAGATAGTAATGATTTACCTACATGCACCTTGAAAGTAATTCCACCTAAATGTACACCTATATGCCAACCCTGTGATGTCTATTTTTACCGTCAAGTGAAAAATTATATTCCAAAAATACAAAATTGTTGGACTTCAAATAATCAGTGCCGTGATTTAACTTCAAGAAATAATATAATAAAAATTCAGTCCTTGGTACATAATCAGTTACAAGCACCAATTTACAGTGACATGATAAGGTAAATGTAACTATATATTTCTTCACGTAATTATGTTTACTTGTTTCTATAATGAATTTCAATATATTTATCTCTATTCTAGATATGCTTGGTACGCATCACGGCTATTAGACAATCGACTACATTTTATTAACGTAAATCAAGCGGCATTCCCAGTAGAATTAAATAAACAATTCTGCAGTTGTGAATCTAAATCATTCATTCGATGTACATGGTGCTTAAAATTTTTATGTTTCCACTGCTTTTTCGAAAACTATCACCCAAGTTCATGCACATCGTACATTCAAAGTGGAAATTAAATTGTTTATTTTAAAAAATATATCCGAATATTAGTTATAAATAAATCATATTTATCAAATGTATTTATAAAAGAAAGTGAAAAACAAATAGTAGTGTAAAAGTGTTTCAATGGGACTCGAACTCGCGACAAAAAAGTTACTACGCTGACACTTTACCAACCACGCCGCATTCGCTGTTGACAAACCTACTTATACTTCAGTAGGTAAGGAACAATAATAGCTTTAATGTTGAATATCTCGTAAACTATAACTCATCGGCCCCCAAAACCGGGTATCATTCGCTTTAGTTTTTCATGCTCTATCACTGTGCAAAGGCTCATCGAAAAACTCGCGTCACACCTTGGGCCCTTCCCTTGTAAGTAAAGCCCTATATTTTCTTAAATCATGAAAACATTTTTATGCATTTTCGTGTAGTCAGCTTCTTCCATGTGGTGTTTAATATTATAATACATTTTTATATTTCTTTGCAATTTAAATGGGAATTACTTAGTGGCTCAAAGTTGTCGTAAATGCATTTATGCATTTCGTTTCATTAAAATTGTTATCTAAAAAATTTTTCGATGACAATTATATTTTTTCTTATATTTAAATAATAAAAATCGTGTACAAAAGCTGGCTTTATTTATCTATTTGGGTCTCATAATGGGTTAAAATAATCTTAAAGATTTAAATCATTGGTTTTGCATATACATGTTTTAATTTTAATGATTCAAAATTGTAATAAGAATTATAAATATCATTTTAAAAAAATTAGACATACTCTTCTTATTCGTATTACGTTCGATATTTCTCAAACATATTTTTCTCGCATATTCTAATAATAAATTGATTAGCTATAATTAACATAAATGCTATATATCTTTAAAAATACAAAATTCGGTTTGCAAAAATATTAATATTTGATTTTTAAAGCCCCTTATAAGGTAAAGAGGGCTTTCAAAAATTGCATCTCACACAATAAGATGTATGGATGCCGATAAAATTTTAATAATGGGCTTCAGCAACAGTATTCTCACTACACGATCATTGAATACTTTGCTCCCCAAAGACAAGGATAGATGATAAGAATTACAGGAGTATTATATTATGTAAGTCGTAGATTATACTAGCGAGAATATTCTGCCATCTAGCGCCCTTCAGAGGAAATTTCCCAACTATGTATCGTGTCCTAGATGCATCGAATAAACTACTTTGTTACTTTTATTCTATACATATGATTATTTTGGTATTTTCTACGATTACCATTCGATATATTTAACCAAATTCGTTTCAATCCTTCATTTGTTCAAGGAAACGTATTTTGATATTTTTTATGATTTCCATTCAATATATTTAACTAACTTCATTTTAATGTTTAATTTGTTTAAAGAAATGTATTTAAAATTATTTATAAATGAATGTATTGTACATCAAATCATATAAAATATTATTTTTAGTATAAAAGAATAATTTAATATATATATTAATTTCTATAATTTTTTTTCGAACGTATGTTTTATAAAATATTAAAATATATGATGATTATAGATGTATGTATACAGTAGATGTTATTCAAAATCGTACACAATAACGCTTACCAGATTATCATTTGAAAAATATTGTTCATGTAAAAATCAGATTATTCTCCTAATTTTGACAAGTATACATACATGTACGAATTTTATTGATTGGCGTTTTCTGTGTATTATTTTCAAATATGGTTAATTTTCCTATTACAATAAAGTTTTTAGTTTGCAATCAGTATATACTGAATACAATTATGTTAGTGTACTTATTTCTAAAAAGCATTCATCCTAAATCCATGATAACAATATTTTTCAAACGATAATCTAGTAAGTGTTATGGTGTATAATTTTGAATAACACTCACTGTATATAAATTTATGTATATGTAATCATTATATACTTTAATATTTTATTAAACACACATGTTAGAAACATTTTTTAGTGTATATATTAAATTATTCTTTTATACTCAAAACTATGTTTTATACATAGTTTTCTTTTATGTGTATTAAGTTTATATTTCGAATAGAAAATCTGGCATAGAAGATAATTTAACACTCAAGCAAACAGGTTAAACCGCAAACCATTGGCAATGACCTAAACGCTGCGGATGAATAAGTTTTGACCACAGTGTTACATTTTTCATTGCCTCGAACTATATTATTACAAAGTTTCCGATCAATTACATTTGAATTTCCTACCTTTTACATTTTATATGGATATTTTTTATTATTCGTTTATCGTTAGACAGTATAATAAAATATTGATCATTTTGTTCACTACTTCGCTATTAAAATTATTCTTTGAAGAACGGAAAAAGAAAAATTGATTCAGACAAAAAATATTTTATCCAAATAGTTTATATAAATATAGCATACAAGTACTTGTACAATACATTTCAAAATATACAGGGTACTTGAAGCTGAATGATTTTATTAACTTAAGTATAAGTTAAACATTACAAATGCATGTAGAAAAAATTGATAAACAATTGTTGGCAAAAAAGTCAAAAGTGATAGAGCTGTTTAAATTCGTTAAATGTATTTTTTAGAAATAAATATGATGAATTTAATGCAACGTAAGACGACAAAATTTTTACAGATTTTATTTTATTTTTTATTATTTCACATAATAATTTTGCGTGATATCTGATAATGATTTGATTTATAAAATATACATTACTAAATTAAAAGATAATAATACAATTTATGTTGTTGAAACTCAACTATAGATTTTGAAACGACATAGGATCAAGTGACCGACATTCTTTAAAAAAATGCAAAATGACGTACGACTACGTTACCAGTATTCTTCTAGAAAATTTAAAATGGCGTACAATAACATTACCAGTCTTGAATGTGTTAACTTCATGTTTAGTAATTAAGATACAAAATACTTTCAAAACTTCTACGATGAGTGAACCTCTTTGGAGGATTCAAGTGTTTTTTACGTATTTTGGAAAACGCAAGAATCCTCTAGAACACTTTAGAATGGGTCCATTGAATGGTTGGTGGGTCTCTCGAGTATTCGATCGACCATGCATGTTGGTTAGATTAGGTCAGATTAGGTTAGGTCTCGAATTGATTCAACAAACATCATTTCAGCTAGGCTAAAAATTTTATCGCACTCTTTGCATGCTAACAAATGCATTTTATGCAATTCTGATAAGCACTTTCGAGGACCCCATTAGAGTCGCGGTATTCGACGCTTATGTCATTAGTGGACTACGGGTTTTTATGGATTTGTAAGAAATGTAGAGGTGCAAAATTGCATAGAATGTGTGTAATATGAAAGAATATACAAAATATCCAAATTATAGAGCTTTTTTAAACTATCTGTTAGGTGAAATAATTTTCTATCGAAGTTTTACTTTTTTTTATTGCGGAAAAATCCGCAATTTTGTTATTTGTATCAAGGTAAATCCACCCTTGACAGTGCTCCTAATTTAGAATTAATTATTTTTACAAATATACATAGAATAGTATTTTGTTGCTATCATCTTATAAAATGTATAAAACTCACAGATTACAATTTCGTTATATTTTTAATACGTATGTACATCTTCAACAGAGTCTACCGTTGTGCATAATTTCGAATTGTTTCATGTAAGTGTGTTTTAATTTGTTCTGTGTTTAATTGTAACGTATTATACAATCATGTATTGAAACGAAAATGATCAAAATTAATTAGTGTCTTGTATTTGCACCCTATTCTTTTTCTTATCGCGGAGATAAATAAAACACGTACAGTCAGTCACAAAAGTATTCGTCTACCTAACGTATTCGACGTGTATGAAGAGAATTGAAAGAATATACAAATGTTATAATCGGACAAATCAGTTTTCAATTCAAAGACTAGTGTACAAATTCGAAGAAACTGGTTGTGTTATCGATAAACCAAAAAGTCTAAGACCAAAAACTGTATACAGAAATGAAAATATTGTTGCTGTAGGTAAAAGTATTGAAAATCAACTAACAACATAATTTCACGTTGTTTGCAAGAATTGGGCATATTTAATGGTTGTGTATGGAGGATTTGGCATAAAGATTTGCATTTACACGCGTGAAACATTTAATTAACTTAGAAATTGGTAGAGAGAGACCATTTACAACGTCGTATTTTTGCTAGTTGGATTATTGCACACTGAACAACGGTTCCATTGTTTTCAGGTAAAATTTTGTTTAGTGGTAAATCTCATTTCACAGTGGGTGGATTCGTTAATAAGCAAAATTATCGTATCTGGGATAATAAAAGTCCTCGTGTTATTCATGAAAAATCTCTACACTCACTAAAAGTCACTGTTTGGTGTACATTTTGGGCAAATGGAATCATTTTTCTTCGAAGATGATGCGTAAGATGCTGTTACTGTGAATGTTAAGCGATACCAATCAATGTTCAGTGACTTTTTATAGTCAGTATTGGATCATATCGATGTGTCTGATGTCTACTTTCAGTAAAACGGTTACTCTAGAAAACGTTCAGTTCTTGCGATTGAAATTTCACCACTGTCTAATTTCACGAAATGTAGATTTCAATTGGCCTCCAAGATTTAACAGCATTAGATTTTTTTAGAAGTTTTTTTGAAAATTCTGGTCTATGCTGACAAGGTAGAAACAATTAACAATCTAAAGAACAATATTCGAGTTGCAATTCGTAAAATAGCAACACGTTGAACAGTTATTGAAAATTTCGATAATCGATTTGATGCCTACAGATACAGTCGTGATACACATTTTATTCTGTTTCACGTATGATTGCAATGGATTATACTTTCAATAAAAAAGAACAACTTGAAAAATTCCACATAATTTGTGTTTTATTAAAAAGAAACTTGTAGGCGCGCTTTTTGGATGACCTCGTATTTATATGTACATGTATATATGTATATTTATCCCCTAAAGTATAAACATGCATTTATGAATCACTCTGTATAACTTGATAATCACACACGTGATTATGCATTCAACACGCGGTTGACTGTACTTAAAATTTTTTCATACGAGAAAGATAAAAATTCTCAACACATGAAATTCCAACAATTTTTAAGTATGCGTTTAAAATGGTTATTTCTTTAAGAGTCGTTTTTCGTTTGATTCACAAGCATGGAAGTTATACAATCAATTTCGTACGTACAGTTGAACATAATCAACAGATCAGGAAGACATTGATTTAAAAGAAGTGTTTGTAAGTGTGAAAGAAAATATCGGTTTATTATGTTCCTTATCTTAACGCGCTGTTAGACATAGCACTATGGGTATCTCGTCAAATAAGAAAATAGAAAGTGTGAATTTACAATTTTACTACAACATTAACCGCGCAAGTCTTATCTGGTCTCCTTTCCGATTTGAGCTCTTTTTTCTTCTTTCTTTCTTTTATTTCTCTTTTTTTCTCGTCGTGAAAAATTTTAGGTGAAATTGAAATATCTTCCACACACTTTGTCGGCAGGTTTTATCTTATCTTCATACATATACCTGAGGATTAACGTAAAATTTGTATGTCGTTTTTCTTATCTGTACTTTCGAGTTACTTTTGGATGCGGCTGTTATTACGTGGAAGAAGAATTCGTTTGAAGTATAACTGCAGGAATAGAAAGATACTACCTTCGATAAGATTATTGTAAACCTTTAAGCTTAATCGTTTTAAAATGCGTGCTTCGGTAAATGATTGGATTGAAAATTTTTAAACAACAAGGAGAATATTTTACAGACAGTGCTCAATTGAAATAATTAGTTTCATTTATATTTTTAATATATTATATAATTAATATTTTTTTACTTAGAAATAACACTTTTCTCGGATTTAATCGAGCATTTATGTTGATCATTAGCGTATCAAAATAAAATCTGTTTACAGTAATCGATATACAAAAATTATGAGCATACGCTTACAGACGAAATCGCAAAGAAAATAGCAAATAATTGGTGTACGTAAACAAGTTAATAGTAATTTATTACAGAGCTTGCTAGTTTTTTTTTCCTGTCACAGATCACTTTATCCAAAACCGAAAAATATTTGTTCAAACGTTGCATTGAAAGCGATTGATTTGTTAACAAACGAAATGTCTACCTAATTTTGGTTATTTTACAACTCTGCTTTTCATGTTCAGTTACTATAACCTAGTAATTATCGTGAACATCTTTTTTCTCTCGTATATAATAATTCTTTAACACTTTACACTTCACTGGTTCATAATATGTACCATAATTTCAATCCAGTTTCATTAATATTAAAATAAAGCAAATTAACGAAAAAAACGAAACTAAATAAATTTATAAACTATTTATCATTACTTCTTCTCGGAAGAATACTTTTGATTTTCAAAATTATCACTAGCAAAAGTGTAGTGGTTGGTCGTATAAAAAAAAAATACTCAGAGTGCAATGGATTAATTTTGTCAAATTTCTGATTTTGAATGGAATTCTCTGTTCTAACGCGGAGAATACTGCACGTGGTTTTGTGTCACCTTACTTTTCAGCTGAAGTGCTACCTTTTTGTTTGCCACTTTCATTCCGCTTATCTAACGCGAATCACGTTGCAGATCAATTGAATTTATTGTTCTGTGAAACTTTTTATAATGAAGTTAATCATTTTATCGGATACAGTAATCTGAGGAGATACAATTGTATTTTAGCTGTATTTTTTCTAGAAGATCCGTGAATGATTGCGTTAGCTATTTTTCTTTCATTCTGTCTGCGTAAATCACGTACTTGAAATTCTCTCTCGATGCACCTAACCAAAGAGATAGGGAATACACGAAAGTACATTATAACAAAATTTAACGCGTAATTCATAGCCAATAAATATATGTATATTACGTTGAAGTATTTTTGTGCAATGACGAATTTTAAACTTTAGATGCTTCTTGCATTTCGTGACGATAATTTCTAACACGTAAGTTAACGTCTTTATAAAAAAAAAAAAAAAAAATGCAGTTTTTCAAATTTTCATGCTGTTCTTTTTATTTTTATACCAGTTATAATTTCTACTTTATATCATTATTTTTACTTTTGATTTTCTACTCTACATTTCTACATGTTCTTCAATTGTACAATAAGGACTTTACCATTTATTATAGGATTTCACTAATAAGATAGTTGTTTTCTGTAAGGAATAATTTTAATTCAGAATTTTTACAACGCAGATAAACAATGCAATGATCGTAGCGATTTCGCAACGATGACGCTGTACGATTGGGCAGATTTATATTTCTAACGATACAATGCACACGAGCGTGCGATTTTGTTAACGAGAAGTAGAAACGTGTCGAATCACACAGTATTCATTGTTCGACTGCGCTGAGTTTTAATTCAGTTTGCACAAATCGAAACAAATGAAAACGGGTAAAAAGCAAAAATTTGATCCAGAAGAAATGAATTAAAACCACAGAGCATTCGTGATGGAATAAAAATTACTCAACAGCACATAGAAAGGTGTACTAGAATACTTTCCCTTTCTTTAGTATCTTTCAAAGACATTCTTCATATCGACAATATTTCTCATAAAAAAAGGAAAGATCATAACAATTGTTTACAAACAATTCTTAAATTTGTAAAAAAAAGTGTCGTACAATCTAAAAAAAAGTATGCGTGTACTCTCGGGTTAATTATATTTCTATAATTGAAGGATTTTAAGGAATAATGGCAAAATTGTATTTTGAGATTTTTGGTTTCAAAATTTTATGTCATTAATAAAAACCGCAATACCAATAGAATATTTTTCGAAATAATGTCGAGTAAAATTTATTGTTAGCGAAGAATGAAATGACGACCAAATATATATTTATTTTACTCTGAATGAGACAAACTTAAAAAACTTATTTGTAACGAAGACTTATAAGAAATTTTTTAATGTTATTTATGCATAAAAGATATATATATATATATATATATATATATATATATATATATATATATTTAACGTACATTTTAATTTGTATACAAAACAAAGTCTAATTGTTATATTCAATCATTTTTTGCAGCTTTCCTGTTGTTCATATATTATAAAAAATTTTCGACGTGTTTCACCTTTTCTTTTAAGCGGAACAACAGGAGTACATTTCTATCGAAATTTATATACATATAATTTTAATATCCCTTTTTTCGTTTACGTTTTCGTTTTTTCTATTCAATTACTGGGGTGTAAGGTTGGTCATTTATCGACATACACAGTCAAGTCTATACACTCTAAAATTACAATAAAAGAAAAAAGGGAGCATTTTCCGAGAAACGTCCATATCCTTAAGTATCCATAACCTTCGGTTATGTCTTACAATCCCTAATAACGTTGTCAGTTCCAAAAAATCAACGTTCACTTTAATCTTACCTCTGTCAAATTTCTAACGAACTAAATATACACCATTTTTCGCAAATAAATCAACCTTTTCATTTTCTTTTCTTTCTTATTTTACACGAAGTTTTCATACATCGAACAACAGGATTATTTTTCACGAATGATCTCCAAGCGGAGAATATGGTTATATCGGAGATCGTTACTGCAAAACGATCACGCCCGATTTAATTATTCGCGTGCACGCTAGTGAATTGAAGCGGTTGTCGTTGTTCGAACGGTGCTCTGCTACCTAACACGGCGAATTGATTTGAATAAATGTATCTTTACAGTGTACGATTATGTACAATGAACAACTCATCACGAGGTCTGCTTCTCTGTCGTAGCACCCCACCACATATGTAACACACGGAGGTGGGACGTTGTGTCGAGTGTTGAATTAGATTCAGTAAAGTAAGTCGGTGAGTGCGCGGCAGTCGGTCTGGTATTGTGTAGAATCGAGCCGAATCGCTGGATCGCCGTTTTGTTATGTAATTCTCTCTCCTCCTCTCTTTCTTTCCTGCACGTTCTATATTTCTCTCTCTCTCCTTCTCTCTCTCTCTCTCTCTCTCTCTCTTTTTCTCTCTCTCTCTTTCTGCGTCTCTCTTTTCCGGCCGCGCCGTTTCGAATCCGTTGCTCTCGCCATAGAAAACGCTCCTCTGTCGCTCCATCGAGCGAATCCATTTCTGAATACCTGCTGCACCACCACCCGGGTGAGTCAATATTTTGTTACAAAGTTTACGCGTACTCTGTTACATTCAGTAACAGTTTCTTTTCCCTCTTTTTCACGTGAGACAATCAACCGATAATTGTTTGTGATCGTATTGTTCAACAGGTTCGTTATCACGTGAAAATAATGACTTTTGACGGGTTTTACAAAGTAAGTGAAAACAGTGCTATTCGAATTCGTTTAATAAGAGAAAAATAGCAATTGCGTTGGATTTTTGTTAACGAATATCTTCTTTCGGTTGATAATAAATGTCACCTTCGGTAATGAGTAGATTGAAAATTTTTATCCTAATTCATATCTTTGATGATATCATACAAAAGAGTGGAACTTGGGTAGAAAATTATTTCACCCACCAGGTGTTATAAAAAGCATTATAATTTGGATATTTTGTATATTTTCTCATACGTGCATTCTGTGCAATTTTGCACTTCTAAGTTCCTTATAAATGCATAAAAATCCGCAATTTAGTAATGAGCGTGTGAGTTATCTACGATTTACGAAGTGCAGAATGTAATAGCAAATAAAGAGCAGCACGGTCCTTTTTCTTTTTTTGTTTTTTTCTTTTTCGTTCATTATTTCATATAGGTATGCACATGTACATATGTTGGTACTTGTACTTTGGCCGAGTCTTAAACATAGATGTTTCTCTCTTCCTTTCTTTCTTTCTTTCTGTTTGCATCTCGTGGTAATTGTTGGTTTCATAGGAAGTATTTATACATATTCTGAAAGATTGCCAATGCTAATTCAAACAAACGTTCCAGTTGTGATACAGTCTCTCGTCTCTAATAATGGAATATTTTGGCGCATGTTGTCGCGCGAATTAACCACGTTAATTAGTAGCCGTACACCAGGTAGTATGTATATATGTTGGAATTTACATCCGTTTTTTTTTTTTCGTGTAACAAGAACAGTAACAGCTGTTGTCAAATCACAGCTTATCCTCCCAAGCAAACGTCGTGTTAGTTCGATAAATCAACCTGTTTGCTCAATTCTCTTTTCTTTATTTTCAAAAACATTTAATCAAGCCACGTTTTACACGTTCACCAATATACATCTTCATTGTGTACTATTTGTACAATAGCTACTCTTGTTGCATATTTTATTCGATTTATGTTTAATCGATTAATTTCCTCCAGAAAGAATCATCGTGAAAGAGCGATTAAATAATTTATCTGCCTTTTTTTCAAACTTCCTTTTTTCACAATTTTTTTTTTAAATTAATATAAAACTGTGCGTCTACACTGTATAACAAGTTATACAGGATGGGCCACGTAAAGTGAATCATTTAATTATCTTCTTTAACTATGGTTTTTATGTATAATTTAAATGGTTGCAAAGGATGAATAAGATGGAAGACGCAGTTTTTTTTTTATAAACTTTTCTGCTTATTTTCAAGATCACCTATATTTTGTTACACAAATGGATATATATGTTTTTCTATTGTATGTTGCAGCAGACATTGATGTGCACTTAAACATGCATAATAATATGGCCTTAAAGTGACCCAAAATTTTTAGTCAATCTTCCTTTCGTGAATATCTTCAAAATTGTACAAGATATGAAAGAAAAAGTTAAATTCAAAGTTGCGTGGTTTTTGATATTGTACATTGCAATGGTAAAGAATTTTCAAAATTTATCCTCACCACTATCAACCCTCCGTAGGCAAAAGTGACATTTCATTCTTGCCTCTCTTGAAGACGAATTTTTATTTTCTGTTGAAACGAATTTTGTTAAAAATCTGACTTAACGAATAAATGTACAATATAGAAGTATCCTTGATAAGTATCCTAGAGTTTTTTTAAATTATTTGAAAACCTAAGACAGTAGAAAAAGTTTTTTTTTAATCAAAAAAAGTATACAAAACTTTGTCATGTGACATGTCAAATGATCATGGTCAAATTTAGGAAGTATTTGTAGACATTTTATGATTTCGTTTTTTTTTTTTTTTTTTTGAGAAGAGAAAGACGATCGATGCACGATGAAAATTGCTTTTGAAAGATACTAAAGAGAGGAAAAGTCTATTAGTACACACCGAATAATTTTTATCCAAACTGGAAAAATGCAAAATGTTATACAATCCTGTTGTATACATCATTACATCTAAAGGTGTAATCCTATAACAAATTACAAAAACATCTTGCACAGTATGATTACAAAACAATTTACCTTATGACAGTGTTTTGTTATAGTAAAAATAAAGTTATACTAAAAATAAAAATGCTTCATTAAAAAGTTACAACAAAAATATGAAACTCGACGTACATATATGTACGTTAATATTCTTTCTTTTAATTTAATACGAGATAAGACAAGATACACAATGTTATGAAGAAATAATATAAAGCCGCCATGAAATTTGGTCTATCATAAATTCGATAACACATCGATATCAACTTTGTATTGATAAAGGACGATACCTCGAAGTATAGTACATACATAAGCTTTACGTATAGTTTTACTTTTCATATTTTTGTTATAACTTTTTAGCGAAACATTTATGGTCCTATGGTCCGTTTTCAGTATTAATTTAGTATTATTTTTATTTATAGAACACACTAGCAAAGTTTGAACGTTAAACTTCTGGACACCTTGCGTAATGTAAACGTAGGTTTAACCCTAAAATACTAAAGATGGGTAATATTAGAAAATGTTATTTTATTTAACTAGAACATTTCTAAAAAATGGTTTATTGTCGCTTATGTTATCAAGTGTGATACTGAAGAAAACTGAAAAAAAAAATTAATATATACTTTTCATATTACTTCATTCCTGATATAAGAAACTGCTAACTCCTTTAACATATCAATTGCGGATGACAAATTAACTCGTCATTGATTTAGTAATACTTCGAACGCGAATAGTTTATTTATTAATAGGCTATTCATTTTTTAATTGCACCGTTATGTTTGTTATTCATATTTGCAAAAACCAAATCATGTAACTACTTATCATTTTTGCTGACTTTTAATTATAAATTGAAATATAATGATTTTTAAATATAAGGAGAAATTCAATTCTTGTTTGACACGCGAACCCAGTTAAAAGGTTAAGGTCCCAGGTCCCTCTTCTAATTGTAGGATTCCTAAGAGGGGTTTCTTGAACTTACAAGTCGAAAAATGTTAAATCGGACCTTCTTCGATGTTAAATCGAATACTTCTCTTGTGCAAAAAATTCTACAAAAATTATTTATTTTCTCAAAATTTATATTCTCCAAAAACTCTTTTTTTGGAGTTATGAAAAAAAGAAGAATAACTACCTACAACAGAGAAGTATATTTAACTTCTACATATTTGAGCACAATATAGCACAACAGAAGTTTCCGAACGATTTAAATAAAATAAAATATATTCCTCACTATCAATAACAGCTTGGCATCTTCTCAACAATCCGGTTAATTAATTTTCTTAGATGTGATTTTAATAAAGAATTCCAATTTCGGTGTATTTGTGGGAACAAATTGTACGAGTTTGAATATTTTCGACTTTTCATCGATCGTTCCACTTCACCCCATCTTTCACTCCATAATCTTTTTATATGTATGTTTCAGCCTTGCTTGAACTGTTGTAGTTTAAGATCGTTGTCACGCTGCAACATCAGGTTCTATGGCATGTGTTCTATAACATAAGGCAGCATTGTATTTTCTAAAATATCTCGATACTGTAATTGATCTATTTTATTATTAATAAGATAAAGAAGACCAATACCATGAAAAGCAACCTCTATCTTTCATATATTTGAATCGTTTGGAAACTTTTGTCACGCTGTATTGTGTTTAAATATGTACAAGTCAAATATAAAATAACAAATATATCCTTTAAAAACTTACTTCGGTGTAATTCTTGTAGATCGTTGAATTCTCTGTTGTTGAGTTTAACTACTCTTTCTTCATAACTCTCATGAAAAACGCTGTCGTTTCGAAACTTAGTCCGCAACTGTATGTGAAAAAAAGCAAAATATAGGAAAGAAGTATAAATTTGAGGAACTACTTCCCTTCTTTGTGATGCCTCAGAGTTCAAAGTAGTTTTAGGGCTAATCTTTTACATAACGACGTATCGTATTATTAGGATTAACTGCAGTGTCATTCAAAATTTGTCTTCTCTACTCGATTTTTCTGTCGAAAATTGTATATCATCAATTTCATAATAGTATTTCTCGTGTACTATAATGTGTCAGAAGTAAATGAACAAAAACGAGAATAATGCATCATAATGGTGTTAACAAATTTTTCATTCAGCAGTAAGCTATGTTCACACAGCATTCTCGTGCTTTCTCACAGTTTATAGGAAACGTATGCTCGTTTAGTTAATTGACGTTTAAGCATACTTCTGCACGCGATCGTGATGTTTGAAACCTCGCTTTTGACGCTGTGCTATTGTCGTTCCTATTGCTGATTGTTGGCACCAGAGAAGTATCAGACATCGTGCAAAGCTTTGCCACATTAACAATCAAACTCTGTTTGAACATTTTCAGCTCTTCGTGATCCAATTTTTCTTCGTTCATATGAAGAGAAATTGCGATTGATTACAATTTTATGTTTTGTTTAGAGAAGCAAAAACAATTAAACATTATGAAGAAATTTAACAATAATATAATGCGGTAGTATAGTAAATGAACGTATAAAGTGAGACTTATAAAACAATTATAACATAAATTGTCCCTAAACTATTCAATACTTCTTTTTTCCACTTTTATTTACAGGTTTTGCACTCCAAATGAATCCTTCTGTAGATCATATTTACTTTTTTGCATTTCAAATTAATTCTTTTGCAGGTCTTATTCACCCTTTTGCAACTCAAGTTTTTCTATAAATTTGGTTTCTTAAGCTACTTTAACAAAAAAGAATCGGATTTAAAGTTATAGACGATTTACTGAAAAGGCGAATATAATTATTCTCAATTTTACGTCCACAAACGTCCTCAATTTTACAACGTCTGCAGGTTAGCGTGATAAAAATGGACAAAATTTGAATACAAAATCTGTATTTCACTGTCTAAATATTTCTCGAATACCGTCGAATAATTGAAGAGTCCAATGTAAGAGTCCAATTGCAATTGAAGAGTCCAATATAAGAGGGAGTTATACCATATAATATTGAAGACAAGATTTTTATTAATTTTGTCAACTCTTGATATCTATTTATTATCCCTTAATTTATAACTACATGCTAAAATTCATATCTGTACTGCGATTTTTTATACAAATAATCGTTTTGCCTGTGTGTTATAATTTCTTCTCTTGCAAGAGAGAGCTACACAACGCAGGATTTTTATCTAATGTTTGTGGTTGCTGCATGCATACACTTTGCAAGGAGTGACCGAGGCATTCAAGCATCCAGAAAAATAAAAGAACGAGATACGAGATTTAAGTTGTGCCCCTTTCAACTGTTCACTCACAAGATTATTACACTTTAATGCAAGTAAAATATAGAAAAATGTATATTTCGTCGAGCGAACTAATCCTAGATAAAATATTTTGTAATGAAAACAGTACTTTGCAAAGCTTCTTTTTTAATCCAATTTTCAGATTTAAGCGTAAAGTAAATAAAAAAAACCAAGAAACAAAACATCTTCCCAGGTATATTACCTTCATATTGATAAGTTTCAATACAAAAAAATAACAGTTTTAATTACACAAATTTTTATTCTAATACTATTTTATAAAAGCTTCTTATAAAAATATAATAATACTTTATAACTTATTGATTTAAAACTATTTAATTTAAACAATTATATCGTTATAGCCTTAATATCTCACAACATTATTAATTGTCGCACAGTTCCTTCTTGCACCGGATTCTTCAATGGACGCTGAGAAGACCTGATTATCTGTTTGAAAAGTGGTCGAGCCTTGTAGACGATAATTCGAGAAACTATAAAAAAAACTGTCCAACTTAAGCTTCCTCTTCGATCAGTTCAGCACACCGTTCGCAGAAATTCTTAGAAATATACGTTGATTGGCCCCGATCAGTTCATTATGCGTAATTTAAACTACTAATCCAACTGAGAATTTGCGCGTGCACATGTTATTACGTAGGTGTTTGCATGTGTTTGCCTTTCTGTGCCCTGTATAGGTATATATGTACTTTGCACCTTGTGTGTTCTGAATATTGCTTATGCTTATCTGAATAGAGAACGGTCGTCGACGTACGATTTTTCTCTTACTCTTATATTTTCTCTATCAGTTTTTAGTCACGTTATCACGGGATCACGCGAATTGCGAGCTACCGGCGCGAAAAGTCGGACGAATGTCGGCTGTTTTTCTCATTATCTTGAGGAAATATTGATACGATCCACATATTCGTAACAATTGCTTAGATACACACGTATAGTAGATACGTTTTATCGCGTACTACCGATTAATACGGAACATTGTTCTGTTAATACATCGGGGATTAGAGTGGCGCGTTTTCGTGTGAAACTTTTCTTCCACACTTTCCTATTTCGAAAGGTAATTTTCTATGTGAAACGTAAATTATTGTAATTTGTTATTGTAAATTGAAACGGTCGTCGTTAACTGTGTGATTCTTCATTTGTCATAGTTAGCTATTTTTATCTTTCCTGGAAAAGAAAAGAAACGAGAAACGAAAAGTCGAGGAGGAAAGGAATTGCGGTTATCAAAGTTTGTAATTTATTACTATAAATTGAAGTGATCGTTGTTAACAGTGATTCCTTATTTGTCACCATTAGCTATTTTTATTTTCTCTGAGAAGAAAAAGAGAAAGAGGAAACAGAGAATGAAAAGACGAGGAAAAAAATGTTTATTACAGTTTAGAGCCTAAACTTTGATAATTTTAAGACCGAGTAGGTAGGTATTTATATCGATGCGACAGTTGTTTGTAGGAATGTTTCACTTATCTCTGTGTTCACTTCTATCTCGGTATCTCAGTTCATTTATGCAGGAATGAAACGAGAAAGAAATTCCGGCCTGGTCCCTAATGAGATTGTAGTAGAAAGGTGTGCATATGTAGAGGAACATGGGAAAATTACGGGCACTCAAGAGAAATAGTAAATTAAACCAATAATATTAACACTATCTAATCTTATTTTATTGATAACAAAACATTAATTCTTTGTTTACGAAATCGACACGAAAAATTATTAGAAATAGAGTTATCAAAATCAGAAGTTAAACAAAAGCAAAATCCTTCGTGTCCATAATTACTCTTAGGTATCGAGGTAAAACCGAACAGAGGTTAGAGTAATTATAGACAGGTCGGGATAAATACAAACAGATTATTCTACTGTAAATGAGCACAAAATCTGCTGAAAAGACTACCTCCACTGCATTTTTTATGTGCTTATTTTTTACGCGCAAAGCATAAAATCCAGTCTTTAGATATATTATATGATATATATTGTACTATGTAATATATATTGTAATATCAGTCCATTCCTGTTATTTTTACGTTTTCATTGAAATTATGTTTTACACTGTTAGCAGTAGCAAAATCAAATTCTGTTTTTTTAAACTTGGTATACTTACTCCTAAAACATGTTAGGACATTCTAAAATATACTTTACTAACTCCTCTTTTTGCCCTGCATTAAAACAGCAGGTTTCTCGCTCTGTTGAGAATTGGTTATATTTTCTTTTTTCACTTGATCACAAAGTATTGCCTGCGGTATGTTACATTTTTTACAGCCTGACGGAGTGAAATTTTCTTTTCTTTTAATCTTTGTATTGCTATCTTTAAAATTTCTAAGATGTACCCTCGCTCATACTTATTAATATATTTGCGTTGCATCTGCAAATATTTTGATTCATAGTGGCGATAATATTATATAAAGTATAATTGCGGACGTTCGAATTTATCCCATGCGCAATGTCTGTAAATACTTGAAATGAACTTAAAATTTTACAATTCAGAAATAATAAGTAAATATAAACATTCACTCGTTGAAAACTGTTACATTATTATCCTTAGCGTATGCATTGAGCTTGAATAAATCTACACATTAGTTGCTATTGTTTAAATATATGTAACATTATAGAAAGTATACCGCAAGAATTATAACGAACGGGACGAACTTATTTGACAAAACTTACTTCCGTAAATGTATGTGACTTTTCGTTGAGACTGTTTGCTCGACACTGAGAATAGTAAAAAGAATCGTAAACATGTAAAACGAAAAAAGTTAAGGGAATGAAACAAGTGATTTTCACTTTATTCAGAATTATTCGATGTCTGTATTTCGCCCTATGTATATTCGGTGGAAGACATAACGAGATCGTGACGTTGAAGTAACGCCAAGGTACATACGAATGCAGTGTTTTTCGTTTTTCTCGATTAAGACTGAATCAGAACTAAAGTACATATGCATATGATTCGTACGACCCTGACTGAGATTTTGAAGTCCTTGTGTTCTCAGATTTCTCTCGATTCGCTTGTCGTTATACTTGAACGTGTTAAATGTCAATGCGTGGCCGATTTTACGACTTCGCCGTATTTCTTCCGTCAACTATACACGTCACAAAATTTTCTGTTGCACCAAATTATATAGTATGTACACTCCCGTCTGTAAATCATCAGGCACTTGCACATTTTGAGCAAAATGATCATTAGAACGTAAATACAATTTTTTGTCGCGAGTTTATTGTACATTAATATTACATAACATTATTATATATTAATATGTACATTAATAAATATATTGTATATTTATCTATGTTACGGGTATACATGAATATGAAGTTAAAAATATATCCGTATAACGTGAATAAATGTTAAGAAAAAGAAGTATTTATTAAATACAGCTCCAATTTAATAAGATGTTATTCTGTATACACATTTGGTTTGCTTCGGTAGCCCAAAATTAACTGAAGAACATATCAGTAGCATCATTAAGTGTTTATAAACAATTTAAGAGGGATTTTGTACCTTATAGAGATAAACGTAGTGATGGGAAACTGCATCATTTGATCTTCTTCATTTTTAGTTCGACAGTCCCTATGATTAAAATGAATACTTCTAGAAAAAAAATTATTCATTGAAAAGTGTTTAAATATTCGTTACTGTTGCCAAAGAAGAATATACTGTTCAAGAAATTGCGGTAAAAACTAGAATTTCGAAGTTCGAATCGTAATTTTATGAAGTGTTCGATGACTTATGGACGGAAACATACATACAGTGCAATATTCTGTGTAGCGTTCCTTTTTGAGAATTTCTTGAGAAATTTTAGAATTGCTTACTTCTCATTTCTCGAAGAATTACAGTATTTTTCGAGAAACTTAATTCTAAGAAAATTATTATAAAGCTAATTCTACATTCGGAAATGAATTTTCAGTTAGTTCAAATTATACAGGGCGTCTCACCTGATTTTAACATCTTGATTTTCTTACTATTATAACTCATAGTGAACAATTTTTCGGATCAGAGTTAAATAGTGTCGAGGAGAGCATATTTTGGTGTTATTAGTTCTTTCATGAATGGACGTGTAAAGATTATAGGAAGGTCAACTTTGTTCTTTTAAATATATGTATAAATTATTTTAATTACATTATATATTTCTTAATATATCAGTCTACAGTTCGGTGACTGTATGGTCGGAAGTGTATGTATTTTTTCTCTAGGTGTAGAAATAAATTCTTTCCGATTTTAAGATACAATCAAAGTTTTATTTAAAAATTATGAAAACAGAACGATTATCGAAATAGTTTTCATTATTTTCAATGACCTTCTGCCATTTTTTTAGCAGTTTGCTAATACCATCGCGGATATTGCGATGTAAATGGCTGTACCTGATTATGCGTAAAGAATTTATTTCTACACCAAATATTACTATCGCATATAATGAACACGTGGTATCTTTGAACATATCAGTTTGCCGAGAGTCAGTTTTATCTTTAAATGAATTGACCTATGTATATACAGATTGATTTTTGAATTCCCAGGCAAGAAATAACTAATGCAGGTATACGTGTATACACCTAATTCTCTTTTTAACGCGGTTAAGATTGTAACACGGCTTACAAAACAAAAGCAATTCTATTTTTACACGATGTATATTTTCATTTAACACGGTTCAAATGGCGCTTGCTTTCCAAATTTCTGTTTGAATTTAGTTCATTTATCGATTATTTATCATTCCTAGAATTCACACGTGAGAATATATTTCAATTTCTGAATTTAGTATGCAAGTTGATTTTACTGTATCGACTTTCTCCGATTATCTCTTATTTGGTAAAATTTGTTCATTATGTGTATGTTACATGGAAAGAAAAACAAATTATTATGAAACAATACATCAGTAAAGATATATATTATGAAAAGAAGAATTCTTAAATTTTCAGTTTATTTAATGATCATTTATCATTCATTAGAATTCATCCGTGATAACATATATTAGTCTTTGATAAATGATCGTTGAAATATTCGATATTTTCGAATTTTCAGTTCGTTTAACGATTACACTAGTTTACAGCCATTTTGCACACTGGATGCCGCTATACGTTTCTTATGTACTTTGGTCCGCTAAACTCGAAAATCGCATTAAAAAAATTTTTTATGGATACGTTTTCGAGATATGAATTTTTTAATTTTTGTTTGGATTTTCTCGGAGGTAGTTTGACTATTTGGACCATATCTCGAGTTAGAAGCGATCGATCTGATCGTAGAAGGTACTAAATTAGAGACAATTGAATTGCCAACAAATATTACTAACATTATTTTCCAATCGCTTTAATAGTTTCATTGCAATGGACCACATTATGAAAAAAAGGTGTGTTTTTTTGGCCAAAAGGAAGATTGAAAACTCACTCGATCGCCGGGAAGAAGTAGAAATCGTAGAAATATGCCCAGTTTGTTATCTTTTACGTAGAGTTTGTACTTTCACGAAGAGAACAAGGTATTTGTGAAGAAAATTCATGGATAAATAACGAAGTAAATGACCAAATATGTGAAAGTAACGAAATTCAACTTTTTCTCAATATTTTTATTTTTTTCCTTATTTAATAAATAATTCAATATTTCAATATGATAGGAGATATTTAGAAATAATTTTGGCTTCTGCTTTGTCTTCTGTTATTTTTGGAATCTGTTTTTCTTATGAGGAACCAAATATAATCTCTCATCATTCTCTCGTCCCAAAATCCCTGGTAGCGCCGCTCAATGGTCTTCATTTCTTGGTGGAACCTCTCACCATGCTCGTCACTTACGTTACCGAGATTCCCCGGGAAAAAATTCAGGTGCGATTGCAAAAAATGAATCTTCAGAGACATGTTTACGCCTGTTGGAAAAATACTTGTCATCCTCTGAGGCTGCAGCCTGGAATTCGTTTAAGTTAATAGTTTCGGATTTCCTTGGAAACAGTAAGAGCCCGAACTACGAGATGATTGTTGAAAATTTACTCCAGAAATATGCAAGAATAGGTATGGAATACTGTCATTCTACTTAATTCTATTTCATTTTCTGTTATATGTCTTCCATTCTTGTTATTTTTCCAACAGGCGTAAACACCTGTTTTACGTATTCCATACCTATTCTTGAATTTTTTTTTCAATTTGTAAACTAGTGTTATTTATCATTTGTCGAATTCACCTGTGACAATGTATTTTAGTCTTTGATAAATGGTCATTGAAATATTCGATTATCTTAAGTTTTGTAAGTAAATTGATTTCACAATACACCGATACGGGTGAAAACTGTCAATAGAGGATCCCCGAGATTACTCTTAAAGCCATCTTGTTTGTAGACGTTGTCGAGCAGCTTCAAAATGTATATATCTAAAGAAAACAACAGTATTATGCATGAGTGAAGTACATTATTTTATTTGAATATACACCTAACTCTCCTTCACAACGATTTCGAAGTAACATGGTTTAGAAAATAAAAGCAATCCTATTTTTACACGGTGTATATTTTGATTTAACACGTTGCAAGCAGAGTTTATTTTTCAAATTTCTGTTCGTATTCAGTTTTGTTGGAAAGAATGTTTCCATTATAATTATCATTTGCCGGTCAAAAATTTATAATCACCGTGCATTACAAGTTACTCAAAAATTTTCAGAAAAAGGTTTGCAACTCCAAGAACTTTTTAACGAAGTTTTTATCACTCGAATCAATCGTTATGAGATAAATTTGCATTTCCATAATATCAATTTCAAATCTATAAAGAATTACTAGTAAATTCAATATTGATAAAAATTGACAAGTGATCCTAAACTTTTGGCCGGCTGTGTACATACTGCAATTTGAATTTTAGAGAACCCTTTCGATGTTTTAATCTTTTGTCAGCATTTCATTTTTTTGTTATACTGTATATACTTGATGGAATAACCACAGAATATTATTTGAAGATCAATCTCCCAATTAAATTTGAAAGAACTTTGGCACAAGCAAGATGGACAAAAAGTCAATGATAAAAAGACTGACAAAATCAATGAAAAACTGACAGAATAAAAGAAGTACCACAACATATAAACAATGAAGAGATATGTTAAATATATGATAGAAAACAACTTGGAACAATTGAACATATCTTTAAAGGCTGTCCGCCGAATGTACTCTGAAATTAGACTAAAGATATGTATCTTATATGTATAAATGAAAGCAGTAACCAAATTCCAAAATTGAACACCGAGGAAGATTTAAAACGACTCCATTATTTCATACAAAGTGCAATGACAATCAGGACAATTTGTTTAAAATAAGAAGTTACGTTATTATGTATTTTGTACTATATTACTAGTACAAACTGTTAACGCCAAAGAAATATTATTTTTTTTGTATGAATATAAAAGATTTAAACCGTGAATATTTATATACGTATATGTCTAAACATATAACCCACATATTAACTAAGCTTGTAATGGGCGAAAACCCAAACAAGATAATAATAATAATAATGAAAAAAAAAACACCATAGTGAAGTCATATTTTAGGCCTTTCCGAATTTCTGCTTTATTAATGGACACACTATTTTCTTTCAGAAAGATACATATCCGTACATTTTAAATAAGTATGTAAGATAAAATATATTCCATTAGAATCAAATACAGTTTTATTCAATAATTTTCATTTTTCTGTGCTTGATAATAACTTATTGACCGTATCGGGTTTTCATGTCTGGAACCATTCTTCTAATTATTCATACGCACTGTATTTTTTTATCTATACGGTTTCTTCCAGAACGAATTTTCGAATGTTAATAAATTGGAAAAATGAATGTTATATGAATTAGATGCATATGAAGAACTCGACCAACCGACCCAAAATTTACATTATTCATGATTTTTACTAAAAACTGCCCATTCTCAACATGAACAGGAAAGACAGAATAATTCTGACAAGACTCAGAGCTGGATATTCAAAAATTACCCACAAATACCTGCTAGAGAAATCATCCAATCTTTCCATTCTGTAATTGTTGTAACCAGACGCTTTCGTCAAATTATCTGTTATACGAATGTAAATGATTTGAAACAGAACGAAAAAAATGTAGACTTCATCCAAACACAGCCTTGGCGTCTCAGAACCGCGTTAAAGGTACTCTCACCTATCTAAAAAAAACCCAAATAAATCACAAAATCTACTAACAGCAAGATGTAGAGAAGAACTGAACCACACTTGCCGCTAATGAGCCTGATGTCAATACTACATCGAACCCGAAAAAAAATATTTCCATAACTTCTCCTCAATCGATTTTTCATTATTTGTAATTCAATTTTGCCATTTAATTTTGAAAAATTCGAGTTCTTTATTATTGCAATTATTCAAGTGTACTTTGTAAATACTTACAATAGAAGAATAATATAAAAAGATAAGTATTTGAGTGTTTCAAATATGTCGGTTCACATATTTTACGTAATTATTGATAATTCGTAGTATTGAACTTGATACGAAAAGATATACTTTATTCAATTAGTTTTATTATTTGAATAGGTATTTCTTTTTTCTTTTTTGTTTTTTTTTTTGTTTTTGAAGCATTTACTATTGGAAGTAAACAAGAAGATAAATTATACGTATCATCTAATTGATAAAGATAGATTTTTATTTTTGATAAAGTTTGGACGTGACTCTCGATAAACAGTACACACTTAAAGAAAACACTGACATAGAACAATACATTTATTATACGGTTCGTTTATCTCTGATTTTCATACCCGTTACTTGTACGGTACAAAGTATTTCGCTATGAAGTAAATTTGCGAGTGTTACGCGATTAGATTGTTATTATCGTTTCATGATAAAATAACGTTCTGTTGCAGGATTTTATGGAACATTTTTTATCACTTTATCTACACAATAACAACGATAAACTTGATTATCATCACTATTATGTAAATTTTCAATGATAAATGTCAGAGTTAAATTATCCTTCCTTAAATCACAATTGTGATTCCATCTCTTGAATCACGTTTGGGATTCTACGCTTTAATCGCTGGTACATTTTAATTTAGTAGAACTTCTATTATACGAACACTCGTTATGTAAAAAAATTGTTTAAAATAATGGTCAAAATGAAAGTAGAAATAACGTAGATGTACCACTTCATTTCGAGACATTTATAACAGTTTTAGAAACAGTTTTAGATTGTTTGAGACCCAAAAAGAATGTAATACTACAGAACGAATTGTATCGAAGAAATAATGTGATTTAGCTACCAAAGAAAATTTTGAATTCATAGATTTCATTTCTTTAATTTCGTTAAAAAAGAAAAAGGATTAAACAATATTGTTTGTTTGATGTTGTATTGTATATATGTAGTTATCTGCAAACAAATTATATTCATTTTACTTCATCATATCCTATTTATTCTTGTTTCAAAGTTATAGCCATTTGTGTTTCAACAATTCGCAACTAGTTACTTTCATGTAGGGTCACCTAAATGCGATACCTAGATATCAGTACTGTAGAATGTTTGAACATCATGTTTTTTTAAATCTGATCTTATTTCATTATGTATAAACACTTTTGTTCTGATTATTTCAAATAACGAAGGTTCCACTGTGAAACTTTCCAACACATTTAAAACGTGATTATTTCTTTTCATTGCAGGAGAAAACCTAACTCACCTTCAAGATGGGGGCGATGTTCAGGAGCGAGAAGATGGCTCTCTGTCAGCTGTTCATTCAGCCAGAGGCAGCCTATCTTTCCGTCTCCGAACTTGGAGAAACCGGTACGGTGCAGTTTCGTGATGTAAGTTATTTTAGTTTACATATGTATGTTAGCGACAATACATCTTTAAGGATCGTTGAAGGCAATTAACCCGACGCTACTTTGTTTTCGTACAATTTATGACAGGGACTTAATTTGTATGTGGCCAATAAGAATAAGAATATGCAGACATCCGGCGATAGCTAGTGACTTGAAGTCATGTAGCTTTCGGATGTCGTAGGTATGTTTGTTTAGAAGAATGCAAGAGAAAGTTTGGGGGTGGTAGGCATTCCAACGTTGCATTGCCTTCACTCTGGGTGTGAATGTTGTTCTTAAAGAAGCTGGCCACAGAGTGGGGAAAGCAAGGGTGCGTTCTGGTAAGAGGATTGTAAGAAACAGCACTGCACTTACCCCTGAACCTCAGAACAGAGCAAATCTAATAGTATAATTGATTCTTTAAAATATTCCTTACATGAAATATGACAAGAGAAGAGAAAATTTGGTACGAACTTCCGGTGTCTAACTTGTGCGATTTTTTCCTTGCGAATGTACAACTTTTACTATTTGACTGCCATATCGTTTATAACACACTTATTCTTCAATTCTATTTTGAAGAATTCACACTTATTCTTCAATTCTTATTCTTCAGTTTCTTATTCAATTTCGCATGGTTAGGATCTTCCAGTATCGCAACTTTTTGATACTAACGGACCAGTAAAACTTATAGTCTTCCTGCTGGGTCTTTTAGTCGAAAAATGGCGTGATTGATTATGACCAGAAGATCATAAACTCGAAATCCCAATCGATGATCCTGAACAGGATCATTTATTATGAATCACAGTTTTTTTTTTTTTATTCGTACAATTAAGTGTTCAAGGGAAGTTCGATTGACAGATTGAGTCAAGGATTTACAGATCAAATACAATTAATATTATTTGAGGCTTTCAAGTGTATGTCGTGTTCAGGAAGATAGATTTCCCAGGTTAGGTACAGAACTGGGCCGTAAAAGTCTCAAAACATTTATTTACAGATCAAATACAAATATATGTGTATATACGGTGACCGGAAGTATAATCAGTCTCTGTTTAATCGTGTTTTTATTTGTTATTGGTTCTTCCATAGCTCAACGGAGATGTGAATTATTTTCAACGAAAGTTTGTCAACGAGGTGCGTCGATGTGATGAGATGGAAAGGAAACTTAGGTACATCGAGGCTGAAGTGAGGAAGGATGAGGTACCAATAGATGACAATCTCACGGAACTACCACGAGCACCGAATCCACGTACTATTATAGATCTTGAGGTAATGCTTCGTTCTTTTCCTTCTGAAAAATTACAAAAAACTTCCGTATAACGCGAGGTCCTATAATGTGCCAACTTTAATGCACTAATTTTATATGTAATTCTCATGTTATATAATAAAATGCAAAAAAAGAAAACAAAGAAAAACATGAAAAACAAAATTTCACATGACAGTAGTTATCTTAACTCTCGGAAGGCGGATGATTCAGCCGACTACACAGAACGTAGTACTAAGGTCCGTTCAGACCCGCAATAACTATTACAATTTGTGTTGGCAGAAAGTTCTTATAGTTATCACAGTTTGTTTTATGAATTTCTTAAACATTTATGGTTGTTATTTGCTACTTTTTTAAATAATAAAACTATATGTACAATTATGAATAACAATATTTATTATAAATTTTTGCAGTTCATACAAATATTTTCGCTTACCGAATGTATGTTATATCTATGTTTTTCGCAAATATTACATTTATTCCTGTATTTATTAATATAGGAATAAATGTAATATTTGCGAAGAACAAATACACGTTATATATATATATTATTAAAATATTTAATAAAATTATTATTATTATTATATATTATCGTGAACGTTTTCGTTGTGATATAAACGTACATTTCTTTATCATTCGTCCAGTACTTTTGATAGCATTTATTATCTCTTTTGAAAAAAATATTTTTCTGGCCTCAAATTCTTTAGCTGTCTTATCTATACTTGTTTGAACTAATTGAAATTGTAATTCTCTAAGAAATATTTTTCTTTGGTTTTTATTAAATAGATCATTTGCTCATTCAGGATGTTTCAATTGGCATATTGTTTAGATTAGCAAACCTTTCATATGAGGTACTTGCTACTTCTTTATTGTTTTCCCACATTATGAAACTTTGTGTATCAAAATATGGAACTATAATCGAGGATAGTTCAAAATAATTCTTTGAGAATAAAAGAAATATGCACGCCTTTCGTTTCTGAGATCACGTTGAATACCGATGCGAATGTGTTTTTTAGAGCATCATTCAGAGACTCGGTTGCAATGTACTCGGGTCCAAACGGACCCAGACACCGCCGTGGGAGGGTTAAACATGTTATTTATATTGTTGCGTCACTGACAACAAGTTTTTATAATTGAATAGAATCTAGTGCCCGCAATAGCGTCGCAATATTGTACAAAGGCCTTAATAATCGAGCGTAGTCTAGTGCTGGAAAGTTAGTCCAGTGGTTATAAACGACTGGATATCTGTTGATAAAGATAGAATCGTGAGAGCCGTGAATAGGAACAAATATATATTTCTAGGATTTAAGTGATTACAAACTTTATTAATTGTCAATAAACGTTTTCATTTACAGTTGTTTATTTCAATAAAGCTTTTATTGAAATGTCGTTTACAGAGAAAACTCCGAAACATAACAATATTATTCGCGTTGGACGAGGAAAATTCTCGTATAACACGGTTTTCTATAACGCGTAACGTATTAATCCTTTGCGACTGGAGTTGCTTGTAGAGTAAGCGTTGCTATTGACGAGGGGTATCGGAGCATTTTGCCAAAAGTAAACACTTGTTTGATGCATCTCTTATAAAAGCTAAAAATTTTATTACATATAGAAAACATGTTTTACCAGATTAGTACATTTTATAGTGCAGCATTTTATAATACTTTTCAAAATAGTTGCCTATACGCAAATCCAGTTTAGTCGAACAGGTGTCACAATAATATCAGAATGTTTTAGACATCGTATATATAAATATATAAAATTCTTATATGTATATGCAAAAACTATGAATACACAAATAAATATTTAGATGAATTAGATGTTGCGTTGGGTTTAATAAAAAAAATTGATGACAGAGAAAAAAGAATGCGCTAAGGTACTCATAATCAAGTGTTTATAAAACGTAATAAAAGGAAACAAGATTTGGATTATGAGAATGCCTGAATCTCTTTCTACAAGCTGCATTCTGGCTCAGGGTATATATCGTACTATAGACTTACATGCCTTAAAAACGATAAATAAGCATGGACGGCTATACATTATGTAAAATAAGTACCCGGAATTTGTAAATAAAACTCAAATTGGTTACTTAGTCATCCAAATTTATTTTGTCGCCTTCAAAGTAGGCCCCATCAGAAGCAATGCACATACGCCCACGCTTCTCCCAGTCTTCAAAACACTTTTTAAACGCTGAAGAAGGTAGCGCCTTCAGCTCCTTCTGCGAATTTTCTTTTATGGCCTCTATCCACTCAAAACGCTTTCCCCGAAGGGATAATTTGAGTTTCGGAAATAAGAAAAAGTCACAGGGGGCCATATCTGGTGAATACGGGGCTTGTTCGATCACATTTGTTGAGTTCTTGGCCAAAAATTCGCGTACCAAGATCAATGTGTGCGACGGAGCATTATCGTGGTGCAGGATCCAAGAATTGTTTTTCCACGCATCTGGCAGTTTCCGACGAATATTTTCACGCAAGCGTCTCATGACACTCAAATAATATTCTTTATTTGGATGGACTGTTTGTCCATCTGGAAGGAATTCCGAATGAACAACACCACGATAATCAAAGAAAACAGTGAGCATGACCTTAATTTTCGAGCGACTTTGACGCGGTTTTTTAGGGTTTGGTTCATTTTCTAAACGATATTCCGAAGATTGTTGACTTGCTTGCATATCGTACTCATAAACCCATGTTTCGTCACCGGTTATGATGCGTTTCATGAAGTCACTAGAAACTCGTGAAATCATTTCGTTAGAAACGCAAAATTTAAGGCAAATTCTTTGCTCGACAGTTCTTTCCATCGCAAAAATCGCAGAGCACACTCGAGATCGACTGGTGTAAATAACTGCCGTGAACACACTGGTTGTCATATTGCGATCAAATTTAGCGTAACAACTGAATACAATGTTACCTACTTAGACACAAAAATTTGTTTCAATACACGCACTGTGCGATTTGAAAGTGAGAAATTCCGGGAACTTATTTTACACAATGTATGTCGACACGCGTCCGCAAAGGGTTAATATAACATGTGAGAGTCTACTGCACTCACTTTTGATGGTTTATACTTTGTCCTCGTTGTTTTAATGCTTTTACTGTGAAAAGCGTATATTTACGCTCTTAAGTGTATACTAAACCTTTGTACATTTTGCCTCTCAGATACACAAACAGTATGCTGCACCAAATAATCAAAATACTATGATTTACAGTTAAATTTCTCTAGTTGGGTTAATGTGGAAGTATTATATAATGTTGTTTCAAGCTATTACGAATCCAATATTCCAAATATTTCATTAACGTGAAAGATTTAACAGGTATTATAACCTGATCGAAAATATGTTACGTATAATTGCAGGCACATCTCGAGAAAACTGAGAACGACATATTAGAGCTGAGCCAAAACGCGGTGAACCTGAAGAGTAACTATCTCGAGTTGACGGAATTACGGCATGTGCTCGAGAAGACCCAAGTGTTTTTCATGGAGGTAGCTAAAGTAGTTCTGCAGCTTTTGCTCATAGCATCGTCCTCCTTCGTATAATTGATGTTACCGTTCTGTCGAAGAATCAAGATTCGTATTTTCTTCTATATCAACAGGAAGAGGCCAATGACTCGATCACCAGGACGCTAATTAATGAGGAAGCACAGAATCCGAGCGCGACAAAGCGGGGACGTCTTGAGTATGTTTTTATAAATAGTAATATACTTGATATTTAAATTTAGTTTGGAATCAATATCTTTTTTTTTTTTTTTTAAAGATAAGATACAATTAAAGCTTTCCTAAAGACATAATTAATAGACTTTCAAAACTTCTATGTCGAGTATTCTTATGGTATATGCAAATTAATTAATTTGTGTTTGAAGTGTTTCCATATGTTTGTATTTCCTTTCGCTTTACATATGAAATACAGTAAAAGCGTTCCTAAAAACACAATTAAAAATATAATAATTCTTGAAGCTTCTTTGAAGGTTATTTTTATACTATATGTAAATTAATTAATTTTCATTTGGAGTATTTTAATACGTATTTCCTTCCGTTTCATATATAAAGCGCAATTAAAACGTTCCAAAAGACACAATTAAAAATAATATAATTAATGATAACATAATTTTCGAAATTTCTCTGTATTCTTACACTATATGCAAATTAATTAATTTTTATGTGAAGTATTTTAATATGTTCGCATTCTCATTCATTTCAATTAGTATCCACTTCTATTAAAGTTAATACTTCTAATTCTAGAAGAGATTTTCACATCTGCAAATTATCAGTTTGTTATTTTTTCTTAAAAACGACTATAAACGATTATAAATAGAAATTAACATTAAAAATACACATACAACTACTTAAAATAAATTTAGTATAAATTTTGCGTCTAAGTAGAGTTTTAAATAGATTATCAATTGATTACGAACGTTAGTTTTTTTTGTTGATCTTCAGGTTTAGTGTGACTTCCCTGCGGGTATCTGTACAGTGTTCAGTGTTTCCCTTTTCCTTTTTTAAAGAATAGGGATATTATGCCTAGAGAGTCTAGTCCCGGAAGGGGAAAGGCAAAAATACTTTTTGATAAGAGGCCTTGGAAACTTCTATTAGGAACTTCTTTGCAACCGCAGCAAACGCTCGCGTCACACTGAAAAAGCCCTGATGATCGCGTTTGATGAAATATACTTTTGATCGAAACAAAGTAGTGAAATGCAATTCTCATAAAAAAGAAATTATAACAATATTAAGATTTCCAATGCTATATATTTTTGTAAACTATAAATTCTTTAATTTTTATTGGTTCTTCTATTTTGTTTTTGTTTTATATCTAGAAAATTGTTAATTCAATTTTTAATAGAAAACTCCAGGTACGAATTTATCAGCTGAATTTTGTTGAGCATCTATGTCCTTTAAAAAAGGACAATAACATTGTTATTTCCTTTTTATTGTTCATTAAGATTCTTGATAAAGAAATACTTTTCTTGTTGTACAGATTTCGGATTCCAAATTAATCCTTTTGTAGATGATATTCACCTGTTTGCACTCCAAATTAACTCTTTCGTAGCTCTTATTCTGCTTTTTGCAACTCAAGTTTTTCTACAAATTTGTTTTTTCTTTTTAAACTATTTTGACAAAAAGATATCCGATGTAAAGTTATTATTCCGAAAGGAAAGTTTTATTCTATACATATAACAGTACTTAAATATAAGATAACATAAAATGACATAAAAATAACATAAAATGTTTATTTGATATAAAAAACATTGTACATATGTATGAAAATGTTGTTTTATATTTATATTATTATATTATTATATTTATATAAAACTTTTCTTTCGGAATAATAACTTTACATCGGATATTTTGGGATTAAAGTAGCTTAAGAAAATAAATTTTTAGAAAAACTTGAGTTGTATAATAAAAGGATGAGTTTGGTTTACAAAAATGTGCATTTGATCTGTGAAAGGGTGAATTTGATTTGCAAAAGGGTGAATAAGACCTGTAAAAGAGTTAATTTGAAGTGCAAAAAGATGAATGTGATCTACAAAAGGATTAATTTAGAATGCAAAACTTACATAAAATAAAGAATTCTATACTGTAGACTTCTACTGAAGTTATACAGTCAACCCTCCTATAACGCGATTAATTCGTGCCGCGTTATATGGAAACCGCGCTATAAGAAACTCGGAATTAGTACAAATCAGATTATGTAATGCGTACCGCGTTATATGGAAACCACCTTATAAGAGTACCGTATCATAGAAGGGCTGTCACAATTTTAGCTCCGTATTATATGGAAACCATGTTACAAGAGTACCGTATCATAGGAGGGTTGACTGTATATATATATTTTTTTAAATATTTCATTAATTTAAATAACTTAGAATAAATAATTCTAAGGATCTTATGCATGTGGGCAATCTTCAAATGTGATCTCTCATATCAATCACAAAACTGTGTAACTGTAACTTATCTGACAAGAAAAATATTCAAATTTGATATATTTTAATCTACCAAGATTCTTTATTAGTAAATAGCATACTTCATCAACAAGACGTATCTAATACATACTTTCTGTGCCTCAATGCTAAAATAAAGGGTGTGTAAAAAAAAAATAATGAAAAATTAGAGTACTTTACGTTTTTGAAAAGATACGGTGCATTAGACAAATTAATTGTGTCCTTAATAGCTAAACAGTCAACACAGTGTAATGATTACAAACAAAATTGCACACTGTTCCTTATTTTAAATCAAAATTTTTCTTTCCACTATAAGAGAGGAATACCTTCCTTGGCTCGTGAGGTATATTTTTGCACAGTCGAGTTAACGAAGAAGAAAACCAAATATTCAGATTTTATAAAAAAATGAATCTATAAAATTTATAAATTCATACTTATACAAAATCACCATCAGTTTCTTAAATTATGCAAAAATTACACTTCGCAAAATTGCGCAGGTGTAACTCATCAATATCTTATTTTATTCGAAACAATTTTTTGTTTTTCTTTTTTTTTTTGTAGATTCGTTGCTGGTGTAATAAACCGAGAACGTGTGCCAGCTTTCGAGAGAATGCTGTGGCGAATATCCCGTGGAAACGTATTTTTACGTCAAGCTGAACTTGAGAAACCATTAGAAGATCCAGCTACTGTTAGTCTATATATTACACTTTTTTCTTTTTGAAAGATCATTTAACTTGGTTTAGTCTCATTGACAGAAACGTGAAAAATATTACTAATTATTTACAAACATTTTATAAGTATAATAATTCTTTTTTATCTCGGCATCTCTTTCTATTTATCGTAATACTAACTAATATTAATCAAATGCATTTTTGTTATGCGTTAATTAATCCTAAATACACATGCACAGGGATCCAATGGATATCCATAGTAAGATTTTAATATTAATATTTGATCTGTTACGTTGACGTCATTATTGCTATTATCATTTGTCCATATTTTTTCTAAGAGTGAAAAAGAAGAAATCGTAAAGATAAATTTTCTTTTTTAATAAATATTTGGTTTATTAGATGGATTTAACTGTAATAACTGATTAAAGATATGGAATATTTTGCTCTTATTTTGCTCTGTGTAACATCTTTCCGTTTTCAAAACTATTCGTTAAAATAATTTTGTTGAATATTCAATATATATAGTAAAAGGAAATTCAGAGAACGATTTGATGAAATGAAACTGACTACCAAAAATACAGAGTATTCATTTTAATTTAGAATAAACTTTCGTAAATAAAATTTTATCACGTTTTACTGGATATTTCTTTTACCAAGCCTCGTAAACTACCATTCATAATTATTAGGACACATATTATATTTATAATTATATCGTATAATTTAAATTACATTTCTTCCACAAAGTTAAGTGTTATATATCGATAAGTACATACAGGTTGTTCACATTATTAGTGTCCAGCGTTTTTCTCGGTACATTTGTGAAAAAAATAGAAAAATGACTTGAATAGATTTTTTAATTTTACAATGATTTTCGCATAATGACAATACCGCGAGTTTCTTTTAAATTGATAGCTGTAATTTTTCTTTTATATTATACGAAATCAGTTCTCAGACAACGATTTATAATAAACTCGTTTTCAAACATAATATTGTGTTAATGTTTGATGTGGCATAATCAGTAACACATTGTTAGAATCTTACTTTTGTGACGGTATATTAAATAGAAATAGATATTTAGAAGTTTTAATAGAAATTCTAACCTGAGCCATTTTTTCAGGATCTTAATAATTTTTTAACGACTGTTTAAACTTGTTTCACATTCGTTAAGTGTCTTAATATTTATGAAACTTTAGTTATTACATATAAAACGTCAATTATTTTCATACTCCATCTTATTCTTCTTTCTCATTAAATTAGAGTAATTTTTATGTTATAATGTACAGTAATAATAGAATTAGTAATAGTAAAAATACTAACTGTTGAATGTTGCTCATAATAGATTAGTGATTTTCCAGTTTATCTTAGAAATGTTGAATGTTAGATTTAACGCAAGAAAAGGTAGATTTTTAGTTAATAAATTAGCTACGTTTTGTTGTTACACTTTTATTATTAATTACTAATCAACTTAATGCTAATTTATCAGACCGTACTTACCTGCCAGTTAATCGCACATTTTATTTTCTATTTTAATATTGTTGATTTATCGATCGACATTTAGAAGGATATATGTAAGTTTTATTCGGGCGAATTGTTTCAGGGTAACAAAATGTATAAAACGGCTTTCGTTGCATTTTTCCAAGGAGAGCAATTAAAGAGTCGTATCAAAAAAGTTTGCAGCGGTTTCCATGCGTCTCTGTACCCTTGCCCACATAGCCACGGTGAGCGAGCAGAAATGGTCACTGGCGTTCGCACCAGGTTGGAAGACTTGAATTTGGTAAGTATCTATTGCATACATGTGCATTGCCATTTATTATTTTTGGAGTACCTTCTATCATTGTGTAGAAAGTATTATGCAGGCTGTTCTATACCTAAACTGACAAACTTTACCGGCATGTTTGGAAAGTCGTTTCGAGCAAAGAATATTATGTATGTACATCATGGATTGATTCGTTTTACAAAGGAACTATACCGATTTTTTTTAAACTTTCCAAGTTTATAGGGAACTTCAGAAAAAGTATCGGACAATTTTTTCTTCTGGCCATTTTTCGGCTTTTCCGATGAAAACAGCTCTTATAATGAAAGTTGTGTTACCCTATTGTCTTGTATATCTCTAAAACTATAGTAGATACAAAAAAAAAAAAATGTTTATAACACAAATTCGACAGTCTTTTATGTCTTATAAGACGATGCTATTAAATTAATAAAAATTGTTTGTTTAATCAAACAATTTCTGGCTACTTTTCTGTGTCGACCATCTTTTTTGAACAGTACCATTTTTGTACCAAATATGAACTGTATAAAATAAATGCTTGTAGAACAATAAAAAAATGTAAAAATGTGTACGGGAGTGAGTGTAGGTTTGTGTGTATTGTACCCATATGATAACATATGTATATTACTAATACTAATTGTAATATATTCTGATATCCTGTTAACCAATAATAAAGGATAACAAAATCTTGTTAAAGTTTACAGATTTAACAATAATGGCATAAATATATTTATTTATGTTATTGTCCACACTTTCATATTACGCCGCACGGTAAAAATATACCAAAGGTTAGCAAGCATACTTAGTTAGTAACTGATAACGCATCGTTCGAAGTACAATGATGACCTCATAAAAAGCACACATCGATTAAACATCACATTATCCGATAAGTTTAACATATTTAGCATATTTATCTGCATTTCTTTGACCTATTTTTTCACATTCTTATCATAAAATATTTTTCAAAATTTATTATCAAAATTTATCATAAAATTTTATCAAAAAAAAAAAAATATTAAATTTTTATCATAAACATCTTTTTATATTTACTATAGTTATAACGATGTATGTACAGGGAAATTTTTTTTACCCCGAGCTGTTTTTACCTCGAAGAACCGAAAGAAGACCAGAAAAAGAAATGTTCGATACTTCTCTTGAGATCTCTTGTAAATCTGCAAAGTTGAAAAAAAAGGAATTTTCAGGCTATCGAAGTTCCTTTGTAAGTGACAAAATCCAGCGAAAGAGACTGTTTATCGACAGTGAATCTAGGCAGGTGATATTGTTCTACAACAATGCAGGATCACATGCCGCAAAAGACAAAAGATCTAATATATTTCCTTCTCTTTCACGCGGCATATTCTCTGGACTCCATCTGATTTTCATTTATTCCGGTCACTGTAACAAATTTTTTGACCGACACTCATTTTAAAAGAACTGAAGAGGTTGAGAAATATTGTTATTGAGTTTCTTGATTCAAAACCACCATTTTTTGGTTTTGTTAGATATGGCATTAGAAAATTGTCCGATAGATTGGATAAATGAGCAAAAACTGATGGCGATTATTTCCCAGAATGAAATGAATAACTTCGTCTTTTTATAAATAAACGAGAAATTTATGAAAGAAAGGCTATGAATTAATTAGTACAGTTTATATAATTTAGCAGCCGACAAAATATGTAATCCATAAATGTATAAAGGAAACTGTTAATTAATTTGAATCTTTATGAGTAATTGTTCTATTATTCAAACAGTTTCAAATAAGGGAAGCTTTACTGTATTACTACACTTATTTCGAAATTATCATCAAATAATTCCGTCACTGTTTCTATGAGATTGTAATAAATTATATCACATCGTTTATAATATGGCGGTATTTATAAGTACAATCGGGTTAGGTCATTGGTTTCATCATATCCTCCTTCTTTCATTTCATAGGTTTTAAATCAAACGCAAGATCACCGTCAGCGTGTTTTACATTACGTGGCTAAAGAGTTGCCTAATTGGACAATTATGGTTCGCAAGATGAAGGCTATTTATCATACGATGAACCTGTTCAACATGGATGTAACGAAAAAGTGCCTTATAGGAGAATGTTGGGTTCCCGTGCAAGATCTCACCATCGTTCGGAATTGTCTCACCGAAGGATCGGTTAGTTTATAAATTTTTAACTCTTGTTTAATACTTTCGCTACGACGCTTTTGAAACAAAAACCGCTCGCCGAACGGAACATTTTTATTATTCAATATGAATGGGATCAAGTTAATTATGTAGTTACAAATTCGAGTCAATTTCAATAACCAAGTTTCATTTCATGGGTTTTGATTACTACTGATGAGGAATAAAGTTTTAACGTGTATACTTACAATGTAATCATTTTATAGAAGTTGGTTTCGAACCCTAAAATGAGTACTTGCAGGTTTCGAAAACGTGCTTATAAATAGTTGGATGTTAAAAAGAATTGAATCTTTCACAAGTAGTACTTGAATTTTGGAAATAAGAATTCCATAGCAGGTTTGAGTAATGCACTTTGTATAATGGTTACAGTGGCACTTTAGTTGTTAAATTTATAATTCTTTAGAAATAATATCTCATTTACAATTCACAACTTTAGCATATTTCTCTTTTAGTCTTTTGTAAATACATTGTCAATCTCATTAATCATGTAAAAATGCATAATCTTTTCAAGAAAATTAAAAGTTATTTTTATTTTACAAGTGTATCCATGTGTAAATCATGTATATTCTTATAATTTTAGTTATTATTCTATAATTGAAACATGTGTGAAAGAATACCGTAATTGATTGTAAAGATAGCGAAGTAACAATAATTTGGAAGAACAGCAATTTTTTGGTAAGGTACTCATACAAGTTTCGAATCTATTCAATCAATGTCAGAATCTACAATACTTGCAAGTACTATTGCAACGCAAAGTTAACCGTTAGGGCGCGACTTTATTAGGACGCCCCATCTCTGCTATTTTTGAGGGCGCTTAATTTTTAAAGCCTTTATTAAACTCCTTTTATTTGTAAGTCGATGTCGAGTCCTAGAAATGATTCTACGATTGCAGAAACTTTGCGTTTCTGCGTCCCATGTGCCTTTCTGGTACCCGGTCGTCCTCAGTAGCAATTGATTTATCGTAAAGTCACTAACACCTTATACTCCAGAAGTCTCATTAGGACTGCTCACCTCTTTGGGCCCAACTCCCTTGCCAAGACAACATGCCACTACCCTGCCAACCAGGGATTTCTAGAGTTGGCGACTTGCGCGTGGCCCATGGTGGACTGTCCAAGGGGTAGAGACAATTCAGATTCGTTCAATTAGTACAACGCACATTAAGTATTTTTATATAAATTAAACCTTGAGACGTACAACGAGAAGAAAAATTAAAATACACTCTGTGAAACACGAAGGGACACTGTGAATTATTACATCAGCAATTATTACAACAACTAAACGTTGAAGAAAGTTGAACATAAAATTTGTTCAAGTCGACGACGCAACTTCTTTTTATTTCTTCGAGTACTCATAAAAGATTTGAATGTATCTCATTTAGGTTTGTGTATATTTGGAAGTATCGTTCTTATTTTCCGAAATACTTATAGAGAGTTCGAATCCAAACATTCAAAGTTTGTATCTACTTGCAAGATACTTTATCCTATCTATATTATTTAATAATGGTATAAAACTGAAGATAAATGTGATTGAATATCAACGGTTTCACGACAGTCTAATATCTGGTGCATTCTGATTTTGTCGACGGTGATATTAAATTTACAGACTTAAGTAGTGAAAAGGTTAACAAAAAATTGTTTAAGCATCAGATAGAATTTCAACGACTGGCCAAGTGTTTTTTCTTTCGTTCCCTTTTATACGGGATGAGGCATCCAAAACAGGCCACCTGAATAACTCAATTACTATTGGTGATAGAAAAAAATGGATCAGACGAAACTTGCTTAGTTTTAAGGGTGGCATAATTCTATGTTAATAGTTTTTTGTAGGTAGACGCGTAGAGGGCATATGAAGGTCAACTCCGTTTTTTAAATTAAAATGGTACACTTTTCTATATACTATCTAATAGGCCGTTTCAAGACGCGTACAGTGACCTACGACTCAAGATCACTGAAGGTCGTTGAAGATCAACTGTGATGGAAAATATTCTACTTTGGGGAACTGGTCGGACACTTCAGTGATTTTCTTACCTAATGATACAATGCTAATCCAAATACTCAAAATGATGACCTTGAGCATTGATGCATACTATAAAGCGTTGCGACAGGAATAACACGGCACGTTGAATTTCAAACAAAATTTTTGTTGTAGCAATATCTGTTCATATTTACGAGTGTCAGTGACCTTGAGACCTCAGGTTACTGTACGCGTCTTGAAACGCCTTATTAGATAGTATATAGAAAAGTATACTATTTTAATTTTAAAAACGCAGTTGACCTTCATATGTCCTCTACGCATCCACCTACAAAAAAACTATTAATATAGAAATACATCACCCTCAAAACTAAACAAGTTTCGTTTGACGCATTTTTTTTCTAACACCAATAGTGTAGAATTTAGATATAAAGATGCTTTTTATTATTATATTATATTATATTAGAATTAAAGCTAAAATTACAGAACTACACATATTATTACAACTCTTTATGATTCGGCTTCCAACTCAACACTGTCCTTTTTTCCGTCGGGAAACCTCTCCCTGGCTCTTGACTTCCCCTCCGCCGCATCCTCATAAAACCATCGGCGACATATCGTCCGATCGCCCGATGAGCCTGGTTTCTGTCCATCGTCGCCTTTTCCTTTTACGACCTTCTTTCTGTTCTAAAAACTACACGCTCCGTTAACTATTATTCTTAAAAACGACGATAGTACAATAGTAATCGAATTATTCAGGTGGCCTGCTTTAAATGTCTCACCCTATATATTTAATTTTCCTTTTTGAAGATATTTGCTTGTTTAATGATTGAAATTTCATTAATGTTTTGCGTTTCTTTTAGCATCTCTGTGGTAGTTCGATACCATCTTTCCTCAATGTTATCTACACAGACGAGAATCCACCGACGTTTAATAGGACGAACAAGTTCACCAGAGGTTTTCAAAATTTAATTGACGCGTATGGCGTTGCATCTTATCGCGAAGCTAACCCAGCCCTTTATACCATTATCACCTTCCCTTTCTTATTTAGCACCATGTTCGGTGATTCTGGACACGGTAAGTGAACAACAATATTCTTAAAATTTTAAACTCTTTGGTAAATGTTATTCCTCTAAGAACTTGTAAATCAAAAGTTTTGTGTATTGTAGGTATACTAAATAAGTCTACATTGGACACTTAACAATCGGCATTGTTTGAATTTATGAATATTTATGGAGGCAATATAAATTATTTATAACGATCTTATTTGACTTACATTTCCTATATAATTTCGGTTTATACGTAATTTTCATTCGTTTTCTTTTTTACGTAATGTATCAAAAAAGGTAGCTATCTTGCCTAAGTGATAATTCTTATTAGAACTAATTAGGTTTCACCAATAAATGTGAACTTAAATTTAAATGTCTGATTCAACTGATTACCTTAACATATAAAAAAAATCAAGTTACGTTTTGTATAGTTTATTATCTTGGAATTGATTTATTCAATACTAAAAAATTTGTTGTTTAAATACAAATCGTTGAACGTTGCTCTTTTTTTTTTGTAAAAATTTTAGATTATAGATTCTTTCGAAAATAGATTTTTTTAAATTTCTAATATTCTTTTTAACTCGCCTTAATGTTTGTTGTAATATTATAAAAAAATCATATAGTATTATCTAAAAAAATTCTTGTGAAATTGATCCTTCTATGAAAAAAAATACTTCTGAAATAATTATTATTGTAAAGTGGCACAGGTAAAAAGAATTTTTTTTTTCTGAAAATGTGAATGTACAAATGCGATATGTCGTAATATGTAAATCATACGAAGAATAATTTATTGATTTAGGTTTAATTATGACCCTGTTCGCCGTGTACATGATCGCGACGGAGAAGAAGTTCTTGGCCCGAAAATCGACGTCCGAAATTTGGAATATATTTTTCGCTGGACGTTATATTATACTTCTAATGGGTTTGTTTTCCATTTACACTGGCATCATCTACAATGACGTGTTCTCAAAGCCATTAAATATATTCGGATCTAGTTGGTACATATCGTACAACGAAAGCACGATCCTGAACAATACTTTTCTTCAATTGAATCCGAGTACCACAGATTACAAACAGACGCCTTATATAATGGGCGTGGATCCAGTTTGGATGCTAGCTGAAAACAAGATTATATTTTTAAATTCGTACAAAATGAAGCTTTCAATCATCTTCGGTGTTGTTCACATGATCTTTGGCGTGTTTATGAATTTCGTCAATATAATGTAAGTTCTTAAAATACCACCTTCCTATTACAGATAACTATATTTAATAAATTAAACTTTAGTTTAATTATTTCTTAATTATAAGAAAAGTCCTTTTATTTGATACGTATATATTTTTTAATATAATATTCTCGAAAGTAATACGTTCATTTATAAACATTAGGTCAGTGCAACAGTTCGTGCCCGATTTCGTATTAAAATACAGGCAAATGTAGTATATACAATTTGTTTATTAGTCAAGCGTATAGTCTCCATTGTTTTGTATAATCTTCTTGTCGATCTATCAACATTAAGTTTCTCTACAACTTCTTCAGTTCAAATTCGAGGATTATTTTGCAATAAATCAAGTACAACTTCATCGTTTATCAAAGAAACTCGGCCATAGCGTGGCTTGTCGATTAATTGAAAATCGCTATGTTTAAATTTTGCAAACTATTTTTCTTTACTATTGAGAGAACTGATACGCGGTATTGGTAAACAGTTTGAATGTTTTTCACAGCAATTCCTATCATTACTTCTTTCCGAAAATTGATAACGTGAATGAATCTTTTCTTCGTTCATTTTCGAAACCCTTTTTTATAACGTAAAAACTGTCGAAACACAAAAGTCTGCGATGAAGTAACAATTGAATATCGTTCTTTTTATCCGCTATGAAATTTACACATGCAATAACAAATGTCACTTGCAAACATATAATTTAGTGTTATCTATTGGAATTGGGCATGAACTTTTGTACTGATCCAATAAATGCAAATATAGAAATACATTAGATTTGCTTTCAAATTGCTTAAAAATGTTATCGATGAATTTAGTTAATAGTTATTTAAAAGTTAAATAAAAAAGGTTAATAAAAGTTTATATTAAGCTTTTTCAATACTTCTACATATTTATATTCACATGTTACGAATTAATTAATAGACAACGGATGTTTATGCAGTCATGGCATATCGAAATATGCAAAATGTGTATAAGATATATTCCAAATATATTTGAAATATATAAAAAATATAAACAAAATATGTACGTGAGATATATGATTTATTTATTGTTCTTTATCGTATATCGTAATTTGTATTAAAATGCATAATCATAATCGTTTCTATGCTTTCAGCCGTAAGTTATTGCCTTTTATCTGAAAAAATTTAATTTGCACACCGAGAATGTTCATTTAACGTCATCGAACGTGATAAAGGATGCAGATCTGTATTTTTTTTTTTCAATATCGTGGCTCAATTTTATTTGGTTTATCAATAACTGCACCTTTAGACGCATTCTTAATTTTACATAATTTATCAAGATCTAGATTTTTCGGAGCACGAGTTTACATTTAATTTTGTCGACACAAATTCTAAATTAACATTCATATGTATAACTGATTCAACGGCTTCAACATTCCTTAATAAGACAGATTGTGAAAAATTGTAGTACGATTATTAATTGATGTGAAAGATGCAAAACATGTAATTCTGTGCAAATTATGCAAAATAAAAAAAAAGAAAGTACATTTCTAGAATCTCCTAATGACGAAACACATTTCTTTCCAAGTTATAAAAATATGCATTCGCCTAAACATTCACTGTCTATTAATTAGAAATAAACATAAGTAACCAATTGAATTAAGTTATTAATTAATACTTTTATATTTCTCTGTAGAAGTTTCAAGAGATACTCGAGCATATTTCTCGAATTTTTGCCGCAACTATTTTTCCTCGTTTTTTTATTTTTCTACCTGGTAGTGTTAATGTTCGTTAAATGGGTTATGTACGACGCATCTTCGCCAAGTGTGTATTCTATTCTTTGATTAACTCTATGTAGTTTCTAATTTGATTGTTAACATCAATACCAACGATATTATTATTTTATGGTTTATAGATAAGGCGTACGGTTCTACGTGTGCACCATCCGTATTAATCACGTTCATTAATATGATTCTGAGCGGTCATACTGACATGCCAAGTGGTTGTTCAGCATTTATGTTCCCGGGTCAGGAATTATTGCAAAGGGTTTTCTTCGGACTCGCGGTGTTATGCGTGCCTATAATGCTTTTCGGAAAACCAATTCACTTTGTAATATCGAAAAAGAAGGCGAAGACAGGAAAAGTTCTCGTAAGTAAATTTAATTTCACGTGTAAACAGAGTTTTTGTACGTAAATTGAACAGAACAGGAACTGTTTATTCATTCACGATGCATGAAATTATAATTATAATTTTCTAAATATTAGATTGTCAGGAAATTTTGCGTCAACTTTCGATAGGTAGTATTGTGAAATAAGGGATCATTCAAATGCGACGCTTAGATGTTAGCACTGTATAATGTTTACACGTCATGTTTTTGTCAAAGGACAGACAGTGGGCCGTATTAGTATTCGGACACCGTGGTAATTGAGAAATTTTTTTTATATATCTTATTGTTTGTGGAATTAGCGAACTCGTTTCTTAATAAGTCAGAACACTTATTTCAAAGGACAGGCACGTAATTTTTATTTATTTAATTTGTACACTTTTCTCGTTAATCGATATTAAACAAAACGATGCTTAATTTTGACATCGCAAAAATATTCGGACATGTCAGTAATAACGACTTTTTCGTTAATAATGTATCTTTTACTTTAACAAAAATATATCGATTTTAATACTTCGTTGAATTGCCCTTTTGTTCAACCCATCTGCATTCTCCAATGGAATAATCCGCACACGGCGATTGTCACTTATTACTGTTCGCGAACTAATCCGCTAGCGACGATTATCATTTATTGCCAAACGTCAAAAAGTCTGCGAACTTCTCGTGAATAATACGTAATAAAATTCAGAACTTTTAGTTCATTACCAGAAACAAAATTTATCTCTTCATTCGATTACTATACGTAATTTCTAAGCAAAACTGAAGGTAAAACGCTTGTTAATGCGCGGTGATACGACCCGATTTGCTGTTGAACGTATCTGATGCAAATGGGTTAATTACATGATTCAATCATTTAGGCATACTAGAAATCATTTTAAGTATTCTAGTGGAATACGTGACTATTCTTCGATTAATCATAGTGTTAATTATTCTTTCGACTTTATGGGTGATATTGTGATTCGACGATCTAAGTAATCCCACAAATTTTCGATCGGATTTCGATCCGGTGACTGTAGAGGAGGTTGCAATACTTTTGGGCAATTATAAAGTAAATATTCTTGAACTACACGTGATTTGCATTTGGGATCATTATCTTGATAAAATTTGAAACTGTGGTGAATGTTCATATTAATGGCACTTTTTATGAAATTTTGTTTTATTTTTATCCAAAATACCACCAATAAAAACTAATTCGCCCATTCCAGCAGCCGAAATGCAACCCCAAACCATTACACTTCCTTCACCGTATTTTACAGTTGGTCTGAAATTTTTACTATGAAGCTCTTCGTTGACTTTACACCATATAAGTTTATCGGGCCCAAAAATATTGTACTTGTTTTCGTCTGCAAAAGTTACATCTTTCCACCATGTTTCTTCCTTAGAAAAGTATTCTTTGGCAAACAGTAATCTTTTCTCTCGATTAACATTGTTAATACATGACTTTTTTCGGGGAATTCTGTCATGGTATTCACTTTCATGAAGCATTCGATGAACTATATCGGAATGAACTTTCTTTCCGGTCTCTTCAAACAATTATGCCGTCAATCTCGGGGCACTTAAAGTGGGATTTTTATTCACTTTTCTTTTTGGGGTGATGAAAATCCTCGTGTTATTCATGAAAAATCTTCACACCCACAAAAAATCACTGTTTGGTGTACATTTTAGGCAAATGGAATTATTGGATCATTTTTCTTCGAAGGTAATGCTGAAAATGTGGCTACTGTAAATGTTGAGTGGCTTTTTATGGTCAGAATTGAATTATATTAATCTGTCTGATGTGAATTTCTAGAAAAACAGTACTACGTGCCAACAACTCGAGAAAATATTCAATTTTTGTGATCGAAATTTTGTCAACGTGTAATTTCACGAAATGCAGATTTCAATTAGTCTCCAAGATCATGCGATTTAACGCCGTTAGATATTTTTTTTGGGGGGTTTTTTGAAGAGTCGAGACTATACTAACAAGTCACAAACAATTAATGACCTAAAGAACAACATTCGAATTGCAATTCGTGAAATAGCAACACATCAGACAGTCATTAAAAATTTCAATAATCGAATTAATGTCTATAGATGCAGTCGTGGATGCACATTTGAATGATATTCTACTCCACGCATAATTTTAATGGATCATACTTTCGATGAAAAAAAATAACGTGAAAAAATTCCACATATTTTATATTTTATTAAAAAAAAACATGTAGGCATGTAAGTTGGATGTCCCTATATAACTACAATAATTTATTGCATCGATTAAACATGTTATCACTTATAATTTTTTTTATTATTATTCACGAGGAAAATATACAAAAGAAAAGTCCGAGAAGAACAAGAATTGTGAATTATCTGTAAAGTATGGTTCGAAGACAATTTCTTCAAGAGTAATTAAAATTTATGGTCCAATATAGCAATATGTATAATGAATGATTCAATATACATGCATATAACTTTTGCTTAACAACAATGACTTATTTTCATAATAAGTTTGAATAAAATAAATGCGTTGTACTCATGGTTAAAATTGTACTACCTTCTACTAAAAGAAAACCGCTATTGTCATTTTAAAGGACATGAAGTGTAAACATTATACCGTGCTAACATGTAGACGTCACATTTGGATGACCCTGTATCTTTCCTACGTTTTGTTAAAAGGAAACGGTGACTTATTTTCCATTTCTGGTATCATTTTCTATTCATTTACTTTTAGAGCAATGGAACAACATCTCAAGACATCGAATTACAAACTGAAGGTTTGCAAAGTGGCCCTTCTACCAGTGAAGCTACCGGTGGTCACGAAAATGAAACGTTCGCTGAAGTTATGATCCATCAGGCTATTCACACTATAGAATACGTTCTTTCAACGATATCTCACACTGCCTCTTACCTACGTTTATGGGCTTTGTCGTTGGCTCATGGACAATTGTCCGAAGTATTGTGGAGCATTGTATTACGCAAGGGTTTGGGTGCTAGTGAGAATAATTATATACAAAGCGTTTTTTTATTCGTTGTTTTCGCCGCGTGGGCCTTCTTTACCGTTTCCATTCTCGTGATGATGGAAGGGCTCTCAGCTTTTCTTCATACGCTTCGACTACATTGGTATGTAGAGGACAATTACTAATTGAAAATTTGGTAATTCTATAATTATAACATCAAGTTGAAACAATTGAAACATTTTAGAAATGTTTGCTTTTATCAGTTTTATTGTATTTATTTTTTATAAAAATTAATTATTAGCGATTAGTTTCTATATACAGTGGGGTATGATAAAACGAACGTAATCGGTTCTGGAACCTCATTCGTTATGGTATTTGTTCGTTCTAGCATATACAGTGACTCTGAATTAATATTCAGACACCCTTTAAAACAATAACTTTTTCGAAATTAGACTAAATAACTTTTTTTTTTTTTAAGAAATTAGAAGTATTAGTTTATTAGATGTGTAAAAAAATGTTTGAAAATATTTCAATTGATTGGAATTGCAAAGAAAACAGTGAAAGTTGCTTTTTACAACTTTTTTTGTGAACTGTAATGAAGATTGAAAAAAAAGTATCTTTTGTGGATTTATGTCAGTTATATACATGCTGAAAATTTTATTAAAATCTGGGATTTTTCTAAAGTACGAAGAACACTAATTTTAAATAATTATAGAGTTTACAGCATTGAGAAAAGGGAGACCAGACTGTGTTGATTGAATCATTTAACAAAAGTTTCTTATCTGTTTCCTATTTTCTATTTCTGTTTCAGGGTTGAGTTCATGAGCAAATTTTATGCCGGTGAAGGTCAACCCTTCCAGCCATTTTGTTTCAAAACTATTTTAGATGCCGAAGACAGCGAAGAGTAGGACCCATTGGTTCTTAGCAATAATTGTAATTAGATATATCTGTTGTATTATACGGAAAGATTTGTTTTCACATTATAATCAATTCAATAGTATCAAGTGAAATATATTATAAAAAGAAAAATGTTTTAAAAAATGTCTGCAAAGTATCTTTGGTACGACGAGCAATTAACCGGATTGTGTTTAAGACGAAGTATCGATTTATTGCAGGCGTAATGATGGATTGAACAGTTGAGAATTGAACGTATTTGTACCGTTTTCTTTTTCTTCTTGCTTTTTTTTTTAAATGTAAGACAATAGTATTCAATGTGATTATATACCAATTGTTGTGGAAATTTATATTTAGAATGAGATTTTTGACATCTTTCTTCTGGTATATTTCAAACGCCGGTATCTCCTAAGTTTTGTTTGATTTATCATTTACAAACCTTCTTTGAACATTATACATATAGAATACATAAATGTAATATTTAAATATTGAAATGTCATACGATTAATCTACTAAATTATTACGCAAATATGTTGACAAAACGACATATCGATATATTGCAAGGATGGTTTAATTAAAAGAAACATTTTAGAACCAAAAGTTACTAAATGAAGAGCACCTTTTCTTTTACTTTAGAGAATATTAAACATATATTCAGTGTTCAATTAGTAAGTTTCTTTGTTAGTACTAAACTATTTTCACTTTCTTGAATATCAGTGTTCACAAATTGTTACTAACAATTGAAAGAATTCTTCCGATAGAACTGATAAATTTCTTCGAGAAGAAAATATTATACTTCACTGACCGATTATATTTATTACGGTAATACACAATTTCTTCTGCGATATTTGTTAAATAACAAAATCAAATACACAGAAATGTTGTACCAGTCGTCGAAAATATATCTTATTAGTTAAGAAAGAAATTTTCTCTTAAATTAAAAATGGTGGTATTTAGAAAAGAAATTTACAATGTTTTGTATTAATCATATATATCGTTGATCGGTACATATCTCGTTCATTTCATTGATCAGTGTCAAAATACAACGGTACGATAAAGATATTGACTAATTATATTGATGTGATATTTACCATATTATAACTGCACATTCTTCTACTAACAAAAGTGAAAGAAAAGAATAAAATAAGAGGAAAATATAAAATCTAAGCAGGAAGGCGGGAATGTATATTCTATGTTACTAGAGTACAAATTTTCGAGAGAGATTGCGAGAAATATTTATCCTTCAATTAATAAGAAGCTCCTTAGAGATATATCTAATATAGGTATTATTATAATGTTTACAAAGAGAATAATGCAAATATATATTATTATATTTTATCAACATCCTAAAGTTAAATTAATTTAAACTGTATGTACATGCTTTCTTTTATCTTTTAGCTTATTAAAAAGAAAAAGAAGTACCTACCTATATGTATTTGAATCACCATAACAAATCAATTCTAGAAATCACAATTGGCAATATCAAAATATCTTTTCTGCTGCTTATTACATAATTCTTTATTACATATTTTATCGTGTTTAAAAAATGTAAGGTTAACTGAATTTAAGAGCAATTATATAGGATGAGTCAGTAAAAACTATCACCAGAAGTAACTTATTTATTGACTTATAGAAAAATGTTTCGAGTGTAATCTATTATATTTAAGGAGCCTGATTAAATGAATACGTTTTGATCTTTTCATGTCTTAAATATTCTTTAGTTATACAGGGTGTCCCAGAACTAGTGTAACATCCGGAAATGGGGGGTAGCTGAGGTGATTCTAAATAACCTTTTCCTTTACCAAAATGTTGTTTGAAGCTTCGTTTTTGAGTTATTAACGAAAAACACTGGCCAATCACAGCGCCCAGAGACCGCGCCCTCAACCACGTATGCACGGCTCTTATGCACGGGCGCTCAGTCGGGCTCCTGGCACACGTACTGGCACAGCATAGGTATTGCAGAAAATGTTGTCATTTTAAATTAAGGATAATGTGAAATTATTCGTTATTCATGAATAACAAGCAAATTAGCAAGCCGTTTAATAACTGCGTTCGATACTTTTATTCGTTATCCGAAAGGAATAAAACGTTTTATAAATTATGAAAAAATGTTCTTTTTTTAACACTTTAACGTCTGCACGTGTGATAGAAAACCTTTCGTCTGCCACCGGTATGTCATCGCGTAGATTCTACTATCTGTTACCAGCCTTTTTCGCACGATCGTTCATATTGTAATTACAATGTACCGTATCCGGGCATGAAAATTTTAATAACCCTTACTTGATTCTGTCACCCGATTTACACGAAATTTCGAGGATCTGTATAAATTGTAGATGTAAGCTTTTTTATTACAATAGAAATATTTCTGCGCGATACCAACGTGGTGTCATTGAACGGCATAGTATTAACAGCACATTTTCAGGTGAATAAATTGTTAAAAAAAAACGATTTGTATAATTAGTGTTAGAAAAAAATAATTAAACTTACCCATTCGTCCACGAAATAACCTGCTTCGATGGAAATGGATCGTTAACACTGGATCGTCTGTGTCGATTCTGACCTATCCAGGCAATCCTCAACAGCTGATGTTATGGCCGGGTCGGTGAACTCACTTCACTGCACGATCGATAATTTTCGGTGACTTCTTAGAGACTGCCGATTTTGTTTATTCTCCGTGCCTTCGTTCGCCGGGATGCACTTCGCGGTACCGAGCAGCGGCAACTCTCGTATTGCCATTGCATTGCGCGAATATAAAAAACATTTCATAATACTCGGCGTTTCTACGTGGCATGTTGCTGGTCTAGTTAGCAAAATAAATCTGAGAGCTTAAGCGTTTTGGGGATCCTAGGTGGACATTCGGTAAGGAAAGGGAATAGTTACAATACAACGGAAAAGAAATGTTTATTGTACTACCATGAGACGACGTAGAAACTCGAGCCGTTTCAAATAAACATCAAATAAACCGACGGCGCAAAACGTCGCGCCTGGCAAGAATCAAAACCAATACGTCGGAAACGGTAGCAAGCGTGCGTGTGTGTGTGTATATGATGTGTGCGTGTAAGGGCCTACAAAGTAAGCGAGGCAAGTCGCCGAAAAGGCAAGTGATGGTCTGAATGTGTTGTAAAAATCATCCTAGCGAACAAGCACCAAGCACGGCAGAATAAACAAAATCGGCAGTCTCTAAGAAGTCGCCGAAAATTATCGATCGTGCAATGAAGTGAGTTCACCGACCCGGCCGTAACATCAGCTGTTGAGGATTGCCTGGATAGGTCAGGATCGACACCGAGGATGCAGTGTTAACGATTCATCTCCATCGAAGCAGGTTATTTCGTGGACGTGTTACGTACGCGTTGTACCCGAAACGTACGGCGCCGAATGTTTAGTCTAGCACGCCCCCCCCCCCCCCCGATAGTCATCAAGCCAGGGTTGAGCTCGCATACCATTCCCACGGAAATCTAACGTTCCCCACCACCAAAAATCTTAGTTTTTCGGTGTATAAAAGGGCATGATTTTCGACGCTCGTGGCCAGTCTCTAATTCAGCATCTGAACATAACGTTACTGTGTTCGTCAGAGTATTGATACGAGCAAAATCGGGTTCCAGTCCGCTTCGAGCAATCTAACGTCGCGTACGTGTTTCGTAAGTGTCAATCAGATATCACTGTAACGACTCCTCCGCGCTCTCACCGCGTAAAGTCGAGAAGGAAGATTCTTGCCGAGTCAAGAATCGACTAACTATAAATACTGTATTGAATCAGTCCTTGTAATTATAATAGAATATAGTAATATAGAGCCATACTCGTGTCTATATTCAATTACACCTATCCTGAATAGTATAGTAACGTACCAGCTAAACCCACGACAGATATACCTTTACCGCTCAAGGTATGTGTATCAACGACTACGACTCGCGAATACCAAATACCTTGATATCCGGTGGGCACACGGCGTTAACTATACGCTAGTGGTCCATCTCCTTCGGCTACTTTCGTTAACCATACGTTGGCATGTCCGAGCCCTCCTATCTCACCTAAGACACTGTCCGGTGGCACGTGGCGTTAACCATACGCCGAATGGTCCATCTCCTTCGGCTACCTTCGTTAACCACACGTTGGCATGTCCGAGACCTCCTATCTATACCCACGTCTACCGCGAATCGGGAAACACGCGCTTTTATACTAGGACCAAACCCGAACGACGTCACGAGGCTGGTGATAACGGTCGAATTCCGCGAGCACCTAACAACCTACTGACGACCGTTCGGAACGCGAGCCGTAACCCTTAACAGACGAATGGGTAATGTGGGTTCGTTGCTTCTCAAACCACACACCAATCGTAAGCGTGTAATGTTGTGTTGAACAAGATTTATTCGTCGTTACAGAGTTCGTTGGTAAATGTTTAGTTTAACTCGAGTACTGAGTTCCCTCAGTACTGTTCGCTGTTCTGTACTACCTGTTTTTACCTTTTTTTCTGGCGTCCTTATATACGCCCTTTTTCCGAGCGCGGACCGTGAAGAGTGCCCTTTCGGTACATGCTTCAGGTAACTAATTTATTAATTGCGCTCGCACCCTATTGGTCCATGCTAATATTGTTTGCTATTGGCGCGGATTTAGGTGTAACTTATTCTCTATTGGCGCGCACTAGTTATACACTACATCACTCCCTCGCCAGTGCTAACGATATGTACATTCTTGTAGCGAGGAAGCTAAGTCTAAATATTTTACGTTAAATGCTAATTATACCCGGCCTGGTATCTGTCCGGAAAACGAACTTGTCTACGCGGACGCGTACTATGGGAAGTGTCTATTTTGCCGGCTTCCGTTTGATGCTGGTTCCTGTACTACCGGCGGTTCTTCCGTCGCTCCTGGTCCTATGGGAAGATCGGCCGCTGGACTCGGGATGCTAATGATGTCCTCGGTTGATTCTGATCTGTCAGTCTGCTCCACCCTGTCTTCATTCAGGTTGTGAGCTGATTTTAGACGCTCGACCGTGACCCTTGTCGCCTTGTCCTTCACCTTAATGACGAACGTCCTGCTTCCACGTTCGAGGACTTCGTACGATCCATCGTACGTGGGTTGTAATGGCGTTCGCGTTGCGTCGTGTCGTAAGAACACGTACGGGCTGGTGCTGAGCTCTTTGTACACAAAGGTGTTTCGTGTACCGTGGCGACTTCCTGGCGCTGGTTGGAGAAGTTTCATTTTCCGTCTCAGCTGCGTCACGAAGCTGGACGAAGCCGTTGCTGCCGTGTTCGGTTTAAAGAACTCCCCTGGTAGTCCATACAACATCTGTGACGGGGTTGCGCCTAGGTCTTCCTTCCAGACCGTCCTAATGCCAAGAAGGATGATAGGCAAAATTTCTGCCAATGCGTCTGTTTCGTGGCATTTGATGGCTGCCTTAATCTGCCGGTGTATTCTTTCCACCATGCCGTTTGCTGCGGGGTAGTATGCCGTTGTTGTGAGGTGAGTCGTACCTGTTAGATGCGTTAGCTCCTTAAACAGCTGCGACTCGAACTGCCTCCCCTGGTCCGTTGTGATTTTCTTCGGCACACCGTATCTCGCAATCCAGCCGCTCACCAAAGCTCGTGCCACGCTTTTCGCCGTTGCCTCTTCCATCGGGATCGCCTCTGGCCACCGTGTATACCGATCCACGCACGAAAGCCAGTAGCGGAATCGCTGTGAGATGGGTAATGGTCCGACTATATCCACGTGGATATGTTCGAAGCGTTCGCTTGTTATGTCAAACTTTCCCGGTGGTAGTATCACATGTCTCGTCACTTTTGCTCGTTGGCATGGCACGCACGATCTTGCCCAGGTTACGCAGTCTTTCGTAACCGTCGGCCAAACGAACTTTCCAGTGACGAGCTTCTTCGTTGCCCGGACTCCAGGGTGCGATAAATCGTGGAGGCTATCGAAGGCTTTCTTCCTCAGGCCGCTAGGAATATATGGACGAGCTCTTCCATGCGCGATGTCACAGAAAATCCCTTCCTCCTTGTCCGGCCATGTTATTCTCTGCATTTGCAGAGAGTGTTCTTGCGAACGTAGGAGGATCTTCAGTTCTTCGTCGCTCTTCTGGGCTGCCATAATTTCCTCGTATTGGATTGCCGCTGACACCGCTTCCACCCTTGACAAAGCGTCCGCCGCGATGTTTTCTTTTCCGCTAATGTGCCTTATGTCGGTTGAAAACTGGCCGATCAGGTCCAGGTAGCGGAACTGTCGCGGCGAACATTTGTCGGGCTTCTGTTGGAAGGCAAATGCAAGCGGCTTGTAATCCGTGAAGAGGACGAGGCTTCGTCCTTCCACGGCGTGCCTGAATCGTTTCGTCGCAGCGTAAGCAGCGTACAGTTCCCTGTTGTATGTACTGTACTTAAGCTGCGGCAGGGAAAGGCTTTTAGTGAAGAAGCCAAGCGGCTGCCACTCGTTCTCGACGTATTGTTGGAGAGTTGCGCCTATCGCAACTTCCAAAGCGTCCACCGTGATCGCCAGTGTCGCGTTGTCCCTGGGGTGCACCAACATTACCGCGTCAGCCAGTTCCGTCTTGGTCTGTTTGAAGGCTGTTTCTGCCGCGTCCGTCCACTCTATTGGGGAGTCTCCCTTCCTCTTGGGTCCCTCCAAGAGCTTGTTCAAGGGCTTCTGCAGCGTCGCCGCCCTCGATATGAAACGTCGATAGAAATTGATCATACTGAGGAAACGGCGAACTTCCCTGATGCTTTTAGGTTGCGGAAGCTCCGATATAGCCTGGACGCGGTCCTTCAGTGGTCGTGTTCCATGTTGGTTGACTGTGTACCCTAGAAAGCGCACTTCTTTCTGCCCAAACACGCACTTCGCGGAATTCACCACAATCCCGTATTCATTGAGTCGCGCGAAAAGTGTGTCTAGGTGCTCACGGTGTACGTTTTCGTTGGCTGATGCTACCAAGATGTCGTCTAGGTACGCGTACGCGTAATCCAGGCCTCTTATGACCTCGTCCATAAACCGCTGGAAGGTTTGGGCCGCGTTACGTAGCTCAAAGGGCATCCGCGGAAATTCATACAACCCGAACGGGGTGGTTATCGCGGTTTTTTCGATGTCCTCTTCTGCCACTGGGATTTGGTAGTAAGCTCTTACCAAATCAATTGTGGAAAAAATTGTTTTCCCTGCCAGTGTTTGTGTGAAGTCCTCGATGTGTGGGTTAGGGTACCTATCTGGCACTGTTCGTGCGTTTAGTGCACGGTAATCACCACACGGTCGAGAGCCTTCATCCTTCTTTGGTACTATATGGAGCGCTGAGGCCCATGCACTTTTCGACGGACGGACAATGTTTTGGTGGAGCATCTCTTGGAATTCGGCCCGTGCTGCCTTGAAGCGGTCCGACGCGAGGCGTCGCGGACGGCAAAAGACCGGTGGGCCTGGTGTGGTTTGGATGTGATGGCGGGTCGAATGTTTGACCTCTCGGTTGATTCCCGTTGGTCGGCAGAGGTCCGGATACTTGGCCAGGAGCTGGTAATACGGCGTAGTTTCGATGATCGTCCTTATTGAAGGTCCGGCGTCGTTTGCTGCGCGGCCTGGGAAGGTCATCGTTGTTGTATTGTCCACCAGGCGCTGGTCCATCAATAATTCATAGTGCACCAAGAAATCCACTCCGATTATCGCGTGCTCGACTTCGGCCACTACGAAACGCCACGTAAATGCCCGGCGTAGCCTCAGATCCAACGTTAGCAGAATCGTTCCGTATGTCGAGATTACGGATCCGTTCGCGGCGTATAGTTTGTATGTGCACTTTTCGCGTTTTTCACGCACTCGCGAACGCGGGAAAACACACACGTCCGCACCAGTGTCCACGAGAAAAGACGTTCGCGACGTTGCGTCCGTTAAAAATAGTCGGCGCGTCACTAGCCCGTCACCAACCGCCGTATTTAGTGACTGGCTCGTTCGTTTCCCTGCTGCTGTTGCCAGTTGTAGGGTGGAGTACACCGCGTTGATCGTTGTCGGAACCGCCAGTGGTACCAGCAAATTCCGGCGTTGTGATCGAAACGCGGGCTGCGGGATCGGCTTCTTCTTCTTCTTTTTCGTGAATTTTCACGAGAGCGTGCACGGCCCAATTCCAGGCGCATTACGGCTAGTTCTTGTCGCAACTCCTCTAGTTCTGACGTTGCATCGACCCTTGCGATCCGCGGGGCTGCGGTCGCCTCGTGCACTCGATCCGCCAGGATGGTCAATTTATCGAGCGGGACGTCGTCTGCCTGCGTTGCGAGAATTGGGTGCAGGCTCCTCGGTAGTCTTTCAGTCCACAGCGTCTTCAGCAGGCTGTCCGGTATAGTTTCACCGGCCAACCCTCGGAGGTGTCGCAGAAATTGCGACGGTGTTCGGTCTCCCATCTCCTCATGTTCCAGGAGCTGCCGGGTTTTCTGCTCCTGTGACACCGATAACCGTGTTGTCAGTTCCTTCTTCAGCGTCCCATATTTATTGTCCGCTGGTGGGTTTGTGATGATGTCCATCACTTCTTCCGCCTACCTGCTTTCCAGGCTGGACATGACGTACCAGTATCTGGTGTTATCCGCCGTTATGGCGTTCAGATTGAACTGCGCCTCGAGTTGTGCGAACCATAGGTTCGGGTTCTTTTAAGTTCGATTCAAATTAAGTTCGATCTCCATTTGAAATAATGTAAATTGAATTAATCCTTTCCAGATATTAAAAATTGCGACATTTTAAGTATTTATTTCGAAAGATCATATTGGTAAATAGTAAAAAAAAATAATTGAATTTATTTATAATAATACATACATATATATATATATATATATATATATATATATATATATATTTTATAATATCAATTTATCAATCATTTTCTTGCAATCCGTTATTTTGGAGGGTTGTGGTTCATTAATATTACCACTTGACTTTTCTTTGGAGAAATAGCGATTTAATATTATTTTGTTTTGTCTATTTTTTTAATAATTTTCTAAAATGTTCCATTACACTATCATTAAACTAGTTAATATTTTTATTCATAATTACGATGTTCTACAAGCACTTTTCTACAAGGCTCAGCAGTTGTGACAGTGACAGTTACACAACAACAACTAACTCTTTATCTTTTTGTTTGAACTTCGACTTTTGTTCGAGCTTAGAAGCTAAATTTTCCTTGACATTTTTGTTCGAATATCGAACTGCGCGAACTTTGATCGTATGTTATATTTTCGAATTTACAGTCATTCCAGTTTCTCTGAATGGGATTTCACTTTTTCCGCAGTGAACTATTTTATTTGCTGCACAACAGCTTTCAGATGTACTCGCGTTACTCAGACTTCTTTCCTTTTAACTCTCTAATCATCGTATTTACTCTACACGAAGATTCTTTGATACATTACTCTTCTCGTACACTTGGCGGGTTGCTAATGAAACAGTGATACTTTGAGCCTCACACTTCAAGCAACAGATGATCAAAAGTATTTTTTAAACTTTGTATATTATTCTGAGCTTTTACTTTATCACCTTTACTCGGTTCAGTTTCCTTTTATTAATCAACCAGTTCTACTTCGATAACTCGTTGGTATGCACAGAGACAAAAGTAAGTAAAAGGTATACCGCATCTTTCTACAAGTAATCTTTACTCTAATATTAGATGCTCATTTCAGTTCTGTTCGATTTTCGAAGTATAATTGATAGACTATTTTTTTATGTTAGATTTTTTTTGGACGTAAACTAATTTTTTTTTAAACAATGCATGTGTAATTTTTATGTATCTTTTACTCATGTACGTTCTGTAAAGTTTGAACTATTTATTTATTATAATCAGTATAGTCAATGACACGAGTTCATGGTGGATATGATCAATTTAATATTTAAGATAACATAATTAAGTAATTATATATAATTAATTGAAATAGAATAAGTAATATAATATAATTAGTTTAATATAATTAGTATAATTTGTTAGGTTTAATATACTTAATTAGAATTTTAGATTTTTGTTTACAGGAAATTAAGGATATATACATCAGGTCATAACTCCGTTATTAATGAATTTACGAAAACATACCAAAGGAGGAAGATAAATGGCTAGAAGAGCAGTGCATCTGTAAGTCTTTAGATTTTTACAATATTTTCTCAATATTTTTACAATATTTAGATTAAACAATATTTTCTCAAGTACCGACATTGGTTCAATTTAATTTTCTACAATAATTAATAAGAATTTAATTCTTATAATATTCCTTTATTGAATTCTATTATTTTAATTTCTTCAGGATTAATAGTTTCATGAAGACATTATTTTTTATGTCCTGGTTCATAATATGAAACTTTTGTATATAACATTTTTTTATATTATTACAAATAGCAGTAATATTTATTGGTCAAAGCTGGAGAAAGTTTTAATCCCACCCTGTATGTACATATATCTGACTGAAGTAGAGTTGAGATCTTCGAATAATTTTGAGCGAGATTGCAGACAAAATTAAATTAAAAATTTATTTTGTAAAATAGTTAAATGTGTATGTACTAAATTATTAAAATATAAATTATAGATTATATACAGGGAAATATATGAAAATCCAAATGAAATGTGATATACAATCTGAAACGGTGCTAAAAAGCAACGAATAATAATGAGGCGAAAGGTAGGGAGAAAGCTCTATCACCATATACGGTTTCTGCATACTCATGATTCAAAAGCAATGGAGCCAGAGTGTAAATGTAGGTCCTCTAGTTTTGTATGCACACAAATTATCATGACAACTGCCTCAATTTACGTTACCTGTAAATCGGTCTGATTCATAAGATTGATTTTCTGAAGTAAATAATAACAGTTAATAATCCAATAAAAAAAGTAATTGATAACATGAAGAAAGAAATATATACATACATTTTATTTATTAATACGTGATTCGAGGTACATATGCAAGATGATAAATTGAAAATAAATAATGGAACATTCGAAGTTTACGCAGAATATTTTTAAATGCTTAATAATTAAGTTTCATACGTACAGTTCTCAAGAATCGAAGATATACTATCGAAAAATAGATCGAGATCACTTGAATACTTTCTTTCCGTTACCGATATTTAAACACTTGGTGAAAAATTTTGAACAAACATTATCGATGGAAAAGTAGAAAACTCGATCGGCAGCAGAATGAGGTTCAGGGAGTTGCGCGCGCTTGTGCAATGAAATTTTCTGCGCTTAGTTCCGCGTGTGCGTGCGGGTTTGAGTTTAGTCGGCGCTGCACATTCGTCAACGGTGTGTTTTGTACACGTGATTCGTGGCTTGACGTGCTTCCAACACGTATTCACCTATACACGGGTGAGTACACACAGTCACGACGTGCACGCAACGATTTCGCGTGGAGAAAATTCAGAAGCCGGTCGAAACTGGAATGGTTTCGATGAGTTCTTGTACAATCGCATTTTCGTCGTGTTTCTTACGTTCTCGAAGATTCTTTTTCTTTCGTGAGCTCCTTTTTGTTTTAAGTTAACGTTAATACGTTAAATTCAAAAGGATTTAACGCTTTTAAAATCACCAGTTTGATAGAAATGCAAGTGGATGCTGAAACCTCCTCGAAGATGGGATGTTTACTTGTAGTTTTAGAGTACGAGTAACACGTTCAGTTGTTTCATGATTTTTTGACAAGAATTGGTCGTAGAAGTAATAAAGAACGTGAAATTGGGAGACTGATAGTTACACGAGTCACTTGTGTATCATGCACTTTGCGTGTAGTATACACGATACGAGAGTGCGTTTTACGAAATTGACAAGCATGTTGGTTAAGTGCGACAAGGCATTCTTGTAGATTTTAGCAGGTAAACAGAAATTCCAGAGTCTTATTTATGTTCCGTTTAAGTAGAGAGTTCCATTAGTAAAAGATGCTTTGGAAGGTTAAGAGCAAATAAAAGTATGCTATTCTAATTCCAACTATATTTCATAAATACCGTTTTTAAATATATTTACTTAGTACTTTTTTCACTTGAAATAATCATCTGACCGAAGTGGTAAGTTTGATTATTTTAGAGGTTAATTTACGAACTTGTGTTGAATTAGCGTAGTATATTTTAAATAAATTTAAAAAAAATAAATTGTAAGGTTTGAATTTATATTATATGTTGAAATTGAATTTTTTTAAATGAATACATCGATACTATAATCTGGTATTTTTCCATTTTCTTTTAATCTTTAAACAAGTAATTAATTCTTACGGTTATGAAGTGCATTTTTTGAAAAGCGTAGCATTATTCAAATGACAGTGTTTTGTTTCCCGTTAATTGCGTGTGCTATAGTTTTGTTAACACGTTTCTAATTTAAGTAGTAGTTACAGGAAAAAGTTACCGGCATTTAATAAGGCGGATTTGAATCGGTCACCTTTAAAGAGATGCTGGGATGAGTGATTCCGAAGGACAATTATACATGCGCGAAATCAGAGTACTCTCTTTAGATATCGATGTAATTTTCTATAAAAATTATACGAATAAGGATGAGCAACTACTTCTGCTCATTTTAAATTTAGTTTATAAAAAATATTCACTAATTTTAGTGATGTGCAAAACTGATATATAATATAGCTTGTTTTTTTTTATACTAATTATATTTTATTATTTATAACTAAATATAGGAGAGATGTTATTATTGTTTGATGTGATTTCATTAAAATATTTTTGAACATATCAAGTATTAGTTTTTATTAGTACTGATAATTTTGCTGATTATAAACATATATATATAACATATATATATATATATACCCATTAAAAATTTTATTATATATATATTTATTTATTTATTATATATATCCAATAAAAAATAAAAAGAACTAGGCATACTTTAAAAAGAGCAAAACCAGAGAGGTTTTCCATTATTTTTCTGTACTTACCGATAATCGTATTCTGTGTCGTCAGTGAAAAATGAACTTAAAAACTTTACATGTGTCACGGTTTAAGTTATAATGATGATTTAAGTTAAAATGTTGAAAATATTTCCAAAATAAATATTACATATTTATGTACGTATTTATTTATTGTATTTATTTTATATTAATATAATTACATTATAAAAAAAACGAATACAATTTTTCAAAATGTTAATCGCAAAACACACAGTTTCTAAAGTGTGTTTATTAATAAAACAAATTTAATGATAGTAAAAAAAGAAAATAAAAGTGTGAATATTATTCTTCCAATATCGCACAGAATGTATAATAAACTAAAATAATAAAATTTGACTTTATAATGTATGGACAAATTTTTAAATTTAATAAAGTTTAGTTGAATTTAAATTAAATGTAAAAAATTTGTTACTTAACAAATATTTATTACTTTCTATAATTTAAGCATTCGTTAAGTTGAAAGAGAATAGATTTTATGTTTTGATGATGTACGTTTTGCTATCGCATAGACACGGTTTACGGGTTTTATGCAATAAGGCGTCTCTTCATGCATACCTTAACATGCAAGGTTTAAAATTATAGCAATTAATGAGGCATACTAGGGAATTCATTATGTTTCATTGCAAAACTTTCATGTGAAAGCTGATAAATGTCCACTATAAGTAAATAAACTATAAAATAAATAAAAACTACATAAAAGACAGTCTGAGAAATGATACTCCTCTTGTACATTTTCAACATAAATGTATTTATGGATTTTTGCTGACATATTTTTGAATGAATGTAACATTGGTCTATCAAAATAAAGTAACGAAAATACAGATTGATTTTGTAAATATATACTACATGTGCTATGAAATTAATTTTTTAAATCCCAATTTCTGAAAATCATGCAATATTTCTAGATAATGGAAAATTTAATAGGTTTTTAACATACTGATTAGTATGTAGATGTTAACTTAAAAAACAGACACTATGAAAACATTCCTTATATTCAGTATACAATTTAACCTTTTATGGTAATTAAATACGTATGTGTCTATACATTCCGGTAATGTACAATCATAATTTAACATGTATACTGTACCTTATGACATAGTTTAAGTTTCACCATTACACATTGTCGTGATGACTTGTGAGTAAAATTGAAATACATTATTTTATACTTGCACAGGATGTCATTCTGTCATTACCTTAATTGATAGGTTAATTCGTGGAAGACTGTTAGCAGTGATGTTTAAATGATTGTAATGTCAATAATTGTGTGAACTGTTCATTATAAGGGAACATTTGAATTAGAATTTTTAAACTGATAGATAAACTAATGTTATAATAAAACTAAGATAATAAAAACAAGCAAGTTAAACATTTCTTTAAAATTAATTATCAGATATTTAGGAACTAATACGAAAATAAAATAAATATCACTTTAAAAAAAGTATCTGAATGTAATATGAGATTAATATTAAACATTATTAATCATTTCTGATCACATATATAGAGACTTACTAAAAATGATATATTCAAGTAAGTCACACTTATATTTATAACATCTTTTCTATTAATTTAAATTTAATTGTTTTTGTTTTTGTTGTTTCATTTGTATTTGTTTTTCACCTAGAAAATTGATCTATCCTTGCTGTGGGTTACATAGTAACTTGTTAGAAATGTATACTTTATTGAAACATTCATACTTTTAATTTTTGTATTCTCTGTTGAATTGAAAATAAGATATTCATTTATAAACTTATAAAAGTAAGCTATTAATGTACCAAACTATGATGAATATATAAATGAAGACTGCCTTATATGATACAAAAAAGTATGAGATACAGAAAAGCATCTCAGCCAGCTTTGAAAAATGTCTATAAGCACAATAAGTTATGTGCACAAAACATTAAAAAATCCAGTTTTATTTAGCATTCTTGAAAATATTGATACATTTAACTTTTAATGTTCTTTATAAGTAAAGATGTTTTTATTTGGTATATATATTCATTTTTTTTTTTATTGTATGCTTATTTTAATGCATATAAAACCTTTTCTTTTGATTTGTGGTATACGTAGTTTGAAAATATTGTCATATGAAAGTATTGTCACATATGTAATGTGCAATGTCAAGATTACCACTGAAATCAGGAAAAATATTAAGAATAACATTATTAAGTGTTAAAGTGGTTATACGGATATATAAAAATTTTTCAAAAGCATTTTTTAATTGTTGGTAGTTGTATAAAGATTGAATCGTTAGATAAATATATTTATACATATAAATATGTATTATTAAATATATTGTGAAATAAATATACATTGAAAATTATTGTTAATATCTTTAAAAAATAATCAATATATATATATATATATAATATGTAAATAACAAACAATATATAAAATTAATACAATTAAAATAGAAAGATCGTGAAGGATCTTCCTATTCCAACATAAATTTTTGTATGAGTTATTACAATTGTACGTGTGTAGTGTGGTAAATTTGTAATGTTTTAGAAACATATTTATATAACAATAAAACAATTTTAATTTCAAATTGTGATGAAAAGATCTTTTACTTTCCTACATAATTTATATTCACTATGCCTTTCAAATAAAATTTGTATATAACACATGTAAAAGTGTTTTCATAAATGTTGAAATAAGTATTCTTAACATATTATTGACCTATGATGTGCTTATAACTAGACATAATGTATTATGAAAGATCATTAAATTGAAAGCATTTTATTAATGCCTTAATTTTAAAAAGAAAGAAAAAAGGCAATTAGTGAAATTTCTTTATTTCACTTATTTCATATAAATATTAATTTATTTCTTATGTGTTCACCAATGAACAATATAAGTAGTCAATGAAACATTGCTACATTTAAAAGAACTATGTTCAGTGAATTTAATTAATATTATGTCTAATCATTTATGAATTATTATATTTAAAAAATTACAGATTTTCATAATGTTTTTGTTGCAGATACTATGTAATTGTTTATTTTAAAACTTAATTTATTGAAAAACAAATAAATATTTGCAGTTATGGGTACACTAACGGTTTAAAAGGTACTAAAAAATTCTTGTAGGATTAAGATGAAATAAAATAATTATTACCATATTTACATGCCTATCTTTATACATATAGCTGTTTGTTTACAAAGGTAAAGAAATTTCTCTTGTTAGTAATATTTAAAATATTTATTTGTAACAGCAAAAATATGAATGTGGTATTTTGTTTCTTATAAGCTAATTCTATATATGAATTAAAATAATGTAATAAAAATAAACAATTACAATACATCATGAAGCTTTCAGTGTGCTTCACGAACTTTGTTCACTTAAATATCTTGGTTATTTCAAACAATACAAGAAAATGTTACGTATAGAAGTTATAGGATTTAAGAAACTACATAATATGGTACAAATAAAGTTTAGAACAAATGCACCTTAGTACTTTTATACTTAGAATATTCTAATTTATCGAAATCAAGCATAAAAAATTCGATAAATAAATTTGTTTTTAAAAAAACAAAGATGACTGCTATATCTTCTTTATGCCTCCATATATCATTTATACCATATTATGTAGTTTCTTAAATCCTACAACTTCTGTAAGTAACATTTTCTCATACTAATCGTTAAAACTAACAAATCATTAAAAGAATGCGGTAAAAGTAATACAACACTGGAAATATACTTAATGGAACTTACTTGTTTTGAATTAATTTAAAATTTCTTTAACTACTATAATAATATATACATATATACACAATTTTAGTATATCATGCTTTTGAAAGTGTTTCAGTAAATAGAATGAAACATTTTCTTTATGAAGGGAATAATTATATGAGAGAAATTGTGTAAGATTTCTTTTAAATAGCTGTATGAAATTTTCATTTACGTAACATTACATTTTGATATATTTTATTTTGACAATAATTGTTTCTTGTTCTCATGAAAACATGTTTAAAGTAAGAAATTAAAATATTTTGTTGCATGTGAGCAACTTCAGTATTGAATTTACTTGTAAATAGTTAAATCATGTTAATTAAAGTCCGTATCTGATATACTTAGAAATGATATTGTTCCTTATCATCATATTATAATGTAATTAAACTTATTGTATCATTAGGACAATAAACAGACTGAGTAGGAATTTTATTTTGTATGAAATGTGAATGCACATATGTATATGAGAATTACAAGCATATGAGTATTATCAATCATTTTACTTACATTTGATATTATGAAATTGATTTGTTAACAATTATATTAAAGAACCATAAGTATATTTAATAAGTGTAACTTTTTCACGATGCTTATAGAATGTATGATTATTAATACATTCATAAATTATAGAAAAGATGAATTTGTTGACTGAAGCTTAGCAAATATATAGTTCCTGCTATTAATTCACTTTTATTTTAGAGAAAACGTTTGTTGAATATTTATGGATTTTGAACTTAATAAAATAAACGATATTATAAACCATTAGTTACATACATGAACTGTTTTCACAATATAATAAATCTATAAAAAATGTAATTGAGTTATAAAGAAAAAAATAATAAATCTTAAACGAGTTTAAAAATATATGGAGGAACAATAAAATATTAACGATCATTAACATTAAAAAAATGTGCGAAAATACGAATTAGATACTTTTACTTTCAATATTAGAATCTACAATTTTTAATTATTCAAGTCTTATTAAAATTTGTTACGTTTTAACTGTTAATGTTTATTAATAACTAAAAACGTAACATTTTTACAAGAAGTAATAGGAATTCAGAATGGAATTTAACAATATCTATAATTGTATATAATGTTAAATGCATACTGTTTTTCATAAGACTATTTCATTTAGAATTTTGAATGATAATTTCAGTTTTATTTGTTTATCCTATAAATATTAGGAAAATATCAAGTTTAATTATAACCTTTCCTTTATAAAACTAGAAGTAATCCTTAAAATCCCTATGAATAACAATATTATAAAATACTTCAGTTTAATATTACGTATAATATGAATATTTTGTTTACAATTGCAAATATTCAAAAATAATTCTGTATGCATATTTAAAGTACATTCACTGTATGACTAAAATTGTGTTGCACGTGCTGTGAAGTAATTCGTTTAATTACTCAACTATACCTTTCTTTTATCTTTGATGGTACAAAGAACGATCAAGTATGTAATTTTATTTCTCGTTTCTTTAATAATAATGAACACTGTTGGCGGAAAACAAATAATGCAGGCAAACCTTAATTTTGAATATCAAAATTCCGTCAGTATTTTTCTTTTGATAAGTTATTTGCAATAGTTAGTAAAAATATAAACTTCATTGCATTAATGTACATATATCCGTTACATTTATATAAACATTAAATTATTCAGATATTGGAATAAAATATGACATTAATTTTAATGTTTTACACATTGTTTATGATTTTTATTAGAATTTTAATATTGCGTAGCATTTCATTTGCAGTTGTAAAAACTGTGTTGTGGGTAAATTTTGAAAAAATAGGAAACAGTTTTTCAAAAAATTTTTACCATAATGTAAAACATTAAAAAATCATAAAACTTTGAAAATATCTTTTTTTCATAGCTTGTATGGTTTTGTAGATATTCACGATATTATAAAGATATCATTTTTTAAAGTGACGTTTTCATTTCTAGGGTAGCTTCATTGTCGATACAAAAAAAGAATGGTTTCATTATTAGCTTCATTGCAAAGTTTCAAATGTTTTCGAATTTTTAGATTGTCTAACTGGTAAATATTACGTGCGATCGGATTACTGGTTTCTTAGAAGACAATCTAGAAAATGCACTATAAATGTTTAAATATTTTTGTAACAAGAAAATCGGGTATTATTTCGTTTAATGTTTATACAAACGTAATAAATATACATTAGTGTAATAAATTTCACATTTTTGCTAACTATAGTAAAACTATATCAATATAAAAAAAGGACTTTGATCCTTTTACAAATAATAAAGGCACAGATCGATTTATTCAAGCATACTTTGATGTCTGAATATTTTCGTTACTCGCTATGTGCACACAACAATAGTACAATAGACATTCTTAAGAATGAAATATTATTTTATTTTATTTCATTCTTTTCTTAATAATTACGAATTTCATAGTGATTGTGAATTTAATATAAGCGTGTATATATATTATTTATTACAACTGTTTCATCATACTTGCCCCAGGAATTTTAGATGCGCAACTGCTTAATTAATTGGTCCGTAGAAGAACAAGAACATTGTATATTTTTCAATGATTCGATTTTGTTTTTCTTTTGTAAATATGATAGTTCTTTCGAAGTGTAACGTCAACATTTATAATGTATATTTTCTTCTTACAATTAGTGATTTTAAATGTGACCCAACTTTTCACACGAGTAAAATGAAAATGCAGTGTTTAATATATAAATCGTTATATATATATATGTAATGTTGGAGCCCTTCGCATCCATCAAACAGTAACAATAACAACGAGGAAAACAAAAGGGTGCCTTGGCTATGGGCGTAGAGCCTCGGTTTGCCGTGCTTGGAGGTCGCGCGGGTTCGATTGTTGCCTTGTGATTTTGTTGCATTTTTCCTCTGCTACTACATGTATATATATTTATTTTATATTATATATATATTTCATATATATGTAAATATACATTTTTTATTACAATACTATGATATACGAATATGTATATAAAATCGATTGCACAATGCTGTCTAGTCTTTTTGCCTAAGTTTGGTTAGCTCTCCTGTCGTGTAATTATTAAATATAAGAAGTTGAACTTTAGGAAACAAGTTCTGTGGAATACTACGATAATTAAACCGTGTACAGAGTAGCGTATCACTGTCCAATATATTCCATGTTGTTATAAAAACAGGACTGTTTGAAAGTTTTGATTAGCAATTTATATGCAAAGCTTTCATATAAATACACACATACGTAGAATATTTTTTTTATTGTGTTTTTTTTTAAATCTTCTTTAATGTAAATGGAAGATCAATGCATAATAATCTTTTTCAGCATAAATTGTTGTCTTTAGTTGTATTTAAAAAAAAAAAAAAATTGAAATCTAGCCTAACTCTATTTTACATCGTTCTGCGTTCATTTAAATGCAATACAGTCCTTAATCAAAGTATTCTTTCATTCGACAAACAATTTCGATTTTATTCAAATTTACTAAGAATACTCTGTATTCTTCTAAGTTTCCTAAGTATCCAGTCAAATAAGTGAACACATTTTCTTGTAATCGTGCAAACCATTCCTGTCGAGTATAAGATATTGAAGAAGAAAGGAAGGTCTTACTTTTTAACACGTTCTCTACCCGTATTCCACTTATATGAGTGACAGTGTTTTCTTATTACGTACTGTATCACTCATACGAGTGATTTTTTATTCTACTGCATCGCTTATACTTTTTTCACTGTGAATGAGTTCGTTTTATCATAGATTTCATTAATTTCGTAGATTTCAGTTTTTATCGTAGATTTTTTTTATCGTACTTTAATTATTTAATACATCATTTAAATGTATTAGGTATAGCAATTAATTTTTTCGGACTTTTGGGTACAATCTCAGTTAAAAAAAAAAGAAAAGAAATTAGAACAGATTAATCATCGAATTAATTTTCATCGTTGTTGACGATCTTTTGCCATTTCTCTACCAACTTGCGAATATCATCGCGAATATTTCTATTTGAATGGCTGTACTGATTATGTGGTTCCATTCGGAAAACATTTATTTATACACCTAATATTAAATAATAGATATAAATAATAAAATAGAAAACATTAAAAATTGACATCCTAAATAAAAGAAACTGTTTGAGCAGTAAGAAAGATTCGCTTAAAAATCGTCTGATAGAGAACGTATTAAAAGACGTAACCATTAGATTACAGGGTTGGATGATTCGCAGATAGGCGCAAAAAGTAAATGAAATTTGATCCAACCCCTTTTAAATCGTTGTCGGTAAACAACAGCCACTGTGTTGTAACGTAACAATTGTCGTAATTACAAGCATAGGAGATCGAGTATCTGTGTATAGAAACTCTTAACGAATGTGAAATTGACTCGGATAGGATTATAAAATAAGACTGTACTTCCGAAAGGCACTGGTGGACGATAGACTTGAAATTCAAGTGGTTGGCTTGGAGGACAAAAAACTTGTAGCTTTGTGTATTTATCAGTTTCCGAGATATTGATAACAAACTTTCGGTATAGTCGAGGCCACACAGCGGGGTCATGAAATCGGTCAGGTGTCAAAGTAAATCTGCCAGTTTTAGCTGCCGGGACATGTAAATTGACAGAAATATGAGCAGATAAGGATTTCAAATCATGGTCAGGATTGTACGAAGAATTCTCGTATCTAGCGTCAGTGTATCTTGTATAACATAAAAGAAAAAAAAATCATATTCTCATAGCAATTACGTTATATGTAAAGGTCTCATCGGAGTTTTCAATATCTTAATTTACCTGTATATGCAGAAATGTATAGGTAGAAAATACGAAAAGGTTGTGTAGTTGTGGAAAGAAATGTCAAATGCTTCAGATAATAGTTAACACATTAAGTGTCACGCCGATTTCGGTCTACTTCTTGTTCAACAGTTCAGTTTCGAAAATTTTGCAAAGAGTGTTACAATAAATTTAAGGAAGAAAGTAACTTCATAACACTTGCAGATGAAAGCTGCATCTTTGTTTAAACTGTTTTAATGAAATCCATTAATGAATGATAAGGAATTTTTTTTTTTTGAAGCTGTTCATCTTTTGAGAATCAACACCGTCTAAGCGGAAAGTCTAGTGTAGGTTCGCAGGGACCAGTGTGGCACTTAACGTGTTAACATTTACATATTTTCCATTTGTATATGGAAACTTAATCTAACCTAACTATTTACTGATTAAAATATCAAATCATATGCTACCATTCATTTATCGTTGAAACCCTCAGACTGCAACGCAGGGTCTTGAGTCCCCCAGCATCAATTGATGCCGATTCTTGAGAGTTTAGTTTACGACCTCCCTATACCGCGGCTTCGACTGTACTGTATATAAAACGCTTGCTATACAAAATGGTATAAGTCCATTCTTACGGGAAGGGCCGAAGGATCCAGAAATCGAGGATTGCGATCGATTGCAGATCACTACAAGTTGCGACATCAGTTCCAGAGGGTATATAAGGACCGACCGGACAGACGAATCAATCAATCAATCGATGAAACCAGTTAATTAACGAGTCAACCCTCCGAGCTAGTATTTATGTTCGATTACGGGTCGCGTAGTGTTGGAAAATAATTCAACATTGCAAATTCGTGTAACCTTCATAGAGGGATAAAATAATTTTGTTTTAAATATTGACTGCGCGAGTTCCCCTATAACACCATTTATTCATATATTGAGATACGTAAGGGTTTGCATTTGAATTAATTAATAAATACTAGCAAATAAATTCGGATAATGTTTTTAAAACTATAAACTTGTTAAATTTCATTGTGTAATGATAATAAAATTGTTAAAAAAGATAAAAGTTTCCTTTTTAGCTACAAATTAACTTATACCACTTTCAATAAGAAATTATAAAAAAAACATTAACAATACCAAGTTTAAATTTATATTTTAACTGAAGTTGGTTTTTTTGAAATGTCCTTTTTTAACTACAAAATATAATAATTAAAATGAAAGCTTGTAAGTAAACGTAAAATTAGCTTTATTAAGAAATATTTCGAATTATATTATAAAAGAATTTATAATAAAACAACTATAAAAGGTAAACTATTTCTTTGAGATAACTAATAATAATTTTATTTATATTTCAATTTTATTTCTCCTTTATACTTAGCATCGTGAAGTATTCATGGTGAATAGGAGGTATATAAGACAGTAAAGCCACCGTATCGTTGTATTTATATTAATTCAGAGGTTATCGTCTCTTTTATAGGCATTACAACTCATTGTGATAAATCTATGAAATACGAATTATTTAAAACTAAATGATTCTCTTATTTGATAGCGATGATATCAAATAATTCTCACATTAAAATCTGTTACTTTAAGAAATAAACCGATCACTTGAAACTTGCAAAACAAAACTAAACGGAATGAAAAAGAAAAAGAGATTTCTCGTCACTTTATTTGAGCGATAACACTGTTTCTTGTTTATGATGTTGTATTTCAAAAACGGTGTACAAAGAATTTGCAATAATTAATAATTAACACGATTAGAAAGTTATTTCAACTATTGATTATTACGATTGCACTTATCTCACTTTAAAAAAGAGAAGAAATATTCTTGCAATAATATTCAACTGTTAAACTTTTTTTGACGTTTTGTATCTCATTGACTGTGTTATTGTAAATATGAAAGAAGACATCTATGTCTAAACAAAACTAGCATTAACTCACTTTTTTTTTTTAAATTGGATTTATATCACTTAACAAAGAAAATGTCTCGTATGTTGCCTATACAAACGTTACTATTACTAACATCTGTCTTCGCAGTAGTAAAATGCTAATCATCAAGTAGCTGTCCAGTATTTATAAGATGTCCCGTTCAAAATCTGTCCTCTTCTTTTTTAAACTACATTAGGTTTAAAATTTTGCTTGCGAATAAATTTTGGATTACACTGTACCATACTTACCGTAATTTTGAATAATGATACCACCTTAGTTTCTAACTGGTTTGCAACACACCGCTTGTTATGATTATGGGGACAGAAAATTGGAACCATCATTCGAAATTATTTGACAAATTGATTCGTAGAATGATAATAAAGCGATATTCTGCAATTTTGAGCAAAATGTGTGTTTTAATCAATTAAATTCAAACGTTGCGCCAAAACAACGTTTTGCTCGCAATATTTTTTCAGTAAATTTGCATTAATGATTTGTTTTTTCATATTGCAATTATAAATAAACGTATCAGAAAATTGTTTAATACTTTCTTTTGTTATTATTTTCCACCTAGATCTTACAACTTTCAAAAATTTGAATAAATTGAAAGATTTACAACACTAAGATAAGCCTATTTTTTCTGAAATCAAAAAAACATTTGTATGCATCACTTTCGTGTAGTGAGCATTTATGTAGTTTCTAGTATTATTATGCATTTTTCATATTTCTTGGCAATTTAATGGCAACTCCTTGGAAGTCCAAAGTTGTGAAAATGCAATATTTTGTTACACAAAAATTAGTTATCCAACAAATTTTTCGATAGTAATCATATTTTTTCTTATACACTTTTATATGTAATAAATAATTATATATATAAAACTTGCCTTATTTTCTATTTTGGAATTAGTGGGTTAATAAATAATAAGATAATATCTATGCTATAAGATAATAGCACATTTTACGTGGGACATCCTATAGACACTGAAATCGATATCGTTATTACGTATCAGCAGGGGATAGGTGAAGTACTTCTCAAGTAGATATGAACTTTGACTAGATTCGAATTCTTTAAAGGTATAACAATCTTTTATTTAATATTAATCTTATATAAGAATCTTTTATGAGCACTTGAAAAAGATATTTGCAAGTAGATTTGGACACTGATTGAATAGTTTCGAAATTTGTATGAGTATCTTATCAAAAATTTTCTGCTCTTCGAAATTATTGTTCCTTCGCTATTTTTACAACCAGTTATAGCATTTCTTAAACATGATTCAGTTATAGAATAATAACAAAAATTACAACAATATATATGATTTTCATATGGGTACATTTCTTGCAAAATAGAAATAACTTTTAGTTTTGTTGAAAACATTACGCATTTTCACATGATTAATAAGATTGATAATGTATTTACAAGAGGCTAAAGTTGCGTATTGTAAATAAAATATTATTTCTAAACAGTTATAAATTTAACAAATAAAATGCCATTGTAACCATTATACCGAGTGCATTATTTAAACCTGCTGTGGAATTCTTATTTCCAAAATTCGTGTACTACTTGCGAAAGATTCGATTTTTTCTAACATCGAACTGCTTATAAGTACATTTTCGAAACCTGCAAGTACTCATTTTAGGGTTCGAAACCAACTTGTATAAAATGATTACATTGCAAGCATATTCATTGAAACTTTATTCCTTATAAGTAGTAATCGAAACCCATGAAATGAAACTTGGTTATTGAAATTGACTCGAATTCGTAAGTACATATTTAACTTGATCCCATGTTTAATTATCAGCTATTCGATAATCGGTGACGACGACACAGGTAACGCTTGTACAGGAAACTTTGGATGTATAGTATTGAAAGTTTTCGTATTAATATTTCAGAAACTGATAAACACCCAAAGTTAAAATATTATATTTGTGATTGATTTCCCATCTCAGAACCCCCTTAAATTTCAAGTTAATTGGTCACCGGTGCCTTTCGGAAAAATATTTGAAAATAATTCAACGACAGATACACTCGATTAACCCTTTTAGCGTTGAACAGCGATATATCATTCTCTTTATGCTAAAGATATGAATTGTGGGAATTTATAAGTGAATATGAAACGTAAGGAAATAATTCTAGTATTATTTCTAACAAATAATAATGTTTTTAAAAAATATTTTTTTCACATCAGTTTTGTAAATTCAGTAAATCTGAAGTAAATTTTGTAAGTAAATCATATTTAAATGTAACTGTGAAATAAATATTTAAAAAGTTTCCAACAAATATCGAAATAATTCATTAATTCATTTTTAGTACAAGTCATTAATTCATTTTTCTTTTATTGTTTAAGATGTTCCTTTTTTAATTTTGTAATTATTATTCAAAAGTGAATTTTTTTTTCAAGCTGTATTAATTCATTTTTTAAACTACATGAGTTTGGTTCGGCACTAAAAGGGTTAACCGATGTTCGTACGTATTAGAGTTTCGTTTGTTCGATTCGTGCACATCAGAGCGGTGGAATTTAATCGTTTGAGCGTCACCAACTTTTGCAAAAATTCGATCAATGAAGGGCAAGCGGCACCACCGCGCTTTTCTTGCCAAGAAACGTGAAAGCATTGCTTTCTTTCAACTTACAACTATTAGAAACGGTAAAAATTTTGCCTTCCTGATATTTCGTTGTTGCTGTTTTGACAAACGGTAACAGCAAAGACATGCATGTGTCGGTTCGACTTTACGAACTGATTAGCTGGCTATGTTTTAGATACTGAATCGAACCGAACCGACTCACTTAAACGGTTAACGCAAATTTTCCCTCGTGCTCTCTGCCTGATTCAGCTTCTCTTTTTCATCCTTATCAGCCAGCTGATCCAACGTGACCTCGTAACTAGTGCTGTTCTTCCTGTCCGATCCTAAGCATGTCGTGAAGCACGTGTCGTGCTTTCCAAAATGTTCACCGTCTTCGATTGTTTCGGGCATCGGTTGGTTTACAGTTTCAGGCAGGTATAACGACAGAAAACCGGACACTAGTGCAACGAAACCGAACAATATCGCAGGTACTTTAGGATTCAACGAGTCCAACAGCATTATCATCGGAGTCAGTGCACCACTGAGACGCGCGCACATCGAGCCAATACCTAAAGCTGTATTTCTAACAACGGTGGGGAACAGTTCAGCGGTGTAATTGTAAATAGTCGCGAACGAGCCAGCTATACATGCTTTCCCGAACAAAACAATCGTCACTATTGCTGCGGCGGCTGCGTCTGTGCCAGTTGGTATACACGAGGCAATTATACAACACGTACCACCGATTAGCATAAAAGTGCAAACCATACATCTTCTTCCGGTGCGATCCATAAGAAAGCACATTAGTATGTACGAAGGTAGCTCGACCAGACCGATTAGAAACAGCATGAGAAACGGATTTCCAACTAAGTTACCTGTGTTCAAAGATAGACCGTAATAAACGATCGAGTTCGCGAACCAGTTGAAGCACACGTTCAACGTTTTCTTCCTGAGATTCGGCGTTTTGAAAAGATCCAACGCACCGTATGAGTGTTCTTCTTGATTTACATGTCGTACCTTTCCTTCGCTTATCAATTCCGCTGTGTCTATGTCGACGTTGTTCCCGTTCATTTTCAAACCTTTTCGTACGATTGCCAGTGCTTCGCTAACACGACCTTGCGCCCACAGCCACCGCGGGGATTCGTCCATTAACCACCAGTGACCAACTAATGTCACGCTGTGCAAACCGTACACGATTTGCAACCACATTCGATCTTTTATCACCGCGCCCCAAACAGCCACAAGCATGAAACCAACGGCGAACGCTAGCTGAAACATTACTCCGCAAACAGTCCTCTTCGATGCTCCAACCAGTTCCATGGTAAGAACGAATCCTGTTATATACGCGCCCGCTGAACCGAAGATACCGTATAAGAATCTCAGAATGAGAAAAATGTAGTAATGATTGACGAACGCTACCGTTACTCCGAGAATAAGCTGTGCAACAGCTGACACGTAGAATATGATCTTTCTGCCATATTTGTCCGCTAAACTGCCTAATGTTACCGCTCCGATGAACACGCCGAACATGTAGGAGGATTGTGCAACTGCACCCATCCATCGTTGCGAACAAACGAAATTCCACTCCATCGCACGGGACGATTGAAAGTATTGCGTGTCGTATGTCCACGATTTGCATTGTTTGACGACGTTATTAGTGTCTAAATAGTAGCAGACATTGTCGACTAGCGAATAATCGTCTATACTTGATGAAGCGTTTAAATTTAAAGATGTGAAATTCAACGTGTCCATTATGAACGTGGATTCGGGAATGTTACATTTATGTGGTGGCACAGCTGCGACCGTTACCAACGTTAACATATGCAAGCCGGCTGTTAACGCGCCAAGGATATGCAAGGAGAATTGCCAGCATTGGTATTTGCCAAATTCACCGAGATGACCCATTAACTCCTCGAGATTTCTATCAACACTCGCCATGTTTCTGGTTTACGTTCAAACCTTTGGAAAACTCGTTCTCTAAGAGCCCTTTCAATATCGATTTTCGTGATCGGTAAAGATTGAAGTCGCTTTGATTATTGGATTATTGCAAGTATCTTAATTATACTTTTTAAGAGTGTTAAGATCATTTACGACATCGGATTTATTTTCGGGTTATACGATGGACAGCCTTGGAGAACACGTTCTTCAACTTCCTGCGGCTTGTTTCCACGTTGCCAATTGATAGCCCCTTTGATAAAATTTCTTGACAGTTCGAAGTCACTTTGATTTGCTGTCTGATGTTATTTTCAGGAATTATCGTTGGCATTTCAACATCTTCGAACGTTTGAGGATCATTTCCAATATTTATGACATTCACATCGATTAGGTGGAATTGGATTATATTTTTTAATCGTACGTTTTTCTTTTTTTTCTTTTCTTTTATAGCGACTTTTCGTATAAAATTCTGTTTTTATCTCTAACGTTTTTCCTGGACGTCTCACTGTTTCACTAATTAATGTCGAATGATTATTTGTTACGGTGACGGTTGATGAGTCAAGACAGTATTCGCGGTAATGTTCAATGTATCGAGTGAACGTATGAACTGAGCTGTTCTAATGTTCACGGAGAACTGGGTAACTATCTGGAACTGCTGACGCGAGCAGTGACTGGATGGATTCTTCTTGTCCGGAGAATGCGTTGGACTTTTTGTAAAATTCACCGTTGTCCTTGCACCGTTACCATCTACTTTCCTCCTGGGCTTCCCTTGACTTCACGAATTTCACGCGATTATATCGAAGAATATGCACATCTGAAAATAAATACAAAATATATATATATAATTATTATGTTTGAAACGTATATACTACATACATACCTATGTAATTATTATTTTATTATTTCAAGTTACTTGCACGCTTTATGGGTGCTTTAATTTAAGAATGTTAATAACAAGGGAATATTCTTAAGTGATAATCACCGATTTTGATGAAACTTTTATATATAATAATTCTCAAAAATATATTTACCGCATACGTTTTTCGAAAGAGTGAAAATCATTCTTAATGTTAATTGTGATAAACATACTCGTTCTAATATTTCGAAAATTATTGAAGGAAGAGCAATGATGTATATTAACGAATTTTCTACTTTTCAATTTTTTTTAGCGAAAAGTTTGGGCGGTCGGAAATGTATTAAATGTGTGAAAAATATGTTTGAGAATTAGCGGAAAGCTGCAAGTGAATTAATATGTCTCTTCTTATGTTCAGGTTAATTTTGTCTCTTAATTTGATTAATTTGAAGTTCTTCTCATCCATGTATTAACGTCAGTTGTTAAACTGTGTAGATAGGATGCAACAAACTTTACAACAGTAGCCTTCGGTTTATTGCAATGTGAAAGTAAACATCGACATGGATTTAAGTGATATACAGGGTACACTGAATAAAGGATCATGAGCTGTTCTTTCAAGAAATTAATAAAGATATCTGTTTAATTTTTGCTGCGATTAAATTGGACTAGGAAGCTGATGTTTTAGTGTGAGATACATTTTTTTCACTCGACTTTTAGGAGGGAGAAGGAGGACCCCGATAGAATTTTTTAAAATGGAAGGTGGCATTAATTGTTTGATATACTAATAGGTTCTCATCAAACTTAATACCAGTTACTTTTAATCATTTCTTTTTTCTTTCTTTATCCTGCATAGTTTTAGAATTATGGTAACAAATCAAAATCGATTCTACGAATTTAGGGATTTAGAAATGATTCACGGAACAGTTATTCAGTTTTTTCAAATTAATATCAGCTTCCATTTAAGAAGATCTATCTAATCGTTTTTTCTCTTTAAAAGTCACCTAAAAAAATGTGCAGCACACTAAAAGATCCATTTAATTACAGCGAAATACCGTTTAATCGCAGCAATATAAAACCGATATCTTTATTAGTAGTGTATTTATAAGAAATTTAAGGGTGCAAAATTGCACAGAAATGCACGTAATATGAAAAAATATATACAAAATATCCAAATTAACAGGGCTTTATATAATAGCCGATAGGTCAAATAAATTTTCTAATAAAGTTCTTTTTTCTTTATTCTATTCCGAAAAATATGAATTTGCATAGAAATCCGCAATTCACTTATCACGTGTCAAAGTTTTCACATTTTATGTTTGATATTAGGTCGCAGCACATGAAATGTTTTGTATAAATAATTTATTAGCGAAATTCTACTTTTTCATTATTCTATTCCCAAAAATATTTGAATTCGTTTCATTAGTTTTTGACGAAATAGTTTGCAACATCTCATTTGAATCACCGTGTACATTTACTCAATTACACTTTGTAATACAATAAACACAATATGCTACATTACTTGGGTTACGATAAGCATAGTAAATACAAAATAGTAATTCCGAGAAAAGATAACATTTAAATTCGATGAATGATGGAACGCTGATGTAACCTCCTTATATATGTAAAATATACAATAAATAAATATAAAATATACGATATAACCTATTCTACGTCAAAATCGTTAATACTGCGAATCGAAACGATTATGTAATGAACAAAATTTGTTTTCGAATGATAATCTTCCATTTGTTATTCAATGAAATTATTTTACTGCTATATCATGCTTGAACTTTGAAGAAAGTAAAGTCAGTAACATAACGTAATGTGGTTACCTGAAGTTTTTTTTATTACTTTAACATAAATGATACACCGCAAACGGATGATTCATCGAATGTTTTAATAAAGTAAGAGATTGGCGTGGCAATGGTTAGAAGTAAATCAGCAAAAAAAAATTGTCTTGTGAGAAATGTGTTTATATTCGATCATTCATTGTTCTATGTTTGCATTGACCCGTGTATGAAAATTCAACTGATATAACGGATAAAAACAGATTTGAGTGTTGGTTTAAGTAACTGATGAATTAATTATCAGAAGCAATGTTTTGATTAATATAAATTAACCTTTTCGAAAATTTATCATTTGATTTAGAGAAAATTGCATAATAATAATAATAATTCAAGATCATTTTCGTGACAGTTTCTATCAGAAAAATCCAAAGTAACATTTCATTATCGATAATATTCTTTTACCATATTTATGAATGTTCAGCTTTACCTTTTATAAAGTACAAAAATCTTGCGAAATAAGAAACTACGGTATTCACATTCTTTTGCAGTAAAAAATAAAAATCAATGAAATTGCTTTAGAGATTTTGAAATATATTATTATACGTTATATATTATATTAATTTATATAAAATTAAATAAAAATTATAAATAAATATCTACGATATTTAAATATGTCTGATTTAACAAGATGTTTTATTTATGTTTAATTTATGTTAAATTGATCAAATTTACAAAATATTTCTACGCATGTTGTCCAAATAAGATTTGCACCATATCGAAATCTAAGTTACAGTAATGTTTAGTATTCGATACGTGTAATTTACTACCTCCGTCCGAAAGGAGAGGCTGTAAAATCTCTCACAACATGTGTACTATGAAACTGGACACGGAATTGCGTTATAATCTTGACAGTTTGTACATTGGCCTTATCGCTAGTGTTACCGCATGGATATCGCTGATTTTTACATTCGCAATCCTTTAAGTTTATTCTAGTTTCGAAACAGTTTTGATAATCCTCACTAGCTTTTTTCATTTGATAAGCTTTGATTTACTTTGATATATTGAATGTCATGACTTTCATATATAGCTATATCGTCGAATAATTATCATTTTTTAAAATTCAATTTATTTTCTTTCTATTTTAGTTACACACATTTTCATTTTCTTTTTAATAAACTTTTTAAGAATGAATTTAATATTCGAAGAAGAATCGTTTTATTTCGTGTAATGAATAATACTGAAAGATTGAAAGCTTTTCAATCGTAAAATACCATTTAATTAGAAAGCACGATTTTGAAAAACAAAATTTATAAAATTTTACTGATATGATAGGTATCTTATTTATAATAGTGATTTTATAAATAAAATATTATATATAAGATATTATATTTATATATAATTATAATTTATAATTTACACATAAGATATTATAGATAAAATTAATAGTGATAGATGTAAGAATAAATTATGCAGTTATACGAGAAACATCTTCGAAGAATTTACGGTTTTTTTCGAATTATAAGTAAATAAATTAGCGTACGGAAACTATTTGTGACGAATTGACTTGCGATGATCTGTATCAATAAGCAAAGCTACAAACAGCACCGTGTTCAGCTATGTATGACATAATCGAGAAAGAAAGAAAATTCACTCATATTCACAAGCACAGTATTCCGAAAACGATAATCACGTTTGTTCAAAGACAATCGTATTAAATTATACAAATGATGGTGTCTAAAAAGAAGTATCTATTTTGAAAAGTATTGCTATAATATATTATATTATATCATATATTATATATATCACATCATTTGCATAATTTTTCACCTATAAAATTTAACGAATCGACATCGTGGAGTATCAGTAGGAGCTAAAAGTGATCAAGCAACTCCGTTCACTTCATTGCAGAAATTAACCACTGATACTAATTATCTTTGAAATATTGCGACATGTAAATGCAGCTGCATTTAGAATACACAAATTACTTACTTGTCTGATCCTTTCTTCTTCTAACAATTCATTCACGCAAGTTCTATATAACGTTTAATCATTTCATTGTTTAAACATCGTCCGATTGTTGTTGTCTTACTAAATCAAAATTTCATTATGACAACATTAAAATATCTTTCATTTGCATTAACATAACGAATTGTGTGTAACAGATCATTTGTATCACAAATATACAAAACTTTTATAACAAAAATAAAAGAACGAAAGTACTTGTTCACGTTCTATGAACACTTGTGGAACATTTTCGTGCCTCACCTATTTCGTGAATTTCCTTGACTTGTTTTCCTTCGTGCAACCGGTTTCGAAGTGTTGCATGAATTTCCTGTGACTATTTTTAAAGTGTCCCGCGCTATGAAATGCTCGCCCACATGTTTGTTCTGTTGTTCTAACATACTACACGCACACACACGTGCAACGCGACAGTTTGTTCGTACGATCGGTGAAATATCAATCGGTCACGTTCACTACTTTCCCGTCAGTATTCATTCCTCTTGATACGATGCTGCACGTAGGAATACTTTGCTGTACGCTCGCTATACTCCTTACGAGGTCCACGGTGAAATGCTTGGTGGAACCCGCGGCAGATAAAAGTGGAAAACGGAATAAGCTAAAGTCTTCGCGCGTATAATCGTTTGCCTTCGTATAAATTATCGCGTTGGTGTACGTACTCACATACGACGTGTTTATACATACATTCATATACATACAGTTGCGGATGAAAGTTTTCGAACAACAGCCTTTTTTCTTTTTTTTTTTCGCGTTTGATTCGATTTTATATGACCCACTTAGAAGTCAAAGTGATTAATTGCTTAAAACAAATTATTTCATTTGTTAAAAGTTAAGCAGGAATTATGCACTTTGGTATTGAAATTCGGAAATATTGCAAAATTGGAGTTGATCACTTTGACTTCTGAGTCTTTTTTAGAGTTTTGAAAGAAACAGTAATTATGTCGTATAAAGGATTTATAGCCCTAAGCTCACTTAGATCAGCTTATAGAATCCTCATTTTGATTCTGATTGCTGATCAGAGAGGGACAAAAATTTTCGAAATGTTTTTTTCTTCTTTCTTTTTTTACCTATTTTATGCGTATGATATTTTTTTTATAACTCTATGACAAAGTGTCTATTGCTAAACAGTATACAACGTTTTTTCCTTAGTTTTGTCTGTTTGACAGGAAAATCCCGGGACACCCTGTATACATATGTATCGCGTATACAGTCGCGGACAAAAGTTTCCGGACGACAGAACTTTTTGTGTTTCTTTTAATTCTACATATTTCCTCTGAAGTTATGTAAAAAAAAAGTGTAATTACATATGTGCAATAGAGATTTCAACTATCTACAAGAATATGCACTAAAGCAAGTTTCTAAAAAATACATTTGCTATATTATATTTAACTTATACATATTTGAGCAAAATATAGAACGACGAAAGTTTTCCAACGAGTTAAATAAAAGGCTTTAATATTTTATCACATATCCCTTAAGCTAGGATAGATATAAAAATATTAGATATAGATATAAAATTTTATTCCGTAACATATTCTCTTGACATACGGTTAATTAATTTTCTCAGATATGATTCTGAAAAAAAAAACAGTTGCAGTATCGGTGTATTTCTGCAAATAAATAAATTATCCTTTTCGCGAAGCCTTACTACCAAAGATTCTAATTTTACTGCCAATCCGTTTACAAGCCATTTTACAAAAGCGTTGCGGATTTATTTCTGTACTCGTTTAGTTACAATCAACTTCATTATAAACTATAAAATAAATAACAATAGATTCTTAGTTGAATTACTTTGAATCGTACGGAAATTTTCGCGAGCGCCATATTTTTTTCAAATGCAGCGATTACATTGAAAATCGTTTATGCTGTTCGTCTTTACAAAATTCAATAAAATATAAAAAATTTTATCTACAGGCAAAACTAAGAAAAAAATATAATGTATGACAATAAATGTTTTGTCATAGAAATAGGTTAGATCAGATTAGTTTTAAACAAATATCGTAAGCATGAAATGAGTAAAAACAAAAACATTTTGAAAACCTTTTTCTCTCTTGAAAAACATTTCGAAAATTTGTTTTCTTTGTTATCAGAAATTAGAATAAAAATGGGGATTCTAAGGGTGATATGATGGTGTAGGGTCATACATATGTCCTTTATATAACATGATGAGGACACCTATATCTTATTTAATCCTTTTGCTACGGCAGATTTCAGTAGAAAGGTAGATGTTCAATTTTCATTCGTAAAATTTGTTAAATTGTCTTCGAAAGATTAATAATTTTCAAATTTATAAAAATGTAAACTTTGTTTCGTTTAATTAAAATGCAATAATTATTTCAGGGGAATAAGCGACAACAGAAAGTACGAGTCAAATTTTCAAAACGCCTATAGGCGGCAACAGTAGTCAAAGGGTTAGCTTGCTACAGTCTTTTTAATCTTCTAAGACTCTGTTCCTTCAGGAATGGTCGAACGAGGCGATCAGTATGAAAATATTTTAAAATAAGGAATTAAAAATATTAAATAAGTGAAATAATAAAAATAAATGAAACTAAACTGTATAGATAAAACTGAACAGACAAAAATAAGTATAAGCATTTGTTATTGTACTAATTATTACTGACACGGAATTGTTATGTACTGGACGAGAAAAAACTGATTTACACTGAAAAAATAATATAATTGACTTCTGTGAAGGAAAGTATGTTGTTATATGTATTTATACAACTTTGTAGCGAAAAAGTTTATTTTAAACGTTGCCAAATTTATATAACAATTTTTTCTTTCTATTGTCTCTAGATTCAAGTTCTGGCAGTTCGTCGGGGAAAACCCGGGACTCCTTGTATATGTCTATTATTGGCTGCAAGTTCATTATAACGATGTATAATCTTGAGAGTGAAGTCACAGAATTGAAATCATTGCCACTGGATAATTAATGTATATGTAATGCTAAAATATTTAGTATGTTAATATCATCGCAGTCGCTGATGTTGGTAGTACGTCGTTTTAGGTATATTTTGAGGTTAACAGACGATAAAACTACATTCTTGTGATTTTAACAATTTGTATACTATCTATTTGAAATTTTCTAAAAATTGATTTCTTTTTCCTTTTTTGCATGTTTTCGTAGATTGGTATTTTGAGAATATTTTAATCCACAGTTGATGTCAAAATTCGTAAAATTGAGAAAATTTGAGAGTTTTCCAGAATCAGAGGCAAAGTTTTAAACGCCTTTTTTCAAAATTACTTTTTTTTTTACTATAATGGCGTGATAATTTGGACAACGTTCAAGTAATTGACTTCAAATTTTGCATGTGAGTTCTTAATAAGATTCTGCTCTCAGAGCTTTTTAGATTCGTTTCCTCATTTTTGACTTATAAAGAAAAGAAGGAACGGATTTTTCATGAAAAACTGACCCTTTTTTTCTCACCAGTATTTTATAAAATTTCGAATGATACCTTCGTTAACCATGTGTAACTCGATTTTTCTACGTTCGTGAGAAGAAAAATGATGGTTGACTAGGGATGAAATAATTATTAATCATTAACTAAAATTATTAATTAGGACGTAGTTTACTAGTAATAATGTATTAGTGTAAAAGTATGATGTAATGACACAACAATAAACAATATCAATCTCGTAAAATACTGTAATTTTCAAGACACATGACGCTGTAGAGGGTTAAAAGAATTGTACATAAGAAAAATGATTAAAATAGTTACGAAAACATAGAAGATAAAATTGTTAACTTTAACGAGAGGAGGAAGAATTAACGATTGTTATTAAAAAATTGGCCGATAACAATGCAGTAGTGCAGAAAATATAATACAATAATGGTAAACAAAATGAGACTCATAAAATACAGATAGATGTTGCGTAACTTCCAAATCATGTGGTGTTAGAAGATTAACAGGAATTTTCCATCATGTTTAACAAGAAACACATTCATTTTTTCTTTTTTTTTTATTGCAAGTGTAATATATGACCATTAGGACGTCTACCGATGACCCGTATCACGATTACAGTACATAACTTTTAAACAAATTATATTTTTTAAGTCAAACTTTTTTATTTTACTTGTTCAACGCGCTTCTTGAATACGGTTAGAAAAACAAAATTCCACCAGACAGTGATAGAAAAATCGCAAAAGTTTTTAAGCGTTCAAGCCACATATAACACTTTACGCAATATGTTAATTCGAAATGAAGCAAACGAAACATATAATATGAAACGAGTTAACGGTTAAAAAAAGAAAGATACTGCTGCAAATTCAGCAGAAATACTGAATGCAAAGGCAACTGCTGTTTTAATGTTATCATATCGCAGAGAAGAAATAATATTTCATTTTACGTCTACTTATTAATTTAATTTTTCTTAAAGTTGCGTATACGCAACGGTAAAACGATCCAACTAGAAAACTGTTATGATTCATCGTAAATGTTCTAAGAAATATATGAGAATAATGTAACCATAAAAATTATTCGATTTTGTAACACACTCTTCGCTCTGCTTTTTCAACGTAATTTTACTACACTGAAAATAGTAAGTTCGAGTAATATTCAGAATATGATGAAACAAATAGCAAGAATAGAAATATAATCGGAACCTCGATACCTCGAAAACTTCTATAAGATGAAAATTTTCTTTATTTCCTTCCACTCCGCTGTAAAAACCTCTACAACTCGAAATAAAACTTCCGTTAACTTGAACTATTTGTCGCACGTTTGATATATATTTTACCTCCATAACTTGAACTCAGAAAAACTCCGACTTATACAAGTCGAAATTTACTTCTACATATCAGTCAATCAATTCAATAATATTAACGATTCTGCGATCGTCAATTGATTCTTTATAGAAATTTCTTAGAAATATACAGTGCATGCGTTTTGATCACAAACGCAGTTTGCTTCTTATTCTTTTTCCGGATTATATGTAACAAAATGATTTCTAAACGTTATTAATTTACAGTACACTAAAAGGCACAAATTACAAATTTTTTTTAATAATAGAAAATAGTCTTTCGAGCATAAAATTTATCTTATAATTATGTTTATGTATATTAGTATATGTATAGTACAGAAGTTGTACATTTGGTTATAGGAATATAATAAACAATTGACCTTTAAAACTTGAATTTATCTTTCCTTACGCCTTCTCAAGTCGAAACTGTCGCACGAAGTCTTTATAAGTCGAATTTTCATTTGTTGGACCTCTCTTACTCGGAAACTCGATAAATCGGAACTTTCTATAACTCGAGGACTTTTTTCCTTCCCTTGAGGTTCGAGTTATCGAGGTTCCACTGTATAACTGTAGGAGCTAAGGAAAAACGTTAGGGACCAAGCGGAAATCGAAACCGTGACCTCCGGACCAATATGTCGTGTCTCTACGTCTCTTTATTTCCTCGTTTTAGTGTGTTCTATATAACGAAAAAAATATTGATGTGAAATACTATACATTCTCTAATAAGATTGTGAGAATAGTTTCTGTTGGTGAAGAAATTTTGTACGAAAAAATAGTTGCCTATATGTTGCGTATACGCTACGTTGGGTAGAAATGGGTTCAGTTTCATTTTGGATTTTCTACTTCGTAATTAAGATTTAAAGTATATTTCAAATTACACTTTACTGAGAGTGAACTATTTTAACTAATGATTAATACAACTGAGTTGAACTATTTTATACGCTTCATCAGACATTTCTTTTTACTCCGTTTGAATCAAAGAAAGAAAACATTTTCGGCAGTACTGTCAATATTTAACCCTTTGCCTTATCGTGCATATTACAGTTACGATGTGACAAAAGAAGAATCGTATTTTTAATCAACTTGTATTTCAGATGTAAATTCAGTTTTGTAACGCGTCTAGTTTATCGAGTTCCGATTTGAGCGCAAAATCGTAACGCGTGCTTCTACTCGACTTCTTGACAGCGAAACGCCGCTATCCGCCTGGCATGCGAGCAAAGGTGGACGTTTGTCTCGGTACGCTTGGGTCGGGATAATTGAGATTCGTCTGCCAAGGTTTGTCGAAGTCAAAAGGTAGACAAGGAAGAGAGTCAGACTTGAGAGAGGCACTGGTGTCAGGATGGCAAGGATCATTCTGCCGAGATTTATCGTAGTTAGCGGTGAAGTCTTAGGATTTCACTTTTTCACAGGCTTCATATTTCAGATTTCAGGATTTCACAGGCTTTTTTATACCTAAACGTACATCTACGTTCGCCCAATCAATGTCGAGACAAGAGTTTTATGACTCTCCATACCTGCCTCGTCGCGCTTATATCCTCGAGTCGCACGAAAAAGTATATTTTGTCGGTTATTTATAAACTAGGTGTGCTACAGTTTCAATTTAAGTACAATGATTGCAAAATACAAATTGTATACAATGTTATGAATTTTGCTTTATTTGATACTGTATTAACACGTTGAATATCAGGGGGGTTATCGGTGACCGGCACTAACAATTAACAAATTGTAAGTTTGTTCGTAGCTTCGCGGATTCACCGATGACCGGCAAAGCCGAGATTATTGGAAACATATAATTTCAGTAAATTTCAATATTTAAAAATTTTGCAATATCACCATCGTTACTACAACGATGTGAAGCAACTAACGCAACACAGAACGTATAAAAGTAGCTTTATTTATACAGACTATTCCCGGATTAAACGATCAAACTGCAACAATATGTTTTATGAGTAAAAATAAGAAAAAAATGTTATATAAACATAGGTCTGCAAACGCTTTATTATCACACTTTATTACATTGAAAATAAGTTTATGTTTCCATTTCAAAATGCCGTTCCCCGTTACGAATGTGAGCTTGATATCTTAGGGAAACTGAATTTATCGCTTTCTAAATTTCATCTTTATCTTGCTTTAGTTCAGTGAATGCACTATTAATCCTTTCTATTAGTTCTTGCCGTAAATTGACGTTTGAACAATACATAATCGCTTTCACTGTTCTCCACAGATCAAAATCTAACAGTGTAAGATCTGACGATCTCGGGGGCCAAGCAAAGTGTCCCCCTCGACCAATCCATCTTTCATGAAAATGTTCTTCCAACTATTCTCTAACAGGTCTCGCGTAATGTGCTGGACAGCCATGTATTATAATTGGAACCACATGCATTGACGATAAAGGAGCGGAATTTCTTTTAAAAGATCTGGTAAAATGTTATTCAAAAAATTTCAAAACCAAGATGCAGTCAGTCTTTCTGGTAAAACGTAAGGTCCTAACAACATATCATTATAAATTCCTCTCACACACATTTTATATGAAATTGTACTACGTTCTGACGTTTCGAAACTAATACTAATTCGTTCACTTATCATAGCAGCATAGATATTTACACAATTCGATCTCTGCGTTATCGCGTTCGACTATTTCAAATAGTAAACATTACTAGAAGGAGCAGCTTTCATAGATACCGTCGCCTTATTCTGATGCATCAACAACGAACTTGCTATTGGTTTTAAATTTCATATTTTTATTATAACTTTTTTATAAAGCATTTGCGGACCTATGTTTATATAACATTTTTTTCTTATTTTTACTCATAGAACATACTGGTGCAGTTTGATCGTTTAATTCTTTGACTGCCACGCCGAAATCACATGTTTCGCTCAGGACGCCACGTTTTATTATTTAAAGCATATAATAGCTTTTAAATTTTTTATCGATGTTCTAATAAAAATTTTTAATTGTTCAATAGGGCACTTTTTATTTCAAAGTATCTTCTATTTATCGGTTATATTCAAAATGCAATAACTGTCAATTTTCATTCAATTTTTATAACTGTAAAAAGTTCAAGCGCTCCGGTCACCAATGACCACCGCGGTGTCACAGGAGAAACCGTGGCCGGTCATATATGACCAACGTGGCAGTCAAAGTGTTAATCTGGGAACACCCTGTATGTACAACATGTATGCTTAAATATTATGCGTGCATATTGCGACGTGTCGTATTAAAACACTCGAAACAAAGAAAAAGTGAACCAGTACAGTTTTCACAATATGTCAAAAATTAATATATCATGTAAAGGTATAATAGATGTTATGGGATTGTTGGATACACTCGATAAGTATGAACAAGTGAAATAATTAACGACTGCGATAACTAACTCACTCGACAAAAATGAACAAGAAAAATAACGGCTGAGATAACGAGTTATTGCGAAGAAATTAAAAAAATCGTACAAAAACAAAAAAATGCATTTGAGCGCTGCAGGGGTCACCGGTGACCCACGGTAAGTTAAATCCGTTACACGTGATTATACGTTTTAATTTATTTGTTGCAAATAATATTTCAACGTAATATGTAACGCATAATAAGAAATTCTTGTTGGCGCTACGAGTAAGCCATATAAAATTAGCGTGACATTCAATGTGTTACAGCAATGTATACTTGTAGCAATGGAAACGTCGTAAAAGAAGTACTTAATACAGTAGAGTCTCATTTGATTTGAATTAATAGGAAGACACTGATAATGGAATTCTCAGTTAAGTATCCTACAATTTAACGAAATTGAAAAAATGTTTTTATTCATGCAGCGTCGCTACGGCACTGCCGAGTCAGTGTAGGCGAGCGATGGCCGCATGACAGCAAAATACCAAGTTGTCGACGCACATTTTCTCCACTTGTTCGAATTCAAAACCATTCTGATATATTTTCTGGAATGGTTTCTTCTTAAGAAATGTCTACAGAATCCTATACTGTGCAGCACATTTGCGCTAGATAAAGAACTTTTTGCATAAATACAAAAGTATTGCGTAGAAGGTACGCACATCGGCTCTTTTTGAAATTGTGATGACCATTTATAATCATTCAAAATAACAAAATTTAATAACCATATATTCAAGACATGCTCCTCTATCTTTTAAGATTAAATTAAACTTTCTAGCGTTTTGAGTTTTCACATAATACTTCATTTTTGCCCAAAAACATGTGTTTTTACAAAAACCAATATTTTTCAAATACTGCGGGTGATAGAGCAACTTTGCATCCGGATTCGTGTTTGGGACGAAAAACTTAAGAATCATTCAATGGATACTGCAGATTGTTCCGAAGTTTCAAATTTAAAACAATCATTTTATAATATGAAATTTCATTTATTTAAATAAAAATTAGGATTAATTGACACTTTTTTTTAATATTTCTGGATCCCATATGTTTTTTAGCTTCTAGCTCACATAATCTTTTCAACATATTATTTATTTATTTGTATATTATATAGGTATAAACCTAATGTATATATATATACATATGTACATATATACATAAGTAAGAATTGAAAAAAAATATGAAAAATGAAGACAGTCACAACGACATAATATTGAATAAAAAATGCGATTATAAAGAATTTATAATAAAACGTTATCTATGTATATAGTACTTAGTGCCCTGTGTAAACATTTTTTGCAAAATTAGGATTGCTTCAGATTTGACATTCTTTTGCTATTAACATGTTCGAAAGTTCTTTCTTGTAAGTAAAGCAAGTGTAAAAGAAAAAGTATCAATAGTTAATTATAGTGAACTGAGCAGTGTAAATAAATAAATAATGATTTTCCTTTTAGTTTTTGTATCAATATCTAATTACTTTATTTATTTCAATTAATTGTCTTTAATTGATTTGAAAGTGTTCAAACAGGAGTCCTATTAAAATGATAAAAATGAAAGATTTGAAAAGACTAATTTAAATCACTGAAATTCACGAAAATGCATTTTTGAACAATTTTTTCCGTCAAAAATATGAAAAAGTATTTTTGTATTATTCTTTAATGAATCTCATATTTTCTACTGCATAGTTTTTTCAGTATTGATGATTTACGAAATTAACAAAACGAGATTGTTTTAATCTTTCAACTGAAGAAGACGAGTTAACTTGTCATTGTTTCATAAATACTTTACAGAATAGTTAATTTATTTAGAAATTAATCATTCTAATTGTACTTCACTATACTTTACCTATATTAAATATAAGATCTGGCAGATTCACATTTGCAAAAATCAAAATTAATCAATTGGCTGTGACTTATTTTTCAGTTTTCATTACGAATTAGAGTAATTCATTTTTTCTACGAGAAGTGTATCTATTGTACAATAGTTAACAGGTTAAGCGATTTTTAAAATACCTTTAATTCTTTCTTATTGTGTACTACAAAATTTGTTAAAGCTTCAAATGAATTAAATTTAACAGAACGGTTTCGAGAACTTACTTTCTTTGAACGACTTCGAGCACACGTGATGTCACCGTTAGTTGTTTGTCGAGAGAAATACATTCGAATAGTGGACAATTAAGCGATGCACAGAGCTGCCAGTTTTTCAAGCTTGTTGTCTTGCCCCTTCTTTAGTAACGGAACGTAACCAATATTAACCTCGGTATTAATTGATGAAAATATGAAAGTGTACCGTCTTATGGCATAAGATCGTTATTCCATTGAGAAGCGTCTTATGACTAACGAGCTGGATAGGGTCAACTGAGGCGAATTGGATCACCTTTGTTTCATAGTAAAATAATAATAAGCAGACATTGAAAAGCTAACTTTTATCATAAATTTATATTCATTTGGGTTGAACGTTAATAATAAAAAATAAAGACAAATTTGAAGATCTTTCTTCTGCAAACAAAAAACGAAAAAGTGAGAAATATCCGATTCGCCCCAGATTTTGGAATCGATAACTAGATTTACATAAATGTTGGATATAACAAGATTTTTGGAATAGACGTGAGAAAATATAATTCAATGACAATGAAGTCAACTGATACTTCCTACTTTTTTGTAAAATTGTGCAAGGTACATTATACATATTTGCAGCTTGACATATAGATTGAATCAGATTGAACTATTATCATAGCTTCTTTCATTTTTTCTGGACATTACGATCTTTGATTCTATGTACAGTGGGTTGAATTAATATTCGCTTACCGTGGTATCTGAGAAATTTTTGCCATATATCTTTATTGTTTGTGGAATTAATCAACTCGTTCTTTTTCAATAAGTCCGAACACTTATTTTAAAGGGTAGGAACATCACTTTTATTTATATAATTGTTACATAATTTTATTTTATATAATTTTTATTTATATAATTGTTAATCAATGTTAAATGAAATAATGTTTAATGTTGACGTAGCGAAAATATTCGGACATTCCATACGTTTTGTCTCCTTAAGCCGAATACGTTACTCGGTGGTAATGTTTGTAAATATAAAATGTAAGCACTGTCTCGTAGAGACAGTTTCATTTCAGACTTTGTTCATATCACATGTATTAGTTGTGAAAATGCCGTGTAGAGGTAAAAAAACGGTATTTAATACACGTCAACTAGTTATTTATAATTGCGAAAACGGGAAATCATATAGAGAAATCGGTAAATCATTAAATTTGAGTAAAAGAACTGTTATAAACATTATACTAAGATATAATAAGGAGGATAGAATTGAATGTATTCATCAGACGAGACACCCAAAGTTACTTGATACTCGCAAAAAATATAATATTACTAGAAAAGTGAAAAGAGACCCTACTTTAAGTGCCCCAAGATTGACGACAGAATTGTTTGAGGAGACCGGAAAGAAAGTTCATTCCGATACAGTTCATCGAATGCTTCATGAAAGTGGATACCATGACAGAATTCCCCGAAAAAAGTCATGTATTAACAATGTTAATCGAGAGAAAAGATTACTGTTCGCTAAAGAATACTTTTCTAAAGAAGAAACATGGTGGAAAGATGTCATTTTTGCAGATGAAAGCAAGTACAATATTTTTGAGCCCGATGGACACAAACTTATATGGTGTAAAGTCAACGAAGAGCTTCATAGTAAAAATTTCAGACCAACTGTAAAATACGGTGGAGGAAGTGTAATGGTTTGGGGTTGCATTTCGACTGCTGGAATGGGCGAATTAGTTTTTATTGATGGTATTTTGGATAAAAATAAAACAAAATTTCATAAAAAGTGCCATTAATATGAACATTCACCACAGTTTCAAATTTTATCAAGATAATGATCCCAAATGCAAATCACGTATAGTTCAAGAATATTTACTTTATAATTGCCCAAAAGTATTGCAACCTCCTCCACAGTCACCGGATCGAAATCCGATCGAAAATTTGTGGGATTACTTAGATCGTCGAATCAGAATATCAACGGTAAAGTTGAAAGAAAAATTAAAACTATGATTAATCGAAAAATTGTCACGTATTCCGCTAGAATACTTAAAATGATTTCAAGTATGCCTAAATGATTGAATGATGTAATTAAACAAAACGGTAATTCAACACAGTACTAAAATCGATATCTTTTTGTTAAAGTATATGTACATTATTAATGAAAAAATCGTAATTACTGAAGTATTCGAATATTTTTGCGACGTCAAAATTAATCATTGTTTTGTTTAACATTGATTAACGAGAAAAGTATACAAATTATATAAATCAAAATTATGTTCCTGTTCTTTCAAATAAGTATTCTGACTTATTAAAAAACAACGAATTCATTAATTCCACAAACAATAAATATATATGGCAAAAATTTCTCAAGTACTACGGTGTCTGAATATTAATACGGCTTAATGTACGTACGTGGTTTTCTTTATGTACGCGCGAGTCATCTCCATATAAATAGTTATCATATGCATATTTAGAAAAGCACTTAAACCAAGAAAAGATGATCCAATTAACCCAAAATGACGTGATCCGATTAAACATAATTTTTATGCAAATTCATATTTTGGAAAATATAGTAGGAAAAACTAGAACTTCGGTAAAAAATTATTTTACTTATCATTTACTATAAAAAGCATTACAATTTTGATATTTTGTATGTGTGTCATATTGTGTGCATTCTGTGAAATTTTATACCTTTAAATTTCCTATTGTTGCATCGCAATGCAAATGTGACGAATTTTCGAGATGGCGGATTATCATTATAAAATTAGTTAGTCACATTTAACTGTCAGACTGAGGTAGTGAATCTATACCCCCCCGTAGAGAGACCGAGAGCGAAATATTAGTATATTGCTAAATAAGCCTGAGGATCTCCCGGATCCCAAAAATTTAATGTAATTTTTAACAACTCCTTCCCTTGGAAAGACCGATAGCCTACTCTCAAACGTAGACAAATTAGAGAAGGTATATTCACCCCACACAGTAAGTTAACCATTAGCAAAATAACCTAGCCTACAAAAGCTAAAACAGGAGGATTCTAAAGGAATTGTTACAAAGATTTTATAAACAGACGTTCATTAGAGTCATTTATAGTCCCTTAATCAAGTATCTTAGTCTAGTTATTCTTCGTTAGCAAATAAATTATTCTTATACTACTTTTACCATGTAAAACATATAAATTTATTTATAATTCCGTATCATTCGGTAAAATCTATAGAGATTTTTTCGAAAGTCCTTGAAATTAATTCACACTCCTAATAATTACGAACTCGTTTTCCAACAAACGAACGAAACTAAAAATTAAACATTATTACCCGCGAAATGTAGCATGATCTTGTTAAAAAAAGAAATGAAAAAAGGAAAAGATGGGAATCTGTAACGAATTTAACACGTTAAGCACCACACTGGTTTCTACGGACAGATGCTATTGCGTTGACCAATAAGTGATGTAATTTTTTCGCAGTAGGTGGTACTCTTTTGTTTTTCAGTAACATAATAGTGTTTCTAACCTCCTAAGTGTAATCGTATGCTAATTGTTGACAATTTAGAAAGTTAGGCAAAAAAAAAACAAATATCCTATTTGGACTGAATTTGTTTAGGTTAATCTTATTGTAAAAGTAAGTGACGAAAAGACCTATAATCGTTCAATTATACCTTTTTATTTCCGAAAAGGGTAAAACGTTACACAAACGACAGAAAAGATTTGTAATTTGCATGATGACAGTGCTGCAAATTTGAAAATGGTGTAAAGATGGTTTATGAAGTTTTCTAATGGAGATTTCACTATGAGCGATGAGAAATGAGCTGGTAGACTTGTTCAGGTTAATAATGTCCAAACATCAGCTCTAATTGAAATTCATCCATGGTACATAACCAGAGAAATTGCTGACATGTTAAAATTTTGAAATCTAGCTTAGAAAATCACACGTATCATCTTAGAATAGTTTTTATTCTATTTGTATGAAAGAAATTTAATCAATAGAATTTCGGTTTGTGATTCACTACTGAAACGTTACGAAAACGAGCCATTTTTAAAGCGGATTGTCACCGTTGATGAAAAATGGGCTACCTATAATAATGTACGACAGAAACATCCTCGGTTTATTCACTAAAAGGATTATACTGTGTGTATGTTAGAATTGAAAGGGAGTAGTGTACTATGAGTTTTTGTCACAAATTCTACGATATATTATCAATTGGATTGACTGAAAGAAAGCACTGTTGTATCTTTGGTGAGATGAAAAAAGTATTCTGTTCTATGAAATTTCATCCGGTCAAACCATCACTGTTATTATTGTCAGCAGTTAATCAACCTGAGTGATAAATTAAAGAAAAAATGACCGATATGTTTAAAAAAAGGTCTAAAGTCATTTTGCAATATGACAATCCGAGGCCGCATGTTGCAAAAAACACGTTGGAGATGATTTCAGAGTTTTCCCTCAACCAGTCTATTCACCAGGTGCAGCACCATCATATTGTCACCTCTTTAGATTGACAAAATATGGATTTGGAGGGTTATCATTTAAGAAAGTTGAAGAAGTGGGTAGATTGATACTTTAATTAAAAATCCCCGGAATTTTACCGCTGTGGTATTCAGTTTCTCAAAGAGAAGTGGGAGAAGATTATAGAACCTGATGGAAATAATTTCAAATGAAAAAAGAAAAATTCTAAACTAAATACTGTAATGAAAATCATTCAGAAAATCTTGCAGAACTTTTGAGATCATCAATCAAGTACAACGGTATTTTCGTCTCGTCGGGAATGAGAAAAGCCGGTGAACGAATCCAAGGTATTAACAGGAACCCTACTGCCTTGGCGAAAACTGATCTGGAGGGAAGTATTGGATTTTTAAGTGGAGACCTCCTGGGCTCAGTCGGGTGATTCCGAGCAGACTAATCCAATATTCCTAAATGGATTTCGAAGTTGATGTTGCATCGTGAACGCAAGAAATATAACGTGTATACCGTTTCATCGAGGTGATATCTGTTTAGAGTGTATCAGAGCCGGTGCCGTGTCGACAAATATTTAAAAAAAGAACAAGAAAAGAGATCATCATAAAAAAAAAGTAAGATTAACATAGTCGAAAATAATCGTATTTCGACCTGAAACTTCCTTGAACGAATCTATTTAGGTTCTAATCGAGGTTCGTTACGCAACTATGTTTTACGGTCGCACGTATATCATTCGTGATGTTTATTTAACGCGGGTTACCTATTTTGTTACATTACTGATTACCTTCACGGCTTGTTCGCCTCGCCACGTAACATAGTGTTTCGAATTTTTTCGTCATGCTTGTGACGTTTCGTGCTGTTCCTTTTCACGGATTACAAGTAACAGATTTCGATAGTGAAGAAAGATTGTGAAAATTGTGTGGTACTTACTGTGGACTGTAACGACTGAACGATTACGTGAGGAAAAGAGAAAGAGAGAGAGAGAGAGAGACAGAGAGAGAGAGAGAAAGAAAGAGAAAAAGAAAATAAAAAATAGTGGAGATCGAAGCGTAGATTGACACCCAAAACTGCGACATCCGTCTGCCAACGAATCTGAAGCCTTCGGAAGCACTCTGGCGAACAAATTGTGTACCTCTTATTGGCTGGAGATAATAAAGACATGGCGGTATCGAATATAAATTTCTCGATGTTTGTGTGACCTTAGTAATTTCAAAGGAGATTTCAGTTAATTTACGACCGATCCTTGTGGATGCTAGAACGTTTTCATCGTTTCTATGTAACTATCAACGCAAAGTCTGCTGATATCTTTTATTTATTCGTACATGCACGTTATCGTGTGAGAAAGACAGCCGAAAAGCCGAGGTTTCACTTATATGTGGATAAAAATCAAATTGTTATAATAAATTTCGTGATAAGAGAGATTTTGTTCGAATGTTGATCGTCGAAAAATAACGCCTGGTTGAATTGTTAATATTGATGAAAAGTTGTGTGGTGAAAAGTTGTTCGAGAAAATGTTTTATAGACGAAACAGCAGTGTACTCTATGGCACGATTATTTATGATCAGCGATAGCATTATTGTGAACATATGTTGCTCGTTTTATTAAAAATATTCGAATCCTGAGCTTAAGGTGTAACGATCAATTCTTGAGCTATTTAACTGAATAGCGTATGTAACACTTTTAAGAAGATCGTTCTTTAATGGAACAATGAAGGTCACTAACGACGTTTAATCTCAGATGTATCTGTGCATATTCTTATGGTTATCAGTACAGGTTATTTTTAAATGTTAGTAATTCTTTACGATGATAAAAATGTAGATTTTAACGTTGTTTTTTGAAAAACTGAGAATGATATACAAAAATTTTCTTTTAGTAGTTTCAGTGAATTCTTTTTTTTAATGTTTTTGATGATTGATCGAAAGAAGAGTTATAAATAATAAAGTTCGTTAATTAGCAATAGTGAAATAATATTAGATTGTTAGCTCTAGATACATTAGAGGGTCAAAATAACTTCTATGATATTTTATTGTACTGATTACTCATTTTTGGAATATCTTATTTTCTGAAATTTTTCGTTACTTTTATTGTAGTACATAAACGATTAATTTTATACATTCCTTTCTCTTTCTTTCTTTTCTTGTGTAATATTTGCATGTTATAAAATAGATTAACTCTATTATATTATAAAGCCTCTTTTTTTTAAACTATGTAGTAAGAAACTTTTCAACAGACTAGTTTAACAATTTTGTAAATAAGTAGATCTGAAATAACAAATGGTATTATATTGCTACATTATTTTTCATTTGTGATGAAATTTTTAGCATGCACATAATTAATATAAATCTAAAAAACGTGTTTTTTAAATTTTCATTACGGGCTCAGATTTAAAAGATTGTAAAAAGAGATCTTTATTATTCTCTTCGCAATTCCGATCAGTTGCAATTTAAAAAAAATATTTTTATACATCATCTAGTAAACTAATCCTTCTAACTTCTTAAAAAACTCACGTGGTTTGATGCTATTTTAAAATATTATGCTGTTTTAAAGAGTATCCAAATATTAATGAGAGTGACTGTACTTCGTATAGAATGTCGTTTCTTCACACTTAGTTGTCTTTTACACTTCGTATGTAGTGATGATACTGATACCATATGGATACTATCGAAACCATTTTACAAATTTCGATGTGTTATTGATACATATTGAAAACGTAAGTATCAAAGAGAATCAATACTTCTTCGATATTTATACAAGGCGGGTCACATAACTTGTCTACCTCGAACAACTTTATGAAGCATGTGTTCTACAAAAAAGTATTTTAGACAGAAATTGTACAGTATCAACGGGAATATATAATGCTGAAATGATTTACAGATTTTGCACGTCAAATTAACTCTTTTCCAGGTCTTATTCACTTTTTTGCAGATCAAATTCACCCTTTTACAGATCAAATTCACCTTCTTTGTATACGCATGAAGTTACGTAATTATTAGAAATAAAATTCGATATTTGATTGTATAATATTTAATAATAAATGTGATTATTAATATTGTCGGTAAACATTTTTCTTTCTTTTCCCTGCAATCTTTATTATTTATTACTGTTATCTTCGTTGTAAATTTTTTGTTAGCAATATTACAGTAAAATTTATTTACTTGAGCCACTTGTACAAAGTTTTTGTTGAATTTTAAAGAAACATTTTATTGATCTTAGAAACCCCATGAGAATGCATAAGACTTGTATAAAGAAATCTGAAGTATATACATAATCTTATTTGTATACAATATACGTCAGAAACCACGTTTTATAAAATTAAACGAGTAACAAATATTGTATTATATTTGTATTATATCGGTAAAGTTTAATATTTATATACAAATATATAAAAATGTTAAAGAAATATTATAATACTGTAAGTACTCTACAAACATTTCAATTTCTTAGTAAGCAACAGCAAGAAAAATCATTGTTATTGTATTAGTGGTAAACATAAAAGAAAGTTAAATAATATAAATAAATTATAAAGGCAATTCATAGTAAAATAATTATTTCGCTAATATTACTACCTGTGTTTCCTTTTCAAATTTCTTTCCTAATCGATCGAATAATTATTTCACTCTTACTATAATCCGCTAATAATGTCTTCTCACATTCCAATGAAAGTTATTTTCACACGTGGAATAAAGGAACAAACTATTACCCTGTTAAGTATAATTAATTTAATTACTAAATACGCGATTGCAGTATCAAACTGTATGTCATCGACCCGTACAAATATAAGAATGGCAGATAAGTACTTCAGTCAAATGGACGATTTTCTTCATGTTGACCTGCATTTCTTAGCAATGGCGAGCTCGAGGTGTAATCAGCAAAATTGCTAAATTGTTGTTCATAGATCATTTACGTATCTATTATACTGACCAACATAAATTTTGATTTGTAACTTGATTTGTGATTCTTAGAGAATTTCTCGCCTTAAACACGAATCCGGAAGTCGAATTGTTCTGTCACTCTCAGTTTTCAAAGAATAGGAATTTCTGTAAAAACGTATGATTTTGGTCAAAAATGAGTTATTATTGATTAATCCCTTTATTCATTAAAATTTAAAAAGAAACACATCAAGAAATAAAGGGAAAATGAATTAACCTTTTAACTGGCGATAACGAGATAACTCGTCATTGTTTCAATAATACATAGAATGCAGTAGTTTATTTATGTAAAGATTATTCAATTTTAATTATGTTGTTATGTTTGTATTGGATATAAAATACACCGTGTTTACACTTCTGATAACTAAAATAAGTAAACTACTTACCATCTTTATTGATTTTTAATTATGAACTGCAGAAATTCAAGTTTCGTTTGAGAGGTGAATTCAGTTAGCAGGTTAATGACTAAAGTATTTCGATATTTATTGAATATTTTTTCAAAATTTATTTCACAGTTGCATTTAAATATGACATAAAAATTGATATGTAAATAAAAAGATTTTCAAAATATTCTTATTTATTAGAAATAATACTAGAATTATTTCATTACTTTTCATATTCATTTGTTAATTCCCACATTTTATGCTTCTAGCATAAAGGGAACGATATATCATTGTTCGGTACTAAAAGGGTTAATATTTTTTCAACTTGTTTGAGTTAAAAACCGTATCAACATTTTTCCTGGATTGTCTTCTCTTTAGAAATATCTATAGAATCCGACACTGTACAGCAAATTTATGTCAAATATACAACTTTTCGTAAAAACTACGCACATTGGTATTTTTTTTTTTAAATTTTAATGCTCACAAATAATAACTGTGGACACTGTTATATTCAAGAACTTTTCTTTTATCTTTTCGGATTAATTATTTGATTGTTTTAATGTTCTTTATTTTCCAAGTAATACCTCATTTTTACCCAAAATCAGAACGTTTTTGCAAAAATTCGCATTTCTTGAAAAATAAAGGTTATAGAGCAATTCTGCTTCTGGATTTGTATTCAGAGGGAGGAACTTTAATAGAGAATCACTCAGTGGGATATTGCAAAACAGAAAATAACTTTGTTTTTATTGAACAGTGTTATCGTTAACTAAGTAGCTTAGAAACTAAAGTGAGTAACTCCGTGAAATAATATTTACCGAATTAATTTTACTTATAAAAAAGAATTAATCACGAATTATGTGTTTTGATATTGAAATTTGAAAACATTGGAAAAGTGGAGTTAATCATTTTGACTTCTGAGAGGCTGAATTAACGAGAATAATCAGAGTATGTTAGGCTAGCAATTAAATTCGTGATCTTCACATCTCTTCAACATTACAATAGAAAAAAGAAAATTACAATAGAAAACAGAAAATAATAATTTTCAATAATGTGGGCATTATTCGAATCAATATCTGACAGTTGTTTGATTCCTCGGCGATAGAATTCGGACTGTTTTCAAGCAAAATACTTGAAAAGGCATGTTATAATTTCGCTGACTTTGACGAAATATTTTTATATTATTATTTTATATTATCACTTGGAACAGTATCAGAGCTATGTCGTGGGTAAATTAGGCGTTCTCAGATTAGTTACCCGATTTTTCGTTGCATTCGACGTGCAATTATGACAACGTGCCTTGTCTTGTTATGAGATAATCCCGTTTCGTAGGAGTTGCAGTGAATTTTTTCATAATTTTGTCTCAACACAGTCAAGCTTGGACCAGCAGAGTTCCGTATTATTATTATTGGTAATTTTCGACCTTTTTCCAAGAATAAGTTTATCACAATAAAAAGAAAAAAAACGAAGTTACAAAATTCAAGTAACGTCGTAAATTTAGTTGTCGATCTAACATTAAATTGCCGAAATTGCCGAAGTTCAAGAAAGGGTTTAATTTGACGATCGAATTGTTGCGTGTTATATGTACATTCGACAAGCAAGAAGTAGTGGCTCCCATTATCCGATTATACGATTTACTTTACAATCATATATACGATACATGGAAGCAGCGTATGATGAAAGAGAGGCGAGCAGAGAGAGATCCAAGTGGATAATGATCCTAGTGGATACGTACCTAGTTGGTTTAGCAGTTATTCAGCGAACAGAGTGTCATCGCGACAGACGAATTAACTCTTACTCCGTGAACGTGGGTCAATTTTAAAGGTATTGACTTCTGGAAAACTTGAAAGTAACAGATATTCGTTCCTCTCCCTTTTCAAGAAGAAGCTCTTGGGTAGCGAAATCTTATTTAGAATGTTTAATACGTCTACAACGGCATGTACCATCGGTGGTATAAATATGGATATTTCATCGGGTGTCTTGTATCACCGGTGGTTCAAACTGAGCTAATCAGTATACAGGGCGTTTCATAAATGCATGTCAATACTTCAGCGGGTAAATCTACATACTAAGATAAGTAAAAAATTTCATACGGACATACACTGCCGTTCATAAGTATTAGGTATTGGAAAAATTTCATGAGGATTTATAGTAGAAAGTTTAAGTAATCTGAACTTTCTTGAAACACAATTCTACTTAACAAAGAAACTACCACTTATTTTTATAATCTTTTCTCAATATTCCATAAGTTGATACATTTCAGTAATATGAAAGTTTTGAGTTTCGCAAAAAATAAATTAACTGCTGTGCTGATCTTGGTATCGTTTTTAAAGTATTTATTTGCAAAACTGTTTGACATTGATAAAAATAAATGATAGGTTACAGGGAGATAAGCCTGACATACAAGGAAGATGTAGAAAAACTACTCATTCAATATCCTTTATTTTTTGACAAGTCAGAGAAGTAATATATGGCCATGCATTGTCGTAAAGAAGACGTACACCTCTCGCGTTAACTAACGTTAGTTGAATATTTAGTTTAGAATGGGCTTCAGTGACCATTTAAATAGATAAAATCTTTCAGTGAAACCAATCTTGTATATGTATCAGATATTGTAAGAAATTGATCTAAGTTTATCGCTGATAAAAAAAACCGCACGAACATTTTCCGGTATTTAATATTAGAACACTCATTATGGTTGAGCAGAAACTATTTTCTCACCAAAGTTAGTGTCATATATTAGTAAAGATATACGTAAGCAGTTGTACTTCGAGATTCTAGAATGAATAACTTTTTTTAGGATAATTTTGTAGTGCCTTTTATGTATCAGATAATTTTATATTAAATTTGTAACGACAATAAGACTTGCTTCACATTCATTAAGTAGATTTTAGTAGACGTTTGTAGAATTCAGAAGATTTTAGTAAAATTTAATGAACGTCGGAAAACTTAAATCGAGATCGGTAGGCTTTAAGAGATTTCAACAGATATTAGTAGAATACAGTAGATTCGATTAGAATTCGGCAAATCTCATTAGATCTTAGTATATTTCAACAAATATCAATACGATTCTCTAAATCTCAGTGGATTTTATTATGTTTCACATTTAGGTGTCCTAATACAATACTTATGAATGGGAGTGTATATCCAATATATCTTAGTTTTCGAATTATGACTGATTAAACTGAATGTTCGAGTAGACCATTTTCTATTAAACTTTTGGGGCTATTTAAAAACTATTGTATATGCAAATAAATAATGTGCACGATCAACAACAAAGGTTACAAAATGAATTTCAGGCTTGTATATGTAATTCTGAAACAGCTATCTTGAACTACTGATTGTGTTAAATAGTAATTCCGACACGATTGTTTGAATCTATTGTGTGATCTAGCGACTATTTGATCGCCTGAACTTTTCCTTTAATACAATTTAATTCGCGTACTTTAGATCTATTTCGTCACGACGCTATCTCAGACTTTATAATTTTCCCTTTCTCGTTTCTGAATAGTGTTACTAATAATGTTCTGATAATAATGCTCGTCGCACACTCAATTTTTATAGTTTATGTCCTCGGCCACACTCCTAAAGGGTCAAATCATTGATACTATGCGGAGGTTGAGTCATTGGATGAGAGACCGAAACTTCCAATAAAAATGAGGACCTTGGTCAATACCAAAGATTTTTTCTTTTTTTAAACAGATGTCTCCTTTTTACATTTTAAATGGTTCAGCATACTTCATAATACAGCACTGTATTTAATTAAAGACTGCCTTTAATGTTTATAAAGACTCAGCTAAATTACGGAATTAGTAACAATGCAGATAAGTTCGATTTTAGATTATTTGAATTTCATAAATGAGAGATTTGAATTAAATAATTGGTTCAAGAAAACGGAAGATTAGAATAACAGCAAAAAGTGAAACGGATTTCCGATAGTGTTCAGATACATGCTACAAATTCTGAGGAAAGACGAGGAAGAATAAAGTTCCGAAGCAATGAAAAAAACTACTGAGTCACAAGTAGTTGGGAATTGTAACAAAATCATTGGATTTTTAGAATTTTAATCGACACCATAGATGAAACATAAGCAATTATGCTAAAAGAAAACTATGAAAAATTCAATTTCAGCACAAAAGCTTCGAGTTCAAAGGATTAACACTACATCCCTCTCACTTTTTATAAATTTAACGTTATTGAATATTTTTTTTTATACATAGCAAAATTCAGATTTGGTAAATTCTTCCTCTTGTGAATGTCACTCTCGAAAGTAACTGGTCGTTGTAATGTTAAAAACTTTAATTCATTAAAAGACACGTCGGATATGAATGATCCACGATTTCATTTTAAAGATATCTACCAAATATACGTTTATTACGGAGTTTTCTATAGAAAAAGTAACATTTTCAATGTGCTTCTCGCCGTACGCTGTCCAGTCAGGATTTTGTGTCAGAATTTTTCCATGTATTATTATAATAAAGATACCTACCAAATATACGTTTACTACAGAGTTTCCTATAGAAAGGATAACATTTTCATTTGCTTCTCGCCGTATGCTATCCACTCAGGATTTTGTGTCAGAATTTTTCCACGTATTATTATAATCAACGCTTTGAGGATAAGATATTATTCTTGACAATTTTTCCTTTGGGTCACTAGCGCAATACGATTGTATGCAACACAGACGGTAAATAGAGTCCTTATAACTGGATATCGGTGGACACACACTAAGTACGGAAAATGTAAGACGATCGGCAGGAACGTGTAAATTTTAACGACGTTAGTACTGACTTGTTACTGTTTGCTTCTTTAGTCGCGGAATGCTTATTATTAGTAGCGTGCTTACACAGTTGTATGTTCTTTGTGTGATTAAAGACCCTATGTAGAGGCGAATCGATTCATTTGGTATTAGACGAGTGTAAAAGTTCTATCGTTTCTTGTATTATATCTACTGACAGCTTTCTTTTTGTATTAAGTAATTATGACAAGTAGATAGCATGTTTAAATGATAAACGTTAAGTTGCAATAGTTACAATATTATATACTAATGAGTACATGCACGGTGATAAAATTCTCAAAACGGAATTATAGTAATTTTACGATATGACTAGACGTGTATTAAAAAATATATAATTCCATTAAAAGAAAAAAAAACGTGATGACCTCAAAATGTTCTTGACCTTTTCATATACATAATATTTAATTATGCGAAAAAGTATGGCCCTTAGGATATTTCAGGTTTTTTTAACAATATTTTTCCTGTATTAACAATATTTTCGATAACATCGAATTATCTCGCTTTATGTCTCTCATTTTATATACATATTGGGTTGTCGAGTAAGTCTTAAACCTTTCTGAAGTCATGTGTTGTGTCACGTGATTTTCAATTGTTTCTTAACTAATTGTATATAAGTGTTTGATGTTATTAAGAAGCTTACATTTTGAACATTTGTTTACTGTAATAATAAAAGATTTTTATATGAAAAATTGTAAATTATTCAAGTTTCTATATGGATACGAATAAGGAGCATTTGCGACATAAACTGCTCTTTTTATTTCAAGAAAGGTAAAATAGCTACGCAGGCTCATGAAAAAATTTATCGCGTTTATGGACAAGATGCTCTATCGATATCCACTGTAAAATTCTGGTTCTGTCGCTTTAAAGATGGGAAGTTCGATATCTATGATGCTTCTCGGTCTGGCCGACCTATCAAGGTTAATACAGATCTTATTGCCATTAAAATTGAAGAGGACAGGCACAGTTCCTAAGGAGCTAAATATTTATCATTCGACAGTGATAGATCATTTAAATAAGCTAGGAAGGAAAAAGAAGCTTGATATCTGGATGCCCCATGAATTGACTGAAAAGAATTTACTGGATCGAATTTCCATTTGCGATTCCCTCCTACATCGTAACAAAATTCACCCATTCCTCAAGTGTTTGATAACAGGTGATGAAAAGTAGATCGTATATAACAATATTTGCCGTAAACGATCGTGATCGAAAGAAAAGGAACTTTCACAAACGGTTGCAAAAGATGGGTTGGAACCTAAAAAAATAATGTTGTGTGTCTACTGTGTTGTGTGTTGGATTATAAAGGAATCGTTTATTACGAGCTGCTTCCACCTGGCAAAACGATCGATTCAAATCTTTATTGTTCGTAGTTAACACGATTAAAATGTGCAATTAAAGAACAGAGATTAGAATTAGTGAATAGAAAAGGTATTGTTTTTCACTATGACAATACCAGGCCGTATACATCTTTAACAACTCGATAAGTATTGTCGGACTTTGGATGGGAAGTCTTAATGCATCCACCTTATAGTCCGGATATAGCTCCATCAGACTATTATTTTTTTCAGTCTTTACAAAACTTTTTAAATGGTTTACATTTGCGTTCAACAGAGGACTGCAAAAATCATGTGGAGGAAGTTTTTGCTCAAAAACATCAGAAATTCTACACGGATGAAATAATGGCACTACCCGATAGATGGCAGAAGATAATTGAACAAAATGATGCATATTTGGTTTAATTGTAATATCGCAAAGTGTTGAAATAAAGTCTATAATTCATATCTAAAAAAGGTATAAGACTTATCCGACAACCCAATATTTATTAATTTATTTATAAATTAAAATAAATAAATATTTGTTAATTAATAAATAATTGATAAATATATACATCTTTATTAAATTATACGGATAGATTTCCATAACAAATTCATAACGACCCACGAACAAATAATTCCAAGTGTTTACTGTGAAAAAAGCTTAGGTTGTTCTAGAGATACATAGTTGGATTTTAAATGCGTGTGCAAAAAATTTATATAATTAGGTCGAATGTACATCTGAAAAGCTATTACACGTTTACATAATAGCGAGTCTAATCTGCTCTATTAGCGATTATATCTCGCCAACATTTCAGCATGCTTTCGATCAATTTTTTCAACGCGACAAAACAAATAACGACATACACATTTCTCAAATATAGTGTAAGTAGAGTTTTTAACAATGAAATGAATTCGATATAAAATACATTTTACATTGAATTTGCATCGAGGGAATGAGACGTTTACTTCAAGTACTATGAAATATCTAATATTCATTTCATTTATTTAATCCACTTACATTAATTTCGAATTACTACGTAATGCAAAAGCATATTCCTTTAAACAACGTTTCATTGTTATTGTGCTCACATTTATTATTATTATTTAACTTTTCTTTATCGAATAAAACTGTCGTTTACCTATGTAACAAAAGTGTGGAAACTTAAGGGAAGAAAAGCTGAAGAAATCGCTTTCTCGTACCAAGTTGCGGTAGTTCGTTTGAATCTGCTTTTGGAACATCATCAGCACCCTTCGTCATTTTCTACCACAGTACATACCTCATTTCCTAACAAACTCTATAAGATTATACAGCAATGTGATTGCACTTACAAAACTCATGTTTGGTGCTTTTTTAGTAAGAAACACGGGAAGAAAACCGGTTGAAATCGTTTAGCATGCACAGCACTCATCTCGAAAGGATCCGTATTTTTCAGTGACACAAACGATACTAAGAGGCCTTAGGTAAACATATACTAGAGAAGACTGTATAAGCTTAGATAACCGCAATCTCCCCCGCATTCGGTATCAATTTCCGCAGATATCATGGCAACGCGCTTATGTGACAGAGACCATATGTCGTGTTTGTGAACCGCGAAAAAGTTTTGCGCCCCTTTTCTTTGATCGATATAATCGTGAATTATATTAAATGTTGCACATTTGCAAGTTCAACAATTATCAAGTGAGAATTCTGATGATAAAAGAATTGTGTTAAATTTCTTAATTGGACTGTAAGTCACACTTACGTGGAAAAGTGATGGTGTATCTGTGAATAATGAATAATTAAATAATTCGGAGAATGGCGAACTTACCTTTGTGTAATTTCGTGGAAAAAAACATTACCGAATGGAGAAGTTAATAAATTTTCTGTGAAAGAAAGAAAAACAAACAGATGTTTGTATGTTATTTAAGAGTACGTGTATGGTTTACACTTTAATTCGTACCTTAACGTTTTCACAAGTCTACCTGATGTAAGATTTATACAAAAACCGACTTTGGAGGAACCGGTTTTCAAATTTCAGTGTTAAAAAGAAACTGGTTAAATCGCGTTTCAAATGTTCATAAAACAAACAAAATATAATTAAAACAGAAAAAAAGTATTTATACTTATTTTAAAACTTTTTAGTTTATTTATTGTTTATGGAATAATGAAAATATAACAAAATGAAACATACTCCATGTAAAAATAAATAAAAAAGTTTATAATCCTGTGAAAAATGTAAATTATAAATCTTTGTTTCAATTAGTATTTTTCCTCAGAAAATATGACTTCAAAAAGCATAAAAGGTCCACTGAGCGATTATTTAATCTTTTTCTTATTTTCGATATAGTACTCTGATATAGAAAATACTCTCTCACTGGTTATTGAAATTGGTTTCATAAATTTTCATTATTTAAAGTTAAATAACCAATCTAAAGGTTCATTGATTGGTTACCTCAAATACTGAAAAATCGGCCTTCATTGTCTTCGGATTTGATATTATTTTTTTCAGGTTCCTCGAAAACCTATAAATTGAATTTTCCATGGTTTTTAGTACATTGCGATTCTGCCCGAGGCAATTTCAAGTTAAAACGTTAATGTTTTCAATTAAATAATTAATTAACTTTTACATATTAGTCTAGTATCCAAAATTGGTTCTTTAAATTTAAAAATCGCCTTTCGAATTTTACTAATTGTAATAATCAAAACGGTTTTCATCGACAAGTTGTTCGTATGAATGTACTTACATTGTATACATTGTACATTGAATTCGTCCCAATGTTGCTACTACGTGAAAAAAGTGATACGGTGTCGTTAAAAAGGAAAAAATGAAAATATCTCCAATTTTTCATGCAAAATATAGCATTTTCATAATATTTTTAATTCTTTTTACTTTTGTAATTTCTGGTTTATTCGAACACGAATGATTTCTTGTTCCAAGCATCTTTTTCCGTTACATCTTTTTACGTTACAAGAGCTGTTTGAAAAATTATGGAGACTGTTATGCTGAACACCTCGTATTCTGTATACAGCTTATTGTTTGCTTGTAGAAGTTCAAAATTATCTGAAGAATATAATCTGCGATATCCTTAAGTGTTTATGAACACTTCGGAAAAGGTCCTTCACTGAACAGAGATAAACATGGAGCTAAGAAGCTTGAGTGATTCCCAAAGCAGATTACCAGAAATTGTTGGTTTGATCATGTTTAGAGTTGTATCGATGCCGAAAGGAAAATACTTTGAATATAATGAACGATCTTTACAAAATACTTTCTGTGCTTGAATGAGTATATTGACAATCCCGCTATTTATCAAATCAACCGTGTACATACAGCAACTCCAAAAGCAACGACACCTATTATTACTAGATTGCTAATTTTTATGCAATTTCATATTTTTGAGAATATAATAGAAAAGGTAGAACTTCAGTAGAAAATTATTTTATCTAGCAGATGTTATAAAAATTACTATAATTTAAATATTTTGTATTTTTTTTTATATTATGTCCATTCTGTGCAATTCAGAACTTTTGAAGTTTCTATAAATGCATAAAAATCTGCAATCTAATTGTTATCAATATCTTCGTGCAATCCGTAACGTTTAAAACTTGAATAAACTTCCCTAGAAGATTCTAAAAGTGTTGTACACATTTTATCACCCGGAATCCAACAATATATAAAAAAAAGTTATATAGAAAAATTACTTAAAAAAATAAGAATAATAAAATTATTTATGGAACAACAGAATTATTAAATATACAAATTGATAAGATGAGATGGTGTTTAATCTTATTAGTCTGTCTAATAATCTAATTCAGTGTTAAAAAATCCTTATCTGTACATAGATTTTTGAGGATGCCTAGGCAAAAACGATCTATGGACATTGAAGCCACGCCTCTGCGATCAAATGTCCTATGGTGGGGTGTATTTTGAATGTAGAGATCATTGTCTCGATAAATAAGCGTATGAGACAAAAATTTCGAAAAGCGTGTGCAATGGAAAGTGTGTCAGCAAAGCACAAAGACTAAAAATACAGATCACGACAATCTCTTTATTAAAGAATTAACAAACCAATCAAAGTTACAAGAAAGAATCAAGAAAAAATGATGGAAGGATATGGCTAAATAATAGTTAGCGATTGAACTGTCAAAGAATGATATGTTGCATCTAGTCACGTTCCCAGTAGCATGTTTACTTATTACTCTATATACAAAAGTAAATTGTAAAGAAAGTGTAATGAAGAAGGATAAGATTTTATAATGAAACGATAAAAAAAAATCAACGAAGCATCTTACTGAAATAAAATAAGATAATAACGAATATAAGTTTTGTTTTCGGCCGATGTCAATCTCGTATTATTAAAAACGATGAACTTTTTGAGACCGAGTATTATTTGTTTCTTGCATAAACAGAGTAAATGCAAATATTACTGATATGGTTCTGTATTAAATTGCAGTAACCAAGAGTCTGCTACTGTTCCTTTCATTCCGTATTGTTAGCATAACTGGGTTGCAGATTTTATGTATTTATAGACAATCTAAAGGGACAAAATTGCACAGAATGCACACGATGTGAAAAAATATACGAAATATCTAAATTTTAGTGCTTTTTATAATATCTGCTAGATGAAATAATTTTCCACTGAAGTTCTACTTTTTTTTTTTACTATATTCAGAAAAATAAAAATTTGCATAAAAATTCGTAGGCTAATCATAATTTTTTAATAAAGTTTTAAAAAACCTATGGAAATTGTTTATTAGGATTTATTCGTTCGTAAAAGCCTAAAAATTGTCGAAGCGAGAGATTAGGCGACATGGCCTGCAAATTGGTTTGTAACACCGAATTTCGAGGACCCTCCCATCTGGCCACCAGAAGCGCCAGACCTATCGACCGACCAGAAGAGTCATAATTCTACTCGCAATATAACAAATAGCTTAAATAACAATTTCCCTACTCTCTCGACAAGTCAGTCACCCCCAGAACACCGAAAAATACCAATCAACACACTTCGATCACTTCTACTACACATTTAGACAACGAATAGAAAGACACAAAAAGTTTATAAAACAGCATGCACAGGCACTTCCGAGATTAGATTTAACATCAAATTCGACATTAGATTAGCATTAGATTCGAGATTACATTCAGCAGTACACATTCTAAGCTTTCGACACACATCAGTAGTTGTAATTATAATTGTTGAAATATTTCTAAGTAAAATATATATATCGTTGTTCAACACTGTGTGTGATACATGATTCAAGTTATACAGTCCACTATAGATATCGCAACCTTCGAAAGGCTTCACCGTATTTTACAAAGAATTAATTCGAAGCGGAAAATACTCGTCGTCGCTGTGACGCGATAACAGGATTTTATTAGAATTAAATCTTTTTTTCATTTTATATGTCGATTTTTATCTTTTTCATTTTATTTAGTACGTTTTGAAAGGTAAGTGACATGGGTGCACGATATATTATACATGGGTCAACTTATAGTGACATTTTTATTATGAATATATAACTTCTATTTCATTATTCTCCTTATCTCTAAAACAAGTAGTTTATGTTTCGTCCTTTTTTTAATAAGGAGAGTTATTTTATTATAAAAATAAATTCTTCGTTTAAAGAAACTGTTTCTTTGTTTTGCTCATTTACAATTAGAATTATAAGGTATATTTCTAAACTAATTACATCTATACCAAAAAAAGAACTCGTTTATATTGAAGAAAGTATGAGCGACACCACAAAAGAGAAAATCACTGTCGTTCATAAGGAATCGATTCGATAGGGAATGCGTTAAAATGTAATAAAATGGAAAAAAAGGAAATCGATGTTTTTTCAATCTCATAAGGAAATCTTCAAATGATTCACGTAATGATGCTATTGATTTCGATATCGATATAATTTATAATGAACAGCGTCAATATGAAACAATAAATTCGATCCAATAAAAAGGAAAAGAAAAATACATATACGTATATACACGCTGAGAGACTTCGTTTCTCTTACCAAGAAGCTTACTTCCGAACGGAAGAAGCCCCCCGAATTTTGAGGCTGCGGCCGCACGATAAATCTCCTTCGCTCACTTACACCGGCTATGCAGCCCAGTTTGTTACAATGCTAGATGATGGTGTTTTGTTCCGTAAGAGTACACCACAATGAAGTGTAACCCAAGCTGGTCCTATAGATGGAGAACGTCTTACATGTGGGATCAAATTACGCGTGCATACGTGCAGGATTTTTGATTCACCCCCATCCAGTTCTCAAGAGTTTCTCGAGAAGAAATTTGATTTAGCTAGAAATTTGATTACCTAAGTACGTCAACGCGATAAAAACGATAGAGGAAGAGCAAGAAAGTGAGAGAAGTGATTCCTTATGACAAAATAAGTTTGTTTTTATTCGAGACTTAGTGTTAGTATTTGTAGCTGTTTTACAAAAATTCTCGAGATTGGTAGAATTTGCATATGGTCTGCTGACTTTAATAATGAACGAAGGACCTAACTCAATGTACAAATTGGGAATTCCTAGAGAAAGTTGGTTGATCGCGTGACTACTGAACTATTCTTAGGTGTTCTCTTGTTGACTGTTACTTATATTCTCACGCGTTGTCTTAAGCCTCGTACTTGTCTGAGATGCGTCGAGGTAAGTTGACGTTGATTGACTAATATTTTACAATATCCATTATTAATTAGCCTGCCTAATTTGCTCGCCAACGCTTTCCAATGCGCCCTTAGCGCGCTTCAGCCTGGAAAAATGGGAGATGATTACGAGGAGTGGATAAATGTTTATAACAATCAGGGAAATTTTTTCATCGATTCGCGGATTAATTCATTAGTTAGCGGACCGTTACATACAAATGTATTCTTCGGAAACCCAAAGCTTATGGGATATTCTTAAGCTATTGAGTGCGAGAGACACGAGTTGCTAAAACCTCTAATAAAGCAATTCTGTTGGCCCTCGTTAGAATGTACTTTAAAGCGTGCAAATAACCAATGAAAAGCCTAAACTGAAAAACAGCCTTTCTATGCGATCGTGCCTTAAACCGTTACTAAAAGATCTTAACACTTAGTTTTTGAGAAAATCGAATTTGAAGACCCATTGTGTGTTTAATTATAGTCAAAATATGGATCATCAACATGTATCAGTGTGTCTTCAGAACCCTTGACGAAGTTAGTTGCAATACTGGCGAAACGTTGGGAAAACATCATTGGAGTGTATTCTTCTAGCATTTGTTGGTCAATCGAACATTGATCAAATATAATTGACAGTGATAAAATTCCTTGTGTGCATTAGAAATTTTGGAGTGTTAGAAAATCAAATATCAATTTACAAACCAAAGGGACACCAGCGTGAAAGAGAAGTGTTTATATTGAATACGTAAGATGTCATCAATAGAGAGCGAGGGATCACCTAATGGTATCCGAAATATTTCTACAACCATCATTAGTGTGTAAAAAGGAGAAGAAGATAAGTGTTTACTCCAAGAAAAGTTATAATTTAAATGTTCCACCCCTAAAATTTCTTATGTATAAACTACAGTTCAATAATTAAAATGATAACAAATACAATTTTCAATCTTTTTATATTATTTCGCACATCGGATCAGTATGACCCGAGGAATACAAACACATACGTGTTTATACAAACACAAACTCTTTACAAAATTACAATGATCGGGGGAAAAATGATTCATTTTGGAATTTTATAGTAGAAAAAGTATAAATGAAAACATTTAAATATCTATTTCTATTTAAAATGATTGCACAAATGTTAAAATCTTAATAGTGCTACTGATCATGTTGCACCAAACATTGAGTTTGCTGTAAGTCGTTGAACTTGCCTTGGCAATCGCTTTTATAGAATATAAAAAGAATTGTAGCCATTAATCTAAAGAAATTTATAATAGAAAATAAGTACATGTTTGAAAAATCTATTCAAGCCATCGTATTGTATACAAGAAACGATAAAACTTTGTCCTTATAAATAAACTATTAACGAGAAAATCTCTGAAAACTAACAGTATGAACATTTTGTATATTTTTGTTCTCGTATGATACTAACTTTGACGATGTAATGTAATTTAAATCATGTAATATTTTCTGTACATACAAACATAATATGTGTCCTAATACTTATGAACGGCAGTGTAAATAATCAACAGATTTTTCTTAAACTTTGAAATACTTTATGCTTACAGAATATACAATATTAAAGAAGTAAACGTAAAATTTAAATAAATTAAATATGATAAAGAAGTATTTAAAAATACTGTATTTATATAAATGTATGTAATTCTCGTTACGGGTCACAGTGACCTGAGGACAGCAGGGTTGAGATTAATGAATAACATTAACACGTATGTTTATATTTCTTTGGATTCCTTACCTAACCAGGTTTTTGTATACCGACGGAATAGTCTGTTTATCTGTTTTTATAGTTTTAAAGCAAAAAAACCTAATACCTCTGAAACTAATGGTTTTTAGACTCGTGTTTATTAACACTATGCCGTTCGGTGACACCACGTTGGTGTCGCATGCAAAGCTATCGAAGAAATGCTGGAGACACCACGTTGGTGTCGCATGTGTCACGTGGATAATTTAGTTGAAATAAATTAAACTATCTCAAAAGGTGGTTCGAGACTTTACGACGTATGGTAAAGTTCGCTTAACCTTGTGGGAGATATTCGGAATAAGTGTGGATGTTCTTTATTGGGAAAACTATTCAATAATGCCGGTTCTACAATATTTCGGTATATATATATATATCTTTGGATTTTAACGGGAGGGGGTTGAGCCCTTGACCATGGGTCAGGGTTTAGCCTTGGTCATGGTGTGGACTTATGTGAGGTGTCCTTATCGGGTGTGTCACACATGCAAAGCTATCGAAGAAATGTTGGAGACACCACGTTGGTGTCACGTAGAAATATTTCTATTGTAATAAAAAAACTTACATCTATTTATACAGATCCTCGAAATTTCATGTTAATCGGGTGACAGGATCAAGTAAGAGTTATTAAAATTTTCATGCCCTAATACGGTATATTGTAATTACAATATGAAGAACGATCATGCGAAAAAGGTTGGTAACAGATAGTAGAATCTACGCGAGACATACCGGCGGCAGACGAAAGATTTTCTATCACACGTGCGGACGTCAAAGTCCCTTTTTGCTTTTCTGATGAATATTACACGCATCTGAAGTTTCGGCAACAACTTTTGTAAACCTCCTGTATTTATTAAGTGTAGAGATTCATTTTGTCTGTCTTTTGGATGCAATCAAAATTTTGTTTGAGAAGAATGAAAATAGATCGATTGTCATTATAATTTCCATTACTGTTGATGATGTTTTGACATTTTTCTAATATCTTGTAAATACCTTCGCGAATATTTCGATTTATATGGCTCTACTAATTACGTGAATCCAATAGGAAAGAATTTAATTCAGAGAACAGAAAACAAACAGTTTAGATGGTCTCATTATTTTATTCATTTTTGTCACAGTCTCAACCGAGTGAATAATTCTGCGACTTACTTTACGTACAAATGTATCATTTTTTTATTGGTACACTCTTCTTTTCAATTATTTTATTTATGTGTTTAGTGAAAATCTAAAAAATAAGGATAATTATGAAAATATATTATTTATACTCATTTTCGGAGCTGTTTAAGACGAATTTTGACGCCATTTTTCTAGTCTAATTTTTCTAATTTTTGTCTAAGCTTTTAAATTTGCTAATTTTTTTAATTTTCAGGGCGAATAGCATTCATTTCAGTTATTAGGAGGTAAAATACTACAACTTCCAACTGTTAGTTTTTAAAACTAAGTCATTTATTAAGCTTCCTCTATAAGACTAAAACGTGCAAAGATCGAGATTGGAGGAAAATGATTTGTGTGCACATACATGAAAACCAAACCATTTCTTGTTTGGAGATGCAAGTGTGAGGATTGATATAACTTCGGTATAAAAAATGCTATTCGTGGTTTCTATCACGAGTTTGCATTGATTGTTGAGAGGGTAGAGCTGGTGTTTTCAGAGACTTATGTTTTTTTTTTTTTTTAAGAAGGATATAATTCATAACACAGTCTCTTGAGTTCCACGAACTATAACTGATCGTTATGTTTTGGACTATAAATTACGTATATTTGAAAGGGTCTGAGAATTTGAAAGGAAACAATAGTGAAACTTTGTAGATACCTTAAAAGAGAAAGTTCTCATGTATTAAAAACAGTTTGAACCTGTAGAATTGCAAGGAGTATTGAACAAAAACTCTGATCAATCCACTTCTAGTAGTCCACTTCTAGAGTATTGAATGTTGACTGAACAACAGTCACAAACTTTTAGATGCCATTATTCTCTGAATAAATGTTTTTGTAGCCAAAAAGTACTTCAGAATTAATTCACACTCCTAACATAAAATAATATAGAACAATTTTATCATAAATACTTAACATGTTTCAATTTGTTGAATTTGAAGAATTGTAATGATGAAAATTGAAAAATCTTAGACTCTAGGAAATTAACTTGTGCTCCAGGTAATAGTGTGTCGGGTAGCTCATTTTCATAGTAATATTTCATAATAATTTTAAAATAAAAATATTCTCAATGCAGTTAATTTTATAATGTCGTAGAATTATATACGTTTAAATTTGTCAAATTTTTAATATAATTTTGAAATGCACTAATAATAATAATATAATAATGGTATGTAAAAACGGTAATACATAATTTTGCGATAGAATATGGTCACGTAATTATGATGTTGTAATATGTTTAAACTTTTACGCAAGCATGCAATATACCATTCTGCACTTTGTGCTGTGCATGTTGCACATTAGTACCTCTTACAATGATTCATAGACTGGTTTCCTGTTGAAGTATTGGTTTTCATTTTTACTTCAGAATGCTGACGTGAGATTGCTTCCGCTGTAAATAATTATAAAATACTGTGGAAGGTTATTCGGTATATTTACATCTTACTTGAAAATTTTGAATGAAAATTCCATTAGGATAAATGTCATTTAATGTTAAATCATTATTCATTAAAAAAGATATATAGTAGAACGATTTTAGCGGTTTTCTACATGCGTATCTGTAGAACAATAAGTAGGCAAACCTACGACTGTCATTTCTGAAAGAATGTCTGTCGATAAAAAAAATAAAATTAGTGCATCGAATATATTAAAATTTCCTATTCGCATGCAAAGTTTCATCAAAATTTTTGGTTCAGTTGACTGATTTTTATTTGTCCAACCATTTAAAAAGTTCACGGCTTTAATATGAAAACGTACTATTTCGAGTTTTAAATTGCTTTTATTTTTTAACATAATCTCCCTAAACTTCGATGCACTTCATTTAGTGAAGTGATGATGCTCTAGCTTTTACATGCAATTTTCCAGATCCATTTTTTGAAATTCTTTAAAATAGCTATTTGCTACAAGTTTATCACTTCATCGTTCGATAAAAATCGTCCAACATCAAGAAATTTTGTCAGTTTTGGCAATAGATAGTAGTATGAGAGAGGTAAAACTGTAGAATAGGCGGGATGAGAAAGCAAGTTGAACTTCGAATAAGCGATACTTGCTATTTCTGTCATTTTATTCGTTTCAAGGCAGACAGCAAGAAAATTTTTTTTTATAATTTTTCTAGCAAATTATGTGACAGTTCAATGTCGAACCTAAATGTTATGTATAAAACAATTGCAATTTTGAAATGTATAAATGAAATTCAAACATAGTCATCTGGTGAATGAGACCGCGAACTTTTCAAACGATTCTCATACATAATATTAATTAGTAATATTATTAACTGTTATTAAGAAATTATTCTGTTTAATTAATTGTGTCACTTATGTATCATTTTTTTTATTTATTTTTAATTTAACCTGATAATGATCTTTCCCCTTTTTCTTTTTTGTAATAATTTCATAGTTTCAACTTACATTTTATTGACTTATTGCCAGCATTGTGTTAAAAATTCTCTAGAATTTCTTATCTCAGGTTTACATTAATTTATTAATCGAGGAAAAACGTAGTAATTATTTAAAAAATAAAATAAAAATTTGACGCTTAAATTTATGATTTAAACGATTATTTTAAACATGAAAATCTTTCAGCGAGTACTTTAATCTGTTAGCTGATGTTCATCTTTCAAACGGCAATGAAATATCTCCAGTTTGTAACTAAAAATTAGAGAAAATAGTAACCAATTACTTTATTTTGATTTTTACAAATCTAAATATGCAGTATTGTATATTTAATATAATTAAAATTACTGTTGTGTTCTAAGTGTTGATTAACCAATGACGAGTTAACTTGTCTTCCTCGGTTAAAAGATTAATTATATGTATATTCGAGAGAACAAATTCTTGACTGTAATATATGAACCCGGTCAACAGGTTGGTTATTTAACAAATTGAGTATTCTTTTATTTAAACACACAAGAATCGTGATATAGGATTTATGTCAAATTCCGTAAACAGCCGCAGGTGGCAAAGATGATTTCAATCAATTAGGGACAAGCGCCTGAATCAATTACTCACCTCCCGCTGATTTCGTGGTTTATTGGGTACTTACTAACTAAACTACAAGCTCGTATTACTGCTTATCCACTAACAGATTGAATTTTTTATATCCTACCTAGAGAATCTGATTTTCGAATGATAAAAGTAAACAAATTTAAGCGTCCAAAATAGAATTTCAATTGACATATCCGTAAATTACGAGAAAAGTGATATATGTACATATATATACATAATTCAATTTGATTCTTTTTTATTCACTCTTGCACAACTTGTAATGTGTCACCGGAAAAGATTCAGATGATGATTCAGGAGGTCTCAGAATTTCTGCTGGAGGTGAATCATCTCGTATTGTCTAGCATACCTTGTAAATTGCGAATGTTTCTATTGATATGCTCACCATTATGTACAGAGTATCTAAAAAATTTCGAAGTATACAGTAGTCGTCAAAATAAACGAAGAAGTTCGAACAAAGATGGGTTGAAAACTGAATATTTTTAATGTTATAAACAATTTTGTATTTTGAACAAGTCACTCGTTTCAGAAGTTCTGTGCGGTATAAAAGTAATGGATCTGTCCTTCTTCCACTTTACATACATATCATAACGTAATATTATCATCATATATCGTAACTATTGTAGATAGCGGATCATTACGCAAATGCATCTTTTACAGGAAATAGATAAAGAAATGAAAGTTCGACAGAAATGTGTTTAGTTATTAGGTGATTCTAAAAATGTGTTTTCTTATTTTGTATACTTTACATAGAGTATATAGTTTGCATATGCATATTTTATGTATATTACACATTTATTGCATTTTTCACGTATACTAATACTGTACAACAAACTGTAAAACTGGACATTGTGTCGCTAATAACCCATGCAAGTGGTTATTACGACGCTAAAAAACGAAACAAATAATCAGATTATAATTTTTCTAAGAAATGTCGAATCCGTCAAACTAGTTATCGATTAATAAAAAGTTAGAGCTTGTGTCCGATGCCTGTGGTGAAAAAATCAATATGAAATGTAGATATGTACTCAAAAAAAAATTTAGGTTTTGATGAATTTTGTAAAATTAACAATGCATTAAATGTGCAGTTATTAGCGTAATGTTGAACCAACACTTTCGGTGTACAAATTAATTTTGTCAGATAAAAGACAATAACTTGCAGCTGAAAGTATGGAAAAGTTTATAACTACGTATTTTAATGCAAATTATAATAAATAATAAATGACACTAATAAAATAATTCATATATCTTAAATATATTTTGCTTATATTTTGTATATGTTTCAAATATATTTTAAAATTTATTTCGCATATATTTTACATATATTTTGCATATTTTTGTATGTCATAGTTACATAAACATCCGTTGTCTAATCACAACACAATATTAACCTTTTGCACGTTTCTGCTATTGAATCACCAATTTGATTTATGCACAAACCATTTTCAAGTAACAAAATGAAATTATTTGTTAATTACTAGGTTTACGGTTAACAAAGGCCAGTACTTGTTTACTCAAAATATAACTCTCTTCGTTATTTTGGCATAGAAAATATAATATTCCATTAAAAGAAAACGAAGTTGATTTTGAAATCTGTAAGACATTTCCACCCACAAAAAATATGTACATTACATAATGTACCCCACCACACCACACAAGTTTTTTATAAAAAATTTTTTCATACAGTGCATACTTCAGAAATTATTTAGTGTGAACAAGTTGCGCGTTCATCCCATATATATATTTTGTGTGTATGTGTGAAATAATCTTTTTAAATGTAATTAAGAGGTTCTTAGAAAAATTTACGTTTCCCTTTATTCGAAAGAAATATGTATGCGTCACAGATTTTAGAAAATCAATTCACCGTTCATTTATAATATAACCATTCAAGCCGGAATTTTCCAAGAATTTTTAGTAATGACTTAAGTATCTGTTGAAAACATCGTAAAAAATCCATAATCTCGTTTTTACTATATTGAAATTTACAAAAAAAAAGAATACATTCTAATTAATAGTTACTTATGCAAGATATTTTCCAAAACGTCTCGATTAATGAAACCAAGCCATTTAGGATTTTAAGTTTTAAAACAATATATATTTCAAGTTTCTAATATAAATAAAATTTTTTTAAAATGTTTCAAACAGTGATATAAAGATTTATAAGAAGTATTTTGGATAATTTGAATGTCTTAATTTTCATATTTCAATTAAAAACAAATAATACATATTATCCTAATGCTCGGCCATTAATGGGTTGACAATATTCTAAAAATAGTATCTATAGTATTCATACGAAGACTAATAAGTTTTATAACGATTACATTTTTCATTATTTTAATTTAATTTCTGAAAACAGAAATCTAATATATTATACTTTTAATACAACCATAATGACGTACTTAAGTGTCGAAAATCTGTTGGTAAATAAATTATCATTTTTTGAATACTGATCATTCAAACGAGTTCACTCGTCTTCTCCAGTTTTAACCGATTAAGTATATAATTACGTGTCATACTAATGAATATCGTATCACAGTATTTCGTATATTAAATGAAATTACCATGATACAATTTCTCAGTTTCTAAATGTATTGGGGTGGGGATAATGACAGGTTGAAGAAAGGAAATTTAATTACTCAAATGTAATTACATCAAAGTCTGCTGCAATAAACACTATATATACATACATACACATTATAAAATTTTCTGTTTATATACACTTTCGTGTAAAAAAAGAACAAATGATCTTGGAAGTTATAGTTGCAAAGTGTAAACTGACGAAATATTCGTAAACGTAGTTTAAAACATTTTTAATAATTCGTAGTACTTTCAAAATGATTGTAACATTTGATTAAAAACATAACAATACTTCCAGTAATAAAAAAAAATGTTTTATTTTAAGTGTATTTTCAATTCTATTCTTGTTCAAAATGATCATAATAATTTGATCACTCACTGTACTTCCAATATTTGACTTGAATTTATTCGCATTTTAGAACGTCTAAAAACAACTACCGCTAAGAATTGCACGAATCTTCCGACCAACCGAATATTTTTTGAAATCGTTTTTTCTTTTAATCCTATATTTATTTGCACCTATTTTATATAATAATTACAAATAGTTATATAATACATATATTATGTATGATTATATCATGTGACTTTTGCTACATTAAGCGACAAGCATCTAAGAGCCATGTGGGTGTTGGTTATTTACTGTGATGTTGTTTATGTGAAGTTTTGGAAGTTATATTAGATCTACAAGGTGTATTCGTTTCAGTGTTGCAGCTATACTGCTGTCACGATTTGCGACTAAGGGATTTATGCGAGATTCAACTCTGATCTTGTGTTTGTTTGCGTAACGATAAACTTGATTTCTTCTTGAACAGAGGGGACGTATAATGTTTTGCGTATATCATCATTTCTAACGTACCAGGGAGCGTCTATGATTGCACGAAGAATTTTTGCTTGTGAACAGAAATTTTATTGTTAATCATACTCAGTAGCAAGTTATTTATTTAGCCATTCTTAACTAATACGTGAAAAATGCGAGATATCTCGTCAACAGTCTCTAACGTTACAAGAAGAGCGAGATATTTCGTTATCTGTCCGTAATGTGTTAAAAATGAAGAAATTAAGAATAATTACCTGATAAAAGAATAAAAGAAAACTGTAAAAAAAAGTAGAGACGTATTGACAGGAATTAACACTAGGTTTACGGATTTTTCTTGAATACTTATTTCTACGGATATCCGTCAAATAAACGACAGAACGTAAACCCGACCTTTTCTTTAAAAAATCGATTTACATAATTGATAAACAATTTAATTACGTTAGTTTTAATATTTCTAACTTATTTAGTTATGTACTCTCAACTTATTTATAAATTCGGATATATTTTCGTATCATTTCATTAATAGAAGTTAGTAAAAGTTACTGGAAAATAATAGCAACAGTTTCTGTAATTTTGCTGCTGAAATCTCAAATCTGTCAAATTTACGGGTTTCATAAATTCAGTGTTAAAAGATGCAACGTGTGAAATGACGAAATATTTGAAAAAAGTTTGTAATAATTCGCAGAACTTTCAAAATTGTTACTACACGTTTCATTTAAAACTTAACGATACTTATCATAATAAGGACAAAACAGAAGAATTTTATTTTAAGTATTATTTTATGTAATTCTGAGCGAGCGTAATATGAAAAAAACATACAAAATATCAAAATTATAATGCTTTTTAGAGTAACTGATAAGTGAAATAATTTTCTAAAGAAGTTATACTTTTTATACTATATTCTCAAAAATATGAATCTGCATAAAAATCAAGTGTTATTAAAGCATAAGATCAACGATCGATCGTATATATAGTATCCTTGTCAATGCTTGGACGGAAAAGGCTTGTACGGATTCGCGTGATCCGGAAGGCGATATGCAGGTGGAAGGATGTGAGGTTGAAGTGATACTGCGATCGATGAGTGTCCGATCGGCTTGGCAGGAAGCATGGTTGGCAAGGAGAGGATCGAGGAAGTTACGAAGCCGGAATGCGCGCCAGTTCACGGCAGTTGCGCGTGAACCATCGAGTTGAGTGGCAGGTTTTCGCGCCGCGCCGGTTCCTGTCTGATTTCACCTCGCAATTGCAGCTTTATCGACGCCACGTCTGTTCAAAACCTAATAGTCGATGTTTCTTTTCGCCGTACGGTCATTTCTGTGATAACGTGATCCATTTCTATCATCGATCTTCGTAAAATTATTCCACGATATTTTCTGGACGTTTTAACAGATTGGGCAACCCTCCGGTGGCTACTAGTGGTAGGTAGTTTGTTATATGCTGTTTGTGATTTTACGAGAATTAATTATATGAGAATTGAAATTCTGAAAGTTTAAAATTAAACAATTAGTAAAATTCGTAAAATTCGGGTTTGTGTGTAAAATTCAGCTGCTTGTGTAAAATTGGTATTCAATTAGTTGAAATTAGTTTGCTAGAGTTGATATAACGTGTATAATCAATTTTGATTGTATTGTGTAAAATTTTGCAGAGTAAGGCGATTTTGGTATGGCTTGATGTGTATGTATAAAATTTTTTCCTGTTCAATTAGTTGATAATCGGCTGCAATTGATAGTGTTTTATTTTATAATGTAAATTTCACAAGAGTATTGCGATCTTTGGTGCTGTTTATTTATGATAATTTTTCGGGTGTTACAAGAAATCAGATAAAATGTTAAAGGATTAAAAGATTAAGTATTCTTTAATCGTGACAACAGAACTTGTGGTGAATCGAATAGTTTGTGTAGATGAAACCTACTTAGTTCGATATTCATCACTTTTAAAAAGAAAAGTACAATTGAAACGAGCGAAATTAATTTCCTAATCATTTTGCGACACAATGATAACATTGTGAAGCTTTTATATATTTTGAGAATTCTTTTACCTTGTGCTTGAATACATTTCAATTTGATATAATTGGCATATCCCGAAACAACATTTTGAATTGGCAACAAATATTGATAAAAAAATATTGATAAACGCCTTTTTTCTTTGAATTTGGTTTCGATGAAACACTGTGTTAAAAGATAAATAATAATAAACGAGAAGTTAAGAAAATATGAAAATTTATTGAATTTTTTTCGGCCTTTGTCAAAAGAAAACTTTGATATTATTAGATATAACATACAATATATAAAATTGATAATATTTCTCAATTGGAAAATTAGGTATTTCAATATGTAAGAAACACGGAAAAAGTGAAAGCTAAATATAACTAAACCTCGCGGAATAACTGTACAATATTATTTTTCATTTTATTTATATACAGTCTCTTCGAATACTTATCATTCAAATGAATGATACCAAAGGTAAAAGTTTTAAATTAACTGTGTAACGGTTGTTGCGACATTTAGCGCGCCAAAGAATTCTTGAGGAGTTTTCATAGTATATAATTGACATGCCGCAGGCAGTTTGCCAGTGTGTTCTGATGCGAAGAAAGGAAACCACTCAGTCGTCTATATGCTTGCGCCTTTGTAAACATTCATAATCGTTGCTGTACAATTCTGTTATTAGAATTATTATAATCATTGTACAAGGAAAATAAAAGTAGAGGAGCAAATGTATTTATAAAATTTCTGCCCTTTAAAATATGAATAAACATTTGTAACGCTTTAAAATATATTAAACCTTTATTAATCTTTCGCTTTATTCTTCGAGATTATATGTACTTTCGTTACTTACAATATCTTTAAATCAAAGTTTATTTTATTTTTATTATGTACCAATATAAGAGATAAAGTGGAAATAAATGCAATTTAAATTTATTTAATTTATCGATATTTTCTGTAAAAAAAGGAAGCAATATTGATTTTCATTCCAAATGATATTATAACTTTGTAGAATATTTTTTATGAAATATACTATTACACTGTAATATTTTTCAGCAGTTACCTTATTTCGTATGTTATAAATACAAATATCATGTATTTGATGTTCAACATAGACGTAACACTGGAATTAAAAATGAAGAATTTTATAATAATTAAGCTATTATGTGTTCGAAGTACTGATCGTTCCAATAACAAATTTATAGTCCTTCTCATTTAACACATTAATAGATGTGATTCATCGTTGTATAGAAACATCTAGTTTGAAAGGCACATGTTACTTGTAACAGAACAAAACCAAAATATAAATATTATTATAGTTCTACATACATTATATTGAAATTTAATAGTTATACACGTTTAATAAATCTAGGTCTCTCGAAAGTAATTTTTATTATTTTCGAATCACGTAATATATAAAACTATTAATTATTAAAATCCCAAATCTTTGCTAACTTCGTAGATTCTTATTTTTAACATTTTCAAGTTTTTCCATTAACAGTCGATATATAATCGCAATTTACATCTTCATACTATATGTTACATTATTATTTTTTTTTAAGTCAAGAATTTATATGCAGAAAAAAATTTCAAGATTCTATGTTTAGACAACGTTGATATTTGAGGATTGAATCTAAATTAGATCAAATTTAGAAAATAATACTTTATCATTCATTAATGGGTTTTATTAAGGCACAGTTTTCCTCTACAGGCGTTACAAAGTTACAAGTTTCTTCGTTAAAGTTGTAAAATACATCTTTGCGAAATTTTCAAAAAGTCGACCAAAATAAATTTAGCGTTTAACGTGTTGATAAAATCTTCAGGCGATAGTCCAACGTGGAAACATTATTTTTAAGTAATTTTTAGGATAATTAATTATTACACAGTTTCAATCCTAGGGACTTGAAATGTGTCTTACACGATTGCTCATGTTTCAAGAAAACAGAGTATAATTTTTAGATAATTATCTTAATTATTATTTATATTATTGTATGCTTTCTTCAGTATATCATTCGAAATGGCTGCCATGATTCACGTTGTTGTATTCATCTGAAACCGGAAAATTAAGGATAATCTTAATTCATATACACTCTCATTAATATTCGGAGACTCTTTCAAACGGAATAACTTTTTCAAAATTATATCAAACGATGTAAGTTGGTTTGAGAAGTTAGAAGAATTAGTTTAGTACATGATGAATCTAACAAGTTTTGAAAATATTGCAACTGGTCGGAAACGCAAAAGAAAAATTACAGTAAAGGTCGTTTTCTACAACTTCTTTATTTGAGGCTATAATGAAAATTAAAAGAATATGTTTTATGGATTTACGTCAGTTGTGTATGCATGGTGAAAATTGTATCGTAATTGACCGATGTAGAAAAAAGCGACAGTTATAAATCGCACTTATAGACTGAAAGTCGTGAAAGACTTCGATTTTCGTTACCTTCAACCATTTACAGCTCATAGCAACGTTAATTGATGTCTATGAAATTTTCAGCATGTATATAACTGATACAAATCTAATAATCTCATTTTTTAAATTTTCATGACAAGTTCAGATAAAAAAAAAATTGTAAAAGGTGACTTTTATTATCTTCTTCGTAATTCCGAACAATTATAATTTTTTCAAAACTTTTAATCCTTCTAATTTTAAAAGAGTTATTTTGTTTTAAAGGGTACCTAAATATTAATAAGAGTTGAAGTGTTGTTGTCACCGGTATTAATAAACTTTGAGCAGAAATATAATATTTAGTAATGGTAGCTTTCATAACAGAAATTCTCCTAAAAAGTAGTCGCTTGCATCAATCGAAATAATCGGTGCTCTCATAAATTCATGACGCACAGGTCTCAGCGTCTATTTAACTGATTCGTTACCAGTAAGAGGTGACGTGCAATTAAAAAGAACCTTTCTGGTCGTTTAAAGACAGCCTGTTTCCTTGACGCGTTTATTCTGGACGTGAAATTACTTTTAATGATTGTTCGCCTTCACCCTGTTTACGCCGGAGAGGAAGTTTCTCCGGGACAATGCTCCAATGACAGCCTTCGTGTATTTCGTCATAGATGTTAATCACGATGTGCACACATAAGTTTGAAGGATAAGACGGTGTCCGTGATAAAAAATTTCTATAGTGTTGAATTCCTATGCAAACACAACAGGTGTAAAGACATCTTTACATACATATGTTCGAACGATTCGTTTCTTCAAGTACAAACGATGATCTTTTGAATATTTTCATTTCAGCATAATATATCTTGGCTAAAGTTTAATATGAAATCTAAATATGTATAAAAACATGTTACATTTTGCAAAGTCTGTCTAAATCAATTTATAATTTAACTTAAATATTCGACCATGATTAATTCTTGATTCATCATGTTATATACTGAAATAAAAATGTTATATCCGTAATTACATTAATAATGTAACAGAGTATAAGATTTCCAAGTTTTGTTTATTTTGCTAATTAATATTTTTATTATTTAAGTTTGCATTAGTAAATTAATCTATTGATAATATATTAATAATAGTTTCGTCATACTGTTTTTGGAAAAGTTTCTTAACAATTTGAGATTTTCAAGCTTTGTTAATTTTATTAAACAACATCCTTATTATTTAAATTTGCATTAGTTAATTAATGATAAATTAAAGTTTCTTCATATCCTTTATAAAAATTTTTATATATATATATATATAAAATATAATATATATTTTTTTTATTAATCATACAAGACGACGTTGAATGTTATATAATATTATAGAAATGTCTATTTGATACTGTACAGCAAATTTACGCTAGATAAAGACCTTTTCATAAAAATGCAAAAGTATTGCATAGAAGGTACGCAATTAAACTTCGATGACCATTTACAACCATTCAGAACCACAAAATTTAGTAATATTAATATATTCAGAACACCCTTTATCTTTTAAGACTGAATTGAACTTCTCAGCGTTTTGAGTTTTCATGTAATACCATATTTTTGTTCAAAAGCGGGTGTTTTTACAAAAACCTATATTTTTCGAAAACTACAGGTATGTAATAGAGCAATTCTGTTCTTGAATTCGTGTTTGGGACGAGAAATTCTACAAAGATCATCCAATGGGTATTGCAGATTTTTCTAAAGGTCAAAATTTGTTGGAGAGTGTAATTGCTATTTCTTTTTTTTTCATTTTTCTTGCTTTTAAATCTTAATTTGATAGATGAATATCATTGAATACCCCCCAGAACTAATACTTTCACTTTCTTCTCATGATTTTCAGGTTTACACATGGTATGGCCCAATCCCACGAGGTTTTGGCAATGATGGATGCACATACAACAACATTCGGACGTAAAAGAGGCTGCTCGATCTCACCTTGCGGCGCTTTCCTTTTTGGCGTTGCCTTTTTAATATCATTGGTGGTGACAGGACTCCTGGTCTATCATCTTGCACCATGTCTCGAGGAAAAGCTAGTTAAACCGTGCAATGATCTCAGCAATTCGGTATTCGAGGCACGCGGCATATTCTCTACGGACTCGTTAAACAAGAAGAAGTTGGATGTCCGATTGCCAAGATCCATAATACCGGACTCTTACGAGCTTAAATTGATACCGTTCATACAAGAAGGAAACTTCACCTTTAATGGCGAGGTATGAGACGTTTCCTCTCTTTCATCTGTAGCAGTGTTTCCCAACCTTTTCTTTGCTTTTCCTTTTTTCTTTTTTTTTTTCCTTTTATTGGATCATATCTCACCTCAACGCATCGAAGATTTCGATGACTGTATAGCATGATTTTCTAATCATATCGGTGATAACGTGACGAATACATCATTTTTCTAATTGCTCCATGTTAAGATACATTGATCTATATACATTGTGGCAGAAGTATTCCTACTTCCTTCAAAATAAAATAACTTTTTTTAAATTAGACCAAACGGCTTGAGTTTTTTTTTTTAAGTTAGAAGGATTAATTTACTAGATGATGTGTGAAAAACCTTTTTACAAAATTGAAATTGGTTGGCATTGCAAAAAAGAAATAATAAAGGGCCCTTTTTACAACTTCTTTTAATCACTGAATTGGTCGATGCAGAAACGAAGCGACAGGCATCGAAAAGTGTGGGAATCTTTAAAGGGTCTAGCAGGATAAGCATGGGCAAACGGCCCCCAGGCTATTTTTCATTCTTGTGTGCTGCTAAACAATGATTTTTACCTGAAAAGCCATTCTGCAAAACTTCAGATCGCTATCCCTTTGTTTAAGGGTGATACAAGGGTAAAATCTTTAAACTGTTTTATTCATTTTCTCAGTTATTACTTAAGATATATAAATGACAAAAAATATGTAAAAGAGCTACGGACTATCTTTACTTGAGATATTTTTTCAGAATTATATATTAATTATTAAGGGTAGAAAAAAATAATTAATCTTTTGGGGGTAGTTTTTGTAAACAACCTTTAGAATGACCACTTTAAAATAAATCACAAATAATACTCTGTTACCGAGTTATTGTATGTAGACGTGTTAAGGTTTGTTAAGTAGATGGAACATAATTAAATAATTTAAAGAATATTATGAAAATATAGAGCTTTTTGAAGAGAACGATAACTTGTCGCAAGGTTGAATATATGTCATTTAAGTGTGACTAAGAAAGAACAATTGCGGTCTATTTGGGAAATTGAAGTGTAAATGATGAGTATCTAATATTAATTGTTTATGTGCGGCCAGGCAAGAAAGCGAGATATAATGAAGAGCATGTATAATATATGATTAGCATAAATCTATGGAACGTATTTTAAAAATTTGCATTAATGCAAAAACATTACTGTATTATAATATTTTCAAAGTTGTTTGTACACAATTAGTTAATTCTTCTAACTTCTCAAAAAAGAAAAAAATACTCTAGTTGTTTGGTCCAATTTTAAAGAAATTATTCTGTTTTAAATAGGATACAAATAATTCTCTGACCCGCTATACCTCTTCTACTTTCCCTTTAAGCAAGAATGAAAACAGTCGTTTGAATCAGTTTGTGTAATACATACATGTAACACATATCTTTCCATATTTCTTCTTTGCCGGCTACGTTTTTCGCATTCATTTTACAAATGAAAAGTGTAGATTCTTAAAATCACAATGTTTTAGCGCAAAAAGTATAACTGATTGCTTTTTAAAAAAATGTTAAATAAGATTTCGAAAATGAGTAAAAAAGTGTTTTAATTTTTTTATTGCTGAAATTGGTCACATTTGTCATGAAAATGAAAGAAAAGTGTGTTCCACCTGTATTTTGACGTTCTTTTTTTTTATATATTTTAGTAATTGTATCTTGTATGGTAAAACTTGAAACATAATATACATAAGCCAAAATTGCACTCTTTGCAACAGTATTGAGTGCCTTTTCTTATTCATTTTCCATCAGCAAGTTCAGAAAAACATACAGTACATTGTTTCTGTGGGTTTCTTTTGGACTCTGTAGAAGGTATGATGTCTATAAAATATCTTTCTTTCAAGCTTTTCTTTACTTCGTATAAAGAAAACTGAATACATACGTTCGAAGTCAAAGAGAAAATTATAATAACTACGAAAGCAGTTCTTAATAATGGAAAAAACGTTCATTTTCTTATCTGTAATATACAAACTAAGGGGAAGTAGTATAAACTGTAAATAACGAAATAAACTAGTTGCAAGAGGATCCCCCTGGCGAAGGAGCTCAATATAGTCCGTATGACACACGGGCAAAACATTGAATGTTTTGTTTTACCTTTTTTATGCTAAAACAAATATATTTTTGCTATTTAGCACCTTAAAGCAGTACAAATTGATAAGGAATCATAATAATAAAATGCATTGTTTTTAAAACTTAAAATACACTAAAATGTCCGAGGATACTCGTCATATTAGTGAGCGGGGTTACTCCATTGACTTCAGCCAATATTTTTCTATTAATTTGTACAATATGAAAGGAATTTAGTAAAATTTCTTAGTAATCTTAAAATACATTGAATTTATAATACCATTATGTACGCTGCCTATTTGAAACGCGTGCCGCCTAGTATTTAATCTATCGTGTACTGCCTGGATAGTTTTAGAGAAAGGAGTAAGCGAGCACATTTCATTCTCAGAAAAAATCTTGCGTTCCCACCACCAAAAACCGCGACTTTTGGGGTATATAACGGCAAGATTTTTAATACTCTGTGGTTAGCCTAGAATTCAATTTCTGAGCAAAATGTTACTCTGTCCGCCAGAGTATCGACACAAGCCAGATCGGGTTGCAATCTTTTCTTTCTGTTTTTGTTTTCTAAATCTTTTGCTATATTTACCATTGTCACTCTTAATTTTTGAAGGGAACATTTTTTCAAAAATTCTTTGCTACCGCAATAAGTTTTATTATTTATTTTATTTAATTTTAATTTTTTTTCCATATGGTATACAGTTTTGTAAATATTCCTGATAATATGGAAATTCGTAATTTCTTTGGGTGTGTTTTCAACCTTGTCGAAACAAAAACGATTTCGTTATTAGTGACATTTGAATTACATTTCTTCAGAGTGCCAACATTTTTCCATTTTCGGACTATTTTTGTAAATTGTGTTTCCGAATATCTGTGGTTTAAACAATTAAATGTGTACATTTAAATGAAACTTTCTATTATTTCTGAGGATACAAAGATATATATTTATAAATTTTATATAACTGAAACAACAATTATTCGTTTAGTAGTTGATACTTTGAAATTTGATAGCCGTGCATGTTATTTTATCGTATGTGAATCGTCATCTTCTTCTAATGTAGGTAACAAATGTACATTCTAATTGCAGTTTATGTTATACATGTATATTACTTAATAGTTCATAAATATGGTAACTTTTCTTTTAACTTGAATACTTTATTAATGTAAGATTTTGCGAGAAAAATGTAAAAGCTTTTCTTGTTAGTCTAATTGTTATTTATCACTGACCGTAAAATATTCATTGGTTGTTTGATATTATCTTTTACAATTATAACATGAAGTGGATAAAAGAATTGTTTCAAGAGGAATATGTCTTGTGAAACCCTACGTTTAAGAATTTTAGAGGCAGAAATAAGAAACAAATTGCCTGACTTAGGCGTTGATTCAATAGAAATAGAAAAAGAAAATTCGAATGTTGATTGGACAGTTTCAGCGAAAGTTGAAAAAAGGGCAAAGGAAAAACTTGTTACCATAATAATACTCGAAGGTATAATCATGTAACAAGTTATAAAAATATGTCGTATAACAAGGTTATAAAACAATTTGTTTTGTAACATTGTTTTATTTCATTGTGTCGGCGCAGCTTTAAAAACACACAGTTCTAGTGAAAAGGAGTGTTACAGGGAAACAATAAATCAATTGTGGTTTGCTTTATAATGGATCGGAGGAAAAGGTTCTTAGGTTATATTTAATACCTTTGTGTCTGGTCTTGTTTCTTTTTCAATTTGTAATTATAATGGGTCCCTTTTATACAGACATTTGTTCGGTTTAAAGAGCGTAATATTTCTCAAATCTGTTCCTTCTGTAAAATCGTTATTCTGTTTTTAAAGGAAGAGTTTATGCTTTTCATGTATTTATGCATTTTTCTTCTCTGCACTATTTTGCATTGCGAAGAGTTTTCGCTATTGAATAGAAAAGCATGCCGCAATTGTATTCGATAAAAGTTGTTTTGCATGCTGGAGATATAATGTAAGAAATGCATTGGCATTCCGCGTTTATAGACAATGACAGAAGATTATTTGGAATTTCGTACATCAGTTCAAAGAGATTCATGAAATATTCAGTTGGAATGAAATCGATGGAAAAATACAAAGTTCAGATTAATATTGAAAATAACTCATTCGTTCACTCATACTTATACTTACTTATTTATACTCATATTCAATCATTCATTTACTCACTCACTCATACACTCTCTGATATTCATTCACTCTCTCATTCGTTAACTCTCTTAATCACTTACTCATATACTCAACCACTTGTTCAAACACTTATTCACTCATTAATTCACGGGCTCATACTCATTCTCTCACTGTACTCGCTCATGCTCATACACACTGACTCATTCATTCGTTCACACTCACTCATTAATTAATTCGCCTATACTCATTCACTCATACGCAAGTATACTCATACTCGTACACACTCACTCACTGATGCATACGCTCATACTCACTTATTCCTTCATTCACTCATTTACACTCTCCCATACTCACTCATAATCACTCACTTACACACTTATACTCATATTCATAGTCACGCATTCACACACTTATACTCATTCATGTATTCATTCACTCATACTCAGTCATACTGACACATACGTCGTAAATATTTAATATATTGCTTGTGTCAAAAGTACAAAAATTCACCGAACATATGTATATGTACATACGTCGTTTTCATTACACAATTTTCGTGGCACAAGTATGAGTCGTTAGTCCCGCAAAAGGTGAACATTTGATGTACATTCTTCTTCAACTTTTGATGTACCTTCTGGTGTACATTCTAGGTGATTTTTTTTATATTTTGTAGATTCCTTTTATTTCTATTTATTTACAAAGAAAACGATTTGTTCTTAATGTTCGTGGCCGAGTAAACTTAAGTATCGTTGATCTAGGGTTAATACAAGTTAAAAGTCATTCTCTTTACTAGTAACCCTCCTTCAGATGTCTCATTGTAATGTTCCTTACAAATAAAATGTTCCGGATGGAATATATGTACATAATCGAATAAGAAACGACGATCTCCTTCCTTTGACAGATTTAAAAGGAAACGAGTTCTATCACTCGAAATGCATATAATTCAAAGATTATAGGTCAAAGAAGAAATAATGTTAATACATCACTTGTAGATGACACTTTAATGTATTTTATCTCTTCTTGTTTATTTATATGTTTATATTAAACATAACGTACACGAGAAGGATGACTATAAGTGAAAGTAGCGAGTATAAGTAGAAAGTTCGAATCACCATTTTATTTCTTGTGATCGTTATGAAACGTTAAAAAAGAAAAAGAATGATGGAAAGTTGTTGTCTATAAGGAAAGATTATTTGTAGAAGCATAGTAAAAAGTATCAGATTTCTGTTACTCTTTTATTATATTTTTGTTCTTGTTCGATATGTACTATCTAAACGAATTTTAAAATATCTTCAACTTGGAACCTAATATTTAACTTTCATACGTATCATATTGTGAAAGTAAAATATCGCAACTTTATGTTTAACACACTGTCGATCAATCGAAGAAATTTATAAAAAGAATCGATACCTATGCTTGACATATTTATGAATTTTATGGTGTATCATTCCATCAATTTGTTTTGAACAAGAAAAAATGCTATAGAATTCCCAAGGAGGGGTTCCTCGGACATACAAGCTGGAAAACTTTAAATTACGATTATTTTCTGGGTACGAAAAATTCTTAAAAAATTATTTATTCTCGTGTGTATGTACATTTAAATTCAATATTCATTAGTCGCCATTACTATATGTAAAAAACACAGTGACGATAATGCGAAGCGGGTTCCTACGTTGTTCTTATTTCCAAAGTATAACAAATAATTTCATAACTATGTAGCATTCTGAGTAATAACAGTTTAACTAATGAATCAGTATTAATCAGTGTTTTTTTATATGAAACTTTTTATATTAATTCGTCTTGGAATAATATACAAAATTAATAGAAGAATTTGTTTGCTAAAATTAAGTAACGAATTAATTAAAATTCTAATTGAGAACAGAAGAAGTTTAGCGATTGCAGGATTACAAAAAAAAAACACAAAAAGAAACGGTATATATACGTTTTAGAAGTTTTCACTGGAAAGAGGCTCAAACTAAAAACTGCAAAAGATACAGAACCAAAAAACAGGAAGATGTTACCAATGTGTTACAGAGGTTAAAAACAAACAAATAAAATATAATAGTTAAAAGTAGAGTTGCTATATATGCAAGAATCGTGTATATGTATAGAGTACATTCAAGAAATATTCTATTCTGTCATTCATGTCTAACGTCAGAAAAATTAAGTTTACGTTAGTTTCATTTTAGTACACACTGTATCTTCCAATATAATTTTATTTTGTTAAATGTAAATTGAATGTGTGTATGTGTGCGCACGCGCGAGCATATACATATGTGTGTGTGTATGCAGAAGACGTGCTGTATTGTTCACAAAGTATAGCATGCTCAAATATTACCAAACCTTTTTCGACAAACTATTTTATTTAGAATAAATGGATAAAAAAATACACCATCCCTCCATTTACGTGGATAGATAATTCCACGTGGATTTTTTTACGTGGATAAACATCGCGTAAATACAGTCTGCTTGTATGAAAAAAACGTGGTTAGGTTTAAAACAGGTAGAAGTTATAAAAACATTTAAATCGCATAGGTCAATAAAAAAAAAAAATGATATTTCAAAAAATCAAATTAGTTTTATTCGATGTCAGAATCTGTACTGTAATTCAAAGCGCCATCGGAACTTAAATCGTAGGATAAGGGATTAAAAAAAAAAAGAAAACGTTACTACTAAAAAAGGTCAGAGTTACGTAATCAGTATATTCGAGTAAGAATTTGTGTCCCTCTGATATGTAATAAATTGAATAGAAGTTTATAGAAAACTGAACCTATCTGACCGCGTATAAAAAATATCGTATAAATAGAGATATAATTTACCGCGTATAAAAAGTGCCGCGTAAATGGAGGGATGGATGTACATATATGGGTTCGAGGAGCTACCCTTCTCGGTTTCCGTGCGAAAACTCGAGGTTTGGGAGTTCTACGATTAACATATTTTTGCTTTATTTTATATTTTACTACACACATTACTTCTATTAATTATTATTTAAAGTTTCTTGCTTAAATGTAAGAATGTTACCAACAAAGGAACATTTCTGAGAGATAATAATCAATTTTGATAAAACTTTGTTATTTAGTAGTTTCCAAAAAAATACTTGACACATATTTGTCTTTTCATTGGAAATCGCCCACAATGAAAACTGACAGTAGTAAAAATATTTGGTCTAACATCTCTAAACTGATTAAAGGTATGGTGCAAATGAACGAATTTTATATTTTTCAACGTCAAAGTTGTAAGCGTTGCTCATAAAAAAATTCGCGCAATCGGCATGTGTCAACTTCTAATTGCTCAAAGACATATTTCCGCGAAAATAGAAGAAAGAGAAAGAAAAATTGTCAGAAATAATCAGTTGCACAATTTTATCCTTATAAACATGCAAAATATAAATTAATCCAGTTGTATTTACAGCAAGGAATGTAAAATGTAAATATGCAAATACACTTATTCCCTTACTTACACAGTACTTTTTTTACACGATTTCGTTTTCACACGACTTTGCAAAATAAAAATTGTTAAAAACAAAAATGTATGCTGCGCAAATCATATTTGTACAGTCATTTTTCAATACCGTTTGCTTGTTAACACTGGTATTAAACCTAAAAAAGGGAATTTCCCCCTTCTTTCTATACACAATGCTGGAGAAACTGGATTGCGGAGAAAAAGTGATAGAAAGCCTTAGAAGGAAAAGTTTTATCGTTATAGAAAAAAAAAAACAAAGAAGAATAATTTAATTAATTAGTTGATTTAACATTTAACTTATTTTATTTTTTTTTTACGTTCAAATAAATGAATTTAATTAAATAAATTATACACGTTTTGGTGCTTTTTTTCGATTTATACGATTCTTCATACAAAAAGCTATGACTTTGATTTACACGGTATTCTGAGGAACCGTTCTTTCGTATAAATCGGGGGTAGGTGTATACAAATGAAGAATGTTTTGAAAAAAAAGAAAAAGTCAGAATATTAATTAATCCGTTTAACTTTGATTTTTTGTCTTAGGTAAAAATCCTCGTGAATGTTACGGAAGACACGAGGAATGTGTCGTTGCACGCGGTGGATATGGACATCGATAAAAGTTTTACGAATATCCGGGAGCATTTAGCAACCAGCAACAAAACGAACAAGGCAATCGGAATTATAGAACAGAAGAACGACACCGAACGGCAGTTTTACGTGATTAGAACGTCGGACACGTTGAAGAGGGGCAAGCAATACGTAGTGCATTTAAAGTATGTTGGCCATCTGAACGATTACTTACAGGGCTTCTACAGGAGTTCGTACACCATTGGCAATCAAACGAGGTAAATGTCCCAACAGTTTCACTCTATTTCATAGGTAACCGGTTCTTTTTTTTGTACGTAGTAAATTATAACTGCCTTATCAAGCGACAGTTCTGTTTACTAAGTATTATATTTTCGTTTAAGACATACAGTCATTCTCATTAATATTCTATTCGGACACAATTCAAAACAGAATAAAACTTTTAAAATTAGGCCAAAGGATTTGTTTTTTGTTTTTTATTTATTTTTTATTTTTATTTATTTTTTTTAAGTCAGAAGGATTAGGTTACTAGATGGTAAATAAAACAAAATTTTGAAAATATTGCAGTTGATCGAAATTGCGAAGAGAATAGTAAAGGTCGCATTTTACAATTTTTTTATCTGAGCCTGTAATGAAAATTTAAAACGTACATTTTGTACATTCATGTTAATTATATACACGTTGAAAGTTTCACCATAATCGGTTAGCGCTTGTTTCTACATGCATCGATTTCGATTAAATTTTCACTATGTATATAACTGACAGAAATCTACGAAACATATTTTTTACATTTTTATTACAAGCTTAGATAAAAAAAGTTGTAAAAAGCGAGTTTTACTGTCTTTTTTTTCAAGATTCCAACTAATTGTAATTTTTTCGAAATTTTTTGTACACATCATCTAACAAACTAATCCTTATAACTTTTTAAGAATACTTACATTGTTTGGTCCCGTTTTAAAAAATTACTCTGTTTTAATACGTGACTGAATATTAATGAGAACGACTGTATAAAGATTATACATTCAAGACATTTGTAATAGTTACTAGTGGAATGATTTATTTAGATGAAGAAATGATTTCTTTTCGACTGGAGTTACGTAATCAGTACAGCCATTCAAATTAAAATAAGCTATAGGAAGAAGTTCCTTCTGACTGGATTCGCATAATCAACACAGCCATTCAAATTGAAATATTCGAGATAGTATACTCGAACTGTCAGAAAAATGGCAGACTTATTAACAACAATGGAAATTATTTTGGTGATTGATACGTTTCTGTGCATTTTAAACTAGACCTTTGATTATGCCTAAAAGCCGGAAAAAATTCATTTCTACATTTAATTGTAATAATTCTTTATGATGTAAATTGCTTTAAATCATCGCGATTCTATGCTACTGAGAGATCCATTGGCTTCAGAGTAATAATACTTATTCCAATTACAACATGTAATATATAATATATAATATATAATAGATAAAGCGTGTCACGAATTAGTCGCCATGATTTTATTGGCACTCCGGTCATCTGACAGTAAAAATGCTGTCAACAACACTTAGTCAAATTGCAGATTTAAAAACTGTCAGAAATGTTCCTCTTCTATAAAAAGAGTAAAGTCACAATAATTCTTTTAAGTAGTACTATGTACTTGTAAATTCATAGTATGACAGGTGATGTCAAGACAAATTCAGTGACCCGATATACCATGACCTTGAATTTAGAAATCGTCGCGTTTCAGAAAATGTAAATTATTTGTTTTAGATTTAAAATATCAATTGAAATTTTATTATAGAAGAAAGAAAAATGCATATGAACAAAAGGAAAATAGAGAAGTAGAAGTTATGTATTCATAATAAAAATATTACTCGTGTATGTTAGATCCATATGAATCATCTTTCAAAATAAAGAAAATATCTAAATTTATTTAAGAAGTGATTTAATGAAAACAAGAAAAAGAAAGAAACAGTATAGTGTTTGGACCATACGAAAAATTCGCCTAAAATGATTGTTACGTCGTAACAAAGGACGAATATCATCATGCATCGCACTTGTAGTTTTCTTAGAAAATGATAATTTAATTCTTGCTTGTACATGCTCGATGGATATATGTACATCTGCGTTGCAGATGTAAGTTCATCGACGTTTTAACGGGGACACCGGAAACCAAGAATTCGTAGAATAAACTATTTCAATGGCCTACTTCCAATCGTGGATGTAGGTCCCATCTATGCCACCAAGGATGCGTCGTCGGAGTTCTTACGCAAGGTACGTAAACCTTGACAAGGACTTCGACGGTCGTAACACTACGCGAAACAATAGAAGCCCCTTTTGAAGCGTCGAACGGTCAAATCTCGGCACTTGTGACATGGCGCCGTTAGGGCTAGACTCTCGAGACACTAGCCAGGCCCTGCCATAAAGTATCGAGAAAACCGAGGACTTCGCATTAGTCATGGAAAGTACATGGTAGTACGCGTACCCCTTCCCTCGTTCCCATCTCTGATGAGGTGAAGACAAAGTCGACCAATTAGGTCAAAATTTCTGCTTCGCCCCCATTAAGGCTTCGAGGCGTAGAGAGAGAAATCGCGCTTCCCTCAGGAGAAATCGTCCTCCGAAAAACCAGAATAAAAAAACAACGCTCGTCTTAGAAAGAACAAAAAAGAAACTCGTCTGTGATATACACAGAACAACTCGATCGTTCTCGTGTATACTCGATCAGCTTCCTTCTGAAGCTCGTGGTTTGCGAAACTGATTAAGTCGCCGGCCGATTAAGTTGTCCGGCGAAGTGGACGTCTCCCTCGTGGACCACCAAAAAGTCGCACGAGTCAGAAAACTCCACCTTTCACGGCGTTACTCCGACAACCGAGTCGGAAAAAGGGCGCATCTCGCAACAATGATCTTGCAAAGAACGTGGTTGAAAAGAGGATAAATTTTGAAATTAATTTCATGTACATCGCTGAAACTCTACCAATAAGTTTCAAATGTCCTGTTTTAGTATTAAAGTGACGATATGTTATCAAGTTTAACGAAGAAGTGTAATATAAATTATATAATACTTGCTATACGGATATAATAGATATGTGAATACTTATGAAACGACACTGTACTTCGAAATTTTCCAACACAGATATTGATATGTTGACGGTGCAAGAAAATGTAACCGAGATTAGCCTAATGTAGTGTCCAACGTGATAACGTGTGACGTAACGGATTTAGTATTAAAAACCGGAAAATAAACAAGCATGATGGGTATTTTCCAAGCGAAAAGAGATCAAGAAAAGTGAAACTAGCATATAGTGCAGACGAGAAAATGATTTCTTCATTTTATTATTATTATTATCATTTTCTTTATTCTATTGCTTCATTATATTTATTTATTTGTATATTATACGGGTGTAAATCCAAAGTATCAGGCGAGACCATAAATTTGTGTGCATTTTAGAGAAATTTTGAAATAGTACGAATAATACACATATCAACAATGTGCTACTATCTTACTAGTAAATTTTTAATTCTGTTTGTGTATATAATGATATCAATATGCACGAATTTGCGGACTGACCTGATATATAATATTTGCATAATGGATTTCTTGGATAATAGAAGACTCACTTTTCTGATATGAAATTTCATTTGTTCAAATAAAAATTAACATTAACTAATACTTTCTTTAAGTATTTATGTATTCTCTATATTTTTCAATATATTATTTATTTATTTGTACATTACATGCGTACGAAACTAATGTGTATACATCAGTAAGAATTAAAACAAAATATGAAAAATGAAAAACAGTTCTAACGACATAATATTAAACAAAAAATGCGATTACAAAGAATTTATAATTAAACATCATATAAACAGTGCTAGTGTCTTGTGTAAAGATTTTTTAAAGCTACGAATAGAGTCACTAAGAAAGTCAATCTTATCCACAATCGTATTGGCTGATTTTAATATTCTATAAATTGGATCACTAGAACCATAATTAGTTTTTACGGTAACATTACGAAATATATAACTTTCTTTAAAATTTCTTATGAGAGTATAAAAATGAACGAATTGTAGTAATTGAGGAGATTTGACCATAAGTTTTTAACGAAAGAAGCTAGATCGTTCATCATTCTGCAACCATACAAAGAAGTATTATTAAATGTAATTAGTAATGAAACATAATTACGACCATTGCATAACATTGGCCTGTTTAATTTAAAAGCAATATGCGTGATAAATTCATGTTGTACTCTCTCTAATATTAGGCTATATTTTAAGAATTGTGAAGACCAAATGATTGAAGCATACTCTAATCGAGAACTGATTATTTAAATATATAGAAGCTAAATGGTGTAAATATTTTAAAAATGAGTAGAGAAACGTTTGGTAAATTCTAATGATTTATTATTTTATTCTATTATTTACTCTTATCTTTTCTCTTCATATAACTGCTCGAACATCGTATAGAGCTCGCGTTCGCCTGACCATTTCGCACGGATCTACTTCGAGATCGGCTCTGCGTTAGAGGATCATCGTGCTGTTAAAAGCTTGATTCACACTAACGGTTGCGGTACGGTCAGATCACATCAAGTCAGGCACCGGTCATTATCACTCGCATGTAATCCAATGAGAGCGGTTATAGTTCGCTATTTAGTCAAGGCAGATGAAAATTTGTTGACCGTGATAATTAGACTGTGAATGTTTGTGCATTTATAGGAAATTTAAAGGTGCAAAATTATACAGATTGCATGTAATATGAAAAAGTATGAAAAAGTTAAATAAAGCGACCTTCACTATTTTCTTTGCGATTTCGACCAGTTACAATTCTTTCCAACATTTGTTGTACACATTATTTAGTAAACTATTCCTTCTAACTTTTCGATACAAAAACTCACATCGTTTGGTTCAATTTTAACACTTTATCGATCGGTCGGTGTTCCCCGTTTTACGAAAAGAATAGATATGCTTGATATATTTGTGAATTTGTGGTTCACCATTGCATACATTTGTCTGTTTTGAACTTAGAAAAAAAAAACATGCTGTTTAATATATTTTTACTTTATTTTACATTTTACCAAACATATTACTTACATTTATGTAAGTGACTGTTAATACTAAGTAATTATTATTTTATTATGTCAAGTTACTTGCACGTTTGATTGGTGTTTAGACCTAAGAATGTCATTAAAATAAGGGAACATTCCTAAATGATAATCACCAATATTGATGAAACGTTAGTATATATGCTGTTTCTAAAAAAAAATATTCGGTACGCATTTTTTTTAATTTTATTTGCAATCGTCCACAATGAAGAAATTAAAATCGTCCTCGAAATTGAGCTTAGTAAACATATTTACGCTAATACAGAGAAATTTTCTATTTTTCGGCATTAAATTTCTAAGCTACGTTCGCGAAAAATGTATGCAGTTGGCAATGTGTTAAAAATGTTATTCTGTTTTAAAGGGTGTTCGAATATTAATGAAAATGACTGTATATTCTTCACATAGTTTTGAACTGTCGAACCAACAAATTTTGTATACAGAATAACGTCGTATACAATTGGAGCTGTATTAAATAAATACTTTTTCTTCTTAACATTTATTCAAGTTTTAACTTCGCATTCAGATATCATAAATTAGATAAATATAACAGACTAATATGTAAACGTGAGACAGAAAATTATGTTTATGTTCTAATAATCATTTCGCTCGAAATGTGAAAGTGTTCAATGATTTATGAACGGGAGTGTATGCGTTAAGAATAACAAGAGAACAGTAGGGTAGGATAAAATAAGAATTCAGTCCATGCTTGCCACATCGCAATAGACACAAGCATCTCAATTGTTCGTGTTACCTCATCCTTCTCCCTCACATTACCACAATAGCATATTAATTGTTTTAAGTTGTTTATTTAATGCTAGTACACGTTGTCAATATGACAGACGCGTACGAACGAAACAATTTTCGTACGACTCTAAGATACGTAATCTGTAATTTTGTATTTAACATAAACAGATTTATGTTAAAAAAAATTTAATATTTGATATATTTTAGATTATTATATCATTGTATATTTATATAATCTACTCATTTTGACATTTTTATTTAGGGCCACCCAAAAACACGCCTACATGCTCTTTTTTTAATAAACCACAAATTACTTGGAATTTTTTCAAATTATGTTTTTTTTTTGTTGAGAGTATACTCTATTACAATTATAAGTAGAACTGAATATCATATAAATGTGCTCCACGAATGCGCTTGCAGACATCAATTCGATTATCGAATGTTTCAATGACTTTTCGGCAAGTTGTTGGAGTTATTCACGAATTGCAACTTGAATGTTGTTTTATAAATCATTAATTGCATCTGGCGTGTTAGCATAGACTCGACTTTTCAAAAAACCCTACAAAGAAAAAATCTAATGGTGCTAAATCGCATGATCTCGTCAGTTGAAGTCTGCATTTCGTGAAATTACACGTTGACGAAATTTCGATCGCAAAAACTGAATGTTTTTTCGAGTTGTGTGACATGTAACATAGTTTTGCTGAAAATAGATATCAGACACATCAATATAATTCAATTCTGACTACAAAAAGTCACCGAACATTGATTGATATCGCTCAGTATTCGTAATAACAGTATTACCAGGATTAACTTCGAAGAAAAATTATCTAATAGTTCCATTTGCCCAAAACATGCACCAAATAGTGACTTTTTGTAGGCGTAGAGATTTTTCATGAATGGCATGAGGATTTTCATTACTTTGGATACAATCATTTTGCTTATTAACAAATTCATCCACTGTGAAACGAGCTTCGCCACTAAACAAAATTTTTCTTGCAAACAACGACCCATTTTCAGAATAAGTTTGAATAATGTAAATGCGTTATATTGATGATTAAAATCTGAAATGTACTATCTTCTACTAAAAGAAATGATCTATATCATTTGAAAAGACATGATCTGTAAACATTATACAGTACTGACATCTAGGCGTTATATTTGGATGATCCTGTATATGGGGCTAGTCGAACTATATTTCGGATGAATCGGATCACTCTCTTTTTCTTTCATTTGAGTATATGATGATTATTTATATACACTTTAAAAATACACGTAAATTTTGTTATTGATTCCAAAATTTGGAGCAAATCGGATACTTCTCACTTTTTCGTTCTTTACTTGGAACAGAAAGGTTTTTCAAGTTTGTTTGTATTCGTCATTATTAGTTTTCAAGCCGTATGGGTATCAGATACGGAATTTGTAATAAAAAAAGTTAGCTTTCCAACGTTTGACTGATTATATCTTTTTACCATCAAACAGAAAGTGATCTGATTCACCTAGGTCGATCCTATATACTTCACTATTGCTGTACTATTTTTTATTCCCATTATTATTAAACTATTTACTAATTTTTCAACTGTTTGTAATAATTTCATCATCTACTGTGTCTCGTGATGAAATTAACGACCATAGTCGCCTATAGTATACGAAAATTTAATAACATAAACCGTAAGTTCTCATACAATTGTTTTACAATTTCATCTTCTAATCTTCAAGGTTATTTTCAGGTAATTATTCGGGTATATTCAAATGTATGTGTTAGACTGATACAAGATGCAACAGAAAAAATAAACGTTTCTTACATAAAAAAATAACGATTACCTGGCAGAATAAATAAAAGAAAGCTTGAGTAAACAACAAATTTTCCTTCCATGATATTTTCCTTTGAAAATCACTTAAATTGTATTACAAATATTTTCCGTGATATTAAAAAAGTGGAAATATTTAAGTGGCCTCCTATAGTTGGGACTTTATGTATACAGAAATTATTTGATAGATAGAGCTACGAGACCTATAATCCGTTTAGGGTAGAGGAAGGGTTAATAGCCACTATCTTGCTGCAAATAATTCGTACATTTTGTATTACAGATGGATCGCCACGACGCAATTTCAGCCAACAGATGCACGACGTGCTTTTCCATGCTTCGACGAGCCAGCACTAAAAGCCAGATTCCAGATCAGCATCGCGAGGCCAAAGAACATGACGTCCATCTCGAACATGCCTAGAAAAGGGGAGCCTATGCCAGTGTGAGTGACTAGAGATCTCTTGTAGTATTTACGCTTGCATAGGCGACGATTTCATACGACACGCGATACGGTTCGACTATTTCGTAAATTGACGTTGCCTTGACTAAGTAATTACTTACTTGCTGATCGTCGAGCGTTCTCGCAGTCGTCGGGTCAATTGTAGAATAAAAACAGATCGAATCGAGTTTCCGTACGATCCGACCGTTTTATGAAATTAACCCTGTTACCGTTTGTTATGTTCTTCTGCCAGGCAATTACGTTTCTTACTTCTTTAGATAGTTCCTTAATTTTTAACACATTACGGACAGACTACAAGATACCTCGCGGTTCTTATTGCAACTTTAGAGATTCTCGACGAGATATCTCGCATTTCTTGCGTATTAACTAAGAATGCTTAAATAAATAGCTTTCTACCGAGTATGATTGAGAATAAAATCTCTGTTCTACGCTGTGTTTCTGTTTTCTTTTTTTTTTTCTTTTTCGGTTGCTGTTGAGTTAACACATTTAACAGTTTTGAGTGTATTTTTCGCTTGGAAATGAATTATTTCAATTATTTTGTTTGTTTTCAAAACAGTCTTAGCGATAATTGTCTTTAGGTGTTCTAAAACCTAAATAAATTCAGGTCAAATCTTAGAAGTACATTGAGTGATCAAAATATGCTGATCACTTTGAAATTGTATATTACTTATTTGAAATTTGATCAGGAATAGAATTGAAAATACGTGGACCAGGTGTGGAAGAGAGTCACTACCATTGTCAATATTAACACTACTGAATATTAATTAAACACATACGTATTACATTACTAATGATCTTTGATAACGCCTTGCTTATATTTTATTTATTATTAATAATCTGAATTCCTCTCCATTAATGGCAGGGTAGATCGATATCAATTAAAACAATTTCACAAAATACACTTAAAATGAAACCTTTTTAATCCCTTGCCGTATAATAACAAGTCTCACTCGTCTATCAAATTTGTATTTTTGTTTTAACTTTAATTTGAATTCAAGATAGGGGATTTCCAAATAAAAATTGATATATAATATCTCGACTTTCTTTATTTAAAATTGTATTGGAACAGTGAACATTCGAGACTAACATACGTAGTAACTAAAAACTCGTACGGCAGGGAGTTAATTAAATTTAGCAAAGATTTTGAAGCTTCTACGAATTATTCAAAACTTGTTTGGTCTGCATACTTTACATTTATAATTCGTTGAACATATCTCTGTGTTTTCTACAATGTTTTTTTTTTATTTCTATCCTATATTGATACAGGTTCCTTAATCAGTTGTTGTTTATTAATTTTTCCGATCCCATTGGATGCCTTAATAATTCCTATATATAATAATACAGCTGTTTATGACAGCAGATTACCCATTTACGATCCGGGTCGATGCATGTGCTGCTTTTGACTATTTAAATATTTTATTTTGTAGCGTGTTATTAATTTCTACATTTAGGAGGTACATCTAACGCTTAATTGGTTTTTAAGTGCTTGGCCCCTTCTGATTAATAGCAATTGACACATCGTAATCTTATCTTTCGACTAAGGACTAACGACAATAGCATGACAAACATATGGCGACGTTTTTAATTTTCCTTAATTTGGTCATTTACTGTTACTTGACGTACAGACGGCACAACATTAGGACCACGACATTCTCGAGTCCTCAATTTTCATTGGACAAGACAGTTTTTTCACCTTTTCAGTATTTTAATTAAGACACTTGGACAGACGGATGCATATAAAAAGATCAGATACTTGGAATAAGGATATTATTTTACACTTTAACACATTGTAAAGACACTTTTAATCCATGTGCACCATTCAAATTTTTGTTATACTCGTCTCATTTGTGTCAATACAACCCTAAGGTAAAATTACTTAAGATGAATGCATTAATTTAATATTTTATATTAGTGATAAGTAAACATACATTAAAATTATATACCCTAATTACAAATATTAACACAGTGGTCTTCATACATATATTTTTTATTAGGTTGTAACATATGAAATGTCCGATCTTTAACGGCAACTTTAAATGAACACACGCTTTTTAATATTAAATTTTATTAATCAAAATGAGAACCATTAAATTCCTCACATATTCTTTCAATTAGTTAGAAGTTTCTTAATTCCGTTTTTATAAAAATTCAGACTTCTGTTGGCAATAAATTGGTTAACATGCCGTTAAACAAATTTCTTGATTTATAAACGTTTTCTCGCTGAGGAAATGATTTAGATGTTTGAAAAAATGAAAATCAGTAGGCGACAGATCAGGTGAATGGTGGATGAGGCAGAGTTTCATATTTTAAGCTAATCAGCTTTTGCACCGTTATTTGTGAAACATGCGGCAGAGCATTATCATGAAACAGAATTGGGCCTCTTCAGTTGACCAATGCCGGTTTTTTTACCCGCAATTTCTGGTACTTTGCTTCAATTTCGGCACAATACTTCTTCGCTGTGACTGTTTCACCCGGCCTTAAGAAATTATAGTGGATGACATCAGTTAATGACCATCAAACTGACTTTGGCATATGTCATGGGGCTTCATCTGCATCCAACCATTGGGCAGAACATTGTCTATTGTCATATAGTACCCATTTTTCGTCGTAACTGACAATGCGATCCAAAAACGATTCCCTATCATTTCGAATTAACAGTGAATTGCATATGTCTTGCCGTTGGATCTTCTGCTGTTCGTTAAGTTCATGTGGCACCCACTTGTCCAGTTTTTTCACCTTGCCAATTGATTTTAAGTGACGTGAAATTGTCATGGCACTTACGCCGAATTCTTAGGCTAAATCTCTAACTAATTATCGCGTATTTGCATTAATAGGAAGCTGTAACTGATCATCGTTCATGGAAGGCTCTGGTCTTCCACGTATTTCAATAACGAGGCTCTCATCTACAGTTTCGAATTTTTAGAACCATCGACACACAGTACGTTGGTTAACGGTCTCATTATATATGTACGTTGATTCATGTTAGAGAGTAAGACAATTAAAAGCAAGGTTAGCAACGTAAACAAAACAAATGAAGACTGAATCTGATAAAAGAAAGTTTACTCTTGAGGTTGTATTTAAAACATCTCTAAACATATGAATATTTATTGAAAAAATAAGGTTTGAAATATTGATACAAAAGAATTGGACATTTCGTATGTTACAACCTAATACATACATAGAACGTCGTGCTTGTTTTTCTATTAACCGCAAAAGGCAATGAAGAATAACGAGATCGCTTAAGATCACTTTTTTAAATTATATTGCTCAAGGTTTATGGTACATTTTCTTCTTGTATTAGATTTACTATTTTGTTTGAACATTCATTTCTGGGTAATATCTACCTTAATAAAAGTTTACAGATCTAACAGTTCAGAAATACTGTGATGATAGTCAAAATAAATATTAAATTCTTTCACAAGACACGTAAGACTTTTATTCGAGTCAAATTAACCTGAATAGTATCAGTGTACCAAATAAATATATAGCACATAATGCACAGTTAAAAAATATTTTACTCAAGAATTACATTCTTCGAGTACTTCTAATAAAAGTTGATAAATTTCGACTAAATAGGATCGTTGATTAAAAAATTAATGAATGTTGAATTTCTATTTTGGATCAATATTACCCACATGGTATACGAAGGTTAAAGGACCACGGAGATTCCCTTTTGGTCTTCTGCGTACCAAAACTTTATACAGGGACATTTTACGGAAATTAATTTCTAACGCTTGGACTTGTACTATATGCGGGGCGTTCGGCAATTATTGGTAAAAAATTGAAGGATGTAGCGTATCGTTAGCGGAGAGCTGTACGGGGTGTGGTGGTTCGCTAAAGCGTCACCCAAAAACGGCAAAGACTGACCGAATCAGAGTAAATAGTTTAGTTGGTGTTCTACGTTATAATTTCCTGATCTTGCAAAAATTGTTCTAGTGCGCAGGGTTGGGCCCGGAAGTAATCTTGGTGATCGAGGATGCTGTCGTTAGATCGGTATCAAATGGAAAAAAGTCCCAGAGCGCAGTGTGGCCCTAAAAGCAGGTTTCGTTTAGTTGATTTGCCGATATCGACTGGCTTTCTTGTCGATTGTAGCCCCTTTTATACCGTTTTGGGTGGCGAGGTCGAACCAATGAGCGTTGACCGGGTAGCGCGTATCATTTTTTATGACTCTCCGACCTAGCTAGCTTACGCGTGTACTTAGATCTACACTTAGAGTTTATAGTTTGGCTATGTTGCACTGTGTTACAAGGGGCGATAGTCTCATTTCATAGAAATACAATTTCTATACAGTTTCCTATTTACATAATTTTAGGGAATATATTTTGAATTGGAAATTTAAAAAATATTGGTAAAAAATTATGGAATAATTTTTAATATCTACTTGATAGTATAAACAGTTCCTGTTTTTCTTTTTAAATGGTAATCATACGACATCTTCTTGATAAAACATATTAGCGTGTATCTAACTGGTACTTTAAAATAAGACGGATGTAACACTCCTCTTACTTGCGCGAATTGAAGCTAGAGGTAATTTCTAGAACCATAGCGAAGACCGTATTCATCAATTATATAATAAATTCGTTTGTGCAAGATGTGATGTTTAAGTTAATTGTTTTGTACCATTTGTGTTCATTAGATCTTGTAACAAGACACACAAGTTGTCGGGAAATTCCTACGCGATTAAAAAAAAAGATACAGTGACAGAGTGCCATTTGATCAATTATAGTTGAACTTATATTTACGTTGCTACTTTCCATACAAAAGTTAAAGATTGGTTATGCGATTGTTTGTACTTTCTGACTGTTAGATAAAGAAAAAAAGTACAAGAATACAAAATTAGAAAACCTCGGTTTTTTAACATTTCAATGGTGAAATTTTGTTTTGACTAAATAAATTGAATTTGACCAGGAAATATTCACATACATCGGAAACAAAAAATAAAAAGAGGTATAAGAAATTTATTCTGTCCCTAGAGTATAATATTTTTTAAAAGAGAGTGCGACACAATTTTGTGCAATGTTAATTTATTTGCGTTAAATATGACAACACTTTCATAAAATAAGGCAGAAAGTTAAAAACTCTAATAGAAACAAGGATACATTTACCATTTTTTACAAAAGCTTTAATTTTTGTAGAAAAATGTATTTTATTTTTTCACATGACGAGGAGTATACTTATCATCACTTCAAAAGAGATCATTATGTTATAACGAGTATATTCGTCATTACGCCAAGAAAGATCATTTATTATAATTTATAACGAGTATGCTTGTCAAGCATCGTTAAAAGGTTAAGAGTGTATACTCCACCTTGAAGCGTCTAAAAAATAACTTTCCGGGAATTCTTTTCATAGGTAACTACTGAATGAGAAGTTACAATTTTTTTTTTTTTTTGGAAAGCGAATGTATCTTTCGGCTTCTTTTTCCAAGTTTTAAAAAGTAAAAATGTTACAAAATGAACGAAATTTAGGGAAACATCTTTTTTGCTACGATATCGATTTTTAAAAACAGAACTTAGATTTTTAAATATGTTTATATATATTTTGAAAACACGTGTGTAGTATCATTTAACTATAAGAATAATAACAATTATTATAAATATTTTCTGTTTCTAATTGTTACCAGGCCTGGCTTACCGTCATATGTGTGGGACCATTATGAACGTTCAGTGCCGATGTCTACATATTTAGTGGCTTTCATTGTTTCCGACTTCGAAATGTTGAAATCTGAGTCGGGAAACTTTAGAGTCTGGGCACGTCACGAGGCTATCGAACAATCACGCTACACTTTGAATATTGGTCCGAGGATACTCGAATACTACGAGAATTATTTCAAAATTAAGTTCCCCTTACCAAAAATAGACACCGTCGCTTTGCCTGACTTCTCAGCAGGAGCTATGGAGAACTGGGGATTAATTACTTGTAGGTAAGTTGAATCAACCATAGTTTCTTATTATAGATTAACTTATGCAGGGTACCTTTATTTCTTTTTAACACGTTAAGCGCCACGTTAATTATCTGTGACTGACAATATATTATTTAATAAATAAAATTCTAATGTTACAAATTGAAAGTTTAAAATTTACGAAAAAAGAAAATTCTGTTTAAAAATTATTTTAATGAATTATATTAAGACATTGTAGACAAATGTGTGGTTTTCCATCGCAGTTATCGTAGTAATTTTTTATTTTTTTAGTTTAATTTCTGAAAATATTTCGTTTCAATCGCACAGAAATAAAAAGAAAAAAAGAACCATTTTCGGCCTTGTGTGACTTAAGCGGAAAGATTGGCGTACCCAGCGTGTGGTTCTTGTGTTAACAATACCAACATATTTTACGAGTAAAAATAAGAAAAAGCTGTTGTATAAATATAGACTCAAAAATGCTTTATTAAAATGTAGTATGACAAAAATATGAAATTACAACGAATTAGTTTCCGTTCAATGTTATATAAGAACAGATTAGCAATGTTTACCTACGTTAGTTCCATTTCAAAATGTCGCTCGTTCTCATAAATACGGGAGAGGTTTGGACATATTTTATTTGGAATGTAATAAAAAATTAAAAAATTTGGAACAATGAATGTTGTTTGTTCCAACACAAACGTGACGAACCTTCGGTCTGGCAGATTATCGTTAAAAAGTTAGTTAGTTGCATTTGACCGTCAGACTGATGTATCGTACTTATACCTCCTGTAGAGAGACCAAGAGCGAAATTAATTTATTATTAGGCAAGCCTAAGGATCTTTCGGATCCCAAAAATTTAATGCAATTTTTAACAACAATCCGATGCCCCACTCTCAAGCTTAGACTCACCTCACACACAGTAAGCTAACTAACAGCAAAATAACCTAGCCTATAAAAGTCAAAACACGCGGATTCTAAAAGGATTGCTACAAAGGTTTTACAAAGAGATGTTCATTAGAGTCATTCACAGTAACTTAGTCAAGTATCTTAGTCTAGTCATTCTTCGTTAGTAAATAAATTATACTCATACTACTTTTAAAAAAGTTTCACACCGAGTACATCGCGAAGTGTGAAATATATCGCGTAACGGTTCGGCAATTAAGTACGAGCATTGCGCGACCCGAACACTGTTACCTGTTCAAAGACAAAATAAAAAGTAAAATGAAAAGTTACATTTCATTTTATATGCAAATCATAAAATAATCTAGAGAAAACTCAAAATGTTTCAGGTAACATCTAGATAAATAACATAATATAGTCTTCCAATAAGAGCGATAGAACTTTGAATTGAAATGAAACGAAAAGTGCGGAAGATAATCTAGTACTCATTACTATATTTCAAAGTACATTTAATGGCTGTTCCGTCCGAAGGAACAGAAAGCCGGTCGATCTTTTGTTTGGCACGGTTTATAACACGATCGCGAAGAAAAGGCTATTTTTTGAGACAACGAATTCCATTGTTCATATTATTGTGAATTTCTCGCCGAGAGAAATTAGTTTTCTTTACAAAACGGTCGCGTAAAGTTAATTTTCGTTCTCATTAGCCGAAGACGTGTTATAAAAACGAACGGTTTCCTAACGGTCATTTTCGACAATGGATTCTCAACGTGTAAAGAACCATTGTATCGGACCTGGCGGAAATTCCAGACCGTTGCCAAACCTTCGGCACATCGCGCGTCCGAGCAGGTATCGCCCCACTTTTCCAGGAAAAAGAGCGCTAAGGGCGCACTGGAAGGGTGTTCGCGATATCCGCTAGGCATGCTGATTGGTGATTAACATTTCGGTTGCTACCAATCAGCGTGTCACCCTCTTTAGCAGCGATCGAGCGAGCTGCTGAAGAAGGATTCGTACGGTAGAAGTCTTCGGAGTCAGTCGTTCGTTGACTAGCTATTCGCACGTTAGACGCAATCATAACCAGTCGTCATTAAGAGTCGTTCTCTAACCATTCGAGAGAATAGTCTCTATCGAGAAGTAAAGATAACACAGTCGTTCGTTGACTGTCGATACGTCCGTGAACAGGCAATCGATACACGTTCGATCGTTAGAATCCATCGTTCGGGATTTCTAACGTTTTTTGCTATCTTATTCTTGTCATCGTCCATCGTTCGGGACGATATAAAACTCTTTCTTCGGTCAACCTCATCGTCGCGCATTTTCAAGGCGGATTCCACATTCAGTCGAATCCGACGTACGGGTATTCGACGGTAGAACACTCGACACACCGTGTTCTGCCCTTCGTTCGAAATAGTTGCCCAATATTAAATTGGCGGGTAACAGTGTAGTGCGTGAGTGGTGTTCAGTGGAACCACGCAGCCGACACACCCACAGGGACATCTACGCACGCGACGACACAAACATTTTTGGTCCTTCGAGCCGGATCCACGACCTGTGAACGCACAGCCATACGGTGGAATCCAGCATCATACGGTGGAATCCAGTGAGGACTTGACGAGAAATCAGAGGCGAGTCTAGACCAGAGAAGCAGAGCACCAGCAGCTATCGTTCGAGCTAGCAGGACTGACTTCAATCCAGGTAAACTCGTTCGATTACCAGACTATCGCCCGAAATTAATCCAATTCCCATTCCGTTGAATTGAGATAATTTCAGTTTTCGAAATGGCAACCGCTAGCATAGCCGCGAACAAAGAAACGGAAAATCACATTCGGTCCCTTAAAGTGAAACGCCGCTCGTTCAAGGCGCAAATCACGATGTTCGCGAATTATACCAAAAACTATCAAGACTCCGAAACAGAACGCGAAAAGCTCCGCGAACGGATCAGAAGATTAAACAAACAATTCGAAACGTTTAATCACATTCAAGACGAGCTGGCTCTTCAAGAAGACTTTGAAGAGGCAGAAACTGAACGCGCGTCCACCACCGATTTGTTCGACGACACAATTATCGCGGCAAAGGTTTTATTAAAACGGTTAGATAAGTCCGAGGACACATCGCGTGTTACAGTAACGGAACCGGTAACTCGCGAGTCCCCCGCGCCTTCGTCCATCACGTTCGGCATGCCGGTTCATTTGCCGAAAATCGACCTGCCGAAATTTGATGGCCGCCTCGAAAGATGGATCACCTTCAAGGATGCATTCCAGACCATGATACATTCGCAATCTGGTCTGAGTAACGTCCAGAAGATGAATTATCTGCGGTTATCCCTAATCGGGAAGGCAGAACACGCAATCGAAGCCTTCACGATTAGCGAGGATAATTACGAAGTCGCGTGGAATCAGTTGAATGAAATCTACGACAATAAACGCGTCCTCGTCCTCCGTCACGCAGCTATGCTACGAGATACGCCGCGGATGAACGACGACTCATCCGAAGCCATTCGCGATCTAGTCAATTATATGCAGCTTCATGTACGCTCACTCCAAGCACTCGGACGGTCTTGGGAAGATATCGCGAACGACTTATTAACGAGTATCGCGGTATCGAGCATGTCGACCGACACGCGCAAGGCATGGGAACGCACATTGACGGACACTGATACTCCAAGAATCGAGGAGATCTTCAAACACCTTCGAATCGCGTCGCATCAATCGAAGGATGTTGATCCCGGTTCTTCTGCTCATCGGACGGAGCAAGCGAAGTCGCATCATTGCCCGACGCACGAGTCATGTCGGGCAAACTCGTCGCGTTATTCTCCGCCATCGTCGCGAAAATCATTCGCACCGTCGCGACGATCGCCGCCCTCGTCGCGAAAACCGTCTTCACCGTCGCGACGTTCGCCGCCAACATCGCGAAAATCGCCGCCGTTTCCTCGAACGCAGAGGAGAACCTCGTACGCGACCGCGGTTCAAACCACGAAGTCGAAATCGTCGTGTAAAATCTGCAGCGACGGTACACACGACGTGTACCAATGCAGAAAATTCCTCGACATGACGGTCGAGGAACGCGGTAAGACGGCGCGAAGACTGAAGCTTTGCATGAATTGTTTGCGATCGGATCACGCAACAAATGATTGCAAAGCCGGAACGTGTCGCGTGTGCAATCAACGGCACAACACCAAGTTGCATCAGGATCCTGTACATACGAAAGGGGATTGACTAGGAAGCTCACCCGCAGGACTGACAACATTACGACGACAAGGCATCGCATTGGTATCGGACGGACAGACCAACGGATTGATGGCCACTGCAATCGTAAACGTTCTCGATCGCGACAAGAGACCGATTCAGTGTCGTACACTCATCGATACCTGTTCAAACGCGAACTTCATCACCGAAAAGCTCGCGACGAAGCTGCGTTTGCCATCGAAACGGGCATCCGTAGCAATCGGTACGTTGAATCAGTCGAATACGACCGCGAACAGGCTTATATCGACCACGATTAAATCGCGTTTATCACATTACGAACGTAATTTAACATTTTTCACGATATCGCAAATTTCGGAATCGTTACCGGAAACGCAAATCGATCGCGCCGCGTTATCCATACCGCCGAACATCCGATTAGCTGACCCACAGTTTCACCGTCCAGCACCCATCGACATGCTGATAGGAGCTGGACCCGCTCTGTCGTGTCTCAGCATCGGGCAACACGACCTCTCTCCGCGCAACGGATCGGATCTCATCCTCCAGAAGACGCAACTGGGATGGATCATCGGGGGGAGCGTACCGACAGCCGTACCACGCACGACACGCAAGACGTTCGTTGCCACCTTGAACTTCGACCTCAAGAAGTTCTGGGAAATAGAAGAGGGTTCTCCAGGAAACCACCTATCATCCGAGGAACGTGACTGCGAGGACCACTTCATCGCCAACATCCAACGCAACGAAGCTGGACGGTACATAGTCGCCTTGCCCTTTAACGAAAAGAAAGATTCTATCGGGGAATCTCGGTCGCGTGCCCTAAATAGATTTTTTTCTTTAGAACGAAAATTAAATCGGAATCCGGAATTAAAACGGCAATACACCGCGGTTATCGATGAGTATCGCGAACTCGGTCACATGACGCAGGTGAAACCTTCGAATTCACCGGATTTCTACCTGCCGCATCACTCGGTCGTAAAACCTTCGAGCGCGACAACGAAGGTACGCGTAGTTTTCGACGGATCCGCGAAATCGAGCAGTGGCCTCTCCCTCAACGACGCGCTACGGACTGGACCCAGCATCCAAAACGACATCTTTTCGTTACTCCTCCGCTTTCGAATGTACGCATACGTATTGACTGGGGATATCGAAAAGATGTATCGGCAATTCCTCGTGCGGCCGGAAGACCGATCTTATCAGCGGATCCTATGGCGAGATCAACGGAATCAGGTGTCTACGTACGAGCTGAATACAGTCACGTTCGGACTGGCAGCGGCACCTTATCTCGCCATCCGATGCATTCATCAGCTTGCAGAGGACGAAAAAGTTAGATTTCCGGAAGCTTCAACGGTCGTGAAGCGAGATCTGTACGTCGACGATCTTATAACCGGAGCTAACAGCATTGAAGAAGCAATCCATCTACGGACGGAAGTCATCGGCTTGTTCAACCAAGGAGGACTGAACATTCGTCAGTGGGCATCCAACGAGCCTCAACTCCTCGCAGGGCTAAACGAGAACCAGATCCATCCGAAGATCTTGGGCGATCCAACGACCATGAAAACGCTCGGCATTTCATGGGACGCGCGAAAGGATCAAATGTTGTACACAGTCGAACCACCATCGGTAACCAAGGTTACAAAACGAACGGTTCTGTCGTCAATCGCGAAAATCTTCGATCCGTTGGGACTGCTCGGTCCAGTCACCATAATCGCGAAGATTTTCATGCAGCGTCTCTGGCAGCAGAAGGTTGACTGGGATGAATCGCTCCCAGCCAGCCTCCATACCGACTGGACAACATTCGTGCAACAACTCCAACACCTCGACAACATCGGATTCAAGAGGAACACCACGCAACGTGGGACAAGGAGGATCGAACTGCATGGTTTCTGTGACGCTAGTGAACGAGCATACGGTGCATGTATATACATTCGGACAATCGGGAAATTCGGTCGTATCGAAACGAATCTTCTGTGCGCAAAATCACGCGTCGCGCCGCTAAAAACCGTTACCCTCGCGCGATTAGAACTGTGTGGTGCCGCGTTACTCGCTTCATTATACGCGACGGTTCGGGAAGCAATCACGTGCGGTATCGATCACGTGTTTCTCTGGACTGATTCAACGATCGTTCTCAACTGGATCAGCAAACAACCGTGCACACTGAAAACGTTCGTGGCAAATCGCGTAGCTGAAATCCAGGAGAAAACCGAGAAGACGACTTGGCGTCACGTTCGAACCCAAGACAACCCGGCGGACTTAGTATCACGGGGACAATTACCCACACAGTTCAAAACCAACGCACTTTGGCGTCACGGACCGAAATGGCTCTCCAATAACCAATCGAATTGGCCAGAGTCAAAGGTAACGATCGTCAACGAGTTACCGGAACTAAAACGCATCACGTGCCTCGCAGCAACCGTGCGTTACAATGACGAAATTCTCCACCGATATTCGTGCATCAACAAGTTGAGACGAATCATCGCGTATTGCCTGCGAGTAAGACGAGTCAGCCGCGCAACGGGCCCATTGACGACCAGCGAAGTCCACGAAGCCAACCTTCGCATCGTTCGTCTACTGCAAGCAACATCGTTCGAAAAGGAGATCCATTGCTTGGAAAGTGATGAGTGTTTGCCTACGAAGAGCAAGCTCATCCCCCTGAATCCGTTCCTCGATGATCAGGGAATTCTCCGGGTTGGAGGCCGACTCCAAAATTCGACCCTTCCATTTTCGCAGAAGCATCCGATACTTCTGCCGAGAGGTCATCATATCACGATGCTCATCATCAGAGACGCTCACTGTCTGAATCATCACGCAGGCATAACGTCCACTCTCTACATAGTTCGGCAAGCCTATTGGCCCATCGACGGAAGAAACACAACACGCAAGATCGTCCGGCAGTGTGTGAAGTGTTTCCGCCATAATCCTCCGAATACGAACTATCGCATGGGAAATCTTCCAGCATCCCGTGTGACGGAAAATCGGCCGTTTTCGAATTGCGGCATAGACTACTGCGGTCCTTTCTTCATCAAGGAACGGCGTTATCGAAATCGTACGCGCGTGAAAGTCTATGTCGCCGTATTTGTCTGCCTTGCTACCAAGGCTGTCCATTTGGAGGTGGTGAGCGATATGACCACTGACGCGTTTCTCGCCGCCTTAAAACGTTTCGTAGGGCGACGAGGTATCTGTAAAAACATTTATTCAGACAACGGGTCCAATTTCATCGGCGCGAACAACGAGCTTCTGGAGCTGCACGAAACACTCCAGAATGACAATCGGATTCGGAATTTCCTCATCGGTAAGGAAATCACATGGCACTTCATGCCACCTTTATCGCCTCATTTCGGTGGTCTTTGGGAAGCTGCCGTAAAATCGTTCAAACATCACCTCAAACGCGTCGTCGGTGATGAATTGTTTACGTACGAACAATTCGAAACGTTCGCGATCGAAATTGAAGCTATCCTCAATTCGCGCCCGTTGACTCCCTTATCCTCTGATCCCAACGATCCTTCTGCCCTTACTCCCAGTCATTTTTTGATTGGTAATTCTCTCACAAGTCTTCCGGAGAATGATTTCAGGGCAACGCCAGCTAACCGATTATCGAGCTGGCAGCACATCCAGAAGGTGAAGCAGGACTTCTGGACCAGGTGGCATAAGGAGTACATCAGCCACTTAAACGTACGGCATAAGTGGACTAAAGGCTCCCATGACATCAAGGAAGGAACAGTCGTGGTTCTAAAGGAGGACCACCTTCCGCCACTCTCGTGGCATCTCGGACGGGTCCAGAACATCCATCCAGGCACAGACGGGATCATCAGGGCAGTCACCGTTCGGACTGCCAATGGAGTTTACAAGAGGAACGTCAAGCAGCTGGCCCCTCTTCCTCAACAAGACGCAGCATAGGAGTGCTTTGTCCATCGCATCGGGACAGACATTTCTATTGATAAACTATGGACATTACGAATAGTTTAAGTGTGCGTCTTGATCGACTCGGTCTCTCAACGGGGGGAGCATGTTCCGTCCGAAGGAACAGAAAGCCGGTCGATCTTTTGTTTGGCACGGTTTATAACACGATCGCGAAGAAAAGGCTATTTTTTGAGACAACGAATTCCATTGTTCATATTATTGTGAATTTCTCGCCGAGAGAAATTAGTTTTCTTTACAAAACGGTCGCGTAAAGTTAATTTTCGTTCTCATTAGCCGAAGACGTGTTATAAAAACGAACGGTTTCCTAACGGTCATTTTCGACAATGGATTCTCAACGTGTAAAGAACCATTGTATCGGACCTGGCGGAAATTCCAGACCGTTGCCAAACCTTCGGCACATCGCGCGTCCGAGCAGGTATCGCCCCACTTTTCCAGGAAAAAGAGCGCTAAGGGCGCACTGGAAGGGTGTTCGCGATATCCGCTAGGCATGCTGATTGGTGATTAACATTTCGGTTGCTACCAATCAGCGTGTCACCCTCTTTAGCAGCGATCGAGCGAGCTGCTGAAGAAGGATTCGTACGGTAGAAGTCTTCGGAGTCAGTCGTTCGTTGACTAGCTATTCGCACGTTAGACGCAATCATAACCAGTCGTCATTAAGAGTCGTTCTCTAACCATTCGAGAGAATAGTCTCTATCGAGAAGTAAAGATAACACAGTCGTTCGTTGACTGTCGATACGTCCGTGAACAGGCAATCGATACACGTTCGATCGTTAGAATCCATCGTTCGGGATTTCTAACGTTTTTTGCTATCTTATTCTTGTCATCGTCCATCGTTCGGGACGATATAAAACTCTTTCTTCGGTCAACCTCATCGTCGCGCATTTTCAAGGCGGATTCCACATTCAGTCGAATCCGACGTACGGGTATTCGACGGTAGAACACTCGACACACCGTGTTCTGCCCTTCGTTCGAAATAGTTGCCCAATATTAAATTGGCGGGTAACAGTGTAGTGCGTGAGTGGTGTTCAGTGGAACCACGCAGCCGACACACCCACAGGGACATCTACGCACGCGACGACACAAACAATGGCGTTATACATGAAATACAATATTTTATAAATGACTACCACGATTGCGTTTATTGGAGTGAATACGACAAACTCAATTTTCGCCGTAAATATCATCTTCAACGATGAAGCTCACTTTTGAATGGATGGCTTTGTCAACAAACACAATTGCCGAATTTGAGGTGATGCTAATCCTCAATCAGTAGTCGAGAGATCATGATACACAAAGAAAGTTACTGTTTGTGTCGTTTTTGCACTGAACGAACCATTATTCTTTATGTTTTTGAAAATGGAGAAAGTGCGACTGTAACTGTTACTAGTGAGCGTTACCGTTCGACGATTTTATATTTACTTTCGTGTGAATTGGATGGATTTGATTTTTCTGATCCATCAACAAGATGGTGCCACATGCGATGTTTCTGCTGCAACTATCGCTTTATTGAGCAGCAACAACGATCGAGAAATGCGGATGTCAACTTGCCACCAAGATCTTGTGATTTGACACCATTAGACTGTTTCTTGTGGAATCATGTCTTTTGTTTATTCTAGTCACCCACAAATTATTGACGATCTCAAAGCAAACAGTATTCGTGGTATCGGTGAGATACCACCCGATTTATGTGCCAGAGTCATCGAAAATTGGGTTTGCGGTATTCACTCCATCAAACGCAATCGTGGTGGTCATTTATATGATATTGTATTTCATGTATAATGACATCGAATTTACTTTAAAATAGAGTAACGAGTACTAGATTATCTTCTGTATTTTTCGTTTCATTTCAATTCAAAGTTCTATCGCTTTTTGTGGAAAAGACCCTATATATTATTCGACTCATCATTTTTTAAATGTATTGTAGGATTGGGATGGTATGCATAGACTGAAGCTTTTTATTCGGTGCTTCGATTACTTTTAAAGTACATATATACGTGTATATTGAATTAGATACAGATTAATTAATATCATAATATTAATAACTATTTAACTCGCGACTTGTACATCTAGACTTTCAATTCTCGCTCACTATTCTAACTCGCTGTTCTCTCTGACTCTTCTTACTGACCTCGCGCGTTTTCTTCACCCTCATTTATCCTGCATCCCGATATTCTTTCTTCCTCTGACTCTCTATTTCTGTCACTCTAGGCAGACATTCTTCGAAAACATTCAGCCGTGCCCATCAAACCTTTTAAGTGGTCACGCATTCTCTGTTCACACGATATTCTCAAGTACTCGGTCCAAACACTTTTCTTTCGTGCCTCTATCTCCCTAGCTTAAGCACTCTTCGTTCACACAACTAGGGTAAAGTAATCGAATATAAGATCCATCTCTTTATGCAAGCACAATTCTCGATTAAAACTACTTTTATTAAAATACGATGCATGTTTTAAATGTAAGACGTGTACACTTCTGCAACATATTAGAAATTATAACGAAACAGAGTTCCATCATAATAAAATAAAAATGAAAAGTATGCAAATCCATGACTTGACAAACTAGTCACCTAATATGACACCCAGGTTTCATCGTGTCACAACTTATTTTTTCTGCCTTTTTTTACATATTGGGCATATAACATTAATTTCGTCTGCACTGAAGTCTTCGTGGGCCCACCGGTACACACTGAACATATTGTTCACCATGTACATCGGAAGAATAAAGTCCTGTGTAAAACAAGCATTCTGTATCATAATTTTCATATGCTTGCTCAAGACACTACGTTGTTTTCTACGCCACATTCGGATAATGCAACTGAACTACGGTTAGTTTTGAAACAAAGAACTGTCGCTGCGACGTTCGAGATTTTTCCGTAACGGAGATAGGCTGGGATCTCATATTATGATTGGTCTCATATTAAGCTACTTTATATTCTATCACTATCTTATTCTATCACTTCCTTATAAACACTCTCAGACATTCTATCACCCCCATAGTATTATTTGAATAGTATCCAAGCCTGATTACAAGACTTGCAGTCGTATATCATTCTTGCTATAACCATCTCTTAACTGTTCACACAAAAATTGTATATACTAGAAAACATTTTTTCGTATACATTTTGACATTTTTTCTTAATCGAAACTCTAATATAATTTTATATTAAAATTAATTATATATAGGTTTTTTCTAAGGTCTGTGGTCAGGATAGGCCATAGCAAGGATGCGAGGTCGGTTTTGAGAGACCGACGTCAGGTTTACTATGTTGCGGATGTGATTCTTTGGCTATTTTTGAGATTAAGGAAAACTCGCGTAATAATTTCAGCATGTCGTTAATGTTTCGTAAAAATTAGTCATCGAGTTTCACAATAGTAATTGACGTATCATAAACTTTGCTACCGCAGATGAAACCTTCAGGAAGTCAGCGGGAGGTTGAGGGCGAGTGTGCCCCCACGTTCTCTACCCGGCTGATTCCTGAAGGCGCGACATGACGAAAACTCACTAATTAGGTACAAGAAGGACCTAATAGTAGGGAAAAGCTAAATCAAAGATACAGCTCAAGAGTTGTGCGATGGACACGTGAAAAATCGAGAGCAAGTGTAAAGATATAGACAGTATAAGAATACGAGCTACCGAAATGTAATTCTTAGTCTTAACTATCCTAAGATACGCCCTAATTATTCATTTTGTATAAATTGGTTGTCAGGTAACAATTTAATTTTCAGGGAAACTGCTATGTTGTATCAAGAAGGCGTTTCAACCAGCAGCAATCAGCACAGTGTAGCCACTGTAATAGCTCACGAACTTGCTCATCAGTGGTTCGGAAATTTGGTAACTCCAAGTTGGTGGTCAGATCTATGGCTGAACGAAGGCTTTGCTAGTTATGTAGAATACATCGGTATGAATGCAGTAAGTTGCTAATTTTTAGATAAAAAATACAATAATATAAAGATATCTCGAATAAAATAATAATATATTTTTATATGATTTTGCTACTATGTGTTTCAAAAGGATTATTAAGGTCCTTGGTCTATTATATCTGTTTCATTATCTAGGTGGAACCAACGTGGAAAGTTTTAGAGCAATTCGTTGTTCATGATTTGCAAAATGTTTTTGGTTTGGATGCGTTGGAATCTTCACATCCGATATCGATCGAAGTCGGACATCCCGATGAAATCAGTGAGATTTTCGATGAAATTTCTTATGGAAAAGGTGCTAATAATATTTTAGAATTTTTCAATTAATAACGTGTATATATTATTTATAATATTATACAAACAAACAACTATGTTAAATGTTCGAATAGGTGCTTCTATAATAAGGATGATGGACCATTTCCTTACGACCAGTTCGTTCAAACGAGGTTTGACGAATTATTTGAATGGAAAGTGAGTATATTTGACTAAAAGAATAATATTAATTATTTCTAAGCAAAGAGTAGTAAAAAATTTCATTTAGTTTAAGTGGTATTTATTTACAATTTTTGACAGAAGGAAATATTCATTTGAAATAACTATTTCAAGTTTGTGTTGAAAAGTACAAATAATTTAAATCAGAATTTGAAACGGTCCCGAAAATAAGAGTTAATAACTGCTGTATATACTCTGGTGAAAACAGTTATAGAGCAGTATTATTATAAATAACTGTTATAAGAGATTAAAATGAAGATGTTAAAAAGTACCAAATTTGTACTTCTTCAGACATCTAAAATTTTAACGAGGCATTATTCTATAAGTCCTAAGATATCATAAACACACAATTATTTATAGATAACATGATGGGAAAGTTATAAGAAATGCAGATGAAGCTGATGGTACTCCGAAAGACGAATTGAGTCTTCCTTTTTTTAAATGACTATAATCTCGAAATGAATACATGAAATACAAAAATTCGTAAACTATTTTATATAAGAAAGTCAGTGTTTATATAGTGTGTAAAAATATATTACTCAGATTGTTAATTGGTAACAATAAAACGTGAAAGATTAAGATAAGGTATTATGATGCAAATATTTCATAAAATATGTTCGCTGTTATACTGTAACTTACTTCTAACACAAAATGAAATGCAGTGAATATGTTGAATTGTTATTACATTTTATCCTTCTCTTCTTCAAATGATAGTTTTCCAATGAAATCAGCATTAACGATAAAGTACACAATTTATACGATACAATCGCTAGCGTACGACTTAAAATGTTTATATTTCTGAATTTTGCGGTCACTAACCGCATTTTCATTGAACACTTCATTAATTTTCCGTGTAGCAACTGCGGCGTTATCTTCCCTTTTTCAGTGGTATAAGAAAAGGACTCGAAAATCACGTTAGTTTATGCTAACATGCAAGCTGTATAAAACCATGGTTGGAAACGTAAATAAAACAAGTGAAGGTGCTGCCGTATATAACAAATGACGAGCTTTAAAATACCTCATATATCCATGGGCACGAAAACATTAATAAACTGTAAAGCCCCAAAGTACTCATACTGAAAAATTGGACATTTCATATGTAACAATTTAATACTTTAGATGATTCTGTTAATTAAATGGATGATTGGAAATTTGTTTATTACAATAAAATAACTCTACTATGATTTTTCAGGATACTTTTCCTTTCGTCTGGCACTAGATCACAGTCCTGAGTGAGACATTATTGAGTGTAAATCAGGCGATTTATACATTTTCATGTCTTGTATTGTAATTTTTGTAATGTGTAATAGTTAATATATAATTTATTTATAGTGTAGTTTAGTTTATACTAGCATAGTGTAGTGTAGTATGTTTATAATCTAAAATGGAGAAAAATTGTGTCAATTGCAGCAAGTTATTTGCAAAGTTAACACGTAGCAAGTATCGCGAATGTAACGATAGTTGGTATTGCTTCTATCGAAATAGAAACGTTAGCAATGTTAGCAGCAGTACAATATTTTTACATATTGTATAAATATTGATTTTTCTTTATGAAATAGCTTTTGAACTTTTGCATTTTATGCATTCATTTCGAAGTTATGGTCATTTGTAGAAAGGAAGATTCAATTCGTCTGTTGGGGTACCATCAACTTTATCATTTATATTTTTCATAACTTTCTCATTACGCTTGCTATAAATAATTCTGTGTTTACGATATCTTAGGATTTGTAGAATGATGTCTCATTAAAATTTTAGATGTCTGAGAGGGCACAATTTGACACCTTTTTATAGACCCTTCTTCCCTGTCCACTTTAGTTGCTATATGGACTTATTGAGTGTTAAAGATTAGTAGATAAAAATTAAAGAGATATCGAATAAAAGCATCATCCATCAATTTTTTCGCAAATCTTAATTTATATTTTCGTAACAGGGCTTATCAGAGCGCGGATCAAAATGATCTATGGGATGCTTTGACGAAGCAAGCACATAAGGATAAAGTTCTCGATACGGGGGTAACGGTAAAAGAAATTATGGATACATGGACCCTGCAGACCGGTTTTCCAGTTGTGACAGTTACACGAAATTATAAAAATGGTGTAGTAACATTGATGCAAGTACGTTACAAATGAAATGATAATAATGTATCGGTGAATCTTTCATACACACGACGATAATTGTGCCTCTCTCTTTTCAGGAGCGTTTCGCGTATCGTAACGGCACTATAAAAACTACATCTAAGTCCGAACCGCTATGGTGGATACCGATCACGTATACATCTGGAAGTCAATTAGATTTTAATACAACTCAGCCATCTGAATGGATATCAGCCGTAGAATCCATCACGCTGTCAAATATGAAGCTCAATCCTTCGGAATGGTTGATCTTGAATATTCAAGAAACTGGTAAGAAGAATGTTGTATGGTATATTAGATTGTTCGGAAGGTTCTTTTCGTTATTTTTACGCACTGCTTTGCCTGACAATGTTTTGAGTAAACATGTAGCTGGATCTGCTTAACCTTTTCATTCCTAACACTGACTATAGTCGGCGTCTATGCAAGGATCTGTGGATACGAGTGCCGACTGGAGGTGTACAAGAACTAGAAAATATTGGATCAGATTAGGACGGGAATTTTTTTTCGGGGTCGGGACGAGTTCCTGATAGTATTGGAATTCCCAAGGCTGTCAAGGATTCTTGAATGTGCCGGGATTCTCAAAAGTTCCGAATTGCCAAAAGTACTGGAATTCTTTGAAATATCGCGATTTATATTATCAGAACAGTTTTTACACCTTTTATTACGATTTATGGGATGTATGATGTCTGTGTGTTTGCAACACTAATACTAAAACTCATGCGATCTAATATAAGTAAAGCAAATGCGTAAACATCGTGTATCAATAAAATCAAGAAAAGAATGCATTTGCAATATGTGACGCTGCGTTGCTTTAGAATAGGCAACAGTATTCAGAATATTGCAAATTACATTTACGTTGTCTATGGGGATTATACTGTAACTGTTTAAACAGCGCATAACTGGTGCAGAACGTTCAGAGCCGGAGATTTTAAGTGAGATAGAAAACCACCTTGAAGAATATTTTTCTAATAAACCATAGCAATTTTCGAAAAATCGCATCAGAAGTCTTACGAGGAGAAGGAGAAGAATGAAAAACAGAATGGATCATGTAGTGATTCAGTAGAATTATATCAGAAATAAAAGATTTTACACCTCGTGTTTAGCAATGAAACAAAAAGAACTTTCTAGGACGATTTGATAGAGATAAAAGGTATTAACTCTTAGTCTCACGGAAAATTATGTCTGGTTCGTTTAGACTCGAATTAGCTACCTTCCAATGCTTATTCTAGACGACTCCTTTTATGTTTCGTAGACTCTTTTTTATTTTTCTTGTTTATTATTGCAGTATCTGCATATGCTGGGTGAGTCCTGTAATATGACGACTTCAAATATCTTGTAAATGATTTGCTGTACGAAAAAAATGTTTCAGACAAAAGTGCACGGTTTCCAGGGGGACATTTCCCTAACTGATTTCTTGTTTCTTTGTTTTTTTTATTGAGATATGAGGGTCACCTTTAGTGTTTTTTTTTTAAATTGAATACCTAACATTTTTTCTCGAGTTTGAATAAAACATTGAATTATACGTAAAAAGTATTACGCGAAATAAGATCTACAATTTAATACACTTAGCCCTAAGAAAAGTCAGAAGACTTTAGTGAAATATTTAACGAAAGAATTGTGTAGCACAGTGATGAATAAACTTTTTATTGAGTATATAGTTTGACTATTCATAAATACACTTTTCAGGATATTACAGAGTAAACTACGACAATATGAATTGGCAGATGATAATCAAGCAACTGCATAAAAATTCATTTAGAGATATCTCAACGATAAATCGTGCTCAATTGGTAGACGATGCACTCAATTTAGCCAGAGCTGGAAGACTGGATTACGCTACTGCGTTAGATGTCACGTCATATTTAGCACATGAGACTGAGTATTTACCTTGGAAAGCTGCTTTCACTGCCATGCATTATCTAAATGACATGCTGATCGATATGCCGGGCTATGATAAATTTCGAGTAAGTATAATTCTATTCAACCTGTACGATTTTTGAAAAATATATCTTCGTGTAACAATTCTTGGGGTTTCTGAGAAGTAAGATTGTTCACTTTTAAATGTGTAAATGATACGTGATAGAAAGGAAAGCTTAGTGAAAACAGTTCGCTAGCTTATTTTATATTGTCTTATGAATTTGATAATATGTAAAGTAAAACTCTTCTTTTTTTAGAGTACAAAAAGTTTCTTTTAGAGTACAATTTATAATCTAAAATAATTTCAGTAGTAAGGGTTGAAAATAATTAAACTTTAATTGTACGCTAATTTTGCATACTAGATTGTATGAAATGATAGTGCAGATGATAGCGTAGTAATTCTCCATTTACAAGATAGATTGGTTTTAGAAAAAAATTTGTGTAAATGGAAATCGTGTTATGAAAAAATAGAAGAATTGGTTCCAGATGTGAAAACCGATACGAACAATAAATTATTTTCAAATGAAACATAAAAATCATTGAATTAGATTCTACTCAATTTTAATAAAATATTTTTTATTTTAAATATTTATTTAAAATATATGCATATGTATTTTTCCGTCAAAAATAGGCTTGCCTCTCATTTTTCTCTGGATTATTCATTCCACGCGATTTTCTTTGTTTATGCAGAAACAGGCGTAAGAAAAGTCCACCAGTAAATGCTTAAACAAATACTTTTGAAACAACGTAATATAAGTTATGAAACACTATATTTTCACAGAATATTCTAATAAAAATTCATAATAATTCTCTTCGTAATATTTTATCAATTATAATATTTAATATTCAATATCGTAATATTTCTTGTTTTTAAATAGCACAAAAACACTATTTTCGTCGTTTGAATTATTTGGAACTATTACTCCGTAAAAAAGAAAAAAAAATGAGATTGCGTAAATCGAGAGATTATTAAAATGATAATAACAATCTAATCGCGCAGCACTCACAAATTTACTTATAGTGAAATAAACACTTTATACTGTACGAATAACAAGTACGAAAATCAAAGATAAACAATTCATATAATAAATGTATTATTTTACGGCAATGTTCTCTTTAAGTGCGTATCATTTATCTAACGACACATCGAAACTTTATCGAAAATAGAATTCTATCTTTATCAACTGGAAGATATGTACAATAATAAAAGAAAAAGAAAGGCATTCGAATATTAAAACCAACTAAATAAAATATATCTTTTTATATCGAATGCAATGCTACGAATTATCAATAATTACTTGAAGTATGTGAATTTTTTTGAAATCATGTGAAAGGGGCATTAGATGTATATTCAAGTAAAATAATGTACGCTCATGTATAATACTGTTTTTCTTTTCTTTTTTTTTTTTTGTTAGATATACGTTTTGAAACTACTTGACAACGTATACAAACAAGTTGGCTTCAAGGATAGTCTCGGGGATCCTCAATTGACAGTTTTCACCCGTATCGGCGTCTTAACTTGGGCGTGTAATTTTGGTTACGACGATTGTGTGCAAAACGCTGTGAAGCAATATTATAATTGGCGCAACACGCCCAATCCAAATCAAAATAATCCGTGAGTTTTTATTACATTACATAGTGGACAGATGTAATATAACGAATTGTTCGACAGTTAATTTCCTTTTCAAGCTTCGACAATTTGGTATGTCATCTGAATTTGCAACAAAATGGAGAAAAGATAGCTACTTCTTTTAACACATTGTTTCACCGAATTATTTCAAGTAACCTTTCAGAATGAATCAACTACTTCCTTTTTTCTTGAAATTATCTTTTTATCATTTTGTAGAGCAATTTGTACGTTCTCCAGTTTCTTTATTCAGCTTAATTTTTCACGTTTCAAAAAGTGAGTGACATGGGCCTAAAAGTCCATTTATTCACGAGTAACATCCTTATTATGAATACACGATATCTCTCACTTCCACATTCTTTCTTTTCCTTTAACTTTCAGAATTAAGTTTTGATTGTGAAAATTAGAAATTGAACTTCCTTTCCAATTTATAAGATTCTTATTACTCTTGTCAAATTTACTTCACTTTAATATTGCATGTACTAAAAATATTTACATAAAAATACTACGTCATTTATTAACAAAAATTGAAATTTCACAGAAGTGTAGCAAATGTTTTGTACCCATCTACAGTTGTCCTTTAAAACAGAATAACTTTTTTAAAATTAGACCAAACGGCGTGAGTAGTTTTGAGAAGTTAGAATGATTGTTTTTCTAGATGATATGTACAAAAAATTTTAAAAAAATTACAATTGGTCAGAATCGCAAAGAAAATAGTAAAAGTCACTTTTTACAACTTTTTTATCTGAACCTGTAATGAAAATTAAAAAAAATATATTTTGTAGATTTATCTCAGTTATATACTTATATGCTGAAAATTTAATTGAAATCGATCGATGTAGAAACCAAGAGAACGGTAATGAAAGACGTAAGAATCTTTAGATTTATCGAAACTGTAAACCAAAAATCGCGAAAGACTTGAATTTTTGCCATCTTTAATCATTTTCAGCTCATACCAACGTTAACCGATTTCGATGAAATTTTCAGCATATATAATATTATATATAATTGACATAAATCTACAAAACGAATTTTTTAAATTTTTATTACAGGCTCAGATGAAAAGAATTGTAAAAAGCCACCTTCATTATTTTCTTCGCGATTCTGATCAACTGAAATATTTCCAAAAGTTTGTTTACTAATTTTTTAGTAATCAAAAACTAATTCTTCTAACTTCGCCAAAAAAAAAGAAAAAATGAAAAGAGAAACTCAACTCGTTGGATCCAATTTTAAGAAAAGTTATTCTGTTTTAGATGGTGTCGAATATTAACGAGAGTGATTATAATACTATCGTTATCGTGTCAACACGTTATTGTAGGAATTTAGGATGCTATGGAAATATAATAACACACGCATTAAGAAAACTTTTCTTATGCCTTCAGAATTTCACCAAATTTAAAAGCGGTTGTCTATTGCACTGCTATCCGAGTTGGTGGACAAGTTGAATGGGACTTCGCTTGGGAAAGATATTTAGAAACCAATGTTGGTTCTGAGAAGGATTTACTTTTGCGCGCTCTTGGTTGTACCAGGGAATCGTGGCTCCTAAACCGTTACTTGGACTGGACAATCACGGAAAATTCGGGAATCAGGAAACAAGATGCCAGTTGCGTCTTCAGTGCTGTTGCTAGAAACGATATAGGACAACCGTTGGCATTTGACTTCTTTAGAAATAAATGGTCTCGTCTTCGAAAATAGTAAGTTCTTTTTCTATAAATTTCACATATTAATCCGCTTTTTAGTGCGGAGCCAAACTGATGTAGTTTGATAAGGTTTGAGAAAAAGAGTTCGAAATTTAAAAAGGAACATATTAAGAAATAAAGCGAAAATACATTAATGAATAAAGTATTTCGATATTTGTTGCATATTTTCTCAAAATTTATGTCACAGTTACACTTAAATATGATATAAAAACTATTATAACATAAATTAATTCTTTTTTTCTTCGATTTATACGGGTTTTTATATAAAAAGCCATAATTTTGATATACATGGTATTTTGAGGAACCGATCTTTCGTGTAAATCGCGGGATAAGTATAGTAATATATGAGCAAATTTTAATTACCGATAAATTTGTATTCTCGCTTTTTGCTTAGCTTTGGAACATCTCTATTAACTATCAACAGGATTGTGAAGACAGCCACGAGAGGTGTTAACACCAAATACGAATTTAAAGACGTACGTATGAAATAACATTGTTTTATACAATAATTTTGTATACATTTCATTTTATCAATATGAATATATTCTCTTTTTGTATGCACAGCTGGTAGATTTCACTAACGAGCATAAAGATGATTTTGGAAGTGCTACAAGAACGGTGCAACAAGCAATAGAACAATCCGAAGCAAACCTTCAATGGATAGAAGCTAATCACGCTACAATTTATGATTGGTTAAAAAAGAACGTCGTATAATTGTTAAAATTGAGATGAATATAACATTAAAGTAATTGTCGAAGATTCAAAGAGGCAATGAAACATTGTTTCGGGACAAATGTTCCAGCTCGAAATGTTGAAACCTTCGCGACTGTTGTTCGATCGCTCGAGAACATTACCGCTTGCACATGAGCCAAGCTGATGTTTCCGTTCTAATTAAAACGTTGAACCGCTTTAAGAGCGGCCTGTATTTCGAAGTTTCCGAAAAGAGTATTAAGTGTTTTTGTATGTTTTTGTAAATATGCGGCGAACATTGATGTTTGTGTAATGGAATATTTAAATATTTAGATAGGCTAGGTCGATTCCCGCCAACATATTCAAGTATTGTATACAGTTTGTACGTTTTAAATATACACAATTACAATTTATTTAACACATAATTCGGACGAAAATTCTCTGATGGATCTTGCAACTGTGTTGTTCTACCCCTAATTTCTTTTACATTCGCTTTTCATACATGCATTAGGTGTGGAAATTAATTCCTTCCGACTTTCGGGAACCATCAAAGTTTGACTATTATAATAATTAAAAATTTAATACTATTAAATTTAATAATTATTATAATTAAAAAGAACGGAAACAGCTGAATTGTCAAAATAATATCTATTACTCTTAATATCCTTTTTTTGCCATTTTTCTCCGCCCCTAATTGACCAAACTACTTTGGAGTAGCGTCTTCATATAGACAGTACGACCACAAATACGTTGTAATTACGAAATTTGACGGAAACTATACGGAATTGAGTGTATCTCAAATGTTATCATATGATTACAATATTATTTATTGTGAAAGATTATGATTTTTCTGTTAGCTTACGAATGCCATCGCGAATATTTCCATTTGAATGACTGTACCGATTATGTGACTCCAGTTGGGAAAAATTTATTTCTACACCTAATAATTTCTCATTCTTAAAAGAGAAAATTAAAGAAATTCTCTATAATTAATTATATATTTCAAATTATATTTTGATTAATCTATTTACGGAACAGTAATTAATTTTTTACGGCTGTATAGATTAGCTTTCTGTTGCAAACATAAGCAGAACAGGCCTAATAGGAATTCTGTTGCCCCTTGTAATAATATGCGGTGATTCACATTGAAAATTGTCCATACCTCTCGCTTACTTATTCATCTTGGCAAAATCCAATAAAATAAATAAAATGGCGTTTATAAACCATGTAGAAATATTCTTTATTTATTATTTTAAAATATGACTAAGGCATAAAAGGATTTGTGAAGTAATAACTATGAAGAAAGAATAGTATAGTGATGGTGCATACCGTAAGGGTGAAAATGACTAAGAATGGTTTATTTGTCTCTATTTATAAAAATTTAAACGTTAATTTAAATGATATATGAATTAATATTTTGTTGGATTTCCTTTACTATTTTCCACGGCTAATAACTCTATTATACTTTGATTTTATAAAGTTCTCCGTACATTCGCTCATCGATTTCGTTAACAACGCATTTTTTTTAAGTTTTGTTTACTTTTATCTATTAAGGATATATTGTACCGTAGTCCGACATTTATTTACCATTTTTGTAATTTCTCGTTTAGGACTTCCCCTGATTATAATGAAAAATTACAAGTTCTAATTCCTCTACTGTTGTTTATTTTCTCCTAGCTTCCATTTTACTACAAATGCTTCAAACATGCGCTACAACTTAACCTGATACTTAATAAAGAAGAGAATAATGTAAAACAATTGAAAATATATTTTTCTGAGTTTAGGAAATCATTCAGTGTTACAGATGGGCAATTTTTCAATGTGACCTACTTCTAGTTGTGTCACTAGAAACATTAATTTTTATATATTTTTATAAGAAATTGTACATATTTCTTTACATATAATTATGAATGTTGCACGTTTAAATAGGATCGTCCAACTTAGACGCTTACATGTTTCTTTTTAATAAAACAAACTATTTTGAATTTTTTCAAGATATATTTTTCTTTTATTGAAAGTATGATCCGTTACAATTACATGTGAAACAAAATATTGTTCAAGTGTGCACCACGAGTGCCTCTATATGTATACATCAATTCTATTACTGAAATTTTCAATTACTTTTCAACATGTTACTTGAATGATTTCACGAACTACAACTCGAATGTTGTTACTTAGGTCATTAATTGTTTCTGACTTATTAGCATAGACTGGGCTGTTTAGAAAACCCTACGAAAAATCTAACGTTGTTAAATCATTGAAATTCCAACGACAACCTTTATGTCGTGTTCCACGTTCTCACATAAACAATAAATACCAAGCACTCATCCTTCACATTTCGATTTCCCAAATAGACTGTAATTCTTCTTTCCTAGTTGCGCTTAAATGACACATGTTCAGTTTTGCGGCAGATACTTTTTACAAAATATCCACATATTCTTAATATTATAATATTCTTTAAAGTATTTAACTATGTTCCGTCAAACTGATTAACTTCAAACTTTTACAGATAATAATTCGATAATAGAGAATTATTTCTGATTCTTTTAAGGGTGGTCGTTTACAAAAGCCACTCTCCAAAAATAAATTAAATTTTTTCTATCCTTAATAATTGATTTATAATTCTGAAAGAGTTTCTCAGGTAAAACTAATTTGTAGATTTTTTACAGTTTTTTCATCTAAATATCGTAAGTATTAAGCGAGAAAATAAATAAAAAGGTTTGGGCTTTTAGCTCTATGTATATTACCTTTAAACAAAGAGGTAGAGATTTAAACTTTGCAGAACGGGTTTTCAGAAAGAGAATATTGTTCAGCAAGCAATAAAAATAAAAATTGACCTGGAGGTTGCATATCTACATTTGCTCTGCTAGACTCTTTACAGCCGTCTAAGAACAGAACAGCCCATTTTCATAAGTTTGAATAATACGGGATGTCCCGTAACTAGTGTAACTTCCAGAAATGGGGGGTTGCTGAGGTGTCTCTGAACAACCTTTTCCTTTATCAGAATGTTGGTTGAAGCTTCGTTTTTGAATTATTAACGAAAAACACTAACCAAACAGAGCGCGCGTTTCACGCGCGCTCAACCATGAGAGTGTGACTCTCATCCACCTCACTCGGTCGTGGTCGTGAACAAACGATTGGCATAACGTGGGTATCACGGCAAATGTTACATCGTCTTAAATTAAGGATAATGTGGAATTATTCGTTATTCATGAATAACAAATAAACTAATAAGTCGTTTAATAATTGTATTTGATACTTTTATTCATTATCTGAAAGGAATATAGTGTTTTATTACTTATGAAAAAAATGTTTTTTGTTTTTAACAGTACATTTTCAGATAGATAAATTATGTTTTAACCCATTGCCGCACACTTTTAGTTTTAAAATCGTTCCCAGAAACGCAGTTTTTCTTTTGTTTATCATAGCTTATTTTCTGTACTCAGAACAAACGACGGCTATGACCGTCGCGAAGACTATAGTCATTTTTATTCAATGTATTACTGAACAATAAACAAATAAATGCATTAGTACAGTCCGTAATAGTAATGTTTCTTCTTTTTTATTAATGAAGGTATGAAGGACGGCTATAGCCGTAATTTGCCTACATATCGCCAAAAAATAGACAGCTATAGCCGTCGTTTGCGGCAATGGGTTAAGAAAAACGATTTGATTAACTAATGTTAGAAACTAGATAAACTTATCCACTCGTCCACGAAATAACCTGCCTTCACGGAAGTGGATCATTGACACTGGGTCATTGTGACCATCTTGATCTTTCGCAAATATAAAAAATATTTCATAATAATCCGCGTTTGTGCGATACATGTTGCTCGTTTGGTTAGCAGAATGACTCTGCCAGCTTAAGCGTTTCCTGGGTCTTAAATGGATGTTCGTTAAGGAACGGAAAATTGTTACAATAAAACTGTGGCGACCGGTGGCACGATAAAGGCAGAAACGATTTGCCGACGATCAGTCGGCGCGTTTTCGAATACATGCGCCGACGAGACTTCTTCTAGAAAACACCGTGTTGATATTTTTTTGTCAGCTATGTCTCCTTCCCTCGGAGAAGCGCGCCGGAGCCGCGGAGAGTAGAGAAAATCGGTAGTCTCTAAGAAGTCGCCGAGACTTGCAATGAAAGTAATCCTGCAGTGAAGTGAGTTCACCTAAACATCAGCTGTTAAGAATTGCCTGGAAAGGTTAGGATCAACACAATGACCCAGTGTTAACGACCTACTTCGTGGACGAATGAGTAAGTTTAACTAGCTTTTTTTTAACATTGGTTATTCAAATCGTTTTTCTTAAAATATAATTTATCCACCTGAAAACGTCCTGTTAAAAAAAACATTTTTTTCATGAGTCATAAAACACTTTATTCCTTTCGGATAACGAATAAAAGTATCGAATACAGTTATTAAATAACTTATTAGTTTATTTGTTATTCATGAATAACGAATAATTCCACATTATTCTTAATTTAAGATGATGTAACATTTGCCGCGATACTCACGTTGTGCCAATGTGTTTGGTCATAACCACGATCGAGCGTAGCGATTAAGAGCCACGCTTTCGTGGTTGATTGGCCAGTGTTTTTCGTTAATAACTCAAAAATGAAGCTTCAAACAACATTTTGGTAAAGGAAAAGGTTGTTCAGAATCACCTCAGCTACCCCCCATTTCCGGATGTTACACTAGTTCTGGGACACCCTGTATAAATGAAGTTGCTTCACTTGAGCCGGAGCGACAGGACGCGGAAAAACGTCGTGCTCAGCACAGCTCTAACGACAGCTTTCGTTTATTTGGGTAACTGTCGGAGACAGTTAAGTATCGTTTGAGCATAATGGCTCAAATATACGTTGTTTCTGCTATCCCAGGGGTTTCATCTACCACAGCAGGTGGAGGGATGCGTTAGGCACTATATAGATGTTGAATACGGCTGTGCTTGGAAATCCCCGTCACTATTTAAGGATGATCTAGAGAGAAAATTGTCCTAATTGGAAAGTATAGAAAAAGAAAAGAAACTAAATTTTTAGGTTACCAAAGGCCCCTTGTTAACCATTTTATTAGGGATTCGAGAAAAAGTCCCCGAATCACTGATAAAATATTGTCCAGCGTGAGTAACGAGAAGACGGAGTGACTAGTAGGAAACTCAGTCTGTTACAGGCTTGAATGGTTTTTTACTCAAGTATTCATCATCAAGAATTTGACGCTCGTATTAACATCTAACTTAATATAATCTAACTAATCTGTAGCGTCCCGAAACTCCGTAATTCTTCGTTTTGAATTTCCCGGGGTCGTAAATCCCGATTACACAGCGTGCCGATTTTTCGAAACGCTGACTCGCGGCAGGATGAGTCTTATTTGTAGGTAAATAACTCACAACACGTTTTCAAATTAATGTTTAATGTGCTACTCACTAAATTGTATAAATGGACGCGTTTTTCTAGTTTGTCGTGTTTTGTGGTGTGTCTTTAAGCGTGCTCTTGTCGAATGTCTTTTACGAATGTATTTTTACGATTGTTTTTCTACGAGTGTCTGGAGAGGGTAAAAATTTCCCTGTTTTATACAATGTGATTGTCTACGCTGAGTGTGGTGATGGAAAGTATAAAAAAAGACGGAAGATGTCGGGTGCCCATCGGTTCATGGCGTCAAATTCGTTAGCTGGCCCCACGCGCAGGTCACTGATGCGTAGTCATAAACCAGCTTAGGACTATTGTTAATTCTCGGTGCTTGGGCTCGAACATAATCAATGGAGTAGAATATCTCTGATTGTTTCCAGAATTTTCTATATAATAAAACGAAAAAAATGGGGCTTAAACTCTAAATTACATTTCACCCTGTAACTATCCCAATAGTTGAGATATCGGGTTGAAACTGGCATAAAGGGGTTTCTTTTAAATGATGCTTCGATTGATATATGCTACGTTTAGATTGGTTTGAGGGCACTTTTACCACGTTTCTTTGACTATACCCCTTATGTAGATCTTAAGAAAATAATATAGTAGTGACTTATTATTTGGTAAATAGGTAGATGGATGACAATATAAACATACTTTATACAAATCATGAATAATTACTTATCTTGAAAAGCGTATTAACAGTGTTCATACTTCCACGAGCACTGTACTGTATATAGAAGAAAGAGAGGGAAAGGAAAATGGTAGGTAGTCGTCGAAACAAAGAACATAAACGTGAAAGACTAATTAATACTGCATGATATTTCACATGTATATTATAATTTATTGAATATAACTAATGTAACATTTCTTTACAATTAAAACATACCACATTTAGTGATTGAATATGTACACGATTATTGAAAATACTGTCATTAAAATTATATGCAAGTTGTTCGCAATAGTTTTACCACCTGCATTGTAATCCGCTAACCAAGTATTAATGTTCTTTGAATGTTGTTCATACCAATTTTGGTTGTTCAGTGCAAATTCAACGGCAGTTTGAATCGTGAACTGTACGTTCGTGTAATTAGACATTAAGACAGGGAGTTCCTTAAGCTGCGACATCTGTCAAAATAATTCATCACTAAATATTGTTGAAATGAATGCGACTAAATGCAAAAATTGGAAAAGGAACACATTAACCCGTTATATATACACCTGCTTCTTTAATAGTTAGAATATTTTTAAATTTAATCCTATTTTCTTCATTTTCATATAAATTGAATAAATTAAAAAGACGGTTAACAAATTCAGCAATTCTACAATTTTACAATTTGCAATTTACAATTTGCAATTTTGAAATTTTATAATTTTGCAATGTACAGTTTTGAAATTTTACAGTTTGTAATTTTGCAATTTCACAACTTTACAATTTTATACTTTGTAATTTTGCAATGTTACCATTTCACCGATTGCAATTCTACAATTTGTAAATTTATAATTTTACAATTTACAATTTGTAATTTTGCAATTTTGCAATTTGCAATTTTAAAATTTTACAATTTACAAATGTTTGGTAATCTTTACGTATTCTTTTTTTCCTTTGAAAATTATTGATATTATACAATAATATTCAAACATCGTTGATTGATTCCATTGAGTAAGTGTACGTAAGGAACCGATAACATTTTAATTAAAATTAGAAATGTGACATGAAAAATATGAAAACATAACATGTGACCGTAAATGATTAAGAAGTATAAGGATATTAAACACGATTAAGTTATATACCTTCGAAATTTGGTCTGTCGTGGAAAGAAGAGGCGCTAGTTTAGAAATTAAATCTTCGAAACCATCCCAGTTACCATAGCTGAAAGTAAACGATAAATATTTTTTCTCATTTTTCGTTTTCTTCTTTACCGCAAGTAAAATACGAATTATTTTTTTTTGTATTATTTTTATACTTACTATTCGTACAATTTCGTATAATTTTGTGAGATGAAATCTAAGATCAGGTCTACACCATGTTTTCCAGTTTTATAGATAGAAGCAAATACGGCATTAACATCCTGCCTTCGGATATGAGAAGTGTAATTACGAGTCAATGCGTATTGGATATGCCTGTGAAAAACCAAAGAATTCATTCAAGTTTAAAGATTTTTTGGTGAATACTGTTATTTAGGTGAAAAGTTTCGAATAATGTATTTTATTTGTCAATAGTGTACGAACGAGGAAGTAATAAATTCATAAAAATTTCTAGGAGAAAAATGAACATAAGGGCTTGGCTGGTGTTAATACTTGGTTTCCAGTCGAAAGTTTAATTATTATCTAAATCAGTTTATATTAAAAGTTTTCAAAAGTTTCCGTCATTTTTTTAAATAATTCATTTATTTAGAAAACAGATTTTGACATCTTAATTTCCTCATTATTATTACGCATAGCAGAAAATGTTTCAGGTGAAAATTAAATGGTTTTGAGGGGGGCATATTGTGGTATTATCCTTTCATAAGTGGATACGTAAAGATCATATGAGGATTAATTTTGTTCTTTTAAATGAAATTATGTATTTTTTGGAGATTTGAGGCTTTTACGGCCCGGTAAGCCGTGTCCTTGTGGAATTGTTTTCTCAACGTTTAGCCAGCATTGCAACTAGCTTCATCAGGGGTTCTGAAGACACACTGATACTGAATGTAATGTACTGTTTTGCGTTACTCTACTAATATAGTGGAATTAGTTGTATACAGGGTGGATCACGCAATTGTTTCAGGTCATAATTCCGTTATTAATGCATTTACGAAAAAAATACCAAAGGCGAAAGATAAATGGCTTGAAATGCAGTACATCTGTAGGTCTTTAAATTTTTTTAAATGCAACAGTGCATGTGCAATTAACAATTGTATCATTTCTTTAAATGGAAATGTATACTTTTTAGTGCATAAATCGATTCCTCCGTTCATTCTACGTAAAAAATTATTGGAGTACAGTGGCAAAAAAGTTATTAATTCTCGAAATATTTTCAAAAAGTTTCTCACTGTTAGTAAAATACATTTTATTTAGTGAAATATGATCATAATGTTTCAAATTTTTAGTTTTCATACTCGAGTTACGATATGTAACTGCTACTGAATGATGAGATGCTTACTCGTACAAATCAGTTTCTGTTATGACAACAATGTCGAAACGGTGTTTACGTTTACAACATAGTCATGAAGCGTTTGAGCATCTTCTTCAATAAAGACGTTTTTTTGAAAATATTTCGAGAACTAATAACTTCTTTGTCATGGTATCCCAATAAGCTTTTGCCTAGAATGAACACAGGAATCAATCTGTGCAACAAAAAATATGCATTTCCATTTAAAGAAAGGATGCAATGGTTGATTTCGCATGCACTGTTGCACTTAAAAAAAAATCGAAGTGTTTTTTCCTCTTTTGATATTTTTTCGTAAATACATTAATAGCAGAGTTATGACCTGAAACAAGTGCGTGGACCACTCTGTATATACAGGGTGTCTCACCTGATTTTGACATCTTGATTTTCTCGCTATTATTACTCAGAGAAAAATATTTCAGAAGGAAGTTGAATGGTGTCATATTCTGGGGGCATGTTCTAGTGTCATTAGTTTTTCCATACGTGGACGCGTGAGAAAGTAATGATGTCTTAGAATTATTTAAATTGAAACATCTCTTAAATTAATAATTTTTATAGGGTATTCACACTATTATTAGCCAACGCTTTCCTTTCAAATAGTAAATATTATAAAAAGATGAAAGAAGAAATGTAGTACTGTTTCTTACAATTAACGTAATGGCGTATATAATTTTCTTGTTTGCACTTTTCTTTTTAGAAATGAAAATGATCCTCAGTTTTTCAAATAAAATGCGATATACTTTCCCCTATCATGTGAAAGTGTATGTCAAGACGAATTCATTTGTATACAATGACCAAGGTCATATAAGGTCAGAAATGGAAGAAATATTTTGAATATTTCCTACCAATATGTTACAGTGGGAGCACAAACACGTTATCTCGCCTTCTTCTTGTAGACAAACAGTACAAGTATTTCTTATTGATAAGAATTAGATGACATTGTCATTCACTATCAGAGTATTTACATCTCTTTCCACTATGATGAGATAGTACCAGTATTACTTTAGTGATATCGTATAATAATGTATCGTTATTCGGTAGACGAGAAGATGCATATGGTACGCATTTATTACGAGTGCAATGGAAATAAAAGACAAATTATTTTCAAAGTAATAGAGTGAAAATATTCTACGAAAAATTGAAACCTATCATATTTTTTTCATGTTAAAATTTGCACAATAATTCCAATGGAAATCTACAGATGTCTTGTAAAAGTGATTTTCTTTTTTCCTGTAACCTATACGGCACTATATTCCCTTTATCCAATAGCTGTCACACACATTCAAAGAAAGCTTATTTCTTGACATTTACAATTTGTATTTTGAAAATAATTTGAAAAACCATTGAAAATCACGTTTTCTTTAGAAATATTATCCTGTTCATTTATTGGAGTATCTCTGTTCATTCATTAGAAATTTGTGTTGATTCATTGGTCATTTTGCCCATGTTTCGTTTAACTCTTTGCACTCGAGAGGCGACCATCAGTCGCCACTTGGTTCGATATCAGAACTCGAATGACAATTAAGAGGCGATAATGACTTTTCTTTTTTTAAACAGATGTTCTTCTTTTTCACATTGCAACTGATTATATATGTAATTCAAAGTATAGCATTCTGTTTAATTAAACTTATTATTTTATACATCAGACTGCCTTTGATGCTTGTAAAGCGTCGAGCTAAATGATAGAATTAGTAGCAGTGAAAATAAGCTCGATTTTAGATTATTTAAAAGTCAAATCTGTAATATCGTAAGTGAAATATTCGAATTAAGTAATTGTAACAATAAAAAAATGAAACTGATTCTAATAGGACACAGGAGAGAGAGAGAGAGAGAGAGAGAGAGAGAGAGAGAGAGAGAGAGAGAGAGAGAGAGAGAGAGAGAGAGAGAGAGAGAGAGAGTTCAGATAGATGCTACAGATTCTGAGGAACTATCAGGAAGGATAAAATTCAGAAATGATGAAAGAAACTGCAGAATCTCAAATAGCTGCAATCTGTAACGGAACTATTATATCTTTCGAATTTTAATCGACGGAACTACAGGTGAAACGCAAGTAATTGTGGTAAAAAGAAATAAGAAGAATTCAACTCCTGCACAAAAGCTTCGAGTGCAAAGGGTTAATCTTATGCCAGACATTTAATTAAGGCTATAACTGTCAAGTATTGCTAGAATTGTGTTCCGGGGTGTATTACTAATAATGCTAAACTTACAGTAATAGCATTCAAGGGACTAAATAACGATTTGTGAAGTCTAATTTTAACAGACCTGTGGCTTAAATGTTCATTCACTGGACAAGTCTCCTTAGTACTATAACACTTGAAACTTACGAGTTCAATATCGTACTGTTGTTCGTACAACCCAGAGCGTTCAAAATGATTTGTTTCTCCGAAGATAAGTTTTCTTCCAAATATTGTTTCCATAAGAAACGCCAATCTTCCTCTGATCCGTGCTTTATGGCAGTGCAATACACGGCTGGTCTTGCATTAGGTGAAATACTGAAAAATCATATTGCAACTGTTAGAGATTAATTATTAGATTAGAAAGGAAAGGAAGGGGAAATTTGATCAATACATAAATTTTTTTCTAGAAAATGTAGATTCTCATTCGTGCAAAATAAAAAATTTTTGGTAGGTTTTAAAATTAACAAAATGGTCTCTCTATCTGTTGGCTCCTACACTGTTTGTGAAGCGGATTATATAGCAAATAAAATGTCCTTATTTGCAAATACAATTTTTATAGTTAAACAATAATAATATTAAAAATGTATGTAAAAATAATAATAATGTCCAGTTTATACAATGTTATTTAGTCCGTGAAAATTATAGAGTCCGTTAAGTATATTAAGTTTGTATAGACTTTAAAGTGTTGTGAGTGAAAGTCCAAAAAGATACGAGTGTTAGTGTATATGCCCGTGAGAATTCTTTTCAGAATCTCAGTGTCCGTTCAGAATCTTTCTAATAATCTCAATAATCATCCTGTGTTTTGGATGTTCAGTTCTCATGTACGTATTCGTTTGTCCAGAGGTGTGTCTTATTGGAATTTGGAGAAGGTTAGGGAAAGTGTCCTGTCCAATGAAAAATGTAAGAAAAGTTCGGGGTTATCACAGTCTTTTCGTTAATGCCCTGTGATGCATGTAGATCCGAAGTAATTTGGAAATTTGATATTTCCAGGTCGTTCTATTGTTGTTCGCGTCTTAATCAATTCTTAGTTCGAAGAATAAGATTACGATACGTCAATTGCTATTGATTAAGGGTTTAGTGTTCCTTCTGATTGTAAAATTAATAACATGATGAAGGTAAAAATATTCTAGCCCTCAAAAATAGCATATTTGTAGACCGTATCATAAACTTAGAGTAATCTGTTGTTTCCAATACTACTTGATATAAAGGTCTCACTCACATTGCTAATTAGATTTACCAAATGCCATTACTAGACAAATTGTAAAGCTTATTGGAGATACAAAAGAAAGAAAAAAAAACAAGGCAAAAGAAATCTTACTTGTTTACTTTGCTTTCGCGCCAAGCGCGGAATAGATCGACAGATCTGTCTATGCACATTTTATTGCCCAATTTGCACGTCCATGTCAAAATCAACTCTCTGTTCAGTTGATTGAAGTGAGTTTCCATTGTTGTGTCGACGAAACCAAGTTCACTGTACAAATCATTTGTCAACTGCAATATATACTTCGTTACCAAAGTCAGATTGTTCTGGCCTTCGTAACGTTGTAGAATAAAGTTCATTCCATTGAAGAACGCCTTCCACGGCAAGTAGTTTCTTTCTTTCTGCAGATACGTTGTACCCTCTAATGCTGTGTAATAATGAACGTGGCCAGCACGAGCCAAGTTTAGAAGATCGTCGATAATTTGTGCTCGATTCGTCACATGTATCAAATCGTGATCGTTTTTTAATGCATTGATAAGACGGGACCAAGATTCATAGTCGTAATTCACCCGGTAGTAACCGCTTTGTTGAATGTTCAACAGGAACCACGTAGCTGGATTTTTAAGATGAATTGTTAGAGGTTGACCACCTAACCAAATGTCCGTCGTTGTGGTTATGAAGTTCATTTCGGCAGAAGTTGTTAGCGTAATTGGTATCCAGAAGTTATCAATGTTCTCATATGTGGTGAAATTTTTCTGGAAAAGTCAATGTTAAACTTGTGTTTGTTAAAATATTAGGTGCAGAAATAAATTCATTCCGATTTTTTGGGTACAATCAAAGTGTGATATGAAAAGAATGAAGATAGATCAATAATCGAAATAATTTCCATTATTGGTCTACTTCTTTTTGCCAACTTGTGAACATCGTTCGCGAGTATTTCGATTTGAATAATTGTGCTGATTATGTGAATCCAGTTGGAAAGCATTTATTTCTGCACCTAATAGCTTCGAATTTGGTTGGTATTTTATTTGCATCTGATGGTATCGACTAAAAACTTCTTGAAGTATCTAACCTAACTATCCAAATATTGTAAAGTCTCCGCTAATTTTCGACATATTCGTAAAAATAATTTTCGTACTAGTTCTTTTAATTTAGGTTCGGGACAATGAAAAAATGACGTATACTATAAAGAACACTTTTGATTTTAAAAATTATCCTGAAGTACTTATTCTCAAGCTCTATTATTTACGTTCAAATTAACTGTTGTTTTTTTTTTGTGTGTTTGGAAACTACCTGTGTTAATATTATACTAGTATCAGAATCCAACGTCGCAGAAACAACTGGATAGCCTGGTTTATTGGTCCAACCATACATTAGTGTCTCCATAGATATATTCCAAAAGTTATTCGAACTGTTCATTGATTTGATCTCATCATCAAAAGCTTGCCAGAGGTCTTTTGGTGTCGCAGTTTTGAACTGATGTTTTAGTAAATATTTTTTTGTTGCATTCGTGAAAATTTCTGGTCTCAAAGACTTTTGTATCATACGTATCACACTAGACGCTGTAAGAATATTGTTTTTTAATATTAAAACGTCAATTTTTAGAAGTATAAGCATGAGTTACGAAATTGTATTTATACAATGAATAAATAGCTGTTTGCGAATAATTTTTATTGCACGGTGAAGAATGAGATTTTATTTTAATGCCACGAGTAAATTAAAGTTTCGTATCATTTATTTATTGTTCAGAAAAATCATCATTTAGTGCATGTGTATAATTAAAACTAATAATTATAGCATTTGCTTTATTTGAAGAACAGTGGAATATAGTTTAACATTTCTTTTCTTTTTTACACTGAATATGCAGAATAAAGGAATAAGCTTTTTTCTATTGGCTAATCACACTGCATATGTATATACAAATGACACATATACAAGTGCGGGTATAATTATTCGGAATATTATTTAATTAATTCTTAATAAGAAGTTACTGAAATAATCGAAAAAGTTCACGAACATTGAATATTTATTTCATCGTGAACTATTGAATCAAAATTAATATTATTTGAGATAAAGATTCTTTTGCATTATGCAAATAATGCAAAATTCTACACTTCTTGTATAAATATGTTATTATGAAGGCTGTATAATTACTTACATTTTCCATAAGCAACGGTGTCAAAAACTTTCGCGATTTCAGAAGGTTTGCTAACAGGATTATTCATAGGGTGTGCACCACCACCCTGCATTGCTGCTTGCAGTTCATCAACAACGAATAGATCGTCGAAACCGAAATCAGGTCGTAACTGTAATGAATTTATTTCAATGTTATTACATTTTCTATTCAACTATTAAGTCCCAACGTTGCGCTAACGCAGATTTCACTCGCAATTGTTTTCTCAACAAACTTTCATTAATAATTTTGGTTTATTCATGTTGCAATTATAAATGAAAGTTTGATACAATTGCTTAGTATTTTTTTTTTACACAATTTCTTTTTCCACCTAAGTCTTACAAAGTTATATTTACAGAAATTGAAGCATTTATAACACTAAGATAAGCCTATTTATTCTTAAATTGTGAAGTCATTGTTATGCATCACTTTGGTATAGTGAGTTTCTATGTAGTCTAGTATTATAATGCATGTTCTGTATTTAATGGCAATTTCTTGCAGGCTCAACATTCCGTATACCCAACATTTCGTTACGCAAAAATTAGCGATCGAAACAATATTCTAATACCAATTATATTATCTATTATACACTTTTATAAGTAATAAATAATTATATATATACAAAAATTGCCTTATGTTTCTACTTGGAACTTAATGAGTTAAAACGAAATTATGGTCTTTATTTTTTAATCTCGACTAGAGAAATCGGAAACAAATTATATAAAAGTATAGAAAGTTCATCTCTTATTCATTGTTATATAAAACATTTAATGACGTCTGTATCTACATATATACATAATATATGAATTAATATTAAAGATAAATAAGAAGGATAACAATTAGCAATAATAAGGATTGTCGTTACAGTAATGCTCGGTTAAATTGAACTGAACCATCTGCACTTTTTCCACGTTTCTTAGTACCTCGAGTTTACTATTACTGAATATTAAAAATTTTAATTTTTATCATTTTTATCCTTTCTTTAAAATCCTAATTTCAAACTCTATCACTTATTACATAGGGCCCACAATGATTAAATATTAAAACCTTCAATTTCTGTAACTTTCATCCTATTTTTATGAAAAGAGTACCAATGGATTGGTACAGTTTTTTCGATGGGCATAAATCTAAACTCAACATGGTAAGACCATTCGTAGACACCTCAATGGCAACTAATAAAAAATTTAAGAAGCGCAAACATGTCAAGTGTGTTATTATTTTGTTTCACCTTCTTTGATTTCTATTTACATTTCTTTCTATAATTCTGATAAACCATGTTTTACGAAAGCGATTTTCTGTTTATTTATGTACAATGAGATGTGTAATATATAAAGTACACAAAATATATACCTTTTTGCCTCACAAATAAACAGAAATGTTGAATGGGCTATCATTTTGCCCTGGATTGTACATGACATAACCTAACTGTGTTCGTTTATATTTTAACAAACGTTTACAACCTATTTTGCTATTCGAGGTTTGAAAAGAATAATAGAATACTGAATTGAATTATAGTATGGAATGGTACAGAAATATGATGTGTAACATATTTATCTACCTTTTGTTTATTTATCTTCCTAATGCAAGTAATCTTTTATTATACGTATTTGAAAATATTTATCGCTTCCACAGACTGTACAAACACTCACCAAATGGGAAAGACGCCATTGCATGTATTCGGCGAAGCCTTCATTCAGCCATATATATTCCCACCAGTCGCAGGTAACTAAATTTCCATATAACATGTGTGAAAGCTCGTGTGCTATTATAGTGATTATATAATCCATGTATTTAGCTGTCGTAATATTTTTGTCATAGAATAGTCCATATTCTCTGTAAAAGTAATTTATACGAATAGATTCGATACTATTGGTATATTCGATACAATTGCTAATTCTAAAATTGACAATTATTAAAAGAAATAGATGGTTGCTGACAATTTTTTCAGCTATTTTAATAAAATAACTGCTAATCGTGAAGTTGCAAGTAGCGATTATTAAAGGAAAAGAAGAGTTCCACAGTGAATAGAAGAATGAGTGTATCTTTTTCGAACTATAAAATTACGATTTTACCTGAATGTAACGAGACCCCAATTTTCCATAGCACCCATTGCGAAATCTGGTATTCCTATTAGATCTAATTTCGGCAAGATATATTCATGGCCCGTTTCTGAGGCCAAATAACCGAGGAATCGGATGGCAGTGATCTCCGCGAAATCACCTTTGACAGCAATTTCAGGTCTGCCCCATACTTGTATTGTCTCGTATGAATTTCGTGCAGATTCGAAATCGCTCACGACGAATGCGACCGAGTATGTCGACATTTGTACAGTTTCTGTAAATGTGTCCCACACGCGATCTGGAGCACTGCAAATACAATTCAAGTAATTAGTAAAAACAAAAAAAAAACAAAAAACAGATAATTAGCGAACTGCGGATTTTTATGAATTTATAGGAAAGGGCCGAATAGGGTAAGCATGGATAAGCGACTTCCAGGTCAATTTTTATTTTTGTTGCTTGCTAAACAATGCTCTGTCTGAAAACCCGTTCTGCAAAATTTTAAATTTTTAGCTCTTCGTTTAAAGGTAATATATATAGAGGTAAAAGCCCAAACCTTTTTACTTATTTTCTCGCTTAATACTTACGATATTCAGATGAAAAAAATATGAAATATCTACAAACTAGCTATACTTGAAATGTTTTGTTCAAAATGATAAATCTATTATTGAGAGTAGAAAATCAAAAATAATGCTCTGTTACCAAATTATTATATATAAAAGTTTCAAGTTACATAATTTAGAGAATATTATAATATTATGAATATGTAGAGCTTTTTTTTTAAGAGAAAGAGTATTTATCCCAAGACTGAATACGTGTCATTTAAGTGCGACTAGAAAAGAACAATTGTGGTCTATTTGGGAAATTGAAGTGTGAATGATGAGTGTTTGGTATTAATTGTTTATGTGAGGCCAGGTAAGAAAGCGAATCGTGGTATCAGCAGGATTTTTTAACCTTCGATCACTTGATTTTTCTTCGTTTATGATAAAAAAAATTACGTTGGATTATAATATTTCATGTTTAAAAATATTGGAAAGCAAGAATTAATAATTATTATAAGGAAAATGATTAATAATAATGTAATGATACAACAATGCAGTAATGTAGTGATAAACAATTAAAATGAGATGTATAAAATGTAGATAAATAGACATATAACTCTTAAGTTACAGAGTTATAGAGGGTTAAAAGGGAAAAATTGCACAGAATGCACGTAATATCAAAAAATATATAAAATATCTAAATTATACTGTTTCTTTTTTTTTTATAATACACAATAGGTGAAATAATTTTCTATCGAAGTTCTACTTCTTTTTTAGTTACATTCTAGAAAATATGAACTTGCGCGAAAAATCTGCAGTCTAACAATTAGTGTTAACAAAAAAGGTCATAATTAATAATAGTGTATTGAGTATAATTATTGTAATAATTCTTGAATGAGAATTCATTAAAATGGAAAAGGGATATCTTGCATTTATTAAAAATATGGTTTAAATCTTTGTGATAAACAAATAAATTTCTATAATAGAATTTTTCGTCTCGATATTAAACTCCTTAATTCGCACAGTCCATTTTTTAAGAAGAACTCTGTACACATAAAACGTAATTTGCAAGCCATTTAAGAATATTACAATGAAACATAATTTTCTAGTCATACGAGAGTATAACGAATGTACTACAAGTACTATCGATTAGTTTCGTATTTCATGAAAAAATTTTACGAGCCTTAGATATCTATATTATCAAACTGTATTAAAATTCTAGTAAAAAGTATGTATGAAATAAAAACAAAATCATTCTTGAATAATATAAAATCGTATAAATTCTTATCTTTTCATTACAAAAAGAAAAGTGAATGTTACTATATTAAATAAATAACTTCACAAAGTAAACGTGTAAATTTTTGCTAAATAAGGTCAATCATATTAGAAAAATAAAATATATCAATTTGAACTTCATTAGAAAAAAATATAGCGGAAATATCTGTTGTAAGTGTCGCGGACTATATCTGCTTTTATTCTTCGTTTAATAATACTTACGCTGACGGTATTAGCAATTTACGAGGCATATTGCTGAGCACAATGTAATCCTTAGGTCTTTCCATGTTAATTACGAATTTTGCTTTGAGGGCTGGTTCATCGAAGCACGGGAATGCTTTTCTGGCGTAAGTCGGTTCAAAATGAGTCGTAGCCAACCAACTAGAAAAGTAGTGAAGAATATTATTTTCTATGTGTATTATACAATTCATTTATCGTGGTAGAAGTAGGTACGGAGCGATTTTATATATAAAAATAAATCATATAGCGTATTAATTTTTGTAGATACTCTAATCCTCGCATTTTTATGCGATGCGATCATGTAAGCTTGGTAAGACAGGTACAAAGAGTAATAAAACTTCCCTGGTCGTTGATTAGACACATAAGGGTGTGAACTTAGGTATGAAAGAGTGGAATTTTCAGCAAAAAGCCAGTCTTTACTCGACAAATCTTGGCAGATGTTTGAACTTTTACATTCCATGCATTAATTTCGAATGTATGATCATTTGAAGTGAGGAAGTTTCAATTCGACTTTAGGAGTACTATCAATTTCGTTTACATTTCTTATTACTTTCCCATCATATTTGGTATAAATAATCGTACGTTTATTGGTTGGTAGTGTTGATATGTTCGTATGGGGGCGTTAGGTTACGTAACCCCACTTGACGAACTCGCGCACTACACAGTTACCCGCTAATTTAATCTTAGGTAACTGTTTCTATCGAATAGTAGAACACGGTGGACGAATGTTCTACCGTCCAATATCGGTACTTGTTCTTGGGCTCGACAAAAAACGTAGAATTTTGTCTCAAAAATGCGCGACGATGAGAAAAAACGTAAGTAGATGCATTATACCGCCCCGAAAGATCGATGATATAAGAATAAAAATGCCACGTTAGAAGTTGGTCTTAAAATGGTCTTAAAATCGTATTCGTCTCAGTAGTTTGTCACGTTAGACTTCTCGATCGACGGTTTAGAAGCCACGGTTTGTGTTTGCGAGGAAGAAACGACTGTGTTCCGTTACGTCTGTTAAATGACTGTGCACCGACTGTTTTCTTTATCAGTCTACCCGATCGCTGCTAAAGAGGATGAGATGCTGATTGGTTGCAATGAAAAATACGTATTACCAGTGTCTGACAGATATCGCGAACGCCCTTTCAGTGCGCCCTTAGCGCTCTTTTTCCTGAAAAAGTGTGGTGATACTTGGTTGGACGCGCGATGTGCTGAGTCAAGCAAGACAAAAAAATTTTTATATCTGGAAAGCCTTCATTTTATATGTATCATTTTTCCTGCAGTTTAACAAAATTTAAAAAACCTTTTTGACCATGCACAGTCAGCACAGGCGAGCAATGGCCGCATGGCGGCAAAACACCGTGTACACGTTGTCGATGGATATTTTCTCGACTTATTTGAATTCAAAATCGTTCCGATAGATTTCCTGGATCATTTCTTCTTAATATATGTCTACAGAATCTGATATTGCATAGCAAATTTGTGTTACATAAAGAATTTTTCGTAAAAATGCAAAAGTATTACGTAGAAGGCATGATCATCGTCTCTTTTTTAAATTTTGATGGCCATTTACAACCATTCAAAACTACAAAATTTAATAATCGTATGCACTAAGATATTCAGGATTTTCTCCTCTATCTTTTAAGATTGAGCTAAATTGAACTTCCTAGCGTATTAGGTTTTCACGTAATACCACATTTTTGCCTAAAATCGTGTGCTTTTACAAAAACCCGTATTTTCCAAAAACTGATGGTGATAAAGCAATTTTGCTTCTGGATTCGTGTTTAGGACGAGAAACTTTACACATATCACCCAATGGATATTGCAGATTATTCTGGAGGTCAAAATTTGTTGGACAGTGTAATCAGTAGACTGCGGAGTTGTATGCATTTGTAGGAAAATGGTGTAAAATTGCACAGAATGTATGGAATATGAAAAAATATACAAAATATCCAAATTTATAGTGCTTTCTATAACACTTCGTAGATAAAATAATTTTCTACTGAAGTTCTACTTTTTTCTAAAACATAAATTCGAAAAATACAAATTCGCAATCTAATTATCAGTAATAAATTCATAGTTGTTCCATGAATTTTTACACTATATTAAAACTTTTGATTTTTCTTAATGTACTTACCGAACGTTTCCTTTTTTATTCACGTAGTAACTTCGGTAAAATCCTTCCATCTTGTCATTCAAAGTGCCCGTGAAGTCAATGTCAAGGATTACCTCGTCGCTTTTTATAAAGTTTTCTAAGAATATCGATAACATTTGAGTGTCTGTATTTAACATGACACTCTTTACGTTTAATCTTTCCTCAGTCAAATTCGAATCGTTTTGATATACCGATACTTTGGTGATATTCAATTCGTGGGCGTGAACAACTATACGTGATGTATAGTTCATCAAACGTTTCATCTCTATCTGAACACTCCCATCGAACGTGAAGTTCCTCTCCTCGAAATACGGAGACAGAGAAATATTATATTTCAACGGAGTGAACAATTTTGGCAAACGATAATTCAATACTCGATAATGAGTCTCCAGCCACTGATGTATTTCTGGAATGTGTTTCTCGGTCCATTGTAAATTCCGATACGCATGATTACTGTTATCCCATGGTTTTGTCATTTGAAGCCAAGTGATCAGTTGGATATACTGCGAAAATATTAACATTAGATGAATAATATTCTTTTTCTTTCTTTCCGACACAAATGAACGGCGTTTACCACTCTGTAATCTGATCTTTTTTTATTTATAAGAAGGAAAGTGGTTGAATATAATTTTACAGTTTACAGAAACGAGCAAAAGTTGATATTTAACCTTTTCAAATTTCAAAAAATACAGTGTAGAATAAAGAGATTCTAGAATAAATAACTTTTTTTTAAGAATAGTTTTAGGTTAACTTTCGATTCATATTAGAATCATTCACTTTTACGATAATTTTGTATTAATGTTATAACGACAGTAAGACTTGTTTCATATTTGCTAAGTAGATTTTAATAGATTTCAGCAGAAGTCTCTGGAATTCAGAAGACTTCAGCAAAATTTAGCAAATGTAGGTAGATTTAAATCGAGATCGGCAGACTTTAAGAGATTTTAATAAATATTAGTAGAATACAGTAGATTAAAATAGAATTCGGCAGATCTCGGTAAATTTTAGTAGATTTTGGTAGATTTCAGCAGAACTCAGTAGTTTTCAATGGATATCAATAGAATTCTCTAAATTTTAGTAGATTTTAGTATGCTTCAGATTCACATGTTCTAATGCTTACGAAAGGGAGTGTGAGTATAAGCCACTAGATTAGAGATAATTATTTCAGAATGTAGTCATAGTTACCTTTTCATAAATCTCGTATGTGTATATATGCTTTTCGATTGTGTTTAAGATATTGTCAAGCTTAAGAATATCTCTATTACTGTAAAAATCACAAATTAAGTATAATTCTGTTGAAAATATTATTATTATGTATTCATTAGCATATGGTATAATATTTTACTTACTGTTTATTAATTTCATCGTATTTATTTCGAACAGAATTTATTACGCTTTCAATCCCTTCCGGGCTTGCATCGATAACAGAAGTGAAAACGCCTGAAATGTCTTCTAACCGTATTTCAGAATCATTCAAGAATACTTTGTTAAGAAGCCTTTAATAAAAAAAAAAAGAAAAAAAGAGAAAAAGTGAATACATGTGCATAATTTATTTCGTACTATTTAGAATAAGGAAGTTTATAAAAATGACTATTTACTAGGAGAAACGTAAAGATAGTTTGCAATTAGTCTAATAAAATTGTAATTCGTTAATGCTCACGGTTGTTTTACAAAACTCTCTTAAATTTGAAATTCATATAATTAACATTTTATTGCATATGAAAATGAATAAGACTTACTCGTTTAAGAGAACCTTATCAGTGGTACAAGCTAAAGATTGAAGAACTATCGATTTTTCTGCAGCAAATGTTGACTGTAAATAATAATTCCACAAACGATTCCAACTCTGAGGATCGTTTTGTTCAGCACCTGTGCAGTATGATACACTATGATAATTTGATGGTAACCTGTAAAATAAGAGAGTAATAAATAATTAAGTCACCAATAAGAGAATATTACCTTACATCTGTAAATATCGATTGCAATGAAAAGGAAGGCGAAAGAAAGTTATAATAACAGAATTTTCCAATCTCTATAATAATTTATAATTACCTAACGTATTTAGGATTCTACCTAATTAAGTTAAAAGTATTACTGAAATTATTTCTCTAATGTGAATTTATCCGTTGCGTGTGATAAAATTTCAAATCTCTCTTCGAAAAATATTATAATATACATGAATTATTTATTTAAAAGTTCGAATTGTAATTCGAAGCTGAATTCGAGCTGAATTTAATATGTTTAATGTTATAGTTATGTTATTTATTATTTAATAATATAACATAAATATTATAATTATATTTTACTGTTCTAAAGCGTTTTAGTAGTGCACACACACACACACACACACACACACACACACACACAAATGAAATTGTTACCTGGTTTTATACAATACATTAGAATTCATGTGATGATTCAATAAGAAGTAATACTAACCCTGTAGCGTTAATATTCCAAGAATTGAAGTACGACAAAGCTCGAGCTTTGCAATCTGCTATATCGAATTTGCAGGCCCATTTACGAACATGCGATCTGAACAATTGCGTGACGTGATCATCGTTTTCCTGATCATCAAATCCAAGCTTTTTGTATATCGGCGTTAAAAGCGTGCTTACGTAATACTGCAATATAATTCAAAAGAATGATACAGTTAAACAAATTCTTTAAAAATTATAGATTGATTAATAAAAGTATTTATTAATTCAATCAAAAAAATTCCATTCGTTAATTTAATAAAATTATTTGGTAACGCGTACCTCGAATGAACCAAATGCGTCTTTTCCTTCGAATTGCTTATAAAGATAAGGCAAATGGTTGAAGAACGCGCGCCATGGATAGTAACTAGTTTCTTTATTCAGATACTCTACAGCAGTGAAAGCAGTAACGTAATCAACGTATTCCGCTCTCGCAAGACTTAACAAATCATCAATTAAAGCAGCACGGTTAATCTCGTGTATTTTGTTGTAATCATCACTCTTCAGCCAATGGATTATTCTTTGCCAGCTTTCGGTATCGTAATTTGTGCGATAGAAACCTGAAAACAAACACTTTCGTCATTAGCTATACTATCTATTTAATAAAGATGTGTGAAAACCCAAAAATATTAAGTTGAGTCGGGATGGGAATTTTTCCCAGGGTCGGGGCGAGTTTCCGAAAATTTCGAGATTTCTGATAGTCTCGGGATTCTCGAGAATGTCCAGGATTCCCGGTAGAGACAGGATTCCTGAAAGTGTCGAGATTCATATTATTAGGACAATATTTTTGCACTTAAATACTGTTACAACAACCAAAACAAGTCCATTATCTGAAAATGTAGAACAATTGACATTTTATATGCAAATTCGAAAACAAGTATTGTTAAGGAAGTGTAAGGCCCAATGCATGCTGGCTGTGCGCGAAGTGCGCACGCGTCGTTGGTTGTTTTTTTTGTGTGCGTGCGTGCGTGCCTTTTCCGCTATGTGTAGTTCAGTTTTTCGTTAGCGTTCAACTGCTCTAATATTAACAAGTATTATATTTATTAGTTATTTGGTGCATTGTTTCGTAATTTCCTCATCATTTAAATTTCATATTAATGAATTAAATAGATAAAAGTAATTAAATAAATAAATTTCATTATGCAGTTTTCGAAAATGCCTAAAAAGTCGAAAAATTGAAACTGCTATTGTGTTCGTTAAAGTAAATCTCGAAATGAGAAACGCAGAATCCCGGTACTTTCAGGAATCCTTGATATTCTCGAGAATCTCCACAGTTTTGAGATCTCCGAAATTACCAGGAACCCGACCCGATCCGTCCCGAGCATCATGTTCTCGCACACCTTTATAATTTACTTACCGGATTGTTGTAGGTTCAGCAAGTAATGATCACATGACAGTTTGAAGCTACCCGTTACATTTTCCAACCAGTATTTCGGTTTTGTCTCATTGAAATTTGATATATTGGAGCATGTCCAGGTGATCGGAATAAGCCAAGTTTTTTCACTCGATACATTTTCTCGATTCAGAAGAAATCTTTCTTGCCTGAGGTCCAAACGGTTTCCTTGAAAAGTTGCGTGGACGATGGGATAGCCAGGCTGAGTAGTCCAGCTATTCATAATATCGTGAATCGAGTTCTTAAGTTTTTCATCAGTGATTGCATCTTTAAAAGCATCGAATAGGTCTTCAGGTACCGCCACATTGTATTGTCTAAAATGATAATTAGGAAACGTATGAATAACGAATATTGAGTAACGATCTTCTCAAAGTAAAACGAGAAATATTGGGGAGATTCGTACAGTACCAGCCACCATTAAGAAAGGAAACCTCGGCGACAATTGAATATAATACCTATATTCAGGAATTTGTTTTTGACGAAATTAAACATTTTTCTTTTTAGCAATCTTTAATGTCTTCAGAAAGAGCATTTTTTGAACTGCTTTCTCTAAGATTTTAATATAAAGATATTAATTATTGTAGTAATAGTAGTATCCACCGTGAGAGGCCTTCAAAAATTTATGGAAAATGAACGCATGCGAAATTTTTCATAATTATTTTAAAAAGTAATTTATTACCAAACAGTGAGTCTTTGAAGAAAAAATGTCGAAAATCAGTAAAAAAAAAAAAAAATCAATATTTCTTTTAACATTACATAAGAACTAATTATCTAATAGAAAATTCCGTAAATGCAACCGTAATTAATATCCTGAATTTGAAGCAAATCAAATGAAAATTCCCTGAATTATGGATGCAACAAGTTATCTATGATATAACGTTAAAATTCTGAGTTTCCTTTTAACTTGAAACCCATCTAAACATCTCAATAATTCTTTCTTGCTCAGATTTTCATAAACGAATGTGATGACAGCTTTCTAGTAATGCATTTCTGTAATTATAATTATTTAAACTGCGGGTCAGTTTTATCTACTAGGTTATATTATTAAAACTTCTGCAATTTCCTTATTTTTGCAAACTTTATTTTAATATTTTAAGGGTTCCTTCTAAAAGCTGAAAATAATAAAAAAAAAAAGAATAATAATAAAAATGTTTCGAGTTCTTCAATCTGTCACAGTGATTGTCCCTTCTTAAGGTTACAAAAGAATGTCTCGAATCGTACTTTAGTGGTATCGAATCGACTATAAATGACAATGACAGAAATTCCGAAAGCACTTTGTTTTCAATAGCAAAACCGAGGTCATCAAAAAAAAAAAAAAAAAAGAAAGAAAGAAAAGAAAATTCGACAAATTCAATTTTTATCTTACATTTGTGCTTTTTGTATGAAACAGCATAATTTGAACATTAGTGTTCTTTAAACAAATTAAATTTACTTTCACGGACTTTTGTTCTAGGCAAATTGTTATACCAAGGTGCTAAGAGATTAATTTTGTTGAAAATATCTTACAATTTTGTTATTATGCCTAGACTCACCGTTTTTGTAGATAACTTTGTAGTCCCTTGTAAAATGCATCATGACCGATTGATTTTTCTATCATTCTAATCACGCTAGCACCTTTACCATAAGTGATTGTATCGAACATTTCACTAATTTTTGTTGAACTGTCGACATCATTAGTCAGAGCGTGACTGGATACTGCACTGTCTACCTCTAAGGCTGATTGAAGATGATCCACAATGAACTGGGATTCCAGAAACCACGTTCCATTGGTAACCTTGTTTCATAAACAAAAGTCAAATATAGAGTAAAAAATTAATAAATGGTAATCTATAAAATTAATTAATCAAAATAAACTAAACAAAAGCAATGTGTGTTTCAAGTTGTATACTTAAAATAAACGGGAAAAATCTTCACTTTTGGAAGTGTCGCCTAAATATGAAACATTTGAAAACATGTTCGAAATGTAGTGTAAACAAATTTAAGAATTATAAAGGTTTAGTAGCCCACATGTTTCACAGTCGCGTCGATCGTGACGATGATGAGGTTTATAATGTGGACATGACCGTCGGTTAAATTTTGAGGGGCGAAAGTAATTGCGTTAAGCCATTCAAGAGACGGCATTCTTAATTTCTACCGTCCAGGAAATAGAAACGGTCACAGCATAAACTTTGTCACCTCAGCGAGTGCAGGTAGATGACGTTCCAAGGTGCAAAACGTCCGCATCAAAATTGCAGTGGAAGGGGATGAAGAAAAGTGTGGATTTAAGAAAGTGCCTAATTGACGGAGGCGAAAAGCACCTCCTTTAGCAAAGAAATAAAACTCGAAACGTGATAGGAAAGAGAGTAGAACAACTGGTATGGTAAAGGAGAGCGAATGTTGAAGTAGACTGAAGTATAGACTGTGTGTGTTCTTTTTTTCTTAAACTGTCATCTTTGAATCCCTAAACCTTATCCATCCTACAGTAGATAAACTTAAATTTGGATGCTATTTACAATATGAAAAAAAGAAACACCAAAACTGCTGTTTTCAGAGCCTCTGAATTTCTTTACCCCAACTACTGTAATAGCTTCATCCATATCTTTTTTATTCCAACACTTCCTTTCATGTTGTCTAATGTACCTTGGAATAGTTTCAGACATCTTGAAATATATATCAAAAAATGATCTAAATTTTGGTTAATCTATATTTGAAACCAGTTTTGCAGCCTATATTTAGAGTATTTGGTCAGAAACGCTTAGATCGATGGTATTTATTACTACCTGATGATATTCATTAGAAAACTTATATTAAGAAGAAGCTTACAATGTTTACAACGTAATATTTTAAATTAATTAGCTCTTAGTTTAATAGATTATCACTGAAAGAATAAAACGAATTTATCTGAAAGTGTTTTAAGCCTTTGCATTCGGTTGTTCCCTCTGAAGGGACACCATAAGACCGAATCATTCAGATATCTCTTTTTAGGAGACATAAAGAGCTTTTTTGTGATTGTACAAGATAAACTTACGCGAGAATAAATTTTTATAAATATCTGTTTTCCTGAAATTTCAAATATCACGAAAAAACAAATCAAAATATGATATAGCAATATACTGTGATATATGCAAGAAACATCAGTCGGTGTTAAGTTGAAAAAGAACCTTTGAAGTGTATTCACAGTGGTGTCAACACTTAAAGAAAACGATAAGGAGCATTTGTATAAACAAAAGTACGCTCCGTATAATATGGTGCAATTTAAGAAGATAAATAAATGAAACTGAGGTGGCTGCCTAAAGGAAAAAGATTTTCAAAGTTGAACACAGATTGTATTGGAGAATATTCAACTTGTATGGATCTGTTATACTGTTTCCTTGCGAAAATTTTGAAAAATCTATGACCTATTACAAATTTGTTAAGTTCTTGATTGATCAATTGTGATATGATTTTCAGCAAACAGAAGTATGTCGTTCGACATTATCTTTGGAAAATAGATTGAGCAATAAATTACATATTCTCAATGTGGGAGGAAAAAAACGGGACTGTATTGTCTGTTCAGATAGAAAAGCACCAAGTGGAAGACAATAAATGAATTATTATTGTACAACATGCATCAACGTGTCTGCAATCCATATCGGCGACTATTGACATGTTATCACAGGTTAAAAAAATGTAAAAATATAAAAATTTTGATTTATTTGTAATAAATACCACTAAAGTTCATTTATGCTTAAAGATACATATAAACCAAATGTAATCATGTGTGATTACGAGCCTACAAACGTAGCCCTTAAATCAGCACTGTTTATGGCAGGATTTCTCGGGGCTCTGGCGGGAGTTTAAACCGACTGCAGGCGTCGCAAAATGTTTCAACGCAAGCCCATTCAAAATATTATTGCTAGTTTTAAGGGTACGAATGAAAGAGAGCGCGAGGGAGAGCGAGAGATAGATAGATAGATAGATAGAGAGAGAGAGAGAGAGAGAGAGGAGAGAGAAATAGAACGAGGACGAGAGTGACTGGCAATGGGATAGTAAGGAGAACAGTTGAAAGAGTCGTGGAGGAAGCAGGGTAGAATTGCGTAGGATAGCATGGAACAGTCATGCATATTATTCGCACCTACGCTGTTTGGTCTTATAACTTTCCAATCCCCACAATCATAATAAACGATTGGTTTTAAAGTTGCGTTATTTAATATGACGCAATTCCTGTTTGCACATTTTCCTATAAAGGTGCCGCTGAGTTTCTGGTAGACAACCTGTGAAATGGCTTCGAGTGCAAAGGATTATACTTGCAAAATAAAGGAAATAACACGTTTCGGAACACAATACGTGAACAAAATAAATGCAAGTCATTATCTCCTCCGCAACACTTTTTTCGTTCATAAATCGTAGTTTCATGTTATTTTCAATAGAATTAAACATCTAATACGATTCAAGACTTTAACTAGACCATAATTAGATCATCTCCTTTACTGATTAACCTTTTAGCTATTGTATGCCACTATGTGGCATTATGTACTATGTGCCACTATGTTGTCATTAGAATTGTGTAAATTATCGCCACGGCGTGTACGTTTTTATTTTTTTCGTTTCACATTTTTTTTTCACCCAAGCAACATTTCGTAACATTTGAAAAAATCTACTGTTGATCATCCTTTTACATTAGTTGAAAAACATTTCTCGCCGTTTTATAAAATTTTAAATACCAAAACAGCGTAATAAAATTGTATTGTGTACGTGAGAAACGATGTAAGGCGAGGATTACTCTACGAATATTAAAATTGTGACGTGCGATTCTGTGGTACCTTGTTTCAATTGTATTATTAATTATTAAAGTATATGTGTTCACATTATCTTGTTATGATATTCTCAAACTCTTTAAATAAAGATCTATAAGAAAATTATAGTTAATTTATCTATAACTGTGTTCTAACGTAATTGCATATCGGAAAGCATTACCAGACACAAATCGTAGTGCTATATTATTTACGCGCAGTCCGCGTCATACTTTGCCGTAACGAGATACAGCTCCGCGGAAAGTTCAGTAGTAGGTAAGAGGTTAAATATATGTATATACAGGGTGTTTCTGAACTGGTGGTACAGGTGGTAAAGAGATGACTCTACATGTAAAAATAAGTTAGAACAAAAAGAATATCATTTTTTTTGTTTTACATCAGGTTTTGTTTGCGAATAAATCAGTGTTGAAGATTCACCAAGTACGCGTGTACTTGATTATACTGTAGACTAGTCTTTGTTGTGTTTGGATGCATAAAGATCATCAATGTCGTGGCTTGTTATCATTTCTGTATCAGATTTTCAGTATTTATCATTCTGTCGAAGAACGCCATTCAAATAGCCGCCATTCTGACAAGAACTATTCAAAAAGCCGAACGAATACTTGCGGAACATGGATCTTTCGATCCGCTCCACTAAGATGGGAGTTATTTCCAACAATTTGTAAATTATTAAAAAAAATTCTTAACGAAGAAATAATTTTATTTCAATGTTCATTCCTTAGTATTATCTAATGTAATAAATCAGAACAGCAACACGAATAATACAATGATATTTACTCGGTAAATTTTCAACATTGATTTATTTGGAAACGAATTCCGATACGAAAAAATGTTATTCTTTTTTTTCGACTTATTTTTACATGTAGAGACACCTCATTGCTGTTTGTACTATCAGTTCGGAAACACTCTGTATAATGATACTTACATCATTAGTAGCGAAGTACTGGAAATACCTAGCGAAACCTTCGTTCAACCAGATATATTTCCACCATAGCGGAGTGACAAGATTTCCAAACCATTGATGAGAGATTTCATGCGATATTACGTTAGTTATACTTTGTTTTGAAGCGGTCGTTGATAGCAATGGATCGTATAGCACATTTCTTTCTTTATACGTCAATAAACCCCAATTTTCCATTGCACCTGATATAAAATCAGGCAATGCAATCATGTCAAGTTTCGGTAGCTGGTATGGGAAACCTAATTTTTCTTGATAAAAATTAACGAGCGGTTCCATAAGAGACAGGGCATATTTCGTGTGAGCAATGGCGTCATGTCTTGCCCATACACCATAAATTTCGTCCTCGCTTTCTGATGAAACGAAATCCGAAATTACTAGAACCACCAGGTACGTAGACATTTTAGGCGTTTCTTTGAAAATGACTGTTTTCATAGTGTTTCTGAAAATGAAATTTCTTTCAGTGACCAAAATTTGTCTGCTATAACCGTGAAAGAAACTGTTATTCACAGCTGGATATTATTTGCAACTTGAATTCAATATCACAAAGTCAGAAAAGTGAAATTTCTATTACGTATGTGAAATTGTCAAAATGAAAATGATATTTAATAAAAAAAAGTTATATTTCTGTAACTTTTAATCAACAATTAATGCTTAACTAATGAAAAATTGGTGAAGAACGGTGTAAATATCAATTAGCATTCTTTTATATGAAACTAGGCAGTTGAATTATTAATAATAATTTTCCGTGTGAAACTATGCAATAGTTTCAAGATATACACGAATGTATAAACTCATCTGCGTGAAGTACAATAGTTAAATTTTTAGCCAATTTTATCCAAGAAACATAATTTAAAAAGACAAAAATTTATTCAGCTTCCTGTTAATTTAAATCTGGAGATTCATTTATGAACAAGTGCTTATTATATATAATATAAACTAACTAACAAATTCTAATTTTCAAGACAATTATAATCTTTATGCTATAGCACATATTTTGTGCAAGTTAATTGTAAGTTACACGTTAACAGAATTTGACCCTAATAATTAAAAGTTTATTGAATTGATCGAACTTAAGTTTGGTGAATTAACGTTAAAAATTATGACTTAATAAATACACATTCCTATGAATGTAAAAAAATATTCAAGGAAGAGTACAATGATGTATACATTGCAAAACGTTGATATTTATAATTTCGTAAGGTAATTGATAAATTTGTAAGAAAGTATTGTACTGAGAATAATCAAGAAAAATAGGTGAATCATTTACGACGATATATTTAAAGTTAAAAGTAAATGTAGCATAAAACATTTTTGTTTTAACCCTAACCTTTTCACGGAAGATGTTCAATTCTTAGTCGCAAAGTTTGTCAAATTGTTTTCGAATGTTTAAGAATTTGAAATTTTTAAATTCACAAAAATTTACAATTTGTTTCCTGAAATAAGAATGGAAGTACGCGAAAGATAAAATTAAAGATTAGAGTTCCAGCGAATTTTCAAAGCGTCTATAAGTGCCAACAGGAACGAAAGGGTTAAAACGGAAGAATCACTTACTTTTGTAAGTGCATTTTATCCATTGGCATATTACTGATGGCTCTGTATGTTTCAGGTATCGTGACGCTCATTGTAAATGTTGCCTTCAATGATGGTTCATCGAAACATGGGAACATCTTTCTTGCGCCAACAGGTTCCATTTGTGTAGCAGCTAACCATCTGTAAAATAAAGCAACCTCATTTCATATAATTATAGTATTGTATTTAAAAAAAGAATACCAGTTATGTCAGATAATCCATAATCTTTATATTTTCAAATAAATGAAAGGATTTTATTTATTTAAAATAAAATTTAATACATTTTTTAAATCCTTTTATTTTGATAAAATATTATCATAAACTATATAAAATATATGAGAGGCGTTGTTGGAGAGGATCAATATGTCTCGACATACTGTTTTCTATGAAAATCTCTGAAATGATGGCATAAGTTATTTTTTGGTGGTTTAGAAATATGTTCAATTAATTCCTATATTTTTCATAAATGTGAGGAAAAAATACAGAAACAAATGACCACTTAGTCATCTGCGGTATGTAAAATCTTTGGTTGACCAATTGAGAGAAGATTTTCGACAAACTCATATTCTGGAACAATTCCTTTCGAATCCTCAGATCCTCTAAAACGTATGTATGTACATACATACATATGTGACTTAGAAGACAACTTTCATCACTCAAAAATTCAGCTTTGTAGGGGACTTTAAGAGAAGTATCGGGTAATTTTTTTTGTTCCAGGTGAAAATCCTTGAATGAAGATAAGTGTCACATTTCGCTGAATAGCTTTAAAATTATAGTAAATAAAAGAAAAAGAATATAATATCAATGTGATGGTATTTTATGCGTTATAAGACAATGTTATTAACTTAATAAATATTGTTTGTTTAAAAAAAAATTTCTCTCCCTCCACTGTTGTATATTACACTCGATTAACAGTCTCTACAATTCCAATTATAATATATTCTTATATTCTGCTAACTGCTAGTAAAGGATAACAAAATCTTGTTAGAGTTTGCAAATTTAACAATAATGGAATAAATATCTTTGTTCGTGTTATTATTTACCTTCTTATATTACGCCATACGGTAAGAATATACTAAAGGTTCGTACACATATCCGGTAACTGATAACGCATCGTTCGAAGTGCAATAATGACAGCACAAAAAGCACGTATCAATTAAAATTATTTAAATATCATACTATCCTGTAACTTTAATATAGTTAGCATATCTATTTGCATTTATTCGACATATTTTTCGATACGACAAAAGTTCAAATTTTTTTACAATAAACGTAGTGGAAGATTTTCTATTTCAACAAACAATTTTCATTAATTTAACAACATCGTCTTATAAAGCATAAAAACCATCGAATTTTTATTATAAGCATTTCTTTGTATCTACCATAGTTTTAAAGATATCCCGGGAAATAGGGTAACACTTCAGTCAAGGGTTGTTTTCACCTCGAGAAACCGAAAAAGAGCCAAAAACAAAACAAAAATTGCAAATGCAGCAGTATAAGCTTATCGAATCTGTCTTTCTTTTTACATATGTCGTCACGTGTTTTAGGTTTCGTTAGACAAAGTTTGTCTTTGATAATTAATTTGCACACTTAATAGATACATGGTACCTAACTTTCAAGTCACACCGAGTCATAAAGGGTTAAACAATTAAACAGTAAAGAAAGTACCTTTTGTTGCCATAACTATCCTTGTACCAACTTCTGTAAAATCCACGCATAACTTCATTCAAATGTCCCTCGTATTCTATCATAATGTTGACCTCTCCAACTTGTAATATTCCATCAAGTTTGATAATTAGAACATCATACTCTTTATCAACAGCAGAATTTAGTACATCAACCTTTTTTCCTGCTCTGTGCACAGAGATGTTAGTGTGTTTTAAATCTACCGAATGTAAAATGATATATGACGTGTCATTCGTAACAGTTGCTGTAATGTTCACTGTTCCGGTGAATAAGAAATTGTCCAGTTCGCTAATATTGGATGTCACCCAAATGGAATACGCCTTAGGAGTTATAGTCGTTGGTAATCGATAATCCACGGTCGGATATTCCTCCAAATAAGAAACTATCCACGATATAATTGGATCTGAGTACTTTTTGTACCACTGTAATTCGTATTTTGCTATTTCCAGTGAGTTGTTCAACGATTTCAAAACATCTTGAAATTCCACTTTACTTTGCTGGATCAATATGTCGAATTTATCTACCAATTCCTGTGTAGAGAAGCGTTGAGAGGCTGACGCTAAAATACTTGCAGTTGTTTCCATTTCGGCGTAACTGAAACAATGGATATCTTAAAATTTTAACAACCAGGAAAAAATATTCACATTTAGTTGATAGGTATAGTAAGATTACACTGTTGTTCATGAGCATTATAATACTTATTATGTTAGTATAGAAAGTACTACATGAGGGATATAATTTCAAAATTGGTTATGTCCACTTTAAACCAATGTAGCAATATTTTTGCATTTTACTTTTTTTCTTAATATGTAAAGTGAAAATTTGAACATACTTTTCGCAGAGTACAATATTAGGTCAGCGTAAAAGTTTATGTTCGATTTCGCATTAAAAGACAAGTTACTTAGCATGTAAAATGGTCGATCTGCCGACGTTAAGTTTCTCTGCAGTTTCTTTAGTTCAAATTCAGGAATTATTTTGCAATAAATTAAGCACAATGTCATCGTTTATCAAAGAAACTTGACTAGAGCGTGACTCGTCATTTAATTGAAAATTGTCATCTCTAAATTTTGCAAACTGTTTTTTTTTTACTGTACGAAGAGCTACTGCACGATTTTGGTAAACATCTTGAACGATTTTTATAACAGTTTATAACAGTTCCCAATGTTACATCTTTCCGGAATCATAAAGCATGACATGATACAAATGAAACTTTTCTTCATTCATTTTTTAAACCTTTCTTGATAAAATAAGAACTGGAAAAACACAAAAAATTGCTGAAGTTGTTACAATTGAATATTACTCTTTTTATCTGCTATGCAAGCGCCTTGCAGGATAAACATGGGTAAACGGGCCTCAGGCCGTTTCTTATTTTTGTATGTGCAACAATACGTATCATTTGCAAACAAATAATTTAATGTCATCTATTGGAATCGGGCACGAATTTTTCGCACTGATCTAATACAAACAGTTTAAAAAGAATTATTTTTATTATTTTAAAAATATTAATGATAAATTTATTATGTCCCAACTTTTGATAATGACCGGTTTTGATAACAAAACATTTGTATGATTTAAATCACATTTCTTCTCCAAAATTAGTGTCATATTAAATTCATTAGTAGAACAATTAAATTCGTTATCTAGTTTTAGCATTGGGGTTAATTCACTTTCAATATATTTAAATACTGTTAGAGTTTTCTACTTTTAAGTACAATACAGTTGCAAGCAAAATACAACTTTTGGTGTATTTATCTAGTAAATGTCAATTTATGAAAATTATGGAAGGAAAAGCAAAACGGATAGGAGGAAAATTTAATTACCACCCGATGTTTTCGGATCTTATAAAATTGAATATAAATGATTTAATTATAATATTAAGATGAAGATTTGTCAGTAAAGATATATGTATCCCTCATACTATGAGATTCCAAATTGAGTACTCTTTTTTCAGATCCTAATAACTTTGCGGATTTTTATGCAAATTCATATTTTTGAGAACATAGTGAAAAAAAATAGAACATCGGTAGAAGATTATTTCAACTATCAGGTATTGTAAGAAGCACTGTAATTTTGATACTTTGAATATTTTTTCATATTACGAGCATTCTGTGCAATTTTGCACCTTTAAATTTCTTATAAATGTATAAAAATCCGCAGTCTAGCAAATGACATTTTAGGTTCCTCTTCATATTTAATAAGTGGCTTAATACTTATGAACCGAAGTGTACGTGAAATGTTGAATCTTTTTTGTGGAGATAGAAACGTACAACTGTTTCATTTCAGCGTAGTGTTTCGAAACGAAATCTAGAACAAATTCCGCGCCGAGTTTACCGGAACTAGAAACAGCAGAAAATACAGCAGAATTGTCTTGTTTCCGAATTCTGCTTTTTTCGAAATCTTTGAGAGCGTACAGCAAATATCTGAAAAACAAAAACAAACAAATATGACGTTGTGCAATGATAAATACTGTTTGATCTGTATTTATAATACGAGTGCAAATGAAATTCTTACCTTTCCAAAAGTGTAACATTGCGAGTACAGCCGAGAGCTTGAAGTATGACCTCTTGTTCAGTGGCAGAAATCGAATTGTAATATTGATCCCATAAGAATTCCCAGTCCTCTGTCGTTCCGTGTTTTACGCCCATGCAATATGCTACAGGTCGTTGGTTTGGTTTAATTCTGTGTAATTTGTAAAATTATTTATTAGTAAATTACAGTTATTGTATTGTGTAGTTAACACGATATATTTTGTAGAATATTAAATTTGATTAGCTAGTGTAGTGATTAAACCATAGTACGAAATTTTTCAGAATCTTATAAATATAAATATTAAACAGATCTTTGATATAATGTACTTTGATATAAATACGAACAAAATAGAAATATATACAGTGACGGAAGAAAGTACGCATACACCGCCAACTATTGACTTAAAATGATAACAACCTCTAAAATACTATTCGAAATTAAAAGTTGTTTGTAGGAAAATATTGTACGTGTCATGTATGCATTAAACACAATGTACGAAGTGAAACAACTGGGCAACGTTAGCCAAGTAAGGTGACTTTAAATTTGTCTGAGTGCTTTGGAAACTATCATACACTTCAAGAATATTAGTCAAACGCAAATATTGCAAAACAATAAGTAACATCAAAAAGAAATTTAAATATTATGTTAATTTTCATTAAATTAAGAATTGTTCTTTTTTTTTATTTCGTTGTTACTTGAAGAGAATATTTAAAAATTTTGTTTTTCATTTATATCATTACTTTATAAATTTGTTCTAGCACAAATGAAATAGTGTCCATATATTTATAAATAAATTGAATAAAAACTGAAATATTCTTGTTCCTTTTCTGTAATTACTGCGCGAACACAGTTGCGATAAAATTAAATAGTGAGGACACGTACTTTTTTGTTTAATAAATCGTAAGACAAGAAGTTAACTGTTTAGAACAGAAAAAAATCTGTCTCCATTGCAACATTTCTATAACTAATTACTGAGTAAATTATGTAGTAAGAAGGAATTACTTGGTTTATCGTTTAAAATATTATTAGAAATGTTATATTTCCTTACTTTATCTTCTGTTGTTTCCATTTTTTAAATAGTTCAACAAAAGTCTGCACACATTCTTTGTGGTCATACTTGCAAGCCCATTTACTCAATTCACCTCTCAATAATATTGTTAATCTGTCATCACCTGGACGATCTAGGTAACCAAGTTTCTCTAATTTATTTTTGATGAGCGTGAGAACAAATTTCTGAAACGATAATCAAAGATATTGGCAAATAAACGGGATGTTTCTTTACAGTATTTAAATATCAAGAGAGGAAAAATAACAATAATAACAATGACCTCATACGTTTAACATAAAATCCATAATAATAATAATTATGCGTTAGTTTAACAAACCTTGAAGTAACTATAATTTTTATTGTTTGCAGAGAATCGTTGATCAAGATACGTGAATCCAGAGAATGCCGCTTTGAACGGTAAATAATTTTCTTCTCGGACGAGATATTTCAGTCCGTCTAAAGTAACCTTGTAATTCAACAAACCAGCTCTTGCTAAATTCAATAAATCATCAACTAGAGCAGCTCTATTAAGAACGTGTATGCCTTGATGGTTTTCCGTGTTTAAAGCGTCAAAAATACGGTACCAGGAATCATTATCGTAATTCACCCGATAGAAACCTAAGAAAATCATTCCAGTTGGCATAAAATGTTATATTAATAGTGTACTCGTATCGGTTTACGGTGTGTTGTAAACTTAGGGCGCGAGAGAAAAAAAAAACGGATGATTTTAGGGAGGCCTGAAACAGTCTCGGAATACTTTATCTCGAACGTTATTATATAAAACTTGACTGATAATTCAGAGTTCAACTGATTGAAGATTAGATTATTTCTTGGTTGGCGTTTGAAACAAGACTAATTTGACATTTGTATGAGGACATGCATTTGAATTACTGAAGGAGTTAAATTTCGGAGATGAAAAGTTGAAAAATATAGAACATCGATTAGTGGTCGTAGGGTGTTTCTTAAGTACATGGAAAGAGGTAAAAGTGATGGTAGAAGGACGAGGTGTTTAGCTTCTAGGAAATCCTGGGAAAAAAGCAGATCGGTCATGAGAGAAAGAAAATACTGCTTCGGTAATTAGTAAATTGCAAAATTTTAAGCAAATTCATATTTTTGAGAATGCAATAAGAAAAGAACTTCGGTAGAAAATTATTTCTCCTACCAGGTGTTATAAAAAGCACTATAATTTGAACATTTTGTATATTTTCTCATATTATATACGTTCTGTGTAATCTTTTACCTTTCATTTTCCTATAAATGCATAAAAATCTGTAATCTAGTAATTAGGAAATCGGAACAACGGATAGTAAAACGGAGTTTGAAAACGTCGTTCAGTTAATTGGACTTACTGAGGGTATGCGCTTATAACAATCTCGTTAATCCTGTGTCGCGGTTTCTTCAGGACCGTTCTACAACTTCCTTGAAATATTGAAATAAAAAAAAAAAGGAAAGTTTGTTTCGGAATAAAAGAAATATTCAGGAGTGCAGTGATCTACTAAGGGGATTAAAATGAGTTGTTTGATGTATTGTGTATAATGACTTTTAGTATATCTTACACAATCTATTCAAAAAGTTCCCGGACTTACATTATACAGGGTGAGGCACTTAAAACAGGACACCTGAATAACTCACTTGTTTTTGGAGATAGAAGAAAATACCTCGTACGAAACTTATTTGGTATCGAGGGGCTGATCGTCTGATATTACTAGTTTTTTTTATAGGTGGAGGGGTCAAGGAGATATAAAGATCAGCTCTGTTTTTTTTTTTAAATAGAACAGTATGTTTTTTAACTTATATTCTGATAGAGTGTTTCAAGACGAATACAATGACCTAATTAAGGTCATTCAAGGTCTCTCAAGGTCAACTGCAAGAGAAAACTGATTATCTCAAAGCACTCTTCGGACACTTCGACGATTTACATGCAACATGTTATTTACATACTCATTGCTAGTATAAATGTTCAAATTGGCGACCTTGAACATGGGTACATAGTCTAATACGTAGCAATACCGATGACACTGCCTGATCAATTTCATTTTTATCCATTACAGAGCAAGTTCTGTTATTAAGATATTTGCGCCTTTAAGAATGGTTGTAAGACACTTGAAATCAAAAGTGAAGACAACGTTGATTGCATTTTTTGATTCACGCGGAATTATCCACAGTGAGTTCGCAGAAAAATGGGAAATTTTATCACAACGTAATAGATCGTCTTTTGAAACGGATTTGACGAGTCCGACCAGAATTGTACCAGTCCGGTCAATGGTTTCTGTTGCACAATAACGCTTTATCTCACACGTGAATAACTGTGTCTACATTTTTGATTAAAAAATCGGTTAGGGTTTTCAGATATCCTCCCTACTTATTGGATGTGGCTTTCGCGAACTTTTTCCTATTTCCAAAACTGAAATTAACCACGAAAAGAAGCTCGTTTTGAGGATACGGAAGCTATTAAGAGTAAAATAACAACGACTTCGAAGGGTGTCCCAGAAAACGAATTTTTTAGATGTTTTCGAAGATTGCATGAAAATAAGAAGGAGTGTATTAACAAAGAAGGAGACTATGTAGAGTACTGAAAAATAAAATTATGTCTACCTATAAAATGTTTTAACAGAAAGTATTAGTCCGGGAACTTTTTGAATGCACTGTGTATTTTCTGAAACTTTTCGTGACTTGTATTATTGCGTCCTTAGAAGGCCGTAAATTTAAAAATTAGTTGTCCTGACGCCCAGTGTTCCGCCCAAAATATTCACAATGGGCACAAATAAGTCATTTCGAACCCTCCGGTAGAAATATGTACATGAGCTATTTTTTTTTTTAAGTGGTATAAATTTATTTATTCTCATTTCGAGATATTTTAAGGGTTTGCGTTCGAATTGATTTAGAAATATTGCCAAATGTCTCTTTTCACTCGATTTCGCCACTCATACGCGTTAGTTGTTCTTGATATCGGTCTAAATAGTATTTTGTGTGACTATGTGATTACAGACGTTCATTTGTTTCGTATTTCTTCATTTTGAAGGTTGAACAAAGGAATAGGAACGCGACAAGAAGCAGATTTAAACTCAAATAAAGTTATAATTGAAATGTAAAGTTACAAATGGTAAGAAGAATTAACGAAATAGGAAATGTATTTTACTCACCGCTGGATTGAACGTTAAATATCGCCCATTCAGGAGACTTTTCAAATGGAATGGTATCCACACTCTGGTTCAACCAATATGCAACATTTATTTTATTAAAGTCACGATTTTTGTTCGTAGCCCACGTGATGGGTATCCACCATGTTGCATTTGTAGGTGTGGATTTCAAGTTTCTCAAAAGAAAACGTTTTTGTTCCAAGTGGACAGTATCACTCCCGATGGAAACAGTCACAACCGGAAATCCGGGTTGTTCTGTCCAGGTAGTCATAATTTCCTTGACAGATCCTTGAAGTTGCAATGAATCATTGAGACGATTAACTTCATTCTGAATTGCTACCCATAGATTATCTGGATGTCCCACTTTTTCCACAGAACTGTAAATACAAATTTAAGGCGATTAGATTGAATATAATTTTGAATAATTATTAGGTGTATAGATGTATTCATTCCGATTTCTGCGTACAATCGAAGTTTTACTTAAAACAAACGAAAATAGATCAGTTATTGAAATAGTTTTTATTATTGTTAACGATCTTTTGCCATTTTCTTATCTGGCAGCTTGTGAGTATTATCGCGAATATTTCACGTAGAATAGCTGCACTTGTTATGTAACTCCTGTCAGAAAGAATTCATTTCTATACTTAATAAAATTGTGGAATTATAATAGAATTGTGTGTGTATTATTTGTTCCTTGGCACGTATAGATTAAAAACTGGATAACAAACAATTGTACACATAGATTTTTTTATATTACGAAGCCTGAAGAAATAACGTGATCTCGATATCGATGTATCAACAATTTGTACATAACGTATATATTTAAGAAAATGTATAAAAATTATAGTGTCGCCCGAAACTCTTGGCAGTCATTGTGTGTATGTTACGGGCAATGTGTTTGACGTGGGCATTTTGTAAAATGCCCGTTCGAAAAGACATTGTGCAAATTGCTCGTAACAAGTTTCGGTCAATCTATAAAATGTTCGGTCATTATACAGAATGCCTAGAGAGTGGTGGTCAATGTATTGAAACGCTCTGATAAGGAAATTAAAAAATGGTTTTTTTTTTTATTGAGACAATATATCCCTTGAGTTGGTCATGTTCAGAGCACAGTGTGTACATGCCATCATTAATACTCTTCACTACTGCTAGGATGTTGTTGGGTTAAGTTAGATTAGGTTTTAATTATTATTTTAACTATTATTTTAGACTAAATCTGCTGACCTTATGAGGTTACCAAGTTTAGGTCGTAACAGACAGAGTGCAAGCGATAATAAAAGAACATAAAAGAATGTCAACTATGGATTCAACACACTGTCCAACGAACCGTGAGCATTATATAAAATGTCCGGGCCATTTGTGAAATACCTGTAATATATATATGATCAATCATATTCAAAATCATATTTAATCAATCATATGGTCAAATTTGACCAAAATTGAACTAAAAATTTGACCTCCGGGAGTAGAGAACGTGTTACATTATTTTACAACTATCTTGAATTAAAATAAAGTTAGTTGCTAATAATACGTTGCTTAAGATAACTAGAAAAAGATTACTCGCAAATATTTGTTAAAAATTATATTTCATTACTCTTGAAACCTAGAAATCGTTAGAAAAAATGTATTGACAATTTTATAACTAATGTAGCGATTAAAAGTCTAACAATAAATCACATCGATGTCATAGTATTATACGTAAATGAATATTTTTTAATTAATTTTAATTGCTAAAATTTTAACGAAAGACTTTAAAAAAGTGTTTTCCTTTCAATAATAATTTTTCTTTCTTCTTCATTCTTTTGTACCTTTCAAATTATGTACAATGGAAGGAAAATAATAATTTGTTTGCAATGAAACATTCCAGTGATAAATACCAGCATTATACTTTTACAAATAGTTTTCCTCTTATTAGAATTATTTAAGTTATTAAAGCTATGAAGACGATTTTAAAGGCAACATTTTGTACAAAAGAAAAGAACAAGGAAAAAAGACATCGTTATGTTTTCATTTGCGTATTGAAATATAATCATGTGATTATTAATTATCCTTTAGAAATCTTCGATAGTCAATTTCTAACGTTTGATCATTATTTGAAACTTCGTTACTTATTCGCATAACTGTGTTATACTATGAAATTTTGTTTTACAAATTTTAAATTGGTCATTACTTGTTGAGATAATTTTGTAATCCAACATCATATACATCGGATCCAAAAATGAGATTCATCATTCGTAGAATACTTCCTCCTTTGTTATAGGTGATCGTATCACCTGCTGAACTGATTTGCGATGTAGTGATAATATTTCGAGTCATTGGTTGAGATGTCTCGATTGCATCAGCTGCATAAGCTGTTTGATGTTGCTCCACGAGGAATTGTTTTTCCATGTTCCATGTAGTTTCGATCTACGGCATAGATTATTGATTATTTAGTAAACTTGATGTCATTATAAATATACGTACAGAGGTGGACAAAAGTATTAGTACAGAATGCGATTACGTACACAAACTTTTATAACTTTAAAAATAACTGCTGGTATCAATTTCTTCATATGCATCTTTATTTACAGTGCCTTACTTATTTATACATGAAAGCAACATTATATGCATGAAAACATACAATACGTGACAAATAAACGTGTCTGTTCAACGCCAATGTGTTAAATATTAAAATAATTTATAAGATGCACATTAAATCAGTTTCGTTTGATTATTTTCTAAATTTTCAATTATATCAAGAAACGCGTCAAACCAAAAGTTGTAGATATAGATAAAACGCATCTTTTACGTTTTATAACATTATTTTATAAAAAAAATTTTGAAAAAAATGAAGAAAAAGGTGTATTATAATAACGTCGCCTGTACATGTAGGAAAATAAACAATTTGAGTCGATAAAGAAATTTAAAAGGATTTGATACCGATGCGAGAAAAATCAGAATTACCTACCTGTGCGGTACCAAAGTATTGGAAGTATCTGGCGAATGCTTCGCTCAGCCATAAGTAGCTCCACCATTCCGGTGTAATTTGATTTCCAAACCACATGTGCGTCAATTCATGTACGATTACTGAAGCAATGGTTTGTTTCGCAACGTCAGATGTAGTACTTTCGTCGTACAACAATCTGCTTTCTCTATAAGTGACGAGACCCCAGTTTTCCATTGCACCGGCTGAAAAATCTGGTACAGCCACCATATCCATCTTGGAGATTTGATAATCCTGTTTGAATCGCTTGGAAAGAGAATCGAGGGTTTGGTTGCCAATCGTCAAAGCGTATTTAGCTTGATCGATGACATATGGTCTGGTCCAAACCTTAAAGTTGTCTATTTTTACGGACTTGAAGTCTGAGATCACAAACGCTACCAAATAGGTCGACATAGGTATACTCTGTTCGAATTCATCCCAAAATTTGTTCTCCCTGGAATCATAGATCAAATTACACGCTGCAAGAAAATCTACATATGATTACACAAATATTGATGTTTGCATTTTACGGCGATTAAGTTGTTAACTGAGTTCAGTGCTTGAACAGAAGTTGAATCCTTCTAGTTTATCTACATTTGACTTCTAAAGGTATATACAGAGTGAACAAAGTAATTTGATTACTTCGAATATCTCACTTGTTTCTGATAATACGAAAAAATGTTAAAGGAAATTATGATGTCCCCATGGATACCATATCATACTAGTGTACACTACTATACGACTTGTCCAAGTAAAGGGTATAGCAGTATAAGCATGGCAAAAGTGGCACCAAACCAATCTAAACGTGGCACGTATGAATCGAAGCATCGTTGAAAGGAAACCCTTTCTGCTCAGTTTCAACCCGGCATCTCGACTATTCAGGCAGTTACAGGGTAAAATATAATTTACAGTTTAAGCCTTATTGCTTATGTCTTATTGAATGAAAAATTCTGAAAACAATCAAAAGTATTCTGCTCTACTGGTTACATATTCACAAGTTTTTTCAAAATTTTCTGCAGCAAAAGCACTCAGAAAATTGACCAAGACCTTGCATCAACCCTTCGTACAGTAACAAAAATGATTTATAAAATTTAGAAATAGTGATTTTCAACTAGTCCCGTTTCTTTGATAAACAATGATGTTGTGCTTAATTTATCACAAAATAAATAATCTACGAATTTGAAGTAAAGAAGTTGCAGAGAAACATATCGTCGACATATCGACCAGAAGCAGATTATAACAAACGAAGGAAAGTATATAATTGAATAATAAACAAATTTTACATGCCAAATTTGCTTGTATTCTAATGCAAAATCGGGTACGAACTTTTGCACTGACCCAATACATCAACTACTAGACATGTATGTGCCTAATTATCGTTTGTAAAGAGTCATTCAAATACAATGCCTAGAGGTTAGCACTGTATAATGATTACAAGCCATATTTTTTCAAATGACATAAGTCGTTTTGTTTTAGCAGAAGGTAGTACAATCTTAATCATGGACAGGTATGCAGAATGGGGTAATAACTACTGTCCACCTTGAATATTTCTGTTATTTGCAATAATATGAAAAAATGTTATATATAAAACTTACATAGTATAGAGGGGAGAATATTGTGATATAAATTTTTTGCATGGATGGAGATATAGAGGAAATTTCATGATCATCTTTACTTTTTCAAAGAGAATGCTACGTTTTTTATCGCGATGTGATACCTAGTTTTGAGATGACTTCCGCAAATGTAGTAGTAAAATAAACTTTCTTACATTACGGGAAATGTTTTAAGTGATGACTGTTTACATCAATGCAAAGTTGCAATCTTCGCCTAGCTGCGTCACGTGCATGTCTTATCGTCTCTGAACTTATTCTACCATATGCTGTATTTCATAGAACTCCACTTTTATATAAACGAATGGTTTTGTAATATTGTTTATGTTATAGTAATACATCGCATGTAGCTAGAAATATAAACTTCCCAGCAGTCTATAATATTAAATACGTAACATGAAATATCGGTAGTCAATCTCAGTCGATTGCTAAATCAAGTAGCAGTGTGATCATCAGAATGAAGTTTTCTTTTGAAAAGTAAGTGGATATGATTCTCATTTATAGAGAAATGTGAATAAAATTCGATAAGAGCTCAAGCCTTATATGTTGAATGATATCCAAACCGTACACATCCTTCGTACCGATCATTTCAAAGATTGTGCAAGAAATTGAAACAAACCGGAAATTCAGGTACATATAGGAGCAGTCGTAAAATAGCAACTGATGAAAAAAATTAAAGTAGTGTTCTTGCAATTGTAGCTCATAACCCACAGAGTAGTTCCCGACAGACTGAATGTGAGCTGGCTATTCATCAAGATTTACATGGCACGGAATTCATGAATCGTGTTAGGTTAGGTTTTTTGTCAGTGGGCTCTACATAAAATACAAATGAATGAAACATTTGTTTTTTCGATAGTGTTTAGCGATGAAGTTACGTTTACTAACCACGAAAATCTCAATTTACATAATATGCATTACTGCAGTATTGATAATTCACACTGGTTACTGTTAAGGCTTCGTTAGAACTAGTTTATGATACGGTCGCCCACAGACACTATTTTTAAGAAGGTAGAGTTTTACTCGTACCTGAATAGGTGGTACGTGACCTTAGCATTAGCGAAATTAATTTTCTCTCTCAGTAGCAATTACCGTGTTATAAGCTTTGGGGAACCTAAGAGTTGGACGTCACCTTGGACCTTTCCCCGTAGGGGTGAGAAGTCGCTCACCACCCCCGCTCCGAATCCTTTCCGCTACCTTTCCACAAATTCCGTCCACCAATTAAACATTCGCATTTTCGTCGCCTCGTTTTCCACTTCCCTTCCACTGTCAACCAATCAGCGCATCGCCGATGCTTTAAAAACACGCGTAAACGTGTCTTCGAGAATTGTTAAAAATAGTCAATAGTAAAGAGAACGCAGTTGTTCAGAAATAGTCGAAGAAGAGTTATTATAATTTACATAGTTTCTTATATTTCTAAGAGTGGTCCTTCGAGACATAGATAGTTAAATCTAGTCGGCACATCGCGTGCAATTTCTACAAGGCTCGATAGGCATCTCAATGAGATCCGACCACGAGCGTTAACAATTATAACAATTTGAGCATCAACGACAATGGTCAATTAACGTGTGGTATGAAATCGTTGGTGATCGGATCACATTTTATCTATAGAAATCTTACTGACGAATGATATGAACACTTCGTTCAAAGTACATTGGGGACTTTATTAGAAAATGTACCACTATACGTCCACCCAATGATGTGGTTACAACACGACAAACATTCAACACATTATGCCTGGCGACTTAATAGGTAATTTCTGTTTCAAACGTTTCAGAAAGATAATACAGTCCCTACACGTCACGCCGTTTACCACGTCCCGCGCGGACCTGTTGGACTATCGTATCAATAAGACGCCCATTTTGAAAAATTAAAGAATAAAAAAAAAATGATTTTATAGTGGAATATAGATATTAATAGATGCCAAAGTTTCGAAAATGTACCACTATTTCTTCCTCTCCAAAAAAATTCCGCAAAAGCTTGCAAATTTTTGGCTTCCAATTGTATTGCCCCCCTTAAGAGATGCTCTTAATCATTTTTACCTAAATCGATGGATAGATCGTTGTTAAGGTAATCTGTTAAGGATAATTTAGGGGTCCTTGTTAAAGGACCAGGTTTACGATACGGGCGTGATCCTTTGCTATTTTTGAGATTAATTTTTCCTTCGTTAATTTTTCCTTGTTGTCAAGAACACTTCAAAACCCCTAACAAAAACAGAGGATTTGGAGTTTCTTCTTGCATTTCAATAGCAATTGACGTATCATAAACCCGCGCTGACTCGTATCAGATCCGCACGAGCGATCGGTCTCGTTATACTGGTTTTTTCCGTAAATTCAGTGGCGGGTACGCAAACAAGCCCTCTCACTCTCTAGATGCGGAAGATTTGTAACGGGTGTTGTCCAAGACCTTAATTTTCATTGGAAGTTTCGGTCTCCCACCCAACGACTCAACACCCGCACATGGCCAATGATCTGACCCTTTGGGAATGGGGCCGAGGGTATGAAGTATGAAGATTGAGCGTGTAACGGATCATTATTATTAGAAAAGCAGTAGTAACAGTATTCAAGTATTCAGAAACGAGAAAAGACAAATTGTGAAGTCGAGAGCATCGTGGCGAAATAGGTTTAATGTACGTGAATTAAATTGTATTAACTGAAAAGTTCAGGCGATCAAACAGACGTTTGATCACGCAATAAATTCAGACAATTGTGTCGGAATTACAATTAAACAGGCGTGGAGGATTAGTTTCTTAGCCAGCTAGCTTTTCAGACTTAACTCTGCTAGATTTTCTTCTCTGCAGAGCATTGGAGAATATTGTTTATTAAGAAGTACTCATTATACCAGCAAATATAAAATGATGGATAATTCCAGCATGTGCTAGAATAAGTTCAGAGACGATAAGACATGCATGTGATGCAACTATACAAATATTGCAACTTTGCATTGACGTAAACGGTCACTACTTCGAACATCTCCTGTATTGTAAGAAAGTTTATTTTACTGCCACATTTGACCTTACATGACCTTCACTGCTAGCTTGCTGAAGTAGTCTCAACATCTATTTAAAAAAATAGAGATAATCCTGAAATATTCCCTATATCTTCATCCACGTAGGAAATGTTTGTATCACAATATGTCCCCCTCTATACCGTGCAAGTTTTATATATAATATTTTTGCATGTTACTACAAATAACAGCAATATTCAAGATGGATATAGTTATTGTCCTACACTGTATATTACAGCAAAGCTTTTACATTATTCAAACTTACTATGAAAATGGACATTCTTTGAAAAATACCCATCGCAAAATTCATGATATTTTTTGGTGTAAACAATTAGGCAAATTAGTCTTCAAATCAACGAGTAGTGAACACATTCGAAGAAAATGGTTACGGTATTGACAAACCAAAGAATGAAAGGCAGAAAGTTGCACGCACAAATAAAAATATTTGTGTTTTATTAAAAAAAAGCATGGAGACGTGCTTTCTTGGATGACCTTGTATTTCATTTAATGTTCTTATAGCCTATTAACCGTATAATTTACATGGTACCATAAATTATTCATGTACTTACGCTTGTATAGTGCGCCTTAGTGGCATATTACTCAGACTAGCATAACCTTCTGGCCTTAGGATTCTGATCAGAAACGTTGCCTTAAAACTTGGCTCATCGAAGCAGGGAAAAGCATGCCTGGCGTGTGTTGTTTCAAATTGTGTTGTAAGAAGCCACCTAAATTATTTTAAAGAATACAATTGACAGCGTTAAATTGGAAAATTAAAGGAAATAACTATATGTATTACAATGTCATTCTGTACAGCCTTCTACATGTTAAACATTTAATAATTTGTATTAACCCTAGAACTCCCAAGCCTCGAGTTGTTACACGGAATTCAAGGAAGGAGATGCTCGAACCCACACGTTCTTTTACCTATTTAACCACAATAAAATTTTTGGGGATAGCAGATTATCCTAAGTTTATGATACGGTTGACAAATCTGTTATTTTTGAGGGCTAGAATATTTTTACCTTCATCCTGTTATTAACTTTACAATCAGAAGGAACACTAAATCTTTAAACGATTTTTAAGTGTTTGACTGCTACTGCTCAATAGCAATTGGCGTATCGTAGCTTTATTCTTCAGACTAGGAAATGACTAACACGCGGACAATAATAGGATCATCTGGAAATATTAATTCCAAATTACCTCGGACTTATATGTGAACCGTTATATGTATTTGAACGACAGGACTGCGTACCTCTGCACTTTTCTTACCTATTTTAGTGGACAAAATAGTTTTCCCACATTTTCCCAATTTTCGCTAAGACACACCTCTGGACAAACAAACATGCATATAAGGACTGAACATTCAGGGCTCAGGATAATTAATTGAGATTATTAGAAAGATTTTGAATGGACACAGATTTTGAAAAGAATTCTTTAGTATACATAACATTATACTTTATACAGGCATTTTGATATATTAAGAATTTACACGGACTAAATAATATTGTATAAGCTGGACATCATTACTGTTATTACATAAATTGTTAATATTGTTATTGTTTTAATATAAAAATTGTGTTTGCAAATAAGGACATTTTATTTGCTATATAATCAACTTCATGAACCGTGTGGGAGCTAACAAGTATTACTCAAATCATTTCCTAAAAGGATGATAGAAATTTTAGAGGTGAAAGGAAAGTGTACACATTATTGATAATTAATTAAAAAAAACTTGTTTTTTCTTTACACGTGTCCTGTTATTCTGCCGCGCCCGTCTTTCCCATAAATTAGTATAATTCCTTTAAAATAGCACAAAGAGTGACCGTTTTTTTTTTTCTATAATACTAAAAAATGAAGACTGTTTATATATCTATGTGCAAAATCGTACTAAATATTTTTGTTATTCTGAAACACGGAAAATGCAGAAGGGTCCTATTGTATTGTTGCGGGGTGTACAACTCTTTTTGTTTTGCTTTGTTTATTTGTAATCCTGTAATGGTTAAATTTCTTCTATTTTTAATTTGATTTTTAATTAATTCTTTACTTAATTTCAACAAAAGTATTCTTCTATTCATATTTATATTATCCCAAAACGGTTTGTTCAGTATAAAATACACTGATTTGTCAGTAAAACTTTTATTACTGAGAATGCTACATAGTTATTTTCCAATTAGTTCTGTGATTGCTATCCTTTGGGAATAAGAACAGCGCAGAGATCTGCCTCGCATTATCGCCACTGTGTTTTTTGCATGTTGCAAAGGTGACTAATGAATATTGCACTTAAATGTACACATGACAATAAATAATGTTTTGAGAAGTTTTGACATAAGGATAATAGTCCTAATTTAAAGTTTTTCAGCATGTCGGCTCGAGAAACCCCTCCTTGGGAGTTCTAGAGTTAAAATTTGTATGAAACAGTTAATTTAAAATTTAGGAAAATATAGAGAATAAAGCAAATACGTAGATAATTTAGCGTTAATTTATTTACGTTTGAAAAGACTGTTCGGTAATTATTCTAAAGAACAAGAAGAAGAAATACTCGGTATTCAAAAACTTACTTAATTTTTCCATAGGAGTCGACGTAAGAGCTTTTGTAGAATCCAATCATATCGTTCCTAATTATTCCATTATATTGCAAACTGATAGTCACTAATGAATCTTGTTTCAAAGTTTCACGAAGTTTAATCTCATACTTCTCGGTTGTACTATTGTAAGCGGTGCTTGACCGTACTATATTCGCACCATTAAATGTGACAGACACCATTGTTATATCAATTTGTCCAGAATGAAACGTTATGGTGTCGGTTGATTGTTTCACACGAATGTTAATATGTGCAGTTCCCTTTATTTTGCACATACATTCGAAATCCGGAATAAGCAGAATTTCATAACTGAGCGGAACTAGTGCTTTTGGTAGTCGATAATCGCTTAGGGTAGGGTTCTTGTCAACTTGAGCAAGTGATTCTGTATAAAAAAAAATGTACTTTAGATAGTATTGGAATACTTTTGAAGAATATATTTTTGCAGGTGCTAAAGTTGAAAGAAAATGCATTTTGCTAATTCAACATTCAAAATTTATAATTAAGTCAAACTTTTATTGTGTCATGAAAATGTCTGCCACTTCTTACGTACACTCCTGTTCATAAGTTACAGGAACGTTCGTTTATATTAAGAAAAATGATTATTAGAATTTAAATACAATTTTCTGTCTTGTGTTAATCGTGTAATTTTGTCATATTTACCTATTTTACGGTTATTATTTATTTAACGGATTTAAAAATATGCATGCAGCGAGATATGAAATTATTCAGTCTCAGTCGAGAATGTGACAAAGATGAATAAATAATGAAACAATAAATGACTTTTTAACACCATTTTATGTGAAAATATATAATTTATACTATAAAGTAGTGAAAACATTATACAAAAATGGAAGAATTATGGTTTACAATTATTAAGAGACAAAAGGTCACTGTTTGGTGTACATTTTGAGCAAAAGGAAACATTGGACCATTTATCTTCGAAGATTATTTTGTAAATGCTGTTAGTGTGAATTCTGAGCGATATCAATCAAAGTTGAGTGACTTTTTATGATCAAAGTTGAATCATGTTGATGTTTCTGATGTCTATTTCTAGTAAAACGATGATACGTGACACACAATTCGAGAAAACATTCAGTTTTTGCGATCGAAATTTCGTCAACTTGTAATTTCATACAATGTAGTTTTCAATTGGGCTCCAAGATCATGAGATTTGACACGATTAGGTTTCTTTTTGTGGGGTTTTTTGAAAAGTTGAGTCTATACTAACAAGGTAGAATCAATCAATGGTTTAAAGAATAACATTTAAGTGGCAATTTGTGAAATAACTTCAACAATATGTCGAAAAGTTGTTGAAAATTTTGATAATCGAATTGACGTCTGCAGATGCAATCGTGGTGCATATTTAAATAATATTCTGTTTCACTTATAATAGTTATGGGCCCTACTTTCAGTAAAAAAAGAGAAAAAAGAACAATTTAGGGAAGTTTCAAATAGTTTGTGTTTTGTTAAAGGTAAACATGTAGGCATGTAAGTTGAACGAATTTATACATAGACATTTATCCATCCAATTATAATTCTAGTAAATATTAAAATATCGACAAAATTCTACGAGTGCGTTTCAGAATATTTATGCAAAAGTATTGACAAAATTAATGGAAAATGGTTATCTACATTTTAATAGTTTGATTTCCTCATAATGTAGAAATATTTTTAAACTATTTCTACTTTATGGGGTCCCTAATACTTTTGCCCAAAACTATTGTACTTTTCTATAACAAAATTGAAATCTATCATAGATTATCTAATCTTATTAATATGGATACGTTAGATAAGAAAATGTAACTCTAAAATCGCACTAAACTGTGAAAAATAAAGATACAGAAAATGCACGTATAACATGATATAATATCGAATTGCGGTAATTAGAAATATTGATGTTATTCTTTGAAATTATTGTACGCAACTGATAAGTACATTTCGAATTAATATTCCTGTATATGTTTATCAACAATTCATAAAAAATTGTGCGTATAAAGGTCCAATAAAAAGTTTATTTATTATCTTTGAATTACCTTCATTTCCATTTGTGTTAATCGCTCCTTGATATCCAGAGAAGAGTAGAAGGAAGATAACAATCGAAAATTGATTCCGAACGAAACTCATGATGATGCGACGATATTTTCTGCGTTTGGCGATCTGTAGTGAATATCAGTGTTATCGTTGCTTAAAGTAAATTTATCAATAGCCATAATATGTACATACAGAAGTACAGAAAATAAGATTTTGATAATAACAGTATAAATTGAAATATTTCATTTTATAACGCTATTAGAAATGTATCATAGATTACTTGATCGATTATTATCGTAAAATTTGTACAAGCTTTAATAGATATTTCGAGTATAAAAGGTACCGTCACTTGCGTGTTATATTTATTTTAGTTGTTTCTTTTTTTTAATTTAAGCGCTAAATGTACAGACAAACAATTGAAAGTGGAATAATTGTTTCAAACTTAGATTGAATCGTTGAAATGTGGCGTTGTGCGAATAAATACTGATATGTAAAAGAATATCGTGATTCTGTGAATTGGTTTGTAACGAAACTTGAATTGTAATAAATATTCAACTGAAAATAATTTGTTGTACAAATCGCGTGTATTTTAATTCTCGAAGAAATACAAATTTAGTTCGATTAATTTGAAGAAGTGAAATTGCTTAGCAATTAATAACAATGGGAATAAAGTTATATTGTAGTTATGAATTTGTCTGAAGTTTATGTACAATTTAAAGTTAATGCGTAATTTCGTATTTTCAATAAAATTGTAATAACACGTTTAAAATTCATAATATTTTAAAAAATTAAAGAGAAATATGAACACATACTTAATTAGTATTCAATTGGGTTTGCAGAAAAGAAAGTAGCAATGTAGGTCTAATGAATCAAGAAATATCGTTATCTGTTTATCTTTGTTTATCAAAATTGTATACGTACAGGGTGTCCAATTATAAACAGAACATTCAAATTACTTGTAAACTAATTATTATAATAAACAGAAACAAGAACCTTTCAGATAAGTAACGAATGGACTTCGAGATGTGCATAATTTGGTGCAATTAACGGTTTCGCATCCATAGATGAAATACTTTATACGATGATGAGTACGTACAATGTCCACGGACGAGATATCTCACGTGTTCGATTATTAGGACAAGAGTTCTCATTTGAAAAAATATCAATTTGCGGAACCTCATAGTGAATGAAACACACGTGGTTTTTAGTAAAAATTATATTTAATTTTCTTGTACATGAAATAATTCAACATGTAGGATAATACATAGTGCTATATGCTACAATTTTTACAATAATAAGTTGTTTCTTTACGCAAATTGCTTTGCACAATAGGCAACGTCTTATTGGATGACCTTTGCTTTCTGTTAAGGGTATCATTTTAGGAAAACATCGAGATTTGGATATTGTGCAAAACAAATAATTTACGTAAAGAAACAACTCATTATTGTAAAAATTATACCGTAGCACTATGTGTTACTCTATGTTGTGAATTATTTCATGTACAAGGACTGCTCGATAAGTCCATACAATTAAGAGATACCACCACTAGTATGTTTTTTACGTTACTTTCAGCAAGTGGCAACTTTTAGAGAATTATACGCAAAGTTGCAAACAGTTGTGTTAGTTATTCTGTGCTTGGCAGTTATTTAACGCAATAAACTTTTCTGAATCTTGAAATAATGGAAAGAAACGAGTTTCGTGTATGGATTAAACGTTAACTTTAAAAAGTAAAACGGTTGCGGAAACTAAAGCCAAGCTTGATATACATTATGGTGAGTTTGCACCTTTGATTAGAATAATTTATAATTGGTTTGATCAATTTTGATGTAACCGAGTAAGTACACGTGACGTTGAATGTTTTGGACACACTGTTGAGGTTACAACTCTAGAAATGATTGAAAAAGTCCACGATATAGTGATGAACGATTTGAGATTGAAGGTGCGAAAGATTGTTACGGCTGTAAGCATATCAAATGAGCGTACATAATCTTTTGCACTAACCTATGCAAATGAAAACTGTCTGTAAGGTGGGTGTCGCATTTGCTCACAACTGATCAAAAACATGGACGGGAGCTCGCTTTTAAACAGAATTTGAAGCTATTTCAACGGAATCCAAATAAGTTTTTAAGACGTTTTATTACTGTTAATGAAATACGGATTCATTACTATTAGTCTGTAACAACAGAATATTAAAAACAGTGGGTTAAATTCGAGGGAAATGCATCGAAGAAGATACATCAGTGGAGAAAATTATGGCAACTGCTTTCTGGAATTGTTCTGAAATAATCTTAATTGACTTTTCTGGAAAAAGGCAAAACAGTAACTGGGAGTATTGTACATGTCTACTGCAACGTTTAAATGATAAAATAAAGGAGAAACGATCACATTTAGCGAGAAAAAGGATCCTTTTCCATCACGACAATGCACCACTATACAAAAGTGTATCTTTTGCAATTGCGACAGCAAAATTGTTGGAATCACGCTACGAAATTGTTTCTCATCTCTCTTACTCCCCAGAATAGAAAGCCTCGGACTAGTTTTTGTTTCCGAATATGAAAAAATGGCTCGCAAGGAAGAGATTTGGTTCAAATGACAAAATGAATGATAAAACAAACGCTTCTTCTGCAAAGTTGGATAAATCGTACTATATGGATGAGATAAAAAACTAGGAAACCATTGCACGAAGTATATCGAAGTAAAGGGCGAACTACGTTGAGAAATGAAGTAGATTTTTTCCAAAAAAGTGTCGCCTTCTTTTTTTTTGCACGGATTTATCGAACAGCCTTCGTATAAGAAACATAAATATAATTTTTACTAAAAACCACATGTCTTTCATTCGCTATAAGGTTTCGTGAATTAACATCTTTTTCGAATGAGAACTTCTGTTCTAATAATAACCAAACACGGAGGATATCTCGTCCGTGGCATTGTACGAACGATATTTTGTCGCGGGATGATTCGTCCGTGGTCAACATATATCATATTCGTATACGAAGGTACATTACACAAAGTTATGTCTCTTTCTAAACCATTCACTTCTTTTCTGAACTATTTTTTCTTTTCTTACAGCGAATAATTTGTCAGTATCTTCTCTTTATAAGTAGACACCCAATATATACAGTCAGGGACTAAATTAAGTGTACACCTACTTGTTATAGGAAATACATTACATAAATGTTCTTATAATACATACATAATACAAATATTCTTAATTATTCTTTCTCCTTTTTCAGTTATTATTATTATTTACATATTTACAAGCAAAATATTGTGAACAGATTTATATTATAATTCATTAGGTATAGAAATAAATTCTTTCCGACTTTCGAATACAATAAAAACCGGATCATTATTAAAATAATTTTTATTATTGTCGACCTTTTGCCATTTTTTTATTTTTTGGCAGCTTACGAATACCATCGCGAATATTTCAATGTGAAAAACTATACTGAATATGTAACTTCTTTCTCGTTTACTTTATATAAAATTACTTCCAAGCTTAGGACGAACAAAAGTGTGTGAACAAAATTGAGTGAACATTATTTCCAAATGACATCAAGGCTTGCATATATTACATTATTTCGAATTTTCGTATATGTATGTAGCAAATGCTTCGATTTCTAATCAGTATTTTTGTCGCTGACATACTTATCTTAATGCATCCCGAAATTTTGCACTTAATCCGAAAGATAGAAAACTGAAAAGAAATTTCGCTACAAATCCGAAAATGAGTGATTTGCGATTGTCTAGAAAGTCTTAGTTATACAAATATTATTAAAAAAATATCGTATTTCTGTAGTCGTAAGTAGTGCACTACAGGAAGAACTGATTATTATACATCCTGAAATAATTCGGACATTCAATTTAAGCAACTAAAAAAGAACTTTGTTTTGTATATTGAAAAAGGTAAATTTGTATAGTCATGTATCAACAGGAAAAGCATTCATCAGTGATGTGAATCAACGAAAGCATTTAATGTTCCCCAAACAGTATATTAACATATTGCCAACCGTGCGCACTTTTTACGGGTGACGCTTGCAGATTTTGCGTTGAAAAACAGAAAATTTGTCAATACATACAGTGTCTTTGTATCTCCAATAATATTTGAGATATTAGCTCAAATACGTTTACTACTTTTCATTTTGAAGGCGAGTTTTGTCCTTTGACAATTCAATAATTAAAAATTAAAATATCAATATTATAATTAAAAAATCAATAATTATTAACAAAAAAAAAGAAAAATAAACGTAAAATATCTTTTGTAAAACTATTGTATATCAAAGTTTCATAAGTATTCAGTGGTTATCATTTAGGAATGTTCTGTAACACCCTTACATTTAAGTACACATGAAGTGTGGAAGTAACTTGAACTAATAAAACAATAATTATCTCGTATTTCGTAAAACTTGTACAAACCAAAGTAATGTATTTGGTAAAAAAAAATAGCATTTTTAAAAAGTGTCCCAACATTTAAAACAAATAAATTTACATAAAATTCACAAATATATCACGCATATTTATTTTTTTCTTTTCTTTTTTTTATATTGACAGATCTCCCCGATCGGTCGACTAACAAGGAATGTTCGCGAACGGTCCGGCTTCGATTTTGATGAAACTTTGTACACTTATAAAGCAGTCAAAAATAATCGACACGTATTTTTTTTTAGCTGCGATAACTCGAGTTTAAGGGGTGAAACCACTCTTTGAAGTTTTGGCTCGAAACGGCTATCTCGAAAACGGAAAGACATACGAAAAAATTGTTAATGGGCGAGGTTAATGGTTTCTTATGTAAAATAACATGGTGTTAAAAAATTTAACAAAATACAGTTTGTTTATAACAAAAAAAATTTATTAACTTAATTTTCCATTTTATTGAAATTTTCATAATGACAAAAAATGACGAGCATTCGATTCCAAATCCATTAGTATATAACATTTTAAAATTCTTTATCTGTTGTTATTAACATTCTTTAAAACCGAGACGATTTTTGTAATAAACATGATAAAACGGGCATATTGTAATGGAGTTCGTACTTTTTGATAACGTGACATATTGTAAAGTTAATTAAATTGATTGCCCTTGTCATGTGAAAATAATAGTTGTTGGTAGACAAGTGGGAGAACTTGGATATATATATATATTGTAATTAGCTCTTTATAAGCGTGTAGAACATTGTTAGTCATCCATACAGTTCAGTTGTTAACGATCATAAAACGCGAGTATTCGGAAAAATGGTAAATATTAATCCTATTAATATAATAACTTTACTGTCTGCTGCATTTGTGAGTGGACCCAGGGACCCACACCAATTAATAGCGCAGAAGAAAATTTAAGGGATGTATTATTCGATTTAATTGTAAGAAGTGTCGAAGACACGGCATTCTTGGTTGAACATGAAACGTGTGTTGAAATGGACGGGACGCCTATCGAACAAGAAATTCAGGATGCTGATTTGAACTAGTTAGATGAAGAGGAGGAAAATAGGACACCGAATGTTCCAAACATATACGAAGAAAACATTGTATGTCATTCGAATAAGGAATACATCCCATTCGAATATAAAAGGAAAGCTGTGGCGTACTGGAACAGCAGTAAGTCAAAGCGATTAAAATTAGACACCGTACGTTCCAAATTCCGTCACGTGAATTCCGAAAGTATGCTTAGTAAGTGGGCTTTACAAGTTGAACAGGGTGACACAAAAAAGGAAAAGATAAAACGTATTGAAGAGTATACATTTAATAAATTTATGGAAGCTCGGCAATTAAGAGTAATTGTGCATGACATAGATCTACAGCGATGGGCTTTACAAGCGGGAGACATAGAACATTTACAAACATTTAAAGCCGGACATAGTTGGCTACATACTATTAAAAAGACGTTTAGATTAGTGTCCAGAAAAATTACCAGATTTGTAACCACAAATATGGTAAATCGAGAAGACGATATTCATTTGCAATGCAGCGCATTCGTGAATGAAGTAAAATCATATATAGCCCGAAATGAACCACTCAATTTTTACAATTCCGATCAAAGTGGTTTTAATTTGGAATTACATTCAGGGCGCACTTTGGCTGAAAAAGGTATAAAAATCGTAGAAGGAGGTGTTCAATCAGTGTCATCCACCACTCGTAGTTACACCATCCAGTCAACCATTTCAGCTGATGGACAATTACTGTCACCATTATTTATTGTACTCCAAGAGAGTACAGGACATTTCGGGCCGATTGTGGAACAACATTTATTTCACCCTAACAAATGTATCTTGCAGCTTCAAAGTCAGGAAAATTAACTACGGACCATTTCAAGACCTGGTTAAGAGAGATTTACTTCGCAAATACTGGACCCACAACAGTTCTAATTTTTGATTCCTGGAGTGGTCACTGTAAGAAGACAGTGAACGAAGTTACTCCCGAGGGTAAAAACGTAAAACTTTTTATAATACCATATGGTGGAACAAAGTATGTTCAACCACTGGATGTTTACGGTTTCCGCACTTGGAAACATTTCATCCGCCGATTTCCCGATATAGTTCTCATTTTGAATCACGACATTAATCTCCACGCTAGGAATAATATAATCAAACTTCAATCTCTGGTCCACAATCAATTTTCATCGCCAAGGTTCCAAAATTTTATTAAATACTCCTGGTATAAATCTGGATATATAGATGAAAAACCAAATGCATTCCAGAATCCTGTTGAGTACTGCTATTCTGTTGAAAATGAACCAAGATACCATATTTGCGATGACGTGACAATAATTAAATGCGCATGGTGTAAGAAATCTTTATGTCTCAAACATTTTTTCGACGCGTACCATTTTTGTCGAAACTACATAGAATAATTGCTATACACACTATATGTATTTATAATTTATAAATCGCTCCACCTTTGTCACGATGTCATAGGTGAATAATAAAAACAATTAATCTTTTCATTGCTGTTAAGAAACTTGTTACTGTCATTGTTACTTGTTACTTGTTACTTGTTACGGTATAATGTAGTGCAAGCCTACAATGCTTCATTAAAATCAAAGTTAGAACGGCTACTACCATAGTGGATGTGCGCGCAAGATGTAAATCATCAAAATCTGCAAAACTGTAAGAGGCAATTTTAAAATGTTATATACTAATGGATTTGGAATCGAATGCTCGTCATTTTTTGTCATTATGAAAATTTCAATAAAATGAAAAATTAAGTTAATAAATTTTTTTGTTATAAACAAACTGTATTTTGTTAAATTTTTTAACACCATGTTATTGTACATAAGAAACCATTAACCTCGCCCATTAACAATTTTTTCGTATGTCTTTCCGTTTTCGAGATAGTCGTTTCGAGCCAAAACTTCAAGGGGTGGTTTCACCCCTTAAACTCGAGTTACCGCAGCTAAAAAAAAATACGTGTCGATTATTTTTGACTGCTTTATAAGTGTACAAAGTTTCATCAAAATCGAAGCCGAACTGTTCGCGAACATTCCTTGTAAGTGTTAATATGTATATGTACCTGTTCCGTTTTAGAGGAAAGTTGTTTGGAACGATGAAAGTAAATTTGAACCGTTTGGCAAGAAAAAAGATATATCAAACATGAAGATAATCAGGCAAAAATTTTGAATAAAAACGGTGAAACACGGTAACAGGCACATTATGATATAGATGTCCTTTTTTGGTCTAGTGTTAAGAATTTGGAGTTAATTAATGATGTAATCAATGCCTATTGTTTTGTCAATTTAGTAAATGAAAATTTAAGAAAATCTATGCGATAAATGAATATTGCTAACGATTTTGTCTTTCAACAAGGCAGTGCATCGATTCACAAAGCGAAGAAATTTGATCAATTCTTCAGGTATTCGAAAATAAAGCTTTTATACCGAACACCGCTTACTCCAGATCTAAACCCCATCAAAAACTTATGGGCCTTACTAGATAAAAAAAAAAGAAAATACCGTTCATGAACAGATCAAATAAAAATCTATTTTTCGATAGATTAGAACATCCATGGTAATGAATAACCAAGGATAAAATTGAACATTTAGTAGAAAGTATTTCCAAACAACTACAAGCAGCTGTTGATGTTACAAGAAGAAATAGAAAGTACTAAAAGAATATAAATAAAATTAAATATGCCGAAAATGAAAGTGTCCACTTAATTATGCGTTTTCCTCGTATTTAGATTATCACTATTCTTATACAAAATAAGCTCCATAATCTCACGAAATTATTATCAAAATTTACTGGTAAATATGTAAATTATAATGAAAAATAACAAAAAAGAAGAAGTAAATTGAGTAAAATGACCGAATTACAATCATTTTACTTATTGTAGGCAAGTGTCCACTTAATTTTGACCCTATCAAACTAACACATTTGTTAATTTATTCGATATCGTTTTAAATACTCGTAATATCTGATATCAGCAATTTGAATATTTAACATGAAACGAAAGAAAATTTCTTACGAATTAAAAGCTTACGTTTCCTGATTAATTGTATACGTACGTTTTATTTTTTTTTACTATTTTGTATCGGTGCGTATTTTCATAGTCACATTCTTTCCTGGGGAAAGAGTGTCTTCTGGTGATAGGTAGTAAAGTTGGCTGTTTCAAAAAGTGAGAGTCACTTGTTTGCAATAACGTCGCGTGTCACTGCCGCTTTACGGATGCGGAATAACACAGTTCACAATGAAAGCGCGTTTCGTGGCACGTTTACTTTTTATCAATGGCGATTCCCGAGGAGAAGCACAACATTCGTTTTTAAAAGTCTTCTGACTCGATCAATCCTCATAGCCTACTACATTCACACTCGTATTTTTGACTTCTTTTGTTTTGCTGTGTGTACAATTGTTACGTGCTATCATCGATTACCTTATCGACGGCTTTGACCAATGAGTGATATTATGTTTTTCGCGTGATAATACTTCTGATGTGGTACTTAGCTATTGAGACGTTACATTTACACAGAGACACGAGCATTTCAAATTCCAGGAGTTTGCTTATTGTATGATCAATACGTACAATAGTGTTTAACGACACATTATACACATTGCAGTCTTGAACAATGAAATTTTTATAATTGAAGATTTCTTAGTTTTATTTTAATATAATTTATTAGACAATTTATTCTTACAATACTTACGAATTAATCTACAACGACAAACAAAATAAGTTTTTCAAAATTCGAATGTTGTTGAATTTTGTTGTTTAACTTGCTTGTGTGTTTATTTGAATGATAAAAGCATAAATGTAACGAAGCTTTCTCGTTTACACGTGTTTTTCTTCTTTTTCTGCTTCTGCTTTTTTGTTCGTTAAGCCTTTGGAATCTCCTATGAGATTATCAATGAGATATATGTACAATATACATATTAGGCGTGGAAGCGAATACTTTCTGACTGGAGTCACGTAATCAAAATATTCGCGGATGACATTCGCAAATTGGTAGAAAAATGGCGCAAGATCGTCAACAATAATAGAAATTATTTCGATTTCGATATCTTTTTTAATTGAAACTTAATATATAGGGGAAAGTCCTCTATATTGGACCACGTAAGAGAATACCTCCATAAATCGGAAACTTGATCATATTTTTGAGCAGGAAAATTTGAGAACAATTTCAAGAATCTACTTGATACATAAATATAATAAAATGGGCTAAAATGTTATGTGACTGGATGTAAAAAAATATTTTCAAAATAGTACTATTAATCCAATCTAGGTAACTGGTTTCCTAAGTTGGACCAGAGATATCTTAAATTGGACCATGTTTATTTTTCATTATTTCAAATAAGAACTTTTATAGAAAAATCTGCATATATTCTACAAAAAGATAAAAAATAACTTTGGGAAATAATTGACAGCGTACATACTAAAGAAAACGAAATATCTATGCGTTTACAAAATAATCAGTCGCTGTCAGACTTGACAGTTTATGCATTCGTAATAATCGATATTACGGCCGTTTATGCATCTCAAATGGACCCATTTTTTGCAAGAAATACACTGAATCTACTGTTCTCCCATTACCGATTCCGAAAATACTGCGAAACAAACGATACAAAGACAATCTTCGTCGTTAGATTCACTTGAAGAATCCTGTACCACAACCGGTTCCTTTTTTCGGGATCTTTCTTTCTTTCCTGCAGGTACTGACTTTGAAGAGATTGTAGCAGTTTGAGCTCTAAAACGTGATTTACTATTTCTTTTTCTAATTCTAGTGGAAGATCTGCGCCATGTCCCATTTTTTTTATACTACCATGAACCTTTTTGTTTTTCTCGTCACTTCTCCGTTTCAACGTAGCTTTTGGTACGTTATATCTTCCAGCTATTTCATTTAAATCTGCGACACCATTTTTGTATGCAGTTATGGCATCTTCCATACTTTTTTCGTTCCATTTTCTATATTGTCCGCGTTTTGACATTTTTATCTTAAGGAAACAAAAGACGTAGCATAATTTGGACCGGTCCAATTTAAGAATCATTAGGAGGTTCAATTTAAGAAACTAACGTTTAATTACGTGTAGATGTAATAAACGAAAACTAATGAAAGTATCGGACCAATGTTATAATAAAATTAAAGATATGCCCCTTCTTAACAAATAGCACCCATAAGAATTCAAAATTTACTTACCAGTCAGAACTTAGAGCTTAAATAAAGTGAAAACAAAATTACATTAACTAGCATCACAACACAGTAATCATTGCCGCACAGTTATGCGTCGGTAGACAGTGTTTTGTTTCCTGACTGTTACTACACAAGATATAAGCTACAGCTCCATACTGAGAGATGTTGATACAATCCATTTATATATGAAAAAACACTATGGTCCAATTTAGGAGCAGGTCCAATATAGGGACCTTTCCCCTATATTACATGAATGCTAGAATAGATTTGTAATCCGTATTATGAATGTCTTTGTCGCGGATAGAGTCACTGGAGTGCGAAGGGTTAAATTACAATTATTTCCAAAACGAAGAACACATAAACAAGCTGTTATATTCGGTGCAGAGATTGAATTTGACAAAAATAGCAAAAAGCATAAAAATAAACCTTCGAAAATTAAGAAAGTAAAAGAAAATTAAAATTAAAAATAACACGAAAGGGTCTAGCAGGTTAAGGGAGTCAAAAGTGCCCTCCAACAGAATAGGTGGTGCGATGGACCATTCGATAGCTCACCAAAAGAAAACATGTGATACCAAGTTTCAACTCTCTAGCTCGACTGTAGTGGTAGCTACAGGCTAAATTTGAATGATCAGTTTTTGGACTATTTTCCCTATTTAGTGATACGCAATACTTCTGAAAAAATATGACATGATACACATGAAGGCACATCTTAGGGAATTTTTTCCGATTTTTTCGTTGCAAATCCTAGTTGTAAGAAATAAAAAACGCAAAAAATGCGTATATTTTTTGAAAAAAAAATAGAGCTTTTTTTATATTTTTTTGATAGCAGCGTATTAGCATGGTCATCATCCTCAATTTTTTTCATATTTTTTGGATTGGTGCGCCGTTGTCAACAAAATTAAAAACCGATATTTTTAAGGTATTTCGCGTGAAAAAGTAACTTCTACTTCGAATTTTTACATTTTCTGTATACATTGTGTACATCGTGCAACCTCGAACATTTTTACATTCGAAGAAACAGTATACAAATTGAAGAAGTTGAATAAATTGAATTAATAAAGATAATGTTTCGTTATATTTTAAAATATTTGACTTATTGTTAGTTTAAAGTGCGTGGTTGATGGGGTAATTAAGATTTTGAATATGGAATCGGTGCACATTTTTAACCGTGAGTTCGAGCCTCGTCATACTTACTTTTTTTTATTATATATTTTTTTCAATTCCAAACTATGTGTCAATGAATAGCATTTATTTAAAAACATTTTACAAATGTTTTAAGCATCTTTTATCTTAAAATATACATCAAAGTTTATCCTTGAATACGTTTCATAATATCGAGAAAATTCAGTTCTACATGTATGGATGAATTTTTTTTCAAAATTATCCTATAGTCAATGCAATAACTTACAAGGTAACTGCACTTTATAATTTCTGTAATTGATGAATTAACTTCGAATGTTGTGAAGTATACTTATATTCACATTTTGGATCACTAGCAATTCCAATAACACGAGGCAGAGAATTTTTGAGATTGTGATAGTTCAACACTGGTTTATGGAAGCAATGAACTTAAGCGAAAGTCTTTCGGAAGTAAATCATGGTTCTATCTTATCAATATAGAAATATTTTAAATAAATTTAACTTTTTGTCAGATATTTTTCTTTAATAATGCCTTTACAGACGTATTTTTAACGAATGTGCGAATGTAAGAGCTGAAGGAAGAATTTGAAGAACCAAGCGGAAATATTGAACTTCGCTACCTCCAGACTGACAAGTCGGAAGACTTTAATGCTCGCAATCGAGGCGCCTTTTTGATATCTATTATTTTTTCTTTTGTTACGTATGAAGGTCAAGGTAAATTATACAACACAATGCTTTTTGTACTTAATTTTTGTACTTAAATATGACTGAATTGCATTCAAAATTATGATACAGATTTCAGAATTAACCTAATCAAAATTTAATTTATGTATAATGTTCCATTACTATTTATTTATTATTTTATTAATAATTACCAGTATTGAAGCGAACAATTGGAAGATTAGGAAAAGAACAAAACTTGATTTTTCTTCCTTTCAAGAAATAGACACTTCAAGTAAAATAAAGCAAGTTTTATTACACAAGTGAAATGTGATTGGAGATGAATATAATCAATAAAGATGCAATGAAAAATGACGAAAAACCAATTTTCAAAGCAAATTCGTTACTTTTAAACTGTAAAACTTCTACGTACAGAATCTCGTTGAAATAGAGTACTGATCTACCTGAATATAATTCTATTTATTAAGCAAGAAAAGGAGGCGTCACATACAGTTTTACATATGCATGAGCGAGATACATATTTACACTGATGTTGTCTGTATAAAGAAATATCCGCAAATAAAAACGTCTTACCTGTCTGTTTCTTATTGGTAGACATCATATCAGAGATTTGCCCAACTATTGAAGTCGAAGATGTACTGGAAACGGAAATTTCCTCTGATAAGTGCCTGTGAATTACTGTGTCTTGGAAATAAAGCATTTGCTAATGTATGGTGTTGGTTTCGTAGAGTTATGTAATTATTTACAGTGACGTATGTATGCCTTCGTCGGATGCGTAAGATAAGGTGCAAAACATTCGATTAAGTGTTACCCAAAAACCCAGTATACGATGAATTATAGAAGGTCATACAAAACCCTTTGAACAAGGTCTTCAGTAGTGTACAATAGTTCCGCGTTAGTTCGGAATCACATTTGGCCAGTGTTACGATTACGAAGTTAAATCAGCTATTTAAAACAAAAATAGAAAGTAAGAAAAACATCCTGTATTAACGCTGGAATAGAAATAGTGTTAATTAATATAATGTGTTAGAAGAAATAAAATTATTTTAGAAATTGAAATGTTATTTAATTGTGACAGAAAGTGCATCGTAGTTTATAATGTGATTATTCTATTCGTTTATTAGAAAATATTTGTTTAATACGATTTACAGCGACATTTTGAAAATTTTTGGTAGATTGAATAAGAATGCTTGATGATTTTTGTACTTTCGAAGTTCTAGAACAAATGTCGTGCTCTCACAATTGTTTTATTATTAGTAGAAGAGACCTTAGCTATTTGCTATTTTGCAGACAGATTCTCCAATTGCAACAAGAATATTTCTAAGCTTTGAGGGAAAGCAATGGTGGTAGTATGTCATCATCAAAACTCTTGTATATACATACTCTGGTTCATAAGTTTTAAAACACTTGCCGAATGCGAAGCATATTGAAATCTACTGAAATCTATCGAAATCTACTAAACTTTATTAAAAGTTACTGAAATCAGATGAATTTTCATTAAACTCTACTATATTTTACTAGTGTAAAACTAGTGAATTGCATTAGTGTTTAAAACATTTTCCAATAAGAATACAAATTTATTTTAAAGAAATATAAAAGTGAAATATATATGTTTCTTGGGTTACCCAAGACTCAAGGTTGTCTATGGAGGATCAAGTACATACTTAAGACGAAAGAAGAAATTGTATTTTGAACGTCTATACTTTTAGAGTGAAAATTAAAATGACTTTTTTTTCTAAAATGGTATATCATATATTACTATTGACTTTTTTCGTTGTTTAAATATAATAGATAAAAGGATAATGCATTTTCTAATCAGTTCGTGACGCGTTAAGGCACTTAACTTCAGGTTGAAGACAGTAGAAATTTGTGTGTTTATATATATTGCACATATATTACTTTTCATAATAATTAATACTTTGTGATGTGTTGAAATACTTAATTTCAGATTGAAAACATTAGAAATTTGTATTGTTATGTATTGCATATACATATTACTTAGGTCTTGAAGTATCTAATTCCAAATAGACATTAGTAATATATATTACTTATCATAATCAATATTTAATATAACAATATGGTAAAAAAACATGTTTCAGTAGTCATGTTACGAAGAATTAAGCAAATCATTATGTACATATTTATAGTCCCTTCTTATTTCGTTTGAAATATAACTTTTTTATTTATACAGTTTTCTTTTTTTAATTAATTAATTTAAAGTTGCATCTATCTTTAAGAGTTATTAGTAACTACAGTTTCGTTATACAGGTATACACAATAATATCTTAAATTAGTATAAAACTGAATAGTTATAGTTAACAATATTTACATTATTATGCAGTTAATTTAATTTGAACATCTTTACGTTGCTTAAGAATTGAAGAAGATGTTTTGTTGCTTTCTTCTTGTTTACGGTTGACGTTTAGTCTTCAACATTACAATACATTCGAGAGTCCTGTAGCTGGATTTATGGCACCACTAGGATTCGCGATACCATAAATCCTGGAGTCTCCAAGAGGCCAAGGGATAAATGGGCATTGATACTTTCGTGGTCGCTGGCCCACTTTACGCGACAAAGTTCAGATATCGCAGATATTTCACAGGATTATCAAACTTTCCTTCGCCGAACACTTCTTCGGTCATTGGCATCTCTTCCCTAAAATAACGCATCTAGGGCGCAATGGGAAGGAGTGTCAATACATCGAAGAAAAACTGATTGGTGGAAAACTGTTTCAGAAACCATCAATCAGGATAATTTGGCGAGGACCGCAACTTTCGTGCAGATGGACCACGAAAGCTTACGGCAGTGTACATTGAGAATAGTACACCAAGTATTCATATGTTCTCACCAAGAGATCAGTTCTCAGCAAAAGGAATAGTAACTAAACCTTAGCAAGAGGTAATAGAAATTTAGACCTCAGCAAGTGTTCCGTTCGATGGAACACAATATGCGAGTATTTCGTTGTCAGTTTATGACGAGTGCGATTCGAGAGGCCTTTTCATGTACGGACCTATTTATTTTTTTTGTACCAACGGCAACATTTGATCTTTGAACAATAAAGTAAAAATTCAATTTTTTGCTTCGTCCGTAGTAGCCTATTCTCGTCATAAACTAGGTTCTTCCAAAGGGTACATCGATAAGGGAACTTTCCTCCCCGACCAGGGAAAACCCAGAAGAAGGACTGCGGCATTGCCGGACATCTAAGTACTCGCGTCCGTACAGGTATCGCCCCAGTCTGCCTGAACGAAACACGCTGAGGACGTACGGAAGGGTGGTCGCCACCTTAACACTTTCACGACCGGTGACACCAACGTGGTGTCACAGGCAGGTCAGTCGTTGTTTGCCAGTGACACTCACGTGGTACCACTGATAGGCCAGTCGTTATTTGCCGGTGACACTCACGTAGTACCATTGGCAAGCCATTTGCAAAGTTTTTTAGAACGTCAGTTGCTTAACCCTAACACTGCTAAATAGTCTATCATCAAAAAGAGAAATATTAAATGAATGCAGAATTTAGTTAAAATGGAGTTATTTTATTTTTAATAAAAAAATATATTATAATTGAACTATAATATATTTTAATGCTTTTTTTTAATAACCCCGATAAATTATGTTTATTTACACGTATTATATCATAAAAAGCAGCTAAGTTTATTATGTTGTCATGAATTTTGTTTTATATTTGTACGTTTTAATAATTATCACACAAAGGAAAAATATTGTTGTATAATAATGTTGAATTATTTCGTGAATTTACGTAAAGTTTTTTTAAATTAATTCTTCAAAAATATTGCCGGCCCCTGGCGACGTTTCACTGCGCAAACATGCGGTCGTGAAAGTGTTAAAGAGGCATGTTGATTGGACAATTAACATTTCGGGTGAAATCAATCAACATGCTTTCTGCGACTTCCTAAAAATCGGCGAAAAGAACCATTCGAAAAAGACATTCTCAATCAGTCGGCGAAAAGATTCACTCGATACTTATTCGCAATCAGTCGTGCGAAACGAGTCATTCGGTAAAACATTCGAAATCCTTCGTCGATTAGAGACATCGTTCCGTCTCAATGTGAATCATTTTTAGTAACAATTGTTCTCTGATTAATTTCTTAAAACAACGCGTCGTGGGAATCGCGTTCCGTCGAAGCCAAAGGTGAATCCGAGAATTACAACCTCAGAAACGGAGCAACCGTGCGGCAACTCGCGACGCGACGATACAGCAAGGGATAGTAGAAAATCAAGTCTCATTAAGAGAAGATCTCAATATGAGATCATAGTAGCAACTCAAACCTCACCAAGAGGAAATACCGTAACCAGTCTATCATAGCAATAGTAATCAACAAACAGTAATACCAATGAATCGGCGCTACCTCTTTTCGAACACCCGTCCCCACGTCATTAAGTTGCCGTCGAGGGAAACTAAACAATTGGCTTGAAGTTATTTAGAGTGCTGTATGTTTATTTGTTTAGTTTCGATATTTTTGACTATCTGTTAACTCATTTCTTCCCAATAATGTTACGTATACGCAACATTTAATCCTTCGTTTACGAACTGCATGTATATTAATACGTACAAGAAGCGTATATATACACTGTGCAATTTTCGTTCAGCACACTATATTTATTGTTATTGGATATATATATATTGAACATCGCTAAATTTTTCGATTTTTATAGGCATTTTATAAGTGGAAAGGAAACATGTACAGTGGCGTCCAGCTACTTAAGACCGCTGGTTAGTTAAGGAAATAAACAGTGCTAATATTTTATTCATTGTATTTTTCGTATACTAAACTCATATGAAATATATTTGAAAGTATGTTAAACCATAATATCGCGATAATTTTATTTACAACACAATAAACTACAAATATTTTTAATATTTTCTCAGATTAGGCCGTTATAACAGCGGACAACTACTTAAGACCGATTCGTGTTTTTCATTTTTTGCTTATTTTCACATTACATAGTTGCATCAGATCCTTAGTTACCATCATTGTTGACATGGATGCGATGGATCTATTCATTCAAGATCGCAAACAATTGTTAATCAGTCAACAATCATGAGTCGAAAGAAGAACATTACTCCTGAACTAAGTATTCAAATTAAATTATTGAGAGATGAGGGATACTCATTTTCAGCAATTGCTACAAAATTAAATATTTCCAAAACGACGTGTATACAGGCAATGCAATTCATATCTAAGACAGGATCAGTTTGTAACGTGTCGCGTAAAAGAAGGCCTCGTAATACAACAGTACGAGAAGATCGCATTCTTCACCGCATCTCTGAAGCGGATCGTTACAAAACAGCCGAACAAGTTCTCAATGAATCTAGTGTCGAAATTATCAGGAAAATTAGTGTTCGAACAGTGCGAAGAAGATTAAACGAATTTAATCTTATGGGTCGCATCGCTCGCAAGAAGCCACTCATTTCCAAACGAAATCGAAAACTTCGTTTACAGTTCGCTAAGAATCATCGCAACTGGACAATAGCAGACTGGTCAAAAGTTGTTTTTACCGACGAGTCCAAGTTTAATAGAATGGGGTCAGATGGCAAATTGTATGTTCGACGTCGTGTCAACGAGGAATTTTTACCAAAATGCATAAAATCAACCGTGGAAGGTGGAGGAGGTTCAGTGAACGTTTGGGGAGCGTTTACGTTACAAGGTGCTGGCTCAATTCATAGAATTGAAAGAATAATGGATCAATACAAATACATTGATATATTAAATAAGGTATTGCTCCCATTTACAAGAAATCAAATGCCAGATAACTGGATTTTGCAAGCTGGCAATGACCCGAAACACACAGCCCGTAGGGTTAAACAATTTTTATGTCAGCAAAATGTAAACATTTTACCATGATCTCCAGACCTCAATCCTATTGAGATGCTATGGATTGATGTGGAGAAACATGTAAAATATAAAAAGCCCAAAAATTTAAACGAACTGTACGCTGTTATTCAAGAAGGGTGGAATAATATTCCAGTTGAGCGTTGTCGTCGTTTGATTGAGTCTATGCCAAGACGTTGTGAAGAAGTGATACAACAAAAAAGGAGTGTAACGCGTTACTAACTACTTGCTAAGTTTTATTTTTCCGCAATTACCAAGTTTCATTAATTTTACCTGTATTTATAGTATTAGTCTGATTTGGTCTTAAGTAGTTGTCCGCTGTCATAACGACCTAATCTGAGAAAATGTTAAAAATATTTGTAGCTAATAGTGTTGTAAATAAAATTATTGCGATATTATGGTATAACATACTTTAAAATATGTTTCATATGAGTTTAGTATACGAAAAATACAATGAATAAAATATTAGCACTGTTTATTTCCTTAACTACTCAGCGGTCTTAAGTAGCTGGCCGCCACTGTATATTTTTGATTTTCAGAAATCATGGACTCGTTTTTCGTTAGAACTTGCCGCAGTCGAAGGATAAAGAAAATATCTGTTTTCTTCCTACAAGAATTTCTTCATCAATAGAAGTTATTTTTACGATCTCATTAGAGAATGTATTGTAATTACACGTCGGTATATTTTTCCTTACATAAAATACACTACAACGAAGAAATAAAGTGGCGAAATAAAGAATTGGGACATGTCGATCCGGAGATCGTGGATTCGATTCCCGTTGGGTCCCTCAAATTTTCCTCAACTCCTACAGTTATATTTTCATTCTTGTTATTGGTTTCATAATTTTTTGAAAATTATTAAAATCTGCCGTTTTCTGTATAGTGAATTTACATTGAGAAGGCATTTGTTTTGTGAAATCGCACCATTTTTATAGTTACATTATTCTCATATGTAGTTCTTGGAAAATTTATGATGAATCAGAGCCAGTTAGTATCATACGATTTATTTTCCATATGGATTATTTTACTTTTGCATGTATACGCAACGTTGGAAAGAAGTGTATTAACCTTTTGAGCTATGAGGTAATTTCTGACGTGACACTTCAAACATGTAATGAAACGAATGACTAAAAAATTATTTTTATTCAAATATTGCTTTTTTAGTATGTGTATATATATAAACACCTTGTATTATACTATTTTCAGTATTAAAATATTAATAATATAAGCGTTTCTTAGCAAATGTTCAAACGCAATCGCACACTTCCCAATGGTTTGAAGAGATCAGTTTATGTGTAATTTAATTACTGTTAATATTCGATTTATTCTCGTGTTTGAAGGTTCGGTGTACATTATGTAGCGTAATATTGGAAAAGCCTCTTTCTTACCCTTTTAATGAAAAATGAAAGTAACGGTTATAATGAAAGGAAATTTAAATTAGGTTAAGTTAGAGTAAAGGTAATTAGTTAAAATAATTATAATAGTATTAGTAAAATAAGTATATTCAATAAAATATAAGAAATAATTAGAATTATCAGATAAAATAATTAATTATAATTTAGTATTAGTTAAAATAACTAATAGAAAGCCAGCAGTAGTATACTTTCGTGAAACTTGCAGCAGGAGGCCATTTAGAGGAAATTGTTTTGAAAAGTATCACACTTTAAAAATATATAAATAACGATAAACTATATATTTCTTTGTTAATAATAAATGAAACTTGAAATAATTCCAAACAATTTTTTTATGCCTAAGATAAAAAAACAAAACTAAAAAAATTAAATCAGAGTTAGCTGAAAATAAACTAAGAAAACAAGTATATAATGCAAAGGGTTATTACGTGTCTCAGAGTGATTCTTGTGTTACAAATATCGCACTTGTTTGGATCTTCTTTTGTTATCGGATGAACTCGTTTATATAGTATATCTTGTAAAATAGTAATTCCTTGTTGTTTTAACAATCAATCAATTTCAAAGTATGAAAAATGTTATACGTTCTCTTTGAAAGTATATGTTATCGAACTGTAACATTATCTGTCAAATATTATATTAAAAAATATATATCTCTGTATTAGTATCAGATAAATCTAATTTCTTGTGATATTTAGACTTCTGGGAATGATAAAGGTTTCATTTAGAGGTTTTGCGTGGCATAAATTTCTAAGCAGAAGTTTGTATAATTACCGAATGATATGATAACAAAATAATGTAATTTATTTATTCATTTCATTCACATCAAATTTCTTTCATGAATTTTATGCAACAAGTTTTTCTTTTGCCGAAGTAGTTCATTAGAATCGGTTTCAAATATTCTCATGAAAAAGTAGAAAATAATTGGTAACATCGTAACTCTACAAAAGATAAGAAATCGTTTGATTAACAATGGAAATTTTAATTATCGAGTTGTTACATTCGCTATCTGTTTTAAGTACTATGTGTTATATTCGCTATCGATTTTAATTAGTGAGTACTTTTTCATTATCTTAGTCTCAGAAATATTACACGTGGATAAATCTTAACTAATTCCTTTTAATGACAACAAAATAAGATCAACTGAAATGATAACAACAAAATAGAAATAAACAAAGTAATTTCTACAGCTTAAGATTTTTTATTAATAACATATCACCAACTTTTATTAAGACATTTCGTTTGCAAAAATGTCAATTTTATTTGATGGACAGTTTTTTTACTTCGACAGTTTTACAATAAAAAAGCACTATATGTATAGCGTAATAAAAATATTTCAATTTATCACAGTGAATGGGTTTAGTTTTTAATCTTTAAGTAAATTGAAAAATTTTCAATACGTTCGTTAATTAAATATGATCAAGCATTTTATATAAATTAATAAATCCAGTTCGAAAATTACGCAATGTGTGCTTAGAATTTTGAATTAATCGATCATGTTCCTTGTAAAATTAATATTAAAAATTGATTTTAAAAAACATCCATTACATTTAGGTGAAATTTATTTCAAAATATTTTACCATACGTTCGTATCTCACTATTAATGAAAGGAAAGAAGGCAAAAAGGAAAAAATAGGAGTATATATGTACATGCTTGAGAATAATCTCTGGAGTATTATCAATAGCATTTTTGCCCGATATTATTGTGCTACAATACTTATAATAAAATTTATTCATTTAAATTATTATATGTCAAAATGTTATGTGTATCGTTGATAATTAAAATTGTCCATTTATTACAGCCTGTGTGCTTGATATAAAGAAGAAGCATTTACTTTACAAAGTGAACATCTTTTTTTACACACACAACACACATGCACACATACATACATATGTATATAAATAAATAACGTATCTTTTCTAGCATAATTACTTGTCCTGAATATTATGTAATATGTTGCTTTTGTATTAATATAATCATGATTGAATTCTTGATATGTCTGTTTAACTTTTAATCATCGTAAAGTTTCTATTAAGCAAACGACTTCATCAATTTTCCCAAATGTATTTCGCGATAATGTATACCAGAGTCTGTTGATTTCAATTGTTGAGTAAAACGGCTTAATCATCTCGATACGATCATGATCTTAATTTAAGCATTAGTCAACACATAATGCTAGTAATAAAATCCTTATCAACGTACGAAAGTACCTTATCTGATTGATCCTGCTAGTTAATTGTTCAGATAAGATTGTCGAAAATGTCTGTTGGTCTCCGTGCTATGGTGAACAATCAGAGAGTTAATTTAAAATTTTTCCATACGAACGTAACATATTACTTACGTATTTCACTACATTTAACGTTCTTTATTTTAAATACGAACGTAAATACTTCCTTCCATTTTTATCATTCATTTTTATTCCAGGTTTACATGAATTTCCGATCACTCAGATGCGGATTTAATTCTTGCAGGTGTTTCACCGATGGAGTTTATGGCACGGATACCTGACATCCGAAAAGATAATACTCAAACATTGAAAAGCTAATTTTTATTATAAATTCGTATCTGGTATTCATTTTACTTGAGCGTTAATAGTAAAAAATAAAAATAAACTTAAGAACCTTTCTTTTTGTAAACACAAAACGAAACAGTGAGAAATATTAATCATAGTACGACCAAAAATTTGGGGCGAATTGGATAATATAAGAATCTCTGAAAAAAACTGAAATTTTCATAACAAAATCTTTGGAATCAACGTGAAAAAATATAATTCAATAATAATGAGATCTACTGACAGTTTTCACTCTTTTGTAGAGTTGTGTAAGGTACACTATACATTTCTGCAACTTAACGCATAGTCATTTCTTTAGATTTAACATTTATCATAGCTTCTTTTATATTTTATGGGCACCATGAGCTTCGATTGGTGTTTTTTATATACATACGAACAATCTTTATATAAATAATTATCATATTTATAATCGTAAAAATACTCAAATGAAGAAAAGGTGATCCGATTCTGATCCGAAATGACTTGATTCGATTAGCTCCATTTACTTCAAAATGTGTAGATTATATAAACATACTAGATGTAGAAATAAATTCTTTCCGACTGGAGTTACGTAATCAAGTACAACTATGCAAATCGAAATATTCGCAAGCTGACAAAAAAGTGGGAAAAGTAGTTTATCATCAGCAATAATGGAAATTATTTCGATGATTGATTTGTTCCCATTCTTTTTAAATAAATTTTTCATTGTACTCAAAAGTCAGACAAGATTTATTTCTACACTTAGTTTTATTTAATTTTCACTTTATTTCTACATAATGAAAGAATTCATTTTTACATCAAATATAATGATATAATAACCTAAAATATTGGGTTAGTGCAAAAGTTTGTGCCTGTTTCCAATAGATGACAATTTTTAGGCTTTTACGACCGAACAAGTGAAAAAAAGATACCTTCGCGTCATGTCATACTTTATAAATTCCAGAAAGATGTAACGATAGGAACTGTTGTAAAACACATTCAGGAAGTTTATCAAGGCCGTGCATAAGCTCTTCAAGAAGTTATTCTAAACTTTTGAGATGTTGCTTGTTGCGTTCGCAGTCAAACCTTTAATAAGATTTAATTCATTTTTCTTTAGTCTTTTTCAGTTTTCTGTATTTTTTAATTTTGCCTGCGTGTGTGTTTGTGAATATTGTAACGTACAGTGAGATTATTTATCAATGGCTTGTGTGCATTGTATTAAGTTTAAGCATGCTGTACATTACGTTTGCAGTACCAAATGGAATACGCATTTGTAAAACTTTTCGACATGTATTTCTGTCTTCTTTTCGATGACTTGTATGAAATCAGATACCAGCCATGTGTTTTTGGGTTTGAAAATCACTGGACCTCTCATGCCTTTTGTTCGTCTATATTCGTTAATGTAAGAAGGTTTGCTAGACTACAGTCATATTTCTAAACCTTAATAACTAAACAGCGAAACATCAAATGCAATACTTTGTTTTTGATTTTCGTCTTATATTGGTTTCTAAAATCATTTCTTGAATTTTTTACCAGCAGTTACTGAACCTCTGTGTTGAAACTAACTGAAGATAATTTTAACCTTCCAACTGCGAAGTGCCTTTTGGCTCCGTTCATTTCTTTAAATAAAAATCCAAATCCGTATACATTATCGAGTTTGCTTTTCACGAGCTAGCTTTATGTCCTGTTCAGTGCTTTTTTTCCAATAAAGTCCAATATAATGTACTCGTCGTGGACAACAGTTGTAATTAAAGCGCCGCGTGATTGGCACGTTTCGTTTTTGAGCACTCTATATTCAAAGGGTTAAAAAACCGAAAGTATCTTGAAACAGTTATCATTGGAAAGAGTTCTGCTTTATATTGGTTTCGTTCCCAATTCTACAGAACTGATATTATATATTATATTATCAAACTCGTAAGAAGTGACGTTAAGGCTATTTTATATTTCTTATTTCTTATTTATACTTCTTTTTCTTTTTTCACGTTTCAGGTTTCTTATAACTTTTAATATCATTTTCTTATTATTAACTATTACCAATAAGTGACCACTTAAAATCTCCTTTCACTCATCTATTCCAAGGGCCATACATAATTCATTCATGTAATATAAAAATATATTTGTGTCAGATACAATACAACATTTATTTACAATCGCATTAAGCACTTATGTTATATTAAAATATTAATAGATCAGTGGATATGAAATTACCAATCGTGGATAGAGTAAAAGTTGTTTTGCTTGCAGTGAGGATACAATAACAATTCCTAACACTAATTTACAGAAATGACAAAATACAAAACCGGTCTTCAATCTTGAGAAATAAATCCGGGACTTTAGAATCTATTACATTGCAGCAGATTAAGGTAATTACTGGACTGCGGACTTTTATGTAAATTTACATTTTTGAGAATATTTAAAAAAAAGTCTATTTCATCTACTTTCATATTATGTGCATTCTGTGCAATGTTGCACCTTTAAATTTTTCATAAATGTATAAAAATCTGCAGTTTAGTGACTTCAAAGGAGAATTTAGCGCAGATGAAAGAAACAAGACGAATTAATGATCTATTAGGCAGAAGAAACATCTCTCCAAAAACTATCAGGAATAGGTTTGAAAGGTTTCGTTCTAATATGGAAAATTTACAAAATGAAAGACACTGCCGTTTCTAATCTTTTATTGAATCTCGAAATTTCGCGATCGTTGATGAAATCTGAACGATTCGAAAGGTGGTCACAGGAACAAAAGACTTGTCTGTCTATTCTGATTAAATGAATCAATTAAAAGAAGACGAAGAAGTATTATCTTCATTGAAAAATTCTCCAATCGAAATAGTAATTTCATATTCATTAATTAATACAATTAAAAAATACTCGCCGATAAATCATATCCTGCAAGTTATTTAAAAACGTCACGAATCATTTAATACATTTTATACGATCGAATACGTATTCCTTTCAATATTTTATTACATTCCTGTGTGTGATCCGTTCGCTCGACGGATTAGTCGAATACATATAAATAGTATCTCTAATAATTTTTTCTCGATTTTCTAATAGAAGCGCGTAATAAATATTGAAAGAATGAAAAGGAACGATGTGACCACTAACGAATTGCCGCTATTGAATTCTGATTTATGTTTGATTAACCAATTCTCAATAGTGTTTTTGTGGGCATGGAGCCATTCGATGTTCCTCTTTGCCTTCAGTGTGGTACTTTGCAAAACTTCTGATTTGACTCCTTCGTTTGCCATGAAGAAGCTCAACTAAAACAAAAATTAACAATCACGATTATCATTAATATCATCATATACATTAAAAAAGGAGTGTTTAATTGCTCAAATAAATGTCAAGTTACTCATTTTGAAAATTGCTCGTTTTTCTAACAAATCATACAGTAAACCCTCGAACAACACGATATTCTCATAACGCGGAGCAAAAATTGCAACAACACTCCTATAACACGGTACTCTTATAACACGGTTCCTATATGATACGATTTAATTAGCTTAAGAAGTCTTTCTGTCTCATGAATTTTTCTATTACACTTTTATATTTGAAATTAATGACGAATTCCCCTCTTTTTTTTCATGCACGTAAAGAGAATTACACAAAGTTGTTCAGCTCTTATCGAGAGATTTTGTAGAATTACAAAATAAAACTACTATTTGTGAACAAAGATGGAAATATGCAAAGTAAAGAGGACATTCAGCCCATTAAAAGTAAAAGTGATAATGAAACGTTTGATTTCGACGTCGTGTCGGTTCCTGGGGCACCGATGCTGCGTTTAACGGGTTAAAGTGATGTTTCGCAAAAAATGTATTAACAAAAGTTGCTTGGTATAGAGGACGTTATGTGGTGTAAATACTTTTTTTTGTACCTGGTGGGAGATATGTCAAAGTTATAATTCTTTTAAATAAAATGTTATATTTTTTTGTACATAATATTACAGAGTATATTAAGATGAGTTCAAGGAGTTACTGATAATGTAATTTCTTTTATGGAAAGTCGTAAAATTACGAAAAATCGGGAATTGGATCACCATACTTTCCTCACTGTTGTATTGACTTGCTAAGCCTATTTGACCTTGTATGCATTCTGAGCAAAAAGAAACTCAAAGAATATTGAAGCCGAACTTATCAGACGACTGGAAAAATGTCTTTACAATAACGGCGAAGATGTGAAGATGGGGGGTTCATAGAAGAAAGTTTTCAATAATTTAAAATTGAACACATTGGTAGGTATAAATTAATGTCATTACTTTATAATATTGATAGTAACTTCTTCAGAGGAAAAGAGTTTCTTTAATAATCGTGTCTGTTTTGGTCTACTTGCATACAAAGGCAGATAGGCTTATTGTTAGCGGATTGACATTGAGGAACGTGTGATGATCCGACTCCTGGCTTTTCGCAATTTTACGACTTTCCATGAAAGACAATGGCTTTATAGTAGTTCCTTGAACTCGTCTTAACAGACACTATCAAATTATGTAAAAAAAATGAAAATGAAATAAATTCCATTTTAAAAGATTAAATTGACTTTGAAATATTCCCTACCACACCAAGTATAAGAAAAAATGTTTATATCACGTAACACCCCCCTCTATACCAAACAACCTTTTTAATACATTACTTTCTTAAAAGATATTTTTGCTGTATTCAAATAAAACAGTCTCCCTGTATATAATACATATAAAATACTCTATTCTTTCTGTCGTCGAACACTATTATTATCTATTATTGCATTTCAAAATTGTATTAAAACTTTAACAAGTTTAAACGTATATAATTCTACAACATTATAAAATTAACGACACTGAGAGTATTTTTATTTTGAAATTACGATAAAATATTATTATCGAAATCAAGTACCAAGCACACTTTTCAAACGACACCCGTGTATCATCTTACCTGTATGAACTGTTCCTCATTCGTGATGGAGTTTCCAATGGTCTCTACACATGATTTTATCACATCCTCCGCTTTATCTCTGAAACGACGAAAAATAATGTATGTTACGAGAAATATGTTTTCTCGTGTTAAATTAATTTTCTACAGTATGACGAATTACAATTTCTTTATTGTGTCCAATTTAGTGGTTAACACGTGCAGAGCGATGTTAACGCCTTCTAGATGTTCAGACACTACGTGTTGGATTGCGGCATCAAAGGACACCGTGGCATTCTTTTCAAGAGCCAAGAGAAGATACTTTTCTTGTTGATCTTTTGAATTGGAACAAGTTAAGACGGGGAACAAACTCTTCCTTTCGTCTTCGTCGTTTAGTGTGGTACTTAATATGTTAATCAATGTGCGGTTCCATACGACATTGTCCGCCGATCTTAATCCAGCACAGAGAATATTACTCTTCCAGTCAACGTCGAGTCTATAAATATAATTGTCCTATTATTAAAAAAGTTCGTCAATGAAAGAGAAGGAGAAGAATGAAAAATCAGAATGAATCGTATATCATTCAGTAGAATTATACTGAAATAAATGTAATTCTATACGTAATGTCTAGCAATAAGACAAAAGGAACTTTTAGGATAACCTAATATATTCTAGTTTAAGAAATGTTCAGTATTCGGTAAAACACATTCATTTTCAACAGTGTATTCATTTGATCCATTACATTTACACGTGGTGCATGTGATGCAAAAGCCATAGGTATAAAGTGCGATGGTTCGAACAATAAATCGATCAATTTGCGAACGAAATTATCAGCTAAAAGGAAATTAGAGATGGAGTAAGGTTTAGAATGTAACTTACGACTTGGTGGTATCATTATTCCACAGTTTGAATTGTTCATTAGCGTACTTAGTACATTCCTCAACGTCAGCCCTGCAGGCCCATTTCATCGCATTTGTTTTAAGGAGTTTCGTAATGTCTGTATCGTTCTTTTGAGGTATATATGTCACTTTATTCGTCAATCCTTTCAATAAGTGTTTCACGTAGAGCTGAAAAAACGATTAAAAAAGAATTGTCACATCTTAATAGCCTATTCTTATTATCCAAATTGTTTATTACATGCCTTAAGTTCAACACAGTAGATTATCATTTAACGTGGATTTCTGTTCTGTTATTTTAAGTTCAAAATTAAATTGGTCAATATGCAAAACGATAAATGTAAAGAATCATCCAAATGCGACACATGGATATTAGCGTTGTATAATATCTAAGCGTCATGTATTTTCATATGATATAAGCTGTTTTGCTTTAGCAGAAGGTAGTGCAGTTTTAACAATGTATAGGTATACATTACAACAACATATTTACATTACTCAAATTTATTATAAAGCTAGGCGTTCTCTGAAAAATACCCATTGCAAAATTCGCGATTCTTTTGGTGCAAATAATCGGCCAAATCAGTCTTCAATTCAAAGATTAGTGCAAAATTTCGAAGACTGGTTGTGTTATTAGTAAACCAAAAAGTAGAAGACCAAAAACTATATGCACAAATGAAAACATTACTACTGTAAGTGAAAGTGTTCAAAATGAACTGACAATGTCAATTTCAAGTCGTTCGCAAGAATTGAGCACATCTTATGGCTTTGTATGGAGAATTCCGCATAAAGATTTATATTTACATGTATATACACAAAATTCCATTAGCCCAGAAATTAAAAGAAACAAGCTATTTACGACGTCATACTTTCGTTAGTTGAGTTATTGAACAATGAACAACAGATCCACTATTTTCAGGCAAAATTTTGTTTTGTGATAATGTTCATTCGCAACAGATAGATGCGTTAACAAGCAAAATTGACGTATCTGATGTCGATTTCCAGTAAAACGATGCTACGTGTCGTACAACTCGAGAAAACATTCAGCTTTTGCTGTATAAGCAGGTTTCCTTGTGTTTATGAGAAGAAAATTCATAGTTCATTACAATTTTACATTTCGGAAAATTTTGGGAAACAAGAATTGATAATTAATATAAAGGGATTGACTGGTAACAATGTAACAATACAACGATGTAATAGTATAACAATAAACGATTAAGATATGATGTACAAAATATAGATAAATGGATAAGCAACTTTTAGGTCACATAAAGCTATACAGTATTATAAGTAAAGCAGGATTTTAAAAACGTTTCAAATTTGTACCCCTTCAGACACTTAAAATTTTAATCAGATATCATTTTCTAAGTCCTAAGGTATTATAAACGCACAATTATTTATAGCAAATGTGATGGGAAAATTATAAAAAATATAGATAGAGTTGACGATACTCCGAAAGGTGAATTGAAACTTCCTTACTTCAAATGATCATAATTTCGAAATGAATGCATAAAATACAAAAATTCGAAGGCTATCTTATAAAGGAAAGGCAGTGTTTATATGCTGTGTGAAAACATGTTGCTCAAATGTATTTGGTCAATTGTTAATTGGTAACAATAAAATGTGACAAATTGAGATAAGGTGTTGCGATACGAACGTTCCATAAAATATGTTCGTTATGATGCTGTAACTTCTAACACAAAATGAAATGCAGAGAATATAAAAAATTATTACTATATTTCATCCTCTTCTTCTTTAGATGATAGTTTCGCAGTGAAATCAGTGTTAACGATAAAGTACACAATTTATACGGTACAATCGCTAGCGTGCGATTTAAAGTTTTTATACTTCAGATAATTGTGTTGGATCAGTGGCTGATCAGAAATGTTTATTACAATAAAATAAGTTCATTATAACTTTTCACAATACTTTTCCTTTCGTCTGACACTGGATCACAGTCCTCAATAAGATGATATTGAGTGCAAACCAGGCTCTTCGTACATTTTTAGAGGCACGACATGATTATACTTTAAAGACGTCTTGTATTGTAGTTTTTGTAGTGTAGCTAGTATATCATTGATTTATAGTATAGTGTAGGCCATTTTAGTATGATGTAGTGTAGTGCATTTATAGTTTAAAATAGAGAAAAGTTGTATTATATTGGTAACGAATACCGCAAATGTAATGATAGTTGGTATTGCTTCTATCGAAATAGAAATGTTGGCAATGCTGGTAACAGTACAATAGTTTTGCACACTGTATAAATATTGACTTTACTTTATGAAATAACTTTCGAATTTTTGCATTTCATGCATTAATTTCGAAAATATAGTCATCTGAGGTGAGGAAGTTTCAATTTAACTTTCGGAGTATTATCAACTTCATCTACATTTTTTTATAACTTTTTCATCACATTTGTTATAAATAATTATGCGCTTATAATGTTTTAGGACTTATAGAACGATGGTTGATTAAAATTTTAAGTGCCCGAAGGGGTACAAAGGCACGTTTTTAACATCCTCCTTTCTCCTTCGTTCTTAGTGCTACTGCAAATACAAATACATACCTTGAAGGAATCATATCGGTCTGAAGTACGTAACATATTGTGCAAGAAGTTCAAATTCCTAAGGGCTGCCTGCCAGGGAATGTAATCTACTTCATTTCTCAGATAAAGCGAGAGAGATAGTGCGACAGTGTAATTTAGTCGGTTAGCGCGGGCCAAGTTCAAGGAATCGTCGATCAACTGAGCACGGTTGAGCACGTGTATATTTTCGTATTCAGAGGACTTCAGGTATTCCGTTAACAAGTTCCAATTTTCTTCATAGTAATTCACACGATAATAACCTAAAACGCAATGATCGTTCTTGCAAAATCAACGCAACTCTTTATCTGTTGCTTTCTTTTCTTTGTTTTTTATTCAGGACACATTATTATTAAACGTACCAACAATTTACAAATAACTGACACCCTTTAACACCGAATAACTTTTTTAAAATTAGATCAAACGACTTGAGTTCTCGTGAGAAGTTAGAAAGATCAACTTACTAAATAATATATCAAAACATTTTTGAAATGATTTCAATCGGTCAGAATTATGAAGTAAATAGTAACGATCGCTTTTTACAACTTTTTTCATCTGAGCCTGCAACGAAAACTTATAAACTACATTTTCTATATTTATGTCAATTATATGTGCATTCAGTGTTGGAATACCAATATTAATGTATCTCTTTAAAAAAAATATATATATATATCTTTTAAGTAAGGAGAGCGTTGAATTCTATAACAAAAAAGGTGGAGGAACACTTTTCTCTTCCATAATAACCCGTTTTGAACCTCAATTAGGAAGGTCATCGACACACTTAATTTCTTTGTATCGTTATATCCGCGTATTAAAGAGTTTACGAAATTTATGCAGATGTACTATAGCTCTAATACTAATTTTTGGTTGTTTCGAGTGATGACGTAAAAAGACCACTTCGAAACGTTTAATGTACACGGTACTCATTTCGAATAGATGTGTACTTTTCAGTGACAAAAACCATGCTAAGAGATTTTAGGCGAATGTGTATTGAAGGAGACTGAATATTTATGTTAACATGATTTCTCTTTCATTGAATACCAAGTTGCGCAGATATAATGTCTACGCACTTGTGATACTCACTGTACACATGTACATGCTGAAAATTTTATCTAAATCGGTTAATGTTGGTATGAGCAACAGACAGTGAGAAATGGCAAAAAATGGCGAAAGAAGTTTTTCACGACTTTCGATCTACAACTGCAATAAATCGAAAGATTTTTATATTGTCGCTTGTTTCTGCATTGATCGATTTCGATGAAACTTTCAACACATATATAACTGACATAAATCTATTAAACGTATCTTTTTATTTTTATTTTTATTTTTATTACACGTTCAAATAAAAAAACTTGCAAAAAGCGATCTTTATTATTTTCTTCGTAATTCTGGCAAATTATAATTTTTTCAAGAACTCTTTTCACAGATTATTGAATACTTAAAACTTACGTCGTTTGGTCCAATTTAAAAAAAGTTATTCTGCTTTAAAAAATCTTCGAATATTAATGAGAGTAACTGTAATTCTAATATTACGAAGCATTTTATAAATCGTTACTACGTACCTGCTTGCTGAGAGTTGACGATAATCCATCCATCTACGTCATTATAATTTATCGTTACATTATTGCCATTTGGCTGTAACCATGCGACAGGCTCTGTGGAAGTGTATTTGAGACCGATTTTTTCGAAGTACGTGATAGGCACCCACCATTTCGTATCATCTTTAGTTCCGTATAAAGTGAATCGTTCTTGGCTTAACACCAACGTTTTGTCATCCTTTCTTACATTAACCACTGGGTATCCTGGTTTATTCACCCACTCATTCATAATTGTTTCAAACTTAGCATCTTTCCAGGTTTTATTTGCTGCATCTCCAAGGGCTTTGAGAAGATCCTCCGAAGTAGCAGATGACAATGCGCTATAATATATTGCAAAGGTTAATAGCACGATAGTATGATATATGTATGATGTGCATGTATGTATATAGGGTGTTTCCGAACTGGTGGTACATGCGGCAAAGAGGTGATTCTATATGCAAAAGTAAGTCGGAAAGGAAGAATAACGTTTTTTCGTATCGAGTTTGGTTTCCAAATAAATCAGTGTTTAAAATCTTACCGAGTACATACAGTGAAGAGCATAACTGTATCAATAACCACACATTACGAGTAAATAATTTTTTATTTTTATTAATAATAATACATACAAAATATTAACGTGGCAAATGTATTTTATATACTTTATAATACCAATAACAAATTTTTAATGTTACGAAAGTTTCCGTGTTTGCCTGTAATAAGAAATTTACATTGTTACAGATTTGCTCCATTATTTTTGTAATACAGTTTCTTAGCTTTAATTACTTATTAATACTTGGTCCATAGTCCTTTAGCTTTAACAATTGCAGAAATACGTCTTGGCATGCTCTCTATGAGGTGCCGACAATAATGTGGACGTATTAGACCCCATTGTTCCTCAATTCTCTGCTGTAATTCTGTAACTGAGGATGGTGCAGTTTCATATGCAGTCTGCACCTTCTGTTTTAAGAAGGCCCATAGATTCTCAATGGGATTGAGATCAGGGCTTTGTGCCGGCCATTCTAATACAGAAAACTTTTGTTCTTTTAACCAAGATTGGACACTTCTTGCCATATGTTTCGGGTCCCGATCATGTTGAAAAATGGTCATTTCATCGGGAAACGGCATATTTTCTACCACCTCTAGTAAATTATGATTTAAAATGTCTTTGTACATATGTTGGTTCATTATACCCGTGATTTTGTGCAATGAGCCAACGCCAAATGCCGTCATGCATCCCCAAAACATAACGCTTCCACCTCCGTGCTTAAGTGTCTGTTTGACATGTCGTAGTTGAAGTGGTTCTCCTTTACGGATCCAGCACCATGATCGTCCATCTGAACTAATTCGGTTTATTTTGGTTTCATCCGACCAAATAACACGTTCCCAATCAGAAACTGTCCACTTTAAATATTTTTTCGCAAATGCTAAACGCATTTTAATATTTTTCTTGGACAGCAAGGGTTTCTTTTTCTTTTCGGCAGCTTTAAAATTGTGTTTTTTCAAAATTCTTCGGGCCGTCCAACTACTAATTTCTACACTAACATCACGCTTTAACAATTTTGCTGCCATACTTGCCGATTTTGCTTCACCCGTTGTTATGTAATGAACAATTCTCCGTTCCCCAGTTGCTGTCAATTTCTTTGGTCGCCCACCCGTGAATGGAATAATATCTGCACAATGCTTTTTTCTTATTCGTTGGACAGTCATGGCTGAACAACAACACTTTTTAGCAATTTGGCGAGTAGATAAACCATTGTTTAAAAGAGAAATTATTTGTTTTACTACACTACGCGAAACTGGTTTCATTCTTATTCTAGAACTTCTATAGGTATCTTTCGATTGAAAGACAACGACAAACTGAGTAATAAGTTGCTGTCAAACCCCAATGAAACACGAGCGGATATAAACCTTACTACAATGTAAACATTTCTGGAACTTGACTTCGCTTCTATAAATCGGTGCAAAACTGTACCAATGAATATTTCTTATTACAGGTAAACTAGAAAATATTTAATACTTTAAAAAATTGATTCAGTTACTTTAAGTTCTACTAAATGTTTCTATCGTACTTATTTTTTTAATATCTACACTCTAAAGACAATACAAAATTATTTATAAGAAACCTGCTTTCATTGTTACAGTTATGCTCGTCACTGTATGTATATAGTACCACATGATCTCACGTCTACGGCATGTAAATATCATTGCGTTGCGAACATTGAAATAAAATCATTTCTTCATAAAGAATTCCTTTTACTAATTTACAAATTGTTGGAAATCACTCCCATTTTTCTACCTACATAATTGTGCCCTACTTATTACACTTCTATCAACGTTTTTTAGAATATTTTCCCTTTTCAAGTGTTCGAATGCAAAAAGTATTTTTTCTTTGAACTGTTCCGTGCTCGTATTTTCCTCTTGATAGATAAGGGACTTTACATGGCTCCATAAGCAAAAATCTATTGGTATCAAGTTCGGAGATTGTGATGGCCAAGCTACATTACCTTTACAACCTTAATCCCTTAGTATTACCTAATGTAATAAATCGATACAGCAACACAAGCAGCACAATGATATTTGTACGCCGTAGACGCGAGCTCATATGTAAGTGTACGTGTACTCGGTAGATCTTCAACACTAATTTATCCGAAAACAAAGCTCGATACAAAAAGATGTTATTCTTTCTTTTCAACTTATTTTTGTATGTACAGTCACTCCTTGCCGCTTGTACTATCAGTTCGGAAACACTGTTTATATATGTGTGTGTATAGACAGTGTGAGGGTGTCAAACGGCAGTATTTCGCAGGTAGGACATGCTCTTGCAAGCAGACCTCCGTCGAGCGACGTCCTTAATTTAGGTACTGTATTTTGTAAGTGTTTTATCCCGCCGATCACGTTTAGAATAGATTCCGATTTATTCGGCCGTGATGTCAAAATTAATATAAGTGTAGTATCGTAGTTTTTAAGAATAATGGTTAACGTAGCGTATAGTTTTAAGAACAGGAAGAAGGTCGTAAAAGGGAAAGGCGGCAATGGACATAAACTAGATCCGATCGGCCGATGCACCGCCGATGTCTTTATGAGGGTATGGCAGAGAGAAAGTCGAGGGCCAAGGAGAGTTTTTTCGACAGAAAAAAGAACAGTACTGTGTTGGAAGTCGAGTCATAAAGAGTTGTAATGATACGTATGTGTAGTCCTGTAATCTTAGCTCTAATTTTAATGTAACATAATAAAAAATATTTTTATATCTAATTTTACATAAGTATAGAAGGATAAGAAAGGAAAAACAGAATATGAGAATGAGTACAAAGAAGCATATAAGAGTTTTAGACGACGGTAATCTCAATTATTTAATAAACTACTGTTCCTACATATGCAACAAGCGGAAACGATGAAATCGATCATATTTAATTTATAATACTGATTGGAAACTCAAGAGAAACTTTTTTCAAGAAATTATTCTCCAAAAGTAAAATATACGAATTTTTGTTTAAATATATGGAACCCTAGGTATCAGCCTAAAATTTCTAGAATGTTCTCTCAAAACACTAAACACGTTATTTATATAAAAGTCAGAAATGTGTTATTTTGTCTTTTATCCTTCTGGCTACGTGAATGAAGTATCACAAATACGGGAAATGCGAATAGCCCCGAGACATTTTAATATCTTTATTGTTACGTCATATAGAAAAATAAACGAGAGATGATCACATGGCTACCTGTGCGTAGTAATAAATAATTGCAATTTAGTAGTAGAATGCACATCAAGTAAATTAGATATTATAATCAATTCTCTTCTCGCCAGAAATGATATTACTCGAGATCATTAAATATCATCGATGTTTTTTGTCTATTAAATGTCAGCATTGTTACATGTTTTATTGATTTTAGTATTAACAATTCAATACATTTTAAGATCACTAAGAATTTTGCTAAATTCCTTTCGTATTGTACAAATTAATGGAAAAATATTGGATAAAGTCAATCGGATAATCCTGATCACTAATATGGCGAGTATTTTCGAACATTTTTGCCAACCTTAAATTTTTCAAATAATATATTTTATTACTGTGATTCCTTATCGGTTTGTATTATTTCAAAGTGCTAAATAATATAAATGTATTTGTTTTAGCATACGGTGCAACAAATCATTCAAAATCTTTTTTATTTACACGAATGTTAAGATATTTAATGCATCATTTACGGAGAAACCTTCGACGAAGATTGGATCCAATGCAATAAACGTAAAGATTGAGAAAATAAGTAATATGCAGATATTGATGTGTCAAGTTTATGTTATTATTGTGATGTATGTAAGGCGAACAAAGCCTAATAAAGTAAATGATCATTGAAAATTATATCCAGATTACTTGTCATTTTTTGATTCCGAAAAAACAAAGACTATAGTGTATTGATTTTCTTTTTCTAAAGTTATATAAGTATCTTGTTATCGATTCTAATGAATCAGGAAATTTTTATGTTTATTTTATGCAAGAGAAATTTCATTACAGTGTATTGCTTTTGTGCTACATTTATACTTTTCCCGTAAATGGGTTCTTTCTATTATCATAAATGTCATTTGTTCAGAAGTATTCCCTGTAATCCCAATTGTAAAAGGGTAAAAAAACGGGGAGGAGTTATCTTTACGATGAAAGACCTTTTATAAAAAGTCAAGAAAGAGGAAAATATAAATTACTTATTTCAAATTTCAAATACCAATTCAAATTTCATTATAGAAAAAACAAGCTTAACCAACTTAACCTAATCAGATAGAAGGAGAATAGAGAAACGGAAATTTTGTATTCGTAATAAAAATATCATTCGTATATATTAAACTCATGTTAGGTACCTTTCAAAATGTATTAAATAAAACGAAACAAATAAGAATTGACATATGAAATGAAAAGAAAAGAAATGAAAAAGTGTTTCAGCCATAGGAAAGATTCGCTTAAAATGTGTTAAATTGTGGCTAACAATTTTCTGGTACCACTATATCTATACAAGATAATTAGGTTATATTTTTTACATGACCCACCCTGTATAGTGTGCATGCAGGTTGACATGTTCGACACAGAGCCGATTTTGCTTCACTTTCCATTCAGGTGGTCAGAAACGCTCAATGAATGCTTAGGCATATAGAAAAGAAGGCAAATCTAATCTTTGTTTAAACTGTTTCAATATAATATATTAAAAAAGTGTAAACATATCTTTTTATATTACAAAAAATTATATATTAAATAAAATTTATTTTTCAAGTTTGATACTGTCCGTTCATCAAGTTTGATCCGTGAGCTAACATCGCCTAAATGAAAAATTCAGTGTCGGTCCCTCGGGATCGTGTTAAACAATTAGGACTATTTATTAATTCCTGATATTCATTAGGAATTAATGTTTATTTCATTTGAAAAAGCAATCAATTATACTTTATTGTTATGTTATTTTTGTGTTATATTTAAATGTCCATGGCTACCGTAATATATTGAAAATTAGCTGACGAGAAATAATTGCATATTACAAAATCGTTAGTATACTTACTTATTCTTGAGATACGCCCTTAAGCCACTCTTAAAGACGTCTTCTGTCAAAATGTGTGACATCATACGAATAATCGATCCAGCTGTAAAAAAAAAATATTGTTCTATTATGTCATTTCTCGTTGTTATTAAGTGCAGTATTTCAGTCGCGATTTCTAGCTCTGGCAGTGCTGAACTAACTGCAAAAAACAACGAAAGACAAAAAAATAGATATCGCAAGAGTGAAACTTGATAAACAAATTTAAAAAAGAAAACTAAGTCAAAAGTCGGCACTTAGGGAATGATCGAATATATTCTATTTAATCTAGGTGTATTCGTAAGTTATCGTGGCTGTAATACATGTCCATTTTCTCATCGCCTGTTTACTGAAAATTTTCTGATTCAATTTTAATTGAATTGAACTTTGTGAAATTTATACGATGTATCGACATTTAATCCTTTGACTGTGGCAAGCTCCAATTCAGAACCATCATGTGACACTACATGTATTTGCACATACTATATAGTATTGGGACTCACCGATTTGATGCGAATAGTGGTTGCAAAAGTTAAACTGAAAAATGCATTTTAACCACACTAGAATATCAAAGTTGTCGTCGATATTCATTTGAATGTGGTTGTTACGCGTTATGCGAAGCCTTACATCAATTTAGTAAAACAGCAAATGTATGGTACAGTTGTTACTGTTAAGGCTTTCGAGTGTATGCCGTGCCCTTATGGAAATGTTTTCCCAATGTTTTGCCAGCATGCAATTAACTTCATCGGGGGTTCTGAAGACACACTGATATTAATGTGTGTTGTACGTTGCTCCACTAATATAGTAGAGCTATCAGGGGTATCGAAAAGTAATGTCATTTTGCGTGACGTTTATTTTTGTTCGCTTCCTAACTTGATTTCACACATATCAAATTATATTTGTTTCTGTATGAATATAACCTAGAATCTCGTGATTATGAATAGTTTACTATTCCGTTGAATTCAATAACGCGTGAATAAAAATAAGTTTCGATAAAAAACTGGAAGAACGGATTCAACGTTGTACCCTTTAGGAATTTCGCAAAACTAACAATGTACATGTAGCAACAAGAAACATTAACGAGATTTATCAACAAATTCTGAATATTGGAAAATACCAAAGTTGGTTTCTGGAGTTTCAGAAGGGTGATTTAAGTTTGAAAGATGCTTCGAGATCTAGCAGAACTTTAATACTTGATAATAACTATTTAAAGGCTACAGTTGAAGAAGATACATGTTTAACGATTACACAGATTGCGGAGAAGGTTATTGCATCTTTGTTCATAATCCAAAAACGTCTTGAAAAGATTTAGCGATGCGAAAGGTGGGTCCTTCAACTTCTTATCATAGGAAAAACACAATGAGAGTTGCCGTATGCAATTCCTTGCCTGTAAGGCAAAAATCTGAGCCTTTTTTCACTTCCTTAATCGTGGTCAACAAAAAGTGGTCTCTTTATGATAATCTCACTAAGAAAACCTGATCTTTGAAACATTATTTAAAGGGCAAAATATTCAGCAATTATGAAACCTCAAAAAATCGATTGTCCGAGTTAATCCAGGGCTTTTTATAACAGCAAGATACAACAATTATTTTCTCAGTGGCAAAAAGTTGTTTTTAACCCATTTGCATCCAAGCGCGAAATAATTCGCGAGCCGCGACTGTCAGCACATACGATCGACCGCGCGCGGTGATACGAGTCAGTCCTCAGTTGAACGTCGCTGATGTTTCAACGCGGCAGCTTAAGTAGAGCGATGATGCAAATGGGTTAAACGGTAGATATTATTCAGTTGATTAATTTTCTTGTGGCGGCCCGTGCACGTGCAGACCGCTGGACCGCCACAACATTGTATCATCAAACTCGTGGCCGACGTGACAACCGTCGCCAACGGAACTCGGCGGTCTAACGGGTCGACAGCCCTCGGAAACAGAGGACGATCGGAAAACAGATTCCGAGAGCAGTCTTCCCGGCACGAGGCCCAGTCGACGACGACCACTGTATCGAGCGTGCGACTACCACGCGCCAAACGAATAAAGAGATACACAGCATCCACGTGTCGTTCATTTGCCCGCGCACCCACATTCTTATGTATATTTTAAAACTTTCAATAAAACTTGTTAAGGAAAAATGACGCTATCTTCCGATATCTCTAATAACTCGTGTTCCAACAGGTGCTTGTTCAGCAAGCACCAATCAGGAAAGGGAAACGCACCTTTTTTTGTAATTGAACAGCTGAACAATTAAAAAAGTGGGAGGAAGGTGTTTCAGATAGAATTTATGTTGTGGCCTGCATCCATTTTGATGTTATTAGAGTGTTTCATAAACTTCAACATTTCCCGATGCTTCCTGGGAAAATATTTCTTGGGTTTAGCTATGACTTTTGTTCTGTCGAATAGTATTTTATGGTCTGTGTAAAAAGAATTTTTATTTGTCGGGTATAGTGTGTCTCACGAATTCTGTCCATTTAAATATCTTGGTTATTTCAAATAACACGAGGAAATATTACTTACAGAAGTTATAGGGTTTAAGAAACTACATAATATGGTATAAATGGTATTCTTGCAAGTAGAGATGTACAGAAGATATAGTGGTCACTTTTGTTTTTTTTTAACGGAATGTCCAGTTTTTTTATGCTCGATTTCGATCGTAACGAATAAAGTACTAAGGTATATTTATCCTAAAACTTACCGTTGCTGAAATATTTGATTTTCTTCATTCTATTACTTTCATTATAGAACGTATTTATTTGACGTTGTGAGCACATCCTCGAATACGTTCCATAATAGAGTGAATGAAGAATGTCAAACATCTCAGCAACGGTATGCTTTAGGACAAATGTTTTAGGATAAATGTTAGTACTTTTATACTTAGAATACGCCAATCTATTGAAATTGAGCATAAAAAAATGGACATTCTATTAAAAAAAAAAAAGGTAATTGCTGTATCTTTTCTACGCCTCCACTTGTAAGAATACCATTTATACCATATTATGTAGTTTCTTAAACACCATAACTTCTGTAAGTAACATTTTCTCGTATTGTTTGAAATAACCAAGATATTTAAGTGGACAGAGTTCGTGAGACACTGTATACAGAGTAAGTCACGAGAAGCAGGATACCTGAATATCTTTGTTGGATTTAAAGATATGAAACATGGGTATATCAGGATTAGAATGGTTTCGAAGGATGCATATCTTCATCACAATATTATTTCTTTTTATGTCATTTTATCGGTATTTTCGAGGTTACCAACATTTTTTTAAATGGAACTGCATACTTTTTTCCTTGTATAATTGTAGCCGACATATAAACGGGTTCAATTATGTAACACAATATGGTCTATAACTCAGAAAAATGGAATAAATAAAAAAAGAAATGAATTACAGAGCAGTACATTCTGTTACTTTAAGGTTAAATAAATGTATTACAGCTCAAGAGAATAATTTTAAACGTTTAGCGTAACAGAAATAAAGTAAATGAACCTTACATATTGAATTTGATTTATTCTATTTTTCTGGATTAAAGGTCATTTGTAGGTCATATTGAGTTACATGATTGAACTCGTTTAGATTTCGGTTACAATTATATAACGAAAAAAATATGCAGTTCCATTTAAAGAAACGTTGGTGACCTTGAAAATATCGAAAAAAATGGCATAAAAAATAATATTATGATGGCGATGTACATCTTTTGAAACCATTCTAATCCTGTTATACCCATATTTCATATCTTTAAATCCAACAAAGATATTGAGATGTTCTGTTTCTCGTGACCTATCCTGTATATGCCTTTCGTATATATTTATGAGTATGAAAGAGCGCACGTATACGCCTTTAACAATCAAAGGGTTAATGTCATTAAAAAGTTTGCAAAAATCTTCTCGATGATCTACACTGTTTTACCCGCTATCAAATACGCTTGTTTTCGAGCTTCATATTTACTAAATGTTCTATCTATTTCTAAGAAACACTATCGGTATAATTGTAATATATTTTATAATGTCACGGTAACTTTGCGTCAGTTGTGAATTTGCTAACAACTTCGTTCAATGATGACTCTTGAATTTTTGCATCATTGAGAGGATCTTATCTCGCAAAGTTTGATAATAGACTAGCGATTTAACGTATTAATTGATCGATAAGATAAATATACATGAAAGTTGATATTATAAGGTATACGTATCAAACGATGCATCGAAATTATTGAAAATTTATTCAAAGAAAGCTTCATACTTCTGATGTCATCGACTGTTCTAATAAGGGAAAAATAGATGAGCCAGCTATCACCGGTATTCAAGTTCTACACGAACCAAATGTAAAGGAAGTGGCGGTGTAGGTAAATGGCTAGAATTTTAGGTATTACTTTTTCCTATTGTTCATAGAAGAGTAAATGCGACAGCATTATATAGGGTGATCCAAATATAACATTTGAATGTCAGCGCTGTATAATATTTACACGTCATGTTTTTTCAAATGACATACATAAGCCGTTTTGTTTTAGCTGGAGGTAGTGCAATTTTAACCATGGACGGGTATACATTGCAAGAATGCATTCACATTATTCAAACTTATTATGAAAATGAGCGTACTTTGTTCCATTATTTTCAAATTAAATTTTGTTTAGTGATGAAACTTATTTGACAATGAATAAATTCATTAACCTTTTATAACCGGATTTTTCCCTGTTCACGAGACGAAAAATTACAATTAATTGGAACTTTACATTTTAATAACAGAAAAAAGAATTAATAATTATTATAACGAAATTAATTATTATTAATGTAATAGTACTACAATATAATGCAATAATGTAACATTAAACGAATAAAGTGAGAGTTATAAAATGTATTCCATGTATAAATTAATTTGGTACCTTTTTTCATAAAATCTAAATAAATTTATCAAACAAAAGCCATCATATCTTTTCCTAGAAGTAATTTCTTAGTTATCCGATAAATGGAAAGAGGTAAACCAAACCAATGGAAATTATTCTGAACGTTAAAATTGTGTTCGATTTTTTGCAAATTAACATTGAAATTTGTGAAATAGGGTATCAATTACTTTGTACACTTGATAGATATGTAATTTCCAAATCATATGGTGTCATAAAGGATTAATAAGCTAAATTGTTGTATCCGAGGTGATGAAAATCCTCGTGTTATCTATGAAAAATTTCCACATCTATAAAAAGTTACTGTTTAGTATGCATTTTGGGCAAATGGAATTACTGAAATATTTCTCTTTGAAGATGATGCTAGAAATGCTGTTACTGTGAATGTTGAGAGATACCAATCAATACTGAGTGATTTTTTATGTTCTGAATTGAGTCGTGTTGATGTGCCTGGTGTCGCACAACTCGAGGAAACATTCAGTTTTCGCAATCGAAATTTCGTCATGGTGTAATTTTACGAAACGCAAATTTCAATTAGACTCCAAAATGCGATTTAACATAATTACATTTTTCCTTTGGAATTTTTTGAAAAACCGAGTCTATGCTACCAAGCCAGAAACGGTTAATGGTCTAAAGAACAACATTCGAGTTGCAGTTCGTGAGATAAATTTAGCAACATGTCGAAGGGTCACTAAAAATTCGATAATCGAATTGATGTCTATAGACACAGTCGTGGTGCATGTTTGAATGAAATCTAAATAGTTTATATTTTACTAAAAAGAAACATGTAGACGTGTAAATTGGATAACCCTGCATTATTGACGTAAAACCTAAAAAGCTTTTCAATACTTTCGGTAATAAACAATTAATTAAACTACTAATAAAAACTATATGTGTTCACTAAACTTTTATATTTCGAACAATACGGTGCTACGTGATGCTTTATGATCGAATTTTTCAACATATCGCAAACTGACGCGTGGTACACAAAATTTGGATATGTAGTTTTTAAATATTTTACCTTTTTGATATGCAATACTGTCGAACAGAACGCTGATTTCTTCGGGAGATTCTACATCCTTGTTCATTGGACGCACCTTTTCAGCCGCGTCCGCAACGAAAGCATTTCCTTGCATAGAGTCCACGACAAGCACTTCATTTAACCGCCATTCCGGATATATCTAAACAATAGATGAATATCACTATATTTACGAATATAGATAATAGCTTTCGTTTAAAAGCTTTAGAAAGCTTATTTTATTACGATAAGGTTGCTTGATAATAGGGGAAAGTGGCGGTCAAATGTGGAACAGTGATATTTCTTTTTAAATCTGATAAATGAATATTTATGAAACGGCTATGGACTTGTTAATATTTTGATACAGTATAGATTGTGACTTGTTAATCGAATGAACATTAGTGACGTGGCAAGATCTTTTTGTTTTGTTATTGTTCAAAAACTTTCGACGGTGTGTGAACTTTATGTTCATTATTGTTAGACTATGAATTTTTATGTAAGTTCACATCTTTGGGAATATAGTAAAAAATGTGGAACTTGGGTAGAAAATTATTTCACGCACCAAGTATTACAGAAAACACTATAATTCGGATATTTTGTATATTTTTTCATACCACTGTATTATAATTGTATTAGATACAATTTTGTGTTCTTTTGACGAACACATCAAACACTATCACTTAATGTCGATATTTTTCACAGGTTTGCAAACTTGTTATGGATTAACCGGTATTGATCGAAGATCAAAAAAGAAATTTTAAAAACAGATGGTATAAATTAAATTTACATTTTTCGAACGAATTTCAAAAACAGATGGAATAAATTAAATTTGTATTTTATTTCTAATCGAAAATTACGATTTTTAGCTTGATTATCCCTTTTGTTTAATAATAAAAATTAACATAATATTTTTGGAAGATAAGTGTCGTATAATGTCCTTATTTTGATACTGTCTTTTAAATTTGATACTGTCGCGTATAACGTGTTAAAATAAACGAAAAATTAATGTCGAACTTACTTCATTGGTAATGAAATATTGGAAATAATTAGCAAATCCTTCGTTCAGCCAAATATATTTCCACCATGCCGGGCTGACTAAATTTCCGAACCACTGATGTGTGAACTCGTGAGCTATGATCGTAGTTATACTTTGTTTTGTACGGATTGTACTGACACCTTCTGCGTAAAGAAGAGCGCTTTCTCTGCAATAAGAAATTCTTTCTTAAAGTTAGTCAGCAAACTCCATATATTATATACTTTCCAATTCATCTCAAATTACACTTCTTTTATTCTTACATACATTAAAATAAAATAACTTTTTTAAAATTGGACCAAAGGACACGATGTTTTTAAGACGATTAGAAGGATCAGTTTATTGGGTGAGGTGTGTAAAAAATTTTGAAAAAATTGCAATAGGTAAGAATCGCATAGAAAACAGTAAAGGTTATTTTTTACAATTTTTTTGTTTTTAATGAAAATTTAAAAAACGTTTTGTAAAATTTCATCAAAATCGATCGATGTAGAAACAAGCTACAGGCATTGAAAGACGTAATAATCTTTAGATTTGTCGCAGTTGTATGCTGAAGCTTTTGATTTTCGCCATTTTTAGCAACGTTAACCGACTTTGATGAAATTTTCAGTATATATGTAATTGACATGTAAATAGTATATATGAATGATAAATCTGGAAAACGTATTTTTAAAAACTTTCGTTACAGACTCAATTGAAAAAAATGGTAAAAGGCGATCTTTATCGTTTTCTTCGTGATTCTGACCAATTATCATTTTTCCAAAAATTATTTTATACATCTAGTAAATTAAAAACTTTCTAACTTCTCAAAAACAGTTGTTTGGCCTAATTTGAAAGAAGTTATTGTTTTAAAGGGCGTACTAATATTAACGAGTAAGAGTATATATAAAATAAATATTGAAAAAATTAACTATTCGTACTAATTCATCTATAATCAATAAAGAATGAAATTTTATTTATTTCTATGAATTTTTCTAAAACATTGTAGACATAACGACGGCAAAAAAGACTGCAAAACATTATAAGTTTTTTAACTTTTTTTTGTGTCTGCAGTGACAACTTGTTCTGATCATTTTCTGCTGCATTCCCTATATTGTTTTTATACCTTTCGTACACATCTTAAATATATGTATTTCATGAAAGCGGTGTCTTTCTCGAGGTATTTGCGCTTCTGGTATTTTTTCATTTACTAGTAATTGATCAATAATTTTTTCTCAAAAAAGAAATAGTGAAAAAATAAAAAGTGAAATAATTGTGAAACCACTATTTAATTATTTATATCAATATTTATCAATATATTGTTAAAATAAGAGATATTCAAATTAGTTACGCCGCCCGATAACGCTGCGTACGAATTATAATTTTTTTTTCTTTTTGAAAAAGTTACCGAAAAATGTAATTTAAGGTATTTAAATGAAAATCTGTGAAAGAAAAGAACGGATTCTTCAATGTATAGACAAGGAAACCTTATGTTGTGTCAGACGTAACCCGACTCTGTTCTTCGTATCCGATTAGAACAGAGACGAAAACGATGAGTGTAATTTGTGTATTACTGTAATTACCTGTAGGTTACAAGTCCCCAATTTTCCATAGCGGATGGTGAAAAATCTTTGAGCGTTACTTGATCCATTTTTTCTAGGTAGTTGAAGTAATTCAGATTTGTATAGTCATTTAATTTGTTTAACAGTTTTTCGCCTACTTCCAATGCGTGTTTAGTTTGGTCTACAGCGTGCGGTTTTGTCCAAACTCCGAATGTTTTATTGTTATTTGTAAGGCCACCATAATCTGAGACCACAAAAGCCACCAAGTACGAGGACATGGGTTTCGTTGCCTTGAAAGTTGTTTTCACTGCGTCGGCCACATCTTGAACAGACTTCTTAGGCATATTACTGATAACCGTTGAATATTTTTTGGGATGTATCAGTGAAATCTTAAATATCGCTTTATACGCGGGTTCATCGTAGCAAGGGAATGCTTGTCGTGCACCTGTTGGCTCGAAATGTGTCGCCGCGACGTATCTATAACATACATAAAAACGGCAATTCAATATCCCTTATTTTTAGACAAACCAGAGAAGCAATATGTGGCCATAGATTTTCGTGAAAAAGAAATACACCTGTCACGTTAACTAATACTAGTTGAATATTTATGAGTTTAGAATGGGCTTCAATGAACATTTAAATAAATTCTTCCGTTGATATCAATCTTATATATCAGATATTGCGAATTAGTATTGCAAGAAATTGGTTTAAGTTTATCACTGACAAAAGAACCGTACGAACATTTTCCGGTACTTAACATGTAATACCATAGATGTGGTAAAATGTTCTTTAATCCCTTTTTCTTTTTCTTTTTCGTCTTTATTGAGTATTTAACAGATTTTTATTTAACAGGAGAAACCACTGTGGTGGATTGAAAAAAAAAAGAAATGGAAATTTTTCTATTTCATTTTTTTTCAATGTTTCTGATTTCTAGAACAAATCCTTAAAATATTAAAGTAAAATTCAGAAAAATGAAGGAGTCCCGATAGTTTTAATGATGTGGCCTATAGTGGTTAAGACTGAAATAATCACAGAAATGCAGTATAAGAAAACGTAATTGCTGTCATCGTACCCCTTTATGAAGGTCTGAGCAAGAAAGAATTCTTGAGATATTTAGGTGGGTTTCAAGTTAAAAGAAAAGTTAATAAATTTTAATGTTATATTATAGATAACTTTTTCCAAAGATTTGTCATAATCTTAACCAAAACATGCGGAAAACAAGTAAAGCGTTATATTTATTTAGGGCAATTTCCATAGAAGTAATGGTATTTTCTATCAATGCTCTTTGTTAAATTAAATACTTATTATGCATTTTTCTATTAGGTTAAATAAATCAAATTTTTTCTATGAAAAGAATTAATTAAATACAATTGTATAATTAAAATATATTTATTACTACGATATTTAAATGAATTATTTGCTACGTTAATTTAATTCAAGCGTTTATGAGCTTGCTCCCGATCGCATTTAAGATGCGGAAAATATTTTCAATGCAGAAAACATACGTGTAATTCAATCTCAATTCAATATCAAAGGTTGTACAACTGCTGTTGCTCTCATTTACTTCGAATTATAAATCTGACAAGACTTCGGAAAATTTATTTTTTAACGTAAGGGAGATCCGGGACAACAATGTGCAACAATTTGATACAATGAAATCAACTAGCACGTAAAATACAAGAAAATCGTACGTTTCAATGATCATTTATCAAAGACTAAAATGCATCATTACAAGGTGAATTCGACAAGTGATAAACAATCGTTGAAATATTCAATTTTCTTAAACTTTTTATACAAGTTGATTTCATTGTATCAACCTGCCCTTGTATCAACTTGCCCCGGTCTCTCCTAATTGTATTTTTGCACTTTCATATCTGTCGGTAAAGAGAAAGTGTATCCTCAATTTTGAACGATTTGCGAAGTATATTACAGGGTGTTAATAGTATATTACGAAGATTCACCAAGTATATTACAGAACATTGTTATACAGGGTGTCTCACGCAACTGGTGCACACTGTACTTTCTAAAGGGTTGGAAATAGAAGGAATTGCTATAAATCAGAGTTAAATGGTATCAAAGGATGCATAATATGCAAATAACTCTATGCACTTTTGTACATCGGTGCATCAGAAAAATACAACAGCCCTCTTTTTTTAAATGGAAACCTACGTTTCTGACTGCACTGATTCATGCAGCTTTTTGTATTCTAATCCCATATATCTTATAGCTTTTTATTCATATTTCGATACTTTTTCAAACCACAGGATCAAATATTGCACATGATACAAAAATTCTAGGTGACCTTCGTATCTAGATGAAAAAGCGGACTATCGAGAAACTAATTATTACGAAGTATGTACAATGTCCGGCTTGATACCAAATAACTTTCGTTTGAAAATTTTTTTGATTCAACAAATAGTTTACGGGTAAATTTAGGTAGCACAATTAAATTACACATATGCTGTATCTCAGTGAATGTGTTAACCCATTTGCATCCACAAATGAAATAATCGGCACATAATGATTGTTGTAATGATTGTCCTGTCACCCAGAGCATAATAATCCACTGGCGAGTATGTTCATTTCTCACCAAATTAAAAACAATAAAACGGTTCGAGCTTTTCACGTCTATAAACAAAAACTGGCGGAAGAAATTATTGTAAAATATTTAAAAAATCAAAGGACTAGAACGATATAATTTATAAATGTTTAAATAATAAGATACACTGGCCGACATTTTCTTACACGAATACCTACAACGGCAGCAAAGAGGAAAACACATCTAAGCGATGAATTACATCTTTAATTAAGTCATTCAGAAGAGAATCTGTTTTTAAATATGATATTTGCGAGGTTCCGCTATGTATCGATCATTAAAAATGTTATCATATTAATTAATAAAGTCTTATAGACTATTTCAAGTGTGTTTACTGTACTAATGGATAATACTATATTTTGTTTGGATTACTACACGTAATATAATTTCTAAGTAAAACCGAAGTAAAAAAAAAAGAATTTATCGTTGTGCTGTGGTACGGACCAACTATCAGTTGAACGTCCTTGATTTATGAAGTTAATAGCGTATTTAGAGCTGTGATGCAAGTGGGTTAATAATCTGGTCATATTCATCGTTAAGTGAAATAATTGATAATGCGAGTCGTTCTTACTGCACACTGCCATCTTGGGCGATGTATCGGCTCCTGTAGAATCCCCTTTTTTGATCGTTCAATTCACCGGTGTATTTGATGGTAAGCACGTACTCCCCTTTGGTGAGTGTATTTTCAACTTCGATGACTAGAAATTCTTGTTTCTCCAGCGGTAACACATTAGTAATTGGGATAGGTGATTTTTTATTAGTAACCAGTGTAATATCTTCCTGGTTAATATCGAGATTCTTCGCGTTAAGTGTTAAACTGTTCGTAGGGGACGTAACAGTAAGCGTGATCGTTGCTGTTCCCGCGAAGGTGAAGTTCTTCAAGTTAGGTTCCAAAACCAGTACGTATTCCGATGGTACAGAATTTTTTGGCAATATGTAATTCAATTTGTTCGAATTATCCGCCTGAGTGTCGACGGAATTACCAAGGAGAAGATTCGCCTGGCAAATCGTCAGGACGAGGAGCAATGGTATCGATGTTCTTGTCATCCTGTGCATCCAACAAACGATCTTGACTATTTCTGCTTCTTAAAACACATCACTTATTACACACATAGCTGTTTCATATCGGGAACATCCACGGAGTTTATTCCATGTTTGCCTAATGTTTCGAGCTGATCGCGCGAAATGTTGATCATTTAGTGTGTAGACAGTCATGGAGGCAAAATTGAATGTATGTATGGTAATAATTTTTTTTAACGAAATATTACATATCTTAATTTATTTATCATAATAATTTATATACAAATGTTATCAATGGGAACGTACTCTTTCGATATTTCTATAAATAAGTAATTTTTATTCGGTTTACTAATAGAAAGAAGTTCTTTACGAATAGTCACGGCATTACTTTCATTTACGAACGTACGATTTCGGTAGGCAGTTAAGTGAATCGGTGAAAGTTGTAATTTTCAAAATCGTTCCCAGAGAAATATTCGCGATTCACTAGATAACAGTTTGATAACATACCTTAACGAATAAATGAATGTAGGTTTGACTATGAAGCGTCAGTAGAGATGTAATTATACGTGGTCGATTGCCTTTTGAAAGACTACATGTAGAAATATTCGTGCTTTATAAGGCACTCACGATAGGAATATTATCGAAAATATGTCTGATTTCCTAATCTTATCGATCAATGCGTTATCACAATTATTATTATTTTTCGAATAAAACCCAATAAATGGTTTATTATATTTATAAAATTTCATCGAATTGTTTAATCTGTTTAACGTAATAGTACGATGAATTGTATGATTTACAGTACGATTACGATTTGACGTAGAGAAAAATCACATCGATAATAAGAAATTCCCCACTAGTTTTACTCTATTTCATTTCATTTATGAGCAATATCCGAATAACATTCTATACCTTGTACCATAATTCTCTGGCTTGATTTAACGGTACAGATAACAAGATAAATTTTATCGTAATCGTTCGGAAGAAAGAAAGTAAGAAAGAACGTATCAAAACGTTTCTCGCTGGAGAACCTGAATTTAAAACCTCCACTGGCGTAATGTGTCGTAATAATGAAAAATGTAAAATACGATTATCAGGTAAAAATTGTTATACGAAATATCAAATATACTATTTGAATTGCTATAATGAGTTTGATATATGCAATCAATCATAATCGACTATTCCTCAATTTCCTTCTATCTCTTTTATCAAAGATCAATAATTTTCCTCTCATTATCGAGTAATTTCATTTATCGATATAACAGAAAATTTTACCGTTAACGATGAAAATACACTGTCAGTGTTAATTTGAAGCTGGGTTTAACAAGAAGCAATCGGTTTAATAAGAGAAGTGTTTCAGTTTGAAACTAGAATCGTTATCATTTAATAATACTCGTTTAGAAAAGTTTCTCATGTTCAAACTAATTCTTATCTATAAGACGTGTACTGAATGATTTTCCTTAATCCTCCACATCTTCCCGTTTCTTGCAATACATGTGTAGACAGTGCTGCGTACAGGTTATAACGAGCGATTGTAATCATTAAATTCGTTTTAGTGTGAACTGTGTGTGCGTATATTGAAAAATATATAGTTCAATTGGAAGAAAAATAGACAACCTTGAAATATCCTTGACATCCTTGCTTATCAAAGATGAAATTACGCTGGAAAACTGTATAAAATTATCTTTAATACTGGAACTACCGACAATTAACGTATATCTATTTCTACGAAACCAACCAAAATGATTTTTATAAAAATATAAAATACCTTATGCAATGAAAATAATCCTTATTCATATTTTTTTCATTTTTACATGATATTAGACACAGTTATACAAGTTAGAAATATACTTCTTTCGTATTTAACAGTGGTAAATTTGTTATTAGTGAAGACAGTTCTTGCAAATGGAGGTGGAGATATTTTTGGACATACATTCCCCGCAAACATTTCTTTATCGCAGATATTATTGGTTTTGTTATTTCTGCAATGTCAAATTTGACACTATTTACGTTTACCCGAATTTGACATAGTATTGGTTTTACAATTAATGTTAATTAACGTTCGTTCTTCTTGTAATTCTCTAGGAAGCTTTTCAACTAATTGAAACAAATCGTCGCAAATTTGAAATATAAAATAACATTACGATTATCAATTAGAAACAGATTTATATACGCCTATTTAAAGTCACAATTAATGTCAATGGTACCGCAAAACACATCTTACTTAGGTATACTACACCAGTCAAAATGACTTGCTCCAGTATATCTAGGTACAGTACACACACACACACGCGCGCACACACACGCACACACGCGCGCACACACTCACGCATGCACGCATTAATATATATACTAATTCAAAAAGGGTACGAGAGAAGAGAAGGTAAATTGATAAATTTAATTCTCTGAATATTGCAATAAAAGTCACGAAAAAATTTTCGAAATGCAAAGTCATAACTGAGTAAATTTTAAATGGAAATTTGAACTTTAAATGGAAATTTAAAATCAGTCATTTTGACTGTGTTGGTAGTGCTAGTATTACAATTTCAACGATACTAACAATTCTTTTTATTTTTAATATCGTCAACATTTTTTAATAATATTCAATCGTCGCACTTTACGCGCTTCATCATACATAGGATCATTCAACTTACACGTCTACAAGGTTTCTTTTCCATAAAATGTAAACTTATTTGAAATTCTTTCAAGTTGCTTGTTTTTATTGAAAGTATGATCTATTACAATTATACCTGGAACAGAATATGATTCACATGTGAATCACAACTGCCTCTGCAGATATCAAATCGGTTATCGAAATTTTCAATGACCTTTTCACATGTTGCTGGAATTATTTCACGAATTGCAACTGGAATGTTGTTCTTTAGCATCGACTTTTCAAAATACCTTACAAAAATATGTTTAATAGTGTTAAATTGCATAATATTGGAAGCCAATTAAAATCTGCATTTCGTGAAATTACACGTTGACGAAATTTCGATCGCAAAAACTGAATGTTTTCTTGAGTTATGTCACACTTCGCATCAGCCACATCGATATGATTCAATTCTGACCATGAATGGACACTCAACATTCATTGGTATTGCAGTAACAGCATCTTCAGTATTATCTTCGAAGAAAAATGGTCAAATAATTCTATTTACCTAAAATGCATACCAAACAGTGACTTCTTGTGAGTGTAGAGATTTTTCATGAATAACACGAGATCATCACCCTATATACGACAATTTTGCTTATTAACAAATCCATCCATTGCGAAATGAGCTTCATCACTAAACAAAACTTTACTTGGAAATAATGGATCTGTTGTTCGCTGTTCAATAATCTAAGTAGTAATATTGCGACGTTGTAAATGGTCTCTTTCTTTCAATTTCTGGGTTAGTTACATTTTGTATACAGGCAAACGCAAATCTTTATGCAGAATTTTCCGTACAAAGCCATAAGATGTGCTCAATTCTTGCGAACAACTTGAAATTGGCATTGTCAGTTCATTTTTAACACTTTCACTTACAGTAGTAATGTTTTCATTTGTGCATATAGTTTTTGGTCTTCCACTTTTTGGTTTATCAATAACACAACCAGCTTCTTCGAACTTTTGCACTAATCTTTGAATTGAAGACTGATTTGGCCAATTATTTGCACCAAAAGAATCGCGAATTTTACAATGGGTATTTTTCAGAGAACACCTAGTTTTATAATAAATTTGAGTAATGTAAATATGTTGTTGTAATATATACCTATACATTGTTAAAACTGTACTACCTTCTGCTAAAGCAAAACAGCTTATATCATATGAAAATACACGACGCTTAGATATTATACAACGCTAATATCCATGTGTCGCATTTGGATGATTCTTTACATTTATCGTTTTGCATATTGTATTTTTAATTTAATTTTGAACTTAAAATAACAGAACAGAAATCCATGTTAAATCAAAATCTACTGTGTTGAACTTAAGGCATGTAATAAACAATTTGGGTGATAAGAATAGGCTGTTAAGATGTGACAATTCTTTTTTAATCGTTTGTTCAGTTCTACGTAAAGTACTTATTGAAAGGACTGACGGATAAAGTGACATATGCACCTCAAAAAGAAGATAAAGACATTACGAAATTCCTTAAAATAAGTGCGATGAAATGGGTCTGAATGCATCAATTACACTAATGAACAATTCAAAGTGCGTAAGTTACATTCTAAGACTTGCTCCATTTCTAATTTCCTTTATGCTGATAATTTAATTCGCAAATTGGTCGATTGGACGTTTGAACTATCACACTTTGTATCTATGGAATTTGTACTTACATCAGCAATGTTTTCATTTGAGCGTATAATTTTTGGTCTTCTACTTTTTGATTTACCGATAACACAATCAGTTTCTTTGAATTTTTACAATAATCTTTAAATGGAAGACTGATTTGACCGACTGCTTGTACCAGAAGGATCACGAATTTTGCAATGTGTATTTTTCAAAGTATGTCCATTTTCATAACACGTTTAAATAATATAATCTCATTGCTGCATTGTATGTACATATGTATATCTGTCTATGATTAAAATTACATTATCTTCTACTAAAACAAAATGATTTATATCATTTGAAAAGACATGACATGTAAACATTATACCGTGCTGATATTTAGGTGTCGCATTTGGACAACTCTTTAAGTTAGCGGTATCTATTCGCAATTCTGACAGTAAGTTTGCGGACTTTTCTTGTGTACCTATTTCTAATGCCCATCCGTCATATTACCAAGCGAATGAAATCCTGATTTTTTCTTAAAAAGAATAATCGATTTACACTACATTCTCAATTATCTCAACCCTCGTTATCCAAATTTTATATTGTCCGGACATTTTATTATTTGAACTCCCTATTATCCTAACAAATTTTGTATGTATACAAATCAGTTTGTGTTAAACGCTGAGATTGTAATAATGTATCTATAATCGTCATATAATGTCGCCACGTCGAAAACTGATAATATTAACTATAGGAATGGAACTTGAAATTATTGAAAACCTTGAAAATTATCGAAGTACAATTGTATTGCCGAAAAAATACGGTATTGAGAAATCAATAATTACGGATATTACAAAGAAGAAGTATGATATTTTGAATTGTTTGTAACATACCTCTAGAAATCGAACAACTAAAATCTGCGAAAAATAAAACTTTAAACGATGCACTTTTTCAGCGGTTTATAGAATGTCGACAAAATAGTATAGAAGAATTAGATGTAATGAATAAGAATTAGATGTAAATCCAAGTTCCAAGGCAAGTAATAGTTGATTGACCAAATTTGAGTCTCGTCATGATATACGACAATTACATATTGGTGGAGATAAACTATCTGGGGATGAGGAAGCTGAAAAATCAAAGTCAGAAAAGTATTTATTCTATCATCCGAAAATGTCCTTAAAAGAAAACTCATGTTCCCCGATTGGTTCGAATAATCCAGGTTCTACTATATTTAATTTAGAAATAACTTAATTATGTATTAATAACTCACTTATAAATTTAAATATATTTTCGTGTCGTTGCGTTAATAAATGTCGGCAAAAATTGTTGGAAAATAATAGCAATGGTTTTTGTCATTTCATTCGTGAAATCTCAAATTCGTCGAATTTAAAATATTTGTAAGTCTTACATTCACTGTATGTCAAACGAAGGCGATTAAAACACTATACATAATTTTTATTTGGCTATTATTTGACTGTTGAAATATTAATAGCCTGCTTTTATTGGGATTGAAAAGATAATGTTTATTGCGGGAGTCATTCCTTTTTATTGAATTTTTATTACGAGAGGTATTCCTTTCGATTGGTATTTTTTTTCTTTCAATGAACATCTCCTCTGAATGATAATCGCTATCAAAATTTATTTACTCCTTAATGAATGTCGACAAATATCAGTACTATTAAAAGTCAAGTAGCCATGAATTGTGATACTAAAGATAACGATATCAAGCACCTACATATATCTTTGAAAAAAGTTCTCAGAACGTACTCATTCTGAAAAAAAATTGCAATCATAGTAAATCATAAAATGTTGATAAATTTTCGGAAGACAGAATATGCTATGAACTGATACGTTGGGCGTATGCAGAATCATTTTCAACCTGTAACTTAATTTCGTGAAATTGTAATTTCCAGGTTTGAGAGATGAATTGATTACACTATTGAAAATATATAGTCATGTACTCGTATTTGTTAGCGGTATGTTGCAAACTTATATCGCGATGAAAAAATCTCGTATAAATTTTAACGAGGTCTGAAGAGGATCTGGAGAAATATATCTCAAATGCTAATAAATGAAACTTGTTTTATCGCTCGACACTTGGACTGTTCGAAAGCTTGGTTAATGTCAATTGGCGATATAAGACCGTACAAAAATTTGGAAGAGAATAATGATCTGAAATGCTAAAAACAGAGTGCAATTTGGGAGGTGAAAAATTCAAAAATGTAGAAAATCGGCTATTGGTTGCAGGACGTCTTTGAACCTTTGTCTCAGTAACCAAGTATCCAAGAACCCATATCTTCGTTGACATTAAAAGTTTATTATGTTTCTGCTGAAATATTTTCAAATCGTTATTCTCCTATGGTATATCACGGGGTTGTAAAGTTTATGTTTACTAGCTTGTGCTGGATTCGGAGACGCTGGTTATTGGATAATTAACACTAGAACTACCAGCGTTAGCTTTACCACATCCGTTAATTTGACGGGTAATTGAAAACTGCACCTTTATGTGTACTTTTTTTTTTTAATAAAAGTTGTAAATGATCAAGGACAGCATAGAACGTATTAAATAATTTAGTTTTAAGTAGAAAATATAAGAAAAAATACTTTTTAATTAGGGTATGTATTAACAAAACAATTTTTCTTTACAACCCGCTTGCAGAGCACATTTTTTTGCGAGCACATTCGATTTTGTGTATACATTTTCCATACGTCCTTCTTTAGTTTCTACAATTTTGCTTTTGAAATCCGGGAATATTATTTTATTAAAAGTATGAATATTATTATATTAATATTATATTATAATATTATATAATATAGTATAGTCTTGTATAATATAGCTATTATTTTATTTCATTCTTCAAATTGACGAGTCAAAGAAAATACGTATTTTCTTTAAAATTTAAATAAACAATTTAATTATAGAATATTAACAAATATTACATTTATTCAACACATTTTTTGCAAATACATTCAATTTTGTGCATACATTTTCCATGAACATTCTTTTTTAGTTTCTTTGTTTCAATTTTGCTCGTGAAATCTGCAACCTGACAAATTGGTGAGTCTCGTAAACCTAGTGTTAATGTAGCGTTAACCACCACACAGTGTGTTAGCTGAAATAGTGATCGATCTTAGGTGTATATATTTCTTAAACTGTTCTATATTTTCTCAAGACACCAGAGAATGCCTGTTTTGCAGCATTCAATGCTGGCTCGAATTCTTCGGTGTCACTCAGCATGACCGAACGAAGCTACAACAGAAACAATTATTACACAATTATTTAGAAAAAGCGCAAAAGTAAAAAAGGAAACGAGAAAACGTTGACAGTTATTCACGAGTGATTAAAGTGATTATGTCGTTTCTGTTGAAAATAAGACTGAGTAATATCCTTTCTGATTATTCCGCCGTTATCGTTGCGCTCCCAAATTGCGATAATCACTTTATTCAGGAAATTGTATTCTCTTCCACAAAATAATGATTTGCGTTTATCATGGAAAGATGCTCGGTGAAAGATAAGAAAGTTCAAAAGTACGCTATCATTCGAAAATGTGTACGCAGAAGTGTTCAAGAAAAGAAAGAAAAAGAATACGTAGTTGTACGATACGCTTTCGGAATCCCTATCTAATGTGGTGTTCACTATTGATCATTATCTATTATTTGTAAACATTTTCTTTATTCGAAACGGATAATTCAAGGTACCTGCGGAAAAAATTTTTAATTTAGTGGTCATCTTTTAACTGAATTAGCCTTTAAAGCAAAAGTTCAATTTCTCTTGTTTATAACAAAAAATGAACAGAAATTGTAAGTGGTTACGTTATTTTGGATTTTCACAAATGTCATTGACCTTGTGTGCAGTGTTCGGCAATTGCTGATAGAAAATTGAAGGCGTGATTTAAATCCTGATAAAAAATGAAAATAAAAAATAAAAAAATTACGTTTTAGACTCCGTTGCTTAGTTATTAATATGTAAAAATGCGACTATAGCCTAGGAAACCATCTTACACCAAGTAATATAGGTCAAGGTAAAGCACGGGAGGTGCAGTGATTCTCAAACACAAAGACACATGGCCGGTACCTTATTTCATATGAGTTACTGAAAATAAGTCAGAAACATTCATCACAGGAAACTGCATTGCCGACATTATCAATATTGTCGTTTGTATCACCACGGCATAGGAGTATGTCGATCTGTATTCCATTTTATACTACAAACGCAACATACAGTACGCCTAAACCAAACACAATAGACACAGATCACTAATAAAGCAAATTATGCAAAATAAATAATAGATTTTTAGAATTGCTTAATGACGAAATACATTTCTACCCATGTTTCATTTATTTATCTATTTCTTGTAAAAAATATGCACTTGCATAAAACATCTGCCGTCTATTTATAACGATTAACTTTTGTTTCTCCGCACGAAACATAAAGTTTTAACGAATTGTCATTTTTCTTTTTATTGAACAGAATAAGATCAAATTATACAGGGTATTCGGTAACTGCTGGTAGAAAATCGAAGGTGTGATTTTCGAAGTTGATATAAGACGAAAATCAAGAATGAAAAAACTACACTTGAGGTTTGATTGTTTAATTATTAACGTTTAAAGAGCATAACTATTTGCTGGTAATCCGCCTTATAATATATTAAGGAATATAGGTCAAAAGTAGACACAGAAGGATAAGTGGTCTTCAAATTCAACGACATCTATTAGAACAAGTCGGTAAAAAAGAAAACTGATATTCGGCACCGTAAACGATTCTGTGGGCTTCATAAGAAAAATTATAGATTAAACATTAAACCTGCCTCCTCACAGAAATTCATAAGAGTACATCGAAGCTTGAGTAAGTAATAACTAATTAGAAAATGTACACGGCGCAATTATCCATTAAAAAGGTCACACATATATGCATATCTATATCAACAATCACACACTTGAATGTCCATTGCAAGTGTACACAATTATGAAAGTCCATGAAAGAGCTAGTACATAAATACACTGTTATTGTCCTGTTTGCGAGTGTTCACAAAAATTTCACGCACATTGAAAACGCTGTACATTATAATAAATGTTCGATATGGCCACCGTTTTCTTATAAATAGCTAATTCTTTCATGTGTGAATTTTTTAATGGAAAATTATGATGTGTACATTTTTTAAGTACTTATCCGAGCAGGTCTATAGACTGAAGGAGGAGGGAGACATTAATCCTCTCCAGTAAAAAATCCCATACGGCGAGATTCGATATGCTTTTATGGATTTCTATAATTTTGAATGTTTAATCTATAATTTTTCTTATGAGGCGTCACAGAATCGTTTATAGCATTGCGTGTCAGTTTTCTTCTTTGCCGACTTGTACAAAGTAAGCTGCCATGTATCGTTAGGTTTGAGAACCACTGTATTCCCCGTGACTTCTCTTGACCTGTATTCGCTGCTGTAAAACGGGTTGCCAGCCTACAGTCATGATTTTAAACGTTAATAACTAAACAACGAAATCTCAAGTGAAATTTTTTTTATTCTTGATTTTCCTCTTATATCAGCTTCAAAAATCACCCCTTTCTTTTTTATTGGCAGTTGCCACCCTGTATACAAAATTGATGCTTTCTTATAATTGCCTCACATTTCTTTATTTATTTATTATTTAGGTTTTTACAAATGTACAAACGTCACGAAGAAAAAAATATGATCATAGTCGTGAAATTAATTACGAACCTCATGATAGGGAAGCAAAGGGAAGGAAAACAACATTGACTTGCGAAAGAACAAAATCGTAATGAATCGCATTTGTTGTTGACGGCCTACTCGATGTTCAGCTAGAAATGTTAGAGATCATTTCAGCCAAAAACGAATTTAATCTCAAGTGAACGTTAATGCAAGGTGACAGGTTGACAAGGGTGGAACAGGATTTCTTGGGAAAATGCATAATTCAGCGGTAGTACCCTGTATAACGCTTTTGTAATTACTTTCCCCTCAGCCGTCCACGAAAATTATTCACCGCTCGCGTTCCCGTGTCACCGTGGATTATTTTAAGTCGCTTACCAACAACGTGCTTCTTTCTTTTCTTTTTTTTTATTCAATCGGGATGCTGTAGCGACTGTTCGAAACTTATATTTTTTCTTACAGTCAGTATCACAACAGCATGGCTGTGATATTTGTGAAACTTTATATCCAATGAGAGAGAGAGTTTGTGTTAATATAAACATTTACAGCCTCCTTCGATTCTCGTTGCCCTAAAACCTTTTAGCATCTTTTTTGTCAGTGAGAAGTACAAACCTACCCGAAATGAGTGCCATATACGTTAAACGTTTTGAAACGAACTTTTTGTATTATCTTTCAATAGAATTAAAAACGTGTATTAGAGATGCAGCAAAATATCTGTGTAAATTTCGTGAATTCGTTAATATGAGGGTACAAAGATATAATGAAACGAAGTGCGTCTGTTTCATAGTGTGGTTATTGCAAAAAGGAAAGATGAAGTGATTCTTCGAGTTTTTTTTTCAAAGAATCAAACACTTTCCTTACGTAAAAAATAAGTTTTCCTTTTTCTTTGGTAAATGTGCGTAAATATTGGTATTCTAATATTGAAACGACACTTGGACTGTTGGAGACATCAAAAGGAAAACCAAGATCCCAAACACCGAGTCGTGTTTGCACCGACTGGAAAGCAAGAAGCAGTATCAGCATGTTGGACCGGTTAACATAGTTTCCTGATGCAAATCCAATAGAAAATGGATTTAAACTATCATGGAGCATAAACTACGATGAAGACGATATTTTAATACTAATAGTCCTAGTTCATTGTTTTCGAAAAATGCAGACGTCTGTACTTGTCTCATACGTCGAAAAGTTAATATAAAGTATATCTAGACGTTATCAAGCAGTAATCGCCAACAGAGGAGGTTGGACATATTATTAAGCACATATTAGTCTTTATTATTATTATTATATAAAATTGATATATTTTATACTTACACAATATACGATATTAAAGAAGTAAATGTAAAATTTGAGTAGATTAAATATGATAAAGAAATATTTAAAAACATAGTATTTACATAAATGTAATTTTCGTTACAGATCATATTGACCCAAGGAGAACAGTATGGTTAACAATTATGAAAAGCAGTAGAGGATCGTAGTTTCATATATTCCTAAACGAAATATTTTATCTATTGCACGCAGTTGCGATAAAAGTGATTCGTGAACAGATCAACGACCAGAGGGTATAAAATACTGAGAAGCGTGAAAGATTGAAGGTGGATGCATACCGTCGATACAAAAACCAGTTTTATCGATTACGAAAGGTGTCTTTAATCTTTACGTGCCACGTCAGTGCCATTCACCCTCGCTGGCTATTAAAACTGGATTTGTAGGCGAATAGTACCTATATATTTATTTTACAATCCCTTTGAAGTCACACCAGTTCAATACTATTCAGAGTATCACCGCAGAATTACAGTAGATCACATAAATATTCGAACCCCTTTTAACACTAGATTTACAAGACCCGACAATTTAACGGGTTTTGAATTTCACGAGCAAAATTTGCAGAAACTATTACCATTATTTCTTAACAATTTTTACTAACTTTTATTAACGGTATGATACAAATATATAGTTGCGTGCAAAAGTTTCCGGCTAGTTACATTTTTTACTTTATATTCCAAAAGCGATATCTAAAAGAATTATTACTAATATTGAATAAAAAGATGTAACAAATGAGAAGAAATTTTTTTTAATATTTTCCACATGATACACGACATTACACCAACGAATATATAATAAAATTTGTAAAACGACATGGTCGAAAACTTTTGAACAAACTAGTTTAATCATTTTGTAAATAAGTACACATAAAATACGTAATATCTTAACAAACTAGGTTAAAGAATTTAATTATCTAATAACCAGCGTCTCCGAAAACAGCACAAGCGAGTGAACACGGGCCTTACAACCCCGTGATATTCTATGAGGGAATAACACTAAGCAAAAGAGAACAAAGTTACTAGTAGTATAAATGCTATAAATGCTATTAACACAGAAAATACTGTAAGCACTAGAAAAGCTCTACAAGCAATTCACTTCATTAAAAGTAATCAGAAAGAAATACTAGAATTGTAGACATCGGTTAATTATAATTAGAAATGAATAGCTGGGATGAAAAGTACTATACGTTAAATTTATTTCGAAATTTGGGAGCTCTAATGAAATCATATTGCTTTAAAACCTGAAAAGTTTCACTAAAAAGGAACCTATAACAATCGATGTTTTACAATTGTATGATTGGTACAGTTCACAAAACGCGAAACAAGAGTTGTTTGAGATAAGAATTAGCTCGTGCTTGCATGAAAAAATTTTCAACGGAAATCTTAAACTTGTTTCACAAAAATTTAATATACACGTCGACTGGTTGCACGAGTAAGACGCGAGGCGTGCGTGTAATTTCTTCTCTGTTGGCCGATCGGCTAGTATTCCACGAGCTTCCGGTTTAGATTACAGATGGGAATTTATTGGTTGATTTCGATAAGTACTTGTAGGTGAGAATTATGATTTTCCGTCGACGTGTATACCGTGTGAACGTACGAGGTGCACAGTTCGTACACGGAAATGCCTTTCTTTCTTTTCGCGTACACGAACTGTATCTGATTTTTACAGCAGGGCCGGTCGTTTAATTAATTTTAAGGAACGTCGACATGAATGTTCGCTATGCGATAATAACTCTCAAAAAAAGTAATTTTAATTAAAAAAGAAAAAGGAGAAAGAAAACATTTTAACGATAACCTATAAAGGAATCTCCTTGCTTAGCTTTCTTTTTTCCCAAAGGGTAGAATTTTCATCGTTAATGAAAATTCTTTCGTGGACGAACATTTCATTGGCAAATACTCCGATGCACGTATATGTCGCAAAATCAAGAAATTTCAGTTTTGTACAAATACATGAGAAATGTACTTACGTAGGCAAGTACAGTGGAACCTTGATACGACGAAAATTTTCTTCCTTCCCTTTCGCTCTTCTGTAAAAACATCTAGAACTCCAAATAAAATTTCCGTTAACTCCAATTATTTGTCGCATGTTTAATACGTATTTTACCTCTACAACTTAAATTCAGAGAAACTTCAACCTTTAGAAACGGTTAACGGTTCTGCGTCGTCAATTGTTTATTTCCTTAAAGGGATAGACAGTGCAGGCGTTTTGATTCCAAAGGCAATTTGCTATAAAAGATTGAAGGAATAAGTTAAAGCATAGTTCTGTCGTTTCACATTCTTTTCTTCGAATAATATGTAACAAAATGAATTCTAAACGCTATTGATTTACGGTGCACTAAAAGGCTAGAACAAAGCAAAATCATCAATTTTTTTCAATAATAATCAGTATTATTTCGAGCATAAAATTTGTCTTATAATTATGTTTATATACACTCCCGTCTATAAATCATCGGACACTTGCACATTTTGAGCAAAATGATTATAAGAATGTAAATACAATTTCCTATCGCGAGTTTGTTGTGTACTTTGTTATATTTATCTATTTTACGGTTATATCTGAACGTGAAATTAAAAATATACCTGTATAACGTTAATAAATGCTAAAGAAAAGAAGTATTTATTAAATGCAGCTAAAATATACGATGTTATTCTATATACACATTTAGTTTGCTTCGACAGTTCAAAATTAACTGAAGAACATATGTATCTGTGGCATCATTAAGTGTTTATAAACAATTTAAGAAAAGTTTTTCACTAAACAGAGACAAACATGGTGTTAGGAAACTGTATCATTCGGTCTTTTCCATTTGTAGTTTGCAGTCCTTATGATCCCAATGAATACTTCTAAAAAAGAATTATTTATTAAAAAATGTTCAAGTTCTGGTTACTGCTGCCAAAGAAAAATATATCATTCGAAAAATTGCGGTAAAAACTAGCATTTCGAAGTTCGAATCTTAATCTTATTAAGTGTTCGGTAATTTATGAGCGAGAGTGTACGTAGGTACAGTGAGAGTCAAAAATGAGTAAAAATCCCATATACATATGAGAATCTACATTATATTTACAGCATATGTCGCAAAAACCAAGGTTCTAATGTTGTAGTACATAGTGTTTGTAGGGGCCCAATCGTGTATAAATACACATCTTAGTGATTTGCGTTTCTAATGTTTTGAAAACAAATGCCTATCAGAAGTAGATTCCTTACGGACGCGTCAAAAGTGAATATACGCAACAAAAGTAGTTATCCTGTTATGAAAGATAGTAACTTCTGAATATGTAAGTGTGAATTCGTGTAAATTTTCATCGGTGTTGATTAATTTGAAATATTTAGTGCATAAATAGAATTATGAGTGAAAAACGTACAGAAACTTCAGAAGAAACGAGGAAACTTATTGTTAAATTAAGAAACGAAGGAAAATCATTTCGAGAAGTAGGGAAAGTAGTCAATCGTTTTCATGGAACTGTAAAAAAAATCATAGACAAGTATAACGACACAAACAGTATAGAAAACGTTCCTCATTCCGGTCGTCCGAGAAAGTTAAATAAAGTAGATAACCGATTAATTACACGAATAGTGAAAACAAATCCCACTATGAGTGCAGTTTCATTACTCCGAGAAATATCAGGAATACAATAAAAATCTATAAGTGCGAGTACGATTTGTAGATCATAAAATTCTCAAGGTATGCATCGCTGTGTTCCACGCAAGAAACCAGCGATAAATGCAAAGAATCGCGTTTTGCGATTGCAGTTCGCAGAAAAATTCATAAACATACCATTCGAATTTTAGATCACCGTATTATTCACTGATGAAAGTAAATTTGAAATTTTTGGAGGAAAAAGAAATACGGAATTAGAACCGAAAAATCTTGTTATATCTATTAATTTATTTATACTATTAAGCACGGCGATGATAATATTATGGTTTGGGGTAACATGGTAGCCTCTGGAGTCGGAGAATTAGTTTTTATTAACAATACGATGGATAGATCTTACTGTCTAGATATTTGAAGAACAAATTTAGCTGCAAGTGTTACAAAAGTTCAGTTGCCAGACTCGTGGATCTTTCAACAAAATCGAGATCTTAAACATACAGCACAGATCGTTAAGAATTGGTTACAACAAAATGCTCCGAAAACGGAATTCCTCACCACAGTCCCCAGATCTTGGTGTAATAGAGAATTTGTGGGAAATATTAGATCTGAAATTACGCAAAATAAAAATTACGAACAAGGAAAACCTTAAAATCGAACTACTAAAAGTATGGAATGATATTTCTGTTTCAACAACATGTAATTCATGTCAAGAATTAGCTGCAGTAATTAAAGCTAAAGGTCGACCAGCAAAGTATTAAATGTACGCAATTTTATTAACAAATGAATACAAATCATTCTGAATTAATTGTGTATACTCACTTTTAATTTATATTTTTACAGATTCTCAACTATTTTATGCTGTATCTCAAATATTATTTATTAGATTGAATTGCGTTTTCTACCTTTAATTCTTATCACTCTACGCTTTATGTTTTTAAATAACTTTTCCATTAATGTAATATATATGTAATAATTGTTAAATGAATGCCATGTTCTCAAGGCATTTAATACTCACTTTTGACTCTCACTGTATATGTATAGTACATCAGTCGTATATTTGGTTATAGAAAGATAATAAAGAATGCACCTCCAAAACTTGAATTTGCCTTTCTTTACACCTCCACAAATCGAAACCGTTGTACAAAGTCTCTATAAGTCGAGTTTTCATTTGTTGGATCTCTCATACTTAAAAACTCGTTAAGCCGAATCCTCTAACTCGAAGATTTTTCCCCTTCCCTTGAGGCTGTATTAAAAAGAAAACCAAAAAAAGTTATGAAAGAAAACACTCTTATTTCGAAAGTAGTACAAGTCAATCATTCGTGCAACAAGTCATTCGAGAAACATTGTAAAGAGGTGTTACGTGACTGATTGATTTCTTCTTTTTTTTTTTTTCATGAGTATTGAAGTCTGCAAGATTATCAAAGTGAACCGATAAAACGATTCAGTTTCAAACGGACGAGAAGGGGACACTGAAATCGTATTACACGGCAATATGTCGTGAACAGATTGCGATCACTTTCGAGGATCAAAAGAGACGCCCACTAACGATCGAAGCATGCTTTCCCTTCTTCGAATCGTTTCCTTCGGACGAAAGCCTCTCATTCTGTACAAGTGATTACACAGTCTGAGCACTTAATCATAGATCATTAAGGTTTCTGTCGCGTATTCTTTTCGTGAGACAACCGTGACTCATGTGTGTCACCTTTTGCAACATTTTACTGCTCATCTGTTGCATGAGTTGATGCACTTTCCGTTAAATTTCCGTAGAAAAGAAAAGAAGTGTGTCTGTCACAAAAGATACATTTATGTTCAATTTGGAAATTGAATTATAGTTAATAATATATCTTGTTCAAGATGAAAGTTACGTGAATGGTTTGAGTACCTTGATTTAAATTCCAGTAATATGCACGCCGTGTTTGTGATCGATAACGTACATGTTTTATTATTTAATCACGAAATTTTACATGTAACAATGTGTTCAGCTGTATACATTATATAAAATGCTTACCGATAAAGAAGAACGTTCGAATAATCCATAAAAATTTGAAAACAAAAATTTTATTATATTAATTATAGATCCTCTGAATATATAACAGAATTTTATACTACAATATTAAGTAACAAATTGCTGAATAATTCACAAAATGATATTCATTTTAGTACTTCAAGAGTCTCGACGTTAAAATACAGTACGTTGTGTACTCTGTATACATTGGATTGATCAGAAAATTTATGCAGTTTCTGGCAATAATACAAATTTTGGCTGGAAGCTTTTCATCTCACTATGCTCCAAAAAGTTAGCTTACATAAGTATCGATAAAAGAAATCGTAAGGTAAGGTGTTAAACCTATATACTGTAATATATCGTCTTACATTAAAAATTTACAAAAGAAGAAAAAGGAAAAAAGCCTCTTAGAGATAGAGAAAGAAATTCTTTCATCTCAAATGAAAATTCACCTTGATAAATATTTCTCGCTGGTCATGAATTTTACATGGTATGTACGAAGCTTACAGAGAAATCGGCAAACACGCCGATACCAAGCGAAGAAATATGGTAAACGGTGATTTACGGGTCGACTTGCTGGCCGGCGAATTGAAAAATTAATTAACCACAATGCAGCAGCGTCGATTACCGCGGTCACCACTTTTTCCGACGTTCTTTTCTCTGTTACTCTCACGGGACACGTGTCTGTCTGTATCCGTTCGTTTCTTCGGCTGGGTAGCACGCTCGCGCGGGAAACGGCGACGTGCGCCAACGACTGTCATTAACTTACGGCCGCGGTGTCGGTGTGACATTTCAGAAATGTCTCCTGTCGCGAAGTGGGTTACCGTAGCAGGTCCAACCGGCATAACGCGTGTGCACTCGGTTTCTCGCCACGATCGTACAATAAATCGTGCAGGTGGACTTTCGAGCGACTCGGTTAATCCAAGATTTTTCAGAAAGCAGAATTAACGCAGAGAATTTTCGATTTAACACTCTCGATGATCGTGTCATAACGCATTCAAACTTTTATTATTATATTTTTCTTCGTTCCTTGAGATAAAAAATTATGGTTGAATATATAATTTTACATATTGACGGATGAAGCAAGAATTAATACTTACTAATAAAAAGAATAAAAAAAACAGTAGTGAAAATATACGGTCATCCAACTTATATGCCTACATATTTCTTTTTAACAAAACACAATTTATTAAAGAGAAATATTTATTTAGAATTTTTTATAGTTTAGAAGTTTCATAATATTTAGTTCAAATTTTAATTTTATTAACCTGTCGAGTGGAGACAACGTGTCTCGCTAACACGAGTTTTCTGTGTAAAATCCTTCAACAAGCTACACCCGGGATATGTTTAAAATGTTTAGAAACCATAGAAGAACATAAATTTCTGCTAATTTGTATAACGGCACTAAACGTTTTGTGAAAAGGGGGCATTACGTTACAATTGATCTTTATCACTCACTTATTTTGCTAGTTTAGAGTAGTGAAGTTCTTCAGCAATAAAACTATTATTGTGAGAATGTATTATCACAGGTTACAGTGATATTGATGGTTTATATTATCTAAATAACAATAATAATTTTAACCCTAATAAATAACTTATGTTCAATAGCAATAATCCTACAAATGTCTGAAAGAGTCGAAAACTGATTATATAATATTAAAGTGATAACGACAGGTTTGATTTGCCTGAATTAAATAATAAATTAGAATATGTAGAACTTGAAATTCACAATACGTGGGAAAATGAAAGGGAGAGTTATAAACGCGGAGCGGATTCTACTAATTAATAAAAAACAAAACCTTGAAAAAGGTGTCATGTATGCGACCAAACACGATGTACGAACTGAGGCAACTAGTCAACATAAGCGATGTAAACTGTCTTTAGATTTACCTGAGTGCTTTGAAAACTATCACACACTTCAAGAATATTAGTAAAATGCAATTATTACAAAATAATGAATAACATAAAAAATAACTTTAAATATTTTATTAATTTTGATTAAATTGAGAATTGTTTCTTTTTTATTTCATTGTTATTTGAAGAATATATTTTTTAATCTTTTTTTTCATTTATATCATTACTTTATACATCTCTTCTAGCACAAATGAAATATTTTAGTTTTTCTTTCTGTAATGATTGCACGCACGCAGTTGCTTGTTTATTTAAAATAAATCGTAAGTATCCAGCAACTTATTGGACGGAAGTGTATTTAACAAGTCATCAACGCCTGAGCTCAATCTCTTTAATACACAACAATCTGATTGAAAAAATTGGAATTCTCCACATTCTAGTGTTTTAGTTAAAACTTTTCGTGTAGATGGCGACTGTATGAATGTTTCTTTCCCGCTAATTTTTGCACCTTCTTATATTATTTGTTATGCATTTTATAATTAATTGTTGCATGAAGATAAAATAAACATATTTCTGGAATTGAATTCTTAGAGAATAATTTGTCGTGAATCATTTCTTATTTCGAATAGTATTTCATAAGTTACAATTACTTAAACTCGATAGTTGACAAAATTCCTTTTACTAAACTCAATGAAACTGCGATCAAAATATTCACATATATCTTCGCGATAATACTCACACGTAAAAGAAATGCTCGCAAGCGAATTCCCCAATCCCCATTGCGTCCAACAAATATCATCAACTCAAGTAGATATCACGAACAAACGATCGTTGTCTCATGGAAGTATGGTAAAAAATCACACCAAACCAGTTAAAAGAAATACCATGTAGGCGTTTGCAACTGTACGAACAAGTCGATTCCAAACGTACCATCGAAGTCTACATGATTGCTGTGCATGTATCTCTCCCTCATTACTGCGAGCTGGCTAGCAGATAAGTTTAATTATAATTTAGGACGTAACCGATGTGTCCAGGGCCGTCCTTGGTGCAAGCAACAGCTAAAACCTTCGTTTTATCGTGGACCATGGCAAGGAGAGCGGGAGAAGTGGTCGCGAGAGGTGAACAGAGAACGCAAAGGCGGCCAGCCGATAAGGCAAGTTGGCCAGGACGAAAACAGGACGCGGCAGGACAAGGAGATTCGTGAAAGGTACGTTTACCAGAGTGAGCGTGTGTAAGTGAACTCTCGGCCATTCACGGTTGACCACCGGTCCAGTGGGTCCACTTTACGGCCGTGGAATTGCAAAACTCATGGCATGGTATACGCAGTGACTGTGTCTGGTGTCGAACGATTATTATTATTTCGGCGGCATTCGACGCGGATTTGCGGATTTTGTTTCATCCGCCAGGTTTCTGAAGACATCAATATTATCGATTGGTCAATGCTCTTTTTGTTCAGAAGGTTTTTAATTGATGTTAACATTTTGTTAATCAATTGAGAAGATCTCTCCGGATGAAAGGATATAATTGATATATTTCTGAATGTTGTGATTTACTATTGCATAAATTTGTCTGCTTTGAATATTAGAACACTTTTTAAAAATGCTGTGTTGTTTAACATATTTTTACTTTACCTCACATTTTTACACGTTACTTTCGGTGATATGAAATATTTGTTTAATAATAACATTTGAGTGATATGAAGTATTACATAATTATTAGTTCATTATTTTAAATTACTTGCACGCTCTACGGATGGTCAAGTGTAAGGCTATTACTAACAAAGCTGATAATCCCTAGCTGATATTCACCAATAGTGATGAAACTTTGGTATACAGTATTGTATTTTTCTTTTTTTATACGCAATCATCCACAATCGAAGAGCAAAAATCATCCTGAAAGTTAAAAGTTGTAGACATATTTGAGATAATATCTCGAACATTATAAAAGACAGACGAACGGTGTATATCAACGAATTTTATATTTTTCAATGTCAAATGTGTAAGCGTTATTCGCGAAAAATGCGTACGCTTAACAATGTGCCAAGGGAGAGAGAGAGAGAATTCAATGAATGATTTCGAATAATAGACAATAGGCGAAATTTCTATAAAAACACTATATGAATTATTGCAAAATGTTATTTATTTCGTAAATATATGTTACTGGTGAGAGAAAATATTTTGAAAACCTCAGTATCATTAAGCAAACACGCGTATTGTCACTTTATATATAAAAATATTAATATATTGGCCAAGGTAAGAATGTAATTTCTATAAGAACGGTAAGCTTTTCTTAGTTCTGCTTTATCAATTGCACAAGAAACATTAACCATATCTCAATTAGAGTAGAATAAAAAATATGACAAACTCGATGTAAAAATATAATTTTAATATCGACGAGGGTTATTAGCATAATCGTGTTGTTGGTCCAATAAAAATTCGAGTTATTTCACGAATTGCAACTCAAATGTTATTCTTTAATTGTTTCCACTTTGTTAGCATAGACTCGACTTTTCAAAATACTACCTGATGGTATGTCTAGTACATTGATTCTAACAGCATTCATATTTTTCCATAAAACATTGACGGGTGCATCCCTGTACGTATTTTGCACCCATGCGGGAACACACCTTTAAAGAACAATTTCTCTGAATTACATATACATTATATCAGTATAACAATTTATATTACATTATAAACAAAACACCTACCTCAATACAATATTTCAGCCAATAAAATGCTCTTCAGCATTGTCTACTTAATTTACTATAGAACATTTGAAATTTAAGTTCCCAATTGGGAACGAAATGCAGTAGAGGGTTAATTGGTAACACTCAACATTCACAGTAACAGTATTTCCAGTATCATATTTAAAGAAAAATGGTCCGATGATTCCATTTGCTTGAAATGCACACCAAAGAACGACCTTCCTGGGTGTAAAGATTTTTCATGAATAACACGAGGATTTTCATCAGCCCAGCTACGACAATTTTGCTTAAGAACGAATCCGTTCGTTATGAAAGGATCTTCATCACTAAACTAAATTTTACTTGAAAATAGTGGCCCTTATTATTAATTACAATAAGTTTGAATAATGTAAGTACTTTGATTAGTAAGTACTTTGATAAGTACTTTGAATCTTCCCATTTCCAGTTGCACCAACAGTTAGCCTATATAAAGAACAATTTGATTGCAAGTATTGTAATAAAGTGTAAGGAAAGAAAATAAGACATAGTACATGAAAAGTAAGTATTGTTCAATGAATGACTCACAATTCCCAACGCAATCCGTGCCAATTGAATTTCAATTTATTTACAATTAAACGCAATTCCTATTAACGCTATGCCAAAGTATTATTAGATCGTTACACGTGAAATGGCGGTGTTCACATGCTAGCAAATTCCATTTTACTTTTACAAATTAGAACCATATTCGACTGTCACGAAAAAATAAAATCTATAGTCTGTTGTTCTAAATGCAAATCTTCTTTCGTTGAAAAAGCTTAGGGTTAAGATTGTATTAACCAGTTAACTGTATTCGACGTGTATATACGTCAATACAAAACTTTATTTTGGTGTAGTTGACGTGTATAAAAACTCCAAGTTTCAGTAAAACCTAATAAAAATGTCATTTGGTATTTTCTTTATATTACCAATAAAGCTGCTACGTATTTTATAAAAAAAAATGTTTAATTATTCTCTTCGGTATATCAGTTATTCCCCGTGAAATGTATTGCTTTTTACAAACTGAGCAAATTGTTGAGGAATATGCAATTCGACAAACACAAATTTGGAAAGTTAATCAACCAACTGCAGCTGCAAAATCTACATGTCTAATCGGAAAACATTTCCCCAACTTTATACCAGCTACGCCATCAAAAGCAAATCCATTTGGAAGATGTGTCGTCTGCTCAAAAAATGGAATTCGTAAGTAGTCACGATACTGGTGCATGACCTGCGGAGCACCACTTTGTGTGGTACCTTGCTTAGAATAATACCACATCCCATCTCACAAGAACATATTCGAAAACGAAATGGTTGAACTGGAACCGCAAATTGCATCAACCTTAGATAGCGACAATCAATCCATACTCAATACGCTCATAGATATCAACAGGCGCATCGTATCCTTGTGGAAAAGATCTTGGAATCAGATTTGGCAAAATTACAAAGCAAGTTTATTGCACAAATCAATTGGCAACTTCTACAACATCATGGCAAATCCCAACTTTAATAGAAGACAAGTTGCACTAACACGTATCAAAATCGGCTGTAGTAAATTATCACATGCACACATCTTTAACAGTAGCCCTCCCAGTACTTGTAAAATATGCAGTACAAACCTAATCATCAACTATTTCATCATTGAACGCAGAAAATACGCGCAAATAAGAGGAAGACTAAATATTAAGGCCAACCTCACGGAAGTGGTTACATCCACATCGTACCAGAATGCAGTGATAAAATTCTATAACACCATCGGAATACTGGACAAGCTACGAAGACCCTTTGCTAACAGAGCTCTCAATCACCATCCCTAATGTGCCTGTAATTGTTAGTTACAGTCGCTAATAACCTCTGCAGTCGATGCGACTATAAATTCTCAAAGGAAAAAAAATTTGCAAATTGTGTCGTCGCGTGCGTGGATGTCCCTGTGGAGGTGTCGGCTGCGTGGTTCCACTGAACAACACTCACGCACTACACGGTTACCCGCCAATTGAATATTGGGCAACTATTTCGAACGAATGGTAGAACACGATGTATCGAGTGTTCTACCGTCGAATACTCGTACGTTGGATTCGACAGAATGTGCAATCCGCCTCGGAAATGCGAGACGATGAGGTTGATCGAAGAAAGTTTTTATATCGTCCCGAACGATGGACAACGACAAGAATAAGATAGCGAAACGTTAGAAATCCCGAACGATGGATTCTAACGATCGAACGTTTCTCTATTGAGTGTTAAAGAACGACTGTGTTAATGACGACTGGTTTCGATTGCGTCTAACGTACGAATAGCTAATCAATGAACGACTGACTCCGAAAACTTCTACCGTACGAATGATCTCTTCAGCAGCTCGCTCGATCGCTGTTAAAGAGGGTGACACGCTGATTGGTAGCAACAGAAATGTTAATTATCAATCAGCATGTCTAACAGATATCGCGAACACCCTTACAGTGCGCCCTTAGCGCTCTTTTTCCTGGAAAAGTGGGGCGATACCTGCTCGGACGCGCGATGTGCCGAAGATTTGGCAACGATCTGGAATTACCGCCAGGTCCGATCCAACGGTTCTTTACACGTTGAGAATCCATTGTCGAAATGACCGTTAGGAAACCGTTCGTTTTTATAACACGTCTTCGGCTAATGAGAACGAAAATTAACTTTACGCGACCGTTTTGTAAAGAAAACTAATTTTTCTCGGCGAGAAATTCACAATAATACGAATAATGGAATTCGTTGTCTCAAAAAATAGCCTTTTCTTCGCGATAGTGTCATAAACCGTGCCAAACAGAAGATCGACCGGCTTTCTGTTCCTTCGGACGGAACACAAATTCTGCGGTTAGAAATTGAACATCTATGTTTCATTACACATGTGTCACGTACTAAAAATAGACCTTAACAAACATGTTGAAAAAACTTAATTTCGACCACGTTTTTATGGTTTGCAGTTCCATTCACGAATTTGCCGTCTCAAGCTCAATGATTTAAGAAAAATCCAAATTACTTTTCTTACGTCAAATCGAAACGGTCCATTGATAAATATACTCTTAACAAACTCGCCTGAACAGTTTAAATAATCTGTGACGACTGTGTAAGTTTCAATTGTCGCATAATATTCGTCATCGTTTCAGCGACAGATTGAAATCTTTCCACTGAAAATTCTTTTACCGTGGAACAAGACCTAGTACGGACCAGAGAGTGGGGCTCACGTGCATGTCAATTCAATTTTATTAAATAACTCGATCAATGCTTGCGATTCGTACAATGAACACGTGGCAATTTATTCTCGTTTGTTAGGAGGAAGAAGGTGGAGAGGGGGGGGAGGAGGAAAAAGCAGGGAAAGGAAAAAGAAACAGTAATATGACGCGATTTATCGATGTATACGGAGTCATTAACCGGTGTACAGATTGCAATAAACGTAAATAAAATAGAACGATAACGATGTATCAACGAGAAAGCTATCTCGCGAATAGTTTTTCGATGCTTATTTGAGTGTGATAGAGAGCAGTTTAATGCGTCTAATCGTGAAATTGACGCGTTTTATTGCAGCAAATTAGTGCGTGCTCGGTAACGCAAGGAAATATGTATTTGTTTCTGCGAGGACGGTTCGATCAATTTAATTCGTTTCGTTGTGATTTTATTTCGTTGTGAGGGAAGAAAGAGATAGATATACCGGATTACTTCATAGATTATGTATAGAGGATGTTCAGCAACTGTTGGTAGGAAATGCTTCTAAAAGCCGATATAAGACGAAAATCAAGAATAAAAGAATTGCATTTGAGGCTTCTTTGTTTAGTTATTAACGTTTAAGTATATGACTACAGCCTAGTGAACCTGATACTAATGAATGTCGGTCAAGAGAAGGGCTTCATGGACAGTGAAAGAGAGTGGTTCCCGGTTATTCTGGTGCCTCTGGCGGGGGCAGAGGGTCAAAGCATTCTTTACGTGTTGAGAATTGTTGAAATTATCGGTCCTCGGAGTCTCCAAAGTCCTCCTGCGCGGCCGACGCGTGACAGCGAGTCTCTCGTGTCAGTAGGCTGGGCGATTTGGACTTTGGAGGGGAGGTGTGGGCTTCGCAGAGGTGCCAGAAATGGTGTTCCCCGTGTCAATCATAGCTTTCCGTTGGGCACTCAATGGCGTTGCCATGTGTTTTACGTGGGAAACATGTGAGAGCGCGTGGGACCCCCGGGTGTGGACAGCGTTGTCTGCCTAGGACGGCTCCGTCATTTGTCGGGGGGGGGGGGGGGGAGAGAACGTGCGACCCGTCGCCGGGGCTTCGAACAGACTGTCACCGCCTTGACTACAAAAAAGGACAATATAATGATGGAAATGATGCTCTCCTAACTGGTTAATACCTCCGGATGCAACCTAGGGTGGAGAATCCCGACGGAGTTGGCAGGTTGAAGTCTGCCAAATCCGTATGTCTCACCTCCATGACAGCCTTTTTGGGTACTACCCCGACCTCTGGGGTGGTTTACGAATGAGTCTGCACATAACGTGCGGTTTATGTATAGGATGCGGCTGGGGCCTTGTGAATATTCCCGGCAAACTAACCAAGGGTGGGAGAAGTAGCCTTCTGACCGTTGTAGCTAGATGAAATCTGTACCTAACCTTTGGAGTAGTAATAAAGGTAAGTGTGAGTCCGGCTAGTACGGCAGAAGTCCCGTGAACCCTTATGTTAAACGCGCAGGAAAGCGCTAACTAGTCCACTACCTGAAGCCTAGATCGGAGTTGAAGCAGGGGCAGCTGGGTGCATGTGTGGAGAATCTAAGTGGTCCCTATTTTCTTATACCCTGATCGCGGGAGCCTATCGAGGTAGTGTTTAGCCTAAGATCTGGGTCTGGCATCGAATCGGATCCGGTATCGCCCATTTGATAGAGGCGACGTAAAACGTTTAGCATCAACATGGCACTGACATATCCAGTAACCCTTTCGTAGAGTCGCTATATGTCGATAGGGACTGACTACCTGACAAAGACGCTTCTCGGTCTTCGGCGTACCTTATTAGGGCATTTCGAACAAGGAGATAGATGTTTCAGCGCGGTGGAGCTGCCATGATGGCCGAACCTGAGGACAGTTATACAATAACGTGTTTCCAAATAAAGAAAACACAACAACCGGGAAGGTAGAAGAGGCAGAGGAGGAAGGAGGAAGAACCGACGCGTGTGGCTTTTACTTGGAATGAGGGGGGTAATGGAGCTAGAAACTGCGACGGTGCAGGCCGAGTCCCTAAGCTGCGAGGGAACCCCGATGGGCCCATCCAGCGCGACAGAAGACAAGGCGATGACCGAAATTCGTCGTCTGGTACTTCCCTATCCATCCCAGTACGGGGAAGCGACCGGAGGACGACATGGACTCCGATTGGTCGTGGGTGTTCAACAGATTAGCCAGGGAGCGGAAAGAGGAGGAGGGGAAGGTGGCCCGCCCGAAGGAAGGTGGCCATGTCATTATACAAGAGGAGACTCTTGGGTGACAATGGAGTGGCAGGGCTTACTGATTGGAGGTTACTACTTGATCCCACCAGGGGAGGCGGCGCGACGAAGCACGGACGGCTCGGTTGTACAAGAGGTACCGAGAGAAGAAGATGGCTCTCCAGCAGGCCATAAGAAGGGCTAAGGTTCCTGGGAAACCTGGATCGGGGTCCGTGGGGCGCTTTTGCACGATCCCCGTCACAGTGGACATGCGCCTTCAGTTACTCGGAAGTATGAAGTACCTAGCCTCATCCTGGACAGCCGTTAGCGCTTCGGAGACCATTTCGAAGAGTCCACTGGCTGGAGCGGGCGGCGGTCTCTTTGGGCCGTTAACTGCCCAATCTGGGGGATCGGGGGATGGGGTTCGCCTCTACGCAGGGGTGGTGCGGTCCATAGCCCTTTACGGGGCAACAGTCTGGGCGTAAAACCCATTTGCTAGAACTAATTAGCAGAAAATTGCTGCGAAGGATAGAGAGATGGCTAGCCTGATGGCAATCAGAGGATATCGCACCGTTTCCTATGCAGTGGCGCTAGCGATGCGGCTGTTTACAGTTATGTTTATAGTTGTGTTGCAACTTTCTGCCGGAGTGGGGTGAATTCACTGCGGCTGGCTTCGGGCGCGGAGTCTCCGAGGCGTCAGACCCGGCGGATAGGATTAGGGAAGTGGTGCATGCAGCTTACACAAGTTGCGAGCGCGGGCCAGCGCATCGTCTGGGGGAACCTGTCTAATTTTGAGAGCTGGATTAGTGGGATCCAGGGTGGACTCACATACCAATTAACGCAGGTGTTCCTCGGGCATGGTTGTTTCAGGGAGTAAACCTGTGTCAGAGTGGAAAGGAGGCAACGGTACGAGCGCATTCCATTCCCACGGAAATCTAACATTCCCCACCACCAAAAGCAGTAGTTTTTCGGTGTACAAAAGGGCATGATTTTTGATACTCGAGGGCAGTCTCGAACTCAGTTTCTGAACAGAACGTTACTCTGTTCGTCAGAGTATTGACACGAACAAGATGGGGTTCCAGTCCCCTTCGAGCATTCTAACGTCGCGTGCGTATTTCGTAAGTGTCAATCAGATAATATTGTCTATACGACTCCTCCGCGCTCTCATCGCGTAAAGTCGAGAAGGAAGACTCTTGCCGAGTCAAGAACCGACTAACTGTTAATATTGTATTAAACTCCATTGTAGCAAGACTCAAGTCACTTGAGTATCGAATCAGTCCTTGTAATTATAAGAGAATATAGTAATATAGAGTCATACTCGTGTCTATATTCAATTAAACCCATCCTGAATAGTATAGTAACGTACCAGCTAAACCCACGACAGATATACGTTTACCGCTTGAGGCGTATCAACGATTACGACTCGCGAATACTAAATACCTTGATTTCCGGTGGCACACGGCGTTAACTATACGCTAGTGGTCCATCTCCTTCGGCTACCTTAATTAACCATACGTTGGCCTGCCCGAGCCCTCCTATCTATACCCACGTCTATCGTGAATCGGGAATAACATGCGCCTTTATATTAGGACCAAACCCAAACGGCGTCACGAGGCTGATGATAACGGTCGAATTCCGCGAGCATCTAACAACCTAGTGACAATCGCTCGGAACGCGAGCCATACCCCTTTAACGTATGTTAGATGTATGAATTGTGAGAATTAACAAATGAGTATGAAAAAGTAACGAAATAATTTTAGTATTATTTTTAATAAATTGTTAAAATGTGATTTGAGTGCACAGCGTATGCAGTTCGCCCCGCGCTTATGCGTCAGTCAATTCTTTAGTTTGTCTTTCGTTTTGTGTTCTGGCGGGATCAGTGCATAGGATGCGAGTGAGTGTGCGTGTGCTATAGCGTGGACGCGTATTCTGCACAAAATCCTGGTTCTAACGGGTTATGGGTCCAGGTCGCTTTACTAATAAACTGATTATAAGGTGAATTGCGTGGTTAGTATAATCTTAAGATAAGTCTTGTGGCGAGTACTGCCTATTAAATAAAAACGCTAAATTGAAAGTGGATTGTACGTCGAGTATAACATCGAACCACATCACATGGCGAGTACTATGCATGAACCCTTCCGATACTACTGGTGACTATAGTCACTAGTTAAAATCTCACATTGATTCACCATTTTAGTTGGATATAGCATAGCAATATTATCTTCACTGTACCTACAAGGTATATTAATTATATATTATTGTGGACAGGTAGACTAGGGTATTATAAGTAAAACGCCTCCGTGAATACAATTCTCCAGTTATTTATTTTGCTCTGTGACGGTTCGCGTACGGATGGTTTCGTGGCGCGTGTCGCAGTGTCCTGGTCGTAACCTTTTTTTGTTCAAGCCTCCTACCTCTGCTTTTTAAGTCATTCTCCAGAAAAAGGGGGAAGGGTATAGAAGGAGAGGCAATTATGGAAAAGAAGAGAGAAAATCGAGAAGTAGGGGAAAGCGTAGAAGTCGTGGAAAAATTCGGAGAACGAAGGACAGCGGAAAAGAGTCATAAAAAGTAGGGAAAGTGAAGAGGTTTGCGAGGGCCTAAGGGTGGACACTAACCAGGCCCAGGCCAGGCCCTGGAGCAAGCGTGGAAAATGTAGAAAATGCAAAGGATGGGAATAAGAAGGAATAGGAATAGGATATGCAGTGGCGTATGTGGTGCCATGGCCGCCTCATTATTATGTATTATATTAATACAGCTATCTACAAGGTATAGATTTCTTCTGTTTCGTAACTATTTTATTTTGTTTTTTCACGGTAATCTGTACCTTTGTGTGGAAACAGACCTGTAAAGTAATATTTCGAGTATTCGCGATTCAAATATGCGTACAATGGAAGCATATAGGCGGAAGACACAGCCGTATCGAAAGGGTTAAATGAAAACTATCAAACTCATCATGAATACGGGACAAAGTGCAAGTATAGAAAAAATAACGAAGGATAACTATGACACCTGGCAACTGCAGATTGAAGCGATTTTTGTTAAAAATGATACATGGGGCTATGTTGATAAGTTCAATTTGGGAAATTCAGATTGGGACAATGCTGCTAAAGTCGTTGCGTGGACAAGAAAGGATAAACAGACGAAATCCGATATTGTACTTGCGGTAAGTTCATTAGAATTATGCCACATAAAGCATTGTAAAAGTTCGAGACTATGCATAGAATGCACTGGAAAGCGTATATTATTCTAAAGGACCAAAATGAAAATGCGACGCTGTTGAAACAATTGCTTTTCTCAAGACTTGCTGAAAATATGAGTATGTCAGAAATTGTTCCATGTAATGGATAAATTAGCGGACATGGATATTAAAATAGCAAATGATTTATTATCAATAATTGTTCTATGTAGTGTACTTAACACATATGAAAGCTTTAGATGTACAATTGAGTTTAGAGATATTCTTCCAGACCCACAATCATTAAAGATTAAGCTCTTAGAAGTTATTCCGTCCGAAGGAATAGAAAGCTGGTCGATCTTTTGTTTAGTACCATTTATGACACATTCGTAAAGAAAGTCTATTTTTTTAGATAACGATATCCATGTATAGTTCACATTTTTGTCTATTTCTCGCCGAGAGAAATTAATTTCTTTACAAACTGTCGTGTAAAGTTTATCCGTTCTCAATAGCCGAAGATGTGTCATAAAACGAAAAACTTCTTAAGGATCATTTCGACATCGGAATCTGATCATATAAAGAACCGTTGGATCGGACCTGGCGGAAATTCCAGACCGTTGCCAAATCCTCGACGCATTGCGCGTCCGAGCAGTTATTGCTTCACTTTTCCAGGAAAAAGAGTACTAAGAGTGCAATGGAAGGGTGTTGGCGGTATCTGCCAGATGTGCTGATTGGTAATTAGCATTTTGAATGAAGTTAATCAGTGTGTCACCTTCTTTAGCAGCAATCGGACAGACTGTTGAAGAGGACAGTAGTTTTCTATGAGTTGTACATCAGATACAATCGAAAACACTCGTTCGACAAACGCAAACGAGAAACAGTCGCTTCTAAACTGCTGCCCGGGAAACCAAACGTGACTATCTATCGAGGCAGTCTTATTATCAAAACCATTGTTAGAATTTGTCGTTCGTGATTTTTAACGTCGCATTCTTTGTTCTTCTATCGCCGATCGTTCAAGACAATATTAGACATTTGCCTCCAGTTTTCCTCATCGTCGCACATTTCGAGACAGATTCCATGTTTTGTCGAGTCCATCGCACGGGTATTCGGCGGTAGAACATTTGCGCGTCGCGGATGTTGGTGTTCGTGTGAGGACGTTTGGTTGCGTAGCTCCACTTAGACTCATGCACTCAACTGTTATCCGCCAAATTAATTTTGGGCAATTATTTCGTTTCGAATGGTAAAGCACGATATAGCGAATACTCTACCGTCGAATACCCGTCTGATGGACTCGACTTATTAATTGTGTCACCAAAACGGTTGACACTACGGATCGTGATGATAAAAACAAATACTCGATGTCGTCTCGAATGATGGACAATTTAGTACACGTTTGTAAAATGATTTATAATGATTACTCCGACTTCGTATGAGCGACTCGTTACTCGATTCTTGAACGATAACTGATTCAAACGACTTCTCAAAGATGACTCTCTCGGATGATTACTAGAGAAAGACTGCTTCGGTTGATTCTTCGAGAACGAATCTTTCGATTGATTTGTAATGAACGACTATTTTTTTTAGCAGGACGATCATTTGCTGCTAAAACTGTAACACGCTGATTGGTTACCCCCGCAAGTTGGTAATTACCAATCAACGTGTTTTACAGATATCACATCATCCTTCCAGTGTGCCCTCAGCGCACTTGTCCCGGAGAAAGAGGGGCGATACCTACTCGGATGCGCGATGTGCCGATGAATTTAGTAACGGCGCGATATTTCCATTCGGTCTTATTCTAACGGTTTTTGCAACGGTCGAAACGCTGAAGACTCGATCCTAAGAAAATTTTCGGTTTTATGACACGTCCTCAGCTATTGAGAATAGAAAATTAATCTACGTATATTAAACAGAGGAATTTCTCCCGGCGAGAAATATGCGAAAAGATTGAACAATGGCTAATGTGTTTTCTAAAATAACCTTTCTTCGAGATCGTGTCATAAACCTCACCGTTCAAAAAGGAACCGAATAAATTGTTACGTTACGGATGATTACATGCGAGTGATATTCATAAAATTACAGATATTATGCTCGTTATTTTATAAGTGCAAAAAGCGGCACGTACAAAGTAGTTGTAAAATACTAATTTGTAAATAAGTACATATCGTTGCGTCTTGTTTACCATTGAAATCGAAGTATGGTGAAATTAAAGGAAAATGTCTATTCTACATTTTCGTCCCATTTACTTATCAAATTGAATAAAAGAGAAAGAAACCTAAGTAATAAACTTAAAGTCTGAATATATTACTTATATTATATTGTTGTACTTTCAAAAAGAACACATTTCTTTGAACATCTGTCATATTTTTATGCTTTTCGTTCGATATGTATTTCGATATTCACCGTGATTATCGGAGGATACTTCATACTTCACCTCTTACAATTTATTTATTTGTTCTCTCTTCGAAATTATTTGTATTTTATTTTCCTGTCGCATAGGAGGTGTTTACCCATTGGCAAGAATAATAATCATAATTACTATGATTTTCAATTTACATTATTACAAGTGCTATTATCGTGTTGACACAGTACCTGTTAATGTTTGTTGATTTTATAGCCGCAAATATACACACTCGGATTTCATTACTCGTAATAATTTTGAATCATAAAGAAAGTTGTCCTTTTGATACGTTGAGAAACGATATTGGCGACTAAATTCGGTACCAACCAGATCCTTCGGCATACATTTCTTCCATCTGGATACTTAAATCATTTCTTGTTTTTTCTTTTTCGTTTTTCTTTATGTAACGTCGAAATAAATTTCGGAAACAAGTATTATAATTCCAGAGGATTATCAGCGATAACACGTTATAATTGTCATCCTGTGCGTATCATTTACCTTGGTGGTTAGTGCGGAAGCCCGATATTAAATGCAACGACGTGTGATAATAACTCGCATTCAATCGTAATTTTCATCACGCAAGATGCTACAGTATTTTGTGCAATTACAAAGATAATATTAAACAAAAGTACAGGATGTAGAATGGTGTTTAATACTAGGTAGTTTATCGACGAAACGTTTCTTTTCCTTCTTTCTTCTTTTATTTAAATTATCCGTTTCAATTACTGGAAAAAATTCCACAATATTTTTACAGAACAGTAATCGTTACGTTTATCTGCTAGTTAAAAGACAGCTTAAAATGAATATGGTATTTGATTCAGTTTCAATTAATTGTATAAGAAGTAATATATTTTGATATTATAGATTTTGTTTAATGGTAAGGAATTAATTATTTAATTAATTAATTGTAACTGCTCTCAAGCCTAATACGATTTAATATAAATTTCTTTTTACCTACGCAGAGAAAGTTAGGAAAATACTTGATGTGTATATATGTATTTCTTGTAATAATTTTCAAGAGAAACAAAAGACCCTTTAATTAAAATTTGTTAGTAGAACGTTTATTCAGAAAGAAAAATTTATGATATTCAGCTTTCTTTGCCAGTACCTGTGTTTTCTATGTCTAGCTCGAAATTGACAAGAAACAGTCTCACTATTTGGAAGCACGCTTTTAAGTAAGGGTATTACAATGGAAAAAGTGGAAAGAGTGTTCACCAGATGTATTTAAAAGATATTGAGAGGTTAATAGTGGATGCTTTGAAAGAACAGTATAATTTCAACAAGGAAAGCGAAACTTTTAGGGATCCGCTCAATAGGTTTACAGTTATAAACATTTAATAAGCTTTCATTCATTTTTCTTTAGTCTTTTTCAGTTTTCTATGTCTTTTAATTTTCATTTCGTACGTGTGTGTGTGCTTGTGAATATTATAGTGTACAGCGATTGTTTATCAGTTGTATCTGTGCATTATGTTTGCTTGTATGCATACTGTATGTTGCATTTGCAGTACAAAATGGAATTCACTTTTATAAAAATTTTGGATATACTTCTGTCATGATCCAGCGGACAGTAATGCAGTTTCCAGTATCGAATGTTTCTGTGTTCTTTTCGGTGACTCGTATGAAATAAGGTGGCGGCCATGTACTTTTATGTTTGAGGACCACTGTATCTCCATTGATTTATACTCGTTAGTGTAAGGAGATTAGATAGAGTACAGTCATTTTCAAACGTTAATAACTAAGCAACGAAGCCTCAAAAGCAATTTATTTTTATTCTTAATTTTTATCTTATTTCGGATTCTAGAATCAACAACAGTTTCCAAACACTCTGTGTAATGATAAATTAAAAATTTGAAAAGTATCTAAATTTCTCCTGATTTTTATTATGTATACACATTATGATATACATATATACAGTTGGGGATAAAAATAAGTGGACAGGTATTGGAAATAAGTAATAATGAAGTTCAATCGAATTAACATGACTGGTATGTACTTAAGTTTTATTTATTATATATCCTTATAATATATACATTATTCAGTAAACAATTGAAGTTCATGCTTACATTTTTGTGTACACAAACAGTACCATAACGAAAATGTCAGGTATTTATCAAGATACAAAAATAAATGGACATTTGATTATGATGTTATTGTGAGACAGAGGTCACACTTACATGCAGTGATCCGAAACAAAGTTATTAGTACTACTAACTTTGTGCAAGTAAGAGCATTTGTACTGTGGCGACCCTTCTGTCTACCACCGCTAGAGGGACAGAGACACAGGAGACCATTCTCGCTAGCGCCCCCGAGAGGTCCTGTTTGTATATATACACCTTCCAACCTAACTCCTTCAGTCCCCCGCGTCTAAGGCACGGGTCTCCTAGAATGCTTTACTGACGAGTCCACTAGGAGGCCCAGGACGAAACGCAACCTTTCCTTTTCCTACGATCCTCTCTATCATTCCTCCGCCTTCTATCCTCCGTCAACATAACAGCCCACAGTACAATAATTGCAAAATGTTAAAAATGGAAAAAATTTCATATCAAACTCGCAATTTTTAATTGTTTCTGACTGCTGTAAGAAATTAAGTTACGGTGTAATAGCTTAGAAGATACAATGTATCTAAAACTGCGTTTGTAAAAGTTTGTAAAAAACATCTACTACATGATATCGTAAAAAATTTAAGAGGCCGTGGACGCAAACGCTTTACCACTATACAAGAAGACTTTTAAATTGTTCGTAAATGTCGGTAAGATTCAACGTTTGCATCAAGAAGTATTGCAGAAATAGTGGGATTAAAAGTTTCAACGAAAACAATAAAACGAAGACTGTGCAAAGCTGAATTAAAATGTTGCAAGGCTAGACGTAAGCTACACATTAATACAATAAATACGAAGAAACGTTTTGTATTCGCAAAAAAATATGTGAACATGCTTCTAACATTCTGATGAAATATAATTTGAAGCGACGGAAGTAAATTTGAATTGCGGCAATTAAAAAAGAAGCACTAACAAGGGAAGTCCGCGAACGGTCCGGCTTCGATTTTGATGAAACTTTGTACACTTATAAAGCAGCCAAAAATAATCGACACGTATTTTTTTTTAGCTGCGGTAACTCGAGTTTAAGGGGTGAAACCACCCCTTGAAGTTTGGGGTCAAAACGGCTATCTCGAAAACGGAAAGACATACGAAAAAATTGTCAATGGGCGAGGTTAATGGTTTCCTATGTACAATAACATGGTGTTAAAAAATTTAACAAAACACAATTTGTTTATAACAAAAAAAAATTTATTAACTCAATTTTTCATTTTTTTGAAATTTTCATAATGACAAAAAATGACGAGCATTTTATTCCAAATCCATTAGTATATAACATTTTAAAATTGCCTCTTACAGTTTTGCAGATTTTGATGATTTACATCTTGCGCGCACATCCACTATGGTAGTAGCCACTCTAACTTTGATTTTAATGAAGCATTGTAGGCTTGCACTACATTATACAGTAACAAGTAACAAGTAACAAGTAACAATGACAGTAACAGGTTTCTTAACAGCAATGAAAAGATTAATTGTTTTTATTATTCACCTATGACATCGTGGCAAAGGTGGAGCGATTTATAAATTATAAATACATACAGTGTGTATAGCAATTATTCTATGTAGTTTCGACAATAGTGATACTCGTCGAAAAAATGTTTGAGACATAAAGATTTCTTACACCATGCGCATTTAATTATTGCCACGTCACCGCAAATATGGCATCTAGGTTCATTTTCAACAGAATAGCAGTACTCAACAGGATTCTGGAATGCATTTGGTTTTTCATCTATATATCCAGATTTATACCAGGAGTATTTAATAAAATTTTGAAACCTTGGCGATGAAAATTGATTGTGGACCAGAGATTGAAGTTTGATTATATTATTCCTAGCGTGGAGATTAATGTCGTGATTTAAAATGAGAACTATATCGGAAAATCGGCGGACGAAATTTTTCCAAGTGCGGAAACCGAAAACATCCAGTGGTTGAACATTCTTTGTTCCACCTTTTGGTATTATAAAAAGTTTTACGTTTTTACCCTCGGGAGTAACTTCGTTTACTGTCTTGTTACAGTGACCACTCCAGGAATCAAGAATTAGAACTGTTGTGGGCCCAGTATTTGCGAAGTAAATGTCTCTTAACCAGGTCTTGAAATGGTCCGTAGTTAATTTTCCTGACTTTGAAGCTGCAAGATATACATTGTCAGGGCGAAATAAATGTTGTTCCACAATCGGCCCGAAATGTCCTGTACTCTCTTTGAGTACAATAAATAATGGTGACAGTAATTGTCCATCAGCTGAAATGGTTGGCTGGATGGTGTAACTATGAGTGGTGGATGACACTGATTGAACACCTCCTTCTACGATTTTTATACCTTCTTCAGCCAAAGTGCGCCCTGAATGTAATTCCAAATTAAAACCACTTTGATCGGAATTGTAAACATTGAGTGGTTCATTTCGGGCTATATATGATTTTACTTAATTCACGAATGCGCTGCATTGCAAATGAATATCGTCTTCTTGATTTACCATATTTGAGGTTACAAATCTGGTAATTTTTCTGGACACTAATCTAAACGTCTTTTTAATAGTATGTAGCCAACTATGTCCGGCTTTAAATGTTTGTAAATGTTCTATGTCTCCCGCTTGTAAAGCCCATCGCTGTAGATCTATGTCATGCACAATTACTCTTAATTGCCGAGCTTCCATAAATTTATTAAATGTATACTCTTCAATACGTTTTATCTTTTCCTTTTTTGTGCCACCCTGTTCAACTTGTAATGCCCACTTACGAAGCATTCTTTCGGATTTCACGTGACGGAATTTGGAACGTACGGTGTCTAATTTTAATCGCTTCGACTTACCGCTGTTGCCGACTGAACGTGTGGACGACTCGGACCGGGATTCGGTCGTCAACATGGACATTGATACCGCCAATATCACCTACGCGCCCGACGTCCCAACCAAAATCGCTACACTCTCCTGGAGTTTTTCGATTGAAACTCCAAATCCTTCCTCGAGAAGGCCGCGTCCTCGCGCAACTCCCCGTCAGCCCCCTCGCGTCGTGATCGAGCACCGCCCCTTCAGCCCGCTGAGATGCGTCCAAAACGCGTTTCTACACCCCCTTCACCGATATACCTGCCGCATTTCAACGGAAATGATGCGCAGTTGGGCCGTTGCCTGAAGGAGGACTAGAGTGACTTCTTCAAACTAAAATACCTCGACTCGCGCGTCCGCGTCCATCTTGATAGCGTCGAGCATTTCCACCACCTCAAGGATAAACTAACCGAAGCCGGCAGTGAATTTCACACTTTCACCTTCAACTCAGAAAAAGGTCTCTCTGCTATACTGAAAGGTCTCCCAAAAATGGAGTCAGAAGAGCTCGTTGCGGAAATCACACTCAACGGTCTCCAACCCCTATCCTGCTCGCCGCTGTCGAGCAAAAACTCAAACTCCCTGTACTGCGCGAGGACAAACCTCTCCGCAGTAAGAAGATCAACCACCTCTTCTACAGTAGGGTCTACTGGGAAAAGTACTTCTCCCAGAAGCGTTACTCCCAGTGCTTCAGATGCCAATCCTTTGGCCATTCCTCGGCCAACTGCAACCTGAAACCCAGATGTGTGAAGTGCGCGCAGCCACATTTACCACATGAGTGTAAAAAACTCCGGGAAGAGCCCCCGACCTGCGAAAACTGCAGTGGCACTCACACTGCAAATTTCTCGGGTTGCCCATCCCTTTCAAAGTACCTCGCGAAAAAAGGAAACAGTCCCACGCGCGCCCCACCCTCCTTAAAAACATTGCTAAGGTCCCCTAACCCGCTCCGCAGCCGTCACCCAACCTCGTCAGACCCACCGTCTTATATAGAGACGCTTTAAATTCCTCCTTCGAAAACCCCTTTCCCGCACACCCCACCCCTCAGTTAGGTCCTTCTTCAGCGGCCTTCTCCCCCATGGAGGAGATGTTCAACATCTTCCACCAAATCGGTCAGATCTGCGACATTGGACAGATGTTGAACGCCGCAAAACTTCTGCTTGCGAAACTCCGCACTTGCTCCAACCCTGGCTGAACAGTTCAGCGCCTTCATGTCCGTGCTTTCAACCCTCAAATAGGGTCCTATCTTCCCACGTTCCTGCTCTGGAACCCTGGATCGCTCAGAGGTCGGCGGAACGAACTCTTGTTTTTGTTGCAAAAACACGATGTCCATGTCTGCCTTATCTCAGAAACCTGGCTGAAACCTGCCGAACCCTTCTGCATTCTGGGATATTCCACCATCCGATACGATAGACCCGTTGGCAGGGGGGGGGGGCGTCGCCATCCTTGTCACCGTTCCCTTCGATACCACGAACTTCGGTGTTAGCCCTTCTCCAGGTGTTGAGGTAGTAGCTGTCAGGCTCCAAACACCAGCGATCACTGTCGCAACTGTCTATCTTCCTCCCGATTGTACGCTTTCTTACGACGCGCTAAATAAACTCACTTCCGTGCTCACCCCCTTCGTACTGGGTGGCGAGCTTAACTCGCCACACCGCGCATGGAACAATTACACAAGCACCGCTCCGGCAAAATCCTACACAACCACGTCCTCCGCGCCCCCTACAGACTGATCTCTCCCCAAAATTTCACATTCTTTCCGGGGCCTCCCAAAAGACACCGGGGCCTCCACCTTAGATCTCTTTCTGGTCCATCACAAATCGGCTTTCGAATGTAAATCAATTGATGATGCTGCCACACAACACTTACCAGTACTATTGTCACCCACCGCCGGCGCGAGGCACTCGCCAAGCGCCCAAAAAATAGTGGACTGGAAAGCGTACCACCGACACACCACTAGCCTTCAGCTAAGAGATCGACTGGAAACCAAAGATGAAATTGACTCTACTATTAGAACGTTTGGGTTCTTCTTGCTCGCATGCCAGCGAAAAGCCACCACCTCTCTCGTACCAGTACACGCAAAAACTCTTGTTTCCGACCGGTGTCTCATCTCGTACATTGCCGAATGCCATAGAGCTAGAAAAATGTTTCAGCGTACGGGCACTCATCAGTACTCAATCCTAACCAAACAACTGTTCAAGGAGATCAGCCGTCGAATAACGGAGGCTAGACGCGCCTCCTGAAACGAAAAAATCAAATCTCTCGCTGGATTTCCAAAGCTGACCCCACCTTCTGGGGTACCTACAAAATTTTAACTTCCACCAAAACCGCCTACCCATCTCTGAAAACGGAGGCTAACATACTAACCGCCGACGTCGAAAAAGCCACCGCGTTTGCCTTAAACTTCGCGAAAGTTCACAATTCCATCTCAACACTACAATCACCATTTTCTCAAAGTGTCGAAGAGTACATCGCGCGGCTCTTCCGTTTCGTCCCGGAAAACCCTCGCAGGGACCTAGAAATTGCTCCGGCAGAGATCGCTACCATAGTCAAGTCGCTGAAAAGCAAAAGGGCTCCAGGGCATGACCGCTCAACTTCTCAAAACTGCCAACCGAAAAATCATACTACAGCTCTATTATATCTTCCGGAGCTGCATCTGCCTATCCTACTTTCCCGCCTCCTGGAAGGTGGCAAAAATAGTTCCTATTCCCAAACCCGGAAAATCCAAGGACGAGGTGGAGTGTTACCGCCCCATCAGCCTCTTGTCACTTCTCGGCAAGATTTTCGCTTGCGGGGATTCGTCGACTCGAGGCGGATCCTAATTGACCAACAGTTCGGTTTTCGTCCCGCTCACTCGACAACCCATCAGCTGGTCCGCGTCTCGCAGCTGGTCACCCATGAGGTCAACGTTAACAGACACGTCTGGCATGACTTAGTCTGGCATTACGCCCTTATCTTCAAACTCGCAAACTACGGACTCGACGACACGTTCCTAAAACTCATTCTCTCCTACCTATCCGACAGAAACCTATACGTCTCGTTCAACGGATCCGGCTAGAGCTGGTTCCCCGTAGTTGCTGGTGTGACTCTGGGCTCTATCTTACGCCCGGTTCTTTTTAACCTCTACATAAACGACATCCCGCTACCTCCTTCCTCCGACACAGCGCTCTATGCTGACGATGCAATACTTCTTGCTTCTTTTTGGTCCTTACAGCGCCTCGTTTTCAAACTTCAAAACCATTTAGACCTCGTCGCAAAATTCTTTCAGGACTGAAAAGTTTCCATAAACCCCGTTAAAAACCAGGCCATTGCTTTCTCCAGAAAGCGCGTTTCCCTGCCCGACCTCTCGGTTGGAGGGGTTAATATCACCTGAGCGGATGAGGTTAAGTACCTCGGAGTCGTCTTTGATAGACAACTGTCATGGATTCCAGCGGTGGCTGACCGTATTAAAAAAGTGAGAGCCGCTGCGGGGGCTCTTCACCCGCACATATCCGCGCCTTCACGCCTAAACAAATCGCTCCGGCTAACGCTCTACAAAGTGTGTCTACGTCCCATCCGGACATATGGCGCTCATGTGTGGGCGGCGGCCCCCGCCGCGACCTTCATGAAACTACGATACACACAAAATCGCATCCTAAAGACCATCGCAGGAAGACACGTGCGATATTCCACCGCTAAACTCCTTGAGGAGCTTAATATCGAACCCATCCTACCTTATGCAAAAAACCTCATTAATAGCTATTCAACTTCCGCTTCCTGCCATCTAAACTCACTTATTTCTCAAACCTCCCTCTACCACCGTAACCGCATTCCTTACCGGATCAAAAAATCTTTTCCCCTCTGGCCGCGTTCTCTAAACGCTGCTATCTTAAACTGCCAAACCCAAAATCTCCCTCCACCTCTCGAACCTCTTGATTTTTCCTCCTAGGTCTTCCGCGATCTCGACACTCTCACCTCCCTCGCTGGTGGGAAATACCGTCCTGTGGTGACTTTCCGTCTCGTCCTCCTCGTTTCTTCCTTTTGCTTCGGCAAGTCTTTCACGTGCTGGGGGTTCTTTTGAAAATTTTTCCCCTCATTCACTTCAGATAAATTTTTCTCAACTCCAGCTCGGTAATACCAAATTTCTATCTCCCACGTACCGTCGGTAAGGGGGCCCGCGATCTTGCCTTCAGGAACGGCTTACCTCTGTCCATGGCAAAACACAAAGAAAAAAAAAAAAAAGGCAAAACAGGTAATCCAGGACAGCAAACAGAGAGAACTCTGTATTTGATTTAACTAGACATTTAATCCAGCGAACTCTGTAACCGGCGAATAAACCTTGTACACACAAAATTGCACGCATATGATTCGTGTGTGGTTTGAGAACCAACGCACCCACAATATATTTCATTTACTATGTATTTGATTAAATGTCCACTTACTTTTGTCTACTAAGAAATAGCTGCCATTTTGGTTAATAATATGGTGTATTTACACAAAGATGTAAATACTGATATAAAATATAAAGTTTATAACAGTCATGTTAATTTAATTAAACTTCATGTTTACCTATATCTAGTAACTGTCTACTGATTTTTGTTCCCGACTGTATTTAGTAGGAGCACATGGATATATTTCGTGTATATTTTAAATCAAAATATTTTTTAAATATTTTCACGTTAGCAAAAAGTATTCTTGTAAACTTCTTGAAAAAGAATAATTTCTGAACTTATTTATATGATTTTATTTTTTATTTTTATTTTAATTTACATAATTTTTCTTTATCCTTAGGAAGAGTAGAATTACGGAATCGAAAGTCTTCTATTTTAGTGTTACCCTATATTATACTTTCTCGTTTCTCTCTCTCGTAATTTCTCAGCTTCATTGTATTTCAAGTTGAAGCGGCGGCGCCGTTGTCCGATCGATTATGTAAATCTCGACTGGACATGCTACAGCGGGGCATGGTAACGAGAAAATTCGACTTGACTCGAGCCTGTTCCTGGTCCGTGTCGTGTGTCGCTAACTTGACGCGTCAAAAAAACGTTAAGACATAGTTAATTGTCGCAGGATAACTCTGTATACAACGTGGGCGCGGATGAAAGTTATTAATGCGGCGTACACGCTGAGATTACGATGACGATCGGCCTGTGTTGCTTCATCAGGATCACCGTGACGAAAGAGATATGTTGAGTGGAAGGAAATTTTTGGCGTGAAGTATTATCATGTCACATTTGTGATGTAATGATAAATATAATTGCATCGCAGATGTAGTAACGATGCAGTTGAAGATGTATTCCGCAGGACTTGTTTCCTAATGTTGAACATTATTTCTTGAACGTTCGTACCTGTACGGCCTGTGATCGCTCGTCCGTCATAAAGAAATTAAACTACTTTCTAACTGCCAGAAATCTGGCACGCAGATTTTCAACTTTCACCAAATCACCAGATGCACAACCCTTGGACATGAGGTAACTTAATCTGGAGGACAGCGTCCAACATTCATACCCCACATGCAGACTTCTTCCAAATCCATCACGACATAGTCCACGCCCATCAACACTCTTCTTGAAAATTTCTAACACCCCTACCACAAATATCGCAATCAATAGTACAAAATGCATCGACTTCCAGAAAATAGTAACCAATAAATTGTAACACAACAAGTTTGATGTAGAAACAACACACAGGAAAAACATTAGATATCGTCTAGCTTTCGCGCAGAATATGTACATCACTTAGAACTCATTCGTTTTTCAAATAAAGCACTCTAAACACTTAGAAGACATTTTACTCTAGTGGAATTTGTCGGATATTAATTTATCGAGAGAGTGCGACGAGAGAAAGATGGTTATAAATTGCTGTCGCAACATTATTATATTTAACGCGTTAACTCATTCGCTGTCGGAGAAATTAATAACGTCTTGCCATGGGTGTCAAAAATTTATTTCAAAGAAAATAACGAAATTTGTCAAAATTTAATATCGATCGAAAGAGGAAAAAAGAACGTTACGTGGGAAATGTCAATGCCACAAGGTGTTAAAACAATTATATGTATAAATTAATGTACATACGTATAATAAAGTATTAATCAAATTTTAATTATCCATATGTTTACGTTAAGTTGATCAATTGCTTCATCCAGGGCTTCAAACAGATACTTTTCTTCGAGTAACATTTTCTTTTGTTACGTTTTCAATGGAAGCAGCTACGTTGTTTCCATCGACTCTGCATTGACGGCGCGCGCGCGTATACTCGGAGGTGTGTGAGATGTACAAAGTGTTGCGTGTGTGACTGTGATTGTAAGGTATATGTATATGAGCGGGTTAGTATCTTTGCAGCAAGCGCACGCAACGTGGGGTATGGCTAAATTCAACAATAAATAAAACGTTACATATATCATATGTTATATCATATGTTGTAATACATATACACATATATCGTGCATTTCTTTCAATTCAATTCATATCATACGTGTACGACGTATGAATGCTTGAAGGGAACTGAAATCCGATCTTGCTCGTGTCAATACTCTGACGGACAGAGTAACGTTCTGTTCAGAATCTGAGTTCGAAACTGCCCCCAAGTGTCGAAAATCGTGCCCTTTTATACACCGAAAAACTACGGATTTTGGTGGTGGGGAACGTTAGATTTCCATGGGAATGGAATGCGCTCGCTTATTGTTAGGGTCTTGATCGGTAGCTCTTCTTCAAGGGCCCGTTAAAATTTGCACGTGATGTGCCGACTAATGGTTGCACTGAATTGCAAGTGGACTGTATATTTCTAAGTTGAAACTCCGGATAGTATTTGCGCGTTGCAGCTTTATACAATGTTACGATGTTTCGTGTTTGACGATTCAAATGTATCTCCTGGAGTCTCCGTTGTCCTGGTGACGCGGAGACTCCGCAAAACGACAAAAAAGCTGATTGACCCTTCCGAAATAAATTCCTTGCCAATCAGCTTTGCTCCAGTGCATTTGTACCTCCTTCCAGTTCGCCCTTAGCGCGCTGACTTAGGGAGGGGTACACAATGGCCGGAGAGGGTGTTGGGTGGACGGTTTCCTGGAATCCTGTGGAACCTCCGCGGGGCCTGGACTTCGTCATCCCCAAGTGGCCCACAGCTGAGGACGCAAAGCCACTTTCACTTTAGCCCTTTGGAGATTCCAGGATTTATGACATCCGGGGTCCTAGAGCTGATTGCAGGCAACGCAGTAAACGCTCTTTGTTTACTTCTAACAAAGCCATTACCTGCAACGCGTGACCACTCGACTGGTGCCATAAACCCTGTTACAGGATACGCCTAACACTCATCCCTTGGCTTGGCGACTATCGGGGGGATGCGTGCTAGACTAAACGTTAGGCGCCGTACGTTTCGGGTAGAACGCGTACGTAACAACTCCTACTAATTCATTTTCTAATTTCTCGGTTTAAATACCTTTCTTTTTTTTATACTTTAACATTTCCAATTTCTTCAACAGGCAATAAACTTCTGCGACCCATATTCGCATAATGATAATAATGTTACAAAAAATAATGGGTAGTGTTAGAAAAGTCCAAAAAGAGAAGGCTTGAGTGGGCCATGTGCAGTCTTTTGCTGAGTTTCCCCCTCCTAGGGATGGTTCTGCCTCAAGGCTAAGAAAGGCCATATTGTTAAGTGGGTCCTCTTGACTAGGATTTTTCAGGAAAGACAGAATTCTATCAGGACTCGCGAAGTATAATTCAAAATACAAGCTTTCACTCTTTTTAACCGCCTACGTTTATTTTCTTATTCAACTGCTCACCACCGTTATCCGGATTTTCCATACAGTATAATACTTAACATAAATGTGAAATGTAAAGTTGTTGCGGATATTTCTTGTCTGATCTATTGCAAAGTGACAACTAATTAATACTAAACATTTGAAGCTATTCATGTGGAAACGTCTTATATTTACAAATACAAAGCTTTTTGCAAATATACGTATCGATGTAAACATATGCCATTTACAAATTCGTATTGTAAACGGATCTAACTAATAAGCAAGAATTTTGCTCATAATTCCTTTATTTGACATAATAACACTGTATGTTCTCGTGTATACTCGTGAATCTCTCGTGAAACTCTTTCGTGACTTCTCTTTGTGAATACTTTTGTGAATGCTCTTTATGAATTCTTTTCTCTCTCGGTATGTTCTCGGTTTTATTAATTCAGCGTATGTTTTGATTGGTAGATTGAATGTGTAGAAGGTGATGGAACTTATGTTGATTGATTTTCTAATGTGTTTGGAAGTATTTATCAGGTAGTGTAAAAGTGTGGAAATTGTTGCTAAATTTGTAGTATTACGATCCTAGTGCAGGTGTGAGGGTTCTTGAAACTCTAACAGTCATAAAACAATTTACTGATCGTGCCAGCTAAGGCCTTGCTTTAGCAGAAATTATTTTTATGGCTGAATGGATTCGGTTCGTAGGTACGATCAAATAAATTCAAAAATTTCATTTTGAAAAGAGAAAGTTATTACACGCATTTATGAATTTTGTTATTCTTATTTATTTTGTTAATTTGTTTTATTTCAACACAAGCAAAATTTGAAGAAAGTTATCGTCCGTATTAATGAATACCTCTGTAGAGTATTGTAAGTTAAGTGCAAAGAGTTAATAAACGACATTTTATAGTTCTGAAATACGAAAACTTTTCCTCCGGGAATAGTAATATTTTTATAATTAAAATTGTTGTAAATCTTTATCAATGTTTGGTTCTGTGAAATTCTGAAACTAAAATGTTACGAGTCTCGATTGTTTTGCTCAAAGCTAGTGAAGACTCATCAACAATCTTTAGAATTTCACTTGTACTCTTCGCTAGAAACTCATGACTGTCAGTTTAAATATGTACAACAAGATCATCAAAGGTTATAACACATACGAAATTACTGTCAGTAAAGAAAAGAAAAATAGAATGTTAAAAATGATAATCAAGGGTATCGTCTGCATACTGTCGAAGCGTAATCAACAAAGAGATGAAGCATACGATTTTACTCGGGCCGTGATCTGACGATCCTTTACAATCTTGTTTTGCCGACAAAGGAGGTTGATACGCATCGGACAAGATCATTAATGTCGTTACTCGCTGTCAAATCAAGAGTTTCAAGCTGCTTTCGAGGTGTTGTCGGTCACTGATAAACGTAATTTGATCAAGACAAGCCGGACTGGGCCGATAATGAAAGCTTTCCGCGAGGGAACGTGAACTAAATTTCGTATGTGCGCTGACAGTGTAATTACAGAGCGTTATAGTGAATGAAATGACAATTGGTTTGCACGAGGTGGCACGTTCAGCGGTTGTGCTGGAGCTGTTACGATAAAGACTGTGAGATTGGTGTCCGCGAAAGGTCCAATTTTCTGGAAAAATTGAGATAAATGAGAAAGTTTGAGTAATGTAACAGGTGCCTGCGACTTGGCTGCAATTGAAAGCAGTAGAGGAAAACCATATTTATACGGAGGAAACTTGTCGGAATCAATTGTATGTAGAATTGGATTTTAGGAGTGGATACTGTGAGAAGGGTGTACTAACATATACACTTCCGTTCATAAATTACCGAACACTTGCTTATTTCGACCAAAATGATTATTAGAACATAAATACGCTTTCCTTTCCTGAATTTATTCTGAGGTTATTCTACATTTTGCAGGTTATATATGATTGCGAAATTAAAAATATACCCTTCTTTTAATTTATGGTCGAAGAAAACTGCAAAAAAGAAGTCCCCCCCCCCCCCCCCCACACGCACACACAAAAGGTTCATTTTAGAATTATCCTTTTTTAGGATAATTTTGTAATGCATTTTATGAGTCAGATCATTTTATATTAAACTTGTGACGACAATAAGGCTTACTTCATATTCAGTAAGTAGATTTTAGTAGATTTTAGTAGATATCTGTAAAACGTCAGTATGCAAGTCAGTTTGCAAACGTCAGTAGATTTAAATCGAGTTCGGTAGGTTTTAAGAGATTTCAATAGATATAAGTGGAATATAATAGATTTAATTAGAATTCGGCAGATCTCGATAGATTTTAATAGGTTGTGTAGGTGAATTTGTACTTCTAACGTTCCCCTACGACGCACGCCAGGCCATAAAACAGCACTCGTGGCTCAGTTGACCTCTTGAAGACCAGGTAAGGGAATGTTAGGAGCCAGAGAATTTTACGGAAAGCGGGGCAATACCTCACGGTTATGTAATAAGAGTGAAAAAGGATTTTTAAAAAGGATGCGTACGGCTAGAGAGTGTGAAAACGATCAGAAGTGTCAGCGGCTAGAAAGAATACGGAAGGTACGAGTACCTTACGCCTGATGACACGCCCGAAATATATGTTACCGTTAAATATTTAAATATATGTATCCTGACATATTATCCATTGATTTTATTTAGTAACATCACCGTCATCCCTTACAGTTGTTTTAAATTTCAGCAGACTTTATTAGATTTCAATAGATATCAATAGAATTCTTTAAACAGTAGGTTTCATTACATTTCACATGCAGGTATCTTAATACTTATGAACGAGAGTGTAAGTTATAGAAAGGCTCGAATCACCTTTGTTAAAAATCTCTGTTTCTCTTCGAAAATTTGTTTTCTTTTTTAGGCATGCACAGACCATAATAAGTGCCGATGAGTGTCCCGAAGATTGCGCGTATATTTAACTTTGCCTAAGCTACAAGGTATACTTGATATATTTTTACGAAGGAATCGTAACAAGAATTTATACAATTCGCAATAAATTTTATTTGTTGTCGATTTCTGTTACATTTATAAAAATTACCCGAGTATATTTTTCATCAAATGTTAGATCTACGAATATTTTTATTTTATTAAGTAAATTGGTTATTTTATTTATAATACACAATGTCAGTTCTATTAAAATAATTATTGCATTTTCATCAATTAATCGGTTATTTTTTATATTATTTATATTATTTTCTGATTTGTTTTTCTTTATTCATTTATTTAAATGTGGCGGCTGTCGTGTTTTGGCGGAGGATAGAAGGTGGAGGAATGACAGAGAGGATCGGCGGAAAAGGAAAGGTTGTGTTTCGTCTTGGGGCCTCCTAGTGGACTCGTCAGTAAGGCATCCTAGGAGACCCGTGCCTTAGACACGGGAGACTGAGGGAGTCAGGTTAGAAGGTGTATAATATACTAACAGGACCTCTCGGGAGAGCTAGAGAGAATGGTCATGTGTCGTCCGTCCTTCTAGCGATGATGGACAGAAGGGCCGCCACATAAATATTAATTTTTCATTTTTAACTTATGTTTTAAATAAATTGGATATTATAACTTTAACTTAATTTAATCTTCATTATCCTCTCTTATATAAATAATATTGACATGAATTTTTAATTACTGTTTCTTACATACATGTATAATAATATATATAATAATATATTTTATATATGACAAGTCAACATGTATAATATCTAAGTCAACAAAGGTTTTCCATTATAAAGCTGATTAATAATATTCACCATTAAATAAATATATGAATATATCTAATTTGTAATTAGAAAGAAAGGAAAAGGAAGTGAGTCATAATTATAATTAAAGTCAGTAAAAGAAAAGAAAGAGCAAGTGAACGGAAAAAAAGACAAAAATACGCATATACGTATACCGTGTATATCTGAAAGAGAAATTGATTTCTTACTACACTTTGTTCGAATAACTTTTTTCAAGTGTAAAATCGGCGTTGGCTCATTAAACATGATGATCGTATAAAATGAAATTTGTGATCGGTATATCTTCGCTGGCGGTCACTTTGTATACACGATTTAGGCAAACGATAAGAAGATTATCTGAGGATATCACGTTGTCATTCAGTGAAATTAACCACGGCGTTTCATGAACCTTTCGCCATGTAATAGCGCAACATGCGCGTATCCCCGCTATGCGATGGAAACCGCACACGTGCGCGAGTATGCACAAATACTTATCTGTCGTTGACAGATACTTGTTATCTCCCGTTTATTTTACACGTTACGAGTGGTAACCGATATTTTGTTTGCAAATAGATATTGTTGAATATTTTGTTCTTTTATCGCACGTTTCTATCATTTGCATGTTAATTTATACGTTTTAAAGATGGCAAGAGATGTAAGTTAGGCTTCTATAGGACGAATATTTGTCCCGCCTTTATTCATAAGATAAACATTTATTCGTAAGGATTTACATAAAAGAATATTTTTATATAATGTAGTATTTAAATACCAGATGATTTCTCACTTGTCATTTATAAAATTAAAATTGAATAATAATTAGAATACTTTCCTTCCAGTTTCAAATACTTTTTTTTTATACATAATTATACTAAATAATTATCCTAACTAATATGTAATTACATCAAATCATATACCAAAACTAACCTAACGAGAAAAACCTTTATTTCATTCCCGTGTGAAGTTTCTATTTGTAACAATGTTTAATTATAATAAACGATTATGTGCCACAGTTTTCTATAAAAATGGAAGGATTATGCGAACTAAAATGGGTAAGGTCGTTTTCATGATTCTCATGTGCATGTTTTAAAATAACATATTTCACCTTTATCTCGATAATTATTCAATAATGATTAAATTTTCTCTTAAACGGTTTAATAACTTCATGATTGCATTATGAATCAATTAACTTGATCTTATGCCTACCAACTGACTACAAGAGTGAGTTTTTTCACTTTCCCCTTTTCTTATAACGTAGAAAATAATTACATACATACATGGAATACCGCTGCTCGCCGTAGATGAAAAATCACATTGAGCAAAGAATTGCAAAATATCATACGTGCAAGCTGTTTTCTTTGGGTTGATTATTTGTCTACTAAAGGAGATTGCCAAAGGAGATTGAACCAAATGAAAGAAAAAGAAGTATCAGAAATAAACAATAAATTAATAGTTAGCTATCCTTGTATATTTTCTTTTTCTATATTTCCGTTTGTGATAAAAATACGCACAATCCCCTAATCTATTGAAAGATATTTCACCATATTATTATATATATTACTATTACTATACCAGAATTTTACCACAACAAATTTCGAAATTTCATATTGAAAAAAAAAAATATACTAAAATTGGTTTGCGATAATAATTCCGCAAGAACGAATAAATTCGTTTACTTGTGTACAGTGAAGAACATAATTGTACCAATAACCACAGGTTTTGTATAAATTGTTTTGTATTGATGTTAAAGTTAAGATATACAGGATCGGGACCCTAAACATACTACGAAAAGTGTACAAAATTGGCACAGAACACAAAAATTTTCTGTACTGGTACGACTCGTACGAAATTCTGATTTCAGTCCTATTTTGAATTTGTGGACATATTTAAAATGATAGGTACAAATCTCCTATGAAACCGCATCATCGTTGATACTTAAATTACAGAAGAGAATTCAAGAAAAATGGAATGAGATTCATCTCGATTATTGTCGAAATTTAATATAGCAGCCTCAGGAAGTTAAAGGATTATAGACTCAATATAAATAAATTATTAAAACTAAAAAGTGTTATTGTTAAAAATATGGCGTAAAACTGTATCTGAATATTTCTTGTTACAGGAAAGTAAAAAAGTATTTACAACTTTAAAAAATTGTTTAGGTTACCTTAAATTATGTGCAATGTTTCTGTTATGTTCGCTATTTTTTGTATACCTTAACGTTAATGTCAATAAGAAATCATTTATACGAAACCTGTAGTTACCGGTACAGTTATGCTCTTCACTGTATATCGATCATCAACGTACAGTCCCGTCCATAAATCTTCGGACACTTGCACATTTTGAGCAAAATGATTATTAACATATAAATACAATTTTCTGTTATGAGTTTATTATATATTTTGTTATATTTATTTATTTTACGGTTATATCTGAATGTGAAGTTAAAAATATACATGTATAACGTGAATAAATGTTAAGAGAGAAGTATTTATTAAATACAGCTCCAATTATTATATATACCACGTTATTCTGCATACACATTTGGTTTGCTGCGATAATTCACAATTAGCTGAAAGATCTGTAGCATCATTAAGTGTTGATAAAAAATTTGAGAAGGGTTTTTCACTAAAGCGTGATGCTGAAAACCTGTATCATTTGATTTTCCTAATTTTTAATTCGACAGGTCCTATGATTCTAATGAATACTTCTAGAAAAAAATGATTTATCAAAAAATGTTCAAATACTGGTTACTATTGCCAAAGAAAAGTATACTGTTCGAGAAATTGCGGTAAAAATAAAAATTTCGAAGTGCATATCCTAATTTTATTAAGTGTCCGGTGACTTATGGACAGGAGTGTATATACACGTGTGTTTCAAGCAAAAGTTAACTGCACGTGATAAATTACAGAGCGCAGTATTGGCGAGGCAAATACGCGATCGAGCAAATAGCAACGAAGCAATGCGTGTGTTTCGATGCACGTGTGTGGCGAAGCGATTAAATGGAAAGTAGCGAGACGATCTGCAGCCCGGGTATAATGATCTTCGTTAACTATCGTGGCTATTCGCCTCTTCTTCTCAGCCGGGCCGCCGATCGTCGAGGAAACATAGGAATGACTGGCAAGACCGGTGCGACCGTAATTTCCAACTTTCCATTTTCCCAGCAAGCTCGCCTTTTCCGGGCAAAATCTTTCTTTCCGGCAGCCGAGGCCGATCCATCGACGTCGAAGTATTAACGAGGGAAAATTTATCACGTGGCCTTACGTGACCGTGCTCCCACCAAATAAGTACTTCCTTCTTCTGCCTTTGAACACCGTGTATTCTGCGAATCTTTTGCGAATCAATCGTCCTTGATACGTTTTGCGCTATTTTGTGAAATATTGGGGATCGGTTATATGGATGAATGGAGAAGCGATTGAATAATGTGAGATTTCTTATGTAGATTGTAGATATTAATTTCTTACCTTGCGATTTACTTTTAAGGACAGCGTATCTGCTCGGATCTTGGATTTAATTTTATTGCAACTGTATGCGTGCAATAATTGTTACAATTGAGTGATTTCTAAATTAAATAAATCAATGAGGATTACTTTAAAAGGAACCACATTACTATTTATTGAAATAAATAAACATTCGGAGAATTTTTCGATGAAACCTCAATATTGATGTGGCATCCTTTAAAATAATCCCCATCGATTTATTTAATTTAAAAATAACTCAATTATATACTACTGTTAACTTACTTATAAATGTGGATATATTTGTGTGTTATTTCCTTAATAAAAGTTAGCAAAAATTGATGTATACTTATAGCAACAGTTTTTGTAATTTTGCTCGTGATATTCGAAATCCGTTCTAATTGACGAGTTTCGTACATCTAGTTTTAACCTACGAAATTGTTTTTTTTACATTTTATAACTTGAAACCAAAAATATATCGAACGTATGTCCATGTGACATTTTTTACTCGTTTTAATATACAGTTTACTCTCTGTATAATTAGATCACTGCTTAAATTTTTTTTATATTGTATCATTTCAAAATCGTATTTTTCTTAAATTTATGTATATGAGATAAAATTAAGGTACATAGGATATATATATGTTCACGTGAAATTCTTTACTTGTTTTAGTATGTAGATTTACTCCCTGAAGTATTGATATGCATTTACGAAACACCCTGTATATGATGGGAATTACTTTGAAGGGGACTACATTAATATTATTGAACAAATAAATGTTTATTGCAATAAATTAAAATTCCAGGAACTTTTTCATCAAATCTCTTGTATACATACAGTCGTGAACAAAATTAAGTGGACACGTTTAATGATGAATAAAACGTCAGTGTAACATAACAAATAATTGTAATATATTAATACTTTATTGAATATTTAAATTAACAAAGAGCAATTTAACGAAACAAATAACAATATCAATTGCAGCAACTACATTAAATAAAATTGTAAGTGGACAAAATTAAGTAGACACTTTATAAATATTTACAAAATCTGCAACTAGTATTTTGTATTGTAGCCTCTTGCTTTAATTACTGCTTCTAATTGTCGTGGCATACTTTTCACAAGTTTCTCGATATAAGTGTTGATCAAATTGTTGAAATTTTAATTGAAGTTCAGGTAAGAAAACTATTTCACTACGACGTAATCCAACAAGCTCCATAAATTTTCGATGGGATTAAAATCTGTACTTTGTGGGGAGTATTCTAGAACTTCTATCCCACAGTCTTGTAAAAAATTTTTAGTTTTCTTTGCAGTATGCTTAGGATCATTATTCTGTTGTAGCATCGATTCCTCATCGAGATTTATTTTTAGAGTTGACTCCTCCATATTTTCATTTCAAATGTCAACATATTGATCTGCAGTCATTATTCCATGTATGGGTACTAAGTTTCCAACACCATATCAAGAAAAACAACCCCATGTTTAACAGTGGGTAATACATCCTGTTTTTTCAGAGCTTCATTTGGCTTCCTTCACGCGTGTGTTCTCTTTCTTTTTATTTAACAGCTCAAATTTGCACTCGTCACTCCATATAATCCTTTTCTAAAATGATAATGCCTTGTTAACATACTTTTTTGCAAAAGCTAATCGTTTCCTTTTATGCACTTATTAATGTGTGGCTCACGTATAGCTAAACAATTCTTTAAACCCACTTCTTTTAATCTTCGTCTTACAGTTCTTGAAGAGACATTTAATTTTAGAGTTTAAACAATATTTCGCGATGATATCGATAGGTTATGTTGAGTTTCTCTCACAATTGGTCTGTTATCATGTGCATTTGCACAATGTTTTGCTCTCGACCGATTGAATTTTCGACTGTATTACACTGTAAATATTTTTTATAATTTTTATGCTCTACATTTTTTGGAACTTTATATTTTTCAGCTATTTTGTCATAACTCAGTTCATGTTTGTAATTTGAAACAACTAAGTTTCGCATATGAACGGAAAAGTCTTCTTTTTTCTTAGATATGTCCATTTAACATTTATAATTTTGCTTATACGAAAGTTCAATGCCCACTAAAGATGTAGTGACATTGCACATTGAGAAAGATCAATGACTGTTTACATTTTTCTCTGCTGGTATAGAATTTTGTTTCTGTCCACTTAATTTTGTATAATATATATGCAGGGTGTCCCGTTTAACTCTTTGAGGCACGGCGGGATTAAAGTGTCCCACCTTTTTGATGTATTTCACGGCACGGTGGGACAAAAATGTCCCACCTCGAAATCTTGCCGTAGCTGCATGTGCATAGGTTTATATTTCGCCCTATTTATGTAAAGCAGTTGTTAATGTCTTCAAACAATCACTATTTCACTATCACTAATCACTATTTTGTTATGTTTTTACATGATGTTATACATTTATTAATAAAAATATACCAATTTTGTTTCATTTAAAACCCGAAAAAATTCCTGTGCAACATGGGTCTATATTTGATCTGAAATCCCGTGCCTCAAAGAGTTAAGTGAGTACAGCAGTATATCTCGGAAGGAGTTGTAGTTATTAAGAATGTGTTCGTACAAAAGTTGTTTGGTAGGATGGGCTACATCATGTAATAATAATTGTTTTCTTGTGGGTGGAGTAGTAGAGGAGATCTGAAGTTCAATCTAATTTTCTTGAATGGAATGCCATATTTTTTTCTTCAGAACGTAACAGCAAGCACTAATTGTAAGCCAAATCCAAAGAGGTGCTATAGTAAATCGTAAGCTTACCTTGTGATCAAAAAGTACCCGGAATTTGTCAATAAAACGAAAACGGTTCAATTATTCATTGATGTTTATTTTATTCCCTTCAAAGTAATCTCCATCGCAAGCAATATACATATTCTAACGCTTCTTCCAATCTTCTAAACATTTTTCATAGGCCGATTTTGGAATCGCCTTCAGTTCCTTCTGTGAATTCTCCTTTATCACCTCAATCGTCTGAAAACGCTTTCCGCGAAGTGGTACCTTGAGTCGTGCGAACAGGAAAAAGTCATACGGGGCCATGTCAGATGAATACGGAACTTGCGGAATGGTATTAACGTTGTTTTTGGTCAAATAGTCGCGTACAAGATGAGATGTGTGAGCTGGTGCATTGTGGTGGTGAAGAAACAACGAGTTGTTTCTCCACAATTCCGGCCTCTTGCGACGAACAATCTTCCTCAAACGCTTCAGTACGCTCACATAATACTCCTTATTTACTGTTAGGCCTGGCGGAAGGAATTCGGAGTACAATTTTTTTAACTTTTTCGATGTTTTCGTCAGTCACAGAGGTAGATGGACGACCGGAACGAGGCAAATCATTAACCACAGTTCGGCCCTCTTTTAACTTTTTGTACTACTCGTATGCTTGTGTTTTCGACATTGTCGAGTCTCTGTAGGCTACCGTTAACATTTTTAACGCTTCCGCACATGATGTTTTGTTAGAAACACAAAATGTCAGGAAGACTCTTTGCTCAACTAAATTCGACATACAGAAATTCGCAGAGTACACCAAACAATGACTTGTTTACAAGGCTATTACGCACAAACTATCTGACAGATTGAGCTTAAAAGTGACATGTAAACAACTGATAGATGTACCAACTTAGAAAAAAACATTATTTTGACAATATTTCAAGCGCGGTTCGTTTAAATGAGAAATTCCGGGTACTTTTTAATCACAAGGTATGTTTACGTTCTGCATCGGCTGACGGCAGACAGCTAGCAATCGCTGCCGAGCAGCGTCGAATCTTGATACCTGTATTTGATATCTGTGTATATATATATTGTGTACAGATATCAAATATCAAAAATTACAGATATCGAAAATATATATTTAGTATATAAAATTATAAAAATGGATCTGTAAACATGTTTTACGTTGAACATTTCAAATTTATTTATAACATAATAAATGAAAGCGGAGGTTCTTCAAAATTTATTTACACAGGTATGAAAGCTATTTTATTTTTGTTAACGTGGATTTATGGAGAAATGATCCAAAAAAGAAAAAGAAATGAAAAGGGATAATTCAATTATAAAGACAGAAACATTATTTTTCATATTATGAAAATTATTGTTGGTGTAATTAATAAAATAATCATATTTTATTTTCAAATTGCATAATATTTCACAATATGTACTCTGTTTACATAAGTTAATAGAAATGATTTCCGAATATGGTAATTAAACACTTAGTTAAACGTAAAAATATATGTTACATTATATTTTATTTATAAGAAAAGCTATAAATATATTTATGCATTTATAACTGTACATAAGTTATTCAGAAGTCAAAATGATTAACTTCACTTTTACAATGTTTTCGAATTTTAGTACCGAAACGCATAATTATGCTTAACTTTTTACGAGTAATATAAATTTAGTAAACTTGGTTTCATAGAATTAGTCACTTCAGTTTCTAAGTGTCATATGGCGGGCCTAGCTCAATGAAGTTAAAGTCACAAAGAAATCATGCGTGTGAAATAGGATTTAATAAAAATTGTCACGGATATTTTTCAAAATAAAAATGAAATATTAAGGTGATTGATTATGTAGTTGTAATTTTATTAAGCAACATTTACACTTAATTAATAAAAAATTAAGCATCTAGTCACTGCATGTCAGTTCAAAGACACCACCACTGATTCTTCGAAAAATGTATGTAGCCGCGATATAAATTGCATCACACCTATCGAATGAATGCTAGAAAATAATTTCTACAGAATTTTCTTCAAAGAATTAACATGTTTTATTCGATGTAGGTGAAAACTTTTTCTAAAGTGAAAATGTAAGTAAAAATTTGTCTGAATGAAAAACGTGATTCAAATATGCTCGAAAGCAAGTAACCTTGTGGATTTGTCACTGTGTTCATATACATCACATCGCTGTGTTGAAATGCACATCAGTAATTAGATTTTCAAGATAATCTTGTGATCTGTTCTTTAAGACACTTGTGTTGCGGTTAATTAAGAAACTTTCTTCGGAAGATTTCAATTTAAAAGTCACGAGGTGTTCACGATTAAGAGTTTTTAAATCTATCAGCTGTTAATGATATACACCTGATAAATTATCATATACAGAAGCTTGATCTAATCCGTTATATTGAAAGTACTCGAAGATAAAAAGAGAAATAGGAGAAATTCTACTTTTGATAACAAAATAGTGCTTTTAGAAACGTTATATCGATCTTGTCATGTGCATGTCTTTATCTGCAGAAATGAAAAGCATATCAACTTTATACAGCTTGTATTATCAATTATCTTCATCATGGGATTACTAATTTTTATATAAATTCATATTGTTGAGAATACAGTAAAAAAAGTAGAACTTTGATGGATAATTATTTTACCGTAATTAAAATTAAAAGTTAAAAAAATAAAAAGATTGAAAGTGAAAGTTAAAGTGAAAGTCAAAAATTATTTCACATAAAAAGCATTGTAATTTGGATACATTATATGTTTCTGCATACTACATGCATTTTGTGTAACTCTGTACCTTTAAATTTATCTGTATTATTTTATTTGAGAAGTTCGCAGTCTTATGATGAATTTTGAAAATTTACAAACTATATATTAAATTATGACTAAAATACAATTTCCATTCTATAATTTACATAAAAAAATACATATACGGTTAAAACTTGCAATTTTAATTTTTATATTTGGGATATGATTGAAATCCTCGGTCATAAAGACAGTTAACTTTTCGAGTTCTTCAAGTAGAAGAAAATAAACATAGCGTAGAAAAAAACACGTTGAATTGCACGTTATGGTAATTTTTACAGAAAAATTTTACTGAAGTTTAAGCAGCTTTAAATGGTACGTATGTACAATTGCTTAATCATCAACATTTTTCTTATTATGAAACTTTTCATATTTAAATATAATTATTTCGAGCATCGATAGAATCGTCTATGTAAAAACTCGATTCATGAATTTATGAAAAGAGTTCTTTCATCAACTTTGTTACATCATTGATTTCGTTACAGGTAGAAGTCGACACATTAAATTATTACATAAAACGACGAACTGACTGCAGCATTTGATTTTTCATCATTTAATTTCATTACAATCGTTTAAAAGAGGCACGTTAATACCGTCATTTAGAATTTTCAAATGGGCATAATTATTTTCCACGAAACATGTTTAAACTATCAATGAAAAATATTTAATAGCACTTACAAGGGAAGATCGGTCACTCTGGTACACTTCTTTACATCTTTTGTCGCTTACGATTGCTAAGAATTTACATAAAAGGGGTGACAAACCTCAAATAAAAGGATTGATTTCTCCGTTAAAATGAAAAACGGGCACGAATGAATTACAGCTAAATTCGTAAGTCTAATGAATACTTATGCAAGGTTTTAGAAAAATTAGTAAAGAAACTATCGATCACCGGCCTTCCCTTGTTAGCTATTTTTGTATCCAGAAGTAACACGAAGTTAATAATTGTTTAACCTCTTAGCTATGGCTGGATATTCCGCAAAGCTGACTACGTATAAATAATACAGCATTCTGATTTTTATCTCGTGGTGCATTCCACTGTGCAATTATATTAAAATAGAGTTATAAATAAATAAACTATAAATTTCTTATAGATTTTCATTTAAAGCGTTTGAAGCAAGCATAACAAAATAATTATAAACACATATATTTAATAATTAATAATACGATTGTGTATGATATAATGAATCATTCAAATGCGGCAACTAAATGTTAACACTGTATAATGTTTACACATCGTGCTTTTTCAAATGATATAAGCCGCTCTGTTTTAGTAGAAGACAGTACAATTTTAACTGTGGACAGATATATATTGTAGTAATGCATTTAGATTATTTAAACTTATAAAAATAGGCGTTCTCTGAAAAATAACCATTGTAAAATTCGTGATCTTTTTATAAAAAATATCAAATAATCGGCCAAAGATTTGTGCACAAATTTGAAAAAAATTGGTTGTGTTATTGATAAACCAAAGAGTGGAAGATCGAAAATGTATGCACAAATGAAAACATTGCTGCTGTAAGTGAAAGTGATAAAAATGAACTGACAATGTCAATTTCACGTCTTTTGCAAGGATTGGGTATATCCTATGGGTCTGAAAATTTTGCATAAAGTATTTGCACTCATACAAAATTTAAGTAACACAGAAATCCAAAGAAATAGATTATTTACAACGTTCTAATTTTGCTAGTTGGATTATTGAACAATGAACAACAGAGTTATTGTTTCCAAGTAAAATTTTGTTTAGCGATAAAGTTTATTTCGCAATGAATGGATTCGTTAATAAGTAAAATTGTCGTATCTGAAATAATGAAAATCCCTGTGTTATTTAGGAAAAATTTCTTCGCCAACAAAAAGTCACTATTTAATGTAAATTTTGGGTAAATGGAATCATTGAACGATTTTTCTTCAAAGATGATGTTGAAAATGTTATCGTGAATGTTCAGCGATACCAATCAATGTTGAGTGACTTTTTATGGTCAGAATTGAATCATATCGATATGTCTAATATCTATTTCCAGCAAGACGGTGCTATGTGTCACACAATTTGAGAACATATTCAGTTTTTGCTATCGAAAGTTCGTCAAGGTGTAATTTTATTTAGCCAAAATTATAACAGCAGCACGTTTTACTCTCAATAAGACCTTTCCAGAACTCATCGTTATAATCGCGGAGTAATCATGAAGCTGTTTTAATTGATATCAATCTGCATTATGATTAATATGAAAATAGTTCAGATTATTTAATAATAAACAAAAAATATAATTATCAAGGATAATTTATAATATCATATGTATACGTGTAATTAATATTGAATAAAAAGTGTTAATATTTATAATATATAATGAATCTGTTCCTCGCCTGATTCACATCTTTTAAATGTAACGTAATTTTACATTTTTTCATTCCTACTTTATTTGAATACATTAAATCAAATAATGCCTGTTTGATGAAAGTGTATCATAAAGATATAGTTCTTTTTTTAATAAAATGTTTACGAAAACGATATTTGAATAGACTAAACTTGAAACTGGTGTAGAATCGACTACGTAAGTGTCCGGATACTTATGAACGCGGGTGTATGTCTGTTTCGATTTACGTCAAGTATTTTGGAAGCAATTAGTACGATAAGTGCGGGATATTGTCTCGTACGACTATATGGTTGCAATCGTACGATCTCGTGGCAAGTTTCGCATGTAATCCGCTTGCGTCGCATGTATCGACTTCGCAAAGTCACGGAATCGCGAACGAGCATACGTCAAATACGCGTGGAGAAGACCGAAGAGCAGCCATGCTCGAAAGCGGTACGTCTTCTCTCGATTTATAAAACAATCGTGTTGGAGTTGATACATATATATCGGGAGTAGTGGTGAGGGTGCTCGTTCAACGACCGACAGGAACGTGAAACGCGAGGGAGTGATCATATTGAAAATATCGACTGATGCGAATTACGAACAACACTAAAGAGGAAGAAGGAAAGAGCGCGAAAGGTGTGGGTCAACGTAGCGGGGAAATGAAACCGATAAGGCAATTCGAGGCTAACCTTCGCAGTGGAGAAAGAGAAAAGTGAATTGGGGCAAAGGTCTCTGACATCGAGGCTGGCCGTGGGAGAGGAATAGGCCAGTAAAGTGGCACGACCGGGCTGTTAGAGGGGAGAGAGGTAACTGTTAAGATCGAAAGTGCTTTTACGTGAAGACACCTGTTGGACAGATCCTCGTCTGACTGATCCGCTTGCTCGTGATTCCGCTTATACAGATTATACAATGACTCTTATTAATATTCTAACACTATTTAAAACAGAATAACTTTTTTTTTAAATTGGACCAAACGAATTGTATTCCTTTTTTCCTGAAAAGTTAGAAGGATTAGTTTACTAAATGACGCGCGAACAATTTTTTTAGAAAATTGCAAATTGGCTCGGAATTGCGGGTTTTTATGTGATAATTTCGTTGAAATCGATTAACGTTTTGACGACCTACAAACTGTTAAAAATGACTAAACTCAAAGACTTCCAACTTACAATTACAATAAATTTAAATATTCTTAACATATTTCAATATCTGTCATTTGTTTTTGCATCAATCGATTTTAATGAAATTATTATATTTCCGTGTTGATTAAATTATTATATATAAGAAAAGAAAAGCTCAAATTATTCGGTCCAATTTAAAAAAAAGTTATTTTGTTCTAAAGGATGTCTGAATATTAACACGTTAAGTGTCACACTGATCCTTGCAAACCGACGCTAGACTTTTCGTTTAGGTGACGTTGGTTCTCAAAGAATGAACAGCTTCAAAGTTAGAAAATAATTCCTTATCATTCATTAATGAGTTTCATTAAAACAATTTAAATATAGATACGACTTTCCTCTACAGGTGTTATAAAGTTACCACTTTCTTCGTTAAATTTATTGTAACATTCTTTGAAAAATTTTCGAAACTGAACCGTTGAACAAAAAGTGGACCGAAATCGGTGTAGTATTTAACGTGTTAATGAGAGTCACTGTACATACACAGTCTGTCTGAGAAATAACGGGATTGCCGATATAATAATTCAAACACTGAACAGATTTATAAATATCGTTCAATCTTATACAAATTATATTCCTTCGGCATCGATACAACATTAGACACGATCAACCAATGAACGAATAGATTTCTGGAGATAATACTTTAAGGTATCACCTTGAGCACACTTGCCCCTTTTCAAAAGAAACCAGTTTCTTGCATGATAATGTATCTGCTTGTGGTACTGCGGTCGAGCATGAATTCTTCATCAAAAAATAAATACCAATGTTTGTTCATTCGCTATATTCATCTGATTTGGCTCCCTGTGATTATTTTTTATTTTCAAGACTCGCTACAATCATTATTTCAACCATACATGCAGACGTGATAAGAATACTCAAGAAAGATTCCCCAAAACGGATCTTTGGAAATTTGTTTATTCGTTGATTTGATCATACCAAGCGTTGTATTGATGCTGAAGGAACATATTTGGAATAAAATGAACGATTTTCACAAGTATAATCTATGTTTGAATTATTAGATGTAGAAATAAATTCTTTCCGACTTTTTTTTAGGCAATCTCTGAAATTCAGGTGTCCTTAATTTCAGAAACCGGTCTGTAATTCTAAATTGAACGAGTCTCACCTTTCAAGAAAAGGATATTCCTTAGAGGTATACTCATGAAAAAAATCATTAAACAAAAGTATGCCACACTTACCATTTATTTAAAAAAAGGATTATTGTCAATACTTTTATTAACTCTTTTCATTAAAATTATATTCTCAAGACTTCTTTTTTTATACATTTGTCAGTATTTACGTTTTTGCAAGATTATATAGTAAAATTAAATTAATATATAGAAAAGTTCAAGGTATTAACTTTCAAAAGGTTGTTAAAAAAAGGCAAAATTGAAAGAGTTTGAAAACTTCAATAGTGTAGATTATTAATAAATAAAATAAAGAAAACTTATTTAAACGAATATTTGATCGTTGCATTATTTTTACTTATTATTATTACGTGTATTTTATACAAAGTTTCAATTAGAAAATAAATTACATAATTTAAACTTGAAATTAGAAATAAATAATATAATTTAGTATTTTTTATAGTTTACACAAGACGTAAAATTAAAAATAAAGTATATAGTTTAGTATTATATAATTATTATATATTTTTAATATATAGTAACGTGCGAAAGTTATGTATTCGCAAATATGTCAAGCATATCAATTTTTTTCGTGATATTGGAAAATCTCCCCGATCGGTCAACAATATAAGTTAATCGTATTTTTACCATGAGCGTTTTAACTAATACTTCTGTTTAAATGACGTCTATTATCGTGTCAAGTACATCACGAATAGAGTCGAAGGCGATAGATATCTACTTTGAGTAGATAACACCGTGAAAGCATTATTTAATGTAGATTATCGCGAACATAGACACTCACTTAATGTGTTCATTAGGCGATATCAATTTAGGCATGCTATTCAAACAGTTGTTCAGTCAGTACTATTTTTACATCAGTAAATTCGTTGGATGCTTGATAAATCATAAATATGCAGACACGTCTCGAAGAACAGGTTTCATCTTTTCTCTGACACAGATCAGATTAACATTTGTAGATTTAATTTAACGACGAACATTGAACGATCTTCTCATCGATGTTATTATCAAATTTTCATTGATGGTACTGTTATAATATTCATATAGAGTATCACTTGAGCCTTCAGAACTGCATTCTTTATTTTATATTTCTTTGAGAAATATTAATTATAATTCCAGTGAATGGATATACTTTAACTGTAGTTTTACGGGATTTAACGAGCAAAAGTACAGAAACTACCGCTATAATCTCTCAGCAATTTTTTCTGACTTTTATTAACATATTAGTCTCGAATATTTTCATATATCTGTCTTAAAATAAATTCATAAAACGCTCTAAGTGGTTCAGTTCCTCTTCGTAGATGTTATAACAAATGTTTCACAAATTCAAACAATTGTAAAAATTTGCAACTTCTTGTTTTTTTATCGTGATTAGTTGATATTGAAATTACAAAATTTAATCCATAGTAAAAAATTAAATTCCATATTTTCCTGCTGAATACTACATATTCAAGCTGGGTTGGAGTGAATCTTTGGTACATCGAATGATGATCGAAACGATCAAAGAAGAAATATTAACTTTGATAGTACATTAGTACGACAGGAATGCTAAATTTTGATTCCTTTTTATTAAAAAACGTTGAAAACCCTTGATAATTTCACGTTAAAAAGTGTAAATTATGATGCAAAAGGATACTTTACCACTTTTCTCAAAGTCTTTTTTGAAAAATATTAATTAGTTGAGAAGTTACAGCAATTTTTCCTAATATAATGCAATTGAAATAAAAAATGTGAAATTTCTCCGTACCCGTGTTAAACGTGGCTCCAAACGCCTCAAATCTAATGTGTTAATAGAATGATAAACGAGAATATATCCAAATTTATAAGTAAGTTAATAGTGTAGAATTAAGCTCTTTCTGAATTAAATAAATCGACTTTTCAGAGAAAAATTCGGATTTCTGTTCACTCGTCAATTTGATAAGTGTTCGTAAAAATAGGTACAGTAACTCAAGAAAGTGTTTAAACACATACACTCCATTGAATACGTACACGCTCGTCCAGAAGTTACCGGACACTTAAAGGGTCAACATTCATGTAACGCCCCGAAAATGAGGCGATTTTGTGAATTTTTTCTTAAAAAAACATAGAATATATTATTTTGTAATTTTTAGAGTATTTTATTGAACATCTAAAACAGTAGAAAATATTTGTTTGCTATAAAATAATTCGATTATTATAAACTAGAGATATTTCGCAGCGGCCTTGGAGTTGTAGCCAATCGGCGTGCAGTCTAGCTTCCGTTAAACTCGCCTAAAATAAAAAGTTCATAAAGTTATGCATAGTTTATAAAATTATGCTATTAATGAATCTAACTTTGTAAATAAACATGCAAAATTGTAGATATGATGAGACTTTCAAGAAAAGGTTATGATTTTAGAAAAATTAAGATTAGGATTAGCTTTTACCGCAATTTTTCGAACAGTATATTCTTCTTTTGTAACAGTAACTAATATTTGAACGGTTTTTTAAATAGATTATTCTTTCCTAAAAGTATTCGTCGTCATCATAGGAACTGTTGAGCTGAAAATGAAGAAGATCGAACGATGCAGTTTTAGAGAAAATATTAAAGGCTTAACGATGTTACACATATGTTCTTCAGATAACTTTGAATAACTTGGTATAAAATTGGAGCTGTATTAAATGAATATTTCTTTTTCTTAATATTTATTCAAGTTATACATGTATATGTTTAATTTTCCAATCAAATGTAACCGTAAAATAAAATAACAGAAATTGTTATAGATTAATACAACAAAAATACACAATTAAACTAGAAACAGAAAATTGTATTTACGTTTCAATAATCATTCTGCTAACAGTGTGCAAGTGTCCGATGGTTTATGAAAGGGAGTGTACATTTTAGCAAAATAATTATTAGAACATAAATACAATTTGACATAACTGATGTACGAAGACTAGTTGAATTTCAGTCGAACCGGTTTTTCGAAACGAGCAGCAACAACGTGGCAAACGATGGTCCAGTAAAAACTACGATAGTCCGAATAGAATGATAAAAATAACTGGTGTGAATTATCGTCGATAGATACGCGAAACGCATACACACATCGAAGGCGAACGAGATGATGTCCTTGATGAGCGATGAATCCGAAGAAGTGGAAGAACATGAATTCTTTTTTTTTCTTTCTATCTCTCTATCTCTGTCGATAATAGATTAGCACAAATTAAAAAAAGAAAGAGGAAATACTAAGACTGTTGTCGCGTTAAAAAATTATACGATAGCTGAAATATACGTTCGTTCAGTTCCAAGTAACGCAAGCGTTTTACGGTAGAATATAATTACGTTCAAATTGGAATGAAATTTATGAATTGAGAATTATGACCGGTTGATGGCTGTACGCGTGAAACAAATGAACGAAAGCGGAAATAAGGAAAATACAGATATAAAATACGCATTTTAAATGCTGTCAAATTTCGTATTGAAGATTGTTGCAGTTTAGAAATTGCATACATCAGGGAATAAATGATGGCAAATTTATATTACCGAAGCCTCGTAAAACGAAGTAGATAAATTTCACTTGAGGTATCGAGGTTCGTGAGTTGTAAATTATTACGATTTAACTGTTGCATTTATTAAACGGAAATTGTGATTAATTTCTCCTGTAAGCGTATATGATCTGCAGGACGGAGTAATTAAATTTTATTTGCCAAGCGAAATTGCGTGTTGACGTGGTAAATATCGTAATGTCGCATGTGTTCTCATTGAAGAAGTTCTTTAAGCTAGATTACAAGTCACGGAAGACTAAGAAATCTATGATAAAGGATCGTTTCCCAAGAGAATCAAAGAAAAATTTCATATTTTTATACATGAAATGATTTGATTTAGTAAATTTCGTTTTAAGGTCAAAAAGAAGCAAATTTCTTCAATTTTCTTATATTCACAACAAAAATATAAATCCGTGTTTTGAAAAGTCGAGAAATTATCAAAGGATATTTTTATTATACCGTTAATTTTCTGTGATCGTATATAGTGGAACTATTTCCTGTATGCTAATAATCAATTTTTCTTTTATTAGGCGTTAAAGTGAAAGTGTTCCAATTTCGAATTATCCAGTTGAAAAATGCATTCACTTACACTAAGAGAAGAAAACAGGAAAATGACATAATAAATACCTAATAAAGTTAATACATAGGTTTCATATTAGAATTTGATTATTCAACGATCTAAAAATAGATCTGTAATGAAGCGATTTAAAGTCCTCGAAGCTGAATTAACGCGAAGAAGTTACTGAAGATGAGGTAATACTTTGTTGCAGTTTTTCAAAGATACGCATAACGATATCGTTGATTAATGAAAAAGGAAGAAACATAATTGCAACTTGATTGGAAACAACAGCCAATGGATTATTGCATTCTGAAGATTCAGGAAATTGTTTTTCAAAGGTGTTACATAAATTAGTGTAGAAGAATGGAAATTATTCTCTATTCCATATATCATTTCAAATCATATATATTATAATTAATATTCTATTACATTTTTATATAATTAATATTCAGTTAATTATAATATATTATATTTATTATTCGACAAATAATAAATTGTTTAAAAAATAAATATCAACTACAAAGCGAACTGACTGCTGTGTTTAATTAATCCACGAAATAATTTCTATTTCCATTTTAGGCATTTTTACGGATCTTGCAGTTAGAAACTACACGTCATCATTTTGAAACATTTGAAAACTTCGATCAAAGTCATAAATTCGTTTAACCACCTTTCTCTATGAATATGTTAATCAGAATTACCAGCCAGTGAAACTAGTTATGTATGCAACTATCACTCCTTTAATCTGAAAATACTTTTCCCCTCTTATTGCAAACCATTTAACTCTCTATTACCTTTTCACCTTTGGAAATGTTGTCTCTTAGTGTAGATACTGGTAAATTGCACAGTAAATGATACATATTATTCGATCTATCTGCACATATCAATGGCTTTTCGAAAATGATCACTTTACTACGTATATGATGTTTCTTCGATACTATTATACAGTAAAACTATAACTTCAAGTCAGAGCAGCTTTTCGACCACTATATAAATATTCATTTATACTATACGACCACTTTGCCGGCCAATCGGGGAGATTTCCCCACCTTACGAAAAAAATAGGTAAGCTTCATATATTTCTGAATTTGGTGACATATCATTACATAAATTAGTCCGTTTCGAACGTTAGCATAAAAAAATCTTATGTAGTTTAATATTTTTTTAACTCTACTTCACATTTTACCGAAAACAATACTTTGATTTGTGCAAGTGATAATGAAATATTAAATAATAATTATTATTATTATTGCACGTTTGATGGGTGCTTAAATATAAGAATGTTATGAACAAGGAAACATTCCTAAGTGATAATCACCGATATTGATGGAACTTTGATATATCAGTAGGTCTCCAAAAGAATATTTCACACTCACGTTCCTTTATATGCCATCGCCTACAGTGAAAATCTCATTTAAAGTTTGAGATAGTAAACATATTTAAGCTAACATCTCGAACATTATTACAGATACAGGAGCGATGTATGCTGACGAATTTTATATTTTGGAATGCCACAAATTGTAGGAGTTGCTCGTAAAACATCCCCGCGGTCAACAATGTGTTAAAACATTGAAGTATAAAGAAGAATGTTAAAAAAGTCCCAATGTTGTAATCCTTCAGGCACCTAAAATTTTAATGAGATATCATTTTATAAGTCCTAAGGTATTATAAATGCGCAATTATTTATAGCAAATGTGATGGGAAAGTAATAAAGAATGTAAATGAAGTTAATGAAAGATTGAAGTTCTGAAAGATGAATTGAAACTATCTTACTTTGAATAACCATAACTTCGAAACGAATCCATGAAATCCAAAAATTCGAAGGCTGTTTTATAAAGAAAAGTCACCGTGCTTCTATAGTGTGTAAAAGTATATTGTTCAAATTGTTAATTGATAAAAATAAAATGTGACAAATTAAGATAAGGTGTTATGATGCAAATGTTCCATAAAATATGTTCGTTATTATGCTGTAATGATGAATTGTTATTATATTTAATTCTTTTCTTCTTCAGATGATAGTTTTCCAATGAAATGAAGGTTAACGACAAAGTATACAATTTATACGGTACAATCATTGTTGTGTTACTTGAAATATTTACATTTCAGATTATTCTATTGTTCAAGTGGATAAAATAACTACACTATGATTTTTTAAGATACTTTTTCTTTCGTCTGACATTGGATCACAGTCCTAAATGAAACGTTATGAAGTACAAACCAGGCGATTCGTATATTTTCAGAGGCGTGATAGTATTTTATTTTAAAGACGTTTTGCATTGTAGCTTTTGTAGTCTAGTTAGTATATAATTTATTTATAGCATAGTGTAGTTCATACTAGCGCGGTGTAGTGTGGTGAATTTACAGTCTAAAATGGAGAAAAATTGTATTAATTGCGGTAAGTCACTTGCAAAATTAACACGTAACAAATACTGCACATATGATGATAGTTGGTATTGCCATTATAGAAGTAGAAACTTTAGTAATACTAGTAGTAGTACAATACTCTTGCACACTATATAAATATTCATTTTCTTTTATAAAATAACTTTTAAACTTTTGCATTTCATGCATTCATTTCCAAGATATGGTCATTTAAAGTCAGGAAGTTTCAATTTCACTTTCAGAGTGCTATAAACTTCATCTACATTTTTTGTAACTTTCCCATCACATTTGTTGCAAGTACTTTTGCGTTTATGATACCTGAGGTCTTATAAAATATCTCATTAAAATTTTAGATGCTTGAAGGGGTACAAATTTGGCATTTTTTTAATATCCTCTTTTCAGGGAGAACAGGTTTTTGATAGAAATTTTAATAAAAAAAAGTGCGTGTAACGACGAAAATATTGCATCTGTGATTATAAAACTTGCGATATGACCGCATTTCAGAATACGGTGTGAAAAAGAAATTTATTGCAAACTCGCAAAGAATTCTATCACATTTTTAACCACGGTAGTATCAAGCGACAATTTCTTTTGAAACGAACTGTAGATTCGCGCGAACGACGACGCCGGTGTATCATAAAATCACTAACGAGTATCTCCGGCAAGTGTTCCCGGAAACATGTAAATAATGTTATTCAGAATACAGCACGAATGTTCGATTGCATAAGTCCCGGTTGTACGCGATAGCAACGCTGGAGATATTCCGTCCGCCAATAATCCAGTGAACTCACTTCGACGTTGGATTATTTCATGTCATAGAGTAGAGTCGCCGTGAAAAGATGTTTTATTAGCCTGGAAAATTATTTCCACAGTTTTACGCGGGATACGAAGAATTCTAGGAGAAATAGGTAAAAGTGAAATACTTCACAATACTTTGCGTAATTTATATGAACTGTTATTTCGTAGATTTTGAGGAGGAATTCTAGGAGGAAGCTAGTAACGTTTTTCAAAGTTACATTGTAGTGTAGTTAAAGTGAATTACGAAACATTTAATTGAAAAATAGTTTCTTTACAGTATAATATAATTTTTCATTATAATTGAAGTAAATGGAAAAATTAAAAATATGAAGTAATGAAGAATTGATTAAAAATTAATAAAGTGTGGCGTGTGATATTGGAGGCTAAAGGAGGAACTGAGATAGAGAGGATAGGCAGAAAAGGAAAAGTAACCGTTTCCGTCCAGGGTTTCCTTAGTGGACTCGTCATAATAAGGCATACTTTTTTTTTATTTTTATAATAAAATTACAAAAATATATAACAACAATTATCACATGTATAACAAAAGTAGTTCCTGCCTGTATTTAGCTTAATCTACTACATATCGGATTTGATATGTCAGAATTTACATTTAGATACAGCTTCGGTTTCTTACCTCTAGGTACTAGTTAGTTTCACGCCGTGTACAGGCCTTTTTTTGTAGTTACAGTATAGGAAAATTTATGGAAAAACCTATTTATAACAATTCATTAACTCATATGATTATAGATACTAGGTATGAATATGCCTAAATTTCTTTGTAAAATATTGGTAATCTTTGGTAGGGTAGTTTATATACAGGGTGGACCGGAAATCGTAGTACAACCGTACAGGGGGTGATTCTACGTTAAAAGAGAAGAAAACATTTTGGTATAACAGCGTACCCTCAACGTGATTTTTCTAGAAAGGTGGGAGACGGTCACGCAAAAATTAGTAACAATGGAGGAATTTCCTCCGGGTGACTCTTCGGCCAAAGGACCGTTACAGCCAGATCTACCTTTTGGAAGCTTGTGGCTTATGGCATGTCCCCAAGTCATCCAGAGCGGAGAGGCATAACTTTCCAAAAAACATAATAAAGTAATTACCTTCTATCGGTAGAATGGACGACGACACGTGTGAATAGAAAACTAATGTCTTCAACTCAAAAATAGCCGTTCAGTACGGTCGTGCCATAAACAGTGCCAACGCAGCCCTAATAACGATAAACGATTAATTAGCTCAATTGAATAAAGTTTCATTGTATTATCATTAAATCATCACTAGACTGTGGATTTCCATGCATTTATAGAAAATTCGAAAGTGCAAAATTGCACATAATGCACATAATATAAAAAAACAGTATAGGAAATATCCAAAACACAATACTTGTTATAATACCTGAGAAGGTGAAATAATTTTCTACCGAAGTCTAATATTTTCTACTATATTCTCAAAAATATAAATTTACATTAATAATCCGCAATCTAATCATGACTCTATAGCCAGGAGTTATGTAAAAAATTATTAAACCTATAAATAATTGTGGAATTGAATTGAAACGTATAAATATTGGAGAATTGAAAGGATATTTACTTTTGTCCGAAGTTTTATATTGAAGAGAAACTTTTCCAAGAGGTTTCTTAATTTTTTACCCTGGCACCAAAAGTCTTTAGTCATTTTTTGTATGTTTAAAGTGTACAATGAGACTTGAAACAGAATCATGTAATACGTAAAATAAAATGTAGACTTTGAACATGTCACGAACATTAGCGGACACTATTTCTAACATTCGGAAGTACACTTTATAAAGGGTGTCCTATAAATGTATGTTAATACGTCAGAGAGTAAATCTACATAGTAAAACGAAACAAAAATGTTATATAGACATATGTCCGATGTATCTTAGTTGTTACGTACCGAACATTTTTTAATCCGGACCGACCCTTAATTTTCTTTATTTTCAAAGAAGTTGTAAGACGGGTCTGAAGGATCTGCAACCCATAGGATTAACCGGAAACATTAGAAATGCGTATAGTCAGTAAACTCATAACCGAACGACGTTTCAGAACTCGATTTTACTATCCATTGTTCCAATTCCCTAATTATTAAAGTATGTAGTACTTTCCTTCTGTGATGTCCGACTTCTTTTATTTCCGGAATTTCCCAAAACTCAGACACCTCATCTTTCTATCATCAGTTTTAGTTTCTCTCCGTCTATTTAAGAAACACCCTAGGACCAACAATCGAATTTCTATATTCTTCCATTTCTTCACCTCTCAAATTTAACTCCGCCTTCAGTAATTGAGATGCATGCCCTCTTCCGAATTTCCTTGCAGTCTTGTTCCAAACGCTAACCAAGAAATAACTAACAATAAGTATTCAATGAATCCGAACACTGAACGAACAACCAAGACTTTTTTATATACTATAAAGTTCAAGATAAAGTACTCCGTGACTTCAGGTCTCGTTGAAAAGTATCCGATTTTTTCTCTTATGATCTAAGTTTTTAACACACCACAAACTGACGCGAGTACACGACATTAGTTTTCGAATTATGGATGTTATTACGCCAAATATATATCTTCGACAAATATTTTCCGCAGCGATAGAAACTTTGAACTATTTTTTGTAAAGTGCAGTGAAGTTTTTCGATTGTTGCGAAGTATATAGTGGACTGTATAAATTATTGAATGTATCACACACAGTTTTGAACAATGACATATGTTTTAATCTACTCGTGGTTGATCTTACGATCCTTCGAGCTTTGCTGAATTTGCACGTTTGTGTCGATTAATTATATATATATATATATATATATATATATATATATATATATATATATATATATATATATATATATATATTCGAAGGACCACTTCCGTGTATCGGAAAATTAACTGACTATGATTTCCGAATGTCTATACTTTACAATGTATAAGTATTTACCGAGCGAATGGATACAATATTACTCTTTGCTAGTATTTCTATGTTGTTAGTCGAATGGATTCTGATTTTCGAGGTCTAAGAAAAGTTCAAAGATTCTTCTGTCAGGATACATTCGGCGGTGGTGAGACATGCGAATTGGATAGTTACAATTTCGACTTCGACAAGGGAAGTGGTTGACTATATACGATTGGTGAACTATTAAACAAAGAACAAACTAAAGTGATGCTCTCAAGTCAACGACCATTCTCGAGTGCCATCCGCACCCGTGAGTGGCGCACGCGGAAACTTGCGTGTCTCGAAACAATAAACACAGTAGGTACTAAATCTAGACAGCGCTTTGTCGTCAACAAAACATATCAAAGTGTAGACCAAAAACTGGAGAAGCTAAAATATAACAAACAGATGTGAACGATGGGCACTGGAAGAAAAGCATCGAACTTCTAAATGAACATTAAAGTGCTCGATGATTTCCCAAATTTATGACTGCTGCGAAAGACCGAATAATTTGCAGACTCGGGTTTATAATAACGATACACACACACACGCACACACGTACTCAAGAAAGAGTGTAACATCCGGAAATGGGGGGTAGCTGAGGTGATTCTGAACAACCTTTTCCTTAACCAAAATGTTGTTTGAAACTCCATTTTTGAGTTATTAACGAAAAACTGGATAATCAGAGCGCTCGGAGACCGCGCGCTTAACCGTGTAAGCGTGGCTCTTATTCACGGGCGCTCGGTCGGGGTCGTGGCAAACGCATTGGTACAGCATGGGTATCGCGGAACATGTTATATCATTTTAAATTAAGAATAGTGTGAAATTATTTGTTATTCGTGAATAACAAATAAACTAATAAGTCGTTTAACAACTGTTAATATGAATATGATGTAGCTCGTGTGTACTGCCGTACTGAACCAACTGAATGATTGACAAATGCTTGTTGCCTTTCTAACTTTGTGAGTTTTATTTTATGTAAGACTGAATGGTCGCTTTTACTTATAGATGGTTTCTTTCTGGTGACTGTTTCTCAACTGCTCGTCTTTCGAGTGCTCGTTTTAGCCCTCGGAAGCGTTTGATTAAAAGTACGCTGATTGGTGAATATTTTCTAATATTCATCGCCAATCAGCGTGCCTAATTTTCTCGCCAACTCCTTCCAGTGCGCCCTTAGCGCGCCTTTCCCTGGTGGAGTGGGAGATGATTCTAAGGGGTAGCCAAATGTTTATAATAATTCGGGAAATTCCCCCGGGTGACTCATCGGCTAGCGAACCGTTACAGACAGATGTACGCTTCGGAAACCCGTGGTTTATGGCATGTTCTTAAGCTATTGAGCGCGAAAGGTACGAATGGCTAAAAACTCTAATTAAGGTATTCTACCGGCCTTCGCTAGGATGGACGTTAAAGCATAAAAATAATAAATTAAATCCTAAGCTCAAAAACGGCCTGTTGGTGCGATCGTGCCATAAACCGTTACTAAGAAACCTAACAACAACTGTGTTCGATACTTTTATCCGTTGTCCGAAAGGAATAAAACGTTTTATTACTCATGAAAAAAATGGTTTTTTTTAACAGCACATTTTCAGGTCAATAAATTGTTTTAAGAAAAACGATTTGTATAACTAATGTTAAAAAAAAATAATTAAACTTACCCATTCGCCCACGAAATAACCTGCTTCGACGAGAATGGTTAACACGTTTAATTTAAATCGTTAACACTGGATCCTTGTGTCGATCTTGACCTATCCAGGCAATCCTCAACAGCTGATGTTACGGTCAGTGAACTCACTTCACTGCACGATCGATAATTTTCGGCGACTTCTTAGAGACTGCCGATTTTGTTTATTCTCCGTGCCTTCGGCGCGCTTCTCCGGCGGAAGACTGCCGCGCTTGGTGCTGCCTCTTTCTGGGACACCCTGTATATATGTATGTATATATAATATATTCAACTTAGAAATATTTTAACAAGTATATTTTACAACTACTGATGTATGTGTCGAATATTTAGATGAATGTGTAGAATGTATACTGTTTCAAATGTCTAATGTCTAATCTCGAATCTCTAATGTTGAATCTAATCTAAAGTATCTGTATATGCTGTGTTATAAACTTTGTGTGTGTTTCTATTCGCTGTCTAGATGTATAGGAGGTACTGAAGTGTGTTGATTGGTGTTTCTCAGTGTTACGGGAATGATTGACTTGTGGAGAGGATAGGGAGATAGTTGTTTAGAGTATTTATTATATTGCTGGTAAAATTGTGGTTCTCCTGGTCGGTCGGAAGGTTTGGTGACAGATGGGAGGGTCTTTGCATTTTGGTGTTATAAACCAGTTTGCAGGTCGTGTCGCCTAGTCATAACTCGAAAATTGAGGTATATCGAACAATCCGTGGTAAGGTCCATAAGTCTGGAGTGGAAGGAACATAAATAAAAAATGAAACGGTGCTTACTGTTTTTCAATATAATCTTCTTTAAGTTCAATACATTCATTACATGTTTTTACAGCATTTCTGCACCTTTATGAAAATAATTTTCTTCCTTACTGGCAAAATGGGTATTAACGGCTGCTTGGATTTCTTCATCGGTGTTAAACCTCCTCCCCTGAAAATCGAATTTTAATTTTGTAAAATGTAGTAATCTCTGGGGGCCAAATCTGGATTGTAAGGTGGGTAAGAGATTTCTGTGAAACCGCATTCTTTCACAGCAGTCTTGGCAATGAAAGCTGTTAAGTCGTGGAGTAGATGAACACCTCAAGTAAACTTTCCCTGCCTTCTTGTTTTGATGGTGTATCGCAAACGGTGCAGCAAGACAGCATAATATTTTGCAGTTACAATGGTGTTCCTTTCTTTCGAATCCATCAACAAAATTCCGTGGTAATCCCAAAAAATTGTGACCCTAATCTTTTTTGTGGACTGCGTGACACTAGCCTTTCGAGGGGGCGCTTCTAAAAATTGTTTTGGATGAACTTTATATTCATTTAAAAACTTTTGGCGACAGTTTACACGCTCATCTTTTTAAACAGCAGGAAGAAGTCTCGGAACCTATCTTATACTAACCTTATTCATATGCAAATGTTCTTTAATAATTTTAATAACTGTTATTTTAGAGTGTTCTAGTCTTACAGCGATTTCTTTAGTTTTCAAAAGTTTATCATTGAGCAGTTTAGGCTCCACAAGATCAATGGTTTCCGAAGAGACGGTTTCCGCTGGCCGGCCAGGGCCAGGGTCGTCTGTTAGAGTTTCTCGTCCCAATTTGAATAATTAACTCATTTTTTTACAGTTGAATATGGCAGAAAAGACTCGCTATATGCACCATCTAAACGGGTTTTAATTTGTGCTAGTGTAAGACCTTCTTTGCTCAAGAATTCGAATATTGCCGGATACTCGTTTTTAAACATTTTAAGAAATTCGTCGATACGTTCGCTTTGAATCCAGGTCAAAACCAAGCTACGTAAAATACAACAGTGCCACAGTGCATGCAATGACAAAAGATCAGACTACGTGATAGATCCAGTTGAGTCCAGATTCAACCATTCGAAGTTGATCAGGCCGGAATCTTTTGGACCTTACTACGTATGTAGTTTGTGTTAATGTTCGCGGTAGTTTACAAAACTTCGAGCCTTGTGGTATTTGCACATGATGTACCGACTTTAAAAATATAAAGAAGGACCACCCAATTTACAAATTGGGAAAACTATTATAGTGTCTGTTGACTGCTTGACTACTGGACTGTTCTATTACTATGTGTTCTCGATGAACTGTTCTGTTTGACTCCTTATCTGTCCTATTCGAGTGTTCGATTTATTCTGTTTTGCGTCCTGGCAGCTCATCCTCGCCTCAGACGCATTAGGGGAGGTTCACGCTGATTGGTGAATGTTTTGCAATATTCATTACCAATCAGCGTGCCTAATTTTCTCGCCAACTCCTTCCAGTACGCCCTTAGCAAACTTTACTTTGAAAGAGTGGGAGATGACTTCAAGGGGTAAGGAAATAGTTACAATAATTTGGGAAAAACCTCTGGGTGACTCATTGGTCAGCGGATCGTAACATATAAATGTACCCTTCGGAAACCCGAGGTTTATAGCATGTTCTTAGGCTATTGAGCGCGAGAGGCACAAACCGCTAAAAACTCTAATAAAGCAATTCTGTCGGGCTTTGCTGGAATGTATATTAAAGCATGCAAAAAATAAATGAAATCCTAAACTCAAAAACAGCCTTTCTGTGCGACCGTGCCACAAACCGTTACAAAGAAGCCCTAACACTTTGTGTCTTGTTTAAGTGTATAGACTTACCCTCCGAAGTATTGACATATATTTATGAAACACTCTGTATAATTTAACACTAGCTCAACACGATGGATAGTCATATTCCGACATTATCATTGTTATCGTTACTATTGTTTTTGTGTTTTTGTGCTGGCAAATAAACCAAACGTTTACTTTGCTAAATAGCACAACTTCGTGAATAGTGTAGGAGCCAATATTAATCATTTACAATAAATGGACGGTGTGTATCTTAAAATTCATCTCGCAAAGACCTTTCTAACCAGTGTCTAAAACGTTTCACACCGCCGTCGATGACCATTCTAGACGTAGTAAACATTATACAATAAATCCAAATGAAATCCCTGATACGTGTGTAGCGTGTGTAATAAATAACAGTTTTAGAAAGCATTATGGACATGGTCGTTCGCGTAAGCTTGCGATTTCCATTCACTGTCTCTCCGTTTAATATTCCCGGCGAGGAGAGCCCAGATTATCGTTCATCTTCTCCATTTCTTCTTTTTTTTTCATTGTTCACCGCACACGGGACGTCGATCTAAAGGGAGAGTTAAAAGATTGTACGATGTCCGCTTGAATATCCACGTTAATGCATGTTTACGAATTTCCTTTCACGAGGAACAGAAGACTAGGGACCATGTTTGCTTCCATACACGTCTCTTGTTCTGCTTTACCAAGACAACGTTTGACATTTCAGAGAATCTGAAATTTTTATCGGGATACTGTTCGAACATAAAGGCGAAGCTAACTTGAATGTGGTTTTTTAATTTAATTTATTGGGAAATCTCACTGCGGGTGATTAATTCTAATTTTTCATTGCTTTTCTAATGAGGTCAAATCGAGCTCTCCTTAATTAGCATCATTTGTCGTTTAAAAGATTCTTCAGTTGAATTAATTAATTAATTTAATTAATTGTAAATTAATTCTATGAATGGTATACCCTTTTCTAAATATTTGATTTGAAATTTTGCAAGCGTATATCTCTGAAGATATGGAAAATTGTTCTCCAAACTTTTTTTTCAAGTATCATAAAATCACGACTTCGAGTAATTTATGTATATAAATATACTATATAATACTACATAATAATAACTTATTATGTTTTTAATCTTTCACAAACACAATTTCAAGTAGTGCTTCCATATTACTTGAGAACATGCTACGCGGGATATCGAGTATGGCTTTTTCTAAGTACCCGAGTATCTGAGTACTCGAATACTCTTTATTTTTAGGACAGTGATTTAATTTAATAATTATAAAACGATGAAATAAAATTATACTTTCCAAAAAAGAAATTATTTTATTTGTGTTGTAGAAGAAATCAAATTATTTGGCAGAACCCTCTAAAACTTCATACAGAAAACATCTTTGCAGTTGTCTCTAATAACCGAACAGTTGGTGCGACGTTAAATTCTTATATAAAAAAAAGCCAAACAAAAAAAGTAATAAGACAAGTAATAAGAAATAAAGTTATAAAAATCGAAATTTACACGAAAATAAAGCTTTTCCTGTCAATAATTACCTATTGCGAAATAGCAAAAAAAAAAAACTGTAAAGGTTGCTTTTTACAACTTTTTTATCTGAGCCTGTAATGAAAATTTAAAAACCTTCCTTTTGTAGATTTATGTCAATCATATATATGGTAAAAATTTCATCGAAATAGATGAATGTAATAACAAGCAACAGGCATTGAAAGACGTAAGAATCTTTAGATGTATCGCAGTTGTAAGCCGAAAATCGTGAAAGTCTTCGATTTTCACGATATTTAACCGTTTGCAGCTCATAGCAACGTTAACTAATTTCGATGAAATTTTCAACATGTATATAATTGATATGTCTATAAAACGTATTTTTTTCTTTAATTTTTATTACAAGCTTAGATAGAAAAATTCTGGAAGAAATGATCTTTTGAAATGATCTTTTTCCAACTAATTGCAACTTTTACAAAAATTTTTGTACACGTCATCTAGTTAAGTAATCCTCTTAACTTCTCAAAAAGATCACGTTGTTTGGTCCAATTTAAAAAATGTTACTCTGTTTTAAATTGTGTTCTTCGTTATGAAAGGAACAAGAATTAAGCTTACAAGAATTGAGTAAAAGTAGTAGTGACTTACAACTTATGAATTAGATATGTAAATTTTAATACGTTACTGCGCTTCTTTCTAAAAAATTCATGTCTAATTATATGTACCCATTTTCATAATTAGTTGTACATCTTAATTTCTCCACACATGTTAATTAAACATTCGTACCACAAAAATTAAATATTCGTTTCAAAGGATTATTGACCTTGTTATCACTCTGATACCGGTGTAATTAACGATGCAATCTATGTATCTATTGTGTACTCGAAACAAGTGAACATATCGCGACCTGACCACATGACAAATATGCAGGTTTTATCAGAAAACAGCAAGTCTACAAAAATTGAGCAACTATATTATACAGTCAGTTCGTATGCGTTAAACTTTTACATCCTGGATTCATTATGTCTTGACATTTATAAACTGTCGTCCCTTTATTATTTCTTCGATAAAATTAAATAAATCCTTTTAAATGAAAAGAAGAGATCATTAACACTAATTGTAATACTTTTTGAAATGTTTAAGTTTATCAAATGATTAATACTAGTGTACATTTTTTTATTATCTTTATTGTACTGTCGAAGGTTTGTAATGTCAAATAATTGAATGATAATAAGAAGTATGAAAATTCGTTTTATCGATCATTTTACTTGGCTTTTGCATACTTATATATTAATACAATATTTAATCTATTGCATAACAAATTTGACGTAGTTCGTAAGTTTTCAACAACAATGTTTGAATAGAAGGAAGCAACATTTTTAATTTCTCCGTTTTAGATATTTATAACACTTCTAAACAGAAATTTCGATATAATATTAATACAAGAAAAATTATTGTGTACGACACTCCAGTTTCAATTGTTTCTAGACTTTCTAATAGTTATGGGTAAGGTTTGTATCTGAAGTATTACTATGTTGATTTGTATTTTAACTAATTATTACGAATATTAAATAAAGATTATATAGAATAAATTGTTGTGTACGATCCTCTGGTTTTAATTATTTCACTATTAGTTAAATACATGTCAAGTTCGGAATATGACTTTCTAGTAGTAATGGAAAAGATACCTAAAGCATTACTATTGACTTACATTTAAATTAATTATTACGAATATTACATAAAAACTTTTGAAATGTAGAATGTTATTGTTAATAATTCTGTATAATCTAGAATTGCAGTAGAAAAAAACCCTTACAATTTTTTCTAATAAACTAATCTACACCTATCTTCCGATTTACATGGAAGATTGCTTTATGGGAATACTGAGTAATCGAAATCATGGCCTTTTGTGTGAAAAACTATGAAAATCGAAATAAAAACCCAAGTGCACATAATTTAATTATTTATTTAAAATAAAATAATTTAAATATTAAATCAGTCTTTTCCTTTTTTCTGTAACAATAAAGCTTTTTCTTTTAAGGATTACTCATGTGGTGTTTCTATCACAGTTTCTTCGCTATCCAGTTTCCCCAAAAAGGGGAATTCCCATTTTTAGGTTTAATGCCACTATTAAAAACGAATGGTACTAAAAAATGACTGTATAAACATGTACACAGTATAAATTTTTGTTTCTAACAGCGTTTATTTTTGAAAATTCACTATTTTAAGAACCGTGTAAAAGCGAAATAATGTAAAAAAAATACCGTGTAAATTGGGGGATAGGTGTATTATGAAAAAACACTTAAAATATAAATTGTACAACTAAATAAATATGTGAAATATAAATGAACAAATGAACTTGACAATATGTCGTTGAATACTACATAAACTCATTGAATACTCGTAAATATGTCATTGAATACTATTCACAACTACTCTTTTAAATACATATTTATTTTCATTACCTGCTGAGGTGTAAAATACGCACTTTGATTTTTCCTGTAAATAATCTTGTATAAAATCATCTATTTCATTGTAGCTCATTAATTAACAAAACATGTTAACATTGAATGATGAATATCGACAAAACTTAAACTTTCATTCCATTTCCTTCGCTTAAAATGTTCGGAAAATTAAAGAAAATTATAAAACATTAAAATATATTATTAAATTCCTATAATTACTTCATTCACATTGCTATAGATTTTCATTATTGTTTTATGAAAGATTTAACGTTTAAATTCTCATATTTATTTAAATATTACTTCACGCTCGCAAGCAGAGCGCTTTAAGTGCTTCGTGAGCCACATCATTCAAATTCAGTGAGTAATCACGCAACAAGACGGTGACTTCGTAATTTCAACAGTTGTTTCACCGTGACCTTACGTTCCTGTATCAAGAGAGTATAATTGTTGCACATTATGTATAAAAGTTGATAAGGAATCACTTTCGTGGCTCCCTTTGGCCTTGCAACTTTGAAAAGACAACATCTTTTAAGGAACTCTCGCCTCATTTCTCTACTTATAAACGTTAATGGTTGCATACGCAGTGGCGCCGTAAATTAGGGAATGTGCATGCAGAACACATTTAATGGCCATCATTATCTGTCAAATGAACAGTATGAAAGAGAACCCGCCTGCGGGGAGAGTCTGCTTCCATTCGATTCCTCGAATCCTTGACCGAATCGATTTTAGGCCGTGTTGCCCGCATGAGTATTCGATTGGGTCGCGGTGTTAGTACGTCTGTTCGTTTCCGTTAAAGAACAGACGAAATTAATGAAATAATAGAACGATCGTGACAATTTCTTCAATTAATTGGCTAATAAACAATGATTTATGACTCATGACATATAAATTTAAGTGGGTGCTGTATCGGGCAAGAATAATACACGACAGTGAATTATATTGTTCGTTGTGTTACTGTGTATTCAATTGATGGGATTATTGCATTGAAATTTCCAGATGAACTGTAATAAAAGAATTAGAAAATGTAGTTTCTAATTCTTGTCGGTTATAGATATTTCAAATATGAAATAGATAAAAGGAGGAAACTTCGATTTCATTCTAGGGAATTTCGAAGGAGAATCCTAAGCTATTCTTTACCTATTAATATATTATTAATAGACTAGTAATACATAATGACTATATTATATCAAAATGCAGAGTTTAATTTGCAAAAGTACCAGGAAGTATAAAAGTCAATTAACAGTATTATTAATACACTAATAATATACAGGAGCTGCATTATTTCAAAATGTAGAATTTCATTTCCAAAGGTATAAGGAAATATAAACATCAATTAATAATATTAGTAATACACTAATATGCAGTATGTTACTTCAGAGTATACCGTATAATTTGCAAAAATACAAGGTAGTATATGTGTAAATTAATATCGTTTATACGCTAATAATATACTAGTATATTATTTTAGAGTGTAGAATTTCATTTGCAAAAATATAAGGAACTACAAAAATCAATTAATAACAGAAATAATTTGCTTAAAAGAATCTTAATTTATTTTAATGCGCGCGCGCGCGCGCACAGACACACATTCTCATCTTAAAAGGATCACCGTAATCTATGGTATTGAGATGATTGTATCGATAAAATTAACAAAACGACAATGATTATAGATTATTTTTTGTTTATCACTGACACTAATTGTTACGTATTAAAAAAGGAACTTTCGCAACAACTTAATTCTAAATAAAAAAAAAATTCCCAAAGTACCCAATCGGAATATCAATAACACATTTTGAAACGTCTCGAAATCTTCATCAACCGCATTGATCATATAATTTTCATTCGAATTATAGGCTCTCCAATACGATTAAAAGAAAAAAAAGAACATATAGAATAAAAGAAGAGAGAAAGAGAGAGAAAAAGCAGTCTCTCAATCAACCGAAGAACGATCTCGCGAGCTGGAGTCGGTCGACTTCACGCAGTGGCATTTAGGAAATGCAAATTCCCGGCGTGACATTTCGCTCGGTCTTGCGCGGTGTCATGTTAAACTGCAAGTCGCTTCTTGACGGCTGCGAGTTGCTTCCCCGCGGCCAAATAGAAGGGAAGCAATCTTTGAACTTCCTGTCAGCTTTGCTATCTCGTCGATCAACGTGGATTAGTTTTTCTAACATTTTAGAAAGGCGCGTTTCACGCGCGAAGACTAGACAACGTTCCGACGTTGTTTAATTTTATGATTAAAGATCAAAAATGTTGCATTAAAATCGTACGATCTTTGCTGTTGTACAATATGTATCTATTAACCGAGGAGAGAGCGATGTCTGTTTGTAAATTGTACTGAAACAACGGGGTATTCTGAGAATGAATTGTTTTCTTTTGCTTACTTTAACTCTTTAACAGTTTAATAAAATCGTCCATTACGGTAAATGAAATGTATATTTTATACGTGCTTTATTAATAACTACGTCATGCGTGATAACTTTTGAAGCATGAAGTACATAACCCTAGATCACAGTCCTGAAAACAACATTTTGTTCTTTTCTAACTTTCTTCCTAAAAATCTCTCTCGATCTAAATTGTTCGGTACTCGATGCTCTACCCGTGACTGTTATGGGATAAATTGTTAAAGGGTTAACGCTTTGCACTCATAGCTTTTACGCTGAAGTTGAATTTTTCCTAGTTTCTTTTCAGCATAATTACTTGCGCCTCATGTATGGTTATGTCGATTAAAATTCGAAAAATCCAATGGTTTTGTTACAATTTATAGCCATGTGCGATTTTGTAGCTTTTTTCATCATTTCTGAACTTTATTCTTCTTGATATTTCCTCAGAATCTGTGGCATCTATCTAAACTCTGTCTTTCCTCTGTACTGTCAGAATTAATTTCACTTTTTACTGTTATTCTAATCTTTCGTTTTCTTGAACCAATTATTTAATTCAAATCTCTCATTTATGAAATTATTGATTTAATCTTTAAACAATTTAAACTCAAACTTATCTTCATTGTTACTAATTCCGTCATTTGATTCGATTTTTATAAACATCGAAGAGACACCAGTGTATGAAGTAATAATTTTAATTAAACACAATGTTGTATTATGAAATACATATACGTAAACCATTTAAAATGTAAAGAGGAAGAAAATTTGTAAAAGAAACAGAAAGGAAAAAGCAGTTATTGTTGCCCCTTAATTGTCATCCGAGTTGCTGCATCGAATCAAGTGGTGACTGATGTGAGAGTCACCTTTCGAGTGCAGAGGGTTAATGAACCTTCATTCTTCTCTCAGTTTCACATCTTAACACGTCCCTCGGTGTCAATTTGACACGCTGGTAAAGAATCGATGAAATGAAAAGGTAAATAATTAATTTTGTAAATTCTTTTCTTGAATATAAGAAATTAAACATTTAGGCTGTTGATTTTTTATATTCTTCGCAAAGAATAAATCTATGTGGTAGTCATACAGCTCTTTTGCACTTGTTCTAGCGTGCATTAAGCACGTTTGTATTTTGTTTCTTTTGAACCCATTTTCTTATTGGATTTGCATGTTTCACATGTTCATTGGAGGACGTTTGCATCGATGTACCTTGAATATTTTGCATAATTGATAGAGCTATTAGGAGCCCGAGGAACACGTGCGTGTGATTCTATGTACGACTGCACTAAAGAATATCTAATTTTAATTATAAAAAGGTATCTGCGATAATTTTTACGTACATGCCAGAACGAGTTCAACAATATGTATATCACAAAAGCATTACATACGAAAATGTTTAATATATTTGAACAAATTGCTATTGGCCATTTATTTACTTTCCATTTTACAACAATATGTGACCATCATTTTTTCAAGAATGTCGACACCTTCTTTTGTAGTACTGTAAAACTTTATTATTTGAAGTTTTCTATCTACTTCCATTCCCACCTCTTTTCTTTTGTGGTACGTGCTTAGTAATGTGATAATTCGTTCTTTTCTTACAATTAGAAAGTATAAAACCATAGTGGCTTTCAAATTGTGGTTGAAAATAAATCCAAGTGGTATAATGATTTTTTCTTTACATCGAGTAATATACATAGATGGTATTTCTTTCCTGATTTTTTTATTGTTTCTTCTCGTGTAACTTTTCTAATCCAATAGGATGTAAAAAAATTGCTACATGTAATATTTTGTCCTTTCAAAGCTTTTATGAGCTGCAATACTAGAATATTCGTATGTATACAGTTCTTCTTCCTCTTTTCCTTCAAGTTCATACTAATTTTTGATATTCAAAGTTACAAATAACGATCTACATTCTGGCGAGGTGTACATTAAGTGTCTAATTGCCATAATAATTATACGATAATGTACCGACTGTCAAAGGACCTAATAAAACGTGAGAATTATGTGTGTCAAATTGATATCTGGGGATCTTTAAAAAAATAAAGGTCAAAAAGTTTTAGAAAATTTGTTCTACAGATGAGTGAATAATATAATCTTTTACTGGAAATATGTATCAAACTGACATGACGAACGGGTGGGAGTTAAAAAGATTGATGTTCGTTTATTTTCTTCTTTCTATTGTTTTTGGTATTATTCATAGCAATTAGCAACCGTGCGTTTCTTCATTTGTTTATTATAATTCTTTTTAAAGTATTGTTACAGAAAAATTAGGATAGTTCTACATTTTTATTTTTTTCAATATTCTACTACTTGATTTATCAACACTATTCTAATTAATCTGCATGTTCTTTATAATAATTTAACAATGTCTATATAATAAAGCTGAATCGTTAATTAGAATTATAAGTTCATTTATTTGTTTTCTAAATTTCTTGTTAATAATTGTTAAAATCTGCAAAAAGTTTTTTTAACTTTGAACAATTAATAAATAAATTAGTATAATAAAGTGTATGGAAACAGTGAATAAGAAAAAAGCTTAATGTAACTGATTTTATAATTCGTGTTACCTCATTATTACAATTCACCGATTAGTTGTCGATTATTCTGACAAGAATAATATTATGCATGCCGTTATCAAATGTACGACACTCACGAATAGACAGGAATACATTGATATCAGTGTTTTGAAATACAAAACCTTCATAGTGCGCATTATTACTGTTTGCCGTTCTACGTTATCTGTACTAGTAAAAAATATTATTATCGTCTTTGAAGAGAGTTGATACTTTTTAATTTGGAGGTCAAAGAAATTTGTCATTAGAGGTGTTTAACGAGAAAGAGATAATATCTTCTCCTTAAGGATTATAAATAAAATTCTTAACTTAATACAATAATAATTAGTAAAGTATGGAATTTATTTCATGCTATAATTATGAAAGGCATTTCATAACTTAATAGTTTACTAAATTAATATAATTTTATAATTAATAATTTTCAATTAGCATGAAAATATTTTGAAATAGAATTTCTATGTTAGCTTAGATTAGCTTAATAAAAAAAAGACATTGATTTCGTGCCCTGGTTTATAATGTAATATATCTCAAAATTATCTTTTTTATTATATTTATTATATTTTATTTTATATTATATATTTTTAATATTCCTACTGAAAGAAACATAAACATCTTTCTGTTGGCATGTATTTTTACAATGACGGTCAATGCCACTAAAAAAAAAAAATAATACTTAGGATAAGAACAAGAGGATTTTGCTGATATCTTTATCGTACGACACAGTTTTTACATTGAACGTATGCAGATAAAAATTCTATTTTCGCAGAAGCAAATCAGAACAAATATACTGCAAAATTTGTGTCTGAATGCAAAATTGTGTCATAATTTTAACTTCAATTGAAATTTACGTGTCAAAGTAATTACTTAATGCATTAGTATTTCTGCTATTCAAATCTGAATTGACAATTTCGACTTGTTGCATTATATTTGTACTAATACAAGAATAATCATGTAGTGTAAATTTATAATATACGAGTTGTTGGGGCAACAGATCGTCCTACGTTTTTATTTCTGGAAAGATTAATATTTTTACCTTATAATTAAGGAAAATGGTCAAACGCTTAATCGCTTTTTAAGTGCTTGGCCATTTCTGTTCAATAATAATTGACGTATCGTAATCGTGTTTTTCAGAAAAACGTATTTTTCTGAACCGACTAAGGACTGACTAGAGTGTGAACAATAGGACGACCTGGAAATACCAAACTACCTTCGACGGACACCCGAACTGACTTGTACTTGATGTACCGACGGCATTATAGGGCGGCGACGAAGGAACTTCGTTACCCCCGACCTTCCTTACTTATTTTCATTGGACCGAACAATTTTCCCACTTTTCTTCAATTTTTCATAAGATACTCTTCCGAACAAACAGACGGGTATAAAGGGACTGGACAATGAGGGACCAGGGCTTTTTGCTTTCGGTTTCTTTCGACACGAGTTTTTTTGGACTTTCGCCTTTTTTGCACCGACGTATACACTAGGACTACTTTCAACTCTTTACTCACATTATATAAATCTACAAGGACTTTAATACACTTAACGGACTTTTATATCTGATACGAATATTTAAATATACTGTAAATCTACACGGACTAGATAACATCATATTAATTGGTCAATGTTATTGTTTTTGATTAAATAGATACGCTTGTTACTATTTTTAATAATAAAAATTGTGTCAAATGTTAAAAAAGACCAAAAATAGTTTTGATTGTAACGTACATGAACTTTTGATGACGATATCGTAGAATATTTTCTACAGATTATCAAGAAAGTGTTAATCTAATCGACGATAAAATTCTACGTGACATTCCAGATGCTTTATTAAAGTTGCATATCAAAGTAACAATTTGAAAGTGGAATTATTTACAATTTCTAAGGAGGTTAATCAGATTTTTATTCGGCAATTCGATTAAGAATCTAATCTTATCGTGTGCACGTTCATTTAATAAAACACTTTGAAAAGCTTCTGTGATTTAATTGAACATTTGTTTACCATCATAAGAATCTATCTAAAAACAGTTTCTACATACACGGTAAAAAAAAAATGTGATGTTTCTTCATTAATTGGAATCTTTGAAGAAATTATTACAATTCTTCGTAACGTGTTCTGCACATCTGATTAAAGAATCGATGACTCCGACGATTAAGTGAAAGTTAACACATGGATGAATGAAACCGAAATCTAGCTTATGCTTCGAAAGTCTATTTCGTGAATGTTAAGAAATTTAGCTGAGAGGATAATTTCGATAATGGCGGAGGCACAGGCAACAGTTGAATCCTCGAATTACCAATAATAATCACCTTCTAGTCGATAACTTTATTCAAACCTGTTATTACGAACAATTTTTTCGACACAAGCCTAGTAATTGCGCGAGGATTTTTGTATGTTTGCTCACGAATGAAACGTACAGACATACACACAAAATATTCATTCTTAATGGAAAGTAATTGCAGACATTGTTCATCATCGTCGATGCGAATTTTCGTGAGCATCTGGGAATAAATTACAACGTAAATTTAAAATAAAATTTACTTATACACGTTTAAAGAAAAGGAAACTAATTAACAAAATAGCATTTCCAATTAATAAAAACTCCGGTGAACTTTCGGAAATCTAATAAGAAATATTTTAATATTAAGTTATTGTCGATAGTTTTTTTTTTTTTTATAAAAATACAAAGCCGCAGTTTAAAGTATAGTAACTGGTATATCCATGACGATTTTCAGTTTTATTATTTACTTTATTGCTTTCACCTTATGAAATAAAAATACTGCGACGGGGACATGTACATACGTTTACGCATTACTAAATGAATGATCATGTGTTAATGTTAAGTTGTTTTCCTTGAAGAATTCATTAAGTTGTGTATCAATTCATTTCCGTTTATTGAAAGCATATGTAACAATATTTTTGGTAACGTTTATTACATTTACTGATAATTTCACGTAATTTCTTAAGTTTTTCTTTTCGTTCCTAAGAACCAGCCAAAGAAACAGTTATCACATCTGATAATAGGGAGTTTCTTGTGATAGAAATGATTGAATAAGAAATATCTAGAATTTGATTAATTGTATTATATGAACATTTGATAATATGATTAACATTCAAAATATTACTTGTGTAAATGTGTATACATGACTTCACCATTTATCAAAAGGTGATAAAATCCCAACTTAGATTTTTGATACTTTTCTTGCAAAAATCTAAACGACTATTATTGGGTGTGCGTAAAAGCTTCAATGGATTTCTAACAGATTGTGTGATTGTCGTTATATTATGAAAACAATAGATTTCGAGTATTATATGTCTTTAGTGTCACAGATATTCAGCTGTTGTTTACCACAAAAATTAGCTGCATTCAGTGTATCACTGTACTTTAAAACAAAAATTGAAAATGAACATTTACGAGATTCAAAGGGGAATAGGTTTACAAATACGGTCAAACGCATTTGTGATGCTCTCGGAGTATCTGCTATTTCGATTTGAAACCTGTCAAAGATGATTTGCTAAGTTTAGGCGACTTTAACACTTAACCGATCGATCGGGGTGATTTCTCCGTGTTATGAAAAAAATGGATATGATTAATTAATATATTTATAAATTTTGCTATATACCATTTGTTGAGGCCGATCTCACGTATAATCGAAACCCCGTTACTCGATGCTCCTTTTCAATATCGCATTCAATTTTCTTTCCTAAAGCGACACACCATAAACCAGTTCAGAGTTCAACTGTTGTAAATAGTGTCAATCTTCTATGAACCACTGAACTGGTCCGTAGCAATAATGAGTTAATGAAGCCATCGACCAACGGTTACCGTCCCTAGTGTCTTCGACGAGCACCTTCGTTCTTTGTTCACTGATTAACATTTTGTCCTTTGAATTTAGTTTTTGCATGTTTTAGTAGGGTCAAGGCGCTTCATAAGATTATCACCTGCTACGGTTGAGACACACGGAATTTCCCTGACGTCATTCAAAGGTGTCCTCGGTACCTAAGGGTGACCAAGGGACTTGGAGGCGATCAGCTTGTTGGTGATTGCCACCAACCTCCATCCAATCAAGGAACACGACCGCCTTCCCTTCCCAAACTTAAAAATTCAGTACAACGACCAATCTCATCCCCCGCCACTGCCCGCCGTACGTATTATTTAAGGGTACATTTCAAAGAAGAAAAAATAAACACAATATCGTGACAAATCGTATATATCGTATCGTATCATAACGACTATCTTTAATCGTTTCAACCAAGCTTAGGGTTATTAAATTGAAACTAAGTCAGAGTGTTCGCGAAAATCGTACCACAACGCTCAATACCATTGTATAAATTTACCGTTTCGAGCATTGGCACACTTTTAAAATATGCTGTGTCGTTTAACACATTTTCACTTTAGTTTAACATTTCACTAAACAAATTACTTTGATTTGTGTAAGTGATTTGAAATATTAGATAATTTTAAATTACTTGCATATTTTATAGGTACTTAAATGAACATTTCTAAGTGATAATCATCAATATTGATAAAATTTTGGTATGTAATAGTTCTCAAAAAAGTATTTTATACGTATTTTTCTTTTTCTTTTAGTGACAATCGTTCACAGTTAAGCGGCAAAAGCATCGTCAAAGTTGAATGCAGTGAACATATTTGAGCTAACATTTCGAACATTATTAACGACAAAGGAACGGTATATATCGATGAATTTTATATTTCTCAACGTCAAAATCTGTAAGTGTCGATTGCGAAAAATACGCGCGATGGGCAAAGTATTAAATGCATTTTATAATAGGGGATTGCAAATGTTGTCAAAACGATGGAAAAGAGTAACTGAAAACCATTGCGAATATATAATTGATTAAATAAATTATTCTTGGTAAAATAAAATAATATAATATTATAATATCTATTCATTTGTAGAAAAACCCATCAAAACTTTTGTACTCACCCAATACATTTAACCGTTTAATATCTTATTTAAATATATATCTATTCTTTCTTTTTCATCAATATTAGAGTAAGATGGAAATAATATTATATTAATAGAGACTTATAATTGCTATGACGTCATCGTTATAACTTGATATTGTAATTTAATTAATATTTAAGTTTACATTTGTTTGTGAATACAGATTGTTTCCTTTAACTGGAAACGATGAAATATCTCACGAGTCGTTGGTTCTTTTCTTCAAAAAAATATTTTCATAAAAGTTTTTGGATATCAAGAAGAATATTGTATGAGATAAATCATTTTTCTATAAGTGTAGTGGTAGAGAACATATCGAAGTCAAGTTAATTTCTTTAAATAGAACCCGGAGTTTTTTCTTTTTTCTTTCCTTTGTATGATAGACTTTATTAAAATAAATACAGTGAATTATTGTGTTGCATCTCTCGACGTCTTTATTCACTTATGGAATACCAAGGGGTTGTAAAGCCTGTATTCACTTGTGTATACCGGTTTCGGAGACGTTGGTTATTGGATAATAATTAAACTCTTTAGTTGGTTGAGATATGTATTACACTCCCAGCCAAAAAGATAGCACATGTGTGCTATCTTTAATTTCTCACTGACACACGTCAATTTTTGGTTTTTAACGCATAATATAGTAAGCTTACGAGCTCAGAACATGCGGATGGCTGGAAAGAGGTCGCGACATCACGGCGTTTTGTTTACAAAACAGAAACAGTGTTGTATACCAAGGACGAAATGATAGCACACTTATAAAGTAATAAACATTTATTTAATTTATTATCAATCTATATAGTTATTCATTCATTGTTTAATAATAAGTACATCCTCCTTTATTTTCTATAATTTCAATCATTCTATTTGGTAATGACTTATATAATTTTCGAATATTTTGTTGATTTAAATTGCTCCATTCCGCGACAATAGCTTCTTTTAGTTCGTGGACATTCTCGTATTGTTTCCCATGTTTGTAAACTGCTTGATTGAGTTGACTCCAACAATTTTCGATGATATTAATGTCCGGTGAGCACGCAGGTCATAATAAAACAGGTATCTTTTCTTTTTCAAAATAGGTTTTTACAAGTTTTGCGGTATGTACCGCTGCATTATCCTGCTGATATATGAATCCAGACCCAGATATGCGTAGGGCATACTTTGTAATTTGTTGCTTTATCAAATCTAAATAATGTTTACTGTTCATTTTTCCATGAATAAATTTTATTTCCGTCTTACCGAAGTAACCGATTGCCGCCCATACCATTACTCCACTACCGCCCGTTGCTCGCCGAATTTTTGACAATTTTTCTTTTCTTAGATTGTGGAAATAATAGTTTAAACCATCAGATGCATCTAAATTAAATTTTTTCTCGTCGGAAAATATCACTTTTCGCCACTTCTTCTTCCAGTGTATTCGATCTTTGGCAAATTGTAAACGTTTTTGTTTGTGCCGTGGAGTTAATGCAGGTTTCATTTTTATTTTTAGTCTTTTAATATGCTTGCATGATTGTAATACACGACGAACACTTGAAACACTTGCATTGACACCAATCTTTTGCATGATTTGTTTTGTTGTACACTGGGTATTGGAAGCTATACGCAAAACAGTTCGTTTATCCCGTTGTGACAGCGATGATGGTCTTCCACTACTTTTCTTTTTACCATAATTTTCCACGTCTTTAAGTAAATTATAGATTACCTTTCGACTTTTACTAGTTATTTTTCGAAATTTTAGATACTGATAAATTTTGCCTTTTCAGTTCAAGAATATGCTTTATTTCTAATGTCGTTAATTTTTTTCCCCGTCCCATTCTTGTAAATTACTAGGCAATATTTTCACGTCTTGAATATCTAAGAGATCGTGGAATACTGAACAGTTTATAAACATGTAGACTATCATTTCGTTCTTGGTATACAACACTGTTTCTGTTTTGTAAACAAAACGCCGTGATGCCGCGACCTCTTTCCAGCGATCCGCATGTTCTGAGCTCGTAAGCTTACTATATTATGCGTTAAAAACCCAAAATTGTACGTGTGTCAGTGAGAAATTAAAGATAGCACACACGTGCTATCTTTTTGGCTGGAAGTGTACATATTTTATGCGTGTTCTTCGTGTAATACTTGTTTCTAAGCGTATTAGTACATTGTGATTTCAATGTGTTATTTTGATACTTGTTTGTGATATTACTCTGTTACTAATGTTCTTACTCCCTACTCGCTACTACTTATTGCTTTCTCTCCCTCGGTATTTAACTGTGTTTATTCTTTTATAAAATACATTGTGTTAATGATCGGTGGATGTGTTATGCGATGAGGGATGACTGAATATTTCGAAGGGGATTGTTGTTAGCTGCGGTGGTGTTAGTTTACACAATTTGTAGGTATAAACGCCGCAGCGGCTGTGGTCGTAGGTTTCTTCAAGGGGGGTTTTGTGGTGTACATTACCTCAGTTTGGTAGCCACATGTGACTAAGGAATACTTTGTGTTTTATGGCTATAATCCACCACGCCTAGGTCTCTTTACGTTGCGAAGGTCGCAACATGTTGTATGATATTACATTGAAAAAAGTTAGCAATTAGATTTAGTCAAATGAACGCAAGCCGGTAGCGTGCATAACTGTAATTTACTTAATTTGTCTGGTCCTAGGGATTAAATTTTCAGGTAACGTTTGTGGTATCTATTGCCTAGAAACTACGAAAACGTAGCTGCTTGCAAACGATTGCTCACCTGCGACGATGCCACAAACGATGTTTTCTATGGTATCGTCACATAGTACTATATTTTCCACGAGATTATAAACACGATACATTTAAACGATGATAAATTCAGGAAAAGTTTGAAATCTCGTTGGCAATTAAATACGTGTACTGTCGTTACCTGTCGGTAAAAACGAAGTCCTACGTGCAATCGACAAGCGATATTGTTGACATGGCCCAGCTCAGTAGAAGCTGTTCGAACCCGCGCCCGATCTTCTAATAAATAATACACATATATTCACAACACTTAGCGCATACTTTAGATAACTTGACATACAATTTTTGGTATTCGGTGAGCATTTCGAACGATAAACATTATAATACGAAAGGTATATACACAAATTTACCTCCCATTAATAGTAAAAACAAGAAAAAAAAAGAAGAGGAAAGGAGAAATGTCGTCGTATCATGTACCACTAGTTGATGTATTCAAAAGAAAGGTAATATATCGAAATTATCCAGCGATTGAAATTCCGCGGAGACATAATATTCTCATCTGAAATTGAAATCAACATCCTCAATTTGAATGGCAAAATCTTTCAACAAAAGAAACCGCGTAATTTATTTGTCCTGCATTATCTCGTCATACAAAAGACGAGAGAATACAGGCACCGTTTTTCACATTCGCCATCTCGGTTGAACTACTTGTAATGCAATCTAATAAAATAATACCCTCTTCACAGTAGTATAATTAATGGAAGTGATATAGTGAGATCGTAAATCGAAGAATTATCATTGGACCAACGGTACCTGGATCAGTTCAAATCCGAGAGTTAGGAAAACGGCGTTTCTTTTTTATATTGTTCATAAATAACAAACATAAAAAAATTTATATCATCCTTTTGTTTAATTCTGACACGTCATTTTAAATTAAGGGAGGAAAACCACGGTGACAGCTGAATATAAAGACTATACTTAGGAACACATTTTTGGTGATATTAATTCTTTTTTTTAATAATTTCTGATGCCTTCGAAAAGTGCATTTCTTGAACTACTTTTTCTAAAAATTTGATATAAAAATATCAATTATTGTAGTTGTAAATCAGTGTGAGAAGCCTCCAAAAATTTATGGAAAACGGGCGGACGTGTAATTCTTCACTGAAAATTCTGAGATGCAAAATTATGTAACTTTCTGAAACTATGAAATAATAACTGCAGTTACACGTATGGATAAAAAAAAAAAAAAATGTTACCCAATAAGGCATCTTTGAAGAAAAAAGGTGAAAAATCAATGAACAAAATCAGCATTCTTTTGAGCATTATGTAGAAACTAATTATCCAATCAAAAATTCCGTTCGTCCAACCGAAAAGAATATTATTAGAAACTATCATATTAAATTTGAAGCAAATCGTATGAAAATTCACTGAATTATTGATGTGCCCAGTTTAAATAACTTAATTTTGAAAAAAAAAACGCGATTAAAATTATGCAACAAGTTATTTATTATCTAATATTAAAATTGTTTAACTTTCCCTTCAGCTTGAAAGCCACCTAAACATTCTCTCAATAATTCTTTCTTGCTCAGATCTTCATAAAGTGGTGTGATGAGAGCAATTTGTACGCTTTCTGATAATATATTTCTGTGATTATAGTTATTTAAATTACGAGTCAGTCCTAACCATTACGCTGCGTCATTAAAACTTCTGTAACTTCTCTATTTTTGCGAATGTTACTTTAATATTTTAAGGATTCATTCTAGAAATCGCGAAAATTAGGAAAACACGAAAAAAAGAGTTTCCACATTTTTGAATCCATCACAGTAGTTTCTTTAACAGTGAAAAGTTTTAAATAGTTTATCCGATTAATCGCGTGAAACTGTAAATATCCGTTAAAGATTCTATGTACCACTATAGTCGCAATAGCTACATTTTTTATGGAACAGTGATTGAACAGATAAATTAGAACACACGCATACATACACACGCACACATAAAGAAAATTTCAATAAAAACGTATCGCAAAACTATCGAATAATAAATTCACAGTCACATCCAGAGCATTAATACTACCAGGGTTGCTAGCTTCTTCTTTGGAATTAGCATACAAGTTTGCCTACACAGAATCACGCGTCAAATACACCTCGTAGACTTTTGCCGACCTCTATAACGTGACGCGCCATTAGCGGCTCGTTCACGCGGTCCGACTAATTGCGTTAGACGTGAAATTAATTATTCATTACCGACCGGAAGATAATCGCTCCTCTGGCATGAGTTTCTGCCTCTCGATTTATCGCATGGTGCCGCCGCCGAGGTTTGCCTTACTAGATACACCTCAAGCTTCTCGACCTTCTTACGATGATTAAGTAAACGAGCGAACAATCTGAGAAGGGCTAAGGAAGATCATAGATGACGTTTAGTATTAAGACTAACGCAAGAATGAACATAATGTTAACACTAGAACTACCAATGTTGAATGTATACTTACAGTGACTCATTAATATTCGGATACACTTTAAAACAGGAAAACGTTTTTTAAAATTACACCAAATTAATTGATGTCTCGTGAAAAGTTAGAAGAATTAATTTACTAAATAACATGTAAATGCATTTTTAAGAGAATTGTAATTGGTCGGAATTGCGAAGAAAATAGTAACGATCGGTTTTTACAGCGTTTTTCTATTTCAGCCTGTAATGAAAATTTAAAAAATACGTTTTGTAGATTTATTTTATTTATATACATGCTAAAAATTTCATCGAAATTGGTTAACGTTGCCATGAGCTAGAAACGGTTAAGTATGATGTAAATCAGAGTTTTTCACAACTTTTTGCCTACAACTGCGATAAATCGAAAGATTCTTACATCTTTCCATGTCCGTCGCTTGTTCCAGCATCGACCGATTTCGATGAAATGTTTATCACGTATACAACTGATATATATCTACAAAAAATATTTTTTTAATTTTCATTACAGGCTCATTAACAGTCTAATATTCTTGGGTAAGTCTGCACAAAGTGCTGTAACAGAGACAAATTAGTTCGTGTTCTTTCTAAGATTAATAGTGTCTTTTTTCTCAATACTAAGTGCTCTTACTAAACTGAGCAAGAATAAATTCGAAGTTCAAGTTATGTATTCTATCATTTTCACTCGCTAATTTATAATAGTTTATTGACATTAAAATAAATTATAAGTTATAGCAATCATTAGCTCCCAGTTTTCAACAGAGAGTGTGTAATTGCAAGTAACTATAATGTAGTTTCTTCAGAAAATAAATAAAATTCACTTACAGTAAATTGAAATAGTAATAAATATACAAATCATATTTCTTTATTTAAACTTCATTATATCGAACTAAATTTTTATAAAGCTTGCACTATAGAGAAATCGAAATACATTCTTTTCATTTTTATAAAATTCCACATCTGTGTAAAAATAAATCCGAATAAAACTTATTGGCTGTGAATAGTGTTGAAATGTAGAAATTTTTCTATTCAATCGTTCAAAATTTGAGAGATGTTATAACTTAATAAAATGATCAAATTCGTTATTATTCATAGAATGTAATGTTTAGGATTTAAAGCTTGACGAGAAATGGTCTAATACATTGAAAATTCAAAATTAAATTAATATAATATCGTTTCCTAACTGCAATTCGGTTTGTAACCTGAGTAATAATTTGCATAGTGTTTTGTAATAAAATTATAATTCAATAAGCCATGTTTCATATTTAATTATAATGCAAATGAAGTAAGATTTCTCGAGTTATCAAAGATTTTTCGTATCTCGTATGTTTACCAGCGTTTTTGTAAATTTAATTAAAGCGAAATGCGTATTTAATTATGCTTGCTGACGTATTTTTACTGAACAGACTACTGTACACATTAATTAAAAAAAATTGGCTGGTATTCAATCTAACTGTTCTACTTTGAGAATAACAAGAAAAGCAAGAAAATGTTAACAATTCATGAAAGAAGAAAAATGAGGAAAAGAATAAAAGTAATATTAAACAAACATACAAGATGTGTCCTCGTTTATTTTCATATACATATTTTACACGTCTATTCGTACTTCGAAAAATTTCTTATTTACGAAGTATTGACGCACAGTTGTAATAAGTAATTCTGAAAAGTAGTTATGCAAGTAACAAAGAATCTTCGTAGATTCACAATCTTAACGCTAACAAACGTGATTCTATGTAACAGACATATTATTGGAAGCATCGATGCAAAAGAATTATTGTTTCCAGAAAATCCACAATTATATTTTAATAATTAACATTCTTTTTTATTAATTTTATAATCATTTTTAAAATGTTTCTATTTTTATTTCGAAATAACATTATAATCTTTTTTAAAAGAATAATATAAGTAATTTTTCATTCAAATTACATTCTTTAAAGCGAATTCCAACAACGTTTTCTGCGCATCAACTGAATATAATCACTTAATATGTACACTAGACGAACAAATTATCTAATTGCGGGGTGAATGACTCGTCGAATCGTTGAATTCTGAAACGAAACACGTCCGCGTGTGTGCGTTTGAGCTTGCCTTCGGGCACGTTTACTACGTGTCTGCAATATTAACATTTTTTTCCTTGAAATTCCACGGGAACGCTTGGATTATCATTTTCAAGAAAACTAGACGTTGATTTGCCGGACAGTTTCTCAGAATGCACAATCTTCTCGCATTTTGCGTCACAAGATAAATCACTATTTTTGCGTTTGACAAATGATCGTTTAATTGTCGATCAATTTCTTTTTTTTTTATACATTGTTGACCATGCGTATTTTTCGCGAGCTACTCTTAGAAAGTTGATATTGAAAAAATATAAAATTTGCCAATATACACCGTACCTATAATGTTCGAGACATTAGCTCACATATGTTTATTTCGATTATGGACAATTGCCGTTAAAAAAAAATACATATAAATATTTTTTTGTTGAGAAGTACTAATATATTAAAATTGCATCAGTATAGTAACATTCTTACATTTAAGTACCCATGAAGCGTGTAAGTAACTTGAAATAATAAACTAATAATTATCTAATATTTCATATCAAAGTATTTTGTTTGAAATGAAATGTTGAAACGAAGTAAAAATATGTCAAAGAACACAGCATTTATTCTTCGAATTGTACTAACGTTCGAAACAGAAAAATGTACGTAATGGTACACTAGAAAATTCACTAACATATCGAGTATATCTATTCTTTTTGAATCTCTCGGAGCGGTTGGCAAAACTCATTCCTTTTTCATTTGGAGTTTATTGTAATCGTTAAATCGTATCTTTGTATTAACACGTTTCCTTTCAAACCACTTTTATTTAAGTTTCATTCTTAGGCTATTTGTACCGAAAACTGTTCACGCTATAAAGTTTGATTTTGCAAAATTTACATATCTTTCCTTTTTCAAAATAAAATTCATACGAAAGTGTGTATGGAAGGCGATATGGAGTAGATGTTATTTATTTTTTAATGTTTTTTTACTTATTATTTCATGTAACGATGTACTTCGTTTTAAAGCAAGGGAGGCTATAAAGATACACACGAAACAAAAGAACTGATAAGTAAAAATATGACCGATAACTCAATGAAAAGGTATTACAAACATCATTATAAAGCACGTATTAGGTGTAAAAATTAATTCTTTCCAACTGGAGCCATACAATCAGTATAGTCATTTAAATCTAAATATTCGCGATGGTATTTGCAAACTGTCAGAAAAATGGCAAAAGATCATTCATAATACTGGAAATTATTTCGATAGCTGATCTGTTTTCACCTTTTTTAAATAAAATGTTATTGTACCCAAATGTTGGAAAAAATTTATTTCTGCACCGAATAATTGTGATATTAGCAGCTACTTTTTATGTTTTTATCTCTTACTGAGAAAAATATCATTTGGCGCAGAAATGAGTATCAGCGAGTACAGTTTCCGGTACTAAATTGTATATAACAGTGTACTGTGCGTTCTTTCTTTCCTTTTTTTTTTAATCAAAATTTGTTTCATTGGTCTAATAATGTTAATATTACATTTGAAACTTGCAATGAAAATGAAGAATTTACAATTTACAGTGTATTACTATTTTTCACTATAAAATGTGTGTAACTAAAATAATCTTATTTATAGAACCAGTAGAATTTGATCAACGGAATCCTGCTGCTATCCAAATCATTTTGTTGCTTGACATGTCTGGATGAACAAAGTTGACTCGTGGAAATGGACACTTAAGTTTCTACATTGGTATGTAAAGCTTTGATTTTACTGTCATTTTATTGATTAAACAATACATATCGGGTAAATTTATTGATCTGTTTTCATTTTGTAAACTTAATTATAATGTAATTGTATAATACTGATTATTAGATTGCGGATTTTCATACAAATTCATATTTCTGAGAATATAGTACCACAAAAAAAGAATTGAAGTTCCATAGAAAATTATTTCACCTACCATTTGTTATAAGAGGCAGTATATCTTTCATATCACGTGCATTCTGTTATTTTACACCTCTAAATTTACCATAAATGCATAAAAATCCGCAAACTACTGATTATAGATGTTGATTTTGTGGCTGTAATATTTCAGATTATATTTAAACCTGCATATGCTCATTTTATGTATTTATTTATATATTATATAAATAATAAAAAAACATCTGAGTACGACACTATAAGGTTTATACATTATCTCTTTTAAATGACATAAGCTGTTTTGTTTTAGTGGAATAGTACAATTTTAACCATGGACAAATATACATTGCAGCAACGCATTTACATTATTCAAACCTATTATAAAAATGTGGCACTATTTTTAAGCAAAATTTTGTTTAGTGATGAAGCTCAGTTCACAATTAATGGATTCGCTAATAAACAAAACTATCGTATTTGAAGTGATGAAAATCCTCGTATTATTCATCAAAAGTTTCTCCACCTACAAAAGGTCACTGTTTCGTGTACATTTTGGAAAAATGGAGTCATTGAAATATTTTTCTCCGAAGATGATGCTAGAAATTCTGTTACTATGAATTCTGAGCGATATTAATCAATGTTGAGTGGCTTTTTATAGTCAGAATTAAATCATATTGATGTGTCTGATATTTATTTTCAGAAACACAGTGCTAAGTGTCACACAATTGGAAAAAACGTCTGGTTGTTGGGATCGGAATTTCGTCAATGTATAATTTCACGAAATGCAGATTTCAATTGACCTCTAAGATCATACGATTTAACACCATTAGATTTTATTTTCATACGGTTTTTTGAAAAGTCGAATGTATGTTAACAAACCAGAAACAATTAATGGCCTAAAGAACAATGTTTGAGATGCAATTCGTGAAATAACTTCAGCAACGTGTCGAAAAGTCATTAAAAATTTCGATAATAGAATTGATATCTGCAGACCCAGTGTTAGTACATATTTAAATGGTATTATATTTTATTTAAAATTATAATGGATTATAATTTCAATAAAGAAAGCAACTTAAAAACATTCCAAATAGTTTGTGTTTTATCAAAAAGAATCATGTAAGCATGTTTTTTAGATGACCCTGTAGAAAGTTCATTTAATCTTCTATGTCACCAAAACTTGACAAATGAAAGATATTAGTTGGCATCTTTCATTCACACGTTAAGCGCCACGTCAGTTATCCATGACTGAGAATAGATTTTCCATTCAGGCTGCGTCAGTTTTCGCTAACTGACAGCAAATTTTCCTTCAAAGCCACATTTGATCGGTCACCAACAATATATTATTTCTGTTAAGGCTTCGTTAGAACTAGTTTATGATATGGTCGCCTATAGACGCTATTTTTTTATTTAACACGCGTAAACCGCTTTTAAGAGTTGTTAAAAAATAGCCAATAGTAAAAGAACACAGTTGTTAGGAAATAGTCGAAGAAGAGTTATTAGAAATTACATGGTCTCTTATATTTCTAAGAGTGGTCCTGTAGATATTATAGTTAAATCTAGTCAGCATATCGAGTGCAATTTCCACAAGGTTCGATAGGCATCTCAATGAGATCCGACTACCAGCGTTAACAATTTCAAAAATAATATTCTAATATTAAAAACTGAAAGTTTAAAATTTATGAAAAAAGAAAATTTTGTTCATGTATATATAAAAATTATTTTAATGAATTATGTTAAAACATTACAGGCGAAGATGTAGTTTTCCATAGCAATTTTCGCAGTAACTTTTGACTCTTTTGGTTCAATTTCTGGCAAAATTTTGTCGAAATAAAAAGAAAAAGAAAAGAATAATCTTTGGTCGCATGTGGTCTGATAAAAGATTAACAAATAACGCGTGACGCTTGATGTATTACTAACGTTCGAAAAATAAAAGACGTCAATTGACATCTCTGGTCAGTAATGTGCTAATATCTAAACACAACAATTCAAGAACTACATGAAAGAAAAACGAATCTACATACAACCAAGAAATAATTTGTATTCAGAATCCATAAGAAAACCTCTGTTGTCCTAAAATTAACACCTAATCTTCATCATCTCTTCTTTTGAATATGTTCTCACCAATTGGAAAAAAGCAGCATCGCGAAGTCGAGTGTACGAACGTGGTTGTTACGATTTTAACAAGGACCAATGACTCGACTTACGCATTCCTGTCATACGCGTGCCGGCAAATAGGTATGTAGGTGATAGAAACTTTTTTTTCCACGTGCAGCACGCCCGTGCTGACTCACCTCTTCCGTGCATCAGGCCGAGAAATCAGCTCTGCATCCTGATCGGAGCACGATTTCCGCGAAACCGTTGATTTCACTCATGCGCCAAAACGCTTACGTTTTCACGTACGGCCTGTTAATTCTTCAACGCCGTTACAAGTGGACGAAATTCTTGCGCCAGTTAATCGAAGAGTCATCGTCGCTGCACGTTGTGGTAGCGGCACCAAACCTGGAAACATAAAAAAATCGGGTGAATTTCACATTTTTTTCGTCTATAAATATTTAGTAAAAAACCAACATTTTTATAAGAATCGTTAAGCAACATCTTAATTCTATTTTCATATTTTTTGTATTGTGTAAAAGTACAAAAAGGTACAATAGTACAACATTATTTAATTTCCAGACAAATGTTTATGGAATACAAAAAGTAAAAAATTTTCAAGCCAACTTAACAATAGATTATCTCCAATGTAGTATAAGATTTTTCAATATTAATTTTGGAAAATAAGAAAATGGCGGCTTATTAAACATACAATTCTTTTTCGCTGATGAAAATCAAATTTAAACATTCATAAAAATTCAACAATAAAATTAAGATATCAAAAACCTCGTAGGTTGCATTGTAGATTATGTTATGAAGAATAATATGTAAAAATTTTAAGTTAAGTGGATGAAAAGTTTCGGAGATTTGCTGGGTGCAAGGTCAGAAAACACAGTTTCGAAAAAAACACGTTTAAAGCTTTAAGTTAATCTTTTTCTAAAATAAAAGAATATTTTTACAAAATTGCCCTTAATCTGCAATTTTGGTGCCATAAAGTGACCCTTCTGTTTCTAAAAATTTGTTAGCTGCTTGTTTTTTAATTTTCTTTAGCAGTTGCCGAGCTTCTTTCGAATTTATTTGAGCCCGAATCTCCGTATGTATTAGCCGTCGTTCGTCTATTTTCTTACAAATGTACGCACTATTACCAATCTTTAAAAGCATAAGTTTCATCATTAATAAAATGTTTTTGTAGCCATTGTTAGAAACACTAGCACCGATATATACCGCTACGTCGACTATTCTTTTGCCATAAAATGATATCTTTGGAGCAATTATACATATTATAGAATTGCCGCTCTCATTATTCTTTTACGTAAAAGTATTCGCTGACGTAGTTTTTCTAAAATTGTTTCAATAAGTAAATGTAAAACGTCATGTTTAACGAGAAGAAATCAACCGGAATCTTTCCCCATCATAAGTATTACATTAGCCTTTCTTGCTTGACGTGACATGCAGTCGTTTGAAGTCTTATAACTTCGCTATTTTTTAAATTTTAAAAAATCCTTTTACTCTAATATTCTACATAAGATATTAAAAAAAAGAACAAATAAAAAAGATTTCGAAATTTTTAAGCAGATAAGGTTGCATACCCTGTTAATATGGCCAGCGTAAAACCTCGCCGAATTTAATAGACCTATAAGCTCGCGAAGAGGACAAAGGAAGACACAATTCACAACTTTTCGACCGGATAAATTCAACAGGGTATAAACTTAACGTAGAGCGATAAGACTGTGTCGGTTTTATTCTTCAGTGTTTAAGTATTTTCCCGCTTATTGTTAGATTGCGGACTTTTTATGCAAATTCATATTTTTGAGAATATTGTAGAGAAAATAGAACTTTAGGGAATGATTAGTAAATAATAAATTTGTAATCGTTTCGATAACTGAAACATTTCCCATAAATGTATCTATTGTCAATAAATATTTATGGAAAGAAAACTATTTGTTGTTGTATACCTTTAGTATTTTATCGATTATATTGGTGACTAATTATTATAGCCAACATTTAAATTGTTTTGTCAATGAAACATTCTTCATAAAAGTTACAAATATCAATGAATTTGTTTATTTTCGTTGTAACTAGACCGCGGATTTTTTTAAAAGCACTATAATTTGGATATGTTGTATTTTTCTTTCATATTACGTAACTTCAATAATAAAATATCTTTCATTTTATTTAACCTTTTTATGAAGAGAAAGTTTGTGACTTTACTCGTAGTGTAATTAATTAATGATTAACATAAAAGAATTATTACATTGAAATGGAGATTTTATTTTGTTATTTTTAGGTAACCATGAATTATTAACTATTATTAATAGAAGATCTCAATGTTTATAAAAAAAAATGCACACTTATATTTTAAATTCAGTTTTCGCGTAATTACTAGAAATTTAAAAATAAAGAAGTGCATATCTACTATTGAAAGTACACATAAGGTTGAAGGGAATGAAATAAATGCAAATATTGTAATTAGATTAAACAATAATAATTCGAGATTACCGATAATTTTGCAAAAAGTCTAAAAAACAGTCAAAATAGCTCATAAAATCTATATAATAAATTAAAATTAAACATTTAAACGTTACATATTTCGCTTTATACGTAATAAATGCTGCTTTTTTTACGTTATAGACATTGCCGATCACGAAAAACTTTCTTGACATGCTTAACACACATAACGTGTGACAGTAAACATTTCGTATAAACTGAAATTACATGCAGCCAGGATAATTATTCTCCGTCAGATTTATCATCGTCCAATTTATCAATTTCAAAAATGATAAATAACTGTTTTGTGTCTTCCTCGAGTCTTATTTATTATTGTAACCGAGCGACACTTTATTTCACGCGTTACATTATTCTGCGTCAAGTCTCATTGTACACTTTAAACATATAAAAAATGTTCAGGGACTTTTGGTGCCAGGGTGAAAAATTAAGAAACCTCTTTGAAAAGATTTTTTTTCAATAGAAAATTTCAGATAAAAGCAAATATCTTTTTAATTTTTCAACACTTATACGTTTCAATTTAATTTCACAGTTATGGATACGTTTAATAAGTTTTGTATAACACTTGACTACAGAGTGATAACACTGCAAATTTTCAATACAAATTCATATTTTTTGAACATATAGTGACAAAAATTGGACTTTCGCAGAAAATTATTTCACCCAATCAGATATTGTTACAAACACTGTAATTTGTTTTTCTAATTGATATTTTCTATTTTTTTTTTTTTTTGCATTACATGCATTATTTGCAATTTTGTACTTAAAAATTTCTTATAAATGTATAAAGATCCGTAGTCTAATAATGATTTAATGATAAAGCAATGAGAGTTTATTCAATAAACAGATTGCACTCTATAATGCAGTACATCAAAGAACATAACGTAAACATCAGTTGCATAAATTAAAACAAGATATTATTGTACATATAAATGTATATACTTTTCTGCGATTAGTCTAAAACTCCAACTACTGATGCAGAATATATAGGGTGTTCTAAAAGAATATGCCAAGTTTCTTTTTTATAAAACACAAACTATTTGGAAATTTTTCACATTGTTTTTTTTTAATTGAAAGTATATTCCATTACAATTATAGATAGAACAGAATATCATTCAAATATGCATCACGATTATGTCTGCAGACAACAATTCGATTATCAAAGTTGTCAGTGACATTGGACATTGTTAGAATTATTCCACGAATTGTAACTCGAATATTGTTTTTTAGGTAATTAATTGTTTCTGACTTGTTAGCATAAACTCGACTTTTCAAAACATCCAACAGGAAAAAGGAGGCCAATTGAAATCTGCATTTCGTGAAATTACACGTTGACGAAATTTTGATCCAAAAAACTGCATGTTTTCTCGAGTTGTATGATATGTAGCACCATCTTGCTGGAAATATATATCAGATACATCGATATAATTCAATTCTGACCATAAAAAGTCACTCAACATTGATAGATATCGTCAGTATTCACAGTAACAGAATTTCCAGCATCATCTTCGGAGAAAAATGTTTCAATAACTTCATTTGCCCAAAATGCACACCACATAGTGACTTTTTGTGGATGTAGAGATTTTTTATGAATAACAGGAGGATTTTCATCACGACAGTTTTGCTTATTAACTAATTTATCAATAGTGAAATAAGCTTCATCACTAAACAAAATTTTGCTTGAAAACAATGATCTAGTTTCATAATAAATTTGAATAATATGAATACATTGCTGCAATGTATACCCGTTTATGGCTAAATTGTACTACCTTCTACTAAAACAAAACAGCTTATGTTATTTGAAAAGTTTTGACATGTGAACATTATACAGTATTGATATCTAGGCGTCCCATTGGATGATCTTATATACAGAGTGCTTGTTGAGTAACATGTAAACTCGGGCACGAAGTGATTCCTTATGCAAAAATATAAACAAAATATGCAATAAAATTTTTTCATTTCAAGCTTAGTTTTCAGGAAAATCGAGTTTGAATATCCGATACGTACGTTTGCTGTTTCAGCTAACAAGGGAAGTCCGCGAACGGTCCGGCTTCGATTTTGATGAAACTTTGTACACTTATAAAGCAGCCAAAAATAATCGACACGTATTTTTTTTTAGCTGCGGTAACTCGAGTTTAAGGGGTGAAACCACCCCTTGAAGTTTGGGGTCAAAATGGCTATCTCGAAAACGGAAAGACATACGAAAAAATTGTCAATGGGCGAGGTTAATGGTTTCTTATGTACAATAACATGGTGTTAAAAAATTTAACAAAATACAGTTTGTTTATAACAAAAAAAAATTTATTAACTTAATTTTTTATTTTATTGAAATATTCATAATGACAAAAAATGACGAGCATTTTATTCCAAATCCATTAGTATATAACATTTTAAAATTGCCTCCTACAGTTTTGCAGATTTTGATGATTTACATCTTGCGCGCACATCCACTATGGTAGTAGCCGTTCTAACTTTGATTTTAATGAAGCATTGTAGGCTTGCACTAAATTATACAGTAACAAGTAACAATGACAGTAACAAGTTTCTTAACAGCAATGAAAAGATTAATTGTTTTTATTATTCACCTATGACATCGTGGCAAAGGTGAAGCGATTTATAAATTATAAATACATACAGTGTGTATAGCAATTATTCTATGTAGTTTCGACAATAGTGGTACTCGTCGGAAAAATGTTTGAGGCATAAAGATTTCTTACACCATGCGCATTTAATTATTGCCACGTCACCGCAAATATGGCATCTTGGTTCATTTTCAACAGAATAGCAGTACTCAACAGGATTCTGGAATGCATTTGGTTTTTCATCTATATACCCAGATTTATACCAGCAGTATTTAATAAATTTATGGAAGCTCGACAGTTAAGAGTAATTGTGCATGAAGTAGATTTACGGCGATAGGCTTTACAAGCGAGAGATATAGAAAATTTACAAACATTTAAAGCTGGACATACTTGGCTACATACTTTTAAAACGACATTTAGATTAGTGTCCAGAAAAATTACCAGATTTGTAACCACAAATATGGTAAATCGAGAAGACGATATTCATTTGCAATGCGGTGCATTCGTGAATGAGGTAAAATCATATATAGCCCGAAATGAACCACTCAATGTTTACAATTCCGATCAAAGTGGTTTTAATTTGGAATTACATTCAGGGCGCACTTTGGCTGAAGAAGGTACAAAAATCGTAGAAGGAGGTGTTCAATCAGTGTCATCCACCACTCATAGTTACACCATCCAGCCAACCATTTTAGCCGATGGACAATTACTGTCACCATTATTTATTGTACTCAAAGAGAGTACAGGACATTTCGGGCCGATTGTGGAACAACATTTATTTCGCCCTGACAATGTATATCTTGCAGCTTCAAAGTCAGGAAAATTAACTACGGACCATTTCAAGACCTGGTTAAGAGAGATTTACTTCGCAAATACTGGGCCCGCAACAGTTCTAATTCTTGATTCCTGGAGTGGTCACTGTAACAAGATAGTGAACGTAGTTACTCCCGAGGGTAAAAACGTAAAACTTTTTGTAATACCAAAAAGTGGAACAAAGTATGTTCAACCACTGGATGTTTACGGTTTCCGCACTTGGAAAAATTTCGTCGGCCGATTTTCCGATAAAGTTCTCATTTTAAATCACGACATTAATCTCCACGCTAGGAATAATATAATCAAACTTCAATCTCTGGTCCACAATCCATTTTCATTGCCAAGGTTCCAAAATTGTATTAAATACTGCTGGTATAAATCTGGGTATATAGATGAAAAACCAAATGCATTCCAGAATCCTGTTGAGTACTGCTATTCTGTTGAAAATGAACCAAGATGCCATATTTGCGGTGACGTGGCAATAATTAAATGCGCATGGTGTAAGAAATCTTTATGTCTCAAACATTTTTGCGACGAGTACCACTATTGTCGAAACTACATAGAATAATTGCTATACACACTGTATGTATTTATAATTTATAAATCGCTCCTCTTTTGCCACGATGTCATAGGTGAATAATAAAAACAATTAATCTTTTCATTGCTGTTAAGAAACTTGTTACTGTCATTGTTACTTGTTACTGTATAATTTAGTGCAAGCCTACAATGCTTCATTAAAATCAAAGTTAGAGTGGCTACTACCATAGTGGATGTGCGCGCAAGATGTAAATCATCAAAATCTGCAAAACTGTAGGAGGCAATTTTAAAATGTTATATACTAATGGATTTGGAATAAAATGCTCGTCATTTTTTGTCATTATGAAAATTTCAATAACATAAAAAATTAAGTTAATAAATTTTTTTTGTTATACACAAACTGTATTTTGTTAAATTTTTTAACACCATGTTATTGTACATAAGAAACCATTAACCTCGCTCATTGACAATTTTTTCGTATGTCTTTCCGTTTTCGAGATAGCCGTTTTGACCCAAAACTTCAAGGGGTGGTTTCACCCCTTAAACTCGAGTTACCGCAGCTAAAAAAAAATACGTGTCGATTATTTTTGGCTGCTTTATAAGTGTACAAAGTTTCATCAAAATCGAAGCCGGACCGTTCGCGGACTTCCCTTGTAAGGTATGGTTCATCGAGCAACGTACTACGCGTATCATGTTTGTAAAGGATCATCTTAGACTTCTGATATGTTATTTGTCTAAGCAGTTCATTTTCGTTGATCTATCCAACGATAATGTACACGAATAGGGAATACGTTGATATGATCCGAGCTTTAAAAGCCTCTCATTAGCCGTTACAGCATACGTACGTATCGGATATTCAAATTCGATTTTCTCGAAAACTAAGCATTAAATGAAAAAATTATCATTTCATATCTTGTTCTTATTTTCTCATAAAGAATTACCTCGTGCTCGCATGGACATGTTATTCGGCTGCACCCTATATACAGCTACGGACAAAAGTTTCCAAACGACAGCGTTTTCAGTGTTTGATTCAATTTTATAAACTTTTGGAGTTATCAAAAAAAAGCAATTACGTACAATAACAGAGAATTCAATGATTTACAAGAATAAACACAAAAGTAAGTGTCTAAAAAATATATTTGTTATCTTATATTTGACTTGTACGTATTTGAACAAAATATAGCATGACAAAAGTTTCCGAACGATTCAAATGTACGAAAGATGCCGTAAAATTTCGCAGAAAAAATGTAACGATTTGAGGATATTTTTCATTATATATTGTAGATCATCTTTATTGTATTATTGGTAAAATAAATCAATTACAGTATCATGACATCTTAGAGAATACAATGTTGTCTGATGCTACTGAACACATGCCACAAAACTAAATGTTTGATCATGACGACCATCCCAAACACACGGCGAAACATAAAAATGATTAATGTTTCGGATTAATCTGTACAACTATCAAATCCTCATGTTATAGAAAATGTATGGAGTAAAGTGGAACGATTGATGAAAGATCGAAAATATTCAAACTCAGATGATTTGTTTACAGAAATATACCTAAATTGGAATTGTTCATTAGAATCGCATCTAAGAAAATTAATTAACAGGTTGTGGAGAAGATACCAAGTTGTTATTGACAGTAAGGAGTATATCTTATTTTATTTAAATTGTTCAAAAACATTTGCCATGCTATATTTTGCTTAAATATGTGTAAATTAAATATAAAATAGGAGATATATTTTTTACAAACTTACTTTTATTCTTGCAAATCATTAAATTCTTTGTTGTTATAGGTAACTACTCCTTGTTTTTTCACAATTCTAAAGGAAATATATAAAATTGAATTAAACGTGGGAAAACGCTGTCGTTCAGAAACCTTTCTCTGCAGTTGAATATCCAAAAAAGTATAGAAAAGAGAAATATTAAAATATCCTTTTATATATATATATATATATATATATACACACACACACACACCAAGTATGGGTCAAATGACAGGACTATCAAACTAGAGAAAGAAAAATAATTCTATTCTGTATTATACAATAACGTATGTAAATTACATTAATGTCTATCGATTCACTTTCTCTCTTACCTTCCTCGATTCTCGGATCGCATGACGCACAAGCAATAGTGAACGAGAGTATTCATCGAAAGGAGATTGTCCTGTGGTCGATCTATCGATCGATAGATCTCTGCGGCTTGATCGACGGATTGATTGAAAACCGGTGAAAGTTGCCTGTGGTTGTCTGTATTCTGCTTCCACTGTCGACGATTCCTGCTGATTTCTTTGCCCGACCGCGTGCTAACGCAATTACAAAACCACGAGCCTTTCTTTCCGTTGTTTCACGTTCGATGTTCGTGCCGTTCTTTGCTCTAATTCTAGTTTTCTTCTTTTCTTTTATTTTTTTATAAATATAAACTGCACGTCTTCGTTAACGACATAAGAGTATATTATTTCCAAGTGATACGAAATAATGAAACTTTATTTTTAACTTTGGTAGGTTGGGTAAGATTAAGCAATAAAAAGTCAACATTTAATAAATTTTAAATCAATGCTCCTATTTATTTGAAATTTACGTACTTTTTTACAAAAAGTTCTTGAAGAATGTGTACCGAGTAAGTTATTGTTTAATTGTTTTCTGAATGTTGTATGCGTAATTTTTTACAGTGGTAACCGTTCAGGTCAATTTGATATAAGTAAAAGCCTTCATGCATCTTGCAAAAGAATTTCATACTTGCTTTGATTATCATCGTGAAATTTTCAAACTGTTTCATCTGTAGGTCTCCGTTAAGGAAGATATACAGTGACTCGCGAAAGTATTTGAACACTTACTACAGTAAAGTTCTGTGAATATAATATATGCGTTATATAAAATATGTATTTAAAAATATTATTAGCGCTATATGTATGTAAATACAATCATCGAGATCGTATAGGTAAAGCTTGAAATAAATCCAAAAATATACATAAGCGTTATAAAATGTTTATGATAAACATAAACTTTGTAGAAAACACAAAAGTATTTCAACAGCTAAAAATGAATTCTAAGAAAGTAATATAAAGAAAGGATTTCTACAGCCAAATGAAAGCAACAGCTATGTATAGTTGTCAAACAGATTGCGTATAATCAACGGTAGTCACACTGTAACATTTTTGATGATATAATTACAAAAACTTGTTCCAAAATTTATAAATTCGAGAAAGTGAAAAAAAATTAATTGTTAAATGGAATAACAAAAAAAAAAGATTCATGGAGAAGTAGAAAAATTGTTAAATATAAACAAGTTTGCGATACATTATATTATTAAAAGATCAAAAATTGAAGGAACTGTAAGAAACGAGCACCATTCAGACCGCCCGAGGAAACTAACGCAAAGAGAAGAAAAAGCTTTAATTTGTGAAAGTCAAAAAATTCAAGTATTTCCTCTGTGAAGCTTGCAGAAATGGTTAAAAATAATTCTAACAAAGATATACATCCAGAATTATGTCTTAGAGTTTTACGAGAGAATTATTGCAATACTAAAGTTCCCAGAAAAAAGCTATATACTAGCAACATTAATAAGAAGAAAACATGAAGTTTGATCAAACAATTCATCGGTAAAGATAATTCATTTTGTAGTAAAGTAATATTTTCAAATCAGTCTAAATATAATAGTTTTGTATCGAACAGACGCAATTTTGTTTGAAGAAAAGCAAATGCAGAGATACAAGTTAAAAATTCATGTGCAACTGCAAAACATGGAAATAGCTCGATTATAGTATGGGGATGTATGGTAGCAAATTAAATAGGAAACTTAGTGTTTATAAATGGAATATTGGATAAATACAAATATTTGCATATTTAACAACAAAATTTAAAAGAAAATTGGGATTATTTGGAGATTTTTATTTTCAACAGGACAGTGATCCTAAACATACTGCATAAATTGTTAGAAAATGAACTTGCCATAATATACTCCGCACATTGCAGAACACCACAATGGAAACACAATGTGAATCCAACAGAGTTTTATGAGCAATAATAGGAAAAGAATTAGAAAAATTTGATATACCGTTCAAAAGTCAGCTTTAAAAGAAAATTCGAAGTATAGAGTTCTATATCATTAAAAGTTACAAAAGGATTAGTATTTCGTATGAATCGCCTTATATATATTATACAACAAAAAAGGATATATATATATATATATAGGCCACTGTGTTAATATTTGTAATAAATCTATATTTGCTCCTTATTAATATAAAATATTAAATCAATGCACTTATTATATGTAATTTTACCTTCCGTTTCAGGTAGGTAGGAATGTAACAAATATTTTAACGATATGCAAGGGTTAAGAAAGTTTAAATACTTCAGCAAGTATACAGTGCCAGATAAAATGATAGGACGTTTGATGTATTTGTATATTTCATATAATACAATAGGATGTATACATACTACTCACCCTGTATTTTAGATATCTCTTTCAAAGTATCCATATATTATAGAATTGCAAGTTTGTATCTTGTACACGAAAGAAATTAGAGGAAGAAGTAGCTGATTTTATCTTGTGGCTTAGAATGAGCTAACTTTACTCGGCCAAAATGATAGGACGCATGTAATATTTACCGTTGTTATATACTCTGACAGTAATCTATCAGCAGTGATTAGAAGAAAACGAGTAAATCTTTCATTTATCTACAACATTTGTGCCATTAAAGTTAATGTAGGTCGAGGAAAACAATTAGACAAAAGTGAAATTCACCGAATTTTGTTATTGCGGTCACAAAATCAAACTATCACGAAAATTGCGAAATTATTAAATAGAAACCGTCACGTTGCGTACAACTTCTTAAAAAATCCAAAAATCTACGGAAAACAGAAATGTACTTGCAGATCTCGTGCTACAACAGAATGCAACAGACGGGCCATATTACGCGTAGCTTCAAATTATAAGGGAACTGCAAGAAAAATCGTTGAAGAGGCAGGTGTTTCAGCTAAGGTAAGAACTGTGCGACGTATTCTCCAAAGCAGTAAACAAATTAAACGAGAAAAACTGAAAGGAAAACCTCCTCTAAGTGAGCAGCATAAGGAAGCTCGTTTAAAGTTTACTCGCGATCATGTTTGGTGGAGAAAGAAGTGGAGAAATGTGGTATTTAGTGACGAATAGAAATTTAATTTGGACGGCCCTGATGGCTGGAATAACTATTTCCACGATCTAAGGAAAGAAGAACAATATTTAAGCTGTCGACAAATGGGTAGCTGTAATGTCATGGTGTGGGCTGGTATTAGATATCAGGGAAAAACTGACATGAATTTTTTATCAGGCCGTAAATAGTGATAAATGTATTAAATTAATAGACGATCAGTTAAATAAGCATTGCAAATATTTCAGATAGTACGTTTATTTTTCAACAGGATAATACTGTGATACATACCGCAAGATGTGTTAAAGCTTGTTTTAGTTCTAAACATGTGACATACCTCGGGTAGCTGGCCCGTTCACCCGACCTTAATATTATTGAAAATATATGGGCAGAGCTCTCAAGAAATGTTTATGAGAATGGAAAGGAATACAAAAATGTAATGGAATTAAAACAAAGTATCGTTACAAATTGGAGTCTTTTAAGACAAAACGTATTAAAAAATTGTTTAAATCAATTCCTAATCGCTTAGTAGATGTTATACAGCGAAAAGGTGGTTTCACTAAATATTAATTTGGAATTCAAAAAAGTGTTTTGGTTCAAACAATTATATCTTTTAATAACGTTCTATCATTTTGTCCGACTAAAATCAATACATGCCTATATTATTTTCTCTAATTTCTTTCACGTACAAGATACAAACTTGCAATTCTATATGGATACTTTGAAGGACATTGTGTTATATGTGTTATAATGGTGTTATATGAAGGTGTTATATGAAATGAAAGGTCCTATCATTTTGTCCGGCACTATATGAGGATGTGTTTCTAAAATTATTCACAAATAATAATTTAGTACAATTTTATTGTTTAGACCTCTACTTTGATTCCTGATGAATTGTGAGGAACCCTGCGTATTGCACTCGTTGTATCCGTATTGAAAGACCACACAAGTTCAAGCTTGTGATACTATGTACTTTATGCCTTATAATCGACGCTCAAGCACCAACTAATATCAGCAAACTATTTCAATCATCTCCGCGTACCAAAATCCCTCCGTGTCTTCAACTCTTGCCTTTTATTTTCGAATGTCTCGATAGGAGTTGACGTCGCTCGCCAATCGCCTACTTCCGTTTTTTTTTGGTTGTTCTTCCGGCTTTCTCAACACTCCGTCTGCTTGGTTAACGGGAGCTCAGAAAGTGGAGGTGCTGGTCATCGGAAGGATTAGACCTAGAGGTCTTCGAGCACGATGCCTAAAGTTTTCGCCATGTTACGTGGTTTACGACACGTCTATTGCTATTGAGTGAGCAGAAGTAGACTCTAGCCTTTCATGTGGTCAGTATAAACGAAATTCTTCTGCTGCCATAAACAACCTTCTAAATCCTGGCTTCTGTCTCGAACAGTTGACATGTTACTTTAATTAAATTTCCTCAAAAATAGCTATAACTGGCGTCTGTTTCATAAACCCATCGCCTTCTGATTGAGGCATGTTAATGTCGTTCACTAACATTTATAAAGTATTATTTCGAAGAATAGCTTTAAATGAGAATAATTGTTTTCTTAATAGAGTTAAAAATGTAACATATACAAACTATCTTGTGATAAAATTCATCCTTGAAGAAAAATCAGATTGAGAACTAGAGATTTCGATAAATCCTCATTTATCATAGTTGGTAAATATCGATATTTCCACCTGCAAACCCACGATTGTCATTTAATCGTTTAATTCAATCAAAAGAAATAAAATTCGGAAAAACTGACGAGATATTTTATAGTCGGATTGTAGATTTTTATGTATTTATAAGAAATTTAAAACTACAAAATTGTACAGAATGTACGCAATATGAAAAAATATACGAAATATTCAAATTACAGTGCTTTTTATAATATCTGCTAAGTGAAATAATTTTGTAATGAAATTCCATTTGTTTTACTATATTCTGAAAAATGTGAATTTGCATAAAAATTTGCAGTCTAGTGATAATAATACATCAAAGGTTTCGAGAATATTCGAAATTTGTCGTTTTGCTATAAATTAGTTGTTTTTAAGAGGAGAATGAAATCGTACGTATCGAGGAAAGATCGTTGAAATGGTTATCGACGTCCTATATCATAGGGAAAGAAAACAAGTGAAATTCCACTTTCACCACACTTTTAAACTGGCTTCTCCGGCATAAGGAAAAAATCATATCACATTCGCTGTACATTCACACGCGGAGCGTATGTATTTTTATCGTACCACGTGAGAATGTATTTTTTAATTTTACTTTACTGCCAATCCGGTATTGCTGGAATATACATCTGCACTTTCTTAGCGTGACATATTTGCGACATGTTTAATATTTAACAGCGTTAACGAACATATACGTCCATTACAACGTATAGCTGGAAAGTATAGATTTATCTTTCTTTAAAAATGTGTAATGATAATGAATTAAAAAATTATAAAATTATAAAATTAAAAATATGAGACGATGATTATCATTTTAAATAATCGTTGGGTGTTTCTGATGTTATTCCAACGATATACGAAATCATAATCTTGCGTATAGTTTTTATAACCTATTTTTGACACCAAGCTTCATTGAACGGTGTTATATTAATTTCTTTTAAGTAATAGAATTATTTGAATGTTTGAAAGATTGTAACCACCTTTTAACTAACTTTATATTAATAGTAGATTTCTACGTTACATAATGGACAGAGAAAATGATAATCTTCTGATGAAACGATGCATTTTAGAATTGAAGTTTCTCTTCGCGCACTTCTATATAACTCAATTTCTATCTGTTTACATTTGTTTGAATGAACATTGTGATTATTATAAATCTACCCCTACATTACACGTAAACTTGTCTTATCAAAGGTGCTTTCGTTGCTGTACCATAGCGACTCCTACGTTAATGTACCATGAAGCTCTACTATTAAACTGTATTTCTAAAGTAATTTTGTTTATCAAAAAGAAAATTAGTATATTTTTTAACGGTGCAATCTAGAATCCTGATAGTTCTTTCAATCGTTACAAAAATACATGAAAATAAATAATTCAATTAATATGATCAAGCTGACCAAAATGTTATCCCAATATGCATAGAAATTATTATGAACAAAAGAAATGGCATCATGACTTCAATTATAATAAAATATACTGTTAACCTTTTAACTGGAGATGACGAGATAACCTGTCATTATTTCAATAATACGTAGAATGCAGCAGTTTATTTATCAAGAGATTATTCAATATTAATTGTTCTGTTATATTTATATTGAACATATAATACATCGCATTTACTTTTCTGAAAACCAAAATAATGAAACTACTTATCATTTTTATCGATTTTTAATTGCAAACTGCAGAGATTAAATTTTCGTTTACGAGGCGAACACAGTTAACGAATTAATATGTAGGTAGAAAATTCGACTGCCTTGTCTTTGAAAACCCGTGAGAATTATTAGAGCGTCGAATTGAATCAGAAGTGATAACTAATAAATTAGCAACTGATTGAGAAGCTCGTATCAGTATGCCATCGTGACGCAGGAATAACGGAAAACTGTAGAAAAAATAGAAACGTGTTTGGGGAATTACAAATATAAAGTGTGGAGTGATGAAATATTAATATACATACTTTAACAAATTTTTAATCATTTGTAGAAGATTCAAAACCTTTGCTATATATCATTAGAAATATAACAATACTTTCCACAATAAAAAAAGGTTTCAGTTTAAGTGTATTTTCAATTTTATTCTTGTTCAAATAAGTGGTACATAATTTCGAAGTAATGGTAATAATTCGGTTAACTATTGTATTTCTTCTTCGGCAGATTACAAAAAGAAAAGAAAGAAAATTAAATCGAAATTTAGGTTAGTGACAAATATTCAGAATTATCACGATTTAATCACTTAAATTGATCTGGATTTCTACTATGATTTTTCATCGCGATAGAGCAACGTCAGAGTAATCTCGATGATCCAGGGAGAACGATATTGCATTCTCTGCACCGTGAAGGGTCACGCGACCCCTCACGTAGAAGGCCGGACGATTAATCGGCGTGGTTAATGAGCCGATCGGTAACGAGATCCAGAAATGAAATCACCGGGTCCAGCGCGAGCCATCGTACATGGGAAGGGGAAAAAACCGTCTTTCTAACTGTGCACGTAGCTATCTTGCTTAATAGGTCGAATCGATTACCCCCCGAGCGTTCGAAAACAAGATTAATCGAAGACAGGCGCGCCAGCGCGACGATGCTGCGAAACAGGCCTTCGAACAGCTTAGTCTTGTTTCCTCGATCAAATTCTATTTTCTTCTCGCGTTCGTAACTGTTTTTCGCCCAGTTGCTCAATCAGTATATATAGAGCCATCCAATTTACACGCCTACATGTTTCTTTTTAACTCATTAAGTCTCAACTTTGCACTAATGCAACATTTCGCTTGCAATTTTTTTTTAGCAAATTTTCATTAATAATTTCTGTTTCTTCATATTATAATTATAAATGAAAGTTTCACAAAATTGCTTAACATTTTTTTTTGTCACCATTTCTTCTTCTACCTAGATCCTACAACGTTGCAAAATTTGAAGAAATTGAAACATTGAAACACTTTTATGCATTATTTTCATGTAATGAACTTCTATGTAGTGTCTAGGACTATGATGCATTTTTTATATTTCTTGGCAATTAGTGTCAATTTTATGGAGGCCTAAAGTTTCATAAACGCAACATTTTGACACAAAAATTTTTCGGTAGCAATTATATTTTTTCTTATACACCTTTATAAGTAATAAATAACTATATATAGACAAAAATTGCCTTCTTTCTCTACTTGATACTTAATGGGTGAGTTGATACGAAATTGTTAGTGAAAGAAGTAATTATGCTTTAGACAAACTAGAAGGTAAGAGAATTATTGAAAAATTCAACTTTAGCAAGAAAGTTTCGTGTTCCCATTTCTTTATAGCTGCTATACAGGGTCATCCAAATGCGACGACTGCATATCAGCACAGTATAACGTTTTCACGTTATATCTTTTCAAATGACACAAGCTGCTTTATTTTAGTAGAAGGAAGTACAATTTTACCAAAAACATAAAATTATATTATAATTTGTATAACATGATTCGACAAAAATCCAATGGATCTGTTACAATTTACAGCTATTTGTAATCCTGTGAGTTTATTCACTGCTTCGAAACTTTATTTTCTTGCTGGTTCTTCCACACAATCTGTAGCACTTAACTCTGTGTGTTGTCAGAACAGCAGAGAGTGAAAGTGAAACTGAATCTAATTTTTCAACTTCTTGAATCTTAATTAATTAATTCGAATGCCACGTTTGTAACATTATCGGTTTGATCAGTGAACAACCTAAATTCAAGCTCATTTTCACTTGCTACTAATTCCATCGTTCGATTTCGATTTTTATAAACATCAAAAACAGACTAATTTTTAAACACAAAGCTGTACGATGAAGTGCATAGATACGTCAAATATTGAAAATGTCTGACAGAATATTTACTCAAAAAAGAAGGAAAACAAACAAACAAACAAACAAACAATTATTCAAACTGCTATATTAATTCAAGTGGCAATTGAGGTATTGGATATTTCTTAATATAGGTATTTCATGTCAAAACAGAATAACAATTCTTTTTCGATCCGTTACGAAAGCCTCACTCCTTAAAAGTATTTTTTAAAACTTGTATAATTCTTATATAATATTTATTTTATTAATATATACAGAAATAATCGGTATCATCGAAAAATCGGAAGTGCGAATACACCGAAACGTAAACTAAAATTGCGTTTCTTCTCTTTCCCTACAATAACAACCAATTTTGTACCAACAAGCCAGCCAGTCGATGACGAGGATTTACATAAATGGAGCAGTGTTCGCATCAATTTACTGTCGTTTCGGCGCGCCGATAATTCGCTTGCCAAACACACGATCGGCCCCCAGAGGAAACTGCAATTCACTCTGAAACTTTCGACAGCTCCGTAGTACATCGTTTATCTTCTATTTCGATCGATATCGGTTTGTAACAGTATCCGATGACGAACGAAATGATAGATTCGAGTCGAAGAGACAGATCGTCGTAACTGCAATAACTTGTTGCCATTCGATCCCAGAAATTGAAAGGACTAACGTGTCGATATGTACAACTGATAGAAGCAATATAGTCTGGTCGTAAATTAAAGCATTAATCAGCTTCACTCAGAAACATTAGTCATTTGTGGATTGTTATTTAAAATGTTTGCTTACAATTTTTCATCTGAGTTGTAAAATATTAAATCTGGCTACGATGCTCGGTTCAATGAATGCAGTTAAGGGATCATTCTATTTTGACGGCTGGCAGATTAAACTACTTTAAATAATTTTTTCTGACTAAATACAACATATAATGAAATAAAATTTTTTGATAATTATTAAACTGCTTCTGTATAATATACAACAATTTTTCAAATAATCTGTTTAGTTGTTTAAAATGGTTTTTCTGATGGTGTCACTGTAGCCTCTGTAAAAATAGATGTATCCATGACGCAGGTGATTTCCCCACTTAGAATCTTTTGGATCGAAAACGACACTGAATATGCATTTGTATTCTGAATTTTGCAATGTAACGAGAAGACCAAGAAAATACAGGTTGCATATTTTGTAATATGTTTTATCGTATAAAGCCAGTATATTGTCTTCAGATAATTTATTTATAACGTGTTTTACATATTTGGTAATAATGTTTTTTATATATACATTTTGAATATTTATTTTTAAACCTTGGTATATTTTTATTATCAGTTTAATCAGAAAAATGGCATCTAACACTTTTTGTGATGCTCAAAGTAAATATACATATATGCAGGTGACGATGTTAACGCAATAACTTTCATCAAATTTGTTATATTTTCGTACAGCTGTTTCGTTACCTTCGTTCGTAGACAATACTTCCGTTATGGAAAATTTTGTTGACGAAATAGAAAGAAATACTTATATTCTACCAAGAAATTTGCAACGATATAAAAGTTTGTGCGTCGTACCAGAATTTCGATTTTGACATTAACAGAATTGTTAATTCTAGTCATTTTATGCTAATTATCTTTTCTTTCGATCTTATCATCACTCAATGTTTTGTAAGATTTCACGATTAATTTTTATCTTTTTATAATATTACGTTCACTTTGGGTTAAAAGAGATCAGGAAACTGAAAGTGTAACAATTTTTGGTTATCAACACGCTATGTGAACCCAGAAAATAAACTTTTAGTATAATGTTGAGAGAATAGAAATAAACATATTAATAACAATTTCATTTCATCTTTTTTTTTTCAATAACACAAGTTTTCAAATAAATAAGAACGTGAAGGATCGGAAAAGACCCATAGACTGTAACAGGGTTAAGCCTCTGTCGCTTTGTGGTTAATAATAATTTCTGTCCCCAATTAACCCCTTAACCTATGATTTCTTTTCCTGACTGTACATCTAAGCATCAGTTACTTATTGTTTTAACACCATTTTACATACGGAACACGACTGTATTATGGATTAATTACAATTGGCAATCCTCGATTCTATGAATTAAAAGGAAAGTTAGAATTGAAATAAACGTTTGTTGCTAATATAATTGTTTTTTGTCGAATTTCAGCCAGAATCTGTATCACAAGTCTGACTCGTTGTAGGTCAAGGGGTTAAGGTGCCAAAAAATATCATATAGCATTCTTTTTGAATTTGTCATAATAAAGAAAGAAGAAACAGCATATGGTCACTCTTTTATTATCCAAAATAACGAAGTATATACGGAATTTTTCTATTTTCATCTATAGTACACTCGATAATTAAGATACGTTCTCAATTTTTAATCATCGTTATAGCTTTTTAACGAATACAATTTTTTTTCATTTAATGGGTTAATACTTATGTTTCTACTATTTTTTCATTAATTGTAGTTCGTTCGTATCTTTCACGAAAAATTTTAATTGGATTTGTAATTAAATTTCAATTAACGTTCTATCATTATTACTATTCTTTTTATAGTCCGTAACTTTTCTTCCATAACACACTTGAAGGTGAATCCTGTTAATCATAGTTTCTTTCAATTGCCCTTCCTCGGTATTCAACATTCGATATGGAGGAAAAGAAAAAACTTCCTGAAAGGACACTTCGATGTAAATGCAGTCACACGAAGCCGTTATTTGATTTCACCTTGACCGACTCGAGGCTGCATCTTAAGGAACAAAAATAATTGCTTGGGATCAAATGGTTCGTAAAGACGATCGTGATAAACGATACCCGGTGAGACTTAAATCAACGTTGAGCACGATTATCCGATACTCGGAAGTGAAATGAGAATACATACTAAATTGCTTCGTTATTATTCTTCGTGTATCTTCAAAATAGTAAAACTTAAGTACGTTCCACTGAGAACAGAACAGACAAGGAAATATTCAAATATATTGCAAAATTATTTCATATCGTTAAAGTGTTCAAAAATGCATGTTTTCAGGCAAAGTAATAAAATTACATCTTAACCATTTGACAAGTAATTCCTAATTTTTTCGAAACATTTTGAGTTTACCGTAATTTAGAAGAAAATAACATAAAGCTGTTATAATGATAAATTACATTAAAATTTAACAGTGAAAACTATGAACAATTGAAAACATTATTCTATTGGAAATTAATAAAATTACAAAAATTCATCGAAATTTAACATTAAACCTTTATGATACCATGTGACTTGGAAGTTACTTACGTATCGTATACTTGTGAAGTATGCAAATTAATTGGTGCTTTTTTCACAAATTTCAACACTTATTTACAAAAAACCAAACACAGTTTAATGTTCAGAATAATCACCATTCATTTAGATCATTCTTTTTCACTTACCGAGTAATTGATCGGACAATATAAAAAATACATCAAACACATTTTATAACTTTTTATCATTTAATTTATTTAATGTTACAGTATCGTATTGTATTCTTATACCGTTACATTAATAGTAATTCATTTCGTTATAATAATTAGTAATTTTTTCTTTTCATATTAAAATGTGAAGTTCTACTCAATTATAATTTTTCTTCTCGTGGACTAGGAAAAATCGAATTTATCGACGATTAAACATCTGACGATTTTCTTGTAAATTCTTAAAAAGGTATCTACAATACATAACTTTTTATTTATTTGTTAAAATTTACAAATATATTTTATTTCCTTTCCATTGAATATACGAAAAATGCCAACCTGATAAATTTTCAATTTAAAATGTCGGGAAAATTTCCATTTAACCGTTTGAGTCGTGCTTCTCTTGTGTTTTGTACTAAACGTGTGGAGAGGCGTTATCGCGCTGCTGCTGGTTAGTATAATGTTAATATTAAACATGATTTTTAAACTTTATCACAAAAAAGATGTTTCCAAAATTTTTTTATTATTTTTCCCGAACAACAAAAATGCGCATTTCATTCAAGAAAATTCTTCAGCGATCAGATACTTAAACGATTAAAACTCTTATTATCCAAGTATCCGAGTATTCACCCGAACTCTGTTTAGAAGACCGGATAAGAGTATGAATACTCGAGTATCTGGACTTAAATCTGAGTATTCGAGTATCCAGAATCGAGTTTCCTCTTATAATCACTCAAATATAAAGCTTTTCTTATATATTTGAATTCAGATTAAAGAGAACAAGTTTTTAAAATGTATAATATATAAACTATTCCTAAATCTACTGTAAATAAAATGTTAATAAACATACTATTTTGCGTATTCTTCGATCTTAATCTTTTACTCAAATTTTTTGTACCTAACCTAAATTTAAATGCATAACAAGTTTTTTGTATTTGAATAATAAACGAAGGTTATCCGGATATTCCAATTTCAAAGTCAAAATTGAGTTATAATTTATTTATTTATTTATTCAGGCCCACATTTAGGAATTGGACTCGGTTTACAATAATCTACATTTTTTTTTTTAACTATCTTATCCATGCATTCAATTCGTTCACACTCTCTCTCTCTCTCTTTTCCATTCACACTCCCTGGTACTCTACTAATTTATTGTCCTATTTGTTACTTATTGCACCCCTTTTGTTCTATAATAGTCTCGTTGCTTCTACTAGCCTCTCTCTCATTCTTTTTTCATTTCTTTTCTTTTTCAACTTCTCTAGCCACTCTACAATTTTTCTGTCCTGTCTCCCACTCACTACGTTTTCTATCCTGATATCCCTTTCGGTTTCTCTGCAATCCCTTAAATTGTGCTCGAATATATTCGGGTACACGGATTTATATTGAGCGAGTACCTGAATAATAGGATAAATTCTAATGCTCAGATCCCAATTCAGCGGGTATCTGGGTATTCAAGTTCAGGTATCCGCAGATCCGAGCAATAGTAAGAGCGCTAATTGAAACACGTGAAAGAAGAACGGGCAAAGCCCCTCACCGACATTCGTAATCGATGATGGTCTTCAACTTAAAAGTATGCTATGATTTCGTTTTTATTTTATGTATTCAAAGTCACGAGAGTGTGTCCAGTTCTCCAAAGAACATAATTTTCCTTGGTCGTTTAATTACATTTAAGCTGCTTATCATCCGATCACACGTATCCTATCAGCTTGCTCCTGTGTCACGATCGAACGTAAACTGATCGTGGTTGTCTATCGATCTTTATTAGCGAGCCCATAAGTAACTGTGTGACGATACCGAAACAAGCGTAACGTCGAGAAGGTCATTAATCGAGACACGCTGGTCAGCGAAACCGGAAAAGTACGCTCTCTGCCGGTTCCTGGTACGATAGAGCAACCTGTAATTACAGAGAAAGCGGCATGTAAGTATGTACGTACGTAAGGTATAAACGTACGTGGTTCGCTACAACAAGGTCGCACGTCATCGAGCCTGGGATCTACAATGCTTGTTATTAATTGCGTAACCGTATCAGACGTGCAAATATTTTTCTTTCTTTTTTTTTCTTTTTTTGTTGCTTCGACGCTACCTTCTTTCGATTCTCCTCACACATGTGTCTCGCGTTGATTATTTCACGTCAGTTGTCGTCAATGAGAAATGGTAAATTGAGTGAACCGAGAGGAAATACTAACATCAAGTTGTTGGAGTCTTGAAATATCTTCATGAGTCTCGTTTCCCTGATTTCTGCATCTTTGAATTGCTTTACTATATGGTGTACACTGGTTGACTCAGGTGAAGCTTGAAGTTTAACGTTATTTCCCTACGACGTTTCTCAATTATCATTTTTCTACTGATTATTTAATCCTCATCCGTTCCTCACTTTCACATCTTAACATTAAGTTTACGGATTTTTCTTGAGTGAGCGAGAACTTGAATTTTTCCTTTAAAAAAATGGGTTTATTAGAGACAACTTAATTATGTATCGTTAATTTACTTACAAATTCGGATATATTTTCGTATTATTTTATTATTAAAAGTCAGGGAAAGTTGCTGGAAAATAATAGCAATTGTTTCTATAATTTCGTTTGTAAAATCCCAAATCCATCAAATTGATAAGTTCTGTAAATCTACGGTTAATATATCCCTCGGTGTCAATTTGACAATGGTGAAAAATAGTGGAATGTCAGGTCATTTTTTCTTAGTTTCTTCAAGGTCATTGTTATTTTCTACGTGGAGGACACGTATTTCTTTCCATTGCATCTTGTAGCGGATGAAAGAATATATTTGAATATATTTCACTCATAATCTTGAAACAACTTTCAAGTGACGTTAGAAGTCTCGTATAACACATATATTACATATATTCGTAAAACTTTTTTATGGTAAGTGTTCAAATACTTTCGTGAATCACTATATATTATTTTATAAAGAATTATATCTTCTGATTATATTTTTCAATTTGAAATGTCTAGTGTTTCTCATAGAGATAACTTTTCATTATCAAATTTGAAAAATTTTGAAATATATATGTTAACGTCAATCAGTTCTGACGATACAATCATCATAAATTTACTACTCTTCAAAAGTAATCGTAGATATTAGTCTCTTCGAACGTGTGTACTGTATGAAATTCAAGATGTTAACGTTTGAAGAACTCTCGTGATATTGACCTTATCTAAAACTACGATGATCTTCTAAACTTGTACGATTTTTTTCCCGATTAAATCAGCGTATTTTCGTGCAATCCGTCAGGGTGCGATAGGCAATCAAAGTCAAAAGTCATCTGCGTGCATTGATAAGGTACATCTTTCGCCATATTTAGCATAAAATTTGTGTGTTGGTCATATTTCTTAATTGCTGACGTTTAATTGATTACGCGTTGTAGATGTACATCCTTATGGGCACAAGTAATCAAGCTGTAATACGTGGGTCAACGATGAAATATAGAGGTCTCAATGCAAAATATTGGCGCATCGTATTAAATGTTTTACGTATTAATATCTGGAAAAGATAAATTGAATTGTTGCTCTGTGATCTTTGGATATCGTTATTTTGAATTATTTTCCCTTGAAAATTCGACATTACTGCATATATCGAAATAATGTGTAATTATATATTCACAAGTATATGCAATACTTATAATAAAATATGTTTCACATAAAAAGCCTCATAATAGAATGTAACAATTTCTGAATGTAAAAATTACTTCAGTGTTCGATAAAAGAAAGTAAAACAAGAAACAAAAATGGAAGCTATAAAAATGAAATTTCAATGCAACAAAGATACATTTCGAAATCCACCATTTCACGTAATATTGATATGATGAGATCATTAGTTTTCATAAGTTTTCAATGAAAAGAAAAGGAATTTTAATTTTAAAAATTTTAAGCAATTTTTCAATTTTCAAATAAAGAAAAGATATTTCGTTATTTTTCATAAGATCAGTAAGATTAGGTCAGGGCAACGCAAAAGATAACGAGTATGCGTTTAATAATTAGGTTAATTATATACATCGTGATATGGAATAAGCAGAGGATGATTGCAATGTATTTCAGTACTCTGAAATCCGAACTTTCCACTTTCACCTTCTAATCACTTTTACTATTATGGTGGTATAAGCTCGTGGGGTTCACTGTGCGCATATAAGTTCCATTAATCAAGTTCGACGTGTAACGGTTTTATGAAGTAACACCTTGTAACGACGTGTGGAAACTATTGAAGAAAGTGTACGATATTCGAAAGTGACATTAATCTCATTCTATCTTTTATCTACCAAAGTACAATATTTTGGCAATCTTACATATTTGCGGTTTTCCATAAATGTCCCGCGAATTTAGTATTTTTCAAGAATTTATTTTGTTGTTCCACAATCTCAATGTAATAAGCAATATTTATATTAATCTATAATAATTATATTAATCTATAATAAGTATTAAATAATAAGTATTATATATTAGCATACATTTATAAATTACAAAACACGCATATATAGAAGTGACATGAAGGTATCAAAGGAGGATGTTAAAAAACTACTAAATTTGTACCTCCTCCAGGTACCTAAAATTTTAACGAATTATCATTCTATACATCCTAAGATATAGCAAATCTAATGGGAGAGCTATAAAAAGTGTAAATAAAATCGATGGTACTCTGAAAGATGAATTGAAACTTCCTTTCTTCGAATGACCATAACTTTGAATGAAATGCATAAAATACAAAAGTTCGAAGGCTGTTTCATAAAGAAAAGTCAGTGTTTATATAAATGTGTAAAAATATATTACTCAAACTGTTAATTGATAAAAATAAAATGCGACAAATTAAGATAAGGTATTATGACGCAAATGTTCCATAAAATATGTTCGTTATTATACAGTAACTTACTTCTAACATAAAATGAAATGCAATGAATATGATAAATTGTTATTATATTTGATGTTTTTCTTCTTCAGATGATAGTTTTCCAACGAAATCAGAGTAAACGATAAGTACACAATTTATACAGTACAATCGCTGGCGTATGACTTGAAATATTTATACTTCAGGTGATTCTATTGTTTAAGTGTATGATTGGAAATGTTTATTACAATAAAATAAGTTCATTATGATTTTTTAAGATACTTTTTCTTTCATGTGGCATTGGATCACAGTCTTAAATGAAACGTTGTGGAGTACAAACCAGGCGATTCGTATATTTTCAGAGGCATGATAGTATTTTATTTTAAAGACGTTTTGCAGTGTAGCTTTTGTAGTGTAGTTAGTATATAATTTATTTATAGCATAGTATAGTTCATACTAGCGCGGTGTAGTGTGGTGCATCTACAGTCTAAAACGGAGAAAAATTGTATTAATTGCAGCAAGTCATTTGCAAAATTAATATGTAACAAGTACTGCAAATATGATGATAGTTGGTATTGCCTTTATAGAAGTAGAAACGTTAGTAATACTAGTAGTAGTATAATACTCTTGCACACTATATAAATATTCACTTTTTTTTATAAAATAACTTTTAAACTTTTGCATTTCATGCATTCATTTCGAAAATATGGTCATTTAAAGTCAGGAAGTTTCAATTTGACTTTCAGAGTGCTATAAACTTCATCTACATTTTTTGTAACTTTCCCATCGCATTTGCTATAAATACTTGTACGTTCATGGTACCTTAGGATTTATCCTCCTTTCAGACGATTTCGTCACCTGTCCATTCTTTTCTCACGGTGTAACTTATTTGATATGATTATTTCTAATAAGAGTTTGTCATCCATATTGAAAATGAATTGGAAAGAAATTCAGGAAGAAATATTTAAAAAACTTATTGCAAGACTGTCGCAACTAGTACAAGCGGTTATTTAAAAAAGAGAACATACAGACGAAAATAGCAATTTAAATATTTTTACATCATTTGCTAATGAAAATTGTACATATTATACATTCTATTTCCTTTATGATAACTATATCTTTAATAAACGTTACTTTCATTAAGATATAGTTATACTATTGTAACATAAATACATTATATGAATTTGAAAGATATCCGGATATTTATGGACGGGGATGCACATTTCGTCTGGAAAATTAATGATTTCGCAAGTACTTTTTTCCGTGCAAGATGAATGGATTCAAGTAAGAGGTTGCAAAGTACTTAATCAATGTACCGCATTGATATGCTGATGAAAATAATTAAAAGATCATATTCTGAAATGACTTTATTGTACACGGTTTAAGGTAGTCGTTCAAATGACTTTATCGCTTAGCAGAGCAACATCTACTGTGTTATGTAAAGTTAGAAACTCGTGAAGGATTTCTATGAAATATTACATACCAGTTTAAATGAACTTTTCTGGCTAAGTGAAGATAACCGAAGATGACGAACTATGCTTTATTCCAATTATCTCACGTGAGTCTCGTTAGTAATTTCTTCATTAATGTGACAAATAACCATTCATGTTTGTGATAAATGTGAAAAAAAAGACTATGAAAACAATGTGACAGAGCTAATATGCTTCTTCAAACATCCTGACAGTTGACGAAGTTATGAATCGAGAGGATAAACGAGCATGACTATCAGCAATGTGTGAAAAACATGAAATATTTGAAAAAATGGGACTTTCTTGTATCAAGATCGGAAAATAAGAAAATATAGGATCACTCTAAATGTAACGAATATAACGTTTACAGGTAATGTATTTTTAAACGAAATAAGTCGTTTTGTCTGCGTAGAAGATGGTACAATTTAGCTATAAACGGGTATACATTGCAGCAATGTATTTACATTATTCAAAGTTATTATGAAACTGGGTCATTGTTTTCAAGCAAAATTCTGTTTAGTGATGAAGCTCATTTCACAATGGATAAGTTAATTAATAAGCAAAACTGTCGTGATGAAAATCCTCCTGTTATTCATGAAAAATCTTTATACCCACAAAAAGTCACTGTTTGGTGTGCATTTTGGGCAATGAAGTCATCGGACCATTTTTCTTCGAAGATGATGCTGGAAATGTTGTTACTATGCGGCTTTGCGAAACATCATTAGCTATTAGAGTTAAGTGATGAACACTAAAAAGATTTGTGAATCGTATTATTACCATGAATAAAAAAATTAAATAAGGGATAGTTATGGAAAAAATAGGCACTCAAAGATAGGCTAAATGAGTATCCGTGTCATAAAGCCGAAAAGTGAAAGTTTAATTGTTTACTTTTGGTAGCGAACATAAAGCAAACGTTTCAAGAATATCATATAGTTGATACGTATGATAAATTGATACGTTTATCAGCTTTTAATTTTTACAATTTCTGTTCGAATTAATTACTTAATAAAACGTATATTGTATGCTAAAATATATTTTGACTTTTTCTCTTTACATATTGTAAGTGAACGTTTGAGATTATGCATGCAAAATATATTAGAAAATAGTTAGTTAGTTGTTTCATGTGTAAAATATCTTACTGTTATTCTTAATAACGATTGAAATATATTATTATTTCAATCATGCTGGTTATAATATAATTTAGTGATGCTCGTGGTTGTTATCACGATTGTTAACAGTCGAGTCTTGTTGCGTTTGCACATGGTGTGCCAACTTTCTTTAACAAGTTTCTCGAACTACCATCCTGATGTATCAGGGAACAAAAAACTATGGACTTTTCTATATTGTGTGAGCCATGGGCTCTTTTGACTAAGTGAATGCTGGAGATTACTAAACTGACTTTTCGAGTCTTCTAAGCTAACTGTTGGAGCTTACTAGATAAACTGAACTTACATTTCGACGTCTCGAGCATCTTCCAGACGCTTCCAACGAAGGATACGCTGATTGGGAAATAATTTGGAAAATCAGTTACCAATCAGCGCATCTAGCCGTGCCGCCCATGATTTTTCAGTGGGTCCTCAACAAGATTTTTCTAAAAGAGTGGAAGACAATCACATAAGGAAGACGAAAGTTAATAACAATCGAGAAATTTCCTCCTGGTGACTCTTCGGTCAAAGGATCGTTATAGTCAGAGGTACTCTTCGGAAAATCGTGGTTTATGCATGTCCTTAAGCTATTGAGTGCAAGGAGGTACAACTTTCTAAAGAATCTAATAAACTAATTGCCTTCCCTCGGCAGGATGGACCATGAGACGTGTGAATAGAAAACTAAATTCTACAACTCAAAAATAGCGGTTCGTTACGAATGCGCCATAAACCGTGCCAGTGAAGCTCTAAGATAATTATAATTGCTTATATTAGGTGTATGCAAAAGTTTTAGCCCTTTTCTTTCAATTTTCTTTTATTTATACATATTACGTGCGTTATAAATTAATGTTCGAAATATTTTCCACCATTTTGTATGACTTTCTACTACTTGTCTATCAAGTTTCTGATTTCGTCGCAAAGAAACGACATTGGTTTGGAGGCAATGAAATTATCAAGCCATTTTCTTATTTCTGCAAAGTTTCGAAACTGCTGTCCGACTAAAGAGTGCTGTATCGACCCGAAAAAGTGATAATCCGTCAGTGCCAAATCTAGAGAGTATGCATATATGGCGAACTTCCCAGCTCAAGTTAAAGACAGTTTGCTGAGTGATTCGATCCATATGTGGCCCAGCGTTGTCGTACGCCAAATGCAGTGTCGAATATACAGCTTTTTGTCCATCACCTAGTTTACTCGTGTTTTGTGTAGTTATTGTTATCAATTGATCATGAACTTAGCGTTACAGATAGATAAACATCAACAAAACAATTGCATAAAAAAACGGGAAATTATATAAACTAAAAGTAATTATACAATACATGAACGCTTGGAACTAAAACTATGAATATAACACATAAATGAAGAACGTATAAATTAAATATTTTTATTTAAAGAACACTATAGAATGAACAATAAAATCTTAATCACTTTCCAAGCCTGAATTTTAATAAAATAAATAAGAATAAAATTTTGATAAATTTTATACCTAATTGCACTTTGCTTCAGCGACAATGAGCCTTTTTCTATTGCGACACAAGCTTTATCAAAAATGTCTTGCGATATTTCGCAACAATTTGTTTTTTTAACATAATTTCAAACCATTTCCCTAGAAATAAAATAAAAGGATCCAATTAAAAACAGTCGAGACAAATTGTCAACATGTCACAACGAAAACGTATCGACATACTGCATAGAAAATCTTTATTATAAGATTATAGATAATTTTTATATAAAAACATCTTAAGAAGATTTAGGGCATATGAATAAAGTAACAAAACGTAATTGCCTTATTTCGAAATGACTCAATGCAAAGTCAGGATATAAAGTTTTATATAGCGTCTTTAGAGAGATTAAGTGGCCAACACGAATATTTACTTTTTCTCCATAGGAACGAAAATCTGAAATAAATTAAATAAGGACTGTGTTACGTCGTAACAAAGGACGAATACCATCATGCATCACACTTGTAGCTTTCTTAGAAAATAATAATTCTCACCACTTAAATTCCTGCTCGTACATGCTCGATGAATATACATCTGCGTTGCAGATGTACACATATATAAGTCCATCGACGTTTCAAAGGGGACACCGGAAACCAAGAATTCGTAAAATAAACTTTTTCAATGGCCTACTTCCAATCGTGGATGTATTATAGGTCCCATCTATGCCATCAAGGATGCGTCGTCGGAGTTCTTACGCAAGGTACGTAAACCTTGACAAGGACTTCGACGGCCGTAACACTACGCGAAACAATAGAAGCACTTTTTGAAGCGTCGAACGGTCAAGTCTCGGCACTTGTGGCATGGCGCCGTTAGGGCTAAACTCTCGAGACGCCAGCCAGGCCCTGCCATAAAGTATCGAGAAAACCGAGGACTTCGCATTAGCCACGGAAGTGCATGGTGGTACACGTGCCCCTTCCCTCGTTTCTATCTCTGATGGGGTGGAGACAAGGTTGATCAATTAGGTCAAATTTTGTACTTCACCCCCATCGGGGCCTCGAAGCGGAGGAATCATCCTCCGAAACAGGAGAACAAAGTCAAACCTCGTGGTAGAATAAAAACAACGCTCGTCTCAAACAGAATAAAGTCAAATCGTCTTAAAAAGAAACTCGTCTGTGATACACACAGAAATCGATCGATCTCATCTAGACTCGATCACCTTCCTTCCGAAGCTCGTGGTTTGCGAACTGATTAGTCGCCGGCTGATTAAGTTGCCCGGCGAAGTGGACAGTTCCCTCGTGGACCACCGAAAGTCGCACGAGTCAGGAAATTCCACCTTACACGGCGTTACTTCGACACTCGAGTCGGAAAAAGAGCGCATTACGCAACAGACTGTTAATGTCAGCATACACATGTGTACATTCTATCATGAAACAAAAAACAGTTGAACCACAAACTTCACATATCTAGTCATAATCGAGCTAAACATACACAGTGTCTAGATAATTTCACTGTATCAACCTGCCCCTGTATCAACTTGCTCTAGTCTTCCCTATCGAAGGTAAGATGAGTGTGAAATTGTCTTGACACATTTCCTCATTCTGCTATAAAAAAAAAGTGAAAAGAGAAAAATGTATTATTCTACGTTTGCAGAATGTAACCTTGACATTTTTATTCAACTACTTCTGCATACGTATTCACCTACACCCTATTGTCTTCCACCCACCAGTTTCTACCTACGTATTCACGCACACTCCGTTATTCACATCCACCTACGTATTCCGCATATATTCTATTATTCGCCTCCACCAAACAGCCACCTACGTATTCGCCTACGCCCTATCTAACCTGTATTCTAGTATGTCCCTCGAACTCTTTCAACCCTTTAAAATCTATCTCTTGCAGTTCAATCTACACTTTAATCATTCCAATCTCGCCATCAACTCACACATTCCAGGTCTTCGCAAGATCTCGTTCAACCTCTGTGAATTCAATTTCCTTTCGCCTTCAATCTACTCCCCGGAATAGCTACATTTGCAAGTAAGCACTTTTTATACTCGAGAGGAATATAAGCGTCTCTCGATGAAATAGTAAATCTGTAGCAATTAGGTAAAAATAACCATTAAGCAAATTTTTAAGTAATCTGATCTTTTATTACATTTAGTTTTACTTGGAATATATTCAATCACTTACGAATCAAAAAATGCAGCTGTCGCAATGGTGATGCTGAACGATGTTCTTACTTTGTCTTTGTAATTATTCGTTTAATATTAATTCTTGGGATACTGTTCATTGAATTCCACTTGGGATTCTACCGTTTCTGTTATTATTTTAATATATTCTTACTAAAGCACGGTGCATCTAATTTACACTATTCCTTACTATGTAGATGTTCTTAAAATTAACGAACAGTGCACCATGTTATCCCTTGTGTAATCTTTGCTCATGAACATACCGCCCATCCTGGACTTTCCAAGTTCGTAGGGTAATGACAAGATGTCGTGGCAGAAGAGTCAGACCCAAGGGGTAAGAAGTCCTAGCGGAGCTTATAATTAAGTAGCTTTACGACAAGTTAATTATTATTAAGGTAGTTATAAGTGAGTACCAGAAGGCATATAGAGCGTAGGAGCTTAGAATTTCTGCATCCATAAAATACCTTCTGGCCTCGACAATGATTGAAAAGAACATTTAATTAGTAAGTTGTCAGAAGGAAGAAAGCACTTAAAAATAGCAGATTGCCGTTCATATCATAAAACCTATTTGTGCAAAGCTGTAGTTATCTCGAATTGCAACAGAATAGTTTATTTTATCTAGTTAAGTGGGGCAGACGAGTTCACTCGTCATTGATTTACAAACAGATCAAAGTAATTCATTTATCAAGGGATTATTCACGTTTCCCTACAGTACTGGATTATATTATAAGGCACTTAACATATTTGAATATTTCATGTATTAAAATTATTGAGGACAACAAGGTACTGATAGATTTCGATTGTTCGTAAAAGACTAAAAGTTGTAGAAACGAGGGACTAGATGACACTACCTGCAAATTGGTTTATAACACTAAATTTTGAAGACCCTCCCATCTGGCCACCAAATGCGCTAGAACAGTAGGGCTATCGATTGACTAAGAGAGTCATAATTTTATCCGCAATATAATAAATACTTTAAACAGCTATCTCTCTACAGTCATCCCCAGAACACTGGAAAAACACCAATCTTCAACCACCTCCTACACATCTAGACAGCGAATAGAAACACATACAAAGTTTATAAAACAGCATATACAGACATTTTAGGCCAGATTCAATATTAGAGATTCGAGATTAGACATTAGACATTCGAAACAGCATACATTCTACACAATCACCCAAACATTCGACACACACATCAGTAGTTGTAAAATATACTTGTTGAAATATTTCTAAGTTAAATATATCTATTGTTCAATCGTTTTTATTATATTTATTGCGTTTTCCAGACATGGGACTGGAAATTATTCGGTCTTTCGTAGCAGTCGTAAATTTGGGAAATCATCGAGCACTTTAACGTTCATTTAGAAGTTCGATGCTTTTTTTCTCGTGGCTATCGTTTACATCTGTTTGTTACATTTTAACTTCTCGGGTTTTTGGTCTACACTTTGGTACGTTTTGTTAACAACGAAGCGCTACTCTGACTTAATACCTACTGCGTTTATTGCTTCAAGTCACGCGAGTTTCTACGCGCGTCATTCACAAGTGTGGACGACACTTGAGAATGACCGTTGACTTGGGGGCGTTACTTTAGTTTGTTCTTTGTTTAATAGTTTGCCAATCGTATATAGTCAACCACCTTTCTTGTCGAAATCGAAATTGTATCTATCTAATTCGCATGTCTCGCCCCCGCCGAATGTATCCTGACTGAGGAATCTTTGAACTTTTCTTAGATCTCAAAAATCACAATCCATTCGACTAGCAACATAGAAACACTAGAATAAACACTAGAATTCATTCGAGTAATATTAGCAAAGAGTAATATTGTATCCACTCGCTCGGTAAATACTTAGACATTGTAAAGTATAGACATTCGGAAATCATAGTCAGTTAATCTTCCGACGGAAGTGGTCCTTCGAATATATAATTAGTCGGCACAAATGTGCAAATTCAGCAAAGCTCGAAGGATCGTAAGATCAACCACGAGTAGATTAAAACATATGTCATTGTTCAACACTGTGTGTGATACATTCAATAATTTATACAGTTCACTATATACTTCGCAGCATTCGAAAAACTTTACTGCACTTTACAAAACATAGTTCAAAGCCCGCGTCATTCTATCGTTGCGGAACATGCTCGCCGACGGTGTGACACGATAACGTCGATTTTCTTCCACATTATCATGAACAGAAGCAATAGTTTCAACACAGCGAACTGAACGTTGACATCTACAACGTGTTACACTATAAACCGATCCAGTCTCTTCGAATTTCTCCACAATTCATATTTTACACCAAAAAGTGAAGTTCGCTTCTTGCAATTCTGACAAATCGTAGACAACTACCCCTGGCCATTCCATCATGAAACAGAAATAAACTGTCCACTTAGAAATTTCCAGGTTGACAGTGTGATGATATATCCTGGTAGCAGAGGTGTCAGTCTCAAAGGATGAGTTATCCTAACGACATTCGTAGCTGTGTACATGTAAATGACTACTTTACGATACTACAGACGTCAATTACTATTGAATGAACGAACGCTACAAAAGGTATATGGAATGCAGAAACGCAGTGTTTCTGCAAAAACAAACCCTTTCTGGGGTTAGACTGGTCTTACAAAAGCAATGACTTTACAAAAGATCTTAATAATGCTTTTAAAAATAGCACAAATGGTCGTCAGTATCATAAAGTCTAATCCTAACGGTACAACTTGTTTTAAACAATCTATAGGATCTTCCAATAAGAGCGGCAGATCCTTCAATTGTCACAGCCGCCGTTTTTGTTATTCATTTGTCAGGTCACGTAATATTTGTATTCAGTAGTGTTTGACATATCATCCTGGATAGATACTCAGTTGCCCGATACGTTGAAATTATTAAATTTATTATCAAAGTTCTTGTTCGATTCGGGAAACATTTCATTTGCAGTGATGAAGCTCACTTTTGGATGGATGGCTTTGTCAATACACACAGTTGCCAAATTTGAGGAGATGCTAATCCTCGATCAGTAGTTGAACGATCATTCTACCGAAAGAAAGTTACTGTTTTGCATGGTTTTTGTACTGGTGGAATCATTGACCATTATTTTTTTGAAAATGTAGAAGGTTTGACTGTAACTGTTACTGGTGAGCGTTACCATTCGATGATTTCATCTTTCCTTTGGCATGAATTAAATGATTTAATTTGTCTGAAATGTATTAAGTTATCCGAAAAGTTCTTTTCGCATTCATCGCTTGAGGCTTTATCTCGCTGTGCTTAACACTCGGACAGCGACACCAAGGTTCGGTCGGACCACACTCTATGTGTGAATCATTCGCTTCTTCGGTACTTGAAACCGAGCGTCATTTGTTTATATTAAAGCGATAACGAAGCAAGCATGGTTTGGAAAATGCATTTCTTAGCAGTATTTACTACGTCTTTTAAGAAAGGAAACAAGTTCGATGCCATTGTTAGGGTCCGCATGAGCCTAGCACCGTCGTCTACGTAGTCGCCTGACTCAGATCACTTTACCGCCAATTGTATGGTCACTAGTCATTCTCTAGCAATGCAAAAGTACAGTTCTTGACATAGGTAAAACATGCATTGCGTGTTTTTTTCGTTGCAAAAGATGGAAGACCCAAAAATGCATTTGTGTCATCTTATGTTTCACTGTTTCGTAAAAGGCTGCACTCCTAGAAACACTGCAAAGGATATTTGTGACGTCTATGGGAACTAGTTTATAATTATTCAAACAGCCCGTAATTGGTTTAGAAGGTTTACAGCCGGAAATTTTCATCTTAAAGATGAAGATCGCAGCGGTCGTCTATCCACTACTAATACTGATCGTATCAAGGCCTTCTTCGATGAAAATCCAAGATCCCGTGTTCGTGAGATAGCAAACGCTTTAAAGATCTCACATACTACAGTTTACGAACATTTAACAAAGTTAGGATATGTTATCCCAACGGCGTGTGGGTCTCCCGTCAACTTACGGAAAGTAATCTTCCGAACTGAATTTCGATATGTGAACATATTCAACGTAAAAGAAGAGATTCGTTTTTGAGAAGATCGATTACCGGGGATGAAAGTAGAGGATCCAAGATAACACTGCACGCAAACGATCTTGGTCAAGTAGAAATAAGGATTCTTTAACGGTAGCAAGAGCTGGACTCGAAGAAAGTGTTATTTCCAATTTGGTGGGACTGGAAGGACGTTATTTACTACGAGTTACTTCTAGAAGGGCGAACGGTTAACAGTAAGACATATTGCACTCAATTTGAAAAACTGAAGGGAACAATCATGATAAAACGTCCAGAATTGGTGAACATATGTGGCATCGTGTTCCATCATGACAACGCAAGACCACATGTTCCTTTACTCGTCCGAATGGAACTTTTAGAGCTTGATTGGGATGTTCTGTCACATCCTCCGTACTAACTAGACTTTACCTCATCGGAATATTATTTGTTCCTGTTTTCGCCGGTCTGCGCGGAGCTTGCAAGCCGATGCCATAAGAAAAGACGTCACGCTAACGCCTCGATCGAATGCCTCGTAGTATTCTGATTGAGTGGACTGTACTAGTTTTTGACGCGTGTCTATTAAGAGACGGTCCCTTCTGATGCGTTAACTAACTATCGACGTTTACAATGTCGCGTCCGACATTGAAGTTTGTTCCTTGAAGCCTTGTTGATTTCTGCTTTTTTCCTGAGCTGGTGGACAGAGCTTGTCTACCACGATTTCCCTTTCCACCAACTGCAGGAAGGTTGTCCTAAGGTGGGGGCAAAAAGAGCGAAAAGACCGGACCTTCCGTTTCCTAAAATTGGCGGTTTCTTTTCCTGTGTGAACCTTTACCGCGCAATCTTTTCCCCGCGCAAAGAGAGAAAGTTTTTAACCAGTGGCTATCACATGATTGATAACCCGTTGTTCGCTATTGACCATCGCAAATTTAGAACCGTCGAGTATCGAGACCTTCTGGTTTTAACGTACCAGCAAGGCCTTATAAATCTTCCTGCTGGGTCTTTGTCAAAAATAGCGCGTACTCCGCGACGGGCCATAAACCTATGGCACCACTCAGTGTTCCCGAATAGTTCCTTTCTTTGAAAAATTTTCTTCGCCATAAAAAAATACACATCAATTAATGAAGAAGAACAAGAAGAATATTTTAATAGTAAGCCAAGAGGATTTCGGAAAAATGGCATTACGAGGATTCCGAAGGGATGGCAAAAAGTGGTAAAACAAAATGGACCATATGTTGTTCAAATATAGAACACAGACGCAAAATATTTTGTACCTAATACCGACGAAAAGAAAAAAAAAAGGAAGAAAAAGATTTCCGGACAACTTAATAGTTTCAATAAGATGGTGCCACATGATACCACACTTCTTCCGCAACTATTGCTTTATTGAGATCGAAGTTCAGCAGTAGTATTATATTAGGAAATGCGGCTGTTAACTGGCCACCAAAATCTTGCGACTTGACGCTATTAAACTTTTTCTTGTGAGGCCGTGTTAAATCTCTTGGGTATTCCAACAACCTACAAACTGTTGATAATCTCAAAACAAGCATTATTCATGTTATCAGTGAGATACGACTTGATTTATGTGCCAAAGTCGAAAATTGGATTTGTCGTATTCACTCCATCAAATATAATAGTCATTTATATGGTATCCTATTTCATGTATAATGCCATTGAGTGTACTTTAAACTAAAGTAGTGAATACTAGATTATCTTTCATACTTTTCGTTTCATTTTAATTCAAAGTTCTATCGCTCTTATTGAAAGATCTTATATAATACGTTATATTTTCTTACCTAATACAGTATTAAAACAGTAAATATACGACACTTATAATAAAATAGTCAGTAAAAAAAGACAAAAAATCGTAAGTCAAGAGTTCAATAGATGCAACGTATAAAAATCCACAGCATTTAGCATAGTTTTAAATCAACAAACCCTATGACACCAACGGTGTTAAGTCGACTGTCATTTAAAAAAGGTACTTGTGGCTCGTGGATGAAAGAAAGACTAAGCAAGATCACGTCACATCCTAAGCAACGCTAATTTAAAAGGATCGAGCACAAAACGCTGGTGTGCCTAAAACTGTTGCTAAATCAGGCCGCCATTGCGCTCTGCACGCGGTCCATTTAACCTCTTGCATAGGCCGATTACTTGCAACTAGATAATGATCAATGATCGAACGTCTCGCTCGATTGACTTTTGATAAGTTCATTCCGAACCGGCCCTTGCTGTATAGGGTGAGAAACTTTGCGATCGATCGAAGAACGCCGCCGCGGTCTATCGATCGTCACGCGATCTTTCAACGACCGATCGCGTTTTCACCCCCCCCCCCCCCAACACACACACACAGACGGTGGTTGGTCGAACGTATTCGCTCGCTTGCTTCAAACATAAATCTTCTTCGCATCAAACGGTGAAACTCGTTAGAAACTCCAGGAACTTGCGACCGGATTTCACTAGACGAAAATGAACATGTTCCCGCCGTGTCGAAGATTGAGTTTGGTACTAGAATATCGTTCGAAGAACTTTTTTTCAACAGTTATTCAAACATCTGATCAAAGTTTCTCGAGAGTAATTTAGCTTGCTAATTGATAGTGCACTACTTCCTGTCTTCTCATATTTATAGATAGAATCAACCGAGGCGATTCGGATCACTTTCTGTTTGATGATCAAATAAATAATGATCAGGTATTGTAAAGTTAATTTTTATAGTATAAATTCGTAGCTGATGTATATTTGGCTTGAATATTAATAATAAAAAGTGAAAACAAATTTGGAAACCTTTCTTTTGGAAGGAAAATATAAAAAAGCGAGAAATATCCGATTCGCCTTAAAATTTGAGACGGGTAACCGAAAAATCTTAAAAAAAAAAAAGAAAAGAAAATATCTCGGAATTACTCCCTTTTGACGTGATGGCTCATGGCTCAAAGGAGTCCTAGGGAGCTAAAATTTCACGTAACGAAGTCTCTGTCTTTCCAAAGTTAATATCGAGGTTTAATTCTCTGTGAAAGTAACAATTACGCTTTGTGTTAAAGTCATGTCAATTTACTAAATCGGAGAAATTTCGTATTATTCGTTAAATATACATTAAAGAGTAAATTATTTTCCATTGTAAAATGGGGCAAACTACAGAAAGCAACTTGTATTAATTATGTTCGACGCTGAAGATATATAATTTTTTGTACATTGTACCACCAGCTACAACCATAATTTCTTTATCGTTATAAACACGTAATACCTCCTCTGTTTACAATCATTGTTTACCTTTTCCACTTCTCGTACGATATTCATATCCGACTTTTGAATAATAAAAAGCAGAAAACACGTTTCTAATGGTTGGAATATATTTTAAATAACTGAAATTTGTCAGGTGCACAATGTGTTAGCAAGATTTGTCGAAACGTGACAAGAAACACTATATGTTTGTGTGTATACACGCGTGTGATGTGTATTCAAACCAGTGATACAAAAGTGTTTATCGTATATTTATGTAGATACGTCGTCATATGTATATTCATGTCTATATACATGTGTGTAATGACGTTCATTTTTGACGTTTTTAAATGTTGTGTATATACGTTAGATAAACAATTATTGGTAAAACAAAAATACAATCGTGTACAGTTTTCCTTTAATTTGTGTTAGCTTTCGAGTATGCCATTATAATATATATCATATGCAAGGCGATACAATCGACATTAACTAATAAATTATCATAAGTCAGCTTACTAGTTCATTGTTAGTATAAATTTATAATTAGTTCAGTCACAATGATGTTACTCAGATTACTAAATCGAGGTAAAATTTCAAGGAATGAAGGAATAAAATTTTGTTTTAACTCATTTTAACTGAAGTATTTGGTTTATTAATGAATTATGAGTATACATGATTTTATTAAATTTACGATTTTTCCTTGATCATTAAATGTAGAAATAAATTTTGTCCGACTTTTGAATACAATAAAAGTTTTATTTTGAAAAATTTGATGCAGGTCAATCATAGAAGTAATTTCCATTATAGTTAACTATATTTCGCCATTTTTCTGGCTGCTTGCGAATACAATCGTGAATATTTCGATATAAATGGCTGTATTAATTATACGACTGCAATTGAAAAGAATTTTTTTTATATCTAATAAATGACAAGTCTCTATAACTCGAAAACCTCTATAAGATTATAGTTTTGTTAGTACTGACACATCGTTACCATTTAGTCAGAATTATAAAGTAACAAATAAATTGAAATATAACATATATGCACTGTAAAAAAGATTTTTGAGAAAATGTATTTCGACTTGCAGAAGAAAGTGATTTTTAGCTGACAATGAATGTTCGATTCAGTATCCTTGAAATATAATTAATGGATGTGAGTAAACCTCTAACTGTGTGAAATATAAAAGTATAGTAGAATCTCTATAATCCGAAAACTTTTATAAGGTTAGAATTTTATCCATTCCCTTTCGTTCTGTTATAAAAACCTCTGTAAATCAAAATGCAAATTTCTTATAATTCGAATGATTCATTCCACGTTTAGTAATTCCGCGTTTAATAACAACTGTCATGTACTCGTGTTAGTTTCTGGTGTGTTGCAAACTCAGATCGCGAGAGAAAAATATCGGATAATTTTTAACGAGGTTTGGGTGGTTACAAAGTAATTTACATCGAACGTTATTGTATAAAACTTGGCTCACCGTTCAGTGCTTCGGCTGATTGAACATTTGGTTGCTTCTTGATTAGTGTTCAGAACAAGACAAATAGAAAATTCGGAAGAGGATATGCATCTGAGGCAGAGTTAGATCAGGGAGGTGAAAAATTGGAAAATATAGTAAATCAATTATTGGTCGTAGGGTGTTTCATAAATAGATGCAGAGAGGGTAAAAGTAATGGTAGGACAACATAATAATAGGACATGAGAGGAAGGAAATATTACTTCAGTAATTAGGAAATCGGAATAATAGATGATAAAACGGAGTTTGAAAATGTCGTTAGGTTAGGGATTTACTGAAGGTACGCATTTATTATATAACAGTCCTGCTAATATTACAAGTCCCGACTCCTTCAGGGCCGTTTTACAACTTCCTTAGAATATTAAAACAGAAGAAGAAAGAAATATTCGGTACGGAACATTTTATTTAAAATTTATCTTTCCATTTTTGTTTTATACGTATATATTATATTATATGCGTTATTATTAATAATATTCTACCAAATTAGCAATAGAATGCATGTTACACAGGCTGTGTCGTCGCGTGCGTGGGTGTCCCTGTGGGGATGTCGGCTGCGTGGTTCCTCTGAACGACACTCACGCATTACACGGTTACCCGCCAATTTAATATTGGGCAACTATTTCGAACGAATGGTAGAACACGATGTATCGAGTGTTCTACCGTCGAATACCCGTACGTTGAATTCGACAGAATGTGGAATCCGTCTCGGAAATGCGCGACGATGAGGTTGATCGAAGGAAGAGTTTTTGTATCGTCCCGAACGATGGACGATGACAAGAATAAGGTAGTGAAACGTTAGAAATCCCGAACGATGGATTCTAACGATCGAACGTGTCTCGATTGACTGTTAAAGAACGAGTAGATAGACAACGAACGACTGTTTTAAGACGACTGGTTTCGTTTGCGTCTAGTAAACGACTGTATTCTTCAGCAGCTCGCCCGATCGCTGCTAAAGAGGGTGACACGCTGATTGGTATCAACCGAAATGTTAATTACCAATCAGCATGTTTAACAGATATCGCGAACACCCTTACAGTGCGCCCTTAGCGCTCTTTTTCCTGGAAAAGTGGGGCGATACCTGCTCGGACGCGCGATGTGCCGAAGGTTTTGCAACGGTCTGGACTTTCCGCCAGGTCCGATCCAACGGTTCTTTACACGATGAGAATCCATTGTCGAAATGACCGTTAGGAAACCGTTCGCTTTATAACACGTCTTCGGCTAATAAGATCGAAAATTAACTTTACGCGACCGTTTTGTAAAGAAAACTAATTTCTCTCGGCGAGAAATTCACAATAATACGAATAATGGAATTCGTTGTCTCAAAAAATAGCCTTTCTTCGCGATCGTATCATAAATCGTGCCAAACAAAAGATCGACCGGCTTTCTGTTCCTTCGGACGGAACACAGGCTAACAACACACAGTAATGGTCAATCTTTCAGTATTATATATGTATAGATAATGAAAATAAACCTGTATCGTTGTGTAAGATTACATAATTTCTTGGGATTAAACATACTGAAAATTTGTATCAAATCATATGTTCGTAAAAGTTATTGCTAAGCACAGAAGTGTATTAATATTCAATAAACTTTTCAAATAACTCCATTTATAAATTAGGTAATTGATTACTAGAGCACTAAGTGTGTTATCAGCTTCTTTTAAATAATCGATAATGATACATTAATAACATTGTCAATATTACACTTGTACGATACGATAAAAAAGTATACAAGGTGGAACAGTTAACTTGATTATCTAAAATATTCTTTCTCATTGTACTAACTAATGTTTTGCATACATTTAGAACAGGTTCAATGAAAAAATTACCATGATATGCTAGCCTCATTTAAATCTTTTTAAACGATCACCTTGATATTTTAAAGATACCTGTGTATCTCTACCAAATGTCAAGTTATATTGTATAAATGCAAACTGAATAAATAAAGATAAATATAAAAAAAAGTTGTATATATCAATTTTAGTTCATACCGTTTGACGTAGTTGATCGTAGAAATTTAAATGATTCCATTACTAAACATGAACCGTAGCAAAACCAAAAGCATTTTAAAAACGTAAGATATGTCTAGTATTCGACAAATTACAACGTTAATTAATCGATTAATACAAATTTAAATTAATACAAAATTAATTAATTTCTGTTTGTTTGGTCATTTTATGTAGCATTCAATCGTACTAAGTAATTTGGATCATTGCAGATCCAAGAGATATTTCATTGTTGTACTGAGTTGAACCAAAATGGTTCGTAACGTTTTCCAGTAGACAGCGCATAAACACGCGAAACATCGAACAAATGAATGAAAGCTGCCAAGAAAAGTGCAAAATTCCAGGAGTACGGTATCATGAAATTGCCTTAAAAATGGCGAAGGGTAATGGAACAAAATAGTGAATACTTCGTTGAATAAATTTATGTACAAATATCTAAACATTGTCTTTGAATTTCACTTAAAAAAGGTTGCTACACTTTTTTTTTTATTTTTTACACAAAATATAATGCAAATTCTTTGTTCTATCATGTCAACAATTAAAATATACCAAACTATGCCAAACTATCAAAATGCGCTTTATTTATTTGCCTGTCAGAAGCAAAGGAAAGAACCGAAATAGCTGAAAATTGGCATATGCTACATATATCATGGACATGTATAAGAATATCAGACACAAAAATGGAGTCAAATACGTATAGTATGCGAAATTCAAAAGTTTAGAGAAATTTTAAGTTTAAAAAAAAATATATTTGATATATTCTCACAAAGAAATTCTAACAATAATTCATAGATGTCATAATAACTTTAAAACCATCAACCTTAATTTTTATACCTGACAGATAATCGTTATCTTCGTTGCTCGAATATTTCTTATTTATAAGTATTACATCATTTTCATTAGTTATATTTAGATTTTAAAGTAAAGGAACCGCGTGAAATGAGATTGCATGTAAAAGATTCGCATAAATCGAGAGACAAGTATATTTAAATTTCTTATTTGTTAATTCTTATACAATTATATCGACTAAATGTCCGGTTTCAGTATGAGAAAAAAGAAAAATCATATTTCAATATTTGTCGATAGAGAAAAAAATGGGAGTGTGAACAGAGAGAACAAAAATTAACAATTGAACTGCATTATGTTTTCGGTTCACGAGGGGTGCGATACCATTTTTTCGTAACATTGACAGAAAGTAGGAAAAATCGAGGCTCTTCGATCGGGGTACAAGAGAAATGACCTTGCTAACTGTGCACTTGTTAACACACAAGTGCTGTATACTCACACTGTGTTTGCACACATGAAAGCAATACGATCTTATGAAACTTTGTTGAATTATTCCCGTTAGAATTCGGGCAGAAGATATTCGATCTTCTGTCATAAAAATGAATCGAGACTGTGAATAGAGAATATTAAAAATAGAGATTGTCAAATTAATCTTTGCAACTATAAATATTGCGGGAATTTTATTTAATCAGTTAAAGATTTTACAGGAATTCACGACTTAGAATAGGTTAGATTAAGTTTTAAAACTGAAACATAGATCTTACAACGTGACAATTAAAAATAGAGACTGTGAAGTTAATCTTTGCAACTAGAAATATTACACGAATTTTATTCGATCACATAAGTATTTTATAGGAATTTATTACTGGGAATAAGTTAGATTAACCCACAATTTTTATAATTAACCTGTTAAGTTATATATACATTTATTATATGTATATATACATATATTATATATACATATAATTATATATACATTTGGACTCCGAAGTAAATGAATAGCTTTTAAATTGATTCACGAAGACCTTCGCAATTTTACTATTCCTTTTCTTCTGTGCGATGAAACAAGCAATACTGAAACTGAAAATAGTTTCTTGTTAATGTATAAACGTTTCAGGAAGAGATGTCTGACAAAGATTGCTTGATTATCAAGGTAGAAGGTCGAAAACTTGTTCGAACGTTGCTTAAGGTCATGGATATTGGCGTGAAGGTTGCCTACATAATTTCCAATATGAAATCATGGCGTGTCCTTTTCATCGGTAATATTAAAATTTACAAGCAACAACTTAGTGAACATTTGACAGTCATTGTCCGGTTAACCCTGTCAGTTCACGAGTCGAACACCAGTTTTTGCACTAATTTTAACCATAACCTTTTTTTTTCAACACATTACCAAGGTACATAATTGTACAAAGGAAAGTTATTTGTGGTATCACTGTAACCTTGTAAATATATAAAAAGAACAATAGAAGAACCTTGCCAACCCCCCCTCTTTCGAGATAATAAGATATCGGCATCTTTTCTTCTTTTTTTCCTCCTATTTCAAATGTATTAATAGCATGCTTAAATATTCCTAACGTTATCTGAAAATATCAAAAGAAAAATGATGTATTATGATTTTTTAACCACTTTATACGCTAAGAAATGCGTCATTTTTCAAATAATACACATTCCTTTTTTTTTATTATAAACTCAAGAGTATTACAATTAATTTTCAAGAAAGATTTTCAATAATTTTAGTGACGAGAACCTATGGCATGAAGTGTGTTTTCACGATTAAAATGTGTTTGGTTGTAAATGTGAGGTGCTTTCGTTATTTAAATCTATTTAAGTCTACAAATGCAGTTAAGTCTGCTTAAAGTCTAAGTGACCGAAATATTAGTATATTCGGCTGGTCTTCTATTCAGGCGGTTACTGAGGTTCCCAATTTCTTCTTTGATATTCTACCTGATAGAGATAAATTATTATTAATAGTATGATCATTGACATCAAATCGATTTCAAACTTCGAAGAAAATTCAAATTATAATCGCATATAATATTTTATTTATATTTACCTCCGTTCTCCATATTCCGATTTAGGTATTCTTAAATGTGAAATGTAACCAAATTTTTATTTTTTGTCCATCTGAATCCATTTCTGTAAATTAATAAAAAGAAGTAAAATAAAATACAGGGTGGAGTACAATTAACTCCCTGATTATATTTGTTTACAATTTCGAAATAACCGAAATAGTTTTGTTTCTGTTTTTTTGCAAATAATGTGTTCATTTAATATTTAAATTTTTTCTTCCTTAATTGTTCAAAAATTGTAACAAAATCACTTAATATAGCAGCTATAGAGTCCTTTCCATGAGATCGTTTGAAAGAACTTTCGAGTTGTAATTTGTGAAATAACTTTAGCAATTTGTCAAAAAGTCATTGAAAATATCGATAATTGAATTGAAATCTGCAAATACAATCGTGGTATATGTACATTTGAATAATATTCTATTCGACGTACAATTATAACAGACCATATTTTAAACAAAAGACAAAAAAACAACTTGAGACAATACCAGGTAGTTTGTGTTTTATTAAAAAGAAATATGTAAGCGTGTAAGTTGGATGAGTCTATATAATTATTCACAGTTCTATTCCTCTGCCAGTTTTCGATCATTTCAATGAATATTGATACGATAAGCTCTCCTCAAATTCGATTCTTCATACACCATCGTAATATATTCTCTCCCACTCTCTCTGACAATTAACGAGCAACATACACTTCTCGAATCTTCGAGCGCCTTTTTTCACACTTCATCTACATATATATCGATGTAAGCTGATTTCATACGCAACGAGCGTGTAATTTGTTCGAGGAAGATTTCACAGCAACGATGTACAACGAAAAATGCGAAACGCTTTCACCTGGCTCGTCCTTGAACATTCCCACAGCACGATCCAGCAGCAGCGGCAGCAGCAGCAGCAGCAACAGCAACAACAGTCAAGGAAACTCCGGAAACTCAACACCGTCGGCGATCTGACGTTTTAATTAATCATTATCGAATAACAGCGAACGATCTAACGTTGAATTTGATACGAAAGCTTAACGACTCGCACCACTCGAGCCAGCCGGATTGAGACGTTCAGCTTGCAAGCGGAAACCGATATACACGATCGTTCCGCAATGCGAGCAGGACTTAACCCTTTGCCTTGTAGAATCGCACTGATGGCACAGGTGGCACAATTTTAAATGCATGGAATATCACAATTGCATCTACGATGAATTTTATTAAATACTTATCTCTTTTTTACTATCTTTTTGTTCTACAGAGATAATATCTCTTTACGTTTCTCAAGTTATTGACATAAATAAACGAATTTTATTTCTATTTTGTACCGATAGCTTCTCTATTATATAACTATTACTCTATTATATGCAGCTATTATTTGTTTATTAAAAAATTACTACAACGAAATGATCTCTGTTACACTGTATCCTACGGATTTCTTACTCGATATCCGAGCGATGTCTGTTACGTATGTGGAAAAAGAAGGGTGGAAATAGCTTACAAAATTAAAGGAAGGTAGGAAAAACCTGGAAAGAAGAAAAGGGTTTATATGGTAGGACAGGAATTTGTATAGGTCTAAGAAATGGTTACGCATGTGATACACCGATATAGTCAAAGAATCACCACTTTAGTCGATAAATTCAAAATAGATTGAAAAAAGTCTAATTAAAAATGGTTTTATTTATGTTACTTTTTTATGTGAAGTAGTATCTTGATTGGTTGTTATGTCAAGAGGGGTATTAAAGTCTTTGAGGTATTGAAGCGTGGGGCATGATATAAAAATGGTTAAAAAACATTGCTATAGAGAAAATTTTGTATTAAAAGAAATTAATTATTGTATTTAAAGAAATTTTAATTAAATGTGTAAGTTTGTATTGACATAAAAATTGAGAATTGTGTTGAAATGGATACAAGGCAAGTTCTATATTTGAAAAAGTCATAAAAGAATGGATTAATTCAGCAATTCGATAGCTCTGTTTCCATTGACTCCAACAGTCTGGTGCATTGTATTAAATAAGATATTGAATACGAGACAGTCCTATGTTTATTGTAGAAAGTATTACTTATGTTATCGTACAATAGGCAATATTAAAAATTGATTCTTAAAATTTTATTAAATTGTATATGTAGATAAATGCTTCGTGGAAAATAGTATTGTTTAACCCTTATCAAAAGTTAATAAATTGAAAAGACATTTAGATTTTACCGATTTTTAGTTAGCGTATACTTTAAGGTTTTACTCATTTTAATATAATTATATATACAAATGAAAATTTATAAAATATAGTTCATTGAAAATATTCAATTGTTACTAGTATTTATATTTTTGCTGGCAAACCTTAGTTAATCTCATTGTACTAAGTTAATTTTACTTGACATATATTCAAAAACTGTTTAAAATCAAATAATACAATATTTAAAATTGATATCAAATAAATATAATTACTTTAATCAGTAGAGGTGGTGATTTAAATACGACCTAGCCAATATTTACACTATTTCTTGATATATTTTTCAGGATGTTCAAAATTAGTCCAAATTAAACAAGATAAAAGGAAGTGTTGAAATAAAGAAAATATAAGAAAACACTATTATAGTTGCTAGGGAAAATAAGGTGAAGACACTGAAAGTGGCAAAGTGTTTTAATGTTTTTCTTACTATATTGTACATACCATTTAAACTTAAGTTTATCTACATTTTGAACATATTTTCAAAAATTTCAAACTGAAAATATGGAACTTTTCATTTTCTGTTTGATTATTTTACAAGTGGCTCATACTTAGAACATACTTCTAAAAGTGAGAGTTTCTCTTTTAGTTTAACACTTTACCGACCGGAAACCTATTAATCAGCTTTTTGCTGTTAAGGCAAATCTATCAATATAGGGATCCTATTAATTAATTTCTTGCTGCCACAAATTAATGAATTACTCTATAATAAGAGAAAGTGAACGATATATAGTAAGCCCTTTCACAAGTTTTGATTATAAATTTTTAAAGCTCTAAGAATAAGCATGATAGCAAAAACCGAGCCAGTACTGAATAGAATAAGCCGGTAAAGTGTTAAAATATACAATTTACAAGACACATTGCTTTTGTTCAGTTTATTTTGATTTCATATCATTATAGTAAACATGTTGTTTGTATATTCAAGTGTTATATGCTAAAAATGTTATTCTGTGGGTTATGGAAGAATAAATAATGGATGTTTACCACAAAAGTATATTTTAAAAGGTACACATATCACTTATAAAGTATGCGCGTCGGCCAGACTTCGAAGCCATAATAAAACGACATAATAACTAAAAACAATTGAAGATTAAATGTAGCTCCACTGCGCTAGGCTATGTCGATTGCGTACAGGAGTTCACTCTCTTACAAACACTAGGTTGCAACAAAAAATCAGCAATAGCTTCGAGACAGTAAATCCTGAAATAAAAATGTCAGCTCATATTTAGACCAGCTCCTATAATAATAAACCTTAATAAAAATTCAAATAGCACACATAAATAAATATTTATACTTATGCACTACTATTATAACATATAATAATTGATATAATACGTAATTTCATAATGTTTATTTATTTCCTCAGTTCAAACTGTATTCATTTTACTGTTAAAGTGAAACAAACATAGAAAACATTATTTACGATCAGAAAGATAACTATAATTAATGTTCATTATTTGTTATAGAGGAGAGAAACCACTCCGGCAAACTAATAGTCCTGTTTGATGAGTGAAAATATTTAATGTTCTCTGACGTAGTCGATGTTTCAGTGGACAGATATACAACGCTTGCGTAACGGTGTGCTCGATATTTGCTCGTTGCTGTCAATTTACTTGTAATTCATTCAACTACGCCCGCGATAATCTTCCCTGCTCTGACGGGAATGTAAATGTGAAATGCCTACACGCGTGTATTATTGTGTTTGAAAATGTTTAGCCTGATTGTTCCACGCGAACGCGAAGAATCAATCGCACGAACAACTTACGTACAACCTAATAATTCTTGCATGTTAATTGAATTAATGCTGGACACTTTGTTGCTCGCTGGTAAACTTGTAAATTTTATGCCACGTGTATGTCAGCCGCCATGAGATAAAAATTAAAGTACGATGACAGAAGAAATGAAATGTTTAAATACGAAAAATTACATAGAGTTTCATATTTACCGTGGATTAATCCGCGATACACATTTCTGAAAGATTTACTAGAAGCAAAAAATACATTTAGGCATAAATCAGTATTCTATCAGTAATAATGTTAGAAATAATGATACTTGTTTTTCACAATGATAATTTATTTTCAAATAATAGTCTAGAAACAAAAGGTAATTTAATAAATTTTTACTGTGCTCATACCAATACTATTACTGAAATATTGATGAAATATTATTACTTAGTTTCTATTTGAATATTATTATTGAAATATTGAAGAAATATTATTCTTTAGCCTTACTGTGTCTGTAAAACCGACAGTTCAGAATTTTCTACTGATGTAATTATTTCAAAAAGAATTAAATAATGAATAGTGAAGGCAATGCTGTTCATGTAACGATTTCATTTCTTCAAGATTATTTTGTACAATAATCGAATAGAATAATTAGCACATCAGTATATAGTTACATAATAAATATTACGCAAGTAGTATTGAATAATTTTTTGGGAATTTAAAAATATTAAAAAATGATTCCAGAAGGTAGGAGAAAAATACACCGATATTATAGAACTAGTTCCCACTTAAGTTGCATTAAATATGTGAATATAATTTTATGCCTCTAACACTTTAATATGCATACTGAATTCTTTTCTTGTGCAACATTCACATTCACATAAATAACTTAGTTGCCCTGGATTTCACACTATTAGTGAGAAATTTATACTTGGTTTTATAATAGTTTATTTATTTATATGTGTATAACGTAGAAACATGATTTAAGACTCCAACCAAACGGAGAACTATAACCGTTTATTTATTCGCTCAATGAATGTTCAATAATCATTTCACATTATGCAATATCAAGTGAAAGAAGATTGTTATATATCGTAGGATAATATGACGAAGAACTTTCAAATCCAATATTTTACAGTTAAATAATATCCACTTCATTGCAACCTTACGTTTGAATTAATGCACATCAAACATCGTACTTTTGCTAGTTTGAATCTAATAGAATAGATGAAAAATAATTCATATATGACGAATGTTAAAAGTAATTCATACATTTTTTTACAGATTGGCATCTGCCATTATGATACACTTCGTAAAAATTCGAAATTTTTTTAAATTCTGATACTAGAGGATATTGAATATCTGCTTTAATTTGAAACGTAAAAACCTAACCTAACTACATACATATATTTCAAATAGGGTAATATTACTATCTCAAAATTAATGTCTCATTCAATACAACCAATTTACAAAAGGGACGAAATAACTTCTTTAATCTTTTGCACTCGAAACTTCTGCCCTGAAGTTGAATTTTTTTTTTAGCATAATTACTTGTGTTTCACCTATGGTTTTATGGGGATTAAAATTCGAACATCCAATGGTTCTGTTACAATTTACAGGTACCTGCAATTATGTAGCTTCTTTCATCGTTTCTGAATTTTATTTTTTCTGATCTTTCTGCAGAATTTGTAACATCAATCTGAACCCTGTTTTTTTTATATGCTGTCACAATCAGCTTCATTTTTTACTGATATTCTAATCTTCCGTTTTCTCAAACCAATTATTCAATTCAAGTCTCTCATTTATAAAATTATTGATTTGGCTTTTTAAATAATTAAAAATCGAATTGTTACCAATTCCGTCATTTGACTCGATCTTTACAAGCATCGAAAACAAACTAAGGTATATAGAAATACTAATTTTAATTAAACACAATGCTGTCTTATAAAGTGCGTATACGTGAAACATTTAAAATGTACAGAGAAAAGACATCTGTTTAAAAAAAAGCCAAAAAGAAAGACAGAAACAGTTATTGTCGCCTGTCATATCCTTGTGTCGATTTGCGGTGTGTTGTAAACTTAAATCACGAGAGAAAAAGTCGGATAATTTTTAACGTGGCTTAAAGCTGGTCACGCAATACTTTACTCGAACGTTATAGTATAAAAGACTTGATAGTTCGTTCAGTGACTGATTGAATACTTGCTTATTTCTTAGTTGGCGTTCGAAACAAGACTGACTCGAAATTCGGAGAAGGACATAAGGACATCTCAGTTACTGAAGGCAGAGCTAAATTTGAGAAGTGAAAAAATGGGAGAATAAGAAAATCGATTATTGGTCGTAGGGTGTTTCTTAAGTAGATGGAAAGAGGGTAAAAAATGGGATGGTAGAAGGTGGTGGTAGAAGCATGAAGTGTCTAGGTTTTAGAAAATTCTGGAAAAAAGGAGATCGGACATGAGAGAAGGAAAGTAGTAGTTTAATAATTAGAAAGTCGGAACAATGGATAGTAAAACTGAGTTCTGAAAACGTCGTTTGGTTATGAATTTATCGAGGGTACGGCGCTTATAACGTCGCGGATCCTTCAGGTCCGTCTTACAACTTCTTTAGAATATTAAAATAAAAAAAGAGAAAGATTCAATCCGGAATAAAAGAAATGTTTGGTACGGAACATCGCGCTTTAATTGTCTTTCGTATTACTGTCTCGAATCAAATGATGACTGAAAGTCATCTCTCGAGTGCAAAGGGTTAGAAAACGAAAAATAGGACAGATAAATACAGAGAAAAGTTTAATAGTAACCACATAGTTCATATTTCTAATGTTGCCAAATGGAAGCAGAATGGTCTTTTAGCTTCTTTCGCATCTCATCCCATTTCTTCCCTATCTTTTTAACAATGTTCTACACACTAATCTAAACGCTACGGCTTTTTAGTATTTTACACACTATAAAATTAAATTTAATAACTATAAAAAACAAATAAAACAACTATAAATAACATATAAAAATAATAACATCATAAACAACAACAAAAAAATAAATAACTACAAAGAGAAAAGAACTTTCTCAGCAATTTGAAACACTTTTTAATGAATCCAGTGAATACAAATATCTCAATATATTTCGCAAAGGAACTTTCAATTATAATGGAAGAGTAAGGGAAAGGCAGATAGCACCGGACGCCGGGTAGCCCCGAACATTTCAATATCTTTGTTCTTTTACTAAAATAGTAAACAAATGATAGTTGATAACACGGTTGGCTGTGTCGAGAAACAAATGCACGTTAGTAGTAGCATGCACGCCAAGCAACATAGTTATTATATTCACTTTTCTCCTTTGCGAAAGTTCTATTATTGTGATCATCAAAGTTCATCGAAACTTATTTTATATTAATTGTATGTATTCTTTCATATTTTATTAATTCTAGTATCAACAGTTTGATATAGTTTACGAGTTTAACACAAATTTTGCTGAATTTCTTTTATATCATTTAATATGTAGAAAAATATGAAATGTCAATCGGCTACTCCCGAACACTTTTACGACCTTTGAATTTTCAAAACAATGCACTTTATTACTGTGATTCTTCACTAGTCCATATTTAAGGTGGTAGAAAATATGAATATCCTTATTTGTTTTAGTATACAATTTAAAAAATGCCGAAATTTAAGGCAATAACGATCAACAGAAATAAATGGAATGCAATTCAAATGAAGCAGGCAGTTATGTATGTTTTGGCTGGTAAACTAATAGTAAATTGTGCTGCTAAAAAATATAATGTACCACGTAGTACTTTACATGATAAAATAAAAGCATTGAAGAGCGGAAAAGAAACAATTTTCCAGCCGAAATTGGGTAGATACGAAGATATTTTTAATGAAAAATTTTCCCATGAATTATATAGTCATATTAAAAAGTTGGATGACCGCCTAATACCACTAACTAAAAAAATATATTTATATAATTTTAATTAAATTATATTTCATTTAAGTATCCGGGAATACCAACCTGTCCCCAATAACTTTTTTCCCTTGAATTCAATTACTACATTTCTCAATACGAAACAACGGAGACATCGTAATCACGTTGCGAACGCAACAGAAGAGCAATTCCAACGACAAAGTTAACGACGCCATTGTAATGGAGTGATCGCATGTTGTTCAATCGAGTGGTGTTCTCTGGGTGTCTCGATTTCCCAGCGTGTCGCAGTTCAGTTCCGTAAATTGAAGTCTCGCGACGCTCTAGATCGGTAATTTTCAGTGTTCAGAACAAATAGGGAGCTGTGTATCGTCAGATCATCGCTACGATCCCACGATCACCTAAAGACCAAGTAATCGTATGGTTTTTGCCTTTTAATTGCAGAAATCGAGGCCACTGTGAGGTTTCTTAGTAGATCGTTTCCCGACGCATCTCTTCGTTGGTTGTCAAATCGGTGAAAACGAATGTAATATACGTGGTGTTTCATTTTAACGATCGTGTTAGATATTAGATGCTCTTTTCTCCATGCAAGAATTTTAATTCCTTGTATAGTTTAATGCTGCGGTTTGAAAGTGATTAGTTTTAAAATTTTTAAGAAATTTATATTTGTATGCAAATTCATATTCTCGAGGAATATAGTGAATATAGTTAAATGGTATTCGAATACTTCTGTGATCTACTGTATTTCTAAGTTGACAAGTGAACGAAAATCTGTATTATTCTAAAAATGTCGGTTTATTTAATTTAGAAAGAATTTTGCACTCGAAGCCATTTCAAAGGCTATCTAACATTTTAGAAAAATGTGCAAACAAGAATTGTGCCATGTTAAATAGTGTAGCTTTAAAACCAAGTAATTTATTATCATAATATCTAGTTTACATGTATTTTTAAGTATAAATGAACTTATTTATTAGGAAAGAAATCAAAATTTTTATATTTTTATATTTTTTTAACGTGTAAACAGTCGCCGATATGGATTGCAAACTCGTTAATGCATACTGTACAATAGTAATTCATTTGTCGTCTTCCACCTGATATTTCTTTAGCTGAGCAGACCATACAGTCCCCTTTCTTTCCTCCCACATTGAGAATATGTAATTTATTGATCAACCTATTTTCCAAAGATGATGTCGAACGACGTACTCCTATTTGCCAAAAATCACATCTCAATTGATTAATCACAAGCTTAATAAATAATGGGTCATAAGATTTTCAAAATTTTGACAAAAAAAAAACAGTAGGTGGAAACATATCGGTTCGCATGAGGTACATGCAAGTTGGATACTCTTCAATACAATCTGTGTTCAGCTTCGAAAGTCTTTTTTCTTTAGGCTGCACTCTTAGTTTCATTTATTTATCTTCTTAAATTGCACCATATTATGCGGAGTGTACTTCTTTATGCAAATGCTCTTTATCACTTTCTTTAATTGTTGATACACTTCAAACGTTCTTTTACAACTTAACACCAACTGATGCTTCTTGCATATATCACAGTATATACATTTGTTGTTTCGTGATATTTGAAATTTCAAGAAAGCAGACATTTATTAAAAATTTTCTCTCGCATAAGTTTGTCTTGTATAATCACAAAAAAGCTCTTTACATTCCCTAAAAAGGGGCATCTGAGTGGTTTGCTAGACTTACGATGCCCCCTCAGAAGGAACATCCGAGTGTAAAGGATTAATTATATATTATTAACTTAGTACAGAAAATGAGAAAGACGGGAAATAATGTACCATATAGTTTAAGATGAAGAGATATAGAGATGCAGAAGCAAAAACAATATGACAAAATCGAATAAAAGAAGTACAATAGTAGATACAAATATTAGGGACAGAAATAAATTCTTTCCGACGGAATTCGCATAATTAGTAAAGCCATTCAAATCGAAATATTCGCAAGCTGGCATATAAATGGCAAAAGATCGACAGTAATGGAAATTATTTCGATAATCGATTTGTTTTCATTCTTTTTAAGTAAATATTTGATTGCACCAAATGATCGGAAAAAATTTATTTATGCATTTAATATTCTCGTATCATTCCATTAATAAGTGTCAGCAAAACTTGCTGGAAAATAATGGTAATATAGTTTGTGTAATTTTGCTCGTGAAATCTCAAATTGATGAGTCCCGTAAATCTAGCATGAATAAAATTCTTTCAAGAGGAGTTTCATAAATTTTAAGAATTTTAATATATAACTACACAGAATGAAAACAGAGAAGAACAATGATTCTTCTAAATATAACGTAACGCTACATTGTTTCATTTCCACTTTATTTTAGTATATTAAATTAAGTAGTACTCGTTTAAAGAAAGTGCATCAAAAACATGTATTTTTTAAATAAAATGTTTACGAAAACGATATTTGAGTGAACTAAATTTGAAGCTGGTGCAAATCATTGTATTTTATTTCCCGTTAGTTGCTCGGTTTCTCTGTGAAATTCGTTATACATTAAGATTACATTAAACATAGATTAATGAAGATTGATGAAGAAAACGGTATTCTTGAAAATAAATTACAAGATTAAGAATGTGTTATGTAAATATTCGTCTAGCACTAATGATTACGAAGATAGGCTATGTGATTCTAATTATATTTATTGTGCAACATTAGAATAAATTTTTTCTTCTTTTAATTTATAAGAACGCACTGCTAAGTGTTATCAATGCAAGATAGAACTTGCTTCATCGAACAGTCCAACAACTATGCTCTGTGTTTCATAACTTTTTCAGTCATCAACATTTTATCAATGTCACTCTTAAGGAGAGCTATACTTCATCTTGAACGACGAGTATGCTTCTTAATGTCAGCAATATCGTTATCGTAAAAATTGAATTTTCAATTAAGCCTTTATCAGTCGTCTTATCACCTGAAGAACAGATTTTTTGTATCTCGAAAGTGCATTTTATTATTAGTGATATTAATGTTGTAATTTTTATTTCTTTTTATTTTTTGTTTGAAATACTTCATCTTAAATTATGCAATATTAATGAACATAATATTTGTTTATATTATCGCTTACATTGTTATTACGCGTAATATATCACGTTTGAAGCGAATAATTCAATTTACGCGTAAATCACTGAAACAACAATATTTCTTGGGTAATTACATTTAACAAGCTATTACAGAATGTTCGAACGTACTTGAGATGAATTAAATTTAAATAACTAATGATTTATTTTCAATAAACTTACTGTTCGGAATGCATGATAAATGTAACGATGCGTCTTTGAATAAACAAGATTAGTTATTATTGCTTTAACTGTTCTGGAATTAATTGTAAATACATTATTAATGAACATTACGTTAATCATGAGATACCGTTGGTAATTCGTTAATTTTAATTCATACTCTTTTCACTTTCAGCGAATAATTAAAGAAATTTATATCACTTTCGTTTCTCGAAAAAAAAAAGAAAAAAGAATCTGCGTTCCAAATATCTATGATATTCGAAATATTTCGATGAAATGATGGAAGTTTATTTCCAAAGTGAATATAATAAATAAATAGAAAAGAAAAATATAATTTATGATTTCCTATGACAAAATTTTCGTCAAAGTTACACGGAACATTTTCTTTAACCAGTTAACTGTGGCGATCTTTTTGCAAAGCGCGCACCAGTGTGTGTTACTACACTGCTTACGAGTTAGCTCTCAGGAAGTTTTGAATCCAATTCAAATTATTTATCATTTTTATTTGCTTCTTTCATTTTGTCTTGACCTCTAACCATTTTAAACATATTCAAATTTACGAATATAATTTAGTTTTCGCCAAAATTACAATTTAAATATCAAATTGTAAGAAAATTTTACGCATGACGGATATAGTCGTCATGACACAAAATTCTGCCACATCTCCATGACGGATATAGTCGTCAAACATACTTAACTGGTTAAATGTTCGAAATAAAAATGAAATTTTGAGAATGAGTAAATGAGCAAAATAGTACTCAGGTGACAATGTGTTTGATTTTAATCATCGATAAGCGCAGAAACAAATTTCATGTTGTAATGTAAGTAAATCCTTTAAAAATGTATTTCGAAATTTCACGAAGGTGATTAATATTATTTGTTACTTAGTTAACGCGGGGAGAAAAAGCATCTGAATAATAAACGAACATGGTATTTGAAAAGCAATGAATGTTTGGTCAATCCCGTGTAAAAATACATGTGTACATACACATGTACATATATACATATTGTACATCTAACAGGGATTGTGACGGTAATAAATAATGAAATATACACGAATGATTGATAGTTTTTAACGATCAGTTAGCGAGAGTTAAGTAAGAAACATGAAAGAGTTAAGAAGTTCTCACAGGAAATCCATAGTAAAAGCTGAAAAAGTGAAGTATTTTTTTAACTTTGATGTAGCACATACATATTACCATTATAAATGAAAAACATCTATTTTGTATAGATATACTGCGGATATTTATGGTTTTGCAACTTAGAGATGCAAAGTTGTAATTATGAAAAGATGTAGAAAATAACTAAATTATAGTGCGTTTCATAATACCTAGTATGTAGATAAAATAATTTTCTACCGAAGTCCCACTTTTTTTTTTTTTTTTTTTTTTTTACTGAACACCCCTCCATCGGTTTACGCGAGTTTCTTTTCACACGGGTAAATTATCTCTCCATTTATGTGGATTTTTTTATATGAGGTTTCAATTTATGCAGTTTCCTTTTTTCCTTGGTCCATTATTGGCGAGAAAAAAAGAAAAGGAATAATTAATATCATAGTTTTTTCATATTGATAGACTCTTTTTTCTTCCGCGTAGAAAAAGAAACCGTGTGAATCGAGGGACGAGTGTAGAGCGGACGGTCAAAGTATGGTCTAGCACTCTTATTTTAAGATTTATTATCAAATGTATCGATGATTTTTAAAATACAACACTTGAATATAAACGAATTACGTGTTTACTATATCATATAAAATCAAAATAAGCTGAACAAAAGCAATGTGTACTTCAAATGATAGTTTCAAAGTAAAAAGGGAAATCTTCATTTTTACAAGTGTGATCTAAATATGGGCACACTTGCAAAATAATCAAAATGAAAAGTACAAACTGGATATTTCCAGGTTGAAATATTTAAAAACATATTTAAAATGTAGATAAATTTAAACTTAAATGTTATTACGATATAGAAAAGAAAAAAAGACTAAAACGCTTACCATTTTCAGAATCCCCCATCTTTTCTTTACCTTAACGACTGTCATAATTTCATTCACATACTTTTTATTCCAACACTTTCTTTTATCTATTTAATATACCTTGGACTAGTTTTAAGCATTTTGAAATATATATCAAAAATTATCTAACTTTTGGTTAGTTCATATTTTGAACTAGCTTTGCAAACCTTATTTAGATCATTTGGTCAGAAATGCTTAGAACAATGGTATTTATTACTATTTATTATAAAACTTATACCAAAAAGAAGCTTACATTGTTCACAATGTAGTATTCTTAGATAATTATCTCTTAGCTTAATAGATTCTTGCTGAAAAAATAAACCGAACTTACCCGAAAAATGTTTTAAAATGGCCAAATGAAAGAAATGACATGTTTTGGAACGTAATACGTAAACAAAACAAATGCAGTCTTCCGCAATACTTCTTTTGTTCATAGATCACAGTTTCATCTTATTTTCAATAGGATGAAGCACCTAATATGATTCAATGCTTCAGCTAACTTATATTTAGACCCTAGCCTATATCTAGAAACCTTTTCCTACTTTCCAAAATATGAATTTATACAAAAATTTGTGGCTCCTTTATAATGTACAGAGATGATCGAATTAGCGATCTGAACGAATTCAGTTTCGCGATTCAAAGTAAACGAACACCCTGTACATATATTGAACGTTTCGAAACTCGAGCTAGTAAAGAGAGACTTTTTGCTCCGCTAGACACGAGAGATCAGCTCGTCGTCAGACGGGCATCGATCGTTACGAAATTACATTAATCAGGCTCGTTTCGCGTAGCTAGCCGTTAATTGCTCGGAAGAGTCCATCGTTCGGAGCGTGCGAATCCATAGCTCGGTGGATGGAAACCTTTCATCGGGAATCACTTTCCTGTCCTTCGTTCACTGAATTGTCTTTGAAACCGTTAACTCACAAACGATGGACGAGATATCGAATTTATTACGAAGAGATCAGTTTTGTTAAAAGTAACATTTCTTCTTTTTCTCTTCTTAATGTGATTACATTTATTAAGCCTGGAATTACGAATGTAAATTAATGTTACGTTCGAGGTATTTTGTGTAATTACGTTTGGGAAATATAAATCTTCGTGAAAGAGGTTCAGCGACTCTCATTGATATTCGGGTACCATTTAAAACAAAATAACTTTCTGAAAATTGGATCAAGGGACTTGAGTGTTTTTGTTTTTTCTTTTGAAAAGCTAATATGTACACAAAATTTTAAAAAAGATTGTAATTGGCTGGAATTTCAAAGAAAATAGTAATGGTAGTTTTTCACAACTTTTGTATCTAAGCTTGTAATGAAAATTTAAAAAAATATGTTTTGTAGATTTGTTAGTTGGCTGGTAAGTGAAAATTTCATTCAAATCGATCGATGTAGAAACAAGTGACGTACATTGATAGACGTAAGAATCTTTAGATTTATCGCAGTTATAGTTCAAAAACCGTGAAAGACTTTGATTTTCACTATTGTAAACCGTAACAACATTAACCAGTTTCGATCAAATTTTCCGCATGTGTATAATTTATATAAATCTACAAAATCTATTTTTCAAGTTTTTATTACAGGCACAGATAAAGAAATGGTAAAAAACTACATTTATTTTTTCCTTTGCAATTCTGACCAATTGTAATTTGTTCAAAAATTTTATTACGCATCATCTAATAAACTAATCTTGCTAACTTCTCATAAAGAAAAGCTCAAGTCATTTGATCCAATTTTGAAAAAGTTTTTCTCTTTTAAATAGTGGCTGAATATTACTGAGAATGAATGTAGGACGTCCGACACTTGTTTATTTTTAAGAAGAATGATTATTGAAACATAAATGTTACACAATTTTCAGTTTATTCAGTAATTTCGTTATGGTTGTTTATTTCACCGGTTATATATACAGTAATGGACGAAAGTAATTATCACAGACAGAAAACGGTCTATTATGTGGATTTTAATTAATCTTCTTTATTATAAGTCTACTTAACATTTATGATTTGTGATATATTTATGCATTAGTCTTCAAACTGATATTTCGAAGAAAAAGATTAAACAAGAAACTGCGTTCTTTCAGATTTATTTAATATTCTACATAGTAATATCTCCTCTGCCAACACTTTTCTTTATCACTGTATATCTAAAGGTGAAATTAAAAATATACATGTATAACTTGAATAAATGTTTAAAACAAGATATTTATATATCTCATAAAATATTATTTTTTCCTATAAAATTTTTTTCACCGATAAAAATAGTATCTCACAGCCTTATTAGTAGACTGCGGCTTTTTATGTTAATTCATATTTTTAAGAATATAGTAAAAAAGTGGAATTTTGGTAGAAAATTATTTCACCTATCCAGATATTATGAAAAGCATTATAATTTATATATTGTGTATATTTAAAAAATTTCCTATTAAATGCATAAAAATCCGTAGTAAACTTATTGGTGTATGTATTGTACACTATAATTTTTTAAATATTATACCTAATATACCATTTTTCGTAGTGAATTTACGTTTAAAAAGACTGAACGAGTGTTTCCCTGAAATTGTATAATTTTTCATGACTACACGATTCTCGTATACATATTTCTTCGAATATTCATTATGAATATAAAAGTAATACGTATTATAGGATTTATTTTCTAGTCGAATTGTTTGTCTACTGAAGAAATGGGTTAATAACTTTTTGAAGTTCAAAAATAATATTTCTTTTGACAATTACACGTTCAATTCCTTGAAAACTATCATTTCTCCTGATAATTATCAAATTTATCGATTTATCATCAACATCGACGTGAGAGACTCTCTAACTTCTCAGGATTTAACGATCTAACGTGTACTTTGACGATAACAACAATACCACCGTGTATAAATATTAATGCTGCAATCGTGCTTGTAAATCAAGTGAAACCGGAGATCTAACACCTGGAAACCCGAGTTCACGTTAGTTCCCATGAAATTAACATCGTCGAGACAATAATAAAGAAAATTATACCAATTTATTTAACTTTTAGTACGATACAATGGATTGATGAACCTTTTTTTTACGAAAACAAACAAATTCGCAACACTTTTTGAGACGTTGTTTAAAAGTCAATAATTTTTGACGAAACATTTTTACATTTCAACTTTCTCCGCACGTCTACGTCATCAAAGACACGAATAGCGAGTATAAAACTCTCTACCTCCTTGAAAAAAAAGTTCTTCAACTTGGATTTTTCCGAAACAGAATCTCAATTTTAACGAATATCAAATTCGATGATTAAAATACTAACTTTGATGAAATAAGGAACGCGAGTTTTGCGCGTGACCGTTTTACGTCAATTGAGAATTGCTTCGTCCATTACATAGGATCTTCCGATAAGAGCGATAGATCTTGCAATTATCACAAATGCCACGATTGTTGTTCAATTGTCAGAGTCACCTAACATTTATACGCAGTAGTGTTTGGCATCTCATTTTGGATAGACACTGAGTTGCTCAATATGTTGAAATTATTAAAATTTATTATCAAAGCTCTTGTTCGATTCGGGAAACATTTCGTCTTCAGTGATGAAGCTCACTTTTGGATGGATGGCTTTGCCAATAAACACAATTACCGAATTTTGGAAGATGGTAATCCTTAATCAGTAGTCGAGCGATCATTGTACCCAAAGAGAGTTACTGTTTGGTGTGGTTTCTCTATTGGTGAAATCATTAACCCTTATTTTGTTGAAAATGAAGAAGCTGCGACTGTAACTGTTACTGGTCAGCGTTACCGTTCGATGATTTTAGCTTTTCTTTCACATGAATCGAATGAATTTGATTTGTCTGAAATGTGGTTTCAACAACATGGTACTACATACTACGCTTCTATCGCTTTATTGAGATCGAAGTTCAACGATAGGATTACATTAAGAAATGCGGCTGTCAATTCTTCTGCGGCCACCAAGATCTTGCGACTTAATGCTATTAAACTTTTTCTTGTGGGACCACATTAAGTCTCTTGTTTATTCCAACAATCCACAAACTGTTGATGATCTCAAAGTAAACATTATTCGTGTTATCGGTGAGATATTACTTGATTTATATGCCAGAGTCATCGAAAATTGGTGTTGTCGTATTCATTCCACCAAACATAATCGTGGTAGTCATTTATATGATATTCTATCTCATGTATAATGTCATTGAATGTATTTTAACACTTTACCGACCGGAAGCCTATTAATCGGCTTTTTGCTCCCAACGCAACAAATTAATTAACCCTCGCACAACCAATGCTAGATCACTTTTGACCCATGTCTTAATTACCCTATAATAAGAGAAAGTGAGCGATATGGTAAAGCCCTGTCGCGGATTTTGATTTAAATTTTTTAGAGCTGCAAGAATAAGCGCGATTGCGAAAACCGAGCCAATATTGAGTAGAATGAGCCGGTCAGTAAAGTGTTAAAATAAAGTAGTGAGTACTAGATTATCTTTCGGACTTTTCGTTTTATTTCAATTCAAAGTTCATTCGCTTCTATTGAAAGACCCTATAGTATGCTTAAAAAATGTTTCCTGCGTCTTAATTGGTGATTGAAATGCCGTACAATATTATGTTTGTTTAGAAGAATGTAACAGAAAGTTTGGAGGTGGCAAGCAACCCGACGTTGCGTTGCCTTAAGGATGTGAATGTTATTTTTATAGGTGTTGGCCACAAAGTGGGGAAGGTAAGGGTGCCTTCTGGTAAGAGGACTGTGAGAAACAGCGTGGCACTTACTCCAGAACTTCAGGACAGAGCAACTCTAATCGTATAATTGACAACCGCATCCTGATTCCTTTAAATATTCCTAACATACATGTAGCAACAGGGCTTCTGAATATTAAACTTAAGTATGAACGCGATAATAAATAATTTCTTGAAAATTTTTTACACAAGGGAAATGGTCCTAATTTGAAGTTTTCTAACTTCCTAATTTAAGGTTTTCTGACCCCTCCCCGGAATGCTAAGATTATGAGTACATCTAAAGATGTAAGTATGTACACTCTTGCCCGTAAGTCACTCGACACTTAATCAAATTGGGATTCGAACTTCGAAATTCTAGTTTTTTCCGCAATTTCTGAAACAGTATATTCTTTTTTGGCAACAGTAACCAGAACTTGAACATTTTTTAATAAATGATTCTTTTCTAGAAATATTCATATTAGGATCATAGGGATTGTCGAACTAAAAATGACAAAGATTGAATAATGGTTCCTCAGCACTATGTTCGTTTCTGTTTCGTGAAAACCCCTTCTTAAATTGTTTATAAACACTTAATGGTGTCACAGATATGTTCTTCTGTTAATTTTGAAATGCCGATGCGAATCAGGTGTGATATTCAGAATAACATCGTGTAGCATTGGAGCTGTACATTCCAAACATCTCCGTTCCTTGGCATTCATTCGCGTTATACAACTATATTTTTAACTTTGCATTCAAATATAAGTGTAAAATAGATAAATACAACAAAATACACAATAAACCCGCGATAGAAGATTATATTTACATTCTAATCATCATCTTGTTCAAAATGTGTAAGTGTCCTATGATTTATGGAGGGGAGTGTATGTGAAGTAGCGATTAACGTGCTAAGAGCGAGGGAAACCGTAGTCTAATGGTGGAGGAACCGCCAGACTAACTGTGGGAATAGTGTAGTAACGGCGGGGAAGATGTTCCCCAGACCTGAATTAAGCAATAGTTTACTTTTTAGTGGACCAGTTTTTAATCACAGTAGTATATCCTTGCTACCCCTATGCTATTCTGCCAGACTTTGTTCCACCTCTGCACAAAATAATCTAAACAATGAAATAATTCTTTTATTCAACTGAAAAAGGAACGCAAACTAATCCAAAAGATATCGATAGTGTGAATCGAGCTTTAATATCGCGTGACGAAAGAATCAGGCCGGTGCAAATGATGTACATATCTTGTTTACTGCTGTGCTGTCCAGCACGCCTTCTTCTCAGCTCTGCACATCAATCAGTGTCGCTGTTTAATGCTTTAATTTACGACTTCACCGTATCGTTTCCACCGTCTATACATAACCGAGCAAGGAAAGAAGAGGAGAAAAGTTGGATGAGCTGGCCAAGCTCACGTTTGGTCGCAAAACCCGGATGCCGAACCGTAACACCACAATCACCGCGAGCGGAGTTTCACCGTTAATGATGGCGCGGTTTGCAACGGAGGCTGCATCGTGATGCAGGCCAGTAGAGTGACGTCTATTCATCCCGTAGGATTAGCCGGTACCACGGGTTGCAGGTACTGATCGATGCCAACGTTAATTGCATGCAAACGTAGTGTACGCGCTTGCGATTATGTAAATGCGGCACGTACACGCCAGACCTGACTGCATTCCCGCTAAACCGAGTCAATCTTCTACGCTCGTTACAATATCAAGCAATAAATTGTGCCTCGTTTCAAGCTGTTTCAGGGTTGAATATTATTTAACCAATTAGCGGTTTACAGGTTCCTTTTCATTTCATTTCTCTGTCCTATTTTTTATTAATTTGCCCTTTGGTGTAAAGAAAGGTTCTGGTTTCGTTTTACGCCTCTCTTTAATATTTCATGTCGTACATTTCGGTTTGCCCAGAAGAATGTCTTACATTGATCTTCTTAACTGGTTCGACGAGTCGATGTTAGTTTGCAATGTTATTTTTACATTTCGATATCTTGCGACACTTGTTTCAGCAGATGGTTTTAGTAGATTGAAAGACGAGCTCGGATGATTCTTCTTTTTTTTTTCTTTTCTTGCATCTAATCAGAGAGATGATTTATTCTGAAGTGAATTAAGCTTACTTTTTCCTCGTTGGTGTTGAGCGTTGTTAAAGCGATTCTATGGTTTTCCGTGATGTTATTACGAAGTGTGTCTGGGTTCACAAAGCGTTCGACGTTTAGTGGGTAAAATGTGTATCGAGCGATCTTTGAGATTGATTATGACTGATTGAAGATACGTGTACTATACGTGTTTGAAATTGATTGTCGACCATTTGGCAACGTTTATGCGGTTTCGTGTCGACGATTACGAAGTGTTACGGTAAGTACTGGTATAAGAAACATCTGCAAATACATTCGGGATATTAATGTGACGTGCTTGTTTCAATGTTTTATCAACGTGTGAAAGTATTTTCGTTTAACAGCTCTTACGAAGATCTGACGTGTTGTTACGTTGCTGATCATGAGAGGCTTGACCGAGTTATGTAAATACTCTGCTCGGCAATAAATTGCAACGAAATCGTACAAATTTGAAATTTACGTAATATACAATCCTTTATTTTTTCAGCCTCATCGGCCTTGGAAAGGAACTTGTTTTTACAGCATTCCACTCATCCATCCATATATCTTCCCCCATTCAGTTGCTTACAAGCCTATATTATTATACAGTAGACTCTTGTATAGCTCGGTTAATAAATTACGCGTTGTATGAATTCGCATTATAGGAAATGGTGCTGTACGAGAATTTGTCTCGTATAAAGTGAATAATCTAATGTAACATGTTTGGAATGGTTATTGTCATGGAAACTTTTATTTTCTATGTTTTATGAAATAAAACAGTTTTTTTAAATATAAAGAAAAATAAAAAATTGTTAATGTATGTAACGAAATATTTTTTACTTCACAGAAAGTTAACAAAAGAAATTAGACAAATTTATTATGTATTTACAATCAATCAAAAACGTAAGTATAATGCTCAACTGAAAGAAATTTAATTTTTAAACGCAAGAAATTCCTGTATCTTATTATTTAACGCATTATGCAAGGAACCGCGTTATATTGAAACAGTAGTCGCAAAATCTTTGAGACGTTATAGAAATTCGTGTTGTAGGAACTCGCGTTATACGAGAGTCTACTATATACCTATATACCTACAAATATATTCCTACATTTTTATTTAACTATTTCACTTAAGTGGTTTATTTAAAAAACTACATTCCTTCAGTGGTTTGACTCAAATAAGGGACAACGATCTGTTTCGCAACGGCCACATCGCGATCTGTAACAACAGATTGCGGATTTTTTTGAAAATTCGCAATCTTTGAGAATATAATGAAAGCAAGTATAACTTCGGTAGAAAAAGACTTCACCTACTAGATATTATAAAAAGAACTATACTTTGGATATTTTGTATATATTTTTCATATTATATCCATTCTGTGCAATTTTGCACCTTTAAATTAATTAATAAAATATCCACAGTTTATTCATTGATATTTTTAAAGCAAAAATCTTGAGGTAGTAGACAAAAGAAAGTGTTTTATGTACACGATGCGTATACAGTCCGTAACAGTGTATACAATTTTAACAACAGCGGTATGAGTTTTAAATCATACTGATTTCTGTGCAACATCGGCAAGAATAAGTGAAAAAAGAAATTAATTTCAGCAATTTCACATTACATCTAAAATATCCTTTTCTCGAATTGAAATTATTCTTTATAATTACTAGACTGCGAATATTTTACGCATTCATAGTAAATTTAAAATTGCAAAATTACACAGAATTCAAATAATGTGAAAAAATGTTGAGAATATCCAAATTAAAGTGCTTTTTATATCACCTGATGGGTGAAACAATTTTCTACTGAAGCTTTACTTTTTGTACTATATTCTCAAATATATGAATTCTTGCATAAAAATCCACAGTATAGTAATTATAATAAACATTTAAACGCTCAACAATAAAAAAGATGGTCTAAATATGGGCTAACACTTTTATTTCAGAATTTAGTATCAAATCTATCGATGATTTTTAAGATACAACACTTAAGTATAAACGAATAACGTGTTTACTATATCATATGAAATCAAAATAAGCTGAATAAAAGCAGTGTGTATTTCAAATGATAGTCTCAAAGTAAAAGGGAAAATCTCTATTTTTACAAGTGTGGTCTAAATATGGGCACACTTGCAAAATAATCAAAATGAAAAGTACAAACTGGATATTTCCAGGTTGAAATATTTAAAAACATATTTAAAATGTAGATAAATTTAAACTTAAATGTTATTTACGATATAGAAAAGAAAAAAAGACTAAAACGCTTACCATTTTCAGAATCCCCCATCTTTTCTTTACCCTAATGACTGTCATAATTTCATTCACATACTTTTTATTCCAACACTTTCTTTTATCTATTTAATATACCTTGGACTAGTTTTAAGCATTTTGAAATATATATCAAAAAATTATCTAACTTTTGGTTAGTTCATATTTGGAACTAACATTGCAAACCTTATTTAGATCATTTGGTCAGAAATGCTTAGAACAATATTTATTACTATTCAGTATAAAATGTATATCAAAAATAAGCTTACATTGTCACAATGTATAATAGTATTCCTAGGTAATTATCTCTTAATTTAATAGATTATTGCTGAAAAAATAAACTGGACTTATCCGAAAAATGTTTCACAGTGGTCAAATGAAAGAAATGATATGTTCTGGAACACAATATGTAAACAAAACAAATGCAGGTCATTATCTTCTCTGCAATATTTCTTTTGTTCATAAATCATAATTTCATCATATTCTCAATAGAATGAAGTACCTAATATGATTCAATACTTCAACTAGCTCGTACAGCTTTAAACCAGTGTTTCCCAACCTTTTTTTGTGCCATGCCCCACCTAAGCCTTTCTAAAATTCATATGCCCCCTATGTAACATATACATAATTTTTAATATTGAAAAATTGCAGTGTTCACTGAAAAAACTTCAATTATAGGTTTTAGGAAGAAATCATTAGGAAATTGTTAAGGAAGCACAGTAAGTAAATTTTCAAAACATATAATGGAAAATTGAAATTCAATTGCGAATAATTTTAATGACAGATTTTTCTATATTATTTTAATTATTTGTAATTATTCATTATTTAAATTTAGTGAGATCCTTGCGCTTGATGCTTACTGCAAAGAGTTATTACCATACGATTAACTTAAACTCTGGACGAGTCCATTTTCGAATTGCCCCTCTTAACAATCAAATTACCCTCGTGTGGTGCGAGGGCCCCACCTTGGGAAACACTGCTTTAGATCATCTGCTCTATGTAGATCATAATATTCCTCCATTATACACAATAATTTCCACACATTCATTAAAACAACATTAAATAGTACAGGATTTCTATCTCTTGAACAACCACTTACACAAAATCCTCAAGCTTTTACAAAGCGTATTATACAGACATCTGATTGAAAATGGTCCTCGATTGTTTGTTTTCACTTCTTGTCAATCACGTCGTGACTTTATCGCGTTCACGTTACATCGCAATAAATAGAGTTATGAATGGCCGTCGTGTTATAACCGTGAACGCATACGATAATTGCAGCAGCCTGTTAATTGGACGTGCGTGGTACTCACGTAAGCTTCACGCTTCACTTGTTTAATTGTCACGGTATGATTTACAAGAACGCTTCGTAGGGATAATTGTGTTCTTGCGGTCCCATATCTAAAAGAAAAGGAAAAAATGTAAAACTGCATGTGACTACAATGATTTTCTATCACGCGAATCGCGTTACAATAGGCACATGGTACGCGATTGATGAAAACTTCTTGGTCTATTTTGCTTGGAAAAAGTCGTGACAAATGTTCACGATGACGAATCAGGTGAAAATAGTGTTGTTACAATAGGATACTTGGTGTTGACATGGAACCCTGTAGCTGTTAATTGGAATTTAAATTGGAGTTTGAAAGTTTGTACAATAGAAAGTTGCATTAAACGCGTTTTACTGTACTGTGAATTTTTGTTTTCCACATATTGTACGTATTGTAGACGTAGAAAGAATTGTGTGCGTGTGAGAGTATGCAGGAAGCACATCCATAATGGACAATCTAAAATATAGTCTTCTCGCTTTACGTGCACAATGAGACAATAAGTACAGAATCTGATAATTGTAAGGTCATTGAAAGAACTGACATGGCGCCATCAGTATTTCACAAAAATCGATTATAGTGAAAAAAATCATGAGGAAATTAATTAAATATAAAAAGAGATAAGGAAAACATCTGCCGAGAAACGCGGAGAAAAATATTACTTTCAAGGAGTGAGATGAGATATATGTAGAGTGGCCATGCAACTAATTCACCCCCAAGAAATTCTAAAGTATGCATTGCATAAAAAACTATTTTATGGAAAAGTTGTATGGTTTAGAGGGATACATTATGTAATGCATATATTTTTTTTATAGGTGGAAGCGTTTCGGAGATTTCAAGGTCAACTTTGTTTTTTTTTCAAGTAGAATGCTATATCTTTTTATGCCAAAATATCGAAGAGCGTTAAATTTTTAGCAAAAAAGTACTGACTTTTATTAGCAGTAAACCTAATAATTAACAAATAATTTCAATTTGTTTCTTGAAAATGATCTGTATGTAAATCAAGTTATATTTACATATATATATATATATATATATATATATATATATATATATATATATATATATACATATATACAGGGTAACCTACGTATAAAGTGTTTTTTTATGGAACCATATATTCATTTTTCATTATTCTGAAAAATGTTTTCAAGATTCACAACTTTTATCTGAAACACTTTTTTCTATTCTGCATTGTTAAAATGCTATAGTGCAGGATAGTTTTTTTTTAAGAATAGTTTTGGAGTGGGACAAAAATGATCAAAATGAAAAATTGTAAATTTTAGAAACATTAATTAAGTTTGATAAAGATGATTGAAGGGTGTAGTTTGTGGGTATGATGGGTTTTATGACAGGAAGATATACACACATGGTAGAGACAAACCTTACAAAAAGTTAAAAGTTATAATTGGTAACATGTACCTCACCCACTATACTCTCCGGAACTTGCTCCAAGTGATTATCACATACTTTGATTTTTGAAAATTTTGTAATCGGAAAAAATTTCAACGATAATAAACATACTAAATTGTCAATAAATTAGTTTTTCAATTGAACGCCCATTTTTTCGAAAATGAAATGACGAAGTTGATTAAAAAATGGGAAAAAGTCATTGAAAACGATGATCATGATTAAAAATAAATATAAGTATTATTATTTTACACTTATAGTTAGCGTTAGAAAATGACACAACTTAGGGGATGACCTATCAGATTGAAAGACACTTGTTTCCAATGTAGAATATTGAATTTAATGATCCGCTAACCACTCAAGCGGCAAATCGTTTCTATTTCAAATTGTCCAATAATTTTTAAATTAAACAAATCAAGCGAGATCTGTCCGTGAATGTAATACAGACATACATCGCTATAATGGTTAATAGTAACACTAAATAATTGACTTCACGACACCGTAAGGGGTTCACTTTTATTATCACGCTCATGGCGCGTAACGACTCAACTTTCAGAGAAAATAATTAGACGAAATGAGGGCTAATTGAGCGCGATTCTCGTAATTCAACAGTGATTTTCGTGGAAATGAATATGTAACATAAGCTAGGCCGGTCAACGGCTTTGCATATTGTTCGTTATGCCGTATAATTATGTGCAAATTTATAGCTCACCGTGGACCTTGAGTTTAGGATAACCAAACTACCATGCGTATTATCTGTCCGCAACGAGTTGGCGAGTGAAAACATTTACGCTCTCACTCTGTTCCACCTCTCCTGCTACCACATGCCTTACTGCTATTGGCTACATTCAGCGACAAAGATCGACGACGAGCATATCGAGATGAAGTGAAATAGAACGATGACTTTACAACATTGACGTAGCCTCCCAGTTAAACTATCAACTATTGTTGGTAGGTTTAGTATTAACTGGGAGACTACGCCAGTGCTGTGGAATCTTCTATTTCACTTTGTCTCGATATGCTCGTTGTCGATCTTTGTCGCTGGCTGTAGCCAATAACTACAACGCATTTGATAGCAGGAGAGGTGGAATAAAGTGAGAGCACATCATCCCACTCGCCAACTCGTTACGGACAGACAATAGCAGTAGAGAAAAGAAAGAAAACAAAACAAGGAAAAGAAAGAAAAGAGGTATAAACGCCTCGTACAACGCGTTATAAAGTGTAAAACAGCTCGTGAAGTAACTGTAACGTGTGTAATTGGCGCTAAAAAAAAAATTATGAGGTTATGGTGGCATAGTTTTATAATTGTTCGAAATAATCGTTTAATGTACCGGAATCCGTATACGAAAAAATTATTTCAAACAATAATGAGTAATGCTGGGAAAGAGAATAGACGCGATTTGCTGGCATTAATCGTTTTAGATCCCGTAAAAGCAGGAATTTTGTTAAAAAAAACTGAGTGTTATGGAGAAATAACGAGATCACGTGTATGAAAATAACATTTTTCCCGATGATATAATAAATTTTATTGAAAGAATTGTATTAAATACTTGTTTTATTTGAAAAATATAGTAATTTGTAGAAGAATATAATATGAATAATATAATATGAATAATGGAGAGAAATGTTGCATGTTCAATTTGCTTGACCTAGTTATAAAATATACATTTTATCAAATCATATTTATTAAACGATTTAAAAATAAGTACTTTAAAAACATATTTTTTAATATCTTGCACTATATACAAATAATTGTTACCACTGATAAAAGGTATATATAAGAAAAGTTATTCGTAAAATAAAGAACCAGTCGGTGACAGTAAAGCGTGTGTGAAAATAATCCTTTAGCGATGATACAATTTTAGCGAATATTGAATACTTGTTCGGTTTGAAAGATACATTAAATTATAAGAGTACATATGAGAGCTGTTAGTTTTAAAATTGGCTATATTCACTCTAAATCAATTTCGAGATGCTTTGTATTTTATTTTTTAAATATTTAAAGTGAGTTTAAATGAATTTTTTGCCAAACCTAAAAGTTATTTGTGCAAAAACTAAAAAAAGAAATTATTTTTACAATTTTTGAAATATTATTGATAAATTCCTTAAAACCTATCAAGAAGATATTACTTCATTCCTCGTTGTAGTTTTAACTTTAGGTGCAAAGTTTATTTAATTAAATATACCTTATATTCTTTTATCTATTAACATTCTACTAGGTTTGCTTTCTTAGAAAATAAATAAATTGTTATCATTGCAACTTTTGATAATGCCCCTGGGCACAACCAATTTTGATAACAGTAGTGCTTATATGTTAAAAGAAATATAGTACGTACAATTTTGTTTGACCTACTTAAAAATAAAATGATTAAAATCATTCTGTTAGGTAATTCAGATATATTTATCAAACAACAACAAAAAAAACATTTAGGAAAACATTTTTTAATCTTTACCACTGAATGAAGACAATTAGTTATGGCTACGAGATACGTTTTCTTTCTTCAATAATAACTACAACGAAGTTATATTCGTAAAATAAAGAACCACTCGGTAACAGTAAATCATGTGAATATCACATTGAATAAAACATACACGGTTCCAATTACGTGACTTTCTCTACTCAAACTGAATATTCACTAAAATCATTCTCATATCAATTAATTATTTTTATCATCTATTAAATCTTCACTCTGCTTAATTGCTTAGAAACACTCCCTCCCCTCCGCGCAATCATTTCGATGGTATCTTTAGATGACCGACTAAATACACGAAATGCGTATGCACGGCCAAGATTATATGTACAGTCACTCTCGTTAATGTTCGGACACCATTTAAAACAGAATAACTTTTTCAAAATTAGACCTAATGCCGTGAGTTTTATTTTAGAAGTTACAAGGGTTAGTTTACTAGATAATGTGTACACAAATTTTTGTTTTAAATTGCAATTGGTTGCAATCGCGAAGAAAATAGTTTTAATAATTAAAAAAGCTTTTCTGTGCTTATCTTGTATTCGAATCAAACCGAAAGAAAATTAATCTTTGTTATTAGTTGGAGTTCGTTCCTTTCTTCACTATGTATTTACTTAACATTTTCTTTATTTAACATTTTCTTCTCGACGAAAGAGATATTTAGTTTCAAAAGTTTCTGATTTGTTTCTGTTTGAATATTATTTAATTATTTATGCATCATTCGTAACTTTATGTTTGTAGAATGAAAAACTGATCAGAAATAGTACCTTGTGTTACGTACATATTTCCTGGTTTTTTTTCTCTTACCTTTCTTTCATTTTTTTTTTTACTTTTCAAGTGTCCGTACTTCCATGAGTTCTCTCTCTCTCTCCCCCTCTCTCTCTGTCCCCTCTCTTTCTCTCTTTCTCTCTATATATTTTTTTTTCATTAACACGAAATTATTCGAATTACACGGACAGAATGAACTCGATCTCGATCGCGGCCATTTACGTAATTCCTCCACTAACAGCGTAGCGTTATACATTTTTGCAGAAAAAAAACAATAAAGGAAAGACAATGATCCGTGAAAATGCAGACGCGAACAGTTGGAATTCTTCGTTGGTTTACAGAAAGTTCCACCCAGAAATGCTTAATGTTGTTGGCTCGTGTGTCGCCTCGTACGAGGATCGAACATTTTCCTCGAGAGAAAAATCACTATTGCACCGATGAAAACACACGGTGATTTGTACGCGACATACAAAATGCGTAGAAAACGAATTCTTGTTTCGTGGCTTTCGGATTGAATCTCACGAATCCCCAGAATCGAAATAGCTGTTTAAAGGATTCGCCATGCTGGTTACTTGTTTTGTCAATTGTCTGTGCAAAAATAAAGAATAGGAACGGTGTCAGTGGTAATAATGAAGTATCTTTGACTTCCAAAAAAAAAAGAAACCGTAAATTATTTCCAGACATACTTCACTGCTTTTCCTTTTGTTTCGAAATTTTTCGTCGTGCGATTTTTCATGTGATTTGCAGATATTTTTTTAAATATCCTACTCATATCAATAGTATAGAATCTGATTTTAGTGAATCTATAACGTAAATTATGTTGTAAGTGAATTTGAAAATAATTAACCAGTGCCGGCATGTGTGGTAAATTTTTATGGAAGAGTAGGAATGTACTCGAAATAGTTGATGTTATTTTTCAAGTTAGTCCAGTATTTGTATGAATTAAAAATTTTGAAGATTATAATTTTTGTAACATGCGAAACTTAAACAACTATTTTGAGAATATTTTAACGAAGACTGTAGATTAGGTGACTATTTACATAGAACGTATACTATGAAAGTTTCCATCACTTTTCAGACATTTTTGATAATAAATAAAAACAAAATAATTCTCAATGCGTGTATAATTGTTCAATACATTATGCTGACACAGATGTTAATTTTATTTCAGTGTAACCAGTGAAGCATCTCTATCAACATTTACTTTTATCATTTTTTTTTTTTAGTATTTGTCAATAGAATTACATTTCTGTTGTTAAACATTGTAAAACAATTATATTCTTTGACATTACATTGCTCGTATTTAATTGATCCGAGAACATTTCACAGAAGCTTATTTTTTACGAAAAATTAATAAGGGGAGTTACAGTGCTATTATTCTGAGTAACACATACTTTGTCAAGTAATATATACTTGGAACTTTGTAGTTGTTTTTTTTGTTTCTTGAGATTACGAGTATTTGTAAGCTGAACTTATTTCGAAATTCTGATTGTTAATGCTCATGGTTATTAGAGTAACAATCAAGCCTTGTTGAGCTTGCACGTGATATGCCGACTTACAATAAACTTCTCGAAAGACCACCCCGATGTATCAGGGAACAAAAAACTGACTATTTGACTGTGTTACAACGGACTTTAATACGTGTGCTCTTTGATTAATTGGTTATATCGCGGGTGACTCTGTTCTCCTCGAGATTACTAAACGATCAGATCTTTCCTTAGACGCCTCAAACGTCTTCCAACGAAGCAAACACTGATTGGCAGATAATTTAGAAAATTATTTACCAATCAGTGCATCTAGTCGTGTTGCCCACGCCCTTCCAGCATGCTCTCAGTGCAGTTTCTCTAAAAGGGTGAGAAACGGTCATGCAAAAGGAGCAGAAGTAAATAACAATTAGGGAATTTCCTCCGGGCATTTCTTCGGTTAAAGAGCCGTTACAGCCAGATGTACCCTTCGGAAGGTCGTGGCTTATGGTATGTCCTTAAGCTACTGAGCATGAGGAGGCATAACATTCCAAAAAACATGATAAACTGATTCCCTTTTCTCGGCAGGATAGACTCAAAAATAGCCGTTCGTTATGATCGTGCCATAAACCGTGCCACCGAAACTCTAACACTGATGTGAAAATGAAACGATTCTGATTTTAAATAGTAATTGGGTTTCGATTAGGTTAGAATTTCTTCGGGGAGAGCTTAACGCGTTTACTTGGTAGCAAAAATCTTGAAAATATATGTCAAGGTTAAGGTAGAAACTGTCTTCCTTTAAAAAATATTACTTTCATAGTGCTTCAAAATCGTATAATTCGAGAACCAAAGCAGATCGTTGATAAATTCAAAGCGTGTGTTACTTAGGAATGTACCATTTACAATACACAATTCTCTAAAAAGTCAAAGTAACAAACTTCGTTAAATGAAGCTTATTAAATTTGTTTCATTTATGAAAATTTTTTTTAATTTTTTCTACTTAGGTTCTACCTATCATACAATGATATTCAACACTTATTTTGAGGATTTATTGACATGAACGTGATAACACCCAATGGCGTATCACTGTGGCAATATTTAGTTTATGTCACTAAATTTGTATGGTAGTTGTAAGGAGTAGTGTCTCTTTAGCCTTTCTCGTTCATCCGAGGTGTGCAGGAGTTTTATGGCTAAGTTATTGGGGTGATTTTTCAACCTTTGTTGATAATATCTGCTTTGTTTGGTAATTTCCTCTTTGACAGTGGGTATTGTAGTTTACTTATTCATTTGTTTGTTTGGGATGTACCACTCCGTGTTCAAAATGGATCTCAGCTTTTTGTTTTGCCGTTTTTCTATTGATTTTATGTTTGTCTTTGAGGCTGCTCTCCACAATTGACAGGCGTGTGTCCACAACGGTTTAATAATAGTTTTATATGTTAATAGTTTGTTGTAAGTTGTTAACTGTGATTTTGCTCCTGTCAGCCACCAAAGTTTCCCATATCTTTTGTTCAGTTGACCTACTTTTTTACGAATGTGCGTTTTCCATAAGAGTTTTCTATCTAAGTATACACCGAGATATTTAATTGTTTCTTACTCTGGCAGTAGATCGTTGTTTAGTCTTACAGGCGGGCATTTTTTTTCTGGTAGTGAAGGTGACTTGTATGTATTTAGTAAAGTTAATTTTGATCCTCCATATTTTCAGCCAGTGTTCTATTTCGTTGAAGTGTTGTAATTTGTTTGAAGCTTCTTGTGGGTCATGGTCAGAGGCTAGAATTGCCGTATCGTCGGCGAAAGTAGCAATGAGGGTGTTGTTCACCGTTGGGAAGTCTGATATGATTTATGAAAGTTAAATAGGAATTGTGTTTTCAGTGTAACCAGTAAAGTACGTATCCCTATTAGCATTCACTTTTATCATTTCTGTTAGTAAAATTGATCAATAACAGCACACATTTCTGTTACCAAACTTTGTAAAACAATTATATTCTGTAACATTACATTACTCGTATTTAAATGATCCAAGAAATATTTAATAAAGAAACTTGTTTTTTCTCAAGAAATCAATAACGGGAGTTTATTCACCACTATCATTCTGAGTGATACATTTATCTGTATTCCATTTTCTTTTTTGTTATTCGTAAGGGCTTGAGACCATGATTTAAAATAAGGAGGGGAAACGTGATTGGTATCCATCAACTGGAATCGGCAGTCGCGGTTCCTTTTCTAATGGATCGCCGATATTCAATTCGAGCCAGACGAGAATTTCACCGGTCCTCTCCCGTAGAATTTCGATGTGCGTCCACTCACAATTTAGTAAGCCGTGCAGGCTCCCGCGTTTGGTTCTGAATACAATTTCACGTCCGGCCGACGATTTTTGGACGGTTCGTCAACCAAGGGTCAACGATCCGCTTCCTAATGCAAGAATGCCTTCATCCAATGCATTTATAATTGCCGTCCGTATGATATAATACGCGGTTAATTAATTACTCGGACCAGTTTTTTATGTAAATAGAGAAAATTGACGATTGTGAAATGATAAAAAATCAATTAATCCAATAGTTAGAAAAGTTCTCTTATAAATTCATTCATTTGATAATATGATAAACCTTGTCGATTATTTCAGATAAGAAAAGATACAATCAAGTATTTGAAGAAGCATGATATTAAAATATAGAAAATGGAAGATCTTTTTCTCATCTTGAATAGAAGAGAAAATATTGAAGAAAATCGAATTTGTATTTAACACTTAAAAAGAAGTCATATTTTCTACAATGTGATATAAGTAATGGTCAATTTAAATTTGAATTAATGAATAAAACAAGTTTTACATAAACGACAAATTAAATTTACTTTTTCCATTTCATTTAGAAATATAAATAGAAAATGAAAAATGGAAAATCTAGTTTCTTTTATTTAAAAATGAATAATGCATACATTAGTCTTGTTCGTTGCAATTTTTACAAATTATAGAGTCCTCAAATGTACATTTTCTACACACGTTTTTACTCTTCAATATTTAATGTACTTATATAATTTAATTAAGATAAACTATATTTATATAATATAATTTAAACTAATGTTAGTTTATTGTCTTTGCAATACTTAATTTGATAAGTTTTCCATGCATATGAAATTGTACTTATATTTGACACTGTTTTTTCTGTATTTTCTTTCTCTTGCTGTTGCAATTCTTGAAATTCAAAAGCAAGTTCTTCTATTAACTGAAGTAAAAGCTCTCCTCAAGAAATCTTTTTCTCTTGTGGTTTTTTTGTACAAAATCCATGCATTTATTCCGGCTCGGTCAAGAATAATGAAAAAGCCTGTAGATTTGGATTTCATCTTGTATTTCGTAGCCATTTAATCGGTCACGTCTACACCGAATTTGATGCTATTGTAAAATCTAATTGTTTATGATATATACGTATCACTTTCTTCAATTTTTACAGAATTATATATGCATCTTAGTATAAGTACCTTTGTTGAGTTTGCTTTTATAATTTGCAAGGGTATTAGTATTTAATTTATAAGGTTTTGTGGAACCTATCCTAGGTTTAGTATTAATATGTATAAAATAATAATTTCAGAATTGTAATATTATTGTTGAAAGAATGTTTTCAAGGAATTTATAGATGAAAGATTAGATCGATTTTTTAGAATAATTAATTCGTAATTGTATATACGGAATAGTTAAATCGATACCTATAATAGGGTATTATTACGGGGGATTTAACAAAGACGTTGAAATGTTTTTCTTTTCCTTAGCCTCAAATATGTCCTAGCATTCTAATTAAGATTACATGCAACAACGTAATTACAGCTCTTTAAGAATTTCCCTTGATCGTTTAAACGAGAATTTCCTAATGCTCGCATGCTGATGCCAATATATTACCGGATAAAACTTTGTGTATAACGTCTTAAAAGCAATGAAACTACATTTCAAATAAGTAAAACGGTAAATAAAAGTGCTATGACTCGACTTTCATAACTCGAAATTTTGACTGAAGCATTCTGCTAAAACAACGTCCCTTTTTTCTTTATCCTGAATTGAATTTATTTTAGAGTATAATAATTAACCCATTGAGACCCAAGTAGACAAATAAAGCAATTTTTATACATAAAAGTATTTATTATTTACAAAATCATAAGAAGAAACGTAATTGCTGTCGAAATTTTTTTTGGATAAAAAATAAACGCGTAACACACGTTTATGAATAAATAAAAAAAAAAATTAGCGTGTCGTGCTAATAACACGAAGGTCGCGGGTTCGATCCCCTCATGGACCAGAATTTATATTTTTTATACAGTACACTATGTATAAATTTAATTTGCTTTAATTACTTTAAATAAATTAATGAAGTTAAATTCTATTAAATTTTATTAATTTAAATAATTTCCAGAACTTTTGTAAAATCATATGTTCAGTATTTTTAACGAATATCACCGATCTATTTCAACTAAATACAGAGGAAAAAGTAGTAAAACATTTAAAGTTTTTTTTCAAAAATCATTTGGTACAAAAACAATTTTCTCTTTGGAATACTTTAAAAGTATTTTATGTGTCTTTCAGACGTTCTCTTTGACATGTCAATTTCCTATCTGAGACACAAGAATCTTTTTTTCTTTTTGTCATACTTTCATTACCAATATTTTTACCTTAAAATCTTATAGAATACATTTAGTAATGAAAAATAAAATCGTGGAAGTATCTTTTAAGTGCAATTAAAAGCGAAATCTCTAAACAAACACTCAAGGTTTATACTGTGGTTTACTTTCTTTCCCTCCCTTTATTGTGATTTTACTCCAGTGTGAAATTCAAGTTACCAAAGATGTCACAGGAAGCCATAGAGACCAAATTACAAAAAACAGAAAAAATATCGTTGCTAGTTTTAATAACTTCCGAGAAAATAACGTATGTTATACTACGACGCAAAGTTGTATTTTACGACCTAAGAAGGAAGTTTGTTATTCTTTTATCTTAAAAGGCGAACGATGTTTTGTACAAGGCGAAATTTAAAAAATGCAGCTATCTAATTAAAAAGTTTTATTCCATTATTTAACATCGCTTAACCTGTTCCTTCAGATTATTTTAAATTTTTAAAATGAAAATCTCTTTCAAATCTGTAAAATTACTTTAAAAGCGTTAAAAAGTTAGGAAATTAACAATACTGTGCAAATGAATATCTCCTAGGATGCTTTCTCAGCTGTTTTCTATATTCGCATCGATCATTCTTAATTTTAAAAAATGTAAAATTAAAATAAGTTAATTTTTAGAAAATTATCGTTCTATATGGACATCGATTATTTTCAAAATTACTATTCGAAGCTTCCCAGTTAGAGCCATGTCCAATGTCGTTTTATAAAAAAATTAATCCTGTCCATGAAAGCTGGAAAAATCGATAATTTTCATTCTCGAATATGAGCCATTTAGTGACCAATTAGTGATTAATGTAACTGTTAGAAAGTTTTCCAATTTCAGTATTCTAATGCATGTATTATCTCTAATGCATGATTGGTATAGTAAATAAATGCAAAAGCTTCAGTTTCTCAAGTATAATAAGTTTAATAAATTTATTAAGTTTATTATTAATTATTATACATGTTTTATTTTCTTTACATTTCAAATAATCATCATTAAAATTCCGAATATTCGTGAAAAGTGTGCGAAAGGAAATCGGTATGAAACAGTATAAGAAACAGTCAAATTTGCATTTACCTTGCAATTTACTTTTCAACTTACTGCTAACTACATATCTTGCTGGGTACTTTACATCTTTTCTTCTGTTATTTCGCTAATAACAAAGTAACAACGACTCTACTTTTTTTTCCTACATACTTTGCATTTTACTCATAACCCACATGTTTCGTTAATCATACCTCGAAAGATAATTATTACAAAACGATTGATATAAAAACACAGGGGAAATGTGTGTCATTTGAAATGGAATCATTTCTGAATTTGCAAACCAGATTCTACGTATAAAGGTGGACAAAATTATTAGCATAGCACACGGTTCCGCATATAGACACTTATAACTTTCAAAATATTTGCTGGTGTCAATGTTGTTTCAATTATTTGCTACAATTTTGTTTTCCTTTGTTAAAATTACTTAATTTACACTTGAGGGTTAGCGAAAATCGTTTTGGTAGTCAATTTAATTGACACCATGCCTGTGTTAGTGCTAATTAAGGAGGTAAAGTGTCAATAAACGTCGGGCATAGGAAGGAAAGGAAAGAAAACTACTTCTGCGGAAAGAAAATTTACATTAAATCTTTGTAAGGAACGTAAATCCTATAGAGAAATCGGAAAAATAGTGCAGAGAAGCCGTTTCAAGTTTTAATTCAACAACTTTTCTTGTACTAATATTATATTGACATCTCTACTTAGAAGTGTTCTGAATATTTGAAAGAAAGAAATTAAAAATGTTGCTTTCTTTTTCGTTGAATCTGTTGAATAAGAATAATCAGTGCGACATTACCAATTTGAAAAGCTCCAAAAAATGCAAGATGGATGCTAAAAATCTTTAATTACATCGTTATCAAAGCTGTGTGATTTATGTTTGAGGAAAATATCCCCGAAGCATACCAATGAAAAAGTATCTTAATTAACACACTTATCTCATACGTGTGCCGCCTAATTAAAGAATGAATAGCAAAATCGTGGAAAGTATTATAGAAGTAACAAATTCGAACCGCATACTATTCCGTTGCTTCTCTCAGGGGAAAGTTGGCACGCAGACTGTTACTAATATGCACGCACAATCGTCGATCATCGATTCATTTTGCTCTTCCTAGCGAATAACACGACAATGAATCGACATCGTTATAATACTTCCATTATCCCTATAACGTGGATTAATTAGATTACTGATACCAAGTGAGATATTCTCGTTTCAGAACAAAGAGAAAAAATCTGCCGTAGAGGTTCCTTCTTTTGTTCGAAACGAAATGAAACGAATTTAAGAATGAATCGTTAATTAGTTCACACGATCGAAAGCTACAAGGCACTGTGATAAATAAATTTGATGCTCGACTTACCTTGACTGTTAAAACTGATACAATTAAGACGGTAATTCTAACAGTGCAACGTGTTAATTAAATGGTTAGAAATCCTTACGTTTCCAACGTGAACTACAATCGTATGACTTAAACAATAAGGAATTTCAGAATTAATTCAATCCGATGAATTGCATAAATTTGCATTTCTTCATCGTTTTAAAATTGCCACAGTGAAAATTAACGAGGAAGTAATTAAAATGCATCACGTACGCGCCATATCACAAGTATAGGGTCTTCCAATAACAGCGATAGAACTTTGAATTGAAATGAAACCAAAAGTGTGGAAGATAATCTATTCAGTGCTTTATTTTATAGTACATTCGATGGCATTCGATTGTGGAGGTCATTTATGTAATATTGTATTTCGTGTATAATACTATTAAATGTACTTTAAAATAAAGCAGTAAGTACTAGATTATCTTCTGTATTTTTCATTTCATTTTAATTCAAAGTTCTATTGTTCTTCTTGAAAGACCCTATATGTGTCATCTGTTATAATTAAGTCTAGGAACATATTCATTCGTTCGAGTTTCTTACGTTTTACCTTAAAACGAGAATTTTCGTGATCAACACAATTTATACTAATTGTTAAAACTAAGAATTATTTATCAGTAAGACATGACTTGCTATAATTTGCGCTATTCAAAGTTTTCTATTTCGTGACGTTAGTGACTATTTTAAACCTCGGCCGACGATGTTTGGGTTCACTCAAACCTGAGCATTAACCTCTTGCGCTGGAATGACATGCCACGCATATCGAGATGCTTTTGTTCCAAAATTGCTAATAGTCAATTATCTCGGGAATAAGAAAGACTGAGATTGTTTCTCGAAACAGTACAGACTGCATCGCGTCTCGCAAAATCACAGATACGGTGTCTCATACGGATGTGCATATTTTAAAAGTCAAATAAACCGAATAATAAATCTACCTGATTTCAGTAAGTTCAATCTATATTTCAAAATAGCAAGCAACCGTGACATTATTTCGATAAATACAAAAAAGAAACGACAAATCGAAAACGATAGCGAAGAAAGTGATTAAAAAAAAGCTAAGAAAAGTCTTCAAAGAAGGTGCAGAGTATGTGCAATATACAAAAAACGCAATGAAACTACCTGAGAATGCAAGCAATATGTTGTTGTACTACGTATTCTAGATTGTTTTGAAGCATATCACACTGTATAAAGTGATTAATAAACAATATTGTGTAAAATATGTGTATACAAAATTTTTCGCGTGAATGTCTGTATCTTTTCATTTCAAACAACGGTTCAGATTGAATTAGAGTGTAGCGGTAGGATACGTGCATCTGTGAATTCTTTACCAGAGCAAGTGGTTAAGGAGGATTAGGCTAGGTTAGGAGAGGTTCAAAAAATTGATTTTTCATTGTTTCTAGAAATTAGTAATAAATAACTGAGTTAAAACTTATTTCGTAACACTTGTCAAGTGTGAAACGCCAAGGAGTGAGTAACTCAAACGATAAATAATGGATAAGTGATTGAAGATCGAATTATTTGCGTTTATGAAACCATTAAGATTGATTCTATAGTAAATTTGAAAGAAAAGTGAAACATTTATTTAAAGTAGAACGTTGGTGTTTTAAAAATACAAAGGAAACTCGTACTGCTTGCAAAATGAATAAAATAACTGAACAACAGATACTCGAATTTACTATTTACGGTGCTGCAATAGCAAACTAATTTTGCAAATCAATTATTTAGCTGTAAGAATTCTAAAACATCATTAAAAACTTTAAACGCAGTTTTCTCAAAATTGAATTCTTCCAACTGGCGTCCAGGATAAATCAAAAACTAATTGATCGAACAATTTCTGAAACAGTTAATTTTATTCGTTGTACAAACTGAAGATAGTTTTTTTTTGGCTCCGTTTCAAAGCCCTTAAGTTTGAAGACCAATTTTAAATAGCTCCTCTTCGAAGCCCTTAAGTTTGAAAACAAACATTAAATGGGTCTTCTTAAAAGTCAAAAAATTTGAAGACAAATTTTAAATGGCTCTGCTTCAAAATGTTTGGGTTTGAAGGCAAATTTGAAATAGTTCCGTGACAAAGCACTCAAATTCAATACAAAAATGGCTTCATTCTGGAGTCCTTAAGGTTGAAAACAAATTTTAAATGGTTTCGTGACGAAACCCTCAAGTTTCAAGACAAAGAAATGGTTTCACTCCAGAGTCCTTGAATGCTCGAAATATGATCAATAAATACAATAACAATTGATAAAAAAATAAATGCTAAATCTAATACCGATTATATAAAATTATAGCGTTAATGAAAACAAGAATATTCCGTGCTAGCTCGCGAGATTCTCGATTGATGAAAAGAAAGAGATTTTAGCTCTTATAATCGATTTACTGTCGATTTCGCCAGGAAGATACGATCGACTCCCCTTTAGGAAATATACGGTTGAATTGCAAGAACATTATTTTCAAATAATCCAGTGTGAGAAAAGGGAGAATTTCGTGAGCTGAATGGAACAATGAAGGAATAAACGGCTACACGCGAAATTACTGAAAGGCTAACGGGAAACGAGTTCCTCCTCCCAGGGGAAAGCAGCTTGCCGACGAATGTAGCGCATTGTTTGTGTGTGTACCAGCTAATGAGTGTAATGATTCCTTGGAATGTGCATCTAAAATGCTATCTGTAACTCGACGTGTGCACGTGTGTATATGTACATACGAGTTGTTCACGCTGTGCTGGACGCATGTGTTAAACACAATCTTGATTTTACATATGTACGTTCTAGTGGAGATCGTTTATGGTGTGAGCAGTAAATGATGCTTGAAGGAATGAAAGGCAGTATTCGAGACACTTTTCGATACCTTTATTTTATTAGAGAATCTTTACGCGGTAGTTAGAGAAGACATTATGCAAGGGAATGATTACAGAAAATTATTTATAAGACGAATAAATGTTAATTTACGTTGTGTAAGGCTGCATGCATTATTCATGTAATATATGTTTAACGATGTGAGTATTTTAATTACTCGCTGCATGATGTTGGAAATGAAGGTAAGGTTACAAGTGAAAAGCGTCGGCTCACAAGATGTTACAAAGATGTACAATAATGTTGCTGGAATTAAGAATTCTAAAGTAGGCCGGTGGCTTTTGCAAATGAAATCGTGTAGAAATATTATCTAGTAACAGTCACTGCTTAAAGTTCTATTTGCTCTTTTAAGAATTTATTACAAACATTATCATAATGTTCAAAAGTACGGTCAAAATAAAAGAAAATATGAACCTTTTCATTCGGTTTTTGACAATAATATTAAATTGAGGTACACATCAAGGTATGGTAGAGCCTCGTTATCTCGAATATCAAGGAAGGCGTTCAAAATTTTCCAGTTACGGAGGCTTCGACTATCGAAGTTTTCGAGCTAACGAACGAAAATTCACCTTACAGAGGCTTTATACATGAGTTACATTTCCCGATTTATAAATATTGAAAGAAAGACAAATTCAATTTCCAAAAGTCAATTATGCAATATATTTATTGCATATGTATACTTAACATATCAAGTATAAAAGGAAAGATACATTTTAAATAAAATATAAATGGCAGTTTGTATTATATTTAGGCCATTATGCATTGTTAAATGCACCCTAAATATAAACAATATTTTGACCAAAGAATATTTTAATATTTTGACTAAAGACAATTCATTTTGGAGGAAAGTAATATGTTTAATCAGTCTAAATGTAATGTTTCTGGATCGAATAGATGCAATACTTTGGAGAAAAATAAATGCAGAAATGGAAGTCAAAAATTCATGTGGAACTGCAAATCAAAAGTGGCTGCGTTATAGTATGGATGTAGGCATAGGAAACTTAACGTTCACAGACAGAATATTGAACAAATATTTGCATATTTTGCAATAAAATTTAAGAAAAAGTGACAGACAATTGGGATTACTTGGAGAACTTTATTTTTAAAAGGATCATCGTGCTAAATATACTGTAAAAGTTGTTAAATTATGTCAATGTAAAGTCACTTATATAAGCACATATTTATTGCATACGTGCACGCGCGCGCACACAACAATTTTAAATAGAATATAAGTGTCAGTTTGCGTTGCATATAAGCTATTATGCGTTATTAAACACACCTAAATGAGGGAAAAATGATTCGATTTGTAGGAAGTTTATATTTCAATTTACAGTTTTCTTACAACAGAGCGGAAAGAAATGAATAAAATTCTTTCGTAACGAACGAGGTTTTTAAGTTACCAAGATTCTACTGTTCTTTTATTTTTCACACAGTTAAAAGGTTAATCACATTCGTTAATTATATCTCAGGGACACTGAATCGAACGTTCATTGTCAATTAAAAGTCATTTTGTTCGCAACATCGAAATATATTCCCTCGAAAGTCTTCTTTACAGTGTATACACATTACATTTCAATTTATCTGTTACTTTATAATTCTGACTAAATGTAAATTTAAACTAATTAAAAACTTGAATTCCATAATCAATTAAAACGTCTGTTAATCGGTATAACTACAAGCAATGTTAAATGAAACGTTAGTTTTGCGTGTTCCTTTTTTTTTTTGTTTCATTGCGTACAAAGCTCGCATTTGCAACCTGATCACAGAATGAACAGTTGCATCTGATTGATCGCGCGTGTGTGATACAAAGTAATTAATTTCGTGTCCTCTAAGTTAAGGCAACCGTGTACCTTTTTCGCTTTGTAATTTATGAATTCGACTAGAAGATAAATTACATGTTGAAAACACAAGCCCAAAAATTATACCGTGATTTATAAAGGAGCGCGTGTTACGAAAGGATGGGTGTAATCGGTTTGGCAATGAGACTCTTAATTGTCGTAATATCCAGTCAATTACATTCTGTGTTCACGTTTCATTTGTGCCATTTGCGTACTGAGTTTCTTCTTTTTTTTTCTTCTACATCCTCCAACAGACCGATTGTATAACTTTCGTCTACTGTAACACATGTTCACAAAGAGATATACATTATGTATGATTGATTCCGATAACTTAGAAGCCTTAGTTATTTTGAATATTGAACAAACATATAATTTCAAATTATTGTGTCATTTCTTGTAATTTATGTTTCATTTTGATTAATCTGATTGTTTATTATAACACTTAAATAGTGAAATGTAAAAATTATAGTAATTCAGTTATTACATTTGTAATAAACAGAGAGGGAAAACTTTTTTTCTATTGAATTATTCATTTTCTTTGAATAAACACGGAACAAACTAAGCATAATTATCGTATTCAGATTTTCCTTCTGTTTTGAGAAAAAAAATACCGGTTGATGATTTACACAAACATTTGAAACAAAATGAATAACCATATGTAACTGAAGTTTTATTCATTCAGAAGAAAAATGGCGCTTGACGAATTACACAAAACAAATTAGAAAAAAAATTAAGAACCCCCTACAACTTGATATTTTTTCTTTCATGAAGAGAAAAATTACAGTTGATTACTATTCTGCATTTATATGGAAGAAGTAAGAATTCATGATTATTATAAAGAAATTGGCAGGTAATAATATAACGATACGACAATATCAATACTATAATATAACAATATACAAATAACATGAGATTTGCAAAATAAAGATATACGTTAGTTAAGTACTTAACTTCCAAGTCGCGTGGCATTATAGAAACTGTAATATTCACTTATATAAACTTTCCCAAACATAGTACAATAATAATGTTACAATAAATTTCTCATATTTCATAAAAAAAGTTTACATTAACATATTAAATATGAAATAAACTCAAATCAACTCCAATGGAATAAAATTCGTATTAAATGTTCTCCAGTGTAAATAGCATGGACTTAATCTTCTTATCGTCAACAGGTTGTCAATCGATCTCGATCAGGGTTCGAGCGTAAACGAAAATCCATGTATCCGTTCTCTGCGAACGTTGCTTGAATCAATCGATTCTACAGAAACTTTCTCTCTCGGGACCGACTGGCCAACAGCGATTAATTTTTGCTCGCGAAATGGGACGTATGCACTCGTGTGTATTGCGCGCGCCAACGCAACATCAGAGAATACAGAAATCGAACAAAAGAGTCTGGGAACAGGAATTTCGACTTTCGCAAGTAATGGTTCCGCGATAAATTTTACCGAAACGATCACGGGGACCTTCGGAGAAAGAAAACGATCTGGCGATTCCCTTGAAACAAGGTAAGCGGGTCCCCGGCGTGTATTGAAGAAACGAGACCTTATTGTAGACTACAAGCGAATGTGAAAGGAATTTAACGATGGAAAAGTTTTCAAACGGGAAGGTATGCAGCGACGGAAACGTTATGAGTGGAAAAGTATGTATTTGGGAATTGAATTATTTCGCATAAAATAGTTATTTAAGTATTCGAAAGGTTCAAACGGAAACGTACTAAAGGAAGGTTTCGGTCTAGTATCTTCTAAAAAATCGACTATTTTTTTTATTTTTCATTTTTTTAACCCTTTACAGCTCAAATTTTGTTTTTTGACTATAAAAAATGTAAATAACTAGAAAACCATGCATATCAATCTCTACATACAGATTAACAATGAATTCATTAGTTTCAATGATTTTATTCTAACGAATGTGTTTTGAAATTTTGGACTCACAATGACGTGCAACGTCTGTACTTGTGTATGTAAAAGTTTTTGTATGGAATTCCATAAAATGGTTTGTACTTGGTGTTAAACATAAATATACGTTGCATTTCGAATCTTTTGCACATCGACGTTTTGCAGCGGTATCTTCTTAACCAAACCGGAGGTTGGTCAATGTGCTATTTCATCTTTTCGCACGTTTTTCAATGTATTATGTGAAAATACTATGAAAATTATTATTTATATGTAAACACATAAAATATTACTAATATACAAACTAAGAGCTATTGTAGACTTTTTCTTGTTTATCAAATATCGATAAAAGAAAATGTTGAGGCCGATCTCGCGTGCAATCGGAACCCCGTTATTCGGTGCTCCCTTTCAATATCGCCTTCAATTTCTTTCCTCAAACGACACGCCATAAACCAGTTCAGAGTTTAACTGTTGTAAATAGCGTCAATCTTCTATGAACCTCTGAACTGGCCCGTAGCAATAATGAGTTAATGAAGCCATCGACCATCGGTTACCTTCCATAATGTCTTCGACGAGCACCTTCGTTCTTTGTTCGCGGATTAACATTTTTGCCTTTGAATTTAGCTTTCGCATGTTTTAGTAGGATCAAGGCGCTTCATAAGGTTATTACCTGCTACGGTTGAGACACGCGGAATTTCCCTGACGTCATTCGAAGGTACCCTCGGTACCTAGGGGTGACCAAGGGGCTTGGAGGCAGTCAGCTTGTTGGTGATTGCCACCAACCTCCAACCAATCAAGGAACACGACCGTCTTCCCATCCCAAACTTCAAAATTCAGTGTAACGACCAATCCGCGTGTCTCATCCCCCGTCACTGTCCTCCGTACGTACTATTTAAGAGTAGATTTCCGCGAAAAACGAGAGAACAAGTAAAACACAATATCTTAACAAATCGTACATATCGTATCGTATCATAACGACTATCTTGACAAATCGTATATATCGTGTCGTACCATAACGACTATCTTTAATCGTTTCAACCAGGCTTAGAGTTATTAATTTAAAACTAAGTCAGAGTGTTCGCAAGAATCGTACCGCGACGCTCAACAGAAAAAATAATAACAGTTGCAGAAGACGGTTCCTATAACTTTATATCTGCACATAACTTGCAAAAGCATTTACATTGATATCTCAGATTAGAGTTAATAATAATCGGACAATAAATCCCATAAATTGAAATACTATAAATTGAGTATGTTTCCTGTAAGGCCCAAATTCTCTATGCGTCAGTTCCCTTTCAGTACAATTGAAACAGTTTTAAATATAAATTATTTTCTTATTTTCAATTTGAAATTTCTTTTGTATGTTTATATCGTCTACCAAATAAGGCACACATAAGAAAGGAGTAAAGTTATTGAAATTACATACGATAAACTAAAGACTATATGTTAAGACGTCACGGGGTATACCTGTCCCTCGAGTCTTAGAACTCTACGAGGCAATTCATTATATATTTTTTCCTGTTTATTGGCTCGAGCCTTGTGTCGTATTAATTATTTTCGTAGCAACAGTAACTTTATGACACCACGGCAATCGCGACTTTCATGGAAGAATTCGTAGCTTTTTGTCTTATTGTCTGGCCTTCGAGCCTGAAGTATTCACCTTTGTCTAGTGTTCGATTGTATGCGCATATGGTCACCATAGCCGAAGCGTTTCTTAAAGTTATTGTCTGCTACTCTCATTATTTCGAGGCCCTCGGAATTTCCGCGTGCGCTTGGTACCTGAGAGTGACCCATGGTCTGGGAGGTGACACTTTTCGCGAGTCCACGCATGAGAGGTTTTACCCAATGGTATTTGACAGCTACCTTCCCCACCACAATCGGAAAATGCATATTAACGTATCCGGGTTCCTCACCCCCAAAAAGCGTCCTGTCTCCGAAGTATTCCGGACAAGCTCCAAAAGTAAAAACATTCTTCGACTCGTCACTACTATGCGTACCACTTTATTTTTGAATTGGGAATCAGTAAAACCATTGAACAATCCCACCTCCGATTAAACAAAATTTGAGGAAATAACATGGTCCTTCGAGCCGGATTCGCGCAGCAGTGAGTGTCCAGTCGTAAAAAGTTAACGACGAGTTCAAGAGTGAATATCGAAACTGTCGTGCCGATAGCAAGCATCGTGCTCTCTGGCAATTGTCGTATTGAGTCACAAGTGACTACAAAAAATAGAATATATCGAAATCATCGTGCCAATAGCAAGTGTCGTGCTTTCTGGCAAGTGTCGTAGTGAGTCACAAGTGACTACAAAATCTTGTCGCTGTCGTCAAAAGTCGAAACAAGGTGGGACCGCACAAGATTTCGCTGTAAGCAAACCATCAAGGAGAGAATACAAGGAAATTCTCTGTCAACACACCTAGGCCCAGTCACGTACCAAGGGAGGAGTAAGATTCCGCACTCCAGATCATCGAAGAATCGGCCATTTCATCATACATCACATCACTGATTTGAGATTCATCGTCAAGGTAGGCAAGTTATCGTACCACCAATTGATCCCATCCAGTAGTTCGTATCCTCATCAGAACACCGTAAGAATCTATTTGCTCAGCGTTAACAATTTATTGAAATCGCAGAAATGGCTGAAAATATACAACAGCTCAAAGGCAAAATCGCCAGTTCGAAAAGAAAACTAACGAATTTCGCAAAATATGTCGATGGATATATGGCGGAACGTGATTCTCCTAGTTTAGAGAAGAGAATGCACGACGTCGACAGGGAATTTATAGAGTTCGGAAAATCTTGTACCGAATTAGAAGCGCTTGTGGATGATCCTCATCTCACGGTTACGTGTACAGAATACGAAGAAATGTATTACATAGCGTATGGCCAAGCTACATCGTTCATGAAGGAAATCCAACCGCCAACGAGTTATGTAACTGAGGCGATCCCTTCAACGTCCTTACAAGGCGTTTTTCGCGAATCTCCTACAAGCATCGTTCAACTCCCTAAAAGATGCCTCCCGCGAGTAAATTTGCCATCATTTAGCGAATCCTATGCATTGTGGTTAGGGTTCCATGACCTATTTAAATCACTTGTCGACGACGACAAGGAAATTCCAGACATAGAAAAATCTATTATTTGAAGGGTTGTTTGAAAGATGAAGCCGCGGAAATCTTTGCGTCGATTGAGTCGTCTTCGGAAAACTACAAGGTTGCTTGGGGGTTGTTGAAAGAACGATATGATAATGGTAAAATCATTCGGCAAACACATGTCAAGGCGTTGTTGAATTTAAAGCATATTTCGAAGGATTTTCCTGTTCGTTCGCTACTCGATCAAATGCAAAAACACGTCAGAGCACTCGGAGCCTTGAAGGAACCCGTTGGTCATTGGAATACCCTTTTAATAGAAATAATTAGTCAAAGATTAAACAATTTTCTTTGTGAAAAGTGGGAAGACTCCAGTTGCGAGTCGATAAATCCCACGCTTCAAGAATTGCTGGCATTTCTACAACGTCGCGCACAATTTGAAGAAGTGAAATCTTATCAAGACCTGGCCGGATCTCAGAATTTGTCGGAAAAAAGAATCCCTCATGCTCATACAAAACATCGTTCACAACACGCGTTCCCTTCCTCAGCCATAAAATTCCCCTGTCCTCATTGTAAAGGAAAACATTCAATTTATGATTGCGAAACCTTTAAAAAATTATCACCGTCAGCGCGTTTCGATTCCGCAAAAGGGACTAATCTTTGTATAAATTGATTGTGTTCCAATCATCGCGTCGTCGATTGCACCGGAGCACTGTATCGTAGGTGCCAGAAGAAGCACAACATTCTTTTGCACTTTGAAAGGCAGTCATCTGAAGAGACTCGCGTCGCAAAATCCACCACTTCAAATCAGTCCGTCGTCAATTTGCACGCCCACGTGTCGTCAGAAAGGCTGCTAGCCACCGTTCTCGTAAATATAGTTAATGCTAAAGGAAAATCCAAAACATGTCGAACGTTTCTAGATGCCGAAGCACAGGCACATTTTATAACCGAAGAGGTAGCTTCGTTCTTAAACTTACCCAGAAAATCAGTGAACATCTCAGTCTCTGGTATTAAAGATATTTCAACTGAGATAAAGCACTCGGTATCGGCAACATTAAAGTCGCGATTCAACAAATATTCCAATTCTGTCAAATTTCTCGTTCTAAATCAAATCACAAAAACCATGCCTTCAATCACAATCAATCGAACAAATCTCGATATTCCAAAAAGCAGTCTTATCTGACCCCAAATTCTACGAGCCGTCGGAAATCGAAGTGCTTATTGGCGTTAAGTTGTTTTACAAGCTTTCATGCGTAGGACAAATTTCATTAAAAAACTTCCCTGACGCCGTTTTGCAAAAAACCCAACTCGGTTGGACTGTCGCAGGGGAGATAAATAGTTTCCCTCCAAGAAGCAATGTACAATGCCATTTTACGATGCATTCAACTCCCTTAGACGCAAACCTCGCTAAATTTTGGGAATTGGAGGACGTTCCATCGACCATGTTATGGTCCAGGGAAGAGCAATCATGTGAGGCGCACTTTAAAAGTCATACGCAACGCGACTTAGAGGGTCGGTATATCGTTAAGCTACCATTTAATGAAAATAAAGAAAATTAGGAGAGTCTCGTTCTATGGCTCTTCGTCGTTTTTACTTTTTAGAGAAACGTTTCGAAAAAAATCCCCAGCTAAAGGTGAAGTACTGCGAGTTCTTAGACGAGTACAAGGGCTTAAAGCATTTGTCGTTATTAAAAAATAAAACCCTCACTATGCCTGGATTCTATCTTCCACATCACGCGGTAATAAAAGAAGATAGCATTACTACAAAGATTCGCGTCGTCTTCGATGGTTCCGCGAAGATCTCATCTGGTACATCTCTAAATGACGCATTAATGGTCGGTCCTACGATTCAGGACGACTTATTCACTCTATTAGTTCGCTTTCAATCCCACAGATACGCTCTCACCGCTGACATAGAAAAAATGTACAGACAAATACGAGTGCATACAAACGATTCTTTATATCAAAGAATTTTATTTCGTAAGCATCCAGATGAAGGGATCAATGAATTCTGTCTTGATACCATTACATACGGTACTTCCTGTGCGCCGTTTCTAGCTATTCGCACCCTTCATCAACTTGCTGACGACGAAGGTAATCAGCATCCCGCTGCAGCCGCCGTGCTGAAGCGGGACTTTTACGTAGACGATCTATTAACAGGGGCAAATACGCGTCAAGAAGTCGCATTTCTTCGCGACGATCTAATCGCACTATTACAAAAGGGCGGATTTCTCATTCGAAAATGGGCATCCAACGACCCTTCACTAATACCTGAAGAATCAGGTAATCCAGACAGCATGCACATGTCACTCGATCCAACCTCCGCGATCAAAACCTTAGGCATTTATTGGAATTCTCGTGAGGACGTAATCTTTTACAAGGTCAATTCACCTGAGTCGTCAAGACCCATGACCAAACGTTCAATTCTTTCGCAAATTGCAAAATTATTCGATCCCTTAGGACTACTCGGTCCAATTATTGTAAAGGTAAAGATAACGATTCAGCTTCTATGGAAAGCTGGAATTTCATGGGATGAATCAATCCCAGTAGATATACATACCGTTTGGTTGCAATTTAAGGAACAGCTACCACTCTTGAGCAATGTACACTTTAATCGGCTCATTATCGCGCCTGATTCCGTCAAAATGCAAATACATGGCTTCTGTGATGCAAGCGAAAAGGCATACGGGGCTTGCATCTATCTGCGTTCAACCGACATTCACGGTAACAATTATGTTTCGTTAGTGTGCTGAAAATCGAGAGTGGCTCCGGTGACCCCGCTGACATTGCCACATTTAGAGTTATGCGCTGCCCTTTTATTAGCACGTTTGTATACAGCAACCAAGCTATAAGTCTTCACATTGAAATCAATCAAGTTTATCTGTGGTCAGATTCAACGATAACTCTTCATTGGATAAATACAGAACCCCATTTATTAAAAACTTTCGTGGCTAATCGAATCGCGGAGATTCAAAATCTTTCAAAATTTTGCGAGTAGCAACATGTGTCCACGCAAGACAATCCTGCAGACTTAATATCGAGAGGTCAAACGCCTCAAGAATTTTTAGATACTAGGATATGGAAAAGTGGTCCTGATTGGCTCTCCCACGATGAAGAATTGTGGCCTCAAGAGAAATTTCACTTACGCGAACTTCCAGAAAAACGCAAAATTATCGCGACTCCGGTTTCCATAAAACCACCCCTTTTCGGCGAGAATGTTATAAAGCGTTATAGTTCAGTAAAAACCCTCAAACGGGTAATTGCGTACGTGTTGCGTTTCGTCCATAATTTAAAAAATAAATCGCAAAGACATATTGGTCCTATCACCGCGATAGATCTCGAGGATGCGACTCGAATTCTCGTTCTAATCACGCAGTCAACTACCTTTGCAAGGGAAATCCATTCGCTAAAAGTCAGTGGGCGAGTCAATAATAAAAGTCGGCTGAACCCGTTAAAACCTTTCGTGGACAAACAGGGACTCCTTCGAGTAGGCGGCAGACTAACCCATTCGGCACTGCCAAAAGAATAAAGGCATCAAATTTTGCTACCCCCCGATTACCATATAACGCATCTTATCATTCGCGAGGAACACGAAAGACTCAAACACGCGGGAACCCAAGCAACTCTGTACTCCGTTCGCGAATTCTTCTGGCCACTCGACGGCCGAAATGTTACCAGAATGATCATTCATAAATGTGTTCGATGTTTTCGCGCGAAACCATGGGCTGTAGATTACATAATGGGGGATTTTCCACAAAGCCGCGTATTTAGTTCTCGACCTTTCCATAAAGTTGGTATCGATTATTGCGGCCCGTTATATATCAAGGAAAAACAATTTCGCAATCGCAATAAAATTAAAGTTTACGTCGCCATTTTCGTTTGTATGAGCACCAAGGCAGTGCACCTTGAATTGGTCAATGATTTGACCACAGAAGCCTTTATTGCGTGCTTAAAAAGACTTTTCTCTAGGAGAGGGATATCAAAAACAATCCATTCCGACAACGCGACAAATTTTATCGGGGCGAGCAAAGAGCTTATTATGCTTTACAAGAAATTCCAATCGGCCGAACACAATAAAACTGTTCAAGAATTTCTATCGGGACAAGGTATTACCTGGAACTTTATTCCGCCTCATTTCGGTGGCCTCTGGGAAGCGGCAGTAAAGTCCTTTAAACGCCACCTAGTCCGCACTGTAGGAAACTCGCTGTTAACCTTTGAGCAATTAGAGACTTGCATCATCGAAATAGAAGCAATACTTAATTCTCGCCCTCTCACGCCTATGTCCCCTGATCCTAATGACCTGCAACCATTGACTTCTAGCCATTTCCTAATTGGTGGTCCGCTAACGAGCTTTCCGCAGATGGACTTCACGGACACAGCTTCAAACCGTTTATCGGCCTGGCAACACGCTCAGAAGTTGCGTCAACATTTTTGGCGCAGATGGCAAAAAGAATATCTACAGCAGTTAACGATTCGAAACAAATGGCAGTCGAATTCTACTCACGGCCTCCAACCTGATACAATGGTTGTCATCAGGGAAGACAACCTTCCTCCGCTGCACTGGAAATTCGGGCGAATCATCGCCACCCATCCAGGTCCAGAAGGCGGGAGAAATCCGAGGCGGGAGAATATAAGCGCTGCGTCAAGAAGCTTTGCCCTCTTCCTATTGCGCCATCCTCCGAAGAAGACGAGCAAATTGAGTCATGTTCACAGAACTGAGTGAAGATCACCTAAAGGGTTAAGGTCCAGCTGGGTGCAAGATTAATTTTAAGTTCATCTTATTCCGGCTATCGGTCAGATTAACCAAGAACTGCGTGTTCCTTTATATTTCGTTTCTACCTCATATCTTTGTTTGTTGTTAACCGTACTTGTATTATTTTGTAGTAGCATCTTATTTTATGTTTCGTTGTTTGTTCATATCTTCATATTGTTCACAGTATTCGTATCATTCTGTAGCAGTGTCATTACATTAAGCATTTATTACCAGTCCCTATCGTTCTCTCTCATCGTCGAGTATCTTTCTATATGTATATATATATATATATTATTGTCGACTGTGTATATTAACGCGTATTAGGATCTAGCGTGGATAGTATGCAGTGTATGTTTATTTTTTGTGTGTGTTGAACGTCAGCCGTTCAAGGCGGGCGGTATGTTAAGATGTCACGGGGTATACCTGCCCCTCGAGTCTTATTGTTAGAACTCTACGAGGCAATTTATTATATATTTTTTCCTGTTTATTGGCTCGAGCCTTGTGTCGTATTAATTATTTTCGTAGCAACAGTAAGTATATGACACCACGGCAATTGCGACTTTCATGGAAGAATTCGTAGCTTTTTGTCTTATTGTCTGGCCTTCGAGCCTGAAGTTTTCACCTTTGTCTAGTGTTCGATTGTGTGCGCATATGGTCACCATAGCCGAAGCGTTTCTGAAAGTTATTGTCTGCTACTCTCATTATTTCGAGGCCCTCGGAATTTCCGCGTGTGCTTGGTACCTGAGAGTGACCTATGGTCTGGGAGGTGGCACTTTTCGCGAGTCCTCGCATGAGAGGTTTTACCCAATGGTATTTGACAGCTACCTTCCCCACCACAATCGGAAAATGCATATTAACCTATCCGAGTGCCTCACCCCCAAAAAGCGTCCTGTCTCCGAGGTATTGTGGAACATTCCCCGGGGACAAAATATCAGAATAAGAACAAATGTTGTATTGAACGGACAAGCTCCACAAGTAAAAACATTCTTCGACTCGTCACCTTTTTGTATATTGAAATATAGTAATAGGATAGACTACTGTGCGTAGCACCTTTTTTCTGAATTGGGAATCAGTGAGACGATTGAACAATCCTACCTCCGATTAAACAAAATTTGAGGAAATAACACTATACTTGGTCCATGTAACCATCAAACGAAAAGACATTCAATTTTTTTTTTTATGATTTTACTAGTACGGTATAAACTATATGTTTTCAAATAAAATAATGTTTAAAAGACATTTATTATTTCATTATTTTATTCATCTTTGTTGCATTCTCGACTGAATGAATAATTTTATGGCTTACTATATATAGTCAGTCACGAGAACCAAAACATCTGAATATCTTTGTTGGATTTAAAGATATGAAATATGAGCACATCCAAATTAGAATGGTTTCGAAGGATGCATATCGCCGTCATAATATTATTTTTTCCTTTATGCCATCTTTTTTGGTATTTTCAAGCTCACCAACTTTCTTTTTTTTTTTTTAAATGGATCTTTATACTTTTTTCCTTATATAGTTGTAGTCAACATCTAAATCAATTTAATCATGTAACACAATATGATCTTAGTCGCATTTGACCGTCAGACCGAGATACTGTACTTATACCCCCCGTAGAGAGACCGAGAGCGAAACTAGTTTATTATTAAGCAAGCCTGAGGATCTTCTGGATTCCCCAAAAAATGTAATTTTCAATAACAATCCCTTGCCTTAGAAGAACCGATACCCCACTCTCAAATCTCAGACTCACCCCACACACAGCAAACTAATCAATAGCAAAGGGAACCTAGCCTATAAAAGCTAAAATGCAAAGCTTCCACAAACATTGTTACCAATATTTTCACAAAAAGACGTTCGTTAGAATTACACATTATTTTAGTCAAATATCTTGATCTAACCAATCTTCGATAGCAGATAAATTATTTTATACAATTTTAACAAGTTTCGATTTTGTTCACTAAATTTCACACCGAGTGTAACGCGAAGTATGAAATATATCGCGTAACGGTTCGGCAATTAAGTACGAGCATTACGTATGTACATTATGTACATTTGATCGGAAAAGATTTCGAGTATATATCAACACTGAACAGTCAATATATTTCGAATCCATACTATCTTAAAAAAGAAAGTATCCTATAACAAAAACACTTCGAATAAACAAATTATTTATATATTCAAATGTTGGAAGATCTCGAATGAAAACGTGCTCTGTAAAAGAAACAAATATTACAAAATAAATGAGAAGTTGATAAGAAGAACGCTTTCGAATACAAAATGTTTAGCGATTGAAAGATTTGAATTTAAAGGCTATTCGGTAATTTGTTTTTACCAAATAAACAATTTTTTAGGAAAGTATATTCGGTAAGGGAAACGTTTCAAATAAAAGACTAATTGCTTGATTTTTTGAATGTTTAAACAGTGAAAATCATCCATCGCGATAACTGTACACTGTTCTTGTACACTTAACCCAGTTTCCATCTGGGGGTGTTGAAATTATCTGGATTGCTTAACCATCGCGGTTTTCGTCATTAAAGACGATTCATTTTCAAACAGGTACCTACGCATTAAAAGCATCGAGTATTCTAATTTTCAATATCAGTAGGAATTTCTGGTTTATACACGTGTTATTATCCTGATTACCTTGCGTGAAAATGGAAATATTTCACGATGATTTTAACCTTCAAACAACGTGAGTAAATACATATTGCTAATGAGAACAAAACGGATGTTCATTCAAAGTTAATTGTTAAATTTGATTTTGTTTTTCCTATGCGATGAAGTTGCAAACATAAATTACAAATAATACGATTAGTTATCTTATGAAAAAGCTTTCGTGTTTAGGAGCCTCAAAACTTTTATTGTCCCCAATTCTTGAATAACTTTCTTGTTTTAAGAATAAGTAATTCCTTTACATACAAGGAAAAAGATTTGTCAACCTTTTCAGCTTAAAATCCACACTAATGGCTTCATAAGTCTGATTGTTATAACGAACGAAACACGTTGAATTGAAGCTCCCTAGCCATATCGAATTGTATAATCACTGCTAAGCAGCCTAATAGCATTCAACTTTCAAAAATGGCTGTCACAGACCGCTTTATCTGGATCAACTGATTTCATTTGCTAAAAGAAATCATAGTGAGTCAGCATCCTTCGTTCTCTCTTTCTTCCTACTATCAAATTACACTCCCGCTGATAATCCTAATCTTCTAACTATTATAATAGTCGACGATCAGGACTACGTACGAAATGTTCGCTGAACACTGTAAATTTATCTCTAGACATTGATCAGTAGTTATAGTACGTCGATGATAGACTTTTTTAGGTGTTCTAGGGACTTTAAGTTAACTTTTATCATGCCAAGCGTTTAGTATGATTGTCCACAGAAAACTATGATATAACTTACATATGTATGTATATTTTACGTGTACTTGCTCGCATGATCATTATCTGTATTTCCTACAGAAAGATATGTATCGTCTAGTAAAATAATCCTTTAACTTAAAAAAAAAAACAGAAAACTTAGGTCGTTTGGTCCAATTTAAAAAAAGGTTATTTTGTTTAAATGGTGTCCGAATATTAACACTAAGTTTACGGACATTTCTACTATACTTGTGACGACCCTTCCACCCTCCACCACCAGAGAAACGGATACACGGCCATTCTCGCGTTAGTTCTCACGCAAGGTCCTATTCCTAAACAGTCGGCCGCATAAGTGTTCGTCCACCTACCGCATTCAGTGTATGTATAGGTAAAAGTAGAAAAATATGTCAGTAAAGTTTGAAAAAAAAGTACAGCAATAAAGCTTTATTTGTACAAAATAAAATGACATTGCATTAGATTCATAATTGTTATACATAATGATAAAATTAAGCAAAGTATTATAATGTAGCGGAAAACTCGAACGCAAAAGTCTTCGTCCACTTACGAACTAATGAAATTATTGTTACATAAAATTACTATTTCTACTCTTAATACCTAGTATGATATCCTTTAGAGCAAATTATAGCTTTTAAACGTTTGGATATTGATTTTGTTAATTTTTCCGTAAAATCTGATGGTATTTTTTCCCATTCCTCTATAAATCGTTGTTTTAGTTCATTACGATTTCTCGGCGGTGATTTGCGAATATTCTTTTTTATTTCTGCCCACAAATGTTCTATAGGATTTATATCCGGTGACTGGGGTGGTGTCTCTAAATAATGTGGAGTATTATACAGTATCCATTCTCTAACGATCGCGGCTTTGTGCTTTGGATCGTTGTCCTGTTGGAACATGAAATTATCTTTAATTCCAAATTTATCAGCACTTCGAAGTAAATGTTCTTTTAATATATTTAAGTACATCCAACGATCCATGGTATCCTCTATAATGTGGTAATCACCAACCCCAGCTGCCGACATACAGCCCCATACCATAAGCGATGCTCCCCCGTGTTTCACGGTTTGTGTTAAATTTTCTTTTTGAAATTCCGTATTTGGTTTCCTCCAAACTTTTTTACTAGGTGTATCAAAAATACAAAATTTGGATTCGTTGGTGAATATGACACGCTTCCAAAAATCTTCTGATTTTGAAACATACTTTGTGGCAAACTCTAATCTCTTTTTAGCATTTTTAGCAGTGATTAATGGCCTCTTACGACTAATACGGCTATTCAAATTGTCTCTGTGAAGTACTCGCCGAATTGTATCACGACTTACAGTTTTGCCTAAAGGAATCAGCACCTTCTCCTGCATTTCAGGTATTGAAATGTGGGGATCTTGTTTAACAGCTCTAAGTATGCGACTTTCCTCGCGATTTGTTAGCAGCTTCGGTCTTCCTTATCGCGGTTTATTTACAATGATTTTGTCTTCCTTAAATTTCTTTAATATGTACTGGATCGTGGATTGTGGAATATCCATTAGTTTAGAAATTTCCCTTTGAGATTTTCCTTCCTTCCAAAATTTTACGACATATTCCCGTTGAGGAAGTGATATTTCACGTCTCTTATAATCCATTATTATTTCGACTATGATATTTTCTTTCTGAATGTCTGAGATCGACTGTTGCCAATTGCAAACGCTTAACAAAACACAGTCGATCAAAGTACATTCAGTTCTTTTAAAGTTTAGTTCGTTACTATGCGTTTTATTTACTATAAATATTCGTGGACGAAGACTTTTGCGTTCGAATTTTCCGCTACATTATAATACTTTGCTTAATTTTATCATTATGTATAACAATTATGAATCTCATGCAATGTCATTTTATTTTGTACAAATAAAGCTTTATTGCTGTACTTTTTTTTCAAACTTTTCTGACATATTTTTCTACTTTTACCTATACATACACTGAATGCGGTAGGTGGACGAACACTTATGCGGCCGACTGTACTTGTTCTAACTTGAGTCCCTCAATCTATGTATTTAAGGCATGGGTCTCCTAGGATGCCTTACTGATGAGTCCATTAGGAGACCCCGAATGAAACGTTACTTATCCTTTTCCCCTTATTATCCTTTCTACCAAAGTTCCTCCTCTTCAGCCTCCTAATATCACCGTCACATACCTATTTCTACGAACACCCGTTGAATTGATGGGTAAAAACACACGTATTTTTTTCAAATCATTTTATTTCATTTGTAGCGGCATGCTACATATCTGCGTAGCGAACATTCGGCAGGCAGACGGCTAGCAAGGAAAACACTCGAAAGTCGCGAGAACAAAAGCTAGCACGTCTTAGGCTCACGCCAGCAAGGCAGCGACGGATAGTCTGCAGTGAGATTCGTATGGTCACAGTCAGAATAAAAAAAACCGTCGCGTTATAATAAGGACTATCATATAACATTGTACATATTATTAATAAATATTCTTTAAGCCTACACGCGTCGTGAATTGACACACAATATCGCCCATCCTTCACATTCATAAACAATTTAGTCATACAGTATTAACAGACATTAATTCTTCCAGTGCACCTTTTGGCAGAAATATTCAATTTTATGTATACATTTTTCACAAACGTTTTTCTTACCCTTAATACAAATACCTACCATATATCCGTTTGATTACACCGCTCGGGCATGCTTGAAGTATTAGGTGAGAAGTAATAGAGATATCTCTATAAGATAATGTAATAGAGATATCTCTTAGATAATAAATGCTCCTTATTCGTGTCCATATAGAAACTTGAATAACTTACAATTTTTCATATAAAAATCTTTTATTATTACAGTAAACAAATGTTCAAAATGTAAGCTTCTTAATAACATCAAACACTTATATACAATTAGTTAAGAAACAATTGAAAATCACGTGACACAACACATGACTTCAGAAAGGTTTAAGACTTACCCAACAACCCAATGTATTCGTATCATATCATTAATAAAAGTCGGCAAAATTGCTAAAAAATAACCGTAACAGTTTCTGCAATTTTGTTAGTCAAATTAAGAGGTCCCGTAAATCTAGTGTTAATGAGAGTGGCTATAGCTGTCACTGAAATTATTTTTATTGTATGTGAGGTTTAAGAGTGAATAATATGATAAATAAATAATATGAGAAACAGAGACGGAGAAAATGCAATGAGTAAGGGAGTTAGAAGAAAGTGAAAAGTTAGGGAGAATCATTTGGATGAGCGAATGAAAAAGGTGGGAAAAAAAGAACTGGCAAAATGTCATTAATAAAATTAACCTATTTATGTTATAATTAAATAAATATTGATGTAAGAGTATTGAATGACACGTCGGCACTGGCTTATGGCTCGTCGACATCGGAGGACAACGTCGAACTGAAAAGTTCCGATTTCTGCCATAAACCTAGGCCCGATTCCTGTGTTTGGCGCCCACACAACGCAGTTAGGAGTAAATAGCCGGGATCTGATAAGGACTCGGGAAAACGCCAACGTCCTGTGTGACTTTCCTGAGAAAACGGTAAAGGGTTGTCAAACATAAAGGGATGGGCAAGAGCATGGAATGTCCGAGCATGATTATTGAAAAGAGTTTTGGAAATAGTGGTCAGGAGGGACGAAGAGAGAAGGCACAGCGTCAGATAGGTGTACCATTTTTATAATAAACCTTACAATATGCATTTGTGTGGATTCTATCCTGCGATCACCAGCGATCCTGCAGTAGCAATACTAATATACTCTGTGCGTTCAATAATTCTCAGACTGCTACAATCAAAAAATCGAGTTCTGCAGATTAGTGGAATGTTATTATTTAGTTTTCTATATACATCCCTCTTCTTGCCACATACTCGATAGGACGTTTATAGTGTCGTTGGAAGGCCTTGGAAAACTCCTCGCCACTTATCGCACTTAAATACTCTGTCACGGCTTGTTGAATCGCCTTCACATCTTCATAGAGAGTTGCTTTCATTGGCAATTTAATCATGGGCAATAAAAAAACGCCTGTGATGATGTTATTTAAAAAATTGGGTTTAGAATCAATGAATTCGATCAAATTCTGTAACGCTGTGGCTGGAGAAAGTATGAAACGAATTTTGCACACAATTTTCTCTTGCATAGTTTGTTGTACACGATAATGCGAACACTAGCCACACTAATTTTGAACTCGTCAGCTATCATTCTTATTGTTAGACAGTGGTCTTTTACCAGTAGGAGACGAACTGATTCCAGGATGTCATCTTTCTCTCTTGTTGTCTTTAAGCGCCTCAGGGCCTATTTTGAATCGTCTAAACCACTGAAACTCTGCTACAGGACTTAGTTAGACAATCACGCCAGTATGCTATTTTATATCAATTTATAAGTACCAATGGCAATATTTCCACTTTTGAAGCAAAACTTATTTGTGATTTATTGCTCCATACTTTGAAATGTGACAATGTACTAACTCAAACAATCCATCACTACGTAATTACGAAAAAACAAATGAATATTGTGAAATAGAAACATTATGGGAAACTCAGAGAAGCTTGTATTATTTAATTCCATTGTAATTTTATAGATAGTGACTAATACGTCTTCACAAAAATCAATCTTGCAACCTTTTGAACAAATCATGTATTCCATCAAATAATATTTTATAAACCAAAACGATTTTTAGTTTCAAACACATTAAAAAACAATTAAAATTTATAACATGTACGTTTATCAAAACATGTCAAATTCCTTTTTTACACTGCACACCTAAAGTAAAACAAGCGCTACCGTGCCGCTTGACTCTTTTCGAGAAGATTGTTTCCAAAAACCCTGTAACCCAAACGGTTGGTATCCAGCCGAGTAATACAACTGAACGATCTCGAAAGAGCACGAACAAAGACACGTATAGTAACGTGCACTTGTATCGCAAGGCATTCTCTAATATCGACTTTTAAAGAGTCGCGGTGAAATCTTTCGTGAGGCCATTGTCTGTATTTAGCCCGTGCCAGTCCCGGTTGATCATTGACGATGACTTCGTCTAACTCGCGAGGTCATCGCAGCTATGCGCGAACATTTCTATAGTGAGGCATGTGTAGATCGATGATTCATTCAGGATTAAAATACATAAATAGTCTTATATCAATATTTTCAGAACGATATTTTTCCAAAATTTTCGATACTTTTCCACGTAAAATTTATAATTGTTGGAGTTTGTATATTTGTAAAGAAACAACACGTATTCATTTTATAGGCTGTTTATTGCTAATACTATAGCAAGAGAGGAAATCTGTATCTTAGTTAATAAACTAGTGAATATTAATGTTGAATGTAAATTTGACTGTGACGTTACTATTGAGAGATATTGTATGAAAACAAACTGTTGTGATAATCCTGAGTGCAACTGCGTATTGCATGTCTTTTAAAGTCCTCAAGTCAGCAAGGGGTACAATAAGCTTCAGGTGAAAAAGTCGCCCCCCACGTGCACACCGTAAGAAATATGCATGCGCATCTTATCGATCAATTCCAACAACAATAATTAAGATTTTCTTGGAATTCAAGATTATACAATGATGACACTTGATCGATATTTTCTAAAATTACAGTGACTCCTATTAATATTCAGACACCTTTTAAAAGAAAATACCTTTTTTTAAATTGAACCAAATGAACTGAGTTCTCGTGAGAAGTTAAAAGAATTAGTTTACTAGACGATGTGTAAAAAACATTTGGAAGAAATTATAATTAGTTGGAATTGCAAATAACATAGTAGAGTTCTGTTTTTATAATTCTTTTATATGAGCTTGCATTGAAAATTTAAAGGATATATTTTGTAGATTTATGTTCGTTATATGCATGCTGAAAATTTCATCGAAATCGGTCGATGTAAGAACAAGGAATAGGCATTGAAAGATGTAAGCATCTTTTGATTTATCATAATTATAGGTCAAAAGTTGTGAAAGACTTCGATTTTTGCCATTTTCAATCGTTTGTAGCTTATAGTAGTATTAACATAGATTTCCATGAAATTTTCAACATGTGTGTAATTGACATAAAACTACAAAATGTACTTTTTTAAATTTTCATTACGGGTTCATATAAAAAAAGCTGTAAAATGTGAATGTTACCGTTTTTCTTGTAACTTCTCACGAGAACACAATTTGTTCGGTTCAGTTTTAAAAAAGTTATTCTGTGTTAAAGGGTGTCCGAATATTAATGAGAATCACTGTAAATATTTAGTGAATATAATAAAATTCTCCGATTCGGATAAGATGAAATTCAGAAATACTTTAAATGGTCTTGGAATGTGACATTTCGTTGTTTTCTGTCGAAATAAGGAATTTCGTGGAATTATATTTCTGATAGCATGAATAATTTACAATATATAGAATTGAAATTAAGATCCTGTTAGATTTGCAATTTTGAGAAATATTGAATCTTTTTCTATTATGATTGAGGATAAATGATGATTTTCTTCCGAAAAAAATATCTGTATTAAAATTGAAATTCTTCTGGAATCCAGCTACGATTTTACATAGAAATTATGGTAGGACATAGTTTCCTAAACCCAAATAATTAATTGAATTTAGTACCACTCACTACCAGACGAACTAACTAGAAGCTGTTGGTATATTAATGTTTAATTCTTAAGCATATCAATTAGGCTCACATACGACGAGTGTACGGCTAATTATTAAACAATTAATCAGTTAACCTGGTAAGCGTGAAAGACAAGTTATCTGATCATTCGGAAACGCCTTCGTAACAGGCACGATGTATCACTCGCCTTGAAACTCTATTAATTGGTGTTGTTCAGAAACTATAAGACATCATTTGTTTCCTTCTCCTCTTGTCATTACTAAATTTGTTCACACAGAAGGATTGATACATATATATCGAACAAATACTGAACATTTTATAGCTTTACACGATACAATCAAAAATTTCAACACGTAGTACTCCTTCTTCAAATAATATTTACTGTATATTTTCAAACGTCAAGTGAACTATAAATTTCATTGGAAACTGATTTCGCCTCTAAGTGAAAGTTGAGTAATCGAATGAAACTTCCCACCACTTCACCTTCAAAACTTTTACAAGAAAAATAAATATTTCCTCAAATTTTAACGTACCAACATCTCCAAATAAACAATACACCGTGGTAAATTCCAAATATAAATTAATTATAAATTAAAAAATTTTCGCTAAACATAATACAAAACATGTCGAATTTCCTTTCTCAATACAGAACACGCATGGATCCCCAAACAATCATGAAAGGTCTATCATAACGGTTTTTAACTTTCAACTTTAATAATTAACTGACCATCTTCAACTTACTAGGATAATTTTCTTTACAAATTCTGAAGTCTCTGCTAGAAAACCTATAGAATTTCCTTCCTTAATACATACCATCCATTGATCCTAAAAAAATCATCGAAACTTTATCATAACTGTTTTTAGCTTTTAATTTTAATCATTAACCGATCATCTTCAATTTATTTACTAGGATAATTCTCTTTACAAATTCAAAAGTCTCTATTAGAAAACGCATCGAATTTCCTTTCTCAATGCAGGTCACACATCGATCTCTAAAAATTTTGCGAAATTCTAACATAAAGGTTTTCAACCTTCAACATAATCGTGAACTGGACAGTAAATCAAGTTCCAGGATCTTTCAGGTGGACGCATGAAGAGACTATTGACCCAGAAAGTAATCAGATGATTCAGCGACACCACGGACGCCGTAGTAATATAATAGTCGAAAACCATGACACGGCATGGTGAAAGCGCATCGAAGTGTGGTCGCGTTCCACATGACGTAGACGAATGAACGACACGAACCGAAGAAACGAACGAACGAACGTGTCCAGCTCGAACGTATGCTACAACGATATAGAGATGCACACGCGTGAACTGTCGGTCTCTTGCTCATAGCCTACATACGAGCAACGTTAATGGACGGACACGTGACACAAGGCCGTATGATCACCTTGGTGCCCCACACGCCTCTCGAGACGCCTTCGTCGTCCTTTTTCCAACCGATGGAATAGCGGAACTTGCGATTTTACAGTTAGCCACCAACCAGTGAGTACACCGACCAATACTCGACTCCGTCAGTGACTGTCGAAGCATGATCCGTGTTCTCGACCTTCAAACTGCCGATCGAATCGTTCGTTTCGATTCATCGCGTGCGTAAAACACGGTCAATAGATCCAAGAAACTGTTCGATGCTTTTTCAGGATGCTTGGAAACTAACCTAGAGAACACTAAAGGAGAGACGAAATAACAGTGTGAATAGTTTATAGAACTTCTTGTTCTTAGAACGTCGCACGGGATCGATGTTGAGGTCTAGGTCGACGAGCAATGGATTCTGAGAACGAATTCATGAGCTGAAGTTTGGACAGTTTGTTGCTCGTTAACACTTTCCTAAATGAGAATAGTCATTATACTATACTGCATCAAGATTTAACTCAAGATCTTTCCGCGCAATCTCATGATGAATGTATGTAGATTCTTGGGATGAAGAATTAGAACGTCGAATGTTGAATATATTGTGGATCCTGGAATCTTTTGGAAAGTTGAGATATACGATGATGGATATGTAATAATTTTATGAATGTTTTTAATGTTATATGGAATTCAATATTTTTTATGGATACGATACTATTAGTAGATATCATAAAGTATTATCAAGTTTTCGTCAGTTACATTTAACGACCTCTTACCTATATTGTAAAATTTACTGTCTCGTTTGCCAATTTTTTCAGTGGTCGGTTATTATTATTAGTAGTAGATGCCACAAAGTTATTTGTTAAGATACTTTACGATGAATACGTAGCAATTTTGATAGTGTTTATTTTTATTATATTGAGTTCAATATTTTTTAGTGAATATTATTCAATATTATTACTAAATACTAAATATTGTCTATTTTTTATCAGTTTTTCCTAACGATCTCTTACTAACAAGGGACATCACCCAAACGTTACACGCCGATTTCGATGAAACTTTTATATGTTGTAGAACTTGGAAAAATATTTGACACGTATTTTTTTTTATGTGCGGATATCCACTCTAAAGAGGTGAAAACAGCCCTTAAATTGGGGTAGAAAAAGCTATTTTTGCAAATATCTCGGAAACTATTAGCCGTAGGCAAGAAATTCGAAATGTGAATTGTGCTGTTTTAGAAGGCCAATAAGATGGCGTAAGCAGATTTTTGAAAAATTAGTTTATTTAAAAAATATGTTAAAAATTAACATTTTTTGCCATTTTTTTGGGTTAAATGTTGGACTATTTTTATCAAATTTCACATATGTAAACTACAGTTCTAAACAAAGAATACGGATAGATTGGAATTTTTAATTTCATTCGTGCAAAAGATATTGTTACGGTTGGAATTATACGCACATTTTACATATATGTACCTGTCGATTCCCTTCGAGTGCACGACTGATTTCTATACATAATATTCGGGAAATTATATTATATATCATATTTTTTATGATCTCTTGGATGACAAAGGTTAACACAACAGGTAAAAATGTTCAGTATGGTAATCAGAATCGCTCCTAGAGTTATGGGGGCCCGAGGCAATAACCAAAAACATGTTTTACTGCTCAAAAAATAAGTAAAATGAATATACATTATGTGTACTTGTTACTTAATGTGAAATCTGCTAATAAATAAAGCGCGATGTATGAACTTAAAAATTAGTTAGTATGAAATTAATTTCTTATTAAAGAAAAAAATTATCATTGTGTAATTCTGAAAGTACTACCATATCCTTTAGACAACTACATTTTTACAGAATTTTGCAATTCTACCAATTTGATTTCTATTGTACTTATATTATTTTATAATACTTATGTTATTTTATACTTATTTATTTATACTTATATTATTTTTTTATACTAATTTATTTTTGAAAAAATTTGGAAGTCCTTAGGTGCGGAGCTCCTAAAAACTGTCGTAGGGGTGGTACTGATAGTAATATTCGTTATACGGAAGACCTAATGACGTTGATTGTGGTTATGTGAACCGTGATCACTTCATAATTAATTTAGATTTCGTTCAAGAAAAAGAGTTGTCTCTGTTTATTGAGAGCTGTTCCAGGTTTGTAAGAACATGGTAGCCCTGAAAAGAGCTGGTTTTGCTGTAGCTCTGAAAAGAGCTTATTTTTCTGTAATTTTGAAAAGAATGATTTTTGTTCTGAAATGGTCTTCTAAACTATTAACAAACGGGAACGATTAAAGCGGATATCTGTATTTGTTAGTTCATATTTTATAAAAGTTATTCTATGTAGTTGTTACAATAATGAACATTTTCAAAAAAATGTACGAAGCATAAATGGCTTTTACATCACGAACATTTTACGGCAACTATCTGTGGACAATTCAAGCAATGCATGATTTCGATTTGGTTGAAGCTAAACTCAACGGGATTATCAAAATGTTCCGGTCTGCTAGTGATGTATCCACACCGAAACCATGTATACTTAAACAATTCTTTGTACCTAGGTGCGGATAATTGGTTATGAATTAACGAGTGCATTTTGATAATTGTGTCTCGTGTATGTAAATTAATTTGTAAATCCAATGTAAGCACAAGATCTGATATTTTAGGTGCGAAATGATTCCATATTCTAAACCCGTATACATCCAAAGGCTGTATTAATCCAGTGGTGTTTTTTGGAATACTTAAAACTGTAAGAGTTTTATTTGATGGGGTGACATTTCTTATCAAATTTCTATCATATCCTGTCCATGAGTCCAGTAGTAAGATACTATTTTCTGGCATCATAAACGAATAATAAATGGTTCTACGGAGCAAAATCTGGTTTCGAAGTTACATGTTATAAAACAGGAGTTTCAAAATTTAAATTACCTGCGTACCAGAAGACAGAAATCTTGTATCTACAATAACCACGAAGAAAATAAAATTCTATTTTTCAATTACAGACAATTCAGACGATGTAGTATTTTGACTATTTTGGAAATCGTGCCGAATCGCATTTATATGATTCTGTATCTTCAACATACTCGTACATACTACACACGTACTATTATACCTACACCATATCAAGTTAATTACTTCGTAGGTATGGTTAAGAACTGGACACGCGGCTTAAATACAGAAACGTCTGAATACTGCTTTTGATTATTACCAATTCGGTAAAAGTACCGGACCGGTTACAAAAGCGCATCGTCTAAATTGATTATTACATGTACATATGTATAGTCACATTTCGAGGGAAAACCTATAGGTGAAATATTGATAGTCCTTATTCCTTCCACTTTATTGATGAGAAATAACAGTTCATTTACAATTTTACAAATACGACATAAAGAAATTAAAAACGTCATTGCCTATAATTCAAGGCTTCCGACTGTTGCAAAATATTAACCATTCTTATAAATATATTCCCGTAAAAATGAAATAGCTCTAAACGAATAATCACTTTTACCCAAACGAAATATTAATTATGATCATAAAGTGACTGTGCTTCGCATAGTCATAATCGTCATTAGGTCTTCCGAACAACGAATACTACCATACTGAACATTTTTACCTGTTGTGTTAACCTTTGTCATCCAAGAGATCATAAAAAATATGATATGTAATATAATTTCCCGAATATTATGTATAGAAATCAGTCGTGCACTCGAAGGGAATCGACAGGTACATACATATATGTAAAATGTGCGTATACTTCCAACTGTAACAATATCTTTTGCACGAATGAAATTAAAAATTCCAATCTATCCGTATTCTTTGTTTAGAACTGTAGTTTACATATGTGAAATTTGATAAAAATAGTCCAACATTTAACCCCAAAAAATGGCAAAAAATGTTAATTTTTAACATATTTTTTAAATAAACTAATTTTTCAAAAATCTGCTTACGCCATCTTATTGGCCTTCTAAAACAGCACAATTCACATTTCGAATTTCTTGCCTACGGCTAATAGTTTCCGAGATATTTGCAAAAATAGCTTTTTCTACCCCAATTTAAGGGCTGTTTTCACCTCTTTAGAGTGGATATCCGCACATAAAAAAAATACGTGTCAAATATTTTGTCAAGTTCTACAACATATAAAAGTTTCATCGAAATCGGCGTGTAACGTTTGGGTGATGTCCCTTGTAAGTATTACAAAATTTACTGCGTCGTTTGCAAATTTTATCAGTGTTGAAGTATTAGGTGTTTGCAAAAGTTTCTGCTGATCGTTTTGAAATCCAGTCGCGTTGCTTTTTGGACCAATTGTTTTTCTTTTAAAATGATAGCGCCGATAATCCTGATTTCAACCTATTAACATAAGACAGAGGAAGGTTATGGAAAGTGAGGGAAAATATTGTGCGAACCCTATGTCTCAAATAAATGAATTTGGTTGAAAGAAAAAAGAAGAAAAGCAACGGAAACTTTTGCAAACACCTAATATTAGTACAAGCAGATGTCGTAAATTTGATTGTTGAGATACTTAATGATGAATATATAGCAAGTTTATTAATTTTTATTAATATTATATTGAATTCAATATTTTTTGTGAAATATCATTCGTTACCAATAGATATCATAAAGTACAGTTAATTTTTCATCAGCTGTTTCTAACAATCTCATAAGAAATATAAAACTGCATCGTTCGTAAGTTACAATGTATAAATTGTAAACATTTACGATGAACTATATCACACAAAAAGAGAAGAAAAATTACTTTGCGATTACTTTGCATACCGAGAAATGCAAAACGTTCCTGCGAAAAGAAAAAAATAGCAAAGTTTTTACTAGCTTGAATAATTTATTGACAGTAGGATCATATAGAAACGAGAAAAAGGTAAATTATGCAATGAAATTATGCGAGAATGTCCGTTTGATACCGGTGCAATTAGGAGCGTATAGGATTTCAATGTTTTAATCAGTTGCTTATTTATATCAGTCACCGTAGACACGAAAATGACACGAAATAACGAAAAACAGGTATCATTTTCACATCGCCGATCGAGAAGAATATTTTCCTCTCGAAAAGATAAACTCCCGTCGATTCGCTGAGCGTGATTAACATAACAGCAACGAGCGTCATTTCCGCGATAGCCGCGATTATGACATTTACGCGCCTACGACGGACCAAGCTCGTTTCCCAATCACGAAGCCAAGCGAATTATCGAGGAATTCAAGCAAGTCAGGCGGAAAGAAACACGGCAAAAAGCGAATAATCAATGAATAAAGAAGATCTGGCGGGTAATTCGTTTGGTATTTTTCATCATGGTTAATTATAGAGGACCGTTAAACGGCCACTCCGCAAAGGCAAAAGCAAAATGTCCCGCGCGGCTCAGCTCAACCCGGCTTTAATAGTTCCAGTCGCATTCCGCGTCTAAGTGCGTAATGAATGAAATTGCTCCGTTGTTAATTGATCTAGTTTTAATTTTCTTAGCTGTGCTGCCCTTTTTCACGATATACTGCGTCCACATTTTATTACCTATGGGCTTGGTTAACTGGCTATCGACTTTTCGATTCGTTTTGCTCAATTTCACGTATGAATTACCCGATACCGTTTTGTTTATCAAACCAGCATCGATCAAATTGTTGTTTAACAGCAGTTCTCGCGGGCATCACCGTGGCGGTATTTAAGCGAATCGGAATGTAGGAAGCTGTTTAAATACGTGAACGATTGCAAAACGACCTGGAGAGAAAGTGATGAAACAAATTGCGACTCCGGGATTTCCTTCTTCCATCGTAGGAGCTAACTGCATTCCATTGGCCAATTTTTTGGAGTTCTTTGTCGAATACTCATATCCAAATATGTATACACGTGTCCGTGTCGTTGTGAAACGTGCACGAACGTATACTCGTAACAATGTGGTGAATATGGTTGTTTAAATGGTTTCTTTGACACTTGTAATGTAGTTCCTTAATTGGAGACTGGTGTTAATTATGTAGCGTGCTTGAGGTTAAGGTATGCGTTTGTGAGAATAACGAGGGATAGATACGAACAGTAGTTATTTGACCGATATGGAGTCGTCGTTATAAACGCTGTGCTTAACACATTGCCGCCCGCTAGCATTTTTTGCGTGCGACGCTTATAAATTTGACGTTGAAAAATATAAAATTCGTCAATATATATGTACATATATAGTATTCGAGATATTAGCTAAAATATGTTTACTACTGTTAATTTTGAGGGTGAGTTTTGTCTCTTAACTGTGGAGGGTTGTCGATAAAAGAAGAAAAATACGTGTACAATATTTTTTTGAGAACTAATTACTGTGTACCAAATTTTCATCGATATCAATGATTACTACTTACGAATATTCCCTTTTTAGTAACATTCTTACATTTAAGCACGCATAGAGCGCGCAAGTAATTTGAAATAATACAACAATAATTATATAATATTTCGTATCGCTTGCATAAATGGAAGTAATGTTTGGTAAAATGTTGAAATAAAATAAAAATATGTTAAATAACATAGTTTTTTTTTTTTAAGTGTGCTAACCTTCGAATGGCACATCATAAAATTCACTAAAGTATATCAAGTACATATATCTATTCTTTACATGAAATGGGGAAATCAACCCGATTGATCTCAAAGTGTTGAGTATATAGAGTTATATGTATTGTGTATCTTCACTTTATTTCAATAAATATAATATGAAGGAAAATAGCCGAAAATATAGAGTACCATTTTGTTTTTTATGTGTCATTTATACATAATCAATCGTAACAGATGAAGGATTTTTATGGGTACCAAATCGTATATTTACACTCAATTTAACCCTTTGAGTGTTATGAATGTATACAGTGATTCACAAAAGTATTTGAACACTTACCATGACATACTTTATTAATTATAATGAGTATATTATACTACACTTACCGAAATATTATTAACATTGTAAGGAGATGTGACTCTCTAGATTATATATATGTAAAGTTTTAAACAAATCGAAATCTATACACAATAGATATGAATTATTTCTTAGAAACATAAAGATTGCTGAAGTCATAAAAGTATTTGAACCCAGAAATTATTTCCAAGAATCAATGAAAATACAGTTTTTCGGACTCTGAATGTAAACATTGATTGTTGTTAGTCGTCATCGTATGTACATTTGTCAGTCACAGTCTAGCATTCATAGTGAAATATTACGATATTGATCATGTGTCCTAAAACATCTGAAATTCCTGAAAGTGAGAGAAAATTAATTGTTAAGTGGCGTAAAGAAGGAAAGACGTATGGTGAAATAAATAAATTAGTAAATATAAACTTATCTACGATACATTATATTATTAAAAAATCGAAATCTGAAGGAACTGTAAAAAATAAATACTGTTGAGGCCGACCAAAGAAACTAACGGAAAGAGAAGAAAGAGCTTTGATCCGTGAAATAAAAAAGAAAATCCAAGATTTCTGCTACAAAACTTGTAACGATAGTTAAACAGAATTTCAAGAAAGATGTGCATCCAGAATTATGCAGAAGAGTGGTCACTGTAAGAAGACAGTGATCGAAGTTACTCCCGAGGGTAAAAATGTAAAACTTTTTATAATACCAAAAGGTGGAACAAAGTATGTTCAACCACTGGATGTTTACGGTTTCCACACTTGGAAAAATTTCGTCTGCCGATTTTCCGATATAGTTTTCATTTTAAATCACGACATTAATCTCCACGCTAGGAATAATATAATCAAACTTCAATCTCTGGTTCACAATCAATTTTCATCGCCAAGGTTCCAAAATTTTATTAAATACTGCTGGTATAAATCCGGATATATAGATGAAAAACCAAATGCATTCCAGAATCCTGTTGAATACTGCTATTCTGTTGAAAATGAACCAAGATGCCATATTTGCGGTGACGTGGCAATAATTAAATGCGCATGGTGTAAGAAATCTTTATGCCTCAAGCATTTTTTCGAGGAGTACCACTATTGTCGAAACTACATAGAATGTACATTGTATGTCTTTATAATTTATAAATCGCTCCACCTTTGCCACGATGTCATAGGTGAATAATAAAAACAATTAATCTTTTCATTGCTGTTAAGAAACTTGTTATTGTCATTGTTACTTGTTACTGTATAATTTAGTGCAAGCCTACAATGCTTCATTAAAATCAAAGTTAGAACGGCTACTACCATAGTGGATGTGCACGCAAGATGTAAATCATCAAAATCTGCAAAACTGTAAGAGGGAATTTTAAAATGTTATATACTAATGGATTTGGAATCGAATGCTCGTCATTTTTTGTCATTATGAAAATTTCAATAAAATGAAAAATTAAGTTAATAAATTTTTTTTTGTTATAAACAAACTGTATTTTGTTAAATTTTTTCAACACCATGTTATTGTACATAAGAAATCATTAACCTCGCCCATTGACAATTTTTTCGTATGTCTTTCCGTTTTCGAGATAGCCGTTTTGACCCAAAACTTCAAGGGGTGGTTTCACCCCTTAAACTCGAGTTACCGCAGCTAAAAAAAAATACGTGTCAATTATTTTTAGCTGCTTTATAAGTGTACCAAGTTTCATCAAAATCGAAGCCGGACCGTTCGCGAACATTCCTTGTTAGTTATGATTTGGGGGGTGTATGGCCACAGACGACACCGGGAATTTGATCTTCATAGAAGGAACAATGGATAAATACAAATATTTGATCATTTTACAACAAAATTTAAAGGAAAGTGCAGGAAAATTGGGTATATACGAAGATTTTTACCTTCAACGGGATAATGATCCTAAACATACTGCAGGAATCGTTAAGGAATGGATCATACATAATACCCCTCACATGTTAGTCACACCACCACAAAGCCCTGATATTAACCCGATTGAACATCTATGAGCAATAATAGGGAAACAATAACAAAAATTTAATATAACATCGAAGGCAAATTTAAAAGAAAAAGTACTCGAAATATGGAATTCTATATCACCAAGTGTTACAGAAAAGTTAGTAAATAGTATGCATAATCGTTTACAAGATGTTATTCGTGCCAAAGGTGGATCTATTAACTATTAAAGATTTTAAAGTTACCTGTTCAAATACTTTTGTGGCTTCAGTAATCTTTATGTTTGTAAGCAATAATTCATATCTATTGTATATATATGTTGATTTGTTTGAAACTTTACGTATATAATCTAGAGAGTCATATCTCCTTACAATATTAATAATATTTCGGTAAGTGTTGTATAATATACTTATTATAATTAATTAAGTATTTCATGGTAAGTGTTCAAATACTTTGGTGATCACTGTATATACGTCTGACGAAAATTATCAGCGTGGACTAAGAATTCATATATGCGTTTCTCAAGTTCGAATATTCAGATTTGTTATAATTTATCTTTTAGTTATGGCATTTTTAAAATATTAACTTCCTTAAATAGTGCAAGCTGAGGGAATCCAAAAATCTTTAATTTAATTTAGCGTAAATGAAAGATTAAAACGATGTCTTAATTACCTGGTTAGAGAAAGTAATCCGGCTAAATAGAGCGTTTCATTTTGAAGTACTCCGTACGCAAAAGGTTTAAGAGCAATATATTTCTAACGTTATAAAGAATTTTCAATGTTGAACTGAAATTGAAAGAAGATAAATTGTACCTAATATGGAATAAATATACAAATATGGAACACTGTCATCAGGTATATAATATTTATATAAAAAAATGAACGAAAGATACTTTTATTATTCTTATTGATTATGGCACTTTGGTTATAAAATCACATTGTAAAAATAATAAAAAGAAAAGTAGCTACTTGCAACAATTATAATAACAAGTATGAAACACGTCAAATTTACTCACCGTTAAATCTTTTCGAATTAAAGTGAATCGTGAGATGACATGTAGCCGTTTGATAAATTTTTAAAAATTGCAGTATTCCATATTTGGCCACTTTCCTTTATTATCTTTTTAAACTTTTTAATATACTCAGTATAGAAGTGAATTTTTCTTAACTTTTGAATACAATGAAAGTTTTATTTAAGTAGTTCGTTTCCATTATTATTGACGAGCTTTTACCATTTTTCTGGAAATTTGCAAGTATCATCGCGAATATTTCGATTTGAACGAATCCAGTAAATTTAGAATAAAGAGTGAATCTAGTCGGAACGAATTCATTTCTACACCTAATACATGATAGTAAAATTACAGTAAAAAATTACTTACCGTTGTCGTGTAACATGAATACATCAGATTTCTAATCATTTGCAAATCGATCAATCAAAGTTTGGAGAAAGAAAGAAAAGTTCAGAGATTGTATCGTGTTAGCTTAATTTTCCTACAATTTTTGATAAATTACTCTTTATATGAATTAAAAAAATATGATATATATGAACTAAAACATATGAAATATGAATTTATTTAAAAAAAAAAGAAATGACAGTTCTCACTTTTCCCTAAAAAATCCAAAAATTTCACAGGGCCTAATTTTTCATACTATCTGCAATTAAGAAATTTGATACTCATATTTGTTAAGTATGCTAACAAGTTCATTCATTTCGATATATTAGGTGTAGAAGTAAATTCTTTCTGATTGGAGTCACATAATCAAGTACAGCTATCTAAAACAATATATATTCACAATGGTATTCGCAAGCTGGCAAAAAAATGACGAAAAATCATTAATAATAATGGAAATTATTTCGATGATTGATCTGTTTTCATTCTTTTCAAATAAACTTTGGTAGTACCCAAAAGTCGAAAAGAATTTGTTTCTAGAATTTATCCGGGTTAGGTTTTTGAAAACAATTTGAAATTTACTCTCCTGTTTCAAATCACGTCAATGCAACTTCAAACACAAATTGCATGTCAGTATGTTCACACACAATTCACGGTCAATAAGTAGACGTATTGAATACTTTGAGGGAATTCAACGCAGTTTCAAGCGTTGAACTTCCGTTATGGTGTTTCTGCCACTTTCACTAATTCCGCGATTTCTGCTCTTACTTTCGACCGGGGAGAAGTATGTAGCGTGGTGGAATTGTGAAAATAAACATGCACGAGGAAGGAATTAACGGCGAAACGAAGACCGTTCAACGAGTTTTCGAGAAATATTATCGTTTCACGTAGCGAGAATCGGCTAGGTGGTGAAAAAAGACACCAACCGAATTTTGAACTTGATGATGAGCCAGAGGGTGGAAAAAAAAATGTTCGCAGCCGGTAGGATTCGAACCTACGCTCCCAGAGGGAATCTGATTTCGAGTCAAACGCCTTAACCACTCGGCCACGACTGCTCACCCCTTGTAAGTTTGTTGCATACTAAGGGTAAACTGCGGAAACTACCCCCTATTGCGATTTTACATATGTATTTTGTGTTCTCATTGATTTAATTATTCACTGAAGTTTCCGATCTAAATTAATAGTAGAAAACTATGTAAATTCGTACTCTTCTCTTTTAGATTATTTTTTTTTTAATTTCGTCTTTTTATTAACTCAATAATTCAGTAAAATTGTCTATTTAAATTGATAGTAAATAGAAATGCAAATTCGTACTCTTCTTTTTCGTATTATTTTCAACGGAAAATTTAGTTTAGTTATTCTTGGAAAGTGGTTTATTATTTCGTTATATAATTGCGTTAAATATTTGTCGCACAATAACACTTAAATTAATATACGTCAGAAACATTTTAAATATTTTTAGAACTTAAGGTAAAAAATTTATGGTACGTTAAGCAAGTTATATTGTAGTATCGTATTTAAGATATACAATAGCGGTTACAGCAATTGCACCATTTCAAAAATATGAACGTATTTGGCTTTATAATCAAATGAGTGGTAATTACTTATGTCAACAAAAATGATATACACCTTGATACATTCACATTATACAAATTACGAAAACCACTTAAAAACCACGTTGAAAGAATTTAATGTAGCTAGAGTGTTTACAATGCACCTATATATTCGATGAACTGTGCTTTTTAAGTAGCGGCGATTTTATTGGCCACTGTTTACTCTGTTTGTACAATGTAAAATATTCATATAATTAAGGTATGTTATTGTAAAAAGATTCGATGTATAAATAGCAATACTTGATATTTTCAAGTAAATAAAAATGATATTTTCATAATTATTGTCTAATGTGTATCTAAGTTTTTCGCGCACTTTGAATATTTTTCTAAGAGACTTGTGCAATGCGCAATAATAAAAACTGTACAAAAATAAATATGATACTTGGTGCTCTGATGAAAATGGAGCTACAAATCTTTAGCTGCAAAGTCCAAAATTGCTTAAAAATACATTTCAAACAAAGACATTAGTAAAAAATTCGATATCGGTACTTATTGTACAAATGATAGAAAACGAAATGAACGGTAAAAAGTATAGAAAAAGAAATAAAAAGAAAAGAGGTATGAACGTCTCATGTTTCTTTTCTAAGAGAACAGTACAATGTGCAATAATAAAAGCTGTCCAAAAAAAAATACGAAACAACTATAATAGAAGTATCTTTCGCCCAGCTGAATTTCAACTGTTCATTCTTCTAACAGAAAATGTAACAAAACTCGATTAAAGACAGAAATGTTAATATCGAAAATGAACATTCTGACAAAAAGCACCATAAGAAACTTAACTTTTGAACTGAACAAAGCCACTCTATTAAGGATATTTATGACCGTATAAAATTTCAATGCATTATTATGAATTATACGTGTATCATTCATTTATTGTTCTGATAAATTTGTCTAACAGCGGGACTATTATAAGAAACTCACGAACCGCGAAAAACAAGTTGGATAAAAAACAATTCATTGACCTAATAAGGTAGCCTCAAGGAATAAACGGAAAGAAAGAAAGAATTGACCGTCTAAGCATCTAGAAGTTCCTTTAATTAATCTGCGAGATTACCAACCAGTTGAATTTATTAACAATGACCACTGATATAAATCAGAATTCACGGCTGGTTTTGTACATGTAGAAACATATTGTTCATAATAGTCCAATCTGTCTTCTCTGCACACATTGGTGATTTAAATATTAAAGAGACCTTTTCTGTATTCTTCGATTGACTTTATTTTTTTCAAATAAAAATTATATTGATTGCAGTAAGTTATTACTTGGAGCAAAAAAATCCAAAGAGTTTTCAATATACATATTTTTATATTTTATATTTTTCAATGTAATTTTTCAAAATATTGCAGCCTTCAGATTTACATTCGTGTTAAATTAAAATTTATCGAAAAGTTCTTTTTGTAATTAAACTGCATTTACGATAGAAAAGGAGAAAAATTTCATTTTTAATTCTTATTACATTTCTTCGAAGGATTTAATCGAAAAATTTGTAAGTGATACTACAAGGTTTAATCTGATAGAGAAAAATCTTTACAAAATAGTATATACATACATACATACATACATATATTACATATTACAATATGTTGCAGTATATATATATTGCAACATATTTGGAATAAGTTTTACTTTCAAAATTCAAAAGAAAGTTTATATGAATTGACTTTAGTTTGAGAGATTTAATTTTCAGAGATTTTAATTGATTTATAATACTAGAAATTTTTCACTTTTGCAATACACTTTTGTACGTTAAATGAAAGTGCGTCTCAATGAAGATTCCACAACAGAAATTAAATCTAGAATTTTTAAAATGCCAGCTGATCTATCTTACTATATGAATGAATACACAAAAAAAAAAAACGCAACTAGAATTTCTTAATATGCTGGAGGCGTTTCGAACCATCGACACATGATTCATACCAGCTGGAGAAGCTTATAAATCGCGAACCTTGTAATTCTGCTACGCTTGTTACGATCATTGAAGGAAAATAAGGTCGTGGGAAACAACGCAATAGATAGAAAAAAAATTCGCAGACTGTATAATACAAATGATTTATAAAATATCGAAACCAGGGAGCAATTTGACTTTTTTTTTTCAAAGAGAGAGAATAAGCAATAGTGTTTAACCCATTAAGTGCCAAGTAGAGAAATAATTTTTAAATATATTTGCAAATAATGTACCAACATTTTATCTGTATTAATATTTGTTTTAATGTAAAAAGTAACACAAAATTTTACAAAGCATTGTTTAAAAATTGTCAAATATAGAGACATCTGTGAATGTTACCTCACACTGAAAATCGTCCATTTATAAAGGGCGGGATTTTCACAACTAAAATATGTTTATTCAATTGTTTCTAATTATTATGTCACTGTCAGATTGTAGATTACCGTATTTTCCGGCCTATAAGACGCACCTGCGCATAAGACGCACTGATTTATCAGGTTAGAATTTATGAAAAATACTTGAATCAGACAGAAAAGGATCAAAGCACTTATTTTAATAACACTTTATACAAAAAAAAAAAACAGTGTTATTATCGACATTTGTAAAAAAGGCAACCATTTTCTATGGCTTTGGAGTAAAAAAAAGTGCGTCTTATGGGCCGGAAAATACGGTATATATAATATAATATTATACATAATATCATATATACACTCCGAAGGTGCTCTCGAGTCGTCGGTATATCGATATATTGATTGGCGAGTCGTTTCACTAGCGACCGCGAATGTTTAAAGCGAGTCGCTGTTCGGTCACCGAACGAAACGGGTGTTCTAGTGGCGTGCCTACGAAATAAACTTCTTTTATAAAAAAAAGGTGTTGAATTAATTCTTTCGAGCAATGCCGAAGCAATTCACATCGAAGCACAACAGTATTTATAACTTATCTGAAAATTGTCATTTTCAAAGTAAAAATATTTGTACAAACTTAATTCATAATGACAACATCGACAGAAAAGGTGTTTATTTATATACATAGATATACAACTATTTTTTTAAACTAATTTTAGAAATCGATCATTTCAGGTCGTTTCATATTTACAACGCATGTAACGGAAAATAACAAAAATACACACTTGATATTAATTAAACTTTATTAACATAAAATTAATAATCAATGTGACCTCCTTTGGCTTTTATCAACTCAGACAGTCCTTTTTTCATTGATTTTATTAATGAATTTAGCAGCTCATTGTCGAGCTTCTGGCATTCTGAAGAAATTATTGCTCGAAGCTCTTTCACAGTTTTATATTGCCGATTTTCTGCATAAACCCACTTGACTACAATTCCCGAAATATTTTTAAGTGGGTTTAGATCTGGCGAACAGGCTGGCCATCGCATAACATGAATGGAATGGTATCCAAACCAATCCATAGTTTGTCGATTAATATGAATTTTGGCGTTATCTTGGAAAATCCATTCCTTTTCTGGATAGTCCATTAACAGTGGCGGTAGACTATTTTACAACACTTTTATGTAATTATAACTATTCATCTTTGATGATGTAAATAGTAATTTTAAACATTCTGTTGCCGAAAACGGTTCCGGAGTCGCCACTAAAATTTCTTCTTGAAAAACATAGAGATTCCTTTCTCTAATCGTGCCAATATGAATGTGTTCCGCCAGAGCTGTCCAAATTCCACTTCTCGTCAGAAAAAAGTGACCTACATTATAAATGATAAAAGCTTATAAAAAAAAACCAAAGTCTAATATAATAGAATTTACTATGGTCCAATCTCTTGCTATATTTTGTTCTGCGAATTGCAAACGGGCTTCAATATGTCGGTTAACAAAAGTTTTGGGGCGAACTTCATTTTCACCCTCTGAATGTGTAAGGCATGTTCAAGCGTTCTCCAAATTATTATTTTTGATGTTTTTATCTGTGACAGAGTCACTAACTTATGATAACTTATTGCAAAATTACTTACAAAATTGCTCTTTCATCTCGCGAAGTAAGTTTCCTTTTGCGCCCCTTTCGCTTAATTTTACCATATAATTCAGAGTTCCTTATAAAATTTTAAATAACACAACGACTGTGACTGATTTTTCTTGAAATCTCACTTACGCTTAGACCCTCTTCTCTAAAGGCTAAGATTTTGCCCGTTTCAAGGTCACTAAGCGGAATTTTTGCTCTTGTTCACACTTTAAAAAAAATTAAAAACTAATTCTGTAGTTAATATAATTTATTAAATACAGAAATTAATAAATTATAACACTGAAATAGGTATACGGACGCTTCGAAGCGTGACTTGGTTTTGACTGCCCGGAGATGGCTTAGTTAAAGAATGAAAATCGTATAAATTGAAATTCATCTCTTTCTCTTGACAATGTTTGTCTCAACAATGATTTATTTGTCTCAGCAATAATTATAAGCGAATAAAAGCAGAATGAACAAAAATCACTAATTTGCTAGAAATATCGTAAAAATCAGCAGTATTAAATGACAATTTATAAAAAAAGGTACATGCAATACAGTAGCTGCAATCTACTGCGATTACATTTGGTGGAAAATTTTCTTGAAAGGATGGAATAATTCAAAATTATTAGGTGCGTTATAAATATGAACCGACTGAAATAACCGATTTCTAAAATTTATCACAAAAATAATTGCATACCTGATTGTATCAACAAAAATCTTTTCCTGCCGATGTTCTCATCAGGAATTAAATCTGCTGAATTAAATTTGTACCAATATCTTCGTTGTTACCGACAATAAATTATAATTTACTGGTGGATTATAAAGCTGGAGCAGTGTGTAGATTGTAGGTGTTTATTCTTTAAACGTTTTTAGTAAAATGAATAATTGGAAAGGTAAAGTAATAATTTTTCATTATGAACAAGAGAAATTCACTAAATCCCAAATCCCAAAAATCGTTAACAGAAGTCACAGTACAATAGAGTATATCATTAGAAGATATAACAATAAAAGTCATATTTCGAACAAAACAAATAAGTACAAAGAAAATTTTTAACGATCAAGACGAACGATATATTCTTCGAAAAATTAGAAAACAATTCAATAGAAAGTGCCCCAAACCATTTTAAATAAAAAGCTTCATTCCAAAAATATTAGGGGAATGCTACGAAAAAATAATTATCATGGCTGGGCAGCACGTAGGAAACCGTAGTTCAGTGCGAAGAATAAAACTAAAAAATTGAAATTTACTAGGAAATACATGAGTAAAGATTTTTCATTCTGGAAAAATGTCTCTTTTACAGATGAAAGCAAACTTACTGTACATGGTTCAGATGGGAAAAGAATAGTTTCGAAAAATTCCAATGAACAATTGAAATTAAAAAATCTTAAATCTACGTTTAAATGTAGTGCTGTCGTTATGGTTTCGGGGTGTATGGCAGCATCAGGATTAGTATATTTAGATATCCTGAAAATGAATTTGAAAAAACGCGGATTTAAAAAAGTTTTCATACGTATCAAGATAATGATCCAAAGAACAAAATTGCAATCATAAGACAATGGTTGTTATATAATTTCCCAAATAAATAGAAAAACCAGTACAATCGCCTGATTTAAACATTACTGAATATATATAGAATGAATTGTAAGTGAGACTCCAGGAACATCATATCACTAATAAAAAAACAAATAAAAATATATTATTTATCATATGTATAACGCATAAATATCTAACGAAAATTTACGTATTTTAACGAAAATTCACAGAAAAGTTAATAAACTCAATGAATAATAGATCCAGACCAGTAGAAGATAGCAAAAACAATCCTACAAAATACTAAGTTGCATATTTTTATGTTTACTGCTTATATTTTTCGAACGTATATATAAATCCATGATTTATATCGTGAGGTTTCCTTTAGATATACACGCAGTGATAACAGTTTTCGTTATTGTTTCGTATAAATTTGTATCACCTGTTTGCATTATATTGTGTAAAAATAAATATAGAACGTTATTTATGGTTCCTAAACGTATTTTACTTATGGATTTTTTCGAGAATTAATTGTTGAATTATTTTGTAAAATTTGTGTGCGTGTGTGCGCGCACGTGCGTGAGTGTGTGTGCGTGTGTGCACGCGCACGCGTATGTATGTAAGACTGCAAAAATAAATCAATATACTAAGAAAAATTATTGTAAAAATTATAAATAGGAAAATGTACCTAGCAACTATCTGCTTAGTATGGGTGGATGCTGATATTTCTTTCTTTGTTTATTCTCTATGCGCGTTGTTAAATATGTATGTACATAAAGAAGTATAGACGTGCTTTCCTCAAATAAATTAAAATAAAAGTTTCTTTACACAAAAACTAAAATAATAAGCTTGCATTATTGCCTATATATCCAATATTAATCATAAACAAGTGGTGGAGAATTTTCAGTGTGACCGACTGTATATCAATAAAACAACGCAGAAATGTATCGTAATTGAAATCTGAATAAGTGGCATAGCATTCGTATGTGACGGGACATATCCATTCGCGATCAATATTCATCAGTCGACATTAACAAATGATTTACGCTTGTCCCACTCATTTGCATAGCATCCATGAACCACAGTTAATCCAGCGCTGGGATCGGTTGTTCGTTTCCTTATAAATGATCGGTATTTTTCATTCTATGGCTGTGAGATGCCCGTGTGGAAGGACACCGGATATCAAACAGGATCGAAACTACGAAGGTAGAGAGAGAGACAGAGAGACAGAGAGAGAGAGAGAGAGAGAGAGAGAGAAAGAAAAAGAAGAAAAAAGGGGGTTGTGAAATGTACAGAAGCATTAGGATAAGAGAACCAATGAGAGAGGCAGAGTATACTTCCTCGTTGGTATCGTTATGGATTTATTCCTCGTAGAATCCGGACGTGTGAAGCCGGCGAGCTGGCCAGCAACCAGTCACAATCAGCAATCTCTCAAGCAGTCAAGTCCGTTTACGGCTGTTCCAGATTGCGTCCTTGCCGCGCGGAGTGCAACGGCATGCGTGCCGATACGTAACGGGTGTTCCGATCTCACTGCTCGACATTTGCGCCATTTTTCGCGATCCATGTCTCGTACGATTTCGTTTAAAGATTGATATTTTGGATTTTAATCGCTTTCTTACAAATGGGATCGTAGAAATGTATTATTTTATATTTATTACCTACTATAGTGATAATTCGGTGAATTAATTATTTTCGCTGTGTCGAAGTATTATTGCACTTCAAGCGAGGTTATAAAATAGTTAAATTAATATTTTTAGACGAATGTAAATATATTAGAAAATAAGTTCTATTTGAGCAGCAAAATCGGAAAGAATAAATTAATATTTTATATAGATATTGAAATTAGATAAAGGTTAATTTTAGTTCCAGCAATACCGATTAAACTGAATTTATAAATTGATTTTTGCAATATTTAACTATATAGGATTTTTATATTTTTAACTAACAAACTAATTTGATGGTAAAGTATAAAAGTTAAATTAAATGATTAATTATATTTATAATATATTAATAAATTTTGTAAAAAACTAGAATTGGATACCCTATTATTAAAAAATAATTTACAAAATTAATAATTAATTGTGAATCGTTAAAATTGAAAAATGTGGGGATTTTTAATTTTTAATTTAGGGAAACTAGTACTTTAAATTGATGATCTACGTTAAGATGAACTTAAATTTTGCATTTATGTATTGCTCCTTATTGCAATGAAATATTCAATAAATACGGTATGTAACTGTTTTTGTAAATCTTTTCACAAATGTATTTGCGCGTACAATTTTCGTTTAATTGACGATAAGGTACGATGAAATTAATCGAATACTTTATAACACTGTGTATACGTCACTTGAATTCATGGCTACTTGATGGCTCATTAAATATAGTTTTTATGAAAATGCTTCTTACTGAAAATGCTAATAGTTGAAAACAATTTTTTCTTTGGGAGAAAATTTGAATTTGTTGAATCGTTGCAACGAATACCGAAGATATAGTGAGTTACCAAATTATTATGGATATTTTTAAATTATGTATTGCTTGTTTAAAGTTTGAATAAAAATGGAGTTGAAAATACGCTTAAAAAGAAACATCTTTTTTCATTATAAAAACGTATTAATTATTTAAAATTTTTTTAAATATTTGTCAATATTTCGGTATGTCACCCTTTGCACCTGTAATTAGTAGATTGTGGATTCTTGTGCTTTTTATAATACCTAATAGGTGAAATAATTTTCTATCGAAATTCCATATGGTTTACTGTATTCTCACAAATATTAATTTGTATAAAAATCTTTAATCTAATAATTAATATAATTTAAATATTTTTTCTGCAGTTATCTTTTATTCCTGTGTCACGATACCATGCCGATACAGGTTATTTATCGCTTCTGATGCAATTAGGCGTATAAATAATCCCTATAGGTTTCCCATTGGATTTATATCCAATAAGTTATCAAACCACAACAAAATTCGAATTTCTCTTGTTTTAGCAAAGTAAACTACCAAAATTATTAAAATATGAATGTGATATTATTATTGAAGTTATGATATCTCAATTAAAAACCTAACCAAATCTAATCTAACTACCGAAAACATAAAATATGTAATGTTTCCATCTGGTCATAATAATTTGATCACCAATGCTTGTTAAAGAAAAATTAAATAGTAGTGCAATTGATTTTAAGAGTATATCATTGACCCAAGACATTTTAGAGTTTCACAAGTGAACTATTTGAATAATAACCTGCCAGCTTGGCATAGGATCGTTGAGCACAACATAGTCCTTGCCGATACTTTCTACTGAACAAATATCGTCCTCGATGATCATCTTCCACACCTCCAATCTCAAATATCATACAATGCACACACACGCCTCACTTACGAAACCTGCACGCGAAACCAACATCCAAGCCTTTTGTTCCCTCAGCATCAAGCTGTAACCGCAATGCACTTCAATCAAACCTTTCGATTCGCTGACAAAAAAAATTGAAGAAGAAGAAAAAGAAGAAAAAAAGAGAGAAAAAAGACGGTGGAGACATTCTGACATACTTTTCTCACGAACGGGCAACGGTACACTTTCGCGAAGCCGGATGAAAAGAATCTGAACGATGAAAACAACGCGTTCCGTCCAATTAAAGGGATATCAATGATCTTCTTACGTTTACCGTTACTTCCTTCTTCGGTCCTTACACAGGTAGGCTTCTCCCGACTTTTGTGAAGCGTGAAAGTACGGCTTCAATGAAAAACAATGAGATCGATCCCTATACGCCTTGAAAATCTTTAACAAGCTTCGAAATACTTGAGTAGAGACGCGAACTCACACATCCTGCTGGCACCTGTAACCTACTCGCCATCAAGTTTGGCAGTTGAGAATGATTACGTATGTTAGGAGAACGGGTTATCTTAAGTTTACGATACAATCGATGCATTTCCTATGTTTGAGGATTTAAATATTTGATTTTGTAGCATGTCATTAATCTTATAATTAGGAAGAACGGCAAACGCTGAAATTGAGTTTTAACACATTGTTGATCAGTCTTGAAATTATCATGGAATTTTCAATCCAATAGTTCGATTTGCCCAAGATGCACGCCGAACAGTGACTTTTTGTTGGAGTAGAGACTTTTCCTGAATAACACGAGGATTTTCATCACCCTAAATACGACAATTTTGTGAAATGAGCTTCATCACTAAACAAAATTTTCCCTGAAAATTACAGATCTGTTGTTCGTTGTTCAATAACAACTAGCGAAATTATGACGTTATAAATGGTCCCTTTCTTTTAATTTCTAAGTCAACTGAATTTTGTACACGTGCAAATGCAAATTTTTACGCTAAATTTTCTATACAGAATGTTCAGCGCGCATATTTTATAATTTGCTGTAATTTCAAATTATATTTATAATGCTTTTCAAGCGGTAAATTAATGGCGCCTGAATATTTGGGATTTGATGCAAGAAAAGGTTACAATTAACCCTTACACTAATTTTAATGATGTAATTTACTTCAGTCGTAGCGCGGACTTACAATTTTTACAGATGAACGCGTAATTTTATTTTAATGTATACTTATATGTTGTGTTTTGATCTTTATCTCTCTGGTTTTGAAATTTTATCTTTATTTATATGTTTGCATATAGAATTTTGGAGGGGCTGAGGCACGTGGATTGGTTATTAATGGAATCCTGAAAATAGACCAGGAAGGAGTTATTTTTCTGATTGATTCCTTTTTGGCTGGAATCATGAGGAAGGTGACCACCTACAATCCATCGTGTACCATCAGGTACCGAAGGATATCTCGGGTGATGTCCGGGAAATTCCGCGTGCCTCGACCGTAACAGGTAATAACTTTATGAAGCGTCTTGACCTTACTAAAACATGCAATAAGTAAAATTGAAACTAGAAAAGGCATTAAGCCGAAAATAAAGAACTATACTACTTGGGTTTAAAGACGTCATGGAAGGTAACCGATGGTCGGTGACTTCATAAACTTATTGTATTATGGGTTAGCTTTGAATTTCTATTAAAAATTAATCCTAATTCTATGTTTCTTTTTTTCGCACATAGGGTCGCGTTATAAAGATGTTGTTACAATGTAACACATAGCTATAAGATATGCTCAATTCTTGCAAATAACGTGAAATTGACGTTGTTGGTTCATTTTCAATACTTTCACTTACACTAGCAATACTTTCATTTGCGTGTAGAGATTTTGGTCTTCCAGTTTTAGGTTTATCAATAACATAACCAGTTTCTTCGAATTTTTGCATTAATCTTTGAATTGAAAACTGATTTGATGGATTATTTGTACCAGAAAGATCACGAATTTTGCAATGGGTATTTTTCAAAGGAAACCCACTTTCAGAATAAAATTGAATAATGTAAATACGTTGGCGTAATGTATACCTGTTTATAGTTAAAATTGTACTACTTTCCACTAAAATGAAGCGGCTTATGTCATTTGAAAAGATATAGCGTGTAAGCATTATATCGTACAATGCTAAAATTTAGGCGTCGCATTTGGTTGACCATGTATCATGCGGAATAAAATGTACGTTATAAAAAAGTAGAAAGATACACTGCATCAATATTACTGTAAAAAGTTTTATTTTTTCATTATGCAATAAGGAATAATCATCTTAAAAACATTAATATGAGCAGCCACAAAGCGTAAGTTGAATATTGGACTGGGGAAAATATTCGCGCGGTTTTCAACGTGTAAATAAAAAAGTTCATTTTTAATGGAAGGAAGTATGTTTATTCAATAATGTATTGTCTGTTTTCACTGATAACATTTTCTCATTTTTCGGGCAGCTTTATAATCCCACGTTCATAAAACTTTCTCTTTTTTCTTGAATAAAGCAACATAATATACCGAGAATGTTTCGTTTAAATGTCCAACATTAAAATTATATTATAATTACAAAACAGCCAGGATATTTAAACTTCTTGGTTATAATATATAATTAAACGTTAACTATCAGAAAGGCAATGTACTTTCAAGATTTAACCAAAATTTAGTTGCATTTCAACACGTTTCTAAAAGGTTCCCAAAATTAAACTATCTTATAAAAATAGAAATTTTAAATAATAAATAAATGCTTATCGGCAGATACTTCCTTTAATTTTCAGTCATCAAATTGTACTACGAAGATATCATGTTATATCGGGTTCACGTTGGGTCGGCAACGCTACAAAAATTCGATTATGTCATTGAAGCGAAAAAGTGAAACCATGAAAGAAAGCAAAAGAAAATGAAAGAAAATGGAATATTTGATAAGGATATCAAGATTAAAACGCAGAAACTCAGCACGATGATAATCGCACGTGCTGTCTGTCAAACAGATGGTATCTCGCAAAAAAGTGAGTTTATCTGTGAAAATTTTTATCATCATGATCGACGTGACACTTCAACAAACCCTTCATTTTTTCCCCTTGTTAAAATATCTGATACACACGGTGACTTCTTATTGAAACATCATCCTTCGTAATTAATTACACGTCAGCAATCGTTAACTGGCCCGTGAGTAAATATATCTGTCGAGCAATTTACGTGAGATAAAGATCGCACAGAGGAACGTTCCCGTTTCGACAAGCTTTTTCCACAAATAATCTTTCGATAATTTTCGGCGAACACGATAATTGCGTTCCAATAAAAAGAAAAAAAAACAGAAAGATCGTTTCGTTTGCATAGAAAATTCGTCGGACGACTCAGGTCTAAGAGGAAACGATAACGATCGCGATAGGGTCATTGCACGCTCGTAATTACAGCGATCGCGTCTCATAAATCGAACAGCCATTAATTTCGTATAAACGGTCAATTTAAAGGCGACCTGTAGAGGCGTGGAGAGGGGAAGCGGTAGAAAAAAAGAAAAAAGAAAAGAAAAAGGAAAAGAAAAAGAGGAAAAGGAAACGTAACGAGACGAGGCCGCCGTTTCTTATCTTGCCGTTTGCCGTGAAACATAACGCAAACCTTTGACATTCACTTTCTAACGGAACTAATGTGAGCGCTGATACTGTGAAAAAGCGACGCTTAGAAAATACGCGAGTCGAATCACCGGCAGCGAATCGAAACGGAAAAATTCTCTGGAGAAAAAGAAAACAGAAAAAATATATATAAAAGAAAGAAAGAGACAGAAGTTGTGGATGCGGTCCGTCGGCCGCCATGTTGCGCTTCGGATAAGAAATTCTTCGATAAGTCGTGTAAAGTATTCAACTTCGCCGCTTGTAATTCTTTCACCGATAGTAAACGAGTTTCTGAGTTCGGAAGTTTAGCATGTAACTTAATGCAGGGTTGTTAAAAATTGGCTCGCCGGTGAAAGTTGGGTTTTAGTTGTGTAATTTATCAATCTCGCGAAGGTATTTGCGTGAAATGATGAATTTTGTTAAGATTTCATGTAAAATAATTTTATGATATACTTTTAACGATAGAAAATGATATCTAGGTTCATTAAATAATAATAAAAGTTTCCTATTAAACTTTAAAGCAAATTCCATATTTAATTTTCGAAGAAAAAATTTTAATTGCTTGAATGAACAATAAAAACACTTACTACTTTTTTAACTTTTTTTTTCCTGCTATTAAACGAGAGAAAACAAGAAAGCTACATGATACAATCATTTCCATATAACGAAGAAATATTTCTTTTTTTCTTTTTTTCATTTTTGGGATGATGTTATCGACACATTTTTACATAACGGAATATGTCATGTTACGAGAAATAAAAGGAAAATAGAAGATAGATTTACAAGCAGGCTGTGCACGCGTATCAAGTACATAAAAAGATATTTTCCGTGCATAAACACCGCTCGGTTTTCACGCATGAATGTAAAGTGAATGTGCTCAAGTAGTAAAATACGGCTCACCCGTTAGATTCGCATTCTTACCGAGTACACGAGTCCTAGTTTTCTGACTCTCACCCACAACACCGTTGAGAGCAGATTCCAGAACAGAATATACACTATATCCTGTCTATCCTATTCTATGCTATCCCTATCCATCTGTCTGCGATCGTTCAGAATCGAGGCTGAAACATATGCACATATCACGTGTACTTACGCATGGTGTCTTTCGAAAGTATCCTGAACGATTGCTAGCTTCTTCATGGGCTTCGATACATGAAGCGTAGGTGTTATTAATCTATTTGATTCAATGGGTTGGTTGTGATTTTATCTTTTTCTTTCTTTATTACTTTTTCCTTTTTTGCTTTTCTACTACTTATTAAAGTAGTAAAATAATAAAAAGAAAGTAATAAATAAAGTAACTCTGTAAAATAGTTTGACTCTGAAGAATTCGTATCTTAAGAAAATACTACGACTGTGATTTGAAATTAATTTTAACAATAGGTGAAAAATTAATAAATGTATAAAAAGAATTTTTTTAGTTATGAGTTGGGCTGTATTAATTATTATGGGATTTGATAGCTTCGTTGCTTTAAGTTATTCTATTGGCTCAATGTAAAATTTCGTGCCTATTTGCAACTGACACTTGTTGCATGTGCAAATTTCATAACGACTAAAAAAAGCGATATTCACTTATTATCTTATTAACAGACTTTTATGTTTCCACAGTTTGTACCTTATAAAAAAAGGTTTTGAAGATGAGTAAAGAGAAGATTCATTCGCATTATGTCATACTTTATGAATTTCAGAAATATATAACGATAGGAACTGCTGTAATAATCATTCAGACTGTGCATCAGCTTTTGCTACAGTAAGAAGGTGGTTTGCAAAATTTAGATGTACCGATTTTCAATTAAACGACAAGGCACGCTTTGACTGATTTTCTTTGATAAACGATGACGTATTTAATGTATTGCAAAATAATCCACGAATTTTAATTGAAGAAGTTGCAGAGAAACTTAATTTCCACAGATCAATCAGAAAACGAAATCATACAAAACCACGAAGGTTATATAATTATCTAATAAACAAAATATACATGCCGAATTTACTTGTATTGTAATGTGAAATCGAGCATGAAATTTTGCACTGACCTAATATTGTTTTGCAACATTTATGTAGCGGAAGAGATTATAGAGGAGCTTCAGAAGAAATTTAGAAAGAGATTTTATTCTATTTTCTTGTTAATACAGTTTCCTCTTTTCGGTGTTATCAATCCCTTTTGAAGTATGATATTATATTTTCAAGAAATACACAAAAATCATGCAACCAGTTTCATTTCATCTTTTTCCAGACGTTAACATAGAATAAACTGAATAAATTGATAATGATTTATAAATATGTTTATTTTTTTAACTTCAATGTAACAATCAACTGTTCAACATACTTTGACGAAAACTTCGAATTCTTCAAATAAGACAGTATTTGTGATTTAAAAGTATTCAACCTTCGAGAACTTTCAAAACTCGTTAATCTTTACGTCAATGCTTGACATTGGTAAATATTCTCATCGTTCATAAATCAACCATTTCCAACGATTATCGTATCGGTCATTTCATAAATATATGTCTTTTTCTCTATTATCTGAAAATACGTATTCCTGTGACTTATCGAATCAACCTAAACTCCCCGCCCTGTCAAACAGAAAACACGTCGGCTTGTTTCTCTAAAACTATTCAACTATCGACGTATACAAGATATACTTTTCCTCTACTACTCTGAGCCTGCTCTGGTGAAACCGATTGTTTTATATATAGGCACGTCTCTATTGCTCTGAACGATTTGCAAAGAAACGAAAGAAATGTTTCCCCTTACTTTACTCTTGGTGGAACGAGGCACAATGGTAGCAGACATGTAATCGCTATGTCGAGCATACTGCAGAGGCAGAGGAGAACCACCGTTACTCACTCTTACTTCTGACTGGTGAACGACGAACGGTTCTCGATCGGATCGTCGTAGCACACTTTCGCAAGGCAGGATGCGCACGAGAGACGCCCGCAGGCTCGATTCAATTGAAATTCAATTACAAAACTATTTTCGAGCCCTGGCTGGCCTGAATCTTGGCTTGTGTGTCCTGCGCAGGACCAAGATCCCGCCGCGTTGGCTTCGACGCTCACGAGAAAGGCATAGCTCGAGGAGAAAGTATTCTTATTCCACTCGTAGGATAGTCTGCCGCTGGTCTGTGCCTGACCGACGCTTGTTGCAATTTCTATCATGAAATGGAGATACGGCTGTCGGAGTCAGCTGGGAATTCCGGTTCTCGCGATATGAATTCTTTCAGCTGGTTTTATTCCATAAACGTGTGTCTTTGTTTGCTTTGTTTTGTAGAATTGGTTATCTTTTTTTCTTTTTCTTTTCTTTTAGAGAAAAAGGGTAAATTTAAATGTTTAGAAAATTGGAGGATTGTAGTGGTTGCTGAAATAAACCAGTAGGAGCTTTGAAATTAACATTCATATTGAAATACTACATATATTTTTTATTCAGGATTGGTTACTTTCCGTTTTAGGGGAAAAGAGTAAGTTGAAGTGTCCGAAAATATAGGAATTGTTATGATTAGTGACATAAGCCAATAACAGCTTTGAGATTAATGCTTATTTTAAAATGTTTATATTTCATGTTTAGAAACAGATTTTAAATTACAGCTCTTTGAAAAGCAATCTCAACTTATTTCTTCATTTTGTTCATATGATCGCTTACTTTTTTTTTTAGGGAAAAAGGATAAATTTAGGTGTTTAAGAAATTTGGAAATTGTAATGGTTATTGGAATAAACCAGTAGAAGCGTTTTGATTAATGTTCATTTTGAAATACTAAGGGAGACCGGAGCGTGTTGATACAGTGAAATCAATTTGCACATGGAATTTCAGATCAAATGTTTCAAGGATCATCTAATTCTATTTAAGTCTATTGTAACAAAATAATGACATATATTTGCTTCTTGTAATTTTGTCAAATTCTAAATATGTAAGAGGAGTTAATAAAGAAAAAAAGTATTCGTAACGTTTGCTTAAGTTGAAACAGCAATCACTAATAATCCTTGCTGTTGATATGACTCTAAGCTTGTATATAAAAGAAATACGTGTTCCTCTGTTTCTTTCAAGTAGTGTATTTGTGAAGAAGAAAACCGAACAGTTCTAAAGCGACCTCTTCTCTTCTTTAACGCTTGATTCAAAAGCACACGATTAACCGAATGCAAAGGATCGCCGCGGTCGAGCTTCATTGAATTTCATTCGTCGATCGCATGCAATCTCCGTACATCAATTTTCGATGAAGAACAACGGGATCCGCGGCATTCTAGGTGCGGTGCCCGTTGTATTCACCGGCCGTTTCTATTCGAAACTCGTGCCGCGGCCGGCGATTCTACACGTTTTTACACCCGAGACAGCTTTCTTGCAAGATGAATGCTCGAGTACTCCCTCAATTCCCCATTCCGTGCTAGGAATAAAATGGATCTCCATTGGTATATTAAACTCTAAATGAGAGAAGAATCGTCGACATTCATGTGTGAGTTGTTTCACGAAAATCAACGATAAGAATAACACGATTTTGAATAAATATCGTACGTGAGAATAATATTAAAAAAACGTTAACTGTTGTTAGCCACGAAAACATGTGAGTTTCGTGTCTTCCACTTGGTAAAAATAAATAAAGACGTTTTTCAATGAAATATTTAATTATTTTCTGCTACATTTGTGTCAAGGATGATTCATTAGATTAATATGATCTTAGAAAAATGATGGAACAAGTGAATTTTATATTCTCGTATAATGGTAGCAGAGAAAATTGTGATGTAAAATAGATGTAAATATTCTTTAAGTAAGGAAATGGTAAAAGTAGTATTTATGAGAATTTAATTTTAGCATCTTTTCATATATAGGTGAGTACCGCACAAAAATCGTATGAGAACTTAGTAATTTAATATTTAATAATTTAGATTCTATCATTTTATTACTGTTAAGGACAAAGGATTGTCTATACAGTCGCTAAAATGGCACTAATTAACAGTCAGATGCCTATGATCAACCATAAGCATATAAATTCTATTCTGTTGTAAAGGGTTACATATCTATGTACATGCGATTCCCGGTATTCACCACGTATAACATTTACATATTATGTCTTTTCAAATGACATAAACTGTTTTGTTTTAGTAGAAGGCAGTACAATTTTAACCATGGACAGGTATACACTGCAGCAACTCATTTACATTATTCAAACTTATTATTAGACTGCGGATTCTTAGTCATTTGTAAGAAATTAAAAAATGTAAAATTGCACAGAATGCACGTAACATGAAAAAAAAAGGAAATATCCAAATCGTAGTGTTTTTTATAATATAGGGTCTTCTAATAAGAGCGATAGAACTTTGAATTAAAATGAAACGAAAAGTGCGAAATATAATCTAGTACGGTTTACTTTATTTTAAAGTACATTCGATGGCATTATACACAAAATAGAATATCATATAAATAATTACCACCATTGTGTTTGGTGGAGTGAATGCGACCAACCCAATTTTCGATGGCTCTAGCACATAAATCAGGGCGTATCTCATCGATAACACGAATAATGTTTATTTTAAGATCATCAACAGTTTCTGAATTGTTAGAATAAACAAGAGACTTGACATGGCCCCACAAGGAATATCTAATGGCGTTAAGTCTCAAAATCTGGGTGACGAGTTGACAGCCGCATTTCTCGATATAATCCTATCGTTGAACTTTGACCTCAATAAAGCGATAATTGCAATAAAAGCGTGGCATGTGTCACCATCTTGTTGAAACCACATTTCAGGCAAATTAAATCCATCCAATTCACGTGAAAAAAAAATGAAATCATCGAACTGTAACATTCATCAATAACAGTTACGGCCATAAATACCTCTTTCATTTTTAAAAAAAGTAAGCACGAATGACTTCACCAATAGCAAAACCACACCAACCGTAACTTTTTTTGGGGTACAATGATCACTTGGCTACTGATTGAGGATTAGCATCTTCCAAAATTCAGTAATTGTGTTTATTGGCAAAGCCATCCATCTAAAAGTGAGCTTCATCAATGAAGATAGTTTTTGTGGCGAAATCAAGGTCAACTTTAATAATAAATTTTAATAATTTCAACGCATTAAGCAATTAAGTGAAATTTATTCAAGATAATATGCCAAGCACTACTGTGTACAAATATCACACGACTCTGATAACTGAACAACAAACATGGCGGCTATGACAATTCAAAGATCTATCGCTCTTATTGGAAAACCCAATACTTGGTAAGTAACATTATTTTTTATCGAAGTTCTATCTTTTTTACTATATTTTCAAAAATATGAATTTGCATAAAAATATGCAGTTTACTTATTATGAATATGCGTCATTGTTTTCAAGCAAAATTTTGTTTAGTGATAAAGCTCATTTCACTATGCATGAATTCGTTAACAAACAAAGTTGTCGTATCTGGAATGATAAAAATCCTCGTGCTATTCATGAAAACTCTCAATACTCACATAAGGTCACTGTTTGGTGTACATTTTGGGCTAATGGAATCATTGGACTTAAAAAATGAATTAAACCATATTAATATGTCTCGTGTCTATTTCCAGCAAGACGGTGCTATGTGTTACACAACTCGAGGAAATATTCAGTTTTTGCTATTGAAATTTCGTTAACATATATATTCATAAAATGCAGATTTTAATTGGTCATTTAATTAATCATGCGATTTAACACTCTTAAATTTTTCTTATGGTATTTTTTGAATATTTTAATGACTTTTATATAATGATAGAACTTCAACTACTGAAGCTAATGCTATCCGATTTTGAAGACAAACGATTGATAGTTTGTGAGATATTTAAAATAAAATTTGCTCTACTTTCATCTTCCGAAATGTAGCTAATCTGTAACCTTTTATAGGACAGTGTGCGTCTTAGATATTTATTCATAAAGTGCAAGACAATTTTACTTCTCTTTTAATAACCAGGTTTCTGAAGTAGAGAATAGCAAACTTTTAGAAGCGACAGTTTAATAATTGAAATCGCGTAATAGGTCTTGGTATAAAGTGTGACTGAAAATAGGTTCTTTGGTTAGATAAGAAAGTAATGTTCATTTTAAAAGTTCATTTATGTTTGGAAAATAAAAATTCTCGTGAGCAATAAATAAGTAAAATCACGACACACATAGATACAGTACGATGTTTCCCCCTTTATTTTTTCTGAATATAATCTTTATATGCGTGTATCGCACTATTTTTTTTTTATTTCATATAATATTTATGTTAATGTACATTGCAAAACCTTTTATTGATGTATAAACGTGCAAAGTAACTTTTAAGACCAAAGTGTTCTTAATTTTTCTTTCTAGCATGGTTTTCTACATACAAGTTATCGATTTGAAAATTAAATTTCTCAAATGTGAAGTCGTTTTGTTCCCTTCGTGAATTAAAAGTAAATACGTATATACTACAAACAGAAGTCAGTTTGAAGAACATTCTTATAACAATAAATCTACTTCCTTCTAATTGACTATCCGGCTGTAACAAAATCCACGAAATTATTAAAAAACTGTATTATTCCTTTGTTAAATGTGAGAATGACGAAGAATCGAAATTTCATTTCAGTCAACAAAACTGCTAATTGATACCTCTTTATACAATCATAAAAACAAACCTCACATTTACCCGAAACGATGATTAACATAGAGAAATAACAACGAAGGAAAAAAAACATTAAAAACGATCAACACAAAAATAGTAAAAACAATTTGCGTCGAAAGAAACACACACATAAAAAAAGAGATACAAGAACGAGACAATCATTTGAAAGATAAATAATTGTTGATTCGAACAAAGTGTTTCATCGTAACGCGTAGATCGTTAAAAAATTAATTGGTCATTTCCAACAGCGACACTTCGCCTTCGTTTTTTTGTTTTCTTAATATCGACTTTCAAAGATACAGGATCCTCCAGCCGAAACAATTCACCTAAATATTTCCTTCACTTTTATGGTATAAAAAATATTTGTGACACAGCCTTAATGGTTTGGAACGAGGAATAATATGGGAAAAAAATTCTTTTGTTAGGTAAAAGCTATTTTCATTGATTTTTGAGAAGCTATTGGAAGCTTCACTTTTGCGACTCTTCTGATAGAGGATTCGAAAACTTGAGTTTTCTTGAAACACGCTGCGTTAGTCACCACGCGTTTGTCTTTACCTTAGGAAGGTTTGGTAGCAGGTCACGATTTATGGCAGTAGTGTATTCGAGAGGCGCTATATATGTAACTGTCAGCCTCTCACATATCGTAAACTAATTTCGGCAATTAAGATTTTTAACTTGCTGTAATTGTGAAATGTCGAAGATGAAAGCCTCGACAGTTGTGAGCATATTTTTACTAAACAGTGCCATAATAAACTGTGCTCCGCTACAGATATTATGTCACAAGTATTTTTTATTTCATAAAAATCGAAGGAAATATTGGGTTGAAAGAAAGTCCGTAGCGTTGTTTTTTTTTTGTTTTTTTTAAGTGAAATTCAAAGATATTAATATTCAGATATTTGTATACAGATTTACTTAATATAGTATGCGTCATTTTATTCCACTACTTTTCGCCATATTTGAGGCAGCTTCGCGATCCTGATCATCCTCTCAGAACTTCGCATTTTTCTTTTAATTGTTTGGTGTTGCACGTGTACTGTAAAACGCTACAAACTTTTGTTCCAATCTAATATTTAGATAGCTTACCTCGGCTAGGACACCCTATATACAGTTTATCGTTACTTTTGTTTATTCAATCGCGCATAAATAGAATTGATATTTCGGCACGCCCTTTTCTTTTTAATAGAAAATGGACAAAACCACCTCTTCGTTTCATCTATCTGATACATCTGCAGAAACGTTACGTTCCAAGAATTTGACAGTCCATGATTGTTGCGGTACGAAATGTTACAATAATTCTCACGTCGCACTTTCCGGAAACAAAACAAATTAATGTCCGGAGAATTTCGTTAAAGTTGATTGTGTTCTAAGTGTTTAAAGCGTACGATTGAGTTCTGTGTGTCGTGTATGTGTTCCTGTTCTGTCTTACCTTTACATCACATTTTTGGTGTTGTGATTGGTTATTTAATATTTTCTATAAGTGGGTGTGTGTTGTTTGTTCAGTGGTTTCAAGAAACTGGAAAATCTACGTGTCAGACTTTTGGCTGTTTGTTCGCTATTTAATGTTTTTATGACAGCTGAGTGGTCGCAGGCCAGGTCGGTGCGAACGCTTAACAATGATATCTTCAATGATAAATTTTTATCGATCAATGTGCTCGCTCGACCTGTCGACATTTATTACTGCTATCTGATACCGGTTCGCGAGCACGCAGATCGCAATGCGAACCAGTATCGAGAGATGAAAGAAAGGAACGGAAGGCTATGTTAACGTGTCGGGAGCGACAATAATAAAGTTCTGCGACTGGATTTATATAGGTAGGGCATTAGTGGCCTGTAATTTATCGGAGTGAAATACTTGAATTGTTCGAATAACCTTTGATACTCGTGCCGATCGAAATGTTCCAATTGCTTACTAGTTATAATATTATTTACATCGATACAACTTTAGTTGGAAGTTCGTTAAAAATTATTATTCAGAGTGTTTCATAATATGTTAGCGTGGGTCCCCTGAAGTGGATCTTCAAGAGTGGACAGGGAATACAGAAAACAATGAAAGAAGTTCGTATAAATAGGACACTATTTGACTTTGTTTCAAAATTGTAGTCAATCAAAATGTTATTTCGGCAAAATCCTACATGTTAACTCATACAAGATTGTACAGGATCATACGTCAACCGATCGTTGAATATTTGCTGCAATGAATACAACAAACCCAATTGTTGATTACTCTGGTACGTAAATCAGGTATGAATCAGGAACACGAACGAGATATTTGCTTTGAGATCATTAATAGTTTATTTGTTCAAATAAACGGGAGTATTAGAACCACTTGTTTAGGCTTTTGCTATAGTTGTCATAGGATAGTACTGTTTTTGGGGAAGTCAATTTTCCATGGATTGTAAATTTTCTAAAAGACTTGAGATTGACTGAAAAACGACACCAACATAAAAGTTTAGTCAGATCATCCTCAACAGCAATTGACTTATCGCTAATCTGCATTGAAAAGGAAGATCTAGAATTTATAGGCCAATTTCTTAAATAAAGAACTTTTGTGGACCATCTTGTAGATCACATTTACTGCACCAAAGACGTAATCTATAGGCGTTACGCAATCAGGAAACCGTCCCAATTCCTAATTGGACAATTCTAGATCCCACTTTTCACATTTTCCTCCAAGAAGTGATTTGAAGGGAAAAGCACCTAAAGGATGAAGGAGATTTGACTCTAACCTCGGAGACCGTTTAGATAGGATAAGAGAGAATTGGTTAGGACATTGACAACATCATATTCGAAATTTACGTAGAATTATTGCGAACTTCTTTGGACGTTTCATTCTAGTACATCCAATTTCGAAGTATATTTTCCTTATCTGTTAAAAATGGATTAGAAAATTTCTCATTTCGTAATGTATTCGAACAATCGAATTTTCAGATATATTTATTATCAAACGTATTCACACCATCACGTTCAACCACCACCTAATATACAGTACTGTGCAAAAGTCTTGGGCCATCGTGCGATATGTTTTATACTTGAATAAAACTCTGTCAATTGTGTAAATATGATGCTTGTTATTATCTTATGTGTATATTCTAATAGTTTGCTATGCCAAACGTACTACATACGTGGAAAACCCGTGGTTTCCGGTGTCTATTGGAAAATATAGTAAGTAAAAGCAATCTTTGTTCTATATGACACGCAGTTGGAGTTGTTTCTTCAACTAACTACTAAGATAAAAATACTGACTGCAAAGATTTTTATTACTGATATATCATTTCTGTTTCAAATTTCGACTTACAAGCATCTATTTACGATTTCTAATACAAGCAATTATTGACGTTCAGTAGCTTACGTGTAGTGTATGTGTATGTGTGTGTGACATCATTATTCATAAAGTTTATAAGGTATTGGATTATAACAAGTGCAATGGCAAAATTATCAACAGTAGGCACGCATCGCATCATTGTTTATTACCAGGAATAACTTATTGTTAGTCAAACAAAAATTGTCAAAAAATCTAAATTTTCAAGAACGGTAATTCAGAACATCATAAAAAATTGTGTGAAAGTGGATCTGTTCTTTAATAGCAAAAATGAAAATTTGTTATATAATGTAGGTGGTCTAAGACTTTTTCACAGTACTGTACTCCCCAATTCAGTCATACATATACGAGGGGGTACCCAAAAGAAACCGAACTAATTTTTTGGTGGGCAGAGCTTTTGTAGTACCGCGTTTTGCTGCTAAGAGCACATAGAGCTAACATTCCTGAGTCGGTAAGCCGAGTACAATCGCTGAAGAAGGTAAGGACTAGTTTCGACAGAGTTTATAGCGGCAACTGTTTTGTGTGATCGTCGTTTTTGCAATGACTGATTTTCGTAAATAGCGTGCGGTGGTGAAATTCTGCTTTTTGCTCGGTAAAAGTGGAACAGAAACTCTTGAAATGTTAAAAACGGCGTACAAGGACGATACTATGGGGAAAACTCAAGTGTTTGAGTGGTTTTCCCGTTTCAAAAATGGTGAAATGTCAATTGATGACAAACCTCGTTCTGGTCGTCCCTCCATAGACCAAACACATGAAAATGTTGAAAAAATTCGTGAAATCATCGAGGAAGATCGACGACGGACCATTGAAGAAATTGTGGAGCTGTCGGGAGTGACTTGGAATTCAGTTCTGCGAATTTTGACAGAAGATTCGGAATGAAAAGGGTGGCTGCCAAATTCGTGCCACGACTGCTGAATGCTGAACAAAAACAAGGTCGCGTGGAAGCATGCTGTGCTTTGAAAGAAGAGTCCCAAAATGATCAAAATTTTCTTTCAAAAATCATCACAGGTGACGAAACCTGGTGCTATGCTTACGATCCTGAATCAAAGCAACAATCAAGCCAGTGGAAGACTTCAAGTTCAATGGACAATCAGCCACTGCAAAAACGACGATCACACAAAACAATTGCCGCTATAAACTCTGTCGAAACTAGTCCTTACCTTTTTCAGCGATGGTACTCGGCTTACCGACTCAGGAATGTTAGTTCTATGTGCTCTTAGCAGCAAAACGCGGTACTACAAAAGCTCTGCCCACCAAAAAATTAGTTCGGTTTCTTTTAGGTACCCCCTCATATAGTCAACCATTATTATTCAGACACCCTTTAAAATAGAGTAACTTTTTTAAAATTGGATCAAATGACATAAGTCTTTTAGGAATTAGAAGGATTAGTTTACTAGACGATGTGTCAAAAAATTTTTGAAAATATTACAATGGATTAGAATTGCGAAGAGAATAATGAAGGTCGCTCTTCACAATTTTTTTTAATCTAATCTTATAATGAAAATTTGGAAAATACGTTTTGTAGATCTATATTAATTATATAGATGCTGAAAATTTTATTGAAATCGATTAACGTTGCTAGAAGCTGCAAAAAGTTAAAAATGGCGAAAATTAAAGTCTTTCGCGACTTTCGGCCTACAACTGCAACAAATCTAAAGATACTCACATCTTTCAATGTCTGTCACTTGTTTCTACATCCACCGATTTCGATGAAATTTGCATCAAGTATACAACTGACATGAATTTACAAAACATAGTCTTCAAATTTTCATTACAAGCTCAGATAAAAAAAAGTTGTAAAGAACGACTTTTGTTAATTTTGTTGTAATTCCGATCAATTGCAATTTTTTCGAATTTTTTCGTACACGTCATCTAATAAATCAATCTTTCTAACTCCTTACGTTGCTTCGTCCAATTGTATAAAAGTTATTCTGTTTCAAAGGGTGTCGGAATGTTACTAAGAATGACTGTACCTGTTCCCTCTCACTCCGCGAGCAGCCAGAATTTCTTTTTCTACTGTGAGCCGTAATCGCATAGGTGTTATGGACACCTGATTAACATAAAAAGGACGCGGGGACAAGGAGTAGCGTGTATATATGCAATTGGCTGTAGCCCAGGCACGCGTCTAGATTATGCAGCACGGTCTCCAGACTGTTGTTAAATAAACGAAAGGAGAAGAAAGGTGGAAAGATGAAGAAACGAAAAGAAGAAAAAGAAAAAAAAAGGAAAAGAAAAAAGAAACACGAGATTCGAGCTTAGCGGTCGCGTTAGGTCGCGATTGAAAGTTGCCGCCAATTTTTTCCTCTCCGTTAATTATATAATATATTCGCCGCCAAGGTCTTTTTACACCGTTGCATTCCACGCGAGCAACGAGGTTATTCTGACGTGTACTTACACTTTTACGTACCTGTATGACCAACAGATTTTCTAACTTTTCCGAACGGTAGCCAGCGAGGAACATGTTACCATGATCTGAAAGAACGATCGAAGACACCTGTTCGACACGCCAACAGATCGTGGTGGTCCGCGCGGGGTGAGATCGCGGCGATTCAACACCGATTCGAGCTAGCTACCGTCGAAGGATAAGGAACTCGTCCTGCACGGGACCTTTCACTTGCCACGCAGATTACATCCAGCTGAACAGGTTCATAAAGAGATTTATCGACCTCTCGATTTATAAAGTCCCCGATATTTGCCACCTGTTCGCTGCCAGATTGTTACAAGTTGAAAAGGCGGTTAGTGGAACTTGCCTTGATGTAATCACCGTGATGTGTTTAAATGCTTACTTGTTGGTTGGTCCGTTTGTGACAAGAGGTTAAGGGTGGTTAAAGAAAGAGGAAGGATGAAAGTATCGTTATACACTATCGCTCGTGGAAGTATGTACACTTGAAAAGTAAACGAAAAGATGAGCACTGAAATTGCGTATCAATATTTCCAAAATTACACAAAATATAAACAAAGCGAAACGGAGAAAACTTAAAAACAAAGAAATAGATTGCTCATGGTATCTCGGTCGTATGTGAATTTTTATCCAGAAAATAAACACTAACATTTACCCGTTCATTTATTCACCTGATTTGGTTCTCTGTGACAAGAGTGAAGATAATTCCCAAAGCACATCTCCAAAAATCCATTCGTTTATTAATATGATCATGCATAGCGTTGCTGCCAAAGAAACATATTTTGAATAAAATGTACGATTTTTACAAATACTCTTACAATAATCTTGACGATACAAAAACTAATAATTTTATTTATAATTACTTTTTCATTATATAAACACAAAATTAACGAATTATGCATAAATTATTAAATAGTTAAAGAATATTTAAACAAAAACAAATTAAGAACATTCAAAACTAAATTTTCTTTTTATCGAAAAAAAGTCACATAAAAAAGAAAAATATCAAATAAATACACAATAAAAACAAGAACAACTTCCAACTAATAACAAAGATGTCAACTATTTTCTTTCGATTTAATTCAAGCATAAGATGAGCAGAAAAAAATTTTAAAAAGATATATTATTTTGCAGTACTGACATCTTGGCGTTGTGTTTGGATAACTCTATAATAATTATATTAATATGTTATAATATTATTAATATATTACAATTATAATATTAATATATTTATTAATAATGAATAGTTTCAAGATCAAACTTTTTGGCTTTCGTTTCTCTGGTGTATCATGTTTCTACTGATTTAAGTAATGTTTAAAAAAGGTAAAAAATCATTGATTTATAGTATGTTCCTGTTCGATCAGGTACTAAGAAGGTGTTTAGTAGAACTTTTTACGGTGTAATATTGACATTTCTTCTCGATTATTGCTATTAAACACCTTTTGTTAAAAGGAAAAGTGTTATTGAAGCACTCAATGTTAGTAAGCAATTTGAAGTATGAAAGACTGTACTTAGAGAAAAAGTATGCATATAGGCGTCAGATCTAGACAGTTTTATGAAGACATTTATTGAGTTCTTGATTTATGTAGTTACTGATAGGCCATCTGTTTACCAATGATTGTACACCAAGCAGGCAGCCCGTGAAACTTACTTTGCTATAACGACTGTTGAGTCCATTTCATTTTCCTTCTTTTGCTTTTTCTTGAAGAAAAAATATATGGTGAAAAAGAAGAAATAAATTATTTACACATTACCTTAGAATCTCCTGATAACTAGCGTAAAACTGAACTGACATCAAAGCAAATCTTTCAAAGAACCACAAACACCCTCATTTATAATATTGCAATCCTAAATATAGTTTATGTATATTGAAACTATGTTTCCAAGGACCTTCAGACATACCAACAATATAAAATGCCAAAGAAGTCCGAATAGCTGTAAGATTTAGTCGAGAAAAAAGCTCGAAGTGCAAAGTGCAAAGTGTTAAAATTGATAAAACGAATATAAGAAAACTAGAAAAAAAAACAGGTAGAAGAAAAGAAATAAAAGAAAACAATGAAATATGCTTTCCTTTTAACACCATCAACGATAAATGTACGTCTGTTCTTAATAAGACTTATTTCTTAGAAACTGGAAATTCAACTTTATCACTTTGTTTAAAAAGAAAAAAAGTTTTGTTTCATATTTAAGTGTAACTGTAAAATAAATTTGGAAAAATTTAAATATTTTAAGAAATTAAGAAATAATTTCAAGAAAAATTTGTTTAATTTTCAAAAATTTCAATACACACTCTAACATAAAAAATTAAGACTTGCACATTCATATCTGTGGTATAAAGGGAATAGTATAAACCCTCGCGCAAGCATCTCCAGTCAGAGAAAAATTCAATGTTTAAAATTTCGTCTTGATTTCGATCTACGTATTCTGTATTCTCATAATAATACAATAAATTTATTCGAGTATTCAACATTCTATCTCTTAGGAGTTCACCACAGTACATCTTGATCTTCTGTGAAATTCCTAAATAAAAACGAAACGAATGAAAAAAAGAAAAAGATTCGCGAAAAACAATTCGGTGCAGATTCGAAACGTTCAACGGTAAGAGACCGTAAATTATCCACGAATCGGGGAGAGATTTATGCCTCTCGATTCTGGGCCCGTTGAACGTGTCCTGTTAAAGCGCAAAAGAGTGTGTCGATGGCGGTAACCAACCGACAGAGATTATATCCACGACGACAGGGCACAACAGAAGATTTATAGGCAGTCTCTTATCCAATAGGATATTGGGTGCTTGGAAAAACGATCTGTTCGATGTGTTCCACGTCCAACGAGGTGTGGATTATTTCCACGCGGACAGGTTGCAACGAGATTTATACAGCAATGCTCTTACCCTGCGCTGAATAAAATCCTATCGAACGCGTCCCTCAAAGATTCTCGAGTTAAATCGCGTACAAAATAATTCATCGGAACGAAGGTGAGATCGTGGCGGGATTAAGCAAAAGCACGTTGTCCCCGGTTACAATTAAGTGGATCAATTTTGATAGGATTTATGGGTAAAATGGCAAACATGTTTCTTTTCGAATGTCAAATATGTTTGTCGCGTTAAAGAGGTGTACTCCGGTGAAATTTGTACTGCGGCCACCACATCTGGTTCACCATCGAACGCAACAGCAGTTAGAAAGTTGTCTGGAAGGGTTTAATTACTAAATCCTGCGTGCTAAATCAATCGCAAAGATGATTTATCGAACGATTTTCTTCAGGTTACGTCACCAGGACGGCCAGTTTTTCCAGACGGTGAACTATTGCGATAGAGATAAGGGTGCGATAAGAATCATTTTTATGTAAATTAGAAAGTATCATTTTAATGTAAATAAAAAACCCACGACCGTTGCCGCTGAGGCCCTTATACCTACAAATTATTTAAACTACCACCACTACGGCTAACAATTCCCTTCCAAATATTTAATCACTCCCATCACATAATACATCAACCAATTACAACACAATATAGTTTATGAAAGAGCATATGCAGTCAAACACGAAAGTAACGAGAGCAACAGATCACAGTAACAGTAACAGTAAAAAACGAGTATCGGAATAATACATAAAAATTGCAAAAGACCAATACGTCGAGAAACAAGTAATACATGAAGAACACGCATAAAACACGTAATATCACAACGAACTAGGTTAAAGGATTTAATTGTCCAATAACCAGCGTCTCCGAAATCGGCACAAGCAAGTGAACACGGGTCTTACAACCCCGTGATATTCGTAAACCTCGAGAGAGACGTAATAAGTAGAAACAGTTCAAATTCTATTATTTCCTATATTCTTTTTTATAGTTAAGTATTTGCCTTCCCAAAATTATTCCGAAATGATTACGAAACCAGGGATCCGTGTGTGCCTTACCCGCATCCTTATTTTACCACTAAGAAATTCAAAAATTATTAAAATTATTTAAACCGCAAACTGTTCGTCGTTACCGACATTATAAGACCGCTCACTACTCGGGCGTGCTCACACGTAGCAATATCTAATCTTGTATATTCATAGAATAGATCGATTTCAAGTATGTTGCTTCCTTTTCCTACATCAAAAAGAAACTTGTAATAAATATATATGTACGAGGAACAATCAAATATAAACGAGCCTTCTTTTAAAAACGAATACATTTTGTAGATATTATTTACGTGTGTACAAATTATTTTTCTATGTAGTCTCCTCCTTTTATGATGCATTTGTCCCAACGTTTGGGTAGTTTCTTCATTTCGTTTTCCTAGAATGAAGCTGGGCGTGTAACCAACCAGTCGCGAACGAACGTTTCTACCTGATCGTTGTCCTCAAATCGCTCGCCCCCCAAGTGCTTCTTTGAGGGATCCGAACAGGTGGAAGTCGCATGGCGATAAGTCTGGGCTGTAAGGTGGATGATCAAGCGTTGTCCATTTCATTTTCACCAGCTTCTGCTATGTGCGGTCTGGCGTTGTCGTGGAGGAGCAACACCTCGCGGATGGGACAATCTCGCCTTTTGCGTCGATACTGAAGCCTAACTGGATCCAAGAGATTGCAGTAGTAAGTTGCGTTGATGGTTCGATGATCGCGTAAAAAATTAGTAGTAGGATCCCTCTCCAGTCCCAAAAAACCGTGGCCAACACTTTCCCCGCCGACAATCGAGTTTTGGCTTTCACAGGATTTCCTTCGCCTTTCCTCCTCTACTCCATACTTGCACGCTTTGATTCTGGGGTATAATGATGCACTCATGTCTCGTCACAGGTGACGATTTTATGCAAAAATGTTTCCCCTCCTTCTTCAAAACGAGTTTGAAGTAATTGAGAAATGCGAACTCGTACAGTTTTTTGATCATCATTCAATAGATTTGGAACCTAACGAGCTGAGATTTTTCTGAATCCTAACTGCTTTCTAATGACAGATTGGACACTTCCATAGCTAACATCAAGTTCTCCCGAAATTTCGAGCACCGTGAAGCGTCGATCACTTTCGATAAGCTCACGAACACGTGCAATATTTTCATCAGTGGTATTGGTGCAAGAACGACGTGGATGCGCTTGATTTGCAACGCGTTCACGACCTTGCTTGAACTCGTTGCATCAAACCTTCACTCTTAACCATGAAAGGGTATCTATCCCAAACTGGATCTGTAGTCTGCGGCAAATTTCGGCTGGTTTCACGTCTTCATGAGACAGGAACTTTATAATTATACGACGGGCACAGTTTTCTCACTCATCGTTAGAGTTACTGAACGAAGCACGGAATAAGCCGACTACTCTTGTTTTCTTACTGTAGGAATGCCTACCTAACGACTTCAACTGTTTAATCACACACAAATGTTTCCCGACACACAGCGAACAAAGGCTCGTTTATATTTGATTGCCCCACGTACTATATATATCCTTTCCTTCTCTCTTTCGTTTTTCTTCTATTAACGTCGACATCCAGAATTTCAGAAACAGTCTTTCAGAAATATTTGTTCTTTAATAGTGACAGCGAATTTTATGCAAACGTGCATGTTTCTCTTTTGTTATTTTATTACCAATTATTAAGAATCAGAAGTGACATTTGTTGAGAGGGTGCAAAAATAAGCAGCGCAAATGATGAGGAATTTCCTTTCAATAATCTTGTAAAAATTGTGTGTAGCAATGAGAATTTCCATGCTGTGACATTTAAATTCATAAGTGCACTGTGTCTTAAACAGCACATCAATCAACGGCCTGATGTGTGAACCGTTAAAAATTGTTTTTACTACTAGTGTTAGAACTGGTATTTCTTATTAAACGAAACGAATATTTCACGTCACCTTCTGGATTATGTAATAGAAGAACATCACACAGAGCATGTAGTTAACTTGATTAAAAGCTAAATTTAGATTATCTAGCATCACCGTGGATGTTAGACATTACAGATTGTTTGACTAAATGTATCTATCTATCAGATCATATCTGTTTAATTTAAATTTACAAAATATTTCCTATCGCATTTGTACTATTCTTACATTCGTCAGTCATTCAAAAGTTATGATACATTATTATACGTTCAGAATAAAATAAACTGCGTATTTCATTGTAATTAACTCTGCTTTAAAGTATTAATTGTGCAAATATTTTGGAATTGACGTGATGCAAATGATTGAATGTACTTATGTATCCAAGAAGCAAATATAATTTAGTCAACATTTATAAACTATGAATACAAAAAATGAGCGACTCGTATCATTCAAAAGGTGTCATAAGCTCGAACTTTGAAGGCTATCTATCTTTGTCCCTTTACGGGGTTCATTAAAAAAAAATCCTTAGATCAGTTGGGAAAAGTCCAAGAAAATAGAAATATTGCCATAACGACATTTTTGCCCTTGAAGACGAAAAATTCTAAGAAGTTTGGAAAACCTATCTAGACTCTTTGCCTCGAAGGCCAAGAATTACCAGGCCTATGTATGTATGTAAGTCCGCCGTAGCGATCGCCGCAACGTGTAAGATATTTTTCCATAATGTGTGTAGGATGTGTGACGCGGATGATGGTGTCAGTGTGGGAGCATTCAGCTGCATAGCTCCACCTGTACTCACGCACTCTACTGTTACCTGCCAAATTAATCTTGGGCAACTATTTCGAACGAATAATAGAGCACAATGTGCGAATGCTCTACCGTCGAATAGCTGTCTAATGGACTCGATTTTCTTAACAGCTCGATCGCTCACTACTAGAAACTGTAACACGCTGATAGGTTACCCCCGAAAGTTGGTAATTACCAATCAACATGTTTGACAGATATCGCATCACCCTTCCAACGCGCTCTTAACGCACTTGTCCTGAAAAAAGGGGGCGATTCCTGCTCGGATGCGCGACGTGCCGATGAATTTAGTAACGGCGCGATATTTCCATTCGGTCTTATTCTAACGGTTTTTGCAACGGTCGAAACGTTGAATAGACTCGATCCTAAGAAAATTTTCGGTTTTATGACACGTCCTCAGCTATTGAAAATAGAAAATTAATTTACGTATGTTAAACAGACGAATTTCTCCCGGCGAAAAATATGCGAAAAGATTGAACAATGGCTAATATGTTTTCTAAAATAACCTTTCTTCGAGATCGTGTCATAAACCTCACCGTTCAAAAAGGAACCGAATAGATTGTTCCGTTACGGATGATTACATGCGAGTAATATTCATAAAATTACAGATATTATGCTCGTTATTTTATAAGTGCAAAAAGCAGCACGTACAAAGTAGTTGTAAAATACTAATTTGCGAATAAGTACATATTGTTGCATCTTGATTACAATTGGAATTGAAATATGGTGAAATTAAAGGAAAATGTCTATTTTACGTTTTCGTTACATTTACTTATAAAATTGGATAAAAGAGAAAGAAACCTAAGTAATAAACGTAAAAATCTGAATATATTACTTATATTATATTGTTATACTCTAAAAGAAAACACATTTCTTCGAACATTTGTCATATTTTTATGATTTTCGTTCGAAATGTATTTCGATATTCACCGTGATTATCGGATCACACTTCGTACTTTGCCTCTTACAATATATTTATTTGTTCTCTCTTCGAAATTATTTGTATTTCATTTTCTTGTCGCACAGGGAGTGTTTACCCACTGGCAAGAATAATAATCATAATTATTATGATTTTCAATTTATATTTTTACAAGTACTATTGCTGTAATGACACAGTACCTGTTAGTGCTACGACGTGTCCTTTTACGTTGTAAAAATAGAGGAAGCTAACACTTATTCTAACGACAGAAATTGTTTACACATTATCAGATCGTGTTAACGCCATGATTTACAAAATGAACGCTGCAAAGGAGGTTATTATTGAGATTGAGATTTGATTTCATTATTAGCATATTTTCGAGGATTAAAGATCCCGGCGAGAGAATATTAGGTTTACTACTTTCATAAAAAAATACGTTTAAATAACCCTTTTGAATTATATTTAAAAATCGTTTTTTTCAATAATTAGTACGTAATATATATATATATATGTACGTATGGTAATACGAAATTAAATTATCAACGGTTCTGCATAAAATTACAATTGATCTTCATTAGTTTATTCCTATTCCATAGACCTTTTTTGCACTCTCATTCCGATTATTCACCATTTAATAGGATAATTTGGAGGGTTGTATAATATTAGATCAATTTTACTCGTGAATTCGTCCATTTATCTTTCGACGTTCGAATGAATGATTTGGCAATTTAAACGATTTAGTTTATCCTTTCAATAACATTATGTTGATATAATCAACAATTTAAATATCATGACAAAGCGGTGGAGGAAACTGTTTCAGTAAAATACATCGCTACATTATAGAATAAAAGAAAAAAAAACACTATACTTGAAATGAATCATAAACAATCAAAATTTCATTCGCAAATTCTCAATTTTTATACAAAATGAAACACACTGTCTGATAACCACTTGTTTCATTTTCACATGATTGTTTTTATTATTTTTAGTGTCGAGCAAACAGTGAACAAGTCACGCAATTTATGAAGATAAGTTTTGTTAAATAAAGTGGACCCGTTCCTTGTACTTCTTGTAGTATACTTTTCTTATACTAGTCACGGATATTTGAGCAATGGCAATAAATATGTAAATTTATTCAAGCTCAGCAGATCCCCTAAGAATAATAATGTAATAAGTTTTCAATGAATGAATGTCTATATTTACTTATTATTTATTAATTATAAGATTCCAAGTTCATTTGGAGTATTTACGGATATTGCGTATAAGAAAAATGCGGACGTCTACAATTACACAATATTGTCACCACTATGAACCAAAATATTTCCAGAAGACACAAAAATACATTAGTAAGTAGGAGTGAGGTTGCACCTTCGAAACTTTAAAATTAGCAATACAAGAATTAAAAGAAAAGAAAATTCCATTTTGTCAGGTTACTAAAACAAATAAAATTCCACGGGCAACACTTTGTCATCAACTGGAAAAATAAAATGCAATCGATCCTCAACAGGGCGAGATCTATCTATTTTTAATCCAGTTCAAAAAGACGAGTTAGTAAAGTATATTTTAGAATATTATAAAATGTTTTATGAGATAATTATACCACCTTTAGAAAAATCAATGTTTGATTTTGCTACTGCTAATGGTATAAAACATAATTTTAATCAAGATGTAAAAATGGTGGAAATTACAATTTGTATTACATAGTACTGTTCTGTCGAACGAAACACAACACGCGAGTATTTCGTTCTCAGTTTATGACGAGTTCGATTCGAGAGGCCTTTTCATTTACGGACCTTTTCATTTTTTCTTTACCGCCGGCAGAATTTTACCTTCGAATAATAAGGTAAAAGTTTAATTTTTTGCTTCGTCCGTATATGCTCGTCATAAACTCGGTTCTTCCGAAGGGTAGATCGATAACGGAACTTTCCTCCCCGACCAGGGAAAACCCAGAAGGACCGCGGCATCGCCGGACATCTAAGCACTCGAGTCCGTACAGGTATCGTCTCACTCTTCCTGAACAAAACACGCTGAGGGCGTACGGAAGGGTGGTCGCCACCTTAAAGAGGCATGTTGATTGGACAATTAACATTTCGAGCGAAGCTAATCAACATGTTTCCCGCAACTTTCTAAAAATTGGAGGGAGTCAAGTCGACCAAGTAGCATCGAGTTGTCAGAAAGAAATTCATTCATAAATTCATTCGTAAAATAGTCGTTAAAAAGAAGAGTCATTCGCAATTAGCCGAGCAAAAGACAATCATCTCTAAAATTCATTCGCAATCGGTCGGCGAAAAGAAAAAACATTCGCAATCTGTTGATAAAAAGAAAAGCATTCGTAGACTCATTCGATACTCATTCGCAATCAGCCGGCGAAAAGAGTCATTCAGCAAAACATTCGAAATCATTCGTCGAATAGGAACATCGTTCGGTCTCAATCTGAGCATCATTTTTAGTAACTATTGTTCCCTGATTAATTTCTCAGAACAACGTGTTACGGGAACCGCGTTCCTTCGAAACCAAAGGTGAATCCGAGATTTACAACCTCGGAAACGGAACAACCACGCGGCAACTCGCGACGCGACGATACAAGTACAATATATGTTATATAATATATCCGAAGACTAGATTTTATGTTTGGCGTGTCTAAAATGACCACAAGAAATGCAATGGAGGTGATTCTTCAGTAGGTTTTGCGGTAATTTTTTGTAAAAAAGAAGAAAACAAAAAAGTATCTTGTTTATACTTATGACAGCCTGCCTATAATTACTCTAACATCTGTTCGTATCTCGAAACCTATAAGTAATTTCGGACGCGAAGAATTTTGTTTTTGTTTAAGTTATGATTTTTATAACACTGTTTTTAATCATTCGTTGTGTCGATATTGTAAAGAAAAAATTAATGCTTTGTTATCTATTTTATTTTAATTAATAAAAAGAGATTAGGAGATTAGATTGTGTTAATATTATTGGTTTAATTTACTATTTTTCTTAAGCGTCCGCAAGTTCCCCACATTCTCCTACTCATTCATGAACGTTTACCGCCTGTTCTCCTTCTTTTCGATCTTGTACACCTCGTTTATGCGAAAGTTTTATCGTTTACAGAACTAAAGACGAGGGGCGTAATCAACGAAATATAAAAACCACTCGTATCCTAGGGAATCACGATAGTATTGTTATCGATTGATCCGCCATTAACTCGACGGCTGACTGATAGAAAAGTGAAAGAGCTTTAGGCCGGCCGTGACTTTTAATCGTGCAGCTGCTCGAAACATGTAGAATTTGTGATGACAATGTTTTCATTAGTCTGTTAGGCATAATCTCATTTTCAGGCCGCGATCTTGTCGGCAACGTATAATTCAAATAGAGAATTATGTGTAATTTATGGTGAAAATCGTTGTATACGAAGCGAGGGGAAGAAACGTGAACATTGAACATTTGTTTTTTATAGCGTTCGTTGAAAGAAATTAAAGAGAGTGTTATTTCCCCAAATTTAGTTTAATCTGAGGTGGGATTGTTCAATGGTTTTACTGATTCCCAATTCAAAAATAAAGTGGTACGCACAGTAGTGACGAGTCGAAGAATGTTTTTACTTTTGGAGCTTGTCCGTTCAATACAAAAATTGTTCTTATTCTAACTTTTGGTCCCCGTGGAATGTTCCACAATACCTCGGAGACAGGACGCTTTTTGGGGGTGAGGCACTCGGATAGGTTAATATGCATTTTCCGATTGTGGTGGGGAAGGTAGCTGTCAAATACCATTGGGTAAAACCTCTCATGCGAGGACTCGCGAAAAGTGTCACCTCCCAGACCATGGGTCACTCTCAGGTACCAAGCGCACGCGGAAATTCCGAGGGCCTCGAAATAATGAGAGTAGCAGACAATAACTTTAAGAAACGCTTCGGCTCTGGTGACCATATGCGCACACAATCGAACACTAGACAAAGGTGAAAACTTCAGGCTCCAAGGCCAGACAATAAGGTATACCTCGCGAAGTCTTAACAGAGAGTGAAATAGAGTTTCACGACGCCGCGTGTACGACGATGTTAAGCAGAGTGTTACTACTCCTTTTTTTTTGCAGTGAAGCAATTTCAGTATATTTTCCGAGTAGAAAATAAAAGAAAAGTGTTGCGTAAAACTAGCTTGAGAAATGCTTTGTTAAGAAATAACTAACAAAAATAGGAAAGAAGTACGGATTGGTTTTTATTCCAAAGCATGAGAACAGATTGGCGTTATCAACCAATGTTAGATCCGTTTCAAAGTATCAATCGCTCTTTCATATCTTGCAGGTTAACATCTACCAAAAAATGAATTCATAGCATGCGAATTATTTCGTATTTCTTTTTTTTATAACTTTCTCTTATCTTTACTCGTAGAATACATTGCCATCATTTTGAAAAAGATGTAGATACACTAATTTTATGTATAATACATTTTATATCATTTTCCTTAAAAATTATAATGTTTAGAAATTGTAATTAAAATATTATTATATAATCACAGATACAACATATAATAAACGAATGCAATTATAATATATATTGTATTGTAATATGTTTTATATAGAATAATTTTATATAATAGTATATATTAGATATAAAGTGTGTGTATCTATGATAGGTTTATATAATTTTATACAGGAATTATAATGTTTGAGAATTATAATTAAAATACAATTATTCGATAGCATATTACAATATATATATATATATATATATATATATATATATATATATATATATATATATATATAGAGAGAGAGAGAGAGAGAGAGAGAGAGAGAGAGAGAGCACACTGGGTCGTTAATGCAGAAAGAAGAATTGAATAGAATCTGCTAACTATTAATTCATGAGAAATTCAAGATGAATGCGTGATAAATTTTAAACTAAAAGGAAAATCTAGAGCTAGATACTTTTCATTTAAAATTTCTAAATCGAAAAGTAACAGTTGAATAAAATATCTGTGTGCTTTTCGAAGAGATTATAAAACGTTTTTCGATATGTTTCATTTCATTTCACCACTGCGTCAGTTTTATTTGCACAGTATTTAAAAAAAGAAAAAAGATACACTTGCGTTGCTGTGTTATATTTATTTTAGCATCATTTTCGAAAAATATATACATAGAGCGCCAGCGACACACGTTTCACCCATATTTACAAGTTAGATCCCACTGGTAATATTCTCACGATTTTGCGTGGCTGACACCTCAAAGCGAGAAAGCGCACGTATTACGATCACGAGAATTCGTGATTCGTGCCTGGCGGAAGGAAAGCTAATGAAACTAGTGAAAAAAGAAGAGCAGAAGCTTATAACATCAGAATCTCGCTTATCAATATACGAAACTAGTGAAGGTGATATGAACTTATAACTAGGTCCCAGATTATTATGCATTTGTACGAAACTTAAAGGTGCAAAATTACACAGAATTCGTATCATACGAAGAAATATAGACAATATCTAAATTATAGCAGTGCCTTATACCTGGTAGATGAAATTACTTTAATCTTAGAAATGAATTTGCATAAAAATTTGCAGTCTACTGATAACACGAACGGAATTTACTTGCGTTTTATTGGCCGAACTGATTTTACAACTGCTTTTTTTTTGCATATAAAAACAGTAGCTTTTCTTTACTTAATACTATCAAAAGATATTCTATGTATCAATAAACTAAAATTAAATTTTTATTTTGTAATATTTACGGTGGAAAATGGTTAATCTTTGAGAAGAGGAAGAAACATATAATCTATGCTTACATTTTCTTTTACCTTATTTAGATAAATTGAAATATTAATTTTGTGACAAGTTGAAAGATTTAGTCAACATGTATGTATTAAAATAAAATTATTATGAAACAACCAATTTTGATTGCATTATGTGGCACAGCATTGGTTTATATAAATCACTTAAAATCGACATTTCCTCAATTATTCTCTATCGTAATTAACCTATTAAGTCCCAAGTAAAGAAATAAGGCAATTTCTGTACATATATTTATTTATTACTTATAAAAGTGTATATGAAAAAGTGTAGTTGCTATCGACAATTTTTTGGATTATTAATTTTTGTGTAACAAAATGTTGCGTTCACGCAACTTTGAGAAATTACCATTAAAGGTAACCAAGAAATTACCATTAAATTGCCAAGAAATATGAAAAATGTATTGTAATGCTAGACGCTATACAATAGACACTCACTATACAAAAGTGATTCGTAAAAATGTTTCCATGATTTAAGAAAAAATAGGCTTACATTAGTATTATAAATGTTTCAATTCCTTAAAATTGTAGAATGTTCTAGTATCTAAATGGAAGAAGAAATAGTAGCCAAAACATATTAAGCAATTTTTTGAAACCTTCATTTATAATTGCAACATGAGAAAACAAAAATTATTAATGAAAATTTGCTGGAAAAAATTGTTAATAAATTGTTGGAACTTAATGGATTAAATAAACCTATAAAATTGTACATTAAATAAAATCGAATAAATATCACTTAAAAAAAAAATTATAAAATCTTTATCAGTGTGCAGCATTGAAAAATATATAAATTATTTCCCAGAATGTACACATCATCGCGAATACGTGAATCCTGACAGTGGTTTGCGAATGAAATTCCTCGGTAATAAATTAAAGTTTAAAATCACGCGAAAGATGGGATTCCTTTCACAAGAATATGAAGTGTGCTTACGTAGATTAATAAATTGGTACATTTTATCGAATCGCGATAAATTTCTCCGGATCTTTCTCGAATGGACACTTTTTCCCCGTTCGCTGTGAACTTTACTGCCTAAATATTTTCGCTTGAAACGCATTAATGAACTCCTTAAGGATATGAACTCGAAGGGAGTTCGCGAAGCGTGAATGACGCAATCGAGATGCTTGGGAGATAATCAGGTAAGGAAATAAACCGTGGAAATCATTTAATTGTGAAAACGTTAAAGAATGTAATTAAAAGCAACGCTTTCATATCGTTTTTACATCGACGATTGCTTGGAATTCAGGATTTCTTTTCATCTTATTGTTATAGTAGTTCGTTTAAAATTTTGCGAATGTTTACCTTTTCTATTAATTAACAATTGCATCGGATTATATACATAGCTTGATTATTCAATATTTATACGTAGGTGTGTTTTTTTCTTTATTCGTAAAAAGGGAAGTGAAACGTGGTTGTATGTAGTAAACGTGTTGTAACGAGTACTTTAATGAGCTACTTCAACGGCGTAAATGGTATAAAGGCGATTTGGAGGAAATAAGAATTGGTACACTTGTCATGATCAAGGAAGACAACCTCCCATCCATGCACTAGAGCATGGGTCGCATCGTAGCTACTCACCCCGGTGAAGATAATATCGTTCGTGTAGCGACCGTTAAAACCATTCGCGGAAATTATAAACGATGTATAAAAAATTTATGCCCATTACCGATTAATATTAATATAGAAAATTAATTATTATATGCATGTACCTATTCTTTATCCTTAGATAAGCTATTCATTTATTACTATATTCAACATTCTTTAGGAGGTTTCACTTATATCTATTATTTGTTAGAAATCCTCTTTATATTTTTATAACTTTAAGATATCAATACATTTCATATATCCATTGCTTATAAAGGTCGAATTTGTAAACATAATGCGATAACTACTTAGGGTTCGTATAAGCGGATTTGAAGAATTACAATTTACATGTTTAATAATAAGACCATTTGAACGCGGTTCGTTCAAAGCAGGCGGCATGTTACATTGTAACAACATTTTATGACTCGACCCTAGGCGCGAAGAAAGGCCAATTAGAAGTAATATTTATTTAATAGAAATTCTAAGCGAACCCGTAACACAATAAGTTTATGAAGCCACCGACCATCGGTTACCTTCTACGACGTCTTAATTTTGAGCAATATATTTCTTTATTTCCGGCTTAATGCCTTTTCTATTTTTTATTTTTATTTTTGCATGTCTTAGTAAGGTCAAGGCGCTTCATAAAGTTATTACCTGTTACGATCGAGGGACGCGGAATTCCCCTGACGTCACCCGAGAGTTCCCTCGGTACCTGACGATCCACGGTGAATTGTAGGCAGCCACCTTGCTGGTGACTCTAGTCAAAATGGGGATCCAATCAAAAAGGCAACCCCTTCCTGGTCTATTTCTAGGATTTCTTCCAACAACCAATCCGCGTGCCTCACCCCCTCCAAAATTGTATATATAAACATATAAATTAAGATACTGGAGATTAAAAAGAATATACAAGTACACATTAAAGTAAAAACACATACTTCTCCGTAAAAATTGTCCACCACGCGCTGCAACCATACTCTGTATATCATTAAATTAAGTGTAAGGGTTAACTGTAGTATTTCTTGCATCAAACCCCAAATATTCAAACGCTATTAATTTACCGTTTGAAGCGCACCGAAGATTGTTTAAAATAAAACAAATAAATAAGACGTACGCGCTGAACAGTGGTAACAGAATGTCAACAATTACACTTGGCGAACAAATTCATTTTATAGGAAATATTTTAGAAGAGAAATTCTAAATAAGAAAATATTTATTTAAACATGTTTTCTTCAGGAATTGTTTAGGACTATGCATACTGGCACACGTATGTATATATTAGAACACCCATTATGTTCGTGCAATATTATATGATTGATATTTATATATAATATAATAATATCTGATCATTTATATTATTATATGATTAATATAATCATATAATACTAATTATATTTTTTGATTAAAATTATATTATACTATATATTCGCAATTATTATATTAAAAATATATTATATTATATATGTATGTGCAATTTTTACATTAAAATTATATTATATTATATTGATATAATGAGCCAAGATTATTATATGATTTAAATTACATTTCTTCGTCAAAGTTAATATCGTATATAAATGTTCAAGATTCCAGATAGAATTCTTTGTTTTTAAATTATGCTGAATTTATAAAATAAAACTGAATAGTAAACTTTATAAAATAATATTAAATTTAAAAAAAAATAATTTACATTTAGTAAGTATCCTAATACTTATGAACAAGAATGGAAGTACGTTAGCCTTAAATATGTGTAGTATGTATCGATACCATGTTAAAAAAAAAAGGAAGTTAACAATATTGTAAACAATTTTTATTTGGCAAGTTTCAAATACAAATTAAAGTTGAAGTTATCGTTAAAATTCAAGATCATTACAAATACAATACTTCATTTGTCTTATCTTAACTATGATCTGTATCACAAGTGTAACTCGTTCCTGTAAGGTGAAAGGTTAAATAGACTATACAGGGTGTTCACTCTAAAAAGTCGCACATTACTTCAAAATGTAACTTACTATAAAAGATTTTGAGCATTGAAAATTTTCAATAATAAAAATTTCGAAAAAAGTTTACTTTTCATAGTGCACACAAGATCATCTTGACTTTTCCACAATGGAACCATATTGTTTCTTTCTCTGTCATTGGCGTCGAACAGAACACCACATATTGTTTTCATTTCCGCAATACCAAATTTATAATAGTAAAAATAATCGTGAAAAATCCTGCGTCACGTTAGAATGAACATCAATGGCACCTCACTTTTTCAACATGTTAACTGAATTCATTTTTCATACATAAATTGAACCTTTTTAATTCATAATTAAAAATGTGTATAATAATCAGTCATTTCATTTCCGTTCTTAGAAATATAAATACGACGTATTTTATCTTTAACATAGACATACATAACAGTAAAATTAAAAATGTATAATCTTACATTAAGCTGTGATAAAATGGCTACACTGCAAACCGCAAAAATGTTTGATGAACTTTACATAATTCTACAAAGGAGTAAAGAGTGTCGATTGTCACCAGTAGACTGCGGATTTTTATGCAAATCATATTTTTGAGAATATAGTAAGAAAAAGTAGAACCGGTAGAAAATTATATCACCCGACCAAGTATTATAAAAAGCACTATAACTTGGATATTTGTATAATTTGTTTCATATTACGTGCATTCTGTGCAATTTTGCACCTTGAAATTTCCTGTAAATACATAAAAAACCGTAATCTAGTCATTAGATTGCATCTTTTTACGTGACTTTCAAAGATTCTGTTATGAAAATTTCAATGTTTTCAGAAATTTATAAGTTATCTGATCCACCACAAAATTTGGGCTTCAAAAATTTCTCACTTCGTTTCTTAGTTTGCAAAAGAAAAAGGCTTTCAAGTTTATTTTTTCTTTTCATTATTAACTCTTAAACTGAATGAATACTAAACATGAATTTTACAATAAAAAATTAGCTTAGTTTTTTCACCATCAAAAATCAGATCCAAAAGTGATCTGATTCGCCTCGGTCGACCTCACGTAATGATTAATTGATGTTAACGAGACATTCGCTCGATACATTGTTGATGGATCGAAACGAGCCTAAAAGTGTAATGATAATGATAGTGGATCGAGGGTAACCAGTGGAAGAAAAAAAAAAAGAGTGGAAGGTACAAAGCAGTCGGCGCAATTGGAGAGGAATCCGCCCTCGCCCGGGGCGTAATTTCTCCAAACCGATTCAGGTCGAAGCCACGAGAGCAAAGAGAAGCGCAAGGAGGGGAATAATGCTATTCGATGGAAACAAGAAGGATAAGAAAAAAAGTGAGAGGAACGTAAAGGGTGAGAAGAGATGCGGACGAAAAAGAATGGAAGGAGAAGGAACGGCAGCTGGGAGGTGAGGGAAGCAATCTCGAAGGGGAAACATGGAAAAATAATTGGCGAGATAAACGAGCAGGCAGTTTTTGCGATAGGGGATGTGGTAATAGAAATATCTGGTGGGTATTGATTGGTAAGGTGATAAAAATTGACGTAGAAATTGAATTAGGCTGTGGAACGAACTGAAGCAGATTGAAAACGGAATGGAAACGGGAAAGGGAGTTAAGAGAAGATTGAGAAGTAGAAAGGGGAAAGTATGCAGGATAAAAGTTGAAGAGAAGTGTTTAATTTGAAAGGAGGTGAGCAATAAAAGGAACTGAAAGAATATCGAACAGAGAAATTGAGAAAACAGGAGAAAACTCTTAAAGAGATGTTTACACTAGGTTTACGGTGTATATTATTTCTTGTATACCTATTGGATCAAATTAACGGGTGAAAGAAAATATATATTTAAAAAAAATATCGTTTCATTTAGTTATATAGTATTAACAGACATTAGATTTATCCAGCTCATATTTTTGCGGAAACGTTCAATTTTATGTATATATTCTTCACAAACTTTTTTTTATAACAAATTAATATACATACCTACTATAGATCCGTTTGATTACATTACTCGAGTATGCTTGAAATATTAGGTAAGAAGTAATAAAGATATCTTCGTCACATTCTGTGTCTTATTTAGTATCTACTCTTCGATTATTTTTGCATCTGTTACTGGAGTACTGATTTCATGAATGAAGCAGATTTATTACAATTAACTACGAAATTAGCTGAGCTACTTTGATACTTTGACGGATATCTGGAAAAGTAGGTATATAACGTATAGAATTTCGAAATTAGTGGATTGAGGGAGAAATAAATTTGGATATATATTCGTGTCGTATCATTAATAGTCGGAAGAAATGGCTAAAAAATAATGGTAACTTTACTTGTAAAATGCAATTTTACTCGTGAAATTCAAAATCCGTCAAATTGACGGGACTCGTAAATCTAGTATTGATAACTCAAGGAGATTGTCGTGTGCTCGCGTCGATTTGCGGTGTGTTGCAAATTTAGACTACGAGGAATATTTGGACTGTTTTCTAACGAGACCTGAAGCGATCCCGGAGTACCCTTTCTCCAACGTTATTATATAAAAACTTGATTATACGTTCAGTGCTCGGACTGATGATACTTGGTTGGTTAACGTTCAGTGCTCGGACTGATTCTATATTTTTCTGTTTCGCGGTTAGCGTTCGGAATGAATACTGATCGGAAAATCGGAGGAAGACACGCATCTCAGTTACTGAGGGCGGAGTTAAAGTTGGAAGTGAAAAAATGGGAGAATAAGAAAATTATTATTGGTCGTAGGGTGTTTCTCAAGAAGATGGAGAGAGGGTTAAAAAGGATAGTAGAAGGTGGTGGTAGAATGTGGTGGTAGGAAGTGGTGGTAGAAGGATGAGGTGTCAGGATTTGGGAAATTCCGGAAAAAGAGGAGATCGGACATTAGAGAAAGAAAGCAATAGTTTGTAATTAGAAAGTCGGACAATGGATAGTAAACGGAGTTCTGGTGGTTGTTTGGGTATGAAGTTACCGAGGGTACGCGTTTAATGACGGCCCCGGCTAATCCTATGGGTCGCGGATTCTTCAGGCCCGTCTTACAATATCTTTAGAACATTAAATAAAAAATAAAAGGGAAAGGCTCAATCCCGAATAGAGCAAATGTTCGGTACGGAACAGAGATTATTGAGTGACAGTTTCAAAAAATTAATTTCTCGTTTCTTCCGGCAATCAATAATACAATATTTCAGAAATATATTCCCAATATTTGAACGTCAAATTCGCAAAAATAATGGAATTACAGCCTACTTAGTAACACATATCAACTTTGAAATTGTAAGCAATAGGTAATCCAAAGGAAAAATAATGGATAAGTGATCGAGAATCGATCATGTGTGTTTATGAAATTGATCAGAATGATTCTGTGTTGATTCTGAAAAAAAAAATGAATACGTAAAATACGTGAAGAAAAGAATGGGCACGCTTGAAGGAAATAGAGCTAACGTACAGGAGCACCTCTAAAAAAAGTTAACATATTATGATTTAATTCAATATTCAACAAAGTTTTTCACTGGATTTTATTTTCAATACTTTCACTGACAGCAACAATGTTGTTTTCATTTTGTGCGTACAATTTTTAACCTTCCACTTTTTGGTTCATCAATAACACAACCAATTTCTTCGCACTTTTCCACTATTCTTTGAATTGCAGACTGATTTGGTCGATTATTTACACCAAATCGATCACGAATTTTGTAATGAATATTTTTTAAAGAATACTCATTTTCATAGCAAGTTTGAGTGAAATAAATATGTTGTCACAATGTAGACCTGTCTATGGTTAAAATTGTTCTGTCTTTGACTAAAACAAAACAGTTTATATCATGTGAATAGATACGGTATGTAAACAATATATACTGTTAATATTTAGACGTTACATTTGAATGACTCTGTATTTAAAGATTTCACTTTAGAAATGATAAACATTATCTCTGTGCCATTAACAAAAATTACCAGCTATATCCGAATGGAAGATCAAGAAAAATTAAATAATTGAAATTCAGATATATTCTTTACAAGATAGCAAAACCACCATACAGATATAAGTAAATTGTTTACACTGTGTACATTATTCTTCAAGCTCACGCTTACAAATGGTCACATCTGTAACTGAAGAAATTCTCGGAAAAAAAATGTTTGGAATAAAACGAACTAAAAAAAAAGCAAAAATAGATAAAGGAAATGAGAAAAGTAAATCAGGCTCTGAGTCGGTGCACAATCATTCCAAGAACAACAGGACTGACACGTAAAGATGAAAAAGATACGAGCCGTGGCAACGCAAAAGAGCACCACAAAACATGGAAGATCGCAGAAAGAAACATAAATACAAGTATATAAAGTGAAATAGACAGAAAGAAAGACAGAGAGAAAGTGTTCAATGAAAAATGAAGCAAACGATGGCTGATTACGAGAAGAGCCCACCATGTGCTGATCGTGAGCCCGTATATATCTTCATTTCGCAACGATGCGAGGTATGGTTACCCGATATACGAGGCAATAGCGGCGCATAAAATGCGGCTGCTTCGGCCGGTGCATGCAACGAAGATTTACATTGGCTTCGAATACACGATGCACACTAGCTACAAACCCATTTTTCTCCTTTTCTCCTCTCATTTCGTACTCTTTTCTGGGGCTTCTTGCGGCTACGAGACGCGTCCTTCTCCTCCTCCTCTTCCACATTCAACAGGCGTCTTTGAAGCCTCTTCTTGATCTATATGCTCGCCATTAGATTCCGGGAGCACAGTAATATCAATCGAACCTTCACTGGTGTTCTTTTGTAACCGAGAAACGTGTCAATGAAGAGAGAAAGAGAGAGAGTGAGAGTGAGAAAAAGAAACGAAAAGAAACACGGGTAACAGTAGTTACAAGAAACTGCGTCTGTTTCGCAGGTGAGCACGATCTCGCACGATTTACGCGTGCCATTTTAAATATACACTCCTGTTCATAAATATTAGAGCACTTATTGAATGTAAAGGAAACCTAATCATTAAAAGAGAGTTTGGAATCTCGTAGTACAGCAAGTACATACACGATAAAACTTTTAAATATCTGTTTTCATTTATGACATTTTTATAAAAAATAAGATCTTAATAGTGTGTCACTTGATAGTATGGTACAGAAAACATTGCTATAGGTCGTTAAATTTGTCTGAGCAATCGCTTTTGTATAATACAAAAAGAAAATTGTAACTATCAATCTTGAAACAACTCACGATGTTGTAAGTCCGTCAAAATTCTTGAAAATTGGGAAAATATATACAAGCCATCATATTATGCATAAAAAAATAATTCAACTTTGTCCTCTTCCATTTTTCTTACAAATTTACCACTTGTAAGAAAAATACTACGGATTAATCGCGTGAGCACTGTATATTTTTACCAATATAATACTTTCTATCCAAACGTAATAGCTGTCCTGATATTTACATACAGGACTGTACATTCCATTCAATGCATGAATTCACTCCAGTTGGCAACGATCTAGTTGACTACTTTTAGTCTTTTTATCGTTTTTTTTTCTCCTGTGTGGCTTTTTCGTTAACTCCGCTTTTTCGAATAATGAAAAAGCTGAAATTCATTTAGCTCCGTCGAATAGTTTCCTCAGGAGACTCAATTTCTACACGATGGTTTACATCAAGAGTGTTCGTTTTTCCACTCATACACGTCAAGATTTATAATTAGAACGACAAATCTAATGGAGGCTGTAAGTCTCCACTCCGATTGTTGATCTATGATTGTTTCAAAAAATGGGAATAACTTTTTAAGGAACTGGTTGTTCTGATTTCTGCTATGATCAATATATCATTCGCTCTAAAACTATTTAACAAATACAACTAACTGTTACAATTTACAAGTTGAACGCGATATGAAAGCATTTGCTATGCGTGAGTCAAAGGTGATTGTGACGTAACGATAAAAGGTAACAGTTGAATATTTTAAAGATTTGTAAAGTAAATTAATTCTTTAAACCACTTAAATACGGATAGTAACATAGGAATTAAAAATGTTAGAGAAATATTTTCGGACAGTTTATTGGATACACCAAACGATGATGAAAATATGGATATTTGCGAAGATGTATATTTAAATTTCACCCGGTAAAAGTAAGATTTTACGCATCCCAATAAAAATACCACCTTCGAAAAATAAAACATTTCCCACAAAACGTTGCAAAGTAGGCATTATCAATAGATATAGGAATGAAACACGATACATTTTTAAGCTTTGTGGTATTTCACTTCACTTTAAAGTTTTACTGATCATCACACTTTAAAAAACAACTTATTTTACTAATCATCATATGGAAAAATATGGAAATCATGTAACTTTATATCTTTTGCTGAAAATAAGTATTTAAGTTAACAATGATCTTTAGCTATTAATAAACCATACGTAATATAAAAATGTTTGATACAAAAAATGTCTGGCTACTAGGTTAGAGTAGCAATAAAATGTCTGGTCTGCAATGTGTTAACATATTAGTTACCGGCAACGGATTAATAGACCTTATAGGGTGACCTATCCAAAGAATTGAAAACATACCCTAATGAATGAATATTGCTCATATCGTAGGAAATATTAACACCTATTACGTTTCTTTCACGTTGAAGTTTTATCCTAATGAATGAACGTTGTTCATGTCAAAGGAAATATTAATACCTATCACATCTTTTTTACGTTAAAAATAGTTTAATATATTAAATATTTATATATTTGCGAAAAACTTTATATAGAACGAATCTACAATTAAAACACTAATACGCTTTTACTTACAATTAGTACTGGGTCCAATCTCCTCCATTCGTAGTTATAGCTTGGCACCGTCTCGGCATACTTTCGACTAATTCTTCGGCGCACGATACAGATAGTGACCTCTATATCTTCTGAATGTGGTGTATGAGTGTTCTTATTTTTGTGATACTCTTCCTCTCACCTTGCATTTCATTATGAGCCACACATTTCTTGTAGGGTTTGCATCAGGGGATTGAGATGGCCAAGGTAGTATGATGATGGCGTTTTCCGCTTTCCATTTAATACAGATGCGACCCCGATGTTTAGGGTCATTGTCTTCTTGCAATATCCATTGGTCCCCGATTTGATCGAACCAACGTTTCACAGATGTGAGAAGCTCCCTTTGATGCAGTTTCAACATTTTTGTGCATTCAGATTGTTCGTAAAGACTGTCGTATTCCGTGGCTCGCGTTTCCTAATATTCGACTTATTGTGTTTAATAATTACGCGGTGGGAGAGCTAACGGAACTTAGGCAAAATAACTAGGCAGCGTGTCGTTTAAGCAAGCACAATTCTCGATTGAAATGACTTTTATTAACATACGATATATGTTTTAAATATAAGATGTGTACACCTTTGTAACATATTAGAAACGATAATAAAACAGATACAGTTTCATCATAATAAAATAAAAATGAAAAGTATGCAAAACCATGACTTGAAAAACTAGTCGCCTAATACAAGACCCAGGTTTCATCTTGTCGAAACTGATTTTTTCTCTCTGTTTTCACGCATTGGACATATAAAATTAATTTCGTGTGTACCGCAGTCTTCATGGGCCCACCAGTAATATTTTACAAACTGAACTCATTGTTCACCATGTACATCTGAAAATGTGCAAAACAAGCTTCTGCATCATAATTTTCAAATGCTTGCTCAAGATACTACATTGTCTTCTACGCCAAATTCGGATACTGCAACTGAACTACGGTTAGTTCTGAAACAAAGAACTGTCGCTGGGATGTTCAAGACTTCTTCGTAACGGAGATAGGCTGGGGTCTTATATTATGAACGATCATATATTAGACTACTTTACCCTATAGGTTCGGTAGGAAGGATAGTAGGAGTTGTTTTGGCTCAGAGGTCAATATAGAGAATGAGACGAAGGTTCAGCGATGAGTAAGAGCAAAGGATGATGTGGAGGTCCAGGTTCAGGGGTCAGTAATAGCAAAGTATGATGTGGATTGTTTGCTCTTTAGGAAAAGAAAGGCCGGATAACTTAAAATTAATAGGAGATAAGTGTGGTGTACAACAAGACGCACAACGTCTTGAAACCCCGTGCGTTAAAGCAATCCCAAACATGCACCTTTATAGAGTGTTTCACACTTCTTTGTACCATTCGTTTTCCATGGACAAATCAAGCATGACCAGGCACAAAACAAAGACCACTATATTAATTGAATCAGGACCACTATTTCGACGAGCCCGCGCCAGACAATTTTCGACATGCTTTTTTGAAAATAACGCTTTGGACAGTATACCCTGCCACTTGACACCATGTTCGTCTAAACGCCGTTTTAATGTCATTATACCGATATTCATATCTTTTTAGCCAAAAATACTTGTCCCTTTCGCAGTGAAAGAGTCGGATTTTTCTCAAAAAGCCGGAGAATTGTTTTATTTTCTTAGCTATCAATTCTTCGATTTAATACTCGATTTGGAAAATTATCGACATTTTTTATCTCCTTGTGCCGTTCTACTCACTTCTTGACAAATTGTGTCGACTTGTGCATGTATTTAGCAATACTCGTAAAATTCAATTTTAGCCTTTTTGGATGGCAACATAAGAACACCGCTTCGAACCGTTTCGCGTACACGGCACTCATCTCGAAAAGCTCGGTTCTTTTCAATGTCGCAAACGAAACTGAAAGATATTCAACCAATGTTTATTAGAAAAATCTGTATTTATTTACATCACTTCAATTTGCACCTCGTTAAGTGTTGAGTTTCGAAGATTTTGCCGACACGCTCTTGTGGGACGGACTGTATGTCTCCGCTTAATTTACAGCCAGTAAGTCACGTGATAAGAATTGTAACTAAAGAGGTCTTTTAAGAATTTGGATAGTTCAATTAGCAAAGTGATTTGTTTACATCGCAAACAACGAACTTCGTTATACGTCCACGGTGATTTAAATGATACGAATTTGTTTGTCTTACTCAGGGAAATTTAATGAGCCAGAGTATCAGCCGAAGTACTCTAACAGATAAATTCTAATTTTAAATAAAGCAAAAGTATTCTTCAAATAAATTGTATATTTAAATTAGACTTTCATAATTTCAATTCCACTTTATGCGAATCTACTTTTCCGTGATGTTACAAATCATTTCTATGTAAATATACCATTACGTGAGTTCAAATTCTTGTATTATCTTGAAAGAGAAATGCTACAAATTCTGTTTTAAATAAATTTTCGAGAACTATTTCGAAAGAAAAGAAAAACAGATACGAATTGCAGGGAAATATGAAAAGCAAGAGGAACGAAGAAAAAATGAAGTATGATCGCATCTTCGTTGATTGACTTGCATGTGTTTACCTGAATGTATACACAAGAATAATGATAATAACTGTTAATTAAGAATACTTATTGATCCTCTTAGGCAAATAATAACGTATAAGAAGCTTAACGCTGCATCTTAAGCAACACTGCGTGCAAGAGATATATTATTCAAGATTTTTATTATAGGTACCTTATACTAGCTACTTTTATTCGGTACGAACCGCTTAGACTCTGATTACTTTTGTACAATTTATTTCGTAACTAATTGCGTTTATTAATTAAAAGAGATTTTATTGCTAATTAATTGACCAACTCTCTTCCACGTTCCTCTGCAATTCGAGAAATAAATTCGCGAATCAATATACGTTTACAGTTCTTTCTTTATTTAATTCGTATTATCCTTTTAATGGATTTTTTTACTGCGTTAAGTAGTTTTCACCGATAAATTCTTGTCCCCCAGGCGTTTACAACATCGTATTCTATTAAACTAATTACACGCTTTCATTTTTTTGAAAGGACTTATTGATGGTACATGATGACATTTTCATTGGAGGAATTCGCGTAAAAAGCTGTTTGTGTAATCGATAGTGAAGAAGCAGGCGAATCACATTTTAACCGACTAGCTCGAAGATTAGATTAGATAATTGTTGCTGAAAAATAAATCACCAGAGTGTAAACACAAGTGCTCGTGATTTAATCAATTCTTCAATCGACTGTTAACTTTTTTTCAATTAGATATTATCTATTTGACGGAAAGAGTAAAAGAATGCCAGTGAGAAAAGTAATACTTTATTTAATATTAGGTGTTATCAATTAATCCACTATTATCCACTATTCTTTTAACACGTTCTCTACCAGACCATTTTGGGTAAATTTTTCATACATCCCAAATATTTTCTGTGTCCCTTTGTTTTCATTTCACATGCCCACTTTTATCTTTTTTATTTTATTTGAAACATTCTGAAATGTGATATGGGTCTAACATATACGTGTGATATTTTTATTATAAACATATAACTTGTATCTTTTCGTTCTTCTTGTGTCCAAAACAAGTAATTTATGTTTTGTTCTCTTTTTTTCTTTTATAACAGGAGGTCATTTATGTTAATTTTATGTCATTTTATGTTATTTTATGTTTAAATATTATTATATGCAATACAATTTTTCTTTCAGAATAATAACCTTACATCGGACATTTTGTTATTAAAATGGTTTAAGAAAACAAATTTATAGAAAAACCTGAGTTGCAAAACGGTGAATTTGGAATTCTATGAAATTCATCATTTGATAGATAAAAAAACAGTTAATTTGAAGTGCAAAACCTGTAGTGTGCGATAATGAAAACATATCAAGTCATTGAAAAAAACGTTGGTCACATTGAAATATCGTAAAAATATTAAGTAACAAAAAAAAAAAGAGGGAAAAAGAAAAAGGAAAGGGATATCATGAAAAAAGCAACTAAGATATTTTAACTGCTCGAGTTACGTGAAACCTGTAACATTTGCACGTTATGCATCTTCAAATGATATAAACCATTTTCTTTTAGTAAAAGATACTACCATTTTAATCATGAACAGGTATACATTACAGTAACGTATTCACATTATTCAAATTTATAAAAATGAGCCATTATTTTCAAACAAAATTTTGTTTAGTGATGAAGCTTGTTTCTGTATGCATGGATTCATTAATAAACAAGATTGTATGGGATGATGAAAATTCTCGTGTTATTCATGAAAAGTCCATAATCCATAAAAAGTCACTGGTCTGCATTTTGGGCGAATGAAATCATTGGACCATTTTTCTTCGAAGATGGCACTGAAAATGTTACCGTGAATGCTGAGCGATATGAATCAATGTTAGAGTGAACTTTGTGGTCCAAATTGAATCATATTGACGTGTCTGATATTTATTTCCAACAACAGGGTGGTACACAAAACTCGAGAAAACGTTCACTTTTTGCGATCGAAATTTCGTCAACGTGTAATTTCACAAAATGCAAATTTCAATTGGTCTTCAAGATTACGTGATTTAACATCATTAGATTTTTCCTTTGGGGTTTCTTGAAAAGTCGTGTTTACGCTACCGAGCCAGAAATAATTAATGACCTAAAGAACAACCTTCGAATTACAGTTCATGAAATAACTCCAGCAACATGTCGAAAAGTAATTGAAAATTTCGATAATCGAATTGATGTTTGTAGTTGTGATGCATACATGAATAGTATTCTATTCCACGTATAATTGTGATGGATCATACTGTTAAGCACTTGGATACTGAATTTCCGTGTGCTTCCGAAGATTGCACTTGGTGACGTCTAAAGGTTTATATTGATCTCAAGATCTCGACTGATCACTGATTGTTAGGTTTTTACAGGTTTATTATCGACACTGAGTTGATACTTAATTAATAACTGAATAAATGTATAACTGTCTGAGTATGGAATGTTTAACTGAATCTTAGTGAATCAGGCTTGCTATTGTCTGAATGAATCTCACTAAATCAAGATTCTTGATGGATGACTTGTAGTGTTCGTGTACTGACTAACTGGTTTCTTGTCCTTAACATAAACTTGCCTTCTTATCGTGTCGTTCCTGCTCCAATTCTTCCAAAATTTGAAGAAGGGACGCGAAGGGAGATTCCTAAAACTATGAAGTGACCAATCCCCTTCCATTGCGCTCGAAGCGCGAAATGTCCTTAGAGTGGGGGTAACGGGGTTGATTCTTGCTGTACAGAAATTTGACAACAAGAGAGGAAATCCCGCCAGATCAACTCTGACAAACCGACTTGCTCGGAAAGTAAAGTACCGAGTGGCCTCGGTAAAGATATCTGTTTTCGAAGACCCTTTGGATGTGACTTTATGATATTATACCTTGTCTTACTGACTGAACAATAGTCTATTCTTTAATATTTGAGAAAGCCTAGGTGCTACATGTTGGCTGCAGACCGGTCTACTAAATTAAAAATAACGGTTTACTGAAATAAAAATCACGTATCATAAAATCGTTCCCGTGCTGTTCTGACACATACTTTCAATAAAAACGAAAACATTTTGAAAAAAATTCCAAACAATTTATGTCATATTAAAAAACCACTTGTAGGCGTGTAAGTTGGATGATTTTATATCATAATATGAAAATCTATTATATTCAAAGTTATAATTTCCGTCATCTTGTTTTGAGAATACCGTGTTACAGAAGGGTTGCCTGTATATGTTCAAATTCGTAATATTTTGTCTATCTCAATAATAGGTATTTTGCAATTGATATTTTCTCACAATTCTCTGACACTATTAAAAGGACATTATACCGTATCTCATTGTAATTTTAATCTTAATTGTAGTGTTTGTCCAATTGTATATTTTAATATTCCTTTTTTCTGTTAAGTTTGTATATTAACAGGTTTTGTCCAGTAGGAAATACATAAATATATAAATAAATATTAGACTATGTGTGGGGTATTTCAGATGATCCGACCAATGTTATCCACAAGTTTTTTAAACTTTCTCCAGACAGACATTAACCTTTGTCAAGTACGCATTCAATATGAAGGAGCGTATCGAGGTAATAGAGTTTCAGAATTTTGCTTCTGTTTCGTGTTAAATTGACTATGTATCTTGTTCTTTCTTTGTTGAAGATTTATGGTACATTTATGATATTTTCACTCTTCGCGTTACTTCTTTTTATAAAATGGAAGTATGAATTTTAAGACGTTCTAATGAAGAAATGTAGAATCGTCAAGTTTACTTCATTCTTCTTTTGCTTGAGTTGAATTAAAGAAAGTTTGATAATATTTCGTTCTACATTGTTTGGACTTTATAATTCTTCCTCAATTTTCGAATACAAATTCTCACCATCAGAATGAGGAAAACGAAGTTATTCTATCGTTAAGCTGGATAAGATATCATTTCTTAATGACTTTCTATAAGAAATAAAAATACTCTCTTTCTCTACAAGATATTCTCTCGAAATACTTCGAGAGAAAGAAACGATATTAGTGATATAGATTGTATCTTCATTTCATTAATTTTCTGATAGAAATCGATTCAAATACGATTTCATTCAGATTATTTCTTTTTGTTCATTCGTTTACGTGATAGTAATTCAAGATTAAATGGAACATACAATTTTTCGTACCTTGTAATATTATTTAATGATTACTTAATAATCTCATGATTAAACGAATTGCAATACAAAAATCTCTTATACACTTTCTCAAAATTCCAACGCCCATTAAACTTGAAACTTGAAGCATCAAAACAAAAAGAAATATTCTAAAAAGTGATAAAACATCTTAAAATATAAGAAACCTGTTTTAATCAGAATTTTATGTTACTTTACTTCTAACTTCACAAGTCTTTGAAATAATTAACAAACCTTTGAAATGAGATAATTTTGTACTTCTAGTTTTCCCTTTGTACACACACACACACACAGAGAGAGAGAGAGAGAGAGAGAGAGAGAGAGAGAAAGAAGGCAAAAAAATTTTGCATATAGCAGCACAACATAAACTACCGCAACGTAATTATGACAATATAATGTATTTCATTGCCTGAAATGTTATATGTTACGTTGAATTTTGATTTCGTTGAGGTTAATATATCTAACATTTCTATAACGTCGCTATTATACAACTTTATTGCAAGATCAACGGGTAACAAATTGGAAAAAATCATTCTCTCGGCAGCCACGTGTGCTCCTTCGACGTTGACGTTTGAAAAAATGTTTGAAACGATTACAATATTACTTCGAACCAGAAGAGGAAGGGTGAAGGGGAGGAGGGGTAGAGGTCTTAATAAATCGTGTCTATCGGGGGATCATTAATACGCGGCAGGATTAATGTTTCTTCGTGCTAGACGGCTACAGACGATTAGGGATCTTGAAATTACAGTAGGCGGGCTGTTGCTTCACCGATGGAGACGTAATGCTCACCTTGCACTGTCTAGGATTACCTTAGTCGATTTCGACCGCTGTCTGCTATGAAATCGCGGTAGCGATTTTTACGTTTATCCCCCTTTTCCTTTCTTTCTCTCTCTTTTCTCATCCACGTCTGTCGCACGCTCGGCAAAGGACTATGTGTATTTACTAAGCATTTAATTCGATATACGGCTACGAGAAGATCGAGACACGAGAGGATTTCCATGGAATTAAATAGAGGAGGGAAAGAAAGGAGAAGATCGCCGTTACATTTTAACTCTTTCCCCCTTTATTCCCGTTGTCCATTGTAAGGAGATCGCTCGCAACAGCCTTTTATATTTAAATCCGGCACCCTTTTTAACATAACTGAGTCTTGGTTCGTGTAAATATTATGTAACGCATTGCTGGAAAGTAACGAGGAAAAATTTCTTTGCGTTTCTTTATCAACATGTGAATTATCGTATGTATTAGGTGTAGAAAGAAATTCTTCCCAACTGGAGTCACATAATTGAAATATTCGCAAGCAGCCGTTTATCAACAATAATGGAATTTATTTCGATGATTCATTTGCTTTTTTATTCTTTTTAAATAAACTTTTGACTGCACAGGAAAGTCTTTTCCAAAGACTTTCTAATTTGATTAAAACTTAAATATTTAAAGTTTTCTAGGAGGTATGAACCCAGTTAAAAAGTTAATATAAAAGAGAAACATCTTATAATATAAGGCGATCAATCGCATAATTTTCTACTATTATTCATCGTTCGTTACAGTTTGTGAAACTCATCCAATATAGGTAAATACAGTTACTCTCGTTAATAATCAGACAACCCTTAAAAAGAATAACATTTTGTAAAATTGAACCTAGTAACGTGAATGTCCTTTTTAGAAGTTAGAAGAATTAGTTTACTAGATGATGTATAAAAAATTTCGAAAAACATTATAATTGGTCGGAAAATAACAGAAGTCACTTTTTAGAATTTTTTTTATCTAAGACGGTAATGAAAATTTAATGAATACATTTTGTTGAGTTATATCAATTGCATATATGTTGAAATTTTCATCGAAATGAGCTGCAAATAGTTAAAAACGGTGAAAATCGAAGTTTTTCACAACTTTCGGATTATAACTGTGATAAATCTAAATGTGATAAATCTAAAGATTCTACATCGACTGATTTCGATGAAATTTTCACCATATGTACAACTGGTATAAGTCTACAATATATATTTTAAAAATTTTCATTACAGGCTTAGATAAAAGTGTTGCAAAAACGATTTTTACTGTTTTCTTTGCTATTCCAACCAGTTGCAATTTTTTCAAAAATTGTTGCACATATCATCTGGTATACTATTCCTTTTAACTTCTAAAAAAAAGAAGACTCACATTATTTAGTCTAATTTTTAAAAAGTTAGTTTATTTTAAATGATGTCCTAACATTAATGAGAGTAGTTATTATATATGTATGTATGTTTCCTTTCGTTTCACTAGGCAACATTTATCATGATTTTGAAGCAACACGAAGGGGAAGAAAAAGCGATCACTATCGCACACTCAGATCGACTTTTGCTATTTTTCTCACTTCACTTTCTTATTTTTCCGTGGGACACTCGAAATGGAAACCACCGGTGAATCGGTCGCGCGAAATCGATCGCGGGATTTCATCAACGGGACTTTCCAGCTCGCATTAAACCACCTAGAAAAAATACTTATCCGCAAGTATCACTATTCGATTCACGATAGATCTGTAATCTCTGTTCGATCAAGATTGATGACCTCGTTCACGGACGGTTTGTTAAAAATATTTCAACGAGGTTGTATTTCTTTTCCCGATGAGTCTCCAAAATTCTTATTTTTGAAATTCCTGCCTTTATCGGATTTCTTTCGATAACAATGGCAAGTTGGTCGAACGTGTTAATAGAAGCTGCGTGATATCTTTGGATAACTTTTGAAAGTGAAGAAGTACATACTTTAATCGGCTAATAGTAGGTCAGTATATATGAAAAGTAGTTTTTTCAATAGCTGAAGTGAGCGAGTTGATAAGATTTTTGAGTTTATATGAGATTTTTCTCTTAATTTTATTCGTGGAACACGCTGAGATCGTTTCGACCCTAATGATCAAAGTTTGATCAAAAAGTTCCAGTAATTTTTGAATTTCGCACGCTGTACGTATTTGATCATCTTTTTATCTGATGTTCCTACATATATTCAGTTTTTGACAGGCAAATAAATAAGACGCATTTTTGGCAGTACGGCGATATTTTAATTGTGGAAATGACGGAACAAGGAATGTGCATTAAATTTTGTGTAAGAAATGAAGTAAAGTGTAGCAACAAGTGCAAAATGTTGAAGAAGGCTTTTGACGAGTCTGCTATGAAAGAAGTCAAGCGTTTTATGAATAGGACAAATGTATCAAAGATGGCTGGAAAGACGTCGAAGATGCCAAGCGAATTGGAAGGCTTGGGACACCAATCAGTGAAAACAATGGAAACAGTGAAGAAAATTGTCTTTGATAATTACAGAATATCTATTAAGGCAGTTGCTGAAGATGTCGGCTTAATATTTCTATGCCTAATATATTGATGAAATATAAAAGAAAAATTCGAATTTGTGACAAATATCTTGAAAGGAAATACACCATCGATCCAAATGATTGATACAAAGTTTTACCATAGTAGTAATTTGTTAAGATCCTAAAAGTGAATTGTTACAAAATACAGGCAAAAAATAGTTCCATCAGTCTAACAGACGTGAAGGATAAAAGGATCGATTATGAAAGAGACAATTAATCATCGGTGCGAGACAGCATGAAACGAAACAATCCGTAATAGTGATATTCGACCACCTGCAATATACTTACCTTACTATCGTCCTTCTTATCAGCCAATTTGAATATTTCTCTACTATCGAGTGTCTCTTTTCGCGAAATCCTGCGCCGCCGGCACGAAACAACTCCTTTCACCTGGATCCTAGCAGGAGAATGCTATCGTTGAAACGAAAAGGAAATGAAAGGCAAGAAAGAAGCGCGTGGATAAACACGTGCAAGGATGCCTTTAACGGGTCAAAAGAAATTACGTGGTGGAAGTACTACACAGAGTTGTTTCGACGAAAGTGAACGGTGTAATTTTGTTATAAAAAAAAAAAGAATCCTTTCTTTCCTCTCTTTCTGTTCTTCATGGTGTTACGATGCAAAATATTTAGAAAGATGTTTCGATTAATCGTATATTGTAGATAAAGATACGACCATTCGAAAACAACAGACGGAAAAATTACAATTAGGTAATAAAACAACGTGATTATTTTCGGAATCGATAATAAAATAACTAGAATTTTGTTTTTAACAATTTCAGGTTAGTTGTACGAATAGTATTTTAGGGAGATTAAAAGTTTCGAAATAGTGTTTAAAGAGATTATACGGTTGATAGAACGCGTGTTCTTCAACGTATTACATTAGCAATTCCTTGCATTGTATCAAGATAGTAAATGTTTTAAGGGAATGTATGAGCGTCGTGTTGAAACGTTGAAACGTAGTGAAACTATGCCAGTTGTTCGAATTTGTGCAAAGGTAGTTGGGAATAATCTGTGTAAGTGTTGAAAAATTTTCTGGAATATTCTGCAGGTATAATCATTTCTTACAACACTTCCTGAACCAGAATTTAATTTTTATTCGAATGGTAAATGCTTTGATTAGGAGAATATTGCAATAATTACAAACTCCCAAATTGATCGCTATGATATGTACATACATCTATTAAATTTTTTTACATTAATTAAATCTTAAACTAAGAATTTAATTTTTTTTTCAGTGGTAGATTAATTGATCAAGGAAATATTACAATAACCACAAATTCCCAAATTGATCGCGGTATCTACCAAAATGTCTTCGAAACAATCAAAACTGAATTGAAGGCATTCTTTAAAACACTACTTAATTTTCTATATATATATATTTTTTTTATTTATTAAAATCACTTTGAATCAAATATTATCCTTTGAGATGTCCAGGTTCCGTGAGTTCGAATGACGTTCAAATTTACTGGACGTGTCTCCAAACTCGGAAACCGAGAAAAACATCTGAGGTACTTACATTAATTGGGACAGCAAAAAACACGATTGCATTCGAGATATCTTTATCGGATGTTCATTCACGTGACGTTTCCTAACGGTACACTGTGTATACGCGAAACTTCAGCAAGACTTCACGAAGTCAAAGAACAAGATTCCGGTAAAGGTGGTTTCACTCCAGCGAAGGGCGAACAGCCTCGAGACGAAGATTTATCACGTGAGAGAAATGTTTCTTGCAGAATAAAATCCACCTTCCTTTGCCAATTGCTGCTATTTTAAATAAAATCGCAGAGATAGGGATTCTACAAACAACGTAGTTCCTGGGATAAATTAATTTGATCTAGTTTTGCACGATGTATAATTATTGTCATTTGTATGAAAAAGAGATTTATGACAGGTTTCAATGAACTCTTATTCCCTTCTTCATTTTCTCTTGACATTTTCATGCCATTTTCATAACATTCTTTCGCGTGGACGAATCCGGAACAGAGGATTGTCGAAGAAATGAATCACGGAAGAGTTAGAAGTTACGTCAATGATGATCGATGGAAGACAGATGAATCATCTTTTATATTCTTCCTTTTTACAGAAACGAATAAGTTGGTGAAGAAGACGGTCGAATAGTTTCACTGTTTACAGAGATAATCAATGTTTTGAAAACCATAAACGTCAGAGTTACTGACGTGTGGAATATTCCAAAGATTTATATCTTCTTCTAGTCTTAAAGTTTACTATATCTGATAATTACCCTAGTCGCGGTATAATGTAGAATTAAACATAAACTTGAATGGATTATAATCTGCTTAATTCTACATTATACCGCAACTCTGATGCTGTCTTCTTGTTTTATTTTTTCAGATGAATTACTTTCTAATACTAAAGTAGAGCATATATCATACCCATTAAATACTCATATCTCGAATATTCCAATATCCAAACTATTATCTGAATTATTGTTAATAATAATTTATTAATAATAATGAAATAATATATTTCTATTTAAATTAATAGTATACTAAATATTTAAATTAAGAATTTATTTTATTGTGTGCATATGCGTGTGCATATGCACGCGTGTGTGTATAATACAAATATATATGCATATTTTAGCAGTGTTTATGTATACCTAATGTACACTTTCCTTTGTTTGACGAGTGAATTCTGATCACAATTCAGTATGAATCTAATAGCTTTCTAATAACGGAATGTGTATCTTCAACTATCAAAACAATATACGATATAATTAAAAAACTCGAAAGTAGCGTAAGTGCAGCAGAATTAGCAAAAATACATAGTGTTGTAAAAGCCACAATTACGGATTTAAAAAACAAAAGGAACTCTATGTTGAAAACTGTATCAAGCACGCAAATTCTTCAGGTGCTGTCAATCAGTGGAAAAAGCATAAAGAATCGAAAAAATAATAGTGTAGACTTTGTTGTATTTTAATGGTCTCGGCAACAAAGAAGCGAAAAATGTAACTATGCAGTTACTTACGTTGAAACAAATTATGCGACTTAGCAGTAAAAAAGATACAAGATTTATAAATATTTGAAAAAACTTTCAACTAAACTTAACACATTATACGCCAGCTAAATATCAGCTGCTGGAAGTCCAATTTGATGTTGTAAAAGCAGAGAGTTTTTCGAAACAAGAAATTTCATTAGTTCTATTTCTATTCAATTTTCCTGAGTTATTAAAATATTTATTTTATATTTTACATTTAATGTGTAATTCAACTGATTCTTTGATGTTCTTTAACATGTATGTCAGCCATTTTGTATCCGTCATTTTATTTTTCGCAAAGCTAATTTTACATTCGTCATCAGTAAACTGCGAATTTTCATGCAAACTCATATTTTTGAGAATGCAATAAAAAAAGAACTTTGATAAAAAATGATTTCATCCACCAGATATTATAAGCACTATAATTTAGATAATTGTTATATTTTCTTACATTACGTGCATTCTGTGCAATTTCCTAACTTCAAGTTTACTATAAATGCATACAAATTAGCAGTCTAGTCATCAGCGTCCTAAAATACCCCCGGAATATCAAGCTTTAACTGATTCTGATACTTTTTAACATACACATTCGCCATTCTTTGGCCATCATTTTCCTTTTTATTATTCTGATTTTAGATTTGTTACCAGTGAATTTAAGAAGCTCGATATAATAATTTTCATACAAATTAAAGAAAGACGCCTTCATGTTTCAGCCATGTCAGTTCAGAGGTCGCGGGTTTTCAACTCTCGTTTGGTCGACTCCTCGACTCCTATATTATCCGAACAATTTCCTCTTCCCGTTTGTTCATATAAGGAACGTCCTACTATACCAAATTAATAGATTGCACTTAGTGTACATCCGCAAGTAATCAAACGGTCGATCAATAAACGTTTGATGCACATTATCAGCCGTAACGTCAGTCATATTATTGGCAAGACCCTTGGTATCGATATTAAAGGTTGACCGAAATACAGGCTTGTCGAACGAAGAACAAAGTTTTGCGTATTGAGAATGTTAAGACGTAAAAGAGAAACTTGAGCAAACCCAACTAACAACAAATGACTAATACAAATACAGCTCCATCACTTTGTGCGTTATCGTTTTTAAAGAGGCGCGCAGCGGGTCAAAAATGACTCGGTCTGTGACCGAGGGTTAAATATTTATTAAAAAGTTTGAGCGAGAAAGTAATATAGTATTTCTTGTACTACGATTTGCTTAGATCCTCAGAAAATTCGTTTAATAGCCCCTTTTGAGGCCTGCAAAACGTACGTGTCTGCATTTCTTGCGAAAAAAAGGCGATGAATTCTGAAAGAACGGAATTATGCAGCTGCCTACAAAATAACAAAAAGTCATAAACCAAAGTGGACAATATATTATTCGATGAAGGACAATCGTAGAAATTGGCCAATTTTGGACCTGGCTAATAATGAAAATTTTTTAGAGAACATGATTTTGCAGGTTTTGAGAAATCTGAAATGCCTAATTATTTACCCTGGAGATGATGGAAAAGTTATAATACATTAGCGTAAATTTCGGATGTCGTCGTTTGTAAAACTCATCTGATTAATCAATATTATCTTTTTCCAACGGTAATTCGCTAACGAAATAATTGTTTAGAAAATCCACTGGAAAATTCATCGTAGATTGGTGTCGAGCATAGCCAAAAAACTAGAAAATTGTTGTAATGTGGGAACAACAACCCACAACCCGTTCACCAAGTTTACATCCATATGTGTGTCCAATAATAGAGCCTAGTCCGTACATAATTAAGGGAAAGATTGTAGTTCAGTGGTGTCAATGCTCGCAGTAGTTCAGTAAATTTTCGAGCTTTGTGGTATTTGTACGTGGTGTGCCGATTTTACAAAATTCTAAGGACCACCCAATATATGAATTGGGAACTTTAAAAAGTTGTGGACGACTCGACTGGCGAACTATTCTATATTATACACTATGTTCTCCTTTACTATACAAAGCTCAAGATGGTTAATTCTTCGAGGCGACTATATTGTTTACTTGCGGCTACTAGTTGCACTGACTTCGTTTTCGGCGTCTCGAGCATCTTCGAGACGCGTTCGACGAAAGATACGCTGATTGGCAGATAATTTTTAAAACTACTTACCAATCAGCGCATCTAGCCGTGCTGCCCACGCACTTCCAATTCCACGCACTTAGCACGATGTTTATAGAAGGGTGGGAGACGGCTGCAAAAGGGGGCGAAACTTAGCAACAATTGGGGAATTTCCTCCGGGTAACTCGTCGGTCAAAGAACCGTTACAGCAGTTGTACCCTTCGGAGTTCGTGGTTTATGGTATGTCTTTTAAATATTGAGCGCGAGGAGGCACGACTTTCTAAAAAACAGAATGAACTAATTGCCTTGCCTCGGCAGGATGGACGAAAACGCGTATGAATGGAAAATTAAATTCTACAACTCAAAAATAGCTGTTCATTACGGTCGTGCCATAAACCATGCCAACGAAGCCCTAACAAGTGGTTTCTATACAATGAAAGTGTGATCTGCGTATACTCAAGTTTTCACTCCTACAGTGAAAAAGGGGAACTACAATTTAATTTTTCAAACTGTTGTACTTAATCATTGTGACATGGCATAACGAATTATTAAACATTTTTAAATGTCTTAGAATGCAAATGTTATTTTTCTTTAACTTTATTATTTATTTTCTGCTAAATGTATATTTCATTCCAACATTGTTTGCTCTCGCGAGTACAAAAATGGTGAACAACTGGTCAGTTACAAAAATATTACACCTTCGTAGATATGCTAGACATCAATCTACGATAAACCTTTTCAGCTGATTTTTCGAATAATTATTTTGTTAACAGATTATCATTCGAAGAAGATAATAATGATTAATCTGATAAATTTTACTAACGACGTCATTTCAAAGATTATGCTTATTTGTTTATAACGTTCCAATCATTTCCAAAGTAAATAATTATGCATTTCGAATTCCTTGAAACCTGTAGAAACATAATTTGTAAAAAATTTTCATTGTCAGACACATACAAAATTGACCAATTTCTATCATTATCCATTCCTTCGCTTAAAAAAAGACTATTATTTTGTATCAAAAATATGACATTACTTATTGGCCAACTCAATATTTCATCATATCCTGTAACAGGCTTCAATGACCTTAAAATGTCGAACGAGCCAACCTATACAACGCGAATAATTTCAATCTATTATCGAAATTCGCTTTCGTATGTATAATACATACTGACACAGTGGGAAAGATTAAACAAATGGAAAAAACGCCTAAAACGAACATATAATCCTTTATTAACAGCATGTTTATCGAACGGCAGATTGTACGATGTATTCAGCGGGAAAATTTCATTGGGAATACACGCCAGTGAGTGTCACCCAGGTGTAATTTATTTGTAATGCGGCAGGAATATTTTACCTTGGAACGTTCGTTTCTCGCAAGGAAAACGATTTGAACGCATTGCAATGTTACTTGAACGGAAAATACAGAACAGCGCTCTTTCTACGTTACAGTCGACATTGTGTAAATGTACAATATTAGCAGCCACCAGAGACGAAGAATATTCTCCAGAAGTGTAATTAGCAGCATCGTTGTTAGATACTTAATTCTTCTTTGTAAAACTTCACGATGAAGTTTGCGTTATGAAATGTGATATCCGATGCTTCGCGACGGTTCTAAAATTGGAAAGTACATTTGTACACTCGCGTATTAATTGCTATAAACCAGAGAAAATACGAAGTTCCTCCCCGGCGCACAGAGAACGAAAGGAAAAGATTAAACTGGATGTAAGAACATTGTAAAAATATTATTTTTTCTTTTTATTTGTTTATTTATTTATTCGCAAGCTCTGTATCTTGAAATGCACGTCGATTAAATAATATGAAGAAAAAAACAATAATCAGGAAAAAAGTAGAGAAAGTAAAATACACCTAAAGGTGTTAATTGGACAGAAAAAAAGTCGATATCGTCGCAATACATATTTACATTTATAATAATGTTTATAATAATTATAATACATGCTACAATAATATTATAATAATTACATAATGTTTATATTATGTTGGTGCATATCATTTTTTTGAAATGAAGCTTTAAATATATTATGTTTTCTCAAAATAATTCTGTACACTTTTTCCAACGATTAACTATTTTCATCATTCCAAATTTATATAAATTATTAGTCTTTGAATTGAGAAATTCTTTGAATGCTGTTTTCTTTTACAGTGCTTCTATTTTGGGATAATTTATTTGTCAAAATATTCTTGAAATGTTTAAAGAAATGATAGTAAAAATTTCATATTCTTGTTTTCAGTTATTTTTCTTAAAACGTTATCATGGACTGGTATATCTGACCTTCTTTTTGACTCATTTTTGAATAAAAAATCACCTATCTTAAATTTTATATACCAATGTTGAAGTGCTTAACATGTACAGGGTTTGCACTCCAAATTAATCCTTTTGTAGATCATATTCACCTTTTTGCACTCCAAATTAATTTTTTTGCAGGTCTTATTTACTCTTCGGAAAATAAAATTCACCCCTTTGTAACTCAAGTTTTTCTACAAATTTGTTTGTTTAGGTTACTGCAACTAAAGAATATCTGATGTAGTATTATTATTCCGAAAGAAAAATTTTATTGCGTGAATGTAGTAATATTTAAATATAAAATAACATAAATTATGATAAAAAATTAAAATAAAATGTTTATATAACATAAAAAATATTTATACATACATATATACACATGGATTCATCTATGGTTCTTCTGCTGCTGCACAGAATAATTTTATGTATATATTCATATAATGATTATAGCAATCTGTAGGAATGATAGTTGAAAAAAATTTTCCTTTCGGAATAATAACTTTACATCGGATATTTATTTTTTTTTTAACATAACTTAAGAAAACAAATTTGTAGAAAAACTTGAGTTGCAAAAGAGTGAATTTGATCTGTGCAAAGGTGAATTTTATTTGCAAAAGGGTGAATAAGACCTATCAGAGAATTTCGAGTACAAAACCTGTATATAACTTTCTTCAAATGCTGCATTCATATTTTCAGCAGTCTTTATGTCAGTTTCTTTCAAATTTAATCTTACATAAAAAAAATTATACAAATATCTCGATTGTTCATCATGTCAAATAATAATGTCTGAACAATTATATTATACACTTTTTACTATTCAATACACGCGTACTATAGAAAATTCCTTCTTCTTCGTGTAAAAAATGTATGAGTAGACAAAATTTAATACATGATATGTCAATCAGCTAGTTTCAATTGTTGAGAATAGTATTATACTACGTGTATATATCGCAGAATATATAACGTCACGTCATTGTGTCGGCGCGGTTGATTCGTAAAAGAAAACGCACGTTGCGTTTGACATTTGTTTGATATTTCGAATGCATTCCAGCCGTTCGTGTCACTTGTGACAAATCCCAATGTGGGACGATATCGTCAATTACCACTATCGACAATTTGAACGACTATACAACATGAAGCACTATCTTTTTTTCTTTCTTTTGTCCTTGAAAAATCAGCATTCGTTGTTCTTGTTTCGTAGCAAGGCCCGGATTAGCACTTGAAGTCTTGCATCACTGAGAAATCACCATGGAACTCGAACGTATGAAACAGTACGGCGGCAATGAGGTGGGATAACACTTGCTAATGAGAAAATGACGAATGAACCCACCTTCCATCTTAGATAACAGTGAAATACACTGTGAAAATCAAACATTACCGCCTATCGGCGAAGATTTCATTTCGGGTCGGTGTGTACCGACTTTAGATGACCCTCCGCATTTAATCGTAATGAAGTTTGTTCGGTTGTACAGATAAAACGAACAATACATCAATTTTCGTTTATAAAAATAATATTTTCTACAGCAAGGTCTTAGTCGACACAGTTTTTTTCAAGTTTCTTAAATTATTTTATTACCGCTAGAAATTCGAAAACTCTCACAACCCGGACACCACATGCGCTAGGACCATAAACAAACTTTCGACATTGGTACTATCAAAACAACAATATAAGAAATGTAACAACAATTTCCCCACCAGACAGGAATACCTCAAACACACCAAAGGAACCAATCATCATACGTTTCTACCACCTGTTACACATTCAAACTACCAATCACAATACACACCAAGTTGATAAAACAGCGAACACAGAGATCGAGCAGAGATCAAGAACATGCCAAAAATCACATCATTACACATCAACCAGCTTTTGTAATGCTCAGTTAAATATATAAATGTTAAAAAGTGTTATTGCAATCAAACATTGTCCAACACCATCATCAACTAATATCAAAATAAAGCAACCCTCACTGTTCCGTTAGATGGAGCACATTTTTATTTTTCTTTACCGACGACGATATTTAACTTTCACAAAATAAGGTAAAAATTTAATTTTCACTTCGTCTTTAACAGCCTACTCTCGTCATAAACTCAATTCTTCCGAAAGGTACATCGACAACGAGACTTTTACCCTCGACCAAGGAAAACCCAGAAGAAGGACCGCGGCATAGCCGGACATCTAACTACTCGCGTCCATATAAGTATCGCCTCACTCTTCTTGAACGAAATACGCTGAGAGCGTACGGTAGAGTGGTCGCCACCTTAAAGAGGCATGCTGATTGGACAATTAACATTTCCTACGAAACCAATCAACATGCTTCCTGCGACTTCTTAAAAATTGGAGATAGTCAAGACGACTACGGAGCATCAAATCGGAAAAAAGATTCACTCGGTCAAACATTCGCAATCAGTCGGCGAAACGATTCATTAGATCAGACATTCGTAATCAATCGTTTGAAACGGTCATTCGAAATCTTTCGTCGAACATAGATATCGTTCAGTCTCAATATTAGTATTATTTTTAGTAATTGTTGTTCTCTAATTAATCTCACGGAACAACGCGTCACGAGAACCTCTTTCCAACGACATCAAAGGTAAATCCGAGACGTACAACCTAGGAAACGCAGCAACCGCGCAGCATACTCGCTATTAATTCGTCGTAAGTGCAATTCAAAAGTTCATGAACCAATCGACCAAGCATCGCGTCATATTTCGCGAACCACGTAAGGTTAAATTAATACCCTGCGGTTTTAAAATTTCTACATTTCCTTTGAAACAAAAGCAAGCGGTTTGGTTTGTTGAGTAACTGGAGTTAAAACGTTGCCGTTTTGTTTCACCATAGCAAATTAGTAATGAGTGAAACGACATAGCGTTAGCTTAGACTAGGTGTTAGACTATTTGTAAGCGTTTTTAACACTACGTAGTTCGGGACGTAATGAAACATTAATTACCATTATATATTTGAAATACATGCAATTTGTTAATGCCACGATTTTTGACACTTCTTTTGAAAATCGAAATCTATCGTGAAAAGCAGTCAAAAAATAGACAATATTCAACATCTCAGAGAAACTTTTAATTATCTAAAGAACAGGTCATACAAGCCAGAAACAATTAATTACCTAAAGAACAACATTCAAGCTGTAATTCGTGAAATAACTCCAACAACATGTCGAAAAGTCATTGAAAATCTCAATAATCGAATTGATGTCTATAGACACAGTCGTGGAACATATTTGAATAATACTTTGTTCCTCGTATAATAATTCTAGTAATTAGATCAATAGATCTGATCAATAGATCTGATTATAACCAAATCAATAGATCATATGATTTACGTTTAATTAAAAAGAAACATGTAGGCGTGTAAGTTGGATGACCCTATATTACGTGAAATCGCTGATGTCAGAATAATTGACATTCAACTGTGATTAGTCAACACTGCGTAATTTATATTTTTACTTATAGTATAATAGAAACTATTTCAGTGATGTGCTCCTATGTTGCCTTTTCTTTTTATTTAATTGTTTCCTTTGCTATTTTACTGTTTTATGTAAACCAACTATATGATGTCACTAAAAGAATTTTGGTCACAATTTAGCAATTTAGAATCATGTCGAAATGTATAATTTACATTTTTTGGAAATTTCTTTTTGACTAAGCTCTTCGTGGTAATAAATTGTGATGCAATGTCTATTTGTTGTTGATATTTTTGCCATTACACTTGTTATAATCCAATATTTTATAAGTTTTATCAATAATGTTGTCACACACGCGCGCGCGCGCGTAAACTACTGAACGTCAATAATTGTTTGTATCGGAAATCGTAAAAAGATGTTTGCGAGTCGAAACTTGAAACAGAAATATGATGAAATATAAGTTTGAATAAAATATCAGTAATAAAATGTTTTCAATTAGTATTTTTACTTAAAACAGTGAAAAAGCGACTCGGGCAGCATATCATAGAAAGTAATTCTTTTTTTCCCTCACTACATTTGTTAATAGACATAAAATAGAAAATACCTGTTTTCCACTGTATGTATTACGTCTGAGATAGTAAATTATTAGAATGTACATACAGCATACTAACAAACATCGTATTCACACCATTGACATAGATTTATCTATCTCCATATTATTGACAGATTTTTCAATATAATTTGATATTTTTCTTCGTCCTCATATTTAAATTATATTTTATTTTAAGTTAAAAATATTTTTATATTTCGGCAAAATGAAAAATGTTTTCGTTAAATTATATTAAATTAAATATATTTTTGTAAAGTATGAAGTAAAGAAAAAATGTAATAAGCAGCACAATATATCATTTTTTTAAACGTGTTGATGTTCAAAACAGATTTATGCAAAGGTACAGCACAAAATTCACAAATATGTCGAGCAAATTCACTCTTTTGTAAAATGGGGAAATCTGCCTGATCAGTTAACAAAATGTTGGAATGATACGTCATTGTTAATTTAACGAAGATCATAGTCGAAAATATTCTCAGTTGTATTTTCATTTCATAAAAGGCTATAAATTCCAGGTGACCTACTTGTCAAGTAACGGTAGCAACGGATCAAAGAAATAACCGAAATGTATTTTCTATCTCTGTGACCAGGTGTGTGAGGCGTGATTAACTTGTTAACACGAATGTGCAGATTGTGCAATTGGAACATAAAAAGTTGCTAATGAGCGATATATTCTTGAAGGAAACACCGCTTTATTACCAAAGTTCCATCTAGTACCGCACTCTGTTCCTGAAAAAAAAAGATCAGCGAAACGTCAAACACTATAGCAAACAGTCGAGTTTTCAGTATTATTCAGTTCGATATCAGTTAATCATACTGGCAGGCAATTACGTGTTTAATTACTTTGGTATTCGTGAATAATTAATTATCAGTCAACAAGTATAAAATTCAGACAACCTTGCATTCTATCCTCCACCTAAGTGCCTTTTAATCTTTTATAAGAAATTTATTTCAATGATTTTTGAAAACAACGCATCGGTTTTGTGTAATAATTTCTATATTACAAGTATCAGAGTTTATACAATTATAAACTGATATATCGAAAAAACAAATATACAACATAATTTACAACTTCGAAAGATGTGCAACAGAATTCGAAAACGAGACTTCGAGAGGATTGCGTTCCACACAATTTATGACAGTCGAAAAGAAAGGCTATTTTCGAGTCTCGTTCGTCATCGTTCAAGTTTTCATGAATTCTCGCCGGGACAAAATAGATTTACCAACCGTTTTAACGTTTAATTTTCATCGTTCCCGATAGCCAAAAACTGCCATAAAACAAGAACTTCCAAGGGACGACTTCAACATCTGATTCTAACGGGAATCAGAAACGATGAATATAAACTCCTTCAATTTTATTTCACTTCATCGACTATTTGACTGATGTTTGCTTGAAAATATTTAAAGCACGAACGAAGCAACCGTAAGAAGTGTACGTAAGAGTGTGCTTATATACATACATGTATCGTGATAAACTTTCAGAAAGGAACGGAAGGAAATAAGAACCCTCAGCAAAAAACATGTTCGAAAGGTATCGAATGCAAGAAATGACAAATCACAGTCAGCCGTGTAATTGATTTTTCTCAATCGACCAGGTGTGAACACGAAATGAAAAGAAACGAAAAAAAGAAAAAAATGACGCGGCGCGCTCGCGCGTAGTACCGTTCTCCAGCCTCTGACGTATTTTCGTTCACATATAGCCAGCCTTCGTATCCGGAATTGCGTGACCTTTCGCGGATCGGACAAGTATATAACGTGCTTAGCAACGAAAAGGAAAGAGAGTGAGAAAGAAAATAAGAAAGGAAAAAGAAAGAGAAAGAAAAAGAAAGAGAGTAATAAGGGAAGAGAAGAATAGCAAGAGAAAAAGAAAATAAAAAAGAAGGAGAAATGGAAACATGGGGGGGGGGGGGGAGAAAGAATGAGAAGAAAAAATAGAAAGGTAGAGACGGTGAAGAGAGAGGGAGAAATGAAAAAAAGAAAGAGGGGGAGAGACAGAGAGACTGAATGAGTGAAAATGAGAAGGAGAGAGAATAAGAGACTGAGAGAGAGTGACAGAGCAGGGGAGAGAGAAGAAGAGAGAGAAAGAAAGAAAGAACGAAAGAAAAAAAGAAAGAGAGTGAAAAGGAGAGAAAAAGGTAGAAAGAAAGGAAGAGAAAGGGAGAAAGAAAGAGAGAGGAATAGGTGAACCAAAAAGAAAAGGAAAAGAACGCTTATAGAAGTTTGAAATAAATGATCCAATTAATCCGCCTGTCGGCGTTAAATGAAATATCGCGGGGGTGAGTAAGAAGCGAATCCGTTCCGTACAAACACACAGCCGAGGAACCCGGTCTAACGTTCGCCTTCTGTACTCGTAGTCGCCGATATGGGTGATAATTTCCTTTTGGTGATAGTGAAATTTGTTAAATGAGCGGCAACGTACCGCGCCTCGAACGCCAACGGCGCGGCAAACGTAAATTATTATCACGCACATGGAACGCTCAAGAATCATGGTGTTATCCACGGAAAGAATAACAACGTAAATGTGTAAGGAAAAGGGTGGTAATAAATCGCGCCACGAAGCGAAACCGTGGCTAATTTATTCGCGGGTGAAAATCTTCGGGTCGGAAATGTCAGCTGCACGAACGCATTGCATCGCGTATATTGCACTAATATCAGGGATTACGCATCGTCGGCTGAAATTACAGATTGTACCGCGGCGGAGGATGGTAATCGCGTGAAAACAGGTGATTGATAACGTTAGAAAACTAACGCTCGGATGAGAGGTGTGTGTACCCTTTAGGATGAAACGATAGATGTATACGATCGCTGTCAGAAAGCGAGAAATTACCGTGAACAGTTGACACGGCTGATTGTATGCGTTCATTGTGAAAAGTGAAATGCGCGAAAAACATATAATACCGATGATGGAACTCTGCCTGGAGGAACGTTAAACGTGCCAGATGTTATTTTGTACCTTGGTCTTGTTTGGATTCAATTGGAATTGCTTAGAATGAGGCGAAACGGTCACGGTTATTGAAATATTTAAATGACGTTTAGGGATGGAAGATTGGTGCCGTGTGTTGTATACGCAGCGCAATTCCGTTACAATGGTTTCGCTCTTAACCTTTAGATGGTGGCAGGCGACAATAGTAATGTAATAAAGAACACGCTTTATAGCCGAAGGCAACCATAATCGTTCACTATTTACATTGTAATCCATTCGTTGCTCGATTATTCATTGTTCTTTATTCTTTTTTTCCTTTCGTCGCTAAATATACGCGTTCACTTTCTAATATTGGGTGTGATTATAGCGTGCACCACTTGTGATATAATAACGTATCGATACCTTACGATCTATTATACCACTTAATCAATTGTCTTCTATGACGTCCATTAACATAAACGGATAAAGATACTTTTACGTTCGTGTTACTTTTATTGATTTTTTTTTCATTACTGGTGATATTTTTAACGAAATGTTCGTAATTCAATTTGAGAAGAATGCAAGTTACTATATGAAAGTCAATGGAAAGGTTAGGCAAGTTCTATCAACTTTTGAAATTAAAGTAAGTGATCAAAGAAGACTTGAGTAGATATTAATTTTGTTTATCAAGGATCATTTTCATTGAAAGTCAATTTTTCAATGTGTGATAAGAGATTGCGTAAAATTATAAAGGATGATTTATACACATCGTTAATAGTTATCAAGATACTTTTCTTATTTATTATTAAGGCAATAATGTGAATACAAAATTAATAATAATAAAATTAAATAAATAATAATTATGATCAGAAGTTTTAAATACAATAATACTTTTATCGTTAAATATTTTCATTTGACATGTTGAAAATCATTTATTGATTTTGTCAAAATAATTTATTGGAATTGCAACTAAATAAATAAAAAAGAAAAGTATAAAAGAATAGTAATATTCGATTCTATCCTTTTATACACATTAATCAGATCACCTGTTCTTAACGCATAGTTCTTCTAGGTTGTTGCACATGAAATGGTGGATTCATAAATAAAACTTTAAATTAACATCACGTAATGAATATTCATTTCTGTCATTAATTTAGTCTATTATTATAAAATCTTAATAATGGCAACAAATTACACAAACTCATTTTTAATTATTACCTCATTGTTAAATAGTTTTAATTAGTGTTATTAACTTCTATTTAAAAAAATTATCTAAATACTGAAACTAAGGTTACTTTGTTTGTTTCAAATGTTGTATTAACACTTTGTGTTGCCTCAAATTCACAATGTCCCAGTTTGAATTCATAAAAGAAAATCATTTAAATTCAATTAGTATTTCGTTTTTATCCACACTCCCTCATACTCTACTAACTTATTACGCTATTTGTTACTTATTGCGCTTCCTTTATTCTATAATACTCTCTTTGGTGTTACTAATCTCTCTTTTTTATAATACTCTCTTCCTCCTTTAATTTCCTTCTTCAATATCTCTAGCCACTTTGCGATCTTTCTGTCCTATCTCCCACTCACTACGCCTTCCATCCTGATATCCTTACAGAAAAGGGTATATTTAAGTATTATTAGAGTAATAATACCACTAAAAGCAAAATATTCAATTGATCCATTTGTTTATAATAATTAAAAATTTGTCAATACCCATTGTATAACGATAAACAAATAAAAGGTATGTTGCAGCTCCTACAACATTATTACCTTATGGAATATCATGAGGTTGTAAAGCCCGTGTTCACTCGCTTATGAATTCGAAAGACGCTGTTTATCGAATAATCAAACCTTTTAACTTAGTTCGTATGTGATGTTACGTGTTTTAGCGTGTTCTTCGTGTATTACTTGTTTCTCGGTGCATTGCCCGAATGTGATTTCAATGTTATTCACTCGTGCTTTTTGCTAATACTCGTTTGTGCTATTACTCTGTTACTCGTGTTTTTACTACTGACTTGTTACTGCTTTGTTACTCCTTTGGATTGACTGTGTTCTTTTATAAACTAGATTGTCTTATGATTGGTGGATGTGTTATGTGATGGGGGTGACTAAATATTTGAAAGGGGATTGTTGTTAGCTGTGGTGGTGGTAGTTTAAACAATTTACAAGATAGGACCTCAGAACCGCGGTCGTAGGTTTCTTCGAAGGGGTTTTATGGTGGTTGCGAAGTGTACAGCATCTCGCTCTGGCGACTAAATGTGACTAACGAATAGCTTTTTTTTATGGCTATAATCCGCCAGGCCGATATCTCTTTACATCGCGAGGGTCACAATAAGGTGTATAAAGTATACATAAATAGATGTGTAACTTTCAAATTACATGACGTTGTAGATCTTCCAACGAAAATGAAAAATTCCGGTCTAATAAAACAGTTGGAACTCGTCGGAGAAGTGCATGGAAACAGAAAATTATCCCGAAAGTAGCATTACAGCTACTTTCGTACTGTCAGTTGAAACAAACCGATGGCATATAGAAGATTACATAAGATTCTATTAGCAGAAGCGATTACTGGCACGGTTGCCCGCGGTGCTCCTCGTGAAACATCCAAAGGAGGGACATTCCTCTTGCCTCTTTTTGTCTTGTCAGAGACACACGTACTACGGGGGAATTGCGGTTAGATGTCACGTTAACCAACAACTGTTGAAGTTTCAATCGCCAATAATTCCTGCCGCGCACCGCGCGTGCAAAATGAATTTCGCGCGTGTCGATTGTTCGCCAGTAAAGCGATTTGAATTTCTCCTCCTGTTCCTCTCTGTGTTCGTCGAACCGAGCCACTCTGTCAGTCATACGTAATGGCATTCTCGTAAATGATTCGAGAATAAGTGTGATCGTTCTTGTCTGACGTTCAAATGACGCGACAGAGGAATGATCGTTGAATGGGGAATAATCATATAAATTCTTTAGATTAATTTAAACTTTTCTAAATGAATACAGTAATATTTCATCAATATTACTTTTGGAATGATTGGATGTGGTATGTGCTCACAATTATGAAGGTGGTCTAAGTCATACATTTCTTATTTCGAGATATTTAAAGAATTACATTTGAATAAATTAAAAAATATTTCTGTATTATGTAACATTTTAATTTAGAATTTTATTAGTCTTGATTGCTGAAAATTTATTATGAATGTAAAATTTTGTATGAATCTCATGCGAAAATGTTGTTTGTAAAGTTTGAATCGACTTAAACCATTTTCAAAATTAACCGAATGACCTATAAATGACTTAAATCAATAAAAGCCTACAAATTTTATTGGAAAGAAAAATTTCAATTAAATAATTCATTCATATTTATTAATTATGTTTAAAAAGTAATCCATTTGTATCATTTTAGGCTTTTATCGTTATTAATTTTGAGATTTTTAAAATGTTCCTGAAAAACTAGAGGGATGTAGGATAGTAAACATATCATATCTTTATGTTTTTCTTCCGGTACTGGTCTATTAGTGGTGTATAATGGAAGTAAGTTAATATTTCCATATATTTTTGGTCTTCCTCTTTTAGATGAAAGATCTAGTACGTGGAATTCAGAATCATCCAAGGAAGTTTTATAGAACATCTTATAAGGTGCATTTTTCAAAAATCTCATCCATTAAATTTTCAACCAAACGACAGATTTTACCTGCGTATCTGTTGACATAGTGGTAAAATATACAAATTATTTTTCCACCGATAATTACTTCGGAAGAGCGCAACTGAATTAGTTCACTATCAAAATAAAACTAAAAAAATTCCATATAATGACAAAATAGCTAACACAATCTAACGCTTCTTGTTTCAGAAATTCGCAAGAGTGAATTTACGTTTTTAGTTCAAAAAATGTGTTGCCATTGTCATCATTATCGTCATCGGTTGATTTGTAATAACTGATAAACAAGACCATTTCCATAATTAACACTAAATGAATTCCATATAATGTTGAAACAACAAGCACTATATAACGGTTCATTTGTGACAATATCGTAAAAATTGCATTGAATTAATTTAGTTTAAAATAATGTGATGTGAAATAACTGATAAATTCATTTTCTTTTTTTAATTTGGCCTTAAACCAATTTTATAATTATGGGCATGTACATTTTCATTACTGCACACTATTCTTGCTCACAAAAGAAAGAAATGAATTTCATAGGATGACCTTGAAATCTCACGAAAACAAAATTAAATAAGGAAGAAAAGAAATATTTATCCCTTTGTATTTTATATTTTCACACTGAAAATTTTTTCAGTATCATGAAAAGCAACCGAGACATTTCAATTGCTTGAGTTAGGCGAAATATCCTGTATGTATGTGAATTTGTTCTAAGGAATTCCTTTGAAGCGAAATTTTACAATTAGATATTGTCGCAACACACGTGTCTTGTTACGAAACATCTCAGCTGAACCTAAAACGTGTTCTAACCTAACTGAAGGAATATAAGGTAAATTAAGGACACGTGATACAAATAATTCTGTTTAATTACCCTGTATACACACTCGGTTAAGGGGATATGCAACCCTGAAAGCCTAAAAAAGTCGGGTGAATCTCATATTTTTCTTTCGCCTATAAATATTTAGTAAAAAATCAAGATTTTTTACACAGGTTGTTAAGCAACGTCTTAACTCTATTTCCATATTTTTTCACTGTGTAAAAGTACAAAATGGTAGAGTTGTACAATATTATTTAACTTTATGTCCAGCGAAACATTGTTCGCTTGCACCCAGCGGCAAATGTATCTGGAATATAAGAAATAAACCATTTTCGAACGAACTTAAACCAAAACATATTATCTCCAACGTAGCGTAAGATTTTTCAATAATTTTGGAAAATAAGAAACTGGTGGCTTATTAAACATACAATTCTTTTTCGCTGATGAAAATCAAATTTAAACATTCATAAAAATTCAACAATAAAATTAAGATATTAAAAAAATCGTAGGTTGCATTGTAGATTATGTTATGAAGAATAATATGTAAAAATTTTAAGTTAAGTGGATGAAAAGTTTCGGAGATTTGCTGGGTGCAAGGTCAGAAAACACAGTTTCGAAAAAAACACGTTTAAAGCTTTAAGTTAATTTTTTTCTAAAATAAAAGAATATTTTTACAGAATTGCCCTTAATCTGCAATTTCGGTGCCATAAAGTGACCCTTCTGTTTTTAAAAATTTGTCAGCTGCTTGTTTTTTAATTTTCTTTAGCAGTTACCGTGCTTCTTTCGAATTTACTTGAGCTCGAATTTCCGTATGTCTTAGCTGACGTTCGTCTATTTTCTTACAAATGTACGCACTATTACCAATCTTTAAATGCGTAAGTTTCAACATTAATAAAATGGTTTTGTAGCCATCGTTAAAAACACTAGCACCGATAAACGCAGCTATGTCGACTTTTTTTTTTTGCCACAAAACGATGTCTTTGGAGCAATTGTCCATATTATACAATTGACGCTCTTGTTACTATTTTACGTAAAAATACACGCTAAAGCAGTGTTTCTAAAATTATTTCAATAAGAAAACCTACAAAGTCATGTTTAATAATAAGAAATTAACCGAAATATTTCCTCCTCAGAAGTATTACATTGGCCCTTCTTGTTTGTCTTCTTTTAGTATAATATTCTACACAAAATGTAAAAAGAAAATCAAAAAAGAATTTAGAATTTTGAAGCAGATAAGGTTGCATTATCCCCTAAACGGAACTTATAACAAAGAAGTACAAAATTCCGGAAAAACGTGAAACTGATAGCAACTTCTACCAATCAATACAAAAAATGCTCGCGTTCTGTGAATACAAACTGCATTAAAATACCAGCGCGCCAGTTTACAATTGTAACTATAAAATCCAAAACATTTCACTTTCGCGTGTTCCATTTCAGTAACTAGATGGAATTCCCTTCCTGTTTCTAGTAACGCTAAATCGTAGCTATCTTCAACGTTATTTTCAAGCGATAGTAAAACAAGAAGAAAAAAAGGAAAACGAAGTATAAAACCATATCGTCGTGTTATCCTCACTCGACTAAAAGCAAAAACAGCAGGATAATAGAAAAACAAGAAAAGAGAAAGTAACAAATTTGTGAAAAGAAAAAATAAGAAATCAGATAAAATCTAACTGTGCAGAAAATTAATAACCAAGCCAATTCTTTCGAGGTGTATTAGATATACACTCTAGACAATAATGCAAATTTATTACTTTAGTTTTCATACAAAAACCTTTATTTTAATTTATATTTGAGGGAAGCACGTTTCTGCGTTTTTACACAGTACGAAACAAAATAATAACCCGCTCAACAGTTTTGTTTATTTTTGAGGATATACGCAAGAAGATGTATATTTGGTCACGTTGTATATTGCATATCCCATTACACGTAAACATGCAGAAAATTGCATTTGTGGAATATGGTTTACGAGAGTTACAGAAAGAAATGTAATTAGAAACTCGAAGTCGATGGGACAAAATGATAGTATACTTGACTTGTTTGTGCTTCTTAAGTTTCTTATTAGTTACCATTAAGGTATCTGCGAAAGCACAAGTATAGAGTATACATTCTTAACCAGTGTCGTAGTGTATTATTTTTCACTAAATCTTGAAAATCGATCGATATAATATAAAAGTTTTGGATTGGTCTGCACGTTCTTCTGACCTAAGATTATAGAAAATGTTTGAACAAATTTAACTAGGAATGTTTATACAGAGGGAAGACAATTTAAAACACTGAAAGAATCAAAATGTATAATTGTAGGTATAATTTACCTCAAAAGTATGTTAAAAAACTGTTTAAATCTATACCATAGCGTTTAATTGAATTTGTACAGAAGAAAGGAGGCATCACAAAGTATTAATAAATCATTTATTCGTTGTACAGATGTATTTTTTGTATAGTATGCTATTGTTTTATCCCACTCACTTTGGCTTCTATTTATATTTCTTTCTATAGCTCTCGTTAACCATGTTCTACGAATGCGATTTTCTCTATGTGTATTGTTACGAATCGGGATATGGTCGTCACGAACCGAAAGGTTGTCCCTCTTTTTTGAGTCAATCCACTTAAGGAATTTACTCGGGATACGGGACTTAGGTAGTACACGGGAACTTGAGTGAATAAGACACGAAAGGAGTTTTGTTGTTATAAATTTGTGGTTTATTCTACGAGATACGTCTATGTCTATGTGAATATGTCTACTGTTCGAAAATCGGCGTGTTTCTGGCGTGTTATTGGAAGGGCTTGTTTTTTTATTAATTCGTACTATTTTTCTATTGGTGGAAGAGTATGTGGAGGTGGATGTGTGTTTTCGTGGTTGGTGTGGGTGTTTAGCTATGGGTGTGGTTTGTGAGATGGTGGAGAGAGAAATTTTCCGTTTTCTTTAGTTATAAATTATTCTGCTGGTCCTTGTAATTTTTCTGCGCATGCGGTGACCGGCTGCTCGGGGGTTTTAGGCTTTCCGGTGAAATATTGTTTTATTGCGGGTTGCGCTCGAGTACGAGGCTTTCTTTCATTACGCTAGGAAGTTACTTGAGCGACGTCTGTTACGCATGTGACAGTATGTATAACAGGGTGTGAAATATATAGAGTGAACAAAATATATATTTTCTCGCATATATCCTCAAAAATAAACAAAATTTTGAGTGGGCTATCATTTTGTCCCGGACTGCACATACAGGATAGTTCACGCAATTGTGTTAAGTCATAACTCCGTTATTAATGCATTTATGAAAAAATACTAAAGCAGAAAGATAAGTGGTTCGAAGAGCAGTATATCTGTAGGCCCTTAGATCTTTTTTAAGTGCAATAGTGCATGTGCAATTAACAATTGCATCATTTCTTTAAATGGAAATGCATATCTTTTGTTACGCAGCTCGATTCCTCTGTTCATTCTACGTAAAAACTTATTAGGGTAAACAAATTATTAGTTCTCGAGATATTTTCAAAAAGTATCTTTATTGAAGAAGATGCTCAAACGCTTCATGATTATGTTGTAAACACCATTTTGACATTGTTGTCATAACAGAAACTGATTTGTACGAGTAAGCATTTCATCATTCAATAGCAATTACGTATCGTAACTTGAGTACGAAAACTAAGAATTTGAAAAATTGTAATTGTATTTCACTAAAATAAAAGTAAATGTATTTTACTAGCAGTGAGATACATTTTTTTTTCGAGCCATTTATCTTTCTCTTTTGGTATTTTTTCGTAAATACATTAGTAACGAAGTTATGACCTGAAACAATTGCGTGGACCTCCCTGTATAGTTTATATATAGTTAACAACGCCTTGTTCATAGAGAATAAACAAAAAAAAAAGAATATCAGCGTCCACCTACACCAAACACATGGTTACTAGGTTCATTCTCCTATTTATGTATATTTACAATAATTTTTCTTAGTATGTTGACTCATTTTTGCGGTTTTACGCTACATTGCAAACACACACACACACACACATAAATTTCATGAAATAATTCAACAAGAAGATTGCATTAAGCACGTTCCTCCACGGTCGATGAACCGATAATGTCGTAGTTGGATCGTTTTTAATTTCTGATGACACCAACCCGCGCACAACACGCAACGCGTCCTCTATGAGTTTACCGCGTTGCGTTATAACAACGAGAAAGACTCGTGGCATAGATCCCAGTCAAGATAAGACAAAAGAAATTAATTTCAGTTTTAAATTTCATTTTAATTTATAAAACTGAGCAACGGCGGCTCGTAGATTTTTACACTTAGCGTGCTACGTGCTCATATAATCACCAGTCTCGAATTATTAAATCAGCTCGACGATTTCTTTTCTATGAACGTGTGCAAACAACCACGGAACTTACTTCTTAGTATTAATATACTTGTCTATTAAATCGAGATTCGAGTTGAAATTAACGCAGTGGGAAAGAAGAACTTTCAAACATTCGCAACAAAGACAAAAACAAGTACCGAGAAGTCAACTCATTCTGAGAGTGAGTCACGAAGAAACAACAATTTTTTTATGATTTTACTATCTTAGAGTCTAAATTATGTATATTCAAATAAAAATATATCAGAAAGACATTTATTGTCTCATTATTTTATTCATCTATAACACATTCTGGACTGAGCGAATCATTTTCTGACTCACTGTATTTGCAAAACTTATTATGCAAATACATAAACGCTATACACTGTTGGATAGAGCTCTAAGATAGAAAACATGTTTATATTTACTACTTAGTCTAAGATAAGTAATCCCAAAATTTCCAGTAACCCCTAGTCATATGATTAAATCTTTTACTCATCGACTCCTAGCAATATTCCAGAATGCCTGTTGAACATTTCTCTGCTCCTACTATCTGTAAAACCAGATTTCGAAATTTACTCTAAGGACAAGCTGAAAATTAGAAAACATTGACGTGTAACACTTCAACAGCCGCTGTCACGTTTGCGTGATTTCGTTCAACCAGCATTTTTCGGCCGGCATCACATATTTGTGATTTCATTCACGCAATCAGATGAACCAAGAACAAATTGATTTTTGTGTAAATAATGAATGATAAAATGCAAATTTAAAAATTAAAGATGGTTAAGAACGCATTTATACTATCTGTTTTTGTTTTCTAATTCGTTTGGCTTTTTGTCTTCCGACATTTGTCTTCAAATTTGTGAAAATCACAAGATTCTCTGATTTTCACGTACGTAATGAATGATAAAATGCAAGTTTAAAAATCAAAGATAGTCAAGGATGTATGTATGCTATTTTCCTTTTTCTTTTTTATTTGTTCGATTTTTTGTCTTCAAGCATACTCTTTAGTCTACATAAGATTGCAGACTTGTGATAAACACCGGCGGAATGTGTAAGCTTCTGCATAATAGGGACGGCCATCAAAATGTTAAGATCCTAAGCTAGATACACAGAAGAATCGCTAGAACACAGATCTAGAAAGTATAGTGTAAGTGCCTTAAAACTTATAAGACTTCCGTGTACAAATGTTTAGTAAAATAAAATTGTTATTCTTAAAATATTACGCTTCGGAATCTAACAACAGCATACCATATCCGAAAAATTTATTAAATATATATATACGGTTACTTTTATTAATTTTCGGACACTCTTTAAAACAGAATAACTTTTTTAACATTGGACCAACTAACGTAAGTTCTTTTTTCTTTTTTTGAGAAGTTAGAAGGATTAGTTTAACAGATGATGCGTAAATAAATTTGGGAAAAAATTACAATTGATCAGAACTGCGAAGAAACTAATAAATAAGAAATAAAGAAAATAATAATGGTAAAAATTTCATTGAAATTGTTCGAAGTAGAAACAAGCAGCAGACATAGGAAAACGTAAGAATCTATTGATTTATCGCAGTTGAAGGCTGAAAGTCACAGAAGACTGATTTTCGCCATTTTTATACGTTTACTGCTCATAGCAATGTTAAACGATTTCGATGAAATTTTCACCATGTATACAACTGATATAAATCTATAAAACGTATTTTTTAAATTTTGATTACAGGTTCAGATAGTAAAAAGTGACCTTTGTTATTTTCTTCTCAATTCCAATCAACTGTAATTTTTTCAAAAAATTTTGTACACGTCATCTAGCAAATTAATTCTTCTAATTTCTCTCTCTCTCGAAAAAAAAACACGTCGCTTGATCCAATTTAAAAAAGATTATTCTGTTTCTAGTGGTGAATGACTGCATTTAATAAATTTCATTTCTGCACATGTGCAAATAAAATACATTAAAATTCATTTAGATGTTCCAATTTCATGTCTAATTGTGGAAAAAATACCCAATTGCACGGGATAGGTTTTGCTTGAAATATCAACTGTCAGCAAAAAGTGTTATTCATAATAAACGAATGAATGTTTTAGGACTGAAAAAACCATGATCAATTCAAATTTTTTAAATGTTGACTTACAACCATTTAATGATTCTCAGACCACTATATGTAGGTTTATAGGTGCTTATTGAACAGATAAAGTTGACACCGCTCGACGGCGGTGATGTTAAACGAGCCGCGGTGCAATTACATGCCGTTGTAATCACCGTACCCTGCTCGATGCTGAGTCACAATCAGCCTGCTCTCTGAGCCGTAGTACGTATCCCTTTGCCATTTAATCCCGAACGTGGTAATTTCAACGTCGTGCGAGATCGAGCCTCCGTGCTCGTGAACACGTATATACAAGCTTCTTTAGCCTATGTTTTTTTCTTTTTTTCATTCGAACTCACTCGAATTCTTAATCGGGATTACGGAAATGTTCGATTACGTGTACCGTTTCTTTCATTCTGATGTTTTTTCTTTAAAGGAGGTCAGAAAGGTTTTTTTCTCACCAATGTTAAGTGTATCAAGTGTACGTTCGATGATTCTTATTAATATTCAAACATTATTTAAAAGATAATAGCTATTCTTTTAAAATTGGACCGAACGAGTTCAGTGCTTCTTTTTCCTTGAGAAGTCAGAGGATTAGTTTACTAAACGATTGCAATTGATCAGAATTGCGAGAAATAATATTAAAAGTCGCTGTTTATAACTTTGTTTTTGAGCCCATGAAGAAAATTCAAAAAATACATTTTGTAAATTTATATCAATTCTATACATACTGAAAGTTTTACAAGAAACAAAATGAAGTACTTTAGATTATAATTTTTTCTCATTTTTAATAGTAAACTGGAGAAATTGAATTTCTGTTTGAGTGGTGCAGTTACCGGATTAAAGTATGGTTTCAGTATTGCTCGAAGTTTGAAAATTTTTATTTTAGGGAAATAACTATTTAAATAAAAAAATAAAAAAGAAACGTTGTTACCCCTTCTTTCCATTCATTTTTTCTATCCTTAATAATTTCCAGTTGTTATTGAAACAAATAATATCACATGTGAAGAAAATTGAAACTTCTTGGTAGGAAAAAATACATCTTCGTCGTACATTCATGATTAGAAGTTTAATAAACTATGTGTCGTATTAAATAACAAATTACAGAGAATAATATACCTCTTTTTTTCTCAAAAAAGTTTCTTCCAACTCCCTTAACTTAAAAACTTAAGGACTCAATTTAACTTAAAAACCTTATAACTCTGAAAAATGTTTACTTAAGCTGTCTTTCATACCTGACAGAACTTCCACGTGAATTTGGGCATTGAATACATAGGCACATAGGAAATTCAGAAATACTTAACATGAATTTCAAAATTAGAAATAGAAATATTTAATAAAGTATTTGTATGATTCTCTGAATTAAGAGGCAGTGGTTAACGAAGTACTTAACAGTGATAATTTATTGTATTTTTATCAAGTGAAATATAGTTATAGATATGACTTTAGTTCAAGTGTTCATATAAGGAATGATTACTTTCTCTATACTAAGATAACAAGCAACAATTAATAGTTTACTTACATCAACGGTACAACGTATAGAGATAATTACTACACATTTACACTGTTCAGAAAACAAGCGTCTTCTTCAACTCAAAAAAAAATTCCCAGTGGTGCACTCACAAATTTCTTACAAATAAAAAATACAGTAAGAATTCTTTAAAATCAAGAAGAAACGTCTTTCAAAATTATTTTTCCAATGAGAAAAACCCATTTTTCCAGTAAAAAGTAAATTTAAATTAAAATTCATGTGAAATCTCACAAAAGGATACAATTACGTTGATCGTGGTAAATCTGATACCAATGAAAAGCTCACGTACACTTCTACAAAACTTAAAGCAGCATAAAACACGCCCAACTATATTCATAATTCTATTCAAACTCGCAACGTTCTTTCTTTCAACCCGTTGCTTCACTTAAATCAGCAAGCTAAACGATGATCAACAATGGTGAAACATCCCACGAAAAAATAGAAAAAGAAAAAGATAAATCGACAGAAGATTCGTTAATTACCGGTTTACAAGGTAGAATTTGCAATTCCGAATCAAGGAGAGGAAGGAAATTATCGATAGGCCCGATCGAAAAGTTGGCCAAGCTTTTCTAAATGTTGCAATTTGAGAATAAATTGCCGGTTCGTTTCGCGAGATCGAGAACGCGCGCAATCGGTTCGTGGAGCGACTCCGCGCGCATTCTTAGTTATTGCGGTAATAGTGTTACAATTTTGTAACTCGTTCGACCTTTTCCCACTTTCTCTCAGATCCCAGCTGGCAAACGGCGCGTACCAACAGAAAGGACAAACATGTCGCGAACCCCGCTGACAGCTCCGCTCTGCCAGAACACGTACGGCCTTGCCGAGGAAAGTTGACCACCGGCTCTACCACGCCCTACTTTGGCATTCTCCGACACACTGTACAAACGTGCACACGTACCCATACACGCATCTTATGTTTGTAACGTTAACAGCGGCTCGTTTGCGCAAAATACACGCGCGAGAGCCTAAGGCGTAGGCGGGTAGTCGCTTCGCGGATTAATAAGAAAAAAAATAAGCTAAACACGGCTTCTGTCGACAATCGATTGCTGCGATTTTACTTCACGGTGTAATTTCTCGTCGTCCACCCACGCGTTTAGGATTGACCCACACGGATCGGATTACGAGGTGAACGCGAATGAATCTCCTGTGGAATCTTCGATGAAACGACACGTTGAAATTTCATATTACCGAAAATATTTCGGAATGTTTCACGATGAATATTAGAATAAACATGTCTGTAAGCGGATGAAAGACACATGAGGAAGATACAATTGTTAAACGTTAATGGGATCCTGTTCTGGTTGATGACCGCAAAAAGCAATCGACCTCGGCTATGAAATTTGCTACATTCACCAGCTGCCTCAGATTTTCCTCCGTTCGGACGCGAGAGTCCCCGCTTTTTCTGCCGTTTGAACCACTTTCTAAAGGAGACTACTGTTCTCGAGCAGGGAGAAGGGCGGAGGGGGGGGGGAAGCTTTTTACTGTTTGTGGGTCTCCTCCAATGGACTGTTACTGTGGAATTTGTAGCACTTTTATTTCAACATTCGCGCGGCCATCCGTGGGTCTTTTTAGACCCAAAAGTCAATCTTTTTCATTCACTCTTCTCGTCTCTATTTTCTGTAACATTATGGTTCCTGGTATAACTTGTGTACTTCATGACTGATTATATTTCAGTGGTATCTTCAAAACAGGAGTCCTGATTTAGTAGGTAAAATTGTTTTTTTCTCATTTACGCGATAATATTTGTATATCTTCACTGATGAAGTGTAATGTCATCCAGCTTACATTCCAACATGTTTCTTTTTTTTTTTTTTTTGAAATAATATAAACTATTTGGAATTTTTTGAAATTCTTCATTTTATGGAAAGTATGCTTCATTACAATTATACGTGGAACAGAATATCATTCAAATGTGCACTACGAATGTATTCATAGACATCAATTCAATTATCGAAATTTTCAATTACTTTTCGACATGTTGCTGAAGTTATTTCACGAACTGTAATTCGAATGTTGTTCTTTAGGACATTAATTATTTCTAGCTTGGTAGCATAGACACGATTTTTCAAGAAACCCCAAAGGAAAAATCTAATGGTGTTAAATCGCATAATCTTGGAGGCCAATTAAAATCTGCATCTTGTGAAATTACACGTTGACAAAATTTCGATTGTAAAAGCTGAATATTTTCTCGAGTTATGTAATACGTAACACCTTCTTCCTAGAAGTAGACATCAGACACATCAATATGATTTAATTTGGACCACAAAAGATCACTCAGCATTGATTAGTATCATTCAGCATTCATGGAAACATTCTCAACGCCATCTTCGAAAAGAATAGCCCATTTGCCCAAAATGCACACAAAACAGTGACTTTTTGTGAGTATAAAGATTTTTCATGAACAACACGAGAAGTTTCATTACCACAGATACGACAATTTTGCTTATCAACAAGCCTATTCATTGTGGAATGAGCTTTATCACTAAATAAAATTTTGCTTAAAAATAATAGATCTGCTGTTTGCTACACATATGCAAATGCTAATCTGTACGCAGAATTCTTCATATAAAGTCATACGATACGCCAAATTCTTTCGAGCGACGTGAAATTGATGTTGTTGGATCATTTTCAATACTTTCACTTACAACTGTAATATTTTCAATTATGCGTACAGTTTTTAACCTTTAACTTTTTGGTTTATCAACAACATAACCAGTTTCTTCGAATTTTTGCATTAATCTTTGAATTGAAGACTGATTTAGTCGATTATTTGCACCACAAAGATCGCGAATTATGCGATGGTTATTTTTCAAAGAATGCCTATTTTTATAATAAGTTTAAATAACATAAGTGCGTTGCTACAATGTATATCTGTCTACAGTTAAAATTGTACCACCTTCTACTAAAACAAAATAGTATTTTCAACATTAACTTCAAAGAAAAATGATCCGACGATTCTATTTGCCCAAAGGTAGTTTAATTTTTTAAATAAAATGTTATATACTTTTTTACATCATATAAAAGCACACGTCAAAACGAATTTATTCGTATACGACACAAAAAGCTAGTAGATCATACGTAATCAGAAGTGCAAGCAATATTTTGAATACTTTGTACCACCATGTTTATGTGATTTACGAATATTTCTTATCAATATGAATTAAATGATGTTGTCATACACTATCAGAATATTTATTTCTGTTTTCACTATGTCGAGACAATTTCAGTATTACTTCGTAAACCGTTTAATGTTATCGTATAACAATATATCGTTATTCAATAGACAAGAAGGCGAATATGGTACGCATTTATTACGAGTGCAATGGAAATAAAAGACAAAGTAAATTGTTCTTACTCTAACATATTGGTACGAAATATTCAAAATGTTTCTTCCATTTCTGACCTTGTACGAAATTGAACGTCGTTATGTCGTACGTTTCATACGACGCAAAAAAAAGTATATAGCATACTATTTAAAAAATTAAAGCTCATCTTCATTTCTAAAAAAAGAATACAAATAGTTGCTTGGAAAGAGAAAGTACTACTCCATCCTTCTTTATATTTTTTCTAATACTTGCTATTTACAAGAAAAACGCTGACTAGTGTGAACACCCTAAACATATATCATTCTCTTGACATATCAAACTTGAAAGAAGAAAGAAAATATGTCAAGAGAGCAAATCACTCTGTAGGAGAAATAGAAGAACTTGTACTTTCAATCTACGGGATAAAGTAGACGTTCACCGATTCCAATGGTCCACATTGCTATCAATCTTAAAAATATAGAAAATATAGAAAATTAAAAATTATCCACGAGGCTGGGTATTATTTTTCCGTAGCCAAGCGAATGCAATAGTCCACTTATCCCCGATTAAGAAACAAGAGCAAAAATTGACTGTCGTGGAGAACAGCAATAGTTCGCTCCCTTTCGAATCGGAAACAACAATGTTCGTATCCGTCCAGAGGGAACGGGTTGCCGTGGTAAAATCTATAATTTGCCACTTGTGCAATTACTCGACCGACCGGCGGAAAAATCTGCCTATCAACAAATCGCTAACTGTATCCGTGTAACCCGTTTTGCACTATGTAAAACACGTTCTCCTGTTACAAATTACACGTTTCACGGACGTCAACAGAGCCGTTTCTAGAGACTGTGATAATGTCTCCAATCGGACAATACACAGAAGTATACTAATTCTTTGTGGACGATTGACACGTGTATAAACGTTCACAAAAGATGATGAACCAGTAAACTCGTATCGTTGTTTGACATTGATAATAGAATAATTCAAAAAACTAACTTTACAGGTAAAATAACACAAATCTTCGTTTACCTTTAAAAAGAAGTGAAGGTGAAGTACAAAATGTTGCGTAGAAAACTTGAATGCCACATATCGAAGGAGTTTATACATATAAATGGAAACATAATAAAATGTTAATACAATACTTTATAAATTTAAGTTAAGGTTCGTTACTTTATCCAGGGCTTCTACCAACTAAACAGTTACTTTTCTCCGTGTCTCAAATTATACATTTAAAATAAGAGGAGAAATTTTCAGTTTTAGAAGTGTGGTCTAAATATGGGTAAAATAATTAGAATGAAAAATAAACACTGCATATTTTCAAGTTTAAATATTTAAAAACATGTTCATAATGTAGATAAATTTAAATTTGAGTGCTATTTATAAAATATAAAAGAAAAAAAGAAATACTAAAATGCTTTGTCGCTTTCAGAATCTTCATCTTTTTTACCTTAACGACTGTAATAGCTTCTTCCATATCCTCTTTACTCCAACATTTCCTTTTATTCTGTCTAATGTATCCTGGATTAGTTCTGGGCATCTTAAAATATATATCAAAAAATTGTATTATATTTTTTATTATGTTATATGTGTTATAATAATTTACAATTAGCACGTCTCTAAATTGTCGCTAAAACATTAGACTGTTTGAAACATAAAAAAGCCGTCCCCAAAAAACGATCGTAAGGAGTTCTTACACTATAAATTTTGGCAAAATGAATTTCAATAGACATACGAACAACTGAAATAACTTTATAGCTTTTTTTCTACAATAATATGTAATACATTTACACGCGCACGTTATTCGGGTGAAATTTCACCTCGGGGATTCTTTCGTTAAATTTTGTTTCTTACTGTACATCTATCCCACGATTTACATGGAATTAATCAATTCCTTGGAATACCGTATAAATCAAAATCATGGCTTTTATAAAAATGAAAGAAGTTAAATATTATATCAGTTTTTTCCTCTTTTGTTTTTGTAATAATAAAACTTTTTCTTTAAAAGATTACTTACCTGTTTTTTTTATCATTGTTTCTCTGCAATTCAGTTTCTCCAACATTGTGTGCAAAAAAGGAGTAATTCTTTTTTTCAGGTTTAACGTCAATGTTAATAAACGAATGGTGTTAAAAAATCACTGTACAAACATGTACACAGCATAAATTTTTGCTTTTAACAGTTTTTATTTTTGAAAACAGAGTAAAAGCAAAATCGTGTAAATACTACCATGTAAATCAAAGGATAGGTGTACTTCTATCACTATAAAAATATAAAGCTAGGTATTGTTTAGAATATGAAAAAAGAGTTCGATAGAACATTTTTTCTTGTACTTGCAAGAAAAGAATTATATAACTAATAATTTGATAATCCACAGTAATATAATTTCTGTCTGATTTAGTATTGAATTGAGAACAGTAGTCCTACATTAGGAAAGGGAGTAAAGGATAGCTCGACAGTGGTCATCTCCTCTCGATCAATTTTTCCGTGGCCACTTTTTCGAACCAAGCATCTGGACACGTCGCTAACCGCTTTCAGCTGAAATACGCACGACGACCTTATCGAGGATAGTTTGACCACCACGCCCTGCTCCGGCATTCTCCACAATTACGCGTGTGCACCCACACGAATACGCCGCCGACTTGGCTGCTATCTCGAAGACTGTGTGGGCGAACTATTCCCGCAGTAAAAAGTTAAAACGACATATAATATCGTGTATTATTTCGTTTTTCGATTTCGCGAAAAATTATTTTCTTTCCAATAGATTAAATGCTAATTCAATTCAATTCAAAATAAATCCGTACAAATTGATTTATTTTTAACCTAATTTCATTGCCATTCGTTAATTTCAACGAGTAAAGAAAAGTTGCCTAATATTGGCAGATTTTCTTTTTTTAATGAGTCATAAATTCATTCTAAATAGAGAAAGATTTCGAAATGTTGCACCTACTGCTTTCAAATATAATACATTTGATAATATTCTGTATTAGTTTATTTTATTATTATCAAATTAACAAAAACGTGTGATCTCTCCGTATTGGAAACGAGTTCATTTTATTTCAACTATTGTTCACTTGGACAACATCATTACGAATTATTCTTTGCAATGTAAAATAAGAACTCTGAAATCCATCACTTTTACGAATTTGCTTGTTCTAGTATTAACGGGATATAATGGAATGAATTTGCAGATAATCAGCAAAATTTGTTACAATAAATAACAAAATCACAATGATCCAAAGAAAAAGAAATTTTAACATCGTTGCAAGGTCAACTGTTCCTTCCCTTTTCTTTCTTTCTTATTCGTTTCAAATAGAGAACAGAGAAATCGAGAGCCAGTGATAAGATTTCATTTTGTGAAAGTCCAATCGAAAGACGTTTGATAATTGAAAGCGGGCTATTGACAATAAATAAATAAGTGGATTCGATTTCAGGGAAGGTGAACGTCATCGGTTGCGGTTTTAACCGCGGTCTTACGTTAGAAAGTGGCTATTATATGCTTCGTATAGCTGATTAAATATCGTAAAGGTTATTGCTGACGAAGTGCTCGCTAATTTTCTTCCTTTATGCTCCTCAAAACGCTTGACGATATTTCTTGAAACCTAACAGGTATACTTATAATACATTTCTCATATTGTCGCTACTCGTTTCACATGAACGCTTGATGTTCTTTCTTTCTTTTTTCCTTTTGTTTTTTCTTTTTTTTTTTGTTTACGTTCATAATTATCACAATTATAAGGTACGAGAGAAGCGTTTAGAAAAAGTGTAGCGTAACATTGGTAATTTTCATATATCTTTATGTAGAATAATGTTGTATTTTCTATGGAGCACGAGACGTTTTCTATGTAGTTTAAGATTATGTTCTGCGTTCTGCGAAGACAATAGGCAACGCTTGCAATGCAAAATGCAATTAATAGTATCAGATGAACAAGATTAAGTGTATAGAATTGCTGTTTTACATGTATTTACAGCTTTGTGTGTGATTTAATTTTTCTCGGATGTGAATAAAGTAAGAATTATAGTTTCTCATTGTTAATTAGTTATCCCGTAATCATTCGAACAATTCGATCTACCGTTATTAGGAAATTGTAAAATGAAAGATTATTTCAGCTTCGAGATGTATAATACAGTATAATATTAACACATTCGCGACCGGTGGTTTCCAGGTGAGAAATTTAACTGAACGCCACAATTTCCAAAAATTTGTAATCTGTCATCTTAATGCAAGGGCCTGCTATTTAAATGTGTGTGAATATAAAAAATATTGCTTCTTAATATAATGCTTACTATCATTTGTTGTTTAAAATTTGAAGAAAATTAAACATTACAAACACAGTGAAAAAATTGATGAAAAATTGCTGACAATATTAAAAGTGACAGAATTGCTTAAATTCGTTTTATATATATTGTTTTAGAAACAGGTATGATGAATTTACTATAACATTCTTACATATTTATTTCACACGATAATTTTGTGTGGTATCTAATAATGATTTGAAATTAAGAAATAATAACATAATTGAATAAACTTAGGAGTGAAATATAATATTTAATAATAACATTGTTTAGTGCAGTATTTGATAACAAAAAATATTATAATAATGTAACATATGATAAAGATTAATATTTGATAAAAGCATGAGACAAAATTGAGATATAAAAATAAAATTATAATATTCGATAGAAGCACGAAAAAATATACGTGGTAGAACTGTGTTGTTAATATTCGGCGACAGAATTTGAAATTACATTGACTGGCATTCTTATTAAAAATGTAAAATGACGTAGGATTATGTTACTGGTTTCGAGTGTGTTCATATATGTATGTATATAGCGACTAAAAAATCGTAAGGCAAGAGGTTAACTAATTGTTCCGTAATAATTCGGACAATTCGATCTACCGTTATTAGTAAATTGTAAAATAAAAGATTATTTCAGCTTAAAGATATGTACTATGTTATATTTAACAAAATATTAAAACTGACAGAGTTGCTTAAATTCGTTAAATATATCTTTTAGAAACAAATACATTCAATATACTGCAACGTAAGATAATAACATTTTTAAAACGATTTCACATAATAATTTTGCGTGGTACTTAATAATGACTTGAAATATAAAATATATATATATCTAAATTAAAAGATGATAACACAACTTATGTTGTCAATATTTAGCTACAGATTTTGAGATGACGTAAGATTAAATGATCGGCATTCTTTACAAAAATGTAAAATGACGTAGAACTACGTTAACAGCATTCTTCTAGAAAATTTAAAATGTCGCACGACTACGTTATCAATCTTCAGCTGAAGAATTTAAAATGACATAGGACAACGTTACCAACCCAGAAAGTTTAAAATGACATACGACTATGTTACCGATATTTATCTGAAGAATTTAAAACGACACAGAACTACGTTATTGGTCTCGATTGTGTTAAAATCCAAACTATTAGGGACAAACATTAGTATAATAAAACAGTATTTTTAGCAGTAGCAATGCAGAAATATAGAAATTTAGCGTAGGCAAATGTCTATAGTAGGTTATTTAATTATTATGATTACTTCGAAATTATTTATCATTTATTTGAAGTCAAGAGTAAGAATAAACCTAACCTATCCAGTTAAGCTGTCACAATATAGTCAAATTTTCCACCTATATGTTACAACAAAAAAGGATATATTTTATTTATTAGTGAAGTCATAATACCATCGAAAAATCAAAATATTTAACCCTCATATTCTGCTTTACACTTAAATTAATCTTACTATATTATCTTATTGTATCATTATGTTTCTTATTATATTATATGTATTACATCATATTTTCAAATTACAATCATTTACATTTACTACGTCTCTAAATTGGCACTAAAACATTACTATTTCGAACATAAGAAAATCATCCCCAGAACTACTTATGACCAGAGTATTGCTTATATAAACATTGTAGTAAAAATATTTTCAGTGATCTTAAGGTGTTTTTAGAATGCAAAATCTTACCAAAGGAATTCCTATTAGATACGTGAACATAGGAAATAACGTTATAGCTTTTTCTCAACGATGACGTGTAATATATTTATACGTGTATGGTATTGGAGTAAAATTTCACTCGAGGAATCCTTTCGTTACATTTTTTTTTTTTTTTTTTACTGTAAAACTGTATATTAGTACAAGAAAAGTTGGATATTCAGCAACATGGTATGCCTCATATGGCTTATGAAATAATGTGTTTATAAAATAATTCATTAACAATAAAACATGTTATTTTTTCCTCCATTGTTACTTTTGTGTATCGATTCCTGAGCGACGCGTTCTACTCACAACGATCACATTTTATTGTAAACGTATCGGAACGAAAGAATTAATATATTAAACCGAAATGTCAATAAATTGCGTTTTACTTACAATTTTACATTTTGGACAAATACGTCAAATTACAGTACAATCAAAACAGAATATCAAATATTTTACAAAACTTAGAATCTAGAAGTAGGTGAAATTTCACCTGAGGGTCATGTACTTATGAGAGTTAATTTATTGACCTGTCCATAATAATTTGATTACCTGCTGTGTGTGTTTAAAAAAAAAGACAATTTAACGTGTATTTGATAAAAGTAACACGTTAAATAAATTAAATGTCACTGACTCTGGACAGAATGTCGACCATTAAAAATTATAGTTCTTAACAGCTGTAACAGAAGTATATTGTCATCACTACAAAACTTCGAATATTAACAGCTTAACCATGTATACATTCGCGATTATTATACCTGCAGCCACTTAGAGAAAACGTTGCAATTCTTTATACGCTATTACGTAAACGATATCAAGGTCGCGTACAGCAAGTGTCTTTCACACAATCGTAATCGAACAATCGCGCATGTAGTTTCCTATTCATGATTATACTTTTCATATATTATGTAATTCATCAATCAACTACAATCAGAAACCTATTATATTTTTGGTAGTAATCATATGGAATTCTGTATTAAATGTGTCGCTGTTTAATCGTCTAAGTACAGTGATATTAAAATTACTTTCAAAAATATTCTGATAAAAAAACTATTAAACGCGGCACAGGCAAAAATATATATTCATCATACTTTTAATATTGTGAATGTTAACCCTTTTACTGCGAAAAGCGTATATATACGTTCATAAGTATTAGGACCTCTATTATGTTTATACAGAAAATATTATATGATTTAAATTACATTTCATTTTTGCTAAAAGTGTTCAAATATTTGTATAACGTAGTAATTAGGCATGAATTTGATTAATTTCGTGAATGCATTAAACTAATAATACGTAATTTTAAAGTAGAGGAAATTTCTTTATACTCGATCATTTGAGAAGTTACTATTGAGAAAAGTTACTTTGAAACATTAATGTTCAGGCACACTTTAAAACAGAATAACTATTCGAGAATTAAACCAAATGACTTGAGTTTTCTTTTAGAAGTTAAAGGATCAGTTTAATCGATGATACATACACAAAATTTGGAAAAAGTTGCAGTTGGTTGGAATTGCACAGAAAATAATAAAGGTCGCTTTTTACAATTCTTTATCTGAGTATGTAATAGAAATTTAAAAAGTTCCCTTTTGTAGATTTATATCAGTTATATGCCTGCTGAAAATTACATAAAAATTTGTTAACGTTAGATTAGGTTCCAACATTAATGACGAAAATCAAAATTTTTCACGATTTTCGACTCACAACTGTGATAAATCGAACAATTCTTACGTTCGTCGGTACCTGTCAACCGATTTCGATGCCATTTTCACCATGTAGACAACTGACGTATATCTACAAAACATATTTTTTAAATTTTCATTAGAGGCGCAGATAAAAGAGTTGTAAAAAGCGATCTTTACTATTTTCTTCGCGATTCCGATCAATTGCAATTTTGTCAAAACCTTTTCTATACATTATCTAATAAGCCAATTCTTCTATCTTTTCAAAAAAAGACCTCACATCAATTGGTCCAATTTTAAAGGATGTCCGAATATTAATTGGACTCATTGTATGAAAAATGCACTTATTTTGAAACTTTTATTTACTCGTTCCTAAAGAATCATCATATACCCGCGTGTGTTACAAGTTTCACCGGTATTTTCATAATAAGTACATAAAACGCAACACGGTAAATTCCATCCCGAAGCTGTTTATCGATCCAACGTTCACATTCCCTTTGGAAATAAATGCAAGCCCGGCGTCGTATACGTTCGATGCAGTTCGAGAGACATTAAAACTACCACGAAAATTACATGCAAAAACAAAGAGCGCGGACACCGTGAAATAAAACGTGATGCAATTATGTAATACAACGAAGGATTAAGAAAGACACGTGTACATGGACGTTGGCATAATGCATATAGCATTGGTAAATAAGACTATCAATCGTAATTATTGCGATACAGACTGACGACACTTGTAGAACCATCCGCAACCTGATCTATAAGAACTTCTTGAATTAACTGCGTTCAGGATAATATTCTTAAAAACTAAGACCGTTTAGTTTTATTATTTTACATGATACATATTATGTTATAGATCATTTTCATTACGTTTTGTCTGATCACAGGTGCTGTGTTTGTTATTATTCCATGATGTTATTCATTGATTTCCTTTAATTTTGAAAGTTACAATGAATCAAAAATGATTGATATATCATTTCACATATTCAATACTTTCTTCAACATCTTTTAGGATGAATAGGAATACATCGACGATATTCTAATTAACCATGATAATTATATTATATTGTATACAATCTACCTGACCATATATAGGTATATATTTAGATTATAGCTTTATGTCTATTTACAGATATACATTAGATTTTTGAGATTATTAGATTTATGTACGTAGATAATGATATACGAAGATAATTTCCGTTATCTTTAGGGGCTATTTCGGCTATTATTGGAAAATTTATTCATTGATTTCCTTTAATTCTGTAGGATACAACGTATCAAAAATGATTAAAATCTCAATTTTATATAATATTTATTAATGTTAAAACAGTATTTCTTTCAGAATTTTTATAGGATTAATAGGAACACCTCGGCGATTACGATTAAATCTATTAGATCGTTGCATATGAAACGGCGGTGTTCGCTCGCTAACAAATTCGATTTTGTTTTTACGAATTTCGAATTATACTTTTAATTCTTTTCAACAATGAATTGCTCTAATTAGTTTTTGCAAGCCCCTAATGTATTAGATAAATATTTTTCCATTAAAAAAATTTTGCGTGGACCGAAACAAGTGATAATCGGAGATTGCTATGTCCGATAAGTAGGATAAGTGAAGTAAAAGGTCCCAATCAAGGTCTAATAATTTTTGTCGTATTTTCATCGAAACGTGTGGTCTAGCCTTATCCAACTCGAAAACGATATCTTTCCTTTTGATCAATTTTGACAATTTTTCTTTCAGTTTTTCATATAATTGATCCAACTGGGAGCAATATTTATCCAAATTAAGAGTTTCTTTACTTCCTAGAAGTACGTTGCAAATAATTCCCTTTCAGTCCCGTCATATACCGATTAAAACTTTTGTAAGATCGCTTTCCTACAACATTGCTATATAAAATCCACTTTTCGTCTTTTGTAATTATTTAGTGCAAAAATGTATGTTTTTCGTTATGCTTTAACAGAAAGTCGCATACAAAATTTCGATCCGTCAACTTATAGGGCTATTTGAAAAGGCTGATATATCCAAATAATTTTCAATGTTCATATACTGCACTGTTTTATATTTTCAAGATCCTTACAGTGTATCGTGGGTTATTTAGAATTAATACTTTTACTTCGTCGTTATCAATAACAGATGAGCGAGCAGAGCATTTCGCATCTTCCAAGCAAAAATTACTGATTTTTAAAAGGTGAAAATTGTTTCTAAACCATACTATCTCCAATAGCATTATGTCCGTAAGCTACACATGTCTTTCTGTTCGTCTCAATTGCACTTTTTACCCCTAATATAATAGCAAAACGTTAAGTGTTGAAAATGTACTTTCCTATTCTCCATTTTCTTACTATTCTTACACACACGCAAAGTATTAAGAAATTGATTGCTTTTTTCTTTAAATGATGTTCCAAACTGTAGATTTTCAAATTATGTTGACACATAATAATATTAACGACAAATGTTAATTACCAAGAACATTGTTAATACCATATGTCATGAACGTTACGAATTTTCCGAACAACCTAATATATATAATGAGCTTAGGTATATGTATATATTCATTCCATGAACTGTACAAGTTCTCATCTCTAAAAAAAAAAAAAAAAAAAAAAGAGAGAAAGAACACTTTGGAATCGTGTTTTCCTCATTGTCGTCGTCGTCACGTAACCGATACCGATACTAAACTACAATTTATTTATTTATCATTTATTATCATGGCTCGATTATCGATGCTTTGTTGGGTAATTGGTCGAGCCATAAAAGTACAGAGATCGATCGTCAGATTCAATTTCTTTCACTGCGGGAAGGCGGCGAACGACGACCGACTGGTTGTTTACTTTATTACGATCAGTCGGAGGTAGCTGTCTGTTAGAGTGCAAGCAGAACGATGGTCGATACTTTATCGTGAACTCGCCAACGATCGTACCGGATAATTAATTATGCTCTTGGCTTCGTCACGGTTCAGTTATCCTGTCCAGACACTTCCGAAAGTGAAAGTTGACATGACCGTCCATGGAACCAATCAAGAATTGACACTTCTTTAAAGTTCCCGCGTTTGCTTAAGTGAATCTCCGTCGCCTTTCTTTCTCTCTTGCCACTTCTCGTCGAAATACACTCTTTCTCCACTTCTTTTACGTCACCCTTCACTGCTTGTTTTCTTTCTTTTCATTTATTTTTTTCTTTCTTTTTATCCAATCAACTGAATGAGCAGTTACGTTGGAGAGATTTATGGCGTCGAAAAAGTTCACGGTTGATTAACAGCACATTTTCGGGCAACTTTCTTGCGGAAGCGCTACTTTGTGATATTCCCTGCGGGAAATTTTAATTCATGGCTGGAACAGTGAAATATCATTCATTTGAGAAACGACGACATTACGGGTTCATTTCAATTGAATTAATGAAATACAGTCTCGATCGTATATAAATTTCAGAGATCATTCTTCAACAAGTCGAAAAGTTTTCCTCCGGCGATAAATTGTAAACTACTGAATTTGAACACGAATGATTTTATGAAAGTTAATCCTTTCCGACCCGACTTTTTTCTGTTTGAATTTTATAATATAGTGTCATCCAACTTACATGCCTATATGTTCCTTTTTAATCCTTTGACTGCGGAGTACTCCTAACTTAAGTACACCGATTTTGCTACACTTTGCTACATTTTTGCTACACAAACGATACTTAAGCACACAAAAAAGGCAAATCTTAAAATCTTAATCCTTTGCTTAAAATGTTTCGATAAAATACATATAAACATATCTTTTTATATTATAAAAAATTTTATTTTAACTAAAACGAATTTTTTGAATTTGATACTGTTTGTTCCGACGCCATCTAAACGGAAAGTTCAGTGTCGGTCCCTGGGTATCAGTCATGTTTAACGTGTTAAACGCTCTGTATACTTTTTCACGTAGCGTGGACTTTGTTGCCATACCGATCGTGTTAATGCTCACGGTAGTTTATAGAAAAAACTTTGAGCTTCGTTGAGTTTGCGCGTGGTGTGCCGACTTTATTTTAATTTATTTCTCAAAGGACAACCCAATGTTTGAATTGGAAACTATGTAACTCTAATTTTGCTGACCTATTGACGACTAGACTGTTCTAATTGTTCTGACTATTCTGACCGATGGTTCTTTTTATTCTGACTGACGTCGTCAGGACTCGTCCTCGCCTGAAACGCGTTGGGCTAGATTCACGCTGATTGGTGAATGTTTGGTAATATTCATTACCAATCAGTGTGCTTAATTTTCTCGCCAACTCTTTCCAGTGCGTCCTTAGCGAGCCTTACCTTGGAAGAGTGGGAGATGGTTCAAAGGTTGGATAAATGTTTATAATAATTTGAGAAATTCCTCCGGGTGACTCATCGATTACAGGACGTTACATGCAAATGTACCCTTCGGAAATCCAGAGTTTATGGCATGTTCCTAAGCTGTTGAGCGTGAGAGGCACGCTAAAAACTCTAATAAACCAATTTTGCCGGCTTTCGTTAGAACGTACGTTAAAGCATGCAAATGATAAAGAAATCCTAAACTCAAAAACAGTCTTTCATTGCGATCGTGCTATAAACCGTTACTAAGAAACCTAACAGTTCGATTATATCAATGTATAACAAAGATTTTAACTTCTTTATCTACGCGATATTGACATTAAACATTTTCATTTTCTTTGTGCATACATTGTTTATTTAAACATATTAATGTCTTGAAAACGTATGGCAGCATATCGATGCATTCTCTCTAACCTCATCGTTACAATAGCCGCTCAAATCTGACTCTTTATTTAGTACACTATCGTCTCTTAGAACAAATACTTCAGAACTACTTGACATTTTTCTGGTTTTTCAGCAACAAAAAGATGATATAACAAATTATATGCACCGCACGTAAAATATTATGATATATTACTGCAACAATCACAGCGATTTGTCGTTGGAAGAAATAATACCCTGAGAAACAAAAAGTAAGTGACCGATATAAACAGAATTATATTTAATCTTGTTGCTATATAATGTAAAGTTATATCTATCTTAAAAATTGATGATTTTTGTTTTTAATTAATGTGTAGCGGAGCATGGTTTATGATCGCCACTAGGAAAATAAACTTGCAGATGTCGAAGATTTCGCCTTCGATACTTTACAACTACTGCAAGTTAAAAACCGTAATTGTCGAAATTAGTTTACAACGCGTGGGGGGCTCGTGGTCATGGCAGCGCCCCTTGAATACACCACCACTATAAACCATGCCTCGTTACCAAACTTTTTTAAGGAAAAAACAAGCACATGGCGACTAATTCGCGTGCTTGAGAAAAACCTAAGTTTTCCATCACTCTGCCAAAAAAGTAGCGAAGGTAAAGTTTCCAGGTGCTTCTCAAAAAACCAATGGATATAGTTTTTAACGAAGACAAGCTCCACTCGAAAGAGCACTACGCCGATGTAGAATAGTATAAGAAGGAGCGTAAAACCAGACAAAAAGAAAAGAAAATTCTCGGGTTCGTAACGAACACATGACACGCGCTCACATTGTATCAAATTGTATAGAATAAAACTTACTTTACGTATCTTGTAACCCTTGCGTTACAGATGCATATGATAGAAACAATTTCGGGGCGCATATATGCGTTCATAGCAGTCTGTTCCGTCCATCCGACGGAATATACATGCTATTATATTTCTCTGCTTCTTCAGATTGCCAAGGTTTCTTTTTCTCCTAATGAGAACATTGTTCGACCGCGTAACGGTTAAGATATTCAAAGGCATTGTCACAAATGAGTTGATTAACGCTCAGTGACACAAAAGGCTGTTCACGAAATAGACGGAAAAACACTCGATTAGAGCAGTCCCGTTCTATGATCGTTAGCGCCTTACTGGTAATTTCACGTTTTAATTTTCCTCGCCACGGGACACCGCGAACCCTCGAGGCAGCCTACCTGCCTCGAATCATGTCCCGTAACCTTTTTGGCTATTTTTCTCATTAACGCACCACCGCGCTTTCCCTTTCCTATGAAATTCGGGAAAAGTTCCTACTGCACCCGCACCAATCGGAACGTTTTGGAGTTTCGTCTCCCACCTAAAGAAATCCACCTATTACCGCTTTGCTTTGGCACTCTGAGAAGTATAAATATAGGCAGAAACCCTTCGCGAATTCAGTCAAGTAAAAGCAGTCAAGTAAAAACAGTCAAGTACAACCAGTCAAGTACAATCAGTCAAGTACAATCAGTCAAGTACAACAGTCAAGTAAATCAGTCAAGTACAATCAGTCAAGTAAAAACAGTCAAGTACAACAGAAGTACAAGTAAAGATCAGCAGTTCAGTACAACATAAGTACGACATTCAATCAGTACAACATAAGTACAATAAAGAGTACATCACGTACAGTCAGTGATCGGTACTCAGGTAACACAGAGTGACAGTGAGCGTCAGGGTGTTACCTTAGTTAGTGAGACAACGAAGTAAGAGTACACGTGGCTCTTCGTGCAAGAGAAAGTTTTCTATCTAGTTTAAACCGCGTTTCAACCAGGTTTTCAAACGACGATACCGAGACAACCACTAGTATCTTAGCTTAGTGTCTACTGACAATAACAATCTGCTGCATAACATTAATTTGTCGTGCAGCGTAGCCAGAAGCACCGAGGCAACGCAATTTTGTATTGGTGCGAGGCCACACAGTCAAAGGTTAATAAAACATAAGTTATTTGGAATTTTACAAGTTGTTTTTTATTGAAAGTATGATCCATTACAATTATACGTGAAATAGAATATCATTCAAGTGTGCACCACGACTGCGTCTGCAGTCATCAATTCGATTATTTAAATTTTCAATGGCTTTTCGACATGATGTTCGAGTTATATTACCAATACGTTTGCAAATATTGACTGTTGAGTGTATTTTAGATAAAGCTTTATGTTGCGCTCCACGACTCGCTTTCTTGCCTATCCTTACATAAACGATTAATACTAAACACTCATCATTCTCACTTTAATTATCCAAATAGACCGCCATTATTTTTTCTTAGTCGCACTAAAGTGATACGTATTCAAGCCTTACAATTAGACAAATACTCTGTCTCTTCAAAAAAACTCTATATATTCGTAATATTACAATATTCTTTATATTATTTAACTACGTTTACATTATTTAACACCAGCCTGAAAAACTTGATATTTTTACATGTAATCATTCGATAACAGAGCAATATTTATAATTTTTTTGAAGATGTTTACTCAAAGAATTGTTTGCAAAAACCATCTCCAAAAAATAAATTATTTTTTTTCTACCCTTAATAATTGATTCATAATTTCGAAACAAAATCTGAAGTAAAGCTACTCTGTAGTTCTTTTATGCTTTTTTCATTTAAATATCTTAAATGATAACCGATAAAGTAAATAAAAAACTTTAGGGGCTTTACTCCCATATTACCCTTGAACGAAAAAGTAAAGATCTGAAAATTTTCAGAATGGTTTTTCAGACCAAGAACATTATTTAGCAAGCAACAAAAATAAGAATTGGCTTGGGAGTCACTTACTCCAGATCCTTTGTGTTACTTTAAACGTGTACAGTAACAGTTTCTACTTCTAAAATATGAATGTTTCTTATCGAAAATAATTTTGTCGGCTATTTTCCCAATATTGCAAATTTAATCTTTTCACTACGCGCATCACGTTGAAAGAAACGATCTCAAGAAAATGAAGAGAAAAGATCAGTAAAATTTTTCAACAAAGGCAACTAACTTAGAAAAAGAACTATAGCAGAAAGTTTAACATAAAAAGAAATAAAAAGAAATCAGCACTTTAAAGCACAACTTTTAGTATCCGATGGTTCATGCATCACAGACGTCCAAATTTCTTTTTTACCAACTTGTTTGTCCATTTTCTTTTCTGTTTCACGCGTGTGCACGATTTATTATCGTTGAAACAACCAGATGACGGCAATAAGAAAAGGGGAAAGAAGTAGAAATAAAGGAAGAAAGAATGGTCTACGCGCCCGGTATCTTTCACGCGTGCCTTACCGTTCACAATTTATATGGACGCATTCTTCGTATTTCCTTAGCATACACGCTTATTATTGACTGTTCTCCACCCTCTATTATCCTGTGATACATATCGATTTATCGCCGGCTGTTTTTAGCGTGGAAATACAACGCGTAGTGGGGACGTTAAGTACAAATAGCCTTGAATGTCAGTGGAGAATGTGAGAGCAATTCGGTACATGATTGTGTATCGGCTTGATGAATCTGGCAACGTTAATTGAATAATTCTGCATATTGATTCTCTTATCGGCTCGATACGATTTCGCTTAAGCAATTTCATCGGAGCATCCGTGACAACCTGGGGCGCTACCATATTGTACAGCAATTCTATTCGATTCTACAATTTTCTCCTCGTTTCGTTCTCGTTTCACTCTTGCCTCTTATATTAATTCAAATTCGAAAGATTCTATATCCTCAATATACAGGGTGTCTCACTTGATTTAGGCAGAATTTCTCTCCAAGACGACTCCGCGACTTAATATTGATAAATGATTGATTATCTTGAAAGATTTCATAACACCAGAATATGCCCCTTTCAGCACCATTCAACTTTCATCTGAAACATTTTTCGCTATGAGTAACATTAGGAAGTTACATAAAACACCACTGGTTTTTTTGGTTTTCGAGAATTTATTTCAATAATAAAATATGCCGATACCTTGGACAAAGTATCTGCTCTTGGAAGCTATGACCTTTTCCCACTTTTCTGGCAAAAGTTGAATTCCGTGACGACAGAATGGTTTATCTTCTGAGCCAATCCATACAGCAACCCAAGTTTCGACTTCTTCGTAGTTACGAACATGTGTATCTTCCAAAGCATGTTGCATCGATCAAAGAAGATGATAATCGTTTGGGGCCAAGTTCGGAAAATATGCCGAGTGCGGGATAACTTCCTATTCGAGCTCCATTAATGTTTGCTTCACGACTATAGTAACATAGGATCGAACCTTGTCACGAAGAAGCATAATTTTGAATCTTCGAAACCAATCTCTACGTGCTGTTTCACTATAAAATTTCACAAGCAATCAATAAGATTCAGCTACATTTTTTTTAAAGTCGAAGTAGTGTAGAAATACACATCGAAAAAATCTTATAATTATATAACTTATCGCCTTCCATTTTAATTAGGTTATAGAAAAGCACATGAGTAAACAAAAGGTGGCGTCTGATGACTAAATTTTAGTGTAAAATGTTTATATTTCAAAATAATATATGTAACATTTACTACTGCCCACAGTATAAGCAATTGAAGCCATTCTCAGGTGAATAGCGGCTTTCAATGCAACCCTCTAATAATAGTAAGAAAATCATAATGTCAATAATTTCAAATAAAAAATAAACAAAAATTATATATACATGTATATATGTATATATATACATATGGTTGATGAAAATGATTAATAAAAATAATAATATTAATAAAATTAGAAAAGTATAAATAAGTAAATTATTTTCTATTTCCTTTTTTTTATTTTATTGTCTATTAATTATTTATCTCGAATTCAAAAATATAATCATAAAAAGTGTAATATATTATTTACGCCGAATTAAAAATATATATTATATAACATTCTTTTTTATTTCATCAAAATTATGAATATATATTTGGAAATTAAATGATACTTGATTTTATGTACTATTAATCTGTTAACTAAGTGCACCTTCAAACAAAAATTAAATACTTCCAGTTTATAATTAAAAATTAGTAAAAAGAGTAACTAATTCCTTCATTTTGATTTTTGCAAGTGTCAATATGATGTGTCTTATATTTAATACAGGCGTAACAGTACAATTAAACATTAACAATACCTTTATACATAAATTATTGTGTTCTAAGTGTCAGTTAACCAATGACTAACTAGTGAGTTAACTCGTCTCCCCCAGTTAAAAAGTTTAGGTAAAAGAATCCTAGATTTTTTAGGGAGATAGTATGAAGAACGGTAAATGAAGAATTAAAATACAGACAAGGAACAATGAAAAGTAAAAAAAGCAAGTTTTATTATCAATTAACAATGTTATATCGGCTTCTTTACGCCACAGGCATGAATGAGTGTTTCGGACAATTGTGGGAATGCACAACTAAATACTAAATATCGATACTATCGAATCTTTTTTTTCAAATATCAGTTTTAACATCATATTTAAATGCATCTGCGAAACAAACTTTGAAAATATTTCATTTAATACACATCTGAAATCTAAAAAAAATCGAAAGATTTTACAACTTTACAATGTCAAATAAATAACAACCTATTTTCCATGTTAATGGTCAAAGTTTCATGGATTTTAAAATAGCTTTCTTCCGAATCTCGATGATTCAAGTTGTTTTATAAAGACAGCGCACGGTGGCACGAAGTGAAGAAAGCGGTTGAAAAGGTCTTCAAGATCTCAATTGAGAAATTATGATATGGTGATCCATCATATTTGCCATGACGTTACCCTCGCAGATTTACAAACTCTCTCTAGGTTCACGAATGTATTTGGAAACGAGATAAGTGTGTCAGATATTGTCAAACCTGCGATCCTTTGTTTTTCTTTTTTTTTTTTCTTTTTACCTAGGATCTTTGCAAATGTTCCCGTTGTTTTCTAATCAAATTCATTTAAGAGGAGTTCCCCTAGTGCCGAACGCTTAAAATTTTTCTTAAAGAAATAAAAAAGAAACATATTCTATTGCTTTTATTCTGAATTATTTATAAATTAACAATATTAACAATCGAAATAAAGAAACAAAATAATCAACATTATTATAATAGTTAACTTAAATTAACGTTAAACTTTGCTATACGATGTTAAGAAATCATTAAGCGGTACCTAATATCGGACACAGTAAAAATTATTAGTATAACTCTGAACAGTTTTAACGTTCCTGAACTCGCGTGAGTTTTCAGTGCATAATTACTCACTTCGGACTCTCACACCGATTTTTAAATGATCGAAATATGGTACTTATATAGTACAATTTCGTGTAATTCATTTTTAATATTTATTTGGAATTATTACCGAATGAAAAAGTATACAACATGATTTGAAAAAATATTTATTTATGTTTGTAACATTCTATAAATACAATTCTTAATCATTTGAACTGAAAGCTACATATAGCAGATAAACTTTAAAAAATCAACTTTCTCTTCATAAACTAAAAAAAAAGAAATCTAACGAAACATAAAAACCAAAATGTGTGGAATTAATTGTGTGCAATTAATTGTTTTCAAAATTCGAAGTATAGCACCCTCAGCATATCATATTTGTCACTAATTCATCTACCTTCGAATCAAAATCGCCTCAAATACCATCGAATGATAAAAGTGAAATCTCACCAATCAGGAAAAAAAATTCATAACCTACCATAACGATGATAGTCATTAAACCATTGGACTTAATCTTTTATAAATTTTGTATTTGTAGCGACCAGCTACAAGCCCACACTTAGCGCACAGATGACCAGCGCGGTTTATGACGGGCGCGCTAGCAAAACTATTTTTGAGGAAACCGTTTTAAGCTGTTTAACTTTTTCTAAATATTACAAAGCATGTTTTTCGTAGAAACTTTCACTGACGGCCTCAATAGTAAATTGCTACGTCATAAATTAAGATTTCCGAAGGGTTCGCCGTACAAAGCCACGAGGCCGAACATGTATGTACATATCACAAGTACCGAACCTAGAGGAAATTCCGCTGCGCTAAAGGACAAGTGTAGGCTAAGCAGCAAAATTCCTAATTGGTTAATACCGACACACCGGGTTAACCAATCAGGAAAAGTAGCGAAAAGTTTCGAGGAAGACTGAGGAAAGCTCGAGAAGACGACTCACTCATTTTCCGACCTCTAAAGCCATTACTTCTAAATAAAAAAGACTTCATACAGTAACTATGTGGGTATATTCTACTCAGAACACGATCCCTATCATCCTTCAAACCCTACATATTTATAGTTACTATAAAATGAATTGCATATATAGGTTATATATGAATTATATATTTTATGTATACTTCCTTTTCCTTCATAACCAGTGGTGACCCTGCAGATCCGCCACCAAGTTGCCTTTTTGATCAAATTTGTTCTTTATGGTAATAATTACAATGTCTAATGAATTAACTAATTGTAAGTTGTATTTGACAAAATGGCAATAATCACTTCGTTAAAAATTTCATGTGTGATTCAAAGATATACTATATCACGTTATGTTGGTATATACACGTTGAAAGAAAGTGAGAGAAGGTGCATTTCGACCTTGCGAAAAAGGAAAAGAAGCGAAACGAGTCTGTCGTAAGAAGTTTATTGCACCGGCGTGGCGTTCCGAACGAAACGAAACTTAAGTTTCAGCGTGCACGCTTATATCCGCAAAACACATAAAAGTCTACTTTCTAAAATCGAATTTCAAATGCCTAATTGTTTCATTTCCATAATAAAGATTAAGAATCGTGATACGGTTCCCCAGTTGCCGCATAGTTGGTTTCAGAATTAAACACCTTCGCAAACCCGTCAACCTGTTCGACGGGATGTTAACGTTCAGCGAATCAACGACGCATAATTAACATACATATTAACCAACTGTAATTTTTTTTCGCATTAAAACACTGGAGTATGTTAAGTGACTTACAGAATTTTTAATTTATCACTAATCATGATAAAATAAATTCAAAAACTAAAAGGTAACTATTAACATGTAAAACTTGTCCTGTTTATTGCTAATTTAGAAATATTCATTTATTGTCATTGATTTAAAAAAAAACTTCTATCAGGAAAGGAATATACTTTATTAACTAATTGTAAGTTAGAAAAATATATTTTCGCTTAATTATTGAACCAAAAAGAAGTAAAATATTTTAGAATTATTATAAGGTAATTTATATAAAATATGTGATTTCTAAATAAATATTTAAAAAAATTAAAAAAATTTGCCATTGTAGTAAGTATCCTGTAAGGATTACACTGGTTTTCAATTATTAAAGTAGAAAAACAGTTTAGTAGACAGTAAATAATGAATGAAAGAGTAATGAAAATACAATGTTACAAATCTTTTAATAACAAAGCAAGAACAGATTTAAACATTTACCATAGTTTCACTCTAATTTTACTCATAAACCTTTTATTCAACATTCATCAAATTTAATACACATTATAAAAGGTCATCCAACTTACACGCCTACATGTTTCTTCGTGATAAAACGTAAACTATTTGGTATTTTCTCAAGTTGTGTTTTTCTTTTCTTATTGAAAGTATGATCCATTAAAATTATACGTAGAACAAAATATCATTGAAATGTGCACCATAACTGTCTGCTGACATCGATTATTGAAATTTTCAATGTCTTTTCGACATGTTGCTGCAAGGTTACTTCACGAATTGCAACTCGAATGTTGTTCTTTAGGTTATTAATTGTTTTTGGCTTGTTAGCATAGATTCGACTTTTTAAAAGACTCCACAAAAAAAAATCTAATGGTGTTAAACCGTATGATCTTGAAGGCCAATTGCAATTTGCATTTCGTGAAATTACACGTTAAAGAAATTTCGATCGCAAAAACTTTTCTCAAATTTTATGACACGTAGCACTGCCTTGCTGAAAGCAGACATCAAACACATGAATATGATTCATTTCTGATCATAAGAAGTCTTTGAAGACTGATTGGTAGTGCTCAGTATCCACAGGAATAGTATTTCCAACATCATCTTCGAAGAAAAATGGTCTAATAATTCCATTTACCAGAAATGCACGCCAAACATTAATTTTTTGTGAACATAGAAGTTTTTCATGAATAACACGAGAATTTTCATCACCCCAGATATTACAGTTTTGCTCATTAACACTAGAACTACCGATGATTAGTGGATACCTATTTGTACCAAACCAGTCAAAATGGCTAGTTATTTTTCATATCCGTTATACAATGGAAATAACTTTTATTTATATTTTTTTTTAATTTTTACATAACACTATTCACATTTATATTACTTATAAGTACACTATTTTCATACTTAACAATGGTAAATTTATTATTAGCGAAGATAGTTCTTGCAAATGGAGGCAGAAATCTTTTTGGGTATACATTTCCTGTATCATTGGTTTTGTTATTTTTGCAATGTTTAATTTGACACCATCTACGTTTATCTGAATTTTTTGTCGTATTTGCCGATATTCTAGCTAACGTTCGTTCTTCTTGCAATTCTTTAGCAAGCTGTTCAACTAATTGAAACAAATCGCGACAGAAATTGAAATATAAAATAATATTACGATTATCAGTTATAAACAGACTTGTGCACGTTTATTTTGAGCTACGATTGACATCAATGGTATTGCAAAATACTAATCATAATGACTAGTTGCGATATATCTAGATACAGTATATATGTAACTTTGAAAAGGGCACGGGAGAGAGGAACTCAAATTGATAAACTTAATGCTTTGGATATTGTAATAAAAGTCACGAAGAAATTTTTGAAATGCAGAATTATGACTTTGAGTAAATTTTAAATGAAAATTGAAAACCAATCATTTTGACTAGTTTGATAGTTCTAGTGTTAACGAATGAATGGAGCAAACAATTGTGAAACGAGCTTCATCACTAAATAAAATTTTTTTTGAAAACAATGGCTCATTGTCATAATAATTTTAAATAATGTAAATTTGTTGCTGTAATATTATATATACCTGTCTATAGTTAAAATTGTACTGTCTTCCATTCAAACAAAGGCTCTTATGTCATTTGAAAAGATGTAATATGTAAACATTATGCAGTGCTAATATCTAGGAGTCTCATTTAAATAACCCTTTCTTATTGCGTTAAATGTTTCCCTTTTACCTTCCTCTATCGTCACAGTAGTATAACTTCTAGATTTATATTCTAGGATCGGAAAATCCAAGATCTATTCAAAGTGAAATTTAGAAATATTGATTTATTGTTAGAAGTTATAGGATTAATCAGAGAATAATGGACCCTATGTATTATGTGAAATGGACTCTATAACTTCTTGAAATGACCGTTACATTTAAGGGTAAAATTACATTAGAAAGAATATTATATCAGAATAAATATAAACATACATTTTTCTTAAAAAGCAATGTATTCTTTATTTTTTTCATAATGGTCTATCTACACCCAAATACTGTGATTCAACTAACCTGTAGTATATGATGAGGTAACTGAAACATTGTTATAATTTTCACTATGCTTATTTTTGAAAAAAAGTATTTTCTATAGTAATTTCTGTGTTATCGAGCATTATTATTAGAAGTTCATTTAATATACATATGTACTTAATGTGATTAAATAAAACATAAAGAATAATATTTTCATTTAATATATTACTACAACGTAAGTAAACCCCTCTGCTTTTTGTTCAATTAATTATTGGCAAAAAATTCGACCTTTAGAGAAGATGGTTCATCCCTCTTTGATTTATCCCCTACTATATTCTATAATACTTCTCGCATCAAAGTGTAATTTTTCTCCTCCTTTACCAAGAAAAATCGGATTATAGAGGGTTAAGACTCAGGTGAAAGTACACGAGTACAAAGATTACCAGTTCTCTGTTCTGTCGTCTGTCTTCTTTCCTCCTTCCTAAGCAATTCACTCACACTATCGAAAAAAATTCGTATCAGCACCGTCCTCCTTCTTGACAGCTCGAACCTGACAGCAAGAAAAGAGATAGAAACCCATCTTTCCATACAACCGAGACCCACTAATCGAATATAGCAGAGTTTACGATCGTAGATCGAGCGATCAAGTTTGCGTAACGAGCAACAATGTTGAAGCGGAACGGCGATTCAGCCTTGGGCGGAACACTTAATCATATTCACGATAATTAATATTCATCCTTGTACGTTAATATTCAACATTGCGCAATCGGGGATGCCGGATCGGCGAGCGATTTTCAGACGGTCGGTGTCCCGTTAAGAAATTGTATTTGTATGCTATCGAACAGTCCGATCTCTCTTTCCCCTTGGAACAGTTTACTGGTGTCTCGGTAGAGTTATTTTTCATTCATTTCTCTCATTCTTTTCGTAATACTAAATCGATTTTCATGATCTATATATATACATATATGTAGGAGGGATTGTAAGTTTCTGCGAATAAACTACATGCAAGTAAAGCTAACGAATGTGTTTAATCGATAAACTATCTTAAACAATAAATCCGAATATGCTATCTGTTTAATCTACGCTATAGTACACAATACTTCAATATATAATTTCACGAAATGTAGATTTCAATTGGATTCCAAGATCATGCGATTTAACATTATTAGATTTTTTTGTGGGATTTTTTGAAAAATCGAGCCTATGCTAATAAACTAGAAACAATTAATCAATTGCACTTATAGCTTTTGTGCCGAAGTTGAATTTTTCTTAGTTATTATTTAGCCTAACTACTTGTTTCACCTACGGTTTCGTCAATTAAAATTCGAAAAACCCAATGGTTCGGTTACAATTTACAGGAATTTGCAATTCTATAGCTTTTTTCATCATTTCTGAACTTTATTCTTCTTGATCTTTCCTTAGAATCTGTAGCATCTATCTGAACGCTGCCTTTCCTGTGTGCTGTCAGAATTAGTTTTACTACTTACTGTTATTCTAATCTTCCGTTTTCTTGAACCAATTATTTAATTCGAATCTCTCATTCACGAAATTATTGATTTGATCTTTAAATAATTTAAAATCGAGCTTATTTTCACTGTTACTAATTCCATCATTTGACTTGATCTTTACAAGCATCAAAGACAGGCTAATTTATAAAATAATAATTGTAATAAAACATAATACTGTATTATGAGGTTAATTTATTTAAAGAAAAAAAATAGTTATTGCCGCCCTTTAATTATTATTTGAGTTGCTGTATCGAACCAAGTGGTGAAGGTTTAGGGTTAATTACCTAAAAAAGTCATTGAAAGTTTCGATAAATGAACTGATGTCTGCAGAAGTAGTCGTGGTGGACATTTGAATGATATTCTGTTCCAAATATAATTGTAATAGACTATACTTTCCCAATAAAGAAACAAAGAAACAGTTTAAAAAAATTCCAAATAGTTTGTGGTTTTTTAACACATTAAGTCCCAAGTAGAGAAAATTTTTATACATATAGTAACGTAACGTAAGTTGTTACAATTAAAATTATAGCGTAAGGGTTACAATTTAAGTTAGGTAAAGCAAGTCTTTATTTAATAACAATTTAACATAATGTGAGCGTGTGTTTTATGTTCACTAGAAACCTGAAAACTTCTTTTTTTCTTCCGTTCGCGCTGCTTCTTATACATATATTAATTTACATGGACGTAGCGCTTCCGGGTGAAGTTTGTTTTCGTCAAACTACTTCCAATGGTTTTTTGAGAAACTCCTGGAAACTCCACCTTTACTACTTTACTGGCAAAAGAGTGGAAAACTTGGGTTTTCCTTAACACGTTAAGCACCCCGACGATTTCGGTCGGCTCTTCGATCAACGGTTCAGTTTCGAAAATTTTGCAAAGAATGTTATAATAAATTTAACGAAGAAAGTGGTAACTTTATAACGTCTGCAGGAGGAAACCATATCTTTGCCTAAACTGTTTTAATGAAGTTCATTAATGAATGATAAGGAATTATGTTTTAAATTTGAAGCTGCTAATTTTTCGAGAATCAACGCCTTCTAAACAAACAGTGTAGCCTCGATCCGCAGGGACCGACGTGGCATTTAACGTGTTAAACATGCGAGTTAGTCACCACGAGCTTGTTTTTTCGTTAGAAAGGTTTAGTAGCGGACCTCGGTTTGTCCAAGAGACTCTGTATAATCGTCAACCCCTCGCACGTTGTAAACAAATTTCGATAATTCAGGATTTCAACTTACACCAGTTGTAAAATGTCGAAGATGAGATCTTCGACATCTGCATTTATTTGTATTTTTACTAACGGCTACCATGCACCATGCTCCGCTACAGCATAATTATTTATTACTTATAAAAGTATATAAGAAAAAATATAATTGCTACCGAACAATTTTTTGGATCGATAATTTTTGTGTAACGAAATGTTGCGTTTAAGCAACTTTGGACCTCCAAAGAATTGACACTAATTGCCACTAATTGAAGTATATCATAATACTATACACTACATAGCAACTTACTATATGAAAACGATGCATAAAAATGTTTTCATGATCTATGGAAAAATAGACTTATCTTAGTGTTATAAATATTTGAATTTTTTCAAGGGAATGTTTTAGGATCTAGATGGGAGAAGATATAGTGACAAAAAAGAATTTAAGAAATTGTTTTAAACTTTCATTTATAAGTCTAACATAAAGAAACAGAAATTATTAATGAAAGTTGCTGAAAAAGGATTGGGAGCAAACGTTGGGGCTTAATGGGTTAAAAAAAGACATGTAGGCGTGTAAGTTGGATAATTTTACACAACAGTTCTTAAACGCCGATTTTGTTTCTTAACTTTTGTCAATAAATGTATATACTAGCCGTCATCTCGAACGATAGGGAATGATATCTAAGCATTGAGAAAGCAAAAGCTTCTCTAGCGACGTGGCGGCGAAGCGGCAGAATTCTTATCGCGATTGTCATTAGCCTGATTCGAGACCTCCTGCCGGTGAGCAGCTTTCTACGGCTACGCGTTATTTATTGGCGGATTAATAAGCGGCTTGCTAACCGGTGATTAGAGACTGCCTCGCCGTGACTTTCATTATCGCAAAATGTGTCGCCCGTGATTGTGTCGCGACACTCGGGGAAAGGTATCTTCATTCCGGTGATATTGATCTTCTGCTACACTCGTATACGTGGGTTGTTATATAAAACTGATAATTAGCACTTTATATAGATATTAGCACTTTGACAGCTGCACTTTTCGCAAAAAACGTGCTCTTGCCACTGGCACTATTTGTAAGCTTTGTTACTAACTGAAGGCATGCTGTTAACATTGCGGATTTTGAATATAACTAGTACTTTTGTTAGTAAGTGAAAAGTTGTAATTATTTTAGTTGTAAAATAAAGTTTTTATTATTGAATAAGCCTTTTTCAAAATTAAGCCTTTACGGTCCATGATATTTTTGCAATTTCGTTCCAGCTAGTCCGCGATATATTCGCAACTTTATTTTATTTTGCATACATATTTTCTTTATTATACATCTATATTTATGTAAATGTTTTAAATTATGTTAATTATATTACACATGTTATTTATGTTATTATACATTTGCATTTATATCTTTTATTATATAATTGTAATACAATTAGTTTTGGAAAGAGTGTATATTTTGCAAGGTCTTTATGACTTTACTTATTTTCTCTTTTTACTATAACTCAACAAATTTGTTGTTGCCGCATTTATGGACACAACTTGTTAACTGGTTGATTGTTCGTTCATTGATAAAATTTTCAGCATATATATGTATAATTGATATAAATCTACAAAAATATTTTTCAATTTTCATTACAGATTCAGATAAAAGAATGGCAAAAAACAACGTTCATTATTTTCTTCACAATCCCGACGAATTGTAATTTTTTTTAAATTTTGCTCTTATAATACACGTACATAAATAATAACTAATATTCTATATACATATATCAGAATAAAATTAACTTTGGCTTTTTTTATAAATAAACGAGAAATTTGAGAAAAAAGAATACTACGAATTAATTTGTACGTTTAATACGTTAGGATAGCCCACTGTATTTCGTTTCAGACGTCGATTAATTTATTCATAATATGCTGTAGGCAGATAATCGATATTCGATTAAGATCTTATGTATTTCGTAAAGATATCACGACTTTTCATAAGAAGTTTTGTCGTATTACACACGAGACACCAAAAGCAATTACCTTATCGATGTACAAGGGAAGAGGCTATCGATCGAAGGAATTGATCGCAGGAATTGATCGAATCTATCGTCCTTGCTCGATAGGATAGAGGAGACCTTTGCCATGGCGACGACGCGACGCTCCCACTCACGATGGGAAGATCTTTTCTCATCGATGGACATTTTATGTTGCAATCTGACTGAATGATAACTTTGTGCTGTTTAATATTTAAAACGGATAACACCACGTCAAATAGTTATCGCAATAAACAACAGTTAATCCTTTGTAATACTTATGCAGTGACTGGTTTGACATTATGTTATTATAGTACATTCCTCTCTGATCAATGCTCCTCGGTAGAGCGGTAAACTAAAAGTTATTTATGTATAATCAAGATATTCTGTTAGAACAGAGTTTCTTTGTGATCTACCGAATGGTGTGCATTTCAAGAAATTCACTTTAACACTAGGTTTACGGACATTTCTTGAATATCTATTTCTACCCGTTTCTCGTCAAATTGATGGTTAAAAGAAAATATATATTTAAAGAAATCGCTTAATTTTATTAATAAACAATTTAGTTAATAAACAATTTAGTTATACAGTATTAACAAACATTACATTTATTCTGCGCACTTTTTTGCAGAAACGTTCAATTTTATACATACATTTTTCATAAACGTTCTTCTTATACTTAATACAAATATCCTATCATAGACCCGTTTGATTACAGTGCTCGGGCATGTTTGAAATATTGAGTGATTATGTTGCATTATGATTTTTATCTAGTATCTACTTTTCGATTACTTTTATATTTTTTACTGGACTACTAATTTCATGAACGAAGCAGATTTATTACGATTAACTATGAAATTAGACAATTTGACAGGTATTCGGAAAAATAAGCACACAACATACAGAATTTCGATATTAGCCGGCAGAGAAGGAAATGAATTTGAATATATATTTGTATCATATCATTAACAAAAGTCAACAGAAATTGTTAAAAAATAATAGTGACAGTTTCGGCAATTTTGCTCGTGGAATTCAAAACTTAAAATTAATGTTGAATTATTAGCGTTTAAGTAGAGTTTATAAAATTGAAATGGAGGAAATAATCAATTTAAAAAATATTGGGTGCAAAAATAAATTCTTTCCGACTTTTGAGTACGATCAAAGTTTCATTTTAAACGAATAAAAACAGATTGACCATTAAAATAATTTCCATTATTGTCAATTATTTTTTGTCATTTTTCTGCCAGTTTGTGGATATTTCGATATAAGTAACAGTACTGATTATGTAACTTCAGTTGGAAAGAATTTATTTCTACACCTAATATTATAGACAGAACGTCCAATTTTGATCTATAGATACGAATTACTCGTAAACTAGCCGTCTGTATAAAAAAATGATTTAGAAAGAGATTAAATTTCTTAGGAGGAGAATATAATTTGGCGTAATTAGTTTCTCTGCAGATGGATGCGTAGAAGTCAGATGAAGGTGACATATGGTATTTTTTATGGAATCATACAGTTTTTAGTACATTAGTCGATTTAAAAAAAAAAGAAACTCCATATTTCCTACAAAAAAGAGTATATTAAAATTCTTTTATCGAGAAACCATTAGTTCAGAAGACAATTTAGTCTCAATATTGCAAAAATTTTACTAGTATACCTATTTGTACTTAACAAAATTTTCTGAATTGACAGTGAGCATTGTTTGTTTTTACAAAACGATAGCAGAGTAATGAGAGGAAGTCAATCACTATCGTTTCATGTGTTACTTTATTGAAGAATTTGTGAAACAGAATATCGAATGTGATGAATTTATTTGAAAGCTCAAATGTTTAAATCGAAGTCTCACGATTTTCTGTCTATAACTGCGATAAATCTAGATATTCTTACACTTTGGAATGTCTATCCCTTATTCCTACATAGACATATTTCGATGAAATTTTCACCTTATATAAAATAAAGATAAATCTACAAAATATATTTAAAAAATTTGAAATCATATACATAATTTCCATAAATTACAAGCTTAGATAAAGCAGTTATAAAAAGTGGTTGCGATTTCAACAAATTGCAATTTTTTCAAAATTTTCACGTCACAGGATCCAATTTTTATAAAGTTATTCTGTTTTTAAGGGTGTTTGAACATTCATGAAAATTACTGTGACATAAAATGTTTAAAATTAATAGAATATGATTTCTGAAATAAAACGATTAAATATTACGATTTTTTTATCGTTATGTATGTTAACCTTGGTTATTCACCGATTTAATACAGCGTTAAATAAACTAGAGTGAAAATATTTTATACAATTTGTACTTAGTAATCGCCAGTCTTAAGTTGAAGCTAATGTTAGAGTAAAAATACAAATTTAATAGCGATACAATTTTTCTTTTGTTACAACTTGACTATAATTCACACCACGAGTGACTCGTCATTATAAGACAAGTGGTTAATTATCAGAACATTTAAAATAGTGCAAATTGTAGAAACAAATTTGAATCTGCTTTTTCTCTAAGCATTATTATTATTACGGTAAGAATCGTAGCAATAAGTTCTACAATTTTCCTGTTCTGCGAAACCGTAACAAATTTTATTTGCTGCTTTATTAAAAAAAAAATTATTATATTTCTAAAAAACTGTCTAACCGTGAAATAACTTTAATTTAATTAACCATCAAATAACGTTTTCTGCATGAAAGATATACGAAGGTATGCAAACCAACAAAAAAACGAAGAAATCAAATCTACAACATAAAAATCAATTTTGGTGTTTTCACATTTGCTAATGTTCGATCTTAACCGTGATCTACGATCTATTATCCATCTGTGAAATGATGCACGTCGATATCGAATCACGTCAACGTTGAAAAAAAAGAAGAAAACGAACGATCTGAATCAAATCTCTACCCAACCTACAAATTAACGCTTTCTAGTTTTCAAATCCACAGCGAATGATAGTGTATGTACCATAACAAAATTCAAACAGCATTTACTATTAATCATCGAGATAGTCTGAAACCAGTTGAAGCAAGATCGATCGTTGTCAGGACAATCTCGTGGCTGGTATCATTATCGTTCCTTGCTTTTTCTTTCTCAGCGCTCCCCTCTTCCTTTCATTTTTTTTTTTTATTATTCTCTTCTGGCTCTCTTCCTGCTTCATGAATTTTCAAGGGAGCAAAGATCGATTAACAGTTTGCCCAAGAGGCAAGAGTCCAGTTTTTAGAGAGAGAGAGAGAGAGAGCGAGGGAGAGCGAGCGAGCGAGCGAGCGAGAGAGAGAGAGAGAGAGAGAGAGAGAGAGAGTGAATTGGTATAAGTACTGAAGAAGTACTCAGCCCTCGAGGACCAAGGTAGAAATACCTTATTCGATGGTGTAGTTCATCTTCCGGATGGCCGTAAACGAAGACCGGTCCTAAACGAGCGCTGGAATACCCGTTAACAGAACGAGCGCTTTCCTTTCGTCGTTTAAACCGCGCTTTCTCGTTGACCCACATATCCGTGATTGTTTCTTTTTTCGATGAATTAGAACCGTCAATGAAATAAAAATTAAAGGAACAAGTAGCCAATTTCATATCACACCGATTAATAGCTAATCGAATAATTTTCTTCTTTCTTTTTTTTTTGACGAGGGAAGATGCGAACATAGTCTGCCTGAAAAGTAACAGAATTGTCAATGTAATAATTCAAATACTGATCATATTTATAGAAATCGTTCATTTTATTCAAAGTATATTCAGGCATCGATGTATGATCAAATTAACCTCTTGCGAATATCACGAGTCAGACTTTAGGACTAAATATGAATATCACGAGTGAGATACATGGTGTCAAGTTCAGGTCATGCATCAGGCATTGGATATTTTTGTGGTAAAGGCAGCTATTAATTTCCTACATTATGTGTATTTTACTATTAACCCTAGTATTCTGGGGGAAGGAAGAGGCGTTCCTCCAACTCGCTAAGAAAACTTCGTATAAATAGAGCACATATTCAAATGAATTAGAGTCTATTCTAGAAGAACAACACAATCGAATGATCAATATATGCTTAAACTCTTAGTAAAACAGTTCAATTAGCAATAAACTGGATCTCCCAGTTTATGATACAATTCTCCATCATCATTTTGTCCTTCAATCGTGAAGGTGGTCCTTCGAAGTCGAAGCATCTTCGTCGGCACACTTTCGTGCAAACTCTGATCAAGCTAGAACAACTGTTAAATCAACCACAAGCCAAAACAGCGAGGATATAGTGGTTATTCGTGAATGATGCGAAAGTTTTCTGAACTCCAAATACGGCTGTTTTGCGTGTTTACGAATCTACTCAATTCATGATTGAATCCTTGACATAACTTACGCACAGTTACAATCACCGACGAATTATTTTTACTAAAATGTTGTAACAATTTGTATTTTCTGTTAAAGTGTGTAACGCTCCATGATTAATTCGTCACATGCGTCTTCTAAAAATTTGCTAAAACGGAACAGCAGACGGTGCATAGGATCTATCATGGTGGGATTAACCTTGCGGCAGTTGCGGTTGATTTGACGGATATGTTCCGTCCATCAAACGAAAAGCCCAGGCCCTTAGAATTTGTCTATTTCTCTTGATTGCAAAAGCCTTTCCTTTCATTTATCGAGAACTTAATTTGCCCGCTTAACGGTATAAAATATTGAAAACGTTGTCACAAATGAGTTCATTAATGCTCAGTGACACAATAAGGCTGTTCACGACATGGACAGAGAAACACTCAATTAGAACAGTCCCAAACTAACCAGTTATTGCATTTTGGAGCTTTTCTCTCACCAAAAATTATCCACCAATTACTACCTCGCTTTGGCATTCTGGGATGTATAAATTAATGCAAGCTTTTCTTAAAAATATCAGAATATATCAGAGTATAATGAGATCATATTCAAAGTCTGACATGAGAGTATAATCAGAGTACAACAGAAGTACAGTGTAAAGTATCTCTTCATGCAAGAGTAAATCTTTAAACCAACCTTAAAGCTTACGATTCTTTTAAGTCGTTCAAGTTTTTCGAGTCTTTCAACCAAGTTTAAACCGTGTTTTTTAACCAAGTTTTCAAACAATGTTCCGAAATCACAATCGACTAAATATTAAATAGCGATTTCTATCTGGACCAGTTGCAACGACTCAAATGATGATCGTGATCATCTAACGAACCGATCGATACATGATTATCTCAACTTATCGTCAACTAAACATTGTAAACAGTTACTCATCATTAAATTGACGGGCAGCGTAGCTAAAGCATCGACGACATATTTGTAATTCGTTCCAGTGCAGCGACTACAAAATACATCAACATATTAGAAAAATATTTTTAAACAGAAATACTGTGGCTCTTGCCGACAAAGAGTAACTGTTAGTTAATACATTCACTCACTATATGTTCATCTCTCGGGACCGGCTTGTTGTTTTCATGGAGATATTCTCTATAGCAATAACAACTCGTTTTGTTTAAAGCGTAATATTAGCTTCAAATATGCATTTTGACGATGTAGTAAATTTATGCTCACAAAAATCTGAAATAGAATATATATTATAATTAAACGAAGTTAGGTATCGATGCCATTGACCAAATGGTTGGTATATATAACGTATCACTGCACAAATTATTCATATGCTGAATCAAAATGTATCATATTAGAAACCTGGTAACACAATTAGTGTTAGATGAAATAAGAAGGCGATCAAATATTACCGCAGGTATGTATAAGACTCTGCATACAAGAACTCAAGATTTCCATGAGCATAATGAGAAAAATTCTAATAAGGATATAAGCACAGGTGTATCTACTACGAGCAAAAAAAAAAAAGAAAAAGGTATTCTACTTGCTATGCTCTGAAATCACGCGTTTATCAAAGTATTCGTGTAAGTTTTGCGATACGTTTTTACATTTTCAGCATAGTAACATTATACACATGTGATAGATGTTATAATTATTTAACAAATCCAACTATTCAGAATTCTAATTAGTTTAAGTTACACATAATTGTTCACTTTCTATATTTGGTTTAGTAATTATCTTTTTTATATCTATTCTAATTATACATATACATTTTTTATCTATTTTAATACAATTAAACATGTTGCATTCATTTACATAGCTTTTTTCGTAAAAATTGTCACAGCAGCCCGGATTTTAAGTTACTGTATCTCTCAGATACACCACGACCTGTGAAGGAATTTTTAGGACCACGACCGCCGCAGGGTTAAATCAGTCAGATATACATTAAGAAAAGGTTAATTATTGTGCCTTCGTAATAGCTTACGAGAAAGTAATCGCAATAATGATCATATTTCGATGACTTATAGACGAAAGTATACGAAAACACGTATAAGTGATATGTAAAAAGTGTAATAATTATCACGTTGTTCCCTTTTCTTTCCAAAGAACTCGTTTAAGAGAAAGAACGCATGACAAGTGTTTGGACGTTTACGCGAGATTTCACAAGAGGAAAAGAGAAGATAAGTATGTAAAAACAGCATCTTGCAAATCGGGAACGCTTGACTCGCGTGCAAGCATTTCACGTCCGTGGACACGTCCCGGCCACTTTCTCGAAAATTGAGCATCGCTGAAAATATTTGCGGTTTTAATCACGATCATTTTGCAATCAGCCTTGTTGTCCAACCCCGTCATTACTTTATGCCACACGAAACAAGTATATCTCTCGTCCCGAATAAAGGTGTTTATTGATTCCTCGCGGCGACTGCAACACGTTGCACATTTAATCCCGCCTTGACCCTCAATCCTTTCACGACACTCTAATTCTCTCTCTCTCTCTCTCTCTCTCTCTCTCTCTCTCTCTCTCTCTCTCTCTCTCTCTGACACTCTGTTTTTACAGTTTCACACATCCGTTATGTATTCATTATCAGATTTACATCTTTGCTATTCTATGATATCAAAATGATTAGTATTTATGCAATCCTGTCTGTCCAATAAGAACGTATCAATGATTTCTCTGTAAAAATTAATATATTTGTAAAATATTTAATATAGATTGAAAGTATATCTAAAACACTAATACGCTTTTACTCAATAATGCCTCCAATCTCCTCCGCTATCGATTATAAATTAACAACGTTTTGTTTTTTCATTCCATTAGTTTTTCTGCGTATAATAGAGGTAATGTTTTCCATATTTTTCGAATACAATCTGTCTATATTCTCAATTTTACAATACACTTTCCTCTCAGCCTGTACTTCATAAGAGACTACACATTTTCAATAAGATTTGTATCAGGAGACTGTGATGGCCAATCCAACACGATGATACCATTCTCCGACTTTCATTTGGTATAGACATGACTTCAATGTTTTGGGTCGTTGTCCTTTTGCAAAATCTACGTACTTCTAGTTCAATTAAACTAGTGTTTTGTTGATATTAAAAGACCCCTCTAGTATATTTTTAACATTTTTCTTTTTTTGCATCCAAATTAACACAAATAAAGGGTTGAATCCGCGTGAGTTGAAGCAAACCCAAATATGGACCTTTATTAGATGTTTCATTCTTCTCTGAATTAAAGGTTTTCTTCAAACCCCTTAGCACACACAGTACTCATTTTGAATACCTCTGTTCTTTACAATGATCTAAACAAAACTAAGTCATTATAAGGTAACGAGCACTGTATATCTTTAGATTATCACTACTTATCTCTCGTGAGGTATCAACTTTCATAGATATCGCTGGTACGCATTTGTTGGACAGATTGTATAATAGTGATTCAGACAAGTTCTCAGGATGATTTAAAGAATGAATCTGAATTTTCGTGAATTTTTGTTCTTATTTTGTGAATACAGTGGGGTCCTCTATAACGAACAAACACTATAACAAACAGTTTCCCTTGCTAAATTATGATTCATACAACGAATATGGAAAAATACAATCAACCGTTATGTAGATTATCCTACATCGTCTTCGTTAACCTACACTCCCTCTTTGTTTATAATTCTTTAATCATTTTCATAAATTTTTTTAAAGCGTAAATTTACATGCATGTGCAATATGTAAAATTCAATAACAATAAATTAATTTATAATACTTACATTTGTGTATTTTTATTTTACGTTTCGTATTAAGAATGTTGCTGTACACTATCCTTAAACACGTGCATACAAAAACATATACAAGTATTGGAATTAATATTTGGATGCTTTTTAAAACAGCATAACTTTTTCAACATTTGAATAACAATTTGAATTTTTTTTTAAAGTTAGAAAGAATAACATACTAAATGACGTATACAAAACATTTTGAAAAAATTGCAAAAGTCGCTGTTTAACAATTTTTTATCTGAGCCTATAATGAAAATTTAAAGCATATATTTCGTAGATTTATGTCAGTTACACATGTTGCCATGAGCTACAAAGGGTTAAAAATGGTGAATATCGAAGTTTCTCGCGACTTTAGGCTTACAATTACAATACATCTAAAGATTCTCGCATTTTTTTTAACGGTTGCCGCTCATTTCTGCACCAACCAATTTCCATGAAATTTTCAGCATGTATATAGTTCAGCATGCATTTACAAAACGTACTTTTAAATTTTTTATTACAAGCTCAGGTAAAAAAGTTACAAAAATGACTTTCAGTAATTTCTTCACGATTCCGACCAATTGTAACATTTTAAAAAATTTTCTGCACATCACCTCGTAAAATAACCCTTCTAACTTTAAGAAAAAAAAGAAAAAACTCACATTGTCTGGTTCAATTTTAAAATAGTTATTCTGTTTTAAATGGCGTTCAAATACCTGTATGACCTATTATATAACAGGTTCGGCAAGTAGGAAAATAGAGATTATTTTTGGGTCTAAGTGTCACCAACGGAATAAGACAACGTGTTCGAGGGTCAAGAATGAGTAATGGCAAATGATGATGTAAAGTGTTTTACTGTTTTGAAAAAAAGGGCCGAATCACTTAAAAGCAACAAATGTGAAATCAATTACTATGGTAGAATACCAATTTGTAAATCTTCATTTCATCCGAAACGTAGAATATAAATTTTAATAAAACGACCCGTTTATATCTACCTGTAAAAATTCACTAACGTAATACACAACCATTGATCAACTCTAATGAGCGTAATTCGATAAGTGATACATGTAATCAAAGACAAGTACCAACATCACGGATATATCTAAAAATAAATGCAACATTATCTGACAAGAATATGCGACACAAATCGAAACAACGTCGATATTCCATCAATTTCACCTAATGCATAAGACGTCGTAAAATATTTTTTCCAATCAAGTTCTTTTACCTACGAGACACTCAAACACGCTGCACAGAAGATGATTAACCTATTAGCAGTTTATTATCCACATTCCCGTGGCTAGTAGATCCTCTAAATACAATATATTAGCACGCGTTTAGGTTTAATCGTCCGATTGCTCAAACAGTCGGCGCATTACGTGACAGCCTTACGAGAGGTGAAATTAATTCAACGCCGGGAGATTTATGGACGTGCGTGGAAGATAAAGTTACCTCGGTTAGATTATATTTTATATAGAATCGCGAAGGTATCGAAGAGGACTGAACTCGTTCTGTCGCGAGAGAGCGACACTATTGAAAACAAAAATTATACGTGTGCGTAGATTAACGTTACGCGATCGACAGTTTGCATAATGGCAATACTCTGTATGTGATATTTGACTACGAATATGAAATATTAGTTTCTCTACGTTTTATTACACGGAAAAAGTATTTTGCCACTTATTAATAAAATAATTGTTTCAAAAAGTAACGTAGACACATGGATTCTCAGAAAAATTAAACGCAGGAAACTAATAGGATTTTTCGTTAAGTAGTATAAAAATCATTAGTTTTACCGAAATTTTCTTTAGCAAGAGCAATTGACGATATTTTTTTAAGTAAGTGGTCATCCAAATATGACGCTTAAATATCAGCGCTATACAGGGTGTTCCCGGATTAAACGATCAAACTGCACTAGTATGTTCTATGAGTAAAAATAAGAAAAAAATGTTATATAAACATAGGTCTGCAAACGCTTTATTATCACGCTTTATTACATGCAAAAGAAGTTTATGTTTCCATTTCAAAGTACCGTCCCCCATTACGAATGCAAGCTTGACATCTTAGGGAAACTGAATTTATCACCCTCCGAATTTCATCTTTATTTTGTTTTAGTACAGTAAATGCACTATTAATCCTTTCTATTAGTTCTTGACGCGAATTGATGTTTGAACGATACACAATCGCTTTCACTATTCCCCACAGATGAAAATCTAGCGGTGTAAGATCTGACGATCTTGTGGGCTAAGCAATGTGTCCCTTTCGACCAATTCATCTTTCATGAAAATGTTCGTCTAACCATTCTCTAACAGGTCTCGCGTAATGTGTTGGATAGCCATCTAATTGAAAAAACATAGGAGCAGATCTTCTTCTAAAATGTCTAGTAAATTGTTACTCGAAAAATTTAAAAACGAAGATGTAATCAGTCTTTCTGTGTAAAATGTAAGGTCCTAACAAACGTATCATTATAAATTCCCGCCCACACGCATTTTGTACGAAATTTTACTACGTTTTGACGTTTCGAAATTGATACTAATTCGCTCACTCATTATAACAGTACGGATATTTACACAGTACGATTTCTGCGTTACCGCGTTTGACTATTTCAAATAATAAACATAGCTAGAAGGAACAGATTTCATAAATACCATCGCCTTATTCTTACATTTCGATGTACCAACAACGAATTCGCTATTGACTTTAGGTTTCATATTTTTATCATAACTCTTATAAAGCATTTGCGGGCCTAGGTTTGTATAACATTCTTTTCTTATTTTTACTCATAGAACATACTGGTGTAATTTGATCGTTTAATCCGGGGACACGGTGTATAATGTTAACACATCGTATCTCATTAAATAATATACAGTATTGTGCAAAATCTTAGGCTACCTATAAACTTTTATTTTCGTTATTAACGAATGTAAACAACTTTAGATTAATCATATATTTTTTAGCGTACTAATACTAATATACAGCGTACTGTTAGAAATGATATAAAAGTGTCATAAAGGTAAAAACTTTAGATTTAGGGGCTTTTCTTGAGTGAACGAGAAACTGAATTTTTCCTTCAAGAAATCGATTTATTAGAGACAACATAATTGTATATTATTAACTTACCTACAAATTCAGCTATATTTTTGTATCATTCCATTAATAAAAGTGAAGAAAAATTACTGGAAAATAATAACAATCGTTTCTGTAATTTCGCTCGTGAAATCCGAAATGCGTCAAATTGACGTGTCCTGTAAACCTGGTGTTAATATCCTGAGTGGCCTCCTTTTGCCAGGATAGCATTGACACATTTTGTACTGCTTTCGTATAATTTTCTAATAATTTAAATTTTATTACAATTTTTTGCCATTGTGTTTGCAATACTTCGAACAGTTTATCTCCATTTTTTGAGTTCACTTTTCCTTCATGCTCTATCCAAATAATCCCTAAGATGTTTGATAATATTTAAATCAAAATTTTGTGATGGACAGTTTATAACTTTTAATGTTTCACTGTCCTCTAAATCTTTCAAATAATTTTTTTGTAATTCAAGCAGTATGCTTTAGGTAATTATCATGTTGGAAGTTTGAAATTAGTCGTAACCCAGACGGTATTATATGCTGCTGCAGAATGTGTAAGTATTATGCAGCTGTCCTTTTTCTATCAATCTAAACTAAATCTAATCCAAGAACAAAAATACAGCTTCAAACCATTACCGATCTTCCGCTATATTTTACTGTGACTTTTAAGCAACAATTGGATTGTTTAACTATTTTCAATCCGAAATTTTTTCTATTTGAATTTTATTACAAAGGGTCATCAAAATGTGATGCCTAGATATTAGCTCGGTATAATATTTACAGTTCAAGCCTTTTCAAATAACACAAGTCCTTTTGTTCTAGTACAAATTAGTGCAATTTTAACTATAGACAAATATATATTGCAGCAACGAATTTACATTATTGAAACTTATTATGAGGATGGGCGTTCCTTGAAAAACAACCTTCACAATATTCGTGTTTTTTTTATGCAAATAGTTGAACAAATCAGTCTTCAATTCAAAGATTAGTGAAAAAATTCAAAGAAACTGGTTGTGTTATTGATAAACCAAAAAATGGAAGACCAAAAATAAAAACATTGCTGCTGTAAGCGAAGGTATTGAAAATGAACCGACAACATCAATTTCACGTCATTCGCAAAAATTTGGCATATCTTATCGCTCTGTATGTAGGATTTTCCATAAAGATTTGCATTTACACGCACACAAAATTCAATTTACTCAGAAATTTTAAAAAGGAAATCATTCACATTGCAATTTCGCAAGCTGGATTACTGAACAATGAACAACAAATTCATTGCTTTTGAGCAACATTTTTTTTTAATGATGAATGTAGGGAAAAGTGTAGAACTTCAGTAAAAAATTATTTTAGCTACTAGGTGTTATAAAAGGCACTGTAATTATGATATTTTGTATATTTTTTCATATTGCATGGATTCTGTGCAATTTTGCACCCTTAGATTTCCTATAAATGCATAAAAATCCGTAGTCTAGTGACGAAGCTCATTTCACAATGGATGGATTCGTTAATGAACAAAATTATCGTATCTAGGGTGATGAAAATCCTCGTGTTATTCAGGAAAAACCTCTACAAAAAATACTTACAAAAAATTAATGTTTGGTGTGTATTTTGGGTAAATAGAATTTGTCGTGTACTCGCGTCGGTTTGAGATATATTTCAAAGTTAGATCACGAGAGAAAAAATCGGACTGTTTTCTAACGAGACCTGAAGCGATCCCAGAGTACCCTTTCTCCTTTTATTTTTTATAAAAAAAAAAAAAAGAAGGAGAAAGGCTCGATGCTAAATAGAAAAAAAATGTTCGGTACGGAACAGAATTATTGGACTATTTCTCTTCGGGGATGAAGCTGGAAATGCTGTTACTGTGAATGCTGGGTGGTACCAATCAATACTGAGTGATTTTTTATGATCTGAATTGAATCACATCGATATATCTGATGTCTATTTCCAGCAATACGGTGCTACGTGTCACACAACTTCAGAAAACATTCAGTTTTTATAATCGAAATTTCGTCAACGTATAATTTCATGAAATGCAGATTCCGGAAAAAAGATTTCATTTGAAAAGATATGACATGCAAGCATTATACAGTACTGACACATAGGCGTCACGTTTGGATGACCCTTTCTAATAAAATTTAAATAGAAAGTGTCGGATTAAAATGATCAAATAATCCATAATTTCCCTATACAAATATTTTTTGTCTTCAATAAGAACATAGTTATAGTCTGCAGTCAGTTATTAGACTCACTCTGTACACGAAGTTTTGTAGTCTCAGATGAAGTTTCGATGGAAGGAAAAAAATTGAAAGACTATTAATAGTGCATAGACTATCTATCGTTAAGTAACGGTGAAAATGAAACATTATCTACTGGCAGCTTGTAACTTGTCTTTTCGTGATAATCCTCGATCTTGAGCAGAGAAGAGTAGGTCGCTCGAAGAAGTTAAACGGCAAGCGAAAAGTCGAACTCAAACGACTTTTCAACTTGGCGAGCACACTTGTACCTATGCCAGGGGACCCCTCGTGTCAGTTCCGCCAATCTGCCTAATTATACGTTGCATTATACATTACACGTGTTCGCGTGCACGCCTCGCTATAAGGATAAACCGTTGTTGATCGCGGCTTTCTCACGAGCTTACCTTTCTTGTCGACCAGTCCGATCGATTCGCTTGTTCCTTTCTTTCTATCTCCCCCTTCTCCCCCCCCCCCCCCCCCGTTTGTCAATCTCTCTCTCTCTCTTGCTCTCGCTCTCGCTCTCTCCTTCGATTTGTTCGTTATCTCGACCTATAGGAGACGAAAGCTTGACGTTCGTCGATCAAACAGAAACTAGTCACGAAACAAGTTGAACAACCGCGAACGATCACCGCGGAAAAATGATTTCGTTAGAAACGGAGTTAGATGCGAGAGAAAAAAGGTAGCGGCACGGCGATTGACTGAAGTTAAAGAGCAATGAAATATGGCTGTTCCATTCATGGAGTGTAGGATTGACACAAAAGAGGAATTGGTTTATGCAACATTAATAGAGGATTTTAGTCTATTAGAGCGTAGTTACGGCAATGCCTGTTTAATGGTGCGCGTGATCATTGGATAATCAGATCAAAATAATAAAGATAATTAATAAAATCACAGATACAATCATTATTTTGAACTAAATTAGCATCGTTTTAATCAACTTACCTTTCCCTTTGACAATTGATTAAATTTAACGCTAGACTTATATTTTAATGTATATTTGTAATCACAACCGTTACTATGATTTGCATCAACCAAACGCTTAGTACAAACTTTTTTAAAATCTTGAGTTAATAATTGATTCTTTAATAAATCACGATATTTATTTGATGTAGTAGATATTCATGTTCGAATGTTTCTTTTAAGATTTATTAGTTATTTAGTAGTATTGGACTACAGTATTGACATGTATTTTCTATTAAATACTTTTTCCTTTTGTAGTTATATGTTGATAATACGCCACACGGCTATTATACTTTTTAAAAAATCGTACATTTCGGTGCAGCCGCTTCTTTGAATAAATTTCACCAGAATACAACACATTTATTATTAATAATAACGCTGTGCAATAAATGAAAGTGACAAGATTACAGGTCTGTTTCTGTTTCCCGTTGGGTTCAGACTGATAAATCGATCCGTGTTCTCTTGATCTCGGAGAGGCCGTGAGATCATACACGATACTCGCAATAATATGCATCCAGAAATACAAATTTTAAATGATATTTAAGGAATTAATTATTAAATACTTAATACTTTGCAGTCTATGCGATTTTCAACTTCAAATTTTTATAGAATTTAGTTTTATCATCTATTGTCAAAAATATTAATCTCAGAGACGGCACATGACTGCTTGTGTACAAAAAATTTACATAACCAGTTAAGTGTTAAAACATCTAAGAAGAAAATGCAATATTTAATTAACGAGGAAGAAAGAATTGCGTGTTAAGAAATTTTCAGACAGAAAGAAATTTAATCGCACGCCGGAAACATATTTGAGATATTCGTAGATGAAGTATATCATCTCTCTTTGTTGCTTATTATCCAAGCCAGTTTAAAAAATATTTAATCCATTAAGTTTCAAGTAAAGAAATAAGGCTGTTTTTATACATATAATTATTTATTAGTTATCAAAATGTATAAAAAGAATGTAATTGCTATTGAAGCAGTTTTTTGATCGCTAGTTTTTGTGTAACAAAATGTTGTGTTTATACAACTTTGAGCCTCCAAGGAATTGCTATTAAAGTACTAAGAAATATAAAAAATGCATTGTAGTATTAGACACTATGTTTGTGTCGTCGCGTGCGTAGATGTCCCTGTGGGTGTGTCGGCTGCGTGGTTCCACTGAACACCACTCACGCACTACACTGTTACCCGCCAATTTAATATTGGGCAACTATTTCGAACGAAGGGCAGAACACGGTGTGTCGAGTGTTCTACCGTCGAATACCCGTACGTCGGATTCGACTGAATGTGGAATCCGCCTCGAAAATGCGCGACGATGAGGTTGACCGAAGAAAGAGTTTTATATCGTCCTGAACGATGGACGATGACAAGAATAAGATAGCAAAAAACGTTAGAAATCCCGAACGATGGATTCTAACGATCGAACGTGTATCGATTGCCTGTTCACGGACGTATCGACAGTCAACGAACGACTGTGTTATCTTTACTTCTCGATAGAGACTATTCTCTCGAATGGTTAGAGAACGACTCTTAATGACGACTGGTTATGATTGCGTCTAACGTGCGAATTAGCTAGTCAACGAACGACTGACTCCGAAGACTTCTACCGTACGAATCCTTCTTCAGCAGCTCGCTCGATCGCTGCTAAAGAGGGTGACACGCTGATTGGTAGCAACCGAAATGTTAATTACCAATCAGCATGCCTAGCGGATATCGCGAACACCCTTCCAGTGCGCCCTTAGCGCTCTTTTTCCTGGAAAAGTGGGGCGATACCTGCTCGGACGCGCGATGTGCCGAAGGTTTGGCAACGGTCTGGAATTTCCGCCAGGTCCGATACAATGGTTCTTTACACGTTGAGAATCCATTGTCGAAAATGACCGTTAGGAAACCGTTCGTTTTTATAACACGTCTTCGGCTAATGAGAACGAAAATTAACTTTACGCGACCGTTTTGTAAAGAAAACTAATTTCTCTCGGCGAGAAATTCACAATAATATGAACAATGGAATTCGTTGTCTCAAAAAATAGCCTTTTCTTCGCGATCGTGTTATAAACCGTGCCAAACAAAAGATCGACCGGCTTTCTGTTCCTTCGGACGGAACAACTACATGAAAGCCCACTATACGAAAGTGATGCATAAGAACGTTTTCATAATTAAAAAAAAAAAAAATAGAGTTATCTTAGAATTATAAATGCTTCAATTTCTTAAAATTTGGAAAGAAGAAATAGCGACAAAAAAATATTAAGTAACTTTTTTAAAACTTTCATTCATAATTGCAACATGAGAAAACAAAAATTTGTTGGAAAAAAATAGCGAGTGAAATGTTGCGTTAGCGCAACGTTGGGACTTAATAGGTGAAAAGTATCCACCCGCATGTTTTTTTCACGTGCGAACATCTTACCGGTTCGCCCGTTTGATTTCGACACCAGGCGATCGATAAATTAAAATGAATTAAATCGTGATTTATGGAAGAAGGCCAACGACGCTTACGAAGTATATAGGCTTAGATCCCGTTACTCAGAGTGATCTCGATCGAATCAAAAGAAAAGCGATCCTACGCGCTGGAATCTGTGCACGTGCACCTGCACGTGCACTGGACGCATTCACATTCGCCGCGGATCGCGATGCGCCCGTTCCGCGATTTTTGATCGATGCAGCCGCAAATTATACGCAATTTACATAACTGTACCGGTAAATCCTCCCGTGAAAAATTTTACCAGGCATCGATAATCGTTTCGCGATTACACAAAGACAACTCGTTTAATTAGCGGCTGTTAAGAACGTTCCTGTAGGAACTTGTAAGTATAAATCGGTACGGGGGTCAAACTTGATGTTTCCTGAATACATATCGATAATACCAAAAAGTTTACATGTGAGAAGAGAAAATTGTCTTTGTTCGTTTACAACTTCCTCTTGGAAATTTCTTAAGGAGGAAAGCACGGTGACAAGTTATAAAGGCTCCTTTCAGAGATGTTTTTTTAGCGGAATTAATAACTTTTTTTTAACAATATTTAATACCTACAGAAAGCATATTTCTTGAACACTTTCTCTAAAAATTTGATATAAAAATAATAATTATCGTAGACATAGCAGTAACCAATGTGGGAGGCTTCCAAAAATTTATGGAAAATGAGCGGATTTGTAATTTTCCACTACAAATTCCGAAATGAAAGATTGTGCGATTTTCTTAAACTATGAAATAATAGCTTCAATTTCACATAGGGATTTAAAACAAAATTTGTTACCAAATGGTGCGTTTTTGAAAAACAATGTGGAGAATCAATGAAAAATCAGTATCCTTTTTAAACATATTGTGAGAACTAATTATCCAATCGAAAATTCCGTACGTGTAACGGAAGAGCACATTATTAAGAATTATTACCTTGAAGAAGCTAAAGATAAAAACCCGCTAAATTATTGATACATCCAGATTAACAAAGTTTGTTTCGAAGAAAATGAGTTTGAAACTCTGCAATAAGTTAACTATTGAATAATGTTGAAGTTTCTTAACTTACCTTTTAGCTGGAAACCCACGTAAATATCTTAATAATTTTTTCCTGCTTAGATCTCCATAAAGGGGTGTGGTGACAACAATTACGTTTTCTGGTAATACATTTGTGTGATTATAATTATTTAAATTACGGATTAGTCTTAATCACTATGTGCTAATCAGTAAAACTTCTGCGGATTCTTTATTTTTGCGAATATTACTTTATTATTTTAAAAGTTAATTTTAGAAATTGTAAACTAAAAAAATATGCAAGACGAAATTTTGATTTTTGCAAACCGTCATAATGATGATTTCTCGTCCTAAGAATCTTGACTGCGACAAGTATGTAATTTTAACCATATTTTCTCTGAAAATGACATGTTTTGCGATAAAGCAACATTTCTGCTTATCTTTGAAGACATTTGGTTATGATTAACAAAACAGGGTTTGATGGTGCAAACATGAAACATGAGAAAGAAATATAGTAGAAATATAAACCAATGAAAACAAAAGTGGAAATATGGTAAAAATGTTTGTAATACTGCTTCCTAAATAAATAATAAATTACAAGTTTCTACGAGGCGTAGAAATAAATTCTTTCTGACTTTTGAGTACAATCAAAGTCTTATTTAAAAAAAATAAAACTGATCGTCAAGATAATTTTCATTATATATCCATGACTTTTTCTTATTTTTCTGGTAGCTTACGAATACCATCGCGAATATTTTGATATGAATTACTGTACTAATTATGTAATTTCAGTCGAAAAGAATTTATTTCTACATCTAACAACAAAGTGCAACTTTATCTTACAATTCGCTGAAAATTCCTTAACAACAATAAATAACATAATGATGAAAAATATTCTAATTTGAAGTATATTTCCCCATAGCAAAGAAGTCAAGATTATAAAATTCTCAGTTGTCAGAAAAAAAAACAAAAATAAAAGCATATGGGTATCATAGAGATACCCAAGAAAATTTCATTTTCTAACAAATTTCACTCGAACACATATTCGTTACAACTAAACGAATAAATTCCTCGTAAAATTTGTTCCATAATTTACAATCCCTTATAAAATCACATAATCATTGAAACCATTCGCTCATGCGTCTCAATAACGTTCGAGTAATTATTGATCTCATCACTGGCGCTGGATTCCTTCATAGATCTCGGATAAGCCTAGAGAATCTCGTCATACATATTCACTTATGTATGCATATACACATACATACGTCGAAGTGGGTAAAAAGCACAGGACGAAAGTGAAAAATCCAGGCTTGGTCACGAATGATTCCGAAACCTGTTCGATAATTAGCAGACTCGCTTAGAAGTGTCAGCTGGAAACCGGCGACATTATCAAGACTATAAATTACACCGTGAAGTACTTAACGCATTGCTAAGCCTACGCTAGAATCTTCCGCTACCGGGACCTTACTGTTTCTGTTCATTTTTCTTAACTGGTCGTTAATCACTTCAAGACGAATCAAATTCATTCGATCAGGATCGATTTCGTTTCATTTTTCTTTTTTTCTGCTTTTTTAATTAGATAACAAGAAGAATTTTATTTTACCTTTTCGCTACTACGAACGACTAAAATCGCTCGCTACAAAGTGGTCTTTGTATACTACGAGCGACTATGGTTGTTCGCTGTAAAATAGTCACAGTATCCCCAAACCACGTAACCATAGATTCCTTTTAACAATTTTTTCTTAATTTCAATAGCAACGAAAATAATGTATATGTTTATTATAAATGAGAATAAATTATTAGCAACTTAATACTTTATTTACCGTAAGCCTATTGATTCTTGGAAGGCGTATGATTCGGCCGACTAAACGAGAAGTGGTGTTTGGGTCCGTTCAGACCCGTAATAACTATTACGATTTGCATTGACACAAAGCTCTTCTTGTTACCATAGTTTATTTTATGAATTTCTGAGGCATCTATGATTAATATTTGTTACCTTTTTAATAATATAAACAAATGCCCAACTATGAATAACAATATTTATTATAAATTTGTGCAATTCGTACAAATACTTTCGCTTATCGAATGTATGTTGCATATACATTTTCGCAAATATATTTATTCCTACATTTATTATCATTTCACACAGACATATAATATCGTGGACGTTTTCTTTGTGACATATATGTAAATTTCTTTATCATTCGTCCAGTACTTTCAATAGCATTTATTACCTCTTTTGAAAAAAAAATACTTTTCCGGTTTCAAATTCTTTAGCTGTCCTATCTATATTTACTTGAACTAATTGAAATCCTAATTCTTCAAGGAATATTTTTCTTTGGTTTCTAATAGATCAATAAATCATTTATCCATTCAGGATGTTTCAATTCCCATATTATAATATTTAGATTATAGATCTCTCATATGAGATACTTACTACTTCTTTAGTGTTTCCACACATTGTAAAACTTTGTATATTAAAATACAAAACTAAAATCAAGGAAAATTCAAAATAATACTTCAAAAATGAAAGAAATATGCACTTCGTTAGCTTCTGATTATGAGATCATACTGTATACTGATGCTAAATGTGTTTTTTAAAGCATCATTTAGAGACTCCATCGCAACGTACTCGGATCTGAACATACCCAGGTGCTATCGTGCAAGGATTAATTGCATTTTGCTTCCAATCTTTACCAATGGGGAGCCTATTAATCGGCTTTTTGTTGTTAGTAATTATCGATCGCGTTAACTATTTGCTATGTACTATTTTCCTCTTTTTTTTTTTGGAACACTTAAGCTACAGGTCTCTTAAAATTGGTATTTATAAATCGTTATTTAATCCCCTGAATGCTATTACTATAAGTCAGATGTTTCGTTAGTAAAGTCATACCTTCCAGAACACACTTCTAGCAATATTTGATAGTTATAACCTTCATTAAAAGTCTGGCATAGGTTTAAGTCAAACATGGGCCAAATGACCAATGAATGAACGTAAATTTCCAATAAATGAACAGGATAATATTTTTGAAGAAAACGTGGTTTTCAATGTTTTATTCAAATTATATTCAAAATACAAATTGTAGAATCAAGAAAAACAGTTATTGAATCAAGTGAATATAGTACCTTATAGGTTATAGGAAAAAAGATCACTTTTGTAAGACATCTGTGAATTTCCACTGGAACTATTGAAATTTCAACGTGAAAAGGGCGTGATAGGTGTTAATTTTATATATAATATAAGCAAATGTTTATTTACTGGGGGGTATTCATTCATCGAATAGGCCCTTCCTAACAATTAAATTTAAAAGAAATCGTGTATCGATTCTGTTCATAAGTGCACACGCAATGTAATACATGTGCAACATTTTGAAACAAAACGATGGCCTAGCTTATGAAAAGAGAAATCTATGGTAAATAAAGTAGAAATAACCGAACCACGTTTCTACCAACCCTTACGAATCTCAGTCGTTGCTGTTGGAAAAAAGTTGAAAATATGCACGCCGAAGAAATACGCGTGCACCGAGTACTGCGCTCTTAAATAACGGATGACTTTTATGCTCAAACACGCCTCGAAGGTATAATTCACGTGTACGTTACGTGTAATATGCGTGGTGCGTTGTGTTCAACTGAACACCAAAGCTGAAATATTGCCAGCGGTAGCAGTTAACGAGGAAAGAATTTTCTCGAGATGTTATCGCGCTAACTCTGTGATGGGAGAGTGCGTTAATTTGATTGACTGCCGACGAGGTGTTCCTTAATCATTCGGACGAGAAAGTAATCCAATAAGCTAGGTGTAGAAAGATAGTTTCAGAACAATATCGAAAATATAGTCCGGGACACGAGATAGCGAGGTTATTAAATAAAACTTTGAAGAATCGGCAGCGATTGATGTTGCGACACTCAAGTACACCCCCCTCTATAAGCCAGATAAGACTTATCATTTTATAATAAATCAAGTTTAGATGAAAGATTTAGTTACTTATTTTGATATGGACCGTTCCATTGATAACAATTATATTAAGGAATATATTTTGTTGATATGACTGGTATTTTATCATAATTAATATCAAAAGAACTGAAATATTTTTAATGAGGTTCAACATTTGCAAAACATGCAGGACAGAGGAGTTTTGGAGGAAATACCGTGGGAAATTTAACAAACATCAATAGGATAATTAGACAAGAGCATTATTTAAATATTACAAAATCACACACCATTCTGTAGAAAAAGAGAATTATTGGCAATAATTTTGTGTTTATACATGGAAATGACTCCAATCACGCTGCTGGAATATGTAAAAATTATCTGGGACAGTAGCAACAAATGGAGAGTTAAAATTAATGCAATGGACATCCTAATCCAGATTTGAACCACATTGAGAAATTATGGGATGAACTAAATATAAATATTCGGAAACATTATTCAACGTCACAAAAAGATCTGTGGACACATTTGCAGCGGTGCTGGAAAAAAATCAAGAAGAAATTTTGAAAAAACTCATTACAAGACTGTCAAAATTTACAACCTTAGATAACAATATTGTAAAAAACGATATTTACTATTTTCTTCATAATTATGACCAATTGAAAAAATTCTTTTACACATCATATGTTAAACCAGTTCTTTTAATTTCTTGAAAAAGAAACTCACATCCTTTGAACCAATTTTAAAATAATTATTAGGTTGTAAAAGTTGTGCGCGTATTAATGAGAGTGACTATAAGCTTTTCGATGCTGTCGTAATTCGTGTGATCTTTGACAATTGTTATTTCATTTTATTGTTTTTCTATCATCAAAATTCTTCCCTCATAACTAGTTCCTGCAAAATGTTAAAAAAGCATGCTGATTTTTCACTGATTCTCCATACTTTTTCTTCAAAAACACACCATTTGGTAACAAATTTTTGTTTTTAATACGTACGTGCAACGCAAGCTACTATTTCATAATTTAAGAAAATCCCATAATTTTCCATTTCGAGCTTTACAGTAGAGAACTATACAACCGCCCATTTTCTACAAATTTTTGGAGGAGGCCTCTCACGTTGGTTACTACTATGTCTACGATAATTAATATTTTTATATCAAATCTTTAGAGAAAGTGTTCCAAGAAATGCACTTCCTGTAGGTTTTAAACATTAAATGAAGTTAAAAAAAAAAGGAATTAATTTCACTAAAAAGAAATCTTTGAAAACAGTCTTTATATTCAGTTGTCACCATGATTTCCCTCCTTAAACTTTTATAGACACAAGTGCAAACATTGTACGCCATTACAACTCCAAAGTTACAAAACATATTCGTTATAATACAATCATTGAAACTACTGAATTCATCGTTAATTTATACTTAGACGTTGATATTTGTTGATTTCACGTTACATAAACTTTTTTATAACCAGGAAAAAATTCTAACTATTAGAGGGTTAAATGAAGATTATCGAAGTACACGAGCAAAGAACACATATAAGAAAAATAAATCAACGTAAGAAGTCGCAGGGGATTGGAGATCATTGAAAGAATCGCGGATAAACGGGACGCATGTGTATGTATGTAGACGTACGAGGACGATCGCGTGGAACGTTAGAATGCAGAAAAGAGGTGTGTACTGACGAGTTAACGTTTTGAGTTAAATTCTTGCCGAGTCAAAGGAACGCTGCAGGCACCAAGTCCATTATCTTCGCCTTCGACGACCTGCTCAGATGCCGTGCAGAATTCTACGTGAGCACAACAATGCTCCTCTTCCAAAATGACTTTCCTGCCTCGCTCTGTTGCACTCACGATGACGTACACGTGTTTAAGTATCGACTATTGTATCGAAACGCGAATAGATTGCACGTGCTGAATTATAGCGATCTGCAATTTGTGAGATATCTACAGTGACTTCTATTAATATGCGGACATCATTTAAGACAGAATAACTTCCTTAAAATTGGATTAAATAAATTGAGTCTTCGTAAGAAGTTACAAGGATTAGTTTACTAAATGACGTATCAAAAGATTTTTAATTAAATTTCTGAAGAAATTACGAAGAAAAGAGTAACGGTCGCTATTTACGATTTTTTTATCTGAGCTTATACATTTATCCCCTGATTTACACGGTTTACAAAATAGCAGATTTTCAAAAATAAAAACTGATAGAAACATTCATTTGATACAAAATGACTTTACTGTTGAAGGGGCTCTTCGGTTCCAGCGAGATATTAACCCTATAACTCCCAAAGAGAAGTTCCTTGAACCCATAAGCCTGAAAGTAAGATTATTTTCCTTGTGCAAAAAATTCTCAGAAAATTATTTATTGTCGTGTGTATATTTAAGTTCAATATTCATCAGTCGCCGTTGCTATATGTAAAAAACAGTGATGGTAATGCGAAGCTGACCCCTACACTCTTCTTATTTCCAAAAGAGAACAAATAACCATAGAACTCATTGGGAAAGAACTATCTAACATTCTGAGTAGTGAAAGTTACACTGACAAATCAATACCAATCAGTGCTTTTTTTATACTGAATAATACAGAAAATAAACAGAAATCTTTTTTGCTGGAACTAAGTAACGAATTAATTAAAAACCAAATTGAAAACAGAAAAAGCTTAAACATTATACGATTACAAAAAAAGACGTTATATATGACTTAAAAGTTTTCGCTGGACAGAGACTCAGATTGAAAACAGCAGAACGTACAGAACGAATAAGAAAAAGAAAGATGTTACCAATATATAAAATAGGTTGAAAACAAACCAATAAAATATAGCAATTAAAAGTAGAGCTGCTATAAATGTAAGAATCACATATGTAGAATATATTCAGAAAATATTGTATTCTGCCATTCATGTCTAACGTCAGAAAAATTAAGTTCAGGCAAGTTTCATGTTAGTATATCCTCTATCTTACAATGTAATTCTGTTTTATAAATACGTATATAAATACTATGTAAAATATATACTGTATTATTCGCAAAGTGTAACAAAACTATTTTGTTCAGGAAAAATCGGTAAAAAAATATGTGGGTTCAAGAAACCCCTCTTCTAGGCTTCCGTGTGACAAATCGAGATTTAAGAATTGTAGGGTTAATCGATGTTTAGACCAATATGAGAAGGTCTATAAAGATCTAAACAAAAACCAACTGTCAAACATAACTGTCAATTATGGATTTGATTACAAAGTCTCCACGATTTAAAATTGTCACTAATTTTTCGCCAACTTCATCGATAGCTTCAAATGCTACCAAGTGACAAAAGTGAAATTCCGCCAACCAGAAGAAAAAGATTAATAATCCATGATAGCGATGATAGTAATTAAACCTTTGGACTAATTGTTTATGAATTTGCAAAATGATTTGTATACACTTAGATTTATATATTTGTTATTTCATAAACATTTTTCGTTCCTCGTTTATATTTTATTTTTATTTTACGTTAAAATAAATGAATTTATTTGAATAATTTACTGACTAAATTAGGTGCATTTTGATTCTTTTCTCAAATTACACGGGTTTTCATTTAAAAAGAAATAAACTGAGTCAAAAATGTAGAATTAATGTTTTTCTCTTTTTAGAGTTGTGTTTTTGAGAAAGATCAGTTTGAAAATTTTTCAAGTACACGTGCACTTGACCAAGTCTCAACTGAAGTGAAGTACTTTCTGAATGAAAATGATCAATGCTGAATCGGTCATAACGATGGCGGAATACCTTGGCCGTTATGATCTCCAGTTCTATTACCATTACATTTTTATTTATGGAGTCACGTTAAGTGTATTATGTATAGTGACAGCATAACGAGCATTGAACAATTACGACGAAAAATTATTACAGCATTTGATCAATTGAAATTGCGTAATGATACGTTGGAAGATGTTCGGAGAGTACAGTTATGTATATGCGAGAACATGGACATCACTTCCAGCAATTTATGAATTGAATTAATCTTCAAAATGAGTCTTCTCAAATAACGAAGTCCCAAATGAACAAATTTCATTTTGTATTTTCGACTCAGGAAGGCATTAAAGATTGTTAAGTAAAGGAATTAGTTTCGTCAAAAACAAATTACTGAAAGTAGCCTTCAATCCCTTCGTATTCAGCTGCCATCATGATTTCCCCTCTTAAACATAATCCAAACATTACAAGACAAAAAATAATGTTTACACCTATATTTCTAAAAGGCCACAAAACAGTCAGGCTTGAATACGCACGTGAAAACGTGAGTAAAAATCGGAATAAACACACTGATATTACAAATGCGCACTAATTAGAAATAATGTTATTTTTGCACTTCCTTCATTGCATATAATTTCTTTCTAATTCCTTTTACGTGATATTTATAAATCATCACTTAGAACTCTAAAGCTATTGAAAAATGTAATGGTGCTGCGGTTATGCTTTGCAGTGATTTATTCGCCCTGATATTTTTATTTTCATAACGTTAATAAAACGGAAATTTTGACCAAGGTATGGAAGTCCCACCCGATTTTTTTGATATGTAAGATTTACCATTCCATACTTTCTGCGTGGTCTGCAATCAAACCGATATCCCGTCGTTAATTGCACAGAAAATACATTAAATCTAATATAAGTTTCTCGACATTTTCCATGAATCATAGAGACCCTGGAGGGTTCGACAATAGATAAGTCTGTTGCGTCGTCCATCGATCCACACTCTAGCCGCAAATTGCAGCATGAAATCTCTCGTGCGCAGTCATGCACTTCTTTGAAAATAGTTTCTCCGATTAATCGCTTTGCCATCAAGTCGAATGTAACGAAAGGTTATGCTGTTTTATTAAGAAACAACACGGAAAGAGAAGGGGCTGTGAGGGGGGCGGGGTAAAGGGGGCGAGGTGAACAAAAAACGTTAGCCGAGAAGAATTCGCTTTCTAAACTATCTTTGTAACAGGCCGCTCGAAACGATTCTTGTAACCGCCTATCAGTCAAAGTTTCGTGTGATTCCGTTAAATACGACGTTATAAAAATTTTGTCAAACGGTTTGTTTTACACCTTGAAAAGAAAAATTCTTCAGGTATAAAAATTTCACTAGATTCGCACATATAGTATATATAGTATGTATGATATTTCAATTTTGATCACTCTTGTAGAATACAAAAATGTATACCGTTAAAAATAATCTAACTTGCAATAGTAAGCGTAATCGTTGTTCACAAGCATTGGAATTCACCGATAAGATGCGCATACTTAAGCACACCTTAACATTCTCCCAGCCGATCAGGAAAATCTCTCCATATTACCAAAAAAATATGTTGATATATTAGTAAATTTTGTGATGTACCGTTTTGTAAATTTATCTGTATTGAAAGTTAACACACTTTAAAAACAAAAATACTGTGTCGTTTAACATATTTTTATGTTACTACACATTTGATCAAACACGTCACTTTGATTTGTATAAGTGATATGAAACATTCAACAATTACTATTTTATTATTTCAAGTTACTTGCACGCTTCATGGGTACTTAAATGTAAGAAAGTTACTATGCTGATGAAACTTGGTTAAAAAAAAGGGATCTCTATTTTACGTTTACTTTAGCTAGATGTGTTTGGAGTAAGAGTTTAATTTGAAGTCAAGAGATCTGTTTAATTTTAAGAAACTGCGAACGTGTGTGTATGTGTAGGGTGAAAGTGCGTATTTTTCCTTGAGAAAGGCAGTCCCAGAAGAACAGTTCGAGAGAAAACTGACCTACGAGGTGTATTCTGAGTACATATACAGGGTGTTTTAGAAATAAATGGCGACTTATTCTACTCTCCCTAAGGATGAAAAACTTCATAGAAATATAAGTATTCGATCGAATCATGATGTAATGCTTAGTCGACCGGTACACGAACTTTACAACTGCGCTCACGACAAATCAATGGCGTGAAGAAACCTTTATTTTCATTGTTTAGTGATGATGTTGGATGATGTTTGATGGTAATACTTTTAACACTTAGATAGTTAACTGCGTATTACAAAAACTGTTTAACCTATTATAAGTACTATACTGAAATCAGTGCTATTCGGTGTGTTCTTGATCTGTTCAGTACGTATTTGATGTATCTTATGTGAACTCGACCTCTGCTCGATCTCTGCTCAAAGTGTCACGTTTATCAACTTGGTGTGTATTGTAATTGTTGATTTAAATGTGCAGCAAATGTGTGGTGATTAGTTTTTCGGTGTATTTGAAATATAGAAGCAAGAAAATTGTTGTTACATTTGTTATATTGCTATTTTGAAGGTACTGATGTCGAAATCCTGTTTATGCTCTTAGCGCATGTGGTGTCTGGGTTATGAGAATTTTCGAATTTCTAACAGTAATAAAACAATTTATTGACTATGCCGGTTAAGACCTCGCTGTACAAAATATTATTTTCACTGGTGCATACTGATGTATTGACCAGCTCCTAGGTACGACCGAACAATAAGTCTAAATGTTAGGAACAGCAAAGGGACAATTTTATGATACGTTTAGACACTGTGAATTCTAGCTTTGTTAAACGTTTTGAAACCTGCAGAAACTTTCAGGTATTAAAGGGCCACTCGTTTAGTTAAGTAAGGTATCATAAAGTCTCATCACAAAGAATCTTGAAACCAGATGTTTATACCGTCCCTCATATTTAATTTATTTCTTAGTAAGTCGAAGTTTAAAATTTGACACGGCGAGATTTCTCACAAACTGATTAATTTCCAAATTAAGAATCTCCTTTCACGTGCCCTCTTCCAAAGCTGCAACGAATGGGAGGAAGAACGAGGAGATAACAGGGCAAAAATTTGTCAGCAATAGGCATTAGAAGCCAAGCATCAGAAACAATTAATAAAATCAAATAGCCTTGGATATCGAAGTAGAGTCCTGGCTTATCGTTCCGAGATACCGCGTTTTCGATTCCCGCTGGTCCCCTTACATTTTTCTTCCGTTTCTACATTAATCAAAGGTTTGAAAAATTAAACGTTAACTTTCAATGCTTCCGTTAACTAAATCAAAGCTTAGGTTATTTCAGAATGCATTACTAAGAAAAGGTACAGAAACGTGACATAAGAACATGAATGAAACGTTAATGACGACTTTCACAAGCGGCTGAAACGTGATGCAGCATCTCTCGCTACGACGTCCTATCATCATTCAAGAATTAACGAAAGAAAAAAAAAAGAAGAAAGAAGAAAAAAAGTAGAATTTAGTAGAAGAGTCTTGGAAAAGCTGAAACAATATATGTGCATACATACCTAGACAAATTCTTTCACCGTAGGCTTGACTTATCTAAATCGTGTGCTTAATAATCGACTGCTAAGCAAGAACCGGCAATCAGCGTCGCTTCACAAGAGAGGTCCGTATCAGATACACGAGGTGCCATTTAAGGTGTGTGCGCGTTAATGATTAGCAACCAGAGATAATGAGGACTATTACTAAGAACTGCTTGCCACTGATTTATGTAAATCAACCAGAAAACCAGATAAATGTGTGATCATGAAGGAAAGAAGTCTACTTATAGTACGGATGAGGAGAGAGACATAATGGTTGTGTAAGATGATGAAATTTATTAAAAAGAAAATCAAGAAAGATCCTTAATTAATACAGTCCAGACCACGTAAATTAAACTTTTAATTTAATTAAAAACGTTGCACTCTATTTTAGAGTTCCAACAATAAATGAATGGTAAAATTATTTGGTGTTACAATTAGTAAATGGTATATCTATTATAAATGGAAATTATGAAAATATTAGTTACTATGTGAAGTATTCAGAATTTTTTTTCTTTGTTTACAATTATACAATCTTGTTGCATTTTCTACCGGGTAAATTAAGTAGATAAATTAAAATGTTAACCCTCGTGTGTTCTTCCATTTGACTATGCACTTGTGACCTTTGGATAAAAAATAACCCAATTACAGTTGACAGTTTTAATTACAGAAAAACAATGTAATTGATATGAGTACTGTCTGCATACAAATTTTATGTACTTTTTGGATTTTATCTTGCTTTTATTTGTTTCATAGTACAAATAGTATCTTCCTCTTTTTCTCCGATATTAAAACATCTGACTGAGATAATATCGATACAACCGATTCTGTAACTTTTTGTAAAGCTTACATGAAATTTTCTTTTTTTTTTGTTTGTTTACGAAATGCATACCAGTTATTCTCCATTATTTATATTTTTATCTTTGCTTTTGCATAAAATGGTTAATTTTTTATTTTCTGCAATAATCGCTTGCAACGAGTCGAAAATAATCCACGGACCATGAGATATGTAAATCCGCAAAGTAAACTTTTAATGTGTTATTAAATAAAGAAAAATAAATACGTTAATATAAGTTTCATTAGAAATTGTCCACGATTGCATTCGTTTTTATATAAAAAAGGATGTGATTGGTAAAAAAAGACCCAAGAATCGCCTAAGGATTAATCCCTTATAGCGCTATATGATTTAAAAGTTACATATCCATTTATCTATATTTTATAATACATATTTTATTTGTTTATCGCTATATTATTACATCGTTGTGTTATTACATTATTTCCAGTCAATTTCTTTATATTAATTGTTAATTCTATTTTTCCAAATGGAATCAACTGTAATTTTTCTTTCAGTAAACACAGAAAATTTGGATTATAGAGGGTTAATAGGAAAAGAAGTAGAAGAATCCTTAGTAAGTCAGCAGACAGACAGGACGCCTCGACAGATGCACGAGACAAAGCACGGAAAATAGTCTATGTGAGTAATCGTCACAAATCTCTGTTTTTATCTTTTTTTTTATTTTATGTCATTTATATTTATTTATACTTAAGTTATTATTTTTGTTTAACCAAATTTAGGCAGTAAGTCTACTTAATACTCTTATTCTGCTATTGTAAGAATATACTTAACAAGTTAAGCACCACGTCGACGATTTTGAAAATGTTGCAAACAGTGTTACGTTGAATAAAAGAAGAAAATTGTAACTTCGTAATACTTGCAGGAGAAAGCCGTATCTTTGTTTAAATTGTTTTAATAAAGCCCATTAATAAATGGTAAAGTATTTGATACATTTTGTGCTCAAAGAATAACTGCTACTTAACTCGTTCTTTTTTCTAACTGTGATTATGAGTAATAATCGAAATCCATGAAATGAAACTTAGTTATTAAAGTTGACTCGGATTCGTAAGTACATATTGAACTTGATCCCATCCCTAATTCGCAGTTCTAAAATTGCAATTCTAAAAACGGAAAAAAAACCTGTTGAAGAACATTCAAGTACTGTCGCGTACGTTTTGTCTATTGCCTACAATAGCGCAAGTCGTACTTCGCACGCCGAATTAACTTTGTGCGAATAGTTTTATTTTAAGTGGATTGTATAAATTTGGATTTATTCGATTTACTATCACCACTGATCTACTATTTATTTAATGTTTCAATACTTGTTATTCTACACGTATGTCCGCTCTTACTATTGCTCCTTTCTTCACTAATGGTTGCGACTAACTGATCTATGCTAAGTTTCCCATGTAACTATCTATACCCAATGCCGCGATGCCTCCAACCAAAGACGCATCACGGGTGTGAGGCACTCGTATAGGTGGAAATCCATTCTTCGATTGTGGTGGGTAAGGGTGGCTGACACAACCTATTGGTCGAAATTAAAAGTGAGAGACTAAACAAAAATGCCACCCTCCAGACCATTCGTCACTCTCAGGTACTGAGCGTATCCTTGACTGACGAACGCGGAAATTCCGAGTGTCTCGAACAATGATCGTAGCAGACAATAACCTTAAGAAGCGCTTCGGCTCTGGTGACCGTATGAGCACGAAAAAGGTAACGTTAAAAAAAGGACGAAGCTTCTATCTAGAAAACGGAACAAAGGGCAAAGCGAAAAACTACGATTGCCGTGGTGTCATAAAGTTACTGTCGCTACGAAACGGACTAACGGCTAAAGGCAAGAATATACAAATATTAATTAATTTCGAGAGTTGAACGGCAGGTATACCTCGAGGACTAAAGAGCACTTTTTAATTCTATAGTACATTTGTACATAAACTGCTCGTTCTTGGACGCATAATACACGTCTACCTGAGGTTCGCTACGCGACAAGTATTTAATACTTCCGTATGAAAAACGACGAAATTTAGTATGCAAGGAAGAACATCGACGCGCCAAAATGGAACATAAATGTGAACAAATTTTTGCTTGATAATCGATCATCACGGATCTTTAACATAATAAATAATTGCAAATCCAATGGCGTCTGTCAAATAGTTTCATTAATCATTGGTTAATTAAAACGCAATTTCGATGGGGCGAGAAACAGCATCGATAACCTGAATACATTTTACATCTTCGCCTTCCCGCACGATCGTGTCGAATCGTTGTACTATTCACTAGGTAAAGATGAAATGTCGCTAATGCTCGTCGACGGCCGATGGCATTTCACAGCAATGACGTGAGTAATAATTTCCTGCTTTCGCAATCGTAGCTACGGCGCCGTTTTTCTTTTCGCCTTCTCAATTTCCTTTTTCATTAGATGCCCGCCGGGACTTGGCGGTTAAATGATTCGCAGAGGCGTGTACTTCACCAGTTTTTAAATTAACCAAGAAATTTCAAATATCACTGATCTGGTCTATTGCACCAATAGAACTGATCTTTCGGCGGGAATATTAAAAGAGGGTTATTTACAAAGTGCAATTTAAAATTAATAATTCAACACACGAGAAAAAATATTAAGATAATTAAAAACAATAGAAATAGTTTGAAATTAATTCATCATCTTCTCAATATCCAATTTAAAAATCTGGGAAAGCAGATGGTAAATGGAGACAATGAAAGACACTGAAGGAAATTTGACAAAATTTATGATCAACATGTAGGTCGCATGTTAGAAAAATTAATTAATCATTTATTTAATACCCAATTTAATTAATACACGAATGACAAAAATAGATTCTGTAATTATATGAAAAATTTGAGAAAAGCGAATGAAAAATAGAAACAATAGAAAATGCAGAAGGAAACAATGCTGAAATGTGGAGAAATGAAAACGAGGAACGAATGCATAAGGAGAGAGAAGCTAAAAAAAAAAGAGTGGTTAAATTAGGTATCAGAGTATGCCAAAGAATATTCCAGATTATGTAACGAAGGACCATCGATGTAAAAAAAAAAAAAGGAAAATGTTAACAAAATTCAGGGTAGAAAACAAATAAAAGGAAAACACATACTGGATGGATCACGAACAGAGGATATGTAGGATGCACAAGACACCAGAATCCATATTATATGTGACGATTAGACTGCAAATTATTATGCATTTATAAGAAATTCAAACACACAAAATTCATATCTAAATTATAGAGTTTTTCTAATACCTTTTTGATGAAATAGTTTTCTACCGAAATTCCACTTTCTTTACTACATTCTCAAATGAACTATAACCAGCTTGGAATATTTACATATAAACTCCCATGTACCCTGAAAGGGTAACTTAAAAAAAAAAGTTGTATTGACACTACGATTCATTAAAAATAATATTACATATATTAGAAATTAGTAAATTAGTTAAACAGGATTAGTCTTGAAAGAGTAACTTAAAAAAACAAAAGATTGTATTCACACTATGATTCATTAAAAATAATATTATATATATTAGAAATCAGTGAATTAGTTAAACAGCACAACTTTCTTCTTTTTCTTTTTTATTTTCACGCGAAAAGAAAGCATTTATTTCTTGATACAGAAATGAACGGAAATTATTTGAAATGAATAAAACATTAGGAAAACAGTCTGTTTTCTCAGCGGATAAACGCTGTTTTCTGCACCGATGACCATAAAACGTGCAAATGCAAATTCGCGTGACTTAACGTTGGTCGCATGCATTCTGTTGCAAATTTCCTCGGTGTACACGGTGAGCTGCAGTGCGGTTAGGGAGAAATCACTTCGGGCACGTCACGGTGCGCAAAGAGACTTTCGACATCGTTATTCGTCGGAGATCATTACAGGTGTAATCGGCATTCGTTCGTTCTGATGCAACAGGTGTATTGTTTCCACCACAACTGAAATACATCTACGTCGCTTCTGTTCGCATGATCTGCTCTGTCAACTCGTCTGACAAAGGACTAATATAGATGATATGCATACGTATGGTGCATACATGACAGAACTGAACGCGAATTCTTCTTCAGCAGTTATTAACATTTTTACGTTCTTTTCGTTTAAATGAATTATAGATAAATACTGATCAGTAGACTGTGGATTTTCATGCATTTATAGGAAATTTCAAAATGCAAAATTGCACAGAAGGCACGTAAAAAAAAATACAATATATACAAATTATTAAATTATTGTTCTTTATAACGTTTTATATATGGAATAATTTTCTATGTAATGATTGCTTCTACTTTTTATTATATTCTGAAAAATATGTTTTTGTATAAAAGTCCGCAGTCCGCAGTCCGCTAATGATTAGGTTAGGATGGTTGAAGAGATTACGTACCTTTACCATTAGGCAAATTTACATATTCACCTTTTTTCTCAGGCATCATTATAAATACTACCTACAAACCTTGTCCACATGTTTCTGATTCTTTTTTTTTGCGTGTACTTGTAGATTAGAATACAAAGTGTTATTTGGAAGCAAAAATACGATTTTTTGAAATAAAACTTTCCCTTTTCATTTTGTTTTTTAATTTTTCAATAATAAGAAACTTAACATATGAGTCATTATGTTATATATATGTTGTATATACTTAACATATATACAACATAATTGCCATATTTAAAATTATTGCAATATCACATTATTAATACACACTTCGATACAGTTGATGATGTGACGGATTCCACGTTACGTATAAAAAGTAAAAGAAAATCGGATCCACTTAGTAAAGAAAGTCAAATTTACTTCCTTTAAATTTAAAAAAACTAAGACTTCGAGTTTCATACAAATATACACTCATCCAACTTACACGCCTACGTGTTTCTGTTTAATAAAACACAAATTATTTAGAATTTCTTCAAATTACCTTTTTTATCGAAAGTATGATCCATTATAATTATATATGGAACAGAATATGCATTACGACTGCGTCTGCAGACATAAATCCTATTATCAAAATTTTCAATGACTTTCCGACATGTTGCTAGAGTTATTTCACGAACTGAGCCGATTTTTCAATAAACCCCGCAAAAAAATCTAATGATGTTAAATCGCATGGTCATGATCTTGAAAGCCAATTGAAATTTGCATTTCGTGAAATTACATGTTGACGAAATTTCGATCCCAGAAACTGAATATTTCCTCGAGTTGTGTGACACATAGCACCGCCTTGCTGAAGATTCAATTCTGACTATATAAAGTCACTCCACATTGGTTGGCCTCGCTCAGCAATCACAGTAACAGCATTTCCAGCTTCATCTTCGATGATAAATGGCCCATTTGCCCAAAATACATATCAAACAGCGATTTTTTGTGGGTGTAAAGATTTTTCATGGATAATATAAGAATAAAGAAATTAAGGATAATAAAGGATAAAAATTAATATAAGGAAAAAATTCATCCATTGTGAAATCATCATTAAACAAAATTTTGCTTGAAAACAATGGATCTGTTTTTCGTTGTTCAATAACTCAGCTAGTGAAGTTACGACGTTGTAAATAGTCTCTTTCTTTCAATTTCTGGGTTAATTGAATTTTGTGCACACAAAACGTTATGCAGAATCCTCCATAGAGTCATAAAGTATACCTAATTCTTACGAACGACGTGTAATTGGCATGGTTGGTTCATTTTCAATACTTTCACTTACACCAGCAATGTTTTCATTTTTGATCTTCTACTATTTGGTTTATCAATAACAAAACCAGTTTCTTCGAATTTTTGCATTAATTTTTGAACTGAAGACTGATTTGTTCGACTATTTGCTCCAAAAGAATCATGAATTTTATGATGAATATTTTTTCGAAGAACTAACTTCATAATAAGTATAAATAATGTAAATGCATTGATGCAGTGTATATCTGCCTACAATTAAAATTGTACTACCATCTACTAAAACAAAACCGCTTATGTTATTTCAAAAAACATGACGTATAAACTATATTATATAGTACTTGCATCTAGGCGTTGCATTTGGATGACTCTTTATTAAGTGCAGATTTAAAGATGCCAGTAGATTTTGGAGCAGAATAATGACACGAACCCTTTCACAGACGAAACGTTTCGTTCTTTATTCGTTGCTCAGTTTTCATAAGATGCGTAGGATTGACAGTGACAGAAATCGTGGACCTTTGGTGAAGCTTATCAAATACCTCGTAATATCTAAAAATATAAAGATATCTATGTCAGATCGAAACCGTTTCAGTTTTTACTTCGATAAATTTTGTATGCTTTCCGAAATGTTGATGAAAATTCGTTGAAAAATATAGGAGAATATTTCAATTCTTTTGTCCTTTTCTATTTCTAAATTTCTTTATTTTAAATTTTATCAAGAAAAGAACGAGAAACTCTCTCATACATCCAATAAGAGCATCTAAGATGCAGACAAAGAATAATTATACCCAATTAACGTACGGTTCGTTGTGAAAAGTAACAGACAAGAAATTGCAAGGAAACCATCGGTCAAACAATATCGGTAATTAAGATTCCTCTATCGATCTTCCATAGTGTCAACAAGAATACACCAAGTTCTCGTTCCCAAAGCAAGGGAAGCTATGTTTGTTGTAAGCTTTTACGGTGAATAATGAATTTCCCGTTACGCGTGTGCGGTACATAGATGAATATGCATGAACATTAAGTACATATATACAGTGGTTGCAATTACCGTACGGACTTATGCGAGCCCGAAATGACGTTGGTCATTAATTTATCACGGTTGTGTGTATACGTGTACATATCTATGTAAATAGGATATCCCGTGTACATGAAATAATTTGTGAGCGGTCGGTCCGCAAGTTAAATGGTAATAAGCTAGTCTTTATCAGACGTCCAAAACAACTCGGTAGATCACCAACGACGGGACCTTTCACTCGAAGTCGAAAATTCGTTTAAAACAACAGGGTACACCTGATAAAACCAAATTAATATTCTTGATTGGTATTATTCACTTGTAATGAATTTATCAATTTCTTTGTCTTCCCTATTCAACCTCCACGGTATATCCTTGATATTACAAACATGTTTTAAATAGCGAGTCGTATTAAATACATAGCAAAAGGAACATCTCTTCTAATTTTTTTATTCTTACACTGTATTATATTTTGTTGCACGTATAACTGCAATGGATCATACTTTCAGAAAAAAAGAAGGAAACAATTTGAAAAAAATTTCAAGTCAAGTTTGTGTTTTATTAAAAGGAAATATATAAGTATGCAAGTTGGATGGATCTATACACAAATAATGGATGGTTATAACAAAACTTCTGATGCTTACAGTTTCCTGGGTTCCTCAAAAGCCAGTATTTAAACATTGTCAAAAAAATAGGTTCAACAATTAACAATGTTTGTTACAATAAGATACTGACTGAAAAGCTGAAGCCTGCATTTCGGATAAAACGCAGAAGATTGCTATCCAAGAGCGTTGTGTTGTTGCACGACGATACATATCCGCACACCGCTGCTCACATTGTAAACACTCTCCAACAACTTTGTTTTAACATGCTAGAGCAACCTCCTTATAAACCTGATCTTGCCTTATCGGACTATCACTTATTTGATATTCTAAAAGAAGCCCTACGGAAACGAAGATTCACGTCTGATGAAGAGGTGAAGACGACGATGTAACTCAGCCGAAAACATTTTTTAATGAAAGAATACGAAAGCTTAACAGATGGACAAAATGTATTGAAAAGCTGGGCGATTATATCGCAATATGATGTATTTGTATTTTGTGCAATTTGGTTAAAATGAATTCTACAACGAGAGTGTGGATAATTTTTGACTCACCCTCGTAATTTACAGGAGTTAAATACAGGCGAGTGACTTCATTGCTGTTACGAAAACAACTGTGGATCGCAACATGTCGACAATTAATTATACAATTCGCACATAATGATTGTCACCTATCATTCAGCGCATAGTAATTCGCTCGCAAAGATATTTACTTCTCGTCAAATTAAAAACAATAAAAAAAGATCGAGCTTGCCATGTTTATAAACAAAAACTAACGGAAGAAATTATTGTAAAGTATTTAAATAAGAAAAGGACTAAAGTGACATCATTTATCAATGATTCAATAACAAGATACACTGGCCGATATTTTCCTACATAAATACCTCTAACAGCAAACGAAAGAAAAACACCTAAGCAATGAATTACATGCTCATCTGAGTCACTTAGAAGAAAATCTCTTTTTAAGTATGATATTTGCGATGTACCGATACGTAATCGTTTTAAAAATTGCCATACTAATTAATAAAGTCTAATAAATTATTTTAAGTTTATTTACTGTAAAAATGTATACTACTATCTTTTGTTTTTATTATTACACGTAATTTCTAAGCAAAATCGAAAGTGAAGAAAAGGTATCGACGCGCGGAGATACGGACCAACTACAATTAGTTGAGCGTTCCAGATTTATGATGTTAGTAGCGTATTTAAAGCTGTAATGCAGATAAGTTAACCCTAACAAGAGTAGCTTCACAGATAAATAATTAGTTTGGAAAGAGTAACAGTTCGAAGTTATATTACTCTACCTTTTAGCTACAAAAAGTAGCGTCAAATTCCGCCATACAAGCAGCTTCGAAAATCGGTACAAATAATATTTTCTCGTAATTACATTTTACTTCTTGAATGTTTTCTAAGTACGCGTAAGTAAAATAATTGAAAAAGAGGGTGTACGACAAAGAAAAGATATTCGTAGTTTAGCATATCTAAACGAAATATGTAAGCGTGGTTTTTGGACGACCCTGTATAACTCATTAATGCAACAATAATTCTGAAACTTCTAGCTAGTAGTATATATACTACCTGCATCAAGAATCCGCGAGTACTCTGCATTAGTAATAATATAACCGGTAACCGGTCTCTAAGATTTCAAAGTTGACAGGTTTCATTCGCCTGTGTCGTTACGGTGCTCGTGACGTGAGCATGTGATCGCAAGCATAACAAACGTTTGAGGGACACTATGTAGCGTAGTGTAGTGGCGCGTAACGCATGAAAACCACATGCTTATTAAACGTTCAGCCGATTTTTTTTTTGTTCACCTTCGTCACGTGTATGCGCGCCATTCTGGCGAAGTTGCTCACCCCGAAGCCCACACCCTGCGCGGATCGAATCGTACAGATTACTATCGAGACGTATAGATCACCGAGAATGCAGTAGCAGAACGACAGTTAACTGCGCCCACAAGACCGACCTCCTACACTTGTGACTTTTCTGAATATCAGGCTTGACCGATTACGAAGTTCGAGTATGGCCGACGTGTACCGACGGATTTCGCGGCCGTGCCACGAGAACTGCGAGTCCCCTTGTTGTTCGTGATTTACAATCCATGGTTGGTACGAGAGACATACAGTCGGTCGAATGAGAATTAGAATGGTCACGTTCGCGAAAGAAATTTTGTACACGGAGATAACGAATCACACACGGTGGTTCTGGGAGCAACGGCGTAGCTGGTGGTCGTTATCGCTGATCGAAGTGTATAATGTACGTTACTTTTAAGTCTGAAAGTGGATAGATACTGGAGTTTGGTGAATAATTGACAATAGTGTTATTGATTAGCGGTGATAAATTGTATTTTGAACATGTGTTTCTTATTTTTTTTATTTTTTTTTATTTTCTTAAGACGATCTATGTTGTGACTTTACGATACGGATAACAATCTAAGCTATGTTTGAGAGTCTTTATTTTTAAGATCTGTCGAGCGTTCCCATTGACCTGGCCTGCTACCGCTCGACCGTCATAAAGACATTAAACAGCGTACAAAGGGCAAGAAGCCTGGCACACAGATTTTTTAATTTCTTGAAACCACAAGATACACAACCCTTGGACATAAGGTAATCACCTGGGGGACAACGTCCCCCACGAAGACTCCCGCCAAATTTTTAGGACATAACCTACCCCCGTCAACACTCCTCCGCAAGATCACAACACAAAAAATTCGATGTAAAGGCAAGGCGGAACTCGTACAGCTTTCAAAGTGCATACACCACACACAGAACTCAATTGTCTTTCGTACACTTAAAACACAGTCAACTTCAGTGGAACTCTCTGGACATTAATTTATCGGGAAAGCGCAACGCGAGAATTATTGTAACATTGTATTTTGTGAAGTTATTGCTTTTGTAAAACCACGTCTAGTCCTAGAAAAACTTTGCGTTTAGCATTTAACGTGTCATAAAGTCACTCAGACGTACACAGCTACAAATCCAGTTAGGACAGCTCATCCCTTGGGTACGATTCCCTTGCTACCAGGATATTTCACCACCCTGTCATTCTGGAAACTCCAGAGATGATGACAGGTTCTTGACTCTTGAAGGACTGCCCAAGGAAATATAAGCAACTGATTTGGTAAAATAGACATCCCCGCACTATGACCTTTTCTGTAAATTGATCAAAAGAAACTGTTACGCCTTTACTTCAAATAAACAATATATTCGAGAGTGGTGGCGTTGAATTATCGCTGATTCGTTGATAAGATTCGGTTGTTGGTGCAATGTCAATCAAGAGAGACGGTGAATGTTCCACATATTTAATAAATTTCAAAATAAATACTTTATCAATAGTGAGTGGCCTGTGTTGCGTCCATCACTTGAAATTCGTTCGGTATACGCACGTTGCGAAACAAACACTCTTATGCATGTATGTATTACTACGCCCCCGGCGGTAAATTAGTGGCGACGGAAAGATTTTGTGATTAAATTAAAAGACAGATAATTTGTTTATTCGGATCCTTGTATTCTTACTTAAATGCAAAATCCGCGTTCGGATAGAGATTGACTGTGTTATAATGATAATGACTGTTTCCCAAATCTTATGATAATAATACGATAATGCTCTTTCAACCTCCAAACCACCACCTCATGCCATCGAATATATTTTAAAATAAAGCGGTAAGTACTGGATTATCTAAAGTTCTGTTGCTCTTATTGGAAGACCCCATATAGAGGAATGCAACTTCTAACCTGTCGTGTACTCGCGTCGGTTTGAGATATGTTTCAAACTTAGATCACGAGAGTAAAATTCGGACTGTTTTCTAACGAGACCTGAAGCGATCCCGGAGTACCCTTTCTCCAACGTTATAATATAAAAAACTTGATTATACGTTCAGTGCTCGGACTGATTCAATACTTGTTGTTTAACGTTCAGAATGATACTGTCTCGAAATTCAGAGGAAGTCACGCATCTCAGCTACTGAGGGCGGAGTTTAATTTTGGAAGTGAAAAATGGGAGAAATAAGAAAATTGAGTATTGGTCGTAGGGTGCGGTGGTAGAAAGTGGTGGTAGAAGGTGGTGGTAGAAGGTGGTGGTAGAAGGATGAGGTATCGGGGTTTTGGGAAATTCCGGAAAAAGAGGAGATAGGACATGAGAGAAGGAAGGCACTAGTTCAGTAATTGGAAAATCGGGACAATGGATAATAACTGAGTTCGGGTGGTGAAATTACCGAGGGTACGCGCTTAATAACGGCCCCGGCTAATCCTATGGGCCGCGGATTCTTCAGGCCCGTCTTACAATTTCTTTAAGCTATAAAAAATAAAAGAAGAAAGGCTCGATGCTAAATAGAAAAAAAAATGTTCGGTACGGAACATAACCTGAGTCCTTCCACCTCCTGCGTCTATGCCTTACTGACGAGTCCACTAAAAAGCCCAGGACAAAATGCCCCTTTCCTTTTCTACTTTTCCTTTCTATTTTATCTAGGTTCCTCCGTTTACATCTACAACAACACCACAAGATATTCATTTTAAATATCAAAACAAGTCACTTTGTATATATCTAAGTTTATTTAAATAAGGACCACCACAAAAGAAGAATTATCTCTACCTGAAACCAGCGAGGCAATTATCAAATCGCGCCAGAATTATTAATTATAACATTCGGTCAAATTCCACACAAAAATCATATTTTCTAACACCAGCATGACAAATTTTCTGTTGGATTCTCTTTATTCTAAACACGACAGCTCAATTGTAATTGGCGAAAAAAGATTCAGTTTTTTATTGGTCAACATCTTCATATTCATTAGTTACATTTCCACGATGTTAATTGACATTCTGACCATGATACTCTCAATTTGTCATGATATGGAGAAGCATCATTATTTTCTAAAAAATATTTTTTATTATTAATAAACGACACTGTAAATCTATTTCTGTTTTTAAATAAAATTGTAAGAGATGGTCTAAATATGGGTTAGCACTTTTATTTCTGGATTTATTATTATCAAATCTATTAATTACTATTAAGATATAACGCTGAAATATACAGGAGTAACATGTTTTACTATATTGTATGAAATCAAAATAAACTAAACGAAGCAACAGGTGTTTCAAATTATACATTTAAAACAGGAAAAATCTTCATTTTTAGAAATGTGGTCTAAATATGGTCACACTTGTAAAATAATCGAAATAAAAAGTAAAAACTGCATATTTTCAGATTGAAATATTTAAAAACATTTTTAAAAGGTAGATAAACTTAAACTTAAATACTATTTAAAATATACAAAAGAAAAAACACTAAAACACTTTGCCACTTTCAGAGTCCCCATCTTTTCATTACCCTAACAACTGTAACAGTTTTATCCATATCCTTTTTATTCCAACATTTCCTTTTATCTATCTAATGTATCCTGGACTAACTTTGCGCATCTTGAAATATACATCACAAAATGATCTAAGTTTTGGTTAATTCATATTTGGAACCAGCTTTGCAGACCTTATTTAAATCATTTGGTCAGAAATGCTTGGAACGACGGTATTTATTAGTACGCTTAAAACTTATACTAAAAAAGAACCTTACAGTGTTCACAATGTAGCAATTTTAATTAATTATCTTATAATTTAACAAACTATTGCTGAAAAAATAAAACAAATCTACCCGAAAAATGTTTTTAAATGACGAAATAATTGGAATACAGCACGGAAATAATAAATGCAGGTCATTAACACCTCCATAATACTTGTTTTGTACATCGTAGTTTCATCCTATTCTCTGTAGAATGAACACTTAATGTAATTCAATAGTTCACCTAATCCACATTTAGACTAATCTATATATAAACTATCTGATCTACCTGTTAGAGATTAATATTAAATATCGAAATATGTTTACAAATATTTACGATAACCCTTCAACATTATTCTTCACCATAATGTTATCAGACCTTTAAATTTCAATCATGTCGTAGAAGTCGAAACGGTTCGTTTCGTAGAAGATTCAATCTCCTCTTCCACTGTGAAAAAAATCGCTTTTCCTCTTCTCAATGCGAGCGTGCACACGGTGACACAATTTCGCAGACGACATACAACTAATCTAAATATATCGGAAATGAGTGTGTCGGCGATTCCGTGCAGAGGCCGTCAGGTCAAGACTGCCCCCTTTCTACAGGACCTTGGCGAACGTCCAACCTCGTGTATAGCTAAACTAACCTGACACAATCTAACCTCACCTTGCGCAGACTCTCACCTTCTGCTTCGTTCCTCTATCTCCGTTATTACCGTTAGAGAGGATCCACCGGTCGTTTTTGCTCCACCTTTCTATTCTAAGTTCTTGCTCCTCTTTTTCTAGAGACTCGCCGTTAGCTTCTCTTCTTTTGTTCCCGGCTACTTCCATTATGCTTCCTCCCTTTCCCACCCCCTCTTATCACTGTAGTATTCTCATTTATGTCTTTTTTACCCTTTTTCACGTTTTTCTTTCTCTTCTTTTTCTTTTTTTTTTCTTCATTTTACGGTGTTTAAGTTCGCTGCTTCGTAAGCGTTCACTTGCAAGCCTTGCCATTCTTATTGACACCTGTCTGCTCCGTTTAGTAATTACGGTTTTGTTGGATCATCACTTATGTTTCGTTACTTAATTTATTGACACATTATTTACGGTATACTGCGAAACGAAACGAGTCCCAGTTCCCGCGCATTTTCGATATACATGTGAAATACAAATACAATGAAACCCTATTCAAAGAAACGTAAATATTTTATTAAACAAAATATTTATTAAAAATGGATTGATACAATTAGCGATGATGCTAATTGTAAATTATAAATTATAAATTAATAAATCCTCGCATCTTTAATGTCTGAAAACAGAATAATATCGATTTGCGTTTACCGTCTTCCGCATTTGGCAAAGGGAAAACCGATTCACGTTTCTTGCTGATAATTTGTTAATAGACGAGCACATTTTCTTCTTTTCTTCTTTTGTCATTCGTTGTTTAACCCTCTGTGGATAAGCTGGGTCATTTATGACCCAAGAGAGATTTCACTCTTATATTTCTTTGAAGTGAATTTTCATTTCTATTGAAAAACGTTTTAATAAAAAATGTAGCAGAGACTTTAACAGTGCATCAAAAGTTTGGCAGATTTCTTGGAAGCATAGGATTGTAAAAAAATTACGACGGTTTGAACGTAAAGGACTCTGCCTGTCAGTTTTGTTACTGTTTTATTTAGTGTCTATGATATTTCACATTTGAACTGTATAGTTCACTTTCTTTATTGTTTACAATGTTTCTGTAATTATTTGAATATTTTTCTTGTATTTTTGTTGATACTTTCTTTTCCTAGTTTTGATTCTTAATTTTTTGTCACTAATTTCAGTAGATTGTTATTTGTTTTTTTTTAGTTTTCACATTTTGTCCCATGTCTTTACTCTTCGTTTTTCGACATTTTCGATTAATTCTTTTTGTGATTAATGAGCGACTATAAGTTTGGTACGTATCAATAGAAGCTGTACTTGAATCAATCTTGATGCGATGTCAACAAGTTTACAACGTGCCTCAATTGTTGGCAGTTTCTTCGAAATCAGTAGATTTACTTCAATTTCCATTCTATACCGGCTCTTCGCGATGATTCCGATTCTCAATAATCATTTCGAATCTCCAATAGAATAGATCCTGTTCAAGGAAACCGCCTGAGGCGTCTTCCTCGTTCCTTCATCCTGACGTCACTGCTTTATCATCCACAGATTATAGAAATGCACATTTACATATGTATATCCATACTACTTATTAAAGAAAAATTCATTTAATTCTTGCGGTCAATGTCAATACATCTGCATAAAATACTCATATGTCATCCTACTAAAAATGCATTTTCATAATTAACTATAAAATATGTTTCACCAAATTGATTAAAAAAAATTATTTTCAATGTGTTTGTATATCATCGTTCTATTAAAAATACATTTATGTAATTAACTAAGAAATTCATATTTCACCAATTAGTTAAAGGAATTATTTTCAATGTTTCCCTGTATCATTGTTTTGCTAAAAATACATATTTATAAATAACTACGAAATATATAGTACACTAAATGTGTAAGTAAATGCTTTAGTAAAAAAATTTATTTTTGAAAATAATTATTATTATTATAATTTGCTTAAAAATAGCAATGGCTTAAAATAAATTATTTTCAATACGTTTATATATCATTATTTTAGTAAAAATAAATTTTTATAATTAACTAGGAAATATATGTTTGACCAAATTGCTCAAAAAATAATTATTTTTAATGCGCACAAACAAATAGCATTTACTTAGTCGTTACAATTTTATTAAATATATAGTTTTTCATATATCCATGTCCTAAGTGTATGTGATTACTTCTCAGAACATTGAAATCTTTTAAATACAAAATAAGACGCAAGATATCGAAGAATATTAATTTTCAGCATGGTCACTTATCTTTCGAACAAATTACCCTTCATATGAATTTTCTTTAAATCCCTGCTGTTATATTTACTGTTATGAAAAATGATGTTATAGAGTAATATTATATTTTCCTTTCTACCAAACGTTTGAAAAACTTATTTTTAACCAATAAAAATAAATTCGTTAATTTCATAAGAGGTAAGCAAATGTAGCAGTAACTCTCAAAATGAAAATAAAAATGGCAACTGAAAAATCGTATTATACAGCAACATTATATTTTTCTCTCTACCAATCAAACGATATAAATTAATAATGATTAGTAATATAATAATTATACTAATATAAATTCATTAATTCCATGAAAAATAAGCGAATGTAGCAATAACTCTCGATATTAAAGTAAAAATGGAAAAGATGGTGCGAATGGAATTCCAAAGACAAGAGGTCGACTTCTGCTGTCGCGACAACAAATACCAGTCAATAGATATTTTATATTGTACAGGAACATATTTTCCTTTCTATCAATGAAATAATCGAAAAACTTATTTTATATAATAAATTTATTAATTCCGTAAGAGATAAGCAAATGTAGAAACAACTTCCAAAATGAATGTGAAAATGAAAGCTGAAAAATAATGTATAACAGAGTTTGAAAAACAAGAGGTCAACTTCCTTCGAGCGACGAAAGTTCGTCGACTTCCGCTGTCGCGACAGCAAAATACCAATCGTTGGATACTAAAACAGAGACGCCATTTACGGTGTTGTCTGCTGACGTAACATTACGTCAGATGTTACCGTAATGACACCTCGTTGTTCGTCGATTGCCCGTCAAAGAAGGATAAATACGAACGGTGGAAAGAGAAGCACGCTATGGGGACTGTTAGACAATACGTAATTAGGCGACACAGGCCATGAAAGGTGAAGGAGGTTGGCCGAAGTGGCAAAGAAGGAGGAAGAAGAGAAGCATGGGAAAGAAGGAAAAGGGACAAGAGGCCTTGACCGACTCTACGCCGTACATAATTCCCCTCTAATGTTCAGATTAGATTCGTCCTTAAATATAAACGAAGGAAAGACGAACTCGACTACCGTTGCATACGAACGATTATTTTTACCCCAGTTACTTCAATGATACATATTGTAGGAAAATAAGGGGGAATTGCAAACGTTTAAGAAAAATAATGAATTAAACTAACAGTATTAATACTATCTACTTTTCATTTATTCGTTATTTCATTAAAAAGTCGACATAAAAGATGGTTAGAAATGGAATTATAAAAATCGAAACTTAAACAAAAACGAAACTCTTCCGGTCCGTAATTATCAGTAGAAAATAAGTAATTATTCGTAATTAACCAGGCAGATATTAGGGTAATTATAAATAAGCTGTGATAAATACAAACAGACTAGTTTTTTGTTTCATTACAGAAAATGAGCACAAGGTTTGTCGAAAGTCTACCTCTACTGCATTCCTTATGTGTCCATTTTTAACACGATAAGCATAAAATCCAGACTTTGAACATATTATACATATAATATAAATTACAATACCAGTCGGTTCCCGCCATTTGTACATCTTGATTAAAATTGTTTTATGCTGTCAACACTAGGAAAATCAAACGCTATTTTTCTTAAACTTGATATAGTTATCTCACAAAACATTTTACAATGTTCTAAAATATACTTTACTAACTCGTCTTCTTATGCTGCATTAAAAAGCAGGTTTCTTGTCCTGTTGAGAATCGGTTATATTTTATTTTCACTTGATCACGAAGTGTTACTCGTAGAATGTTATATATTTTTTGTAGTCTGACGGAGTGAAATTTTCTTTTCTTTTAATCCTTGTATTGCTATCTTTCAAGTTTCGAAGGTGTATCCTCGCTCATACTTCTTAATGTATTTTCGTGACATCTGCAAATATTTTAATTCAAAATAGCTATAATATTGTGCAAGGGGTAATTGTGAACGTCTGTATTTGCTCCATATGAAATGTCCGTAAATACCCTAAATGAACTTGAAATTTTACAATTAATACATAATAAGTAAATATAGACATTCACTTATTGAAATATTATATTATTATCTTTAGGATATGCGTTGAGCTTGTGACATTATAAAAAATATACCACAAGTATTGTGAGGAATAGGTCGAACTTATTTGAGGAAACTTACCTCCGTAAATGTGTGTGACTTTTCGCTGACACTGTTTGCTCGACGCTAAGAATAGTAAAAGCAATCGCGAACATGTAAAACGCAAAATGTTGAGGAAGTGAAACAAGTAATTATCACTGTGTCCGAAATTACCCGGTATTTGTATTTCCCCCATCGTCTCCTACTACTTTTCTTTTACTAAACATATTTTTTACCACATTTTTCGAAAGATTCTTTTTACTAGTACATATTATATTTTTTTAATTACATTAGTTGTAAAATTTGTTGTACTAGTAACAGCAGTTTTCCGCGAATATCTCGGAAACTAAGACCGAACAGCGATTATATGTATAAAAACTAAGTGTTCACAATGTTGAATTGTACAATGTATTTAAATTTCATCAAATTTATACACAATTACCCACTTTTTCCTTCGATCGAGGATTATAAAGTGGAAACAATTTTCGGAAGCTTCGAAGCTAAAGTAGTTTCTAATGTTTCTGTCGAATTATCCCTTGCTAATCATTATTATTAACGAACGTAAGCAAGTTTTACGATACTGAGGAAAAAAAAAGAAAATCTTGCAATGACAAAGTATATATATACTGCTCGCTAGAAAAATTGCAATAACTTAGAAGCAAAGTCGCGCAAATCTGAAATTTACATATATTATTTTGATGTATTGAAAGTGAAAGTATAGTTAAAATTTGGTGGAAAAATCTTACAGTTACCGAGACATAATTAACAATGTATTGCGTCAATATAAATTTGTACAATCTTAATACTTAAATGTTACAATTTTTTTTGTCCCAAGCAATGTACAAATGCAAATGTAAAACATAATTTGAATCGAATTCAAATTGTAATTTTGCAAATTTTCATCGCTTTTATTACTTTATTTTTCTTTGTTGCTTTAATTTCGACACGATGATTCTCAATCTCCGTTATAGTTTCTCGAGTACCGTTACAACTACGGTAATTTGATGATTTTAAGAATCCATTAAGTTAATATTCGAAAATACAGGGAAGTAAAAATACTGGTACAGAGACACCAAATTCTTTCATGACGCTAAAATTCACATAGACTAATGGAATTAAAGAAAAGTGGACAAATCTCATTTGTCATCTTGCTAATTTAACATGATTCAGTGCCGTGCTCATTTATCAAACTGATGCGTTTAAAAGTGCAACAGAAGATGTCAATACACAGTATGTTTGAAGTTACATAAAGGGGAGATAACTATAGTTGCATGTGTAATCGTCACACGTAATGATAAATTCCTTTTTCGTAAAGCGGACAAATTTTTTATTCACTGTTATAATAAATAGTCTGTTTATGCTGTCACCGGTCAGTACTTCTATTTATGAACCATTAAACGAACGCTTTCACTTTCTTCGCACATGTAGAAGAATCGTTTTTACCTCTGACATAGATTTAAAACCTGCCAATAAGACACATTCACACATAGGATTAATTGTTAAACAATTCCTGAATATGCAATAATGGAAATATGCAAAGGTAATCGATCAAAAATTAAAAATTATTTACACCTAGCAGGTACTAGAAAAAGTACTATACACGTATTGTACTTAACACTTATTAACTCTCTCACTTTTTAGCGATTTTAAAAACTTACCCCTCGATTTCGAATATCGAGTAACTTAGCTTCGAATTTCATTTAATTTCAACTTCTAAAACTGAAAATTCGATCGCTGGAAGCATCTCAAGAAAACTCACAAGTAAACCTTATGTTTATGTTATTATAATAGATATGTATATAGGCAATAATACAGGTTTATTACTTTATTTTTCATGAAAAGAAATCTTTATTTAATTTATATTCATGGAAGATATATGTATGTCTATACTATATTATGTACTATATTATATATTATCTTAACACACGTATAGGGACTAACAAAAAAAGAAAAAACGAATATCAGCGTCCATATGCAAAGAATCCGCAAATTAGTTCCCGGCAGATTGCATCTAATTGTAGTTATGCCTAAATCAAGTGTTTTACGTATTCTCCATAGTAACCGTTTTCATCCTTTTCATGTGTCAATACATCAAGAACTTAATGGAAATGATTTTCATAATCATGTAGTGTTTTGTCGATAGTCGTTAGAACAAATACAAACTGATGCTTTATTTTTTGACAAAGTGCTATTTACAGACGAATCGACATTTACAAATCATGGTCAAATAAATACCAGAAACTTGCATTACTGTACGGTAGAAAACCCTCGTTGTCTACGACAAGTAGAAAGACAACGTCCCTGCAGCGTTAATGTCTAGCGCGGTATAATCGGGAACTAGATAATTAGATCTTACTTTATTGATGATATACTAAACGGCCAGAAATACGCTACATTCCTTGAAAATGAATTACAATTTCTTTTCGATGAAGTATCGATATTGTATCGTAATGAGATGTGGTATCAACATGACGGTTACCCAGCATATTATACAATGATAGCACGTCAAGTACTCGATGGGAAATTTCCTAGATATTGGATTGGTTGTGGCAGTGTAATCAATTGACCAGTTCGCTCTCCCAATCTTACTCCGTTAAATTTCTTTTTATAAGATGCATTGAAGAAAAAAATTTATAAAGAACCTCCAACAGTGCCGAAAGATATCCGTCAGAGAATTGTAGATGCATGCTTAACCATCAATGCAGACGTCATTGAAAGAACTAAACAGTCATTTCCTAACCGTTTGCGCGAGTGTATTGCTGCTAGTGAACACCATTTTGAGCGTCGATTCAATTAAGGTAAATGATATCTTTTTAATGTTCCTTTGATTTAGATGAAGAAGAAATACTTTTTATGGAGCTTGCCAAATTCGTCTCAGTGTCTCCTAAAAGATGGGTATAAAAAGATTGCAGGTTCACCTATAAAAAAACTGAAGGTGTTCTGGATAACTCTGGAAAAATAGGGTTGACAAAAAATTTGGTACAATCATCTTAAAGCTCCCCTTGAACCATGTTATTTTAGCTAAAAGAAACTTCCAATCGAACCGCTGACAGCAGAATAATCTAAGCTGATCACGCTTTGTGGTTCACCCCGTATACCTTTACCTTTGTGCGGTTACGAAATTTCTTCTTCTTTATAGAAAATGGTCCACAATAATTTAAACCTACATTTTGAAACGGTCTTATCTGTGTAAACAGACTGCTTGGCAGATCTCCCATGATGTATTTCGGTACCGAAGGTTTAAATTTGCAACAAAGAATGTATTGTCGAATGATTCGTTTTATCAAATTTCTACCGTCTGTCAGTCAATATTTTTGTCGGACTGCATTTAACGTTGCTTGAGTACCACTATGTCAATGTCGCAAGTGCTCATGTCGGACAATTAGATTTGTTACGTGGTGGTTATGTGGTAGTGCTATGGTTTGTAACATAGTTTACTGTGTTTCTGAAAGTAACTTAACGGTGCATGTTTTAATCGACTACCAACACGAAGAATACCTTCGTCGTCCATAAACAGATTCAGGCTAATAATTTACTCTGTTTTCTTATTGGTGTGTTTAATTTTAAACTTTTAATTTCCGATGGAAACATCTCAACTTGAAGTAATTTGATCACTTGCAGATGCGCATTTTGAATTTCATCTACTGATAATTTCCCCGTGGTTTGAGTTTGGCTCCTTTTATTATCAACGACACGCAACAATTGTGCAACTACTCTATTCGAAAGGCTTATCGAGGACAATCGTGTTAATAAGCCGTTCGCCACTTGATATACAACTAACGCGACAATTTTTCGTGTTTCTGGTATCTCTATTGGTACAAGATGATCTTTAGACCATGTAGACTATTGTACTCTCGTCTTGGGAGAGCCATTGAGGACCTTTTAGCCAAACATAATTTCGTACAAATTGTGACGGAAATTGTCTTCGTGAGATGAAATCTACCGAGTTATTTGTACTTGATACATGTAGTCAGCTAAGTGGATCAGTTAATGAATGAATCTCACTTACGTGATTTACAACAAAGGTTTTCAGTAAGTGGGGCGCTGTTCTTGCCCAATATAAGGTTGATATAGAGTCTGACCAAAAAGTAGCTTTGTCAAACCAAATAATTTTCATTACATATAATGTTTTCTTATACACAACTTCTGTTTCTTTATTTTCTTTCTATTTGTACGTGTTTTTGTTTTCTTTCGTGTGACGAAATATGAATTGGTATTTCAAATCTGAAATAAGTAATCTATATTTTTCTTCTTTTCCTATTTTATTTTATAAGAGGTCTTTTATTATAAAGATAAATTCTTTTTTGTTTTATCCTTTTACAATTGAAATTGCAAAGAATACTTGTAAACTAATGACATTTATGATAAAAAAAAAAACTCATGTAGGAGTTGAACACTTAACACTTTATTTACTGTTCGTGGCTATACTTAGTACGTCTTTTCAATAATAATACATCGTTAATACCGGTTCGGTTTTGACTACTGCACGGAAAAAAACGTGAGCAATAATCACTAACAACAGAAAACCGATTAACAGGTTCCTGATTAGTAGAGGTTGAACGCAAAAAGATGATTAATCTTTTGCACTCGAGAGGTGACTCTCACTCAGTCGCCACTTAGTTCGATACAGCAACTCGAATGATAACTAAGAGGCGACAATAACTGTTTCTTTTTTTTTTCTTTATTTTTTCTTTATTTTTTCTTTACTTTTTCTTTACTTTTTAAATGCTTTATGTATATGCAATTTATGATACAGCTTTGTGTTTAATTAAATTTATTATTTTCTACATTAGTCTGTCTTTGACGCTTATAAAAATTGAGCCAAATGACGGAATTAGTAACAGTGAAGATAAGTTCGATATTAAATTATTTAAAGGCCAAATAAATAATTTCATAAATGAGAGATTTAAATGAAATAATTGACTTAAGAAAACGGGAGATTAGAATAACGGTAAAAAGTGAAACTGATTCTAACAGCACTGAGGAAAGACAGAGTTCAGGTAGATGTTACAAATTCTGCAGAAAATTCAGAAACGACGACAAAAACTATAAATTCATAAGTAGTTGTAAATTTTAACAGAACTATTGAATTTTTCGAATTTCTATCGACGAAACCGTAGATGATATACATATAATTATGTTAAAAAGAAACTAAGAAAAATTCAATTTCAGCACAAAAGCTTTGAGTGCGAAGAGTTAATAGGCTTCCGGTAGATAAAGTGTTAATTTCGTGCCTTAGCGGGCGTTATTCCCCTTGTAAAATGAAATCTAATTAGAACATGCGTGTATTTCGATCTATTTGGACCCACCTTGGATCATTTAATCGGACACAGTGGATCGAGAGACAGTAGAGCGGGTGACACGATCAACGCGATTCCAGACGATTACGTTAGACAATACATAATTAAACAACGTGAATAACGGAAGGTGAAGGAGGCTGACCATAGAAAGGTGGCACGCGATCGAGAAGAGGGAAAGCACGAAGTAGAGAAGAAAAAACGGGGGAAGGAAGGGCCTTGACCGAACCGATGCGTGACCATCGGCTATGGACAACACAATCGGCCAAGAGGACTGATTCATTCAGCCAGGAATGTCTGCTCATACCGTTATACCGCGATCTTACTGTCACACGGATGATACGTTTAATCTATTGTGACAACTGATCGATAAACAAGCGAAATTCCCGAAGATGGCACCTGAGGTTTAGAAAAGAGAAAATAAAAAACAAGGAAGGATATGAAATAATTGGGCAAAGTTTCAAATTGCCGGAAACTATAGCGGCAAGTTGTAGAACATTATATTATATATTACATTATATATTATATTGTATTATATTATATTATATTATACTTTGTATAAGGTCATCCAAAAAACACGCCTACATGTTTATTTTTAATGAAACACAAAATATTTAGAAATTTTTCAAGTTTTTTTTCATTCTATATGAAAATAATAATTATATACAATATTTTAAAAATAATAGCACGAAAATATTTGTTTACTATTTAACGTACAAAAATGTGCCTTTTCAACAAAATAATACTTTTCAATATACATTTTATAAAATTAACAGTTTATAGCATTTAATTTATATAGAAAAGATATGAATCCGTATGTTTCAACAATCATTGAGAATTCGTTAATTTTATATTTTCGACGTTATAAAATTCGAAAGAAATTCAATGCTCTACTCAACATTTTAGCGAATGCTTAATCATGTAACTACACGATTTCGAGCATGATGTGTCCCCTTCGCTACCATACCATTTGCATATAAAATATATATAGGGTCAACTAAAAAACACGCCTACATGTTCCTTTTTAATAAAACACAAACTATTTAAGACTTTTTCAAGTTGTTTATTTATATTCAAAGTATGATCCATTACAATTATACATGGAACAGAATATCGTTTGAATGTGTATCACGACTGCGTCTGCAAACATCAATTCTATTAGCGAAATTTTCAATGACATTTCGACATGTTGCTGGAGTTATTTCGCGAACTGCAACTCAAATGTTGTTCTTTAAAACCTTTCATAAAACCCTACCAAAAAATCTAATGATGTTAAATTGCACACTCTTAGAGGCCAATTGAAATCTTCATTTCGTGAAATCACACGTTGACGAAAATCTTTCAATTGCTATTGGCGCACAGAAGCAGAGGCGTTAGAATTGATATAGAATTTATGTAATATTGTATAAGTAAACCAAATATATTAAGTGTACAAATTAACTTGGTGCCTTTCCTTATATACTCCAACCTTTATTTAGAAAAGAAATCAAGCACAATTTTAATATTCAGTGTAATCTCCATTATGTCAGATAACATTTTTTCATCTTTCAGATAATCAACGAGTGTCCTCTTTGAAAAAGAATGACGGTTTTCAGTCGGTAAATTTGTCAGGACTTTATGAAAAAAGTAACTGAATTCATTTGTGCACCTAACATGTTATTTAAATAGATAAAACGTCTTTGAAGAAATATCACTTAAAGATAGCGCAGTTATGCATCCTTACCATAAAATCAAAACCACCATAAATGTATTTATTTTAGTTATGTTTGCAAATTTTCTAAAAACACAAGATCATTTGTATTCTAAGTACAATATACAAGTTAATACTATCAGGTCATCCCACAAGTTGTGTCGCCTCTTATTGCACTTTATATAAACGTCTCTATCTTGTTTCGACGAAATGTTTATGAAAACTTATCCCTGGGCCTTTCAAAAGGTATTCTGTCGTCAGTCTAAGACGTACATCCGAAGTATTTAGAATGATATTTTCCATTAAAAAAAAATTCAAATAATGAGTGTTAACAGAATTCATTTTCGGCATTGCATGCTGTATGAATTTAAAAAAGGCAATACAGTAAAAAGTACAGTTAAAAATATTTGTGACGTGTATGGCAAAGGTGTTTTAAGTACAAGAAAATGTCAAACGTGGTTTTCCAAATTTCGAAATGGGATTTTTGATCAACCTTTCCGATAAACCACGATCCGGTTGACCAGTGATGTTTGACATCCGAGATTTAACAGATTTAATTGAAACAGAACCTCGTTTGACAGTTGAAGAAATAGCAGAAAGGATGAACAGTAATAGTAGTACTGTACATAGGTATTTACAACAAATTGGAAAAATATCAAAGCTTGGGAAATGGGTTCCGCACGAGTTGTCAGAAGTGAATCGTATCCAGCGACTGAATATTTGTGCTTCATTACGACAGCGGCAAAGCTCTTGTTCATTCCTCGATCAGATTGTTACAGATGATAAAAAATGGGTTTTATACAAGAATCCAAATCATAAAAGACAATGGCTGTCAGCGGGTAAGAACCCAATACCATGTCCTAAAGTGGAACTTTATCCGCGAAAAATTTTATTAAACGTATGGTGGGATATTAGAGGTGTGATTCACTTTGAGTTTTCAAATCGAAATCAAACAATAACAGCCAATATATACAGTTAACAGCTTGATCGATTACACTCAGCTTTATATGAAAAAGGATCATCATTAGTGAATAGGAAAGGAGTTATATTCCATCACGACAACGCTTGACCGCCCACAGCAAGAACAACCGCCCACAACTTTACAAAAAATTAAGAGCTATATTTGGGAACTTGTGCCTCACCCACGATACTCACCAGACCTTGCACCAAGTGATTATCACTTATTTCGATCTTTACAAAATTTTTTAACCGGTAAAAATTTGGACGACACAGAGCATATCAAATTGGTAGTAACTTAATTTTTTAATTCAAAATCACACCAATTTTTCGAAAATGGGATCAAACGGTTGATTGAAAGATGGGAGGAAGTCATTGAAAACGATAGCCAATATATCAATGATCAAAGATAAATTTAAATGTTATTATTTTATTATTAAACTTAGCGTCAAAAAAACGACACGACTTATGGGTGACCTGATATATACATATGTGCAGATCTTTCCATTTTTCAAATATTTGCAGTGTCCTTTTCATCCTACTTCTCCCTTATTCCTTTCTTATGGTATAGAAATTTCTCCAATAATTTCTTAGTACATACTTTCGATATCGTGATACTAAATAGAACATCGAAAATTATAAATGTTCAACTCAGTAGAAACGGTAGCGATCTATTAATTTATTAGCGGTGTTATTAGCAATTACGTGCAGAAAGAGAAAGTGAGTTTAATCATGAAAAGGCCAAGACGCAATTTCGATGGTGAATTCCTTTTTTTTTCACACCGATCCTATGAGATCGTCGTGTTAGGCGAAAGGTGGGGAACAACGCCGAAGCACAGATACCTGAATTATCCTCTTTTCTCCTCCGTGGCTTTAGAACAATGCGCTTGCATGCCCAATAATTTGTTTGTAATAACGATAACCGCAGTCTCTGCTACGGTCTCACCGCCTCGACTGTTTCGTCGTTTCACGGAAGCTATTAAATTACGCAACGAAGCGTCACTTCCTGGTTCTTGGTTAATGTGAAAAACGAGATCCGAATATCGTGTATATACTACTACAATAGTCAGCTGCGATAAAAGGTGGATATTTCCGAAATCCAACGATGTATTCTGGTTTGTATAATAAAATACAAACTAAGTTTAATACTTAAAGTAACATTTGCTTCGAAATTCATGTTTTCGAGTGGTGAATTACTTAGATTTTTCATTGGTTGTGTTACGAATATTAAAGTAGATTTCGAGGAATTCCGAGCGGAAATGAAAAGACAGGCTGTCAACCGGAAATATTGATCAGTCAAAGAAAATGATTTGCAAGGTGGTTTACAAAGGAAATATTTATTTTACAATTACATTACTGTTTATTTTACATTTATCCGTGACTGTTTATTTTACAAAACGTTTCCTTCGTAATTACGTGACATTCTTGGAGTCTCGATAAATTTGACAATCGAATGCATTAAATTAATTGCGAAGTTTATCGAAGATCCCGAAGTATGCAACGGTATTTACAATAAACGAAACGTCGAACACGAGAGCTTCTTCCTTGAAAGCTGATAACGATCCAATTTCGTTTTTCGTGCGGTTTTAATCGTTACGATATAATTTAAAAATGAACAATATCAATGGTACGCCTGGATTTCCGATAGAAGTGTTCATGTTTTTTTTACTAGGCATTCAAACCTCTTTATTTCCATTCTACATTTTCTATTCTCTTTGCTCAGACAATTCCACTAGATCCTTGTACCATTTTTTTTTTTTTTTTACATCACGGATACCAAACCTGTGAGTGAAAACAGTATTCCCTCGAAGGAAGAAATATTCGTTGCTATTTATAAAGGTACATATCGAAGGCCATCGAATTGAAACGAAAGTGGAGCACGCAACGAAACGACCGAAAGGGAGGTTAGAAAATAATACGAAACAGAGATTGAAACTTTCGATATACTAGGATGTGACCTGCAAACTGGCTATTTAATCGTATTAACACGATTATGTTTCTTTCGAACGGAGCACAAGCCTAGAAAATCCTAGAACGGAGCTCCGGTTCCTGGTAAACCGAGCACTGTAATCCGAACGATTACTGTCTATCCAAGGATTGTACCAGGCTGAAGTTCACGGATCGATCATGAAGTATATAACGAGTCGATGAACAGAAAACGGTGAAAGGGAGAAGCTTAGAGTTGAGGAGAAATTGACGCGTACTCGAAATGTACAACAGCAAAAACGTGGGTTAGGAAAGATCTGTTGATAAGAAATTGCAATAAACCGTTGCAGTACTTGGATGATTTCAGAGGTACAGTAGTATGTGTGACGATACATATACATATACTAACGCTTTTTTATTTATCTGAGAAATCTTTACTTGTCGCTCAAAAATTTCTACATAGCAACAGAAATATAGCTCAATAGATTGCACTTTAAGAAATTTAAAAGAAACATTTAACACACGCAAATCCTGTTTCTAACACACATAAACGTAGAGAAAACAATTCCAATTATAGGATGTCTATATTTCAGTTTACAGAGGTTTTTACAGCGGAACAGAATGAAATGAACATTCTAATCTTATAAGAGATTTTGCGAGTTATAACTGTTGCAGTTATCGAGGTTCTACTGTATTATTAGTTAGGATCATAAAAATTTTAATAAGATGTAACTTAACGTATTTCTCTTTCATAAATCAACAGCTATTAAATTGTATTTATTTTACTGTTCCTTACTCATTTTATATTTTTACCATTCCCCTAAGTGATTAATAGAAAATTGAATTTGAGTTTTACAACTCAGGATTTACGAGTAAATAAACTTGAAATATCGCTACTATTCAAATGTTCTTTTTTTACTTATATACTTTTCTCAGCAATTAGACTTATAATAAGAATAATTGCATCATTAATTCTGTATCTGATGCCGATACTTTACATTTTGCTTTTATTACGATGTTCCTTTAATTATTTCATACTTTCAAATTTTTCATTTTCATAATAACAGTAAAACATCATTACGATATAAAATATGTTATTTTATTTTCTTTAACGATTTGAACATTTTCTTGCGTTTTTCTTATATTCGTTATTAACTTCAATACTGACAATAACTCCAATTCACATTCGTTATGTCCATTCATCCAAGAAACCATCTTCGAATTCTTGTAATTCTTTACCTGTAATATAATACGATTAAGACAATGCTTGCACATTATCAAGAAAAATGATTTGCGATATTATTGCATTAAATTTGTGACACATGTGAAACAATAATTTTTCACCTGCTACATCACGCAATCTTTCGATTTACGCGTTCATTACGACCGAGGAGCAAACGAAACCTTTTTCCGTGGCGTATAAAATTTCAGCAAGAAACGACTTTAATGGCAGAAAGATGAGGTAACGGTAAAAGGTAAAATGCAATGAAAAGTTGACGAAACGGAATACTCGTTCTACGCAGGGAGGGAACGTTTGACAACATTATAACACAGAAGTTGGACGAACACGATCTTATCTTGGCTGTTTGCCACAAATCGAAACCAAACGATTGAATTACAGTTACAAAGTCTTACATACAATATGTATAGTTTTTGTGTTATAAAATACAAGTGGGTACCTGATAACCAAACGTATAACTAATTAAATCCTGTATCCTGTCTATGAACTACATGATTTACAATTTTCCATCCAACCATGATGAGCAGACTGAAAATTTTATGGGAAACTTAAAGGTGCAAAATTGCACAAAATGCACGTAATATGAAGAAAATATAGAAAATCTCCAAATTTATACCTTTTTGGTGAAATATAGTTTCCTGCTGAAATTCCACTTTCTTTACTACATTCTCAAAAATGTGAATTTGCATAAAAATCCACAGTTTAGTGATTAGAAAAAGAACATTTAGGTTGCGTATTTTAAAACTCGTCACGAATTCTCGATTAACCCTTTCAGTGCTATGAACTTACACCTCCGTTCATAAGTCGTGGAACACTTTCTAATTTGAGCTTTACGTAAAAATCACTGCTATCACATATGTACATGTACACTGCAGGAATGACTGACGGTCGAGCCAGGAAGGATTTAGTCAAAAAAATAATAATTGGTGGTGGTTACATTTATTTGCTTCGAACTGCTCCGTGTTGCGTGCTGGTTAAGACTAAAACTTTCTTTCGTTTTTCCAAGAGGTGCCTTGGGAAAAGGGGGTGCAACCTAAGTAGACGCACTTAGGTGGTCCGCTATGCACAGCCTTTCCACAAAAATGTACAAAAGATGAACGTATCCGAACGTCTCGTCAAACGGCTGGGCGTAGGAACAGCGGCGCCAGTTTTATTACTTACATCACCAATCACAATAGAAACTAATTCATAAAAGAGAAAACGCAGTCAAACATAAAACAATATCAACTAATCACAGTATCAAATAATCACACAAAGAATACAAGTAAGGTAGTCTCAGAACACTACACACATCACGAAACATAAAGTTATGAAAAACATACATTACAAATACCGCAGACTCAGTACAACACTTAACAACACATATCAACCAGGTTAAAAGGATTTAATTATCCGAAAATAAACATCTCCAAATCCGGCACAAGCAAGTAAAAACATGCTTTACAACGCCGTAGAATATTCTACGAGGGAGTAATGGTGTTTGAGACACAAAAGGAACTCTAAAACCAAGTGTAACGAAGGTACACCACCGTCCATAAGTTATGGGACACCATTCTAGTTTGAACTTTACGTTTAAATTAACATTGTTAAACTCTCATGTTATTAAATCAAATGAACACGAAATATAGTTTTCTTAATGTTAAAATAAATTGAAAATGGTACATATAAAGTTTTAAATTTTCTCGTTAATGTAAATACGCTCCTCGTTTTGCGATAGTGATTCGAATTAATTTTTACAGACTTGCGATACGGTTTTTTAAGGTTTCTTCCTGAATTTCTGTTCAGAACTGCTATAAATGTGTCCACAGATCTTTTTTTGACGTTAGATAGTATTTTCGATAGTACTTCTGTTTAATTCATGCCACAATTTCTCAATGGAGTTCAATTCTAGGGATTATGTGGTCATTGCATTAATTTTAATTCTCTATTTTATTGCAACTGTTCCAGATAACTTTTACATATTCTAGCAGGGTGCTTGGGGTCATTGCATAAACACAAAATTATTGCTACTAATTCTCTTTGTCAACGAGATGGCGGGTAATTTTATATTTCAATAATACTTCTTTCTCATTATCCCGTCGATTTTTGTTAAATCTCTCAAAACACCTTCAAATCATAATAGACTGTCCTCCATATTTTACAGTGGGCACAACACAGTCTAGCAGCAGTTTTTAGTGCCAAAACTGATGTTGAACCTCATTATAAATATTTCAATTCCTTTTGTATTAATTATAATAATATATCAGCCATATCAATAAAATACATTTCTTAAATATATTTAGTATCAATAACACGGTTTATATCTAATAACTAAATCTTTCATCTAAATTTGTTTTATGGTAGAACGATAAAGTGTCCCATGACTAATCGAAAAATTTTAATCGATCCTAAGTGTTTTACTGCATCAATTCACGGGAGTCCCTACTTAGTGCTTTAATTTACGACCTTGCTATAGTTACTCCACCACCTATAATATTGCATCCCCGCGAAAGAGTTATTTCTATTCGAAAACAAAATTTGCCAGGGGAGCGAGCACAAAACATTATGGAACATCAATTAAAATTTGCTCACTTGAAGATATAACTCAATTTCTATAGTTTTTCTAATATATGTAAACGATATTCCAAGTGAAATATAGTAATAAAATGAAAAATTCTAAATGTTTCATTTGTGACTTTTTTACGCGTGGATGCGATATATTATATTAAATGGCCTTCAATCGAATGCCTGAGCGTTTATGGAATAATCACACGGTGTCATTCTCTTACTGTTTATTTAACTAAACGGTTCGGTAATATGTGTAAGAAGTCGTTAAGCTATAAGATAATAGTGGACCAAACACCTTATCTAGTTACACGGAGAACCATTTGGGGGAAAAAGGAAACCGTGTCGTTAATAATGTATGTTCTTCCCCGGCTTTTAGTCAAGGCTTTAACGTTTCATGTATTACCGGCCAGTGAATATTGGTAATTATCAGAAGTGATAATTTATCGTTACGAAATACTCGGTTATACTAAGCTACGATTCTGCATACAAATATAATTGGTCATTTAAATTGATAACAATGTGAATGTTAAATTAACACAAAATTACTTCTCAGCTCTTTCTTTAGTTATTACATAAGTTTCCGATTTCATCTTTCTTTTCTTTTTTTTCTTTTTAGCGAATTTTAATCGAAAATCCCATCTTTATAAATATATTCACAAAATCTCTTACAAGTCGGAGAAAAAGAGCTAGTTCAAGTTGAGTGCAGTCAGTTAATTTAACACCTGTTGCAACGAATACCCACGTTCTCTTCGCTTCGCGAAACTTACGTCTTGTTATAAGAAATCCGTGTGTATCAAGTATCACTGTTTGAAATAAATGTTGCTAAAATATGATCGATGTTTCCAATACGTCCTTATCTTCTCATGTTTTTGTTGATTCGCTTGCCGACGTGTGTTCAACATGTAAACTTTCAACCCTTCGCTGTCAGTGGATAAAGAAGGATGTCAATTATTTCAACAATATTTCTTGTAGGATTTTAGTAACTTTATTTCGCAGCGTTTATGTTTAGAGTAGCTACTGTAGCTGCATTATGATTACTTTTGCACTTGCATAAAAAGGAGTATGCAAAAATTACGTTGATTCATGTTAGAAAGCAAAAAGATTAAAAGCAAAAAGAGAATTTAAAATATTGATACAACAGAATTGCACATTTTATATACAGTGACGCTCATTAATATTTAGACATCCTTTAAAGCAGAATAATATTTTTGGACACATCATCTAGTAAACTAATCGTTCTAACTTCTCAAGAGAACTCAATTCGTTTGGTCCAATTTTAAACCTGTTATTCTATTTTAACACTAGATCTACCAAGGAGGTCAAAATGACTTGTTTGTATTTTATTGTAAAATAAATATCTTATCTTCTGAAATGTTTCGTGAATTTTATTGTAGTACACAAATGATTAAGTTTATAAATTACTTTCCGCTTTTTCTCTTTTCTTACATAACATTTACGTTTTATATATCTACATATATCGAGATAGATAATTTTGACTGCTTGCAGAATGTAGGTAAAATTTTGATTGCATTAGGATTTCAAAAATTTCTCGTAACATTTCGGAATAGCTTTAACACTTTCTAGAAAACTAAATATATTTGGAAACTTTGTACATTGAACAAAAACTGTACAAAGAAGCTTCAAAAACCCCGACAGATGTTACACTTGAACGTAAACGATGTCAAATTAAATGTTATACAAATAATAGAACGAACAGTATTTATGATACATGTAACGAAAGCGTTTGGTAAATTTACTACTGAAAAGATTTTTACTTATGAAAGTGTGAAAGTATGCACATACATACACATATATTGGGTCAGTGGAAAAGTTCGTGTCCGATTTCACATTAAAGTACTAGCAAAGACATGTAAAATTTGTTTATTAGTGAATTATGCAATCTCCGTTGCTATGTATAATCTTCTTGTGGTCGATCTGTCGACTTAAGTTGCTCTGCAACTTCTTCCGTTCAAATTCGTAAATTATTTTGTAATAAATTAAGCATAATGTCATCTTTTACAAAAGAAGCTCAGCTAAAGTGTGGCTCGTCGTTTAATTGAAAACTACCATGTCTAAATTTTGCAAACCATTTTTTTACCGTACGAAGAACTGATGCACGATCTTGATAAACGTCCTGAATGCTTTTTTTACAGCAGTTCTCATCTTTACGTCTTTCCGGAGTTTATAAAGTATAATATGACGCGAATGAATTTTTTTTTTTGCTCATTTTCAAAACCTTTTTTTATAACATAAAAACAGTTGAAACACAAAAGTCAGCTAATGAAATAACAATTTAATATTGTTCTTTTTATCCGCTATGAAACTTACACATACAACAAGTGTCACTTGCAAACGAATAATTTACTGTCATTTATTTGAAACGAGCACGAAACTTATATATATTATATATAAGTATTATTTATATATAATATATATATAAATAAATAAATAAATAAATAAATAAATAAATAAATAAATAAATAAATGATCTTTCCTCGGTAAAAAAAATTTTGCACATGATTGTTTTGGGAAATATTACATTTACTTTCAATATTCGTAAAATAAAATAAACAAATGTGTACAAATTCAAGTCTCTTCTTTTCTTTTCAAAAACAAGTCATTTTGACCCCTACGGTACTCGTCGGTAGATCTAGTGTTAAAGGGTGTCCGAATATTAAAGGGAGTCACTGTATTACGACCTGACAATTGTACAATAAAATAAACATATACATATAGAAAATAAAATAAAACAAAATAAAATTACGAATATAACGTGGAACAACTGAAACAAGATTGCAAAAGGATCGCAGACAGCAGAAAGTCAATTTATTCAAAGTTAAATATTTCTTCTATCGACTGTACCTTTCGGAGTGAGGGATTTCGAAGACTTCGGGATGAAAATAGACAAGGACCTATTTGAAACTACGACGACGTAAGAAAACAAAGGGTCTATATCTGGTTTTATAACGAACTGGCCATTGGTTATGAAAAGTCAAGCCTCCGTTGGTAGACGGAAAAAAGAAAACGATTTAAATAGCCGCCCGGAGCGTTCCGAGTTCCCCAATTTAAGGTGGACAAGAACCGGTTCTAAAAGGAGGGGTTAAGGAACCCTGATAGATTCCTCGGGATTATTTTAGAAACGTAAGGATGACCATAAGGTCAGACATATCATCGTGACGTTCTTAATATCACGTCCCATAGGAATCAGTGTTTTATTTCATTCAAGGTGAACCCGTTTAGGCGACCATTTTAACTGTGTTCTCTGTTATATCCTGCTACTATACAGTCATCTAACTTACACGTTTACATGTTTCTTTTTAATAAAATACAAACTATTCGAAATTTGTTGAATTTGTTTCTTTCTTCTTCTTTTATTGAAAGTATGATCCATTACAATTATACATGGAAAAGAATATCATTCAAATGTACACCACGTCTGCAGACATTAATTCCATTATCGAAATTTTCAATGAGTGTTCGATATGTTGCTGGAGTTATTTCATGAATTGCAACTCGAATTTTGTTCTTTATATATCAATAATTAATCTTATATTAATTATGATTATAATTAATCCTAATACACATAATTTTAAAATTATAAATTTTTATAATTTGGGTAGATTAATATTGTAATTTAAATAAATTGAATTAAAATAAGTTATAAAAAAATTTATATTATTATTATAATTAAGATTCTAATATTTATAAAATTATTTTTACAATAATTTAAATTATTGTGGAAAGGTAATACACGTTGACGAAATTTCGATCGAAAAAACTGAATGTTTCCTCGAATTGTGTGACACGTAGCACTGTTTTGGAAACGGTTGGAAACAGATATCGGACACGTAGATGTGATTCAATTTTGACCAAAAAAGTTACTCGACACTGATTGGTATCGCTGAACATTAACAGTAAGAACATTTGTCGCATTATCTTCGAAGAAGGTGATTCCAATGATTCCGTTTGCCCAAAATGCACATCAAACAGCGACATTTTATGAATTTAGAGATTTCTCATGAATAACACGAGAATTTTCATCACTTCAGATTCGACAATTTTACTTATTAACGAATCCATCCGTTGTAAAATGAGCTTCACCACTGAACAAAATTTGGCTTTAAAACAATGGATACGTTGCTGATTGTTCAATAATCCAACTAGCGAAAATACGAGGTTGTAAATGGTCTTTCTCTACCAATTTTTGAGTCAATTAAATTTTGCACGCGTGTAAATGCAAATCTTTATCAAATCCAAATTCTCCATACACAGCCATTAGATATGCCCAATTCTTGCAAACAACGTGAAATTATGTTGTTAGTTCATTTCCGATACTTTTACCTACAGCAGCAATGTTTTCATTCCTGTGTACAGTTTTTGGTCTTCCACTTTTTGATTTATCAATAACACAACCCGATTCTTCGAATTTTTGCATTAATCTCTGAATTGAAGACTGATTTGATTTATTATTTGCACCAAAAAAACACGAATATTGTGAAGGGTGTTTTTCAATGAACGCCCATCTTCATAATAAATTTAAATAATATAAATGCGTTGCTGCAACGCATACCTATCCATGATTAAGATTATACTGTCTTTTACTAAAACAAAACAGTTTATTTGAAAAAACATAACATGCAAACATTATACAGTGTTAACATTTAGGTGTCACATGTAGATGATCCTATATAATTTTTATAAAATGTGTTCCAATGAAAATGTTTAATTTTTGAATAGTGCACCTTTTATTTCAAAATATCACCTAGTTGCATTTATGTTGTTCCAAATTTTTTAGCCTAATAGGATAAATAGGATAAATAGGATAAATGATATTTATCTTATTTTAACCATTTGAAGCAACTAAAAAGCCTCGAACACAGACGACCGAAAGCAAACGGATGATCATGTGTTAACAGAAACGATTATTAAAATCCCGTAGTTTATCCCGATAACTGTACGAAAATATTTTCGTGTTCGGTTATAACTGTTCGCACGTAATCGTGGATACGTAAAACAAAATGTTTCTAGGTTGCTAGGTAATTTTCGACGATATTCAGCGTGAAACGTTGACTTAACGACGAACCGTTCAGAATTTTGTTAAAAATTTTAAAAAAAGAAACGCGTGAACGCATTTGGAATGCGATTAAAACTCGTGACGACAGATCAGATGTTGAATAACATCCTAAATAGCTCTCCGACTGTTCATATTTGACTACAATTTAAAGAAGATTACCTGAATTTCGTCCCGCCTTTTTCTGTTTTTAGCATTTCCTTATCTTTAACTCCATGTTTTTTAAAGCTTAGTATATATAACTTAGACTTTATGTGATTTCAACCGCGCTGATAAAATGCAATTTGCATTTTTGCGTGGAAAGATTATTTACCTTAATACTGTTTTAATATTTTTTTATAGTCACTTCAAAAGTTTTTACACAACATTAGCATCATTCTCGACAATATAATTATGCTTGGAAACTAGTCTTATCGAAAACTAGTCTTATTGTAAAGAAGAATTTATTAATTTACCAATTCACTGATGGCGTAGTAGTTACACGTGAAAGAACTTCCATACTTCGATCTTAATGCATCGTTCGAAGTGCAGCGATGACCGTGCAAAAAGCACATTTCAATTAAAATTATTTATTTGACATATTTAAATTAAAGTTTAGCATATTTATATGCATTTATTTACCATATTTTTCGATATGACAGAAAATTCAAAAATTTTTCACATTAACGGTGGTAGGAATTTTTTATTTAAACAAACAATTTTTAGTACTCTAATAGTATCGTCTTATAAAGTATAAAAATCCATCAAACTTTTATTATAAACATTTTTTTATAACTACTATGGTTTTAAAGATATACAGAAAAATAGGGCAACTCTTATCTTCATTCAGGAGCAATTTTTGTTCAAAACAAACGAAAAAAACAAAAACAAATTGCTCTATACTTCTCTTGAAATTACCTACAAACCTGTAGAGTTTAAAACAAAAAATTGAAATTTTCGGATTGCCGAAGTTCTCTTGTAAGGCAAAGGTGAGACTTTGAAAAGTGGAAATTTCTAAGAACAGAAATTGAAAATCTGAAGAAGTTACAAAAGAGAAAGTATGAATGTGAGTAAAAAGAGGTTTTAACACGTAACAATACTTACACTTAAAACACAACAATACTTTTCATAAGGAAAAAAGGTTTCGTTTGAACTGTATTTGCAATTCTGTTCTTGTCCAAACTTCGAGTAAGTGATGCATAATTTTGAAAGGATAATAATTTAATCGGCCACTGTATGCTTAAACATTGAGACCACAATGGTTTTTTCCCTCAATTTTTCCATTTTTCTGACACGTGCATACTTTCACGTATTTTGCAAGTTGTTCAAAGCCATCGCTAGGAAAGCACCTGCACTCTGACAAGGAACGCATCGTTCACGTAGCTCATACCGATAATCAGGTAGAGCGGGCTCAACAGAAGAGGAAACTCATTCCCACGCATGTCGTGGCTACGAACAACTTACATACCTACCTTCTTCCTTCTTCTCTTTCACCGACCTGTTCGACCGACAATCTGACCGATTCTTCGAAAAGATTTCTCGTGTCTTCGACCATCGATGATTCGCGAAATCATCGTACAACGCGTACGTTCATTCGATTACGATTGGAAATCTCACGAAAGTATTGAGAACAGCGATAGAACTTGAGAGATACTCCATAACATACGAATTAACACTGATTCGTACAGTTGGCAAATTTTCAGGGGAAAGAAAAGGGAAAGAAGGTGACAAAGTATTCTTCGTTTGACTTGTGTTGCATAAGGATAGAATTAGGTTATAATTTATAAATTATTAATAATAAGTTGGAATTTTCAATATTAATTTCGAATAGGTGTATTATATTACGATTTTTGTTTTTAGACCACGTTAAAGTTTATAGTTAAATAGAGTTCTTAAAGTACACTAAAAATCTACTCATTAGAAATGTAAAAAGGCAAAGGTTATTATGACTTCTTTTTTTCATACAAACTGCTGTTAATTCTATTTACTGCCAATTAGGTAAAATGAAATTATGTTATAAAACAGTTAATGTAAAGTATACGTTTTCAAGCAGCGGTGAAACATAATTAGTAAGCAGAGTGTGGCCACTTCTTTCGATTATTTCAATTTGTTTTTTGCAGATGATACTGATAGAGAATCAAAAAGATAATATCTGTCAGTCATAATATTCTATTTTAATTAGGCTGTAAAAATTTCTTATAAACGGTTAATCAATTATACTTTACAAAAGATTTAATTGCATTGTTGTAACATAAAAATCTAGAAGCTAAAAGTATTCTTCTCTTTAGTCGCAATGCAAAAGATATTTCAGTTAATATTATAAGACAATTCTTAAATGTGCATACTTAAAAAGAAAGAGGTATCATTTCTTTAAAATGCACTTTGGAAATGTTTCTGTCAACTTTCGCCAGTAAAAGAACTTGTCCATAAAAACTAAAAGATTGTTTTCACTTTTTAATAAAGCTAATATATTAATATGTAATTTAATATGTAAATCTGTTAAAAGTTTTCATTAATATTCTGGGATAAAAATATATTGCATGATTATTTGTGGATGAAAATGATCACACGAATAAAATTGAAAGAATAATAAAACTTTTCAAAGCGTAAGCAACCGCGCGACGTTAAAAACCGGAAGTTTCTCTTTACTTCACGATGACCGATAGCTGTGGAACGGGTGTGACAATGACTTTCTGCTGCATATAAATTAGAACGAGGCAACCAACGACTTTCCCTTTCTTTTCGCGGCGCGTTGCAAAAATCTAGATTTCGTCGCGACCCGTGAAACGGCAGCTACAAAAAAAAATAACGAATGTAAAAAAGATGAGGAAATTTATCGCAACGATTTAAATGTGCCGTGCTGCCTGTTGCTCGTAAATTAAACGCGTTTCCACGTGAAGAAGAAACAAAAAGCTTAAGGCGTATCTCTGCGTTCTGTGATATAAGTTTCGAGCAAAGAAACTGTTCATGCTGTTTCCCCGACACAGTTTCCAATCTTAAACAAAATCTTTTCGTAACGAACAAAATTATATAGCTGAAAACTTCAATCGTTCGATCAGTTATCAATTTCGAAAGTCATTTGACATGTGAAAGGTATACTTATAAATTATATATGTATGATTATAGTCGTCAAGGATATAATCTGATAATTCCTATAAATTCTTTGCTCGCAGTATAGAAATTTGAAAGGGAAACAATAGGAAGAAAATAATCAAAATCTGTGTTTTTCCTTGTTTAAGTTAACTTTGATCCTAAGCAAAATCCTTATAAATTCGAAGACGAAAGTATCTGAAAATAACAATCAAAATTTATATCTGCTTAAAATAAAAAATACATCCCTTGCGCATATATATCCAAATTATTACGATAAATATGGAAGGTGAGAAATTTCATGTACATACAATGACTCTTAATATTCACGCACTCCTTAACACAGAATGAGTTTTTAAAATTGGACCAAACAACGTGAGTTTTTTGTTGTTGTCGTTGTTGAGAAGTTAAAAGGATTAGTTTACTACATGATGTGTGAACAAATTTAAAAAGAAATTGCAAAGAAAATAATAAAGGTTGCTTTTTACCAATTTTGTTTTCTTTTTTAATCTGAACCAGTAATGAAAATTTAAAAAATACCTTTTGTAGATTTATACTAGTTATGTACATATATATACATACATGCTGAAAATTTCATCTAAATGAAGACGCTGTAAAACCAACATCTAATGGATTTTTAAATTCGAGAACTAATGGTTTTTATAAATTTGTAATAATGGAAGTCGTTTATCGTTTGGAAAGAGTGCATGGAAACATTTAGAAATTATTTTGATTAAATACATTACTTTTTGAAAAAACACAATGTATTTAAAGTTCATTACAATATACGTTTATATATTAATATATGTAGTACAGTTTATTAATATTAATATTAATATCAATCAGTGAAATACCTTTAAATGAATCATTCAATCTTGATTTATTTTAACATTTATTGTTTAACAAATGCTACCTTATCTAAAGTACAAGATATTCGATTCACAAGAGAATTGTGAGCTGAAATTCAACAAAATCCAGAAAATTCGACAATTTACAAGAGAATTGTGAATTTTGTAAAAAAAAGACTGTGAATTGAGAATTCAGAATGTTCAATTCGCAAGAGTAGTGTGAATTGAAAATTGAGAATTTTCAATTTGTAAGAGAATTGTGAATTTAAAGTTTAGAATTTCTAATTTGCAAGAAAATTATATATTGAAAATTCAAAAGTTCCAATTTGCGATAATTCTGAATGTTCAATTCAGAAGTTTGCAAGAAAAACCTGAATATACGAAACATTCACCAAAGAAGACATGTATGAAAAAGGAATTTTCCTTCTCTGTCAGCCAACAATACTTACGACGATCGGCATTTTAACGATCGTCTAATCGAGATCACGCCAAAAATGAAATTTCCCCCCCAAGGTTTTTTGTTCAGTCTCGTGTAACGCACGCGTTCATCGCTGACAAGCAACTTTCTTCGCTCGCGAGGTGCTCCTGGAATGTAGTCGCGTTCACGCACTAATTATTTTAGATAAAAAGTCGAAGATACCCGAACACCGTGTTGCAAGAAAGGAAGAGAGAAAGATAGGCTCGTCTGTTTATGTACAAAAACAGGAGAGACGGCCAAGTAAAGAAAAGAGAAAATGATCGGAAGCGAAATAAGTTGCCGGAACGTTTCCTTAAACGTGAAAATTATGTTTCCTTGAAGCTTCCAACATCAAGTCTTTTTTTTCTCTCCCCTCTGAACGTGGAAGAATCGGAATCGCGAAAGTTTCGAGAAATACGAAAATATACAAGCATTTCTCTTGGTCGAGGACAAACAACGCACTGGAAACATTTTGGTACCACGATTTAATTAATTACACGATATTATCTGGACTTCTCAACACACTTTTAAGTTTCGAATGCAAATTGGCGGCGTTTTATGCAAATTTACATTTTTGAAAATATGGTAGAAAAAGTGAAACTTCGACAGAAAATTATTTCACCTACCATGTAGAACAAAAAGCACTACAGTTTGAATATTTTTTTCATATTACATGCATTTTGTACAATTTTTCATCTTTAAATTTCTTATAAATGCATAAAAACCTGCGCAAACTGGTTATAACGAACGGGATTTTAGAAGTTGACTTTCAAAGGACACTTTCTTAGTGAGAACGAGACCAGATTGAAAACGTTTTGTTACTTCACATAAAACGGTTAGTATATCTGACTTTCTAAACATTCATTTTAAATAAAATGCTAAGAATTAAAAGTTTTGCAAATGCATCAAACAGTATCTTATTATTCTAATCTACAGAAATATTTTTCGCTTGAAATACAGTCAAATGGTGATACTAAAATATTAATAGTATAGTAGAAGACACACACGCGCGCGCGCACACACATAGTCAGAATCTATATTAAAATATAGACATATTCTCTTCATATAACAAATGAAGAATACTTTTATTATCAATTTATTAGTAATTATCCAACTTGTTCGCAAATACTTTCGTCCCTCAATTTACATTTCTTTTTTACACGAAACAAAACCGCGTAAAGAGAATCCGCCAGTATGAAAAAAATACTTTAAAAAACGACACGAGATAAGTTACAGAAAGATATATTTCGTATATTTTCACAAAAGAATTCTAATGAAAATTCATAAAAATCATAATAAATTTGATTCGTTTTTGGTGTCAGAACTGTAATTTTAAATCATTAACCTTCTCCTTTTATAAATGGCACAAAATCGCTGTCTTCGACACTCGAATACTTCTTGTTGGTCTATCGTTTCTTAAAACGATTAATCAGCAATAATGGAAAAGAGAGAAAAGAAGGAACCGTGTAAATTGAAAAATCGCGTATACAAATCGAGATCATTTATCGCGTAAATTGAAGGACGGTGCATTTTTAAATATTATCGTAGGAATGTTAGGAATTAAACATATTCTACCATCAATTGTAAACTGTTGTCAACTATTTTACATACGATACTCCTCATTTGAAACTAAAGAAACGGAAAACATTTAAAATTGCGCAAATAAGAGCATAAAATTAAAAACTAAAATTTTCAAATGTAATAACGTTTCGAGAACGAACATTCGCGTTTTTATTTATTTGAATACTAGTTGTAGTACAAATAAAGTTTTGAAAAGCATATTAATACTAATCGGCTAAATTTCGACATTAATTGCAAGTTAATTTTGCTTCAAACCTTCACTGTCGATTCTAATTTTTTATATTATACTTAAATGCTTAGAATGACGTATCGGGTTATACATCGAAATTGTGAAGTTGTTTTAATTGATATCGATCTACCCTGTTATAAATGGAGAGAAATTCGTATTATTAATAATAAAACAGGAATATGAGCAAGGCGTTGTCAAAAATCATTAGTAATATAACACGTATGTATTTAATTAATATTCAATAAATAGTGAAAATATTCATAATGCAAATCTAAATAATATTCATAAACATTTCTTCGCCGCCCGATCTACAGAAATAATAACAATGTATTTTCGAAAATGATTTTACGCTCTGCAGCACCATGTGCCTTCAAACTTACATATCTATTTATTTATTTTTTATATTTCACGCTTTATTTGTTTATTATTATATTATTGCATCGTTGTATTGCTACATTTTAACGAGTTAATTTCTTTATATTAGTTATTAAATTTTGGTTTTCAACATTTGTCAAAATATAAAATTGTAATCAACTGTAATTTTTCTTCTTATAAACACAGAAAAATTGAATTACAAAGGATTAATTGCCTCGATCAACATATAAAATAAATCGGAGGTAAAATATTTCCACACGATTCGAATGGTATAAAAGTATAAAAAATTATAAAATACGGTCGAACGTGAAAAGAAAAAAATAAAAGAAAACAGAAATCTATCGAGCGTTAATAGGAAGCTGAATACTTTTAACCGTAGTCGGTTTGAATATTGTATAAAAATCAGAGAAATTATTCGATATTATCATGAGTCACCGAGTCGAGACGAACGGGGCTGGCTCTGGATAACCACGCCTCTTTAATTTATTCAAGCGGACACGAGGGAATGCGACTTTCTTGGCTTCGTTAGGTCCGTTTGAATCGAATATGATAATTTTATGCGAATATTTCACGTAACGCTGGTAGCGGTGAACCGTGCCCGCCAGTCGAACTGCAAACTCTTTTCCTTTTTTTTTTCTTTCTTTCTTTTTGGAGAGTGCCGTACGAAGGAATCGAAAGAAGAGAAAGGGGAAGAAAAAAAGGAAAAGAAGAAAAAAGAGGGAAAGGAAGACGAGAGAAAGAAAAAAGAAATACTTTATTATCGAACACACTTTCTAATCGTGTACCACAGTGTGAATTATGCTTACTGTTGCACGTTGTGCACGACAATTGTGCGGTATATAAAAGGGCACTATGCGCACAATATCCCTCTTCTGATATTAATAAATGCAGTTATGAAATATGCGACGATTATTTCGTTACGTAAGCCCTTCCTGTGTCGCCTTGCAATCGCATAATATTTCCTCTACGCATCGATCATATTCTGGAGTGACAAGTACACAGAAAGTACATACAACTACTCTCATTAATATTCGGACACCGTTTAAAACAGAATGACTTCTTTAAAATTGAACCAAATGACATGAGTTTGCGTTTCTTTCTTTTGACAAGTTAGGAGATGTGTAAACAAATTTTTGAAGAAGTTACAATTTATCGGAATTGCGAAGAGTAATAGATGAGAAGAGTAATAGAGAGTAAATGAGAAAACCAATAAAGGTAACTTTTCAGTATTGCTTTTTTTTTTTTTTTTAGCTGAGCCTATAATGAAAATTTAAAAAATACGCTTTGTAGATTTATGTCAATTACATACATACTGAAAATTGCATTGAAATCGGTTAATATGAAATGCAAACGGTTAAAAATGACGAAAATCGAAGTCTTTCACGATTTAAAGATTTTTACGTTTTTCAACGCCTGTCACTTGATTCTACATCGACCGATTTCCATGAAATTGTCACCATGTATGCAACTGACATAAATCTACAAAACATACTTTTTAAGTTTTCATTACAGGAGAAGATAAAAACGTTGTAAAAAGCAAGCATTACCATTTTTTTCGCGATTTCGACCAACTACAATTTTTTCAAAATTTTTCGTAGAGGACGATGGGGGAAATACGAACACCGGGTAATTCCGAACACCGTGCTAATTTCTGCATGCAACTCATGACTGGTTTCACTGCATGCAATTCTTTCGTTTTACATGTTCGCAGTTGTTTTTACTATTCTTACAAGGAATTTTCGCGAACGGTCCGGCTTCGATTTTGATGAAACTTTGTACACTTATAAAGCAGCCAAAAATAATCGACACGTATTTTTTTTAACTACGGTAACTCGAATTTAAGGGGTAAAACCACCCCTTGAAGTTTTGACTCGAAACGGCTATCTCGAAAATGGAAAGACATACGAAAAAATTGTTAATGGGCGAGGTTAATGGTTTCTTATGTACAATAACAATTAATCTTTGTTGAGTAAAATGTCTCAAACATTTTTTCGACGAGTACCACTATTGTCGAAACTACATAGAATAATTGCTATACACACTGTATGTATTTAGGTATAATTTATAAATCGCTCCACCTTTGCCACGATGTCATAGGTGAGTAATAAAAACAATTAATCTTTTCATTGCTGTTAAGAAACTTGTTACTGTCATTGTTACTTGTTACTTGTTACTGTATAATTTAGTGCAAGCCTACAATGCTTCATTAAAATCAAAGTTAGAACGGCTACTATTATAGTGGATGTGCGCGCAAGATGTAAATCATCAAAATCTGCAAAACTGTAAGAGGCAATTTTAAAATGTTATATACTAATGGATTTGGAATAAAATGCTCGTCATTTTTTATCATTATGAAAATTTCAATAAAATGAAAAATTAAGTTAATAAATTTTTTTTGTTATAAACAAACTGTATTTTGTTAAATTTTTTAACACCATGTTATTGTACATAAGAAACCATTAACCTCGCCCGTTAACAATTTTTTCGTATGTCTTTCCGTTTTCGAGATAGCCGTTTCGAACCAAAACTTCAAGGGGTGGTTTCACCCCTTAAACTCGAGTTACCGCAGCTAAAAAAAAATACGTATCGATTATTTTTGGCTGCTTTATAAGTGTACAAAGTTTCATCAAAATCGAAGTCGGACCGTTCGCGAACATTCCTTGTTAGTATCGAGCAAACAATATTAACGGAAAGTTACGGAGGCAAGTTTCGTCAAATAAATTCGATTACAATTATTCCTTACAATTCTTGTGGCATATTTTTTATAGTATTATGTATACTTTAATAATGACGATTAAAATTTATTCAAACTCAGTGCATATGCTAAGAATAATAATGTAATAGTTTTCAAGGAGTGAATGTCTATATTTAATTATTATTTATTAATTGTATAATTTCAAACTACTTTAGGGTATTTACGGACATTTTGTATGGGGTAAATGCAAACGTCCGCAATTACCCCTTGCATAATATTATAGCCAATATGAATTAAAATATTTGCAGACGTTACGAAAATACATTAGGAAGTATGAGCGAGGATACATTTTCGAAACTTGAAAGATAGCAATAAAAGAATTAAAAGAAAAGAAAATTTCACTCCGTCAAACTGCAAGAAGAATATAACATTCCACAGGTAACACTTTACGATCAAGTGAAAAAAAAGAATATAACATACGTAAAAAATATGATCTTCAACAGAGTAAGAAACCTATTTTTAATGCAGTACAAGAAGAGAACATTATAAACAAATGATTAATGTTTTATTATCAATAAAAACAGATTAGATTGTGTTAATATTATTGGTTTAATTTAGTATTTCTCTTAAGCATCCGCAATTTTCCCATGTTCCTCTACATATCATCTAGTAAATGAGTCTTTCTAACTTCTTAAAAAAACTCACGTCGTCCAATTTTAAACTAATCTTTCTAAATTAAATTAATCTTTACAGCTTCTCAAAAAGACTTGTGTAGTTTGATCTGATATTAAAAAAGTTATTCTGTTTTAAATGGTGTCCGAATATTAAAGACAGTGACTGTATGTACTCCGATTATTTCATTTCTCCTTTAACTCTTTGCGGTCCGAATATTTTTTTATACGATCAATTTATCAACTTCAATACACTTTTATAGCGAAACTTTTAAAAATTAACAGTTTCGTTTTGAAAAGATAAAATTATACATGTTCGTGAATTTATTTTATTAATTTGCTTCATTTCAATGTGAATAAATTTTGAATAGAACTATGGTTGTCTCTGTAACGGCGCCAGTGGAGTGCAAAGGATTAAATATTCTTCAAGAAATGTGAAAAAATATATCAAGAAGAATTTTTTATTAAGGATTCTTTACCTTTTTCTTTTTTTTCTGTCTTTCTTTATTTTACTTGCTACTCGTGAGTTGCAATTTTATCTGTAGTTTCTCCTTTGGTTACTTTAAACGCGAGATAAAGGCACGAAGTGAAATATACGATGTCGAATAAAAGAAAAGATAAAACAAAAAAAAAAGAACGAGATACCATTTCGAGAAACTTTCAATGAAATTGTTCAGAAATTAACCGTATCTTTTTTACCGTACGCTCACTCACAGTGTAAAAGAGATTATATAAAGCTGTTAAGGAAATAAATGTGTCAGGTGCAGGTTTACTTTTTTACCTTTGAATATCTGAAGTTTCCACATAACTTCCATAATTTTATCTGAAAAATTCCTTTTATATCACAAAAAGGAAGAAGGAAACCTTGTGTAAAATAAGTGTCATCTTTTTATATTCCGCTCGTCAACAAGAATCTAACAATTTTCAATCACTTTCTCTCTTCTTTCTTCAATTTTCTGCTTTTCTTTTTTATTGAAAAAAAGAAAATAGTATCAAATAGCCAATTGACGTAATTGCAATATGTAGCTATAATAATAAGGCAGATGTACCGATTTGTAGCAGGAAAGCACGGGAGGATCACACACGATTCGTGTTACATCCGATAGTAATTATTCACGCGAACACAATAATGAACGATCACCTCGCGTGTACTTACACAAAATGATCGATCCTCGGAAAGTAAAAAGAAAAAAAGGGAAAAAGAGTGTTTTCTTACTATCATTCTCGCAGTGACCATAATTATATCGTAAATTTAGCAACGCCAGAGCACCTTCGACTTTCCGTTTATGGCTCAGTTCGTTAAAACTTTCCTTGAAATGAATTCCAAGCGAACGATGTTCACGTAACGATCAAAAAACGATTGTACTCTCATTTTGTCTCCTTTTAATACCGACTAACATTCTTCTACCGTTGTCGACGTTCAAGAATTTCTTTGATCTTTTAATCTTGAACTTTCACTTCTTTCCTTTTATCTAGTTTATTTTTTTTCTTTCTCACTTATTCCTCAGTAGACGAATTCAAATGGATCGTAAACCGCGAACCGGAAGGAGAAACGTAACCATCGAAGAATTTGGATAATATAATTAGAATGGAATGATAATTGGAAGAGATAAGCGCTACTGATGTTATTTTTGTGAGCTTTTTTTATTATATACGAGGTTTAAGAGAGAATGATATGATAAAGGAACAGCATTGGGGAGAGAGAGAGAAGAATAGCGTGTTTCTGGTTTTAAAAACCGAGTGGACTTATTATTAACCCACGTTATAATTAAATAAATATTGATATATATTTGTGTGAATTTAATCCTGCGATCCTACAATTTTAACACATGTATATAACAACAGGGAAATAAAAATAATCGTAGAATGCGAAAATCTACTTACGTAGCTCGAAGGGGGAAAGAGTTATGTTTGACTTTAACCGTTTGAGTGCCACGAACCTTTACGAAAATTCAATCGAAGAATGACAAGTGACACGACCGCGCTTTTTTCGTTTTCATTACTTCTAATTTGTGATAAATACAAAAATTCTTTTTAACTACAGTTAACTTATATAACAGTTAACTTTATAAAAGCATAGATTTCAATTTAATAGAATGTCGATAAACGGCAACAATAAAGATAAGCATTGATGAAACCCAAATGTGCAGTTAGTTAGGCTATATAGATCGATTAGTTGACACTTTCCGACAGTAAACGGGAGAAGACCGATGAGTCTGACACTTAAACCGTTAAGAGGGTATTCTAGAGTGAATCTTTGAAAAAATCGATTTTTTAATATTTTCTGAAAGTACATACTTTTAGAAATATATTTGCAAGACGCTATGACTGAACTCCTAAGATTAACGGAGTTATCGCTGTTTGAAGGATGTGACGATTAGCAGTATTCTTTTCCCGCTAGCGGTATGGATTTTTCCAACGCTTCGCTTAATCCGTATTCATTAAATTTTCTTAATTGATGTACAGAGATTAGTAGAACTCTTTTTGCTTTCTAAAAAGGAACATTGGTTTTTCTTGGCAAAATCTTCAACATGCAGTGAAGTTTGCTATTAGATCGTCACGTTTGCTATTTGTTAGTTCGTCACGCCAAAACTTCAAACGTGTTTCTCTCAAATCTGTGTTTCCTAAAACGGCGTTCATGATATCTTAAAATCTGCTATATCAATTAGCTTGAAATTTGGTGTGCACTTTCGGTGCATATGTTGTTATAGCCCGTACTAGAATTAACTCAAAATTATTGTTTTTCCTATTTTTTCAAGCCCCTGATAGAAAGCTGATGATAGAAAATGAAAGAAAACAGGAAAAGATCGGCAATCAAAGTTCAAAGTGTCACCATTTTTTATATTGTCGAAATTCTTACTTTCGTTCTAGTACCGACTATAGTCAAACTTATCTTAATTAGGAATCTTCTTGACTTTTTCGTTTTAGATTAACAAAAGGGTCGGGATCACGGACATCGTGAGATAATAACAAATTAAGGAAAGAAAAATGTGACACACTCTCAAGTTCAATTTTTCGTAAGTTTATAATTTTACAACCTTGTAATATCATTATTTTATAATTTTGTAATATCATAATGTTGTAATTTCATAAGTTTGTAATTTTATAATTTTTTAATTTTACATTTTTGTAATTCTACACTTTTACAAGTTTATAATCTTTCTTTATAATTTAACTTTACAATCTTACAATTTTTAATTTTTAAAATTTAGAATTTTGGAATTTAAAAATTTTAGAATTTTAGAATTTTTAATATTTTAATTTGTGTGCATGTATACCAAAATACTTATCAAACAGCTATTTTAAATTGGCGACAGAGACACCATGTTAGGGTTTTAAAAATATCGTACTTCGAATTCAAATATTTTTTTAAATAGAGCCTATTATCTCCTTACTCATTGGATGTCCCTGGTAGATGGAATTATTTTCGCCATTTCTGAATGAAACAACACGTGTTCGTGATATATAGCACGCGGGACCATGAAACAATCGAGAGGCTGACAACGGGGTAAGATAATTATTACGATTAGCCGTATCTTTTTGTCCGGTTTAGCCACGGCAACGAGGTACGAAATGTATAAGTTAGGAATTGCCGACAGGCGCAGCACGCGATAATTGTCCAGTTGCACAACGATCGTTAAGGTTCCACGAGCTGCTCGTATTTCATAAAAAAAAGAAAAGAAAAAACGAGAAGGAAACTAGGCGAAAGAAAATAAGAATGTATTTTCCATTTCACCAGACACCCACTTGTGCCACGGAAAACCGATTGTTTCCTCTAGCCACTGTCGATTGACGTAAATGTCGAACACGATTGCACTGTCCACTGCACAAGTAAAAATATCTGAATGAAAACGTTGTCAAGTAAAGACCTAATGATAAAAGAGCTGCCAACGGTTTCCTCGATTTTCTTTGAGAAAACGCTGCAAGTGACAAATATTAAATACGTCCCATTGCCAGTAAAAGGAAGAACAAAATTGTTTCGTATTATAGTACAAGACAATCTCTAGCTGATTTAAATAAAATAGCTTTTTAAATAATTTTATCATATAAAACTATTTAAGTGGTTCCGTCATTTATTATTCAAATAAAAAGTTGAAAGTAAATTTTTATTTCATTCTACGAATATTACGTACTTCGAAGAGATGCAAATTTTTTATATAAACGAATTACTGTAACTTCATTCTTCGAAATTTATTAGAGCTTTCTACAATTTCTGCTATCTAAAGGTGTTACAATTTTCTATTCTTCTTTCAAATAACTGCTAGTACATAAAAAGCGAGGATCAAAACTCACGTTATAAAAACGAATCTTACCTTTGTAAAATTCATGAACAGATTTTTAGAGAACAGTTAATGTTCTTGAAAGAATTCAGAAACCCATTACAAAAAAGAAAAATATGAAACTCAGGATTCTGTGCAATGAAAGCAATTGGCAAAGTTTAATTTTTAAATACAACGTTCGAATAATTAACAGTATATTAAAACGGGGAACAAGATTCAAGCTGTAAAAACAAATTTTACTTTTCTAAAATTCAACCTATTATAAAAAAGAAAAGTTTTTCAAAAGAACATTTCATGTTAAATCTTACAACCTTACAAAGAAGCAGAAACCCATTCCAAACAAACAAAAGTGAATACGAAATTCAGGACAAGATACACTAAAGAAACTTCATGAAATTTACTTTTCAAACAGAAAATTATACATTTTCTCTTCATAATCCTTCTTCTCCCCTAGACTCTCTTCAAATTAAATCACCGTCATCGTTGATCGTCGTGGAATTTACTACCTAGAGGCGAGACGAGATGAATTTTCCCAGGATTAAATCCCGTAGCCGAGTAACTTTTCCCAGAGAGAGGCATTTCCTTGTTGCGCGGCGTCGTTACATTGTCAGGAAGAACATTTGCATTGACATAGCAAAGCGCCGCAAATGGACAGACAGCAGAAAGTCGCGAGGCGTTGGCCACCATTTAAAAGTAACTTTACGGTGCAGCGCTGCAAAAAGATCTGGTTCATGTTGTTCGGTAAAAAGCATTGAATGCCGATACCAGCCGGAGTTGGAGGCCCGGAGAAGTGAAATGTGGCATAGCGAACTCGATAACAACGATACAGGAGAGCAAGGGACCACAGGCCAGGACTTTCACGCGTCCTTCGACAGACCATGCTCCTTTGAGTCGCGCACGCTCGCACCACCGCAAAAGTTCTCTCTTATCGTTCCCATATAACGCACGCCACGTTGTTTTTTTCTCCGAGAGAACCAAATGAAAACTTATTACTTATTCCGCTGTTGGTCGTCTCGTTGAATTCGAGAAACGTTATCGTTCCCGTGATTGAATAATTGCGCCTGTAAGTTGGTAATATACAGCTGCGGACAAGTTTCTGAACGTCAACGTTTTCCGTGTTCGATTCAATTTTATATATTTCTTTTGGAGTTACGAAAAGAAAATAATTACGTACAATAACAGAGAATTAAAAAATCTAGAATTCTAAAGCAAATTTATAAAAAATATATTTGCTATCTTATATTTAACTTGTATATGTTTGAACAAAAATATAGAGCGACAAAAGTTTCCGAACGATTTAAACAAAAAGTATTAATATTTTGTAACATCTCCTTTTTTGTCAATAACAGCTTAGCATTTTCTTGACATGTTGTTAATTAATTTACTTAGATATGATTCTGATAAACAATTCAAGTTTCAGTGTATTTTTGCAAACAAATCGTCCGAGTTTGTTCTATAAAGCTCAAGTCTGGTGATTGTGACCTTATACTTAATACCTAATTCTACCACGCTCGTAAATTTGACGGGTATTTGAAAAATCTGCTTTCATGTGTAACTTTTTAAATATGAAAATTATAAATGCATTAAATAATAGCTTGGCTAAAAAGTTCATGCGGTTTTTAGTAAGTTAATACAAAACAATTTTTAATGTAAAGAAATGTATTTATTCAATGATGTATTAGCCAATGATGTGTTGTGTAACGAGGATTATTTTCCAATTGGACATTTTATTTGTTCGTTGTCAATCTCTTGTGGTCGACCAGAAAGTGGTAAATCGTGAAGTGAACAATCCGCGGAACGAAATCGTACAAACTACTTTTGGCACACGCGTTTTTTGATGACATTCTTCCCGTACACCTCACAAATCTTCTTAGATGTTTGCAACGCGTTGTTGCCTGTTTTAAAATATGTAAAACAGCATAATGTGCCGGAAATGCTCCTTTTGGTTTTCTATCTTTCAACTTCCACCAAACTTACTATGTGAACTAGATTAACAAACTCTTTAGATATAATTTAAGGTTAAATGTTTCCTATCAAATGACTATCTGCTTTAAACAAACAAATTGAAGTTAGTTGCATTTTGCAGCGCCTGAATTGAAGAATCGCTTGAAACCGCACGAACTTTCTGGTCAACCCAATAATATACGTTTAAATAGAAAATATACAAAAACATTTTTTTAATTGAGGTATTTATTATTAAAATAATTTTTCTATATAATCCGCCTCGCAATATATTCCTTGCAGATAGATCTTATTCGGAATATACACTTTCCACAAGGAAATGTGTCGTTTGTGTTTTAATTTACATTATTAACATTTTGCTAATTAAAAATACAAATAAACGACTGGATGATTTAGAGAAATTGGTGGAACTATAAAGTAAGAGTGGAACAGAGTTAAAAAATTAGGAGGTGGTGGGAAAAACCCGGAAAGGAAAGAAGGTTGGTGCAAATGATCAAGTTGCTTCAAATTGTTTTATCGTAGAAGAAGAATTTGTGTAGGTTTTAGGAATTAAGGCAGGAAAGGAGTGCTCTACTATTTTTCATAATGATATTGTTCGGTTGATTATGTACCTGAACACAGTAAGCGTATTCGTAGAAATGAAACAATGGGAAAATCTAAAAATCTAATTCTTAATTTGTATATTTATATAACAAATACACCTATCCCCCGATTTTCTCGAGTTCCTCAGAATACTGTGTAAATCGAAATTATGGCTTTTTATATGAAAACCGCGTGAATCGAAAAAAAACAAAATGTGCATAATTTAGTCAATTATTCAATAAAATAATAATAGAATAAATTAAATATTAAATCTAATTAATTAAACCGGTTTCTTTCTTTCTTTTTTTTTTTTGTAACAATAAATCTTTTCCTCGTGGTTTTTCTATCACTGTTTTAACATTGTATACAACAAAAAGGGGAAATTCTCTTTTTCAGTTTCAATGCCAGAGTTAACAACCGAATAATACTAAAAGCTGACTGTACAAATATGTGCGTAGCGTACATTTGTATTTTTAATAGTTTTATTTTTGGACATCCATTATTTTGAAAACCGCATAAATGTGAAATCGTGCAAAAAGAAGTACCGTGTAAATCGGAAAATAGTTGGGGTTTGTATCACTATAAAAAATAAAAAAGTAGTTGCAAGAAGTAAAACTGTAAACAGAAAAATTTTCCCGCACTAAACCATTCAACCAAAATCGAAAGATTTCTATGAATCATTCTCAGCTTTCGATCGCTCGATATCCTCTTTGTCCCGTTCGTTATTGTATCAGGCTATGAAATAACGTCGCGCCGGACAATCACCGTTCTCCTCTCTACGTGTACGTTGTAATCATAAAATATGAGGCGTCGTGGCGCAGAATCCAAAGTGAAAAGTTACTGCTTGTCGTGCTGCTCTGGTGATTTTGAATAGGACTAGAGTTGAACGATTGGATAATTATGTGCTGGATAGTTGAATAATTCGAGATCCTGTTATCATGTGTCATTATTTTGCCAGCAATATTTATAGATCGAACGTTCCATTCACTTCCGTAATTGTAATTAATTCGTTCGTTGCGATCATTCTTGATTACCGGCGACAAAACATCGCCATTTTTGATTATCCTTTTCAACTTGTACGTTGCCAATCTGCTGGGACTTTTTTTATGGATTCGTTAGTTTAATTTGTTTACTTGGCGAAACACAGTTGATAAAAGAACAAGTAAATTTATTGGATATTTTTCGAAAATGTGAGCAAGAGTACTCTTATCAACGAAAATGGAACAGATTTTAAAATTCGTGATGATAGTAATCAACACGTGTGTACCCCAATTGCTTATTTTCAAATGCAATAATCTTGTAACGCACACACACCACTCATACATACTCTGTAAAAGTGAGTTTCTCATTTACCAAGAAAGTATACAGTGGTTGGCAAAAGTTTCCGGTTACGTACGTTTTTCATGAAAATGGTTAGAAAACAGTCTTTAATAATAAAGTTACTACAGTAAATACAACATATACGTATATATTTTTACTTATAAAGTTTTAAGTAATATTTTACACAAAAACAGTCTTTCTTATTTATAATTACAAAGAAAAAATATATTAGCAAAAATTACTGGCCAACGAATTAAGCTATTGTAAACGACAGTATAACAACTATTTTAATATAATCTTTACATAGCACTTATATAAACTTAATATTTGGTATTATAATCGTTAGAGGCGATTACAGCAGCACAGCGTTTGGGCATTGAATCAATCAATTTCTTAATGTACTGCATATCGATTTTTTCCCATTCATCGCGAAGAAATTTCATTAAATCAGCTTTATTTCGGTGTTTTTTATTGCTTACCGTTCGTTATAGTTCATTCCACATGTACTCTATAGAATTCAGGTCAGGCGGTTGTGATGGCCACTGAAGAACGCAAATTGTATGCGTAAACAACCAATTCTTATCAAGACCTGACGAGTGTTTGGGGTCATTATCATGTTGGAATATTCAATTTGTAGACATGACTCTTTCCGCATACGGTAGCATAGTTCTTTCTAAAATGTTTCTGTATTGGATTTTATCCAATGTACCATCGATCTCTATTAATGGACCAACAACACAAACAGAAAACACACAGGTCCCCACACCATCATACTACCGCCACTGTGTTTGACCATTGGTATTTGGTACCGAATATCATTTCTAACTCCTTGTGATCGGCGTACATACATACTTTTTACCATCACTTCCAAATAGCTTAAATTTCGATTCATGAGAAAATAAAACCTTTGGCCAATCTTGGAACGTCCAGTGAAGATGTTCTTTAGTAAAAACAATCGAGCTCTCTTATTTTTCTTACTGATTAATAGTTTTTTAATCCCTATGCGGCCATTAAGTCTAATATCATTTAGTCGTCGTGCTATTGTTCTATTACTCACATTAGCAACATTTTCAAAAGACAATTCACGTGCTATGTCTTTAGCAATCTTACGAACATCACAGACTGATTTCCTTTTAATAATGCGATCAACTCCAATGGAAGTTTTCCGTGGACGACCACTTCTTGGGAGATCGGCTAAACCTTTGCCAGATCTGTATTTTTGTAACAAATCGTTTACAGTCGATTTATCAACGCCTAATGTCGCAGCAATTTCTCTGGACGATTTTCCATTACTTGACATTTGAATAATTACTTCACGTAACTGAATATTCGTGTGTCGTGGCATTTTGACGACTTAACGATACAACAGTTAACGAATAACTAAGACAAACTAACGAAGACAACAAGCAAGCACGCTGGACTCGACATACTTCACAGAAAGAAAGCTTCAGCCTCTAGCCGGAAACTTCTGTCGCGTAATTTAACTCTTGAAATTAGTAAAGACATCGTTACTCCACATGCAAATTTTTAAAAATGATAGTCTTGAAGAACTAATACCTATTCAATATTAGTAAAGTTAGACATTTATTGTTAATGTATGTTTTTATAAAGATACAACTAAATTATGGTTTAGCCGGAAACTTTTGGCAGCCACTGTATATAAGGTGAGATATCTAAAAATGGAACATGAAATATCTACGAAATTGATCTATTATACTGAAAAATATTTCAAAGTTCAACGATGTTAAGGACATAGACAGTGGGTCACAATATTCGCACCTCCTTTGAAATAAAATAACTTTTTTAAAATTGAACCAAAAGATTTTTTTGTTTTTTTATAAGGATTAGTTTACTAGATGTTGTATAAAACATTTTTGAAAAAATTGCAATTGGTTGGAATTACGAAGGAAATAATAAAGGTCACTTTTTACAACCTTTTTATCTGAGCCTGTAATAAATATTTCAGTAATATCGTTTCGATGCAGAAACAAGCGACAACCATTGAAAGCTGTACGAATCGTTAGATTTGCTACAGTTGTAGCCTGAAGGTAATGAAAAACTGTGATTTTTTCATTTTTAACTGTTCGTAGCGCAACGCAATAATCAAAAATATGATACGAAATCAAAATAAGCTAAACGAAGGCAATGTGTGTTTCAAATTACAAAATAACAAAACTTAACAACGTAAACTTAAATACCATTTACAGTATAAAACAAAACACTGAAACGCTTTGCCACTTCCAGAGTCTCCATCTTCTTTACCCTAACGATTGTAATAGCTTCTTCCATATCTTCTTTATTCCAATGCTTCTTTTTATTCTGTTTAATGTATCTTGGAATAGTTCTGGGTATCTTGAAATATATATAAAAAAATAATCTAAATTTTAACTAGTCCATATTTGGAATCAGTTTTGCTGCCCGTATTTAGATCACTTGATCAGAACCGCTTAAAGCGATGGTATTTATTACTACGCGATGATATGCATTATACAACTTATACTAAAAAAGATGCTTACAATGTCCATAGTACTCTTAGTTAATTAGCTCTTAATTTAACAGATTATTACTACAAAGATAAAACCAACTTACCTGAAAATATTTAAAAATCGCGAAATGAAAGAAATGACATGTTTTTGAATACAATACCTACATAAAATAAATGCAGATTGTTATTTTCTCCTTAACACTTCCTTTATTCATAAATCGTAGTTACATATAGTTCTCAATAGCATGAAACATCTAATGTGATTCAAGACTTCAAATAGCCCATACTTAGACCACCTATGTATAATATTTTAATTTTTATAACAAAATTTATTCATATAAAGATTTTGATAATAATAACAGTTTCGTAACGATACGCTTTTTGTCTCAAACGTGCCTTGGCGGAAGGGTGAAAAAATGCACCTTCTAAAAAGTGACTTATTTACTGCAAGTTTTTCATAGATTCGTTATCATTTAAATCGCCGTACATCTTCACGAAAACTCGACATCGGATTTATAAACGGTATTGCTTAGGTTCACTGCTATCTGGTGTAATAAAGTTTTACGAAGACGTGTCGCGAAAGACTAATGGTGGTTGCTGCAATGAAAAATGACCCGAAAGAAAAAGAGAAAGAGAGAAGTGCATATTGTTTTCAGAAATATTGCTCATGAGTTGACTATGCTTGCGACCACGTTAAGAATTCACGTCACTTAACAATTATCAATTTCATACGTTCACCTGCGTACACCTACGCTAACATTAAAGCCGGCTGGCATCGATAGGTACTTACGTGTTCAACTTTGAATACCAACCTGTTATTACTAATATCGTTTACTGTGTTCTCTTTCTTTTTTTTTCTTTTTATAACACAAGCAACACCGAAAGCAATGTATACTCTTTATAATTCGCCGTTATAAACGAATTAATCATGTACCACCTTCTTGTCCTCTTAACACTTGCCAATTTATTATACGGATACTTGAAAAAGCAATTTTTAAGAACATACAGCAGTCGATAAATTAAAAATGAAATACCTAGAAAATGGATGTGTAGTAAACATGTTAAAGTGGTATAAACGTTAAAGAATATTACGCATTTCAGGTTTATAATATTAAAATTTCACAAATATAGTTAATTAAATAATTATGTTAAAATTAATTGAAAGTAAATTAATTAAAGAAATGCGAAAAGAAAATTATAACGCTTAATTAAAAATAGCTATATTAGTTAACAAAAAGTTAATTTCAATTCTAACTTTCATTTTAATTAGGAGACTAAAAATTACTAAATTTAATTAATCTGTAATGCATTAGTTTTACTAAAATAGTAAATGACTGACGTTCAGATGTATAGTAAGCACAAGAAATAATAAGTCAAGGTGTTAATATAATACTAACAATGTGACAAATAAACAAATATTTTTCATTGCAAAATGAAACATACTAAAAACAATACACGATAAAAAAAAATAGAAAAGTGTGAATAAATTGAACACTGGGAATTATTAGAATTATCGTTTAAATAAAGAAATAATTATATATGCCAGTTTATTTTCCATTAATTATTCTAATTCCAAAAGTATTACGTAGTATATTTCAAATATACTAAAAGAAATTCAATCAACTCTCGTTCTTCTTGTGTTAATTAACACAGATCTACGAAAATCAAGCAGTAGAAAATTGTAATAGCCATATTTGCACATTCATGTGTTCATAAATGTTATTTTAATGTATTAAACCTCTCTTAAAATTCATCCCATATTTCCTCTCTTACTTTGTAACATTATTTGAAAATAAAAGAAAGGTGCACGTTTCTAATAATATTCTATGATACAAAAGAAAAAAAAAAAAATAGCCTCAATGTAAAGGAAGAGATCAGCGTTCGTTCAACCTTAAATATCTATAATGAACTAGCAAATCTAATTCAATAATCAAAATTGACATGCAGCAACTGCGTGCTAATTGACATTGCGTGCAGAATCGGACTCGGATTTGCAAAACGTATGCGGCGTGTTAGAACGGTGCATACGAGCCGCCATTTACTGGTGAATAATTGTTAGCCTTAATTAGAAAAAGCGCGTTTCATGATTACAACGTTGAACGCAAATCTCGCCGGCGGATTTAAGTTTTCCAATTAATACGCAGTGAAATTGTGAAAGTCTATCGGATCGTTCGATACACGGGACATAAAATCGTAGTAACAAGAAGAAAGAAAAAAGAAAAGGAAAGATCGTCGCTTTCCTTCTTCGAATAAAGACAGCAAAGATACCTCAACGATTAGGCATATCTCAAAGATCATACATGTCTGCCAATCCTTTATGAAATTATTTCTTGGAAAACTGATCGAATAATTGAAAAATATTAAAAATGACAAACTGTGCAACAAACGCTGTGAAATTTCCAAAATATGTAGTATAAATCCACTTTTAATTAACGCCACTAATATTTTAAGAACATCAAGGTGTTTAACATAATTAACACCTAGTAATAATTTGCTAGAAAGATTTGTCAGCAGGTCAAGCAATTTGAATTTCTAATCGCGAGCGTAGAATGTTTTATATAGCCCGTGCAATTTCTAGCCTGGATAGAGTTTCGTTCCGCTAGACATGTAAATTTAATCACGCCCACCTTTCAAATACATAAGAAATTAAATGTAAAATATCGTAGGGCAAATGAGCGTCCATAAATAAATTTAGTCGGTAATTAGTTTTCTATGATACAAATTTTCCTGAAAATCATTTCCTTTTTCCTCTTAAAAAAAAAGTCTTGTAATTACAGTTTCCCTTAATAGTGAATTATTAGTATACAATCTACTACGTACTCCATTTTTAAATACACACAAATACGCACATGTGCAACAGATAATAATGATAAACGTTACAGCAATAATTTATTTCATTAGAACGTTACACAGTTTCTTTTTTTTTCATATAATCGACAGATAAAATTTCGCTTTAAATTAATTCGACATGGATAAATGTACGAACTGGCACGAAATATTCGGAATTTTACTCCGTTGCCTCTATTATTAAATTCTGAATCACTTGATCGTACGGCAAGAATAACTACAATGGTTCATGTTCCCGTACGTGCGGCCATTAACGTACATTCGGCTCCAGTAATCAGACGCATAATATAAAACATCGTTCCATATAACTACGACAAATTTTCACCGCGATCAAAAGCAATCCCGAATTTCGATAAACCGGTATAATCGCCGGGTAATGTAATCGACCTATAAAAAGAACGAGAGAAAACCTAAAATAATACTCGAGATAAATGTTATCCACGTTGTACGAGTAATTGCACCATGTTCGATTACGACAAATTATTGCATTGGTAAGAAACATTGAAGTACATAAAGGAATATCAGAGCAATAATAAGTCAGAGTAGATTGTGAAAGGCTACCTCTCTATAACAGAAATAATATTCTAAGTTGTATAAATGTAACGTTCTCTCAATTGGCGCAATTAATTTGAAAACTTTTTGAATCGCCGAACAGTCGGAACGACAGACAATTGGAAATTGTGTTTCAAGTGTGATAACGTTATCTATTGAAAGGTTTATTCTAACTAGCGAAATCGCAGAAACGTGGAAGATTTTTCAACGTCATCGGTTCACAGTGCTTTGACGGACATTATACAAGAAGAATATCAAAGAAAATGCAAGTGTCCTTATTGTTTAACGAAAATATGAAATAACATCGGGAAAGCTGGTTATCTGTAATCGGCTATATGTCAATTATAAAAGGAGATTCGTAAGTGAACATGAAAAAAAAAGAAAACGAAAAAAGTAAAAAGAGAGAAGAAAAACAAACAGACTTTACGCGTCTAACTAATAACAGTGTCTAACTAATATCATTGTTAACGAGTGTCTTGACAAACTCTCGATCCAGAGACAAAGAGCTTCTCTGATTTGTGTATCTTGCCTAATTATAGCTGATGAATGCACGTTAATACGTGATTTTATTTAACCCTCTTTGAAACTAACCTCCCACCAGTATTCTCACTTCCCAGTGTGCCTCTTACTATCTCGTTTGTACAACTAACCCGAGTGAAGAATCTCATCGGCATGAGAAACTTAACGCGCGCGCGAGGAAATCGGTGATGATGAAGAAGAGAATAAAAGAAAGTGTCTGTAACGATGCAACAACACGTCGGGTCAAATCGTGGAAACTAAACATCGGTAGAAAAAGAGAAGAAACGAGGAAAAAGAAAAAGCTCAAAACTTTATTTATTCGTAATCGAGCTGAGACTGACTCCAAAACGATAACGCACGATAAGTGGCCGAAAAAATACGCGCGATATCGGGCGTATTTATTCGAACGATAGTAAATCCTGACTTCGCACCCGTCGTGAGATTATTGTTCGAGACGATTTTGTTTTTTAAACAGTAAATGAATCTTTTCTGGTGTAACGGCGTGATAAACTGAAGCGGTTCGGAATTTATCGAACGACATTTAACGAATAATAATTACGATTACGTTTCAGTTGCAACACTAATCGGAGATGATTAGGAATTGTAGTAGCTGTTACGGCGAAATTATTTTATCGTTTACTGAATTAAGTACAAAAATCAAAGAAATGTTTGAGAAAACGAAAGAGATTCTTCTTTTAGTTAATTGGTTTTTTATCTAAGATTTTAGTTAATTGATAATATGAAAAAATATCCAAATTATAGTGCTTTTCATAATACATGGTAGGTGAAATAATTTTCTACTGAAATTCTACTTTCTCTGCTATATTAATATGAATTTGCATAAAAATCCGCAGTCTAATCATAACAATACGTAGATATTACATTATTATTAGCAGCGATCTAGCGCTAGGTTCAATGGACATTACAGTTAAGTTTAACGCACCATGACACGTTTCCGTTTAAATTTGTACAGTTAAAAACCTGAATAACAGAATTTCAAACAAACCAGATACAAGTTTCAACTACTGACTTAACTAGATCATCAAAAATATTTTTGATGTTTCTAATCTATTAATATATAAAAATTATTTTTCTTCTTTCCTTATATTTCATATTTGACAGTGTGGTAGACAAACAAACTTGTAAGACTTAATTAAATCCTCAATTATATCTCATAGTAATCACTAAATTCCGCTTAATTGATTAACAATGTCTTTTGTTTTTAAATATTTCCAATGTTTTTAACCTATCCAAACCCAAAAATTATGCGTCTTCCTTATATTTCATATTTGACAGAATGATAAACAAACTGAAAGTTACTAATGAATTGAACTACTATTACAGGAATAACAACACTGCAAACTGTATCCCGTATACCTTAAAACCTCAACTGCATTATTTACAAGTAGCACAAGACGTTCAAGTGAAATTGTCATCAAACAAACACTATAAAACTTAAATAAAACTAAAATTCGCTCACTCAAAAAATGATCGCTTCCAAACGAATTCATCATTCTTCCAAAAAACACTGAAAGGTTCATACAGCATTCAAATCGACATAGAAAATGCGAGCTTCGTTACAGTATCCTTTTCTCTACGCATCCTTGAGACCAATCGCCGCTAAGAGCGACAGAAACTGAGGCACTAACCCAAGCCTTTACCGTTCCAATGAACTATATAAACCTTCCACCTTAATACCTACGTCTCGAACGTAATCCTTACTTTCCCCGGCGCATAAATCGTTCTGAACAGCCGGGAATCAACCCTAACCTACTTCGGAGTCAGGTATTCGCGTTAGAATCGTAAAGTAGGAGGAGTGGGGGTACCGTGAAACCGTAGCCGCCGATTCGCGTCACAACAAAAGCGAGAATGCCCACTGAGATTGTTTCGATACACGAGATCTCGTTGATGACGCGTTGAATATCCATAGTCGAGTTGATTTTCGGCCAGGAGTCGGTTCAAGGTGATAAAGGTGCCTCCTGTCAGGTATGTTATTCTGTTTAGTTTCGGCCAAGCCCAGTGTGTCGGTGCGGGCAGCAGGTGGAAACGCTTCTGAAGTGGAGCCGACGAAGGTAGAAGTGGCGGAGCGCATCGAAGAACTGGTTTGGAGCGGGAGCTCGTACCACGGCATGGCGTGGCAGCTTCGGTGAGTGGTGGGGAGCGATCCGTTTCGCAGCGTATGGTGGGGGTAAGCTTGGCAGCGACAAGTGATGGTTTACAGTTATAGTCAGTCCGGATCGGGCGTTCGGTCAGCCTAGACTACTTGTACGAAGTGCAGCTTCAAAAAACCCGATCCCGATTTGTCGAGCCGGTGTTATTAAAGCGAACATCGTTGGCCTCTTCCACGCGCGGTTTATAGGCCGTGAATCGAAACTAGAGAGTAGTTCGAGAGTGAAGTGCCCTCGACCGTCTTGTCTACCCTGTCGACTGGTTTTCTGTTCTACGGTCCAAATCGTTCGTTCGTTCCATCGTTCGAAAAAGGGATCAATTTCGTTTCTTTCACGGCCTTCAGAGATCATCTCGTGCCCCCTCCCCCTCCCCTTTTTTAATGATCGTGCAACATTCTTTTGCTTCGTGAACGAACATTACACACTGGGCCATCATCCTCCGGTACACCTCCACCTGGAACTTGACGAAATCAAATCGGGCACAATTAACGGTATATACTATACTGGTGTGGAAAGCAGACGAAGCAAGATCCGCGCGGACGAAACGACAGCACTCACGGGAATATTGTGTACGTCATCGTCGACGCTCGTGGATTCATTGTGCACGATTAATTGGAATACGGACGCGCGTATATGTCGAGCGCTCGTACTTTTCTTGTGACATTTTTTCACTTTTTCCTCGTTTTTTTTTTTCTAACGAAATCATTTCTTTCGACGTACCTCGATCTTGCACACGTTCTTACAGGCCTGGCCTATATAACGGTCATGAGAGTTTACACGAAGAATCGGTTACTCGTTCTTTTTTCAAGTAGATGATAGGAGGAGTTGTAGGCTTCTTGTAGTTCACGGATCAACGAGTTATTCTTTCGTTCGCCTTTATCGGACAGATTCGTCTCACGGTGTTCCAGATCGATAACCAATCGGTGTGTAAACGGAAGTTTCTCAATCGTACACGACAAATGAGACAAAACGACGGTTCACTCCGATCCGGGATTCGTTAAGCGATTTGTTTTGACTTTCGAATCGCGACGGCTGCCGCGAGAAAAGCGGCGGCTACTCGGCCGTGCGTAAGAACACACGCGTACGAATACGGTCAACTTGTACGCGGATATGACCTCGTAACACACACGACCGAGGACTTACGAGACGATCGTGATGGAAATTGAGAAATGGAAACGCGCCAGAGATAATCCAGCCGCGTTCGCGTCGGTGCGTTTCCGTCTCGCGTGCTGGATTTTTTCATTTCTTTTCATCGACGAGCCTCGCTTCCTACGCGCTACAACACGCTGCACACGCGGCTTTAAACGTTGATACCTTCGCTGACTCAACTTGTTCCGCGTATGTGCGCGCGCGCGTGTCGCGAGAAACCAGGAATTCCCAAATATCAAACGCCGTAACATTACCATTAATCGTGTTGTTGAAACAGCTCCTTAGAAAACATTCGTGTGCTCGTGCGAACCAGTTTCGTTCGCGGAATGACGTGAAATTTCCGCGCAACACGTGACATGTGGAAACGTTCCGTCTAGAAATTCACGTTGAATCTTACTGTTCAAAGCGATACCTTGTTATACAGTTTTGAGAATTAAGTTAATAAGATTTGAATATCTTTGATAATTCGAATGTCGGTAGAGAAGTTTGTAGAAAAGATATTCAGATTGCGAACGCGATATAGGAAAGGTAGATCTTACAGTTTCATACGCTTAAGGGAAATAGGAAGTGTAACGAGTGCACCAGTGAGAAGGAAAATTCTTTCTTTATGGAAAGTTTTCACGTTCCTTACTGATATTTTTATCAATCAACCGGGAACAGGGTGGATTCTTCTTTAATTCGCGCGAATGCTACAAGAACGTGTCTTCATAAACGCGAGTTCCATTTGTGAATCATCTTCTAAATATAAGTGAAAAAAAGGATTGTATGAATATGTATACGAATGCAGGAACGTTGTTGGGAGCGGATTTTCGGTATCTGAACATTATATTCAGGATATAACGAGGTGAATTCGACGCCTCAGACGATCGTTTAAATTATTTCCAAATCGCGGATTCATGAAACTGCCGCGCGTTCGAAACGATTGCGTAATAATATCAACTAAAAATACCGGAACGTTTAGTTGTACAATAATTTCTCGCGGATACTACACGATCAAGTGAAGGAAAGAAAAAAAACAGCGAAAGAAAGAAGTAATTCTCTTCTTCTTCCATTCATGAAAATTAAATCAACAATAACAAGGCGTAAAAGTTACACGAAAATCAATTCATTCGCTCAAACTTGATTCACCTTCGACTTTATACTTACACGTTCTCAGGTAAAACGAGAATCCAGAGATTAAAAAAAGAAAAAAGAAAGAAACATGCCACCGAGATATGTGTTCGATCATCGAAAATATTCTCCGATCCGTTTGTTTTCCAGTATTCGAGGCAGGAACCTAAGAAGCACGACGCGCGGGTAAATTTCGTGGCGTCTCTTTTCATATAAAAATATCTTCTCTCAGGACAATCGGCTGCTGAAAAACTTTTTTGACGAAGAAAGAGATTCTCATTTGCTCGTGTAAAAAAAAAGAAGAAGAAGGAAAAAGATAGAAAATACGTGCATTCTTGAACATACATGAGAACGGTAGAAATTCGCGACGATGACGGCGGTCAAAACACATGCAACAGGTCCCTCCCTCTGGTTTCTAAACTAATCGAAAAGAAAATCGTTAATATTCTGTTGTTTCGTTTGCGTTCAAGATAATGCTGTCGGGAAGGCTTCGTTTTTCCATTGTACGCGATAGTACGCGACTTTCTCCCCATCAACCACGAATAATTTCCACGTGTTACGCAGATAGAGTGCCTTCCTCTGCTGGTAATCGAAAGTAATTCCATCGGGCGCCTGAGATCTAGCTGGGAATTCCAGAAAGAAGTACGAGTTATTGATCAACTCTGGCCGAGAGCGACAGACAGACAGACAGAAGAAGTAGAAGAAGAAAAAGAAGAAGAAGAAGAGAGGAGAGGAGAAGATTATTGGACGGAGATAATCTAAGTGAGGGGATAATAAACTTGTGTCAGTCGAACTAAGAAGGAAAAGTGTCGTGTTGTTAAACTAACGTCGTCGTATGGACGAATAGAGGATTATAGGCAAGAATTTTACGTAAAAGAAAGAAAGAAAGAAAGAAAGAAAGAAAGAAAGAAAAGAAAAAAAGAAATAAATATCTATATACACATAAATAGTGCGAAATTAGAAACAGTGTCGATTGTTCGCGTTCACGAAGTAACCGGAATAAAGAGGAATAAGACAAATAATTTAATACCTAATAAAAGAAGAATTAATTTTCTAATCGTTCAAGCGAAAACCTCCATTTGCCTACGGATATTCCTGTGATCCTCGTTTAAACGTGCCCTGCCTTTTCTTCCAATGGATACGCGTCGAAGATAATCGCGCGTACCTCAACCAGGACCGCCGACATCCAAGGTAAATATAGCACCTGTTTCTCGCCTGCCACTTTCGTTCTGTTTCACCTTTAATGCCCACGCGTTTCTTCTGATCGTGCAGAAATACCGTACATGCGTGCGTGCATTCACCTACGTTTGCATAGCAATGCGCATTTTTACATTGGGGCCGGCCCGAGCGCCACGAGTACGCTTCGTCTTCTTCACATACTGAACAGAGACAAGAGACTAAGGGGAAAGGAAACGAAAGAGAAAGAGAGAGAAACAACTGCCCGAGCATGCGTCAGGTTTTCTTTCTGCTCGCGTACACGGGCAAAATGTAAATGACGAATGAAATCGTGATACGACACTATTCGACGACGACGACGACGACAGAAACGTGAAGGGCACGTAACAAGTTTGCGTTCTTTCAGTAGCGTAGTCGATCGGTTTCACTTTCGACAAATCGCGAGTAGTGCCTTTTATTCGCGACCATCCCTTTCCCTGCCTCTCTCTGTCTATTCTTCCTTAGATCGTTGATTCGTCAGGGTGTTACAATGAAATTATACACGGAACACCTATCAAATTCATAAAAATTGTGTATTTGTGCTACAATAACATAATTATATCTCAACCCTTATCAAATGTATGTCACCTCCCACGTGACATTACACTTTTTTCCATAGGAAACATTTGTCACCAGTTACATGACATACGAAACTTGACCGAACCGGACGTTTCTCGCGTGGAAAATTAAAAAAAAAAATATCATAAATTGACAAAATATAAATAAATAGAAAACCTCAAATTGCAATCGAAAACATTAAAATATATAATTTTGCGCAATAAAGTATCCTTTCGTTTCAAAAATGAGACACTTTTCGTATAAGCGTCGACGATAAAATGACGACCTAGCAGCAACTCAGATCTGAAAATCTGACACCCGATAAAAGTTAACACATTACTTACCGGATGTGAATTAACCGGATATATACAAGGGTTAATTGAAAAGTACGCGATTTTAACATGGAAACGTACCATTTTGAGTTTTAAATCGATTTTATCTTTCAACATAATCCAAGAGAAATTCATTTTTTGAAGATCTTCGAAATAGCTGTTTTGCTACAGTTATAACTTCATCTCATAAAAATCTAACCATCGAGAAACCTTTTCAATTTTGGGGATATATGGAAATCTAAAAGAGCTAAATCAGAAAATAGATAGAATGAGAAAGGAGATCAAACTTTAAATCAACGATTTTTTTAGATTTCTGCCATTTTATCCATTTCAAGACAGGCAGCCAGACAAGCATTTTTTAAATTAATTTTCCCGACAGACTACGACAAATCAATATCAAATTTAAAGATTGTACATAAAACAATTGCAATTTCAAAATGTATAAATAAAACAAACATTATGACCGTCTGGTAGATGAGGCCGGGGACTTTTCAAGTGACCCTTGTACAACAGACCGGTTAATTCAAGCTTAAATTCTTCGGCAATATGGAGGGTTTTGACTATCATGTAGAGATGTGTGAAATAAAATAAAAACTTAACCCTCTGCATTCCAATGGCGCCGCTAGAGAGACATTTATAACACAAACTACAACTTCATTCAAGTTTTTCTGCATATTGAAATATAACAAATGAACAAAATAAATAAAAATAAATATATTCATAAATACGTGCAATTTTTCATTTTCAAAATGAAACTTTGGTTTTCATTAACACACTACGGTCCGAGTTGTTTATGCGAAAGCTTTTGCATGTAGCCAGCATATTCTAAGGTTTCCGACTCTGTTGCATCACTATACGAAAACTGATATAACTTTTAAAATATCAAATAGTTTTTTAGGAAATTTGAAGTGAAGGCTTTTTATATAGTAATTATTTTACAATTAAATTATAATTTATGTTGCTTCGTTCAAAATAGATTTTATTAAGATTCAATTATATAAATAAATTTTATGGTTGGATCTTCTTATTTTAAAGAAAATACATATTAAATGGTACCATACGCATTTAAAAAATGCATCCTAACGATATTTATTTAAGCAGTCATACTTCTTTTTAATGTGCTCATTTGCTTTTTTATTATTTTATTATGTTCTGTTTACTAGGAATTTTCGATGTAATTACTTACGATGTAATGTCTGTACTTTTTTTTATGTCACATTACATATATACGATAGTATCACATACGAATAAGTCGCCAGAATTTAATGCACAGTGTGTTAAACCCTATTTTTATGCCTCTGGCATTTCACGAGCAATCAAGAAAAAATATATTTTTATGTCTCCGGACAGTAATGTGTTAATTAACCAAAATCATAATAGCAGCACGTTTTTTTCACAATAACTCCTTTCTAAAATTCACGGTTGTAAACGCCTAGCACTGCTGAACGTAAACTAAAATCTTCGGAACATCTACATCACTCTGCTCGCATGTTTGCCAATCTTTGGTGGCTGATATCCATCGAAATGTACAGAAATGATAGACTCTCGCTAGAAATGAACATATTAAATGAATTGCACCTTGAAAACGGAACGGCAGGTGACAAAGTCACCTAAAATTTGATACATTTGTATCACTTCCATGTGTACGTTTTTGATAATTTATAAATATAGTATACAAGGCAAGTCTCGTAACAATACGGCTTCAAATATCTCATAAATAATTTGCTGTACAAACAAATGTTTCAGACAAAAGTTGCGAGGTTTTTAATACCCTAATCGATTTCTTATTTCTTTGTCTTTTTATCGAGGTACGAAGGTCTTATAATTACCGAGATATAAGGTCCTATAAATAATATAATTACTCAGATACTCTCAAAATGAGTTTCCCTTCAAACGATACGCAAAGTTGACCATAGTTGACAATAGTCAGTGCTGCGCATAATTAGATTATGAACGAACGAAAAACTTTCTCAAGTATTTCTGCGATTATTGCGGCACATACACGTTGACCAAAGTGGATGTTCTAACACCAAATGATCAATTTGAGAATATCTCAGTAAGTATTAATTGTAGATTTTATTTCATGTAACACTTTTTCACGTAGAATTCGATGTCTTATCCAAATTCGAGGAAAAATGTTAGACATTCTAAGACCTAAAAAACTGAAGGTGAACTTCAAATTTCTGCAAAAGGACAAACAACAAATCGATTAGGATACTGAGCAACTTTCGTTTGAAACATTTTTTCGTACACCAAATCATTTACGCGATATTTGAAATCGTCGTGTTACGAAACTCGCCCAGTGTAATACTTATTTTAGGAAAACAAAATAAATCCGTAAAAAGCAACTAAATATCCAAAAATATTTATGAAAATCCCACAAATACATAAGTGTCCAGATACTTATGGAGAGTAAAACCAAAATTATTATATCTGCGCTGTAGATTACACGTCCCCTATCTATCCGTTCAGTTTCGAACGTTATCTTTGCCTGTTAATTACTATCCGCCATTGTTCAATCATTCATTAAAATCGTCTCGTAAAAAAGAGAATACATGTACACACGAGAACACGTCCCCGGTTTTGCTCTCGGCATGATTATTCTTTCTAAAATTAAGCGCAGCGCCATCAAACGCGAAACAGTCAGCTGAACGACCGAAAACGTTACATGTATATACGATACTTTCGTTTCATCGCGAACGAAACGATATTTACAGGAGCGCTGGACGTTTTCCGGTTTATATGACATTTCGAAAAATCATTCGCGTCGCCTCGCTCTGACTGCGATTCTGCTCGACTTTCTCTTCCCGGCTCACGGATTCGATGGTAGAGAGAATTCTTAGGACGTGTGCGCGCGCGCGCGCGTGTGTGTGTGTGTGTGTGTGTGTGTACGTTAGAAAAATGGGAGCACGTGAAATTGTAAAAACGTGTATATTTATATAAAAATACTTTTTTTATTTCTTTTTTACGTTTTTTTATTTCTTTTATTTATAAAGTGACATATAGCAAAGTTTCTGTATATTTTTCCGAAAGCTGAAGGTCAAATTGTACGGTACTACTTGTTACAGCAAAGAGAATATCTTAACGAACTCAGGTAGATATGGAAATAAATCGGCAATCGAAAAACAGAGTGGTGGAAGTAAATTTTGGAAAACAGAATGTTTTTCACAAAAATTCTTTACCTATTATCGCGGTAATAGAAGACAGGAATACAAGACTTTGAATTTCACTTTTTCTTATATATTTTTTACCGATTTAAGAAATATTCACGATAATACAAAATGGCACAATTTCTTTGAGAAAGTGTTTTCACTCTCCAGGATCGTTTCATTGGCGAAATAATAAAATGGTGTCACGATGACCGTTGCTTCATCTTTATACTCTGGAAATTTTCAAATTCTGTCCGATTATTTAATTTACTGAACTACTTTTGCTACTTTCTTTCAATATCAAATATTATCGAGAATAAAATATTTAACTATAGATGATAAAATTATTGCTGTAATTATAAATTGTGTCATATTGGAAACAAAAAATTCACGAACAATTTGTTCTTTGTTTTCCAGTGTGTTAGGTTTTCCTTTCCTTTTTTTTATTATTAATATTATATAATTATTTTCCAATCTGCACGTTTATGGGATTTAGGTATAATTTACTTTTTAAAGTAAAGTTTAATATTAAAAATTGAAAAATGATAATTTACTTTTTATAATTTACTTTCACTTTTTACGAAAGGCGCAAATAGCGATAGAAAAAATGTTATATTAAGACACTTTTCTAACATCGATTTCCAGCTGTATTCACACTGATACCTCCTTTAAATTTCGCTATCGTTTTATATTGCTATCGCTTTCTGTATATACATAATTCTTCCTCATTATAATGTAACTGTTAAAAGAAACTACTGAATCATATTTCATTTTTATCCGTTAGTAAATGTATTAATAATATCGTTGAAATTAAAAAAAAAGAAAAACAAAAAACTTTTAACGATATTTAATAGCATCAACAGTTCTAAATACAGTTCTTCTATGAAAGTATTTTGACATTCACCATTCATGTGTCAATGAACTCGAGGTTACCAGCTAGTCCATTTATAGTTCCCATAATTTTCCATATTCGATTCGATTTCTACCCACTGCATGCTATATCTACCGTAATACGTTAAACTACGATTAAATCGAAAACAATTGTTGCTAATGATCGTATCGAAACGTCATGTTTATATAATAATTGTATTAACATATAATTCAAATAACAGAATTTACGGTACTCATTCGGAGCTTTGCATTTATACATTACGATGCACTTTAACTACAAATATTCATTAGGAAAGATTAGGAAACACATGCCCAACGAAATTGTATAATGAAAGTAATAGAATGTATTGAACATTGTTTCTAGTATTATTCAGTATTATCACGAGAACAAGTAAAAAGGTGAAAGGAAAGTTTCTTGTCTAATAGCATGTATTATCTTTTGTTTTTTTTTTGTACAATTATTATCGTTATCGCAAAAAACTTAGCTATCTCTATAATTGAAATTTAAGAGGTGCCTAGGTAGCGCATAAGAAAGTGTAGTAGGTCAAATAGGCTTTCGAAGTATAATACCGCGGTGTTTGTGTGTACTATCGATACGAGAGAACACCGGCAACCCATTAAAACGAACACAGGAAACAACTTTTGACTCATATTAGTCCCCGAAGATTTGCATGTAAAGCCCACCCTAACAATCCGGTTATTCGAAGTATAAATACGTTGACAGTATGTATTCGTATATGAAATGAAACCTTAATGTTTTAATCGGGAGTCGATGATCATCGTACATTAATATTCGCTCAATTACGTATCATTTTCTTTTCTCCTTGTTTTTTTCTTCTTTTCTTTTTCTAAAGGAAAGAAAAATGAGTTGTCAAATATTCAAAGAAATATAACGAAACGTAGCTACTATATCTTCTTATGAGAAAAATTAAGAAATACGTCATTCATAAGCTGCACGCGACGTACTTATCTTCAATTTTTCAATCTTTCAGTACCAATGTGAAACACACTTGCTCAAACAACATGCTCATTCTCATAATCAAATAAATGTTTTTATCAATCTGTACACCGTCGTAGGTATTTCGTCAACTCTATTGAAAATATATCTGTATTATCAGATGTGTACATGTATATACACGAGCGCTTATAGGAATGCATTTACTATAAAATTCTACGATATTAAATGCCTATTCAGCTGAAATAACGAGCTGGATTCGATAGGTTACGAATTTTTATTTTTCGTTCCTCTTTTTTTTCTTTTTGTAATGCTGGATTTAGGCTAAAGTATTCAACTATGAGTCAGACTCGATAGGTTTGCGAATTTTATGTGCTTCTCCCGTTGTGCAGCCTGATAGCAATTTTACATGGAATTTTCTGTAATATATATTTATCAAAAAAGAAATTTCTAGAATTAATAGATATTGTCTATATTAAACATAAAACAAATGTCGGACAAATGGATTAAAGAGTGAATAATCTTACTCCACATTTATTTTATCTATTTTCTTCATGATAAACAGTTTGAACCAATAGAAAATCAGCGAAGAGCAATCCACGTCTTGAATGCATCATAAAACTAAATTTAAAATCTATGATATAATTGCAAAACAAAAAATTATCCTCGAATATTTGTAATAAAAATTGATAAAGATTGATAAAAATTGATATGAGCAACTCAGAAACCGAACAGTGGCTGACACCACTTTTTCCAGTTTCTCCAATTTTAATACCAAAACACGTAATTCCTATTTAACTTTCATAAATAAAATAAATTTGGTAAACTTTATTTAATTAAATTACCCACTTTGGCTTATTAGAGACTAGTAACACACGCTGTGTATTTAGCGGCGACCTCTTTTAGTTTTCGAGATATATACGATTTTGAAATATTATAAAAATAATACTAAAAAAAAAAAAGGAATTTTGTTTCTACGACTTTAACCTTGACATATATTAATTTTCAAGATTTTTGCTGCAAAGTAAACGCGTTAGCCCCTCTCTAAAGAAATTCTAACCTAACCCAAACCCAAAGCCAATTACCATTTAAAATAAAGATCGTTTTATTTTAATATCAGAATTTCGAAATAAGTACAGCTACAAATCTCAGAAATTAAAGGAAACAGCCGCAAAATTCAAAACATGTGTCATTTAAAAATGTACTCTATACATATGCAACACTCAAAATAATAGTAGTGTAACTCCCGTTATTAATTATTCAAGAAAAACAAGCTTCTATGAAATGTTCTTGGATCAATTAAATACGAGTAATGTAATATTATTAATATTTATTTTGCTACAAAAAATACAATTGTTTTACAAAGTTTGACAATAGAAATGTGATTCTATTGATAAATTTTACTAATAGTAATAATAAAAGTGAATGCTAATGGAGATCTTTCACTGATTACACTGAAATTAAATTAACATTTGTGTTAGCGTGATGTATTGAACAGTTATACAAGCATTCAGAATTATTTTGTTTTTACTTATTATCAAAAATTCTTGAAAAATAGTGAAAACTCTCATAGCATACATTTTATATAAATAATCACTTAATCTACAGAGTCTACGTACTTTAATACGTACTTCAATTTCCTACATTTGAATTTTGCATGTTACAAAAATTGCGATCTTTAAAATTTGGAATGCATATGAATACTCGACAAACTTGAAAAATAACCTCAACTATCTAGAATAAATTACCACTGTTCCATAAATACTTACCACACATGCCGTCACTGCGCTTAATTACTTTCAGACTCACTTATAACGTAATCTAAGTTATAGATTCGCTAAAATCAGATTCTATGCTATTGATACAGCAGGATATTATTTAAAAAACAAAAACTTATAAAAGATTTCTAAACTAAAGAAATAGTACCTTAACGATTCCTTTTTCAAAAAATATGAGATGCCCGCCATGTCCAGGAGGAAACTAGTTATTTTAACTCGCATCAAAATAGGACAATCCAAAATCTCCCACACTTATCTATTAACGAAGGAACTCGCTCCATTATGTGAAGAGTGTAACACACCGATCACAACAGATTATCTAATACTGATCTGTCCAAAGTATAACTTTTATCGTAACAAATACAAATTGGAACCTTCCTTTAAAGAAAATCTCAACTATAGCAAAATACCTAACCTACATTGCTTCATTAAAGAAACAAAATTAATAGATGAAATATGACAAAACCAGAATATTTGTTCAACGTCGTTAATAACCTTGTAGTACATACGATGGAAAAATTATAATAAATAAAAAAAGAAGCTATAGCGGTGAAATATGTTTGGACATAATTCACTTTCTCTTTTCTAAGTCTAAGATACTTCACTATTATAACGAAAAAATATTGGCAAATATTCAGTATAAAAGTGTATCACCTCCTTTAACACAGTAAAAGTAGTACACACAGAGATACTAAATTTGTTGTACCGATATTTTAAGATTGCCTTGAACATGTACACTGCTGCTTGTAAAAGTATGGACACCGTTATAGTCTTTCTTGATAAATAATTATTCGTGATTTGTATAAAATATGTTTACATCACCATCTCTTTACCCATTTACCAAATAATAAGTGATTAATATTTTATTCGGTTCTTTCTTCGCTGTGCATTTACTTGGCATTTTTTTTTTTTTGCAAGAAGAAATATCATGTCTGAATATTATTTAATTATTTATGCATAATTCGTTTACATTATATTTATATAATGATAAACTGATCAAAAGACTATCATTTTGTGTTAAGCATTTTCTGTGTTTCTCCTTCTTTTAATTTTCTTTTACCTTTTTTTCGACTTTGCAAGTGTCCATGCATTCATGAGCGGTAGTGCATGTGGTATGGTTTTATTTTAAATAAAACTGAAGATCAAAAACAGAAGAAAAAGTCATTCGTGCTGTTCTATCAATTTTGCCACATTTTTACCCGTAATAGCTGCAGGTAAATTAGTCTTGAAAGATTAATTATTTCGTTCGAAGCGGAACTGACCTTCGCTTGGAATTGTCAAATCCTCGTTGCAATACGTAAACGTGATTACGAACTAATGAATTTCGCGTGGAACAGAAAAACAAAACGAAAAGAAAAACAGAACACGCACTTAATGCATTTCTTCATTCTGTGTCTGCTGCATGCACATTAATATTATGACAATTAACTGTGACGTTGGTTTAGCAATATATAGATTACAGCGGGACCTGCGGCTGGCTTTAGAATACTTTCGAGTCTCGAGTGTCATAATAATAACGAGCGTCTGGCTCATAGTCAGGAAACCGCACAGCCTGATAACATCTTTCTCGTTCTGCTTCCTCAAAAAGCATTTGTCGAATCGCAAAACCAAGAAGAATGAGGCGTACATAAATTCGACTGAAAGTTAAAATTCACACCACGATCACAAGCGAAGTCGTCCGCTTTCACGAACGATTGCTTGGCAGCGAATAAAATTGTCTTGGTGATTCGTGAAACTTTTACGTCACAAAAAACAAGCATAAATGGGATCTTTAGACGCGTCAAACATTCACCATATTACTGTGAGAATGTGCACGTGTGTTTATGTTTGTGCGTGTTTCAAGAGGAGGAAATTTCTAAATCGGAATTCAACTTGTACACGGTATTATGATCAGATGAATAAATTAAATATTTTATGTTTTTGGTGGAATTATGACTTCAATAATAGTAAAATGTACTCTGTTTTATTCTTAATACATAGATAAACAATTTAACTATATTGTAAGGGGTTAACCAGCTGAAACAATATTCAAGTTTCATCCTTACAACTTATCGAATGGGAATCCAAAAGAAAACCTACAAGAATTATTAAAGCGTCCAATTGAATTAGAAGTGATAATTAATGTTGTATCGGCATGGCATTCTGATGCAAAAATAAAAGAACAATAGAAAAAATGGAGACACAAAGTGTGGAGTGACGAAATATTAGTATATATAGTTTAAAAAACTTCTTAATAATTTATAGAAGTATGAAAATATCTGCTATGTTTTATTAAAAATATAATAATATTTTTTATGATAAAAAGAGGTTTCATTTTAAGTGTACTTTCAATTGTATTCTCATTTCAACTTTAAATAAGTGAGACATAATTTCCAAGTAATTTTAATAATTTTATCACCCATTGTAACATAAATGGCTTACGATATTAGCACTTTGCCGATCGCTTTATTACAAAACAAAAATGAATATACTTGATATATTTGTGAATTTTACCATACAAATTTTACCATGAAATTTATGCATAAATTTAACTATTTCGAACGTTAGCGCACATTGAAAAACTGCTGTTGTGTAACATATTTTTACTTTACTTCACATTTTAGATAATTATTATTTTATTTTTTCACATTATTTGCACGTTGTATGATACTTTTCACAAACTTGATACTTTAATATACAGTATTTGTTAAATTAATTTTGAATTTTTCAGCACGATAAGTTGAAATTTTGTCAGAGGAAGGTGTTACCCATCCTTTCCCTCTCTCACTTTCTCTTCTGATTCAGAAATCTAAATGATAAAATAGTTCGAAATAATCAACAACCAATAAACTGTGTATAAGTTGTATAATTATAAAAATGTTCAGAAACGCGTTCAGAAGTAGGACACATATGTCCTACGTGAGTACTCGAAGAAAAATTGATCTTATTCGTTACAGACGCGATCAATCAGATAAATAAGAAATTCTTTAAAAAAAAAAGAAAAAATATCAAATTTGATCACGAACAGCTTAATACACATATGACCTATTTCTACGTTAGTTTGAAAGAATTTCATCAACGTTTTAGCAAACATGCTTTGACTTGCTGTTTCTCTACAACGGAAGAAACCTTAGAGTGCTAAGGGTTAATCGATCTTACGTATGTATTTTCACAAGAGAGTTGCATAGCAATTGGATGTTTGGTCAAATTGATAAAACTTTTCCGTAACTTTATAACTGAGAATTTGCTAATCAAGATCAAATTATGCTTGTTAATTGAAAATCAATTACTGGTAATGAAACATCGGAATATTAATAATGTCGAACAGTTGAACGGTCATTATTCCTCATATAATTGATAGAACATCTGAAAATTTGTGAAATTGTTCGTTATAAAACGATTTACGTGTGTAACAAAATATATTTGCAGATGAAAGAAAAATAAAACTTGTTTAAGAATAAATATATTAATTGGTTTCACTTAGTATTAATAAATTATTCCATTGTTCAAAAAAGAAAAGAAAAATAAGGAAAAACTGAACTGCTAAACATCCGTATTGCAGTAAACAGTCCAATGTGCTGATATTTCTGAAGATAACAAGTAATTCTAGAAGCAAACGGATATGACATTTTTCGATTCGCTGTTCCGTGTACACATAATGGTTAACTTGTTGAGTGTGTCGTATTTTTATCAGCGTGGCGTTATATCTTTAGCGATACTAATCAAAGCTGGAAATAATTCGTTTGATGAAACAAATGCTTATAAGAAGAAAAGAATACTGCAAAATTTAAAAAAAAAAGTATCAATAAAAACATTTGTTCGTTTTATTAAATTGGACGTTAGATTTTCTCTGAACAATTTTCTCTAATACGATTAGATAATTTTCTTATATTGAATAATTCGACGAAAAATAGTTGTTTATTTTATTAAATCGAACGTTATTTTTTCTTTAAACAATTTCCTCCATTTGATAGAATAACTTTCACGTACGTTAAAATTTCGAAGAAAAAAAAATACAATTCTTACATTTATCACAAAGCTGTTTAGATAATAAATGAAAAAAAACTTTTGAATTACCTAAAAAAAATATTCCTTCAATCGCTCAAAAACTTGGCTTTAGATAACGTCGTAATATTAGTCATCGATACATTTAATTTTCGAAGGGAATAAAGATTCAATATTTAGAGAAGAGGCACGAATAACATTCCGAAAGAATGAATTCACAGTCCGGATGTCTGAGGTGAGGAAAAACCGCTATTATTTCCTGCCAGCGTACAAATATTTTTGACAGAAGAAAAGAAAAAAGAAGACACGACAGTTAGCAGAATACAAAATTTAGTATCTTCTTAATATTCCCCTTGTTGTGCCTATCAATTTCGAAGGAATTCGACTTCATATAGAAATATTTTCATGAATTAATCAACCCACCGTAACATTCGCGTTTCAGCAACTATTTCTTCAGGTGTGCTGTATTAGGAACAGTTTCGCATTGTGAACATGGGTGCTTTCTAAAATTCCACATACAATGCTAGCTATTATCTAAATAGCTGTGCGTAAACATTGCACGGATATCGATGAAAGTATTCGGAAGTTAAATGTGAACATATAAACGTTTCGAATTCCGGAAATAATGTGAAAACCTCAAAGAACGATTTGCAAATATTGAAGTTTAGAAATTCGTTCAAAATTATCGTTAAATAAATTATCGATCGACAATGTTAATGAAAACCGTTGAAGGTTTTCATTTAACAAAAATCAAACGAAAACAACAGACGATGTGAATGATAATGTAACATTGCAGAAATTGTTTTATTTTCGATTAGTTAAACCCGTACAACACGCCTGACGTATACTGTTGTTCTTAATCATATGTAAATATTGAAAATTTTTGTCACAAACATGCAAGATGATAAAGAACGATTTTAAAAGTCACAGCCGGAGGGGAGAGAAAAGAAATAAAACTGATGCGAACGACGTTGAAAATTTCCACTGGAAGGAAGCGAGGAGCGAATGGCGCGCATACGCGAAACAATTGTTAATCATGCAGCAAAAATTTTACGTTTCCGCGGGAACATCGTGTCGCGACGTCTGCAATTTGTCGAAACCAGAGGTCGGTGTATAGATAAACACGTTGCTGAAATAACAGAAAAACAAGGATACACTTTGGTTAAGCTCGTGTACGTAATAAACTGATCGTAAAAATCGAAGAATCACGTATTATATTACACTTTTAACTTTTTATCTAATAAAATGTTGGATTGTCCGGAAAATATATAATTTTTAAGTAAATAAGTCAATTTGATACTTCAAAGCGCTAATTTTTTTTTTGTGTTCTCATAAGATATGTATTTTTTATTCTACAATTTTTCGTCGTCTTTCTAGCAATTTGAAAATTTCGTTTTACCAAAAACTTTGTTCTTTTATTTTTTTTTTTAATCGAAATTCACATCTTTAGATTTTGTTAATCGTTTGCGAATAATTTTCTTTTTTATATGCTACAGTCTTTTTGAACATTATGTACATCATTTGATGTTTTACCGATACTTTCCCCTTTACATTAAAAGAAAAATATTAAATGCCAGAAATGTACTCTATTTCCTTCCATCCTCAAAACAGTATAACATCGAGAAAAAGCTGGTAATTGTAACGGATATACTTTGGAAAAACACGTGAGAAAATATACAATTCAGAATATATGCAAACTGTGTTTTTATTTAATTTTGTACATTGTGATATATTCAAACACTATCTATCGAAAATTTGAACGAACTTTCCAAACGATCTAGTACAAAATCAGCTCCTAAGATTATCTAATTACATATGAAGTGTTTTATAAAATACAGCGTGGCCCAGGATTGACGTATCGTATAACTTTTCAAATGATAGATTCTTCTTCTTCTTTTTAATAGGTACACCTCGTGGAATCTTTTACCACCAAATAATATAAAATAATGGTCTCGTAAATAACCATAATTTTTCCGCTGAACATTTCTCGCTCTTTCAACTGTATTTTCCATGAACAAGCTCAGTGTTTCTGGTGCTTGAAAAATCGGGAAATACAAAAGAAGGAAAAATATTTACCAAGAAGGTAAGAATTTTTAGAAGTGCTATGTCAATCATAGGCCACCATGTATTATTATTTGATAAATAATTTTAATTGAGAGATATTTTACACATTTCGTCGAATGAATATTTATATGAATCAACGCATAGAAGATATACTTGATCATCAGTTTTCCTTATATTCTCGCAACAACAAAAACACTTGCCAACACTGTGTTAAATTTTCAGCCATTTACTGCTTCTCTTTTTTGGAGAGTATATTTCTATTTGAGAGTAAAACTATCGTGAGTTTTTTTTCAGTATTCAGAGTACTAGCGGAGATTTGAACACACGATATGAGAGTAATCTCGAGAGTAACCAGGGAATCTGTCAGATGAACATGTACCCTAACTTATGTCACACGAATAACCGTGTGGTACACTCATGAACGACTGCCACATGTGTAGGTAATAACATACTTAATCCTAATAAATAGATGCACGTCCGATCCGACTATAAATTTTCTCTAAATGTCACACATGTAGATTCAAACCTAAGTACGAATCACAACGAAAAAAAAAAACGAAGTAATTATGTAGACAAATGCAACTTCTCGCCAATATTAATGACCTTTTACAATTTTTTTTTATCTGAGCCTGTAATGAAATTTTTTAAAACAGTTTGTAGATTTATTAGGTGTAGAAATTAATTCTTCCTGATTTTTGAGAACAGTCAAAATTTTATTTAGAAAGAATGAAAACAAATTAACTATAGAAATAATTTCCATTGTTGCTAATAGTTATTTGTCATTTTTCTAACAGCTTACGAATACCATTGCGAATATTTCGATTTGAATAGTGATTATGCGACTCCGTTCGGAAAGAATTTCTTTCTACACCTAATATATCAATTATGTAGATGCAGAAAATTTTATCAAAATCGGTTAACATTGCTATGAGCCGTAAACTATTAAAAATGGCAAAATTGCAGTTTTTCACAATTTTCAACCTACAATTGCGATAAATCTAAAAATTCTTGTCTTTCAATGCGTGTCGCTTGTTAGATTCGAACCGACTGATTTCAATGAAATTTTCACCATGTATACAACTGACGTAAATTTACGAAGTATATTTTTTAAATTTTCAGTACATGCTTAGATGAAAAGTTGTAAAAAACGATCTTTATTATTTTCTTCGCAATTCCAACCAATCGTAATTTTTTCAAAAATTTTGTATACTACATACAGAATTTCAAAATTAAATAAACATCAGGAAAAATGATTAAGAAACAATGGTGATAGTTTCTGTAAATTTTGCTCGTGAAATCCAAAATCCGTCAACTTGACGGATCCCGTAAAAATCGAATGTTAACCGTATTATACGGAAATCTACTGTACCTAATTACAAAATTACCAAAAACTGAAAATACTTGCGTGCTTGTGTTAAATTTGCAGCAATTTAACACTCTTTCTATTCTAACCCTCGTTTCGCGAATGACCGCGTAGTACACTGACGAATGATTACCACGTGTGCGGGAAATAACATAATCCAGCGCATTATATCGCTAATGAATAGACGCATGTCCGACTCCGAAGGACTTGACACGCGGAGCGACTTAGATAACTTTGCTAACGTAACGTATGCACAACACACGCTAATATCGTGTGTGTACGGTGTAATGGCACCACGTGACACGTCGCGTCCCCCGTCATTAATAAAGTCGCAGAATGTATTCGCATTAGGCGCTATTATACGCTGCGCAAGCTTCGAGCATGCACTCGGCCGTGAACAAGAAAATTTCTGTGAATGTCGTTAATAAAATCACTGATCCGATGTCGAGGTGGCGGTATAAAAGAAAGAAACAAAAATCAAAACAATCACTACGAAAAAGGAACTTTTTCTTTGTAGGCTTACTTGGTTCGTGAAACCTAATCGATAAATATTCTTTCGATCGACGTGCGATTGATCCATCATCATCGTTATACTCTACGAGAGAAAGGACGTATCATCGATAGATTCGACGAAGATTAATATCGAAGGGTGTACACGAAATCATCTCGCGATTCCAATTGTTAAGTGTCCATTGAAGAACATGGGATCTTATTGTGACACTTGATGGAGGGGTAGAATCAGTTGAACTTAATTGCTTCTTTCACGTGCAACGATACTCGTCGATTGATATATGCGTCGATTGATATAGATACATATATATGTATGTGTGTGTGTGTGTGTGTGTGTGTCAATACTTCAGGGGGTAAATCTAGACAGTTAAACAAGCACAAAATGTCATCTGTACATATGTCCGGTATATCTAAGTTTTCGAGTTATGAATAATTAAAGAAAATATTCAAAGTAGCATTGAGTTTCAAAAATCGCCCTCAAAATTGAGGGTAGTCTACATATTTATACTAATACAGAGGAATGGTGCAAATTGACGAATTTTTTATTTTTCGGGGTTGAATTTCTAAACGACGTTCGCAAAAAATGCGCACGATTGGCAATGTAATATTTTATTCATTGTCGCTTTACATTTAAATTAATCTTATTATTAGACTCCGAATTGTTATGCATTTATAGGAAACTCTAAGCTGCGAAATTGCACAGAATGCGCGTAATAAGAAAAAATATAACAAATATCTAAATTATAGTGCTTCTCGTAATATCTAGTAGGTGAAATAATTTTCTATCGTAGCTTTACTTTTTCTTTTTATTGTATTCTCAAAAATATGAATTTACATAAAGATCCGCCGTCTACTTATTATATAAATAAATAAATAATTTTATTATATTATGTTTCTTATTATATTTTACAATTACCACGTACGAGGGTTAATCATCCATAACTCGAAAACTATGGTACATCAGACGTATGTCCATATGATAGTTTTTACTAACTTTATTGTGTAGATTTATCTTCTGAAGTATTGACATGTATTTATCAAACACTTTGTACATAACTCTCACGAGAAGTTTCGATACGAAGAACTTTAATCGTTTATTTGGAAATTATGTTTTGTTCTCTCTTTTTTTCAATTATTATGTTAACGGTGGAGTTCTTTAATTTGTGCGGAATCCTTTTACGACTTCACTTGAATACTCTCTCTTTACTGAACGTTCTATCGAATTACCGTTATCATTAAAATTTTGTTCAGAATTCTCCATTGTACTTCACTATCATTTCGTTGCCTTTTATACATTAGATATAGAAATAAATTCTTTCTGACTGAAATCACATAATTAGTACAACCATTCAAACCAACATATTCGTGATGGTATTCGCAAACCAGTAGAAAAATGGCGGAAGATCGTCAATGATAATGAAAATTACTTCGATGATTGATCGGTTTTCATTTTTTTTAAATAAAACTGGAACTGTACCCAAAAGTCAAAAAGAATTAATTTCTGTATCTAATAACTATTAAGTACTGTCCAAATTGTTTTAAGAAATAAATATTTTAATTAGAATAAGTCCAACAAAAAATTCGAAATAATTGCAAACTTGTGTATTTTTATATAAGTGAAACTGTTCGAATGTGAACAACAATAGAATTAAAATTTCTGTAAATTTTTGAAAATAGTACGATGAAATCTTGTGTAAATAAAATTTCGTCTAATCAAAACAGAATTTTCTCTCTGAATTACACAGCTTCTCCCACCTATTTTTACTTCCTATCGCGTGAGAAACTTTTCTCGAAGAAACGTAGTACTCGACGAAGAGAAAAAAAAAAGGATTCACAATATTCCATTTCCTGCTCGCGAGAATCCGCGTTTAGTGTCAATGTGTGCGCATACTGTGCAATTATGCTCTATACTAGATTGTATATGGAAATAATAGGTGCCTCCTGTTATTTTTTATTGCATCCTGCGAGCACAAAATGCTGCACGAACCACCATATTAAGAACGATTATGACAAATTACGTTCTAAAATGTAGAAATATTTTTTTTTTACATAATTTGTAGTAACTCGTTACATAGGATACTGAAGGTCGTGAATTTCACAGATTATATTAGTTTCTTTGTAACGATTCGCATAACTATTGATACCGTTTACTTCACTTGGAGAACGTATTAAAAATTATTATCCAACGCAAATTAAATCAGTGATTTAGAATTTAGTACTTTGCAAGCATTCCAATAGAAAGACAATTGAAAAAGGAAGAAAAACTGACGCGTAGAATTATTACGTGTCAGTTATCCCAACGAGAAAATCGAACTGGACAATCGAAAAGAAAGCATCAGTCGGAACAGGCTTTCTCTCCATATTTTCTTCGTCGTTCTTTTTCCCTTGAAGAAACAGGTGATGCTTGAACTCAAAGAAATCTTGTGCATCTCTGTGGTGTATCCATGCATATACATACACATACATCCATACATGTGTGTGCGTGCGCGCGCGCGTGTGTGTGTGTAAAAATCATAAACAAAAGATAAAATATATATGTATATGATAATATATAAATAGATTATCTTTGTTCATTTGATCATTTTATGTTTCGTTTATGATTTATAACAAAGATAATCTTTTTAATAACGAAATTTAAAATTTAACCAAAGATAAATATAAATATAAAGTATCTATTTATACATACTCCAACCGATAACACTAAGCGTTCCTAAAAAATTACTAAACTTATTACTAGTATTAAAATTTTTGACATTCTGGAACTCTGTAATCATTGGACTGCTGTTTTTTATGTAAAATCATATTTTTGGGAATATAGTATTAAGTATAAAAATGAATTCCTTCCGACTTTTGAATACAATCGAAGATTTATTTAAAGAGAATGAAAAACAAATCAATCACCGAAATAATTACCATTTTTTATGACAACCTTTCGCCATTTTTCTACCAATTACGAATACCATCGCTGTTGTAACAAATGATTATACTCGATTACGTGATTCCAGTAAAAAAATTTAATTCTACATCTATTATTCAAAAAAGAAAGAAGTAGAACTTCGGTGCAAAATTATTTCACCTAACAGGTATTATAAAAACCACTATAATTTAGATATTTTTTATATCTTATTACGTGAATTCTACGCAATTTTGCACCTTTAAATTTCCTACAAATACATAGAAAAACCGCAATTTAGTAATCATATATTTTCCTTCGAAATCTATTAATGATTAATAGAAATCATTCCATTTAAATTCTGAACATTAATCTTTTCTGTCACAAAATCTGTCCACTCTATCACGAACTAAATTACATAATACTATGATTGCCATAGATCAAATGGTGTCTTGCTAAAGTGTGTATCTATCTAAATACAAGCAAAACAATACGATCAACAATTAAAAAGTATATTATCAGATTTAACCCTTTATAGCTACTACGTGTAACTATAGTTACTTTCCATTAGATGATCTTTTAAGACGAAACGCCAAGCATAATGCCTCTCTTCTTTATTTTGTTAAATTTTAAAACATTTATTTTCATGGTTATTTTGAATTTTTCATAATGAAAGAAATTAAAAATTTTACAACTTGTTCAACTGGTATTTTATACTTGAGACGAAATACCAATATGGTAATTCTCTTCTTTATATCATTAACCTTTAGAGAAGCTATTTTAATGGAAAGAGAGACCCTTTAGAATGCTATTTTAATGGCTGCAGGCGGTACTGACTATATAACTACATTTTCGAACTTACAAAATTTTTAATTTTTTTATTTCAAAATCCGAAACACTACTATAGTTTAAGCCTTGACAACAAATATGTATATGACATACCTTATATACATACATATATTAGTTTTTGAAATAATATACTATGTCAATTGATTACCACCTAAAGGTTAACTATTAAGTATTGTTTAGTTTCATTTATACATTGGTACTAATTACACATTATTTCTAACTTTTCACAATGAAATTAAAAAAAAATATATTACAACTTATTCAGCTGTTACTTTATACTTGGGACAGAAACGCCATTATAATGATTCTCGCCTTGATATTACTAAGAGACTTTTACTTTCATTCATACACTGCTAGTTATTTATAATTTTTCACAATGAAAAAGGAATAAAATAGAAAAAAAGCACTGCAACTTATTCAGCTATTCTTTTATACTAACGTAGTTGCGACGAATATACATTAATTATATGACGAATATCGTTAATTTGAACTTCGTGACAGAATTCTTCGTATAGCAGTACAGCTCTACAGCTAGCTCAAGCCAAGGCTAATGGCTTAAAGCTGTTCTGAAAATTAAAAAATAGCGAAAGATAGAAAAGACAAAAAAAAAACGAAAATAGCATAGACATTGAAAATCACAGAAGTCACGGCTCTGTCACGTTCGATTCTCGATAATGCTCGACCTATAACTGTCCGTACATCGCCACGCTGTGATACACACAATTATTACCTAATCGTAGATCGTAAAACGTACATAGCGGCATATTTGTGTGCGAAGAATTCTTGGCATTGAATCAAACGGAGTCGAGGAAAACGGGATATCCCACTTCGATTATCTTAGTTTACGTATACAGTACACGTTTCTCGTGTTAGAAAAACACTTGGTTGTTCCAAAATGTTTATAAATCATGCACCAATTCCAGGGAGATCTCCCGATTTATTTATCTCTTTAATGTAGCAATCGTTTTACTCGTTGCATCGGTATTTTCCCTGAATGATTTCCGTTTTGACAACTCTATTACATGTATTTTGCAAGTAATCTCCAGTACTTCCCATCACTAAAGGAAAAAAAATGTATTGCAGATAGCATACGATTTAGCGGAAAGATGTTTATAATCGAACGGGCAGTATGGAAACGGAATTATAATATCTCTCCTAGGATTTGTTATTACCAGTGCAAACTCCACGGGATCGTTAAATATTTGCTGAACTTATTTTTAGCTGACACTAAGGATCATCAGCTACGGCAAACAAGGAATTAACGAAACTCTTTCCGCTGTACGTTCAACTTTAACGGTACCATAATCGATGTCACACATTAGTAATCGTTTACCAGTAGGAGATAGCTGTTCTTTATCTATTACGTGTAATCTGAGGATTATTAAACTGCTAGTATACCAGGATAGAATTACAGTAAAGTCTCCTATATCCAAATTAATAAGAACACATAAATGTTTGGATAATAGAACAATCACATTTCTGTATTCCAAATGAACGATTATATTTTTCTCAGTTGATAAATTATGTAATATTTTTCCACATAAAAATAGTACTGTCATGATCAAAATTCTTTCTATCAAACAAAAGGAAAGTATACGTTGTATATATCTATTAGGTTGTACTAGGTAAAAGTTCTTTTCGTTTTATTGCTAGACATGAGATATAGAATCTTCTATTTTCGGTACAATTGTATCGAATTATGCATGGTGTCCCAGTATTGATGGGACAAGCGTGGAAGAGGCGATTCTGCATGAAAAAGTAAGTCGAAAATATGGAATAAATTTTGTCCATTTGAAGCTTTGTTTTCAAGAAAATCGACTTTGAATTTTCTCAAGTTTTCTTAAGTTGGAGAGAACAATTGTGTATGCAGTATGGTGGCCAATATTTTCAACAATTTCTGCATTAATAAAGTAAATCTTAAAAATTACGTGCTTTATTATTACTTATAAAATTACGAGATCCATTCAACCGCGACATAGTTAAATGTATACGTACTCGGAGAAACTTCAAAGTCGATTTTCTCGAAAACAGCCTCAAATAAAACAAATTTATTCCATATTTTCGACTTATTTTCTCATGTAGAATCACTTCCTTCATGATTGTACCATCAATACTGGGACACTCTATACCTATAAGATCCATTTTGACTTATCTACCATTCTCCTCCATCTTTTTGGAAGACTTATGATGCCACTTCTCCAAAAGTCCTGTGGTTTATTAGCAAAGTATTGTTCACATTGTTTTTTTATCCATCTCTAAACATTCTGAAGCAATCTGGATTATTTGAACAGTCACGATATGATCAGCATACACGGTGTAAATCTCATTTTCAGTATTCTGAGGAATATCGCCTTATCCAAATCAATGCAACGCCACACGTCGTAATTGCATTTCCTGACTTTCCATCTTTCAAAACAGCACAGAAAAATTCAAATGACACTTTACAAAGAACAAAACATACTGTTGGAAAGCTAGAAGACAACTAACAACTATAAGATCAACTTGAAACAGATCATGCTGCATGTTTATTCGAAACGTTGTCGTGCAAAACAGTGCATGAAAATAACGAAAACAGAAGTACACTATGAGCGACTACGGTTGTTCTTGGCGAAATAGTCACTACGTTTTCAAATCACGTAATCATATACATACATACCTCTTAGCCAATTTTTCTTAACACTTTATCTACCGGCAGCATATTAATCAGCTTTCTGCTATGAACCTTTATCGATAGGGAGTCTATTAATCTGCTTGTTTATTATTTACTATTTTAAATATTGTTTACCACGCGATAGTCGAATTAGAGCCGATACTAACGATGTATTTTTTGCCTGAATCTAAAGGACGTAGTAAGTTCAGCCACGAGAGGTAGATAAAGTATTAATTTCGATAACAGTAGAAGTAATTTACATGACCATTATAAATGAGACACCCTATATAAGTGGACAAAATTATTATCAGCATAACTGTGTGTATGATTGTTTTTTGACGTAACGAAAGTGTTAAATGTCATATTTATATAGGGTTCTCCAAATGCGACGCCTAAATTTTAGCGTTGTATAATGTTTACACGTCATATCTTTCCAAATAACATAAGCCGTTTTATTTTAGTAGAAAATAGTACAATTTTAACTATGGACAAATATATCTAGTAGCAACGCATTTACATTATCTAAACTTATTATGAAAATGAGCGTTCTTTGAACAATACCCATTGCACAATTCGTGACATTTTTAGTGCAAATAATCAGCCAAACCAATCTTCAATTCAAAAATTAGTGAAAAAATGAGAAGAAACTGGTTATGTTATTGATAAACCAAAAAGTGGAAGACCAAAAACTATACGCACAAATGGAAACATTGCTGCTGTAGGTAAAAGTATTGAAAATATATCAACAACGCCAATTTCACGTGATTAGCAAGAATTGAACATGTTTTATGGCTCTGTATGGAGGATTTTGCATAAAAATTTGCATTTGCTCACATACAAAATTCAATTAGTCCAGAAATTAAAAGAAAGAGACTATTTATGACGTCGTGATTTCGCTAATTGAATTATTGGACAACGAGCAACAGATCCATTGTTTTCAAGCCAAATTTTGTTCAGTGATGAAGCTCATTTTACAACGGATGGATTCGTTAATAAGTAAAATTGTCGTATCTGGAGTGATGCATATCCTCGTATTATTCGTGAGAAATCTCTAAATTCACAAAATGACATGGTTTGATGTACATTTTGGGCAAATGTAATCATTCTTCGTAGATGATGTGAGAAAATGCTCAGCGATACCAGTCAATGTTGAGTGACTTTTTATAGACAGAATTGGATCACAATGATGTGTCTGATGTCTATGTGCACCAAAACGGTCCTAAGTGTCACATAACTCAAAGAAACATTCAGTTTTTGCGATCGAAATTTCGTTAACGTGTAATTTCAGGAAATGAAGATTTCAATTGGCCTTCAAGATCATGCGATTTAACATCATTAGATTTTTTTGTGGGGTTTTTTGAAAAGCTGAGTCTGTGTTAACAAGCCAGAAACAATGAATGACCAAACAAACAACATTCGTGTTGCAATCCGTGAAATAATTCCAGCAATATGTCAAAAAGTCATTAAAAATTTCGATAGTCGAATTGATATGTGTATGTTTGTATGATGTTCTATTCCATCTTTAATTGTAATGGATAATACTTTCAATAAAGAAAACCAACTTGAAAAAATTCCAAATAGTTTGTGTTTTATTAACCCTTTGCACTCTATTGGCGCCGCGTGACTCTACAGGCACATTCACAATACGGACCATAACTCCATTGAAATTTTATTCACGTTGAAATAAAGCAAATTACTGAAATAAATAAAATTAAATAAACTCATAAACGTGTAATAATTTTTTTTCCCAATGCGTAACTTTTAATTTTCAAAAGTTTCATTGAAAAAGTTGCTTGTTGGAGTAGATAAATCAAAATAAAATATTTAGAGCGCGGAGGGTTAAAAAGAAACATGTAGGCGTGTAAGTTGATGACTGTATATGTTAATTTTTATATGTTAACCTTCTTTTAACGCTGATCAACGCTATATCGTCGTTGGCATCTCTTGCCAACAAAACAAGTCTTCTAAACAAAATAAGTCTCAACTTTCTGGGTATGTTTATTAGTTCAACATTCGTTCGTCTTTTTGCAGTTACAATATTGCAAATAATTTGTTGATTTTTATGCGTTCATAGGAAATTTAGAAATGCAAAATTGCACGGAATACAAGTAGTATGAGAAAATGTACAAAATATCCAAATTATAGTGCTTTTTATAAATACCTAATAGGTGAAACAACTTTCTATCGAAGTTCATCTTTTTTTTTAACTATATTCTCAAAAATATGAATTTGCAGGAAAATTCCCGATCTAATCATAAAATATATACCGTTATAGATAATACAGAATTAGTTGAATTGATTGACAATTTGAATTTTCTTTATAATTTTGAATAAACATTATTAACATACTTTTCAATAAGTACTGAAATATTTAGGCATTAATTCATTATTTCTTTATGTCTTAATGCGTTCCTTTTTAAATCTTGTGATTATCATTTAAAACTGAATTTTGTTTTCAAATCTTACCGAAGTACATCCAGTTTGGCTCCACACTTTTTTCAGTCGGCACTATTCGAATAATGGTCGTTCTACTGTACTTTCCTTCATGTAACATCAATTCATACGCAACAGTTTGACGAACAATATTAATGATATGATTACGCGACAAGATTATTGATTTCCTTCCTCGTATATATTTTCTATGAAAAACAAAGGGGGTGCGACGAAGAATCGCGGACATCTAAGAATGCCTAATTCATGATAAACCATCGAATAAACCTGATAAATGATTCATTCAGAAATTAGTTGGTATTTAAATTCTTTTTCTTTTTTCGAACACTCGACGAAGATTAATGTTGCAACGGTGTACGATTGCAGGGGGTCCAAAGCATAACTTTCCTCGGGATAATGCGAAGCCTGGAGAGGTTATCGGGTAGCGATCAAGACTGCGATCAGGAGATGTATATCGACCTGGACGACGCTTCCGTCGACTCGCTTACCGGAAAACGCAGTCGCCATCATGTCGTTGGCGCGGAGGTAAGGACATTTCTTCTATTTTCGGTGTAATTAAACACTTTGCCCACCAATCGGGGAGATCTCCCCATATTACGGAAAATAAAAAAAAAAGAATAATCTTGATATATTTGTGAATTTTTTGATATACCATTGTATAAATTGGTCTGTTTCGAACATTAGCATATTTCAAAAAAATGCTATGTCGTTTAACATATTTTTATATTACTACACATTTAATCAAACGCATCACTTTGATTTATGTAAGTGATATGAAATATTGGATAATTATTACTTCATTATATCAAATTAGCTGCACGTATCGTAGGTGCTTAACATGTTCCGTGCCACATGGGTCGCAAACGCCCCACACAGAACTTTCTATGTAGGCAGTTTGAAATTCTCGCCGTGAATTTTTTTAAAAATCTGTTGAAAAGTCATGTATCAATATCTAAATAACAGGTACAGTATATTTATCGTATGGTGGGTCGTGATGATCATTTCTTCGGATTTTCTTTAAGTTCGATAAGAAAACACTGTAAAGCTATGAGAATAATATTAAACAATTTGATACAGAATAAAGGTTGTAACATTTTGAGATAATTTTTCTAATATATTTCATTTATATTTACCATGTTTTAATTAAATTCATCGAAACATACCTTGTAACTGTGGAAAAAAAATGTGCAACACGTAACAAAATGTTTTACTTAAAATTATATCATTAGGAAACGCTATGTAAGAGCATACAACTCGCTTAAATGTTCAACTATTTATTTGCTAAAATAATTCGTTAAAATCAAATTTATTTATTTGTCCTGTAAGGCGTCTTAAACTTCACACATTTCTCTTGACAATTATGAATTTTATACTATTATAAATATTGCAAGATATGCGTCAGAAGCAAAACTATTAATCATGATAACGTAGGGCATATGCGACCCATACGACCTGAAAGGAAAGTCACCAAAAATCGGTTCAGCTCAAAACGTGTTAAATTATTGTTAATATTTATGAAACTTCGGTATATAGTATTCCTCAAAAAAATATTTCACACGTATTTTTCTTTTTCTTTTTTATCGGCAATCGTTCACAATCAAGGAGCAAAAATCATCCTCAAAGCTAAAAGTAGTAAACATATTTGAACTAATATCTTGAACATTACTAAAAACAGAAGAATGCTGTAAATTGCCAATTTCATATTTTTTAACTTCAAATTCGTAAGCGTCACGCGCGCAAAATCCACACGGTCGACAATGTCTGAGTTTGAATAAATCGAATTTCATTTAAATTAACGTTACCGATTCCACTCTATCTCTATCTTACACGTAAGAATAAATTAAATAATTAAAAAATATCATACGAGAAAATGCGTACACGAGTAATATTTGATAATACATAAAAATGAAATTTTGATACATTGTCATAGGTTCTAGTATTGTTTTGCAAATTTATATCAATCGAAGTTTATCGATATATGTCAATCTAATATGTGTTCATTGACAGTAGACCAGTACGCATCTTCTTTCCATAAGCAAATGTATGCACTGGTCTAAAGGATATCGAACACTCGAGATCTGATATAAAAGAAAGCCGATTTCTAACGGGCAACAACAATGATTGATAAAATGTAAAGATGACAGGCATCAATTATTGATACTATTTAAATTAGATTAGATATGACCTACAGAAGCAGTATACAATGTTAAACGATAATATCGTTACATGGAGAAGTGGATGTATTAAAACAAAAGAAAAACAAAGAAGAAAAGATAAAAAATAGCAAGATAAAATTCTCTCACATTGACATTCGTAAGTGTCCTATACTTTGTGTCATCCTTTGAAGCAGAACTTGACAGAAACTTAATAAATCATACAAAGATAATAAAAAATATATATGTACATCTAGATATATAGAAATACTACATTAAAATAATGTATAAATGAATAATAATAAATTCAATGTGCTTAATGGTCAGCTGTAACTTTATTTGCATGGATCATTGTACAAGTAATGGCGGCTTCGTATTATCTCTCTTCCATTGAACAGTGATAATAATTATTTTAGTTTCGATTCAATTAACGTGATCAACAGACGGAAGTAAGCGCTCGAATAACTACTTACTACTCTTCGCAAAAAAAAGAAAAAGAAAAGAGGAGAAAATAATCATACGATCTAAATATCTAAACCGGAAGTCGGCTTTGAAACGAAGAATCTGACCAAGAATCTGATTATCCTGGTAAGCCACAGAGGCAGTGTGTATGTGTGTGTGTGTGCGCGCGCGCGTATGCGTGTGTAACAACAAACAGAATTATAGATATCGTGGAAATCTTAATCTTATCTATTACGCTACAAGAAACATGCGTTTCCAGTTTACATTAGAATACGATTCGTTATATAATTAAACAATTCCATTGTACATAATGAAAATACATCGGTAAAATGTTGAAGAGTGTCTACGATTATACATCTTGGAGAAATCATATTCGTATCAAATAACGAACGAAGTATCTTTAATCAACGTTGCGTTATTAAAAGCAAACACAGAAGTTCGTCAGATATCCCGCATAAAATTGATTTCATCTACAAATCATTTAACCTTTATCAACTCGTCATATATAGACACTCTCATTAACATTCGGATGCCATTTAAAACAGAATTACTTCTATTTTAAATTGGATCCTACGACATGGGTTTTTTTAGAAGTTAGAAGGATTAGCTTATTAGATAACGTGTAAAAACATTTTTGAAAAAATTACAATTGACCGGAATTGCGAAAAAAATAATAAAGGTCGTCTTTTACAATCTTTTTACCTAAGCTTGCAATGAAAATTTCAAAAATACGTTTTGTAGATTTATATCAATTATACATATGCTGAAATCTTTAACAAAATTGCTTAATGTAGCTGTGAGCTGCAATCGGTTAAAAATTGCAAAAATCGAAGTCTTTCACAATTTTCAACTTACAACTGCGATAAATCTAAAGATTTTTAATCGCTTGTTTCTACATCGACCGATTTCGATGAAATTTTCACCATGCATGCAACTGATATAAATCTACAAAATATGCTTTTTAAATTTTCATTATGGGTGCAAATAGGAAAGTTGTAAAAAGAGACCTTCACTATTTTCTTTGCAATTCCGATCAATTGCAATTTTCTCAAAATTTCTTGGCACGTTATCTAACAAACTAATCCTTTTAACTTCTCAAAAAATTCACATCGTATGATCCAACTTTTGAAAAAGTTATTACTTTTAAAGGGCGTATTATACTTTGTAAAAATGTTATTCTGTTTTAGAAGCTGTCTTAATATTGAATCTATGCAAAAGTTCGTGTCCGTTTAAATTATTTTATTTGCAACTCACACTTGTTGTTGCATGTGCAAATTTCATAGCGGAAAAAGAAACGATATTCAACTGTTATTTCAGCAACAGACTTTCATGTTTCGACAATTCCTATATTATAATAAAAGGTTTTGAAAATAAGCGAAGAAAATATTCATTAGCATAATGTCACACTTTATGTATTCCGAAAAATTGTAACCATTGAAAACGCTGTGTTAAAGCATTCATGTCGTTTAGCAAGACCATGCATCAGCTCTTCGTACATTAAAAGAGTGCTTTGCAAAATTTAAACGAAGATTTTCAATAGAAAGACGAGCCACATTCTGGTCGAGCTTCTTTGATAAATGATGACACTGTGCTTAATTTATTGCAAAACAATCCCCGAATTTAAACTAAAGGAAATGCAGAGAAACTTAATATCGACAAATCGAATAGATAATTATACAAAGTAACGGAGACTAATAAACAAATTTTACACTGGTAAATTTGCTTATATTTTAATGCAAACTCGGGGACGAACTTTTGTACTGATCCAATATTAATCAGAGTCACTGTACATACTCGATAAATTTTGTGTATGAAATATCTTTCTACTCTTGAAAAATGCTATTAATTTTATGTCAAAACACTGTTTCGTTCTAATCAGCCTCAATATGAGCCTAGTAAAGTAATACAAAAAGTATTAAGAATAAACCGCAAGTTTAATTAGTCTTTTTGAAACTATTGGAAAGGTGGGTGAGGAGAGTGACAGCAGTGGCAGTGAGAGAAGCCCGAAACAAGCGAAAAGAAGAAATCGCGGAGGACCACCGACGACGAGGAGACGAAAAAGTGGAATTTCCGCGCGGGAAAGAAACCTGAGGAGGCTCGAGAGCAACGAGAGAGAAAGAATGAGAATGCATTCCCTAAATGATGCTTTCGAGGTAAACATTTTTCACGTGTTACAAAATAATTATAATTCACCAACAGATTCCTCATTACTTAACCCATTAAATCTCAAGTAGAGAAATAAGGCAGTTTTTATACATACAATTATTTATTACTTGTAAAAGTGTATTAAAAAAGTAGAATTGCTATCTAAAATTTTTCAGTTCGCTAGCTTTTATGTAACAAAATATTGCGCTTAGGCAACTTTAGGCCTCCTTGGAATTACGATTAAATTGCCAAGAAATATAAAAAATGTACTATAACACTAGACACTACATAGAAGCTCACTGTGCGAAAGTGATGCATAAGAATGTTTTCATATTTAAAAAAAAAATGGATTTATCTTAATGTTGTAAATACTTCAATATTTTTGGAACTTTGGGACATTGCAGGATCTAGGTGGAAGAAGAAATAGTGACAAAAAAATATTAAGCAATTTTTTGAAACTTTCATTTATAATTGCAATATGAGAAAACAAATTATTAATAAAAATTTGTTCAAAAAAAATTACGAGCGAAATGTTGCGTTAGCGCAATGTTGGCACTTAATAGGTTAACAAAATAACTACCACTTGTTTCTATAACTTTTTTATAACATTCAATAAACTGATACATTCCAATAGCATAAAAGTCTCGAGTTTTGCTTACAAAAACTGAATTAACTGCTGTGTTTATCTTGGTATCCTTTTTAAAGTGCTTATTTGCAAAAATATTTGACATTGATAAAAATAAGTAATAAGTCACAAGGAGACAAGTTTGGACTATAAGGAAAGTATCGTCAAGTTACACATTCGACATTCTTTATTTTTTGACAAGTGATAGGAGCAACATGTGACCGTACATTGTCGTGAAAAAAAAAACACCTTTCACGTTAACTAATACTACTTGAATATTTACGAGTTTAACATGGTCTTCACTAACCAATTAAATAAATAAAATCTTCCACTGATATCAACCTTGTATATTTAATATTGCCAATTAATACTGCACAAAATTGATATAAGTATATTGCTGACAAAAATAGTGGCCGAACATTTTTCCGGTACTTAAACAAATCAAGCAAATGAACTAAATAAATAAAAATATATAAATTCATAAGCATGTATCATTTTTCTTCATTTTGAAATGAAATTTTTCGTTTTGAAAAATTCAAAATTTTGTTTTACTAATGTCATTGATCGATCTTGCATAAAAAAAAAATTTTGCAAAGTAGAAAGAATTAAACTGCTAATACCTTAACTATTTGAGTACCAGAAGTCTCCGGAAAGATCATATTGCACTACTTTAATCCATCTTATGCAAATAGTTTTTACTTTATCTGTTATTATTTATATAAGATTTTTAAAGATACTATTTACTTACATATATAAAGCAAAGTATAGTTCTTGTGTTTAATTGAAAAGGTGATTAGGAGAAAAAGTTCGGTATAAGGGCGCGCTACAACCGCACCGTTAATTAAACATCGCAATCAAATGCCGCATAGTGGTCGATTTTTATCTTTTGTGGACAAAAATTTCCATCACATCTGCTATAAATAATTGTGCTTTACAATATCTTAGGATTTATAGAATGATGTCTCATTAAAATGTTAGGTGTTTGAAAGGGTACAAATTTGGCACTTTTTTAATATCCTTTCATTATTTAAAAATTGTTCATATAATCACATAAACGTTTACTTATATCAAAATTACATTTTTCCATTGATAACATCAAACGTAACATACAACTAGGTTACACCTCTAGTTTCTTTTCTTCTTCTTTCAAAATTAATATTCGTAAGTTGTGAAATCTTCCATTTTCGATAATAAAGTACCATCGATACCTGAAACGGTATGAAATTTATTTTTGCAAACGTTCAAACGTAAACATTGTTAGCTCATAACTTTTGAATCTTCCTCTCGAACGTAATTTAATAAATAGCGATTAATATAATGTTCAAGATTTTAATGAAGTGTAGAATCTAGGGAATTCAGACTTGTAAAGTTGCTTTTGCTTCACAAAAGTGCATCATCTTTTCTCACGGGAACGTCGAGTAGAGTGTAAGAAAGGCACGAAAATAATGGAGAGCGTGAGATAGAAACTCAAACCGAGAAATATTCGCAGAAAGGCGAAAGCTTTTTATGGACAATCTTGTTCTAGAGCAACTATATTCCACGCAAAATTCTTCGTGCAAATACGATTTCTCCGACACGATTAAACTCACAATGTAATCGAAGTATCGTCGACTTTATCGGCAACAATGTTATCATTTTCAGCAACTGCGCGAAGTGATACCACACGTAAAAATGGAAAGGAAACTCAGCAAAATAGAGACACTTACGTTGGCCAAGAATTACATAATGGCCCTGACAAACGTCATCTGTGAAATGCGCGGCGAGGAGCAACCATATACGTAAGTAAACTTCATTAATCCTGTATATGTTACTTATATATACTTCATTTCGATAAAACAAACAGATAAAAAAAGAAACGAAAGAAATAAAAAAAAAAAGAAATTCTAATAATTAATGAGAATATATTAGACGATATATTTCTGTAACGATAATTAGCGACACATGGTTAGTATTCGAACTATGTATTGCATAATTTTTTTTACCTCAATGCTCTAAGTAATTGACAACAAACATAATCTATTGATAAAGATAATATACGTGCAGATATTCAAATTTCAATATGTTAGAATGTTGCTTCGAAGCTAGTTCATTTTCTATAAAGCTATGATATAATTTCACGTTGAATATATTACACGTTGAAGGGAAAAAAAAAGAATTTGTGACAACCAATAATATAGATATTCCTTCGTGATACTTTTTATCAGAATTTAAGAATTCGTTGTTCTAACAACAAAAAATCTTTTCGATCGTACGGTCGTTCGAATTTAATGAAAAAATCTGTTAAACAATCGTCTTTCACAAGATCGACGTTTCGAATGTCGTACACGTCGACATAGCCGAGTTAGAGTACAATGTCCGATTGGCATTAAACGTTCAAAGATGCACCGCTTTTTCCTCATTTTCACCGTTCTTTCAACGCCTCGATGCTTTCTCGTCCGTTGCACTCGCATACTTACATATTTCCAAATATCCTCTGCTCCTATGTCATTTCTATCGTTCTATTCTATCCATGGAAAGAAAACAAAATTAACCAGAACAACAAACCATACCCTACTTTTCTAAACTAACGTTAGACATAATTTACTTTCCAAACGTTATCGCGGCAAATTCAACATTGAGATACAATTATCCATGAGATTAATTTGTAAAATTGAGAAATCTATAATAGAATCTGTTTAAAGTATACTTTAACGATATAAGAAATAAACTTTACGTCGAATTTTAACTCGGAAATCTACAAATGAATAATTAGAAATTTAATCAAACGTAAGTGAATTTCATATCAGCGTGTAAATGAGGAGATGAACAGCTTTCATTAAGGAAGCTTATGTACGGTCTTTTTTGTTTGTTCGATATGTAACGAAATAAATATTATTGCAAATCACAATTTATACATATAGAGCATAATATTGAAAGTATTGAAGAAATAATTATATTATTTTTAAATTACAAAAAAAATATATTTTTCAACAATAAATATATTAATTCTATATTGAAAATATAATGTTTTCTTATAAATTATATAATATAAATAAAAGAAAAAATAAAATTAACGTCATACAATTATTAACAATGTCATACTTTATTATATTAGGTGTAGAAATTAATTCTTTCTGACTGGAGTCGTTCTTTCGCATAATCAGTACAGCCATTCGAATCGAAATATTCGCGATGGTATTCACAGACTGCCAGAAAAATGATAAAAGATCATCGATAGTAATGGAAATTATTTAGTCGACTGATCTGTTTTCATTCTTTTTAAATAAAATTTTCATTCTACGCAAAAGTCGAAAAGTATTTCTACGCCTAATATATTATCTAGTTTAGTTTAAAACCAGAATAAGCCATTACAAATTTTTACTTCCTAAAAACATTTTGTTGTTAACATATTATATCATACAATTATTAACAATTTTTACTTCCATGTCAAAAGAGTACATTTTATTGTTATTATATCATATTATATATAATATATTATATTATATCGTAAAATTATTAACAATTTTTATTTCCAAGCCAAGAAGGAAGACTATTGTTATTATTATAACAATTTTTACATTTTTAATTTTAACAAATATAATTACTAACAATTTCCACTTCCAAGCCAGAAAGGAACACTTTATTATTAATAAATAATACCATATTATATGTAATATATTATAATATATTATATTAAATCATTTAATTGTTAATAATTGTATGATATAATATGTTATGTATGTCTCTGTTTGACTTGGAAGTAAAAAAAAACAGTTACTTGTTCTGGTTTTAAACTAAAACGCCTCAAATCCTTGAGACGAGTGCTCGAATTCGATATTATCGACGTGTCATTTAATCAATCCGTATGATCGTTATCAGAAGCGGTAAGTGTATTAAGATAGGATGTATGGGTGTCTTAAGGTAGATATGTGTATTGAGATAGAGGCTAAAATAGAAATTTCACAAGATTGAATTTAAACATGTACACTATCGTTCAATAATTATCGATTTGCAAATTTCAATACAATCATTTTTTTTTTTTTCTATAAAACACATCAAACGCAAAATACGAAACATACACTAAAACAGTTATACAATGATGGAGGATCAAATTATTACGTATAAATAAATAAATTGAATATTTTGTTTTCGGTGGTATTATGACTTCAATAATAGCAAAATATACCCTTTCTTAAATTGTGAACATATATAGATAGACAATTTGACTATATCACGACTAGCTTAACTAGTTGAAAGAAAATTCAAGTTTTATCCTGACAGCTTACCGAATATAAATCGAATAAAAAACCTATGGGAATTATTAAAGCGCCCAATTGAATCAGTAGTGATAACGAATAAACAGCAACTGATTAAGAAACTTGTATCAGTATGACATCCGTGACGCAGAAATAAAAGCAAACAGTAAAAGAAATAGAAATGTGTTCGAGGAATTATAAATTCAAAGTGTAGAGTGATGAAATACTAGTGTATCTAGTTTAACAAATTTTTAATGACTTATAGAAGTTTCAAAAGTTTTGCTATATTTCATTATAAACATAATAAAGAAAAGTTTCATTTTAAGTGCATTTTCAACTCTATTCTTTGTCAAACTTCGAACAACTGAGACATAATTTCGAAGAGATCGTATAAATTTGATCACTCACTGTATTTTTATCTTTTTCTTTTGTAATACACACTGTTTTTTATTAATAAAGTGCGGATTTTTATGCATTCATAGGAAATCTAAAGGTTATAATGGAGTTTTGATCGGGGTTCAGATCAGACTACAAATAAATATCATCAGCTTACGAATCACTCTACTACTACTTTATTAAATTATCACACTAGTCTACGACCTTAGATGTCTGTTCACTTATTATCTTTTTCACTCTTCCACTCTCGCACGTTCACGTAAAAAGGCGCGGAAACTCTTTACTCGGTGTACGCAGCAAAACTGCAGCCAGGCAGGTTTCGTGTTCGTTTGATGTCCACACAAGGGAGCGTCTTTAGAGCAGTTATCCGTTTTGTCCATAAAAATCGTGAATCGGTCGTCTTTTTATCCCTTGCTGGGGGTCCTTTGGGCCAGGGCGAGTGATGAAGTGGGAGGGGAGTGGGAGAGTGGAGATGTCGACAAGGGAAGTGACGAAAGCGCTACAAGATGCAAAATTACATAGAATGCACGTAATACGAAAAAATATACAAAATATCAAAATTATAGTGCTTTCTATAATACCTGGTAGATGAAATAATTTTCTATCAAGGTTCTACTTTCTTTTACTATATTCTGTTTATAAATATTAGGACATCCACTAAAAAATTCTTAATAATTTGTAGAACTTTTCAAATCTTTGCTATATTTCATTAAAATCATGACAGTGCTTTACAGAATAAACAGAAATGTTTCATTTTAAATGTATTTTCAATTCTATTCTTGCTCAAACTTCGAATAAGTGAAGCATAATTTCGAAATAATTATAACAATTTGATCATCCACTGTATATGTTTCAATGTTTACTATCGAATTGGAACAAAAGTTCATAGCGTTTCTTCAGATGAAATTCAAAGATAATATTTAGATATTTATATATAGATTTATTCAACAAACAAACATTTTGTTCCACTACTTTTCGTCATCTTTAAGACAACTTCATGAACCTTTTTTTCCCCAAAACCTGGAATCTTTCTTAACATCTTTCTTTCAATCATAAACGCCGCCTACTAGAAAACGTTTGTTTCAACCTAATACTAACTAACTGAGTAAAAGAAGCAGAGAATTGCGTATAAAAGAATTAAAGATATCCTTAAAAATGAACAAAAATACAAAAGCACATGAAAAGAATCTAACGCTATTATAACCCTTTCGTTACTGTTGGCGCTTATAGGCGCTTTCAAAATTTGTTCGTACGCTTTTTTTACTACCCTTACACCTTAATTTAATCCTTAATTTTATCCTTTGCGCATTTCCGTTTCAATTACCGAAACGAACTTTAAATTTTTAAACATTTGAGAACAATTTTATAAATTTTGCGACTAAGAATTGAATATTTACTTTTCACCACGTACGTTACGTAAATCTACCGCAACAAAAGGGTTAATATTCTTAAATTTCTGATAAGCAAAATTTTAATCAGTTCACTGATAACGAACATAACAGAAATGATTCAAATGTTCACTTTCTATACAAAATATCCCATTATTGGCAGTACAAGCAAGAAGGGATTAATTTTACATGAACAAATAAATTGAAAATGTAGAATAAAATTTGTTCATTTGTTGCTTTTGTTTTCAAGAAAAATCAGTTTGAAAATTCTTTTAATTCATAAATTGCTAAAAGTAATGCCCACGTAACTGTGCTCTCTTCGTTACATTCCTTTGAACATCTTACGAAAGTATTTTATATTACAATTTTAACTGATCAAAAACTATAATAATTTTTTGTCGTAATTGTTCAATGCTCGTTATGACGTATTAACGTGACTTCCGTGGATAAAAATCTAGCGGTATTAGGACCGGAGATCATGGTTACCAAAGTATTCTGCCACCGTGGTCGAACCAACACGAATAATTCTCATTCAAAAAGTTGAATTTTTTTACTGTGAAAAATACAAATAAATATAACGTAAAAATTAAATTCTTACTTCGGCCGAAACTGGAACAAATGCATGCATTCATGACAAATGTTTAAACTAATTTTTCTTAAGAACAAAGTCTCAAATGAAGAAATTTGTTTCTACATTTTCAGCTTATTCTTTTCTCGTAGAATTAACCTCTTCTCATTTATACTGCCAATAACGGGACACCCTGTATATCTGTTGTAGAAATACTGTAACTAAAGTGTCAAATGAATCAGAAAAATATCTTAAATAAAGATCGAAACATTAATACAACAGATTACAATCTGTGTCTTTACATAAATCCTTATAAATTCTGATTTTCCAATCATGGTGTGAATTTTACAAACTTCTACAACATCGGATGATTCCCTTCCCCTGTAACTCTTCCCGACTTTTCTTCATGGGCTGTAAATATCCGCGGCCGTAACGCTATTTTCTAATTGCAAAACTAACGGCGAACAGTGGTTGTTAATACCAGTGGAATGGTATGCATACCAAGTAAATTAGTATTACGTGAAACATTTATATTCCGTTTCGTATGTCGAATCGTTGCCACAAATCTCGTATTTCATGGCAGTTGCATTCGCCTAACCCTAAATGGTGCAATCGAAATGTCTTCATTAACGACACGCGATTTTTCTTCTTTTTTTCATGGTATTCGAAATCGAGCATAAATACGAAACAGAATATTTATTCGTTATTATTTATTAACATTTGCCGACATCGAATCGACATTCAAAAAAGTGAAGACAGTATTTTATCGGCGACCTTTGCTTTATCCACTGTCAGAATGCTTCTCTGGCCAACATTATCTTTCATTCTACCGAAGTAAACTAACTCCGATTAAATACGTAGTTTAACTTTTGACTTCAAAAACGTTCTCCCAACAAAATCGAACAATTCCTCAGGCTTCACGACGCGACAGCAAATCGATCTTTTTTCTTTCTTTTTTTTCATCTTTTTTTCTACTCTTCGCGTCCAGATGGATTGATCGATCTCTGAGTTCGTGAAAATGCCACGTGACGATCTAGGAAAAGATTTCATGATCGTTCGTCAACGAATACAATGAGAAAAGTGCGCAGGGGAAAGAAAACGAAAAAAGAAGAAAGAAGCACATGAACATTGAAATTATAAGATAACGCTGCCAAGATAACGTGTAAGATAATGGCAGCACCGCGGCAGCTTAATTGCATCATAGAGGTTGAATTGCAACGTCAGTAAATATGAAACGATATCGAAAGTCGGCCGGCTGACAAAGTGCAAACTACGTTTCGTGATTTGAAGAAATGATCGATTTTAAATGTGACTCGAAACGATAAAAGTTGTAGTCAGGAATTCAGAATAACTTCGATACTCCTTTCCTTTCTTTTTTCAATTAGTGGCTATTGATTTACATACGTGAAGTCATAGCGAATCATTTATGTGAGTGTACGTAGCGTTCCATTTCGGTTATTAATTCGAAATAATTACCGAACACAAATTTTGAAAGTTTTTTGTAAGCCGGCGATAAATCGCGATAACTCGATTTATCTGTGTTGGAGAGGAGCCAACAGCCTGTGCCGTTCGCGAAAACAAGCCTCGCAAAACGGTATATTGAAAAAGGAAACAAGAGATAGGCTTATGATACTTTCTTTTGATGTTTACGTTTTCTCCCCCCCCCCCCCTCCTCTTTCTTTCTCTCGCTGTTTCTTTTTTGCTTTTTGTTTTCGCACGAACGTCACGAGGCCGCGATAATTAATTGCACTATGATTCATTATGTCTGAAAGATCCCGGTATCTTAATATGCAAATAACCAGTCTAGGAAATTATGGTAAAAATTAAAAATAAAAAGGCAGAATGCTGAGAACAATATAATCCGCGGAGAGAAGTATTTATTTTCATGTTGTCAAACTTTTGATTGAAGAACTCTGTTTAGAAAATTGTTAAAGAACGATTTCTAAAGGAACAACGTGAAATTTATCCGCTGAATCATCTACCGATCGTAGACAAAATGGATAATGTTTTACGTCAATCTTTTTAGACGCAGGAAGATTTATGTGTACTTTAGCAGAAATGAAAAGCATAATTATTTCCTGTAGCGTTGAAAAAACGAGAAAGTGACTGTCCACATAAAAAGTTAAACAACTTCATAAATTCAATGACATGCACCTTGTATCTCCTTTTATTTTTTCACTTTTTTTTATAAAAAAAACCTTTTCTTTCTTTGGAAGTAACAATTTAATGTAATAATAATAATTTAATTTAATTTGAATAGAAAAAAGAGAACAATGTTCGAAAATGTAAATTACTGCTTATTATTATTTATTTTAAATTAAATTTAGTGAAAATTCATACAAATGTTTAATTCAATAATGAAATAAAAAAAGAGAAAAAGGAAAACAATGTTCGAAAATGTGAATTATTTCTTATTATATTAAATTTAATTTTAAAATAGTAATTTATATTTTCGAATATTGTCTTCTTTTTCTTTTTTATTTCACTGTTGGATTAACCATTTAAATGGATTTTCACGAGATGGCCTCCATAACCAATCTGCTTAACATTTATTTCACCACGAAATTTCATTAATTCACGAATGAAACGTACATACACACAGATTATTAATTGTTTGAACTACTCTGCTACGCAGATAAAAAAGTGTAACTTCATTTACGAAAAAAAGATATCAACGCTTTGAATTACTAAATGTCTTCCTATATCTCTAACAGGAAAGCATGATGTACTTAATATTCGTAACATTCTGTCTCTGATAAATCGACAACAGTGTGAACACGATATTCAATGCAAAAAGAAAAAAAAATTCAAAGGACCGTGAACTTTATATCTTAATCGATTGAACGCAAACAGTTACAATTCCATATGTACATGCGTATAATATCGTATTATAAACGTAAAATCATGAAAGACGTACCGTATGCCATTAATTTGTAACTCGCAGCCAGACACGTGATTCTCGCAAGTGCTTTCGTGATGGTAATAGTCGTCGATACACTGTCGACAATGGCACAGAGGCAAATCATTGTGTTGACAATGCCTTCGAATGTGTTAAACGGATCCGTCATATTTTACATAAACAAATTGTTTAATTTAATTTCATAAAATAAAAGTTAAAAAAATTGCGTGCACCTAATTAAGAAGCCTAATGAAGAAGTTAAAAGACAATTTTACTTCGAAATGATAACGTTGGAAATGTCAACTATGCGGTACTATTAAACCTCCTTTTATATTTACCTGTCTTAGTTTTAAATTTGTTTAAAAGTGTATTTCATACCTTTCATAAATTAAACTATGTATAATAAAACAGGATAATGCTAATATTATTTCTTTAATTATTATTTCTACTGAGTAGCAAAATATTATTGATTTGATTCTTTAACAATATAAATACTACGCTATTGGCAAAATATTTATAACAAAATTTACATTAAACTTACATACCTATTAGAAAATCGAAAATAATCTTCAAATTAAAAAAAAATAATAATCCTTTATCAAAATTCACGAAAATACATAATATTAATTCATTGGGACATCCCATTTATAAAATTTTTGTTGCATTCCTTTCATAAATATGTCAACAAACTTGAAAATCTAATTAACAATTAGTAGAATTATTTAGAGACGTTTCGAGAAACTAACTAAAAATTTTACTTTCGATATCAAAAAAATTAAAACATATATTACTGACATGCTTGAAATGAAGATACGAAGTTACACGCGATTGCTTCATAAATTAAACAAAATGAAACGATTATCGTCGTGAACAGATCGTTAATTATTTGGATATTTGCAATGTTCCTTTCATCCCGTCTCTTCTCTTCACACTATACGAAATACCGACTTAAATCGCTCATGTGATACCTAAAACCTTATTCGTTAAAACACGAGATTAACCTGTTAAATGCGAATGAGAAATTAACTCATCATTCGTTTGATAATACTTAGAACAACATTAGTTTATTTATTAATCAATTACTAATTTTTTAAGTATACTGTTACGCATGCATTCATATTTGCAAAAATCAGAATAACGTAACTACTCATAATTTTTTCTAATTTTCAATTATAAATTGCAGAGATTTAATTTTTGATTAATATACGAACCCAGTTAAAAGGTTAGCCCTTTATACTCGAGAAGCAACTCACAGACGTCACTTGGTTCAATACACCAACTCGAATGACAATTAAAGAGCGACAACAGCTGCTTTTTTTATAACTAATGTCCTTCCTCTTTATAGTTTTAATGTTTCACGTATTTGGACTTCATAATAAAGCATCGTGTTTAATTAAAATTATTATTTTATACATTATTTTGCCTTTGATTCTTATAAAGATCGAGTCAAATGACGGAATTAGTAATAGTGAAAATAAGTTCGATTTTAGATTATTTAAAAACCAAATCAATAATTTCGTAAATGAGAAATTCGAATGAAATAGTTGGTTCAAGAAAATGATAGATTAAAATAATAGTAAAAAGTGAAACTGGTTCTGACAGAATACAGAAAGACAGAGTTCAGAGAGATGCTATAGATTCTGAGGAAAGTTCAGGAAAAATAAAGTTCAGAAACGATGAAAAAACTACGGAGTCGTAAGGAGTTGTAAATTGTAACAGAACCATTGGATTTTTCGAATTTTAATCGAGGAAACCATAGGTAAAAGAGAAATGACTAAAAAGAAACTAAGAAAAATTAAACTTCAGCGCAAAAGTTTCGTTGTGCAAAAGGTTAAATACACTACAATCTTCTGTGTATTCGATGGACGAGAGAATATGTGGAATATTTGATATTGCAATGAATCACAAATAACGTAAAATATTTTTCAATTATAATTCCTAAGTTATACGACAGAATAATTTGCGTTACAGAAATAAAACTTCAGTAACAGTTATAAAAAAAAGTATTAACCCTTTTAGCACCAATCTAAACTGATGTAGTTTGATAAGATTTGAGAAAAAGAAAATCAGTTTCAAATAATAATTACAAAATTTGAAAAAGAACATGTTAAGAAATAAAGAGAAAATGAATTAATGATTAAAGTATTTCGATATTTGTTGAAAATTTTGTACAAACTTTATTTCACAGTTACATTTAAAAACTAATATATGAAACAAAAAATTTCAAAAACATTATTATTTATTAGAAATAATACTAGAATTATTTCATAATTTTTCGTATACATTTGTTAATTCCCATAATTCATGCATCTAACATAAAAGAAACGATATGTCATTGTCAGGTACTAAAAGGGTTAAATAAGCTAAGCTTGAATTACGATTGTGTACAACAATTGTGGGATTTTAATTGAACGGGAGACAGTGTACGTCTTAAAATCCTTGAAAAAAAAAAAGAAAAAACATACGAGAGGCTGCTGTGAAAACAGAGCAATAAAAGTAACACGGGACAATTAAATTTCAGATTCGTCGACGGCGAGTGTGGCTCCAGCAGCGGCGACAGTACAGGCCAATTAGAGTTAAGCGGTGGAGAACAACCGGAGGAAGCATCCCCGGCATCAATGCATGAAACCAACAACAATAGCCTGCTTCACGAAGATTTAGAGCGCAGGATACCGTAGTTAACCTACATTGCGTCCGAAACCGATCCTCGTTGGCGAATCCCAGTTCGATGAAGGTAAACTTCACTTGAAGTAATCGTCTTCTCCGAAACAATCGAAAATAGAAGAGAAAGAGCCACGCGAATAAATCTCGTGGAGCGAAGTGGAAAAGTCAAAAAAAAAAAACGAAAAAAAATAAAGAATAAAGAAGGAACGGCAACACTTACAAGAGCAAAAGGAAAAAGAAGTTAAAAAAATAAATAAATAAATAAATAAAAAAGAAGAGAGAAGACAAGACTTTATAAAAAGAAAACCTCTTAAGAGAACGAGAAAGCTAACAGAGAATCGTCGAAGAAGAATCGTCGTCGCCGAAACTGTCGTTAAAATAGCCGTTTATCGAAATTTATCGAAGAAGATGCAATTCGGCTTTTACGAAATGATCCGTCCAAGGTCGACCTCTGGAGATCTTTCGAAGGCCAACGAGGTGCGAGGTTGACAGAGAAAGAAAAAAAGAGGACTGACTTCACTGCCAGTCAGGCTGGAGGATTCTCTACTTCTCCATTATTTTTTTTTTCTTTCTTTTTCTCTCTATCGCGTATATTTTTCTTTATTTTTTTTTTTCTCTTCCTCTGATGACATCGACCACGTTACCTTGAGACCACCTCCTCGATCTTTCGGTTACCGACGGTGCTCCAATGTTAAGTGACTGACATTGTACACACGTCGATCATCATGAATTCGTATACTATCGCCATACCCGTTTCGAATGTATTAGTCACGTGCCAAAGGTATTTGAACAGAAATGTAAATATCGACGATATGGAGGAAGTTGTCGATACGAAGCGTTCGAAATTAGTTGAACCCGGGGCTTACTGCTCTCTGTGAAATTCGCAAATGTATATTTGCTATTGAAATTATATATATATATATATATGTGTGTGTGTGTGTGTGTGTGTGTGCGTGCGTGCGTGCATGTATGTATGTATGTATGTATGTATGTATGTATGTATGTATGTATGTATGTATGTATGTATGTATGTATGTATGTATGTATGTATGTATGTATGTATGTATGTATGTATATGTGTGTGTGTGTGTGTGTGTATGTGTGTGTGTGTGTGTGTGTGTGTGTGTGTGTGTATGTGTGTATGTATGTATGTATGTATGTATGTATGTATGTATGTATGTATGTATGTATGTATGTATGTATGTATGTATGTGTGTGTGTGTGTGTGTGTGTGTGTGTGTGTGTGTGTGTGTGTGTGTGTGTGTGTGTGTGTGTGTGTGTGTGTGTGTGTGTGTATGTATGTATGTATGTATGTATATGTCATATATACATACATGCTGTGTGTGTTTGTGTGCGTATCAAAAGGGAGGATTTGTTGAGATTTGAAAAATCTGTTCCAAACTTGTTGCTCGGTTCGGTTTGCAATTCGAAGGATCTCAAGGTCGACGCCGAAAGATCGGATCGCATCGACGACGATAAAACGATCAGAGTGCGACGCAACGAAAATAAGTTTGAGAAACTGTGATAGAATTTCGTATTAGAACCCTCGTTACACATCATTACTACACGCGACATCGTGCTAAATACTTTTTTTTTTCTTCGTTTGTTCGTGGTAATTGTCTACGGTCCGCAAGTTGGACAGGAAGTCATGTTCATCAGACCAAGAAGGGCCGTTTGAAGAGACACCTATCGATAGAGAAACGAAACAACGAGACGATCGCTGTCCAATACTGTGGAGCAACGACAAAAAGAAAAGATGGAAATGATCGTGATAAGAAAAATAAAAGAAAAAAAAAGAAAAAAGTCTGGTTCGTTCAATACGATTTAAACGTCGAACGGAACACGAAGCTTCGATATCATCGTCAACTATTGGAATTCGTTATTTAACATTATGCTTCGCTGCCGGGGAGCAATTCCAATCACCACTACGCAACGACATTGATTTCACGAAGAACACCACGGAGCTATTCGGAACAATCTTCACGTTATTTGCTATGAAGGTCAATTATTATATAGAAATACGTACTACAGAAGAGAAATGATATCGTACATCAGTGATAAAGTTAAAGTGTTGAAAACTGTAATGAAAGTATCGAAAATAATATTTAGGGAAGCAAAAGGCTCCGTTCCATGTTTCAATCGAGTAGAATGTAGCGGACATGAGTATATTTGAAGACACGGACCTCGAAGAGTAACGCGTACCTTAGACATATGCATATATATACCTATATACATACACACACACACATATATGTGTATATATGTATATATATGTATATATAAAAAATATCTATATATTAATATATACGTGTGTATTAACACGTTGGTGATTAATAGAATTAATCACGAATGTGATAATATAATAATTTGCTGTATTATCTCGAGAACGGGGACCAGAGACATCGACTTAAGTTACCAGATCTTGTTGACGGGTGAGATGCACGCACGCTTTGGCTAACTTCATGGCGATCGATTCTGCGAGGATTGCTCTACACTCTTCGGTAAAAGAAAGGGCAATGCATTTAATTGAATCGAGCTCACGATCGACGTATGAAGCTGGACGCGTACGATTTCCATTATTCGCCTTAAATTCGTGGGCTTTTCTATTTCTTTTCCTTTCTTTCTTTTCTTTCTTTTTTTTTTGTTTTTTGTTACTTTTTATTACGTTGATTCGATGGTACACTCTTCCGTTTTACCCCTTATCTCTGATTCGACTCCTCTCGACGCAATTCGAGTGAACAATCGTTAGCTTTTTGACCTTTTCCACGTGATTAACATTTGGTTGTGCATAAAATGATCATCAAACATAACTGAATTTTATGCGTTACGATTAACGAACATGGTTTTCCGATTAAAAATGAAAATAAAAATGACGGAGGTGAACGAATTTAACGAGAATCCGGATGTTGCGCGTACATCTAAAAATTGTGATACTTGCCTTGCGCTGGAAACAGCGCTTCTATTGAAAGAGGAATTAGAAATGTATGCGTAGTCTTTCTGAGGTTCTTCTAACCTAGAATCTTGCGTGCTGCTAGACAATACCAAGTGTAAGCTGTGTCTTTTTCGCGAATAACCTCAACATTTCGTGAGTATTGCAATTACCTTTGCTAGACGCTCAAAGAGCCGCTACATTATTTGCATTATCAGACTTTCGTTGAGGCTACATACAATTTTCTAGTGGAACGTTGATATTATATTCTGAAGAGACTCACCTTACGTCTGGAAGACTGTCAGTGTTTTGCTACGTAAGTTTATAAAGTTTCAAATGGCCTGAATATATTATAGACTTCTAACGTTGAACGATGAAAAATGATTAAATCAAATTGAAATTGCATTCTCTATATCGTCAGAACTATTAGATCATTTTCCTTTTGTTAGCAGTTGGCTCGAAAGTTACTAGAGCTCACACCTTTAACAATCTATCGTAAATATTTTTAACACTTCATCATAAATACGTAAATCTCTTTTAACATAAAGACACAGACGTGATTATTCTAATTGTTACGAGCCTAAACCATAGAGAAAAATACTATAGAGGGTTAACTCGATCTAAATCGATATAAGGCGAATCTTGCATTTGGTTGAGAAGCTTCCAGCTGTCCGTCGTAAAATAGAATGACTATGTTACTTAAGAGAAAAAGTGATATGTGCGTTAAATCCTTAGTAATTAATGCTGTCACTTATCAATTGCTACATAAAAACAAATATAAAACCCATATACATAGAATCGCAGCATTAGTTTTGTGCATTTTCTACGAAATATTTTTATTTATGTATAAAGTAAAACATTCACACGTGTATTCTCTTATTATATTTACGTACCATGGAAATAATTGTATCCTATATAATACGCGTTTCATGTGATCTTCATTGTTCGTGCCGAATTACTAAGGATTTCTAAGCATACACGTGACTAACAAGAGAACATATCCAAAGCGAAATTTTTTTTTTTCATTGAAACCGACATGAATTTGTAGAGAATAAAAAATTATTCGACGCGTATTTTTTTGTTTTAGCTAAAAGATGGTTTGAAAGGATAAAATAGCCCCCTAAAGTTTACCGCTCGAAACATACTTTTTGCGATTACGTCTAAACTATTCGTCGGAGCGAAAAATGTTTACAAAGAAAGTTGCTCGGGTTTTCACATAGAATTATATGGGCGCTTGAAGGAAATGTGTTACTTGAGATTTAAAAAAAAACCTTCCCCCCCAAGTTTTTAATTTTTTTTTTTTAAGTTATTGAAATATCACCATAACTATACTATGATAAAACTGCAGTATTTTTAATGACGTAAAGGTATATACCAATTTTTTATTTTTGTTATGCATCCAATCTAAAACTAATTAACAATAACTTACAGTACTCCTTGTTCTGACGAACTTTATAACTACGGGTCATAGTGGTTACAGTAATGATATTCGGTATAAAAATGTTTAAAATATAATGATTTCTCACACCAGGCACATGCTATGAATACTGGTTTTACACATACAGCACAATTTGGATTGTGCAAATCTAACTGTAATAAGCAAAAATCTACCGGCGTATCGAATGAATTCGGTCTTTCTTCAACATAACCACTTTCATACCAAGCACATATTTGTAAATCTAGGTGATGAGAACTGATTATGAGTCAGGGATCGAAGTTTGATTATATCGTTCCTATGGTGAAGGTTAATATCCGATTTTGATAAAATTATCATCTCTGAAAAACGTTTTACGAAATTTTTTCACTATCAGAATGTATATACATCTAACGGCTGAATATCTTTCGTTGCACCTTCTGGTACTGTTAAAATTTCCACTGTTACGGACTCCGGTTTCACTTCTTCAATTGTTAATGGACATTGACTCCTCCATGAATCTAGTAACAAAATACTCCTTATATCTGTGTTTGGAAAGAAAACTTCTTTTGCCCAGTTTTGAACCTTATCTTTTGTTAATTTTCCAAATTTCGAAGCCAAGGTATAAATATTTTCAGCATTAAATAACATCTGTCGTACAACTGGTCCTAACTCACCGCTCGGTTCTTTTAAAACAACTAAAAGTGGAGAATGTAGTCGTCCATCAGCAGATATAATTGGTTGAACGGTGTAACTATGGGTACAGGAAAAAGTCAATTGCACCGCTGCTTCCGTTTTCTTTTCCTTTTGAAATGATAACGTTCGTCCACTATGTACTTCCAAATTAAAGCTGCTTTGGTCAGTGTTATATACATGTTGTATTCCGTACTCACTAATGCATTGTTTAACTACCTGCAGAAAATCTTTTTCTCTTGTTTCCAAATCTGGTTGTTTTTTCTGTCCTGGTGACATGGAAATAAATTTTGTTATTTTTCGAGATACTATGCCGTAATTTTTTTTTTAAGTATATAGCCAGTAATGCGATGCTTTAAATACTTCCAGGCCTGTTTCCTCTTTTGCAATTAACACCCACCGACGAAGATCTAAATCATGAACTATCAAACCTTGCTTTCGCGCTTCGACGTACATGTTCCATATATATTGTGAAATATATCGGAGATGATCGTAACGATTTCCTCCGGTGTTAACATTCCTTTACCATCGATAAAGCTGTGCTAGTGACTTCACTTGCTTATATCGATTTTGAACCGTAGAAAGAGCATATCGTTTCTTCTTACCGCTTTTCCAAAATTCCACTACATCCTACTTCAAACATCCTACACAAGCCACAAGTAGGTATGTCGAGTGTTGTTTGCAGTAGCTGTTTATATATCTGTATGGTACATATATATTACATCAAACATTGGAATTTTCTCTTGACGTATTATTTGGTCGTTAATGTCTTGTAAGTATAAATTATACGATATAAACCAGAGACAGCTGCGTAATTTTAATATCGAATGATATCGTTGTGCACTTTGTGACTGACCCATGTGATACTAACGCATCTGTTTCGAACTCTTTCCGCCGAAGGCCGAAAAATTTTGGCCAAGATATCCAGGTTTACAATTATTACAACCGGAAAAAGTTAACTCCTTGCCCTGTATTACCATGTAAAACTCGTATATGTGCTTTGCGGGACAAAGATAAGAAAGATAAGTCAACTTCGGGTTAAACGTCAAAAATACGACTCACGCTGCTCGTACGTTTTACGGGCCAAACATCAGAAACCTGATCGTAAGCGTGACTTGCGGTTCAGTAGTTACAAATACACTTCTACTGCAACGCAAAATATTCATTTCGTTTTCATCTCGTTTTTATAATAATGAATATAATACCACTAACATCTATTAATCTATTTGATCGACGTACGCTTTAGCGCATAGACAATCTATTGTATATATGTACATATACCAATGCGCAAGCGATTTTGTCACCAACCGTCAAATTGCTCATATAGCAAGCAATGTAACTCAAAATTATACGAACAAATTACTGTAACCATTATGACCCGTAGTTATAAAGTTCGTTAAAACAAGGAGTAAGTCATTGTTAATTAGTTTTAGATTGGATGCATAACAAAAATAAAAAATTGGTATATATTACTTTACGTCGTTAAAAATACTACAATTTTATCATACTATAGTTGTAGTGATATTCCAATAACTTAAAAAAAAAATTAAATACTTGGAAGGGAAGGTTTTTTTTTTTTAAATCGCAAGTAACACATTTCCTTAACCCGAGCTTTCGGGTTTTTTAAAAATGTTTATAACTTTCTTTTTAAGCATTTTTCGATCTGACGAATAGTTTAGACATAATCGCAAAAAGTATGTTTCAAGCGGTAAACTTTAGGGGGTTACTTCACCCCTTCAAACTGTTTTTTAGCTAAAACAAAAAAATACGTGTCGAATAATTTTTTATTCTCTACAAATTCATGCCGGTTTCAACGAAAACAAAAATTTCGCTCTGGATATGTTCCCTTGTAAGTACCATAAATACAAATAAGCGTAAAAAAAGAGTATATATATATATATATATATATATATATATATGTACATACGTGTGTGTATATATATTTGAGTTGTTTCTATGTAGTATATATTATGTATATCTATACACATACGCAGAATTATCTATAATACATACATACATACATACATACATACATACATACATACATACATACATACATACATATAAACGTACAAACACACATATAATATATATGAAAATATATTTTCTATTTGAAAGAATTTTATAAGTGACCATATTCTGAATACACATCGTGTGTAGTTGTGTGTAAAAACACGTGCCGTCGAAAGAAAGAGAACACAAGAAACAATGTACGCATGTATGTATATATAACAAACGAGGTGAAGTACATGTTATCTATAATGCACAATATATCCGGTTTAAACGTACACAATCATTTCATGGCTTGTTGCTTTCATCGTATGACATTACAATTTTTAATAAATATTACCACTGAAAATTTTGAAGTAGTCCATTGTTTTCTCTTTTAATAAATTTGTATACTTGTACCGTAGCACAAATTATAATTATTTTCCAATGCCAAGTATAAATATTCATGGATAATGTGCCTAACTCGATTTTGATCAAAAATAATCAATAGACAAACTCTATTCCCAATTTCAGCGTTATTTTTACTATTTCACTTTATAACTATTGCATTGATCCAGTTAGTTAAATTCAAGGAGAAAGGATCTCGACAAACTAAATTAATGGAACATACTCTAATTAATTGTATTATTCGAATCATTCAAATCCTTGATGAATATTTTCAACAAACATTAGCAACAATAATTTTTCGCATAGAATTGTAATTTTCTTTCATTGATTTACCTCATTAATCAAACACAGAATATTCAAAATAAGCTAATATTTTACGAAAGCATATAAATGGCAACTAATCATCATGACAAACTTTCAACCTTTAACAACATTTTTTTGTATTTTCAAAATTTCTTAAATATTTAAATGTGTACATTTAATCCGAATGTGGTGTACGAACATACGAAGATACATATATACAGGAAGAGTTTGTTTGCGCACATGTTACAAGCATATATGTAATAGACCAGAACGACACAAGAAACGGAAATTTATTGTCTTATGACGATGAGTCTCATATGCGGAAACTTCCTTCTGTGTGCAAGAAGCAAAACTAAATTATTACGATGTTAAAAATGTTTAAGGATTGATTATCCGTTTAGGGTACGTATCGTTACTATTTCTCTTATCTCTTTCCTTTTGCTCCAGTGAAAGAACTATTCGTGCAATCTTTAACCCGAATTTAATGTTAACATTAGAAAGTATAAAGTTCCACGCTGTATTTTTCATGATTCTTAAATGTTGTATTCTTTTCAAAAGAATAACGATCGAAGCTAACAGTGATACACATTTACCATCTATTACACTTTCATACTCACGATCAGAATCACATAATTCAAGAGAAACATATTCCTATGCCACATATTAGTTTATATTGCGCACTATACTATTTTTATCGCTATGATTATTTTACGATTTGTATTATTACTATTATTATTATTATTATTATTAATATTAATATTATTATTAATATTTTAATACTATAGTTTAATATCACGTTAGTACAATTCTTGTCATTTCGAGTCGATCAACGCATCATGCGAACTCTTGTTTCACAATGAAAACAGATCATGATATTATTTATGGTTAGCAATACAAGCGAATCAAAGTAGTATTTGTAATGGAAAGCATTGCGTACAATCCGTAAGGTAACCTTGCTTCTTCTGTTCAAGTAAAATAGCATATTTCTTTGAAATTGATCGTTACTAAACGAATTTCTTCGATAGTTCTTCCTATTTCTATTACAAATACTATTTTGTCTGGGTTGGATAATAAGTTACAGAATTTTACTAACGTATGTACGTTCACAAACGAGGGAGAAAATATGTGAATATAATAACGAGTAAACAAATACGTTTATAGAATGTTATACATAAAGTAATACTGCATGTATAGAGACTCAAAGTGTTGTTGAAAAAAAAGTTGTATCGGATAAATAGTCTCTCCATTGAACAGCCACTATTCACCTAACATTTGAACACGCATAAAATACACGCGCATACCTTTTGCGATGCAAGACGGTATAAAAATGACTTTTTGAACGAATCAAACGCGTTCATTAATGTTACTAAGGTACTTAATTTCTAAAAGTAACAGGGTGCACTTTTCTACGACATACATTCATCTTCATGTTCCGCAAATTCATCACAATTTTTTTTTTTTAAACGTTCGCTGGAAAATCATTATTCTCAAGTCGAGTGGAACAAACTCGACAAAATTTTCCGTGCAAATGCAAAAAGAGAAATTGAATTGTGGAGCGTCGATTTTATTTAAAACAATCGTATGAATCTGTAAATCTCATTAGGGATCGTGAAAACGGAATATAACGATAAAATATATTAATGAAAAATTTTGACGACGTTCTAAAGATTGTATACAGCGCTTTAAATATGCATATGTGTACAAAACAGAAATATAAGTCTTCTAAATAAAATGAGCTGGCCTCTGCAAGCCCTGTTTTACGTAAAAACGAAGAAAAATATGTCTTCTCATTTCGAAGCCTCTTCTGAACAAGTTATATCAATGTTATTCATTCTTATCGTTAGTATTACTGTTTAAATATCCTGCTTTTATTAATTATGTTCATTTTATTCGAATTCAATATTTAATTTATTAAACTTATATTCTACTTTATGACATTAAATAATGCATTTTTGAAGAAAACTGTCTGTTATTCGAAATTTTTATTTCAAGTAATAAAATTTGTAATAGTAAAAGTAATAAAAATAATAAAAATCATTGTATATGCAGGTGTATATGCTTACATACGTGAAATAAGATCGGCAATACGGACAGTGTTCAATCTTAAATTTACTTATTTAACATTTTTTTTTATTTTACAAATTTATGTATAAATTTCAATTTCATAATTCAGTATTTGTGAAGTATCATGAAAATACTAGTAGGATAATTTGCAATACAAAGGTTTGTATTGGTACATAAAGAAAAAAATAGATACTACTTTAATAGGTTATATTTACATTGTATTTCAATTTGGATTTGTATTTCAAATTTACATTCGATAATCTTCATTTTATCTAAATTATTATAACAAACTTCTTAGCTTATCAGTATTTATGTTTTTAAAAACAGATGAGATATACATATAAGAAATAAATAATGACATATGAAGGAATTTTTAGTTATTAATACATAGTAATTTTGATATTTAATTAAGTTATATCTTCATGAACTACTACAAACATTCCTAATAACAGTCAAGCTTAAGTAATATTAATTTTGTTCCATTAAGAAATTTAAATTATATCGCATATAATATTGTATTATTTTTTATTTATAACATGTATAGATATATATATTTTTTTTTGTAAATATATATAAAACTGCTACTTAGAAAACAATATTGATTCAACAAATATAATAATATATATACCAAATTTTGTTATAAATTATTTTGTAGATATGGCACAAGAATACAGCTCTGTGGAAGTATCCTATTGGAACACATTGTCAAAGAATGCGTCTTGCCATGGCAGTAACCAAAATGGTTCAAATACAATACCAGAACAAGAAACAGATAAGCAAAATACAGACATAACAGAACGACAGATTGTAGATACTTTGATTCTATTAGAAAACAATCTCCTTAATGAATTTACTGAAGGTATATTAAACATAGTTAATCTTTGTTTGAATGATAGTCAACTTAATGATTTACCAAGCTCTTTAAGCATGTTAAAAAATCTGACGCAGTTAACTCTAGAAAAAAATGAATTTACTTATTTGCCAAACGTAGTGTGTGAATTAAGTAACTTGAGGAGATTAAGTGCATCAAGAAATCGGATAAAACATGTTCCAAATAAATTAGGAAATTTATTGAATTTAGAAATCTTAGATTTGAGTGTGAATCGATTAACGGATCTTCCAAATTCATGTGCAAAATTAAATAAAGTGGAACTTTGTTGCCTGGATAGTAATAGATTTAAAAGGATTCCAAATTGCATAGCCAAGGGAATGAAAAATCTGAAACACTTTACTTTCTGCCAAAACTTGTGTCCAGAATTGAACATTTATCCTAAGAGCATTAATGTAATACGGTTTTATGCAGAAAGAAATGGTAATTGTCCATCATTTCCAAAATGGATACTAAGTTCCAAATATAAAAAGCTTGAAGTTGTGTCACTGAATAAAACCAGATTTAAAAATTTTAATCTACCAAAAAAGTCATTTATATCATATGTTAGAAGGTTATCAATGAATCAATGTTATCTTCGTCACAAAGAGATGGAAAGGATAATCGCAGGAATGATGAATCTTGAAGACTTAATGATAGGAAATGAAAACCTAGGTACAACAATTGAAAACAGAAAGGTTGAGTTGAAAAATTATTTCTGTACTATCCCTATTGCAACAAAGAAGAGACCATCTACTCTTGAAGAACTTCATATATGCAATACAGGCCTTGTAGTAGTGCCTAAAATTATCAACAAGTTCATTAACTTATCTTATGTAAATATAAGCTCCAACTCTCTCTATTCCTTGCCAGAAGAAATTTGTACCCTAAAAAATTTGAGCAAATTAATTGCAGATCAGAATAATTTAGTGAAACTACCTGAAAATATTGGAGAACTGTCATCATTGAGACAGTTGAAAGTATGTCATAATCGTTTACATAAATTGCCTAATAGCATGGAATTATTACATGAGTTAGAATATCTAGATCTATACAATAATAATTTTGAAGCATTACCAGAAGTGATATGGAGATTAAACAGTTTAATAGGACTAGATATCGAACAAAATTACATCTCAACTGAATATTTATTGGTAAGAAAATAAAAGAAATATAATTTTATGATTGGAAGTGTACCAAATTTCATTGAAGATCAATGCTGTTGAATTTTTTGTGTAATTTGACATTTAATTTCGGTTATTTCTGAAAAATAACTGGATTTTTTGTATTTATATACCAAATCACAATAGCTTACTAGGAGTATGAGAGAAACTTTGAGAGCTCATTGGTATAATTTTATTGATTGTAAAACTGCTAATGGACCTAAATTGAAGCCATCACAAAGCCCTGAACGCAGTTCTTCATCATCGAGCACCGATCAAAGTTTGTCATCATTATCAAATACCTCCGGCGGTAATTTATCTGAAGAGGAACAGCATTTAGAATTTTTGTAAGTTCTATAAAAATTAAATAACTAAATAAAAACTATTCCTACACATTCTATGTAACATTCTACAAAACGGGATAAAAATCTCAGCGTCAAAATATTTCGTAACACTTGAATTATCACAAATAATTAATACGCTAATTAATTACTTAGGTTCTCCAGAATTTGATATCGGAAATGTATTAAATTAAGCAATAAAAGTTTCACTGATTAATTCCACAGTTGTGAAATGATGTTCTTGTTTCAGATCACAAGGAGTATATAACAATTTAATAGACGAACATTGGGACACTTCAGAAAATTCAGCCGATGAATTCGATCCTAATGGTAAAGTGGAATTCCACGAATTTAACAATTTTCCTCCGAAAAAAAAAAATTAAAATTTAGTCAAACAAAGTAAATGTTTAAATGTGATAAAGATACGACGCAATCTACTACCTTACCATTATATGGTATAGTAACTGTTTAACAACTGCAAGGCGTCGTTAGATTGTGTAATGAATTGATATTCAAATTAATAATCAGATATTACTTTATTGAAACATGCACCTTCAGCTTCTACTAGTTCCACTATCTACTCGCTATCATTTTACATTTCCTATGAATTCTTAACTTTTGTACAACAACGTGTATCATACATGTATAGTTCAATGAAAGAAATATATAGGAAAACTCAACATAACAAACATAGAAATGATAAATATAATGCAACTTTGATTTTAGAACATAAAGAACCGAAGAGGGTTGGCTATCCGCCGTTTACGTTTTACGAGCCATTTCAGCGAATCTATTGTCCCGCGGATTTCCACCCGAGTCGTGTCGGAACACGAATTGTGGAGATGTTGAAGAAAGGAACTCTAATTTGGCAGACTAGTTACGAAGAAGGTCAGTTTGAAGATCCCTAAATTAAACAGCAATACTAATTTAGTTTCAATCATACTAAATGTTTTTTTGCAAGGGATAAAATTATTGAAGTATGTAATAGTATAATTTAATACGATAATAGGTTCGTTACAAGAAAACATTCATTATTCATTTTGAAATTATTCATTTTCACAAATGACTACGTTTACTTATATTAGTTGCGTATCACAAAAAATTTTCCACTTTTGATTAACACGTTCGTTACCACATATGAGTATCTGGAGTTCCACCAACTCTGTTCGCTTGAAGTAATAAACGAAAATATTACTTGCAAAGGTTGTACAATTACAAGGAAGAAACAACATAATAACAATAATTTTTTTATAGTTAGAGACGCAGAGGACATACTTTCTTTTTTGAAAATTTTTTTTAATGGATCGTCTAATTTTTTATAGTCAAATTCGATAGAATAATCAATTTTTAATTATGTATAATTAATACTATCTCTCCATCTTTGTGTGATTAGAATCCATAGGCTCGAATGATTTTTTTTTTTTAGTATTGATGAAGTTATTGACTATAAACGATGTCGTCCATTTTTCATTAAGAAATTTTTAAACAAACGATTAATGTTAATTCTAAAGACTAGAACTTCGTGAGATAACGATTTTCTGTCGAATTCATGTTAGCAAAAAGTGTCTATTTGAGGAATAAACTTTTAATTAAAAACAAAATAGGACTTTCATTTCTCCCTGAAACATTTGGCATTTCGTATTACACAAGCTAATACTAAAATACATTTATCCTAAAATTCACCATTCCTAATATTGGCTCCCACACGATTCGTGAAACTGATTATAGAGCAAATAAAATGAAAATTTAACACGTTGAATACTATAGAAGTCGGTGGTGACTGACGAAGCCAAGGTTACTCGAAACACATAATTGAAGTAAATTTCAATATTTTCAAATTTTTCAACATTATCATCGTTACGGATAGCATTGAAATTTTGGATTACGGACAAATTTTTCAATATTACATCGTTCAATATTATCATCGGTATGAATAAATTAATGCAACATAGAACATATAAAAATAGTGGTATTTATTAGATATAACATATATATTTAAATATTATGCGGGCATATCGCGATATGTCGTAAAATCATGTTGGCGCTATGGGCAAGCTATGTAAAATTAGAGTGGCATTCAACGTGTTAAACATCGAAGGTGGTCAAGCATATGTTTATTCCTTCCGTTTTTTAAATTTGTTCGACATTTTGTCTTCAAATATATCGTTTGGTCTATAAAAGTTTGCAAACTTGAGAAAAATACCGGCGGCAATTTAATAACAATTATATATACATATATAATGTATATCGTCAAAGTGTAAATGATTTATGTTATAATAATATTAACAATAATAATGTCCAGCTTATAATGTGTTGTTTCAATATGTCGGAATGTTCCTATAAATTTTGAAATCTTGCGAGTGAAAGTCCAAAGGTGCGAGATTCAGTGTATACATCCGTTCAAGTGTATTAACCCTTTTTTAAGCGTCACGCCGAATACGGTTGACTTCTCGTTTAGCAGTTCAATTTTGAAAATTTCGCAGAGTGTTAAGGAGTAACGCCACTCTAGAAGTCGGAGAAAAAGGTGATCTTTGGGAATTTTTGAAGTAAAAACCGTAAAAGGTATAAGATCAGGAACAAAAAAGTTTTATTATAAATGTTTTTAAGAAGGTATGTGAATTTTTTTAAACAATTTGGATCGAAAATGGCGGCTGTAGGTGCTGGCAAGCAACGACACTTTTTTTCAGAAGGCTGCATGGCCGGAAAGGTTTTTCATTAACGGATGATCCTAAACCAAAAAATATTAATTATTGTTAATTTAGTGAAGATATGAAGGAAAGGTTGAAAAAAATTACGAAAAATTTAGCATTAAATTGTTAATAAAAGGACAAGTTGTGAATCAATCAAAAAACCCCTACGATGTTTCTGTGAGTTATGTTATTTTGAATCTCTCTACAAAATTTTAAGTCGATTAGCTAAAAACTTTTTGAGTTATGTTTCCGGCCAGTTCAAATAAAGTGATTATGAGAAAAACGCGTTTAAAATTTTGATTGCCATTCAGCATAAGAAATTTGTTATATACTTTTAATCAGCAATGCCTGCACCATATAATTGGCCTTTTATATTAATATATTTCTCACCCACTTCCTTCAATCTGGCCATTTTTTCAGCTTCATTCAATGATCGCTCCGAAAACTGTATGCGTCGGGCGTCGACTTGAAGGCAGAAGTTATAACAATTTTCTCCTATAGACATGTCCAGGCTTTCATTACTTGCATTATACTTGATAGTCTGTCATTGTATATACAAACAGCCATATTTGCGGCAATGTCAAGTATATTTTTATCACTGGATACGGTTTTTGAAGCCATGGACCACACCACTTTTCCTCCAACACCCTTTGTTTGTTTTTTTAAATTCCGTAATCTTGTGCCCATGCGTTTTTGCACGTGATCGATGCATTCCTTTTTTTCTATGTTGATATCATCGTATGGCACAACAAATACATTACAATCGGTGACTATCGCGCGCGTTTCCACGAGTTACAATAAGCACACATACAGCGCGCTGCAAGGGGTTGCAGTCCACTTAAAAAAAATTCGTATTTCCGATTTTTCTCCCATTTAAAACTTTTTTCTCATATTCTACACATTAGCTAGTGTTTCATAAATTATTAATATACTATATTACTAATAAAATTTTACTCTTACTGTACAAGATGGATTAAACGTGCTAGTGAACGGCACTAACATGCTTTGACTAGAAGGCGATAGGTTTATGACACGGACACCGGTTACATCCATTTTTGAGGAAATCTAATTAAGGAAAAAATATTATTGTCAAACATTCAAGCCAGAAGTCAGGGTCTAGGAAGTTGTTTATGGCAGCAGAAGGACTTCGCTTCTGTTGGCCACATGAACGGCTAGAGTAGGGATGAACCTTTTTTATAACGGGTCAGCTACAAATTTAAAAATGTTGTGCGGGCCGCATGTAAGAAATTTATGATAATACAAACACTAAATGATGAACTCAAATTATCTCTTTATTAACAAAATAAACCTAGTATAAAAAATTACAGAAATAAAACACTCATTAATAAAAATACTATTTAAAAAACTGTGAAAGGTGTATGTGGAAAATGATTATTTAATGAGAAATTTGGCATTGCTTCATTGCCATCAATTGGTCTATATTTGTAGACATAGACGACACAGCAACTCGCACGCAGCTTTCTAACCGTACATCATTTAATCTCGATCAGTGATCGCTTTTAATTATTTTCATTGCGGAAAATAATTGTTCGCAAACATAGGTGCTTCCGAAAAGTGTCATTATTTGCTTTGCATGTGTGCCTAATCGTGGGAATTTTTGTAAATTCATGTAATTTTGATAGAAATTATGTATGTCAACATTTTGAAATTTATTTCTTAAATCCGTGTCGTTTTGTAAATCTATTAATTCCATTTGTAACTCATCTGAAACCGTCTATATTAAATGGTGAAAAAAAGAAATGTTAAAAATAAGAACGGTTTTTTCTGATCTAAATATTTTAAATCGCGATTCCAATTCCGTTATTAATTTTTGTAAATGCTGGGCATATTTTCGGGTTTCTGAAGGAGTTTCTTAAGTGTATAAAATGTGATGTGTTGTTTGACAACAGATGTTTGTTTCAAATTTTGAGTTAGCTTTCAAAAACATTAATTTTATCAAACATGTTATGAATAAACTGGCTTTTTCCTTGAAGTTCCATGTTTAAGTCATTTAAATGCTGAGTTACATCGACGAAAAACGCAAAATCACACATCTATTCTTTATCTTCGAATTGGGGAAATGCATATTCTTTCATTTCCACAAACAATTGAATATCATTTTTCAAGTTATATATTCTTTTTAGCATAGCACCTCTACTCAACCAACGCACTTCAGTGTTGTAAATTACATCACCATATTCACTTTTCAAATCTTTTAAAAATTCTTTAAATTGACGGTGATTTAACGCTCGAGATTTGAGAAAATCAGTAAGTTTTATTGCAGGCGTGGTGACATTAGGAATATTTAAAATTTTTGCGCAAAGATTCTGTTGGTAAATTATGCAATGGTTAACAAATATTTCTCTCCCTGTTAAGTTTTTAATATTATTAAATAACGTTCCCGTGACTCCTACATTCATGCTTGCCATTGCTAATGCTCCATCGGTTGATATGCCGACAATTTTATCCAATGGAATTGATAAGGTCTCCAACATCGATTTTAGTTCATTATACAGATCTTTACCTGTTGTATTTCCTTTCATTGGAATCAATGAACCTAGTTCTTCGATCATATTAAAATTCGAATCGATTCCTCTGACAAATGTCGCTAGTTGTAATTTGTCACTGATGTCACAGCTTTCATCAAGTGCCAATTTGTGAATGCATTCACCTAAAGTTGCAATTATGTTTTCGAACAGATCTTCAATTCTTCTTCCAATTGTAAATTTTGACAAACTAATTTTGAAAATAATGTCCTTTTTATCAGGAAAAGCTGTGGTTCTTCGACTCGGACACAACGAGTGCAATACGCAGGGTCCCTCGAGATTCACAAGGGAATCGAGTAGAGATCTAAACAAAACGATTGCTAATTTTCATCTAAGAAAATATGTTATTTTTTAATTTTCATTTCGGTAGACCTATTGAACCCAGTTGCTCCAGTTGCCTTAGGCTAACTGGAAAAGCTACCTTTATTACTTCGTGTATTTTATTTATTCTCCTTTGAGGTAACTAGATTGACAACCATAGTGTAAATGAATAGAAAATTACAAAATTTAGTTGCCTATCACATTTAGATAGATTGTGAAAGGTAATTTAAGCAGGTTTGGTTAAGAACACTCATGTTTACAGGTTATAAATACAAAAGTTTTATTTATTTATTTATTTATTTACAAACAAAGAACTTTCTAAACAAGATGTACAAACATACTTAAGAGAAGTTAAAGAAAATAAAAAGTATTACTTTTCTTCCAAAATATCCAAGCCTTTTTTCTTATATATTTAACACTTATTTATATCAAGCATATAAATTAAAATACTTTTCGAGCTCCGGAATGGAAAAAATTTCTCTTCTCGAATTGAAATCTCCTATAGTTCATTACATCTGCAGAGATTTGCTCTAATACTTCTTGCGAGCATGAAGGTTTGTAGGTTTCTTTACGTACATTCCTATCATCTTATGTAAATAAAAAACTGAATAAATAATAAAATTAAACTGTGGAAAATCTGGGCCAAGGACGAGGTTAAATATTCCATGTATGTGTCCCAATTACCCCATTTCGGAGTTCATTATGGGGTAACTGGATCACGATATGCCTTTCCATAGATTATACTTTGATATGAATTTTAATAATATGAATACAATATTTTATCCATGAAAGAACAGAGAAGCTATAATGCATAAAATTGTACTCACCTTTTTCTTAGATATACTTTTTTCATTATAGTAATATCACACTGTCATACCCTCAAATATTTTCGTCTTTTCTATTATCTGTATCCACAGCTAGTCACCAACTTTCACTATTAGTCACACTGGACTCATCACCTTTAACTCTCCCACACGGTCATATCCCAAAGTTCATCTTTCCAAAACCCTTAACCTTTTAGATACGGCAGAATTCTGCGTGTGGCTATTTCCCTGGACGGCAGGGTCTGATGTGAACAATGTATAATTGATATAACACTTCAAAGTGTGACAGGCAATTCCGTTCTGTGCACGAGAACATTCAAATTAAGTATTTGATGATGAAGTCATAATTTTTTAAAATATATATTACACATACTTTAACTATAACAATCCACTTTAATAACTAATAATATAATTGAGTATGATAGATTTTGAAACATGGTACTATACATAAACCTACGTCACAATTTTCGCATTCATAACAAGATCTTCGCCTTGTATCGTTTTTGGAACACATTCGCGAAAGCCACTATAGTGGCGCGTCGTCCTGAAAAATGACATACACGAAAGCCACTATAGTGGCGCATCGTCCTGGAGAATGATATCCGCGAAAGCCACTATAGTGGCGCGTCGTCCTGAAAAATGACATACACGAAAGCCACTATAGTGGCGCATCGTCCTGGAGAATGATATCCGCGAAAGCCACTATAGTGGCACGTAGTATCTAAAAGGTTAAATAGCCCTATTTTTCCATCCTCGAGTCAGTCTTTATTCTAACACGCGCACGTCACGTACCATGTATTTAATAAAGTTCTGTTTCTACGCAATGACGATCCTCAATTGATTCAAATTTAGCGTTACCCCATTATCTGCTCCGATATCCGAGGAATTGGAGCCAACCGAGCATTACAAAACATTGGAATCTTAAAAAGTCGTGAAATATTTTGCACTGGCGTCAGATTCTATATTAACCTTCAAATAAACAAATGAATGTTGTTTGGTAATCATAACAACTCCTATAAACTTCAAGTAGTAAGAAAATGTACACGGTGTGTCAAAAAGAGATACTATGGCTCAGATATCTCAACGCATCTTGCGATATATTTAACAAAGAAAGTTAAAACTTCATTAACGTTTACAGAGGAAAGTCATATCTTCGTTTAAAGTGTATTAAGAAAACCCATTGATGAATAATAAGGAATTATTTTCTAAATTTGATGCTGTTAATTCTTGAAAACCAACGCTGCCTGAATGAAAAATCTAGCGCTGGTTCACAGGCACCGATGTGACGCTTAACGTATTAATCCAAGAATATTTTACCGTAGAGCGTCAATTATCCGAACCAATTGGAACTGAGGTAGTTCAGAAAATGAAATTGTTCGAATAATCAAACAATTCATTTAATGAAACATATGTATGTATTTACCCGGTTTATAACTATAGTAATTGTTTCGTCATCCTTAGTGTGTTTATTGTGTCTTTCAGACACGGGTCTGAAAACTGTTCGGTCCTTCGCAGCAATTGTAAATTTGGAAGGCCACCGAGCACTTTAGCGTTCATTTAGAAGTTCGATGCTTTTCTTTCTCGTAGCTATAGTCCACATCTGTTTACGATATTTCAATGTTTTGGATTTTCGTTTCCTCTTCGATATGTTTTTGTTAGCGACGAAGCGTTGCCCAAATTTATTACCTGCTACGTTTATTGTTTTAGACACGCGAGTTACCACAGATGTCACTCAAGGGTGCGAACGACACTTGAGGGACCATCGACTTGGGAACATCACTTTTAGTTCGGTCTTTGTTTATTAGTTTGCCAATCGGATATAACCAACTACCTCCCTCGTTGAAGTTGAATGTGTAACGATCCAATCCGCGTGTCTCACCCCTGGCTAATGTATCCTGATCTTGGATTCTTAGACTTTTTCCTAGACCACGAGAATCAGAATCCAATCTGCTATAAAAAAAACCATTAAAATCATTCGGCATAGAATTTAGAAACGGTAGAATTTAATCGACTAGGGTGTTCATTGCTCGGTAGACATTCAACATTGTACAATTGTACATACAGACAGTCCACCCAACTATATCTCTCGATCCTAATTCCTTTACAATGTGAAACATGTTCTTTTCCTTTCTTTTTTTTTTAATATTACGTGTCGAGAAATACTAAGTAATCCATAGAATACAATGTAACATTACTGCAGCGTATGCTAGGAATAAATTTTGAAACGACATGATTTACGAGAGAATCAAGCGCTTGTAAATTAGAAAATTGTATCGGTATACATATGTAGCGAAACATGTAGCGAGTTTTGGAAGCGAACGTATGTATGTACCTTTTAGTACTTTTTTTTATTCAGAATCAGTTATTCTATCAAATTTGACTATACAAAAATTAAACAGTCCATTTAAAAAAAAGGAAACTTCACGATGTAAATCTGTTCTACGCATCTTTTAGATTGTAGAAATTAATTCTTTCCGATTTTTGGCTACAAACAGTTTTATTAAAAAATAAAAAGAAAAAAAAATGAAGGCATTGTTACGAACACACAGTCATTTCCCTACACATTACATCATCATCATCATCATCATTATTATTATTATTACTATTATTATTATTATTATTTTTATTATTATTACTATTATTATTATTATTATTATTATTATTATTATTGCTATTATTTTTATTATTATTATTATTATTATTACTATTATTATTACTATTATTATTATCATTACTATTATTATTATCATCATCATCGTTATTATTGTTATTATTACTATTATCATTACTATTATTATTATCATCATCATCGTTATTATTGTTATTATTACTATTATCATTACTATTATTATTATCATCATCATCGTTATTATTGTTATTGTTACTATTATCAGCGTTATTATTGTTAGTGCGTTCGCATTATTGAGAGTGCGAAGGAATGAATGTATTGTAATGTGTGGATGTGGTAGTGTGGTCGAGTCGCAAGTGAATGGTGGATATTCGGCGAGCGAACGGCGGAGGCCTGTGAGGCCGTGTTGTGTTTTCCCGGGCTGGAAACCGACGGTAACCCGGGAAACCACGGCGTTATTTTTCTAGCAAAAAGCAAGGAGAGTCCATTATTATTTTATTATGACAGTTGTAAAGACGTACATTGGTTCGATATAAACGTTTAACAAAGACGATATCTACCGTTACGGCCTGCTCCGTAACAGCATCGATCATTGAAATAATTCCTATTATTGTGGATGACCTTTCACCATTTTTTCTGGCAGTTCGCAAAAGCCACCGAGAATATTTCGATTTGAATGATTTTACTAATTATGTAACTCTAATACTTACAGTATGTATGAAAAACCCATTACCTCCGTGTGTGTGGTTGTTTTTCTTGTATATACGCTTATTAGGCATTTATCATTAATTCGACGAATTTTTATGAAAATGTCAATCTTGTTTGTGTATAATGAAATGTAATATTAAGTTCTATTGCCACATCGTTATAAATAACATACTTGTAACTAATCTTTTATAATATACAGTTTATAGATAAGATAAAATAGCGCGAGATAAAATACATGTGAAATATAAAATTGTCTATGTGTTATCGAAATCGCTAAATTTTTATAACCATGAAGAAAATACAAGTAAATATTGTATCTCATTGTGTATTAATGAAATCAATCCTTCTGTTACTGTTTTTAAGCCTATATACGACCTTGAGAAATTCGATCACAGTGTACTGTAAGTGGTTAGTAATTTTTTAAACTCTTGCGAGTGATTACTATATTCTTAAGTTTAAGTTCCTGTATTTACAAGAGAACATTGTTGGAACTAGTAAATTTCAACTTTAATATCCTATTGAATAGTAATTGTTTTATAATCCCTATTTTAACACTTTGACTGCCAAACGAAGTTAGGAAGAAAACTCTGTCAGGCCACGCGCACGATTAGACAAAGCAAGTTTCTAAGAATGAAATATGACTTGATGTACATCAGTACTAGTTCTACTCATAGTAGAAGCATGTAAATATAAACACGTGCTTCCTAAAATGATCATGGGCAGTCAGTCGGAAATCAATTGTCGAGAACGAAACGTCTGAAAAATCAGGAAGAGATTTTTAAGTGCATATTTTACTCAATCTGTGCTATATTCGTTGAAATTACTACCCCTTGATGTCAGCTATGGAAGTGTCCAATCTGTTATTAGAAAGCAGTTAGGATTCAGAAAAATCTCAGCTCGTTGGGTTCCAAAGCTGTTGAATGATGATTAAAAAGCTGCACGAGTTCGCATTTCTCAATTGCTTCAAACTCGTTAGGAAGAAGAAGGGGAAACATTTTTGCATAAAATCGTCGCCTGGGACGAGACGGGTGCATCATTACACTCCAGAATCAAAGCATGCAAGCATGGAGTAGAAGAGGAAAGGCGAAGGAAATCCTGTGAAAGCCAAAACTCGATTGTCGACGAGGAAAGTGTTGGCCATGGTTTTTTGGGACTGGAGAGGGGTCCTACTGGTGAATTTTTTACGCGATCATCGAACCATCAACGCAACTTACTACTGCAACCTCTTTGATCAAGTTAGGCTTCAGTATAGATGCAAAAGGTGAGATTGTCCCATCCTCGAGGTGTTGCTCCTCCACGACAACGCCAGGCCGCACATAGCAGAAGCTGGTGTAAATGAAATGGGCAACGCTTGATCATCCATCTTACAGCTCAGACTTATCGCCATGCGACTTCCACCTGTTCGGACTCCTCAAAGGGCGAATAGTAAAGTAGGCGAATTCGGTATTCGATAGTGAAAATTTCAATATTGCTAAATTCGATATAAATCGTTCAATTTGTCGAAGCGTGAAAGTTTGATATTCATAAAAAGTGCTCCTGAAAGCAATGATTATTACTATAAAATAATAGTAAACATAAAAGAATTAAGAATCTTGTTGCATATAGTTTTCTATTTTTCATTACATCGTATTACCTCTGTTTCTATTAAATATTACGATTAAAAAAAAAAAAGAATGTTTGATATTTTGATCATTTCAACAATCTGTCAACCTTTTGTTTTTTATCCTTTTCAGATAATAATTGATATGGATAAATAATAAATCGAATGATGATTTATTTGCATGTATCTTTGAAACATACGCTCGCAAGTCTTTCTGCTTTTCGCAATTCGTCTTTTCTCCTTCTTTTCTCTTCCTTTCTTTCTCTTATTTTCCACCTGTGTAGTTCTCTCTTCTCGTTTTCCTTCTTCTCACGTGTTACTTTATTATCTACCACGGGAATAAAGAAAATAAGAAAAACAACATTATCAGCTGGAAAACACATTAATTATATCGATTACTGAATTTTAATATAATAAAGACAATGAAACTTATTTAATTGATACCTCTGGAACTTAATGTACATCTGCAGCATGCACATTGGTCCTTCTGAGAAATTGTGGACATCTTCTCACGTTTGTTTAAGGAACTTTTCTCCAAAGTTTTCCTTAATTCGTCAGAAAAAACATTGTTATACTACTAGAGGAGGGTTATACACCTAACCACTGTGACGAATTGAAAAAAATGGAAATTCAATTTTTCATCTTTTTTTAATGTTTGCGATTTTTATAACGAACACTTCAAATATTAAAGCAAAATTCGTAAAAATGAAGAAGTTACAGAAGTTTTAATGATGCAGTATACAATGATTAATGCTAACTGCATTACCAGAAAACGTAGTTATTATCACACCCCTTTATGAACATCTGAGCAAAAAAGAATTATTGAGGAGTTGTTTAGATGGATTCAAGTTAAAAAGAAAGTTACAAAATTTTAACGTTGAATCATAAATAACTTCTTGCAAAGCTTTAAACGCGTTTCAAATTTAGGGTGATAGTTTCTAATAAAATTTTCTTTCATATATGGAATTTTTGATTAGACAATTAGTTTCCACAAAATGTTAAAACAGGATGCTAATTTTCCACATTTTTTTCTTCAAAGATGCATTATTTGGTAACAAGTTATTTTTCTTTTTTCTAAATCCGCGTGTGTAACTGAAGCTATATTTTCATAGTTTAAGAGAGTAGCGTAACTTTTCATTTCAAAAAGTGGAAAATTAGACGTTTTCCATATATTTTTGGAGGCCTCTCATGCTAGTTACTACTGTAATTACAATAAATAATACTTTTATATCAAATTCTTGGAGAAGAATAATAGTTCTTCTTTCTGAAGGCATTAACACTAGAACTACCAAGCCCATCAAAATGTCGAGTTTCAAATACTTTTCTTTAAAATTATTAAGATTGTGTTGGTATAATAACTTTTAATAAGGTGAAATAATTGTTACATTCCCAGATTTCAAATGTTCTAATTTTTAATTATCTATCATATAATATACTTAAATATACCAAGACTCGTCAAAATGATAGGTGAATAAAATGAGCTGTAAAATGCGCTCTAGACTAAAAAATAAAGATCTTTTCATTCGTTTATACCAAGATTTAACCTTATTTATCTCAATAATTTTAATCTTGTCGTAGAATACAGAAACAGAAATCTAAATTAGTAGACTGCTCTTTAAAAAATTCGAAACAAATTTGCGTATAACTTGTAATACACGTAAATCTTCTTAAATTGAATTACGCAACAAAAACAGCATTAATTCAACTTGCATTGATTCCAAATAATATTTTTGTGAAAAGCGTATATTTTAAATAAGATCTACCTACAGCAAAAAGTGTGCTTCGTAAATGGATTTATGAAGAAAAATTGTTTTAATAATAAATACCTCGATTAAAAAATACGTTTCTATATATTTTTTAGTTGGAAATAAATTATTTAATATATTAAATGTTGTCTTCGATTATTTATAACTTTTATTTAAAAAAAAGTCTACACAAAAGCACATTTTTCAGATACCCATCAAATTGATGGGTATGGTAGAATTAGGTGTACATTCAACGCTGGTAGTTCTAGTGTTAAAGATTGTTAAGAAAAAGAATTAAATAGTCTTCATATTTAACTGTCACCGTGTTTTCCCTCCTTAAGGAACTCCGTGACAAGATACATCACGTTATATGATATTTCTATGATATTTCATAATTTAATTAGTCACAAGTCAAGCTTGTAAGAATGTCTGTATAAAAATTCGTGACGCATCCTGCATATTTTTACGTTCTATCGTAACAGAATATTCTTCTTTCTCTCTTTTTTCTTACACACTTTCTATCTCGATTTTCCTGATCCTTCTCCTTCTTCTTATTCTGAGAATGTCTCTGAAGAAAGCTGAACCGATGTCTTCTTCTATTTTTCGATTTGCGACTACAATCTAGATTGGTTAATTGATTGGAACCAGTACGATCATTCGCCAAATAATGTGTTTCGTCATTTCCACTGCACTTTGGACATTTTCCCGTGCATCCACCCTCAATATCCGTACAAGAACAGATAGCTTCGTCACTCCATTCCAAATTATCAGTGAACGTATCTTTATCTTTCTTATTCGGGTTCCAATCGTACCTGAATGGGAAACATGTAAGAACATATGATGACAGTTGTGTGTAAATATTGGATTGGATTAATAATTGATTTATAATTTTGGAAAAATATCTCAAGTAAAGCTAGTCTGAAGCACTTTTACATTTTCTTTTTCATCTAAGTGTCTTAAGTAATAACTGAGAAAATATAATAAATGTAAAATGTTCATTGTAACGAAACAAAAGAAACATACATGAAATAAGAAAACCGATACAATTGTAAGTACGACGCGAGGTGATTAACCCTAGTATTTCCAAGTCTCGAGACATCGCGTGGACTTCCAAGATGGGGTTCCTTGAACCCACACTACTTCTTACTTATTTATCCTAAAAAAAAAATGGTGTTTTATAAAATATTTGGTAAAATTTGAACATGTGATGCTTTATGAACAATGTAGCATATTTTTTCCATTGTATTTATTTAATTTATAAAAAAGAATAACATCATAAGATAGTTTTCTAACATGAAATTAGTTTAAACTTAATTCTTTTTGTGATTCGTTTGTGTGTCGTCGCGTGTATAGATGTCCACGTGGGGGTGTCAGCTACGTGGTTCCACAGAACGAACACTCACGCACTGCACTGTTACTCGCCAATTTAATATTGGGCAACTATTTCGACCGAATGGTAGAACACGATGAAATGAATGTTCTACCGTCGAATACCCGTACGCTGGATTCGACAAAATGTGGAATCCGTCTCGAAAACGCGCGACGATAAGGAAAATCGGTAGAAGAATCTAGTATCGTCCCGAACGATCGACGATGAAAAGATTAAAGAAGCGATACGTTAGAAATCCCGAACGATAGATTCTAACGATCGAACATGTCTCGATAGACTGTTAACGAACGAATATTTATCACAATTTGACTGCCAACGAACGACTTGATAGTCACATTTGACTTCGAACAAATGAATTGGTAGACTTTGTAGGAATGAGTCTCGCGAACGAATGGATTGTCAACGAACGACTGCATGAACGAATGATCTCTTCAGCAGCTCGCCCAATCGCTGCTAAAGAGTGCGACACGCTGATTGGTAGTGAAGTATGTGGTTATATGGTGTGTTCAGCAAAGACACAAATGTGTTTAAAAAAGGAATTTTATTACTACTCTATACGACTCCCGCAACAGACTGGTCCTCGTTGCTTCGCCGGGCCACCAGCTAGCTTCTCTAGGCCCGTTCGATGGATAATAATTTTTCTAATTGGCTAAACGGGAAATCCGTTTAAGCCAATTAGACTTTTTTGTGGAAATTCCACCGCCCACTCTTTTACGCCCTTAGCGTGGTTTTCCGAGAGTGGAGAAGCAACTTAGTGAAGCAATGGGGAAGCAATATTTCCTGCGTAGATTCGGCAAAGCAGCGGGTGCCCAGCCGATACGTACGACATGTAGGTTTACGAACCTCAATCGGCAGGCTCTTGAGGGACCCTCGGTTTAGGATTCCTACGAACGTTATTGAGATTGTCGAGAGAGTTTACGTAACGGACGGGTAAATTTCCAACGTCCTTATTACCGATTGGCAAACGACTTCTCAAAAATAGCTTCGCTGGCGTGAGAGTCCTAAACAGTGCTAGCTTGTTCTTGAGATTTCCAAGTGATTTTCCTGCTAGCCGTCTGTCCGCCGAATGTTTATTACGCAGGTATGTAGCGTGCCGCTACAGTAGCAACCGAAATGTCAATTACCAATCAACATGTCTAACAGATATCGCGAACACCCTTCCAGTGCGCCCTTAGCGCTCTTTCTCCTGGAAAAGTGGGGCGATACCTGCTCGGACGCGCGATGTGCCGAAAGTTTGGCAACGGTCTGGAATTTTCGCCAGGTCCGATCCAACGGTTCTTTACATGATGAGAATCCATTGTCGAAATGACCATCAGGAAATCGTTCGTTTTATAACACGTCTTCGGCTAATGAGAACGAAAATTAACTTTACGCGACCGTTTGTAAAGAAAACTAATTTCTGTCGGCGAGAAATGCACAATAATACGAACAATACATGAATTCGTTGTTTCAAAAAATAACCTTCCTTCGCGATCGTGTCATAAACCGTGCCAAACAAAAGATCGACCGGCTTTCTGTTCCTTCGGACGGAACAGTTTGGTGTTAAACATAATGAAAACCTTTGACAGAAATATTTTCGAATATAACCACATGTAACGTGTATGTAACACTCGCGTGACACTTAACGTAACACGAACGTTTATAAAGTTCGCGTTCGCGGGTTGTCGGTCGCAAATGTGGGTTCGTGGTCAAGAGCAGACGGCGCACGGTGCTTCAGCGAGGTAGAGCCCTCAGGTAGATCGCGGCGAAACGACAGAGTGACGAGGAGAGGGGAAACGGGGTGTCAGAAGTTGCAGGTAGGAGTGGGCGTGGCTTGTTGGGAAGCTTAGATAACGGTTAGAGCCGGGCCGAGACGACCGAACGAGCCACGAACAGCAAGCAGCCCCCTTTCTCGTGGGTCCAACTATAAGTACCTCCAGTGGGAGCGAAACTAAGAGCTGCCTCTGTGAAGGTCTACTAAGTCTGCCTATGTGTCGTCATCGTATTAGTGACGTTAAAGACTCGCCATCGTATTAGTGACGTTAAAGACTCGCCATCGTATTAGTGGCGTCCAGGTGGACTTAGAATAGACCAGAGACTCGGAGGTGGTGTCACCGAGTCTCGACCATCCAATCCCTCCTAACTCCAATCCCAACATTCCATCGCCCTAAGGGTCAGAGCGCAATGCTTGCGTGTATCGAACAAGCCCGCCTTCCCGTGGTTCCCCGTGGATGCGGACTAGCGTGGGCGAACAAGGGGTACTCCCTGTTCCCACATTCTAGGACGTAACTAAAGGGCTCGGATCCACTGGAAACGCTCAGTGGCGCTGCTGGGTTTTTCCGGGTTCCGTTCTTGGAAGTAGTGGCGTAGGCTAGAGATAGTAGTACAAGGTGAAGTTTCATTTGTTACGCGCGTATGACCGTCCGGTCCAGGTCGCATATCCGACGCCCCTTCTGAGGCGATAGGATTAACATTAAATCTGTCAGAAGTTGCAGGTCGGTAGGAAGAGCCCTGTAAGAAGAGCCGTGGACCGCGAAGGCTATGTCTGCTTCTCCAAGAAGGGATGATAGGAACAGTAAAGGTGCCGTCAGGGACGTCTTCCTTTACTGGATAAAGGACATTGAGGTACCGGTCATCCGTAAGAATCTCGGTTGTCTCCGTGTAGGAGCGATCGGAAAGGAATACTGTTTCCGTTAGGTTTTACCACTAACTTTACTCTGCATCACAGAGAGCTAAGCTGTGAAAGAGTCGCCTGCGCTGTTAGATGTCAATGTCAAAGATGGTTGAAGAAGCTAGAGCCGCCCCCTAATCAGCGATCCTTTAGCTTCTAGCACCGAGTTTCTTTATGACCTGACCTGAGGTCTCTCGCTCGCCGATCGGTGCATCCTTCGCGTACGGATGTACTTTCTATATCCTTAAACTAGTAACGCCACACACGTATAATTTAGAAAATATATTATTATGTATGTAACATATATATTATGAAAATATGTAATTTTGAATTTTATGTATAACTCTCTGTTGCGACTTTCGCAACGTAAAGAGACCTCGGCCTGGCGGATTATAGCCATGAAGCACAAACTATTCGTTAGTTACATTTTGCCACCAGATCGAGGTGATGTACGCCTTGCAACTACCATACCCCCCCCCCCCCCCCAAAGAAACCAACAACCGCGACTGCTGAGGCCCTTATACTTACAAATTGTTTAAACTACCACCACCATCCGTTTAAAAAATTTGTGATTAGATCGATTGAAGCTAGCAACAATCTCTTTCCAAATATTCAGTTATCACCATCACCTAACATATCTACCAATCATAATACAATATAGTTTATAAAAGAACAAACAAAGTCAAACACGACAAAAAGAGAAAAAGCAGTACGCAGTAGTGTGTAGGAAGTAAGAACACGAGTATTAGAAAATACCACATTGAAATCACAATCGAGTAGTACGCCGAGAAGCAAGTAATGCACGAAGAACACACGTAAAATATGTAATATCACGACAAACTAGGTTAAAGGGTTTGATTATCCAATAACCAGCATCTCTAAAACCGACACAAGGAACACAGACCTTGCAAACCCGTGGTATTCCATAAGGGAATAACAAGTTTAACCCTTTCGCTATGAACATGCTTTCCGCCGAGATGCTCACAGTGAATGAGGCGCCGCGATAAAAGTGTACATATTTAGTAGAAATCGATACAAAAATAAATTAATCTCTTCGAAAAACATTTTCTTTTTTATCGTTACCAGAATGTATCGCCCGTGAGAAACAAACGAAATTAAAAAAACTATTTGGACAACCAAACTGCAAGTCTAGAATAAGTGGCGAAGAGTGTAAAATAGCAAGCGACTATGGTCCCCGTCGTCTATGAATGACATCTTACGGATAGCGACTATAGTCGCCTTTCGTAGCGAAAGGATTAAGGGAGTTAAAGGGTGTAACGGGAATAACGGGAACTCTCTTCTCTTAGAATGAATTTTCACTTCCGACTGCTCTGTTTGAATACTTGACTGTAACTGAGAATGTTGCACCGTTCCTTCCTAATTAGTTCTGTGTTTCGATTCGTAGTTGTGTGATCATGTGTTATTCCGTAGAAATAAGAGAAGCGTCGGGGTTCGTTTCACGTGATTGTCGCCGTACAGGTACTCCGACGTATAGATCATTTTCTTCTTCTTCTTTATTATACTTTTTTACATTAGCAACGGGGACTTCTGAATATTGAACTTAAATGTGAACACGACAATAAATAATTTTTTAAGAATTTGTTACATAAGGGAAATAGCCCTAATTTAAGATTTCCCAACTTGTGAGTTCGAGAACCCCCCCCCCCCCCCCCTTATCCCGGGAAATGCTAGGATTAATCTTGATTGCGAAAGAAAGTATATTAACTTAAAAGTGTTCGTTTAGATTACACTTAGGTTCTCAATGATAATTACTTGAATCGCGTACCACGTGCCTTCGAACGGTTTCGCTTGTAAAAGAAGTAGACAGCAACAAGGCAAACGGTGATAAAAAACAGCACGAACAAGATTGAGCAACAAATCGATCGATGTCCAACGTACTTGTCCTTTTTATTTGTATGATGATTGTCTTTCTTCTTCAGCGGATGATTATTATGACTGAAACATTGTGAATGTAATTGATTTAACCGTTTGAGTCCCAGGGGTTTTGGAAAAATCTTGTCGAAAAGACCCAAGCAGCGCGATAGCGCTTTCCTTAGCTTGTTTTAGATTGAAAATAATAACAACTAGAAACAAAATGTATTACTTATATGATTGGCATGAGGAAAGGTAACGATGCGATGGATGAGCAGGAAGAAATATGTGTCTAAAACAAAACAATATAAAAACAGTCTTTACAACACAAACCAAAATAAGCCAGATTCTCACCTCTCCCAAGGATCCGTATCTGCGGTTCTCTACATCAGGAGTCTACAAAATACCTTGTGCATGCGGAAAAGTGTACATCGGAGAAACTGGAGGAGCATAACCACGCGGCTCAAAGAACACGAGAGGTGCACCAGATAGGGATATATACTGTGGCGACCCTTCTGTCCACCACCGCTAGAGGGACAGACGACACAGGAGACCATTCTCGCTAGCGCTCCCAAGAGGTTCTGTTTGTAGATACAGGGTGTCCCAGAACTAGTGTAACATCCGGAAATGGGGGGTAGCTGAGGTGATTCTGAACAACCTTTTCCGTTACCAAAATGTTGTTTGAAGCTTCATTTTCGAGTTATTAACGATAAACACTGACCAATCACAGCGCTCAGAGACCGCGGGCTCAACCACGTATGCACGGCTTTTATACACGGGCGCTCGGTCGGGCTCCCGGCACACGTACTGGCACAGCATAGGTATCGCGGAAAATGTTATGTCATTTTAAATTAAGAATAATGTGAAATTATTCGTTATTCATGAATAACAAATAAACTAATAAGTCGTTTAATAACTGCGTTCGATACTTTTATTCGTTATTCGAAAGAAATAAAGCGTTTTATTATTTATGAAAAACATTTTTTTTTAACAGCACATTTTCAGGTGAATAAATTGTTTTAAGAAAAACGATTTCGATAGCTAATGCTAGGAAAAAATAATTAAACTCGCCCATTCGTTCACAGGCACGTTTTGTGCCATTCTGACGGCACTCTTAGTGTTCGTCTCACTACTTTCAAACCACCACTTGCTTTTTCAGCGACTTGCCTCGCTTACTGTGTAAGCCCTTACACGCGCGCGCACACACACACACATACATGCATACATACACACACGCGCGCATACTTATTCTCACCCGAATTTGGCGGTCCTTAAATGTTTCCGACTTATCTGTTTTGACTCTTGCTGGCGCAACGTTTTGCACCGTCGGTTTATTTGATGTTTATTTGAAACTGTTTCGAGTTTCTCATGGCAGTACAATAAACATTTCTTTTCCGTTGTATTGTAACTGTTCCCCTTCCTTACCAAACGTCCACCTAGGATCCACAAAACGCTTAAGCTCTCAGATTTATTTTGCTAACTGAACGAGCAACATGCCGCGTACGAACGCAGAGTACTACGAAATGTTTTTAATTTTTTTAAATAATGTAAGGAAAATCAGGATAACGGTGGTGAACGATTGAATAAGAAATGAACGTGGATGGTTAAAAAGAGTGAAAGCTTGTGTTTTGAACTATACTTCGCGAGTGCTGATACAATTCTGTCTTCCCTGAAAAATCCTAGTCAGAAGGACCCCCTTGACAATATGGTCTTTCTTAGCCTTGAGGCAGAACCATCCCTAGGAGGTGGAAACGCAGCGAAAGACTGCACATGGCCCACTCAAGCCTTCGCTTTTTGGACTTTTCTAACAATAATAAAACATTTTATTCCTTTCGAATAACGAATAAAAGTATCGAACAGAGTTATTATCACGTTCGTGAATGTGGATGATATACCATTCAAATTTATAAGCCACATTATCGTGTATTCAATTCTAAATTTTTTGAAATTAATAGTTATAAAACTGTGGATGTTACAATTAGTTTAATAATAAATCATTCCGGCGAACAAGCACCAAGCACGGCAGCCTTTCGCCAGAGAACCGCGTCGAAGGCATGGAGAAAAAACAAAATCGGTAGTTTCTAAGAAGTCACCGAAAAATATCGATCGTGCGGCGAAGTGAGTTCATCGATTCGGCCTGAACATTGGCTGTTGAAAATTGTTGGATAGGTCAGGATCGACACGAGGATCCAGCCTTACCGACCTACTTTCGTCGAAGCAAGCTATTTCGTGGACGAATGGGTAAGTTCAATTATTTTTTTCTAGCATTAGTTATACAAATCGTTTTTCTTAAAACAATTTATTCACCTGAAAATGTGCTGTTAAACAAAAATTTTTTTCATAAATAATAAAACGCTTTATTTCTTTCGAATAACGAATAAAAGTATCGAACGCAGTTATTAAACGACTTATTAGTTTATTTGTTATTCATGAATAACGAATAATTTCACATTATTCTTAATTTAAAATGACATAACATTTTCCGCGATACCTATGCTGTGCCAGTACGTGTGCCGGGAGCCCGACCGAGCGCCCGTGTATAAAAGCCGTGCATACGTGGTTGAGCCCGCGGTCTCTGGGCGCTGTGATTGGTCAGTGTTTTTCGTTAATAACTCGAAAATGAAGCTTCAAACAACATTTTGGTAACGGAAAAGGTTGTTCAGAATCACCTCAACTACCCCCCATTTCTGTATGTTACACTAGTTCTGGGACACCCTGTATATAACTTCTAACCTAACTCCCTCAGTCCCCCGCGTCTAAGGCACGGGTCTCCTAGCATGCCTTACTGACGAGTCCACTAGGAGGCCAGGACGAAACGCAACCTGTCCTTTTCCTTCGATCCTCTCTATCAATCCTCAACCTTCTATCCTCTTTTTTTTTTTTTATAACGTGGGGGGAATCCTCATCGGACGCCCCGTCGCCCTGGAGAGGGAGACGGGGGAGTGTCGGACTTGTACCAACTAAACCCCCCACGGCTGCCTCCTCATGCGCACCGGGGGCCCCAGGTAGCCTGGAAGTACTCCCTCTGGGCACCCCCGTGCGCCGCGCCTTGCGGCCCTTCCTCGATGAGAGGAGGTGACCTTTCTCCTCTCCCTTCACTTTCCGGCGGAACAAGCGGCAGCGCCTTCTTCCGCCTCACCTGGGGAGCGCGTTGCCGGTGGTAGGGCCCCCACCCAGCCACCTGCGCTCCCCATGGTCGCCGTGCCAGGTGTTATGTGATCGGCGAGGCCTCATTCCTCGGTTTTTGGCAACGGCGCTGAGAGAAGAGGAAAGGAGAGAGAGCTAAGATAGTGAGAGAAAAGAGTAAAGAAAGAGGAAGGAATAGGGAGAATTCAGCGCCGTCGCCACCTCCGCTAGTCGGGTCGTGGTCTACCCGGCCGGGGGAGCGATAAGCCACCCCACCCACGACCACGGCCCGACTGCCTACTCGCGGGGTCGCTGCCCTCTCGACCTCGCTCCGGCGCCTCCTTCTGCTGCATGACTTGCTCGCAAAAGGAGGCGACGGCATCCCATTTCTCTCTCCCGTCCAGCACCTGCCGCAGCAGTGCCGGACAAGAGAGATCCTCACCTACAACAGACACCAGCACACGTCTTTCGGCGTCCCAAGCTGGGCACGCCTCCAACGTGTGCCGTGCCGTGTCCTCCCGTTCGCCGCAGTGGTGGCACAGCGGCGCAGCCTCCTTGCCAATGCGACACAGGAACTCACCGAAGCATCCATGCCCGGTGAGCAGCTGTGTCATTCGATACGTCAGGCGCCCCTGCCTCCGCCAACCCACTGGTCGAAGACAGGAAGGACCGCCTGCACCCCGCGCTTGGCAGCGATCGCAGGCTCGCTGAGCTGCGACCGCCACCTCTCTACCGCCCGTCGCTGCGCCTGCCGCCGTGCAGCCCTCACTAACTCTACCACCTCCGCTGAAGGAACACCGCTCGCGCAGAGATGTTTCCCGCGGTCGTAAACGTTGGCGCCGCTCTCCACCTGCAGTTCCAGCGGGATTAGGCCCGCCAGAGCCATTGCCGTCGCGTAGGATACGGTGCGGTATCCCCTCACGCATCTGATGGCCAGCCGTCTCTCGACTCGCCGTAACAGATCTCTGCTCCGACGGCTGACCATCAGATCCCCCGACCAGACCGGTGACCCGTATAAGACCATCGATTTGGCCACCCCCGCGTACAAACGTCGCACCGCCACGTTCGGCCCCCCAAGATTAGGGAGCAGCCGCCGCCGCCCGCTCCACCCGAGGAACGAGCGCCCTGAAGTGAGTCTCGAACCTCCAGTGGCTGTCCAGGGTGAGGCCAAGATACTTCATCCTGTGCCCCACCCGGACGTGTGCGCCGCCTACCCGCACCTAGGCCCCGGGTATCTTCCGTTTTCTGGGCCCCAAGAAGCCCAACGCCTCCGACTTCTGCGGGGCCACTTCCAAACCCATGCCCCGGATGCGAGAGACGACACACGCCACTCCCAACTCCGCTAGGCGGACGGTCCTCCCCCAGTCACGTCCGGTGGCCAGCACCAGCGTGTCATCCGCATAACACGTGATGCTGACTCCGGGAGGGAGGGCCGCCCGCAGGACAACGTCGTAGGCGAGGTCCCACAGGATTGGGCCCAAAACTGAGCCCTGCGGAACCCCGCAGACGACCCTCCTCTTCATCCGCACACCACCCCGGTCGGTGTACTCCACCCACCTGCCAGCCAGGTAGGCGCCGAGCACCCTCCGCAGATACGCAGGCACTCCGTGGTACTCGAGCGCCTCCCGAACCGCCGCCCACGGGAGGGAGTTGAACGCGTTCACGATGTCAAGCGACACCGCTAGCGCCACTCCCCCCCCCCCCCGCGAGACAGTTTCCCCCGCAAGGGCGCGCACCCGCCGAATCGCGTCCACAGTGGAGCGACCACGACGAAACCCGTACTGCTCCTCGCTCAGGTCCGAGCCCTCCGCTGACAGGTGAGACGCGAGGCGAGACGTCAACACCCGCTCGAACAGCTTTCCCGCCTCGTCCAACAAGCACAACGGCCGGTACGCGGATGGAGAATCCACCGGTCGTCCCTCTTTCCTGAGCAGGACCATACGTCCCCTCCGCCACTGCTCAGGAAATTGTCTCAACTCCAGGCAGTGGTCGAATACCCGCCGCAACCGCGGGCCGAGCACGCCCAGCGCCGCTGCCCACACCCTTCCCGGGATGCCGTCCGGACCCGGTGCGGTGTTCTTCGCTGCCATCTTCCGGACAGTTTATTGTTAATCCTAGCCCCGTGGGGGCGTCGGATATGCGACTTGGACCTGACGGTCATACGCTACAAAATTCCCTTTCTTTCTACTTTCTAGCAGCCCACTACTTTTGGGAGGCGAGCCGGGAAAAATCCAGCAGCGTCACTTCGCGTTTTGGTGAAACGAGCCCTTTGGTTACTTCTCAGCTGATCCGCATCCACGGGGAACCACGGGGAGGCGGACTCGTTCGGTGCAAGGCGTGCACCGCGCTCTGACCCTGTTTGGGCGATGGATGTTGGGATGGATTGGAGGGAGGTTTTTGGTGGAAGGTTTTACTTTTTCAGCTTCTTCTTCTTTCCTCTTTCTTCTTCCTTTTTCTTCTTCTTTCTTCCCCTCACCTACCCATTCATGTGTGTTTGTCCCATCTTTCGGACAGCATCCCCCAGTTCCGCTTCCGTCACCGCAAGCTCCTGTGTCCACGGCCGGTTCCCCGCCCTCCCGATCCGGAGTGGCAGAGCCGCCGTCCCTCCGGTGGAGGGGAACAGCGTATCCACCACCCGGTCAAGGACAGCGTGGTCCAAGCCCTCCGTAACCGGGGGGGCGTAGGGGCGCAGCTTTCCCAGTACGAGCCGGTACGGCCGCCCCCACGAGTCCCGGTCCAGAGAACCCAGAAGCTCCTTCCAGGATCTGGCCTTCGCCTCCTTTATGGCCTGGCGGAGGGCTGTTCTTCTTCCTTTGTACTGTTGCTCCAGTTGCGAGATCCCCTCCTCATCGCGTGACCATCTTCTGCGTTCCCGCGTGCACCGGCGCCTCGCCGATATGCACGCGACCGCCTTCTATCCTCCGTCAACATAACAGCCCACAATACAATCAGCGGTAGCAGAACAACACCAACTAACAACGGGACATAAGATCTGTTTTGATAAAACCAAGATCTTAGCTAAGTGCAAAAGTTACTTCCCCCGTAAATACAGGGAAGCTTTGGAAATAATGAAACACCCTAATAATAAAACACCTAACCTAACCCCATCTGGTACACACTCCTTCCGTTTTTAATTGATCAGCTGACCAATTAAAAACTGATTGGCTGATCAATGATCCGAAAGATGCACATGGGTACTATGAAAGAGTGAAACATCGTAACGCACAGCAGTATCAGAGCGTTTTCAAACCCCCTGATGAAGCTAGCTGCAATGCTGGCGGAACGTTGGGAGATCTATCTTCCTGGACACGGCTTACACCCAAAATCCTCAAACAATATTAATTGTAAAGAAATATATCGTCCGTTGTTTGTATCTGTCAAATGCAAATGGTTTTCTTCAATATGAAATCTGAAAAGCGCAATCGCTCTGCGTGAGACTCAAACGGTTAAACCATATTCCGTATTTTGTGATTACATTTAATTTTATTTCAACAAGAAATGAAAAAAAATAAAGAAACAGATTTTTCTTCTTTAACTATCGTCAGCGGAATTTCCTATTTTACAATTTCCTTTTTCAAAATCAGAATGTTATCACTGAAGCTATACGAATTTTAAGATTCAATTATGTTACGAATTCCATAATATTATGATTATTTAATTTGCAGAACACCGTGTGCGGGAAGTATTAAGCAGACAGTAACTTCGTTAAAAATTCTTTCAATGAGAAACAAAAAAAGATTTTTCTCCTCTGTCTACCATCAGTCGAATTTTCTATTTTACAATTTCCTTTCTTCAAAATCAGGATACTATCACTGAAGCTATACGGATTTTCAGATCCAATTATGTTATGGATTCCATAATTACATTTAATTAGATCTATACTTATGATCGATCAATTGTGTCGTGCAATTAAAAGTTACAAAGAAACATGATAAAATTGAAAAATCTTACGAATATTCATATGCTTTAGCTGCAGCGATCCCTTTTTGAATATCTGTGTTTTGTTCCTTACAACTTTCACAATGTCCCCTTTTCTTCTTCTTCTTCTTTTTCTGCTTGTTTTCATGAACAGACGAATGTTTGTCCTTTTCTGAGATGTGCCTTCTCAATATCCTGTGTCCTGGAAATTCTAACGTATCGGCTATATCGTATTCTTCCTTGTCGAGGAATTTAATCGATCCGCGGTTTTCTCTCACATACTTTGCCAGATCAGGTCGCCCTAACCATCGTAATGTCATTTCCATGGTTGCACGTTCGTCAGGTTTGATATTTTCTATTGGAAAAGGCAATCTTGATTATCCATATCGTTTCCCTTGAAATTTACATCACTTGTTTGCAACAAAGCAAACGCTAATTTCTTATGCATAATTAACGCTTGCTAAATGCTTTCGCTCTGTTTCTTCTTTTTTGTTTTTCTAATTTAAATTATAAACTGTTCTATTACTGTTCAAATTACATATAGTTTAAATGTTGTTTATCATTTGCATATATTGTAACGTCCAACTAATATTATACTACTCCTGGATATATTAAATTTTGAAAAAATGTCAGCTATAATGAGATGGCAATTGGTACAGTAATACATAGCAGAACCTTGGTAAATCGAAATTTCTAGGAAACTAGAGTTTTGTTCATTCCCCTTCTGTTTTTTTGTAAAAACCTGTGTAAATCAAAATATAAACTTAAACGTTATGCATGAAACATCTTTGCATCCACAAAAAGTCATTGTTTAGTGTGCATTTTGGGCAAATGGAATCATTGAGCTATTTTTCTTCGAAGATGATGTTGGAAATGTTATTACTGTGAATACTGTACGATACCAATCATGTTGACTGACTTGTTATGGTCAGAATGGAATTATATTGATGTGATTAATGTCTACTTTCAGTAAGATAGTGTTACGTGTCATACAACTCGAGAAAACATTCAGTTTTTGCAATTGAAATTTCGTCAACGTATAACTTTACAACATACAGATTTCAATTGATCTCGAAACTATGTTAACAAGTCAAAAACAATTAATGGCCTAAAGAACAACATTCGAGATGCAATTCGTAAAATAACTCCAGCAACGTGTCGAAAAGTCATTGATGTCTACAGACGCAATCCTTATGCATAATTGAACGATATTCTGCTCCGCGTGTAATTGTAATGGATCATATTTTCAATTAAAGCAAAAACAACTTGAAAAAATTCCAAATAGTTTGTGTTTTATTAAATAGAAACTTAGGCGTGTAAGTTGAATAACTCTATACGTATATAATTGACTTTTGAAAGTTGAATTTATTTTTCTTTAAATATTTCTATAAATCGGAAAGCCTAACTCACGTATAAAGCCTCTATAAAAATCGAATCTTCGTTCGTTACTACTAGTTAACATTTTTTACTCGAAAACTTTGATAAGTCGAAATCTCTGTTATTCGTAAAATTTTATCAATTGTTCCCTTGAAATTCGAGTTACCGAGGATCTACTATACGTATCTGTTTAACGCAAGATACAGTTAAGAAATAAAATCTTTTGTACACATAACACTCACGTTAAATAATAGACGACTAAGGTAACAATATAATTATAGATCTTTCTTTTATCAAGTAAAGTCAAATTAATCTCACTGCATAAGCTTTTACTTGGAAAATCGTTGTTCCATTGTTCGAGGTTGAGAAGACACTCCTTCGAACTAGTGGGCATCATGCTTAAATCTTTACTCAACATCTTATGTTTCTTCGCTTCACGCTCCGTTCTCGCCGGTATTAATTCGTATACAGCTTGAATCAATTTTAAACATTCCAAAGCGTTTAATTTCTGTGACAGATGTACGAGTTCGTTCTCCTCCAGTTCGGCGATACATTGAACGACAAATTTTTCCTTTAAGGAGTAGAGAGTAACACATTTCGTTTATACGTTCTATTATTTGACATAAAAAATAATGATACTTTTTACGATATTTCTTCTTTGCACAATTCATTTTACCAGTGTATTTAATTATCTTGGAAAATTTGCAAATCTTTTTATGTATCAACCCTTTGCACTCGAAGCTTTTGTACCGAAGTTGAAATTTTCTTAATTTCTTTATTTAGCATAATTACTTATGTTTCGCCAATTTCTTCGATTAAAATTTGAAAAATCCAATGTTTCTGTTAAAATTAACAGTTACTTGCGATTCTGTAATTTTTTCATCGTTTCTGAACATTCTTCAGAATCTATGGTATCTCTCTGAAATCTGCCTCTCCTGTGTGCTGTTAGAATCAGTTTCATTTTTTACTATTATTTTAATCTATCATTTTCTTCAACCAATTATTTCATTCGAATTTCTCATCTATGAAATTATTAATTTGGTCTTTAAATAACCTAAAATCGAACTTATCTTCACTGTTACTAATTCCATCATTTGGCTCGATCTTTATAAAAATCAAAAACAGACTAATGTATGAAATAATAATTTTAATTAAACACAGTGCTGTATTATGAAGTCCATGTACGTGAACCATTTAAAATGCAAAGAGGAATTTATGCATTGTAGAGCTTTTTCAAATACTGAAAAAACCATACGAAAATTTAATACAATTAGGGAAACAAAATGTATCTTAATAAAATCGTTCAGAAACTGTTACATAGAATATAACACCGTTTTGAAAGAAATGTCAACATTATAAATATCATTTATAATTTTCACAACATAAATAGAACAGATTTTAGAAGAAGGAGAAGGGCCGACTGTACGTAGTAAAAAAGTTTTAGTTATAACATGAAAGTGAAAAATATAACTTCGACAACTATATAAAGATTGTAGCTTGTAATTTTGTTTACAATATATGTAAGTTATATCACACAGATAAGGATACGGATTTAACAATTTTATAATGTTTTGAGTAAAAAATTGTTTTTTGCTTAAAAAAAATTTAAATATGAATTCAATTTTAGCACCACTCACTTCAACGTAAAAAATGATATAAAACCACTTAGTTTCAAAATTTTATTTCAAAAATAAAATAACTAATAATTACTGTATAACTAATAGTTAATTTTCTGGAAAATCTTCTGCTTAACCTAGTTGATACGTGATGTTAGGTGTTTGAGTGTGTTCTTTGTGTATTGTACTTGTACTCAGTGAATTACTCGTTTACGATTTCTATGTATCACTCGTTTGTGATATTCGCTGATACTCGTTGTGTGTTATTTGCTGATTACTTCTATGTTCTACTCTTACTGATTTGTGATTGAATGTGTTTGCTCTTTTATAAACTATATTGTGTTATGATTGGTAGATCTGTTATACGATAGAGGAACTGAGTATTCGGAAGGTGATTGTTGTTAATAGCGATGGTAGCAGTTTAAACAATTGGTAAGGTATGAGAGTCTCAACGATCGCGGTCGTTGGTTTCTTCGAGTTGAATTACAGCACCTTGCTCTTTACGTTGCAAGGGTCGCAACAATCATACTAATTAATAAGGTTTAATAAACTATTCCAAGTTTATTTACTGTACAAATGGATAATATTATATTTTGTTTTGATTATTACACATGATTTCTAAGCAAAATCGAAAGTCAAAAAGAAACTTATTGTTGATCGGTGATACGGATGAACTATTAGTTGAGCGTTCCTGATTCATGAAGTTAGTAGCGTATTTAGAGTTGTGATGCAAATGGATTAATTGTCATTCGAGTTGCTGTATCGAACCAAGTGGCAACTCTCGAATGCAAAGGGTTAAGGATCCTCAGATCTTTATATTAAAAACTATAATAATATCATAGAAAAAAAATCTTCATATCATAGAATTGAAAGTATCATAATACGACACATTTCTGGGAAAATGAAAATTTTTCAAATAGGCGTCCGATTCGAAGTATGCGAAACTAGCGATTAAAACGGCAAGGGAAAAAAGGAAGAAGTCACTTGATTATCTTCACACCGTGTTATCAGTTGTATCATCAATGCATTGGGTTATACGATACGACATTGATTTTGCAATATCGTTCACGATTTTTTTTTTAAGTACACAATAATCACGATTCACTTGTAATAGCTCACCTTCTCCTCCGTAAAAATGACAATCAAAATATAAAACGCGCATACAAACTTCATTCTAAAATGAACATGTGTAAAATTCACTAGGAATCAATGATATACATCTTCCTGTCAGAACAGAGAATTAATATATTTTGACGTGTCCACGAATGTCGATAGTCGTTTTAATCCTATCGATTATATCAAACGACTATGAACACCTTTCGTCGATTGCTGTATACTTTGATGTATCACTTCAAATCTTGATCGCTACAGGTTACCTAATGTCGTCGAAATCGACGTTGAAGCAACATATTTCTCTGGTACAATTGCGTTAACTTGAAATACGAAGTTAGATGTAGTTGTTTGTTATAAATATTTTAAGGTATTCTGCTGTACCCTCTGTGACGTTCTTCTCTGTGTACCTGATGAAGTGAAAAAGATGATCTGTCTCATGAAATTTTGTTGAGAAATAGGTTACCAATTAAGCTTCTTAAGCGACGTTACGTTTTTTTTTCTTCAGATTGAATTCTATATACTGTTGTAATTTTCTACTGTTCTTTAATTTCGTTATTTCTGACACTTTTCCTTTTTTTCCATCATCTTCACCAATCAATCGTATTTATTACAGAATATTAAGAAGATTTTACTGATGATTGTTCTATGTTCGTAAAAAAAGAAACAATGTAACTGAAGGTTCCCCGAATTTAATGAAACCTTCGATGAATATAAAAAGTATACTAGAGAATGCACTGCTCTTCCTTCTGCTCTACCTTGCCTCTTCATTTCTTCAGGTATACTTCCTTTCGCGTGACTTATCAATCGTTCGCAACCGTGTTGCAATAGATAAGGTGCCACTTACGTGGAAAATAACAATAATGATTCTTATAGCACAAGTTGATTTGATTTCGAATCTCTCAATATTTTTCTTTTTTATTGTTTAGATTCCAAGGAAACTCCTTTTATGAAAGCAATGGCTTGAATTCAAATCTGTTGCAAATTCATTGAAATATTGCTAATAATATTTTTTTCTCTTTTTAATGTCATTTTATTATTATTTTTCATAACTACTTTACTGTTTTGAGCGCTAAAATTATCAGGCATATAAATCAATCACACAATCTTCACAGCCATTTATATCGAACTATTCGCTGGTAAAAGAAGTGGCGAGAAGTCGTCAATAATATTGAAAATTATTTCTACACTTGACCGATTTTTGTTTGTCTTAAATCAAATTTTGATTATATCTAAAAATCAAAAAGTTTATGTCTACGTCTATTTCTACGCCTAAATTGATTTCAACGACGACTGTTATAAAATTCTATTTACATATCAGCATAACCGTAATTATTCGGAAAATTATCGTGCTGTTCCGTTTCAATTTGCAAAGATCATTACCGAAGTTGATGTGCCGGAATTGCAGCTGTTAGCATCGAATTTGAAACCTGAAGAGTGTGTGAAACTGGTGTCTCTAGATTCTCATTGTAAGTATATTGTTGCAGGTAAATTAATGTGCCTAACATATGCATGCACAAACGAGTATAAAAAAAATGCACGTATTTAAAAAAGCACGAGTGTTTCTTAAAATTAAAAAAAAAAAAGGGAAGAAACATAAGCTTATGGATTCGATTTGATAGAAAAAATTGGTCTAGCAAAGATATTTTTTTTTTTTAAAGATATTCAAAAACTACAGTGCAATCTGTTTGAACATCGCGATCCTAAACCCAAACATTTTTCGAATTGAATATTAATCTCTATAATAAAAGATTATCGTCTTTCCTTCTTTTGGTTATCTGCTAACTTGCATTATCGATAATGACATCAAATTCGTGGAATTTGAATGGAACAAGCCAATACTGATTAAATATACGAATCAGAAAAAAAAGATGAAAAAAAATCATTTAGCAATGTAGCAGGTAGGAAATATTTCTCGTATCATATCTAGAGAAGATAAGTTAAGTGTCATAAACGGGGTACTCTGTTGTATTCTCGATATTGAAAATATTTTTCAACTAAGTAGTTGATATATGGAATTATTAGAATGTAATTTGTAACAGCTCCATTGTCCGATGCACAAATAGAAAAGTTAGCTCGAGAGCAGAGCTGTTTTCGAAGGCTCGTAAAATGGATCTGTGAGTTAAGAACAGTGACGAGGAACACATATCCGATCTTGAACGATCTTCTTGAACGGATCGGGAGGAGGGATTTGATCGCGTGTCTCGTTGAATTCAGTATGAAAACCTCGAAGTCACCGAAAGTAATTCGTGACGTTCAAGCGGCTGAGGATTCGGAGTAAGCCCCAAACTTACGTTACCTAATCATTTTATTGCTGTTGGCTTGCATACAAAAACTTTGGAAAGTTTGCTCTTACTCTTCTAATTTAATACCTTAATTTTGTTCCTTGCCCACTTTCATTAAAATTCAACGAAAGAAATTTAAAATTTTTAACAAATATAAAGATTTTTAACTTGCTAAACTCTTAAAAACAGTTTGAAAAATTTTGCAATTTGAAAAATCTACCATTTTTTTCGTAATATGGAGAGATCTCTCGGATCGGTCGACAAAGTGTTAATAGAATAGTAAAATATAAGAATTAAAATTACAAAAATAAAGTATAATTCATTTATTTCCTTGAATATAACGTATTTAGATTTAATTTAGCGTTAATGACGCATCATTTGAAATTTCAATTATAGATATAACATTCTTTAGTATCATCATTGTTCTTCCATGTCATTCCCCTTATATCAGAGGCAGGAATGTTCAGCCAATTATGGGAATTATGAATAATAATTCAATTATTATTTCTAATGAAATAATATTTAAAAAATTGTTTTTAAGATGTCAGTTTTTATACCATATTGGTTCGTCATGACCCATCATACCTAATATATTAAACTACTAACAATGATTTCGTTTTTCATTTATTTCCTTTCGTGTATTTTATTTCATTTCCACACAACAAAAAATAAAAATTACACGACTTAGGGAACTTTTAATGAAAGAATTATTATCTCCTTAATCTAATGCTGGCAATTTGCGCTAATGCACAAGTTTGTGGTAAGAAAAAACTCTGAAAGTAAGGTAATTAGAGGAACATATGTATGTGCATTATTACGAAACGAGTAGAAAATCTCTAAATCGAGAAACAGCAAGAAGAAATGTAAAAAAAACTTATTGCCCTTAAACGCCACAACTTTGTCTGCATTGCTTCGAAGAATACTTTAAAATACAACCGTAATATTATATACTTTTGTTTACGCACAATTTACTTTTAACCATTCACATACAATTCTATATATTCTTTTTATTAAATATATTTGTAATCATAAAAAGCTCATGCAAATTATTTGTAAAATCTTGGTAATTAACTGAAAAAAACTATCACCCATTTGTGATGTGGCCTCTGCGGAAATATAGCTATCACCCACATATGGGTGATGTGGCAATGAACGTGCTAAGTGTAACTGTGCAATAAGTTTTGAAAAAAATTCATTCAATACACACCTCAAATGAAAACAAAAAAAGTGATGATTTGCACATTCATGCTTCTGGCATAAAGGGGACGATAGGTAACATCGTGGCATTTCAGAGACTACGAAGGAATCGCAGTAGCAACAACGTCGAAACCAAAAGAAGATACTAAACAGAAAGTTAAACCGAAGAAAGATGGTAAAGACGGTGCATTATTCTCGAACCAAACGATCGAAGCAATCACTGGTAATAAATATCCTATTGACTTTATGATAATTCCCACTTAATCGACCAAATGTGCATTTCGAACTTTCACAGGTTATACTATCAACGTATCGTTGAAAACAGCAGGAATTGTTCTCGTTTCGACCATACTTTTAAGTTGTTGCTGTACTTTGTTAATAAGACGTAGGATAGCGAACCTGTTCAACAAGTTACGGAGGAAAAAAAAGAAAGGGTGAATATAACTCTTCTCCGAATCGTTTTTCAAACCAATACACACTGAAAAAAGAAAATAGTCTGTTCTTTCAGTAAATTCATAGCAATCGAGGACGACAGAGACGTGGCGAAGAGTTACCTTATTCGAAAGCCGCGGATAAAAAGGAAGAGAGCACCTTCGTACGAATTGGTGCACACAGCCACGCAAAGCAATACCGTCCTTGTTCCACAAGAACCGGAAGAACCACCACCGACGGGTTGTTACAAGTGTTACAAAAAGAAACGGAAGAAAAACACTAGAAGACCTCACAGATGAAATGTGTATAATAATTAACGATAAAAAAGAACTGTGTATAAAGCCTTGATTTATGACCTAACCCCTTGACGTACCAATATAATCGGCCTCGATTTATTCTAAAAATATTGTTTAATATACAGTGAACGAAAAAAGTATACATACACCGTTAACTATTGCTTTTAAATATTTACCACTTATGAAATATTATTCGAAATGAAAAGTGGTTGATGACAAATTATTCTACAAAGATTTAGTTTCGAAAATATGGTTATTTTATCTCCAAGTTAACAATTAACTATAAAATCCAGGATAAATTTTAAATAAAACACTAAGATGAGGGGAATCCCGATCTTCATTTGTTTAAGTTTACAGTATACCATCAAATTTCATTGTTGGCCTTTCTTATTGTTGAATTATTGTTTATTATCAAAACGAGCTTTCGGAGCAAAGAAGGTACACTAGAAGAAAGAAATATCATGATTGAGTTTTAGCCAAATGGAAAATCATTTAGAAAAATTGGAAAAATAGTGAAAACAAGTCATGCAACTATCTAGTGTATCGCCAATAAATATAAAAATACAGGCTTAGTACAAAATAAGCGACGTTTAGGAAGACCAACTAAACCTAATAACAGAGACGAAAGATTTATTGTACAAAAGGTAAAAGAAAATCCATTCAAAAGTGCACCTAAAATTGCAGTAAAATTAAATTTAGTAACTGGAAAACATGTCTGTTTGAAAACAATATCCAACAAATTTAAAAAAGTAAGATATTTTGCACGAGTAGCCGAGAGGAAACTTTTCATCAGTAAAGTAAACAGAGAAAAAAGACTGCAATTTGCAAAAACTGATATTAATCAACCACTAAATTTTCGGAGACAAGTAATTTTCTCACATGAGAGCAAGTTTAGTATCTGGAATACAAACGAAAAGAAATTAGAATGGAGAAAGAAAAGTGTTCAGGAACACCGAGTGGTGCCATAGGTTTATGGCCCGTCGCGGAGTACGCGCTATTTTTGACAAAGATCCAGCAGAAAGATTTACAAGGTCTTGCTGGTACGTTAAAACCGGAAGGTTTCAGCACTCGAGGGTTCTAACTTTGCGATGGTCAATAATGAATAACGGGTTATCAACCATGTGGTAACCACTCAGTAAAAATTTTCTCTCTTTGCTCGGGAAAGGTTCACGCTGGAAAAAAGAACCACCAATTTTAGAAAACGGAAGGTCCGGTCCTTTCCTGCAGTTGGTGGAAAGGGAAATCATGGTAGAAAAGCTCTGTCCACCAGCTTAGGAAAAAAAACAGAAATCAACAAGATTCCAAGGGACAAACGTCGAAGAGATTGCAATCTGACTGTCGGACGCGATATTGTAAACGTAGATATTTAGTTAACATATCAGAAGGGACCGTCGCTTAATAGATGCATCAAAAACAAGTACAGTCCACTCAATCAGAGTACTCGATCGGACGATCGAGGCGTCAGCGTGACATTCTTTCTTACGGCATCGGCTTGCAAGCTCCGCACAGACCGGCAGACACGAACAAAAGGAGAAGCATTAAACAGAAAGAATATCATTTCCGCTGTAACATTATGGTCTGGGGCTGTGTCAGCAAATTATTTAGCGAATTGGCATTTCATAGATGGTGCAAACGAATAAACATTAAATATTTAAATATTCTGAAATCAAATTTAAAACAAAGTGGAGAAAAACAGGGTCTTCTAGATTATTATTAGTTTCAGCAAGATAACGACCCGAAATATAAATCATATTTAATTGAAGAATGGTTACTTTATAATACACCCTGTGCTTTAGAAACTCTTGTCCAATCTCCCAAAATTATCCTGATTGAACACATATAGGAAGAATTTAAACGTCGTTTGCAAAAATATTCAATTTCAAATCAAAATGGAAGAATAGTGTAGTCGATGCTTTTCGGTACGCTGTACGTCAACTTAATGATGAGCAGCTGATTTTAGTATTTAGTTGATAGGTGACAATAAGTGGGGATAAGTGTATATCGATTGGTTCTGAGGGGATCGATAAGGAGTAGTAAGGGAGAATAAAACTCTACTCGGAACTTTCCTTCGCACCTCTTTTATTTCCGTCGCGGAGGAATCACTCGCGATTTCTGCGTATAAGTGTAGTTGGTCACGACAAAGCCAACTTTTCGGTAAAGTGCCGTCGGACAGCGCAACGACCTGCCGATGGTCGATTCTCACTTTTTTCTTTTCGGCGTTCCACCGGTCACTCGGGTTATATGCCCCTGTCCTTAGACAAGGACAGGAAGCAAGGCGTGCTGCCGAAAAGCGCGGGAGAGAAAGCGCGCATAAAAAAGACGCGTGTAAAAATGGCGCGCTAAATTCCGGGAGAAAGCCCGGTCAGGAAAAACACTGGCCTTGGCGGAACGCAGGAAAATATATCCGGTAAAAGGTCGCCTGCTACAGTTCGTTAGACGATCGCGATTAACACTTGAATCGTTGTAACTGTGGTCCAGATGGAAGTCGCTGTTTGATGTTTAATTAAATATCGTTTTGATACGTCGTTTGAAAACTCGGTTGAAAAACATGGTTTAAACTCGGTGGAAACTCGATTGAAAGACTCGAAAGACTTGAGCGACTCGAGAGAGTCGTAAAACTTGAAACTGTTTAGAAGACTTATTGAAGATTTACTGATTTTTTAGAAAAAGCTGAGGTAGAAATTGATCGATATTTTTTGGTATTTTTTGAAAAAGCTCCAAAATACAATGATTAGTTAGTTTGTGTCTAAATCAATTTTCTAGAAATCAAGGAAAAGTGAAGGAGGCGTGACGCGCTAGTGGAAGAAGTGGTAGAAAGCGTCAAAACGATTACAGGGCCTAATTTGATGCAGGTAGGCTGTAACTAGGGTATGCGGTGTGCCATGGTGTTGAAAACTAAAAAGGGAAGTTTACAATAAGATATTAACGATGTTTTTCTCCCGTTAATGAATTCATTTGTAGCAATGCTTTAATACGTTTTACCGTTAAGCGGTCAAACAAAGTCATCGTTAAATAAAGACAAAGGCTTTACCAATATAGAGAAATAGGAAAGTCTAATGACCTGAGCTTTCCGTCAGATGGACAGAACAAATGGAATAAAATAGTAAAAAATGTAACAAAAACGTTACTTGAATCTGTTGTATCGGAAAACGATCGATCGGTGTTGCACTTTGATGTGCCGTCTGGGTACCGTGTACGATCCGAAACTTTTCTGGATGAGCGGTCAGGCATGCGTTTTCTGGAAGCGTAAAACTGTCATGCAGAACTTTTGTATCGTTAACAGAATCAATACCTAAATGTTTACAGGCGATTATAGACAGTAAAAGATACCCCTACAAAATATTAATTATTATAAATATCATTTATTTATAAGAATAAGCTTTATGCACGAATACTTTTTCTCCTCTAATTTCTGTACCTTCTTATGTCATTTGTCGTGCATTTTATAATTAATTGTTATTTGGAGATAAAATGAACATATTTTTGAAGCTAAATTCTTGCGGAATAGTTTTCCGCGAAGTATCTTTTTATTTTGAACAGTATTTCAAAAGTTACAATCGTTTAAAATCAATAATTGACGGTTTTCGCTTACTGTATCTCCATTCAAAGTTACGTAAATTTCACGAGGAATAGGATATTTACATTGCTAATTATAATAAAACTGTTGTCGTATAATAACGATAACAATTGTAGAGGGTGGATCGCCAAAAGAAAAGAACACAAAGTGTATTCGTGCGTCGTCACTACACCCCACAGTCTTGGTCGCAACTGACGCCGCAAACGAACTAACGCAACAACCGAAACGGCAAAATAAAGCGTACAAGACACAGCCCCATATCGCAACATTGGAATGCCATCATTACAATATTTCCCCTCACGACAGGACGCATTCCTCACTCGCACATTACATTGTTTACTCTTAATCAATTCGACAATTTTTGGTATTTCGAACTTCGCAAGCCCTTCCGTCGGTCGAGCTCGCCATTCGACTTATATTTATTACGCAATATACCATACAACTTTCGATGATTTTCGCATTCGCGGAACGTTCTACGAGCTCTCAGGTATCATTTCTTATTATCGACCCTAATTCGGTGGCCATAGCTCTATACCATTCGTTCGCGTCTCCGTTTTCGATATCTCATTCCAAAGGGATTTCAGCTATGAAAACTTGTTCGATTGCGATATTTTCGACTTCGATCGTATTGTATTCTTTCCTAGGTCTTCCACTTGTGCTTGTGCGTACCTTCCTAGTCCTATCGCGATCTCTGGGCAATTGCACGATTTCGAGATCTCCACGATCCATACCCCCCTTATTACTCGCGCTGCCATCGAATTTGCTGGCATCCATCCGATTCTTGTGAGCGTCCTCATTGTGCATGTTTTCCATACGATGATCGTTTCGGGAGAGTAAGTCTATTTCAACAGTATCGTACTCACCGTCGCGTCTGTTAATGCGGTTATCATTGCTACAACGCTTTCAATAGTAGCGCTCTTTAAGATAGAACCGTCGCGGTCATGCACAAATCGCCACTTGCACCTTTAGCTGATTGCCAGAAATTTTTGCCTCTTTTATTACATTCGGATGCCTTATGGTCCTTTTTGTGGCATCGAAAATACGTTATCTTCTGTAGGCTTTTCTATACAGATAACTTTATTTGTCAGGCACGGCGTGTCGTACGGGCGCGGCTATTTCTATACCCTTCAATCGTCGTGTCTACGCTATAACTGCCCTTTCCAAAAATCAAGCGACGCAACGCTCCCTCGTACTTTCACTTTAGGGTTTTTCTCAGGGTTCGTAATGATCTGGCTCGGGCGCCTTTTCTTTTTAACCAAATTCGCCAACACGCGTCCCGTCCAGAGTCGCCCTGTGCCTTCGCAATTCGTTAAAGGTCTACACTTCGAACCGTTATCTCCGGGGGCTGTCTGTATCCCGAGCACTGTTTGCTTTACATATTTCCCGACCATCATAGCACACGGCACTGTATCGCGCGTCTCATTTTTATGCGCGTCGCCCTCTTCTATAATATTATCTTAATCCGCAGCGTGTCAGGGAACGGCAACTCATCGCGCGGTTCGATGGCGCAACGAAAATTTTCAAAGCTTTGTAGCAAGCTTTATAGTAATAGAATCGCTAATAAGTCCAGATTAATATCAATATCCATCTCACTTAACTTGTCTATAGGGTCAAAGAATTTCCTGAGGTGTTCGCGAATATCTTCGCCCTCACTCATACGCTACAGCGTTAGTTTTTCAGTAGTGTAGGTTTACGCGCAGGACCTTGCGACTAATATATTCTTTCTAATTTTTGCCATACTTCGCTAGAAGTCTTACAGTCCTTTATCTGTTTAAGTTCCGACGGATTAATCGATAACGCTATATCGGATTTTGCTTTCTCATCGTTTATCGACCATGCTTTGAACGCCGCTGCCAATGCCGCGTCATTGTCCACCACTGTCGGCACTTTCGCATCGCCACTAACATAGTTTCACGCATCATGTTTTACTAACAATGCACACATCTGTATCTTCCAAGTATCGTGATTAGCTCTCTTGAGAATTTCGATTCTCGCGACATTCACCATCTTGATTACTTCCTGGCACTCGCACCAAACTCAACCGACGATACACACGTCGTGGAAAAACAAAACACTTTTCTTTTATATTAATCGCAATTTCCTGACTCCAAAACCTGTTGCCGTATAATAACAATAACGGTGGTCGAAGATGGATTGCCAAAAGCAAAGAATACAAAGCGTCTTTGTGCGTTGCCACTACACCGTGACTTGGACGCAACCAATGCCTCAGGCGAACTGACACAACAGCCGAAACGGCAAAATAAAGGAGCATACAAGATACAGTCCCGTATCGCAACATCAGGATACCACCACTACAACAAAAACAATGTTAACAGATACCGTTGATGTACAACAATTGATCAATAAATTAATGAATAACTTATTAATTCTGTCGAGGATGAAACCTTTCAAGACAGTGTGGTAAATGTGAAAAAGGAAAAAGACGAATACAATAATCAGCGTATAATTCTAGTACATTTCGAGAGACGTCAAGGTCTAAAATGATATATGAAAGAAATGATGTGTCCAGACGTGTGTGTATGTTAAAAGGTTAAACGTTCTCACGTGCAATTTTCTTTTTCTTTTTTATGCGAAGAGTACCTACCTCTTGGTGTATTTCTGCCATGATCTTCCATGAGACGGTGAAACATAAACCAGAAATGTGTTTCTTTTGTTTCAATCTTGTTTTATTAACCTTTCGCGATGAAGGAATTACAAACGATGCGTGAATGGTATACACGGTTTTGCTTTATCGTTATTTTGTCACGGTACAAAGTACTCGGTACGATTGATATTAATTTAAACGAGCTGGAATATTTGGCTGCACGTCTCAAATCCTTCGAGTGTCGACGTTTATTAGCCGCGCTCCATTACACCGCTTACGAGCTACCAAATAATGTAGCCGCTGCTGGTAAATTGACGTATAATTATTTAGCAACGACGTGCGTATATACACGCTTTCCGGGGATCATTGCATATTAACAAAAAGGCGTATATTCAACCATGTTCAGTAAGTTTAACCTTCAACCGGTGACATGGCATTTTAGTACCACCATTGGTGATGTGACATCAATTTAACGTATCATGAAATAAAGGTCTATTTGATTTATATAATTATTTTAATATTACTATTTTTTATCATTCTTATCATCTTATATTATATCATCATCAAATGTAGAATGTAGTACTTTTTATGCATTCCAAAGCGTTTAATTTCTGTGACAGATGTACAAGCTCGTTATCCTCCAGTTCGGCGATACATTGAACGACAAATTTTTCCTTTAAGGAGTAGAGAGTAACACATTTCGTTTATACGTTCTATTATTTGACATCAAAAATGATGATACTTTTTACGATATTTCTTCTTTGCACAATTCATTTTACCAGTGTATTTAATTATCTTGGAAAATTTGCAAATCTTTTTATGTATCAACCCTTTGCACTCGAAGCTTTTGTACCGAAGTTGAAATTTTCTTAATTTCTTTATTTAGCATAATTACTTATGTTTCGCCAATTTCTTCGATTAAAATTTGAAAAATCCAATGTTTCTGTTAAAATTAACAGTTACTTGCGATTCTGTAATTTTTTCATCGTTTCTGAACATTCTTCAGAATCTATGGTATCTCTCTGAAATCTGCCTCTCCTGTGTGCTGTTAGAATCAGTTTCATTTTTTACTATTATTTTAATCTATCATTTTCTTGAACCAATTATTTCATTCGAATTTCTCATCTATGAAATTATTAATTTGGTCTTTAAATAACCTAAAATCGAACTTATCTTCACTGTTACTAATTCCATCATTTGGCTCGATCTTTATAAAAATCAAAAACAGACTAATGTATGAAATAATAATTTTAATTAAACACAATGCTGCATTATAAAGTGCATGTACGTGAACCATTTAAAACGTAAAAAGGAAAGATATTTGCTTAAGAAAAAAAGCAATTATTAATCGCCCCTTAATTATCGTTCAAGTTGCTGTATCAAACCAAATGATGACTGAGAGTCATTTCTCGAATGTAAAGGGTTAATGCTTATCAAAGGTATATCACCTCCCACGTGACATTACAAATGTTTGTCACCTTCCACGTGACATTACAAATGTTTGTCACCTATCACGTGATATAGGAAACTTTACCGCATCAGTCGTTTGTCACGTGGCAAATATTTAAAAAATATCATACATTGAAAAAATATAAATAATAAACTTATTTTTTCATTTCAAGAATGTCTGCAACATTTTTCGCATAAACGTCGACTAAAGTGACGATCTAGCGGCAACTCAAATCAGGAAATCTGACGTCCTATAAGGGTTATTTTATACGATCTCATTTTACGGAGTCAGAAAATATATTTTTTAATAATTTTTCATTAAATTTATTACATATCAGAGAGACACAGATTCTTACTTGAACGTACTAATTACATAAATGACTTTTATTGTGAGAACGTATAAAATTTATGTATTATAAATTTTTCTTTGAATTATAATACAGATTCTGACACCGAATAACACTTATTTGGGTTTTCTAAAATATCATTTTTTTTTTCTTTGTTAACCTATACCAGATAAATATTTTTTTTTATCAATGTGTTTTTTCCGTACCAACAGACTCCATTTACGCGATTTTTATCCGCGTAAAAGAGATCCACGTGGAACGGACCATCCGTAAATAGAGGTGTACGTCTTCACTTCACAATAATAGATTGAATACTGAATTGCGAGTAGCTATTATATAAGAAAAAGGATTCAACTAGATGGAGTCATTTTGACGTCATGTCACTAGTTGAAGGTTGAAGGATCTACACTAGTCTAAGGTGTTTAGAAATGGATAAAATTTGGGCACTTTTCTTCGTAGGCAATTACGAAATGAAGTTTCATTTTTTTCAGAGGATATAACTAACTTTTAGCTTTCTTTTTAAATTTGTGAAGAGTAAAAGTGTTAGAAAATGGAAGAGTTATTCGCAACTAATTTCTGAGCCGACTGCTCATTACCGCTATCCAGATTTCCTTACATAATGCACATCTTCGCCTATAATCTGCAAGACAGATAATCTTGTAATTTCATACAATAGTGTATGCATATTTCCCCTTTTTCTTCAACTATATTTTTTTCCCATTAAAACGTGTTAAATGAGTTTCGAATTCTTCATTTTAGAACTTTTTTCTTTCACCTAGAATAATTCTTTCATCTAATCGATAACGATTATATCGAATGATCTTGCAAGGAAGAACGTAACATAGACGACGAGATCCCTTGCATGCGACACCTTCTGCACTGGAACAGTTCTCCAGCCGAAGGTAAAGGGAAAACTCACGAAGTCCTGGCGCACAGATTACGACAGATAAATCGAGATGATCTAGCAGACTGGTTGGGAAAATCCGCATTCAAGCAACTGGGGACAGACTTAGGCAGAGCGATGGTGAAACCGTTTGATGAACTTGGCAAAGAAGAAACGGATTTACCGTAAGTTTTGCGATAATTGAAGTAATTCAATTATCTCGTTCAAGTGTTTAGCTGGAACATTTCTACGATTAACCTTTTTACTACTGTTGGCGTCTATATGCGCTTTTGAGATTTCTCTATACTCTTCTGTTACCACTCTTTTATCGTAATTTAATCTTCAATTTTATCTTTTGCGCACTTCCGTTCTGATTACCAAAACAAACTTTAAATTTTGAGACCTTTGGAAACAATTTACCAAATTTTGTGACTGAGAATTGAACACCTACCTTTTGCTGTGCACGTTACGTACTAATATCTGCCATAGCAAAAGGGTTAAACAATGTGTCAGAAATAACATACTGGTGTGAGAAATTCTCTTTCGTTTTATGTTGCATAGAATAGTAATGAAAGTTTGTTTAAATATTTTTCTTAATAAAATTATGTCCTATTAACCCTTTGACTGCGGAATACTCGAAACATTAAACGATCGTACGGAATTCTTTTTCGCGTCGTGTAGACTTTGTTGTCATACCAATCGATTATACCAATATACATAGATAGGAGGGCTCGGACAGGCCAACGTATAGTTAACGAAGGTAGCCGAAGGAGATCGACCACGTAGCGTATGGTTAACACTGTGTGCCATCGAATATCAAGGTATTTGGTATTCGCGAGTTGTAATCGTTGATATACCTCGAGCGGTAAAGGTATATCTGTCGTGGGTTTAGTTGGTACCTTACTATACTATTCAGGATGGGTTTAATTGAATATAGACACGAATGTGACTCTATATTACTATATTCTATTATAATTACAAGGACTGATTTGATACGCAAGTGACTTGAATCTTGCTACAATGAAGTTTAGTACAATATTAATAGTTAGTCGATTATTGACTAGGCAAGAATCTTTCTTCTCGACTTTACGCGGTGAGAGCGCGGAGGAGTCGTAGACAGTGTTAACTGATTGATACTTACGAAATACGTACGCGACGTTAGAATGCTCGAAGGAGACTGGAACCCGATTTTGCTCGGGTCAATACTTTGACGGACAGAGTAACTTTGTGTTCAGAAACTGAGTGTCGAAAATTATGCCCTTTTATACACCGAAAAACTACGGTTTTTGGTGGTGGGGAACATTAGATTTCCATGGGAATGGAATGCGCTCGCTCATCCCTTGGCTTGGTAACTATCGGGGGGGTGCGTACTAAACACTAGGCGCCGTACATTTCGGATAGAACGCGTATATACGTAACACGTGCATCAGCAAATTAAATCTGTTCCAAATGCAAAAATCTTTTCAAATAAATCGGTACCCAAAAGGTTAATGCCTTAAAAACATATAGCAGCATTCTCTTTTACTTCATCGTTACAATGCTCTTTCGAATCTGACACTTTATCTAGTTCACTATCGACTGTTAGAACAAATTCTTCAAAACCACTCGATATTTTTAAGGTTTTACAGTAATGAAAAATAATATAAAAAATTATATAAACTGCAAATAAATTATTATGATATGTTACTGTAACAATTACAGATGTTTGTCGTCGAAAGAAATAACTCCCAGAGAAACAAAGAGTAAGTGGCCAATATAAACAGAATTCTATTTTTTCTTGTTGCTATACAGTGTAAAAATATGTGTCTATTTTAAAAGTTGATGATTTTTGTTTTCATCGAATGTATAAGATGAGAACAATCGCCGTACGCATATATGTGTCCATAGTTCACATCGATAGCTTCAGGCGGACGTATATACGCGTCCATAACAGTTAAAGGGTTAAAAGCATTTAAGAAAAAAATACAGTATTCATGTAATACAATTATATAATAAAAATATAAATTATACAATAAATTATGCAAATTATACAATATTCATATAACGCGGTTAATATAATACGTTACCTGCTGTATAAATTCGTTATAAAAAATGTACGAGAATTTTTCTCGTACAACGGGAATAATCTAAAGTAACATCTTTGGAATGGCTATTGCTATGCCAATTTTTATTATCTGTGTTTCACTAAATAGGACAATTTTTTAAATATTAGGTTGTCCCATAAGTTTCTTCAGCGCCACGCTATGAATGATTCTAACTGGCTATGTTTATATAAACATGCAGGCTTATCTCTTAGCCGTTTATGGCATCGGTTTCAGTCGTCCCAGAGCTCTTTCAAAGTACGTTTCGTTGGTGACAAAGTCTCTTTAAAAATTTTTTTTGCACCGTTCAATATGGAGAGCCAAAAGAAGCATTTGCGGCATGTTATGCTTCATTGCTTTAAAAAAGGCAATGGACACAGCAGACAAAATTTTCACCGTTTACGGGAGTGGTACTACGACTATTAGGACCGTCCACAATTGGTTTAAGAAATTTAGAGCTGGCAATTTCGAGTTGAAAGATGAAGACCGCAGCGGCCGCTCAGAAACGACGGATACGGACCTTATCAAGACTATGCTCGCTGAAAATCCGCGATATAGTGTGCGTGAGATAGTGAATGCCACTAACATTCCCAAGACAACAGTACATAAGCATTTAATCAAGATGGGATATGCGAATCGATATGAAGTTTGGGTTCCACACCTATTGACGGAGACCGGCCTTATGAACCGCGTCTCTACGTACGATTTGCTTCTCCAGCGACATGAAAGAAATCCTTTCTTAAAGAGGCTTGTCACTAGAGACGAAACTTGGATTTTGTATCAAAATGTGCATCGAAAACGCACTTGGACTAAGGAAAATAGACCTTCAACTGTTGCGAAGCCTGGATTTCATCCGAAGAAGGTTCTTTTGTGCATTTGGTGGGACTAGAAAGGTGTAGTGTACTACGAGCTCCTTCCTCAAGGTGATACGATCAATGCTGACAAATATTGCAATCAACTCGATCAATTGAAAGCCACCATAGCAGAAAAACGGTCAGAATTGGCGAACCGACGAGGCGTCGTTTTCCATCACGACAACGCAAGACCGTATGTTGCGTTGGCCGTAAGGCAAAAATTATTACAGTTTGATTGGGACGTTCTACCTCATCCTCTGTACTCCCCAGACCTTGCTCCATCCGATTATTACTTGTTCCTCTCCTTAAAAAATTCTCTCCGTGGTAAATCTTTCAAATCCATAAGCGAAATAAAAACGCACCTAGATGAATATTTTGCAAGTAAGCTTCAACAATTTTGGAAAGAGGGCATAATGAGGCTTCCTGAGAGACGGAAGAAGGTTATAGAACAGAACGGTTCATATACAGCTCTCAGATTTATTTTGCTAACTGAACGAGCAACATGCCGCGTACGAACGCAGAGTACTACGAAATGTTTTTAATTTTTTTAAATAATGTAAGGAAAATCAGGATAACGGTGGTGAAAGTTTGAATAAGAAATGAACGTGGATGGTTAAAAAGAGTGAAAGCTTGTGTTTTGAACTATACTTCGCGAGTGCTGATACAATTCTGTCTTCCCTGAAAAATCCTAGTCAGAAGGACCCCCTTGACAATATGGTCTTTCTTAGCCTTGAGGCAGAACCATCCCTAGGAGGTGGAAACGCAGCGAAAGACTGCACATGGCCCACTCAAGCCTTCGCTTTTTGGACTTTTCTAACAATAATAAAACATTTTATTCCTTTCGAATAACGAATAAAAGTATCGAACAGAGTTATTATCACGTTCGTGAATGTGGATGATATACCATTCAAATTTATAAGCCACATTATCGTGTATTCAATTCTAAATTTTTTGAAATTAATAGTTATAAAACTGTGGATGTTACAATTAGTTTAATAATAAATCATTCCGGCGAACAAGCACCAAGCACGGCAGCCTTTCGCCAGAGAACCGCGTCGAAGGCATGGAGAAAAAACAAAATCGGTAGTTTCTAAGAAGTCACCGAAAAATATCGATCGTGCGGCGAAGTGAGTTCATCGACTCGGCCAGAACATTGGCTGTTGAAAATTGTTGGATAGGTCAGGATCGACACGAGGATCCAGCCTTACCGACCTACTTTCGTCGAAGCAAGCTATTTCGTGGACGATATTTCAATTATTTTTTTCTAGCATTAGTTATACAAATCGTTTTTCTTAAAACAATTTATTCACCTGAAAATGTGCTGTTAAAAAAAAATGTTTTTCATAAATAATAAAACGCTTTATTTCTTTCGAATAACGAATAAAAGTATCGAACGCAGTTATTAAACGACTTATTAGTTTATTTGTTATTCATGAATAACGAATAATTTCACATTATTCTTAATTTAAAATGACATAACATTTTCCGCGATACCTATGCTGTGCCAGTACGTGTGCCGGGAGCCCGACCGAGCGCCCGTGTATAAAAGCCGTGAATACGTGGTTGAGCGCGAGGTCTCTGGGCGCTGTGATTGGCCAGTGTTTTTCGTTAATAACTCGAAAACGAAGCTTCAAACAACATTTTGGTAAAGGAAAAGGTTGTTCAGAATCACCTCAGCTACCCCCCATTTCCGGATGTTACACTAGTTCTGGGACACCCTGTATAACACAATAAATCAATCTTAAACAGCAAATATCGTGTATTCATTTCGCATCCAAAAAAGAGAAGAAACTTATGGGACACCCTAATATAAATAGCGTATATGCATTATTGATTACAAAAAAAAAGAAAAAACAAATGATTAATGTACGTAATAACATATTTCTTATTTCATAGAAAATTAACAAAAGAAATAATTAGACAAATTTATTATGTATTTCCAATTAATAAAAAAAAAATAAGTTTAATCCAAATTAAAATTGTTAAAAAAAAGATAAAATGTCATTTTACTTTATTCCTTTCTAATTCTGCAGCTATCCAATAACACTCGAGCCAGCTAAACATTACGAAGAGGATGACCCATGGTTACAAGTCGACGTTGTTCTTATGGCAGTTTTACTTGGAATGTTAGGAACTCTAGTGACGCTAATATGCGTCACGATATTGCACAAAATTAAACAACATTTCCATGAAACCAAGTATAAGTACGATCAATTGCTCGATTCGCGAATCATTATGTTGGGTTGCGTTACATGAACCGAGGACGAAAAATGAATTTTCTAATCGTTGAACGTTGACTCATAGAAAATTGAAGCAACAGGAAAGTGAAGATGAAGAGCAAAGAATGGAAAGGGAAAGAATAACAAAGAAGTACGAAATCGAGAATACCAGTGAAATAACAGATTACACGTACTCAGATGACGACACGAACTGAGACTTCGTAAAAAGAAAAGAAAAAATATTTATTTTGTATTTTCATTTCATAGAAACAGAGATCTCAATTCCTACGAATATTTTCAAATACAGAACATCGATTGTTTTGTTCAATGCAGCTTCAGTTGTGAATTTAGAGTTCAAGCTATCCTTCGTCATTTCTATTATCATTCCTTTTAAATCCTGAAATGTAACACAGTGGCACGTATACAGATGTAAACCGCTTTAATCAACTAACACATTTATACGCATATCAGTTCAAAAACACTACAGTAATCAGTAAGAAAGAAAGACCTTGAATTATCTCCATTTAATACTGACTACTATTTTAGTATTTTGTAGAACTATAATTTAATGTAAAAAAGAAAGATACAAAAATTCTATTCTAGAAAAAAAGGAAATGGCGATGACGCTGCTTGCCTTAAACCAAATTCATTTACAGTAGCTCGCGAAAGTAACCAAACCTCCTTTAACATTAGATTTACAGACGACTTTTATACAGGGTGTCTCAGAAAAAGTGTAACATCCGGAAATGGGGGGTAGCTGAGATGATTCTGAACAACCTTTTCCTTTACCAAAATGTTATTTGAAGTTTTTGAGTTATTAACGAAAAACAATGGCCAATCAGAGCGCCAGGAGACCGCGCGCTCAACCGCGTAAGCGTAGTTCTTATACACGGGCGCTCGGTCGGGGTCCCGGCAAACGTACTGGCACAGCATAGAATAATGTGAAATTATTCGTTATTCATGAATAATAAATAAACTAATAAGTCGTTTAATAACTGGGTTCGATACTTTTATTCGTTATCCGAAAGGAATAAAACGTTTTATTACTTATAAAAAAATGTTTTTTTTTTCTAACACTTTGACGTCTACACGTCTGATAGAAAATCTTTCGTCTGCCGCCGGTATGTCTCGCGTAGATTCTACTATCTGTTACCAGCCTTTTTCGCACGATCGTTCATATTGTAATTACAATGTACCGTATCAGGGCATGAAAATTTTAATAACTCTTACTTGATCCTGTCACCCGATTTACACGAAATTTCGAGGATCTGTATAAATAGATGAAAGCTTTTTTATTACAATAAAAATATTTCTATGCGACACCAACGTGGAGTCATCGGACAGCATAGTGTTAACAGCACATTTTCAGGTGAATAAATTGTTTTAAGAAAAACGATTTGTATAACTAATGTTAGAAAAAAATAATTAAACTTACCCATTCGTTCACGAAATAACCTGCTTCGACGGAAATGGATCGTTAGCACTGGATCCTCGTGTCGATCCTGACCTATCCTTAACAGCTGATGTTACCGACGGGTCGGTGAACTCACTTCACTGCACGATCGATAATTTTCGGTAACTTCTTAGAGACTGCCGATTTGGTTTATTCTCCGTGCCTTTGGTGCGCTTCTCCGGGAGAAGGCTGCCGCGCTTGGTGCTTGTTCGCCGGAAAGCACTTCGCGGTACCGAGCAGCGGCAGTTCTCGCATTGCCATCGCATTGCGCGAATATAAAAAACATTTCATAATATTCGGCGTTTGTACTCGTCCAATTAGCAAAATAAATCTGCCAGCTTAAGCGTTTTGTGGATCCTAGGTGGACGTTCGGTAAGGAAGGGGAATAGTTACAATACAACGGAAAAGAAATGTTTATTGTACTGCCATGAGACGACGTAGAAACTCGAGCCGTTTCAAATAAACATCAAATAAACTGACGGCGCAAAACGTCGTACCCGGCAAGTGTCAAAACAGAAAAGTCGAAAACCTCTAAGGACCGCCGGGTCCGGGCGTAAGTAAGTGTGCGCGCGCGCGCGTGTATGTGTATGTGTGCGTGTAAGGGCCTACAAAGTAAGCAAGGCAAGTCGCCGAAAAGGCAAGTGATGGGCTGAATGTGTTGTAAAAATCATCCCGGAGAACAAGCACCAAGCACGGCAGCCTTCCGCCAGAGAAGCGCGCCGAAAACACGGAGAATAAACAAAATCGGCAGTCTCTAAGAAGTTACCGAAAATTATCGATCGTACAGTGAAGTGGGTTCACCGACCCGGGCGTAAATCAGCTGTTGAGGATTGCCTGGATAGGTCAGGATCGACACGAGGATCCAGTGCTAACGATCCATTTCCGTCGAAGCAGGTTATTTCGTGAACGAATGGGTAAGTTCAATTATTTTTTTCTAGCATTAGTTATACAAATCGTTTTTCTTAAAACAATTTATTCACCTGAAAATGTGCTGTTAAAAAAAAATGTTTTTCATAAATAATAAAACGCTTTATTTCTTTCGAATAACGAATAAAAGTATCGAACGCAGTTATTAAACGACTTATTAGTTTATTTGTTATTCATGAATAACGAATAATTTCACATTATTCTTAACTTAAAATGACATAACATTTTCCACGATACCCATGCTGTGCCAGTACGTTTGCCGGGACCCCGACCGAGCGCCCGTGTATAAGAGCTACGCTTACGCGGTTGAGCGCGCGATCTCCTGGCGCTCTGATTGGCCACTGTTTTTCGTTAATAACTCAAAAACTTGAAACAACATTTTGATAAAGGAAAAGGTTGTTCAGAATCACCTCAGCTACCCCCCATTTCCGGATGTTACACTAATGCTGGGACACCCTGTAGTAGCGTTAACCGATATCAATGAAATTTTCAGTATGTATATAATTGATATAAAATTTATAAAACGTATTTTTTAAATTTTCATTACAGGCTCAGATAAGAAAGTTGTAAAAAGCAACCCTTATTATTTTCTTTTACACGTTAATCTTTCTAACTTCTCTAAAAAGCTCAAGTCGTATGGTCCAATTTAAAAAAAGTTATTCTGTTTTAAAGGGGGTTCAAATACTTACGTGAGCTACTGTATACATACTACTTACACTTTCATAAAATTGTTCAACTTTCATTCGAAAGATTTGTTTTTTATATTACTAACAGTTTTGATGATTATCGTGTTAAGTATACGTCTTAACACATTGTACACCGGATAAATATTGGCTACTGAAAGCCTGACTGAAGAAAATATTATATTTCTCCAAAAAATATACCATATTTTTACTGAATGTTTGCCAATATGCGTCTTAATAGAGATCGAACATCTTTCAAAATCGATAGACTGAAAATCCGGTAATAATACAGGACCGGCGTACAATGTGCTAAGAAATAATTAATATCAGATCCTCTATGATACTCGTAATGTTTAAGCTTCGAACAAAATACAATGACTTATTTATAATACAGTTTGAACGATTATTATTATTATTACTAAATAATGTCGATCATTCTGAGGGAAATGGTAAATATTTATACCAAGCCTTATCATTTTAGAATCTGTAATATCTTCTAATATGATCATTATTGCAAACTTCAAATTTGTATACTTAAGAAGGGAAACCACTGTGACAGGTTGAAAAAATGGAAATTCAGTTTTACACCTTTTTTCAATATTTACGATTTTTAGGATGAACACTTAAAATATTAAAGTAAAATTCACAGAAATAAAGAAGTTACGGGAGCTTTAATGATATATAGCGTATAGTGGTTAAGCTAACTCGTAATTTAAATAATTATAATCATGGAAATGCATTATCAAAAAACGTGATGACTGTGATCTCACCCCTCTAGGAAGATCTGAGGAAGAAAAAATTATTGAGATATTTAGGTGGGTTTCTAGCTAAAAGCAAAGTTATGAAATGTTAACGTTATATCATAATTTGTTTGTAAAGCTTTAAACACATTTTTCTCGAAACGAACTTTGTTCATCTGGGCGATAATTAAGTAAATTTTCATCCGACTTGTTCCAAATTTAGGATAATAGTTCCTAATAACATTCTCTTCCTTTGCACGTACGGAATTTTCGATTGAATAATCTTTTTCGACATCATGTTACGAGAAATGCTACTTTCTTCATTGATTCTCCACATTTTTTCTGCAAAAACACGCTATTTCGTAACAAATTATTTTTTCTGAAAATTTGCATGTACAACTGAAGCTATTATTTTATATATAGCGACCAGCTACAAGCCCACACTTGGCGCACAGATGACCAGCGCGGTTTATGACATGCATCCTGGCAAAACTATTTTTGAGGAAACCGTTTTATGTTATTTAGCTTTTCGTAAATATTACAATGCATGGTTTTCGTAGAAACTTTCACCGACGGCTCAATAGTAAATTGCCTCGTCATAAACGAAGATTTCCGAAAGGTTCGCCGTACAAGGCCACGAGGCCGAACATGTATAGTCGGGGCCACGATATAGCGAGGTCGTAAAATCGGTCAGGCGTCAAAGTAAACATGTTTTAGCTGCCGGAACATTGAAATTGACAGAAATACGAGCAGACAAGTGCTTGAAACCATGGTCAGGACCGTACGAAGAATTTTTGTATCCAGCGTCAATGTATCTTGTATGATATATCAAAGAAAAAATTCTTAATCACATTACAATTTTTCTTTCTTGTTTTCTAATTTATTGAGTTCCAATAGATGTTCACAGTTTGAAAGTCGAACTGATTCTAATATATTTTCTGAAAACTGCGTACAGCTAGAACAAATTAGGGTTTTTCCGTCTGGGAGAAGCCGCTTTTAGAGGTACGAGTACAGGTAAAGGTTTTATTGAGATCTTTAATATTTTAAATACCAAATTATATGCTACCATTCATTTATTGTTAGAACCCAGGTACCGAACAGGTACATATCCCAGGTACCGAACCTAGAGGAAATTCCGCTGCGTTGCCAAGTTTCGCACGGTGAACTCCCCCTCCCCCCCCCCCCCCCCATTAGAAAGCCTCGCCGTCCTGGAAAAAGCGCGCCAAGGGAGTAAAGGACGAGTGTAGGCTAAGGAACGAATTTCCTAATTGGTTAACACCGACGCATCGGGTTAACCAATCAGGAAGAACGTCGAAAAAAGCCTCAAGGCAACTTGAGGAAAGCTCGAGGGGACGAGAGAGTCTTCGACGGATCTCTAAAATAGACACTTCGAATAAAAAGAAACTTCATCGCAACTGTGGGGTGTATTCTACCCATAACACGATCTCTTACTATAAACACTTAAAATCGGATATACATATAGTTTAAGGAAGTTGCATAATTTTTCATTTTGGAATTTGCATTAGAAATTACATACGTTATTTACAATTATACAATTATACACGTCCACTCGATTTTTATAAATTTTTGGGTGCCTCTCGTGTTAGTTATTATTACATCTGCGATAATTATTATTTTTATATTGTAGTGTTTCCATTGTACATGACTAGTTTTTTCAAAGAAACACAGGATCCGTTTATTTTGCAGGACAGAAATAGAGGATTTATTTTATTTCTGTTAGGATAAATAATACAAATCGAAGCGAACATAATTAATGATTTCGTTAAGATGCTTTGCTTTTGGGCGTCCGGCTTTAATTAGCCATACTCTTCTGTTACAAATCTAATGAGTCGATGAATTGTTTGATCGCAATTATTGTGAGTAGGCGTCCAGGTGGACTCCTGTACTCTACCGTTTGGAAGGCGACCGGCGGATCTTCCAGCCGTTCTCTCCATTTCAAGGACGACCCAGGTATAGCCCCCGTACTCTTCTGTGCTGTGGAGGTATCCCAAAGCTAGGCTTCGAACTCTCCTCTCTAAAGGACGACCGATGGATACCTTCGTTCTCTCCCTTCAGAGTACAGCATGGACCAACTTCTCCGCGGATTCGCTAGCGATATTTATATTCGATCGTTGCTAATGGCGTAAGGCTCATCAACGAGCCATGTTGCTACGCGGTCGCCGCGGATCGCGATCTCGATTGATCTAAAACTTTCCATCGCACCGCGATTATTTGGACGACAAGGACAGATATCTGCCCCTCTCGCTTCCTCTCGGACATAGGAAGTTATCGGCGCTCGCTGGTTGTTACACTATCAAACTTTTAGAAACAGTGTTTCAAGAAATGCACTTTCTGTAGGTATTAAAGATTGTAAAAAAAAAAGAATTAATTTCACTAAAACCAAAATCTCTGAAAATAGCCTTTACATTCACCATTCATCGTGGTGTCCCCCCTTATGCAACGTAAGATTATCGATCTCAAATATATTGACGTTAAAATCATTACACCACAATCTATCATATGTTGTAATTGACTTATAATTTTTTGATATCGAATCTCACGTCTGTGAGATCATCGACTTACATAGCTTGAGGAATCTTCAACACTTAATTACATGATTGCTTAAACGTCGATATTGTATCTTGCAGTTGAAAAAAGAAATATTAGCAACAATGAATGAAACACATTTTTCTATTGGAAAAGTGTACCAACGATTTGATTCGTATAATATTGCTTTTAACATTAAGCATATTCAATGTTCTATTTTTATTCGGCTTGTTGATATGAAATCAACCCCGAAGCTATACCATCATTATCAACATAAACGATCTAAACAAACTATATCGATAATATAAATGATAAATGTTATCAACATATCATGTTCCATAATCGAGAAATTGGCAGACTATCGACGACGTTTGTTCAGAATAATGGAGACTTCCTAGTGCAAGACTTGACCTTGTGGAAAAGTATTCCGACGTTCCGCCAACGTCATTTTAGTTTCAATAGCTTCAAAGTAAATACGTTCAGGGCACTGACAGCCATGAATTATAGAGATCAACAATTTTTTCTTTCTTTTTTCTCTTTTTTCTCACTTTTTTCTTTCCAAAACTCTCATAATTTTGTTACGTTTAACATTTACAACTTAAACAGTGTTTTCGTTGTTTTCGACAATTGCACGGGATAAAATTATTACATGTAGAAATTCTTTTCAAGTGGAGTCACATAATTAGTACAACTAAATTCAAATTCAAATCGGAATATTCACGATGGTATTCACGAACTGACAGATAAATAGTAAAATATATTTGACAATAATGGAAATTATTTCGATGATTAATCTGTTTCCATTTTTTTTTAAATAAAACTTTTATTGAACTCAAGCATTAGAAAAAATGTATTTCCAAACCTAATATATTTACGAATACATATAGACTGAAAAATGAAGACAATGTTACCTTTGTTATGTGAGATAACTAAATAGATAAAAGTGAAAATTAACTTCGAAATTAAAAATTGAAAAAAAATTGTAAATTAATTTTAAAATTGTTCGAGAATCAAAATTTGAACAAGTGACTATTTTATTCTTATGAATATCTACGATATTCACTTTCAAATCTTCTTCCTATCTCCCTCCTATCAAAACCCTCTTCCTATCAAATATAAGTAGTCTGTATATTAATAGCTCGTAAATAAAGTTGCCAAGATTCGTATAAAATTAGCAATATATTAGCGTACTCAACGATAAGAGTTATTAAATATTCGATAGCGTAAAAAAAGATACCACCTTTCAATTTACACAACTAATCTGATCAAGGTCCTACTACTGATAAACAATGTGATAATCTTTTGAAAAAGTATCTGCACAATAACGAAAAGAAACATGTTAGGAAATAAGAATGAGAAAACAATTGAAGGAAAAGAAATGTCACGCGCCCTTTAATAGTTATCAAGGACTATTATTTCTCTTCGTTTATTGTAATGAATAATTCCAATTGCAATATGTAAATATTATTAAACTTCAGATTTTTATGCATTCGTAGGAAACTTAAAATTACAAAATAGTGCAGAATGCATGTAATATGAAAAGATATAAAACATATCGAAGTTGTTTTCAGATAGGTAAAATAATTTTCTACTGAAGTTCTACTATTTTTTTGTACTATATCCTCAAAAAATATGAATTTGCATAAAAATCCACAATCTAGTTATTATTCAAATGTTCAGAATATGCACAATGGTGCAGAATAACTGTGTATAATATGCAATACATATTTCAAAATATTAACGAATTTAATTAAAAATTGTCAACAAGAATAGCAGGCCGTTCTTTTATAATTTATAAAAGTGTAACCAATTTTAAAGTCAGTCATAATTTGTGCGCCATAATGTTAGCAAGGTCATTAATACAAAAAAAAGGAAACGATTTTTATTCGCTATAGTACAATGGTTGAAGGAATCAAATGAACTTACAATAAATTCTTGTCTAACCACTTCTGCCATGTCTTTCGCCAGTCGAATATAAAATCGCTTCTATCAAATCAACGTCGTTCAAAGCATCTATACTACTCCTCAAAGGGTTGATTATATTTTGACTGTGGGCTTGAAACTTTTTATTGACTGCCAACAAGTCTAATGGGACGTCTTTAAAAGCAGGGAACACCTGATATTACGGATATCTTTTAAAGTAATTAAAAGGAAATTATTAGTATTCGTCGACGATAATGTTTCAGCCACGAATGAAAACTTTTATAAATAAAATTGTCGTTTCATTATTATTGTGCAACAGTAACATGTAAGGAAGATCTACCTTTTCTCAACTTACCGGTGTTCTAAGTTAGTTTGAATTAATACATTCGAACTGTACACAGCAAAATCTTTTTTTTTAAACCTTAACACTAGCGATACAAAAATATAATCTTACCTTGTCACAATAGCGACTCCATTGTTTATCGAATGAGCACGCAGTATATTCCAACTTTCTCTTACCAGCTGCTTTTCTCTTCCAGTTAGGTCAACTTTTAAATCAACCGTATTGTTGACCGCGTAAGTGGAAATATAGAAATAATTGTTTACTTTTATTCGTCACAGTGCATCGCTTTCAATACTGTCACCTGAGACATCTATTTTTACACTACGAGGAAAGTAGAATGACAATGGCGTAGCTGCAGCTCCTTGTGTTCAATGTAGAACTGAAAAAATGGACCAACGAAAGGAATGTGGATCCAATTGGTTAGAATATAACCTCCTCGATATGTGACAACATTCTCTGATATAATCGTACAAAGACAGAAGCACATGTATTTTCGTTAACAGCCGAAATGGTTATATCCATGAATAGAATCATATATTGGGTCAGAGCAAAACTTTCGATGAGTTTTTCTATAAGTAATATAGATATATTACTTCACGAAGAATGATTTATTTAATCAATTATAATATTCGCCATGGTTTTCAAATATATTTCTTTCATCGTTTATGATGGCTTTATCATAAAATCCACTTGTTTTTCCCTTCAAAGAATGAGGAAACGTGATTTTTCACCTTTGTTCAGGTCAACCTCGTTTAAACTTAACAAACCATCTTTCGCAGATTGGAATCGACACATCACAAATGTTTTCTACCTTATTTGCAACACATGCTCCCGTACGAAATTCCTACATTATAATGACACCTAAATTGTACTTTTTCCATGTTCATTTTCAATTTTTGTTTTAAAACATAGTGGTATACTCAATGCAGTTAATTTTCGTAGTAAATAACAACTGATTATTTGTGCCACTAAAGGTATATGACACTCGAACGTGATAATCTAATATTTCCATAATATAGTGACGATTATATCATCTGTTAGAAAATCATTGAAACCTTTGCATTCACACAATAGCAAAGTGTGACCAAGGGAGTGAATGGGACACGTCGAGATCAAGTGGGACGAGAAATGGTAAGTGATTTAAGTAGGTGATTTTTTAAGATGAATGTTCTAAGGTGATCATTTAAGATGTATATATACACACAAAGACCTAGGAACGGCTGTTCTTTGAAAACAATTTTTTTTTTTGAGGAAATATGAAGAATATTGTATTAGTAATTTTTCCATTAATTGAATCTTATCTTGGGTTATAATAATTGACTTTTCTTTTTATGTAAAAGTATTGATCATATATGTATAACATTGGAGTTATAGAAACTGGTTCTGATTCGTTCCAATAATTTTGAGATCCTCACTTCTTGGTGAACAAATTTTAGCTAAGCCAAAAAGAGAAAAACAATTTAGTTTCTTAAAGTATAGTAACAAATGCTATTTGTAAAATAGCTAATTACAAGAATATTGACTGTTTAAAGAAATGTCATCTCTGTAAATAAAAATTTCAATTATCGAGCCTGAAATTTTTCTTTTGCTCCTTTCTTCGGAATAAACGAAAAAATTACGAATCGTATAAAAATTTCGACTTCGAATATGACCATGCAAAATTTGAAGTAAACCGGTTGAACAGTTTTCAAGTGATCGTCGGCACAGCTATCGAAAAATCTAGTTTTTGAGAAAAGATACATTTGAAGTTTGAGAAAAAGTTGTAAACTGTCATAAGCGATAAAAATTTTCATCCAGACCTGTGAAATGAATCTTTGGAAATTTGAAGCAACCTCTGTGACTAAGAATTTCTGCAAGTTTAAAAATGCAAGTAGCAACATGAACGACTAATTTCAATAGAAATTGAATAATTTCAATTTTACAAGTTAAGTTATTCAAGCTCTCGTTATTATTTTGGTTAAAGCCATCGTGATACATTGTTGTAACATTCTTTGTTCACTAAAATCTTCGTGAATTGGAGCAATTGCATTTGACAGTAGCGTTTAATAGAATAGACTGATTCATTCAATTTCTCTTCTGCTTTCGCATTGACAATACGTTCTTTTACTTGGTAATACATGAGCATAATTCACTTGAAACGTCTGTATTTTTGATAATTTTGGGAATTTCCGTACCCAAATTTTGGAGAAACATTCTCAACATATCAGACGTTGAAAATATGTAAAATTTGTTTTTTCTGACATACCTAGATGTATATCCTCCATTTAACATAAGATGTAAGTTGCAAATAAAATAGAAATTAAGGGAGCTACAGTTATCCTGAGGCACATTAGACGACAGTCTGGAGTATTATAAAGAACAATTTTTCAATACGGTTTCAGTGCAATTTTTTAGTACAATTTGTCAATAACGTATCGAAAATATGTAAGAAGTATGTCGATTTTTTTGACATACATAAGTGTATATCCCCCATTTAACATAAAATGCAACTTGCAAATAAAGTAGAAAATTATTTTATCATTAAAGATGCTATAAAGATACATTAGGCAACAATTTGAAGTATTATAAAAAACTCTCTTCCGATACTTGACCAATTGTTAATTACATTTTTATGCTTTAGAATAACACGACGATATTTACTTATAATATAATCATCAGATATATTAACAATTGTATTCTTAAAACACTAAATATTCCTTCTTATACTCACAGAAGTGACAAGATAAAATATTAGATTAGCGTATAAATAATTTCTGTTATATTCTAAAAGCTCTAAATATACATGTAAAATAGAATTTTGTCCTTTTTCTCCTTTCCTTTTTCTTATTTTATAATGTATCAATTCGATACAAAGTTGTAAAGGTTAAAGAAACTATTAATACGAAGCGATACAGTAATCAATTAATCCTTTTTAAATGTAGCTTTAGAAAAATGAGGACTATATAATAACAGAGGATGCCGCTCAGTCATTTTGTTGCACGATATCGCGTACACGCATAAAGCTAGTGTAAAAAAACGCGCGATAATGAATACTGATTTTCACTTATTTCAATCAATAAAGCAACCTTTACCAAAGCAACCTTACCAAATAAGTTTGCAAAACCTTTTGGATAGATTATCCTTTTTCAAAAAATCCAATTATCCTTTTAACATTAGTATCCACTCATCATATGAATGATAATAAAAGATAATGAACACTGGCGAGAAATACTTTGATTGATAATATGCATATCAATGATCAAATATCAACGATAAATTGTTCAATTATGAGAGAACGATGTTACTTATATACCAAGCTAATCAAAATTTCTGTCTAATATAATTGATTCGAGCAGTTATTGATTTAAAGTATAGATATTCACTTTTACAATCATAAATCCTTGAATATTATTGAATTAAATTCAGCCCTACAATGTTCTGTTGTGTTATCAGAAATAATATTAAACCATTTCTAACAATTTACAGTCCATATCACGTGCAAATAAATAAAATCATTTTATCTCTCTGAATCATAGTTTGCGGCTGTAATAAATATCGGTAACTGTGTTCTATAGTGAACTCATTAAATCCCAACGTTGCTCTAATGCAGCATTTCACTCGCAATTTTTTTAGTAAATTTTCATTGATAATTTCTATTTTTTCATACTGTAACTATAAATAAAAGTTTCAAAAAATTGCTTAATAGTTTTGTGGTCACTATTTCTTCTTCCACCTAGATCCTACATCATTCCAAAAGTTGAAGAAGTTGAAGCACTTATAACACTAAGATAAGCCTATTTCTTTTTTTAAATCAGTGAAGCATTCTTATGCGTCACTTTTGTGTAATGAGCTTCTATCTAGTGTTTAATATTATAATGTATTTTTTATATTTCTTGGCAATTTAATGGCAATTCCTTGGAGGCTTAAAGTTGCGTTAATGCAATATTTCGTTACAAGAAAACTAACGGTCCAAACAATTTTTCGATAATAATTATTTTCTTTCTTATACACTTTTATAAGTAATAAATAATTTTATGTATAAAATTTCCCTTATTTCTCTACTTGGGACTTAATGGGTTAGGAATACGCCTCTTTCATTCCATTCCATCTGTAAAATTAGCCGAATCATAAGCTAAGTATTTGGTAAGTTTAATCATGATGATTCAAGATTTCGGGCCCACGTTATTTAAAACTGCAAGTAAAATAAAAATTTCAATATTAAACATAACTATACACTAATAATGTATTTCGTCGTAATTTAAATTAGTTTCGTTATATTCAGCAGCCCTTTTTTTGTTCAATCAAACTTCAATAGAATGTTGTGCTACAGCGACAGTCCTGATTGAACTGATTACAGGTAACTTGTTAATCACAGTTAGATGCATTTGCAAGGAGTCAGAATTAAGAATTACTAGAATCAGAACATGTTTATCTTGCAACCGAACCTGTACTACAACCTAATGGTTATATATATATATACATATATACTACTGATATATATATATATATATATATATATATATATATATATATATATATATATATATATATATAATATCTAGTAATTCTTAATTCTGACTAAGAAAATATATATATATATATATATATATATATATATATATATATAAATATATATATATATATATATATATATAAATGTTCTTTTCTTTTAATTAATGATATAAAAATAAGTAAAAATAAATAAAAATAATTTAATTAATATAATACAAATGAAAAATATAAATAATTATGTTTATACATATAAATCAGTTTCAATTTATTTATTTTATATATATATATATATATATATATATATATATATATTACAACAAATTTAGCTTGCCTTTCTAAGATCACAGAAAAGACAAGATCAATCGTAAGATTCCAAAACATTTCTTGAAATACATCTAAGATATTTCACCGGAGAAGCGAGAAAATGAATAGTACAAAGAGACAAAAATTCCGTTTGACAGACCTACCTTTTTCTTTTTACTTAATCTTTCTACAAAATTTCAAGGTCACCAACGGTTTCTTAACCCATTTGCATCAGAGACGTTCAACGGCCAATCGGTCCGTATCACCGCGCATCAACCAGTGTTTTACCTTCAGCTTTGCTTAGAAATTATGTATAGTAATAAATTAAAGAGAAAAATCTGGTTGCTGATAATACACTAAAAGCGCCGAATTTTATTATATATTATTCACGAGAAGTTCGCAGAATTTTCAACGTTTGGCGATAAACGACAATCGTAGCTTGCGGAATATTCCGCACTCGGTGATATAGGACAGTCAAGGCTCGCGGAATATTCCGCGCTTTGATGCAAATGGGTTAAATGGATCGATATATTTTCATTACTGCACACCATTGCAGTCCATACAAAACAGAAAAACCAATTCAACAGTATACATGTTGACCTTCACGTGACCTTGAACGAAAAGAAATCACGAGATGTGTGACACTAATTTCAATCTTTTTCTTTTTTTTTTTTAACAAGTATATAAAAATATTTGTCCCTGTATTTCGTTCATTTTCTCTCCGAATATCTTTTTCCCGTATCGTAAAAGAAGCAGCCGAGATATTTTAACTGCTTGAGTTACGCAAAATACCCTGTATGTAAGTACATCCATAAACGAGGTATCTGTATTACGTATAATACGCGAAAGCCTCTGTAAATGCCTCGAATCGCAAAGAAATTCGAAATTATCTGAACGTTATTGTAGTAAGTTTACGACTCGTCAGTCACTATTAAAACACAGGATAGCTATAGAGTCAGAATATGAGATCATCCTGACAAAAAAAAAGAAAAAAAAAAAGAATGAAACAAAAATCTCACATTCTACTGGAAATTTTGCTTCAATGAATTACGACAACGTGATTTGAATTTACGTCGGTTAGGTCACACTTACGGGAAAGATAGAATATTCAGAGAAAATGGAATTTTCAAATTAATTGAAGATAATTTCGTTCGAAATGACAATGCACAATAATACCATGTCATATATGTAAGAATTATATCTTATAGATAAAAGAAGATTACACTGTCCAACAAATTTTGACTTTTAAAAAAATCTGCAATATCCAGTGGGTAATTCCTATAGAGTTTCCCGTTCTAAACACGAATCCGGAAGCAAAATTTCTCTATCACTCTCAGTTTCTGATAAATATGGATTTTTGTAAAAACATACTATTTTGAACAAAAATTAAGTATTTCCTGAAAATTCAAAACGTTAGAAGGTTAAATTTAGTCTTAAAAGATATAGGAGAGTGTCCTGAATAAATTAATGTATACAGTTATTAAATTTTATTTATGAATGGTCATCAAAATTTAAAAAAATAGCTGATGTGCGTATCTTCTACGCAATACTTTTACATTTTTTACGAAAAGTTCTTTATCTAGCGCAAATTTACTAGACAGTATCAGATTCTGTAAACATTTCTTAAGAAAAAGCCATCCAGAAAATATATTGGAATGATTTTGAATTCAAACAGATTGAAAAAATATCCGTCAACAACGTTTACTCTTCCGTCGCGCTCTACGACTCGCATTCTTGCCTGGCCGCACATAAACAATTAAGATCAGATACTCATCATTCACACTTCGATTTCCCAAATAGATTGCAATCGTTCTTTCTTAGCTGCACTTAAATAACACGTATTCAGCATTGCAACAAATAGTCATTCTCTTCGAGAATTTGTACATACTCATAACATTACAGTATTCTCTAAATTATTTAACAATGTTCCACCTAGCTGAGTAAATTGAAACTTTTACGTATAATAACTCGATAACAGAGAATTATTTGTGATTTTTTTTTAAGGTGGTTACTCTAAGAGTTGTTTGCAAAATCCACCCTGAAAGAATTAATTATTTTTCTTTACCCTTAATAATTTATTTATAAATCTGAAAAAATACTCCAAGTAAAGATAGTCTGTAACTCTTTTATTTATTTTTTTCATTTAAACATCTTAAGTAATAACTGAGAAAATAAATAAAACAGTTTGGTGTTTTTACCTTCATATCACCCTTAAATGAAGGGGTGGAGATCTGTAATTTTGCAGAATGGTTTTCCAGGTAAAGAGCATTGTTTAACACCTAACAAAAATGGAAAATGGTCTGGAAGCCGTTTACCCATGCTTATTCTGCTAGATCCTTTTGCTGGGTAGTGTTATTATTGGAAAAACTACGTAAGATATGAGGTGTAGCTGATACTAACCGTATACTGACGTCACATGAGCACATCAGTGTACTAGACAATATTATCAAATGGAAAGATAATTGACAATTTTATTGTCGATTACATCTAATCCAAGTATACCGAGTAATGATATAAACGTAGTAAAAATCCATCATAGTACATACATAGATCGATTCCTATATGAAAGAAAAATATCTTTTATCTGCTCTCGAGCAATCGTAAAGATTATAAAATGGGTGAATTCTTCCTATCAGTGTCATACGAGTAACATCCTTCTAATAGGAATACATCGCAGTGTAAAGTGTAACAAGTGCTAAAGAACATTACTTTTAGTTGAAGGTGACTGATTACTTTTCCTCCTCTCTTGTTTTCTTTATAATTTCGAAATTTTCTTTTCTCTGTTTCGGTTTGTTTCTTTTTTTCTTTTGTTTCACCGACGGAAAAAGAAATATTTCTCCAAAGAGTGCATTAAATCGTTGAAAACGAGACGTACGCGAAATGTCGCATGTGAATCTTGTTGTAATAAGTTTTCCATTTCATCGAACGTTCCGTTTCACTTTCGTCGTAATTGAAAATGTTCGATTCTCGTCTTGAATACCGGCCACGATGTGAAACTTTGGCACAATTTCGCCAACGTTTCGCCTTCTTCTTCCGCGAATGATGTGCTCGCATATGAATAGTCTTCTATAGAATTCTAGATGACACTTGACCCCTCTACTTATTCTGGAATTCAATACTTTTGAATACGCGCGAAAAATATCCGCCCTACTATCGTGAAAATGACTGCCATGCAAGTATTGTTTCACAGCCTCTTCGTGCTTTATATGACATTATTCTCCGTTTAATTTCACTATTCTCAATCACTTGTTAGTCGAATCAATGATTTGTCGTTTTCCATTGGAAACATGCTTCTTGTCGATGGATGAAATTCATGGTTCGACAATGTACAATAAAAATACCTCAATCCTAGAAATGGGCGTTTCAACCAGTAACATAAATTCAGATATCTCTTTTTTTATTTTTCGAACTCGTGAGAACTTCTTTCCCGCGAAATTCTGTACTTTTTATAATTGTTAAAAAGAACATAGCAAATAGTCAGTGGTATATACAGAAAAATAGTTTATTCAGTGAAATTCCGGAGGAAAGAGAACGATAACGTAAATTCGTCATACATAAAATCAATTACAAAACTAAAGGATACGTTGTACAATGAATGTCTCTTTGGAAGATTTTCTTCGTTTAAAAATTAATTGTTCACGCACGAGTAATAGTTTGATATTTAACAATGTGTTCAAGAGTATTACGACTCCCGTGAGATATCTAGAAACAATTCGAACATTATACTCTTTCTATTATTTTCACGAGATTCTATAATTGAGAAAGTCGATAATGTACAAATATACAGGTTCGTTATCTATAAGTACCATTCAGTTAAATCTACTTAATATCAGATACGTAAATCAGATATAAAAGAAACAAAAAATAAGGACGAATGTATCGAAAAGAGAATAGGAATAATAGCTGTTTCACTTTAATTCTAAAAAAACAAACGTGTAATTTCAATTTATATTGTACGATTACCAAATGTACGACATATCGAATGAAAAGTCAAGATACAAGTATGTACTAAAATCCCTGTGTACAAGTATTATTAATCTTAAATATAGAAATGTTTATATATATATATACATATATATATATATATATATATATATATATATATATATATATATATATATATATATATAATTTATATGTTCCTATTCGATATGCACTGATGCACTTCGTGACACGTTTCCTTTATCATATCTACCGAACCAATTTCTAATCGTCGTAATTTGTGCGAGTATGTAAAATAGTGCGTTTTATATACAACATTAAACTGTTAATGTTTGTTCAAGTAAAGATAAATGATTGTCAAGGTTTTGCTTTTCAAGAAGCTAAAACCTGATATATTTTCGTGAACATCACGTCCAGTGTTTTGCTCCACGCCTCGGCCACTTCCGTTGTAAATTGCCTTCCCAATGCTTGACGGAGAACTTCTAATATCACTTCTTTCAAATTCTAAACAAAAATCGAAAAATACACATTCTTGTGAAACGAATTTTTGCATTTATATCTATTCTTATCGTGTTATATCGTGTATATCTTATAGTTTCACTTTTTTTACAAATTATCAATCGATCGAATGTTCCGACAAGGACAACCGCTTTTTTCTTCTTCTTTTTCTCTTGTCATATACTAACGAAGACGCGAAAACAAATTTTACATCCTTCACGAATGAAGAGAAACGTTTATTATTCAAAGGGGAAAATGTTTCGTTTACTGAATGCCAATTTTCCATGGAAAATGAATGGCTTTTTTCGCTTTTGATATAGCATGAGACGTATTACACACGATCGATCTTTTCTACTGTTACTTTCGTACCTGAAATTGTTCTTCGGTTTGGCCACGTTTTTTATGCCTCTCGGCCAAGCCAATTAGACTTGCCTCCATTAATCCTGGGTCGTGCAAGGAATCGATAACATTATTTAAGGCCGTAATTATACTGGCACAATGAGCTTGAAACCGTTTATTAGCCGGCAGTTCGTTCAACGGAGTGTCCATAAAAGCGGTAAAGTATCGTTGGTAATCTGGATATTTTTTAAAGTATCTGAAAAGAATGATCGTACGGTCGAGCTTCCTTGTTTTGAAACGTTGTGGATCGGCATAATAGTTTGTTCCACGAATGAGAAAAAGAAAAAAAAAGTAAACTGTGTATATGTATAAGTTTCTTTTTTCTTTTCTTTCTTCATTAAGCGCGGATAGCTGAAAGGAAAGCGTTCTCAAGGCTGTCCTCGATTCAACTATTCAAATTGTTACGAAATTTAAGAGTTTGTCAGAGTAACATAGTTCTATTAATATCGACGCCTGTTAATTCATCAGCTTTTATTTACGTACAGTAGAACCGGTACTACAAACTATTTGTGCGATACATTGCATTGTAATAAAAGATAGAAATCAACGGTGACGATAGTACAAACAAAATATCATTGTGAATATATTTTTAGAAGATCCATTACAGTATATAATTCAATTCGACGAAAATAGTGGAACGTATAGAAACGAATATTCGTGAACTAAGAAAATAGAAAATAATGCGAACTTCAGCCGTGGGCGTTAGTTTGTTTCTAAATACGTTTTCTAAAATCGAGTAAATTCAATTTTACATGTACAGATGAATTTTTCATATAGCTTTTGACAAATAGTACCGCAAAATTCACTGTACGTGTAAACAACTTTCGTTCTTTCGGATTTCTTCTTAAATTCAACGGCCTTCCAAAACGTATCCAATGCTTTTTCTAATTCGAAAACAAGTTTTCCACAAACAGAATAAGAAAAAATAAAGAAAAAAAGAAGTATAATATCACTTACGCGGTCATCACAGCCATTCCAGAGCCAACTTCGTCCTTTCTGATTACAGCCCATGTGTTTTGTACTAATTTCTTTTGTTTCTCCGTTAATCCTGTGGCCTGGTCAATTCTGTTATCGTCCGTCGAGATACCAAGGAAACGAAGAAACGTTCCCATGTTCGGTTACCGGAATATCGCTAACAAAATATGAAGAAATCCTTCGTGGGAAAGAAAGAAAAAAAATAGAAAAAAACAAGAATGATATATATCTTAGTCGTTTCCTTGAAACAACCAAGAGGAGACTGATTGTACGATATAAACATGCACATCGATAGAATGACATTTTCCAAGTAATCGATGAATGAGAAACGAAAGGAAGAAAGAGAACGGTGGTGAGGGTTCTGGATGCTCCTCGTTGGATAGATCGATTCGTTTAGATCACGTAATGATCGTCGTTTATCAACGTGCAAGCGGTAGATTCAACTCACCACAATTACCGTAATTCTGTATGATATGTCACGTGCCACGTACTGTCGTTTCAATTCGCTCAATCGCTGACACGGTTGGACGACGACTACTCTCGTTCTTCGAGCCCGACTGGCGGCACTGCCTATCTAATGCTATTTTAAATCCACCCCCTCCACTTGATCGTACCTACTAATGCCACACGGTTAAATGATTAAAGGATTAAAGTCTCTTTACACGATCAGTAACCAACTGGTTAAGTCGGTTAAAACTGATTCGACTACTTAACGCTTTGGTCACTGAACTCATTTTCGTTTCGTTCCGGTGAACGCCTATCACGTTCGATTCGTTCGATCCTTTTAAAAAGCGGCTGAAGTTGACTAATCGTCACGAATGAACACCGGTTTCATTATCACAGAAGTTACTTTACGTTCCTTTACCACCGGCATCCGGTTAATCAATTCATACAGGATTATCTTAATACGGCAAGTTTATTGTTTTAATCGATTAACCTTGCGCCACACGTAGCTGCGACGCATCGATGATACGATACTTTTGTGTCATTGGATAGTTGTTGCTTGATAACACCTGATTTGTGCTTTTCCTATTTTCCCTCCTATTTGAAAAGATTTATTAAGTTTAATTTCGTTAAGTATCTGGAATTGACTGTTTGACATAGCTTTGAAAATACCGAGGCGTCGTTTAAGTGACAAAAGGACATTTTTCCTGTTTTTTCTTTTTTTTTTGTTTACTTGACGAACTTTTCCTCGGTATGTTATACTATCGATGTCGATATTGTGAAACACGAACGCTTGATGAAACTTTCTTAAAAAATTCTTAAATTCTTGCATGTACAATTATTTTTCTTGGGAATTTTTGTTAACGAAAAATAGAGAATAACGTTTATCTAATCTAAAAATGACTGCTAGAGATTTGAATTTTAGATTTTGTAAGCGCGGTATCATTGATAATTTTTTATTAACAAAAAATAGGAAATATCATTCTGATTTTCAGTAATTAAAAAATTACTGACAGAGATTTCAATTCTAGTTTTTGTACATCGATATTAAGTTTTCCTCTCGAAGGACCACATAAAACTTATTCTTTAAGAACTGATTTATGAGTGCAGTTTATGCTTAAATCATCAATTTATTCAACTTAATACTATACAGTCTACACAGAAGAAACCTGAACGTTTCTTGTTCATCTGAATGCCAACTTCACTTAGTCTGTTTATTAATGCAACATTGTACGTGTCTAGCTTGATTGTTAGGCATTCCAAATGATTCGACTGCTATTTTCGAACAGTTTCTGCTCGTCAACACTAACTGCAGGCTTACTTGTCTATTTCCTGAAAATACGCTGATTGGTCATTCCTAAAAACGCCTAATCGTCAATCAATGTACCTAACAAGGGATAAGACTTCGATTTTAACAGACTTTTGTAGGATGTATATGTATGTATGTATGTGTGCATGTACACACACACACACACACACACACACACACACATATATACATACATACATACATACATATACATCCTACAAAAGTCTGTTTGAAGATACGTACTTAGAAGTACGTATAAAAGTACGTATCTTCAAGATGCACTATGAATATAATTCAAAGTTATTTGATAACTACAATTGGTGAAAGCGATATGAGGTTGTATATTAAAGCATTAAGCAGCGACGCCTATTTATGTAGTCGCACCTGAAGTCGTCCGTCATTTGTGAATTGATATTAAAAATTTATATAATACATTTCATTTGGGTAAAATTTTACTTCAGGGATTCTTCCGTAACATTCCCTTTTACTATATTAATATGTCAAAATGAAATGTCAACAAACTGTGTTTTACTTACAATCATTTACACACAATCAGAAGAAAATGAAATATTTTATAAAATTTAGAAACCAAAAATTGGTGAAATTTCATCAGAGATCTGTACAAGGGTTAGATACACTTGCAATAAAGAAACCAATTCCAAATAGACATCGAAAGACCCTAAAAAAAGCCTCAAGATCTTTATCTTCCTCGAATTGTAATTTTGGTTTTTAAATTACATTTATTTTAACGCTTGATTTTGCGACTTCACAACACTTTATACTGTATTGAGTTAAAACAAAAGTTCGTAGCGTTTTTTAATTGAAATTCAAAGACAATAATATGTAGATTTATTCAACAAACTGTGCGCCATTTTGTTTCACTACCTTTCGTCAATCTTTAAGACAGGCACATAATCTTGGCGTCTTTCTTGGCATCTTCCTTTCCATTGCTTGGTGTTTCACGTGTTTAAACACCGTCTACTGGGGAAACACAACGAACTTTTGTTCCAACTCAATACTTTCCATCGATACATAATAAAGTGTGTAAAAAAGTATATCAATGAACATGACTAACATCGAATATATATTTCTATTGTCAATCAATAAATTATATCAAACTAGTTCAACAGTCCCGAGAAATTCCCAAATCACAGGATCTCAAAAAATTTGTACATTTCTGTCATGATGTAAGGAAGTTAAAAGAAGTTGAGAAATTAACATAAACAAATAATATTTTCAACACAAATGAGAATGTAAAGGTCGTCGAGGTGACACGATCAATGCTTCATTGCGTTTATCTGTTCTGTTGTTGAGGAACGTGCGATGATAAATGATCATCTTCCCGAAGACAAACATGGCTTTGGTGTATAACTGCAGGTGGTAAAATTGCGACATCGTTTAAACTGTTTGCATGCACTTCAGGTACTATATTATAAAAATAACTTCTACTACGCACTTTGGTAACAGAGAATATTTCTTTCTTTCCGTCAAATCAGAAAATATTTAACATTTCATTCATAACGTTCTCTAATTGTGAAATCAACGTGAATTTCGTATTTTAAAAAATTGTATTCTTTTGTTTTGTGTGCAGGACAAAGCGATGAAATAACAATGACTGCGGAAGGAGGAACCAAAATTGTGAAATCTTCTAAAAGGTCTCAAATAATAGCTAGTTTAATAGGTAAATCATTTACATCAACGTATATGTATAACGGTAAAAGCATTTACTGATACTTAGTAATAAAAAGAAGAAAAAGAAAGGAGTAGTACATCCTTTTGCTACTACATTTGAAAGCAACGGAACGTTGTGCGTATCGTGAACATACTTTGTATACGAAACAGTCTCCGTACAAAAAAGAAAAAATAGCTGCTTAACAATTCGAATCATGCGAGAGGAAACGTGATTTTTCACATTAAGTCACGGGGTGTCTGTTAAAGTTCATAGCGAGACTATGTGTGCACAAGTGTACAGAGAATGACACCAATGCAATTTTTATGAAATTAAATGAACATCATTCTTATAATAAGATCTCACTTTTTAAGAGTGATTCTACACTACCTCTTTTATTATAATTACACAAACTGAGAATCGCGAATTTTTATGTGAAATTTTACTTGAAGACATTTAACACATTCTCCACCTCGTCGTTCATACATGTGTGATAGTGATTTCTTCTTTTGTTGCGTCGCTCTTACTTTCTTCACTATAAATGAGCTTTCCTTTTTTTCTTTTTTTTTTTTATCATAGATGCAATTAGTTTAGAAGTATTCTTAGTGATTCTAATTGAAAATAAGTGAAAAAAGGAACAATTTATTAAAGTAAAGAATTTATTTTTATAATAAAGAAATAAGTTATTTGTGTTAGATTTCAAATATCAATTCAAACTTCATTATAGAGGAAGCAGAGTCACGTGTAGATAGGAGGAAAATAGAGAAATAGAAGTTATATGTCCATAATACAAACGTTACTCGTATATGTTAAACTTATGTCACTTACCTTTCAAAATATATGCTAATTTTTTCTTCTTGTTTATTTCATTCAACTATATTTACAATCAATTCCACTAAGGGAATTTTTAGCAAATTTGAAGGCAGTATGTTCTGACATGAATAGTAATTATTTACTTGTTATATTGTGTATAAATTTACCATATGTGTTTATGTTGACTATGAAGGAGGTTTTTAAGTAAATTTATTTATCGAAGAGTGTGTCGTTTGAAGCTATATGTGTGGTTATTTGGTTGAACAAATTTTAACAATAGTGGATTTTCATGGATTTCAAGTATCTGTATTTGACATTTGCTGAAGTATGTATACTAAATAAAATGAAAAAGAGGAAAAAACAAGAAAAAAAGGAAAGCAACAAAGTGTTTGGGCTGCATATAAAGTTCGCTTAAATTGGTAAAATTGCAGAGTGGATAATGCTTAGAAATTTTGGAAGAGTATAATGAAAATGCACATGGGTAGTGTTCTTGATTAATCAATATTTTTGGTCTCCCAAGAAATAAGAAATCAGATTATATTTCTCGAGAATTCTCTGTTAAAGAATTATAATAAAATTTATATTTTTGGAATAATGTTCATAATATTAAAGGAAAACGTAAAAGAAATTTGAACCAAATGTTTATTCCTATCTAATATACACAATACCTGTGTAAATAGAAAAACAGATATTTAAATATACTTGATAAATTTATTTATTTAATGCAAAATTTGTATAAACCGAAACACTACTTTTTCATTTTAAAATAGTTTTTTAAAAAGCATAATACGATTAATGGAGCGTCAGCCAATTTACTTCTCCTTTTTATGGTAAAATTTATGGCTATAGAAATATCTGATTGCTACTGCCTAAACATTGTGTCACATGGGATCATGCAATGAATACAAAAGTACCAAATGCATTAACTCACTTCGACATGCATTGCTAGCATTTATTATAAATGATAACATATGTAAATACGTATAATTTGAACAAACTGAAAATTCATTTCCGAAAATAGATTATATTTGTGATAATTCTGCTAGACTAAAGTTTCTTAAACAATACAGTAATTAATCGAACAATGAGAAATAAGCAGTAATAAAATGTTTCGAGAAATTCTCGAAACAGAATTCTCAAGAAGGAACACTACGGATGGGTAACCTAATAAAGCTAAGAAAGAAAAGAAGTACAATTATATTTAGACAATAAAATCATAAAACTGATAAACCTATGAATTATATTAAGGATTAAAATATATTTTCGTCATTACTGTGAAAGTTACATTTAAAAGTGAAATTACTGCTACATTCATTAGCTCAATGAGTTTATTGCTGCTGTGTGTAAAAGCTAAGAATATTAAACAGACTAATCGATTCATTAGAAAACGATTAAACCGTAGTCGTTAAAATAAAATCTCTTTTTCGATAGTCAATGCCATAAATGTAAGGTCGGACGATTCTCTGACTCATTACTAATGAAACCTAGGTATATTATTATTTTATACTTAAAATGAAACTATCGTTTCTCGTTTAATAAGTATGTTCTTTTTAATAGCTATGACAAATCTTTTTTCTTCTTTTTTTAATAATAATCAATTAGAACAAAAAACAATGCGAACAATGTCCACTCATATGTTCTAACAAGGGAACTTCAGTAATTCGAAAATTATGATTTGTTTTAGAACTTTGCAGTATCAAGCAATTTTGTTTGGTTCTTTTTCGGTTTTTTTGGTGTGAAAACAGCCCTTAAATTTCTTATACGATTTCGCTTTTACACGGTTTTCAAAATAACAAATTTTCAAAACTGAAAATTGTTAAAAAAAAATTTATACTGCGCACACATTTTTACAGTTATCGTTTGTTAATACTGACATTAAACTTACAAAAAGGGGATTCCTTTTGTTTTTATACGCAATGTTGGAGAAACTCAATTGCAGAGAAACAGTGATAGAAAAACCACGCAAGTAATTCTTAAAAGGAAAAGCTTTATTGTTATAAAGAAAGGAAAAAACCAATTTAATTAATTAGCTGATTTAATATTTAATTTATTTTATTTTTATTTTACGTTGAAATAAAAGAATTTAATTAAGTAACTGATTAAATTATGAGTATTTTGTTTCATCTTTATTTAGACGGTTTTTTATACAAAAAACTAGGATTTCGATTTACACGGTATTCTGAGGAACTAATCTTCTCTGTAAATCGAGAGTGGGTGTGTATCTTTAAAACTATAGTAGATATAAAAACGTGTTCATGATAAAAATTGGATGGTTTTTCATATCTTATAAGGCGATGCTATTAAATTAATAAAAATTGTTTGTTTAAGTATTATACCGTACGGTAAAAATATACCAAATTTTCGCACACATACTTGATAACTGACAACGCGTCGTTCGAAGTGCAACGATGACCACACAAAACACGTAGCAATTAAAATAATTTAAATATCACATTATGCCGATAAGCTTAATTCATCAAGTATTCAGCACATTTATCTGTATTTATTTGACATATTTTTCCTGTAACAGAAAATTCAAAATTTTTCGCAATAATGGTGCTGGGAGATCTTTTATTTAAACAAGCAATTTTTATTAATTTAATAGCATTGTATTGTAAGACATAAGAAATCATCAAATTCTTATTACAAACATTTTTTTATATTTACTATAGTTTTAAATATACACAGAAAAATATGGTAACACTTATCTTGATTCAACAACTTTCACTCCAAAGAAAGAAAAAGTATTAAAAAAAAATTTTTGATACTTCTCTTGAGGTCTCTTACAAATTTGCAAAGTATGTATGTATTTGTATAGTATTGTAAGTATCAGTAAACAAAACGTAGAGTTAAAAATATACCTGTATAACGTGAATAAATGTTAAGAAAAAGAAATATTTATAAAATACAGCTCCAATTCTATACGATGTTATTCTGTATACACATTTGGTTTGCTTAGACAGTTCAAAATTGGCTGAAGAATACATTTGTAGCATCATTAAGTGTCTATAAATAATTTAAGAAGGGTGTTTTCTCTAGACAGATACAAACATGGTATTAGGAAACTGCATTATTTAATCTTCTTAATTTTTAATTCGATAATCCCTATGATCACAATGAATACTTCTAGAAAACAATTATTTATTACACAATGTTCAAGTACTGACTCTGCTGCAAAATAAGAATATGCTGTTCGGGAAGTTGCTGTAAAAACTAAAATTTCAAAGTCTGAATCCTAATTGTATTAAGTATCTAGTGACTTATGGACGGGAGTGTATATGTATACCAATAAGTTTACTAATATCGTTTAATATCTTTTTTTTTCTTCAAGTCAATCTACCATTACTATCATGCGGACTTTCCTTCGCATGGATAACGGTTTCAAACATGGACCTGAAGACCGATAAAGGAGGCTGGATAGTAACTTCGTTGTCGATAGGAGCTTGTCTTGGACCAATTCTTTCTGCTTTGCTATTGGACCGCATCGGTAGAAAATGGTTTCTTTATGCGACGACATTACCGTTCATCGCCTCTTGGATACTCATTTATATTGGAAAGAACTGGGTAGAATTTTTCTTGGCAAGATTCATAGCTGGCATATCAATTGGAGCCATCTATACCATGGTTCCTGTTTACCTTGGTGAACTTGTGGAGCCAAGAATTAGAGGATCAGTCGGCACGATGATGGCCCTGTTTCTTAATGTCGGATATATACTTATGTTTGGTCTTGGCACGCGTGTAAACGAGAAGGTAATTCTTACGAATATTTAAAATGCATTACGGTACATAATGGAAAAGAATAAATGAAACGCTGAGTTCATGATTAATCATAAGTAGATAGCGGAATTTTATGCATTTATAAGAAAGGTGCAAAATTGCACAGAATGCATGTAACGTGGAAAAATATAGAAAATATTCAAATCATAGTGCTTTTTATAATATTTAGTGGGTAAAACAATTTTCTACAGAAATTCTATCTTTTTTACTGTATTCTCAAAAATATAACTTTACATAAAAATCCGCAGTCTAATCATCAGTTTTTTAATGGTAATATACATGAAGTTTGAAACGATACTTTCATGCTCTATCATGTTTTCAAATATAATATTTGCGATGTATCGCTACGTATCGATTATTTTCAAAATTTTCATACTAACTTATAAAGTCTAATAAACTATTCTAAGTTTGTTTACTGTGCAAATGGATGATACTATCTTTTGCTTTGATTATTACACGTAATTTCTAAGCAAAACTGAAAGTAAAAAGAAACTTATCGATGCGCAGTGATACGGACCAACTGTTAGTTGAGTGTCCCTAATTTATGAAGTTAGTAGTATATTTTGAGCTGTGATTTAAATGGGTTAATTGTAGAGATGTGCGAGAATTCGAAAATATTGGGTTAGGTTGAAACGGAAATTTTTTTCGGGATCGGGACGAGTTCCCAAAAATTTCGAGATTCTCAATAATGTCGGGATTCTCAAAATTGTCAGGATTCATATTATTAGGACAATGTTCTTGCACTTTTTGTTACGATTTATAAAATGTATGATGTATCTGTGTCAGTAACACGGATACTAGGATTCGTATGATTTGATGTAAACAAAACAACTGCTTAAACATTGTGTACGTTGCATTTCATTCAAATTTTATATTATTAAATTAAGTAAGTGAAGATAAGTAAGTAAATATATTTTATAATGCAGTTTCCTAAAACGCTCAAAACATTGAAAAATTCAAACCGTGGTCATGTTCGTTAAAAGCAAGTATCGCAACGGCAAACGGATTCTCGGAATTTCCGGGAATCTTGACATTTTCAAAAATCCCAACATTTTCGGGATCCCTGATATTGTTGAGAACTCGACTCGATTCAATTCGATGCCTTTCCAACCACTTCTCGCACACCTCTAGTTAACCCCTTAACAGTCTAATAAAATTAGGGATTCTAGTAAAAAAGCATGTGTAATCTTTTTATATTGTAAATTGTTTATATATGTAAAAAAATGTAAAAGAATATGTTTTGCAAATACCTATTAAATTTTAAAACACGGTGTACACAATCCTACGATACAATTCAGGCAGTAATATCTTGTTTCTTTCCTAATTCTTTTTCCGCAAATCCATTTCGAGAAACACACTGTACACTGTCTTGATATGTATGAAAAGCTTAACTTAAATGTCTATGCTAGGCTAAACAGTTTCGCTGCCTAACCATGCCCGAATCTCATTCGGTATAAACTGTTAAGGGGTTGTCATTCGAGTTGCTGTATTGAACCAAGTGATGACTGAGACCTCTCGAGTGCAAAGGATGAACACGTCAGATTATTCGTTAACGTTTATTCGAAGTAACATGTTTCCGTGTTTTTTCTTTCAGATTATGGCGTTAATCAGTTTAGCACCTTGTGCGGCCTTCCTCTTGACGGCTCCGTGGGTACCAGAATCGCCTTATTATTATTTGAAAAAGAAGAAGGAGAAATATGCGATACTCACGTTGGTATGGCTTAGACGGAAGAAAGACAACGAGGACGAGATAAAAGAGATGAAAGAGTTTATAGAAGCTGAAGAACGAGGAAGCATTAAGGATTTGTATTCAATACCAACGCATAGAAAAGCATTGTTGCTTGTATTGTTATTACTGGCGGGTCAACAATTGTCCGGATATGTAGCAATTTCAGCGTACGCTGTAACTTTGTTCCAAGATATGCATATAAACTTTAGTACTAACATCGTGCTTCTTATAATGGGCGGTATAGCTTTAGTGATGAGTCTAGTATCTGCATTGATTGTCGATAGAATAGGAAGAAAACCTATATTCTTAATATCGTCATACGGTACCACTTTGTGCCTTCTCACAGTAGGAGCATATTTTCTAATGATTAAAATTGGTATGAAAATAGAATCATATTCTATAATACCGCTGGTTGCTGTTTTAGTTTACCTTATTTGTGTTTCTCTCGGTTTGACCGTGATTCCGGCTGTCATTATTTCGGAAATCTTCCCGATAAGCGTGAAAAGTTGGGCAACCATGTTCGCGAATATTTACGGATCCATACTAGGTCTAATCGTAACGCAAATTTATCACCTTATAAGCAACGCATGGGGTAATCATGTACTGTTTCTCCTGTTCGCCATTATCGAGCTCGTGATCTCCATTCTCGCAACGATATTTATGCCAGAAACAGCGCGCAAATCTTTTATGGACATCCAGAAGATTCTAGGAAAGGATAATAACATAGCAACGAAGGTCGATGCAGAGAAATGAAATAAATGATCTTTTTTCATTATAATTATTTAAGTATTATTTTCATTTCAAATTTGTTTGTTTCTGTTTTCTTTATTTTCTTCTTTTAATTCGAGTCGTCACATGTCCAAACACCGGTCCAAACTTTCAAACTGTCTTTGAGAAACGCGAGTGTTCCATAATCTGGGTTAAGAGAAAAGATTTCCGTTCAATAAAAATCTAATAATATTCATACGACATAAACAAGTATAATATTAAAGGAAATAAAAGAGAAATCAAAAGTGATTGCGATACTTCATTGTATTTCATACCAAATTGTGTATATATAGATTGAATGTAGAATCGATTATGCGTTTCGTTTACGTTCTCTTGCTACCTGACTTAAAACACTTGCGTTTCTGTATTTACCAAGACTCTATTACCAGTCTTTCTAAATCATTATTGTTACCACAGGGATTCTTTTTTCATCTTGAATTTGTAGAATACTAGCACCAGTGTGCGACTATTTCGGACATCGCTATACTATGGAACGCAATGTAATAAAATATTGTTTATGTGACAAATTGAAATGAGTGAAAAAGAAATTTTGATTTGAAGTCATTTCCAGTTTGAACTTTTCTTTTCTTCCCTTTTCTTCATTTTTTCTAATTTTAAATTATTGTAGTGATTACATTAGTTAAACTGATGCTCGTATCCGCAGGTTTCGCTGTTATATTTTGTCTCTTATGATTCGATCTCCTATTTTAATAAATTTTAGAGAATGTACATACAGAATGTTCTATAAATTTTTCAAATGATTGTACTGAGTCGGAAAGAATTTATTTCTACACTTAATGTATGTAAATAAGTAATAATTTATAATTTCGATTCACAGATGGTTAATCATTGAAACTTTATGAATTTAAAAGATTATTTAAAAATAAGCTCCCTATAATTAACAAATAAAGGGATAATTAGTGAGATGTATCAAAGGAATATGACAATACGCGTATAGTCACAAACAAATCTTCCGATAAGTATACTAATGTAGAATATTATTCATATTTCATAATTCAATTACAAAATCACCTATTTGTATGACATAATTAATTTTATTTTAACTCGCCGGAAACGGCGGCCCTGCATGAACTTTCGTTTATGTCCGAATAAAAACGCAAATTATAACAAAAGTTTGTATGAACGATAAAAACATGAACAAATAACATAATAAAGCCATCGTATCCTTCCAGAATATACTAAAGTTTGGACAGCTTGCTAATAAAAGTGCGACATTCTTGAAACTGCAATATCTGGTCGATTACCTCTGTGCATGCATGTACAGTAAAGTGGGTGTAAAATATGACACATGGCACTTCGTGGCACTCTAATAGAAACTATAATATCTATATGAAAATCAATATAATTGAATTAACATCTACAGGGACAATTTTTCTGAAGTTAGAAAATAATGATCTAACTTTTTATGTAGCTATATTTGAACCCTTTGCACTACGAGAAATTTTTTTTATAGGATCGATATCATCGACTTCAGTATACTTTTACAGTGGAACTTTTGAAAAGTTTTATTATGAAACGAAAAAAATTACACAAGCTTATGAATTTATATATTTTCATTTATTCCGTCGATTTGATTTATTTTAATATAAATAAGACTTGTATGAAATAATAGTTCATGTTACAAATAGCGGAATAGAGTCACCTATACAGTGCAAACAATTAATCGTTTCAAATCGAATTTTAAATTGATTTTCTGTCAGAAGATTGTATTCACTATACTTTTATCTTTCTTCTGTCAAAAATATGTGAATTTTTAAAAAAACTAAACGTACATATATGTGTCAATGTTCTCAAAGAGGTTGACAAATTATAAATAAAACATGATTCATAGAACGAACACAATATCATTTCATCTTACAGCATTCAGTTTTTGAAAAATAACATTCCTATGTGCAATTTCTCCTTTCTATAGATCTATCAAAGCGTTCTCTTTTTGTATGTATTACCTATAACTGGTACAAGGTTAACTAATGTACGAGGTAGAACAAGTTTCAAAAAGTCCAGAGTCTTCCGCAAATGAAGAATGTGGAGGAGCGGTGAAAATTGCGAGGGATTGAAGCTCTGTGCGGAGCAAATGTCATTTGCGCCGGAAAAAATTGTGATGAGCTATAATTGTAGGAATTATTTGAAACGTTTTCAGAATTCATTCTCGATAATATGCATATTCTATAATTGACATTACGAGAATGCACGTTTGTAAACTGTTCAATATCCGATTCGATTATAGAATTAACAACCTTATCCGCTTTCATTGACATCCGAATTGCTTTTTAATAATCTCAGTATCGTTTTTTATAAAAGTAATATTTCAATGGGAAACTATACATAATTTGTAACATTGGATCAGTGTTGGGATCAATGTACAGTTACTCTCATTAACCCATTAAATCTCAAGTAGAAAAATAAAGCAATTTTGATACATATTATTATTTAATACCTATAAAAGTGTATAAAGAAAAATATAATTGCTACCGATAAATTTTTTGGATCGCTAATTTTTGTGTAACTAAATATTGCGTTTACGCAACTTTTAGCCTCCAAAGAGTTGCCATTAAACTGCCAAGAAATATAAAAAATTGTTCACGCGGTCTCGCGGTGTACCGAACCAGCGTGATTCCCTTACGAACTTTTACGTAGGTAAAGGGTAGTTAATTGAGTGTGGGTGTTGGATTTTATATTGACGTATTTTTTACTTATAATGAAAGTGAAATCTTAAATGATAACTAAGAGTGTCTGAGTGTAAGTGTATGTAAAACTCTTTGAGGAATTCGTGCTGTATGAATGATAATACTCGGTATAAATGCTGTGATTATTCTGGTTTCTGTCCGCCAGTTTTTCTTTACCATTGCCTCGGATGAGGCGTGTCTTAGGATTGAGACATGCGGATTGGTGAAACTTATTTTACAGAAGTAGCGAGGGTGGTGAATTTTAAGTGATAGGTTAAAAGAAAATTTGGAAGGAGATGCGAGAAAATAACCACCTCCAAGCTAACGGTTACTCTCAGGTATAACACGTGCCCTCGAGTGACCCTCACGAAGTTCCGCTTGCCTCAAAACCCCGACCGTTTCAGGCAATAAATTTATGAAGCACTCCGAAGCAAACAATATATGAAAGAAATAGTAAAAATTCTAAGTCCTAGTCATTGAAAAAAAAAAACATGGAATTGAGAATAATAGGATAGAAGGTCAATGGCTTCATAAAATTATTGTCTCTACTGACGGGTCAGAATTAGTAGAAATATTCAAAACACAGTTAGGAATCCTGACCCGATTTATGAGGAGCTGTTTCTCTTTTGGGGTAATGCCGATTAGCAAAAATGCATTACAATGTTAAACGCAACATAGAAGTTCATTACACAAAAGTGATGCATAAGAATGTTTCCGTGATTTAAAAAAAGAAATAGGCTTATCTTGGTGCTATAAGTGCTTCAACTTTTTCAAACTTTGGAACATTGTAGGATCTAAGTGGAAGAAGAATAGTGGCAAGAAGAATATTAAGCAATTTTCTGAAACTTCACATTTATAATTGCAACGTAAAAAAACCGAAATTATTAATGAAAATTTGTTTAAAAAGAAAATGTGTTGGGACTCGATGAGTTAATATTTATGAGTCAATATTCAACGTTGGGACTCAATAAGTTAATATTCCGATACAGTTTAAAACAGAATACGTTTTTTAAAATTTGACCAAACGACGTGATTTTTTTTGAGAAGTTAGAAAGATTAGTTCACTAGATGATGCTGATAAAACAATTTGAAAAAATACAATTGATCGGAATCGCCAAAAAAAAAAAAATAGCAAAGTAAATCTTAGTGTTAACATATCAAAATACTTTGTATTAAAATGTAATTCTCGGTCGTTAAATAAGGTAATTCTATAATTAACGCTTCTATTATTTCTGACGTAAAATTTTGTAAATGACTCTTAATTTACGTTAAATAACATTTTCTCTTTCCGCGTTTATACAAAAAAATGGCAAACTTCGAAATCTTTCAACGTTAATTCCATGTATTCATACATTGTAATATATCCAAGAAGATAATTTGTTTGAGATAATTTATCATGACAATTTATAAGTAAAGCGCATGTAATACTGTATATATCGGTAAATTTTTTTTAACTTTAGCTACTTGAATAAATCCCGGAATTAACTAGTCTTCAAAATACTTGGCGCATTGTAGATGAACTCTGAGAATCCTACAAATTAGTGTTAAACGATTAATTTTCTCTGTAATCTTATTTTGAAGAACAATATTGTGACTAGTCCAGTATAAATTGCAAATCCGTAGTGCCCTATTCGATAATCTGCTAGATTTCTTTTATTTTCATAAAATCTCTACATTTAACTCGGGTCATAAACTTTCCTACTTTTCAAGTGATTATGTTAGATAATTGAAGAAGCTTTCTGTTTCTGAAATTTTAAACGTTTGATATTCTCGGATATTATAAAAATTACGTTTAATTTAATAATTTTTATTTCATTAAATACAACTAATAAATTTTTACATCATCATTTATAATAAATTACAATACTTTCGTACAATAGTTTTCTCTATTCTAAGTTAATAATTAACTTGAAATTTATTTCTCTTAGTATTTCATTCAATTTATTTTAATTTTTATTACTTAGAATGTTTATAAATACATAGAAATACAATTTTAAGCTGCAACTTTTCCTAACGTATCAGCATACTGAAACTCCGAGCTGTTTTCATACTCGCACATATCCAAGGCAATTATACAACTTTCCCGTACAACTCGTTTATTATCATTGATGTATTTATTTAAAATATCAAAACACTCTGGAGTTGCAATGGAGCCTAATGCTTCTGCACATTCGTGTCGCACCATTTCATTTTCCTCTGTATCCTTTAAAGAAGCTTCTAAATGTGGGACAGCAATTTCTTCTTGTAATTGTCCAAGGATAAAAGCTATCTCATGTTTAAACAAAGCACTGCCTACCTTCAAGCCTATTTATGAAAGTGCCACAGATTTTTAATATTTACATAAAACTATAAAAAATATAAATAAAATAACACAACTCAAATAACAAAAACAACAATACTATATTTACCTTCACTAAGAGCAAGAATACTTTCTGGAGTACGTATATTTCTTAATGAGAACATAGCTTGGTATCTTTCAAATAACGGAACATCTTCATCCAATAGTATTTCTTTTAATTTCTTAACATCTGTAATATCTGCTGGTGGTGCTGGATCCACTGACATGTAAGGACTTTTTTGTAAATTGGTTGAATTATTGTTTGATTGTAACCATTCTAATCTGCACAATGCCAATTGACACGTTTCTGCAACTTCTGATATACAATCTTTGCTGTACTCTTTTAATATTGGTATTACACTAGACTCTCCAATTGCTCCTAAAGCTTCACCTGTTATGAAAAAGCATATTATTAAAAGCTACAAGTAATACCAAATAGAATATGACACAAGACAAACACAAATGAATATTACCTGCTTCATGGCGTACCATTGGTTCTTGTGTAGTGTCTTTTAATATTTCTATAAGAATTGGTACAGCATGGGAATCTTGCATTTGGCCAAGACAATATGCAAGTTCATGCTTTAACAAGGCTGATTCATCTTTAAAACAATTATAAATTTGTTCAATAGCTTTAGACCCACCAATGTTTTTTAAAGTGAATAAGGCACGAAATCTTTCTTTTAATGGTCGGTTTTGATCATTTAATACACGACCTATTGCAGAAATTTGATTTTCTTCAACTTTCAACATATTTCTTTCAAATTCTTAATGAACACTGTTAACTCTAAGTAAAATTGACAATATATATTTTGTTAATAATTTTTATAATTTATTAAATAATATTATTTTCGATATCACTTTATGTATCCACCAGAATAAATTTCAAACCAGCAAATACATGTCAAAAATGTTGTTATATGGAATAATTTAAGGTTATGTATACAGATGGATAAAACATCACATGCTGGCCGTCTCTAAGGAAGTACACAACTTGATAAATTACTATTGTTACGTATATCATATATACATGTGAACTTGTAACTTGTTAATTGTACGTTCATATATAAAACATGGCAAGTAGCAGAACAGAAAAGATTGGAACAGTTTTTTCCAGGTGAAACTGTTTTGCATGCATTTTATAAAACTTTATAGGTTAAGAATTATAATACTTTTATTATGTAAATTGCCTAAAAAATTAAAATACATTTTATACGTTATACATGAAACTTAATGAATAAAAGCATGTTACATGAAGTAAAAACATATTACTGCATTATAAATTATAAATAAAATAGCCTAGAATTAAATGTTTATTTATTATAATGCAACAAAGAAATAAATTCCTTTGAAATTTAATATTTTAATTATATACTATGCGCTAAGTTTCATAATTTTAAGATAGTTTTAGATGTTTTATTGAAATTTAGAGTAACAGCATTGCTTAAAGGAAATGCATTACAAAAAGAAAATTTACCATTGTGGTATAATATATACAAAGCTTTTCCTCCACAATATGAACCAAGTTTCGGTAGACCAATATCACAGAAAAATATACAAAAAATTTTTTACGCAGAAGATTATCTAAGAGCGTAAGTTTAATTACAATTTTTCCATAAATAGGTGATAGGTGTATACTTATCATTATTCCACATTTATAACATATACTAACATTTCAAATATATTATTTTACAGACAATTTTATAAGGATGTACCCATTCGAGCAATAAATTTGAAAAGTGAAAGTGTTACCCCAACTCAAATATTTATTAATATATATGAAGACCTACTAAAGGTATTGTACAATAGACATATTATTTCTCATTAAATAAAGTATCACGTAGTAATATATAATTACAGTAAGTGATTTTATATAACATTTAGATTACAAACATTGTATAATTTTTTTTTAATAATTACAGAATAATGTCAATGAAGATGAAGCATATGATAAAGCATTAGAATTGTTACTTAAGTCATTAAGTACACCACGAAAGAGTAGCACTACAGCATAGAAAATGTAAAAACTTGTGTTGATTTAATTTGTCATAATATATTGAAAAGAAAAAAATAGAGTATTTTATATTACATGCAATGTGTATATTACTTCTCATTTCTTAAATTGTTTTCTTTTTTAATATTGTACAATTTATTAATAAATGTAATGTTTGTTCCTTTATTATCTTAATTACTTGTTTCTGGTTCTCACATTATATTATTGCATAATAATGTAATACAAACTTTAATAGTTTAATACATTGAGAATATTAAAAATATGAATAAATTGAAAAAATTATATTGTTACGTTTCGTAAGCGGATTACGTTGCTCATTCAAAAATTGTTGTACATTGTTCATTCAAAAATTGTTTCGATCCCTCTTCCGAAAAATCCTAGATCCTACTTCTGGGTTGCCCTGGTCCAATCGTGAGTTTCGTTCTCCTCCATCCATCAATTATTTCTGTTCGAGTCTTAATCCGGTATCAAACCAGTAGAGGTAGAAACTGCGCGGTCATAAGTTCACACGTCTAAAGAGAAAGTGCTGAAAGACCAGAAATTAAATGCGTCAGCGAGATAAAGCAACCCTTAAGGAAATTTATAACCCTACGGGTTCATGTCAACGGAAATGCGAGATAAACATCGTAAAAAACTCAATGCATTTCAAAAATCGCGCGTGACAACCGAGACTGTTAATTCGACACGGCCTCTAATAAGTCATTCTCCAAACGTAAGCTTTTCTTCTATCCTGTCGAGCTTCGACTTTCCCTTTGCTCGATCACATGCGTCGAATATTTAGACAATGGTATTGTATACTTAATGCATTAGCCCGTTTTGAATTTCGCTATTAATTTATATGCCGATATTACTAGATATAGTACAATAAGTTAAAAGTTCATATTGTGGTATTGTAAATGTTATATAATTTGATTTATGCAATTACGTAACAATATAGAGATAAGGAAAATGTATAAAGCATTGTAGGATAGGTTGTAGGTAATTCAACAGAAACACACCCATTCGTCTTCACGTCTTTGTTCCTACTGCCTGACTTCCGTTGGCGTCTCGCCAACCCAGCTTGCCCTAGGGATATTCCCTAGGCTGCCAACCTGATGCACTTACTGCACCAAGCTAGGGCTGCGTGTCCCTACAGCATGTTTTTTCAGCTTTACAATTTTTATGTTGGTACTTTAGATGATAGGAAGTTTCATAAGTACCTTTAGTATAGCAAGTCATAGCATCTTTAATTTCGTTGCGTAACCTTTAATCGTTTCAGACTAACGTGTAAAATTTATACTATACAGTATTTATCATACAGTATTATTATTACTTACGTATTTTACTAATTTATTATGGTCCATTGTATCACTTCAAATTCTTAAAATAATTAAATAGTTTAAAATGTCTGACACAAACCTTTTTTCGTTGGTATTTGTTAGAAAGCCAGAAGAAATTTTGTTAGTTTCAAGGAACCGAGATTTTGGCGAAAATAAGTGGAATGGTTGTGGCGGCAGAGTAGAACCGGACGAATCAATTATTCAAGGAGCGATACGGTAAATAATATGTAAATTATTATCTAAGAAAATTAAATTTCATTATAAAATTTACATTAATATATACATATAATGAATATAAATAGCACTTTTATAATAAAATTTAAAGTGCTATTTTAAAGATGAAGTAATCAATAAAAAATTGAGGATTTTATATTTAACAATATTTTTATTTTGTAATAATTGATGCATCAAATAACAATGAATTTCAATAAAGATTTCTACCGTTTTGTTTAACATTTTACATAATGATTCATGGAAATTGCAAAAAAAAAACTTAATGTGGTCAAAATATTGATTGAATGCCATATTATCTGTTAATACGGTTTAAATATCAATTATTTAGTAATACCAGTTTTTATTAAATTAAAAACAAAATAAATATACATAAGTTTTTTCTATGTACGTAACACATGATATTAGAATATATATATTATCGTATAATTTTATAATTTTATAATGTAATACTACATGTAATTAAATTATTTATTTTATCTTGCTTAATTTAATATTCACATTTATTTTTGTTTTTAGAAAGAAAGATCAAATTTCCGTGAATCATCTTGTATATACAGGTACAGTTTTACATAATTAAATAAATACAAAGTATTATGCATAAATTAAAGTTGTGACAATAATTAGTAAATATAATAGAAAAAATACTTAAACTAACAATATAATATACACAGTGCATATAAATGTTGCATATGCTGCAATAATATTGCTATCACATATAAGATAATCAACAAGTAAAGCAAATTTTTCAAATTCCATCTTTGAAATTTTTCAGTGAAGTAAAAGAAGAATGTGGTATAACTGTGGAAGATTTAAAAAAAATTGGAATCTTACAGTTTCAGTTTGAAGGTTTTGAAATTGTGTTAGAAGTCCATGTTTTTGAAGCATACCAATATCATGGAGAATTAACAGAATCTGAGGGTATATAATTTTCAAATATTTTATAGTTTGAACTAAAATTAATATTACATCATTAGCAAACATTTATTCTTATTATTAATCATACATATTGTATATGCAATTTCATTTATGATGCAATAATTCTATGTTTGTTTATTTGAATTGTGTAATAATTTTCATCTAATTATAAGCATCAGATTGCATATTATACCTTGAATTATATAAATTGTAAGAATCAATTAGAAACCAAAAAGGAAGAAAAATTAGAAATGTTTGAGTAAAATGAAAAAGTTTGAAAGTGTATTCATTATATGCTTTTTGCCATACCTAATGTTTATCTACTTAAAAATATAATAAATATGCTATAATTATAAATGTATTTTTTCTGTTCAGAAATGCGACCAAAATGGTTTAATTTGAAAGAGATTCCTTTCAAACAGATGTGGCCGGATGATGAATATTGGTTCCCTTACATGTTACGTGGGGAATTATTTAAGGGATACTTTTTGTACAAAGGTCGGGACCTAATTCTTAAGCATAATATTGAAACCGTGAAAGAACTGCCATAACATATCTCTTATGTATTTTAACACTCACCCTTAAGTCACAATTTCCAGACATTCCTTTATATATTAATAGCTTTAATTATTATTAAAAACTTGACTTTCACATTTTACAATCATACGAAAATTTGACTTCGCGTCAATTTGATAATTCTTTTAATAGTAAAACCGATTTGGTATTACTATTATCACTTATTAATTTTAGATTACATTGAAAAAGATTTTTAAGCAAAAATTGTACAAGTATGTTGCATTGGTACTACTTTAGTTATACCTGCAATTTTGCATCAAGTAAAAGCGCACATACTAAACCCTATTAGACATATAGATGTTGAGTAATATTTCAGAGATCAATAAATAATTTTATTCAAATATATTGCGAGGTTAATAATCCCTTTTCCTACATTTTTTTTTTTTGTTAAACGAATTTATCATTATTTTGCAAATCTAAGTACTTATAATAAGTTACAAAACTATACTGTGTTACATCACAGGGAGAATAAAATATCCTGCTTAAATTATGATCATCCTGCAAATTAAAATTTTGCAGAGGATATTTAAATCAAGCACCGTATAGCTTGGACAGATTGAAGGATAAATGTTTTTACCTTCAGCTCAAAAGATATTAGATGAGGCAAGATGGGAAGCTTAATATCTACAGACTAAAATATATCATGGACGTATAGAACTCTCAACCAGTTATATCACTTTTAGATTTGCACCACAAAGCACTCTTGGCATTATATTATTATAAATTATCATAATTAAGCAGCTGACCAATGTTCGGATCTCCATAAAAGAGCATACATACTATGTTTAAGATCTTCTGTATCTAAACTGTCAATTGGAAAATCTGTGTATCGCGAAATTAAACTTCTATAACCCTGACCAACTGTTGCCAGTACTAACTTCTTTTCATCTGTTGATTTAAATGATATTATTTGACATACTTTGCCCTCAAAAGGCCTGAAAACGGTAATTGGTCTAAGAGAATTACATTCAGCTACTACAATACATCCCCAAGTAGTACCAATGTATAACTGATTTCTACAAGTTTCAAGAGCTGTTACTTGGCACTTTTCTGTTGATAAGTTTTCCTCTATAGAAATGGATTTCAGACTCTCTGAGCAAGGTACTAATTTAGACATGTCTAACTTGTTTATTATTTGCCTAGTATCCACATCCCATTGATATACAATACATCCAGGATAAGTATATGATAAAACGAAATTTTCGGCGCTTAATAAATGTGTTGCAAATACATTTTTAACAGCTACATCTCCAGTTACATGAGAAACTTGTACTGTATCTATTAAATTGTTATCTTTTAAAACATAAATCGATACCCTACCAAAACTTTGTCCAACCCATAATTCTAGTATTCGTTTTTTCTTATAAACAGCTGCCAAAGAATATGCCTTTATATTGTCTTGAATATCAGTCGCAATTTCCATTTTTTTCATTTGTGTAAAAGAATTCGATAATAAAAATGTTTTTCCACTATGTAATGCTACTGCAAATTGTTTCATTTGTTCTAAATAAATTAAACCCACTATTTTAGATTCTATACTATGGTCAGGTTCAAGTTTATAGCTAGCAACACAACCAAAATTACTTCCTAAATAAACATGTACTTGCCCTGTATCATCACCAATCCATATGTATCCATCTACTCCACACATTGCATATGGTATTATTGGAGTTTCTATTCTAACATGTTGTAACCAGCCTTTCTGTGTTCCTAATAACATGTCAACTTCACCATTATTATGACCAAACCAAATTTCATCACCACTTATGTTTTCTTCTATAGTCCTATTTGTCATAGTAGTAGCAGTTACTTGAGTTCTTTCTGTTAATAATATAACATCTATAAGATGTGTAAATTCAGGTGCAGATGCAATGGAAACTATTTGACTTGCTGTAGGTCGATCTTTTGGATTTTGAGCCCAACATATGACCATTAAATCAAGAGCATAACAAGGATGAAATGTTTCTCTATATGTTAGCGGTGGTCTTCCACCTTCCAAAATGCATTCTTTAACTGCTTCATGACCCTCAAATGGTTGCCTTAAGGTAATCAATTCATATATGAACATTCCAAATGAAAATGAATCAACTTTTTCAGTATATTCTTCTTCACCATTATATTTAATAATCTCAGGTGCCATAAATCCTTCTGTTCCTCCAAATCCTTTAGCACCAGTTGGTAATGTTAATCTGGATATGCCATAATCAGCTACTTTAACATGAACAGGATATTCAGGATGATCTTGAAAGGGTAAAGGCATCTGCCAGACTAAAACATTTTCTGATTTTAAATCTCTATAAATTACATGCTGTTGATGAAGATATTCTACAGCTTTTGCTACCTGAAGAATTATAGCTTGTAATGTGTATGGATCTAATTTAGCACCCGAACGTCTGTAATTTTTTAGTACATTATCCAGTGCACCTTCTGGTGCCAAATCTAATACTAATGCTAATGGACTTACTACTATCCCGATTAAAGGTACAATATTTGTGTGTCTGAGTGTTAACAAAATATTTAGTTCTTGCCTTGCAGTACAGTACGCTTTACAAGCATACTGTAAAGGATCTCGATCCCATTTACTTTGTGCAGCTTTATAAGCAAGAACAGCAGATTGTTTTGAATTTGGACCTGGTGGAACTGGTTGTAACATTTTGATGGCAACATCAACCTTTTGGTAAGTTCCTGGTAAACGGCAGACGCCTTTGAATACAAACCCAAATGCTCCTCGACCTAACAATTTTCCCAATTTGATATCTTCCGATTTTATCAAGTGCTTTGACCCAAGATCCATAAAAATGATATCCGATGCTACATGTGATAATGGTATATCAGAGTGTTTAGGACAACTAATTGGTTTATTGCTATAGGCAGACAATATACACTCCTCAACCATCCAGGAATATGCTAAGATACCTTCAGAATGAGTATTTTGTTTAATAATATCTGGATGTCCTTCTAAAGATGGCATTCTGCTTGATGTTAAACTATCATACCCTACGCCGCTATCACCATCAGACTTATAGCTATCTTGGCTTTGTCTTTCCCTATTTATATAATATCTTTGAATGTCTTCCACTAAACGATCACTATCACTAACTTCGTTCTCATTTTCTCCATTATTTAGTAAACATCTAGGGCACGGTATCAGTCGTGTAACTAATAATTTTCCCTCCGATGTATGCACAAAACGTGTTCCTAACGTAGGATACCAATCTTCTAATAAAATATCAATATGATCGACAATTAGCGCCAGTAATTGCGGTATACTTTCTGGACGAGGTTCAACTACAATTGCTTGGTAACCCATCGGTTCTTCTTCAGCTGAATCTGACATTATGGGTTGTTTGATCACCAACGTATCAACTGGAAACCATATTTCTAAAATTGCTGAATTTTTCAAATCTACTGTACACCATATCCCATCTTGTTTTAATTTAAATTTAAATTGCCTATAGTCGTATGGTGAATTTTTTAAGTTGTAATTGACTTCTTTGAGACGTAACAATGTAATATTAGCATATCTTAGTTCTATTCCTGTTTGCCAAAGTACCCATTCCGCTTGTGTGTCTAACAAACTTGTAAATATATTATCATCAACAAAATCTTTGAAAGGCGCTAAAAATGACATGACAATTTCAACAATAGCATCGTCTGCTAAAATTCTAGTTATGAGCCTCGACCAGAAACCGCTAGGAAAATAAGACATTAAAAGCAGTCTGGTAACAGAACAATCTGGTTGTGACCTAGACGTTAACACACATTCTGTGCTTGATTTACCTTCTCCGGAAGAGTTTTGAAATGTTATCATCGGAGATGTAATTTTCTTAGTACGTACATGCCAACCTCGCGTTTTTACTGGAATTTTAATTATTTGATTATTTCTTAAAATGTCTTCTTCGGTTGGTAACAAAGAAGGAATCAATAATGTTCGATAATCCCATGTTAACGCAACTTCGAACTTATTTAACAAGCTAACGATATATCCTTGCGTATCAACAGACGATATCGTTGAAGATTTAAAAACATGTTGAATATCGTCTAATTTCATTATACCAGATCTGGCGAAAGGATTGATTTCACGTATTGTTACTACATGCGCCAACATGTCGCAAAGCCATTGGGGATCCAGAAAGTATAAATCTTTCAAAGTAGCATCATCATAATGTAAAATAATGCCATTTTCATGAAGAAAAAGAGTAGCTTGATGTAGTTCCGCGGGATCTCTGAATGATCTGTGTAATTTCTGAAGCTCGTTATTTACCGCTGCATAGTATTGATCGGCTTTCAAAACCGGATCACCACCTGACAATTTTCTATCATGCGCAAGTTGTATCACCACGTCTTCCAAGGCAAGATAACTGGCAGGAACTTTTTGTTCAAGTAACAATTCTTTGCTTCCGGCTGATCTCAAACTAAACACAACGTCATATATCAAATTGCATAGCATTTTTATATTATGCCTTGTTTTGCAACTGACTTCGATGGTCTCCATGACTTTTGGTAAACCACACTTTTCAGCATCGACAACGTTTATAAACTTGTCGCGAATGTATTGCTGTAAAGCTTCGCTATGTTCGTATGATATGTCGTAATGAGTGCCAACAATAATCACTGGTGAATTAGGTGCTCTGCTTTGAATATTTACCAACCATTGAAATATTTCAGATACACCTTTAAAACCATCTGTAATTCTCCAAACGACCAAGTATAAGCTACGTTTAGATAAAAAATATTGATGCGTCGCATAGTATTCCCTTTGTCCACCGAAATCCCACGTTCTAAAATAAACTGGACCGTGGGATGACTGGCCTCTTACTTTCTTTTCATAGATCCAATCTCCGATATCAACGCCAACGGTAGATATCGTTGTTCCTCTTGCAGTCTTTGCGTTAATATTTTTGTTACCCATTCTTTTAGCCCAATGTTCCGAAGCTTTCTTCTTATTCGGAACTTCACCCTCTTGCCTCAGTTGTTCTAACAAGCTAGTTTTACCAATACCCTGAATCCCTACGATCATTAACTTCAATCGAGCGTACGGTTTTGCATCCTCTAAAATTGATTTCAGATAACCGATCACATCCATTGTTTTATATTTCTTCGATTCGATCATTGTTTTCAAAGGTTCTTGCAGTCTACAACCTTGAGTATTTAAATTCCATAAACGAGAAAGTAATCCCATTTGCGGTGGCAACTCAACGATATCCGGATTGCCACTTATATTTAAAACAGATAAATTACTGAGTTCATAAATGTTCTGTGGAATCTCTTTCAATTTATTATTGCTAACATCGAGCATGCTGACATTAGGGAACAAGAGATACAATTTCGAGCCAGAATAACCGATCTTCGTGTCTTTGTCTACGTTTTCCTCTTCTAAATTCGGCATTTCACCGTCGTCCACCGATGTCAATTGAATTCGGTTTAATAGATTGTTAGCAAGGATCAAAGTTCTTAAATTTTCTAAACGCAAGTGTCGTCTGTGCGTGCAAACCGACATAAGAACTACATCACGCAACGACGTTGCCGTTTGCCTATTACTGCCTGGAACAATTGGAGATTGTACGTTCGTTGTGGGACAATAACACGCGGTGTTTGCTTGTTCCATCAAGTCGGCACCATCCACTTGTGGTAAACTGGGCCAACGTGAGATTTGATTGTTTGATAAATCTAACTGTTTTAAGCTCGCTGGGTACGAAGTTATGTGGCTCATAGATCTGAGAGAATTATATGCCATGTTTAATCGTACTAGACTAACAGCTAAACATGGCAACGCCACTGGGATACTATTGAATAAGTTATGCGCCAAGTTCAATGATGCAAGAACCGACCTTGCTCCGCCTTCGTTGTCGTCTGAAATTTTTTCTGACACTTGAACAGACTTAGTCCAAACATGAGGACGATCTATTTCGATGATTTGTGCGTTTGCTATTTTAGTGAATGATTCAAATTCCAACGAATCTTCGCGTGGAATAGCCAGTTGCGACGCCAAACTTCGACTACTTGGGCTATTGTTCAGACAGTCTTCCCGTTGCGATTTTCGTGATATATTTTGAGATACTTGACTTGGTAGATCCTTCAATAAATTAAATGATGCGTTCAATTCCTTTAATTTCGGTGCCCGCCATAAATTGTCTGGAAGACATTGCAGCTTGTTGTTTGAAACGTCCATAATTTCCAGTGCTGGTAAATTCATTATGAATTCTGGCAATTGTTCCAATCGATTATCTTGTAGGTACATCTCTTCCAGAACTGGACATAATTTATCTTTTGGGCTTTTTGGTTCGGCTGTAAGAGTATCTATTTTATTTTGGGCTATATTAAGGTGTCGTAAACTTTGTAAATAAAATACAATGGATGGTACAGATGTGATGGAATTATGAGAAATATCTATCCTCGTGATAGCGTATAACACTAAATCATTATTCTTAGCACTTAGCTTTTTGTTTACGTGTAATACAGCGTCGGTTAACCATTGGGCTCGTATTTGCGAAAGGTGACACTGTTGATCGTGCCAGTTTATCATCGTAGGTGTATTCGGAAATAGCGTCGAATATGTGACATTCCCAAAAGAAGATAACGCAGAAAAGTGAGAAGTTTGAGTACATTCTGTCATAGCTTTTTTATTAATTTTGTATTCTGAATCTGGATAAGCTTTTATAGATAAAAGTTTTGCCGTCAGAGGCTCGTCCCGATTTTGTGCGGCAATTTTAATTGCTTTGCACGTATTATCCACAGCACCATGCTTCAATAAAAGATCGGCAATCTTGATGTCACGCTGTTGACAAGCTATAATTAATGCACTAGAGTAATTACTTTCTGGATCGCTCTGATCGTAAGGAACTTTTACAGGCAAATTAGGATCGGCACCTGCCAATAATAAAGCGGTAACTACTTCTGTATGGTTGCCTTTTACCGCAGCGTGTAAAGAAGTTTCGGTAGCGTTGCTGCAATACAAATCTAAATTTAATGGACATATCATATTGTCATCCTTTTTATCGAACGTTTTGCTTCTAAAATTTAAACTAGACATTAGTCTTTGTATTCCGCTTGAAATTTTTCTTTTCGACATGGGAATCGGTTGCGCCACTCCCATGTCTTCCTCTTTGATTTTTCTCGCTTTTACTCTATAGTTTAACAACAATTCTACGATCTTAATATTCCCGAGCATACTAGATATATAAAGAACATTTTGTCCCGTAACATCTTGAGTATTGATATCAAATGGCATCTCGTACTCGAATTCTCCGGATGAATCTTTGTAACGTTGATACGTATGCTGCGGATATTCAAATTTCAATAGTAAATCAATAACTAAGTGATGACCATTTATAGCAGCAGCATGAATTGGTAACCATTTTTCCACTGTTAAAGATTGTACTTGTTTAGGAAAATGTCGGAGTAGCAGTTCTACTATTTCTACTTTACCATTATAACAAGCTATATACAGTGGACAGTATTTGGTAACAGGATGCATTCTACAATCTGCACCATGATCCAGAAGCAAACGAACTATATCTTTGTGTCCCATTTCACATGCTATAAAAAGCAGAGTATTTGCACCATTTGGTGCCATATTAACAATGCACTCCAAATCAGTTGTACGCCCTTGCATAATATTTTTAGCTGCCACAGTATCTCCTTGAATACAGGTTGCACGTAAAGAAGCATGTACTGCAAGTTTTGTTAATTCATATTTTTCAGTTGCCAATTTAAATAAATTTATACAGACATCTTGTTTAGCTTTTTCAGCTATGTCTGCTGGCCTCTGACCATTGTTGTCTTGTATCATTAGATCAGCATTGAATTTCAGCAGTTTTTCAATATTTGAGCAATGACCATGTTCTGCACAAATATGTAACGGTGTCCGGTAATGACCCCGTGGTCCACATGGTGTATTGGGATTAGCTCCAGCAGATAATAATACATCTAAACACCTTGAATTTTCAGTAATAGCTGCAGCATGTAATGGTGTCCTACCCCATGAATCTTGACTATTTATGTATTGTGCATGCTCTCCCCTTAATAAATCTTCTAACAGTTCTGCATTATCCCACAAAGCAGCTTGGTGTAACAAACGACCAGGAAAATCTTCATCAATAGGGGTATAATCTTCCATGATGTAAACTATAAACACTTATAATGTCTTTTACATTTTTCTTCTATATTTTTTATGTGTTAAAATATTATTACTAATATTATTATTATACTTACCAACAGTATCTATAAAGTCCTTTGATCTTCAATTAAACATTCACACTGTTGATGCATTCTTCTTTTATGATATTTTGCATATGATTTTTTATTTTCTATTTGATCAAAATTAAATGTTTTATATTCATTACAGTCTAATATATAAAAAAAATTACCATTCTTTATCAATTTTACATCCACTGTGTCTAAAGTGGAAGTTAAATATTTAAAGTTGTTTATATACATTTGTAAAATTTCGATTATGTATTTACGCGCTTTCACATTAAAAATATTATACACTCCAAATTTAATTTCTAACTTTATTCTAAATCTTATTATTTTAATGTTCTCGTCACTTGCTTTTCATCGTTCTATTAAATGATAATCTTATAGACGATTTAAAATTCAAGGGCATAAATATAAAACTCACGTATGTGTCAAAACGTATATTAATCGGAGTACGGTTTAAAAATGTGTCACAAAAATTATGTTCGATCTGTATTTTTCAATTTTTTGCTATTCACTCTACACAAACAATCTTTTCCTTATATTTTTAAATTGTTGTTTTCACATTGACAGTTAGAGTAGTAATTTGACTGACGCGATAGTCTTTAGGAGAATCCAGTGCAATACTAAACATAACACTTAGTGATCGCCATTTTGTCAGTTCTCTTTATCGACTGTATATACGCACCTTTAGCCACAATTTTATGCATCAATAACATCGGATCGATTTAAATAAATAGTATTACCTCTGATATTACGTAATGTCATTACTAACCTTTTTTATCAATTATGTTATACGCAATAAACATCTATTATGGTTAATATCATTGAAATTTTTGTTTAGTTTTAATCATGAACAATTATAAAATTATTTTTATTAAATTCTTTTGCACAATATTTACAAATTATAATATAATCTTTTAAATAATATTGTATATTCTAATTTGGTAAAATTAAAATATCATTGTAATTAATTGTATTCATTTGTGAGTTTTTCTTTTTTCTTTTATCCGAAAATACGTAACTATTTATTGTAAAAGCAAATAATAATATAACAAAATTGAAATTTAATATAATCAAAATTTAAATTTAAATTATCGACAATTGTATAAAAGCGTAAAAGATTTAATTTTAGTAAAAATTTATTATAGAAAATCTAAACATTATTTACAACTGTATTTATTTTGAAAAATTGATGTAATTTGTATTGCATTGGTGTTTATTCAATTTTAGTTTAATATTGCCTATATTCATTATGAGTGAGTACAGGCCTTGGTCCGAATATCGAATGCATGAAAACCAACGAATTTTTACGCGTTGACTATTCTTTATTATTTTTTTAAATCTTATTCAAGGTTCTCATAACTGTAAGAAGATATAGTAATAGTAAGAAAGTATACGTAATAATAATATTTATCATAATAATGGAGTATAATTAATAATAATAAACAAAAATCGGATTTAATATTTGTGTTAATTCTTTATCATTTCCGTAAACTAATTTCAATTGTGCCTAAAAATCACATATATAAAAATATTTATTTACAAACGTTATCATTATAGTCTTATCAAAACTGTTTATATTACAAAATGAAGGGGATTTACTATGATTCAATAGAATACATTGATGATTGTGCATGGAGACCTTATTTAATTAAAAAATTAAAAAATTTTTACATAATAAATTGTTAACAAACTTTCTAATGTTCCACTTGGCAGTTCAGTGCTCAAGTTAAAAACTCAACGCTCGAGCCAAGTTTCTAGCAACAGCTAGCCGAAAGATTTCAATTTCATCTTGAAATTTCGGATCGTCTCCATGCGCTTCCACGCAACGTAATAATTCAAAGCAATCACTAGAAGATAGAATTACGTCTTTGGCTTCCAATAGTGGAATTGCATCAGATAAGAGGATCGACCAAAAGCTAAAACAAAAACTTCTTATAGAACAGTAATTTCGATTTTAAAGTACGAATGTTTATATTTTACTTACTATTTTGGCGTTAAGTTTGAAACTAAGAGGGACACTAATAAACTTGCAGCTTCTTTAAATTCCCCAATTCCGTACATTTGATGAAATTCACAATATTTGCCTAGTTAAAAAAATACGGAAAAAAATTATATAAATACAATGAATATATCATTGAGAATTTAATTGTTTAAAGTATCTTTAACTTCATTTACCTAAAAATGTCAGTCTGTCACTAGCCATCATACAAAAGCCTAAATTTTCTAATAAATCTCTGCATTCTAGCTTTCCATTTTCTGCATAATGTTTCAAAAATTCATCTGCAATATATGTGGTAAACCCACTATCTTGAGCTTTTAATGCCCAAGCAAGTGCATTTCCTAATCTTCCTTGTTTTATGGAGTTTATTCCTTGGATCTTACATATGCTAGTGACTAAAAGAAAGAATTATTAAATACTCAATATTTTATATTAGGGAATAATGTAAGAGATAATACCAACCTACGTGGTCCATCTTATTGTCTCTTGCTATATCTAAGATCTTGTTTATTCTTGCTTCTGACCCCATTGGTAATGACTGTAACAGTATCTCTAGCCTGGCTAATCCTTGAATAGGGCAATGTATCAAATAACTTGCACCACATTGCCACAAAGAATGATGTCCCATTAATGTGTTACCATATTCTAATATAAGAGACTCGTGAAGTTGACTACTGACTCTAATAAACATAAAATTTAATTGAATTATTCTTTTATAAACTTTATGTATTATAAATTATAAAGTCACTTACTCTATCTGATCTTTATCCAATATTTTTAGCTTTCCACAAGTATATAATAAATCTACCAGATGAGCAGCAAACCATCCATTTTCACCCATGTATTGTATTTCCTTAATAACAAGGTGTAAATTATTTTCCATTAAGGCACGTATAGCATTATCAGAAGGTCTATCAGCTTGCCATCTTTTGGAAATATTGCTTGCATGATGTGAAAGCTCAGGTTGTTTACAACATGGAGAGATGTAAAATAATTTTGCTGCTAACAGTTCATACCAAGCATCTGTATATTGTGAAAATTGCCATAATATGTCTTGATCTCCTGAAATTAACTGCATTAAATGCTTTTTAGTAACTTAAATAAAATTATTATATCGTTTTTATATACATACTTTATTATAAATACCTTCATAATCATCTCCAAGTTGTTGTCAACAATAAAAGCTTTATTATTTATATTGGAACATAGTTCTAACTGCCAATGTTTCCAACGCAGAGTAAATTCATTTATAGAATAACCACCATATACATTGTATATAGGCATTGTTTTAAGAACATTTTCTGCCATTACAAAAGCAGGGTGATCTGCTTTATTATGTAATGCTAATAAAGCCCTTACTAAATTTAACTTTCCATGTAATGCACAACCTATTACAGCTTCCCAATAATTTGAATATTCCAAATCTGCACCAATTGTCTTTTGAGCTAATATTTTAACTGCCATGAGTTCTTTAGATGGAAAATGAAATTTAATCCATTCCAATAACTGGGGTAAAACTACATCACCTACATTTAAAATATTATATGTTAGTTTTTTAATATATGTTTCCTTATAATATATTTACTGCTCAATTATGACAAAATAAATTACCTGGCACTACATCCACATATAGAATTTCAGTTAAGTGCCATACACATTCTATTTGATAAAAAATAGTAAGAAAATTTTCTAAAGATTCCTTTTTGTCAGGTAAAGATTTTCCACATATATCTTGCAAACTTTCTATACATGCTCTCAAAATGGATCTATATTGTTTACTATGTTTTAAAAGTTCAGGTCTAACATCTCCAGAGGATGACTTTATCTTTTGTATAGATAAAAAGACCCCATTGCTTTCGTTTACTAACTTACGTAGTTGTGGTGAAAATAAAATTACTTCTGGTCTTAAAATATGTACTGTTGGGTCATATTTCACTTGACTTTGTTTATTTAATCTTTCGACATAAATACCGATTTTATTACTATTTAACCAACTTCCAGTAATATATGTATTTTTCGGAATATTTGGAATTTCCTATAAACCATACAAAAATATAATTAAACTGTTGGAATATTAAAAACAGTTTAAATGACAGTTTCATAAATTTAATTTTTATAATAATAGTAGATATGAATAAAATTATAAACATATTATTACAACATTCGTTTGATAAAAATATATTTATTAATTGAGAATTACTTTTAAAGCTAAATGATAATAATATTAATTATACTAAACAAAGAAAGTGTAGGTTAGGTATTCATTCAAAGCACGCATTGAATAAAGTTTTATTGCTTACTATAGTTGGAGGACTATAATTTTCGGCCATAATTGACAATACAATAAAAAGAATAGTTGCTTAAAGTGTGTTTTACTTTGTAATAACATTCACATTCGTAATAAACTTTTTTTGTAAATTAAACAGACAGTACTGCCGACTATCGATAGTTACATTCAATTATAAGATAGTCGATATATTGTATCTGCAACGTACATATCGATATTCGATATACGTTATCGATTGTGCGAACAGAAATGCTTTGTCGAAATGTACACTCGCAATATGGATATTCTACAGCAATTTAAAATTTTTAGAATATGTATAATTTAAGCTTGCAATTTTTTTGCGAAAAACATAATATTCTCAGTTAATTTTATTACCCATGTTACATTAATTTACTACAAAAAAATGGACAGAATTGTGTACTTATATTAAAGGAAGGAACGTTAAACAAAAGGGTTAATCAGAGGTGTATTGACATATTGACACTGTATGACAACATTGTCCTTTCCTGATATCTCGATTACTTTGCAGAAAAATGCACTATTTAAATGAAGTGAATGAAGTAAGCAACGATTTTTTAGTAACAATGTATTTTATGCTATTAGTATTTTCTGCAAAAAAATATGGTTCATTGTAATGCTGTTATTTCTTGACTCTTTGATGTAAAATTCTAATAGTTTCCTCAAACATTTTTAATTTCTAACTATCAATGTTTATTTAGTTTATTACATAATTATTGTTTTTTAAATTACTTGCATTTTGGAAGACATCTGTTCGATCCACAGAAAAGAAATTTCGTTTGAAAACTCTGTTTCTGTCCCGCCATCAATTTGAATATTTAAGTTCACTTCTATATTTCCCTTCAATTATTCAGTAAAAATGTTACTTATTACATAATTTCAAAGGGAGTAAACTAACCTAGCACTGATCACGGAAATATTGAGTATAATTAAACTTCAATATTCGTACGTAGAAAAGTCATTACATTTCATTCGCAATTTTTAATTTTCCATTTACAAATCCAAGCAGATCAACATCGCTGAAAAATTTACAATTCGTGACTGGTTGTAAACATTATCGAAATTTTTGTTGTAAAGGATTCTCAAAGAAAGAAGCGGGTAATAGATATACACCAGTAATGTTCACCTTTGTTCTGATGGTCTTTCCTCCCCGTTATACAAGTGTGTAACCAGAACGAAGTACAAAGTTACCCCCACTTAACGCGAAACGCTTGGTAGATCGGGATCATCATTGGCGGCCGAACATACCCGAGGAAAGACGACCCTTAACAGGACCATGGGGGGCCGGATTTCGCACGAATAGTCTGAGCTTGCGCGGTGCTTTCGAAAGACGCGTCTTGGTTTGGTCATTTGTCTGCGATCGAGCTTTTACTTGTCGGCGAGCTTTCGTGCTGGAGCGTGCGCGTCTCGTCGGAACGAGAAAGAGAAAAACCCGAGTTAGTCAAGCGAGAGAGAGAACGGGGCAGAGAGAGAGTGAGAGAAAGAGAGAGAGAGAGAGAGACAGAGATAGATAGAAGAAGGAAAGAAGAGCGGTCTCGTTCGCGTCCGACAGAGTCAACACGTACTAATCTGATAGACAGCAGAGACGCTGTATCCAGGAAGGCTAGACAGGGCCGTTTCGCCCGCGAAAATGTAACGATCTAGTTGTGGGGCCGATTGTTTGGAAAATTGGATTACACAAAAGGGGGAGAAATAGGTAATCCTGTTCTTCGTGTCGCGTATCGCGAGTGAGGCATCTTGTACAGAGAAGCTCCATGGCGTGAAGCTTCGGTGCGGTTCGCCAAATTTATTCTTCACGAAAGTCTGAAGCTTGAGAAAAATCAGGTATGTGAAACAAGTAACATTATGTTTCTTTTCTTTTGGTGTTATTGTTCATTTTTTTTTTTTTTTTTGGATGAAGTCGGCCAGGAAATATATATATGCATATATACATATATGTGTGTATGATTGAATCGCAAACGCTTCCCTTTCCTCGCTACCGGCATTTCTCCATCTCTCTTCCTTTGTTCTGTTAATGGAATATTCACTGTTCGATCTTGTTATACAGAACGAAATTTCGTTGAATTTGAGAAAGGGTTGTTTCTTTGGTCGATTATGTAATTTCACACTGACCTATCATAACTGTTATTAACAGAAGGGATAAATAGGCACATTGTACAACATGAATAGAATTTTTGATGACGGCATTTCTAAAGTTATGTTGGTAATGATAATGGGGCTGGCGTATACGCAAAAATTTTACCTCGATTGCGTGACGGCTGTGTATTTACGACGCAGTACGTCGTTGCCCTCCCTTTTTCGCAAACTTAACTTTATTCACTAGGTTAAACGAATTTTTAACATTTTTATATTCACAGAATTGTTTTTTCTTTATGGATATTTTTACCAAGATATTCTTTCGTAAAAATTACTAGAAAATCTTACAAAGATATTCATTTATGCAAAGTTATTTGTCTGTAGAATAATTAATTTTATTAAATAAGAATTGAATTTTTTTCTTTGATTCATGGAACTGCTAAGTATTCGTTCCTCTGCTAGTCAATTTTAGGTCAAATTTATTTGGAGTCCGGGTTTGTATATATACGTATAATGACAATTGACATATATTGTACCTTGGATTCTCGCAACAGGTTATGTTTGTAGATTTCGAATACACAAGAACAAGTATGTAAAAACACTGTACATAGGCGAACAATATATTGTTAATATATACTCTATAAAATTGAACTAGTCAAATAACATTGTAGGTTCATGTACTGTGACACTTTCGAAGAAATCGATGGTTCATATACAGTGAGTCATAAAATTATTGGCACACGCAAGGAATTAACAGAAATATGAAAAACAAAAAGATAATAAAAGAACTTTCAATACTTTTGATTCAAAAAACATAATATTTATACTTTGAATTAATAAAACTATTTAAAAAAATAACAATATTATCATTTATAGTTAGGAAAAAACGAAATGTAACAATTTCGTGCGTTAAACTAGGTCACACAGTTGTAATGTATTCTGTGAAAAACAATTGAACTATCCAGTTCCGATTGTCTTATGTTTTTTTTTACTATCTAGAAACTCAGTATAAGACATTATAACGTTCAATTAACATCGGAATAAAACTGTTTCGAATGAAACAGTCCGAAGAGTGCTACGAGAAAATTCGTATAATGGTCGGGTAGCCAGAAAAAAACCATATGTGAATGCCATAAACCGAAGAAAACGTCTAGAATTCGCCAAAAAGTATATTTCTGAGCCTACTGAATTTTGGAGAAATGTAATATTTTGCGACGAAAGCAAATTCAATATTTCGGGATCAGATAGTTACCAAAAAGTGTGGAGAAAACCAAACGAATAGATGCATCCTAAGAATCTTCGTTCAACGAGTAAGCACGGTGGCGGCAATGTTATGGTGGGGGGTTGCATTAGTTATCATGGTATAGGAAAATTAGAATTTATTATCGAAACAATGAACAAGATGATATACTTAAACGTTTTAAAAAGTAATTTAAAAGAGAGTGCTGAAAAAATGGGCATTTTGAACACGTTTCAGTTTTATCAAGACAACGATCCAAAACATAAATCAAAACTCGTTCAAGAATGGTTATTATATAATTGCCCAAAAGTTATAAATATACCACCTCAGTCGCCGGACTTAAATCCGATCGAGATGGTGTGGAATAGACTTGACAACAAAATAAGAAAACATTCCATTACTAATAAAAGAGATCTGCAAAATAAGCTTGTAGAAGAATGATACAACATTGAAAAAGATTATTTAAAAAAACTAATAGAATCGATGCCGAAAAGTCTTGTAGATGTAATAAAACAAAAAGGATACGCTACGAAATATTAATCGCAACAAATTTTTAAATTTTTTAATTGTGTTTCGTAGAATACATTAATTGTGCCAATAACTTTGTGACCTAGTTTGACGCATGAAATTGTTACATTTCGTTTTTTCATAAATATAAATGATAATATTGTTATTTTTTTAAATAGTTTTATTGGTTCAAAGTCTAAATATTATGTTTTTTTATTAAAAAGTATTGAAAGTTATTTTATTATCTTTTTATTTTTCATATTTCCGTTAACTCCTTGCGCGTGCCAATAATTTTGTGACTCACTGTAGATGATGCGTGTTCGTCATAAATTGTCCCTTTTAATAAAAAGCTCCAAAAAGAGTTTCTCAAATTAATATTTTATCAATATTTCAATGAACGTTGAACTAAGGTTTGTGATTTCACGCATTTAAATAAATGAAAAGAGCTACAAGGGAAAACAGTTTTATCCAGACGATATAAATTATGTTTGTAGATATAGAAACATCCAAAGATACGTTTTGAATCACATTTTTAATTAGTTCTTTTGATTTATGAACTAGTTAAAAATTGCTATTCAATTCCCGATAATCTTTAGTTTCTATTGCGTAATCATAAATGAATACAAATTTCGGTGTAATTCCATTCTAAAATGTTTGGTTAATTGCAATATTATTGTTCGTTGAAAAATTATTTTCGAATAATTTTAATTTATATTTAATTCTCCCTGAGTAAACATATTTTTTCACAGTTCATAGACCAACTGGACCGTTTACGTTCAAATCTAATTTTTTTTACTCTTCTAAATTCTCAAAAACTCTGAAAAAGATACAGAGATAAATATCGAAGCCTCCGAAACATTTTTCAATAAAAATAAACATTCATCTCGGAGGAATACAGAAGTGAAGTTTCGCTTGAGTCATCAACGAGCCAGATTATCCACAAAGGGTTAAAAACTAGCAACATTTTTTAATTAATTGTTAGATTCATTTGAATTTTATCATATCAGCCCTAGATATACTGCACCATTTAATTAATATTTTTATACTGTCTTAAAATGTGATATTTTTATTTGAAAAGTAGAGACATTTGAAATATTCGCTTCTTGGATGTTAAACACATGAAGCTGCGTACATGTATACGCCGTACCATAAATAAGGATAAGTATCACGCCCTAGGGGGCGGGGTTAATAATTGAAACCGCTTGACAATTTTGTTTTCCACGAAAGAGGAAACGAATTTTTCACATTCGTTGTTGTTTAATAGAGTCATGTTGCAAACGTTTCTCTCTCTCTCTCTCTCTCTCTCTCTCTATATATATATATATATATATATATATATATATATATATATAGAGAGAGAGAGAGAGAGAGAGTATACACACACATATATACAACGAAGGAATGAAATTGCTTTTCATTAAGTGACTCGTGTATATACCTTCCTTTTTATTCTCGACACTTGCCTTCGATCCTTCTTAGGGTCAAAGATAAGGAGCAGGTTAAAGATCTCTGAATATATGCGGACATGAACAATTTACTTCGATCGATAGATTAGTCAGTAACGAGAAAAAACAAGACAAATATTTTACTAATTCTTTTGCTTCTTCCTTTTCTTTTTTTTTTATCCTCGAAATATCGACGGTATTTTTTGTCGACCCAGAACCTTTTTGCCACTCACGTTTTTTATGATAATTTCACCGTACTTTTGTCGTAAGAGATAATAATATTGGGTTGTCCAGAAAATTCGTGCCGATTTTTAAATAACTAAGCTAATTACGTACTTCAAAGCACTAATTATTTTTATTCTCTATGTAAGATATGCATGTTTTAGTTCTACAATTTTTCGTCGTCCTGCCAGCAATTAAAACATTTCCTTTTCTCAAAAACTTTGTTTTTTTATTTTCTTTAAGATCGAAATTCTTATTTTTAGATATTGTTAACAGTTTGCCAATAATTTTTCTGATAGGTTACCGTCTGTTTAAACATGTTTCACTTGATTTTCTACCAGTACTTTTCGCTTTTCGTTAAAAGAAAAACATTCAATGTCAGAAATGTATTCTACTTCTTTCCATCTTCCAGATAGTATAACAGAGACGAAATTAATAATTGTAACAAATAAACTTTCAAAAGCCACGTGAAAAAAATAATTTTTCAGAATATGTACGAACTTATGTTTTCATTTAATTTCATTTGTTGCAATATATTCAAACATAACTTATGGAAAATCGGCACAAATTTTACGAACAATCTAATAATTTGATTAGACAGTAATATAGGCCCTGATGATTAAAAATAATTCTTTAATAATACTGAATGAACTTATACAGTCACTCTCATTAAAACAGAATAACTTTTTTTAAATTGGACTAAACGATATGAGTTTCCTTTTTCTTTCTTGAAAAGTTAGAAGAACTAGTTTACTAGATAATGTGTAAAACAATTTTTGAAAAAATTATAGTTAGTCGAAATTGCGAAGAAAATAACAAAGATCACTTTTTATAATTTTTTTTTATCTGAGCCTGTAATGAAAATTTAAAAAAATATGTTTTGTAGAGTTATGAATCTGAAATCGGTTAACGTTTGCTGTGAGCTGTAAACGGTTAAGAATGGCGAAAATCGAAGTCTCTCACGACTTTTGGCCTACAACTGCGATAAATCTAAAGATTCTTACGTCTTTCAATTTGTGCCACTTGTTTCTACATCGACAAATTTCATTTGCGATTCCAACTAATTGCAATTTTTTCCAAATTTTTGCACACATCTAGTAAACTAATCCTTCTAACTTATAAAAAAAAAAGAATTCACAATTGTCAAAAATTGCGACAACTCTGCTATAACGTGATACTTTTATAATACGGTTTCTTTACAATATAACTTAATTAGCTTAAACAGTCTTCCCATAAAATAAATTTTTTTATTACACTTTTATGGTTGAAATTAACGAGGAATTCCTTTTTTCCACTTTCAGTTGTCAGGGAATTTCTTTGTAAATGCAGAAACGATGCAGTGTTATCGTTTATTTTTTTTATTTTTTATCAACGCTAATACTTAAAACAGATTACACAGGCAGTTCAGTGACAAGCTTAAGTTTTTAATTTTTGTTGAAAAATAGTTTTTTAGTTGATATTTTATATTTGCTTTTTTTTTTTTAGTTTTCTTCTATGGATTCTGGAATTGAATAAATATAATTTGAAACACGTAAACATATATTTATAGCCTTTTGCACCTACCAAATTTTATTTCATAACCGTATTTGTCATAACATGATTCTTTGAAAATGCAGTTTTCATACAACACAGAAAGAGTCAAACTGATTGATATGTAACTGCTGAGTTTCACTTAACGCGGTACGAATCAGTCTGATCTATACTAATTCTGAGTTTCTTATAACACGGTTTCCATATAAATTAGTATGAATGAATCGTGTTACAGGAGGGCTGACTATATGATGTAATATATTTATTCTTTTATTTAATTTACTTAGTAACAATTTGGATAAAAAGAACGTTGGGGTACGATTGCACTATTAAATGTAGATTTTGGACCCGGTATTATGGAGGTTAACACTTAAAGAGTGAGCTAGTTTGTTGGAAATTTTAGAACACAAAATTTCTATTAAAAATTTTTACATGATCTTGATAAAGAGTTTAACTAACTAAATTTATAGACAGAGGAAACGCATTTAGGCGAGCTCGCCATTTTATCGTTCGATCACATATTACTCCTTAAGGGAGGAAACCACGGTAACAGCTGAATGTGAAGACTATTTTCAGGGATTTGTTTTTGGCGAAATTAATTCTTTTTCTTAACAATCTTTAATACCTTCAGAAAGAACATTTCTTGAACTACTTTTTCTAAGAAATTGATATAAAAATATTAATTATTGTAGTTAGTAGTAAGTAGCATGGGAGGTCTCCAAAAATTGATGGAAAATCGATGAATGTATAATTTACTGCTGCAAATTTTGAAATGAAAAATTACGTGACTTAAACTACGAAGTAATAGCTTCAGTTGCTATGAATTTTCAACAAAAATAATTTGTTATCAAATAGTGTTTTCAAAGAAAGAAATATAGAAACTCAGTGAAAAAATCAATATTTCTTTAAACATTATGTAGGAACTAATTATCCAATTGCAAAACTTCCGTACGTACAAGCAATTTAAAGCAGATCGGATAAAAATTCACTGAATTATTGATGTGTCCAGATTTAAAAAATTGGTTTCGAGAAAAGCGCGTTCAAAGCCTTGCACCAAGTTATCTCTAATATACCGTTACAATTTCTTAACTTTCCTTTTAACAGAAAACCCACTTAAATATTTCAATAATTCTTTCTTGCATAAGTCTTCATAAAAGAGTGTGATGAGGGTAATTATGTTTTCTTAGGTTTGTCAATTAGATTTTCTTATGTTTTCAGTCTCAATCACTATACGCTACATTATTGAAACGTCTGTAACCTCTTCATTTTTAGGAATTTTAATATTTCAAGCGTTCGTTTTAGAAATCGCAAACATTAAGAAAAGATAAAAAAAAGAATTTCCATTTATTTCAATTCCTTAAAGTGTTAAGAAAATAAGAATTTTCCATTAGAGAGACATATCGTACAAGGTAACGGTTAAGCATGTCATCGCGTACACATTTCCGTATCACGCACAAAAGGCGTTACCTAATAACAACGTGGAAATCAGAAAGCTTTCATGAAGAGAGAGAGGGTTGATAAAATCTTAGTAGAAGGAGAGTGGATAATTGATGATTGTACGCGTAAATGCAGCGCTTATTGGAGTAAAACGAAAGAGTTTCGACGGTGTCGAAAGTCAAGTGTTCGGTACACATTACTATCGTTGCGACCAACCCTTTCCACGATATGTATGTACATCTTCTGATGCTTTTAGCCGTGGCGCATGGCTCGACTTTTGGCCGCGTTTCATTTCACGATGTGTGTTCTTTGTTAACTGTGTATCTTAGTCCGCGTGCCGGTTTTGTAAGATGTATCACATCGATACGATGGGCAAACGATGAATCCAGCAATCAAAAGAGAATGTCACGAATACGAGCGGGCTCTCTATATCGACTGCTTTTTAAGCATCTTTTTTCGCTAGAATGCATTTGACACAGATGCAAACATTTTCCAGCTTTCCGTGGAATTGGAACAAATAATTTCTTTGAGAACAAACAGCAACGCCCGTGTATGATAGTACGTAATGTCGACACAAGAAAAAATAAAAAAAAAAGAGAAAGAAAGAAAGAAAGAAAGAAAGAAGAAAAATTATCGCTGACTGAAACGGGCGGAAATGCTGAGAAATCGTGATTCACCGGCGGTGAAACTTGGAACGTGCATAAAGTGGTTGATTTCGTTGGCGAAGTGACGCTTGGGTATCGACAGTAAAGTGTGTAAAGTTCAGTCGTTCGATTTTCAATAGTTAACACTGCGAGATAATTCGTTTTCTGTAAAGCTTTTTAAGCTCACGCACGTTTTAACGTATATAATATGAAATTGTACAATTCAATACGGAAAATTTACATTTTTTTATTCGATTCACGTTAGGATATTTTAATAGTTTATTTTTAGAAATCGATAGTTCAGTATTGTGAGGTTAAAATAAAAATGTTAAAATAATAGTTGATTTTCTTATAAGGTTGCTAGCAAATGTATAGCTATTAAGGAATGTAAAGCTTCAGGTATTTAACCTTTAACAATTATATTAGCTTAGTAACGAAATTCGTGACTTCAACATCTGTGTAAATAAAATTATATATAGAAAATGAAGACAACAAATTTTCCTTTTTTTATTTATTTATGCTTAATTAGACTGTGCATTTTTGTGCATTTGTAGAAAATTTTAGAGTGCAAGATCGTATAGAATACATATGATATGAGAAAATATGTAAAATATCCAAATTATAATGCTTTTTATAATATCTTGTAGATGAGATACTTTTCTACTTGAATTCCACTTCTTTTTATATTTTGAAAAATAGGAATTTTGCATAAAAATTCGCAGTCTAGTTACAATAATATAAAACCTACAGATTATTACATATAATACATTACATTTCAGAATATGAAATAAGTTAATCAATTTCTGCATGTACATCTGCCGCTCGTGGAAATATGGACACTTTGTTAAACAATATTTCTTGATAAATAGTTATTTGTGATTTGTATAAAATATGTTTATATTGCCATCCCTCTACTCATTTACTAAATAATAAGTAATTAATATTTTATTTTCTTAAAATTTATATAAATTTATTCCTAAAAAAGTTTTTTCTCTGCTTATTTTGTCTGAATCAAACCGAATGGTAAATTAGTCTTTGTTATTAATTGGAGGTCATTCTTCAAAGCTGTGTATTTACTTGACATTTTTTTTTTTATTTAACATTTTCTTCTCAGCAAAAAGAAAATTTTTAAATATTAAAAGAAAGTTGTGTTTATATAATGAAATTTATATAATGAAAAACTGATCAGAAATAATATCATTTTGTGTTATACATTTTCTGCTTTTCTTCGTTTGCTTTTCTTTTACTTTTTCTTTCATTTTTCAAGTGTCCATGCTTCCATAAACAGTAGTGTATGTATGTATATACGTCTGTTTTATACTGACAACATATAGAGACAATAAATTCATATATCGAAATAATCGAAAAATCCTTTCTTTCATTTCTTCTATTAACTTTTTCATATTTACAGTCTGTCAAAAACACAATAAGCAAACATACACGCAAACAAACATGCCCGAAATTTCCATAAAGCCACCACGTTTTTTGGTAATATCTTATAATTATTCTGTACTTATGATAAATTTGAGTATGATTTCATTTTAGGCGCATTAAAAACACATATATATCGATTGAAATAATAGAAATAATATTTATTTAAAAAAATAAACGTAAATATATAATTTTATATAAATTAAACTGCGAAATTTCTATAAAGCCACATATTTTTTAAATAAGTAGGTTCAAAATTAACAATAAGTACTTTTTTATTTTTATATTAATAATTAGTAGAACCGCTATTTCTTCGAATAACTTCGAAAATACGATGGGGCATTGACGAAATCAAACTTTGAAATGTGACTTCTTAAATAGATGACCATGCTTCGTTCATCGCTTTCCATAATTCATTAATAGTACTGTATTGCTTACAATTGTCATAAACTTTCCTTGTGAGTATCTCCCAAAGATTTTCTATTGGGTTTAAATCTGGGGAACAAGCTGGCCATGTCAAAACTTTGATATTTTTTTGACCTAACCGTGTAATTTGATGTATGGATGGCAGCGTTATCGTGTTGATAAACGAAGTTATCGTGTTCAATATCTTCAATAAATGGTATTAAAACTGTGTCTAATAATTCTGTATATTTTTCAGAATTCATTTTAAGAGTAATGCGACAGATTGGTGTCTTGGCTCCAGCTCTAAATGCAGCCCAGATCATTAATGTACCACCACCAAAGTTGCGACTCATTGTTATGTCTTTTTCTTTCCTTAAATCATACCAGTAATATTTAAAACCATCTGGTCCGTCTAAATTCAATTTCTTTTCATCAGAAAAAATAACAAATTCCTATTTTTTGGACCAGGACATGTGTGTTTTTGTAAAATCAAGGCGAACCTGTTTGTTTTCTGCTCTGAGTGCTGGTTTCTGCACCATTTTTGTCCAGTGAAATCATTTGGAACTTTTTAAAATTTGTTGTATGCGTCTCGTAGTTACTGACAAGTCTAATTCAACGCGAAGTTGAGCTGCACTTCTCAATTTTTTTGATGCAGATCTCATTATTAACAATGAATGTTGTCACTTGGTTAGTTTTTGATTTTCCCCTTGGGAGTGGTTTTTGCCATAATCTTTTCCCAAATTGACGTAATTATTTACAACGGTACGTGATCGATTAATTTTTTTTGCAATTATGCGATTGGAAGATCCCATATCCCTCTAAGCATCAATGGATGCCTTTTCTTCACTGGTCAACAATTGTCCTCGTGGAATTTTACTAATAAGAAATTAAAATACAACACATTACGATTTCAATAAATTTACAGATCAATTTTTACGCAAATACTTACTTTTTAATTGCAGTTACACTTCTTTTATTGTACCTAGCTGGACTTATTCACTCAGAAATCAAAGCACAAAAACTAAATGGCTTTGTGGCTGTTATGTTGGCGGTGATAAAAGGTGGAGGAATGATAGAGAGGATCGGTGGAAAAGGAAAGGTTGCGTTTCGTCCTGGGTCTCCTAGTGGACTCGTCAGTAAGGCATCTTAGGAGACCCTTGCCTTAGACGCGGGAGATTGAGGGAGTTAGATTAGAAGGTGTATGTACAAACAGGACCTCTCGGGAGAGCTAGCGAGAATGGTCATATGTCATCAGTCCCTCTAGCGGTGGTGGAGGGCCGCCACAGCTTTATAGAAATTTCGTACTTATACTGCGCTTCGTGCAGCAAAAAATGTAAATACAGCCAAAAGGTAAACATTTCCGAGCAGATACTCGTAGATTTATGATTAGTATCAACTAAATATAATTGTAGATGAGAAAAAGTAGTACTTTTAATAATATTAAAAAAAGAAATACGTCAAAATATAGGTGGCTGTATGGAAATTTCGGGCACTGTATGTAATTACTTTGTTACAATATCATATGGTCTTTTCCATCGTTATGAAATTAGCACTTATTTAGTCTTTATTGTTTTATATACACATAACTATTTATTTCACGAGATCTAAGAAATGTTTTCTCTTTAATCTTCTAAGAATTGGTTCAAGATCAGATAGTACTGTTGATTTGGTGTAGTTTTTTATTCTCCTACTATGGTTTTTAGAGTATCGAGTTATTTCCTCTTGTACTGAGACAATTATTAGATCCTTCAAGATATCATTTTGAATATACTTGAATATACCTTGAATACGGAGAATTACTTATTTGTCTGAGAAATCGAAAAATTGAGGAAATTTCGAATGAAATATAGATCGTCATAATCGGTAAATGCGTTTATTATAATGGAAAAAATAAAGTCACCAAGCATATGGTCGGGAATTTAGTTGTCAACCTAATAATTTTAATTTTATATTTTTTGACACGTTTTCGAAGATACAATTAGCTGTTACAAATCGAATTTTCACGAAATATTTTACCGTACTATTCCTAAATGATTTTCCATCTTTATTATGTATTTAACAGCATCGTGGTTTTGTTCCACTTAAAAAGATTTTCGGCAAATTTTTAAAATCTGTCAAATCCAGAGGCCTGCCAAACGTTTTAACCGCGAATTTTAACGTGCGTTACGTGTATTTCAAGATGCTCGGTTTCAAACTCACGCTCATCTGTTCTTAATAGAAATGCAATCGATTTTGAAGGATCACGACGATTGCTGCCAATCCGAAAGGTTATTCACATGACCCACATTCAACCCTCTGTACACGAAACGAATTTTTATAGGAATGGAATTATATGAGCCGTGCAAAACACGCATGATCACTGGCTATCTAATCGTATATTAAAAAATGTCTGAAGTTTCGTTCAATCGTCTTAATTGAGCTACCGATAACATCGTTGTTTATAGATGGAAACCGACATAATAATAATAGTACGTGTTAAGTTCGAAGAAAGTAGTTTGCAAATGAATATTTATGATTTTTGAAATACAAGATATTAAAACAAGGATGTTTGACTAATGTTGGCCTTAGAGATCTTCAAACTATTTGCAAAGATTTTTATAAGGCATTGGGAAAATTTCTTTGCATCTACAAAAGCGACGACAGCATTTATGTACATTTTGAATATTAGCATAAGTAAAAATTGAAGAGATTAAAGTTAGTTTAGTATTGTGTTATAAAATATGTTGACAGATATATTTTACGCTTAATTTTGCTAGTCTGAACTTACATTTTTTGTTGTTTTTTAAATAGTAGTAAATATATCAGGAAACATAAAGTAATCATGTAATTTTAAACTATTCAGTTTGAATCTATTAAAAAAAATAATTGATTATTAAACAGCAATTTAGTAGAACGGAAATGTAATGAAATAATTAATAAATTATTTTACTACGTTTATTTGTCGCACAGAATTCGTAACAAATCAAAAATAGTTCACTTCTGGTTGATAGTGTGATATATATATACATAAATTGTTTAAAGTTTGTCAAATTACTGTTTTTTTTATATCTTACTGGAATAATATCCAGTGCATCTCGATAAATCATACATGAAGATGTTTATGTAGTTTTTATATTCAAGTCGCTGTATAAAAATGTATGAGCCGATAAATCTTTATTATTCATGTAAAAATGGCTTTTTCGTTCTTTTTTTCTTGCTAACAAGCACTTAACATAAATTTTCTGTAACATTGAGCTAAATTAAATAACAATAAATACAATAAATACCCGAGGTAATATCATATGAAATGCTATTTAAACATCTTTCTATTTTTTAATTTAACAATCTTAGTAATTTCAATTTAATAATCAACATAATAATTAACATAATGCAACAAATTACTATTACAAACAGAAATTATACGAAGATTTTTATGCTCGTAATTTCTAAATAACTTTTCATGCATTATGGATGCAGGCGGATTTGTGAATTAATGAATAACGATATATGTTAACAAGTGAAATATCAATTATCCTTCAAAAATGATATTTCTTCAAACACTTGTCGCAGTGTATAAAGTGAACTGTAAGTGCATTAACAATGCATTCGATTTTTTTAAATTCCTTTAAGCATAAATTCAATTGCATCAAACGTTGAAAGAAATGAGTTCAAGAGTCTTAGAATACAAGTAGCACCAATAAAACTGAATGTAGATAAAAATATGAATATTATCAGAATTAGATAGAAATATTCAATTTCGATATCATTATTTCAATTCTCATCGATGTAAAATAAATATGTCACGTAGATTAACTTTTGTCAAAGTTTTACAAGTCTTTCTTTTTCTTTAATTAATAACGAAGGAAGAAATAATCCTACTAAAATAAAAAAAGAAAATGTGATATTTCATCAACAACGCGAACTGAAGCTTTTCTGATTAATCGAAGTGTACGATTGAAATTTTAAATTAATCCTTATAAGCTCCTTGTAGCAGTCGTTCTTAACAGAATAAGTAATATTAATACTTGACAAAACAGTGGATCATTAAAAAAGCGGCATTTAGATTTTGCATCAACTTGTCAATATTTATGAGCAATACATCAGAAGATATTTAAAGTGACAATTTGGAAAGTAAATCCAAAACATTATAAAATATATTCGCATATATATGCGTATAAAAGCACAAGTTAATTTATTTTCTAGCTGTAGTAATAAGTATGTCTAATAGTTAACGAAATTGTTTGTGTCGGTAATTTGAGAAGTATCTTCGTCCTGTCGTTTATTTAAACTACTTGACAACTTCAATCACAACAATTTTTTCAGTTTTGTCAAACTATTTAACCTTTTAACTGGGGAAGACGAATTAACTCGTCATTGGTTAATCAATGCTAGGAACACAGTAGATGTACAAAGGTATTGTTAATTTTTAATTGTATTGATATATTTGTATTAAATATTATATATATATATATATATATATATATCCCGTATATTATACATATGTATCATATTGACATTTGCAAAAATTAAAGTGGAGTAATTGCTTAATATTTTCACTAATTTTTACTTATAAACTGGAGATATTTTGTTTCTGTTTGAAAGGTAAACTCAGTTAACAGGTTAAGTAGACACCAAATATGCTAGGTTTCAAATTTTTAGGAAGATTTTAAAAAATCCACTTCTTTCGTTTAACTCCGTGAACGAAAACTGTAAAACTATAGAAATGGAATTTATATTTATGGTTTATTTTAAAACTATATATAAATAAAATTTACAGTTTGATTATCTTAAATATAAAATTATACAAATAGAATTTACAATAACAATTTTTGAGTCGCTAATAATCTATGCAAGCGGTTGGTGTGATGCTAAATAACTAATAAAAAAAGGAAAAACAATTTCGTCAGTTTTGCCAAATTGCTTAAGTAGATAACCCATATCTTAGGCTTCAGATCTCCAAAAAGAACTTGACAAATCCATTTCTTTTCTTTATCTTCGTAAATGAAAACTAAAATTTATACAAATAAAATTTACAGTAACAATTTCTTTAGTTTTTCCAAACTGCTGAAGTAGATAACGCATGCATTAGGTTACAAATCTTCGAAAAGATCTTGAGAACTCTATTTTCTTCCTTTCAATTCCGTAAACGAAAACTGTGAAACTTATACAAATAGAATTTACAATTTGATTATTTTAAATATAAAATAATATATAAATAGAACTTGCAATCTGATATGAAGGTTTCAAGTATTCATCTGTGTTACACCAACATTCTATTATTTTTCCACGTGCTTTTAATACGTGCTAACATCAGTGACAGCAACAAGCACACGAAACGTCGTACACTCGAGACCGTTAATGCGAATCGAAACGTATGCATCTGTCTTTCAAGAGGCACAATGGCAGGCAGAAAGGATTGGCTTTTCGCCAGCCTGAAAATAACGAAAAATAAGAAGCGATCAGGATTTGCATAACGATGAGAGGGAGGGAAAGATCGTTCGTGATCGAAAGTTCGTACGACGAACTTCTAAAACGTTACGAAATATAGAGAAAAGTAAACCGTTAGATGGTTTGGATATTTTATTGAAAAACACCTGGTACATTGGTCATCGGGACCGATCTCTCTCATCGGGAGTGAGAGATCACTCTGTACAATTTCGATTCCTTTTTTACTAGCGTCCCGTGTTTTATAGCTGGCGTGTCGTTACATTGCCGAGAAATGAAATCGAGTATGTATTAGCGAATCTTATCTGAACGTTCATCGGAGGCTTTTTAAAGCCTGCTATTTCTCAATGAATACAGCATGAATTGCACCATTTTAATTTTTTGCAAAGTGTGACGATGGACTGTGATGATGATTACTGAAATCATGTTTCGCGAAAAGCGGTGCAACAAAAAATGAGCCCCTCGTATCGTATCCTTTTAGAATACACGTTTTTTTTTTTAGAATAAATAAAATATTCGTGAATTAGCGTGAGAAATGATTTGAGTGTTTGTGAAAAATGGAGAAGTGTTCGTTGTTGTTCTATTACATAAATCTGTACTCGAAACGGCTTTCGATGCATGTTAGCAAGATGAACGAATAGAAGAAAGTTAAAATGAATTAATATTAAGAACCACGCTGGTTTCTGCGGACCGATGCTAGATTTTTCGTTTTAGCGGCGTTGCTTCCTTGAGGACCAACAGCATTAAATTTAGAATATGATACCTTATTATTCATTCATTCAAACAGTTTAAACAAAAATACGGCTTTCTTCTGTAGGCATTACAAAATTACAATTTTCTTCGTTAAATTTATTATAACACTCTTTACAAAATTTTCGAAAATAAACTGCTAAATGAAAACTCGACCAAAATCGACGTGGCGTTTAACGTGTTAATTATTTGCTTACTGAAGTGTTTCGGGGAACAAAACGATAAATGGAGAAGTAATAATTATATTGATGGAAAGTAGAAATGATAACAAATTGAAGAGGTTGCAATTATTCATTCTGAAGACATTAAAGTTCAATTCGAATGACGGGTGACATGTTACAAGTAGCGCTATCAGAGTTGCTTTTACGAAGAGAAATTTTCAAGGTATTCGTAGTTGAAGTTCCTTAAGTAAGATTGAAATATTGTTGCAAAGAAGTTTGTTAGTTGATCGATTGTTAATTAATTTGTATTCATAGTTATTTTCAGGCGATCCACATTTCTTATGATGCATAATTGTAGTGTTCAACAATTTTCAGATAGGAAAAAATATAATTTATAATTTATCGTTAAACAATTTTTTTTAATACTCAGTTAAATGTTATACACCCATTTACACTTTATTCGAAAAAGAACGAATATTTTATATTAATCTTTGACCATTCATTTTTAATCTCTTGTTTTATAATGATTAGTCACACTCGTGATGCAGACTAGGGCGAAGATGTGACAATATGAAGGATTATATGTCTATGAAATTTATATTTTTGCTCAAACTTTAGCTTTAATTGAAGTCTGTGGTTTACCATATAAAAATTTTATATGGGATTTTTTTTTTATAAAAGTAGCCAAGGTTAATATATTTAGCAACTAAAAAAATCGTAAGGAAAGGGATTAATTGTCTGCACTGACGATCTTCATATTTCTCTTTTTCTTTCTTCGCAACAATCGTAGCTTCTTAATAAACAATTAATGCATTTTTCTTTTGATTCTTCGTTTCACAATTATCAAAGGGTACAAAGTTTCATAAGATGTTGTTTACTCCAATACTTAGAAATATTTCGAAACATGTCTTCTAGGAAGTAAAAAAGACAATACAAATGTCATATCTTTATTTAATCAAAGTTACACATATCCGTGAAATTTAACAGTCATGTTAAAATTCGTCCTTAAAATCTTGACAATGTTATGAAACACTTAACAATATTTTATCCCTATTTACCTTCATTAAAGAAAGAAAGAAAACGATATTTGTAATAGACAAATAAAGATTAAAATCTGTAATACTTCTAAAAAATACCACGTCTAAAGTTGAAAAGACAATCGGTTGGTAGATTCAACTGAATCTATTAATTAGTTTTTCTTATACGATAACTACAATTTTAAAGGAGACTACTTATGCAAAATGTATCTCATGTTAGTTTATAGCATTCGAGTGTGTGAATTTATTTCCTTGTAATTATAAAACGTCAGGTATCAAACATATTTGGCTGTGTTAAAAAAAAGAACCACATAATTAACTTTTTACTTTTTACCCTCTTAAATAGGAATATAATTTTCCAAAGAATTATTTCATTGCCTTTCTATGTTTTCGTTATTATGTATGTATATTAGTTTTGAATATTCAATGTTTCAATTCAGCATTAAATAAAATGAAGTTAATCCTCTACAACATCATGTAACTTGAAAGTTACTCGTTTTATTTATTTACTGTTATACTATGTATTGTTGTATTATTACTTTCTTTGCAATCACTTTTAATCCTTACTTCTCAATATTTTCAAAGATGTAAGATCACGATCAACTGTTATTGTTAATGCTCGCGGTAGTTTACAGAAACTTTCGAGCTTTGTAGAGTTTGCACGTGGTGTGTTGACTTTAAAAATACAACGAAGGACCACCCAATGTATGAAATTGGGAACTATTACAAATATGCTGACCACTTGACTGCTGGACTGTTTTAAAAATGTGTTCTTGGTGGAACTGTTCTCTTTGACTGTTAATTCTATTCTTTCTGACTGTTTTATGCATTCTGCCTGTCGTTTCAGGGCTCATCTTCACCTGAGATGCGTTGGAGTATGTACACGCTGATTGGTGAATGTTTGGTAATATTCATTACCAATCAATGTGCCTAATTTTCTCGCCAACTCCTTGTAGTGTGCCCTTAGCGCACTATACCCTGGAAGAGTGGGAGATACTTCCGAGGGGTGGGAAAATGTTTATAATAATTTCGGAAATTCCTCTGGGTGACTCATCGGTTAGAGAACGTTACATACAAATATACCCTTCGAAAAATCGAGGTTTATGGCATGTTCTTAAGCTATTGAGCGCGAGAAGCACGAATCGCTAAAAACTCTAATGAAGCAATTCTGCCAGCCTTCACTAGAATGTACGTTAAAGCATGCAAGTAATAAAGGAAATCCTAAACTCAAAAACAGCCTTCCGATGCGATCGTGATATAAATCGTTACTAAGAAACTCTAACAGTTATTCTCCTTTTCATAAGACGAATAAGAATTGGTTTATGAAGGGTCGTCCAAAAAACACGCCTACATGTTTCCGTTTAATAAAACCCAAACTATTTGGAATTTTTTCAAGTTGTTTGCTTTTATTAAAAGTATGATCCATTACAATTATATATATATCCATTACAATTATATACATGGAACAGGATGTCGTTCAAATGTGCACCACGGCTGCCTGCAGACATCAATTCTATTATCGAAATTTTCAATGATTTTTCGACATGTTTGCTAGAGTTATTTCTCACACCTTGATCATAATCTACAGCATTCACTTAGTACTCATAATCTTCACCCACTCATAAGTAGTTAATTAAGAACATTCACACGTAGATAAGTGTGAAAACGATCGAAAGAAATAAGCAAGCGGATCTTCCCTAGTTGCTTGCCGAACATATCGTTTTCCCGGACGATCCTCTTCACGAGGTTGAAGCAACAGTTCTCAACTGCCTTTGGCTTGGTCGAGCCTATCTGTTCCTTTCGGACGCATGCGACAATGGCTCCAAAGTTTCTTTCTTCCCTCTCCCTCTAGCTGTGTTCACTTGTCTATTCTCATCGCGGCCGGTCGTTTGATAGTTTACGAGAAGCTTTGTGTGAATATGCCACGGTTGTACCAATAGCAAGTCGAATCGATGGCTTTGCAACGACGTGACGCTTGTTGCGCCCTGTAGACCCAATTTTCTAGCTATATACGCCGAAGCTTCGATGGTCGAACATGATAGGGGGAGGTCGAGGGTTGTTCATAAACCAGGCGTAATTCTTGGATAACACTTATTGTTAGCGACTTTGTTCACGTTTATCTTTGTTAGTATACGCTCCCGTTTATAAGTATTAGGACGCCTAAGTGTGAAATATATTGAAATCTACTGAAATTTAGAGAATTCTATCCATATCTATTCAAATCTACCAAAATCTATTAAAATCTATCGAGATCTGTCAAATTTTATTTAAATCTGCTATATTCTAATAATATCTATTGAAATCTCTTAAAACCTACCGGTCTCAATTTAAATCTACTGACGTTTGCTAAATACTAAAATCTTCTGATTTCTATAGACGTCTATTGAAATCTACTAAAATCTACTTGATGAATGTGAAGCAAGCCTTGTGGTTGTTACAAGTTTAATATTATCTGGTACATGCAAGGCATTACAAAATTATCCTAAAAAATAATGATTTTAAAATGAACCTAAAATAAACTTAAGATTATCCTAAAAAATTATTCATTCTAAAATCTCGAAGTATAAGTGCGTATGTATATTTTTACTAGCTCTGGTGAGAAAATATGATTTAAATTAGATAATACTTTCTTCTCGACCATAACAGATGTCCTAATACTTTTGATTGATAATTAATTAACAAAGGGAACTTCGGTAACTCGAAAAATTCGGATTTTTTTCTTTTAAATTTTGAGTTTGTATCGGACGTCGGTATAAAAATACCATACCATTTTGTTCGTAAGTTATTTTTTTGGTTTTTCGGAGTGAGAACATCTCTCACCTGTATCTTGAAAATTATAGTAAATTTTGGATGACCTTTTATGCCTCTATAAAACCGTGCAACAAAATTGTTTTCTTTTTTCTTTTTTTGAGGGTAAAGATTTTTTTCACTTTTATTTTTAACAAATCTTAATCCTCTTGTTAGGTTAAAAAATATACAGAATTTCATTATAAGTACAGATATGCCTACTAATAATATATACTGTACATTATAAGTATATATATGCGTACGACTGTACTTCGAATGATGCTTTATCTAATTCTATAAAGGATGTTTCTTTATCTGAAAAATCGAGAGGTAGTAAAAAAACAGATTACCTAATACTTTTATTGTATGTAGTTACGTGTAGACCGGTAAATTTAAAAAAACAGTAGAATTTTAATCGAGTTATAGTTTTGCTTATAAAGTGAAGATACATAGGAAAATTTTATTTATTTACTTTGTATTTACGAGTGAAACTGATAAGGATACAATGGCAAAGATAAAACAGTAAAGACAAGGTATGATTTTAGTCAATTTAACGATTCAATTTCAATTTTCTTTTTTGAATTTGAATTAATTAATACTTAACATGATTAGAAAGCTGTTTTAATTATTGATTATTACGAAGTATACCACTTTCAAAAAAACGTTCTTGCAGAAACTAGTTTATGAAGATATTGTATACCATTCACTGTGATATAAATAGGAAAATAAGACATCTATATCTAACTAAAACTGGCTTTAACTCATTTTTCTACAAAATTGAACTTACACCACTTTAAAAACAAACGGTTCATTTGTGCAATATAACTGCACATTTTGTTTTTAGTATGCACTCAAGCTTTTGGTCATATTAATCAATGCAATTTCTCATTCTGTGCAATACTCATATAATATTTGTGTATTGTTTAGTAGCAAGATTTCTTCTGACGGCAATTTAATTAACGTGGGAAAGAGCGTTAAAAAAAGTAGCGTCAATTTGCTGTGGTACTATTGTTTACTACTGCTACGCTGGACTGGTTACACTATTTCCTCTTGGTGAGGTTTGAATTTACTATGCCTCTTGCTGAGATGATCTACTACATGTTCTCTTGGTGAGATCTTCACTTATAATATCTCATGATGAAAAGTCAATTTACAATGTCGCAAGCTTTCCTGGTCCACCTCTACGAAAGCCACGTTCCTTGCCGTATCATCCTGATTGGTGATTTCCAAAACGATTTTCCACCAATCAGTTTTTCTTCAATGCATTGACACTCCCTTTCCGTACGCCCTAAACGCGCTATTCTAGGGAAGGGATGCACAATGACCGAAAAAATGTTCGGCGAAGAAATGTTTGAGGAGGATTGGACTTTTTTGCATAGTGGGCCACCGGCCACGAAAATATTGGGGTCCACTTGTCCCTTGACCTCTTGAAGACTCCAGGATTTATGGCATCTCAAGTCCTAGTGACCGAGTCTCGCAGGCAACGCGAAAAAAAGGACACTATTTTTTGTTGGAAACAAATAGTTGTCTACGACGTAACCACTTGTGAAACCATAAATTCGGTTATAGAACTCCCCTAATATATCCTATTTAGAAGACTAAACATGTATATATTTAAGTTATAAAACAATTTAACAAAATGTTGCAAATCGCGAAAATATTTTCTCCCTTTCTTCTTTTTAATTTTGTACTAAACCATTTAAGTAATTTATCATACAATATAAAACTTGGAGTATGATGAGAATAAACGATTATTTTAGTTCTCTAATTAGATCGAATAAAATTGAATCGAGATTCGTAATTTCTAAATGGGTTTCAGTGATGATTTTAACTTTTTTAAACAATAGAAGAAAAAAAATAAAAATAGAAAAATGCCAAATGTATTTAAATCACCTTTCTTGTGCAAAATATTTAACCAAATATCTAGGCGTGGAAATTTTCGATGGTGAAGTTACGAAGGTTATTCTTTAACTTTCGAAGTCCCAGTTAGTTCATATCTTAATTACCACTAAACTTGACTGACGTTTGTTCACACAGTTTAAAAGTAACCACAAACAAAGAGGAGTGAATTTTCTTTGTAAACATTTCTCGCCTCACCGTTCTTTTCCTTGTTGACCATAAATAGTCCATGTGGCGATTCGTTTCGGACGTAACAAAGATTAACGAGATGTGTAAATTGTAAGATGTACCCTTTCAAATAAACTTTGTTTTCGTTCGTAGAGGCGCCTTATAATAATACATTAAATCATGCTTCTATAATAGATCTGTTATATTTAAATAACACTTTTAACCCCTTGCCCTATAACAACGAGTTAGACTGGTGATACAGATTCTGGTTGAGATTTGACAAAAACAGTTATATTAGTAACAAATGGTAGTTTTAATTCTAACTTTCCTTTTAATTTACAAGACCAAGAACTGTTAATTGTAATTTTAGCGTGTCGTATGTAAAATAGTATTAAAACAATAAGTAATTACTGCTTAGATGTATAGCTAGAAAAAGAAATCGTAGGTTAAGGGGTTAATACTTTTGATAGCCGCTGTCTCGATCGCGTGATTTCGCTTAACCAGCATTTTTCAGCAGATATCTGGTAATTGTGACTTCGTTCACACAACCGGATAAGTAAAAAAAAACAAATCTGTTTTCCGATTTTTACGTGAATAACAAGTAATAAAATACGAATTTAAAAATCAAAGGTGATCAAAGACACATTTACTTCATTTGTTTTTCAAATTGTTTCGAATCTTTCTCCTCAAGCGTATCATATAGCCTATAGAAGTTTGCAAACACGTGAGAAATACCGGCAGCAAGTGCAAGTTTTTGCATGACAAGGGCGACCGTCAAAGTGTTAATGTGATTGATTTAGCATGATGAATAGTAGTTGTTAGAACTATTTTGATCTACATTATAGATCGATGAATGGTTTAACTATTAACATATTGGTGCCAGATGACATACCGATGCGTCATGTAGGTTTTCGATTTGGGTCCGGATGACGCCGAAATACGTCATTAAGATTTTCACATATCTGCCTCAAAATAAATTCATAAAACGTTGTAAATGGTTAAGTTTCCTTTTCTAAAGTCCATAACAGATTTTGCACGAATTCAAACAGCTGTATAAGTTTGCAACTTTTTGTTTTATATTGTGATTAGTGACATTGGAATTACAGAACTTAATCCATAATGAAAATTGAATTCCATAGTTTCCTGGTGGTCACAGCTTAAGTTTTACCTGAAGGGCATCTCTGATATATCGAATTCTGGTCAGATTGATCATACAAAGAGGAAATGCTAATTTTGATAATATATTACTACGAGAACAATGCCATGTTTTTTTTATTAACAAAATTGAGAAACTCTGCTAATTTCACATTAAAAAATATAAATTGTGATACAAGAAGAGTAATTTATCGATGTTCTACTAAATTAAAATCTATGTTTTCGTAAGTTTCGGAGCTGTCATTAAAAAAAATTTGTTTATTTATCAAAAATTAGAGTAGCAAAAACGAAAAATGAAAGAAAAATAAAAAAAACGCGATCTTTATTTTTATGACACTTGGCATTTTTCAACTGAATTTTTGTAAAGGTTCGTAGCACTCAAATTGTTAATTAGTGAAGAAGTTATAGTAGTTTGTTCCAACGTAAAGCAATTAAAAGAAAAACGTGAAATCTTCCCGTATCAGTGCCAAGCGCGATTCGAAATGCCCCGACACCAAGGTTCGATAGATTTCAGTAATTTTTGTATTACTGCTTCCGAACGTATCCAGGAATACATCTATGTTTAGTAGTAGAGATAGGTGTGTTAAAAGTTTATTTACGATGTTAAATACATACATACATTCGTGCTTTATGCAAGATGAATTCTCTGAAATTCCATTGGAAAGACGTATGTAAATATTAGAAGTATATTTGGAAATACTAATACACATTATATGTATATGAGTAAAATTAGAAAGCAATCATACACGAAATAGAAAACCTAAAAATGTTTAGGCTAATTATATTTCGATGCTGAATAGAATACGCTTGTGTATTTTATTATAAAAGGTATCTTTCAAAATGATTACCCGTTCATGAAGAATTTGCAATCTGGATAATTATAAAAAAGTAAGAGTTCATCTATTAACAGTAATAGAGATATGCATGCCTTTAAATTGAAATTAATTTTGTCCGAGAAATTGAATGCGAATGTCATGTGAAATTTATTTTGATAAATTTTTCAAAGTTCCATTTGATAATTTTACACAACTGAATAACGAAATTAAATACTCGCACATCGTTGAAAAATTGTCATTATAGCACGACGAATGTTAGTTTTCCTAATAGAAATCCAACATTGAAAATATCGTATCACTTTCACAATTTTTTCACACACATATTGCATTTTTTTCCCTCTTTTTGTGTGTCAGTGTTTGTCACACGCAACGAACTGTTATCGGCGCGATTGCATCTGGCTTTTGCCAAGAAATTATTAATTTCGGTTCGCTGTTTGAGAGGGGCGAGGGTTTTGGCAATGTGCGCCGTTCACGCTACAGAAAGAGAGAAAAAAGAAAGGAGGAAGAAAAAAAAATAGTACGTGTGATACGTTTGTGCTGCCGCTTGTTGCACGTCAGGCTTAATAAAAATTTGATGGACGCATCGAGTGAGAAAACTTTTTCCATGGAAAAAAATTCGTTTTCTCCTACGTGTTTGAATGCATACAGTTGTCAGGCGTTAATTGCCATGTATACGCGTGTCCATACGTCATTTCAGATTTGTTTAGAAAAAAAAGAAAAAGGAAAAAAAGAAGAGAAAACACCGAGATATATTTTGAAAAAATAAAAATAGTTTGGTCGATTAAAATTTTTTTCCTTCCTCGCAGAATTTCTCAGTAAATATATATATGTATATATACGTACGTGTTTTCACGGTGTTCAGATGTTAACCCGCGATTTCCTCCGCTTTATTATTTGTTTGTTCAGGGATACGAATGATTTGGCGATTCACCTCGCCTCTAACAAGAAACAGTTCCGAGGCGAAAATAAAATTGCTTCGCATGCTGAGCCGCATGTGTAAATTGTTTCTTCAACGCCAATACAGAGATAAATTATTTTCTGCTTCTCTTTACTTTTGCCCTTCTGTTCTATTACATCCGAATTAATCTCGAGGTTCACATAATTTAATTTATATAACAGAGTAGATTAAAAATTTATATATTACATATCTGCTGTTTCATTTTATTTTTATTTTTAAATATATATGATGTTCATTTTGTCCTTCAAGTATCTTTAATCGTTTAGAAAGCATTAAACGTGTAATAAAATAACATTCTTGAAGAATTAAAGCATCATCCTCATTATTACTATTATATTAATATGCATACACTTTCATGTACAGCCTTTTTTCAAATTAAAGTAAAAGAAAAAGAAAAAGTAAGAGGAAAGCAGAAACAGTATTTAAAAATGATTCATTCAAATATACATATGTTACTTTTCTCTACCAACAAATAAGTTTCAGTTTCACTATTTACACAACGAATAATAATTCACGTACATATATGTGAATCTTGTTTTTAGATTATTATATTTACTTTTCTTATTTTCTTGATATCTTTGAAAATATATCATGGTAACGTTTACGTTGCTCTTCAGGAATTCGGTTGTTTAGGAAGTATTAAACGTGTGATAAAATAATTAATATAGATACGTTTCCAAGTAAATTCTTTTTTAAATTTAATTTAAAATTTAATTTAAGAAAAGAATGTATGTACATGAAAGAGCATTTAAATTGTAATTTATTTTTAAAGTGTAATTTAAATTAGTTCTTACAGAAAGTGTAATTTAATTTTAAATTCACTTTAGAAAAAGTATGTACATGAAAATACACGAGAAAGTAGAAGCAAAATAGAAATAGTGTTTAAGAAACGATTCATTCAAATATACATAAGTTCATCCTAACATCACAACACAAACATAATTACCGTAGTACACAACTTTACCAATAATTACATTTCAACTTCACTATTTATACAACGAAGAATAATTCACTTATATACACATTTTATTATGGTATCGAATATCGAAAGAAGAAAAAAAAAAGTGAAGTTGTACAATTATTTATTTTAAGAAATCGTTCACTGTGAAAGAAGCAATTGTTTCTTTAAAATGGAGAGTACAGTTTAATTATCAATGATAAGATTTTTAGTAATGTTAAAACTATCTACCTTTTGATTTTCGCATTTTCATTGTACAGTTGGGTCCCATCGATTATACGCGTTCACGATCAATGTTTCGCGGTCTTTTATTTTAATCAACGTGACGATACCGTCGCTCGCAATAGCCATTGCTAATTTCGGTAGTAGAATACTGGAATTACTGAAAAGTAATTTTACAAAGTGTACGCTCATTTTATTAAGTGGCCTAACAGAGCTGTGTTATTTCTAATATGCAAATGATTTTTGCAAAATTTTCGTGATCAGAACTGTAACATACGTACAAAAATGAGTAAATTTCAATTGTCGCTTTAGATGATTTCTTAACTGAAATGTATTTAGGAAAGAGTTTTAATATATATTTTCATTCAAAAGCGAGAAAACGTAGAATCGGAAGGTGAGCTTTCTTCATAGCCATTGCAACGTGTGTAAGATTAAATTTAAAATTATAAAAAATAATGTAGTTAATTCAAACTTTGTTGTATTGTACTGAGGATTAAATATAGAATAAATTAGAAAAATATAATTTTTATTCAAGCCTATAATGTTTATTTATGAATCGTATGATTATTTAAGTTTCAATTAGCATCCGATATTGGTTCGATTTTGAAAGTACCAAATGTTCTGTAAATGACAAATTTTAAATTACGCTTATAATTTATTCGCAAGTTGTAATATGCATTATTCAGAAGACAGAGGTCTCCCTGTGTCTTTCTGTGTTGCTCCATTTTTTTCGAAATTTATGCTCAAGACACTTGAAAATGGGAACAGAATAAAACGGGATAGAAATTTTTAATGCATGATAACAAATACTTTAATGTCGAAAGTGAAAAAGTAGAATTAACTGAAAATAAATAGTGCGCTATTTTGCTCTTGAAACAGAATAATTTTTTTTAAATTTGTTTAAACGGCGTGAGTTTTTTTTAAAAAGTTAGAATTATTTTACTAGACGATGTGTACACAAAATTTTGAAATATTTATAATTGCTCAAAATTACGACGAAAATAACGAAAGACACTTTTTATAATTTTTTAATCTGAGCCTGTAATGAAAATTTAAAAACTACATTTTGTAGATTTATATTAATTTTGTACATGCTGAAAATTTCACCGAAATGGGTTAATATTGTTATGAGCTGTTAATGGTTAAAACTGACGAAAATCGAAGTCTTCCATGACTTTCGAGCTATAACTGTAATTTTAATGATTCTTACATCTTTCGATGTTTGTCGCTTGTTTCTACTTCGACCAATTTCAATGAAATATTGACCATGTAACTGGCAAATTTACAAAACATATATTTTTTTTTAATTTTCATTACAAACTCGGATACAAAACTTGTAAAAAGTGATGCTGACTTATTTCCTGAAATTTATGTATATGTGTAGTGGTAAGTCCGTAAAAATGAGTCAACATATTAAAAAAGATTATTGTAAATATAAATAGAAAATTAACATAGTAATCATCTGTTTAATATAGGTGGTCGCTGATATTCCTTGTTTTGTTTATTCTTTATGCGCGTTGTTAAGTATATGTATATGAAGAGGAACAGACGTGCTTTCATAAAAACCAAAATAATAAACTTACATTATTGTCTATATATCCAGTAAACGATCTTTACTATTTTCTTTACGAATCCGATTAATTGTAATTTTTAAAAAATTTTTTACACTTTATCTAGTAAACTAATCTTTCTAACTTAAAAAAAACTCACTTCGTTTGATGCAATTTAAAAAAAGTTATTTTGTTTTAAAGGTGTTCGAATATTAATAATAGTAACGGTATAACAAATCGTTAGCTTGTAATCTCTCAAGTTTGAGATGTATTATGCACTCGGTGGTGTGTTACGAAGTTTGAAGGTGCGACATTGAAATTGCCCGTTTCACCTTTGACTGATTACGTCGCTTTAAACAAAGCATGCTACCTCTCGCGGCTTGCGATACATTGCTCTCGAAGAAGCAGAAAATTACGTTGATAGAGTAATCCGTCGCTTTTCGTCCGGGTAACCATTGTGAAACGTTTCATCTAGAATTTCTGAACCCTTTGTACACGCTGCTTATCCCAGAACACGTCCCACGATGAATGGCTTCGTTTCCCTTCGCAAGGCTTTACGGACTAACGATATCCGTAATCTGTCGTCTGGTTTCGGTTTAATCGTTAATTAAATTAGCAGTGTCGCCGAAATTTCAGTTGACAAGTAGAATTTCTCTTAAGTATTCGATGATATTAGATGAATTAGTTAAGAAAAATTATTTATTTCAATTTTCTTTTCTTTTCTCGTTTAAATTTTCAATTTCTTTTGAACACGTGCAGATATACATTGTTAATACCTTCTATTTTGCAATATTTAATTGATAGAAAAAAGAAAATTATAGTTGCATTTGAAGAATTTTTGAATATTATTTATCAGCATTTTATTACACACATTGTTTATATGAATTGTGTATTCTAGCATGAATGTTTACTAAGACAAAGAAATTTTATATTTAATTACATATTTAAAGCGTGAATATATGCCAATTTATTATTTAAACTATTTTACCATATAGTAATTCCGGAAATTATGGTTGCATGAGAGAGATGGCCTAGTAAATTATTATTATTTTTCTTTCAAAAAGCATTTATTCATATATTACGTTTTTTCACTTATAAATCTAATTTTCGTTCATTATCTTGTAAGAAAGTAATTAAAGTTTTATATAAAGATCTATTTTCATATTTCGATACTTTCAGTTTTCATTTAAAAACATAAAAAAAAAAAGAACTGAGACCATTTCTCCTGCAGATATCATATTTAGAAGTATCAATAGCTAAATATCTCGAATCTTCATTGATAACACTAGTTTACAGCCATTTTGCACACTAGATGCCGCTATACGTTTCTTACATACTTTGGTCCGCTAAACTCGAAAATCGCATTAAAAATTTTTTTTATGGATACGTTTTCGAGATATGAATTTTTTAATTTTTGTTTGGATTTTCTCGGAGGTAGTTTGACTATTTGGACCATATCTCGAGTTAGAAGCGACCGATCTGATCGTAGAAGGTAGTAAATTAAAGACAATTGAATTGCCAACAAATATTACTAACATTATTTTCCAAACGCTTTAATAGTTTCATTGCAATGGACCACATTATGAAAAAAAAGTGTGTTTTTTTGGCCAAAAGAAAGATTGAAAACTCACGCTATCGCCGGAGAGAAGTAGAAATCGTAGAAATATGCCCAGTTTGTTATTTTTTACGTAGAGTTTGTACTTTCATGAAGAGAACAAGGTATTTGTGAAGAAGCTTCATGGATAAATAACGAAGTAAATGACCAAATATGTGAAAGTAACGAAATTCAACTTTTTCTCAATATTTTCTCAATACTGTCATTCTACTTAATTCTATTTCATTTTCTGTTATATGTCTTCCATTCTTTTTATTTTTCCAACAGGCGTATACACCTGTGTTACGTATTCCATACCTATTCTTGCATATTTCTGGAGTAAATCTTCAACAATCATCTCGGGCTCTTACTGTTTCCAAGGAAATGCGAAACTATTAACTTAAACAAATTCCAGGCTGCAGCCTCAGCGGATGACAAGTATTTTTCCAACAGGCGTAAATATGTCTCTGAAGATTCATTTTTTGCAATCGCACCTGAATTTTTTCCCGGGGATCTCGGTAACGTAAGTGACGAGCATGGTGAGAGGTTCCACCAAGAAATGAAGACCATTGAGCGGCGCTACCAGGGATTTTGGGACGAGAGAATGATGGGAGATTATATTTGGTTCCTCATAAGAGAAACGGATTCCAAAAATAACAGAAGACAAAGCAGGAGCCAAAATTATTTCTAAATATCTCCTATCATATTGAAACATTTAATTATTTATTAAATAAGGAAAAAAATACAAATATTGAGAAAAAGTTGAATTTCGTTACTTTCACATATTTGGTCATTTACTTCGTTATTTATCCATGAAGCTTCTTCACAAATACCTTATTCTCTTTGTGAAAGTACAAACTCTACGTAAAAAATAACAAACTGGGCATATTTCTACGATTTCTACTTCTCTCCGGCGATAGAGTGAGTTTTCAATCTTCCTTTTGGCCAAAAAAACACACCTTTTTTTCATAATGTGGTCCATTGCAATGAAACTATTAAAGCGTTTGGAAAATAATGTTAGTAATATTTGTTGGCAATTCAATTGTCTTTAATTTACTACCTTCTACGATCAGATCGGTCGCTTCTAACTCGAGATATGGTCCAAAAAGTCAAACTACCTCCGAGAAAACCCAAACAAAAATTAAAAAATTCATATCTGGAAAACGTATCCATCAAAAAATTTTTTAATGCGATTTTCGAGTTTAGCGGACCAAAGTACATAAGAAACGTATAGCGGCATCCAGTGTGCAGAATTTTTTTTTTCAATTTGTAAACTAGTGTAATTAACATTTCTCTTAAATTTCATTCTGAAATTCCAGTGAAGTTATAATTTCTTCAACCAAGTTTTTCTTTACTCTAAGAATGTTTTCATATTCTGAATTGAATTTCAAAGAAAAGAATAGGGAACAATTATTTATTAATATTACTAAACGTAAAATATTTACAGTTATTAGTAAGCCAGGTATTAGAGATACAGTTTGTAATTTCATCGACGAGATTTTCATGATGTTCTCCTCACAAAACATACCTACCACACGGTCGAATAGTTAGCCAGTTGAAAAAGTAAAAGCCAGTTCCAGAATTAGCTTCTCGTGTCTTCGGCTGAATTCAACACAACAAAAGCTCTCACGTTGAATCGTTCCCGACGCTATACGATCTCTGCTCATTTCCGGGCGTGCCCGTCGATGAATAGGTTCACTTTCTGGCTATAAAGCCGATTTCACGGTGGTACAATATACGATGTCGGTAATCTCTATCCTGTAACTTTGGTTTAATCTTTAATTACATTATCGAAACAACCGTGAGATCCGTGGTACGAAGAATAGAGAGCAAAGATAACTGTACAATATGTTTAAGAGTATACAAAGCAAGAACCTATTCGAACGCTTTCGACTAATACCGGTGTTCCGCGCTTGTCTGCGAATAAGATAAATAGATTTCTTGGAAATTTACTGTAATCTTTATTGTGATTTTTCTTACTATACACAGCTGCTGATAAAAGTTTCCGAACAGTAACGTTTTTCATGTTTGATCCTATTTTACATACTTCTTTCGAAGTTATGAAAAAAGCGTAATTACGCACAGCAACAGAAAATTCTATGATCCACAAGAATCATCCTAAAGGAAGTTTCTAAAAAATAGGGTAAGGTAGCCAAATATGAGACCCATTTCTTTAAGCAAGCACAATTCCCGATTAAAAATACTTTTATTCAAATACGGTACATGTTTTAAATGTAAAATGTATACACTTTTGCAACATATTAGAAATTATAACAAAACAGATAGAGTTCCATCATAATAAAATAAAAATGAAAAGTATACAAAACCGTGACTTCGAAAATTGGTCGCCTAGTATAAGACCCAGGTTTCATCTTGTCAGAACTTGATTTTTCCATCTTTTCTCACACATTGGGCATATAAAATTAATTTCATCTGCACTTGCAGTCTTCATGGGCCCACCGGTAACATTTTATACACTGAAACCATTGTTCACCATGTACATCTGAAGAATAAAGTTCTGTGCAAAACAAGCATTTTGCATCACAATTTTCATATGCCTGCTCAAGGCACTACGTTGTTTTCTACGCCACATTCGGATAATGCAACTGAACTACGGTTAGTTCTGAAACAAAGGACTGTCAGCTACGACGTTCGAGATTTCCCCATAACGGAGATAGATTGTGGTCTCATATTAAGCTACTATACCCTATATTTGTTATTTTATATTTAATCAGTACGTATTTGAACAAAATATAGCGTGGAAAAAGTTTCCAAATGATTGAAAGACACAAAACATACTGTCAAAGGAGGATGTTAAAAAAGTGCCCTTTCAGGCACCTAAAATTTTAATGGGGCAACCCCATTAAGTTCTAAGATATTATAAACACACAATTATTTATAACAAATGTAGTGGTCAAGTTATAAAAAATGTAAACGATGTTAATGGTACTCTGAAATATGAATCGAAACTTCCTTACTTCAAATGACCACATCTTCGAAATCAATGCATGAAATGTAAATATTCGAAGGCTATTTTATAAACGAAAGTCAACGTTTATATAGCGTGCAAAAATATATTGCCTCAAATTGTTAATTATGATTGACTTTGAAGTTTCTCCGAGTACGCATGCACTTGACTATGTCATGGTTAAACGGAACTCAACACAAACCATATGTCGTAGGTTTATATGTAATAATAAAGCATGTAATTTTTAGGATTTACTTTATTGAAAATACATTGTTGAAAATGTTGGTCATTGTACTTACACAACTGTACTTTCATAGTCATTTGCATGCGTACTTGGAGAAAATTTAAAGTCGATTTTTCTCGAAAACAAAATCTCAAATGGAAAGAATTCCTTTCATATTTTCAGCTTATTTGCTCATGTAGAATTAACCCCTCCAGGGTTTTGCCATCAACACTGAAACATTCTATATAGTTGTTTTCATACTTAATGAAAGTTAATTAAGTTTCATGTATGATAAATAATATATATTAGGATCATTTAGTGTGTAAATAAAAAGTACGATATTTTTAAAATCATAGGTTAATATCCCTATCACCAGTTTACAACAACTATTTGTCAACTATTTCAGTATTGATAAGAAGAATTAAAAAATTAGGATTGAATTAGGCTTTTGCTACATTTTACCTTACAGTTTAAATTGCATCCTATTAGATTTTTTTTCATTTTTCTTCCTTTTAATGGAGGCTAGTTTCGTAGCAACCAAAAAGTGAAAACAAACGTGCAAACTCGGTTCAAATTTCAAGATAAACAATTCTTTGCTGCTGCCATGGAAAAAGCTAGTAAAATAATGGAAAAAGCGTATAAAGAGTAATTGTAAAAAGAGATTATATCGAGAAATAAGTAAATTATGAGATTTATTGAATAAATTATATTAAAACAAAGGGATGCTTGCCTCTCTACTTATCGGGTAATCCTCGTACAATATTTCATTAATTATTTCATATTTTCCTCTGTAAGGATTTTCGTTTTCTTTTTGAATATATTTTTTTTCTCCAAAAAAACACAGGATTCTTTTTCTGTAGAACAAAAACAGGATTTATTGGATTTCGGTTAAGATAAAATGGTACAAATGGAAGAGAGTACAATTAAAGATTTCATTACAAAAAAATGCCTTGCTTTCGGGCGTCCGGCTTTAAGGGGGGACCTTTATGTAGGAAGCCAAAATTAAGCCGATTTTCAAGAATTATTTTGAAGAATAAGGAATGAATAAATATTTGTAAGGTTTTGAGGACTGTTTAATAAATAATTCAACTTCAGTTTGAAATTTTTTTGTTCAAATAAAATATAAAATGGCGGAGGTACAGCATGATGTGCTACAAGCGTCGTGAATCGACTTCTAAAACGGTGTACACTCTAGTGTCGGTTCTTATTATCTGAAACAGCCAAGCAAAGAAATCTGATGAGTATGTGTATAGTTGTAGTAAATGGATGAACCTAAGATCAACCTCTTCTTTTCCAATTGTCAGCTGTAGTTCTTGCTTTATTTTTATAATTGAAAAATACCCTTCATTAAAAATGCTACCTGCTATAAATGTAGCGATTTTCACTATTTTCAATCCCGGATGGAGGTGTTTCGGAGCCAAACGCCAGACGGTCGAGTTGAAGCTCTCACTAGCGTTTTGCGTATGACCGCCTAAACATCTCTGCAGCAAATCTTCATTCCACAATTCTTCGAAAATGGAAAGAATATGCTTCTGCACATCGGGATGAAGAGGTGGAGGATGATTCAAATTATCAATGCTTGTTCCGAGTGCTTCGACTTTTTTCCATTTTCACCAACTTTCTTCTCCCGTTGGACAATGCTCGTGCCTTGGATTTTCGTTCGTTGAGCACAAATGGTAATATGTAGCTATTACAGCGTTTTTCATATCGATAACACTGTTTACATTTCTTCTAATAGCTAATCCATAATAAGATTGAAGTTTTTTGATAAGGGCATCTGTTAACTTTCCTTTATCACCTAGTTTATTTGTCTTTTTAACATTTCGGAGCCGAGTATCCATTCTCTTCTCTACGTGGCCAATGCACTCACTTTTTTTGACTTGAAATTCATCACTTCAAACAGGGATAGTAAATAAACAGCTCCCTGATCATTATATCAGTGCGCGCGTCGCGGATTGGGGCGAAGGTGGGTCACGGGTGCAGGCTCTCACAGCAGTAGCTTTGTGCTACACTCAAAATACCAATGCGTTTCGTATTCTATAGGTTTCAAAGTAACTTTTTAGGCAATAAAAAAAAAATGACTTTTTTGACCCCTGCTACATAGAGGTCCCCCCTTAAGTAGCCGTACTCTCCTGTTACAATTGTAATAAGTCAGTGAATAGTTCGATTGCAATTATCGTGAGTTAGGTTAGGTTATCCGGGTGGTCTCCTGTACTTGACTCTTTGGAAAGCCGACCGGCGGATAGTCCTGCCGTTCTCTCCATTCCAAGGGTGACCAAGGTGTAGTCCCCGATACTTTCCTGTGACGTGGAGGCGTCCGCCCGCACTTCCTCTGGAAGGCGACCGGCGGATAGTCCAGCCGTTCTCTCCATTCCGGGGAAGAAACAGAGCAGTCCTCTCGGAGATTCCTCAGGCGTCCGGGTGAGCCCCTGTACTCTACCCTTTGGAAGGCGACCGGCGGATAGTCCAGCCGTTCTCTCCGTTCCAAGGGTGACCCAGGTGTAATCCCCGTACTCTCCTGTGCTGTGAAGACTTCCGAAAGCTAGGCTTCGAACTCTCCTTTCTAAAGGGCGACCGACGGATACCTTCGTTCTCTCCCTTCAGAATACAGCATGGAATGGGACGCGCGGGTTCGTTCGCGATATTTATATTTGATCACTGCTAATGGCGCGAGGCTCATCAACAAGTCGTGTTGCTACGCGGTCTCCGCGGATCGCGATCTCGACCGTTCTAGAACTTTCCAACGCGCCGCGATTATTTTGATGGCGACAAGGACAGACATCGTCCCCTCTCGCACATAGGAATTTATCTACGCTCGTTGGTTGTTACACCTCATCTTTTTAGGAAGATGGTAAATTTTAGTATTGATTTTCTATAATTAAAACGTCGAGATTTCACGTAACGCATTTTTTGTTGAATTTTTCCATTTTTAACCAGGACGAAATGTATCTATTCGATTTTGTACGTTTTCCTCTCTGTATCACGCATCATGGCAAACGTGGATTTAATATTAGATATTTGAAATTTCTGATTTTTATATCTCTCTGTGAAGTCATCAGATGTTTCTAGTCACGTTTCACATTTCGCGAACAGAAATCCAAAGTTAATGAATTAAAAGAGAGCGATCACGAGTTTGAGGGATTGGTTACTCAAAGCTAACGTCGGTATGTCTACTTTGAAGGATGTAACATCCAAGTTAATTCAACACGCTCAAGTGATCCTTGACCTCAAAGTATTAGACTTCATGTTTTGAAAGAGGCAAGAAATTTCTTTTTCATACATGCATGACTCTTATATTTTCTTCTTTTTTTCTTCTTCTTTGAATTTACTTTCTATTTTCATTATAAACTTACTGACTTCTTTGCATATATTTATAATTATACTGTACATAACCTTTAAAATTAAAAGGAAAGAGAGGTACATATGTTCTTTAATTAACTGAATGAATTTGTCTGGTGTTTTTAATAGGCATTGCACATAAGAGGCGATAATTAATTCAATTACGTTTAAGTGAACTGCATTAACGTGCTTTCAGCATTTTAATAAACGCCAATTCTGAATAAACGATTATCGTCTTTTATCCACATAATAGAAGAAATGTCACGAAAAAAATGTCAATAAGTTTTTCTATGTGAATAGTTGCTATATAAGCAAAACTGGCGAAAATCAACATTTGTTCACTTTAATTGTCCTCCATTAGCATAATAATTAATTCATAAGTACACCGCTGTGTTCCAGTGCAATTCTGACGGTCAGATTTTATTCTAGTAATCATGAAATCCTTTTTGTATGAAAATTACCAGTGGTAAATCATGTTAGTGTTTGAAATGTGAAATTATTAAACTTTCAGTGATTGATATTTATAAAATGGATTGATATAATTACTATTATATTAATATCCTTATGAGATTATTTTTTTTTTATTTAATTTCTATTATAGTAAAGGTAAAAATAAAAATGTTCACAAACAAGTATTTTTTTTTTACATTCGTAAAGTCAGAAAGATGTGTGTGGTACATTTCCAGTATTTCACTCGTTACGAAGTAGCTATATGTTTGTTAGATTTATTTGATGGATTTATCGATCCGGTGGTTTCAGTAAATCTAAAGGTTTACTGGCTTTACCATCCTGTTTCCCTTTTCTGAGGTCATACCACCGAACTCCTGCAAAAAGATTGTAAAGTTACTTGGGCAAACTTGAGCAAACGGGCTCGCGAAACATCGCTCGTGTCATAAAAGCGGAATGTAGACGTGAGAAATTGAACAGCCTAGTGTGATGCACATAAATTGAGCTTCATGAATCTGAAATCAATTTTAAATATTTCTTTTTTTAAACACTCACAGCAATTAACGAAATGGTTTAAAGTTGAAAGAAACAAATTTGAATTCTTTTCACTTAAATACCGATAATTTTTAATCTTTTCAATCAAATATTCAATTTCGACGAATTTACCTTTTTCCTTGAATAAAGTATCGGAGATCTTGAATTTTGCGGATGTTACGTGACAAGGAAAATTCAAGCAATTTCCACGTATATACTGCACATATATGGTAAAAATGAAAATTGCCTATTCGACGTTTTCAAGCTGAATGTATTAAAAATTTTAAGTCACTGTGATTTGCAACACTTGTAATTCTGAATTTAATCAATTTGACTAAATTAATTGAGAATTGCAATAAATATCAACTATTCTGAATTTACACAGATCAAATATTGACAGAGAACCAAGAATTCTAAGGAAAAAAAAATTGAATAAATATCGATAGATTTTAAGTATAAGTCAGGAGGCGATGAATTAAAATTTATCACATATTCTCGAAGTTAAAGTATCGCAGATACTGTCAAATGATATTCAAAGAATCCCGTAATAGTGAATAAAACAATTTCATTTCTGTTAGATGTATGTATATATAAATAAATTTTTTTGGACATTTGAGTACAATAAAAGTTTTATTTAAAAAGAATGAAAACAGATCAGTCATCGAAATAATTTCCATTATTATCGATGATCTTTTACCATTTTTCTGGTAACTTGCGAATATTTTCGCGAATATTTCGATATAAATGGCTGTATTGATTACATAACTCCAGTTTGAAAGAATTCATTTCTGCACCTAACACAATATCCGCATAAAATTAACAAACTCCATATACTGATAATTCTGATCAGACATCATTGTAATATAAGGGATCATCCAAATGCGATGCTTAGATATCAGCACTTTTTATAATGTTTACACGTTGTCTTTTCACATGACACAAGCCGTTTGTCAAATCAGTCTTTAATTCAAAGAATAGTGAAAAAATTCGAAGAAAGTGGTTGTGTTATTCATAAATCAAAACGTGGAAGGCCAAAAACTATACGCACAAATAAAAACATTGCTGCTGTAAGTGAAAGCGTTGAAAATAAACCGTCGGCATCAACTTCATGTCATTCGCAATTTTTTATTTTATTTTGCATAAAGATTTGCATTTACACGTGTACAAATTTCAATTATTCCAGAAATTAAAAGAAAGAGACTGTTCGCAATATCGTAATTTCGCTAGTTACATCATTGAACAACCAATAAAACTTTGTTTATTGATGAAGCTTATTTCACAAGAGATGGATTCGTTAATAAGCTAAATTGTCATATCTGGAGTGATGCAAATCTTCGTGTTATTCGTAAAAAATCTCTACTTTCACGAAAACTCACTGTTCGGTGTGCATTTTAGGCAAATTGAATTATTCGACCATTTTTCTTCGAAGATGATGTTGGAAATGCAGTTACTGTGAATGTTGAGCGATGCTAATCAATGTTGAGTGACTTTTTATAATCAGAATTGAATTATATCGATGTGTCTGATATATATTTCCAGCAAGATGATGTTACACATCATATAACTCGAGAAAACACTCAGTTTTTGGGATTGAAATTTCGTCAACGTGTAATATTATGAAACGCAGAATTCAATTGATTTCCAAGATCATGCGATTTGAAACCATTAGATTTTTTTTTTTAAAGTCGAGCCTGTGCTAACAAGTCAAAAACAATTAATGACCTAAAAAAAAACCGTTCTAGTTGCAGTTCGTGAGTATGTAACTCCAGCTGTGCCGAAAAATCATTGAAAATTTTGATAATTGAGTGAATGTCTGGATTGTAATGAATCATTTTTTAAACAAAAAAAAAAACTTGAAAAATTCCAAATAGTTTGTTTTACTAATAAAAAACAAAAAAAAAAAAACAAAAAAAAATGTAACCAAGTAAGTTGAATAACACTATACAGTACAACTCCATTTTGTCTTACGGTTCGTTTTAACGTTTACTTATAACGCTAACTATTAGAAACTTGTAGTTTACTATGCAGAAATTTATAGGGTATCTTTGATGGAATATTAATGCAAGATGATAATTATTTAACGTCACAAGTACAAATCATATTATTTTCCACGCTTATTTTCAAGACTTAAGTACTACTTGAAATTCTTCTACCGCGAGACGTAATGAACGATTGCCTGTGTTCGCAGTTTTTTTCATTTCTTTGCTTCGATAAACGAGGCATGGAAATCGTTTAAAAACGAATAACCTAATTGCGCTTTATCGACGCTAATAAATCGATACAATGGCGCATTTCCTCCCGAAGATACAGAAATAACGTAGAATTGGAGGGGAAGAGAGTGAAGCAGTGAGAAAAACGGGTGAAAAGATGGCAGTGTTCGGTGTCTTACGAGAAGAGAGAAAGAGAGAGAGAGAGAGAGGGAGAGAGAGAGAGAAAAGAGCTAAGCAGGCAAATAAGAAGTCCACGGTAGTTATCGAGAAATACTAAGGGGGCATGAAAACGATGAAACGCGACGAAAGTAGAAAATTGCAGAGAATAAAAATAACGACGAACCGGCAGGAGTAAATCCTGGTATCAGCGTTTGATAAATCGAGATTGTCATGGTGTGCTTTCATAAACGATGAATTAGTTGTATCCATCAAATCAGCGTCGAGGCTTATAATTAAAAAAAAAAAGAATGTCCGAGTTACTTAAAAGCGTGTCTCGTTAAAGAATGGAAAGATGCAACATTTTCATGTATTCTAAAGGAATTTCTTCCCCTCTTTCACTTAAAAATAACGTATAATTCGTTCAAATACCTTGAACTATAATTGTTTAATTACACTTATTGAATTTTTTATTAAAATGTAATTATCTCTGTTATTTAAATATCTCATACCCTCAAAATCTTCATTTCTGCATGTCAGAAGATTGACCATTTAGTACAATTAACACACGATCGATTGATCGGGGAAATCTCCCCATTTTACGATAAAGAATGGTTACGCTTGATGTATTTGCGAATTTTACGGTGTATCATAGCATAAATTGGTCTATTTTAAACGTTAGCACACTTAGAAAAAATATTACGCTGTTTAATGTATTTTTACTTTATTTCACATTTTACCCAATACATGAAGTTACTTGCTTAGCATTTTATTTACGGGGCCTGTAAATTTGACGGATTTGAGATTTCGCAAGCAAAATTATAGAAATTATTGCTATCACTTTTCAGCAATTTTTCCTGACTTTTATTAATGGAACGATAAGTAACTTTTTTCTTAAAAGAAAAAAGTAACCCTTTCGCTACAACACGTTTGTGACGAAATATGATCGCTGTGGGTGGAGAGCGTTACTGATTAGTCGCCACTGACATATCTTAGGACACATGTACGAGTGCGTTTTCTGCTTCCTAAACTTTACAATAAAAATTATTAATAATAATATTTTATATTCAAAGTGTGAAATAAAAGTATAACATAGTACATCATGTGGTATGGGCATATGTATGCTCTTCGTACGTGAGTGTCCACCTTTAAAGGGTGTATACAGGGTGATTCTCGCAACTGGTACGAGCTATAATTTTTTTGTAAATGATGATAGAGAAAAATGGTACAGGACAATATCGAATGGCCTACTAAGTACTATGTTCCTATCACACCACGTTTGTTGCACATTCATCGATGCATCTTTTTTACTTTTTTTTAACATTATTCCATTATTTTCACTATTCTACGTGTAAAAGTATTAGGGTAAGATTATTTTAAAGACAGTACTTTATGAGATATTCGACATTTTAGGTTATAAATGTATTTTATTACAATAAGTGCTCAAATGTTTCACCATTACATTCCAAACATTTTCTGATACGTTTCCTTATGTTCTTCATAACATCTTCAGAATTATTTGCTATGAAGAATTTACGCTAACACAGAAAAATAGTGTAAATTGACGAATTTTCAATTTTCAGCATTAAATTTCTAACGGCCGTTCGCGAAAAATGTCGCGCAATCGAGAATGTGTTAATACGAAAGTTAGTGATAGATTACCCAATCTGGAAATTGAGCAAAGTATACAGGAGTAAATGTTAGACCAGATGAATCGTATCACCGAGGCAAACAAAGCCGGAAGCTAGTTACCTGTTTGGAATTTTTGTTCTCAAGTTGTCGTTTAGATATATTAAACCTGATTATCACTTAGAAAAGTAAACAACGAAGATTTCATAGGATAATTGTGAAACTTACTTTGCAACTTTCTTTCGAAGATAATTGAAATGCTAAATATTTTAATACTGTTGAATATTTAATATTGTTTCGTGTATTTGAATAGCGTTGTTTGCAATTTCCTTATAAAAGAACATTATTCCTTTCATTATTAAAATTTAATTATATTAACTACTATCTAAGGAATGACTACAAAGAAATTAGCAATTCCATGTGCATTCAATATCAGTGATTTAATCTATTAGGTCCAAATAGAGAAATAAAGCAATATTTATCTATTATTTATAAAAGTGTATAAGAAAAAATATAATTGCTAACGAAACAATTTTTAGATGCCTAGTTTTTGTGTGAAGAAATGTGTTAATGCACCTTTCGGTCTTCAAGAAAGCTATATTAAATTACCAAGAAATATTAAAAAAAAAAGCATTTTAATACTGGATACTGCATAGAAGTCCATTGCACGAAAGTGATGCATAAAAATGTTTCCATGATTTAAAGAAAAAATAGGCTTATCTTAATGTTATAAATACTTCAACTTCTTCGAAATTTGAAACATTGCAGGGTTTATGTGAAAGAAAAAATAGCGACAAGAAAAACATTAAGCAGTTTTTTGAAAGTTTCATTTATAATTGCAACATGAGAAAACAGAAATTATTAACGAAACTTTGCTGAAAAAAATTTAGCGCAACGTTGGGATTTAACGGGTTAAATGATAGTAGATAAATGATTATAATACTCACCAATAATGTAAATAAAAAATGAAGATGAACATAATTATTATGTAACATAGCATTCCAATTGATACATGAAATTTACAAAAGCGTTCAGTTTTCCTTGATTTACAAAATCCGTGAAAGTTAGTTAAGTCTCGGTATAGTAAGAGTGTAACTTGATTAATCTCATTAAAGTTGAGACTTCATTAAAGAATGACATAGTGTGTTTATTTACAAAATTATATTAATCTCTGTCTTTTCAATTCTGTTGAAATCGATCATTGTCGAATATGGAAGATTCTGTTGGTAAATATTATTGTTTATTTACAATACTTATATACAATGACTGACATAATAAAGTGACCATTCTATATCGTATACAGAATATCTCACAACTAATGTTCTTAATGAAAAAGGATTCTATTATTAGATTTTTTGTTTAAGGTTTACTGTCACACCAAAGGTTTGTTACAAAAATTGAACAAGTATTTGCAATAACAAGGACTTATAATTTTATTTCAACAAAACAAGCATTTTTATATATGACAAAAAAAGGTGACCACTTTGTAGATCTTAATTTATACTTGAAAGAAAATTAAATTTAATACTTACAATTAGTATGGCCTCTTTTGACCTTAATAACTGCCGCCAACCGTCTCGACATGCTTTCGACCAGATTATGTAGATGATTGTACTTTCCCAAGATCTCTGTAGTGCATGGAAGTAATTATTTTTGTCGGTGATCCTAGTTTTGTTCACATTTTCGATAGGGTTCAAGTCTGGGGACCGCGGAGGCCAATCAAGCAGTTTTATGTGATTGGAAGTAAAAACAACTTTTTTGTTTTTTTTGGTGGTATGCTTGGGATTGTTATTTTGTAAAATAAAGTTATTCTCCCAGCCTAATTGTGTCAACGAAACTTCCAAATTCTCACGTAAAATATCGATATAAATGTCAGCAGTCATGATTCCATCGATTTTTATTAATTGACCCACACCTTCCCAAGAAAAACAGTCCCAGACCATGATATTACCTCCGCCGTGTTTTACTGTTTTCTGAAGGTGACGATTTTCAAACTCTTCGCCAGTTTACTGCCACACACGAAGTCGTTGTTTAAGTCCAAGAAGCTCGAACTTACTCTTGTCCGTCCACAGAACTCGTTTTCAGAACTCCACGGGTTGGTTTGCATACTTATTTGAAAATTCGAGTCGCTTTTTCTTATTTCTGTTATTAATTAAGGGGTGCTTACGTGCGAAGCGACTCTGTAAATCTGCTTCTCGCAGTCTCCTACGCACTGTACGATCAGAAATGGACAAAATGAGTGATTTACAAAGATTGCTGACAGTTGTCCTCGGATCTTTCTTCACTATTCGTATGATTGCATCATCACGCTAATTTGTGCTTCGCGTTCTACCTCTTCCAAACCAATCAGCCACTCGTCCAGTGTTCCAAAATTTCTTATAAAGTTTCTGGACAGCGCTTTTGCTGACTTCATATTTCTGAGCGATCTTCCGCTGCAAAACACCATGTTTACAATTTTTGATAATCAGGTTTCGAACCTGATACGAAATTTGTCGACCAGTCATATTCACTACGCTTTGTTCGACATGTAAACAATAAACTGTCAGTCACAGGTCGTGGTGTTGTTTACACTTTACGCGCGCTACATCACGTTTACACATCGCGATTAAGTGAAGGCGCTACAAATTCTAAGGCGGTCACTTTTTTTTGTCATATATGGAAATATCTGTTTTGTTAAAATAATGTTATGAGTTCTTGTTATTGCAAATACTCTCTTAATTTTTGTAACGAAACTTTGGTGTGGCAGTGAATCTTTCAAAAAAGCGCAATAATAGGATCCTTTGTCATTAAAAACATTACTTTTAAGATATTCTGTATACGATATATAATGGTTACTTTATTATACCGGTCACTGTGTACAATATTTACAATTATTTATTGAAATCGTTTAAAAATGAAGGGAAAGGAAATGTTGACGTTACCTTATTTGATATGCAATTGGCATATAAAATCCGCGAAAGACTTAACATTTCTGTGTAATAAAAGTTCGATCAGGCATTTTATTGCCAGTAACTTTCATTCAAAGCGGCATCGGTCCTTTTCTCCTTCTCATCTGCACTTTCTGGTACGCGAACACCATTTGTCATTTTACGTAACTTCGCATGTTCTTAATGCCGATACTTGCGAGTATACCAATAAATTACCACAATGATTACCATTTAAAAAGTAAAGGGAAAATAAAAAAAAGAATAGGAAAGGAAGGAAGGAAGAAGAATATAAAATGACTTTAGTACCTGAATAAATTACCTAACTCTTATTAAAAGCGAAATTTCAAGAAAAATCGCAAAAGTCTTACTGAAATACGTTTCTGTAATAAAACTGAAATTGGAAACGTAATAAAAATTTATATCATCTAAGCTTACATTATATTTAACTCTATCGATATTTAATACTTATATCTTACTATATTTTCTTAGTAGAACATTTTTCACAAATAGAGGCACATGTGATCAAACACTTTTTAAAAAGTATACTTACTTTTATCTCTTTGTCGTCTATATCGTGAATTATCCAACAAATATTAACCAAAGAAGCGGTTAAACTGTTGCTAACTAAGAAATCTCTTAAAATTTCCTCAACTAATCTTCAGAAAATATAAGGAAAAACTTCGATATTCTTGGAACAGTGAATGGAAAAACTGTGCTGTACAATATGCAGTAGAAATTAACGAAGGGTTCCTTAACCCTTATCACTCCAACCGGCAGTAATACTGCCAAGCTTTAGCTAACGTTCTACTCCAGTGTCACTGCCAGAATTTCGCAATGTTATGATTATTGCCTTTAGTTCACTGTAAGCCGGTGTATACTACACATCGTACCTGTGAAAATATCTCCTGTCACTTTCAAGTAAAATATTGAATTTAATTTTATTATTTCTAACGATTTTTCGTGAAATATAAATTTAAAGAAAAACCGTGAAAAAATGAACGAAGAAATATACAGTAGTGATGATGAATTTTATATTGAAGAATTACAAAGTGATACTAGTGATTCTGATAGTAGCATTATTGAAGTTTATACAAGGAAACGAAAAACGGTATCACTAAATTATTCAGATGAAGACAGTGATGAGGATAGTTATTCAATGAACTGGGAAGAGAAATACCGTGGAGGATTCCATTTTGCATTGGCAACAGGAGTGTTGGATCACATCTACTATAGATAAGCAACAAAGACTAAATAGAAAACTCCATATAATTCGAGTTCTTCCTAATAAAAAAACCAAGGATTGTCTAGTTTGTTCTAATTCTAATAAAAGGCGTAGAACAATATATAATATTATTGTGACACTTGCGACCGTAAACCAGGGCTACATATTGGCGATTCTTTCCTTCGTTATCACACAAAAGAGGAATATAAACAATGAATTACATTTATAAATGAATAAGAATTACACAAATCGTTTTTATTTTTGTATTTTGAAATTAACATCTTTATTTCTTTTTAAAACTAACATTTGTGGAAAAAATTATGTAAAAATAACAGTAAAATATGAATAAACATCTTTTTTGTACTCCTTTGTTGTGTTCACTCAACACTTATAAATATTATTACTAATAAAAACTATCTCATAAAACGTATGCAACGTCTTTTTTAATCACTTCGAAATGAACAAAATTTGTCTGGAGTTGGCTACAAATCACTCTGTAAAATTCTTGCAGTGATAAGGGTTAACACATTGCTTGATATAAAAAGAAAAATATGTATAATATATGTTTTCAGATCTACTGTGTACCAAAGTTTCATTTACTTTTACATTTTACATTTTAGCACCCATAAGGCCTGCAAGTAGCTTGACATCACAAAACAATAATTATCTAATGTTCCATATCACTTAACACAAATCACAATTTTTCAAACATGTTTGATAAAATGTTGAAATAAAGTAAAACTATGCTAAATAACATAGCATCTTTTTAAAGTGTGCTAACATTCGAAACAGATAAATTTATGCAATGGTACATTAGAAAATTTACAAATATATCAAGCATTTTCATTTTGTTTTTTTTTTGTAATATAAGGAGATCTCCCCGAAAAAAGGTTGGCAAAGTATTAACATAAACAAGAGTAGAGCTGCTGCAAATTTCGACTGGAAGCAAGAAATAATTTAAATAGAAGCTCACACATTCATATCTTCTCTCTAAAACCAACCCATAAGTCATGGGACATCTAACTGTTTTACAATAAATCAAGTTTAGATGAAAGATTTAGTTACTTATTTCGATATGAAACGTTCTATTGATAACAATTATATTGAAGGAATATATTTTTATTGATATGGTTGGTATTTTATTATAATTAATACAAAAAAGCTGATATTATTTGTAATGAGGTTCAACATCAACTTTTAGCACGGAAAACTGTTGCCAGATCGTGTTGTGCCCATTGTAAAACATGGCGGACAGTCTATTATAATTTGTAAGTGTTTTGGAGGCAATACCGCGGGAGATTTAACAAAAATCGACGGAATAATGAGGAAGGAATATTATTTAAATATCTTAAAATCAACCTGTTGAGAAAGAGAATTATTGGCAATAATGTTTAGTTTATACTCGACAATGATTCCAAGCACGCTGCTGAAATATGTAAAAATTATTTAGAACAGTTGAAGCAAAATGGAAAGCTAAAATTAATGCAACAGCCATCCCAAATCACTATTTAAATCCCATTGAGAAATTATGAGATAAACTAGATAAAAGGATTCAAAAATACTGTCCAACGTACCAAAAAATCTGTAGACACGTTTGCAGCGATCCTGGAGAAAAATTCAGGAAGAAACATTGAAAACATTCATTGTAGGACTGTCAATATTACTTCAAAGCGTCATCGCGAAACGAGAAGCATACATTAATGAGAAAATTTAAAACTTTATACGTACGATTTTTAATATATTTTAACATTAAAAAATTATATTCGGAGCGAGTAATTTGTAAATAATCATTTGATTTAGTAATACGGGAGTTTAACAGTGTTAATTTAAATATAAAGCTCACATCAATGTGTCCCATGACTTATTCACAGGTATGCATGTAATTGTCAAATAACTGTTATTCTATTAACCCATTAAGTCCCAAGTAGAGAAATAAACAAATTTTTACACATATAATTATTTATTACTTCTAAAAGTGTATAAGAAAAGATACAATTGCTATCGAAAACTTCATTGGATCGCTAGTTTTTTGAGTAATGAAATGTCGCATTTATACAACGTTGGGCCTCCAAGGAATTTCTATGGAATTGTCAAGAAATATAATGCATTATAATACTAAACACTACATAGAAGCCTACTACATGAAAATGATACATAAAAATGTCTCTGTGATTTAAAAAAAAAAGAAAAAACAGATTTGTTTTAGTGTTATAAGTGCTTCAATTTCTTCGAAATTTGAAACATTGCAGGATCCAGGTGGAAGAGGAAATAGTGACAATAAAAATATTAAGTAATTTTTTGAAACTTTTATTTATAATTGCAACATAAGAAAACAGAAATTACTGATGAAAATTTGCTAAAAAACAATTTCAAGTGAAATGTTGCGTTGGCGCAATATTGGGACTGAATGGGTTAATCTGTCCTGTGTATATACGGAGGCTTGCTCGAAATTCCAAAGTGAAGAAACTTTGAATGAAAATCTCAGCGACCATCGGTAAATATTAAAAGTATACGTATTCTCCCTTCCTAAGGGATTATGATGCTCCTACAATAAAATAAACTTCCCAGTAATATATTTACTCAGAATCATCACATAATAATCACATACTCATACTAACAGTTGACGCGACGTTAAAACTTCAATTAAAAAGAAAATGAACAAGCAGATAGAAAAGTATCGATCGCCATTGAACGTCAGCCAATCTAACAACCTTAATTCCATGTGTATGCATTCCTTCCCGTTCATGCTAACTACTATTTAACACGCAAAAAGGTGGGGCAGAAAAGAAGAAGAAGAAGAAAGAAAGGAAAGGAAAATGTTTTATGAACGATCAGTTGTGGCCGATGATTCGTCGAAATACTCTCAGGAGTCGGTGTTTCGCATGAGAATTAAGGTCATCCCAGGGGGACTCGGCCGTTAATTTCCTTCTCTGCAGAGCGTCGGAGCGTCGTGGCGCCTAGCTAGCGTCCTCACACAAGCTTACGCACCCATGCACACGTGCACATGTGTGACCCGGTTGCGCGTACTGCACTATCCGACTTCGTGTACTTTGCGTTTGCGTTCCGTAAAAGGGGATGGAGAATGGTTTATTGATCGGTCGAGGAGGAAACGATTCTGCGTCCCGCGTCTTGTGATCGCGAAAACCATCAGCTACCATCTGTCCGTATCGAGGAAACGCGTCTTTTCTCTGTGGCATTTTTCATGTTCTGCACGTCACGCGATATGAAGTCTTCAACTTCTCGTCGGGAGGGGGAAAAAAGTTGAACTTTGGACTTTGGAAAATAGCAAAGTCAACGAAGTGGAAAAAGAATATTAATAAAAAATCTTGTTGGAGATTTTTGAACTTTAAGTACATTGCCTCTCTTGTTCATTCTTTGTTGAAGGGTAGAGAAAAGAATCAGAGGAAAATATTCGAATTAAAGGACTGGTGTAACAAAAAAAAAAGGAATGTGTGTAATTTTTCGAACTGTACTATTACGATTAAACTAAATGTCGTTTGAATCGAATTTACACGGACGAGTTACTGAATTTCCTCGAGGGAGAGGAAGTGTGACGTTTTAAGGGAATTGAATCTCGGTTGGTTCTGAATTAGAATTGGTTAGGGGGAGTTCGAATACGGCGATTCGAAGTTGAGGAGAAGTTACTTGTTGCAGCCCCTGTTGCAACTGGTCTTGCACGGATGTTTCTTCGGCTGAATGTTTCGTTAAGGGATGTTTCTGCTTATTTGATCTGTTATCAGACTGTGTCTGAGGAATCCAAGTTTTATTTATAATGAGATAGCAGATCTTTATGCAAATGCATATTTTTACAGGAAATAGATAAAGAAATGAAAGTTAGACAGAAATGTGTTTAGTCATTATGAAATTCTAAAAATGTACCTTAATTTGTAAAGAGCATATGTTTTGCATAATGTATTGCATTTTTTTTTCTTGTTTATTTCACATATATTAATACTATACAACAAACTGTAAATCTGGACATTGTGTCGCTAATAACCCATGCAAGTAGTTAATGTTACGTTAAAAAAAAAATTTGACTGTAATTTTCCAGTATCTACCTTGCTAAAAAATGTTGAATCTGTCAAATTAGTTATCGATATTTACAAAAACTTAGAACTTCCGTTCGATGCTTACAGTGAAAAAGTAAAATGAAATGTAAATACGCGCACCAAAAAAATTCAAGTTTTGATGAATTTTGTATAATTAACAATGTATTAAAAGTGCAATTATTGGCGAACCAAACAAAATTGAGTCACGCTATTAGAAAAAATGTAGAAATGTACCTGCCACATCTTGAGGCGTTGAACAAACAATTTTTTCAGATAAAAGACAATAACTTACAACTGAAAGCATAGAAATTTTACAACTACGTATTTTAATGCAAATTATAATAAACAATAAATAACAATCATAAAATAATTAATGTATCTTAAATATATTTTGCTTCTACTTTGCATATGTTTTAAACATATTTTGAATATAGTTCGCATATATCTTACATATATTTTGCATATTTTTATATGTCATAGCTACATAAACATCCGCTGTGTATTTATAATAATTCGATACAGTTTTGAAAGTTTGTTAGCATAGTTTTTTGTTATTTCTGTTCGGTATTATCTTAAATATACACCATTTTTTGTATACTCGATAAAACTTGGGATTTATATTAGATACCGGAAAAATCTTTCTTGAAACATTTACAATCAACAATTAGCCCTTTATGCTCCGAGTATTTTTTATTTTATTATCGATTTATCAACTCCAGTACACTTTTGCAACGAAACTTTTGAAAATGAAAAGTTTCGCTTTGAAAGGAAGAAATTATAAACGTCTATAAATTTATTTATTTTGATTTGTTTTATTAATTTACTTTATTTCAATATGAATAAAATTTGAATGGAATTTTGAGCGACACGAGCGAAATGCAAAGGCTTAAATCTTTCTTGAAACATAATTTTACTTAACAAAGCAACTACCTCTTGTTTCTATAAGTTGATATATTCCAGTAGTATAAAAGTCTTGAGTTTTACTGGCAGAAACTAAATTAACTGGTCTATTGCTTTTGGTATCGTTTTTAAAGTGCTTATTTGCAAAAATGTTTGACATTAACGAAAATAAGTGATAAGTCACAAGTTTGGACTATAAGGAAGATATAGTAAAACTATCCATTCGACATCCTTTATTTTTCGACAAGTCAGAGAAGCAACATATGAAAAATATAAAAATAAATATACCTTTCATGTTAACTAACACTAGTTGAATATTTACGAATTTAGAATGGGCTTCAGTGACCGATTAAATAAATAAAATCATCCACTGATACCATCCTTGTATATCAGATATTTACGGTACTGTAATTAGAACTGCAAAAAGTTGATTTAACTTTATAACTGACAGAAAAAACCACACGAACTTTTTTCGCTACCTAATATTACATTACGAAGCTTGTAAATTTTTTCAAAATACAAAATATAGAATAATCAGTGAATTTTTGATACTTATAAGGGAGGTTAGACAGCCTAAAAATTTACAAAAATTTGAAACTTTGAAAAAATGTAGTTTAAGTGACACATTGAATCTTTCTTTCAAAATTTACCCCTGCCATTTCTAATTTTTCGAAAATTTTTTACCATCGTTGATGGTAAAGAAAACTGCACAAGTTTGTATTGGGTCAGTACAAAAGTTCACACCCGTTTCCAATAGATGACACTAAATTATTTATTTGCAAGTGACACTTGCTGTTATATGTGCAAATTTCATAGCAGATAAGGAGTGCGATATTCAATTATCACATCAGCAGATGTTTGTGTTTCGACAGTTCTTAAGTTATAAAATAAAGTCTTGAAAATGAGCAAAAAAATAGAAAAAATTCATTCACGACATGTCATCAGCTTTTCGTGTGGAAAAAATGGTTTGCAACATCTAGACATAGCGATTTTCAATTAAACAGCAAACCACACCCTGATCGAGTTTTTTTTATAAACGATGACGTTGTGCTTAATTTATTGCAAAATAATTCGCGAATTTGAACTGAAGAAGTTACAGAGACATTTATTGTTGACACATCGACCAGAAAATTAATAAAACAATAAAGTTTATATAATTGACTAATAAACAAATTTTACATGTCAAATTTGCTTGTATTTTAATGTGAAATCGAGCACGAACTTTTGCACTGACCTAATATTTAACTTTTTTTTTTTTTTCATATTTCGTAACGTTTCATAAATAAGAAAATTTACAGTATAAATTAACTAAGAACATTTCATTGCCGAAATAAGGAACAATCTATTCGTTAACGTCATTTTTACGAAGCTTTAAGCATTTTTTTTTTTAATTTTCGGGTCGCCAAACTTCCTCTATCAGTAACTGTGAATTTAATTATAAAATGACGTATGATCACAAACTTCTGAATGTTCGAAAGGAACGAATATGAAGGTTTTTGCGAGAGAAAAGAGAGAGTTATTCCCTATTGTGAAGTCATTTTAAGGAGAAACGGCACATCTTGCTGCTGTTAAGCGTCCTTTTTCATCTCAAGGCTTTTAATTCAACCGAGGCATATAACTGCTTAGAAAACTATGCAATTTCTCCGTGTTAAATGTCGAGATTCTTAAACGATAATTGGGACGACGTGGATACTGTAATTTTTCAACATCCACGGAGGAAGAAGCGTGCTCGAGACAGCGAGTCTAAAACGAAGCACAGTTTCGAGACAATTTATGCACAGCGCTGATCTACATATTTTAATAATCGCCAACTATTGAATATTTTATTATCAAAGAGAAACAAAGTAACATAAAACGGCAGTTGTAATGTTAGATCGTATAATTATACACAACGGAATATTTTTAAATATGTTTTTCACTGGAAGAAGTGGAAAATTGATATAATATAGATCGACGCGAAAGTAAATTCCCTTTGATGTGAGTTTTTAATGGAACGAAACGAAAGAGTAGCTGTATAACGATACTTAACTTTTTAATTGGTTTACTACTTTAAATCACGATGCCTTCGATTCAATTATTACGGGATTTTTGTGAAGCAAAAACTCGAGGAGGAAAAAAAAGAAATGGACATAAATTGAAAGTATAATGATTGGCTAAACGAATAATTACTTTATTCATTTTCTGTTTCTTTTTTTTATTGTTTTTCATATTTTTACCGTTAAGTTTTGGTGGATTTATAAAATGTTAAGGAGACGAATAAACTAGTTTACCACTTTTTAAATATAGTTTCAGATAAGTATTTTCTAATTGTCGTAGTGGAACACAGGTCTCGATGAATCGTTTCTATAATACATACATTATAATTCTTAAAAGAAGAATATTATAATATCTATAGATACTTTGCTTCTACTTTAATGATTAATTAAAATATTGGAAGATCGATAATGTTATCAAGCAGTCTATGTAAAGTGTTTAAATATAACGTCGTGTGCGTACACTAGTACGATGTAATATAATTTTAAGGAAACATATTTGTATATTCTTCGTGTACACATGATAGATAGTAATATCACGTTGCTTTTCATGTCACACCTACCCCTCGATTTATATGGAAAATCGGTTCTTCAGAATAATAATCGAAATCATAGCTTTTTGTATGAAAACTCGTTTAACTCGGGGAAAAAGAACCAAAATGTGCATAATTTAATCTGTTATTTAATTAAATTCATTTATTTCAACATAGAATAAAAATAAAATAAGTTCAATATTAAATCAGGTTTTTCCTGTGTTTGTAATGATAAAGCTTTTTCTTTTAAGGATTACTTACATGGCTTTTCTATTACTGTTTTTCCGCGATCGAGTTTCAAAGGTAGAATTCCCTTTTTTAGGTTTTATACCAGTGTTAACAAACGAACAGTACTAAAAAATGACTGTACTAATACATGCGCAGCATACATATTTTTTTAAACAGTTTTTCTTTTCGAAAATCCATTATTTTGAAAACCATGTGAAAGCGAAGTCGTCTAAAAAAAATACCGGATAAATCGGGGGATAGGTGTACGTTCCTTAAAATACAAAGCATCACACAATATTTAACGATAAATTATTTAACTAGAAATTGTATTCAGCTGTTCTAATTAATCGGCAAATTCTATAATAATATTTACAGTTTCGCTTTTATATTTAACTAAAAAGGGTTCAAAGTACTGTATAAAGCATAAAAATCGAAATAATTAAACGTTCAGTAGTATATCTGAAAGTTATGGCTTGAATGTAATTACGGTGGAGATGTCGTTTGTAAGCAAGCTTTTGATCTCGTGTTTCACTGAAAGACTAGAGAACGCCACATTGAACATCAGCGGTATAAATTATTTTAAACGAGAATGTTACATAAGCATACTGGAGCTTTTACTTCGAATTTAATTATTAATCGGGAATACCATTTGTTAGTATTATAATTAAAATAATTTCTCTCCTCTTTCATTAGAAACATGTTAAATGTGATATTTACAGAATTTTTCCGATACCTCACTTATAACGGACATTATACTTTTTTTAATTTCGTTGTTGGTAAAAGTAAATAACGTCATTGTACCTTAACGATAAATGTTAAATAATATATTTGAAATGTGGTTTAACCCTTGGACACCTGAGGAGCGAGGGGATTCCGCAACCCTTTTAGTACCGAACAATGATGCATCGTTCTCTTTATATCATTGCGGGAATTTACAAATGAATATGAATAGTAATAAAATAATTCCAGTACTATTTTTGACAAATAATGTTTTTGAAAAATGTTTTTTCATGTACCAGTTTTTAAATTGTATTTAAATATAACTGTAAAATAGTGTTTTAAAACGTTTTCAACAAATATCGACATACTTACTATTATAATTATAATCATTTGTTCATGTTTACTTCATGTTTTAAGATTTTCTCTTTTTAATTTTGTAACTATCATTTAAAGCTGAATTTTTTTTCTCAAACCTTGTCAAACTACATCAATTTAACTTGACACTAAAAGGGCTAAATCTACAACTCAAGAAATGTGAAATTAGAACTGTTTCCTTGGTGCAAAAAATATTTAAAGCATTATTTATTAATATCATCTTTGAGTTTGATATTGTTGCGTCTTTCTACGCCGTTATTTCTTTTCGAAATATCACGGGGTTGTAAGGCTTGTGTTACTCGCTCGTGCCGCTTTCGGAGACGCTGGTTATCGAATAATTAAATCCTTTAATCTCGATCGGTGTGATGTTACTATGTTATATTACTATTCGTTCTTTTTCTGTCTGACTTTTTCTGATCTCTGCTCTTGGACTGTGTCGTCACTTAAATTACTTCGCAGAGGGTATGTTCGTGGAGGTGAGACACACGGATCAACGAATTAACGAAGTTAACGAGTTGGCGAAGAGAGGTGGTTGAGCTACGTCATTGGTCGCGAAAATTCGGGAAAGAGGTAACCGCCTTCTCCCCGATGGTCACTCGCAGGTACAGAAAGTACCCTCAAGTGAACGCAGAATTTCCGTGTGCCTTGAGTAATGACTGTAACAGGCAACAAACTTAAGAAGGGCTTCGATTCTAACAAACATAGTACAAATAAGAAATAGAAAAAAAGGAGACAAGCGCGTCTCTAGACGGACAATAGCTGCGACCATATCTCGGTAAAGACAATGGAAACTGAAAGTGTTCGACGGCTTCGTGAGCTTATTGTTGCTACGTGATGATCAAAATGCTTAAAATCTACAATACTAGCCCGATCTGCGTGCCACATGATGGCTGCGATGAAGTCCCTTTTGAAGGGAGAGGGGTTGTGAAGCAACATGTTTTGACATCACCGTTGGTATATGTGGAAAAAAGTATGAGTTTGAAGAATCGTGAAGGCTTCAAGGCTTAGAAGTTAGGGTTTGATATAATCGACACTCAGGTCTCCCTTATAACACTAGTTTACAAATTGAAAAAAAAAATTCTGCATGCTGGATGCCGCTATATGTTTCTTATGTACTTTGGTCCGCTAAACTCGAAAATCGCATTAAAAATTTTTTTTATGGATACGTTTTCAGGATATGAATTTTTTAATTTTTGTTTGGATTTTCTCAGAGGTAGTTTGACTATTTGGACCATATCTCGAGTTAGAAGCGACCGATCTGATTGTAAAAGGTACTAAATTAGAGACAATTGAATTGCCAACAAATATTACTCGCATTATTTTCCAATCGCTTTAATAGTTTCATTGCAATGGACCACATTATGAAAAAAAGGTGTGTTTTTTTGGCCAAAAGGAAGATTGAAAACTCACTCGATCGCCGGGAAGAAGTAGAAATCGTAGAAATATGCCCAGTTTGTTATTTTTTACGTAGAGTTTGTACTTTCACGAAGAGAACAAGGTATTTGTGAAGAACCTTCATGGATAAATAACGAAGTAAATGACCAAATATGTGAAAGTAACGAAATTCAACTTTTTCTCAATATTTTTATATTTTCTCAATACTGTCATTCTACTTAATTCTATTTCATTTTCTGTTATATGTCTTCCATTCTTTTTATTTTTCCAACAGGCGTAAACACCTGTTTTACGTATTCCATACCTATTCTTGCATATTTCTGGAGTAAATCTTCAACAATCATCTCGTAGTTCGGGCTCTTACTGTTTCCAAGGAAATCCGAAACTATTAACTTAAACAAATTCCAGGCTGCAGCCTCAGCGGATGACAAGTATTTTTCCAACAGGCGTAAATATGTCTCTGAAGATTCATTTTTTGCAATCGCACCTGAATTTTTTCCCGGGGATCTCGGTAACGTAAGTGACGAGCATGGTGAGAGGTTCCACCAAGAAATGAAGACCATTGAGCGGCGCTACCAGGGATTTTGGGACGAGAGAATGATGGGAGATTATATTTGGTTCCTCATAAGAGAAACGGATTCCAAAAATAACAGAAGACAAAGCAGGAGCCAAAATTATTTCTAAATATCTCCTATCATATTGAAACATTTAATTATTTATTAAATAAGGAAAAAAATACAAATATTGAGAAAAAGTTGAATTTCGTTACTTTCACATATTTGGTCATTTACTTCGTTATTTATCCATGAAGCTTCTTCACAAATACCTTATTCTCTTTGTGAAAGTACAAACTCTACGTAAAAAATAACAAACTGGGCATATTTCTACGATTTCTACTTCTCTCCGGCGATAGAGTGAGTTTTCAATCTTCCTTTTGGCCAAAAAAACACACCTTTTTTTTCATAATGTGGTCCATTGCAATGAAACTATTAAAGCGTTTGGAAAATAATGTTAGTAATATTTGTTGGCAATTCAATTGTCTTTAATTTACTACCTTCTACGATCAGATCGGTCGCTTCTAACTCGAGATATGGTCCAAATAGTCAAACTACCTCCGAGAAAATCCAAACAAAAATTAAAAAATTCATATCTGGAAAACGTATCCATAGAAAAATTTTTTAATGCGATTTTCGAGTTTAGCGGACCAAAGTACATAAGAAACGTATAGCGGCATTCAGTGTGCAAAATGGCTGTAAATTAGTATAATCAGCGTTACAATTCGAAAGCTCAAAAGTACCATTCAGCATCGACAATAAATCGTTTCAGTTTGGATATTGAAATTTTACATCTGTTCGTAATATATCATGTACTACAAATCATTTTGTATCACTTTATCACAAAAAAATAAATACACGAGAATGATAAATTGTTTTAACGGAAATATTTTTAATTAAATTGATAAGAACTTTTTATTAACACACTCTGCTGTGTTAAATTGAAATATGAAATCACTTACTTAAAGCCTGTAAATTTTATTTAAAGAAATTACAGAAATTATAGATTAATCAAAATTATTCTTAGTGTATTCGCTAAGAATCCAAGAACTTATTTTCTTTTTGTTTTCATTAAATTAATAATTAAATAGTAAAATTTAAAACATAGTTACCAGTTGCTAGAAATTTCAGTTTTGCTAGTTTTACAATTTATTCCATTGAACCAGGGGAACTGCAAATCTTTAAAAGGTACCCACTCTACCAACTATTTTTAATCAATAGTATTTTACTCGACTGTCAGACACGCAACAATCGTCCTACGATACAAACTTCGTCTTCGACTCACACAGGCATACAACATAGTCTGCCATACGAAATGTCGTGAACCCAGAGAGAAAGAATTTGAATACTTGGATGAACTGATATTATTATTGTTAGAATACAGAGTACAAAGATCAGAGTTGGAGTGAAGTTGTTAAACACCAATATTTTTCTGATTAGAAATGCATACGCGAGGCTTGATGTAACTTCAATAGAAATTACTATTGGTGGTTTCTATAGCAAGGGTGTGGGTATTGGAGGTTTGATTGGTTATTGAAAGGGAGAAGGTGATAATTTCAGTGAGATTCAGTGAATCCTTCTTTTTCGAGAAGGATGTAATTTATAATGGAGGTTCAAAAAAGTTTTACAGGAAGAGGGCATTATAATGATAAATTTGGAAAATATACACTTTCGTTAACTGCGTTCCTGGGGGCACTCATTCAGGCCCATAACGGCCCTAATTGTCATAGAGACGTAACACAGTACGTTACGCTTGTAATGCCGTTGCAGAAACGATACAGCTAGCAAATTTTCAAAAAAATTTTGGATGCATAATAATGATAAATCCGGGAAATATATGATTTCGTTAACTGTGTCTTTGAAAACAATCATCCAGGCCCATATATGGCCCCAGCTAGCTAATCCTCATTTTTTTGGCTAAATCACATACTGACGTTCGAGAGTTTGAGAATTCGAAGGGAAATAATAGTAATATGTTCCAGAAACCTTAAAACAGAAAGTTTTTAAGTATCTAAGAGAAGTTTTACTTGTTATTTTGCACATAAGAAATACAGTCCGTTATACACAAATTTGAACGTCATCACTAAATAGAATCAATGAAGTCAGCGTCATTCAATCGTTGCGAAATTCGGCCGCCAACTCTGTGACGCATGAACAGCTACTAAATTTGTTCAAAAGTATCAAATCGGTCAAAAAACCGCATCGTTTGAACAGACTGTTATCGTTATCAAACACAAAGTATTTCAAAAACAAAAAAAAAAGAACAAGAAAAGAGGAAATATAAGAGCATTCGAGAATCGATCAGACAATTAAATGCCACGAAATCCGCATTCAGTTTGCGCGTGAAACTTCACGTTCAGTGATATCACATAGAAGAGATACGAATCGACTCGATTCGATCGAAAAGGGAATGGCTGGGCTATCGTTGTTTACGACGGACAACAAAGGCTCAAAGATAAAAATCTTATCTTCGAGTCTGGCCTCATGTAGGGTGAGTTTCCAGTCCTTTCCTATCGGAGCTCGACCTACATTTCGTGTACAGAGCTGGTAAATATAAACCTGGCCGGCTTGCTGGAGCACGCTTCCCCCCAGCGGCTCGCGATAAAGAAAGTTTTCAGCAAAACAATTGAGCAGAGAAGTAACGCCGCCGGAGAATGTACTTTACGACGGAGGGAAGACTCTTATACGCTGCCATTGCGTTTTCGTGCACACGCGGTTCGACAAAGCGCCATTGTCGAATTTCTGTTGCAATAAAACGGTGTCCGGTTTCGTTTAAGAAAAAGGAAATTAAACATTCTCACATGGAATATTTGGTAAATTTCGTTAAATTAAGCGTAGAATAATGGATGTGTTAATTAATAAAGTTAATTTTATATATTATAAAGTTTGTCGGTTGATTTTGGTAACGTTCTTACTTTTTATTACACAAAAATTATTAGAAGTATGCACTTTTGGATACACGAAAATGAAATATTTTTGATCAAGTAGATATCGACGACTCTTGTAAATTGTTTTAGTTGTATGAAAGAAATCAACGTATGATAAAACTGATTTATTTTTAGTTTATCGATTCTTCGTGTTCTATATTTCGAACTTACGAGTAAAGTATAGGATTGAAAAATTAAAAACGTGTTTCGGGTTAGGTAGATAAGTGTAGATAAGTGAGACTGTTAGGGAATGCTGTTGTTTAGATAATTCTATAAAAAGAGGAGAAAAAAGCATCTTCGAAAGCTCCTTAGAAAAGTCGAAATTTTTCACAAAATGCGCGATTTGTTGTAAATTGCTTCCTTTAATATATGGAATTCTGATTCTTTGGGAAAATTAAATCTATTATTATTACAATGTTTTCTTTGTCATTTCTGTCTGTTCAACAAAACATGATATAAGATTTCTCTGTATGAAGTAACATTTTTCTTTATATGGAGCGTTTATTTTGAAAGTGGTGTAAGTTCGTTTTTTCTTCTTTCGAGATATTTCTTCATTGATGCAAAAATATCAACGAAGTGTACTAAGTTTGTCAATATTTCTATGAATTTAAATATATGCAAATTCTATGTGAATTTAACTAAACCAACATAATCTATCTGGGTCGTAAATGGATTTACAACACTTTCATAATAAACGACCCATATAACAATCGACATAATTTTAATGCATACAAACAAAACGGAATCTGTCACTATATGAAAACATCGCCATTTCATATGCAATGACCTAATAATGTTCATTGGTATCATTGTTAATCGTTCTTTTAATTCATGGAAGTGAAACATTTAATTCATGTTGAAAATATTTTAATGGTAGTTTCTGTTGCAAATTAACGTAACATAAGGATGGCTATAATTTATATGTAAAGTTTTTTATTTCTCTTTTGGAATTAGATGTACTTTTAAAATAACTTCCACTGTCTCGGAAACATCCTACACAAGTATAAGAAATGAACCAATAAGTAAATGTTAACAATAGAAAAAGAAAGAAAGGGAACTACAGAAGGATTTTGTTAATAAAAATTGCAGGAAGAAAAGGGAAGTCACGAAGTTCCGTTTTGATCTCGAAGGGATAAATAATCCATCTTAAAAAGGAGCTTAGATCTTGAATTGAATTAACGTGATTAAACGAGTCAATGTTGAGATAAGGTATGAATATGCAATCTTCATCGTTGTTCCCCTAGCAACTGCGTCACCCTATTACGAAAAAAATAGAGAAGCAGGTTGAATAACTTAGAGTCCATTTCGTTATATCGTGTATAACTCATAAACACAAGGAAGAATTAAGGAGCGTATTTAGAAGAGGATACGAGTTACTGAAAAAATCATTAAATGTGTTTCTTTCTTCTTTCTTTTTCAATCCTCGTTCAATCTCGTTTCGGAGGTGGCATGTGAGATTGTAAACTTTTATTTTCAATCAAACGTATCATTGCTCCTTCAGAAATCACCGCGGTGGGTTTTCATTAGTTGAAAAGCATCGCAGCAAACTTTCTTAACCAGAAAAAGAACTATACTTTTTCTCTTTATATCTTCCACCAAAAGTTTTACACCTACCGAAACTGGAATTCTTCATAAAACTTCTACATTTAAGCATTACTGTACGTGATAATCAATAAATTATGTTTCTGGAGTGTTGGCTCCCACACCATTATGGAAGCTGATTATATAGCAAATAAAATGTCCTTATCTGCAAACATAATTTTCATATTAACACCTTCGCGACCGGTGGTTTTCGAGCGAAACACTGAGCTGAACGCTGCATATAATTTAAAAAAATCTATAACTGAATACCGCAACGATCTGTTATTCAGATGTGTGTGAATATGAAAAATATTGCACCTTGATATGATGCTTAAAATCATTTATTGTTTAATACTTTGCACTCCGAGTATTTTTTTTTTATATGATCGATTATCAACTTCTGCACACTTTTGCAAAGAAACTTCTGAAAACGAAAAGTTCTAGTTTGTAACGAAATAGTTATACATGCTTATGATTTTATATATTTTTATTTATTTCATCAATTTATCTTGTTTTTATAAAAACAAGACTTGTATGAAATAATGGTTTATGTTACAAATGTCGCCATAGCGGCGCCTGTCGAGTGCAAAGGGTTAAAATTCGAAAAATTTAAATATTACAAACGCAGTAACATTTTTGTCATTCCGATAATTGTAGTGTTATTGTTCATTCATATACATACACTGAGAATTGACGCATTCATTAGACAAATGACACATAAATAAAATATAAGCTTTATGGTTGAACAATAGCGTCGATAATAATTTAAAAAGATATGCAACAAAAGACAATAAAGTCCTACTTATTGTATACAATGCATAAAAATCGCGAGGAATATTAGAAAATATGTGGTAGAATCATGTTGTCAATACTCAACTATAGATATTGAAATAACATAGGATTAAGTAACCTATTACTAAGAATACGTCGGTATTCTTCTAAAAAACTTAAAATGATGTAGGATTACGTTACCTATCTCGAATGTGTTAAAACAATAACAATATTAACAATTTGTGTGATAACAATAATAATGTCCAGCTTATACTATGTTGTTTAGTTTGTGTACATTCTCAATATATCTAAATGTCTGCATAAATTTTAAAGTATACTCGGATGAAAGCCCAAAAGTACAAGGTTCAGTGTGTATGTCCGTTCAAGTGTATTAATCCAAGAGTATTCTACAACAGAGTGCCAATTACTCGAACCAGTTGGAACCGAGGTGGTTCGAAAAATTGAATTGGGATAATCGAACATTTCAGTTAATAAAACGTGTGCATGTATTTACTCGATTTATAACTGCAGGATTAATAAAATTAAAATTAATCGTTGAAGAAAATAATGAAGTAATATTGAAATATTGAAGAAATGCTTTGAAGTAACAATATACATTTATTAACCTGTTGACTCTTCATTGGTTCAATAACATTTAGAACGTGAACTATTTATACTCATTTTTTAATTATACCGTTATGGTTCTATTCAATCTGGAATACGATAGATTTACATTTGTAAGAATTAAAATCTACTAATTAGTTATAATTTATTTCTTATTTTTCGGTATGAACTAGAGGGATTCAACTTCTTTCCGAGAAGTGAACCCAGTTAACAGATTAAGAAGGTTTGTTTTTCAAAGCACATGATCTTTGTTGAACCGTCGAAGAGTCTTTTCTTCGCAGCGAGATCTCTCATTCTTTTTAGTAACAATACACCCGAAATATTACATTCTGATACAGTTACATCAATAGGTACCGCTACGCCATAAGTTTCTTTACTCCTTGAATTGATGGTTCGGATAATTGACGCTCTACTGTACTTTATTCTGATTGTCCAGTCGTTTTAAAATAACCTGTCCAATGAAAAAGGTTAGAAAAGTTTGGGGTGTCATAGTCCTGTCATTCACGCCCTGTGATGCCGTCTGTGCGTCAAATATAAGTAACGGTACACGTGTAAGTCAAAGATAGTTTAAAAATTTAACAGTTCTTAGCTGGAAAAATAAAATTACGATACGTTAATTGCTATTCAGCAGACGAGGCCAAGTATTTAAAAACCAATTAATCTCTTAGCTACGATTGGACTTTCCGCGGAGTTGTATCTCTGTGCAGTAATGTTCGACGCGAACTGCGTGTGAATAATATAGTACTGCAGTTTGTGTCTGATAATGCTTTCCACTATGCAATTATGTTAGAATAGTTATAGATGAATACACTATAATTAAACTATAGATTTTCATTTAAAGAATTTGAAAAAAACATAACAAGCTAATATGAGCACACATACTTTAATCATTAATAATACAATTGTGATATGTATTGATATGAATACTCTTTAATGATGGCGTTTATAATGTCATTAAATGTTGCATGGCCGAAAAAATTCTGAAACGAAACAAATAAAAATGCTGGCGGCATGGCAATAATTTACACAGTTCCAATGACAAAGTGTGTCACTATAGTGGCGTACCGTTCAAAAAATTAATATTCGGGAAAGCCACTATAATGGCATGCTGTTCAAAAAGATGATATACGTGGAGAATAGTATAATGGTATACAGTAGCTAAAAGGTTTAAGCGTTTGGTGTTTCTCTTGATTGCAAAGTTAATAATACGATGAATGTAAAAATATTGAAGTCCTCAGAAATAGCAGATACGTCGAACTGTATCATAAACTTAGGATGATCATATTGTCCTCAACATGATGAATGAAAAATATACAATTACGTGTATTAGATATATAATTTTTGTATTATCAAAAAAAGGTACAGGAATAATTATAAAAATAAAAACATGATGATAATAATAATGATGATAATAATATTGTTCTCCGTTAAAACGTAAAGAGAAATTAATGTCCCAGTAGGGGATTAGTTTTATGCCATTAGTACATTCTTTATAAAGAGCTAGAAAATACAACGACAATATACCCTTCTCCAAGGATATGTCACGATGGTGGGGAACAGTGAACAAGAATCCTGGCTTATGTGCATCCCGGAGAAGCTAGAAGGAAAGAGCATTGTTGAAGGTCCATTAAAGAAGCTGCAACGCCGGGGGGACTTTGCGCGAGAAACGGGGACACATTCTTCTCGGTTCACAAGCAAAATATCGCTGGGTAGAGGAAAAATGTTCTCCCGCGGTGTAACAATGCATCAAGGAGAACTTTCCTATTCGCCGTCGATTACACGTAAAAATCACAACGATACGATAATCGAGAGGAAAAAGGGAGGCGGGAGGAAGGGAGAAGCAAGTTTAGCGGTTTAGCTTCATTGTTTAGCCCATTGGGTCGCGAGCTTTTAGAAGAAACTCGCAGGCGGTGTACGGTTGCCAAATTTGCATCGCAGTTGTCCGTGAAACGATCATATATTCAACGTGTTCGCGAAAAGAACGGGCACACCGAAAGTTGGAAGCATTCGGTGAAATTACAAGTATTCACTGCCGAATACCGGGCGCCGTTGAATTTGAGTACGTACGCGGTCGCTAGCCGAATGAACTAGAAACGTCGAAACACTGGGCGGAGGAGATACTTGGCCGTTGATGAAATTCTCAGATTACGAGAACGGAAAATGATGCTCGCTTGAGAAATGAATCACGGTGGAACGTGAAAGAGGTGAAATGAGAACTGTTTTCCTCTGGTAATCAAGTGTTACTTCCTGGTATTTTATAATAATGACACTTTACGATAATGACGATTGATTAAATAGGATAATTATTGTCGCGATGTATTAACTGTAATGATTAGATTGAGGATTTTTATGTATTTATATGAAGATTATATTAATATTAAAAAGTATGCAAAATATCCATATTATAGTGCTTCCTATATCTTATGACTAAAATAATTTTCTACCGTTTTCTACTGTGTTCTGTGTTTAATGTTCTACGTTTTCTACTGTATTTTCAAAAATATGAATTTGCATAAAAATCCGCAGTTTACTAATAATCGACTCAATCTTTCCCATCGGTTAATAACAACATGCACAATGAACCACCAACGATTAGCAGTTTACCAATCAACTTTGTAACACTTTATCTTTACTATAAAGGGTATTCACGCTACTATTAGCCAACATTTTTCTTGCAAATAATAAATATTGAAAAAAAAAAGAAATAAAGGAAGAAAAGGTAGTACTGTTTTTTGTAAGAAACATAATGACGTATGTACTTACTCTATGTTTGCACAATTTTTTTAGAAATGAAGATGATATTTAATTTTTTAAATAGAGTGCAATATATCTTTTTATATCATATGAAAGCGTGTATTAAAATGAATTCATTCAATGTCATAGAAGATCAGAAGTGGAAGAACCATTTTGAATATTTTGTATCAATATGTTAAAGTGAGAACAATTTATTTTGTCTTTTATTTCCATTGCACTTGTGATAAATATGTACGATATCCGCCTTCTCGTCTACCAAATAACTATACATTGCTATACGATATCATTAAATGATTTACAAAGTAATACTGAAATTATTCCCTCATAGTAGATATAGCAGTAAATACTCTGATAATGAATGACAATATTATCTAATTCATATCAATAAGAAGTACTTGTACTATTCGTCTGCGAAAAGAAGACGAGGTAAAGTGTTTGCATTCTCACTCTAATATATTGATACGTGTTGCATCGCAATGCAAGCGTGACGAACTTTCGGTCTGGCGGATTATCGTTATAAAAGTAATTAATCGCATTTGACCGTCAGACCGAGGTACCGTACCTATACCCTCCGTAGAGAGACCGAGAGCGAAACTAGTTCATTATTAAGCAAGCCTGAGGATCTTCCGGATCTCCCAAAAAATGTAATTTTCAAAAACAATCCCTTCCCTTAGAGGGACCGATACCTCACTCTCAAACCTCAGACTCACTCCACACAAGACAAGCTAACCAATAGTAAAGGGAACCAGCCTATAAAAGCTAAAATGCAAAGCTTCCAAAAACATTGTTACCAGTATTTTCACAAAAAGACGTTCGTTAGAATTACACATCATTTTAGTCAAATATCTTAGTCTAGTCACTCTTCGTTAGCGAATAAAGTATTTTTATACTACTTTTAACAAAGTTTCGATTTTGTTCACTAAGTTTCACACCGAGTATATTACGAAATGTAAAATATATCGCATAACGGTTCGGCAATTAAGTACGAGCATTACACAACCCGAACAATACGAAATATTCAAAATGTCTCTTCTATTTCTGACCTTGTAGGATCTTGGTCATTGTGTTGTAAACAAATGAATTTGTCTTGACATATGATTTTATATGATATAAAAAAATATATAGTATTCTATTAAAAAATATGAAGTTCACTTCACTTCTAACAAAATAGTGCAAATACAAGAAAACAGTACTTGATTACAAAAAGCAGTACTACTCTTTCCTCTTTCACTTTTTTCTAATATTTACTATTTGCAAGAAAAGCGTGAGCAGCCTGTATACAGTGTATCTAGTAATTGATTCAAAGTATAACTTTGTTCTTGTTGCAGATAGAAAATAATCGTAGAGGAAAATTTTAACTGTTGAATCCATCAAGTCCCAAGTAGAGAAATGAAGCAATTTTTGTACATATAATTATTTATTACTTGTAAAAATGTATGAGAAAAAATATAATTGCTATCGAAAACTTTTTGGATCGCTAGTCTTTGTGTAGCGAAGTGGTGTATTTATGTAACTTCGAGTCTCCAAGAAATAGTTATCAAATTACCAAGAAATATAAAAGATGCATTATAATGCATAGAAATTCGCTACACAAAAATGATGCATAAGAATGTTTTCACAGTTAAAAAAAAAAATAGGCTTACCTTACAAGGGACATCACCCGAACGTTACACGCCGATTTCGATGAAACTTTTATATGTTGTAGAACTTGAAAAAATATTTGACAGGTATTTTTTTTTATGTGCACAATTAAAACTAAAACAGCACAATTCACATTTCGAATTTCTTGCCTACGGCTAATAGTTTCCGAGATATTTGCAAAAATAGCTTTTTCTACCCCAATTTAAGGGCTGTTTTCACCTCTTTAGAGTGGATATTCGCACATAAAAAAAAGACGTGTCAAATATTTTTTCAAGTTCTACAACATATAAAAGTTTCATCGAAATCGGCGTGTAACGTTTGGGTGATGTCCCTTGTTAGTATTATAAATGCTTAAATTTCTTCAAACTTTGGAACATTGTAGGATCTAGGTGGAAGAAGAAATAGTGGCAAGAAAAATAGTAATAAATTTTTTGAGACTTTCATTTATAATTATAAAGTGCAATTGTACTTGTTTTCTAAATGGAACCCTGCAAATTTTTCCATATTACTCGATTCCTCTTGAAGTAGAAACAACTAATGAACGAACAACATAACGTATGTTTAAGTATTTAGATAATTCGTTAAAGTCAGAAACGTATTCAACAATGAGGCGACAATTAAAAACGCGTTCGAAGATTTTATTGTCAATATCCAGAGATTTTTATAACAATAGGCTAAATTTATTTGCTTATTTACAAATTTAGCTTTGACTTACGTTATCGAAGTTTAAAGATTCGTTTATAAATCCGTCATTTTGTGTCCAACGACTTTAATATACGTCTGATATTATTAAAAAAGTTATGTTTGTTATGATTCTCATAAATTTATTCGAAGTATAAGAATAAGTTTCTGGTTCTTTGTACTTTCGATAGGTACAAAGAGAGTCACGCAACACGTTACGATTCAATATCTTCAGTAGCTGGCAGAGAAATTGTAAGAATTCTTGTTAGTTGCTACTGATATTGATTTTTAACAAGTTATACAATATTTCTTCTATATAATATAAGAAATTTCAAAATTAAATTCCTTTTCACGATAATGAAACAGCGAAGTGGAATAAATCGCATGAAAAAATATGTGAACGAGGGTTAATTTCAAAATATTATCACATTACGAATTTAATACTTTCATTATGGAGAAGCTTCATAATTTACATGTTTGCGTTGTTATCTAAAATACCAACACAATTTCTAAAAAAATATTTTATTTTTATTTAAAAAAAAAAAATCGAGGTTTCGAACATTTTTCACGAAATGAAAAGAACAAAAGCTATTTATTAACGATATAATACAGAGTCCCAGTATTGGTGGTAGGGGTTGATTCCACGTGAGGAAATAAGTTAAAAATATAGAATACATTTTTTTTTATTTGTGACTTTGTTTACGAGAAAATCAACATTGAATTTTTTACGAGTGCGACTACCGGAGTTGTCGTTCTTTGATTTTTATGTACGAGGTCAAATGAAATCAAAAGTTTATTCTGTACACAATTCAAGTCTTCCACAATTAACTCTTTGAGTGTTGTGGATGTGTATCTGCGTCCAGCGAAAATTATCTACCTGGACTATAGACGCATATATGCGTTTTTTTTTTCAGTTGGAATACTCAGAGTCATTATAATTTATTATTTAACATATTGGCGACGAATGACGCATAAATGCGTCATTGAAGTTCTTTACTTGGGTATGGATGACGCGGAAACACGTTATTGATTTCTGCATATATCTGTCTCAAAATAAATTTATCAGACGTTGTAAATGGTCCATTTTCTCTTCAAAAATGCAATGTCAAGGTGTTCCACGAGTTGAAAAAATTATTTATGGGTTTAACTTTCTGTTACATTCCACGACGAATGATACAGAGAATGTGTATACGTTAGAGTGGTAAGGTACGAACTCGATGCTTGAGCTTTGCTTCTTTTATAACAAATGTTTATAACAGCATAAGATATTTCTTTACGTTTGATAAAGTGACCATGATTCAACAGAGAGAGAGTAAAATCTTTTAGTCCATTCTTGACGTTTGCAACTATCGCATGTGTTTTTCAGTAGTCAAGTGCTTTCCCGTGTTCCAATAATACAAATTTTATTTCTTATATTTTAAAAAATTTTTTAAATTTTTATGCAAAAAAAATGATTTACACCTTTTCTAAAAATTTCTTTGTGAACGCCCCAACACCAATGTGTTAAGTTATGACTGTCTTGAAACATTAATTTTCTTACATAAATAGTACACATTGAAGAAAACAAGAACATTTCTTTTAATTTAGTGTAAATAAAGGATTGAAACGATAAGTTAATCACATGTATAATCGATCGGTACTACGCGTACGCAAAAAAGTATTCCATCGACAGAGCGTTTAACTATGAAGTACTTCGAAGAATTAGAAACGGAAAATGCGTTGGAAAGCGTGTATGAAAATTCAATTCGAAGAGCACAGTTGCGTATATAGTATGGCGACCAGCATTTTAAATAGTTTCTGCATTAATAAAGCAAATCTTAAAAATTACATGCTTTATAAATAAAGTGCATGTGTACTCAGAGAAAATTTAGTCGATTTTCCTTGAAAACAAAGCTTCAAATGAAAAAAATTTATTACATATTTTCGACTTGTTTTCTTATGCAGAATCACCTTCTACAAAGTTTATACCATCAATACTGGGACATTTTATATGTACAAGGTGTTTCATAAATGTGTGTTAATACTTCAGGTGGTAAATCTATACACTAAAACAAATATAAAATATTATACGTATTTCCAATATATATTAGATTAACCCTCGTAAGTGGCAATTATAAAATATAATACTATACGTATAATATAATAAATAACATAATATAATAAAATTATTTATTTACATACTAAGATTAATTTAAATGTAAAGCAAAAATGGGTGAAATGTTATCCGAACTCGTACATTTGTTGCGAGCATTGCTCAGAAATCCAAACTTGAAAAATAATAGAAAATTCAATTTACACGGTTCCTCTGTATTAATCTACAAATGTTCACTACCCTCAATTTTCAGGGCGATTTGCTGAACTCAATGTTACTTCGAATATTTTCTTTAATTATTCATTACTCGAAAATTAAGATATATCGGGAACACATGCTCATATGACATTTTCTGCTTGTTTAAGCGTTGACATGTATTTATGAAACATCGTGTATATACAGGGTGTTTCCTGTAACGTTACTCACGATTTTTCACCTACTTGCAGCCATATGACAAAAAAAAGTTTAGAACAAGAGTTGTAGGGTATGAAGTGTACAATAGATATCAGTAAAAAAACTTTCGAAAACAGTTTGTTTTTATGTCGAAGTCAAGGTCACCTTGGGTTTTACGAATAGGACCATATATTTTTTTTGTTTTCCATATTTAGAGGACATCGAGACGAATTCAAAACACATATTACATGATATTTTTATTAACATATTACTTGATTTACAGAAGTGGAAATGTGTAATATTTTGCTTTTCGTCGTATTTGACTTTGACAGTGTAAACATTATTTGACGCCGAAGAGGTTACTGAATGTAAACACGCGACTAAAACATAAGAAAAATGCACTTTATTTAATTACATGCGAAATGCATTCCACCTTCTGCAACGCAATATTCTGCTCTTTTACAGAAGTTTGAATGTGTTGCTGCAGTTAGACTTGCTGGATCTACACCTCTGCATGCTGAGATGATTCTTTCTTGCAATTCTTCAATATTATTAATTGCTGATTGATATACAACGGACTATAAATATCCCCATAAAAAAAAATTAAGTGGAGATAAGTCCGGGGAACATGCTGGTTAGGTACGACGAAAAGCAAAATATTTCACATTTCCACTTCTGTAAATCAAGTAATATGTTAATAAAAATATCATGTAATACGTGTTTTGAATTCGTCTCGATGTCCTCTAAATATGGAAAACAAAAAAAATATATGGTCCTATTTGTAAAACCCAAGGTGACCTTGACCTCGCCAGAAAAACAAACTGTTTTCGAAATTTGTTTTACTGATATCTATTGTGCACTTCATACCCTACAACTCTTGTTTTAAACTTTTTTTTGTCAGATGGCTGCAAGTAGGTGAAAAATCGTGAGTAACGTTACAGGAAACACCCTGTATATCATATTATTCGGTACAAAGTGACGCGTAATTTTATTTCTTGTCCTTTGAATCTCTAAAGGATGTCAAAGACGTTTCCACTTATCACAAAAGAATCTTGAACAGCGTTTGATATTTTTGTCACGCGCTATACCTAATACGTGAAATAGTGTCTTTCAGCTGGAACATTGAGTCGTTTATATAGAAAAGTGAAAGAAAATTTGAATAAAGCGAGGACATGTTACAGAAATGATTTGAAAAGAGTGACGAGTCTTCATACATTTTCCCAAGTGTTTTAGTCGAGCTGAAATTTCTTTAAGTTTCTTCAATAATTAGTTAAATTTTTATTTTCTTATTATACTCGTAATATTTTGTAATACAATATTATACTATTATTTAATCATTTAATATTACACCAATCACATAGCAGTAAAATGTTTTGTCATACATCACAACTCGTGCTAGGAAATATAACAAATTCGTTTGTTGCATCGATTAAGCGTTTCATTGTTTTAAAAGTGAATGTCACTCCGAGGTTCGTTTTAATTTTTCGAAGCGGACATTCCGTTGCCTTTTTTCCCACGTTGAAAATTCTCCTGTAGAGCACTTTTTAAATGTAGCGTTTAGTGATCTTAAAAGCAACCGTAATGACATTATGATTAAAAGGAACGTCATAGATTTGCTTTTAAAAAGCGCGTTTTATCTCTCTCCTAACACAATGCGCCACAAAGTAAATGACCAATACATCGAGTTATTCAATTCGCTTCTATTTCACTTAATTAGTTCATCGTAATTTCGAGGAGGTGTCAATGGAATGTGTTCATTAAAGACTTCGATAATTTTTTTTTTATTCGTGTATCGGAAGATACTTAACTAACGCTATGCAAACAAATAATTCATATATTTATTATTTTTCATATATAGATAGTAAGATTTCGTAAACTTTAATATTCCTTTATTTCTTTATATATTTTCAAGTTAAAGTTATACTTATAAAGCGGATTATAGTGTTATACAATAATTTTCATTTAGTTCTGGTAAATAATAAGAAAGTGAAAAACGCTAGATTTGGGAAACAAATTTGACATTTTAGAGATATACGATATTTTAAAAAAGGAATGAAATATATATTATTTCCTATTAATGTAGACATCTGTATCAACTCTGTTACGATAACATTGATTTTCTGCATTAACTTTTATTCACGATTAACTACTGGTCAATGCATTATTCAAAAAATATTATTTACAAATGAGAATCATAGGTTACTTTTGTAGGGTTAAATACACGTTCAGTAAACATTCCTTTCTTGTTTTCTTGAATATCTTAAGGTACCATTAAGTATTATTATAATAGCTTATGCTATGTACATTTTTATTCCAAAAAATTTCATATCGCTGTAGCTGAAGTGTACGTATAGTACGAAACAAACAACTGATATTTCATCATATATATATATATTCTTATAAAATTTTTAAAATTTTTAAAATTCATATTACTGTAGTTGAAATTAACGTATAGTACGATATAAATGACACATACTTTTATACAATTTTAATTATACTTTAAAAGCCCATTTTACATTATTCAAAACTTCACAACTTAAGGAATAAGATAAAAGATCCTTTCTACTGAATCGAAAGAAACTAGCCAACATAAGTAACTGATTTATGTTCACAAGTGTCGTATTATTTTTTTCTACGTGATACTTCTTCACCATAAATCTTGTAGCAAATACGTATATATGTCATTTCGAGAAACATTCTCACACGAACTTTTTCCAATTTGTATTTGTCAGAGTCGGACATTAGCCTGCAAATTGTTTAGCATCCGGCACATGTACCTGTACCGGAAGTCGAGCACCGTATTAATCAGAACCGGACTAATTGCAAATTCTAATTAAACAGCATCGATCAATTACGATCAACAGTTCTAGGCACAGTTAAATTGTACAAAATCAGCAAACACGAATAATTTTTATTAACAAAAAACTAATATACCTATTCTCCGATTTACACGGAAGATCGCGATTCCTCAGAATACCGTGTAAATCGAAATCATGGCTGTTCGTATGAAAAATTGTGTAAATTGAAAAGAAAAGCAAAATTTAGTCAGTTACTTGTGGGCTGTTATGTTGACGGAGGATAGAAGGCAGAGGAATGATAGAGAGGATCGGAGGAAAAGGAAAGGGTTGCGGCGTTTCTCGTCCTGGGCCTCCTAGTGGACTCGTGTCAGTAAGGTATTCTAGAAGACCCATGCCTTAGACTCGGGGGACTGAAGGAGTTAGGTTGGAAGGTATATATATATAAACAGGACCTCTCGGGAAAGCTAGCGAGAATGGTCTCTTGTGTCGTCGTTTGTCCCTCTAGCGGTGGTGGACAGAAGGGTCGCCACATACTTAATTAAATTCATTTATTTCAACGTAAAATAAAAATAAAGTAAGCTCAATATTAAATCAAGTCTTTCCTGTTTTTTAAATGATAAAGCTTTTTCTTTTAACACGTTGATCGCTCACCGTAAATCAGGTACATTTCCTGGGAGACTCAAATTCTTGTTTTACCAATTCACTTCCAGTACAATTGGAATCGTTTTAAATACTTCTTTTCTGATTCTCAATTTTACACATCTTTGCATCTTTGTCTCTTCTTAATGAAACAACGATTCCTTGGAAAGGTAGATTGGTATTTAAACAATATATTCAAAATAAAGTACACAGGTATGAAGTAATAAAGTTATCAAAGTTATGTTCAACTGAAGGCTGTACTTTGCCCATGAAAGTATCAAATGAAAAAGACATTAAATTAGATCCTGGAAATTAGCATTGCATTTACTTGTTGAGATTTTTCTCGTAAATGCTCACATTATAGAAAATTGAAATATCAAAATTTATTAAACTTTTGGTCAAGGAATAAGGTTACGTGTACTAAAAATATTAGTCCTAGTAATATGCAAAGGGATTCAACCGACGAAAATATTTATATTTATTGAAAATATACAAATAATCGTGTTACTGATGAAAACTGTTGGAAATTTCTCATAAAATTCTGCTTAATTCGAGGAAGCAAAACGTCGTCCAATTATGGGTGACGGCGCCTCTACGGAAACATAACTGTCACCTAGATTTGGGTGATGTAGCGATCAACATGTTAAGGATTACTTACGTGGCTTTTCTACCACTGTTTCTCCGTGATCGAGTTTTAAAAATAGAATTCCTTTTTTTAGGTTTTATGCCAGTGTTAACAAACAAACGGTTTTTTTTTAAACAGTTTTTCTTTTCGAAAATCCATTATTTTGAAAACCGTGTAAAACTAATGCTGTGTAAATCAGGGGATAGGTGTACGTTTCTTAAAATACAAGGCATCACACAATATTTAACGATAAATTATTTAACTAGAAATTTGTTTTTACAAAACTCTCGACCTTAATAGAATTTGCACGTGGTGTGCCGACTTTAAATAATGAACAGAGGACCAGTCAATGCATAAATTAGGAACTTTGTAACGATACTTGGTTGAGGGCATGACGATTGGACTTTTCTAAATGTTCCCTTGTTAACCGTTATTTGTATTCTGACGTGATGTCTCATGCCTTGTCTTGGCCTGAGACGCGTTGAACTAGATTTACGCTGATTGGCGAATATTTTGCAATATTCATTACTAATTAGTGTGCCTAATTTTCTCGCTAACGCCTTCCAGTGCACCCTTAGCGCGGCTCACCTTGGAAGAACGGGAGATAATTGTAAGGGGTGGACAAATGTTCGTAATAATTTAGAAAATTTCTCTGGGTGACTCAATAAAAATGTACCACTTGGAAACCCGAGGTATATGGCATGTTTTTAAGCTATTAAGCGCGAGAGGCACGAACCGTAAAAAGCCTCTAATGAAGCAATTCTGTAGGCCATCTCTGGGATGTACATACATACATACATACTTCAAAACATACAAATAATAAATGAAAATCTTAAACTCAAAAACAGCTTTTCTGTGCGATCGTGCCATAAACTGTTACTAAGAAATCCTAACAAGTGTTTCTTCCCAAACCAGTTTCTCCTATTCTGTGTACAAAAAAAAGAGGGAATTCTACTTTTTTAGATTTAATGTTAAAGTTAATAAACGAACGGTGCTAAAAAAAATGACTGTACAAATATAGACTTGAGCATAGAAATTGCACCACATCAAAAATATCAAAGTTTTTGGTTTAATAATTATACGAACGGTAATTGTTTGTGTCATCAGGCATTAGAGGTTACATTTACATTAAAGAAAATCTAATTTATTACCGTTAATTTACAAACAATTCGAAATAATTATATCCTTGCAAAATTTGTGACGTACACTTTATACAAATTTCAACTGCGAATGCATGCAGAAATGAACAAGAATTTTTCAACTTTAAACATTATTGGCTATTCTAAATGTTATTTTTGAAATGATTTAGTACTTTCTAGTTATCTCCGCGAATGTTAATAACTGCTTTGCATCCATTGTACATTGAGTGTACCAATTTTTTAAGAATACGCAACAATGCAACAAATGAATATACATCTTAATACAACTCTATTTGCAACAAATTACGAAAAACTTAGAAATAATTTATAATGTACCTACATATTCGACAAACTATTTTTAAATAGCGCAATTTTATTGGTCATTACTGTATGTGCACAGCAAGAATTTTTATTTTTAACAGCTTTTATTTTTGAAAATTTGTTATATTGAAAACCGTGTGAAGAAAATACCGTGTAAATCGGGGGATAGATGTACTACTGTGTACTACTGTGTGCTCACGGATATATTCAACGACAATCAATTGTAATCCGTGAAAAGTATCTATTGTAAGGTATGCAGGGACGAGGAACAGAAAAAAAGGAAATGAGGTGTAACAGAATAATTAAACTTACGGACAATGGAACCGTGTGACCTACACTTTCTGGTTCCGCAAGTCTTGAAAAATGTATGCAGAAAGACTAGCAGCACCAAATTCTTTTCTCTTTCTCTTTGTGTTTTTTTTTTTCTTACTCTTAACGTTCGAAAAGGAATGCAGCGATTTTAAATTAAGGAAGACATTCATCTCATCTCCTTTTTTCCATGTCGTCAAGCATCACACCGTCATGGAGACGAATGGACGTGCAAAGAAGAGATTTTTCACAGATTCCGAGGACGGCAGCAGGGAGAGAGACAGACAATTTGGTAATCCATTAACGAACGTAGCGAATTAAACGCGGCAATTCTATCGCAGTGCATCCTGTGAACCCTGTGAGCGAACCCTGTACAGCCTTTTAGAATCACGAACGTTTTCTTTCACAATCAATGAAACACTAGAGACGTAAATGAGTCGGCATCGTTATCACCATCGCGTTACGGTTATTAATCTAATTGTAAGTTTAATGTGTTCGAGAAACGGAATTGTATTTCCTCTACGGTCTATTATAAAACATAAAAATTCTAGTGCTTTATATCGAAGCAACATTCTCGCAAGTGTATCGAAGTCCTAATGCATGTGATCGTACACAATTCACGTAGAGAAATTAGTTGCAACTAGCTGACAACGAAAAATCAAATGATCAAAACACACGATGCTCGTCTCGGTCGTTGTTTCACTTCAATTAAAGAGTATTTCGAAGAAATAGTCGGTTAAAGATTCATTTAAAGACGAGGGCGAGCAATAGACACGTTTTAATATCCGTAGACAAAAGGAAGAGAGAGGGGGGGGTAGAAAGAGAGAATGGCGGTTGAGGGTGAAGGAAAGAATGCGAGAATAAGAGCGAGAGCGGGAGAGAGAGAAAGAGAGAGAGAGAGAGAGAGAGAAAGAGAGAGAGTTGTAGAGGATTGACTGAGCAAGGGTTGTCTTTCCGGTGTTGCAGGATGCACGCGGTTGGATTGCACTCGGCGCTGGCCATCAAGCGTCAGAGAAAACGCCGGGACGAGCAGCGTCGTGCCTGCGAGCGTCGTTATAGCGCGCAATCAGGCGAGAGCGGGCTGACGTCGCCTAGGGCTTCGACGGGTTCCTTGGATCATCATCCGAAGCATCATAAAACTGGAAATGCTAGAGCCGCGGCTGGCCCGGGGTTGTTGGATACGAAGATGGTCACATCTGTTGGGATGCTTCACATGGGTGTGGTATTCCTTGTACTTGGAGCGTTCCTTCTGATGAGTGGCCTTCTACCAGGAGATCTTCTTTCGGGTGGTTGGTGGGAGGTATCCATAGGCGCGTTCTCCATCTTGCTTGGGATTTTTTTGATAATTTTAAATAAAGTGATCGTGAGGAAAGAGGAAAACGATTTGGAGGAGTACGTGCAGAGGCAGCTGACGAGATCCAGGTCGGGGCACAGGTTGGAAAGAGACGTTGAAACTGGAGGTTTAACTACTAAACACGCTAGAAGAGCGAGACAGATGCAGCAACTAGTTTCAAACGAATCGATTGAAACACAGAACGAAAAGGATGCCACTTCCCCGCCTAAAAACTCTCCGCCTGCTTATTCACCACCGCCGACGATGAACGGTGATCATCAGACTGCTCAGTCAGCTCTCTATCTGGAACAGATTACCGAAGAGGAGATTATCAGTGACCGTGTAGAAACGTCAACCACAAACAGCCTGAGCCCTGGCTCGCCAAGCGAGACCAGGGAATTATTACAGAACCCTCGCTATTCGAAGCAGAATGGAAATCCTCAGCAGGTTCATCGGCCGCTTTACGTGTCCAAGATCTAGATAACAGGAGAAAGTTTGAAGCCCCTTCTGGCTGAAGTTCGAACGATCACGAGAATCTCATACATCAGGAGCAAATTCAGGCAAACGGTTATTTCTACCACCACCACCACCAACGACGACGATCAAACGTTTTTATAACCCGGTATCGCGACATCTTCGATTGTTTCTACGCTTACCCTGTTTAATGGGTATCGATTAGATAAGCAACTGTCTTAGAGGATAGTGAAATTTGCCAACGGGAATCATTCATCGGTGATTTTCTAATTCTTGATATGTAACAGTTAAAATAAGAAAGATGTTGTGTTATTTTCAAGAATCTCTTCAGACTTCGTTAACGTTGTAACTAAACTCTAATATGAGATTCGAATATCGATAGCCCGTGTGCTTTCTGAATTTATCGAGATCTCGCCGATTTCTTGTGACAACTATGCAATGCTATTATAGTTCTCACTACTGTTTCGTTAGCCGATTTGAATCGTTAACGTAAGTGTTCGAACAACGTGAGGATCTACTTGAGAGAAGAAAAGATAAATCGTCAAGTAACTGCAGAGTTTGATCATTGGGACCAAGATTTAGGTTGCAAACATTCCATTCATTCTTTTTCTCTACGAACAAATGACACATATGCATATACGCTGTGTTACACGTTGAATACGAAAGAAAACAAGAAACGTATTTCAACGAAGGCATTCTGGAATAACATTCATCGTTCTTTTTTTTTTCTTTTCCTTTTTCTTACGGTTTATCTATCAATTTATAATGGAGGCAGTTGACCTTAAAATAAGCAACTAATCGAGATCATTTCGTTCGGGACCATTCACACCTGGCGAAATCGTGCAGTCTATATGATTCGAAAACGCAAATTTTCCTTGCGTTAATTTCAACTCAAATACGAACCATCCTCTTGGATGTTATAAATTCTTGAGGAATCGAGTTTCGCCGATATGTTCGACGAGTATTCTCACTCTTCGCGCCCGAATACAATTTTACTTGGAGCAATTTCCTATCAGGAAGTCCAACAGGAATGATACCAGGGCCGCGTATACGGAACAAAGTGTTCTCTTTTGTATACAATTCAATTGTTACACACGGAAGAGAATTTAACGAGATAGAGAAGGAAGAAGAAATCTCTGTTATTCGCGGATACTCGATAGGAAAGCAATTTCTTAGATGAATTACTCTAGTGAGATCGTTATTCGTGGTATCGTTGTTAAACAGGAGAACGGGATCGAGATCTCGGTAATTTCACGCCAGATCGAACACCGGAAAGAGACCAGAATTTCTTGCTAGTTCGCAAGCAGTTTACAGAGGATCGTAATAACGGTGCAACGATACACGTTTAGTCTTTTGATATACACAACATCAAGAAACATTTTGCAAAATGCAAAACACTTTGCAACTATCAACATGTTTCACGCCGCATGAACCATTGGTGGCTCGTTACAGTTTGACGGAAGCAAAATTTTCATTAATTCAGTAAAAATATTTGTTTGATATATATATATATATATATATATATATATATATATATATATATATATATACCATTCTGTGTAAGATAAACGTAAAAAAGAGATTGCTGTGTCGGAAACTCAATATGCAACCATTGATTCTTTTTCAGCTAGGTAAGATACGTATTCTAAGATCATTCTAACCGCTCGAACTTAAACTCTTGCCAAAAAAAAAGAAAAAAAAAAGAAAAGACATTAACCTTTCTCTCAGGCATGTGACGTGTTAACGATAAGAATCTTCTATCATTGTATGTTTATATAATCATGAGCTTCGTCGCTGTTCTAACGATACGAATTTGCTCGCTCTGTCTTTAAAGTACAGAAACGGTTCGAAAGGCTACTGCTACAAAGTCGGGTTCCGTGAAACAAAACAAAACTTTTCGTCCATTTCAAGCTTTGATGTGTAAGGTGGCGTAATTTTTTTCCTTCAAAGGAGGAAAACATTCAAGCATTACGAAGAATGCGCCTTCGGTCTATCGTTTAATCCTCGTGAAAAATGGACTATATAGGAGCACACATATAAATAGCGATGAGTAAAGAACTGATCGAGCCGTGAAAATATTTTTCCGATCTCTGTCGAGCGTGCCATTCGAGGACACGGAAAATATTTCGAGAATATTCCAGAGAAACGTAGGATCGTGCCGTTATCGATAATGCGTCAGGATTTATGTCCTGCGTGTGAAAGAGGTCAGAGTATAAAGAGGGAAAAATGGTATGCGGATAAGGACGAGGAGGTATTCAGTGGAAGAGAATTGACTCGTCATTGAAGATCGGGGTCGGGGGAAGTAAGAATGCGAGGAAACGAGGCTCGGAAGGTTGAATAGAATCGACTTTAAGCGTCAACGTAAAGAAATATAAAAACCATGCACTCAAGGACCAAGATTTAATTAATACGGAGGAGGAAGTAAACAATTTTAAAGAGGAACTCGAGGAAAGCGACGTTGTAAAAAAACAAAAACAGAAAGCAGTATAATAGTGAAAGTGTATGCGTGTGAGAAAGCGCGCGCGCGCGCGAGAGAGAGAGAGAGAGAGAGAGAGAGAGAGAGAAAGAGAATGAGAGCGAGAGAGAGAAAGGAAGGAAGGAGATACGGCATGGCTAATATCTCTTTCGTCACGGGATATCAGTAATTCCAATCGATTAGTCATCTATACAGAAAATTCGATTTAGTAGACGTGTAAGGAATTATACAGAGGTTTTCGAATGTCAGCATACTCATTACTCTTTAATATTTAAACCGTAAGTAAGACGGACATCGAGATCCGGACCACGCACCTTTAGAGAACACGATTTATCGAAATGAATATCCTTTAACGTTTAAGCAAGTTGGCCCCGATGTCGATAGTCTGATATCAATCGTTGCACGTTCGGAATAGTTCGCGTTTAATAAGATTTAAGGAAATATACTTGATCTGATGAGGAAGAAACGGGATTGTCGGAAATATCGTGATATTTTTAATTCAACGAGTAAAGAAATATTCCTTTATTCCTTTGTTTTATCATTTCATATTAGAGTGTATTTGTCTTACTTAAATTAAAATACTTATACAAGCTGTCTTGTTTAAGTGAGTACAGTAGGATATCTCGGAAGAAGTTACAGTTATTAAAACTGTGTTCGTACAAACACATAACACCTCTTTGGATTTGTTTTAGTGCCTGCTGTTACTTTCTGAAGAAAAAAATATAGCATTCCATTTAAGAAAATTAGATTGACCTTCAAATCTCCTCTACTACTCCACCCACAAGAAAACAATTATTATTACATGATGTAGCTCGTCCTATCAAATAACTTTTGTAGGAACACATTTTTAATAACTACGACTTCTTCCAAGATATCCTGCTATACTCACTTAAACAAGACATCCTGTATATGGGATACGATAGCCTCGTAGTCTGGTTGAATTTAATCCTTTGCGCTTTGAGCATTCTTTTATACGATCGATCAACTCTAACACTTTTATTAGCAACAACTTTAAGCGGTGAATATTAACACTTTAAGAATTATTAAACATTAACACTTTAAGAAATATTAAATATTAACACTTTAAGAAATATAGGTATAAAAACAATTGATGTCTAAGATTATCACGGATGAACCTAAAATTACAGCTAGGCAACTAAATAACTAAACAATTCAGATCTGTTCTCGCGTGTATCCTTCCAACAATAATGATTCCCTCGGGAAAGTGCTTCCCTTGTTAAAAGGACACATTCCCCACCTCTCACGCACAACTCGTTTCATGACCATATTTAGTCATGTTCGTAGTTGCTGGTGTCCATCACTCTCAACACGCATCCTCTTCTTTTGAGCAGGCCTCGTATCGGTTTTTCCGCAGAGCCTGTGATACGCCCTTCGCTGGTCAGTCTCTTCGCGCTTTACCCCATGTGGTGCCATTCAACTTAACCCTTTGCGGACGTAAGGCGGACTATATCTGACAGAACCCTTTTACCGTTCTGGACGTGAGTCGGGCATAGCCGACACGTGGCAAGATAAACGATTTTAATTGTTTGGTCGTCCGGGATTTTTTCCGCTTTCCTTTGTCAAATACTGAGTTTTCATTTTCTAATTGAATTAATGTCTAATAATATTACAGATCAGCTAAACCGAATATTACTGCTGAAAGAAGTCGATAGAGCGCTTCGACTTTTACTAAGCGACAGTACACGGGAGACTGAGAAAAAAGACTAATGAACTTTCAGACCAAAGAGAAATACGATACTAGGCATTAGAAATAAAATATAATATTATAACTAAATGAAATAAACAACTTTATCTTCTATATGAAAAAAAACAGTTTCGTTAAAATAAAAGAAAATTATAGGTTTTGCAAGTTAATATTTGATAATATGTATGAGTTGCATTATCTACTTAAAAATAATTCCGATTAGTAGAGAGCGCACGATTCAGTTCAATACGGCCGCAAAGGGTGAAACCTACTTAAAACTACTGCAAAAAGGTCCCGATACTATATAATTTTTTAAATTTGGTACCGTCAGTCATTAATGACTAACGCGGCGTGAACGGGAAGTATAGCGTTGGTCACCAGTGACTGACGTGGCTCTTAACGTGTTAATAACGTGAATTATGTATTCCTACAATGTCTTATCTAAAATATCCTCTTTTACATCCCGTTTCTCCGTTGTCAGATCTTCTAACGTAAATAAATCAGCTGATCGATATTTAATCAATAAATAATCGATAGCGAATTGGGGATAAACGATGGCAATCGGACAGAATCGGCTGCTCTTCGATTACGGGTACGCGATATTTTCATCCCTTAAATGGTACATTGCGTTCCGATTTGCATTCGACATAATCAGACGACATTCCATTCGAAGTATATATGTAGTCACTCATAGCTTTAATTCTTGGAGTTGATCTCACGGTCCTTCGCTGGAGGAATTGTAGTTGAATCGTAGAGAGTTTAAGTAGGATTTCTAGAACGGAAGAAGGTGAATAGTTTATTGTAAAAAGTCAGTGCCACGAATATCGCGTAATTTTCGATTTCACGAAGGATAATGTGTGACATCGTAATTTATTACTTCATCCACTTTTTCTGTTATCATAATTATTCTAAAACATCGAATGATAAAATGTATATGACACAAGATGAAGAAACTTTTGGAACAGTTTCTGTTTCACGAAACTCCTATAGTCGAGCTCAATAGTGTTGGTTGTTCAAGGCCACTGTGAAAGGTTTCATCATACCACATCGTTTGATTGCTCGTTCCTTTTCCTCCATGTCTTTTAAAAGGGGAAACCACGGTGGCAGTTAAATATTAAATCTTTGAGGATATAATACCTTTGGGGATTTATTTCTGCCGAAATTAATTATTTTTTTTTAACAATCTTTAATACCTTCAGAAAGCGCATTTATTGAACTACTTTCTTTAAAAATTTGATGTAAAAATATTAATTATCGTAGTCTTAGTAGTAACCAGCGTAAGAGGCCTCTAAAAATTTATGAAAAACGAGAGGACTTGTAAGTTTTCATTGCAAATTTCGAAATGAAAAATTATGCGACTTTCTTTTAACACGTGAATTAGCAGTGTTGAATGTATACTTAAATCTACCATACTCGTCAATTTGACGGGTATTTGAAACATGTGCTTTCATATGTCGATTTTTTAAAATAAAAATTATACATTTATTTTTAATTAGCAAAGCATAGTTTCTACTTGAAGTATTTATTATTAAAACAATTATAGGTAGATCTTATTTGAAATATGCACTTTCCACAAATATACTTCTTGCATTCAAAATAAGTTGAGTTCGTCCTTTTTTTGTTGCATAATCCAACGTGACAGAATTTGCGTGTATTAGACTATTTTTTTGAATTTCTTGAAGTGTAACTCATTGATTTAGATTTTTGTTGCTGTGTAGAAATTTGTCAATGATCAATAAACATCCAAATTTTTGAGATAAATAACGCTAAGTTTTTGTAAAAACGAATGAAAAAGTATTAACCTATATTTTTTTACCTAAAACTTATTTTGTAACTCACTTTATTCACCTGTCGTTTTGACAGGCTTGATAGTTCTAGTGTTAAACTATGAAATAACAATTGCAGTTGCACGTACGGATTTTCAGACAAAAATAGTTTATTACCAAGTCGGTAAAAAAAAATCAGCCTTTCTTTTAACATTATGTACGAACTAATTATCCAATCGAAAAATTCATACGTGCAACAAAAGAAAATCTTATTAGGAACTATTACCTTAATTTAGAAGAAAGTTGGATGAAAATGTATTGAATTATTGATATGCTCAGTTTAAAAAATTCGAGTTCGAGAAAAACGTGTTTAAAGTTTTGTAACAGGTTATCTATGATACAATGTTAACATTTTTTAACTTTCCTTCTAACTTGAAACTCTCAGATCATTATAAAGGGTTGCGATAATAGCAATTATACTTTTTGATAACGCATCTCTGTGATTATAACTATTTAAATTATGAGTCAAGCTTAACCACTATGCTGCTTCTGTAACTTATTCATTTTTGCGAATTTTACTTTAACATTTTAACTTTTTAATTGGGTTCGTTTCTCAAACAAAAATTGACTCTGCAGTTTAGAATTAGAAATCAATAAAAAGTATAAGTAGTTACATTATTTTGGTTTTTGTAAACGTGAATATGGTACATGTTATACTTAATACAACCATAACAGTACAATTAAAAAATAAATAATTATTAATAGACGAACTATTGGTAGTCTAAGTATCATGGAACCAGTGGCAAATTAACTCATCATCCGCAATTAAAAGATTAAGGATTCATCCTAAAAATCGCAAACATTAAAAAAAGATGAGGAAAAGTGAATTTCTATTTCTTTTTTAATTCGTCACAGTGGTTTCCCACTTTAAAGAACTAGAAAAGAACTAACAAAGCAACCGCGAGCAAGGTAATTAATATCTTTGCAATAAAGAAAGAGTAATGGTGTGACTGCATGTAGCGATAAGGAAGTATCATTTGTGGTGTATATGCAACAAAGTTTTGTCGAGTCACAGAGTGGAATCGTAAAAGCGGGAGAGTAAGTTATTGATTTAAACACAGTGACTTCGAACAATCGAAAGTTTCGACGGGGTGATGGCGATCGAAATCGAAAATTGCGCTGAGATTCCGACCACCTACAAATATCCTTACATTTTTGTTATTTAATACTATCTTCTTAGCCTGAAGGTTAATCGCATTTACGTTGCGTATAATTACGTGCCGCTTTTCTCTCATAAGTGTATTCGATCGGAACTCGAATTCACGTACGTTGCATTTCAAACGATAATTTAGTCGAGGCAGTTCCAATCTTTTCGACGTCCACCGATCGTTCGATTCGTGGGCGCTCAGTATCCAGTGACTGATAGCGCGGTATCCGTTTAAGATAGTGTGTAATTTTAATATGCTATATTCCATTTTATAATACCTTGGGTATTTAATTACATATGCTAGCTTTAGACGGCGAGATATTCGAAAACGACCCGGTCCCATATTTATTCGACGTTTATTTCCGCGTGCCAATTAATCGGTAATTGTATCGTAACGCAACGCGATGAACAAGAGAAAAGGATTCAAATATAGAGATGAGAAAGGAAAAAGGATGTTTTTCTTTCTTTTTTTTTTTTCTTGCATGCAAACGTGTTTGACAAACACGTTCAGAGCAATGTACCGCGTTCACGTTCGGTCTGGTCGTTTTCGAATATCTTCAAGAAAAAATTGCCACGCTCGGGCGCTACCATTCTGTGATCCAATGAAAAAATTAATGAATTAAACTCATACCGAGAAAATGCGAATAATGTTCTTTCGAGGAAAACTTACTCTGTACTGTATATATTGTATTATTATACATCTCTACCTTTTTTAAATTGGGACACCGTGTATTTATTAAGAGGAGAATGATAAGAGTAAACCAGGGGAAGAAGAGAGAACGAATGTGCTAAAGAAAGGGAGAGGAAGTGTCGGAGAAATGGAGAAAGAAGTGGTGTCCCCACTTTTCGCATTCCGCGCAATTCCAACTTTTTGTATGCTCTTGGAAAACTGAAGAAGAGAAAGGAAAAGAGAGAGAGAATGTGCGTGAGTGAGAAAGAAAGAATTGAATTACGCGAGAGGTGAGCTCAAAAAAAAAGAAAAAAAAAGAAAACGAAAACAGAAGAAAAATTTAACGAAGCGATTTGGTTCGACTGTGAATGTTGAGTGAAAGTGCCTTTTACAATGTGTTTCGTATTCCGTCTAGCTTTTCGGTGTCGAAGGGAATCGATTGCTTTCGATTAAACGTTCCGTAATGTTTCTCTCCTTCGACGATCGCGATAAGATCCGGAATTGGATCGATAATATTTATCACGCGTTTCATCAACAAAGATCGGAACATCGTATTTTTCATCTAATTTCCAATGTTTACGATTTTCTTGTGTAATTCATTGTGTAATTAAACGTATAGAATGTTTCATACCGTAACGAGAATGATGAAATAATGAAATAATCGTGAGAGTATTCATTAAAATTGGTAGGTTATTGCATATGAAATGACGGATTTATAAATGAAACTTCGAAAGTTCGATAACATAGTAAAAATTAAATTTGTTTAACCAAAACAAACTTTAGGATATTGAATACACTTCTGGCAACTAATTGCAAATAAATGTAGCCTATTTTATTAAAAATCTCTGAATATTGGCAGTAAATTCCTTAAATGCATTTTTATGTGTCGCCTCATTGTTAAATACTTTCTTTTACATTAAGAAATTATCTAAATACTTACGTTGTGTTGTTCGTTCACTAAGCTGTTCCTGTTTCAAATGCTGTATTAGGATTTCTATAATAAAAGAATCACTTGAATTTAATTAGAATCCATTTTTCTATTTTGAGTATAACGTTAATACAGATTTTTCCAGTGAAACAAGTGTTGCACTTAAAACAGCTGATTATAGGATTTATTTTTTCATACGAACTGTTTATTTCGAAAGTGATGTACATAAGTCCTTTTTTTCTTCTTTTGAGATATTGAAAGGTTTGCATTCTAATTGATTCAAGAATATCCACGAAGTGTACTCTATGTTTACCAATCTTTCTATGAATTTAAATATGTGTAAATTTTGCATGACTTTAACTAAATCAACATTATCTGGGTCGTAAATAGACTAACACGACTTTTAACATTATTGAACTGTAAAAATCATTAAATTTCAGTTGCATAAAATTGAATTTCACTTGAAGTAAGTAACGTTTTATTCAGATTTTATTGATAAAAGTGAATAGAAAACAAAATAGTGTTGTTTATGCTCAATATTAATTATTTACGTATATACTACTTCAATTATACAACTTGTCATATGTTCGTATATACAATATCATAATTGGGTGCAGAAGTCACAAGATTTTTTTTTCGTTCCATCCATTTTCATTACATTGCGTTTTTGTCGGTAAAATCTATAGTTTTATTCTTTTATATATTGTAGTGCTTAGACTACAAAAAATGGACTTACGCTATTTTCATAATCAATGGTTATACAAAGTAATTTACTAATGAATTTTCAATTGATTAAGACATATGGACATTTTAAAATATTAAGTTGAATTGTTTATAAATAAAAAATTCACACTAAATTATACGTATATGTTGTGATTTCTGAATTTTTTTGAAAAATGAACTTACATCGCTTTCAAAATAAACGGTCCATATGACAATCGACGTGATTCTAATTCATATAAGCAAAATGGAATCTGTCAGTATATGAAAAACACCGCTGTTTCATATGCAATGACCTAATAATATTCCTTTTAATCTTTTTGTTAATCGTTGTTTTAATTAATTGAACTGAAACATTTAATTCACGTTGAAAATATTTTAATGGAAATTTCTGTTGCAAATTAACGTAATATAAGGATGGCTATAATTTATATATAAAACTTTTTATTACTTTTTTGGTATTAAATGTACCTTTAAAATTACTTCCACTGTCTCGGAAACATCCTATACAAATGTAAGAAATGAACCAATAATTATTTGCTAAAAATAAAAAACAAAGAAAGAGAACTACAGAAGGATTTTGTTAAAAAAGTTGCATGCTGTATCTGAGATCAGATTTGATAATTGCATGTTTATACATGTCAGTACTCAAATTATATGAAAATTCTTATTGGTATAACGAAGTAAGATAATGAAACGAACGAATGTAAAAATATGAAAACGATTCGAGGTATAATTAAATATTTATGCATTATGAAACTGTGAAATACATAAGTACTACTCATTCTTTAAACAATGTTATTGAGAAATAATTAACTCTTTGCGCTCCGAGTATTTATTTATTTTCGTTTTATACGATTGATCATCGATTTCAGCACATTTTTGCAACGGAACTTTTAAAAACGAAAAAATGATACATCCTTATGAATTTATATATTTTTATTTATAGTGTCAATTTGCTTTAGTTTAATATAAATAAATATGGAGAGCAAAGGATTAAAATCTTAACACTTTACTAACCGATGGGGGAGATCTCCTTACATTACGAAAAAACGTGAATGTGTTTCGTATATTTACGAATTCTGTGATGCACCATTGTATAAATTAATTTGTTTTGTACATTAGCATATTTTAAAGAAAAAATGCTATGTTGTTTAACATATTTTTACTTCATTTCAACGTTTTACTAAACACATTGCTTTCATTTGTGTAAGTAATGTGAAATATTAGATAATTATTATGTTACTATTTTAAATTACTTGCACATTTTGTAAATGCTCAAGTCTACAGAAGTCTTCAAAAAGATATTTTACACGTATATTGCTTTTTTTATCAGTAATCGTTCACTATTAAAAGGCAAAAATCATCCTTAGAAATAAAAGTAATAAGCATACTTCAGTTAATATCTTGAACATCATTGGAGATAGAGGAATGCTGTATATTGATGAATTTTCTATTTTTCAACGTCAAATATGTAAGCGCTGCTTGCGAAAAATTCACGAGGTTAGCAGTGTGTTAAATACATCTGTAAAAAATAATACTCTCATTTGCACCATGTAATTTTTATTCAAAAAAAAAAGTTTTCCTTAAAAGTCTCACAGAAAAGAAAAAGGAAATGTCAAAGTATGATTGCTATTTCAACCAGCAATAATCGTTGGTCAAATCTTGTATATTTGAAATTGTTTTATTATTCAAATGTTACTTTAGCGTAAGATAAAAAAACGTCTCGTTTCGGACGATTATAATTTGCTTTTTCCATTACCTTCGAAACTGAAACGCTGATACCACAGATTAACTGTAATCACAGGGACATTCTGTAGATCTCTCACGTTCATTTAAACACTCTGATCTATATTCTCTGGGCGATAAACTTATACTATACACTGTGTACCGTGTTGTAACGTTTTTTATTGCTGTACATTGTAATAGATTTTTAACGCACGACAGGTCTCACGTTAGAAATACACATTCCGCGTATATTCTACGACTAGAAGAAGGGGCTGGGGTTATTGAAAACGGCGGGTTCCATGGCATTTGTGGTACAGGAAGACCTTAAAATAGGTATATTAGACTTCCGTATAACGCGAGTTCCTACAACGTGTCAAAGATATTATAATTATTGCTTCCATATAACGCGATGCCTCGTATAACGTGCTAAATAATAAAATGCAAGAAATCCTCACATTTAAAAATTAAATAAATTATGTATACTTATTAACACGTTGATTGTCATGTCAGATGTACATAATGTTCTTAGAAACAAATTTTTATTATTTTAAGCATATAATGACAAAATAATAAATATAGTTATATAAGATCATGTCCTTGTTCATGAGTGTCTACTCTTGATAACTGTTTTTGAATATTTTCTTACAAGTATAAGAAAATGACAATCTACGGCGTTTACGTAATATGGTATGCGATATGAAATGTAAAAGAAAAAAGAGTCAACATACCTGGTGCAAACATTTTGCAAAGAATGTTGCTAAGAAAATGTAAATCATAATTCGAGAAATGCTAAAAATTGGACAAAAGACAGTCACTACTTATTGCGGAAACTGTTATTGGTAGCCTCATTTATGCTTAACATGTTTTAGTAAAATACATTCTACTTAATTTTTGTGATATACCGTATTTCCCGGCTCATAAGACGCACTGTGATTTATCAGGTTAGAATTTACAAAAAGTACTTGGATCAGACAGAAAAGGATCAAAGTACCTATTTTAATAATAACATTTTATACAAAGAAAACAGTGTTATTATCGACATTTGTAATAAAGGCAACGATTTTCTATGGCTTTGGAGTAAAAAAGTGCGTCTTATGGGCCAGGAAATGCGAAATACGGTAATATATAATGTTTTAATGAAAATCTTTCATTGTTGAATGGTGCATTTTTTATTTCATAATATTGTCTAGTTAAATTATTCTCAATTGCCTAGTTTAATTATTCTAAACATTTGGGCCACTCCGGTCACTAATGGCTACCATGGCCTCATTGAGAAAACAATCTCCGGTCACACGTGACCAACGTCTCAGTCAACGTGTTAATTATAAATAATAAATTTATCTAATTATTTCTTTTGTTAAATTCTATGATATAAAAAAATGGATTGTATATATTAATAATATGTTCGTTTTTTAAAATCAATATATAATATATATAATATATATATATATATATATATATATATATATATATATATATATATTATATATATTAAAAGAAAAATATAGAAAATAAAAGTTGACATCATAATAATTGTTCCAAACATGTTACCTTACATTATTCGCGTTATGCAAAAAAATTCTCGTACAGCGCGATTTCTTATAACGAGAATTCATACAACGCGTAACATAATAATTGCGTTATACGGGAGTCTAAGTACTTGGTGGAAAAGCTATAATAAGGTCGTAAATGAACATCAAATCTAACAACCAAACCAATTCATTTAGAGTAGGGCAAAAAGCTCGAACTTCGTTCAAGTCGTGCAAAATTACCGATTCCTCTGTGGCAGTATGTTTTAAAGAAGTGATCAAAAGAAAAGGTAGATAAGAGATTACCTCGAACCAATCACAACCACAGCAGAATGCTAAATATATCGACTGTTCGAGAATTTACATCTGTTGTTTGCTGTTTGTGACTTGAAATTTTGAGGGCCTTCTGTAAGATGAGTGTACGGCCCTGCATGTAGTTAGATCAATCGATGTTTCTGCTTTAACGTTGTAATTTACAACTTCCCTATACCTCTTCCACCAGGTATAGTCGGGGCCAAGATATAGCGAGGTCGTAAAATCGGCCAGGAGTCAAAGTAAACATGTTTTAGCTGCCGAAACATGGAAATTGACAGAAATACGAGCAGTTAAGGGCTTGAAACCAGTACGAAGAATTTTTGTATCCAGCGTCAATGTATCTTGTATGATATATCAAAGAAAAAATTCTTAATCACATTACAATTTTTCTTTCTTGTATTCTAATTTATTGAGTTCCAATAGATGTTCACAGTTTGAAAGTCGAACTGATTCCAATATATTTTCTGAAAACTGCGTACAGCTAGAACAAATTAGGGGTTTTCCGTCTGGGAGAAGCCGCTTTTAGAGGTACGAGTACAGGTAAAGGTTTTATTGAGGTCTTTAATATTTTAAATACCAAATCATATGCTACCATTCATTTATTGTTAGAACCCTCAAGCAGACTGCAACGCACGGCCCTAAGTGTCGCAGCATCAATAGGTGCCGTTTCTTAAGGGTTTAATTTACGACCTCGCTATATCTTGGCCCCGACTATATACAATTACTTTTACGGATTACTTTTGTGTACACTTGTGTAGTGTGAAAGCTTAAAGATTTAAAAAAGAAAAGGAGAAAAGAAGAGAAGTGAAATTTTGTGTCACGATTGAGGGTTTCTTCAAATAAGCTGTCAGTGAAATAACAGAAATTTCTGGTAAATTAAAATGGGTATTTTGGTAGTTTATAGTATGGGAGAGAATAATAATGAATATAACAATTTTTGTATTATATTTATATCTGAACGAAATGAAATTTTGATAGATAAAATGACTAATTCGTAAAAATCGGAACAATGGAAAATTATGTATTAACCTTTTGCACTCTGAACGTTTTTCGATATAATTGGTCAGAAAGTTCAATTGAAAAGAAAAGATTCTAAATATTTGCAAATTTATTTATTTTTATTTTTTCTGTGGATTTACTTGATTTGAATGGAAATGAAACTTGAATGGAGTTTTGATGCTTATTGCAAATGTCACCGCAGGGGTTAGTGGAGTGTGAAAGGTTAAAATTGGTAACAGAAGTAACATTTCAAACGGAAAGAGAAAAGCTGGAAGCATGGAAAAAAGGAATGAGTGTAGAAAAATGATCCTTTCGGTCTGTAATTCAATATAGATATTTGATATAATTCTAATCAATGCTTCTATTTGAGAAACTGATTACTTCGTATTTTTTATTTTATGGACACTATTAAGTTGCTATCGTAAATTTTCTGTTATAATACCAAATTGGCCAATTAAAAGTGCCACATATTCACAAGCTTAAAGTATACTCTTGTTACTTTCAACATATTCATCGTACATTATCATACTGTAAAACAAAGAGAAAAGTAATCTTTCGATAAAATGTATCGTCGACCTAACAATTAAGTCATTATAAGCAAAATTGTTAGCTATAAAATACCTAATAAATTTATCTTACAGTCTGTACTTTATCGCCACTACTGTCATTCTGCGTTTTCTATTTTCTCACCGATATACGGTAGTTCACAGAAGTATTAAAATCTCCTTTAAAACAGAATAACTTTTCTAAAATTGGATTAAATGGCTTCAGGTTTTTCTTTTTCTTTTTCAAGAAGTTAGAAGGATTATTTTATCAGATGGTGTGTACAGAAACTTTTAAAAATGTTATAATTTGTCGGAGTCGTGAGGAAATTAGCGGAAGTTGTTTTTTGCAACTTTTTTATTTGAGCCCGTAATAAAAATTTTAAAAGTACGTTTTGTAGATTTATGCTATAATCGATTAACGATGCTATGAACCACAAACGGTTAAGAATGGCAAAAGTCTTTCTTTTCTTTCTTACATCTTTTCGATGCCTGCCATTTGTTTTTACGTCGACCGATTTTGATGAAATTTTCAGCATATATACATAACTAGCATAATTCTATAAAACGTATTTTTTTAAATTTTCATTACAGCTCATATAAAAAAATTGTAAAGAGCAACCTTTATTATTTTCTTCGTAATTCCGACCAATTGCAATTTTCTAGAAAATTTTTTATTCGTCATCTAAGAAACCAATGTTTCTAACTTCTCAATAAAAAGGAAAAAACTAAAGTTGTTTGATCCAATTTGAAAAAATTGTTATTCTGTTATTATATCTGATATAGTTATTCTGTATAACCCACTTATTCCTATTTTACCAAAGCTATTCTCATTCTTCGAATCGATTAAAATTGTGAAAGTAAATATAAATAAAAAGGAAAAAACATGATAAGAATGAATAGAAATATACACAACTGACATGGTTGTTCTCTCACGACGAAGGGGCCCTCGAGCATGGAATATTTCATAAGAACATTCCATCAGAACATTCGATCACGGGAATTCGATCAGAACGCCCGGCCATTTTCCCCGATGATTGTGAGCACGAAACTCGTTAAAGGAGACGCTCGAGAGCTAATTAGCGGATAGAGGCGTGTGTGGGCGGCATGTCATCGACAATTCTCGTACCTAACATTGGAGTTGTACTCGCGGCTTATCGAGTGACTCAACGGACGTTTTTCTTTTTTCCTTTTTTTTTTTCATACTTCCACGTTAGTCGTTCCGCTCACGGGTGAGGACGATGAGAAACGCACGTTTTTACCTATCGTGAGATAGGAATGGTCCCGCTGGGACGTTAATAGACTCGCGAACTTCTCCGTTCACGGCATATCGATTCGAGGCACAAAAGGGTAGGAACAACAGGGCGAGACTATTTTCGTGTTGGAGGTGTGTAAAGGCTTAGGGCAACGGGGAGTGGAATTGCCTCGCGGATCGAAATTTCGTATAGTATAATAAGGAATTCGTCGATCGCTTTGTGAGGATCAGTATTGTATAAGCATTTCTTTCCCTGTTTAATCCTGCATTGTACGTACCTCGTAAAAACGACGAATCTAAACGAGGGAATTTCAAATGCCAAAGAAAAAAGAAAACAAGGAATATTTATTTATGTTGGAAGAAGGAGAGAGAGACTTTCTAAAGATGAATTGTTTAAGAACAGGGAAAATGATGCGTTTTTAAAGGCGAAAACGTGATTCTGACGTTTTCTCGTGTCATCGAATGAAAATTGAACATGAAGGGGGGGGGGGGATCGATTTGTATAAACTACCCTTTCGATATTTGATAAAATCATGTTACATACGTCGGTAAATGTTTATTTCTTTTAAATGATTGAATATTACTCGATTCTGTTGAAAAATATGTACGAATATAAATAATATTTTATACTAATTAATTGTTTAGAAGAGATTTCTTTTGTCTGTATAAGAGACTAAACGTCGAAAGAATTGTTCTCGAACGACAAAGAGGAAACGATCAGAAAAACGAGTTCTATATTATAATATAAGATATATATACATATAAGGATTATGGAATAATCTGGCTGAAGGTGAGCGGCGACGATCTTTATCATTGTTACAATTATTATAGTTCTTGCATATACTATCGCAATACTTATTACTACCGCAACTATTATAAATAGGAATTAATAAGCTTTCTTATGCCATTTCTCTATTGTACCACTTATATACACCTGATGCACGATTTTTCGAGAATAAATCTTTATGAAACGCTCCAGTCTTTGTAACTTGGCTGTTCTTTTCTAGACTTTTTATACCGTTAACGAGTCTCGATGCGTTCACGACAATCGTGTAGCTTTACCTGTTTATTATTACTCATCGTTGCCTATTATTTTTCGAACGAATTTAACTAATAAATCGTACTATAAAAACAAAGAAAAGGAAGAAGTAAAGAAATATTAATATTATTTCCTTGGAACATGCTTATTCTCATGTTGCTTATTTTATCTATGAAATATCTGACAACCTTAGAGGAAACTACAGCAGCGGACAAAAGTTCAAGACAATAAGAAAGAAGAAAGGAAAGTATTTATTTTGTATGAGAAATATTAGTGGTTTGATAAATTACTTACACATTTGAAAAACAAATATTTTGTGTTTAATTATACATATATCAGTTGTATAGTATACAATAAAAAGGTAAATCTGTAGTCTGTTCTCATTGACAAAAGTTTAAGACGATACGTAAAATGAGCTTCTAGTGAAAAAATTTAGTACTTTGTTCAGAGACTATTATTTTTAATAATGTCAGCATATCTTTTTGACATCGAATCTATTAATTTTGTACACTGATCTGTGGTAATATTACTCTAAAAGCTGTTTCTATTGTAAAGACTTTTTAAATTTTTTGGATTATAAGTTCGTACGTTTCTTTTTCTTGCATAAGTTTTTAATTGGATTTAATTCAAGCGATTGCAACGGCCACAGTATCAAGGTAATATTTTCTTCTTGGAAAAAATATTTTACATTACAAGAGGTGTGTTTCGCGTCGTTTTTTGCCGAAATATTACATTATCACTCATATTATTGCGTGTATACAGTAACATCGTATTCCTTAATATTTCTATGTACTAAAAACGATTCATGATTCCATCATTAGGACAAATCGGCCTAAGTCCACTACGAGAGAAACACCCACACAATTACACTCCCACCCTTATGTTTAACTGCTGATAAGACGCACTGTCGTTTTAATTCTTCGCCATTTTGACGTCTAACATATCGTAATCCATCAGAAGAGGTGAGATTGGATTTTGATTCGTCCGAAAATAAGATTTCCTGATTTTCACTTGTCCAGTATATTTGGATTTTAGCGAATGCTAGTCTCAATTTTCGTTCTTTAGTACCGATACTTTTAACTGAAAATCTTCTAACCGTTCTAGCACTGATTTCTGTTTTATTATTGTTATTTATTTCAACTGTAATATCAACTACAAAACGAAAACGATCTTTCTCGTTCAATCCTTTCGATACGACTCCATTTTTTATTACTATGCCTCCATTGAACTGACAGGTTAATCGCTAATATGCTACCACTGAACGGGCAACTACAACATGAACACCACTTCACTGGATAGGGGGCATAGCATTTAAATTTTGCCGTGCAGTAATACTATAATTTTATATGGCTGATTTCAAACAGGAACTTACATAGCAAATCTTATAATAACAGGAATTTTCTCGTCGTCTATTATTTTCAAACCAAATGCATTTCCTTACTGCGCTTTTTCGGTTAGTCTTATTATTAATACAAATCGAAAGGAGATGTCTAGCAGCCAGCCTGAGAAAATTTTTTTTTTAAATGACCCACACAAGATTGAAACGAAGTATGTATAGGGTTTTCGCAATCACGATGGTCATTTATAGGATATTGTATTTTATGTACAATGCAATTGAATGTACTTTAAAATAAAGTAGTGAATACTAGATTATATTCCGTACTTCTCATTTAATTTCAATTTTAAGTTTTATTGCTCTTATTGGAAGATCTTATATAATATTTAAATTAATAAATAATTTATAAATGCCATTTTTAACTAATAAATAATTTGTTTATCTATACATCTCCTATGGAATTACATTTAAATAGTTGGAGACCAAGCTATGAATCTATATGCGTACATTAAATTGTCATAAATTAAACTAATATTATTTATAAGTCTTCGAATATATAGCAATATATTAATATCCCATGAGTAGAATTTATACTGAACTTTGACCACGAGTCTTACTCGTAACATTCATTTTTTATCCAAGATTGTAACCACGAGTATAGCTCGTGATGTTCATGTTAAGTACCAAAATTGATCACGAGCCAGACTCATCAAAGTACGGCAAGAAGTTAAGGAGGCCAAACATACATCTTTATTATTTTAAAATGACAAACTGAATGCAAAGATGGTACTTATATATGCATAACCGAAGTAAAAATTTGTTTTCTTAAACTTACAACTGCTACTGCATATGCTTACGAAACGAAATTATACGGAGACTGTGCAAAATGAAATTATTAGATTACATTTATTGTTTCATTATTTTATTCATCTTTGTCACATTTACGACTGAGCAAATAACTTTTTTCATTCACTGTATATACAGTAAGAACTTCTAACTATTTAAATAATCTCGTCTTGACAAAAAGTAAAAAGCGAAAGGTGTAGAATTTAAAAGACTGAATATTCTTTTTTTTAAACACGATCAGACGTGATCGTATGTGACAGTTTGTGATTTCAAATCGAATTCTTTCGGCATCTTGTGCTCTACGATCCTTGAGGCACGTTCGAGAGCGGTTTGAAGCAGCCACCCTTTCGTTTTAATTGAAAAGTCTAACGACGTGAAAGATGTCTCGGCGAAGTGCCTCTGGAATATAGATTTTTATCAGTGAAAACTTCATAAGGTGTTTGCTGGTTTTAAACGGCACTTAAAAATCGCTTGCGACAGATCGTAGCGGAAAAACAGTTTAGAAACGTGAATTGGGACTTTTTGTTTCTTGTTTGTGAATCAAATACGTAAGACGGTTTCTGAATCGTATATTTTTAAGTAAACCAATAAAAATGCAATTTTTTAAGTTCGTTAAATTATAATTATATACGTATTGTATATAATACATATATAGTTTATTCAATTATAATATATTTATTATAATATTAACTTTACATTTTTAATATAATTGTTTTTTGTACAGTAGCGAAACGAGATATAAATATTAAATATTCTTTTTTATTTCTTTCTGAATTTTGGTATTCGAACTACATATGTTGTCAGGTTAGCACGTGGAATTGCTAGTTTATTTACGCACGAAAAATACTGCACAATTTATACGCAGATTTACGGTCGAAAAGGTCATAATTTATAAATTAATATTATAATAGGAACGTTCATTTAGTAGTTGATTAATTAGTATTGGGATGGAGGCATCGGAAAGGTTAATTAAAATTGAAACTGAGAACGATACTTGTTCTCCTCTAGAAAATGGCAAAAGTAATTAACCTTTTTACGTGTTCTAACGAAAGTACTGTTTCAGATGAGACACGGAAATTATGTGATTAAATCATAATAAGAAAGAACAATTCATTTTTTAGAAATTCGACGTATATTATTTCTTCTCACCTAACCTAACATATAGAATTGACCTTATCTGTACAGAACGGTCGCTAATATTAATTTGCAACATAGATTAAACATAGAATTAACAGACCTTACCACACAGACACGTCACTTTCAAACTTTTTGAACGCGTAGGTGGACCTCCGCGCGCTCTCAAAGTCCCTCGTCCAAATTTTTAATCTTTAATGTAATATAGCGGAGATTTTAAAACTTCTACAAATTATTAAAAATATTTTAAACTAAATAGACAGGGTGTTTCCGAACTGAAAAAATAATGTATCTTGGCCACCATGATTTCCGGACTTAATATCAATGGATTTTTACTTATAGAGCCATGTAAAGTCTCTTGTCTATCAGAAGAAGAATACGAGTAGGGAACAACTCAAACAAAAAATACTTTTTGCATTCGAACACTTGAAAAAGGAAAATATCCTAGAAAACGTTCACAGGAGAGTAATACGTAGAGAACAATTATGTTTTCAAAAAAATGGAGGTCATTTCCAATAGTTCTTTTTGTAAATTAATAAAAAAGGAATTCTTGATGAAGAAATCATTTTATTGCAATATTCATCACTTAGTATTACTTGATTTAATAAATCAGAACAGCAACACGAGCAGCACAATGATATATTTGTATGCCGTAACGTGAGATCATGTGTACGTGTACTCGATAGATCTTCAACACTGACTTATTCGGAAACGAAGCCCAATAAGAAAAAATGTTATTCTTTTTTCCGATTTATTTTTGCATGTACAGTCACCCTTTGCTGCTTGTACCACCAGTTCGGAAACACCCTGTATATCTTAAAACAATTTGGAATATGTAATGTAATAAGACAGTGCTTAGATTTTTAGGTAGTTTCACTGCATTCGCTGTGTTTTGCACACACTCTGCACCTTCTTTGAGGATATTCTTTTAGCTTTTGAATTGTGAAAACATAGTCACTTCAATCTCTATCACTTTTTTCGCTATCGCTTTTGATTTATCGTTTTTTCTTTTATTTATATCTATCGAAATGATGTCACCAAGTTTACTATCGCTTTTCATTTTGAAATATGGATTGAACTTGTTAAAATCAGGTAGATTTGTTATTCGGTTTATCTGAGTTTTAAAATATGTATATCCGTATGAGACACCGTATCTATAACTCTGCGAGACGCATATAGAGTCATACCCTTACCGCTTGGACCACCAGTTCGGAAGCACTCTGTATAATACTCACATTCTGTTATCATATCGATTATCATATCTAACACACATTCAGAATCTATAATTCCTTGAGCACGTCTTTATTTCTTCTACAGTTTTCTTTTATTCCTGCATCATGATGACATATCAACACAAGTTTCTCAATCATTTATTAATTATCACTTCTAATTCAATTAAGCGCTTTAGGAATTCCCATAAGTTTTCCATTGGATTCACATTCGATAAGTTGCCAGAATAAAACTTGAACTTTCTTTAGTTAATTAAGCTGTTACAGTGTAACTAAATTTTATAGCTATGTATTCAAGGCAAAAATGGGAATATTGTATACTTATTGAAATCGTAATACCACTGGAAGCAAAAGATTTAGTTTATTCATTTTTTTTTTATAATAAGTTGATCACCCACTGTACATCGATGTCTTGCTGATTAATTAATCTTTTTTACCACGAGATGACGTATACATCTTGTTATAATGTTTCCTTGGTAACCAATAACATTCTTGGTAGCAGTTATCAACTTTAACCCGAGATAACAAAGTGAATGCTCTTGTAAGTTGTCTGCAGATAAAGGCTATAGGAACCGTCTTGCACAATTGTTATTTTTTCTACTTTTATTGGTTTTCTGTAAATAAAAAAAGCCTAGATGATAGCTTTTGGTTTGTACAGTCGCGATTTATTCGTACCGTGTTATAAGAAACTCAGAATTAGTATATATAATACAAATCAGGTTAATTCGTACCGCGTTATAAGAATTTCAGTATTAGTAAATAAAAATCACATTAATTCGTATCGTGTTATATGGAAACCGTGTTAAGTGAAACATGGAAGTAAATATATAAAGCAGGTTTATTCATTCAGCGTTATATGAAAACTATTCTCAGAGCACCGTGTTACGATAAATATGATTATGAAATGAAATTACATAGTTATAAAAAGTAATAAATATATGTTTACATAATTCACTTTTTTTTTTATACTGAACGTTCATAGAAGAGTTCATAGAAGAATGATAAAAAAAAACAAAGTGAAATAAAAATTAAAAGACTTTCCAACAAAAACATGGAACTCAAGTTTGAAATCAAACACTTTATTAACATCCATCATCACTGTCAAATATTACAGGTCTAACTATTTTTCTTTTAATGGGCCAAATGTCCTCTTCATTTTGCATGTCTTCATCTTCATTTTAAAATGTAGTTTTATTTTGTAATACTACTTAAATCTCTTTAGAAGGAGTTAATCAGTTTTGTAATTCCCTTTTAAACTTTGCACTGCGCACTCTTGAAGGACCACTTTCAATGAAATAAAGTTCTAATTCTTTACCCAAATCCAGTCCCCTTTTCACATCATTTAAATTGAAATTTATAATCCATTCTTTATTAAATTGAGCATTAGTTTTGATTGAAAAAGAAAACAGCAATGCTGTACCGTTTCTGAATTTACAGACGAATTCTTTGACAGCTGAAATTCGAAAATGTTGATATACGCGCATGGAAAAAACAAGAGAGTTCCTCGATAATATCAACCATAAAAGTGTAATAAAAACATAGAATTCAAGCTATAGAGAGACTGTTTATGCTAATTAAGTTGTATTATATAGAAACCGTGTTATAAAAGTACCGCGTTACAGGAGGATTTATTGTATATCAATAAATCTTCTATTTGTTGTCATAGTGGAAAACGTGTGAAAAAATGAAATAGCACATTGGCCAATTTTTTCAGATAATAGGAGACGTTACAAAAATCCGAGGTACAAAATGGTTCCAAAAATAAAATAGTAGAAATGCAATATACATCAATGTCGTGTATATCAAACGTCAAGCACAAACTGTTTTATGCAATTTCATACTTAGGCTTTCATACATACAAGTACAAACATTATAACTCCGAAGTTACAAAACATATTTGTTACCATAAAACCATCGAAACTGCTAAATTCATTATTAATTTGTATTTAGAGGTTGACATTTGTTAATTTCACGTTGTATACATTTTTTTATAACCACGGAAAAATTCGGGCTATAGAGGATTAATCTGACTATATATCTATTATATTATCTTTAAGTGGCAACCATTTTTGGTCGAGAATATGACTGTAAAAACACAATAATAAAAATCTCTGTGTTTGTTGTATTCATGTCATAATAATCTTTTTATCGTATTCTTTCAAATTATAGTATGATTTAACCGTTTTGTGATATAACTGTTTTTGTCCATTCTATTAAGCATAGGAGTGTCTATGTTATGTCTAATATCTTATGTCTTGTATTTGGGACACAATTTATCTCAATTTTTAAAATTGACGTATAACTTTCAAATTTGATCTCTATCTATCCGCAGCTTGGTACAATCGATTTCTACAAGAAAGTATAATAAAACCAACTAGAAAAAAAGTCGAGTTAAAAGGGTTGTACAGTCTACAACGTTAACGCATACTAAAAGTTCAGTAGTCTTTTTATAAACTTCATTGTGTTCGCCTATTAAAGTACTTTTATATTTCATCGTTAATATTTATAGCAACTATGAATCTATTAATTTTCTTATCAGAATAAATACCTGCGACAAATCGTAATATGACGAAAATTACAATCACGTATATTTTTGCTTATCGATTCACCTGTTCGGAGTACAGAGTACACAGACGTTGCGATAATTATTATAATGATCAGTATTTATCAACAAGTTATAGTTCACATCCATCGTTTTGGTTTTCTCGGGGAACACAGGGACAAATTTACAGATTTTCGTGTAATTCGTGAATAATAGCATTTCGATTCATAACGAATCGTTTCGCTGGCAAACACCGAAATTAATGGTTTCGCAGGCCGGGAATATTTTCACGAAATATATTTATAAAGGCTTTTTGCACGACGTTTGTGCACGATATGGATTTTTCGCCGGTCAAGAGTACTGTACAATGAGACAAATTCAACGACCTGGATAAAAAGTTGCTTCGTTCACCGGCTCGTGCTTTATTACTCTTCCACTTGGTGGTGAACATGCAACGACGTGCGGTTCTCAAAAGAGAAGATGTTATATTTTTGGTTAGGTTACGACACTGCAAGGAAAAAGAACGCTTTTTTTTTTAACGGGAAATTTTATGACGAGGTTCTAACCTCCTTCGTATTACTTACGTATTATAGAAATAGATATTGGATATTTAATTACACTCACTTCATTTTCTCAAAGAAAGGAAAATCGGATTTTTCAAATTAACAAATAAATTATTCTAACATTATATAATTATTCTAACATTATATAAGTTATAATTATATAAAAAAATAATTGTTAATATATAAATTATTAAAAATAATGATAGAAATGTAGGAACATATTTAAATGCATTTGAATAGGTAATATTTAAGTTCTGTTTAAAGCATTCACAGTGAATTATAGGAAGGATTAAGATATTAATAAGATAAGATTATTAATGTGTAGAAAACACGAGACACTTTTGTATACATAAGCACATGTTTTTCAATATGTCTTACACAGTTTGTTAGAATTTCTAAAAATAGGAGCATATTAAATATCACGATGAAATTAATTATTAATTTCTATTTACATAGCTTACACATTGTAGTGGAAGCAATACGAAGGTTGACTTAACATTTCTAAAGAATTTGGGAAATTTGAGAGGGAAATGGATTTAATTTCATATCGATTTCTATCAAAAACGACCCAATGATATTTTAAAAAGAAACCTGTAAATATTCATTTAATTGAATATTTATTTATTTAAATCTCACACTAACATTTACAGCGTATTCCTTCCCACTTTTTTTTTCACTTTTAAGTGAGACATATATGATATCAAATGTATTTCTCCTCTCTCTCTCTCTTTTTTTTTTTTTTTTTTTTAATATACTCCGTTACGTCAGACTTGAAAGAAAAATATTCTCTACGAATTTTGCAATGACAGAGCACACATTTCTCAACCGCCATGTAGATAAAAGTATTTTGTAAAAAAATATTTCCACCATGGTAAATCCAATATATTTATACTCAACGGGAGGAATAAACAATAAAGGAAAAAGCTTCTCGAAACCGAAATGAACTTCATCGGGAAACAGCGGCTGTAGAAGTTTGTCTTTACTAGAGAGATTTTCTGTTTGTTTCTTTTCGTCACATATTTATTCGTTTTACAGGTGAACGTAAGCGTTACGATATGTATAGAAAAAGAGGCGGGAAAAAAAATAAAAGGGGAAGATATAAAACTCTCCAACGGAAGCTACCGTATGGTCACGATTTACACAGATCTGATATGAAGAAGTCGTTGTTCAAGTGGAAAGTTGAGATTCGGAAGAAAGGAAAAAATTCATTTGCTTATTACAGTCTGTTTTTCATCTCTCCACACCATTCAATACCGCTTATTTTAGCAAAAGTCAAAATATTCCAGAATTTTTAACAGCATACAACTATATTTATTTTCTTTACCTTTTTCCTTTTAATAGTTTTCTGGTGTAATAAACTTGAGTTTTCAAACACTGCATTTTATCATTCAGTAAACGTATTATTAATAATGCAATATAAAATACACGGTGCACAGTTATTTCATAAAAATTGCTTTCATTCCATTGAAATCTCACTCAGTTTTTTCAAACAAACAATTTAATAATTGAAACTTTCCAATGTTCAAACACAAAGATAAAAGAAAGAGCGTGAAACTTTTCACGTAACCAAAAGCACAATTGTTCCCGTAATTATAATTTATTAAATTCTTCTTACGAACTTCAAACAAAATTGCAAGATTGATCATCGAAATTCACGTAATCCATTTGAATGCGTTTAATTTCGCAGAGATCGTTTGTAGTTAACCCTTGAAACAAAAGTATCCTTGATCCTTCCTTTCTTCTCAGAAATCATAAAGTTTTTTTTTTTTTAAGCAACCATCGATATCGAGTGTGCGCCATTGTTAAATAAGAACAAAGCTGTTCCAACATCGATAAATTTATACCTAGATAATACCATATAATATTTTTTACGATACATTTTAACCCTGATTCTTCTTTATTTAACCCTCATACGGTTTCTCGTGTGAAATTTCATCCTCTATCGGTTTTTAAGTTTTATCAAATATTTAATTTCTTTTCTAATTATGTTGTAATTTTATGTATTTCTCGAGAATATAAGATTATGTAGAACACAGTTTGTTAACATTTCATTTTGACATATTAGTGTACAAAAAAGAAGAAACCTAACGAAAAAGTCCGTCGGGTGAAATTTTACCCGAATAAAATATTATTACAGCATTACATATTATCGTCAAAAGCAGCTGTAAAGCTCTTTCTGTTGTTCGTATGTCTATTGAAATTCGTTTTGTCAAGGTTTAGTATTCTACAAACTCTTTACGATCACTGGAAATGTTTTACTATAATGTTTATATGGATGAGACTCTGGTCATAAGTGGTCTTTGAGTAACGGTTCTCTTATGTTCTTAACAGTCTTATATTTTAGTGTAAATTCAGACTAGTGGTAATTGTAAACGATTGTAATGTTAAAATATAGTCTAACACGTATAATATAACAAGAAACATAATAGAATTAGATAAAAATATAATGTAATAAAATTAATTTAAGTGTAAAGCGAAAATGGGTGAAATATCACTAGAGAATCCTAAGTGATTTTTGTTCACTTTTGAAGACCGTACGAGGTTTAAGTATTTTGATTTTTCTTTGTTATTATGATTTCAATAATAGAAAAATATACTTTCTCTTGTTGTTAACATTTAAATAAAACATTTGACTACATTGTGACAGCTTAACTGGCTAGATTAGATCAGGTTTATTCTTGATTTATTTCTGGGTTGGGTCTATTCTTACTCTTAAATTCAAGTAAGTGATAAATAATTTTGAAGTGATCATAATAATTTAATAACCTACTATAAACATTTGTTCGCACTAAATTTCTACATTTCTAAATTACTAACGCTAAAAATGCTGTTTTGTTACGCTGATGCTTATCGCTAATAATTTGGATTTTAACACATTTGAGGCCCGTAACATAGTCCTATGTCATTTTAAATTCTTCAGCTGAATACCGGTAACGTAGTCGTACTTCATTTTAAATTTTCTGGAAAAATGCTGGTAACGTAGTCATTTTACATTTTTTTAAAGAATACCACTTAAATGAAAAAGGCCACTTAATCCTGCGTTATTTCAAAGTCTGTAGCTGGGTATTGACAACGTAAGTTGTGTTATTATTTCTTAATTTAGTAACATTCAATAGCGACCAATAAAATTGCGCGAAGGTAATTACAAAATACTAAATCATCTCAGAAAAAACATTGAGGATAGTTAATACTGTTTAAAGTTGGAAAATTCTTGTTCATTTCTGCATGTATTCGCAATTGAAATTTGTACAAAATGTACGTCATTTACAAATTTTGCAAGGATATAATTATTTCGATTTATTTGTAAATTAACGGTAATAAATTAGGTTTTCTTTAATGTAAATGAAACCTCTAATGCCTGATGACACAAACGATTATCGTTCGTGTGATTATTAAACCGAAAACTTTCATATTTTTGAAGTGGTGCAATTTCTGTAGTTACTACTGCATATTTTATATTTCACGTTATTATCAGATATCACGTAAAATTATTATGTGAAATAAATCTATAAAAATGTTATTGTCTTATGTTGCAGTAAATTCATTATATTTGTTTCTAATAAATATAATTCACGAATTTAAACAGTTCTATCACCTTTAATACTGCTTTTAAGTTAAATTAATATTATATAATATTTAAAGTAATTTTTCATCAATTTTTTCACTATACATTTGTAATATTTAATTTCCTTCAAATTTTAAACAACAAATGATTATAATCATTATAACAAGATACAATATTTTTTATATTCATACACATTTAAACAGTAAACTCTTGCGATATTCAGCGTTAGACTTTTGGAAATTACATGCAGCGTTCAGCTAAGCCTCTCGCCCGAAAACCACGGATCGCGAATGTGTTAATATTAGACTGCGTTACATATCTCGAAACTGAAATAATCTTTCATTTTACAATTCACCAATAACGGTAGATCGAATTGCCCGAATGATTATGGGATAACTAGTTAACCCTTTGCCTTACAATTTTTTAGTTGCTACGTACATGAACACATTCGAGACTGGTAACATAGCCCTATGTCATTTTACATTTTTAATAAGAATGTCAGTCAATGTCATTTCAAAATCTGTTGCTGAATATTAACAACATAATTCTACCACGTATATTCTTTCATGCTTATATCAAATATTATAATTTTATTTTTATATCTCACTTTTATCTCATGCTTTTATCAAATATTATCCTTTATCATATATTGCAATATTATAATATTTTTTGTTATCAATTACTACACTAAAGAATGTTATTATTAAATATTATATTTCACTCCTAAACTTATTCAATTGTGTTATTATTTCTTAATTTCAGATCATTATTAGATACTACGCAAAATTATCGTGTGAAATAAATTTGTAAGAATGTTATAGTAAATTCATCATACTTGTTTCTAAAAAATATATTTAACGAATTTAAGCAGCTCTATCACTTTTAATATTGCCAGCAATTCTTCGTCAATTCTTTCACAATGCGTTTATAATATTTAATCTTTCTCAAACTTTAAACAACAAGTGATTGTAAGTATCACATCAAGAAGCAATATTTTTTATATTTACATTATATTAAAATAGCAGACCCTTGTGGTATTCAGCTATAGACTTTTAAAAATGATATGCAGCGTTTAGCTAGCACTCTCGCCCGAAAATCACCCGTCGCGAAGGTGTTAATCTCGGCTATTCGCTGTTACAACATAGTGTTAAACAAAAAGAGGTTGGGATATTATATAAAATTTGTATATGGTAATCCTCAGTCTCAAATTAAAGCTAAGCTTTGAGTAACGATACAAATTTAGTAGACATTTAATTTTTCTTTCATTTATCTTTATAACAATCTGCACCAGAAATGTGACTCGTCGTTCAAAATGAGAAACTATAATTCTTACTTAATTCACATCCGATGAAAAATAAAATCACACACAAAGCTGTAAATATACATATGTGAAACACCACTGCCTTTCTATTTCCGAGGACCAGATTTACACGAATGAACAGCACTTTTACGTCACTGCATAAGTTTATTTCGAGTTTTCCTTCTATCAACAGAGAGTAATTCGAAATCGTTGAAAGAAAGGTAATGGGGAAGGAGTAAATGTCACGAGGGCACCTTTCAACGCGGTATAACATCGATATGAATTCCTTTTATTTATTATCTCTGTTGAATTATTTCATGAAATGTGTGTGTAATGTAAGACTACAAAGATGAGTCAACAGACTAAGAAAGATTATTGTAAATATAAATAGGAGGATGAACCTAGCAACCATCTATTTGATGTAGGTGGATGCTAATATACTTTTTTTTTTTCAATACAATTTTAAATAAAGAAAGCCGAGATATTATATATCAATTTTGATTTAAAAGTTTCTCTATCATAAATTCAAACTAAAGTTAGAACAAAAATACAAATTTGATAGACGTATAAATACTTCTTTTGTCACACCTTGACCATAATCTACATCACAAGTGAGACTTGTTATTATACGGTAAGGGGTTAAGGGGTTAAGGGTGTGTGTGTGTGTGTGTGTGTGTGTGTGTGTGTGTGTGTGTGTGTGTGTGTGTGTGTAGACGTAATTAAAATAAAGATTTCTTTTCATAAAAACTAAAGTAATAAACTTGCATTATTGCCTATGTATCCAACAGTTTCCGAGTATGCGCTTTGTTAACGTAAAGACTTTGGGATTTCTGTTGGCAATGGGGAAGATATACATACACGTAGCCGATTAAAAGCATCGTAGCCTCGTTTTCAACGTCGATTCCGCGCAACCCCATGGAACCGGGCTACGTTCGAGCTGGCTGGTGGGCTAGCAGGGCAAAGGGGGGTGGATGTAGTGACGTATCGACCGACGGGGTCACCAGAGGTCACTAAAGTTCATAGCGTCTCCTGGTTCACGAACTCGCCGAAAGTGCGCCAGCCATTCCGTACTATTGAACGAACATTTCGTCAAAATCGAAACCCGGTTCCCGAACGTTTTTAGGCCAATTAACGTTACCCATCGAGTCTCCTAAAAGCTTTTTTCTCCTGGAAAATGAACCGGTAAAGTGTACACGTATTAGACTGCTTATTCTCGCGAATGGAAATTTCGATGGAGGCACTAGATGAGAAACTGTGAACGTAAATTCGGGGGATAATTGGAAAAATCCTGTATTCTAATAAACGAATCAGAGAGATGTTACAGGGACTTCCAGTGAAAATGTGGGATCCAAGAACGTTTTCGCACGATACTGGTTCTTCGAAGAAATACATCATTTTACCATAGATTATTTTTATTAAATAATACAATTTTATGAAATCAATATAATATGAAAGGATTTTTATAGATATTATCATAATTTGAAGAATAAAACAGATCTTCTGAAAAATATGTTTTATTAGATCGTTGCACACGAAATGGCAGCAATTCATGAAAGAAAGTTTGACCAAAGTAAGCTCCAGCATATGCAATACATTTTTACAAATAAATTCCAAATATAAATTTAGCCTACTATGTATTATAATAATCTCTGAATATTGACACTACTGAATACTGACACTATTGAATTTTTTTTCGTTAAGAAATTATCTAAATAATTAAACTTACGTCGCGTTGTCTGTCCACTAACCAGTCCTATTTCAAATACTGTATTAATATTTCGTGTTGCCTATGCTGCAGTATGTCCTAATTCAGACTCGTAATAGAAAAACACTGGAATTTAATTTAGAATCTATTTTCTACTTCTATTATGGTCTAACGTAAATTCTTTCCGTTTTTGAAGTGTTATTCAAATTTTTTTTCAAAATTCATACATACATTTAATCAAGTAAAACTTACGTTTAACGAAAGAGCATAAATAAGGGTAAATTGCAAAGATTATTTCGCTAAATTAATTTACACACTTAATAGAAACAGGAAATATTTGAAATGTATGAAAGTTACGTGAAATTGCTGCAGAATTTAAAAAGAAAAATATTAAATATTTAAAAATATATACGTAAATACAATTGGCTGCATATTATTCCAAAGAACAATGTTGTATATTATAATGTTTCCTTTTCATAGATAAAATGCTCGTGGGGATTTGTATCTTGTTGCTAGTCATTGTGTCTGATCGATTGTAGATTATTCTACTGTGGATGGTGCTGGCACTGTTCAAATCAACGAAAACGAAAAACGGTTTTATTTGTCCGAGTTGCTCGCGATGAATTGTTATTAGAGTTCGCGCTTGTAACAAAATGTACAGGGATATTGAAAATATTTTATTTGTACATTTCGTTAAATAAATTATTGAAGTCATTAATGAGTCTTCGAAAACTAATCATGAAACGCGTAATATATATAATTTATAATATTTAAATATTTATATATTTAAAATATATTTAATTAAATAATAAAAAGAAATGAATTTATCCGCAGCTGCTTGAATTCATCTTAATATACACTGTTATATTATGTTACAAAAAATATAGCATTCTATTTAAAAAAATTAAATTAACTTTGAAATCTCCTCCACCATACCAGGTACAAAAAATAGTATTTACACTACCTAACGTCCCCTTCTATACCAAACAACTTTTGTTAATATATTGTTTTCGTAACATCACTTTCTTAAAACATATTGTACCGTATTCAGATGAAACAGACCATGCGTGTATATGTAATTTACATTACAATATATGTATATATATTTGTAAATTATACATAAGCATCGTAACACATGATGTTCAAATCAATTTCACGACGATCAGCGGGAAAATATACTGCAGTTAAGAAAAACAACGCGCAGTCGAGTGTTCTTCGAGCGACAAGTTTTATTTTGTGAAATAACCTTTTGGTAAAGTACCTGCAGCGTTTACTATAGTAGATGAAATAGCATCGTCTTTTCGAAATAGTATTTACAATGGGTGATTCAAAATTATTATGATCCCTTCGATAATTATCCAGCGCTTACTTGAAGTTTGAACAAGAATAGAATTGAAAATACACTTAAAACGAGACTTGTTTTTTTATTATACAAAATACTGTTTGAACGAAATGCAGAAAAGATTTTCGACAAATCTTTTTAAACTACATATAGGGTGATCTACGTAAAGTTTTACAATTTGTCTTCTTTGAAATAATTAGCGATATCGACATTAAATGGTTCAAAGAAGTTAACATTTTAGAGGATAAAAGCTTATGGAGGTGAATTTCCTAAGGGTGAAAAGAGTGCAACATCCAATTTTTCATTATTCTAATAAATATTGTCAAGATTAATAACTTTTATCTGAAACATTCTTTTTTAATTCAGTATTGTTGGAAAATTACAGGGAAAGATAATTTTTTCAAGAATAATCTTGGCGTGGGACAAAAATGATCAAAATGAAAAATTGTAGAATTTATAAAATTCGTTAAATTTGATAGTAATGATTGAAGAGTGTAGTTTGTGAGTATGATGGGACAATTTTCTTTGTCTTTTATTTCCATTGCTCTCATAATAAATACTTATGACATCCTCCTTCTCGGGATATATTTAATAATACTAAAATTGTCGTGTCATAATGAAAACAAAGGTACATACTCTTATGATGTATGTCTACATCGTCTAACTCTATGTACTCGAAGCTTTTGCGCTGAAGTTGAATTTTCTTTAGTTTCTTTTTAGCATAATTGTGTTTCGCCTATGGATTCATCGATTAAAATTCGAAAAAGTCCAATAATTCTATTACAATTTACGACTGCTCATGATTCTGTAGCTTTCTTCGTCGTTTCTGAACTTTATTCTTCTTGATATTCCCTCAGAATCTGTAACATCAATCTGAATTCTGTCTTTCTTGTGTGCTGTCAGAATCAGCTTCACTTTTTGTTGATATTCTAATCTTCCGTTTTTTCGAACCAATTATTCAATTCAAATCTCTCATTTATTAATTTATTGATTTGCTCTTTAAATAATCTAAAATCAAACTTATCTTCACTGTTACTCATTCCGTCATTTGGCTCAATTTTTATAAGCGTCAAAGACAGACTACTGTATGAAATAATAATTTTAATTAAGCACAGTGCTGTATTGTGAAGTGCGTATATGTGAAATATTTAAAAAGTAAAGAGGAAAGGTTAAAAAAAAAAGTTATTATCGTTCGAGTTACTGCACCTCTCGAGTTCGGAGCGCTTTATTTATTCTCTAATTCTCTATTAATTCTCTAATTACCATAATAAAATAATTATCTCTAATTATCAATAAGAAATACTTACAACTATTCGTTTCCAAGAAGAAGGCGAGATAAAGTGTTTGCTTTTTCTCTCTAACATATTATTACGAAATATTCAAAATGTCTCTTCCATTTTTGTTTTTGAACGACCTTGAAAGTCATTGTATCTTGACGCACGCTTTCATATGGCATAAAACACCATAATAGCATTCGATTTAAAACATTTTTGAAAAAATAGTGGAAATACAAAAAAATTACCACATAGTGCCATTATGTTGCTTGTAAAAACCAGTACTAATTTCTCTTCTTTTATTTCCTTTTAATATTTACTATTTGCAAAAATAAAAACAGAATGCTAGCTAATAACAGCATGAACACCGTGTGTATGAAAAATCAAGCTTTTATAATACATATTAAAACTCTCATTTGACATTTAACTTTATTACGGTATATGGATTATGTAATTTAACTTGGACTCGTGTCTCTTATGATATATGATATGAAGATTACGAGTTAATGTGTAATGTATTGTAGGTAGAATTGCAGAGAAGAGAAAATAATTTGCCGCTGATACTGTATAAGCTGTCAAAGATAGAGTTATCGTATTATCAGGCATAGCAAGAGTAGATGTAAACTAATCCCACTTGTTATCATCACTTATTCCTGTGAAATATGATATATCATTTTTTATATGCCCGCGTATCGGAGATAAACTGTAAAATCTTGTGTAAACTTCGGGAATTGAAACAAACAGATTCATTGACGCGCGTTAAATGTTTTCACATATGGACAATAAGGGGCACATGAATTATAACATCCGATACGCAATTTTTGTACAGTGTATGTAAAATTTGTGGAGAAATTTCTTCTAAAAATTGTATTTTAAAATCATACCTTTGTCATAATTTTTGGAAAAATTGGAACAGTAAAAAACAATGTCAAAAATAGGTGAATTTTAAGAAAAAAAATTCTTTCACAGTGTGATTCTACACATTCTAAGATATCAGAAACGAATCATTATTTACGCGAGAAAGTTATAAATAATACAGTTAAATGCAAGAATACGACATCATTTGTTACTTTCCGGTTTCATTTTCTTCAAATAACGTTCCATTGGTAAAATAATTATGATGATTACAACAGATTAATATTTAGCGAAACTAAAAAAATAATGCTATAAATAAAATTATACTCTAAAGAATCCAACATGATAATTGTTTATTTTCAAAGCGTTAGAAGTTATAATATTCATTTGTTTTTAGCATTGTCCTTTTATGTACGAAATTATTCGAGGATCTTTGTCTAATCAATAAAGAAAGTACATAAAGACGAAATATATATTTAAAATTTATTGTTACAGCATTTTTTACACGCTATAGTATGAAAAATTTCACCAAATCTAGTGGATCAATCACAACATACTTCGAACGATGTATTTTTTTAAATTATTCTGTGAATTTAATATTTGGTACGACTAAGACTTCAAAGTTTCGGAACAAACTATGTCAAATATTAAAATAAATACAACTTAACTTCAAAATATTATACCTACCATCTTCACACGTTTATTTCTTCGCTTTAGAAAGATACACAAAAATACGTTCATGGATTAAAAAGAAATATTAATACCCATGGATTAATAAAACATATAATTAATTTAACTTCAAGATATTATACCTAATGTCTTCACACGTTTATTGCTTTACTTTAGAAATATACATAAAAATACGTTCATGAATTAAAAAGAAATATTAATGGATTAATAAAATGTATAATTAACCCCTTATAACGAGTCACACTCACGCTGCAGATTACGATGAAGATGTGTAAAAAAAAGAATAGTATTTCTAATCAATTACACTTCAACTTCCATTCAAATCTGACGATAATCAAACACAAATTCCACGTAATATATTTGCTTGTCTTTATTTAATTGGTTACTAAAACGATGAATACTTGAGAATAACGTGCACAACGACTGAAAGGTTGTAAGCCAAAGGGTTAAACAACCAAAGTATGAGAATACTTTTTTTTATTCTGAACCTGTTAACGTTCGACGACTGTTTTACAGGATGATTGGTGCAATGCCAGCAGTGGCAGTTCGTCACGAACGTAAACGACAGGAAAAAAGGTTAAAACGTCCTAGTCAGCTTTACCTAGGTGGCCAATGGATGCCACCACCTCAAGGCTCACCACCTACCCCCAGCCCTCATGGCCATAACAGCCACCTGGAACCTTTACCAGAGTTGTATCTCTGTGGCAAGGTAATTCTTTGCTTACACATTACGTATCTACTGTATCTACTACGTATAGTCACTCTCATTAATATTCAGACACTCCTTAAACAGAATAACTTTTTTAAAATTGAATCAAATCTACGTTAGTTTTTTTTTAGAAGTTAGAAGGATTAGTTTACTAGATGATGCGTAAACAAATTTTTGAAAAAATTACAATTGGTCAGAATTGTAAAGAAAATAATAAAGATTGGGTTGTACAATTTTTTGTTTTATCTGAGCGTAAATTGTCTCAATAAAACGCCAGTATGCTCCATAAAAGCGATGTAGAATTGTGTTGTATTCTAGTTTTCGTTTTTTAGTAATTTGTACCAAATAAACCGTGATTCCGATTAAACGGCAGCCCAATTAAGTTAATATAAAAAATATGTATGCATCATATTTTCATTTGTTCTTTTGTGTCATTTGAATACTAACCGTCAAAGAAACGTATTTTTGAAAAATTTGCTCTCGCGTAAGTTCCTATATAACCATAAACAAACATCCGAGTGCAAAAGGTTAAAATTGTACCAAGCAACGTGATTTTCTTCTTAGAAATTAGAATTCGTTTACAGGATGTTGTGTAAAAATATTTTTGAAAACATTATAATTGGTCGGAACAGCGAAGAAAATAGTAAAGACCGTTTTCTACAATTTTTTTTTGTTTATCTGAACTTGTAATGAAAATTTAAAAAAATATGTTTTGTAGATTTATATCGGTTATATACGTGCTGGAAATTTCATCGAAATCCGTTAACGTTGTTATGATCTGCAAACAGTTGAAAATGGCGAAAATCGTAGTTATTCACAACTTTCGGGATATAACTATAGTAAATCTAAAGATCTTAACGTCTTTTAATGCTTGTCGCTTGTTTCTACATCGAGCGATTTCAATTAAATTTCATGTACACAACTAATACGAATCTACAAAACATATCTTTTAAAGCTACAAAATTACTAACTTTACTATTTTTCATGCGATTCCGACCATTTGCAATTTTTTCAAAATTTTTTGCACACATCATCTAGTGAACTAATTCTCCTAACTATTTAAAAAAAAAAACTCACGTCGTTTGGTCCATTTTTTTAAAAAGTTATATTCTCTTTTAAATAATGTCCGAATATTAATGAGAGTAACTTATGTACGTTGGAATGACAAGCCTTTGTCGTGCTAACGTGACTATTTATTGATTTCTAAGTGAACATACACAACGCATCGTAATACTATTTAATGGTTACGCGACTGTATCAGACAACTTGAAAAAATTCCAAATAGTTTGTATTTTATTAACCCTTTACCATATAATGATGAATGGCACACATCATGTACGTTATAATTAAAATGTTAGCAGAGACTAATATGTCTATTGAATTTGTATTTTTGCTCAAACTTCAGTTCCAATATATAACTGAAGATTATCAAATACAAATCCTATGTAGTATCCTAATTTCTTTTTATTTAACGCTGTATTAGAGTAGCAAGTAGACAAGGTTAATGTATGTAGTAACTAAAAATTTGTAAGGCCAAGGGTTAAAGGGTTATTATACTTTATAAGTTTGAAAAAATAGAAAATTTTTGTATTCGATTTTTCGAAAGTACATGTATTCAAAATTACTTTCCGTAATTTTGGTGAAACAATTCGGAGTATTTCAACGCTTTATATGTAGTCCAAATAATTGCGCTCGATACGCTGAGTCACTGCGGAGCTAGCTTGTGCTGATTTTATTGTGAAAAAAGAAAGAATTCATTTTATATGTAGAAAAAAGGATGTTCTAAAAAATAAACGAAATTGAAGAATCGACGCAATTGAGGAAGGCAAAGAAATAAGTAGAAGGAAAGGATACAAAAAGTAAAACTAAACATTCAGTACCTAAAATTTTAAACGCGTTTTTTTTCAAACTGAAAGTTTTATATGCGGAGCAAGTGAAATCTTACAAACTAAAATATCCATCAATCTGAAATTTTCACAACTTATTCTGCAGATATATGTATAGCTACCGTCCAACCAAAATCAATGCAAAGTGATCATTTTTTCATATTTTTTCCATCAAAAAAATGACCGAGAAAAAGAGTGTTTTATCAAATTTTTTCTTTGAATTGTCACCATTTTGTTATTTTTCAATAAAAATAATTTACCGAAGTCGCGACGATAACATCACTTTTAGAGATTAAAAGTCCTCTGAAATTTTTCATTTCTGATAAACCTGAATAGAGGAATCATCTGCACCGTGGACACACCTATTTTTACAGGCGCTATATTGACACCATCAAGAAACCGTGTTAAACATCTAAAAAGATTATTTGAAAAAATTGTGTACATTACACGAGAGTAGTCTAATAATTACCAAGAAAAGTCTAATTCATTATACGTTGTATTTAGTCAGAAAAAAAATTGTTTAACATAGCTTAATTTTCCAGCCGTCTAAGTAAAATGACCCTTTAAAAAGAAACATGTACCTAAGCGTGTAAGTTGAATGACCGTATATTACACCCTTGAACATTCAATCACCTCGGGATAATTCGTACGGTTATTTAACCAATTGGAAATGATTTAACATGAATATTGTTGTTCACAGATATCAGGGCTACACGCGGTAGTGGTGTGCCTATTGTTGGGTGCAGTGGTGCTAGTCGTTGGTCTAGTCCAACTTGCTCCGGGTGCTACGACCACAGACCATAGACTTGCTCTGCTCGTAGCGGGTACTATTCTGCTTCTCCTAGGTGAGCCATTCTTTTCTCAGTCCATGAAACTGTACCAAGGGAATCCTGAAATTCTGCCAGAACGAGCTATGTGACAAATGCTCATTGGATAATGGGTCAAGGGAATACACATACGTACATACATATATTCGTTTCGTTATTTCGCATTTGATTCGAGTGAAACGCATAAAGAAAAGAATGGATGAACACGTGATGTAGTAAGTGGTGTAATTCTGAATAATTTAAAGGCTCGTAGAAGCAGTAAGAAAATATTGATGCGACTTAAGTAAGAAACAAGAATCAATTCATTCCTATTGTGTGAATGCATATAAAAAAAGTCCTCTCACGTGATAATTATGAGTTTGTAAAGATATTCGATTGAGTTACATATCGGTATATTTATTAAAGAATTTATTCGCTTAGTTGATACACATATTCTGTAAATATTTTGCACCTTTTTTTGTAACAGAATACCTTGTTAATTTTGTACAATATTATTTTTTTTTTAAGCAGAAAATATTAAAAAAAGTTGTTTGGTCGTGGATGAAGGTACATTTTATGTATACACTCTTTTGCTTTAGTATTTTTCCATTTTCATACTTGTGAATAATTCTATATTGTAATTAGTAAATTTTCAGGCAATAATAAGAATAAATAGATTAATTTAGAATTTTTCAACCAAAAATTAGATGTGTGATCAGAATGTTTATTTTTCTTTTTCCGTGTCGGATTATTAATTAAGGGACGATTTACTATTCAGATGTCCTCTTTCAAAGTTTTGTAAATTTATACTTTTACAGTTCTGACTTCCATAACATTAAATTCTACAATCCTCGAACTTTGCAGCTACGAAGCTTAGACTCCAGAAACTCGTAAACGCGATAAACTCAATCATAACCACGCGATTTATACAACGTATGGAAAGTTTATTAAATAGCATTTATGTTTACTGCAAATATTTTTTTAAGCGCCAGTAAAATTCACCGCACCATTGCAATCTATAACATAACGTACCACAAGCAAATTTCATATAACAGTCAATATAAAATAAAATTCTTGTTATTTTTTTAAATTCCATAATAAAAAAAGACATACACACGCACGCACATACGCGCGTATAATACATAGAAATAGAAGTGTTACGATTGCTTTCAAATTGTGCAAACGTAGGTATACTTGTTTTGTGAAATTTTTTTATTCTTATAGATATACATTCCGGTAAATAAATATTAGGACTGCTATTACGTCCATACAAAAAGTATTATCTTAATAAATATACATATACAACCTGTTCATGCGATTACTCCACAGCACTTTTTTCGTAAGTAGTAGATTTGTCAGAAAAATGGAAGAGGCCACAATTTCATTATTTTTTATGCACAACACAGTAACTTGTATAAATTTTCCAAATTTTTAATGATTATCGCGTATTTACGAAACCATAAGGTTTTGTAAATTGATAGCTATAATTTCTTTTTATATTACATAAAAGCGATTACCCAGGTAAATTCAACCACCTGTAACAATGTTTGCTGTGATATATTGAAATGATACACTATTAAGATTTTATTTTTGTAAAAATGTAATAAATAAAAATAGGTATTTAAAAGTTTTACCGTATGTATTTATTGTACTACGAAATTCCAGAGTGTCTTTTAATAATTTGTAATGACTATTTAGGATTGCTTTGCATACAATAAGTGTCCTAATATTAATGAACGGGAGTGTACATGATTGCTACTGAAATAGTTCAGTACAGAGATAAATATACTTTTTATTTGTTCTGTAGTGGCCAATGAAATACGACAAAATGTAAAGGCAATTCGAAGAAGCAGCTTTGAAAAGAAATTTTCTCGTTTTCAGAGACTTTATTGCCTGGTCATATTGCTGCGAGCTATCCATTCAGGGTAACAAAGTTACTGTCACTTAACTTCGTGGTTGAAATAAAAGTGACAGCTATTCTTTGATTTATCTAAAGAAAAAACCATTCAGACCGCGAATAATCATTTCGCGAAAAGTTGAAAACATTAATTATCAAGAAGATTTTTTACAATCTCGCAATAAAGTAGTAAGATACTCGAAGCAAAAGTTTAACTCTGATACAAAGAATAGATTGTTCTTTTCCTGTTTCATCTGAAATACACTCTGTTATCTCGAACACGATTATTTTATGAAATCAAACAAAATTCAACATTTTTCTAGAACAATATTTATTCTCTTAAATGTTATTTATTATGCTGACATTTATTATGCTATTAAATACTATCAATTGTTACTTTTCGTAAACTTCACTTGTTTAAAATATATTGTACATCGATCAAATAAATATTTATCGAGTGAAACACATCACCCTCTCCTAAAGATTTGATAATTTTTATTTCTTAACACTTTGACAGTCGTTTTATTTTGCAAAAACTTAGATCTACCGCCAGTATTTTTCACGAGTTTGCAACTTTGCATAACCTAATTAGATATGCTTGAAGACAAAAGTTCGAACGAATTTAAAAAATAGATGAAATAAACGTATCCTTGACAATCATTGATTTTAAAATTTACATTCTATTACTCGTTATTTAAATGAAAATCAGGAAGTCGATTTGTCTTTTACTCAACTGGTTGTGTAAACAATGTCGCAAATACACGGTGTCGATTGAAAAACGCTGATTGAGCAAAATCACGCAGTTATGATAGCGGCTATTAAAGTGTTAATGTTCGTTCTTTTTTTTCTTGCAGCTGTCTTCTTGAAAATATTATGTATCTAGCCCAGTGAAAATAATTTCGGCAGTATGAAATCATTTGAAATAAACTTCCCTGTTTATCTAACCATACGCGTTGAAAATACATTTGAATGAAACAGAGAATAAAATTAACAGGAGAAATAAGAATGTCAAGTTTGGTCGTAAGAAATACTGTGCAATGATATTTCTTTTTTTACATATTTAATTTTAACCTTCTACATGATAAAGTGTTGTATTATCTCTCTCCATACAAAAGTTTTCTTGCTGGATACGTTTGAATGCAGATTGCATAGATGCAATAGCAAGAAGCTTCATAACATTTGCATGTTCGTTGAAGTTCCCGAATGAAATTCATACATATCGATACATTCAACGCGTGGCCTTACCCGTAAACGCGCGGGCAAAGCGACCAGAGTAGAATTAAATTCGCAAAAGTACATTAGAGAGTATATTAATTATGCAATATTAACGCGAAATATATTGATATATCAGCTCGAAATATGTCATACACATTTTGATCGAATTCTCGTAACGATAAACTAATTACGTTGCCGGTCTATGGAAATTACCATAATGTAAATCACTGAAGTTTGTTTTCCCTCGTTAGGTAGGGTTTAAATCAACAGAATAGAATTTTGCAATTACACACACACACACACACACACACATATATATATATATATGAGATATTTTAAACAAGTATCTAGTCAAATATCGTTAAAAAATGGATTCAATGCAATTTCAATAAGATCAGGATAATTAGATATTTATATAAAATGTAGAATATGAAGGGCATTAATTTTGAAGTATAGAAGGAATATCAAAAGTGAAAATAATTGAATATTGAATATCGTGTGGAAAATGAACTCATTAACTCTTAAATTAAAAAAGACTTTTTCACGTATTATACATATGTACAGCACGACAGTAATTAGTCCTGGTATTTAATTTATTTCTTCATATGCTTTATTTCTTTGAGGCAGAAATACAAATTGTTTTTGGAATTGAAATGCAAATGTGTTATAAGAAAATTACATTGTAATATATAATTCTATGAATTGTGACAGCATATAATTAAGCGGGAGTCAGATCACCACACTTTCCTCACTGTTACGTTGACTTGCTAAGTCTATTTAACTTTATATGGAATTAAGTCAAAAAAAAAAAAAAAATAGTGAAAAAAATGTTGGAAAACATCGAAGCATAATTTATCAGACGACTAGAAAATGTCTTTACAGTAATGGAAGTCATGTTAAGGGGGGCATCCATAGAAGAAAGTTTTTAATAATTCAAAATTGAACATATTGATAGGTATAAATTAACGTCATTACTTTATGGCCTGTGATTATTTGCTATCTTTATTTGATAGTAACTTCTTCAGAGGAAAAGAATTTCTTTAATAATCCTATTTGTTTTGGTCTATTTGCATACAAAGTCAAATAAGTTTATTGTTAGCGAATCGACAACAGTAAAGAACGTGTGATGATCCGACTCCCAGCTTTTCGCAATTTGACGATCTTCCATGAAAGGAAATGACCTTATAACAGCTCCTTGAACTCGCGCTATCTTAACTTACTATCATCTTATGTATAAAAAAATATAGCGTTTCATTTAAACAAAAATTAAATTGGCTTCAAAATATCCTCCACCATACCAGGTACAAAAAAAGTATTTATACCACATAACGTCCTTCTCTATACCAAACAACTTTTGTTAATACATGTTTTTCGTACATTTTTCGCTTCCTTAAAAGATATTTTACTGTATTCAGATAAAGCAGACACCCTGCATATTTCCTACGTTCTAGAATGATGTGGTTGATAGTTGTAGGTATTATCTTCAACACGGTTTGTAAAGTCGATTATATAGCAAATAAAATGTCCTTATTTGTAAACACAATTTTTATATTCAGCAATAACAATATTAACAATTTATGTAATAACAATAATAATGTCCAGTTTGCACAATGTTATTTAGTTCGTGTAATATTCTTAATATATCTAAATGTCCGTATAAAATACATACATATGTCCATTAAGTGCACTAAAATCCGTAAATGTTCTCGTAATATTTAAATATCTGAAATAGTGGAGGTACTGGAAGTGTTCTAATGTCCTGTCCTGGTCTTCTCCAAGATTCGGAGACGTTTCCTCCATTTCTTGGATAATTTCCCCTCCAAGAAGCTTCTTGAGGGGAAATTGTAGAAAAGTGGAGCTTAGAATTATCCAATTAAAAATTGAGGCGGATTCCTGATTATGCCACGCCTACAGGTTACATCCATCATGTAATAAACAGGACCTGCAGAACGTTACTTAAAGGTCCTCTGTTCAGGAAACCAGCCCCATAAATTCTAAGTCCCTCTTTTCAGTGCATATAGGCTTACAATAAGTCAATTGCCGTTGAGGGTGATCTGACTGGACACTCTTTCGAGAGAAAGTTGGTGTCATTTTGCAGCTAAACCCAAGTCTTCTAGGAAATTTACAATCCATGAAAAATTGACTTCCTTAAAAACGGCACTGTCTTATTTCAACTGCAGCGTAAGCCTAAACACGTAACTCTAACAATAGGTGTTAACGTTGACCAAAAAGATAATCTTAGAAATGATCCTATTCTAAAGATTACGAAATTTTCAGGTATCATTTTAGCTGGCGTGAGATGTTACGTGTTGCATTGCGTGCCATTACCAAGTGACTCGCCTGTGGCCACGCCACTTCCGCCACCGACCACTGAACAGCCTGGACTTCCGCGAGGCACACTGGACCTTTTAGTGGGTCATCAGAATCAGCCGGAAACCGACGCGCTGATGCATACCGAGCATCACCAGCAACAATACCACCATCACCATCATCACCATCACGGTAACCACAAGAAGAAGCGTAGCTCTCAAGGCTCTCACTCCGACGAGGCCTAATAATGATCGACTTCAGAAAACTGGCTAATTAACCGAATAACAGTTAGCCGGCGATGAAAGTACATACGCTGAATGAGAGAAACTCCTGAGGCGTTGCAGACCAAATTAACAAGAAAAAAAAAGAAGAAAATGAAAGAAAACTTAGAAGGGGAGACAAAAAAAGTGGTTAAGTATAAATGAAGCTTTTGGAAAGTAAAAACGAGAGATAACTGTTAGAGAATGTCCATCTCCCAGGACAGTCTGTACGTGTACATTATACTCGATTCTTTTATCTTTTGTAACTTTCTAGTCTATATATACACACATATATATATACATACATACTATATATATACTATATATATACATATATATATATAATATATATGTAATATTGTCTACGTGTAATGCGTAACGTGTACTCAGTTTAGTACGTCGCTGAGGAAAGTGCACTTTTCTATCTTGTCTACTGGGTGTTCGAGCTTTATCTAGTCACAATACTGCTTTATCAACCGCTGATGTTTGCTGATGTTTTAACCTTCCGTGGACGAAGAGCAAACCGTATGAAATATATTAAGCGATTGCTTGCAGATGTAAATTGTAGGGGATTAAGGAATACATTGAGGAGAAAACGGGATACGATTCCTATAAGTGATCCTTTCTTTTTCAACTTTCTTATCGTACCTTGTTTTAGAGAAAAAATTATATGTTTGGCGTAGTATTCTTAAGTTATCTTTATGAACTAGTCTTTTTGTTGGTTCCGTCTCGAATGTCTCATTAAATGAAGACTCTCCATGTGCGTACGTTCCAGAATTGAGAAATTCCAAGTGTAACATTTTTATAGCTGCGATTATATTGACAAAATTTTATAACTGAATTACAAATAATAACACAAGCTTAAATTGATTTGGAAATATTAAGTCTATGAAAGACAGCCGATTTACATATTTTACTTTTTTACATATTTACCACTAATGACGAAAATATATTCAGAGAGTGTGAGATACGAAAAGGGATAAACAATGATTTTTTTTCCAATCGAACATCTGCACGCAATCGAAAACAGTTCGTTATTATACTATCAAAGATGAACTTTTTCCTCTTTTCGAGAAACCAAAGAAAGCTCTGTACAAAATGGAAAAATAACACGTTATATACATAAAATAGGTAACATTATATATGCATATTTCTCGTTCTACGCACGAATGCAAAGAAACAGAAAGTAAGAACTTATGAATTTTTGTAATCGTACGAAGTGGAGAAATCTTCAAAAAAATGGCAGTTTATTGAAAGAAGGGGGAAAAATAAAGACTAACTGAGAAAAGTGTAAAAATTTAACGAAAGAAAAAAAAAAGAATTCGTATGAATTTAATATAAATCATCCGTGTGGCAATTTTGAATTCGATATGTAAAATTAGAAGGAAAGATTTAAGTAATGATTTTACGTGCCAATTTGAGAGTAACAACTACTAGATAGATGATTCGGTTGCACTTATTATTCAGAACAGTACGAACAAATATCATTTAATCGTGCTCTCTCGAACATCCTTCTTTCTTAACATTACTACGTTCTCCTGTAGTTTAGTACATGCGTTAATCATAATTATACATGACGCACGGATGTATGTGTGCAAATGCAAATTCTAAGATAAGATACGATGTAAAAAGGTGTTAGAAATCTAAAGGAATTGGCCTAGTATCGGTAGATATTTGCGAAACAAACTTCGTAGACATCTTTTGAATTTCAGAAATGATTTTTATCGAATTTTATTACTTAAGGATTTTTTACATTATTTTAATATACAGAATGGTTCGTAGCATCGTGCATTGGTATAATTACTTGTCACGATTCTATATACTTGCCGTTTTAATGTCACACTATAATAACTAATTGTCATTAGACTGCGAATTTTTATGCAAATTCATATTTTTAACGATATAGTAAAATAAGTAGAACTTCTATAGAAAATCATTTCAGTTATTAAATATTATGAAAAGCATTGCAATTTGGATATTTTGTATATTTTATGCAAATTCCCATCATTAAATGTTCTATAAATGTATAAAAATCCGAGGTCTAATCATCACCTTTACAAAATTTATAACAACGTACAAGAAATTAGTGGTTTTAATTAGAAAAATTGCATAATGTTCTCATCAGAAATACATTTCAAAAAATGTGCTAATTGTTACCGTACTCATTCTCTGAGAATGGAACATTAATCAATTGCGCTGATAAAGAATTCACAGCTGCCCGTGTCCAAACACTACGCTATACTTCGATTTGAGCCGTTGTTTGAAATGAAAAGATTCAGCAGAGTCTCACGTTTTTTTTTTTGTTGTATACACATATTTTACACAAATATGTTTATTATTCTAATATTATTTGTTAATAATTTTGTACAATGTTATACAGGGTATTTCCAAACTGATGGTTCAAGCGGCAAGAGGGTGACTCTACATGCAAAAATAAGTCGAAAAAAAAAGGAATAAAATTTTTCGTATCGGGCTTTGTTTCCGAATAAATTACTGTTGAAGATCTATCGAGTACATGTACGCTTACACACGATCTACGACATACAAATATCATTGTGTTGCTCGTGTCGCTGTTCTGATTTATTACATTAGGTAATACTAAGGGATGAACTTTGAAACAAAATTATTTCATCATCAAGAATGTTGTTTATTAATTTACAGATTATTGGAAATAACCCCGATTTTTTTGCCAACATAATTGTGCCCTACGTACTACACTCCTATGAACGTTTTCTAGGATGCTTTCCCTTTTCAAGTGTTCGAATGCAAAAAGTATTTTCTCTTTGAGTTGTTCCCTACTCGTACGTGTTTTCCCTTGATAGACAAGGGTCTTTACATGGCTTCATAAGTAAAAATCCATTGCTCTCAATTCCGGAGGTGTTCAAATCGTGGTGGCCAAGCTACGTTACCTTTTCAATGCTCATACCTTAATTTTACCTAATGTAATAAATCAGAACAGCAACACAAACAGCACAATGATATTTGTATGCCGTAGCGTGAAATTATATATACGTGTACTCGGTAGATCTTCAACACTGATTTATTCAGAAACAAAGCCCGATACGAAAAAATTTTATGCTTTCTTTTTCGATTTATTTTTGCATGTACAGTCACCCCTTACTACTTGTACCACCAGTTCGGAAACACCCTGCATATCTTAAAACAATTTGAAATATGTAATGTAACAAGACAGTGCTTGGATTTTCAGGTAGTTTCACTGCATGCGCTGTTTTGCACACACTCTGCACCTTCTTTGAGGATATTCTTTTAACTTTTGAATTGGGAAAACATAGTCACTGCAATCTCTATCACTTTTTTCGCTATTGCTTTTAATTTATCATTTTTTCTTTTATTTGTATCTATCGAAATAATGTCATCAAGTTTACTATCGCTTTTCATTTTGAAATATGAATTAAACTTGCTAAAATCAGGCAGATTTGTTATTCGGTTTATCTGAGTTTTAAAATATGTGTATCCGTATGAGACACTATATCTATTATATAACTCTGCGAGACGCGGTGCTGTCTCTACTGTTTCGAAAAATAGCCTAAATCGATATGGGTGACACGTTTTCTTATTCCCGAGATAATTTACTACTGACCAGTATAACATGTCGTTAGCGATTTTGGAACAAAAATATTTCAACGTGTGTGGCACGTTGTTTCAGCGCAAAAGTTTAAGAAAGAAATTTTACATTTAATATTTTTCGATGGTTACGATGTACGGACCATCCTTGGGGCACAAAACTTTTATTAGAAACATATACTTCATTACACCATGTTGATGTATCATGTAACACGATGACGAAACACGTTCGCAGCGAGCGAACTTAAGAAACTGAAATTTGAAACGTGTCTACGAAAGAGAATTTAGTTCGTTACTTTCCCGGTAGTTATTCGACGTTTTCTATCTTTTGAGATTGGATAATTTCGATGTCGTAAGATCGAAGAAACTTCCGTGGAAAATTTACTCGTTCTAAAATCAAAAAGGCACTTCGAAGAATATTAAGGATTACTCTATACGTATAAGAGTTCCAGATGATGAAAAGATGTTATTTTCTTCGAGATAAAGAAAAGAAAAAAAGGAAACATATATAGTACCGTTAGTTATTAAAAACAAAAAGGAAGAGAAAGAAAAAGAAGAAAAAAGAAAGCATTTCAACGCCATCGTGTTTTACGCATTAGTTCACCGATTAACAAACTGATGTAAATAAACTGCTAATTTTCTTACGAAGTTCTTTCGATCGTTCGCGAGACATTCATAAAATACCGATCGTAAAAGTACAGTTTTACAGTTCACGATAAGTTTCTACCTCTGTCTTGAAACTTTGCCTTTCGCGAGAACATACTTTCTCGACCAATTGCGTGTGTACAAGGCCTATAGTAACGTGTACTGTGGTCGTTTCTGCGAACAAAGAAGAAAACGAGAAGATATACATGTGGTATTTAGAATGTTCGTAACGCATTGATATTCCGTAAAGCTGTTACATTGATCTTTCTTTTTTTTTATACTTTCTTTTTTTTTGCAGTGTGCATCGTTACCATTATCGATATAAATATTTGTCTCGACCAATTAGATATTTATGAAAATTCATCTATAACCCGACAAACTCGATCGTATGATTTCAAAATCTCAGCACACGACAGGAACATATTCCGATGATAAAATGATAATGCATGCCGTGCACTGATTACTATCGTTCGATCATTTCGAATTTCATTTCCTCGCTGAACTTGATCTCGAAAGACAATTATATTTGCTTCTTTAACATCTCGGATAGGTGTTCAGATGATATTTTGTAAAATATGACGAGAGAGAGTTAACTGATAAACAAACGAAAAATCGCGTACCTGTCCATAGGTACAACAGTGACAACACTGATAGAGGGGAGTAACAACAAAATTATAACTTTTGTAGACGTGTACGTTGTCGATTCATCCGCATCTTTCTCGAAGAGCTTTGTACGTGAAAACCGTTTGTTGCATTTCAATTCGAGGAAACCATATCGAAGAAAGGAACTATGAGAAATTCGCGGAGATGTCGCTATGAGTAATTTTACATCTTGTCGATAAATGTAACTCTCAGCACCTGCACCCATATTCGATGTTATTTTTTCGAGGGGAAATTTTCAATAAGAAAAAGGGAAGGGGAAAAATCGTAGCGAGTAAATTCCGATGATCTTACGACGTAAAACATAAAAAAAAAATGCGATCTAGATGTGTCTTTCGAGTAACATATATTTAAATTATCTATTTACACTGCAATATTTATACTTAAAATAGTTGAAGAAAAAAAAGAAACAATTCTTCTATGCCCGTGTGTCGAGAAGATGGACAACCGAAAGAAAAGAGAAAAAAAGAGACGAGAAATTTTTACGAACATCATGTTGTATAATACAAGGACCGATTAACAAAATACGCAGACACGACGATCCTTTTAACGTTCAAAACTCATACGATTTTCAACTTTTTAAAATTTTATGAATCACGGTGTTGTATTTTAACGTATCTAGAGGTTTACCAATACAAAGTACATAGAGTATTTTGAAATTTGTATTATAAATACAAAGACGTCTATCGTTCTATCCTAATAATTATTATTATTGTGCATATTCGTTTCAAGTACAGTGATACCACACACACACATTCTGTACTGCATGATTACCGCGGAAGTATTTCAAATTGAAATCAGAACAAGTTTCAAGTCTTTCACCTTACACTTTTGCAATTTTATCGTCGTCTAAGATCGTTTTTATCGAAATCGTATATATACGTATATTTGACGCGTCAGCGTTATAAAGTACAGTTTGAAAAAGTTATTGTTCACATCGCGTTATTATATCCTGCACTTCATTTCTCTCATACGAATAACCAACCTAACCCGCGATTAACAAAATACAGCCTAAAAGGAAACTCTTCTCGACGCGCTGGCGTGCACGTTTGACTACCGTTGGGGTCCACTTAAAGTTATTAACAAAAAAAAAAGTTACACCGATATGTATATGAGAACAGTTGTAAGTTATTTTACAAAGCGTTGGGCACTAGGTGAACGAGGAAGAAATCTCACGAATACAACACCTCTAATTTTGTTCTCACTCACCTAGTGCTAGTGATATATATAATAATAATAATAATAATAATAATAATAATAATAATAATAATAATATAACATATGATATAATGCATATACATGAAGAAAAGAAAAAAAAAGTACATATACACACTCTGATATATTATTATAAATAATGAACGGTACACGCATGAGTTATCTCTATGAACTAATAAGATTATCTGTATCTAACAATAAGAGGATAAGCTTGAATACAGTGACAGATAGTACGTGTAAGCAAAACTCGTAAACCTTCCATTCAAATGCGATCTGTTTAAACCGGTCTCGCGGAATAAATTAAGCTCGCTGATATATATAATATATAAATATGTGTATACATACGCTGCTCGCTGAAAACAAAAAAATTGCTACACCTAGAAATTGAAATTGCACAAATCTATTAGGTCATTCAATAATGTAGGCCTCTATTAAGAATTCATAGGAACATAACAAGAGAAAAGATACTTAACCATTTGAGTCCTATGTAATGCGATCGTGCTTTTAAGATTTCATATCGAAAAGATTTATTAGTGGTGTATTTGGATTCTGCCGAAATGAATGCGCTCAACTTTACGGATGCTTGTTATGGTCACTTTCCTTTTTTTCCGTGTAAACCATATAAGCAATGCATTTTATTTCTAGCTGTCATTATTTTTAATCTAAGACAAGCGCTATTTTTCGATAAAATTCTTTCGAAAACTTTGGCACTCAAATGGTTTAAAGAGGATCTTTGTATTGACGTAATGCGCAAAGTCCCGGCTTGTCATTCCGGAAGTCGCGAGTGTTCAATTCCCGTTTAGTTCCCACAAATATTTTTTCTTGGCTCTTAAAATAATTTCATACGATTTCTTAATGCTGTAGACTTGTTATTTCTCTTTACGATATTTTTCAACGCTTTGGTAATTCTTGAACACCGGATTTGAGGAATTCGAGAATTTTACTGTTCCGTATCATTGTGGAAAGAAATTTTGCTCGAAGTATTTTGAAGAGAAAGGGTAAAAATCTGTCGGTGTAAAATTCGGCGAATAAAATGAACGACATATAGACTTCACAAATATTTTGAGCAGATTTCAGGAACTTTAAAAACACGATTAAATTCGCGAAGCTATACATGTCGGTGATGTTCATTTTTATTCACTTGGGATTCCATAATTTTTAACATACGGTTTTACTATTAGTAACAGTATAATTTCAAAAACGAATTCTGAGGCACAAAACAAAATACTACTTATGGTATATAATACTTTATGGATAAGCAATTTTTATTGGAAGAAATCCACTGTGAAGTGAAAAATTATTGAACAGCCTAATATATTGTACAACATATTAAAATTATATGTCAGCAATTATAAGACCCTTTTTAACCAAATTTTAATCATGTTTCCCTTTCAATATCCCGAGCAGTATACGTAAATATTAGATTTGTACGATTTCGTTTTTAAGGTGTTGCAATTTTTTTTTTGTCGAGCAGTGTGTGTATATGTATATTAAAAGAGCATTTTTTTTACACGTCTTTAAACTTTTTTACTGTTTTGTGCTGTTTTTGCTATTTGGTGCTTTCTCGACAGATCGTCGTTCACGTGGATTGTGTGACGAGTTGTTGAATGAAAATGTTAAGACAATTCAAATGTGTATTGTTATTCGTTAGCGAATCTTCCTATGAACCATTACACGCAACATGTACTAATTAATTTGTACATCTGAAATATTTTCCCTGTTATTAAGAAACATGTGAAAATACTTTAGAATGGCTAGTTCTTTCATGTTCGCGAACGATAAACGTTACAAAATTTGTGAGTCTGTTTTAAATACATACTTCTCTGAAAATTACAGACTCTAATATTGTCCCAATAAAACTGTATTCGAGGCACGAAAGTATTACCCTATCATTGAAAAAGCAACATTTACGAACGTCGCTAATAACCTTATAAGTGATGGGACAAAAACGTTATTATAAAAATAAAAAAATAAAGACTTTATAAATCTTCATGAAATAACTACGTGTATACTACTTCATGAAAGTACGAAAGAACTATTACAATTTGTACATTATAACAGAAAGTGTATTAAAATTAATTGTAACTTTACGCTTTGAACGTTTCAAAAGAACTAGAAACGGATAAGGAGTTACGTATAAAGATTCATAAATTACGTTAATTTATGAATTAATTGTGAATGCATTTTCTGCCAAGTAAAATGACACACTAGTGAAAATTTTAAATATGTTCTTACATAAAATCAAGAACTAACATTAACAATTTTTTATCTCCAAACGTCATGATTATAATATTTTTCCTATCGAACGAAAAGCAAGATTTGCTTTAAAGATTTACATCGTTCAATAACAATGAAAATATTTCAGATGCGTCAATTAGGCGAAATGTCCTGTTCATGGATTTATTGCATTTGAATCGATCAGCGACTTATTGATCGATGCTGTACGAATTACGCTTACTTATAGTTCGTTGCTTTTCCGTATTTAACGCCTGAATTTCGCCGATGATATCAGTTACGCAAGCGGAGAGCAGTTCTGATATTTTCAATCGAACGTTATTGCGATAATTACCGTTTCCGTGGCGAACAATATTATAATCGCGAACGTCCAAGTTTGTTAATGGTGTTTAAACGATATTACGCTTACGATTGAATTGATTGCTTTCTCGCTGTGGTGCTTTTTCTACAGAAGCTTGTTTTGACCCCGGGAGAAAAAAAGCTTCACCGCCGAGGCGTTTCGGCTTTCGACGTTTCAATTTTATATTTCTCACAGGATCACAGTCCATCCAAAATTAATTAGTCGTTGAAGGCCAACAAGCAACACTGTTCTTGAAATATATTGGAGACACAGACGAAATGTAAAGTGAAACAGAAAAGATCGGACGATGCAGGGAGCCTAAATGATTCACCGTTGAAATTTTGTTCTTAATAGGTCTGAGTAATCGATTAATTTCACATTAACAGCGCAGTAAATTTTTAATCTGCCGTCTAATTAACTGCGATCGACAACTGATACTATTCTCTAAGAATTCGTTAATTTCTAATCTATTGTATCGAGCGACATCTATTATCGTAACACTTGTATGCATATTATTTATTTCGTAACAGTAACGTTACATTTCGCCAGTTATCGTCCTTTGTGTTTTCATTTTAGATGCGTATTAATTAAGCGATGTTCGTTTCAACTAGAAGCTAAGAAACTATGTTTAATTTACGGTTTCGTAATCTCTAGGAGTAACTATGTTAACGTTCTTTCAGATAATCTACAAAAGAAACAAAAAAGAAAAAAAACGAAAAACAGGAAAAAGATTAAAAAAAAAAAAGAAGAATTTAGCGTAACACGTTACGGAAAATATGTAATCGAGCCTACCATACGGAATACCTTGGACCTCAGAACTTCGAACGATTATAGTTAAAGCTAACGCGAAAGCAATAAGTATAGTGTGTCTAGCTACTTAAAACTTCCTTTCTTGCAAACTTCATCGACGAAACCATTTTTCCTTGTAATTCGTGTAAAACTATGCTTTTCTCTCCAAATAAAATCGTCCAGGGTACTCCGCAATTCGTCGTCTGTGCACACTAGAACTCTAAGAAAACGAAGACGAGAGTAAACCGGAAGTGAAATAATATTCGCCATGCACAACGTTCAGAACTCTATTTCTCGTGAGATTATGTGATCTTCTAGCTTCTAAAAAGTATGTTATATTTTATATATATACTTGCCTCGAGTCTCTGTCGTAACGATTGCTTTCCGTGTTCCTTCAGGAACGCCAAAGAAATGGCGGATTGGACGATCTTACGAGAGGTCAAGCTTACGATTGCACCGTGAATTTCGTCTAATTTCATTCATTAAAACGAAAAAAAAGTAAAACACAAAAATAGACAATTGTCCCCTCAAAGATCGAAGATCAAACGAATCACGACCAATTGCAAGTGAAAATCTTTCACCTGAAAGAGTGAGGGGGAGACAGAGAGAGAGAGAGAGAGAGAGAGAGAGAGAGAGAGAATGAAAGAAAAAAAGAGATAATAGTGGAACTTTCGAAGAGAAGTGAACTTTTCAAATTTACCTGAAATACACAAAAATATTATTAATAATATTAATATTAATAATAATAATATTAATAATATATTATTAATAATATATACATACGTGTATATATACACACACACACACACACACACAGAATATACAAGCTATTTCTCCGGTATAGTATTTATTGTACGTTTACACACAAAGCCATACGCACGTATCGCATGAAAGTTACGTTCGTACAGGTTACAATTATTGTGGAATCTTCTTATCGCACACCCGACTCGAAAATTACCTGATAACATGACGGGACTTCGCATGCATGAACGACATGATATAATTTTTCTCGTCGTATCCGAGCTCGTCGTAACTTCGTGCATGAAGTTTCGTGACAGTTCTCAGAAGCCGCCAGGGCATTTGATTCCTTTCTGATTGCACAGTCTCACACGAAATAATGTGGACACGACCAGATTGTCTAACATCGTTTAATTGTGTGTCGCAGCAAACTTATAAGCTTTTAAAACGGGAATGCAAACTGATGAAAATACGATGAATACTTTAGAATTACTAACGCTATCTTTTAGCTTTGATATTGTCACAGTCAACCCTCCTATAACGCGATTAACTCGTATCGCGTTATAAGAAACGCAGAAATAAGTGAAAATCAAGTTCATTCTTTCTGCGTTATATGAAAACTGCATTCTCAGAGCACTATGTTATGATAAATACGGTTATGAAATAAAGTCTGTTTGAATCCATTTGCATCACAGCTCCAAATACACTATTAACTTTGTAAATCAAAGACGTTCAACTAATAATTGGTTTGTAACACCGCGCATCGATAAGTTTGTTTTACTTTCGGTTTTGCTTAGAAATTACATGTAGTAATCAAAACGAAAGATAATATTATCCATTTATACAGTGAATAAACTTAGAATAGTTTATTAGACTTTATTAATTAGTATGATAATTTTTAAAATAATCGATACGTAGCGGTACATCGAAAATATCATATTTGAAAACAGGTTCTCTTCTAAGTAATTTAGATAAACATGTAATTCATTGCTTAAATCTTTTTCTTCCCTTTGCTGTCGTAGGTATTTAAGTGGGAAAATGTCGGTCAGTGTATCTTATTATCGAATCATTGATAAATGATGTCACTTTAGTCCTTTTGTTCTTTTATATATTTTATAATAATTTCTTCCGTTAGTTTATAAACACGGAAACCTCGATCCTTTTCATTGTTTTTAATTGAGCAGGAAGTGAACATCTTCGCCAGTAGATTATTACGCGCCTGAATGGTAGATAACAATCAACATGTACAGATGCAAATGGGTTAAGCGCTAGTTTTGATAAATAAAAAAATAAACAAAAACAGCAGTGTTGCATCGTTCCTGCATTTTCTGGGGAATTCTTTGACAGCTGAAACTGAAAAATGATGATGTAAGTGCATGAAAAAAGAAATAACTGAATTTCTCATTAATTTCAACCCTGAAAGTGTAATAGCAAAATTCATGCTATAGGGAGACAATCTAAGCTAAATGAGTTGTATTATATAGAAACCGTGTTATAGGAGGCCTATCGCAATTTTTGCTTCGCGTTATATGGAAACGGTATTATGAGAATACCGCGTTATAAGAGGGTTTACGTATAGCTCTTCCAATACGCCCTTCTCAGCACATTGCCAGCCGATCGGTGAAATCTCTCTCCGATTTTACGAAAAGAATGGATACGTTTGCATAAATCATTTCATAAATTTGTCTGTTTCGAATAACGTTACCATACTTGAAAAAAAAAATGTTATGCTGTTTAATATATATTTAATTTATTTCACATTTTATCAAACACATTATTCTGATTTATATAAGTGGTATGAAATATTAGATAATTATTATTTGAAGTTACTTGTGCGTTCCTTTATGGATGTTAAATGTAAGAATGTTATTGAAACGAGAGAAAATTATAGTATATACTAGTTCTCAAAAAAGATATTCGATACATGTTTTCTTTTTTTTTTTTATTTGTAATCGTCCACAACGGAGAAATGAAAAACTTTTTCAAAATTGAGAACAATAACTATATTCGGACTTAATAATTCGAACGTTATTAGAGACAGCGGAATACTGCAAATTGGCAAATGTTCTGTTTTTCAGCGTGAAATTTCAAAGCACCGTTTGTGAAAAATGGTGCGCGGTCGGCAATGTATTAACAGGTTTAATATGTACCAAAGCAATTCGAGTATATTTCTGACATCTAGAATGGTTAGAATATTATTGAAAACATTTTATTTTGTAATTCATTTGTTTCATTTCACTTTTTCCTTCAATGAAGATTGGACTTGAATGAAATGGCATTACATTTCTTTTTTCTCACATATCGAATTGATTAGAATAATCTATCGTTTGACATATAAAAGCGTAAAAAATGATGAAACATCGTTAAAAGAGAACAACGGAAGATGTGAAATTTTTGAATTCGGTTCACATTATTTCAAGCGGTCTTTAGTTTAGAAGCAATTGATAAAGGGAACCGTTTAGTTCGGAGACGCGTGCGTTGATAAATCAAAAGATTGTACTATTTTATTATAACTCATTGCGATTATTATTCATTCGATTAATTTCGTTGAAGATTTTAGATCGAAAGTTAACGCGCTTCTCCTAAGATACACGATACTGATTTCGGAAAGACTGAATTATTTCTTAACTTAAAATGAGAACGTGAACACGGAATTACGACGAAACTTGAGGTTTTGCAGGGAAATGTATCGCAAATAATTACGCATGGAGGGCCTCAAGTACTGTAACCTTGTATGTGATTCTACAGTAAAAAACAAAAAAAAAAATCGTAAATGACAGAAGAACAAAAAAGAACTCTACTGCTATTGTAACTTTCAGAGTTTAATAAAACGTTTTCACTAACAATGAGAGAATTGAAATTATACAACACCCCCTTTGGTGAATTAAAGCGAAATTCTACGATTATCTTTTACAACAAAGAAAAAAATCTATCAACTATTATACATTTATAATAATTAATAAGAATACTTAATAATCTAATAAAATTTAATAAGATAAGAATAGTTAAGAATAATTAATAAGAATAAAATATACATAAATGTAAATCTGAACATGCATAGAAGAGATTTGTCTGCCACTTTTCTATGTTCGCTATGTTTTTGTTTCATAATTCATAATCTTCTATGTTTCTACCAAATTGTCCACATTGGCGTTTTAATGCCTCAACTCTATGTACATGTCAGTATTTCTTTATCCTTTTTCATTTTCAAATTTGATAATTCGCTCAGTGATCTCGCTGTTATTTCGATTGTGTTGCTTGTCATATTTGGTTTTATTAAGGACCATAATTTATTTGCAGTTTTTTCATTACAATACCTTAATATTTCTACTCTGCTCATAGTGTTAATGATACTATTCTCGCTGCGTAATTATTATAATCCCACTCGTTCCACTCTCTTAATTTCCTTTCATGTTCATTTTTCATATTCAATCGAACTCCTACCATCTTTTTCCACAGCCTTTTGAATTTCAAAATAACCTCAATTTGTTCACTTTATAAAAAGTACTTTGTATCAAGTGGCTCAACGTCCGCAATTTTTTTGTGTTTTTCCTTTGTGTAATTTTTACCTTTCGAATTAGCTTTCAACCACGCTCTGCTACCATATTGTGGATCAGGTGGGGAAGAGATTCATTACTACTATCAATATTAACACTATTTATTAAATATGAATTAAACATATACATTTTATTTTATTAATGATCTTTGACAACGTTTTGCTTATATTTTGTTTTATTTTTAAAAACCTGAGCTCATGTCCATTCATGACAGGATAGATCGATGTCAATCAAAACAACTTCACACGCTATACTATGCGCAAGAAACATATTAAATGTAAAAAAATATTTAAAAAATATATCAGATGGTGAAAGTTTATCAAGAAGTCAGACTTTAAAGAAATCAGGAGGAAAATTGTATAAGAAAGAACAAATTTCATATTTGTAATAGTGTTGAAATTCTGTAATTGTTAACCCTTTGCATTCGAGAGATGATTCTCAGTCACCACTTGGTTGGATATATCAACTCGAATGAAAATTAAGAGGCTACAATAACTTTTGTTTTTTGTTTTCTTTTAATTTCCTCTTTACGTTTTAAATGTTTCACGTATACGCACTTTATAAGAAAGCGTTGTGTTTAATTAAAATTATTATTTCGTACATTAGTCTGTCTTTGATGCTTGTAAAGATCGAGCCAAATGACGGAATTAGTAACAGTGAAGATAAATTCGATATTACATTATTTAAAGACCAAATCGATAAGTTTATAGATAAGAGATTTGAATTAAATAATTGTTTCAAGAAAATGGAAGATTAGAACAGCAATAAAAAGTGAAACTGGTTCTGACAGCACACAGGAAAGACAGAGTTCATATAGATGCTACAGATTTTGCGGAAAGACCACGAAAAATGAAGCTTTCTTTCAGAAACGATGAAAAAAAATACAGAAGCGCAAGTAACTGTAAATTGTAACAGAACCATTGGATTTTTCGAATTTTAATATTGATGAAACCATAGGTGAAACACAAGTAATTATGCTAAAAAGAAACTAAGAAAAATTCACCTTCAGCACAAAAAGTTCGAGTGCAAAAAGTTAACATACATACTTACTGTATCAAATATCCTTAAAGATCGTTGCGAAAACATTTCGATACTCGGTCCAAACGGAAAGAAGTGAAATAATATTCCAGTGAAGTTTAAATGTTTATTTATGCAACCTTTTCATGTTTAATTCATCTGAGATCTCAGAATATTGGAATTCTGGGAGATACAGGAAGCGGGTAAGCGCAATACACAAAGTCGGAAACTTGAAATTTTTGTTTCCAACATAGAGAAAGAAAAATAAATGAAATGATCGGAACTGCAACATTCTCCTGGAATGAATAACAAGAAACACGGTATCAGCACAGATACCCCAGTAGATTTTCAAGAGAATCTACTGAGTCACGGATTCTTGCTCATGCTGCTTACACGTGCATCGCCCCAAGTCCTGTCCGCCAACGCGTTTTAAGATTTGCGTCAATGAACAAGACAGAAAATCTATAAACGTGCGACGTAAATTACTGTCATAATATCATACCGAGCGAACTTAAAAACACACCCTGTAGAATATGAATATCGTTATGTTAAATGTAAATTATCGGAATTGCACCAACAACTAACGGAAAAATGAAACGAAAGGAAAATAAAGTTTGACAAACTGATACTACTTCTAAATCGTTATCCTCATTTGCTCTTTAAAACTACACAGAAAAAGCGGAAGCTGAATTACGCATTATGTAAACTTTATAAAATTTCCTAAATGATAAACGTCTATGTACATTTTTCTTTCTTTCTTTAATTTAGCCAACTCCCATCGATATGTATGTCGATACGTTTCTATAATACTTTAAGATTTCACAACACTATTTTCTCGAAATTAAGTTTTTTGTCGATGCTTTGAATGTTCTGGTATAGTCCACATTATTTCTAAACGTTGCTTCAGTTCTCCACAAAGTAATGAGGTGAACGCATTGTGTGAAAATAAGTAACGGTAAACTGTGAAATTTTGACCAGTCAGAAGATAAGTTGACGTAAAGTAATTTTTATTTTATAAGTAGAGATTTACAGTTATTACTGTATTTTTTTATCGTTTTAGTTCATTTGATAGTTTATAATATGTTTCCATATGTAATACTTGTATGGGTTACTTGCAGTATGCCTAAAACAAGAGAATTACATCAGTCAGAGAGATTAGAAGAATAGAAAGGAAATGTTTGCAACAAATTACATCAGAGTTTTCTATATTTAAGGAAGGTGCAAAAGAAATATGTGATAAGATACAGAACACTGGTGAAATCAAAAATGCAGTAAGAATAGATAGAAAAATAAAAACAACTCCTTGCCAAGACCGTGAAATTATAAAATTAGTTGAAAAAGACCAGCTTATTAGTACAAAAGAACATAAAGGACAACCTTCATTACTAATATCTATAACACAAATTAAATCTTGACTAAACGAAAAAGATTTTCATGACCGCATATCGCGGAAGAAACCATGCATTTCAAATGCTCGAAAGCATTCAAACTTGGTAAAGAGCATTATAACAAACCCATGTCATTTTGTAAATCGATCATTCAAAGCGACGAATCAAAATTTGAACTGTGATCAAATAAAAGAAGAGAATACGTCTAGAAAAAGAAACATGAAGTATTTAAATAAAAATTAACAACGCCTACTGTTCTTTTGTGCGGGTTTATTATTCTTTTTCATCTTGTTACAAGAATTAGTCTACCCCGCCTATACGATGAGTATGCGGTCAATGCCGACGATACAACCCTAGATCGTAAATCTCGGCTTCGACAGGGTCGCACCGCGGGAATTTTATGTTCTTTGTAACCCATTACAGACACAAAGAGTATTTGAAGATATAAGTGGATAGAGAATATCAGTGACTAATTGTATCAGAATGAATGTTATTAATATGACGAAATATCGGGTGGAATTCGGTGTTCACACTTCGCATAAGGACGAATACTCCGGAGGCCTGCAGCAGTTATTTTTCTTAACGAAGGGATTTTTAGACGTATTCCAATTAACTCCCTTAAGAGTTTCCAAAACGTGGAAAATTCGGGGAGGAAGTTGGTTTACCTGATTAGTGGTGATGTGAGCCAATCAAGTAATTAGTATTTTGGCACCAACCTATTCCGTGCGCCCTTAGCGCGGTCCGTGTGGATTAGGAGATGCCGTGTAGAGGTGGTAGCAGAGTGTCTTAAAATATTTGGCAACGTGGTAGAATTTCCACCAGGCTTAGATCGCAGGACATGACTTGGTGGCTAGTCAGGAACGGTTTCGAGGCCCTTTGAAAATTCACGTTTATGACACATGCAATTGATTGTTGAGGTCATAGAAAAAACGAGGAAATGTACAATTTGTAAGCTTAAAGATAAAATGATCCTCACAAACAGCCGTACTCGCTTGCGTGTCATAAACGTGCTAGTAGTATGCGCGCCGAATGTTGTCCTTGTGCAAATTGCCAGCCGCCTTCAGAACCGGTAACAGAAATAATTTTATTTTTATTGGAGGGGCTGCTTCCTTGAACCCACTTCGGAACACCTATTGTCAAACTCGGATGTTGTTTCATTATGATATGGGGTTGTTTTAATGATATCCGTGTGGGAAATTTAGGAATCATTGAAGAAAAATTGACTGCGGTCACATATATAGAATTGTTAAAAGACAATTTGTTTCCTTCCTTAGAAAAATTTGGAGATAATAGGACACTTGTGTTTCAACAGGATAATGATCCGAAACACACAGCGAGAATTTTAACAAAATTTATGTAAGGATACAACATATTCGTACTGTCTTAGCCACCATAGAGTCCTGATTTAAATCCAATAGAACACTTATGAGATGAACTGGAAAGAAACATAGAACAGAAAGATTGATACAAAAAATTACAATTTATAAAAGCATTAATAAACTCCAGACATTTAAAAAAAATTAATAAATATTATGCCGAATCGGCTGCTAGAAGTAATAAAAGCGAAGGAGTACTACATCTCTTATTAATTATATTTATATTTGAAACTTTATTAAATTATAGTTTATAATAATAATATTTAATGTTAATCCAGCATCAACTTAATTTCCGAGATCAATAAGTCGACAGATTCTTAATTAATTTTATTATTGTTTCGTTATAAAACAAATTATTTACTACATTAGTACTATAAGGACTTAATAAACACATTTCTATTATCAAATCATATTGTATTTACTTTTACTATGAATTTATCCTATCAATTTGTTAAGATTATAAACGTCAACTTAAATATCGACGCGAATGTAAGTATATTATTCAATAAATTGAGTATACATATATTCAGTGAATTAAAAGTAAAAAAAATGTATGTAGACGTTTGTCACTTTTGAAATTTTATAAAGTTTTGAATAAGGTGTAATTTAATGATTTATAGGAACAATTTAATAAGAATGTAATTTCACATACATAAAGAAATAAAGTATAAGCGAAATAATGTTAACTCTTTGCACTCGAAGCTTTTGAGCCGAAGTTGAATTTTTCTTCGTTTCTTTTTAACATAATTACTTATGTTTCAGCTGAGGTTTCGTCGATTAAACTTCTAAAGATATAATAGTTCCATTACAAATTGCAGCTATTTGAGATTCTACAGCTTTTTTCATCGTTTCTGAATTTTATTCTTCTTGAGAGTTCCTCAAAATCTGTAGCATCTATCCGAATTCTCTCTCTCCTATGTGCTATTAGAATCAGTTTAATTTTTTATTATTACAATTACTTAATTCAAATCTCTAATTTATGATATTATTGATTTGGCTTCTAAATAATCTAATATTGAACTCTACTATTACCTTCACTGCTACTAATTCTGTCATTTAGCTCGATACTTTACAAGCATTAAAGGCAGTCTGATGTATAAAATAATAAGTTTAATTAAACACAATGCTATACTTTAAATTGCATGTACAATCAGTTACAATGTGAAAAAGAAGAATATCTACTTAAAAAAGAAAACAGTTATCGCCTCTTAATTGCCGTTGGAGTTGCGATATCGAACCAAATGGCGACTGATGGTCACCTCTCGAGTGCAAAGAATTAAAATACACACGCATGCGATTTCTACAGCAGCATCGATGAAATTGTATTTAAAATCAAGCAATGCCTGAAAATAATGGCGTCGCATTAACTTTAAAAGGCAGGAGTGAGGAACACGTTTTCACCGTATAAGAAAAAGGCAACAGCATACGCGATGACGTGCGTCGCGAAAGAAGGTAATGCGATTTGAAAAATGGCGTATATATATACACCTTCGCGATTCGTTAGATATCTATAAAAATAACGCCAGGTGAGAATTATTCTCTTACAAAGAAATAATGGGAAAGGTGTTCAAAAAAGGTAGCGTCGATTCACCGGTACTATTGTTTGTTTATTACTATTGCTATAGCAGACTGGTTACATTATTTCCTCTTAGCAACGCTTGATACTATCTCTTGTGAAGATCTCTTGACGAGAAGGTATTTTCTACTACCTCTTGCTAAGGTCTAATGTATACTGTTCACAAGCTTTCGTGGTTCATCTCCATAAAAGCTGCGTTCCTCGCCCAATCACTCTGATTGGTGATTTTTAAAACGATTTTCCACCAATCAGTTTTTCTCCGATGCATTGACATCTCCTTCCCATTGCGTTCTAGACAGGCTATTTTAGAGAAGGGATGCACAATGACCGAAGAAGTGCTCGGCGAAGGAATGTTTGGGAATCCTGTGGAATCTCCGCAAGGTCTGGACATTGTCGCGTAAAGTGGGCCACCCACAACAAAAATATCAGGGCCTACTTGTCCGTTGACCTCTTGGAGACTCCAGGATTTACGACATCCGAAGTCCTAGTGACTGAGTGTTGCAGGCAACAAGAAAAAGGACACTGTTGTCCATTACAAACAAAATAGTTGCCTGTGGTACCGGGTAACGTAACTACTTATGATGCCATAAACCCGGCTACAGGACTCTCCTAACGTATCCTACTGTCGAAGACTAAACACGAAACGTCATGTTGATGTCATTAGTGTAATCACAGTACGATGGCATTCCTACGCTTCACCACCTTGCGAGTTCGTTGATGAAGATTTTTAAATAAAATAAAAATAACTGATTACACAAATCAATATTTTTTATAAACTACATTATATATATATATATATATATATATATATATATATATGTTACAAAATTAATTAATTAATTCTTTTCAGTATTATAAAAATATGTTAATAAATCCTTAAGAATAAATAAGTCTTGATAAACAATAAAAAATTCATATATAAATGATATAATTAAATCAAGAATATAATCTAATTAATAAAAAAATATTCTCTGACTAAATTTAAACATATAGGAGCAGCTATAAACTTCAAGCTACAGTACTTTTTCATACCGACTGTCAAAGAGACAAATTCATGACCATTCTCCCTTGCGGGGAATTTCGTTTCTATACCGGGTGATAAGAAACAAGGGTTCATATCTTTTTACGTGAAACTATGAAAAATAAATCCTTAATAAGCATTGACCGAAAAATTAATATTCAAAGTTATATAAACAATGGATTGGACGAGGTGAATAAAGTGTCATGACCTCCTTGATCTTCCTCCGATTTAAATCCTCTGAATTTCTTTTTGAAGGATTTCTTAAAAGTACAGTATACTTTTCAACAATCAACGACACAGGCGATTTAACGTCACAAAATACAAAATACCAGTGAAATAGTTCAAATATGTCCAGGAATTTTTGAAATAGTTTTAAAAATGAAGAAATCCGTCGTTTTAACCGAAACAAAAAATTATTTATAATTTTGGAAATATATTAAGTTTTCGACCCACGTTTATCATAACTCTTTTTTATCATTCGACGAGTACTACGTGGAACTTATAAGCCCCTTTCTTTCTGTCACTTTGTATGTTGGTAAAATTTTGATAACCACGCATATTTTAATCGCAATAACACATAATACGTTCTTTTGGAGCAAAGAACTAATCTAGAAGCGTGAAATCAGTTTTCTTCTATGAGCCTGTGCTTTCCTACAAATACAACTTGTAACTTAATAAATAATTATACATTTATGATACCTTAGGACTTATAGAATGATACTTCATTAAAATTTTAGGTGCCTGAAGGGACACTTTTTCAAATATGTACAAGTTGAATATAAAATAACAAATATATTTTTCAGTAACTTTCTTTAGTCTGATTCTTGTAGATCATAGAATTCTCTGTTGCTGTGTGTAATTACTCTTTTTTCACAACTCCGGAAGAAGTATGTAAAATAGAATCAAACACGAAAAACGCTAACAGTTTGAGCAATAGATGCTTACATATTATATAAACATTGACTTTCCTTTATAAAATAGCCTTCGAATTTCTACATTTCATGCATTCATCTCGAAGATATAGTCATTTGAAGTAAGGAAGTTTCACTTCATATTTCGAAGTACCATCAACTTCGTTTACACTTTTTATAACTTGCTCATCATATTTGCTATAAACAATTGTCTTTATAATACCTTAGAACTTATAGAGTGATGCCTCATTAAAATTTTAGGCGTCTGAAAGGGTGCAAATTTGGTACTTGTTTAACATCCTCCTGTTAACGCTCGTGGTCGGATCTCATTGAGATGCCTATCGAGCCTTACAGAAATTGCACGCGATGTGCCGACTAAATTAACTATCTGTGTCTCGAAGGACCACTCTTAGAATATACAGGGTGTCCCGATTAAGTGAGTACAACAGGATATCTCGGAAGGTGTTGTAGTTATTAAAAATGTGTTCCTACAAAAGTTATTTGGTAGAACGGGCTGCATCGTGTAATAATAATTGTTTTCTTGTGGGTGCAGTAGTAGAGGAGATCTGAAGGTCAATCTAATTTTCTTAAATGGAATGCTATATTTTTTTCTTCAGAAACTAACAGCTGGTACTAAGACAAATCCAAAGAGGTGCTTATAATGTAGTATTCCAAGTTCGATAAAGGTAAATCGTTAGCTTATGTTTACTTTGTGCATCGGCTGACGGCAGACAGCTAGCAACCGCTGCTGAGCAGCGTCGAATGCGTCGGTATCAAGTTACTGCAATTATGATATTATAAACAGAGATTGAAGATTATTGCTAAAGCCATAAAGTATCAATTGCAATTTTCACTTACTAGTTAAATAATTTTTTATCCTTCTACATGTTCACCATCATTGGAAATACATATTTGTAATCTTTTTAAAAATTGTTTCTCAACACTTTTTAACATTTCCTCTGATATTGATCTGCATGCGGTCGTAATTCTTGTTTGTAAATCATTTACGTTTTCTACTGGTGTCTGAAAGACTATTTCTTTTAAATAGCCCCACAGAAATGAATCACACGGAGAAAGATCTAGCGACCTTGGAGGCCATGCAATTGGTCCGCCACGTCCAATCCATTTATTTTCGAATTTAATATTTAGTCAGTTACGAACTGCTATAGCATAATGGGGAGGAGCTCCATCCTGTTGAAACCAAGCCACTGCACAACGTAAACATAAGCTAACGATTTACCTTTATCGAACTCAGAATACTACATTATAGCACCTCTTTGGATTTGTCTTAGTGCCAGCTGTTACTTTCTGAAGAAAAAAATATAGCATTCCATTTAAGAAAATTAGATTGACCTTCAGATCTCCTCTACTACTCCACCCACATGAAAACAATTATTACTACATGATGTAGCCTGTCCTACCAAACAACTTTTGTACGAACACATTTTTAATAACTACAACTCCTTCCGAGATATCCTGCTGTACTCACTTAATCGGGACACCCTGTATAAGAGACTATGTAAATTATAATAACTCTTCTTCGACTATTTCTTAACAATTGTGTTCCCTTTACTAATGACTATTTTTAACAATTTTCGAAGACACGTTTACGCGTGTTTACAGTGGAAAGGAAGTGGAAAACGAGGTGACGAAAATGCGAATGTTTAATTGGTGGACTAAATTTGTGGAAAGGTAGCGGGAAGGATTCAGAGTGGGGGTGGTGAGTGACTTCTCACCTCTACGGGGAAAGGCCCAAGGTGACGTCAGCATGGTACCGTTGATCGGATCACCATGGCCGTCCGACTCTTGGGTTCCCCAAAGCTTATGACACGGTAATTGCTATTGAGAGAGAAAATTAATTTAGCTAATGCTAAGGGCACGTACCACCTATTCAGGTACGGGTAAAACTCTACCTTCTCAAAAATAGCGTCTATAGGCGACCGTATCATAAACTGGTACTAACGAAGCCTTAACACCTCCTTTAATTAAAGAAAATAAAATAACAAGAAACTCTCACTGTAACACTAACCTAAGGGTAGTCATAGCTATAATAGGGGGTGATAATCCAATATTAAAGATTTAAAATAGGTACTATTATAATAATAGTATTGTGTACTATTTAAAAGAAGAATCATCTGTGCAAAAAATAGTGGAGCAAGCACTTTCTGCTCTTAAAAATATTGAGTCGGCCAGAAAGTACGTGCGGTTTTTAATAAACTAATACAAAGCAATTTTTATTGTAAAGAAATGTCTTTATTCAATGATATATTGGCCAATGATATGTTGTATAACGAGGATTATTTTCCATTAGACATTTCATTTGTTCGTTGTCAATCTCTCGTAGTCGACCAGAGCGTGATGAATCGTGAAGCGAAAAATTCCCAGAACGAAATCTTACAAACCACTTTTGGCACCCGCGTTCTTTGATGACATTCTTCCTCTACACTTCACAGATCTTCTTAGATGTTTGCGACAATTGCGTATTTTTGTCATTTTTAAAATAAAAACGCATAATGCACCGGAAATGCTCCTTTTGGTTTTCCATCTTTCAACTTCCGTCAAACTTACCAATTGAACTGGATTCACAAACTCTTTAAATATAATTTAAGGTTAAGTGTTGCCTATCAAATGACTATCTGCTTTAAATAAACAAATTGAAGTTAGTTGCATTTTGGAGCGTCTGAATTGAAGAATCGCCAGAAACCGTACGAACTTTCTGGCCAACCCAATAGGAGTAAAGTATAAAATCTGTATCGTTTGTAAAATCTGTATTTCACTAGAAATCCCAGAACGGAATACACCTATCTAGTTTCTCTTTTTATAACCAACCACCATAACAGAATTAAATCCTAAACATTTTACTCGTAAAAATTAATAAAATCAACTTTGCAAAAGTTAACGTTCAATTAATTAGTATTACAATAAAACTGGAATGGAAACAGTAGCCAAATTGTTACGAGTCAATAATAATCAGCTACATCCGAGTCGTGGAACTCACAACACCCACGTACATACATAGGAGCAACACCCACGCCGTGGAAGTCGATATTGTCAACTTCGAAGTCGTGGGACCTGATGGTTACAACATCCTAATCATGCGAGTTGATATCGACAATTTCTGATGTCACGAGACTAGATATGAATGGCATTTAAATAATGCTAATTAATACCAACGACTTCCTCCGCTTATATAAAGCGTATTATGTATACAAGATGTTTCATAAATCTGTATCAATACTTCAGAAGATAAATCCATACACTCAAATAAGTAAAAATGGACGTACACTCTAGTCCATAAATCTTCAGGCACTTGCACATTTCGAGCAAAATGATTATTGGAACGTAAATACAATTTTCAACATACAATTTTAGTTTATTGTGTATTTTGTTATATTTATCTATTTTGCGATTATATCTGAATGGGAAGTTAAAAATATACCTGTATAACGTGAATAAATGTTGATAAAAAGAAGTGTTTATTAAATACAGCTCCAATTCGATACAATGTTATTCTGTATACACATTTGGTTTGCTTCGGCACTTCAAAATTAATTGACGAACATATCTGTAACATCATTAAGTGTTTATAAACAATTTAAACAGAGTTTTTGACTAAGCAGAGACAAATCTGGTGTTGAGAAACTGCATCATTCGATCTTCATTTTCAGTTCGATAATCTCTATGATTGTAATGAATAATTCTAGAAAAGAATTATTTCTTTTCTAGAATTATTCATTAAAAAATGTTCAAGTACTGAATACTGTTGTAAAATTAGAATATACTGTTCGAAAAATTGCGGTAAAAACTAAAATTTCGAAATCCAAGTCCTAATTTTATTAAGCTTCCAGTGACCTATGAACGAGAGTGTATATTGGATATATCTTGGTTTTCGAGTTATGGACGATTAAAGTGAATGTTCGATTAGATCATTTTCCATTAGAGTTTTCGGACCATTTAAGAACTATTGTGTATGAAACGCAAATAAATAATGTGCACGATCAGCAACAAAGGATTCAAAATGGATTTCAGACTATTCGAAGAATATCTGGTATTTTCTAGCGAGTGCAGAACTCAATGTGTGTTCTGAAACATTTTAAGCATTTTCTTTAATTCTCCGTAACTCGAAAATTAAGGTACATACAGGGTGTCCCAGAACTAGTGTAACATCCGGAAATGGGGGGTAGCTGAGGTGATTCTGAACAACCTTTTCCTTTACCAAAATCTTGTTTGAAGCTTCGTTTTCGAGTTATTAACGAAAAACACTGACCAATCACAGCGCCCAGAGACCGCGGGCTCAACCACGTATGCACGGCTTTTATACACGGGCGCTCGGTCGGGCTCCCGGCACACGTACTGGCACAGCATAGGTATCGCGGAAAATGTTATGTCATTTTAAATTAAAAATAATGTGAAATTATTCGTTATTCATGAATAACAAACAAACTAATAAGTCGTTTAATAACTGCGTTCGATACTTTTATTCGTTATTCGAAAGAAATAAAGCGTTTTATTATTTATGAAAAACATTTTTTTTTAACAGCACATTTTCAGGTGAATAAATTGTTTTAAGAAAAACGATTTGTATAACTAATGCTAGAAAAAAATAATTGAAATATCGTCCACGAAATAGCTTGCTTCGACGAAAGTAGGTCGGTAAGGCTGGATCCTCGTGTCGATCCTGACCTATCCAACAATTTTCAACAGCCGATGTTCTGGCCGAGTCGATGAACTCACTTCGCCGCACGATCGATATTTTTCGGTGACTTCTTAGAAACTGTCGATTTTGATTTTTCTCCGTGCCTTCGGCGCGGTTCTCTGGCGAAAGGCTGCCGTGCTTGGTGCTTGTTCGCCGGAATGATTTATTATTAAACTAATTGTAACATCCACAGTTTTATAACTATTAATTTCAAAAAATTTAGAATTGAATACACGATAATGTGGCTTATAAATTTGAATGGTATATCATCCACATTCACGAACGTGATAATAACTCTGTTGGATACTTTTATTCGTTATTCGAAAGGAATAAAATGTTTTATTATTGTTAGAAAAGTCCAAAAAGCGAAGGCTTGAGTGGACCATGTGCAATCTTTCGCTGCGTTTCCACCTCCTAGGGATGGTTCTGCCTCAAGGCTAAGAAAGTCCATATTGTCAAGGGGGTCCTTCTGACTAGGATTTTTCAGGGAAGACAGAATTGTATCAGCACTCGCGAAGTATAGTTCAAAACACAAGCTTTCAATCTTTTTAACCATCCACTTTCATTTCTTATTCAAACGTTCACCACCGTTATCCTGATTTTCCTTACATTATTTACGAAAAAAATGTTTTTTTCTTTTAACAGCACATTTTCAAATAGATAAAATATGCTGTGAAATAAAACGATTTCGATAGCTAATGCTAGGAAAAAATAATTAAACTCGCCCATTCGTTCACGGGTACGTTTTGTGCCATTCTGACGGCACTCTTAGTGTTCGTCTCACTACTTTCAAACCACCACTTGCTTTTTCAGCGACTTGCCTCGCTTACTTTGTAAGCCCTTATACGCGCACACACACACACACACACACACACACACACACACACATGCATACATACACACACACGCGCTCACTTATTCACACCCGAATCCGGCGATCCTCAAATGTTTCCGACTTATCTGTTTTGACTCTTGCCGGCGCAACGTTTTGCACCGTCGGTTTATTTGATGTTTATTTGAAACTGTTTGGAATTTCTCATGGCAGTACAATAAACATTTCTTTTCCGTTGTATTGTAACTATTCCCCTTCCTTACCAAACGTCCACCTAGGATCCACAAAACGCTTAAGCTCTCAGATTTATTTTGCTAACTGAACGAGCAACATGCCGCGTACGAACGTAGAGTACTACGAAATGTTTTTAATTTTTTTAAATAATGTAAGGAAAATCTGGATAACGGTGGTGAACGTTTGAATAAGAAATGAACGTGGGTGGTTAAAAAGAGTGAAAGCTTGTGTTTTGAACTATACTTCGCGAGTGCTGATACAATTCTGTCTTCCCTGAAAAATCCTAGTCAGAAGGACCCCCTTGACAATATGGACTTTCTTAGCCTTGAGGCAGAACCATCCATAGGAGGTGGAAACGCAGCGAAAGACTGCACATGGTCCACTCAAGCCTTCGCTTTTTGGACTTTTCTAACAATAATAAAACATTTTATTCCTTTCGAATAACGAATAAAAGTATCCAACAGAGTTATTATCACGTTCGTGAATGTGGATGATATACCATTCAAATTTATAAGCCACATTATCGTGTATTCAATTCTAAATTTTTTGAAATTAATAGTTATAAAACTGTGGATGTTACAATTAGTTTAATAATAAATCATTCCGGCGAACAAGCACCAAGCACGGCAGCCTTTCGCCAGAGAACCGCGCCGAAGGCACGGAGAAAAATCAAAATCGACAGTTTCTAAGAAGTCACCGAAAAATATCGATCGTGCGGCGAAGTGAGTTCATCGACTCGGCCAGAACATCGGCTGTTGAAAATTGTTGGATAGGTCAGGATCGACACGAGGATCCAGCCTTACCGACCTACTTTCGTCGAAGCAAGCTATTTCGTGGACGATATTTCAATTATTTTTTTCTAGCATTAGTTATACAAATCGTTTTTCTTAAAACAATTTATTCACCTGAAAATGTGCTGTTAAAAAAAAATGTTTTTCATAAATAATAAAACGCTTTATTTCTTTCGAATAACGAATAAAAGTATCGAACGCAGTTATTAAACGACTTATTAGTTTGTTTGTTATTCATGAATAACGAATAATTTCACATTATTTTTAATTTAAAATGACATAACATTTTCCGCGATACCTATGCTGTGCCAGTACGTGTGCCGGGAGCCCGACCGAGCGCCCGTGTATAAAAGCCGTGCATACGTGGTTGAGCCCGCGGTCTCTGGGCGCTGTGATTGGTCAGTGTTTTTCGTTAATAACTCGAAAACGAAGCTTCAAACAAGATTTTGGTAAAGGAAAAGGTTGTTCAGAATCACCTCAGCTACCCCCCATTTCCGGATGTTACACTAGTTCTGGGACACCCTGTATATCGGACGTATGTACATTGCCGCTCATAGAAGTATTGATACTTCATTAAAAAGTATTTCTTGATAATTTTTTTACGATTTGTATAAGGTATATTTATATTCCCATCCCTCCACCTATTTACCAAGTAATAAATCATTAATATTTTATTTTTTTCAGATCTACATATAAATTTATTCCTAGAAAAGGTTTTTTCCTCTGCTCACCTTTGAATCGAACCGAGAGAAAGCGATTGGTGATTGGTATCTTTATTATTAGTTGGAGTGTGTTTTCTTTAGTTGACATTTTCTCTTCGACGAAACATTCTTAAATCTGTAAGGTTTTTACTTATTCTCTTCTCTCGTGACTACTTTTTTCAAAAACCTTTTCGATAATCCTTTTCGGGCCTTCTTGCCCATCCCTATATCCTAGGCGTCCCTCTCTTACACCCCGGGAAAACCTCACAGGACGCGGCGCGAGCAAGGAGCGCACGTGGCCGGGTCCTTCTCGGACCCTGGCCGCTTGGTCTGAGCCGTCGAGTGGGCGCCAAATGTCGGGACCGAGCCTAGGTTTATGACAGGTCTGAGCTTCGTCTACTCGCTGTGCCATAAACCAGGCCCGTCTCTTCATTCAATGCTCTTACAAATCGTTTTTGTTTAAGTATTATTTAACGATTTATGCATAATTTATTAACTTTATGTTTATGCAATGAAAAACTGAACAGAAATAAAATTATTCTCTGTTAAGCAATTTCTGTTCGTCTTTCCTTTTACTTTTCAAGTGTATATTTCTATGAGCAGTAGTGTATGTCTATGTATCTTTTACTTGTTTCAGTGTATAGATTTACCACCTAAGATATTAACATGTATTTATGAAAGACTCTGCATAGTCGATTTGTTAATCCTACACAGAATAATCTTCCATTCTCGCGGCAACGCATCTTTTCATACGTGAAAGGGTTAATCATGCGAATCAATAAGTACGTGGGTTGTGATTAGGAAATCTTATTGGCACACAGTGAAGTTATTGATATTCTGTTGTTGTAGTAGCTGTAGTTGATGCAGATTCCAAGTGACGTCAAAGAAAAGTTGACAAACTTAATTAAATGTTAGGAAGACCGACCTGATCGAAATAGACTCATTAGCAAGTTTTCAAAAATGGTGAACGTTCGATATTTGTAAAGTATCGTCGTTTCTAACTTTCGTACATTTTTTTTTATCCTGCATGTAATCTTTTTAATCACGTTTTAATACACAATAAAAATTCACTTTTCAAAAGTTCGATCATCTTTACTCAGAGATACACTTTGTACAAGTATATTGGTATATTAGAAATTTACGAGTTGATATTTTGTTACAGTTATTGATTATTTTCCTTCGATCTTTCTCTTCAGTAAGGTAAGTAAGCTTCCTACGCATTATATATAAAATACCGTGTATGGGTGAAGAACATAAAAACATTAAACTATAAATTACTTTCTAACATTATTTATGTTGTACAAAGGTTACGTTCGAATTTTTCGATTGACTTTCACATTGCATTGTGAAAATATACACCGAAACTGTTCGAATGAAATAGGTAAGAACACACCATGCGAAAAAAATATTAATATTCATATTGTGCTTTGCATTCACGGTCCATTATATTTTATTCATTACTCTGGAAAACGAGAAACTCGTAATATGGAAATGTACTCGGTAATGCGACCAACGCTAAGCTCTAAACTCCAAAAACACACGGAATATTAATTACTGGTTTTTTTCCCTACGCAGAAGGAAAACCTTTCTCAGCTTACGATGACGTAACCGTTTTAACAAGTGTCTTGGTCATTCGTTTCTAGGAAGCTATTCTACCAGAAATTCTTTTCTGACGCGAAGAACAATCAATTCCCTGAATGGCGGTAGGGTGTTCAGACTGATTCTCCGCGTTATCGACCCAGCCTTAATTAGTCGGTAGTCGGACAATTTCTTCGTACTGTCACATTTTCCAACAATCATTACAGAGAGACTCTTGTTGACGTGCACCTCAGTGCAAACAGAGTGAAGAGTTTCATGTGACGACAATGTCTTGTTTTCAATGACCAATATAAAACTAAAGGATATACAGTCACTCTTATTAATATTCGGACACCTTTTAAAACAGGATAACTTTTTAAAAATTTGACCAAACGATGTGAGTTTACTTATTAAATGATTATTCATTTTTGAGTTACCTGTTATACATGCATATAACATAAAATACATCATATTATCATTTATAAAAACCAACATAGAGTAAGTGACCATCGTTATTGCTCATTTTTATTTATAAACTAGAGGAATTGATCTTCTTCCTAAGAGTTGAATTCAATTAACAGATGAAATACTCCAAAACAGCTTTCAAAGTGATAAATTTACTTGATTCCTTATTAACTCGATATCAAACTACTCGTTAATATTCGGACACCATTTAAAAATGAATAATTTTTTTAAAATTGGACCAAACGACGTGAGTTTTCTTTTTGAGCAGTTAAAAAAATTAGAGTACTAGATGATTCGTAAACAAATTTATGAGAAAATTACAATTGGTTGGAATTGTAAAGAAACTAATAAAGGCCGTTTTTACAGTTTGTTTTTATCTGAATCTTAATGAAAATTTAAAAAAATACCATTTATATTGATTATACACACGCTGAAAATTTCATCGAAATCTGTTAACATTGCGTAAGCTGGAAATGGTTAAAAATGGCGAAAATCAAAGTCTTTCACGACTTCTGGCCTACAACTGCGATAAATCTAAGAATTCTTAGTTGATTGTTTCCACATCGACCGATTTTGATGAAATGTTTACTATGTATACAACAAACATGTCTTTTTTATTTTGATTACAGGCTCAAATAAAAAAGTTGTAAAAAGCAATCTTTACTATATTCTTTGCAATTTAAAACAATTTTTTGTAAACATCGTCTAAGAAACTAATCTTTCTAACTTCTAAAAAAAAACCCATGTCGTTTGGTGCAATTTTGTAAAAATGATTCAGTTCTAAGGGGTGTGTGAATATCAATGAGAGTGACTGTTGTTGAATATACAGAACCGCAACGACAGATCGAGATTAGAAGGCTTCACGTTAGTTAAAGACGCAATTTTTTGAGCGATGCTTAAAGATACGTCATTGCAAGTTACGATTTGCTAATAAAAATAAGTGGTGAGTAAAAATGAAAATTCATGAGAGCCTTGAGGTTTCCTATTCTTTAGCCTATAAAGTGCGTACTCGATGAAAAGGACATATTGGAATTATTGAAGTGCTCTCAAATGGTGTGTAATATAGCACAATTATGCTCTTAGAATTCAAATAGAATATTAGGATATAACAATTAACTGATTGTAATTTTAAAGTTTTTTATGAAGATTAAATATAATTTCTGAATTTAATTTAACGCTTTGATTATTTTTCAAAGATAATTACGAATTAATTTAAATTAAAGTTTAAAAGCTTATATTCTAAGTTTTAATTCTACCGGTTCAGGTTTAACCATTTGGATACGGCCAGGTGTCAGTTGCGAAGCATTGATAATATGAAATTATTATCAATTTCTTAAATAATTCATATACAATCTCATATTTAAAGCGAAAATTGTCGAGCAAAAATGCATGTTTAGCTTGAATATAAGCACGTGCTACAAGCGTGCATCGCGTCTAAGGTAAGAATAAGTAGTAAAGCTAATCCATAATCGACGATCATACCGAAAAGATTCAAGTACGACCATATTTGCCTTTTCTTATTCTCCTTTCTACAACTTTGCTATATTTTACATTATTCTTTCACTAATTGACAAGTTGTTGTTGAAAGTGTAAAATTGTCAGATTTATCATCAAGATTATCACTGCGAATTAGTGAAAAAGAGTTCAATTTTGTAACGATTAATATTTGACGTCATTTACAGCAATAATTTCATCAATTTATTATTGTACAACTACTGTTAAATGAAATATTTTATTTATTTCTAATAATATATTAATACGAAAAGGAGTAAAATATTAAATGCAACAATTTTTCCAACGATTGAAAGGAAATGCTGTCGAAAAACCTAGAGTAGAAAGTTTTTTCTGTTCATTGTTTGTACAATCCACAAATCAAAAAATATTGTTTGTTGGATGAAACGTTATTATTGGTTATTTTACAAGGTTAATTACGAAATTAATTATTGCCGTTTAATGCATCGCGTTAAGCTTCAGTGAAGAGACGGCCAACCTTGCGGAGAAGGTCTCATCGATACTTCATCGATAACATAACACCTATACGCTGAACACTCTAAAAATAAACACTCTGAATACTACGGACAATGTAAAATCTGCGTCTTATGTTGAACATGCATAGAACGTGTTCTCTCTACATCTCCGTGTACAATCTTTCGCTCGAAAATCTTTAATATTTGCTAAACAAATAGCAAATTCATCATTCATAATTACTCTATATTATTTTATATATTCGTTAAATATAATCGCTGAAATTACAGATAAATTATACAAAAACAACTGAGAATTGATTAATAAATATGTTAAGAAAAAACGTTTTAACACTGTTTACGTATATTATTTGAGTTATCAAATTAATAGGTTAAATTTAGAATCAGTGATCACTAAAGCCTTCTCGAATTTCTTCATTGCAACTTCAAACGAACTACATACATACATACATATGTACACTTCCGTCCACCGGGCACTTAATAAAATTAGGATTCGGACTTCGAAATTTTAATTTCTACCGCAATTTCTCGAATAGTAGATTCTTTTTTTGCAATAGTAATCAGTATTTGAACATTCTTTAATAAATAATTCTCCTCTAGAAGTATTCATTAGGATCATAGAGATTGTCGAAGTAAAAATGAAGAAGATTGAATGATGCAGGTTCAGGACACCATGTTTGTCTCTGTTTAGTGAAAAACCTTTCTTCAATTGTTTTATAAACACTTATGATGCTACAGATATGTTCTTTAGATAATTTTGAACTGTCGAAGCAAATCGAATATGTATGCAGAATAACATTGTATAGAATTTGAGCTGTATTTAACAAATACTTCCTTTTCTTAATATTTATTCACATTGTACAGGCATATTTTTAACTTTCCATTCAGATATAACCGTCAAATGGATAAATATAACGAAATGTATAATAAACCCGCGAAAGAAAATTGTAATTTACGTTCTAGTAACCATTTTACTCAAAATATGTAAGTGTCCGATGATTTATGGACGGGAGTGTATATGGAATATCTAAATGGATATATATATATATATATACATATATATATTTAACTTAAAGAAACAACATTTCCATTTGTTTTGTATCAAATATATAATTAATTTATGATACACTACTTTATAAAGGAATAATTTAATAAACTTTTTAATTAAATAAGTACACGTACACCAAGTTTACTTTCAGTTTATTTCTAGAATTCAAAATTCATTTTCGTTTCCTTGTTTATTCTTTCTATTAGTACCTTTGCTTTGTCTTTCTCATCTAAGTTCACCTGATTTATTTTTATCATTGTTGAAAACAATATTTTCACAAACAATCAATTTTAATCTCTACCATTCTCGTTGCTTCAGCACAATCCAAGATAAAGTCGTAAGAATTTTTTTTAATTCGTAAATTTCACATTTTATTGCGAATGAACGATCAGATCGTATATATGCTATTTAAAGGAAGAGAAACACTTAATGGAAATTATGATATTTAATCAACAATGATAATATGCTTACAAATATCGACAGGTTGTATACTGTGCAAACAGTGTATGATGTATAAAAAGGGAACGCATTGTTAAATACTTGAAAATATTATCAAATGGCTTGCCTTCCCGTTACAAAAATGTCAGTGGTCGGGAAGAAAGGTTAAAGGTGTGTTAACGACGGAAAGTGCCTCGTGCAGTACATGAATCGCAATAGAACAGGTCGAGGATATTAAAGACAGCTAAACTGCATTTTCATTTCAACCACATTAGTTTTCCATTCAAACCGCCCACCAGATCTTCAAGAAAGTTGTTTCCTCACGTTTTACGTGCAAATCGAATCGTTAATTTGTAACATAATGATTCAATGCATTCTCTGTACTTTGTATCAATTTAATTTCTCACATGTCATTATTTACCAGAATTATTTTAAATCGGCTATCATTTTAACTATACTTTTTAAGTAGCAAATCTTTCGAAGCTCTGCTGATAATAGATATTGACGCGAACAATAATAAATAAGCCGTAAAATGGAATCTAAGCTCGTAAGAATCTAAGCTTGTAAGTGAGTTCCAGCGTAAGTGTTACAAATTGTGGATTAAAGTGTAACAAAAGGAAATCATTAATAATTTCTACACTTTCTAAGTGTTTATTTTCATTATACGTTTCCGTATATCTCCAGCGAAGGGGAATATAATTTGTATTAGTCTTTAAATTACTTACTGTTAATTTTTAATCATCGTTAAGCGACTGCAATTAGAATTTTCAAGCGGTTTGAAAGGAAGGACAACGTGGTTGAATTTCAAAAGATTAAAACGATTTTAGAGGCTTCTTTTTATTATAAAGAAAATTTTATTGTTTACTATTATTACTATATCTAACATTTAATAATTCTTTCTGTTTAACAATTATTTGAAATACCAGCAAAATAATTTCTAAACACCTACCTGCTTATGAACACTGTTTTGCTTTCCCCACTGACCAATTTTACTCCTCCAATTTATTTAAACCCTATTATAAATTATCTATCCCTTCGTATCTCTCATCTTATACAAGGTGTCCCACGCAATTAGGACAAGCTGTATCTTTAAGATGGTTAAAAGGGTAGAAAAAAATTGGTGCATATTGGTGTACATACTGGAATTAAGTTTATGGATTTTTGTGCAATTGCACTTGTTTCGTCAACAAAACGCCGCATTTTTAAATACACCAATCGATAGTGGCTTTTCATTCTCTACAAAGAAATACCAAGGTATTTGTAAGTTCGTACTTATATTACTTAACAATTGCAATTTCACTTTTTCAATGTACCGATGCAGAAAAATTTAAATCTTAGTTCCATAATATTGAACACCATTTGATATTGTTAATGTCCTATCATTATTATCCTAAATTACAGCTTGTCCCAGTTGCGTGGGATACCCTGTGTACATACTTATCAAAATCATTCCGTTAGAACTGTTTCTAACTAAAAATTAACACGTATTAACCTTTCCACATAAAAAAGAAAAATCTCATAAAAATGAACCACCTTTCCAAAAACCTACATTAACCTTCTACAGCACCATGTGACTTAAAAGTTGCATATCCATTTAGCTAAACTTTACATGTTACATTTTGTTTGTTTAACGCTATACTATTGCATCGTTGTACCTAACCTAACCAGTCAATTTCTTTATATTAATTGTAATTTCTTTTTTCTTAACATTTTTTAAGATGTAAAACTGTAATTTTGCAAACAACAGTAAAATCGGGTTACATAGTGTTAATCTCTTGCGCTGGCAATTAGTCGAACGATGCTCTTGACGAACCTATCTAAAACAATTGGAAATTAAGTGTTACTTGAAATCATTTTTCTAAGTAAATTTTAAACATATTATATCTAAAAGTACATGTAGTCACACTACATAGATAAATATGCATAAGAGTAATAGTTTATTAAAAACTTTTATTAATGATTCTGTACTGTATGATATGTTAGGTGTAGTAATAAATTCTTTCCGACTGAAGTCGGTTAGGTTAGATCAGATTTTTCGAAGAGATTAGCCTAACCTAAATACTCATCCATAAGTAATTCATGATTTTATTACTTATCCATAAGTAATTTGTAATTCATAATTGCAGTAAACTGTTCAAGGGTCAAAGATATATAGAACAATAAATAATTTCTTGATAATTCCTTTTTTGCACAAAGAAAATACAGTGAAATCTTGGTTATAGGAACATCCGTTATGTGAACGTTTTATTATACGAACATATTCTGACGTATTGTGAATTAATTGTATCGGAGAAACGATCAGATATAGAAATAAATTCTTTTCGACTGGAATCAAATACACTAAAATTGAAATATTTATAATGGTATTCGCAAGCTGCCAAGAAAATGGTGAAAAGTCATCACGATTAATCTGTCTTCATTTTTTTTTTAATCAAAACTGGATTTACCCAGAAACCGGAAAGAATTTATTTCCACACCTAATATTTCAAAATAATGTGGACTGTGTAATGCAACGAGGCATTTCTTATACTGCCAAGTAGTTTCACTACGTTTATTGTATTTCCTCAGATACTTTGCACCTTCTTTGACGTCTTCGTTTATCTTATGTGGATGGAATATTGCTGAAGAAATTTCCCTATTAGTTTAGTTATAATATATCATCTACAGATGTCCTTCCACGCGTTCTATACTCAGGATTAATTGTATTTTGCAAAATTTATTCTGCAACATTCATCCGAAATTTAACATACCCTTGTAAAACAAATGAAATTTTATAACAAACAACAGAAGCGTACTTCTCCATATCAGCAGTCGGCGTGTTATTACCATCTCAGAGATAGTTAACAAACGACATGCGTAGCGTAACACGGTAAAAGAGAATCATCAAGCCACCTTAAACGTCCACATTCGGTGGAGTAAGAGGTGAAAAAATGGAACGCGAGGTAAGAGAAAAATAGAAATCACAGATACGCATATACTTGTTGCGTCCGTGCATCTGCCGCGATACGCATCAGCAGGTATAATAACCGGGCATCGGCGCGGTTCGGCCGACTGGCGCATAATAAACAGTGGGCAAACAGAGGAGAAAGCAAACAAACAAGGAGGGCTGCATGGTGGTGAGGCCAACTGGAGCTGAAATAGACGGGAACAGACACAAATTGCAATGCAAACAGAACGAATTGCCCATGGTACCGGGTGCTTGATAACTTGAAATCGTGTACCAATAGCGTCCACGCATGTACGCACATACGATATGTACACTTCCATAGTGTATCGGTCGGTAATCAACGCGAAAGGTTAAAGGTGCTGTTCGGGATATCGTGTGAATGTACGCGGGTTCCACGTGAGCGCAGGTGTGATCGTAGCTTTAGCGCGAGTGGGTGGCCTGTGGAGGGTGGCGTATCGACCCAGGATACGAAGCTCCGGAGGAGGCTCAGTATTCGCGGGACCACCACCCCGTCGAAACGATCTCTCTCGACTGTGCCGGGATACGTACAACACGGTGCTTCGTGGTATACAGCTCTATTTCGCTCGTCCACCTCAATGTGCCGTTTGTCGTCGTGAGAATAAACCCTTTCCCAGTAACCGGCGTTCTCCTGTTTGCGAAATCGACGCGGAGTTTCTTCACAGAGGCTCGTCGAACTGTATCAGCAAAGTAAGTCGTTTCCATCGTTTCACTTTTGGATTCTCAACACAGAACCGATGCTCCTCTCTGTTCAAAGTAACTGAATTGATTAGGCTGTCGCCAGGGAATTGTACGAGAAGTGTGGATATCTTGTTTCAATTAAAACTACGGGGGAGAGAGGGAGCGAGAGAGAGAGAGAAAAAGAGAAGAGAGAAAGAGATGAAGTTATGGTGATTGGTGTTGAATAATGTAAATACGAGGCGCCTTGTAACTATCGCAATATTTCCTTGGTGTCTTGGTGGGAAAAGCTTGACGCAGAATCTGATGATGGAAAATTGGAAAAGTGGTTTCGATAGATATTAATTAAAATATATTAAATAAAATATATATGTATATATATATATATATATATATATATATATATATATATACATATATATTTAGTACAAAGCTGGGTTCCGTTCGTTCGTTGCTAATAAAATCTTCACTGGACGAAGGTGAAGTACGAATAATTTCGAGATCGATCGATCTTCAAACTTCATTGTCGAATTGGTGATTTTCCCTTCACTTTTGCCGCCCATTTTCGCTACAGTCAAATGACCCAGTTGACGATCGTGTACTCATCGTAGATACGTGAGATATTGCCCGACGACCTGCGGTGACCCATTTATCGATTCTCGAGATTTTAATGAACTATTTCTACGATTGTTTTCATTACGTTCACCTCTGCGCATCATTATCCATCCGAATCCAGCCTCTCTACTTCGTTGCTCGTTTCGTCGATCCCCCCCTCTAGTCTGAAACACTTTCAACGAATTGAACTAACCTAGCCTAACTTTAATGAACGTTGAATCTGCTTTAAAGATATTCACATTCTTTTACCTCGTATCGTTGTGTACATCTCTTCGCTACTCCTGTGCCTTCATTTCGTTCAGTAGGTCAGACATCTCGAGAGACAACGTTTTCGTAATGTTAGAAAAATCGCGTTATTCGCTTACTTCCGGTTCCAAGTATCCAAAGACAAAGCACGGCGAAAGGAATGTATATTAAAATTACCCTACAAATAGGCAACGTCGAAGGAAAGAGTACACTGACCTCGATTACCGAATCTATCGAGGCGGAATATAGTTCTACACGGCTGGAACGAAGCCAGGCAAAGTTGCAACTACACTTAGTACCGACTGGCAGTCGTGAGTCAACGTACGAGGAGAATCCCTTTCGTCGGGGACGTTACACGTAAATCAATGTTATTCAGCGTTGTTCACGATGATCTCAATCTTTCGTATGATCGATAATTAGGTTTTCGTGTGATTCAAAGAGAATATTCGATTCCGTTTCACAGCGAGCCTCAGCGATAGGAAATTGTGCACGGGGCGTAAGGAAACCGAACGAGTCTCGAGCTTTAAGTGTAATCACGTTTGCCGTAGTAGCGAAGGGACAAGCAGTCCAAGGGAAAACAGTTTGAGAGAAGTACAGAAGAAGGATACGGATCAATAGAATACTTCGCATAAATTTCAAAGACACGTTGATATTATTAATTCCTTCGTAATTGACTATACAGATGTTTAGAGATTGAGCAAATTCTGATTTACTCGAAGATATAATATTATACGTAAGCAATTAATGGAAAAGAGAAAATTTAGTATTATCTTTGAAGAATTATAAGAAATATTAGTAAAGGTGATAAAGGGATGTCTGTGTAACTAGTAATTAGAGTAAATTGACGGAGAAAATGGTGAAATGTTGAAGAAATTTCGTTGGATTGAATGTAGGGCCACTGTTAAGGAAACAGTTGCCGGTGAATCGTGAGGGAACGCTTATTTTCACGCAATGCACTGGACACCCCTATAGATTGGTACCTTCCGCGAAAGGGTGAACCACCTTGATGTCGTGCCACCTTCGATAAAACTAACTTGCATGCACCATGCGAAGGAGCGTATTTGCATAAATACTTCCCAAGCTATTTTCTTTTATCGTTGAGACTACACCTTCCACGGTTCGTTCAATTAGACAGTTGGTAAAATTCTGAAGAAAAAAAAAGAAAAAAGAAAATCAACGATCATCGGCCTATTCTTTAACAGATATTTCTCAGATGATCTCGAGGAATTCTTCAGTTCGTTTCATACGAAAGTATGATTTTCCTGCAACGTCAATACTATTTGTGTGTCGAAATCATCTGTGAAACGAAAAAACGACCGTTATATACGAGACGAGAATTTATCGTGTACCTCCCATAGAACCGATGCGTGTATGATGGTCAAAAATCTGTTTACGAATTTTTCCTCGAAACTAGCTGACGTGTCCCGTTAATCCAATTCCGTGAATCGATAATTTTTTCATGCATGAGAAATAGATTATCGATCGTTCTCTAATTATTTACGTACTAGAGCCAGGGACTGGATCCTTGCGGAAAACCTTTCAAATGTGAAACACTTTTTTTTCTCCCCCTTGACACGGATCGTCTGTTCGTTTACCAACAAACGCGTATTAAATAGAAACTTCCACGGATCGTCCAGAAATCCGAACAAACTCCGCCTCAATTATTTACCCTTATCTGCGTAGGTATATCGGATATTGAAATATCCACTTAAATCTAAATTTCACAAGTAGACCAATTAGAAAAATCATCTTCCCTCGGCGCGTTCAGTTCATTTCCGTGAAATGAACCAAAAGAAAAAAAGAAAAAAAGGAGGAAAAAAGTGGAACGAATCAGAGACGCGGAGAAAACAGACGAGTCCATTATCCGCTCGCGTAACGTGCACACATATTAATCCAACGTATTTCCCTGTTTCCTTTTTCTGCAACGCGTTCCTCTACTAGAAAAGAGGGATGGAATAGAGAGAGAGAGAGAGAGAGAGAGAGAGAGAGAGAGAGAGAATCTCGCGAGCTTCTGGCAGAAATCCAAGACGGACCGGGGCGAAGTACTGGTTGCACATTCGGTGTGTCTATAGCCATTCCACTCTCGTCGGTGCACATGCAGCTGCAGCCATGACACCAGGAATCAGGCCACTGTCCCACTTTACGCCTTTCCGAGCAATAAAGGTTACCCCTTCGCTCGTCGTGCACGTAACCAACTCGTTGCGAAACTTGTACGATTCCGGTTGGAAAAGCAAGATGTTGGACCGGTATTTCGACCCATTAGATATATATCGAAGATGATTAGACAGGTGGAAATGTAGAAGGACGCGTTGCTGGACAATTAACTGCCGTTGGAATTTCGTTTACAAACCGCGTAGCCGCTGCGAAAAGCCGCGATCATTGACGAGGCCATCTTGAACGTTCAGCCTTGAAAGTTCTCTACGCTACGAATCTAGGTTCCCCCGAATCGGCGCACTCTTACGGTTTCTTTTGTAGCCTCCTTTTGATTGTTGTACACAGATCTGGAGTAATGAGAAAAATGGAGTTAAAAAGTTTGTTGTTGAAGGTTCATCATGGACACGAGATATCGTTCTGATTTAGTTTCCTTTGTAAATTTACGGCGATGTGCAAACGTTCTCTTTAGGAAGAAATTTTCTTATACTGCGTCGATGTTTTTAGAAATCGGTTTAGAATCAGGATAGAACTGATTGGATTTGATCAGATTATGTGAAAATATTCGATCAACGAAGGTAACTTATCGCATAAATTAAAAGTAATCGTTATGTCACAAATTTAAAGGGTGACTATCCAGACAGACTGTCAAAAATTACACGCTATTTCGTGTATCGTATTATACAAGAATCGATCATTTTTCTATTTCAACTGTATATCATGTTGACGAAATTCAATTTACAGAATAATTATTCACAGCTTAATTAATATTATTTTTATGTACATTTTATTTCATAGATTCATTCCTTATTCAAATGTACCATGTACATTCGGTGAAGTAAGAAATATATACATGATATAATTCAAGTCTATAAAATGCACCAACTGTTTTGTTTTAAATTGAACGTTTTTGAACTAAATGTATATTCCTTCAGGTTTTAATTAATACGAAAGACAGAAGAAGAAAGCGACACGATAACTATGTAGGTTAGCCTGTATAATAGCAGCTGAAGCTTTCTGTTCAAACAGAATCAGGACAATAGAAACAAATTCAATAATTGGACAATTCACAAATAAAAGTAGTATCTTCTCGCTCTGAATGTATGAGTAAACAGATCAGAATTGTAGAATGTTCGCTCCTGTGATTCCTTTCTGTCTATCCAAGCTCCATTTGAAATTCGTGCGCAGTTGAATACCCTGGCCTGTACAACGCACGGCAACACAGCCCCGTGCATCGTTGAATCGCGTGTCGTTCATCTTTCGTCCTTCGTGAACGTAACTGTGGGCACGCGAGACCGTGTTTATCATTATCACGTGCAGAATTATTCTTTTATAAGGGTAATGATGAAATACGGTGGGCTGTTCTCGTTGCCTCGCTCTATCACACACATAAAGAAACTCCACTTTCGAGAATTCATTTTTACCGTTTGGAGAAGGAGAGGAAAACCCCGAAGGATATTAAGTAATCTTCAGATTGAAGCTGAATAAAATTTTATTAAAATATTTCTGAGCAGCAGATACGTGTAAAATATACTCTAAAGAATTTCGAGATGAAAATACGATGTATTTTGGTTCTTCGTAAAATTTAAAGAATTGAAGAATCGAAAAATTATCCTAGTATTTAATTTCTTTCGTGTATTACGTTAAAATTCAAAACAAAATATATTACCCTTTTGTAATGAAATTCATGGTACCACAAAAATACGTCAAAGGAATACTGTATCTCTTATCGCAATTTTTTCTAAAATCGCCGGATCTACAGTTTCCGATGGAAAATGTGAGATCTAAATACAAAAATCCTTAAAGTATAAGAAACAAGAATTCCACACATCGAAGTTTATGCAATACAAAAAAAATCAAAATAAAATTACTAACGAATCTTTGCAACGGTGACCTCAAAAAAAGGATCTCTTTTTTTTTTATTTTAAATTAGAGCTAATTTTTTTGTATCGATTCAACGACGAAAAAAAATGGAATCAGCTGAATCATTGGCAAAGATGACGAAGCGTTAGTGGTTAAAACTTGAAATATGCTCTCCCCCCCCTCTCTCCGTCTCTCCCTCTCCCCCCCTCTCTCTCTCTGTCTTTCTGGTCGTGCTAATTTCAACGCAACCGGTCGATTCCGAAAGGAAATCAAGAAGGACGCCAAAAACGGGTCTGCAATAGTTTTCCAGCCGTGCAGCTGCACCCTGTGCAAGCTCTGCTGTTCGATAACCGAGGTGCAACGGCCGTCGGCCCCAAGAGCGTATCTAGGCCACCGGCACCAGCATTTCCACCACCACCAGCACCACCATCAATATCATTGCTACTGCTACAACCATCGCGAACCATCGTGTAGTAATGCTGCAATATTGTTGTTGTTGCTTTTTGTCATATACCACACGGTCGAATTATGGGGAACCACTTTTTTTTTTTAGCTAATGGTATCAAGAAAGTAAATTGGAAAAGATAATTAACGAAATTTAACTGAACGATTGCTTTGTGAAGTTGTTTCAAATTTAAGATCGTTTTAAAAATTTCAAAGAATTTAAAGCTGTTTTTAAAGAATTTAGAAAAAACGAAATCAAAGTACTTTTTATTGAGTGTAAATATCTTTTAATAATATTGGATAGCAATTGTGGTTTCAAATAAAGTTATCGTGTATGTAAATAAACTGAAAAGCTTATAAGACAGAGAGAGAGAAATATGTACGTGATACAATTTAATTGCCGTTGAAAGCTTAACTCATAAATTGCATACATTAAAATGTTGAATATTTCTATTAAAATGTCAGAAATTTCAGTAACGACTATGAGTGTAAGATGTCGCAAAATACGTTTGTAATTATCCTTAACCGATATGTTGAACAATGTTCCCGGCGTCAATCGATGTGAAAGGTCACTACTATTTTTTTTATCGGGCAAGTGCACTTTGAAAATATTACGGGGCCAAAGTTACGCGTGTCTTCTAGTGTAAAATTAATTTTCACATGAGCTTGTCTACGATAGAAATGACCTGATCCCGCGCACCTTTTTTCAAGTATCAATTCTCAAAAACGGGTTCGGTAAAAATGAACGTGTGTGAAATCGAATCTAAGCGGCAGAATCGAACGTTTCCTGTTTGAAAAAATATACAATTCTCCTATAAAAAAAAAAAGAAAAAGAAACAGAACATAATTCCAATATTTTAAATTAGATTAACGTTGCAATCAATTTTCTTAAACGCTACTTTACGCACCATTGAACATTGCAAACCGAGAAGATAACACTGTAGTCAGCTTCAAAGGAATTCCAAGAAATCCAATTTCCCTGTATCAATCGCAGAAAGTACATCATAAAAAGAAACTAGGCGAAACTTCCATAAGAAGACGTTTAAAGCTGTGCCAAGGACACGATCATTAGCTGCACTAGAGACACAAGTTTCTATTTAACATCGGACCTTCTCGCACACCACACCGCCTTCTCATCGATCGCCAAAGGAAAAAGCAGAGGAAGAAGAAGAAAAATATAAAAGCCAGCGATCTCGAGATTCGCCGGTATAACGTGGAAGGACAACCGATTGCCACATGTTGAGCGAACAATAAGAACAGCTCTGTCGGGGAAATGCGACACGCTCGGTTTCTTTGTCGTGCAAACGTGTTAGAAAAAGGGATGTCCGCGGCGATCGGGAAATTAAAGCCAAGGACAGGCTGCAACCTATCTTTGAGATCGAACAACCAGTGGGGAGGGTCGCGTTATTACTGTTTTATCCTCAAGCTGTGGCGGCTTGGGGGGCTTCCCTTGTTTTCTTGAGTCGACACCACCCGACAGTTAATACTGGATGTTACTCGAGCATCAGGGAAAGTTCCGTAAGGACGTCAGCTTGAAACGTGAACTTAAGAAACGGAGAATCTCTACATTGTCATCGATAGGAGATTTAACGTAAACCTCGTCATATAGAATTATTATTATGATCACTTGCCTTTGAAAAGAAGAAAAATGTCAAGCACAGGGAATCATAGCCAAAATCGTACACTGCGTATGAAAATACATTTCACGTGGTAAAAAATGTCAGAAATGAAATGAAAGAAAAAAAATGATGAATATACATTATCAACATACTTATATTTATCATATAGTAATATAAAAATTAAAAAGAATTCTTATGTACGGTATGGTATTCCCCAAACGGAATTCTCCAAAACAAATGAAAAATTTCAAATTCACTTTGTTTTAGCAAGATTATATTATTTTAGTCTGATTCTGAGCGTTGTGTAGCGTTTTAAATTGGAAATCTGAAATGAAAAGCGAAAAAGTATTAAAGATAAACTCTACTATTAGTAGAAGAGCAGCAAATTGTCTTAAGATGGCTTGAAAGTGACAAAAGCTATCGTGAAATTGCAAAAATTATTAACAGAGTGTTAGTATTTCAAGAAGTTGGTATATCAGGAAGAAAACAGAATAACAAACAAAACAAAAATAGCCCCAAATAAAAGATGGTTAGTAAGAAAAATTTAAAAAAAAATCCAAGACTTAGTGCTCCTAGACTTGCAATCGAGGTGAAAAAATATCTGAGCACGACTTTAATCTGGAAACAGTAGGAAGAGTTTTACAGAACTATAATTTTCATGGTTGTATAGTCCGAAACAAACCACTTGTTAGTGATAAGAATAGGAGAAGAAGATTAGATTTCGTAAGAGAATATTTAAATAAAGACTTCAATCTTTGGAAACAAATTTCCTTTGTTGACGTAAGTAAATTTAATATTTTCCATTCAGATGGCAAAATTACAGTGTGACATCGCACACACGAAGAATTTAAAATAACAAATTTAAACTCTACCATTAAGCATGTTTAATTTAAAGTTTATTGAAGATAATATGAATAAGCACAACTATCTAAATATTTTGAAAGGAAATTTAAAAAGTAGTGCCGAAAAATTAGAGATTTTTGACAGTTCTAAATTCTATAGCGATAATGATCCGAAACATACGTCGCATGTGGTCAAAATATGACTATTATACAATTGTCCAAAAGTGATTAATGCACCCTTAATCATCTGATCTAAATGTGATAGAACATATTTGGAATAAATTGGACATTAACATCTGAAAACATACCATTAAAAATAAAAATAATTTAAAAAAAGCTTTAATAGAGGAATGGTAAAATGTTGACGCTAATTTTACCGAAAAATTTCGAACCGTTGAATGTAATTGGGAGAATACAACAAAGTATTAATTTTTAATTTAAACAAAGTTCATAACAATTTTCTACACATGTATAATTTGTGTGCTCTGAGCTGTTTTCTAGCCTGAGTTATAGCAACTTTATTTTTTCTGTATCTAGAAATATTTTTTTCTTTTTTATATTGGTATATAATAGGTATAGATACATTTTCAATGTATATTCGTCATTTTTTTTTTTCTTCCATTTCATCCTGATATATTTTACCACATGCAACGTATTTTTATATAGGGTGTACCATTTTGGCTGTGACTCGCTGTACACTCCCGTCAAAACAAAATGATTATTAGAATGTAAATACAATTTTCTGTCAGTTTATTGTGTATTTTGTTATATTTATCCATTTTACAGTTATATCTGAATGCGAAGTTAAAAATATACCTGTATAACGTATATAAATGTTAAGAAAAAGAAGTATTTATTAAATACAGCTCCAATTCTATACAATGTTATTCTGCATACATATTCGATTTGCTTCGACAGTTCAAAATTAACTGAAGAACATATCTGTAGCATCACTAAGTGTTCATAAACAATTCAAAAAGGGTTTTTCATTAAGGAGAGACAAACATAGTGCTGGGAAACTGCATCATTCGCTCTTTATTTTTAGTTCGACAGTCTCTATGATTGTAATGAATAATTCTTTTCTAGAATTATTTTTAATATATTAAAAAATGGTCAAGTACTGGTTACTGTTCGTGAAATTGCGGTGAAAACTAAAATTTCAAAATCCGAATCTTAATTTTATTAAGTGTTCGATGACTTATGAATGGGAGTGTAAATGAAAATGACTTGTTTTTGGAAAGAAAACAAAAGACGTGAATTTGTATATATTTGTTTGTTTTACTTAACGAAAATTTAAAAATAAATGTAGTACTTTCTAAAATAATCATATGTAAAATTTTCTTTATCGGGGAAAGTGCATTTTCATATGTCTGTTATTATGAACATTACGTACACATATGTATGTACATATTTATGAACACACTTTTATTAGTAAAGATGTTTTTAGCAGTACATTTACCATAAACACATTGTCTCATATATATCACAAATATTATTCATTTCATTATTCTTATGATATTCTATTTGACACTGTTTTACGTTCGAGTGTAACATCTGTCAGGGTAATAGTGCGCCCAAAAGCATTGTACACAAGTTTGTTTCTACAGTTTTTGTACAACGTACAAATCTTCAAATCTATTCAATTTTCTAGAAGACATTGAAGTTACTTCAAAATTTTACGAGAAATTGTTAAAATATCAATAAATCAAAATCTTTCTTGCATTCGGTAAGCAGTCAAAATGACCCATCTTGATATATGTAGGTATATAACATATAAATGTCGTGCAAGAAAAGAGGAAAAGAGAAAAGAAATTTATAAAATTAATCATTTATGTACTACAATAAAAGTCACGAAAAATTTCAGAAAACAACATGTACTAAAAATGAGTAATCGTAACAACAATATATCAAACAAGTCATTTTTATACTCTTGTGAGATCTACTGTTAAAAAACTTTAGGGTATAAAGATGAATTGTCAGATTAACTCGAAATATACGCAAGAATAACAGCAACGAAATATTCGTGAACAGCAAAAATTTCTGTTAAGCTGTTTGATCATGTATCGAAGTACGAAATTTACGCTGCAGCAACAAATATTTCACGTTAATCTGTGGGGTAGAATATCTTTCGTAAGTATAGTAAACAATCTACTTGTTATCGGATAAAAAAGCAGGTATTAATATTTATTTTTTTCGTGTTGGTGCGAATACATATATAAACTATAACTTACGGTACTGGAAATATCTTTTCGTATCGCTCAAATATTTAAACATACGTTGTATTCCGCTGAGCTGGCTTTTATTGTATTTGATAAATCACGATACAAGCACTGAACGCAACATACAATTAGATGAGATCAGGTAGCGGTGTACGATAGATATTCTGAGATATATGTATGTATGCTCACGGAAGTATTCGAATCCCCTTTCCCGAAGAAAGAATTTTTTTAAATTAGACCAAGCAACTTCAGCTTTTTTCTTTTTTGAAAAGTTTAAGGGATTAGTTTATTAGATGATGGGTAAAAAGCTTTTTGAGAAAATTGTAATTAGTCGAAATTACGAATAAAATAATAAAGGTTACTTTTTACAACTTTCTTATCTGAGTCTGTAATGAAAATTTCATCGAAATCGGTTGATATCAAAAGATTAAGAGTCGTTATTGCAGATTTAAATAAAAAAGTTGCAAAAACAACTTTTGCTAATTCCTTCACGATTCCGACTAATTGTAACATTTTCAAAATTTTGTTGACACATCGTCTAGTAAAGTAATACTTCTAACTTCTTAAGAAAAAAAAGTCTCAAGTCGTTTGGTCAATTTTAAAAAAGTTATTGTTTCAAAGGGGCTTCGAATACTTTCATGAGCTACCGTATACATTTAGCTGTTTGTTCGAAAAATTGTACGACTTAGGGAAACAACGTGTCGGATATAGATTCGGAAAATTGAAGAATAAAGGTTATCTTGGGTCCAGTGTCCAATAAGGGATGAGGTAATGAGGTCGAGTTTCGTGGATGAGTAGTAAACAAGGAATAAGGTCATTGGTTATCGAAGAAAGAATTTAGGGTATTTGTAAGGTTTACAATGTTTAAGAGAAAACGTCGGATACCTAACATTAATACTTGAACATGATATTATCCAGCACAATTTTAAATAATCATAATATAGATTACGTTGCTATACAACACAGTATTATCACTTGTATCTATGTCATTATTAGTACTAAATATATAATACTGAACAACATTTAATAATATTGAAAATATTACTGTATGATTTTTAAAAAGAATTTCATACATGTACTGTTTGGCAAGAAATAGTATTGCAACGTGGCGAAGTAAGTTGAATTCTCACCTAGTAAAAAGCAACTACACGAGTAATTGTAATTGTAACAAGTGTTGAACTTAATCGATCAACTGTGTGGAGATTATTAAAAGCTTACAAAGGTACAGGAAATTCGTATAAGATAAAAGGAAGGGGCCTGGAAAAGAGATAAAAAATTGCAAGTTATCTGTACAGTATAATTTGAAGAAGTTTCTATGAAAGTAATTAAAATTTATGATGCAGTATAACAATATTCCAAGTGATTCGGTTCACTTTGTTATATTCTCTGTGTGTAAAAGAACAACGTCTCTCTGCAGCTTTATAATTTTAATTAAAACAGATATTTATTGCAGAAACGTGTAGCTCGCTATCAGTTGAAATAAATTGAATGTAAATCATTTTATCGATTATATTTAATATGAAAACTATATGTACTATGTAACTTCGAGAGTACAGCAATAAATATCTCTGCGACGAAATATTCGCTCCTGCTGCGCGTTGGTCTAATTGTGAGAGTTCCTTTATTGCATACACACGTGCTGCCAGACTAAAATTCGAAATCACAAGTCCAGTTTAACAGCAATATCGAATATCTTGCTAATTCTTCTGTATAATAGACATTAATGTTATTCGTTATTCGAGTAACTAACATTTAGAAAACATAATTTACTTATTTAGGGATTCTCTGTATTTTATTGTATCATTGTGAAACAAGTTATCATTTTTACTGATTTTTAATTACACATGAACGTGATGGTACACTGAAGCTAAGGTATAAATGCAGTTAACACATTAATAATTCACCTTGTTTCGAGAGAATGTAAAAATAAAAGTTCAAGTGAACAACATTTTTACCTTTCTTTCTCTGTAAATTACTTTTCTTTAAATGTTTAACAATTTGCAGTCAACCGTGTCTATTTATTGGCCACATTTTGTTTTATAGTGTTTCCAAAATAATACTAATGTTGCGAGCGTAATGGCAATTTACTTTGTGCACGATGTAAGTGCAGCTTTTATGGTACTCGAGCATAATGCGAAGAGTGAAATTTTTCATGAGAATGATTATTACCTACTTTGTATGTGAAAATTCTTTATACACAAACACGAATACCCTCTTTCTATGTATTTTTGTTTTACACAGAAAATAAATAATAATATAAAATTAGTGATATTAGTAGTGTTAATTAAATCGTAAAAAGAGAGTATTATTTAATTTATCTTATAACGTAAACGATTAGTAAGTGCATTCATATTTACTGCAAATCTGCTCAGGTGATTTGCGCATTGAGGTGTAATATATATTTCATGCTTGTAATTTTTGAAGCTTAACACTTAGCCGATTTTCTTCACTTGAAAGACTCAAGGAGTCTCTCTACATTTCCGATAAGGATATTTTCTTTCGGCATCTGTTAAAATCGCGTGCAGGTTTGTTTTCTTTTTTTTTTTTAATCTTTCATACAATGACTTTTTTCAAAAAAGGAGATATCTCTCCAATTGGTTATTTGAAAGCGGGGAAATCTCCTCATGTGGTTGGTAATGTATAATATTAAGATTGAGAAATCTATTTACATTGCTTTCCATACTTACAAAATCACTTTTTTTCTTGTAAACATTGGTTTTCGTAACTGTAAAATCATGATAACGTTTTTGCAACTTTTATACTTTTACAATTTGAGTTTTAAAGAATGTAAGGTTGTCCATATATTCTTCCTCTACTTCCTTTCAATTAAAGGATACATAATATATCTTCACGTGGTAGAAGATTGTTTCTTGATTTACTATTACTTATGCTACACATGATTTATGTATCCTAATCGTAACACGTAAATAAGCAATTTTTACAATTTATCTATTCATATGTGTACACACGAGACTCTGAATTTGAATAGAGTTTCTAAAATTGCACATCTTTCTACAATGGTATTTGTACGTGCAAATTCATAGGAAAATGTGCATGTAACTTAGAAATTATTTTTAATAGTTAATTGATATTTTAATGAAAATTCATCATTCATTTTAAAATTTACCAATATTCGTGTACTTAATAGTACCAAAATAAAAGAAAAAAAGATCTATCAAACTGACGTTTTCCTTTCTATATTAGTTTAAAATAATACTAATACCAAGAACATAAAAATCATCCACTTCGAGCTAACATAAGAGATTTACAAAGAAAAAAAATGTACCACAGACAGATTTTTCTTTGTCACGGAAATTTCAAATAAAGTTACGTTTAATGCCATTCGTTTCGAAGTTGAACGTACAGTTTGGAGTTCACGCGACACCCACGTTCCCCGCGAAAAAGAAATTTAAATTATAAAAGTTTGCTGGTGCAATTAAAAGAGTGTATCGTATTCAACGGGAAATTGTTCGTTATCGATCGAGAACGGTTTTACTTCGTTCACTTTGCCTTTGTATATTCTATTTATCATCCTGGATTATTATTCCAACGAACAGATAATATTTCATCCGTTATAATTTTAAACTAATTGTCGAGAAATATCGACTATAAGAATAATGAATGTTCTTTTTTATTTTGTTATCTGTCTCTTTTTAAAGATGATTACGGCGTTACCAGTACCCTCGGTGAAGGTCTTCCACAAAACTTACTATCAGGAAAAAGGATCCAGGATAGCGAGCAGTCAACCTGGAAGCCCTTTAGCTGAAAGTGAAGCGGTTCTGGCGCTAGTTGACAAAGAACCACCGGAATATTACTTCTGCGGCAAGGTAAATAGTAAAGAATTAATAAATAATACGTTTTTTCAGGATATGCTTGAATGTTAAACTGGATCGTTGCGAATGAAACATGAGAAAAATTAATAAACATCTGAACTGATTATATTTGTCAAGTATCTAGATACCAAAGTTAACCGCTTCGTTACCACGGATGAGATATTTCGCAACAAAATACCGTTCATACGACGCCACGAACGAGACACCCGCGAGTTTGATTACACTGCCTAACAAATTTTGACCTGCAAAAAAATCTGCAATATTCATTGGATGATCTTTGTGGAGTTTCTCGTTCCAAACACAAACCCGAAAGCAGAATTGTGCGTCACTATGGCACTGCTGAGTCGGCATAGGCGAGAGATGGCCTCTAGGCGGCAAAACATTGCGCATATGTTGCAGACGAATATTTTCTCGACCTGTTCAAATTCAAAACCATTTCGATACATGACCTGGAATGGTTTTGTCTTAAGAAATGTGTTTAGAAATCCGATACTGTGTAGTAAATTTGCACTAGATAACGAACTTTTCATAAAAATGCAAAAGTAATGCGTGGAAGGAACACCCATCGGTTCTTTTTTAAACTATGATGGTCATTTACAACCATTTAAAACAATAAAATTTAATGACCGTGTATTTCAGTATATTCAGAATACTCTCCACTGTCTTTTAAGACTAAATTGAACTTCCTAGCGTTTCACATTTCTGCGTAATACCTTATTTTTGTCCAAAATTGTGTTTTTTATAAAAACCTATATTTTTCAAAAATTGAGGGTGATAGAGCAATTCCATAAATATATTTGTATTTATTTCAGTATATTATATTATTAAATACATATATTTATTTAATATAAATATATATTTTAGTGTAAACATCAGATTGGTAAAGTACAGTTGTAATCTCACTTGAATGAAGCAAATTCTAATGTTGATATTCACGTACAACTGCTTCTCCTTTGATTCGCTTTCGACCACTTCCGAATGCAAATATAATTTGCACATACTGTACAAAGTTTATGCTTATGGAAGACGTGAATTCTCGGAAAATTGTTTCACTTGTTACCTGTTGTTTATACTGATCGATCATTCATCATTTCTTGATCAATTTGAAATAAACTACGCGTGGTTTCGAAATGAAGATATCGAAGGTAGTGAATTATTTAACTTGTTAGTCATTGATGGAAACACTTTATGCATCCTTGCAAAATTTCCACCAAAAAGAAACCGAGACGTGATATCAGTAAATGCCGAGTATGCAAATGCATTGTCTGCGATTCTTCTAGAACCCTGTAAATACCTTTGGTAATTATCTTCATTTTCCTTTTGTATCGAATAAAATTCCTCTCGTTCTCCAAGAATCACACTTCACTGCAGTCGGCAAAAAGTTTTCAATCTACTCGAGTGCACTTACGATGGTCGTACGTGTTCAAGAAACGATCGCTAATACTTCTGCTACTGCTGACGCAACGTTTCATCTTTTGAGCCAAATGTTCCACAGCATTCTAACGTCTGTGTAGGAAGTTACGTATTGACATAATGCTGTAGCTTTTTTTTTCAACGTTTTACATTTCTAACAAGAAAGAACAAACGATAAAGAGAAATGCTTGTTCCGAAGATTGTTTCTTATTCCTCGGATAAGAAATAGATAAATCTGTCTACTTTAGATAACTATAATACTATGTAGATGAACAATAATAAGCGAAAAAATTGATATATATGATCAACTTAATTTAATGCACTATTACTTTTTTATGTAACACATTAAAAATTCTGAAATCTTCGATGTTCTGAATAGATTGTGAATGTTCATGCAAATACATATTTTTATAGAAAATTGACAATAAGGTGATATCTGAGTAGCAATTTGTTTCATCTTTCATGGATTTTAACCGTGTACTAGTTATCTCGTATATTTTCCATATTTCATATATATTTTTATACTCTTTTTGTTAGGGCCTTGATCGATAACTCTCTTCAAGGACCCATTAAATTTTGCACGTGATGTGCCGACTAATGAATGGACTGATGCAAAGTGGACTTTAATGTTGAAACTCTAGACTTATTTGCGGAGTGTAGCTTGTAAACAGTGTTACTATGTTTCCTTTTCAAAGATTCAAAAGTACCTATCTGTCGGAGTCTCCCTGGTTCCGGTGACGCGGAGACTCCGCGAAACGACAGAAAAGCTGATTGGCCTTTCCAAAATTCGTTTTTTGCTAATCAGCTTTGCTCCAGTGCATTTGTATATCTCCTGCCAGTTCGCCCTTAGCGCGCTGACTTAGGGAGGGGTACACAATGACCGGAGAGGGTGTTGGGTGGACGGCTTCCTGAAATCCTGTGGAAACCCCGCGGGGCCTGGACTTCGTCATCCCCAAGTGGCCCACAGCTGAGGATGCGAAGCCACTTTCACTTTAGCCCTTTGGAGATTCCAGGCTTTATGACATCCGGGGTCCTAGAGCTGATTGCAGGCAACGCAGTAAACGCTCTTTGTTTACTTCGAGCAAAAGTCATTGCCTGCAACGCGTGACCACTCGAATGGTGCCATAAACCCTGTTACTGGATACGTCTAACACTTTTTTTAAGAGCACATGCAAGAATATATTGCACGTTTCATGTATAGTGAGTCACAGCCAAAATCGTACATCACATATACGAATACGTTTCATCTCGTGAAAAAGTTCAGGGAAGATATGGGGGAAAAAATATCATGAATCTATATTGTAAATGTATCTATATTTATTATGTAGTAGTATCAAAAGAAACAAAGTTGTCTAAATATAAAAAAAAAAACAAAGTTACTATGATTCAGTCTAGAAAACGTCTCACAGCTAAAATCCTACAGTATATATATTTTGTAGTATTCCCCAAGGGGAATCCCTGAAAACAAATGAAAATCATGGAAATAATGAAAGATTACATTGTTTGACTTATTCGCAATTGTCGTTTATCGTCGTAAAGTTCGTAGTTGAAAAAAAGAGAAAGATAGTAATAATGAAGCAAACAACGATAGAAGAGCGACAAACAGTTATAGGAAATCTTCAAAGTGGAAAAAAGCTATCGTGAAATTGCAAAGATTATTGGTAGAAGTGCCAGTACTGTTCAGTATATTGTAAAACGATACCAAAACGAAAATAGAATAAGTAATGCATCAAGAAAGGCTTCAAACAAAAAGTTCAACGCGTACGACGAAAGATGGATAGCACGAAAAATTAAAGAGAATTCGAAGATCAGTGTACCTAAACTTACTAATGAAGTAAAAACATATTTCGGGAAAAGTGTAAATTCAGAAACAATAAGAAGAATACTCAGAAAACATAATTTTCACGGTCGTACAGCTCCAAATAAGCCTCTTATAAATGAGAAGAATAGAAGGAAGAGATTAGATTTCGCAAGAGAATATTTACACAAAGATTTTGATTTTTGGAAAGAATTCCAAAAATAAAATTATTAATGGACGAAAGTAAATTTAACATATTTCATTCATATGGAAAAATTACGGTGTGGCATCGAGCAAATGAGGAGCATAAAATACAAAATTTAAACAGTACCGTGAAACATGGAGGGTAATGAGTAATGGTCTGGGGCTGCATGTCCGCTGCCGGAGTGGGTAACTTAGAATTTATCGAAGGTAACATGAATACATATGATTACACAAATATTTTGAAAATGAATTTGAGGGACAGTGCCAAAAAATTGGGGATTTTGAATTCGTTTAAGTTTTATAGCGACAATGATCCCAAACACACATCGCATGTAGCCAAAATGTAGGTACTGTATAATTGCCCTAAAATACTAAACACATCTCCACAATCACCTGATTTGAACGTGATACAGCACGTCTGGAATGAATTCGAGATTAGAATCCGGAAACATACTATTAAAAATAAAAATGATTTAGAAAGGTTATTAATGAAGGAATAGAGCGAAATTGAACCCAGTTTTACTGAAAAATTGGTAAAACCCATGCCAAATAGATTGCGTGCGGTAGAATGTAGTCGTGGACACCCAACAAAATACTAATTTTTAATTTAAACAAATTGTTGGTCACTTTTCTACAAATGTACGATGTTTTCCAGACTGAATCATAGTAACTTTGTTTTTTTTATATTTAGACAACTTTGTTTCTTTTGATACTACTACATAATAAGTATAGATACATTTTCAATATAGATTCATGATATTTTTCCCCCATATCTTCCCTGAACTTTTTCACGAGATGAAACGTATTCGTACATGTGATGTACGATTTTGGCTGTGACTCATTGTATGTTTATCACAGTTTGTAAAATTTAGTACTATTTGACCATGTGGCTATTATATAAACAAGTGTTAATAGTTTATTGTAGAATTCAAATAATAAAGCTTCCATTATTACACTATACTTATTGCATATCTCACATATTCTTTACATACATTGGTATATATTTTTACATATTCTATTTGCATACTTGGATGTATTTTAAGTATATAAACACCAATAGTCCAATTATGATTAATTAATAAATATCTAAGTTGGTTTCATAAACTTTTCTACCTCATTAGCTACCAAATATATATTGATTTATATAATAGTGAAATTAATTAAAACTTATAATTACTTAATACAGCATAATTCCCTATCAAACAAGTTTTCATATATTTACATAAAAATTTCTCAATTATCAGTTTCCTATTGCTTCTACAAGAATATTAATCTTTTAATATAAAACTATCATTATCCTTTATAACGAAGTTTATAAACTTAACTCGTATCGCGTTCCGTTAGGAAAAAGATTCCCTTGTAATTTACCCTGAAAAAATCAATCGTACCAAAATCAATACTTAAGGACGACATGTATGTGTATGTGTGTGTATATACATAATACGAATACTTCTGTGACATACTACATATTGATACATTTTTATAATAAATATTCTTCAGTCGACATTCAAATATTTTAGTAGGAAATTGTGTGATATAAATTCATAAATAGAATTTCCGGATTAAATTCGTTTGAAAAAAACAGCAAACGTGATGAGCGTACGAACACGTGAACTTAAAGGTAGCCGCAGTGAACGTGTCGCGAAAAAGTAGAAGGCTACGAGCTCAACTCATGAATTTCAAATGATTTCTACTTGAGATTTCGAAGGAAAATTACCTGCGAATATGTGAAACTCTCGGCCGTTCAGACGGTCCCAACGAATTCCCTGGGATTAACATTCTCTTTTTTTTTTTTGCTGACGGGAAACTGGGTTAAGAAAAGGACTGTCGATGAAAAGCGCAGGACACGAGGGATCGGTGAAATTTTTAACGAATTTACAAAGAAACCGGAAACGATGTTAAATCGAGGCAAAATACTCGCAAACATGAGACTTGAAAGTACACTTCCATTTATAAATATTAGAACACCTGAATGTGAAGCATACTGAAAATTAGAAAATTCTAGTGATATCTACTGAAATCTACTAAGTTCTACTGAAATCTAACAAACTCTATTAAAATCTACCGAAATCTGCCGAATTCTATTTAAATCTACTATATTCTACTAATATATATTGAAATCTTTTGGAGCCTACCGATTCCGGTTTAAATCTACTAACATTTGCAAAATTTTACTAAAATCTTTGATTTCTACAAACATCTACTAAAATCTATTAAAATCTGTGAACATGAAATTATGCTTAACAAAAAATTCATTCTAGAATCTCAAAGTATAGGTGCATATGTATATTTTTAGCAATATATGACATTGACTTTGATGAGAAAACATAATTTAAGTCAAATATTAAGTCAAATTTTCTGCTCGACTGTAATGGGTGTCTTAATACTACTTATGAACGACAGTGTATGCATTTAAGGGTGTGTCGAATTCGAGGATGCCCTTCATTACTCTGGGAACATTAAGCTTAAACTGTGCAGACTCGTTCAGGTTAAATTAAAACTGAAATAAGAATTAAGATTGAACAATAATGAATTTCTTTATGAATACTGATTTTTATGCGAGGAAAAAAAATGTATGTAATTTCTCTAAACATTTCTTTACATATTATCACGCAGTATTAGTACCTTCATTTAGATTTAATGCTTTCTGTAGATTCTTTAAACACGTACAATTATTTTGAGTGTCTTAAATCACGAACATTCGATATTGATGAATATATACACTCCTCGCCGAAAAATTGTAACGCCTAGAAATTAAATTAAAGAAACACATTATTAATTATATCTCAGTAATAGTAACATCTTTTTCAATCAAATTTCAATTATTTCTTCCTCTCAATACCTCGAACAATATATACAAATTTCATATTTATGCAATTTCATTTTAAGGTGTTATAATTTTTTTAACGAGCAGTGTATAATTCTTATTTTTCTAAAGACTCTTAAATTATCTCCAAGATTCAACAATATACAAGTGATATAACCTAAAAAGGAACGAATATACGTGTAAATAAAAATGAATCAAAAATATAGCGTAACATTTTTACATGCGGAACTTCACTTTTTAATAAATCGATGTTGAAATCGAGTGCGCGTGCACTTACGCACGAACTCACTTACACCTACGTTTAACACATATTACTGTAAAACTACCTGTTTGAGTTTATCCTTGCATTAAAAAAAAAATTGAACATTTTCGAATATTGACTATGAGGAATATTACGAAAATATTTCATAAAAAGATTGAAAAGTAGTACGTTAATTAAGGAAATAACATTTTGCAAAGAAACCAAGAAGAATCTAACATAATAGATGTATTACAGTCGCAAGGTCCGTTATTTTCAACCATAGTAGGAAAGGTGAAGGTTGAAAGAGTTAGAGCAAGCGTGATCTATGAAGTAACCGTGTAAATGAAATTTTTATTTTAACATCTTCTAATTCTTGGTCCGCTTGTAATTCCGTGCCTCGTCATCCTTATTTTACTTCTGTAATTTTCCTTTAGCAACGGATTCTTATCGAATTTCTACGACAATAAAGAACGTGTCATTACGATACTGCTTTTTTTTTAAATCGTATAACGATTATTTTTCGAACATTTACTTTACTAAATATTATCCTGCAATTGCTGTTTTTTATTAAATGTAACATTTTATAAAAATCACAATATCGAGAAAATTACAAAAATGTGTGTCTAAATTTCACAAAAGAACAGGAACTCTCTTAAAAAATGTATCAAGATTTTTAGCATTACAGTTCGAAATGCCACGAGATTTAATATTTACACATTTTTTTAATATAATCCTTTTAACTTTACCGTATAAATACTGATAAATTCGGTAACAAGGATAAGAAAGCTTGCAAATTTCGCATTAAAGCACAAATTGTTGCAATTTGTTATTTCGAGGAACGCACAGCTCTTTGATTATCATTCAAACAAACAGAAAGCTTTCGAACATCGTGATAAATCATGAAATAATTACATTTCGTGAAAGTTATAATAAAAGCTTCGTTCGTTGAATCCCCTAATTGATGCTTTTAACAGCCGTCGATCTTATGAAATTCCATTACGTGAACAGCACCTTGACAAATTCGAACAAAAGGGGAACCGAAAAAGAGAAAAAGAAAAACAGTGAACCTCCTAAATATTTCCGCGAACAGGGCACTAAAACGTCCATTCTAGGAAATTTACGGTCCGTTAGGTTCTCCCGAAATTTCACGGAACTCAGGTCAAAACGGGAGAAGTATGTACGTCGACCGATACGTAAGTTTCGTTGAAACCGCCTAAAAATTTCCGGCGTGGACAAAATGATGTTGATCTTACGTAACGTATAATTTGATCGCGAATCGATAAAACTTGCTGTAGCAGCGCAGAAGCTGCGAATTAACCAGGAATTTTCCTTCACATAATTGTTCCCTGGAAAACTGGATGCGCGCCGTGGTTCGTCGCGGTCGTCTGGCAAATTACCACGATGGAAATGGAATATTTCCGCGGCGTAGAAAGAGAGAGAGAGAGAGAGAGAGAGAGAGAGAGAGAGAGAGAGAGAGAGAGTGACGTCATTGAAAACTCGTAGGCGTTCTGTAGAAGAGGTCTGTAACTACAACGATAAAGCACGCAAAGTCCTGTTTAGAATTTATTTTCAGTCTTCGCCGCCATCCACTCATCCTCCCTGGGAAATTTTTATGTACATCCTTCCCCGACAATCGACACTAAATTTAGTTTACTCTCTTTGTACACGTAAACGACGATCTTCGCCTTCATTGTTGATACAGGTTTGGGGATAATAATAGGATGATGAGATGTTCAGACTGTGGCTGGTTAGGTTAGGTTTGATGTTACAAAAAAACATTCGAGTGGTACAACTCAGTGTAAATCATTATCGATTATTGGGAGAAAATGTAACGTTTCATAAATACATAAATTATATAGGGTGAATCGCAGAAAAGATAATCGTTTCTATTATTTTCATTAACCCCTTGTCTTACGATTTTTTCAGTCGCTACAGTAGAATAACCTCAATCACTTGCTATTTTAATACAGCATTTAATGCAAAATAGTCAAGGCATAATATATCTTCAATAGATAAATTGAAGTTGAAGTTAAAGTAAAAATATAAATTAATAGGCATATAGTTCTTTTCTTACTTCTTGATCACATACTGCACCACAAGTGTAATTTATCATTGTGAGGCAAGAGGTTAATGTAAAACTCAAAATTTCTTTTATCATAAATGTGGATGAAGAGATAAAAAGGTTTCATCCAGATTGGATATTAAGCTAGTTGAATTTTTAATATTTGCTAGTTGTTAGACAAGAAAAAAAATTCTGTAATATTATACATAAAGAAAACTGAATATGTTCTTGAAAATTTATGTAAAAGAAAAGATAGGAAAGATCTAACATCACCTTGGAGGTTGTTCAAAACATCTATGACAGAACAAAAATGCTGCTCAGTTCACTAACCCATGAAAATAATAAACGTGATCACGTTCTGCGGTTCACCCTGTATGTTAAACATAAAGGGACAAATTAGTGATTCATTGAATTGTAAAATTTCTTAAAACTGTTTTGACTGTGAGAGATTGTGAATTTCAAGATTTAATGAACATTATATGAAGAAATGATATACAGTAGATCAAATTGAAATCGAGAGGTTTCTTTATCGTTCGTCAGATTTTAACGAACAATTGAATTTTAATTATCAAGTAATGGAAACATCAGGTTTTTAGTGTTCTAGTAGGTACATAATATCGCGTGGTTACGAGCTAAATTTAAATCTGCTATCTAGCTGAAAATGGTGTAACTTGAGGAATTAATTAAAATCTTCAAGGTTGAGCCTTGAAACTCGATGTTATCGAACATACAGGGTGTCCCAGAACTAGTGTAACATCCGGAAATGGGGGGTAGCTGAGGTGATTCTGAACAACTTTCTCATTTACCAAAATGTTGTTTGAAGCTTTGTTTTTGAGTTATTAACGAAAAACACTGGCCAATCACAGCGCCCAGAGACTGCACGCTCAACCACGTATGCACGGCTCTTATACACGGGCGCTCGGTAGGGCTCCCGGCACACGTATTAGCACAGCATAGGTATCGCAGAAAATGTCATTTTAAATTAAGAATAATGTGAAATTATTCGTTATTTATGAATAACAAACAAATTAGTAAGTTGTTTAATAACTGTGTTCTATACTTTTATTCGTTATCCGAAAGAAATAAAACGTTTTATTATTTATGGAAAAATGTTTTTTTTAACAGCACATTTTCAAGTGAATAAATTGTTTTAAGAGAAACGATTTGTATAACTAATGCTAAAAAAAAATAATTGAACTTACCCATTCGTCCACGAAATAGCTTGCTTCGACGAAAGTAGGTCGTTAAGGCTGGATCCTCGTGTCAATCCTGACCTATCCAACAATTCTCAACAGCCGATATTCTGGCTGAGTCGATGAACTCACTTTGCCGCACGATCGATATTTTTCGGTGACTTCTTAGAAACTGCCGATTTTGTTTATTCCCCGTGCCTTCGGCGCGCTTCTCTGGCGGAAGGCTGCCGTGCTTGGTGCTTGTCCGCCGGAATGATTTATTATTAACCCACTATGGGCCCGTGTAACTTTCAGGTCACATTTTAATTTATCGACATTTTACACAGAAGTGCAAACATTATAGGCCGTTGTTACCTGAAAGTCACATAGTGAATATATTGCAATAAAATTGTTTAACCGGAAAAATTTTTTTTCATTTGCATATATAGGTTTATAATTGCTGATTTTTCGTTCCCCCAATTTTTTGGATTTAAAACAAAAATTCGGCCCATAGAGGGTTAAACTAATTGTAATGTTAGAAAAGTCCGAAAAGCGAAGGCTTGAGTGGGCCATGTGCAGTCTTCTGCTGCGTTTCCCCTTCCTAGGGATAGCTCTGCCTCAAGGCTAAGGAAGGCCATATTGTCAAGGGGGTCCTCTTGACTAGGTTCTCTCAGGAAAGGGAGAATTGTATCAGCACTGGCAAAGTACAGTTCAAAAATATAAGCTTTCACTCTGCTTTAACCGCCCACGTTTATTTCGTTATTTAACCGCTCACCACCGTTATCCTGATTATTCCTTACAGTAACATCTACAGTTTTATAACTATTAATTTCAAAAAATTTAGAATTGAATACACGATAATGTGGCTTATAAATTTGAATGGTATATCATCCACATTCACGAACGTGATAATAACTCTGTTGGATACTTTTATTCGTTATTCGAAAGGAATAAAATGTTTTATTATTGTTAGAAAAGTCCAAAAAGCGAAGGCTTGAGTGGGCCATGTGCAATCTTTCGCTGCGCTTCCACCTCCTAGGGATGGTTCTGCCTCAAGGCTAAGAAAGACCATATTGTCAAGGGGGACCTTCTGACTAGGATTTTTCAGGAAAGACAGAATTGTATCAGCACTCGCGAAGTATAGTTCAAAATACAAGCTTTCACTCTTTTTAACCGCCCACGTTTATTTGATGATGGTATATGAGGAAATATGAGGTATATATAATATATACAAATTTTCTCATTTTCAATGATAAAAATCCATTTCATCTTGGAAATTCTATAGCAATGCGAGATAATCCTTCAGAATCGAAGAAAAGATGTTCAAGCAAACGGTATAGGATTTTTTATTGTTTCTCAATAGTTAACCATTAGACTGTTTCCAAAACGATGTCTTAATTTTAAAAATAGTTAAAACAGAGTAATTAAAAAACAAAAAAACAAAAAAGAGAAAGAATTATGTGTTACAGAGAAAAAGGAAGTATCATAATGAAGTGCATGTTCTTGATCCGTATTATCAGGGATTTTAATCAGGGTTTAAAGGTTAAAGTACAACAAGACGCTCACAACCCTTTTATTTGTCTAGAATCTCGTCATTTATCCTTTGAACGTAAATATACTGACTTTTAACCCATTGACTGCCACGCAAATTTAGCGCGTTTTGCCCTGGGTGCCACGGTTTTATTTTAAAGAAAACACGAAGTTTTACAAAATATAATATTAAGTTACTGATAGAATATTGCAATGGCATTTACAGTATTTTTATTGAAAAAAAAAAAAAAAGACAGTACGAGATAGCTGGCAGTTTTGGTACAGACGCTTACTACGAGATATCTCGTAGTTGGCAGTCAATGGGTTAATAGATTTCCCGAGCCCTTTTAATAATTTCCCCCTTACGTAATAAAATTTAACCAAAAGTGTGTTGAAAATTAACGATAAAACAACTCCTCGCAATTACCAGATTAAGATTTCATTAATGACAAAATCTGAAAAATGTTATATACCTAGAACTGTTAAGGTTTAACATTGTATTGCGTTTTGAGTCGTCAGTTGCAAGGCATTTCAAGAATTGTATTTCTAATTAAGTCGGTTCACTTCTATATAACGTAGTAGAAACAATATTTGCTTTCGCGTAACGCTATACATAAAGCAGAGTTTCTCAGAAAACGGAACCTCGCATTTAGTAAATTTGCAACTCGTTAACGGTAGCTGGCACAACGTTAAACGAAGTTCTCGTTTTTCAATAATGTATATACAAAATATACGAAGAATTATTTAATTTCATTCTTTAAAAAGACAAGATAAAATTATTCGTTCTTTCAAAACATTTTATGATCATAATTATCAGTATTCAATATTATTATAAATTAAATAACGAGGAAAGATAGGATTATAGAAATTTGTAAACAAAGGAATTGTTAGTTTCCAAAATAATAATTACAAACAAACATTATTAGGGTACAAAGTAATAAAAATTATTCTAAAAGTTAAATAATTGCTTTAAAACAAGTAAAACGTAAAAAATCCTATTCTTTATCAAAATTCTAACGAAATTTCACTTTGAAAATATGAACTGCAAGCATATACAAAGCATAGTTCCTTAATTATACGAACTTCACAAAAACTATAACAATACTAAACGTATGAATATTAATTAAAAGTTGTATATATAAGAAGTTTACTTTAATAAGGAGGTTATTTCAATAATAAAGCAGGAACACGACAAGAGCCACATAAAATAACTAAAAGAGCAATATCTAGTAATTAATTTTCATACAAATTATGCGATTCCAATTTGTTTATAATAATATCAGGTTATTCTATACTTAACCTTCTATAACCTGATCCTTCTTCGTGTATGAGAAGAAAAATTACGATTGATTACAATTTTGCATATTTAAAAATATTGAAAAGCAAGAATTAATAATTGACTCACAATAATGTAATAATAAACAATGCAATAATATAGCAATAAACAATTAAAATGAGACATAAAAAATAGGTAAATGGACATGTAACTTTCAAATCAGAGTTATAGAGGTTTAACGCGTTATATTCTCCTTCTCTCAAGAAGAATTAATTAAAGCAATTTATCAGATGCAGAAATGAATTCTTTCCAATTATTTGGTACAATCAAAGTTTTCTTTAAAAAGAATGAAAACAGATCAACAATCGAAATAATTTCCATTATTGTTAATGACCTCTCGCCACTTTTCTGACAGTGTGCAAATACCATCACGAATATTTCTACTTGAATGGCTATACTGATTATGTAAATCCAGTTGAAAAAAATTTATTTCTACACCTTTATAATAATTAATCGTAACTATGTACAGTAGGCCACACAAATGTTCGAACCCCATTTAAGATAACTTTTTTCAAATTGGACCAAAAGACCAGTTCTTTTTTTTATTTTTTGAAAAATTTAAGGAATTAGTTTACTAGATAACGTGTAAAAAACTTTCTGAAAAAATTCCAATTCATTGAAGAAAATAATAAAGATTGCTTTTTACAACTTTCTTATCTGAGCCTGTAATGAAAATTTAAGAAATATGTTTTATAAATGAATGCCAGTTATATACATGCTGAACATTTCATTGAAATCGGTTAATATTGAAAGATTAAGAATCGTTAGATTTATTTCAGTTGTAGCCCGATAGTTGTGAAAAACTGAGACTGTTCTTAACCGTTTGTGACTCATAGCATCGTTAACCGATAATGACATAAATCTACAAAACGTACTTTTAAAATTTTTATTACTGTCTCAGATAAAAAGTTGCAAAAAACGACTTTCGCTAATTTCTTCACGATTCCGACAAATTGTAACATTTTCACAATTGTTTGTTCACATCATCTAATAAAGTAATCCTTCTTATTTAAAAAAAACACTTGACTCATTTGGTCTAACTTTAAAAACAGTTATTCTGTTTCAAAGGGAATTCGAATACTTCTGTGATCTAATATATATATATTTCTTCTCATTTCTTACAACATTTATCTACTGAATTTTTCAATCGTTTTCTCGAAAGATCCTTCTCCGTTTCATTATCGATTCTTTGGAAATACTGCTTATAGAATGACCTGATAAGTAGCGCAAAGTGTAAACGACGAGGCTGATTATCGATTGAAATTTTTTTCAATATTTTCGAAGGTCAATTCTTTACACGTGGTAGTTGGATCGTTGCTGCTTGGTGCTGTGGTGCTGGTAGTAGGCCTGGTACAACTTGCACCTGGAGCAGAAGCTGCACAAAACTCTACCGCCCTTATTGTCGTCGGATGCAGTTTGCTGGTGGTTGGTGTATTCCTTGCGCCACTCAGAGCTTTATGCATCAAGAAACAAAAGGCTGCCCAGAAGGATGGAACACATCAAAGAAGTGTCACCAGCATAGACATGCTACTTGCCCAACACAGGTGAAGATTTACTAATGTTCGAATGAAACTCAGTACCCAATTAAAAGTCGAATTAAAGAGGGTGAATAGAAGGAAAAGAAGCTATATTGGGTCAGTGCAAAAGTTCGTGCGCATTTCTACTAGATGACACTAAATTATTTGTTTGCAAGTCACACTTGTTGTTGTATGTACAAATTTCATAGTGGATAAAAAGGGTAATATTCATCTATTATTTCATTAGCAAACTTTCTTATGTTATAAAAAATGGTTTCGAAAGTAAGCAAAGAAAAGACTCATTCGCGTCATGACATACTTTATGAATTCCGGAAAGATGTAACGATAAGAACTATTGTAAAAAATATTCAGGAGCGTTTACCAAGACCGTACAGTAAAAAAAAATTGTTTACCAAATTTAGACATGGTGACTTTCAATTAAACGATGAGCCACGCTCTGGCCAAGCTTCTTTGATAAACAATATCATTGTGCTTAATTTATTGCAAAATAATCCTCGAATTTGAACTAAAGAAGTTGCAAAGAAACTTAAACGTCGATAAATCAATCAGAAAAATATACAAAGCAACGGAAATTATACAATTGACTAATAAACAAATTTCACATTGCCAAATTTGCTTGTATTTTAATACGAAATTGGGCAGGAACTTTTATACTGTCGCAATACTAAAAGAGAATTACAGTAATAACATTTCGTATATTTATTTTGTAAACAGAGACTTCACGGTTCTGACGCCAGACGAACTGGAAGACCTCGTTGGCCGACCTACCTCTGCCCTGGAGAACAAAATCCGCAAACAGGGCCACAATACCTAGGTACTGTCGGCCTCGAAGAAGGCCCATCCATCGTCACCACCGTGCTCGAACACGCCATCATCATCGACGTCACCAGGAACTAGTTCATCCATTCTCTACACACATCGTTACGACTCTCGTGAACACAGTCTTGTTTAAGAACGAAAGAATGAATCTAACGTACCATCGTCAGCCTGATTTCTTCTCTCTCTCTCTCTCTCTCTCTCTCTCTCTCTCTCTCTCTCTCTCTCTCTCTCTCTCGCTCTCTTTCTTTTTTTTTTATTTTCTTCTCTTAGAAAGAATCAATTTTCAACTATTGTGCACACGGCAAGAGCTCTTTCTTTCTATGAAGGTTGCACGCTTGCCTTTAGCTTGGGTACGTATATATATACAAACGTATCCTTAAGGCGAATGAGTGAAATGTCACGGGTACAAGAACGACATCGCGTTTGCTATTTCAGTTGTTATACGCACTTGCGATCGAATCGCCTACTACACACTGTTCGTGTTTTCTTTCCGTTTGATTGCCTCGTCTTGCAACGAATGGATACAACTGTTGTGAGCGAAAAAGGAAGAAAAGCATACAAAAATCGTTCGGAAGAAAATCGACGAGAATTCAAACGAAAATCCGATGACGTAATTAAGAAAAATACGTACTTCAAGTGAAGATGATGTTTTCAAGTCTTAACTACGGAAGGGACACAGCATGAACAGTGAATTGTTGATCAACTGGACAAGAACAATTATTTTCGATCGTGACATTTTCTTCACAAATCGACTGAATCGATCAGAGTTGTCGCAACAAGTTTCATTGGCGAGACATTTCTAGAGGGAGAACCTATGGAGAAAGGTTTTGGATTCGCTTTAAAGTGAAACAAAAAAAAAGGGACCTAACAAATCGGCTGCCTTCCTTTAATCATTATTCGAAACTCCCTCGATTCAACTTTAGGAACCTTCTTTATTAAGCACGTGCAGACGTTTCTTTTGTTCCGGAGCAAAGACATGTCTGCTTGTTTGCTCGCGAACAATCCTGTATTAATACTTTAGTGAAATCGTGTAATATGTTAAGCGTAGTCAGTCCCGAGATAATCATTCGTTAGCTCGAGAAATCGTCGAGAACAGCGAAAAAAAAAAACAGATCGTGAACACGGTTCATGGACATTTCAGCTCGATCTTTTAGGGAAACTACTTATCGTTCGATAAGTGTAAGAGTAACCTTTCGTTGTACTTGTTCAAGACTGTACTAGAGATGAAACTAGTCACGTAACCACGAAGCAGGCAGAACGGTGCATTGTTCGTCGTCGAAGGGATCTATGGTACATAGCTTGTTGTTCGTGAAATAAATCTGCGTTCGAAGAATCTTTTAACAAGGGGAAAAGCAAACAAAAATATCTGAGATAATTTACAATAGATGGTTATAATTGAATTATCATCAAAAAAAGAAAAAAAAGAAAAAAAATACATCTGAAGGCTGCTTCACAGCTAACGACCACTGAAAGTTTTCGATTGTTCAGGACACCGTTTAACATAAGAGACCAAAAAAGCAATTTCGTTCGAGACTTCATTGTGTTCAAATCGCCAAGATACAAGTCTGACTCCTCAAGTACGTTAACCATTTTAAACGTTATTAAAGGATAGATCGATCGGTCGATGTACCGCTGACAGAAAGAGAAAAGAAAAAAATAAGAAAAAGAAGTTGTACATCGTAACATTTTTTGTATGAAAAATTTAGATTAATCATTTGCAAACCATTCGATTTATCGAGGAACAAAAAGCAAAAGAAAAAAAGGGGGAGATGGAGTAAGAGAATAGAAAATGAAACGCGAAGAAACAGAGAGATCATTCACGCAACGACGACACGTGAGGCTTGAAATGTGATTTTGGAAATGATCAAGCAAACCACGTATGTATATGTATAGCTTGGAGCGGCCTTGTTACAGTCAACAAACACCCTGCAGGTACTCGCAGAATATTTTTAGTCCGGGCCTGAATTGCCCGTTCACTTGCCAGTAATACATTTAAATGAATAATTCTCACAATTAAGTATCTATCACCGCATGATGTATTTGCACATATCTTCGAGTAACTAAATAGTAGTATGTAAACGAATTTGATGAAAGAAGAAGTGAAACGAGAATGAGAACGATTTCTCGTATAAAAATAAACGTCGAGGCGAAAGTCGACAGACAGATAGAAAGGTGGAGCTTCTTAATAAAAGAGGAAGCGATGTCCAATTTACCGTGATTCTCTAGATGAAAAGGAATTTACATACGAGTTAGAAAACTATTTCACTGTACCGTTATTACGATACTGATAACAAAGTAGCATTATTTATCATCATCGATGATGGGTAATTCCGCAACGTTTCGTGTTCTACTCTCGCGATGCACTTTAACCTAGCATGATTTCTTTAAAACGTTTCATCTACTCCTTTAAAAAAAAAGCACATACACATATATATATGCACACGCGAAACGACTGAATACACACAGAACGATACTTTCGGATATCGAGTTCCTGCAAAATTATCACGAACGTCTTGTCAATACTGTCTGTGTTCGATAAGATACGTTTCAAAAGAGGCAAAAAAGAAAGGATTAAAGTAAAAAAGAAAAAGAAAAAAAAGAAGCTCAAAAAAGAATGCTACATTCCCATGGATATTTGGGATAGATGAACACAAAAGAAAAAGAGAAAAAAAATATATAGACACCGAGCCGTACTTACTTGAGATACTTCGTGAGCTGCTAGTGAATTTTACGAGCGACGATATATTTCATAAAATATTTTTATGGTCAATAAATTCGATGAAAGGGTTAAAGAACAAAGTAAGGATAATGATATGATATATACATGTATATCTTTTAAAACAGCAACTAATTTGACAAACATGTCTGAATACAGATACACAAGGTTTGTGGTTATCTGTATTAAAATTTATGTTACAATTCTTCATCATCAGTCCGATTCGTTGATTTTCGTGATACACGTAATATCTTTCTGTGCAGCATCGTTCGTGCAGAATTTTTTTCATAATTCACAAAAAAAAATAAAAAAATAAAAAAATAAAGAAAGCAAAAAGGATTTCATGAGGGTTTTAAAGATTCTTCATCACTGTGCACGATGTATCGTATCACATAAGAGATGACAAAGACAAATGTGACGCGATTCCTCTTTATTGTGTGTCCAATTAAGCGAAATTGTGGAATATGATAATGTGAAATTCTATTCCACGAGTGATTACGAAGAAACTTGTGGTTTTGAATTGATTGTTCAGAGGCAATTAGAAGAAACTAAATGGAACGCGTACGTCGCGGCTAAACAACGAGGCCACGAATGCTGAAATATACCAAGAGAGGAATATTAATAAATGATGTGCTTCATATTACGAAACATAAATCGATGTTTAGGCTTAGTCCATAGGCGTTAAGGTTGCTCGTTCGTATGTTAAAGGAGAATGATGTGAACGAGACTCTCGAAGGGGGATTAAATATTGTCGAATTTAAAGATGATTGCTCGAGAAAAACGATCGTATCGATCCCAGAAAGGCTGTTAGAATCATATTACATTTTCTATTTCATGCGTAATATGATTGATAGTTTCATGTATTAGTCTTCGATTCGCGTTATACGTCTAGGCGATAGTAGAGGATCGTTTTACATTTAATGGCTGAAATCTTAACATACATATAGATAATATTAAGAGTATCTTACTGTTAAAATTTTCTACGAGAATCTCATTTACGAAAATACTTACGATCAGTTTCATTTTAACAGTAATATTTTCGTTAGACACTTAATATTATAATAATAATAATTATAATAATAATAATAGTAATAATGTATAAAGAGGAATGAAAAATTTTTACATGACAACGTCGGAAAAAAATCGCTGCGATATTTTACAAAAATAAAAAAAAAAGAAGAGTAATCGTTTATGCTTGATTTCATTTTATCATCATTCTAATAATGAAATTATCAACATTAACATATATACCCACACACGTACATACATGAGGTCAGAATGGTCGTAAAAGAAAACGGGCTAATTATTATAATAAATCACACGTCAAGAGAAGACAGCTTTGAAACGAATTCATTAAACTGATTGTAGAAAGAACGTGCGCATGAATCAAAATTTCTTTCTAATTTTTAATACGTCGTTAGTTTATCTTTTCTAACCTTCTAGTTTGAAAAAAGAACGTACCGTTGCTATATATATATAAAATCAATTTGCAACATGAACGAATCATTTAAAAAAATTTTTTATGCAATATTCGTTCAATTTATTATCTAATTGATATCGAACGATAACTATTGTCGCCTTGACGTGTAGAATGAATCCGATCACATAATCATCGTGACAAGTCTATCATTCAAAATTTTTACCAATTTTCTCATCATCGGCTAAACGATAACGACGCGCATGGTGTTCTCTTTTAAACCAAAGAAACAAAGAAAAGAAGTTAAATAAATAAATAAATAAACGACAAAATTCGCACTTGCAGCGTATACATTTAAGTAGCATTACACCTTTCATCAAGAAATAGAACGAAGTAAGTGAACACAGCTTAATCGAACCACGTTTGTTTAACTGTGTAACTCATCAAAATAACAACCAGATCGGTTTCATTTTTAACTAATCGCTAATAATTATAAAGTTAGCGAAGTAAGATTAAACGATAGCGTAAATGATAACAATTACGTAACTAAGTTAAGTAAGGAAATGTAGAACGTGGATAGAGGACGTAGCTTTTATTTCAAATAATTCATGCCTGCAAATTCTTTCGTCTTTTTTTCCTTTTTTCATTTCGTTCAAAGACAAAGAATATAATGAGTTCCGAAACGAAATTCTACTCGATCTTCGATTGATCAGATGAACGATCAAAATGACCCGCGCTAATGTTCTTTCATAACGTTTCTATCGATACTATTAAGCAGCAACGTTTAATTTATTAGCTTTGCACTTTGCTGTTTCGTAACAGATTAATCTAACATCGACGCGTGTACAATGACAATTAATTGAACTGCATAAAATATTGATTCCATTTTATTTATGGAATAAAGCATATTACTTCATCCCATCAGTCGGGGATCAGTAAGACGCGTATGTTTTTTTTTTTTTTTTTTTTTATGCAACGAGTAATGAATTTTCGAAGGAAACATATCTATCGAGCAAGCGATACGTAGATAACTATTTTTTCATTGCCATTAGTATATACAACCGAGAGGAGTAAACAAACAAAAGAATAAAAAAAAAGGAAAAAAAAGTGAAAAAAAGGGAAAGAGCGATTAAAACGACGCTAGACACGCCACTACTGAACATTCGTTTGTTGTCGAACAGACATCCCATTTCGCTAAAATTTCCTTCTACAGTGAGAGACGTTTGCCTTAATTTGTAAGATATCCGCTTCCTTTACATATGTATAAATATATATATATATATATATATATATATATATATATATATATATATATATATATATATATATATATACACATATACACATATATATACTATAGGAAGAGTTAGCAAAGACAAATAGTTTCAACGAGGGATAAATATGAATACGTTTCTAGGCGAGCAAGCAATTATTTTCGAATGTGAGGTAATTTGTAATAAATAAGGTGGAAAAGTGACGGAAATATTTCTGGGGGGAAATCGTCTGGTGAAAATTTCGATTATCTTTATATCTCTTGGTGATATTCGTTTCGTTCACTGTTGTAAAACACGAGAAAGTTAAAGTGACAAGCATATTTACTGTTGTTTCAAAAATTAATGATTTCTATCGTTTCGCAAGTTGTAAAGTTATTGTTACCTTCTTTGTTCGAATGCTTAATCATCTTAAGACAATGCATTTCTCCCCAAGATATTACTCTCATGGTAGTACTTAATATAAAGCGAATCTGGATAAGGTGCAACAAGGAAAGAATCATACGTATAATGTACAAAAAGTATTTTGTAACTTTAAGGAGAAAAAAAGAAATTAAGCTATTCAAGCTTGTACTGAGCATTGTGTATTCAAAATCGATATTCTTTCAGCCCATATCTTTCAGCGAAATTACTTTCTCGAATTATCATAAACGCATCTAACTATGAACCTAACGCGTGTACAATAAGAATTCTATGATTTCTACGAGAAAATATATTCATCGTCTTTATTTGTACAGGATCATTATAGTGATATTTATAATAATAATAATAATTGATAGAGAAAAAAAGAAAAATGTTCCTTGTTGCACATTAGTATCCAGCTTAATGTTAAGTCATTCAACGCACACACTTAGCTGTAAGGGTTTTTATAATGGTGCTCTATGAGATCGTCTCTGCCGTCGAATGCCGATATCATCACACGATATATCAAAGCTTTTTTTTGTCGCTTGTTAATGCTAGAAAGAAGGAATTGAAGGAATATTGCGCGTACATCTTCGGCTTACTCCATAGAACACCATGGTACATGCCGAGTACTTTTACTGTAAATATTAGGATACGTAACAAAAAGATATAAAGGTGATAAAGAAAATAAAAATTAAAAAAGAAGAACAGGGATAGATTGAGTTTATTAACGTGCAATGATGATTTTTCTGTTGGTCATCGGAAATATTCGATGGCCGTAAAGCTGATTATTATTGTTATTCTTATTGTATAGGTAGCCGTTTTAATGACCAATTCGGATATTACGCTAAAATTATTAAGACGAATTTCAATTAGAGTTACTCAAAGGTGGATGGTATTTTAATCCGTATCTGATAAAAGTGATTACTATCTGAAAGATTCTTTCAAAACATGATATTTAGTTTAATTTTTATTTATAATCCGTTCGTGTATCGTTAATTTCTATTATTTAACATATTTAAATTAGCATTAAAAATTGTATTAATAAGATTACATTAATATCATTGATCATAATTTTCTGTTAGAGTTGTTTAACTATGTATCCGTATAATCTGCGGCCGAGTGTAGGCGCGAAACTCAAATTTATCAGGTACGTATTAACAAGGCGCTATACGTCACACAAAAATGTAAGAAAAAAACGGCTTAATGCAAGAGCAAAGTTTTGTAATGGTACGAATACACTATCGTATTGCTGATTAGTACACGTAATCGAGAAAGTTCTATCAGTAAGCTTAAAACTAGAGATATCACAATAACATTTACGGAGTAAAAATAAAACGTTCACGATGGCGTAATTTTTCATCGTTATATCCGTTAAAAAAAAAAAAAACTCCACTCGACGTTATTTCCATAACCCAATATTATTACATATCGTTGTATAAACACAAATCTCAAAAAATGCGATAAAAGAACGTTCCAAAATTATATACTATAGTTCTGATTAATGAGTTTCTTCCCTATTTAATAGTATAGTTGAAGGCTTATGATTAGTTGTATAGTAAAGGTGGCTCTCAAGAACCAACTGGGATAAAGCAAACTTTTCATAGCGAAAAGTTTAGTCTGTTTTATCACTGCCAGAGAGTATTTGAGAAATAACGCAGATTTCTTAAAGTATGATTAAGAATATTAATATTAATCAATGATCGATTATATGATTTAATCATTACTTTTTAGTATGTATACGTGTGTTTGAAATGAAACTCGAATTTCTTTTAGAAAAGTACAAAGAGATATAAATTATTGTTGTATAGTATTCAGATATTCATTAATAAAAAAAAAAAAGAAAGAAAAATGAAGACAAAAAGTAAATGTTATCAAATATCGATGTTCCCTTTCGCCATCGTAAACGTATTAAAACTGCTACTAATGGCTATTATATATTTAAAATATTTTATCTGGAGTATTATTACCTTGTCGCTTGAAAATTGTGTTAATCTGTATATTTTGTATGCAAAGATTATTCATAGCGATTAATAAAGATACTATTACGACAGAAATTATAGTTCTAATTATCAAAAACTGAAGAATGAATATTTAAAGAGTACATACATTTAAAATTTTTAAATTTCACGAAACGGTAGTCATTAATTAATTGTACGAAACATTGTCTATTGGAAACAAAAAAAATTTATTATATATGACATTTCTTCATTAATTATATAAGAATAGCTAAAAATAAATTTTATCAATCATTAATGTTTCATCAAAACTAATTAACAAATTCATAGTAGAAATGTCAATAAATAACAAATTTTTATCATAATTTTGTTTTTTCATAGTATAAATACCATGTAGATAATGCATAAAACATAAAAAAAAGATATACTTATATCCATATAGGCTTTGTTTTCATAATTCTAAAATAAGTTATCAATTTCAAATGTTGCATACGTAACAAATTTATATGTATTTATACTTATGTATATATTACTAACAGTAATGATAAGTTAACTGTTAATACATATGCTGATGCTAAGAAATTTTCTCGATAATTCTCAACTTTTATTTGTACTAATTACAAGTACTACGTGAATATAAAATCGAAAATAAATAAAATTCGAAAACCTATATTGAAATATTTTATTTATAATTAAATCACATTAGTTTTATTTATATACTGATTTTAATTACAATGAACATATTGACAAATTATACTTTTAATCTGTGAAGTTAAAATTCCATATTAAATAAAAATTGAATGTATAAATACGTATGTGTATATATATATAATAGTGCGGGCATTTACAAGAGAATAGAAAATTCGAGATTTGATAAGACATCTGGTGGCTACCGTCCGAACTACTCAAAAGTTTGGGAAATTGTAGAAATCCATATATGCTCACTTGAGAAACCCAGGATACCTAGGGATGTTACAATAGTGATTTTACAATTATAATAAATGTACATGAAAACTAGGTTTTATGTTTCGGGTGCCCTCGATAAGATCATAGAACCCAACGGAAAAAGTTTAATGGCCACCGATGTAATTGCAAATGGCTGACATAATGATAGAGGATGGGCCTTGATTTCGCATGCCCAAAACTAATAGTTCTAAAAATGTTGTGTAGTATTGACATGGTTAATTTTAACAGTGTTTATTATTGAAATTATTGTCACTATTGTGCGTGAATTAAACTCAAGTAGGGTAAGTGTAACAAAGTACGCGGGAAAAAATGACTCGTGGCCGGAGACACGCGCCCTCAGTTAAACTCATCCGGTAACCGTTTCGGAGCACGTAAGCGCGTGGAATTTCGAATTAATCGATAGCATTGTGATTCTACGAGGTCGTGGTCAACAAATATCATTTATAATGTGAGATGTGTTACTACACCGTTGTTAAAAATAATATGTAGGAGCTATAACGTATATAATCAGAAGGAAAAGGTAAACAATGAATCTGTTGGCGCGGTATCTAATGCACGCCGCGTGCTTTTAGTGTATTCCGTTAAAGGTTGGGGCTGATGTCATGTAATTACAGAAAATATTTTATATAATTTCGTTTCATTCTCTTTCATACTGGATAATTTCAGTATTTCTGCTTCGATTCGTCGTTAATAGTGTGATGATAAATGAATTAGCAGTAAAATTAACCCTTTTATCTCGATAACTATGGAATCCGTACACTTATAGTAGGTATCGTATATATCTTAAATGGGAAAAAGAAAAGCGTCGGATTGTTGTGCTATAAACAATTCTGTTTATTTTAATACGTCCATTCATGTGTTCCGTGTAATAATTATATTTAACTGCATGTTATTAAATAATATCGTGATTCTTTGTACTTTTAGTAACAAAGTTATATGAATTATTTCTTTCTTTATTTTGTGCGATTTATGTTATTTATTGTATTTAAATTAATAGGGAGAATATCAAAAATTAAAATTCTAAGTTTATTTATTAATGTTGAACATCTATCTCTTTTCTAATTTGAAATTGTACTACATTTAGTTGGGCTTGAAGTAATATTTTTAATTACACGATTTTAAATTATATTTTAAAATATTGCATGTATAATGTGAAAAATAATGCTAAATGTTAATATTAATAAGTTATTCTTTTATGTTGATATTTTTTGTCATTCAATGTATTTATTCTTTTTATATGTCTTTTCTCAGGGAAAACAAACAATATAAGTTTAATACAAAATAAAACAAAATAAAATAAAAATGCCTGCTGTGAGCATTTGTGACCCAGTTGCGGCTACACTTCGCCGTACTTTGGAAACTAGCCAATCGAAAACATCTGATGATTTATCAACAAATTTAGTTACAAGTGCATCAAGAATTATTCAGTCAGAAATTCAGTACAAAGAAGTAGATGATTATCAAACAACAATTTTGGATCAACTTAAAGCCAAATACATTGTATTAACCTTACCAAATTCAGAAAATTCAGATGATAAAGCAAAAGATGGAGGAAATTATACAAAAAGAAATAACAAAGTATCAAAAGGACCTTGTTTACCAGAACCTACTGTTACTTTGTATTCTCCAAAGAAAGTTAGTCTAGGATGGAAGGGCACATTTCCAGTTGGAGCTGGCATGTACAATGTTGGAAATACATGTTATTTAAACAGCACTCTTCAAGCTCTGTTTCATGTACCAGCACTTGTTAACTGGTTATTATCAGATTTACATCACACATCAAAATGTGAACAAAATGGTAAGTTTTCAAAAATTTGTTGTTTACACTTTATATTCTGCAAACTTGTAAGAAATGAGATTATAATCCCACAGTTCTGTATCGTATTTTGATAATAGGTTAGTTTTAGATGGAGGTGGAGAGTGCCTTACGTGTGCAGTGGCTAAAACTCTACAATTTAGCCATCAGAAGTCAGGATGTGCTATTAAGCCATTCTATGTGTATAACAAATTAAAACGTAACTATTTAATAATTATACAGTATTCATAAATTGTTATTAGATCCAATGTATTTGATGATCTACATTTTTAATTTGTTTATTAGTTATTTGTCGAACCATGGTACCAGGGCAACAAGAAGATGCTCACGAGTTTTTACGATATTTACTAGAAGGCATGGAAAAAGCTTATTTAGCAAGACACAAAGCCAGTAAACTAGACAGTTATTCTAAAGAAACAACACCCATTAATCAAATTTTTGGTGGTTATATTCGTACCGAAGTAAAATGCCTACAATGTCGGCATGTTTCCACTACTTTTCAACACTTTCAAGTATATATATATAACAAATTTTTTATATAGCTACAATTATCTAAGTGTACAATCGATTAAGTGTGTTTTTAATTTTCTACTAGGACCTGTTAGTTGATATACGCAAAGCAAGTACTTTGGATGAAGCATTAAGTAGCTACTTTAGTCGTGAACAATTAGATAACAATGATTATAAATGTGAAGCTTGTAAAAGAAGAGTTCCTGCTACAAAACAGTTTAGCTTAGAACGACCTCCTAAAGTGCTTTGTGTACAACTAAAAAGATTCAGTGTTCTAGGAGGAAAAATATCCAAACATATAGGTTTCAAGCAAATAATAGATATGGGCCCTTACCTTTGGAGAGAACCAGGAGATCCTATACAACCACTTACTTATAAGCTTATGTCAATGGTTACACATATGGGTCCATCAGTAAATTGTGGACATTATACAGCGGTTGCCAAGGTTTCAACAGGCCAATATTATTCCTTTGACGATTCTTGTGTATGTATCAATAGTATTACTTCATTCATACTATTTTAAAGTACCTTATGTAATATTAATAGCAATATCCTTTATATAGGTTCGTCCGCTTAGCTTGAGTAATGTATTGAGTACAAATGCATACATAATGATCTTTGAAATGGAACAACAGACACAATCTCAGGTTCAAATACAACAAACTGTAAAATTAAATGGTACAATAACTGTGAACAACACGTTATCTTCACCAGGAAGTCCTATGAATAAAACTATAACTCCTAAGCCATCAACATCTGGATTATTCTCATTAAATGGATCAGTTAATGGTACATCAACAAGCAGTATTAAAGACACTACTGAAAGCTTAGAAACTAATTCACAAACATCAGTAAATAAAAATACAGGACTTCAATTTTCCACCCAAAAGAACTCAAATTTTATTGGACCACAATTACCACAAAAATTACAAGATAAATCTCAACCAAGATTAATTATGCATATTAAAAATGGAAAAATTCTAAATGGAAACAGTTTGGTTCCTTACGATGGATCCAGTGAGGAAGAAGATATTAGTTATATAGGAACTTTAAAAAATCATACACGTTCAAGTACTCCACCAAAAACAAATACATCTACTGCCACTAATGGTACCCCAAAAAATTCTCCAATGAAAAGTAGCTTACCTAAAATAGTTGTTAACACTAAAGAAGTGCAAAAGTCTATATCGAAAGCAAATGGTAGTAGAGTATCTGAAAATCAAACTAATATAACACAATGTACAAAAACGCAAAATGGTTCTATTTGTAGCACCATTACAAATCCAATTAAGTATCAAAATGGTAAATCAGAAGCAAATGGTAAGACGGAGAGTGGTAGTAATAATAGTAAAAGTAAGTGGTATCAATCTGTTAGAGTAAAAGCAGGACAAGAAGAAAAGATAGTTACAAAAGCTGCGAGTAGCAGTATGAAAGGCTGGCAAGTTTCAAAAGATACGTTTTCTTCTACATCAACTACAGCCCCTAATGGATGGTCTGTGACTGATAAGTAAGTTACATTTTAACTTATAATGTAAACTAAACAAATTATGTAAATAACACATTTATGCATGTTTAATCGTTACTTTGTTATAGGGAAGATGTTAACAAAGTTAGTCAGAATAATACCACACTTAGCGCTGCAGCATTAAGGGATTTTAATGGAACGAATCGTTCCGATACTGTCTCCCATTTATTGAAGATGTCTCATCGTGGCTATGGCAGTTCTTCGGGTCAGTACAACAAAAGAAATCCATTACAGACCAAATTGAATCCAGTACCCTCAAAATACGTACTAACTCATCACGCATCCTCGTGTCCTAAGTCAAACAATTCTATGCCAAAGTATAGAACGAACAGAGAAGAACTGAAAATTGTGCATTTAAATATCCGAAAACCAAAAATCCCGTCCAAAGTCTTAACAAAATATAATAGTAATACTTTAAATTCATAAGCTTTTAAATGATAAATTGTGGATATTACAAAACATTACTCTTGGTCTCCGAGTCGCGAAATTGATAATATTTACTGTTATATTATATTTTTATTGAGTCAGTATTAATAAATAATATATTTTGTATATTGTTAAAAAAATTTGTTATGCGTAGCAGCATTAAATGGCAAAATATCAATTAAAAACTGTGTATAAATATTTTTATCGTATAAAGTTATCCACAGAATAACTTAAATTATTTATAAAATAAATGTATTATAAAATATACGCTTGTTTGTTTATAGTTACAAATTGGAATGGCAACAGAACACATTTAGAGAGAGAAGTCGACAACGATAGGAGAGAAGAGCGTAAACGACACTTCAATGTAGATGACGAAGAAATAGATCGAGGACGAGTAAAAAAAGTAAAAGATCATCGGACATACGAAGAAAGAAATAGCTCAGGGTATAATCTATTCCAAGAATACCAAAATGGCAAAACGTGGAACCGATCTCTTGGTTATTACCGGAGACATTATTATAATACATCCAGCCACCCACGACCGCGACATGGTAGAAATTACAGGCCTCCGCATTACAGATATAATCATTCTCGTGCGCATTGGCAACGAGGATAAAATAAAGAAAAACACATTACTGGGAAAAAATTTCGAAAGCAATCCGATGTCGAAAGACTTCGTTAGTTTTCAATTGCTAAAGCGAATTATAATTTTTCAATACGTTAAAATTGAAATACAGATGTGGCAGTGTTGATTTAGATAATTGATGTTGAAAACAATTGTTCAACATTTATTCTAATGAATCGCTAAGCTGCATCGTAACAACCTTGCGTGTTCCTGACAAAGTCTTAACATACACTATCATTGTCTATGGACATTGTTCTATACGGTATATGGGGGATGAGTATCAGCAACTCTGCCAATCTTGTGTTCAGCATGAACGGAGTAGCAGTTTGTTATGAGATTGTACAATGATATGTCTGTTATTCATTTAGACTTAAATGCATAGTATTGAAGAAGCTATGTATAGTTGCAATGTTTGAAAGTTACATGAATAACTTTTAAACAGCAATTGCTAAGAGTTTGAAAAAATTTTGAACGAATTTTTTATGCTTTAGTTATGGACGTAATTATGTTCTTGTTATTTAATTTGAAATACGCAATGGTAAAGTAATTTAACATTTATATTATAGAATAATACAAACATTTGTATCAAGTACTTTATATTAATTTTACGTTACTTGCGTTACGTTAAAATTGCGAATGAGATGTTCTTCCCGCATAAATTTACTCGGTATGTTTAATTGCTTATAAAATTTAATCCATACATTTTAAATAAAAAAAAAAACGCATGCAATTATTAAGGAATAAAATTATAAACAAAAATAAATTAGTTTTAACGTTACGAAAATGCAATTGAGTGGAAGAATATATTTTTTAAATTTGATGTTGTAGAATAACAACATAATATTCTTCGCAACATAATAATCCGTCCTTTGTTTTAATTAATATAGATACTCCTCCCTCTTTGAGCTGTAGCAGAACAAATTTAAACAGCAAATCTTGTTCAACTGCACACCAACCGTTTCTATGAAAAAAACAGTTTTCATTGTTGCATACTGAAGAGAAAATATATTCATAATTACAGTGATTAATCAGTAAGCGAATGATTACTCTCAAGTAATGGTGAATATGCATACGTGTGAATATACGCGATTTCAATTCTTTTTTTCTTTTAATAATATACACATATGTATACAAATAATTTCAGAGCGACTATGGAAATTGTGCATAATCGAATGAAATGTGTTTAATGATAATGGATTAATAATATCAAGTTACTGATACATTAGTTTAAAAAGAAATTGTAAATTACGTAGGTAAGTGTAGAATTTTAATATGATGGACTTTTCATAGAGCATTAAAAGTTACAAAGCCATAGATAATTTGTTAAGCCAAGTATAAAAAAAAAAGGCTGGCTATATCGCCTGCTCGTTATATATAATACCTCGTTATATCATTTCATAAATTAAGTACAAGCCAAAAGAGAAAAAACAAGCATCCGTTAAAATCTGGCGATTATTACTGATTTTATGGTACCCAATGTTTTTCATTTCAGAAGGTACATGGACTCAAAGCATACACGCTGGACCTGTATCTTTATAGTAAATATTAGTCGCAATTTAATAATCACATTAGCTTGATATTACGGTGAATATAACGTAATTACCGTGATATAGCCTTATATTAAGCACGATGTTATTGCATCCGCTAAGGTATAATAATAATGGTCTTTGCATCGTATAAATTCATGTACCATTTGGAAGAACAAGATTCGGAGTTCTATAAAATCAATACGTCTGATATTGTAAACGTATGTAATATCGCTTTATACGGTGATAAATAGCGATAAACGCCAGGTTTAATTTATGTACTAAGTATCATGAATAAAATGAACATTGTCATTTGTACATTTGAACTATTGATATGGATAGAGTGAAATAGATGATAAATCCATAGAAACCAATTCATTTATACCATAAAAAAAGACTATCGCGTTTTCAAGCAGAGATAATGTAAAATCTGTAGGCACATGTATTCTATTTTTACCTTATATCTTTATAATTTGTAAAAGGCTAATTCTGCATATTTCTCGGAATACTCTATCCTTCTTAAATGGAATTTCTGGTAAAAAAAGAAGATGCCTCGTATAGCGAGATTATAAAAACACTCAAAAGAAATGTGAGTATGCGATTTGATCCTTTCATGCTCGGAATATATTCATACTAATAATCATTAATTTTATTTGAATAAATTACTATCATAAAAATCCAGTTGTATAATATACTGATTTGGAAGGTGAATGTTTTAATTACTTAGCATGAAAGAGTTAAATATAAAAAAAAAAGAAAAAAATTGACAGCTATGATTTATGGATATATAAAAATGGAAAAATGCATTAACGTTTACTTAAAAAAAGTAACTAAGAAATTTAAATAAAGACGAACAACACAACACAGGACTATCGCCATTTATTTAGGTAGCAGTCTTAAGAATAGAGAATCATTACAATTTAAAAATCAATTATGAATTGGATATAAAACTCATGTGGTTCCATAATACATCGCGCGGACTTGCGGATAAACTTGATTCCTTACGAAAATTAGCTGAGGCACATGAACCAACAGAAAATGAAATAAAACTGTTTGCCGATCAAATTACAAATTCATGGACTTCTGTAAATCGTCGGGTAAAATTTGTTTTATTTCTAGAATACATTTCTGTTCTTCAAATTGTATTTTTTTTTGTTTTCATATTCATAAAATTAAAATTTCATATTATCTTTTTACGATAAAATATTTTACTGAAGAAATGTATTATATAAATTTTAAAGTTATTCAATTATGTGCACGTACAGATCTACGAAAAATATTCTAAAATTCGAATGGCTAGTCGAACATTACACGGAATACCATTATCGTTGCTTCTGGATAAAATAAAGAAAGAAATGGTTCTACTGAAAATATCACTGCAAATTCATGAATCTGCTTATAATCAAGAGTATATATTAAAAGGATACAAATTAATTACTGAAAGCGAAGAACTTATAAGCAGCTTAGAAAAATGCGATAGCAAGGTAAAGAGCTTGTTTAATTTTGTACTAATATAAATATTAATATTTAATACGAATTATAGTTGCGGAAATAATAGGTCATATTTGTTTTCAAATTGCAGTTACAACAGTATTTATCCATATCAAACATTACTCCATATCTTATAAAATTAGAATCTATAATTGACAAATATGTTACCGGTGTTGAATTATTACCGACAAAAAAGTCATGTTTATCTGATACAAATATTTTTTCATTAGTTGCGAAACTGTTGACTGGCGAATTATTAGGTTACGAATCTGTTGATCCTAAGTATGTTTTAATGGAAAACATGCCCAAAAAGCCTGTTTTCATTATTAAGAATGTTAAACGCAAAACTATTTGTCCTTATTACCCAACATAAGAAATGTACAGAATACATACATGTTCTTAATTTCAAAATTGTTTATTATTTAAAAATTCTCAAAATAAACCACTGTATTTAGAATAATGTACATAATTATTAACAGCAAATAAGAATGAATTTAATTAGTTAATATCTTTATTTACTTAATAACTGATATTTGGCAACGTGCTGCACATTGGGCAAATAGAATTTACATCAATAAAAGTATACAAGTCCTTACCGGTACTATACACGATATAAGTATATTAATTTACAATATACAAACATACAATATTAAATCCTGCCAAGCAGAAAAATGTTTTAAATACCAGGATTCGATAACTTATGGAATATATAATAAAATGAATGGTATAGTATTGTATGTATAAAATGGAGCCTCGTTAAAAACGATTGTAATTTAATTTTTCATATGGAATATGATAACAGAACAATATAATGTTCATGGAATGAAAATAAGAGATCCGATGTAATATACAGGTATAACACACAGCAGTCATTTCTACTAATGGACTGCTACACACTAGTGATAAGTGTGATTTTAAATTTTGAAATTCAAAGACTAGATTAAAAAATACCCTCAAGATCTGGTAAAGTAGTAGGTGGTGCAAGTCTTAAAGAAAAGTCTTTATTGCGCATAAATTCAGGGGGCAGAATTTGTTTATATTCCTATAAAAGAGTAAATTTCAATGTCAATACAAAATTCTAACGATATCTTAATATATATAGAATATTTTTACGAGAAAGCAAAATCCAAATGTTACTTACATGGAATGACTTCATAGTATGTGTAATATTAGTTACAACAGGTGCCCATCCCTTTGAATTTAAACATTTATAACAAGATTTAGGTTCTCCCAAACATTCTGAATGAAAGCCATGACCACAATTGAAAACTACTATATAGTCTGTGCATTGTGACAACAAATGTCTACATATTGGGCAGACTACTGATACGCTAGCACAAGCTCTACCCGCATCTCTAAAAGATAAAAATGTTAGTATTAAAAAATTAATTGTTGATATCAAATTAATGTATTTGGTAAAATTAATGATAAAGATTAATTCGTTAATACCTAAGTGATTTTTTCAGCGCCTTATGAAGCTCTAAACTGACCAAACGTGCCGTAGTTTCGATTAAAGTTTGTTCATATCGAGAATGCGTAAGTACTCCAGATAATAATTGCCTTATATCGCCTATCGTTCCACTTGTTGCCAACGGATGTTTTAATATTTGTTCTAAAACAGTCGACAGTGCTGTTGTACCACTAAGAAATTCTAATGCAACCCTCAATAGTTTTCCACTTAATTTTTCAACTGTAATTTAATTATATTTATCTTATTAAAAATGATTAATAATTTTATAATATTTTATATAATATGAAAATGTAATGTACCTTTTTCATCATTACTATTTGAATGTGCTTTAAGAATAGTTTCTATGAGTGGCATCCAATCTAAATTTCCAGCAGATCGTCTGCATATTCCCGCAAGTTGTATTGCACTATGAATCGGCGCATTTTCTGGAATCTTGTTTTGACAGTACTAGAAATAAATTTTATTATAGTAGAAACTAGTAATTAAAATTGCTACCATACTCTTAAATGACATAAGTACCAAGTCAAGATTATTTTGAAATTCATTTAAAAGAATATCAAAGGCATCTTGATAATTGCCCAATTTTTCTAACATTACTGCTTCAGCATCTTTATGATGTGTTTTCTGAACTATCTGCAATGCTTCATTCAATCTACAACCATGAATTCCTTGAATATGATCAACTACCTATAATTAAAAAATAATGTTATAAATAATATATTTTAAAATCTCAATAGAATATAAAGTTGTACTTACATTGTCTGGTTGTAATTCGCACATTAATTCTAAATATTTTTCTAACATTTCAGTGGTAAGCTCTAATGTGATATCTTCTTCTTTGTACTGCACTATTTGATATAGAGCTTCTAAAAGAGTATATTGTAAGTTTGGAGTATTTTCTAGCTTTTCCAATATTTCAGCAACATTATTTTGTAAATGTGTTGCTATAAGCATAGCAAATTGGTTTGCATTTATTTCCACTAGAGCTTTAGCATTTGCCATTATAACTGCTTGCAAATAATTGGAAGAAAGATGTTTCAACCACACCCAAATGTCATGATGTCTAGATGAATGTAATATCATACATTTGCAAACTGCAATCCAATCTTCTCTCGCGCTGTATAGCAACTCCGCAACTCGCATACTGTAACATTACATACTGCGATACAAGTTACTATGTATGATATTAAATGATATTATATGATATTAATTTCTCGGAATGAGGTATTGAAAAATTGACACTATAACGTTTTTATTATGAATATATATTCGAATATGCTAATAAATATATAATACATAATTAAAATTAAACGGTGACATATACATATTACAAAATAAAAAAAAAATACTATATTATATTGATTTATAATATTTCTAATTTCATACATTTATATTTATGCATATACTCACAAATTAGCTCTCTCTGCCAAGTTAAGTAAAGTACTATCCGATATATTGCGCAATTTTTTTGAACGCAACAATCCCAGTATTGCATTTTCTTTATCAGTCTTAAGCTCCTTTGATGATCCCATGCTTGAGTCAGTACACAATATTTCTATTATTTTATTTAACATACTAGGTTCTAAATTAACAGTATTTTCTGAAACTTCATTAGCTATAAATATAAGAACTAAATTTCTTTGTTCATCTGCAATATAATCAGGATTTCTTGGACTTAATGGCGTGCTAGGCATAACGATATTTAATAATATATCTATGAGTCTCTGTCGTTGTCTGAAACCCATTTCAGACGTGAATTCGGGCTCTTGAAAGGCGATAGCTATCACGTCAAGAAATCCTTTTGCATCAAACTGAAGCAAAGTTCTTAGGTACGGGTATTGCCTTTCTAAATCATTAGCTAAACTTGAATGCTGTGAAAGTAATGCTCTTAGTACATCTGTTTTTGCTCTTTGAGACATGCCTTCGGGAAGTTCATCTCTAGGAAAACCACGACCAGCAAAACAACAACTAGCATATACTAAAAGTGCATTGCCAAGTTGTATACTATCTCGAGTTAACGAATCCTTTGAATTTATTAATGTACTTTGTAAAATCGGTACTAATTGATGAATTGGAGCAGTGAAATCACCTAATGCCGTTGTTTGAAGATGTATTAAAGCTTCCCATAGACCTCGTTGGCGACAAATTGTCGTTACCTACGATATTTTCAAAAACAAGTAAGCATTTTTAAAGTTAATTTCATCAAATTGCTTTATATTTAATTAAAAAAAAACATATCTACAAAATATAAATATTTTCACTTACTTGATGAATATCCAAACAATCAACATCTAATAATATTATAATTGCTTGAAGTGAATCTACTTTTTCCTCTTGATCATAAAGGGTAACTAGCTGTTGAGCAATTAATGGTGGTAATCGCGGTCGTAAACTTCCATCTAATAAAGGACTTTCGAGAGCATGTAAATAACTAGCCTTCAGTCCCTCAGACTCCGAAACTAAATCCCATAATTTTCCAAATAATAAATCTGTATTTTCTAATTGTATACAATAATCTACACAAGTTGCAACTATTTCAAATCCTGCATTGTCATCTGTAGGGCAATGATTCAATTCTTCCATGTATTGAATCAAAACTTGACATACTTTATCACGAGCTATTTGCTTACGACGTTGTTTTGAACCACGGAGACCAACAACCGCCTTTCCTTTGTCATGATAAAAAGAAAGTCCTAATGCTAGCGCTTCAGGAAATCTTTTCTAAAAGTATAGAAAGCAATATAAGAATATGAAAAATTAAATGTACTCTACTATACAAACCTGCACTGTCAAATGTCTCAATCGTTCCGTCCATGTTCGTATACAAACTACATGTAAACTTTTGGTACCTAACAATAAAAGTTGTGTACCAAATGTTACTACCGTGTTATAACATGCTCTTTCACCAGCCAATGCCATAGCCTGATTTTAAAAGTAAACAATACAATCATCAGTTTTAATTTAATAAATCATTTAAACATTAATACGGCGGTTTGATTAATTAATACCTTTGAAACATTTCCACCAGTAGACAGACCTTTGAAGTGGCTAGATGCATATGAAATGCCAACGCGACTCATATCTAAAGTTTCCAAATTATCCTGTGCTCTTACATCTAATAAATGTAATCTTTCTTGAGTATCCAATACTGCCAATGACCTTGGATTTAACCATCGTAAATTACTTATTGTATACGGAAGAGTCATCCTCCTTAAGGGAGATAATTTTACTCTTGAACTAGCTTCAGTACATACCTAATGAAAAAATTCGATGCATATAAATTTGTTAATGATGTAATGATTAGTTGAGTAACATTATATAGTGTTATACAAAATCAATACTTGATAAAAATGAACCACGTCATCTCTTGCAAGAGCCAAAACAGGATCAATTACACGAGAAGCATCTGCTGCTTGTATGACAACAAGCTGCCAAGATAATTGTGGTGGTGCTATAGGAGCACCAGATAAAGGATGAGTCAACACAACACGCATTCGTGGTCTTATGCAAACTACTATTACCTAAAAATTTCAAATAATGTAAAAAAAAAAATATATATATATATATATATATATATATATAGTATATATGCATATGGAATACTTTAAATTTTTATTAACAACAAATAAAAAAACCTTTGATAATGTTGCCATTGCTACTAAGGTATAATTTTTCAGGGGATGTGATGGCAGATGATTTAACAATAGAGGTTCCAACGTACACACTTCACCTCTAGATCCACTAAATAAACACCTGCTATCACAGCCTCTTACTCCCATAACTCTTGTGAAGTTTAACTCGAAAACTGATCCACCACTGTCACTACATAATGCTACTTTTGGTGAATCTGTGAACTATAAAAGAAAGAAATTATTTTTAATCTAGAAGAGCTAAATAAAGCTAAACATCAAATACTGAAATGCAGCAGATTAATCTCACTTTAACATGTAACACAGCTGTGTCAAGAGGATGGACATCAGTAAGTGTCCTCAATACTTTTCCATTAGAACTATCTATCATTAATATATGCCCTCTAGCAAAACCAACTAGTACCCTGCTTCCATCATAATTAAAACATAATGCAGACACAGATCCCTGATGTCTTGCTTCCTGATCACACCATCTTAAAGTCTGTGAAGAGTCAAAGCCCAATACCAAACCATGACTAGTACCAACTACTAACATATTTCCAACAGCAGCAACTGCACTTGCTAAACCAGCATTTACTTTCTCCTGTATAAATACAATATAGTTAAAACTAATATATTGTATAATGGTTGTAATTACAGGTTAAAAAACATTTTCCCTTACACTAGCTGACACAATTTGTGATGATATTCCTTTTAATATCACATGTCTCAAAATAGCACCAGAAGATGTTGGTTGTGAAGTTTTGTTTGATTTGTTTAAGGAATTTAATGATAGATGGCTTCCCACACTTGTTGTTTCACTACTCCCTAATTTTTCACCTGGTGTTAAACCTAAGTCATCATCTGTTCCAGATAATGATGCGCAGTCAGGTTCTGTTAATATACTTTCTAAGGAGGGTAATTCTTCCACAGCTGGTATAGCATATTCTGTATTGTCCAACTAAAATTGTAAAATGTATTGTAAACTTGAATGCTCTTAACTACAAAAATTTATAATTTATAATAATATTACATTTATTTTTACAGACACTCTTATACAACCCAAGTGGAAGTAAAAAATAGAGAAAGAACATATAATAAATTAAAAGACAGTGCAAAGATGAATTTTAAAAGTACTATAATAAAATGTAACACAATAATTACATTATTTTAATACTGTTATATTTATAAACATAGTACAAGAGTTATTAAATAAGGTGAGCTATGAGAACATAACCTGAAAATTAATAAAAGCTAGTAGCTCCAGATATTCTTATAACAAACATATTTAAATACCTCCTCAATATCTAAATTAATAACCTCAGTTGCGAGGTATTCTTGAGACCCAGCATCCGACCCCAACCCATTTTCAGCCATTTTTTATCCCACCTGTCATTCCACAGCTGATGCACGTAAATATAGCGGTCTCTCATTCAACTATGGAAGATAAAATGATGGTAGAGTCCACTATATTTGTGTGTGTGTACGTATATGTGTGTGTGTATATATGATATATATATACATATATATATATGCATATTATCCTATTATTTGACTGATTAAATATTTAATATATTTTGATACAACATTGTACAAGTAACTATTTTGATAATTATTCATCTTTTCTTTTATATAAATAAAATAAGTTACATTTGTTTTTGTTCATTTATAATTAACATATTAAATATAGATGTTTAATTTCTGTAAAAGTACATCATTAAAAGATTAATGTGTTTATTATATTTAATGTATATGACCACGATAATACAAGAATAATAAAGTTAACATTTTAATTTTTGATATCTTCCTATACAGGCAAAGCGCAGTAATAATCATTAAAGGAAAATAATTTTATAGTTCCATCATTAAATATAAAAGTAACGAAGCGCATAAATTATCAGTAAAAGTAATTCACTCAAATTTAATGAATGTTTCACATCATGTACATGTAAGTATGTATACACTTAGCTATATCTGAATAGTGTGTCCACAGATAAGATACAAAACAGACCAATCAACTTATAGGATTTTTGTGTCTCACGTTCTGAAATACCGATCGTGTAAAAAAAAAAGAAAAAGAAAGGCTTTAGTACGATTTAGAATGATGAGTTTAGGAATTATATTCAATCAAATCATCAAAGCCTAATCATTCGCTTATCGAATAGAGTTTCAGTTGATAACCACAGTTTAATATCATTTTTAATTGTTACAAACATAAAATTTAATGTAAATAGGAAAATTGTACGATATAAATTATTTCATAGTATTTTATGAATATATAAATATTTCATTCGTATAAAAAATTATTTAATATCAAAATTATTCACCATAATAATTTTATATTTACTTACTTTTTAATTTAATCGATAACTATAAATCAACTTGATATTTAATTAGTACAAACTTCAGCTCAGCAGGAAGAAATAATAAAAATATTAAAATGTAATTTTTTATTGAAGAAAATTGTAAAAATGCGTAAATAATAATGTGTAGTATAACAAATTGTTACAAATATACATTAATTTCAAACCATTAATACAGAATAGCTATCTAAGATGGAGCCACATACTTGATAGTGCATGCAGCGCTATCTAACGATTATTTGCGGTATCGATCAGCTTGCAAAATATCACAGTATATGTGACGCAATCTAGCGTTGAAATATTGTTACTAAATTTCAAAATTAAACTCTTGATTTACCCCATTCTGTAATACCTTTAGTCCATCATAGATACAAAATTAAGAACTAAGCATACCTGCAGTCTACGCTGATTCTTATAAATCTGGGACTGTAGGTATATCTTGCTATAGTTACCAGTTAAAATGATTTTCTTTCTAGTTAGTACTTTGCACTTTGTTTTTTTTCTCTGCTTGTAACATTTAACAGAGAAATAAACTATTGTCGCGGAAAAACTAATATAGTTCGATCCCAATTGTAATTGTCGAAAACAATTGACCATAGCTACTTTTGATTGTAATTCTTACCGTTTCAGTAGCGCTGCTGTCTTATTCTATTCTAAACCGATAATATTGCAAATGACACCCAGGACTATGGGGACAGAAATTTACATTGCACGATAAGTCTATCTTATACGTTGTTTGTGGTGTGACAATAATATTTTTAAATATATCTTCTTAATGTGAGAATTTAATAGGAAAATTAAATTTAAAGAAAGAAACACTTAACAATACTTTTACTTCAATTTCATTAAGAATTCAATTTATATACATTTGAATTCACTATTATATTTCACTTATATAAAGAGATGAAACTGTTGTCAAGATTTATCAGAAAAATAAAAACAAATTTATATTTATTAGTAACATCTTTTAATTTATACCTAATATTTTCCTATTTAATTATATTAATTATTATGTATATTGTTCTTATTCTGAGTTATATTTTGTTACATTATATGCTCTATAAAATAAAGGTGTTTAATACAAGTTTAATATACATGATAGAAATGTATTTCTTTTATTACAGAAGTACTCCATACATTATACAAGCATTAATGTATCAGATAGTTTTATGAAAAACCATACAATATTCTTTTAAAAATCATAAATTATTCTATTCATGATTGTATGCATAAAATTAATAATATTTACTTGTCAGTTATACATATCTTCTCTTTCTTTCCATAAAAGTGTTACATGGAATCCGATTGTGGTGCCACCATACAGTAATAACAATCAGTATCATTGAGGGAAAACCAGATGTATTTTGTTGATATCACTCGTACAACTTTAATCCATAATATCTATGGTATCCGTAGTGTATATTTGATACGTGACGTCTAGGTGTCTGTACGTCATACGCGCACGTTGTATCTGCATTGCGAATGTATATAGTAAATTGGAAAAAGATTAAAGTTACAGTGAACGAAGTAGAAGCTTAGACATAATTACAAACGTAAATTCGAAGTTGACACGTTGATAACTGAATAATACCTCTTTGTACGCTATATTGGGTAATACCATTTTTGTCCATTTCCAAGTAGTACTTTTTAACAAAAAGTTTCACGAGTGATTAAGGTGCCCATTACTGGGCATAGAAAATAATAAAAATTGCGTATATTTCGCGAGAAGATATGCCAGATAGTGGTGCCGTTTATCAACCCACGACAGTGGGTTATACGTATGATAGCGGAGGTGATGGTGCTGGCGGTGGTGGTAGTTTAAGAAGTGGTTTCTGGAGGATTATGTCCAGGCATAAACTCAGCTCTAGAAAGTGGTTCGAATGGGTATTATTCTCGGTTGCATTGTCACTTTTCGTTGTTGGTTTAACGACGATGTTGGTCAGTTTTGTATCCGATGATACATCACAGGAAAATAAGACAGAGGTAACTTTAAAGGAGTTTGATAATCTCTTAATCTAATCACGATGTTTACTATGAGAACATTTTAAACCTTAAAAGATAACTATAGGACGTATAAACGAAACGATTGACCTTATTCATGTTTGAAGTAAATATATGATGTGTAGTTTTATTTTAATCAGCAGGTGTCTTGTTCATTTAGCATTTAAAGGCTGACAGTAATTTTTATTTTATTTTAAAATATTTTCATTCAATGTATTAATATAAATTTTATTTCGTACTAATAGTAATAATATATCTAAATTTCACATTTCTTCATTGATTTCATTTTTGTAGTGTATACATTCTTTGTAAGAATTGTAATATAAGATAAAAAAAAATAAACATAAAAGATTAATATATTTTAGCATTAAATATATATATTTTAATATTTGTGTTCATATTTTTTATTTTGTATTTTGGTTTTCCATTATTATTTTTACTTATGTAGAATGCTTGTCAAAGTTCATAAAATATAATTCTAAATTTGTAAAGTAGATTGATTTATCAATTTTATTATTAAATGTTTTGTTGCATAATATATGAAACTAAAGTAAAAGTAATTGTAGATAAAAGTGAATGATCATCCAGCCACATCTACAACTGTTGAAGAACATGTTGAAGATGCTGCAAAAAGTTCCATAGCATTAGGTGCTAGTATGATGCTGATAGGACTTCTATTAGGTTTTGGTTGGGCTTGGCTTCATTTCTTCCATCGTGGTAAATCTCCAAGGGGTGGAATGGTTGGAAGCAGTGGTCAGGTAGGCAAAATAATTTTTATAGAAGTATATTTTGAGTTTGGTTTTATTTACCGGAAACCATCCGCGCCTTGGCATGTACGTTCGTTTCTTTATCTTATATACGCGTTGCTATGAGGAAAGATGTTGGGCGATTTGAATCCATCGACTGACTTGCTGGTGGGTTCCACTTCGCAGTACGGACCAGTACTTACGGAGCTACCAAGTCAACTGAAGTTAAAGCAGACAAGTTCCCATGATGCACCAGCAATACCACTCTCTGATCAAGAAGAAGAAACACGTACTCTAATGCAGGATTCTACAATTCCTTCTGTGGTCTCTGCTGGTCCTAATACCATTGCTAATCAAATTCCAGGTTGAATACAAAAGCTAAGTGCATCGATGTGTAGTAAGATTACACAATATGGACATTCTTTTAATTTCATGCAAATCAACCTGAATCATAGTTTCTGCCATTTTGCGATTTATCTGATTTATTTATAAATAAGGCAATTATCCTTTTTACCTTTTCCAGTAGTCACTTTGACATTGTTTCTATAAATGCATTTGAATTATTTTGCCTGAATTTTAAATGTACAAAATTTTATTTTCATAGATTAATGGCACAAATATTCATGTCAGGTATCATTTACCATATTTTCCTTAAATTTTGACCTTTGGTTTTTACCTATACATTTCTCCACTCCGTCCATTGTCATTGATAATATGTTAAATGTGCATTGAATCCAGATATTATAAGTAGAAAAGTTCAAAACTTCTTTAAAATACCAATAAGGTATTTTCAAGAATCTTATTTTCATTATTATTTAAATATATAGTACATTTAATAGTAATACTAATATTGTTTTGGTATGGTAGTAATTTATATTAGTGCATTATTGGTTCCAAAAGATCAGTTATGAATACATGTATAAACAAACAATAATATTTTGTATTATTCTGCCCAATTTAATATAATGGCAGCATCAAGTGTGACTGACAATATTTGTAACAAAATATTTGCTCATCTATATGTATATGGAAAAAAAAATGAGCTCTAACACACGGTGGTACTAGCAAAGTAAATGGATATGTAAATATTAGGATAACATATATAAATTGTAATACAAGGCAATCCCATCTCTTCAAATTAAACTGGAATGAGTGTAATGTGAGGAGCAGTGAAGGAAATGCACTGCACAATTTTTGTCATATTTTATCCTTTTTGTACTTATGTTATTTATAAGTAGCACTCTTAATTACATAAAATTTAATTAGCATGTATATGCTAAATATATGTATACATACATATATCTATTACAATACAAATACATTTTTATAATATAAGCATTTTCACAGTTTAATGGAATTTTGCACTCTGTTTTACTGACTTTTGGTATATCTATTGAGACTGGGTAATATTATGTATATATAAGATAATGTATGGTCAAGGTGTTCTGGTTATCAGCTACAAATTTAATATTTATATTATATTAATTATTATATTAATATTTCTAAGTAATAATTTTTATTTGTATATAAGTATAATTTTATTTAATATCAAAATTGCATATACAACAAAAGACCAATTTTTTCTTACATAAAACAATAATTATTTACAACTAATATTATTTAATTTTGTATACATTTGTTATTTTTGATGAATGGATTTTATAAGGACACTGCACTATTTTATTTGTGTAAATTTTGCGAATATGGATACTTAAGAAAAAGAAATTAAACAAATTTTTTAATCTTTGTCTGGATTCAATGCCATCATAGATTAAATATACATAACATTAATATTTTTTCAATGATTTATGTGAAATCCATATTATATTAATGATTTACTCATTCCTTTATGTAAGTATTCTCATTCTATAAGAAAAATAAATAATTACAAAATGATATATGTATTTTCTTAATTCCTCTATTTTTCTTGTACGAATTTCTGAAAATATGAATATAAAATTATTATCATTTTAATATTTGAAACGATTGTATAATTCTATTTATAATGAGTGTGTACTAGCTATTTAAGGCTTGAACGAAAGTAGTGCATACTAGATTGTCTGTATATAAATCCTCCAATTTTTGTGTTAATACGCATGCGCAGATTATCCATACTTGCAATTGGATTTTAAATATTGGTGTAAAGTAAGCGCGAAAGGTTATGTTGTCTTCGAATTATGTCATCGGTTACCGACATCTTATTTATATATTTATTTTAAATAAAACTTCAGTTAATACATTATCATATCATAACCTTTGTAAAATGAATAAAAAGTTAAAACTTGATGTCCTTACAACATCAAGATCTTTACGATCTGGAAATAAAGATCAAAATAAAGATCAAAATGAAGATCCGTTGTCTTCGAAGTATTTTCATGATGCAAACACATCACCAAAGAAAACAGAGCGTAAAAAACGTACACCGGTAAAAATAAAATACGAAGAAACAGAAAATATGCCTAACACAGAAAATAGTGAAATAAAACTTAAAGATTCAACAGATGAAACTGTGAAGAATGAAATAAAAGAAATAGAACAGAAGTGGATGCCATCAAATTGGGAAATAGTTTTAGAAAATGTTAAAGAAATGAGAAAATACAAAACAGCACCTGTGGATGAAATGGGTTGTCATAAATGTGTAGATCCAAAAGCTTCTGCCAAAGTTGCTAGGTATCAAGCATTAATTGCATTGATGCTCAGTAGTCAAACTAAAGATCAAGTTACTCATGCAGCTATGCAAAGATTGAATACTTATGGTTGCACTCCAGAAATAATAATAAATACTCCTGATGATGTTCTTGGAAAGCTTATATATCCAGTTGGATTTTGGAAGGTATAATTTATCATATGCTAAACAATAAAATTTAGTACTTTTGTTTTATTATTATTGAAATATTATATAAAATATATTCATGTTTTGTTGTAGTATGAAAAATGTTTCTTTTGTACTTAGAAAGATAAGAAATATTTACACGATGTCTTTTATTAAAAAAAAATTTGTTTTAGAAAAAAGTAGAATATATTAAAAAATCATCAACAATTTTAGTTGATAAATATGATGGTGATATACCCAAAACTATAGAAGAGTTATGTCAGTTACCAGGAGTGGGACCAAAAATGGGACATTTATGCATGCAAATAGCATGGGGTGAGGTTTCTGGAATTGGTGTAGATATACATGTGCATCGTATTTGCAATAGATTAGGGTGGGTAAAGATGCCAACAAAAACACCAGAAAAGACAAGAATTGCAGTGGAAGAATGGCTTCCAAAAACTCTTTGGAGTGAAGTAAACCATCTACTTGTAGGATTTGGACAAGAAATTTGTTTACCAAGATTTCCCAAATGTAGGGAATGCTTAAATAAAGATGTATGTCCATTTAGTGCAAAAAGCAAAACAAAGTAAAAACTATAGTTTTCTAAAGTTGTTTATTACAAACTGTATTTATTTACAATATTTAAAAAAGAAAATTTGAGAACACTTAATGATCTAACTTTTTTTTCAATTTTCCGTTACGTTTTTGAGCTTTCTCAATTCTTCTGCGTTTTTTCATACTCTCTTTCTTACTCTTTTGTCGCTCTAATCTTTGCTTCTTTTGAAACACTTTACTCTTCTGTACTTGCTTTAATGCAGCTTTTTTGATTGCTTTTTTTAAATCTTTCTTATTGTCGATTTGTGTTTCTTCTGCAATATTTTTTGAAGTTTTGCATTTTTTCTTTTTATCTAAAGACATTCCGACAATTTCGTCATCATTTTCTGAACACTTCTTATTTTCTTCGTCCTTGTTTTTTACTTTATCAGTGCCTTTATTTTCACCAATTAATGCATCATTTTCTGTGAGATCGGCAACATTTAGTTCCAAAATACTAACAGTATGCCCTTCTGTTTCATATTCTTGCTGACTTAATAATTGTTGAATTTCGGGAACATCACGACTCGACAATAACTTTTTGAAACGTTCTCGTGCCTATAAAAGTAATATACTTCATTATTACACAAATAGTGGAATTTCGGCACGCGTTTGTGTGCGTATGTATACTTGCTTCATGTTTAATTTTTTTTCGTTCTTCTTTCAATTGTTGTTGTAATTCTTCTTTGGCTTTTTGTCGTCGTTGTAATTTTCTTTTATGAAAACCTGTCAGGAATTCTCTGCATTTAAAAGTATAAAATAATCATATTGTTCATAACCTCTACAATCCGTTTTATAAATCTTAATATAATTACCGTCGCTTATTCTCATCAAATACAAGAGTAATCTTCCTGCGCTTTTTTGGTTGACCAGGTACTCTATTTACATTGAGTAATTTTGGTTGCATTTTTGTATGTAACGCCATACATACGTGGGTATAGATTATGTATAGGTTATATTGCTATGAATTATGTGACAAATCCTCAATTTTCCTATATACCAAAGAAAAGAACTCACATGATACGCAAAATAATGGTGAAACATTAAGAAAAGGTGGTGGCTTTTACTTTCGACTCTCAATGTTTTATGAATAGAAATAAAATTATTAAGTGACCATGCGAAATAATACTAATTGTATTCGACAGTATATATTTGTATTTATTAAAACAGTTTGAAATTTTATAACTTATGTACAAAATACTAATATATTTTAATATGAAAAAAAATGTATGTATATACGAAGTACGTGGTTTTGAAATTTCTTGCTGTGTTTGCTACTATGTACTTAGTTTATTGAAGCTATTACAAAAATTATTACAATTTCAAGAGGTTATGTACCATATAAGAATATTTTTTTTAAATAACGTCATTTAATACAAAATTTACATTCAATAATATAACTATTTTTATAACAAATAATAAGTTAAACAGGATTGTCCATTTTTCATTTTAAATAAAGAAACGAGCATTGCAGAAAATAGTTATAAGTTTGTTTACTTCTTACAAATATATAAACTATTATTTTCTTCTTACTGATTTATTTGGTTCGTTATGCCATTATAATGTTAGGTTGCAGATTAATCACATCGATAGACTTTATCTAAAATATTTTAAATCAAGTTATTTTACGTAAAATTAAGTTTTCCATGGTTTCTGTACTTAGAAATAATATATTTATCGATTTAACGACTCTCTCGTATAGAACATGTAATTGCGCATGCGTAAGAAATCCCTTTCATGGAAAGAATCCCGCAATCTAGGAAAACGTAATAGTATCAGAGGACATGTGTGAAGAACGCTGAGCGTGGTGAGTTTGCTTGCCACTAGTAGGTGGAAAGCGTTCGTTATTTACGTCGAGAATGGTTCGGGTGTAAGTGATTGGTTTCTTTCACGAGGAAATCCATCGGTAGGTGGGTAGTCATAGGGCGGGGGCTCTATTGATTTAAATTTGGTTTGCCGGTGCGCGTGTCAATAGTCAACACAGTGCCGCGAAGAGCGCGCGCTTGAGCATCTACGTTTTACTGGTTGTGTTGTGCGGATCGAAAGGTTTAAGCCTTTCGTGGTGCAGTCAATAGGATATGTCAGCAAATCGGAAAAACAACACGTTCGAGGATGCGGAGAATTTAAATGGACCCATCCGCATTCAGAGTGTTGTGCCGAAAGAAAGGTTAGTTTTGTACCGGCAATTTCTGGTTCATGTCAGTTCGTGCAGAATCCGATGCGCGACAGAGACAATATCGTGAAAATTGTTTCACGAGAGCGAGAATCTCGTAAAATTACTTGCAACCACGCCTTGAAGAGAGTACTAGCTAACTCATCGGCAGGTGTTAGGAATCTAAAACGCTCTTTGTACTATTCGAGCGTGAAAGAGAAAGAAATCGATCGATAACATTATTTCGTTTCTGTGATGATTGTGATTTCTCGTGTGTGCATTATAACGTATTTATGTAATAAACAACGAAAACATCGAAATAATTAGTTGTTTTTATTGTTTTTCCTATTAGTGTTCATTTTTCTGACAAAATCGATTCATTTACCGGGTACTTGCTATTTGAGAGGTTAATGCTACCCTTACCGATTGGTTGCTCGATCAGTCACGTGGTACGAGAAACGCGCGCCGAAAATGTTACGAACTTTTATCCCTTGTCCCTTTTTGTCTTCTTAAAATATATTCCAACGGTTTGTTAATAATTTTTAAATGGTGATAGTATATGTCAAATAATTGTATCTTTTCGAATTTTTGAAGGCAAAAGTTATTAAAGTGGAATGGATGGGGATACAAGGATTCTGAATTTCGTATGAACGAGAAACACATCATCGAATTTACTGGCAATAGGTGAGTTCTTCATAAATATTTGTGCTTGTTACTTCAGGCTGATACTTTAGAAAGCTTTAATGATGATTATGAGTTTCTTATGAAAAAGGTAAAGAAAATGTTTGTTTATTTCATAAATAGTTAAATAAGAAATTAATTTTTTAATCCATTGACATGTTTATTTAATATTCTATATCGCTTTACGTATTAATATATGTTACTAGCATAATAAAAGGATCTACATCACTTGAGACAATTATAATATTTATAGTTTTACGTGTAACTAATAACGATTATAAGTAAAAATAAATGCTTAACTCCCTTTCGATTTATAAATAGAATTTAAGAATAAATCGAGAATTATTTTTTTTTATATATACATATTTTTACTAATTTAAAACTATAAAATCATAGTAATTTTAGTTTCATTGCTATTTTTTTATGTAAGTTTTCAATGTTATAAATAATTAATAATTTCATATGAACTTTATAATATGTATGCACACCCTAATTTAATAATCGTGATATTGAAAAAATTGTCCATGTGAAAAAGATCAAATGCTAGATGGTTTCAATGTTATAAAAAATTGAAAACAATTTTTTAAGCATTTTATTTTGTGCGATTAAGAGTACATTGTAGACTTTTACATTATTGTACAATTACATGCCCTTTAATTCTTTGCTGTCGAGCCCCGGAATATTTCCGGCTCGAGCATGCAACGATTATTTAGGCAGTGAAACACTGCTTATCTTATCGCACTATGTTCTCACTTTTAAGTACTCTGTGGACCCTTTGCTTGCAGGAACAGTCATTATTTCAATCAGTTGTGATCGATAATTATTAGTTGATTAATAACTATTTAAGCAATAATTGTCTGAGAGCGCGCTACCCAAAAATTATTCTGATCAGTACAACTACCATGCCTAGGGGAAATACGACTGCAAAAAGTTGAGAAGGATCGGTAGGATTTTTTCTGTCGTATATTTTTTGTTTACAAGTTTATATGTTTTATATATTATATGACAAACGGTAATGAATTAATTGTAACGAGTAAATCAAAAAATTTTTTTTTATGTTACGAAAAGCAGAAAAATGTTTTTATAGTAAAAACAAAAATTTATATTCTCAGTTTTCTTATAGTTTTAGAATTGCATACAATGCATTAAATACATTTGCACTCGTTACCGATTCAAAGTACCTTTCGAATGATGTGTATATACCTACACATTCCTATATATTACGTATTACCCTTACGACACTGTTAGTTTAGAACGGAAATTACAAAAAAAATTTTTATAAATATTTCTAGAGTTAATAAATAAAAATTACAATATTAAATATTCTATTCTATTAATTATTATTAATTACACGTATATTAGAAACGAATGTAAATAGTATGCTTGTTCACTATAATCGTTGCCTGTTTATTCTAATTTTTATAGATTTTCTTTATATAACGTTTAAATTTATTTTCACAATTTTCAATTGTCTAATTACTTAATTATTTTTCTCTTCTTTTCTGCTCATCTCGAAATGTTATATAAAAGATATTAATATTTGCAGTATTTTAATTTTAATTTTAATTCAATTGTCAGATTCAGAAATACGCGTATGTGATAATACAAGTCAATTAATTATTATGCTGAAAGTTCATACTAACTAATATTTGAACACTACATAAAGTGGTATTTATAGTGTAAGTGTAAGAATAGATGGAAAGATAATTAGCTTAAGCTAATTTAGTTTACGATATAAAAGCCGATTAGTATACGCAGAATTCAATGAAACTTAATTGATAACAGAATAACAAATTAGAACTGTTTCATAGAACTAAAAGTATAATGTTTATTCACCAAAGAACACTTGTAGTGTTCGATCTTTATTTTCATACATAATCACTTTTCAAATTAAAATAATTTCAATTAACTTTCACTACAAATATGTACTTCTGAAAATGAAATGCATTTTGTCACGTATCAAAATGTATTACAAATAAAAAAATTTTACTGCAGTTCAAATGGTCAACAGCGTATTTTTTGTTATCACTGGATCTTTCGTTGAAATGCGAAATAATTGTCAGAAGAAAGATTGCACGAAATGAAATATTCATGTTTTGTGTCTAAACAATGAATCAAATATTTATATGAATAACATAACATCTTACGTGGGCCTTACTATTTTATCGTTATTTCATATATAGATATAAAAATTATTTTATATACAATAATAACAATAATCATTATTTTATATAGTAACGTTATAAGCAGATAAATTATAAAATAGAACCTATAAATTTTATTATTAATAAATAAATTAAAAAAAATAAATTTAAACATATTTAATTGTCCTTACCTATATTATTAGTTTAAGTAATTAGTAAAATAATAAATATTCGATAAAATGAATAATAATAAGTATTGACAATAGCCTGCACAAAAAACTAATTTCGATAATTTATCCAATCGCAGCTTTAATATTCAGTTAATGAATGTACAATAATTATTAACATTAATTAGCAGACAATGAAAATAAAAGTACACTATTCTATTCAAACAACAAGTCACATAGAAATTTAATTGAATAATTTATCACTCGATACTTTCGTTGTATTCGTTATTATTAATAGAACACAGTTTAATTACTATTAATTACAAGTAACGAAAATTTAATAGCAGTGTAAAAAATGGATTTGATAAAGGAATAGGAAAAATTCAGGTTTTCTATCTTACTTTTCATAATAACGGGTCGAGGTAATAGGTTATTTTGCATATTATCAAATGTCGTTTGGTAGTGAACGTATCATTGAGAAACTCGTTTACTTTGAGTGTCGTAAGCTTGCGCGTTCAAAAAATTCCATCTTCATGTTTACACGGTTGATCTTAAGAACTCGGGTTTGGCATAACCGTTTCTATTCAGTAAATGAATTCTAATGAACGTAAACGAACGAACGAACGTACGGTGTACGAAGTAAAGTCGAATGTGTGGATCTTAGCAAAGTATTTTTTCATATGCATTACTTTTCATGTCATTTTCCCGTTATATGCCATTTTACAGAATTGTTACGAGTAGTAAGTTAATATAACGATAGGTACAATATTTGCTGAACGCAAAGCACACTGACAAAGATACACATACGTAAGACTATATACTTGCTGCTGTGTTCATTGTAGATGGCATAATGATCGTATATTTTTCTTCTGACTTGAAGTGGTTAACGAAATATAATAAATGGTTATTTTTCTGTTAAAAAAAATTCATTTAAATGGTTAAAAATGATTTTTGTCTTTTTATGATCTTTCAGTATTTTATGAATACATTATAAATAATCAACAAGCCGACTACTGTGCAATTTACGTTATTTGAGGTGCATATTGAATACTAATGAAACGTGAAGTGCATGCAAAGTGATAGTAAATTGAACGCTAAGATTCACTTTGAACTTCTGATGGATGTTTCCACCTTTGTACACATAATGTTAATTGATTGGCTAGTAATAGAAATCAATTTTATTTTGTTAATCTAAATAGGTATAAATATGTGAAGGAAACGTATTAAAAATCATGCTGTTTGTGTTATATTTTATATATTGCACACATTTCAAAAAATTTTTGGAAATGGAATGATTGAGGTGTTACAATGTAATAGTAACAATCTTTAACCTACAGGAAGCACGTGATTAGATTCGGAAGAAATCACTGTGATAAGATATACTGATTAAACACATCTAAATGTGATATAATACGTACTTACATGTACCGTAAGAGTTTTTATTTTAACCTACGAAACTTTTTGCAATTTTTGTTTAATTTAATATTTATTCGATATTCATAGAACTTAATTTAACGAACACATAGCTCAATTGAAATCTTTTTATGTGTTACTTTTTTTAATTTTTAGCGAATGTATGCGATAGTATACAACGAAAACGTTTTAAGCATGTGTTAATCTAATTGCTTCATTAATAAACTGTTGTTAAATTTATTAATTCTTTTCATCTAATTGATCAAGTAAAAACTATGCTGATATTTATTCCTAGAGTCTTTCAACTTGTTCAACAAAGAATTCTATGTTCCAAACAACTCCTTAGGAAAAGTGATCAATAAACTTTGAAAAAATATGTTTGATAATTTTGTAAGAAATATGTTGCGTTAAATTTATTACATTTTCAGCTTCGTTTCCTTTTACTTTGTGTCAGAATTAAATCTGAAAAATACACTTATTTATTTAATTAAAGCTTTCACTATGATTAATATCGTGAGTCACGCAAATGAACTACTTACATAGCATGAAACGTGTTAATTTTGTTTTCCTGCTGGACCTCTCGACGAAAACGTGTCCGATTAGAACGAGGCCGAATAAAAGGGTGTCTACTGCAATATATAAAACATAAACTCAATATAGTAGAGCATTCGATATATAACAAAATATAATAGTACATAAATTCACGTGAAAATTCCTAATAATTAATATTTTCGTGTTTCTATAAAAAAAAAAATTGTTCGCATATTTTCCCTTAAGTACGATATAATTATGAAGGTTTCTAGTAATCTTAACAATCTAATAATCCAAATATTTCACATTTGAACTTCAAACCGATGTTTTCATGTTTCTATTTGAAAAAAAAAAAAAATTGTACGCATATTTACATTTAAGTACAATATAATAATTATGAAGGTTTCTAAGAGATTGAATTACAGTAAGATTCCATTTAACACTACCCTGATTAACGCTGATTCAATATAACTGGATTTTTTCCGAACCTTGAAAAAGATGTTAATTATACAAGCGTGTGTAACATGTGTTATATGTATTTTGCAAATTAATATAAAAATAATAAAAGTAATGTAAAATTTGTTGATTCTTAGTATATACCTTAAATTATCTTATTCAGTGCTATTTTGTTTAGCAGTTTTCCTTTTAGGAACGCATCTTGAACGTTAAACGGAGTCTTACTGTACATATTAGGAAAAAAAGAAGAAAAAGAAAAATGAAATGTTCACAGGTATCCCATTGGAAACAAGCAACTTCCGTATTTCACACAATGGGTAAAGGATATGTTTGGCATAGATCCCGCAAAGAAAAATTTATCCCAATCGATGCCGACAAATCTACCACAACCAATTATTTCGTCGGAACTGTTCGAGGCAATTCAAGAATTAAATATCGAATATTCTGTAAAGGATATCGATCGGTTGGTTAGAGCACATGGGCATACGCTTCGGGAAATTTATCTTCTCAAGCATGGATCGTTCAAGCGAATACCAGACATAGTGCTTTGGCCGAGTATGTAATTCATTATTATTTTCGTGAATTGATATTCTGTCATGTAGAAATTTAAACTGTTATCTTTTTGCTTTTTTTTTCTTTCACGTTAAAACAGCGTAATTTCTTACGTTTTGTTATAAGAATCTTTTTTTTTTTTTAATTAAGTATGCGCTATAAATAAGAAAGTACTTTATTTCCAGGTAGATAGAGGAAAAAGAAAAATTACGAATTAATTTCTAATAATGTTGCTTATTACATTTGATTTATATTTGATTTATATGCGTTGTTAGAAATTAATTTGCAAATTTTCTCTTTTCTTTTTTTCTATTTACTGCATAGTAGTAGGCAGTACTTGTTAATGTATATTCAATTTTTGTGAAAGTTTCTTAATTAGTATTCATGTTTCCAAATGTATCTACAGATATTAGTTTGTAACATTTTATTTCCTTCTATTCGTAAATCTGATAGTTCGGCGTGTAGTGGATGTCTATAAGATACCTTGCATTGGATATCTATGCTTTTTTTTATACTATATCTTACTTAAACGTACTATAGCTCTACACAGTGATATTGACTAGGATAGCTTTGAGGCAAACGATGAACATCCAAAACCTTGGCTTAGTTAGAGTCTATAATTTTCAGAACGTGTTTCTCCATTACGACTACACCACGAATGGAGGATGATAAATAAGTTGAATTAAACGAACCTGAAATTATTTAATAAGAGTCATTTGTCACTCTTCTCAATTGGATTAACACTTTCAATTTTTTAGTTGGTTCTTACGTAAACTTATCATTCTTTTTTTTTTCTTTATCACAAATAATTATAAAGCCATTTTTATGAAATTATAAAATTATTACTTTTTTGTAATTAGATGGAGATAGGAATGCCTTTAAGATAAAAGAATATTTACATTTCCCTTTATACTTTTTTATATCATTGTGAAAATCGTACAAAATAAAAATATGTTGAAATAAATGTAATTATTATTTTCATTTTATTATATTTTTAATTGTTAATTTTTATTGAACGATAATTCGCATTATTGCATCGAGATATTTAACTTCTTTTTAGATTCAGTGTTGCGTATACGATATTAATATAATACATTTCCTTTTTTTTTTTTATTATCGATAATGTTTAATGTCTTCTTAATGTTTTATATACATTTCGTATATTGTATCTCAATATTCAACGTTGAAGTTTAAAGTGGGTCGGTATTTAACCTCTCCCGGCTGCTTGAGACTAGGCATTGTTGGCTGCAACTGAATATGCAGAGTATGACTAATTTAACTCTTCTACGGTGCATAAATTTATGGAAATGTGTTAGCATATTACATATACAGGGTGTTAAAAAAATATATATATATTCGTTATTTATATGGTATATAGAACACACTGTACTGAGTAACGAAACCTTAGCAAAAATATGTCGAAAAGTCAACCGTTTTTGAGATACAGACGTTTTTGTTTACTAGCATCATGATTGACTTACTACTGGTTTTTTAATATTTACAGAAGATATTCCACGTGTCTTCCTTCCATTTCTATGCACACTTGGCATCTTCTTACAGAATCGCGAACTCTCGAAAATTCCACATCTCTGTCGAAGTATTTGACAAGCATGGTGGATTCGGTTACGCAATTCTATTAAGTTATTTATTTATTGACGAGGAATACACTTGGCTTTTCAAATATCTCCATAAAAAGAAGTTCAAAGGGTTTAAATCGGTCCACCATGTCTAATCTACCTTTGACCGAACACCGTGTTTTAGTGCTCTCTCACATTACACACAAAATGAGGTGGAGCTCCATCATGCATGTACCATATCGATAATCTTTCTGCCAAAGGCATATCATCCAAATATTGAGATAATGTATTAACCAAGAAGTTGAGATAAGTAGCATATGAAAGCCGATGTAGGAGTATTACAGGGCTAATGAGGTGATCTCCCACAATGCCCATCCAAACATTTAACGGAAAACGGTGTTGGTGATATATTTAAATAAATGCATGAGGATTTTCTTCTGTCCATACGTGATTATTATGAAAATTTGTAATTCCATTTCGCATAAATGCAGCTTCATCAGTAAATAAAATGCAATATACGAAATTCGGATTCACAACACATTTTGTGAATAACCACTGTGAAAATTCTATTCTTGCCTGATAGTCCGGTGGACTGATGGCTTGCACTCGTTGGATATGGTATGGATAGGGTAACTACTTATGAAGCGTTCTCCAAACAAGAGTAGTACCAATTCTTGTGGCATCGGATATTTTTCTTACGCTGGTTCCGCGATTTTCTTCCTACAATCCTTAAAATACGATTCTTTGTATTGGGCGTCGATACAGATCTAGGTCTGCCAGAGTTTCGATGGCAAGTTCTAAGTAAGCTTGATTCACAAAGGACATTGGTGAAGTTTTTAAAACAGCGTGTGAGAGAGAACTCTTCGATTAGGAAACTTTTCCATGTAAAGACGTCGTGCAGCTAAAGCACTTCCATTGGCACGACTATACATAAAATGTATATTTGCCATTTCTTTATTAGAGTAATACGCTGACATTTTCAGCATGATATTTTGTAACTGGGTAATACTCATAAGATCCACAATCGCCGATCCATAACTGACTGATTCCCCATGAAATCTACTGTCAGCATTTGAATAAGGACATTCAGAATGCGGTTTATAAACACTGAAGTGAACATTGCATGCGATGGAGGGAAGTAAGTCAATCATGATGCTAGCAAACAAAAACCTCAGGAACGGTTGGCTTTTTAACCTATGTTTCCAAAGGTTTTTTTTTACTCAGTACAGTGTGTTCTGTATACCATATAAATATTGAGTGCTTTTTTTTTACATCTTGTATGTGTTAGCAATTATAATTATATAATATTGAATAAATTAAAAAATTTTGTTTTTACTATAAAATCGGTATATCTATTCATATTTCACAAATACTGCAAATAATATCACTTATACTTTTTTCTTGAAGAACAGAATGATCTCATCCTCTGCTATAATTTAATTTTTATTAAGCACTTATATGTTGAACTCACGTGAAATTACGAATATAATAATTAGAAGGTTGAAAATTTTGAAACAATAATTCGAAGCTTTTTTTAATCTACTACAGCCCTTGGATAATAGCGAAATCGTTCTTTGCCTTGCGTTAAAAGTTTCATTATCGATTTTTCAAACTAACGAAACTTTCGTTTCTATTAAATTTTTCTATTGAACAGAGAAAAATCTCCTCCCGGATTTTCTGAATTTCCTTTCAAATTTTTCCCGGATCTCTTAAATTAAGTGAAAATTCATTTTTCTCAAAGTGTCTTGCAATATGAGAAATATTTTAAAAGAAATGAGAACGCGAGAAATTGATTGGAAAAGAATACACGGGGGGGGGGGGGGGGCTGATAACAGGATGTGTAAAAGCGTTCTTAACGCATTAATTAAAATTAATATTTAATAGAAAAAATATATATAATCAAAATTTATATTAATTAAAATTAATATTTCGATACGTTTCTAGAGTGCCACGAGGACGTTGTGAAAATAATTAAATTGTGTGCTCGATACGGGTCAGTCTGTATTCCATTCGGTGGCGGAACGAGTGTGAGCGGTGCTGCAGCCTGTCCAACAAATGAGCGACGAACGATAATATTGCTAGACACGTCGCAGATGAACAGAATACTCTGGATAGACAGGGAAAATTTAATCGCCTGCTGCGAGTCTGGTATTATCGGTCAGGATCTTGAAAAGCAACTACGGCTGCAAGGTCTGACTTCTGGTCACGAACCTGATTCTTACGAATTTTCTAGGTACACGATATTATATTAAAAGAGAAAGAAAGTTTGCTTCTGTAAGCTCAAAAAATATTGACCTCTACCTCTAGCACTCGCTATTTTACGACACTTTTAATATAAATATATATCTCCTTTGCTGTTATTTCATTGTCTATTTTATAAACAATCTCTCTATTTTCTGCAAGATGTTTTGTTACAAAATGTTGCAAAATTCTTTTTTTTCTTCCTTGAATAAGATTATTGTAGCTACCGTTTACTCAATGGAATAACTTTGTTAGTTTCATTTTAACCCCTTGCCTTATAATGACGAGTCACATTCGTAGTGCATATTATGATCAAAATGCGACAAAAGAAAAACGATATGTTTATTAAATTTGTATTTTTATTCAAACTTTAGGTTCAATTTATGACTTAGGTTTACTAAATACAAATCGTATATATTATCCTGACACTTTTTTTATTTAATAGTGAGTAGTCAAAGTTAATATATGTAGTGACTAAAAAATTGTAAGGCAAAAGGTTAAAGCCGTTTTTTTTTTGTTTACAAAAGTTCTTAGACATTATGGTAACTTGAATAGCTGAATTATGCAACTAAACATCGTAAAAGAGACGTGCGTTTGCATTTTAATGCAATCACATTTGAAAATGTATTTTATTCTCGTCGAAAAGCAAAACAAAATGTTTTAGTATTCATCTGAAAAGCTGAAAAGTATCCTTTAGAATGAAGCATATAAGGAATATATTATATCAGCAAACTTTCTTATAAATAATTGTTTAGCAAACTTTGAAGATAATAGTACCAACCGGTTGTTTAATTATACGATAAAGAATATATTAAATAGTTTTAATTATGTATTAAGTGTAGTATGTGTTAGTCAGCCACTAGTGGCATAATCGTTTGTATTTATTGAAAGAGCAGTTTAGGTGGATGGGTCGCGACGAGGGCGAGCGGCATGAAAAAGAATCGATATGGGAACATTGAAGACCTAGTTGTACGAGTGAGAATGGTCACTGGTAGAACGGATGACCCAGAAATAACACTGGAAAGGGGTATACTGGTACCACGAGCTTCTTGCGGTCCTGACTTCGACCATATGATTCTCGGTAGTGAAGGAACCTTGGGTGTCGTTACGGAAGTGGTATTGAAAATCAGGCCATTACCAAAAGTAGTCAAATATGGTAGCATAGTTTTTCCCAATTTTCAAACTGGTGTGTCGGCATTGCGTCAGGTAAGAAACGTTCATTATAATTTTGATTTCTTAATTCAGATCTTAGCATTTCTTTCAGAATTTTCTCAATAACTAGTTTCATAAAATATTCTATCGTATCCATTAGCTGAGATCCGTTTCTCTTAATTTAACTTTAATGGTACAAAATTATCGATGCTTATTTTTCCTTTGAGAAATTTAAATCGATAAATATTACACGTTTAATCTTTAATTCGAATTCGTACTTTTTTTTAATATCAAGAAAATATTTGTAAAGTTTTAATAACACTGACATAGGATATATTACGAACGTTCCCTATAAGGAATTTCATCATTTTAATATTTTTGTGGGCACAGGTGGCTAAGGAACGATGTCAACCCGCTAGCATACGTTTGATGGACAATGAACAGTTTCAGTTCGGTCAAGTGTTACGGCCAGAACCCGGTTGGGGTAGTTTCATTCTACAAGGATTGAAACAAGCTTATATTACAAGGATAAAACGTTTCAAATGGGATCAGATATGTGTCGCGACACTTTTATTCGAAGGTAGCACAGCTGCGGAAGTTGCAGCGCAAGAACGAAAAATTTACGATATAGCGAAGCAGCACAATGGTGTCCCGGCTGGAGAAACGAATGGTGAAAGAGGTTATGTTCTAACGTTCGTTATAGCGTATATTCGAGATCTTGGTCTTGATTATTATGTTTTGTCTGAATCGTTCGAGACATCTGTCTCTTGGAACCGTGCGTTGTCGTTGTGCAGAAATGTGAAATCTCGTGTGGCCAGGGAGTGTTATTCACGTGGAATTGAACAGTATCTTATCTCTTGCCGCATCACGCAGACATACGATGCCGGTTGTTGTGTATACTTTTACATGGCGTTCAATTACAAGAACCTTGAAAATCCTATAGACACGTATGAAACTATCGAGCATATTGCACGAGAAGAGATTTTAGCTAACGGGGGTTCTTTGTCTCATCATCATGGTGTAGGCAAACTACGTTCCTGTTTTTATGCGGATGCGGTAGGAGAAGCGGGAGTGTCCCTTTATCGAGCAGCCAAAGCACATTTGGATCCCCATAACATATTCGCAGCCGGGAATTTGGATCCGCAATATGTGTCAAAACTATGAACTGAACAACAAAGAAACATTGTGATAATTCGAGACTTGTTGCACGAAAAATTATTTCATTCGAGAAAGTGGCTCTTGTGGAGAAAAATTCGGTAGTGAATGAAAAAAGAAAAAGACAATCGAGTGATGGTATAAAAAAATTATGGTAAAGGAAGAGACCAGTATAAATATAAATAAACATGAACCACGGTGTCGTTTGGTACAAATACGGAATTGTAATTGTATCGACATTTTTATAAGTTATTATAAATAAACAAGATTCGCTTACTTATAGTACTTTATCAATATTATCCGCAAGTTATTTATCTGCGTTTCTTTTTTTCTTTCTTTCATTTTCTTTTTTATAAGTAATTTGTATCTTTTTTTTCTCTTCATTACTAAAAGAATATTTGTTATTTTCAGTCCATAAAATTAAGAGAATCATCTATTTCTTATCAGGTCCAATCCACGTACGTTCATTCAACAATAATTAATTTTTAAATACGCTTCAACGCTGTTACAGTATTATGTGTTTGATGATACTGTTGCGTAAAACGATAAGTTCACTGGTTATCAGCCTTTAATGTGGATAGAAATGAGTCGAAATCGTATTCGTCGTCATATTGTTGTTGTTCCCATAATTCAGGAAGTATGTCTAGGACAGAACGACTAACACCTGGTACACCAGTAATTTTAGATGTAGCATCTTCGTGTGTTTCTTGTTTCTTCCCTTTGCTATTGTCCAACGAAAACAAATCCAATAACTGAAAAAGTTATTAAAAATATACATTTGTCATAAAGAGAAATTTTTATAACAATTTAATAACGGAATGTTTCAAAACAAATGTAGAAGGTAATAGATCGTTTAAGAAGTTATTTGAAACAGAAACGGTCATATAGAAATAACCTATTTTCAATGTTTATACAATTACAATTATTTGAAGTTTCATTGTTATTAGATTATAAATATCCTAACAGTACCTTTAATACAAAGTATTTTTTACAGGTCAAAAGAAAATAAAAATAATGCTCACATAATTGTATACAGTATCTTCTATCAAAACAAAAAAAAATTTACGATAAAATTTATGCTGTCGAAATATTAAGCCCTTACTGCACAATTATTTATTTTTTCTAATGGAATTGTTGCTTAAGTATATAATAATATAGTTAATTTAGACAATTTTATATAACTTTATATTAGTATATATTTTTTATTAAGGCATCATATATATTGTCGACCTAACATCTAGAACGCGTAAATAAGAGATGGGCATACATATATTGTGGTCGATTGAGTGTGCCCGTGTTACACACAGATATAAACGTTTTAAAGGATTAATAACTGTATGTTAACATAACGATTCATGTACGTTACCTGATCAGTTGCCATTGTTTCCAAAGACGCATTTTCCGTTGAAATCACAGTATTTGCAGTGAGAAGTTTAAATTTCTGAAGTCCCATAATCTTCTCTTCTACAGTCGATCTTGTGATTAACCTATATACGTTAACCACTTTCTTTTGCCCAATACGATGTGCTCGATCCATCGCTTGGAGATCCTTCATTGGATTCCAATCATGCTCCACGAATATAACGGTATCTGCACCAGTCAGATTTAATCCAAGACCACCAACTTGTGTCGTTAACAGAAGTACGTCTATCGATGGGTCTGCATTGAAACGTGCCACTACGGAATGCCTTTGCGTTGCTGGTATACTTCCATCGAGACGAAGATATGTAACAGTTGGTAGATGTGTGCGAAGAAGATCTTTTTCTACGATATCCAGCATCGCTTTTAACTGACAGAAAATCAAAGCTCGATGTTGACTCACTAATTGTTGTTGCTGCGGTGGTTGGTTATCTGGTGTACCACCAGTGGACGCAGAACTTCGGCTTTGTTGCTGTTGTGATTGTCCTATACCACAATCCAACAGTAACTGTTTCAACGCAGGTAACTTAGCTCCGTGTTCTATCTCGGCTAAGGTACTCTTTTGCTGTTTCAATGTATTGCATACCTGAAAACAAAGAAAAATAATATTTATTCGATATAACAAACAAATAATTTTGTCAAAACATCACGTTGATACTAACGGATTGATATAACGGATGTCGCGCATTTAGCACTAATTTCGGATGATTGCAAACGTTACGTAGATATCGTAACGCTTCGAACACGTGACCACCGTGAGGATCATTTGTAGATGAAGTAGACGACATAGTAGATAACAGACTGGCAGAATGTCGAGTACGAAAATCTTCGTATAGCATACGTTGTAACGGTGACAGATCGCAATAATAGTCTTGTGTAATTTTGGGTGGTAAATCTTGAAGGACGTCTTCTTTATTTCGTCTAAGTAAAAATGGCAAAACCTGTTCAACAATTTATGGCCAATTTAAATGATAAATATATTTAATTATTAATAAGATAAAAAAGGGCAATGAGCAAAACGTATATGAACAAGAGGTTACCTGTCTATGAAGTGCCTCCATAGCTAGAGCCCCCGCTTCCTGCTCTTTTGGGCCAGCTTTTGGCTCTCTGCAGGCTAAAATAGGACGTGAGTACTTTGCCGCAAATTGCCTTTCAGTGCCTAGAAAACCTGGCATTAAAAAGTCAAACAAGGACCACAGTTCAAGTACGTCATTTTGCACTGGTGTTCCCGAGAGTATGAGTCTGTGATTTGCGTGCAATCGTTTTGTCGCTTTTGCACTTTTTGTTTTTCCGTTTTTTATGACATGACCTTCGTCGAGCACACAATAATTCCACTGCCGTGTTTCAAAGTAATCGATATCCTTACGCACTATGTCGTAACTTGCCACGACAAGCCTGTGATAAGCAACCCTCGGACGCAATTTTTCACGTTCCGGTGGTGTGCCGGCATATTGCAACACCGAAAGATCTTTGGCTTCAAAAAACTTTTCTGCTTCATAAACCCAATGACCTGTTAGTGTTGGTGGACATACTACCAGACTTGGCGGAGCATGAGGATTACGATGATGATCTAACGCTAGTATACACAAGGTTTGTAAAGTTTTTCCCAGACCCATGTCATCGCATAGAACTCCATGAAGCCGATAACGATTCAAGAAGTTTAACCAATTTAAGCCTTGCCGTTGATAAGAACGTAATTCTGCAGCTACTGGAATTGGCAATTCGGTATCTGGAATGCTGCGTGGGTTCAGAAGTTGTTCTAAAAATCGTCGCTCTTGAGCTTTCTTCTCGCTAAAATAATTTATAGATTTACAATATACATATCCAGTTCAATTGCGTTAAGATTTATAACATACGTGTTCGATTCACTTGCAGTAGTTAAATTCGTTAAACTTACACTAAATCTGGTGGATCTGTAATCGCACCAGGGTCAAGAGGTAAAAGCTGTACAAGTGTTGCAAATGTTGCGCTGCAAACTAATCTTACAGCCTGATTCTGATCACTCATACGTCCAAGCAAAGGAACCATAAAAAGTACAGCATATGGAACAATATTGACACCTAAACTTTCGACAAGACACGCTAACGCCTCTGCTGCACCTTGTTTAATTGAATCTACTTCACTCGGTGCTGTTACAGTCGTTGAATATACTTTTTCTCCGCCGGTTGGTTCTAAAAGTGGTATTACACTGCGTGTAACATGCACTATTATCTGTAATAGAATTATTGTTATGATATAATAATGACGATTACGGTTTATTCGTGAAGTCAAATATCACAAATATTATTATACTAATGTAAAGTATAACCTTTTCTGTGTCTAATGTAGCTAATACGGCAATACATCGTGCTGCCATGTGTCTAACAGCTTTGTAAGGATGAGCCAACAATTTACATAAACATGAAAGGCATTTTAAAGCAGGAGGTAGTAAAGCTTTATCAAGACTTGCAGCCATAACTTCTAAAACTTGTAAACCAAAAATTAATTGATTTACTTCTTCTTGAGTATTCTCATGACCAATAATTTTATCTTCCTCTCGTAATATACTTGGTAGTATTAATTCCCACAGATGTGGTAAACGTGTAGGTAATTGTGCACCAAATAGAGTAGCTATAAAATTGAACGAACATAAATATTTTGTCTTATAGAATTATACTTTATTAAAATTGTCTTTATCGCAAACCTATAGCAGTAAGTGCCAAAGTAGCTCCGCGACGACGCATTCTAGCAGCTTTGGCTTCAGGTTCTTCACAAGCAAGTAGTTCTTCCAACGGAATTTCAGTCGTTGGTGGCCGACCTGGCCCTCTTCCTCCACCAAGTCCACTATTTGCTCCCCGATTATACGCTACCCTTTCAGCATGCTTTTGTCTATTGCTTAAAGTAAGAATTCCATCAAACAGATCTGGATCCGTATTGCAATTCACACGAGGTGTAAATTCAATATCCGAGCACAGGAATGTACATAAATTGGTTGATATTTTTGCATTAGGAGAAGGTTTTCTATCTACACAAAGGTTAACTAGGTACGATAAATGCTTTGCAGCCAGTTTCTGTAGTTCTTCGTTTTCTTCACGTTTAATTGCTTCCATTAAGGGTTTTACTAACGGATTAAGAGGTTGCGGAGACGGAGGAAGACAATGTAACATTGTAGCAGCACCAGCAAGTGCCGCCATAGACATAACATTGTACGAAAGTTGTTGAGCTGCTGTATCAGCAGCACCTACTTCCAACGCTTTTCGCCTCTCTTCTAAACTTTCGGTCAACTTTGGCTTTAATTTTATCGTACTGGGACTGCCGCTAATTGTTCCACTTGGACCTCCAGAGCCTGTTGCATTACCCATGGCACAAAGTTCTGAAATTGGTTTTCCAGCAAGACTTGCAATTTGATCGAGCGTCATTACGCCTGATGCATCTATTTCGATAGGAACAGGTAATTTATAATGTTTGAGAGTGGCAATGTAATCATGGCTGTCGTGTAATAGGCGAGTAAAAGATGCGGCGATCTCATCATAGTATACGCATTCGTTTAAACATTCCAAAAGTCTCTTCCTTTTAAGCAAATACATTATTATTATATTGTATTAAACAAAAGTAAGATAAAAAGATTCATTTGTATACCTGAGAATATCTGGTATTGTAGGTGGTTTCATGTTGTTTACAGTCGCCCAATGAGACATTGTTAAACCAACAACAGTACGTTGCAATGCCGAACGCGAGTTGAGATGTGCTAGTAATACTTTAGCGTAACAAAGTGAGGGACTAGGTATATCTGGTGTATAGGTAACACCTGGTGCTGGTTGTACTACGTAATGTGATAACAATCCTAGCATTCGCGCAGCTCTACAACGAGCTTGTACTACGTTTGATTTTCTTATATTTTGAGCTACAGTTTCAATTCCACCAATATAAACTTTTAATTCAGATATTGATTTTACATTTCCACCCACGTTATTATTTCCTCCATTGTTACTAGTATCTGATTGTCCGTCGCAAGTACCAATAACTTGATTACTTTTGGCTCCTTTATTAGGGGAACTTATTGTCATTAATAAAATCGGATTAAATGGCACGTGTTCTGGTTGCATAGCAAGGCAAAGCCATGTGCTGACAAGAGGACACGCTGCATGCAATAAGAGTTCGAGATCGCTCTGTACGACTAGATTTTCCCAAACACGTTCAGCTACATCTTGTATGGCAGTCACGTGTTCTACTAATACACGTTGAAAAACATGACGGAGAGCTTCTTGCAATACAAGTCCACCTCCTTCGCCCCATTGTTCTTTTTTATTTTCATTGTGAGCACCGTCATCTCCGGTTAATGTTTGTAACGTTTGCAAAGTGGCCTTGCGCACACTCGAACTAGAATGACTAAGAAATGGCCATAATCTTGGTAAAACCTAAAATAGTCCATAGTACGTTAAAATAAACCAAAACAAAAATAACAATTGCATCAATTAGACTATTACCTGCGACAATGGCTGAGGTGTAAGACAAGCGCGCGCTGAAGGTAATGAGAGTATAGCAGCAAGTAACCCCATAAAACTATTGCAAGCTGCTGCTAGATCATCTTGTTCACGTAAAAGTTCCCAAAGACGAATTACAATTGCTTCTAATTCTGATGGTTCTAATAAACGTGGTAGAGCAGATGCTACTGGTATAAGCGCACTAGCTGCAGCAGCACCTACATCATCGACAGGATCAGAAAGACCCTGCATAGTAGCTGGAAATACTCTGGGTAGTATATCATCCAACAGATCATCTCGTACGGCAAGTAAATATTTTAGTGCGAGTAGTGCACCATGTCTTGCTTCCCATTCGTCGTGTTCTAACAACTTTAGCATAACAGAAAGAATCCCTATAATACCCATATTTTTATTTTCTTCATTTTTTTGATTTGGCACTAGTAATAAAAGAGAACCTAGTGCTTGAGCACACGTTTCTCGTACGGGAGCAACAACTTGATCAGAAACAAAATCACCAAATCTATCTAAACCTAAGACACATAATAATCGTAGAGCGGCATCGATAATCCATTGATAATGACTTTCTGCCATTTCTTCTGCAGTTTGGTCTCTCGATTTCCCCGCACCTATGTTAAAATTCCATTTGCATAAAATTTTATTAATTTTATTACGAATTAATGTTTATATTTCTATACCTTTTCCATGAAGTTTCACGAGTTCTCGTAAAGCCGTCGCAGCTCCGTGCCTTACTTCCCATTTTTGACTAAACAAGTCTTGGCAGAGACTTTCTGCAAATGATTCTAGAGGCCAATCTATTACAGAATCTGGCCAGCAACCAGTACTATCTGGTACTCCATTAGTTGGTTCAGTCTGTGTATTGTAATTAACAGCGATTTCTGAGGAGTTCATTTCTTCTAACTTTATTTTTTTACTTAGCGATTCCCCTGTACTATTAATGGGAGATTGAGCATTCGAATTGTTATGATAATCATCGTTGTTACGGTGGTCATCTGGTTCTCGTGAACGTTGTTTTGAAACTGACTGCCGTGCCTATTAAACAAATAAAGTAGTCAAAAATTTTATATTTATTCAATAAAAGTAATGTGATGAAATTGTTATATCTTACTTTACGTCTAGCTCTATTCATTTCACGTCTGCTAAGTCCACCAGCTTCTTTTAATGTTTCACTCACAGATACTTTTGTTTGTGTATTTGAGGTAGGTGGTACTACTACTGGAGTAAGATCTTCAGCCGTAAACAATTCTGATGTATCAATTCCCATTAATCTTGGGTGAAGACCCAATTTAACAGCAATTTTTTCCTCTTGATTAGCCAGTGGAATTGGTTCTCCATTTGCAGCAATTAAATCGTACTCACTACCTTCTGATCCAGTGAGATGTGAATTGCGTGCTAAAACTTTTTCCATATCAAAGTCTTCTAAATTTAATCTATTATTTGGTCTTTTTGTTTCTCCATCTTCTGTCAATTAATAAAGTTCAGATGTTAGGAATAGAACACAACACTATACAATAAATAACATAAATCAAATCAGGCACCAGTACGTGTTTCCTTCTTAATGGGTTGTGGATCCCAAGCAGGAACTTGAGCAAGTATAGCTTGCACAGCTTGTGCAGCTGAAACTCTAGTATCCCATTGTGGAGATTTTAGAAGTGTGGAAACCCTTGCTAGCAAATGATGTAAATCATGAGGATGTAATCTTTGTGCTTCTCCTAATTGTTGTGCTGCAGCTCTTTTAGTTACTGCATTTGTTCCTGTCTCCAATAATATAAATAGTCTATCCAACCTAGTGAAAATCATATATTATAATATATGGAATCATGTTATTAAGATATTATTTTTTCATAGTTTAGTTATATATATATCTATTATTTGAACTCTTGTCATTATATTAACTGATATTAAAGACATAATAACATGTTCAATAAATATTGAAATTCGAAAATGTCAATTAAATGAAAATTCATGACTTATTGAAAGTATTTATTATATTTTTAAAAAGCAGATGCAAAATACATTTTCATATAATCCATATAAATCTCAACATTATTAATTTATCAATGTTGTATTAATACTTATTATCATTATAAACAGATATTATATTTTTGTATATTTAAAAAGATTACTATATTTATATTATTTTACACATTATACTTTAAATACATAATTATCAATAATTTACCTTGATGTCATATTTGTAAGTGATGTTGATTAATGAACAGCTGTCAGTACCTAAAATCAAGATAAAGATATACATATTATATTACACGCTCCTTTGTAAACATAAAGAATCAATATTAATAAATGAATATATATAGTTATAATAATACTTAAAAAGAATCAACACAAATATTTACAAAAGTATACATGTTTTTGAAATACTAATAATTGTAAAATGTACTTTTATTATATTTTCAGATATTATAAAAATTTAATAGGAAGTCATGAAATGCTCCAGCTGTGCAAAATAAAATGGAGTGCAGGAAATAGTGAAACAAATTGCATGCCATTTATTTTTATTTGATAAGAAAATAAAAAGTGTTACAAATAAGAAAAATCGATTGTCAAATGTGAGAACGAAAGTTTGCCGTAGTTAGACTGATGAAGTGGAGATGATAGGTGACATCTGTAAGGACGCGTTTTTTAATCAGTACACATGTTTGGAGATCTATATAATGCAAATTTTAGGAAAACAATATATGTTCTAATTAAGGAAATTACATGCAATATAATATTTTCCAAGATATTATAAAGAAATACAATATGGATACATAAATAAATAGTGATCGACGGGCACTTCAACATACCTGATTTTAAAATACAATTTATTTAACTGCTACACTTCAACTAACCCGCATAGCCGTTTCCCACTGTATTAATTCCCCAAAAATCACATTACGCTGTGTATTACGAAAAAGTCGACAGATAGACAGACTATTTGTCAAAATTTTCGGAGAGAAACGCATGTTACAAGCATCAAATTTATACTGACAGCCATATTGTAGGGGAACCTGAGTTTTGTCCCCCAATTTTACTCTCATTGGCGGATTATACGCATTTTATAGATCGATTGACCAATCAAAGCTTTCTTCGTGCAATGATCGCATCAAGTTGCACACGCTTTGTGCATAGGACGAATTTATGCCGCGTACACATACCTATTAGATATATTATTCTTTAGAATTAATTTGCATTTTATAATTTAAGAATATTCAATAAGAACATAATATTATTAGTTTATTACTATTCATTTAATATATTACTTTCTAAAATTACTACGTATTTCAATTATTTGTGTAATTCAATCTAATGATAATTTCTTTTGTATTCTTTTGCATATTATTTAAAAAATTCTATATTTAGAACACATTTATGTTTCATTTAATACTGCGATACTTTATCAACATGTGGTGATTCATTTAATACTATGTTTTTAAGAATGCGCAATTTGGGAATCCTCAACATAGTACTTTCTTAACATCAAATGGTTTGTAACTTTAGCTTAGGCATGTAATTTCTAATTATTGCACATTGCAGTATAATAAAAGTATATACATTAAAGATACATTTAAGCACTCTTTATAAAGGAGATAAAAAATTAATCGAACATATTGTCATTGAACTGAATTATTTAGTATCAATTAAAAACGTAAAAGATAATTTTCAATATCGCGCCATCGCAGTAACTGCGTGACTTTATTTAAATCATCTGAACTTTGCGATATAAAATGAAACTCGAAACTTTATAATTTAAAGATATATTTAGAATTATATTGTACAGTACCAAATATTGTAATTTAAGGAGTATATTTAGTATCTTTATTTTTATTATTATAATTAAATGTGCTTATAAGATTAACCTTTTTTTTTTTAGAACTATATACATTACACATAGCATATTCATTGAAAATTTTAATTTATCCATACACTTTCTGTTAAAACTTTTTTGCAACATTAATATCCAAAATAAAATTTTATAATTTTTTTTAGGATGTACTTAACAAATTATGCATTATAATTGTTGAATTTTTTAATTATTTTTATTTTTTTATAACAATAATTATAGCTAATTTTGTTGTACATCACATTTGAAATTTTATGCAGTAAAAGATACCTATATTATAGTTCAAACATTTTACTTTTATCGATTAGTTATTAACTAAAATCAATTTATGAAAGTATATGAGATTAAATTAATACATTCGCAATTAAATTATACGAAAATGTGTGCAGTAAATAATAATATAAAATATTAACAGTAAATTTTAACTAAATAGGAAAATACTATGTGTGTGTGTGTGTGTATATATATATAATAGAATACAAGGTTATATATATTTAAACAAAAATCGTTAAATAATTTGAACTTAGATAAATGTTTAAAGAATGTTTATTTCATGTTACATATGTTTCAGAATTGTTAAATATTTGGATAACTAACAGATTTTAATAGCATTCTATTATAACTGAATACTTTTTAACAAATGATTCTTTAGTGATACTTGTAACTTCTGTGTCCCCCTGTGAATGAAACATTATATTGTGTTACTTTAGGATATTTTAATTGAAAAGTAATTTTAAAATTATATATAAAATACTTACTGATACGCAAGTAATTCATTACATAGAAAAACATTGATAAAGAAACAGCTACTTGGAATATTGGAGCCATGGTTGTTTTTTTTGGATGTACATATTTCAAGTTCCAACGCCAGTACGCTGTAATTTAATCATCAATTTCTTAAATTTCTTGTGTTACATGTTAAATCATATTTAACAAAGGCAATGAATTAATTACTCTTCCAAATGTATTTTAATGTATACAAATTATTTCATTTTTTTCTAATAATAGTATCAAATATTTTACTAAAATGCAATAAGCTATAATGAAAATGTTATGTAATTTTTAAGGACTAGTAATGGCATTTTATTTGACAAAATATATACTTCGGGAAATTAATGCTGCGGTTTGCTTGAATCCTTTTTCACGTCGAGAAATCCATGCTGGTAATTCAGAAAGTTTGACATCGCCAAATGATGTATCAGCTATAAAGATATATGAATTGTATTATAATTAATTTACTTACAATGAAATGAATAGTCGCGGTATAACTTACATTTGCCGTAATATCGAGAAGGATCGAATGGGCCGTGCTTTGATGGATCATATCCTTGTGGATAATTACCAATCTTACTTAAATCAATTAGAGAAGATAACGTTGATGATAATGAAGACGACATGTTGTTGCAAGCAAATTACTTATCCAAAAAATTATAATGAACACGTCCCACTAAATGCTGAAACTCCAGCTATCGACTATTCGGACACACGATACACAATTTTCAAAACCGAAAATCCCTAGATATGTGAACTTTTGCGTTGGGAATCATATATAGAGAATTTAGACAGTATTGTTACACATAGCATGCTGACGCGCTCTGCTTGTATGTATGCATGTATTTATTTCCCCCTTTTACAAAAGCGCTTTGCTTGCGATCGTGAAGTAATATTTAAATGAATAAGAAGATCTATGCGTTAAATTTTTTAGGAAATAACAACTAAACTCAATAACAACGAGAATGTCATAGTAATAGGAATTCAAGAGTAATTTATATTAATTGTAAAAATGTCACGTCTAGACTTTGAATGAAAAGAAAGGAATGAATGTTCAAGTGTCGTCAATATTCATCATTCAATGTTAATTCATTGAAACATTGATGATTTTATACAAAATTATTTAAGAATAAATTTGATTGGTATTCTGTATTTGTTTATTAACATATTTCCTCTTTATAGTAAGTATTTTACACATCTACAATATTTTTTGCATGGTATAAGAATAAATGTTTATTTAAAAGAGTGGTTATGAAGAATACTCAACGACAAATTTACGATATACTTTATCAAGTTTCTTTGTTCATTCTTTCGGTCACACCGCTTACAATTTATATTTAGGACATTTTGAATTTACACTACAGGGAGCCACATGAGCCACATAACAGACTACAGTACCATAGAGATTTTTTACTAGTGATTTATAAAATTTCATTTGTAACTATATCTGTAATTATTTCAAACGCATAGTTGTTGATAACATATTTATGTTCAATAATTCGTACTGAGTTAAAAAGGTAGTTTACTTTATGGAACGATTTTATTACAATGTACATGAATTTCAATATTAGTACCGCTTGATGACTTTTTGAGGTTCTTTTTTTTTTACAAAAAGAAGAAAGAAATATTAAACACAGACAATTTAAGGCAATGTGTTTATTTCAAAAATTAACATTTAGTAATCTTCCAATTAAAACGAAATTCTTCAATACTATATACTGTTGACTTATCTTAAAAATCTAATGTTAAATTTATAGTTAAATTCGTTCATACAGTAATTTGTATTACTGCGATTATAAAAATTTCGACAACAAAGGATCAAAAGACAATTCAACAATATATTTTAAATGATATTAACTGTTATATAAGTTAAATTATTAATTACATTTCTATGTGGTACTTAATAAGTATTTAAGCCGTATTCACGAATACTAAAAATAATATTTTTATATCTTCGTCTTCTACTTAAGCGTATTTAATTTTCAATTTAAAGTATATAAGTAAGGTTACAATTACGTGTAAGGTAGTTCGTATCTTTGTGCTCGTTGTTGATAATGTTGCTTTTTATGATCTCTATTCTTATTACTATCACTAGCCTCTAATGGTCACTTACATATTTCATTATATTTTAGCAGTACAAAGGTTACTCGTTTATCGTCTCCTTAGATACATAGAAAGTTAGAAATTTCGCGATCACTTTAAATTCAACATTGAATTCGAAGATTTTTCTTATTAGTTTTCTTATTCCTTTCAATTCAGCATTGGATTCGAAGTATCTCGTTCTTATTACCTTTCAGGCTGAACGTAAATGAATTACCAAGGTTGAGGTGATGATGAAGCTTAACGAACAGCGCTGTAACTATGAAAGTTGGCTGTTTAGAGGTTTCTGCTTTAATCTGTAAAAGGGTGTCGAGCATAACTGGCAACTATGCGAACGATGACGGTTAATTTTAACTTTGGTATATTATGGTATATTAATTTTAACACTTTGTATCGTTATAATACTTTCGTAAAATATTTGCAATTTTAAATTCAAAAAAGTGAAAAAAAACTTATTTTTTTAGGGAATAGATACAATTCCCATATTCCCCATTATTATAAACAATTAATCTCGTTTGTACGAGTAACGTTGTATCCCAAACAGCGTATTGAATTGATAAAATTGAATGCTTGCGGTTTCAACGAATCATTGAAATCTTGAAAGAAGAATAATTATGAAAAATAGATATCGAAGACATATTGCGGATTTTTAAAACGATTAAGATATTTTCACTGATTTTTCTGAAAAATGTCAACAAAATCAATTCAATCGTCCAAATATAAGAACATATTACATTTTCTTTCCTTGTGTATTTCACAAGAAGTGTCACACATTCCTTGCGATCTTTTCGTTAATATTAAAAAGGAATGTAGGAGCTCGTATGTAAAATTATTGATGTATTCAAATTTTTCTCGATGCTATCGATAGCCAACAATTCTTTACAATAAAATTCCTATAAATTTTAACAGTCATTTTCCTTAACATCTTGCACCGGTTTCGTTTGTGTATTTTCCACTCGTTTGTAAGTGAAAATCACACAGAATTCTCGCAATGTCTTTCTGTCTCTCTGTCTGTTTGTCTCTCTCTCTCCCTCTCTAATACTAGATTAAACTGAAACTGCATTTACACGGAAGCAGAAACCTCTTGTTCCATTTCGTGCAATATATTGTATAATCGTGTCTTCAAATAGTCCGGCACTGCACCACGTGGCAAATGTTCGATATCACCGGCCGGGTTTGCGCATTGTCGTAAAAGAACCGCCAGTGTACTGGTGGTATGCTCCGACATTAGTAATCCAGGAATTATGATAGTTCCTGAAATGGTCCAACCGAGAAATATCTTTTCACATATGACCTGAAATTTTATAAACGTTTGTTATATTAAACCTTAACATACAGTTTTTTTTTTTATTGTTGTCGAACTTTCCAAATTTTCATATATGTTCATGTTTTTGAAAATAAGTGAATTTTATTTATATCAATATCTTTTCTCTTCAGGTTGAAAATATAGCAGACAAATTTTTTATAATCTTGCAAATGAATTTCCTTGTAAGATTGAAAACAAATTAATTTGCAAAAAGAAAATGAAGCATGCATAGTTTATTTTCAATTTACACGTATTATCCTAAAATCGTAATTTTATAGCAGCACACATTTTTTACAAAAGGAATATTACTTTCTGTCTCTGGCAATTTATCTCTGAATAATTGGAAGTTCACAATGATTTTTCGCTTGACAGTATAACTGTATCTAATTTACTGAAATCTTAAAGACTTTAATTTTACTATTATCTGAAGTAATTAGATAACTAAGTGCGTCTCTGTAAAGAGCAAGAGAAATAATATACCGCAGTGTTTGCCGAAGCAACATTTTATCGAGTGCCTAACTATAACCACAGAGGTAAGGTTACTCAAAAATGGACGATCTTCCAATTACTCAGAACAGTGCATCAGAAACCTTATACGTATGCAGCATATAATCTCTTCGATCTTATACTTCACGCGAATCGACTCCTCTTCTTACATCGTTTCTATACAATTTCTAATTAAAATAAAAAAAAAATATATAAAATTTCATGCTATTTCATACAGAAATATTTTAAACATTTCGGATTGATGGAAAACGAACTTTTTCATCTACTAGATTTTCAACGAAAAAAAAGAGCAGTTTGATAAGAATTACTTGTAGATTGTTGTTGGCGACAGGTGACTCGCATCGTTTGTTCTTCGAGCAAAAAGACCTGCAGTCAAAATAATCGCAGTCTTCATGCTTCTCGCAGCTCTTCTTGTCCGCTGTGATACGGCTGATAATCGTTTTAGGAAACACCGCGTCCAGATCAAGGAACTTGAGCTTCTGTCCCCCGAGTGGTAAACCGAAATGGTTTATCTTCACGTCGCACAGATGAATCGGCTCGGGGAAGTTGGTGTCGAGTTCCTCGAGCAAGTCGAGTATCATCACAGCTAGCTTCAATCGTTTTGCCCATTCTGGTTTCGAATCAGACAGAGCCAGAATTGTTGTCGGTGTTTCGATAGGTCGGACATACTCGACCGCGTAGAAGGTTCCGCATGTGCCAATCAACTGTGGAAAAATGTCTCTGTCCTCGTACAGGATGCTCATCAAGTACTCGTTCTCCTGTAACAGCGGCCAGAGATTTTCCATCTCGAGCTGTCGCCTACTGGGCTCGGTCTCGACACGATGCGTACGAAGTCGCGCCAGCCTCTCTAATTGATGCTGAGACAGCGTCACGTTCAGCTTGCTAACGACCAGATCTTTGATCATGGTGTTGAAGTCTGTCTCGGATGGGAAATGCTTTGTGCCGGCTACGTCCGTCCAGAACAACGACTCGAACTCCTCCGCCGGAGTTTTCGTTCTGAAATTTAAAACCTGTAGATATTTCTAAATTGTGCTTCGTTTGTTTATTTAACGTTTTTATGGCTCGTCAGAGATTTTAAAAAACTTTCGAGTAGGTCTTGTTTAAAATTAGTATGATTGATTGATAATCAATAAGTTCGAATGTACGTGATAGAAAGAATTGTATCAGTAATAAATAGACTGCAGATTTTTATGTGTTTATGGGAAATTTGAGCATAAAATGTGTGTTATTTGAAAAAATATTTTACTTTTTGTAATATCTAATTAAATGAAATAATCTACTGAAATTCTACTTTTTTTTAACTATATTTTCAAAAATCTGAATTTACATAAAAATCTGCAGTTTAGCGATAAAGGTTTAATTTTAATTTATAACATTAAGAATTATTAAATTGCAAAGGATGTATGATACATTAACTTCTCTTACTTCACACAGTATTGAAATAATAAATAGTTTTACATGTATCATTGGTAAAAGAAAAATCATAAGTCAAGAGGTTAATGGAACCTGAGGAGCTTTAATCGTGGACTGGATGAAAGTACACCTCGATACGAAATTATAAATTAAAATTCGAAAATATGTTATTCTTGTCTCTTATTAAATTAGTTTTAATTTTAAAACAGTAATCTATATCGTGTTATTAAAAAAACATAGTAGAGATAATTCATATGTTAATATTCATTGATATTCGTTTTCTCTATTTTCAATTCTCAAATTCTTTTGGAACCTTGTTCCACAGTTGTAGAAATAATTTTTCAATAATCAAGGAATCTGTTGTACTCGTTTTCCAATTTTTGTAAACTTGGCGAAATTGTATTTGAGAATTATCAAATACTCGAGGACTCGTTAACATTGAAAATAATTTCTTATACTATTCTAAGAATTTTCGATTCTTCAAGCAGCAGGGAATCTGTTGTGCTCGTTTTACAATTTTTGTAAAAATTGTATTTGAGAATTATAAAATACTGGAGGACTTCTTAACATAGAAGATATTTATATAATTTCTCTTTAATATTTAATTAATTTCTCATACTATTCTAACACTTTCATAAGTTTTCTCAATTTTTTTTTTAATTAGACTACAACACTATGTAACATATTTTTGTTTCTTTTTTTCAGGAGAAGAAATAATTAACCTTGATGCCTTGAAGACAAGTCGAGTTGTCTCCCAGTGAGCCGAAAACACCGCTTCTTTGCCCGCGTGCAACGTTTCGCATGCAAGCGAGTGAATCCCTCTTTCTGCGCATAGCGGGTCGCAGAGAATTCCTATTGCAGTCCCTTTTTTGTGCGTGCTGCACTGAAATGAAAATTATGATCAGGTACCGTAAGAGTAACGTTCACATCGTAAAAGTTCCTATAAGGGACGCGATCGAATTATCACAAATTTCTCTTCGCCCTCCCCTCTCTCTTTCACAAAATTCTGACAGTTTTTATAACGTGTTCTTATTGTTCAGCTTCTTAATACTACACGACGTTTTCTCTTTCTTATTTTTTATTTTTCTTTGATTTACAGTATTTTTACGAGCATCCTTTCGGCAAGGGAGTTACGTAAAACGTCAAACCGAGACGGGGAACTTTTAAAGCAATTTTACGACACAAGGGGAAACGTCTAGCAAACGAGACCTCCTCGCCACTTTCCAAGTAACGTCCTTTAAAATATTATTTATTACGCATTTATTATTTGCATCATTCTTGTTGGTAGTTCGTCATTACGTTGAACAATATACCTATACCTGTAGTTTTAATGTACGTACAGTTATTCCGGAATATGTCGGACATTAACGAGGCAAGCATTAAACACGGCACAGCCAAAAAAATTATATACATATATATATATACATATATATATATATATATATATATATACATATATATATATATATATATATAATGTATATATGTATTTAAAAATATAAATTATATAATAATACAATAGTTTTTATAAATAATTTTTGCAATTTAATTAATTAATAATTAGTTTATATAATATTTATTAATTATATATTTATTAATACAATTATATAATATAAAACATTTTTATAAATATTTAAAATATTGCGAATATTATATTACAAATATTCAATATTATAGGAATATCATATAATACTATATGTATATTATTCGTATTTAATATTATAGAAATATTATATAATATTATATATTATTCATATTACATAAATATGAATACGAATGTGAGTTTTTTCTATAAGTGTTAGAATATTTTTGTATCATAGTAATTCAACTATGATCTTATTTGATTTGTATTACAATGTTCTGTATGAGTAAACTATATATAATTTTTCAAGTATAATAAACAATGTTTCATAATGAAAAAGCATCAACTGGAACCTTCTGCGATTAATCCAAAATATATCAATAGGAAGACAAACTTATATTTTGTTTTTTATGCCAGAGGTATGGATGTATGTACAAATGTTTTATTGTTTGAGTTGAGATGTGTATCGAAGGAATTTCTTCAAAATTTATTTCACAGTTACACTTAAATATGATATAAAAACTGCTATCTGGAAATAAATTTCAGAAATATTATTATTTCATTATAAATAGTAATAGAATTGTTTCATTATTTTTCATATTTAGTTGTGAATCCCCACAATTGGCCGGAACATCCCGAAAAGGGCCTGAATAATTAAAAATTTTTACAATAATAATTTTAAATTCTTAATCTACGTGAAAATATTAATCTATTACTTATGCAATTTATTTCAATAATTGGAATTGTGCAAAATTAGTCATTAAAAGTATATTTTCACGCTATCCTCATATTAATCCTTAATACAACTAAATTTTAAAATGAAATTTCTAATTGATTAATTTCAAGTTGATATGAAGGTTGATATAGACTAAATATTTTTGAGAGGAACTGTAATGTGCAATAATTGGGAAAAATATATAGAAGTCGTTTTTCTTTTTATGTTGTACATGTTTCTTTGTTTAAAAGTTCGCAGTTTAATTTATTTAAAAATATTACTCTACTGCTTATGCAATTTATTTCAATAATTGGAATTGTACAAAATTAGTCATCGAAAGTATATTTTCACACTGCGCTCGTATAATCATTTGTATAATTAAATTTTATAGTGAAATTTCTAATTGATTACTTTCAAGATTTCAGTTGGACATTTCATCTTATTAATTGAAATTTTCATACTTAACCGTTGAAGCTATTATCACTTTGTTAAGTTGCATCAGTTATCTAAAATTATTCTGAACAAAGTCGATATCTCGCGCAATTCGAACTGACATTTTTTACGATTTTATTCTAGAATAAAATTTTCCATACGCGCGAAACAAATTGCTAAAAAAGAAAAGCTATTGCTGCGGAAAAGTTGTTTGTCTAAAAGAATACATAAAATCGTTAGATAAAATTCGTATTCTTCTATTTGTGCGGTTTCCTCAATGAAATCGAACAACTTTCATTCAGGATACGTTCCGATGTGACAGATATTTGAATTGGTCAGTTGGTGATCCGTGGCTACGTGTAAAAGTCCCGGTTTAAGAGATAGGTCTATCCGCGAAAAGTGTCTGAGTTAGGTTTAAGCACCGTATAAGTTTGTCTTTTTACGTTCGTTTGTCGCGAACGCCGAGGAAATGGATTCTCGTGCGTTTATAATCTACACCTACGAGACGCGTTACGTTCTTCGTTATGCATTTCGTTCTAGAATTCGTTCTAGAATGAAGTAAGGTTATTGTTAGTGTCCAAGGGGCTTCCATAAACCGAATAAAGGGATATCGGGAGACTTTGGCCGGGTAATAGGTTAGTTTTCTCTTTCAGCCACACACACGCGTGATATACTGGGTGAGACATTTGTGGTTAGGTGTTTCAAAGAATTTCCTTCTTTCTTTTTGTTTTCAATTTGGAATTGCTGAAACGATATATTCAAGCAGACGTTTTCCGTATAATGGTGTTTAATTGAACATCTTTTTTTTTTATTTAATTTTGTATTCTGATAATTTGTAAGTAAAGTTTCACCTGCGTCATGAAATAATGCCATTAGGAAGAAAAAAAAGAAAAGAAAATGAAATAAGTATACGCCTTTGTAAAATCCAATAAAACGAATAAAATATAATCAATAATAGAAATATTCTTTATTTATTATTATAAAATATTACTAAAATATTTTAAAAAATTGATGGAATTTTAACGAAGAAATGATAGTGTATATAGCAAGGATGGATTCACTAAAAGTTGTCCACTTGTCCTTTTTTTTTTGTTTTTGTAAAACTTAAACTTAAAAGATATGTAAATTAAAAATTTTGTTGGATCTCTTCTACTATTTTATTATAGCCATTAATCTATTATACTTTGATTTTACGGGGCTTCCCGTTAACAATACATTTTTTAAGCATTGTTTATTTTTATCTGTATTGTCTGACTTTTATTTATCATTTTTCTAATTTCTCTTTGAAATTTCCGCTGATCATAGTAAAATATTACAAATTTTCGTTCTTGTTTTGTTATTTGCCTTTTCTTAGCTTCCATTTTACTAAAAACACTTCAAACATGCTTCGCAACTTAACCTATGACACTTAATAAGGAAAATAATAATGAAAATCAATTAAAAATACACTTTTTTAATTCAAGGAATTCCCGAATATTATAGATGGACGATTTTTTGTGTAATCTACTTTTCTTAGATCTGTCACCAGAAAGATTAATTTTTGTTCATTTTTATAAGAAATTATACTTATTTCTTTATATAAAATCAAGTAACAATATCCGTAAAATGTTTTTGCATAGGTTATAAATGTTGGATGTTTATGTTACTTTTTATAAACAAAGTTACAAGAAAAAAAATGGTCGTGAACGATTTTCAGTGTGTCACTATATATACATAAACGATAGACCTAACCTAATCTAACCTGTGTGAAAAATCCGATAAAATTTCGAACTGGTAAACGTAACGAATAACTTACACAGTATGACATATTTAATTAACAGTTGACTTGATGAAATCTATATTACAACTGAAGAACGTAATAATTATACCATGAATTTTTATGAAAATTCATATTTTTTAAAATACAGTAATAAAAAAAGTAGAACTTCGATAAAAAATGATCTCACCTACCAGGTATTATGAAAAGCACTACAATTTGGATGTTTTGTATATCTTTTTACATTGCGTGCATTCTGTGCACTTTAAATTTAAATTTCCTATAAATGCATACAAATTTACCGTCTCGTAATGATTTATTTTGTAAAAAATTATTGGATAAAATTTTTATTTACAGAAAATTTACTTTTACGGCGTTAGAACACGAAAATAATATTTTCACATTACGACGTCACGTGTATGATATTTTTTTTTAATTTTTAATGTTTTCCACGTTTATAAGTACACCCTGTAGACGCGCGTGCAACGCAAGGAGGCGCGATAAATTGTCCATTCACAAACGAACTTTCAAGGCATTTGCAATACGGCCCGACATAAACGAAGGTTACTACGGGAACCCGTTTATGAACGACAGCGTGATTGATTGTAATATCACCGAATATCTGTTTTACCATGTTATGATCAATTATCCGTGTGACTGGGTATATTACCTTCGTTCATTAGAAATGCAATTACATTGATTTAATCGAAGATACAACTATGTTTACCTGATTCACCATTCAAAACCTTTGACAGAATTTTCATTTAGCTACTCGTAAAATTTCATTCAGTTATGATACTTTATGCTAGCTTCATGTTTTGAGAATATGTGCAATATTGCAGAATCCCAAAAATTTCCTAATTATCAAAATTAATACCGGTCAATTTACATGGAGTTAAATATCGTTTGTTATTATTATTATTTTAACCTATAAAGATTAAAAACATAACGATTAAAAACAAATAACGTAAAAGCATGTATCAGATAATTTTTAACGTTTTTGCATATTTCAGAGGATGCAGTTGTGGCATATTCCTAAACGTTTATTCTTTATTTACGCCATTTAAATGTTGTTCTGAATGAAGTTTAAATGATTTTCTTCGTGGGAAAAAATTCAACCATAACGAAACAACAAAAATTATAAGCAATACATTTCTTAATTCAAAATTCACCAAATTTTTTGCAAGAAATTATTGAGAAAGGGAGAAGTTACATTGATGATTAAATTTATTTCTTTGTACCTCTTTTGTCGCATGACCTGATACAAAGAAACATTGAAACATATGAATAATCATAGAATCTGTTCTGTTAATCTGCACTGTTTTCTACTATCATTATTATGATCTTGTGTCAAAAAAAAAAAAACCATATAAATATCATTAAAAAATTCCAAAACAGGGATTTGAGATCCATAGCTGTTGTTCTATAGTGAATTAGAAGATATAAAGCCTTGATAAAGACTGGAGAATAAAAATGATCAATGTACAAATAGAAAAATTCACAACAGTACATAAAAATAGGATGAAAATCACTTCGACGAACTGGCTAAAAAGCGAGGTCATGCATCAGAAATCAGAAGCCTATTATAAAAAGAAACAAGCCAACTGATTTACAGAAGTAATATATAAACAATTTTGTAAATTAGTGGAAGCGCTGCTGAGCGTCACTCACGCACACCGTATATCCACATTCATCATGGTTCTACAGTGCCAGTTGTAAATGTAACGCAATAGAAAAAAAAAGAAGAAAAAAATTATTATCATCTTGTACAACTTCTTAAAAAGAACGAAATCTGTATGTATCCTTGTGCCGCGATACATCTTCTGTAACGATCTCTTCGCCACAGTACATGCGTACTACTTTTCACATCCTACTCCAAGTTCACAGAGAAAGAAGCGCTAATCCTTATCGTCGTCCCACATTCATGAGTACGACACACTCAAGTAACGTGCGACTAGACCAAGACTCTCGTTCATCGGGTGTTAAAATGAATTTATTACGAAACCACCAATGAAACATTGGACGAGCAACAAGGACCTTTTGCGTTGTACGTATTTTTGAAAAGTAGGTTAAAAAGGATGAAAAAAAGGAAAAAGTTGTTTCAATTAAAATAAGAAGAATTACGTAGGTGGATAACCGAACTGTGTCGTTGAATTCTTTTTCTTTTTTGAAAATGTTCGTTCTGTAAATATTCGAGCATCGACTAGAATGAGAGCAATAAATGTGAATTATTCTGTTGCTGCGTGGGCGGTGCTTACATTACGTACAGGCACGCGTGTACTCGCACACGTAGTCCAATCTCGCATGCGTATAATGTTCGTCTGGATTCGTACATATTGTAGAGACTATGCACGCGATATTTTTAGTCGACGTGACCGCCATGATGAGAGAGGGTTCCTCAAGTAGAGGCGGCCCCCATAACATGCGTGTCACGTGTTTTTATGCACCGTAACGTCCGTGTATCTGATCGGATTTGCTTTTCGGAAGCCATCGCTTTATTCGGGCGACCGTTTATTATCTATCGAACAGTGATTGAAGTTGCGTGGTTTTTCACGCGATTTCATATCTACATAGCACATAATTGGCGAAAACATTAAGATTAGTTTCGTTCTCAGGCAGTCACAATTGGAGGCAATTACGAATGGTTGCTGGGGAGATTTGTGAAATTCTCGGGTTAGGGTGCCTCTTGAATACTACTGGAGGAAATCACGAACGATTCATTGTGCATTTCGTGGAATTCTTTTCAGGTGGAAGGTATCTTGAATCTTTTCCATTTGTGAGACTTATCGGGAAGAATGAATTGTGATTCTTTTCAAGCGAAAAGACTTCACGATGAAATTAAAACTTTCAACTTTTTTTATACTCTGTGCATATTTGTATACTTTATTTAATATTTTAAACGGTTAGAATGTTAATAAAGTCATATTATCGTAACTGGGCAATGTTTTCGTAAATGTTAAGGTTAGAAATATGAATTTCGTCTGGATAATATAAACGATCGCATTAGAATATCGAGATTAAAGAGTAAATTTAGTATAGCTAAGTCCATGTTGACTATTTCGAATGAGCTTAAACGATTCGCGTGGGTTCATGATACATTTGTTTAAAAATATATCAATGTTGCAAAACAAACTACGGTTATTGAACTGTTAATATCGCGAACGCTTGAATTATTCAATAATGCACGATTAGCGTTTATGATTTTATTTTTAGTACATGTTCAATGTTGCAAGCGGAATAAACATTAAGCGAGTGATAATTTAGTACAGGAAGCATTCAGAGTCATTTTTTCGTGACCTCGCGTGCGTTGGATAATGCATTACGTAAACGATTTCGTTCTTAATATTCCAACACGATAGTATGGCTTGAATGTAATGAGTAGTGACACTAAGCTGGTATTCGATGCCTCGTCACATTGATGCAACAAATTGAATTTATAACCACGTTCGATGAATACTTTCTACAGTCTAGGAATGTTGATGAACTTGCAATCGGCACATTATTCGGGCATAAATTACTCTGACCAATCTTAACAGGTGTACGATATATTTTAGGCAGTCAAATTACATATAATGTGTAAATAATAAGTTAGATTTCCTAATGTTTCTTGAAAGGTATTAATATTGATCGTAAGAAGAGAATAAATGAACATATTATATTCTAAGCGAATTTTAATATCTTTGGAACGTAGAGAAAATTAAATTCCTATGCAACTATATGAGGGAAAAGTTAAACCACTTAAAATGAGTATGCACATACAAATCTCTTTAAGTTCTACTCAGCTATGAGATTTTCTAAGGGATCAACTGCACAAAGAACGGATTAAAACTGCTCTTAAATTGTATAGTAAATTGTGAGAGAGTTGAAATATTTTTCAACGTTGAATGAAATAACGATCTTCTACAATTGCAAATTGTAACCTTCGTTACGATATTTGTCTTTCGTCAAAAAACAGAGGAAAATGTTATTTTAGTGTACAATCTGATGGATTTAAACGAAGAGAAAGAAGGTTCTGCAGGTTATCTCCACATCAATTGTCATCAATTCGACAGCCCGGAAGAATTTCCTTTTGCAACAGTCTTATTTACGGAAAATACTGTGTTCCTAGAAAACCAGGCACAGTCACGCTAAGGTAAATAGATGAAACGACGAATCTGCAGAGGACATTACTCCCTCTTCCGAAGCAACTGGCGGAAAAGACCGAAAATCTACGTCGTGTTTCAGCTTGGTGAACATACACACAACATAGACACTTTACAGCGGACGTATAGAAGACGGATAAGAACAACAACGTAAATACAGATACAAGTACGCACTACAGTGTTCCCTTTCGAGTTTCGTAGGTATGTACACGCGTGAATTTGGCACAGTATCGTGGCTCAGTTCGTTTCGTACACGCTGTAAAGGCGCGTGCGTGCCCGTCTCGATGTTCCCTTTCTCTACCCTCGCTTGATTTTCACCCCTTCACGAGTATGCGTCCTGTGTGATCCTAGCGCGGTCTGTGTGTACACGCTTGTTACATGCTGTCTCTCGTTGTGTGTCGTGTGACAGTGTCAAGATTCAGTGGTGCCTGCGTTAACGTTCAAAAGGACTCACCACGTTGGATACGTGCCGCCAGGCCTCAAGGTTAGTGCACATAATACCCCAGTGAAGTAGTAGATAGATGACGAGAATAGTCGAGAAGAAGAACAGTGTAATCACTCTGTAGTGGTACATGACACCGGGTAGCCGTCGGATGTTCATGATTCCGTGCACTTCTTCTTCCACGAATGAATCGATGAAATATTTATTACCAGAGAGAGAAGTTCCCTCTTATTATTCTTTCCCTTTTTTTTGTCGCTTCCTTAATAGATTCCGGCGTTGCGTGATGATTGTTCACTTCTTTAATGTCCGTTCCTTACCAACCGTATCGTCGCCGACGTCCGCGACGGCGCATCGTGAGGGCGCCTCGTGTTTAATCCCTTCGCGATCTGTTCATTCGCTTGATTTCTCGTGTTTTTTTTTCTCGACGACACGATCGTCGACCGACCGGTGCCGTACGCTTGTGGCAATGCGGCATAATCTGCGGCACATGCGAGCGTCGCGACGCCGCGCCTCTCGCGGCGAATCTCTCCGATAACGTCCGTTGCGCAGGTCTGCATGCATTTAGACTCGTCCATGGAGAAATTCGAATTTCGTCCGATCGCTATTCGCACGGCACTTTTCCGCGAACGATCGTTTCGTACAGCTGGTGATTTAATATACGAAAAAGAAATAGAGAGAGAGAGAGACAGAGAAAGGGGGGGGGGAGGGATAAGTGACAATAGAGGTTAGATTCGAACGAAGAGGTTATTTCTTGAACGGGACGTTATCTAAATGACTTAAGTTCGTTAGTTTTAATTTGAGGTTAATATAGGTTTGTACCGTTGTAGAAGTAGGTTGTTTCTTTTTTTTTTGTATCGTTTGTTTGCTTGCATAGGTTTTCTGGAAGGATTCATTCAAATGTTGCTTCAGGTTATTTGATGAGTCACGAAAATATTTGAACAGTAGAGTATGTTTGACTTCGATGTTTTGTATGTATCATTGTTAATTATGAAGGAATTAAACTCAACATTTTCTCGATATGTTATTTATTATTTAAATAATTATACAATATTAAATGTTAAATTAGATCATAACCAATTATCAGGTTACAGAATTATTTGGATGTTGTTATCATATTATTATGTTGTTATCAGGTTACAGAATTATTCCGTTTTTCAGTTTATATACAAATATTTAGTTGAAACATTTTCAAGAAACTCTTGTCTTGATTGTTTTCAAATACACTACGTCAAATTTAGTCTTGAGCAGTTAGTCGTTATACCGTTTTCTTTTTTCTTAACATATCGCAAAAGTGATAACGTTTCATTTCATGTATATCAGTTAGTGATTTTTCTTCATGAAAAGGGAAAGCCGTAATTATCAAATAGCTGATATGCTTAATTTAAAAAAAAAGAGTACAATAATTGGTATCGTTAAGAGACTTAAAACTGAGAAAATGATTGAGACATTATCACAAAGCGGGTCGATCAAGCATGTTTAATGACAGAAAGAAAACGAAAAATAGAAGAAAATAGAAAAAATGTAAGCTTACAAACAATTCGCTGTGTTCATAATCAAAGTGATTGTAATAATATACTATGCATTAAGAAATAGTGTATAAGCGAAGCAAATAGGAAAAACGGGTTTAATGTTAGAAAAAGACACCTCTGTAGAAGAGTCACGCGCGGAGAGATATCATTTTCGTAATTGAATGTGAATTTAATATTTTTAGCACAGACAGAGGAAGTATGACGTGGTGTAAGACAAAACCTGAATTAAATCCAAAAATCTTGCAAACCACTTTTAAACATGGTGGGAGAAATGTCGTGACTTGAGATTGTATATTAAGCAGCATAGTCGGGAAAGATTTATTTTTATTAATGACATGGCGACCAAGAGAAAATATTTAAACATTCTAAAAGAATGCTACTTATATTTTTCATATGTTAATAATGCATTTTAATATATTTCTTATGTTAACAATTATCTAAAAACCGATTAAATGGATAAGCTATACATACTTCGAAGCCACGATAAATAATTTATCGTAAAAGATTAATTTTTCCTCCATTCCTTTTATAATTAACAAAGTTATACAGCGTCAAATATATTTCTGTGACTCACCCTAACTACAAGTTTATCTCTGCCAATGTTTTTGTTATTCAATGAAGTGGACAATATCTGACGGTGTAAGTTGCGTGTAGGTTAGGTACTTAATAATAATGTTTACGTTTGATTTCTTCTCTTGAATTATCTAGAAACGTGGGAATAGAACTGTTCGGAACGTAGTGTACGTCAAAATTTAATGTGCATTAAATTTTTAGCGTATATTTGTTAACTTGTTTGAACCTAATAGCAAATTAATTCTTTTTTTTCATTTTAAATTTAAAAATCAGTCTTACTGTACAATCGACAGTACAAATTTTTGTAAATTGAAAGATTCTATTATTTCCATTCATTTGTATATTAATTCGTTAGAGTTATCATTCAGTAACATTGTCACTGAAATGATCAGCTTTTTTAATAGTATACGCTTTCACTATACTTCCGCGATCTGCAGTTGCGTAACAGTGTGTCTGCGTTGATCGAATCGAATTACCCTAAAGGTGTGTTCGCATTGTTTTCTTCAGATTACTTCTAAAGAAGATTAGTCCAATGGAGGTTTCACATTCACACACGACGTCCTATTCGCAACTGTTCTACATCAATGTTGTGGCTGTAGACATTTTCTGCTGGCTCATCATTGTTGGTTGTGTGTATATGCACCCACTAACTTTGCGATGGTGTGGATTTATTTCAAACCTACCCAGAAGAGCTTTTAATTCGAGGTCCAGCTGGTGCTGCCTCCTTTGTTGAGTTGTGAGATAGATGTAACAGAGGTTGATATCTTGCGATCAATGATGCAAACGGTTCGAAATTCTTCGATTCTGGAAAGATATTTAAAGATTTTAATTTTCTACTATAAATATAGTCGTATCATCTATACAAAATTTCCAAGTTAACTAAATTATAATTTGTAAATAAGTAGATTTGTGATATTGTATTTGGAAGTAAACAATTATGAATTAAATCTAAAAATGAATCGTTTATATGATTTATTGAAAAAAGTTGATGATAATACTTTAGTAATTACATTTACCATTTAATTAAAATTGATTGAGGATAAAAATATGAAATAAGACAAATTATGTGAACTGATGTAATAATTGATTCTTTTTTTATTAATATTTTAATTTCTTTAGTTATTGCATGCATGATTTTAGTCGTTTTGTAAATACACAAGTAGAAAAAAGTTATGTTAAAAGTCCAGTTAGATAGAATATAAACAAATTTGATATGAATTTATGGAAATGGTTTTTATTCAAAATAGAGTAATATCATCAAAAGTTGTAATAATATTGCGAAGATAAAGATATCCTGATGGAAGAATTTATAACCTTTCATTTTATACGCACGATTTAACCTATAAAGCACTACGTGACTTGAAATTATTATACTTAAACCAATCGAAGTTTGAAAAGCTATCTTATCACTTGAAACGCTCAAATATTTATGTATAATCGGATTCGAGTTACAAAACATTTCAAGACCCCTTGCCATTATTGATTTCACCAATTATACCTCCCATTCATAAGTACCACGGCACTGACTGAATGTGAAGCAAACCTCATTGCAAAATTATTCATTCTGGAATCTCATTATCTAACAAATGCATACATTTTTACTGGTACATGATATTAAAATTAGCGATGAAATATAATTCAATCCTTTAACTACAGAGTAGAAGACCGAATTTTTGTTTCACCATCACAATTATGTACATACATATGTGGAGAATTTTGGAAATTCGTTTGAGTTGCTTCAATTGACAGTATGTGATCAGTTATTTCTATAAAATAAAGAAATCCTAATTTTTTATACAATACTATAAATATACTTTTTGAACGATTAGAAATTTTTATAGTCCGATTTTACATAAGCAAATATCATTAAACTGCGGATTTTTATGCATTTATAGAAAAGTGCAAAATTACACAGAGTGCACGTAATATGAAAAAAAAAAAAATACAAAATATCCAAATCATAGTGGTTTTTATATCTTGTAGTTAAATTAATTTTCTACCGATGTGTGTGTATGTTTTTATATTATACTGTACTATATTCTCAAGGGTATGAATTTGCAGACTAGTTATTACTTTTCAGTTTTCGGAGTGTAATCCGTGTTTTTATAGAAAAAGGATTCTAACGTTTTCATTATAGTTCGAATGACATTCTGATAGCGTACTATCGTCGGAATACTTGCTTTCGGAAGTCTTAACAGTAACAATCATATAAATATACTGTTTTTATAAAACATGGTAAAAAATCTCACTTTTACAACACAGTGATTTAATCTTTTATCTGTTTTTTGAATTACTTCGTCATTGGTTCAATAACACTTGAAGCGCAGTAGTTTATAATCTCAACGGATTACATATTTGCACAAACGAAAATAATGTAACTGCTTATAATTTTTAACAATTTTTTATTATCAACTGGTAGAGATTCAATTTTTCTTTAAGAAAGATAAACTCAGTTTAGCATTAACATAGGTTAATAAATAAAATTGCAAGAGACTAAATTGTCCGTGGTAATTCACCCTGGGTTAATTCATATAATAATTTCCGTTCTTAATACTTATAAAACAGTAGTGTAAATCCGACTAGTTCACCATTCATCCATCTTCCTCGTAGATACTCTGCAACGAATAAATGCAGCAGCAAACGTTGTTCCGGTAGCCGTTTTTAGACCGGGTTCACAAGCCGTTTTCAGTTTCACCTCACTTTTGGTTTAAAGCGCGGTGTTCGCGGTGCGCGATACGGCCGCATCTCGCAGGAGCGATTCGTGGGCAGTTTCCAAATTACGCGCGGTCGCGCGTATCGCAAAAGAGGGACGCACCTGCATGCCGCTCGGCGCGCAGCTGCGACCTTCGACGCCCTTGTGCCGGCGGTCGTGCAGTGCGACGCCCGTCCTCGTCATTTTTACGCCGGACGCACGCACGGCTACGCGCGGTTCGCTCCCGGACTGTTCGTTCGCATCCCCGATTAAGACGCAGATCGCGCGCGTGTTCGACGGCTCGCTCTCTCTTTCTCTCTCTCTTTCTCTCCCTTCGTGGGTGCTTTCTCTCTTTCGCGCGTTGTAGAAAAAAGTGTATTTCCGTATCGGTGCCACTACACTTCCGCTGGAGAACAACGAGTGTACTACGCCGTTCCTTGGCCCTCTGGAAGGGGCAGCAACGAAAGCATCGCTTGGCGAAAAGTCGGTGAGTGACGCGCGAACCAGCACGTGGTTCACTTTCGTGTTTCTTAACTGTTTACCCTTGTATCACGGCGGCACGATGTACCTGCGCAATGGGTTCGGAAGGGTTCCACAGGGCGCTCTACAATGTAGCTGTCAGTTTTTTTTTTCTTTCCACAGAGATTTTTTTTTTTCTTTGCCTTTTTCCTGTTGATTTTCTTCGCCGGAGGATCTTGTTGAGGTGGTGAAGTAGTGACAGTGATTGAAGGGTTGTTTCAACGTTTCAGAATATGAAATGTGTGTCAGTGATTATGAAAGTGTTTCCTGGAGACGTATTTCAGTTTTTTGTGGTGTAATTAACAGATGTTTCTTTCAATTTTCTGTTACTTTTTAGAATGGTTTTTTATTATTGTTTTTAGATCGACGTGGAATAAATGATAAATTAAAGATTTTTGGAATACTAATTTAGATTACTTTCATAATCACCGGTGGATTAATGTGCAGTCGTTTGTACTTTTTCATAGATGATTTCAGTGTTTCCGTTTTGATCAGTGTTAGGATATGTTCAAGTCTTACAAGTGTATATATGATCATGATGAAAGTGTTTCGTTTATCCCCTTTAATAAAGAAACTGGTGCAACATGTTAAAAAGTGATTATAGTGAAGAACATTATGTGTTTTGTTGATAATTGAAATTGGTGATTTTCAGGATACATACAGTTGTTACAATTTTGTCTGGTTATTTAAGGGTGAAACTTTACTTTTAATAACGAATTATTGATAAGTGTAATACGATAATCATATTGTGCGTAATTACTACGTAATGTTTATTGGACAATTACAGTTTCTGGATTTTTTTGTTATCTGCCCGCTGCTGCTTTGGTATTTTGAATCTAACCTAACCTAACCTAATATATTGAATAATAGAAAAATAGAGTCCTAAAGTAATTGCTAAAATTAATTCCTTTTCAAAATTATTATTAATAAACAATAGTGTCTTTATGATGGAAGTACGAAGTTATTTCTGATGAAATTAAGATAATTGAATTTAGCAAAGGGACATCACAAAGATTAAATTATCCAATTTTTTTGCCAGGTTATATTATTCCAATTTCAATATTTGGCGGGACAGTTAACAGGAAAGAACTCAATGTTTTTAATTGACAATTAACTCTGTTTTTAATTGACCATTTTATAAATGACGTATTTACGTATAAAATTTTTCTTTTTATCTGTAAATTTTTAAGATTTTTTTGCTTATTTCAAATCACGCTACCCCCAAAAATATTCATCGAAAAACTCAAGCGTTTACGTCTGCCTCTTTCGTCCTACATGTGATTCGAAAATATGTCACGTTGTGTTTTTATGTAGGAGTAGAACTATAAATAGTGGTATAAGAAACATGCACGTGATCATATATACGTGTACTTTCGCATGCACAGTATTATTTTGATATTACGCAATAATTATTCTCGTGTATGTCATCGGTGATTGTTGCTGAATTTTAAATGTTGTCGAAATCTCGATGCATCGGACAAAGAAATTCAACGAATCAGTGTCTCTTGAGGAAGTGAATCGGTGTTTTTTTCAGAATGTATGAATCACACGCTATTCACGTTTACAGTAAAATATCTGTCTCGGCGGGTCAGATTCTATAAGCTAATTGCAGTTTTATTTTTCTCAGTTGTCAATTTTTGTATCCAAAGTTAAAATAAATAGCATATTTCCTGCCGACAGCCGTGTGGTAAGAACGAATGAGCTTGCAATTGGTGCCTCGGATCCGACAACTTTTGATAGCTTGTCTAATCGCTCGGACAATTTGGCGTTGAGAACTTGTCATTCTTTCCATTGCAAAAATTGCACACGATTTCCACTCTTGATTCTCAGTGAAAATTTTCTCCAACATTAAAGTGAAAATTCTCAATTTATGACTAAACGGTGTTCGTTTGTAAATTTTCGAAACGTTGAATAAATTCTAGTAAAATTGATATGTAATAATGGTGTTCTTTGATTTGCAATAGACTCCCATATAACCTGATTAACGTTACGCGTTATATACATTATATACATACTGTACAAAAATTTTTCTCGTATAATGCGAATAACGTAAACTAAAATGTTTGGAATGGTTATTGCCATGTCAACTTCTATTTTCTATGTTTTATGAAATAGGACAGTTTTTTAAATATAAACAAATTTTGAAAAAAAAAAAAAAAAGAAAAACATTAATTAATGTAGTAAAATCTTTAAGTTAACGTTAAGTTAAGTTAAGTTAAAGTTAACAAAAGAAATAATTAGGCAAATTTATTATGCATATATAATTAATCAAAAAAATATATGTAATGCTCAACTGAAGGAAATTCAATTTTTATACGCGGAGAATTCCTGCATTTTATTATTTAGCACGTTGTACGAGAAATCGCTTAATGTGGAATTAGTAGTCGCCAAATCTGCTGTGTTATAGACATTTGCGTTATACGAGAGTCTACTGTAATACATGATTCTGTAGATATGTATTTCGTACGTATCGTTGCCAAATTCTTTTTAAGCTGATGTCGCAACGAAATCTTTAATTTATTTTTCATAATTTTTAGAATGAAGTTGTAAAGGTGTTACCTGGCGGTTGAAATAATTATTGTCACGCTGAAGCGCTGTTATAATGAAAATAATTATTAATTTTAAAGAAGCGCTGAAAATATCTTTATTGTTATATTATACATCCATGTACAAGTATATATTTAATTTCAAAGGTGCAAAATAATTGAGAATCGGTTTAAGAACAGATACATACACATATGCGCACGTGTTTCTGATCCACTTTCGAATGCAATCGAAAGATATCTAATAGATTGCTGCAGATTCGTATCGCCTTACGGACTCTTACAAGTGTGAACACATGTATTGCGTTTCGATACAGGAGCTTTCTCAAATATCGAACAAATTAATGCAATTGATAGTAGGAATCGTCATTCTTGTTCATCTACCGTTTACAATTTATTAATACCGTTCGTTTAGAATTTATTCGACATGTATTATCATAATGTTAACTTGCAAGCACAATAAATTGAAGTGTTTTAGAATATTGTACATTCTGGACTGTTTTCTTAATTCATAAATGTTTACAGATATTCCATTTTTACCGAATCTTTTTAACGCATTCATTACTTTTCTTCTTTTTTTTTAATAATAATCTGTGCAAATTTCAGTTTACACAAAGATTGTGCTTGTTTTCAGTTTGGATGGTTTTTGAAAGTAAATGTTTATTAGTATTTCAATTTTATTTTTTACACATGCAGTGTAGATTTTTAATTTATAATGTTTGATGTACAATCATGAAGTTCATTTAACTATTACTTCGTACAATTATTACAAACGTCAATATAGCAGTTATCTTTTGCAAAATTATCGAAAATAGTTCGGCATCGATAATCGTACACTTACGATTTTTCACGAACTATTTCACTTTTATTATTTTCATTCAGCAATACTATTTCTCTTTCTAATTTACCTAATTACACGTACCTACAACGTCATATTTTCTAAATATCCTTTAGAAAATTACTCCATTTTTAATAAGTAAAAAAAAAAATGAAAACACACACTACTTCTTCAAATTTATGTACGTTTATTACATTTATCTTATTTTAATGTATATTTAACTGTTATTTCTATACGACTGTGAGAAATGTCGATATTGCTATTATCGAATATCATTTGCAAAATCATCGAAAATAATTGAACATTGATAATAATTTTTCATTAATTATTTCACACTTTTTATTTTCGTTCTTCAGTATTTTCTTCCCACTCTTTACTTAATTACGTAATTTCAACCCCATATTTTTTTAATATTGTTTGAAAAATCATTCTTTTTCTAGTATGTAAAAGGAAGAAGAAAATACGTGATATTTCTTCAAATTTATGTACACTATTTATTACATTTGTTTTATTTTAATATGTATTTAACTGTTACTTCATGCGATTATGAGAAACGTCGGTATTGTAATTATCGAATATCATTTGCAAAGTTATCGAAAATAATTGAACATTGATAATCATTTCTCATTAATTATTTCATATTTTTTATTTTCATTCTGCAATATTCTCTTTCTTATCTTTACCTAATTAATTATGTAGTTTCAACGTTATATTTTCTGACTATCGTTTAAAAAACCATGCCTTTTCTAATAAGTAAAAAAAAAGGATAAAAGAAAATACGTAATGCTTTTAAAATTTGTATAAATAAAAGCTTTCTCAAATAATGTTTAACCAGATCGTTTACCGTATATGCAAGAAAGAATAATTTTTTTGAACAAAAGGAAAGGGATTCCAACGATCGATTTGTTTGCGAACCAAGCGGAAACGCGGAGGAATCAATCAATGCATTCGCACAATCCGAGTATCCTCCTACCCTCGTGTTTGCTCTAATGACACGAGCTATTAATGCGTGTAATATACGTTCCGTTGTTCTTTCGTTGCATTTGTACCACGTACTGACCGCGTGTCGTTCCATACATGTGCTCTTCGATCGTTTAAATAACAGAAGATAGCATTGTTACCACTATTCTTGGCTGTTCTGATTAGCCATCGGGATTTTCCTAACTTACAAGATTGTTGCTTCCCGTTGCAGATGTTCACATACATGTGTGCTGTTTGGTAGATCGATTATTGATAGAAATAATTAGCCGTCATTTTTGGTATTTTTGTTTATCCATCATCGTGAAACGTTGTTCTGGTTCATTGTCAGTTATCGTGTTTTACACGAGTTTGAAAGATTATTATAGCGATTCGAACAGACGTTATTGTATGATCCTTTGTGAGAGAGAAGACGTATTTAATCGTAATTATAGAAATCGTTGCGAATGAAATTACAAGTTACATGGTTCGTAATGAGAGTAACTTTTTGTTCTTCTTTTGGTCTTTTTTATTGTTGTTATTATAAATATATAGGAATCATTTCTAGTGAATCTGTTGATCCGAAAGTATTTGTTTTTCCGTAAAGTGTTAACACATTGCTGACCGTGTGCATTTTTCAGAAGCGACGTTTACAAATTTGACATTGAAAAATATAAAATTCGATATTATATAAAATATGTTATTATATAAAACTCGATATCAGCTTAACTATGTTTATTACTTCTAACTTGAGGGTAATATAAATAGAAAAATATGTGCAATATATTGTTTTAAGATCTACTTTATACCAAAGTTTCATTTACTTTTACATTTTACTTTTGAGCACCCATAAGGCGTGCAAGTAACTTGACCAAATGAAACAGTAATTATCTAATGTTCCAAATTAACACAAATCACAGTTTTTCAAACGTGTTTGATAAAATAAAAATATGCTAAATAACATAGCATCGTTTCAAAGTGTGCTAATGTTCGAAACAGACAAATTTATGCAATGGTACATCAGAAAATTCACAAATATATCAAGCACATCCCTTTTTTTTGTAATATGGGTAGATCTCCACAGTCAGTCGGCAAAGTGTTGATGTTTTTGAAGCCGTTTTTATATGTAAGCGTGTAATGATATTTTTTGATTAAAAATTAGCGAATAGCATCGGTAAGTGATGTGATTATGAAAAGTAACAGTTGAAAGCAACAATTTGTACATTTTAAATTATTTAATGTTGTTTAGAAGTGAAACTGTTCAGCTCAGGAATTCTTCTCCCAAACCTTGAGTTGTCATACGGAATCTCAAGAGGGGGTACCTTGAAATTATACATTTTTTTACTCATTTATCCTAAACAAAATAGTTTTTTCGAAAAAGTGTTGTAATATTTGAATGTGTAATACTTTGTAAACAATATAGAATATCCTTTGCATTATATTTACATGTATATTTATAAAATAGGATTATATTATAAGATAAAGTGTAAACCAACATCAAATTAGCCTAAATTTAATTCTTTCGATATTAGACATGAATTTCCTGAATGTATTCTACATACGTAATTCTTGCATATATAGCAGCTCTACTTTTAACTATTACATTTTATTGGTTTGTTTTTAGCCTTTTTCACATATTGGTAATATATTCCTTTTTTTGTTGGTTCTGTGTTTTTTGCAGTTTTTGGTTGAAGTCTCTTTCCAGTGGAGACTTTTACTTTTTAGTTTAAACTTCTATTCTCAGTTTGATTTTTAATTAATTCGTTACTTATTTCCAGCGAAAATATTTTTCTATTTATTTTTTATATTATTCTAAGACGGTTTATTTGATATAAAATATACCGATTAGTACTGATTCGTCAGTACGACTTTTATTACTGAGAATGTTACATAGTTCTCTCCCAATTAGTTCTGTAGTTATTTGTTAACCTTTGGAAATAAAAAGGGTTAGGTTACAATAACATCCGCTTTGAATTATCGCCAGTGTTTTTTACGCCTAGCAACGGCCACTAATGAATATTGAATTTAAATGTACACCCGATGGTAAACCATTTCCTTAAAATTTTTCACATAAGGAAAATAGTTCTAATTTAAAGTTTTTCAGCTTGTGGGTTCGAGGAATCTACCTTTGGGAGTTTTTGGGTTAACTATTGGGTTGTTCGGAAACTTCTTAGCGAAATTTGGATAATATTAAAGCTATTGATCAATTTTGATCGTTTTTCTTTAATTTTTCCATAATTTATTCAACTGGGAGCGATAAATATTCAAGTTAAGAGTTTATCATAAAGTTCATAGTAAATAATTCCCTTTCAGACGCATCATATACTGATTAAAATTTCTTCACATGCAATCTATCATTTGATGTGATTAGTGTTGATTCTCCTGTCATTTTCCAAGATCGCTTTCGTACAACATTTTTATATAAAATTCACTTTTCATCCTCTGTAATTATTTCCCTCAAAAACGGGTGTTTTTTATTACACTTTAACGTTTAAAGTTTTCTGCGTCAAGTCATGCGGCAACCACGTGTCGAAACGATTAGTGTATCCAGATTGTTTCAGATGTTTAAATATAATACTAATTGATATTTTCAATATCTTAGCAATGATTTTAGTAGTGCTTTGCGAATTATTTTGAATTAATGGTTTTATTTCGTCGTTATCAGTAACGGATGGTTGGCAAACGCGTTTAGTGTCTTCCAATACAAAAATTATTGTTTTTGAAATGTGAAAACTATTTCCATACTGTACTTACCCCTAACATCATCATTTCCGTAAATTGCACATATCTTTCCTTTCCTCTTAATTGCATTTTTACTCTTATTATGATAGTAAAACATTAAGAGCCGAGAAATGTACTTTCTTTCTCTCTATTTTCTTTCTATTCTTACACGCACCAAATATTAAAAAGTTTTATTTCCGTTTTCTTTAAATGATGTCTGAAACTATGGATTTTAAGATTATATTGACATATAATAATATTAATAACGAATGTCAGTCACCAAGAGCATTGTTAATATCATCTGTCATAAACGTTAAGAACTTTCCGAACAAGCCAATATATAAGTCAAAGAAGTAAATGTTATTCGGTAATTTTCATAAGGTTCACCCAAACTGAAATACGTTAATTTTGCAATACGATGATAAACAATTGTAATTCCACTTATGTCGATAAAAACAACGAAGCATTTTAAAGTAATTCTCAAGTGTTATATAAATTTCGAATGAATTTCGATAAATCGATAAATTTTCAATGAATGTCATTTTAATATTATTTTGGATCGAATTATTTATTAATTTATGTGTTATTTGACATAATAAAGAGGAGGAAGCTTCGAAAGAATTATGTGACTTTGGAATTATCCGGTGTCAAAGTTATCTTCCAGTAGGCAGAAATAATTTACAGCTAGTTGAGGTTCACTTCAAAGTGCTTGTTTCAGCGCAAATAGTGAACCCACCGTGAACTTCTCCTGATAATCATGAATTAACCTGAGTTTTCTAGAGAATAACAGACATAACGGCTTGATGTTAAGGCCCATATAAGGCCCCATCGCACGTGTTTCACAGGATGTTCGAAAAAGTGTAATTGATGTTCAGCCGCGAATGAGCGCGGTTAATTTACTTCAACGTCAGTGTGTGTAATCTGACCATTCATTAACTCTCTAACGAGAACCTTATAATAAAAAGGCTCCGATGGTGAAATTACAAAATTTTCTCAAACATCGATTAGGCGTGGGAACATTCACTTTCGCATGTTGTTCGAAATATTAAAATTGTGTATTGTTTGAAAACTTCAGTTAATAAGAGAGATGAATATTCTTCAACATCTCGTATTATGAGTGATGTTATACATATTATTCGCAGTTACATAATAAATATTAATTATATCAATTCATTTTAATGAATTGTTTATAAAAGTAAAAATTGCGTTAACACCTTTCCTACAAAATATTGGATGTAAAAATAAATTTTTTACGACTTTTGGATACAATAACAGCTTTATTCAGCCATAGAAATCGTTTGTTTGATCCATCATTATTGGTGATCTTTTGTCATTTTTCAAGGAGCTTGCGATTACCATCAAGAATATTTCGATTTGGCTGTAATAATTATGTGACTTAAGTTGGAAAGAATTAATTTCTACACCTGATAAATGATGTTTTTAGATATATGTAACATAAAACCCTTAGCAGTATAATATATTTTGTATTAATTTTGTTATTTATGATATAATAAATTTTGTAAATTGAAAGTACAGTAAAAAATATAAAAACAAAAAATATTAACAAGTAAAGACCTTGTTGACTGGATGGGATGAAATGGATCGAATTTCTGTCCTCGGAAATTTTTAGATATTACATAAAATGTGTGTTCACTTATTCAAAAGAATGTAACAATTTTATTAAAATTTGGTTGATACATTTACTGTTATTGTTTATAGTTTCTTTTAATCCCTTGTCCTGTAACAGTAAGTTAGACTCGTGACACAGATTCGACAAAACGGTTATATCAATAAGAAATATTAATTTTAATTCTAACTTTCATTTTAATTTATAAGTAATCAATCTATAATATACTAATGTTTCTATATGTATAATCAACAGAAGAACTTGTAAATTAAGTAGTTAATGTGATGATAAAGAAAATTATATTTCTTTGTGGAGCAGTACCCAAGCAAAGTTTACAGATATATCGCAACATTTCGCCCCTTATGTTTCGTACTGTACACACAAGAAATTTTCATTTTGCATATTTTTAATTTCTTCGCTTATTTTTAATAATATGCTGTCGCATATTGCCTGCCAATTGTCCTAATGGATCACGTGGAGTAATGCCATACATTTCTAGTTGTAACATTTGATTGTCTTCGGTTTTGCCACTTGCTCAATTTTTCGTTAAATCGAGTTAGAATTGCATACACTTTTTTTTAGCAGTATCGTAAAAATTGAGATACAGAAGATACCATTTTACCTATCAGATCACTAACACCTGCATTTGATTTTCTTTTGTCTCGCCATTTGCTTAATTTTTCGCTAATTCGAGTTGGAATTATGACAAAGGATATGCTTACCAGTTTTTCTTCGCAAAATCGTAAAAATTGTAATATAAAAGATGCAATTTGACTATCTCTCATATCACTAACACCTGAGAAATGTAAGATACCAATTGATATCCTCCGTTTAACACATTCAGAAAATGGAAAGCGTCAGCTGACGTCTTTGGTCAACAATGGGTTAATAATAAATTTGGCGGAATAGGGAGTGAAAGGATATTATTGATTCTTGTTATATAAAATCGGGTATTTTAGGTTTTCTCGATTTCCATTCATAGGAAATTGTTATCATACTACAGACGTTAAGGGTGCATATAGATAGAAGCTACTGTGAATGACAGATAATTTGTTTCAGGCACATAGGCGCCTATTATATTAATAAATTAGTTTCGTCAAATTATATTTAAAGAAACACCGATATAACTACTTTCATATACATACACACGCACACGTGTAACCATCAAATTTTTATATAATCAGAATTTTGAAATAACAAATTTCCACCGCATTCTTTATCAAACGTAAATGTGTTTCGCTTGAACGCCTTTGGTCGACACCAATTATCGAACAGCTGAAAAATTTCTGCGCAAAATGTAATAATAAGTTTATTGGAAAATGAATACCGATAGCGAACGCGATAGTGATAACAATAAATAATAACGATAATTTTTATTTCGGAACGTTTTGCTGACATCATACTGTTCCTTTCAGACCGCGATAAAGATTACCAAAACTTACATGTTTATGTTACATCAAATAATGCAATATCTGAACGATCTCTCAGTTTCTGTTTAAACAAATTTCTTGTGAAAAAACTCATGAAGAAATCAGGTACATAGTAACTTTCATTAATATTCGGTCATCTTTTAAAACAGCATAACTTCTTTAACCCTTTCGCGCCGAGTGCCGCATATATGCGGCATCCACTCGACGACCTGTGGGTACGGGCGCCGCATATACGCGGCATCCACGCCACGAGTTCTGGGTATGAGCGCCGCATATATGCTTATAAATATACTTATTACATTAGAGCAATGATTGTTTTTTTCAGCACAGTCCCTATTTAAGACTTAGAACAACATATATACAGAAACCACGCGCACTGTGCATATTTCCGGCGCGAGTGTCCGTTCAGTGAAGGTACTTCGGCGGACGGGGCTGCCGTAGCGAAAGGGTTAAAGTTGGATCAAACGATTCGAGGTTTCTCTTTTTTGTTTTCAAAAGATAGAAGAATTAGTTTGCTAGATGACGTGCAAAAAGATGTTCGAGAAAATATCTGTTGATCGGAATTGCGAAGAAAGTAATGAAAATTTCTTTTTACAACTTTTTCGTCCGAGCAGTTTTGTAATTTAATTTAAAATTAAAATTCAATTAAGTGATTTAAAAATAAAACATTTAAACGAATTAAAAAGGATTATTTTAAATTAGAATAAATTAAATTAAATTTAAATTAAGTTAAAATTTTATAAATTATTAAATTATATTAATTTTATAAATTATAAATTATATTAATTTTAATTTTAAATCTTACAACTTTTATATAAGTTACATGCTGAAAATTTCATCGAAATCGGTTAACGTTGCTTTGGTTTTGACGACTTTTGGCCTGCAGTTGCAGTAAATCTAAAGATTCTTACACCTTTCAGTGCCTGTTGCTTGTTTCTGCATTAATCCATTTCGCTGAAATTTTCAGTGTGTATAACTGATTTATTTTTTAAACTTCCACTATAGGTTCAGATAAAAAAGTTGGAAAAAGTGACGGTTATTGTTTTCTTCGCAATTTTAATCAATTGCAATTGTTTCAAAAATTCGTATACACGTCATCTAATAAACTAAACTTTCTAACTTAAAAAAAAAATTCACGCCGTTTGGTCCAATTTGAAAAGAATTATTCAGTTTTAAACGGTGTTTCTTTATAACTCATAGGTAAATTATTCGAAATATTTCACATGTTGGATATTGTAACAAAGGTAAACAAAACAACAGCGTTCAATATTAAGATGTAAAATTTATAATAATCGAATGACAACTTTATAAAGACAAATACGAAGTTATTCCAAGCGGAATAAGTTGAACAGAGGAAATTGTGTATTTGCTTGTCATTTCTAGGAATATACGATCTTTCAAATATGGGGAGGGACAGTTTCTGAAATATCCAATTAACTTCATAAAGGAACCTTATTAAATCATACTACTGTAACTTAATCAAAATATTTATAACCCTTATAAAAGGATCCATTAATCCATGAATTACGCAATATTACTTTTACACATGCGTTCAGTCGCAACTTATTTTCATTAACTTATAGACAGCCTAATGAGTATCTAATTTCCCGACGAGTTTCCATTCGAAGACACTGAACAATTCCACTTGGCATGTAGCGATATAACGTGATGTATCGTAATCAGGAATAAAATTTGTCCGTATCTCGTCGACTTGTACGACCTACGACCAGGTGTGTAAGGTTACTGGTTGGAATACCTCTTAGGCGTCCAGGTTGTCGACACGGTAAAAAGGAGCAGACATACATAGTCTTTGATCTTAGCGGCTGAGTCGTCGAGGTGGGCTTCACTTCGACCTTCTGACCCTCTCCTGCGTGAGTTCACGCTCGTGTTCACGGGATAAGACAGTGGAGGAGGCGCGAACGACGACCTCGATTCAGCGTCACGTCGTTTCGATTGATCGTGTCAGCCTTTCGTCGACCTTTAAATCGCGATTCGTTACGTGGATGCGTTAGGTAGTTCGACCGGGAGAAGCGGGATGCAATTTGTCGGGTTCCTGGTCTCGATCGATGCTTCGCTTTTCCTTCATGCGGAACAGGAAAGATGTTGTTTGACCGAATCTCTCGATTGCTTTGACCTTCGCGTCGATGGTGGAGAAGCTAGGACCAAGAAGCGTCGAATCGTTGGAATTAATTTCGTACCGTTGCTGCTGAGATTGTACAACTTTTTCCGGTCTTTTCCCATTCATGATGGACATTGACACTTCGAGTTCGTTGCATAAAGATTCAGGCTGGCTGAGGATATTCACGGTATTGGCTCTCATGCTTCGTGAAGCCGATTATATGTATAGCAAATAAGATGTCCTTATTTGCAAACACAATTTTTATATTCAAAATTTACCCAATAACAATATTAACCCTTCGGGCGAACCAGCAACTTGAGATAATTTTCCGCATGTTTGGTGAATTTCTTACAGCTAATTTAAAATGATTTCACATACAAATTAACGTATAAACCTTGTGTATTTTAATATTTTATGTATCTTTACATCTCAAAGAAGAAAATTTGTTAAATACTAAGCTCTCTATTATTGCTTTGTATGGTATTTTATAAAACAATCACCAAAATGCAACCTCGGTTTGTCAGGACAAGTTCGTCATATCGAATACAACAATGGTGCCTTTCCTTCTAACTTTTTTATATCATAATCATTCGTTTCACATACTATTTCATTAATGAATCCATTGGTAAAAAGCAGCTTTAAAAAATCCAATGGTTCTTTTATGTCTGAAGATATCTGCGATCCTGCGGATTTTTCGCCAGGTACAAACGATATTCTTTGCGGTATATCTTCCTATTCTATGCACATTATCTATTCTGAAGATTCTGTGTTTCCTGCGGTATCACTATTGCTTTCACATTCATGGTCTATTATTCTGATTTTTCGCCTTCTTACACCCCTTACTTCATCTCTATCTTCATCACTGCTTTCTTTCTTTCCATCGTTAATTACTTTATGTATAGAGGTAATTTCGTCGTTCAACAACGAAAAACTAAACTCATCTTCACTTGAACTGATTTTATTACCACATGCCATGCTTACAGAGCTCAAAAACTTCGAAAGTAATATCCTTATTGCCACGCTTGTTAAGCTTGGACTAACGTCGTACACGTAGTCCGATTCGCGATCACGGGCTAATTTGAAATAAGAAAATCTTATAGTCATTTGAAAGTGTATCATTCTACATTTCGTAAGATTATACATAAAGAGCTTACGAACCCATTCATAAAGCGATATTCCAAAGAAATCAAGCGAAAATAAACATTGGCACCGTTCGAGTTACTGCATAAATCCAATTGGTGTCCGAGGTTCGAGTTATCGCATCAAATCAAGTGGTGACCGAGAGTCACCTCTCGAGTGTGAAGGGTTAATAATTTATGTAATAACAATAATAATGTCCAGCTTATACAATGTTATTTAGTCCGTGTAAATTCTTGATATATCTAAATGTGCGTATAAAATATAAATGTTTGTTAAGTGTACTGAAGTCCGTACAGATTTTAGTGTTGTGTGTGAAAGACCAAAAATACGAGTGTCGTGTATATGTCCGTGAGAGTTCCTTTCAGAATCTGTGTCCGTTCAAAATGTTTTCACAGCCTCTGACCAAAAACTTAACTGTTTGAGTGCCACGGACTTTTGCAAAAATTCAGTCGAAAAGTGCCAAGCGCGATCGCGCTTCTTTCGTTTTTCTAAACTTCTAATTTTTGATGGATAAAAAGATTTTTTTTAACAACAATTCCGACGTCTATGAAAGCATAGATTACTATGTAGTAGAACCTCAATAAATGAAAACAGCAAAGACACACATTGATAAAATCCAGAAATTAGTTCGATTTTGCAGACAGATTAGCTAGAACTTTTAGACACTGAACGGGAGAAGCGCAATCGCGCCGTCTGGCACTCAAACTATTAAGGTCACTCAATTTTCAACATCCTTCGCGTTTTTAATAAAATTTAAAAGCATGAACGTAATTTAATAATAATTTTTATTAACTATTTATGTACGCACATTCATGTTACATGCATACACAGAGTGTACCGTAACTGGTGGTACAAGCGAGCGGGGGTGATTCTACGTGAAAAATTAAATTGAAAATGCAGAATAAAATTTTTTCATTTGATACTTTGTTTTCGAGAAAGATCTATTTGAAAATTCGTTTAATTCATAAATTACTAGAAGTGATGTCCATGTGTTGCATATACACAACTGTGCTCTCCTTATGTTTTTTCGAATGTCTTCCAACGTATAATTACGGAAATTTTACCTAATCAAATAGTATAATAATTTGATGTAGTAATTACTCAATGTTCGTTATGTCGTCGCTATACGCGATACATTTAACGTGACTCCACAAATGTTAATCTAGTGATGATACGGCCGGATGTCATGGCGGCCAAGGTATTCTGCCATCGCGGTCGATTGATAATTTTCATTCAAAAAGTGTTTTATTTTAGTCAAACCTTTTTTATTCAGTTTTTCACGTAGAATCATCCTTTGCTCGCTTGTACCACCAGTTACGGAACACCCTGTATATTAATAATTTCTGTTTCTCCCTTCCCTTTGGTCGCAGTACGTATCCTTTCTGATATACTGCATATGCATTGTTTTATTATGTCCTTTATTTTTCGATGATTTTGCCAAATGTCCAGAAATTGTTTTTCTTCACAGTAACTAATGTGTGTTTCTAATTGGATTCATTCATCGGGAATATTGTTTGACTATATAGTGCGGGGATTTTTTCTAACAAAAATAATTCTCTGATAGATTTGATTTTATGACATGGTGTTCCATTTTGCAGAATGCATTAATTGTGGAACATATTGATAGTTAATAAAATTTATAAGATAAATTCCGCTCAGGTCTTTAAATTTTACTAAAAACTCGAAAGACGTTGAAAATTGTGTGACCATAATTCTTTGGCTAGAGGCTATAATAATAATCACCCCCGTGTCTTGTTTGTTCATTCCTTTTATACATGTTCGTCTGTCCGAAGGTGTGCCTTAGTGAAAATTGTTTTGTCCAATGAAATAGTTATGAAAAATTCAGGGGTATCTGTAGACAGTCCTTTCGTTAACGTCCTGTGATATCGTTGGTGCGTCAAGTACATGTAACAGTTTACGTGTAGATTAAAGTAATTTGGAAATTTAATATTTCCAGGTCGTCCTATTATTGTCCGCGTCTTAATCATTTCCTAGTTCAAAGAATAAGATTACGATACGTTAATTACTATTGAGCAGTAGCGGCTAAGCACTTAAAAACTGATTAAGCGTTTGGCGTTTCTTCTAATTGTAAAGCTAATAACATAATGAAGATAAAAATATTCAAATCCTCAAAAATAGATTTTTTCACCGCATCATAAACTTAGGATAATCGGTTGTCCCGAACACAAGGAGTAATGTGAATGTTTACGTTCAACTTTAATGTTTGATTTTTCTTTCTTTTTCCTCCCCAATATTCGCCATGCTGTCGGCATGGTCGAATATTCGAGTCCAGCCACGATTCAGTTTTCGATTCGATCGGAGAAGTTGGAAAAATCGAGGAAGATTTGAAAGACTCGAAGTGGTTTGAATTTCTTTGTTATCTTTCTCTATGTTTGTAAATTTTAATCGGTGAGGTGGATGTGAATAGCGTGCAAATAATTGATTAGTATTCAAACGAAAACAAATTCAGAACTTCTAAAATTAGGTTTTCCTTCTCGTCGAAAAGAAAATATCCAGTAAACACACAGCGAAGAAAGAACGATCCTTCAATAAATAGCAAAGACATCAATTATTTTCTTTCGGAGTGATGAAACCGAGAAAACTCTTTTCTAGGAATAAGTTTATATAGATTTTAGGAACAAAAGATATTAGTGACTTATATGGTGTACAGGTAGACAATATGTAATATACAATAAAAAATTATTCATGTTTTATATAAAATATATAATAAAAAATTTTATATAAATCACGAATAATTATTTATCAAGAAAAACCTCTAACAAAATACCCATATTTTCATGAGCGATAGTGTAAGTGTTCAGATACTTATGGGGGTGTACGAGGATGACTCAAAAATTATCTGCACTCTTGCTGTAGAATTTATTTTAACCAACTTTCAGAAAAGACAAATAAATCATTTTTCGACATAATTGCTCAACTTTTCACTTTGCTAAGAACCTTTCGTATTTCTTCACTAAAAAATGTTTTTGGCTGAGCTGCAAGCCACGAATGCATCGCTGTCTTCATTTTTTCGTCAGACGTGAATCTTCGTTCTCATAGAACTTCTTTTAGGGGACCAAACAGGTGATAGTCCGATGAGACGAGATCAGGACTATAGGGAGGATGCTCTAACACCTCAAGAGGAAGTTGTTGAAAAGTGTCAACAGTGGGCAGCGGTATACGGACGTGTATTGTCATGCAACAACACAAAGCTCTTGGATAGCTATCCTTTGTTGTCCTCTGCTTCGTCCAAAATGCAGGCTTCAGCATCTCACTGTAACGAGCACTGTTAATTGTTGAACATTTATCTCGATAATGTTCCAATACTGGCTCTTGAGAATCTCAGAAAACTGTAAATATCGGAAGTTTTATTATAACCGGATTGTGAATAATTTTTGACACACCCTCGTATGTTTCTCAATGAACGATTCGATTGTCTCGAAAAGCGCAAGTTCAATGTGTCGACCCTACAATATTGTTAGAATGTCATTAATTAATTTTTATTTTGTACAAAAGAACAAAAATGTAACAATTTGCAACCAATTTCTTAAATTTTGACTTTAATCTGAGGAAATTCAAGAAATCTTTCAAAAATCAAGAAAAAAAGAACGTCAGATATCTATGTATGTATACTGTGAGAGTAGGTGATCTCTATTATTTCATGGCTACAACGCACTTCGCTAAATATAATTCATTTTTCCACCGGTTGTCTCCGTCATCTCATACCGTTGGGTGGGTAGGATTACGTCAGCGAAAGTCACCTTGAACCAAAGGGTTGGCGTTCGATCGAGCGCGTTGGGATTCTAGTTCCTGAAAATCACCTTGAGGCGCAAACTCCTCCCACAAGTCACATACCTCCGTATACATGCCTACGTGGTTTCACTTAGTTTCTTATACAATCTGGAAAGGTCATCAGATCGGGGTTGTTCTCCTCTCTTGCGATTAGCTTTCCTTCTTCAAGAAAGAGAGAGAAAGAAGCAAGAAAAGAATGGCTGCCGGGTTTAACGACGACGCGTAGATTTTGTTTATCTGGTCCAGCTCGTATAATGTCCTTACAACTTTCCTGATCGTAAAGCTTCATGGAATAGTGTTCTGTTATCGATGTTGTTACTCGAGAATTTTACGGAAAAGCCTCGTGTTCTTTAATCTTGTGTTTTAATTTTTCTTTTGTACTTAAACGTGCATGTTGGAGAGATTTTATTCACAGTGACTCTCATTAATATTAGGTCACCCTTTAAAACAGAATAATTTTTTTTAAATTGAACTAAAGGACGTGAGTTTTTTTTTACGAAGTTATAGAAAATTAGTTTATTGGCTGTTGTGTACAACAAATTTTGAAAAAATTATAATTCGTCGGAATCACAAAACAACAATAGTAAAGGTCGCATTTTATAACTTTTTTATCTAAGCTTGTCATGATTTATGTCAGTTGTATGCATAGAGAAAATTTTATTGAAATTGGTTGATACAGAAACAAACGATAGGCAGATACAAGAATTTTTAGATTTATTGCAGTTGTAGGCTGCAATTATTATTAGTAGGCTTTATTGTTTTCTTTGCAATTCCAACCAATTGCAATTTTTTCAACATTTTTTTACATTACAAGTTCTGTTTCACTGGGTGTCCAACTATCAATGAGAGTCATTATACATATAGATATATACGGCGATCAAAAGTTAAATACAATATCTAAGGATGTATTGATTTAATAGTTATTCAGTTTGTTATGTTGTTATTGTCGTGGTGATAAAAGAACTGTATTTCTTTCAGCCCTTTGCATCCTGAGTATTTTCTTATATGATCAATCATCTATTCCAGCACAATTTCGCGATGAAAGTTTTAAAAACAAAAAGGTGATACATGTTTATAAAATTTGTATATTTTTATTTGCTTTGTTAACTTGCTTTATTTTAATACAAAAAAATTTGTATATAGTTATGATTTATATTACTATGGAATGTTAAAGTTACTTCATTTTCAGCTTCACTTTAAGACCGGCGATTGCCACATTTTATATATTTCTACATTTTTTTTTTATTATTATTTAACGCTGCATGAATAGTCAAAATTGACATATGTAACGATTCAAAAACTGTAAGGCAAGGGTTCAAAATTAATATTGAGCGAATGTAACGAATTTCACCTGAAAAAATTTCAAATTCTTGAACTTCGAAATTTCACCTCCAGTATTCGTTATTACCTTCAAGAGTAACGAATTTTGTGTTTTACGAATAGAGAAATTCATATTGATCGTGCAAAGCAACAGTCATGAGAGTATTGAATTAAAATACTATTAATCGTATAAATTATAGCGTGAAGCTGTACTGTCCGTTTCTTTTTTGTAATTATTGATTGCAGTAAAAGTCCGACGTTACTATAAGTACTAGATTATACGTAAAAACAGTTGCTTCATAATATTCATTCTTTGTGCAAAACATCTCTATCGTTTAAACAGATGATCGTTGTATGCTTTCTAACATTCGAACAAATTGATATGCATGTCTATCGATCCACAGCAAGTAACAGTAATTACGCGAGGAGCTTTTAATTAACGGTATGCTCATTGAGAGGGATCGTACTTAATTAATCTTTGAATAGCCGAGCAAAAACGGAAAAAAAGTATGTATCAGTGAACGTACTTATGGTTATCAACTTTTAATATTCAAAGACTGTAATATTTTCAAGTTTATACATTATGGTATATAACTTATGGTAACACAAATTACTTCCTTTGTAACTTCAGTATATTGCTGATTGATCGTGAACATCTTCCTGTTTTACCAAAAGAGTGGAATTGATTTGATATATTTGTAAATTTGCATTGAACGTTAGTATTTTCTTTTGACATACTTTTACTTTATTTCACATTCTGCTACACAGATTGTTTTTCATTTGTGCAAGTTATATGAAATATTAGATAATCATTATTTTATTATTTGAAGTGACTGATAAGGAAAATTTAAAAGTAATTGAACAGAAAAAAATATGGGAACATTCTTAGCAGTAAGTGATAATCACTGATTTTGATGAAAGTTTGATGTATACAGTACTTCTCAAAGAAAATATTCCACTTGTTTTTTTTTTTAACAATTGTCCACAGTGAGAATTGTTTTTCAACTTGAAGATGACAAACATATTTAGTTTAATATTTCAAAAATGATTAGAGACAGAGGAACGGTGTTTTATATTTTTCAACCTCAAATTTCTATTTGAGTGTACAAATACGTAATTCGCTATTTCTTTATACGTACAAAAAATATCATTTAAATTATTTACGAGTAAATTTCAACTTACCTATTGAGTTTGAATTTATCATTTTCATTTGAAAGATGCAAAAAAAACTGTTGCAAACTATTTCGATGAATCATTTACATAATATTAAATTTTTTTAAATGTATTACTGTAAAATTAATTTCTTATAAAATGGTGTTTAGTTTCCAGAACATTCGTTCCACTTCTCAGTCAAGCTATTCCAGAAATTTTGCTGATGTTTTATTCGGATTTCCTGTGTAAACGTATCAAAATTACGATTCTGTATCAATTACAGAAACAAAATTCTTATTTCTTACAATGCCAGGAGGAGGAAAAGATACACTAGTGTAATTACAAACTTGCGACTTATAATCGTGGAAAGGGAAAGTTAAGGCGTATATTGCTAAAATTTTTTGATAAAAAAAAAAGAAATCAAGAAAACTTGTATAAGGTCATCTACAAAACACACCTACGTATTTCTTTTTAATAAAACACTAACTATTTGGAATTTTTAAGAAATTAATTTTTTCTGATTTTTCAGTACAATCAAGTTTTGTTTAAAAAGAATGAAAACAGATTATTCGTTGAAATAATTCCCACTATTGTTGACGACCATTTGCCATTTTTTTGCCAGCTTGCAAAAACCATCACGAATATTTCGATTTGATTGGTTCTACTAATTATGTGAATCCAGTCGGAGAGAATTTATTTCTATGCATAATAAGTACGCTGCTAAAATGTATAACTGTCCGTGTTTAAAATTGTATATACCTTCTACTACAATAAAACGGCTTATATGATTAGGCGCCACATTTGGATGATCCTTTATATATATTGAAACGAATAACGGTGAATAGTCGACACGATCTTTGACGATTTAGAAACATAAAGAAATGCAAAAAGTCTGTAATAGGAAATGATTAAAATTTTCCGGATTTGCGACGCGATGACCGCATACCCATGTCCGTGCGCCATTTTATCCTATTCCTATCTCTCCGTTCTTTTTGCCTTCTCGACTTTTCGATCACTTTTGCCTTCTCGATTTTTCGATCACTTTTGCCTTTTTTTTCTTTATTCTCGCGAGAACTTTTGTCTGAGGACGCGTCGAGAAGCAATGTTGCGATCGACCTTTTGCTGCCTCCAGAAATAGACATCGACGAAAGTACCAGGCAGAGAGATAGTCAAAGACATTTTGCTTCTGATTGGGGACACTTTTTCACTGAGTTTAGATGAAAACTCAAATACCATTAAAGTTGATTAGTTTTAGAGGATTAAATAGAGTGAGAACATTTTTTTCGTATTTCGTTTCCGTAAGCGAGTCTCATTGTATAAATGAGTTGATGCGATGACACGTTAAATTTTTTATTCTTGTTAAATTAATTGCGACGCTGATGGATGGATGTACGGTTATTTGACGGATTAGTGTCGGTTGTGATTGAATAGTAAAATTGAACGATTTCTACTTTATTTCACGGTTACTCGGTACTGAAAATAAATAAATATCATTATTAGTCGTGTAAATTTTATTACGTTCTAAGTGTAAATGATAAAACTATTTAATAGCGATGAAATAAATAATTAAGAAATATATAAGGCAATTGTTCGGATTTTCGAAGTTTTTGATCATTTACAATAGTTTTCGCGATTGTTTTTCACATTTTAAGGTAATTTTAATACTTTTCAATTTTTTAGGTTTTTGTCAGCACTTTATATTTATTGGGTACTAAAAATTTACTAAGATGTACTTTTCTTCTGTTTATTCTTTTTAGCACGCTGTATGATCTTTATTTTTGGAATGTTAGCAGCAAAGTGATTATGAAATTTTTTATAACGATTCGAACGTTTCTTTTTGCAAATATTCAATCATTATATATGACTTATTGCGAGAATAAATCAAAGGATGTACCATGATGTTTAAGAATCACGAGGAAAAATTGAAACATTTATGACTGTGATATTTCTGTAACGTGAAATTAATGACAAGTAGTTTATTACAATTCACAATGTAATATTTCCGTAGCAAATGTGAATTTATACGAGCAAATGAATACGCACCGTGCAGAAACAACTTTAGCGTTAAAATTGAGGTGTGTAATTTATAATTCAATTTGCATTGCGGCAATCGTTTCTGATTGATGCACGTATTATACTTCGTGTAACAACGGTTGGAAAAATTGTGGAGTTAACGTTGGAAGTATTCTAACAATTACTGTTGCACTAACAGACGATTAAAAACGATTTCTTCCAATAAAATTTATGATTTATTATATGCGTACCGTTTTCAGGAAATGAACGGAGCATAGTGATTTACGTAGTGAGTAATGGTGCACGTAAATACATTCAGATTGTCGTTTCAATCATTACTCGCTGTCTCGTTCAGAAAAGGATCAAAACTATAAAATGGTTTAATAATCGCAGTTATATAAATATAAAATTGTTCTCTTCGAATTATGAAATATTTATACATTTCAATGTTTCACTGGAAGTGTGAAATGGATCTTATCTCAATTCTTGAACATTTTTGGATTAGATGAAATACAAAAACACTTGTTAAAGCAATGAAAATGTTCCATTAAACGAAACCTTTTATTTAAAATTGACGAATACAGCTAATGATAATACTAGTAGTGTTTTCTTGTGGTTGTCATGAAAATATTTTTCTTTATGAAGCTTTTCTTTTTTTTTTTTTTAATAATTTGAAATATGTTCAATAATACTTAAATAAATCAGGACTTTGTGGCAAATGTATAACTTTTAATGTTTTACTGTCCTCCAAATCTTTCAAATAATTTTTTACAATTCAGGTAGCATGCTTGGGGTCATTATTATATTGAAAAGCAAAGTTGTTACAAATTAGTCGTTATCCATTACACGTATGCAAGGACGTGGACATAATTTGAAGCAATTTATGAATTAACACGAATTTTCAAACTGATTATTCTTGAAAATAAATGACACAGTTTTCCACGTAAAATCAACCTCTGTTTCCTTAGGAAATTAAATCTGTCTAACTTTTATAATTAAAAATTAATGGAAAAATATTTATAATAATTAATAAATATGATATCTTTTAAGCTTCTTAATAATTTAACTTTAAAATTTTTATATTAAATGAGTAACAAATTATTACTTCATTTTGGTTTTTACAAATGTGAACCAAATTTTGTATTAAATGCAATTATGATAGTATAATAGAAAATGAACAATCTCTCAATATAGATAATCTATTGTTTTCTATGGATTGGCTGATCAACAACGAGTTAACTCGTCTTCCTCCAGTTAACAGGTTAAACGGGGTCCTAAAACCAGTTGTGCAACATGTCTTTCAGATTATTACAGTGAAATAACGGAAATCGTATGGACAAACCAAAAGAAAACCTGAACAACACGTATTATCCACTGACAAATTGGCAAAAACACAATTACTCAATTGATTATCATTTCCTAGTAATTTATTTTTCTCACGACGAATCTGACCGCAGAGAAAAGTTTTCACGTATCGTACGTAATACTTGACTACCCAGGTGTACGTATGAAAAATCGTAGAGAAGCAGACTGAACATACAGGTTCTTGATATATTTTATATCTTCCGCCATGAATCTCTCACCCCTGGGCTCAATTATCGCCGATCGATAGTCCGCGCAAAATCCCCAGTAATTAATCATTCGATCCAGTTGCGCCAATTAAGCCAAACGCTCGGTGTGTTTCACTTAAGTTTTCCTCGCGGCGGATCGCCGACGAGTTAGTTTTTCGTTATTTATAGTAGCTGGTAATCCCCATAAGTAATAGCAATTACAAGGGCGCGCTATGTTTTACCCTGGATGTCTGTCGGATCGAGGGTTGAGAGTAGTATCGCGTGCACTCTCGAAATTGCACTCCATACGTGTGCATACGCGTGTACATACGTCTCATACGCAGTATGCAAGTTACTATAGCCAATGACTTCTGCTTATGTACTATCTGCTAAAATACACAAAATGCATATTATAAAATATTATTTCTGATTAATTTGGTTCATTGTATAAACATGAAGTTAACGAATTATGCATAAATAGTTAAATAATATTCAAACAGAAATAAATCAAGAACTTTTGAAACTTTTCTTTAATTTGAAGAATTTTTTCATCGAGAAGAAAATGTTAAATAAAAAAAGAAGAATGTCAAGTAAATACACAGCGAAGAAAGAACGACCTCCAACTAATAACGAAGTCTAATTTTCTTTCGGTTTAATTCGAACGCAAGATAAGCAGAGAAAAAATTGTTTTAGGAATAAATTTATGTAGATTATAAGAAAATAAAGTATTTATGTCTTATTATTTGATAAATGGGTAGAGAGATGGCAATATAAACATATTTTATACAAATCACGAATATTTATTTATTAAGAAAAACTTTTTAATGAACTGTCTGTACTTCCATGAGCAGCTGGAAGCATGTTCTGTATTTGGCTCGTTTCTTGGATGTTTGCACATGAAGTTAACGGACCGTTGAATTTTTATCCATCTCCTTAAATCTTTTTAAATAGATTCTATGTACATATGTACCTTATTAAAAAATATGGATTATTCGATTTCGAATGCATCGGGGTTGTCGTTTTCTAAATATGTTGGTTTGTAGATTCCAATAGGAGTGAAGGTTTGAGAGCATTTTGTAATGTGTACAAATAGAGCTGAGTTTAATCTTTTCATTACGGCAAATTTTCGAACATACCGTACGTGTGGTAAGAAAGGTAGACATTCAATTCTAGAGCCAGGAAATTTGTCAAATTGTTTTCGAAAGTTTAAAAATTTGAAGTTTCCAAATTCGTAAAAATTAAAAATTTTGTTTTGTTCAAGATAATTTTAAAATTAAAATTAAATTAGAATGAAAGGATTAATTAAGGATTAAATTAAGACGAATAGATGGTAAAAGAAGAGTACGAGCAAATTGCCAAAGGGCTTATAGAGACGCCAACAGCAATGGAAAGGTTAAGATAATCAGGATAATTCCTACAAGCGTTCTATGCTTGACTTAAGCTGAGTTTCGTGAGTAATTTTTTTTAAGTGAAGTGCATAATTGCTTTACTTCCTTAATTGAAAAATAATACTATGTTTTTTTTTTGAATGATTAGTGGTTAATATAAGTAACATAAACTAAACGTAATCCTTATTGAACTCAAGCGTTAAGAAAAGAGTGTCTTTTCGCATTTGTGAAAAAATAATAAATAGAAATGAAAAAGAATCGTCCAGAATGTATCTCGGATCCAAATGGACCCAGGCATAGTCACCTATGTGAACTGTCCATTGTTCGAGGGTTAACCCTTTGCATTCGAAGTTTTTGTATTGATCTTGCATTTTTCTTAGTTTCTTTTTAGCATAATTACTTGCATTTCACCTATGGTTGCGTCGATTAAGATTCGAAAGATCCAGTGGTTCTGTTACAATTTACAGCTATTTATGATTCTGTAGTTTTTTTCATCGTTTCTGAACTTTATTCTTCCTAATCTTTCCTCGGAAGATGTAGCATCTATTTGAACTTTGTTTTTCCTGTGTGCTGTCAGAATCAGTTTCATTTTGTACTGTTATTCTGATCTTCCGTTTTCCTGAACGAATTATATAATTCAAATCTCTCATTTATGGAATTATTGATCTAGTTTTTAGATACTTTAAAATCGAACTTATCTTTACTGTAACTAATTTCGTCACTTGGCACGATCTTTATAAATATCAAAAACAGAGTAATGTATGAAATAATAATTTTAATTAAACACAATGCAGTATTATAAAGTGTGTATACGTGAACCATTTAAAATGTAAAACGGAAAGACATCTGTTTACAAAAAAAGAAAAAAAGACAGATATTAATCGCCCCTTAATCGTCACTCAAGTTACTGAACCAAGTGGTGACTGAGAGTCACTTCTCGAGTGCAAAGAGGTAATATTGCTTTCTTTAACATTCTACAGAAAACTTTCGAACTTTCTTTTATATAGAATGACGAATAGTGAAAAAATAAGACAACGTTGATTGTGGGATAATAGTTCGGAAATGTTTCCACTGTTCCTTGAATTAATCGTAACAAGTTCATTTGTACAGTATCACCCTGTACATTTTGGTCGTCGGTTTAGAACCGTGTGAGGTAATCACGTTACCTGTGCGTCTGGCTGCTAATCGTTCAATCGATTGTTAACACTCTCGGTTTGTCGATGGTACCATTACGATGACATTTAAATCAGACAAGCGTTAGTCAGTGGCCAGTGACGATACGTGATCGATGCACACGACGTTCCTGATTTTATTGCACGCTAACTAGCTACATTATTCATCTCAACCAGTTCTATTCTACAATCTTCATTTATTTCCTCCTATGTATTAACGTTTGATCTTTAACGTTATCAATATCTTTCATTTCTCTGATTACGATGTAACTAATAATTCGTATACATATGTTAAATCACGCAATGTATGTATATCTTCACTGTGTCTCCTTAGGGTTACATTTTTCTTTAATAAATTATATTCTAATGTTTCCTTATTAACATTGGATTTATGGGACCCATCAATTTGTCGGATTTGGGATTTCACGAGCAAAATCATAGAAACTATTGGTATTATTGTAATCAATAATTTTTAGCGATCTTTATCAAAAGGAATGATACGCAAATATATTCAAAATTTATAAATAAATTAATATTATATTTACCCTTTAATCTTAGCTGCTTATTGTTTTAGTACCATTTTACACACGAAACACTAGTGCATTATAGATTAATTACGGTTGGCAATCCTCGGTCTTATAAATTAAAAGAAAAGTTTTATTTAGAATTAAAATTAATGTTTGTAACTAATATAACTGTTTTTATCGAGTCTCAGCCAGAATCTGTGTCATGAGTCTAACTCATTGTTGTAGGGCAAGGGGTTAAGTTGTTTTTACATTAAATAAATCGATTTTTTGAAACAAATTCGCGTTTTCGTTCACACGTCAATTTGAAGAGAAAAGTCCGTAAATCTAGTGTTAAATTACGGTTCTAAGTATATTAATTATACTTAGTATTATAGTATATTGTACTTAGTATATATAGTACTTAGTATTTATTATATATATAGTACTTATAGTTAGTACTTATATATATAGTATTTATATTATGTATATAGTACTTAGTATTATATTCTGAGTATACCTTGTATCTCAAAATTCTAAGCATTATTTTCAACTTTCTATCAAAAATAAAAGAATAAAAAAGAAGAAACACTACCTCAATGTTAAACGCTTCAGTTAAAGTATTTCCCCTAGCATTGTTACGAGGAATCTCTCGGGCTGGACAATATGTGTACGGCCCTGGGGTACGCGTACCATGCGTACGGAGCGAGCGCATTACAAGACGTTTATTTTCGCGGGAGATACAGGGGGCCCCCTCGAACTCGCCGAGGCTGAAATACGATGCGTTACGCACGATAATGCGTCTTAAGAGAGCAACGTGATTTTTCTACCTTTTCGCCGCGGGACCACACCCTCGGCCAACAGTATACCGGGTGTCCCCGTAAGCGTAACGACATAATTGCAACAGCGGTGGACGATTATCGGTGCGGCATTAATAACGAGTAAAACGGGACCATTATTAACCGTACATGCTCAACGCGACTGCGGGAAAAATACGATTGGCCGATTGGCCATTGCACTCGATAATACGTCTCTGGACAGAATCGCTCTTGGTTTATTCTGTTTGTCCCTTTTTTTTCTTTTTTCTCTCTTGCTTTCTTCTCTCTCTCTCTCTCTCTCTCTCTCTCGTATCTCCATATTTTCTTTTTTTTTCTTTCTTTTTTTGTTTCTTTTCTGTTCCTCTTTCGTTCTTCGTAACCACTCCCTGCTCTCAATTATATCGAGCGTGTCGTATGAAGCTACGACGAGAGGCCTCATGTGTGTTAACACATCCTATCGTGAAGCGACGTCACGCACGATCGTACGACATGCGGAACGCTCGTTGATTTTTCCCGCGAAAATCTTCTCACTTGGCTGGCACGGACTGTTGTTCGCGGAATCCTTCCTGCCTGTAACGAGGGTGAATGATACAGATGAAACGCGGCGTGCCGCGCGCGGCCTCGCGTGCGTCTCACCTTGAGGTATGCTTTTTTAGCGCGCCGTTTAAAGGAAACGATTATTTTTAGCATGGCGCCCGTTGTTGCTCGTCTTAGGACGTGGTCGTAACCTATGGTATTTCTATGGTCTTGCTTTCCTTTTGTTTTGAAATTTTTTTCTTTTTCTCTTTTTTTTTTGTTTTTTTTTTGCTTTTCCATTGATCGAGTTTCAGTTGATCTTCCGATATGACGGTGTGCGTTTAGTAATTATTTAATCAGAGTCAAATAAGTAATTGTAATGACTCTATTTTCCGGAGAGGTTCGTTTAAAATGCAAAAATTGGAAACATGTTTTAGACGACAATTTTTGGGTTACTGGAATCACTTTGTAATAGAGTTTTATATGATATAGTATAGTTATATGGTACAGACATAAAATGTTAATACATTATCAACCGCGCGCATTTTACGCTTACAAATTTGACGATGAACAATATAAAGTTCGTCGAGATATATCGTTCCTCTGTCTTTAATAATGTTCGAGATCTTAGTTTAGCGATTGGTTGGCAAAGTGTTAAACGCCACGACGATTTCGATCGGCTTTTTCGTTCAATTTCGAATTAATTTCGAAATGTTACGATAAATTTAACAAATGACTTTATAATGATCTGCAGAGAATAGCCGTATCCTTGTTTAACCCTTTGACTGTTACGGACGCATACAGATTTTACACTTGAAATTAATCCTTTTGTCGATCATATTTACATTTTTGCACTCAGAGTTAATTCTTTTGCAGGTCTTATTCACTCTTTTGCAAATCAGATTCACCCTTTTCCCGATTCAATTTGCGTTTTTGTAATTCAAATTCACATTTTTGCAACTCGAGATATTCTACAATTTTTTCTTAAGCTGCTTTAATTAAAAAAAAAAAGATCCCATGTAAAGTCATTATTCCGAAAGAAAAATTTTATCGCATATATGTCATAAATATAGAATAACATAAATTGACATAAAATAGTATTAAAGTATTAAAATAATAACCACTACGCGAGAACAGAAACACGCACAGAGTGTTTAAAGTTTAGAGTATTCCACAGACAATGTTTTAACTGTTTTAATAAAACTTATTAAAGAATGATCAGGTGTTATTTTTTAAATTTAGTATTCTTGGACTTCAAGGACCAACGTCACTTATTTAAAATCTAGCGTTTGTCCCGCTGGACGTGGTGCTTAACGTTTTAAAAGTGTTTTTTAAAACATCAATGATTATACAAACTTATTTGATATTAAAAATACACAGCGACATAATTCGAGTGTAAATGTCGTAGTTTATTCAAATCTTCGATTTGTAAAAGATGTGCCTTTTGAAGATTACTTTATTGTGGGTTTGCGATCTTGTATCATAAGTTATTGAACTTAATTTTAAAAAATATTTCATCAAATATTTGGACCATAGGAAGCATTTTGAATGCATTGTGTAAACATTTATTAATTACATTAATTTATAATATTTATATTTATTTATTAAAAGAATATTTTATAAATGTAGATTACTAGAAAACTTAATTTCTATAATATATTTACATAATATATACGTATTCAAATTCATTAATTTTTCTGAGTTAATAAATAATTCGATCTCAAAATAAATATAAATAAGGAAATAAAATGTAAAATAAAAAATACATAAATGTAAAAATATTATTTAATATAATATAAGGATAATTGATAATTTGATCTCTTGATCAAGTTAATATAAAAAAATTGTTAATAAAAGATCGATAAAATAATGGTCTTAATGGATAAAATTTATTTCTTTTAATATAATATTTATAAATTGATATAAAATGTGAAATAAAAATTGAAATAAATAACATTAATACTCCTTTCAATTTATTAGGAATAATTCGTAAAATAGAATAAGCAAATGAAAAATATTCTGATTTAATACAAATAGGAGTATTTATGCTATTGACAATTTTTAAATTATCCGGATCTTCTCAATAATAAGGATATTAACAAATTTAAATCCTAAATATTATTAAAATAATAAGAAATATTAACATATCTTTAATTATAAAATAAATGATTCTTGCATAACCTATAGGATTAGAAAACCCAGATAAATGTAAAAAAATTTGAATAATTATTAATATAAAAATAACTAAAGGTAAAATAAAATGAAGAGGAAGAAATCGATTTAATGTAGCATCATTAATTGAATGTCCATCTCAAATTCGTTCAATAAATTTGTAATAACTCTAGCACCTTGAAATCATATTTGACCTCAAGGTAAAACACATCCAAGAAATGCAGTAGTTATAGATAAAAATAATCTTATACCTTAATGATACGCATTTATGTATTTTAGATACATTACCTTTCCATATTCTCAAATCATCCTCGTTTCAACTAAGTAAATATTTCAGTTACGTTAATTACGTGCAAGCGTTATCATTATTTGAGGTCGTTTAAATTAAGAAATGACGCGTTTAAGTGAATGTCAAAGCGTGGATATTAATAAAACCGTGTCTAAAACTGTCATGAACCCACAATATCGCTGGTAACTTATTTCTGTCCTATCTACCATAATTTTATTATCTACAAATTCTTCCTCGAACAAATGCGCCCATGTTTCTCTGTAATTTTTCTTCGTTTATTTTTTTTTTCTCCTTTTTTCTCTCTTTGAAATTAGTCGATTCACTGATCCTATGCGAAAAAAGAACGAGAAACGAATAGATAAAAATCCAACTTAGCCCGTTATGGAGTAAATTATAACTAGTAATTTATCTCCGAAGCCCGATAAGACAGGTTATCGACGCGGGGCCGTTGACATTTCGATAAATCACTTTTAAAAATATACATTCGCCGTTCTAATTCGCAAGTACACGTTTCCTTTTCGTCCTTTCATCCTGCTGTAACATCTCTCTGTGAATACTGCGCGATATATGCACACCGTCCGTCAGTCAGTCAAGACTGTAAATTACGGAAACACTTGTGGCTCGCCATGGAATTAATATTTATAGCTCGTAGAGCATGGCAATAATTTACGCTACTATCGACAACGGGTCTTTGTCCTAGGCTGCCGCAAGCTGCTGCTGCTTTTGCCTGTCCATCGAGATGAATTGTAACTGTTCATGCGGTTTATGCATGAAATTTAGATATATATAGGTATATATCGAGCACTTGGTATTTACGATAACCATGGCAGCCTTTCCTCTACATTTGAACCGGTGTGATTTTATTTGGTAGACGGTGTATCCTTGTCTCTAGCCATGAGTTGATAAAAGCGGAAGAATGTGTATAAGTGTCGGCGTATTTTAAAATGGGCGTTCTAATTAAACGAGTGGGTTTCACATTCGCTCTCGTTCACTTTTGTAAATTCATTTGGTGAGACCACACAGGATTTTTCGTAGTTCAATCGTTGAATTTCTTTAGTTTTTATTATTCCCTGATTTATAAGCGAGATTTCAATCGTTGGATAATACGATTGTTGAGATGAAGAGTACAGATAACGAGTTGGTTAAAGTAGAAATTGGAATTGTTACGATATTCTGTTTATTTGAACGAAGTGATTTATTATCTGAAAGTCTTTTGTGTGGTTTCTTTATCTAGTTAGTTTATAAATTTTCAACAGAATTGTTATCCAGTAATAAATAGAATGCATTGAACATATACATTACTAGATGGTGTGTAAAACAATTTCTGAAAAAAATACAATTGACTGGAATTAGGGAAAAAAAAACAAAGATTAGTTTTTACAACTTTTTGTTTCGGTAGATCACATGAAAGAAATAATTAAAATGAACTGTTTAAGTGCTGAACAAATGGACAATGTAATGAAAAATGAAGGGAAAGCTAGTCGAAAAATATTGAGAATGCAATGGTGGATCGTTTGAGTAACTATTGATGTTAAAAAAAAAATTACATATATCGAAAAGTATTGTTTTTTATGATTTTACCTTAATACTTTTTTGTTAGCTATAGTAAAGTTACATTAAATATTGCCAATTGTTTCAATTTTTCTAAGCATGTTTCGTGTGATAAAAGACACGTGTATTTCTAATTTTTAGAAATTATAGTTTCGTGTTTCATTACAGCACGCTGCAGTCAAAGGGTTAACAAATATCGGAATTTTTATTTGCAACAAATATAAAATTTCGAATAAAGTTTTTTTTTTATGTCGATACTGAGATATTTGCTTAATGAAATTTAATTCAGCAGAATTTTTGAATCGGAGAAGTACAGTCTACTATTTGTAATTTTTGATTTTAATAGTGTAACATATTAATTTGGAAAACCGTCACAAACACTACACAATAGTGAACCGCTTATTATGATTATTATAAATTACTTTTTGTCAGTGAATCGATCGAAATAAATTCTGTGTTGCATAATATGGTTCGAAGATTCCTTTTAGATGATTATAGTACATTTTTTTCGAAGTTTTCAAGATTGTTTTCAGTTTTTTAACTGAGGTGAATACAAACGAGTGTAATAAAAAGCATTTATTTTATCTTAAGAAATGATACGGCGAAGAAAAATATGCAGGAGAAAGTGATTTGGTGAGACACTGGATAATATACGATGTCTCTAAGTTTAAGCTTTGAACTTACACGAATTCACAACATTGCATTCAAAATAGTGTCCATCAGCTGCAATATACTTCACATAAGCTGCAAATAGACGACTGGTTTACTTCTTCTTACAATATCTGCATTAGATATTTTTTCACTAAGTTAGTTTTTTTTTTTCAATGTTCCGTTAGTTCAGATATTTTATACTGCTTATCAAACGGACCTCAACATCTGCTAAAAGATAGCAACCTAACTTATAAAATTTATTATTTATCTATAAATGATTTCGAAATTTGGAAAGAAAGATAAAATGAATTGATGGAAAATGTCCTACAATCATTTGAAAGGCCTTTTTGAATCAGATTATGCGACACGAAAGAAAATTTTCGTTTGATCCACTAACTAACCTAAGGTGATCTCGTTAAGTGGTTCACCTTATTATACCGTTAAACACTTGAATCTAATTCTCCCGATGTTACCGTGAAGAATATCCTTCAAGTTATTATGTCGCTATCTAGTGTCTAAGTCTATTTTTAGTAGCTCTTTCTACAAACTTATTTGGTTTCTGAAAGAGAACCCATCAGGACCTTAAATATCGAAGGGAACAAGACACTCGAGATGTCTCCTGTCTATTGCTCGTAAACTTGATAACCAGTGAAATTAATGACACGCTGCTACTTTGATAATCACATCGTTCGAAATCCTTCAGATTCTAGGGAATCCTAGATTCTTCCCGTTGTTAACGCTCGCTGTCTAAAGCTTCAGGGTATAAATCTAGTTTCTTTGGAAAAAACTTTTTTTCAATGCTAATTAACTATTTTTTGAGAATTTTTTTATTACCATTTACGTATCATACTTATACAGCTACGGAAAAAAGTTTTCGAACGGCAGAGTTCTTTGTGCTTGATTTAATTCTGTATACACTTTTTTGGATTTATGAAAAAAAGAGTATGTTACAGAATGGGCTGAAATGGTTTGAAATCGTTTGATTCCAGAATATGATTGAGGTTGTCTTTATTAAGTGTTTAGTTTGAACAAATGAGAACTGTATTGATTATGAAATACTGTTGACTTATAGGGGTTTTAGTTGCTTGATTCTGGCCAATCAACGGTCAGGGAAGAAGGGGTTTAAAGTTGAGTGACACTTCTTGGGTTTTCTCCCAACTTCGACCCTTCTTACCTGTGGTTGTTACTCGACATTTCTGCATTTAGATTCGCAATGAATAATTATAAATATTCGGAGTAATTATACTTATAAATAATAGAAGTTATTACTAATAATAATTATAATGATAATACTAAAATAATAATTATAATGATGATGATGATGCTGATAATAATAATATGATAATATAATCGTATTACATAATAAATATAAGATAATATATGATTGTGCTATATAATGTTATTATTACATGGGTCAGTATATATGGGGGAAAACCAGTACGTTCGTAATAGAGTAATTACGTATAACAAGGAATTTAACCATTTGAGTGCTGAAGAATTTTCTTGAATACCTATATGCTAAAAATGCGGTAAATGTATTTTTGTTGCTTTAAAAAAAAAATAAGAAGAACGATATTAATTTATTTTATTCAAGTACATATTGTGTCAAAAATTGTTTTTTATCAACAAAAATGTGTTTTATTCCGCATTTTTAGCACAACATAAGAGAAGCGCGATCGCGCTCCTTCCGCACTCAAACGGTTAATGATCTACAAGAATATACAGCAAAGCAAATTTCTAGAAAATACGTTCACTGTTATATTTAATTTGTATATATTTCAGCAAAATATAACAGGACAAAAATTTGCGAACTATTTCAATAAAAAACATTCACTTTTTTTAACTTATTCCTTAGTGTCAATAATAGCTTAGCATTATCTTGGAATGTTGTTAATTAATTTTCTTAGATATAATTCTAATAAGCAATTCCAATTTCGGCCTATTTCTGCAAATAAGTTGTTTGAGTTTGAATATTTTCGAGTTTTTACCAATTGTTTCACTTCACCTCGCAGTTTTTTTCTTTTTTTTTTTTTTTTTTTTAAGATAAGGTCTAATGATTGAGGGGGTGTTCCAAAACATTAATCTTTTTATGTTTCAACCATGCTTTAATTTTTTTTAACCGCGTGTTTGGGATCATAATCTAAAGTAATATTGTATTTTCTAAGATGTCTCAATACTGCAATTGATCTATTTTACCGATAAAGAGGACCATGAGAAACAAGCCTAAATCATTACATTTTCGCCGACAAATCCGACGGTATTTTTCGTGTATTTGAATCGTCTGAAAACCCTTTTTCGTAGTATATAATTTAACAACTATCGATTCTACGATGTTTTGAATTTTAACCATGTCAGTCACAGTGCTAAGAAGTCATTGGAATTTTTTTGTCGAGAAATCAGAAGCTACGTCATCTGCAAGAATGTCGCGTATTTTCGGTTATGCTTGTGTGTATACTTTGTAATAGATGAGTTTTGCGAGCTTAATCCTTTAACACTCAACGTGACGACCTATCAATTACATATATAGTTGTCGCCTGTGAAAATGCTCACCGCGACGATTTATCGTTATCGCTTTTTATTAGCCTGCTGTTACCAAATTGTAATCGTTTTACAAGTTGAGATAATACATTTATTGATCAAGAGGACGATTATCTGTAATATATTCTGCCAGTGTTTATTGTTTTATTCTTGCATTGCAGGCACTTGTTTTCTTTTTATTAATCCATCCCTTCCTAACGTTGCGTATACACAACATTTAAGAAAATCTTTTCTTTTTCTCACCGAATTTCTTTACCAATAAGAATTATTCTCGTAACCTTATTAGTGTTTATATTTTTTTCGTTATATAGAAGACACTGCAGTGTGGAAATAAAGAAACGTAGTTTCTGGAAAATATCATAGAACTTATTTTCTAGTCGGATGGTTTTAGTTGTGTATATGCAACATTGGGAAGAAGTGGGTTAACCTCAAACAGAAACTTCTTAAAAGAAGTTACATAGCTTCACAGTAGGTTTCATAGAAACCTAAAGTACTAACATAAAAATTCAATAGAATAAATTTAATAAAAAATTTCATAGAAACCTAAACTAACATAGAAATTATAACAGGAAAAGGACTTTTATACCCCTGAAATTACATTTTTTTAACTCATTCGTATTAATATTAAATATCAAATATAATTCATCGATTGCAACTTTTACTTTTCTTCGTGTTTTTAGTTTAATTCTCTGTAATACGATTTTTCTTCATTCGTGAGAAGAATGATTACGATTGATCATAATTTTACATATAGTTTGGTAAAACAAGAATTAATAATTTTTATAAAGAAAATTTTTGCTGTTAATAATGTAATAGTACAATAATATAATGCAATGGTATAGCAATAAATAAATAAAATGGGACTTATAGAATGTATAATAGATAAATGAATACGTCATTGTCAAGTTACATAAAGGCACAGAGGTTTAACAAAATTTTTTTTAGAATTTTAAAGATTTCAGTTATTTCGTTAGGAAGATTCTCTTGAACATTATAGCAACAAGTGCACCTTAAAAATTGCTGATCCTGAAAGAGGGTTGATACAAGTCACGTCTGTTGAACGGTTGTGTCATCGATGACACGCGTTGTAAGTACGAAAATAAATAACAGAACGCGTAGTGGCAGGTATACAGATTATTTCGTTGTCTCGGATCAGTCTGCATGATATTTGCACGTACCGTCTCTCTGCATTTTGCTGGCATGAATTATCTTTATTGCTCTTCTCGTTCTCCTTGCCTCACCGGGCACCCACGGCACGCACTGTTCATGTGACGATCAACGTACAACGATATCTCGAAGTCTTACGACAGTGATACAGTTTCTCTCGTCTACTTAGGGTTACTCCCTTTTTCTGCGGGATTTTCAAACGGGGTTAAGGATTCTCGGTACCGCAGCTTTTAAATTCACAGAGAAACTTTTGATTCTTATCCATCGAACAATTGAAACAACTAAGAAGCTTAGAAAAAGTTTTTGCATAAATTATATAATGAAAATCTGTTTTGGAAAGTGTTGAGTTTTAAAATGGTGCATGATTTTTCTCATTGTGATATTTGTAAAATTCAATTATATTCATCTGGAATATCTTCATTAATTCAAGTAACAGATGAACATGTTACTTATAAAATTTGAAGGACATAAAGGAATGTATAATGTTAATAGTTTCTTTACAGGTGTAAGCGTAAACTTAATCAATTTTTCAATTTTTCAGGTTGAATTTCGGTAGAGATATTGGACTTTCTTCAACCTATTGCTCTCATTATGAAGCTATACTCGTAGGTGTTAGTACTTTGGATGTAAAGAACTAATAGATAGTAAATATCACGAAACAGTATTGTTGAGACTTTTGAAGTCTCTCAAGTATCAATGAGTTCCTTATTTAATCGGCATTTTGAATATGTGTCATACTAAGTGTAATAGGATGAACAAAGTCACATATTTCCTCTAGTTCTCCTTTACGCCTCCACCTGTAAAGAAATCTATTGATGGGATAGTATATTATCTACTTCGTCTTTTTTTCTTTTTATTAAGCATTTAAGGTTACCGAGCATCTTTTGAAGTTACTAATGACCACAGATGAAACGCGATGAAAGGTACCTAAAGCAAGTAGTATCAAATTAATATCCTTCAGGAGGCTTAGAACCCTTTTCACAAGAGTCTATTTCTTGAAACATATTCAGGGAGTCCGACAAGTCATGTTGTATCTTTTTTCCTATTGTATAGAATTATCTAACTTGCACATCTACGTTTCTTTTTAATAAAATATAAACTATTTGGAATTTTTTCAAGTTGCTTTTTTGTATTACAAGTATGATCCATTATAATTATTCGTGGAACAGAATGTCATTTAAATGTACACCACGACATCAATTCGATTATGAAAATTTTCTGTGACTTTTCTACAATTATTTTACGAATTGTAACTCGAATGTTGTTCTTTAGACTATTAATTGTTCATGGTTTCTTAGCATAGACTCGACTCTTCCAAACCCCCATGAAAAATCTAATGGTGTTAAATCATATGATCTTGTAAGCTAATTGAAATTTGCATTTCGTGAAATTGCACGTTAACGAAATTCCGATCGCAAAAACTGAGCGTTTTCTCCAGTTATGTGATACGTAGCACTGTTTTGCTGGAAATAGGCATCAGATACATCGATACGATTCAATTCTGATAATAAAAAGCCACTCAACATTAATTGGTATTGCTCAACATTGATATTAACAGCATTTCCAGCATCATCTTCGAAAAAATATGGTTCAATGATTTCGTTTGCCCAAAATGCACATGAAATAATGATTTTTTGTGGGTGTAGATATTTTTCACGAATAACACGAGGATTTTCATTACCCCTGATATGACAATTTTGCTTATTAACGAATTCTTTTGTTGTGGAACGAGTTTCGTCGCTAAACAAAATTTTCCTTGAAAACAGTAATTTTGTTCGTTGTTCAGTAATCCAACTAGCGAAACTATAACGTTGTAAATGATCTCTTTTTTAAATTTCTCGGTTAATGGAATTTTGTACGCGTGTAAATACAAATCTTAATCCTGCATGCATAGTCACAAGATATGTCGAATTCTTCCAAACGACGTGAAATTGATATTGTTGGTTCATTTTCAACACTTTCACTTACATTTGTGTATACAGTTTTTAGTCTTCCACTTTTTGCTCTATCAATAACATAATCAGTTTCTTCGAACTTTTTCACTAATCTTTGAATTGAAGACTGATTTGACCGATTATTTATACCAAAAAGATCATAAATTTTGCGGTGAGTATTTTGCATAGAACGTCCATTTTCATAATGAGTTTGAATAACGTAAATGCGTCGCTGTAACGTATAATATATCTGACCATGGTTAAAATTGTACTATCTTCTACTAAAATAGAATGGCTTATGTCATTTGAAAAGACATGCTGTGTAAACAGTATACAATGCTAACATCTAGGCGTTGCATTTGAACGATCCTATATAAATGTGACCAGCGATCGAGATATATTCAACTGAGTTTTGTGTATCGCAGAAAATGCAGATATTCGTTCTGCATTTCGCGATGAGATATTAGTGTGTCCTATTCTTATTCGTGTTATCGTCACTTCATCTCTTCTACTTAGTAGTGAGGGCGGATTGATATCATTTATGTTACTATGGACTTTGTACAGTTTGGTGGGTTTAATATGTCTCCATTCTTCGTTTCACGATTTTATAGTCATTTTGAATGAAATATTTTTAAAGATATTGATAATATATGAGTCCATGTTTTATAGTACAAGCACTAAAGCTAGCCAGTTGTGGTTTTGTGTTTGGTTTATTATTTCCTTAAATACATCAAACTTTTTTTGGCACACTTTTGAGGATTTCATTTAGTTCAATAGTGCTGTCATTTTTTTTCCAAATTTTGTAAAGTGAGTAAAAGATATTTTTGGAGTCAAGTACAGTAATAAATGTTTTTATGTGTTATTTTTTATCGACTTCTGTATATCTTACAATTTTTATAAGTAACATCTTTGTCTATTATTTAAAATAATATCGATATTCCAGGTGGACAAAGTTAATGAGACATTTTGTATACTTAATACCTTCAGATGCATAACGTGTAATGAATGAAATAACTTAAAAATTTTTTGAACAATTTCAGTATATTCTAAAGATAACGTCCTAATCGCTATTTTTCGATGTTCCATTTCAATTTGAATATTGTACGAATATTTCTCGCTTTATTGCTTCGGGAATGGTCAAATACCATTGATTATTGTGTAATATATTATATCCGAATGCGTTCAGGTTTTTGTCGTTTGCCAGTTTCTCGGATATTTGGCATCCATTCGTTTATCTAAGAATAGTTCCTCTACTTGAAATTTTATCTGGGTCAATGCGTCTATTTGTTTCCTGAGGATCCTCTCTTCTCTATTGTAAAGCAACACACATCTAACAAAGAGTTTACGATCGATGGAGCTTTTATTTCGCTTCACAAAGTAAATGTATCGTTGAATGACAATCGGTATTTCGATCGGCAATTCGATACCTGTTAATCATCCGGTGACTTTTTCATCATGTTCTTTTCTCTTTCTTTCTTTCGTTTTTTCTTCCTTTTTCCCATCATTAAGAACTTCTCATTAGGTCAGTCAATGCGGTAAATAGATTCAATCAAAACAGAGCGAGGGGAATGGACCAGAAAATCAAGCTTAATGAATATTAATGAGATCGTGCGTTCAGTAATTTAGGTACCAATGAAGAAAAGTTCAAGCAGCCTTTAAAGTGTCTCTAAGCTCTCGATGTTCTTATATATCCAAAGTTTAGGAAAGAATATCATCCAGAAAAATATTGGACTAGTACAAAAGTTCGTGCCCGATTTCGCATTAAAATTCAAGCAAATTTGGCATGTAAAATTTGTTCATTAGTTAATTGTATAATCTCTATTGTTTTGTATAATCTTCTTCTGATCGATCTGTCGACGTTAAGTTTCTCTGCAACTTCTTCAGTTCAAATTCGTTGATTATTTTGCAATAAATTAAGCATAACGTCATCGTTTATCAAAGAAGCTAGGTCACAAATTGGCTCGTTGTTTAATTGAAAATCGCCATATATAAATTTTGTAGACCATTTTTTTATTGCACGAAGAGCTGATGCTCGGTCTTGGTGAACATCCTGACTGTTTTTTACATCTTTCCGGAATTCATAAAATATGACATGACACGAATAAATTTTTTCTACGCATATTTTTAATATTTTGTTTTCATAAAGTGAGAACTGTCGAAATACAAACATCTACTGATAAAATAACAGTTGAATATCGCTCTTTTTATCCGCTATGAAATTTGCATATGCAACAATAAGTGTCATTTGCAAACAAATAATTTAGCAATGTGATGACATTACTACTCCAATTAATTCTATCTCGGTGTATAAAATTATACAGTGGAGTTAAGGTTAGGCATAATTTAACTGTTATAAACTTTATCGTCACCGCTGTGACTAGTATTTGGTTTGACTCTTATCGCGTACCTATGTATGTCTGATAACCTACACAAGTGAATGAAATACATTCTTTTTTTTTTTGCCACTCAATTCGTATTGTCGTCGAAGTTATAATTTAGGTTCGTCGTTTATCTAACTACAATTTGTTATTTATATCTAAAAAAAATTAATTAAATATTCTGAACAAATTTCGTTTGAAATAATCGAAAAATTGTGACGTTAAATTGTACTACGATAATTTATGAAAGTTACGTGTTTATCACAGTATGACTATATTTATCTATCTATTTGACTATATTACAAGTCAAACAAAAATAGATAAATATCATGGAGATAGAGAGTTCAAGGAAATTTGTTTATGTAGAAATATATCAAATTGTTAGAAACTATCAAAAATATTTCTTTTAAGGAAAAAAAGAATATTAACACTATAACGACCGGTGATACTATTGGTGGCTTTTATAATGATAAGTTTAAATAAATAAATATATATATCAATAATTTAGTACTTTTATCTTCTTATATTTTGTTATATAGGGCATAGGGGTACAGTTTATGACACAGTCGTATCGTCCAGCTACTTTTGAGTTTCAGAGTTTCTTTATCATTTATTTTCGTGCATCGAAATCTACTCTACCGAGAGAAGACAATTTCTTTGTTTCGTTCAGAGTACTCGTGCCTTCTCGCGCTCAATACCTTCAGGACATGTCATAAACCACGGGTTTCTGAAGAGACAACTTTTTCTATAAAGGTCCATGAATCAAAGAGTCCTCATCCTAACGGAAAATTCCATACGGCTGTCTGTTTGATCTGATTTGCACTGTGATCGTCTTCTATCCTTCCAAGAAAAAGGGACAAACCACTCTTCGGGCGTCCTGGAATGGCGCGGGCGATTCTTTTAGATTATTGATTGGTATGTTAAAATTGTTTATTAGCAACCAATCATGGTGAAGCTGGAAGGAAGCGTTTGAAGGAGTTTTAGACGACTTCCAGAGTATTCAGATTGGGAAAGACCACGGTAGAGCAACCACCTATAGTCATAGTATTAGTAATAGTACTTGGGTGGTCCTTTGAGGTTCTCTAATCGGCACATTACGTGCGAATACCAATCAAGCTTGATTTAGTTAAAGTAGAATCGAGCTTAACACATTTTATAATTTCAGAGTTACAAATTGAATTCTTGTTTATATACATTGAAAAAGGCATAGTAAATTCTAGACAAAAATTGGTGAAAATTATTCTCGAGAGTAATCGGCCATCGTAATCTACGATGAACATGTTCAATACAATTTATACTATACAGTGGCAAAAGAAGAAACTATACATCTTCGAATTATACAGGGTGTTAATTTTAACTCGAGCACCTAACTTATTTCCGCTACTATTGAAAGTAAGAAAAAATGACTAAATAGAATGTACATAGTTTTAAGGCGTGCATCTGATGGTGATAAAAAGAATCCTGTAAAGGTTATTTTAACGGTTTTTTTCAAGATCAGCGTATGTCTTTGCATATTAACATGTATTTTTGTGGTAGTTGGCGTCATTGATGAGTTCAACGACTTACGCACCATGACCTTGAAGTGGTCTTGAAGGCGAAAATATCGGTTTCAGTTTAAAGAATGTAGTAATAAAACGAAAAGGGCAATATCACCTTTTTTATTAGATGCTCAAAATGTTAGCCGCACGCAGCAAGACACGTCTCTGTAAACGATAAGCGAGTGACTGAATTATATAAAAAAAAAATTAAAGAAAAAACTTGGTCACCCGATTTATTAACAGTAGATTACTTTTTATGGAGAGCTTTTAAACCTACTGTTTATAACGAAGTTCCCACGACGCCAGAAGATATGAAAGAACGAATACGGAATGCATGTTGCACTATGAATCGCGGAAATGCCATAAGAAATACCATTCAGTCACTTACTTATCGCGTACAGAGGTGTCTTGCTGCGGGTGGCCAGTATTTTGAGCATCTAGTAAAGTAAGATGATATTGCCCTTTTTATTTTAGTAAATCTGCATTCGTCAAACTGAAATTCATTTTTTATATATATTTAGTATATTTGACACATATTTTATAAATATATACATATATAATCGCTTTCAAATCTTCGAAACATTTATATTTTAAAGAGTTTCATTTCATTCAATTTGTTATACGAAATCGCGCTTGTTTCTTTTTGCAAACAGTAGTTATCTTATTCAAAAATTTGTAATAGTTAGAGGACAATAGCCAAATATTGAATACCACTTTGTTTTTCGAATGTCATTCTTACAAAATCAATCACAACAAAGAAAAGATCTTTATGGATATTCAGTTATATATTTATGCTGAATTTAAGAACAGTCTTATGTTCATTTTTATGCAAGAATAACAATATTTGAACATTTTTTAAATAGACTGTGTCGATCTTAAAATAGGAAAGAGTGAATAAGTGCAGCTCTGTGTTTATTTCTGTTTATTGAAAGATCCATCCTACATTATTTATAAACACGTAACGTTGGTACAGTTATAGTCTTCAGATGATTTTACATTTCCAAAGTAAAGAAAAATTGTATACAGAATATTGTCGTATCGAATTCAAGTTGTATTAAATAGATCCTTCTTTCTTTTTTTTATTTTGACATGTATTCAAGTTACACATACAATTACCCTCATTAATATTTGGATACACTTTAAAACAAAATAACAGAATAAGATTTCGATGAAATTTTGACCATCTATATAACTAACATAAATCTATAAAATTTTCATTATCAGATAAAGGTGTAAATATTACTCTACTATTTCCTTTGCGATTCCGATCAATTGCAGTTTTTTCAAATTCTTTTGTACACATTTATTAAACTAATCCTTCTAATTTCTCAAAGATTCACGTCGTTTAGTTATTCTATTTCAGAAGGTATCCGAATATTAATGGGAATGACTGTATATATTTTTAATTTCGCATTCAGATATAATCATAAACAGAAAAGAGATTACAAAATTATACAACAAAACTGAAGGAAGAAAATTGTATTTACGTCTTAATAATCATTTTACACCAAACTGAGCAAGTTTTCGGGGACTTGCACACAGTAAACGTACACTTCTGTTCATAAGTTACCGGATACTTAATACAATTAGGATTTGGATTTAACAATTCTAGTTTTTACTGCAATTTCTCAAATAGTATATTTTTTTTGCAACAAAATCAATGCTTGAATATTTTTTAAGAAATAATTCTTTTCTAGAAGTATTCATTGTGATCATACCGATTGTTAAACTAAAAATGAAGAAAATCGGCTGATGCAGTTTCCCAGCACCATGTTTGTCTGGGTTCAGTGAAAAACTCTTCTTAAATTGGTTATGAACACTTAATGATGCTACAAATATGCTTCAATTAATTTTAAACTGTCGAAGCAAACCAAATGTGTATACAGAAATACATCGTACAGAATTGGAGCTGTGATTAATAAATACTTCTTTTTCTTAACATTTGTTCACGTTACATAGGTGTATTTTTAAATATAACAAAATGTACAATAAACTCATGACAGAAAATTATATTCACGTTTTAATAACCAGTTTGCTCAAAACGTGTAAGTGTCTGATGATTTATGGATGGGAGTGTATCTTCGATCTGTCATCAGATTGACATCTTCTTTCCTATCGGAAGATTTAATCTCGTTTGCTAGTCTTCTAACGCTTGGATTGTCGAGACATCGATGACTCTCTCGCATGTTCCTTTCATGTATATATCTGCTTGGTACCAGCTAAGAGGTAAGGCATTCTTGGAGGTTGCATTTACACCTCATTGCGTTATTTGCGCGGCTCTAGCCAACTTGATGCTTTCTCTCTTTATCTCGGTTGAAAAACAAGACTAGCTAGAGGTATCAGCGTGCCGATGTTTGGTGTAGGTCGCGTACAGTTAAAGTGCGATTACAAACGCGTAGGCGTTTCGTACTGTCGCGATAAGATCGATGAAATCGAACGATAAGATTGATAGGAGTTCCACTCCTTAATAGCAGGAATTGAGAGCGCGCATAATTTAATAATATTGCATCCTCTGTTGATTTACGATCGTCCGGCGACGCATCAAACGGCCATGGTGATTTCTTTTATATCGAGCTGCCTTATAATGTGCCAGTTTCCGAGACGCCTCGCCCTAATTTCATTCATACTTTATCCTTCCGTATGCTTTCGAGAAGGGAATCTTACGGTTATTTAATCGATGATGGTAAACAGACGTACTTTCTCGTTAGGAACATATACTTACACTAGAATAATGCTTATTTAATATTAAATCTATCGACGATTTACATACAAAGACAAAATTAAGTAGATAGTCTACAATATGTAAAATGACTGTAATTCAGTAATTTTACAAAATTAACTTCTTTTTTTTTACTTTTCATCATAGTTCACGTATTTATCGGTAAATTTTGATAATAATTTTTTTTAAATTATGTAGTTTATTTTGTATTAGAATAGTTATAAGCTAAACATAAGGAAAACGCCGTGGATATAAATGAGTAGATACTTCCATTTTTCCTATATTATATTTTATTTATATTCTTTTGGTATTTTGTATTTCCTCGTTTAGTTTCAACAACTGCTTGTCATTGCGAATACTTTCTACTATTTGTTTAATTTTATCCTTGGTTATTTAGTTTTATTTGATTTATAGAAATTCATTTTTATTTGATTTGTTCATTAGCGGTATCTTTTTTTTTTATCTAGTAAGACTAATAAATTTTTGATGGAGTTTAGAACTGGACCCTACAATGTTCATTGGTGAGAACTTTCATTTTCGAATTCTTGAAGAATTGATCAGCTTTTTTCGTTTTGTGAATCGGTGTATTGTCTTGTTAAAAGACAAAATCGTTAGCAATACTTATTTTCTATATAGATTTTTCGAAATTTTCGTTGACTAGATGGATAGAGCGACAGGCATTAGTTATATAATTAATACCAAATTCTCAACTCTGGATCAAAAAAGGACTTCCACATCATAATGAATCCATCACCGTGTTTCACGATGTGACAAGAAAATGGTTTATATTGGTAAGAAAGATTAATTTCAATTCTAATTTTCATTTTAATTTATTTAAGACTAAGGATAGTAGGTCTTTTTATGCCCAAGAATCAATTTTTTTTTATTTCCATTTTCATTTTTTATTTAAGACTAAGGATAGTAGGTCTTTTTATGCCCAAGAATCAATTTTTTTTATTTCCATTTTCATTTTTTCCCTCTGTTTTCTGTAATGTTAAGGTTTCTGATATTCCTTATATATTTCATCGGTATTTTTTAAACAGAGGTCCTGTATTAGTAGATAAGGCTGTTTTATTTATCTAATGCGTGTACACAGTTCGCATTAATGTATGACATTTTAGCGACAACTGTGTGAGCGTTAATTAATCTATCATACTTTAACTTTCCTTAACTAACACACTACTAAAACAGTAAATAAGTAACATTTATATGTATAGATAATAAAAAAAAGCATTATAAGTCAAGAGATTAATATTGAGCAAATTTCGGCCACAGACGTTTTCATTTTCAAGTACAATTATTCTTCTTTACCTCTGGATAAAGCATGAGCAAATCGTTCCAAAGGAAGTATTACAGTTTTCTTTACAACTACAGTTAAGTTCACATATTATTCCTTAGAAATTCTTTGAATAAAATTGCCTGTAATAAAGGGCATTGTAAATAAATGAGTGGGTAAATATTTATGGCCTGGATTGTGTTTATAGATTTAAAATAATTCTATTTTTCGAGGAAATCTTTAGAATTCAATTCAAAGCGTATTATGTTGCTCCAATTCGTATGAGTTTGTTTCCTTTTCAAATCTATATATAATCTCATGAATAATCTTAGGACACCTTGTATCACAATTTTCAGTTGGTAAACATACTGACCCAGTTTCAGTTTTGTATTTCAGTTGAATAGTACATTTTAATTTAAATAATTTGCAAATTATCTCTTTTGATAAAAAGTATTTTCTGTTTTTATATCATCGATATACAGTTTCAAAAATAAGCTTACCTTTCTTGTGATATATTTCTGTTATTTATAAAAAGATTAAGTTGATGCTATTTTCGTTATGAAACGTCATTTATTATACTTTAAAATTACGTATTGTTAATTTAATGAATTTTTGCATATGACATTTTTACCTAACATTAACATTTTTACCTATCATTACCTTGTTACACAAATATTCAAACACTTGCAATAAAAATGAATATTAAATATTAATTATAAAATGAATAACCTAGCACAAATCAGTCGAAATTATGTCCAAATTACTATTTGTTACGTATAATATTATGTGTAATTAGTTATATGTAGTATTATTTATAATATAGTGCTCGTATTATTAATATTTGCAATATTCAAACCATTATGAATATTTTTGTCTGTACACCATCGTGTTCAAAAGTTATTCTGTTAGTGTGCGAATATTTTTTAGAGCAACAGCAACGAAAACATATATGTAATATAATTTTTTTTGGATAGGAAGTCTTTGATAATGTTAAGATTTTCGTCGTTTCATTAACAATTCAGTTAACGCGAGGAATAACAAATAGTTCTCTCGGAACTGCAATTCGCAGTGAAAGCCACGTTTCGACGTGTGCGAATGTATTGCTCCCAAGAATCTATCAGAAACTTGTGGCTATGGTTAAATATAGAAACCTGGTGCTCGAAGAGTATGAATGGATTTGATGGGCGTTCTCGTTGGAAAGGACGTTTATTTTACTTTGATTGGAATTAGAGATATTTCGTTAGGTAGATATGCGGGCAAGTAGTACGCGGGCTAGGTATTTTATAACAAACTAATATCATGGTAGCTCATAATTTACGTAATCACGTCACATGAAGGATAATCAGAGAAACTTCTTTTCTTTCTTTTTTTATGCATAATTTAAGATCGCATCAACAAGTTGGTTATTATTGGCCTAGAGTTAGCAGTTATTTTATCAGGTCAGTCTATAAATTCGTGTTCTTAAAAAATCTTGAAACAATTAAAAAAAGAAAAGAAAACTGTTAAAAATATCACTGTTAAAAACACTCTGGAAATATATCACTATTTAAAATAATAAAACTTTTCCTTTGTTATTAACAACTTCTTGCAAACTTACAAGTAATTTTTTAATTCCATTTGTGTAAAAGGAGCCTGGTGTTGATCATATTGTATATATGACATTAATTCGCACGAGTTTATGATATTTATGACATTAGAAGTTTATTCCTCAGATAAGTCCAATAGTTTTGAGATTTTCTTCGGTGTAAAATATTTCTTTAATATTGTTAGATATATAGAGCTGGTTTCTAGTGTCTTTTAAGTTTTTACAATCAAATAGAATGTTGGATAGATAATATTTTGTATAATACTTTTATTTCGTAGAATTTGATACTTTATTCGATTTCGGATCTTTATTCGAGTTCGATTGATCGAGTTCGATTGATCGAGTTAGCTATCTTCCGATGTACGTTATAAATGATTCTCTTTGTATTCTGTACATTCTTTTTTCTATTTTTACTCATTATTTTTTCGACAATATAAAGAAAAATTTTTTTTTTTAACGCTCGGGGCTGAGTGGACTCAGGCACCGTCGACTGAGGGTTAAAAAACAAATATAGAATTTGACTATCACATCTCGATGGAAAAGCTAATTAACATCGAAGTAATTACGGTACTGTATGTTTCCTTAGAAATTATGCAACTTTTGTTTGAATTATTTTTTCGTATAACAAATAATTGACAAGTTTCTTGGAATTACATTACCAGATATCATTCTCTATGTGTATTATGTGAATTTTTTGATAGTCTGTATACTATAATTACAATAAAAATGAGCGAGGTTTAATATTAACATATTCTAGATGTAAATTTCTTAAAGTTATATCTTTTAACGAAAATAGGATATTTATTTTTATCATTTGACTTACAGTAGTAGGTGATCAAATTATTTTGATCATTTATTCGATATTTGAACAAGAATAAAATTAAAAATACACTTGAAACAAAACTCTTTTTTATTTTGGAAAGTATCGTTATATTAATAAAATATAACAAAAATTTAGAAACTCCTACACATTATTGGAAACTTTTTAAATTATATATATTAATATTTCGTCACTTCACATTTTGCATCTATAATTACTTGCCATACCGATACAAGTTTCTCAATCAGTTGCTGTTTATTAGTAATCACTTCTGATTTCATTGGATACTTTAATAATTTCCATAGATTTTCTATTGAATTCATATTTGGTAAGATGTTAGGCTAAAACATGATTCTGTTTTAGCTAATTAAGCTGTTACAATACAATCAAATTGTCTATATATATGTTAATAACAAGAGTGTATTTTACTATTATTGAAGTCGTAATTCCATCGAAAACTAGATTATTTAATTTATTCATCTGTTCATAATAATTTATCATTGTTATAATTTTAGTGAAAATTACGAGACATAGAAGGTTGTTTCTCGAATATGAAAGTTTCGTCTATTTCTTGCCTGTTTATTTTCCACTAAAAATAGAAAATCTACTCCGAAACATCAACCAGTATTCCTCGTTGATTTCGAATTACAAACTAGAGATAAGAGTAATAAAACCATACTACGTTGAATGATACAATACGATGTTCACAATACCAAATTGTAAAGTACGAAAACTTCTGAAACGTGTGTGAAAAATTCCATAAAAGGTGTCATTAATTAAAATGTGTATTTTTATGCATTTATAGAAAATTAGTATCCAAATTACAGAGCTTTTTATAGTACTCGGTAGCAAAAATATGAATTTGCATAAAAATTCGCAGTCTGTTTATCGTTTTAATACTAAAATAAACGACAATAATATTCATCATATCACTCTCAGTAGAATTACAATAAATAAATCAAAAACAAAACAAAGTACAGATTGTAACTTACGATTAAAATTTTAAGTAACAAGAAATATCAACATATAAGTATTATTTTTACATAAGAAGCAATTGAAATTGCTCGAGGAAAAGTACTACTAGCGGGAGAGACCAGTAATAAAGGCGATTCTCGTTCGCGCGTGTTGTCTCTCCTTTTCCCTCTCGATACCTTTCCACAGAAAGTTGTGGCGCCACGCGTAAAAAATCGAACGCGTTTTTCCTCTCTGTTCACAGATTGTTTCCTTTTGAAAAAACAGAAAAGCTAGTCATCATCGATGATATCGAAATGATATTGTTTAACCGGTGGATTACTGCACGGCCGTCAGGACGATCTGTCGATCCCTAACAGAATGCAAGAACTTATCAGTCGTCTTACGAGCAGTTGCTATGCGTTATGGAAGGGGTCCCTGGAGTCACCTACTAGCTCGACCAGTCAGAAGTCAGTGTGTGTAAGCCGGCCGGTCGTGCCGGCTCCTTTTCTGTCTTTGCTCTGCTGCACCTTCGTTTTCCGAAAAATCGTACCGCCTGCCACACGTTCATTCAGCCGGACGCCGGACGCAGATCGATCGCGAGAATTGTCTCGTTAACAGGCGAACAAATTGCTCCGCGAAACGGGGAATTTCTCGTAAATATAAAAGCATCCTATTTGACACAAAACGAATCATGGTGGTCCCGTTAAGAAGGTGGAGGAGGCCCTCTTGGTGAACTTCTACTTCTCTTCCACGTTGTGCTTTTTCTCGATTGAAATTTTAAAAGTGACTTCACGAAGATTCTCCTATTGAGATCGAACTGATTTTTCCAAGCGAAAAAGGAAACTTTATTGGCGTTGATATCGAAAGGAATCACGAACTTTCTCGAAGATAATAAATTATCCTATCTTATTGTCGTTTTCGTGAAGGAGACTTTTAAGGATACGTTTGTTCGAAGACACGAGGATAATGAAGTTAAGTGACATTTTTTCTGAGTTTTACTTTTCATGTTACCATTAAAGAGGGGACACAAGAAGAAGAAGAACAGACTGTTCGTGCAAATAAATAGAAGAGGGAAATAGTTGGAGTAATGTTCATGCAAATAAACCGCTCCCGTTTTATGAAAAATTTCCCATGATCGTCGAAGGAATTGTTAATGGAATTCTTAGTTTCTCCGTTAACAGTGAAGTTAATGAAAGGAACCGTTGCATTGAAACTATTTCTTTGATAATAATAAAAGTTAATACGGTGTAATAAAATGAGAACTGATATACGAAGTAACATTTGAAAGAAAATAAAAAAAATATATACATATCGGTCTTTGGTGAGTTTTTCGTAGTGAAATAGACGTTTTGGATTGAAAGGGATATGACGTTTGAAGAAATCAGAAAGCTCAAGAATAAATAGAATTCGCGTTTAGATTAAAGAGGAATAAGTGTGCGCGGTGTGCAGCGTTATAAAGCTCATGTTTTGATGAACTCTTCATGGCAAAGGAAATGCAGTGGTGATTTTTACACATTTCTGAACATTTGCCAGATTCTACTGTTGAAAACGATACACAAAATAATCGAACTCGTTGAGAAAGAGCAAAGAGGCTAAAAGAAAAAGAAAAAGAAAAATAAAATGAATTTTTTCTTTTCTTTTCCAATGATATCAGAATAGTACCGTTTTTTTTCCAGTCGAATGATTCTTTTCTCCTGATTTTGGCCAGTCGACATCGGCCGATCTCTTTCGAAAATAATTATTATTCAGTGATAATATAAATTCTATAAATAATCGTTTCACGATAAAGATTGAAGATACTGAGGAACAAAAAAGAGAGAGAAACAAAGAAAGGAAAAAAAGAAACGAGCTCTCGTTTTTCGAAAATGTGAGAACAACGATGCGCGAAACTGGCTGGAAAGTGCACGGGAGAATCTTCATTGAAGTTTAACGAGGTTCTTTCGCTCTGGTTTCGTTTGATTTAAGGCAGGGAGAATGATTATGACGCATACGGAAGAGGCATCGACGACTTTCGAGTCGAAAACACCAACGGAACAAATGAATGGACACTCAACGGTGAATAAAAATAATTTCTTTTCTTTCAATTAAAGATTAAGAGAAATGAATTTAACTTAAATATTACTTTTTTGGAGGTTACGTTAGTTGTATTTGAATTTATTTTTACTTAACTATTATGGGTTATACAGTGGCGGATAATTTGTATATAGGTATTGAAAATCGTCTCAATAGACGTGTTTCACTTCATTTTAATGAAATTGATAATTACCATTAAACGCGAGTTTGACTCATTTACATTGACATTTCTCGGCTTATCTCGGTATATCTAAAAAAAAGATACGAAGAATCGTAGATAAATTTATTTGTTTTGAAATTAAACACGCATATCCAGTAACGAGCACATTTATATTTAGTTTGCTCCCCATATCGTATCGCGTATGACTTTCAGCGTTTTCTCCGCGTCGCAATGCGTTGATGATTTTACCATCTTATATACGGATATATATATAAATATATATAATATATATAATATATATATATATACACACATGTATATATAAAATCTAAGAATAAACAAGGGCAGAATGTTTTGTAACAATACAATTTACAGAGATAACTGATCAACCACTATAAAAAAGAAAACATCATAGCACATTGAACTTTGTTATCTTTCTCTTAGATTTTCATTAATTTTCTTTCTACGTTGAGTATACAACGATATGCATACATGTTGTGAATGCAACCATGGATAAATTGACTATACTGCATAGATTTAATTATAGTATCGTAATTATATACAATAAAAGAACAATTTACAATTTGACAATAAACAAAGGTAAAACAAACTAATTGATTATTACAAGAATGAAAACATAATACTTTGAATTATTATAGTTCAGTAAAACTCTCGTAATACATATGGTATCATACTGTATGTACTACACGTACATGCGCGCGCGCGCGTACACACAGTATGTACTGTATATACTATATATACATACACATAGTATATGGTATATGCACTGTATAGTACAATTATGATATAGTAATTGTATATAATAAAAGAATAGTTTATAATTTAACAATAAACAAGGGCAAATATTTTATTATGATACAATTTACAAAACTAACTACTCAATTATTATAAAAAAGAGAATATCGTAATATATTGAACTGTTATCTTTCTCTTAGATTTTCATTAATGTTCTCTCTGTGCACGATACGTGATGAGAATACAACCATGAAAGATTTAACTATACTGGTTCTGATTGGATTCCTTTGAACAGTTATCAGTCGTGGAAGAATACAATCAATTATAAATTTTCGCACTATGATAATACATAGAATAATACGATATAATATAATTATAGTATAGTAACTATATATAACTAAAAAACAATTTATAATTTAACAGTAAACAAGGAGATAAGGTTTCATTACAATACAATTTACAAAAGCAACTAATCAACCATTATAAAGAAAAAAATAAACGTTATAACATATTCAACTCTATTATCCTTTTCCTTAGATTTTTATTAATTCTGCCTTTACGTTGTACGTGTAACGATATGCACATTGTGTGAATGCAACCATGATAGGATTTAACTATGCTGGTTCCAATTGATATTTCTTTGAACAGAGTTTACGAGTCGAGTAAGAATGTTTCATAATATGTTAGCCTCTCATTTGGAGCTACGATCAATCTGTACAACTGATTCTATCTCTCTGTACAAATACTTGTACACGAAGAGGTTGTTTGAGCACATTGATCGGTGCGTAATTGATCGAGAGACGATTTTTCGATGGCAATTGTGGTCGGCCAGGTTATTCCCCTTGCGGTGGGTGCTATGAATGAATTAACAACGTTTCACCGCAAAACGAAGGCCAGGTTGATGATAGTAGCATGGCTTCTGGTACACCTTGACACCGAAAATATACCGTGCACCGACGACGTTCTGTATTCGGTTGCTGTCCAGTGCCGATCGGCGCTCTACTGCAACGGAGTGAACCGCATCGTTTCGACGACGCAATAAACGTATTTACGTACATATAGATGGCCGTTGTATACGGGAAGAATCGTTCTTAGCGCGCAGTATCCACTGCTACCAACGCGTGATTCACGCAAAACCAGCGACGATCAATCGAAATTTCTCTCTCGTTGCAATGCTTTAGTCTGGTATTGTACGTAACGTAATTCCTGCAATTCACATGCTGACTTATCGCACACATACATGTATACATTTTCATTTATTCGATTATATTAGGTGAAATTGGTTCTTTTTTTTTTTGTTTGGCAAATTATTTTTGCAAGATTTGAACTCGAAGTTATTAACCCTCTAAGGTCCAAATCACATCTGACCAAAGTTATAAATCTTTCTGTACTGTTCCCTCTATATGCCTGTCTCAAAGGCTTCAGAATGTTTTCTAGCGTATACTCACTATTATTCGCACGATCTTTTAATTTTTTAGATCTTCTGCTATTTAATATTCTCTACTTATCTTCGTGTTCACATCACCAAGACATGTGGCAACCTAACAAATCTTTAAAACTCACCTTACCATTCGAGGGTTAACCCTACATAGGGAAACATATTTTCTCATACTGTATTGACAGTTTGAAAAGTCATTTACGTTTTGAGTCTAATTTCTTCACAATACTAGGCTTTTGAAAATTCGGCAAAAATTGTGTATATCATCGAAAACTCTACTGCATTATGCAGTTGTTCGTTAAGTCGAATGTTTAAAACATCTTATCCGATAAAAATAAAAATTCCCACAGAGTTACCCATTAAGGATCGAAGATCGGGAATGTTTCATCGACAATAATAGCGGTACTTGATCTTGATATTCCTACTGTCAATGCATTGTAAAATGTGAAGTGATTAGGAAGGAGAAAATGGTATGGTGTTGAGAAAATATACCATAATGCATGGGTTGCACGCAAATTGCTACAAATACCGTTATAATGTGTATTTACTTGCTTTTGATATTTTATTACTAAAGTAGGGTGTTATGGTACACTAGTAAATGCTCAGATTAAAATAATTAAGAGGATTTTTTTTAATATGTATAATTAACAAATAAGAGATTTTAATTAATGATTGTTAATACATAAATGTAAAATTTCATTTGAAATTGTCTTTATGGAATTTCTTTAGTAACAATGGCGTGACGTACTCGTAGAATTTTCCATGTGGCATTAGTCATTGTGATCCTCGACAGCTGACAATGAATGAACGAATTCTTCTTTTCTTCAAATGCAGCACTTTGTTTCGAGATAGGATGCAGATTTATTGCCGAGCAAACGCACGAACTCTACCGATAACTCTGATAATGTTCTTTTCTCGACTCCAAGTAGTGGTTATTATTAAAGAACCTCATATAGAGCGTGTTGAAGCTCCTTTCTACTTCTAATAATAGTTTTATCATTTTATTAGTATTTTTTTTTAATGGAAATTACCCGTAGGCTATTTTTAGAATGCCGTAGGAAAAAAATGCGTTACAACTTCGAAGATTACAAAAATACGAAAATTTTGCTTCTTATTTATTTAACTGTCCGATAATTCAGAAGTTTTAGGATATTTTCTCTGTGATAAAATATCGAACCTGTTCCAATAATTTAGTATAATTTTTTATATCAAACTGCAATTCAGTTCAAACTACAATCCGTAGGAATTAGTGTTATTCTTTTCAATAATATTTTATAAATATTTCATAGGAATTTATTGGAAAAACGAGCAAAAAAAAAAATAAAGAAGACAAGATTTAATTAAAAGTGGATAATATAATTCACAATATACCGGTAAATTATTGGTCGCTGTTACATTAACAACACGTGACTCTCTTCTTTTTCAAGTAATTAATTAAATATGTATTGAAAAGTCACGGCGATAACCTCATTGGTCGGGTCGTTCGATTGGATATTAATAATTTCATATGATTCGTATAAAAACACAATAGCCTGCCGAGAAGATGCCAATGTCATTCAAATCGGTCATCCTCTTGTCATGATGGTTCCTCTCGAAACCGGTGACGATACCGATTGCTTTATCGTCCTTGCATTCTTATGAATACAAATTTCCCGGATAATCGTGACTTCTTATGCACCGGTCGTATTTTTTCCCTTTCATTCTTACTCGCCATCCAACGGGACGACTCGTTCCTTTTACATAATGAAACGTACGAGCATCAAACGTGGAATGCAAACCTCTGTTTCTACGCACGTTATGGAAATAATTTGTTTTGTTTTCTCTCTGTGTTTTCGTCCTTCTTCTTTTTTTTTTTTTTAATTGAAAATTCATTTCATTGAAAATTTTCAAGGAGAATCTTCGATATTCTTCCGAGGAATGGTCTTACAGTTAGATTTTACACTTTTCCTCTGTTGATCTTTTTTCGTGGAATTATCGGTGGACTGTTAAGATGTCGCCTGTTGACACGAGCAGATGTACAGTATTTGCTGTCTTCTTTAATTAGCATATTGAAGACAGTGTTCAATTTTACATAACGGGGAGTCTCACATTGTTTACATCTATCTGTGCGGACAAATATGTCATTGGTAGCTAATTTGTCATTGGTGGCTACAGCACGCTATAACGGGAAGGGAGCTTATTAAAGTTTGCACTATCGATAGCCTCTAGGCTATATAATCATTTCCAAGTTTCAGCGGAGCTTGACTAAATAATAAGTTCTGTTAAGTGTGTAAACTAATAAGATTCTATATTTCTTCAAGACAAACAACTGAATAAAAAACATTCTGATTTCTTTTTATCAATTTTATTTAAAACTATTCTTACGCTTTGCAACCGTTGAAAACACAGCTTTAAAGATAAATTTTATGATTTTAGCGCAACTAAAAGATTACAATACGATAATACCGCTGCTTGGCATTGATAGTGACATAACTGGAAAATATTGATATTAGTCTTTTCGTGCAAATAGACTCGATAGGTACATTATTTTTATCGCGTAAAATAATACATTTCTAACTTCGTTTATTCTAACTTCATTTCTAACTTTGTAAATATTAAACTAGCACATTTATAACTTCGTTAATTCTAACTTTATTTCCAACTTCGTAAATATGAAATATATTTCTATAAATTGTCTATAAAATATATTTTTATCACGTGAAATGGCACATTTATAACTTCATTAATTCTAACTTCATTTCTAACTTCGTCAATATAAAATATATTTTTATCATATAAAATAGCACACTTATAACTTCATTAATTCTAATTTCATTTCCAACTTAGTAAATATAAAATATATTTTTATATGTATCTGGTAATATAGCATACTGCTAATTTCTTTAATTTTGTCTTCATTTCTAATTTCGTAAATTTTAGATTGCTTGCCCCTATCAAATTAATTTATTTCAAATTACGCCATTATCAGTGTCGTGCAGCGATTATATGATTAAACTACGCAAGAGAATACGATGAATTTTCCAATGTACGTAAAGCAACAAGAATTTCCATCGTCGATTGAGAATAATGAAACAAACATGGTGGGCGCGCTAAACCGGAAGTATACCGCGAAACACTGTAACATTTACAAATGCGCGTCGACGCGCATTATCGCGATTGCGAACAGCATGGCGAAATGCGTGTACGTGTCACAGATATTTCACGACAAAAACACATTTAGAATACGCGCGTTTATGATTGTGCGTAAACATGAACCCTTGTCAAAAACCTTGTTTATATGAATGCACGACAAGTTTCGATCTTCAGTTGTAGAATTTAACGAACGGTTTCGCAACAAGTAGGTATTCTTAGTTCTATATGTGATAATAAATAATATGCGTTCATGATACGATATACGTGTAAGGTCAATAAATGTAAGGTTTAATAAAATGCTTATCATAATGTTTTGTTGCGTAAAAACGATGGTTGCTTATTCAGTAATTATACTTCGCTTATTTACATATGTCGCTTGTAACGAGCAACTTGAAATAACGTTTATCTCGGCCTCGTTACAAAGACTTTAACGGTCACCGGCATTGAGCTAATTATTCATCGTTCATTTGAATTTTTAAACCAAGTTCTTCAGCCATTATTTTAAAAAGATCTCCATATTACCCGAAGTATTGTTACTGTTTCTACGTTGGTGTATCTCCCTTTTAACGAACAAGTTCCAATTCTATGTATTACCAAAATTATTCATTATCAAAAATAATGTTTCTCCATTATTAATTTTTCGTGTAACTATCTACTATTGTCGTATTGTTATTGTCATCTTGTTATTTGAACTTTGTATCGCTAGTAACGTCTCGATATTTGCAATACTATAAATAATTATCGTTGTGATTTATTATTTCAAGATACGAACGTTTTTAGAAACGTTCAGATGCGAAATTGTTTTATCATTTTGTACCGTATCGTTCTTATTCGACGAAAAGTTTTTTTATACGGTACGTGGAACGATATGTAAAGAGACAAATTAGTCGCCGAGAAGCGTTTAGGTTGCAGAGGAGGATGGGGATAAGATTGAAAAATGATAAAGTAACGTTTATTAGAAGGGGACCTCGAATAACTTTCTCACAGTTTTAGCCGCACGGTGCATGAACTTTAACGCTAAGTTCAAGACGCTCATGCAACAAACTCAAAGCCGGCACACTCATTACGTGCTCCTAGCAAATACAAGCCTTTAAATTTCTAACTTTACCGGTACCATTGCTGTTCAAATGGCACCGAGGGGGGGAAACAGCGTGAGCCACTTTCGTCTGTACTACCATCGTGGTTTCAATGGAATCTCAGGACAGAAAGTGGCTATAAGAGGCTCCTGTCACCACGAATTTCACCCACGCAACAAAGTGGTTTGATTAAAAGCTTTCCGTAGTCTCTTTCTCTCGGGAGAGTTTCGTTATTTTATTCCATAGACCTGATCATACTGTTAACCATTTCTTATTAGAGCATTTCTTATTATACAGGGTGTTATTTCGTATATACATGTCAATACTTCAGGGGGTAAATCTATACACTAAGCAAGTGAAAAATGTCATATGGACATATATATGTCCGATATACCTTAATTTTCGAGTTATAAATGATTAACCCTAACACGTGGTAATTGTAATATATAATATAATAGGAAACATAATATAATAAAATTACTTATTTATTTGTATAATAAGGTTATTTTAAATGTAAAGCGAAAATGGGTGAAATATTATCTCAGAATTTTAACACATTGCCAACTGCGCGCATTTTTCACGAACGTCGTTTAGATATTCAATCCTTAAAAATAAAAAATTCGTCAATTTTAAAGGCGATTTTCGGAACTCAATGCTATTTCGAATACTTTCTTTAATTATCCATTATTCGAAAACTGAGATGTATTGGACATACATTCGTATAACATTTTTTGCTTGTTCAAGTGTATAGATTTACTCTCTGAAACATTGACATGCATTTATGGAATACTCTATATAGGCTTATCTAACTTACACGTCTACATGTTTCTTTTTAATAAACCAGAAACTGTATGGAAATTTTCTAAGTTTTTTTTTTATATTGAAAGTATGATCCATTACAGTTATACGTGGAATAGAATATTAAATGTGTGCAAATTCAGACTTGAAGTAAAAAATAATCTGGAAATACCTTTTTTTTTAATCAGGTAATTTTTTCTTAGTTTCTTCAAAGTTATTGTTATTTTTTATGTGGAAAATATGTATAATACTGAAAAGGACAGTTTCAGATATTTTTCTTAAAAATTATTAGTATAATGTTGGTATAGTTATAGGAATTTATAATGACTTTTAATGAAATGAAACAACTGTTACATTCCCTTATTTGTTTCTTTTTAAATATTTTAATTTTGAATTATCTATCTAAAGTATACCTAAATATACGGGTCAGTAAAATGAGTTACAAAATGAGTTTCAGACTAAGAAATATACATCAATATCTTTTCGTTCATTTATGCAAAAATTTAACATTATTTATCTGGAAAATTCTGATCTTTACTTGTTATTGAAAAATTTTTATACAACAGAAATGTAGCTCGGTATACTGCACTTCGTGAAATTCAAAACAAGCTTCTAATACATACAAATCTTGTCAAATTGGATTGTGCAACAAAAGCAAAACGAATTGAACTTGCTTTGATGGTAACAGGTATGTTTGTGTAAAGTGTATATTTCAGATAAAAACTATTTGCAAAAAATGTGCTTCGTAGGCGGATTATAAAGAAAAATTGTTTGAATAATAGATACCTCAAATTAAAAAATAATATTTCTATATACTTTCTAGTTAAAAATAAATTATTTAATACGCCAAATGTTATTTTTGATTATTTATAACATTTAAAAAAAATTACACATAAGAGTACATTTTTCAAATACTCGTCAAATTAATGGTTGTGATACAATTAGGTGTACATTCAAAGATATTAATAATCTACTGCTTATTCGTTAGATTTTTAATTCTGTTGGCATGTTTATGAAAGGGACAAAACGAGAGTTTATAAATGCAAGACATTCTTATGTATTCATATTTTTACGTTAATTTTAATTAATTTCAGAACTATATTTTACCTTCGATCAAAGAATTATACTTGTCTTCTTTAATTTGAGAATTATTTTTACATTTCAAATAAGTGTGTATGTTTAATGCACATTTTTTTATAAATATTTTATCAATAGCTTAGTATTAACGTTATTGAAGAAACAAATCAGAAGAAATAATACTAAAAGAAGTAACATTAATATTATCCTGATTTGATTACACTGTCTCATTCGAAATACACTTTTTTAAAAAGTGAAAATTAAGACAGGGAAAAATAGAGAGAACTTCAATAAATACTTCGTACAGTTACAGTCAGATAACTGATATTTCCAATGTCACCAATTGAAAGTAAAATATTTATATATCTTACAAAAAATGTCCCTTTCATCTCACCTTTGTCCTATGTTACTGTTTCAAATCGATATATCATACTATCATGTCATACAACAACCTACAGAGAACAGCGACCATAAACTTAGAATACGTCAATTAACAACATATATCCAAGTAGCTTGAGAAACTGCTATCGTTTGCAATGCCACTGTAAATGTCGTCTCAATAAAATTCCATACAGGACACGTATCCATGTAACTTAGCGCCGATAATTACAAGAAAAACCGTGAATGAAAGAGTCAAACGATACGAGTGAAATGTCACGGTAGAAAAAAAAACACGAAAAAAAGAAAAAGAAAAAGAAAAAAAACGACGATTGTCGGTGCATCGAACAAGGAACGTCGCGATGAGAAGCGGTGGTAAAAAGCGTCACGGCCTAAGGAAGCGAAGAGGAGAGACGGTGAGGAAAAAGAGTAGTGTATGCGCGCGCACGCACGCATCGATTTCTAACGGTAACCGGTTCCTTTTACGAGATTAACGATCGCGATCCTGTCGTTTTATTATCGAAAATCCAGCGGTGTAGCGCATCGAGAGTCACGGCGGATATAGCGATCTAATCTTCACGAAGTCGTACGGCAGCCGGATTTCTTCGTGGTGCAGCGATCCTCTGTGCAAAACGTGCACGTCGAGAGGAAGGAGAGGAGAAGGTCCCTTATAGTTTGTCCAGGGGCTCGTTGCGCGAAACTTCCAAGCTTATCGCGAATGGTCCAGCTACGAAACCGGGAAACAAAACACCTCCCCCCCTCCCTCCTCGGCACTTTATTTAAGTTACTAACAAGCATTCTCTTTCTAGCGTATGTATACACATACCGCGCCACCCCCTTTCTCTATGTTTTGCTCACCGAGCCAGGAAAAAGAAAAGGAAAACAAGAAAAAGGAAGAAGAAAAAAAAGAGTACGGACACACCACAAGCGAAGAGAAAGAGATTTATCAGCGAACCACCGCGAGACTAGCAACCCGATAGACGTGCAGATAGGCCGTCGTTTAAATAAATTACCCTCCAAAGGCTTGGCTGCCCCGAACCTTCTTCTCCTTCGTTCTCTGTTGGTTCGCTTAGACTTGCTTAGCAACTTGCCGCATACCTGTTGCTACACACCCCCTCGTGTACCTTCGTAGTTTGATCTACTTTCAACCCGCCACTCTTCCTCGTTTGTTGGATTATCTCGCTGCTCCTCGTGAGTAATTGATATCCCTTTCTCGCTCGTTTCGTGCCGGTGTGTTGGCGTTGGATAATATACTTAGATATGGATTTCTCTGTGTTCTTACCGAGTGTGCTGGATTACGAACGTTGCTTTTAATATTCGTGTAGTAGTGATATTGCTCTCTTTAAGGATTTTCATGTGATATAATGTGAGATGTAATATATGGGACAAGTAATTGATCGTAATCTAGGTAGTTATAACTAGAGTGGGGATTTTTATATATTTACAGAAAGTTTAAAGGTGTATAATTGCAAAGAATGCATATGATATGGAAAAATATATCATACTTTTATAATACCTGATAGATGAAATAATTTTCTACCGAAGTTTCACTTCTGTTTTATTATGATTTCAAAAATGTGAATTTTCACAAAAAGTCTGCAGTCTTGTTGTAACTAAGATACAAATTAATAGATGATTGAAGCAACTATGGAGAGTTGTTTCAATTGTGCAACCGATTATAAATTGGTTATACTGATTATTCCCTAAATACAGCCAATAAAATATAAAATTTTTTTTATAAAAGTGAATCCAACAATGTTTCAGGAGAAATAAAGAAAATCTGTCGTAAAATATAAATTTATTAAAAAATAGAGCAATTGTTAAAAGTATATTCATAGGAAAATTTGTATAACAAAGAGGAAGAGGAAGAGGAAGTGAAGAAGGCAGAGGTAGGTGACCCTTCTAATGACCCTTCACTGCGAAGATTCCTTTCTCTCCTACTTTCCTGGAGAACAACTGATTACTGCTATTTTTAGTACGAAACTTATAAGAATTCTCGTGGTTTTAAATACACGAATTAATTAATAAAAACGAGATCGCCCCTACCCCGGTCCATTGAAATCCTCCTCAACGTAAACAGGAAGTTCACGTTCTATTTTGTTAGACTGTTCGCAGGCTCGAGCCAATTTTTATTCCTTACGTAAGGTTTTCGGTGCGCTACGTATTGCAAATACAAAGCGTAACTCTTCTCGTGTTCTCAGCCTTGTGCTATTTTTAATTGGACAGAGTAGGTCAAGGTGTACGTCTAATCTTCGAAACAGACTTTGTCAGAATTTTCGTGTCGATCTCAAGAAACATCTGGTAATGAGATTAACATCGTGAACACCATTGTGTGTTTGAAAAGAAAAATAAAAACATGGAAAGTACAGCGGAGATATTTCGCTATATCAGTTGGATACGGGTTGAATTCTACTTTTATGCTTAGGTGATCGAATTCTCCCGTTGCCATTCGATATTTTAATAGTTACGTCGATAGTACAGCGCATCGATTATCTAACCCATATCCTTGTAAAAATTACCCGTGGCTTGGCAAACGCAATACAATCCCGACGATCTTAGCCGCGACGATGTGTTATTGCGTGTTAACTTGCGCTAAAAGAACAAACGTTTGCTTCACACCTGCGATTTCTGCCGTGACTTGTAACATTATCGTGATTTCTATGGAAAAATGTAGAAAAAAAGGAAGATACACTTTTCTGTAATATATTAGGGGTACAGGAAAGTAATGTTGTTTTTTGTGGCGTTTATTTTTGTTCATTTCTCAATCTGATTTCATGCACATCAAATTATATTTGTTTCTGCATGAACATAACCTAGACTCCCGTGATTATGAACAGTTCATTATTCCGACCAATTCAGTAACGTGTGAACAAAAATAAGTTTTGATAAGAAACTGGAAGAACATGTTCGACGTTGTATGCCTTATGCATTTCGCAAAAGTAACAGTACAAAAGTAGCAACAAGAAACATTAACAATATTTTGTAATAGCAACAAGAAACATTAACTATATGAATATTGGAAAATGTCAGTGTTCGTTTCTGAAATTTTAGAAGGGCGATTTTAATCTGAAAGATGATTCGAGATCTGGCAAACCTTCAATACTTAATAATAGCGGTTTGAGGGCTATAATTGAAAACATCTATGTTAAACGATTACACAGATTACGGAGAAGGTTAGTGCATCTTTGTCCATAATTCAAGAATGGTTTTGAAAAAATCACAGCAATTTCTCGACATTCACTTGCAACTTCTCACTGAAGGAGTCTTTCTGCAGTCGCTTAATTGGGAAGGACGAAAAGTGTTTTTTTTTATAATAATTCTACTAAGAAAAATCGATCTTTGCAACATTATTTAGAGGGAAAAATATTCAGAAATTATGAAGACTTAAAAAATCGATTGTTTGGGTTAATCTAGGAATTTTTATAAAAGCAATATACCATTACTTACTTTCGGTGAGAAAAAGTTGTTTTTAAATGGTAGATATTATTCAATTAATCAATTTTCTTATGTATATTTCAAGTTTCAATAAAACTTACTAAGAAAAAAAACATTACTTTCTGGTACTCCTAATAATCGTTTCTGGTAGATGTGTAGCTTCAATTCTCATTGGAAATTTTTGAGAAATAAGTTGCTGCTTAAAAAAATTTTAGATACTAGTTCTTATTTGGATTGAACAGAACATTGTTGCTTGTTGAGCCTCAGGAGTTATCGTTGCTCTTTTTTTATGTTATCATTTACCTTGAAAACTGTATTTGTAATATCGTTCGTTTCCCTTTCGGTACTTTATGTTTCTGCGGCGCATTAAAATCCAGTTTTATGTAAACTTCGTTTTATGCCTCCTTTAACAATAAAACGTTCTTTCGTTTCCTATAAAAGGACTGGTTCTACGCGTGCTTAAGGAATATTCAGGAACCTCTTTGAATATGGTTGATAAATGATGATATCATTTGTTAAAGTTTATTTAAAACTGTCAGACAGTTTGTACACTTTGTTTTCTTTCAAGAGTTTTATCGATCTTGTACAATTTCTATTGTAAACAGGTTAGGGAACGGTTTTACTTATGTTGATACGATGTAAGATCAAGTAGAAAGGAATCGTACGTTGTCAGACGCGCCTTTGTGTATTCGATATGTATAACAGAAACATTTTATATTTTTCTGTGTTTTGTTTGCTTGTTAATAAGTAAAATTCGAAGCCAAACGTTGTTTATGGTTATCAGGTTTATTTTTTTAGTTCAAAATTTAATATTAATTTCATGGTTTTTAATTATCTTTTTTCGTTTACTATTTCCTCTTCTTTCTCTCTCAACAGTTTACTTTCTGTGTTTGTTTTGCAAACCTCGAATTACTAAATTGCAAACTTTAAAGGGTTTGCAAAATGTCTCCATAGAAATTTTACACAGAATGTTGTATAATTCGTAAAACTCGTAAAATTCGAAAAAAAACATTCGAAGTTTAAGTATTTCAGTGTTTCCTCGTATCGAATTCAATTTCTGTTTAACCGTTTATAAATATTTGCCCACTCTGTCTTTCATATTCCTCAGAGACACGACAAATTCTCCTTTCGCGACAAGGGTCATAAAACACGTTAAATTCGTGCCACGTTTTATCAGAAAATTTCACGAATAAAATTTGCAGCAATGTACGCTTACACGTATATTTATCTATCGGATCTCTAAAACTTTCAAGAATTCCAATATGTTTACGTCGCAAGATATTTATTGAACCGACCTGACTCTCGACCTAAGCATCCGATGATTTCAAGTTTGTTTTCACACTGATGCTAACCAGTGTATATTAAAGGAAATGCAAGTTACACCGCAAATTATTGAATTTTTGAAAGGGTTTTTACCTGTCCGTGCGTTGTGCACGTTTCATTCTTTCCGCTGTATTCGAACTTGATAAATTGCGTAGAAGTAATTGCAGCGTACGAAAAGAGGTGTTTTGTCCGAAAGCATTAATGATTCGTTGCAACCCCGATGTGGGCACGTCTCACGTGCTTCATTCATATAATCTTTCCGTTCTAGCTCAAAAGACGTAGAGATGCTGGTTGACTCTTATTATTAACCCCTTCCGCAACCAGTTGATCACCTCCGATTGGACTTCATCTTGCTAGGCTTGCAATTACTTGCCTGGTGTATTGGCTTTAAGACGATAATAGAGCCAGCTCTCTTCTCTCTCTTCTCTCTTTTTTCTGTTTTCTCTATTTTCTCCCACCTCTCTCTCTCTCTCTCTGCCTCTCCCCCCCCATCTGTCATTCTTGCTCGCTTCCTCGCTTCTCCCTCTCTTCCCCCATCTCTCTCGCTCTCTCTCTCTCCCCCATCTCTTTCTCTCTCCCTATCTCTCTCTCTCTCTCCCATCTCTTTCTCTCTCCCCATCTCTCTCTCTCTCTCTCTCTCTCTCTCTGTGCCTATCTCCTCTCCTGCGTATCTCTTTCTCCCACCTTTTCTTTCTTTTTCTTTCCTCTCTTGATGGACCGCTGTTTTTTTTCTGTCGTGTCTAATTAGCATCGGTGCTTAAGCTTCATGTTAACTGTACACTTTAACGCTGTTAGTTACCATTCGTAAAGCGGATTTACCAAGGAAATGTGTAGGTATAATACGATGGAGGATATTTTCTTCTGTATGTTTAAAAATATCTTCACAGTAGTTGAGCATTCGTATTGAATTGAAATTCTGCTGTTAAACTTCTTGTGATAATAATGCATACTTGCGTGTACTGTAGTTGATGTATGACATAATAAACTGTTTTTGTGCAAGGACTTGTAACAGACTGTTAGTTAACTTACCTAATAATAAAATCCACGTGTTACAGGTTTAAGGACAAGTCTGTCTTGTTAATGTTACATTTGTCAAGTTTATGTACTATTTTCTTAAGGACTGTTATAAATACTTACTGTAAATTTTGTTTACAATGTATTTTTAGTACTTTTTATCCATATTTATATGCTAGAATTGAACAGTATTGTATGTAAACATAACTTGGGTGTAAAAATATAATAAAAAAAAAAAAAATGCTTATTTATTCCGAATTTTTGAATAATGAAATGTTGCCAGTAGTGAAAACGAAGCAAAATGCAGCATAACCTAAATATCGAATCTTTTTAACACGTTGATCGCCACGTCACCCCAAATTTCAGTGATTGCTAGGTTTCTGCAAGGGATCCATGAGTGGATAACGCTTTACTTCATCCAGTTAGGTAGAATTTTATAAGAAATTTGCAAAAAACTATAAACTTACGTGATCTTGAAGTTATGTATTTTTTATCTATATTTTATCTTATTTTGTTTGTTGTTTTACCATTGAATTATATTATTGCACTATGACATTATTACTAATTATTTCTCTACTATAATAATTATTAATACTTACTTCTCCCATAGCAACGTAAAATTATAATTAACTGTAATGTTACGTATTATGAATGAAGAAAAATCGGGTTATAAAGATTTCAGTGAAATCAGAATTAAAACATATTACGATGATGCATCGTAATTTCCATACTGAAAGGAATAAAATCATTTCTGAAGGAAACTTGGAAAGAATACGTATTCGTAATTACAAAAGATATTCTGACTTTTAATAAATTTTAAACAGTAAATTACATAGAGTAATATACATGTAAATATTTTTTCTGAAAAAATTGTTTTTTCTTCTAACTTGTTTAGAAGTGAAGTCTTTCTCAGGCAATAACTGATTGAAATTCCCAGAGTAAATTAAATGCATACCTTACCGGATGATCACTTACTCTTCCATAGATACTGCTTACTTTCCCCGCATGATTAATATGTTATGATGTCTCGCTGTGTAAATCTGAACTAGACTCGATTTAATATGAACGCATAATGATGCAACGTTACGAACTAGTTTCAATAATAAATTTTCGTTTGCACGTAAATCGTGTCTGATGCATTTATATTCTGCTTAGTGTAGTACATGCATGTACCGAGCATGTATGCAAGTCGATCCTTTTTTGATATAAATTGATAAGCATTACACAAGTAGCGTAGATGGATGCCCGGGCTATAAAGTCGAACCCACTCACTTCCTAAAGGTGAGATGTTGGCGTTGGGTTGTTGATCAAGGCTCTAATTTGATTAGGAGTCTTGGTCTCTCATCCCCGTCAAAAGGACCAAAATCGAACCCTTGGAAGGGGAACTGCGAGGGCGACACACGGTGAAATAAACTGAAGAGTGAAAATTGATTAAAGACAGACAGATAAGACAGTAGAATCACGGGTGTAGGCTAATGGCGTATTAGTAAAAAGTAAAAGTTCAGACAATCGAACAGTTACTACATTATTCATTAATTCAAGACGACCTGTCAAAATTAAATATGTCTAATAATGACATGCGGAAGTAGGAGAAAGAAAAAAAAGGTGATTAACTCTTTGTATTCGAAACTTTTGTGGTGAAGTTGAATTCTTCTTAGTTGCTTCTTAGCATAATTACTTGTGTTTTACCTGTGGTTTCGTCGATTACAATTCGAAAACCGCAATGGACCTGTTACGATTCACAGCTACTCGCGATTTTGTAGTTGTTTTTATCATTTCTGAACTTTATTCTTCCTGATCTTCCCTCAGAATTTGTAGCATCTATCTGAATTCTGTCCTTCCTGTGTGCTGTTAGAATCAGTTTCACTTTTTATTGTTATTCTAATCTTCCGTTTTCTCGAACCAATTATATTTCATTCAAATCTCTCATTTATGAAATTATTGATTTGGTCTTTAAATAATTTGAAATCGAACTTATTCTTACTTTTATCAGATGTCGGCATTTGACTCGATTTTTATAAGCATCACAAACAGACTGATGTATGAAGTAATAATTTAAATTAAACAGAATACTGTGTTATGAACTGTATTTACGTGAAACATTTAAAATATAAAGAAGAAAGAAAGTTTAGAAAAAAAATAAAAAAACAGTTATTGTCAGCTCTTAATTGTCTTTTGTGTTGTATCGATCCAAATGCAGAGGGTCAATAGACTGCCGTCTTTTATGCATTTATAAGAAATTTAAAGATGCAACCCTGCACAAAGTGCATGTAATATGCAAAAATGTACAAAATGTTCAAATTATAGTGCTTTTTATAATACCTGGTGAATGAAATAATTTTCCATCGAAATTCTATTTCTCCTTTTTTGTTATGTTTTCAAAAATATGAATTTGCACAGAAATTCGAAGTCTAGTGATTAAAAAGAAAGTAATTAGGAGAGGAAGTTCAGTATAATTGAGGACTAGGATGGTACTTATTTTTTGGTATTATCCGTCAAATTATGACACTTGGGGAGAAAATTAAATATGCAAAATTTCAGAATGATTGGACAATGGGAAATACCTCTGCTGCATTTGTGTTAAGGATTTGAAATTTGTGTGACGTTTCACGTCCTTCATGTCGAACATAATTGTTTCCACTATTTTATAAATGTTTGTGAATATTTTTTAATAAAATTACAATGTCTTAGATGTATAATAATTCTTAAGAATTTTCGAAAAATGTAACCTGATTTCTCGTTTTTAGAGAAAACCAGAAATACTCAGAAATGAGGAACATTATCTATAACAATATACACCAAAAGCATGCAACAGTGAAAAATGTAGAAAGAAATTCTTCCCGACTTTCGTGTGCAATCGTAATTTTATTTAAAAAGAATTTAAAAAAAAAGAGAAGCAGAACAATCATCGAAATAAATTCCCTTATTATTGACGAACTTTCGCCGTTATTTTTGTCAGCTTGCAAACACCATTGTGAATATTTCACTTTGAATGGTTGTATTAGATCATGTGACTTCAATTGAAAAGAATTGATTTCTACATCTAAAGCAAATTAAAAATTAATATTCTTAATGCATTTTTTGAACATGGTATTAGAACGATTAATAAAGTAACTTACGAAAGGAATTCTAAATGTATTTTTCGATCCCGTTTGGTTCGAAACACGACCAAATATTCGTAGTAATACCAATAAACGGTACAAATGAATATTCATCGAATTTACAAATACATAACGTTTTTATATAGCAATGCGAGTGGTTTGTTTAATCTTCTCTTTAATCGTTTCCCCTTTCGTCATCGGTTTTCTTCTAGTGGCCATTCTAGGCGTACGATAGTGCGGGATCCAGTGTCACGGGTCGCAGGATCATTTGCCATTAATCTAATGATATCTGCCGCGATTACTCCGTTAAGATTCGTTGGTGGCACGAGAGATTTATCCACTGGGCCGACACGAATAAATTTTCTCATCGTTCGTTCTTTTTCCACCGGCTAGGACGATTGCATCTGCGACTCGTAAGTCTCCGACTAAATAGAGAAGGATATTAATCCTCGTTATAGAGGATCTCGCGTGAGACGACTAAGCGAAGTCGCGTAATCGTCTCCGGCGAGTGCTTGGAAACCGATACCTGTTTATTATTGAAACGGTAATACACGTAAGAATGTGCGTGCCGTGATAGAATTTTCTTCCCCTTCCTTCTTCCCTTCCCATTTTTTTTCTTTCTTTTTTGTCGAGATTCCGTCGCAATTATTGGACAAGCAGGCTCTCTCGTTGTTGTTGCTTGCTGCCTGACGATATTTTTCTCTTGATTTTTTATCAGCTGCGTTTTACAATTTGAGACGCGACACGATCGCTTGGGACGAGATGCAAATTAAGGGGATGCGTTCGCATTGCGTTTGGTTAATTTAGCTGGGACGTTCGTTTCGTGTGACAAGCGGTGCTGGGAAATTATAAGACACGGAATATGCAAATGTGACCGTCATCTGAGCGTGTACAATTATCGACGAGTTAACAATGAAATGACAGTATAATTTACGTGGAAACAAGTATGTGTCTGTGTGCGTATCTTTAGATAAGCTCTGTGCCAACGATGGGAATATACAGGGTGTCCCACGCAACTGGAACAATCTGCATCTTCAAAATGGTGAGAGATCGGGGCATATTCTGGACTTAAACACATTGCACACCGGTTTCGCATCATTGCGGGTTTTTCAGCCTATCGGTTTTTTTGACGGATATTTGATTTTTGTTAAAGTATATAATATAATATATTTTATTAAAATGTATAAAGGTTTCAGTACATTTTTCTTCAAGTCTGAATTTCCCATAAACAAACAATATGACCACCTAACTTAACGTAACCGTATCGATAAATCAGAAAAGTGCAATTGTACTTCTCTCTTGTGTCATTTGAGATTTTTTCACTTTTTAGAACGATTAGGTTTCTTTGCAGTTTTATGTCAAGGGTGACTCGACATCATTTTTCGAAAGCGATGCTAATTATTCTAAGAATATTTTGCATTATTATAATTGCTTAATAAAATATATAAATATATAATAAAGAATATATATATATATATATATATATATATATATATATATATATATATATAATTTTATATGTAATATAAATATATGTAATTCAATTTAAATATCGTAATTAAAGTTAAATATCGCTAGTGTAATTAATTTAAAAAGTACATTCATGTACATATGTATGCATAGAAAATGGTCCGACAATTGCCTTCAAATCTCGTATTCTAACAAAAAGAAAAGTGAAGTTGTTAATTTGGAAAAAATATTCTTCTTTTCGAAGATAGATTAAAAGCTTTTGAAATTAGCCGAGAAGAAAATCTTTGCAAAAGCTACTGTCAGAACCGTTATTAAAAATAAGGAGTGGAATTTAGAAGAGATAAAGAAATCGAAGATTATTTGCAAACCTAACGAGCTTAACATTGACATGGAGATTTTATGAATAATTTTATATGATAATCAACCGATATGATAAACAAACTAATAATTCAAAATCATAATACAGCTATCCATGAGCAATAATTACATACATTTTTATATTTAACTATATATTTTAATTATGAATATATACTAAAGTTTATCAATAAAGCCACTTTTATTAACTAATTGAAATTTACCTCTATCATATATAAGTATTTATATACATATACATACGTACCTTACGTTCAATTTGACTTACATGTCTTTTCGACTTACCGTCAGGTATTTCTGAAACCAATTGGTACATAACTGTAGGGTATATGATCTTAAATTTCAGAGTATACACCATTCGACACTGTTTCAGTTTGTTTTATCATGTTGTTAAAATTTCATGTCGAGAAGATTCGCTACATTTGATCGCTATAGATAACTGACGGTATATTTGGATTCTGTCGAAGTCAGTGTGCTCAATTTTACTGATGCTTGTCTGTCGCATCAATAAGTAACACATTTTGTTTCTATTAGATGCAGAAATAAATTCTTTTCGACTTCTGGATACAATCAAACTTTTATTTAAAAAATATGTTTCATTCTTAATTTTCATAAGAATAATTTCCATTATTGTTAACCCATTTTGCATCCGTACTTGATGATTGTCAACTATCACCCAACGCGTAATAATCTTTTCGCGAGGATGTCCACTTCTTGCCAAATTAAAAACAATAAAAAGGATCGAGCTTTTCATGTTTATAAACAAAAACTAACGGAAGAAATTAATGTGAAATATATAAAAAACAGAAAGGACTAGCGTGAAATCATTTATTGATGATTCAATAATACGATATCTTCTTATACGAATATCTATAACCATAGCAAAGGGAAGGAAAACATCTAAGCGATGAATTACGTTACTATTTTTTATCTAAGTCACTTAGAAGAGAATTTGTTTCTAAATATGATATTTATGATCTCCCGCTATGTATCGATTATTTAAAAAATTATCATTCTAATTAATAAAGTCTAATAAACTATTCTGAGTTTATTTACGGTACAAATGGATAATACTATCTTTTGCTTTGATTACTACACGTAATTTCTAAGTAAAATTTAAAGTAAACAGAAACTTATTGATGCGCGATGATACGGACTAAATATTAGTTGAGGCGTCCCTGATTTACATACTAAGTTAGTAGCATATTTAGAGCTGCAATACAGGCAACTTGTAAATATTTCGATTTGAATGGCTGTACTGATTATGAGACTCCACTCTGAAAGAATTTACTTCTACATCTAATATTTGCCATTATTTTCAACCTAAGATAAGCGCTATCGCACCGCTTGGGTCTTTTTGACAATATTTCTCCAAAACTTCAGCGATTCAAACGGTTAAAGGTACATAGCTTGTCAGATCTTAGTGGTACATCTTAGTAGAATAGAAGTAAGATTTACGATTATCTTCCTTTTTGTTCCTTTTCTTCTTTTTTTTTTTTCAATTGTTATTCACATCGTTCAATTGTATTGTCAATGTACAATTTGATCTGAAACTGAACTTTCACTTCCTATCTATTGAACTAAACACAAAGCGAAACCAACACAGAGAGTATACGGCCTGGCCTATAAAATTATATCATTGCCACTTTATACAATGCCACTAACGAAAGATCAAGATTACTTAATAGACTTAACGCCTCAATCTTGCTCCTTAGATTTAAACAGTGCGTTTCGTTTTATAAAGTGCTTCCTCTCCGACGTCTCAATAAAACACCACTGTCACAAAGGCGCGTTAATACCCTGAACAATATTCCCTATTTATCAGGGAGCATTGTCGTACCTCGGCACATTTAAATCACTTGAACGTTTTCTCTAGCATTTCACGACGTCTACCTATCGATCAGGTTCAAACTGATAGACGTATTATGCTTGCTTATACGGTAAATTCAACACAGTTACAGTGAGTCAGAACGTTATTCGCTCTTAATTGAGAATGTGCCAAAGACGAATAAAATAATGAAACGATAAATTACTATTTTAACATCATTTTAGTTGAAAATATATAGTTTATACTATAAAGTATTAAATAACTATTAAAAGAAATTGCATTACAAGAAAAAAGAAAGATTGGCAAGAAAACTATGATATTTATTAACCGTCTATAAACTAATTTTTTGTTGGTTTATGAGAAGAAAAATCACAATTGATTGGAACTTTACATTTAATAAAAGAAAAAGAAATTAATAATTAACATAAGGAAATTAGTATTAATAATGTAATAGCACAAATGAGTATTATAGTATAATAAATAGTATGAATGAGAGTTATAAAGTGTATTGAATATATAAATTAATTCGGTGCCTTTCTTTATAAAGTTTGAAGAATTTTATCTACTAATAGTCACTGCACTTTTTTTAGAGAAATTAGTCTTCAGTTACTTGATAAATGAAAAAGGGTGATAAAAAATGATGAAGATTATCTAATTCGCCCGAATTCGCCAAAATTTCGAGCGAATTGGATATTTCACTGTTTCGTTTCTTTTTCGTTTGCAGAAGAAAGCTTTTCGAGGTTGCTTTCATTTTTCATTATTAACGTTCAAGCCAAATGAGTACCAGATGTGAATTTATAATAAAATAAGCTATTTTTTAAATGCCTACCAAGTAAAATTTACTATTTTATATTAATAAATTATTGACACATAATACAATACTTTTTCTAGTGTAAGGCTGCCAGTATATTTTCTATTGCCGAAGAAATTTTGTGAAAAAAAAAAGAATGAAAGGTGAAGGAATACATATTTTGTTAAATGTTACATATATGCAACGTTGGCAAAAAATGAGTGAACAGGTTTTTTGTAATCATAATTTTACTGTACGAATCGCCGTCGTTTCATGGAGTGAACTTTGGTATCGCGAATTGTTACATCGGTCAGAGATAAGAAGGAACGTTAATCGTACAATAAAGGATTAGTGTAACGGTAATGCAAGGAGGAGGGGGTCGGGGTGTTAGACGTTTATTGAAAGGTAACAGGCTCGCGTGAATCGATGAAATAAAAGACTTAGGTGGACTTGATTAATTCGTCGATCGTTCAGCTCTGTTCTCTACGGAACGTGTGTTGCAACGACCTTATCCCGTGAGCGCCTTTAAAAATAGCCAGTGGCAGAACTTGTCACCGACTTTCTCTGCCGTCTTAGAAACAGCACGCCTGGCATTCACCGGCGTGCGGCGTGGCGGTGTGCAACACCGATGGACACCGTTGCACTTACTCTCTTCCCTGTTTAACATTCATCGGCTCGCACTACTCGAATCTATAAAAATAATCGTTCAAAGACTATTTGTTCCTGTGAAAATAGACACAGACAGTTTGTTGTCTTTAAAATAGCCACGCTCGATGGAATAAATAACGATGGAATGTGATTATCTTTTTTTTTTTTGAATTTCTTTTATTTCTTTTCTTTTTGTTAGTAGACAAAGGAGGTGTTACGAAACGGACAATTTTTTCTTAGCGTCCATTTCTGTTAATATCATTATAGATATTTAAAACGTAGGTTGGTTGATAGAAAGTATGTTTTTATTGGGCTTCTGTAAAATACACAGTCTCTCTTATTAACCTGTTAATTGCGGATGACGAGTTAACTCGTCATTGGTTCAGTAATACTTCGAATGTCAACAGTTTATTTATTAATGAATTACTCACTTTTTAATTGCACTGTTATGTTTATATTAAATATAAAATGTACGCTATTCATATTTTTGAAAACCAAAATAACGTAATTATAATTTTTGCTGAATTTTAATTGTAAGCTGTAGAGACTTATTTCTTGTTTGATAAGTTTTTTTACAGTTTTTTTATCTGAACCTGTAATGAAAATTTAGAAAATGCATTTTGTAGATTTATGTTACTTGTATACATACAATTGTATACACTTGTACTGCATACACTTGTATATGCAAAAAATTAAAGTCTTTCACGACTTTCGGCCTACAACTGCGATAAATCTAAAAATTCTTATGTCTTTCAATGCCTGTTGATTGTTCCTGCATCAACGGATTTCGATGAAATTTTCAGCATGTATATAACTAATTAAGAAAATTGTAGATTTTTAAATAAGCTTAAAATAAGTCTTTTTTATGACTAGGTGGTTTTTAATGAAACATTATACGTCGTGAAAGAGACACTTTAGTAAAAAGTAAACTTATCAAGTATCACTACTATAATTTTTTAATCTGTAATACAATTTACCGTACCTTCAATTATCCTTGTGGTGTCTATAGGTGACTTTTATAAGTGAGTATATTATAAAATATCTTTAATATTAGAGTTAAAGGTTTTTTCTTGTATATCCATAAAATTTCCGGCAAAAGGGAAGTATGTATTTTCGGTAAAAAATTGTTTCATTTAATTTATAAACTATTTAGTTATATCAGTATTAACAAACATTACACTTATTCAGCGTATTTTTCGCAGACACCTACAATTTTATGTATACATGTTTCGCAAACGTTCTACTTACACGTAATACAGATATCTATGTCAAATTCGTTTGATTACACTGCTCGATCATGTTTGAGATATTGACTGTGAAATAGTAGAGATATCTCCGTCACATTATGATTTTTATTTAGTAGAGAAGTTGGTCTAAATATGTGCTAGTATTTTTATTTCAGGATTTATTATCAAATCTATCGATGATTTTTAAGATATGTTACTTGAGTATATATGAATAATATGTTTACTATATGATATGAAATCAAAATATGCTGAACAAAAGTAACATGTGTTTCAAATTATACACTTAATATATAATAGTTACAGAAAAACTCAACGTGCACTTTTTTTTTTATCGGTAATCGTGTGACAATCAAGGATTGAAAATTGTCTTCAAGTTTGTGGACAGTAAAGATATTTCAACTAATATCTCAAACACTATTAGAGACAAAAGAATCATGTAAGTTGATGAATTTTATATTTTTCAACGTCAAATTTTGACTATAAAAAATGCATGCGGTCGGCAGTATGTTAAGATTCCTTTACTCACCTCTAATCATTTTTATCGCGTGCTTTTGAAAATGTCTAGCGGTTAAATGGTGTTGTTGACCCAGAATCTCCATGGTACTCTTTACACTTCCATCTTTTCCGCACTTCGAATATGTAAAAATAAAGATTGAAAGGCTGTTTATTTTCGTGAAAATAATCGCAGACTGTTTTTTGTCTCGAAAGTGGCGTGTTCGGTATTTCGCGAGATAACAATAGAACGTTACTCTTTGCTGTGGAATTTCCATTATATATGAAACAAATTTCTTCGTTTTCATTTCGACAATAACTTAACATTAACTATCTTTATCATTATTTTTTTTTTTTTTTTCTTAAAGTGCTTGGTATTTGATGGCGTGACATAAATGGAACATTGATCGAACTTCTTGTAATTTTTTATTTTCTTGTTTGTTTAATAGTCCTAGTACTACTTCAACTTATAAAAATACAAAATATTCGTTGATTGACTATTTGTGTTCATGTTAGCTGGAAATAATGTGCAGGCTGTTTGTTGTCTCAGAAATGGCACGCTTGGCATTTGGTGGAATGGTAATGGAACATGACAGAGTGACTTGGATTTATGTTTGTTTTCTTTGGCTAGAATTTTTCGTTAAATTAATGGAAAAGTTTATTTCTGTATATAATCTAAGATTAATTCTAAAGATTTTTCTACTTTTAATTAAAAATAATTTAACACATTTAACCCTCTTACTATACAAACTTAGTATTTCAAAGTACAAATATCAAGTTCGCGGTTTTTGATACAAATAACTTGAACCATTATTTCAGCTTTTCATGTGTAATACAATTTTAACACACATAATAACACTTCGCTTTCATAAAATGTGTTTTTATAGTATTTTGAAAATATTACTAAAAAAAAAAAAATAAAATAAACTTCGGTTTTTCATGTATAATACAATTTTAGTACATACACTGGCACCTTACTTTTATAAAATTTGCTTTTATAGTAGAAAATAATACTAAAAGAAAAAAATAAACCATAAAATAAGGAAAACAAATGTAAAGTTATACCTCTACTTAAAAAAGAATGTATTATTTTTAATACATTACTAACCGCGTATATTGTATCTAACTATACACTGACCACACCACACACCCGTAAAACGTGCAAGTAGTTTCAAATAATAAAATAATGTAATGTGAAATAAAGTAAATATATCTTTAACAATTTATTATTTTTTCAAAATAAAAAGCGAAACTAAAAATAAATTCAAGTAAAGAGTAAAAGTAAAAGTAAAAATATATTAAACAATTTAGTATTTTTCACAAGTAGGATAGAATTCAAAATAAGCCAATTTATGTAACATGTTACAGAATTCACAAATGTATCGAGTATGTTTTCTTTTCACGTCGTTGACAGAGTAAGCGAAACGAGGGGATTTTTTAAATAAATATTCAAGGTGTTTAAAACATTCTTAACAAACATCTTGAAAAATGTATATTTCCCGATGTTACTTCTAGACGGTACACAGAAAAATTGTTAAGATACTTAAGAGCGGTAGTCAAACTTCACTGCACTTCCGTTTCCTTCTCACCGTTTAAATTCATTAATTCACACTAGCGATATTCGTAAGAATCATCTTCTAGCTATTTGTCTTCGCATTTGCGGGAAATAATCGTAGACTGTTTGCTGCCTTGAAACGGTATTCCTGGTGTTTGCTGATGTGTGACGCGGTGTCGATGCTATATATACATACAACGTTGCATTTCTATCTCCTTCATTCGTTCGTATTAAATTCTTCATCGATCATATTCATCAAGTAATAAAAATTAATCTTCGTAAATATCTTCGAAAGTAATTTCTAGGGCAATTCGTGTTCATCTGGTTATATGACATTTATTAATTTCACCGTGAAATATAACTTTCATTTGAAAGTTATCGCACTTCCGTCGTTTTCACCAACTTGAAACACATTAATTTTGCAACAGTCGAACGACAAGGAAATAATAAACGTTCGCTATTTATATCCGTATTCACGGTAATAATTATAGACTCGTTATCTCGTTTGGTATCTTTAATATTTACCAGTGCGCACGATCGTGAAAAAGTTCAACGTGAATACGTTACCATGAACTGTTTAAAATTCAAACGACCCCGGCATTCTAACTTCGTGAAAAGTTACCGCGAACTGTTTGCCTTCCCCATTCATAGAAATAATCGTTATCGCGTTTGCTGTTTCACGAATGATTAATATCTGAGTAATATGTAGCCGCGTGTAATATTCAACGGACGTCGTTGTATTTATCTTTCGATTCATTGCCGATTTATGGCAATCGAATTCGTAGAAGTTACTCTGAGACCATTTACCTCGGTGTTCTCGAAAGTAATCTTAGATTGTTTATCACGTTGGTTATCTCTGAAACCTGGCATTCTGAGAATCTACGACAGCAATTGTACGACATCGATAAAATTCGATCACGTGTGTCTGTATATACAGTTACTCTCATTAATATTCGAACATTGTTCGATAGCAAACCATAACGCATCGGACATTTTTAACCATTTGCTAAACACTACACTTTCCAAATCCCAGACACCCTGCAATAAGATATGTAGCAAATATAAAGATATTAGGCCAACCGATGTCAAAAAATGTTTCCATTCATTTCAAAGCATTCAGTATTTTAACTAGCATAATTTACCAGATCTACCGACTTTATGACTTTAGTGTCTACGCTTCTCGCTAGTTTCACTTCCTCGCTGAACTCATCCTTACCATCAGCTCACTTCTTCCACAGCCACTATTCCTAAAGTCAAAATTTGTCAATCTCCACGAATAATCATCTATAGTTAAAACACACCTACAACATTCTCTGCGACACACCAAGTATAGACACAAACCACCACCACAAATTTCATTAAGGGTACAGACACGTTACACACAACCATCATTCATAATTTCAGTGTTACATACAGGGTATCTCGTAACTACTGGTACAAGCGAGTAGGTATTGATTTTATGTGAAAACCTGAATCAAAAATATAGAATAAAATTTTTTCATTTGACGCTCTGTTTTCGAGAAAGATCTATTTGAAAATTCGTTTAATTCATAAATTACTGGAAGTGATGCTTATGTTCTCGCATACGTACAACTGTGCTCTCCTTATTTTTTTTCCGAACGTTTACCAACGTATCGTTGTAGAAATTTTAATTAATCAAATGGTATAATAATTTTTTTTCGTAATTATTCAATGCTCTTTATGTCGTCATTATACACGATGCATTTAACGCAATTCCACAAACAATAGTGATGATAGGATAGGATATCATGGCAGCTAAGGTATTCTGCCATCGCGGTCGATTTATCATTGATAACTTTCATTCAAAAAATGTTTTATTTCAGCCAAAACGTGTGTACTCAACACATTTTCAAACTGATTTTGCTCAAAAACGAAGCTTCAAATGAAAAACTGTTTTTCTACATTTTCTATTGAGTTTTTCATGTAAAACCGATCCTTGTTCGCTTGTACTATGAGTTACTATACACATTGTATATTGTTAAATTTGGTAAGTTTTAAATTATATTGCGAAAAGAAAAAACTTAGTCGAGATACTTACCAACAAGAATCACCCTTTCTAAATAGGTTTGCGTGATTAATTTAACGTAAATCACCGTTCCCATCTCAAACCATCGATGAAACGATACGCAAACAGTACAGATATCATTTAAAAGAAAATAACTTTTTCAAAATTGAACTAAACAACGTGAGCTTTTTTTTTAAGTTAGAAGGATTGATTTAATAGATAATGTGTAAGAAACTTGTTAAAAATATTACATATGGTAAGAATTGCGAAGAAAATAGTAAGGGTTGCTTTTTGCAACCTTTTTATCTGAGCGTGTAATGAAAATTTAAAAAATATATTTTATAGATTTATGTCAATTATATGCATATTGAAAATTTCGTTGAAATCGGTTAACGTTGCTACGAGTTGCAAACTGTTTAAGATGTTAAAAATCGAAGTTTAAAACTGCCATAAATCTAAAGATTTTTACACCTTTCAATGCCTGTCGCTTGTTTCTACATCGACTGATTCCGATGAAATTTACACTATGTATACAACTGACATAAGTCTACAAAACATATTTTCCAAATTTTCATTAGAGGCTCGGATAAAAAAGTTGTAAAAAGCAACCGTTATTACATTCTTTGCGATTCTGGTCAACTGCAACTTTTTCAAAATCTGTTTACGTCAGCATCTAGTGAACTAATCTTTCTAACTTCTAAACAGAAAAAAAACTTACATTGTTCGATGCAATTTTTAAAAAATGATTCTGTTTCAAAGGGTGTCCGAATATTAATGAGAGTACTAATTATTCCATTGTTAATGCGACCAACTTTAAAATAGACCCATCCTGAAAACAGAAAAGAAAAAAGAAAAAATACTCTGAGTACTTCACGTAAAAATTATTATAAGTAGTACCGATAGTTTAATTGAATTTGGTAACACTTCTCGCTACAATTGCAAAAGAACAAGCTTAACGATATAAGAAAGAAAGAAAGAGCTATCACTTTTAATTCGGACGCTTGCCAATTTCACAAAACGCTTTCATCGACAGAATAAAAACAGGATGACATTTTACCAGCAACGATATCTTGGGATCTCCTTTGGCAATGAATGCGAAACGGATACATATGTGCACGGGCACGTGCATTCTAAAATGCACTCCACCGTCGGGACAAACTTGATTCAATATACAGCGAGAGCGTGCAAGGTATTCGCATGCAACCATTGAGAAATCTTTCAATTTTTTTTAGTACGAGCTAGCAATAGTCTACACATTACGGCTAGAGACAGTAACGGATATTCATTTAAATTATCGTAACCACTCAATCTTACTTCCTAAAGAGCAGGTTTTGCATGGAAATTAATGTTAGTGTGTTCCTCTATGTGTTAAAATAATCTAATCTTCACAATACCGGCCCGAAAATCTGCATGATTTTTTTTCCTTTTTTCTTTTCAATTAACTCTTTGACTGCGGAATACTCAGAAACGAAACGTGTCAATCACGCGACGCTTTAATTGCAGCAGCCGTTTATGCATTTGTCCATGATAGCTGCATTACATTAGAATGGGTGAATTATATTAAACTTTACTGAGAATAAACATTGAACAGGAAACGTATAATACTGGCTCATGAATTTTAGACTCGATAATATGTATGGTTTCGGACTTTTGCTTAAACAAATGAACGGTGCCTATAGACGTTGTTCGCACCGACAGAGCAACTCATCCTCGACGCTTGTAGGAGCTGTTCGCAGACAAAGGTTTAACCCTTTACACTCGAGAGGTGACTCTCGGTCATCGCTTGATTTGATGCGGTAACTCGAAAGGTGACTTTCGGTCACCAATTGGATTGATGTGGTAACTCGAACGGCGACAATGTTTATTTCCGCTTGATTTCTTTGGAATATCGCTTCATGAATGGGTTCGTAAGCTCTTTATGTATAATCTTACGAAATGTAGAATGATACACTTCCAAATGGCTATAAGATTTTCTTATTTCAAATTAGCCCGTGATCGCGAATCGGAATACGTGTACGACGTTAGTCCAAGCTTAACAAGCGTGGCAATAAGGATATTACTTTCGAAGTTCTTGAGCTCTGTAAGCATGGCATGTGGTAATGAAATCAGTTCAAGTGAAGATGAGTTTAATTTTTCGTTGTTGAACGACGAAATTACCTCTATACATAAAGTAATTAACGATGGAAAGAAAGAAAGCAGTGATGAAGATAGAGATGAAGTAAGGGGTGTAAGAAGGCGAAAAATCAGAATAAAAAACAATGAATGTGAAAGCAATAATGATACCGCAGGAAACACAGAATCTTCAGAATAGATAACGTGCATAGAATAGGAAGATATACCGCAAAGAATATAGTTTGTACCTGGCGAAAAATCCGCAGGATCGCAGATATCTTCGGATATAAAAGAACCATTGGACTTTTTAAAGCTGCTTTTTACCAATGGATTCATTAATGAAATAGTATGTTAAACAAATGATTATGCTACAAAAAAGTTAGAAGGAAAGGCACCATTGTTGTATTCGATATGACGAACTTGTCCCGACAAACCGAGGTTGCATCTTGGCGATTGTTTTATAAAATACCATACAAAGCAATAATAGAGAGCTTAGTATTTAACAAATTTTCTTCTTTGAGATGTAGAGATACATAAAATATTAAAATACACAAGTTTTATACGTTAATTTGTATGTGAAATCATTTTAAATTAGCTGTAAGAAATTTATCAAACATGCGGAAAATCGTCTCGAGTTGCTGGTTTGCCCGAGCGAAAAAGACCTCGAGTGCAAAGGGTTATCATCAGTTTACAAGGATATATTCTGTTATATTCATTTTCATCGAACTTCTAAACAAGATCGAAAGAGTATTTCATATGTAAGTGTTCCGTTATCAAAACTAGTTATTCAAATATAGTAAACGTCAATTATCAATGACATACATAAAAATTAAAAAAAATATACATATGACGTCATGAAGTGAAAATATTATTTCCGTACTCTAAGCTTGTGGAAGGGATTTTTCTGTAAATAAAAATTTTATCCAATAAGAATTTTATCCAATTCTTTAATAGTAATAAATTATTAGTGCTGGACTACGAACGTTTCATACATTTATAGGAAATTTGAAGGTGTAATATTGCTGTCAATGCACGTAATACGAAAAAATATATGAAATATGCAAATTATAGCGCTTTTTATATCTGGTAGATAAAATAATTTGCTACCAAAGTTCTACTTTCTTTTCTATATTTTCAAAAATATGAATTTACATATAAAATTCGCAACTGATCATTATCAAAAGTTGCAATGTACAAGAATTTACCATTAAAATCCCAAAAGTTATAAACATAATTTGAAAAAAACTTTTGTATAATAATTTCAATTAATATTCGTATTATATTTTGCAAAGAATACGATTAAATTTTCAGTTTACATGTTCAGAAAATAAAATTCATAAATATATAAAAATTAGTTTAAAATGAACATAGCCAGTTTTGAAATTATTCCTTTTGTTTAACCTCTGCTTTAAAACGAGTCACTTGAAGTATTTTTGAAGTTAGATACTGAAAATGTATTCAATAAATTCGATTAATTATTAATGGATTTGTATATTGGCAGTTTTATTAATAATTAATCGAATTTATTGAACAAAAAGAATATTCAATGTACAATATGGAAGATCGAAGGTAATTTGATGCTGTCTTTTTCGAGACGAGACCTTTAATGGGGCCCTGACATGTCTTAATTGATTTTTACGATCTCCACCTATAAAACGATCACTCGAAATTCAGGCAACGTCACAATTTCCATCTTGGCTAAATATAAATCCTGACTTTATTTATTCTCGGCAACGTGTTGGCTCACGGCAACGCCGAGGCTCCGCATTATAATATTTGCAAGGTGTATCGATGAATATTCAGGTGTATCGATTAATTGTCGTTATTTCTCTTTTGCCGTTCTTCGCCGTGACAACTTGAAGAATTTAATCAGAGTGAAACATATTGGCACTTCGATTATTAAGTCAATTTCAAAGTAGCAATTCTTCAGGAAAGAGTGTAACATGGGATATTTATGGATATCATTTTTGTATTACGTAATAAGTTAAATAACAGATCGTTTATTCAACAATGAATTTTATTCGTAAACAGTTAGAATACGTTACACGCACGTTCGTGTGTCACAAGAGTGAAACGAAGCATATATTTTGTATGATTAAAGATAAAAGCACAATGTATATCTTCTTGTTACTCTTTACACGTTAGTGTGATACATTCTACGATATTTCCTGTTGGTTCACTTTAATAGAATTGTATATTCTTACCGTGTAAATTTTTCTAATTTTTTTTTTTTCGTAAATACTGTGCAAGTCTAAAAAATAAGTGTCTCACGAAATATCGCAATTTTTTCATTAATTCTTTGACAGTTCTATGTCGAGTGTGATTCGACATCATATTCCGTTGTATTATAATTGTATAATGAAATAAAAAAGAAAATATGTGTATATATAGAAAATAAAATAAAACAGTTAAGGGGAGAAACCACTGTGACGATTTGCAAAAATTGGCAATTATTTTTCATTTTTTTTTTAATGTTTGCAATTTCTAGAATGTGTCCTTAAAATATTAAAGTAAAATTCGCAAAGAATAAAAAAGTCACAGAAGCTTTAATGATGTAGCGTACAGTGGTTAAGACTGACCCGTAATTTAAATAATTATAATCACAGAAATGCATTACCAGAAAACGTAATTGCTCTTGTCACACCCCTCTAAGGAGATCTGAACAAGAAAAAATTATTGAGACGTTTAGGTGAGTTTCCAGTTAAAAGGAAAGTTAAGAAATTTTAATGTTATATTATAGATAACTTGTTACAAAACTTTAAACGCGTTTTTCTCGAAACTAAATTTTTTAATCTGGGTGCATTAAGAATTCGGTAAAACTTCATCCGATTTGCTTCAAATTTAGAGTGATAGTTCTTAATAATTTTCTCTTCTGTTGTACGTACGCAATTTTCAATTGGATAATTAGATCCCACAAAATGTTAAAAGAGCATGATTTTTCTCTGATTCTCCACATTTTTTTTTTTTCAAAACCGCACTATTTTGGTAACAAATTATTTTTTCTGAAAATCTGTACGTGCACCTGAAGCTATTACCTCATAATTTAAGAAAATCGCATAATTTTTCATTTCACAATTTGCAATGGAAAATTACATGTCTGCCCGTTTTCTATACATTTTTAGAGACCTCTCATGCTATTTACTACTATGTCTACAATAATTAATATTTTTATGTAAAATGTTTAGAGAAAGTGTTTCAAGAAATATACTTTTCGTGGGTATTAAAGATTGTTAAAAAAGGAAATTAATTTACCTAAAAACAAATCCCTGAAGGTAGCCTTTATATTCAGCTGTCACCATGGTTTCTCCCCTTAAGATACGATTGACTGTGCAATAGTTAATGGATTCACGAAAGTACAAAAAGATACTTTACAAACAAAAGTTTATTATCAGTTACAGAGCTGTTGAAACCGATGTCCTCGTTCCCGTATGCATAGTGCCTAGTGTTCGTTTTATTACCGATTTATGTACTCTCGGTAGTATGCTTTTACTTTTCAAGTCTTCGAATGCTGAATTAATGCGTTGCATTGATCCATCTAAGGCTTTCAATTTCTTTATTATAAACTTTATCGTTAATGTCATCTTAGAGATAAAAATTTTGGGGGTGTAAGGTCAAAAGGGATCTTGGTGGGCAGGCGATTGTTGCTTGATTAATATTTTTCGTTACGAAAATTTCTTTGATTCACAGTAGGTTTTCAAAGTCGATTTTCTCGAAAATTAGGTCATGGATGAACAAATTTTAATCTATATTTTTGTCTTATCTTTTTATAAGGAATGACCACATGGGTCTGTATATATATATATGTATATATCCCCGTCAATAAGTCTTGGGAAATCTTTTAATTCGAGTTTTACGTTTAAATTAACACTGTTAAACTGTGTTGTTATTAAATCAAATGATTATTTTCAGATTACTTGCATCGAATATAGTTTCTTTTTAATGTTAAAATATATTAAGAATTGTTCATACAAAGTTTTAAATTTTCTCGTTAATATACGCATCTTGTTTCGCGATGACGGCTAGAACAAAGTTTGACAAACTTGCGATGAGTTTTGTTTAATATTTCTTCCTGGATTTTCCTTTAGTACAGCTGCAAATGTGTCCACAGATGTTTTTATGACGTTGAACAGTGTTATGGAATAATACTTCTGTTTAATTCGTCCCATATTTCCCATTGGAGTTCAAATCTGGTGATTGAAATGGCTATTTAATTAATTTCATCTCTCCATTCTATTGCAATTATTCTAAATAACTTTTACATATCCTAGCAATGTGCTTAAACACAAAATTATTGCCAATAATTCTCTTTTCTGACGGAATGGCGTGCGATTTTATAATATTTAAATAATGTTCCTTTCTTTTTTTTCATTATCCTGTCGCTTTTTGTTAAATCTACGGTATTTCCTCAAAAACATCCCGAAAACACAATGGACTGTCCTCCATGTTTTATAGTGGGTAAAACACAGATAGGCAGCACTTTTTTATCTCAAAAGATAGTGATGAACATCATTATAAATATTTTATTTTATCTTTTTTTGTATTAATTGTAATAAAATACTAGCCATATCAATAAAAATATATTCCTTAAATGTAATTGTTATCAATAGAACGGTTCATATCGAAATAAGTAACTAAATCTCTCATCTAAACTTGATTTATTGTAAAACGGTAAGGTGTCATGTGACTTATGGACGGTATTATTATGCGTATTAATATATTCCGAAACTAAAGGAAAAAGAAATCGATTTTTTCAAAATCTCACAGAGGTATGCCCCATTTAATATTGCAGTACAATGTTCTTGTACAAAGAAGAGCAGCTTTTAAAACAGCTACTCCGTAGGTAGGTATGACGTTGCACTCGTAGAAAGCACAAAGTCACGAGAAGATAAATCTCGTAATATCATTTGACTTTTGTGCCATTGCCATTTCCTTTTTACCTCAGTCAAACGAGAAATGCAATCCAACCCTTTTCGTGACTCGGCTGATTTTACAGAAAACTATTCGATGAAAATATTGCTGCATAACAACCGAGGATGCGGTTTATTTTTCTCGTTTACTGACGTGTTTGATTCCTAAACTTCAGTTACATTATCTTGAATGCTGTAGAATCTCGAAACTACAAACGAAACGTCTTTATTGTACAAAGGTATATATTACATTTTTATTTCACATTTAATCATCATCGGCCGTATGTTGCATATTCGATATTAATGAATCGTTGCTGTACCACACTGTGTTCCACAGGCTTAACAAGAGTTTGTTCCAGATGTAATTTAATATTTAATACTTCACTTCGCAGCGCCTCTACTTCGTCAGTCGTTCGCTGGATATTACTAAACGTAATGTCGCCCCTTTTATACCAGAGATATGAATGTGGAAATTTTCATCCTTCGAATTGAGATGTGGTATTAAATTCCCTTTTTTTACTTTGTTTTACTTTTGATTTTGTGTCAAAATTGGAACTATATATTGTTTTATATAATCGTTACAATTCGGTAGAATTTTTCGAGATCGTAAGGCTTGATATGCAAGACACGATGACTCTTATGTTGAAAGATTTTTGAATAAGGCAAAAGGATTGCAGAATTAATGATTGAAATTCTATATTTTCGAATATGTAGGATCATCCAGAAAGCAAGCTTACATGTTTCTCTTTAATAAGACTCTAACTATTTAGAATTTTTTGAGGTTGTTTTTTTTTCTTATGGAAAGTATGATCTATAACTATACGTGGAACTATTTTACATGTATTTGTTTTTGTCGACAGTTATCTACAGTTAAGTGGATAAAATCACCCTAAAAATTAACGTATTGTTGATAGCATACTGTGAAATGGAACTTACCTCAGTTCCTGCACATTTTTGGATTATGTAAAAAATAGAAACACGTATGTAAAGCAATGGAAATGTTCCATTAAATAGAACCCTTTATTTAAAATTGATGAATATAGCTAATAATAACACTAGTAGTGTTTTATAGTGTGATCGTCACGAAAATATTTTTTTTTATGGAGTAAAAATATCCCCCCAACCCCAATGAGAACTATTGTCATTTTTATTATCATTCTTAACATCACTTGTCACAGTTGAAAACTCATCTGTGAGAAATTCCTCAAAGTATTATTGAGATTGATGCTTCATGTTTCGACTAATTTCTTGAAACTAAATTAAGAGTTTATAGTAAATACATTATACAGGGTGTCTCATAACTCCTGTAACTGTCGTACATGGGAGGTTGCTGGAGCGACTCTGATCAACTTTTTCCTTTACCAAAATGTTAGTTGAAGCTTCGTTTTTGAATTATTAACGAAAAACACTGGCCAATCGGAACGCGTGTATAAACTTAATGTATATAATTGATTTATATCTTAAAACGCATTTTTAAAATTTTCATTACAGACACAGATAAAATTGCAAAAAGTGACCTTTATTATTTTCTACGCAATTTCGACCAATTGAAATTTTTTCAAAAATGTTTGAACACGTAGAAGACGTAGCTTGATCTACTTTTAAAAAAGTTACTCTGTTTTAAGGGTGCCCGAATATTAATAAGAACAACGCATATGTGTATAGCAAATACTTTCTTGAACGTGCATTACGTTCAAGAATATATTTTGATAGATTCGAAAGAAGGAATTGTAATCAAGTTAGTCACTCGAGGAATTTTATTGTATATAAATGACATTAATTATGACATTTAAAAATAGACTAAACGACTTGACTTTTTTTTTTTTTGTCACACAATAACGATTTAAAGCGTACAAAAGGTGAATACCTGTCTTCTGACCTCAACAATCGAAAATTGCAAGATTTCGACTCACGCTTTCCGTTAAAAAATGGAAGATACCGACTCGCGTTAAATATAAGGATTCGTGTTAAAAATAGTAAACACGTTTGAGCGTAATAGTTTGAATATTATTAGAGACAGACGAACGCTGTGTATTGATGAGTTTTATATTTTCCAACGTCAAATTTGTAAGTTTCGCTCGCGAAAAACTCATGCGGTCAGCAATGTGTTAAATATGATATAAAAACTGATGTTTTTAAAAAAAGAAAAAATTTCAAAACTTTGATATACAGAATTATTCCTTTACTTTTCGTATTCAGTTTGTGAATTGCCATAATTGACCGGAACGCACCGCACATTTGTGTCTTTGACATAAAAAAAGGACGATGTTATGTTATATTTAACAGTTTACAATAGAACGTCGAAAAACGAACAAATAAACGTTTTAAAAATAACGTTTCTTTACTTTTTCAAGGTCTCAACGCATTAGATAAGATAATCGAACATTTATGAATTTGTACGAAATTCTGAATAATTCGGTAATCCTAGAGAGATATGTTATAACACTTAAAATTTGATAGGTATTCAATGTTACATGGAAACGCGTGACTTAAGTCACGACAATTCTTATCTGTATATCGATCTCTTCGATGTGACGCAAGATAACATTACAGTATGCTCGAGAGAGGTAATTGGATATTCATCGATTCACCGATTTAATTTCACGTAGAATAATCGTGAAAACAGAAGTCTCCTGTCTACCATTGCGTTTGATATTAATTGTAAAATTGTACATGACAGTGTAAATATCACGGAAGGTGATTACCAGAGTGCGAATTTTGATGCAAGTTCATATTTTTGAAAAATATAGTGAAAAAACATAGATTTCGCCTACCAGCTATTATAAGAAGCACTATAATTTGGGTATTTTGTATACTTTTTATAAATTTTACATCTTTGAATATGCTATAAATGGATACAATTTGGTGATTACAAATTGAAATTTCAGATTGTTTAGTGAGAAATTATTATAATTATCGAGCAAGATAACCAAATATTTTGTTACCTTCTTCGCAAGAAAAAGAACTTATAAATTTCTATTAAAAATAATATTTAAGTTAACGTGACTTTATAATCAACCCGCGTGGGTCATTCATGACCTATGCTATCATATTTGTTACATGTTATTTTTCAGATCAGACCTAACACCATCTAGCGAATTGAGAGCGTGGGTCAGTGGGTCATCGTTGATCCACGATGTAATTGTTTCACTGTGCATGATAATTAGGTCATTGCATATGAAATGCAAATTTTGTCGTTCACATAGTGACAAATTCGATTTTATTTTTGTATGGATTTAGGAAAGAATAAAATCTACAGTTTTAAGTGCAAGACTTTTTTCGCTGGAAGAGCTATTGTTAAGGTTATATTAAAACTAGAAAATTAATTTTAGTCAAATTCAAATGATTTTCCATTACGAGTTAAAGTTGGAACATAGTGCAGCAGAGATGACAACATCAACGTAAGTATTTAGATAATTTCTTAACAGAAAGAAGAAAAAAGCATTCAAAAATGTATGCGAAGAATTTATTGCCAATATTTGGAAATTTTTATAATGTATAAGATAAATTTATTTACAATTTGAATATGCTGCAGTTTATTTTAGTTAAACAAATTTTTTTTTGTTATCAAGATTAAAAGTTTTATTTATGCAATTTACCAATTTCACCTGGCAACGAAATAATATCAGTTAAATGATATTATGAACGGAGCTCCATGTCTTAAATATCATAAAATTTAAGAATGCCGTACAAAACAATCCAATGAAGTTCATAATTTTATCTTTTATCGTGAAATAAAAAAGACAAACTATTTCACTATCAAGGAAATACAAATTTCTTCGTACAATTAAAGATGAAATTATGAAATTGAAAAAATAATTCATTCTCAAGGGAGGAATACAAATTTCTTCGTGCTGAATTATTTGCTCAATAATGTTTCTAAAATCATTTCACTCGTAAGAAGGAAGACAGTTATACAAGACGGTGCAAATTATAAAGCGAAGAGAAGAAAAATTTCTTCTCTTAGTGTTCCGTTTAGGCAGATAAATTGCGTACAACGAATAGCGAACAATCAGAACGTAAGGAGATAAAAGAAAAAGGTTGTTGACTCGGTCGATCGGTGATGCATCATCGATGGAATGTTTCTCGAGGTGAAAAAATAATGGCGTGGTCGTTGAACGATAATCTAAGTTGCAGTTTATCGGCGTGTCGTGCAATTAGTTTTCGATCGGCGATCGATTAAGTAGCTACATGGACAGCAGCGCGATCGAACGAACAATACGAACGTTTTCTTTCACCCGCGACTTTTTCCCCCCTTTTTTGCATTTTAGTACAAGGGGTAATTGATACTTCGATACGAGGCTAACAGGGTGAATAAATTAAATGGTAAAATGTGTGTCGCGATGGTGAAAGTCTGCGTTATGATTTTACCGATCTGCTTTAAATATTAGGCAATTCAGTGAAATGGTATATTAACACTTTGCCAACCAAATGTACTTGATATATCTGTGAATTTTGTGATGTACCATTGCATAAATTTGTCTGTTTCGAATATTAACACACTTTAACCCTTTGCAGACGGAGCTGCCTGTAGAACGAACGTCGCTTTTGCCAAAAGTAAACATTTGTCTAATGTATGTGTTATAAAAGCTAAAAATTTTATTACATATAGAAAATGTATTTTGTCAGGTTTGTACATTTTATACTGCATCATTTTATGATACCTTTCAAAATAATTATTTATATGCACATTCGGTTTAGTAGTTCAGGTGTCATAATAATATTCGAATGTTTTAAACACTGTATGTGTAAAAATATAAAATTCTTATCTGTGGAAACTATGAACGTAGAAATAAGTTTTTATACGTACTGGACACTGTGTTGGCTTTAGCGAAATATTGACGGCACAGAAAGAAGAGCGCGCTAAGGTACTCATAATCAAGTTTTTATAAAACTTAAAGCGAAATAAGATTTGGATATTATATAAAATATTCTGAGAAATTCTCAGAATCCAAATTATTTTATATATATAATAATTTCTCAGAATTTATCTCTTTCTCGTTTTTACAGGATGTGTTCTGTATATTGTATTATGGACTTTGTACAAGCTTTATTGCATAAAAACGATAAGTATGCATGGGCGGCTATATGCCATCACGCGTTCGCAAAGGGTTAAAGTACCATTTTCTTTCACATATTTTTACTTTACTTCACATTTTAGCAAACACGTTACTTTGATTTGTGTACGCGATACGAAATATTAGATAATGAAACTTCGGTATACACTAGCTCTAAGAAAAAGGTTAACGTATGTCTTTTTTTTTTTGCTTGTTGGTAATCGTCCATAGTCAAAGAGTAAAGATCACCCTCGAAGTTGAAGGTAACAAACATACTTAAACTAATATCTCGAACATTATTAAAAACGAGAGAAGAGCATGTATTGACGAATTTTATATTATTCTAAATCTTCGAGATTGCTATAAAATAATTTAAGTTCCAGAGCTCTGTTTATACATCACGTTGAACTTTGTTTTTCATTTTCCGTAAATTCCTCAATATGTGTTTCCAGTCCCCTATAACCCGATTTTGCTGTATTTATGAGAAGAAAAATTACAATCGATTAGAATGTTATATCTTCAGAAATATTGAAAAACAAGAATTAATAATTAATATAAGGAAATCTTCTGGTAATAATGAAATAATACAATGATGTAATAGTATAGCAATAAGGAAATAAAAGTGTAATAATGAGATGTTGGAATTTGTAGATCGCGTGAATTTTTTGCGAGCGACACTTATAAATTTGATGTTGAAAAATATAAAATTCGTCGATATACACTCTTCTCCTGTTTTTAACACGTTGAATGCTACGCTAATTTTACATGGCTTGCCCGTAGCGCCAACATGAATTTATGGTACATCGCAATGTAAGTCCATAATATCTAAGCATACATGTTATTTATATAAATAATATTATTTTTATGTGTTCTATCGTTGAATTAATTTCTTCACACCATTGTAGTAGACAATATTGAAAATTTTAAAAATACTGAAATATACTCGAATTATAGGTTTCTATTATAGTAATCATGGTTTCGCCGGTCACCGGTGAACCCTATGGCATTCAACGTGTTAATAATGTCTGCGATATTAACTTAAATGTTTGTTACCTTCAACTTCGAGGGTGATTTTTACTCTCTGACTATGGATGATTGTCAACAAGTAAAAAAAACATACGTTAACTTTTGTTTAGAGTTAGTGTATACCGAAGTTTCATTATTTAATATTTCGCATCGTTTACACAAATCAAAGTAACATATTTGATAAAACACTAACGTTCGAAACCGGCAAAATGCAATAGTATATCACAAAATTTACAAATGTATCAAGCGTTTTTTTTTTACAGTGAAATTTTCTTGATCGATTAGCAGATTGTTAATAGGTGTAGAAATAAATTATTTTCGATTAGATTCACATAGTACAGTAATTCAAATCGAAATATTCGCGATGGTGTTTACAAACTGACAGAAAACTGGGAAAAGATTATCAACGATAATGGAAATTATTTCGACGATTGATCTGTTTCCATTCTTTCTAAGTAAAACTTCAATTATATCCAAAGTTAGAAAGAAGTAATTTCTAGACCTAATATTTTATATTTCTCATTAATGTTCAATCCGATGTTCACTTTACTTATTTAGCACTAGGATTACGAACTTTTCTTCTGTACGTATTTTTAACGAAAACCCGAATTCTTTTCATCGAGAAGAAAATGCTAAATAAAAAAGAAAACTGTCAAGTAAACACATAGCGAAGAAAGAACGACCTCCAACTAATAATAAAGATTAATTTTATTTTTTTTTTCTATAGTCATCCCTTAATGAATATCTTCACTCAAGGACGAGACTCAGAAGGTGTTTATGGTCATAGAACTGCTGTGTTTACGAGCTACGCGCCTTTCTGATGTCCATCACCTAACCTTCCACACACACACACACACACACGCGCGCGCGCGTGCGCGCGCAAAAACTCAAAATCGCGTTAGGACTGATTGTTCCATGGGTCCGACTCCTTGGTTGCGATCATGTACCACTCCACTAAATCGGAAATTCGAAGTGAGTGGAATGTTCGTGACACTAGAAAGACGGCGCTCGGTTTCGCAGGTCCGGGATTTGTCCCACACCGTCACACCCCAAACACTTTGTCCAATATAAAAACAACCCTCTTGCAAAAATAGTTAGTCAAGAAAAATCAATCAGACGCCTGTAGAGTCATCATCTTGTTAACGTTTTATTGTAATATGACTCTCAGTCACCACTTGGTTCAGTACAGCAAGTCGAATGACAAAGGGCGGCAATAACTATTTCCTTTCTTTTTTTAAACAAATGTCCTTCCTCTTTACATTTTAAATGGTTCAGGTATATGCACTTCATAATACAGCATTGTGTTTAATTAAAATTATTATTTCATACACTGTCTGTGTGTCTTCGATGCTTATAAGAATCGAGCCAAATGACGGAATTAGTAATAGTGAGAATAAGTTTGATTTTAGATTATTTGAAGACCAAATCAATAATTTCGTAAATGATAGATTTGAATTAAATATAATTGGTTCGAGAAAACGGAAGATTAGAACAAATGTAAAAACTGAAACTGATTTTGATAGTACACAGGAAAGGTAGAATTTAGATATGTAGATGCTACAGATTCTGAGGGAAGATCAGGAAGAATGAAGTTCAGAAACGATAAAAACAAGTACAGAATCGCGAGTAGCTGTAAATTGTAACAGGACCATTGGATTATTCGAATTTTAATCTACGAAACTATAGGCGAAACACAAATAATTATGCTAAGCAGGAACTGAGAAGAATTCAACTTCAGCACAAAAGATTCGAGTGCAGAGAGTTCATAATTTGATGTACTTGAAGACAGAGAGTTTACATCACTGATTCTGTAACCCATTTGCTTCATTAAAATTCTATCTCTTCGGATTCACGACAATAATTTCGTATTGTTCCATTAACTCTCCAATGGTTAGGTCTAGGTAATATCTGACCTAAGTTAAAATTCTTTTTGTGTTGTTCCTTCTGTATTTCTCTGAGAGACATAAACCTTCAGGAATCTTTTCTAGCAGTCATTTTCTACTCATTTTGATACACATACATGCCATAAAAATACGTGATATAAACTAACTGTTTTTGTTCATGTTTTAACAAACGTTTAAAATTCACCTTACCATTCAAGAGTTAATAAAAGTCAGCAAAAATGGTTGGAAAATAGTAGTAATAGTTTTTGTTCATTTTCCACGTGAATGTCTCAAATTCGTCAAATTGACAGTTCTTATAAATCTAATGTTAAAACAGAAAGGTATAGATAGTATGATTAAATAATTCATAAAGAGCGTGCGTAACTTATTTGTCAAGCAGGTAATTACGCCTGTGCTATTTCTTTGCTTTCGTTATTGTCACTTTGCAATTCCTTTGTGTCTTATCTGTTCATTAATCCCTCGAGATTATTAAGAATGATAGCAGCGCTTAGGTAGCATTAAGTGTTGTACAAACACTGATGCGATCTAAAGTGTTACATTGTTTCACGAAGTTTATTTGCCTTGTTACGAAAATGTAGATCGTTTGTTTAAGAATAATAGTTTTAGTAATAATCGGGGTAATGATCTACGTCAACTGAACACGTTTGTATTTGAGTATGTGACACGAAATTCAATAATTCGCATATAACTCGAGCAAATTTATTATGATACAGAAACAAAACAAAAAAAAAACACAGAACAAGTTTAGGAGAATATTAAATTTAATACTTCGTATTATATGTAATTATGAATTATCTTAATCATTTTATATATAAGATGTGCCTTGAGATATAATCAATTTGAATCGAAAAAAATAAATTATTAATTTCATTCGTTTAAAAAATAGTTTTTGAATCTTCGAACTTATGAATTTTTTTCACTTACCTATAATCAAAAGTGGAATAATTTTTTTCTCTGCATGAAATTCAAGGTGACTATTGCTTCATTGTTTATCATACATATTGTAACTCTAAATTATAAAAGAGAGAACAATTTATTGAGATGGTATCAGACGGTATTTGAATAAATAAACGAAATTATGCAACTTTTTGTATCTTAAAACAATATGTAATAAAATACTGAGGACCGTAGATTGTTATCTTGTATAGTTTTGTTCTAAAAAAAATTCTTTGCACTCCTAGAACGAAACTTCCTTTTAACAGTACACATTTGTCAACGTTTATTCATGGTGGAAGATATCGAAACGATGATCTATATGTATGTAGCGAAGTAAGCCAACGTTTTATCGAAGATACAATCGATTTATGTTCCATGAATTCCCGGTTGTCTCATCTGTTCTTGTTCAAACGTCAAAATAGCGTGAGCCGTGCAACTTTCTAAAACGTTTCCCAGACACGCTGCATATATTCACATGCAGATATACCAATTGTGATCCGCAGATAGTTTAGAAAATTGAAACAACATTTCGAGTTTGATGTGACAATCTCTTAACAATCTCTTGAAACGTCTCTCATAAATCTCGTAAATCTGTTTTCATGCGATACGCGATCAGAATTTTTGTATTACATTCAATATACGATATCTGCTTTGAGTTAATATCTCAAGATACACCTTACCATTTTGTTTTCTGATGAATTTTGTCCCTCTTGAGACTGATAATTGACGTTTGTTTTAAATTAGAACAACTGTTTTTAGAATTGGAATGCATATCTCCGATATCGCGGAAAGTATACATTTAGATTTTGTATAGCTTTGAACTAGAAACTGTTTTTGCAATTAAAAACATGGCATTTGATAATTTTATTTTTAAAGTCCCAGATATTTATGTGACAGCTCACGAAGCTGGGTAAAAAATTATGGAAAATGTAGAGAAAGGAGCATACTTGTGTAATCAAGAAGAAGGTGGTTCTATAAATAATATTTTTTTGTACCTAAGGGGATTTCGAATGATCTAAACATAATTCTTTTTATATTCTTTTTTATTCTTTTTATCCATATTTATACATAAAAATTTAAACACAAAGCTTGGAACTAAGAATATAATTTTTCAAAAAATACCTTACTTGCTTTTCTGGATTTTTTAATAAAAAGATGTTGCCAATAATGAAGGAAGAGCAAGATATACAAAGGAAAATCTACGTATTAAATGTTTTCGCTGTTAATTTCTCAAGAAACATGTGGTTTTGATATATTATATAGATAACGATTTTTGAAGAAAAGAATAACATAAGTATATGTATAAAGAAGAATCGAAGTACATATCTGTTTAAACATTATTTTGACAAAAAATTTCTGCATTCACTCCTATGTTGAAAAATTTTCGCTTTAACTTCCCTGCTGAAATAAATAAAATTACTCATAGCGAAAGTTGAAAAATATACAACAATTTGGAAGAATATAGCACATGTTCATAATTTCAGGCCATACGTCATGTGCAAAAAATATAAAACATTTTCTTTTCGTCTGATTTCAATGAATTAATATGTCCTTTCAAATACATCTGTTAACTGAGTTCACCTTTCAAGCAGAAATGAAATATCTTCAGTTTATAATTAAAAAATAGTGAAAATAATAACCAATGATCTCATTTTATTTTTTGCAAATGTCAGTAAGATGGTTATGACAATTATTAATTGATTATATTTACAATTATTAATTATAATTGTGACAATTGAATATTAACAATACTGTTATACATAAACTATCGTGTTCTAAATATCGATTAACTAACGACGAGTTAACTCGTCTTTCCTAGTTGTTTAGTTTTCAACATTAAGAGAGTTCTGTAGCTGGATTTATGGTACTATAAGTAGTTACGTCACAGGCAACTATTTTGTTTCTAATAGACAATAGTGTCCTTTTTCGCGTTGCATGCAACATTCAGTCACTAGAACTCGGGGTGTCATAAATCTTGGAGTCTCTAAAAGGTCAAGCGACAAGTGGGCTCCAATAATTTCGTGGTCATATTTACGCAACAAAGTCCAGACCTCGTGTAGATTTCACAGCATTCCTAAACATTCCTTCGCCGAACGCTTATTCGGTCATTGTGCATCCCTTCCCTAATGGGAAGGGGGTATCAATGCATTGGAGAAAAATTAACTGGTAGAAGATCGTTTTAGAAATCACCAATCAGGGTGATTCGGCGAGGACTGCAACTTTTGTGGAGATGGACCCCGAAAGCTTGCGATAGTGTGCACCAGTCCTCAGCAAGAGGAATAGTTGGATAAATCTCATTAAGAGATCATATTTTGTACATTGAGTCCTCAGCAAGAGGAGTAGTAGAACTTCAATCCTTACCAAGTAGAAAATTCATAGTAGAAATTTAAATTTCATCAAGAGATCATAGTAGCAATTCAAGCCTCACCAAGAGGAAATAGTGTAATCAGTCCAACGTAGGAATAGTAATGCACAAACAATAATACCGGTGAGCAATGCTACCTTTTTTTAATACCCTTCTCTACGTTGTTAAGGTGCCGTCGAACAAAACTTTGCTACTAAACACCAGTTAAAATGTTAACGAAAAGAATCTCAGTGCATCAAAGCTTAGTTTCATATTTCAGTTTTTCTATTTTATCCTTCAACTTATTGAAAGAAGAGAAAAAGAAGAGGAGAAAGTATCTTCTCCTATATCATGCCTTTAGTAATTGATCAAATAAGTGTATGTTCATTTAATTAATTCGGATCAGAGAATGTCCGCACAAATATTCGTAACAATGCCTCCATTACGCAGTTCTAGACATTTTTATACACATACATACATACATATGTACATACATGTATGTTTAGAGTAAAAAGATATACATATATATATATTATATTATATTACATAATATATTATATTATATATGTAATATATATAGTATTATATATATATTTGCTCTAATCAGAACGGAATTCACGGTTGGAAAAATCGACGACGCAAAAGACGAAAGAGAAAAGTACGAGGAAATCTGTAGGTAGTTTTCAACGAGGTGTAAAACGGTGAAGGGAGAGTATTTTTTCGCGCTGTTGCCCACGCGTGAATGTATACTGTCGCCCCACACGTAATTTGTTGCTAATCAATTAGAGCAGGATCTCAGCGTTGATTGGCCAGCCTCCTTGTAGGAGTGAAGGCAATAAATCTGTCACGATAAATTACGAGGCTGCCCTATCCATGGGTCAAGTAGTCACGATTTAGACTGTGTCGGTGTATATAATCGGACGAAAATAAAGCGGTACTTTTACAATAGAACAAGAATAGAATCTATCCTTTGAAGAGACGATTGTGCATGACGTCGATGTGCCACGTGTCGTTGCCTTCGATAGATCAGATCGATACGATTCAATTCGGTTACGGTTAATTCGCAATCGATATATTCATGTAGCTTCTGTGAATTAAACTACTACAATATTTTTTTTTTTAATTGATATACAATGATATAATTATCACTAAACTGTGGACTTTTATGAAAATTCATATTCTTGAGAATATAGTGAAAAATGTAGAACTTCAGATAATTACTCAGAATATTACTATCACTTATATTCAGATAATTACTATCAGATAATTACTCACCTTATAAGGAAAATAATGAAATACGCAAAACGAAAAAAGTGTCTGCTATCACATAATTGTTTTTTTTTATACATAAAGAAAAATAACGAGACTATTAAATATTACTTCAAGGTTAGAAAGAATCCACCTCTTTTTTAATTAGATATGACCACCCTATATTCGAACCTGTCTTAATATTAGGCAACTTTCCTTTACTATTTGCGAAATGTTGTAATAGAATAATCTCGTATAAGTTATTCCTACAGTTTTCAGGGTATCGCATTTTGAATATTAAATACGAACATTATTTGTCATTATACTGCATTTGACCGTGACTTTCCTTTTGTTTATTCGGGATATCTAGAAGGTCGATGTTGTAATGTCTCAATAGCTCATCAATAATAGGAAGTTTCCATATCTTCATCTGACAACTGGAAGGAGTAAATGAATAAATAAATGAATAAGCAATAAAATCTTCATTGGAGGATTTAATCTATGCGGTTGCTGTAATTACGAAAGATAATATGATCATAAATAGACTGCGAATTTTATTTATTTATCAGAAATGTAAAGATGCAAAATTGCATAGAATTGCAAAATATCCAAACTACAGTATTTTTTTTATAACACCTGGTAACCTACCGAAATTCTACTTCTCCTTTTACTAATTTTCAAAAATATTAAATTACATAAAAAAACTAACTATAATTAACCCCTTTGCATCATACGAAATAATTAAAAATATGTCCTTATCACAAAATCTCTTTTTTATTAAATGTAAGTACAGATACTTCAAAAAGTATTGTAAACTTAATATTTCAGTGATTTTTGAAAGATGAAAATGAGGAAAGACGTTCATACGTACCTATGTTTATCTTCTTCTTTTTCATTTTTTTGTTAGTTAGAAAATATGGTTAACGTGTATTAATGTACATCATGTGTTAAGACACTACTTTATGAAAAAAAATCCAGTCCTCTGTAATAAAAAGAAAAAGGAACAAGGAAGTTCCTATGAATGCACGCATATATAATACATACGCTCTGATCATAATGGTTAGGAAAATTGCGCGTATATGTACGGTAATGATGTAAACGAGTTAATAAAATTACATCTGTTACTTTTATCTCATTTTACATTTTGCTCTCCAGAATGTGTTCTAACAAATTCGATAACTTGGAAAATTCTGATATTCCTAAAAAAAAAAAATATATATATATATATATATTTTGCTACATCACTGTAGCTGCATCTTAAGCCTATTTATATTAGAAATATTCAGTAAAATAAATAGCACGAAACCAAATTACACGATTTTACTATTAGTTTCTATTCGGGTCGCACATATATTTCACACTTCGTGATATACGTGAATTCTGTTTTCTAATTTCGTGAAACTTAGTGAACAAAATCGAAATTTTGTTAAAAACAGTATAAGAATAGTTTATTTGTTGTCGAAGAGTGATTAGATTAAAATACTTGACTAGGGTATTGTGTATGACTCTAATGGACGTCTGTTTGTAACATCTTTTCAGCAATCCTTGTAGAATCCTCGCCCTCGCACGGTATTTTTGGTTTTATAGGCTAGGTTATTTTGTTATTGATTAGTTTGCTATGTGTGAGATGTGTATACCTTCTCAATTTGTCTGCGTTTGGGATTGAAATATCGGTCTTTCCAAGGGAAGGAATCATTGTTAAAAATTATATTAAATTTTTGGGATTTGGAAGATCCTCAGGCTTGCCTAGTAATAAACTAATTTCGCTCTTGGTCTCTCTACAGAGGGTATAGATACGGTACCTAAGTCTGACGGTCAAATATAATTATTTAATTTTATAACAATAATCCGCCAGACCGAAGGTTCGTCACGTTTTCATTACGATGCATAAGTTTCAGAGGAGTTTCTCATCCTGAATTACAACTCGTACTTTTCAATTAGACATATTTTTCACAAAAATTAAGTTACTCTAATTCCAAAATAGAAAATTATCTCCAACGTAATCATATTGAAACAGTTTATTCATTATTTTCACGCTGAACACTTCTAACTTCCTCACGAATACAATTCTTCTGTTTAACCTTCATAAATTACGAGTCGGTGAAAAAAAAAATGGTAATGAGACGAGGCAATAGCTTCAATTAGTGTCAAAGTAACAGTCCACCGTGCTAGTTAGTTACGCGATGATAATCGCTGGTTACGACCTTGCCCTGCGTTCCTAATGGAAACTGAGACTATTAATTAGCAAAATGATCGCGCGTCCTCTATCAATAAATGGTCTATTCATTTCTAATGAAGGAAAACTGACTAATAGTGTGACGCTATATCAGACGATAAACCGGGATCAATATAATCGCTGTTTTAATGAGTGTTATACTCCATTAGCGCCATGGCGTGGACGATTCTTAAGAAACATACCAGCGGCTACTTATTTCAGATTTTAATCTATATGTATAACTGTTCAATTTTATGTAGCTGCGGTTATATATTTAACAGAAAACTACTTGCTATACGCGGCACGATTTTCACATGTCAACAACATAGAGTGTATTATTAAAATCTGTTGTGACTTCGCATTGATTTGTAATATATTACAAATTTTGATTACGATAAAAAGAAATCGTATAGGTTTTAACTAGGTCTGAAGAGAACTCGGCGTAATATATCTCGAAAGTTAATAGATGAAACTTGATTTGTCGCTCAGTGCTCGGACTGTTTGTGAAGACTTGATTGTTTTTCGACTGATGTTTCGTATAAGATTGTCTGAAAATTTTGCAGAGAGTAAGGATCTAAGGTGTTGAAACCGGAGTTAATTTCAGGAAGTGAAAGATTGTAAAATCGGTTATTGGTCGTAGGGCATTTCTTAACCCTTTGACTGCGGAGTACTCAGAAACGAAACCTGCCAATCGCGCGGCGCTTTAATTGCAACAGTATACATTTGTCCATATAGTTGTCCATGATGGGTACATTATATTAGATTTTATTGGGGAAAAACATTGAATGGGAAGCGTATAATGCTAGCTCGTGAAGGGTAAACTCAATGATGTACATATATGGTTTTGGATTCTTGTTTAAAGGAATGAACAGCGCCTATATGCGCCGTTCGCTACAGATGTGCATCTCGCATCGAGCGCCAACAGCCGTTGTTCGTAGTCAAAGGGTTAAGTAGATGAAAAGAGGGTGAATGTGGTGATGAAAGGTTTAGTTTCTGGAAAATTCTGGTAAAACGGGAGATCAAGCATGAGAGAAAGAAAAGCCTAGGTTAGTAACTAAAAAGTCGATACTGTGGATAGTAAAATTGTGTCTAAATGGTTGTTCGATTATGGGTTTACTGGATTTACTTCAGTTCCGTTTTATAATTCCTTTGAAAATGAATAAAAAGCAATATTCGCTACGGAACAAAACCAGAAACGTATTTTCACTCGGGAAGAATTTTTCGTTTAACCATCTATTTCTTCCCAACGTAGAACAATTCGACTAAAAAATAAGTCTTATGATACTTCATTGACTACGATTCGTCGTAAATTGTTCCAAGAAATACATAATATTCGTTATTCAAGAAATACTCGTCACTTTGTTTCTTTCAAGGTTAGGAAAAATTTGAGTAATAGTCAGTAAATGATAAAATAAATAGCAAAAATGGAAATATAGTTGTAGGAACCAAGGAAAAATTTTGAGGTCTAAGCTGAAATATCGTACTCCCAGCCATCGGACTGACAAGCCGAGTTACTACGTCTCTTCGTTTCCGCGCTGTAATATATTCCACATAACGAAAAAAATATGAATACATATGTAATACAATACATTCTCTAACAAGGCTGTGAAAATAATTTCTATTGGTGAAGAAATTTAGTGAAAAAAAATTGCGTATATGCAACATTATTGGGAAAGAAATGTGTGAAGACTATGGTTAAAATGGATGCATATTCAAACTGTGATATCCGATTTGCTTCAATTCTTCGAAACTGAGCGCAAGTAAACACTTAAATTGAAATAATTAAGGATCGATTTTGCGTAGAAAACAGAATTTTATTAACTAACGGAAAACAAAACATGACGTGCAAAAACAGTGAAATTGCTGAGGATGGAAAAATAAAACTATTTAAGGATTTGAAAAGTATGAATTTTGGGTAATGACTATGTAGAAGAGGTAGGAGGAGAATTTTTGGAATATAAAGAGTTCAATCTGAGTAATGGTGAAAATGTGCAACTAGTTATACATACATAAAGATAAAACTGACACTAAGTCACACAAAATATTCGAAAATATAACGGAACGAATCAAATGGAAGTGATTATACTATACGCATATATTGGTCGTTCGTATACGTTCATATGTACGCAGATCGTTGGAATTAATTTGATTTTTTCGTCTAATTTGTTGCAACTAGAGCATACGTAATTTCGAAATCTTTCGATGGTATATCGTGTTTGCCTGGGTCGTTCATCATCTTCCTGCTAGCCTCGGTTTAATTATTTACCGATCACGCGGGGCATTCAATAAATTCCGCTCCAGAGAATATGTCCAGCGTCGAACCGTAAGCTGTTTTTGCATCTGGTCGTCCTGTTCCTCCCAGGTGCAACGTTCTCTGCTCGCGTGGGCACGTACACGCGTATACATCGAATCCTACGCATGTTTAAATGAGCGGTTGGCTGGCCTGTTCACAGGAAGCCGACGATTACGGGCGCGTGTTCCTGCAACGAATCGCTGAAAATCGCTTCCGAATCGATCACCGAAGAAGACACGCACCGCCTTTGACCATCGAATATTTATTAGTCGTGACACAGTGTGTCTTGGTTCATCTACTGGCGTTTGAATTTGCTGCCTTTTAATTTTTCGTTATATATATATCGAAATATCGATACATATCGATATTTTGGATGCTTTGTATTAATTATCGATGAACGATTCTTCTTGAATAGATAATAAATTAAAATGTACCCAATCAGAACTCATTTCCTACCTCACGAAGGTATTAACCCTTTGACGTTTCACAGTATTTTCCCAATTTTATTATACTTTACAATGTTACCGGAAACACTCTTGTCGAAATATGATATCAACTCACATTCGACATAGAACTGCAAACGTGTTATTGTATATAAGGTTATCCAACTTACACGTCTACATGCTTCTTTTTAATAAAACAAACTACTTGGAATTTGTTGGAGGACGTCGTGAATAAATAAATCGGCACGATTGTAGATTACACACATATATATTTAGTAAATAGGATATAATAGTAATAATACATGGAAGAAACTATGAAACACATCGTGTAGCGCACATGCTAGCGAGCGAGCAACTACATCTTAGACAAAAGACAAAAGGCGATTGTCAAATCATGCGCGACCATTTCCCTCTCTCCGCACATATCTTTAGACGCGGGAACCTTCTTTAGAATATTTTCAAATTGCTTTTTTTTTGTTGAAAGTATGATCCATTATAATTATACGTGAAAGAGAATATTTTATGACTGCGTCTGCAGACATCAATTTGATTATGGAAATTTTCAATTACTTTTCGACATGTTGCTGGAAGTATGTCACGAATTGCAACTCTAATTTTGTTCTTTATGTTATTCGTTGTTTCTGACTTGGTAACATAGACTGAACTTTTCAAAAAAACTCCGCAGAAAATAATCTAATGGTGTTAAATTCCAGTGATCTTTTTTCAAGTTATTTCAAGTAAGTTATTTTATAATGAAGAAATTGTTCTTTTTTTTTTTTTTTAAGAATGTATTTTAGAATAGTTTTTAGAATTTCAGGATCTCTAATAAAGTATTCTTTATGTGCATTGCTTACTGTTAAAAAATAAACAGTTATGATAATTTCGTATGGAATAGTCACATTGTTCTTCTTAAATAGTATAATTTTATTAGATAAAGATAGCTCACTTTTAAAGCTATATTTCGCAGATATTCCAAAATTAGCAGTATTTCTCGATGTCACTCTTCTAAAAAACCGACGATTTGTCGATCATCAATTTTACAGATTGAAAAGGGAAGCACAAAAATGAATCATTGTTAAATTAATGTAACATGATTTCGTTGTATGTAAACCATAATACGTGCCACGAGTACGATTTGGTATTATAGAGACGTTGTCGGAGAATGTTTTTCATAGTAAGCGGCTGTTTTTAGAAAAACAGCGTTCAATATCTCTAATGTTTTAAGAAGACTGTTGAAGGATATCTTGTATAGCACAGGATCGTATTTTAAAGAAATGGCTTTCAATGCCAGTGTCGGTTAACAGCAGTGATTTAACGATTCTGTTCAAAAATATCTTTCACGTCACGAAGAGGTTGTTTTTCAAAAAAAATCTTTTGACATTGTGCAGACCACAGATTTAAGCTGTTATGTAAAAGTTTGGAATTCTATGTCTACCTGTAGGTACTATTATATATCCTACAAATTTTTTCTTTAATTCTTCTAAAATCTTGTTATTAGTATTACAAAAGTTCCTTAAATTGTCATAAAATTTTAAATAATTTTTTCGAAAATGATTTCTCTTTTTTTCAAATAAATACACGTGTTCCTCGATTTATGCGGATTATCCGTTCCACGCGTTTTTTTTTTTATGCGAATGAAACCCGCATAAAAAGCATCCACCAGTATGACAAAAATACTTAAAAAAAGAAACATGTTATTATTATTTACTATTACCTTTTTTCACGAATAATAAGATCGCGTATAAAAAATTCGCGCAAATCGAGAGACTATTTATACCGTGTAAAAAAAAGCTCGCGTAAATCATCGGAAGTCCAGGTGCAATTTGATATAGCTTCGATAAAGTGAAATTGTTTTCATTTGCAACTGTCTATTTACTCTAATTTATGTTTATTTAATTTTTACAGTAGTGTTTTGATATCATACAACGTTCTCTCTGAGTCTATATAAGAACAAAAGCATAAAGTGTTTCGAAATGTGCACAAAATGTGGTTTACAGTTCGAAACTAACAATCATGATGGATTAAAATGTATTTGCATACCTCCTTCTTGCAAGATGCAATTTTATTCTGCCAATGTTGATGTTTTGATAACGGACAATGAGAAGAGGCGTCCTCAGATATTGTAGAGAATGCAAATGTGGAGTGTTTCGAACCGTGAAGGAGATTTGTAAAGTTCAAAGGTAACAAAGAACAGTCTCGATACGTTGCAATGAATCTGCAGATTTCTCGTAACATGTATTGCAACTTTGTTTTAATACCGGTCATTTGATATTCAGTTCGATATAGCCACTGGCTTGTAACACTAAATTTGCAATTTCAATCGAAGTAGGCGTATTATACGGCGCTTAACTTTTATGAAGTTTCGCATAAATATGAGAAGATTATAGAACGTTGACAGTGAATGAATTATCATGAATTTTTCATCAAATTTACTAAGATTACTTCTTAGATTACTGTTTACGAATAATTTTACTTGGTCAAAATTTCATTAATTTCCAATTGTAAAATTATTATAATTAACTGCTCATTATGTACCCTATTTTTGACCAGTTAATTTAGATAATTAAAACTACGTACAGTCACGAACATGAATTTAAAAAATATTGGCACATTTAATTTTTAATTATATAGTTGCATATAAATTCGAAGGATAAAACGATATTTAGTTAATTGTTTTATAAATTATATTTATTTGATCTACACTTTTGGAATATTATAGATATTATATATATTACAATCATATAACTATATCTCCAGATTTGAATTCAATTGAACGTCTTTAGGCTAAGTTGGGAAAACGTGTCGAAGATTATCATATTACAAATAAAAATCAATTAAAACAAGTACTCTTAAAAGTATGGAATAAAATAGGTATAAAAATTACAAAACGGTTAGTATATTTTATATTAAAAAGTCTAAAAGATATTTTAACTCTTTGCATTCCAAGCATTTTTTTTTTTTATATATGATTGATTATCAGCTTCAAAACACACTTTTGCAATAAAACTTTCAATAAATTGAAAGTTCCGTTTCGAAAAGAATAAAACTGCATATGTTGATGAATTTCTTTATTTTCTTTGATTTTGTTAATTTGTTTTATTTTAACACAAATAAAACTTGAATGAAATTATGGTCCGTGTTATAAAAATTATTAAGATGCTTTTGTCCAAGTGCATGATGAGTTATATTGAAATAAAGAAACAGTAATACATTAGGTATAGAAATAAATTTTTTCCAACTAAAGTCATAATTAAACAATCATTCATATAGACATATTTGCAATGGTATTTGCAAACTACTAGAAAAATGATAAAATGTCATCGACAATAATGGAAATTATTTTGATGATCAAATAAATTTTTTTTTTAAACAAAATTGTGATTGTACTTAAAAGTCGGAAAGAATTTATTTCTACACCTAGTATATGTTAATTCAGTTTCCATGAACCCTTTACACTGTGGACACCTTTTTTATACGATTATTCGCTACATTTTCGCTAGCGAACGTTTTGAAAATCAAGTTTTCTTTTGAGAAGAAAAATCGTTTATAAAAGCGTTTATTATAAAGTGAAAACGTTTATAAATTTAGTTTCATATATTTTGCCAATTTGCTTTATTTTAACACTACTTACCGGCAACCGATTAATCTGTAAATCGGCTTTCTCTTTAAATCTGTTAGACGCGGTAGTTGAATAGTTGTTAACAAGTGAATATAAAATAATTTGGTTATTTTAACTGTTTGCATACTGTTATTAATAATTTTTAATAATCTACAAAAGAAACGATGTGTTAGGTTTTTATTTAATTTCACGCATTTCTACGTAATAGACAAAATCCCAATATTGCTGAAGTATTCAAGATCGAACTGACCAGTCTGTTGTATGTATCCGCTTAATTTACAGTCGGCAAGTAATGTGTTAATATTAATAAAATTTGAATGAAATTATAGTGTATATTACGAATGTCACCATAGCAGAGCAAGTGGAGTGCAGTGGATTAATTATTTTCAATTAATCAGGTGGGAAAAAAATGTACAACTCTGATTGTTTTAGTATTAAATATTATTATAGGAGATATGCAGAATTTTTATGTCGTTATATCCTTTATACTCTGTTATTTCGATGTTTTCAGCGCGTTTGAGAATATGTAAGAAATTGGCAAACCATTTTTCAACCTTTCTTGATATTTTTCATATACTTTATTGAACATGGGGATATATTAACACTTCTAAGCGCCAAATCCGCTTTAAGGCGTAATATGTAAACTAGCGATAAAGCGTTGGTAAATGGGTTTCTTTAATCTACAAATTTAATTAAACTCGTCATCAAGATCATATAAAATTTTGGAATAGGAATTTTATGTTTACTAGAGTTATTTTACTTTATTTGTAAAAATGCATAGTCTACAAAACTCATAAATATTGTGGTGCTTTAGGTAAAATTTCCAAGAAAATAATCGGAGCTTTAAGCGTGAATACATCAGACAACCGTTGTGTATTGGTTTCTTGATTGGAGTGATTATCGTACACGTGTACATAGAGAAACAATTATTACTGGCTATATTTGGTATAGTACAGGGTGTCATAAAAGAAGTGCTACCATTTTATTTCTAAATAAGTTTTAAATAAACTAAGATAAATATATATATTTTTTATCAATAGTTTATTCAGTCTTTCCAATTATGTGTGAAATATGACATCCGTCAAATGACTTCCTCTAGCTGCTTTACAAATGCGTGCTCTCTCAACAACATTGTTCATAACATTTTCACATGTTTCTTGTGTTATTTCTTGAATTTCTTGGCGAATGTTGTCCTTCAGCTCCTCAATTGTGGTTGGCTTCTTTGCATAGACTTGTCCCTTTAAGTATCCCCACAAGAAAAAGTCTGGTGACGTTAAATTGGGGGAGCGAGGGGGCCAATCAATGACACCATTTCTCGACACAATATGTCCAGGAAAAATTTCTTTCAAAATTTCAATGGTATCGCGTGCAGTGTGAGATGTAGCCCCATCCTGCTGAAACCACATATTTTCTAAGCCTAATCGATTCAATTCAGGCTGAAGAAAATTTTTCAGCATTGCACGATAACGCTCGCCAGTTACGGTTACTGCGTTGCCTCTGTCGTCTTCAAAAAAGAACGGTCCAATAATGCCTCCTGACCAAATTTCACACCACACGGTAACTCTACGTGGATGTAATGATCTTTGTTGAATAATTCGTGGATTTTCTGAACTCCAGTATCGACAATTTTGTTTATTGGCAAATCCGTTCATGTCAAAATGAGCCTCGTCACTCATTATTAACTTTTGCCAAAAATTAGGGTCGTCAACATTCAACTAACAGCTTTGTGCTCCAGTCTCTTCTTTGTTTGTGGTCACTTTCTTTTAATTCCTGTGTCAATTGAATTTTATACGGATAGAAATGCAAATCTGTTTTCATTATTGTCCAAACTGTTTGCCGATTTATTCCAAGTTCTTGAGCACGACGTCTTACGGAGGTCTCTGGATTTTCAGCAACGCTATTCTTCACGGATTCAATGTTTTCGTTTGACCGTGCACTACGAGAACGACCACTCTTTGGTCTGTCAGCCACAGTAAAAAGAGTTTCAAAATTTTTAATTATGCGAAGAATAGTGGATTTACTTGGAACATGGTTACGACCGAAAATATCTCGTAATCCTCTTTGTGTTTGCACAACGGACGATTGATTTTGATAATAAATTTTTACCACAATAACACGTTGTTGAAGCGTCAAACGTTCCATGATACAATTGTATTGTTTACTCTACACGATTGTTAACTGATTATTGATATAACCTCAACAGAAAACAAATGACGGCGAAACAAAAACGTATCGCTTCTTTCATGACACACTGTACAAGCAAGACGCGCCTGGTGAATATTAAATTTTAAAAGCAGGTTCTCTAATACCATACATTGAGAAGTTATTACGGGGTAATTGATCCTACCGTTATTGGGCATCAAGTGAATACAAAAATGGCGAAAAATATTGGCATTCGAATATTCAAATTACCATGAACACCTCTGCTTCTTCAACACGGTAATTTTCACGGTATCGTAAAGCAAACTCAGGATCCTATCCGTTCCATTTACTTCACGAATTACTCAATTACTGTCAGGAACGTCGAACATCAATTTTACTTCAGGATACGTTGAATCAATTTTAAACCACAAATTTAAGACCCGAAGTATTAAGAATCTTATAATGAAATCTTATGCAAAGGAATATGCACAAAGAAAATTTATAAAAATTCTATCTACTGGTTCGTTTTTGAAAATTAATTACTCAGTCATTTAGCCTATGGAAACATCTGTTTCTTTCATAATTCAGCTCATAGTCTTTTGGTTTTGATAAGATTTTTAATAAAATATTTGTTGTGTATTGTTTACCATTTAAAAAAGGATTAAAGCAGCCCTATTTTGAATTGTGACATTGTTATTTTTAAATTGTGTAATTTTTTTTTAATTACTGTAACGCTCTTTTAGATAAAGATAGCTCTCATTTTTAGAGTTATGTTTTGCAGATATTTCAAAAGGATAGGATTCTTTAGATATGTCATTTAGAATTATGTCACTTAGAATGTGCACCAAAATGGCTCTGTCAATTTCAATTTAAATTCAGAAAAATCTAATTTAAGTCTATGCCCAATACTTCAATAACTTTTACTTTTAAGAAAGTGTTTTTTGCACACATCATAATGCATTGCGGATTAGACATTTTATTGCTAATTGTACATAATGGCCAGCCATTTTGCGTATCAAATATTTTTGTATTACTTACGGTTTATTAATACTTAAAAAATCATTGTCGATATAAATATTTATTTTCAATAAAAGTTATAAAATCGTACGATTTGCATTTTTGTACCTTTTTAATCTTTTACATGTTGTTTGCATATTAAAATACTTTTACAGTGTGATACTCCATAAAATATTGAAGTAATTCGAAATGGAACATTGCAAATATATCGTGTTATTTCACTTCTTTTTCCATTGATAATTTACATTAATTTTACATAATTTTACGTTAATTTACATTTCATAAGAAATGCCTTATTTTTCACAGATGATGATATTCCTTTTGACCACTATATGCATTAAATCTAACATCGTTAAAACCTCTCTGACTTTTCATTTTTGCGAATATTAATATTTCAAAGGCTCATTGTAGAAAAAGTAATCATTGAAAACGAAAAGTTTCGACTTGTGCAGGTCGTCACAATGGTTTCATCCTTTAATAATTCTCTTAAAAAACTCTCTTAATTCTCTTAAAAAACATTTATGATATAATATCAATGTGGAAATTATTACATTTCTCACTTTTAAAGTCTCTTAAAGGTTGTATTAAGGTTATGACCGAAACATATTCAAATGTATTCTTCCATCTGTTACAAGATGCAACGAAAAGAAATACGTGTTTTCCATATAAAAAATAACAACGACTTTGAGAAAACCAAGAAAAAATTAGCTGAGAAAAAAAGTTCTGTTTCCAGATTATTCCTCATTTCAAACCATTAATATTATGTCACAAATATTTTTTATATCATAGAAAATGGAAGATATATTTAGGTGGCGTGCTTCCACTAAGGCACCCTGTATAGTTAAATTATCTATCTATATATCAACAATAAAAAAAAAGCATATTTTACCATTACTGAAGTCATAGTACCACCGAGAACAAAGTATTTAATTTATTCATCTGTTCATAATAATTTGATCATTTACTGTAATCCTGTACAAATGATTCGTTCCTCCAACAACCTGAAACGTTACCGACAAACATGAACAGGTAACGTACACTATCGAGAACTACCAGGAGACGCACTCAGTATACCTCAGCCAATAGTTTCCTGTAACGTTTCTCGGAACTAACAAATGCTTCTTAAAAGAAAAATGTAGAACGCGATAACGTCGAAGACGGCGCACCGAGCGTCGTAACGGAGTGAAAAACCAAAAGGCCAACGGGCGCGTTCCATTGAAAAAATCGTACGCGCGCGCGAGCCTTTTGCATTCCATGTTCACCCAGCGTGCTTTCACATCTCAATCGCGTGAAATGATCGTGTGTCTGATCACGGCGAGTCACCGGTCGTTGGAACAAAACAGAAAAATCACGTTATCAGGAACATCTGTTTTTCCCATACACGGTTTATGCAGAGCCAGTCTTATACCAGAGTTTGCTATGTGCACGTGTGTGTGTGTGTGTGCTGTTATATACATGTGTTGCAAATACAGTACTGTTCGTCTATCAGAAGTCTAGGCGTGCGTGATAGATAATCGTTATGTAAGAGAAGGCTCAGAGGCTGTTGGCCTCCAGACTCTTTGACGTGCACCACACAGGGGAACGTCGTAGCCGCCGGCACACCAAGTTACAAACCGAGCACACGAGGAACGCCCTGGCTTGGTTCGCGGCCGCGGGCCACTTGGCGAACTTCTTTCTGTATTTATGGTCCAGATAAAGAAAGTTTACGATTCAGATAGGATCGACGATGTCGGTGGGGCGAGGTGTAACCCGAACCATGAGAGACAGGGGGAGGGAGAGAAGCTTTGCTGCATGCCGGAGGCCGCAATGCTTTCTTGTTGCCTTTTCTGCGCGTAATAATAGAGCGAGAAGCCTTCGTTCCCTAGCCTGTGTACCCAACACGACTATCCCAAGTGCGTAATTATTTCGGAACGGCACGCGATTCACCGGGAACATTACGAGAGGAGTTTCTTATATTAGTTGATCCATAAGTGGCCGTCGATAAAACGTCCTCTATTGGATGACAAGTTTTTCGGTTAGGGTATTAAATGTTCCTTTGAGTTCAGTTTCTTTCTCGTAAGATGTGTTGATTCGATAATTACAGGTTCGAGGTTATTTTCGGAGTATTATGATACATATACACTCCCGTTCGTAAGTATTAAGACATTTATTGAAATATAAAATAGACCTAAACAATCATTACAAATCTAAAATTAAGACAGTCCGGAATCTCGTAATATACCAAGTACAAACAATAAAACTTTAAAATACCTATTTTCATTTATAATGCTTTTTATAAAAATAAAATTATCATTAATCATTCGTATCATTTGATTATATCACATCAAATATTATTGTAGATCGCTGAATTTGTCTGAGCAATTGCTTTTACGTAATATAGAAAAAACATTATAGCTATTAATTTACAAAACTTCACGATGTCATAATTATGCGAGAATTAGTGAAAATTTTGAAAATTTATACAAACCATCGTATTGTGCATAAAATACAATTAAATTTTGTGCTACAGACTAATCACGTGAACACGTTACATATTTTTAGTGACATAATACTCCTGTACGAACCTAATAGCTGTTCTAATATTTATGTACGGGAGTGTAAGTGCTCTGTTATCGAAACTGATCGTATCCAAGGGTCATTATCGAAAGTTACAGTGTACGTACATACAATGTAGATTAGGCGAGAAAGGTATTAACTATATATTATAAATATTAAGACTATTTATGCAGTATTAATTACATATTATATATCCATATTATATAATATTATTAATCATCTTTGATAACATCTTGATATTACTTTTTGGTTTTTATTAAATAATCTGAATTCTTCTCATGTTGATGACAGGGCAGATCGATATCAATTAAAACAACTTCACATATAACAATTTATCATTGATATTTCAAATATATCAAAATAAGAAAAATAAGAAAAAAATTAAATTAATTTTAATTAAAATTTAAAAAGAAATTATTTTTATAATTCTTGTACAATAATTTCAATCAATATTTGTACTATTCTTTGCAAGAAGTATGTTTGAATTTTTTACTTTGCATGCTCCAAAAGTAAAATCCGTAAATATTGCAAAATTGGTCAGTTTTGAAAATACACTCCTTATGTATTATATGTGGAAATGAATTCTTTCCGATTTGGCACAATCTAGTATTGGACAGTAATTGATTGTTTTGTAATCATCTCTGTAATCGATTATTAAATGTATTCATAGTAATTGTAATCATTCATCAATTAATCATCGTTAAGATAAATTAGCAATCATAAATAACATTTTTAATTTTGTAATCATAAATTAGTAATATCTAAATCATTCACTAATTAATGTATATTTTATTAGGTACAATAATGAGGATTTGCATATATACTAAGTATTATACAATACATCTCTTGTTCATATGTTGAAAGATGTCTTTTTTATTATTCACATCTACTCTAGCATATATAATCACGATGTGATGATTGCAAATAAAATACTAATTCAATCAATTTCGTGATTAATGATTATTACATTATTATATTATTAAATAATATATTATATCTATACTTGTATACTATTAATAATAATTAATTAATGAATAAGAGAAGTAATTATTACATATACTGATTATTTACATGGTGATTAATAGCCTGATTTTACATTAATCATAATTTTTAATTATCAATCAGATTATGTTTTGCTCAACTCTTATATAATAAAACCATTCAAATCGAAATATTTGCCGTAGGTATTCGCAGGCTGTCAGAAAAGTGGCAAAAGATTATCAAGAATAATGGAAAATTATTTTGGCAATTGATCTCTTTTTTCTGTTCTTTTTAAATAAAATTTTATATCCAACCATTGGGAAGAACTCATTTCTGCACCTAATATATTGATGTAGATATAAGCTAAGCGTTGATTAAGAAGAAACAGCGCATCATCGTGGACTTTTTATACTACTCAATTAATAGTCTATACAATTATTTTTCATATAAATTATACCAATTAGAAAATCATTATTATTCAACATTATATCATTCAGGAGTGTTATAGACAGCAATAAAAATATATTTGCTGAAGTGAAAAATAGTTCGTATTAATTTTCTCAGTATGTTACACTATAGGCTCAATTGATTATTATTAAACCGTGCATTTTTATGCAAATTCATATTTTTGAGAATGTAGTAAGAAAAGAAGTAGAATTTTGGTAGAAAATTATTTCACCGATCAGAGATTATAAGAAGTATTTTTTTTTTTTTTATATTACACGGATTACGTGCAAGTTTGAATCTTCAAATTTTCTATAAATACAGAAATATCTATAGTCTAATTAATGTACAACGAGGGACATCATGATTGGGAAATTATATTTGAAAAATATAATTAATTTTATGTAACAAATTGAGATTGAATGAATTCAAGGGCGTTATATATTATGAGATTATACAGGATGTCGTTCATTTTTTTCATCGTTTTCTTTCTTTTTTTCTTTTGTTGCTCGTTTCGTTATATTGGACAGAATTATCTCCGTGACGCTTATTTCACGTCATAAATTTATTAAGTCAATTTAGGGTTTCATACTTTGACGTGCTCGCGCGGCTGCTAGCCGAAATATATGTATGTATATGATTTATAGTTACTGGTTATCATAATAGCATTTTATCTCTGTGTATACATCAGTCCTCGTGTCTTTTGATCAGATTCCAAGAATATTGTTAGTTTTGCCGAAGTATCTATTTCGAAGGTAAGAAAACTTTAAATTATAGAGAAAAACAATTTTCAGAATTTATAGATAAGAAATTTGAAAATTTGTAGATAATACGTATTCTCTAAATTGATGTACAGTAAACAATAAATTATAGTAATTATTCGCGATTTTTAGGTGAAAATAACAGATTTGAAAATGATTCTTTCATCGATCGTGTTGATAATGTAACCAGTTCCGCTATCAGTTCGTTATATCTAGACAAAACCAGATTTAATAGTTATGTAAATGAAATGGTTGTATTACGTAAACGTTATACTTTAATAGTGTTACTTTAGGTATATACGTAACATTAAATGTACACATGTGGTCGGTTATAGGAGAAGGTTTGTCATCAAGTTTTTTGAGATCATCATGGACAATAGACAGAAATTATGTAAATTAATATAACATTATTATTACATAACATTGTGTTTGTCCAGTTGAATATTCTCTAAATTGATATAAATACCAGTAAATACAAAGTGAAAAGCAGTTTTGTATTATTTCTTCTCGCTATAACTACAATTTAAATTGTAATATTCTACGAAGATAGTATACAGTGTGTTCATTCATTTGAATTTCCATTTATAAGAAACTCTTACACGCATTTGGATTCAGATTCTAAATATACTCGAAGTATCTATTAAACGTCCAATAAATAACTCGAAACTTTAAATAACTATTTGGCACAAATTACTTTTAAGTGATATAAGTCTACAAATGTCAGACCATTTCTACATTTTTATCTGCTAGTCGTGTGTACACTAATCGAAATTTTTGTTTTATAAATTTCCGATAAAGATCGACTCTTTATCTTCTTTTGTATTATTCAATTAATTATATTAACTTTTAACCTTCTGTAAGTCTATGTGTGATTTGAAAGTTACATGTTTGTTTATGTAGATATATTTTATACGTCTCATTTAAATTATTTATCGCTATATTATTACATTGTTTTATTGTCATATTATTATCAGTTAATTTCCTTATAATAATTATTAATTCTTTTTCAATATTTTTAACTTTGCACTTCACTGGTACTGCTACAGAAACATTCACAATACAGACCATAATTCCATTCAAATTTTATTCATATCGACATAAGGCAAATACGTAAAATAAATAAAAATAAATAAATTCCATGAACGTGTTTTCAAAACAAAACTTCTGATTTTTAAAGGTTTCATTGCAAAAATGTGTTGGAGTTATTAAATGGATTATATGAAAAAAAAAAAATAGTCGGAACTCAAACGGTTAAATATGGTAAAATTGTAATCAATTGGAATTTTTCTTCTTGTAAACAAAGAAAACTCGGAGGGTTAACACAGGTTCTCCTTGAACCGAGCTACAAATGTAACAAAAGGTGACGTAATACATTGAATCGTATTACGAGTTATCTAATTCGTTCGTCGTTGCAACTGCTTTTTTAATTTTCTTTTCTCTCTTTCATTTTATTTACGCGCAGTATTTATCACGTGCTCTCTCGTCGGGCTTGTTTGAACGTTCAGTTGTTCTTGCATAATTATATTGTTTTCGACGTTCGATAGGCGCCGAAACGTCAGAGGTCAATTGTCAGAGCTACGACAGACTTCATTCTGACTTTTGTCATATTGTTCGAACATTGCAATGTGAAAATTAATACATTTGAACAAATAAGGGAGTATGACAGTTACTACACCATTTTATTAACACTAGAACAATCAAGCTCGACATTGCATTAATATAATTGTAGGAATACACAATGACTTTTAATAAGATGGAATAACAGTCATACACTCCCTTATTTGGTTCTTTTTGAATGTTTGAATTATTTACCTAGATTATACCTAAATATACCAAGACCCGTCAAAATGATGAGCGAACAAAGTGAGTTATAAAATAAGTTTTAGATTAAAAAATATACATCCATATCCTTTTATTCATTTATGCAAAGATTTAGCGTTATTTATTTTAACAAATTTGATCTTTATTTGTCATTGAAAAATTTCTATACGGTAATAAAAATGTAAGTAAACAAGCTGTATTTTAAAAAATTTGAAAGAAATTTCTAATACACGCAAATTCTGTCAAATTGGATTGCTCAACGAAAATAGAACGAATTCAGTTTGCCTTGAATGCAACAAGTTTGTTGAGGAAAATGTACATTTCAAATAAGATCTATTCTGCAGAATGTGTACTCTATAGGTGGTTTATAAAGGAAAATTATTTTAATAATAAATATTTTAATTAAAAACTATGCTTTTATATATTTTCTTGTTAAAAATAAATTTGATTATTTGTAACTTTCGTTAAAAAAAGAGAAGTTCTTACAATTACAATATATCAAGTGATAAGTTTTTACAATTATACCAAGTCGTAAGCTCTTACAGTTATACCAACAGAATATTAATAATTTTAAGGAAAAATATCTGAAACTCATCATTTTGACGGGCCTGATAATTCTGGTGTTAAGTGCACGTGTACTGAACGGAGAATTCCTCCTCTACGTCCTACGCATCTCTGTAGATTATTCATCTGTACTTAAACATAATCGTTGATTATAAACAGGAGACGATATTAATGGAAAAGTGTAAAGATTTATTAATACGTTTTCTTGATTTTACTTCATTCGTTTAGTACTTCTTCGATTTTACAGAGAAAATGTTTTCCTAACATGACAAACGTAATCTTACAAAAAATACCGGATGGATTTTTCCCATTTTTCTCAATAGAAAATAATCTCCGTTATATACAATTATTGTGAACGAGAATTATCGCTGCTCATGATATATTTATGAATTTCCCGTGGCTAAAATGTCGGATCACCGACTACGGCAGGTAGGTGTAGAACTGATTCTTTGCCAACGATATATTTATATCGTTCTAATTTTCACGCGGCATCGTACGATATCTCGAATATCTTTCCTCGTCGAAGCTAAAGAAGAGAAGAACGTTCGTTGTCCTCGTTCCCCGTTCGTCTTAATTCATTTGTAACGTTATCATAGAACAAATGTATAAAAACAGATTTCTAATCGTCGAATTAGTAACGAAACATGCAACAGACATAGAAGAGATGATCGGTTAATATTTCGGTTTGAACAAATTGTTGAGTATCGATTTTATAAGCGTGATCGATCAATGGAAACGAATCATGGTGGTCATCACGCTCCATTTCTTGACCAATTGCCTTCGATGATCGACTATGGCGAGCTCGGCGCCAAAAATAATTGCCAGACCTCTGCGATTGCAAGGCAGAAGACGAAACGAGGGCGTTTCTTCCTCTTCATCTTCGTGTGTACGTTTCGCAGCTGCGTTGCTTTCCCGCTGAAGCTTCCTTTTCTTGTTTTTATTGTTCGGTTACGCGTCCGAGTGCACATGGAGCGGTGCAACAATAAGCTCGAGGGAAAGGTGAGGGCACAGAAATATTTCCTTGACTTCGATTTGACTGAAACGTTCTTAAATATAGACGTGCCTCTTTTTTCCTTTTTTTTCTTTCTTCGATTAACGGCTGGGTGTAAATTTCGTACACCATTTTGTAATAAATAACTTTCAATGCGATTACGGTTGTGAAAACTTCGATCCATGATTGTTAGGTATAGAAAAGAATTTTTTCTGATTTTTAGATACAATCAAAGTTTAATTTAAAAAGAATGAAAACAAATCAATGATAGAGAGAATTTCCATAATTGTTAATTACTTTTTGCCATTTTTCTGGCAACATGCGAGTACCACCGCGAATACTTCGATTTGAATAGTTGTACCTGAATGCAACTCCAGTCGGAAAGAATTTATTTCTGCATTTAATATATTTTACAATACATTAATTTGTTTAATATGCTACATCAGATCAGTTTGTGTATTCTTAAAAAAGATTTTAAAAAATATGATAAAAAATCATAGTCATTTTATACAGATAGAATTAAGAAATTACCTGTAAAATGGCAACAAGTTGATGGTGAAGGAAAATATGTACATTGTACATATATCATTGATTGAAATAGTAAAATGTGTTTAATTTGAATTGTTTCAAAATTTCTCTAAACTACACCACGAATTTACGGACGTGTCTGATGTTTAATTATATTTTATATATTATGATAATTACATTATGGTCTTTAAAAAGTTTTGTTATATTATGTACTATATGAGTAATTATTCTTACAGTACTGTAGATTGTGTTGCATAATCAATGTATAAGTAATTAACATTAATATCAGTTTATATATTATAATAATTATATCGCTACTTTAAAAAATAAAATTTTGTTTCTTATATTATGTACTATATGAGTAATTATTCTTAGAATACTGTAGAAAGTTTTGCATAATCAATTAATAAGTAATTAATATGCATATCCGTTTATATATTAAAATAATTGCATTGTTGCTTTAAAAAAATTTCGTTTCATATGTTATGTCCTATGTGAGTAATTATTCTTATAATACTGCAGATTGTTTTACATAATTGATTAATATTAATATCAGTTTTTTATATATTATAATAATTACATTGCTGCCTTTAAAAAATTCTCCTTTTTATGTTATTTACTATTGAGTAATTATTTTCATAATACTATAAATAGCTTTGTACAATGAATTAATAATTAATTAGTCATTAATTCATACATTATAATAATTAAATTGCTATCTTAAAAAAACAAAATTTCGTTTCTGCATTGTGTATTATGTGAATCATTATTTTTATAATACTGTAGATTGTTTTGTATAATTTATTACTAAGTAATTAATATAATTATTGCTATCAGTTTTTCATATATTATAATAATTGTACTGCTGTTTAAAAAAAAAAGATTTCCTTTATTGTATTAAGTATGTATTATCCATTAATTATTCTCACAATATTATAGATTATTTCATAATAATTATTATTAATTGAAATGAATGTTTCGTTAAACATTCGTAACAACATAAGTTACTTTTTTAATCCTATTTTATTGTTGGTTAATTATTGTTTTACGCTATACTCACATTGTTCTTAAATAGTGTTCTCATTTTATCGTTTCTACGAAGTCACCGCGATACATCTTTGTTGCGCGTTGGTATATTTACCGTTTCATTGTAATACACAGCTGGACGAGAAATTATGTCGTAATAATGATTCGCGAAGGAGCTTGTGTCGTGGACCTTTTTGCGCGACACAATTTCAACACGTACACATAGATCGCGATGACGATCATCCGTATTTCCTGTACACCCTGTTTCTAGTAGCATTGTGGCCGTGAGCCAATCCTGTGATCTCGCTCTCAAATTTTTCTTGCGATGTCATTAACGCTGGTACATTTTTGCCATCTTGTTTACAAACAATTTTTTTTTTATTTATGTATTTAAGGTCACATCAACTTTTATAAGTTATTAGCAACCACTTGAGTTATACATTAGTGTACAATATAATACATTATAATACATTGTAATGGATGTTTACAATATACAGGGTGCCTCAGATCGAAATCGACAAACTCTGTCAACATGTTCGGGAGGTCATTCTGAGCAAAAATGTTATGTACACCATAAGTTGATTTGTCTTCGTTTCGCAGTGGATGCAGTCCATGGAAGCACGCTTAGCTGCGTGCAAACGATGAAGAGATGATCATTTTGAGCAATCTCTTTAAATTACTTTATCTACTATAAATAACTCTAAAACATAGTTGTAAATAAGTGATCATGTATCTTCAAGAGTTAAGTATCTGTGATTCATATTACTTCCCTTTCATAATCTTGAAAACGAAGACGAATTGACCTATGGTGTATATAAAATTTTTTGCTCAGAATGACCTCTCGAACACGTTGACAGAGTTTGTCGGTTTCAATTTACGACACCCTGTATATAATTTAATTTATGTATTTCTGTCATTAAGCCACTGGTGGTTCTACTTATCATTGATTATTCTGGAAAAGAGTTTCTGGACATCTTGTATTGGAATCGGTGCTTCGATGTCATCCTGGCTCATTAGTTTGTTTTTCTAATTGTTTATTTCTTGATGTTTTGGGTCTTCCGATTTGTCTTCTAGTTTCTTTGTTATCCTAGTAAATTGATTTTTTTTATGCTTCTTTCAGATAAAACGGGGTATAGGTTTTCCATCATTTTTGCTAGAACTATTTTGTCGTCAGTATAGTCATCGGTAATTGCTGTAACAGCATTGTCAAAAAAGCTTCTGAAGTTTGTAAAAGTAAGATGGAATTTGCTAGATTCATCAAACATTATTTCTTTGATTGGTGTTAGCAGGTTGTCGATAGTTTAGAGTAGGGACAGGTTTCCGGCTCTTTGAATTCTGTAGGGTTCAAAATGTCCTGAGATTTGTCTTTAGTCTTGTTATTCTCAGGTGTAAACTCCGGAATCAATATTTGTGTCTGAATTAGAGTAGTTATCTGTAATGGATCCAGATGGGGTAGAGATGAGTCTTTTAGTACCTGTTCCTTGCTCCTTCGAGAGTGGGGCAAGAGTGAATTCCGCGTGTGTTGGAAGAGGTGGCAGCGATTTTTCTTCCTGTGGTCGATGGAGATCCTTGTGTACACTTTATGCGAGACTCTTGAACGTATGATGTTAGTGTTGATTGGTTTTGACTGACAGCACATTGTTTAGCTAAGTGTCCTTTTTGTACAAATGAAACATATGGTTGAGCCTGTTGAAATGAAAAGCCAGTAGTTTGTATCTTCGTATTTAATTTGAAGCGATTCAGGTATTTTATGCAAATCATCGGGGTGAATATAAACTTGTTTCTTGAAGATAAAAATGTGTGAACATTCAGGGTCATTAATTCCGGCTTTGGTAAAAGAAATATTAGACTTTAGTCTGATGTTAAGTTATTTAAAAATTTGTTCCATATTGTTGTGAGGCAGACATTGGAGATTATAATTCTTTGAGCTCGTGAGATTAGAGGTTTTATTAAGATGTTATGGGTTCCTAAAGAGATCTTTCTGGTTTTTTCGATTAGAAAGTTGTTAATTTTGTTGGTGGCAAAATACACATTCTATTATTGGAAATTCTGGATAGAAATTTAATATTAGTCGGGTTTGTTTGTCTAGAGATCTCTTTGACATAGTCTTTTATGTAGAAATTTTCCCGTCCATTATAATGGCTTGGTCTTTTTTGGAAAATAGCGACTTTTTGGTTACTGAGGCATAATTCGTTCCTTGTTGTTCCATTCTGGCTGGGTGAAGGTTAGAGTCGTTGATTGACAATGGATTAACTCTTCTGCTGTATTCAGCAGAGGAAGAAGGTGTTGGGAGCTCACTTTTGGGGAGAGGGTTGGTTACACAGTAACACTCGCGAAACTGCCAGGTATAGGTTACGTTTGACACGACTCATAAATAATTTTTATTACTAATAAGGGTAGAATTCGTAGCTATTGATTCGTCACAATTGTTTTACTCCACATTGGAATTCATAGAAATACAAACAAAATTAACAATTAAATTTCCTCCGAAAGAAATTAAAAAATACACTCTGAATCAGTTAAAAATCTTTTACAATGGACAGAACAATTTTTTACAGAACTTTTTTTTTTATTTTCACATCACGAGTAATGAACGTACGACGGGCAAACGAATAACGCAGATGATTGGTTGAAAAATGTGTAATATCTTTGAAGGATTACTTTTTGGAGCGCTGTGTTAATGAATTTTCTTTGAATTCGTTTGATTGAATAAGATAAATCTATGAATTTACCTTACTATACGCGTAAAAATTTATTCGATTAGGTAAAACTTTTTCTATAAATTGTAAGAATTGTTTTGCGGATTTTTATGCATTTACAAGAAATTGAAAGGTGCAGAATTGCACTGAATACAAAATATTCAAATTGTAGTACTTTTTATAACGTTTGGTTAGGCGAAATAATGTTTTACCAAAATTCTATTTTATTTTTTTTACTATATTTTGAAAAATATGAATTTGCATGAAAATCTGCAGTCTAGCGATGAAAAATATGTTTTTCATGATCTTGAAGGCCAATTGAAGTCTTTATTACACGTTGATGAAATTTCGATCGCAAAAAATGAATGTTTTCTCGATTTGCGTGACACGTAGCACCGTTTTGCTGGAAATAGACATTAAGAATATCAGAATGATTCAATTCTGACCATGAAACGTTATTCAACAGTAATCGATATCGCTCAACATTCACGGTAACATCACTTCCAGCATCATCTTTGAAGAAAAATGGTCCAATAATTCCATAAGATATCTTCTATTCTTGCAAATGACGTGAGCTTGATATTGTTGGTTCATTTTCAACACTTTCACTCACAGCAGCATTATCTTCATTTGTACGTATAGTTTTTGGCCTTCCACTTTTTGGTTTATCAACAACACAACCAATTTCTTCGAATTTTTTCACTAAGCTTTCAATTGAAAACTGATTTGACTAATTATTAGGTAGCAGAGAAAGTTCGTATGATTTTATCTACCATCTTCTTTATAGTCCAGACCTGTCTTTTTACGACTATCGCTTATTTCTGTTCATGTCAAAAATGTTTGCAGATATGTATTTTGAAAACTGTACCAAGAACAAAACAGCAGTTCATTTATTTTTCGCAAGTGAAACTTGGACTTTTATACTACTGAAATGTGTGAGCTTATAAAATGCTAGGAAAGAGTTATAAAAACAAATGGTTATCACTTTGTTAAATAAAATTATATTTCAAGGAAAATCAGTTTACTCGAATTTCTTCCGATAGACGAATATTTTTCAGTACCTAATATTTACACCAACAGAATCGCTACTTTTGCGTTGGGTATTTTTGAAAGAACACCCATTTTCATAATGATTAATGTAAATGCGTTGTTGCAATGTATTCCTGTTCATGGTTAGAATTGTACTACTTTTTACTAAAGGAAAACAGCTTATGTCATTTGAAAAGACATGACGTGTAATCATTATATAATACAATGCTGACATCTAGGCGCAGCATTTGGATGACCCTATGCAATGTTTCAAGAAGATTCCGATCTAAAGTGTTCGGTGGTTCAAGATCGAACGATATTAAGGATTCATAAATCTTGATAAATTTAGCTTATAGAATTTAAGTGGTTGTAAATAGAATGGCGCGTGTTATTTTCATTCAAGGATGCTGGCGACGTAGTATTACACGATGTACGATGACCGATGGACGTAATTCGAAGCTATTACAACGAACAACGTTGTAATGGCCGTTGTAAACTCTAACCGCGGGGGATAATGATATGATTGTGCCGCCTAATACTCGACCTCGAGAACCGTTACAACGACGAAGAAAAGATATTGGCCCAACGACGATTACTTTTCCTCTTTGGATCTCTCCACGTCACTGAATCACGACGAACGAACCTAAGTTACCGACGACGAGTTTTCTTAATTTTTTGTTTTATTGTTTTTTTTTTTTTTTCTTTACGTCTGTCGCGTCGTCGTCAACGTCACGTGGTTAAGCGGGACAAACTTATTCGTGACGATTTATGCCTGGCTTTCTGTATTCGCAGCTGTTTCTTCGCAGTTTATTTTCACGTGCGGATTAAGTCGAGCCACGATCGACTAAATTACTCCTCCTTCCTCCTTGTCTTCTCCATTTGAAAGCTTTCATCTACTCTTAAACTACATAAAACCTTACACTTACGTCATATTCTAACTGTTCGAAGTTTTGATCGGTGTTCTTTTTTTCTTTCCTCTTTCTCTCTTTTTCTTCTTTTATGGTGATATAAAAATTATTCGAATATCTTGACGTACATACATTTGCGAGCGGAAATAAGATTACCAATGTTCTCGTAATAACAGACGTTCCAGGAGCAGAAATGAGATTTTTCGTTTTTAGATGTCTGTGCTCGATCATTTTCCAATAACGTTTATCTTTATGTACGTTGGTTGAATATTGTCGACGTTTGTTGCAGAGTAGTTTGTCTGCAATTTAATGTCAGCGTTTCTTAGACATTTAGATATGTGACAATCACAGTTTTGTGTGTTTAAAATGATTATCTTTTATTAAAATGCTCGGTTATGTAACAAAGTTTAACCATAATTTCAGCGGTTGATAATTCGTTTAATTGAAGATAGAAGGAAAAGTTTTTATTTTTTTTTCAAATGTTTTTGTTTGCTGAATGATATATGCACGAAGTCAAAATATTTTAGATTCTCTTTCAAGTAGTCGGATCGAATTTACATATTATTTTCTCCAGAACTCTCGCGATAGTGTTAATCTATTAACGAACACATTTCAAGTAGTTGAATCAATTTTATTATGTTATTTTCTCTAGATTTCTCGCGGTTATATTAATCTATCAGTGAGCACATTTTTTTCTTTTTATCAAAGACACTTCTTGATATAATATTAATATACGATAAAAGAATAATTTTGATCGTTTGATCTTAATATATAATGTCTAAAACAAGCGTAATAATAAAATGGAAGTAAAATAGATTTATTAATAAATGAATAATTTATTTATTTAAAGAAATTTTTGTTTATTAAAGTGTTGATTAACTCCTCAGTTAAAACGTAATTCAGAAAAGACTAAGTATTACGTGTACTCTAGTGTTCGTAATTTAGGTGCTAAGGTATATTAAAAATGTTAAATTTATATAAATATCTTAGTTTAGACTACATTATTTTCATAACTATAAATTTCGTAAGAAAAGATTTTATATTAATCAAAATTTACCGGGCAAAAATTTGAAGTCACTTGTCTAGTTGTATCATATATGTACACAGTCACAATTGTAGTTAGATATTTTGTATCAATTCGAAATTAACATTCGAGACACAGGTAACAGTTTATTTTGTTTTAGTAAATTTTACTATCGCACAATATCTTCAATTAATCCAAAATTTCTAATTTTTCTATTAAGACTTCTATTTTTAACTCAATGCATAGTGATTTGAAACGTTTCAAACAATTATCTGAGAATGCTTAAATTACATGTATGAAACATTGAACACTACAACTTGTATGAAAAATTTGCACACACATATATTTCCTTTTGTTTTTCTTTTTTGCAACATATTTTAATAGTTATATTAGTAGTAAATTATAAAGTAATTAAAATGATATTAAAATTGTTGTTATCGAAGTAAAAGACAAAGTGAATTGTTCTCATTCTAACATATTGATACGAAATATTCAAAATGATTCTTCTATTTCTGACCTTGTATGACCTCGAAAGTCATTGTGTCGTATAAGAATGAATTTGTCTTAACACGTACTTCAATATGATATACAAAAATATATAGCGTTCCATTTAAAAAAGTGGTTAAGTTCAGTTAATTCGTTTAAAAAAAAATAATGCATACACAAAAGAATTACATACGTTGTTACGTTGCTTGCAAAAAGCAGCATTATTCCTTCCTCTTTTATTTTTTTTCTAATACACTAATATCCCTCTAATATCCCTCAATATACGCGACACTTTTTTTACGCGTTTTCAAACTAACAGATTTTCAAAAAATGGAAACTGTTAAAAACAAAAATTTATTCTGCACACATATTTGTACAGTCATTTTTTAGCACCGTTCGTTTATTAATACTGGCATTAACACCGAAAAAAGGAATCCCCCCTTTTTTTTTGTACATAATATGGGAGAAACTGAATTGTAGAGAAACAGTGATAGAAAAACCACGCAAGTAATCCTTTCTCTAAATGAGTACGAAAAGACCCAAGCAGCGCGATAGCGCTTGTTTTATTCTATTCTACCTATTATAAAATGTACTATTTACATTAAAAGGAGCTGTGTGATGTACTTGCGTCAGTAAATCTGAGCGCGCGACTTCGACAACCGGTAACGCACCGTCAGTTGTCCACAATGGTCGAAATGTGCTGGGTTTTCTCGACATAAAATCTCAACAGCGCGATCGCGCTGCTTGGGACTCAAACGGTTAAAAGGAAAAGCTTTATTTTTACAGAAAAAGGAAAAAGTTGATTCAATTAATTAGTTAATTTAATATTTAACTTATTTTATTTTTATTTTACCTTAAAATAAATGAATTTAATTAAATAATTGAATATAAATTATGATTCTTTCATTTTGGTTCTTTTCGATTTACACGGTTTTTCATACAAAAAGCCATGATTTCGATTTACACGGTATTCTGAGGAATCGATCTTCCGTGTAAATCGGGGAATAAGTGTATTTAATATTTGCAAGACAAACGCTGGCTAGTAATAGCATGAACATTCTGTATACGTTTTTCTCAGTCAAAAGATTAATCAAATTATTTTTATATGAGTGTTCACTCATTTTTGTTTCTCTTTCTTCTTTTTCTTTGTTTAAGTATCCTGTAGTTTGCGTATATTTGTCGTGACTAAAGTGTTCTGTTTTCTGGGGTATTTATTCATTCAGTGACCCCAAAGCTCAATACCACAAGTTGTATCTCTGAGCATCCGGATGAAACTCGTGTCGTTCCACAGTTTTTCATGGCAAGTCTAGCGGTGCAAGAATGACTAACGGCGTCGCCTAATTCTACTTTTTCGATTCGTATGAAAGCGTTTCTGCTGTGCATTAAGTGGAAACCAAGATTTACGAGCCGATAACGTGTTAGATACGAGGAGAAGAGAAAATTTATACACGTTTTACCTAGGATTCGATCCGTTGGCTGCGAATTGTATTCAAATGACGATCGTGAACCCCGTCGACCTTTTCGCGTTGTTACGAAACTACCTTTAAATTCCACTCTTCAATAAGAACGCTCCTCCTTGCGCACAGATAATTAATTCCTCTTCTGTTCACGATGCACTCTGTCACGAAGGTGATTGCAAATAAGATATACTGGGCTGCGGTTTGTCTTACCCCAACAGATGGACACTTATTCTGTCAATGAAGACGTGTTCTGTGTCGAGAGAAAATTTAGAAGTTTGATAGAAAGCTTTCAGGGAAAGTGTACGAAAAATGTTCATCAGGCTGGTTAAATATAGGATTAATATAAAAATAATAATAGAAATGCACATAGATATTAGGCGATTAAAACCCCTTCATAACTTCTGACGAGATATTTAATGCTTTTCATAAGATATCTCAGTGTATGTTGCACAATTTTTCATTTGTTGTCGGGGATATGTAATATGTAAATATTACTCGTACGTAGTCTCAGGCAACAAGACATAGAATGCAAAATATTTCGTATTATAGAGTCAAATAGTCGGTATTACATTAGTGGCATACATCTACTGGCAAAAGTTAACACTTTATCTACTGGATGCCTATTAACTCTTTCGCTCTGAAGAGTGTATATATACGTCCTCGGAAAATGAACACTCGTATACGAAGAGCGTATGTATACGCCCTCTAAAGGTAGACGTTCACGTATGAAGAGTGTACATGTATGCCCATACCATATATATTATGTTATACTCTTATTTCACACTTTGCGTATAACATATTATTATTAATAATTTTCATTGTAAAGTTTAGGGAATAGAAAATGCATTTGTATGTCAGTGTCGACTGGTTAATAACGCGCTCTGACCAGAGTAATCACATTTCGTCACAAACGTGTTGCAGCGAAAGGGTTAATCGGCTTTTTTCTTCCAATTTTTACCAATCAGAGGTCTATTAACCCCTTTGTATCATACAAAAGAATAGAAAATACGTCCTTATCATCAAATTTTCGTTTTCGTTAAATCTAAATACAGATATTTCGAAAGATATTGCAGACTTAATAATTCGGCGATTTTTAAAGGATGAAAATGAAGAAAGAAGTTTGTGTGTACGTAGGTTCATATATTTTTGACTTCTTGTTTGGCTAGAAAATATGGTTATCGTGTAGGTACATAATGTGTCGATTACTTCATGATAAGAATTCAGTTCTTTGTAATAAAAAGAAAGAGGAACAAAAAATAACAATACGTTCATTTCTTATTGACTTCTTAAAATAATTAATCAATTTAATCTTTATGATATTGCTTTATTAAATTCTATTATTTTAATTTCTTTAGATTTAATAGTTCATCGAAGACATTATTGTTTATTAAATAATAAGTTTAAAAATAAGATAGAGGTAAATTTCAACTTATCAATAAAAGTGGCTTTATTGATCAAATTCAGCATATATTCGTAATTAAAATAGTTAAATATAAAAACATACATAATTATTGTACATGGGTGGTTGCATGTATTATGATTTTTAATTATCGGTTTGTTTATCGCATTAGTTGAATAACACCAAATTTTTAATAAAATCACCATGTCAACGATCAGCTCGTTATGATCGTAAATAATCTTCGATTTCAGCCTATCGATCACTCTTTATCTCTTCTAAGATCCACTCCTTATTTTTAACCCTTTGTGGTCGAATGTTGCCGCAAAGGCGGCAAAAAATAATTTCGTCACAAAATCTATTTCATCATTGGGTATATTTTCCTATTTGACAATACTTGGTTGTTACTATTGCGTCACACACTTTGTAAACCGTTACTTTTTTGCTTCTCGTTTTACACGAATTGCAATCGACATCGGTAGATGTAGCGCAAGCATAGAGGTATCAGTCTTGCTTAGATTAGTGACTTAAGTTCACATTTGCCGAAATAAAAATTAATTTCACTAAGGCTTATTTTACAAGCCTAAACTGTGTCATAAAATAAGGAAAGAGAAGATTTTACCGATGATAACTACGTTAACAGCAGTGAAGACGAATTTGCGTTCAGTAATCTCACTTCGAAAAATTTCACACTCTGAAAAAACACGAAAAATAAAACATACCTGTGTATTCTCAAATAATAATTATTATTGTTCTTTGACAAACTTTGAAATTCCATTAAAGAAAATATTTTTCAATTAACATCATATAAATCACGCTTCAGTATACGATATCGTTTTATACAAAAAATATATTCGACCCAGCGAGAAGTACACTTGAAAGAGTCCTCGACTGCAAAGGGTTAATAATGGGTCCGACAGTCGTAAATCGTTCGTTAACAACTTTTATAAACACTCTGCATAAATGCGATAGTAAAGGGATAACAAATCAACGAGGAAGAAACAAAATTAGGAAGCGTATTAATTTTCTTATCTACCCGATACACATACATGTATACACACGCACACACGCACATCCAATTAAAAGAAAAAAAAAATCACTCAATAGCTAATGCATCACCTCTTGTTGGTTCACAGGCGAGCACCGAAAGTCGAGAGGCAGAAGAGCAGGGTAGCAGCACGACCTCGCCCTCGGAGGGCAGGCACGCCGACGGGACATCCGGCTCGTCTGTCCTTGAGATGGGCAGCACGGATTCGGCGGGCAACGCCCACAGTGGCGGCCCTTCCTGTGGCCTGGTCAGCTCCCTGTTCCCGAGCAGTTGTCGTGGACGAGCTGAAGCCTTTGCCAGACGTCTTCATCGACGGCTGACGTCTCTCGGCGGTGAGGACACTTGTCAACGGAACGAGGACACCTCGATGCCCAAAGAGACCTCCTGGTTGCGCTCGTCCACTGCTGCAAAAACGGTGATCAACAACACATCTACCAATCACGTTCTACAACATCAACCACGGCACAATCCTAAAACTGATCTATGTTACGATTACGAGCTTGATTACGATGATGGTCTAAGCTCACCGGCGGAAGAAGCGACGGCGGCAGAAGTTGCAGACTTGGTGGTAAATCCGGAAGTGTTGAAATCGAATCACCACGGTATACATCACAGTTCGCCGAACGGCCCGAAAGCCATGCTCTCAAGTTTAGATTCCGAGTCGCCACTTATGGGAACACCACCTGACAGTGATTCGTCTGACATTTATTTCGATCCAGAGTCGTCAGACGTGGAGAAGACGAAGAACGAAGTGTATTTCGATCCGATAACAACGTCGGACAGCGAAGTGACTACCTCGAATCTTGTAAACGGTTGTGACACAGTTAAGGCTAAGAGCTCGTCGTATCGTAGAAGGCCAGACGTTACAGTAGAACATTTCGAAGACACGTCAGAATCGAGCTCTTCCATAAGAAGGAACAACATCTGCGACAAACAGTACAGGAACAACGAATCGGTGTGTAACTCAGAGGATTCGAACGACAAAAGCTCGGAGGAGATCACGTCGTCCAGTCACGAGTCTTTATGGAGCACGTTCGACGAGAGTACTCTATCCATTCAAGACGATAGTCCTTCCAGAATCAGTTCCAGCTTAACCACACATCAGAACCGGCTACCTAAGTCGCATTCTGATTCAGAGATTCCCGCCCATGGACCTAGGGTAATGATCACGTGCGCGTTGAGTACAAGGGATATGGAAATCCAGGATGACGGCACCGATGAAGTCGACTTCGTCAATGGTCTATCATCGAATGGCAAATTAAATAATATTAAAAATGCAAGAAATCTCGTGAAAGAAGACTCGCCCGATTCTTTAGAAAGCTCGAACGAAGAGGAGCTGATGTACGACGAAGAGATACCTAAGGATTCATCCGTAGAACAATCGAAGAACACTCTAAATCTAAAAGTCGATGAAAGTGTCGTTGGTAACGAAACCGACGATCACTCGACGTACAGCAGTATGATCAGCATCCCGGGTGCTCTTACTCTGGAATGTCCTACAGGAGAGCGAGTGATAGAGGCAACGATGAAAAACGAAGTACAGTTACAGATCGAAAACGGAACGGTACTGAACAACAGCGATGAGGACAAGATGTGTCTTCTCTTAAAGAAGCTTGCTACAAGTCCAACCGTCAAAGAAGAGATCCGTGAGCCGAATACGGAACCCCAGGAGAACAGTATCGAAGAGGCGGCGGAGGAGGAAGAGGAGGAGGAGGAAGAGGAACGACCACCAAAAATTCGACGCAGTTCGTCGTTGAAAACTGGCAAAACACCACCTGGCACACCTGGTAGAAAGAAGATCGTCAGATTCGCGGATGTTCTAGGCCTAGATCTCGCTGATGTACGAACGTTTCTCGACGAGATCCCGAAAATTCCAAACTCAGCCTACAGTGACCTGATCTACGACGACATCTTCCAGAAAGACACGAGTCCAGTGAACAACGTGACGAACACTGTTCAATGGGGGACCAGGTACATGGACAGTAGACGTGGATCAGCCTGCATCATGGCTCCACGTAAGTTAGATAGAACTCTGGTGCCTCTGTTCCAACAACCTGGCGGTATGCCTAATTTTCTGGATCTGGTACGCGAGCGTCGAGTATGCCTAGAGAACGTGCTCGTCCAGGATCCCATCTCTTTATGTATCCAAGGTACTGTACGAGTGATCAATCTGGATTTCCATAAATCGGTGCACATACGATACACACAGAACTCGTGGCGGAATTTCAGCGATCTACAGGCCACCTATGTGTTGAACTCGTGCGACGGTTTCAGCGACAAATTCTCGTTCGTTCTTTACTGTCACACGTTACCGGTCGGTCAGAGGCTTGAATTCGCTGTACGATTCCAGTGCAAGGGTGAACAGTACTGGGACAATAACGCAGGAGCCAATTACTGTTTCCAATGTTTGCCAGCGTCCTCTGCCGTCGGTTACATACCGATCACGGCACAGGAGAACCCTCAGCACGAGTGGTCGTCTATGTTCTATTGATGGACGCCATGGCATTCACATACGAGTTGCCGGGGACGTAGACACGGCGATGCTTCACGAAGACAAGGAGACTAAAGTGGATCCAAATAAGGCTAACAAGCGACATACAGAGAGAGAGTGAAAGAGAGGGAGAAAAAGAGAGCCTACGGATGTATAAACGTTCCTAGAGTATACCTACTGTACATATAACTGTCTTATTCGAGCCGGCTGGAGGGATGAGAGGCAGATCGGAAAGCAGGGATCGCACTGGCGTCAATTATTCTTTCCTGCCGTTTCCCGAACAGCTTTTCAATGGACTGGAAGAATCTCGACGCACCTGTTAGACTGACATTTTTTTTTCTTTTTTCTTTCTTTTTTTTTATATGTTCGTTGTTCCCTTGTTTGCGAACAGGGGAATGGTACATTCATGAGAGACGATATAATACTTCGATGAACGAACCGGGAGGAGATGTCGCATGGTTCAAGGAGAGAAGTGGACGTTGTAAATGGTTGGTTGAAGTTAACACGCAAGATGGACGAAGAATCGATCTTCGTTACTGGACAACACGAAGCTCTGGAAGCTTTTGGAGTATTTAAAGAGAATTCAGAGTGGGACTGAGCATGCGAAACACTCGAATTGTCTAGGAGAGAAAGAGAGAGAGCATGGAGATTATTTCACGTTCCTAGAAAGTACCTAATTATACAGGCTTTATGCCGCAATGGAGCCTAACAACGTGTCCGAAAGACTGGGCCAGATGATCATGATACAACAAAATATTTGAGGGTAGAGGTCAAAGATTATGAAAAAGAAACTGTTAAATGCAGTACGTAATGTATGTTTAAAAAGGATTCTTGGATGGATGGTACTGCATCGAAAAGGCAAGATTGCGAAGGCTTCGTTTTCTTGTTTTTTCTTATTTTTATTTTTTTTCTCTTTGTGTTTTAACGATATCTTACGGTAGCCGCGCGAGCATTAACGAAACAGCTCATTCCGGTTGAAATGACCTCTCAATGAACTTTTAATCCACTAGAAACATATCTGTTAAGCAATTTGAATGATGACCAATCCGACGTTGCTTATGAAAGTTTCGATTAGTTCACCGACAGCACACAGTGGTCTGTATTTTTAATCCGATAGAAGACCACGAGAGCGTGGCAAAGGCGAATCAACAATATCAGAACTTCGAACCGGAGTTTTTTTTTTCTATATTCAGTTTAATCGAAACATTTCGACCTGTGCCAATCTGATCCAGTGCCATTGCATGAATTACTACAACATTACGGAAACACACGAATCACAGTTAAATATATATATATATATATATATATATATATATATAAATGTGTGTGTGTATATATATTATATCGTATAAAGTACATTTTTAATGAAATGTGATAATGCATAAGCGACGGATATCATTACTGGCGGTCATCGAGCTGTTTCATTTTTCCTTTTTTTCCGTTTCTTTTCTGTTTTTAAATTTTATTCGCCAGACGTTCATCATAATTCAGGGAATTCTGGAGGCCTGATCGATAAATATCATTTAACTTATGTACATACACACACACATTTGAATATAATAATGGTAATCGATCGATTCTATTCGCCTAAATTCGTACACATGTATTCGTTATATAAATACCGAGTTGTCAAGAGATGTGACAGAAATTTTAATCTTAATGTTATTGTCCAAAGCAGAAGATTTCTATATTTTATCGAAGCTAGACTTTATTTTTACTTTCAACGTTGATGTTCGGCTACTTTCGGGTACTTAACACTAGATTTACATCAGTTTAACAAATTTAAAATTTCTCGAGTAAAATTACAAAAACTATTGCTATTATTTTTTTCAGCAACTTAGTCTTTTATTAACGGAATGATACAAAAATATATCCAAATTTATAAGTAAGTTAATAGTGTATAATTAAGTTGTTTTTAAATTAAGTAAAGCGAGTTTTTAAAATAAAATTTGGGTTTTTTTGTTCACTCGTCAATTTTACAAGTGTCCATAGAAATAAGTATACAACAGAAGTCCGTAAACCTAGTGTTAAATTCCAGATATGATTCCTGAAGCGATTGTAAATCTAAACTGAAGAGCGATGAAGTTGGGTCGATAGTTTCATTAATTGTTCATTAACACAGAAATTTTTGACAGTTTTTATAGTTAATGAGGATAATTATTAAGATAACGAAACTGCGGACGCAACTTCGTCGTTCTTCATTTTCGATTTACAGTGTCATTCAGGAATCAAACTTTTAATTGAGGACGTATCTGAAAAAAGGGCTTATAAGCCGAAATGAGGAAAAATGAGGAATTGAGTAAATCGCGTTGGGAGTTTCAGTTTCATTTTCTCCAATATATTGTTACGTTTGAATCGTTAATTATTATGTGGCTTTTAAAAGAGTGTTATTTCCATGAAGTATATAGTATGAATTTATAACGGATAATAATACCATCTTGAAAATAAACTAATAGATTTTAACAGACGTATAAATCCATTTATCGCGGAAGAAAGAATAATTGAATAATAAATACATTAAAAATACAACAGAAATATATATTTATTCTACACAGTTTGTCTAATAAAATGAACATTTCTATGGTAATTCATCTGTTCGAAGAAAGCATAAAATGATAGAAAATACTTTTTTTAGAAAGTTTCAACACCTTGAATTAAATCTTTTGTTATCGTTTTGTTACTTTATTTAAATATTTTTTTCAATCGTCGATGAATTTCGTCGTATGAACATCTTTTCCTTTTTAGCCGAACACGAGTAAACGAGAAAGCGCTGTATTGTATTTATTTCAATTGTCGGAATGTTGTGATGAAATTTTACGAAAACACTTTTGCCAAAACAAATCTCATAGATCTACACTCCTGTTCATAAGCATTAAGACATCTGAATGTTAAGCATACTGAAATCTACTAAAGTTTAGAAAATTCTATTGATATCTATCGAAATCTACTAAATTTTGCTGAAATCTGCCAAAACCTACTAAAATTTACCGAAATCTGCCGAATTGTACTTAAATCTAACTGTATTCTACTAATTTTATCTACTTAAATCTATTGAAATCTCTTGAGCCTACCGATTTCGATTTAAATCTACTGACGTTTGCTAAATTTGACTAAAATCTTCTGAATTGTACAGATGTCTACTGAAATCTATTAAAATCTACTTACTACATGTGAAGTAAGCCTTATTGTCGTTACAAGTTTAATACAAAATTTGACGCATAAAAGACATTACAAAATTATCTTGAAAAAGAATGATTCTAAAAGTGAACCTGAAATTGCTCTAAAAATGAAAATTATTTGTTCTAGACTCTCGAAGTACAGGTGCATTCATTTTTAGTAATATACGACACAAACTTTGGTGAGAAAATATAATTTTAAATCAGATACTACTTTCTGCTCGACTATAATTGGTGTCGTAATAGTTACGAATAAAGATTTTTTTCTTAAGAAACGTCCTCAATTTAGCATCAAAGTTAACCGAATACCGTTGCATGTGTGTTATAATTACATCCTCTATGTATGTATTTTACAAAAGAGACACACGGAGACAAATTTTAACGCTCCGAGCTCCTATCTTTAAAATCGGGGAAATTTTCGTTCTGTTTCATGCTCCCATATGGCATGAAGGATGAACAATAAACGTACCACTCGCACGTTCACTCCCGCACGGTCACCCCCGCACGAGATATTATTAATATTAATAATAATAATAACATCGTTGTCAGCGGAATCCAAGCTAGCGAAATATAATCGTGACGAAAATCGAGGATGAGTAACTTTCAACATTTTTGGCATCGATTTCGAGTGTCGTGAGCCGCATCCGTAGGACAGGCACGTTGCGTTGCCAAAAGGAGCAACAATGCAACTGGTGTCGCGTGCGCGACATCATCGTCATCGTTGAGAAATCGCTTTCGGCTCGTTTCGTGTCGACTTCCGAAGGACAAATGAACACATGTGTGCCGACGGATTTGTACGAAAGGCTAGCTTTGGTCACACGTCGTCTGACGCCTAACGACAGACCACGTTAAAACAATGAACCAATTGTAATTAACGATATTTGCACTCCAACAGAGTTTAATCGAAATGATTGAGGTAAATGTGTTTTAGGGTGCACACAATTTAGTGCTCGATATCACGAGACGATAGTATTTAACGACACCACGATACAATATTTTTGATAATGTTAAGCTATAATGTTAACGATTAACTGTTGATATTGTCGACGGTTTCAGGTAAACAAAAAACAAAAACTAATACAAAATACAATATATAGTATCTATTACATACGTTAACAGAGGAGCGAACGAATAATGATATTAAGAAATCCTACTGGGTACTGTTACAGCGACGTTTATGGAGAACAATATATATAATAAAATATTATATATTATATATTTCGATATCTTTTGTAAAAGTTTTCATCAGGCGAACAAGTGCTTTCTATATCGTCTATACATATGTAGGAAAACTGAAGCGCAATACAAACTGTACATAAGCGGCGTCAGTATCGGTGGGGCGAAGTGTGTCTCAAAAATGAGAGTTGTTTTTTTTTTCTAACGAATTGATCAATTTTTTTTTAATATCATCATCGGATTCCAGAGTCGTTGCATCACGTTTTGTTATGCAACGATGTTTTTTTTTTTTATTGTACATATTATTGATATATTTTAGACGAACACATATTTAACACACGGTTGTAATCGAGAGTCTAGTTTTATCGATACCGTCGTTTTTTCTTTCTCTCTGTTTTTTTCTGGTTCTTCTTTTTATACACGATCGACATTGATCCTTTTCTAATTTTATATAAATGTATGGTAAATATCTGTTTCGCACGTTTTATTTTATCGTATTAACCACTTCGAGACGAAATAAGAGAAATATCGGGAAACGTTAGACATTTTTTTTTTTTGGAGAAGCTTACGAAAAAGTGTAGTTTCCCAACGCGTTCGTGTTTTTTCAGACTGCAGTGTTAATTATCTGTATTCGTTAAATACGTTAAGCGCCGTGTTGCTGGGCTTTTGTTCGATAAATTTATTGAAGAAACTTGTACCTTTATGTCTATTTAAACTGCTTTAACGAAATCTCTTCACGAACGAGAACTGTTTGTTTTCGTCGAACCAACGCCTAAATTTTAAACGAAAAGTTTGTACGTCAATCCGTGAGGACCAACGTTGCGCTTAACGTGTTAATAAGAAAACTTTTTTAAAATTTAGACGCATGATGACCACCATTATTGAGGCTCCCGATATTTACGCACATATTACTCAACACACAGTAAAAGCTTTTCCTATTGTTTATCCTGTGTGTGCGTGTGTATGTATGTGAGTGTGTGCGTCCGCGCACGCATATGTATGCTGTGTGTATATATATATATGATCTTAGAAACGGAGTCTACATCTATTCTGGTTAACTACAGAAATAATATTCTTTCACATGTTAAGAATGATAAAGTTATTAAGATTTATGGAGATAGTGTTATATCAGAGTCAAATTAAGATATTTTAATTATGTTATGGGAGCACGAACCTGATGTTAAATATACAAGGTGTTCTAATAATTCTGCTATTAGGAATATAAATACGAGTCTCTTGCGTTTAGAAGAGAAGGAAATTTTCTGTTGCCTTCGATCGTATGAATGATGAATTTTTAATGCCAGTTTATTTAAAAAAAATGATAAAGAATGGAGTAGCTGAAATATCGCGAAGAAAGTGTTTTGAACGTTTAAAGAACAAAATAAGGGGAAAAGGACCGTCTGCTATCAGACACGTTTCACGTATATTCCGATAGCAATGGTACAGTTTCGATTTTGAACAAACATCACGGCAAAAGTCCATTTCAAATTTACTTATTTGCCGTATTAATAACTTAAGAAAAAATATTGAACAATAATACAATTTATTTAAACATTTCTCCAAAAAAAGAAAAGAAGAAATTATGTTACTATACACTATCGGAAGAAATAAAACATTGTGTCTTTTAACTGGTACGAATAACAAGATCCCCTTTTATACGACAAATGGACAACAGAATACCTGGAAACACCTTGTCTATCAACTTCTAACAAAAAGAAAACGCAAAAAAACAAAAAAAAAAGGAACTCGAAAGCCATTATTAGTATCATCGACGATTGTTAACAACTTATGGAAATACACTTTATGAATTTTATATAGCAACGGGGTGACGTTCAGTAAGAAAGCCGTATTAAATCGCCTGTAAAAATTTCATCTCGAAGGAGAAGCGTGTTTTTTGCCTTCGATGAAATTTTCCGAGAGACTCGATATTCGTTGATTGAGACAATACGGGAAATCGTTTGTGACGGCACCCTGAATAAAAACCAGAGAAGAACTATTTTTATTCATTTCCTATTCGTGTTTTGTAAGTTGTATCGTCGTTCACTTCGGGCATAAGATTCTCACCAGAGGATAATTTCCGTTTAGTACGAAATCGATCTTTTTTATCGCCAGCTAAACAGCTGTTACGAGAATCTTACGTCGTCGAGGAGTCGAAACAACACGCGTGAAACACTTCTGGTCTCGGACGTAGAAATATATATTTTGACGTCGTGCCATTTTTCTCAACTCGATCCATCATTGTGGAAACACCGTTACGTCAAACTTCTTTTTTTTTTGTTACGAGTTTTATTTTCCATGCATATTTATAAATTCCTCCTCTAGATGTACCACTTTACGCGAACGTTCGTTCAATCAGAAAAGATTTTCGTGCATTCGTCGATGTAAACAGTGAAGTGTGTATTTATTAGAGGAATTTCTGAACGTTACAAACCGGAATTCCAACGAGAAAGGCGAGAGTGTGTATGAAAAGTCGAAGCATTTTTTGTTCTTACAAATTGAACGGAATTAGTCACGGCCAAGTATACAGTCCATCACAAAAGTACTCGACCACCCTTTAAAACAAAATAACTTTTTTAAAATTGGATCAAATGTAAAATTGTCAAATTGACTTCAGTCTATTTGAGAAGTCAGAAGGATTTGTGTACTATATGACGCGTACACTAATTTGTGAAAATATTATAATTGGCCGGAATCGTAAGGAAATTAGACAAAGTCGTTTTTGCAACTTTTTTATCTGAGCTCGCAATACAAATTTTGAAAGTATATTTCGTAGTTTTATGCCAGTTACATACATGCTGAAAATTTCATTGAAATAGGTGGATACAGAAACAAGCGGCAGGCATTGAAAGATGTAATAATTTTTAGATTTATAACAATTGTAGATCGAAAGTCGTGAGAAACTATGATATTCACATCTTTAACCGTTTGTAGCTCATAACAACGTTAGTGAATTTCGATGAAATTTTCAGCATGTATATAACTTGTACAAATATATACCAAACGTATTTTTCTTCCACTTTCAATAGAAGGTAAGATAAAAAAGTTAAAAAAGTGACTTTCGCTATTTTCTTCATAATTTCGAATAATTGTAACCTTTTCAAAACTTTTTATACACATCATCTAGTATATTGATCCTTCTAATTTAAAAAAAAAATTCCAATTGTTTGTTCCAATTTAAAAAATGTTATTCTGCTTTAAAGTGGTGTCGAATGCTTCTGTGACAGACTGCATGTAGTTTGGAAAGATCGATTAGAACGTTGGTCTACTTTAACTCGAAGTCAAAGAATGCTTTTTTTTACATTTGATGTTCTTCACTGAATGAATAAGATTGGAATGAAATTACTCGATTATAATTTATACCCCTATTATATATATATGTATATTTTGTTTTTAATTTAAATCTCTTCTAGTCTTCCTAATCAGCGAATTTATAAGAAAAGAATACGTGAAACGAGAGTGGCTAATTATGAGGGTCGTATCTGAATATATTTATGTCTTCGTTGCAATTGATATGAGATTTGATCGATTGAAGTTTCCTTCATTACTAAAAAAAAACCAAGGGGGGGGGGGAGGGTATTTCTACGTTCGAGATGGAATGAACGAAAACCATAGCTGTAACCGTAGTATATTTTTATATGTAATGTACACGTAAGCATACGTCGCACCTCTAGTCCGTAGAGCCGTGAGCTTTCGTCCAATTACCGAGCCTTTTGCAGTTTCTAACGAAAAGCAAGAAAAAAATAATTAAATAAATGAAAGGAAAGAAAGAAAAAATTACTGAACGAGGTAAATAAATCGACATTTGTAAAACGTTAAGGTGCGAGAGAAAAAAAATAGTAGAGAAAAAGGAGGAAAGACTGTATGTATATTTGCGCGTGTATGTGTATGCGTGTGTCCTTTCGAGGTGGCATGATTGAAAAGAAGAATGAAAGTGAACTAACGAAATAGCATGGAAATACTGATTAATCTCTCTTGTTCATTTGTAAGGTTTATTATTTTATAATTGTAATTTGTTACTTGTAATCTTTTCATCTCTCCTCCTTTCCTCTTTCTTTTTTCTTCTTCTTCTGTTGTTACTTTCTTCAATATGAGAGAAAAGGGTGGAAGAAAATAAAATTCATTTGTTCTTCTCGTTTGACCTCGGCTGTGAAATGAACGGATAACAAAACAAAACAAAACAGAAAAAAGAAAGAAATAGAAGAAACATAACGAATCAGAAATGATTATTATCCTTATAGAGTAGTGTACTATTATTTTCTCTCATTTGTTTATTTTATTGTACCGTTAGTCTCCCTAGAGATAATCATGTTTACTCGTTCTATTCGCTGCTATACACATGAATCGTTCACGTCTGAATAATTTTATCTTTTTTTTTTTATAATCGAACTTTCATCGTTCTTTGCTTCCTGCTTCCATTTCTCTTAGATACTCTGCTTTTTAAAGGTGAAAGGAAAGACACAGTCGATGATTAAACAAGCGAGGAGAATTCTTTTGTGAAATCAGATCTATCAAAATAACAGAACTTAGGTTTTCAAGAATGTTTCGTTTTGTTCGCATTCACGAAGGTTGGAGCTCGAAAGCGGATACTATGGATCATAATCGATACTCAAATTAGAACCAAGACTGAACAAAACTGCAATATAAACTTCTTCTATTCTTCGTTTTTTCCTATGCACAAATTTCATTATTACGTTAGAGTAACGTGTGGTACTTAGATTCACGAGGGATTCTTTTCCCGTTATGTTAATTCTCGTCGCGGGCGTCCAAGAAAAATCGAAAGAGATGAACTGCGAAGAGCGATGGTACACGTGACAGATTCTACGATCAAATCGAACGAACATTATTTTTACATAATTTAGATAAAAATGAGTCGAAAGTATAAAATGAAAAATTTGTTCTCGGTTGTATCATCATTTTCGGATAAAAAGTAAGTTCCAGTTAGACACGGTATGAGTTTCCCAGTGAAAATAGGAAAATATTCGAGGTCTTGGTTGAGAAATGCTTTTTTCTTCTGTATGCCAAAAAATTTTTCTTTCCACACAAAATAATACTTACATATAATTATTTTTTCAAACACTAGTAATACAACAATGACTTAAAGAATTAAGACAGTCTCAGATTTAATTATGTTTCAAATTATCGTATTTTTTATTTACCACCTATTGACGAGAGGAATTGTTCTTTTTTTTTTCTCATTGAATATTTACAGTTACGTTGTATCTTGCGCATTATTCTCTAACGTTGAAACAAATAATACTCAGCAACGATAATGCAACATCTGCGTATGTTCTTGATAATTTTTTGTTGTACAGTCTTCTGTGCTTTACAATGCAATAATGAAGATTTACATTTCGTGGATGAAGTTCAAATATCAGTGTCGCAAGCAAACGGTCATTGATATAAAAATAATCGTGTTCAATAATTTTGATCAGTTGGAAAGCCATGGCTGCAATAATCGCGCGAATCAGAACATGTTTCCTTTCTTTTTCTTTTTCTTTTTTTATTTAATATATTTGTAGAGGGCTTCGGTATATCTGTGTGGATATAAAAATAGCGTCTCTGACTGTCTTCATTTTATATACCATATGAATCGCATTTTGTTGATTTGCTACAGGTCATTGATGTTTGTATATCAAATATACGATATTTCAACGGAAACTTCATTTTTGCTCTCGTCTTACCTTCGTACAAAATGTAATTTTCTTATAACCTTGTTACACTCTGTCAAACAATGGTACCAGCGACGTAATATGACAATATTGTTTTCTTCTTTTTTCTTTCGCTTCATTCGATGCATTATTCATACAGAGATACATATCAATTTCTTCCTTTTACAAATATCATCGTGACAAATAACACATTTTTTGTTCCATTGCTCAATGTTTTCCTATAACAGAAATAACTTAAGGAAAACTCGATTATTGGACTTGTTAACCTTTCGCTAGTCTTTTGATGCTTTCGATTAACTCCATTTGTTTTTTTTTAATATTAATAATAACAACAATGGTCCTCTGTGTTAAATGTTCCTCAGTAATCTTATTGAACTCGAATTAATTAGAATAAGGTAGCATTTCATTCATCAAGGAGGTATTTTACTTAGACATTTAAGTTACAATGTTCGTATCGCAAACAACCGATCATTCGTATTTTCCTTCGAAGTGTGTTCAATAATGGAGTTAATCGTAATTAATCAATTAAAATTGCTCTCTGAAGTGGTTTCATCGCAGAGGAAAAGCAACGAAGAAAAACACGAAGACTGATAACAACGGTCAGATTTTTGCGTTACTTTTACCAGAGAGAAAATTAAACATGAAAAAAAGAAAAAGAAAGAAAAAATATAGTAATATATGTACGTCGCTCAAAAAGAAAAAAGAAGGGGAAAGAAAGGAAACAAGTTGCAGCATACCGGTTAATAATATTTCATCTCTTTTTCCGTTTTTCCTCCCTTTCTTGTTAAAAATTAAACATCTACGAGACTCCTATTTTTAATCTCACTTGCCTGTTTTCAATGTTCTTACCGTAGTTAAGGTTTAAAATATTCTCGCGTTTATTGTTACACTGTGTCGAGTATGGTGTGGGTGATTAGCGTTTAAGGTTTTAACAGGAGAAATGTAATTGCGCGTTGAGCCGTGGAAACGGAGCGAATGATGATGGAGGAATGAGAAAAATAATCTATACGTATAAATAAACGTATATAATATATCTGTAACACATGTTCTATATGTTATTAAGACAATAAATGGAAGACCGATTGACAGCCTCTTCTTCTGTCCTTATGAAATATTATTTTCATCGAAACTTCGTTGCATGTTTTCATTGTAATTTCGATTTACCTTCGTCACGATTTTTCAATTATTCACGTAATTATATGTACTTAGATCATCTTTACTTATCGTTGTGGTATAAGAAAGTACTCCGCTATTTCTAACTATTCGAACGATTTTATATAGCAAATTAAAAGAGTATCTAATTACATTATTACATCGTTACTAATGAAAAAATATTTCTTCTGTAAATTTCCCCAATGCGTATATGTTGTTAAATTATTCAAAGTGAAAACGATGTCCAAATTGTTTCTACTTCCTATGAAAAAATAAAAACAGGAGGGATCTTTCATTATTATTATTTTTGTTATATATTAATTTTTGTTATATATTATATAAAAATCTGTGATAAATATTCGGTAAAAAATAAATAATAAACATCTTGAGAAATTTTAAATATGTTAAACAACGAATTGGAATAGATATAAACTGCTCGAGTAAATAATTATGCAACTCGATTAGGATTGTAAATACACTAAGTAATAAACATCTCGAGAAATTTAAAATAAGTTAAACAATGAATTGGAATAGAAATAGACTGCTCGAGTAAATAATTGTACAACTCGATTAGAATTGTAAATACATGGTTTTATGCTTGAGTTTTCTATTGTTAGAACTTGTCTGTGTCGATCTATTCCGTTCGAAGTAATTATTGAGAAAATAATGCAAACCCAACGAGAAAGTATGAAGTTTATTTTTATACGTAATGTCAATTCGCGAATAATTATCGTTAGGTGTGACCTGATAATCTCGGGTTACTTTGAAACCTTAGGTTTATCACTTGGGTTTGAGATAGAACGCGGGGTACTTCGCGATTCGAGGAGTCTCAACGATATCGACAATGTTTTCATTCTCGTTGCAATTGCCATTTTTCATTCGGTTACCCTTCTCCCTCTCTATCTCCCTGTTCGAAATGTAGAAAAAGAAAATTGAAGAAATTCACACTGTTAATTTAAGACACATATATCTCGATCGATTATTTCAACGGGAAACGAATTATAACTATTGTTTTTTATAGAATAAAAGAAAATTAAGAAAAGAAAAACGAAAAACTTTCAATTATTCTTCGTTCTGTATTATTAAAAAAAAAAAAAAAAGAAACAAATCTGTGCATGTCTGAAAATAATTGAACTGTACCTTCCGGTTAGGCCAAGATTCCTCATGTATTTTTAGAAGACTTTTCGAAGTGCCAAAAGACAACATCGGATTGTGTTTGCCATTGTTTTGCATTGCTCAAGCATCAAGATACTCGAAAAAGCTCAATCTATATTTACAATGTACGATACTAAAATGTGCGGCCGGTTTTAGCAGATTCGATATGTTTTCGAGCAAACGTTGTTTGCAGTCTTAATTTTTTGGTAATCCGACCTGATATAAGCTTATCGTCGGTGTTACACTGCATTTTTTACAGCAATAAATTATACGCTATCAACCTTTGTTTGATCGTTGGTTGAAGACAGAAATTCGTGTTTCGAAGACGTAATCTGACAAACGGTGCTGTTCGAAATGTAAATTAAAATTTTTTACATTCCTCTTTTCTTCACAAAGTCTTTCTTTTTTGGTGTCTCTTTGATTTTTCTTCTAGTGGATAACACGAAGCAGTAGTTAAACTAGAAAGGTAGGATTGACCAATTTTAAAACGATTTTATTTCATCAGTTGCTCGACTGTTCATATTTTACCATTTTTTTTTAATTATTCTTATTTAAAAAACAATATTTCGTTCCTGCTACGTGTTATAATGAAATTTAACTACGGTATTATTAAAAATAAATAGTAGCAGTAGTAATTTTAAAAGTAGGGGATATTTTGTAATTATATTGTATATATTAAATAATATATATATATAAATAATATATATTATTATTATTATTACAGAAATAAATAAATAAATGAGATATATTTGCTGTAAAACAATTAGATATATAATAAAGTTACAGAATAGGTTTCTTTTTATTTGCAGTTGTTTACTGAAATTTTGATCATATTTCTAACAAAACTTATTTTCATTGTCTCTTTGACGTAATAATGGCAAGTTGAATTATTTCAAAGAGAAAATAGAAGTAAATACATTTCTTTTGTACTATTAGTAATAGTAACTAAACAGTAATGCTAGCAAAACGAGAAATGTTTTTATGTCGTCATTTTCTACTTGTCTGTCTTACTGATAAGAATAAAATTACAATAATATACGTATATATGTATAAAGTAATCATACATCTTCAGTCTTTAGTAATTTTAAATAAAAAAGAAATTTATTTCGTAATAATTAGCACATTATTGCAGTACCTTATAATTACCTGTCGAATCAAGTTCTGTTAACATTCTATTTCATTAAAAACGACGGATAAATTCGTTCGGGTGGAGGAAAGAAAAGAAGAATCGTGTTGTTCGAAAATGGCAGTTGTTTATTATGAAAAAAAAAGAAAAAAGGAAAGGAGAAAAAGTGGACATTAAAAAAACGGCCTTAAGTCGACGTTAAAACAAAAAAAAAACGGTTACCCTACGGTTACCCTGTGTGTTTCTGTTATTACAATAATTCGATACGCTTTGATGAAAAAAAAAAAAGGAGAAGAAAGCAATCTCCGCCACTCTGATCAGTCTTTGCAACAATTTTTCTCGCTCGTCGTATAAAGGAAATAATCGGGATAATCGCTACGATGTCACTTTTCAGAAACACGTTTACACGCACAAACCTATTGGATCGCCTAACCTGTTAACTACAAATAAATACGCCTAATGCCTCGTCCTTCGTAAACATTCGCTCGGCTAACAATACTTAGCGATATCACATACCGCCGGTTTTTTTCTCTTCTTTTTTCTTTTTAGGTTAAACAATAATATAGGGAGGGGGAGAAATGATCACAAAAGTAAAAGTAATAGGCACTTGATTCAAGCGTCCCATTCAAAATTGAAAGCACTCACTCACGTGAATCACATAAAGATATTGCTTAGATCAGAACATTCGTTCCCAGTTAATGATCCATCGGCACAGATCGATTTACGGATTCGACGATCTTCGAATCCATGTTATCTTTTGTTATTACATTCTTAAAGGCAACGGTTAATCCTACTTTCTCATTTCAATTTTCGTTTAACATTGTTACTTCTTTCGCGTGAGTTTCTTTAACGAACCTCTACATTCTCTCTTTTCGTCCATTATTGTCCATCTTTTAACAATTCCATTCATCAACGTTATCGCCGTTGTAAATCTTCAGGAGTAATGTTAACAAAAATGCTTTTGACATTCATATTTTTCTTGTTTTGTTTTCTGTTCACCGAAAATTATTGTTCGACAGATTATCTGTCGTTTGAAATATCTTCGAACTTCTTCCTTTCATCGACGTCGCATGGAAGGTATAATTCGGCGAATGATTCAGTGAACGATGACGTTAACACAATTACAAACTATTACTCCCCAAAGAAGGCATGTTCTTGGTCAATTTCAACGCCCTCAGTTGTTTGTACAGTCGTTGCTTGCAAAATTGGTAGAATTCGATTTCCCTTGTGAAATTGCTTCTCACCATATCCTTCACCTCTTCGCTTACCGGCGGTTTGAAGAAGTTTCGGTTGATCTTGGTGAATGCGTTCACCTCGTCTGAAACAAAAGTGTTGTTTTTCAGTTTCAATTTACTTGATGATTATGCTATTGGGGTCTATGGTTGACTGTCGTTGAGGCCTGGGAGAATTTACGCGTGGCGTGCCGCCTATGATCTATTATATTTGAAGGATCAGCAAACTGATGTGCATTTTTTTTTTGTCTAAAGTCTATGTTACTTTATGAAAGACTAGTATAACTATGGTTATCCAAATGCGACGCCTGGATGTTAGTACTGTATAACGTTTACGTGTCACGTTTTTTCAGATGACCAAGCAGTTTTCTTTTAGTAGAAGGTAGTACAATTTTAATCACAATCTCATTTCACAATGGCTGTAACCCTAGAACTTCTAAGAGGATGTTCTTTGAACTCACAAGCTGATGTAGAATGGTATACTGACTTTATAATTTAAAATCTTCATTTCTAATATATATGGCATATATTATATTAAGGTATTAGAACTAAGCATTACAATTATAAGTTTACAGTTTTCAGGATTGAAATTTCGTTAACGTGTAATTTCACGAAATGCAGATTTCAATTGATTTCCGAAATCATTCGATTTTTTTTTGTTTTTAAGTCGCGTCTATGTTAATAAGCCAAAATAATTAATAATTTAAGGAATAGCATTCGAGTTGCAATCCGTGAAGTAACTCCAACAACATATCGAAAAATTATTGAAAATTTCGATAATCGAATTGTTTGCAGACGCAGTCGTGGTATACATTTTAATGATATTTTGTTCACGTATAATTGTAATGGATCATACTTCTCACAAAAAAAGAACAATTTAATAAAATCCCAAATAGCTTGTGTTTTATTAAAAAGAAATGTGTAGGCGTGTAAGTTGGATGACCTTGTAGTACCCTAAGTTTCGTTTTTTAATCCTAGAAAGACTAAGGGTATGCTCGTCGAGGCCACCATTTAGAAAATATTGAAGATTTATTATTTCTTTCATATAGAAACTTTCTAAAAATATTACTTATTGTCGCTTATGTAATCAAGATTGGTACTGAAGAAAAACAAAAAAAAAATTAGCATATACTTTTTTATTCATATTATTTCATTCTTGACATAAGGAACTATCAATTTCCTTGAAACACTTGTTCCTAAACGATAACTAATTTAAATATGCTCCGCAAGGCCCTCTCTTAACTCTAGAACTCCTAGGAGAGGAGTTTCTTAAATTCGCAAGTTGAAAAATGTTAAACTGAAACTATTTTCTTTGTGCAAAAAATTCTCAAACAGTAATTTATCATCGTATACATTTTAAAATTTGATATTCTAAAATCACCGTTGATAGGGTAAAGTAGCTGCATATGAGATCCATTTCTTTAAGCAAGCACAGTTCTGGATTAAAAATATTTTTACTAAAATGCGATACATGTTTTTTATGTAAGATGTGTGTACTTTTGCAGCATATTACAAGTGGTAACAAAATAGATAGAGTTCCATCATAATAAAATAAAAATGAACAGTATGCAATACCAGGACTTAAAAAACTAGTCGCCTAATATAAAACCCAGGTTTCATCTTGTCAAAACTTTTCTGCCTTTTTTCACACGTTGGGCATATAAAATTAATTCTTTGACTGTAGCGTACTCTTGCATGGTTCCATCGATATATACGATACGATATTCGCAAGTCAGTCGCAGCGGTTGGCTGCTACTATTACTTATCATTTTTATTTGTTATCTTTTCTTCTGATCAAACATTTTTGGAGTACATTATATTATTTAAAAAAATAACAAACGAATAAAATTATAAAACTGATCACAAATTGAAATAAGCGAACACTTATACATATATACAGCAAAGAAATAATTTTATACGATTTTATTCACAATGCGATTTTACGAAAACAGCAAAATTGAGACTAAACAATATTAGTAAAGATATCTGAATATTGAAAGACTTGCCAATATTCAGCTATTTACAATTGCTATGTTACATGTAACGATAAATTCTACGTTAGAAAACAGTTATAGTAACAAAATTTAGAGGGCGTATATGTACGCTTTTCGTATATATTGATAAATCAGTGAAGGCGTATATATACGCCTTTCGCAGTCAAAGGGTTAATTCCGTCTACACTGCAGTCTTTATGGGCCCACCGATAACATTTTATACACTGAGCCCGTTGTTCACCGTGTACATCTGAAGAATAAAGTCCTCTGCAAAACAACCATTCTGCATCATAGCTTTCTACACCAGATTCGAATAATGCAACTGAACTACGGTTAGTTCTGAAACAAAGGACTGTTACTGCGACGTTCGAGATTTCTCCATAACGGAGGTAGGCTGGGGTCTCGTATTACGAACGGTCTCATATTAGGCTACTTTACACTATATGTGAAAAATAAATATGAGATATATGAAAAGAAGTATAGATTCGAGGAACCAGTTCGTTTCCGTACCATGATTCAAGGCTCAGAGACCTAGTACTAATCTTCCGCGTAACAACGCTGCATTTTTCTAAGGTTAATGCTTTGAATTTCGTTTTATACGTCCTCTACCACGAAGGCTTTAAATCACGTTGAAAACATCCTGATTAATGAATTTTTCCTTTTTGTCACTGCTAATCAGTGTTATTCTGTGCGTTTAAACCTCCTCTGATTTCATCTTTAGCGCGTTATCTGGAGAATAAGAGTGCGCAATGACAGGAGAAAGTATTCGATGGAAGGATGCGTGTGAATCCCGTGGAATCTCTGTCACCCTAAAGTGACTCACCAAGGATGCCAAGGATCATAGTCGCTGAAAATTTTCCCCTTTCGAGATTCCAGGATTTATGGCAAATGCCTGATTCTAATGACTAAAGTTTACAGACGGCGTTTGTGCTATGTATTGTCTAGAAACTACGGAAATGTAGCTGTCTACAAATGAATGACTACTTGCGACCATGCCATAAATCCGGCTATAGGAAACACCTAACATGTACAAATGTAGATAATTAATTGTATGGTTGATCAAAGCGAGATATTGCTTCGCTTTATGATTCCTCTGACTGGTTGTAAAATGTTTTGTGTGCAAAGCACGCTTGTTGTTATAGTAATTGCAGGTTAGCAGTACGGTACAGTTACATGCAAATAGAAAAACAAAAGGTATTACCATAGTAGACGTCTGTGGCGCCTCGGAAAAATCGGGGTATGTAATTTTCCAATACCGTGAGAGTGGTATTCACGTCCTCTAGTACACCGACGACCGCATAGTGTTTCTCCACAGCCAGTTTCGCTCGTTCCAGGGCACCCACCGTGTTGAATGGGCTTTCGAGGGGAAAAAATACAATTAATAAGTATGATATCGAGTTGAAATTATTATGTTGCGGTAGGGAAAGAAAGGAAATAGAAATAACGTTACAGTAAGATGTGAATAAATGCATAAAGTATGAATTTGAATGTTGAAAGAAGTTAAGGGATGCTGCTGTTGGTAGCGATAGGATCGATAATGATACTATCGATCTGATATACGATTAATACGATATTAGAATGCTCAATGAGAAATCATATCGATATGTAACGAAATTTAGGATGTTTCGTATCGTGTGGCTTACGATAGATCAACGAGTGACGCTTTCTTTTGCTGAGGTGAGTCATTCTTTCATGCATGACAAAATAGAATATAGTATAGCGCGATTCATTGGTGGTTCATTTTTATATGAACGATAAGAAAGATTAAGTAGGTGACATGACCTATCGATAGGTCATTCCTGTATATGTAGATGACAAAAAAGATTGGACAACATGTCTCACCGGTGGGTCATTCCCGCCTAGATGATAAAAAAGATCGAATAAATAGCGTGACCCACCCGTGGATTGCCGCGTTATTTTATATTCCACGATTACGTGTATTTAACAAGGTGAAGAAAATTATAAACTAAAAAGTGGTTGTTAATGATAAGTGATGTTAATGATAATAAACACTTGGATGAAATCGAAGTCACATCTGGTAATAATAAAACTCCGACAGGTAGTGAGCGTTTCGTAAATTTTGGTAGTTCTCTTGAAACTATGTTAAATTGTTGTTAAAAGGAGAGACTTACGTGCACTTTTCGCTGTGGCCGCAGAAGAAGAGCGTTTGCCTGCGATGGTCACCGATCCCCTCGTGAATTTCACCTTCGAGGTATCTGCATTCACGGTCCGCCTTAAGTACACAAGACTCGAAGTCCTTCTTCAACCAGTTAGGATCTGGCAGTGGAAGATCTGGAAATATTTGCTTTCTCTCGACATAATACCAAGGTGCTCGCACGTAATAGTACCAGGATATCACTCTCTCGACAGGATCCCGGACTATGTTGATATAAATTGGCTGCGGCAGGTTGAATCTGAATAGAAAAAACGCCTAACGTTAGATATCCCGTGAGAATCGGGCTGAAGCTACTTCCGGGTACTATCTTTTTGTTCGTTCAAAAATGATTTTCTCCGTTATTTCTTACGGAGACGAGGAAATAATATTTCAATGAGTTTAGGTATGTTAAATATAAATTGTATATCGGTATAATTCAGTAAATTTTTGGACGTAGATAGATATATAAATATAGTTAACTCTCTGTAACCTGATTTTTCTTTGTTCACGAGAAGAAAAATTACAATTGGTTGCAATTTTACAGTTTACCACATTGTCGACAATGAACATTTTTACAAATTTGACGTATAAAAATTTGTTAACATATACCGTTTCTCTATCTCTAATAATGTTTGAGATATTAGCTCAAATTTTCCAATAAAAAGAAAAAAAAGAGTTTTCCAATAAGAGCGATAGAACTTTGAATTAACATGAAACAAATGGTACGGAAGATAATTTAGTATTCAGTACTCTATTCTAAAGTATATTCAAAGGCATTATACATAAAATACAATATTATATAAATGACTATTACGATTGTGTTTGGAGTGAATACGACAAACCCAATTTTCGATGACTCTGGTACATGAATCTACTTTCTCTGTGTTATCAATCACAGATTAAAATTTGCACGTAACTCGTCAAGATAATGACAAAATTAATATTTTTTTAAATATAATTTTAATATAATTGTACTTGATTTCAGGACACTTACTCTGTGAAATTCGTGAAGCATACGTGTTTTATATATACAGACGGTTCTGCGTAGCTGCTGACCATCCTGGCAAGTTGAAGCTAGAAACAAATAATTAATTGGTAATATGATATTGTAGTACTGCTTAGAATTTTTATTTATGTATACCATATGAATATATTTAGTATAAGTTTTCATTTGTGTATACATTAAAATTGCAATTTCTTTACTACGAGATAAATAATTTAGGAAACAAATAGAAAAGATTGAAAAATAAAAAGAAAATAGTAAATAAAATTTGATGATTACTTTTTGTAACCACTGGGTAAATCTGACAGTATTTCGAACAGAAAGTGGAGTATGTATATTTTCTAATGCAAAATGATTAATTTGAGAATATCTTAGTGACTATTGATTTTATACTATATTTCATGTAATACTTTGTTACGCAGAATTACGTTTAATCCAAATTCGAGAAAGAATGTTAGGTACTCCATTAGAAAGAAATATAATGATCTTCATATCTCGATAAGAAAGCAAAGAAATAAGAAATCGATTAGGATTACTGCATTTTTCCTAGAAAACCATGCAACTTTTACCTGAAACATTTTTTTTATAGAGCAAATAATTTACGAGATATTTGTAGTCGTCATGTTATGATACGCACCCTGTTATATGCTAGCAGATTTAATGATTCGAAGATGATGTTAATTTATTACTATTTTAATACCTGTTCAATGGGCGCCAGACGTATAGTCTCAACTCTTTGTACGCGATCTCTGTTGAATGAGAAGCCATTTTTCATTGACAACCTTCTTAACAGTTCCATGAAGGTTTGAGAGCCCACTTTCGGCACGCGATTGAAGAATAAGACTTTCTTCTCCGCTCTTTTCGTGTTGTTGAGCGCGTCGATGTTCAACACTTCAGCTTCTTTGTACTGAAACCAGGTAAAGCACCTTGAGATTCTCCATTCTATTGTTACCCCTTGTTATCACCTTATTTACTTTTGTCACTCTTATTTATAACTTTTTTATAATTCAAACCTAACAATAAATTTGATTTTAATTTGAGTATAAATTCGTGAAAAACGATGAATTTTTAATTGTACAATTAACCCCTTGCCTTACAATGACGAGTCACACTCGTAGTATAGATTATGATCAAGATGTGGGAAAAGAAAAATTATATGCCTATTAAATTTGTACTTTTGCACAAATCTCAGCTGAAATTTAAGACCGAGGATCGCCAAATATAAATCATTTATAATATTCTGACTTTTTTTCATATAAAGGTGCTTTGGAACAGTGAATAGCTGAGGTTAACATACGTAATGCCTAAGAAATCGTAAGGCAAGGGGTTAAAAACTTTTCCAATTCTATAATATTAGAGATTAGAAATGTTTAATTTTGTAATTTTTGAAGCTGAGGTTAATCAGCTCTGGATAGTAAAATAGAAAAATAAAGTTTCTTTTTTCACCTTTTCAATTTTTAATTATTCAACACCGTGTTACATTACGAACTTGATAATGATAAATAAGCTATATTTTGTACTACGCGGTGTAAAAAATAAAGTTTAAATATAAAAGTAGATTATTAAAATAAAATTTATCGTTTTAGTAAGATTCTTTCATTGTTATAAGTAGACTGTGGATGTTTATGCAAACAGATATTTTTGCAGGAAATAGATAAAGAAACAAAACAGAAATACATTTTGTCATCAGGTTATTTTAAAAATGTATTTTTCTATTTTATATAATTTGTATGGAACGTATGTTTTGCGTAATACATATTGCATATATTTTATATATTTCAAACGTATTAATAATCGCAGAGTATAATTTTTCAGTGTCTATCTTGATAAGAAATGTCAAATTTGTTTAATTAGTTATTGATATTCTTAAAATCCACCGATAAGATGCGCATACACACTTTTTACGGTGTTTAAGTCGGAAGCGACTTTTTGAAGTTTATTACACCCCTTGCTAACTTGCGGACTTCAAGCAACCAAAAAATCAGTTCAGTACCGACACGCAATACACATCTACGTTCAAAAACTGTTTATTTTCATGTAATATCTTACAATAGTAACTTCACAGACAAATTTGCATTCAACAGTAATATTTACTATTTTATCAACTAGGATACAGATTACTTCTGTCGCTTTAATAATATTAGTAATAAACAACCTATAAAAGATTGCTGTAAAAGGATGCCAGTTGATGAAAACATTAAAATGAAATGTAAACATATGCTCCAAAAGAAATTCATGTTTTGATCAATTTTATAAAATTGACAATGCCTTAAAAAGTTGCAATTATTGATGAACCAAACAAAATTGAAATACGATATTGGAAAATATACAGATGTGCAGCTAACCACGTCCTGTAACGTTGAACGAATATTTTCGGAGCGGAAATTAATTTTTTCAAATCAAAAGCAACAACTTACAGTTTAATAATAAAATAATTCATATATCTTAAATCTATTTTATTTATATTTTTTATATGTTTTAAATATATTTTGCATATTTTGATATGTCATAACTAAGAAAGTTCGCTAAACAAAATTTAAAAAAAAAACGAAATTGATAGAATGATCATTATATTTGTTACATTGACTTATTCGTTTTTTCAATCATTTTAATTATCATAACTTTTGAATTAAATTAAATTAAACAAAGAGATAAAAATAGGACGAAGAAGGAAATGTATCGTGCCGTTAATCATATTTCTCCCTTTCATTATAAATTTCCATCTTCTTCTCGTAAAGATTCGTTCTCGTTTCATTCCCTTTCGTTGAATAACTATTTGTAATATCATCAAGTCATCCTTGGTTACACACCGGGAACGTGTAATCGCAAATGGAGGCACGAGTAACGTATACCTTGTTTCTTCTCGACTTCCGGATAGTGGTTGCTTGCAGTCGGTACAAATGAGCGAAGGGCAGGTAATATATAATTGAACCCTTTGAAACAGCGTAGCGTAGATCAATTTTTATTATTTTTTATACAATTAACACGTTAACGACGCCGCTGTAATGCGTATGCAGCGTCATCAGGCGGCGCTACTAATTTGAATATCTCTTATTTTACTGGAATAACTGAACAGTAGTTTCAAAATTATTTCACTTTTTGTTCGCTTTGATAACACTTCTTGTAAAAGAAATATAATTTTTAGTTATCTTGGAAAGATTACGCATTTGCAGATAATTAACGAGATTGGCAATGTATTTACGAGGAGCTAAAAGAAAAATTGGCTCAAACCAAGAATTATAAATGAAATATTATTTCTGAACAGTTATAAATTTAACGAATAAAATGCTATTGTAACTATTATACGGAGTGAATTACTTGAACTTGCTATGAAATTCTTGTTTCTAAGATTCGAGTACTATTTGTGTAAGATTCGATTCTTTCTAACATTGAGCTACTTATAATACTATTTATTTATTCAGCCTCACGGCCAGGAATTGGCGTTGGTTTACAATAACCTACATTTCTCTTTTAAAACTATATTATCCATGCATTCTTTTCCATTTACACTCCCTACTACTCTACTAACTTATTACCCTATTTGTTACTTATTGCACCTCCTTTATTCTATAATACTCTCTTTGGTGTTACTAGCTCCTCTCTCTTTTTTTATTTTCTTTTTCAACTTCTCTAGTCACTCTATGATCTTTCTGTCCTGTCTCTCACTCTTTACGCCTTCCATTCTGATATTTCTTGCGGTAACATCGAACTATTTATAAGTACGTTTTCAAAACCTACAGGTAGATATTTATTCTAGGGTTCGAAACCAATTTGTATAAAATGATTATATTGCAAGTGTTTCATTGTAATTATTGAAACTTTATTCCTTATATGTAGTAATTGAAACCCATGAAATGTATTATAATTTGGTTACTGAAATTGATTCGAATTCGTAAATACATGTTTAATTGAACTTAATCCCATCCCTGCTGATGTGAACTACAATCAATCACGTGATGTATGGCAGGTAGTCATAAAATAAAAATAGACAGGTGTGCATTGTTATTTTCAAAATAAAAGACGCTCAAAACAGAAACGATAATTTTTAATTCCTTCATAATTTGACATTTATTTTATTACCGAGCTTTCAATTCGGATATTAAGCAGAATTGACACTTTTATCTTTTTCTACTTTCCTCATTCGAAAGAATTTCAATATCATTTGGTTCGAATGTGGAAAAGTTTCAATGATTGAACCTTCATAGAAGAAAGTGAAGAATTTTAAGCCAAACATTAGTTTTAAACGCGTTTATAATCCACTTATAAATTGTCTTTCGAAAGGAAATGAGAAAAGTTAATACGGGTATTGAAATTAATGATTACGATTAGTATAGATTATAATTATAGCTGAAACAATATTAAAATTTTCAACTCTTTGTATGTGCATTAGAATTTACGCTATTGACAATTCTACTTCCAGAGAAAGACGAAAGTAATCATCGTCGTGTATTTTCATTGAATTTATTTTTCTTCGTCATTTTTAATACTAAATTAATGTTAAATGTGATATTATTTCGACGTTAATAATTGTATACAACGGAAGACGTACATTTGATGATTAAATTATTATTATTTTAATTCTGCGGTTTGTTTTCGTTATTGAAGATATTAGCTTAATTATTCTTGTAACATTAATCTTGGCATCTTCAGCGTTCGCAACTTTTTCGTTCAGTATACCATATTTCATAGACGAGATTGAACCGATCAGTGAAACATTGAAACTGCACTTCCGCAAATTTATCGAAGGTATACAGATTTCAACCTTGTAGAAGCTGTTCCATTAGCCTTCGACTTTTTACTATATACATACTTCGAAATCTAATCTTCTACAAGGCTACCTCCTTAAAATGATAATTGCAACTATTCATCGGCTCGATGGCCATTTTATTTCAGCACAAGGATAAGAAAATTGTTCTTGTTTGAACACGAGATATCTGATATAAACTGAGTTCATTAGAGATAATATACTAGTGTTTTTTTCCTTTTTTATTTAACAATTTATAATTAATTTTCATTTTTGTTGTTTACTATTAAATACTAAAATGTTTTTTTCATTAAATGTTCAATATTAAAATCTTATTTATTGCATTACTATGAATAACATTTGATGCACACTTTATTGATAATAATGTTAACGTCAGTAATATTGCATCAAAGTCTCAAATTCGTCTATCTAACAATTAACGTTGACGCTATTAATTTGAAAACTTCCAGTATTTCACTAAAGTTTCGAATTTTGTTGATAATATTTATTTAAAGTTTGTTACGTCTTTTGGGTATAATTAAAGAATTATTAAAAAAAAATTTAAAGCAGATCAGTTTTCGAAATAATTTCCATTATTGTTGATGACTTCCAGCTATTTTATGGCACTTTGCGAATACCATTGCGAATGTTTCGATTTGAATGACTGTTCTTGATTATAGCAACTCCAGCGGAAAGAATTCATTTTTATGCGTAATACTCAATTTAAGGTCAATTTTCTAACAATTCTTTCAATTTTCAAGTATAGATGATTTTAAACTATTGTAATGTGAATCATCTATGAACTGTAGTTTTTAGGTTTAAAGCTGTTTCGTAACAAATTTGTAGGCTATGGACAATTAAAAACTACAGTCACTTTCATTAATATTCGAACATCTTTTAAAAGAAAACTTTTTTAAAATTTAACCAAACGACGTGAATTTTTTGAGAAGTTAAGATTGGTTTGCTAGATGATGCGTAAAATATTTTTTGAAAATAATTAGAATTTGTCGGAATCTTGAAGAAAATAATGAAGGTTACTTTTTACAATCTTTTTAAATAATCGTTTTAATGTTATTTTATATTTCAATTTATGACAGTTTATTTCAATTAGCTTAACAGCTTGCTAGACAATCACACGAAGATGATATTAAATTGGACATTGCAAAAATAATAAAACCAATAATACCTGTGATAAATGTAAAAAATATATTTGGGAGAAATGTACATCCAAAGAGGTCTCTTATGTCCATTTGCAAGAACTGTCTTTGCTAATAATAAATTTACCATTTTTACGTATAAAAAAAATATATTTGTAAGTGGTATAAGTATGTATAACATTATGTATATATTTTTTAACAATGTAAAAGTTTTAAAAGTATGAATAAAGGTTTATTCTCATTACATAATATATTTTATAAATAACCAGTCATTCTAACTGGTCTGGTAGAAATAGGTGAACATTAATTGCTGGTAGTTTTAATGTTAACACGTTAAGTGCCAGGCTGAATCCTGCGGACCGACGCTATTTTCGACGGCTTTTCGTTTAGGCGACGTTGATTCTCGAAAAATGAACAGTTTAAAATTTAGAAAATAATTCCTTATCATTCATTTTAATGAGTTTCATTGGAACAGTTTAAACAAACATATGGCTTTCCTTTGTAGACGTTATAAAGTTACCACATTATTCATTAAACTTATTGTAACACCTTTTACAAACTTTTTGAAACTAAATCGTTGAACGAGGAACCGACCAAAATCGGCGTGGCATTTAACGTGTTAAATTAATTGTGTTGTCTTCATTTATTTACTCTGTAATGAATAACGAAGAAATGTTAGCACCCAATAATAGTATAAGAGAAATGTTAATTATTATGCTTTTGTAAGATCCTCTTATAAGAAAGTAATTGTAATAAAAATGATGTTCAAAAGTGTCCGGCGAGTGTCCGGTGACTTATGGACGAGAGAGTTATGTAAGAAGGTGTTTAATTCCCCTTTTCATCTCGAATGCAGTAAACTAGCCAGCATTCAACGATCATGTACAATATGTAACCCCTGTCATACCGGTGTGTACAAGGCGCAACAGAATCGAGTTCTTCCCCCCCTCCCCCCTTTCCCGTTCATGTCCCTGTGGTTTAGCATCACGTCACAACTACCTCACATTATTACATTATTACTACATGCGTTTGCACGCTTCCTCCTCGATTACGGATTCCCCGACTTCGTTCTTCACAGCATCCTTCTCCCTCGAATTCTTCGCTAACTTACGGTCCATCCTTCGTAGCTGTTGGCCACGGTATTAAAGGATCGCGACGTAATTTGTTCCGCGGTTATCCGTGTAATACTGAACATTACAAGGGAAAATCTTTACCTCCATCCTCGTTTCCGTTTCCTGATCAACCGTAACCTAACTTCACGAGAACGAGATTCTCGTAAGAAATCCATTTCTTTTCTTTTTTTTTTTTGCTTGTTCCTTTTTTCCCCTCGTTTTATATATATTTTCTCAGTTGAAACCGTCAAATCAAAGAGGCTCAATTTATCTCACTTTTTTTTATGTGTTAAATTATCTTTTGTTATAATTTTAGTGCGTTTTCCAGACATCGGCCGTAAATTTGGGAGGCCATTGAGCACTTTAACTTTCACTTAGAATTTCGATGTTTCTTCGTGGCTATTGTCCATACCTATTTGCTGTACTTTAACTTTTCTGGTTTCTCGGTTTCCACTTTAGCATGTTTTGTTAGCGTCAAAGCGCTGCTCAGAATTATTACTTGCTGTGTTTATTGTTCGAGACACGCAAGTTTCCGCATATGCCACTTTTAGTTAGCTCTTTGTTTAACCCTAGCATTATCATAAGCCTCGAGCCGTCACGCGGAGTCCCAATGGGGGGTTCCTTGAACCCACGCTACTTTTTGTTCATTTATCCTAAAATAAAATTGTTTCTTAAAAAAGGTTTTATAATATTTAATCATGTGATACTTTATGGGCAATGTAACATAGTTTTTGCATTGTATCTATATCTATATTTATAAAAAAGAATAATATTATAAGATAGTGTATACTAACACGAAACTAGCCTGAACTTGATTTTTCTTGTGATTCGTCTAATGTTAAACATGAATGACAGACTACAATATTTTCTGAATGCTTTCTACATACGTGATTCTTTCACGTATAGCAGGCTTGCTTCGGTTTCAATAAGTTATTATGTTTTGTTCGTTTGTTTTTTGCCTCCTTCATACGTTTTGCTTGGTTCTATATGCTTTGCTGTTTTTATTCTGAGTTTCTTTCCAGTCAAAACTTCTAAAGCATGTACAACGTTTTTTTGTAATCCTATAATGTTCAAGCTTCTGTTTTTATATATATATATATATATATATATATATATATATATATATATATATATATATAAAACCTCTGACAGAAATATTTTTAAATATAACTACCCATAATTTTGAGAATAAACTTTATATATATTATAATTCTCTTCTTTTAGAATAAATTTTCACTTCCGACTGCTGTGTTTGAACTGTAACTAGGAATGCTGCATCGCTCCTTCCCAATTAGTTTTGTGGTTTGATTCTTAGATCTGTGATTATTTGTTATTGTACGGAGACAAGAGGAGCCTCGGGATTCGCTTAGCGTAATCGTTGCAGTACGAGTATCGCCACGCATATTCCGTTTTCTTCTTATGCACTATACTTTTTGCATATAGCAACAGGGACTTTTGAATACTGAACTTAAATGCGCATACGACAATAAATAATTTTTTTAGAATTTTTTACCCAAGGGAAATAGTCCTAATTTAAGGTCTTCCAATTTGTGGGTTTGAAGGGATTAACCCTAGCATTCTTGAGAATGCTAGGGTTAATATTGTAGTTTACCAATCATGTAGAGTCAACCACCTTCCTTGTCTAACCCGAATATATCCTGTCCGTAATCTCGGAAGTTTTCGTGAATCTCAATCGGCAGAAGCGTTATATGGAGAATGTAAATTTAGTTGAGCTTTTCTTTTCTTTCTGGAAGCGGTGCATATTTTGCAAAGTTTTCGTAGATATTGTATTCTCGCTTTTCCTATATTTTGAACAATTTTGTATTTTCGCATTTCTGGACAGAACCTGTTAATCCGATCATATTTTGCACCTCTCGAACTGTATACTGCAGATTATCCTCGTTCGAAGAATAATTGGTGTCATGCATGCGAATTATGTGATTATTGATCATATCTAATTTGAATTCTTCCATTTCAGTTATAGTATTGGCCCATAAGTTTGCAATACTTAATAAAAATCTTTTGAATTGGATATGATTACCAGAACTGTTTTCAGTGTACTCGTGTATACATCAAAGTGTTAATTCAACTGGAAAATAAGTCCTATGATACTCGTTGGCTTTGATTTATTATAAATTGTCCCAAGAAATGTATGAGACTTGTGTGACCAATAAAAATTATGCGATTTCACGAAAACCCAATGAACACTTTCAATTTTAGCATTTCCTTTAAATCGTGAGTAATTATTACTATCTGCTTTTATTGTTACTGCCTTTATTATGTGATTATTACTGTTTTATTGTACATTTTAACATATTTTACTGATATGATGAATTTTAGCATATCACTCTATCTACAATATTCTCCTACAATTCGCACGAAGAAAATTCTAATTACACGGATTTCAATTAATAGAAAAGATTGTACCGTTTGTGTAACAAATATTCAGGGTGAACGAACTTTCTTTTCAATCGTTGGAAGCGAATGACTTCTCACGTGTCAGATGTGCATGACAAGCATTCGAAACAGTGCAGAACAGATCAAATGGCTGATTTATAAATCTATTTTTAGTGAAATGTGAGTCCTGATCGATTCTAAAAATGAACAACAGGTTTCGGAGACGAAAAAAGTTCATGGCACCACGTGCACACGTACTATATTACTTTTAAGAATATCATATATCTTGAAAACAAATTGCTTCATTAAATGCAGTCAATCGGTTCGATTTAGGTTGAAGATTTAATCCCACTGTGTCGATCCCTTGATTTAACTAACTACACGCTTAATACATTGCCGTTTATGCATGTTTTTCACGAATGAAAAAAGAAAAAAAAAGAAAAATCGAACTGAACTCGTTTGTAAAGGAGGATTTTAAAAATGTGCCTTTGTACCCTTTTAGGCACCTAAGGTTGCAATGAAATATCTTTCTATAAGTCCTAAGGTATCATAAATGCGCAATTATTTGTAGCAAATATAGTGAAAAAGTTATAAAAAATGTAGATGAAGTTGATAGTACTCCGATAGTCGAATTGAAACTTCAAATGACTATATTTTCGAAATTAATGCAAGAACTGCAAAAGTTCGAAAGCCAATATTTATATAGTGTGAAATATTGTATTGCTACTCGCATTACTAACGTTTCTATTTTGATAGAAACAATAACAACTATCGTTGCATTTGCGGTACTTGTTACATATTAACTTTGCAAGTGACTTGCCACAATTAATACAATTGTTTTCCATTTTAGACTATAGATGTTCTACATTACACTATACTAGTATAAACTACACTATGATATAAATAAATTATATACTAATTACACTACAAAAATTACAATACAAAATGTCTTTAAAATAAAATAATGTACGAATTGCCTGGTTTGCGCTCAATAACGTCTCATTCAGGATTATGAGCCAGTACCAGACGGAAGGAAAGGTATCATGAGAAATCATAGTGGAGTTAGTTTATTGCTAAAAAACATTTTAAATCACGTACTTAACCGACAGAGTTATCAGAAGTATAAACACATCAAGTCGCACGCTAGCGATTGTACCGTATAAATTGTGCACTTTATTGTTAACGCTGATTTCATTGGAAAACTATCATCTAAAGAAGAAAAGGACAAAACATAATAATAACAATTCATCTGAAGTAAGTTACATAGCAGTAAGTTACAATATTATAACGAACATATTTTATGGAACGTTTGCATCGTAATATCTTATCTTAATTTGTCGTATTTTATTGTTATCAATGAACAATTTGAGCCATATATTTGTACATGCTACATAAATATCGGCTTTTCTTTATAAAATAACCTTCGAATTTTCATATTTTATGCATTCATTTCAAAATTATAATCATTTGAAGTAAAAAAGTTCCAATTTGACTTTCGGAGTACTATCAACTTCATCTATGTACATCTTTTATAACTTTCCCATCAGATTTAGTGCGTTTATGATATCTTAGGACTTATAGAATGATGCTTTATTAAATTTTTAGATGTCTGAAGGGGTTACAAATTTGGCAATTTTTTAATATCCTCCTTCGTGCAACGTGTCACGGTTAACTTCGATGCACGGTCCCGTAATTGTGATCACGGTCCCGTGATCAGTTAAGTGGTAGTTGGAATTCGATTAACGAATTCAATCGACATTGACATTCCGCACGATTCACCGACTGGTATAGCTTTTCACGATCGTTCTAGTTTCTTCGTTCCAGAGACAATGAGGGCCTGTGTCGGGTCAGATCTAACGTTTTACCGTTTCTCAGGTGCGCGCGTTACATATGTAACGGGTGGACCCGCAACAAGGTTGTCTGCTAATAGATAACAATATGAATCACTTGGTTTTCACTCTTTTTTCCAACAACCATGATCACGATTTCTTCTTACCCGCTTTGTCGCCCGTATTCCTCTGCGTTGTATATTTTGCTTTGTCGCTCATCGCCACTGACGATATGACACAATAATGGAACACTCGTCGATTTACCGTTTGAATGATTTGACATAGTTTCTCGACTCTCGTTTCTCTTTATTCTTGTATCTGATGTTAATTTTATTAGAATGTTTCCTGTGCGTTGACTTTCGAACAGCTTTTCTCTAATGCTACTGTGTTAAATCGTACTGTTGGTTAAGTTAGCTACAAGAGTGACAGAACTGAAATTTTAAAGGATTTGAAAGTTAACTTTTTAACTAAGTTCGCTTATCAAACAAGAAATAAGTATTTGCAACTTATAATTAAAGATCATCAAAAATTGTAAATAAGTTATTTTGACTTCTGCAAATATGAATATAGTGTATGTTATATTTAATACAAACATAACAGTACAATTAAAAAGTCAGTAATCCATTGATAAATAAAATATCGGCGTTCGGAGTGTTACTGAATCAATGATGAATTAACTCGTCATCCACAGTTAATAGATTAAGATGTTGCAATTCTTTTGGCTAGCGTGTACTAAAAATTTTGAGAAGTGTGTGCACACCTATGAAAACACTAAATTCTCCTGTTCTTATATGTACAGTTATTTTTATTAGTAACTTTAAAATAGAATAGCTTTCCTAAAATTGGACCAAACGGCGTGAGTTTTTTTTTTAAAGCCACAAAAAGTCACTCTTTAGTCTGCATTTTGTGCAAATTGAGTCATTGGACAATTTTTCTTTGAAGATGGTCTTAAAAATGCTGTTACTGCGAATTCTGAGCGATACTAATCAATGTTGAGTGACTTTGTATGGTTAAAATTGAATCATATTGATGTGTCTGATGTCTATTTCCAACAAGACGGTACTACGTATCACACAACTCAAAAAGACATTCAGTTTTAGCGATCGTAACTTTGTCAACGAAATGTAGATCTTAATTGGCCTCTGAGATTATATGATTTCTTACCATTAGATTTTCTTGTGGGGATTTTTAGAAAATCGAGTCTATACTAACAAGCCAGACGCAATTAATAATCTACGGAACAACATTCCAGTTGCAATTCGTGAAATGACTCCAGCAACATGTCGTAAAGTCGCAAAAAATTTCGATAATCGAATAGATATTGTGGTGCACATTTGAATGATATTCTTTCCCACCTATAAGCGTAATGGGTCATATTTCCACTAAACAACAACAACAACTTGAAAAAAATCCAAATAGTTTGTGTTTTATTAAAAAGAAACATTCAGGCGTGTAAATTGGATGACTCTATGTAATTCATCTAAGCTTAGAGAGTTTCTACCGGTGTGAAGAAGATACGATGGTATTACACGAAATAATAAAGCGATCTGTTATTGAGACGGGTTCACATGTTGGTAAACGTTGCGCCGTAACAGTGAAGTTGTGAAGATAACGGATGCACACAGCTATTTATATTTTAAAAACTAGTTCTTTCGTTTATGACCGTAAGAAGACAGTTCATTAGGCAACTATTACAAACTCCGTCTGCACGCTATTCAGACATATAGGTTCCTTAAGAGGTGAACGAACTTTTCGAACATACGTTAGATGTGCTGTACGAACTTAGATACGTGTGAGTAGCACAGTGGAATGTGCCTGAAAAGAGTGTAAAGTATTCTGGATACATTATAATAACAAAACATTCTAGATTTTATAATTAAAAATTTAAATAAACGTACTTACAATTTGAAATACTGTATTATAATCTAGCATAATTTCATTTCGGTGATAAGATTCGGCTTTAGCGTTAATAAATTAGATATTTTACTGTGAAAAATAAATGAAATTTCATGTAAGATAGTCGATAATTCACATATTTCTTTCACGTTGAAAATATTTCATTCGTTTAGAATGAACAAAAATTTGTTGATAGTCACAGAGGATTATGTATGGTTAGATATCGTAGTTCGCGATTAGATACGGATAATTGAACCTGTACAGAGGAATGCTGAAGATCAGATATTCCGTGCTATTCGAGATCGAGAGATTCCATAGATCGAAGTCGAGGCAATTCCGTATATTTTTTAACATCATAAGCTGCTTCATTGTTTCTCCAAACTATTTCGATACTATGAAATTGCGTTATTCCAACGATTACACAAATTTTTGTGAATAGCAGCGATGATTTAAAGATAGTTTTAAGTTCTTCCAATATTTGCTTTTAAAGTTATTTCAAATCAAACGAGTAATTTGTAAAAAAAAAAAAAAGAAACAGAACATTAGCAGTACAGAATAACAGAAAATATTTTAACAGTATTCGAACTAAATCTCGATTATTTCATTGATTTATTAGAACATTATTATACAGGGTGTCGTGTAATTGATAGTACAACTAAAAAGAATTCTGTTAGGTAAGTGCAAAAGTTCTATTTTTTTCTGTATTTATTTTTCAATTATATTTTTCTTTTTTCTTTTGTAAATGGATTATAACGAGCAGAAAGTTATAATAGTTTTGTTTGATTCTTTAGTAATGAATTAAGGCAGTGAGTTGTTTTGAGTATTTTACGTCGAAAAATCGTGAAATTCGTATGGTTCTTCGTTAACAAAGGGACACTTAGTATATTTGAATCAATTATTTGCGAGGGTAACATTAATATTATAATCTTATGCAGTAAAAATAATATCTGTACTTATTTTACTAATTTCATTCATTCTTTTTCCATTTCTTTTACGAATTTTATTGACTTTTTATTTCTGTTAGTAACCTAATTAATAAGTACACATTATCTGAAATTTAATGCTATTTTCAAAGTGAAAATACGAAAAAAATATGCAGAATCGAAAGAAATTACAGAAATTATATGAATTTATCGTACAACAGTAGTAACAGGGAGGATTTCCAAGTGCATATCATTGATTTTAATCTAATTTATATACAATATAGTTATTCCAAAATAACCATTACTTAAATATCATTTTAAACAAATGGTTTTCTAATATTTTAGTATTTGAAAACATTTCACGCGGCGATTTCTAAGATTGAGGGGGTCAAAATTGCCGTCGAATTTTGGGTACAAAAATATTTCGAAAACTATTGGACTTATTAGAAAAGTAATCGAATAATATTTACTCATTTACAATTATCTATACATATAATCTTTACTAATATAAATAATTAATTAAAATACAATAATAAATATATACGATCTTTCTAGTTGATTATTTATAAAATGTATCTTAATTGTAATATTATTAATTAATAATTAAAAAAGCTATTATATGTGTATGATGTATTTTTATATATATTACTATCTTCAATATATATTTTTAAATATACAGAGTGAGTCTTCTAACATGATGACTTCAAATAACTCGTAACTTATTCGTTGTACGAAAAAATGTTTCAAATAAAAGTTGCATAGCATCTAGAGGGATATATAGTGCCATAATCTGTTTTTTATTACCTTATCTTTTTATTGAGATACTAGGGTCACCTTTAGTTTTTTAAGTGGAATGCTTAATATCTTTTTCTTGAATTCGGATAAATTATCAAATTTTGTGTAAAAAAGTATTATACAAAGTGGGACTTAAAATGAATAATTACAGAGATATTTTTACATTAATCTTTTATTAGGAAATACGTTGTCAACGTGATTCTTAACACGACTTTGTTTACGATGGGAGGTCATGATATTTCAATTAAAAAAAATATATTGTTGCGCTTCGACGCGGACTATTTCGACGCGGGCATTCTTATCGAATTGACAACACTATTTTTATAAAAGCAGTTTATTAACCCCTTGCCCTATAACAACGAGTCAGACTCGTGACACAAATTCTGGCTGAAATCCGAGAAAAACAATTATATTAGCAACAAACGTTAATTTTAATTCTAAGTTTCCTTTTAATTTAAAAAACCGAGGATTGTCAATTGTAATCAATCTATAATATATTCGTGTTTCGTATGTAAAATGGCGTTAAAACAATAAGTAACTGATGCTTAGATGTATAGACAGGAATAGAAATCATAGGTTAAGGGGTTAATAATCACGCTACAGACGCAACCATTCCGTTCGGCGATCGAACAGCGGCTCCTTTTAAACATTTCCGGTCGCTAGCGAAACGACCCGCCAATTAATATATCGATAGCGATGACTCGAAGAAGCACTTTCAGTCGACATGCCAATTTCATATCGGCGTAACAATATATACAATGAAAAATGCATTTTACAAATAATCAACTAGAGAGATTAAATTTTTGGTGTAAAAGGCGAACCCAGCTAACAGGATAAATATATTTGAGTGATACGTGTGCGTATAAATGTATGAGTTTATTTCTTTATAGTAATAAGTAACATCAATGTTGTGATCACTATTGACAATACATTCCTTAATATAAATTTACATTGTTAATCTATGCAAATCTTCTCTCTTCGAATCAGAGAATCGTAGATTAATGATACGGTATTTTTTTTAACGTTTTAATTATTTATTTAGCTTAACAAAATTGACGTTATTTTCCGCGTAGACTGTTTCTTTATGAAATGTGACATTATAGCTGTTTATTCAAAAAAAAAAAAAAAAAAAAATGGCAGAAATAGTTTGTACAGAATATTTAAATTCAATTTTCTCGAAACATAATTCTTCGTAAAAAAATTTTCATCGCATATTTTCAGTTTATCTTTTTATGTAGAATTCACCATCTTCTAGTTTGTACCACCAGTACATAAATATTTCTTCTACGTATATCTGTTATAATATCCTAAAAATCTTCTGCTATCACAAAATGGTAAACAATTTCTGAAATAAGAAGAGTTGAGATAAAAAGAAAGAAGGTAAAAACAATGTCGAATGTCCCGTCATCTTGATTTATCTCACGAATCATCGAAGTAAGGCAGGTCAGTTTTATTTATTCAAACGTCAACGACCAAGAGTTCTTATACCGGTACGTCACAAATGATCGACAATATAGTAATCGTTTTTTTCTTAGCACGAACGAATAAACCGCTCCACTTATTCCGCTTGATCGCGAACGATCTACCGAGACACGCCAGCCGCGTTTCCATGATCCCACTCGCGTTTCAGAGGAATCGCGACAGGTGGTTTGTATTCCCACGCGGTGCGTTTCGCGCTAATCCAATTACAAATTTTCCGCCTGCTCTTGTTAACGTGAACTCACGATTCGAGGTCCTTTCTGGCGTGTCGCTCATGCTAGTGATAAATATCACAGTAAGTAAAAAGCGAGAAAATATGAAGAAATACCGGAAAATGTGCAGTCACGGTTTAATCACGATTGAAGATCATTGCAGTACAGGTTTTAGCGAATATTTTTAAGTGTGTGTGTGTGTGTATGTCTGTATGTTGAGGAGTGATAAGGTATAGTAGATAAAAGAAGAAAATACAAAACGTACTTCACTTTTGATCAAATTAATTTCACAAGCGGTAAGGATACAGTTAATGAAGTTATAGAAAATTTCAAATATAATGGCATAATTCCTGAAATTTTAAGTGGTGATTTGGATCTCTTTGAACGAGGAGTACTGTTAAGTTGAAAACTGAGAGTGAAAACAAGAAAGCAAGTATATTTCGAGTTATTTTTTTTTTAAATTGTGTTGAAAGCTTATCAACAAATTATCTATGATATAATGTTAAAATTTCTTAACTTTCTTTATCATGGTGTAACTCGTATAAATCGTGATATAACCGATACTTTGTGTAAAAATAAGTCGAAATCTAGAATAGTGTTTACTGCTTACGGCGTGTCACAAAATGATTCGTTCAGTCGAGAATGTGACAAGGATGAATAAAATAATAAAACAATAAATAATTGTTTAATATAATTTTATTTGAAAATACATAGTTATACTATAAAGCAGTGAAACAATAAAAAAATTGAAATATTGTGTTTGTGCAATTACGAAGAGATTTCACGATCAATGATTATCACATTAATTATAACACTTTATTACTTCTGTTATTCGTTAATCAACGATTACCTATTATTTAATAGTCATGATTACTATATAAATAATCAGTAATCATGATTAATAGCCTGATTTAACATTAACTATCATTTTAAAATCATCAATCAGATTACGTTTCGCTGAACGCTTGTACAACTATTCAAATCGAAATATTCGCAGTGATATTCGCAAGCTGGTACAAAAAATGGCAAAAGATTTTCAAGAATAATAGAAAATTATTTTTGAAACATTATTCCATTACTGCAATCTATAAGCGTGTAAAATGACAGCATGAATGGATAAATTTCTTATCTACAAATCCTACGATACTTTTATTACTTATTAAAAAAAAAAAAAAGAAAAAAAAAGAAAGAAAATGGGTATATTCAAATTTTTTACCGAATGGCATACGATGTGTACTCAGTTCTATTTTCAAATTATTTATTCAATACTAAAGCTTAGAAAAATTTATTTCTTATTTTTCTCTACCTTTTGTTCCAATTAATTTTGTGTAAGGAATGTATCTAATTTCTACCAGAGCTTTGTTCCTCGTCCCTCTTTTCCTTCCTTCAGAATGCGTAAGCTTATGAACGATCTTGATAAGAGATGCATGGCAGAGACCGTTCCCAAGAAAATCCAGGTCATTCCTGTTAGATTGAACGCAGCTAGCGCGGAATAAACTTCCTGAAGAGAACTTCAGCCATCTGTCTGCTCGACTGATCGGTCAACGTACTCTTCGACAATTCTCGCTGCTTATTCGATAGACGCAGCGAGTACATACGTACGAGATAGAATCTGATCTGAACCGACGACGCCGATTCCTGTCTACTCTCTTCCAGGAATTGTTTCACAGGCCGCGGTTGAATAGCATTTCCAACCGTCGAATCACCGCGGGTTTCAATGAAGCGTTAGCCGTGAGATGTTTCGGTTGTTCTTTTGCCGGAGGAGAGGAAATGCTTCAGCCGCGAAGATCGATGGCGTTCGAAGATGGACTTAACGTTGTCGCAAAAAGGATTGTTATAGGTAAGATTGCGATTTTTTATAGATTTACGAGAAAATTTATGATATCCAAAATACACTTACTGACAAAAGTTAAGAAACAACGTAATCGTTTGGTAATTTTGGTATATTTTCTATCTTCTGAGATACATAGGTTGAAACTAGAAATAGCATAATAAAATAACATTCCACACATCAATAAACAATGAGTTTTTTTCGAACATACTTGTACAAGGACGACAATTAAATTGAATCGAAGAAACAAAATAAAAGCTGGGTGGCAAGAGTATAGAAACGTACAAACATCTCGTGGTAAGTTGATCCCACAATGTAAAAAAACATATTCCGAAACACTTAGTTTCCTTTCTGACATCGCTGAGTCTAGTTGATATTATAGTTTGTATTAAATATGACAAGAAGGCAACATTTAACAGAAGCTGAAAAGCTGAAAGTAATTGAAATTTTTAAGGAAGGTAAGAAAAAAATGGACATAGCAAAAGTGTTTAGTGTGAATCGTTGCATTATCACTAAAATTATAAAACGATTTGATAAATATGGAACTGTTAAAACGGCACCACGAACTGGCAGACCGCGAAAAACAACTGAAAAGCTAGATCGCCGATTTACAAGGCTCTCTAAGTCGAATCCATTTTACACTACTTCTGAAATTAAAAATCAACTAGGTCTGGAAAACATTAGTAGCAGGACAGTTAATCGTCGGTTAGATGAAAATAATCTTTTTTCACGCACAGCATGCAAGAAACCACTTGTGTCGAAGAAAAATTAGCGGTTTGCTAAAGAACATCTTAATTGGACTGCTATTGAGTGGTCACAAATTGTATGGAGTGATGAGAGTAAGTTCAACCTGTTTGGAAACGACTTTAAAAATAATGTGTGACGCCATGCTGGACAATGATTTAATGTTAAATGCCTAAAACCGACAGTAAAATTTGGTGACGGTAATGTAATGGTGTGGGGTTGTGTCTCACGTAACGACCCCGATCCATTAATACAAATAAAAGAAATAATGGATAGATTTCTGTATCGCGACATCTTACAAAATCACATGCTGCCATTTGCCAATGAAAAAATGTTATCAGGATGGTCATTTCAATACGATAACGACCCCAAACATTTTTCTAAGTTAGTTAAGGCGTTTCTTGCAGAACAAAATGTTAATATAATCAAGTGGCCAAGTCAATCCCCGGACTTGAACTCAATTTAATATCTGTGGGATTACGTTGGACATCAATTGGGAAGTCATTCTTTTACCAATAAAGCAGAATTAATGGAAAAACTCACGAAAATATGGTCAGAAATACAGGCTGAGTTTTGTGTTCGATTAATTGAATCAATGCCACGCAGATGCCATGCAGTCCTCAAATCCAAAGCTTATCCAACATCTTATTAGACTGTTATGAAAATTACAAACATCTACACATCGTTGTTTTTATTAAAAGTGGTTATATAACTTAAGCAATATATGTTTCTTAACTTATGTCATGCAGCTTTTGTCTTATTTCTTCGATTCAATTTAATTGTCGTCGTTGTACAAGTATGTTCGAAAAAAAACTCATTGTTTATTGATGTATGGAATGTTATCTTATTATCTTATTTCTAGTTTCAACCTATGTATCTTAGAAGATAGAAAATATACCAAAATTACCAAAGGATTACGTTGTTTCTTAACTTTTGTCAGTAAGTGTATATTCTATATTTTCTACCTATTTTGTTATTTTGTATTTTATATTTTTATTTTATATTTCATGTTGTAATATTAGTTAAATATTATAAAGTTATAATATTTGTAGTATATTTTATATATTTATAATGCTTTTATAAATATATTTTATACAGTCTGCTGCAGAAGTATTTGACCACCATTTAAAGCAGAATAACTTTTTTAAAATTGAACTAAGAGATTTGAATTTTTTTTTAGAAGTTAGAAGGATTGGTTTGCTAAATGATGTGTACAAAAGTTTTTAAAAAATTACAATTACTTGGTACCATCAAGAACGGTCACTTTTTTAACTTCTTTATCTGAATTTGCAATGAAAATTAAAACAAAATACGTTTTATATATTTATACAAGTTATATACACGCTGAAAATTTCATCGAAATCAGTTAACATTGCTACAAACTGCGAACAGTTAAAGATGATGAAAATTACAGTTTTCCACGACTTTCGGCCTACAAACTAAAATAGTTGCAAAAACGATTTTCACTAATTTCATCACGATTCCAATTATTTGTAATATTGTCACAAATTTTCGTACACGTCATCTAATAAACAAATCCTCCTAACATTTCAAAAAGACTCGAGTCATTTGTTCAAATTTAAAAAAGTTATTGTTTTAAATGATGGTCGAATACTTTTGTGACAGATCCTATGTTTATTAGTATTAGTTTATATTTTATATAATATAAAATATCCAAACTGTACTGTCTTTTTTATAATACCTAGCAGGTAAAACAATTTTCTACCAAAGTTCTGTCTTCTGCGCTGTATTTTCGAAATATTGTATTCTGTCATTTATGTCTAATGTCAAAAAAATCAGAAGAGTTAAGTTCAGACTAGTTTCATGTTAGTAGATACATTATCTTGCAATATAATTCTATTTTACCAATATACATATAAATACATTAGAAAAGATATTCTATATTGTTCACAAAGTATAACGCGCTCGAATGTTACAAAACTTTTTTGGAAAAACTGTTTTGTTTAGGATAAAAAAATGTCTGGGTTCGAAGAACCTTACTCCTGAGATTTCGTGTGACAATTGAAAGCAAGGGAGTTCTAGCGTTAAAGCTATGTAAACGAGTTAACTCAGTCAACAAAGTGTTGAGAGTAAGTGTTGTAACAAAATATTATTTGAAAGCAAATAATTTGAAGACACATAATATCTCTTGCGAAAAGAAAAAATTGAAAAATACTAACAGAAGATTGGCTATGTCAAGGAAAAGCCTTTCTTTGCGTTTCATGTTTAAGGAAAGTGAAGATAAAACATTTGCTATGAACTTGTACAACATTGGAAAGTTTGCTTATCGCACATTTTAACATTTGCTACACGAGATAAGTATTATGATCTTATTTCCCTAACGGATAAGTGAAAAAGAAAGTTTGCAATTGTAGAGGTTTTTAGAAGTGACGTTATCGTCCTATTTAATATTCAATGACATTATATTTCAATTGCACTATTTTAACTGAAAAGTTAATTCTATATAATTATGGTAATTGTTGGATTTCATTCAATAAAATTGTATTCATTATAATTAACGATAAAATAATATTCTTTTTCCAATTTTTTGAGTATGAAAAGTTAAGAAATGTTCTTAATAAATCAATATTTTTTATTTAATTGTATTATTTTTAATAATTACTAGACCAAGAATTTTAACAATTTTACTTGGACAATATGGATTAGGTTTAATCTTTTATTGCTTAGTTATTTATTATAATAATATAAAAACTTATAAAGCTGTAATTTTAACAATTATTTTAAATCGAACTAATGATATTATCAATTTGTATAATAATTAAATTTGGAAGGTGAAATTTACTTTCATGCAAAATAAATTTTAATAAAAATGTAGCTGTCATTAAAAAAGCACAATTTCTTTTTTCAAGTTAATTACTCACTGCAATAATATGTATCAATCATTAGTACATTCATATGCGTGCGTGTGTGTGTGTGTATGTGTATTCAATACGTATTTTATCAATTTAAATCTTAAAACATTTGGATAATACCGATCTATCATACTTTCATTTACATTTTAATATATTTGTGACTTCTCAAACCGTCACTAGTGAATCACTATTATTCTTAATAACAGAATAATCTAATTCGTATGAAAACCTGTTTTGCATTGTTCTTGCACACGTTATAGTGCATGCTACGCCTCGATACTTCATCGTTACCTTACAGCTTGCACTTCTTTGTTTGATTAATCGATGTTCCTCCAACTGTCGAGATAACTATCGAAGCTCTTCAGACTTATGTACATACAATGTGCACACGTACATTATGTGATATACAGTATCATCGTGTTAGCTGACCATGGCTCAGGACTATATCGGGTCAGCTATTAACACTATGATGACCGTGTACTTTCGAAAATTCTTTTTCTTATTATATCCTATTTTCTTCTCAAGAAGGATTTTCAGTAATTATGATTGCCTGAGGCTATGGCATGAAGAGCGTCTTCGTGATTAAAATGTGGGGGATTTTTATTAATATTTAGCAGTAAGTATCACAAAACATAAAAATCTTTGAACGCGTTGTCTTCGAAACTAAACTTTTCAAATTGACATCCATGATAACGCGAAAACTACTTGACCGATTAAATTCAAATAAAGCTCGTTTTATTTGTTATATATTTTTTAAGGGACTGAACCTAAAATTTTGATATTATTAATTATTTACAAGAATTTTCTCATTGATGCAAATTAAAATTTTTCTACGAAAAAAGATTAATTTTTTTTAACACACTATAAATTTATTTTTTTTTATTTTAAATTAAATGCAATTATAGCACAAACTATCTAACTTTAACAAGCAACTTTTTCTGGTGCAATCAGATGACTATGACAGGTTCTACGAACGACGCCAACAGGAGTTGAATTTTTGAAAACATTAAAAAAGTGTGGAAAAGTAATTAGAATAATAAGAAAAAATGAAGATAAAAAAATTTGTTCGTCAATTTAAAAAGGCTTACTTCTATTTCTAATAAAATTTCATCCAATATCATAAACGATCCTCTTAGAAAAAATTCATAAATATCGGTTACTTTTAGACTTGATACTCGGTAATTCCCTCTTAAATCTATTGTGTAGGTCTATTGCATAATTTCTTTTAAGTCTATAGATATGGTCAGAGTTGTTTATAGTCTGAGTGACCAGAGGATCAGTATGCTCGGCTAGTCTTTCATTCAGACAGTTACTAAAGTTCCCAATTTCTTCTTTGATTGTTGATATTTTTAAGTCTCGATGAATTATTTTATTTGGTATACAATATATTAGGGAGCATCGCATACAAGTCTTGATGTTTTAGATTGAAAGCATTGAAAAATTTGAATATTTGAAAAGCTGGCTGTACCCTATACATAACTGGATTCTGTAGGTGCTTTCGAAAATAACATTCACTAGGAGGAGGCAATTTCTATCAAGAATTTACAAATCAGATTTTTGTTGTATATGTAAGAAAGTTCAGTAACTCTGAATTGGTAAGAAGCAAAAATATTTATTACTTATAAAAAAATAAATTATTTATTTATACTAACCAGAGTTAACATTGTTACGAGCTACAAACAAGTTAAAAATTATGAAAATCCCAGTTTTTCGCGACTTTTGGCCTGCAACGCAAGATAATTAAATCTTTTTTAAGTGGCTGTCGCTTGTTTCCGAATCAACTGATTCCGATAAAGTTTTCATCATGTATAACTGGCATAAATCTACAAAAGATATATATAAAATTTTCATTACAGACTCAGATAAAAAAAATCATATAATGCAACCTTTACATTTTCTTTGTGATTCGGATCAATTGCAATTTTTACCAAAATTCTTTTACACATCATCTAGTAAGCTAATCCTTCTAACTTTCGTTCAACCAGCATGTTACAGCCGATACGATGTAGTTGTGACTTTATTCACAGAACAAGATGAGTAAAGGACAAATCGATTTCTGATTTTTATGTAAATAACAGGCAATAAAATATAAATTTCAAAATCAAAGATGGTCAAGGACATATTTACTCCATCTTTTTTTTTTAATTCGTTCTATATTTCGTTTTCAACCATAATTTTTAGCCTATACAAAGTTACAAACTTGTGAATAATATGGGCAGCAAGTGCAAGTTTTTGTGTGATAGGGGTGGCCATTAAAATGTTACAAAATAACTCAGGTGTTATAATTTGGTCCAATTTTGAAAAAGTTATTCTATTTCAAAGAGTGTGCGAATAATTAACAGCAGTCACTGCAAATTGTTATTTAATGTTGGAGGATCATTTCATGAAGTTAGTTCCAAGAAATGATGGCGAAATAAGATCTCGGCTAGCTAACCCGACAATACGGTATCTTGATTTTCCTCGAAGCTCGTTAGGCTACAAGCAAAAAATTGTTTTACCCTAAATTGCATTTCTCAGATTCGTCTAATTTTCCTAATTTTACTTCGTTCTATATTTTCCACTCTAATATTTTTTCTAACGCATTGTACCATTACTTTCTTTCTTTTTTGCCAATTAGGATCGTCAGTTAAGAACAGCTATTCTTTATGGCAAAAAATAAAATGAATTCAGTGGCATAAAGTAATCTGTACCACGCAGGTAAACGCATCGATATAAGCAGATAATTGGAAGTATATTTGCCGGCAAAGAAGAAGAAGAAGGAGAAGAAGAAGAAGAAGTACATGGTGCATTAAGTCGCAATTAATATGCTTCTCGACAACACTGTCCTCGTTCCAGTATCACTCGCCTCATTATAACACGGTTCGTTAATTCAATCCGCCTAGATGTTGAAATTTTTTCAAGCACTTCTTCAATTTCCTTCCGTTTACAAAGCGTGCTTCCTTCTTCTCTTTCGCTGTAAAAACGATTCTTTGCACTGTCGATGTAAAACATTCGATTCGTTCAGATTCATGCACTGAAACAGATGCTTACTGATTATTTTGTATTTGTGAAATGGGTTAATGACTGTGAACCCTCTAACCATTGCAATTCAATCTCTGAATTTTGCGAAGTTGTAAATATCTCGTAAGCAAACTGTGACAATCTTTGATACGATGATAGAGGAATTGGTCTGAATATGAGTTAGCATGTTTATTTCAAGATTTATTATCAAATCTATTGATGACTTTTAAGATATAATATTTAAGTATATATGAATAATATGTTTACTATGTGATATGAAATCAAAATAAACTGAACAAGAGCAATGTGTGTATCACATTATACATTTAAAATAGTCGAAATAGAAAGTAAAAATTGCATATATGTATTTATGTTGAAATACTTAAAAGTATTTGTTTAAGTAAAGTATTATACACTATATAAAGTATTTATAAAAGTAAATATTTAAATGCTGAAAAGCTAATGTCATTAGCTTTAAAATGCTTAAACTAAAGATTTCTGTCCCAAAAATGCTGTACTAATATTTCTTATTGCTTTTGCCGCACTGCAATTCGAATTCGTAAACGAAAATCACTCGAATATGATTCAAAATTTCGTATAATCTTAACCTAATTGTTTTTAAAGTAAAACCAGCATTGCATATAAAACAGCAAACTGCTGATTTCACTTTTTCATATATCAATTAGCATAACTTCAATTCGAAAAATCAATACACGAACATCACAACATTGCAATAGATAAGAAAGTCTTTGAAGAAAAGATAGCAACCAGCATAGTGTTACAAATAAACCGTGGATTTTTATGCAATTTCATAATTTTTAGAATATACTAAAAAAGAAAGTAGAACTTCGGTAGAAAATTATTTTTCAGTGAAATTATTTTTCTGTACAAAATTCCGTGCAGTCTTCTTCACCTTTAAATTACCTGTAAACGCATAAAAATCCACGCAGTCTAGTTATAGAATATTTCTTAGCAATTCAAGTTAAAGAAAATTGTGTCCGGATTAATAAAATTATTATCTCACCAGGTTCAGTAGTTCATAAAGAACAAAGAAGAGGATGAATTGAAGCGTGTGAACTTTCTGTGATAGATAGAAGAAAAGAGTTTAATGACAGTTGTTTCGTTGTGTAATCGGATGATAATAAAAAATAAAATAATATACGTAATAATGATACAATAATAATTAGTAGTAATAGCGATAATAATAGCAGTAAAAAAAAAACGGTAAATAAGAGGATACCTTTTATAAATTGCTGTGAAACCTCAAGCGTCTCTTTCACGCAACTTATTAATCCTATTAACATAATCACACATTAAGCCACACCCATGAAAACACATCCATAGTAATTTCACTCACTTGTTTTCAAACACAACCTGCAAATATTCGAAAGTATTCTCATAATTAACTATATCCCCTTTATCGACGTTTTCCATAGAAAATTCTTTTAATTCTTACTAATCTTATGAAATCATACGAATAATGGATAATTATATTTCTGCTAACACTTGATATTAATGATGTAGGCTTAATGACTACGCGAAAACATACAGAAGAAACAGCCATATTAATAAGGAATTGAAATATTTCACAATATTAATAGAGTCATTAAATATAGTACAGCTCTGATAAGTTGCACGTTTGTTTCTGAAAAGGTATTTTTATAGATCATTATCCAGGCAATTATCTTGCAAATGAATGTAAAATATTTATGTAGATGTGAATTATGAAAATCTGCATACCTTTATAGCGAAGATACGATGTTTGTTTGAATAATGGACGATTCCACTTGGACTAGAATCAGTTTGCACTCCTTCTGAAACACGAAACAGCATTCGTATTAGTATTATAATAACCGAAATTAAATATCAATATTATTGTAAATCATTGTAAAAGTATTATAATTGTTTGAAATGACATTTACATTGTAAATGATATGATTGAGTGCAAGTATAAATAATACGCTTGTGTCACTAATATAATATTATTACACTAAATGGAAAGTAATGTTATATGATTTTTAAGAAATTACTATTAATATTATTATTATTAAATTGATTATTAATAGAATATTTTATTATTATTATATATTATAAAGCGGAACTTCGTTGGAAAATTATTTCACATACAAGGTATTGCAGAAAGCATTATAATTTGGATATTTTGTATATTTCATATTATATGCATTCTCTGCAATTTTTCACGTTTAAATTTCGTATAAATACATAAAAATGCACGGTCTAGTTGTCATACTAAATGTTATGATAATAGGTATGCGACGATATGAAATTTTCGATATTTCTCTGTTATAATCAAATAAAACAAAAATATTCCATGATGAAATGTAATTGAAAAATTTCATCGCGACAAGTTTCGATTTTCATCAGATTTTTAATTTAATTATAAGGAACTTTCACAACAAAGAAACCTTTGGAACGGTATAGAAAATATTATACTTTCGAAGAATTATTATATATCAAAAAATTTAATTATTGTGAAACATACTTCAAGTTTGGTTTCTTATTATAAGAATATGTTCTATAAAAAAAAAAACCATTATTCCCTTTATATTATATTATATATATATATATATATATATATATATATATATATATATATATATATATATATAAATATATTGAATGTATTAGATACTATAAAGTATTGTATTGAATATATTACGATATATTATTATATTGCAAATCCATTAAATCCATTATATTACTTAATACGTGATATTCACAAGGAAACGACGCGTTTTTCATTATTTTTTTATCTTTAAATCGCTATCCCTGTGCAAGCAGATCATAATTTTTCGAGCGACCGACGTTTCCTTCGTGAGAATAAAAGTTACGACTACTTTTATGACTCGTTCAGGAATCTCGTGCAGACAGCAGCGATCGAGTCATACTTCATTGCTTACTTAGTTTAAACGAGAACGAGGTATGAATTGTTTAAGCGATTATTTTTAGCTTCCAGTAACCGTGATACTTTATAGATATCATTATGATTTCATAAAGGAATGCATAATTAAACATGTATTGCTAAGCTTCATGTAGAATCATTGGGATTTACCAATCTCTTAATATTCGTACATATTTTTGTTTATTCCATGAATACGTAGGATGGCTAATACTTTATATTTTAAATATCTTCTTGTTAATACTAGGGCGTACCTTAGAATAATTAAGACTAAGAGTTACAATTGAGTGGCTCAGATTCTTATATTTGCCAATATATTTCAAATTCTAGAGGCATTAATACATAAAACAGCGTTAAAAAATACAAGTGTTATTCATTCTAAATGATGATTTATCACTGAAGAAAAGTGATACACGTAAGTATAAGAAATTCGGGACGAATCGAATTGACTTTCGAACACTTTATTGAACGACATTATGTAAAACTTGGTAGCTTGTAGCGAAGTTACCAATTAATCAACATTCACCAGGAAGAATTTTCGTACCCGTTGATATTTATAACGAAGCCTTTCTCCGCTTAAACGAAATTTTAACATCTGCAGAAGATCGTTCAGTCACGAGATTTCAACTCATTAAAAATCGTGTATCTCGTTTTATACTTTCATTCGTGGGAAAGGTGTTCGGAAAGTGGTATCTTCGAACTCGTCCAATCACTTGCGGAAGCAATTTGAAATACCACACGGTTGAAATAGTGTAAAAACATGTCGGAAGTATCTTTTACATTTTTCTTTTCTGTTTTGTTTCAACATCAAACACACGATTGATTGAAGTTTTTCCTAGATTTTCAATCAAACGCTGTTCTTCTACGTGAACACTTCCGGTTTTGAGTTTGATCTTGCTAAATATTGATTAATATTTGAACATGCCAATGAGAATATTGTTTTAAAACATTCGTTTGTTATTAATTCATAAGTATGTAATTTTATTTATAAAACAGTAATGGATATAATGAAACTCGGAGATTTCTTTTACCCTCGTGACACCTCAAGGCTGCCAGAAGTGAAAAATACGAAAGAGAAAGTGGCATACCACAATTTTGGCAATGCACACTCGTGGGCGACGGCTATTTAAATTATAATGAAATAAGTATTTACCGACGTACATAAAAGTCAAAGGAGCTGTTGAATAAACGAAATCGCCTGCTTACTTTAGTTTCAATACAAACAATTTCCTCTCGTCCTACGCATAAAGAAACTTGCATTTCATCATGTGACGATTTTTAATTTGTGTTCATACATCCTTAAAGAAGTTGTTCGTGGAATTATAAGTTTTAATACCCACATATTAATTTTTATTGTCTTTCTTATTTTTATTAAATCTTATTTTTGAAAAAAGTTCTTATTAATATTCCCGTATCCATATTAAAGCTTCTTTCTTATACATACATTGATTTGGATAAATCTTTTATGGTAATCATTATGGTTAATCATTATGAAAATGATGGGATATCAAAGAACCAAAAAAAAAACTTTTCTTTTAATTTATGTCACATCAATTTATATTTGGATATTGTAAAAATATTATTTACAAAATTGAGGTGGAGTAGCAAGAAATTGTCAATTTCACAATGAAACACGTGGCAGTTTCACGTTAATTTCAGTAGTGGTCAGAGTCATTTGTTCTCTGTAAGTAATTTGTGATGTTACTCAATTTCACTTTTGCAATATTTTTGAATTTTAATATCAAAGCGCATAATCTACGTTTAACCTTTTATAAATAAAATAAATTTTGTTTCACGAAGTTAGTTACTTTAGTTTCTAAGAGGTTCATATGCAACTATAAGGCCATCGTTAATTCATCACGAATCTTTCGAAACCCTTAAAATACTGGCAATTGAAAATTTTATTGTCCAAGCAGAATATTAATAAACATTAATTCGGCAAAATTTTAATTATGTGTGCTTTTAACTTGTTTTACTCGTAAAACTCACTGTTTCTTGTTATCATAAATCACCAATTAGAATAATACTATTAATTACGAAAGTGGTGCAAGACATTCAAGTATTTAAAAGCACATTTTTGAGTAAGTTACCCATAAAATTTTACAATATTAGAAAAAGAAGGAAATATTTTAGAAAACTTTATAATTTATTAAAAATAATTTTAGAAAAATATTAAAAGAAAACTAATTCCGAAAACCATAATTTATAAATATAGTACTTTTCAATATTAAAATGGAAGTATTTTTTAATATTCTTTAATCAAAAATTTTCAGTAACTCGAAACGAGAAATATGTGATTTATGCTACTGTGTTAATCATCGTCAAATACAATAAAATAATGTTTATTATTAAAATCACTATAATACATTTAGATTACTTATTATTATCAGTTACTGTTCAATTATGTTGAATTATTTCGTGAAATAAGTGCGTGTGTGTAGTGTGAGACTGCAAAAATGAAAGATTATTGTAAATATAAATAAGAAACTGAACCTACCAACAATATATTTAATATAAGTGGACTCTGATATTCATTTCTCTCTTTCTTTTTTATTTATAAACGTACCTTCCTCATATATGAATTAAATGTATATTTTTTCCATAAAAACTACAATAATAAATTTGTATTACTGCCTATATATCGAATAAATACAAAGTGCTTTACATACATATTTATACAGAATCGGTCGATTGTAATTTCAAGTTGAACAAACAACAAAAATATCTACAACTTGTTCGAAACTCATAAAACATTCCCTATTTGAGCGATTCATTTGTAGTAGCTTTACTTTCTCAGGCTTGTTCGACTGATATAAAACAGATCGAGCGTAAATCCGCCTAACGTTCCATCGAATCGCCATTGTCGTGTCGAACAGTCTCGCGGAGACATGCACTACGTTACACTGTTACACTTGTATACCTTTATAATGTCTCTATCACGACTCGATCCACGATGTTGTTGCATTATACCGGGCTGATTGCTCACCACCTGTTCCACCGATTGCTTCGGGAGAACTTGCCCGTAAATTGAAACTCTTCGAGTCGTTGCAACTGTTCGCGATAATCGCTTACCAGGAACATGAGTTCTGGATAAGTATACGTAAAGCCTGAAGCAGATTATTGTAACACGAGTACGGGATTATGTGGATACAGGTTAAATCGATTAATCAATTGTTGGATCTATAAGTTTACAACTTTGATAATATATATGATACATATGGTTACAATTAATTTTCACGCAATTCATTAACTTTCCTTGAGGGGGAAACTACTGTGAGGTCCACTTGCAAGAATATTTTTTCTAGAACGAGCCTGTTAGGGCCTTGATCGGTAGCACGTTTTCAAGGGCCCGTTAAATTTTGCACGTGATGTGCCGACTAATGTTTTATTGAATTGCTAGTGGACTGTATTTTCTTTAGTTTGAAACTCCGGTTGATATTTGCGCGGTGCAGCTATTTACTATGTTTCTTGCTCTGTGATTCAAAGGTATCTGCGGAGTCTCCGTGGTCCCGGTGACTCGGAGACTCCGCAAAACGACAAAAAAGCTGATTGGCCCTTCCGAAATATGTTTCTTGCCAATCAGCTTTGCTCCAGTGCATTTGTACCTCCTTCCAGTTCGCCCTTAGCGCGTTGACTTAGGGAGGGGTACACAATGACCGGAGAGGGTGTTGGGTGGACGGTTTCCTGGAATCCTGTGGAACCTCCGCGGGGCCTGGACTTCGTCATCCCCAAGTGGTCCACAGCTGAGGACGCGAAGCCACTTTCACTTTAGCCCTTTGGAGATTCCAGGATTTATGACATCTGGGGTCCTAGAGCTGATTGCAGGCAGCGCAGTAAACGCTCTTTGTTTACTTCTAACAAAGCCATTGCCTGCAACGCGTGACCACTCGGTTGGTGCCATAAACCCTGTTACAGGATACGCCTTAACAGAGCCTTTAAAATATTAAAGCAAAATTCGGAAAAATGAAGAAATCACATAAGTTTTAATGATATAGTGTATAGTGGTTATAACTGACCCATAATTTAAATAATTATGATCACACAAATACATTACTAGAAAGTATAATTGTTGTCATCATATCCCTCTACGGGGATCTGAGCATGAAAGAATTATTGAGATGTTTAAGTGGGTTTCCAGTTAAAAAGGAAGTTAAGAAATTTTAACGTTATATCATAGATAATTTGTTGCAAAGCTTTAAACGCGTTTTTCTCGAAACCAAATTTTTTAATCTGGGTGCATCAACAATTCGGTGAATTTTCATCCGATTTGCTTCAAATTTAAGATGATGGTTCTTAATAATATTCTCTTCCATACGGAATTTTCAATTGGATAATTAGTTCCTACAGAATATTAAAAGAGGATGCTGATTTTACACTGATTCTCCACATTTTTTCTTAAAAAAACGCACTATTTGGTAACAAATTATTTTTTCTGAAAATCTGTACGTGTATCTGAAGCTATTCTCTTATTGTTTAATAAAATTGCGTAAGTTATTATTTCTCAATTTTCAATGGAAAATTACGTTTTCTATAAATTTTTAGAGATCTCTCACGCTGTTTACTACTATGTCTACGATAATTCATACTTTGATACCAACTTTTTAGAGAAAGTGTTTCAAGAAATGCACTTTCTGTAGATATTAAAGATTCTTAATAGAAAGAATTAATTTTGCTAAAAACAAATTTCCGAAGATAGCCTTTATATTCAGTTGCCATCGTGGTTTCCTCCTTTAACATTTCAAGTACCAAGCGTATTTCGTTTTCGTTTCTTACGGGGTCCAAAAATCAATGCGATAACATTTCTTCTTTTTTTCACCGCTTCCTTATGTGTGTTAATAAAACTATAAAACACACTTTTCTCATCTCATAAGCCTTATCTATTCCTATTCTGTGTCAACATGCATTAAAAAAAATAGTAAAACTTTTTTTGCTTTCACCTTTCTTTCTTGTATTGTTCAGTCTCCATGTGTTTCTGTTGTTAACATTGTAAGCTCCTTATTTTAGTATAAATTTTATGATGCATATAATCGTATAGTAATGAATACCATTGCTTTAAGCATTTCTGATCAAATGATTTACATACGAGCTGCAAAGCTGTTTCCAAATATAAACTAACTAAATCATTTTTTAATATTGTTCAAGTCGCGAAATACTTGTACTTGATTGCCGAACTGTTACGCAATATATTTCACACTTCGCGATATGCTCGGTGTGAAACTTAGTGAACAAAATCGAAACTTTTTTAAAAGTAGTCTAAGAATAATTTCTTTGCTAACGAAGAGTGACTAGACTAAGATACTTGACTACGGTATTGTGTACGACTCTAATGAACGTCTCCTTGTAAAATTTTCGTAAAATCCATTTTTCACTCGACGGTTTAGCTTTTATAGGCTAGGTTATTTCGCTATTGGTTAGTTTGTTGTGTGCGGGGTGAGTATACCTTCTCTAATTTGTTTGCGTTTGGGATTGGGATATCGGTCCTTCCAAGGGAAGGAGTTGTTGTTAAAAATTACATTAAATTTTGGGATCCGAAAGATCCTTAGGCTTGCCTAGTAATAAATTAATATTTTGCTCTCAGTCTCTTTACGGAGGATATAGGTACGGTACCTCTGTCTGACGGTCAAATGTGAAAACTAATTTTATAATCCGCCAGATCGAAGGTTCGTTACGTTTGCATTGCGATACTATAAATGTATATTTCAAGATGTCCAGAATTAGACTACAGTAAAAGAAAATGTTGAAATAAAGAGGATATGGAAGAAGCTGTTATAGTCGTTAGAAAAAAGAAAATGGAGATTCTGGAAGAGGCAAAGTGTTTTTTCCTTTTTAATATTGTAAATATCAAAAAATGATATTGCAATGTTTAAATATTTCAACCTGAATATGTGCAATTTTTGCTTCTCATTTTGATTATTCTAGAAGTATGCAACGTCTAGGCCACACTTCTAAAAATGAAGATTTTCCCTTTTCTCTTAAATGTATAGTTTGCAGCACACATTGCTTTTGTTCAATTTATTCTGATTTGATATATATTCAAATGTTGTATATTAAAAATCACTAACAGATTTAACAGCAAATCCTGAAATAAACATGCTAGCCCATATTTAGACCATCTCCTCTACTTATTTCATAATTATTACACACTTTACGTACTCCAATAATCAACTGAGACCGAATAGTCGATGTTCTTCATTTCACGGAAAATTCCGGCTTGTGTCACGCAAATTCGATTAGTCTAAGAGTTAAGCAATGCTCGGATTCAAACAGTCGCCGGGTCAACGTTCACGAGGAAAGAAAGCGAAGAAACGTTCGTGCTTCTTGCAATTCTCCTTCTGTTTTCTTTCTTTTTGCAACGTTGGGAGCGGCAACTTTCTAGATGACCGATGTCTACCTCGAGGGGCCCTCGATTCCATTGGAAAGATCGTTGATCTTGGCCGAGAAGCCCGTCGACCTCTTAATCACGACTATCGTTAATTCGAGCTTCGACATCTTATTAGCGGAAGTACTAATCGCGTGTCGCACTCGCTTCGTCTTTTGTTTCCTGTTCTCGTCTACCCCCACACGCCACCGTCCTTAATTCTTTCTGCTCTAGGTAATTGATACGGTTATCTTGTTATTAATCGAACGAGACGAGGATCTAGAACGAGCAGTTATGATGTTGCATAAACGTAAATTCCTGCTTTAATTTCCGGTGAATAAAGTTTCCTCTTTATAGAAGAGATTGAGTAACTTTTTATGGTCAAAATTAAATCATATCGATGTGTCTAATGTCTATTTCCAGCAAGACGGTGTTACGCATCATACAACTCGAAAAAACATTCAACTTTTGCGATCGAAATTTCATCAACGTGTAATTTCACGAAATGCCGATTTCAATTGGCCTCCAAAATTATGCAATTTAACCACATTAGATTTTTTTGTGAGGTTTTTTTAAAAGTCGAGTCTATTCTACTAAAGCAGAAAAAATTAGTGACCTAAACAATATTTGACTTACGATTCGTGAAATAACTCCATCAACGGATCGAAAAGTCATTGAAAATATCGATAATAGAGTTGATGGCTGCAGACGCAGTCGTGATGCATATTTGGATGATATTCTGTTCCATGCATAATTGTAACGGATTATAGTTTCAACAAAAAAAACAAAAAAAAACAAAAAAAAACTCAGAAGATTTCAAATAGTTCGTGTTTATTCGTGGCGTGAAAGTGGGGTGACTCTATATAACAATTTTATTCAATATTCTTTTGACTAACACCATTTCCTGCATATAGCGTGCATGCCATTCAAGTTCTTACTTATATCAACCAGGAAACTAATGAAGATATATTACTTGCATCACTTCTGTGCAAAACAGAGTGAAAATTGAGGTTTCGAGATGATCAAAAAATTGATTTGCACCACATTTTCATTAAAAGGGTGTGCAACCATGGAAGCCTAAAAAAATCGGGTGGATCTCACTTTTTTTTATCCTATAAGTATTTAGTAAAAGACCAAGATTTTTATAAGAATCGTTAAGCAATATCTTAACTCTATTTTCATATTTTTGTTATTGTGTAAAAGTGCAAAATGGTAGAGTTGTACAACATTATTTAACTTCATGTCCAGCGAAACTTTGTTCGCTTGCACCCAGCGACAAATGTGTCTGGAATATAAAAAATAAGAAATTTTTGAGCCAACTTAAACAAAAATAGATTATCTCCAGTGTAGCAGATGATTTTTCAATAATTTTGGAAAATAAGAAAATGGTGGCTTGTTAAACATAACATTTTTTTTTTAATTCGTCAGCTACTTGTTTTTTAGTTTTCTTTAGCAAATGTTGACATTTTTTCGAATTTACTTGAGCCCAAATCTTCGCATGTATTAGCCGACGTTCGTCTATTTTCTTACAAATGTTATACTCACTATCATCAATCTTTAAATCCATAAATTTCATCATTAATAAAATGTTTTTGTAGCTATCGTTAAAAACACTATCATCAATAAATACCGCTATGTCGACTATATTTTTGTCACAAAATGATACCTTTGGAGCAATTGTCCATATCATAGAATTGACGTTTTCATTACTATTTTACGTAAAAATATACGCTAAGGTAGTTTTTATAAAATTATTTCAACAAGTAAACGTAAAAAGTCATGTTTAACCCTTTGCAGACGATCGACGCATATATGCGTTCCACGTAAACCATAAATGTAGACGATGAACGCCTCTATACGTTTAAAGAAGAAAACTGAGAGAGCCAGGAGTCACAAATATGTTGTCCGTGAACACACACAACTGACAAATCCGTAACACATATATATATATACGTAGCATCAATAATAGTTTATAAAAAGTAAGTATTGAAATTCTACAACGCGCCCAGCTTCAAATCGTTCCGTCCGCAAAGGGTTAATGTGTAGTGGACTAAGGTGATTCATGCGAGACTCTCTTCTCGCCTCGTGGTGGATGTCCAGCGGGAAGTTCGTTTGCTTTTGAGCTTCGCTTGTTTCGAGAAACGTTGCGCGGTGACGTTGCCGCGAAGCAAGTTATGTATGTACATATGTATATCTCAATCAACGACACATCGATATACCATAAATGACAAGAAATCAACCGGAAGTTTTCCCCATCAGAAGTGTTATATTGACCCTTCTTGCTTAACATGACATGCAGTCGTTTGGAGTCTTATAACTTCGTTAGTTTTCTAAATTTCAAAAAATCCTTTTACTATAATATTCTACATAGAATGTTTAAAAAAAGAAAAAAAAATTTTTAACTTTGAAATCGAGAAGGTTGTATGCCACCTTAAGTGGGTGGTATTTTAACAGTATTTATAGCACGAATAACGAATAAAATTTCATACGTTATACGATTTCAATTCCTTTTTCCTTCCTTCGTTTATAGAGCTTAACGTCCCAATATCTTCTTCAGGTCTCGTTATGACACTTATCTTTTACTCTACTATAGTTAATCTTCTTTGCTTCCATAAGATTTCTAATAGAGTAACAAAACCTAACCTAACCAGAGATGTTTGTGAGAAGAGTGATTGATTTAAGTCAGATTTAAATAAGAATTCATTGAAACAAGAAATGTTTTCGTCTTTTTCACTTGAAACATTCGAATAACCTTGTAAATTAGATTTATTTTGTTATTCAAAATCATTTTTGCACAAGTATTAAGAGCATTTAACAGAATTCTGCAATTTTTTCAGCGTTATTTATAAAATACTACAAAAATGATATTTATAGGAAAATTATATTTAAAAAATGAATTTGATCAAATTGTTTGTATTTACTGATTAAAACGGATTGCTTTTTTTATTAATAAAAATATTGCAAGGAATTTTTACTTAAACTATTTGAAGTAGACTCACGTTCGCATAACAACTTTAATTGGTAATTAATTGAAACATGCTTAATTACTTTAATTGTATTAAATTCAATTCAATTCTAATGTACCTCTCCTTGAAGTCCCAATGGTTAACGCTTCCTGTAAAAATAAGAAGTACTTACCTAAGTCGTCTCAACAGAACGTTTCGATCTTCCTTAGGATATCAGAGGGATCAACAAATTTCTCCTTGTATTAACATTTGGATCAATGTAGCAATTAAATAACACGTTTAATTAATTTGTCCTCATCTTACATTCAATCCGATCTTGAAATACATTTATCTCGAGTAAAACACACCACGCGTTTCCTTTGAAGAAGTAGGAAGCGGCTGTACATTTCAATCGAACATTTCGATCTTTTTCAAGATTCTATCTTAAGTGCCACATACACTACCGGTCAAAAATCTTGTATCACCTACGAATTTGTACACTTATATCGAATCTTCTGTTTATTCTTCGTAGATTTAATTGATTAATTAAATTTATATTCATATTAAGTAAATTAAATCTATATTTATATTTGAGTGACGATAACATGTGAAATATTAAGTGTAGGCATAAATTTGTTTCTACTGAAGTCGTATAATGTCATTCATACCAAAATATTGGCGATGGTATTCGCAAGCTGCCAGAAAAATGGCCAAAGATCATCAACAACAATGGGAATTATTTCGTTGATCGATTTGCTTTTAATCTTTTTAAATAAAACTTTGATTGTACTCAAAAGTCGGAAACAATTTATTTCTACACCTAATATAAACAAAATGGATGTATGGTATTCATGGGATCAATGGCGCGGCTTACAGTTATTGAGTGTCAAGCATCGACGTTCACGGACTCTAGCAAATCCTTGCCAAGGACATTCGCATACATTATCAGTGGGAAATTTTAAAGCTTTCAAAATGTGCACACTACGATAAAAAGAAAAGCTCATTTACAGGGTGTGCAAAAATAATTGTTTTGTTTTTTCAAAATACTTATTTGAAGATGTATTAGGTACACAAATAATGTTTGTATACATAAAAATGTATAATAATATTTGTATTAAATAATTAATGACAATGACTGTATGTGTAAAAGTAAAATAACTAAGCAAAAGCGTTATTTCAGTAAATATATTGTAAAGTAATATTAGATATGTGGAGAAAGGAATTTATTTTTTTTTCAACTATTGAGTACAATCAAAGTTTTATTCAAAAAGAATGGAAACAGATCGATCAAGAAAATAATTTCCATCATTGTTGATAATCTTTTGCCATTATTTCAGTACCTTGCGAATATCATCGCGAATATTTTGATATGAATGACTGTATTAATGGTTTCTGTCGGAAAGAATTGATTTCTACACCTAACATTTATATTGATAATGAATAATTCCACGTTTTAACGAACAAATTGTTATTGAAGAAAATAGGTTTTCATTTCCTTAGGGAGTGGGGATTTGAATATGATGGTTCATTCCTATCCTAACCATGCGTGCACGAGTTTATATTTCTTGACTCGTCTCGTTAGACGGACTATAGGAAAAATTTATTTAAAATGTTGACTATGGCAATATATTCCAAGGTCGCTGAAATCAACGAGGTCGTTCGTTTTGTAAATAATTACCAAAATTCATTACAAAATTCAGAAAGTTACAAATCTTTTTTCACAACTTTCAAATACACAGTGACACCCGAAACTTTCGATCGGTAGTTATACGCGTCTCCCATAAGTCTATTTAGAATCATTCATTGTGTTAATTATCTTTTGTTTCATCGAGTTCACGTAACACCAACTTCTACTGTCACGTATCTTCTGTACTTCGCCGCAGGCGTTTTCACGGTACGGTTAATTTGGTTCCGTTAATTATTAAGTCACAACGCCTGTTACAACGATAGTCAGCCTCAACATCGCCGCTAGGTGTTACGCGCGTACCTTGCTACAAAGTGCGCTTTCAGGACGACGCAGAGCGTTTATCGCGATCGAATCTATCTCGATCGAGATACGTAACGATCGCTCGATCTTTATTCGAAGAAGCTAATTAGGCAGATTTAATTGCACAAAACGCGGAATCTTGAAGAACGACACGCATCATTAAGCTACAGCTCAAGGTATCTTACGATTTCATTAAAGACTGTGTAATCTTTTTTTTTTCTTCTTTGCATACATACACACACTTGCATCGAAGAAGCAATTTGCTTTCTCTCCTTCGTTAAAGCAAACATTCATCGATAATTGCAAATTAATACTTTCTCCTTACGAACCCGTTAAAATTGCAACAATTACGGGTTATAATTTTAAGCCTACACAGCAATATATTTTACTTGTTTTCGTTTCAGTGTATTAATGTTTGTTAGTTACGCTTCATTGATTTTTTTCTTTTTATGCTTGATTGGTGGTGATATATTTGTAATCGTAATTTGTTGGGGGGGGGGGGGGGGGCTAAAGTCAAGTTATGTAGAAAATTCAGGAGAATCTAAAAGTGCAAAATTGTACAAAATGCGCGTAACATGAAAAAATATACAAATATACAAATTATAGTACTTTCTATAATACGTCGTAAGTGAAATAATTTTCTAATGTTTTATTATTATTTTTTTTATTATTATACTCTGGAAAATATGAATTTATATAAAAACACACAGTCTAATCATTACTCAATATGGATCCATTTAATCTAAAACTTTTAATAATTTCTCGCACCATTGTAAGAAACATTGTAATAATACCATTTATGAAATTCACCCGTGACAGTTTAATTTAATCTTTGATAAAAGATCCTTGGAATTTTCCATTTTGTTTAAACTTTATATTCAAGTTGATTTCATAGTATCAACTTGCCTCACTCTCCCCTATTTAGTATTATGTGCTATGTTCTATGTAAAAATAAATCCAAAGCTTTTGGATTTATTTCCATATTTTTATAGCTTTGGATTTAATTACATAATTAAGTGAAATTATGTAATGACCAATGAGTAAAAATTTGGCATTGTATAAACCCAGCTGAAAAATTTCTATGTTGAAAACAAAATTTGTTGTGGAAGTAATTATTATGTTTTCATTAACTTCTCAACGACAATCTGTATACGTCCTATAGACTCACTTTCTTACTTTACCATTTTCTCTAACTAATACCAATTAAACATCTAATACCAAAAAAAAAAGACGTCGGTGTGGCATTGCAGGATGTGCAACGTTGCTTTATGTATAGATAAGCATTTTGAATTAACTGTGTCACATGAAGTTGAATTATTAATTTGTTTTCAAATCGAATTTGGTAAGTTTTAAGCTGCAAGTACTTTTTGTGAATCAGGCGAGAAAGAGATTCACTATTTATTCAATATTAATTAAACGTATACATTATATTATATTATTAACACTTTACCGACCGGAAGCCTATTAATCGGCTTTTCGCTGCCAGCGTAATAAATTAATTAATCCTCGCCCAGTCAATGCCTTTTGATTCACGTCTTAATTACCCTATAGTAAGAGAAAGTGAACAATATGGTAAAGCTCACTCACGAATTTTGATTGAAAATTTTTCGAAATTCAATTTAGTGAAAACTGAGTCAGTATTGAATAGAATGAGCCGGTCGGTAAAGTGTTAATTATCTTTGACAACGTCTTGTTACTATTTTTGTTTGTTACATGAATAATCTGAATTTCTGCATTGATGTCAGGGCGGATTGATATCAATTGAAACTATTTCACACTTTTCAACTCTGATTTTGTACGTTTCCGTAAGAAATAATTTAATTGCAATGTTAACAAAGTTGGTAGAAAAAAAGGAAATAAAGTACCTAATATAATGTTCTATACGACTCGATCTCCGTCCTTGATGTGATTAAGGGTATATAATTAAGTTCTCTAATTATCGTTCTTGAACGTTCTCATGCTTTGTTGCACACTTTGCGGTACACATGTGAATTCGAGTTGGCCATGTTTGATATATTCTGCAAATTGAATGGGAGTACACGTGTTCCATAATTTCGTGCTGAATTTAGCACGTTTTAAAACAGAAGAATTCACGAGCAGTTGCATCGAATAATTGCATCATATGGTTGTACTAAAATGAAACGCGATACGCAGGATGTACAAGAACGCATTAACAATTTCCTGTATAACCTTGCTACCCTCTTTGGCTGCACTTAATTAACCTTTCCTCAAGATCTGTTTTACGTAATGCACTTAAGCGCAGAAAAAAGATTCGGAAAGGCAATTATCATTTTTCCAGCAATTTTCTAAGTGCGAAATTAAGTATCCTTCATTTAGTTACGAAAGCAACGGAGCAGATGCATCTGTTTATTACAGTTTTGCCTCTTTTGCAATTTTAATTACATCTACCTTTACAAATTCACTTTGCAATTATAATTTGAAATTACCATTACTCTTCTTAGAAATTTATTTATGTTATTCTCTTTTGAATAACACAGCATTACACCTAATATTAATCCTGAAATTCCTTTAGTTCAATTTCCTGGAGGAAACGCGAAGGAAACTCTTCATCATCGTGATGAAAGAATGTGCCAATTTTTACAATATTTATAAGAGAAAGAAGGAAAAGAATTTATTCTGAATATATTAGGAATGTAAATTAGTCTTGAAAGCTTTCAAAGTTTTGACATTTTGTTATTTTATATCTAGCATATTACAGGCAACAGATGGCTAAACAATTACATTTTTAGAAATATTGAAATGGATTATTTAAAAGAGAATAACACGAGGGTTTTCATCACCTCAGATGCGATAATTTTGCTTATTAACGAATCCATTCATTGTGAAATAAGCTACATCGCTAAACAAAATTTTGCTTGAAACCAATGGATCCATTGTTCGTTGTACAATAATTCGACTAGCGAAATTACAACGTAGTGAATGGTCTTTTCCTTCCAATTCCTGAGTTAATTCATTTTTGTGTGTTAATGCAAATCTTTATGCAAAATCCTTTATATAGAATCATAAACTATGCTCAAATCTTGCGAACGAAATGAAATTGATATTGTTGATTCATTTGCAACACTTTCACTCACAGCAGCATTGTTTTCACGTGTGCCTACAGATTTCTGGTCTTCCACTTTTTGATTGATCAATAACACAACTAGTTTCTTCGAATTTTTGCACTAATCTTTGAATAATATAATTGAAAACTGATTTGGCCGATTATTCACACCAAAAAATCACCAATTTGACGATGGGTATTTTTCAAAGGATGTCCATTTTCATAATAAGTTTCAATAATGTAAGTGCATGATACACTGTATGTCTGCTCGTGGTTGAAATTGTACTACTTTCTATTAAAATAAAACGGCTTACATAATTTGAGAAGATACGATGTGTAAAGATTATACAGTACTGACATTTAGGCGTCGCATTTGGATGAATTTTATTATCCGAGAGAAACAGTATTACACATCGTAAAGAAGAAATGTGTTAAATAGAAAAGTTTTCACACTTATTAAAATTTTACGTAACAAAAGTTATTTCTAAAATTAAACGAATTCTGATTATCCACCGTGTACTTTCGCAGAGTTTACAGAGTTAATATTTTCTTCGATAGGCAGTAATTTTTGTGGATTGGTTGCACTCACAGCTCACGAACTGTTCGTTAATATTTCATTCGCAAGCTAGGCTCGTAAGTTAGTACAGAAAGTGTTAATATTGATTTCGAGTGGAGTTCGATATCAGGATCTTTTAGCAATTCCAGTAGATTAGACCAGTTCGTGACCAGACTAGCGTGCACGACAGCGAAATGTTCCACGTCCTTCCGTGATGCAACGAAGCTGAGATCAGAACAGATCGATTAGATACAGATCCTTGGAAATGCAGCGATCCAATTGGTCATGGATTCTACGTGTAAAAGCTATATCCATAAAATTCCACGGTCATTCGTCGCCTTCTAGGAATTGTGTTAATCACATTACATTCTCCATGCACTTTTTTTATCATTAGGAATTCTCGATATTTTTTTGCCAAACCGTTATAACATATATTTCACACTTCGCGATGAACTCCATATGAAAATTAGTGAACAAAATTGAAACTTTGTTAATTTAGGTGTAAAAAACAATTCATTTGCTAACGAAAAGTGACTATACTAAGATACTTAATTAAGGTGTTGTGTGAGACTCTGATGAAATGTTTTTGTGAAGATCCTCGTGTTTTTTCTTGTATAGACTAGATTGTTTTTCCATTGGTTGGTTTCGTAATATGTAAAGTGAGTATATATTTTCTGATTTGTCTACGTTTGAGGGTTTGTCACATTTGCATTGTGATACAAGCGAAATGATAGTCAATCCTTTGTAACTTAATCTTTCTGTGTTTATAAGAAGAAACGGTAGTGTTCATTAAAATCTTACGTCTTGAAAAATATTGCAAAATAATGAACCCTTTCATTGCTGTTGGCCTCTATAGTCGCTTCTTAATTATTTCTGTGATTATTTGTTATTTTTTAGAAATAAGAAGAGCGCAGGAATCCGCTTCGCGTGACTGCCGCCATATTGGTATCGTGACGTGTAGTTCATTTCCTTCTTTCTATGCACTGTTTTTTTTTTTTTTTTTTTTTTTTGACATATATCAACCTCAAATCAAATTCATTAATAATATTAATGAATATTATGATTTAAAAATATATACAACAATGAATAATTTTTTGAGAATTTGTCATACAAAGAAAATAATACTAATTTAAAGTTCTTCAGCTTGTAAGCTCGAAGAAGTTTCTACCCTCTTGGGTCTTGTAGAATATTAGGTTCACGTGTTTAGGCTTACGCTGCAGTCGAAATAGGACAGTACCATTTCTAAGGAAGTCAATCTTCCATAAATTTTCTAGAGGACTTGGGTCTGGCTGCAAGACGACACCAACTTTCTCTCGAAAGAGTGTCCAGCCAAATTACCCTCAGCGGTAACTAACTTATCGTAAGTTTACACGCACTGAAAAGAGAGACCTAGAATTTCTGGACTGGTTTCTTGAATAAAGGATCTTTGTGCGACATTTTACAGGTCGTGTTTACTACATAATGGACGTGACCTGTAGGCAAGAATCTTCTTGGAGGGAAAATTATCCGAGGAATGAGTAACTGTCTCCGAATCTCGAAAAGGACCAGGACAGAACAGATCAGAACATTTCGGACTTCAGTTGTTTCGGATATTTAAATATTACAAGAATTATCTTAGACCAGTACATTTGAACGAACTTATATGTTAAACTTTGAACATTTAGACTTTCATTCGCAATATTTTAAGTTTATACGGACATTCAGATATATTGAGCTGGGCATTGTTATTATCATCACAGAAATGGTTAAAATTGCTCTTATTTCAATCTAAAATTGTGTTTGCAAATAAGGACATTTTATTTGCTATATAATCGGCTTCACGAATCGTGTTGGAGCCAACATAGGGTTAATTAACATACAAAGAATTTTTCCATCGGAAGAATAGCATAATGTACCCATTCGTATAATTATCCTTTCTTAGATTCCCATCGAGATCAATATTTTTCCCATCGATTTCTCATGACGAGATTCCCACAATGTTGTTAATATTCTATTCTCGTAACAATCGTCCCCACTCTTGAGTTTACAATGAAGATCGTCGAAAGGGAACAGCTACAACAGATTACGGCGAATGTTATTCCGATCGTGATGATGAATAATCAACGATCAGAACGTGTTCTTGGAATTTTTTCCCAACCTCGAAGCTCGTTGCTTGCACTCTCTGCCATGAGTGACGCGAACGAACGAACGCCCACACTTGTGTTCCGAGAGCACGCCACAAACGTGTAATCTCGCGGCTGAATCCGTATCTGTATCGGTCACGAAACTTCCTGTCACGATTAAGGTCGAACCTTAGCACCGATCGATGGCCAGAGGTCAGCCACCGTATGGTAGACGAGCAACGAACTTTAATTAGATATAGTGCTCTTCGATTCGATCTGTTTAGCTTGTACACGTCGGTAGATTCGAAAGAGACTCTTCCCGTTTTATCGATTCACGTTTGACGATAAATTTATTATTTCTATGTATAGATTGAAATCTGGAAGATTTGAACATTCGAGGTAAGAGTATTGATGGGAGATTAAATTATTATGAACAGAATAATAATTTTGTTTTCAATGATATTATTGACTTCAGTGATACCATTAAGTGTAGAAATAAATTCTTTTCGATTGGATTTGTATAATCGGTACAATTGTTCAAATTGAAATATTTGCGATGGTATTCGCAAGCTGACAGAAAAATGGCAAAAAGTCACCAATAATAATGGAAATTATTTCGATTTTGGATCTATTTTCATTCTTTTTAAATAAAATTTTGATTGTACCCAAATTTCGGAAAGAATTTACTTCTACGCCTAATAAAATGTACTCTTTCTCGTTTTTAATACGTAGATAAAAAACTGTATTATATTGTAATAGCTTAACTAATTAAAATAAAATTCAAGTTTCATCTTGGCAAAGAAGGATGATAGAAAATGTTGAATTTTTGTGCAGCTCAGGCATGAAAAATATTTATAGAATATCCTTCAAGATCTCATATTTCACTTTTAAGCGTTTCGATTTGGTATCTAACTGTCAAATGAATACTAGGTGTATCAGCACATATAAAAGGCTAATTTCTTCAATACAAAGAAATGGTTAGCCTTGCGCTGGTTGATTCGTTCGACGTTTTAAGGTAGTCGAAGCCTGTTCCAACAGGTGTGATGTAAATTTTAACTGTATTTAACTGTGTGCTGTTTGTTACTTTTTCTTCTACGGTTTTTGGAAAGCTGTGCTCGTTATAAAGTATGTTGCAGAATTGACTGTGTATTGTGTGGTGCTGATGTGAAGTTGTGTGGTGATACGCAAACTGTGTGTTGATTGGTTGATTGGTGTATTTATAATTTTGAACTATCAATTATCAGTTACGATTATGTGGAAGTGGAGATCTAAAACTATGGTGAATGGTCAAGGGTGGTTCCTGGGCCCCACACAACTTTGCGCAGCAGTGCACTTAATTTTTTATGGGAGGGGATTAGGTACACGGTTTTTCTTGGAGCTACATTGCAACAGGGCTCGAACCCCGGGGATAACAATTCTCGATGACTGAGATAAATTTAAGAACGTTAGTCTGGTGGTCAAATGTGACTAACAAACTTTACAAACCTAATTCGCTAAACCAAGGTTCGCTCACGTTCCACATTTTATGACTCAATACTAAGTTATAGTTACTTATTATCATAATTTATCATTTTCTAGGAATCTTAGAAAATACTTTTGTCAATTATTTTTGACATACAATATAAATATCAATTTTTATCTACAAAATAAAGTTTGAATTTTATTCGTTTTTGATAACTAATTTTTTGTGCTCAGCAATTGCTTCTTTTACAACTTTCCCATCATATTTATTAAAAAAATGTGCTTTTATAAATGACATTCTATAAATATTTTTGGTGCCTTGGCTCCAAAAATTTAGCCATTTTCTACCATCCTCCTTCACCGAATATGAATCCAATAGGAAAACTTTAATTTTATCCAATGGCACTGTTTTCTTATCTTTAACAATTTTCAAGATAAAGCTTATCTAAGTTACGTGGGACACCCTGTATATTGAACTTCATTTAGTTTTTCTGTATAAGTGAATTTATTTATTTTTTTTTTCGATGTAAAAAAAATGAATGCTTCTTTTAGAATTTATAATAACTAACAATTTGTCGAAATGAAGTATCGAAGTGAATACAATCTGCACTAACTAAAAATATATTACAAAATAACAAGAGAAAGAAAATAGTACTGAGGAGGTTTACGGAATAATAAACAATTGTGTGGTTTAGATAATATTTTTACATTTAAAAAAATTTGAGAATAAAACTAGAATATCTACATTTATCTCCTGCAAAATAAAAAGATTGAAACTTTGCGTTTAATAATTATTAAACAGAAAAAGAACATTCCCAAACATTACTTATAAACATTAAATTAAAATAGTAAAAGATTTAATTAAATAACTTATAATTATTAAAGTTAGATGAACTGAAACAACAGCCTTCGAAAAAGTGTTCGTAATGGGAAAAAATAATCTGAAACGATCTCTGAAAGAGGAACAAGAGGAATTGAACAATTTAACCGAGAAAGGGACGAGTCAATTGAAATGAATGAATTACAAACAACAAAACGTCAAAGTGGCCTCTACCATTATTCGTATGATTCTCGTTCAATGCTGATCAGGTGTGGTTAGTAACATGCAAAGTGCATACATACGGATTTCCATACCGCCAACGGAAGTTAACATTTTGCGCGGGCGCGTACAAGAATTCAAAGCGGGCAGAAATCGAAAAAGTGGAAAGGCTCGTTGTTCCGGTCGATGGAGAAAGGAGGAACGGTAATCGTTCGAGCGAGTAGCCAAGAGAAAATCGTCGGGACGTTAACAATACCTGGCCATGCAGTTGGCAATCACATTTCACGATGCGTTTCCTCTCGTTCGCATCGGCGATTGATGACGTACGATTGATCGAAAATTTATTCATTCACTTAGGAAAGAAGGTGGCTTAAGAGTTTGGCCAATCAGATAAAAATTATTGCCAGGATTCTAATTTTAAAACAAGAAAATAAACGTTCATCCAAATGCGACGCTTAGTGTCACTGTATAACGTTCACATGTTATGTCTTTTCAAATGACATGAGTCGTTTAGTTCCTTTTTTTCAAATATTAATTAATTTCCATTTAAAAGTCAGCAATTGATAATAAACGATTAATTTTCTTTAATCAACGATTAACGATTAATTTTATTAATCGATTAAACCAATCGCCGATATTCTAACGATTAATTTCTGTAATTGTAAATAGTAATGAATCAATCAAATTAAAAGTTTTAATCAACTAATGCCCAAACTTTGATCTTCACGAAGTACCGGTAAGGTTTTCAAAGACCGATTCATGTCGTAGGAATGTCAGAGATCAGGCTTCTCGAACTGCCAGATCATAAATCAACGCTAGTTTCAGTACTTACTCTTACAATAGTACAGAAACGTTGCTTGTAATTAGTGAAAAATTTCGAAAATTTTTATCATCGGAAAGAAGAGAGTATTTTCGAATTTTACTCTGTAGCAGAGCACCGTTTATGGTGTATTCACCGTTAGGAAAACGAGGAACTTGAAGATATCGAAGATTTAATTTTCACGAATACTACAAGTTAAAAAATATGTTAATTGCCAAAGAAAGTACTTTATGACGCACGGTTTCTAACGAGAACAGAATTTTCTATCTCCTTGCCAGGATAAGTTCGGAAAAACAGAGTTGATCTTTGAGTTTAGCATTAAAAACGTGGAGTTGATTTCAAATTGTAGCATATCACACTTACAAAAAAGAAAATACATTTACTCTGATATTACTACTTATCTAGTATATGTTTATTTATGCAGATTAGAGATAGAAGTGCAACAAAGAGAAACAAAATTTAACTGTTACCTTTGTTTTTAGAACTTTTTTAAAAATCACTGGAAATTTTCACTGCAAACGGCGTTGGAAATAATTCTGTGTAGTTTAGAGAAATTTCAAACAATGAAACGAGAAACTTCGTCGATGCAACTTTAAAAGCATTTTTACAATGCATTTGTAAATACATTTCACATGTTTACACGTTGCACCGATCGTCGTTATTTTTAATAGGAAGGTTGTGGATTTTCCAAGAACATATTTGCAAATGCTTCGAGTTTTCTTTTCATCATACATTAGTATTTTCACTTTCCACGATTCAGAAAGCGAAAATGTTCGACAGTTCTTTCCCCTTTTAAATACGCCTCTAATATTTTCATAGCTTTTTAATATTTTCCCCTTGTTCTGAACTTAAGATACTCTTCATAAAATAATATATAAATTAAAAATGAATGCTACGATTTATTTGCAACGCTGTGACATTTTAATGTCAAATAATCTCATGTAAAAATTGACGAAGAAATATGAATCATATTACAAAATATATGTCGCTGGATTTACATAATAGATAATAAACAAATTGTACTCGTTAAATTATGATGTACCTAGCTATAGACGATGATAGTAATATTTTAATCATTTCACCATGGAGTATTGATATTATAGTAGGCGAACATTTTCTAACTATAATATTTATTTAACTTCGAAACAGATAGATACGTATTCTGAACCCTTTTCACTCCACTGCCGCCGCTACAGAGGCATTCATAATATAAACCACAACTCCATTCAAATTTTATTCATATCAAAATAAAACAAATTAGTATAATGGAAAGTACAGAAATTAATAAATATGTTATAAATTTTTTCTTTTCAAAAGAGAACGCTTGATTTCCAGAAGTTTCATTGCAAGAAGTGTGTTGGAATTGATGATTGTGTATTTGTGTTCATAAACATGTGGATTAAAACGAAATAATAATTTCCTTTTGATGGAAGATCGATAACTCGTTACTCGAGTGCCGGTCGATACTGTTATACATAATATATACAGCCTCGGTAGCATATTTCTTTTTTTTTCTCTCGCTGTTTCAACGTGCCCAGTCGATGTAGTCTCTGACATGCTACTGCCATGTATGCCATATAACTTCAATAAACTATTAAGCATCCAAGAAATCGTGTCTTTTATCCACCAATAACTGGACACCTTTACTTATTACTAGATTCAGAATAATAAAATAAGATTAGAAACAATATCCGCCATTTTCGATTCAGAGCGTTTAATAAATTTTATCAATATTAATACCTTCATTATTTTCATTTTAATACATCATTGTTAGTCTATTCAACAGCATAAGTACTATGAAAAGATACTTTGTTTTTTACTTTCAACGATATATTTGTAAAATTCTTAAAATCTGTTAGAATAATTTTTACACAATATTGGTTGATTTGAAAATCTGTTATAGAAAACTTCTAGATAAAAGACAACAACTTGCGGTTGATATCAAAGAAAAGATTATAATTATGTATTATAATGAAAGTGAACCCTCTGTAACGTCATATGTCTTAAAAGTTACATATCTATTTATCTATATTTTATGCTTCGCATTTATTTGATTATTGTTATACTATTGAATCGTTCTATTACATCATTACCAGACAATGTTTTTGATAGTAATTATTAATTCTTCCTTTTCAACATTTGTCAAAATGAAAAATTGTAATCAATTATAATTTTTTATCTCATAAACACACAAAAATCAGATTATAGAGGACTATTAAATAATAAATAACAATAAAATAATTCATATATATTACATAAGTATTGTGTTTACATTTTGCATATATTTCAAGTATATTTTGAATATATTTCGCATATATCTTCTTTTCCAAATGTCAGAATTTCATAAACATTCGCTGTCCAAATATTAGTATTCGTTCAATGAAAATTAATTCCGATCAGCTCTATATCCAATGTCTAAGCTAAATATACCTATCTCCCGATTTACACGGTACTTTTTTGCACCATTTCGTTTTTACACGGTTTGCAAAAATAAAAACTGTTAAAAACAAAAATTTATGCTGCGCACGTATTTATAAAGCCACTTTTCAGTATCGTTCGTTTGTTAACACTGGCATTAAACTCAAAAAGAGGAATTCTTCCTTATTTTTGTACAGAATGTTCGAGAAACTGGATTGGGGAGAAACAGTGATAGAAAAACCACGCAAGTAATCCTTGAAAGGAAAAGCTTGTGTTACAAAAACAAAAAAAAAACGGAAAAGCTGATTTAATCACTAACTGAACTAATTTTTTTATGAATCTTGTATTTTTAGTTTCCATAAAATTAATTACATATAGCTTCATATATTTATTATTTTACGAATGGACAATTATTTTGTTTTTCATTTGTATTTTCTTTTTATTTTACATTGAAATAAATTAATTTAATTAAATAACTGAATAAACTATGCATATTTTGTTTCTTTTTTCGATTCACAGTTTTTCGTACAAAAAGTCTGATGAAGGTTGAGAAAGAAAAAAGATATGAAAAAAGAAAACATCTTAGAAAATACAAACAATCTCTCTAAATATAATTTTTCTTTCTGCTTCACGATCGTTATACATAAATCCCGTCCAGACAAAGTTTGCGCGAGAAGAGTCGAAGACTGGTTTCGCAACAGCCATAAAACGATGTCAATCGGTCAAAGGGGAAGCGTGAAAGGTAAAGAAAGAAAAAAAAAAAAAAAGAAAAAGAAGAAAAAAGGGAAAGAAACAGCGCGTTAGGTGATCGGTAGTACGATCTACAGTCTCGAACTTATAAGACCGGCCTGGCGACCTCTTACTCCTGTTTTGGCTCGGAGTCGGCGAACAGAAGACCCGGTGACCCAGAACTTGAGAAAGCGAGCCGCCGATCGAGGAACGCGGTTGCTGCAACGCTTCTCTCGAGGCGATCTTGCGCTCTAATTGCTCGTGACGGCCTGCAGAAACTTTCATCTCTGCCAGAGGTAAACGCCTCTGGCAAACCTGGGTGCCGGCAGATGACCACGATTTCCGGCTTTCCATCCAACGTGATTGTACGTACGCGAAATCTTCCACGAGATCGAACCGATCAGCGTTACTTCGATGGAAAGTAACAGTAACCGGAAGTGTTGTTCGGTAAGCGTAACGTTCTCACTTTTTCATCACTTTGTTTTTCTTTTTTTCTTTCCTTTTTTTCATTTTTTGTTTTTATTTCTTTTCTTTTTTTCATCGGAGGAAGGGAGTGCCGGAAGTTTATAGTAGATATGTTGTCTAATGGGAAAAAAGTTTTACTATATACATACACCCCCGTCAAGAAGAAGACATGGGACTTTATCGTTTTACAATAAATCAAACTTATATGAAAGATTTAATTATTTATTTCGATCCAAACCGTTCTATCGATAACAATTATGTATATCTAAGGAATATATTTTTATGGATATGCCTGGTATTTTGTTTTAATTAATTCAAAAGAATACTGAAATATTTATAACGAGGTTCAACACGAGCTTGTGGCACGAAAAACTGCTGTCAGACGGTGTTACACTCATTGTAAAACATGAAGAACAATCCATTATGGTTTGGGGGTGTTTTGAAGGAAGGGAAATAAATTTTGATGGGAGATTAACAAAAATCGACGGGATAATGAGAAAGGAACATTATTTAAATATCATAAAATCACGCGCTATCCCGTCAAGAAAGAGAATTATTGGTAATAATTTGGTGTTTATGCATGATAATGACTTTAAGTATCTTGTTAGAATATTTAGAAGTTATTTGAAACAGTTGAAACAAAATGAAGAGCTAAAATTCATGCAGTGGCCACCTCAATCATTAGATTTGAACAGCATTGAGAAATTGTGGAATGAACTAGAGAGAAGTATGTGGAAACATTGTTCAACGTCATAAAAAGATCTATGGACACATTTGCAGCGGCCCTAGAGAGAAACCCAGAAAGAAACACTTAAAAAACTCATCCTAAGTCTGCCAAAATTAGTTTGAGCCGTCATCGCGAAACGAGGAACATACATTAACGAGAAAATTTGAAACCTTGTATGTACAAATTTCAATATATTTTACATTAAAAAAATTTATTCGATGCAAGTAATTTGTAAATAATCATTTGATTTGATAACACGGATATATAAGTGTTAATTTAAACGTGAAGCTCAAATCAGGTGTCCCATAACTTATGAATGAGGGTTTACGTTTGTTGAGAAGAACAAAAATTTATTTTTACAATAAGAGATCTCTTATTGAAAAAGAAGAAACTAAAATAAATCATATATTACTTGTTTTAAATTTCAAATATACCAATTCAAATTTCATTACAAAAGGAAGAAAAATTATCTCACAAATATCAATTTAAATTTCATTACAGAAGAAAAAGAAATTATAATTCTGTGTCTATCGAAGATTGTGGTAGAAAATTCTGTATTGTTTCACGAGCTCTGTTATCGCGTAATGCAATTTTTTGACAGAAGTAAATATATTAGTGCATCAGAAAAGTCCAATTTGGTGTTTTCTACTATTGTTTTATAGATAACTTAGCAATTTTGTAATATTTTTGGATATACTTTTCTTTTTTATTATAACTTAATGCGTGATAAGCAATGTCATGTTAAGTTACAGTGCAAAATTACAGCACTTCATTTGTTTCCTTTTTACTAATGTATAAAGGGCTCAAGTTACAATTAAAAGTAATTAATATTATTAGAACAAGCTGATTTAAACCGGAAATAATTAAATGCTTCACAATTGATTAATTAAAGTTGTTTTGTTAATTGCATTTGTATAATTACTTATAGGACAACGTTCTTGAAATTATATTTATTCTCACTGAATACGCTAAAGCAGATGTTTAAAATTTACAATTTCTTTATATTTACAAATATATTTGTGTGTGTTTTTTACTATGAGATGTTATTTTAATATAAAATTAAATATATTGTACATATACGTATATTAAATACCATCGAGAATATTTTGATTTGAGTGGCTCTGCTTGATTATGTGACATCAGTCAGAAAGAATTTGTTTCTGCACTTAATACATTTTACAATACATTTTAAGAATTGAATAAATATGATTAGAAACGCCATTGTAACTAGTAACAAAGTTTATTCTGTTTGCCTAAGTGTTTGAATATTAATGAGAGTGACTATATGTGCAAAAATAAAATAATTAAGTAAAAGTATTATTTCTGAAAAAGTTATAAAGTAATATTAGGTGTGTGGAAAAAAAAAAGTTTTTTCAAGTTTTGAATACAATAAAAATGTCGTTTAAAAAAATTATAATAGATCGATCAGAAATAACTTACACTATTTTTTATGATTTTTTGTTATTTTTCTGCCAGCTTGCGAATATCATCGCTGATATTTCGATTTGAATGGCTGTACTTGATTATGTGACTTTATGTGAATTTATTTTTACACCTAATATTTTCTTTTTTCTTTTTTACCTTTTTTTCATTCTGCGAAACGGTATTCAACAAGATAGTTCGCGTCAGATTCTCATGGTGCAACGAGCAACTGTTTGATTTATGTATCACGCACGAAGAGGGAGTTCCAGGGTAAAAAAGAAATTCGAAAGAGTCGTTGAACAACTTTCGCGCGGTGAACATTATAAAACATCAAATATGTAGGTCGTGATCAAGAGGCCTGTAGATCCTCTCGAGTGCCACGGATGTGTATCCCGATACATGCTTCGAAACACACTATTGATTCCTTGTAATGTGTGTCAGCAATGTGGAGAAGGATTCCGCGGTCATTTTTATTAAGAAAAATTTGACACAGTAACGCTGTGTATATATATAGGTATACGATCAATTCCGCTTACTTGTTCTCCGAATGGAATCATTTTGTTTCTCCTCTGCACTTCAGTGAGCATCGTTCGAAGCAATTACAGAATCCCGTTTCTCGAACAATTTGAGGAGCATGAGTCTATCGTTAATAATAAAAGAAAGCGGTTTGTACATAAATAACCATTTTTATTGTCCACTTTTGTTTCCGCTCTGTATTTGCCGGTATTCTGTGCACCTGTCGGAAATTATAATTTCTTTAATTTCATTTTGGCAATATTCTCGTTGAACAATCAAGCTACACTTACTTAGTAATATTGTCGAAGTACAATGTGGATTTAAAAAATGCTCATACTATCATTAACAATTTTGAAAATTGAAAGATGCGATAGTATTTTTTCATTTATTCAATTACGTTTGCGTTTATTTTATAATTAGCGTTTCATTTTGGTAATTTCAAAAATGATTATGTCCACTTTAAACTAATTTTGAGATAAGTTTATAGATTTTATTTTTTTTAAGGTGTAAACTGAAAATTTAAAGATAGTTTTTGCGAAACATGATACAAATACTAGTTGAAATTATTATACAAAAATTTAAAAAAAGGAGTTTTATCTAATTTTTGAAATATTAATGATGAGTTGTTATACATTGCAACTTTTTTAATGGCAAGTTGTGATAACAGAGCACTTGATTCATCATTAAACAATTAAAAAACAAAAAATAAAATAAAAGAATTAAGTAATTTTTCTATTTGTAAATATTTAAAAAATCATGCTTAACCTTTTCGATACGTCTTTCACCCTTCTGTTTGCGTTCGTTTTTTAAAATTTGTGTTTATATAGTAGAGATGTACGTAACGTAAAATTTGAAAATGTTACGATCGTACACTTTTTCGAAAAAAGAGCTTGGAGTAAGTATGTCTGAACAGTAAAGAAATAAATGTATGCATGTTTAATTTAATTTAAAAATTTAAAAAGAAAATAAAATAATTTAAAGTAATTGTGTATGGACACTTTCTCTTTGGGGTATATGTACATAGAATGATACAATATTGAAATTGTACCGAAAGTATTGAAAAAATTAAATATTATAAATACAGTTAAACATCATAATTAATGTTAACTCTTTGCACTCTGAGCATTCTTTTATTATAATCTACTGTTATATATGTACTTCCTGGTAAAAATGTCGAAAACCAAAAATCTTTCGAGAAGAAGAAATGATACATTTTTATGAATTTAATTATTTTTATTTCTTTTGTTAATTTACTTGATTTTAATATAAATGAAACTTGAATAAAGTTATGATGCATACTACGAATGTCACCGTTACAGCATTGGTAGAGTGTAAAAAGTGAAATACATTTTGTTACGAGTAAAAGTACTATTGTGTTGGGTTATCGGATAAGTCTTAAACCTTTTTCATATATGAATTATAGACTTTATTTCAACACTTTGCGATACTACAATTAAATGTGCACCATTTTGTTCAATTATCTTCTGCCATCTACTGAGTAGTGCCATTATTCCATCCGTGTAGAATTTCTCATGTTTTTGAGCAAAAAATTCCTCCAGGTGATCATTGCAGTCCTCCGTTGAACGTAAATTAAGATCATTTAAAAAATTTTGTAAGGATCGGAATAAATGATAGTTTGATGGAGCTATGTCTGGACTATAAGGTGGGTGCATTAAGACTTCCCATCCAAAGTCCGACAACACTTGTCGAGTTACCAAAGATGTGTGCAGTCTGACATTGTCATGGTGAAAATTAATACCTTTTCTATGGACTAATTCCGGTATCTTTTCTTCAATTGTACATTTTAGCCGTACTAATTGTGAACAATAAAGTTCTGAATCGATCGTTTGCCAGGTGGAAGTAGCTCATAATAAACGATTTCTTTATAATCCCACCAGACACACATCACTTTTTTAAGGCGCAACCCATCTTTTGCAACCGTTTGTGGTGGGTCCCCTTCTTTCGACCACGATCTTTGACGACAGATATTGCTATACACGATCCATTTTTCATCACCTATTATCAAACGCTTGTGAATTGTAAATTCGATTAAATGAATTTTTTTTCAGTCAATTTATGGGGCACCCAGATATCAAGCTTCTTTTTTCATTCCCAGTTTATTTAAACGATCTGTCACTGTCGAATGATGAATATTTAGTTCCTTAGCGATTTCCCACAAGGAACTGTGCCTGCCCTCTTGAATTTTTATGGCAATAAGATCTGTATTAACTTCAGTAGACTGGCCAGACTGTGGAGCATTATGGACATCGAACTTTCCATCTTTAAAGCAACGGAACCAGAATTTTGCAGTGGATATCGATAGAGCATCTTATTCATAAATACGACAAATTTTTTCACGAGCCTGCGTAGCTTTTTACCTTTTGTGGAAATAAAAAAACATTATATGTCGCAAATGCTCCTTATTCGTGTTCATATAGAAGCTTGAATAACTTACAATTTTTCACATAAATATCTTTTATTATTACAATAAACAAATGTTCGAAATGTAAGCTTTCTAATGACATCAAACACTTCTATGCAATAGGTTAAAAACAGTTGAAAATCACGCAACACAGTATATGATTTCAGAAAGGTTTAAAACTTATCCGACAACCCAATATATTACACAAATTCTTTTTTTCAGCAAAATTCTGCAAAAATATTGAATAACGTTTGAACATGTCACACAGCTGGCAAATCCGACCGCTGTCACTACTTTGTGACGATGTTCGGGTTTGTCCTTGTATCAACGTGTTATTCTTTGATCCGCGGTAGGTGTGAATATTGATAGGAAGTTTAAACAGTCCACCGTATGGCTGACGCCAGTAACCGATGATGATGGATCATTCGATGCATGGTTAACGCCGCGTGCCACCGGTCAGAAAGATATAAGGAGTTTGCGAGTCGTAGTTGTCGATGTACCTCGAGCGGTGAAGGTATGTCTTTGTGGGTTTAACTGTTATGTTACCAATACTAGTCAGGATGGGTAAATTGAATATAGATGAGCATGATTCTACAACACTATATTCTATTATAAATACAAAGTTATGGTTTGATACACAAATAACTTTAACTTTACTACAATGATCTTCAGTATAATGTTATAATTCCTTGATTCTTGACTTGGCAAGAATCTTCCTTCTCGACTTTACACGATAAGTGCGCGGGGGTGTCGTAAATAGTGTTGTCTAATTTACACTTACGGAATACGTATGCGATAATATATGATAATGCTCGAAAGGGACTGCAACTTGATTTTGCTCGTGTCAATAGTCTGACGGACAGACTAACATTGTTAGGGCAACAGATTGTCCTAAGTTTACGATACGGTCGACTAATTTTCTATGTCTGAAAAGATTCATATTTTTACTTTATAATCAAGGAAAATGGTCAAACGCTTAATCGCTTTTTAAGTGCTTGGCCATTTCTGTTCAATAATAATTGACGTATCGTTATCTTAATTTTCTGAATAAGGGTCAACTAAGAACTGACTAGGGTGCGGACAACAATAGGACGACCTGGAAATACCAAACTACCGGACATTACGTTGCTTCTACGGACACCCGAACCGCCTTATATTATACTTGACGTACCGACGGCATCATAGAGCAGTGGCGAAGGAACTTCGTTACCCCCGACTTTCCTTACTTATTTTCATTGGACCGAACAATTTTCCCACCTTTCTTCAATTTTTCCTAAGACACTCCTCTGAATAGACAGGCGGGTATAAAGGGACTGGACACTGAGGGGCCGGAGCTTTTTGCTTTTAGTTTCTTTCGACACGAGTTTTGTTGGACTTTCGCCTTTTTGGCACCGACGTATATACTAGGACTATTACTTTGAACTCTTTACTCACATTATATAAATCTACAAGGACTTTAATACACTTAACGGACTTTTCTATCTGATACAAACATTTAAATATACTGTAAATCTACACGGACTAGATAACATCGTATTAATTGGTCAATGTTATTGTTATTGATTAAATAAATACGCTTGTTATTATATTTAATAATAAAAATTGTGTTTGCAAATAAGTTTAAATTATTTGCTATATAATCGGCTATCACGACTAGTGTGGGAGCTAACAAACATTCTGTTCAGAAACTGAGCTCTAGGCTGACCCCAGAGTATCAAAACTTTTGCTCTTATATACTCCAAAAAACGTGACTTTTAGTGATGGGGAACGCTAGAATTTTTTGGGAACGGAATGCACTCGTTCGTCTTATCTATAGTGCTTTCTAAGGGGTGCTAGCTAGACTAGACACTAGGCACCGCCCATTTCAGGTAGTTTGTGTAGGTATCAATGTATATAAAGAGTAATCATTTGATTTCTTACATCACGATTATAAAATCTTTTGTTGTTTGCTTTAACGTTCCTTACAATACTCTCACTTTCATGATAATTGGCTGTCGCATGTACATACACGTGAACCGTTAAGCACTAGTTAGTAACTTCCTGTTCGTATTTCGACTTTGTATCACGTAATGAATTTTCTCTTCAATAGCTCGTCACTTTAATGCTTTTGTAAACAGTCGTTTATAGTTCCATGCTTTGACTATATATATACATAACAGAGAAATGCATCGTTCTTTACTTTGATGCTTGTTTTCTTTTTCTCATTCAGCTCAAAAAGGACTTAAAAATATATATATACATATATAAAAAATATATAAAATAAAAAATATTATATAAAAATATATAAAAAAATATATAACACATATAAAAAATATATATTTTTTTCGGGAAAAATATTTGAGACAAAACTTTTATATTTTTCTACGTATAATCCGAATATGCAATTAAAAATACCAGGTCTCATTAAAAAAAACGACTTCCGGTCTGAAAATCCTATTTCCGGTTAGTACCGAAAATTGCAACTACCATCATTCGATAGAACATACTCGAATAAAATATTACATTTTTTTTAGTTTTCAATAAAAATCACTCTCGACCATTTTAATAGGGATGCATGGGTGGTCTAGGACACACACACATATTTGGCATGTCATATAATTGTGCAATTTGGAGGGTCCTATTGTTTCTTAATAAATTTGTATTATAGAATTATCTATCAATATTCTCGAGCTTAATTCGCTTAAAAAGAGATGACAAATCAAGCCACCTATCTACAAAATTGCTTACTAAAAAGAAAAGCACTCACAAGAAATGAGTCTTATAATGTCAATTACTGGTACATTTACTCTATATATCTAGGATGTTCCATAAATGCATGTGAATACTTCAAGGGATAAATCTACACACCAAAAAGAGTAAAAAATGTCGTATGGATATATGCCCGATATATCTTAGGTTTCGAGTTATATATGATTAAAGAAAATGTTCGAAGTCGTCGAATGTCCTCGTGTCTCAACACACTCCATTGCACGTCGCAGCATTGAATCTCTCTATTATCGTAGTCCGAAATCCATTTTGTATTCTTTCTTGCTGCCATTTTGTATTCTTTCTTGTGCACATTATTTACTTGCATTGCATGCGCAATAGTTTTTGAAAATCCTCAAATGTAAAAATCTGATGTAAAAATGGTCCAATTGAACATTTTTTTTTTTCACTCCTTCATAACTCGAAGACTAAGGTATATACAGGAGATATGTTTATATGACATTTTCTACTGATATTAGCATATAGATTTACTCCCCGAAGTATTGACATGCATTTATAAAACACCCTGTATATTATAATATAACATGTTTCATTATTTATTATAACAATTTATTTAATTTAATATAATAATACATTTATACTATTAAAGGAGTCACATCTGTCAAGAGAAATATTATTTCTTGATATTATTTCGACCGTTAAAATTAAGGAAAAATGTTTCTCTCTCGTTGTTTCCACTTTTGTTAATTTTATGTTCTATCTAAGCAAACATCATAGTTATGATAATTTGATGATGTATCAATTTAATGTTTAATCTCTGTTTCTTTCCCATAATTCTTTATAATTCATAAACATGTTCCTCGATTAACAATCGTACGGTCACTGGTGAGTCCTTTTGTCACAATCTTTTTTGACATAGGAATCTTTTGCTTTATTCCTTCTATTACTCCATTTTCTGTAATGTTAACACGTTAAGCGCCACGCCGGTACCTCCGGACCAATGCTAGACTTTTCGTTTAGCCGGCGTTGGTTCTGGAAAAATAAACAGCTTCAAATTTAGAAAATAATTCCTTATCATTCATTTTAATTGGTTTCATTAAAACATTGTCAACAAAGAAACGAACTTTCCTCTGCAGGCGTTATAAAGTTACGACTTTCTTCCTTAAATTTATCGTAATACTGTTTGCAAGAGTTGACCGAAATCGGCGTGACATTTAACGTGTTAAGGTTTCTGATACTTTTTATGCACTTCGTAACCAATTACATTTCATTGGTATTTTTAAAACAGGGGTTCTGAGTTAATAGATAGTTGTTATTTACACTGATGTTTTATTTACACGACGCGGATACGTAGTCTGCCGATAATGTATACCATTTCAACGAGGGCTGTGTGAGTGTTAAGAATGAATAATTCAAAAGAAGAAGAAATTCGAAGATGCTCCTCGTAAATAAATCCACTTGAAGGATAAAAAAGAAAAAAGAAAACTTTTGTTGTTTCATCTAAGTCAAGTAGATGAAAATATCTCGGTTTCTTTTCACGATACGAAAAATATATTCAGAGAGAAAATTAACGATGCAAATGGACAAATATTCTGATTAATATTAATATAAATGCGTTTATATACTTGTTTTTAAAGAAACATCGAAATTAATGCTTTACACAGCTCGTGATTTCTATCAATTAAGGTCATATGAACGTCGACATATTATATACCGTTGAATTAATTTTTCTATGAACTACAAATAGTATGGCAGTGAAAATATATCTATGTATTTAAGAAATGCCCTTGAAATCTTACAATAATCTTGAAATCTCATAATAAAAAAATTAAGTGAAAAGAAAAAATCTGTCCATTAGTAATTAAAAAAATAAAAAGTAAATAAAGAAAACGACAGGTATTCGTCTGATAACGTGGGTGGTGAAAAATAAAAAGTAAAAAAAATTGGTTTGTCGATCAGAATATTCTTCCCTTTGCACCATTCATTTTTTCTTTGAACTTTTTTTCCTTATCGCCAAAAGCAACCAAAGTATTTTAACTACTTCAGTTAAGTGAATATTTAAAAATTAATCATCGTGAATTAAGACCTTTTCGCTGCGGTAGATTTTATTACGTAACATGCGTGACGAAAGGTAGCTGTTCAATTCTTAACAGCAAAATTTTCCAAATTGTTTTCGAAAATTTAAAAATTAAAATTTTTCAAATTTTTAAAAGTTTAATATTTATTTCGTCAAATTGAGTTGGAAGTGCGCAAAGGATAAAATTGAGGATTAAATTAAGATGAAAAGGTGGTAACGGAAGAGTGCGAAGAAATTTCCAAAGCGCCTGTAGGCAAGCCAATGGTAACGGAAGGGTTAAAGGAAAGGGAAGAAAATGAACGTTATGAGCACATTAAGAATCTACTGTGCTGCCTCGAACCGTAGAAGATTAATCCAGTGAACCAAAGATATCCAGTTCCACAATGTTTTTGTAGAGATTTCTTTTTGCTTGTGTAGCTCACGGAATGTATATACCGTTCATTTCATCATTATTCCAATCTTGGTCGCGACAGTTTCTTCAGATGATTCTTCTCGACGAAACTGTTTTTTTTCTTTTTTTTTTTACTTTTATGTGTGTCACGACTGCATTAATTATACGCACGATTTCGTGCTCATTCAGCAACCGCGGTACTTCAATGTGAAGTTCCATTTACTTCGAGGGGCAGTATAATTATAGTAAATAGATATGATTTTTGTAATTACATACTGTCAGTTTATCAAATAATCGTTGAATAAACTCATTTACTTGAGCGTAGAAATTTTCCTTAAATGTATCCTTTATTTGTTACTTAAAATGTTTCTTATTTATTATTAAAAACGAACAAAGTAGCTTTTACACCTTTTGTAAATGAAAATTAGACTTGCAAGGAGTTCATTGAATTTCAATTAATATTCCCAAATTTCATTTCCTTTAATAGATCGTATTGCAATGGAAGATTAACGTCCTGAACGATTTTTGGGTTTAAATTAAATCCAATTTTTATTTATGAAATTGTTAAGAGGAAAAGGAAAAATGCTTCATCGAAATAAGAAAAGAAATTATTCTCCTTTCTTCACTCTCACTTCTCATCGAAACCAACTTTCACACAACATTTTTCACAGCACCTCCTTGAACTCCTACTCTAAATGCAGCAGCAAGAACTATATATGTATGCATGCACCCTTAACCTTTCCAAGAACACTGGTTCACATACATGCGCTTCTAATTCTTTTAGTTCGTGACCCAATGTGGCCACGTATGTGAACATTTCTTGTGTATTATTTGCAAATCTTTTCATTTTCTTCTTCGTTCAATCACAAGAGACATTTCTTTATTTCTGATTGCTAATTGGAGTATAAACTTCATGTTACGAGAAATATATTCAAGTAAATTGAACACTGTTTCTTTTCTAGTGGATTGAAGTATTAAAAACTGATTTTTGCAATAAATCTGTTTTTGCGACATTCTTTGCTCATTTTTATGCAAATATGTTCATTTTTCTCTTTGTTTAATTACGCAGGATCATATGTCAGAAGAATAGTTTACCTATCTTTTGATAAAGTAAAAAACGAGAAATATCACAAGACAGATTTATTATGAAAATCAATTTTTAATACTTTAATATCAACAGTAAAAGCAAAAAATAAAGTTCAACGAATTATTTTTCGTAACACATAGTTTATACGCTAATTAGGCATCAGAAAGAAGAAGAAGTAAGCAAAAAAATAATGGTTCTGTTTATTTTAATTTTTGTCTTCCTCAAGTTAAATATTATTAGAACAAAATGAAGAATGTCCATTTCTATTATTACCGAAACAAGAAATGTCCATCTATTTAATTAATCTTTTGCGTATGAATATCTTTTTTATATGATCGATTTGTCAACTCCAATGCACTTTTGCAATGAAAAAATTTTGAAAATCCAAAGTTTCATTTTGGGAAGGAAAGATTATACACGTTCATGAATTTATATATTTTATTTATTTTATGGATTTGCTTTATTTCAATATATGTAAAATTTAAATGGACTTATGACGCATATTCTGAATGTTTTTCATCCTTTTATTCTAACTAATCAGAATTAATTCAAGTAGAAAAAGTAGGAACATTTCTCTTTTAGTTTCAGTAGAGATATTATATTTCAACTTTGTATTCTTTGTATTCTTTGTATAACTCAACAATTTTGTGAACAATTCTAAAATAATTCAAACTGGACATTCCCCGTTTTCTTCCTTATCTAAGAAAATTATTCCCTCTGAACTTCTTTTTAAAATTCGTTCCTGAAGAAAGTAGACATTCATTCCCCACTGCCCTTCTTTCCTTTTATTTCACGTTCGAGCGCAATACCACCCAACGACACACATTTGTACTTCACTGTTTCACGGCGAATTCAGCAAAAAGAGAAGGAGAATATATGTATATTTACTACCGAACTAAATTTTATATAGTTGATTCAAAGTTTTACAACAGCACTCTTGGAAATACAGTATTTTGTAAATGATATTTCTATGACTGAGGTCTTCTAGATAATCAAGAATCTTCTTTGAAAACTTCTTTGCGGTTTTCTATCTTTTGGATTGAATGACAAATTTCGGGACGCATTGAAATAAATATGTAAATGACAATAATACTGATTAAAAATCGAAGCATTTATTATTTACGCATACGAAAATTCGAAATAATGCAATATCTACAAGCCTTGATGTCATTCGTATGTCTTCTGTTCATCTTGAATTTGTAAATACTTTTATGTATATTGTATTGGCCAGAAAGTTTGTGCGGTTTTTAGTAAGTTAATATAAAGCAATTTTTAGTGTAAAGAAATGTCTTTACTCAATGATGTATTAGTCAATGATGTGTTGTGTAACGAAGATTATTTTCCATTAGACATTTTATTTGTTCATTGTCAATCTCTTGTGATCGACAAGAGCGTGGTGAATCGTGAAGCGAAAAATCCCCGGAACGAAATCTTATAAACCACTTTTGGCACACGCGTTCTTTGATAACATTCTTCCTGATACACCTCGCAGATCTTAAATATTTGCGACACGGTTTTGTCTTTTTTAAAATAAAACAGCATAATGCTCCTTTTGGTTTTCCATCTTTCAACTTCCGCCAAACTTACCAATTGAAGTGGATTAACAAACTCTTTAAATATAATTTAAAGCTAAGTGTTACCTATCAAATGACTATCTGCTTTAAACAAACAAATTGAAGTTAGTTGCATTTCGAAGCGCCTGAATTAAAGAATCGCCAGAAACCGCACGAACTTTCTGGCCTAAATAAAAAAAAAAAAAACGTAAACAATAATAACTAAAAAAGTAAAAAAATAATTAAGAATATATTATGTTATATGTTTCCTATAACACGTAGGTGTTTATTTAATTTTATCCTTGACTGTGTATCTACTTCTACCGAAAGGGTTAAAGCGACTCGTTTTTGAAAAAAAAAAAAAAAAAGAAGAACCGCAGACTTGTACATATTTGTTTGTTTCATTTAACAAGGCTTAAAAATAAATGTAACCTTTTCTAAAATAATCATGTATAAAATTTTCTTTACCGAGGGAATGAGTACTTTCATATTATGTCACTAAATCTACCGACGACTTGCATACATAGGGTTGACCAAGCTGAATTGGATCACTTTTTCTTTGATGTTAAAAAAATAATAATCAGACATTAAAAAGTTAATTATTTATTATAATTTTGTATATCCTATAACATATTAGCTTGTCTGGAAAGTTCTTTTCGTTTTTTTAATAGGTATTAGGTATAAAATATTTTGCATTCTGTGTACTATATTTGTGCATTTTTTTATGGTGAAGAAAATTCTTTAGGGAAAGAAACAAATAATAGTTCGAAGGGGCGATGTCTGAAGAGTATGGAGGATATGGTAGAACATCCCAATCAATCAAGCTGTAAAAGTTTCGTTCGGACAGATAAAAACCGCGTGGCCTCACGTTGTCGTGGTGCAAAGCAACGTCACATTTGTTCGCCAATTCTGAATGTTTTGTCACGATTGTTTCCTTCAGTTTTTCAAATTGAGTGCAATATATCTCTCCGTTAATCGTTCGCTTTTCCAAAAGTAACTCGTAGGAAATGACGCCCTTGCAGTCCCGCCTAATTGAAAGCAACACTTTCTTCTGGCGAAGTCCAGCTCTTGCTACCATTAAAGGATCCTTATTTCTACTCGTCCAAGATCGTTTGCGTGCAGTGTTATCGTAGAGGATCCAACTTTCATCCCCCGTATTCAAATCGCATATTGAAATTTGGTTTGAAAGATTGCTTTCCGTCAGTTGACGAGGGGCCCACACTTCGTAGCGATTAACATATCCGTACTTTGTTAAATTTTCATGAATGGTCGTACGTGAAATCTTGAAAGCGTCTGCTATCTCACGAACACTGGATCTTGGGTTTTCATCGACGTAAGCCTTGATAAGATCGGTATCGGTAGTGGATGGACGGTCGCTGCGTTCTTTATCTTTAAGATTAAAATTTCTAGCTCTCAATCTTCTAAACCGATTACGGACTGATCTCCATACACATCAGAAATCTCCTTTGCAGTATTTTTAGGCATGCTGCCTTTTTTGAAACAGTGAAATATAACATGACGCAAATGCATCTCTTAGTTTTCCATCTTTCACAACGTGAAAAACACACGATACACGTTTTACTGATGTCGAGAACTGTACTCTTGCACTGCTAGAGGATGACTAATGACCATACAATCGATGGTAAAGTGATCTGGTTGCTTGTTTATTTAAGCATAGCGAGATAAAGTCTCGAGAGATGAATGCGAAAAGAACTTTCCGAACAACCTAATATATTTCTTATAACAGGCAGGTGTGCACTTAATTCTATCCCTGACTGTATATTCGTCCATCTGAAAAGTTAGCGAATGTTGAACGTCAGCAATTATCAGAATTTACACACGATCTTGCAATCAAGAGGACAAGGCCCCTGTCCGTACATGTAAATAGAAATGGCGGACGAGCGCAAGATATTAGGCAGTCGATCGTGAATTCCCTCTGAGGCTCGTTAACCGTGCGAACCTTAATCACTGTAATTTACATCTGACACCGAGCACAACCACGCGTAATAGGTCTGCCCGTTCCGTTTCCGTGTTTTACGTTCCGTGCACCGTTCGAGGATATACGACGCGGCTCGTTAGCGACTGCCTTTGCTAATTATATTGAATCCTATTGTCTCAGTGTCCTTAACGAATGTTTTGGTGACTACGTTAATCTGTCTGCCACGAGATTAGAATGAGATAATAGATCTGTGGTCAGGATGAGAGAAAGAAGCCTTGGGAAAGAACGAAGATACTTGTAGATCGTGTGATCGGTGTCGCAAGCACTTAGTCCCAATTTCATCAAACCTTTGTGTTGCAAAATTATTAACATTTTTTCGGTAACGATCGCGTATGCGTGATTTTGACGTTTAGCGACTATTGGTGAACATCACGCGTAAATCGGGCCGAGCGATATTTATCTTACTATTCGTTTTTCCGAAGAACGAAAAAATCGGGTAAGAAAGCGTCACTATTTTTTTATTGCGTATTATTTAATGCATACCAGATTTATAAGAAGTCATCAAAGAATAAAATTTCCTTTAACAAGTTTCTATTAGCTGTTCGAGAATTGTTGAGTTCGACACCAGAAAGAACCCTAGTAACGCAAAACATTGGTTAATTATTTTTTTCCAATTTTGAAAAAATATTTTTTAAGTCACATTTTTTAACATGAAAAGAATATTGGCTCTGAATATTGTACACATGTACAAGAAATGTAAAATAAATATTTAGAAAATATAAACTAAATATTCATGGAATATAAAATAGATATTTAAAATATGTAAGGTAGATATTTAAAAAATGTGAAAATAATATTTAAAATATATGGATTGAATACTTAAATAATAATGAATAAATACTTCAAATCTAAAAAGAAGTTAAGAAAAAATTAAAACGTTCGAAATTGCACGAGTTGTCTGTGAAACCACACTACCCTTATGTCTTATTGTACTACTATACTTTCTTAAACAATTTTTCGATCTCAGAAATTTTTATCGGAATTCGAACTCGGGACTTATCGATTAACTGGATAATGTACTTTTTCAGTGAGCCATATATAATAAATTTGTTGCTATGAGTACTACTTTTCAAGCTTATACAGGATTTATGATATAATTAATCAGAAGAGATAAAATTTTATTAGAAAAATGATATTTTAATTAAAAATTCTTTTTTCTAACGAAGCATAGTGCATTATCAATAAAAAAAGAGAATACAAATATATTTTTTTAAATACTTTTGTTATACATAAATTTAGAAACATGCAGCATATTTAATAACTGATAAATTAATGACTAATAATAAAAGAATAACTAATTAATTACATACATGCTAAACAACCCAAACGGTCGATTGTCAATTATTATTTCATCGCGCAGTGATTCACAATCCATACTTTTATTTATCAATATTAAAATCGATATACATATGAAAAAGAGAGTACAAACAAATATTTCATATCTAATATAAATTAAATATTTTTTGCACATTCGAAAAAGAAAATATTTTTTTTCTAATATTAAATGAATATTTATTTTCTATTAGGAAATAAATATTTTCCCGTGACATAAAACTAATATTTTATAAATATTGGAAAAAAACATTTCTTTCTGAATCTAGAATAAATATTGTATGTATATTTAAATATGAAAAAGAGATTCAATCTTTTTTCAGTATTAAATAAATATGTATTCAATATTTTGTGCTACTAGAGAAAAGAGTTACAGCCGAATAAGTTGGATATTCTTATAATATTAACATCACTGACTAACTTCAATTTTCAAATAGGTATTTCCGCATCACACACGGAAAGGGTGATTAAATATGATCCACTATATATGGAAGGTAGAACTATGAAAGACTGGACTATATGAAGACATGAAAAAACACAAAATTAAGAGGTTACAAGCGTAAAGGGCCAAGAAAACCCTAAGAAGAGCCTGCAAGTTCTGTACTCCAGGGAAGAAATGCAGCTCTAGCATTCGTATACTCTTCTTGTAAAGTCAGCTTCACGTGGGAAACTATTTTGAAAAATATCGCAGGTTACAAAAATATCAATGCTTTCATTAGTAAAAATTAATAAAAATATATATTACTTATGAAAAGGTATGATTATTACAACTATAATTATCTATATATCGATAGTTTTAGTGGTTGCATTTTATAACAACTACTGCTACCTGTAAAATATGTCTGCCATCACGTATATTCCTAGCAAATATAGCCCGCCGAAAAAGTGTTAAAATTTCTCGGCAAATTCAATAGTCTATAATCGATTTAAGCGAAATATAAAACACTATGTACGAGTGTTGTTCCGCTTCTAAAATAGGAGAGTCCTGTAGCCGAATTTATGGCAATACATGTGGTCACATTGCAGAAAACTATTGGCAGTGAGGGTGAGTGCAAAAGTTTTGATGGATTTTTCTATAAATGAATAAACATTAAATTATTTCACGTGGTTGTCAATAACTTTTGTCCATTGTTCTGGTAACATTTCCAATCCTCTATTATAAAATGCATTTGTGTTTTCTTCAGAACATGGGGAATCGTGATTTTTCACCGCTAGAACATCCAGAGCGAGGTTTATCATTCAGGTGAAACTCGCCTAGTTTAAACTTAGCAAACTCTTTCGCAACGTAAGATCCCAATAAGTTATTTGGTAACGAAGGGAAATATATAATTAATTGAAATAGTCTTTTTTTTTATTTATCTATGTCGATTTATACAAATTTTTACAGCGGAGCGAAAAGGAGTCGACAAAATAGTAGTCTCACTGAGGTAATTTAAGAGTTGTAGAGCGTGCATCTGTCTTCCCATACGTAGATTATAATTTCTTCTTATATGTTTGTTTTTATAGTATAGTATAATTCAACAAAACATGGAGAAATGTTCTTGACCGGCGAATATATGTATATGATCTTTACAATAAAACAGTCTGTGGTGACCTCAATACTGAACCATTGACCATCTTTCCAAGGTTTATATCATAAATTAACCGACGACTGTAAACCGTTACCCCTTATACTAGAAGGTTATATACCACCCAGTCAACCGTAATTCCACGCCTCCACACCGAACAGACCAACCATTTGCAAATCCTATAAATGCCATTTCCATCACAATTCACACTATATCCTAATACCTATGTATGTACGTGAATATACATATTCACATATGTACATACAGATAAACAAAAATTTGTTTAACTCTTTGAGGCACACAATTTTAAGGAAAAGCTGCACAGAATCTTTTTTAACATAGAAAAGTGGAAAAAACGTTCATTTCAATTATTTAACATAAAATATTACTCAAAATGAGAAAAAAAATAGCATTTTGATAAATTCTTTATTACAGAATGGGACATAAATAATTTCACCATGCAACTAATGTTCTAAATGAAAACCATTGAAACGCATTTTTTTTCAACTTACTAATGCGTTTTGACTTGTATAAATTTTTGTTTTCACTTATTTACACATTTACCGTTAATTTATAGCATTGCCAACTAGATGAAGAACTTTAAATAAAATATTAAACTGTATAACTATAAGTAACTCTTTGGGGTTAGGTGGGTTAAAATATATCTCACCATGCATAAAAAGCTAAGCAAAATGTGGGATAATTTTTCACCTACCTAATCCCGAAGAGTTAAATATACCTACAATATTAGAAAATGGTTTTTCAATTATGAAGGATGTCCATACTTCATTACACCTATGAAATCATATTAGAATTTGAAGAATCCTTTCCTGTTAATATTCCGAATAAGATGGAATCTTAATTTAAACAGTGTAAAATAAAGCAAAGAATTACTATTAATTTGTTTTCCAACTATAAAAAATGTCTTTACTTCAATGTGCCCGTGAAATCATGTTAGAATTTGAAGAATCCTTTTTTGTTAATATTTCGAATAAGATGAAATCTCAATTTGTACAGTATAAAATAAAGCAAAGAATTACTATTATACATAATATCCTTTTAAATATCTTGTAATTTCAAGATCCTTATCCTATAACCATTTTAAACAGTACACAAATTTCTTTCCTCTGCTGATTCTATTTTTAATCAAAGTTCACATCACTCATCTCATCAGCCACTAGGAAAAAATGACTTAATTAAGAAATTCACTATGTTAGAACTCGTTGTATCTGCGAACGATCTTTCCTTCAAGAAGATTAATGAAGTGAACCGACTGGTAAACCGACATCACGAGGACGAAGTATCGGTAAGTGGTGCATTTCTTTCGAATTAAAGTGAATTATCGCATGTTTGCTACTTGTTACTAAAGTGTCCGACGGTGTAACGACGCTGATTCTAGACGCGACACAGTGGAACTTCTTCAGCCAAGGCTTCTCAAACATTTACAAGATTCCGCGATAATGGTGTGGCTGTAAAAGGTACGAAGGGTTTCTCGTTCGACCAAACTCCTGGGAAAAACTGTAAAGCTACTTTTACGAGCACTAGGAACTGCGAAAAACGACGGATTGTAGTTGTTTCGAGGAACGATTTGAGCACCACATAGAAAATGGTCACGATTCCATTCAGCGTGTATTCCATCAAGGTCTCTCTCTCTCTCTCTCTCTCTCTCTCCCCTTGCTGTATTATTTAATACAATTATGATAACTAGTACGTTAACGTTGAACTTTATTGTTGTAGTCATGTAATATGCATGGTATATAAGTGTGTTTCCGTTCGTCCGCTCGAAACTTCTTCGATGACGAGGTACAGTGACTCTCATTAACCCCTTGCACTCGAAGCTTCTGTGCTGATTGAATTTTTCGTAGTTTCTTTTTAGCATAATTACTTCGGTTTCACATATGGTTTCCGTTCATTGAAATTCGAAAAATTCAATGATTCCGTTACAATTTGTAGCTTCTTGAGATTCTATAGTTTTTCTTTCTCGTTCTTTCTGAACTTTATTCTTCCTGATCTTTTCTCAGAATCTGTAACATCTATCTGAACTCTGTCTTTCCTGTGTGCTGTCAGAATCAATTTCACTTTTTGCTGCTATTCTAATGGTCCGGTTTCTTAAATCAGTTGTATAATTGAAATCTCTCATTTATGAAATTATTGATTTGATCTTTAAACAATCTAAATTTGAATTTATCTTCATTATTACTAATTCCATCATTTGATTCGATTTTTATAAGCATTAAAGATAGACTAATATATAAAATAATAATTTTAATTTAACACAATGCTGTCCCACGAAGTGTGTATACGCGAAACATTTAAAATGTGAAGAGAAAAGATATTTATTTAAAAAAAAAGCAGTTGTCGCTTCCTAATTGTTATTCGAGATGCTGTATTGAAGTGGCAACTGAAAGTCACCTTCCGAGTGCAAAGAGTTGATACTTGAACACCCTTTAAAATAGAATAATTTGTTTAAAATTTAACCAAATAACTTCAGATTTTTTTGAGAAGTTATGTAATGTGTAAAAGAATTGAAAAAATTCCAGTAGGTCGAAATTGCGAACAAAATAATAAATATTGCTTTTGCAATTTTTTTATCTGTACCTGTAATGAAAATTAAAAAATATATTTTTTGCAGATTTATGTTAGGTATATACATGGTGGAAATTTTATCGAAATTAGTCGACGTAAAAACAAGCAAGAGGCGTTGTAAGACGTAAAAACCTTTAGATTTATCGCAATATCAATTGCAGTATTTTCGCCATTTTTAACAGTTTACAGCTCATAGCAACGTTAACTGGTTACCATGAAATCTTCAGTGTATATATAATTGATATAAATCTACAAATCATATTTTTTAAATTTTCATTACAGGCAAAGATAAAAAAAATTGCAAAAGGCGATTGTTATTGTTAGAGAAATAAGGAATTAATATTCTTTATGTCAGATGACACCACTTGAATTTGGCTCGACGACGTTAGTCCACTGTTTTTGTTTACTGTTTTCAAAATGTATCGTGTTGTGTGTCTATCGTTATATAAAATAAACTAATATATCACAAAAAAGTGTTCCACGTTGATCCACTACCTCCAACAGTTATCACTTTCTTCGCAATTTTGACCAATTGAAATTTTTTCAAAAATTCTTTTACATATCAACTAGTAAACTCATCCTAACTTCTCAAAAAAAAGAAAAAAAGAAAAAAAGAACATGTCGTTTGATCCAATTTAAAAAAAGTTATTCCGCTTTAAACGGTATCCGAATATTAACAAGAATCACTGTGTGTATATATGCAGAATGGACCGGAAATTGTAGTATAACTGGACAGAGAGCGATTCTATATTAAAAGATAGGAAAATATTGTGATATAACGTTTTCTCATCCGGAACTTCGTTTCTGAGAAAATCGATTTCAAAGTTTGTTCAACTTGTAAACAATTTGGTACAATTTGCTTCTCGTGTATTCCACGAGAATACATTGTTATGATTGTTTTTGTCCGGGACAGTATTTACAAGCATTGATGATAAAATCGTGGATAAAACAATACAGAGTGTTTCTACTGATTATTCACTTTTATTCTTTTTTACTACCTACTATTACAATACAACAATAAAATACATTATTTTAAGTATTGTTGAATTATGTCCTCCTCGTTGCTACATACATAAGTAGATTTTCTCGAAAACGAAGACACGGATGAGAAAATGTTATACTAAAATATTTTCTTCTTTTTTAACGTAAAATCCCGGTTGTACTACGATTTCCAGCCTATTCTGCATATCGGATCAGTGCAAAAGTTCCTGCCCGATTTCACATTAAAATACAACAAATAAATTTGACATGAAAAATTATTTTATTAGTCAATTAGATAATCTCCATGGTTTTGTACGTCAAAGTCATCGATGATAAAGTCCGTTGCATTCTGATTGATCTATCAACGTTAAGTTTCTCTACAACTTCTTTAATTCAAATTCGGCAACTATTTTGTAATAAATTAATCACAACATCACTGTCTATCAAAGAAACTCAGCCAGAACGTGGCTTGTCGTTTAATTGAAAGTTTCCATGTCGAAATTTTACAAGCCCTTGGTTTTATTGTACCAAGAGTTGATGCACGGTCTCGGTAAAATTTCTGAATATCTTTTACACCAATTCCCTTCGTTACATCTTTCCGAAATTCATAAAGTATGACATGATACGAATGGCTCTTCTCTTTGCTCATTTTCAAAACCTTTTCCTTGTAACGTAGGAACTATTAAAGACAAAAGTCTGCTGATGAGATGACAATTAAATATCGCTATTTTTATCCGCTATGAAATTTGTATACAGCAAATGTTACTTGCAAACAAATAATTCAGTGTCATTTATTGGAAACGGTCATAAACTTTTGCACTAACCTAGTATGCACATGTTGAATGTATACCCGTAGAATTTACAAATAAACAAATAAGTAAATACATGTGTATATCAGAACCGCAGAATGATAAATATCCCAGGTAGTTGAAGCGTTAATGATTCAATTTTTCCAGCGGAACATACCATCCTTGTCGTTCGAGGAAGAACAACAAATAAGTTAAAGAGGACCAAAGTGGAGCACTTGCTTCTAGCACGTCATCGTCGTCTCCATTAAGGATGGTTCCGGCCTGCGAACGCTTCTTCGACAAGATCTCGGCCTCGTAATTATACTCAACCTTGTTTCCCGGTAACAGTTTCGAAAATAAATGTTCGAACGGGTTCGTCGGTTCGTTTGCGCCGATGTTCCACTCCGATTCCGCGAACGTGCTACAACATGGATGGTTCGGCGTATTAAATGGCAGTAAACGATCGGTCCGGGACGTAGAGAGGTTGCCATATTAATCTTTTGGTCTAATCATTTTTTTTAGAAACGCTACGTAATATCTGTGTAACAGTATTCGTGGCTGATAGGTGCCGTTGTACAAAGAAGAAAAAAAAAAAGAGAAGGAAAGAACGCGGACGAATATGTTTCACGGACGATGGATTTAGGAGAATGGATAGACAGGTTAAGCATATGGACGTGATGCACACAGCAGGAACGAGAACGTTGGTGTGCGTTAAGGAATGTTGTGATTATGATGAAACTGTACTGTTAATGATGTGAAGATATTTATGCGTGCGTTACGACGTAAGTGTGATGTAATATATTATATGTAGAAATAAATTCTTTCCAACTTGGACCATTCCAGACTACAACCATTCAAACCGAAATATTCGCCATGGCATTTGCAAGCTGACAGAAAAATAGTAAATTAATAATAATGGAAATTATTTCAATGATTCATCTGTTTTCAATCTTTTTAAATACATTTTTGATTGCATTTAAAAATCGGAAAAAATTTGTTTCTATACCTAATATTATTGCAGTATAAAAAAGGTATTTGTATTCATAAGCATTAGGACACTTATTGAATATGAAGAAAACCTAAACAGTCATTACAAAATTATTAAATTTCGAGAAAAATGTTTCAGCCAGGAATTGCATAATTATAGTATATATCTTTCAACTGATATATGATAATAATATTGGTGAAGAAATGTGCGATACAATATATCGTTGCAGTGAAATAAATAAATAAATAAATATATGCATATATATATATATATATATATATATATATATATATATATATTGTATGTATATATGTGATCTACAGCAAAAGATATATAATTCCTTTCATAAATATATATTTGATCACTATTAATAACTGTGAAGAGAAACCTAAATGGGAATTACAAAAATACTAAAATTTAAAAAAATGATTTAGTCTATAATTAAATAATTATAAAAAATACATATATTTTAAGTGATATATAATAAATATTTTTGTCGAAATATGTAATTTATATAATAGAACACTTTCTGTACGAACATATTGGGTGTCCTAATATTTATGGTCGTCAGTGCACGTGCTGTATATATTTTATTATAAATATACAATACGTAAGTACATACATACGTTTATTGTTCTATTTGTATTCCCTAACATATTCTTACATTGTGTTACTGTTCAAAACTTTCTATATTCTAATACGAAATTGCTTTATCTTTCATTCTAATACGAAATCGTCCTTTTGAAAACAATTTCCTGATTTGAGAAAATCATAAAATGACATTATTCCTTCGTATCAAATTAATTATTACATCCTCAAGATATAGTTATACTCTGATTAATTCGGTGTAGGGTAGCATTATCGCAAATATATGGTACTATATCACTTCACACAAGTCACATTAATTACACAAAAGTATATAGAGGTAATATATAATAAAAGATTGAAGTATTACATTCTAATGTACAACTTTCTTCATTAAATTTATTGTAACACTGTTTGGAAAATTTTCGAAACTAAATCATTGAACAGAATGTAATTCATCAGTCAATTGAAATCTCCATGGCGCATTACTATGGCGCAGCACCATGAGCTGCATCACTAAACAAAACTTTGCTTAAAAACAATGAAACATAGAACGTCCAGTTTCGTAATAAATTTGAATAATGTAAATACGTTGCTGCAATGTACATTCTTGGTTAAAATTGTACCACGTACAACTAAAACAAAACGACTTATGTCATAGAATGCTGACAACTAGGCGTCGCATTTAGATGACCCTATATTTGAGTATTGTGAAATGCACACATTATGAAACACAAGAATTCCTTCAATTACTTCATCAATGGTTTGTATCAATAATGCATGTGGCCGTAATTTCTTTGTGCGGAATATAATTCGCGACGACTAGCCGAAAAATAGTTGAAACAAATTACCGATTAATTGGACATTGCAGATAATTGGAACTCTACTGAAATACTTAGACTGTGGACTTTTATGCATTAATAGGAAATGTGTAAAATATACAAAATATCCAAATTATAGTGGTTTTTATGGTACCTGATAGATGAAATAATTTTCTACTCAAGTTCTACTTTTTTCACTATACTTTCAAAAATATTAATTTACATAACAATCCGTAGTCTAGTAATATCAAATGTGTATTTTTCTCCATTAACTTTTAGACGAATATCAACAGATTCATCCCATATGAGAACGACAATCACAAATATATTAATATGAGAGTCGTTTAAAAAGTTCGCGACCTCATTCACCAGATGACCAAAATGTTTGAATTTTATTCATATTTATACATTTCTACATAACCTTTACGTTTGATATTGATCTATCGTATAATTTATCGGAAAAATTAATTTAAAGAGCACCGTCTCGCTGCTTGCCTTTAAACGGATGAAAATGGCAGCAATGGCAAAACTCGCAGATTTGAAGTTCGATTTGCTTCCTACTCTCTAGATTTACCTCTCTCAGACTTCCATCCATTCCCACAACAATAAAAACTTTTTGGTGGTCGACGATTTTCATCGGATGATGTGATAACTGTAGCAAACAGTTATTTTGAAGATCTTCAAGATATGGATTTCATTCGAGCATCACTAGTTGAAGTTGAGGGAAATTATGTTAAAAAATAAAAGTAATTTAAAGCTCAAAGTAGTACATTTTCACATTGAAGCCGCGAACTTTCCAAATAACCCTCGCAATAACGTCGAAAAGTTTCAGAATGGTTAACACGAATATCTCATCTAACCAATTGTCACTCTTACGAACGAAACTTCTATCTTATTCTCGCTTTGTTCAAACCACTATCCGTATCTTACGGAGCCAGTTCTTGCCCACTACTCGGCTTACTTCCCCTTCGAGTAATCCCATCGGAGGTCAGGGCAAGGTGGCAAGCAGGACACCATAAATCTAAGAGAGGGGAGGAGGAGAGTCTGTAACGCGTTTCTCGTCGGAAGCGCGAAGATGAAAACGATACGAACCGTTCAGCGGTTCCAAGGGAAAAGGTATCGGAATTAATGGTCGATCGACCTCGTTTTCTCAATATACATATGCACACACGCAGATAGTTGGAAAGAATCGAAACAGTCTATATATATAGTCTGTTTGTATGTATGTATGGTATGTATGTATGTGTATATATATATATATATATATATATATATATATATATATATATATATATATATATATATATATATATACACGAGGCAGTGGGCAGCGGTTTGTTTCCACGCGAGATCAGGCGGTTCTTCGTGCTGAAGAAACGCGCCTCCGGATCTTCCTGGCCACGATCTGCCCTCTAGGCTATCACGAGCTACGTTTTTCAGACCTTTGTCGTTGCCACGTATACCATGAGGATCATGTTTGCCTTAATGGGCTTAAACGCTTTGACGAAGCTGCCGGCGATCTGCTTCCAATTGCTGACGTTACGCAAGGGTTAAACCATCTTGCAAGGCGTGCATACACAGAGTGATTCTTAAATAACAGATATCGACACTTCGTAAAACGAAAACAGGTTCAGAGAAAAAAGAGAAAGTGTTACGTGAACGTGGGATGTTCAGGTTTCGTTTCTCTTTGTTGCTTCTTCTCTTTTCCTTCATTTATTTTTTTTCTTGTGTCGTAACAAACTGGAGAAACTACTTCGAAAGATTTTGATTCCATTTTTGGTTGTTGTCAAGATGTGCTTATTGTTACTCTTGGAGATTTATAACTGGATTATGAATGATTGATTGTTGCAGTGGAGGAAATTACTGATTATTTTATCAACTTAATTGAAAGCGTAGCTTTAATTTTTGTGTATGCAATAATTAGCAAAAAGGAGCTCTTCACTGATTGAACAAGCTCTTTGCTAGTTGAACAATACGCGTTGTGCGAGTCTGCTCCGTGTGCCGTGTACGATACAGTTTGGAAAAGAGTCGCTTAACCCTCTATTACTAAACTTATTGAATTGTGTTATTATTTCTTAATTTGGTAATATATTTATATATTTCAAGTCATTATTACTAAATACTACGCAAAAGTATTGTCAAATAAATCTGTAACAATGTTATAGTACATTTGTTATATTTGTTTCTAAAAAGTACATTTAATGAATTTAAGCAGATTTATCACTTTTAATATTGCCAGCAATTTTACATCAATATTTTCACCATGCTTTTGCAATATTTAATTTTTTTTTTAATTTTAAACAACGAATGATTATAAGCATCATATCAAGAAGCAATATTTTTTATATTTATACATATTTAAATAGCAGACCCTTGCGGAATTCAATAGACTATATTCCATAGACTTTTGGAAATTACATGCAACGTTCAGATATGCCTCTCGCCCAAAAGCCATCGATCGCGAATGAGTTAAGTGTAACTTATAACATAGTGTTTCAGTCCATCATTCGGGATAAATTAGAAATAATTACCCAAAATTAATTTTTCGGGTGATACGTGTTGAGATCACATATCGATAGTTTGATCCTTTGACAGATAAAGACGTGTATATACGCTCTCTCATATGAATCAATATATACGAAAGGCGTATATATACGCTTTCGCAGATCCAACAATATATACGACCAATAACTGTATCCAAATGAACATGAAATAAGAATTTCGATATTATCGTGTGTGTACAATGTATTTTTCCGTTTCAATTTTGCCACCGTTTTAATAGGGTAAAATAGCTGAATATGAGACCTACTTCTTTAAGCAAGCATAGTTCTCGATTAAATATACTTTTTTTTAAATACGATACATGTTTTAAATGTAAGATGACACTTTTGCAACATATTAGAAATTATAACAAAACAGACAGAGTCCATTATAATAAAATAAAAATGAACAATGTGCAAAACCATGACTTAAAAAACTGGTCGCCTAATATGAGACCCAGGTTTCATCTTGTCAAAACTTATTTTTTCTGTTTTTTTTCACACATTGGACATATAAAATTAATTTCGTGTGTACCGCAGTCTTCATGGGCCCACCGATAACATTTTATACACTGAACCCATTGTCCACCATGTACATCTGAAGAATAAAGTCCTATGCAAAACAAGCATTCTGCATCACAATTTTCATATGCTTGCTTAAGACACTACGTTGTTTTCTACGCTACATGTGGATAATGCAACTGAACTACGGTTAGTTCTGCAACAAAGGACTGTCACTGCTACATTCCAGAGTTCTCCGTAACGGAGATATACTGGGGTCTTACATTAGGCTACTTTACGCTAATATAAGAGCCAGCGATGTTCTAGTAACATACGTGTAAATATAGTATCGTATAATTTGGTGGTTATGAGTTGGAGCACGCCGCAGTCAAAGAGTTAAATTGGGATTTATGACCATGATTAGAGAAAACGCAATCCGCGCGGACGAAACGGTGCCGAAAGGTGAATTTGAATGTAAGCTACATGTTATTATAAGAACGAAAAATTATCGATGTCTCTCTTCCACGAAAATACCACATGAACGAGTTATTAGCGAGAAGCTATTAGCGCGAAATAACTCGATGTCTTGTTTCCAGTTTACAAGCGTCCCACGTTGCGCTGCTATTCCCAGCCGGCTGTCAGAATTATTAGGTTTCGATCAGATTACTTCGACCACTTCCTAGATCGACACCGGTCTTCTAAAGGATACTTCCTTGTTTCTCCAGCCGTGAGGAGAATAGCCTTGTCCTTCTAATTAATCGGTACACTAACGTTTCGCGCTCGAAAGGTATCGGCTAACGACAACAGCGAAGAACTGTAACGAGCCATTGAAGCGTCGAGAGGAACGTCCATGAACTCTCAGGCCTTGTAAAACAAACACCGGTAACGACGGACGCCAAGCAATTCGCTGATGATCCAAGAGAGATCGTGAGAAGCGCGAAACATAGCCGGTAGACGAGCGTGACTTTTAAATAAGATAGTTACGAGGCTTGAAAATAGAAAAGAAGAAGTGCTGATACATGGGTGTTCACAATAATGATCGATCTTATCTATAATATGTAGTTGTTTATACGTTATGATTGGATATTGAATATTGACATATCGATTATACAGAAAAGTTTCTGCCCTTTTCTTTGTTATGTGAAAAATTAAAGAAACATATACGGTCATCCAAATTTGATGCCTACATATCAACACAGTATAATGTTTACTTGTTACATCTCCTTGAATGACATAAGCCGTTTTGTTTTAGTAGAAGGTAGTGCAATTTTAACCATGGACAGGTACATATACAGTCCGCGACACTTGATTAAACGCAGTGATATTTTCACTGTATTTTGTTAAGTTCAAATTAATCAATTCTATTTTTTCAACATAATAGGTCTTATTTAATGAAAGTGTACACATGCACTTTGAGAAGTTATTTATTCATTGCAAAAATATTCGAAATTAAAAAAAAAAAGGATGAGGATTCTTACGACATTTGAATAAACGCGATTCCTTTCTTCATTATATCTATACTGTTTTTCGAGTTTCTTCTATTTCAACTTGTTTAATACGAGATTATTTTGCATTCATGCAATAATGGGTCGTGCAATATAGTTAAACAGTAATAAGAAAAGTTCAGGTGTTAAAAGAAGAAACGTATTCCAACAGAGAGATTGCGAGGAGATTAAACAGAAGTGAATTTGTTATACGTTCATACCTGAAAAATAGTGAAAATTACAGCAAATTATAGAAAGGTAGAATGCCTTTCTATAATATTGGCCTTGTCGCCAAGAGATAAAAGGTTGGTTTTGCGTATTGCATCACATTCTACATGTACCGCAAAGCAAATTGCCAAAAAGGTTAATGTTTCAGCTAGTGTACGAACTGTACAGAGACGTTTAAAAAAATGTACCTACTATTGAAAGAAAATGTTTGGAGAAAAAACCATGTTTGAAGGATCGCCATAAAGTGAATAAGCTCCCGTTTGCCAGAAAACATATGAACTGGGTGACACATTGGGAAAAAGTAATCTTTTCTGACGGAAAAAAGTTTAACTCCGATGATCTAGATGGGTACACGTATTATTATCACGATCGAAGAAAAGAAGAAAGAATTTTTTCACGCAGACAACATGGAGGAGGCTCCGTCATGATTTAGAGAGCCATAAGCCCTAAAGGCGTCGTGGATGTGAAAGTTACGAAAGGGCGACAAGATTCAAAAAAATATTTTGAAATATTGAAAACAGCAAAAATTAAGATTTCTGACTTTATAAAAGACAATGAATGGATTTTTCAGCAGGATAACGCTGTAATACATACCACAAAATTAATTAAAAATTGGTTTGAGGAGCAGGAAATAACCTGTTTACAATGGCGAGCACTGTCACCTGACATAAATATAATAGAAAACGTTTGGACATACTTATCAAGGAAGGTTTACATATATAATAGACAATTTTCTTCTCAAGAAGAGCCCATAAACACTATCCAAAAGGAATGGAACGGCATATCACTTGACTATATAAAAATATTGTATAAATCATTACCTAATTGTATATTCCAAGTTATAAATAACAATGGTGGATATATAAAATATTAATAAAGTATAGCTGTTGCGGTAACATCGCAATTTTACGTTTTAATTACAGCGCGTTTATTCAAATGTCGCAAAAGTATTCTTACTTTTGACTAAAAATGCAAATATTTTTATAATGGATAAATAAGTTCTCAAAATACATGTGTAAACTTTCATTAAATAAAACCTATCATATTAGAAAAATAAAATTTATTAATTTGAACTTAACTAAACAAAAATACGTTAAAAATATCACTGCGTTTAATCAAGTGCCTCGGACTGTATATTGCAGCAACTCATTTACATTATTCACACTTATTATGAAAATGAGTGTTCTTTGAGAAATACCCATTGCAAAATTCATGATCTTTCTGGTGCAAGCCATCGGATAAATTAGTCTTCAGTTCAAAGACTAGCGTAAAAATTCGAAGAAACTGGTTGTGTTATTGATAAACCAAAAAGTGGAAGACCAAAACCTGTACCCACAAATGAAAACATCGATGCTGTAAGTTTAGGTATTGAAAATGAACCAATAACATCAACTTCATGTTGTTCGCAAGAATTGGATATATTTTATGGTTTTGTATGGAGAATTCTGCATAAAGATTTACATTTACATGCATACAAAATTCAATTAACCCAGAAATTAAAAAAAAGGGAGCATTTATAACGACGTAATTTTGCTTGTCATGTTATTGAACAATGAATAACACATCCATTGTTTTCAGGCAAAATTTTGTTTAATGATAAATTTCATTTTACAATGGATGCATTCCTTAATAAGCAAAATTGTCGTATCTGGTGCGACGAAAACCCTCATGTAATTCATAAGAAATCTCTACACCCATAAAAAGTTACTCTCTGGTGTACATTTTGGGCAAATGGAATCATTGAACCAGTTTTCTTCGAAGATGATGCTGGAAATACTAATAGTGTGAATGCTGAGCGATACCAATCAATGTTGAGTGACTTTTTGTGATCGAAATTGAATCATATTGATGTGTCTGATGTCTATTTCCAGCAAGCCACTACGTGTCACAACTCGAAGAAATATTCAGTTTTTGCGATTACAATTTCATCAACTTGTAATTTCACGAAATGTAGAATTAAATTGGCCATCAAGATTACATGATTTAACACCATTAGATTTTTCTTTGTGTAGTTTTTTGAAAGGTAGAGTCTATGCTAACAAGCTAGAAATAATTAATGATCTAAAGAACAACAATCGAGTTGCAATACGTGAAATAACTCAGCAACATGTCGAGAAGTCAATAAAAACTTCGATAATCGAATTGATGTTTGCAAACGCAATCGTGGTGTACATTTGAATAATATTACCACGTATAATTATAATAAATCGTAATTTCAATCAAATGAAACAACTTAAAAAAATTCAAAATAGTTTGTGTTTTATTGAAAAGAATTATATAGGCGCCTAAGTTGGATCACCCTATGCATTCATCTTAATCTAAATGTATGCGTCATAATGTAAAGAACCTTCGCATTTTATAGCTTTCTCTAACAGAGCCTCAGCTTCTGCATATTTTTAATATGTGTACGTGTGCGTATGTGTGTGAAATATAAATGTATTTATTCAAAGAAATGTAAATATTTAATTAAACGAAATTCTTTATTAAAAATTGACTGGTACAATTATAGATCATACTAATTGTGAATTATAAATTATAAATTAATAAATCTTTACATCTTCAATGTTTGAAAAGTGAATAATGTCAGTTCGCGTTTATTGTCTTCTGCGCTTGTGAAATGAAAAACACCGATTCGTGTCTCCCGTCTTCAATGCAAAAAAAAACAAAAAGATCTGACACATTTTCTTGGATAAGAATTTCTCCCTCACGCGGTATATTTAATTGACCCCTTCTAACTTTCATTTGTTCCGGTCACTGCAACAGATCATTTGACCGACATTCATTTCATTGAATATTATATTAACGATATATTATAATTTATTATATATATTAAAATAATCAATTCATTGAAAAAAAAATTATTGAATTTCTTGAGTTGAAACTACTATTGCAACGCTGATTCTCTGTATTATCGTTTCGCGTACAATTTTTGTATTTTGAACGTACATATGTATGTATTCATACGCCGTTCGGAAAAGAAGCTACGAAAAAGAGAAGTTATTATAGAATAAAAAGCGATCTTGTACGCAAGGATCCGTCATACGTCTTTCTTCATGTAAATATTGCTAAGCATGTTCCGTCCATCCGACGGAAAACCCAAATTCTTAGAATTTTTCTATTTCTCCTGATTGCCAAAGTCTTTCTTTTTAATTTACCAAGGACTTTGTTTACCCGCTTAACGATAAAAGATATTGAAAACGTTGTCACAAATGAGTTCATTAACGCTCAGTGACACAATAAAGCTGTTCACGACATAGACGGAAAAACACTCAATTAGAGCAGCCCCGTTCCGTGACTATTAACACCTTACCATAAACTTCTCCTTTTAATTTTCAACACAAAGGGACATCGCGTATCCTCGTTATAACATACCTTACATCAAATAAGGCCCTGTAACCGTTTTTGACGCTTGCCACCATTTCTCCTAATTACCAGAGTACGATCGCGCCTTCCTTTTCTCTTAACTTTTGGAAGATTGGTTTAGATGTAGATTAACCGATCATTGCATTTTGGAGCTTTTCTCCTACTAAGAATTATCCTCCAATTATTACCTCGCTTTGGCATTCTGAGATATATAAATTAACGCAACTTTTCCTAAGAAGATAGTATATTCAAAGTCTGACGTGGGAGTATATTCAGCGTATTAGAGTACCTCTTCGTGCAAGAGTAAATCCTTAAATCAAGCTCAAAACTTACGACTCTTTCGAGTCGTTTAAGTCTTTCGAGATTTCAACCGAGTTTAAACCGTATTTTTTAAACCGAGTTTTCAAACGACGTTCCGAAACCACGATTAACTAAACATTAAATAACGACTTTCATCTGGACCAGTCACATCGATTCAAGTATTAATCGTGATCATCTAACAAACCGATGGATGCACGATTATCTCAAGTTATAGACAGTATCGACATAATTGTAACTTGTTTCAGTGCAGCGGCTACAAAGCTAATAACCGGAAGTTCATTACAGTTCTCTTCGTGTTTCATATTTTTGTCGTAACCTTTTAACAAAGTTCTAAATGCAAGAGAATTCATAACTTTCAAAACGACGATGCCAAATACGACACAGGGCAATTATTCGAGGTTTTAAAAGACAAGGCTCGGAGAGAAATACAATATCGTTCGACGCCACGAAAACAGTCGACGACGTCCGAGTCATTGAAGAAAGATCAAGAAGCCGTCTTAGAAACAAAGAAAAGGCGTTCGTTTTCGACGATGTAACGTCGAAGCTGCAGACTGATAACGAGCAATACTTTAAGCGAATATTTTGCATGCCGATACTAATTCGTTTACACAAACGATCTATGTTTATATAATTTTTTTTCTTATTTACCTCAATAGAGTGTACTGGCAAAATTTAGTCACCAAAACCCGAAACACCCTATATTATCCAGTAGATTGCATAAAATGTTGATCTCTTTATATGCTTATATTTAGCATGTATGGAATAATTATACTACAAGAAAAGTACGCTTGGAAGCTGCTTGCTGCAACAATAAGCGCAAGCGACAAAAAACGCGACTAATTAATACTGTAGCATCGCGAGACCAGATAAAAAGAGAAGGGAAAAAAGGAACGGTGATTGAGCGTGCTAGATAAAAACAGCCATTTTCTAGTCAAGATGAATGAACTGAAATAATGTTCACAGATGAATCAAGAGATTTAATGAAGGTAGGAACAAGCTACAACCGCCAGATGTTCATCACTCGGCTTGATCCGTGGCTTCATGAGCAATGGGAAAAGTTTTTTGCCGGAACAGATAAAACAAATAGCGGAACAGTCTAGGCGCCATTCTTGAGGAAGAGGACTTTGTCAAGGAATAGCACGAGGCAGACGTTTCACAAGTTGCCGTTTATTTACCGAATAACTCCCGCGGTTTTAATAGTTTCCTTTGTACTCTTATTAAAGGAAAATTAACATCGTCCAAACGAGATATCGTTAATATCCATTGTTTCTATTAACGTCAGCGAGAATTTCACTCGCGATTGCAAACGGCAACGTCTTCTGTATTCTATGGACGTAACAAATACATGTACAGCGACTCTCGTTAATATTTGAACACTACTTTAAAACAGAATAATTTTTTATAAATTAGACCAAACGACGTAAGTCATGTTTTAGAAATTAGAAGAATTAGTTTACTATATGATGTGTACAAAAAAATTTGAAAAAATTGCAATTGGTTGGATTTGCAAAGAAAATAGCAAAGATCGCTTTTTACAATTTTTTTTATCTGAGTCTGTAATGAAAATTAAACAAATTTACGATCAAATCTTCATTTATTATTCGTTGCCTATTAACTAGAATGCATATATATTTTATTCGTTTATTTTTAGTAATAAATAACATATTGAAACTACATGTTATTTTTTCCAAATATGCAAATTTCAATAGCTCAGAATATGTAAACTTTGATCGATCTCATGAAATCGTTATATTCCTTCCACCGCCTGTAAGTAGCAACCGGAGGGTAAACACATTCGAAATAATGAAACGTGCCTTCACGTATGAGTTAAGATGATCAATTCCTTCCTTTTTCTTTGGATTTGTCTCTGGAAACGTCGTGTGTATAGAATTGTTCGAAATTTGTTTTATTTTATGTTTCGATTACATCGTATTTTTCAAATGCATACTATTGCTTTACTGAAAATCAGATAGAAATATGACAATTGATATAGTAACTACAATTGCAGTGTAAGTAATTCTTCAATGAAAAAAATACGAAGAATTATCGATACATTTAAGAAAAGGCTTCTACAATTGTATTCACGAAAAATTTCAAATAATATTATATTAAAAACTATTTGAAAAAAAGAATGTTATATTTATATCAAGCTGTTATTTAAAAAGATAATAAAAAAGAAATTTTACTCTGTAAAAATATACTTATCAAGTTTTAATATTTTTCCTATTGTATTTACAATTTTTTATATAAGTTTCTATTTAGTGTGTAGAATATAATACTTTGACTAAATTCTATATGCAACATGCAGGCTGTTTCAGCTGAATGAAATTACCTAAATATCTGCTTTATTTTATTATTGTACAAAAAAGCTTCTCAGACTGAAGTTAAACTATTTGAAGGAGCCGATGTAAGATACGAATTTCAGACGTAATGTAAACAATATGTATTAAACAACCATTTTTGTGAAATGTTCGAATATTATTTTAACCCCAGAAGTGGACGTTTCCTTATTTACAGCTGAATATTAAAAAAAATTATATAAAATAAGTAAATAAATTTAACATTTACATTAATCAAACGTTACAATCTAATACAACGTGTAACACGTTTTCAATTAATCCCATATTTGTCTAAAATACAGAAAAAATAGGTAAAAATATGACAATGTCCAAATATTTTTATGATAGACTGTATGCGCGAAGAAACAATTGAACGGAAGCTTGCCAGTTGATTGACCTGCTACAAGCGTTCTTTTACAATAATTGACCTGAGAACTACAGCTTTCTGACAGGTTTTCTGCAATACCTTCACATTATAACGTTGCTATATTAACGATAATTACGAACTTGGTATTCACCGTCCCACACGTCTACTAATTAATACAATACAGCGCAATTAATTTAATGTAATCCCTTCCAATTTTCGGACTGTATCCCGCTGTTTACCGTCTCCTGTAATTAAAATCATTAAGCGCGACGAATTCGCAAGTTTTACGATACGATACACGCTGGAGATAATAAGCGTCTCGTAGAGAAACTCGTTTTGTCTGTACGCTGGAGCTGCAGTTTTTTTTTATAATAATTGTGGTCGACTTAGTGGAAAAGTGGGTCACTCTTATTTGTCGACGATTTATTACTAAAGTTTCCACCGCGAATATTAACTATTACATAAAGAGTTATTTATAAGATATTAATATATCTTTGTTAGGTAAACATCACTGAAGAAGAAGTTGTTAATATTAATAAAATTAATGTATATAGAATGATTGAAAGTTGGTCTTGAAAATTATGAAACGTTTCCACATAAAAAAAAAGAAAAAATTAATACATCATCCTTTGTCTCTCTTCAAACCACGCAACTGTTGTATGTAATAATTTTTCATCGGACGCATGATTTCGAAGTTATTTGGGATGTGCAAATTAGGCAAATCATCCTGTATATTATATGTGTCATGAGCAAATATGGAAGAACTAATTATTTAAAAAAAATAAGACATCGTCTGTGTTTAACCTGTTTATTCATGGCAGTTTTCTTGAGGAAAAGACTCTATTCAGTTTTCTTTGTGTTTATGGACAATTAAAAGGTGAGTTAAGTGTGTTATTCGGAAAGAAACACGTTTAACATTTTTGTCGACTGCCGTGAAATTTCATTTTACAATAACGCATGATATTAAGGTGATTTTACACATCTTGCATTTGTTTTTAGTCATAGGTGTATTATAATTTTGTTTTGCAAATTCTAAAACAAAAAGAAGGTAAAAATGAAAATTGCATCAAAATTAAAAGTGTGATGTTGAATTCTATATATGTAATTCTATGTATGTAATTTCCATTTAATTGTTGAAGTTACCATTGACGTAAGTAGAATGGCACCTGTTTGATCAGACACACGAACACTCGATACATATCAATTTCCAAAGAAATCGAATGCTCGGAAGGAGTAACTTCTGCTACAGGTTTTACGAAACAAAATTCCCTTGCGTTGAATTAATATTCCTTTTTTTTTCGTTTTTTATACATTTATAGGTTCATAATTCACATTCATTTGCAAGAAATTGAAACAAAGGATCGTAAGAAGCTTTTCAAGATAATAGAAAGTGAAACCGTAGTTTCTTTCAAACAGGAGCAATTAAAACCTTGAACCTGGTGTATTTAATTGAATTTGAGAGTGTATTAGGAACTTTCTCCTTCGTTAACAGGAAATGTAATGTATTTGAGCGGAACAGTATCCCGTGTGTAATATCTTCATATAGTAATCAAGTAGCGCAAACAAAAGGAGTACTTCAAACTATAATCAAAGCCTAATTGCTAATTACAATTCCTGTATCATCAGGTTAAATTATTTCTCCGTAAGGAAGGAAAATGATGTAACCCATTTAATTTCTAGTTTTATTCACTGTTATAAATTATTGAAAAAGTGGTTTGTTATGAATCGCTGAGTGAGCTGTTTATTTATGAGATACTAATTAAATATAACTAATCATTAAGAAACTTTCACCAATTCATCAAGATACAAATTTTTAGTATAATAATAATAATATCTTTGGTGAGAATGATCAAACAGTAGTGGCAGAAAAATATTCGAGTCTTCATATTAACCCTTTCACTGCCGTTGACGCTTGTAGGCTTTTTTTAAAATTTGTTTACATTGAAATTGTTCGCACCTTATGGCGCATTTTTATTTTAACACATTGCCGATTGATCAGGAAGATTTCTGACCGTTTTAACCCTTTCATTGCTGTTTACGCCTAAAATGCTACGTTTTTAAATATATTTTTACTTTATTTCACATTTTATTTTTATTGACAGACGTCTACAATGAAGAAATGAAAATCGCCCTAAAAAATTGAGGGTAGTAAATATACTTGGTTTAATATTATCGAAAATGATTTAAAATAGTGCAAATAGATGAATCTTTTATTTTTCAAACGTCAAATTTATGTGTTGTTCGCGAAAAACGTGAAAAATAATTAGTTCTATCCTTTATGTGTTCATTTTAAACAAATAGAACAAATTTATAAAGGATACAGCCAAAATAAAAGATTTCATTGCTAGTATGATCGAACATGTTTAATCATCTGTAAACTCGCGACTCGTACTAAAAATCTTCCACGGCGAAAGGGTTAAAAAACTGACTATACACTCATTCTGTACTTAAATATCTAATTATTTCTGTAAAGAAAGAAAAATTTCAAAGCAACTTTTTTATCAATTACGTCGTGATCATTATGAAGCATCGCCGATTGATTTACTCTTCCTGCTTCGTTCGTCAGAGCCAATCTATTTTTCTTTGAATCACTAGTCACCGAAGTATTCCAAGCAAAAACTAGATCCGGCGATAATATAAAGCGCCACCTCGAACTCTCTTTTATAAGAACGTTGGCACACGCAGGAGAATATAATAAATATCCTGCAGTAAAAGGTTTGCTTTCGTCCGTAAGTGATTCTAAACTAATGTCGCAAAACTCGCAAACGTGCTGTTTTGTACGTTAGAAAAAGATACGATTAGGAAGAAACGTTAGATCTATTTGAATGGAGTCAATGTCTTAATTATAGTACTGAAATGATTAAAAAAAAGTTTGATATTCTTTTATATTTAATTATATATTTAATATTTATAAAGTTAATGTTCATTTTGAAATATTGTATATGTAACATTATTGTATATGTATATATATATATATATATATATATATATATATATATATATATATGTATATGTATATGTATATAAATGTACATATTTCTTATTCAGAAACAGATTTTGAATTACTGCTTTTTAGAAAGCAATCTCAATTTATTTCTTCATTTGATTTAGAGGATTGGTTAACCTTTTTTAAGGAAAAAGAGTAAGTATTTGTCCTTCGATATAAAGAAGTGTTTCAAAGTCTTGTAAAACATTTTATGTATTGTCCAGTGATACATGGTATATTATGAAATTTCTTATCATATTGCTACTCTACTAACCCTTTGACTATGGCACGTTTCAACTCAGAACCATCAGATTAAGCGGTATTATACTAGGGCTCGCTCTCTTTTATAATATTATAGCGATGGATAAATTGAAACTGAAAAATGCATTTTAAGCACATGAAAATATCGAAATTGCTGTCGATATTAGTTTGGTTGCTATAATATAGTAATGAACGAAAGTATGGCACAGAAGGTATTTCCATGTAGAATATTATCAGTATCGATTCCATCGTTAGAAATTAAAAAATTGAACAAAGAATCTCTACTTCTAGATACATTAAAAAAAGAAAAATTTAATTTCTTTGTCGTACATTTATGCTCTTTTCTACATCGTAGAATGATTAATTGAACATTTAAATGTATTGTTTCAAAAGCTCAAAGATTTTCATGCACTCGTGTATTCAAATATTCTCCTCAACTTCAACGTTACAGAATACAACCGTAAACGTTGCGACAACGGGTTAGGAACATCCTGCAAGTACATCGAGCACACGATCTCGATCTTGACCGTGAAAGCTTCCCACACGGCGCAGCTACGAACTGGGCCGACGATAACGCACAATAGAAAGTACTTGGAATTGCAAAACAATCGGCGCACGATCATTTCCGCGAGGCTGCATCGTTTGTCAGACAGTGCACACTCGCGCGGACCGTCATCCGTGATCTTGATTCGTCCCAAGAAATGCTCGAGCACTGAAACACTTTTGGAATTGCAAAGCCGCAATTGTCCCGTTTCCACGTGCATGATATACTTATGGCTTGTTCTATGAAACAGCGGAACAATGAGATTCCAAGCGATACATCGAGCCCTTTGTCTTCCTGTTTCCTTTTATTCTTAAATGATAACCGTGTATAATTTTTATTGACATGGTTTGATAATACTGTGTGGTTCGTTCCGGATAAAAATTTAAGTCATTATGAAAATATTAATGGTATCAGGGGAAAAATGTATTTGTGTTTTCTGTTCGATATGGTCCTTCGTTGTTCTTAGATAAGAACTCTGATTAATTAAACTAAGGACTCCAGTTACAAAAGAAAATTGAAAATGCTAGATCTGTTATTTGATATTTTTAACCCTTTATACCCTGGGTATATTTTTATATACTGCAGAGCAATTTTCAAGAGTTTTGAAGTACTAAATAATGATTTCTAAATATTACTAATATCACGTGAAAGGAGTTAGAAGGAAATTGTATGTAATGAAGAAAGTGCAGAAGTAATATTTATTTACAACGAAATATAATAATAAACAAAATATCTACCTGGTGCACATTTGTAACATGAACGTATTTATTCCAATTTTTACTCACGTTTTCATGATGCATATTCAAAACTGACTATTTTTTGCGGTTTTAGAAGTATAGGTCCAGACATAATTTTTTCTCTTGAAGAATGTATGTATACATACGTGTTTGAAAAATATACGATCATGTACAAAGAACGTATATATACGACATCAAATAAATGCTGCTTACATAAAAAGACTGTATAGTAATGCAAGAAAAGTTGAATATTTGGCAAAGTTAAATATTGGACATGCTTCAAATGGCTTATATTTTACGAAATAATACACTATCAACAAAACGTGTTGCTTTTTTCTCGATTGTGTTTCTACTTTTGTGTATCGATTTGTGAATGATGCGTTCTGCTCACCACGATCACATTTTATTATAAACATAGTGGAGCAAAAGGGTTAAGGACATGTTGAACGGTCCAATAAAAAACGCCAAATGCACATTCCTTTACAATTTCTTCATAACATTTTGAATCTGTTATTCATAATTTTAACAATTTATCGTTCAATTCCAAGGGATAACTTCTTTTCAGGTCCTCTTTTTCTTATTTTTCCCATACTTAATAAGTCGCATAAAATGTTCAATACCACTTTATGAGATCGTCCAAGCTTACATACTAATTCTCATTGTTTGTTCCCCATATGCTAAAATTGCACCTTGTTCTGTTTCATTAAAGTAGTTACCGCGTGGAGTTGTATAAATTAACTAAAAAGCTTTGTGCTCGCTAAAAATATTACAATAGAAACCCTCGAAGTTTGTTAAGAATAAAGCTGGTGCTATTGGTTTGCAACGATCTTAAAACGATTTTCGATTACATCCCGACATTAAAGGTAGAAAAACTTAATAATTTTGATCTAAAGTACATTATTTACAATGCTCTTTCACATTATACAATTGGCTTCTTCTAATTATTTTCTTCAAGTTCGAAAATGTTTAAAATGTCAGTGGTGTTGTAGTTATAATAGATCAACAATTCCAACACAATTTCAATTTTGAATATATAAAGTTTCGTTTTGAAAGGAGAAAATTCTACATATTCGCGACTGCAATTATTTTCATTTGTTCTGTTAATTTGTTTTATTTAAGTATGAATAAAATTTGAGTAGAATTGTGGTTCGTATTATGAATATCTCTATAGCGGCGCTATCGTAGTGCAGAAGATTAATTGCAGTTTGAATTTTTAACCGATAGCAGTAATAAACTGCGTTAAATTTACCGCAAATTTACAAAAATGGTCTGATGATTCATCTGAAAATATACATGGATTAAAGTATTCAATGAATGTTATAGTATTCGTGGAATTGTAGAAAATGTTAATCAAAAAATGTACATCCGTTCTTGAGAAATCTTCACTATAATTATCATCATGACCAATTATTGTTTAACGTGGAACTGTGGTACAGTAACTTTCATCCAAAAGAAAATTAGAAACTGAAATAATTATCGCAACAGTCTTTTAATGGTCTTCAAAATAAAAAAAAAGCTATTGTATGCTTCTCGTCGGGATATCTAGAATTAATTTCTAGCTAGATTGAAGTTAGAATTTGTCATGCTTCGTCTAAGACGTGATCGTGAAAATCTCACAGTAACCGCAAAAACAATGTTAATTTTGTTGATTCTACAGAAAGTAAAACCACAATGTTCCTAAAATATGAAAAATAGAAATGCTAAACTTACTAATTAGTTGAAAATGAGCACTAAGAACTTTCTCATTCGCTAATAAAAAACATGACAAATTTCCAAGAAACAATGTTGCGAATAAATATAATTCTCTTTGGCAATTTTGAATGTAGTAAATAGACTCAATTACATGCAAAAATGAATTATAATTACTATAAAATTATATATATAATTATTATTTAATTATAATTATACTTTATTAATTAAACATATTTAGAAGTATCTTTAGTAATAAAAATATTCAATAAGATATTTTAATATGGTAGATTAGTGCACCAAATATTTTTTTATTAAAAATTCCAACATAATGCTGATAATTTAATCTCATTTTATAATTAAACAACAATAAGTATAATTGTAATTATTACATTTACAATATTTATTATTTTATATATTATAATAAATAAATATACGAATCAATATTTATTAGGAAAAAAAAGTCATTCACTTAAAATTATTTGAACGATCATTCCTCACTGATATATGTATATCGATCATATCTTTACTGATATGTAATAATGATATTAATCTTATAAATATACACAAAATATAAGTTCCAAATTTTATAGTAATTACTATAATTACCATAAAAATTCTCTTCGTCTTTGAAATGAACTATATATATCCTCCATTTGCAATTCTGTGATCGTATAATTATTAAGACATAAAGTGTTTCTAATAACAAAGTACTAACAAAAAGGTAATAAAGAAGATATTGGGAAAGTAATTATGAACGTAGCGATACTTCTTTTATAGTTAACGTATACAGTACTTACGGCCGTTTCCTTATGGAAGGGACACCATAAAATATCCTTCTGGATATTGAACTTGACTATGAGGAAGTCACGTCGCGCATTCCATGTAGACACGTTAAGAATTATATCTGCTTACAAATAATAGCGAACAGAAACGTAGTCGCTAAATTTTTTCGGTTCCAAAATAATCAAATGTTTACAATAAACTTCGGATGTAAATGAAAAGTAATATTTCCTGCGGTAATGATGGAATCGAATAATCAGAATAATTAGAATAAAAATGTTCACGTTAAATTTTTAATATGAACGAATAAAAAAGTTTTTTTTCTTGTTTTAAGTATAGGTTCAGAGTAGTGAAAGTGACGTAAATCCATTTATGACTGATTGTGAGACAGATTATATTGAATTAACATAGATTATATTAAATTAACATAGAAGTAATTTATATAATCAATTTACATATATTTAAATTCATAGGAACATCTGCCAATTTGGTGCACTTCGTTGATATTTTTAAATCAATGAACTATAATCTTATTATGTTATATTTTACAATTATCACGTATGAGGGTTAATCATTTATAATTTGAAAACTAAGATACATTGAACATACACTCGCGTTCATACGTATTAGGACATCTGAATGTGAAGTATACTGAAATCTACTGAAATTTAGAAAATTCTATTGATATCTATTGAAACCTACTAAAATCTACCGAGATCTGTCTAATTCTATTTGAATCTACTGTATTCTACTGACATCTAATGAAATCCCTTAAAGCCTACCGATCTCTATTTAAATTTACTGACGTTTGCTAAATTTTATTTAAATCTGAATCCAAAAAACGTCTACTGAAATCTGTTAAAATTTGCTTAATGAATGTGAAGTAAAACTTATTATCGTTACAAGTTTAACATGAAATTAATTGACGCATAAAAGGCATTATAAAATTATCCTAAAAACGAATGATTCTAAAATGAACTTAAAATTAACCTAAAATTATCTAGAAAAAAAAATGATTCATTTTAGAATCTCGAAATATAAGTACAAACGTATATTTCTACTAACATATGACACTAACTTCGGTGAGAAAATATAATTTAAATCAAATAATATTTTCTACTCGAGCATAATGAGTGTCCTAATATTTATGAAGAACAGTGTATGTTTATATGACATTTTTCACTTGTTTTACTGTATAGATTTATTCCCCTGAAGTATTTACATGCATTTATAAAACACCCTCTACACGGGACATTGTACAATAGCAGTGACTTTTGCGAAGAACAAAAGGTCTGTAACAGGCGATATGATGAAAAATAGTAAACGAAAAAAGGAAAAAGAAAAAGGGCGATCGTCCCTGCAAATGGAGCATCGTTTCCGCGGTCAATGGTATCCGCGATCGAGAACGGAACGCCATAGCTCATTCTCGATCTTGATCCTGACCATGAAAAGGCCACGGCGCGCATTCCGCGTGGACGTATTACGAGTTGTGTGCTCGCGATACGATCGTGAACGAGAGAGGTGCGAACGTAACTTCGCGAATAAGTGGAAATCACCTCGTTAATCTTGCTCCACTAGTAGTCTCGCGAGAAAACTTCACTGTGAGTTGTCCTTTTTCATTCTTTCTTTTTTTTGTGTGTGTTTTTCTTCTTTCCTTATTCCCCTTCTTCTACCCTGCTGATGCTTCTTACTTTCGCCGGCTTTAATCATCGATTAAGGGAACGAAACTATTTTAACGAGCACCATATTCGAACGAGCGATTTGATCAACAAAAGAAGAAAATGGTTCTATGTGTAGTATATCGTTTGGCTTTAATTTTTTACGATTGTTAATCTTTTCATTATGATCGTAAATTGCTGAAGAACAATCACGTGATATAGAGGGTGATCCATTTAAATAAGGCTACCTAAATATTTCTTCCAATTGTGACGCAAGAAATATTTGTCATGCAATTTATATGATTCTAACAGACAAATCAGGGAGAAGAGAGAAGTTTTTATAAATTTTATTTTTTAATGATTTTTTCAATACCACTTATGTTTTTTTATTTATAACTACTGTAGTATCATGTAGCTGGTCAAAAAATACGTACAAATTAAAGTTTTACGAAGAATTTATGTCTGCTGAGATTAGGTACCACCTAATAATTTGTTGAAATCATAAATTATTTTTACTATAAAATCTATTAGCTAGGTACTTTCGGAGTATCGTGTTAACGGACGATAATTTTTAGTTCACTGTAAATTACAAAATTTTCATTTTTGCGAATGTGAAAGTTACAAAGAACGACTTGTCCCCTTTTGTTAGGTACCATTTACACTACAAATTACTTTCTTTTTAAATTTGACTTTTACCAAGAGTAGCTAAGATAATCGTATAAATACTTAGAGTGGCCGATACTGCGCGACTCTCTCCTATAGAGATCACTTCATAGCGAACGAGTATAGTTATTCTTGATGGATTTCTATTTGTGAAAGTAGTATTCTCTAGAGTATAAAAGAATAATAAAATAAATAAATAATTAAATAAGTAAGAGGAGAGGTGTAATGCAGTTGAACTTGAGATTGAATGATTTTGAAACTTGGACACTTGAAACTACTTTCTAGGCAGATTTTCATAGGAATGTTGTTTCATTCGCAAGTCACTTAAAGGAATATTAAAGCAGAAAAACGCTGATTTAGGCCCTATTTATCATGATATAACGATTTTTCTTGCTTTCTATATATGTCTATCTTTGCTAATTGCTTGTAGCGGCACGCTACATACCTGCGTATATAATAAACATTCGGCGGGCAGACGGCTAGCAGGAAAAACACTTGGAAATCTCAAGAACAAGCTAGCACTGTTTAGGACTCTCACGCCAGCGAAGCTATTTTTGAGAAGTCGTTTGTCTATCAGTAATAAGGACGTTGGAATTTTACCCGTCCCTTACGTAAACTCTCTCGACAATCTCAATAGCGTTCGTAGGAATCCTAAACCAAGGGTCCCTCAAGGGCCTGCCGATTGAGGTTCGTAAACCTACATGTCGCACGTATCGGCCGGGCCCGCGGGGCACCCCGCTGCTTTGCCGAATCTACGCAGGGAATATCACTCCCACCAAGTTGCTTCCCCACTCTCGGAAAAACACGCTAAGGGCGTAAAAGAGTGGGGGGTGGAATTTCCACAAAAAGTCTAATTGGCTTAAACGGATTTCCCGTTTAGCCAATTAGAAAAAAGTAATTTCATCGAACGGGCCTAGAGAAGCTAGCTGGTGGCCCGGCGAAGCAACGAGGGGCAGTCTGTTGCGGGAGTCGAATAAAGCGTTAAATATTAAGCAACCTTGTACAAAGCAGAATAAATTCCTTTTTAAGCACATTCGCGTCATTAACTGAATACGCCATATAACCACATCACCCTTCATGCTTTATCTCGTTTTAGCATTATTCGTTACCATCCAAAGATTTTTCGAAGAGAAATCTATGTCTTCTCTATCGCATATACAGGGTGGTCCATCTAAAGGCCACCCAAATATCTCCTCTAATTGTGGGGGTACAACAAATATTTTGTATGCTATTTGAATGGTTTGAAAAAACCATTTTATTGCAAAAAATGTTTTTTTCTAGGGTAATTTTTTTCAGAGTTTACAAGGTTATCGATGTATTTTTGCGTATAATTGTATAATTTTGTTTATTGCATCGTGTAGCTGATGTAAAAATACGTTCAGATATGTACATTACATGACGTTGAAATGACCTTTGAGTTCAAAAATGAAATGAAAACGAACAATTTTTGTCTATCGAGACTTTAGAGACGAAGACGTCGTTCGGGAATCTGTAAGAGTAAATAAACATGTTCACTATCACAAAACCCCATTATGAAATTTGCAATACTCTTTCACGAACCTATTTTTCAAACTGTCATTGTAATAGATGTTCGAAATGGTGCTCTTCCACATCGATACATTTTTTGAAACGTAGAATAAGAGACTCTCTGGCCTCTTCAAATGTTGTGGGATTAATTGCAGCACAAGCTATTATTATTCTGTCTTTCATGTTCTCTGGCGTTGTTGGTTGTGTATAGTAAACAACTTCTTTTAAATGTCCCCATAAGAAATAAAATTTTGTCCCCAAAACAAGCATAATACGAATATTTCACGAATAAAAATTTCATCCGTATCATGGATTTTCATGGATGTGATTTTGAAAATTGCCTGAATTTTTGTCAGTGAACTTTACAGCAATATGAAAACGATGAATCATTTTTTGAGAGAATGTTGTTTACATATCTGAACGTATTTTTACATCAGCTACACGATGCAATAAACAAAATTATACAATTATACGCAAAAAAACATCGATAACCTTGTAAACTCCGAAAAAAATTACCCTAGAAAAAAAACATTTTTTGCAGTAGAATGGTTTTTTCAAACCATTCAAATAGTATACAAAATATTTTTTGTACCCCCACAATTAGAGAAAATATTTAGGTGGCCTTACTTAGGTGGACCACCCTGTATACTTTCAGTAAATTTGTCGATGTCGAAATAAATAAAATAAACAGAAAGGTAACAAGTTCAAACTGAAAATTAATGTTCTATGTGTATTAAAATCAATTTTTCTAGCACTGAGGTCTGCTCTCAAACTGCTTTATACAGCTTTTGTTGCTTTCCAATTATTGCTGTTTTGTTATCTTTTTTCTCCCTTATCGCGTTTTCAACACGCAGATCTAATTAGTTATATATGGAAACGTTGATGAATTCGCTTCGAAAGTCACCTCGATTCTAACAGATTTCGATTGCGACTAGAAAGTACGAAAATATGAAGGTTTTACGTTGATTTCTTGAATCACGATCTAAATCCCACTAACACCGCTTTCACGAACAAAGAACGCAGTGTTATTCCTCATTCTTCAAACAAAGTAACTCTTCCCTTTTTAATCGTTATTTTATCATTTCCACACTAGTACAGTACTATCTTCAGAAAATATTAATCGTCCAATTTTCTTAATTTTTTTTTTTAAACAAATTTATAAAGTAACATGTTAAATTTCACGTTTTAGGAGTCACGTGTTGTTTCAATTAGTGCAAATGAAACGAAATTTTCTCGAAAGCTAAAACTGATGGGTTGATATCATGTATTAAATCTTGTTCAATCATGAAATTTTGTATACGATAACCAAGAAGAAAGAATTTACTGTAGCACACGTGTATTGTATATTAAAAATAAAATTAATAATACAATTATTTAGATTAATAATTTTTATAAATTTCGAATGACAAAAGCAGTTAATCGTCAAGAAAAATCTATACAGTCGTGTAGAAATATTATTTAAATTAAATTACATTCTTTTTCGAAGAAACACGATGTATCTGAAAAGTTTCGTTTCAAAAATCGACGTTTTATATGCTGTATCGTTGCGCCGCGACTTACCGCGCGGTTGTCCGTTTCCGAGGTTATAAATCTCGGATTCACCCTTGATTTCGAAGGAACGCGGTTCCCGTGACGCGTTGTTCCGAGAAACTAATCAGGGAACAATAGTTAAAAACTTGATGCTCAGATTGAGACCGTACGATGTCTCTATTCAACGAATGAATTGAATGGTTTCTATATGACTCGTTTCGCACGACTGATTGTGATCGAGTGGTCTAGTGAGTATTCGCCGACTGATTGCGAATGCTCTTTTCGACTGCGTTTCTTTTCGCCGACCGGTTGCGAATGACTGTTCTTTTTGACGACTGCTGTACGAATAGAATTTCGTTCTGACGACTCGACGCTACGTGGTCGTCTTGACTCCCTCCAATTTGGAGGAAATCGGAAGAAACATATTGATTGGTTTCGCTCGAAATGCTAATTGTCCAATCAACATACCTTTTCAAAGTGGCGACCACCATTCCGTACGCCCTCAGCTTGTTTCGTTTAGGAAGAGTGGGGCGATACCTGTACGGACGCGAGTACTTACAATATCCGGCGATGTCGCGGTCCTTCTTCTGGGTTTTCCCTGGTTAGGTGTGTCGAGGGGGAAAGTTCCGTTACCGATGTACCCTTCGGAAGAACCGAGTTTATGACGAGACTAGGCTGTTACGGACGAAGGAAAAATTAACTTTCACCTTATTGTTTCGAAGGTTCCATTTTGCCGTCGCTATAAAAAAAAAAAAATAAAAGTGTCCGTGCACGAAAAGGCCTCTCGAATCGGACTCGTCATAAACTGACAACGAAATACTCACGTATTGTTCTTTGTTCGACGGAACATATGCACTAACCTAATAGAAGAAAGAATTCCATCGAGAATAATCGAAACTTAAGTTAAAGAGTCATCATCATAGATCAAAAGTTAACAAGCACGTATCGTTCGATACGTGACGAAATAACACCCTTTCTACGATTAGTTTGCCTCTATCTATGTACTTACGTGACTTCCTTTCACCCCTACCACTGTGCATAGATGCACCTTGGAACGCATCCTCTCACATTACTCGCAAAGAAAATCACGGCCAGACTTTCATCCGGGACGCGTATTCACTACATGAACGATTAATCCATTTCACCATCGCGGCGAAATAATTCATCCGGGAATATTCTATCCGTTTCTTCCACTCGGACGTGTTCCCTTTCACTTCCCTTGGCCACCTGCACGACAGGCTAATTCACCCGGAGCCTCTTCCACCATTTTCTACGCGCTAGAGAGCGTCCGTGATTTCCTTTTTCTCCTTGATGAACGTCCCATTGTTGTTGATCCAACGAATTTCATGCATTTCTTTTTTTCTTTCTCTCTTTCTTTTATTCTGTTTTGTTCTTTTCTTTATTTCTTATCTTTCAGGTTTATTTTCGGAAATAGGCGACGAGACGGTAAAACTCATTTCTCTGTATAAGTATGATGGACAATGAGAACGATGCTTAACGGATTTCTACTATGCTGCTCTTTCAGCATTCTCTGAACATTCTCTGCAATGTCAAACAGTCTATCTTGCTGCAATATTTGACATTGGATGACCTTCAGTGATTGCTTTCTGAATTCGCCTTAATACTGACTATCACACCGCGATAAAACAAAAAAAAAGATGACCTTTAGATCTCCTTTATACTTCCACCTACATAAAAAATATTTGATAACTTTTGCATGAAAAATTGTTTCATATCCACAAAAATTTCAGTCAATTTTGATATATCTTGGTAATTTTCAGAAAAGTTCGGTAGATTTCAATAGAATTCAATATAATTCGAGAGGTTTCAGTACACTTCAAGTTATGCATAATGTGATGTTCAATATGATACGGTAATTATTCTAACATTTATTAATAAAAATACATTTTAATTTATTGATTACCGATTAATCGGAGACCCCTTCAAATTTCAAGATGAAATCGGTGAAAGGAAGTGATTAGAGATGAATCTCTGATAACTTATATAACGTTCTCCTTTCTTTTTCTCTTTTTTTGGTTTTTCGAGATTTTATATTTTATTGCTGGGAACCTCGAAAATTTTATAATTAGCACGAAATATTAATCTCAGCTTCCTTTAATTCTCGAATGGCGGACGGTTCAATTGATCGCACGGAAGACTGTGCCTAGGTTAGGTTAGATTTATATCCCAATGAAATACCTTCTGATGATGTAATTCTAGATGATGCTTTTTATATAAGGTCATCAAATTGTTATATGCTGCTTTCTTAACCTCTTCGAGGACATTGACACATATGCGAAAGTTTAGTTCTTTCTTTTTTTTAAGTTTCAATATTTGTGATAGAAAAAGTATGTATAAAAGTATAGTGAATATACTCTCCTGACAAAATGCAGGATGTTAAAAATTGCTATTGATTTGTTAATTACTTGATTTGCCCAAAATGCACATCAAATAGTGACTTTTTATGAGTGTAGAAATTTTTCATGAATAACACGAGGATTTTCATTACCTCAAATACGACAGATTTTATTATTAACGAACACATCAACTCACTAATTAAGGACACAGGTAATTTTTCAAATATGAGTTTCTTACAAAGTGTCATAATTTCAAGAGATATTACAATAAACAGGTCGAAAAAATGCAAATTCCTATAACTAAAAAGTATATGTTTGTCGGAAATGATCAGATGGATGATTAACGAGGATCTATTCGGTGTTCCTCGCTTTTTGATCTTATCCGCAGGACGTGACGGAAGGCTTTATGGATCCTAATCACGTTAATAGTTCTTTTATTCGTATGATTTTGATCTTTAACGCTTACATACAAATTAGCGAAGCTGATTTTGTACTCTTTCTTTTTTCGCAACACACTTCCTGTTTTATAGACGAGCCACGGTTATGAATTCATATTTATTTATGAGACGATAATAAACCGAATAATTTGAAATCGATGTGTATTTATATATTGTACCATTATTCGAACGATCTTCCTCAACTTTTTATCTTTACAATCACTGTTATGAAGAATTTAAATTCAACGAAGTACAATCTATTTAGATTAAAGAAGCAATCCTTTCAAGATTATTTAGACACTTCCTTTAATACAAATTCTCTATGTTTAAGCATTTAAACGATTAAATACATCTTTATACGAATCTTCATCTTCAAGTATTAATGTTTATCATTTTAACTTTCATCTCGATAATTTAAAGTTTTTGTAGTTTCATAGTTAGAACAAAAATTAATATTCAAATATTTCTGTACGGAATGAATATTTCTGGCAGACACGTTAATAAATTGGACAAATATAAAAAACCACAGGAAATTTGCCAATTCTACTTTTTCTTCTTCCAAACTGTATGCTTGTATCCTCTTCATGATTTAAGGATGAAACCATAATACCAACGAACGTTGTAACTAACTTTAAAGCGAATTCACCCCTGTATCGCAGTATGATCTTTAAATTATACGTAATGAGATACAAGACTCTTCTTATCCTATAAAATTCACATTCTATCTTTCGCCCATAATTCGTGCTATAGACAGGCAACCTTTATCTTCTATCAAAGATAACATATCTATCCTGTTCCCCTTGATCCAGATTACGATCTACCACATTCGCCGAGCTTTATTTACCAAATTAAATTATTCAATCGGTTATCCTTGATTCTCACGTCGCGGAAAAATGTATTTGAAACTGGTTGAACTTGGTTACTTATCTGTTTGCTTGTTTTCTTGTTCTTCTTTTTCTTAAACAGAAAGAATGTGGAAATCGTGTTCCACATGCGAATTTCTCGTTCATGAAAACCGGCTTAAAGTTTCCACGATAGTTGAAACTGAGTAAATCTTCCAAACGTTCGAATCACGTTTATATTTCCTTCCTTGAATGCGAGAGAATTTTAAATCCCGCTCTATGGAAGAAAATTCACGTACACGTAGAAAGTATCCTAGGTACTTGTGAACTTTTACTAGGTACTTAATATCCAATTGAATTCCACTGATATATAGTTTTCAACGTGAAGATAAATGAATTCGCAAGCTTTTGCAAGATTCAACTTTTGGACACACACACTCTTAAAATAATTATACTTTATGCAAATTTAAGTTTCTCATTTTCATGTTGGATAAGCTAGAGATGTACATTGTATTAATTAGCTGGTTAATAAGTAACCGAATGGAAATTCACACTTATTATGCTTTATTAAGTTATTTTCTACGTATTCAATGTTTGTTCCCGGATTGTTCCAGGCTGAAAACAAAAGCGTACTTGATACAATGTTCCGTTAATTACTATTATACATCAAAGATGTTTCTAGAAGAGAAAAACATGCAAACTGAACAAAAGAAATTTCGTAATAATAAATGTACTATTCGTTGCTGTTATTTTGTATCATTCGTCCAAATCTTTAATTAATTTAATTAATAAATAATTGTATTAATTCAACGTAACTTATATTTAAGTTAATTCATTACTTAAATAATTAATTTAATATAACCTAGATTTAAGTGAAATTATTATTTAATTAACTAATTTAATATAGCTTAATTTTAAGATAATTTATCACTTAATTATTTGAGATGATACAATTTCAAGATTTCTTATATTTATCGAATAACCAGCAAAGAAGTTGCAAAAGACAAATTTCATATTCGTATCTAACAATTAATTATACATCATATATATATATCCTCACTGAATAATTATCCTCTTTTGTTGCAGAAGGGTAACGTTTCTGCGAGTAATATTTCTTCCTTGAAAGCGTTCCAGTTTTCGTTTCCTGGTCTGCATAAAGAAGAAAAAGACACGTTACGTATCAATCATTTGCGTATAATGCGATTCATTTTTGAAATTGTCCTTAATGAGAGTGGCACACAGCGGAGTCGCGGCGAAGAGGAATTCTTTCAACATTGACAATAAGTAGAACGCTAGAAACGAGGTCAAGAGATATGAACTCTCTGAACGACGCGATGCATCCATTCTCTTCAAGCGAGAGTATAATGTAGGATGATGAGGATACTCGAAAAATATCTGAATTATATGTTTCGTTCATTTGAACTTCTCAAACTCAATAAGAAATAGTTACAAAGTAATATTGCAATGCTTGTTACATTGCAATTTTATTCATTCCTCGTTGAATTTGCAAGTACAGTTTGCGACATCTTTTTTTTTTTATTACATTCCGTTCTTACGTTAATACGAATATATTTTAACTCTATATTTAGTATTAAAACACTACGTAATTCGACGATTAATTATGCATGTTTTTTAAGAAGTTGACATTTCGGAAATTTTTAAAAGAAATCTATTCAGTGAATTAATCTGATACTTTGCAGGTTTATGTAAGTATACTTTGCAAATAGTCAGTATTTTTTTTTGTGTTAAAATATTCATTTCTTTAAGAGTGATAAAGTGTCGGAGCGTCTTCTACCTGGTTGTCATAAAATCAGCAGAGAAAAACCAAAGAGATCTTTAATATTTATAAATGTCATTATAGCTTAAACTAGCACAATAAAAAAATACTAAAATATATATAAATGACCGTGTCATGGAATGAAAGCTTCATTTCTTACCTAAAAAACGGCTAGTTTTCTCAATTCGCAAAGTTCAAATTTGACGTGCATCAACAAAGCCCTAATTCGAACGAGAATTACACGTCTATCTTATATTTCTACCAAGTTTCAAGTAAATCAGTGTAACAAGAAGAAAAAGAAGAAAAAAAATTTCCAGGCTATTTGACTTTTACCTAAATGTCGCATTGTTTCAATTTGAAAAAGTCATCTATGATATTTCGCGTGAAACTGTGAAAAAATGCAAAAAAAGAGAAATCGATTTCTTTTCGATCTGTCGTAGACTTCCTAAAGGAATATATAAACATCAATAGTAGGAATGATTCATAACCAGCTAAAGATTGATCGTACAACATTACTAGAAAGCGTAAAAGACAATTTTTCAGATAATACTGTAATTCTTCAAACACCTACGGCAACAATTCTCGTCGTAAAAAAGATCAATGACCTACAACACGGTATGTGCACTAGTACGCACATACGTACATATAACATAAGGGAGGAGAAACGATTCATCATCATCATCTTCCTGCCCTACACTTTCGATTTCCGATATACCATTATAAAACTGCAGACACTTTCCTACACGTACTTGGAATATTTCTAATTATACAAGTCGTGAGGCAGGTGTAATCTTAGTGGAAGATCGTCGGAAGTGTTTCATCCCATTCTGCGGCAGTTAGCTCATATTATGAATACTTACAACGAAGTGCTATTTTGAGAACTCTGTTCCTCGACTACTTTTTCCTATTTTTCTCACTTTTATCTGAAATTTCACGATAATAAATCTTTACGAACAAACGTGCTTCCCTTATGGAAACGAAAACTTCCCTATTATAAGAGAAAAACAGAAGGATAAGATAACTATAAAAATAATAAATAAGGGTGAGAAACGGATTAGAATTACGCACTTTTCAGAGGTTCTCCACCTTTTTTATTAAAAAATAAAAATTCAATATTCCAAAAATTTAATATTATCCAAATTAGTATTTCTTCCTTGTACAGTTTATCTTATTGTTTCTCCATTGTTACTGCTTCAACATTAGAATTTGATGTATTAGAGATTCTCTCCAGCCAAGCTTGAGCTGTTATTCACTGAGAAACTAAAAAAAATTCATTTTTGACTGTGGATTAAGTTTTGTAATTCCGATGTCGATAATTACGAAATAAAACAAAAAGTTAAAAACTTATACAATTGTTTTAATTCGTAAAATATCTGTTGTAGCATTTATGAAGATAAATTGGACTACTTATAGCATTTTATGAATTTATTTTAAGACAGATATGTGGAAACCTCAATGACATTCTTCAGATATTGAGAAAAACGAATTACCGATTATAATCCAGTCTAATAGACATTAAATTACCAAAAAAAAAAAAAATTGCAGAAACTATTGGACATTCGTAATACAGCCATTCTAAGGTTAACCTCATTCACTTGGAATGATATTTAAATTCAACATGTACGTCCCTCATGAATTATTCGAGAATCCTTCTGTGACTGAAAACCGACAGAACTTTCACACTCGACCGACATAAGAAACATAAAAAGATAAATTAAGTGGAAGTCCTGATGTAAATAAATGTTACTGAATTTAGTATACCTATTAGCAAATAATTACACCACAATCATGTTTTAATCATCGAATTTTGAAACACAGTAGTGTTTATACTAAACTAAACCACTTGAAAGATCTGGAAATTCATTTGCTGATCAAATTTTTACACAATTAAAAAAGAAAGGACGCCATATTCTTATTTCTGCAGTTACTCGTGAATAATAATAATAATAATAATAATAATGCAAACAGAAATTTAGCACGAACACTTTGTTTCCGTTAGACTCATGACATTTTACTTTGTCAACAAACACACCTTTTCAACCCGTACAAAAAAACTTTTAATAACAACAGAAATAATGTATTACAAAATGGTGATTTTCGTATACTGATATGAATTCTCTGTTGTTTTTATATATTAGAATCATGTCGATTGTCATATGATAAATATGCAGTCTGCCATTTTAAATGTAACACATGTTTCGCTGTAAAAAGTACGCTAAAGGTTATATTAAAAGTAGAAAATGTATTCTAATCAAATTCAAGTGATTTTCTACTACAAATTGGAACTGTAATATAATACTGACACATAATGTTCCTGATTTCTCAATATTTCTCGTGTCTCAAGAAACGAGAATTCTCGAGTAATTGAAAAATTACTGCAAAATTTATATTTTTGGAATAATGTTAATAATATGTAACAGAAACGCAAGAAAACTTGAACAAAGTATTTATTCCAGTCTAATTTACATAAAACTTGTGTAAATGGAAAGAGATATTAAATATACATATTTGATAAATTTATTTATATAATGCGAAATTTGTACAGAACGAAACATTACTTTCTCGTTTTAACATAATTTAAAAAAAAAAACACAGTGCATTTAATGTAACGTCAACCAATCTACTTCTCTTTTACGTGACAAAATCTGTAGCTATTGTAAGATGCCTGTTTATTATACAAGAGTAGTGGTCGTAAAATTTTTCTGAACACTGACTGCTGCCTCCTAAATATTGTGTCACATTGGATCGGGCAACAAATACAAAAATGGCAAATGCGTTATCTCACTTCGACGTGCATTCCTAGCATTTATTATAAATAATAACACATGTAAGTGTACATAGGCATCGACATGTTATCGGTACATGTGTCACATGTTCACGATTAATTGGTAATACATAATTTTAACTAATTGAAAAATTTATTTCCGAGGAAGAATGTTTCTCGAGAAATAAGAAATAAGCAATTAAAAAGTTTCTTAAGAAATTCTCGGGAAAGAACGTTCAAGACAGCAACGTTATTCACGCAGCATTTGGAATAGTAACAGCTACAGCGAATGGACAACACAACCTAAGTTTAAGTATTTAGATAATCTTTTGACAAAAAACAGAAAAGTATTCAACAATGAGGCGACAATTAAAAATGTGTTTGAGGAATTTATTGCCAATATTCAAATATTTGTATAATAACAGACTAACTTTACTTGCAATTCAAATATGCTGGGAGTTGGCTAGTAATAGCATGAGTATAGTAAATAGTAACATATAAAGTAACTGCCGAACTTTGTTTAAAAAGTTTGCAGTTTCTCTGATTATATAAATACTGAAAAATTCTCCAAATTTTTACGTAAAATACAGTAATTCACGTATAATGAATAATTACCAAAACAATTCTTTTTATAATAAACTTTTAAATTTTATTTAATAAATGTTCCCGGTTTCGCTGTCGATTTCTTTTTTTAAATATTAGGTTGGTGCAAACGAAATGTTTTTTTCACCAACTGAAATTGACGAGTTGAATCGTGTATTAAATTTGGCTCTTGACACATGGAAAATTAATTATGTACATTGAATTACATTTATTTTACTTTACAAAACGCCCAACAATTTTATCGTATCCTATTTAAGTTTTTAATTATTCAGCTTTCCTTGTGACTTAATTTTGCACCACATTCTAGTGTATATGTATGTACTTGCTACACTTCACACTGTTACAATACCAGGACTACTTAGATTCGTCGTGTAGAAAACACGTAAAAGCGTCTTAATAATAGTTTTCAAGAGATCGTTGTAAAAAACACATTAAAATTAGAAAATCTTTTACAATGATGTCTATACCAAGCGGTGTTCGAAACAGGACAATTTTCTTAAGAAAATGAATTTCTACTCGTGACATATCAAAATTACACTACCGCTCATGGAAGTATGGACGTTTGAAAAATGAAAGAAAAAAATAAACACAGAAAATAATTTTATTTCCGATCCGTTTTTCATTATATAAACATAAAGTTAACGAATTATGCAATATAATATTCAAACAAAAGCAAATTAAGGACTCCTAAAATTAAATTTTCTTTTCTTCGGAAACGCAAGATAAACAGAAAGAAACTCTTTTTTTGCGAATAAATTTATGCAAATTTTAAGAAAATAAATGATTAGTGACTTATTATTTAGTAAATGGGTAGAAAGACGGTAATATAAACACATTTTATGCGATCATTGTATAGTAAGTATAGTATACTTATTATAGTATTCTAACGAAATGTCCATACTTCTATGAGCGGCAGCGTATGTGTAGTATCCCAATCGAGTGTAGAAAATGTAAGAGTAACTTTTGTATATGTCTCATCAATATACCAAAAATTATTAAATTTTACCGTTGAACTACAGAATCAGAGACTACAACGTTGTTTCTATAGAAAAATATTATTGATTACCTTCTTTAGCGAAGAATACAATATTTTATAATCCCAAGAAAATCTCCCTTTAAATCTCTCCTCTTTTCAAACATATGAAATAACCAGCTTTTCAGGCACGATTATTCCTAATCGCATAGAACAGGGACAACGCGATTAATCGATTTGATTATAAAATCTGCTGTAACAAATTGGGAACAACGGTTGTGTTAAAGAGAGAAGCAGAACAACGACGTCGAGGATCCGGAGCGGCTAATTAGCGTGTTACGGACAAACGAGGGCCCCGATACCGTTATGTACTTATGTATCTCGCGAATACGAAATGCTACGCGCCAGAACGATAACCATCTAACGATACACACACGTGAAACGCACGTACGTTTGGTATTCGACTCTTTGTACGTTCACTCTCACACCTTGACCTTCTTCAACCGGGAAGTCTGGCCTTGCTTGAAGGATATTCGAGGTGTGGAAGTCGTTGTAGCGCGCGCGCGTATTCATTGTGTTTCCCATTCTATGAACCAATTTAGAAAATTTCCCTCTACCCGATTACGGCTGAAAAAGTCTTTTTTCTCTCTCCTGCTGTTTAATTACACCGTGACTAGGTGGAAACGGAAGGATAAACGGCGACGTTCATTTTGGTACTCGTTGTATAACTCGTAGTTCTAAAGGTTTTTGAATTTAATTAAACGCACGATGGTGTGCAAAGAGTTGCGTGCACATTATTGGTCGCATCTTGGGATTATTCGTATGGTTGGAAAAAAGTAGTGTTTTCTTTTCTCAGGTAATTAAGAATGCCTTGTTTTATATATATTTTTTCACTGTATGTTTATTTTAATTATGCGAAACTGCGTGAGCTTTCTGAAATTGGCTATATTCTACGATATTCTTTCTTCTTCTTTTCTTTTTTTTATATAATGTATTCTCTCGAATTTCGATTGTAGCACCGCGTCGAATATAATAATCAGATAATTACTGATTTTAATGCTCAATTTTTAAATATTGATTTTAATAATCAATTTTAAACTTTCGCTAGATAAAAAGCATTTTTCGGATAGAATGAAAGGTAATAGTCGCCTAGTTTATGAGAAAGTTAACATTCCATTCGTAATTTTACAAGCAACCGTTGTCTGTCCCGAGTGTAAATAATTACGATAGGATCAACTCTTTATCGGGAATAGTTTGTTGGAGACCGCTTTCCAATTGATTCAAAACTCCGGTCTTCTCTGCATAAAATATCCGTAAAGAAGATGTACTTACTTATCGATCTAAACAGTAGTTGTAGCTTCAACTATCTATTAAGTTTCGAACCGTATACGTTGTTACACTGAAGTAATACCAAGCCTCGTTTGATAAATCGAGAAACTTTACAGAGGTGGAGCGTAAAGTGAAAAACTCACCAGATGAGAGTTGATTCGCCGACAGCATCTCGTCTTCTCCAGGTTGGAGGCGAACTTCCATTTTTCGTAGACGAGAGTGCAGCTCTCTGGTGTGCAGGAAAAGGAAGAGGGTGCTGGAAATCGCTATCAAAGCGATCAGCTCGATAGTCCTAGAAAAGGAAACTTTCAATAAAGTGTCTGACGTTGTGAGAAAGAAAAAGGGGAAAAAAAAGAAAATAATCGTACAAGTACACATAGTTGAGCAAGTATTTAGTGATATCCAAATCCGATTGTTTGTTAGAATTTGAAAAATTGAAATTTGAAATTTTATTTGAAATATTAGCATTGAATATTAATAAATCAATTATTTACATACTAACCACCAGGTACGTATAAACGCATAAATAGATCATTGTGTTTTATCTTGAAACAACATTATAGTAAAAAATTATGATTTCTTGAAATATTGGTGTATGTAACTTCATGACCCTCTCAACTGCTTTGGCTGAGCTAATGTGTACGAGTTCAAAGTATAATTATGAATATAAATACTTTTATGCTAACAATTATAAATAATAAATAATTATATATGTAATCTTTTGTAATAATTTCATTTATTTACATTTAAGTATCGTACATAGGATTGAATCACTTCTTACTTTTTACAAAAACTGACTCCAAAGTGTATTTAAAATAAATTTGTATCTATCTTTGAGAAATCTTGAAGTGATTCAAATGAAAGATATTTTACTATTTTAACTAATTACATATTTTTCTTTGTTATCAAAAACTTGTTGTCATCTTACAACCTGATTGAAAGCGTATTGTTTAATGAAATGAGTCATGGTGAATTATACAGTATTTATCAATACGTACAAATTTATAAACTAACCCAATACACACTATTTTACTCCTAAAAATTCCCTATGAACTAGATCAACGAAACATTTACTAAAGAAAAAAATTAGCAGAATTATATAATCGATAAAATACGTAAAAACTATACTCGACATATAAACAACCAAAATTAAAAATTTATTACAGACAGATACAATGAAAATCTTCGAAGCAAATTAAATAACCAAAGTAGCACATAACAAGCTTTCTTTTACATTCGCATTCACAGATATTTCCGTAATTTGTCGATGATTGTCGACAACAGACGGAAATCGACATTTTTCATTTGCCAAACATTGAAGATGACAGCCAGAAACAATTGGTCTAAAGGACAACATTCGAGTTGAAATTCGTGAAATAACTCCAGCAACATGTCGAGAAATCACTGAAAATTTGGATAATCGAATTAATGTCTGCAGACGCAGTCGTGGTGCACATTTGAATGATATTCTGTTCCACGTACAATTGCAATGGATCATACTTTTGATTAAAAAAAAAAGAACAACTGGAAAAAATTCCAAGTATTACATATAGAAATATATTCTGTCCAACTTTTGAGTACAATCAAAGTTTTATTTAAAAAACATGAAAACAAATGAATCATCAGAATTATTTTCATTATTGTTGATAACCGTTTGCTATTTTCCTGGTAGCTGGCGAGTACAATTGCGAATATTTCGATTTGAATAGCTTTATTAATTATGTGCATTCTGTCGGAAAGAATTTATTTCTACACCTAATAGTTTATATTTTATTAAAAGAAAATATGTAGGCCTGTAAGTTAGATGACCCTATACAAGTAATAGAACCGCTCAACGGCAAGATATACATATTACAAGGTACAACCAGGTACAACAGACAGACATGAAACCATTATAAAAAGGAAAAGAATAGCTAGGAATGCTTTCAAATGATATAAAAGAGGAATGACAAAATGTTTTAGAAGCGATGGAAGTCCTCTTTTCGCACGAGGAACGTGTCACGAGCTGACTGTCATATGGGTTGTCAGCGCCAGGGAGAAACAGGGCATAGCGAAGTCATCTGTCTCATAATTGATCATCCTGTTCGTGATGATACTTCACGTACATACGGTCTGGTTTCAAAGTGATCCCACGTCGACCGTGAATGGACAACCGTCACCAGAAAGATACAAAATTACGCTTTGAGATTGCTACCGTTCCGTTCAGTACTTAATGAGAACTGCACTGTTCTCTTCACTTTAGCCACCGCCCGGTTTGTGACTTCGCGGACCGAGTATATGTAATTAAACGGCGGCGAAGTGAAATTTTTCCGTGAAATGATAACGAAATAAAATGTCTGCTTTATCGAAGTATAAAACTATGAACAAATTTAATAACATTACGTAGTACTATTAGTACCGTGAATATTATTTTGGTAATATTACTGGCTAAAATTGAGAATTTTCGAAGAAACTCTACGCTAGATTGAAGGATTCATTGACTATATTCTTCTGTCTTTTGACGAAATTTTAAAGGAAAATGAGAAAGTTGTATTAATATGTTCAAATGATAGCGAAAAAAATGATAATACAAAGGTATGTATTTTTTAAATAAATTCGAAATCAGTTAAATACTACATTGTATTTCATTTAGAACAAAATTCCAAAGGTTTCACTACTCCTGTCTTATTTAGGGTCGCTTTAACCCATTGCCGTACTATTTAGCCTGGCAAAATCCGAATTAAACCGATAGAAACAACCGATAGAAATTATCGCCTTAAATAACTATTTAATAGTAAAATATTCACAATTCAAAAAATTAATAGCTATCTCCGCCATAAAAATATCTAGTGCCTGATACATAGTCTAAATTTAACAACACGTGTCTCACTCATGACATTCATGTTTAATCCAAAATTGTGACCACGAGTCTGCCTCGTGATATTCGTGTTCGACTCAAAATTCTAATCACGAATCAGACTCGTCAAAGTATGGCAAGGGGTTAAGATTATTTGGGATGCTAAGTTGTATTTTTTCGTCTTGATACTTTTGACAATCAATTAGTATCTTCTTTCATTGTGCTAAATTCTTGTATTGCAAATACTACACTTCTTTGGATCTTCTTTTGTGATTATATCGACATGAGTGAAATTTGCATAGCCTATTCTTAACCTCATAAAGTATTGATTGAGATTTCCTGTTTGACGAACTTTCAGAGATTTTCTTTTTTAAAACATATCATCTTAGACAAAGTGAATTTTTACTGTAACATTAGTATTTTTTCACGTCGAATTCCATTAACAGCATAATTATTATCTACACTTAATATATTCTTCAATCATATTCTAAACTTACATGAATATTAGCCGATCGAAAATTTAAACTTTCTTAGAGCTTCGAAAAAACTGTCAAAACACTAAACGTTTGACCCTTTCGCTACAGCAGATTATAACAAGTAACATGCTTGGTGAAAGGTAGATGTTCAATTCTAAGTCACAAAATTTGTCAAATTGTTTTCAAAAATTAGGAAATTTAAAGTTTGTTTCGTTAAATTAAAATGAAAATGCACAAAAGATAATGTTAAGAATTAAATTATTATATATAAATTTCCAAATTAACGATAGTAATGAAAAAGTTAAACAAGTCAGAGCATCGTTAATATACCATAACACCAATTTGAATATGTACACTCCCGTTCATAAATGTTAAGATACCTAAACGTAAAGTATACTGAAATCTACTGAAATTTAGAGAATTTTATCGATATCTACCAAAATCTACCAAGATCTGTCCAATTTTATTTAAATTTACTGTATTGTACTAATATCTATTAAGCTTCTCAAAGCCTATAAATTTCGATTTAAATCTACTGATGTTTGTTAAAGTTTACTAAAATCTTCTGAATTCTACAGACACCTACTGAAATCTACTAAAATCTACTTAGTGAATGTGAAGCATATTGTCGTTGTAAGTTTAATATATTATCTGACGCATAAAAGGCATTACAAAATGATCCTAAAAAATAATAATTCTAAAATTAACTTAAAATTATCCTAAAATTATCCTTAAAAGAATTATTCATTTTATAATCTTGAAGTATAAGTACATATGTATATTTTTAGTGATATGTGACACTAACTTTGGCGATAAAATATGATTTAAAGCAGATACTACTTTCTTCTCGACCATAATGGGTGCCTTAATACTTATGAACGGCAGTGTATAAAGCAAAAACTAAGTCACCCCTCCGGTCTAAGTGATTAATTTAATTAATAACTTCATTTCAACCAGAATTAACGATTGAAGCAGCGTTAAAATTCTCCCTACATGTTCTATCGCGATGACGTTTTGTTCCGGACCATAAATTTCACGAAGCAAGAATGGTACATCTGATGGAACGATAGAAGAATAATCTATTCATTTGCATCGTAGGTATTTCACCCCTCCTTCACCCCCGTCCCCCTACTTTCGTACAGGAAGTAATAAAATTAAATATCGAACGTTCTTTCTTTTACATCAGTCGAACATGCTGTTTAAAGGCCACTTTGTCTATTTTTTCATTTTGCGTCAATGGTCCACGAATAGCGTTTTATTATTTAAAATGGCGAGACGTGGACACACGTGCAGCAGCGTACTTCGCATAATTTTATAGTGCATGATCGTTAAACAAGCAAAAATGTGACTCCGAGAACCAGAAATTCCGGTAAAAGGTTCCTTATATCACAACCCATGGTAGAACCAGGTTTTCAGAGGAAAACGAGCTTTTTCTATTAAACAAACGAAGCGCGAGTTTGCATAATATTACGTTACTCTCCGCAGGGGAATGATGTAATTCAGGTTTGCCAGCTTACCGTTGAAATATTCGATCTCGTTTATATGTGCCCGTGTTCGTATTATCCTTGATGATAATTACACTATTTTGAGAGAAACCAGGCGATGAGTGTCGGGTGAAGAAATGAGAGCAAGCGATGACGAGAAGAGAGAAAGTTTTATATAATACAGTTTATTAAATACGAAATATTAAAATTTTTAAAAATGACGAAAACTAATGTACAGGATGTACATACATACTATTACTAGCCAAAAATTTTCCTTGCAAATAATAAATATTAGAAAAAAACGAATTTAAACTATTTTTTTCAGAATTAAAGATGATTTTCAATTTTTTACACAGAATCGTATATATTTTTTTATATCATACGAATGCATGTGTTAAAACAAACTCATTCATTTTCTTATACATACATATTCACACCTTCATTTCTAAAAAAATTATATACGACATTATGTTGCTTGCAAAAACTAGTATTGGTCTTTCCTCTTTGATTTCTTTCTAATATTTACTATTTGCAAGAAAAACGCTGGCTAGTAATACCGTAAACACCCTGTATAGTAAATAGTAACATAAGGGGTAACATCTAGGTGAAACATTTCAGAAAATCGAAACATTTTTTTTTATCTTAAATGATGTATTAGAGTCTTAAAAATAAGGTACAATAGGTCTTATACGCGAAAAAGTTTTTAAACTAGTTTTACAGCTAATGTTTTAAACTAAGGCGTGATATCGTCTAAGCACGTCGGAGCAGCGCGCAGAGATTCAAGATTTCTAAGCTCCTTCTAAGGTATATAATATCTATTGCTAACGAATAATAAGTTCCAGTATATTCTTGTAGGTGGTGCTAATATTAAACAATTGAAATATATACTATGTAACGCCCGTATAACCTTTAAAACAACGCTGTTCGCTTTCAATGTAGAACGTTCGTGCTTCAATTTGCAAAGTTGTGTAGATAATTGTTATCACCATGGGTGATAAAGTGTACAGATCAAAGAAAGATACTAAGAAGAAAACGTGGTCTTCACAAAGAAGTAAAATCACAAATAGGCAAGTGCTCAATTGATACTCGATAGAAAGAAAATCTGAAAGTGTCAGTACATCGGCTAAGAAACTAAAGCTGTCGAAAGATGAATGTAATGTTTAAGTAAATGTCTTGTTGGAATATCGACTAATAAATTTCCTCACGATTTTTTCTGCTCTTTCTGAAAATCTGGTATGTAAACGATGTGGTAGAAATGTGACATTTACAGAAGCAAGTCAATGTGATGTAGGTTTTAAACTTGTAATTTCTTGTGAAAAGTGCGAAAAGATTTATGTAAATAGTTGTCCCTTAATTAACAACGCATACGAAGTTAATCGCCGAATAATATTTGCAATGCGTTTACTAGGAATTGGTCTAAATGGTATTATTAAATTTTGCGCAATTATGGATCTCCCACGGCCGATTTTTCAAATAACGTATGATTGTATTATTAATAACATTCTCGTCGCAACGGAAGCTGTTCGTATGAAATCTATTAGGAAAGAAGCTGAAGACGAAAAGAATCGCAGATTAAAGGTGTATTAAAGATTTCTATACTGTAAGTATGAAATGACATTACTCAAAACTGTAAACGCGTTTTTCTCGAAACCACGTTTTTCAAATTGGCTTGCAGCATAACTTTAACAAATTTTATCCGATTTGCTTGAAATTTTTATAGTAGCTACTAAACTAAATTATCTAGAGAAGTACGTAGGATTTTTTCGATCGGTTAACAATTTAGTATCTACCTAATTAATTAACCCCATTAACCCCATAAAGTATCTGCTGAACTTTGTTTAAAAAGTCTGCAATTTTTCTGATTATATAAATACTGAAAAGTTTTCCAAATTTTTATTTTAAATATAGTAATTCGCATATGATTTTTAATTGCCAAAATAATTTTTTTATAATAAACTTTTTAATTTTATTTAATAAGGATTCCTTATTTCGCTGTCAGTTCTCTTTCTTTAAATATTAAATTGATGCAAATGAAATGTTTTCTTGATAGCTGAAATTAAGAGATTGATAGTGTATTAAATTTTGTTCTTTTATACATTTTTTTACAGCGATATTCAAGAAGAAGAAATTTCCTATAGTACACGTGTATTCTATTATCAAAAAAGTTCATAATACAATTGTTTACACTTTATTATTTGACGTGATGAATAATCGGGATATTCGTGTAATTGTTTTTTAATATAAGTTAAATCTCAAAAAAATTTTCATAAAAACTATAGAAAATATGAATTTAACAGTTGAAGTAAATTTGGTGAATGTTAAGACGTTTCAACATTTGTGTACAAAATTCAGAATGCGTAACTTTTTATTAAAAAATGAGTCAAGAGGAATGCAAAATAGCGCAGTTGATGATAATGTTTTAAAAAAAATTATTGAGAACATTCCACAAGAAAAAGTATAAAATTTTGTCATCTTTCTGCAACTGACTGCCATTTCTTCAGATGTTTAAACAATTTTTTAGCAAATAAATAAATTATTCTGCAATAATAACCCTGTGAAAGCGGTATTCAATAAATTTTTCAATTCGAGGATTACTAATTTTTATAAATTTGGAATAATGAAAGTAATTAATTCGTGGTAAAAGTGTATAGAATCGTATCAAAATTATTTTAATTAAATACATTCGTTTTTGGAGAAACACATGTATCTAAAAAGTTTTGTTTCAAAAAAACATTTCATGTGCACCAACCTATATAGTTCGTGTTAATTATATACATTAGATATATATCCTTAGAAATTTTCGGGCATTTTGTATACACTGAATGTCGAAGATACAAATTTCTCATAAATAGACCATGAATTTTCATGTATTTACAATATAAGAAATTTGAAGGTGCAAAATTGCACACAGTGCGCGCAAAATATCCAGATTATATTGATTTTTAGAATACTTGATAGGTAAATTTACTTTCTACCAAAGTTCTACTTTCTTTACTATATTCTCAAAATAAAAATCCGCAATCTACTCCATAAGCTTGCAAAATGGAACTTCAAATTATCATCGTATCCGCGAAATATTCAATGCTATTATAATTCCGCGAGAAATCATGAAAGGATTGACAATTTCGAGATAATGGTGGCTGCTGCAGAAACTTAATTGTCGAAACTGTTAGATATTTATGTAACACATTATGATTGCTCTGACGTTTAGATTGCTAAATCACCGTGAAATTAATCGAATGGAGGTTTGTACTGAAAACGAAGAAGCAACGTTTTCGGTTGTGAAACAACCGACGATCGAGTGCTTCGATAAACACAATTAATAGGATAAAAAGTGGCTCGATCGTATGTTTCTTTTTTCCTTTGTGAAGCAGAAATTACCACGTTAATATGTATTGAGAGCTATTAATTGGTCTGCTGTGCGTAATTCGAAGCGTTTACATTTCAACGTACATACATATATAATGCTCGGCTAATATTTGAATTATTAAAGCGAGGATACGCTTTCTGCTTACTGCTAATACAATAACTACTGTTAATTACCCGAATAACAATGTTGATCGTTTATGTAATTGCTGTTAAACTGACTGGAATTGTTACATCGAAGATGCCAGATCACTCGAACTGATTGCGGATTACGATAAATTTCAACGAATGAAATATTGATCGGAATTAAAGATACGATTTTTATATAAATTAAGAATAAGTTAAAAATTCTAAAATAACAAGGAACATTTTTAAATTGAAGTACAACTATCTTACTTTTATCTTCAACTTCTACACTTTTCCTCTACTGCTAAGTTCTCCATTGTTAAAGCTTTTTGAAATTCAAAGTGTGAAAATACAACAATTTGTACAAATTTCTATTGTTTAATATAAAAATAATAATATACGATTAACTGAACGATTGACTAGTTTAATTGAGAAAAGGGAAAAAGAAAACAAATTACATTTAAAAAACTGGAATCCTCATTAACATTTTCCAAACTGTTAATCTATTTGTTGAAGTAGGGCATTGATGGTTCTTGTATTTCGTGGAAAACTCGACACCCTATGGATATTGGGAGGTGACGGCTGTTTCATGCCACGTTGGTCGGCTAAACAATTAACGGCGACGGACGTTACGGCGCGAGGCGCGTGTGGAGGAATCCCACACTTTTTTCTAAAGAGTACTAATCGTGCGCCCGTCTTGTACACTTCAACACTATTAACTGGGGAAGACGAGTTAATTCGTCATTGATTGACCAATACTTGATGCACAATAGTTTATTTATTGAGGAATTATCCATTTTTTTATCACACGGTTATGTCTAGATTAAATTTAACCCTTTGCGGACGCGTGTCAGCATGTAGCCACCCATGCCTATTTATCATTTTTAAGCAATAAGGCACATGACTCCATAATATAAACCCAGATCCAAAATAAAGCCTGTATAAATAGATTCAGACATTCTCAAAATCCAACCCTTACCGTATTTTATTAAGTTTTATACACACTTAATTATAAGTACCTTAACGCGCTTTTCTTTCTTTGCCGTCAGTCTTTTACCGAAGCGAACACAGGATCTAAAAATTTATCTGCACGTTCTTAGTTTTTACGTATACAAGAATGTTATGCTTTTATATATACGATGTCTAAAACATTCTGATATTATTATTACCCGTTCAGCTAAACCGGATTTGCATATAAACAACTGCTTTAAAAGGTATCATAAAATGTTGCAATATAAAATGTACTAACTTGGCAATAACATATATAGTACAATTTTTAGCTTCTATAATACATACATTAAACAAGTGTTTACTTTTAGCAAAGTGCATCGTTACCCCTTGCTCACAACGACATTCGCTCTATACACAACTACATCCGCAAAGGGTTAAGATACAAAAAAAAGCTGAATTAATTGATTACAATTTTTAACTCATCTTTAATTATAAATTAGAGAGATTCGATTTCTGTTTGTGAGAACAGAACCCAATCAATCCTTTGCACTCGAAGCTTTTGTGCCGAAGTTGAATTCCTCTTAGTTTCTTTTTAGCATAATTACTTGTGTTTCACCTATGGTTTCGTCGATTAAAATTCGAAAGATATAATGGTTCCGTTGCTTTTTCATTGTTTCTGAATTTTATTCTTCCTGATAATTCCTCAGAATCTGTAACATCTATCCGAATTCGTTCTTTCCTGTGTGTTATTAGACTCAGTTTTATTTTTTACTGTTACAATTACTTCATTCAAATCTCTCATTTATAATATTATTGATTTGACTTCTAAATAATTAAAAATCGAATTTATCTTCACTGTTACTAATTCCGTCATTTAGCTCGATGCTTTACAAGCATCAGTAAGCCTAATATATAAAATAATAAGTTTAATTAAACACAATGCTATACTTTGAATGGCACATACAATCAGTTACAATGTAAAAAGAAAGAATATCTGCTTAAAAAAAAAAACAGTTATCGCCTTTCAATTGTCATACGAGTTGCGATATCGAATCAAGTGATGGTCGCCTCTCGAGTGCAAAGGGTTAATAGGTTAAAATTCCTCAAAATCAACTTCATCAATGGCTATACGTGTTCACTATCCTTATATCAATTCCCATCGAACAGAAGACGATTCTTCCATCGTTCACATGTATTCCCATAACAACCGTTCGAAAAGATCGATCCTACTGTACTTGATGTTCCGAATGGCATGCAACCATAAGTTTCCTCTTCAGCGTACGTCCGTAGACATAAAGAAGAAAGTCTTGTACACCATAGAAACCGCTCGGATGTCCAGGTGATTCAGACAATCGCGTTGGGAGAAATGAACGTGTGTCCAGATAAAAGAAAACAAGAAACGAACGGTATCGGTCACGAGACGCGGTGTCAACGACACACACAGGGGGACGAGAAAACCGTAAGCTCTTTGGAACGCGCTCATGCACGCTATGGAACGCGGGGGAGGGGAGGCGGCACCGCGCATAACGTGGATATCTGAAAACTCGACTATTCTATACTGTGAACCTGTATCTACATAAGACTAATCCTAATCACACATTCGAATTTTAGCGAGAGGTTAAAAAGTATTGTTGAAGAGATTTCAGTGTCTGATCTTTATATTTAATCTGATATACAATGGGTCGTTTGAAATGTCTTGAAATCTTGATTAGTGATGGAATTGGAGACACTTTGAATGAATGTTTATGACGAAAAATTCGAATCACTTTGAACATGAATCAAAGATTAGGACTCTTGAAAGTCTTGACAGTTTTGGAAATCTTAGAAATTTTAAAAGTCCTGTAATTTTGAAGGTTTTGTATGTTATAAAGTCTTGAAAGTCTTAAAATTTTAGAAAGTCTTGAAAGTTTTAAAAGTCATGAAAGTCCTGTAATCTTGAAAGTTTTGAAAGTCTTAAAAGTTTGAGTTTGAGTTCTTAATCCTGAAGGTTTTGTATGTCTGGAAAATCTTGAGTCTGATAGTCTGAAAGGTCTTGAAAGCCTTAGATGTCTTAGGTGTCTTGTAAGCCCTGAAAATTTTGGAAGTCTTGAAAATTTGGTATGTCTTGGAAATCTTGAATGTCCTGAAAGTCTAGAGCTGAAATTTATGGCAGCTTTTTAACTTAAATATACATAAATACAAGTTCAAGTAATGATGGTGTCCACCCTTATTTTAAATCATGCATGTACATATATTTATAACGTCTAGAATTTTTTGGATAATCTTTGAATCAATAAACATTTTCAAAACATCAAAGACTATCAAAATCTCTGAACTTCGAATCATGTTCGAAATGATTCGAATTTCCAGTCTTGGAAAACTTCGAATCCTTTCGAATTATTGTATTGCAGTATTGAACATGGAGGTAATTTCAAATTGTAGAATACCACAAAAGAAAAATATACTTATACAAAAAGTATCAATCTGTAAAAATTAGGGAAGAAAATGCCACAAAAACAAGCAAAATTTAATTATTGTCTTTTTTTCTTTTAGAACTTACAAATAATATACGAATAGAGTATTTCTTTTTTCTTTTATTTCCGTGATTTTCTATGATATCTATCAACGAGACACAGAAGATAAAAATAAAAAAAAAACATTAGTTTGAAAAACAAGTGTTTCATCACTGAGCGAAATATTTTGCATAATACATTACTTTCCAGTCACCGAACAAGCAGTCGTCTCGTGTTTCAAAGCGTCTAGCATAAAGGAACTCGAAAAATCTAAAGATTGCTACATGCAGATAAAAGAATCACGCGTATGTATATACACGTACGCCTAGAGTACTGGCAGCCCTTAACATGATGTAAGTACGCGCATAATATGGCACATCTCTCATTCTCTAGGAGCTTTGTTAGGGCAACCAATCATGCAAATGCAGGTGTACCGAACAAGTGCTTTTCGAAGCATGTCTGCGCTTCGAAACTTTCTTCGCTTCTTTAGCTTCTATACATTGCTGTTCTCCTTTTTTTTTTGTTCTCCTGGTTCTTTTTTTCTTGTTTCTTAATGCAAGACTGACACAACGATTAATTACCTTAACGAACTTGTACGTGATACGTATCGTTGATTTAGTAGCTGAATAACTTGCGAAGCTTAATAAAGCGTACTCTTTGAACAGCTATTCTTCGATTAAGAAAAAACTACATTTGCAATAAGTTTCTTAGAATGTTCTCAATACTCATTAGTTAAGAAAAGAAAAAGAAATTTGTTATATATAGCTAAACTTTTCTTCGCAAGAAAATAAGTTCAAAATAATTTCAGAAGTAAAATCTGAAGTTTATTTAAAAACTTCACGTTTAAAATTTTCACTAGTGAACAACCGAATTGCTCGAACCATATATTCGCCAATACACTTAGAATAATTTATCTTTCTATTTTAACAATCATTGCGTCAAATAATTGAAACATTCTTTATTTTCAGTTTCTTGAGAGAAAATAATTCTTGATTTTCCACCAAACTAAAGTTTTCCGACTTGCTTGGAAATGATTCTCTCGTACAGCGAAGCGTACCTTCAGAAATCTTTGCTATACAACATTTTTTTTTTTATCATTTCCACTATCGTAGGGAAGGTGATCGTTGGCTAACGAGCGCATTCGCGCGCACATTTTCCTCAAGCGGAAAAACGCATCGTGTCCAGTACAGGTGCAAAGACCGCGGAAGCTCAACATCGCGGTGGAAACGAATGAACGAACGAATGAACGCTTGGATCGCGTGTTTTTAATGGGATCAAGCCAGTCGAAGCATCGCGAAAGTGTAAGAGGTGTAACATCGTAGTCGACGTTGACACGCAAGCTATTTTAATTTTGAACACGATACATAACTCGATCTCCTCGTTAAAAGTAACAGCAATTATGTGTGTTTAAATCGCTCGATTCGGTGACTGAAACGTTCTTCTTTCAAATTCGACGGATTACCTCGCTTTTTTCACGCTCTTATTAAATTGTTATCTTACAGTTTTTGTTAGGTGTCTATTCGTGTCAGAATTTAGTACTGTACGAACTACAGTACTATAGAATACTATTCTCTTTTTTTGTATCTTCAATAAACTTTATAATTTAGCCAGTATGTACATTGAATAAAGTTTTTTCATAGTATTATGTGTACATCGCTTGGATGCTTTCTTAATTAATCTTTAGAAGGCCAAAATTTTTGCATTGAAAAGTTGAATCTTTCAAATGTAAAATTTATACATACATTTGGATAACGTTTAAAATAAGATAACTTATTTTTAAATTGGACCAAAGACTGTGAGTTTTTTTTTAAGAAATTAGAAGGTTTCGTTTACTAGGTTTTGTGTAAAAAGAGGTTTCTTAAAAATTGCAATTGGTGGGAATTTTCTTCAACTTTTTTATTTGAGCCTGTAATGAAAATTTAAAAAATACTTTTTACAAATTTATGTTAGTTGTATACATGATGAAAATTTCATTGAAATCTGTCGATGTAGAAACAAGCGAGAGGAATTGAAAGACGTAAGAATCTTTAAATCATGAGACTTCGATTTCCACCATTTTTAACCGTTTGCAGCTTTATAGCAACATTAACAGATTTGAGAATGAAATTTTCAGCATGTATATATTTGATATAAATCTGCAAAACATATTTCCTAAATATTCATTACAGGCACAGCTAAAAAAAATTGTAAAAGATTTGTTATTTTTTTGGCAATTCCAACCAATTATAATTTTTCCAAACATGTTTTTTCATATCATCTAATAAACTAATCTCTGTAACTTCTAAAAAAAATTTTAATTTTAAAAATATTATTCTGCTTTAAAGTATTAATGAAAGTGACTGCATATGCATCTGTTTGAATACTGCTTTAATTCCTTTTATTAGCTATAATTTCTAATATAATTCGACTTTTTAATCATTCCTATAGGTTTTACGTTGTATTTATGTACGGTGAGTTGCTAGCTTGTAAGCTAATTGTAATTAGTTTTCAAAATTTCAAAATTTCACTTCCCCAAGTGTTTTTGATATTGTTGATTACGAATCAGCGTTATGTACAAGTACATATATAATAGATACATGTATAATTAAGTATACAAGTTTTCCGTTTATCACGCCTTTTTATGTTTTTCGTTCATTTACTTGTGAAAAAGTACTTAATTTATTTATATACAGTAAATTTTATTATGGTATAACGATTCTATTGTATGGAAATATAATTCCTGCAGCTCTGAAAATATAGGGAAGACTGGAACAAGTTGATAGGAGGGCAGGTTGATACAAAATTCAAGTATATTGAATATTTCAACAATCATTTATTATTTATCGAATTCACCTTCTAACGATATATTTTAACCTTTGATAAATGATCATTGAAATATTCGATTTTCTTGAATTTCACGTGTTAGTTGATTTCACTGTATCGACCTACTTCTCTATCAAATGACTCCAGTCTTTCCTACACTCTTTTATAAATGACAGTAAATATATATAATAGAATATATAATTGTCGCAATCGCCACGGAGGGTCTACTTACATAGACTTAGCAACTCTTAGACTTCGAGGCGAAGAGTCATAAGAGGTTTTCCAAACTTCTCCGGATTTTTTCGTCCTCAGGTTCAAAAGCTTGATTTTGACGATGCCCCCACTTTCTGAGATTTTCTCAGTGCAACTAAGAGGGCTTTAAATGGAACTCCGAGAAGGGAGGGATACGAAAAAAGAACGCTTGTGACTTTCAAGCAGGTAGTTAACTTTTGTCTATACGCGTCACCCGCATTTCTATATTGCTTAGAGTAAATATTATTATCTTAAATATATTTATTATTTTTTGGTTACATAACCACTATCTGATCATTTCACTCACGTCAATTCCAAATAATAAATTATGAAAGCTATACTACCTTTTTGTTACTATTTCTATAGCTGCTAGAGAAATTTTTGACTGTTCGTGTAATTTCGTGAGATTTTCAATTAAAATTACTTCTTAGAATCTTCTGGTTAAAATGAAAGCGAAACAGTGATAAGTTGTATTATACATATGCATAGGTATAGGAGTATAAAACTTATTATACATATATGTATTTGAACTGTAATCTACGCCACGAGTGTGACCGGATATTATAAGGCAAAAGGTTAATAACGGCTGATTAATGGCACGTGATCGTAGATTGATACCTTGGAAGAAAGAAAAGAAGAAGAAAAACACCACAGAAACTCTCTGCTTTACTTGGCCAACTGGAATTTCACGGAAGATCAAATACGTATATCTTCACTGGAAGGTGTTCCAGAGCGGATGTTCCTGGCAATATTTCTTTTTTCTTTCATTTTAGCACAGCTGTTATTAATGTAGCTGATAATCACATTGTAATATGACTTTAATTGCGTTGGAATTTTGTTAGCACCGTTACAGTGAACGGTATTTCATCAGGAAAGAAAATACACCGGTGTACATTCAAAAAAGTGAAATTGACTAGAAATTGTTCAATTTGGAATAGCTTATTGTCAGAAAATTTGTTAAAAAGAAGTTGGTACGATTTCAAATTAATCTTGGTATGTTAATTTAATATTAAAAGTTTCAAACTAGTTTCGCTACTGAAATCTATTAAACTAAAGTGAATTTAATAGCTGTCGCACCGAATCGATCGGAATATACAGTGAATGCTTCTAAACTTTTAAACCGCGGTTTGTGCGAGATTAATAATACGTGGTAAATTGCGAAGTAACACGTTGTATCAATTGTTCCAAACGAAATTGCTGTGTATAATAATTATATTTTAATCAAATTCGTACATTTTTTCAAAAAATGGTACTCCTATATGCTTCCAAACTTTTAACTGCAGTTAACGTGTGGTAAATTATAAATTAACACGCTGTTCAACTGTTCCAAACAGAATTACGGCGCATAATAATAGTAATAGTTTAATCAAATTTATACTTTCTCCAAAAATGGTACTTCTATGTGCTTCTAAACTTTTGACCATAGTTAATGTGCGGTAAATTACAAGTTAACACTTTGGCCAACTAATTCAAACGAAATTACGAAGCATAATAAATATATTTTAACACAATTCACTTCTTTCCTTTAAAAAATTATACTTCTATATATGTTTCTAAAATTTTGATCATAGTTAATGTACGATTAATAATATGCAGAAGATTACAAGTTTACAAATTGTTCAACTGTTCCAAACTAAATTACGACACACAATAATTATATTTTAATCAAATTTTATATTTTTTTTTTCTAAACACTGATACTTCTACACCACATTACTTTTTCTAGCTAATTTTACGAAGACAAATCATGGTTTTAAAAGGAATATTTCTCTGTGTTAGAATCGAGACTTGCGGTGATCAAACAGCAGAAGTCATGCCTTAAACGATCCAGTGGTTTTAGGCTTTCCGGAATCCCATTTCGCCCGTGACGCAATCTCATTGTCGATTTATAGCACACGTACACACACGAACGATCCGCGTGATTCAGCGGAATCAAACGTAGAATCTTCGGTTGTTCGATTTATTGCTTTCGCAAAGCTCATGCCTTTTCATTTTCAAAATTGTCCGTTGAAACCATATAAATTGTCATACACACACACACATGATATTCTAACATATAATATATTTCCATCAGTTCCAATGATCTCTGATTTATTACTTATTTCTATTGAACTCTAACCTTTCTATTGTAGGAATAAATCTGAACATCGTTTCCCCATTAATCGAGTACCAGTTAATAGAAAAGAAACGGAATTACTGAATTTAGAGAGCAAATAAACTTATTGTCCAAAATATATCTCTCCTCCAATTTACACAGAAGATCATTTCCTTAGAATACCGTGTAAATTGAAATCATGGCTTTTTATATGAAAAGCCCTGTAAATCGAAAAAAAACTGCTTATAATTTAGTCAATTATTTAACTAAATTCATTTATTTCAACGTAAAATAAAAATAAAGTAAGTTAAATATTAAATCAGTTTTTTCTGTTTTTTGTAACAATAAAGCTTTTCCTTTTAATTTACTTTCGTGGTACGATTACTTGCGTGGTTTTTCTATTACTGTTTCTCCAACATTTTGTATAAAAGAAGGGGTGGAATTCCTCTTTTTAAGTTTAATTCAAGTGTTAACAAATGAATGGTATTAACAAATAACTGTGCAAATATTTGCGCAGCATAAATTTTCATTTTTAACAGTTCTTATTTTTTAAAATCCGTTATTCCGAAAACCGTGTAAAAAAGTACCGTTTAAATCGTGGGATAGGCGTATTTATAATCACGTTATATTTGAAGAACATACATATTTCATACTTTGTGTCTTCAGTAGCACTACTTTTACTTATACGGTTAGATGTTGTCTAGAATCACATTCATTTTCCTTCTTGTCTTTTGACAAAAGAGGAAAACAAAAGAGAAAACAAAAAAGAAAGAACGCATCGAGGAACGCCTCGTAACGTTAACGATCGAATGTAAAAGCACTTAGCCTGCAGCTTTATCATGTTAATGTTAGAAAATCGTATCCGGTGAAACACACATGTGAATGATAAACGTTCTTAGTTTCGATCGAAAGTGCAGACACGTCGGCATCACGTTCGCCAAGTCAGTGAGAGTTCACGATGATAATGGCCTCGTAACATCGCTACCTTTGGAAACCATTACCCACGTGTGTAATGACACTCTTATACACCATGAACGACTTTCGATTTTTACAAATAGCTAGGATAATAAGAAACGCTACGCTACTCCCATGGATCTGGTCATTCACCTGGTGTCATCGAAAAAACTATGAAAAATGTCCGTGTTACTATTACAGTGGATAAAATTTCTACAAGAACATGGTTATTTTCACTAAAAATATCAAGAATTTCGATAATACAATAAAAGAAATGCTAAAAAATAATTTAAAAATGATAGAAAAGAGAAAATAGATGTATCGAAGTGAGAAAAATCTGTTTTAATTTTATTATATATGAAATATTATAATTTAACGCACAAAAATGTGAAGAAATTAAAAGAAAAGAAGTCAAAGTATTTTATGTATAATTTATATTTCGTAATCATTAGATTGAAATTGAAGATAAAGTTGGGGTTAATTAACTTTAACCTCAAGTTAATAATAATAAAGTTAAAAATAAATACATAGTTATTAGAATATAAATATATGTACGTTAAATATATTATTAATTAATAACAAATTTATATATATATATTTAGCAACAATAATTTGTACTACAAGTCCAACTCGTTGTTATAATTAAAGTTATTACAACATACAAATGTTTCGGTACGAGTAGTACAATCAAACAAATGGATTCATTATGAAAAAATAAAACGAAAATATAGAATAACTAGATTGTTTTTGTTTGCAGCTCCATTTTCGAAAAACTTAAGTTTGAAAATTGTGCACTTGCCACGTTTTCGACTTATTCGATCGCATTATGCGTTAGTAATTTAACAATTTTATGAAGGATACTGATTATATTTTAACGGATTTAAAACTTACATTAATGAGGAATCGTTAGAATCACTTCGTGTTTTTATAATTCGACGAGCAACAATCTGTTTGCAAAAAGATAAACGACATTTTCTTCGTTATATATACGCTTTGTAAAATTCGCCATTTATTTACAAAGAGAGTACATTTATACGTCTATTCAATATATAAAATTTATTATTTTATTATCGCATTTCACAAATAAATTATGATTTGTCGACTGAGAAAGTCAAGCAACACAAGAATGCACCAGACATTTCACCTGTCATGAAACCGTTGACTTTCAAACGTTAAATCATAACTGTTTCTTTCGTTCAGTACACAGCAAGCACTTTTTGTCTCAAGTACGCCGTAAGAAAAGAGTTAATTTCGCTAAAATATAGTATCAATCAGTGTTAGATACTCGTGAATGTTTTACAAAATGCTTGATGTTAGGGACAACAAATTATCCTAAGTTTATGATGCGGTCGACAAATCTGCTATTCTTGAGGACATAAGTATTTCTCCCTTCATCATGTTATTAACTTTTATAGTCAGGAGAAACGCCAAAACGCTTAATCCATTTTCAAGTGCTTGGCTGCTACTGCTCAATAGCAACTGACGTATCTTAATATTATTCTATAGACTAAGAAATGACTAAGATGCGGACAACAATAGGACAACCTGGATATATTAAACTTCCAAATTACTTTGACCGACACATGAACCGTTACATGTACTTGACGCACCGACAGCATTACAGCACGTTGACGAAAGAACTGCCTTCGGATACCCCTGAACTTTTCGTATCTATTTCATTTGATAGGACAATTTTCCCACCTTTCTACAATTTTCACTAAGCACACCTCTGGACAGGCGAACATATCCAACGTGTCCCAAAATTAAACCATCAAACTGCACCAGTATGTTCTACGAGTAAAAATAAGAAAAAAATGTTATATAAAGATAGGTCTGCAAACACTTTATTATCATGTCTTATTACATTGAAAAGAAGTTTATCTTTCCATTTCAAAGTACCGTCCTCCGTTACGAATGTAAGCTGGACGTCTTAGGGAAACTGAATTTATCACACTCCGAATTTCATCTTTATCTTGCTTTTGTTCAGTGACTGTACTATTAATCCTTTCTATTAGTTCTTGCCGCGAATTGATGTTTGAACGATACACAATCGCTTTCGCTATTTCTCATAGATGAAAATCTAGCGGTGTAAGATCTGGAGATCTTGTGGGCCAAGCAATGTGCCCCTCTCGACCAATCCATCTTTCATGAAAATATTCGTCCAACCATTCTCTAACAGGTCTCGGGTAATGAGCCGAATAGCCACCTAATTGGAACCACATACATTGGCGGTAAAGGAGTGAAATTTCTAAAAAACCTAATAAAGAGTTATTCAAAAAATTTAAAAACGAAGATACAGTCAGTCTTTCTGGTAAAACGTAAGGTCCTAACAACGTATCATTATAAATTCCCACCCAACGAATTTTGTATGATTTTTCGGAACTGATACTAATTCGCTCACTCATCATAACAGTACAGATATTTACACAATTCGATCTCTGCGTTATCGCGGAGATTTAATTTTTGAAATAGTAAACACAGCTACAAGCAGTAGATGTCATCAATACCGTCGTCTTATCCTTACATTCCCATGTACCAACAACGAACTCGCTATTGACTTCAAGTTTCATATTTTTATTATAACTTTTTTGTAAAGCATTTGCGGACCTATGTTTATATAGTATTTTTTTCTTATTTTTACTCATAGAACATATTGGTGCAGTTCGATCGTTTAATCCGAGGATATCCTGCATAAAAGGACTGAACAATCAGAACACGATGCTTATTAGATTATTCTAAGATTATTATTAGAAAGATTCTGAATGGACACTGAAATTTTGAAAAGAATTCTCACAAGCATATACACGAACACTCGTACAAAACTCACTTCGGACTTTCACTCACAACACTTTACAATCTATACGGATTTTAGTACACTTAACGGACTTTATACTTTACACGAACATTTAGATATTAAGGATTTACGCGAACTAAATTATATTGTATAAGCTGGGCATTATTATTGTTATTAGATTACTTATTAATATTGTCATTGTTTGAATATAAAAATTGTGTTTGCAAATAGAGCATTTCATTTGCTGTGTAATCAACTTCAAGAACAGTGTGGGAGCCAATGCAGCTTTGTAGTATTTGCACGTGGTGTGTGGACTTTGAAGTAATATGTAAAGGACCATCCAATGTACAAATTGGGAACTTCCAAAGAAAATTGTTTGATCGCGTGACGACTGGACTGTTAAGTGTTTTTGTGTTGACCGCTGCTTGTGTTCTTCCGACACGTCGTCTCAAGCTTCGTCCTCGGGTGAGACGCGTTGGGATAAGTTCACGCTGATTGGCGAATGTTTAGCAATATTCATTACCAATCTGTATGTGCCTAGTTTTCTCACCAATGCCTTCAAATGTGAACGTAACGCGTTTAATTTTAGAAAAGTGAAAGATGGTCGCGAGGAGTGAACAAAAATTTACAGCAAAGTGGGAATTTTCTCCGCGTGATTCATCAGTCAATGGACCGTTACATACAGATGTACCTTTCGGAAACCTGAGATTTAAGGCGTGTTCTTAAGGAGAGAAACTACGGTGACAGCTGAATATAAAGGCTATCTTCAAGTTAATTTTTTTCTTTTTGACAATCTTTAGTATCTACAGAAAGTGCATTTCTTGAAACATTTTCTCTAAAAATTTGATATAAAAATATTAATTATCGTAGACAGTAGTAACCACCATGAGAGGACTCCAAAAACTGATAGAAAACGGATGAACCTGCTAATTTTAAAAAATAATTTGTTACCAAATAGTGTGTCTTCGAAGAAAAAATGTAGAGAATCGGTAAAAAATCAGCACCCTTTTTTAAAATTTTGTGGGAGCTAATTATCCAATCGAAAATTCCTTACGTGCAACAAAAGAAAATATTATTAGTAACTATCGCTCTAAATTTGAAGCAACTTGAATAAAGATTCTCTGAGCTATTGATGCGTCAAGACTAAAAAATTTGGCTTCGAGAAAAGCGCGTTTAAAGCTTTGCAACAAGTTATCTATGATATAACGTTAAAATTTCTTAATCAATCTATAATTGTAATGGATCGTACTTTCAATTAAAGAAAAAAAAAACAATTTGAAAAAATTACACACTTTGTGTTTTATTAAAAAACAACGTGGCAAGTACACACGTACTACACAGTGAATTTTTACACTGGATTCTCTCGAGCAAAACAGAAAAGGAGTAAAAAAGGGAATTTATAAAATTGATCATTTGCATATAATAAAAAAGATCCTGATGACTTAAGAGAACATGCGATGAATGTTAGAAATTTATGCAAAAACAGTTGAAACTAGTTATTTTTACTTGTTCCATCCGAAGGAACAAAAAGCCGGTCAATCTTTTGTTTGGCACGATTTATGACACGATCGCGAAGAGAGGCTATTTTTTGAGACAACGAATTCATGTATTGTTCGTATTATTGTGAATTTCTCGCCGAAAGAAATTAGTTTTCTTTACAAAACGGTCGCGTAAAGTTAATTTTCATTCTCATTAGCCGAAGACGTGTTATAAAACGAATGGTTTCCCTAACGGTCATTTCGACGACGGATTCTCATCGTGTAAAGAACCGTTGGATCGGACCTGGTGGAAATTCCAGACCATTACCAAACCTTCGGCACATCGCACGTCCGAGCAGGTATCGCCCCACTTTGCCAGGAAAAAGAGCGCTAAGGGCGCACTAGAAGGGTGTTCGCGATATCTGCTAGACATGCTGATTGGTAACGAACATTTCATCATTCGTTCGTTAGATTCGTTCACTAACAATCTATCGAGACACGTTCGATCGTTAGAATCCATCGTTCGGGATTTCTAACGTATCGCTTCATTATTCTTTTCATCGTCAATCGTTCGCGACAATATTAGAATCTTCCTTTGACTTTCCTCATCGTCGTATGTTTTCGAGACGGATTCCACATTTTGTCGAATCCAGCGTACGGGTATTCTATGGTAAAACACTCGATTCATCGTGTTATACCATTTGGTCGAAACAGTTGCCCAATATTAAACAGTGCAGTGCGTGAGATTTCGTTCGCTGGAACCACGTAGCCGACACCCTCACACGGATATCATCTACGCACCGAAATACTGATTGAGTAAATCTAATGATAAATTCATCTTCTTTACATCTGTTCGTTACTTATTAGATGAATTTCTTAAAAAATATTCCAAGATTGTCACAAATAACAATTCTCAAAGGAATACTTTCTAATAAGTAAAGATCTCTTCATATAATGGGAAATGTGCAATTAACTCGATTTTCCGGAAAGCCGTACACATCTTCGTAGATAACTTACATGTCAAATGCTGTCTTTCATAGGTTTGGTTTATTTCTACTTTCACATGAATCCTTTTGAAATTAGCAGGAAATTTTTAGTATTTATAAAGAAGGAAGATAAACGAACCACCAGACGTCAAAATGGAGACTGATAGCGATGACACTGTTCTAAAAGCCATTAACTTAATCTGTCTAATTGAATGTAGCTAGAAATGGATGTTCCAGAGGCAATTACGGAAAACGGTAAATAGTTCTTTCAGTGAGATTCAGCTAGACAAGCTAAACGTTTCAGACGAGACTGACAATTTCAACGACAAGTGAAACGACTTTAGTGGAAACGTGATTTTGTTACGATACCAGTATTTTCAAACGTTGACTACAAATACCTGTTCCTTTTTATTGAATCATTTTATGAAATTTGTGTGTATGTGTGTAGACTGCAACGTACTAAGAAAAATTATTATAAATATAAATAGGAAAATAAACCTAGTAACCATCTGTTTAGTATGGAGGGACGCTGATATTCTTTTTTTGTTTATTCTCTATCCACATTTTTGACACACTGCCAACCGTACGCATCTTTCGCAAACTTCGCTTAGAAGTTCAACGTTGAAAAATAGAAAATTCATCAATTTACACTATTCCTCTGTATTAGTTTAAATATGTTTACTACCCTCGATTTTTAGAACGATTTTCATTTCTTCATTGCGGACTAGTGCAAATAAAATATGAGACAAATACGTGTTAAATGCTTTTTCGAGAACTATTATATATAGCAACGTTTCACTTGCTTTAATGACATTGTTGCATTTAAGCACCTATCAAACACGCAAGTAGCTTCAAATAATAACATAATAATTATACAATATTCCATACCACTTACACAAATGAAAATAATGTAGTTGGTAAAATGTGAAATAAAGCAAAAATGTATTAAACATTTAATACACAAATTTACACAATGATGCATCACAAAATTTACATCACGCATATCTATTCCTTTCGTGAAACGAGGAGATCACCCTAATCAGTCGGCAAAGTGTTAAATCTATAGTGTCCCGTAACTGCTGGTATAAGATCTTCCAATAAGAACGATAGATCTTTCAATTGTCACAGCCACTATGTTTCTTGTTCAATTATCAGAGTTACATGATATTTGTACACAGTAGTACCTGGCATATTATCGTGAATAACTTTTTAATTACTCAACGCGTTGAATTTATTAAAATTTATTGTCAAAGTTTTTGTTCAGTTCTGGTTCGATTCTTATTCAAATCATCTTCAGCTCACTTTTGAATGGGTGCTTTTGTCAATAAGCACAATTGCCGAATTTGGGAAGATGCTAATCCTCAATCAGTAGTCGTGCGATCATTATACCCAAAGAAAGTTACTGTTTGATGCTGTTTTTCTACTGATGAAGTCATTGTCCCTTATTTTTTTGAAAACGAAGAAGGTGCGACTGTAACTGATACTGGTGAACGTTACTGGATGGATTTAATTTGTCCGAAATATGGTTTCAACAAGGTGGTGCCACATACTATTATACATTTCTGCTGCAATTATCACTTTATTGAAATCAAAGTTCAATGATAGCATTATATTGAGAAATGTAGCTGTCAATTGGCAACCAAGATCTTGTAACTTGATACCATTAGACTTTTTTTTGTGGGGCCATGTTAAGTTTCTTGTTTATTTCAACAACCCACAAAGTGTTGATGATCTCAAAGCAAACATTATTCGTGATATCAGTGAGATGCGACCTGATTTATGTGCCAGAGTCATCGAAAATCAGGTTTGTCGTATTCACTCCACTAAACGCAATTGTGGTAATCATTTATACGATATTATATTTCGTGCATAATGTCATTGAATGTACTTTAAAATAAAGTAGTGAATACTAAATTATCATCCGTATTTTTCGTTTCATTTCAATTCAAAGTTCTATCGCTCTTAGTGGAAGACCCTATATAAGCGAGCAAGGATCCATTCTAGGTGAATAATTGAATCAAAAATGTAGAATAAAATTTTTGTCATTTGAAGCTTTCTTTTGGAGAAAAATCAGTTTGAAAATTTGTGGAATACATGTGCACTTAATTAAAATTAAAATTTCCGTAATGATATGTTGGAAAACGTTCGGAGAAAAATAAGGAGAGGACAGTTGTGTGTCTGCGAGAATATGAACATTACTTTTGGTAATTTATGAATTAAACGAAATTTCAAACAGATATTTCTTAGAAACAAAGTGTCAAATTAAAAATTTTTATTCTACATTTTCAATTCAGCTTTTTACGATCAATTTTAGAATCACCTATTACTTCCTTGTACCATCAGTTACGGGACACCATATATAAATAATTGTAGACGTGCCTTCTTCAAATACAAATTAAAATAAAGATTTCTTTACATCAAATCTAAAGTAATGAACTTACATTATTGCCTATATATCAATATTTTTCGACAAAAATTAAATATACACGTTTCAATTCGGATTATTAATCATTAGACTAGATTATTCCGTCTACTATTTTCCATTGTATAATTCATGGTAAACGACACTTATAATAAATAAATAACATTGATTTTTTATTTTCAGTCTTGTTATTATCAACATTATTTTTTATAGAAGTTCTCAGGAAGGACCGATAGTATTTTTTAAAAGAAATGTACCGTCGAATGAAACACAATACGCGAGTATTTCGTTGTCAGTTTATGACGAGTCCGATTCAAGAGGCCTTTTCATCCACGGACACTTTTATTTTCTCTATATCGACGGCAAAATTTGACCTTCGAACAATAAGGTGACAGTTTAATTTTTTGCTTCGTCCATAACAGCCTAATCTCGTCATAAACTCGGTTCTTCCGAAGAGTACATCGATAACGGAACTTTCTCCCTCGATCAGGGAAAACCTAGAAGGAGGACCACGGCATCGCCGGACATCTAAACACTCGAGTCCGTACAGGTATCGCCCCACGCTTCCTGAACGAAACACGCTGAGGGCGTACGGAAGGGTAGTCGCCACCTTAAAGAGGCATGTTGATTGGACAACTAATATTTCGAGCGAAACCAATCAGCATATTTCTTGCGATTTCCCCAAAATTGGAGGGAGTCAAGACGACCACGTAGCGTCGAGTCGTCAGAAAGAAAGGCATTCGTCAAAAGGGGAAGTCATTCGCAATCGGTAGGCAAAAAGAAAACCATTCGAAAACAGCATTCGCAATCAGTCAGCGAAAAGACTCATTAGAGACTCATTCGTAATCAGTCGTGCGAAACGAGTCATTTAGAAAACCATTTGTTGAATAGAGACATCGTTCGGTCTGAATCTGAGCATCATTTTTGTAACTATTGTTCTCTGATTAATTTCTCAGAACAACGCGTCACGGAAACCGCGTTTCTTCGAAATCAAAGGTGAGTCCGAGATTTACAACCTCGGAAACGGAATAACCGCGCGGTAACTCGCGACGCGACGTTACAAGGAACAAACAATACATATTCATCAGAGCTGATTCCTGAATAAAATTATTTGATTTCTAGCTTTCAGGTTTAATTACGTCTGATTTGTGTGAATAAACGTGAAATTGGATAAAAGAAATTTCGTCAAAACAAAATCCAGCGGTTTTTATTTTCGTCTTCTGATGTCATAGTACCACTCCTTTTTCTTGGCGACGCTATAACTTGCTATGTAAGCTTTAATTTATGAGATATTCTTATAGTGAACTGGGCATCTAAATTAGGCAAGCCATGTCTTTTTTGTGTCGTTATACAGCTTCATAATATTTCATTAATTTTTTAAACTCCTTTTAATGGTAAATTTGCTAGAATATAGTAATTCTAGTCAGTAAAACAAAAAAAAAAGGTTTCAAAGTACAGTACAGAATCTCCATAAAACTAGAATTTTGTTGATTTCCTTTCACTACGCTGCAAAAAGCTCTGTAAATCAAAATATGAACATCCTATAACTTCATATTATTTTCTCTACGCTCAGATACGTTTAATAACGCGTGATAGCATAGATAAAATGCAAACTACCATTTATTATTTATTTTAAATTTATCTTTTATTTAGGTTTATATGTGTAATGTGTACATATGTAATAAACATGTATAAAAGTTGTGTTCTGTCCGAAGGAACAGAAAGCCGGTCGATCTTTTGTTTGGCACGGTTTATGACAAGATCGCGAAGAAAGGCTATTTCTTGAAACAACGGATTCATGTATTGTTCGTATTATTATGCATTTCTCGCCGAGAGAAATTAGTTTTCTTTACAAAACGGTCGCGTAAAGTTAATTTTCGTTCTCATTAGCCGAAGACGTGTTATAAAACGAACAATTTCCTAACGGTCATTTCGACAATGGATTCTCATCGTGTAAAGAACCGTTGGATCGGACCTGGCGGAAATTCCAGACCGTTGCCAAACCTTCGGCACATCGCGCGTCCGAGTAGGTATCGCCCCACTTTTCTAGGAAAAAGAGCGTTAAGGGCGCACTGGAAGGGTGTTCGCGATATCTGTTAGAAATGCTGATTGGTAATGAACATTTCGGTTGCTACCAATCAGCGTGTCACTCTCTCTAGCAGCGATCGAGCAAACTGCTGAAGAGATCATTCGTTCGCTAACAGTCTATCGAGACACGTTCGATCGTTAGAATCCATTGTTCGAGATTTCCAACGTATCGCTTCTTTAATCTTTTCATCGTCAATCGTTCGGGACGATATCAGATTCTTCCTTCGATTATCCTCATCGTCGCGCGTTTTCGAGACGGATTCCACACTTTGTCGAATCCAGCGTACGAGTATTCGACGGTAGAACATTCGATTCATCGTGTTCTACCATTCGGTTGAAATAGTTGCCCAATATTAAATTGGCGGGTAACAGTGCAGTGCGTGAGTGTTCGTTCAGTGGAACCACGTAGCCAACACCCCCGCACGGACATTATTTACGCACGCGACGACACATGTTGACTTCTGAAACTTCGATATTTACACAACAGAAAATGTATGAAATTGCTAAAAGTGTTTATCAAACTAACATACAATTTTCAGAAATAAATGAATTGAAAATTGTGATTCAGGAATATTGGAATCATATTAATTAAAATATTATTAAAAAATTATGACAGCATACCAAATTGAATTTTTGAATTAATTAGACTACATAGTGAATGTATAAAATATTAAAATATAAATAATAACACTTTAACGTTGATATTTTTCTAACTACTTCAAGTGAACCTACCTTTTTGTTGCGTTAAATGAAATCTATATACATTGAAAGCTTTTCCTGAATCGTAAAACCAAAAGATAAATCATTTCTGATAAATAATATCACGATTGTTAACCTGAATATAATATCATGATGTTTAACCTGTTAACTGTGTTCATCTTTCAAACAGAAATTAAATCTCTCTAGTTTATAATTAAAAATCAGTAAATACTATAAACAATTACTTCGTTTTAATATTTGTGTTGCAAGTATAGCTAACCAATAACGAGTTAACTCGTCTTTCACTGTTAAGAGATTAAGGAGCGTGTTAACCTATCTTTCTGTCACGAACAGTATATGTCAACATAAAAAATAAAATTATTATATTTTAAGAAAGACCTTTCGCAGCATATAATACTGAAACATATCCTCATTAGTGCTCATTTTAATCATTTCATGCTTCAATATTCAATATTCCTCTTGAATTCTAACAAATATAAAAAAGATTCAAAAGAGACATCTTATCAACTCGTAAAAGTTGTTCGAAGTTAACAATAAGATCAAGTTGTCATCGTGTTTTGTTCATTTCGTATACACATAGAAGAAAGTAATCGTGAATCAACACAGAACGAAACGCGCAAACGATTCTCCAACAATTCGCATTATACCGCTGTCCAATCAACGTGATGGATCGATTTGTTCGGTGAAGTTGCAGCAGACCTTACCGGATGACCCTTAATCCATTATATCGTTCATGCTCGTTCGAATGATGCATCTAAACGTCATTTACGAATACCTCACTATACATCTTTCCACCTCGATGAAACTTTCGTACACGTGGCCTCGAGTAATTATTCCACGTGAATCTATTGAGTTACGGATGAAGAAAGTTTCCCGTCAGGCTGCATTCGTCGTGGGAAGAAAGTTCGTTTTGAATCGTTTCCAGTTGCATCGCTGATTGATTGTTCGCTTCGCTTTTGCGAATATATGCGTTCGTGAACAGGTTCCATGCCCCGAAGGAAGAGTTAAATGTTTTCAGACAAAAATTTCAAGCACTATGGTTCAGTACATTGAATTGGAGAACAATTCGTTTCGATAATTCTATCCACCCTAGTTGAATAGTATACACTTATCCCCCGATTTACACGGAAAATCGGTTCCTCAGAATACCGTGTAACTTGAAATCATGACATTTAACATAAAACACTGTGTAAATATAAAAACAACGAAATACACATATTTTAGTCTGTTATTTAATTAAATTCATTGATTTCAACGTAAAATAAAAATAAAATACAAATGAGCAGCAAAAGGTATCAGTCTATTCGTGAAATAACAAATACAGATTTTGCACTCCAACTTAACTGTTTGGTAGGTCTTATTCACCGTTTTATAAATCAAATTAACCCTTCTACTGGTCTTATTCACTTGTTTGTAAATTAAATTCATCTTGTAAATGATTAAAAAATGAAGTAATATAATGTGAGGTGTGTGATCTTATTGGTCAGACAAGACACACTTTATTATTTCTACCACTATATTCTCCAATGACAAACCTCATTGAAGATGTTTTCCCAAAAATTAAATTCTGTAGGTAAGAATATATTGACTGATTCTTCAAACCGTGGATACTTAATGAATGTTATTAATCATTCTGTAGCAACTATCCTCAGATTGCCATAATTATTGCATGAATATGTACATAAATTAAATTACTCCGTGCAGTAGCAGAAGAACCATTATAAATGAATCTATGTGTACATACATGTATTACAATACATTATACATGTATGTATAAATATTTTTTATGTTAAATAAGCATATTATGTTAATTTTATGTAATTTTATGTTATTTTATATTTAAATATTATTACATATATGCAATAAAATTTTTCTTTCGGAATAACTTTACATCGGATATTTTTTTGGTTAAAATAGCTTAAGAAAATAAACTTATCAAAAAAGTTGAGTTACAAAAGGGTGAATTTGATTTACAGAAAAGTAAATTTGATCTGTAAAAACGTGAATGTGATTTGCAAAAGAGTAAACGGTACTAAAAAATTACTGTACAAATATGTGCGCAGCATAAATTTTTGTTTTTAGTAGTTTTTATTTTTGAAAATCCTATAAAAAAGTACCGTTTCAATGGGGAGAATGGGTGTATTTGAGTCATACACTAGAATTGTACACAATGGATGCACGTCGTTGAAAAGAATTCATTTGCAACAAAGTATACAACTTGTATTAAAATAAAGCAAAGTACATGAAAAAGCAATTTAAAAATATAGAAATGTATTTGTTTAAAATATTTGATATAATAAACATACAAGAGAAAAGCTAATGTGTTGAGGAATATGGAAAAAATAAAATACTTTTTTTTTCTAAATATTGGTATTATTATTCTTTTAGTCGCTTTCTGTTAGAGTACAACGAATGTGTTTTCTTACTACTGGAACAAAAAATCACTTCCAACGCTCGGAATATTTTCTGTCTCGTCGTTTTCCTGTTTGTTAATTATAATAATGTCTGAGTTCTTTTTTTCTTTTAATAATTCTGTGTAACTTACGTTTTGCAAGTTCTTAAATTCCTTTGGAATCATGCAGTTCGTTTAATATTCTTACTGTATGCGTTATAAAGGAATTAAGAAACAAATACAGCTATAATGTACACTACCTTCAAGAAAAGAGAGATCTGAATTATTCGTAGAGAATACTACGCGTGATTTTCCTGACATTTTCTGCGAACCGTGCATAAATTAAATAAATATGAATAAAACATGTTTAAGAGAAAAAAAGCCGTGCAACAGTGAAAATTGTGTAAAAGAATCCTATGTATATGTAAAACAAAAAAAATTATTCGTTGAATAAATATTTTACTTTGGACAACTATAAGAAAATGTACAATTAAAGAAGAATAAGTTAAAATTGGATGATATTCAGGATTTTAATTATCTAATATGAAAGATAAGGAAATTCTTAACCCTATTGAAAATTCTTTGTAAAAATCGTACTTTCATAATGCTACAATTAGCTAATATGCAATCGTTTTTCGAGAAAGCGATTGCATTCAATCTGCATAGAACCTATCTCTTTCAATCAAAAGAAATGTACACTTATCTCTCAATTTACGTAGCTGCTTTATCTATAAAAGTTTCTTTCTATACGGTAAATAATCTCTTGATTTATGTAGATTTTTATAGAAGGTTTCAATTGACGCGATCTCATTTTACGCGATTCCTATTTCTTTCTCTCTTACATTATTGGCAATTACTAGTCTGTAGCACTTTTACATATTTTTTTCATTCAAATATCTTAAGTAATAACTGAGAAAATAAATAAAACAGTTTAAGAATTTTACCCTCGTATTACCCTTAAACGAAGGGGTAACGAACTGTAATTTTGCAAAATGGCTTTTCAGGTAAAAAGTATTGTTTAGCAGCCAACAAAAATGAAAAATGATCTGAGAGCCGTTTACCTATGCTTATCCTGCTAGACCCTTTTCCGATTGGCCTAAATTGTAAATATAGATCAGAATAAAACAAAACAAAAAAAAAGAAAAAGGAAATTTTAGATATATTATTTATATATCATATTATTTAGCTTAAGCGAAATCCTTTATTTATTTATTTAATTTCAATCACAGTTTTACAACATGAATTATTATTAAGTCCTAAGTAGAGAAATAACGCAATTTTTATACATGTAATTACTTATTATTTACAAAAATGTATGAGAAACGGTATAATTGCTATCGAAAAATTTCTTGAATCACTCTTTTTTGTGTAACGAAATGTTGCGTTTATGTAATCTTTGGCAACTTTCCAAGGAATTGACATTAAATTCCCAAGAAATATAAAAAATACTTTATAATACTAAACACCACATGAACAGCCTAGGCTAAGCTAGAAGCCTAAGCTAATTTCTTCAAACTTTGGAACATTTTAGGATCTAGATAGAAGAAACAGTAACAAAAAAATATTAAGCAATTTTCTGAAACTTTCATTCATAATCGTAACATGAGAAAACAGAAATTATTAATGAAAATTTGTTCGAAAAACAAAATTGTGTGTAAAACGTGGTACTTTAACGTTGTAACCTAACGGGTTGAACAAACAATAATGCGTTATTAGTATTCCTACAGTTTCTACCAATTCCAAATTCGAATTTTTAAGTGAAAATATTCTAACAGTGAATTGCAAACTTCTCCAGCATCAAGAAATCGAACACTCCGTTAGAAAAGATGCATATCAAGCAGATATCGATTCACTCCTCTCGTAATAATCGACCACAGCTATATAGGACACTTCTGTACACATCGACAACCACGAGCATTAGAAAACCGACACTTTCGCACGACTTTAACGCAACGCAATCACAAAAATCACGGAATCGAATGAACCTCAATCAACCTCTCGATAACAAACCAATACCAACCGCGTGCTTTTTCCGTTCTTTCTTTTTCTTCTTGTATTTTCCTCCCTTCTCCACCTATTGACTTGACCTCGCACGTTACACGTAGCTTCGTGTCCCTTCGAAACAACACGACGCTCGGCAAATAGAGGCTCATTCGAGTTGTTAATAATTCACTAGCTACCGTGGTAAAAAAGAGCGCTTCTCGGCTATAAATCTAACACGTCCGGTTGAGGTAATAGCACAAGAGACACTTATCTATTAGCAAGAGTTCGTTTGCTGTGAACCCGCTGGTATTCGGGGTTAAGCATTTTAAAATATCTAATGTATATATGTGACTGCTAAAGACGCATATATGCGTCCGCCTAAAGCTATCGATGTGAACTATAGACGCATATATTTACTAAACTCAGCGATTGTTCCTACCTTATACATCCGAGAAAAAAAGATCATCAACTTTTAAGATAGAAATATACCTTTACATTGTATAGCAACGATAATAAATAGAATTCTGTTTATGTCGTCCACTTATTCTTTGTTTCTCAAGGAATTATTTCTTCCGACGATAAACAGCTGTCATTGTTGCAGTATTATTCACTTGCTATTTATGTAATTTGTTGTATTATTTTTTATTACTATGAAACCTTAAAAATATCGAGTAATTTTGAAGAACTTGTTCTAAGAGATGATAATAAATTATATTTGAGAGAGTACTGTAATAATGAGGTTAGAGAAAATGCATCGATATGCTGCTATATGTTCTTAAGACATTGATATTTTTATATTCCGCAGTCAAAAGATTAAAGCGATTGGGTTTATGACGCGGAGGCCTAGGTAGTCCAGCTATTTTTGAAGAGATTTACTTAAATTTTTCATTACTCAGTTAAACGTTTAAAAGGGGCAGAAGGTCTAGAACCAGTAAGGTCCAGAAATTGCTTTAGGGACGTAGGATTTTTACAGTTTGGCATACCATATAAAACACTAAAGCTTTGATACTGCCCCCTCAATGGCAATAAATGTGTTATAAACCCGTTACAAAACAAGGCGCACAAAACTTCCGTGACCTAGGACTTGTTCGCCCTTTAGGCCTGGTTCTTCCGTTGACTGATATCATCATCTTACCAGCCTTCTAGGTGAGCGGGATACAGGAGATTGTAAAGGACTACCCTGGGCCTGAGGAGTTCTACGATTCGCCAACCACGTCACTGTCTATTTTTCCAATTTTATTATAAATATAAATAATATAAATCGTGTTGTTCGTTCCATCTGACAGAAAACCCAGACCATTAAACTTTCACATTTTTCTAGATAGCCAGAGCTTTTCACTTTAATTAACGATGACTTTGCTTGCTGATCGAAGAGCATTGTCACAAATGAGTTTCATTGACACTCGGTGATACAATAAGGCTATTCACGACATAGACAAGGAAAACACTCAATTAGAGCAGTCCCGTTCTATGATCGTTAATACCTTACTATAAACTTCCCTTTTTTTAAATTTTGTACACTATGGAGTACCACGCACTCCAGTTACAGCTTATCTACCTCAAATCAGGCCCTGTAATCGTTTTGGCGCTTACCACTAAGTCTCCCACTAGTGCACCATCGCGTCTTCCCTTTCCATGATTTTTAGAAGGTTGATTTAAACATAAATCAACCGATCATTAGATTTTGAAGTTTTTCTCTCGCCAAAAATTGTCAACCAATTTCTACCTTGCTTTGGCTTACCGAGACGTACAAATTAACATCAGATTTTCTGAAGAAGTCAGCTTCAGCCAAGTTTTCAAATGAAATTTCGAAACAAGATTCAAATAGAGTCAATCAGGTAAATTGACTCAATACAACTTTCAACTAACATCAACTAGAGACTTCTATCTGGTCGACAGTCGCAACGCTTGAAGTGCTAATCGTGATCATCTAACGAACCGATCGATACACAATTATCTCCACTTATCGTCAATCTATCAACTAAACATTAAAAGCTACTGCTTTTCATTAAGTGGGCTTGCAACGTATCGAAAAGCATCGACATAGTTATTGTTCGTTCCAGTGTATCGGCTACACATATAAAACAAAACACTGCTAGAGAATACGAGAGAATACTAGTGAGTTGAGTCGCAAGTAATTGCCGGTGCAGATAGCAGACTATAAAACTTGCTAGAAATTCCAAATGCCCTACAGTCCGTTATGACTTTTCTGTTTATGCCATACCTAAGGGTACGACAGTTTAGAAAATGTATTCAACAACTACAGATCGGACACTAGTAACGATTTTGTGCGATTGAAATAGAGAAATCGAAGCAGCATATTTGTCATGTTATGTTGTGGGAGTTCCAAAACGGCAATAACGCAACGGTCATGGCAAAAAAGCATACGTGGTGTTCTCGGATTTTGATCCAGAGATACCAGCCTGCAAAACGAACCTAAGCCAAGTCAGTCAACGGACGTTTATAATTGAATTTTAAAAAATCTAGTTGAATACGATCCACGTGAAGCATCTAGAGAATTAGTAAGTAAGATGAGGACCTCCCAATCCACCATTTATCATCGTCTAGAAATGCTAGGTAAAGTCAGCAAGTTAGGCATAAGTGTTCCACACAATTTGACGGAAAAAGATAAAGCAAACAGGTTGACTGTAGCCAGTTAATTGTTATATATAAACAGAAATGATCCATTTGTGGATAAATTGATTACAGAAGATGAAAAATGGGTCAACTATGAGAAAAGTACTCGAAAAATACAATGGGTGGATCAAAATGAACAACACCTCAAATAGAACGAAATGCAAACCATCATAAAAAGGAGATTCTTCTTTGAGTATGATGGGATCTTAAAGAAATTATTTGTTACAAGATATTTGAACATGAAACACTTACAGCAGCTGTATCAGCAATTGAGCATAATTCAGGAAAAGCTGAACTGGTCAATCGTAAGAGAGTCGTGCTTTTGCATGATAATCATACATACAGTAAAGCATGACCTTGTACAGGAAAGCTCACTTAAGAAAAAATTCTGATTTCACAATGAATGGATTTGCTATTCAGAAAAATTGTCGTAACTAGTGTGGTGAAAATCCTCGTGTTATTTGTGAAAAATCTCTACGCCCACAAAAAGTCACTGTTTCTAGTGCATTTTAGTCAAATGAAATCATTTTTTTTCAAAGATGGTACTGGAAATGTTGTTACTCTTAATTTTATTTATACTTGTTATTCTTGATTTTCATTTTACTTTGAGCTGTACTATTTCCTTGATCTCATTTCTACCACGTATTTTAGTCACCGCCCTATATACATCGTATCATTTACTTATATTACAGCGAGTAATCAAATTATTATGATTAGGTGAAAAAATTAAGTATTTGATATTTTCGGTGATATTATGATCTCAATAGTAGTGAAATATACCGTTATTTCTTCTTAACACATAGATAGACAATTTGACTATACTGTGACAGTATAACACATAAAAGGAAATTCAAGTTTCATCCTGACAACTTTACCGAATATGAATTCAATAGAAAAATCCTATGGGAATTATTAAAATATCCAATTAAATTAGAAATGGCGATTAATAAATAGAAAAACCTAAAAATATTTATAATGTATTTATTGATAAATAAATTTAAAAACTTGTATCTGTATGAAATCATGACGCAGGAATTAAAAAAAAAACTGCAGAAGAAATAGGGACGCGTTCAGGAAAAATTATAGATGCAAAAATATCGAATGACGAAATATTAGTATACACAGTTTAAAAAGATTTTAGTGAATTATAAAAGTTTCAAAATCTTTGCTATATTTCATTCAAAATATAACACTTTTCATAATAAAAAGAAGAATTTCATTTTAAGTGTATTTTCAATCCTATTCTTCTTTAAACTTTAAATAAGTAAATACAAATTTACCTTCTGAAGTATTGACAGCAACTAATGGTTTTACGATATAAATATCTTCATATCTTTTTATAGAAAACAAAAAAGAGCGGTAAAGACTAATGCATTAAAAATTACATAATTCTATTTTCAAAAACGTATATCATTTTCATCACTTCTACTCGTCCATTTACAGAAAAGCCAATTACACCAGATTATGCCCCCCTCGAAATCATTCGATTCCTTCCTTTTTACTAAAAACAATAAAATTTTATCAATAATTGTAACAAATTGGAAATTGTGAAAATTACCCAATAAAGAATTTTTCATACAGCAAATAGTTTGCGATTAATTCGCATTTATAGATGAAAATTAAACACCCTGTATATACACATATACCTGCTGATAAATCGATTTGAGACACGAGACGACGGCTCTCACACGCTTTGTACTTGGACACCAACGACGATTCATCAAAACGTTTTCTCACTTCGCTTCTGATAGAGTTCAATTGAAAAGCGTACAAACACACCGGGATACCGGTAAAACGGATATTCGATGCGTTACCGCATGATTACAACACCTAATAATACTTAATAATAGGACTGTTATAATCGATGAAATTTTGCTGCATCGACAGTCGAAGATAAAACATATTTATTAAATGCTAGTATTATATATTACGAAATTATCGAATCTAACAACTCCTCATAATTAGACTGCTGTATTATGATTATTGAAATTTTCTTTCCTGGGATAAGTGACATTAAGTAATTAAAGATAATAGATGTGAGAATGGACGAATTGATCGTAGATGTGGAGAAATTATCATATCACTTAAATAATTCATTCATAATTAAATTATCGATTCATATACAGCTATTAAAAATTTGTAACCGGTGTGTGATATCTGTAAATTTGTTACAAAGAGAAAAACTTCTCTCATATAATAACGATTTAAATCTAATTTCCCTATTTGTTACATTTATTGAAATTTTATTGGTTTTTAGTAATTGAGAAAAAAAGATATTATAAACATGCATTAATTTTGACGAAGAAACGTTAGTACATTATTTAATAATATTTAGTCAATTTTTCATTTTTTCTTTTTTTATAATTACTGAAATTTTGTCATTTTGACGATTAAAGGGAAAGTGATTTATGAGAACAAACGAACCAAACGGGGCACGAAGAAGTTTCACAAGGTGTGGGGTTGTAGATTTATGTCTAATAAAGTGGATACAATTGCCTTTATGACACGTTACCTGAATCTCTGGATCGAATCGGAAATTATAGTGTTTCAATGGATGCATGTAATCTTTTCCAATTTATACAATCAAGCTTATTACTCAGACAATAAATAACGAAAGGATAAATTTCGCTAGATGAATTTATTATCGCGGAAAATATTATTATTGATTTACCGGTGAACAAGCGATAACGTGATAGTCCCCTAAAGCAATGACACAGTTGTACAGAACCACTTTACAGTAATCAAAGTTACCGTTTTAGAAATAAAACATGGAAGGGCATAAGATTGCGCCCACATGTTAGAAGATTGAAAACAGGTTGCTTTGACAGAGTTCTTTTCTGGAAGGTTTCGAACAAAATTTCGTAAAAAAAGAGAATTGAAATTTTCATTTAAGAAAATTACTTTGCTGTTTTCCCATATCACATCATATTATTGTCTACATTACGGTTTTTACTCTAAATTTATACTGTTCACGTTACAGAATTATAGAAATAAAAAAAGAAATTAACGTTTTCACTTTAGACTACACCTTTCGATAAATTCTCCACGAATGGAAAAAATTATTTAGAATAATTACACGGAAATCAAATAATATCGATTACAGAAAAAAAGAAAACGTTAATAGTAAATATTACAATAATACTTTTTAACATTAAAATATTAAAAATATCAAAATGAATATTTTGTTTGATTGCGCCAAATTATTATAATCACTCATCCCAATAAAAAGTGCTTAATCACGGATTCTAATCACTTGTTTCTAATCGCAATAAATAAACGATAAAACAAGCAATATTAAAATTAATATTTTTTTCTAATTGCAATAATAAATATGGGATTGCTCTAAATTATTGTAATCACTCGTCCCAATAAAAAGCACTTAATTGTAGATTCTAACCACCTGTTTTCAACTACAATAAATAAACGATATAATAAACAATACGAAAGTATTAAAAATATTAAAATTACTTTTTTTTTAAATCACAATAATAACTATACATTTATACTCGTCTCAATAAAAAACACTTAATCGTAGATTCTAACTACTTGCTACTAATTGAAATAAATAAACGATCAACCAAAAAACAGCCATTCGCTGGATAATTTGATAAAAACAAAAAAAAAAGAAACATTTCATCGAGCAGTTAGGAAATTCTTGAAAAAAAAAAAAACAGAAAAAGAAATCAGAGAAATCAGTCCGAATGTGTCGATTCGAATCAATTCGATTTTCACTCACAATCAACTCGAGACTTACCTCTTCGGGACAGGCACTCGCCTATGCTTCCACGCGTTGTCGTTCAGCATCGTGTGCGCGCCGTTTTGCTCCTGCCGGAGATCAATCGAGGAACAATGCGCAACCCCTTTCAACGTCGATCGGATCCTCAGATCCGAGACGTTCGAACGCGACTCATCAAACAGGAACGAGAGTCGATCGAGCTCATGTACGTTCTCTCCTTTCGACCGGTTAACTGGATCCACTTGGTGTTATCGTACCAATCGATCACTGAAACTTTCAACGCCACCCTTCAGGCCGATTCGATCGATCGTGTTTCGTACGTTCGTTCGTTCGCACACGCGTCTCGCCAAACAAGAACTCTCCTCTCGCTCTCATTAACCGTTCATACTCAATCAACTTACTCGATCCAGCGTTCTCTGTGTATCAGTGTCTTTTCCGTTTAATTGTGATTAATCACAATTTCTGTTACGTTGTCTAAGGTAGGAAATTTTCACCGATTATCGAGAAGGATCGACAACGTTCACCGCGGTGAATGTTTTTTTTTCACGATAATATCTCTCTAACGATCCTTCTCTGTTGTGAAAAAAGAAACGCGAGTTCAGACGAGGACGCGGAACACCGTATGGAAGGAAAGAAAAAAGGAAAAAAAAGAAGATCGAAACAGTACACACACGATCGGCTGGCTGGTCAGCACGCGACTGACGAGCAGCAAGGATATTCCACGCGAGAACACCGCTCGTCAACGAGAAGACGACACGCGATACGCTCTGCTCAGCGCCCGCTCCGTTACTCAGCCCGTTCGTAATGCGATTCTACTCCACATTCGCCGCGCCGCTGTCCTCCCCACCGACCTCTTTCGACACGAGAAAGGCGCCACTTTCCTGGAAGATCGCCGGTACAAAAAGGTGCTCGACCCCGAACTTGCCTTCGACGCAAATCCAAAGAGAGATCCAGCAATTTTAGAGATTTCTGTAGATTTTTCTTCTTATCCTTCATGAGTGACTTTCGTTTTCCGGTGTTACGTTGCATTGTTAGGTGAAGTCTTGCCACTTATTATAAGGGGTAGACCACCACCTACAATAACTCATAAAAGTATTCGAACCCCCTTTAAAATAAAATAACTTTTTTTTAAATTGGACCAAATGACGTGAGTTTATTTACGAAATGATTATTCATTTTCAAATCCACTGTTATGCCTATACATAATGTGGAATGTATCATATTTTCATTTGTAAAAAAACATGGAGTAAGTGGCTATCGTTACGGCTCTATTTTAATTATAAGCTAGAAAAATTGAACATCTACCTAACAGCTGGATTCAGCTAACAAATTAGATACTCCAAAGTAATTTTTCAACGTGATAAATTTACTTGACTCCTTGTTAACTCAGTATCAAACTGTGTACAGATACTCTCGTTAATATTCGGACACCTGTTAAAACAGAATAACTTTTTCAAAATTGGACCAAACGACCTCAGTTCTTTTGATTTCTTTTTTTCTTTTTTTCTGAAATTAGAAAAGTTAGTTTACTAGATGACGTGTAAAGAAGTTTTGTCGTGAAAGTCACTTCTTACGATTTTTTTATATTATTATTTATCGTACTGTAATGAAAGTGTGGAAAATGCGTTTTCTTAATTTATATCAATCATATACCTGCTGAAAATTTCATTGAAATCGAAATTAAGGTTGCTATGAGCTACAAAGGGTTGAAAATGGCGAAAATCGAAGTTTCTCACGATTTTCGGTTTACAAATGCAATAAATCCAAAGATTCTTGCATTTTTCAACGTCTGTCGTTTGTTTCTGCATCGATCGATTTCGATTAAATTTTGAACATGTATATAACCGACATAAACCTACAAAACGTACTTTTAAAATTTGTATGATGTGAATGATGCAAATGAGTTAATCATTCATTACTGGAAAACTAAGGTATATCGGATACAAGTCTGTATGAAAATTTTGTTACTTATATTAGTGTGTAAATTTATCCTCCGGAACATTGACATGTATTTATGAAACAACCGGTATAATTCTAGCACGAAAGATAAAGGCATATCTACTTTTTGCATATGTAAAATTTGAAAAAGATTGATTATCCCAGTATTGAAAAATCGTGAAAACCTGGTTTCATCTCCCAAATAGTAAAATGAATTTCTTTAATTTTGTAATGGAAAATGTGAAATAATTATAATGAATTAATTCATTTGGGTTCTAACATGCCATATTTTATATTCAGCAAAGGCATAATGATACATTTAAGAATAAATAATCTTTCAATAAATATTCCATTCGAAGTATTTGTATACCAACGACGAGTTAACTCGTCTTCCATAGTTAACAGGTAGAAAACGTATATCTCAGTTAAGAATTACAGTTATTAATCAAAATTGACGTTGGAACGTTTTAATTAGACTTGTTTGTATTAATTATTAATCCTCTATGACACCATCTGACTTGGAAGTCATTTACGTATCATCCATCTATTAGGTGTGTAAATTAATTTAGTCATTTCCTTTCAGAAATTTCAATGTTTATTAATATAAAATAGAACTCTATTTTAATAATCAGATTGTTTTGGATCACTCTTCTCCATTTATCACGTAACTGACGAATAACTTCTTTAAAAAAGTATGGTGGCTTCTAGTCGATAAAGTTGTCCAGACTTTCTGAAAGAAAGCATTCAATACATTTTATAATGCTCATTTTATTTACTTACTATTACATTATTGCATTTTCTGTTGCATTATTACATTAGTAATAATTAATTTCCTTATAATAATTATTAATTTTTTTTCTCTTATTAAAATGCAAAGCTGCAATCAATTGTGATTTTTCTTCTCATGAACAAAGAAAAATCAATTCATAGAAGGTTAATAAGTGGTTCTCTTATCAAACTTTAATCTTTTCGTTTTCTTTGTAATGCAGTCATGAGTAAAATGGAATCGATTGAAATAGTCATCTTCGTATATTATTCCTAGGTTATATTAGATTAGATCAGTTTAGGATAAGTTTCAATTTTTCTAGAAAATATAAATGTAACTTTAAACTTCTGAAAAATCAAACTGTTACAAAATGAAGTAATAATTATTCGAAGATTTCTGTCTACTTATCGAAAACTACTTTACTTTCGTTTACTGTCTACCGTATCCAAAAAAGAAAAAGGAAAAGGGAAAGGTTTACAACGCCGTTGAAAATTTCTCCCTGTGTTTATGTACCCACAGCCACTTTTTGTTCCTCTGAAAAAATTTCTTAAGTATAAGCTGGCCTGGATGTACTATGTAGCTTCGAGGGAAAAGCACGTAAAGTGGGATGTACGTCGTCGTACTTTTAAAAGTGTCATGAAGAAAGGGGTATGTATGGAGAAAAGAAGAGAAAAAAATGGCAAGAAACACTGATAGCACAGCTGATGCCAGATAAGGTGTAACCTGAAAGTGCAACGTGCATCAGAGGTACTATTAACCGATCTAACATCGGCTGTATAATTACTTCTCGCGTGAGCCTTACATTATCCTGAAGAGCTATTTGGCTAGACGAAGGAAAGTTCATAGTGAAATTCAGGCGTTGCGTTTCATCCTTGTTAAACTGTAACAGGAATTTGAAAATTGTTCACATTTCACTGAATAAATATCCTTATTACTAATTTAACAAAAAAAAATGGTATAACAGAAACAAAGTGTGTTTCTGATTTTTATATACGTATAAATTATTTTTATTTTTACTATTTTTTTATATACGATAAACGTATTCAATTACATTTTTGCTATTTGTCGATAAATTTTACAATAATTTAAAAGAACATTTTTACGATATATTTTATTCCAATTGTAACAACTCTATTTAATTATACGTGATAACAAGAGAAGTTGTGTAAGTTCAAGATGAACAGTTTTAATTTAAACCTTCTGGAACGTAATTGAATAAAGTGAATGATAATAATCGGCTTGTAATTGACCAGTAGAGACAGCCTGGAGAGTATTTATAAGCAAAATGAGAAGCAGAAGATCTAATCAGGAGTGCATCGACGACAAGATGGAGAATCACGTTGACCCTTGTCAAGATATATCAACAGGCGTCACCGTATACGCAATTATTTATACCTCTCTGATATTAACACTTTCGTGCAAATTTACGGCGAACTATGATCGCAGACGAATAACTTCATTGAAAATAAACGTACAGAGATTCAGAGATGAAAAATTCACGCTCTTTATCAAACTTAATTACATCAAAATAATTATGTAAATGGTTATTAATGATCATATAATACATGCTGGAAATTGCATACTTGTGAAATTAGTGGAAAAAGGAATTTTTACAACCACGTCTAATGTTCGTTTAATACCTGCTAATTAGTCAAGATATATTATAGTTCATTAATTGTAATATACGCTACCGCTGATGAAAGTTTGGACATTTCGTTGAAAAGTTTTTCTTCATAAGTAATTATTCATGATTTGTATAAAATACCCATTTACCAAATAAGTCTACTAATATTTTATTTTTTTAAGGTTTACATAAAATATCTAAAAAAAAAATATACCTAAGTACTCATTGTCCATAAAAAAATTAATATCTTTATTCAAAATTAATTGCTGTGCAAAACTGATTCCACAAAGAAAATTTCTATTAACCAAGGTATAATGATGGTAACACGGCCCTAAATTTTTTTTTTAAAAGCCAAAATATCCTACATAATAACACTACGTATTTTGTTTTTATTGCTTTCTATATGGAAACTTTCAATCAAGTATTATTTATGTTAAAATTCTGTAAACTGGGGGAAGATTGGAAGTACGGGGTTACATTGACAGCTATACACACCAAGACATTAACGACTATTGCACTATAAACTCAAAAGAAACATTAAAAGACAAAATTACAGAACTTTAGAATAATATTGAGAAAAGTACTACCGAAAGTTTGGTGAAGAGTATGCAACGGTATTTACAAAATATGATAAATGCTCATGATGGACCAATAAAATATTAAAATTTAATATATTTGTTATACATATGTAGACGTTCGCATACTTTTGTGGCCTTCATACCATGTATATTTCGAAAAAACACTTTGTAAGTATTGTTTACGTTAGTGTATTGTTACGTTCCGAACAGGATTTTCTTTATTTTCTTTTGTTATTTTTCTTCGTCGGGTGAAACTAGTTCGATAATATTATACATATCGCATTGTGGGAACTCCCTAATCGAAACGGCGATAGTCTTTGACGGCATACCATACAGCTTTCTTCGACGAAATCGCGGCTCAGTTGTTTGTGTTATACACTCCGTTCTTAAGAATCAACGTGTTCCTACGAACCAAATTTAAAAAAAAGTTTAGACGCGCCGTAAATTATGTTACTCCGATATACCGAATGTCATACCTCCGATATACCTCCCAATGGCGTAGAAATCATCTTGTGTACCGAATGCGTATTTCTTTTAAGACTCGTATATATAAATATATATTTAGGTATTAAATTTTTCTGTCAAAAGCGTACTGAAATGATAACAATACATCACTACCTTAGGTTATGCATGGAAAGACAGAAAAGTAAATTTCTTAAAATTTTTCATAGCTAGTTGAGCACCATACCAATGCTTTACATTGTGAGAAACTCTGCTATGCATGCTCTTATTTATCTTGCTTGATTCCGATAGTCAAGATCGCCGATGGAGTTCCATCGAAATCTTTTATTTTAATGTAAATTAAAAATCTGGTCCAGCAAAAGTAACACGCAAGTTCTCACGAATAGAATTTATAATCAATTCGAATAATAGTATTTATTCTTGTCCTTTTCTATGCATAATAATTACCGTCAGAGATTATGTTTACATCATCGCCCATCCTTTTAAATTGTACCACGAAACCAAAAATTAATAGTAAGCACAAATTGCAATGTATGAAAAACTTCCAATTTTATATTATATTCTGATCATAACATCATGTTATATGAATTGCCATAATAAGTCCCATAATTAATATTTTATATCAGAAATTGTAATAGTAATAATTGTTAAACCGGCAAGTATGCTGTATGAGTGTAAATTAAGGAAGAAGTTGGAAGAGTGATGGAAGGTACTCAAATAGAAAAAGGAAAAACGAATTAAACAAGGATAGAGCCGTATGCACGCTTACGACTCGGTAGAATAACGAATCATGTGTCCTCGCGCATCCACCTCGTAGCCTAATTTGTTAGATGTATTATCAACGCAGTGTAAACAAATCTGGACAAGGCCCGCTCTGGTCTCATTCGGAAGTGCGAAGCTGAGACACTCCTCAACGTACAATCGCGAGGTGCGTGTCAAAGGGTCTGTAACGACATGCCTCACTTCAAAATTCATATGGCATCACCTGATAGTACACAACACTATAACGATCTACCTTACCTTAAGATACACATGATACCATCTGATAATACACGACACCGCTAGACTGATGGGAAACCGAACTTTAAGCTCCCCACTCTTGTTATCGTATAAAAACTCCAAACACTGAGACGCGGCAGCCTTATCGTCAAACGACTGTATCGGTGATAACTTGTGATTAAAACTTTGTAACCAATACCTTGTCATTAATTCTTAAAAAGTCCAGCTTACGTGACAGGTCCGTGAAGTGTTAGAGCAGAGTTTTGTTGAAGTTTGTTAAAGTGTTAACGAATTAGGCAAAAGGACTCAAATCTTCACGAAACAGTTTTATTTCATTTATATATAATATTTTAAAGCGTTAATAAAAAATAATTACTTTTGTGTTTTCTTTCTCTTTTATTTTATTTAGTTTGTAAGTTTAAATATTATTATTATAAATTTTTCCATCTATCACAATCTTATTCTAATACACACATAAACTTGCAGTTCAGTAAGGCAAACAAATTTACGGAGTTTCGAAGGCTGTGTACGACGTTCTTCCTCTGTACAAAAATCTAAGACTTCCACGGTACGTAATTCATTAAAACAAGGTCACGATTCTTCCATAGTTATCTGGTGAGTAATTGTCCATTTCTCTTCCAATATTATTATATGGAAGATCCAGGAAATAACCTGGTATCAAAAGTGAGATTCGCAAAGAGGCAAATAATTTCCAGTAGTCATAAGTGACTGCCGAGCATCCCTCACTGGGAACTATTTTGTTTTGTGTGCATATTTCATTCATCTTACATACGTGTAAAATTTCAAATCCGACAACTTTAGATAGTCAAACAAACCGATCAAATAAGTTCATACTGGCGCAAGATATTGTATTAATTGTTCAAATCCAATCCAAAAGTACATTGTAACATCTTTACTTTTATAGAATATACCTGAACACATTTATATTTTCCTATTATTCGACTCATAGGTTAATTTATTCGCAATTTACCTAGAACCAATCCATCGTAGAGACCGTACAGGACTAGAGTACCTCCGATCCCACAAAATCTTTATCCCATTTACTATTTTATTATTATTTTATTTTATTTATTGTTTAATTTGGCCATACCTCACGTCGCGTGCGCTTATTGCAAGGATACCGAACTGCTCGATCACATATACTTCACAATCACACTCACACACGCTACATTTTTATATTCCAACACTTCCGAGCATATGCACGCGCGTCGTCAATGCAGAGTCGATTGAAGCAACATAGTTGTAACGACTTGTATACTCTTCAAATTTTACATGTATAATCACGATATTTATGTCTTACTATTGGAATAAAGACATTGTGAAATTCGCAATGTAAATACATTTTTTAAAGCATTAAACATTTTATTTGAAAGCGTTCGAATACTTTCGTGGCTCGCTATACATCTGAATCCCAAGACATTAAATAAATAAATAGGAATATTAAGATAATAAATAATAAATTATTATTATTATTATTATTTGTCTGTAATACGAGGTCTGGAAAATATGTTTTTTGACGTGGGAAACATATAAAGGACCTGACTGGATACAGTGTGTTAAGGCTTCTTTGTAACGGTTTATGGCACGATCACACAGAAAGGCTGTTTTTAGTTTAGGATTTCATTTATTATTTGCATGCTTTAATATACATCCTAGCGAAGTCCGACAGAATTGGTTTATTAGAGTTTTTAGCGGTTCGTGCCTCTCGCGCTCAATAGCCTAAGAACATGCCATAAACCTCGGGTTTCCGAAGGGTAGATTTTTATGTAGCGGTCCGCTGACCAATGAGTCACCGGAGAAATTTCTCAAATTATTGTAACCCTTTACTCATCCCTTCCAGAATAAAGCGCGCTAAAGGTGTACTGGAAGGAGTTGGCGAGAAAATATTGCAAAATATTCACTAATCAGCGTGAACCTGCACCAACGCGTCTGAGGCGAGGACAGTGTAGATAAAGGGTAGAATAGAACAGTTCATCAAGAACACATTGATAGAACAGTCCAGTGGTCAAGCGGTCAGCAAACATTGTAATACTTTTTTCCAATTTAGAAGTTGGGTGGTCCTTCGTTGTAATTTAAAGTCGGCACACCACGTACAAATACCACAAGGCTCGAAGTTTTGTAAACTAGCGAGCATTAACACAGTGCATAACATGTCGTCAGTAGATCTGCGGAACTCGAAATGGAAGAACTAAAAATATTCCTTACGAATGTTCAGTCTGGCTGGGTGACGATTAGATTTTAATTAAGATGTAAATAATTAAAAAGTTACCTTTAATTAAGATATAAACATGTAAATCAAAGTTTAGATCGCAATAGTTAATCATTTTGGGTGTTTAATTACACCAACAAGCTGATTAATTTAAGAATACATTAATCGTGTGTATAAATAAAAGAATATAAAAGAGGGTGCATTGAAAATAAAAAGAAGCAAATGTAAGTGTTAATGTAACTTCAGATTAGCAAAACTTTGGTTGTTAATGCTATTTATGTGATGCGCCAATTTTACCCCGATTATGGGGTAGCAATAGCAGTTACTCAACATGCATTACAGGATAAAAAAGGACAAAAATTGTATGCATTGTTACACTTGTAGTATAATCACAAATGATGCCATGTTATAATAGGATACTTAAAGCAAATGTAAAAATGTTAATTTTTATATTATATAATAATATGTTACAAAAACGTGACAATATCCCCCCAATTTATGGTACTTACTAACATACCTGAAATCGATTTGTTTCTTAACCTTTGTCGGCAAGTGTATATGTATACATTTCAACCTTTTTACAGATTTCCACAGTCAGTTTTTAGTCATGGGTTATTAATATTTCCAAGTTACCTAAACACACGCGAGTGGTGCTTCTCGTTAGACGATCTTTTTCATCTCGGTCATGATTATTGATCAGGTTTGATTAAAAAGTAACTAATTAGCAGTGAAACGAATCGCTGTTATAATTATGCAAAATAACCGTGAATCAAAAGCTCGTATAATTAGATCGAGTGTAATTCAATATATCCTTCCTCTTTGAAACTGCTTGGTAAGTTCGTTTTGATAGATTCTGCTAATTTTCAGTGCAAGAAATCTGCGTTCCACATATTCAAACGGGAACCGCTTTAATAGGGTACAACGGGATTTCGGTAGAAATGTTTATACATTATTGCACAGTGTTGCAATTAGAGCGGTAATTTGTTTTGCGAATATCAGATTGTAAAATACAGTTCATCGATCGAGGTCAATTTCAGTTTTCTAATTCCGTTTCATGTGAAAATCGATCTAACGAATGTAATACGGCAAAAAAGCTATGATGAGAACGAATAATAATGTTATCGATGATAAATACTGTTATTATTGAATATATTTTGGAATTATTCGGAAATATTCTATATAATGAACTTAGTCTTTTTTTTCTAACAAATCGATTCTTTTAAAACATCACTTCACTACGATAGTAAACCAAAATTACACTGTTTCAATACCTGAAAGGTAAATTCTTTTCTTACATGAATGAAATATTCAACCATAGTATTCCTCCTTGAGAATTCTTTCTTTATAATTGCTTATTTCTCATTTCTCGAGAAATTACTCTATTTATCAAAAACTTAAGTCTAGGGAAATTATTATAAATCTCAATTGTCTTTCCAGAAATTAATTTTCAGTTACTTATAATTAATCGCGAACATTTTATACAAATTATCACTTTTATTATGTTACAATTTATACTAAATTCTAGGAATGCATATCGAAGTGAAATGACTGCGTCTGATGCTTTTGTATTTGTTGCACGATACAATGTGATGCATTGTTTAAACGGCGACAATCAGATTTCAGAAAGACTTGACGAACACCGTATAATAAACAGACATTTTCCTATAGCTACAGATTTTGTTACAAAAAAGTAGATTGGCTGACGCTACATTAAACCTATTATGCTTTAACAAAAAAGAAAAACTATTTTAAAACAAAAATGTAATATTTCGTCTTGTACAAATTTTACATTAAATAAATAAATTTATCCATTATATTCGATACTTGTTTTTTCATTTATACAAGTTTTATGCAAAGTAAACAGGAATAAACAATTTTTTAAAGTTTTCTTTGCGTTTTTCTTAAATATTATCAACATTATTCCAAAAATATAAATTTTGCTATAATTTTTCAATTTTTCGAGAATTCTTGAGAAATATAATCTGATTTCCTATTCCTCGAAACAAAGATTTTTCATTCCTAAGAAATGAAAAATATTGAAAAATCAAGAACACTATACTCTCTACATTACGTCCTGTGTATAATTCTTTAACCCTTTACCCTATAATTAGAATTAGTATTAGACTCGTAACACAGATTACAACTATTACTATAGCTATTAAAATAATTAGAATTAAATTCGTAACACAGATTATAGCTAAGATGCGACAATTACAGTTATATCAGTAACGAACACTAATTTATAAAATTAATTCCCTTTCATTTATAAAACTGAGAATTGCCAATTGTAATTAATATTTAATACATTAGCGTTTCTTACGTAAAATGGCACTAAAATAGTAAATAACTGGTACTTAGATGCTTATAGTCAGCAAAAGAAATTATAAAGGTTAATTCCAATCGATTCTATCTACTTGTTTAATTTAGAATCCTTTATCTGTATGATAGTCATTAGATATAAACGAAAGGTATTCTGATTCACTCCATCCAAGAAACAGAGGGATGAAAGAGAAAAAAAAAACTGGAACTGTTAAAAAATTTCTTGATCAATAATTAACAGTGGCTCATAATTTAATCGAAAATCGCCGTGTCTGAATTTTTCAAATCATTTTTTTACTACACGAAAAGCTGATGTACGGTCTTGGTAAACGTCCTGAACGTTTTCTACAGCAGTTCCTATCGTTACATCTTTCCGGAATTCATAGAGTATAACACCATACGAACGAACCTTTTCTGCGCTCATTCTTCAAATCTTTCAACGCAAGAATCACAAAAAATCGTCGAAACACAAAAGAGTCTGCCGATGAAACAACAGTTGAATATCGCTTTTTTTATCCGCTCTGAAGTTTGCACATGCACCAGCAAATGTCACTCGTAAACAAATAATTTAGTGCCATTTATTGGAAACGGGCACAAACTTTCGCATTGATAATATTCTAACGGAGCACCTGAAACTTAGTAACTGTTTAATCAATTCTGCTTTATGCATTAAAGTATCACAATTCTTCTTTTTAATTTACTTAATCTATATTATATATTAATTCAAAATAGCATGTTGACATCATTTTTTCTTCAACTGTCGAAATATTATTTAAATAATATTTGAATGTTCATTGGTACAGGATTTTTATGTTTATGACATGCATTGTATATGTTCGCGTTTTCGCAGCAGAAAAAAATCATTTATCTAAATAACACTATTGAACGATCAGAAAGCAACAACGCTAACTCTTCCGTATAATCTGTTTTCGCTTTTGCCTCGAAACACATGCGATTCATCTACTCCGATTAGAAAACGATTCTCACGAGACGCGACGCGTTAAAGAAAAAAGGTAAAACGATCTCTCGTTGAAGATAATTCGCTGATCCTTTTGGTATTCAAAGCCCTTCGGGCAATGTTCTGATGCGGCGTGTCCAACGATTCTCGAGGCGCGTGTGTATGTATGTACGCGCAAACTTAATTAACTCAACGCCGTCCAAAGGTATCAAGCATAGAGGTTTCTTTTTTTTTTTCTTTTCCGACCACCGGATACACCACCGTGAGAGAACGAACCATCGAGCCTCGAAGCTTTTTCCTTATCCTTATATCCGCGTAATAACCACGAATCCGTTGGTTTCCAGTGGTTCTCACCTTTGCGACGCGGATTTTTCAATTCCGGAAGTACATCGACCCCGGAATAGGGGCTCTGCCGTCCCTCTTGTCTGGTCACGAACATTTCAAATTGGTCGTAGAAATACCGCCTCCGGCACGAAGAATTTATTTCCAACCAGCCAGATACCTCGAAGGGTATACCTACCTGTCGAACAAACTCGAATCATCGGGTACGATATTACTACACCAGAGATGTTACCCACCTTCTATAGGATCATCCATTTTACACGCCTACGTGTTTCTTTTTAATAAAACACAAACTATTTGGAATTTTTTCAAGTTGTATCAGTCTTCATTGTGACTTACCACAATACGTAAAAGTTTCCTGCTAATTCTAAAATGATTCAAGTGAAAATAAAAATAAAAGAAACATGTAAAAAATAGCATTTGACATGAAAATTATCCACGAAGATGTCTACGCTTTTCTGGCAAATCAAGTAATTACACATTTCTCATTCTGCGAAGAAATCTCTACCTATTAGAAAATATTTCTTTGACAATCGTTGTCTGTAATAATTTTGGAATATATTTTAGGAAGATTACTTCGTTTAGTAAAGAACAAACAAATGTAAAGATTAATATTATATTTATCCAACTAAGTAAAAATAACTGGTTTCAACTATTTTCTTAAGTCATTATGATCTTTTATATTACATGTAAATGATCAGTTGTATAAATTCCACTTTTTACTTTTTTTTCTGTTTTGCTCAAGACATACAAGGCGTTTCTTTGTGAATCACTTCATTTTTTGAGAAAATCGGTGAAAATTCTTCGCGTAATATCCGTGTACATTACTTACACGCCTACAAGTTTTTTTTTTAATAAAGCACAAACGATTTTAAATCCTTCATGTCTCCTATATATTTTATATTTTTATAATAAATTATTTATATAATAAATTATTTTTATAATAATAAGATCAATTTATCCAAGTATTCAACATTCTGTTTCACGACACCATGAAAATTGCGAAATTTCCGAGTACATTAAAATTTTTGTCACTTTTATTTGTTACGCTTTTCACTACTTTCTTTCGAGAAAAGGAAAATTTTGTTACGCACAGGTTAAGCGCAAAACAACGGCTTGTTTATTTTTTGTTTTTGTTTTTTTGATGATGATAGAATTTAAAGGGAACCTGTGTAACACGATGGAGAATCATGTATTTATACCGAACAATTTTAGACATTGAAAGGCTCGTTTGTTGAATCGTACCACGTAACAACCACAAACAAAACTTCGATAAAAGAACAAAAACGAGCACGCTACTCGGTGGTATCCACCTGCACACGTACTTATTTCTCAGCGAGCTTTAAACGCATTTGTATTCTAAACATTTCCACAGACACTTTAAATATTTATAACCTTTACTCTATGCTCGAACTATTTTCTTGCAGTAGACTGAGACCATAGTCTCCGTTGCAAAGATAATTCAGACTGTGGAAGACATTGTGAAAGTTCTCGTCCGATGTTATCTTCCTTTTAATATTGAAAATTCTTCATTTTATTCGTAATCTTTTTTAGATAATACTCTTCTATCTAATTATTAAGAGACACTATAATGTATATTTCACTTTACTATTTACCGTCTTACTCATTTTTCCTAAATGTCAGGTGAATTCAACATGAAAATTGATATAAATTTCATTTGAAATTTTCTCTTTTTTTTCTAAAAATTTCTCTTATTTCACTATTTTCATTACAATTTGATAAAATTCTTTTATTTACAATTTGCCGCTCACAGTAAGCGTTACAGTTTGACGAAATATTTCTACGTTTTTAGAAACATCAAGTTGGAACTTTTCACAAGTTACATTTGTAAAGATTTAAATGGAGTAAAGAGAAAATTTATTCATACTATCACAAGGTAATAATAGTCTTTTATTAAGTGATATAGTCCTTTATATTATCAACATACCGCGAATTTTTATGCATTTATAAGAAATTTAAAGATGCAAAATTGCATAGAGTGCAGACATTATGAAGAAATATACAAACTATCCAAATTATAGTGCTTGTTATAATACTTACAATTAGTAGGTAAAGTCATATTCTACCGAAATTCTATTTTTATTAGTATTTCCTCCAAAATATAATATTTGCATAAAAATGTATGAACTAGAAAAAGGCTTTCATGAAGAGAAATGTTGTTCCACGTGGGATGAACTCCGTATATACGCTGGAAAAATTTTCAAAATTATTATCGTACGACCAGCATGTATTTCAAAGGCCTATTGAATCTAGATGCATCAACTATCGTGAAATATTGACAATACGTTAATCTGTTCTGTGAATGTTCATTAATATTGGCAATATTATATTGATAATATATATTGATCACGTTTACGTACGATAATATTGAAAACCTTGAAATATTGACAATGTATTAGATCATCCCACAAGTCGTATCGTTTTTTGACGTTGACTTTAAGTGTAAAATAATAATACTCACCTTCGTTTTCAGTTACCAATGTATTCATTATCGTTTTCAATTACTTCTTTCCATCGTTCAATCAACTTCTTGATTTCATTTTCAAAAAATGTTTGGCCTTTCAAATTAAAAAATTGATTTATCAACAATTTGTTATGCTCACCATTGTTGAAATTTTCTCAGGTTAAAAAATTTTGCAAAGGTCGAAATAGGTGGTAATCATTTAGTGCGAGCTCCGGAGAGTATGGTGGGCGAAGTATACATTTCCAATTATAACTTTTAATGTTTTGTAAGGTCGTCTTTGCCGTGTACGGTCTAGCGTTGTCGTAATGGGACAAAGTTCCTTTCCTATTCACTAATGATGATCGTTTTTCACATAAAGCTGCGTATAATCGGTCAAGCTGTTAACTATATGCATTAGCTGTTATTTTTTTATTTTTATTTAAAAATTTGAAGTGAATCACACCTCTAATATCCCATCATACATAAAACAAAACTTTTCGAGGATGAAGTTTCGAGGAAATGATATTGGTTTTTGACCTAATGACAACCATTATCCTTTACATTTTGGATTGTATAAGATTTTCATCGTCAGTAACAATTTGACCAAGAAATAAACAATTGATTTGCCGTTCTCGCAATAAAGTACAAATGTTCATTCGCGAGATATAATTCGTCACTAACAAGTCGCACGAAACCCATTTCCCAAGCTTCAATATTCTTCCAATTTGTTGTAAATACCTATGTACTGTGCTTCTGCTATTACCTCAATTGTTAAACGAGATTCTGCTTCAAATAGAGCTTCTAATCCTTCTCTATCAAACGTTATCTAACCTAATCTAACCTAACCGGACCTTAGTTTATTGGAAAGATCAAAAGCTCCATTTTGAAATTTAGAAAACTATTTGTGAGGACTTTTTACATTTAAAACATGTTCTCCATACACACAAATATTTTATATTTTTAACAAGAGATGTATAAAAAGATATTTCACTCTTTTCTTAAAACATTCCTCGAGAGTGATCTGTTTGTCTTTATATCTGTACATACACCCTTAAAAAAAAGCTCCAGAAATTGTCAGAAGGTAACAATTGCCTCTATCAGACAGATCCCCGTCGTTTTTATTGAAATCGAACCTTATAAGTACCCTCGAAAAATCTGCAGAATTGCAAATTGTTCCTTCGAATGGATTGTGAAAATCCGCAGTGTTTGGTTCCTTGAATAGAATTGAATTAATAATAGACTCTGTTCGATTCAAGGAAGGTCGCGAAGCGGAGCTTCTCATTCGACTACTCTTCGAGCTCCCTGACAGTCGATACGTGACAAGATTTCGCCTCTAATAGCTACCACGGTCACTTTTAACAAAGTTCCATGAACGTACGTTCTTCCTATTTTTTTTATTCTTGTTTTCTTTTTTCTTTTTCTTCTTCTCTTCTTTAAAGTCTCCTCCCACTCAAACTGTTCAATCGTCGTACATACGTTGAAACCGTGTGCGTGCACGGATCTATGGATTCCTCGAACACACGCGAAATCCACGGAGTATAAAAGCTTGCAAGACCTGTTTTCAAGATTGCCGTGTCCCGAGGAATCCTGTTGCGAGAACTACGTCCCAGGAGTAGACCTAGCCAGGACAGTCCTTTTCAGTCTGCAGCTCTGCACGGTTTTCAGAATTTCACTAGCTCTCGGCACCAAGGTAAGGGAATATAACTGTGTGCGTGCGTATATGTCTGATACATACTTTGCTTTTCTGAAGAACTCTGGCTAAGCTTTGGCAAAAGGTTCACTATAAAAAGGAACACTGACTACGAAAGTAGCTCGTTTAAGAAGGTTAAAGTTTATAGTGCGGTGAGATTTTAGATCAAAGCTTTGGTAGTATTGTATGATCATTTAAGGGTGTGTGAAAATACATTACTTTATACATGGTTGTTTTACTGATTGTAATATTACATGGAAATGATTGGAAAAGTTGATTTATCTTGAACGTTAAGAATTCATCGAAAGCTAAAAATCCTAGGTATTAGACATTAGCTACAATTTCTTTCGTTGCAATTAAACTTAGATCGTAATATTGTAAGAGAAGAAGGATTATATCAAATTAGATTGTTTCTCATTTTTAGAATTTTAGTAGGAAGGTTTCTTTCATATTTCCAATTTTTTTTTTCGTAGCTGATTAGAATGCAATCAAAGTTTGGTCGCAGTTTTGGATAATATTTATTATAATTCCACAGTGTAATCTTTACACAGACACATTTCAGTAAAATTCTGCAGTGGAAGATGCTTTTGACCAAATACAATATTTATAATTGCCCGTTGGAATTAGTGTGAATAATAGAACGAAAAATTTGATAAAGAGAAGTAAACAGGGATAATAGTCTACTAGATTGTCACAGTCTTTCAAAAAATTACTCATCAAGTATTGTTGTTGTTATTGTTTCACTGCTAAAAATGAAGATTCTGAGAAGTCTTTAATTAACTACACGTGTTTTTGATTACCATTTTGTTGAAACGACCATTGTTGGATTTATTTGCATATAGTTCTATTATTCTGAAATTAAGAGAAGACTCTTAAACAATCTTTAGGATTTTTGTACAATATATTGTACAAATTGATTGGTTTGATTAATTTCTCAATGTTTAAATATCCTACATTTTTAATTTGTTGTAATTATATGTAATATAAATATTGTTAAACTATTATTTTAATTTTCTCCTCGTCGAAAAATTTGTGTACAAAATATTTTATACGACTGATTAGTGAATTATAAAATATGAAAATAAGGGCAGCATAAATGCATATATTTAGAAATATAAATTTTTTAAGAGTAGGATTTCTCATTATTGTGGAATAATGTAATCAACATCATGATAACATTATCACTAATCTGTAGATTTTGAAAAAGAAATTATTAATATTTTTACGTTTCCTTATAAATTCTATTCTTTTCTCCCAATATTATATCGCATTGATTGTACAGTTAAAAAACTAAATACATAGTATTAACAATATTGCTATTTTTCGATTAATGAATACAGTGCCTTTTTTATAAACCGTAGGTTCTCATAGCGAAAGAGAATGATTGTAAAATTTTGTATGTAAATGACTTCTATCACAAAAAGAATCATTATTCCAATTCACTTTCCTTCATATCTCGCAATTGCTTGCTAACAGCTAACATCACGCTTCACCACCCCCTCCCCCTCGCTTCTCCCAGCTATTCGAAACTATTAAAAAGAAATCGTTGGAAATAAATAAACGGAGCTTCGTAACTTGGTTTTCGAGAAGTGGTAAAACCGGTTGTACCATACGTTTGCAAGTTTCTTTATAGATGTAAAATAAGCAGTCTGGTAATTTCAATAATCCCGACGAACCAAGGAGATCTATAAACCTGCCTAAAAAGTGCCATTTCTGCAAATTTCACGAAGTGTTAAATATCGTCCCACTTTCAACAAGAGCGACAACGATAAAAATGTGTACAATATTGCGATAAAGGTCGTATGCGAAAATCATATGACTTACATAAAAAGAGAAAGTACACCTTTGAAACTTCGTTTTTAAATATACATATATACTTTTTTCTTCACACAGCCTCGTAATAAGCAAAATTAAGATCGAGCACTTTTTCTCAATAAAACACCAATTAATTATTATTCAACAATTCCGACTGAAGTCACACAATCAGTACAGTTATTCACATTGAAACATTTGCGATGATATTCGCGAGTTGCCAAAAAGTTACAAAGGGTCATCGACAATAATAGAAGTTATTTTGATGATGATCTGTTTTCATTCTTTATGATTAATACTTTGTACTCAAAAGTCGGAAAGAATTTATTTCTACACCTAATACTTTTCACTCTCTACACTTACATTTGCAGAAGGACTTCACTTGTAATCTTAAAAAATCTTTTCAATTTCTAAAGACACTTATCGTCATTACTTTGGTTTTCAGTTCGAGTAAATCCTTATTTTCAAAATAGTTTAGTTTCCAAAAGTACTACTTATCACCTTGATTCTTTCAAGCAAATTTTACAAGTTTCTCGAAAATGTTTAAGAAGATTTGTTCGTCGTACACATGGTAATAAGTAGACATCAAATAACAAATTTAAAGATGCAAAATTATACAGAATACAATTGCACAATTGTACGTAATATGAAAAAATGTACAAAATATCCAAATTATAATGTTGCTTATAACACCTGATAAATGAAACAATTTTCTTTAGAAATTCTACTTTCTTTACAATATTTTCAAAAATATTAAAATTTTCATAAAATTCCACAATTTAGTGATAAAAAAAGAGGGTTCTTAGGACAGACAATATTCGCAAAACGAAGAAGAAAACGTGCTGATAAACTTGAATCGAAAAATTAATATTTCCATAGTTATAAGCCATTTTTTTTTTGGGATTAGCTCTGCTTACTTGTTACGAAGATTGGATAATTAACAGTTCTCTGGTGATGCAACGTTTCGTAAAAAGTGTTTAATTCTCGACTCATGTTTATAAGAATTTCTTTTCATCACTTGACAAGTAAGAGAAAGACCGAGCCAAATTGATAAAGCGAAATCAACTTACACGGAAAATTCAGAAAAAATCAAAAACTAAAATTATATTATCACATGTGAATTCGATAAATAATAAATGATCGTTGAAATATTCGATATTTTTCAATTTTCAAGTCAATGTCTATCACTAACAACATTGCTAATATCATATATCGTATGATAAGAACTTTCCGAATAACCCAATACTTTTAACAATTGCGTCTAAAAATCCGTATAAAAACCAACATTTCAAACAGCACGTGATTATACTTTCTTTCAGACTTCCACGATGTTACTTCCTCTACTACTTCTGCCGATAGTGGCAGCCGTGCCACTCAAGTCAACCTTAGACAAGTACATTCTGGACATCGATAATGGAACACTGAAGAACATCCAGTTCCAGGGTGAGCCCGTTTCCGAGCTAGATCTATCGAGCATGGGGATTCGTCGTATAGAAAAGACTGCCTTGGACAATGTGTCTTCGTTGAAATCCTTGAATTTGGCCAACAACTCACTTGAATCGCTTCCAGAGTTCATGTTCTCGAATCTAACGAATTTGGAATATCTCTCTTTGGCAGAGAACAAACTAAGCAGCCTAGAATATCTGTTCGTCCGTTTAGAGAAACTTCAAATCTTAAACATCTCCTGCAATCCTGTGATACACCTTCGTCGGGGACACTTGTTTGGTCTAACAAAATCCACGACTATCCTAACCGACGGGAACGTTTTCTGGAGCATGAGCACAGGCACCTTCACAAACTCGTTCCTGAAGGACGAGGAGGAACAGAAGCACTTGGAGAAAATGAAGTCTGAGGTGGACGTCGAGCAAACGAGTAATGTAATGGATAAGGAAATAGAAGTGACGACGGAAGGGAACGTGTTGAAACTGAAGAACAGCACACCGGCGCCTAAACGTGAGATACAAAAGGGTCAAAAACTGAAGTTGTGCATGCCAGATCAGACAATTCTCTCGATAGAACCTCTCGAAGGTAACAAATCGGTCTCGAACGGATGTTTAGTATTACCGATAAATGAAAAAGACAAATCTGTAAACCTTCGTGGATTAGGGATCAAAGGTTTCCACGAGAAATGGTACCAGTTGCAGTATCTTCCGATAGTTTCGTTAGATTTAGCGAACAATGATATCACAGAGATTACGAAGGAAATGTTAAACGATCTACCTGAGGATTTGATCTACGTGAATCTAATGGGAAATAGAATTAGAGGTGTGTGGAGTCAGGTGATCGAGAATAGGCATCTGAAAATCTTGAACCTTCGAAACAATCTCATAGAGAACTTTGAGGAGAACGCATTATCGAAGACGAATTTAACCACGCTGTTTCTCGAAGGTAATCAACTAGAGAACCTTTCTTTCGCCGCCAGTTTACCGGAAACTCTGATAGAATTGGTATTAGCGCGCAATCAGATATCTTCTATAGCAAACGGTGCTTTCTCAAACCTGTCTCATCTGATCTACTTAAACCTGGCCGATAACAAGATCACAAAGCTGCAGGATAACGTTTTCAAGGGATTAGAATCGCTTCAGGTGCTCATTATAATAAGGAACAGCCTGACGGAGATCGAGCGTCAGGCGTTCAACAATCTGAAACAACTGAGCACGCTCTATCTTCATCGTAACTCGTTGACGGAACTACAGAAAGGTACTTTCTCGGAATTGGAGAGCCTGAAGGATCTAAACTTGGCTTGGAATAAACTTGAGAAGATCACAAGAGACACGTTCGCCGATTTACCGCAAGCTTTGGACTTCCTCCATATCGACTTGAACGAAATCAGCAGCATCGAGAAGTCTAGCTTCGTGAACGTGCCTAGATTCACGTTATCCTTAACTGGAAATAAAATATCGAGCATTCCACGCGGTGCGTTCGATTTACCGACGCTGAGAGACTTGCATTTGAATAATAACACATTGACAACTATAGAAGGCGACAGTTACGAAGGATTGCCGCAGTTAAAGCGTTTATGGTTGAATGAAAATCAAATAACTGAAATACCGAAAGGTTCTTGCAAGAATTTAGGCAGCTTGAACATCTTAGACGTGTCGAAGAATCCTTTCCAGAAGTTGCAAAATGGCGCACTTTACGGGTTGAGCATGGTTAGAGGAAATTTCTTGTATATATATAACAATCAGCTGAAGGAACTCCAGGGTGGAGTATTCGAAGATATTTAATCAAGCTTATGCGTTAATTTCTCCTCGTTTCCATACCGTTTATGTGTATTTAATATATACAGAAATATTGTGAGTTTAAATTGCGATTTACACTTCTGACCATAAGTCATCGGACACTTAATAAAATTAGGATTTGAAATTTTAGTTTTTACCACAATTTCTCGAACAATATATTCTTTTTTTGCAACTGTAACCAGTACTTCAGTATTTTTTAATAAATAATTCTTTTCTACAAGTATACATAGTGATCATAGGGACTGTTAAACTAAAAATGAAGAAAATAGGCCGATGCAGTTTCCCAGCACCATGTTTATCTCTGTTTAGTGAAAAACTCTTCTTAAATTATTTATAAATACTTAATGATGTTACAGATATGTTCTTTAGCTAAGTTTGAACCGTCGAAGCAACCCAAATGTGTATACAGAATAACATCGTATAGAACTGGAACTATATTTAATAAATACTTCTTTTTCTTAGCGTTTATTCAAGTTATATACGTATATTTTTAACTTCGCCTTCAGATATAACCGTAAAATAAATAAATATAACAAAGTACACAATAAACTCGTGACAAAAAATCGTATTTACATTCTAATAATGATTTTGCTTAACATTTGCAAATGTCCGATGATTTATGGACGGAAGTATACATGATAACTGAAAAGGATCAACGACGATTGTGTTTCTAATTCTCTTATCTATGTATCTATCTATTCTGTGGTAGTAGTATATCGTTTCAAGCATCTTTGCAGAGTTTCAGGTACCTACTATTACTCACTCGCGTTTCATAACCATACAGTTGCTTTACATGTTTGTAATCAGTTGCACGTGTGGTATATATTAACTTCTTGTTGAAATACAAGGACTGTTGTTTTGTGAAGGAATAAATAAGTGTATTTGCGATAAATGACTTAAAAAATAAATATTTCCCTCCTGCAAATTTCTCGAAAACTTTCACCGCGATGATGAATTCCATTTTAGCTTTGCAATTTGTTAAACGACCATAGAAAGTGCTGTTACAACATTTTTTTTATCAATGTGGAAGATCTTTAAGAGTTACTTAAATATTAGTTTAGAGTCACATAATCTGGTAGAACATTCTTTCGATTTATATGGAAGATCGTTTTCTCAGAATACCGTGTAAATCGAAATCATGACCTTTTGTATGAAAAATCGTGTAAACCGAAAAGAGAATCAAAATGCGCATAATTTAGTCAGTTATTTAACCGAATTCATTTATTTCAACGTAAAATAAAAATAAAATACAAATGAAAAACAAAAATAATATCAGTCCATTCATGAAATAGCAAATATATAAAGATATATGTAATTCATTTTATAGAAACTAAAAATACAAAATTTATAGAAATTTAGTCCAAACTGTTATCACTATTATAGATTATTAATCTTTTCTTCCTGATTGATGGGATTTCATTTTCATTATTAGATGGTGTTTGAGCCGATTCTAGTTTAATAAATACTTTACAGTTGTAATTAAATGTTAACAGATAAGTAATTAGCAATTGTGTTTGGGTTTTGGTTAGATCTTTATAGATCTCCTCATATTGAGCTAAACATTGACTAATATCTCGCTGGAACCAGAGAGTCTATTCAATATTACAGTCATTTTCTAGAAAATTATTATAATTCCTTTTTTTAGGTTTAATGCCAGTGTGAAGAAACGAACAGTAATAAAAAAATGATGGCACAAATATCTGCGCGGCATAAACTTTTTGTTTCTAACAATTTCTATCTTTGAAAATCTGTTATATTGAAAACTGTAAAAGTGAAATCGTGCAAAAGAATGTACTTAAGTCATACACTTGAATTTTACACGATGTTAAATTGTTAAACAAAATTAATTTGCAATAAAGTATAAAACTTGTGTTAAAGTAACGTAAAGTATACAAGGAAGTAATTTGAAAACATAGAAGTGCATTCGTTGAAAACATTTGATTTCGTAAACATATAAGAGAAAAGGTAATGTGTTGAGGAAAATTGAAAAAATAATACTTTTTTTTATATATCGATATTTTTACTTTTTTAGTTGCTTTCTATTATACCAAAGCGAAACTATTTTCTTACTAAGAATCACTTTCATCGCTCGGAATATCTTCTGCCCTATTAAAAACAGAAATCGTGCAAAAAAAGTATCCTGTAAATTAGAGGATAGGTGTACAACCATTAAAATTGAAATATTCGCAATGGTATTTGCAAGCTGCTAGAAAAATGGTGAAAGGTTATCGACAATAATGGAAATTATTCTCTTCGTTTGTTTAAAATAAAGCTTCGATTATACCCAGAAGTTGGAAAGAATTTATTTCTACACCTAGGATTACGTTGGTGCATACGAAACGTTGTTTTCTTTTAAATAAAATCTTGGATATATTATATTTCGTAAAAAAATAATTTCCATACGATTCTATACACTTTTCCTAACGATTACCTAATTAGTTTTTTTATTCTGAATTTATAAAAGCCATTAATCTTTGAATTTAAAAATTCGATTATTGCTTTCGCAGGATACCCGTTTCAGAATAATTTATTTGTTAAACAAAAAAATAATCTGTTAGAGAAATGTCTGATGAATAATGTGGGAGGTAACAAAATTTCATATTTTTCACCATGTATTGTTTTTAATCAATTTTTTTAAAACATTACCATTGATGACTTTATCCGATTTTCCACTTGGCTTATTTCCAATGAAAAGTTACTAAACTTGAAGTTCATACACTAACGCTAAAATATCCTAACATTTACATAACCTTCTTCAAATGCTACATTTATATTTTCATCAATCTTTATCATAGTTCTTCTAAGTTATATAAAACAGAAGGTAGCGCGAATATTCTAATTATTCGTTACCTCAGATAATAATATTCAATCAATTATATTATGAATTATTTTGCAATTCAATACACGTGTACTACAGCAAATTCCATTTTTGTTGACTATTGTATATAAAAATTTACAATCGGGCAGAATTTAATGTGCCAATTTTAGTTGTTGAAAAAACGACGTTTCATTTATACTAACCTAACATTAAAGTTCACGAGAAAGGAACAAAAAAAAAAAGAAAAAGAAAAATTACTATTATACTAACACAATAGTTCTACATTAATGCACCTATGAAAATCACTTTAAACTCCTAATAATGTACGTAAGTATATATTAACACTTTTCCATATTGGTAATATTACACAATAAAACCATACATTAAGAATGCAAGAACAAAAATTCCACTTTCGAGATTGTAATAAACGTAACAACACGACAGACGATTAGATTTACAAACAATGGACGAAAGATCGTTGAAAAACGAACGATAGAAACCGCTATGTGTAATCATAAATAGCATCTAATTGCGTGTAAGTGGCGTCCATAAAGGAAGCGCGGTTTCATTGTCGCGCCTTCTTCGTCTAATGATAATTAAAGATTTTCAAGTTCGGTACGTGTTTGCCCGTGAAAGGCGAACATCCAATGGTCGCGGTAATTTTCATAAACTGGTTGCTCCTTGTTCGCTTTCTCCTCAACTGCGTGCTATATATGTATATACGTATAATATACCTATATATACATACATATAATGCACGCCATATAAAATGATGCTTGTGGTTTACGACCGGCTGGCCTTGACTTTTATGAGAACCTTGGAACCTCGAGGTGCGACCAGATTTTAAGGGAAAACCGACACACTTCGCGATCGTTTTCAGACTGTTCCCGCTAAACGATCCCCTGGGAATAAGAACATAAGGACATTTACATAATTATGTAGAATAAATCAGCTACCTGTGAGATTGTTACTCGCGAAGAGACGTCATGCAAATGTGATATTCAACGGGACGAAGAAAAATCTAAAGGACACATTTTTTTTATTTTTTTACTTTTTTTTGTTGGAAATTCAACATTTAATATCTTCTTAACAAGTTAAATGCCACGCCGGTATCTGCAGATCAGCACTAGACTTTTCGTTTAGGTAAAAAATGAACAGTTTCGAATATAGAAAATAATATGGGTTTCTTTAAAAAAGTTTAAACAAAGGTACGGCTTTCCTCTATAAAGTTACAAAGTTACCACTTTCTTCTTTAAACATATGGTAACACTCTTTACAAAACTTTCGAAACTGAACCATTGAACGAAGAGTCGACCGAAATCGGCGTGGCATTTAACGTGTTAATCAATAATCCTGTTTATTATGCCCGTTCATATGTTTATATTTCCTTCGAAAGTGCTGAATGATATTATGTCAATCTAAGTTATGTTTACATGCTTGTACAAAGTAGTCCTTACATACAATTTTTAACCTTTCAATTATCACAATTATAACAGAAGAAATTAAAGATAGCACGCGTGTGCCATCTTTTTGTCTGGGAATGTAATATAAATTTATTGAATTTTGTTAAAAGTTTTCAATGAATGTGTTCCTTCAGTAAAATATTATTGTACGTAATATATATTAGTGAAAGTTATTGACTTTCGCTGAAAGTTCTTGAAGAACGTATCTTTTAAGGAAAATATTATATATAATATATAATATATATTAGTGAAATTTATTGACTTTCGCTGAAAGATTTCAAAGAATGTATCTTTTAAGTAAAATATTACTATATATGGTATACATATAATCTATATGAGTGAAATTTATTGACTTTTGCTGAAAGATCCCCAAGAATGTATCTGTTGAGTGAAATATTATTTAATTGTAACTTATTACAGTGGTACGTATTCAAGTCAAATTCTCTCGAGTAAAAGTCTTACGTATCTTACGATAAACTTCATACTTATTTTGATTATCAACGTAGCATTTCTAAACTGTTTCATCTGTAAATCTTCGTTAAGTAAGACACAGTCACTCTCGACCATCTGAAATTTTTTCAAACTGTTTTGTATACATCATCTAGTAAACTAATCCTTCGAAACTCAAACAAAAACTCACATCGTTTGATCCAATTTTAAAAAAGTTATTCTGCTTTAAATGTTGTCCGAATATTAATGAGTCACTGCATAAACACACACACACACATACACATAAAATTTAAATAATCTTCAGAAGATTTAATATCCTCGTTAACTATAATAAATACTACTTCCGTAATAATAATAAAAAGTCTTATTCTAAGTGCATACTCAATCTCATTTTTGCTCAAACTTCAAATAAATGATACATACCATATTATTTCGAACTGTTCATAATAATCACCCACTGTAATTTAGATTATTATTATAATTCTTTTAAAAAATCTATCTACGAAACTACTATACTATACTGCACACGTACACTGTCGTTCATGGAAGTATAAAACTTCGTTAAAGAATTTTTCTTGATAAATAATTATTCGTGATTTTTATAAAATATATTTATATTACTATCCTTCCACCCATTTAGCAAATAACAAGTCATTAATATTCTATTCTCTTAAGATCTACATAAATTTAATCCTAAAAGAGTTTCTTCTCCGCTTATGTTACATTCGAATCAAAGTGAAAGAAAAATTGTCTTTGTTATTAGTTCGAGATGTTTTTTCTTCGCTGCGTATTTATTTAACATTTCTTTTCATTTTACATTTTCTTCTCGACGAAAAGAAAATCTTAAAAAGTAAAGAAACATTTAAAAAATTCTTGATTTGCTTCTGTTTGAATATTATTTAATTATTTAAACATAATATTATTAACTTTATGTTTATATAATAAAAAAACTGATCAGAAATAATATCATTTTGTGTTATGCATTTTCTGTGCTTTCTCTTCTGTTACTTTTCTTCTACTTTTTCTTTAACTTTTCAAGTGTCCATACTTCCATGAGAGGTAGTGTACATCTTGAAAGACAATATGCTCAGATAATACCAGTTATAATAAACCAGACCACAACAGCCTCTGGAAGAGTATCTCACTCTTCCATCCGTGCATCTTGATGATTACACGAGAGAATAAAAGGAAGAACTTTCGCGAAATCGCCGAGATCGTTTGCGAGGGTGTCATTTCCATTGCTGTTTTCCAAGCTCTGACAAAGAAAAAGGAACGCATTCTTACATACCAGCCGGCTCTCGTTCCGTGGCGAAGGTCTCGAGCAATTTCGTGGCACTGACACTGTATACCCGTGTTCTTCACTTCCGGTATAGCCAACGGTACCTCTTAGGGTTATCGAACGTGCGTCTGCAAGGACTACCGTCTGACGTCTCTGTAAACACACACGTTACAGTGTTTTCTGTATGTGTGTGTGTATGCTTGGAAATCAAAGAGATTCTTCTCTTCTTCTTTTTTCTTTTTTTTTTTTTTTTTGTTGCTTTATCTGCTCAGCCTCGAACATAATTGATTGAGGAAACATTTCACCACGAGTTATGTAATCGAGAGATACTATTGACACGTTGAAAGTGTTACACTGACGTCATGAGAAACCTGATTTCGGGACTTTTTGAAAAATAATCAATTCTGATTGCTCTTTGATTGCTTTTGAAATGGGTTTTCTTCCGATTTGACGGGAGTTACAAATGTTTAGCTCCTCATAGATACACTCTGTTCACAAATCACCGAACAACTTATCCCATTTGCAACACATGAAAGAATTAAAAATACGCCCTTATCACCAAATCCTTTTTTCTTGTTAAATCTAAGTACAGATATTACAAACTCAATATTTCAGTGATTTTTGAAAGATGAAAACAAAGAAAGTTCACATATGCATATATTTATATTTGTTTAATTTCTTTGTTGGTTAAAAAATATGGTCACCGTATATGTATAATTATGTGTCGATTACCTCATGATAAGAATCCAGTACTCTATAATAAAACTAAACCAGAAAAAAAAATAATCCATTTATTTCCTATTCACTTATAATATGATTACGTGTATACATACATATATACGCTCTGGTGATAATTGTCCGGAAAATTGCGCGTATATATACGCTAATGATGCAAATAGATTAACTCATTCTGAGCAGAATGATTATTAGAATATATAATAAATACAATCTTCTGCCTCGAATTTATTATGTAATTTTATTACATTTAAGTATTTTACAGTTATATCTGATCGCGAAGCTTAAAAATATAAAAACATAAAGAAAAGTATTTATTTAATACAGCTTTAATTACGATACTCTTTCTTTGCTTTGGAAATTAAGAATAACTTCTAGAATATATATGTAGCATCGTTAACTATTTATAAATACTTTGGAAAATGTTTTCCAGTAAACAGAGATAAACATGGAACTGAGAACGTGCCGTCGTTCATTCTTCTTCGTTTTAACCCATTTGCATCATCGCTCTACTTAAGCTGCCGCGTTGAAACATCAGCGACGTTCAACTGAGGACTGACTCGTATCACCGCGCGCGGTCGATCGTATGTGCAGTAACGGGCATCCAAATTATTCATGGAGTTTATTAACAATGTACTGTTTAAAACGATTGATACACAGTGTTATATCGGAAATATTGCATTTTACGTTTTTTTTTACAAAAAAGGAAAAACAAATATTTTTTTATACATAAAATAAAATTATTTAAATTAAAATGAAAATTTAAATAAATTAATTTTCGTGGAATTCTTTAAAGTGGTCAATACATAATGCTTTATCACAAGAATATTTCGCAACTGGTAAAAAAAGCAGTCGTAGGCTCGCGGATTATTCCGCGCTCGGTGATAGCTGACAGTCGCGGCTCGCGGATTATTCCGCGCTTGGTGATAGCAGACAATCGCGGCTCATGGATTATTCCACGCTTGGATGTAAATGGGTTAAGCTCGGTATTTCACGTAATCGCATTGAACAGATCTAGAAAAGAATCACCTCGGAGTATTGTTACCAAAGTATTGCTACTTTTATAAAAATCCGAGAAATTGCGGCGAAAACTAAAATTTCGAAGTTCAGTAAAATTGAAACTAAAATTTCAGGTACACTTCCGTGTACATAAGTTACCGGACACTCGTCACTTTTTAATATGTTTTTTGTTGTAATTGCTTTCCTGTATGATCTTACAAAGACACAATAACTCACCTTTCTTTATAATATAAATAATTAGCAAATGTTAACTCCATTTTCTAAGTGTTCTATGAATTTATTCTTAATCGTAATCTACGAAGTGTCCGGAGACTTGTGGACGTGAGTGTACATATAGAAATAATGATGTGATACGATTGCACAGTTGTGTAATTTAGTAATAGGCTGGGAACAGATAAATTATGCCAGTTGTTTCAAGATAAATATGAAATTTCTCGGAATATCTTTCATGCAAAATTAAGTTGTATTTTTTCGTGGTACAAAGGTTTCCTGTGGCTTGTACCAAATGTTTTTCCATATCCTTTTGTAAAAATTTATATTTTACGATTGAAATGGAATTTGTGCAATATATTCTGATATGTTGAAATTAAAAAATTTAGAGAATAAGTTTTCGTTCTCTGATAAAGATTACTATTTCGCTAACAAGCTTTCAAGAATTTCTCCGAGGAAACAATTAAATCGACAGGCTTTCCGACCGTAAATCATGTATAGAAAAATCAAAATGGTCAACGAAGAATTATAATTGGTATTATAAATAGGAGATAGCCCATGGCAACAAGATGACGCAGACGAAACACTCGATACGTCAGTAAAAAGAGGCCTTGATGCACTTTCTACTCTCCAGTTGAGATCCATCGATCGTGACATCGATCTTTCCTATTATATATACTTAAACGTTCAACATTGGAATACTATTCTACGAAAGATCAACTTAAATTAAAAATGATATCTCATACTTGATGCAGAAAGTGAAAAACAACCACGGCTTGTTTTAGTTGCTCCGCTATACAATAAAATACAAAATATATACAGGGTGATTCGTTTAAATAAGGCAACCTAAATATCTCTTCGAATTGTTGCGATGCAAAAAGTATTTTTGACGTAGTGTATACAGTTTTAAGAGGACTAATCAGAGGGAAGAAAAAATTTATTATAAATTATATTTTTTAATGATTCTTTTCAATGCCACTTGTGTTTTTTTAATGCATAACTACATTTTCTTTTATCTCATCATGTAGCTTGTCAAAAAATATGTCCAGACATGTATAATGCCACGAAATTGAAACGACCTTGACCTCTCAACATTAAACTTTTGCGGAAAACTTATATCTGCTGGGATCATTAGTCTTCGATTAAGACTGTTAAATCTGTGAATGTAAAAATACTATTTTGATCAGTTTAAAGATATCTGTCTTCGTTTTAGATGATTTAGTCATAAAATGTGTAAGTTAACGCATACCATCTTTTAACCCTTTGTCGTACGAATTTTTAGTTATTACGTATTTAGTCTCCAACGTTCACTGTTCCAATACAATTTTAAATAAAGAAAGTAAAAATATTACATATCAATTTTTATTTGAAAGTCCTCTATCTTGAATTCAAACTAAAGTTAGAATAAAAATAGAAATTTGATAGACGTATAAATACTTCTCTTGTCACACCTTGACCATAATTTGCAGCACGAGTGAGACTCGTTATTATACGGCAAGAGGTTAAGGTGTTAAATGTAAAATACGAAAGTGAAACAATCTAAATAAACTTCGATATATCTTATGTATACATAATGAATTTAAATGAAACTTTGTACATATCTTCTATATAACTCTCAATAATATATTTTTTGTGTTTTTAACTGTATATTACTCATCTACGTGCAATGGTACATAACGAGTTTTGCTAATATATATTTTTTCACAGCTGCGCTTTCTTTCTGAAGAGCGTGTTCTACACATTCTACTTGGATTGTTTTTTACGCCTATTTTTTACCTGAAATATTTGCCCTCCAAGCTTAGTGTAATATCATTTTCAATCTACTCTTCTACAAAATCACTTTCACCATCAGATTCTATTACATTTCTTTTCCGCTATTTCGGTGATCTAATATTATATTCATAATTATCTTCCGATGCACTATCATTTTCCAGATCACTGCACAGTATTTCAAAATCACTCGGACAATCAGATAAATCATCTGTATATAATTCATTAAACAATTTTTCACCGTCACTATTTGTCATCGTACAAAATTTTGCAATACTATAATTGTGATAAAAATCTAAACATGGAGAAAAATAATTTTTTTTATAATAAACTAAACACTTTAAACAAGTAAGTTTGAAAAATTGAATGTATTAATAGAAACAATTTGTTAATATCATTGTATCTGTACATGTAAAAATTTATGCTATTTCTTCTGTACAAGTTTCACTAACACCCAAGTTTCGGATGCAACAATAGACTTTCTTTAATTTACTAAATGTTACTGAAAATTTTACTTTTTTTTTATTATATATCAAATACAGAAACAAAATTAGAGTTTTAATAATTAGTACGATTTTCATATTTTATAGAAAAGAATCAGCCGAATTTGCCACGTATAAGATTTTAAGTGACAGTCACGATATTTTAATCTGATTTCTTTATGAACCATAAAAATGAAATTAAAAGCAAAAAAAAATACAACTATAATTAATATATAGAAATAGAAAAACTTTACATCGGATATGTGTATATGTAACGTAAATATAAAATGCCGTGAAGAAGATTGAACGGAAGCAGAAGATCGGAAGCTAAGTAGGCCATCAAACTCGACCAGAGGGGTAAAAGAAAGAACAGGATGCCGTCGAATCTCGAATGAACGTTAACTGGAGAAAATATAACTTCTTGGGAGAAAGGTCGAAATGTCGGGTTCGTTGACCTTCTTCTTTCGAAAGTAACCACATGTGACGTCCATAAAGAAGCGCATCTTTCATGTGCGTAACACTAAATTCCAATTTAATGCAATCCACATGAATGAAAAAAAAAAGAACCATCTCAGCGAAGATAAATGTCGAGAGAATAGCGAGCGGCGGAAAGTTTGAACTCTGGTGATCAATGCTTCGACGTGACGAGAAAGCTGACATTGATCTTCCATACTTTGACATAATTCGATGGATATTTTGCTACCGTAACGATTTGTCTTTTAGTTATCATAAAAGTGTAACGATCATTTTCATCAATTTGTTAAATATGAATTATACGATTTGTCGTTAATTGTCCTCTTCTCTTTTCTTTCTTTTCTCCATGATTGTTAAAAACAATTGTTAATATAAAATTAACGAAAAGGAAGAGAAACTAATTTTCAAAGCTTCCTTCTTAATACATTCTCTGCTAAGCTGGTTTTTTATATCGGAAACGGTACATGCTATAATGATAAATATGCATGATACTTGATAAATTTACTTCTTTCTTTCTGTTTATGTACTGGAAATATATTTTTTGGTGTTTGTAAATATTAAAAAATTATATTGCGTGATATAATGGACAAATAAATGTATTTCATACCGAAGGAATAGAATAACAAAAAGAATAAAATAAAACAGCAAAACAGAATCCATTAAAGAATGTATACAATCCATTGGAATATATACAGGGTGTCCCGTAACTAGAGTAACTCCCGGAAATGGGGGGTTGCTGGGGTGACTCTGAACAACTATTTCCTTTATAAAAATGTTGGTTGAAGCTTCGTTTTGGATTTATTAACGAAAAACACTAGAGCGAGGCTCTCAACCACCGTGCTCGGTCGTGAACAAACGCATTGACATAGCGTAGGTAACGCGGCAAATGTTACATCGTCTTAAATTAAAAATAATGTGGAATTATTCGTTATTCGCAAATAACAAATAAACGAATAAGTTGTTTAATAACCGAGTTCGATACTTTTATTCGTTATTCGAAAGCAATAAAATGTTTTATTACTTATGAAAGTAGGTATATACAAGGGAATATGAAGCAGTAACATTCATTTTCAATATTTTTACTTGTACTTCCATGTAACGATGTATTTTGTTAAAGCAAAGGAGATATGATCTTCTATTACACATGAAATAGAAGATACACCGACAAGTAAAAAACAACCGGCTGGTAACTCGTTATAACGTGTATATCATTATCGACGTACGGCTTAAATATTATTGCAAATATCATTATAGAACATATAATAGTAATATCAATAACTATTTTTTACCTCTTTAACTGTTAATGAGAAAAATATCATTTGGCGTAGAGATAAATTTTAACGTATACAGTTTTTGGTACACATGGCAAGGGAACGTGTTAAAAGTATTTTTCTTTTCTTTATTTTACGATAATTTTTATCATTTAACAAAGTCACGTCTATTTGAACATTTCTAAACATCTTAATCTATGTATAATGAACAACATTCTCTTCCAAACATGCAGCATAATAAAAATAACGAATAAGCTATTGAACAAATTTTTTCAACATACTATAATTACTAGACTGCAGATTTTTATGCAAATTCATATTTTTGAGAATATAGTAAAAAAGGGTAGGACTTTGATAAAAATTATTGCAGTTACCAGATGTTACAAAAAGTACTATAATGTTGATACTTTGTATATTTTTTCATGTATAACATGCATACTGTGCAATTTTGCACCTTTAAATATCTTATAAATATCTTGTAAAAATCCTCAGTCTAGTAGTCAACAGTGACTCTAAATCATATTTTAAATTTAATCTCATAATTAATTGGCAATAAATTAGCTTTAATATTTATTGCAAACAAAATTATCAGAAACAGATTTTTATTGATTCTTCCATTTAACGGTATGCTACTTCAGTATACATGATTCGTAAGCACAGTTCAATTAGAAAATATTTTACGAAGCCGTTCATTTTACAAAATAAGGAAGAAAAAGATGATTTGCAAACTGTTTTGAATTACTCATCTAAATGCCTCAAAGGTTTCGATATTTCCTCTAGTATATACAATAGTCAATCAAATTCTCAAAAAGTATAAAATAAACAGGTGCTTCAAATAAAAAAAAGAAGCACAGGTAAAATTCTCTTTTTTTTAGTTCGACTTTCTACAATCTGTCACCGAAAAATGATGATTTTTTTGATTAACGAATACAATATATTTCCTAGTTGCCCTCTAAGATTTTCAAATTAAAACTTTTAGTTCCAAACTTCGATTATTCTTTCAGAAGAGGCCGATTTCAAACATTTATCTTTACCGCTGGATGTTTCTTCGTTATTAGTATGCATGGTACACCACGAATGTTGAACAGATAGTTCTTCGGTGAATAAACAAAGAAACGAGTACATACATACACATGATTTCATCTTCTAGCGTGGACGAGGTAAAAGTTCTTCCGCTGTTTCGTGAATGAAAAATGTTCTGTGTCATTCCCGTGAGGTACAATGTGAAATTTGCATACTCCCGAATGAGATGAAAAATGCGATTGAAAGTATGCCGACCGAAACATATCTAGAACCTGTTGAATGCTACGTGCCTTCAGAAATGTGATAATAAACAGTATCGTAATTTTTAGCTTTTCAATTACTGAAATTACAAAATTATAACTTAAATAAAATCGTATATTGAAATGAAATATAATTTTCTAAACTGAAGAGAAACCTTAAAAAATTAATTTTGTATATTTGCATGTGTATGAGAATTCTATACTAATTAGACTTCACGATATAATTCAAACAAAAAAGTAATGAAAGAATGAAGCATTTAGAAATTGAACGAAATAACAATAAAAAAAGATATATACAGTAATTCCTATTAACCTGTTGTGAAATGAAGTACCTCCAGTTTATAATTAAAAATTAATAAAAATAATAACCAACATCTTCATTTTGATTTTTGTAAACATCAATATGACGTGTCTTACATTTAACGCAGGTGTAACAGTGCAATTAAAAATCAACAATACCTTTATACATAAACTAATATGTTTTAAGTATTGATTAATCAATGACGAGTTAACTCATCTATCTCACTTAAAAGGTTAATATTCGGACACCTTTCGAAACAGAATCATTTTTTAAAAATTGAACCAAACGACGTGAGGTTTTTTGAATAGTTAGTGTACTAGATGATGTGTAAACAAATTTTTTTTAAAGTTCCAATTGGTAGGAATTGTGAAGAAAATAATAACGGTCGCTTTTCACTTTTTTATCTGAGCCTGTGATGAAAATTTAAAAACATATTTTGTAGATTTATATCAGTTGTATACATGGTGAAATTTTCATCGAAAGTCGTAAGAATTTTTAGATTAATCACAGTATTTTCACGATTTCTAATTGTTTACAGCTCACAGCAACGTTAACCAATTTCGATGAAATTTTCATCATGTATATAACTGGCATAAATTTATGAAATCTAGTTTTTAAATCTTCATCACAGTAAAAAGCAACTTCTATCATTTTCTTCATAATTCCGACCAATAGCAATTTTTTTAAATTTGTTCACACGTTATCTAATAAACTAATCCTTCCAGCTTCTCAAAAAAGAGAAACTCACATCGTTTATTCCAATTAAAAAAAAAAAGTTATCCTATTTTAAAGGATGTCCGAATATTAATTAGAGACACTATATTTCGCTGTGATACATTTGATAAAATAAGATATACAGTATTTATTGTTGAGACTGACAGATTGAGAGGTAGTGGATAATAATAGAACGGTGACAAAATGGTAATAACTAGAACGATTCAAAGTGTGTTGTACAATTTTTTGTTCAAATCGCAAATGAAAAGTTGTCGTCCTTACGTGTAACACGAAACTTCTTGCAAAACTGTCGCCCGGTATTTCTGTAGCAGCAAAACTGGACTAGGGGTTGAATTACACCAGACATCATGTTGTACGATTTCCGAGATAGTAATATACAGAACATCGGAGTCGACGAAACACACTTCCTACATTTATTTCATACGACACGATTACGAAATTTTATATGCGTTTCATTTAAATGTATACGTCATTGAATCCTTTTTTTTCCATCAGATGAACAAGAATTAAAATTGCTTCAATATAAATCACATTGGAACTCACATGACATTTGAATATCAATATTCTCAGTCTTCCAAGAATTCGAAATAAATGTTTCTTTACTGTCAATATCCACTAGCCTACTTTTACCATTCTACAATTTAAATCACTAACTTGATTAAGTTACTTTTTCTTTTATTATAATTTTTCGGTTGCATCAACTACAAGGTTATTAGCGACGTTGAACAGATATTCTTGTTGAGTTATATTTGATCTATTAATTTTGTTCCTTTAATGAAGCTAAGTAGGTTAAGTATTTTGCTGTAGTTGAGACTTTCTTTAAGGGAACGTTCCAATTTGTATTTGTTACGGGGAAAGCCATACTTTGGGCAGACCAGTATTAGATGATCTGTTCTGACTGGTGTTATACTCTTCACATAATGGTTCCTTCGTTAATAGATAAGTGTGACAGATTTTGGAGTGATTTTGATGCGAACTGAAACAACTAAGCCAGTTTTACTTCACCAATTTATCATTATTAACATTAACAAGAGAACGTCTGCCGTGTCAATCGTACGACGATTTATAATGTAAAATTAATAAAGTCTTCAGACCACTTTATTATTATTACCGAAGTAGTAATTTAGCTATTACTGACAAATCATAATTAAGAACTCAAAGTATATTATTAATGGAAATTAGTTTATACAGAGTGAGACGAAAATTGATGGCTAAACTTTATTTATTTTATTTACTTTTTATTCCTAAGGATGAAAAAATGTCATATAAGTATAAGTCCGAAAACTTCCTTCCTGAGTTACAGACACTTTTCGCTTCCATTGAAAACATTTACTAGAATAGTTTGTTAGGCGTAGAAATTTTAATTGCTGCACGTGAAAAGTTTAAAATACACCAGGAATTTTCGAAACCTCCTCAACAGTATTTGAGAAGTTGATGCGAAGTATATATTTCTGTAGAAAGGAATTATTTTCAAGCAATTTCTTTAAGTAACTTTTAGACATTTCTACGATACTTCATTATAATAGAAAAATACCTATAACTCGGAAAGAAAGAATTTTCAGACCTATGACATTTTCCAATCCTTAGAAAGAGTAGAATACGGTGCCAAAGTTTGTTGATATTGAAACAAAAATTGGGGCGGAAATTTCTAATTATATAACCACTCATTAAAATCGATTAATTAAAAGGCTTGTCTTCCAGAAAGCTCCTGAATTATTTTCAAGCACACATTCACTCGTGTGTGTTTAATTAAGGTTTCGTTACGTCAAAATGTGTGTAATAATTTTTTTTAATTATATTATTTATAGTCGCATCAACTACTTTGATTGTATTGAAATGAAGCAAAGGAATTGCAATAATAACACATTTCAAGTATTTTTTTTTATTGAAAGTATGATCCATTACAATTTTACTAGAAAAGAATATCTTATTCAAATGTACACCATGACTGCGCCTACAGACATGAATAGGTTATAAAAATTTTCTGTAATTTTTCCACAATTAATTCACAAATTGCAATTCGAATATTGTTCTGTAATTGTTTCTAACTTGTTAATATAGACTGGACTTTTCAAAGAATCACACCAAAAAATCTAATGGTGTTAAATCGCATGATCTTGGAAGCAAATTGAAATCTGCATTTCATGAAATTACCCGTTGACGAAATTTCGATCACAAAAACTGAGTGACTTCTCAAGTTATGTCACATTTCGCATCAGACACATCGATATGATACAATTCTGACCATGTAAAGTCACACAACATTGATTAGTATCGCTCAACATTCACAGTAACAGCATCTCCAGCATTATCTTTAAACAAAAATGGTCACATGATTCCATTTACCCAAAATGCATACCAAGCAGTGACTTTTTGTAGGTGCAGAAATTTTTCGTAAATAACACAAGAACTTTTTTGTCACTGTTTCTTCTTCCACCTAGATCTTACAATGTTTTAAAGTTTGAAGAAATTGAAGCATTTATGGCACTAAGATAAAGCTATTTTTTTTAATCATGTAAAAAAATTTTTAAGCATCATTTTTGTGTTGTGGGCTCCTATGTAGCATTTAGTATTATAATGCACTTTTTATATTTCTTGGCAATTTAATAGCAATTTCTTGAAAGATCAAAGTTGCATAAACGCAACATTTCGTTACACAAAAACTAACGATCCAACAAATTTTTCGATAGCAATTATATTTTTTTTATACACTTTTATAAGTAATAAATAATTATATATATATAAAAACAATACAAAATATATATTATTAAAATATATATTAAAATATATATATATATATAAGAATTGCCTCATTTCTCTACTTGGGACTCAGAATCTATCCATTGTGGAATGAACTTCATTACTAAACAAATATTGCCTCGAAAATAATGGAACAAAGAATGTCCATTTTGATAATAAAGGGACTACCAGGCTAAGGGGGACAAAAGTGCCCTCCAACCGATTTGATAGTGCAATAGAGCATTTGATAGCTTACCATAAGAAAACATGTAACACCAAGATTCAACCCCGTAGCTCAATTGTGGGGGAAATTACAAGGTAAATTCGAATTATCAGTTTTTGGACTATTTTCCCTATTTAGTGATAAGCAAAACTTCTGAAAAAAATCTGACACATTACATACATGAAGGCACATCTTAGGGATATTTTTCCGATTGCTTAGTTACAAATCCTAGTTGTAAAAAATATAAAACGCAAAAAATGTGAATATCTTTTGAAAAAAGAAAATATCGTTATTTTAAGATTTTTTTTGAGTAGCAGTATATTAGCATAACCATCATTCTCAATTTGTTTCATATTTTTTGGAAGGACGCGCCATTGTTAAAAAAAATTGAAAACCGATATTATATATAGAATAATGTAAATGCATTGCTACAATGTATACCTATCCATGGTTGAAATTGTACTACCTTCTGCTAAAACAGAACGGCTTATGTCATTTGAAAAGACGACGCGTAAACATTATATAGTGCTGACATCTAGGCGTCGCATTTGGATCACCCTATATATTCAGGTCTGTAATAAAATCTGTTCTTCATAATACAAATACATATCACTGGTGATTGTTTTAAAGAAATTCACAACAATTCGATAGAAATTTTATGATAACAGGGTATCGATTCTTTTACGCAAAACGATCAAATATGCAAAGGCAGCTCTTCTTGTTTCAACATGGAACTAACATGAAATTTCATAACCACTTCCGCATTCTTTGATCGTGTACCATGGTGTAGGATTACGACAAAAGGAAAAATGTGAATTTTACGCTAATTAATAGAAGACAATGAGATCACAGGCACAGTCAATTGCAAGAAACCATAATTATCTTACAACATTAACGTAAAGAATTAACGAGTTGCCATAAATCTCGCGCGCGTGTTCGCACATTATATATGTATTTATGAAACTTGAAACAATTAAACATACATGTAAAAGGAATATTGAAGTAGTTAACATTAAATGAAATCATAAATCAGTTTCTTCATTCGTTACTTTTTATTAAACGACTGGTAGAAATTTTTTAAAACCTATAATAGAATTGAAAATTAAACAAATTTATTATATATAATTTATAATTATATTGTAAAATACTCATATAGTGTATTACAATAAAATAAATCTACGTATTTTAGAGCATAAAATAAAATAAAATACACGCGCGCGCGCGCACACATTTTTTTCTTTAATTTACATATTAAATTTAATTTTTTTGTTAAATTTTCTTTAATTACGTTTACTTAATCTTTTTCAAATTAAGTTTATACAAATATTGCATTATTGTGTCCTTCTTTCCATTTTGTAATCTTAAATTTGCAATTGTAACTTCTACGTTGCGATAGACTTTCGCAACGTACGCAAATTAACTCTGAGAACAACTAATGACTCCGTTATGGTTGTCGATTCCTCGGAAGCTCTTCGAAATTCGATTCGGCACGATTCGATTTCACTTTCAAACATGGGTTCGAAAGTAATTCTAGCGTGGGACATTGTGTGGACTCGTTCGCGTGTTGAATGACAGAAAAAGTTGTTTTCAAAGAAATGCAACACCGAACGCTATCGATGGACTATTTATTAATGATTCGCGACAGCAAAAATAGTTAATAATAATTCAATTATTCGTAATACCTCGTGATTGTTCAATAAGAAATTAGATTAGAGTACATTTACTTTTATCAGCCCCGATTATTTCACACCGTGTTCATTTATCGAACGATTATTGCAATGCGATAGATTATAGTAATCTATCGAAATCACAGTCGGAGATTTTGTTTTTCTTTTACGAATCAGTGATAGTCAGTATTTGTTCATCTTGAATTTTACTTTTAAAATCATTATATCTCTAATTTTGTAGTAATTAAGAAAAATAATAATAAGTACATAGATATTAAAAGTTGATTGTATCTGTATTGATTAATTTGTTATCATAACACCATTACATTGTTAAGTTTACGTTTCGGTGAATTTAAATCATACAAAAAGTTTTGCATCTAACAACAATTCAGAGTCTTAAATAGACATATCTATTCTTTACATTTTATTTGAAATAAAAATGTGGTATTGTAATGGTAATTAATTAGAACTTTATAAATAAATATTGGAAGGATTGTTTTATTCATGAACACCTATAATTCTTCAGACAATAAAAACTAGATAACATATTGACATTATGTACGTAACTAGTAACGCATAAATATGTTAGTGACTTTATGTCCTCAAGGATAGGAACATTAAATCAAATTAACTTCTCAATGTCATTGAACTTTCGTGAGAATAGTATAAAAAAGATTCTGATAAATAATAAAAATAGTGTTATTTGAAACAGCCTTAATATAGTGTACACAATTTTAATTTAACGTTATCGAGAAAAAAAATACTGTAATGTTTTTCGATATTTTAGAGTTACTTTTTTTTAAATAGTTCGATAAATTAGCGTTACGTACAAAATACGGCAGAACGTAATATGTACGTTACCGATTCGTTGTTCATACCTATTATTGAAATACTAACAAACGTAATATAAACGAGAAGACGGATTTTGCTGATCAACATTTGATTAACGGTCTCTCGTATTTAGCTTTATTGTTTTATTACATATGCTATGATTTAATGCATACTATCTAAAAATGTACACAATAATGTTTGATTATAATACACGTTTAAATATTATATTCAAAATATATTTTTAGTTGACTTTATTTTACAAATACCTATTTAGTATATTTAAAAATAAATTTATGCTTTGTGTATAATGTTAATGAAATATGTTTAATATGATACAAAAAAAAACTCTGTCACTTGTAGTTTATTTAAAAATTTTATTATGGAACATTGAAATGATGTTACATTATGTAATAAAATGAATTTATTTGTATAAGCTGTCTTAGAAACAGTTTCACTTTCAATTTTTTTTTCCCCAATGATCATGATAAACAAGTAAACTGCCCTTAAAATATAAATAATATTTATTATACAACTGAAAGTTATATTATGTATCTCTTTCTTCTTTGTTATATTTCACTTTTATAATAAAATGTTAAATAAAATTAATATCAACAACAAACAAACATTGAAAACATCATTGTTCATTGCTATATATGTTAAGCTGAAACATACATCGCAGTGGTTAGAAATTAGAAAGCCACCTGGAATGTTCTCTCTTTTTAGTAAAAAACAATTGGTGTTCTAATGCTACTACCACAACAGTTTTTGAAATACGTTCTGTGGTTCTGGTTGATGGAAAACTGAATAACATTAGATGTGGGTAGCAAATCAGCACGAAGTGCTACTCTACAAACACGTCAACTACAGTCATGTAGTTATTCACGGTGGTTGTGAATTGTATCTGTTATTATCATCTGGTAATACTAAATTAGATGCCAGTTCATCTTCAAATATACCCTCATCTACTTCATCGTCTGAAATGGTAAGCTCTTCGAGATATTTATAACTACTATTTAGTTGACTGGATGGTACCACTTGTTCCTAAAAATGAACATATACTGTCCAACTAACAATACAATACAAATATATTATATAAGCATGAATGAAAGAAATATAAGGTGCATTTTTAAACTAAAAACAGATTATTCATATTACATTTACTAATTTACCTCTGATTCTGTATTTACATCCTGCAATGAAATATCAGCTTCATAATCAAATAAATCTTCTTCTGGTTCCTCTAATGGATGTAATAGTAAATGTGGAGAACCTTCGTTTAAATTCATAGTTACTTCTGGTTCTCCTATAAGATTAAACAAGTATAGGTTAGAAATATATAACTTGTTTCCCTTCTTGTTATTGCTTACTGAGTGGATCTTCTGTACGATTATCCAAAGTAAGATATTCCGTTAATCTGTTGTTATTGCTACTATTGTCATATCTACAGTGGATCAGTTCATGATTATTTTGATTTTGTAATTCATCCATATCTTCTGACTACCTCAGTTGACAATATGCTCAGACTAAAACATTAATACGATTAATGTACAAACGTAAAAAACTGTACTATGGTACTGAATAATACTTGAGGAATCATCATTTTTCAAAATACATCATCTTAAGCGCATGACTCCGATTAGATTGACAATACTAGAATTCTTCGTCTTTTATTCTGTTATTGTTAAAATTCATTAATCTATGAGAATTTGTCTTTATATACAACTGTGAAATCTAAAAATGTGCTATGTCATGACGATCATCAACACGACGTATTCTTCGAACACGATGCTCACCTTCAATGAAATGTCGTATCCGTGTTTCGAGCAATGTGGAACAGTACAAACTTCACATAAAAACTGTTGTCACCAATACAAACAAGAATCACAATAGAATAACGTTAAGATCAGGCAAGAATGACATCACACGCTAAGCAACCGCTCGAACATGCAAACTTACAGGTTATACGCATGCTCTATTCAGATTTACGGTCATGAGCCGCTGAATGATGTCATGTTCAGTAACGTAGTTGGAAAGACTGGTATTCAACAAATTGTATACTTTCTCAAACCACATTACGTAAAATTTATAATTATTAATGTATCTGATTATATGCTTTATTAAATAAATTATTCAATATTAAGTAATATAATTTTCTTTAAACTATTTAATTTAACATTAAAGAAGGAAATGATCATTAGCTTACTAGTTTATTGAAGACGTAAATTTATATATAGTTAATTTTCTTAACTTCCTTTTGTATGACATTCTTGTTAAAAACATCCTAGAATAAACTGCTGTATAAAAAGCCTGCACAAACTATATTAATATAACCATGCAAATTCCTCATTTATATTCAGTACAGTATAAAAATAATGAAGTACCATCTATTGGTAGTATCAATTTTGGCGCGATATTACAATGAAACGCTATATCCTACTATACTACATTACAAGCTTCTTATCAAAATTATTTCTTGCGTGTATTTGTTTCTGTAAGGGTATCTTAAAATGTATACTTATTAATGACTAAAGAGCAATCTGAAGAAATGAAACGACACATTCGCAGTGTGTAGAGTCTAACCAATAATCTTGTCGCTTTATTAATTGTCATGAAAAAAAAAAAGAAATATATGTATATATGTGTATATAATACAGAAAATACAGAATAGTAAAATATCCATACCTTACAAACAATTTAGGATAGATGCAAAAGTGATGTTCGAAAAAAAAATGAGGCTGTAAATATAGAACAAGAGTAATAACACATATGCCGAAATTGGAAAGTGGATTTTCACAGAAGGTTCTTAATATTTTATTTTCGCTTCTTCAAGCAAACAATCAAAAGTAACCAAAAGAAAATATCAATATTAATCACTCATTAAAAAATTCGATGTTTCTGTTGGCCACATCCATATATTACAAAAGCAATCGTCGTGAAATATTACAAATTTATTTCAGATTACTTAAAAAAAATATTATTTTTCTTTCCTGTTTTTTTTTTTTATTTTTCTCAACGAGAACGAAAGGAACGATCACGGATCCATTCATATCTCTCATTTTCTCGCTGTTACGTCCTTGTTATATCACGAGAGAAAGAAAATTGTCTCCGACGGAGACGTGTTAGTTGAAAGAGAATATCACTCGTAATAAATTGGGTCTTTTTCCCTCTACTTGTAGGTGAATCTCTCTCGTTACAAATGTCTACTCTCTACGGTGTCTTATCGGCCACATATACTTTCTTATTTTTATCATTTTATTTGCTTCCATCGTACCGTGAACAGCCTAAATAAAAGAACGCCCGTGGCTTTTGCTGCTTTTATAGCGCGATAATACTACATATAGACTTAACGAAACGCTTTTAATCTCTGCAACTCTCGGTCCCATTTTCTTTTCTGTAAAGTGAGGCACCTGGGTTCAATTTTCTTAGGTATAAATTTACAAAAATATGAAATTTCAAGGAAAGAAAAGGGATTCGTGTGGGTTGGGAACACCTGAAAAATGTTCTTTCGGGTTACAGGAACTCGCCAAACATGTTTCCAGATTGCTTTTTTTCTTCTTTTTTAAGGCAACCTCTTTGACCGGGTACGATGGGACATTCGATCCGGTGCGCTGTAAGTGGAATTAACAAGCGCAATCACAAGCGCAACGGCGTACACGTTTCTCGCGACGATGGGTGAATGCCTCTGGAATGGAGCGCACAGAACGTGGTTGCACATCTGAAAAAATAACGAAATAATTTTAATTTGATACACTTAGATCAATTATTGAATATATAGGCAATAATGCAAGTTTATTATTTTAGTTTTTATGAAAAATCTTCATTTTAATTTATATTTGAGGGAGGCACGTCTACATACGCGCTCGCGCGTGTGTATGTGGAAACTAGTATCTAATGTTTATGTTAAAAATTCTTTTTTTTTTAATGTTACATATCATTTTAAATAATGTGAGAAATATATATATATATATAATATTATTATGATTATTATATCCATAATTTAGTTTATTTAACTTAAGAATATATATATCCTAATATCATAATTAAAAAAATTAATTTGTTTCTTAAGTTAAATAAATTAAATCATAGATATAATAATCATAATAATATTGAAAATAAAAATATAAATATAGGTCTTAATATATAAATGGTATAATTTATATTTTTTTTTTCTCACATATTTGGAATGATATGTAACATCGAAAAAAAAGAATTTTTAGCATAAATATTAGATAATAACAAAACATTTTGGACAAAAACATGAATTTTGGGCGAAATAAATATTACACGAATTTGAGATAAAGAAATGTAGGAATTAGGGAAATTATCTACTCACAATGTGGACGACTTTCTTCTTCTTGCTCGTGTTGTTGCGGTTGCACTTGCTGTTGCTGTTGTTGCTGTTGTTGTTGTTGTTGCAACATCAAGTGAGTAGTTGGTTGTTCCTGTTGTCGTTGTTCTGATTCTTGTTCAGAGCTGTGGCTATCGGCAACTTCAGCACGTGCCTCCATTGGTATTTCCAAGGATTCCACAGGTCTCAATGGCAATGCGAATCTAGGCACTGCGAAAGCATTGCCCTCTACTACCTAAATAATTTGAAAATACATCACGTGAAATCAAAGTAGATATTTAATTAATTGGAACGATTCTAATTGTATGAAACAATATAAAAAAATAGGTTTGATTGAATACGCAAAAAAAATAAAAAGGTAATGATTAAAAAAAAAGGCGAAAAAGAAAAAGAAACACTGGCAGCGGTGGGATTCGAACCCACGCCTCCGAAGAGACTGGTGCCTTAAACCAGCGCCTTAGACCGCTCGGCCACGCTACCTGTTATGACCACAGTGAGAAATTGCTGATGCAGCGGTTCTCAAATTATTTTTACACTACTTATAAAACGTACACAACATGAAAAATTTTATACTAATATTTTATAATTAGTTTGTGGATTTTTATGCAAATTCATACCTTCGAGAATAAGGTACAAAAAGTAGAAAATTAATTAATTAAATATATAGTTATGTTTAAGTAATATTTTACACTTCGTAATTTTCTTCGGAGCCTATCCTTTTTCTTTCTTTCTTTCCTTTTTATTTTTTTTTTGTCATAATGCTAAAAGTTGTATAAAACCAATTAACTGATGCTTACCTGATGAATTATGTTACGAATCTCTGCCGGTAGAGAAAAGTTTCTATCCTCCTCGCTGTCTTCTTCCTGTCCCGAGAAAGATTTAGCCTCCTGTTGTTCGCTGGAAGCATCCGGTCTTTGACGACCCTCGATATTTCCATGCTCTAGCAGATTTCGAACCTCTACCGGAAGTGGAAGACCAAGAGGAATTGGTTGTGCTCCCTCCGGGAACGGTTTGAATTCTTGAACGTTCTGGGAAATATGTAATGTTATTTCTCAAGAAATTCTACAAAAATAATAATAATCTAATATCAATTACATTAATGCTCTTGAATAATTGAAATTAACATGTTAATCGCCATGCTGATTTCGATCGACTTTTCGTTCAGCGATTCAGTTCTGAAAAGTTTGCAGAGTATTATGCGATAAATTTAACGAAAAAGTTGTAACTTTGTAACGCCTGCAGAGGAATGTCGTATTTTTATTTAAACTATTTTAATAAAACCCATTAAGATAAGGAATTATTTAAAAAATTTTATGCTGTTGGTCCTCGAGGACCAACGCGGCCTAAACGAAAAGTCTAGCATTAATCAATTTCATTAAATTATAGTATACAATATAAGAAGTATGTGTTCAATCTATTAATGAAATTTGTTCGATTATAATTTAAATAGTTTCTTTTTACACATTTATTTAATGAATTTATAATTACCTCACGGCGAGCACCTTCAGGTACTTGTACAGGCACTGGTCTAGCTTCGCCAGTGATATGCTGAATGATATTCTTGATCTCTAAAGGCACTTGTTGGATGATCCTTCGAATTTCGAACGGAATTCCTTGGAAGGGCGAACGTTGTGCCTCAGTAACTTGAGGCTGTGGCTGTGGTTGTGGCTGAGGTTGAGGTTGCATCTGAGGTTGTACTTGAGGTTGCATCTGAGGTGGTCGTTGTTCTGTTTGTGGGATTAACACGTGGGGAATAATCCTTTGTTCATGAACTTGAGCTTCTGGCTGTGGTGCTGGAGGAGGCATCATCGCTGGACCTTGTTCTTGACCGTATCCTCCAGCTGTTTGCTCGACTTGTTGATACATCACAGGTACCTGTTGTGGTTCTTGGGGCATCGGTGGTCGCATACCTCTCATAGGATTCGGTGGGAAGTGACGCAATTCGATGGGAATTCGACGCATCTCAATCTGAGCAAAAATGAAAATGAAAATTATTTTGAGGGTTAAATATACTTGTCTGTATCAATTCCAAAAATAAAGTAACAAATAAAAAAAATTCTGTGAAGAAGAAAAAGTCAAACTTTTTTTTTTTACTGGAGACTATAGAGTCATCCAAATGCGACGCCCAAAAGGCCATTCCGTATCATGTTTACACGTCGTGTCTTTTCCAGTAACATAAGCAACTTTATTTTAGTAGAAGGTAAGGCAATTTTAACCATGGACAGGCAAACATCGCAGCAATACACTTACATTATTTAAACTTATTATGAAAAAGGGGGTTCTCTGTTTTATTGTTTACAAGTAAAATTTTGTTTAGTAATGAAGCGCACTTCGCAATGGAATGATTCGTTAACTCATTAAGTTCCAAGTAGAGAAATGAGGCAATTGTTAAAGATATAATTATTTATTACTTATAAAAGTGTATAAGACAAAATATAATTGCTATCGACGAATTTGTTGGAACGCTAGTTTTTGTGTAACGAGATGTTGTGTTTATACAACTTTGAGCCTCCAAGGAATTGCCATTAAATTGCCAAGAAATACAAAGAAAATGCATTGCAATATTAAACACTACATAGAAGTTCACCTACAAAAAAATGATGCATAAGAATCGTTTTGCATGATTAAAAAAAAATAGCTTTATCTTAATGCCATAAATGCTTCAATTTCTTCAAACTTTAAAACATTGTAAGATCTAGGTGGAAGAAGAAAGAGTAACAAAAGAATATTAAGCAATTTTTTGAAGCTTTACTTTTTAATTGCAAAATAAGAAAACAAAAATTATTAATGAAAATTTACTGAAAGAAAATTGCGAGTGAAATGTTGCGTTAGTGCAACAGTGGGACTTAATGGGTTAATAAGTAAAATTATTATATTTTAAGTGATAAAAGTTCTTGTGTTATTTATGAAAAATCTCTGCACCCACAAAAAGTCACTGTTTGGTATGCATTTTGGGCAAATGAAATAATTGGACGATTTTTCTTTAAAAATAATGCTGGAGATGCTGTTACTGTAAATGTTGAGCGATGCCAATCAATGTTGAGTGATTTTTTGTCGTCAGACTTGAATCATATTGATGTGTTTGTGATCGAAATTTCGTTAACGGGTAATTTCACGAAATGTAGATTTCAATTTGCTTCCAAGATCATGCGATTTAACATCATTACATTTTTTTATGGGATTTTTTGAAAAAACTAGTCTATACTAACCAGCTAGAAATAATTAATGTCCTAAAAAACAATATTTGAATTACAATTCGTGAAACAATTGTGGAGAAGTCACAGAAAATTTTAATGATCGAATTGATATTGTAATACATATTTGAATGATATCCTATTCCACGTATAATTGTAATGGATTATACTTTCAATGAAAAAAAGCAACTTGAAGAAATTCCAAATAGTTTGTGTTTTATTAAAAAAGAAACATGCAGGCGTATAAGTTGGATGACCCTATATTTTAGTAAAAGAAAAGAACTTAATTCTTCTACTGTCTCTAATGTAAAATGTACTTACTTGTGGTCCCATCGCGGAGGTTTGCGGTCCCATCGCGGGCGTCTGTGCACCCATTTGCGGTGGTCTCATCTCCATCGTTACCTGAGGAAGATTTCGCAATTCAGGAGGAAGCATACCAGGAGGGATGTGATTCAGTCCACGTGGATCGCTGAGTGGTAACTGCTGCATGTCAGGAACTTGATATTGTGTATGCACTTGATACTGATGGTAGGCTGGGTTTGGCTCCTGAGATTGAAGAGGTACTTGAACGGTTCCCAAAGGAATAATGATCGGTGTGAGCATTTCTTGTTCTTGTTGTCTGTTTAATTAATGAAATTCCAAAAATCAATAACATCTTTAATACGTTGCAGATACACGTTTCCTATTTGCTCGTTTTACAATGCTTAAATCAACATTTCCTAATTACTAATTTTTATTAATTAAAATTTTCACTAGTTAATTTTTTACTGATTAAAATTTTGACTGTAGGATTTTTCCTGCAGCTATGTTTGTTGCTATTTAAAACAATGAAATGATTCCTACACCTTAGAGCAGTGGTAATCTAACTCCATTCGCTTTTTTCCAAAACTGTGTTACTGCTTGTTTTTTATTTTATTAGAATCGTTACATAACAAATAAAAGAAAATTTAATTGATTGAACTACTTCAAGTATAGTGTCGTCTTACGTGTGATCACTGATCTCGTTTTCTCTATTCTGCTGTAAGATTAAAATACAAGAATCGGAACAATTTGGCTTTGTGGTATAGATTTAAAAGCACTTTTCCATTCAATCGTTAAGAACGTGATAATATTTCTTATGAAAAAAAAAAGAATTTAAAATATTCATTTTTTCTAAACTTTTTACGATGAAATGCTTCCCAATCAAATACGTACTCTTGATGAGGATTGCCGGATTCGCACAAAATAGCAACGCGTTCTCCGCTCAGCCTCTGGTAACGGGAATCGGTATTATTATTATCGAGATTATTGTTGTTAGCACCGTCCATCACTTGATCGGCTCTTCGTCTTTCAACCACGCAAGAAACTCTGCTGCGTGCCTCTTGAATCAGAGTCTAATATACAAAAGAATTGAAAAAAAATGTAAATATATAAATATCATAAATATTCTCTGTCCATTATCTTGCAATTAGAAATGATTTACAATCGTTCAACTAAATGTACATTAAAATAATAACTATGCAATTTTGCATCTTTAAACTTCCTATAAATGCATAAAAAGTTCGCAATTTAATAATAAGAAACTTACGCCAGCAATTTCGTCAAAATCAAATTGCAGGGGTAGCTTAATGTGTACAGGGGGGAACTCGTCGTCATCGTAGTCATCGTCGTCATCTTCATGGTCACCGCTATCGTTATCTGACTTTGAATTGTTCTCATCCTCCTTGTGAACTTTGATGTCCTTGGTGTCCGGTTCTGCCTCCTTCTTCGAAGGTGTTTCCTCAGAGAGAGTCTGTTGCACTTCCTTCATGTCGTTGTTATCCTATACAACGAGAAGAAAGAAAAACGGTCTCTCATATTGTTGTATTTTCAAATATTTTCTTTAAGTTAATCTTAATTTTATCTTAGCTTTACGTCTGAATTTAAACTCATACGATAAAACCGCGCGAATTTGCTTCTTGTGCCATGATTAATTCAAAGACTTAACTTTGACAATACTAAACAAAGAAGATCATAGTGTAATCGAAAATCTGTAGTGTCAATTTCACCCTTTGCAACAGTATAGTACATTAAAAAAAAATCGTGTTGGATAACCAATCATTTACCGATATTGAATCACGGAATCATCCTGGAAATAAATCCTACAGTGTCGAAAAAGAAATTATTCATGAAGTTGCTGACTGTTCCTTCAAAATCCTTTTCAGCAATTTATTATTAGAACCAAGTTCACCTTCTCCCCCAAATCCCATCCTTATAAATACACCTACATAATTCCTTACAAGAGGAATTCTAGAAAAGAGTCAGTCCATTCAAAAGCAGTCAGTCGAACACCCATTTCAGCGAATACTGAATACCTTATTTCATTTGAAATAAATATTATATCCTTAAAATACAATCAGCATCAGTTTCCTCACCCAGATTGCAGAAATTGACGTTAAATTTAAAATGATAAAAACCGCAATTATTTTTGCATTAATCTAATAAATTCATCTTCATGCGGTTTGTGACGCCAGATCGGTAACACCGTATGTAACGTTGCGACATAAACTAACAATAAGGTTAGAATATATCTATCAAAGAATATATCGACCGTTTAACTCGTACATTCCTCAGCTATCTTTGCGATTTTACGATAGGATAAAAACCATTTGTTTCTTATGCTTTACAACATCATAAACATCTAAAGTGTCTAACATTTTCACCAACATATATCCCCTTGCATAGAGCTATATAACATGTAAGGTACATACATACATATATGTATATACGTCCCATTTTCTCTTCGCACAAGAAACCGTACATTAAAATTTAAGTCGTCATTAAAGTCGTCGCTGAGAACAGCCTAGACCTCGTTCACATGGCATTAATATTCTGTTAAATCAGAAATATCTCCCTGTCGGGTCGTGCGTGTCGTGCGATCAGGGAATACACCGTTCTCGTGTGACGTTTCAAATATTATCCTAGTTAGATTAGATAAGAGAGAAGAGGAAATTCGTCGGAATTGCTAAGTCAACCACAAAACTTATTCTATCTCTAGTAGAGTTATTCGTTCGTTGTTAAATATCGCGTCTCTTGTAGTCAGGGGATTAGTCTCATCTCTAGACAGATCGTTCGATTACCATCGTTCTAACCGAGGTTACAGTACGATAACACGAGGAGAGTTCACTTTCACTCACGACTCGATGTCGCGACCAGGAAGAAAGACGTGTTTGTTGCATCAACGGATGAGATTGTCGTGGTGATATTTATTTAGCTTTCAAAAGCCTCAAGGAACATTGGTGGCTCGTCTTCGTTCCACGATGACCGCCACGGATATTCTTTCAATTTTTCTCCAGTAGAAAGAGAAAACGGCTAACCAAAGAGATGCAATCTAATTATCTCGTAACTGTGATTATTTTTAATTATACTTTTAATTCGTCTTTTAATTATGTCTAATCGTTGATAGTAGCTAATAACGATAACACTGTCGAAGAAATACGCTACCAAGATACACACTTCAATTAACAAGACCTGTAAATGAAGCTGACGCAGATTGTTAACACATTACTTATTGGCAACTAATTAATAAATTTTATATTGCCAGCGTTAATCGATTGGTAAACCACTATTCGGTTTTTCTCTTACCAAGTTAACCTTCGCTTGGCAATTACAGGGTTCACTAGGATTCATCTGTATAAGCAGTTTACATAATTTACACTATAAAATACCGAGAAAAATGTAATAAGTATTCAAAACATATCTGTAGTGTTGATGGAATGCACGAAACATCTACTTCGTGTATGCATTGTAATAAAAATTAATAAATATTGTATGATTTTATATACCATAAATAAATTCACTTTCCTTTTATCATTAAGCAATTTTTTAAATAGTGTTTGGAAAAAACAAAAGTTTATATATACAATATTTGAGCGGAAAGCTTCTTATTAATAATATAAATAAGACCTCTTTTTCATGGGTTAAAATGAATCGTGCATCTACCACCAAATGATTTGCAAGGGTTAAGCGCCATACCGTTCCCCATGAACCGACGCTAGATTTTTCGTTTAGGCGGCATTTTTATTCTTTCATTATTCTTTCTAATGTAATACAATCTAAGTGGACGGAAAATTTATCTAAATACGTTTAGCAGTGAATGTGTTAATATCCACATTAAATGTCTGTCATATATTTTCAACATAACAGCAGAACCTTACAGTAACCAGCTATAAACTTTTGGAAATGTTATTGTTATCATTTGTTATTATTCCTTCAAAATAATACCAATTAAACGTCTAATATAACAAAAAAAAAAAAGACATCAGTGTATCATATTCCAAGGAATTTGATGTTGGTTTATGTAAAGATAATTGTTTTGAACTAACCATGTTATACGAATTACTAATCTTTTTTATATCTGACTTTGTAAGTACCTTTTAATTCTAACTTTGTTTTAAGTGAGAAATAACTTAATTTGTAATGTCAACGAAGTTAGTAAAACAAGACAAAAAACTTTTATCATGTTGTGTACAGTGTATTACATCTTCACAACAAATTAAACAATTTATAAACGTAAGTAAATGTAGCAGGGATCTTAAAAATATAACTTGGAAAAGGTAAATTTTAGAAAAATGTGCGAAAAATAATCGTCTTTTATTGATTATATGGATCTTAAGAAACTCGTGTCAAACGGAATTTGTCGGGAAAAAAGCTGTTTTATTTTTCTAGCTATAACAAGAAACTGTACATGCAAAAACCAGCTGCATAATACATTATATTTGCATCGGGTAAAACCTAAGCTGCATTTCAAAACTTGAAAGTGACAAGTTAATAGTCTCTCAAAATGTGGCATTTCTTGAAACACGAAGCTATGAAAAAATCCAACGTCGTATTCGTGAAAGTATAGAAGAGATATTTTTATCGAACGTAATATTACGACGGTGAAATTCAGTACTATACGTAGAAAATGCAATATTACGAAGGGATTTAACGATGATTCGATCGTTAAATCGTTCGATTATCGTTACGTTAGAGGTGTAAAACCAGGAAACCGACGTGAAAACACGTATTTGACGGACGGTGATAGGAAGGAAGTTGCCACTCGGTACTTTCAAGAATCTAATTTGTGATCGGTCAGCAGGAAACCATTATCGTGCAAGAAACGTTAGTTGCATCAGGTTCTGAGGAGCTTGGACGTTTCGAACGTTTCTGTTTGTTGGTGGCCGGCAAAAGAGGGGCTCGCTTTACTCGTCCAAGTGACAACTTTCTAGAATATCGGTGAACGTAATGAAAGGTGGCCAGAATGGCTAAGCCACCAACCACCTTCTGGTTTTCGCAATTCTAGTCCCACTGAAACAAACTTCAATGGTTCCCGCTACATAGACACCAAGTCGGTACGCTATATGTACGTTTGGTCGTACGTACAGTTTACGAGAAAGTTATACAAACGTTTCATAATGAAACTTCAGGTTTTTTCCCCTTTTTTACTTGTGGGTAGCAAGGATGAAAAACTTAAAGCCAATGTTTTCTTGTAATTCACTCGAAATCTGTTCAACTTTGTTATTTTGTTCAAATCACCCTCTTTGATGTTTTCATTAGAAATATTATAGGTAAGTGTTCTTATTTACAATTATTGATGGTTTTATTCGAAAGATCGATACTAAATCTGTCGTGTTTTTATATTCCATTTCATTACGAAATGAGCAAATATGATGTAGATCTATTAACGATCCTTGCAACATGTTCAATACTCTATTTCATTCGAGATAATTGTTGTGCAATATACGATGATAATGTATCTTGTACATTTTACTGTGAACACTTAAGAAATTCTAGACAAAATCTTGCCGCAACTATGCATGCTCCATTTATTGCAGAATTAGAATAATATGCATTGTAACATAATTTACAACGAGAGACGTCGATGTTGCCTTACGGTTTACTCAGCGATTTATCGTCAGTTTATAAAAAAGATTGAATAGAAATTTCCATATTACTGGCTCAAATATCTGAATACCTACGTTAAAACAAAATAAGAAACATCTGTAATATCGTCTAGCGATAAGAATGTTTATTTAAAAATAAGCGTAGCAACGTGTATAGACCATCAAACAAGCCAAAAATTAAATTTTATGAACTACAAAATTCCGAGAAATTTTGAGAGAGAGAGAGAGAGAGAGAGAGAGAAGAAAAGGAACCGAAAGCTGTAGCCATGATTGCGAAGTGCTAGATGCAGACGATACCGTAACAAGGCGAGCACTTTCCACTTGGGAAATTGCTCAGGATGTAGAAACGATTTTGCAGCGCTCGAGCGACAACCTGTATAATCGTCAAGCTAGAACGAGACGAAACAAGTGAAATTTCTTAACCCTCTAAGCACAAGTAATTGGAGAGTTCGTGGTGACGTTTCTCCATGTATCGGTGTGTTCTTGCTGCTCCTCTATTGAAAATCGTTCGCGGCACACATAAGAAAAGGATAGAGTAAAATTCTTTCAGAAATCAACCGTGAAGTTCCTGTTTCGTGTAAAATCACTGTGTAAGAACGTACAATGGTACACGATGGTTACGCGATAACTATCGGTTTTGTAACGTCAATAATAAAACGATGATTTCTAATTTCGATTACAAGAGCGTCGAACTCTCACATGAACGACGTTTCGAAGATTCCTGGTTAGCAATTTCTCTTCTAACTCCAAATAAGTAATATCTATTAAAAATTCGTTTACGGAACTTACGTTGCGAAACCTGAACATTTTTTAATCGCAATATATTGAATTGATATATATATAATAGGAAGATCTATCGATTGAGACAATTATGGGATCAGTCTTATTACTTGAGAAGTCGTAAATCAATCAACTGTACAACAGAAAATAGAAATCTCTGAAAATATAAAAATTCCTAGACACCAGGTTTATATTTTTTAATTATCTAACATTTTCATAATTATCAATCGTCGAGAACTTTCTTGGAAGTAAAATACATAGATGAATTATATATTCTTTAACTCTTTGCACTTAACTGTAATACGGAGCATATAACTCCATTCAATTTCTATTCATAGCGAAATAAAACAAATTGACAAAATAAATAAATTCATAAACACATGTAATATTTCTTTTCAAAGCAAGACTTTTGATTTTCAAAAGTTTCATTGCATAAGCGTGTTGGAGTTGACATAATCGATAATATAAATAATACTAACGAGTACGAAGCGATAAATATTTGGAGATACAAATATAACTGCAATGTTTGTAGAAACATCTATTTTTTGGAAAAGATAAAGAAGAAAATTGTTACGGTAAAGTGTGAAATAGAAGTGCAATTTTTTAATAACTTTCTAGCATATATTATTTCACAAGAAGAAGTTTCATCAAGATGATCGCAAAACATATACAAATTTTACTTTCGAGTTGCTTAAACAACTGGGCTAGGTTGTTCGAAAACAAAAATGACGCCTTGACAATGGGCCTTGGCGTCGCCGCTTGTCAGTCCGGAGGTCGATACCCATGGCTTCTCTTTTGTCCCGAAAGAGTTCGATGGGAATACTCATGGGGGTTATAATGCCTAAAAGTTCCTCACTATCCTGCCATCTTCCTTCAGAATTAGCAACGTGTCTTTGGAAAATTTTCCCCATTAAAAAAAAAAAAAGGAGAGAAAGGTTATTGGAAACAGTCGGAAAGATTTCACGAGGAAAAGGAAATCGACAGATTTCTCGTCTCACGCGAAAAAAAAAAGAAAGAAATAGGAAAGAAAAATAGAAAAGGTATAAGAAGAAGAAATTAGAATATAGAATGATAATAAGAAGAATATTGCAATTTGCCGCCTGGAGACGAGCGCGCACGATGATTCGCTTCCACAGGCTTTCTTTAGAAATCCTGCCAACCCCTTCTGCGAGCTGCCTATCAATTAGCGAGCCATTATGACGGGTAATCATCGTCGTTAAGCAACGTGCACACTGTCAGCCTTGCATTACAGGATACATCGTGTTCTCAATGATGTAGATTTGCACTCGCGTGCCTTCATTGCTTGGAAAATGGAAATCGACGGCACACTTTTCCATTGAGTGCACGGTATTTCTAATAAGTGCAACGGGTTCTTTCTATATTTCAGCATTTTCCATCATAACTGCTGTACGAGAGAAGCACCCTTTAGGTGGATACGAAAGTATCATTTTTTTATTTATTTTTTTTAATCACAGTGGTCCTCGAGCATGAATAACATACATTACATATACGCATATACAGTTCGTATGTTATTGTTACTAACTGTCGTTATGGTGGAATAAATTGTATTCATTGTCTGGAATCGTGATTTTTTATGCTACAGGTTGTAATAAAAACAAAAAAAAGAGTGAAATTTAACGATTGACAATTAACATCGGTATCAGCTACCGTGAAACTTCAGATGTTCTTAATTACATACCTATATTTCGAGATGTGAGAAACTACTATATTGAAAAAAAGATACAAAAAGAACATTAATAAAATATGAGCAACTTAGAAGTCAAAGTAACTAAAAAACTCTGAAACAAAATTTACTAAATTTATTTTGCTAAATTTTGTGTATTTTGATACTTGAATTTTGAATAGATTGCAAAAATAGTTAGTCACTTTGACTTCTGAGCGGCTCGAATCTCATATTCTTTAGTTTCTAGATATCATATACATTTGATTGGAAATAATGATATTTCTTCTAAATTGTTCAATAAATATCATTATATTGGAAAAATCTGCCATTAATATTTCCAATTATATACCAGACATATTAACATATATTGTATCTCGAAACTTTCACAACAGGACGGAAACGTATAATATACACAACTATCTGAAACTTTCTTCTTTGAATTATTTTATATTGTTTATCAACCGTTATTATTTATACACGCACTATAGTAACGTGCCATTCTACATTTTACTTGTTACAATAGAAAAGGTTAGGTGATTTAAGATTCAGTCAGGTCGAGGAAAAAGTGAAATTTAGAAGACTCACGCGAGAGCGAGAGAATTTTCTAATCTACACTAGGATCGGTCATCACAGGAATGAACATGTAGGCACACAGTATACAATGTTGAACGAGCGAAAATCATTCTTGATAATTGATAAGGAGCAATTTCTATCGTCAAGGTGGATGCAGCATGTGAACAAAACGGCTCAGACACGAGCACGGTAACAATACAGTTAGTTTGCGGAGAGAAAATCTTTTTAGAGAACGTTCACCTTGCTGCTGGTGCGTGCAACAGGCAACCCACTTTCAGTTGTGCTATACGTACCTCTCCATCGAGAGTCACAAAAATGCAGCGCAGCATCCTCTCGAAATGCTTACATATCGGCGCTCTTTGAACGTTCAAAAACTCGACGAGTCAACTTAGAGCGAATGTTAATAAAAAGAAAAAAATTGTTAGGAAAAGTTAATTACAGATTAGTCCTTGTAAATAATAATTATCTTAACACTTCGTAGGTAACCTGAGTCAATAATGACTTTACTCTTTTATTGAAAATACTTTTATCGAAAAATGTTTAAAAAAAAAAGTTTGACCGAACAATCGTATAATGTAGTGCAAACTTTGATAGTGTACCAGAATTTTCACAGATTTTTTTGAAAGCCTAGAACTAGAATAAATTAGTCTTGAACATGAAAGACTTAGGTTATCTATGGTATATGAGGAAAAATACTTTTGCCTACGGAGGTATAATTGTTTAAGTAATCATAATAAAGAACAAATTGTTGATACTATAGATTCGTTTAATAAACAGACGATACTATTATTCTAATATTTGATTTCTGCTATTTTAATAATGAGTTTTGTTCTAACTTAACAGAAAATTTATAATTTCATAATATTATATTCCTCAAAAAAGAAGCAAAACAAAACAAAAAAAGGAGAAGAGAGTTACAACGGAATTTAGGTGTGTGTTCACCAGTCTTCTAATTAAACAACGCGAAATACACCAAGTTAGAATACTTGCATCGAATCGAACCCACTTTTGATATATCTATTGAAATACTTACATCAGATGGTTGTTACATTGTCTGCATTAGTGGGAATAAAGAAAAAAAAAGAAAGAAAAAGAAATGTGCAACAGTGTGTCACAGGTACGAAGAAGTAAAAAGGAATGTGAATAAAGTGAAGAGAACAGTAAGTAGAAAGTACTTAGTGGAATGTCTGAAACAATTTTCCCCGGGAAAAGACTACCTAAACAGTGGATAATTTTCTTTCCTCCTTCGTTACGCAAAAATTAGTTCCAATCGAACGACTCGCGTGCAGCGGAACGTTTCATAATGCATTTCCCTCGAAAACAATATAAAAAAGAAAAAGAAACGTTACATCGATTCATTAGAAACCTTTTTATCACCAACTTTCTTATCGTTGAAAAAGCATGATCTTTTATCATCGACATTGATAAATGAAAAAAACCAAAGGAAGAATATAAACGTTCACCTATGCATGATACATAAAATACATCCATCAGAAACCTTGATAATGGTAAAAAATACAAATAAATCGTTTGTATAATGATTTCTCCATTCTGCAGACTTCGATTCTTCGTCGTTATTGCGTGAAAGGCAACACGGTGATTAATGAGAAGATTATCGAAACTAGAAAAGGATGGATTTCATTAAACATACTAAACAGAAGAACATGAACGATCTTAAGAACGTTCATTTTAGAATTTTCAAGAAGTCTCTGTGCTAAGGACCGAATTTCAATTTATTCGGATAGCAAAATTAAAAAATGATTCAAAAAATTTTCTTCCAAGCGATTTAGGTAAGATATAGATATTTTTTATTAATTAAAAACTACATATTACAGTGATCGGAATAGCCACAAAAACATTCTAAAGGAAGATCATTTTAGGATACAATTGAAGATAATTTTTATATTTTCATTTCCTTTCTTTAAATAAAAAACGAAACAACTGGAGTTATATTTTCTTATATCCAAAGAAGAAAAAGAAAACAATTTTTATGGGAAGGTTCAATAATAGTTGAAATATTTCGATTTGATTTTGAGTTACTTGCCATTCAATAGTGTCACATGTAGCCGAAAATGCAATATTCTTTCTAAACTTAAAAACCTAAAATATAGAACTAACAGTGACTGAAAAAAATTTTTAATTTTAAATATCAAATTAATCTTTCTCAAAAATAAATAAATAAACTTCAGAATTTAGATTATTCTGACAAGAATTCTACCAAATAATCCGTTTTAATACCTAATCTGTTGTTTCTTAATGAAAGAACAGTTAAACAGTCAATTGAACTACTTGCAAACGGAGAAAAAGCAATAAATAAATTGACTGTATTAACTTTCACAAAACTATCATCGCGGTATTCTTCTTCGATTAGAATGGCAACCGAGCAGAAGATCAAAATTAACATTGATTGTTGACAGAGTCGGGAGTACGGTCTATCCTAAGAACTTTCACTTGTTAGCAGGAAAAGAAAATAGAATTTAATGTTCGCAGCGAGGTGTTTAAACTTTCAACGTGCGATTGATTAATTAGCAAGTGCAAATTTTCTCTTTCTCGAATTACACCTCAGGGCAACGTGATGCGAAAAGCAATAATTCATTTTGCATTTAAGCTCTCCTCTCTTTCTTCTTCTTCTTCTTCTTCTTCTTCTTCTTCTTCTTCTTCTTTTTCCTTTTTTCTTATTTCTCGACATCTATTTTATAAACGTCTTGATATACGTTGTTGATCACTCAAATAACGTGAACATAGCCCGATTTCCGGTCCGCTTAAGGTAGTTGATAGAAAGTAAGATCAGCTTACGTGACTCGAATGTCAATCTCAGAAAGTATTTGTCGTGCGATTCTAATACACTTGGTGACAATGTAAAAATCGATTAATTACTGAACGAAAGCTGGATGAAATTTAGTTGAATTAAAAGAAAAAGATACAAAACGAAAAGAAAAATGATAAGGAATGTAGAAACACATAAAAACTAATGCTGAAATTTTTCTTGTTACCAAAGTTGCATACAAATGTAGTATACAAAACTGTATTTTTGTGTATACACTTTCAAAATAAACGAATAAAAATCAACAAAAATTTTGCAAATATGTAAAATTATTAATTTATACACGTTGTATTTGCTCTCAGTTTGAATACCATTTGAAGCAATAATTAATGTGAATCGTGAAAAGTATCGATATTCTTCAATTAATACTTTAAAATAAAAAACATTACAAACTCATTATCTTTTCCATTTAACAAATGACTAAATAAAACACTTTTTGCCTGATATTTCATTATTATATAAGAGATAATTATCGTTACTCGCAAAAGTACGATTCTATTGTACCACTCGAACAAAACAGATGCTTTGAAAATGAATTCACCGTCCTTGCTTATTTTTAGACTTTGTACCTACGAAAACGATCGTTTGCTCCTCCTTTTGTATGTTCTGTCTTAAACTATGACAAAATGCGCGCCAGACAAACTTGTTTGACGGGTTCTTAGAGATTCCTAGATGGAAATTTTCTACAAAGTTTTATTCAAATTGACAAAGATCGTCGTCCTTGTCCTACAAGAACTTAAACGTAAGAAGTTTCTACACGCTCCGATTAGTCCGAGAACGTCCTCGTTTTAATACCGTACCACATGTACTTTTTATCATGCGTTAGTAACAATCACCTCCTTTACGATGCTTAACCTTAAAAAAATGACCGCGAGTAGGCATTTAAAGAGATCGAAAAGCGTGAATAATTAAAACTGTAATAACGTTAAATTAGAAATCAAGTAATACTTAACATTACCAATGAGATTCTAATGTGAATCGTTGTTATTGTAACGTTATTAATATTCCATGTTTAATTAATGGAGTGGAACGATTTATACAGCTAAGGTAATAATCATTTAAAATTCTTCCTTTTTTTAATAACAATATATGCATTTCATTCTTATATTTTTACGGATGCTGTCCTATTAAAATGAATTTGCAAAATAACGAATTCTAATACCACAGCGACAGATGAAGTATGATCTTACGAAAGAAAGAAATGTGTGAAATGAAACAATAAAAACTAGCAGGGTTTTAATATAAAAATCGAATGGACGTAAGAATTAAAGTTGTGTTTAAACTTTCCATATATTTTAGACAAAGAAATTAATTCTTTTTATCGGTACAACCACTCAAATCGAAATATTCACGATATGTATTCTCAAGCTGTGTAAAAAAAAAATTTCAAAAAGATCATCAACAATACTGTAACTTATTTTGACGATGAAGATCTATTTTCATTCTTTTCCTATAAAACTTCCATTGTACCTGAAAGTAAGTAATAATGAATCAATTTTAACGTTATTGTTGAAATTGCAACGAATATTACGATCCTTTCTCGCCCTAGAACAATCCCCCAGAAATCTTCGAAATGGAACGGTAGCGAGACTCGTGATTGGAAAGAAGCAAAAAGGTGATTTCCTGTTTCACGTTTAAAATCGTACATACATTAAGGAACGTAACCCGAATTACGTAATTCCCAGTTGCGGTTCTCCTTGAACGCAGCTCCTAGCACCGGTGAGCACCGGTTTCTATGCGTTTCGTTCCCGTGGTTTTAACTCGCTTCTTCTCCGTTCAAGCCGTGCCTGCCGCTCGTAGCAGAATTAATTCTATCCATCCCTTCCTACTGATAAATCCTCCGTGTCGTCTTTCCTTTGCATACAAAGGGGCACTCGAAAGTCTGCGATTTACGAGAGGGGAAAACGCGCAACTTGAACAGTGGCTCGTCCTTACGACGATTAATCGATACCAGGCATTGAAATCTCCGGTAGAGGTTCGTACTTACTTACTTTGCGTACGTATACACGCGCGATGCTGAATAATTGAATCACGTCGCGCTCCATCGATTCTCACGCTGTTACCTCTTGTCAAGGATTAATTACGTCGAAAACAAATTGGATCTTGAATAATTTTTTACTTGTATCACCATCAGGAAGGTAGATACTATGCGAAAAGTTCAATTAACATTGTATAATATGAGAAATCGCAGTGAAATTTTATTAATTTGATCACGACACTTGAATACTAGTATATATGGTAGCTCAAAACAAAGCTTTAAAACAGAATAAGTTTTTGAAAATTGAATCAAAAGATTTGGATTTTTTTGAGAAGTTAGAAGAATTACTTTACTAGAAAAATTTTAAAAATGTTACAATTTGTCGGAATCGTGAAGAAATTGGTGAAAGTTATTTTTGTAATTTTTTTTATTTTATTCTGCAATACAAATTTTAAAAGTATATTTTATAGATTTATGCTAGTTATATACATGTTGAAAATTTCATCGAAATCGATCAATGCAGAAATAACCTACAGACATTGAAAGATATAAGAATCTTTAGATTTATTGCAGTTGTAAGACCAAAAGTTGCAAGAAACTTCTATTTTCGCCATTTTTTATCGTTTGCAGCTCACAGCAGCGTTAATCAATTTCAATAAAATTTTTTAAGTTTGCGAAACGTATATTTGAAATTTTCATTACAGACTCGAATAAAAAAGTTGTAAAAAGCAACCTTTATTACTTTCTTCGTATTTCCGACCAATTGCCATTTCCTTCAAAAATTTTGTATGTCATCTAGTAAACTAATCCCTCTAGCTCTTCACAAAACAAAAACAAAAAATTGAAGTCGTTTGGTCCAATTTGAAAAAAGTTATTCTATTTTAAAGGAAGTTCGAATACTTCTGTGACCTACGAAATTGAAGTTAGATTGGTGGTGAATTTCTAAAAGATCATCGACGACATCCACGAAACCTTTTAAATATTTCGTTGCTCTAAATAAAGTATTTATGTGATTTGTGTTATTTTTAACTTTTACGGATTAAGTCAATGCCATAAATTCTTTTAAATAGTACAATGACTCAAATACTGTACTTGTCCCCGTTTCAATAACAATTAAATGTCGAGCGAAGGTAATCATAGGCAAGTATGATAATTGAGAGGAAGTAACTTGAATTAAAAGACATTTTTTCATCAACAAATGATAAAGTGTATCGAATGTTGCTAATCTGATCGGAATAAATTATTAACAACCACAAACGTGATGAAATTCCCGATGCTATTACATGTGTACAGTTATGTGGAGTACTTTCTCGAAATTTTCCACATGAACAGAGCCACAAGAAGCAATTCTGATTCGTTTACCTTCTTTTTCTCTCGAACTGTGCCTGTAAACGATGCACAGGAATACACGTTCTGCCTGGAAAGTAAATAATTCCACGCTTTCTAAGTTTCTGACGTTTTTATGCCTAATTTACTGATTAACATCTACCTTTCAGCTGTTTATATTCGTGGCATTTGAAAGAACTTCGTTCGATCAACCTTGTAATTATCGTTTTCTCATCTTCAATAATTAAAAATTCCGCTAATCGAATTTATCAAAACTATAACTGTTAATTGTAAATAAAAGGAAAATGTACTGCTGTTCATAAGTATTAAGACATCCGTTATATTTGTATGGAAACTATTACATATGTGATTGAAACCTTCATTACAGACGTGTAGTATAGTCAGACTACTTGGGCAATTTTATTATATTATAGAAACAAATTTAATGTAATTATTTGATTTAACAATACATATTTGTTTGTTAAAGTTCTTTACAATATTTTATAAGGACAGTATATTTATTATGTTGCATGGAAATAATATATCATCTGCTGTCAATGAAAACTACTCAAACAAAGAGCTTCTAAAATTGTTCACCTACGTTAAAAAATAATTCTTTAATAATAATTAAAGAATTCAAACTCGGCTCTGAGACGTATAATCTATAGTTAAAGAATTAAATTATATTTCTTCGCCAGATTTATCACCGTATATCAACATAAATATGTATACTCCTGTTATGAGATTCCAGGATGAATAATTTCATAATGACTATTTAAGTTCGTTTCGTATTCAGTGAGTGTCTTAATACTTACGAATAGGAGTGTACATACGGTGTTCAAAGAGAAAAGTTCAAAATTTACATAAAAAAATTACACTTGTTCTTACGAACTTTTAGTCAGCTCTATTTAAAACCTTCTCCTAGCTTTCCTTTTTCCATTATAAAATATTTGTTTCAGCATTTCTCATAAAAAAAAGCACGAAATCTAAAGAGAAAGTACATTCAATATTTAGAAATAGCAAATTTTCTCACATTTAAGCGAAAAAATATTGTGACCCTTCTCTAAATAAAACTCTACTTGCGATGGATATTTAATAACGACCGATTCGTATAAAATCGATCAGGCGATAAAGCAACTGCCACGCCACAAATCTGGTTTCAGGGATAAATCATGGGTAAATCATGGTAGTTCGTTATTGCCAGTAATATCGTAACAAATACCACAAAGAAGGGCGTGACCATAGATCGGGCGCGAGCCTTTCTTTCCACCGAGTGCCGTGAGAAGCTATTCTTCTTTGCTGTCTCATCATAAAAGGCGTGTTTTCAGTCTTGCATTAAAATTCATATCGCCACTACCTACGAACTGCTTCTTCATATTAATATCAGTGCTCACAAGTATCGCGTAACTTTAAAGGAACGCTAAATGAAAAATTATCACATCTAATTTTTATTATATTTACATTGTAGAAAATTAATTTATCAAATAATTTTTTTGGATATACACTGTCGCTCGTGGAAGCATGGACACTTCGTTAAAATATTTTTCCTTGATAAATAATTATTCGTAATTTGTATAAAATATATTTATATTGCCATGTATCTACCCATTTACCAAATAATATGTCATTAATATTTTATTTTCTTAAGATCTACATAAATTTATTCCTGAAAAAGTTTTTTTCGCTGCTTATTTTGTGTTCGTATCAAACCGAAAAAAATTAATGTTTATTATTAGTTCGAGATCGTTCTTTCTTCGCTGTGTATTTATCTAATATATATATTTTTTTCATTTAACATTTCCTTCTCAACGAAAAGAAAATTTTTTAAATCAAAGAAAAGTTTTAAAAGTTCTTGATTTGTTTCTGTTTGAATGTTATTTAATCATTTATGCATCATTCGTTAACTTTAATTTTATATAATGAAAAACTAATCAAAAATGCTATTACTTCGTGTTATGCATTTTTCGTGTTTTTTCTTCTTTTACTTTTTCTTTAACTTTTCAAGTGTTCATACTTTCATGAGCGGTAGTGTATGCTAAAACTGCGGAAAGAAGTGCGTACTTTTGTTGCTTGGAAAAATAATAAAAACGGCATTAATTTACTTTATTTAAATATATATTGTATCAAAATTTGTTTTTTACCAACAGAAATATGTTTTATTCTCACTTATTACAATAATGTTTTTCCGTACAAATTCCGTGAAGTCTTCTTTCACAAAGAGAGCAAATTAAATTGGATCATTTCAGTCGATTACTTTTTTTCTGTATACCACACATTGTCAAAAATTTCGTCTAGATAACTTTTCTAAAGCAAACTTTTGGCTTCTATCCTCGAATGTTTTTGATTGTCAACCATTCCTCTTCTATGGTATCGATCATTTTCGAAGTAAACTGGAGTCTAGTTAATTCTTTCCTCAGACAATTTTCGGAATATATAATGTATACATTAAACATCATTCTTCCAAAAATATTCAAAACAACCTTTTCATGATAACGATTAAAAATGATAAAAATGTGCCTCTCTGCATTTTCAGCAAAACATAAGAGAAGCGCGATTGTGCTCCTCCGCACTCAAACGGTTAAGATATCTCACTAAAATTTATTTGACTGTATAAACTACCGAAATTTTAATTGAATGTTCAATTTAATATCTTCATTTGATCTGCTTTGTTTACTTTTTTGTTTTTAATAGCTTTACCATCGAAAAACTTCTTCGTAGAAAAGGAATAATATTATATCCTACTTTCTCGTTCGACTTTCACTTTCATTTTTAAACATACTTTTACCTGGGTTTTGCATCCACTGCAAACGCGCGATTATTCATGCGCCAATAACGATCCTCCTCGAACGAAACAGCTTCTGTCAAATTTAATAACTAACCATTCGAATAAATTATTTCTGTAATGTTACCAGCGAACAAAATGATTTCACGGTAATCATCAGAATACGTTACAAAGGAAATAATGTGTACGTACGTTGCGAATCGATCATTTGATCGATTGCTTAAAATCTTTTCGTGTAATAATACCATGCACCTATAATGCCTTTCAACCATTTTTGACCACGTGAAGCAAATTGGTTTCTTTGTTCAGCATGTCAACGTTAATCACATTAACGCCGTTCGAGCGGCGTTTCCCTTCCTTACTTTCCATCATAAACTCAGACAGGTCTGTTCGAGTGGAAACGATCCGCGAGAAACGATCGCCCCTCGATCTTTTACAATCGGTTCAAATCAAGGTGAAAATTTAGAAATCTCGAAAGCTAGTGTCGAGTTAAATGTGCGAGAAAAGAAACAATTTTACATAGTTATATTCATTCCATGAACTTTACCCTTTGAAAAAAGGTTGCTGTTACGTGTAAAATAGCAAATGTAATATTTTTCATTCTTCTTTCTTTTCGATATTTATATTACACTTTTCTCTCATTGTATCACTTTAGTTATTAGATTTTCATAATATTTCTAAGTTATTTTAATATTTTGTAGCAAAATAATATAAAATTTGAAATTACTATTTTCTTGATTTTTCAACGTGAAATTTTATATTAGAAATGAAAGAATGTGTAACAGGAAATGAGTAACAATAAGAAATTGTTACAAATGAACTTTTTATCATGTACAGTGGGTCAGAAGTATTTGTACTCCCTTTAAAATGGAATAACTTCTTTAAAGGTGGACAAAAGACTTGAGTATTTTCTTCTGTTTTCTTTTTTTTTTTTGAGAAGTTAGAAGACTTAGTTTACTAGATGATGTGTCAAACATTTTCTAAGAAAATTAAAATTGTTCGGAATTGCGAGGAAAGTAACAAAAGTCGCTCTTTACAACTTTTTTATCCGAGCCTGTAATGAAAATTTAACAAATACATTTTACAGATTTATGTCAGTTGTATGCTAAAGATGGCATTGAGATCAGTTAATATAGAAACAAACGACAGGCATTGAAACACCTAAGAATTTTTAGATTTATTATAATTACAATCCGAAAGTCGTGAAAAACTTCGATTTTCCCAGCTCATAGCAACGTTAATCTATTTCGATGAAATTTTTAGCATATATATAATTAGTATAAATTATCTGCAAAATGTAATTTTTAAATTTTCATTTATGACCTCAGATAAAAAGTTACAAAAATGACGTTTACTAATTTCTTCGCAATTCCAACCAATTGTAATTTTTTCAAAATTTTTTGTACATATCATTTTATAATCTAATTCTTTCAACTTCTCAAAAAAGAACTCATTCATTTTATTGACTTTTTAAAAAGTTATTCTGTTTTGAAGTAAATGTAAATACTTCTATGAATCACCGTGTACAGGATAAGTCACTTAACTGAGCCATCTAAATTTACTCGTAAACTATTCGTTATATTAAAAACATTTAAAGCGAAAGCTGTTTAGATACAATGTAATAATTAGTTTTTTGATAATCTGCATTTTTATCCAGATACGAAGATCACTTTGAATTTTTGTATCATAATATGTAATATTTGATCCTGTTGTTCGAAAGAGTACTGAATACTGATAAGTAAAAAACTATAAGGAATATGGGATTATATATACATACATTATGTAAATTTAGGTGGCACAGTTAAGTGACTCACCCTGTATATTTCAAAAAGGCGGTTACGTGTACATTTATAATCTGAAGAATGATATAAGAGAAATTTCATTCTATCATGAGAAAACTACAACTCAAAATAGTACGTGTAATTTTCTCCTAACATTTATGCCATGTATAATTCATGCTCTTACCTGGATGAGAGCTTCTGGTTGCAAATGTTTGAAGAATTCACCTTGCTGATAAGAAACAGAAGAGGCTTGTTGCTGTTGTTCCTGTTGTCGCAGCCTCAATTCAGCCTGCATAGCAGCAATTGATTCAGGAGTGCAAGATGCTCGAGCTTGGACCCAGGATGCTGCAAGGATGAAGCTTCCAAGGACCACGGACATTGTTACTAAGGTGACAGCCGCGATTCTTGCAATTTGAACTGCCGTGCTTTTCGGCCTTATGTATGCCTGTGAATAAATAAATAATGGATGAATAAATGGAGATTCTTTAAAAAGAAAAGTGTCGCTATTGTTGTATACTATATTTATCGTATCTGTTGATTTTAGTCATCCGACATTTCCCTTTCTAAACAACATTGTTTGCCTATTATTCATCTTCGAACCTCGGCCTCATTGCTTTATCCTTCACTAACACCTGGACTCAAAATAATCCTAATTCTTCTATCTACTGACAAAATAATTTTAATTCTACTATTTACCTGCATACTGTTTTCGCTTGAAAAACAGATTTTCTCTAGCAGTCTTCGCGTAAGGAATATTACAGGACTTTGAATAAATATAATCGACACTACCCAGTCTTTTCACCTAAGTTCCGTTAGCTAATAGTGAAATTATTATAGAGTACGTAGCCTATTTTTGAAACATTAACGACGACGTGGAGTCACTGAAGTCCTCCAATTAAAAATTCTTTTAAACTAATTTGTAATATCTATTTTCTGGTATTTTTATATTCTATAGAGTTATATTACATTATTTAATTCAGATCATAACATTAATTCTGTATATAGTACATTTATTAACGAATTTAATAAAAACAATCTCTCATTTCAACATTACTTCGAAGTTTTGGTTTCTTACCGAAAACGCTTTCTGGACCTTGTCGTTTCCTCGAAAGAAAACTTAATCGAACAAGAGATTAAAAAGAAGGCAAATTCGAAAATACCATCGATAGGCTATCGTGTCGTAAAGCTAATCTTTAATGATTGCTTAAGCTTGGTTTGTGTCCTAAAATAAGCGCTAACACTTATAAAATAATTTAATACATTCTGAACGTGTTCTTCTATTAAATTTGTAATATTAAAAATTGTAAACCTGGAAAATGAATACTGGAGGAAAATTGTTTACTTAATTTTAGGAAACCTAAAGTTCCCAGCTCCCTACTCTAAAGGTTAAATGTAATAAATCAAAAGTTAGGAAACAAATTCTGGGGAATATAACATTATATACGTAATATTACGAGCAATTTAATCAAATCCAGCAATCGAAGTATAATGAGGAGTGTAACTATTATATAGAATAGACAGTTTACCGTAATACCTAAAAGAAAAAAAAGGTAGTCAGAAAATAATTGCCAGAGCATGGTATGAGAATGTAGAAGCAAAAAAAAAGTGTTGGATGAAGGAAGAGCAAAGAAAATATTATGTAAGGAAAGGATAGAGAATTCAACCTTTTAGCTACACCATTATGACTTGCGTCTATGTCATCTTTTTAAATGGTACGCCATTATAAGTAGCTTCCTGCTGAGTCCTTTTTTTGGACGATATGCCACTATAGTGACTCACTTCTTTTTGGCTTGAAAGGTATGTATATTATTTATATACAGTCAGTCTCATTAATATTCAGACATCCTTTAAAACAAAATAACTGTTTCAAAATTGGACCAACGGACGTGAATTCTTTTTTTTTTTTTTTTTTGAGAAGTTAGAAGAATTAGTTTACTAGATGATGTACAATTAGTCGGAATTGTGAAGAAAATAATAAAGGTCACTTTCTACAATTGTTTTCTCTGAGCCTCGAATGAAAAGTAAAAAAATACGTTTTGTAGACTCACATCAATTATATACATGCTGAAAATTTTCATCGAAATCGCTTAACGTTACTGTGAACCGCAAATGGTTAAAAATGGCGAAAATCGAAGTGTTTCACGACTTTCATCCTACAACTGCAATAAATCTAAAGATTCTTGCGTCTTTCAATGTCTGTCGCTTCTTTCTATAGTGACTGATTTCGATTGATTTTTACCATATTCACCGATGTTTCCTCAAGGTGTTCTGAATAGCTAACCCTGACGAATCCATGAATAGCTAACGCTGACGTAATATCTAACAAAACTTTATCGTCTGTGGCCTTGCACAGTTCACTGATACGATCCTGGTAACCTCAACGAAGAAAAAATAATACAATAACGTATAACACAAAAGCTACACTACTGAATGTAACACTGAATGTTTGAATTTGAAACTCTTTTTCGCTTCTCGTTAGAATATGATTTGATAAATTTCCAGAATTTCTTCGAAGCATTTGAAATATGCTTAGTGAAAGAAAGAATATACTTCATTCTTGTTGTCATTACTCCATGCAAGCTTTGTTATTATTATTCTTAACTTCATTATGGAATACAAAGAAACGTATGCGAGTCACGAGGTTCAATTCAATGTGAAATAGTTTTATTCAATAAGTACCGGAACAAGTGCGCCGCTTGTAATCGTCTAATTACTCGCGATTTTCTATCGCTATTCTTGCCATACCTATTTTATGTTAATCGAACTGTACGTACGTACCTCGCGATTATATCGCGGCTGTTGCGATCAGTAGCCAGAGACGAAGAAAGAAATAGTTAAACTTGACTTCCGCAATGATCTCACAGCGTTGAAATAAGCCGGTGGAATAAATTCAACTGTATTCCCATCAAGGTTTTTTTAATCGTCTGATACTTGCTGCCTCTCAATCCTTTGTCCGTTTTCGTATATTATTTCGATTTCGAAATCATTCCCTACTTATTTCAAATTATAACAATTGGAAAATTTTCGATTTAGAAATCATTTCCCATTTATTTGAAATTGTAAATTAGGTGTTCTTTAGATAACCATTGTTTGAAACTGTAAATTATATATTTATAGTAAACTAAAAAAAATTCCGTAATAAAATTTGTGGAAATTAGAGTGAACAAGAAACAAAGAAATGTTTATTCTCAAATACAATTTACGGTTCATATTTCTTATCTCTCTTTATCTCCTCACTTTTTTTTTGCCTTTTTTTAGAGAACGTAATTTTGTGGGCTTATAAAGCTTCATGAATGATGTAAATGAGATAAGTTCCATTAAAATACTTTTTCTGAACATAATTCTTCTGTATATATCTCGGTGGATTTTTTTGTGCCAGTTTCACACGATAAATTTAATTTTTACGATTGTTAATTGCTCGAAATGTTTTCCTCGTTGAGAATACCAAATTAATGTTCCAAGTGTACTCTTCTCAGAACAGTATATTATACTTATGTAACATATTTACCATTTAAAAAAACAGAACAAAATTATTACCATCTAATGACATTGTTTATATAAACAATTTCATACTAAGATTAATAACGACAGCGACAAAAAGAAATAATAATAATAATAATAATCTATATTTTATATTTATCGTATATTTTTCGTTCAGTAAGAAACGAAAATATTCTCTGATAAGGTAAATACAAAAATACATCTCGAATGCACAATTTGTAAAATTAGTTTTCCCAACCACTATTGATCCTTCTATTCGAACAGAGACGAGAGAATTCGCGGTAAACGCAGCGCGCTTCTGCAAACATGATAAACGCATACACCAGGGAAACATGTGCAAAGGATCATTATAGGATAATGTAGCCGATGCAAAAGTGTACGCACGCAGAACGTATGTCGCGTGAATGTGTGGAACTTCATGCTGGCTAACCAACCGAGTCGAGGTCTTTTGTCGTTTCACGCTCTCCTTTCGCGCGGTCTCGCGCCATTCCCACTTCACGGAATCAATGGTAATCGCGGGAAAAAGTGTAAAATGGAATTGGAGAATCTCACGAGTTTCCCTAATATGTTTTTCTTTTACCAGAGTACGCAGAAAAGAAAAAAAAAACATCGTTATTTATATCTGCAACACTTCTGACATGCCATCAACTTTATCGCAATGAATTTCAAAACTGCACGATACAGTGATAAATGAAAAAAGAAAAAAAAAAGAAACAAGTTTGTAATCTTTCATTCTGCATTTTTTCACTGAACAACAACTCGGCTAACATTTCTAAACGGCAAGACTTGCGAACGAATCTCTCTGATTTCTTATTTTATTCGGCAGCAGACCATGAAAATTATGCTGGCAACAGTACGGTCTCATAGACTCAACATCGGGACTCTCTATCTTTATGATATCGTTTAGATCGGTGCAAGATGACGACCTGTGGGTAACGTGAGATCAATCGACTGTCGCTAGTCACGAGACGGAAATCAGTTCGATAAAGTAAGTCTGGTTACTCTCGATAACTGTACCTTGACACTATTATTTCGCGTCTCGAACTCGTTTCGCTACTTGGGAATATTACAAACTCGGAAAAAAAGGTACCAACACGCATCATCGATCTCTTTTTCACATCTTTCGCCTAGGGATAATATCGATAGTCACGCGTGACATTGTTATTATTCTGACGTTAATTATAGCAATTCATGTTGATGTCGATAATTAATCGGTAATCATTTTATAATATTGTTTGATCGGTCCAGTTATCGTGTTCTGCGTTTATTAATTCGATAAGTAAACGTAATCTTGAGTTGTAATCGCACGGCTTGTCGATAAAGGTGTAATGTATTGATCGTTTCCACAAATCATCAAGAGGAAAGGTAAAAAAGTTACTTAGTTCTATTATAGAAAAGCGAACGAAAAGAAAAATAAATAAATAAACAGAATATCGTGAATCTTTGAAAGATTACTTTTACAAGTGCATGTCTCATTGTTATTCCGAAGTATCATCTACATTTTTTTTTTATTTCTTTATTTCTTTATTTATTTCTCTATTTTTTATGCAGTTTATAAGCTATGGCTCATCACTGCCTTATGATTATCGTGTAGCTTTGATTTTCACATAATATTTTAACAAGCTCATTAATGCGTGTTATTTTCTCTTATTGCTCGGCCTCTTAGTCCCTGAGTTGACACCCAGCGTTTCCGCCCCTACCATGAGGAGGTGGACCCTCTATAAGCTTTATTCCTTAAATATTTATTAAGTACCTGTAGGTAATTATCAATTTTCTGGATGATAGGTATTTCGTTAATTATGAGTATCAAAACCAACGTGTCATCCCTAGCTGGTGAATAATCAGGAAAAATCTCGTGCAAAGTTAACGATAAAACGATGTGCATATTTTACAAGTTTACCATGAAGATAAATCGTCGTACACGTCGTCCATCGATACGCGCAGAAATTTACATGGCACGCCGATTAAATAACGAGTTCCTGCATTTCAACATTACTTCGATTTATTTTAAGCCTATTCACGTTAAACACATAACTGTTTTAATCACTTATTCCTTGACAAATTAATGCTAATGCTAAAAGGATACATCGCGGAGAAATTTCTACGAGTCACGGGAACGATAACCGTTCGTAAATCAATGGACGAACTTACGAACATATAAGAGAAACGACCACCATGGGATTTAACGAATAGGCAAAGGAAACATTTTCCCATGAGAAGAAAGCTCCCTGATCTCTGATGTTTAAGACACGATTGCGTATACCGCTTTAATTGGTAAATTAATTGAAAAGGGCAAATTTGTGACGCAGACTGTACTTGTACGTATTCGTAATGACCTCGATGTGGATGGACGACTCTAAGGTGAGAGGCCTCGAGGAGATAGTAGGCCATCCGAGGCTGCCTTTATGCTACTCGATCTGCCAGACAAAAGTAAACAGGCACTGTTGCCAGGCACACTGGAGACCAAAGGATTATTATACATATGTATATATATGCTGCATGTCAGAATTTTTAAGCATGTCCTCTTCAATGCACTCTGACTCATTGTTCGCCTTACCGCCATACATTGTCATTCAAAAGTTTCGGATCAATCGTAATTACTCTGGTGAATGTTTGTAAATATTGTTTAATTCGTTAAATATTGTTTAGTTCGACGATGACTCATAAATTTTATTCTCCTTTAATGCACTTCCAGTTTCGTGAAGTAATCGTTTAACAAAATCTTTATTTTTTGTTGGTAAATCTTCTACGCAATAAAATAGATATACTGGAACACAAATTTTATAAAACGATTTTCATATTTCTCTGACTTAAATATCATTCTATCAATAACCAATGTTACAATTAAAAATGAATTATAAGCGACAGAAGTTTTATTAGTCGATATGAAGGAATAAGGGAATTTAGACTTTTTTAACGATATTGTACACACAAATGACCACTAAATGCCTTCGAACGGTACAGTAGAGATAATCTGATGACGCACAATGCTTACGAAAGTTGGAAAATGAAGGAACTGGTTGTCATATCTCTTTTTATTTGTGAAGCACTTAAAATTTTAAACTTGAATTGTAGAATTCCAAGAAATAAGTTAGCTACTCTAACTTATGATAAACATTGAATATTGACTTGATAAACTTATACAGGTGCCAATTGTTTTGTTTTCTCATTTGTTTGTATGTTTCTAATTAGGAAATTATAATGTAAATTATCGACCAGTTAAAATACAAATTCAAATAGAAAAAAAAAGTAAGAAAAATACTGACTAATATAATCATAGTCATATTCATGTATGGTAATATCGTTCCATAAATTAAGGTTCAAAAAACCCAATCCAATGACTCAGTTAACGTAAGTGTACGGGACTTCGTTTTTTAGCTCGCGAAGATACCCGTTGTGGCTAATTAAAATGGAGGAAGAGTACGCTGAAAGTGCTTGCCGCTTCTTCCGCGATCCAAACGCGTCATGCTTTGATATGGACAAAATTAAGAATGCTTAGAAATTTCATCGCAATTACCGTAATTATTTTATACAATGTAAACACTAATTAAAATTGAAATCTATTGATTATATTTTTCTTTTTTTAATAATTTCAAAATAAACATAATAAACGTTTAATTTTACTGGTTTATCATCAGTTTTTTTTATCATTATTGTAAATATGTGTATACATAAAACACTGTTTTACAAAATTGTTAGAGTCAATGTAAATTGCAGAAGAATGTCGTGTATAACTACTTCTGTTCTTCCGCGAAACCAACGTTGAAGCATATTTTCACTTACATAACACATGCAGTACGTCTTGCACGTTAATTTGCAGAAACGTGCAAACTTGAGAGTAAATAGGCAAAAACTATCATTGTGGAATATCTCTTTAACAAACAACGTTTGTTTTAAGTAGATAAAAATTGAGACAGATCATACTGTGCACGTATTTAACTAAGAAAAAACATATTTTTCATAAAGTAGAACTCGATGGAAATCGAAAAAAAAATCGAACGTACAGGAATATCCAGCAACGTGAAATTATTAAACTGAAACGTGTGAAACGTATGCACGAAGTGTTGCAAAAGGAATTATCGTTGAGTAATGTCTGAAAATTTCTAGAAAAAAGAAAAAGAAGGCTGATGAAAGAAGTCTGTGCACAACGTAAAGGATCATGTTACATAATATTGCAGGAAATTCAAGTTTCAATTACTTGCTATTCAAATAATAACAGGATGGTCATATTATGAAATGATTATACACAGTATACCCCGTGTGCTCCCAACTTTGACTCTCTGTTGGTTGCAAACCAAGCATTAAAGTCTCCAAGCATGCTCAATACGCACGGTACAATGACATCATTTAAAATTAGATTTTGTGTAACTTTGCAATTAAACTTTTTATTCGTTCCATTCGAATATCATACGCAATGTATGAGATTTAAACTTATTGCAGGAAAACGTCACGAATGGAAATTCTTTAAATTAAATTACTAAAAAGTACTAATAATATAAGTTTCCGTTGAATAATGTCAAGTTATATTTAGATTGTATAATTGAATTTGCGTTTATAGGCAAATCTCTGATATACGAGACAGATTTTATTCAGTAGATTTGCAAGTAAATTGTAGCAAATGGAGTTTCGATCGATTGTATGAAAGTTAACCGGCAGTTTCTTGGAAAATGTAATTGTCACGGTGCAACGGTGTTCGCGTTGATAGGCAATCCCTATGCAAAGTTGATACTTGTGAATTCCGTTCAGCTCGGATAATACGATTCTAGTCATGCTTCGATTGAAAAAGAAACGCAGTTAAAATCGCTGCAGGTGAAATCGTCAGTCGTATTTACAAACGTTTCCAATGGTTGGTATTTGTTTCACGATGAAAATAGTGTGGTTACCAATGTGGTTGACGCTAGTATGTTTTCCGCAATCGTTTTCAAATTTCATAATTGCATTGGTTGTCGATGGTGAAAACGTTAAACGTAAAACATAGAAAACATAACGTGAAAAAATATAAGAGAAGCTACAGAAAAAAAAGAAAAAAAAAACTTGTTCGACCAGAATTTTCTAATGATCCAACTTCCATTATGTCGCAACCAATTGCTTTTTTCTCAAAAATATTTTAATGCACGGTGTGTCTCAATCATGGCGCCTTCAATAATTATTTGTAATTCTTTGACGAACGGAATATGATAAATAAATAAAAATGTATCAGAATAACATGGACGGGAAGATATACGGCTTGTTATTTCGTTTTAACATTTCGAAAGGAAATATTCCACGCGCGCCGAATTTGGAACAAACACTGATGTCATAGTGAACGCACGGTTCTTTTGAGGATAGAATATTCGACGCGTCGAATTCATATACATACAGTCTCTGAGAATGAACAAAACAAAAGACTATTTAAACAGTAGCCATGGAAGTTTCTAATAGTGACAGGCGGCCGCGTTCACGAGCAATAGAAAGTTTCCGGTTTTAATGAAATAAACGAATGTAAAAAAAAAAGAGGAGAAAAAAAGAATGCGGCCGACGTTGAAAATGAAACCACATCGCGTTTCGTGATTTTTCAAAACACACCGTGTCACACTCGCGAAATATGAAAGTTCAATTAATCAGAGACATATTTAATGACACGTTCCATTACAGACGATCCCGTTATACTTTTCAAATTGAGAAAAATAATTCTGCCAATTTAATCGCAATCAAAGTAATCAAACGAAATATTTCATTCTATTTAATAAAGGAACGATGAAATCTCCTGTTTATCGAGTGGAGCGTTCTGTAACTTTGGTTTACAATCTGAATTAAAAAGAAGACTTCCCACGGAGTTTCATTTTTCACGCAATAGAAGTCAATTTCTTTTCTAGAACTCTCGTTGAGAAATTACTCGTCAATGACAGTATATTCATTTAGTTGGAACGGATGTACATACGAACAACAGACATCCACGGTAAATATGAATTACGAGTCCTGTCATTTACGTTCCCTAAGTATAATCCATTTTCTGGAATTTCCTAGTGTAACTATACTCTTCGTGCGGATAATTAAATATGGAATTATTATATTTTATTAACAAGAAGTATACGTTGCCTGTGAACAAACTAAACGATATCGTACAAGCGATATACAGTAACTCGCGAAAGTATTCAAACCCCCATTAAAACAGAATACCTTTTTTAAAATTGAACCAAATGGTTTGAGTCTTTTTTTTTGAAGTTAGAAGCGACAATTTACTAGATAATATGTAAAAACATCTTTGAAAAAATTTCACTTGGTAAGAATTGCGAAGTAAATAATATAAGACACTTTTTACAATTTTTTTATCTGAGTTTGTAATGAAAATTTGAAAAATATATTTTAAAAAATTCATCGTTACAGGTTAACGTTGCTATAAACTGCAAACGGTTAAAAACGGCGAAAATCAAAGTCTTTTATAACTTTCAGTCTACAATGTCTGTTGATTGTTTATTAAGACGAAACTTTCAGCATATATATAACTGGCATAAATCTACAAAACGTACTTTTAAAGTTTTTATTACGGGCTCAGATAAAAGAATTACAAAAACGACTTTCACTGAATGCCTTCACGATTTCAACCAATTGTAATATTTTCAAAACTTTAAAAAAAATAAAAGCTCAAGTCATTGGGTCCAATTTTAAAAAAGTTATTCTGTATACCATTAAAAGCAATTCTACATTCCACTGAAATTTAAAGATAGGAGAATATTTAAATACTTAACGGTTAAGTAACCTGTTTCCTGTTTATTCGAAATAAAAATTCCTGTTTACTCAATTTTTTAACGTTGAAAAATTGTAATTACCAAGTGAAAAATGGTAACCCAAAAGTAGTTCGAATCGTATTAAGGAATATCTATATCCATTAAGGAATATTTATAGTAAAAAGTGATTGATCTTGAAACGATTCAGTTCGTACTAAACGTTAACATCTGAACTTTCCATTTTGTACTGATAGTTTTCAACAATCGAGGTAACTGACAGAGAAAGTACACCATTAATTAACACGACGAATTCTTTCACCCGTACTAGTTGTGCTTCGTTTCATGAAGCGATTTATCCCGCGTTTCAAAACACGTTTCAAGCCCGTTGACCTTATCAGTAGTTACGAAGAATATCATGCTCACGGAAATTACGAGATGTAAAACACGACAATGCTGCTTTTCCCATATGTTGCCACGGCTTCTCCCGTTTTTGTCCGTGACTTTTGATCGATCAAGCAAATAAACCGAACCAGCCGGTGCGGTAGACCGTTGTACGCGCAATTAAACTTGTCCAGAAACTTTCACGGAAGTGTGTTTGCCGCACGGATTTCCGCGCTCTTTTATAAAACAGTCCTGAACAACGTTCTCGATTCGAAATGTATCAAAGGTGGCACAATTTTTTACTATAGCATAGTTTATCGTTTCCGCTGCTGTGACGAAATATCACGATCTACCTCCTCTGTCCTGTAATTCATAAACGCACGCCGACTGATAAGTAGAACCAATTCCTGCGATCGTACATTTTCACGCTTGTACGTTCTGCAAAATCATGTTGAACGGTGACACGAATTCGGCTTTCACCGAACGATACTTTTCTCGATACAGAATCACGACTGGTTATTAAAAAAAAAAAAAAATTCATATAAATGTTCCTGGAAATTGTTAAAATAGTATTTACAATTTGCAATAGATATATATTAATTTGTTAACAGCTAAAAAATGACAAGAATTTCTTCGTCTACAACCGCATTAAAATTTATCTTTATTCTATCATTGTCAATGAATTTCACTCACGTAACGTAATTTGCTATCTAACTTTAATTATCTAAATTTATTCGTTACACTATTGCCAGAAAGAAAACAAAATGGTAAAAAAACCTTTACACTTGTAATTATATTATTCTTCGCGGAAACAATATTACAGAACTTATTCTTAGATCCACGTCCTTGCACGCATTTTTACAACTTCGTCGTGACAATCATTCTGCCACACTGGCCTCGGTACGTTATATTACACAGAGTTGTAAATCTAATCTACTCTATTCAATAGACAGGTTACGATTCTATTATCGAACGTTATTAAATATCTATTGGGGGACTCTTACCCTCATCATAATTAATCGAAGACAAACAGAGAGCATAAACGTGATATTCATCGAAATTATATATATCTGAATTTTTTCACAACTTCATTTTATTCGACTAATCTCGATTTGCACGAGCGGTGAATGTATCAATAGCTAAGTCTTGTTCAAGGATAGGAATACAATCTATAAAAGCAACCAACAACTAGCAAAATTCTCGTTATATAATAGCACTACCGCGTTAAGGAAACACGGATAGGAAGGGAGGGGAAACGAAAATTGCTAACTACTCGCGATTCCAGAATCGCTTGGATGGTTTCTTTGTTAAAATCTTCTCACCCGTTACTGTCATTACTTGTATTACATTTTTACCAATTCGAATTTCCGCAAACAAGTTTCCTCTTTGTTCGTTTAAAAAGAATATACACAACTCTACTTCACCGATATCATTTCCCAACGATGCAAGACGTAAATGTCTTCGTTAACGTAGCTAAATGTTTACAAAGAAAAAACAAAAAAACAAAAAAGAAAGGAGAAGTTAATTATTAATCATTCTCGTCGCATCAGCATAGTAATCACATTGTACAACGCGATCATTATCGATGCTCAAACAATCCCATGTTCCAGACTCACGAACCATGTCGAATTGTTTTTAAACTGTAAATTCTACTTCCTCGAGAGAAGAAACTCTACTATTTGCGGCTGTCGTTTCGTGACTTAATCAAACATTTGAAATATAGAACGAAACGAAAGTAAACAGGCTCAAATAGATAATACAACACACAATTTAAAAACAGTTTCTAACGGCGCCTATCTAAAAATCTACAAACCAAATGAATCTTAATCTCGACCAACCGCAGAATACCATTGACCAGACAACTTCGATATCGACTCGTCTTTTACTTCGAAACGTAGATGGCTCCTTTTACCATAACGCCTTCCACGAAAACCGTGATTTCTCTGATCCTCTTAACGGAAGTTTCTCAGAAAAAGAAGAAATCTGGGAGAATGCTTACCGGTGGCGGTTCAGTAGTAGAATACACCTCGCTGGGCGCGTAATTGCTATGAGGCGGATGAGGCATCTTCTCCGATACAACTGCAACGGTGGCCAAGGAATCCGGTTGATCTTTTTCCATCCTCCCTAGTACCCTTTCTTCTAAACACTGTCTGACTGAATCTCTCTACGAGCAGGTATAGTACCCCCTAAAGCTGTTTCGTGTCTCGAAAAATCCTTTCCTCTTTCTCTTGATCGACAAGAACACTTTGATGTCGATTGCTCGACGAATCAACGAGCAGTGAGCGGCCGGCAGTGTCTGACACCGCTAGCTTAGGGTTATCCCCACCAGTCATTGAAGCTGCTGAACCTTCTGGTACACCTTTCTGATGGGTATGTCTTCTGGTACCAAGGTGTACCTCAACGTGTACTCGTTGTCGGACTTTCTAAACAGCGCACCGTGTACTTGTGTATCTGTGGGCGAGACCGAAATACGTATACTTGTATCTCACTCTGTATACATATGTCTGTGTGTGCGTGTGTATATATAGATGTATGTGCATGCGTGTACGTGTGTGTGTTTATCCCACCACCGTTCTCAAGCCGGTGAGATTCCCATGTGGGGAACATTCGAACCAAAGTTTTGCAATGTTTTTCTCGTTCCCTACTCTCCTCCTTTTCCTTCTTCACCTCCTCCTCGCTCCAGCTCCTTTTCCTCCACTCCTCTCCAGTCGCTATCCGTATTTTATTCTTCTCGTACTTTGATAAAATTGCATCAACACGACGGACGGATAGACAAACCCTGGAACGGAGACAGGACTGTTTTTGAATGTGGAACTCTCACTGGCTGGACTTTTAAAGGACATATGGTTATTTAGCGCGCGCGCGCGCACGTGTGCACGTACGGCATGCGAGACTTGGTTCGCGGCAAGAGCGGCGTAATTGGAAAGGCACCGACGGTTTTTGGGGAGAGGCAATTTAAACATTTTCTCTTCGGCGCGATGTACAGGTAAATAACGTTCGCTGTGACGTTGATGAGAACGATAAAGTTGTAAATGTGTCTAGTTATTAAGAAGATGTAGGTGTTTGGTTTTCTTTTTTTCTTTTTTTCCTTGAATGACGAATGTATTACAATTATCGAAGCAATTGACTGTTGTTAACAATAGGGTCTATGATGTATTTGTAAGAGATTGGATTGATATACCAGTATCAACAGAAATTATGTAAGGAAGTGAGTACATGCCGGGTGACATAAACATTTGGAATGTGTACTATGTGATAATGTGTAACAAAACAATGTGTTATCGTTACTATTGCAAGTATAATTCCAGGTATAAAACATCATTTTCTTTGCTGGTGTTGTTATTACTAATTATTGTTGTTACTACTTTATTATTACAGGTTTAGTTATTACAAGTAAGTTACCTTATTGTAAAAGTTTTAATGTTTTATTGTAAGTCTAACATTTCAGTATTTTATTATAGGTAAAACGTTTCAGTGTGTTATTATATGTAAAAGATTTTAAAGTATTTGTGTTATTATAAGTAAAACATTTTAAAGTTATTGCGTTATGATGAATAAAATATTTGTTAGTGTGTTATTATAAGTAAAACATTTGTTAGTGTGTTATTGTAAGTAAAGCACATATTATTATGTTATTATTAGTCAAATATTTTAGCGTGTTATTGTAAGTAAAACGTTTTAAATGTTACTGTATTATTATAACTAAAACATTGTAGCATGTTATTATAAGTAGCGTGTTATTTTAAAGTTAGAAAGGTTTGAGTTTTGTCATTCAACAGCTGTTGAATTACTGTTTGATGCGAAAGAAAGAGAGAAATTATGTAAAGTATCGTGTTCGAATCAACGCTCTTCATTCACTGACTTGCGAATTGTAACGCATCGCGTGCATTTTACCACCAATTTATTTTTCCTTTTTTTCGCTTTTGTAAAACGCGAAGAAACTGCACACCGACACGCCATGGTTTGGGAAACATCAAATTCATGAATAACAATCCTCCATGACTTCGCTTTACATTTCTAGCGCATAAGAAAATCATGAAAATAAGAATGAAAATGATGTATGTTAAAAGACTACGTTTCAAATTTACATGATACGCCAACTGTGAATGATCACTTTCATGTACCAGTTCCCACTTAATATTTCATTGTACATCTACCTAATTAATCTTGAATAACAGAACGATTAATTATCCTCTTTTTAATTACACTAAATTATTCATATATTTATAATTGATTCCTGCTTTCCTTCTTTCCGATCGATTGGAAAAAAAAAATTCAACGATCGAAAAATACTTCATTATTAAACTTTTACGTACAACGCTCTCGAAAATGACTGACCATGCATTCAATATGCATTGTTAGCAAATTGTATATTTTATAGAGATAATTAATTTCTGTGTATAATTATTAGACTGCACATTTTTATGCATATATAGAAATTTTTATAGAAAATTTAAAGATGTAAAATTGCACGCAATGCACGTAATATAAAAAATTATATAAATATCCAAATTATAGTGTTCTTTTTAATACCTCTCTCAAAAATATGAATTTGCATAGAAATTCACAGTCTAATAATTACCCATTTCTGAATTACCACATTTAGTGATATTTACACCGATGTTTATGTCAGTTAAATAAGAAAAAGTCTGACATATTGATCCAAATTTATCGAGTATGTACATACTCTTACTAAATACACATTACAAAACCATTTTTTCAGACTGTATATACGTGCACGTCTCTTCGAATGAAAGAGTTAAAGGAAAGAAGAAAAACTGGCTACGAAGTGATTTTTTACACGGTGAACGTGGCACAATGAATGAGAGTACATCGTTAGAAGGCAACGTTGTATACGTATATGTACAGGAAGTGACCAGCAAGAAGATCTGAGGAAGTTCATATTACAGTGTTCGTTAACGATAGAAGTGAATGTGTGCGTGACAGTGAACAGAGAGGATGGCAATCAGGAGAAATGATAGAAGGAAGCGTTAAAAGGCTTTTGTTTATCGACATCCATTTAATACAGGCAGCAACTGGTGCTTTCGAAATTTCACTTCGTCAATTCCTTTTGCAATTTACCCGGCTTCGATTCTTCGCTGATCTCGTTAAAGGGGGTGATTAGGCAGGTGAAATGAAGAAAAAAATGTAGTGTCAGAAATTGACACTTAATGAGATATATAGGGTCACCCAAATGAGACGCCTAAATGTTGTCACTGTATAATATTTACACATTGTGTCTTTTCAAATTACATAAAGCGTTTTATTTTAGTAAGAGGGAGTACAATTTTAACCACGAATACAACGTATTTATATTATTTGAACTTATTATAAAAATAGGCTCTTGTTTTCAAGAAAAATTTTGTTTAATGGTGAAGCTCATTTCGCAATGGATTCATCAATAAGCAAACTTGTATCAGGAGTAAATCCTCGTGTTATTCATGAAAAATCTCTACATGTTTGATACGTATTTTGGGCAAATGGAATTATTAGACCATTTTGCTTCGAACGTGATGCTGAAAATGCAATTATTGTGAATGCTGAGCGATGCCAATCAATGTTGAGTAACTTTTTATGATCGGAATTGAATCATATCGATGTGTCTGATGCCTATTTCCAGCAGAAGGATGCGAAGTGTGACACAACTCGAGAAAACATTCAGTTGTTGCGATCGATATTTAGTCAACGTATTCACGAAATGCAGATTTCTATTGGTCTTCAAGATCGTGCAATTTAACATCATTAAATATTTTTTTGTGAGGTTGTTTGAAAAATCGAGTCTATTGTTAGATTCCGATGCTTAGTATTTAAAAATAATAATTTTATTACACTAAACTTTTGTACACGAAAGTCTTACAAGTTTTAAGACACTTAGACCATAGTTTCTAGATTTGAGTTGTAGCGATTCTTCTGTGTTTGGCTCAAGATTTTAGACGTTCATGTTTTCTAATTTTTAGCGTGTCCTTAAAGAAAAGTCGGAGGTCTAATTTTAGAGGTAGTAGGAGTAGAGAAAGGTCGAATAGGCATTCCTGAATATTGCTAGGAGTCGATGAATAAGAGGTTCCAAGCGTAGGAGTCAGAGTAAATAAGTAACGATTTCAAGGGTCGTATGCGTAATTGTGTATAGAAGATAATAGGAAATTTTTGGGATTACTTATCTTAAACTAAATGGTAAATACGTTTTCTATATTAAAGCGGTATTCAATAGTATGCTAACAAACCAGAAACGGTTAACGACTTAAAGAACAACATTTGAATTGCAATTCGTGAAATAATTCTAGCAACGTTTCGAAAAGTCATTGAAAATTTTGATAATCGAATTGATATTTGTAAACACAATCATGGTAGACATTTTAATAATATTATGTTCCACATATAATTGTAATGGATATTACAATTATAATTATAACATATACTTTCAATAAAAACAGATAACTTGAAAAAATTTTAAATAGTTTATGATTTATTAAAAAGAAACATGTAAGTTGAATGACCCTATAAATTTACAAAGCTGTAATCAGAGATGCTAAAGAGTAGCGTAATCTGAACTGATACGCGTATGTATGTGTCATAAACGTAGATAGTGTTCTTAGTGGCTGCGTTTAGATTAGAAAACTTTCTCTGGAGAGCATGCAGAAATTAAAACTTTAGTTTTTGCTTGTACTCGGAATGGAATGTTACAATGACATCTAGTGAATACGTGCATACATATTTAATTTTTGGTGAGTGTTTAAGAAATAGTAAAATAGCACGTAATACGCAGAAAACTATCTTGGTATTGCGATACCAAATATTTTCGTTTTCCTTTTTTTTATAATCTGCGAAAGTGCAATATATCGTACAATGGGATATTCAACAGAGACTATGAGGACTTAAGTTGGCATAAATGTGAGTGTACTCAGTGGTGTATCACTATGATGTTATTTAGTTTATGATGCTAAATCTATATAGTGATGTAGAAGATTGTCTGTAGTCTTTTGACAATCTTCTGTCATTTTCAGCAATTTCGTAGTCAAATTGTTGGGGTGATTATTCAGTCGTTGTTGATATAACCTGCTGTGTCTGGCGATTTCTCCTTTTATAGTGGATACACTAGTTTCTTTATTTATTTACTTCTTCGGAATATACCATTTTACATTCAAAATGTTTCTCAGTTTTTTTGTTTTGTCATCTCTCTATTAATTGTATATTTGTGTTCGAAGCTGTGTCCCATAAAGTCGATAGGCATACGTCTACATGGGTTTGAAAATAGTTTTATATATCAACAGTTTCTTGTAGGTTGCTAGTTATGGTTTTTTGCCAATCAGTCACAAAAGTTTTCTATTCCTCGTTTAATTAAAAGAAAAAGAATTTTTTGTTTAACGATATCAAATTATATACAAAACTTCTGCACAGAAGATAATTGTGATCATTTTGAACATTTATTATAACTTTGCGAAGTAAGTAGTACTAACTTTTGAAGACGTTATATCTTATTAAGTATTCATTTTTGACACCACATTTAAAGAACGTTTATTTCTACATTTTATTTCTCTAATCACCTCCAAAAAAAAAAACAGCGAATAAACAGACACACTATATAAGGAAGGGAAAGAATATTTTACGACTTCAATATTTTTAATATCTTCAATCGAATGTTAAGCTAATTTCTGAGGACTCTTTATGTTTACCATATTTGATTTATGAAACATGTATGTTGCATAAAACTTTTATGAATTACATTTCATAAAACTTTTGCATAATTCATCTTGTTCTGTTGTATTTGATATTTACCACGTCGTATATACAAATAATTTTCAACACTTCGCAAATACCATCTAAAAATATTATTTACTCCAAAAGTCACAGAAGTATTTTACATTACTTCAATACACATATTATTGTCTACACCGAAATTCAATATTTTTTTTTTGCTGACGAAATATATTTTTATTTGTTTATCAATTTTTGGTATTGATTTGTGTAACGCCAGGTGATAAATAATTTGCTGGAATATTTTGACGTTACTTTAATTTATAATAATGTCTAAATTTTTGTTTATCATTGGCCTTTTAATACGCGCAGAATTTCCGCGTCACTGTATACATAGGCTAGAAACCGTACCTGCGTAACATGAATTTAAAAGGCAAACCTGGTGACACCTATTAACATGACTATTTCGCTACAGGCCGCGTGTCGAGTTAGAGATAAAACGCCAGCCATATGCAATATTAAATTGAATTATCGTTCAACTTCAAAATTATGTGCATACGTCTAAACCGACGCACACACAGGAAAATAAACGTCACCCATATAAATAATACAATAAATTACGTCTTTTCTACAGTGCTCCTTGAAAAATATTCCAGTACCTAAAAACTTTGTTTGCACGAATCTATAATATGGTAAAACATTATGATCTAAATCTCTATAATAATTGTAAGCCCTTCTTTAACACTAGATTTACAGATTCTTTTCTTATATATATATTTGTAACGGAAAAAACTCGAATTTTTCTTCAATAAATCAATATATTTAATTTAGAAACAATTTAATTATATATCATACTATTAACTTACTTATAAATTTCGAATATATTTACATATCATTTCATTGGAAATAAAAGTCAGCAAAAGATGCTGGAAAAGAATAACAATAGTTTCTATAATTTTGCTCATGATATCTCGAATCCGTCAAATTAATGGGTCTCATAAATCTAGTATTAACCAAGTTTTAATTGAATACCTCAAACAATATACATACAGCAAATCTCATTAATATTCAAACACTCTTTGAAACAAAATAACTTTTTTAAAATTGAGAATGAAACTAAAGGATTTCAATTTCTATGAGAAGTTAGAAAGATTACTCTACCAGACGACCTATAAAAAATATTTTGAGAAAATTGCAATTGGTCGGAATTACGAAGAAAATAATAAAGGATGCTTTTTACAACTGTTTCTTCATCTGAATCTGTATTGAAAATTTAGAAGATACATTTTGTAGATCTATACTAATTCTATACATATTGAAAATTTCATTGAAATTGGTTAACACTGCTATGAGCTACAAACGGTTAAAGATGGCGAAAATCGAAGTCTTTCACGACTTTCGATCTACAACTGCGATAAAACTCGCAATCAAGTAATGATTGCTATTCTTTTTATTATACGATTTTCTATATATTCCACATAATTATTTATTGCTATTTTCACTAGGAATGGAACCAGGCACAATTATCATAATCACGTTTTCTAAGAATTTATTACAATTTTGTTAATTTTAATTAAATCGTTAATTATTTCATTTGTTTGTGAAATCGAAAGAAAGAAATTATTGACAATCCTAATTTCAACTCTAACGATTATTTTGTACTACGTTTTATTTATTCTGTATCGTAGATACTCTGTAGAACTTTTAAATAAACGATTATCGATAGACTATCGATTTTTATTTTTGATATTTCCGTTTTTGTTTTTTTGAAGTTAAAAGAATTAGTTTACTAGATAATCTGTAAACAAATTTTTGATAAAATTCCAATTGATGGCAAATAAAATAGTAAAAATCGCTTTCTACAATTTTTTTTTTATCGAAACCAAGTAACAAAATTTTTAAAAGTATCTTTTACAAATTTATGTCGTTTATACTCCTGTCCATAAGTCACTGGACATTCGCCACTTTTGAATATGATCTTTTATGCGATTGCTTTTCTATATGATCTTGTAAAGACACAATAAATAACCTTCTTTTGTAATATAATTAAAAAGTGTTAGTTCCGTTTGGTAGGCGCTTTACATGTGCAAAGTTTTCAGAAAGTTGTGTGTATACATGCTAAAAATTTCATCGAAGTCGGTCAATGCAGATTCACCATTTTTAACCATTTATAAACCTTAAAACGTATTTTTTAAATTTTCATTACAGACTCGAATAAAAGAAAAACTGTAAAAAGCAACTGCTACTATTTTCTTTGCAATTCCGATCCACTGTAATTTTCTCAAAATTTTTTTACAAATTATCTATTAAACTAATTCTTCTAACTCTAAAAAAAAAACTACACGCCGTTTGGTCCAATTTTGAAAAAGTTATTCTATTTTAAAGAGTGTCCAAATATTAATGAGATTCACTGTACATGTAAATTTCAGGTTTATGCGATTTCGTTTTTAAGATACCGCACTGTTTTTTACCGAGCCGTGTATTTTGTAACCTAATAATAGTCTCTTGAATATTTCTATATGATTTCGTCCAATTAACATTGCATCGTGTAACGACATTGCTAATATTCTTTTTTCACAAATTTCTGAACTGCAAATCTCAAGAATCTGTTTAAAAATCTCCATGTACATTCGAGTATATACGCATTACACATTTCAGACAACAACCATGGTCATATTTATTGTGCAATTGCATACGAAGTCCAGAACAAAGAGTAAATTTTTGTGTCGCTCATTCTTGACTTTGGAGGTTGTTAATCATCCAACACACGAAAAATCTACGTGCTCCTCGTTAGCATCTTTTCCACGTAAATGGTACTTATGCAGATCATCCGCAGCTCTGCGGACGATAAATGAAATTCATTGTCCTGTAGATGTTTTTTTTTTCCTTTCTTTTCTTAAAGACACGTTTACCTTGTTTCGTAAAGAGAAAACATTAAAGAGCAGATACCACGGTGACAGCAGAATATAAAAGCTATCTTCAGAGATTTATTTTTAGCGAAATTAGTGCTTCCTTTTAATAATCTTTAATACCTACAAAAAAGTGCATTTCCTTAAACGCTTTCCCTAAAAATTTGATATACAAATATTAATTATCGTAGACATAGTAGTAATCAGCGTGAGACCTTCACGCATTTATAGAAAAAAAGCGGTTGTGTAATTTTCCTCTGCAAATTCCGAAATGAAAAATTATGCGATTTTCTTAAACTATGAGAAAGTAGCGGTGAAAAAGCATCCTTTTTTAACATTTTGTGGAAACCAATTATCCAATCGAAAATGCCGTACGTGCAACGGAAGAGGATATTATTAGGAACTATCACCCTAAATTTCAAGCAAATCAGATGATAATTCACTGAATTGCTGATGCACCCAGATTAAAAAATTTGGTTTCGAGAAAAACGTGTTTAAAGCTTTGCAACAAATTATGTATGATATAACGTTAAAATTTCTTAACTTTCCTTTTAACTGGAAACCCACTTAAACAGCTCAATAATTCTTTCATGTTCAGATCCTCATAGAGGCGTGTGATGACAATTACACTTTCTGGTAATGCATTTGTGTGACTATAATTATTTAAATTACGGGTTAGTTTTAACCACTATACGCTATATCATTAAAATTTCGGTAATTTCTTCATTTTTGCGAATTTTACTTTAATACTATAAGGGCTCATTCTAGAAATCGCAAACATTAAGTCCTTGCTCTATAACAAGTTAGACTTGTGACAAATTTTAGCTGAGATTCAAGAAAAACATTAACATTTGTAACAAACATTAACTTTAATTCTAACTTTCCTTTTAATTTATAAGACCGAAGATTGTCAATCGTAATTAATCTATCAAATGGTTTAAATACTAAAATATAAAATGATACTAAAAGAATAAGTAGCCGATACTTAGATGTATAGTCAGGAAAATAAATGATAAGTTTAGATTAAAAAACGATAAAAAAAATTTCGATCTTTGCAAGCCGTCACAGTGATTTCCCCTCTTTATCTGTTAACTACGTATGACGAGTTAACTTGTCATTGGTTCAATAATACTTCGAACGCCAATAGCTTATTTATTAATAAATTATTCATTTTTTAATTCCACTGTTATGCTTGTATTAAATATAAAATGCACCATATTTACATTTGCAAAAACTAAACCAACGTAATTATTTATCATTTTTGCTCATTTTTAATTTTGAATTGCAGAGGTTCAATTTTTCTTTGAGAGACGAACGCAGTTAAAATGTTAAGAGACACTTTGCAGAAGCATACAATCATTAACAATCCTCTTACGTATATATAATCGTTTGTCAATTATTCTTTGGTTATTTGTAAATGCAACGAAATAAGAAAAAAAAAAGAAACAGTATTTTCTTACTTACTCTTGTTACATCAACAGGAGAAATTGTTTAAGTATAAAAATGGAAGTTCCACTTGTCACTTTAGTTCCGATTACGAAATTGTTAATAAAACAAAAAAAAGAGAAGATTACCTGTACTTTCTATTTCTCATTAGCAATAACCGCAGATTTCATGGTATATTTTTTGTTCCTGTTTTTTTTTCCTCCTCTTTCGATGCACGTCCAACCAATATAAATTTGATCTGTGATTAATAATAGAATTCTTAACGAATTTAAGCATTAAAATTTTTAAGAAAGTTCTTTTAACGCAAATATAGAAAGTGAAATAGATAATTACTTGTTATGTGCACATGAATACGTTTCTTTGCTAACAAAAACGCAGGATAAGAAGTTCAATAAATTCATGCTGAATGAACTCTTCAATCAATATTTCTTTTACATACAATGTCAAAAAAGAAAAAGAAAAGTAAGAAAAACACAATATTGAAATAATTCAGCAAACTGAATTTCCTCTATACTTCAATCATCAGAATACAAAAATCAATCACTCGTAGAATAAATAATCAGTCTAATCACGTTGCTTCTTTTTTTATTCCTGTTAACAATAAGCGTCTACACACCACATTAAATAAAAAAAAGCTAAGTAAATAAAAAAAATTCCGTGTGTAACATAATTCATAATTGTTCGTCATTTCCGAGAAGAAAAAAAAACAGCATGAAAATACTGATCATGCCAGTTATCATGAGGAAAATAGGAAACAACGAGGAAGAAGGAAAACACAGAACACTTAGTTAACTAATACGATGCAACCGTTTGAGAATGATCATTAAATTACGATCATTTGCTTCCATAACTATCCACGGAAACGCGATTGCACGTACAACCAGTTGATTGTTTGAATTCGCCGAACTTTAACGAACGATCTCGATGGAAAAGTGATCTAATTGAATGGTGGAACAGTTTCACGTAGAAAAAATGCATCAAGTTCTTTACGTTCTACGTCTTCGAAGGGATTAATGACATTATATAATCAAAATTTACGATCAAGTGTGTCTTTCACTGTAGTGTACAATGTTATACGCTTTTCTATACTGATCGTTATCGAACCTATCAATGTCGAAGATAGACAGGAAATTATATATTATATATAATCACTCGAAAACACCGAAACCCATCGAACCACAACAATCTTTGCACTTTCTTCTTTCTTTCACTTGAGACGATTAACCAGCTTAAGATGATTAACAAGCTAATTGTTCGTGTTTTGTGAAAAACGTTGCAGATGTTAATCAAATTGTTATATGCTATTCTCTCAACAAGATTTATCGAATTGATATTAGCGATGAATCTAGATTTAGTTACCTAGTCATTATGACGAATTAAAATTCTGCGTCTAATTTCGAATATAGCTGGTACTTAAATGCTTCAACTGAAATATCGGATAGTTAAATCGAGCAGGTTTAATTACTTCCACGTACACTACCGCTCATAAGTATCCGAACGCTTCTACAATTTCAAAGAATAAGATGTTTAGAGAGGTAAATAAAGTATTTATTGAATCGGATTGCTTTGAATAATGTTTTTATAATCTAATCCCTACGGACTGACGCTAGACTTTTCGTTTAAGCGGGGTTAATTCTCGAAAAATGAATAGCTTCAAATTTAGAAAATAATTCCTTATCATCCATTCTAATGGGTGTGGTTAAAACAGTTTAAACAAAGATACGGCTTTCTTCTGCAGGCATTATAAAGTTACCCGTTTTTCCGTTAAATTTATTGTAATACTTTTTGCAAAATTTTCGAAACTGAACCATTGAACGGGGTGTCGAACGAAAGCGGCATGGTATTTTACGTGTTAATCGCTACTTGTCATATTCGTAGCATTCATCTAATTTTATAAGCGTTTATAGTGATTCTAAAAATAGGAGTAAAGTATCAAATTTGCATCGTTCGAATAATTATGAGTGGTACTGTATAGGGTCATCCAACTTATACGCTAGCATGTTTCTTTTTAATAAAACACAAATTATTGGAAATCTTTTCAAGTTTTTTTTTTTGTTTATTAAAAGTATGATCCATTACAATTATACGTGGAATAGAATATCATTAAAATATATACCACGACTGCGTCTACAGACATTAATTCTATTATCGAAACTTTCGATGATCTTTCGACATGTTACTGGAATTATTTTCACGAATTGCAACTCAAATGTTGTTTTTTAGGTCATTCATTATTTCTGATTTGTTGGCATAGACTCGACTGTTCAAAAATCATCCCAAAGAATTCTAATGGTCTTAAATCACATGATCTGGGAGACCAATTGAAATCTGCATTTCGTGAAATTATTTCAATCGCAAAAACTAAACGTTTTCTCGAGTTGTGTGACACGTAACATCGTCTTACTGGAAATAGACATCAGACATATCGATATGATTCAATGCTGATCGTAAAATAGTCACTCAACATTGATTGGTATCGCGCAGCTTTCACAGTAACAATGTTTCCAGTATCATCTTCGAAGAGAAATTGTACAATGATTCCGTTTGCCCAAAGTGCACAACGAATAGTGACTTTTTGTAGATGTGGAGATATTTCATGAATAATACGAGAATTTTAATCACCTCAGATACGATAATTTGGCTTATTAACGAATCCATCCATTGTAAAATGAGTTTCATCATTAAACAAAATTTTGCTTGAAAACAATGGATCTGTTATTTCTTGTTTAATAATTCAACTAGGGAAATTACCAAGTAGTAAATAGTCTTTTCCTTCCAATTCCTAGGTTAATTGATTTTTGAACGTGTGTAAATACAAATGTTTATGCAAAATTCTCTATGCAGAGTCATAAGATATACCCAATTCTTATAAACGGTGTGAAATGGATATTGTCGGATTATCTTCAACACTTTCACTTATAACAGCAGTTTTCACTTGTACATACACTTTTTGATTTATCAATAACAGAACCAGTTTCTTCGAATTGTTCCCCAAATTTTGAATTGAAAACTAATTTGTCTATTTACTTACACTAAAAAAATTTCGAATTTTAGGATGGGTAGTATTCAAAAAATGCCCATTTTCATAAATTTGAATAATGTAAACGCGTTGTTGCAATAAATATCTATCCACGATTAAAATTGTACTACCTTTTGCTAAAATAAAACGCCTTATGTTATTCGAAAGAACATAAAGTGTAAACATTATATAATGCTCACATCTAGGTGTCATATTTAGATAACCCTATCTAACACAGGATTAGGTTAAGTTAGGTGACTTAAAACACTGCTTGAGATTCGAAGAATTATTCGAAAGGAATAATTAAACACGTTGAATTATTATGGATTCTAAACAGAGCTGCAGACTTTTATTATACAGGGTTAAGTTAGGTTAGATGTAAGCTAATCAAGGTGAACCATAGAAAACACATCTAATCAAGGTGAAGCACAGAAAATTGACGATTCTTTTTTATTATCGGATAACGTCAATTGTTTCTATTAACGCTACAGAGTTTAAAAGAGGGATTAGCGTATTTGACGTCATTTTAATAATCATGGAACAATAATCTAAACAACACTATACCTTTGTAATACAAATTTTTTTTTTTTAAATAGTACATCAGTTACTAGAATTATACATTTGCAAAATCCGATTTAGCTTAGTGTGCTTACTGGTTATCCTCAAAACTAAAGTGTACATTGTTCGACTCGCTAATATACACAAATAAAAGCATCGATTAAAATATGATCAAAGCAGTGATTCCTATCGAAATGATCGAGAATGTAATAAGAAATCTTCAAAATAGCCCAGAACAATATCCGAGGTATAGCGAGACACACCCTTTCTTTTTTTTTAAGTTCTTTTTTGAAAAAAAAATCTTTTTATTGACATAAAGAACTGATAAAAAATTAAAAAGTTAAAACTCCATTTAATCTGAAATATCAACACGTTCTTATGCCTCACCCTGTACTAAGAGCTGTTCCATTAGTACCTACATACATGTGTATATCAATGAAAGCACGGTGAAATTGATGGATTATATTCTGCTAATGTAAGATTCTTTAAAAAATATTCATAATCGATCAAATATCGAATTCATAGTTCGAATGTAAAACGTGAACGAAGACTGCACGTGTGTGTGCCTGTGTTTTCATCGTAATAGAGCTTTTCCTTCGTGTATTATATATATAGAATAAAATGCTCGCCTGATTTCCATAAATTTTCACCAGGTAAAAGCTCGTTCGCGGTCCACACGCCACAATTTTAAATAATATCACACGAAACTGGGAAGGAATATTAATTTAAAAATATCGTCGTGCTTTCACTCTATTTTCCAGCATGTTATCTGCGCTCGTCCAATCAGAACCCGTTAAACTATTTAGGAACGAGAAGACGAGCAAGAGAGTCGTAAGTACATCGTACATATAAACTGCCTCGACCGATTCGTGGAGAAAGTGGGAAACGTACACCCGCGGGTATAATTGCACGATCATCGTAAATCCTTACAGCCGTCGTCTCGTACAATTCCTGGTAATTGTTAAGGAAGAACACGTTGACGAAATATCGATGCAACTCGTGTGCTCTTCGAAAATGGTGAAAAGCATCGGCTAAATTCCTGGCAATAATCGAAAATAAAACGTAAACACTATGTATGTATTCCATCTGTTTGACCCGGTTCGAATTGACTTGTACACATGAATGAGACTTTCACCAGTTGAACTGCCGCGTGAAAATATAAGTAAGGAATAAAGATGTTACATAGAAATCGTCCTTCCTTTTTCAGCACCAGTTCGTTTTTCGAAACACAGCATATTATGTAGCACAAATAAAGAACATATTGTTAGAGAAAAAAAGTAATCGAGTAATCGTTTTAGTATTTATTTTTTAAATGATAATTATGTCATAGAAGTGATTATTATTATCTACAAATTTATCGCTAGTAAAATGTGTGACGTTTATAGTCAACAATTTCTTTCTAGATTACTATGATGTGACATAAATGAACATATAGTATTAAAATATTATTGAAACGATTTTAAAGATAGATTTTATATTAAAATATTTAAAAAAGAAAAAAGATCATAACTTTGCTCTTGGTTTCGTTCGAAAAATTCCCAAGAAGTTCTTTCACTATTCTTCAAGAAATATCAGAAAATAAAAAATTTCTAAATATATTTAAAATCAGATATATGATTTTATAAAACAGAAAACTAAAACCTTCAGCTAATTAACTTCTTTAAATGACTACACGATAACTAATACAATTGGATAAAATATATTTTAGGAACCGATCTTACGATTGTTCGTCGATTAATTGATAACATGTGTATTACATATGCATTTTGTACAGAAATTCACCTACATATTCATCTTTTTTAATCCTACTAATTTTTCTTTCTTTTTTTTTTAACTATCGCGCAGCAGCATCAGTTATAGAAAATAGCTGTTGAGAAATTTACATTAACCTATAATCGACACTAATATTTTAAAGCAATATGTTAAATGCATGTGTATATTATTATTTGTATTTGGTATTTCAAATCGAATTCGTCGAAATAGCTTCATAGAAGTCAACATGAAAAAATACTTCACACTCGATTCCTACACTGATGCTAATTACTTTATAATGGGAACGATAGTGCAATTGAGTACATGGAAAACTGGTAGTTTTAATCACAAACTAGTTACTTTTGCAATTACAATGCCGTATAACGGTTGCCATCGATAATACGTATACGTACATAAAGTTTTCTTTAAGAATCGATTAACTTTATCCGTATTATTTTTCCCTCTTAATCTCTATCTTGAAATAAAATCTTGATTCTTTCATTTTTTTCTGATGAAAAAATTGAATGCAGCTTCTACCATAATGTTAACAATAATACGCGCACTATTGCATTAATACCACACCGGACACTCTTTTTAATTGTAACAAATATGATTGCACCTTTATTCAATATTTCTTTATTTGATATCATGGTTAACTATTTCTTAAAAATTTGTGTATATTTATTGATTCTTAGATATCACTGTTTAATAAACCGATTGCAAGCATGCTATTGTTGTAAATTGATTGAACTAGAAACAACATGTGCAACATATATTTAAAAGCTTAAACTGCTGAATTTCGATAATTGTAAGATACATCGATATGTCAATTGTATTTGCATTAGAAATTCAGCTGTACTTCGATTTATATATCTAACTAGATGAACATTCGATGCTTTTAGTAACACATTTAATTATCAATTGTTCGATTTACATAACCTGTACAGTGTACATTTCCAAATAAAAGCACAATAATAAACTTCAATTTTTTTTTAAATTGCACATTTTATTATGCTGTATACATAATTGAACTACTTAAAAACATTCGGATGAAACCTAGTGATAAATCGCTGTTATATCGTCGAAGAAATATTTGACATCCGGTATAGAAAACCATTTTACATTAATGCACTGCGAGTTAGTTCACGAACAAAGAAGCAGATTGAAAAGAAAAATGTGTTTTCACCGCGCGGGTAGGAAATGTATACCGATGCATAAAGCGCATAATCGCTTAGAATGTCTGATCATCTCTGTATACGTATATGTATAATGTATCGTAAGTAGATACTTGTGTCACTGTCGAGAATACCCGCTTTCTCTGACAGTAACGTGCACATCATCTTTTCCGATAGTGTTCCAATTGCAACAGTACTTTAATGTATATATACTAGTTTGAAAGTTAATATATAATAAATGACAAACAGTATTTATCGTGAAAGTATATTTCATTGCATTATTTGATATTGTTCAATAATGATACGTACGAAAATTGCAGTGATAAATTAATTGTTCCTTAACATTCAGCTTTTACAACTTTGGTAATTTTATAATTTTATAATTTTATGTTTTAATTTAACCCCTTTTTATTAACTTTCTTTACTTAATATTCGTTTTTAGTGTATTTTTGTAATTTCTTTGTGAATATTTTGAATATTACTATACCTATTGAAAGATTTTGTCAATTCTACAATCACTCCAGGTGAAAAGTAATTTACAAGTTTGTAAATTGAAGTATGTCAAGGTTACAAGGAAAATACAATATTAGCTATCATCAAACTTATATCTTACACCTGTTAGTACGCACCTGACTGGGGAAAGGAACACCATCTATTTCTCACTCGCAATTCGAAGCATGTAATTTGGAACGTCAATAAAACACATTTCTTTACAGCAAAAAGCAACATCTGCAATTTTTCAACATCATTTGTCAAAAGAAGAAAAAAACTGCTACCTATTCGAACTATTTTGAAACTTTTTAACTTTTTGCTCATCATTTATTAATCTAATATTAAAATTCCTGCATTAATTTTTAATAATTGCTTGAATATTTTGTGCATATCCGTCGTAATTCCCACGAGTTTAAATACAAACACGATTTGAAAAACAACACTTACAAATCCCACCAAATTCCGTCGCTATAAATAGAATACAATGACATCTAGTGGTGAAAAGTGGTACCAAACCAGAATGTAAAATCCGATGTAGCGTTTCAGCTACTAGGCCGCGTTCTGTTTTACCGGCCTACTCGAAAGGAGAATAGAAGAAGCTTCGTCGGTATATAAACTACGTTTTCTTTGGTACCGCTTTTAGCTTTTATATACTTTATATTTTAACAAATTTGAGAAAAAAATATATATATATACGACAATAATACACGAAATTTGGAACTTCTTCTAAATCACTACTTGACCCTTTGAAGGACGCCAATCGATTGAATTTTTCTGCTACTCTACCTGAAACAAAAACTTCGCAAAAAGGGGGTGCTGCAGTTTTCTCCCGCGCAAATCTAACATTTCCTTGTTTTCCGGAAACGGACTCGTTTTTCCAGTTGGGGGGCGGATGTAGGTGTTACCAAACCAAGGATATACTAAGCGTAAAGGGTAAATTAGGAACTGTTTTGATACCATAATTCACCGCTAGATGATACAACGATGTCCTTAGAGCAACGGAATTTTGAAAAATTGTTTTTAATTAATGCATATCATTAGAAATTTACTCAATAATTATTGCAAATTACTATAGACGCTCTATACTGTCATATACACTGCGGAAAATCACGTAATTTGTTTTAAAACCTTGGAATTATTATTTTTACAATTGTATAGCTGCTGAATAATTAATACTCAATTATATAAATGATCTCATGTTCCTATCTTTTGTAAGCAAGAATATTTGGACGTTAATGTCCCATTTGGTATTTGAAAAATAATGAAAAATCATTATTTTAATTTAATTAAAATAAAGTTACAGTGTACAGTGTTTTAATTTAACCGTGGTGTTCTTTTTCATTTTTTTTTAAATATATAAACAAGAATGTGTAATGATATAGTAAATTGTTAGAAGTAGAAATTAATAAGGAAATTACAAAAAATATGAAAATATGAAAATATAGAGCATTTTAAGAAAAACATGAAGTCCTTCAAGTTTGCCTATCCTTGATTATGACTTATAACAGAGGAAATCAAGGGTATATCAAGTGCTCTACGCGCGCTCTAATTGGCCAATGTTTTTCGTTAATAATTCAAAAACAAAGCTTCAACCAACATTTTGTTGTTCAGAGTTACCTCAGCAACTCTCATTTTCGGGAGTCACAGAAGTTATGAGACACCCCGTATCAGGATCACGCAACCTTCGGCGAACTCATTTGTCGTCCCTTCCTCCCCACAAATCAATCTTCCAAAACCCATCCCATCCTCCCACACACCAAACCATTTTTTACTCAAGCCGTCATCTACCCACACTAGATCAAGTTTTCCTACTAGAAATATGTAAACCCAACTCGGAAACTACTCTCTTCCATTTGCAGTATCAGGAGGTTTTTCCAAATATTCCCTCCCACCTCTATTCATTCTGACATCCTAAGTCACTTACAGTCAATCGCTAACCATAATCACCATTCCTTCGACAGGTCAATAGGAACTGCTACACTCAATCTGATATAAAAAAAGAAAAAGAAAAACGACGATCTCATTTGTCTTTTAGACATCCAATTAAATAGATCTCTTAATTTTTATCTGGGAGTTCTTGCTATCACATGCGTTGCTGCTATTGGCAACAGCCAGCGATAAAGAACGACAACGAGCATATCGAGATGAAGTGAAATAGAACGATGACTTTACAGCATTGACATAGCCTCCCAGTTAAACTGTCAACTATTGTTGGTAGGTTTGGTATTAACGGAAGGCTACGCCAGTGCTGTGGAATCTTTTATTTCACTTTGTCTCGATGTGCTCGTCATCGTCTTTTGTCACTGGCTGTAACCAATAATGACAACGCATTTGGTAGCAGAAGAGATGGAATAAAGTGAGCACATCATCCCACTCGCTAACTCGTTGCGGACAAACTATACATAGCTTATGTCCATCCTATACATACTCTACCTTCTTATAAAATATGTAAAAATTATAAATTGTATGATTATAGGTTAAAAAATTTTTTTAATTACAAATTAATAATTATAAATTTCTTCTTATACAATAAAGTAACATTTCCAATTATTATTAACGATTATAAATGTTCTTTCATTTATATACAACAAAGTAATATTAATACATGCATGAAAAATTTTCAGTATTATTTATTTTAATTTCTAGAACTAATAGAGTAGTGATATAATATACTAGTTTCAATTGATATACATATGTAAATGGTAGAAGTGACCTGAAAATAGTATAGTAATAAGAATATGCAACAAGAAAGTACATTGGATGAGTGGTCTAATCTATGTATATCTTGTCTATGGTACAATTCACGATATGTTAAATGATACTTGCATTCAATATAGCTTTAAGAATTGTTTTTTAAATAAAACTTAATCATAAATTATGATCTCTATACAACTATAAAAAGATTATTATTACCAGAATTTATCGTTAAATCGTTAGAATTTCAATGAAATTACTAGTATTTTGCACCTTTGAAGAAGTTTCTAACAGTATTTTATTTTATTAGGAAGGAAAAATATACGTAATTCTTAATTCAAACGTGAAAAATAACATTGTAGAATTAATCTGTTTGAATGAACATTATGCAGCTTTCAAAGTGTTATGTGTTCTTTATAATAACGGTAAATATCGATAATATTATTGTATGTGCACAGTCGATATTGCAAAAAATGTTGATATTAAAATTGAATAATTCATCAATGAATTTGTAAATATTTTGAAATCTAAGCCTTAATTTTTTTGTCAAACTACTTAATACATGTTTCAATATCACTATCAAATGCTGACCTCTAGTGACGATAAGTTACACAATAATAGTGTACCAAGTATTCTTCAATGTTTCGGTGTTTGTTTTTAAAAACTTTTAAACTTTTCAAGTAAAAATATTTATTTGTGTTTTAATTAGAAATATTATTACATGTACATGTGTACCTATTGTACACATTATATTATAAACATTGTCTTTATCGTAAAACCACAGTGAAACTATAACCTTACATGTGCTCAATTATGGTACTAATTTTTTTATGTTTTATAACAAATTTTAAGTAAACGTAAACGGAACATGAATTATTTGTTTGTAATAGATTTTATCACAATTTCTTTTTTTTCCATTAATTAATATACCCCATTTTTTTGTCCTTTTCTTATGTAAAGAATTTCAGGAAACCACATAACACAAATAAGTTCTAAATGCATAAATTTTCAAAATTTGTCTCTCATTAATATCTCACTTGAATAGTATATTTTAATCTAAATGAGAAAAGTAAATTAAGCACTTTTATGTTACTTACTTATGTACATTTTGTACATTTATTTAAAACAAATGTTATTTATCAAGTGACATTTTTAGTATTTAACAATAGCTATTAATTAAATAATAGAGAGGAAGATGATAAAACTTTTTATAGATATATTCTTATAGTAAACATTAAATTGAAAGATTATTTTGAAACTTTTATCAGAAGTTCAAGTTAGAAATTTTTATATATACAAATGTATTTATTTATTAAAGGTTATATTTCACACTAATACCTATTGTTTTATATAGAAATTTATAACATTCCTCTGGCATTGCATATTATATATACATTTATCCATTATCCGTAATCTTCAAGTAATAATGTGTAATAATCTCCATAAGGTATTACAACTAAAGTCTATGAGTAACATTTTACATTTAAGCTATAAGTTTAATATAAAACTGTCATTGAATTCATGTTCTTAATTTTTCTTATCCCAAGCTAGTTGTCTTATACTATTAACACATCTATAAAGTAGAATAAAATAATTAGTTATTAATAATTAGCTAAATGATGAATTATATGTATCCATCATTTTAATTTGTTTATTTATACGTGTTTAATTTCAATTTTTTTCAGATAAAGCAAGAAATGAAAGCATCATGCAAAATTTAACAGCAAAACAATTACAAAGAATTGAAAAGAAGAAAAAGAAGATGGCGGCACTTTTGGAAATTACTAAATTAAATGATAAAGATAGAGAAGCTAAAATACTTGCTCTTAAAAAAGCTGTTAGTATAATTAATGATATCTTAACATTTATTTTAAACATCATGTCATCAATGCTATTTTAGTCTGCAGAAGCTGATCACTCTGATACAGATAGTAGTGAAATTTCCATTGAAGAAAGTTCCAAGCGTAAACATCCTTGTAATGAGGATTTAAAGGAAACATATTCAGAAATTTCTATTAAAACAGAAAATGCAGATGATACATATACAAGTACAGAAGAACCAGATTCAGTTGCTAACAAAAAGCCTAGGTTTGTAGTAAATCTAGATAGTAAGTAATTTACTATCTTTTTCTTAATTTACTACTAATTTACTAATCCATTATGATTTTTAAAAATATATGTATATTTGCTTTGTTTAACATTATAGATTAAGTGGAGATGAATATTTAAAATTAAAACAAGAACTGAGAGAACGTAAAAAAAGACTCAAAACAATACCACGATTTCATTTAAAAGCAGCTGGTAAAAGTGCTAGTTTAAGTATTAATGTTAAAAGTGAAGATAGGATTCCTATTTTCCTGAGTGACGTACAACATTTACTATTGTACTCGTTGCATGGTCATCACTCACCTTATATGCCTACAAGATGGTGTCAACTTGAAAAATATAATAGGGTAATGAAAATATTGATACCTCAGTACGAGTAAATATTTGGAATATCATTAAACAGTGATAAATTTTTTACAAAAGGTCACACACACTGTCGCTCTCGTTGTTGAAGGACTTTCCCTATACCATTTTATAGCTTATGAAAGTATGTTTTCACATATAACGTCCAAGTTGGAACATCGCGTAGAGGTAGTAACACCTACAGCATATGGAGGATCAGTAATAGAAGAACTTGCAGCTGTTCCTATAACTGGGATACAAAGTGATAAATTGATTAAACGTATGTATGTTTTAAAGTAGTAGAATTTGTAGTATCGTATTATAATATTAAAAAGAATGCCGTGCAAATTGCTTTTTTTCTAGAATATGGATCATTAGAGACAGCATTACAAAATGCAGGAGATGTGATAAAAATATTACGAGCTGTTTTTCCAATACATCCGAGTGCATTAACAAATACTGAAAATTTCTCAAATAAATCGGAACTACCTTACACGGACAGATTTTCCCGAACACATTTACTCTTATCTTTATGTCAAATGGTAGAAGAAAATTATCCTGTTCCCCTAAAGGGCGAACTAGCAAAAAGGTCGGGGTTAATGAGAAACATATTTTTAATTATATTACAATTGAATGAATAAATTTTGTATTTTTACAGATATGAAAATTATATAATGACAAAAGATGTTTATATAGAAGCTACTGCAAAATCTCCAATGCTTGGTTTAGACTGTGAAATGTGTAGAACAACTACTGGAGAATTGGAACTAACAAGAATATCTCTCGTTGATGAAAGTATGAATGTAAGTCTGGTATAAATATCATTTCAATAACAGAAGTGTAAAAATTTTCTGAAGAGTTTTTATTATAGGTTATATATGATAGTTTGGTAAAACCAGATAATCCTATCACGGATTATCTCACTCGATTCAGTGGTATAACAAAAGAAATGTTAGAAGGCGTTACCACTTCGTTATCTGATGTTCAACAAACATTACGAAAATTAATTCCTGCAGATGCAATTCTTATAGGTCAAAGCTTAAATTCTGACCTTCACACATTGAAAATGATGCATCCATACATTATTGATACATCTGTAATTTTTAATATTACTGGTGATAGGTAAATATACCACTGTCGTTTTATTAAAATTATATTATAAATTTTTTGAACAGATTATATTAAAGATGATAATATTTAATTGTAGATATAGGAAAACAAAATTACAAACTTTAGTGAGAGAATTTCTCGGAGAAAAAATACAAGAAAGCAAATCTGGTCATTGTTCAACAGAAGATTCAATGGCTTCCATGAAATTAGTGCAATTAAAATTAGCAAATAGTGTCGATTACGGAGATGCTGTGTTACTTGGTCGATGTGATATGGAAATCTTAAAGATGGCAGTAGAAAAGCGTAAAACGGATTATCGGTCATTGAAAAGTGAATTACGAAAATATGCTACTTCAATATTTAAACATGTAACAAAAGATCAGAAAACTGCTGCTATTGTGGGTAATGAAAAAGTTATGAATGAATATTCTAAATATTTAACTTCTTCTATTAATATCATGGATGATGAAAATTTCGACAAAGACGATCACGTATGTCTTTCAATTCTAAATAATCTAATAATTTAAATTAATAACTGTTGTTATTTATTTTACTACTCTTTTATTTTGATTACAGGTACGGCTTGTAGTAACAGATAATGACAAACAAGCTGTAAATCGAGCTGCTCAAATAGCGATGGAACATGCCTTTACTTTATGCCATGTTAGGATAGAAGAGAATAAATTAGAAAATGAAAAAATAGAAAAGACGTTCCGTACCATAAATAAATGGGTACACAAATTATGGCAACATGTGGCATTAAACGGTTTAGTGTGCGTCATATTTGGGGGAGAAAACAATGCAGCAAACGGTGCCTGTTTCTTGAATTTGAAGAGAGAAATAACTGAAGATTGTGCGATACACATTTAAAAGAAAAATCTGCGATTTGTATAGTAATTTAAAAGCAAATTATCGAATAAATATAATTCTAGTAATATGAATTGTAAAGAAAAATATAAGAAACTGAAAAACAGTCACATAACAGCTGACTCCCATCTTGATAATTATTTACTAGAAATGTACAAATATTGTATTATTAATGAATTTTTCTATTCCTTGTAACATAAATTTAATAGGAATTTTTTCAATATGTGTAAACTCTGTCATACAGAGTGCATACATTCATAATGTGAAAATTAAATTAAAGAGAATCATGCATTTAATTAAATAAATTTTAATTATTTTCCTACTAAGAAATAAAAATCACGTTATTAATTACTTTTACTTAAATACTACGTTTGATTATGCTATAAAATACATGTTATTTACAAAGATAATAGAGTTTGGAATTTTCAAATAAAAACAAATATTCTGTATCGTGTTATTTTTATATTACATTACATCTTAATTTAACACTCTACAAAGTTATTATAATAATAAGAATAAGTATAGTAAAAAATGGACGCATAATATATTTTTACATTTGATCATTTTGCTATTACTCAACAGAGATTTGTTTTCAAATCAAATATTTTTTTCCTGTAGGAACATCTCAAAATTAAAAGCTTACTATTAGTTTTTTTTTCGAAACAAAAGATGCTTTTCCAATTTGCATAAGTGTAGTCACATTCAGCTAAACTCATTAATCATAGTCATTCAATATCGATCGACGCGTTGGTTGCTTTCATCCTTAATACATTTCTTTATGAGATTTAAGTAACATTCATTATTTGAAATGAATAAACTTTAATTATATTAGTAAACAATGAATCAGAATTACTCGTTCCTGTACTCATATCGTTTCCTGACGGTATGTAAACTGATTTTACGAATACTACAATGACAGATAGCTAAGAATTATCTTATTTCAATATCCACGATTTATTGCCTGTTTTTTGTTATACCTATGCAGTTTTGTAAAAGATCATATCATCAGTCTTTAGTTTTCTAAAAGTCGTGTTAGTAGACAAATTTACACTAACTTTCTGCGGAACTAACTATAAGCTCCTAGGATTATAAGAAATATCATTAAATATGCATATTATGTCGTTAATGCAATATGAGCATGGACAACGTTACAATTCTTTTTATTGAAGAAAACATGACTGCCCGAATTAATATCATGATTAGTTTCTGCAGTAGTAATGTCGATAACTTAATTAGAATTCGTTCAGCTTACGTCGAAAAGGATTCTGAATTATTAAACAAAATGCAACATCTGAAACGGTAATAAATGTTAAGTAATAATATTGATGTTCCTGATTTACCTACGATTTCGATTGATCCTGAAGGAGTATAATCATTTAATACAACAGGTTGTGAATGTTGACCTTAGTTACGCAAATTGGAAAAGAGTTTGCATATTAACACTTAACGGACGGGCCCCGTAGATTTACGTATTTCCGTTGTGACTTCCTAGGACGGGCCACGTAGATCTACGTTTTTCCGTTGTGACTTCCTAGGACGGGCCACGTAGATCTACGTTTTTTCAGAAACTCACGCATAAATTACAGTACTTTTCTAAAAGAAGTAGCAAGGATCTTGATTACCGACCAGCAAATAAATGATTATGATTCCGAGGAAACTAGGACTAATATTCAACCAACAAGAACTCCCAGAGTGGATCCAGAAGGTAGATTGTCAGGAAACATGAGGCAGCACACCCTTAGGCAAATTGTTGGAACAGGAAAGAAAAAATATCCCCAAAAACCGTGTAAAGTATGCAGCTCGAAAGGAAAAAGAAGTGAAACTAGATATGTTTATCATTTTTGTCAGGTCCCACTTCATAAAGGTGAATGTTTTACAGCATATCACACGCTTACAAAATACTAAACGTTTTAATAAATACCGTTATAAAATATTATAAGAAATATAATTGATTTAATAAAACTACAACACTTTAAATCCATACATTCATGTTTATTTAATTCTCCTGAAAAATGCCCGGAAACTAGGAAAGACAGAGCAGATTCGACCCGTCCGTTAAGTGTTAAAAAATAATGTTAAAATCTCCGCGATCTCTTTACATTAAAAAAGCAACTTGACAGAAAAGTAAGCCTCCAAAGATATTTCAATTTTAATACTTTTTTCATATTGCCAATACCTTTGAAAATATTCATTTCTTACACCTTACAAGCTTCACCAATCCAATAAGATGTATGTGGAACATTTCTATTTTCTTCTGAATTATCGTAAAGAATTGTTTGCTTAAACACTTCCTTTAAAACGATTATGATATAATGTGTGCCATATGACATCACATAAAAAATAAATTAAGTTTATTATGCATTATTATAAAATTTGTCTTTGCCAGATGCCTTTTGTTTTTTCAAATACATTAAATAAGCAGATACAGGTTGTCGCGAATTCCTAGCAAGCATTTTTTGCCTAAACAAAGATATCTCTGAACCTTTCCTTTTCTTTTTAATTGTTTCCAGACTGACGACACTAAACTCAGTTGTACTTATACAAGAATTTAGTGAAGTAGAATCTTCTTCTACAAATGTATTTTTTATGCCTTTACCTTTCGATTTAATCAGCAAATGAGATTGCTCCTCCATTTCTGAAAATCTCTTTTTTTTCGGTAATTTCGGTACATCAGACAGTTTCTCAAGGTCTTCATCGGAAAGTCGTTTAATGCTGCTTCTCTGCGGTTCTATTTTATTAATTTTTATTGTCTGATTCTTAGATCCTAATTTCTTAGTTTTCATTTCTTTTTGCCTTTGCATTCTTTCCATGTGTTCTCTCTGCTTCTTCTTCTTCATTTCTTGCTTAGCTTTAATGCTATCCGAAGCATTTCTTAACATTTCTAACACTTCGTTTCGAGCTTCAGAAAATCCAACCGTCTGTGGTCCCTCATCTGAATCTGATACCGCATCATTGCACTGCTGTGATGTAATAGACGATGTGGCACACGTTACGTTTGTTAATTTTAGATTATCTTGATTAGTATTTCGTAGTAATAATTTTTGTTTTCTCTTTAATGGATTCCCATCTAAAATATTTTTATTCAGTAAACCGTCTTCATCCTGCGAAGTATGATCTTCTGAGAGTAACTTCTTCTTTTTCTTAGGCAAGTTTTTATTTGGCAAATCATCTGATGAAGTTTCCTTCGTTTTTGTTGTTGTTTTAATTTCTTCATTTTCACTTTGCAAAGCATTTAGAACTTTCTTCTTTTTCTTTAGTATTTTAGTTTCTCCATTATCATTGGATAAAACTTTTTTCTTCTTCTTTACCGATTGAATGACTTTGTCTTCATTTGCTGCAGCATTTAAAAGTTTCTTCTTTTTCTTTAGTATGTTAGTTTCTTTATTTTCACTTAGTAAAGAATTTAAGAGCTTTTTCTTTTTCTTAATTGTTGTAGTCTCTTCATTTTCATTCGGCAAAGTATTTGGAATTTTCTTCTTTTTCTTTGGCACTTCAGTTTCCCTATTTTCATTGGGCAGAACAGCTGAAACTTTCTTCTTCTTCTTTATCGGTTTAACATCTTCTTCATCTACTGAAGTATTTGAAAGTTTCTTCTTTTTCTTTAGAGTTTTAATTTCTTCATTCTCACTTGGTGAAATATTGAACAGTTTCTCCTTTTTCTTCTTCTTCTTAAGGGTCTTGGTCTCGTTATTTTCGCTTATTGATGCATTTAATAGCTTTTTCTTTTTCTTAAGTGTTTTAGTCTCTTCATTTTCACTTGGTAAAGTATTTGAAACTTTTTTCTTTTTCTTTAGTATTTTAATTTCCCCATTTTCATTGGACAAAACCTTTTTCTTTTTCTTTACCAATTTAACGTCTTTATTTTCATTTGCTACAGAATTTAAAAGTTTCTTCTTTTTCTTTTTCTTAAGAATTTCATTCTCGTCATTTTCTCTTGGTAAAGTATTTAATGGCTTTTTCTTTTTAAGTATTTTAACCTCTTCATTTTCATTTGACAAAACACTTGAAAGTTTCTTCTTTTTTGGGAAAATTTTGGTTTCTTCATTTGTGCTTAAGAAATTTGAAATATTAGAACCTGTTTTACGTTTTTCCTTTTTTATCTTTGTCATGTTATATGTCGTTTCATTATTATTCACTTGTTCTGTTTCAATAAATTCTTCACATGTTTTCTTCTTGTTTTTCTTTTTTTGCTTCTTATCGACGTGTTCTTCTTCTGCTTCATCATTATCATTAGTATTAGCAGTAGAAGACATGTAATCATTTTTCTTCACAATTTCTGAATCTTCATCTTTGTCTTTAGATAATATAAGATCAGTTGTTTCTATTACTAATTGTTTTCGTTTTTTACGTTTCTTCTCTTCATCAGTTTTTAATATACTGTCTGCTACTTTAAATAGTTTTCTTTTTAAAGAGTCATTTATATCTTGAGTTGTTTCTGTATTTGGTTCATTAGTATTTTTATTTTCTTCAAGTTGATTTAACATATCACTTTTTTCATTATGAGAAATATTAATCGACTTTTTACATACAGTATTTAATTTTAACGTTGGTGCAGTTGTACTTAATTTCTCTTTCATTAGATATTTTGTTGTAGGTGTTATACTTTCAGGAGCCAGTGTTGTTTTGTTTAATTCTGATACTTTAGAAGACATTGCTCTTGAAAGATTTGTTTTTGTTAGTAATGTAAGCAATTCAGGTGAAAGGTTTTGATGCATGTGACCTTCATTTAAAGTTTTACTTAATTTCTTTAAGTTCTTCTCCTTTAATGGTGTATTTTTACTTTCTTCCTTATTGAAAGAATCACATTCTACAACTTCACAAATCTTACTATTTTCTTTTTTATGTTTCATTTCTGAATTCTTAGTTTTCGATATTTCCATGCTAATATTGGGTGTCACTTGTTTAGATGAATTAGTTTTAGGAGTACTACATTGCATTGAATCGAGTTTTAGTACTTTTTTATTAAATACCAGTTGAGACTCATTTAATGATTGCTCCAAATCTTCAACTATAAATTCACCAGATGACCGGACTTTTCCTCTTTTCTTTGTTTTAAGAGTATTTGAATGTGAGGAATCAGCTAAACTATTTTCATTTTTATCTTTTTTTACCTGAGATGTATCTGCATTACGTTTTTGTTTGTTACAATTCTCATTCTGTTCTTCAACTTCCATATTCTCATCTTGTTCTTGCATTTCTTTTTCATCATGTTTTTGATGTATTTTGGAATCTTTGTCATCTAATTCTTTAATCTTAATTTCCCCACCCTCTTCTTCACTTTCATTTTCTTTAACTTCAACTTCAACTTCACTTTCGTCTCTTTCATCTTCAACTTCACTTTCATGTCCTTCAGCTTCAACTTCATTTTCATTTTCTTCAGATTCATGTTCACTTTCATTTTTTTTAACTTCATTTTCATCTTCATCTTCACTTTCAATCTCTTCATCATCTTCACTTTCCTCTTCTCCCTCTTCAACTACGAAATCTGCAAGATCTGATCCATTATCATCTGGATCTGATGATTCCGTTTCAGATGCTCTGCATTCATCCCCTGGTACATCATCATCGGAAAATTTAGAGACATCTTTGCCATAAAGATTATATTCCTTCTGAACATCGGAATCTATACTTTTATTTGATTCGTCATCATCATCATCACTATTAGTATCGCTTTGTGCGTTAAAGAAAAGTTTACGTAACATCACGAATTTATTTTCTGAATTATCAGAATCAGACATACTTCTAGTATCTTGCTTTGATTTATTAAGGGATCTTTGTTTTTTTGGAACATCTTCAGACGAATTATTTTCATGTAATGATACATTTTCTTTCTTTTCTATTGTTTTATGTAATTTAGATAAACTTTTATCTCCCTTTGATTCATTTAAAATATTACTTTTAGCAGCAGAGCGTTTGTTGTTATCTACTACTATAGATTTATCTTCCTTTACATTTATCGAACTCTCTAAATTTTGTGATGTATTTTTCCTATCTTGTACATTTTTTAAATTCTCCATTACGTTTTCTTCATTCTTAATTTCTTTATGCTCCATAGACTTTCGTTCTTTTGTATCCGAACTTTTACCTTTACTGACATTCAATTTACATTTACTTTCTGATGTATCCATTGTCATTCCTTCCTCATTTACTGCTTCAATAGAACTTTTATGTACTTTTACCACAACGGTATCATCTGAATCATAGTTAAATGTTTCATTTTTCTTGTCAATCTTCATATCTTCCGTAGAAAACGTTTCTCGATCAACCAAAACAAGATCACATTCACCTTCACTTTCATTTTCCAATCTTTCTGTTGATATGGAATGTACAGAATTCTTGTCAAAATCAGCACTTTTTTGTTTCCATTCAGAAGCTGGAATATCTTGAAATAGGCTTGCCACATTTGTATCAGAATCATTATCAATTTCTGTATTTTTTGGATTGTTTATATTTTTTCCTTGATTTGTTTCCGATTTTCCTTCATTCAATTCATTTATCAGCTGTTTCTTTAAAGAATTATCCAATACTGAAACTTTCTTTGACTGTTCTTCACCTTCAAGTATTTCTTCATTGCATTCAGCTGGAGCCTCTGTAACAGTGAAAGATTGACTACTTTTAACTAAATTAAGTACATTATCTTCACTTATATTATTAACTGTAGAATCCTTTAGGCTCGTACAAGTATCAGAGGATTCTGGAATAGTATCAATACTTGAAGATGAATTATTCATTCTGTTACTATCTTTTAAATCATGTCTATCCTCGTGTTGTGAATGTGGAATATCTGTAATTAGTATCTTGTCTGAAGATTCTGATAATTTTATATTACTTAAATTAGGAGATGGAAACGCATTTATACAAGTGGTTTCATTTGTTTTATGTACATTTTCTGATGTATTTGATTTATTAGTTATTTCACTAATTTCGTCTACATTTTCTGACATATCTGTTTCTTCACTAATTTCATTATTTTCATGTATTTTTTCCGGGGTACTTGCTGTCTTATTCATTTCATTATTTTCTTGTACATGTTCTGATGTATTTTCTTTTTCACTTATTTCATTATTTTCATGTACATGTTCTGATGTATTTGCTTTCTCACTTGTTTCATTATTTTCATGTACATGTTCTGATGTATTTGCTTTCTCACTTGTTTCATTATTTTCATGCACATGTTCCGATGTATTTGCTTTCTCACTTGTTTCATTATTTTCATGTACATGTTCCGATGTATTTGCTTTCTCACTTATTTCATTACTTTCATGTACATGTTCTGATGTATTTTCTTTCTTACTTGTTTCATTATTTTCATGTACATTTTCTGATGTATTCACTTTTTCACTTATTTCATTATTTTCATGTACATGTTCTGATGTATTTGCTTTCTCAATTATTTCATTATTTTCATGTATGTTTTTTGATGTAATTGTTTTCTCACTTTTAGATTCCTTATTTTCATCCATAATTACTTTTTCAACTGAAATATCCATTTTTACATCTTTATTATTTTCTGTATCATGAGTTTTCTCTGACTGATCAAGTAATGCAGTATTAATATCTACAGAGTGTTTACTTTCCACTTCATTTTCATCTTTTATACATTCCATATTTTCAATACTATTATTTGAACTTGAATTTCTACATGTTTTTAAAGAGACATTTTTCTGTGAACTTTCACTGTGTATGTCCTCATTCACTGATTCTGTTTCTGGACTTAGTGTTAATGTTTGCATATTATCAGAAGTATCTGGATCTTCTTTATTCATTGAAGTATGCACATTTCCAATTAATAAATTATCACTTTCTTTTACAGAAGCATTATGAGAATTTTTTAAATCTAGAATTTAGCATGATGTTACAAAATTAAAATTGAATAAAAATATATTATGGTAAAAAAAAACTGAAAAAAGTAATATACCTATTTTATTACTTGCATTAACATTAGGTAATGCGCGGTCCAGTGAAACTACTGGTATCTTTTCCTCTATAACAGTTATTTCTGAAGGTAACATTGAAATTCTTTTCCTTATTTTGACATGTGATTCATTATTTCTTGTATCAGTCTCAGGTTCCATGGAACTAGCTCTTGTACTACGTGTAACTCTTGTTACCGGAGGTGGTGAGTTTGCTTCTGAACCAGCTCTTGTGAGTCGCCTGCTACTGTAAGAACAATAAACAATAACTTAACATGATTAAAGGAAATAAAATAATACATCAAAATGATTAATGATTATATATATATACCTTCTTCGATTATTTGTCTTACTAGGTGTATCGCAGAAAGTAGTATTTCTAGTTCTCTTTGATAATGTAGTAACATCTGTTTCTGTCACTTCACTTATATCTGAGGATACAGAATTCATCCTAGAACGTAACGTTCTACAATTTTCAGTTGTAGAACTATCCATAGCAAGTTTCTGTCGCGTTCTAATCTTCGTGGTTTGCGTGTTATTAATGTTACCCGTATCACTTAAAAGTGATTCTGGCGAAGATTCGTTTTCTTTAATAGTTGGTTTAATTCGAGAACTGCGACGAAGTGGCGAATCAACCGACACTGCGTCTGTAGTAACACGAGTTTTACGACCTAATAATGTCAAACGAACATGAATAACGTGAAATACGTAATTAAAACTTGTAAAAGGTCAAATATTTATTTCAAGATGGCTTAAAGTAAGGATTTTTATAATATTGTGCGTTGTTAAATTAACAGAAGTGCAATATTCAATACCGAATCGACCGTTACGTTCGAGGAACAAGTGAACCGCGTGCGCGTACAAATTAAAAAATGAAAAATACAAACCCGGTTTAACTTCTTCATCTTCATCTGACCCTCTTACAGAGCGTGGCATTTTTGATATCACTTAAATCATGTATTAAATAACAATTCGTATAAAAAAATAAAAACCACTGAATACGAAACTTTACATCAACACGTGTTATCTTACGAATTCAAACTGATATACTCGACCTTTTCACAAATCATGCTGGGAACATCCGTTACGGAAAACGCATTCAGAGACACCAAGTGACAAAATACAACATTATTTCGATTTTTTCAGTAACTTCTTTAAAAATACGTTTGTAGTAATTGAAACTAATGTATGTCATAATTAATGTGGAATAAGAACAAAATTACTGTACTATTAAAATGAAATAATGAATTAGATAATTTTGTAACAGACACAAATGTAGTAATCACAAAATATGCGGGAAATTTATTAATGTGTCATTTAAGTGTAACAATTTGAAAGCAACAGTTGAGTACAATACAATCAGGAGATAATAAAAAAATAGAATATCTACTAATAAAGAAATTGAAAATTACATAGAATAATGGATTACACCAACCCAATATTTGTAAGTAATAATAAAAAACCTGACAAATTAAAAGGCATGTTCGCAGTAGAAAATATCTCATACATTCGTCACATAGTTATATAGCTATATTAATATTTTTATATAAATGATTAAAATCTTATACACTTCTTTAATTTTATTTATAATTTTTATAAAACTTACATTTTTGTAACTATAAAATTGATATTTTTCAAAATTGTTTCGTCAAGCCCGGCTAGCTCAGTCGGTAGAGCATGAGACTCTTAATCTCAGGGTCGTGGGTTCGAGCCCCACGTTGGGCGGCTTTGTTTTTTTTTTGTCTACGTCTTTATTCAAATGATTTTTAATATTTTTTGTTTATAATAATTAGTTTTTATAATATATTAGACACAAAATTAAAGAATTGAACTTTAATTAATTTTCCCGAGCAAATTTTTACGTATTATAATCTAACTCCTTACGATTAAATAAAACTGTTCTATCAATTTTTTTTGTTCAAACTAAATGAAATTAATATTGATCGCTTTCTAAATAACAATTCGTTTCTTTTTTGTCACGAGTGTCGCGTTAGTATGTTGAGAAAAAGAATAAGTTTCTAGACCAATTTATTTGGTCCTTGTAACGATATTAGTCCACTTGCAATATATTGCTGTTATCCACAATCAATTATTTCATACAAATGAATTATTATCGATATTGGAATGCTGACTTCAAGTTAAATATGTGTTGTTAAAATGTGTCTCCGTTTGTGAGAGAATCGAAGTGTCTTCATAACAAATGAACGAAAAAAAATTTCGAGACTCAAATAGTTGACACGATTTATCGTAATACCGATATTGAAATGGAACAGTCACATGATTGGTATAGTTAAAATGTTAAGTGGAAATGGAAATTAAATATCACATGACATTTGAAAAACTGTGTTTGAAGCGCTGTGATTAGGTGAAAGTGTGATTCAAACATGGGACAATATGTAGATTGTTTATAAATTATAATTTCTTCTTAATTACAGTTTTCAATTGTAGTTAATTATATATTGTAAGTAAATCAATTGTTTCGACTGAAGTTACTCGAATATTAAAAAATACCATTCCGGGGAATTTGCAGGTAAGTCGACGACACAAGTGTAACATGAATATAATTCAAGATATTAACGATTTCGTATTTAATAATTTACAAATCAGGTCGTGTACTAGAATTAAAAAAGTAATCAATTACTGGACTAACAACTTTTTATTTATGTTCCTCAATTAATCATTTTCATGTAAAATAAATAACAAATTTGTTATCTTATTATTCAATCTAAACGAGTTACATTTGTACCATGAATAATTTTATATTACTTATTATCGTATTTTTACTGTAATTTCGAATTCATTAGCCAAGTTCAATGTTAAAAACAAAAAAAGGAGTTGTAGAAAAAAAGTTATATATATATAGGGAAAAATAATACAGAGATGAAGAATGATATAATTAAAAATTTTATTTATCTAACATATATGTTTAAGGATAAAATAAGTGATTAAACATTATGCTGCATTTTATGTTTACAATCATAAAATCTCCATGTCTGACCATTCTGAATGTTTCACTACTTACGAAGCGCTAGGACAGTGACTTCCTTATCATCAAATATAAATAGCTTACGTTGCAGAATATCGGATTATTAAACCAGAATCTCCTATTGCAAAATATTAAGATTTACAATTGCAAGCTCATGTTGCTATAAATTAACATTCGAAATCATCAGATCAGATTGCAAAATATTACAATTTACAAGTGTATGTTCATAGTACAAAATATTCGAATTAAAGACAGCATGTTTCAGAGTGTATTACATCAGGCTGCAAAAGTATAAAGTAAAATTACATTTTTTATTATGAAAATAATAATTGAACGAAAAGAACAAAATACTTTTGCTCGAAAAATTTTCCTTTTAATGTAATTTATTCCTTTGTTTCACTTCTGATAGAGACATTTAACATAGCTTGAAATTTTATATGCAAAGTCCAAAATGAAACATTTCACTTTTATATTTATCGAAATAAATGCACAGCTTCATTCGTAACTGTTTGAAACAGTAATTCCCATTCGAACGAATTGCAATAATAATATAATAAAATTCAATGTAACAAAAAAGTTGTCGAAGCAATAGCACAATTGAATATTCACTTATTGTTTTTCAAGAAAGCACTATTGATCGTATGAAGTTACTTAATATATACAGGGTGTCCAGAAGTTTAGTGTTCAAATTTTGTCAGTATGTTCCAAAGGTAAAAATAAGAGTAAAAATGTTATATAATAGAAAGTCCATAAATGTTTCATTAAATGTTATAAAAGAAAAAAAAACATGAAATGTTATAAAAGAAAAAAAAAACATGAAATGTTATAAATATGTACGTTGATACTCTTTATTTTAGTTTAATACAGGATAAGAGAAGATAATGTCCACCATAAATTCAATAGATTCAATAGAACACCTAAATCAACTTGTATCTATTTTATTAAATAGACATCTATTAAATAATGGACCGAATTTCATGATACTTTTTTCTAATTTCTTCACATAGAGTATCACGAGCATTATCTGCTCGATCTTACCCCGTATTAAACTAATTGTAAGAGACAGAGTATCGATGTACATATTATCTATATACGTCGTATATATACATATAGGGCTATCCAAATGAGACGCCTAGATGTTAGCATTGTATAATGTTTACACGCCTGTCTTTTTAAATGGCATAAGTTGTTCTGCTTTAGCAGAAGGTAGTACAATTTCAACCATAGATAGGTATACATTACAGTAATGCGTTTACATTATTCTATGTATATATAATATCGGTTTTTAATTGTTTTAACAATGGCGCATTCTTTAAAAAAATATGAAAAAAATTGAGAACGATAATTATACTAATATACTGTTGCTAAAAAAATATAAAAATAACGATTTTTTTTTTTCAAGAGATATCCACATTTTTTTGCGTTTTTTATTTTTTATAACTGGGATTTGCAACGAAAAGGTCGGAAAAAATTCCCTAAGATGTACCTTCATATGTGTAATATGTCAGATTTTTTTCAGAAGTTTTGCTTATCACTAAATAGGGAAAGTAGTTCAAAAACTGATAATTCGAATTTACCCTGTAACTACCCCCACAATCGAGCTACAGGGTTGAATCTTGGTGTTACATGTTTTCTTTTGGTAAGCTATCAAATGCTCTAACGCACTATCAAATCGGTTGGAGGGCACTTTTGACCCCCTTAACCTGCTAGAACCTTTATTATCAAAATGGGCATTTTTTGTTCCATTATTTTCGAGGAAACATTTGTTTAGTAATGAAGCTCATTCCATAATAGATAGATTCTAAATCCCAAGTAGAGAAATGAGGCTATTCTTATATATATCATTATTTATTACTTATAAAAGTGTATAAGAAAAAATATAATTGCTATCGAAAAATTTGTTGGATCGTTAGTTTTTATGTAACGAAATGTTGCGTTTATGCAACTTTGATCTTTCAAGAAATTGCCATTAAATTGCCAAGAAATATAAAAAATGCATTATAATGCTAAATGCTACATAGGAGTCCACTACACAAAAATGATGATCCTGATTCCAGGATTTAAAAAAAAAAATAGGCTTATCTTAGTGCCATAAATGCTTCAATTTCTTAAAACTTTGAAACATTGTAGGATCTACATAGGTGGAAGAAGAAATAGTGACAAAAAATATTAAGCAATTTTTTAAAACTTTTATTTCAAATTGCAAAATAAGAAAACAAAAATTATTAATGAAAATTTTCTGAAAGAAAATTGCGAGTGAATGGTTGCAACTTTGGAACTTAATGGGTTAATAAGCAAAATTATCCTATTTGAAGTGATGAAAATTTTCTTGTTATTCATGAAAAATCTATAAAAAGTTAGTATTCGCTGTGCACTTTAGGCAAATGGAATCATTGAACCATTTTTCTTCAAAGATACTGTTGGAAATGTTGTTACTGAGATACTAATCAATGTTGAGTGACTTCTAATGATTAGAATTGAATCATATCGATATGTCTGATGCGAAGTGTGATACAACTTGAGAAAACATTCAGTTTTTGCGATCGAAATTTAGTCAACATGTAATTTCACGAAACACAGATTTCAATTTGTCTCCAAGATCATGCGATTTAACACCGTTAGATTTTTTTGTGAGGTTCTTTGAAAAGTCGAGTCTATGCTAACAAGCCAGAAACAACATTTGAATTGCAATTCGTGAAATAATTCCAACAACGTGTCGAAAAGGCATTGAAAATTTCGATAATCAGATTAATATCTGTAGATACAATCGTAGTAGATATTTTAATGATATTATGTTTCACGTATAATTGTAGTGGCTCATACTCTCAATAGAAAAAACAACTTGAAAAAGTTCTAAGTAATCTGTGTTTTATTATAAAGAAGCATGCTAGCGCGTCTTTTGAATAGCCCTATAGCTTTACGTTTCATATTCCTGTTAGAACTTCTGAACGAAAGATTTATGAATCATTTTTTTACATGACATTTTAATTTTATTTTTACTTATAGAACACTTGGTAGAATTTGAACGTTAAACCTCTGGACACCCTATATACATAAATACGATCATTTTCTTTCCATATAAATGACATAACATGAGAGAAATGCCTTTCTTCCTCCTAGCCTTACGTCGAAGAGAGAAGAACAAGTCATAAGTAAACAATTAGCAATAAATTGTTACCGATAATGTTTTCATTATTCCTACGATATAATTTTTTCTTCTAATTTTACGAGATTATAATAACTCGTTTCAACTTCCATAAACATTCAATCAGTGTTTTGTTGTCTAAAATATCGAAAATATTTTTATTCACGTTGATATTATCGACGTTTACTATATTATACAGCTACTATCGATCTCATCTAATTTTATTAATTTTTATTTATATTACAAATTTTTATTATAATTTCATTTCGTAATTTCACATGAAACTGTTACATAGAATTTTATTATATACAGATTCCATAATTTTACATTCTCCTGGTAATTAAATTAACTATATTAACGAAATTATATAATTCATGTTAATTATTATAAATAAATTAATAATTAAATATGGTTTCTGCAATTTTTATTTTTCATCATTAATTAAATCACTCAATTTCAATTAAAATATTTTGCACGAGGCGTTTAAAATTGTAATTCCGTAATTGTATTTGAAATATCTTATTGAGATTAAAGGTTCAGGGCATATCCCTAACGTTCTTTTGACCTCTTTCTAGCCTACTGTTTCGATTTAGCTGCTATCGACCCTGGACAAAACTTCTAAACCTGGGATCTAGTAACTTGACCTAATTCCTATGGGTTGGATGGCCGCGTGCCCTTGAAACAATAACCGGAGAGGGAGATTTACCAAACATTTAATATTATCATAACTAATTGATACCATTGTAAAATTAAATTCATTGAAACTATTAAAGTATGATAGTTTAGTAAACTAGGAAACAATTTGGTTAAAATGGTTAAGATGATGAAGAATAATTGATATTTATAAATATTTCAATTATTCGTTAAATTAACAATATTATATTGATGATGATGATTTCAAGGTAATTCTTTAACTTCGTGATTATTATATATAAAGAGAAATAATGGTGGTTTCGTAACAGACACGTGTCACTATGGTGACACGTAAGATAGGGGCACCAACTTAATATGGGGATAGGGATGGTTTTGACGTTCAATAAGTAGTGTGATGGATTTAACTTCGTTTAGCATCAGAAACATATGTATGTAGTGTACGATAGTGCACTTTTGTAACATTTAAATTGATAAAAAGAAAGAAAAGAGTAGTTCAACAGCTATTAACACAATATATGTGGGAATAGAAATTTATATTACATGTACTTAATATCATATCAGAAATGTGTTTTTTTTTTTCTTGATTCATATTACTAAAAATATCTAATAATACAATAGAATGCTATATTCACTTTTCTTTAACGCAAAGCTGAAAAGGAAAATGAAAAATTTCGATATTTCAACTTTGAGCATACGCCATTTTCGCAAATTTTGACTCAAATTTGGCATCTTATACTAATTCAGAATTTTTACCATATTTTTTGTCTTGTTTTGGATAACCTTGTGAGTTGAAATTAATTCCGCCCGTGAGCGATCCTTTTTTACACGTAAGATAAAAAGAAAATTAAAAATTTGTTTAAAAAATTGTTTTGCATAAGTGGTTTAATAAATAAGAAAAGTTTGACACTTTCATTCATTATATTACACCGAAAACAAGAAAGTCCTGAATAATGCCGAAATTTACGCGCGCGATTATTTAGAATGACCCCTTAAGTAAATCTATTAAAATCTCTGATCAATTTATGCTTGATTATACTATCAACTTATCAATGACATTGTGTCGATATTATATTAAATCCATTAACAAAAGTCAACTATAAATTGTAAGAAGTGTTAAACGAAAAATTACGAAACACTTTCAACATAACGCAAAGTAGTTATTGATACTCCTTTTCACGATAAGCGTTCCACGTTCCATTGACAAAGGTGCATTGACTCTAATCGTAGGTGCATTAGCGCAAGGTTGAAGGCCAACAGCTTGAGGTGTCGATTCAACGCAAATTTTCTGCCCCATTTTTGGCGGGACAATTGTCTTATGCCGATGGGAAACTGATCTAATCGTCGACTTATCGTTTGCTCAATGGAATTTGCGATAGCTTTCGCTGCGTATCAGATGTTTATCTTTCATGTTGCTTTGAAAACTATTAGGCAGGTCAGTCAGAAACCAACGCTGGGAATATTCTATTTCTACGAGTCCGACATCTTCGTGAAGCCACTGGCATTTATCTGGGTCATTGACACATCGAAAAAGAAAGAAAGAAAAAGAAAAAAAAAAGAAAACAATGGTGAACTTCTGCCTATGTCTCGACGTATTACAAGACTAACATTTTATCAGTGATAACGCATAAAACAATTTGTACGTTTACTGAAATTAAAATAATGGAATGCATTATTCATCGATTAATTATACCTGAACGACGGCGTGTAAATTATTTTACGAACAAGTTTCTCAACGTTATTCTTTATTAACGGATTTCGTGTTGCTACAAAAAGAAATTTTTAATTTCGAAAAATTTGACTAGATCATTTCAAATATTTGCTAGGTAGACAAATTTTTGTTGTAATTTTTTGAAAGACGTCTGCTAATGCGATCTATAGTGATATCTAGATTATGGATTTTTATGCATGCATAGAAAATTTAAAGATGTAAAATTGCACACAATGAGCGTAATATAAAAAATTATACAAAATATACAAATTCTGGGTGAAATCATTTTCTACTGAAGTTCTATTTCTTTTTACTATATTCTCAAAAATATGAATTTGCATTAACATCTGCAGTCTACTGATATCCTAAAGAGAACAAAATTTCCTTATTTCTTAAAAGTATCAAAAATGTTTTCAATTAATTTCTTCTTCATGAATTATAAATTACAACTAATAGTAAAATATGCACATAGTTCAATGATGAATAGGATAAAATAATAAACATATTTGGACAGATAACATAATATTGTAAATATTATAATATAATAATAATATAATAATATAATAAGAATATAATAATATAATAATATATAACAATTATAATAAATGTTATAATTATAATAATTGTAAAATCGTTTAATTCATAAACTGTATATTTCCATACACTCCAGTTCATATCTACTGTAACAATAGTTATCGTTATATTCTTCTAAGAAAGGAAGTCTAATTACCTAATTCTACAATATATCTTTAGAAGTCTCTTAATTAATTTGATAGTATGAGCACATTTTGTGTCATCTAACTCGATTAATTCGTTAATTCTCTTATCTCGACGATAACACTTATAAATTCTTTAATTCCTTTTTTTCTTTTTTCTTTTTCAACGCGAGGAATAGCCTGCATTTTAAATTTAAAAATGATCTTGCATCTGTCAATATCACAGATTTAAAATCTTCAAAATTTTCTTTCTTTGTTTCGTGTCTCACGTTTTTTAATAGTATCCTACATCTGCTCCAATTCACAAGGAAGAAAACGAGCACTCTTCGTCGTAGAACTAAATAATTGGAATCCTCTGCGTCGTAGACATCTCAGTTACCTCTCGTTCACATAGAAAGCCAAAGTTACACGTCTACTTCCACCTTCGTCCATTAAAAGTACATCAAATAAGAAAACATGAAATTGTTTATCGGACTATAGCAAAAGGGCAGAGATGCCCGGCGTCTGCGCGTCGCGACGCGTGCTATGTATAGCCAATGATATGCCTGGTGGCCGGGGCATCGGTTCCTTCGTGCGAATTATATGTTCATTGCAGGTCTGGTCATCGGCCAAGACGCGCGGTATTTTATGTTTGCACCTTAAGAATCAACTTTATCACCACGGAACGATATTTTTTCTTCTTCATCGGTACGAACATTTGACAGTGGACGATCGTGTTTCTTCGAAATGAATGTGGTCATCGGAACGTCTCACGTTCTTACCTAGGAGCAAACGAAACCCTTTCAAAGTCCGCGCTTACAGTGATCCAATTTTCGTTCTAACTACCCGTCGAGCTAATTATTCGATATAAAAATCGAGATAAATAAGAACGTTAATATTAGAGAAATATTTCATTATAAATCATATACAGAATCAGTGAGTACAGTAGATAGATATACGATTTCAAGAAGCACGTGTACAATGCAATTATTTTGATCCCCGTGATTTTTCTTTTTTTTTTTTTTTGAGAAACAATTCCGTAGTGCATGTGCTTCGTTTGTGTCTGCAAGAAGAATTCTTTTCACTGGAGTTCGTACCGATAAGGGCGTGTGCATATCACAGTTGCTGTTTATACAAGAAGGTAATTAGTGGTGGAATGTGCTCAGTGTTGTACCTTTATCTTTTAGAACGTTTTAAGCAACTGCCTCCCTCTTTTTTTCAAGGGAATTGTTCTTTTTAAAAGCAAACGAAAAATATGGTAACTTTCGAAATAGATCAGAGTTTCGCGAGGTTCGACCGTTTCACGTGGAATTATAGTGAACGTGCAATATTTCGCGAAATTCACGTATTCACGAAATTGAAGAGAATTATTTTCAAGTACCCTTTCGAAATGGCAATGTAATAACTAAGAGATAAAATCTCGATAAGCCTGTAAATTGAATTTACTTTAGACAACTGGTTTTACGTAGATTTCTAAGAATCCTTGCTGCAACGTGCTCGCAGAAGTTCAAAATCAATGGTAAAAGTAGCAGGCGCTACCGTCTGTGATAATATACGATACGATGATGTGTAGAATAACACGCAAAATGTATTTCAACGAGAAATAATATATCAATGAGAAATTAATTCGAAATTCACGTAAAATGAACAAACGAGATATTTTTCATTTTACTTATTTTACATCCATTGGCTCGTTTCCGTTCGAATTGTTTAGGTAGAACAAATTCTGATTTTCTGAGGAATTCCGCATGAAACATGTTCTCATGTGTTAATATCGATTTCTACGAATTATCTTGCGTAAAGCGGATTCTGATTTTTTCAATCTTGTTTTTCACAAAACACAGTTGACAATTTTAATCGTATAACTTCTGCGAATAATTATACTTGAAATATAAGAACAGATAATTAATCATTTCTTACTAATTGTCATAAGAAGGTACAATAAATTATACAATTACCAACACTTTCTGTAACAATCTCATTATGATTCCAACGAAGTTTCTGTTTTCAAGTACGTACTGTTTCTGAGAAAAGAAAAAAGAAAACAAAAATTCGTTTGAATCGTAAATTTCGATTTGCACAAAACACGAATCGCGAAACTGAACGAAGTCTGGTTGCGAATAATACAAACACTTTGATTTCCGTGCGATTATCTTCATATTGCGGAAGTACCGATTATTTAAATCCTCGATAATTATTCTCTTGGTCATTTTAATCGCGTCTACAGTGTTTTCTTTTCGGCTAGACGTCATCTCTGGAGATTATCACAGTAAATTGCTGTGGTTCTTCACGTACATACACTTTCTGTATTCGCAATGATCATTCGTTAAACAACCTCTTTGCCAGGCGGCACGTGGCTATAAATTTTCACCGCAGCACGTACAGATGGTAAATAGACTCAATAAACAGTGTGAAAATAATATTAAAGCATCGTTGTAGAATTCGTGATAATGATAGAAAAAAAGAATTAGCTATCAGACATGAATTCAAAAGTCTCATTCCTTTTTCTTTCTGCAAACACAAATTTCTTCTTCTGAATTCTTTCTTCCCTTGATTTTATTAATTGGACGGTGGTTGAAAATAATCTCTGACTTTTACAAAATTTCGCTGAAATGATTTTACGTATGAAATAATGTGAATTCGTGAGATCGATGACGTGAAACGAGATATCGAATGCGCATACCTGGAATAATCGATACGTGTTTTCAAATACGAAGGAAATCTTATAGAGGAACAGTGGCCTCTTGTGTCTAAAATTCCATTCCGCGGAATTGTTGCATAAAAGTGAAGCACTTTGTATACCAAACACGTTGGAACACCTGAAAGGTTTATCGGATTGTCGCTGATTTTAAAGAATTAATAAATTTAACGTAATAATATTTACTAGGTCGAAAACATTTTATAATACTAAATAGTTTCATTTTAAAGAAATCCTCTGGAATTAATATTGTTCAATCTAATCACTTTGAAATAATTCGTATAAATTTTTTCCCAAATTGAATTCATTCGTTCGTTTATCGGAAAAGTGTGTTTCACGTATTCCCATTAGACGATAATAAAATTACGAGGTATAATTTTTGTGGGGACTTCCGTCTGATTATAATTGGCGCCTACTACTTAAAGCAATCAACCTTTCACTGTTTCACTTGTACTCATTATGAAAACAGTTAAATAATATATCATAACAGCACTTGACGATTTATCTTACTCAGTACCTTGCTTTTTATAACCACGAGTTACACTCGTGATGTAGATTATAGTCAACGTCTGACAAAAAAGAGAATCATGTATCTATCAAATTTTTATTTTTGCTCGAATTTCAATTTCGAATTTAATACTGACAATTACCAAATAAAAATCATATATAGTATCTTGACTTCTTTCTGTTTAACGTTGTATTGGAACAGTGAATATTCGAGGCAAACATATGCACGTAGTGATTAAAAGATAGTACAGCAAGGGATTAATTTTTGTCACAATGAATCTAAATTAACATAATTCATAGAACATAACATGTATAGCGTATGAAATAATAAAATCAATTTTCTAATATGTGTGTCTATATTGTCTCATACAGATTGTTCAAAAAAGTGATGGTTAAATTCATGGTACATGATAATGAGACCAATCAAATAAAAAATGTCCACAAAAATTTAGATTACCTGTCAAAAGTTTAGTGCACCTAACGAATTCAAATCTTTTGGTTTCACATCTTTCCCTGTTTTATGGCTTTATGAACCCTTTTCAATGCATTAGCATTAGAGTTCATTTATTTACTTAGTCACATTAATGTTTCATGGCCCTTGTTGCTTGTTTGATCCTGATTTTTCGGTTTTTTAACTGTGTCATACTTTTCATGTTTTGTTTAATCACTTTATGACATTTTACAATCCATACGCCAGTTTTTTTTAATATTGACGTTACTGATGATTTAGCCAGCTTTTGTGCATAAAAAGCTCCATTTGCAAATTTAGAGCAGCAGTTTAGTTGAAATATTAGGGGTATAAAGTTACCACAATTTTCCATTGGAAAATAGCTTGAGACAAAGAACTTAGTATTGTGACGAGAGGTGCAGTAGTCACTCTAAGAACGCAACGGCATTCTATTCGAACGATTAGAAAAAATCTTTAGTTATTCGATTGAGTAGTACATGTGTGATAATATACATTTTATTGAAAAGTTATGAACGTTCAAAGATTTACAAATAATTCTTATAAATAATGGTTTAATAAGTTCGACGAACGGAAGTCTGTACTCTTACGGAAAGAAGCAATTTCGAACATTTATTGCAATTGCCATAACAGTTGGTACAAATCTTCATATGCTTATAACTTTTCAATAAAGCATTTCTGGACGTAAGTCCGTGTGAACTTGTTTTTTATCTACTCGACAGTATTAATATGTAATATAAGTTTGGCTTTGGCATGTTTCGACACCCTGTATGCTAAAAAATGTTATAAAAAGCAACTTTTATTATTTTCTTCGTAATTTCGTCCAATCGCAATTATCTCAAAAAATTGTTTAGACATCATCTAGTAAAGTAATCCTCCTAACTTCACAAAGAAGGGACTCGTGTCGTTTGGTCCAATCTTAAAAAAGTTATTCTGTTTTAAAGGCAGCTTGAATACTCTCAGCTACTGTATTTATGCAAACATTTTAAATAATCAAAAATTCAATTAATTTATTTATTATAAAGATTAACATGTATGTATTCTATAAGGAAATTATGAAGCTGTACAATTAGTAACAAATTCTACATTTAACGTTAGTATTGAAATGATTAACGATCGAGCTTATCGTCGTCGTAAACAGATGTACATTTCGAAAATCTTTTCTTTCGTTTCTCGTAATGTACGATTATGTTTGACTTTTGGAAAGTGACGAACGTACACCGAAAGCGATAAAATCGTTACTGTTTAGTATCAGCTACGGATTTTGCGCACCAGAGCGCACACCCTCTCTATTTCCTCCTCCTCCGTGTGAGGGTGAGGGACTAGCATGGAATGTAGACCTTCACGGCAAACTGTACATCAAGCAGAGAGTATTGATCAAGCTGTGGTAGCAACGGTGAACTTTAAAGGGGTTATTTCAGAGATTTCAAATGAAAATTCAATTTTCTTTCAATTTCCATATTCTCTGAAACATCGTTCATCCTAAAATTATTCCGGTCACCCAAACGATATAATTCTCCTTTAGCAATGATTGAATTGATATTGATTTCTCTGCACCTATTTCTTCCCCAAAAGCTGACTTTCTTCAGAATTCATTAGTATTAAACTGTAGATTTTTATGCATTTATAGAAAATTTAACGATGCAAAATTGCGCAGAATACACTGTTACACAATAACATGAAAAAATATACAAAATATCCAAATTATAGTACATTCTATAACACCTGGTAGATGAAATAATTTTCTACCATTTTCTACTATATTCTCAAGAATACAAATTCGCAGTCTAATTATTAAACATTGTTCAGAATATTGCATTATAAGAATTTGTGAAACAACCAAGCGGGGAAAGCATAAGGTAATTTGGCAAGATGAAAAACTCAGCTTCATTGGTTTCTGTTTTATGAAATGTAATTATCCTATATTTACATGAAGCACAGAATGAAATAATTGCAATTAGAAAAGTTTCAAATCTTTTGATACAGTAGGAACTGGTAATAGCATGATTTCTAATTGTAAGTAACATTTGCGAATAAAGGTTATACAAATTTTGAAACTTGAAGATTCAAACCGACGAAGAATTTATATCAGCACACAAAAAGTGATGTCGGTGGAACATAATTTTCAGCATTTCTGAGGGTGGTTAGATTTCAATTTCACCTGCCTTTATTTTTACTTAAATTATTTTATACATATAATGATGAAAATTTTACATTCTTATTATTTCAAAATCAAATCATATGCATGTTATATACCTATATAACAAAAAACCTTTTATTTTATTCGAACGTTTTGCACTCTGGTTTCCTATAACACGAAATTCGTACGAATCCGGAACGTATTTTCCACATTATATAAACCAATGTATACATGCATAGATAAATTTATGTATGTATGTGTCGATCAAGGCGATCACTTTCTATTTGATGATAAAAAGAGCAATAAAAACTAATTTTTTATTACAAATTCGTATCTAGTACACATTTGGCTTGAATGTTAAAATAAAAAATAAAAATAAACTTGAAAACCTTTCTTCTGCAAATGAAAAAGTGAGAAATACTTGGGGCGAATTAGATAACAGAAAAATCTTTGAAACAAACTGAAACTTTCATAACAAACTTTTTGGAATCAAGGTAAAAAAATATAATTCAACGACAATAAGGTTAACTGACATTTCTTACTCCTTTGCAGAGTTGTGTACAATACATAATATATTTCTATAGCTTGACATGTAGTCATTTCTTCAAATTGAACTTTTCATCACAGTTTCTTTCATTTTCTCTGGATACCATGATCCTTGAGTGGTGTTTCTTTTTTTATGTACGTACGAACTTTTTCTATATTAATAATTATGATATTTATAATCATAAAAATACTGAAATTAAGGAAAAAAGTGATCCGATTTATTCCAAATGACGCGATCCGATTAGCCCTATGCATAAGAATTTCAAAGTGAGTAGATTATATAAATATATAGTCATAAAATAATCTAAAAGATATTAAATATTAAATTTGGGCACCATGTAAACTAATGATTAACACGTTTGAATTTTCAAGCTCACATTTTTATTTTAATTACAAAATTGTAAATTAGTACCAAAATAATTACGCTCGTACGCGGTCCGTCTCATTGGCTTCGTATACTGGCATTAAGTAACAATTTAAAGCAATTAACGGATTATTTCAGTAGGTGTGGGAGGAGAGGGATGAAGTAATACGAGTAATCGGAATGCACACATCTATTGCAATCTGGCAAAAATATAGACAATTTTTATTTTGACCTCATTCATATTAATCTACCCCGTATATTATTAACCCTTTGCGCCCCGAGTATTTATTTGTATGATCGACTTATCAATTCCAGAACACTTTTGCAATGAAACATTTGAAAATCAAAAGATTCCTTTTAAACAGAAAATTTGAACGGAGTTACGGTCCATATTATGAATGTCTCTGTAGCAGTGGAATGCAAAGGGTTAATACTCAATTCGACGTGTCCAATGTTCAACTCTCCAAACTTCACAAATGAAATGCAAACCGTGCAATAGCAGAAAGTAAATAAACGAGCGTTCTCGTTACACTCGAGTTCCGTCGATCAAAGGTTCCACGAAGCGAAAGTGACTTTATACGCGTGGTGCGCGTACGATTCGACAGGTGTTGCGGGAATAATGAAAACGATCGTGTTGCTTCGCAGCTAAGCCGCGATATTTTCAGGTAACGGAGTGAAATTACCAGGCATGTGAGTATGTGTTGTACGCGAAAACGCGAAACGTTGAACGCGATCACCTGGAGGAACATCAAGTAAGTCGACACGCGCGTTTACAAACGGGGAGTATTTACCCACCGCATCACGCACGATCTCGTCTTATGACTCAGATTGCGAAAATGTTAGCCAACGCGTCAGCTAACTTACGGCACGGCTAATGGCCTGCGTTCGTGAATCGATGAGGAGATTTGAAACGAATCTGCTTAGACGTGATTACATCGATCGCGTTAAATACATTTACACGTTAATCAGCTTCGACGAGTGCCTTCTTCTGTTTCCTTCTCTTTTTCTGTCTCTCTTCTCGTTATCAGATACAAACGGAAGGTATTCACTCTGTCCAAGGAACACAAGGATGAAAGAAAAAGAAAAGAGGAAAGTGCTAAAAAAGTGTCTTAATCAATCATTACTTTCCTATAATTAAGTGTTTCGATCTAAGTACACGAAATCAAAAAATCGAGAAACCAAAGCTGTTACTTTCTCGTAAACACTTTGTCACAAACTTTATCTATCCAAAATTTTATTACTAAATAAGATGACGATCAAAGAAACGTTTACATTTGAACAAATTTTATAGTAGAAATTGTTATTCTGAACAAAAACAATCATTTTTGTCTTAACGTAGCTCCTCATTTATCGTAGTTCACAGTTTTCACTGTTTTAAGAGACCTAATGAACACAACAATGCGTATGATAAATATACCAGTCCCTCAAAAATGATTTGATGTTTTGGAACTAAATTACACCATAACAATTACTTTCTATTGTTAAATAGGGTTATAAGAAGAAACTTTTAAAAAAACAGTTGCATGAATTTATTGAAATTAGTACGTTAAATTAAAAATATAATAAAAATGCTATTTACTTATTGTTTCATAAATATACTAACTGTAACAAAAACTTATTTTATTTTAATTGCTCTGTACGGACAAAAATATTTAAAATGTAATTTTTTACTCTTTCCCCTTTAGAAATTAAGACAAAAACTCGATTTTTCATACCAGAAATAAGATTTTGTATTGTTTACTATTTATTATTTATTATTAATGATTAATTCTTTTGCATATTACTATTTTTATATTATTTATTATTTTGTTCATCCATCTTGTTCCACGCTTCAATAATTGTACTTTTTAATTCTCTAAGTTTACCATATTTTTGATTTTTTGAATAAGTCCTAATACGTCTCATATATTTTCAATAGGGAAAATATAAATTACATTATTGATTCTTAGAGATGCTAAATAAAAAAATAAACAATAACACTCGCAAAATAATAAAAATAGTAAAATCTGATATATTAATAAAACGCTCGAAGCTTGAAACCTAGTACTTTTTTTTTTTTTTTTTTAATCAGTCCTGTTATATGCGTTGAAGCATCATAATTTTTTTCTTTCATTTACTTAAACTGTAAACTGTATTATACATAAATTTAAAGCAGCACTGTTCGTAGTATAAACGCAGAGTAAGAAATCGATATTTTTCTATTTATTTATTTTGTATTAGTACAAAGGTTAGTATAAAATTACTATACTGTTGAAAGAATTTTTTTTTTAATTTAATATATATATTAATAAAGTTACACTGAGCTAAAGAGTCAAGTATGTAAGTAGTAAAATGATAGCTATATAAAATTAAATGAAATATTTGAAAACATTGAACGTTTTACTGGAAACTGTTTTTTCAAGCTGGTTGACACGATTTCTTAGAAAATAATATCATTTAACTTCGAATTATCATTAATACAGGATATTACAAAAAATGTATCTTTATTTTAATATCTTCTGTTAAATATTCATAATTTCGACATTGTACCCACGTACATTGTATTCGAAAAAAATGTCTATTTGTGTATAATAGAAAGTTAGTGAAAAAGGTACTTTTATACTTTATAAATATTCTACATTCTTCTGTCTACATTACTGAAAGGAAGAAAGATAACAGATCCTGAAAATACATAAAAAAGTCAATGAGAGTTTCCTCTCATAAGTTGCATAATTATATAATATACTACTTTGAATAATTGTATTCACAGGAAAATAGAGCGTTGTATAACTGAAATTCCTTTCAGATGTGAGCAATATTTAATTTAATCCGTTTCGCAAACTCTTACAATCGATATGAATCAAAGTACTTTAGTTAATGAAAATATTATATATTTTGTATTAGACACTACATAATTTGCAGTAATTTTAATGAAACTTGCAATAACTCGTAGTAACCTTAACTTAACGTAGTAACTTTTTCCCTTTAAACATTATTACGTATTTTCATTGTAGTTCATCTTGGAAGTAGGAGAAATCAAATTTTCTACTTGTGTCTCGTCACCATTCATTTAACTAACCTATAATTATAGTGCAGAATTTTATGCATTTATAGAAAATTTGTAGGTGTAAAATGACACAGAATGCATGTATATGAGAAAAATATACAAAATATCTAGATTATAGGTGATTTTTATAATACCTAGTAAGTGAAATAATTTTCTACTTAAATCTTACTTTTTTAATTATATTCTCAAAGATATAAATTTGCATAAAAATCCGCAATCAACCTATAACAATTGAAACAGTTTCGAACAAAACTCGGCTATCTATGTGAAAATTTTCAAATCTTCTTACGTGTATCCATTGAGAGTACAACTATCGCAAGTTGCTCTCGAGAGTTAAATTTATCAGTATAAATATACTGCATCGAGAATGCTGGTGGACAGTTGAACCCACAATTTGAGTGTACTCTCAAGAGTAACTATCGTGAAAACTCTCAGATGAATACGACATTGTTAAAGTACGAATGCCCACACGCTTTTTCCTTAGGTCCCAATAGAAATAGCGAAACTATTTCTGTTTTTGGAAAATATCTGAAGCTTCGCATTTTCTCACATATACACTCCAGTCCATAAGTATTAGGACACTTGCAAAATTTGAGATAATCCGAAAATAAGTCATAAATTGTTTGGAAATTTTGAACGCACACTATTCTGTTTTATATTTTAGACTATCAGGACCATTTAGGTGTAATATTTTATTGCAGTACGCACCATGAAAGTTCAGTCAAAGTTAAATAAAAATTATATGTTAGCTTCGTCAATGTATTCTCCGCGGTTCTTAATTGCAGCTTTTACCATTTTTGGCATTCTGTCTATTAGTTCTTCTATTGTTCCTGATAAAATGTTGTTCTACTGTTGTTTTAAATTATTTCATAATTGCAATTTTGATTTTTGACATATTTGTTATATATACTTTGCGACCCAATTCGTCCCATATTTGTTTCGATAGGGTTTAGGTCTAATGATTAGGATAGCCTGGGTATTATTTTTATCTCATTTCGTCCATGTAATTCGTCTAAACAATTTTGACAGATCTTTGCTGTATGTTTAGGGTCGTTGTCGTGCATAAACATAAAATTTCTTCCAATTAAATGTTTTCCTGACGGTATTGCGTGTTCTTTTAAAATGTTCAAATATTGTTCCTTTTATAAAATTTCTTCTATTTTAACTATTACATCTGTCCCGCACTGTATTAGCACGTATTAGCACCAATACAACTCAAAATCATCACTGAACTACCACTGTGTTTCACTGTTGAGACAATACACTTCGAATTCAGTTTTTCATTGGATCCCCTACGGACATAAACACAGCGTCTACACCTGAATACTTCAAACTTAGATTCGTCAGTCCAAAAAACATTTTTCCAATCTTCTGTGGACCAATTGTCATATGCTCTTGCCCACTGCAGCCGTTTTAATCTATTCTTCGTTTGTAACAACAGCTTTCTTAACGCCACACCTCCCCGAAAGTCACATTCATGAAGTTGTCTCTTTACGGTCGTTGCAATATGGTTCGACACGGTACAAATTAATTTCTGCAGCTAATTTGGGTGCATTTTAGTGCACTTTAGTAGCAGCAAATTTCTTGAATATATAACCAATGGTAGACTTGGAAATTCTTGTTCTTTCAGCAATCTTTCAAATGGAATATCCTTCTTTCACTAAAGTAATAATTTTTGAACGATTTGCAACCGATATTTCTTTATTATAGCTAGCCATCGTGATTATTCAAGAATTCAAACGACACTGACTAATAGTGAACGAGTTTGTGGCACTACGCTCCTATTTATTTTATATGGAAATAAACATAAAATAAATAGGAATATTAGTGGGTGTCTGAACATTAATGGGAGTGACTGTATTTGTGTGAGTTAGGAATGACTCAGGCATAGGAGTTACCTTGTAGTACCTATACTCAAAGGGGTAAAATTAAGTCCAATACACCAACCAACTGTTACATACTCGTACCATTCATACATTAGCAGTTATATAAACCAAAGGTATCAAGTGTATTAAGATTTAAACAATAGTATCGTTAGAGGATTATGTTTCTCAAGTGCCTGTGATTGTTTCAAATACAGTCAGACTTTGTTGAGTTTGCATGAGTGATGTGCCGACTAATAAAACTCAAATAAACGTAGGACCACCCAAGTTCGACGTCCTAGGAACGTGGTTCAATGATACAAAGGAGAAGATAAGAATATGATAACGATACGAAAACAAAATGATGATTTCAGCGGTTTTACTTTTCTTTCAACTATACTCGTCTATAATATACTTGTGTTACTAACATCGTTTCAATTCTGTGTGTGTTAATATGACTTTTGAGAACTAACGTTTCATTGTCTGTTTTACTATGTGAAAATTAAATATATTTAATGTGTTAAATATAAAATGATAATTGTCATTTTCAAATTGGATTTAGAGAGCTTATAAATTACCAGGGAGTAATTTAAAAGAGTAAGGAACGACGAGGAAGTTGTAGTTATTTGAAAAAAAAATGTAACGTTTTTGGGTTATTAAAAGTGTATTTTTTACATTAAAATGAAGACTATCATACTTCTCCTTATGGTTTTTTCCCAACAACAAAGGAACAACAATTTTGCTTATACACAAAATTAGAAGTAAAACTTCATTTTATTAGGATAAAATTGCTATTATATCGTTATTGACGAATCGACATATTTATCTTTCTATTAAAAAATTAAATAATGTATCAAAAAATGTTAAGCTATTCGCGAAGTATCTGCGATTATATACCGTACTTATGACATCGGCAGTGCAAATTCTGCATATATAGGTAATGGGAGCACTTCAATATAATCAAATGTATGACTAATTACAGCTGTCTACCGACACTTTGCAAATATTTGAATACTATCATTTATTAGCTTCCGATGCAAATATAGGCGACGTTATCGCACTGTCGCCATAGATAATGCAACGTTTTTTTCTATTAGTGCACTTAATTAACATAATTTGTTAGCTACCAGATCATTATTCATTTTCACGTTTATTTTTTCTCGACAAGAGAGAATGTGAAATGTTTAAAAATTTTCAACGAAACCTACCGTTTCCAATTTTTTAAGTTCTAATACAGTAAATGACACATCATTAACAACACTGTGTTCTAATGAATTTATAAATATTTACTAGAATATCAATTCTCCATTAAATTGAAAATAACATTTATTACATTTATTTCGTAATATGATATCAATTAGTAAATTAACACGTTGATTACCCACCGTAAATCGGATATATTTTTGCAGAGCTTACATTCTTGCTTTGTCAATTCACTTCCAGTACAATTTTACCTGTTTCAAATACAATTTCTTTTCGTATTTTCAATTTCACACATCTTTGCATGTTTATTTCTTTTTAATGAAATAACAATTGTTTGGAGTGGTAGACTTGTATTTGGATAATATATGTATATCAAATAAGATACACAAATATGGAATAAAGTTACTAAAGTTATGTTCAATCGAAAGCTATACTTGGTCGGTAGAAGTATCAAACGAAAAGACATTCAAATGGTACCGAAAACTAACGCTACATTTACTTATTAGGATTTCTGTCATAAACGTAGACAGTTCGATAATTATGAAAATGGTGTAGGTCCATTTACGATCCAGATAGATTATATTGATTCAGTTAAATTCATATAGAAATCATTTATATGATCAATTTACATATATTTAAATTCATAGAAATATTGGCAAACTGAATACACTTTATTGATATTTTTTAATCAGCTAAAATACAAACCCTTGAATATTAGGTGTAAAAGCAAATTCTTTCTCACTGGAATCACACGATCAGTATAATCATTTAAATCGAAATATTCGCAATGATTTTCGCAAGCTTCCAAGAAAATGGCAAAAAATCATGAACAATAATCAGAATTATTTCGATGATTGGGTCTGTCTTCATTCTTCTTAAATAAAATTTTGATTGCACTCAAAAGTCGGAAAGGATTAATTTCTATACCTAACATCTCAAAAGAAGAAAAAATTAATTTACTCCACTTTCAAAATAAACGGTCCATTTATCGAATTCACCTATAGTAATGTATTTTTAATCTTCAATAAATGATCCTTGAAATATTCGATTTTCTTGAATTTTATATGCAAATTTACACGAATTGTAAATATATTTCAGATATAATGAAAAAAAACTAATATTTCCTGAAAATAAAATTGTTATATGTATATCGATTTGATCACACACTACTACCAACTTGAAAGAACAAACGAATTGTTAGAACAGTTAATACCTACAGAATGTTATTAAAAAATGCATGACGATCAATCTCTCAAAATGATAAAACTAAGTGTAAAATTTATTATTCTTATAAAGTAATATCTCACATCGAGCGCTTTCAAAATTTTTCATTCGCAAAGAGTAAAAACTTTAAGCATTCCACATTTTTAGAACTTCCAATGTCCTCGTAGAATAAATCGCATCTAGTTATATTCCATTACTTCCGTCTTTCTTTAATTCCTCGCTCTTTTCCTCCTTCATTTGCTGTCTATCTCTTCACTATTACGTGGCGCGACTTTTTCCAGAATTCTCGTTAGCGTGTATCATCTTTCGACGCTCGAACAGCGATAAAAAAGAAAAGTCGATCGGTCAGAGAGGTTTATTCCATTCTCGCTTCGTTCAACAGGGCGACACACGTACGCGCAGCCGCATGTTTGCGTGTACAAAAGATTAATCACGTGATTCCATGTAGACAGGATGCTGGCGGTCGCTTTTGAAACCACAAAAGCGCATCGACTTACTGCCGGTCCGTTCATTCTTCGACTGTCTTCCGCGCGACACGTGTTTTGGAAACGACGACATTGTAATATCGATGATCCAACGAGTCCATTTTGTCTTTAATGATGAAGTTCAGTTGATCTGATATTTTCACATATATGTACATTGAGTGGGAAAACTAAGTCAGTGGCTCGCGATCATTTTTTATGTACGTTAGTCTTCAGTTAGACACTTTTAACTTACGTCTAAAAAGTCGTAAAACAGTTATCGAAAGATAGCGTTACGGTAATCGCTGTTGCGTCGATGTTGCTTTAACTGTCAAAGTGTTTCTTTTTTCACAAACGAGAATGCTGGTGAAATTGATAAACCGATTTCTTGGTTTCTCTTTCTGTTAATTTCATCGATTTTGAGTTCCAGTGACATACAGTTTTTACTATACAATTGTGTATAAATTAGAAAAAGAAATAAAAACTGACAATTAAGAATATATCACTTAGGCAAATTCCAACACTTTGTCTTTGTGCAACGCAAAGAGAAAAGGTGTCGAAGGCCTTTTTTCTCCAAAAGACATTTTCGCTATAATTAAAGGGTTGAAATCAGTGAAATAATAAAGGACTGTGAAAAGTTCGCCCTTTCACCGAGACGTGTATTTCTTCGTTAGGATGATACTAGAATACGTGCCGTGAATTATTAATGATATCTGAACTGTTTTCGTATCGCGACTTGATGACATCGGAACTTCTCGACTGTTTCGCGTGCAGCTTGTTGTGGGTTGCCAGCGAATGGATCGTTTCTCTTGTATACGCATTCTGCAGCAACCGCGCGAAAAGAATCGGTGCTAAGTTTGTAAACATGCGATTACTTACTTTTGGGAATAAACGATTGGACGAAGAGGCTGAAATGCGAGGTGAGAGTCAATATTGATTAAGGAAATGATTCAGAGTTTTTCAGGTTTAATGCAAATTTCTTTTGTTATTAACATTTAGTCTAACCCTATGTTAACTCCATAAATGCTACTATGACGACATTTGTAACGTGGATCGTTATTTTCTGCAAGCTTTATTCATATTAAAATAAAGCAAATCGACAAAATAAATAAAAGTATATGAATTCAGAAGCATACATCATTTTTCTCGTTCCAAAATAAAACGTTTCGTTTTCAAAGATTCCATTGCAAAAGTATGCTAAAGTCGATGATTGGTCATACAAAAAGAAAAAACAATGCTCGCAGTGCAAAGGGTTAAATGAAGATCGTAAAACTCCATTGTAGTATTGTACAGTGTACTACTTTATTGAATTTTGTTTCGATGTCTTTGGTCGGATATATGATACAATCATATCGTCCTCTTTATGCCAGAGGCATGAATGTGTATTTGAGCCAATTGGGGTTCACAATTGAATACGAAAAGTAATGATATAATTCTATTATTATTTTGAATAAGTAATAATGTTTTCGAAAACTTTTATTTCATATATCATTTTTTTATATCGTGTTCAAGCGTAACTGTGAGAGCAATTTTGGAAAAAATCATTCAATGCACATCTCAACTCAAAAGGGAAGATACATTAATAAACTCGTAAATTAATATATTTATGCATTTTCTCTTCAGATTCTTTATGCATATAGTTTTAATGAATTTGCGAATTTAATTACAAAGTGTTGTCTTTTTATCTGTTTTTTATTAAATATTTTAATAATAACTATAAGTGTATTGGAATTCTTTTCTTTTTCCTATTATAACACACACAAGTATATACTACTTGTATTTTATGTATAGTTTCGCACTATTTCATTAAGGATTTCTTCTGGTGTATTACAAAATCATTTAGGTGAATTTCAGAGATTTCAGTTAAAGAAATATATATATATATATATATGTATAATGAAGATAGTGATGTCTTATTTATGATTTCTTCAAAATAATGTTTCGTTGTTATTTAATTACTGTTAGCATCAATATCTTCTTATCTATATCCAACATACTAAACGACATCGTTGGTGACTAGAAATTTGGTAATAGTATAGTATAATATAACCTTATATTATTTCACTAAAACGTAGTTATCACGCTCTGTTTGGTAAGTGCCTTCCGTGATTCAGCAAACAAAAAAAGACATTGTTCCATCTAAGACTGAACATCCTGGTTCATTTAATCCGACATTGGGGACCTTGAAGATTCCCACTTCAAGGTTCTACCGATACACTGCAATTCTATTAACGAGTAATTTTCGCACATTTTGCCATTGTAAGACAGCGATGGCCACATGTGATGATTCAATTCGCACGTTTCTTCATTGTCACACCGAATGTACACCGTTTATCGTTTTCTACCATAGACCGCTCGAAGTCGTTATCAAACTGCGTTACTTATGGTCGTGAGATGAATTTTTTGACGTGATTAGCATGCTCTCTTTCATTCATGAATTCCCAGTTTAGAGCTATAATATTTCTCTGCGTTCAATATTCAGATTATATTATTTATATAATGAACTATTACTTGATTAAATTTTCTATTTTATAATACATTAGGCATTGTTAAATTTACTTTGCTCATAATTTAAAATTCTGTTGAACACATAAATCTCTACTTGTGTTTAATGTTTATATTAGAGATTATAGTGGATATGTGAAAAAACACACTGCACTATTCCACGTGTATTTAATTAATTAATTATTTAATTAAGAGAAACTCAAATTAGGGAGAATTTTAAAAAATCGAATATTTCAACGATCATTTATCGAAGACAAAAATATATTGTCCCAGGTAAATTTGATAAATGATAAGTGATCGTTGAAATATTCGATTTTCTTTTTTAACTTTGTATGTAAGATGGATTTCACTGTATCAACTTGACCTGGTCTTCTCTAATTATTCATTTCGTAATCTTTCAGATTTCTTAGACATTTGTGTATTAAAAATCACACTTATTAAAAAAAGATGGATACCGACGCTGAACTTTTCGTTTAGGCAGCGTTGATTCTTGAGGACAAATAATGACAAGAAAATAATACCTTATCATTGATTAATGGTATAATAACACTTTATCATTTATTACTGTTATTAAAACAAAAAATTCTCGCTACTTCTCAACCGAAAATGTTTTCGAATTTGTGTTATAACGTTCTATGCAAAATTTTCGAAATTAAATCGTTGAAAAAAAAAATCGACCGTAATCGGTGTAGCGCATAACGTGTTAAAGACACGTGAAATAGAGATCTCTAATTAACACTCAGTTTTTGCTTTGCACATCATATTTAGAGCAATGATCAATTCTTGTTTTCGATAATATATCGAAAGTTAAAGAATTATATTTTGGTTGAAGTTAGTATTCCGATAGGTATGTCAATATCTATTGTTCCGAAAGAAGCGAAAAGATCTTCGGTATCGTCAACTTTCGCTTATTATCGTCTATCTTTGGCGAGTTTGGACCCTAGTCATCAATCATTACTCAACACAGTTAAGAAAAACCTGAAAAATATAGCCCCGCCTTACTCTGCCATAAATTAAAATCTGTCTAGTGGTGTGTTTAAAATGGCTCATTTACATGTTTTACAGCTTTTGCCTTCGTTGCATTCTTCTTCGTCAGTTAACGCTCGTCAAAAACAAGAAAAACAAAAGATCCAGTAAGATCATCGTCGTACAATGTGACGCAACTATGGCATAAGAAATTAATTATAAAAACTGTTAAATTATATATACAGGGTGTCCCGTTTAAGTGAGTACAGCAGGATATCTCGGAAGGAGTTGACAAACATGAATTCGATAAATAATTCAAAATGTGTCGTTATACACACTGAAAGAACGTGCTATTATTTTTTTTTTTATAGATCTGTTATTAATGAAAGAAAGAAATGAACTTATGCAGAAAACACTTTTAAGTTACCAACAATATTTAACGTATTCCAACATACAATAGCACGGGACGAACTATTCATAACAAGTGAAATCATACGTATGCGAATGGTGATATTACGAATGAACTTCCTTATGCTTTCTGATGTAAAAAAAAAAAAAAAAAGAATGAAACGAAAGAAAAAAGGGAAATGACGTGTACGTAACCAAGGCAATTCTGAGTTTTGACGAAAAGCGTTATGCATACACACGAGACGTTGATTATAATTTCAAGGATTCGAGCCGAATTCTCGCACGCTCTTATTTCGATTCGCTGTTTTTTTCCAAGTACACCCTTTTCTTTGTTTCTTGCGCAGATTTTTCGCTTTCGAGCAGCGCTGTATCGTTGCGTTAGGCTTTTACCGTCGACTCTACTAGAGCATGACGAATAAGCAGGAACAAAAAGGGGGATTCCAAAAGTTACGAGACACGTCGAGATTATACACCATAATCCATTGTTAGGTTTTACTTTTACAACGTCCGTAACTAATGAATAGTACTGACAAATTTTTATGCGTTTATAGGAAATTTAGAGGTGCAAACTTGCATAGAAAAATATACAAAATATTTAAATTATAGTGCGTTTCATAATAGCTGGTTGGTGAAATAATGTTTTACAAAAATTCCACTTTTCTTTTTTTACTATAATCTCAAAGATATGAATTTGCATAAAAATTCGCAGTCTATTATTGAACAGCTTGGAATTTTTATTAGTTCGTGTTGCTTTTAATGTCTGCGTATTATCCTTCTGGTGTTAAACACATGTCGTTAAATTTTTTCAACGGAGTCTTTGTAGTATTATCATAAGCTATGTTTAGCAGCAAAAAAGGTAACTGTGAGAATGAAGGTAACATTCAGTTGCTATATTTATATGCATATAAAAAAGGATATAGTTGTGAATGGAGTACTTGCAAACGAAAATCAGGATGTATTTGTAATTGTTAATTTTTGCAGCTTGAAGATCATTATGTGGGTAATAGAATGTTTTAAGCACGAGAGGGGCAGGAGGGATTATATGCGGGTAAAAGTAAATTAAACGGAAACCCCTTGGCCATTTTCGATTCAATTGGTTCAATTAAGAGTGGAAAACACAAAGTATTCTCGTCTTGAAGAAAAAAGAGTCTGTTATATTTTCCCACGATCGAATTTATTATGATTTTTGCGATATACAGAGGGTTCAGCGGTGTGATTTTTTAAGCAAACTTGAAATAAAAAATCATCAGTGGTCGATAGTCGGCAAACTACAAAAATTAAAATAGCGAAAATATTATCTTGCCCACGAAAAGTCAGGGTCATCTTAATTTTTTTAAATGACACTGTATAACAGTTTCTACACAGTATTGTAGGTAACACTGAAACGAATTCAACGATGCATAATGTCGATACATTCGAATAAACTTTAATATAATAACAGTTCTTATGAACATATAAATCAAACACTTGACGTTATTCTTGATAAATTTATACATAAATAATGTTATTTCTCTATAAATAACGATGACTGTTACGCTGAAGATTTTGTGTCAAATTATTTATTTTGACAATTATCAGAGTTGAAATTAGGATTGTCAATAATTTCTATCTTTTGATTGTACAAATAAATGAAATAATTAAATGAAATGATGACAAAATTTTAATAAATTCTTACTAAATATCAATACAGCACGATTAAAATAATGTCAGGTTCCATTTCTAGTGAAAAGTGCAATAATAATTATGTACAATATATAGAAAATCGTACTACTGGAATCGCATTCATTATTGGACTGTATTTATAAGAAATTTGAAGATGCAAAATTGGACAGCATGCGCGCAATATGAATATGAACATACAAAATATTTAAATTATAATGCTTTTTATAATTCTTAGTAGGTGAAATAATTTTCTACCGAAGATCTACTTTTTTTTTTAACTATATTCTCAAAAATATGGATTTCCATAAAAATCCGCAATCTAATTATTACTATCTTGTAGAACAAAGCATCCATTGCAACTATTTATTGAAAGTTAATAAAGCGTTTAATACTGATTTTCATATTACATTTTTTTTCTTATTTTCACTTAATCGACCCGATTGTATTTCTACGATTAATCGTTTAATCATTAACAGCAACAATTAATTTTGTACATTACAAATTTGTGCATTATCGTTAAGTCAATTTGATCGATTTTCATGTAACCGATTAAATTATATCTTAATATAATTAATAAAATATTTAAAACAGTAAAAATACATATACAAGTATAAGAAAAATAATTTTTATAGAAACCAATGTAAATGAACTTAATCGTATTGCAAAGATTAAGTTTGGAATATGCAAATTGCAAATTTGATCGATTTTCATATAAGTGATTAAATTATACGTTAATATAATTAATAAAATTTTAAAAGTACGTAATAAAAATATATTTTTATACAAACCAATTTAAGTGAGTTTTATAATATTGCAATGATTAATTTTGGGATTTATAAATTGTTGCATTGTCCTTGAAACAATTTGATTGAATTTTATGTCATATTTTTATACATTTCACTTCACAGACCAGATTACACTTCTGCGTTTCATTGGAAAGAACCGGGAATATCCTGCATTTTTCTGTAGTTTTATACTGTTTATTTATAGTGTTTTTCATTTTCTTTAAATATTGACCAGTTTTTACAAAAAGAAATGTTTTCGAACAAGATTAGTGAAATAGGACATTACTTTTAATGGATAAAGTATTCAAACTCGATTACATCACTGACAGATTACATTCATCTTGTACTGTTCCTTATTACGATAAATTTGAAGACAGTACTGAAGATGCACTTCTTATTGTATCGCAGAGCAACGTTATATAAGTAAATAGGCTATTACCCCAAGTACTCTTTATTATATTATCGTTCGTTGTCGTAAATTTTCTCTGTAAACTTGTAAATACATGTTACAAATATGAATGTACGTTCCACTGTACATGTTATCTCTATCCTTCCGGTTCTAGCTTTTATCAAAGAAATAAAGGCATGATATTTTGATATGGAATTCTATATTTAAAAAAAGAAAAAACAAAAGAAAGTTACATTTATCGAAGATAATTCAAGTATTGTTTTACATGTGTAAAACAATACTTGAATTATCTTCGATAAATGTAACTCTCAAGTGTACATAAATATATTAAAAAAGAAATAAATAAATAGTAAATAGTATGGATAGAAAAGTCTAGTCGAAGATTTTGTGAAATAAAATTCACACTCTGCCTGAAATTTTTAACAAAAATGAAGTTAATTATTATATCTTTCATCTTGAAACGCTCAGTAATGTTAAGTATCGTAGAAATAAAGAAAGTTCATTAACCGAAATGAATATTTTACTTGAAAATGGAGACAAATTGCAAGAAAAAATCCTGAAACGTACTGTGAGTAATACGTAAAGTGACAATTGCCTTTTCACTGAGAAACTGAGTGGTCATTGACAGAAAGAGATAATAGAAGTAATGTAAACAGACGACAAAGATTCGAAACCTGTTCAAGAAAATATTAAGCAAGAATACTAAATTTACATTCTTAAATATTTCCATTCACTAAATATATACATTAAATGGAAAAGTTCAATAATTCGTTGATAATACAAACATGCCAAATCCCTTCGAATTGTGTGTACAAATTTTCTCAGAATTTCAAAATCCAGTAGAAAATAAAAATCAGGGTTGTTACGTTGAAACTATTAAAGATTATTATTTCTTCTTTTCATTTTTGTATTTCATTTACGATAAAATGTCAGACATTAGATATAGATACAGTTTTTTTAAGTATCCTTTTCTGAAAAGTTTTTTTTTTCAATTACAAACTTGAACTGTTCACACGCTGCTTTCCCTTTGAATGTCTAATTACACCGTTTATTTTTTACCATATTTTTCTATCATTCTGTTCACCGTAAAGCGTGTTGTAACACGTGTTTTTATCATACAAGTTCACGCACCGCTTTTTGCTGTTTGCTGTGATAGGTTGTTTGACGGGAGTATGAGACATGCAATAACGAGAGAATATATTGTACACCGCCACAGACTTCGAGGCCAGGTTCATTGCATACGCCTACGAAGAAAAATGTCGAAATATTTCTTGCAAGATACATACCACACGGTTATATTTATAGGGCCTGTTTTTGCCTTTCGGCTCAAAATGTTCTAGTAACAATTTCAGTTCCATTAATTTTTTTCATTTCTTTTTAGTTGTTCACCATATGAAAATACGAATCTCCTTGATAGAGTTGCTTCAAAGTTGTCTTCTTTATTATCTCAATGTGAAATTTAATCACATAATCTTTATACGTACGTTAAGTGTGACTATATGCATCTCTTTATCAAGAATTTTTTTTTTTTGTTACAATTGTGAATAACTACTTTAATTATCTTACAAAAGTTCGTATATTCACTTATTTTAATTGTATTTCTTTTTTTTTCAATTCCATTTCGTGCATTTTGCCAGTTTGTTCCGTTCGAGTTAGCTTTCATTAGTTACACAAATATTATTTTTAGAAATTGTTTCTGATACTATTAACGATATACACTATGCACATCATGTACTTTATCCTTTATTACTCACTAATTAAATAAAAGGCTACGTGTACACACTTTGAAATAATATTATTATTCCTTATTATATAATAATAATATTATAATAATTATAATATTAAATTAAACTTACTACATAATAATATTACAATAACATAACATAAATTCGATTATCGTTATTAAACTTATACATGTTTTCGGACAATTTAATTAAATTATTTCCTGTTTTTAATTTTTTATTTTGTCTATATTCTCTTGTAATTTACATTATGAAATAAATTTGATACATTTAAATGAATTTTCATATACGTCAATCACTTCAACATTCTCATTTTGGAATAATCTATTCATTCTAAATTAACAATAAACAGTGTTGATTTTATTCTACCGAGGTGCAACACGAATATCATATAATTGTCAAATTACTTTAAATTGCCTTCTCAAAATCTCTTACATTTTTCTTTGTGATTACAATGAAATTTAATGATGCCATCCTGTAATATGCGGCCGCATAATATCACGAAGAACTACATTGTCTGCATGTCAGGCCTTAATAAACTACGGGAATCGATAGTCGTGGAAGGTGATACGATCGGTGCAAAAATGAATCTCGCCTTCAGAAACATAAGCAGTGCTCGTTATTATTCGCAATGTGAACTGATCGACATGTATTGGGTTGGCAAATAAGTGCGTTCAGTTTTTGCTTCAGCGCAGTTTCATTCCGATTTGTATTTGTTTTTCATAACGCTATTGCACAACTTAAATACACATTTGAAAGATTATGTTTTACACAAACTGTTCATGAATTATTGAGTGACTATCAACAGTGTCGTGCGTGCTATACATCTGTAAAGGTGTAAGCAAATAATGCGCACTATCGTCATATCTTACTCTATTACTTCTAAAAGGGCAAACGGGCTGCGGATGCTCAGAAAAAGATATATCGTGTATATAGGAAAGATGCCTTAACAGAACGCGTATGCCAGAAATGGTTTGTGAAATTTCGTTCTGGAGATTTTGACAATAACGATACGTCTCGCTCCGGTCGACCGACCGAGATTAAATCGAGCGATGTCAAGGCCATTATCGATTGAAATCTATTCCAATCGGTGCGGGAGATTGTTACGGCACTCAATATATCCCACACGAGTGTAGAAAATTATTTGCGTAAGTTGGGGTACGTTTTGCGACTCAATATTTGGGTGCCGTATGCATTAACTGGAGCCAATTTGACCACTCGCATATCCATCTGTGATTCACTGCAAAAATGCCAACAAAGCGACCCGTTTTTAAAAGGAATGGTGACGGGAGATGAAAAATGGGTCGTTTGCCATAAGGTAGTCCATAAAAAATCATGGGGGCGCAGAAGCGAACCGCCTTTAACAACATCGAAGGTGGGATTGCACCCGAAGAAGATCATGCTCTCCGTATAATGGGATTTCAAAGGCGTTATCTACTATGAATTGTTACCGTCAGGCACAACCATTAATTCAATCATATACTGCTTGCAATTAACTAAATTGGACAATGCAATCCGCACAAAACGTCCAGAATTGGTAAATCGCAAGGGTGTTGTTCTCCACCATGATAATGCCAGACCCCATACATCATTGACCACTCGATAAAAATTGCTTAGTCTTGGTTGGGATATCCTGCCCCATCTTCCATATTTGCCGGACCTAGCGCCTTCTGATTATCACTTATGTCGATCGTTGCAGAATTCTTTGAACGAGGAAAACCTTAAAAAATGAGGAGTCACCTGAATTCGTTTTTCGCCGACGAGCCTTAGACGTTCTACGAACGCGAAATAATGAAGTTGGTAGAAAGATGGCAAGAGATCATCAATAAAAATGGCTAATATATAATTGAATAAAATCTATCCCGTGTGGCAAAGAACTTGTGTTTCGTTCTGCCTTAAAAAACTGAACGAACTTATTTGCCAACCCAATATATTAATCAGTAAATGCTGCCGTGAGAAATTAATACGTGTGTTGGGATTAGAAACGCATAAATCGATGCATATCTCGACACTTAACTGTATTATCTAACGTATTACTTGACACAATTAGAAAAATCTGACAAGTTTTTATTACTCTTCTCTTTTTAATCCTTTCCCTTTGTAACTGAATTCAATATAACTGATTCTTACCGGAATAAAATAAAATATTTATCAATTACAAATAATTTAATTATTATTATGTATATTTTAAGATAATTTATTTTGTTTTAAATATCACATGTAATAGCCAGTATTTTTCTTTTTATTTCGATCTATCATAAAAATATTGTACGATACAGGACTATCAGAAGAAGTAAACTATTCAATATTTTATACAAAATATGCAAACGATATCAAGAAAATGAAAGCCGCTTCAGAAACGAAACATTCTCACTTTCAATATTTTCTCGAACGTTGAACTGAATTTTCAACCTCAAGGTTAACGTATCTTATAGAAATATAAGCGGCCTAAAATGAACGAATTAAGTTAATTGAATTAAAAGGCCACGCTTGAGAGCTCGTTTAACTCAATTATACGTGTACACAGAGTATCGTGTTAACGACAAGATCGTTGTTGTGCAAAATTCTATTAAACGAGTTAACTACGTGTACTTTGTCACAACGAAACATACCTAATCGCGCATATAATGGAGTTCTTATGCAATTCGTGTGATTATGCATTTTGTAGTTTGTCAGGAAAAACCGGAAGTACCCTGTATATCGGTTTCTTTACACATTGAAATTAAAAATAACGCGGGTAATTTAAGGGTTCATTGGCGCCCAGATTCTCAAGGTTAGCTGTGCCCTCGTGTAAAAGATATTTTCGGTGCAGGAGAAATTTTTGCTAAAATTATTTGACCCCGGTGGCCAATGCCTCTGTGGTATCTCACTTCTGTTGGCTCTAATTTTAACGTAACCCTGATTCACAAGCTACGGTGGATTTTACAAGTGTTCGCGCTATTACTGTAAAGCCATTATTTTTTTAATTCGATGCGCTAGGTTTCTCTGTTTTCTATTACGGTAATTTAAAGCGATGCCTGTAAGTACACTAACGTTTGTATGAAAATTCTATTTAAACGATTTTATCACATGGCATTTCGATAAGAGCGGTACTTTTTTAGTTATATACACATAAATGAACGTTTTCGTTTGACTTTGTTCTTCATTCTTCTTCTTTTTCTTTTTTTACTTTCATGAATTAACTAGAAAGTACACAGAGTCAATGGTAAACTTGTAACTGGTAAATTGTAAATTGGCGAATTGTAAAGTTCTTTTCCTTTTATCAAAGACTTATATTTACTAAATTGCAAAGTTCTTTTCTTTTTTGTAAAAATCTTGTAATTAGTAAATTGCAAATTGGAAAAATTGGAAAATACAGTCGTAATGGTGAAGTTACTAAACTTTATAATGAATTCGCCTACACCAAAACTTGAATACATTAGAATTATGAAAGATCGATTTGTAAATACGCGACAGTGATTTTTGTTTCGATAAGTGCTATCGATTCTTTTTTTTTTCGTTTTACTTGAATGACTATGCGCAGCCTTGCTTACAGCCTATGAAATAGGCTTACTCACACACCTCCTGGGAACTGCAATCGAACAACGTGTGCTAATTATTCGCTCGAAATGCAAAATTATGTTAACACTGTCCGAGGATTTCTGTCAATCATGTCTACGTTCAATATGCAGTAAAAAGAAAAAACAGGAGATGGAAAGAAAAAAGAAATGCAGCAGGAAGGAACACGATATTTGAATGACGGAAAAGAAACAGATGCTCAAATAGTAGACGTTAGATATTGAACAGTGGTACTGATTTTATTTATTTTTGGCGACAGTGTGCTCATTTCTTAATAAATTACGCAATAAGGAAATCTATAAAAGTAGAAGCGAAAGTATCTTCGTTAAATGTAATCCAATGCAAAAACAGTTCTTTTTTTTTCTTTTTCTCGATCCCTCGATCTTTGAATGTTGTTGTTAATTACATGTAGGAGGATTCGTTTACTTTAAAAAATGTATTAAAAAGCTTGACGATGTACAGTGGTTTCTTATTTCTGCAGGTATGTACTTCTATATCTATTATTATTGTTATGGATTAACTATGAAGACTGCTGCCTGTAGCAGCTCTCGAGGCTTCAAAGTATCGATAAAGTCTCTCTATCAAATAGTGCAGTTGCATACCATGGTTCTTCTCACGAGATACTTCCTATCAATGAACATATCTACAAACATTCCTATCAAATGTCTGTCAATTACTTACAAAGAATTTCTAAAGGATTAGTAACAGATTCGTGGAGTTGAAGTGAAAAGAAAAATAAATAATGCGTTTCAATCGTCATATTATACCATCTGGTATTTTAACACAAGTACAAAGATTCGTGTTTTTAATTCCTCTTTGACAATAAATCATAAATGCAACAAAGTTATTTCATTTGTTAATAAATTAACATTTCACGAAAATACATATAATAATTTTCAATTTATCATAAATGATACGAGCTGAATCATAATCAAATTGAAAAAACGCCTACAAAGACTGAACATCGAATTTCCTTTTTTGATAATAAATCGTAAACGTATTAATTATTTTATTTGTTAATAAATTAACGTTTTATGAAAGTGCATGCAATATTTTGCAATTTATCATTAACGAAATTTGCAGAATTAAATCAAATCGTTAAAAAATAAAAAAAATCATAAATACACAAAAAAAAATTTCATCTGCTAACAAATAATGAAACGAGCTAAATTGCAATGAAATTGTCAATAAACAAGAATATTGAATTCACGATATTTTTAATTCTCCCTAAATCCTTGAAGAATTCTATCGGACTTCCTTTTTGCAGTTCTGTTTATTTTGAAACGGTCCCGGAACAATTCGGGGTATCGATAAGGTTCTTCCCTCTCGTCGTAGTCCTCGCACATTCCAAGAATGTGCCGAGACCTTTGGTCGATGTTTATAAATAATTGTCATCACTGTTGATAAAACGTGACCGTATGCATTTGCATTAAAACCAATCCCCCGGGGACTGACTCATTCATTGCAGTCGCACGAGTCCAATCGATCTGTTAGTCGAGCGAGACTCTTCGTGCGGGAAGGGTTGCTACGTGTGTTCCGTTTCTTCGATCGAATTAATTTGCCGGCGACGGTGTTAAGCTTCCAATTTGCGATGAAATATCATGACAGTGGTCGTGAATTGAATCGTTTGAAAAGTTTTATGTGAAAAAGTATAGAAGTGCAGATTTTGAAGAAAAGAAAGTTTTTTGTTTCTTTCTTTTTCGGACAATATTTAAACGTGCTAAAAACCTTGTTCTTTTTTGAACCAGTGTACATGTAAATGCGACAGTAAACCAGAATTGAGAGATTGGAACGCACTTCAGTGAGAAAAGTGCAGCATTGATATGTTGTGTATTCAGTTACTTTACAGTACAAAGTTTTAATAGTCCATTTTGTTTTTGTATGGAAGTAAAATAAAAGAAGTTCTTAAATGAATTATTACAAAATTGTCATTTTTCTTTGGTGAAAAATTTTGTAATAAAGATTCACGTTAAACATTGAGCAAGATTTCTTTTTTTAAAGTTAAAAGTTCTCCTCTTTTTCTTTTGGGGTTGTGAAGTGTGTCCGGAACTCTTTAAGCAGTATGATATCGCAATACTTATCGAAAATTGACGAGTTTTTAAGTGATGAAAATTAATTCGATTGGCGTCAGTTTTGAATGCGTTGGCAGTAGTATTTTGTTACTATGTGTCGTTATTAAATTAATGAATGAAAAAGAGAATAATAATTACTAAAACTTTTAAAAATAAAAAGGAACACTAAAAACAACTACAGTTTCGATAGAAATATTATTTAAATCGTGATTTTTACGTATTCAAGCTTGTAATGTGCATTATCACCATGACAATCGCTTACAATGATGGTAAGATACATGTTGCATGCTTTTTTAGCAAATATTTTTCAGGATCTTTAATTCTGTAGCATTCTGAATTAATTAATGTTGCTTCTAATGTTTTACCGCTGTTATTCATTGTTTCTAAACAACACTTCTGATCATTATAAATTAAAATGCAAAAGGTTGCATTAATATATATAAAAAATTTTTTAGAATCTCTACTCAAATGAACAATTTAATTTATAGATTTTATATTTATTTTAAATAATATCATTTATGATAGATTATATTTCTATTAAGTAATATCATTTGTCATACATAGATAGTAAGATTTATTAAACACAATTAGCAGAATATTATTTTTTAAGAAATACTAATTCAATTTTTTCCAACACAATCGCACAAATTTTGCACGAATATATCATCGACTTGTAAATTCGTTTACTACAGTCTCTATAAAAAAGGATAAAGTATTTTTTCTACTTCGAAACAGGATGCACTTCAACCAGAAGCATAATCTTATATAGTAATATCCAGTGATGGTATACATAAAATATTAAACATATTGGTCGAATATTCGCCTAAGCAAGTTATTTCTTGCTCGAGACAATTTTTTTCTTGGAACATAAAAATTCACAGGTCTTTTTTTTTCGCTGTTTTTATGTACTTCACTTTCTTTTACCAATCGCTGTTATTTAACCCTCTCTAATTTCATGTAACTTAAAAACGCCTCTTTTTGTTTGTTTATTACTAGACTGCGGATTCTTATGCATTTATAGGAAATTTAAAAATGGAATTAAAAAATTGAAAATTTAAAAATGCACAGAATGCACGTAATACGGAAAAATATACAAAACATCAAAATTATAGTGCTTTTTATAATATCCAATAACTGAAATAATTTTTTACCCAAGTTCGACTTTTTTTACTCTGTTCTCAAAAATATGAATTTGCATAAAAATCTGCAGCTTATTTACTACTATGCTGTTACACTTTTGTATCATTATATCGTCACCAAGTCAGTTTCTTTATAATAATTATCAATTCTTGTTTCTCAACATTTTTCAAAATGTAAAATTATGAACAACTGTAATTTTCCTTCTCATAAACAAAGGAAAATCGGGTTATAGAGGGTAAAAGCAAGTAGTAATGTACAAAAATCGTACAGAGTGAAATTAGTTTTGCAAGCCTAGCTGTTATTTAACTGTCTAATGGTTTAATCGAAGAGAATCAATAAATAATGGAAAATGAAATGCTATCTGCGATTAATATTGCCAAACCTTTGTATGGTTTAGATATTGCAGTTCTTCTATAGTTATCAGATCGGCACGATAGAGCGCGTGAAACTAAAAATCGAATACATCGATATTTGTCGTGCGCCGAGGAACATTCGTTTGTAGAAATGATTCATGGAAGATACAATAAAAAGGTCTACAGTTATGTACCTTTTCTCTGTAGGTATAGTCACGACACAAACCAGTTGCGCGTCATTTTATCGATCTTCGGAAACTGTCACAGCTTTTTCTTCTCTAGTTACATTATAAATTAATTTATATAAAAATAAAATTGAAAATAAAAAAGAAGGATTGAAACATTCAATATATAGGGAATGAGGAAAAATTTTTCTGTAAAGGAAACTACTTCTGCATAATGTCGTTCGTTAATTAAAAAAATTTAGAAAATCGTAACTATAAATAGAACATACGAGAATTAGAAGATATTAATATTACTAATATTTGTTAACATTTTAAATTAAAAAGATTTAATTTATTTAGATTTATTTAAATTTTTTATTTAGCATTTGAAACTTTTAGAAGTATTTAAATGAGAAAATCTTACATACCAAAGAAAAAAACAGTATGTTTTAAAATAAAAAGTAAAATATGTTTAAAGAGTGTAGTATCTTAAATGTTCCTCAGATAGTTCTAAACTAGATAATATTCAGTAAATTGAGTACATCTACAAGTAAAAATAAAAAGTTTTCTGTTTTTCTTTTAAATAAGAAGATATTCGTTATAATATTTACATAAATGCCTCAGAAATGGAAAATTTTAATTTTATTTTGCAATTGGACACCGGAAGTATCGAGTTCCTTGTATGTTTTGTTACAGACGACGGCACACGATGCTCTCGACCTGAATCTGAAAAGTTGCGACTAAAAAAGATTCGGGAGGGTGTACGGAATCGATTTTATTCGAAAACCATTATCCTTCCCGTAATTAAGCGGAACTCTGTGAAAGAAACCGCGATACTTCGAAACAAGACAGAAAATATGTCTCAAGTCCCTCTTATCGCAACTGAAGAAACGCCTTCAACGGAGTCCTCAACATGCAACATGGTGATTCTCGAGGTAAAGTGAAAAGAAGAGGAAAAAGTAAGGAGGGAACTTTCTTATCTTGTAGACGGTCTTTTATTTATTGTCATTACTTAACATATACTTAATTACATAAAATGATGCATGTAATTGACCAAATTATGTTAACCTCTGGTAAAGAATTACATTGAACATCATTATTATGTTATAAGACTATATATTAGTACAAGTAACATTATTAGTTTGTATTAGAAAATATCAGCCTACACAATTTTATAAACCTTTCGGACCGAATTGTCGGATATGCACTCTTTCTTTGCACCAGTCTGTTCAAACTTTTTCTTTTACGTTCAATGCAACTTATAATTTAATTTCAGTTAATTATGAAGTTGCTTCCCCTTTTGCAGCAAAGATTTCAATTTCTGTTTTTACACTCCGTAGGCAAACTAGATTGTTTATGTAAGCTTTGAGAAAATTGAAAAAAAAAATTCAAGTTTCTTTATGAACGTTTTTAACACGTTTTACAACTGGGCCACTCAGAAACCAAAGTAATTAACTCCACTTTTGCAATGTTTTCAAATTTTAATACCAAAGCACATAATGGCTGCTTAATTTTTTATAAATGAAATAAATTTAGTAAATTTCCTTTTACGGAGTTAGTCACTTTAGCTCCTAAGCGACTCAATTATTCGTTAAGTGAAGTGTGTATACAAATTTTTCCGATGAAAATGAAAATTCATTTCGATAAAATTTCAAGAGTGAAAATGAATATTGCCTACGAAGTGTCAAAACAAATTGGTCTTTTCATTCTCCTTTAATAAATCAAAAATACACTGTAAAAATTAATACTCTCAATTAACCTGCCTTTGATAAAAAATTATTTATACAGAGTGACACGGACATAGGTGGCTAAACTTTGGTATAATATTTTATTGTTCCTAAGCATGAAGAAATGTTATGCAATCATATAGCTCCGAAAACTCTTCCTTTCCAAGATATAAGTACTTATTGCTTTCATCGAAAATTGATCAGTATAGCTACCTGATGTAAGAATATCAATTGCTGTGTGTGAATAAAAATTCGGAATTTTGTTGAACGTCTTCAACAGTCTTTGAAACGTTGACAAGAAGTGTGTATTGTTGTAGAAGAATCACTTTCAGCATTTTTTTTAAGTAGCTTTCAAACATTCCTACAATACTCCATCATAATCGGAAAATATATACATATCTCGGAAAGGAAGTGTTTTCAGACCTACAGTCATTCTCATTAATTTTTCTTAAATTGGACCAAATGACGTGAGCTTTTTTTTCTTTTTTAAGAAATTATAAGGATTAGTTTACTACATGATGCGTACAAAAAATTTTAAAATAATTGCAACTGATTAGAATTGTAAAGAAAATAGTGAAGGTCTCTTTTTGCAACTTTTTCATCTGAGCCTGTAATGAAAGTTTAGAAAAACTATGTTTTATAGTTTTATGTTAGTTATATACATGGTAAAAATTTCATCGAAATCGAACAATGTAGAAATAAGAAACTCTTTAGATTCATCACAGTTGTAGACCAAAAGTTATGAAAAAACTTTATTTTTCATAATTTTAACTGTTTATAGATCATAACAACTTTAACCGATTTCAATACAATTTTCAACATGTATATAACTGATATAAATCTACAACACGTATTTTTAAAATTGTCATTACTAGCTCAGATAAGAAAATTGTAAAAAGCGACCTTTATTATTTTCTTCGTAATTTCGGACAATTGTAATTTTTTCAAAAATTTGTCTACACATGATCTAATAAACTAATCCTTCTAATTTCTCAAAACAAAAACAAAACTCACGTCATTTGATACAATATTAAAAAAGTTATTGTTTTAAAGGATGTACGAATATTAATGAGTAACTTATGTTTTTTATATTCTTCTTTAATTCTTAGAAATAGTAGTATACCGTACCAATGGTTACCCATTTTATTTCCGTGTCACCCTGTATATAAATAGTGAAACTTCTATTTGAAACGAAATCAGAAAACAGTTCAGGAAAATCTAATGCTTAACACGCATCCATGAAATTTGTAACTTCTGTTTAAGAAATTTCGTACATGTCCACGGTATTCCGAATACCTAAATGAAAAAACGATTCTTTAACTCTGGCTAAATATAGGCCGGTCTACCTGGAGACACGTGGAGATACTGCGTAGAAAGGGAACGTCTCGCTGAAAGATCAGAATGGTTCCGCGCAATGCTCGTCGGTCCTCTTGCACCTGCACCGAGCGATCCTCCGCCTCTGTTGAAGGTTCAACACGTGGAGAAGCGTGCCTTCGATTATCTGCTCAGGTAAATTGCAGACTATTGATCGACTACAGTGTACAACACTTTTTTTTCATCCAAATCATAAATGTATCTGTACACAGTTGAATTTTAGTACAATATTTAAATGACTTTCACTTTGATTCATGATAAATATAAGGTAGTGTACAAGTTAATAATTTTATCATTAATGGTAAATATAGTGAATAGTGTAGGAAAATTATAAATAATAAGGGGAATGATTCGAGAAATTGTAAGATGTGTAGATTTTTATAAAAATTTAATAACATGAGCCGTTAGGTTATCATGAAATGGTATTCTTTCAAGGCGAAAATCTTTCTAAATTTATGATTTATGAATAACAATTACAAAAAGAATAGTTTTCAATTTGTGTATAAACTTTGGATAAAACGTTCAACAAATTCGACTATATTTTGATATTAAAATTAACATCTCAAGCGGAAACGTTTATTTCATAGAAGTGTTTTATATTTTTATACGACTTTTAACATATAACAGTACAGTTATCTTTCTTTCGTAAAAGATGTTATGATTAGAAATTATAGATTAATTGTCACTCTGAAATCACTTCTGAAGGCAGATGCAGAAATGTTAAAGAGGGAGACGAAGGTCACCCATAGGATTCGAAATTTACGTCTCAAAAGAGTGAGTAACCGTTACCCTTTTATAAGAGCAAGGTTTCGAAGAGGGTATTTCAATGGTGTATACGAAGCAAGGTCGATGATACAGTACAATTAGAAAGTATTAATTCAGACAATAAAAACAGTGTAAAAATTTTGATAAATGAAATCTTTCTTTGATTAATTTTTTTTTGTATCGTCGCAAGGAGAGAGAGAGAGAGAGAGAGAGAGAGAAACAAGATAATTATTAGAGATACGGAATCAAATCCTCCAAAAGAAAAAAAAAAACTTTACAATCACAACCATTATGGCAACATCTTTATACACATTAACAGTAATCGGTACTATCGCTTATTTTTGGATCCTGTGTTTAATCACATTCCCATTGATAGTTTGCTGCAAACGAAGACTAACCGGAGCCCGACGTGCCAAAAAGAAATGCTGCAGATGTAAATTATAGAAGAATAATGATCGTGTGTGAAAAATTCAAGTCGGTTTCTAACGTCAGTGAGAAATGCTCGATACCTAATTACAAAATGAAAATGAGGAAATAAAAGAAACTAGAAAAGACTTTCGCGTATTCCCTTCGGAACGGAGGACAAGTATGTTAAAAAATTGCACAAGTAAACTAAATTTGCTCGTTTCACCGAGAGTAAGGTTAAAAATTTCAAGGTGACCGATGCAAGTCGTCAAGCAATTGTCTTTTTTTCCTTCTTTCTTTTTTTCATGACAGCTCAAAGCACGTTGCTTTTTGCGCAGATATCTTCGTGATGAACTCATCAACTTTCAATCCGTGTCCACGGCTAGAGCAACCCTCGACGCAGCTCATCAGTATCTCTGTCCAGAATTGGCACGACTAGCAGTTGAATATCTCGAAAAGAATTTGAACTCGAATACCGTGCTCAAGATTTATCAAGGTCTCAGTCTTTACGCCAACCACGTAACCTCTGTTCCTAACTGGTCATCACACTCGCCAACGGCTCCTCCGACACCTGGAGATGACGCTGGTGAAATAGGTATTGTTTGTAACATTAAGTATTTATTAAAAGAATCAACAGAGCCCGGTGTAAGAATTGAATAATTTTGTGTTTGTTGTCTTTTCCTGCTTCTTATTATTTCAACCTATTATACTAAAAAATATACTGTGTTTGTTGGTGTAAGAATTAGACAGTTCCAAGGCTTTGATGATTAGTTGTAATACAAATTGGGTTGTTGCTATACTAATTCTTTTGTATTTAGAAAAACTAAACGTTAATCTTTCTGTACACGCTACAGCTAGTCCTTTCCATTAAAATGTGTTAGAATATCAATAAAAAAAATGCTAAAGGTATTAAACATATTAAAAATATTTATTTATAGAAAATTTTTAAATGCAAAATTGCACGGAATGCAATTAATACGAGAAAATGTACAAAATATCCAAATTATAGTGCTTTTTATAAATATATGGTAGGTGAAACAATTTGCTACCGAAGTTCTAATTTTTTTTTTATTCTCAAAAATATGAATTTGCATAAGAATTTTCGATTTAATCGTAAAATATATACCGCTATGGATAATACAGAATTAATTGAATTGATCGATGATTTGAATTTTCTTTATAATTTTGAATAAATATTATTAATATAATTTTCAATAAATACAGAAATATCTTGGCCATTAATTTGTTATTTCTTTATTTCTTAACATGTTCCTTCTTAAATTTAAAACTGAATTTCTAAAATTTTGTTCTCACATATTACCAAACTATGTTCAGTGTGGTACGGCACGTTTTGCTCAGATTGAACTTCTTTCGGCCAGCGCTAAAAGGATTAATACATCAATCCAAAAAAAAAATGGTAAAAATTCTAAAAACATTCAAATGTTAATAATCAAATATTAAACAAGTTGCAGGGAAAAATATTTAGACTGAGTTAAAATAGTATGAATATGAATAATATAAATATTCAAAGTGAATTTAGTTTTACTATGCATCATAATTTTTTCTATTATTTCATATATGAAAATGGATTGAACCAACAAAAATACATTCAATATAATTAAGGTGGGAAACCACTGTGATGGATGGAAAAGATATTTTTTCTTTTGCTCATAATCAGTATTGGAGTAAAAGCAAATTCACGTGTTTGATTTTTATGAGTTTAAATTGGAACGTAAAACAACAGGAATTGATCGAAATATCGACCATCCTTTTGGCCAAAAAACAATTAATGAACGTAGAACTCAAAATTGGTTTTAAAAATTTCACGATGAAAACGAAAATCTTAAAAATAAGGAAGGTCATAGACGTCACCAATGACTTTTAGAAAAATTAAATGACTTCGAAATGGTTTTTATTTTAATTAATAAATATAATTTTTAATTAAGACATACATTCTTGAATTCAATACTTAAGAAACGTAATTATTTTTGCACCAACCTAATAATATTAAGAATTTCCGTAATACAAGCTTCTAAAGTATTTCAATTTGAAATCAGTACGATTCGAATTCAACTTGAAGTAAAACAACTACTTTCACTAATTGAATCAAGTATGCATGCAACTATTCTGAAATTTAAATCAAGCTCCGTGCAACATATCACATTTACAAGATCCAATATTCTCACTCTTTCAAACTGTAATCACTTCACGAAATAAAAGGTCGTAATAAATTCCAACATTTATCAGTGGACGATAAAAACTAGCTCATAAAGTAGACATCATATAATAAGTTCACCCACCACCGTCCAGATTATGTATTACTCAGCGTGGTACCGATTTTCTGGTAGCAATGAACTGTTGCTGATCGATTCTGTCATCTGTTAAATACCCTTTCTACCTTCCCAGGATAAAGGTCCCTTAAAATTTTAGCTGCAGTCTGTACGCGACTTCTGCTCGCCTGCCTGGACAAAATCGATTCGGAACCAGAGGCGGTTTTCAGCCAGGAACACTTTGAAGAGTTGAACTCCGCGGAAGTTGAAGAGCTAGCTTGTCGAGACACACTGAGGTTGGCCAACGAATCGATACTGTTCAACGCGCTGGACAGGTGGGCTGCCTCCGAGTGTAGAAGAAACGGAGTCGAGCCGTCGGCTAGTAATAAAAGATCAGCTTTGATAGATGACGTATGGTATAGCGTTCGATATCCCCTTATGACTGATAGAGAATTCATCGAGGGACCTATGGCGAGCGGGATCCTCTCCAGTGAAGAGTCAGCCTTTATTGTTGCTAGAATTTTGGGCCATACGGGAGATATTGGGGGCGAAGAGGTACGTGCTCGTTGAATTTTTCTTTTTAAACGATAATGTACCGTAAATTGGGTGAACATTTTTACATTTGCTTTAAATATCCTATTATAACATAACTAATCCGGTTACATTAACACTTTAGTTTATTTCTTTTTATGTTTAATGCAGTCTCTTCTATATTTTTTGTTTATTTATTTGGGTGATTAATGTATTTTAAAATTAATTAGCTTATCGATGTCATTAACACCTTGCCGTATAACAACGAGTTAGACTCGTGACACATATTCTGGCTGAGATTCGACAAAACCAGTTATATTAACAACAAACATTAATTTTAATTCAAACTTTCCTTTTAATTTACAAAATCAAAGTCAATTGTAATTAATCGATAATATAGTAGTGTTTCGTATGCAAAATGGTACTAAAACCATAAGCAGCTAATGCTTAGGTGTCTAATCAGGAAAAGAAATCATAGGTTAAGGGGTTAAAGACATAAAATGATTAGTTATTGTGCTCTAAACTTTGATTTACTTGTTTACATCTTAATTAAGGGTAATATCTTCATTACTTACATCTTAACTAAAATCAAATTATCATCCAGATAGACTGGATATTCATAAAAAATTTTTTTGGTACTCCTATTACAAGTTCCGCAAATCCAGTAACGATACGTTATGCACTGCATTCAGGCAGTTCCTCTATATGTTTCCCATGTACAAAAACATATTTTGCAGACATTATTGTTTATATTAATATTGCTATTTACTATTATTTATTCTAATCCTTGCCTTTTGGCTTAAGATAATTTCCAGTTACATCTTTTGTATTTACAATATCTTACATCTATTTTCAATCGAAGCTCCACTTTTTTTTTTATTATACTTTCAAAAATATGAATGTGCATGAAAATCCTTATTATATTATATGTATCACAGTGTATTTTACAATTGCAATCATTTACAATTGCTGCGACATTAAGACTGTTTGGAACATAAGGAAACATTTATAAAACATGATATACAAACATTTATAAAGCATAATAAAACATTTCCAATGATTGTAGGAGTTCTTAGAATATAAAACCTTGACAAATAAAATACAACGGGCGTATAAACAGAGGAAGTAACGCTATGGGTTATTTTTAACTTGAAATTTCACCCAAAAGATTCTTTCGTTATATTCTTTTTTTTACTATATTAATACATCAGAATGAAATATCAGTAAATTTTATTTTACTTAGAATTTTACATTTTAGACAAATACGTAAATTTGCAGCGTAATCAGAAAAAATCGAACATTTTCTACAATTTAGAAATCGAAAATGGGTGAAATTTGATGGGAGAACCGTATAAAGTTTAATATTATTATATGGATATACAGTAAGGAATAAAAGTATTGACACATCTGGTTCTTAATTATAGAAACGCATATAAATTAAAGAAAAAACACAATATTAGGTTAATTCCTTTCATTAATCGTAACTATTGGGTCTGTAGTTTGAGAATATTACAAGTATATTTATATTGATTGATTACAAAACAAAACAGAATGATAAAATACATATTAATGGCAGTTTTCAACGAAACAAAAGTATGGGCACATTTACAAATTTATCGTATATTATTATGTATTTTATATAGTTAATATTTTGTGTGTAATCCCTTATTGTTTATAACGGCTTTCAATCTGTCTGCCATGGAGTGCACTAATTTTTTTATAATTTCGGAGTTTATTTTATTCCATTCCATTATCAATATTTCTTTCAATTGTTGTCTATTCGTTATATTGCGTTTTTTAATACATTTTTTCAAATGAGCCCAAAGATGTTCTATGGGGTTTAAATCTGGGGATTGTGGTGAGGTTGGTAACGAATGAGGGGTATTAACACATCTTGCGCGGGCACTTTACCGCCAAAGTCTTACCGTGTAGAGGGCGATTTTTTACAGTTCAGACGCAAAATTCCTTCTGCATAAACTAGCTGTAATTTTTTTTAGGTCTATCCGATTTTATTGTAAAAACATCACAAAAACTCATCGATAACAATAATCCATCAATAACCCGTGAAAAACGACTTTAGTCGCTTCCCGCTCAAGATGTGAAATCCGCGCAAAACGACTTTAGTCGCTTCCCGTGCAAGATGTGTTAAAAACGATCCATTGCCGTACCAAATAAGCGGTGTGTTTGGGGTCATTGTCTTCCTGAAAAACAACTAGTGTCCCAACATTTAATTTTTCCGCGCTGTTTTTTACATTATTTTTTAAGATATCTAAATCGACATATTTGTCCAATATATTGTCAATGAAAACAAGCTCACCGATCCCACTTGAGCTCATGCAACCCCAGACCATCACTCCACCACCCCCATTAGTATTCTGAACGTTCTTTGAATTCAGTTCGGTATTATATTGTTTCCAAACTAAAGTGCGTCCATCATTTTGGAAAATATGAAATTTAGACTCATCAGAAAAGAGTCCTGTACGTCAAAAGTCGTTTTCTTTTGTAAATAATATAACATTTTGTAAATTATATAATCATTTGCTAACTTTAATCTTTTTTCTTGATTGATTTTACTTACAGTTGGTTTTTGTCTTGCAACTCGCGATCGGTATCCTACCTTGTTCAATATTCGACGAATAGTTATTTTATATACTTCTTTATTAAAGTTTTCGTTTATATTTGCCGCTATTTCCGACGCAGCACTGGTTGGTTTTTCTTTTGCAATATTAACAATTTTTCTCTTTTCCCGTACACTCAATTTTTCAAGTCGGCCACATCGCAGAGCACTTACAAAATTTTCTGTATTAAAGAACCGTTTAATAATACTTCTAATTGTAAAACGACTTCTATTGACTATATTTGAAATAGACGAGTACGAATGCCCTTGATTAAACAAATGTAAAATAAGTTTTCGCTCAGCAACAGTCGTTTCTTTCACTTTGCGTCTCATTTTGAACATTTTTACGTTAGTTTTTGTAAATAATTGAATAACAAGTAAACAAATGAATGCTAACGAAATCAGGAAGTTCCCCGGAAAGTAACAACGTATCAACGTTATAAAAATTTCATCCTAGATTCTACAGGATGTCCCGTTTAAGTAAGTACAGCAGGATATCTCGGAAGAAGTTATAGTTATTAAAAATGTGTTCCTACAAAAGTTGTTTGGTAGGATGGGCTACATCATGTAGTAGTAATTGTTTTCTTGTGGGTGGAGTAGTAGAGGAGATCTGAAGGTCAATCTAATTTTCTTAAATGGAATGCCATATTTTTTTTTTCAGAAAGTAACAGCAGGCACTAAGCCAAATCCAAAGAGGCGCTATAGTAAATCGTTAGCTTATGTTTACGTTCTGCACCGGCTGACTGCAGACAGCTAGCAACCGCTGCTGAACAGCGTCGAATGCGTCGGTATCAAGATTCATAAACATAAGCTAACGATTTACTATAGCACCTCTTTGGATTTGGCTTAGTGCCTGCTGTTTCCCTTCTGAAGAAAAAAATATGGCATTACATTTAAGAAAATTAGATTGACCTTCAGATCTCCTCTACTACTCCACCCACAAGAAAACAATTACTACTACATGATGTAGCCCGTCCTACCAAACAACTTTTGTAGGAACACATTTTTAATAACTATAACTTCTTCCGAGATATCCTGCTGTACTCACTTAAACGGGACACCCTGTAGATAAAAGCATTTTATTTCAATGTGCCGAGACTTTTATTTCATTGAAAATTGCCGTTAATATGTATTTTATCATTATTTTTTCTTTTGTAATTAATCAGTATAAATATATCTGTAATATTCTTAAACAATATATCCAACAGTTGTGGCTAACAAAAAGAAATAACCTAATATTGTGATTTTTCCTTGATTTATATGCCTTTTGTATAAGTAAGAACCAGGTGTGCCAATGCTTTTGTTCCTAACTGTATAAATAGGTACTTTAGGTATTTAGAAGATGAGAATAGTATTTAATTTTTTGGTATTTCGTTAATTTTGTAAATAAGAAAATTTCTATTTTAATATAAATTTAAGTAATTTTTTCTGAGTATATATTGTCTATTTCATTTGCTATGATTATTAACCCTTTTCATAATTATACAACAATTTACAATTAACAATTGCAATTTCTAAGAATTGAACATATATTTGTTTACAATTTTCAATTTCTTAATAATTGTATTATTGTTCATAATTTTATATAGAGTATAAAAACAAACAACTTATATGTAATGTAACTTCTGAAATTATATATAACTTTTAAAATTCACTCTGAAACTGATTTCAGAGTGAAAGCAGAGTACGCCCTTCTTATCGGAAGTTAGCATTTATCTTACTGCTGAAACTGTAGTGTCCATGATCATTATCAGAGAGTACTGTTTTATCTGTCCACAATTTATTGATTTTAACAGTGCACACAAATTCTATTTACGGATTTGTCCATTTCAGTCTTCGAAGTTCTTTGTGTAGTGTACCAATATCTAAGTGAAGTGTTGTGTGAATGTATTCTCTTTTCTTTTTCCTTTGTTTTTATTGATATTGAAATTAAAAATTCACAGAAGACATTAATAATAATAAAGTTTTATTCGTATATATTTTCTGTAACAAACTTAGCAAAATTTAACGTGAACGAATGTTGAAATACCTGATCGTAAAATGCGTCGTGTCAATTAAAAAATACAAAATAAATAATAAATTTGAAGAATAAGAAGAATGCTGACTGATCTTGCAGAGGTAAAAGAGCACTTTTGTAGAAATTCCATTTAACCGTTTGAGTGCCATGGACCTTTGCAAAAATTCAGTCGAAAAATGCCAAACGTTTGTTTTTATTTCTCGTTTCTATTACTTCTTATTTTTGATATGTAAACAAATTTTAATAACAGCTCCGTAGCTTATGAAAACAGATTTTCATTTAGTAGAACCTCGAGAAACAGTAATGGTAAGGACACGGATTAACAAAATCCAAATATGTAGTTAGTTCGACTCTACAAACTGATTAGTTGGCACATTTTGGGCCATCTGGCACTCAGTTAACAATTGTTTGTAAATGAAATCATTTTGATATCTGAATATATACTTCGCAATAATTATTATTAATATTTTATTTATTAACACATTATTATATTATCAGACGTTAGTTTTTACCTTTTCATAAGATTTATTTACATCGTTTGTGAATGTTATCTAATCTTACCATATTTAACGGAAAATCGACCAATCATCGGTAAATAGAAAGATTATCTTTTTTCTATGTTCTTTGATATTACACTATATTTTATCCAACTACATGCGGTGTTTAACAAGCTAAAAGTTTATCTTTGAAATTTTATCTCCTTAAAAAAGCGATTCACAATTTAAAAAAAATAAATAAATAAACAAATTAAAAAAAGAGCAAACCAAAAAAATCTGTCTTTCCTCCAAATAGAAATATCCCTTTATCTTACAAAAACAAAAAAAGAAGCAAGAGAAAATAGCTCAATTTAATTAATTAATATGTAGGATGGTATACCAAAGGGATCACAGGAGTTTCTTCAAATATAAAATTGATTGAGCTCCCTGATGCACTATATTTGTGTATTAACACTTTACCGAGATCGAGGAGATCTCCCCAATTCATAAAAAAAGAAATGGATATGCTTGATATAATTGTATCATTGCATTTTGTCTATTTTGGTCTATTTTGAAAGTTAACATACTTTAAAAAACTACAATGTTATTTAACATATTTCTATTTTATATCAACATTTTACCAAACACATTACTGTGATTTATATAAATAATACGAAATATCAGATAACTATTTTATTATTTTAAGTTACTTGCACACTTCGTGGGTCCTTAAATGTAAAAATATTACTAGAAGAGGGAACATTCCTAAGTAATAATCACCGATACTGATGAAAACAATATTATACGCGTATTTTTCTTTTTTCTTTATCGAAATCGTTCACAGTTCAAGGGGCAAAAATCATCCCTCGAAGTTAAAAGTAGTGAATATATTTGAGCTCATATCTTGAATGTTATTAAAGAAAGAGGAATTATGTATATATACGAATTTTGTATTTATCAATATGAAATTTTTAAGCGTCTCTCGTGAAAAATGCGCGCGGTCGGCAATGTGTTAAGGTATTTATTTAGAAAGGGCGTTATCTTGGGATACTATGGATAAGCGATACAATTATCTGACTTTGGCGGTTCGAATTCTCCGACTTTCTACGTTGTTCTTTGATCTTCATACTCTTCCTTTCGATTTTTCATACGTGCCATCGTAGCTGTGTAGCTGCGTCTTCTATTTCGCTTTTCCCCACTGTAGGCTTTTCGCTGTACTCAATCAGTGCTTTTCTCCTAAGTTACGCCTTCAGGAATCTACCGGGTAGGGAACGCTGACTTCCTGATGGTTTCGACTGCAGTGCCAAGGTTTATGGTACGTTAATTGCTACCGACAAACTCGATAATTTTTACGAAGGTTTAAAAACATACGGGAACTATTTACGCGAATTAACATTGGATTTACGGGATCCGTCAATTTGACGGGTTTTGGATTTCACGAGCAAAATTTGCAGAAACTATTACCATTACTTCTTAATAATTTTTGCTGACTTTTATTAATGGTATGATGCGAATATGTATTCAAATTCATTTCTTCTTCAGCTCTCTAATTTCGAAATTCTGTATGTAGTATACCTATTTCTTTAGTTACCCGACGAACTGACGGGTCGGTTAATTTCATGGTCAATCTAGCAATAAATTTGCTTTATTCATCTCATTGTTACTTCAGTGACGAATGTAAAAAATATCAAAAAAGATGCTAAATAAAAATAATAGTGCGGCGGAGATACCGCTACTGCTTCGAACCCAACATCTCAAACATGCTGGAGAAGAACATGCTGTAATGAAACGGATCTACGACGGATATTTGCATTAAATGTAGAAATTAATGTTTGCGAAAAATGTATACGCAAAATTGATTGTGTTTGCAAAAAAAGTGCTATGAATAAATGTAATGTCTGTTAATATTGTGTAACTAAACTGTTTATAAATTGGGTATACTTAAATATACTCCATATACAAAATATATTCCATATTCCATATACAATCTATTTTTTAAATAGGTATACAAGAAATATCCGTAAATCTAGTGTTAATCTCAAAAATAGTCCAAGAGTCATGTTCGCACCATAAACTTGACATTGCTCTATCCAGACCGACCTCGCACCCTTGCTGTGGTCCCTCTCTTTGCCACAAACCCCAGAAAATATTTACAAATAAGGAAAAAAAAATACAATTATAAAAGAAATGTTTGCTCTCTTTGCCCATAGTTTCAAAATTCAATCACTGGACCACTGCCCAGGTTGACCAGCACACCAAGAATTGGCATTAAAACGTACGAGGGTCAAAGCTACATGATGTCGAAGCCTGGAACGAAAGAGTGTCAGGACAATCGAAAGAACAGAAGAAAGGAATGTGCAAGTCAAGGGCATAGAACGTGCACTAAAATTGGTAATTGCCTCGTACGAGTTCTCGCCTGCATCTTCGATTGAACGATGTTCGAAGAGGAGTCAAGTTGGATGAAGAATCTCGATGAAATCGGCAGATCCTAAGAATTTCCCACCGAAAGCTAACTTTTTCTTTGTTTTCTGTTTTCCTCTCTCTTTCTCTATCGTTTTCTGAGTGTGTGTTACTTACCACCAGTACGTAAAACTTTCGCGTTGAATTTGCTCGTGAAGTTACTAATTTAGATGGTAGTAAGAGTAGAAATGCTAAATGTTTTACGTTGGACTGATATTAACACTCGTTCTATTGCCATCGAAAATATCGTTCGGAGTTTGTTTTGCACAAGGCATTCCTTCAATTTTCACATCCTTTTTTTTTTCTTTTCTATTTTGCGAACAATGAATCATGCGACGACAAGAAAGCTGAAAGAGGCTGAGATTTAATTATTATACATCTGTTTTCTTTTTTTTTCTTTTTTTAAATATCTTTTCTTGTCAGATTAGAGAAGCTCTCAAATACGCAACATTTCTCCTCCTTGCGAAATCATGTTTCTTAGGGAAGAACAGCGCATTTTTCAAAGGATTGGAATATTTTTTAATTTTGAATGATTTATTTCGAAGCTCGTACATTTTATCGTTTACGTATTACTTATTTTGTATATTTGTATTACGGTGAGTTTTCGTCTTTTGAAAATGTTCTTCATTTGAGTTCTACACTCCGTGGAAAGTATTTTATAGACGTTTCGCGTATTTGTTGATTTTTGCATAATGATATAGTACTCGTAAGAATTCGCTTTTTTATTTCATTTTATTGTATTCATATTAGACTTTCAATGAAATTTTTAAGAACGATCGGTGCAAGGATAAAAAAGAAATGTATTTGAAATTTTGAAAATTAGCAAAAAATACTGTTTCTTCAAGTTAGTATTTGGATGTCTAGCAATTAAAAAAAAAAAGAAGAAAAAATTTTAAAAGGCTGATTTAATAGAGGAATATTGAACAATATGAAAGATGTGTATCATTTTATAGCTAATCTACATAGGGCCAGATGATAAACGATAACGTACAGAACGTACTATTGCTTTTGTAACGTTTAGGTTTACTTCGACTCGAAATTTTAAATGCCTTATCTGAATAAGTTCCCTAAGAAATGGTTAGAGTATTTATAATTCTGTACAACTGAAGACTAAAAATAACACACAGACTGAATTCATATTTTTGCAATGGTTCAGCATCATTTTTTTCTTCTTCTTTTTGAAATTTAAAAAGATTTTACGCAAAAATTCTAGACAGTCTGTGTGATCTTTTTAGTTTTCGATTGCCATTATTATTACTTACATTGTATTATTATACACATTAATACCACGTTCGTTATGTTCATAACTGTTGCTAGGAGTACATATAGTGTATAAACGATGAATTAAAGCGTGGAACCATGGCTGGTCCGTGTGTGCAACGTTCAACGACGCAAACTTCAGTTTTTATTTTAATTTTTTTGCAAGAACTTTTTTACTTCGATGCTTTATACCAAATCTTCGAATTGTCACAAACGATAATACCTTTTTTATGCATTTATCCACGAACACATTATTTCTTTCGAGATTTTATACACTTTTTTCATCTATCCGATAAAGTCCACAGTGATAGATTTTTAAATCGCGTAGTAATTGAAAATCGCCAGCTTCAAATCGTTTCTTTGTTGATAAATAAATTTTAGAATCGCTTAAACGATATAATAATTTGAAGCTGACGCGCGTTTACTATCTACGGTTTAAATTTATACATTCAATTGATTTTTCTTTTTCTCTCTATTTTTCAAGTGTCTAACCCTTCGCATTCTGAGTATTTTTTTTCTGTATGATTAATTTCTTGAGTTCAATACACTTTTACACCGAAGCTCTTAGAAACCGAAAGTTTCGTTTCGAAAAAAAAAAGATTATACACGTTCATAAATTTATTTATTCTTATTTCTTTCACTAATTCGCTTTATGTCGACATGAATAAAATATCAATGGATTTAAGCAAATGATTGATATGAAAAATGTTCATGTGATCTTTCCTTTATACAATTTCAGAATAGACACAATTTTGTGATTAACTTTTAACTTGTAAGTTAAATCCTTTTCTATATTTTCCCTTTGTCGGTCAATTTCTTCTCGAGAAATCTTTTTAACACGTGGAAAGAAAGAAATTGTAAACGTTCCTACGTATTCTGACGTTTAAATCTTACATTAATAGTCAACGGTGGTCTATAAAATAAAAAAAAGTATAATATTCTGAGAAATGTAAGTTAGTGTGAATATACATTTTCTTTTTTTTCTGTTATCAGTAAGTAGAGGAAGAATTGAGTGTCTAAGTTTAAACCGAACATTAGGGTAATAATTGTTAACATCGAACTATACTAGTAAACATGATGTCACGTCGCTATAACAGACGTGAGATGAAGAAGTCGCGATGACATTATCGAAAGTGATGCTTGTTCTCGCGTTAGTTTTATCATGTACGTTTCACTTAGCATTTGCCGTGAAATAATGTCATCGACGGCTGCGTAAACGTGTTCTGTTACCATTAAATGTTAGTCATTATAATCTCGTGTTACTATTTGATCGGTTAAATTTTATTCATTGCGACCCGTTTGTGCTCGAATTACTTTAAGATGCGTATGTTACACCGACGAGTGTCGCTGAGTCTATTGTATGTTGATGATTATTTATAAATTAATAGAATTATTGCAACGTGATTGATATACTTGTTCGAATTTGTTGTTTTAACCCTTCGATCGGTTTTTAATGCAGCTTCTTAAATGTTAATCATCGGAGCTGTTGATTCGTTTCGTACATTTCGTAATAAAGAAGAATTTATAGAACACTTGAAAGTAAAGCTCATACAAATGTAACAATATAAAATTATACAGAAAATAAATGACGCATGAAAGATTCTATTGTTGGTGTATCGTTTTCCGCTTTTATAATAAATCGTTATAATAAAATATTAGAGGAAAATACTAAACTGCTGTAAGATATAGTTAAAAAAAAGAAAAGAATTATAATGAAAATAAGACGTTTTAAAAAATACAATCTTAAACTGGAATAAATCAGAAGAATTTGAATATTAAATAATGGAAACAAATTCTATAAGAAAAACAATTATTTAAGTGTAATAAATAGTACTATAGAGAAATTATATTTTCCACTAATACTTAAATCTATACTAATGGACACAAAGACAGAATTGGAAAAATTAAATGAAAAATTGAAATCACTGTATGCAACAATTGTATCTTATTTTACATTTTATTTTCATTTTGTTTGAGTGACAAGTAGAAAATATTAAAAGGAAAATTTATCTTTTCCCCTTCTTTTCAATAATGTGCATTTAGTGTTATCTCAAATCAGAATTTATTATATGTTGGTTATTCTAAAGATGGAGATAAGCAGTGCTAAGTTTACTTAATATGTGTTTTAAATAAAGTAAAAGAATTTTAGTCAAATACTTTTATTTAAAACTTGTTGCTGTTTTACTTTCATTACCAGTATTAATGTCGAAATTTTTCAAATCATCTTAAAAATTCAAACTGAAATTTCAGATAAATAAAAAGACATATATTATATTAATTTCAATTAATTCTTCCTTATAATAGTATAGCAATACACAATTTCTAAAAATATGTTTAATAGCACAATATATATATGTATGTGTTACTTTATATATTTTACAGCAAATATAATAAGAAACAGGATGAAATTATAATTTTCATTTCAGGAATATCAAATTTTACATTTTTAATATATAATATCAATGTTTCCTTTGTTATATTTGAAAGTTTGAATGTACATTTAGTACGCAATTGTAACTTCGATAACTACCTTCGAGATAAAATGGCGATGCACATAGAACGCAGTTCAACATCAATATTGTTGTTATCTTTGTCTAATGTTTAAATATTAGACATTAGTTAAATAATAATAAGTGACTCTGAAATTTGTGTATTTTTGACAAACTGGTTAAAAAAATGAATATTGAGTGTCCTAACCTATTACAACGTATTGATACAGCATACGTTTTATGAGTGTCTATAATGTTATTTATCTTTTAACGTTTTTAATTTAAAAATATCCGCTGATTTCTAAGAAGTTAACGAAAACGTGCTAAAAATAATTAAAAAATGCATCCACCTAAAGACTTCATATTGCAAGGTGGAAATACTGCATTTGCAAACAGGCAAAAATTACTGTTTGATAAGCTGTCAGATGCAGAGCAAGAATGTAACAAGAATAAAATGGTCACTGAAACCACGGATGTGGATATGAATGTTGATGAATCAAATAAATCTCAAATCTTAAGAGCTGGTCAGAAACGTAAAAGTGAAACAAAAAGGTTTCGTGGTAAAGAGAGTATCTTTAAACGGCCAGAAGGTCCAGCACCACGTGCTGTTAGCAGAAATGTACCAGATTTCCATAAGAATCCTCATAAATGGAAGAAATATAGTCTGGACGATGTATCAAATGATGATATGACAGAAGAAAGTAATACAAGAGCTGCACTATCATTTTTGAAGGAACTAAAAGCAAGAAGATTAATAGAGAAAGCAGAAGAATCAGAAAAATTGGATATGGAACAGTCTGGTTCAATGGAACAAAATCAAATGGAAGTAGTATTTAAGCCCAGAAAAATTAAGACAACTTCAGATGTTGTATTTAAGAAACCTGAGAGCAGTACAGATAAAATAAGTAATACACCAGTTATTATTGATCATGATGATAAACCGATCTTTAGAAGTAGTAAAGTTATTATGCCAGAATATGTTGTTGGTCAGAAACAAAAAAAGAAAAATAAAAAGGGAAAAAATTTAGAGAAAGTTGACAGATTAAAGCAACTAAAATTAGATCATTTAGAAGAAGCTGATGAAGATGAGAATTGAACGCATGTCTGACATTAATGCTGTAAATGTAATTACAGTTATCAAATTTTCTGTATAATATTAATGTTTGATATATTTTGTTGGTTAATGTACTTTGAATATAATAGCAATAAAATGCTGCACATTATCTTAGATATAAAACTTTAAGTATTTTACACAAAATTTCTTGAACTGTTTTCTTCATCCTTTTCAAATTGTAATAGATATTATTTAATTTAAAAAAAATTTAAATAAAGCCGCTCCAGCAGATTCTTCCGGAAAAGATGCGATTGCGCACAAACTGCGCGGGTTATTATTTCCTGTCGGTTTTAGTCAGTTATTCAAAAGTTGTCAGCATCTTTTGAGAATTTTCTAATTTTTATACGAGCAATGCTAGCCGGTGAACGAAATATAAACTATTGAACTTTGGTAAGTTACGTGATATATCCTTGAAAGATTACACGTTTCTTTGAATGATGGTAAAAACTTATTCGCACGATTGGAGGGGGGAAAATTTATAACCTATACGCACACAAGCTCTTAGATTCAAAATGGCGTGTCATCGATGAACGGAAAACGTAGGGCGAACTTTGCATTTCGATGTCGTATTAAATTCATCGTTTGTGTTTCTATATTCAGTGAATTTAAATCCCTTGTCAAGAAAGTAAACGAAAGGAAGAGGTTATGACAGTATTCTCGTGTGTGTCGTTTTAGGAAGTTCGTTAGTATATTCGTAGTCGAGGTACGGAATTAATAATGCAGGAAATCGTCCTAGCAGCCTTCGTGTTATCGAGTCTGCTCATAGTATTTGGCCTGGTGCTGCTGGGTAAGAACGACAGATAGTAACGTTCCGTTATTCCTGCGCGGTATGCAGAGTGTTACGAAACATTGTTATCCGACCTGTCGCATAGTCATATAGTTTCGAAGTCGAAGGTATAGTAGGAAAGTTTGACTACATACTTAACCTCTATCGTCACGTGTATGCGCAATCTCGACGACAGTTCCCGACTTTAAAGATTTAAAACCTATTTTCTTTTGTACTTTTATTTTATAGTACATATTATCAATAAAAAACTCATTTTAGTTACTTCATAATGTGTTTTACTTCAAGTGTATACTCATTATGTTATTAGTTTACTTTGATTCGACATCCTCGCTATAAAAAAAATTTCAGAGAAATATTTTGAGATCGTATGTAGTTCTTATGCTTAATAGAACATTTTAATATAAAGCCTTTGATTTTTGTGGGATTCATTCGTTTTACAGACACGTTTTTGTCTTTTTTTCACAGGTTGGTATTTAGTTTGGAAGTTTTTCCTTTCAAGGTTCAGGTTTGTTCGAGAACTATTGGGTGGAATGAGCGAATCTTCATCTGTAAATGATTTAAAGAATGGTAGATCTCGTATGAAAAAAATTAGAAGAGACTAAGGACACATTTGTAAATTTAAAATAAGAAGATTACTAAGTGATATCTAAAGGAAGACATCAAAAGAAAACTGACCAAAGCAAAATTGTCTTTCATTTATATATCTACAATTTTTAATTCATCAAAATGTCTATAAATATACGGTGTGCAACAACAGACGATTTGTTGAACATACAGCATTGTAATTTACAATGTTTACCGGAGAATTATCAGATGAAATACTATTTGTATCATGCTCTTTCTTGGCCACAATTAAGTTATGTAGCAGAGGATGAAAAAGGCAGGATAGTAGGTTACGTTCTAGCCAAAATGGAAGAAGATTGTGAGGATAATCCACATGGACACATTACCAGTTTAGCAGTGAAAAGATCTCATAGAAGACTTGGTATTGCACAGAAACTTATGAACCAGGCTTCCAGGGCAATGGTTGAATGTTTCGATGCAAAGTACGTTTCTCTACATGTTCGTAGAAGTAATCGGGCAGCTTTGAATTTGTATACAAGCAGTTTACAATTTGAAGTATCAGAGGTTGAGCCAAAGTACTATGCAGATGGAGAAGATGCTTACGCTATGAAACGTGATCTTAGTAGCTTCTACACAGAAAAAAATGCAGCAAAAGAGAAAACAAACAAGGATGGTAATACGCACATACATACTGGCAGATGCTGTGATCGTTCATAGTCAGCTTGGGATGTTTACCTATGATTAGGTTGCAACTGATTTTTTGCATCATTAGTTCCATACTGTCTGAATCTAAGTCTGTCTCACGTATGCGTATTTTTAATAACTGAATTTACATAAAAGGTGTAAAATTATGGAAAGTCAAGCATGTGACTTAAATGTTTGACATGTACATTATTATCATGAAAATTTTGCAAATACCAGTGTATTTGCGTTCATTCAAGCTTTACCTGATAAACATATGAAATGTTTTATATGCCACTACAAAGGGGTATACTTGTTAATAATTATACAGGGAATAGGAGAGAGATGTCTAAAGCGTTGTATGTACTTTAATGAAAATTGAGTTGAAAATGTCTAATAAATGTATGCGTGTAGTTAATTGATATACTATGTTATTTTAAACCCACGAAACTTAATATAAATAAAGAAAATAAGTAGAGACGACAATAAGGATCTTATCACTTTCTACCTGTATATTCAATTAATCTTTATTGAACCATTGAAACTATAATATACAAGTAACGCGCCAGTATACAAAATTATCACCCAGACTTCACCAAGCAAATTAAGTGCAAGATGATACCAACTTTCCGAAGGAAAACATTTTTTTAGTATCTATTCATTGTCCGACTTATGTCTTTACATTACATGAAACAATTCTAATAATTCTTTCTATTTCATGTACTTCCTTGAGTATGACCTGATACTTAAAAATTAAAGTTACACGATTGCACGATTTTCAAACATTTTGTTTTTTTTCTGTCACTGTTGCGTTGGTACATTATTGTATTCGTGTATACATCGTAATAGGAATAATTATAATATACATATATATGTATGTATATATATATATATATATATATATATATATATATATATATATATATATATATAAATATAAATATACTTATGTACATATTAAGTGTCCTTAAAGTAACAGAATCGATTCAGTTCGAAGGACATGCTAATTCAATAGTCAAACATCGGTTAATCTTCCAATTTTGTGGTCGATTCGCCTGATAAAATTTACGGTCTTACTGATTATACAATTTACGTAACTTTTTAGTTTTAACGTATCGATAACTAAAGAATCATCGATATTTAAAGTCCGTTAGGAAGTATTCACCGATAATGAACTTTATTGACAAATCCTTTCACGTTCATAAGAACATTGCCTGACAGCAAGATTATTCCACCACAAAAAAATTCCAGGTACGATGTAAAATCAAACGAAATTGATAACGAAACGATAAGGACAGCATTGTAGTCTATGCGTTTCACATTTTCTTTCTTCTTTTTCTTTTTTCTCTTAATGTGGAAAAAAAACTGAATTTCGCTTAACAGTATATGTCACGATCAATCGGAATATGATTTTCAACGAGAATGTGACAAGCACCTACTGATATCGACTATGTATAAATTCTAAATATACAGTAAACTCTAACTGCCTGAAAAAATGCATTCTATCTTACAAAAACACTTCGCCAATAAATTATAATACAATTCTCGTAAACGAAGTTCGTGTTAATGCGATATGCTCCGGATTATATAATCTCTAAAAAATAAACTATAAGCTATATCGTGGTAAATACTCTCTAAGTGTGCCGGATGACCGTCTTCATTTATCTATCCGATTACCTCTTTCTCTCTTTAATCCGAAAAAAGGACGATCTTCCGGTTTCTTCTCCCTTACAAAAGGAGAAGGACAAAAAAGTTGCGCTTCTTGAAAAGCGGAAAGTAGATATTTCGACAGATATAATTGATTTTAAAGCTGCATTACAAATGTGCGCGGTTGTAGATTACCTCTCGTAACACGTAAGGATCCAGATAACCGGGAAAAAATAATTCGCCTAAGTAGGCAAGAGCAAAAAGGAAACAATCCAACTGAAACCAAAAAGGTTTCCTTGTATTTTTCGTCACATAACGTAATCCATCTCTTCTGTTCCAACAAAAACTTGTAATCCCGCTAATTATAAAACTTTTCAAGCCTGCGCCAGAATAATCTAAAACTAATTCCTATGACAACGATTCTGATAGTTATGGAAAGTTTTACAATTAGCAGGAGTGTTGGCCGACGATACAATCGATAAAATGATCGTGTATAAGGCTTATTCGTTTCGTATTGTTTCGAAATTATTGTTTCCGCGTCACTCCTGTAAAGGGAGCATATGTGTTTCCAAGTCGAATTAGATTATTGGAATGATTGATGTAAAACAGTTTACAAATCCGTTGCTTTTTTTTTCTTTTCCTTTTTTTTGCAGTCTTCAGTGTGCGTTATGCAATCGATCAAATATGGTGCTGGAAGAGCCGTAAAAAGGCCTGGCCACGAAAAAGTCGTGGCACGCCGGTAAAATTGTATAAAATTCGTTTTTAAAAGTTCGCCTGTAAAATGATAGCGTTCCTTCCTTTCTTTCGATTTTTTGTTCGCATATACGTCGCTGTTACGAAGTACTCTTAATTATATAGAAAATTCCTTGTTGCATTCGCGGCTCTTCTCATAATGACGAACATTAGTTAGGCTTTTGCGTTTCTTCGTATTTGTAAATTTTCTAAGTTACTCTTTTTTTTTGTCGCTTATTCAATGTTTCTCCAATGTTACGGTATAACGTGTATAATACGTGTCTCCGAACGAAAATATTCCATGTTTTCCGAGTGTTTTTCACACGATAATACACACCTAAGGACGATAATTAACACGTTATAGTTTAATTTTTTTTTTACCGACAACAACGCATCACGTTTTCGGAATGAGCCCCGCTTTTAAACGAATAATACGCTTCGAGGATCATTTCGAGAGCCGCGTGTGTTCCTACACGCAATATCGATCTTTTTTACGTCGTTTAATCGATTCCACACCTCTAGCTAATAAACGACACGGTTACATATTTCTCTATAGAAAAGTCTACGTTCTCTATATTCTCGAGTACATTACAAAGACGCTTTTTTTTCCCTTATGATTCTATGTACCTGTGGCTTTGGCAGTTGCGTATTTTTATATGTAACGATAGGCCTCGAGAACTATATTTTATTGCGATCAATAGGGGGTGGGTGTCGGTTCTAATCGAGTGGAGAAAGCAAGTCGGCTTCTTTTTCTTCCCTGGTCCAAAATTTCTCTGCTCTTGTCAACGTTAAATCATCAGAAATTTGCTTCTCTACGTGTCTACTTTGATACAATCTCAGCCAAAAACTCTGACAATCAATCAATCTTCCCCCTCTCTTTCTCTTCTTCATATTTAACAGAATCATTGGACTGAACGTATTATAATTCTTAGAGCAAACGTTTCGTTCAGTTGATTCTTCAACGTTCAAATCCCGACGTTATACAGAATGATCAAGCATCGTAATATTCTAACGGGTCAGGTGTTCCTTTTCTTTTTTTTATTTTCTTCATCGGCAGTGAATAACATTCATGACAGATTTTTCTGTTCGATCACTCGTACTGTCGTTACGTTTCTAGGAAACGAAGTTCGATCATCAGGATTGCCAGCCAATCCAAAGGAACTTGACGAAGGTGTCGCGAATCTTGCGCAATGTAGCTTTATTCGAAACGACAAAATAGAGAGAAAAAAAAAGGTAAATCTCGCTCAGCTAATACGTCCCCAAACTTCTTCTTTTTTCACTCCTTCATCGCTCGTGTCAAATTAGGATCTGATTTTTGGATGCTCAAGGTTGTTGCGCGCCGCGAATCATCGCTACTTTTAAGTCCTTAGCCAAGTGAGAAACGTCTACCACGCTGTCGACCATCTCTTGCACGGCGGAAACACTGGGGAAGAATTGAGCCGCCTGTTTCGTCTTTGACACGGTTTGCGCCAGAGCCTCGTTCAACGCATTCGCGCATTGTAGCACGCGTGTTCTCACATCGTTTCTGGTCACGTTTCTGTGGACTGTGTCACCAATGTGCACCAATCTGTGAGCGCTCAACACCACGAACTTTCCATGTGCTAAGAATACCTGTTAAAGAGCGAGAAACGTTGTTAATTTTATTGTGTGATTCCATCTACTATTTTTTTTTTTTTCAATTTACAGAATCCGTAAATTTGACGGATTTAGGATATTCACGAGTAAAATTATAGAAACTATTGTTATTATTTTACTTATTGATAGAATGATGTGAAAATATATTAAAAAGGTATAACAGAATAAGCATAGTAAAAGTGTCCTGAACATGACATATAAATCGAAGCATTATCCAAGGAAACCCTTTCTGCCAAGTTTCAACCCGGTATCTCGATTATTAGGGTAGTTACAAGGTGAAATGTAATTTACAGTTTAAGCCTCATTTCTTTTATTCTATTGAATCAGAAACTCTGGAAGAAATCAGAAATATTCTACTCTACCGGTTATATATTTGTAAATTTTTTCAGAATTTTCTGCTGCGAAACCGTATTTTTAAAAATTAAAAAGGTTTATAAATATTTCTTTTACATTGAAATAATAAAGTGACCAAGTTACACTTTTCAACTTCTCTTTCATTATTTCATTTAACAATTAATTTTCTTTCACTTTCTGGAATTTCTAATTTTTTTCAACACATTTTTGTAATTATATCACCAAGAATGCTAGAACATGATTAGCGCTGATTACATACATCCTGTTCAATTTAGCTACAGTTGTTTACATTTGGCTATAGAAATACTTTCTTTGTATTACTTACTCAGAATTAATTTTGAATCGTTCAAATACTTCTTTTCACTTTTTCTGCTAAAATTTTACAACTTTTATGTATATTTTCGGATTTGTTTCAAACTTTGTCCGTATCATCCCAGTGATCGTATTTACGTTATTATATATATAATAATTATTTAATATTACCTTAATTAAATATTACGTTATTATATATATATATATATATATATATATATATATATATATATATATATATATATATATATATATATAAATAACAATATTTTAAAACCTTTTGTAAGTGTTCAAATACTTTTGTGAGTGACTGTATATGAATTCGCGAGATATATTTCACATCTGCAGATACGAAAGGGTTAACTAGAGGATAACAGCCGGATTAGATACCAAGTTCCAGATACTCACCTTCGGTGGTTGATTGTGCTCCACTGTTTGCATGAAGGCGTCAATGGCGTGAGTCAGGTGGTTGCTATGCGTGATTACTTGGGCGGCATAGAATGCTAGTAATTGTTTGTCATTTGGATCCATGGGTGGCATTTGAATCGTAGCATTGTCCGACTCGGATACAAGGAGATCGTAATTACTACGAAGTTCCTGTGGCAGCGCTGCCCTCACCTCCTCTCGTTGCTTCGCGACTACCTCCCTTGAGTCGAGATTTACGTAATCGTAATCATCGCCGGCACCGCTGTTGTTGCTGCTACCGGTTGAGATGATCGACGATCGTTTGAAGAGCAACGTCGAGTTCCCCTGTTACAGATAATTTTAAGCAGTTCGATTATTTTATTAGGGACAAGTAGAAATTGGAAATTTCTCTCTTTCAGTGGTGGTTTGGTTTGGGATTTTGAAAGAAAATGCAAATGCAATTTTTTTTTTTAATACACTTTGACTGCGAAATATTCCAAACTTTAAACGGTCTGTGTGTATGGAATATTTTCTCGCGTAGCGTAGACTTTGTATACCAATGTATAACTAAGTTACTATTTTAATTCTTCACCTAAGCTAAAGTGAAATGAAGCATTATCGTTTTTTCTCTGTACATATACTGTTTGTTTAAAAATATCAATTTCTGAAAAACACGTGGCAGCACATCTATGTATGTATTCTCTTTAACTTTGCTGTTACAACACTCGCTCGAATGTGATTTTTCATCTGGTTCACTATCGTCTCTTAGAACAAGTTTTTCAAAACTACTCGATATTTTTAAGGTTTCGCAGCAATAAAAAAAATAATATAACAAATGACATGCACCGCAAGTGAAATATTATGATATACTACTGTAATAATCACAATCGTCTGTCGTCTGAAGAAATAGGGTGACCTGTCCAGTGAATAAACGTTTGCTCATATTATACGAGAAATTAACACCTGTCACGCTCTTTCCATGTTGAAATTTACACAACAATTCCAGTGAAAATCCACAAATGCCTTGCAAAAGTGATCTTTTTTCCTACAACCTATACGACACTACATTCCCTTTATTCAATAGCTGTCCTCACGGAGTCTCACACATTCAAAGTAAATTTATTTCTTGACATTTACAATTTGTATTTTGAAAATAACTTGAAAAAAAACATCGAAAACCATATTTTCTTCAAAAATATTATCCTGGTCATTTCACTGTGGTATCTGTGCTCATTCATTATAAAGTGTCTATTCATTGGTCATTTGGCTCATGTTTCACTTAATCCTACGCCAGACTTTTAATTAAAGCTATAACCGTCAAATATTGCCAGAGTTGTGTTTCGGGATCTATGTCCTTACAAATGAAACAGCTCACTGACAATAATAACATTTAGGGAATTAAATAACGATTTGCAAATTCTAATTTTAACAGATCTGTGGTTTAACCCTTTGCGGACGCGTAACCATCCATGCGTATTTATCATTTTTAAGCAGTAAGGCACGTAAGTCCATAATATAAACGCAGATCCGAAATAAAGCGTGTAAAGAGAGATTCAGACATTTTCGTACCTTAACGCGCTTTTCTTTCACTGTCATTAGTCTTTTACCGAAGCGAATACAGGATCTAAAAATTTATCTGTACGTTCTTAGTTTTTACATGTATAATAATTTTATGTTTTTATATATACGATGTCTAAAACATCACGATATTATTATCGCCTGTTCAACTAAACCGGATTTGCTTTTAAACAACTGCTTTGAAAGGTATCATAAAATGTTTTAATATAAAATGTACATATATAATACAATTTTTAATTTCTATAACACACATTAGATAAGTGTTTACTTTTGGCAAAGTGCATCGATACCCCTTGTTAACAGCAACATTCGGTCTACAGGCAGTTCCATTCGCAAAGGATTAACTGTTCATTCAGTGGACAAGTCACCCTATTCGTGTGGGAAAATTTCGATCAGTGTAACTTGTTATCGAATTGTTGATAAATGATGTCACTCTAGTTCTTTACTCTTTTAAATATTTTACAATAATTTCTTCCGCTAGTTTTTATTTATAAACATAAAAAGCTCGATTCCCTTTATCGTTTCTAATATGACGAGAAGTGAACAACCTGGCGAACGGATTATTATGCACTGCGTGATAGGTGACAATTTTGCATTGCTTGCGGATGCAAATAGTGTTCAATCACTTATTATCGAATAATACAGCTATCACAGTAATGATGCTAAACGAGGTATTTACTTCGTTTTCCTAATTACTCACGATTAATTAGCTGTTTAATACTTAGTCGAACGTTGTATCACACTTGGAATTCTGTTCCTTGAATCACACTTGGAATTTTACCGTTCCTACTATTAATTTAATAATCTTTATTAAGGTACAGTGCATCTAACTTATACTATTTCCTACTAAGTAGGTGTTCCTAAAATTAACGAATAGTGCACCGTACTACTCCTTGGACAATCCTCCTTGCTTACGAACATACTGCCCACCCTGGACCTTCCAAGTTGGTAGAGTGATAGTATGATGTCGTGACGGAAGAGTCAGGCCCAAAGGGTAAGGGATTCTAAAGGGACTTATAATTAAGTGGCTTTACGTCACGTCAATTACGATTGAATACCAGAAGGCATGTAGACCGTAAAAGCTTAAAGTTTCTGTGTTCGTAAAATACCTTCTGGCTCCGATGATGATTGAAAAGGAAATTTATTTAGAAAAATTATTATATGGAAGAAGCCACTCAAAAGTAGCAGATTGTCGTTAACGTCATAAAACCAATTACCGCGGTTAAAAATGGGTTAAAAAAAAAAAAATGATCACCCCTCAATTGTCACTCGAGTTGTTGTATCGAACCAAGTGATGACTGAGAGTTACCTCTTGAGTGCACAGGGTTAACAAGTTAATCATTCTCCAGAGAAGTTTCTCTTTTTCTCAATTCTATCGGGTAGAAAGTGTAGTTCCGGTGGATGCTCACCTGAATGAAACTGGCGACCTGACGAACGTCTTCCGTGAGTGCACGAGCACACGCGATCAGCTGATCGAGTGGATCCGGTTGCACCACCGGTGCTAGCAACGAGGAAGGTGGCCCGTTAGTAGGTGTCGGTGTATCGCCACCCCCGCGACATAGTTTGCCTGCGTCCCATTCCATCGTGTCCAGCTCGGTAGCGGCTTCCTGCACGAGCTTGTCGGAATCACGGAGAGCCTTGACCAAGGGTCGTAGTTTCGTGGCCAACCCCTTGTCCGGCGCTTTACCCGCGTTCCCTAGCGTTCCTGCGCGTAAAAGAAACGTGAGAGAAAGAGAGAGAGAGAAAAAAAAAGAAAAAGAAAATAAATGACAAAAGGTCTCTCTTCGAGGGAATCCTTTCCGGGTGCCGCTGCGTCGTTAATTCGACATAGACCGGTTGTTCTTCGTTGAGAGGCACTTCACCTCGAGAGAACTCGCTTCACCCTTCGTGAAAATAATTCGAGTGCACCGGGAACAGGGATTTTCCCTTACGGTGCGTGGACTACGGTTGGCCGTTAGTTTATGGGGGGCAAGTATAATTGGGAACAGACGAGAAAAAGTGTTTTTCTTTTAACGGTTCTATACTTTGAAATTTTAAGTACGGGGTTGATTGTTGATGTTCTATGTTCGAAAAGAAATGTGAAATGTTCGCGAAGGAATCGAGATTAATCCTCGATAGCGTTCCTTTGCGTCCTCGTTGTTTAATCCTTTCGTTACTAAAGGTTGACTATAGTCATCCAACATTAAGTGTTTCGTGTATTTTAAAAGTGATCTATCTTTAAGAAAACGGTCTCGTCGCGAGAAGTAGTCTTTCTTTTTCTATCACACTGTTTCACGTTTTTTCACTGTTGATAAAACATCTGTTGCTTTATGTGTAATATAAGCTCTTGAAAAATAGTTTCATTTCATTCGTTTGCCGAATTATCTCAATTGAAAACTTTTCGCTTCGCGCATAATTTTTACTACCCTTTCACTGCCACTCGTAAGCAATGTGGTATTTGAGACAAATGCCACGACCATTTTGGTATGTACGTTCTAATGGATAAATTAAATAAAGAAGGGAATATTGATTTCACGAAGTAAAATTTTACCATTTATTCTCTTCAAACTTAAACGATATGGAGTACAATTTAATTATGTTGTTTCCACTATATTTAAACGTAGGCAAGGTAGTTAATTATAAAAACATACGAACAATAATTGTAAACAAACAGGGCCAACATATTGACTCGTTTGGCAGTAAAAGGGTTAACATTAACACGCGATTGTTACGTGTTCTTAATATTTATAGTAAATTTTTAATATAGCGTTTAACATCATTTTACTAATAACAATCTTATTCTTCCAATTCGAATTATATTTCGGAATAAAAGAAAGTACACAAGTATTCTTTCCAAGTATAATTCGTCAATAAAGAAAAAAAAAACGAACTAATTAACTTTTAATAAAGATATAGTGATACAATTAAATCTAAGAAATAAACTCATTTGGAATATCAATTGAGAATAGTCACGCAACTAATCTTATTAATCTTTTTCCTATCCATTTAACAAATAAAATCTACAGTTTCAATGAAATAAATGATTGTACAAATGACGAAGAGATGTACATACATAATGTGCGGTGTATAACTTCAGTAGCATCTAAATTTTTTAGTATTTCGTAGTTTCGACTTTTCAGCAAGACAATGCAATGATACACAACGTTAAGAAGACTTGAGAGTGTTTTCAGCAAAAAAATTTACCACTTATGAAGTGACCATCACGTTCCCCCGATCTGAACCCAATAGAGCATTTATGCGGAATTTTATCACGTGCAATGTATGAATAGAATAAAAGTCGAAAAAACAACATTGCAAAAATTAGTTAATAGTATGAAAAGCAGAATATACAAAACAATTAAAGACAAGGGCGGTACTACTAATTACTAGACCGCAAATTTAATTCTTGGAAACACATTTAAAACACTATTCTTATAGAAATTTCGTCACACTTTTGTGCGTTAAATTACAATATCAAGTTCACTTTAGTAACAAAAATAAAACAGTTCCTTTCTCACTTCTGTACATCTATTTTCAGCTTTTTATTATTCCTTAATTATTTTCTTAGTATTCCTTTTATTGTATTATAGAAATTTTTTATATTTTTAATAAAGGAATGGTGTTCTTATAGAAATTTCGTCCACTGTATGAGTTCTCTGTAAGATTTTGCCATAATTTATGGTATTATGTTTTTTTTTTCTAATTGTATATTTTCTTGCATTGTTATCCAAAATGTTCGAAATATTAAAAAATTCAGATGATGCTAAAATTATGCACCGCAATTTACCATAAAATACAAATGAATTACTAAATTTGAATTAAGCAACTGCACGTTCGTATTTACCTTCAGCAAATTCAGCCAGATCGTGCAACGATGTTCTAAGCCTAAGTGCAGCAAGCCTAAGATCCATTAACGAAGCGTCTAATCGTTGAGGCGTTCTCCATCCAGGGCTGACGAAACCGAGTAACCTGGCTATCGCTGCCGATGCCTCGCTCTGCAGCCTCTGTAGACCTTCCAAAGCGGAGTCCAGCTCCAGAGGAAGCTCCTTGCTAACTGGAACGTCGTAGATCTGCTGCGTTTGCGGCAGAGGTGGAGGTGTCGGTGTTTTAGGCACGGGCGTGTTGTGCCGGGACGGTAACGAGGACGCTGGAAGACGTGATCGAGGTACATCGTAATCTGGGGCAGCAAGGCTAGATCTGAAACGGAAATGTCCTTTCATTAGTGCAATCTGTGCGTAAACCTACCTATTTGCAGATGAATCTCGATCTATTATCGACGTTTGCCAATGAAATGAACTTGATGCTCATTGGAATTTAATAATCACATTTGAAGAATTAAGGGAAAAAAGGACGAGAATAAATTTTTTTCCTATTGTGATATTTCAATACTCAGGGGTGTACTTTTTATTATAGAAGTTGGGATTTTATTTAAAAATAGGTAGAAGGATGGAAATTCTAAGTTACTGATATTTTGATAATAATAATTTTAAAATGAGTATCATATTTGAAGAGTCAAATGGAAGAAGGATGAGGATCCATTTTTTCCCTATTGTGATATTTTAATACTTAGGAGTATACTTTTTTTCGGTTGAATTGAGTTTTGTATTTAGAAATGGGAAAAGAGATTGAAATTTCCGGTCTCATTGATATTTTAAAGTAACAGTTTTGCAATTAGTTTCACATTTGAAGAGTTAAGCGAAAAAAGGGAAAAGAATTCACTTTTTTGTCTATTGTGGTATTTTAATACTTTAAGGATGTACTTTTTATTGTGAAATTCAGTTTTATATTCAGACATGGGAAAACAGATAGAAATTCTTAATGTTATTGAAATTTTGACAACAGTTAAATAACAGTTTTAAACTTATATATTTTCACGTTTGGAAACTTAAGGGAAAAGAAGAAGAGGGTCAATTTGTTTTTTATTATGATATTTGAATACTTGTGGATGTATGTTTTCATTTAGAATTTAGTTTCCTATTTAGAAATACGAAAAAAGATGAAAATTCTAAGTTATTGCCATTTAAACAAAAACAGTTTTAAAATTAATATCACGTTTGAAAAGTCAAGGAAAGAAAGGATGAGGATCCACTGTTTGTCTATTGTAATATTTGAATAATTAGGGATACTTCTTATTATAGAATTCTGTTTTGTATTTAGAAATAGCAAAAAAGACGAACATTTAAAATTATTATTATTTAAATAATAACAGTATATAGGAAAAAAGGTGAGGATATTAATGTTTGTATAGAAAAAATATGACAGTATGTCTTCTATAGTGTTTTTGTATTAGTCAATGCATTTTTTAAGTGTGACTGCAAAGTAAGTATGAAGAATCAATATTTAAAGTTTGTTTTATTCAAAATAACATTAAGTAGAGAATATTCATCATCTATTTCCCTCTTTTTCCTTTGTACTCTTTATTTGCTGCTATAGAATTGCTATAGAATTTTAGTTACTTTTGATTTTGTTCTTCAAGTTACTTTTACACTTGTAAGATTTTAGATGACTTGTTATAGGGATGCATTTCTTATTAGTTATTAACGCACAAAAATTATTACTATTCTTTTTCCTTTTTTGTTTTTAATCGAATATTTCGTATAATTTGCAAGAACAAGACGAATAAGAAAATTTATTGTACGTAATACCTTTAAATAATTAATATTCTATTCGTTATAAAGAAAGTCACAAATACAATTTAAATAATGTAATAAGAATTAACGTAAGTCTATGATAAATAGGTTACATATAATCGTTTTAATATTTAAAAATATTCCTTATCATTTCCATGTAATTTAGTTTCAATATCAATTTCAAAGTGTCAAACATTTTATTCCAACGTGAAACAATTTGCTCGTCCGTGTGTAAAATTTCCTGCTGTCGTTTTGCCAGCGAATGTACTCGTTCTTTGTCAAACAAAGAGGAAAGGATTCGCTTGAATTTTATCGCTGAAAACTTGGCCATTTCAGGAGCCATTTAAAGCGGTACTTCCATTTAGTTTCAACTCGTTTCAAAGTTTCCCATTCATTTAACCATTAAGTCCCACACTCCCATCGAGTACTATTAATCAGTACCAGTGAAAGAGAAGTAGAATAGAAATGGTAGTTCTGAAAGAAAAAGTTCGAAAACTGCAAACTTTGCTGTCGTAAGTACTTGCTACAATTAACTAATTAAAGACGACCAACGTTATCGTTAAAGTCGTATTAGTCGTATTAAATAAAAAAATATATATATATAAAAATATACTATGAAATAATTTGAAGACCTTAATCATACTAAGGAAAATAATAAATAAAAAAGGAAAACTATACGGATAAGAATTCAAGTTTCTGAAATTTTATCTTATTTTTCTTTTTTACAGCTTTTTAATATCACTTTTCAGTTGTTGTCTTCGATTTTGAATGGCAAATGTTGAAATTAAAAATAATAGCGTAAAGAAGATATTTTCTTACTGAAAAATTCACCACGGCACGGAGTTTACGAATTGAACTATCGTACAAACCCATTTTTTCCTTTTTCTGAACTGTAAATGGAACCGATTTCTCTGAAACTGCAGTAGGAATGACCGCTGTTGGCACCGGTCCGGTATTTAAGCTCGAGCTTCTCGAAATAAATCACTTCCTAGCAGCTGTATGTCTCGTTACGCTAGCAAATGTATAAAGTTCAACGTACTCAATGTTGATGTCATCGGAACGTCTTCATCAGATTACGATCGTAACAGGATGAAGTCGCTTTAAGAAATACTAAAACTTCTGAAGACGTGGAGTTCACTTCAAGGGAAGCGTTCCATTAAAATGGATATCTTCAAGTGAAGAATCTTGGAAGATTTCTCTCGTGTACTTCACGGTTATGTGCAGAACTGAAATGCTAAATATAAAAGGTAATGGTTCGTGTCTGGCACTCGCTGTTGAAACATGGATGGTTCCATTGATTTATATTCTCAGTAGACTTCCATGTTTCGATGATTTTTCTCTTTTTTTTCTAGACTTAGTAATTTAGTTTCTACGATGTTTCTTTTTTTTAGCCTTTTTTGGCTTGGTAATTTAACGATGGCTTAGATATTGTTTGTGTATCGAGCAAAATTTTAATTTAGGACATGTGTCAAACTTAGCTTCAAACTTTTTAAAAACCAAGTCGGTTTATTAATAACATTGGTTACTATTTTAAAGAGGTCACTTGCAGCAAGCGACTCAATTGCTACATATAAATAAAATTGAAGAAAATTATAATTACAGTTAACATTTATATAATTTGTAATTTCTTTCCTTTAGATAAATAAAAATAAAGAAAAATAATTATTTATTAGTTGTAGAAATAAATTCTTTACGACTTTTGGGTAGGATCGAAGGTTTATTTAAAAAGAATGAAAACAGTTCCATCATCAAAATAATTTTCACTACACTTGATGACCCTCTGCCACTTTTCTGTCAGCTTGCAAATACAAATTTGAATAGTTGTACTTGATTATGTGATTTCAGTCGGAAAAAATTCAATTCTATACTTAATATTTGATATTTATAATTTTCCCGTTTCTTTATAAACAAAAGATTTGTAATAAATAAAACTGATAATTATTCATAATCTTATTGCTCTTGTGTAAACTTCCATAAAAAGGAAATAAACGAGTTGTTCGAACTCTTATCAATGGTTTTTTAAAAAAAGGAAAAGAACAAAGAAGTTGATAATTTTTGTCGCATTAAGTTAGTATCTAAATATAAGCGTTAACACGTTGATTGCCACGTCAGATTTACATGATGCTCTCACGGGGACAGAAGAGAATTTTCATTATTTTTAGCACGTAATAATAAAATAATAAGAAACATGGTTATATAAGATCATGTGTCATCATCTTTAGTGCGTTTATCTTGCTGGTAGTCAGGGGTGACCACGGTGGCTCTTTGGTTGCACTTATTGTTAGTTACTCTTAACCCCTTATCCTATAGCAATGAGTTAGACTCGTGACGCAAATTTTGGCTGAGATTCGATAAAAACAGTTATATTAGTAACAAACATTAATTTTAATTCTAACTTTGCTTTTAATTTATAAGATTGAGGATTATCAATTGTAATTAATCTATAATACATTAGCGTTTTGTGTATGTACAATGGTACTAAAACCATAAATAGCTGATGCTTAGACATATAGTCAAGAAAAGAAATCATACGTTAAGTGGTTTATAACTGTTTTTGAATATTTTCTTACACGTACAAGAAAATTACCATCTACCTCGTTTACATGATATGAAATGCAAACGAAAGAAGAGCCAGAATACCTGCTGTGAAAATTTTGCAAAGAATATTACCAAAAAGGTGTAAATTAGGGTAAAGTAGCCTAATATGAGACCCCAACCTATCTCTGTTACGGAGAAATCTCGAACTTCACAGGGACAGTCCTTTGTTTCAGAACTAACAGTAGTTCAGTTGCATTATCCGAATGTGGCGTAGAAAACAACGTAATGTCTTGAACAAGCATACGAAAATTATGATGCGGAATGCTTGTTTTGCACAGGACTTTATTCTTCAGATGTACACGGCGAACAATGGGTTCAGTATATAAAATGTTACCGGTGGGCCTATGACGACTGCGGTGCAGACAAAGTTAACCCTTTGACTACGAAAAGCACATATATACGCCCTCACTGGTTTATCAATATATACTAAAAGCGTACATATACGCTCTCTAAATTTTTTTTTACTATAACTGTTTTCTAACGTAGAATTTATCGTTACATGTAACATAGCAATTGTAAATAGCTGAATATTGGCAAGTCTTTCAATGTTCAGATATCTTTACTAATATTGTTTAGTCTCAATTTTGCTGTTTTCGTAAAATCGCATTGTGAATGAAATCGTATAAAATTATTCCTTTGCTGTACATATAAGTGTTCGCTTATTTCAATTTGTGATCAGTTTTATAATTTTATTCGTTTGTTATTTTTTTAAATAATATAATGTACTCCAAAAATGTTTGATCAGAAGAAAAGATAACAAATAAAAATGATAAGTAATAGTAGCAGCCAACCGCGGCGACTGACTTGCGAATATCGCATCGTATGTATCGATGGAACCATGCAAGAGTACGCCACAGTCAAAGAATTAATTTTATATGCCCAACGTGTGAAAAAAGGCAGAAAAGTTTTGACAAGATGAAACCTGGGTTTTATATTAGGCGACCAGTTTTTTAAGTCCTGGTATTGCATACTGTTCATTTTTATTTTATTATGATGGAACTCTATCTATTTTGTTACCACTTCTAATATGCTGCAAAAGTACACACATCTTACATTTAAAACATGTATCGTATTTTAGTAAAAGTATTTGTAATCGAGGATTGTGCTTGCTTAAAGTGGGTCTCATATTTGGCTACTTTACCTTATGGTTCGAAAAATGCTAAAAATTGAACAAAAAGAAATCACTACTTGCTGTGGAGAGTACTCATGTATGCTTAATATGTTTTAATTGTTCGAGTGCCACGGACCTTTACAAAAATCCGGCCGAAAAATGCCAAGCGGCACCATCCCGCTTTTTTTCTTGTTTCCTTCTTTCTTCATTTTTGTTACTTCTAATTTTTGAATAATAAACAAAATTTTTGTAACTACATCTCCGAAGTTTATGAAAGCATAAATTTCAATTTAGTATAACGTCGATAAACAATAACAGTAGGGGCAAGCATTGACAAAATCCAAATGTGCTGTTAGTTCGACTCTACATATAGACCGATTAGCTGGCACTTTTAGGCATCGAATAAGAGGAACGCGATCGCGATGTCTGGAACTCAAACGGTTAATGAAATATACCGTACTTAATTTTTATAATATAATACATCATATTTTAATGAAAATTTTTAATTGTCTAGTTAGCTATATTTACTTTAGTTCAATTACTCTAAACATTTGGGGCGTTCCAGTTATTAATGACCACCATGGCTTCGTCGAGAAAACAATCTTCGCTTACATGTGACCAATGTCGCAGTCAACGTGTTAAGTGTTTAATTGAATCATCATGATCGCTGAAGCGTCAATAATTTCTGACCGTCCCAGTGTTAGACGGTTATTACCATTAAGGAAGGATAAAATAAGTGATCGCCGTGTCTGGGTATTCTATATCTCAAAAGATCACGTACCGGTTCGATCCACTGAGGGATCCATCGTTTGTGAGGCTGGACGCAGAGCTGCTCGGTGTGAGGGGTTGCAACGATCTTGGCACGTCATAGCAATCGAGAGGCGTCACACCAGATCCTCCAGAACAGTTTGAGTTCGGCGTGCAAGAGGTAGGCTGTCTCGGGATATCGTAGCATGAGGGTGCTGGGCTTGGGCTGCTTGCTGGCGATGGAATCACGGGAACAGCTCGCGGTGGCACGTCGTAACAGTCGCTCACATCACCCCCGTTGTCCACGGAACTTCTGCTGCCTGTTGTGTATCTGCCTGTAAAGGAATTAAGCAAGAAGTTATACCTGGATTATGTCTGTGACAATGGAAGGAAGTTGTACAGGGTATCCCACGTAACTGCAACAGGCTATACCTCCTAAACGATTGAAAGTAGAAGAAACTGTTATAGGTCAAAGTTAACCCTTTGCACTTGAAAGGCAACTCTCAGTCACCACTTGGTTCGATACAGCAACTCGAATGACAATTAAGGGGTGACGATAATTGTTTCTTTTCTTTTAAACACATGTACTTCCTCTTTACATTTTAAATGATTCACATATGCGCATTTCATAATACAGTATTGTGTTTAATTAAAATTATTATTTCATACATTAGTCTGTCTTTGATGTTTATAAAAATCGAACCAAATGATGGAATTAGTAACAGCGAAGATAGGTTCGATGTTAAATTATTTAACCCTTTCGCTACAGCGGTTTAGTCCGCCGTAGCGCCACTCCTGAACGGGACCTCCCGCCGAAATTGTGCACATTGCGCGTAGATAGTGTATTTTGGAAGAAAACGGATTTTTTTTAGGTCGCGATTTTACCGGCATGTCGGATATATCCGGCGTTCGGCTCCGGAGGGTGATCATATGAATGTCGGATATATCCGGCGTTCGGCTCCGCGAGTTTTCATGTGGATGACGGATATATCCGTCGTTCGGAAGGAAAGGGTTAAAGACCAAATCAATAATTTGATAAAAGAGGGATTTGAATTAAATAATTAGGTGAAGAAAACGGAAGATTAAAATGACAGTCAAATGTGAAACTGATTCTGACAGCACACAAGAAAGACAGGGTTCAGATAGGTGCTGCAGATTCTGAGGAAAGATCAGAAGGAACGAAGGTCAGAAACGATGGAAAAAACTGCAAAACGCAATTAGTTGTAAATTATAACACAACTATTTTATTCGAATTTTAATCGACAAAACCATACGTGAAACACAAGTTATTATACTAAAAGGGAACTAAGAAAAATTCAACTTCAGCACAAAAGCTTCGAGTGCAAAGGGTTAAACGGCATTGGACGGTGCATATTATGCAAATAATTTCAAGCACTTTTGAGCATCGGTGCATCAGACAAATGCAATCGTATTTTTCTGAATGTAATAGAAAAAGCAGAAGTTCGGTAGAAAATCATTTCATCTACCAGGTATTATAAGCAGTATTATAATTTGAATATTTTATATATTTTTTTATATTATGTACAGTGAGAGTCAAAAATGAGTATACACCCCATACATATGAGATTCTACATTATATTTACAGCATATGTCGCAAAAGCCAAGGTTGTAATGTTGTAGTACATGGTATTTGTAGTTTCACAATCGTATATACACACCTTAGTGATTTACGTTTCCAATGTTTTCAAAACAAATGCCTATTAGAAGTAAATTCCTTATGGAGGCATCAAAATTGAATATACGTAGCAAAAGTAGTTATCCTATTATGAAAGATAGTCGGGTAAGGTGGTTTTCTAGAAGCAGTCATTTCTGAATAAGCGTAAATTCGTGTAAAGTTTCATCGATGTTGATTAATTTGAAATACTTAGTGCATAAATAGAATCACGAGTGAAAAATGTACAGAAACTGCAGAAAAAAGGAGGAAACTTATTGTTAAATTAAGAAACGAAGGAAAATCATTTCAAGAAGCAGGGAAAATAATAAATCGTTGTCATGGAACTGTAAAAAAAATCAAGTATAAAGATACAAAAAGTGTAGAAAACTTTTCTTATTTCGGTCTTCCAAGAAAGTTAAATGAAGTAGATAACCGATTAATTACTCGAAAAGTGAAAACAAATCCCACTATGAGTACAGTTTCATTAGTTCGAGAAATATGTGGAATACAACAAAAATCTATAAGTGTGAGTACGATTCGTAGATCACGAAATTTTCAAGGTATGCATGGCCGTGTGCCACGCAAGAAACCAGCGATAAGTGCAAATAATCCCGTTTTGCGATTGCAGTTTGTAGAAAAATTCATAAACAAACCACTCGAATTTTGAAACACCGTATTATTCACTCATGAAAGTAAATTGGATATTTTTGGAAGAAAAAGGCAACCAAAAATTTGGAAGAAAAGGAAATACAGAACTAGAACTGAAAAATCTTGTTAGTACCGTTAAGCACGACGGTGATGATATCATGGTTTGGAGTAACATGGCAGCCTCTGAAGTCGGAGAATTAGTTTTTCTTAACAATATGATAGATATATTTCATTATCTAGATATTTGGAGAACAAATTTAGCTGCAAGTGTTACAAGAGTTCAGTTGTCAAATTCGTGGATCTTTTAGTAAGATCGAGATCCTACACATACAGCAAAGATCGTTAAGAATCGGTTGCAACAAAATGCTCCAAATCAACTGAATTCTCTACCACAAACCCCAGATCTTAGTGTAATAGAGAATTTATGGGAAATATTAGATTTGAAATTACGCAAAATAAAACTGACGATCAAGGGTTAGGTGTTCTTAAAATCAAACTACTAAAAGTATGGAATGATATTTCTGTTTCAATAACATGTAAGTGGATTGAATCCATGCCAAGACGATTAGCTGCGGTAATTAAAGCTAAAGATGAACCAGCAAAGTATTAAATGTATGTTAAATGTTTTATTAAAAAATGAAGATAAATCATTCTTAATTAATTATGTATACTCACTTTTGATTTATATTTTTACAGATCCTAAACTATTTTATGCTGTATCTCCAATATTGTTTATTAGATTGAATTACGTTTTTTACTCTTAATTCCTATCACTATGCACTTTATGCTTTTCAAATAACTTTTCCATTAATGTAACATATATGTAATAATTGTTAAATGCTGTATTCTCAAGGTGTATACTCACTTTTGACTCTCACTGTATATTCTGTCTAATTGTACACCTGTAAATTTCCTATAAATGCATAAATATTCGCAATTTACTGATAACGGTAATTGCTACTTTTCAAACGCAATATTTATCCCTCGGATAATTTATTGCCCATTAGAAATAGACACACGGTATCGTTCACTTATATACAAAGTATACAACCGATCGAGATACCATTGTTCTCTCTCGGCCGGTGAATTTTTTAAGCGTATCAACGTTAGTGAACGAGGTCAGTCGGTCGATAGGAGAACAGAGAGACAGGAACAGCAATCTTTCACTTTGGAGATCGGTTGAAGTTTCATAAGGTAGCTTTGTAATTTCCTACGTTAGTACTCTTCGATCGCGAAATATCCTGGATATGTATGTACACACACACACACAATTCGATTCGTGAAAGGAACTACTCAGGCTACTTTATTTCTTCTATCGAGATAAACAGTGGATATACGCAGCAAATAAGAAACGACGCGGTACATTTTCTTTTTGATCGTCCGTAACAAATTGAGAGCAATAGCTGTACGATTTTCTCCGGTGACAGTAGCAATTTTCCTCTATTTTCAAACGGAATTACGCGACACAGTTTGATTTCCTCGAACCAATATTGATTTTACTGATTGATTTCGAGACTGTGTCTATCGTCGAAGGTAATTCGAAAGGCTGTTTTAAAAGTAATTCTTTGTTTGTCAGAGAGATAAGTAAACTGTTTATACGGATACCGAGAAAATAACAGATATACTTTGTATTATTGTTACGTTCGCTATTAATTGTTCACTGTTGTTTTCATAGGCTGTCGCTATCTTTCGATAAATATCGAATCAAATACTTGTCTGTTTATAATTGTGTAAATAAGTCGATTGACAGAATAAATGTAGAGGATGAACATAACAATCAATTATAGAAATGACGATTATCATCGAGAAGAAAGATTTTCAAGCAAACTATACAAAAGCTGAATTTATGTTTAGTAAATAAAAAAAAAAAAATTAAAATGCAACATTATCGAAGGAAAATATGTAAATGTCTAGAATTTTCTGAACACTTCTCATTCTTTTCTCTTTTTCTTTTCTTTTCGGAGAGATGAAACTATTAGCTTGGTACAAATGAAATGTCGTTTTCTTAATAGCCGAAATTGGCGATTATAATTCCTTTTTACGCAATAATCAAGAAGGAAATAGCTGCAGTACAGGTATATAATAAATTATATAAATTAATAGTAAAAAAATTCATAATACTATTGTTCAGGCATTGTTATCTGATGTGATGAATAATCGAGATGTTCGTGTAATTTTCTGTATATAAATTTATGCATGAAAAATCTTCTGAAAATATGAATTTACTATGTGGAAAAAAACATGTAAATGCTAAGTCATACAAAGTTATGAAAATTCTTCAACGTTAGTGTGGAACATTCAAGATTGGTTATTTTTTATTCAAAAATGAGACAAGAGGAAGGTCAGATAAGAGCAGTTGATGATATTTTAAGAAATTTTAAGAGATTGAAAACATTTCACGGGAAAGATGTTACATCCTTCCTTATTCGGTAGATTTTTCTCCAATAGACTACCATTTCTTTAAACACTAAAACGATTTTTTTTTTACAAATAAATTAATTCCAGAATAAAGCAGCATATAAAGAAGTTTTGAATTCAAAAACTAATAATTTGTAAAAATTCCAAATAATGTAAAATCTAACATAATATTTTATTCATATTATTAATTTAATAGTACAATATTTTATAAAATTATGAACAAATAAATTATTCCGGAATGAAGACACCATAAAAGCAGCATTCAAAGAATTCTTGAATTCAAAGGCTAAGAATTCTTATAAATTTGGAATAATGTAATAATAGAATAAAGCAGTTAATTGTTGAGAAAATTGTATAGAATTGTGTGAAAATCATTTCAATTAAATACATTCTTTTTCTGAGCAAACACAACGTATCTAAAATTCCCTTTAAAAGAACAACGTTTCATATTGCACCAAGTTAATTATAAAGATAAATTGGATTTCTTCTGTTGCCATTTTTCGTTTTAACCTTTCACAGAAAAAGCGTATTCGATTTTATAGACAACATATTTTACATGCCGTGCATCTATTATCTTAAAAGTGTTCGAGAAGTGTTCCTGTATTATTGATCTTCCAATGGCATCGTTTTGCAGAGGAAAAGTTTTTCTATTGCAAGTATTGTAAGACTGGCATGTATATTCACGAGTCAGGTCGCCGGTGGTTTTTGAATGGAAATGGAAATTGTATTTGCAATATCGCCGTTTAATGAAAGAATTCCGAGTGAGGGATGATCGACGTTTTATCGATTCTCAATAAATGGTTTCTATAGTGGGGTATCTTGTTTTCAATCGGATACCAATAAGCAAAAGTATAATGGCAGATTAAAACGATAGAAAACGAAGCGATCTGTCGGCGGAATAACAACAATCGTGTTTCAAATATTTTCTATCTGCTAGTTTTTTTGTTCAAACAAGCCAAACAAACGTTTATATTTTGATAATAAAACAAACAGATGCGAGAGATATTTTTTGTCACACAACAATCTATACAGGGTGTCTCAGGTTTACCCCTTAACATCTTACTAAATTTTAGAAAACGCGCAAAAATTACCACTTTTTTTATTTCTTCATTTTGCTGTGTAAATATTCAGAATTTTGAATGAAACACAATTTTTCGAAAAAGTTTTTTTCTGTATGTATAACAAGAAATTGTACGTGTTAAATCCAGCTATGTAATATTACGTTTGCACAAGAAAAATTAAAACAAAAAAAAAAGCACGAAAATTCCAGCTACATAATATTACGTTCGTACGTGGTAGAAAAAAAAAATGAAAAAGGAGAACAAGAAAATTTTAATAAAACAATACAATAAATTATTAATGTAAAACGAACACAATTTCGAAAACTGGAGGTCTAGAGCGTGCGGAGACGATTACGTTTCGTAATTTTACGGAGATGATTGTCAAAAAGTTAAAGTGTGAAACTTTGTTAGTACAACCCATGAGTGCAAATAAGAAAAATGTTATATAAATACAAGTTGTTTAACGCTTTACTAAAAAGTTATGCACGAAATTATTTTTTATTATTTACGCTTTTATATGTTACAAATAGTCTTTTGTTTTGAAAACAGTAAAAACGATTTCTCAAGAAAAACGCCAACATCATTTAATGGCCAACCCAATATGTATATATTGACAATTATAAAAATTGTTTTTCCTACAGAGATTGTTATTAATTTCGCGAAACAATTTTCTCTTCATTTTCAACGGTATATAAAAGGAGTTTGTAAAAGTTGTAATAAATAAAAAAGAGCATATATAAAGATACAGTATAAAAGCAGAATAATTATTCAGTTCACGTTGAAATCATTGATTATTTCCACTTTGCACACGTGTGTCGAAACAACATCCGGCGCAATTAATATAAAACATGCAGACGCAAATGAAATTCTGTAGAAAATTCAAGAAATACGTGAAAGCGTACGCTTTATGGAAATTTGTAATGTGAACGAAATTATTGATACGTTGCAGTATTATCACAATATCAACCGTTACTCAGTAATGAAAAGCAACATTCACTTATATATTATACATGTTGAATGACACTAACCAACACGTAAAAGTGGTTTAATTGTTATTAAGTTTAGACCAGGCTTACGATTACGAACGTGATTCTTAACGTGGTTATTTCCAAGTTTGATGTTTTCAGTACGCGTTTTAATCATTTTTATTTCTAACTTTTCTTTAGACAAAGCTTGAAATACTGAAGTTAATGTTACTGGAATTTGGTGTCAGACGATTAATAGTTTACGAGATATTTAATGTTACAGTTGGAGTTCTAGCTCTCTCTTTTATGTTTGACAAAAATGAGCGGTGTAATAAAGCAGATCACATAGTCTTTAAAAAAGAAATTATAAAAATGAAAAAAAAAATTAAAAAATTTCTCTAATACTCAATGTTTTCTCGAGTTGTGTGACATGTAGCATCGCCTTGGCGGAACTGGACACTAGATACATCAGTATGATTCAATTCTGACCATAAAAAATCACTCAACATTGATTGATATCGCTCAGTATTCATAGTAAACAGCATTTCCAGCATTATCATTAAAGAAACAGTCTAATGATTCCATTTTCCCAAAATGCACACTAAACAGGGACTTTTCATCATACCTGATACGACAATTTTGCTTACTAACATTATGGAGAAAAATTCACTGAATTATTGATACACTCAGATTAAATAATTTGGTTTCGAGAAAAAAGTATTTATACAGTCAATATTACAAAAGCGTGGACGGGATATTTGTGAAACCAGATATCCAATGAGAGAGAAATTGTGTTAACACGAATATTTACAGTCTCTTTCGATTCGCATTGGCCTAAAACCTCTTGGTATCGTTTTCGTTACTGAGAAGTACAAATCTATCCAAGACGAATACCGTGTACGCCAAACTTTTTGAAGTGATCTATTTGTGTCATCATTCGAAAGAACCAAAAATCAGTATTAGAGATGCAGTAAAATATCTGCATAAATTTTGCAGATTCATTAATACGTGGATAGAACGATATAAAGAAATTAAATGTATCAACAACCTTCTTGATTGAGGTTATTACAAAAAGGGAAGATAAAGTGATCCTCCGGCTTTTTTAAAAGTATCCAACACTTTCCTATCTAAAAAGTCTTTTTTTTTGGCAAAACATGTACAAATATTGGTATTATAACATTGAAATGTCGCTTAAACTGGTGGATACATCAAGTGTACAGCGATTTTAAGCACTGAAGACGTGTTTGCGTCGAGTGTACAATAAGAAACGGTATCATGTTGGACTGGCTAACATAGACCTCTGATACAAATCCAACTGAAAATGTATCATCTATCACGAAGCATAAACTTCGAGGTATACGTGTTTTAACACTAATAGTTCTAGCTGTCGTATTCAAAAAATACAGTGACCCCAAGTTGTCCCATAGGTCGACAAATTAGTTCAAAGTATATCTAGACGTTATCAAGCAATAATTTCTTAATGGTGGAGATTGGACACATTATTAATTAAGTGCGTATTAGTCTTCTACATGTACTTTATATCTGTTTTAAAATTTATTGCAGAAAGAGCTAATTTTGACTGAGATATCGCATCCACGCTCTTCTGGTACAGAATGTATGTAGCTTTGCAAGTTATGTATGATATAACGTTAAAATGTCTTAACTTTCCTTTTAACTGGAAACTCATCTAAATATCTCAATAATTCTTTCTTGCTGAGATCTCCATTGAAGACTGTGATAACAGCAATCACGTTTTCTGATAATGCATTTCTGAGATTACAATTATTTAAATTAGGAGTCAATCTTAGCCACTAGGCAACATCATTAAAACTTCTTCACTTTACTTTAATATTTGAAGGGCTCATTCTAGAAAGCGCAAACATTAAAAAAAAGCTGAAAAAGAAATTTCGATTTTTTCAGTTTACCTCCTTAGGATCTACTTATCATTGCGTGAAAGTTTCTCAAAAAGTCAACGATACGCCTCGGGACCTCTCCCTTTTTAGAAATGAAATAACTTTTCCCGAAAGACGTATGAATTAAGCAGCAGAAGTTTTCCAAAGTAAATATGTTTTTTCCCCTTGGAAACGTGTTTTTACGTAGTTCTCAGCAGCTCCCCAGTGAAACTATTGAAGTTTCAGGGTTGCAAACGAATCGGAGGAGAGCGAAACGAGGGGTTGCTACGCACCTGAGTTGTGTAAATGCTCGTTATTCGAGTTCAAGGGTGAATCGTGCCTGGAGGGTGGCGGCGCCGGACTTCCCCGGCTCGCTGGAAGATCGTAAAGGTACACGTCGCCGCATTTCTGTGGCGTCACCACCTGCGCAAAGGGGATTAAACACTGATTAATTATCGAGTCAAGTTATGGAAAAATTGTCGACACACAGGGTGTTAATTTTTAAATCGACGTTTTTATATTATTTCCGCTACTATTATATTCTACATTCTTCAAATTTAATCTTCTATGAACCCGACTTTTCTTCGTTCACGAGAAGAAAAATTACAATTGATTACAATTTTACAATTTAATAAGAGAAGAAAAAATTAATAACTATTATAAGGACTAATAATATAGTAATGTAATAGTATAATATAATAGTGCAACAGTGAACAAATAAAATGAGAGTTATATAATGCTTCGGATGTATAAATTAATTCGGTGTCTTCTTTCATTAAGTCTGGACAACTTTATCGACTAAAAGCCGCCATATTGTCTCAGAGAAGTAACTCCTCAGTTACTTAACAAATGGAAGAAGATGATCCAAAATAATGGCGATTATTCGGAACATTAAAATTGTGTTTGATTTTTTGTTAATAAACATTGAAATTTATGAAAAAAGGTATCAAATTAATTTGTACGTTTTAAGTCACATATGGTCACATAGAGTTAAACACATTTTTTTTTCATCTTTATGGTTACTCCAAATGGTCATGGTATTTATGTCGTCGAACCATAATATCGACGCCGACTATAATATTACACTATAAGAAATAGACGTTAATGTGCAAAACAATTTGGATGATCTTGAAGAAACTCTCAATGATGACCATTGCATGACATATGATGAACGCCTCAACATTATTTAAATTCTCCTTAGTAATTTTTTTCTTTTAATAATAACGGAGATAATTTAGTTGCTCGATTAAAGCTGATGAAGTAATGATTATTTCTTTTTTTCTAAATTGTATTCAAAATTTGTTATTAATCCTGAAAATATTATTGTTAAACTTTAAATTAATAAAAAATATTCATTGAAATTAATTCATATTAATTGGTTATAACGAATTAATAATAAATTCCTGAATGGTGGTACAGGAATGGGTCTTTTTATAACAGGTGATCAGATAATAATTAGAATTCCTTGAAGAAGGAAATTATGCTGTTTTAATAATAGCTATAATCACTAATTTAGACGATGAAATTTATTTTTATATCAAATATAAAATAAAATAAATTTTATTACATGTATATATACATATTTTATATAATTTATTTACTTTATTTTATATTTTATATAAAAATAAATTTTATCTTACAAATTTAATTATTTAGAATTAAAATTCTGTATACTCTAAAACCTCTCAATAAATCATCGACCCTAATATACTTATTTTACATTACATATGAAGTTCGATAAAAAAAGAAATACTTGAATTAACGTTGTAAAACTTCATTAAAGAAAAATAAATTGTTCTAAATTGAAATGATCCTTTTAAAACACTTCATGTGTAACAGTTGTACATATTGTTGCCAACGACTTTTATATTTGTAAAAAGCACGCTTAAGGTACTTTTAGAAGTTACGTTTAGGTCAAACGTGGAATTTTCCTTTGTCTTTTCAAATCATTTGAAAATTGCGTCCTTTCAATGAACTCCTCGGTTTCGTATGCAGAAAGTAAGTTAAACTAACCTAAGTGAAGTGAGTATGCTCGTTGAATAATAAAAGAAAGGTAACTACTTTTCGCTAAAAATTGAAACTGCACTTTAACGAGTTTCATTTAAAATATCGTGGAGGCAAAGAGAATATCGAATTACAAAAACCACCTGTATATTTCGAGGGGGAATGATTTTTCAATATAAACTGAACATCAGTTAAATCACCAATTTTAACTATATATATTGTATCATCAATTCTTCTCTTCATTTACGAGATATTGTCGGGGAAAACATTTTTTTTTTTCATTTTTGATATCGAACCTCGTTTGTCATTACAACCATTATACACAGAAATAATTGTATACGTTTTCAATTTTCTAGAATTCTTTTGAAATATTTGTTGTACGGAGAAAAATTAAATCACTGAAACTGTTTTTCTAGAAAATGATAATTTATTTACATATTACGATAGGATTTAAGGAAAATTAATTACGTATATTCGATTACATTTATTTTACTTTAATAAACGCCTAATGATTTTATCATACTCTATTTAATTTGTTAATTATTCAGTTTTTCTTCTGATTCAATTTTGCATCGTTGCAAGGGGTAGTAACAAGTAACAAGTTAGATTAAATTTAATGTTTTGTCCATAAGCCTTTGATAACTATAACTGAAACAATTCGTTTTGGTATTCTTTCAACTATATCTGTGCATAATTTTTTGGAATTATAATTATTGTATATACCAAAGGAATAGTAAGTAAATGTGAATGTTTTACGAATAAAATTTTTTAAAATTTGTAAAATTCCTATCAATACTGTAATTATATTACTTTTATTACAAATTCAAATATAATATTAATTAGTTTCTTTATTACACCTATAGAATTCGAATCTCGCATAAGAGACATTATCAAACACTAATCTTAAATAAAGGAAAATGTATTTGTTCTAATGTTACAAAATTTGATCGGAAATGTACTTTGTCAATATAAAGATGCAACGTAACTGTTCTGATAACCGGGAAACGGACTATAATTTCTGAAAATTAATACATTCTCATTATCAGCGTGAAAACGTTTTGCTGAGTATCACGTAAACCACGTATATTCCCCAAATCGATTCGTTACTGCTCCATTAAACTAATATCCCTTACTTAATCAATGAACTGTGCACGACATATTGATAAATGACGTTAAATTATATCAGGAGTTCGTATTGATAATGTATCTTTCATTCCGTCATTTGCCGACATGTAGAAAACATGAGAAAACTTTATACCCTATGTGTTTTAGAACAACGTAAAATTAATGTATTAACCCCTTCGTCCTTTGTACACAAAAATGTATACATTGCGTGGAAATCAATCAATCTCTACTGTCGAGACATATTAAAAAAATATTTGTTTCTCTTTTTATATTATAGATAATTCTGTCCTCCTAAAGTTATTTTAGTCTTTTATGAAAATCAGGAAAAGTATGATTGGTTTCCACCAGAGAAAAATACTCTCCAATTGGTTAAGACATGACGTGGTAGTAGTAAAACGTTTATTCAGAAAGCAAAATTTACAATGGAGATAAGAATATTACAATGGAGAAAGTGGGGGAAACAATGGTCACCAGAAGTGTTTAAAAAACGTTGGAAGGTTAAAGGTGGAAGTTTTGAAAGCATAGTATAATTTCGACAACGAAAGCGAAACTTTTGAGAAACAGCTTGAGGATATTATTATTCCTAAGAGGTTGTAAAATAATCGAAAGGAAAATTATCGGAGGTGACAATGCGCAGCTGTTGCGCCTGTTAATGGGATATATTGTCCAAGAAAATTGTCTTTGAGAAGTTTAAATCGAAATCTGTCGCGAGTGAAAGCGCGGATTATCTTTCTGAATTTAAAATGGCGGAAGGTAAGTCTGCAACGCGTTGCTAATGAATTTATCGGGGCGGGTGCCAATCAGCCGATGCTCCTTTCCCTCAATTTTCAAGGTAGGCCCTCAGGAGCTTCTTCAACTTTTTCCCCGACCCGTCGAGGGCTTAATTGCAATACCCTGTTAACTGAGTTTTGCTCGTGGAACCGACGGACTCAGTCGAGCCTTCGATTTTCTACGAAAAACGAAAAGCATCCTCTATTTTCACGAACTGTCGTGGATATTATTATTGAGAAAATGCGAAGTGTCTGCTACGAACCAGTTCTGCGTCATTTATAATGTGACCAGTCTAGTGAATAAACGTTTGCTCGTATTATACGAAAAATTAATACCTATTACGCTCTTTTCGTGTTGAAATTTACACAATAGTTTAGTGGAAATCCATATATGTCTTGCAAAAATGATATTTTTTTATATAAACTATACGACATTATATTAATTTTATTCGATAGCTCTCCTCATAGCGTCTCACACGTTTCATGTAAGCTTATCTCTTGACATCTACAATATGTGTGTTGAATTGTTTAATGAAGTGCGTTTACTGGTCCTATGATAAACTTGTTTTTTTTTTAATTACATTATTTAGATATTGCTTTAACAAAAAATATTGTATAAATAACGGATTTTTAAGAATTTGTCGATCTTTTTGGATGTTCTTGTATTGGGTAGAGATAATAGTGATTGCTAATGAATGAATTCATTCGCTGGAAAAGTGGACATTTCTTGTTTTACAAAGATTTTATGATTATTTAGTCAAAAAATTGCTGGCTACCCATTTTATGTTCTAGCACAGCTTAAAAATGTCTCCTATCGGTAAATGAATGGGAAGTTCCGGTAAAAAAAACCTACATGTTCATTCATTGACGAGTTTCTTTGTAAATGCTTTTTCATCTCCTGTCTTTTCAAATGACACAAGCCATTTTGTTTTAGTATAAATGTTTAGTAGCCGTTTTGTATTACAAAATTGTGATTATAGGTAAACTGCAATATTTTTCTGTGTTTTTCAAGAGAATTTTTAAGTTTCGATAAAATTCAGTGGTGAAACTGAAGCTCACTGTGGAGTACAATTTGTATATACGTATGTAAGTCTAAATTTTTACAAGCTGGTGATTCATAAAGGTGAACTTGTAAAATTGTCGACATTAATCTGTGCTGCCTATAAATGCGTGAACCGTGAAATCCTTTAAAATGAACGTAGGTAGAACGAAACATTAACTGAAACGGCCTGTAGTGTACAGTTAAAAACTAGTCTGATTTCGGGTATGAAATTCAATTTGCATTTTGCGATCAGAGAGTCGTGACAGTATTTTTTCGTAAAATTACTCTCTCTCTCTCTCTCTCTCTCTCTCTCTCTCTCTCTCTCTGCATTCAAAATAAAGAAATAAAACACAAAGGATCATAAAAATCGTAATCTTTACTCTATTCAGAGAAAAAGAGGTAACGAAGGAGACTGAACTTAAAATATGATACAGCGTGTTCATATATAATAATCGAATACGGTAACAATCTGAATACGGCGTGGAAAAGTGCGTCAGCTAGTGTATACAAAAAAAAAAAATGCAATTGGTACTTTTCTAACGCACCGATGAGCAAACATTCGTAAACTTCATTTCAAAATACGCTCCACTTTTACACTATTTAATTTTATGCTATCGCATTTTTGCTTCATTTTGACCACTTTAAAGATATTTTAAAGATACATAACTTGTCCTAATTGCATTTAACAGCCTGTATACAAAGAAGGACATTTCCTTTTTGTTTCTTATAACGCTGCATTCACGCATACTTCCTACAATTTCCAATTTAACCATCGAGAGAATTTTCACCGACCAACAGAAGAAGAATACGAAATTTTCAATTAAACTCATCTCTAATTTGATTAATTAATTCCCCGACAGATTAGAATTTTCACGATCCTTGTGAAAACGCCGCGATTATACCAAACATTTCGTTAGAAACCTCCTACTATCCTCGCTCAAATTCCCTCAGAAATTACACGATCCTGCATCTGATCTTCGATCCGACGTGGTACCGACACACACGACCAGGTTATCGCAAACGTTACAAAACCAATGGTACATACACACGAAGGTTGCTCATTAGAGATCTGCTGGACGGTAGATAAACGCAGGTTCTCGTGTCCAATGCAACCGTGCGAATGAAATACACGCGACAGACACATCCTCCAGCATCCTGTTCGCGCTTTACACGCGCCGGCACAGTCTTAATTGAATATTCTATAGTGAAAACACGCGATTCGAGTGTTTCTTCCACCGACTAGTTTTCCTCGTCTGATGAAACACGAACCTGGAAATGTACACGCGAGAACACGATACAGATGCGCGTGTGTGCGTGTATGTTAGGATGCGTGAAGCACACAATCTAGTTTCGACCGGTGAATCGCGAAGCAGTACCAAGGGAAAATGCAATTTCATCGACAAAACGCAAGTGAAAGAGAGGGTGAAATAGGAGAAAAGAGGAAACGCGAGGAAGCATAGTGGAAAGAAGGGGAGAAGAAAGAAGAGGTAAAAAGAGAGAGGGATGCGTCTCTCTGGAGCGCAATCTCTGGGCTCATCGTCCGCTGCTTTACAATAATAGAGGCTCTTCAACCCTTGCATTATACAGAAGTGTGCTACACTTCTTTTTTTTATTTTTTATTTTTTCTTCTATCGTGATTCACAGACCACAGCGACAGCTGTGGCTGCCTGTCTTTCTTGCAATTCGTACATGCTGCGTTTAATTATTAATTCCCCTTGAAGAAGAAACGTTGTTACCCTATTGTCCCTTGTTTCTGATATCTTCGAACGAATAAACCACAGTGGGATTGTCACGTGGCTTATGATGGAACTGTAGAGGAAAACGGGGAAAATCGTATTAGGTACAGCTAGATGGAAAAAATATAACGTGCTCATAAATGAAAGCATCAAGTGACAACACCGATAAAATGATAGAACGTTTCCTAAATCTATATGACGAACGCAGATAAAATTATTGTTTTGGCTGAATTTTAAGATTGCAAGCAATTCTTGTTCCGTATGTGAACAAACATTCGGTTCTCCTTTGTTTGTCATAGTTTATGACACGATCGCGAAGAAAGGTTATTTTTGAGAATGCTTGTTTCAGCTTATTGTTCGACTTTTTCGCGTATTTCTTGCTGGAGAAATTAGTTTGCGACGTTCATAGAGTTTTATTTTTTTTCTAAATCTATATTTTTATTTCCACACTTAGAAATAGAAGAAAATTCTGTAAGTCAAAGGTAAAACGTAATTTGAAAATAATTTTATGCATTTTTAGCCATTGGTGCACCAGGAAAATGTAATTGCACTTTTTTTTCTAGATAAAGTATTAATATACTTGTGCCTTAAACTTATTAGTTTAGAAGTTATTATAGTTAGAATTTTGCAATGGAGAACCGTTCGAACATTCGTTATAGCGTAACTGTAAGATGCAATTCTAGATACTCCGAAATAATTCAGCAAATTATATTAGCTTTTTTAAATTCTAAACTAATACGTTTAAGGTATACGCGTGTTAGTACTCCTTTATAAAGATTAAAGAATTGCATCGATTAGCTAGTTAAAATTATAAAATTCCATTTAAAAAAGGGTGTAATTGCTTTTTCCAAGTGCACCGATGGCTGAAAGTACATAGAATTGTTTTCAGATTATGCTTTATTTAATAATATTCACTTATGACTTACATTTTTTCTATCTCTAACCGTTTGGCAGATGTAGCTTGTTCCAGTTGTGTGCGACACCCTGTGTGTGTGTGTGTGCACGCGCGCGGAAAATAACGCGGAATGAAATCTTAAAGCAACAGGAATCAGAAATTTCCGAACTGATTTTGACCAAGCAGATTCGTAATTCTTTCGTTATCTCAGAGTCGATTTGCACGGTTTTATGAAAACCCAATGCGACATCTTCTAAAGTTCGAATCAACACGGGAAAACATGATACGAGATGATAGCAACCTCCATCCTACTGCATTTTAACTATTATACTTAATATTTGATCTGCCTTCCATTCCTTGTGTCACTACTTAATGCTTTGCTTAACTTTTAAAAGTAGGCAAGGTAAATTTATAATTCACTATATACTTCACTCCTTATGTCATTAAATGACCTAGTATTTATTATCTTTTATAAACAACGGAATACTCTCTATTAAAAATCTACTACAAATCCTCGATAAAATTCGTAATACACAAAACTTTGATATTTTACTGCATTTTATTAATACATTGGTACCGGATAACACACAGATGCGTCGTTTAGGTTTTCGATTTGACGCGGAAATACGTCATTCAGATTTTCACATATTTGTCTTAAAATAAATTCATAAAACGCTGTAAATGATTCAGTTTCTCTTCGTAAATGTCATAATAGATGTTTCATGAATTCAATCAATTGTATAAGTTTGCTGCTTTTTGTTTTATATCGTGATTATTGACATTAGAATTACGAAACTTAATCCATAGTGAAAAATGAAATTCTATAGTTTCCTGCTGAATATAGCTCAAGCTTAACTAGAGGGAATCTCTAATATATCAGATTGTAATTGGATCGATCATGCAAAAAAAAAAAAATATTAACTTCGACAATATGTTACTATGAGAAGAATGCAAAATTTTTATCTTTTTATTAAAAAAATTGATAATCTTTGATAATTGCACATTAAAAAGTGTAAATTATGATGCAAAAGAGTAATTTACCACTTCTCTCAAACTTTTTTTTAGAAAAATATTAATTAGTCACGAAGTTATAGCAGTTTTTCCCAATGTAACATGTTTGAAAAAAAAAAAAAAAACGCGAAATCTTTCATGTCAACCGCGGCTCCAATGTATTAATATCGCAACTGTTCGAAATATTCATGTTACTGTATACAGCGCAGTACTATGTGAACTAAAGTATAGCGGGATCCGCTTATTATGATAACTTTGGGAGCTGCAATTTTTGATAAGAATAACTGGCTGATAACATTACACAGTAGATAAAAAATTATCCGTTATTGAACTTTATTACAAATGATTACGACATTTGTATAATTTATATTTATCACTAGACAGCGGATGCTTATGCAAATGCATGTATTTGTAGGAAATAGATACAGAAACGAAAGGTTGAAAAGAAATCTGTTTCGTTTATTAGGCAATTTTAAAAATGTATTTTTTATTTTGCTAAATGTGCATATTTCACATGTGTTAATAATCAGATGATAATTTTTCAAAATATATCTCGTTGAAAAATGTCGAATCTGTCAAATTAGTTACTGATATGAAAAAAAATGTAGGACTTGAGTTCGGTGCCTGCATTGAACAAATTAAAATTGAACGTAAACATATGCTCCAAAAAAGATTCATGTTTTGATGAATTGTGTAAAACTAACAGTGCCTTAAAAGGTATTGGTGAACCAAATAATATTGAACTACAATATTGGAAAAAATATAGATATGTACCTATACCACGTCCTGTGACGTTGAACAAATATTTTCCGCGTAAAAATCAATTTTTTCAAATAAAAGATAATTACGGGTTATGATGTAAGTTGTAATAAATAAAAAGTGACTATAGTAAAATAATTCATATATCTTACATATAGTTTGTTTACATCTTAAATATATTTTGAATAAATTACGCATATATTTTGCACACTTTGACATATCATAATTGCATAAACATCTGCTGTCTATTTATCAGGAGCTCTATACTTAATACAACATTACACATTTATGCTACACATCTATTTACGTATTATGCAAGATCTATGTCCATTCGCATAATCAATTGAACAATATCATCATAAATAACAATGGAACATTCCTTTCTAGTCCTAATTCATAGACCTACACGAATTCTTCTCCTACCACGAAACAGTTCGATGCATCCTGGTCACTTCCATCATCCTCCTTTCTTTTCCAGGTTTTTCCCACCTCTTTCTAATTTCTCAAGCTTCTTTCATTCTTACTTTCTCCTTCCACTAACTTCTTTAAACACCCAATCCTATATCCACATTTTTCAATCCCTGATTTCCACCTCCATTGACATTCGACCGATCAATAAAGACACACTAAATATGTATATAAATTAAAACACAAACGGCACATCAACGTGACAATGATTGATTATGATAACGATAGACAATTGATAATACATTGTTCATAATTATAATAATAAATACCACTGTATTATAGAATTTATAATTTTAGTTACCTGGTGTATACCTGACGGATTTTTAATAAAAATCTTGTTTTCCGAAACGAAGTGTCTCATATGAAACAACACTTTATTCTTGATCTTTCACTTATTTTTTCCATAACGAATCACTTGTTTCTCATTTTTATCACAATTACCAGAATACCCTATACATATATAGGGTGTTTGATAAACGCATGTCAATACTTCGAGGGTAAATCTACACATTAAAACGAGAAAAAAAAGATCATATGAATCCAGTAAAAGTTTAAGTAAAAATGGTCTAATCAAACATTTTCTTTAATCTTCCATAATTCGAGGACTAAGGTATATATAAATATCAGGATACCTGCATGTGAAGTATACTGAAATCTATTGAAGTTTAGAGAATTCTATTGATATCTATTGAAATCTACTAAACTCTGCTGAAATTTATCAAAGTCTACTATAATCTACCGAGATTTGCCGAGTTCTATTTAAATCTACTGTATTCTACTAATATCTATTGAAATCTCTTGAAGCCTATTGATCTTGATCAGTGATTCCCAAAGTGGGCGCCACCGCCCCCTGGTGGGTGCTGCAGCGATTCAGGGGGGCGGTGATTGTATTACATTCTATTCTGAGTTCAATAAATAGTTTCATAATTTCAAAGTTCAATGTTTCTAATTTACAACTTTCTTTACTATATTTTACGAAAAAGGTAGAAACATTAATACATATATATTTCCTATTAACCCTCTATGGGCCCGTGTAACTTTCAGGTCACATTTTAATTTATCGACATTTTACACAGAAGTGCAAACATTATAGGCCGTTGTTACCTGAAAGTCACATAGTGAATATATTGAAATAAAATTGTTTAAACGGAAATTTTTTTGTTTATTTGCATATATAGGTTTATAATTGCTGATTTTTCGTTCCCCCAATTTTTTTGGATTTAAAACAAAAATTAATTGCTATTAAAATTTAAAAAAAAATTAATTTCCAGGGGGTGCTAAGTAATATTTTTTCTGGAAAGGGGGCGGTAGGACAAAAAAGTTTGGGAACCACTGATCTTGATTTACATCTACCGATGTTTACTAATTTTTACTAAAATCTTCCGAATTCTACAGACGTTCACTGAAATCTACTAAAATCTACTTAATGAATGTGAAGCAAACCTTACTGTCGTTATAAGTTTAATATAAAATTATCTGACGTATAAAAAGCATAACGAAACTATCCTAAAAAATAATGATTCTAAAATGAACCTAAAATTATCCTAGAAAGAAATTATTAATTCTAGAATTTCGAAGTACAAGTGCATATGTATATTTTTACTAATATATAACACTAACTTGAGTGAGAAAATATGATTTAACATTAAATCTACCACGCGCGATCAAATGACTGTTTTGGAAATTTCGTTTAGAATTTCCTGTATACGATGTTATTATATCGTCATTTAACTTCACGACTTTTCTTACATTATACACACAATGCATTTTTTAATATTCACTTTTTTTGTTATTGTTTATTTTTTGAAAGAGATTTGTAGTCTGGTTTGCCTACTGTGAGTGGTCATTTGACCACTTGAACGATTTATATTCTTTGCATTAGTCGATCTTTGACTTCTATTATGTCATCTACAATGTAAAGAAAATCATGGTTTGAGAGTATGCCTAGCCGTTTTCTCGCTACGTTTAGTAAAGTCTTGTGACTTGAACAGAGAGAACCGAAACGTAAAAGTTACAAAGAGCATATTTGCCAGTCTATTATTATTTTGCATTTCAATTCTATTATTATCCCACTATTGTTTTATATATTACGTTTTAAAAGTATCATTTAAAAAAAAGTGAACAAATTAATACTTTGTAGTGAGTTTTACATTTGATCTTCTTTCCATTCTTTTAATCCATTCTTTTTACCCACTTTGATCTACATTTTTATATTGTAATTTTTATTTTATCATTTGTATATTCATTCCAACAAATGTCAAGATATTTGAAGAATATCAAGTTATTAGAGAACATAAGTAATATTCACGAAAATTATTCCGAAGACGACCATGAAAATTCTGATATTGAAGATGATACAGAGGAAAAGTAATTACGATTTATTTCACAATGACTCAGACTCTGAAATGTGAAAAATATATGTGGGAAATGTGCAATCGAGAATCCTATAATTTTCAAAACATGCGGTGAAAGAGAATAAAGTAGACATTATTAATTTTTAAATAGAAGAAGATATTTTGTTCACTATCTAATTGTTGATAATCTGCACTCTATATTAAGAAATACGTCTTTTTCAAAGCGATGATTTGACCGCTCACGCTAGGAATAGGTACATATATATCAAGTGTCGGTAGGTTTAGTGTTAAATCAAATAATATTTTTTGCCCGACCATAATGGGTGTTCTAATACTTATGAACAGCAGTGTATGTTTTTATGACGCTTCCTACTTATATTAGCGTGTAGATTTATCCCTCGAAGTATTGACATGCATTTATAAAACACATTAGATATATTAACACAATAGAATTCACAATTCACAGTAATCACAAAACTTTTTACTTGAACAATGAATATTTAACGCACCGTTTTATCATTCCGTTATTAATCTTAACCAGATATTAGCTAATAAACGCAGCATCATGAACCGACAATTACTGATTTTCCAGCCGGTTGAATGTATTGTTTCAAGCAAAGCAGCTTCTCCTTTGCCATGAGAGGAGTCTAAGTGTCTTCGATTAGCCGAGAAGGAGAATAGAAGCTGTGATGGTTCTGGGAGGGGCTTAATATCCTGGCCAGAAATATCATCCGTGGAAATGTGGGTCAGTCCTTATCGTTGCGCAACGGCATGCCAACACCCTCGAAATAACTGTTACACCCCTCTTCAATGGTACATTTCTCGGTTAACTCCGTCGGGAGGACTCGTCATCGATAAATCGTGATCGAGCTTCAACCGCAAATCATTTCGCCCCTATTTCATTCACCGATCATACCTGATCCGTTGCCATAGCGATACGTTTCGACAGTTTTACGGGGAAAAAAAGACTGACAAAACAACCGGAGAGTTGTTTGTACGCCTCGAAACCTTTGTATTACGCGAAAGGTTTTTTCTGCTATTCCATTCTTTCTATTTTGGTTTTCTTCTTTTCTTTCTTTTTTTTTAGGTTACGAAATGCTTTGTGCGTTGCATACTTCGACGACTGCATGTACTGTTTCGAGGCTAACATGTAAGAGAATACACGCTCTATGTATTTGTTGGAACGGAGGCTTCCATACTCATCAGAAAAGAGCAATAACAGCGAGGAAATAAAGGTGTCTTAGTCATGGGCGTTACGGAGTCTCCTGGCTTGTCAGACCGGAGGTCGCGGATTATAAAACTCGCTTGATTGGAGGTTTGTCAGGGATAGAAGCATCTACGATTATACAAAGCGCAATAATGACGGTGAGGCGAAGTGGTATTTTGAAGAAAACATTTATGAGATGGTTGCATGTCTCTCAAAAGAGTTTTGACCAAGTGTCACTGAATAGGGATAGTGTACCCGAAAATTTGCAAAAGAGAGAGAGAGAGAGAGTGAGAGATGGGGAGGGCAGAGAGAGGTGTTTAAGGATATTTAAAGATCGGGTTTCATTAAAAAAGAACGATCACAGCGAAGAAATAAAAAGAGCGCCTTAGTTATGAGCGTTAGAGTCTCCCGGCTGGTCAGTTCGGAGGTCGCGGATTTCAATTCCCTTTTAATCCCTAAAAAATTCTTCCTCGGCTTCCTCGGATATTGGGAGCTTGTCAAAAACAGCGAGACATCTATAATTACAGGAGGCGCAATGACGACGGCGAAGCGAAGTTGTGTTTCGAAGAAAACATCTGTGAGGTGGTTAAGTTTCTTAGAAGAGCTGAGAGAGATAGAGAATTTTTCGATTGAGTTCCACTGAGTGGGAAAGACTGTACCCAAAAGAGAGAAAGAGATTTGTGCTTAGGATATTCGAGGGCAAATATAAGTGTAAGATACAGCTTTACAACAGTCCCGACTTGTCAATGCGAAGGTCGCGAATTGAGATTCGCTTAGTTTGTCAAATTTCTTCTCGGCTCCTACAGTATGAAGATGGGATGAACATTATAAATGTCTGGTTTCGTCAAATTTGGTGAAATTTGATTTCTTCAAAAGAGATTTGTTTTTCTGGTGGATGTTTGCTTTGAAGATGTTCCGTTTTCTTCTTCTTCTTCTTCTTTTTTTCCTTTTTGAAATTGAAAGGAATAGAAAAAATGATGGTGTTTGCATATTGCATTTGATGATAGATATAAGTGACTTAAGTAGGATAAGTGTATGTGCATTTTATGTTTGAACAAATTGTAGTATGTATGTCAAGTAATTCGCAAGTTACTTAGTGTCTAGGTTATGTCTATATCGTACGTGTAGATAAACTATGGTATTATGTACGAAACAGTTAGATAATTGATCTTAAATGGGAATATTAACATTTTACAGGATGTCTAAGTTTGTTTTCCTTTTCTTCTTTTAGTTGTTTTATAGTTATGATAATTAGTGAACGTTTCAGGAATTTTTTTTCGTTGTTGTCGAGAGTAGGCTTCAAGCGTATCAGGTTCGATTACTTTTAATCGTTGAATTACTAACGTGCTCCACTGAACGATTCTGTTAAGTGGTAACGTACGGTGCCGATATTAAATAATATAGGAAATGCTTGAAAGTCTCGACAGGAATTTTAATTGGATGTTAATGAAAATTTAATTGTATTTCCTCGCGATAAATTTAATATTAAATCCTCGTCACGGTCTCTATATTTAATTACCCATCAAATTACATTGCTAATGAAATCTATCTGAGTTTAATGCGCTCGTCAAAATTTCTCCTCTATTGTTTTATGTTGCAAACACGTATCAATTATAATGCTTTTACATCAGAAATGATATCACAATGATCGAAATACTAATTGGATATAATTTAGATAATTCAACTTTCAATAATTTTATTCGTTTCCATCCCTCTTGCAATGCTATACGAATAACAATATATTACATTACATATCTGATATTACATGTAAACGACGAAATTACCTGAAAACAATAAATACATTGTTCAAAAATCAAAAACATATAAAAAACGTATAGTAAAACAGAAATTGCCTGTAATACCTCCAAGCGGATCAGTTGTCGCTTTTAAACAAAAACTCTTGTAAGATTCTTAAAATTTAGACATGTTGATTTTCAATTAATCCACGTGCACGCTTTGGCCGAGCTTCTTTGATAAACGATGACATTGTGCTTAATAGATTGTAAAATAATCCACAAATTTTAACTGAAGAAGTTGTAGAGAAACTTAATGTCAGTAGATTGACCAGAAGATTTTACATGCCAAATTTCCCTTGTATATTAATGCGAAATCGGGTACGAACTTTTGCATTAACCCAATATGCATAAGAATTTGTACTTGAATATCTCCGTTGTCTGTGAAGATATGAAAAAATTTTATGAATAAATATTGTTCAGTATAAAGGGGACTATAATAAGGCAGTAATAATTTTTCTGCAGCTGGAGGAATATCCAAGATTTCATCTCCACTTTTTTAAATGAAATTGCACATTCTTTTATGCAACAGCTGATGCAGATCCACATTTCCTATGTAATATGTATATATATGTGTGTGTAGAAAAAAATAAAATTCTGTGAACGTCGCAAAGACTAATTCCTCTCGGCGAGAAATATGTGAAAAAGTTGAAGAACGAGCTGAATCATTCTCAAAAATTATAGTATATATATTACTTACAGAACAACTCTAAGAGACATTTAGGTGGCCTTATTTAAATGAACTACCCTGATGAGCAGAAGATGAGTGTATCTTAGGAAAAGTATTGTGAAACCAAGTGCATTTCAAGGTATTGAAGTCGCAATAGATGGACATTATAATTATACAACTAGAATCAGCCTGGAACAATTCTCAACGCAGTAAACCGTCGCAATTATCTTCCCATCCCGAAACAAGACAAACTACTTTTAGCTTCCGAAGCGCTTTCCGCTCTGTCAGTTCGCATTGCATCTCCCGGACATCGATCTTCCTACGATGCCACCCTATCATCTAATTCCGCGCCGTAAATTAGCCCCTCGCGTAGTTTCGCCTCCGGATGCATACGAAAATCAAAGATAATCTCGTTTTGTCGTCTTTGTTCGCACGCACCCTCTGGAAAGCGGCCTGGCGTTCCACTTTCGTCTCGAGACTTGTCGTGTGTAAACCGGTCGTAATCAGATTGGCCGGGGCTCTGAATGAGTCACGATGTATCCAACAGAAGCATGATCGAATTTGCAATCGACCTCGAGCTGTATATGCGTCGGATATTTATCCGTCATCAAGAAATCGCACGCATATGCACACATACACGCGCACGCACGCGTAAGCTTGCACAGACCTCGTAAATTCTGGTTGAGGTAGGACACCGTGTGTCTCTGCTGGGCGTTGCTCGTCATTTATCGGTCAGGATCAACGACACCGTTGGATCAGTATAACTCCCTGGGTGACGTATACGCGAGAGGCGGCTGCCTACGAAAGGCTTTACAGCTTCCATTGTACGCCGCGCCACTCTTGACGAACTGAACAAATCGGGGAGCTTCGAGTGCCACTTTATCTATTTGCATGTTCAATTTCGTTCTTTGACGCGGTGATGCGCGCGACAAACGCACCAGAACGTCTATTGTTTTGCCGTAGTAAGCCGACGGTGCGAGCAAGTAAGTACCAAGCTGATCGGAAGCGTCCTGTTTTCAGAGATTGTTTGAGAGGTTCCTTCTTGGAAATCGAGCGGTCGTACAGTGAACGAAAAAATGATCGAAGGAAGAAGATGATTATCTCCTCTTCTTCTCTTTAGCAAGCACAATTCTCTGTACTTAAGGGTATGGAAACCACTGTGAGGATTTACAAAAATTGAAATTTCTTTTTTTTTCATATTTTTTTATTTGCGATTTCTAGAATGAGCCTTTAAACCTTTACAGACGTGTGTTGGCATATAGCCGCTCATGCGTATTTATCGTGTTTAACCGTTTGAGTGCCAAGCGGCGCAATCGCTCTTCTCCTGTTCAGTGCACAAAAGTGCCAGCCAATCGCTCTGTAGAATCAAACTAGCAGCACGTTTGAACTTTGTCGATGACAGATTTACTATTACTATTTATCAAGATTCTACTAAATGAAAATCTATGCTTTCGTAAGCATCGAGCTGTTGTTAAAAAGAACTTCTTCATTTACTAAAAATTAGAAATAACGTAAACGAGAAAAAGAAAAGAAAGACGAAAGAAGCGCGATCGCGCCGCTTGGCATTCTTCAACAGAATTTTTACAAAGGTCCATGGCACTCTAACGGTTAAGCAATAAAGCACGTAAATACATAGTATATAATGTACACCCAGAATTGAAATGCAGCCTGTAGAAAGATTCAGGCATTTTCAAAAACCAAATCTTAGTTCTATTTATTAAGTTTTATAAGAACTTGATTATGATTGCCTTAGCGCGCTTTTCTTTCTGTCCCGTCAGTCTTCCACTAAAGCCAATACAGCATTTTCTTTATATAAAAATTTATCTGTGTGTTTGTAACTTGACATATATAAGAATTTTATATTTTTATATATACAATGTCTAAAATATCTAGATATTATTGTGACACCTGTTCGGATAAATCGGGTTTACATATAAGCGATTGTGTTGAAAGATATAAAATGCTGCAATATAAAACCTAATAAAACCTAACCTGGAAAAACTCATTCTCTATTTTTATTAACATTTTTAGCTTTTATAACACATAAAACAAGCGTTCACTTTTAGCAAAATACGCCGATAGCCCTCATTCGCAGGGACGGTCGTCTTACAGACAGGAAAGGGTTAACATATTGAAATAAAATTCGCAAGAATAAAGAAGTTACAGAAGCTTTAATGACGTAGCGTATAGTGGTTAAGACTGGCCTGTAATTTCAGCAATTATAATCATAGAAATGCCTGATCGTAAGAAAACGTAATTGCTATCATCACACTCCTATATGGAAATCTGAGCAAGAAAGAATTATTGAGACTAAAATATCGTAGATAACTTGTTGCAAAACTTTAAACGCGCTTTTGTCGAAACCAAATTTTTTAAACTGGGCGCATCAACAATTTAGTAAATTTTCATCCAATTTGCTTCAAATTTAGGGTGATAGTTCTTAATAATATTCCCTTCTCTTGCACGTATGGAATTTTTAATTGGATAACTAGTTCTCATAAAATATTAAAAAAGGATGCTGATTTTTCACCAATTCTCCACATTTTTTCTTCAGACACTATTTAGTGACAAATTGTATCAAAGAACGTACTAGATGTAGAAATAAATTTGATTTAAATGGAATCACAACACATTCAAATTGAAATATTCATGATGGTATTCGCAAACTGCCGAGAAAATGGCGAAAAGTCATCATGATTAATCTGTCCATTTTTTTTTTTAACGAAACTTTGATTTTACTCAGAAGTCTGAAAGAATTTATTTCTACATCTAATACTTTCATTATTTTTCACGATTATCTCAGACTGCTGAAAGATTGAAGGATCATTAGTTGCTGTATCCCAATATACTGCAAAAATATCAGAGAAATTGCCTGGGAAACTCCTCAACAATCCACAGAACATTCTAGGAACATCCCAATTCCAATGAAACTCGCCAGATATCCCTAGTATCTCTATATGTTATACATAACTAACGGGTGATTTGAAACGTTTAATCAACACAGCGTACGTTAGTTTACGATAAATCAAATCTTCTACACTGTAAATACCATCAGCATATTAATGAATCCAAATGATTTACGATCCAACGTTAAGAAAAAAGAAACAGAAACCATAAATTTTTACGAACTTGAAGAACTTATCTCGAACACCATCTACAACATCCTATCGAATAATGTAAAAGAGCCAAGGTTCTATAATTATCGCAGCTCGCTTTTCATATTTTCTGACTCACCGTTTGCCGTCCATTTACTTTCTTGCCGGATCGTAAGTCGACACCGATGTCACCGGGGCCGGTCGTTGCCTGTTAATTAACCACATGGTCAACCTTTAATTATCGCGTTTCTTCTACGCGGCGAGCATTCTCGCGCGGCGCAATTTCGCAAACTGTCTCGATTCGATCAGTTTCGAAAAACAGTGAAAATCGAACGAAACGCCAAGGACAAGGCTGCTGAGCATCTCCTCCTTAAAGCTATCTCAACGGCGTAGTTCTCTTCGAGAAACTAGTTTCCCGGTTACTCGACTACTATTTCATCCCTAGAAAACACGCGAGAGCGATTTCTTCACCAACCGAACGGAATATATGTAAATGGAAAAGAAGGTTCTTTTTCCTTCCCCCCCTCTCTCTCTCTAGCTCTCGTGCTTCTTCACCGATAGACTCGAACGAATATTTCTAAAGCTGCGGGAGAGGGTTTACGAAAGACACGACTGTTTGCATTCGCGAAAACTGATAAAGAGAGCAGAGGATCGATTTAAGGTAGGAGGGCAAATCGAGGATGCGATGAAACTTTGCTTTTGCGCGGCGTTCTTCTCCTATTTCTATAGGAGATAATACTCTCGCGATCCGTTTTATAGAATCGCTTGAATAGGTCCGATAGGTTCGAACTGGATTACCAACGATAAAACCAAGGAGGCGAAGAAGAGAACTTACGAATAGAGAACAAAACGAGAGATAGAGCGGAAAGGGTGGCGAAGATTTTCGTTTCCGTTTGCTATTGGAGGAAAGTGATACCTTTTTGGTCAAATGTATACCAAGCGATTATGAATATTTTCGCAAAGCACCGCACATCAATTTGCAACTTTGACATAATAAGAAAATCAAAGAATTTTAAGATTAACCCCTTGTACAGTGACGAGACAAAAAGGTATTATACAGCTATAAAATTTGTATTCTTACTCTAACTTTAATTTTAATTTAATACTGATGATTTTAAAATAAGAAGTGTATATAATATCTTGACTTCTTTTTATTTAACCCTTTGACTGCTATGGGCGCATATATGCGTCTGCCTAAAGCCATCGATCTGGACTAGGGGCGTATGTATGCATCCAGCGATTGTTTTTGTTTTACACCTCTCATGAAAGCAAAAAACACCAACTTTTAAGATAGACACACATCTTTGTATTGCATATGAATAAAAATAAAAGAAATCTATTTATATTGAACACTTATTCTTCATTTCTTAGAATCATTTGTTTCTTCGGACGACAGATAGTTGTAATTATTGTAGTAGCATATCGTAATATTTCACTTCCGGTGTATGTTACATTAGTTTTTATTACTGTGAAACCTTAAAAATGTCTAGAAATTTTGAAGAACTTGTTCTAAGAGACGATAGGGAATTAAGTGAAGAGAGTCAGAATAGAGCAGAGATTGTGACGATAAAGTTGGAAGATTAATATTTCTACATAAACAGTATATTTCCAAAGGGAAATGAAAATGTTTCGTTTCAATTTGGTGTAGGTAAAGAATTAAAATAGTAATTTAGTTGTACATTGTATAATCGATCATGGTATGGTAAAGCTCATGCTACGCGAAAAGTATTCCGTCCTCTCAGAGCGTTTAAGTTCCAAGTACTCCGCAGTCAAAGGGTTAACACTGTATTGGAATGGTAAATATTCGAGACTAACATGTAGTGTCTAAAAAATCGTACAGCAAGGGATAATTGATAATGATTCAATTTAGGTATTTTTCACTAATTTTGAAATAAGTTGTCAAGGTTAGGTTAACTTTTCTCTATAAATGTTATCGCCGCTTGGTCTTAGTTTCCAGAGATACTCGTAAATATATTCTTGTTACTCTACAAGGTGTTCACGCTATTACCAGTCAGTACTTTTCCTGCAAATAGTAAATATTAGAAAAAAATATAAGAGGAAAGAGTAATACTGTTTTTTGCAAGCAACGTAACAGCGTATGAGATTTTTTGTGTTTGCACCATTCTTTTAAAGATGAAAGTAACATTCAATTTTTATATCCAATATTTATATCAAAAGTTAGCATGAACTTAAGAGAAAAAGGAAAGAAGCACCTAGATGCACGAATATTTTAGTATTGCAGCTTTGAAAAGACAAAACATTACATGTAACAATTTTTTCACATTCCATGGAGTAGAAAAATAATGCTAGTAGAAATAATAAAGAAAAGCAGGAAAAAAACAATACCTACATTATTGGATATGAAGAAACAAATCATTACTCCACTTGAATTTGTTTTCAACTATAATTTGAAAGCCACTATGGTTTCATATGTTCCAAGAAAAGGACGATTTGTCACATTACTAAACACGTAGCACAAAAGAAAGGAGGTGGGGATAGAAGTAGATATTAGGTAGCGGAAAATGTTCGTGCAAGTTTTCTGTCAGCATTAAACTGAAACCAGTTTCTTGCAGTATTAATCCGCAATCTCGGATATACAAGATTGGTACCAGTAGAAGATTTTATTTATTTAATTAGTCACTAAGGCCCATTCTAAACTCGTAAATACTAGAATGCCCATTCTAAACTCGTAAATAAATTAATGCTAGCATTAATTAACGTGAAAACTGCTTTTCTTTTTTACGACAATGCGTGGCCACATAATGCATCTCTGAATTATCAAAAAATAAGGGATATCGAATGGAAAGTTTCACCATATCTTCTTTATAGTGTAAACTTGTCTCCTTGTGACTTATCATTTATTTTCGCTAATGCCAAACATTTTTGGAAATAAGCACTTTAAGGACGATACCGAGCAGTTAATTTATATTTGCAAGTAAAACTCAAGACTTTTATACCACTGGAATGTATTAGCTTATAGAGTGTTAGGATAGGTAGTTACTTAGATAAGTAAAATTATGTTGCAAGAAAGTTCAGATTACTTGAATGTTCTATTAAAAATCCACACGAAATTTTTCTGGCACCTAATAGAAAACTTGAAATAATAAAATTTTACAATACTACCATTGAACGTATCGACTTTTCCGAAAAAAATGAGGGCACATATCGTTGTAAAAGGAAAGTAAATAGACGGCCAATGGTAATTTTTTCAAATATATTAGATATTTTCACAAGTAACGTTTTTGAGATATAAATTTTTGAGATACAAACATCATTGAACCCGTTCTGACATGCGCATAAAACTTATCGCAGACACTTTTTTGTAGTTGAAATTAGACATTCTTTATTGCAACCGAACATAGAATCATCATGCAGACGTGTTCCTGGGGCTTCTAATGCTCTGTCAATTATGTGGGATATACGAGATACATCGACTCAAACGACGTCTTCTAATAGTCTTTTGAAATATACAAATCGAATGAAAAAAACGGGCTGAAAAAGCAAAATATATAAGCAAATGTGCGTAATACATGCTGGGATAAGTGCAAATGAGCTGTAAGTGCATTACATAGATTTATTCTTTGTGAAGAATGAGAAAAATCAATATTCTAAACGTTTATTTTCTTATATTCGATAAAAGAATTTACAAAATTAATTATTTACCTTTCCGCTTCATTGATTTTTTATCATTATGTTAAAATGACACCGAGGAACCTATTAATACAATACCAATCGCATGGGAAGATCTCCCTAATTTCAAGTAAGTCGCTGTATGGAAAATTTATAAAACATATCCCCGCCGGAAATGTAGAGTATGTTTCGTTAAAAAGAAGAAAAAACAAAAAAGAAGGGATATACGCGATATATTTGCGAATATTATAATGTATCACAGTATAAACTTATCTCTTTCGAATATTTTCAATTTTTCGTTTAGTATAAACTACAAAAGAATATTAAAGAATATCTAATTTTAATTTCATGTTTAAATTCTATCATTTATTTGTAATTTATACTCTGCATAAAATAGATATAATACAGGATTATTATCGCCACATATAACTTATCCCTCAAAATCATTTTTATATGCTCTTTGAGTCTTTCACCTGAAAAAAATTATTTTTCGTCGTTTGGGAAAAATGTGCGTTGGACAGTGTAGTAGACACGGTTGGCTAAGTGTTAAGATGTGAAACTGAGGGATGGATGAGGGTTAAATAAAATTCCAACACAAAAGAAGAAAGAAACAAATACATTTTCCATCGTTAATGATCAGAAAAGATTCACTGAACAGGATAACCGGTCTAAACTGCGTCCAGGACGCAACCAATTAACCCCTGCCACGAGAAAAGCACATCATTTCAAACCGAACATTCGACGAGTCACATTAACCTCCCTTCAGAGTAAACGCCCTCCGGTTCGAAAATCGCAATCCACGACCCTAACCGGTTGTTAAACGGTGTATTCCTAGCCGCAAGCTGACCTGGAGATACATACGAACGATAGACAGCAAGGGCAGGTGACATGGCACAAGTGTCCAAAAAATGAAAGGTGACGACATGATGCCGTTTTGCCTTTCGTGAATTAAAGCAGCACGCGATTCCACTATTACGTTCTTTCGCGGCATGAATCGAATAGTACTATGGTAGTGGACGCGTAGTAGGGGCTGGTTGGGTGGTTAGGGCGACGAGGAGAGCTATGACGCGGGGGGATGGTTTCCAAGTGAAAAAGGGGGTGGATGGTTGGCCTGGCACGAGTGTGCAGGGAGGGGGGAGCGTCGGTCGATACCAGCGTCGCGGCGCCTAACTGTGAAAGGCGTATTACCCCATGCACACGAGGGAAAGAGAGGCACAGAGCAGATGGGGAGGGAAGCAAAAATGAGGATGGGCGAAGGGAGAAGGAAGATGGAATTATGGATGAGAGAGAGAGAGAGAGAGAGAGGATGTGTGTGTGTGTGTGTGTGAGAGAGAGAGAAAAGAGTAGAGCAAGAGAAACAGAGGAGATAGAAAGACGGTCTCCATGGAAACGTGAAAGGAGCCTCTTTGCCTTTCTACACGAGAGCAGGACCTTCGGCCTGTCTCAGCGAGTGATAAGGATTTTTCTATTCCACCACCCGCGGTTAAGGGGTTGTGCGGAGCGAACGAGAGGCGAATTTGACACTAGTATTGTTTAGAGGACTGAGTGACACTTGCCTCTCTCTTAGCCGGCGATACACTTTCGCGATCCTTTCTTGGATGTCGAACATGTTTCTCGAGGAAATTCTGCAGACTTGGTTGGAGATGATATCGTAGACGGAGTTGTTTCTTGATCTTTTTTTTTTATTTTTCTAATTTTGGTGGAATTTATTGGAGTTCTGTTGAAATACAGTAGCTCACGAAAGTTCTGGAATCCTCTTTAAGATAGAATAACCTTTTGTAACACTAGATTTATGGGACCCGTCAATTTTACGGATTTTGAATTTCACAAGCAAAATTTCAGAATCTATGATGGATATTTGTATTAAGTGTAAGAAGAATGTTTGTGAAAAATATACATATAAAATTGTTTGTTTCTACAAATAAGGGCACTAGATAAATGTAACGTCTGTTAGTACTGTATAACTGAATTGTTTATGAATTAAATAATATATTTTCTTTTACTCGTCAATTTAACGGGTGTCCGCAAAAACAGGTATACACAAATTTAGTGTTAAAATTGGACCAAATGATTTGAGTTTCTTTTTTTATTTTATTTTTTTTTTTTTTTGAGAAGTTGCAGGAAAGAAAAAGAAAAACGAAATATTATATAAAGTTTGGAAATAAACGCTTTATTTCAGATTTACAAATAAATATTACACATATGAAGCAAGTAAAAAAACAACATTTTAGATCGAGGAATTAAAAATACTAAGTAATCATATTTTTATTATACTATCAACGATACAGAATTATTATCAGATGATAGAAAACATGTGCAGTCACTCTCATTAATGTTCAGTCACCCTTTAAAACAGAATAACCTTTTTAAAATTGGACCAAAGGATTTCAGTTTTTATGAGAAGTTAGAATGATAACTTTACTAGATGACGTGTAAAAAATATTTTGAGAAAATTTCAATTGGTCGGAATTACGAAAAAAATAACGAAGGATGCTTTTTACAACTTTTTTTTTTATCTAAGCCTGTAATGAAAATTTAAAAAACATCTTTTGTAGATCTATATTAATTTTATACATATTGAAAATTTCATCGAAATCTGGTAACACTGCTATGAACTATAAACGGTTAAAGATTACGAAAATCGAAGTCTTTCACGATTTTTGATTTACAACTGCGATAAAACCCGCAATCTAGTAATGATTGTTATTCTTTTTATTATACAGTTTTCTATATATTTCACATAATTATTTATTGCTATTTCCACTAGGAATGGAACCTGGTACGATTATCATAATCATGTTTTTTAAGAATTTATTACAATTTTGTTAATTTTAATTAAATCGTTAATTATTTCATTTCTTTGTGAAATCGAAAGAAAGAAATCATTGACAATCGTAATTTCAACTCTAACGATTGTTTTCTACTACGTGAGATGAAATATTTAAGCTGAGTTGTTATTTATTCTGTATTGTAGATACTCTATAGAGCTTTTAAACGAACGATTATCGAGAGACTATCGGCTTTTATTTTTGAGAATGTAGTAAAAAACGTAGAACTGAGATAGAAAATTATTTCACCTACCAAGTATTATAAAAAGTATTGTAATTTGGATAGTTTTTATATTCTTTGATGTTTACATCTTTGAATTTCCTATAAACGCATAGAAATCCATGGTTCAATCCTAACCTTTGCAAGTATTATTGTACTTAAACAATTGCTGTTTATGTTAGAGCACTCTCAACTCCAAAAAAGAATAATAATGATACAAATTATTATAGTTATTTTAAAAATTATTTGTACCAATAAATACTCCAAATACACATCTTTACAGTTTCTTCCTAAACAATTTTCGCACGAAAATTAAGTACAACAGGTCTCTTCGTTTTTTACAACCCTCAAAAATTTTACTTTTTCGTTATGATTTGCATTTGAATATCCTACCAAATATTTTGCTCAATAATTCGACGCTATAAGTAAGAATACACGAAAGTATAGGAAAACAGAAGAAAAACTTTCCACACGGTAGAAAAATTCTGTTAAAAATTGTGAATGAGATCGTTTTTATTGTATGTGAGGTTTAAGAGTGAATGGTATAATAAAGAATTAGTATGAGAAACAAAGAGAGACCGAGATAATGTAATGAGTGTGCGAGTTAGAAGAGAGTGAGAAGTTAAAAAGAAGAGTCATCTGGATGAGCGAATGAAAAGGTAAGAAAAGAAGAATAGCGTGTTTGTTATTTTATAAAACGAGTGGTGATAAATGTTGATATATATATATATATATATATATATATATATATATATATATATATATATATATATTTGTGGAATTCAATCCTGTGATCAGCCACGATTTCACAAAAATTATTTCCGGAGAAGGTCTCGTTCTTCAAATGAAGATTTCATCAGCGGAAGTCCCATTTCAAGCGGCAACCCTAAGTTGCGAGATTTGTAATCCTCCAGTTTCACATTATTTAACAAACTTTTCTGGGCTGTACCTGCGACGAAAATCATGGTACACGCTAAATCAGCCGCTTACCAACTTCTTACATAAGACTTTAAGCTGAAAACCTGCCGTCGTATCTCTTTACTAAAAAGATACTTTCTTGGTGACTACTCGTTTCGCTAATTTAGTCCTTATAATATGTAAATCAGCTCAGGATTTTCCGCAGACGAACGACAAAGGAATTACAAGGACTCTCCGAGCGTTAATTCGTACTTTGAAAAAAAAAAACTTGTCGTGGTCCACGATAAAGGTACACGGTTTGACAAATAGAGAAAGAAAATGAAGTTTTTTTAAACGATTGTTATGAAGAAGAGAACGTTATAAGAATTATGCATGAGGACCATTTAAGTTCAGCTCGTCATAAATGAAAAAATTGCGTATCTTAACGTAGAGTTGCTTGAAAGCGAAGTTTCCCAAAAGACGCCTTTCACGGTTTGTAGGTCAAGACGCGTATTGTAACTTAATGTAGGAACATCTAAAAGTTCTTACAAAAATTTTTAAAAACACTTTTATCTATGCTTTCATTTATATTCACGGATTCATATGAAATTAAACTCTTAATTTGTACAAAAAATATTTTATAATCGTGGAAAGTTAATGGTTCGACAATTCTTCTAAAGCAACCCTCGGAAGAGCAATATACAGGGTGTCTCATTTAACTGCATTTTTAACTGCGTCATATGACTTAAAAGTTATATATCTATTTATCTGTATTTTATACTTCACATTTTATTTGTGTAATTACTATATTATTGCATTATGTATTATTACACTGTTACCACTAAATTTCTTTATATTAATTATCCATTCTTACTTTTCAACATTTGTGAAAATGTGAAATTATAAGAAACTAATTTTTTCCCCCATAAACCGGAATTTCTGATATATTTAATTAAAAATATAGTTTGATTGCAAGTGTATTTGTAAATTTTTCTTCGTTAAAACTTTAAATAAATAGTACATAATTTTGAAGTGATCAAAATAATTTAATCACCTACTATACAGTGTGGTCCATTTAAATAAGACCACTTAAATATTTCTTCAAGTTGTGACGCAAAAAATATTTTTGACATAGTTTACATAGTTTTAAGAGATGGATTTATTTTATTTTTTAATATTAACATTTTTTTAATAAAACAAATCTTTCCAGACATGTATAATGCCATGACTTCGAAATGACCTTGCTCTCTAATAATTGAAGTTTCACATAAAACTTATGTCTTTGTAAAAAGTAACCTTTTATTATCTTCTTTGTAGTTCCAATCAATTGCAATTTTCTCAAAAAATCTTTTACACATTATCTAGTAAACTAATTCTTCTACTTCTAAAAAAAAACTCAAGGAGTTTCGTCCAATTTGAAAGAAAAAAAAAAAAATGATGCTGTTTTAATACTAAAACTACCAAGAAGCCCGTAGAAATGAGGAGTTTCAGATATTTCTCTTTAAAATTATTAAAATCGTATTGATATAATTGTCGGAATTTATAACGATTTTTAATAAGATGGAATAACTGTTATATTCCCTCATTTGTCTCCTTTCAAACGTTTTAATTTTTAATTAACTGCCTAAAGTATACCTAAATACTGTCAGCAAAATTTTGCATAGTTCCACTAAAAATTTTATCTGGTATTGATTGTTGTCGATTAAATTTTTAATTGTTACTGACTGAAAAAGTTAGACGAATAACTGTTTCTTCGATTTGAATTGTTTTCTTAATTAGTATTTTTGATTTTTGCGTTTTATTATGAATATTATAGTAAAATTTGACATCGCATTGCAAATTCAAGTGAAATTACCGTAGTTCGAGCTCTTTTCCCTGATTTTTAACTGTGTGTACTATGTAGTGTATGAACGAATATTGGTTTTATTATATTTTTATAATATGGAGTATGCTTTTAAGTTAATTTAATTTATTTTAAATATGCCAAGCGGTAAATTACTAAACAAGGAGGAGCAAGCTAAGATACTTGCTTTTGGAGATATAGAGCTTTGTAATAGAGCAATTGTCTTAGAAATAAAAGGTCAGATCATGTGATAAATACTTTTATTATATTAGATGATTTGTATGATAAAAATCATCCAAAAGGCAGATATAAGAAGTTGACCCGAAGGCGTACATCGTTAATTTTGCAAACCGTATCAAGTAAGAATGTAATAGTCGGTTAAATACAAGTGGATTTAAATGATTCGGTCACTAAAAAGCGTGTACAACAAATTTTGCGAAATAATAAATATTTAGTGTGATTTAAAAAATTTCGAAACCGCTTTCAACGCATAAAGAAACGAGACTTGCGGTTGTTAAACGACACATGATATGGAACGACGAATAGAAATACATTATTTTTTCTGATGAAAACAAATTTTATCTTGATAAACCAGATGGTTTTCAGTTTTATTAGCATAATTTAAGTAAAGTACAAGACATTGCTATAAATCGAAATTTTTGTAGTGTCATGATTTGGGCTGCATTTAGCTATATTGGAAAGACACCAGTATGTTGGACATCAACGAAGATGAACTCTGGAAACTATGTGGAACTTTGGGAGGATGTTTAATTCCATTCGTGGAACAGATGAATTACGAAGACGGAATATTTCGACAAGATAACACGACTATTCACAATTCGAGATTTACGAAAGAATGGTGTCAAACAAAAAATATTCAATTAATGCAATAACCCGCTCGTTCTTCAGACCTTAACCCAATCGAAAATCTTTGAAGAATACTAGCTCGCAAGGTATACGCAAATGGAAAACAATTTGCTACAAATGCAGAGCTTATAAATAGTAAGGCAGGTATAGACATTTTGACCCTACAAACCTTAATTAAAAGCATAAATAACAGAATTTTTGAAATTATTTGAAAAAATGATGGTAATACATATTATTGACGTGCAATTATCAAATAAAATATTTTAGCTGTATAGAGGAAATAAAACGTTATATTAAGTGGAACTATAGAAATTTCTTATATCTCTTTACCAAAATTGTACATTTTTCGATTTAATTGATCGAATAAACACATATTTTAATTTAAACTTATTCAGTTATTCTTGCAATTAACCCAATATCATGTTACTATCAAATCATGTTACTATAAATTATCCGATATTAGGAAGAAATATTACATTGGCCTATGAAAATTTCGCTAACTGTATATCAAAAGCCGTCAAAATGTCGAGTGAATAAAATGAGTTGTAAAATGAAGTTTAGACTAAAAAATGTACATCAATATCTTTTCATTCATTTATACAAAGATATAGCGTTGTTTATCTCAAAAATTTTGTTGATTATTTGTCATTGAAAAACTTCCACGCCGCAACAAATATCCAGATCAATAGACTACAGTTCAGAAAATTCAAAAGAATATTCCAGCAAATGTAAATCTTGGTGGAATTGGATTATGCAACAAAAACAGAACGAATTTAATTTGTCTTAAATGCAAAAAGTGCGTTTGTGAAAAGTGTACATTCAAAATAACATCTATCTGTAAGAAATGTGCTCCATACGCGGATTATAAATAAAAATTATTTTAATGATAAATACCTCAATTAAAAAATATGCATTTATATATTTTCTAATTGAAAATAAGTTATTTAACACATTTATAATTTTTATTTTAAAAAAGCTACACATAAAAGCACACTTTTCATATTCCCGTCAAAATTGACGGATGTGGTAGAATTAGCTATACATTCAACGCTGGTAATTCTAGTGTTAAAGGGAGTTCGAATACTTCTGCAACCTATAGTATAATACATCACTAACCGAAGTATTCCCATCATCGACAACTAGGCTACGAAATATGTTTTCGTTAAAGCGAAAAATATTTCTTTACAGAGTCCAACAGTAATTTCATCAACCGCACTAAATTACAAAATAAGGACACTTCAGTCTATGAAATTCCTGCTTCATAAATCCTCCTCAAATCATATCTCCTTTCTTTGATGAAACCAGAGCAAATTCTTTGTGCCATTACCATCGCGGTACTATCACCGTCTCACGAAACATTTTCTATCTGGGTTTAATCGTCCCCCCCCCCCCCTTCCGCCTGATCGATAGCGACGGAAGAGCGGTTCGTCATAAACAGGGAACGCCATATTTTCCACGATGCCGATGATTACGATACGGTCGGCGGCCATGAATGCCGCAGCGGTAAAAATCTTGTCTTGTAGGCAACGTTACTCTTCGTCATCTCCTTTATCTCAAACGAGAATCTCGATCGTTCATATCCAACTTGATGGTTTACGAGTCGAGGACACCTGTGAGCTTGGACTCACTGATCTTCATCGATTATCCACACGCTTAATTATTACTTTTCCAGTCGGCGAGCAATTTATGCACCTCATCGAATCGACTCGACTTGGCTCGATCTCTCTTTCTCTCGAGGGACGACGGCAAGCCGCAAAAGAAGCAGCGTAGCGATCACGGATGGATTCGAATGGAAATGTGCTGATAACAGCGTCGACCGCCGCCTCGAGATAAGAGAATCCGATCCCCCTTCTTTCTTCTCTTACCCGTGTAAATTGCCCTGTGCGATAATAAGATCTTCAATACGGGTCACCGAGCCTCCACACCTTCGTTTCTTTTTTGAATAATATCGTTTATATACGATTGAATATTGCTTTGAACAGGTTATCTTTATACATTTCATATTTTTTCGTAAACAGAAAAACATAATATACTGTGTATTGAGAAAGAAAATTAACACTTTAACTGTCGCTCACTAACGACCAACTCAGTTGGATCTGAACGCGAATTCGTCAACAGTACAGGGCCATGCGCGGGAATGTATGTGCCTATTTGGAAAGCTTTATACCTTAAAAATATTCATTATGTCGTTTCAATTTCTTGTGTTCCAAAGCAGTGCAATTTTCTTCAAAATTAAAATAAAACTAACTTAACCGCTGACCATAGAAAAGACCTTTAATCGATTATCGATCGATAACTGTTGGTATCGAACAGCCGATTAATAGACTTGCGGTAGATAAAGTGTTAAGGTAGAACTAACAGCGCTAGTGTATTTTTTCCTTAACTCTTGGGCATAATAACCTTTTTTCACATCAAATATGATCCGAAACAGAAATTCAACAGTTGGGTGCGCATTTATAGACACATCTATTTTCAAGTGAAATTTTGTTCAGCGATGAAGCTCATTTCACAATGAATGGATTCGTTAATAAGCAAAATTGTCGTATCTAGGATTATGAAAATCCTCGTGTTATTCATGAAAAATCTCTACACCCACAAAAAGTCACTGTTTGACGCACATTTTGAGCAAATGGAATCACTGAACCATTTTTCTTCGAAGATGATACTGATATGCTCTTACCATGAATACTGAACGATAGCAATCAATATTGTGTGACTTTGTATGCTCAGAATTGAATCATATTGACGTGTCTCATGTCTATTTTCAGCAAGACAATGCTACGTGTCACACAATTCGAGGAAATAATCAATTTTCGCGATCGAAATTTCGTCAACGTGTAATTTCACGAAATGCATAATTTCATGCAAATTGACACCATTAGATTCTTTTTGTGGAGTTTTTTAAAAAGTTGAGTGTATGCTAATAAGCCAAAAACAATTAATGGCCCAAAGAACAACATTTGAGTTGCAATTCAAGAAATAACTCCAGCAATACGTCTAAAAGTCATTCAAATTTTCAGTAATTATATTTATGTTTCCAGACGCAGCCGTGGTGCGTATTGGAATGACATTCTGTTCTATATATAATTCATACTTAGAAAAAAAGAAGACAACTTGAAAAAATTGCAAATAATTTGTGTTTTATTGAAAAAGAAACATGTAGGCGTGTAAGTTTGCAGCGCAAATTCGTCACGAGTTTCGAGCGTACGGACGTCGAAATCACCAAATAAAATTCCTTTCAATATAATGAAAGCCTGTTCAGTTAAGAATTACACACGAGAAAAGACAATGCGTCTTTCTTAAATAAAAGTTGTATATACAGCTATCAGAGCTGTTATGTAAGCATCGTATGTACACGGCGTCACGCTTCTTAACTGCTTCATGGATTATCGCCTCCGTTCGTTGCTCGTGACGAAACGTAGGTATATAGGATTTGTTACACCTCCTCGACGACAGGGGACTTTTATCCTCTGCCACGTGTTCTTCCGTCAGTTTTCCTTTCCAAGCCGGAAAACACGGGATATTGATTTCGAATCGTCACGTGTCGGTGTGCAATTGCATCGAAAGAGTCAGGAAATTAAAATGAAGGAGGAAGCTGGGGCGGAGAAAGTTTCTGACTAATGCGTTTGATTCTCGCTCTAATCGTGGGAAAAGGAAAAATGTTAAATCACGTACCGATACATTTTAATGCTAGAAAATTTTCGTTGAAAGTAGTTTGTTATTTTGAAAAATACGTTTATGGTAATGATTTCTTAATTCTTTTTATTTTTAAGTTAAAGCATTCTAATATTTTACTTCTTTACTTCTTCGGTGAAGTGTTAATATGAATTTTATTGAAATAAGTTGCTCACTATTTTATTTGAATTGAACGATTTCACTGAAGGAAGCATTAGAAATATTCTTTTCGAGATCTTTAAAGATTTCGTAATATTCTCTTAAGATATTCTAATTTTATTGATTTGCTGATTTCGTTTAAAATTTCATAAAGAATAATTTAAGGAAATTCTAGTTCAGTACTATATTACAGAATGTCCTCACTTAAGATTAAAAGAAATAATTATTTTATGACCATTTTTGTTATATCTTATTCATAATTAAAGTATAATTGTAAAGGGAAGAGGCAAAGTAATATGATTCAAAAAAATCATTTTTTCAGTCATTTCGTTTTAAAGAGAAGCTTATTGTACAGTATAATTTTACCCTACATACAGAAAAAGATATTTACGAAAAAAACATTCTCTGATTTGCAATTGTAAATTCACGGTATAATGAGAAAAGATGGAGCGTTTTCATTATATTCATTCGTTATGTTTATTCATATTCATTACGTTGTTTTTGCTAAAGAGTTTAATAAACCGTTATATAAATAGCTACTACAAATCGTGTTTACGCAGAATACCGTTTCAATACTTCGTTAGTATTACAAATAACTTCACTAACATTAGTTAGTGATTAATAACATTCTATAGTCTTCAACAATATTTTCACTACATCTTTCACAAATTAAAATATTAAAATTAAAAGTATAAAATTCCTATATTTAAAAAAAAAAAGAAATTACGTAAAATTCCGGTATCCTAAAATACTAAAATAATCATTTAAATACTCTTTCTTTCCATCATTAATCACAAAGAAAAAAAGTTTCTTCACATAAAAACTCTATCTGTTATCGTGGAATTTCTATCGATTTATAATACTATTTATGAAATAGCAATGCCTTCTAAGTATAAAAAACTATTGTTTTAAACAAACCATTGGATTAATCGACATAACTGTAGGATTGAGAGTTTTCATACTCATCAAAAAGAGCAATAATAGAAAATTAAGAAGATGCTTTAGTTATAGACGTTACAGTCTTCCGACGTGTCAGTCCGGAGGTTGCGAGATGTGATTCCCGCTTGGTTCCTCAAATTTTTCTCCTGCTCCTACAATTCGAGGGCGAATGTCAGCGTAAGATGGTCAAATGTAGGATCGAGGCTTCCATACTCATCAAACTGAGTAATAAAAGTGAAAAGATTAAAGAAAGTGTCTTGACTATAGGCGTTTTAGAGGTCCGGCGTATTAGTTTGAAGATCGCGAGTTCTATTCCCGCTTAATTTTTCAAAATTTCTCTTGGCTCCTATATAACAATTGCATGCTCCTAAGTTAGGAAGCTGATAATAATCATTTCCTAAATGAAAATAACTACATTGAAAGATGGCTGTTGTCCTACGATTTCCTCAGAAGAAGGATTGAAGGGTCACGTTTTAAGGAGAAAAACCTCTTACAAGAAGAATCAGAAGATCAGAGAATAGTGATTCATTAACTGAAAAATTTAAGCAAATTCAACGCACGCGTATTACATATTTCTGCCACAGGTTTTTCGGAAGTTTCCCTACATGTTGCATTTGATATGTGGAAATATCCTATAATAACTCAAATCGCTGTCAGAGTATAAAGAGTTAATATAAAACTCGGTATTCTTTTCCGGGGAAGAATAAACAGACTTGTTAGTTAAAAAGAAAAGAAAAGTATGTGCACGTGTAAAATTCTCAGCGTTATTACCCAACAATCTTTATACGTCAAAGAAGATTTCAGATAGTCAGATAGTTAGCTCAGTCAACCATTACTATTAGACTGTGGATTTTTATGCATGTATAGAAAATTTAAAAAGGTAAAATAGCGTAATACAAAAAAAAAAAATAAAATATAAAAACTATTCAAATTATAGGTGCCTTTTTATAATACCTAATAAGTGAAATAATTTTCTAACTGAAGTTCTATTTTGTTCGGTATATTCTCAAAAATACGAATTTGCATAAAAATCTGCTGTGTAACTATTATTATAGTAGAGAATAAAAACATTCTTTTTTTTTTGTAACCCAAACCTAACTAAGCTAAATTGACAAACCTTAATTTTTCAATGGAAAACTCGCAGGATGTGTCATTTCAGTGAAGGGGAAAGTGGTATTTCTCATAAAAGCCACCTGTTACGTTACAATCGTTCCTGTTAATCTGGTCGATGCTTTTAATATGCCGAATGACGTAATAACTCGAGATAGTACGATACGCGATCGGTAACACGTTCGACGAACCTAACTTGCGATTTGAACCTACACGTTTCCGCAACGAAGTCACCCACCTGCGAAAGTTTCCAGACATTTGCAAGATAGCCGTTAAACCGTGTATGTAAACGATCAAGAGAAAATGGAAAATGTACTCCATGTAGAATATTCAAGCTATCTTTACCGTTCACAGAGGTTTATCCTCATCTCTGAGGAAACTTCATGAGTTATTCAAGCTTCCGCCATGACTGCACGACGGCTGAAGTAATTCTACGAGGAAATATGTTATCGGGTAGTTTCAGAAAATCCTGCAATTTTATTTCTTTTTGTCATTTCGTTTTTACGGCTCCGTCGACCGCTAGAAACCGTTGGGTCAAGGCGAGATGCACCTTTTAGGAAAGTTGAGGCAATCTTTTAAAAATTTTACGAGCTACGATATACCGCACCACGAAGTGCTTCAGATTTTCTTTAACTTTTTAACAGTTTGTCAAACGATAAGGACGTACAAAGTATTTCGTGTTTCAAGCCATTTTAAAAGTTTTTGTGTATTTCAGAGGATACAACTGTGTCGCATTGTTAAGTGTTTATCCTTTTTTTACGCCATTTTAGCGTTTCTCTCATTTTTCTTTTTTTTTAGCATCGTTATAATGTCAATACTTAGTCAGTAATCCGATTCACAGTTTTTGTTTCCACCTTTCTAGATGTTCCATTTTTGTAGGAAATCATACACATTTTTTTTGTATATAATTAAGAAATAACGTATGCAAAGTGTTTTGTATAGGTTATAAATGTTGCATATTTATACATTACATTCACGGAATTAGAAAACAAAAGATCACAAACGTTTTTCAGTGTGAGCCACTGTACACATGATTTTATGTATGGTTATACAAGAAGATATTATACAAGAATATATAATGTTATTTACAGCTTTCAATGTATGTTTTGCCAATAAAAGTATGAAATATGTTTCGTTAAAAAAAAAAATGAAAGTTAAAAAGTTTCAGAACATTTTTTCTACAAATGGTCGAATAATGCAATCTTTTACCGAAGAGGTGCGTCAACCTGACATCAGGAAAAAATGAAGGTTAACAATAACTATTTATTGCTAGTTATAAATTATATATAATTTCAAACTTCCATAGGCAACTTGGGTCATTGATGACCCAAGAAATATTTCTTTCAAATGAAGTTTTCTTTTTAGTGGAAAACGTTTCGAAAATATCATTTATATGATTGTATAATGTAACAAAGACTTCAATAATGGTATACTACAATTTTTGCCGATTCTTTGTAAGCCTACAATTGATTGCCTATAGATCAGAAACCCGTATTATATCCTAGAGCGGAACTTCGTCCTCGAAAAATGTTACTGCATGTATAATGTGATTCACTTTGAATTTTTAAACCCAAATCGGACAATAACAGCCGATGTATAGCCAACAGTTTGAATTTAAAGATTATACGTAGTTTTGTGTGAAAAAAAACTCATTATTAGTGAATAGGAAAGGAATTTTGTTCCATCACGACAACGCTATACTACACACGGCAAAGATAACCTTACAAAAAATTAAAAGCTATTATTGGGAACTTGAACCTCTCCCACCATACTCTCTAGACCTTGCACCAAGTGATTACCACATATTTCAATCCTTGCAACATTTTTTAGCTGGAAGTAATTTCAACGATAGCAACCATATCAAAATGTCGATAGATCAGTTTTTTAATTCAAAACTCCAATATTTTTTTGAAAACGGAACGAAGAAGTTGGTTGAAAGATGGGAAGAAATCACGAAAAACTATTAATTTTAATCATGGATAATTAAAAATAAATGTAAGTATTGAAAATTAATTAAATAAATTTAAGGATTTTACACTTAAAATTAACGTAAAACAACGACTTATGGGATGATTTAATAAAAAGTAAATTTAATAAAAAATGTTATCAAAAGAACTTCGTCTGTCGACCAGTAATTATCGACTAATCCAGAATCAGTAACAGTAAAGAACTCTTATTCGACACAGCTCCCCTCGCCTCGCCACGAAATCGAAAAGAAACAACCGTGTACTTTCTAAATTACGACGAACGCAGGGAATATCGAGCAGCACCGATCTAATCATCGGTTCCAGTCGCCTCTGCACTTCTCTCTTTCTCTCTTTCTCTTTCATTCTCTCTCTTAGTCAACGTCTTGCAAACCAATTCATTCCGATCTATCCGCCGCGTCGAACATCGTGCTACTACCGAACGAGTAGATAATCCCACGCGAACAAGTTTCGCAGTTCATTGATACTGCCCGTTAAAGACCTCAGCCCACGCCCAAACGATCCCCCCACCCCCTCTCTTTCTCTCTCTCTTTTTCTGTCTCTTTCATTCGTTCTCTACAGCTCTCTTCTCACCGTTCCTCTTCCTTTCCACCCGTCCACGGATTTACCCCTCTCTCTGTTCCTTTTTCCATGCCATTTTCAGCCGGTGCAACGGCAGTTTGCACGCTCGGCCGACGATTGCAGTGACGGTTTTAAGATCTCGTCACCCCGGGGCGACGAATCGGTTCGCACGCAGCTTCCTCCGTTAAACGGAGGGAAGTATAACTCGGTCGAGCGTCGCGACTGAAACCATCAAACGTGTCGGTCCGGGACTACACGCCGCCTCTTCTGGCGATCAGGATGCGCTTGTTATCGCCTTCACTTCCCACTCTATCTTTGTCTTTTTCTTCTTTTCATCGGAAAAAGCAGAATTTTTCCGATGAATTTTTTTTCTTTTCTTTTAACTTGCCTCAGCCTCGGAAAGAGTGGGGACGGAATAATTACGCGGTAAGGGCGAACGTTTCGAGGGTGGATGATGATACGGCGAGACGTGTCTCACGCACGTTTAGACTGTTGGATGTTACTGGTGGAAAAGTAGGGATGATGTTGCCACGGGAGACCATCTGGATGGAAAAACTGTTCGCAGTGGAGGATTTGTAGCAGATATTGTGAGGTACACTGGTGAAGCATACGAAATAAGAAAAAAAGAAAAAGGAAAATGCCTGGTTTTTATATACTTCATAGCGGGAAAACATAGAAATTACTTCTGTAAACCTTTATAGCGCCATGAGATTTAAAAGTTACATATCTATTTTTCTACACTTTACACATCATATTTTATTTGTTTATTGCTATACTATTGCAATGTTGATTCATTACATTATTACCAGTTAATTTTTTCACATTGATCATTAAATCTTGCTTTTCAATATTTATCAAAACGTAAAATTTTAGTCAACTATAAGTTTTCTTCTCGTGAACACGGAGAAATCAGGTTATAAAGGATTAATAAGAGTTAAATGCGAGGAATGTAAAAGTCATGTAAAATATTCCACAAATTGCATGGCTTTTAAGAACAATAACGTATATTCCGCAATTCGTGTATCAACCGTTTATTTTGAAAGAGACCTAAGTTCATTCATCAAAAGAATTAAGTTAACATTCTATAATAGTTATAATTTCATGTGATCTTTTCAATTTTAAATCATTTAAAGCCAATATATGTTCGAATCCATTGAAATTTTGTTAATAAAAAATTAGCTAGTTAATGGAATGGTGAAAATTATTTTGAAAGTGGTTTAAAGTCCACGTTTGAAAGCTAGAGTTCGCATATGCACAAGTGTTTCTCATAGCAATAAACAGTCGACTAATGAATTTTAAACGTCTTCTGCTCATTGAGTTACACATTGTGTCTTCATTCTCAATATATAAATACAAAAATTTATATTGGTAGTATGTACCATATGTATATGATTATTTTAAATCTTTCCCGCATACATAATATGGAGGAGATGTAAATATAATTTGGAAAACGAATAATCTTCAATTTTTATTTTTATAATAAAAAAGTATAACTTCATTTTATGTATTTTAAGGTTATTATATTTCTATTCAAGGTACTTACACTTTTTCAAAAATTAAGAAAGTCATCATTAATTTTGAAAGTGGCTTGAATGGTCCATTTATAACCACCAAAAATGTCTTACTTTTTATATAATTTTTATTAAGTTGATTGGGTCAATAAATTATACATTTTTCTAGACCCCTTAACAACCACATAACTTTTGCTTCAAATATTTCTAACTATCTCAAAAATTAAAAAAAGTTATTTAGATGGCTCATTTTTACTGACTCACCCTCTGTGTGTGTTTTTTGCGTATGTGTATTTAATGTAAATAATTTTAAGGCATGAATACCATAACAGAGAGTGAAAAACTGCATCGACTAGTATAATTTCAAAATATTGAATTTTTTGTGCCTTAATAAGCGCTCACCGTCCACACACGAGACTAGCAAATGTGCAAACTAGCGACACACTTACACCATCCGAAAACAGAATCAGCGACACGTGGCTACCAAGAACTGCTAAACTCATGCGTCCGAACTTATGACCAAATATGGTCATCCCCACTAATGAATTTATCATAGGACGATTATATAAAAAACGCGAGAACCGCCCAGGAGGGCAAAAATATAGAGAATTAGAGAGAGCCGGAGAGCGAGAGTCTTCGACAGATAGACATAGAAATCCAAACATGTAAAAGCAACTCTTAATAAAAGCCTTTCCTCCACTCGACGATCGATGAATTCCAATTCATTAAACGCTCCAGAATCCAAGCTATCCCATATACCCCGTAAACCTGACGGGGCACAACAAATTGGATGAATTTTCTATTTTCCAACATCAATTTCGCAAACGTCGTTTGTTAAAAATTCGCGCGGTCGTCGACAATTTGATAAAACAAACGATAAATTTCTATCATAATATGTTTTAACTACAAAAACTTTATTACAATCACAACCTTTATATCTTTCTATCTCGAATGTATACATACACTCTCGTTCATAAGTCACTGGACACTGGCCCCTTTTAAATGACTTTTATTGCAATTTCTTTCCTGGTAAGATCTTACAAAGACGCAATTAATTAACATTCCCTTTATAATATAAATAATTAGCAAGTGTTAGTTCTATTTCCTAAGTGTTTCGTGGATTTATTCTTAATTTAAATTTAGGAAATGTCCGGAGAGACTTATGAACATAGTAGTGTACTTTACACAAAATCAGAATTACCTTTAAAAAGTCCTACGAAACATTTGAGAAAAGCTTCGCTCTACCGTCATTACCATAACACGATTAAACTAATAAAAAAAGAAAACTACAACTGTAACAATTAACGATGTTTCCACGTTTTAGTTGAATATTTTCATTAACAATTTATTTTGCTGTTTCGTTTCTGTACAGCAGAGGAAACGCCGTTCGCGTTGTTTAACAGCGTTGGATGTGTAATTTCGTGCACCTTTGCCTCCTAGGTATATAACACATTCGTTCGCAACAGAAGCTGCAGTCTTTCGCGATGGAAACCGCCCAACGGAACAACGTCAACGGCCGCGTTGTTGTTCGAAAGTGAATTTAATGCGCGAAGTTAGCGTACGTTACTGGTCGTTACTGACCGAGGGAGCTGAACCAGCCCACGATCTGGTTATTCTATTTAACGTCGCCAGAGCACGAAGCCACTTTCGCCTACGTCGTGAATACTCTTGTTTCTCCTCTCGTTTCTCCATTGGTTACACTCACAAACGTAGCACAATATCCCTCGTGATACAACCAGATCTCGATTCTTTCTGACCAGTCGTTAACCGTAGATATTGTACATCTGCCTTCTCTCGCTTTGATATAGCCGGGATTGAATTGCTTTAATCAGCAAACGGTGTCACGAACGAATTCAGGTAAATGTAATTAGCGTTAATTGCGTGTCGATATATAGTAGCTCACGAAAGTATTCAAATCCCGTTTAAGGAGGAAAACCACGACGATAGTTGAATATAAAGGCTATTGTCAGGAATTTGTTTCTAGCGAAATTAAATCTTTTTTTTTTAACAAACTTTGATATGTAAAGGAAGTGAGTTTCTTGAAATATTTTCTCTAAAAATTTGATATGAGAATGTTAATTATCGTAGGTATAGTAGTTAGCCAGCGCGAGAAATCTCCAATAATTTATAGAAAACAAGCAGACGTGTGATGTTTCACTGTAAATTCCGAACGGAAAAATTATGAGACTTTTAAATTAAACTATGAAATATTAGTTTATTAAGATTTTCAGAAAAAATAATTTTTTACTAAGTGTGTCTTAGAAGAAAAAATGTGGAGAATCGGTGAAAAATCAGCATCTTTTTTAAACATTCTATGGAAACTAATTATCCAATCAAAAATGCCGTACGTGAACGGTAGAGAATATAATGAGGAACTATCACCCTAAATTTAAAGGAAATCGGATGAACATTTATTGAATTATCGATAGGCCTAGATTAAAAGATTTGGTATCAAGAAAATGTGTTTAAAATTTTGCAATAAGTTACGAAAAATTTCTTAATCTTCTTTTTACCTGGAAACCCACCCAAACGTCTCAATAATTCTTTCTTGCTGAGATCTCCATATAAGGCTGTGATGACAGCAATTACGTTTTCTGGTAATGCATTTCTGTGATTATAATTATTTAAATTCAATCTTAACTACTATATGCTACGTCATTAAAACTTTTGTGATTTAAAGGGCTCATTTTAGAAATCGCAAACATTAAAAAAAATTTGATTTTTACAAGCGGTCACAATGGTTTTCCTCCTTAAAACAAAATCAATTTTTTTTAAATTGGAGCAAACGACGGGTTTTTTTAAGTTAAAAGTCAAGGAAATGGCAAAACATTATCAATAACAATGAAAATTATTTCGACGATTGTTTAATTTTCATTCTTTTCAAATGAAACTTTGATTACACCCAAATATCGGAAAAAATTAATTTCTGTACGTAATATGTTCATATTGTCCTGTTATGTTTCTTTTTTAAACTCTTTAAATGAAAGTCTGTAAAAAAGATTATAGTTTATTCATCTATAATTCTGTTCTAATGTAATTGCACAGTGGAACGCAGGCTTGGGCATTATCCAAGTAAGTTATTTGAAAAATAATCGTTAAAATAACATATGTTATCTGACTAAATCTTGTTTGAAATAATCATGTTAGTCTATTTTAACAGACAAATAATTTTTCTTTTTTTCCTTTATTACGTGATTTGAATTTAGAATTAAATAATTTTTCATTTTATTTTCTATTTAATCAAATACTTATGACTGCTTTTATTTTGTAATGTTTCACTTTAACCTTTATTTAGACTTTGTTAATAGGTACAATTTTATCTAATTAAAGGAATAAATGATTTTTCGTGTAATTTTTTAAAATTCGCTATATACACGATTATGGTTCTTCGTACATATCCGCTATACGAATTCCAACCCTCTTAATTGTACAATTAATGCACCCCTTAATTCCATCTAATTGAAGCCCTTTCAAGCTCTAAATATTGTCCTTTCGTTTTACCTCGTCATATGAGCGAGGAGAAAGGGTACGAACCATAGGGGACATATAGGAGAGAGAATCAACAGGCAGAGTGGAAAGGAAAAAAAGTGAAGAGGAAAAATAGAGGGGAAGGAAAAAATCCAGCGAAAGTGAAAAGGAAAGCGCTGTGATAAAAGAAACAAGAGGACTGTGAAACAGTAGAAAAAGAATACGGAAGACGACCAGACGGATATACATATGTGTGTTGCTTTAGCTACCTATTTTTAACGGAATATGAAGAGACGAATAAAAAATGAAGTCAAGACGTGAAACAGAAAACGCGAAAACTGTCGTGCTAACCTGAAACGTTGGTAATAGTCTTCGTTTCTTTTTCTTTTTTTAAATAAGATTTAACGGTGTACGACTCAAAACAAATAAATTATTTCTGATTGTGTACAAAATATTTTTATATTACTCATCTTGTTCGTGTATTAAAATAAATTATACCGAAAATATTGAAGTGTTTTCCAGGATACTTTACAACATCAACTAAAATAAATTTGGCATCATTATGTACGTAATAATTTCATGACCAACTTTCCATTAATTATTTTCGCATTTTCACAAGATATTGTACATAATTCCATACATATAAGTAGCATAGTGTAATCAACATTCTATGAGAAAAGTAAAAGAAGAAAACATCTAATATCTATTATAGTACAAAAATATAAATTTTCAGTTGACTAAAACTTTGAACAACTTTTGAATAATGTTCCCTCGAGTTACTCGACGAAAATTTGTGAAATAAATATCATTCAAAACCGATTATATACTGGTACTCGCTTAACACACGTCGTTCCAAATTGCCTTCGCAAAGAGTTTATTCACCTAAAAAAGAAAAAAAAAGAAAAAAGAGAAAATAAAAAAGAAAAAGGAGCAACTTTCTGTTCCAACCAGACAAGCCAGTCTCGTATGATTCATTACGATCTCTTCAAGTTTCGCTCGGCAGAAAAATAAAAAAAAAGAAGAGAGGGAACGAGGAAAGAGAAAAATCCAAGACGGAGAAATAATGTTTGAGGAACACCTATTAGAAGACGCGAGGGAAAGAACTAGAGGAAAAGAAAAAATGCAACGTTGGATCAACACACGTGAATGAAAGAAAAGAATAAAAGAGAGCGAGATTTTTAGACGTTGATAAAAGGAGAGATCCAGATTTTTCCAAGAAGGAAGGAAGTCAATAAAGACAGATACGAAGGGGAAAGAGGAGAAAGGGTATGAGAGAGAGAGAGAGAGAGAGAGAGAGAGAGAGAGAGAGAGAGAGAGACGAAGCCTGACCGTGGATATGTACACGTGATGAAACGCGTCCGCCCTTCTTTGAGCTAAACCGCCCTGCACATTCCATCGAGATGACTCCAGGGACCCCACTTTGTGTTCCCCGCGCGATGGAACGTGTGCGGGTGTTTCGCCACGCGATCATGAAGCAACACCAAAAGTGACTCCGAAGAATAGAGAGTGGCCGTGAGGATACTAAACGAACTTGCAAACAGGTACTTTGAACGTGTCACGGATAATTGGAAGGTTTTTCTTGAGTTAATTATTTTTTGGAAAGCGTAACGCGTTTTCGATTTCAACGATTTCTAAATATGTTGCAGAAGTAGACATTTTGAACAATCGTTCCATATACGTGCAGGAGGTTTGATTAAAAAGTTCTGGGAATTTTTATTTAATTCAATAAATATTTATTTATTCATCGATATTGATGTGCTCTTATTCAAAGTAATCTTCATCATATATAAGGTCATATTGTGAGTGAGATTGTTCTTATTGTATGTGAAGTTTAAAAGTGAATGGTATGATAAAGAAACAGTATGAGAAAAAGAGAAAGAGAAAGAGAGAGAGACTGATTGATTGATTGCACTTTATTTAGCCTTCTCTGCTACTAACATACAAATAACTATTGTTATATTACGATCTTGTAACCGTGTGTATAACATAATCTTTTAACATCCTCTTAAATTTATTTAATCTACCACACTGCTTCACCTCTTCAGGTAAATCATTATCTATTTTAGTACCTTTATAAAAAACACACCTCTGCGCTTCACACGTTTTTCGCAATTGTACAACTATGTTACCCTTCTATCTGGTCTCGCTTTGATTACTTCTACTAAATCTAGCCTATTTCTCAATATACTTGGTAGGTAGCCTCTTAATATCTTGAATATAAATATACATGTATTATAATATATTCTCTGCTTGTGTGTGTGTGTGTGAGAATGTAATGAGTGAGCGAGTTAGACGAGAGTGAGAAAGGTAATAAAAGAAGAATAGCGTGTTTGTTATTCTATAAAACGAGTGGACATATTGAGAAATATCATTAATATAATTAATCCATCTTATAAATAAATAAATATTGATACATATTTGTGTGAGTTCAATCCTGCGATCACCCACGATTCCACATATACAACTTACACGCCTACACCTTTCTTTTTAATAAAATACGAACAATTTGAAATTTTTTCAAACTGTCTTGTTTATCAAAGGTATGACTTCGACGGAACTTCGACAGAAGATGACTTTTATTGAATTCGACAGAATCCAAATAGTCCGTCAGTTGTCCATAGCGATCAAATGTAGCGAGTCTTTACGACATTAAATCTTAACAGCACAATTGCGTTGCATGGGATTCAAACGGGTAACCTGTTAATTGCGTTTACCTCTCGAACGAAACTTGAATATCTGCAGTTCATAATTAAAAATCAATAAAAACGATAAGTAGTTCCGTTATTTTAATTTTTAGAAATGTGTATATGGAGCATTTTATATTCAATGCAAGCATAACAGTACAATCAAAACTGAGTAATTTTTCGATAAACAAACTACTGCGTTATACGTATTATTGAAACAATGACGAATTATCTCGTCATCTCTAACTAAAAGGTTAATACAGTATTTATGTCACAGTATTCACTTTCTACGTTAGTAAACCTCGATAATCGAACCCGAATCAACATAGCAAATTCGAACAGTCGATGCTGAATAGTTTATAATTTCTAATCGAGCGTTGGAATCGAACATAGAACCGCACTTTTTGAAAGGAACGTTGAACGAAGGTAGGGGAGAGAAAAATGAAAGAAAGAGGAGGCACAAGTGGCGTCAGAGAGTGGATATTGTCTGGACTTACGGACATATAAGGATAGCGGTGGTCTTTGCGCGCTGAACGAGACAAGGGAAGCTCCATGTAGGGTATCCTGCAGGATCGGCTTCTCGTAAATCGTCCCGAGGGCGCAACGGTATGCTACCGTGAAAAAGAAGAAAAAAGAAAAAGAAAAAGAAAGAAGTAGCTGCAAAAATTTGTAGATTTTATTTTTGTGCGGTCCCCTTCGAACGCGATTTCGAAACGTTCAATATGAAAGAGGTATTGTATACAGGCGTGTTTTGTAAATGCAACTTGCTATATCGAAGGATAAACGTATGTACAGTCATTCTTATTAATATTCCAATGCCTTTTAAGTTAGAATAACTTTTTTAGAATTGGACCAAACGACATGAGTTTCTTTTTCTCTTTTCTTGAGAAGTTATAAGGATTAGTTTACTAGATGTGTAACAAAATTTTTGAAAAAGTTACATTTGACAATGACCCCAGACACCCTGCGCCAAAGTATGTAAAACTTATCTAGAACTGTTGTAATAAAATGGAGAGCTAAAATTAATGCAATGGCCATTGCGGATTTGAACCTCATTAAACCCCAATTGTGGGAGGAACTGGACAGAAGTACTCGGAAACACTGTCCAATGTTACGGAAAGATCTGTGGACACATTTACAGCGGTCCTAGAGAAACATCCAGGAAGAAACATCGCAAGACTACCAAAATTAGTTCCAGCCATCATCGCGAAATGAGAAGCGTATATTAACCCTAGGACGCTTAGGGTTTTAGAAGGTGTAAAGTCAGCTTAACCCCTTGCCGTACGAATTTTTAGTTACTACGTATGTTAGTCTTGAATGTTTACTGTCCCAATACAATTTTAAATAAAGTCGAGATATATATAAATTTTTAGTTAAAAGTCCTCTATCTTGAATTCAAACTAAAGTTAAAACAAAAATACAAATTTGATAGACGTATAAATACTTCTTTTGTCACACCTTGACCATAATCTACATCACGAGTGAAACTCATTATTATACGGCAAGGGGTTACGGGAGGGTCATTTTGTGTCCACATAAGAAAGAGTGTTAAAAGTATATTTTTTTCTGTTTGAAGTACGTTTATTTATATTGTAAAGCAATATTAGCCATTTAGAGCCTTATTAAAAAAATCAAATACAAAAATTATAAAACTGAATATTAAAACTAAAAGTTCTTGAACAAACATGTTCATTTACTCTGAGTCTTCAGTGGAAGAATTTTTATTACAATTAACAAGTAACAATATGAAATAAAACAAATATATAAGTTGGTACTGGCCTCAGAAAATATACAATTACATATTATAAGCCTAAATAGCTGTACACGTAGTTCAATATCACATTTCATTACAGCTTAATAGATACTTGATTTGTCACAAATATGCCTTGTGTGTCCACATTGAATTTAAACTGTAATTTCAGAAACAAAAAGCATGATATTTAATTTGTTTGTTTATAATTATTAAATATAATATCTTTTTGACACAAAACTAGATCACTGGATTCCTACCCAAATTCTAAAAAAAAAAATTAATGTTTTAAAGTTACTGGCAATTTGCGAAACTTTAAATGATTTAAACGAAGAAGATATACAAGCCAAGACCTGTTTGTTCATCAGAGTTAAAAGTAAGTGAAATAGAAGGCTTTGTGTTTTGAAAATCACTAGAAATGCTTATAAAATTAGATGTATGTCTTCAAAATCCTTAATTAAGTGGCGATTAAAGCAAAAGGCGGATACATCGATAAACGCCATTTGGACAAAAATTAGCAAATATTTTATTAACCATTATATATTAGTCTAGATTATAAAGACACTATTTAAAGCATTCTAATTTAATAAATACTGTATTTATCAGTTTGAACATCCTATACTTTGAAATTGTAAAGGCGTTCGAATACTTATGAGCGGTAAGCGTATATAGATTTTGCGCGTGACATCACGATGATCGCGAGAAATCGCCGTGCGGCTGATAAGAATAAAAAAAATACCAGTAGATCCGTTGTCGCAAGCCACAACGATCTTAGGCACCTGCGTTAGCAAGCCTGACCGGTAATTCCATCATGACGAAGCAATTTCGATGAAGCTGGTCCGCGTAACGTTGACCCTTAAGCCGATGCCGCTCGTATTTCTGTCGACGCACATGCGGGCACGGCGACGCGTTCGTCCGGATCTACGCTGGGCAAAAAGCAGAGCCGGAGAAGCAGACGAAGAAGAAGAAGAAGAAGAGGAGATGGAGGAACTCAAGGAAATGCGAACTCTGGCAAGAAACTCCAACTCGCGAATCTATATCTCTGTTCTCTGGTTCTTGCGACGTCGAGGGAATAGGTTGGAGGATGAGTAAAGGAACTTTCTTCCTCTCTATCCGTTTCGTTCTTTTCCCTTCTTTTTGTCCTTTTCCTCTCTGTTGCAACGCCGTTTTGCAACGCTTTTCAGACCGTTTCACTGGGTCGATAATGCGAACACAATAAGATGACAGAGTAATTTAGATTTCTTCTACTTTCTTTTTTCTTTCCTTTTTTTCAACGGCGCGGAAGCAATATTTGTCACATAGTTATCATTGTTGAAGTTTCCGGGTATATGAGCTTTTATGGAAAAGATATTTCAACGTTTCGTAAGCATTGCTCTGCTCATTTCGTCCAGGGTTCGAATGAAACGAATGATACTAGCGTGTGTCTAGAGGTGCGTTATTTAACTGCTCGTGTTCCAGTTCGATGCTTTATGTTCCGGTTCACTGCTTACCAATCAGAGAGAGTTTGAATTGGTCAGCTGGGCAATTAAAAGAACGGGGTGATAACGGGTCGTGAAACCCTGAAATCTTCGAGGATTTTTCACGTTTTTTAACATAGTAAGCAGTGGTCCCTCCGGATTGATGCTAAACTTTTCATTTAAGGGGGTATTTTAGTGTGAACTTTTTAAAAAATTGATTTTTTTTTATTTTCTTAAAGTACATAGTTTTAGAGATATATTTGCAAAACTTTATGCCTGAACTCTTAAAGTTAACGGAGTTATAGCTGTTTGAAGAACGTGACGATTAACGGTATTGTTTACCCGCTAGCAGTATGAATTTTCCAACGCTTCGCTCAATCCGTATTTATTAAATGTTTTTAATTCACAGTCACGTCGATAAGTAAGTTAACGTAGTACGTAAAGTTATTAATCGTGTCAAAAGTAATGAAATCCATTTGTTGGTTATACAAATAATGACAACATTGAACAATACTACTTGATTGTGGTCTGTTATTATCGGTAGCATTTGTTTTTAACAAAGAATTCTTAAAGTTATAAAGATGATAGTTCAGAAGGAACGCATTTCGTCATAGGAAAGTAACTTAACGATCGTATAATTCTTAGTTATTTTTTAATTAACCGTTGCAATATTTATTGTTACACTTCTTTTTAAAGACATTGATACACTTACAGTACTTTTATCAACATCTATAACCTACTTTGAAATAATAACGACTAATATTTTGTTAAGCATGGTAAGAAGTAGAGAACGGTCTACTAAAGAGAGATTGAAGATCTTTGAACGTAGAACAGAAGGATATTCCTTACCTTCAATTGCAAAGCAATATAATTTATTAAAAAAATATGCGATTGTGTGAAAAAAAGAAGTTTCGCAAAATTTCTGCTAAGAACGGGAAGAAAACGTGAAACGACGCCGCATCAAAATCATCGTATTATTCGCAAAGTAAAGCGTAACCCTTTAATTACGATTCGTGAATTAAAAGACTTAAAACTGCCAATAGGTATAACGCAGATTAGAAAACGCTTATCGGAAGTGGGTTTTTATCGTCTTTCACGTGTTTCGTAGAAAATTGTTAATTTCTAAGAATAATACTCTGAAACGCTTAAAATTTACAACCGAACATTTATGAAAGCCAATTGAGTTTTAAAAACCTGTTATTTGGAGCAACGAGCAAGAATTCTAAATTTCTAATAATAACAGGCGGCTATATATTTGGAGAGAGTGGCGAAAGTTTTAAAATGGGGCATGCAAACCCTGTCATTAAACACGTAAGTGACTCCGTTATGACGTGGGGGTGTTTTAATTTATACGGTATTGGAAATCTTGTCCTTATTGGCGGGAAATTGATGGCAATAAAATATATCGAAATATTGCAAAACAGTTTCCTTCAGCACAAAAAATGGGAACACAAAATAATTGTTTTCCAACAGTGCAATGATCCTAAGCATAAAGTGAAGATAAGAAATATTTTGAGGACAACAATATAAATATATAGAATTGACCTCCATAAAATCCGGACTTGAATCCAATCGAGCATTTATGGGTTTATTTGAAAACAAATGCGACTATAAGCGATAGAAAAAAAAACAACTTTCATTAATGTTTTGCACAATGAGTGGAATAATAATGGTTTAGATGTAATTCAAAATTAGTCCACAGTATATGAAACCGTTTGCAAGCAGTTATAACCGCAAAGGGATATCAAATAAAAATATTAAAATGTAAATTATTGTTAAATGTTAGTAAAAGAAGGGTGCGTTAACTTACTTTCTTCAATCTCTCATTTCTTCAATCTTTGTGTAAGATATTGGTCGTTAATTTATCTATCGACGAGATTGTATGCATGGGGATTAGCAGAACTCTTTTTTCCTTTCTAGAAAGGGACATCGGTTCTTTTGGTAAAGTACTTCAGTATGCAGTGAGGTTTGCTATTACTTATATCGTCACGTCAAAACTTCAAACGTGTTTTTCGCAAATCTGCATTTTTTAAAACGGCGCCCACAATATCTTAAAATCTACTACATCAATTGGTTCGAAATTTTGTGTGCACCTTCAGTGCATGTATCACTATAACTTATACTAGAATTAATGCAAAATTATTGTTTTTTCCATTTTTTCAAGCTGCTTAAAGTAAAAGAAAATAGGAAAAAATCGGCAATCAAACTTCAAAACGTCATCACTTTTTAAAAGATCGGCTTTCTTCTTTCGTTTTAGTACCAACTATAGCCAAACTCATCATAATTACGAATTTTTCTGGCTTTTTTCATTTTTGATTAGCAAAAGGATCGAAATCACGAATACCATCAGACGAAATTTTTTTTAAACGAGTGTGTATAAGGTCATACAGTGCAAACAATTAAAACTTTTTTGACAAAAAAATTGCAAATATTACTGAAATATGTATGAATACATCGTCAAATTTTGACTACAAAGAGTATTATAGTTTCTTTGTAAAAAAATCCTTTAGGAAATCTAAAAGGTACACGTTTCACAATAGAATACCCCCTTAACCTGTAACCTGTGATGTGCCATTTTAGTATTCACCATTAGTGATGTAACGTTAATTTGACATATCGTGAAATAGAAGTGTTAAATTTTTTCTTCATTTATACAATTATTTTTTATCATTCTTATTATCTTATACTATACCATCGCCGAATATACGATACAGTGTTAATTTTTGGTAGATGTCAGTCTTATATTTACTTTGAAATGGAACTACAATAGGTAAATATCGCCGATCTGTTCTCAAGCAGTATCGAATAAAAATCAATCTATTGTCATTTTGTATTTTTGTTATAATTTTTTTAACAAAGCATCTTTGAAAAACTTTCTTTTTCTTTTTCTCTCTTCTTAGTGATTCCGAATGTCGATGTTGCATGCAATTTTTGACATTCACCGTGGAGCTATTTGTATCGGTATTTGAATAACAAATGTTTGCCTGTCGAGGCGCCTCTTTTGTTTCATTCTTCTTTTCCTTCCTCTCTTTCCTCCCTAAACGTACACCGCATAAAAAAACTGGCCTGAGTTATGGTTGCCGCACTCGCGGATAGAGTCTTCAAGGATTATAATCGGGAATTCAGCTGGTTGAAAAAAAGCGTATAAATGTTAAAAGGATGACATAATCGCTGTAAAAACCACTCTCTGTCGAATGAAATTTCAACAATACTTTATTCAGTATTGTTCCGTTATAGCGGAAATGAAAATTGGTCGATTTTGCAAACGGTGAAATAAACTGTTCCATTCTTGCAAATGACGTTTCTTACTAAATGAAATTTTATTGAAATTTATTCGAGGCTATTCGTAGAGAGAAAGTTTTGAAATTTCACGTATTTGTAGACACCAGAGATATGAAATATTAATAATTTTGGAAAAGCTAAACTAATGTTTGCCCATTTTAAAATCATGCAATTGAACGATCTTGTGTATGTAAGTACATAGAAGCTTTATTTCGAGTCACTCAGAAGCCGAAGTGACTAATTACACTTTTGCAATGTTTTCGAATTTTAGTAGCAAAACAACTTTTTCATAAATAAAATGAATTTGGTAATTTTGGTTTCACAGAGTTATTTAGTCATCTTGGCTCCTAAGCGGCTCATTTAACTATATATAAAAATTGTTCCAAGTTACGTTTCAATTTACATTTATAGAAACCTAACCTTTGCCCCTTTTTTTATTTATACCACCTTTTTTATCTTTGCTACTTATTTACCTCCCTTCTTCTTGTTTCATAAGCGATATTAAATTAATATTTTTATAAGCGATATAGAAGTATTTTTTTTTTAACTAACCTAATCTATCCTAATCTATCCTAATCAGGGTTCGTGTAATAAATTTGTATTTAACAAAAATCATGTAGAGAAAAAATGAACAGCTATATGGTACTCCTTATTGAAATAAATTTTAATAACGTCCTGTTAAAAAGTGCCTTTTAGGTAAGAAACCTAACCTAACATAACCTTTTAGAAATAAGAAGAATGGAACTTCTGAAGTTCGGTAGCAGGAAGTGTATAATTTCATGTGCACCGTGATATCATTAAGAGTTTGTTGTTATAAAAAAAAAAATTGTTCTTCTTGCGTCAATGCTATGAAAAATAACAAGACATACGAGTTATAATAATAGATAATTAAGAAAGTTAAGCGTAGCGAAATATTAAGAGTGGCAACCCTTGCTCATTTCTAAGTGCAGCTTGTATGAGAAGATGAAGCGAATTATGGCTAATGGTATGATGGATACTTGACCGGAAATTCAATAGCCAGAAAAATAACGATGACAATGGTATAACAGTAAACAGTTCGTGTACCGATGTGCTGTATTAATAACTCAGAGTGGAAGAGAAGTGTAACGTAAGAACCAGGGAAGAAAATACGTTCTTCTAAAAAGCATTGAATCCTTTTTTCTGAAGAATCTACCTAAATGAAGTTTTACGAACGCTTGCAAATACATTTAATTAGATATTTGCAAATCTTCAGCAATTTGAAGATGTCCGTGTTTAATTCAATTACTCATTAAAGTTCGACAGTTGATAACTTCATAAGAAAAATAGAAAACATGAAATTTTTTAAAATATATGAAATATTATTAAAATATATTTATAATAATAATAATAATAATAATAATAATAATAATAATAATAATAATAATAGTATTCTTTATTTGGGCTTTACAGCCAAGAAATTTGGACTTAAATTAACCTAACTGTACTTTATTAATTTAACCCATTCCTGCACCTCATTCACTCCTTTCTTTCATTTCTTTTTGCCTTATCATCCGTTTTTTAGGCAGAAGCTAATTTAACCCACACATTTTATTTATTCATTCGTCTCCGTTCATTTCTCCATTCACTTTATTTCTTCTATTTCTAACTACACTATTTATAGCCCTGTTTTTCTATTTTTTAGTTTTTCTCTAAAATATATTTATATATCTGTAATATATATTTATTAAAATATAAAAAATGATTTTAAAGTTTACGCACAGTGCGCGTCACGATATAGCGAAGTTGTAAATTAAATCAATAATAAATAAATGGTAACATACGGTTTGATATTTCAATTAGTAAATAGTATTTCGTACACAAATAGAAAATATGTAAATATTAGTTAGCTTTTAGAATTTAATATAATATTTATAAATAGATTGCGGATTTTTATGCATTTGTAGGAAAAAAGGTGCAAAATTGGGCAGAGTACATATAATATGAAAAATATTCAAATTGTAACGCTTTCTATGATATCCAGAAGGTGAAATAATTTTCTATCGACAATCTACTTTTTTAAATATATTCCAAGAATATGAAACTGCATAAAAATCCATAGTTTGTTTATAAAAAATTATTATATTTAATATTATACTAATAGAATTTAATATAATAATATAACATTAGAATTTCATTTTTTGTCCACAACTACATAACTTTTGTACACTTTCTACCTTCATATTCCATGAGTAGGTAAATCAAGATGCTAAAAGCGTTAATAACACATTTACTTCTAACGTAATTGTAAAGTGACTAGGAATTCTTTACTTTTATATATTATACAAAATATATTGATACTGGATTAAAGATTTCTTCGCGCAGTCCTGATCAAAGCTTCCAGTTCTTAACTATCTGTATTTTTGTCAATTTGTGATCCGAATTACAATTATTTTTCAGCTCTTTTCAAATTAAATTGACTATTTGCCATTTTATAATAATTAGAGGGTTGTTGAATAATCGAATACATGTCTTCGCTTTAAAATTTATACTTCTATATATTTTTCACGGTAAGATCATTTTCTCAACTTAAACTACATATACATATGTGATTTAAAAATCAGGATATTCTTTAATTCTAACAAAATGATTAATTAATTTCTCGTAAAAGAAATACGTAAGATAAAAGAAATCGCAAGTACGGAGAATTGTGAATGGGAAACGTGCAAAACGTCAATTTTGAAAATAATTTCGTCAACGGATTGTAAAAATGTTCGCGCTACGAAATGAAACAAACATAAAAATCACCAGATGCTATTAATTTGTAATATAAGCACGTTCAATATAAACCAACATTTGCTTCTACCGTTTGTTTTCAGACATCTTTATTACGTAATAGGCGTAATAGATGTTAACCAGGCAAGTGAAATGAAAATATAGAACGTTAATCACGAGAGTTGTTGCATATTTAGCACACCGTGTTTCACGTTTGTTTCAATAATTCATGCTAAATCGTGAATTCATGTTTCACCTGGAAATCATGGATGAAGATTTTCACGTACATACATATTACGTGCAACGTTTCAACGAACGTTGCAGTATTACTAGCATTATGTAAGTATCATATAATCAGGGAATCTGTTAAGTGAAACTTAAATTTACCATGACTAATCGATTTTTAACAGACTTTAAACGATACTGTACGTGAGAATTTGCAAGTTAGGAACACGGTAATCTGAAGGAAACTTTTTAATTCTCAATTCCACGAATAAACTTAACTGGCAACTTTTTATTATTTCCCACAGTAAACTTTTCTAAAGCATTATAATATTTTTCAATCGCCGTTTGAAATTACTAATAATAGGGATTTAAAGATCTCCACATCTTCAAGTTTGACTTTTTGAAATTAAATTAGGTTTTTTTTTTAATTCATTAGTTACCTACCGATTATTGTGCCTCTAATAAATACTAAGTTGAAATAAATTTTTATTCGATCACTCAAATGGGACATGCGTATCTCGCTGGTCATCAAAGAACTAATAATAATGTGAACATAGGTGTCACTCAAATCTTTGTTATATACTTCGAAATTTAATATATAGTAACAAAATAATATTCATTCACTGTCCACACCTGAAACTTCTTCATACAATTAACCTTCTATAATTCCACGTGACTTGAAAATTACAGATACATTTATTTATATTTTATACGTCTCCTTTTATTTGTTTATTACTATACTGTTGCACTATTGTCATCGGTCAATTTCTTTATAATAATTATCTTGATATCTTGTTTCTGAATATTTTTCAAAATTAAAAATTATAATCAAATATAATTTTATTAAAAAATTTGTTTACACATCATTTAGTAAATTAATGTTAACTTCTCAATAAAAAAAACGTCCTTTGACCTAATTTTTAAAAAAGTATTCTATTTTAAAGAGTGTCCTAATATGAATGAGAATGACTATACAAGGTGCCCAATAACAGGTGTTACAAGCGAATAGGGGGCGATTTTACGAGAAAAGCTGAATGGAAAGTGTAGAATAAAATTTTTCATTTGAGGCTTTGTTTACGAGAAAAATCTGTTTGAAAATTCGTGTAATTTATAAATTACTAAAAATGTAATTATTAAATTAATCTCCTTATTAAATCTCTCCAAACGTCTTCCAATCATGGTGTAATTTTAATTAATCAGATGCTATAATACTTTTTTGTTGTAATTGTTCAATGCTCGTTATGTCGTCACTGTACAGGATACATATAACGTGATTTCACAAATAGAAATCTGGTAATGATAGGACCGGATATTACGACGGCCAAGATATTCTACCATCATAGCCGATCTAACACTGATAATTTTCATACAAAGATATTTTTTTCAGCCAAAACTTGATCGAGACAAATGTTCAAACTGGCTTTCTCAGAAACTATGCCTTAAATGCAAAAATTTTATTTTGCATTTCCGACTCAATTTTTCACCTAGAATTAACCTGCTCGTTTGTATGTACATACTACCAGTTATGGGACATCCTGTATATCTATGTGACATCAGTACGTACGAATTTACAAACTGACCTGATATATAAAGCAAAAAGTTCATCCTAACGAGTACCGCGAGTTCTACTCGACCGGGAATCGAAGTATGGACAAGGCCAATCGATCGAATGTTCGCAGGTATTCATTTCGTTAAATTGTCGTTGGGTGACAGATGCTAAGCGATGCCAATGGCAGACACGGAGCAAACGAATTGGTAGTCAGCTGATTTTGACAGATTCCTGTCTCTACGCGGACTAGGGTCGACATAAGGGAGTGTCGATGGGGGCCTGGCGGCCAACACAATGGAACCGCCGCCGACGCCATTGTGTGCCGCGTTTCGCGTACACAGTCGATCGATGGGACAAGGCGGAGTGCAGGGGTGGACTTTATGAATTTCTACGTCTTTTCAAATCGCGAATAAATTAATGCGAGATGGCAGCTGCACGCCGATAAAGCACGCGCTCGAGGAGAATGGGGAGGGAACGATAGATCGAATGGTTGATCGAGGCTGAAGGAGCCGTTTCGATTAAGCATTTAAGTGAAGTGAGCAGTCGGGGAAAACACGTAGACGGGTATTTAAACGTACTTTTAGTACTAATTTAATAAAATGAAATAGATTGACATGTCTAGTGAATGAAGGTTTCCTTATATCATATGAAAAATGAACACCTATCACACTCTTTTCACATTGAAATTTGCACAATAGTTTCAGTGGAAATTCACAGATGCCTTGCAAAAGTGATTTTCTTCTTTCCTATAATCTATACGGCACTACATTCCCTTTATTCAATAGCTGCCCCCACAGCATTCCACACGTTCAAAGCAAGCTTATTTCTCGATATCTACAATTTCTATTTTGAAAATAATTTCAGAAACATTGAAAACCATATTTTCTTCAAAAATATTATTCTGTTCATTCACCGGGGTACCTCTGTTCGTTCACTGGAAATTTGTGTTCATTCATTGGTCATTTGATCCATGTTTCACTTAATTCTATGTCAGACTTTTAATTAAAGCTATAACTGTCAAATATTGCTAGAATTGTGTTCCGGGATGTATGACCTTAGTAATGAAACAACTCACTTACAGTAATAGCATTCAGGGGATTAAATAACGATTTGTGAATTCTAATTTTGGCAGACCTGTAGCTTAAGTGTTCATTTACTGAACAAGTTACACTATCTTTCTTTTTTTTCACTGAATTTCTTCACTGATAGAAAAATTATCCCCACAACCTTATCAGGGAATGTACTGTAAGAAGTTATGTTGGTAAGAAATTAATGCATTTTCGTTACAGCTTTAAATACCCTACTAACTTTATAAATCAGGGATGCTAAGCTAATAGTTGGTCCGTATCACCCCGCATCGATACGTTTCTTTTTACTTTCGATTTGGTTTAGAAATTACGTGTAATGGTCAAAACAAAAGATAGTAGGGTAAAGTAACTGAATATGAGATCCATTTCTTTAAGCAAGCACAATTCTCGATTAAAAATACTTTTACTCAAATACGATACATGTTTTAAATGTAAGATACGTACACTTTTATAACATATTAGAAATTATAACAAAACAGGTACAGTTCCATCGTAATAAAATAAAAATGAAAAGTATGCAAAACGATGACTTTAAAAATTGGTCGCCTAATATGAAACCCAGGTTTCATCTTGTCAAAACTTAATTTTTCTGTCTTTTTTCATATATTGAGCATATACAATTAATTTTTATCTGCACCGCAGTCGTGATATTTTATACACTGAACCCATTGTTCACCATGTACATCTGAAGAATAAAGTCTTGTACAAAACAAGCATTCTGCATCATAATTTTTATATGCTTGCTCAAGACACTACATTGTTTTTTACGCCATATTCGGATACTGCAACTGAACTACGATTAGTTCTGAAACAAAGGACTGTTGCTGTGATGTTCGAGATTTCTTCATAAAAGAGATAGGTTGAGGTCTCACATTATGAACGGTCTCATATTAAGTTACTTAACCCTATTATCCATTTGTACAGTAAATAAACTTAGAATAAAATTTATTAGACTTTATTAATTAGTGTGATCATTTTTAAAATGATCGACACGTAACGGTACATCGCAAATGTCATATTTAAAAACAGATTTTCTTCGAAGTGATTTAGATACAGTAGTAGCCACAGAAATTGCACCACTTCAAAAATATGAATGTTTTTGATTTAATAATCACACGAATCGTTTGTGTCATAAAGCATTAGAGGTTTGATTTATATTAAAGAAAACATAATGTATTACCGTTAATCTATAAATAATTCGAAATAATTATATCCTCACAAAATTTGTAAATGATATACATTTTGTACAAATTTCGACTGGGAATGCATGCAAAAATGAACAAGAATTTTCCAACTTAAAACATTATTGGCTAATCTAAATGTTATTTTTGAGATGATAATACTTTGTAGTTACCTCCGCGAATTTTAATAACTGCTTTACACCCATTCTGTATCGAGTGTACCAATTTTTTAAGAATACGCAACGATGCAACAAATGGATGCAGATCTTAACAGTCTTACATCAAATTACGAAAAACTATTAGAATACCGCATTAAAATAATTTGTAATATACCTACTTATTCGATAAATTGTGTTTTTAAAGAGTGATGCAATTTTATTAGCCGCTATTGTATACATGTAATTCATCGCTTAAATGTTTTTGTTCACTTTGCTGTCGTTGTAGAGATTCATGTGGAAAAATGTTGACAAGTGTATCTAGTTATTGAATATTGAAAAGTAAATGTCACTCTAGTTCTTTTGTTTTTTTAAATATTTTACAATAATTTCTTCAGCTAGTTTTTCTATACGAACATGGAAAACTCGATCCTTTTTTTGTGGTTTTAATTTGACGATAAGTGAACATCCTCACGAGTGAATTATTACACGCTGAATAATTATTCCGTTTTCAGATGCAAATGGGTTAATGTCGGTTTTCTAACTTTATCTTTGAACTTTTCTTTTCAAAACGAAACTTTCGATTTTCAAACGCCTCGTTGTAAAAGTGTATTAGAGTTAATAAATCGATCATACAAAAAAAAAAAAACTAAGATTGAAAAGGGTTAATATTTTAGGTAAAAGAAAAATTATACTTAATCTAATTTTATTATTTAAAATTCTCACTTATCGTTATTAGTTAGAATTTAGTACCAGATATCGTGTGAATTTAGTACCAGATATGTTTCTTATCGAGTTTATATTAAATTTATCGTAAATTATTATCCATGTAATAATCAATTGAAACGTATTCAAAGTGCCATACACCAGTTCGATAAATAAAGTATAATAAATTTTGTTTCACGAAATTGGTCACTTTGGTGTCCAAGCGGCTCATGTACGCATAGAACAGAAATTTTTCTATGCTTCATGAATTTAATAATGGGATCGTATCGCAAATAACTCACCCTGTTCGGTTGAACGTGCCAGCTACGCCGTTTTCCATGCCTCTGTATACCGTCTTCAGAAATGGTTAGGTCAGGCCTGCTGCCAACCAAACAACCCCCTGTATCATATTGGCCGACCAGGAGTCTCAATCGATTTCCTGGACAGATGCCCTGGGTAGTAAAAAAGAAAAAATGTATAGCAATGATATCGCACAACCTAGCGGGAATAATAGCTTATATCGTCTGAGTAACTGAACTTTAGTAGGTATACTATAAACATTTCCGCTAAGGAGAAGATACATTGTATAAAATAAGTAAAACGATTGATTTACTCGATAACTTTCATCGTGCAAATCAACCGTTTAGTATACGATACAAATAATATCGTCATCCGTGAAACTTATTCATTAGCCTAAGTTATTGTCCAGTCAGCCTGTGTAGAGTGTTCGCGCTATTACTAACCAGTGTTTTTCTTGCAATTAGTAAATATTAGGAAGAAGCGAAAGAGGAAAAAGCAGTATTGTTTTTATGCAGACAACGTAAAAGCGTATGTAATTCTTTTGTGTTTGCACTAGTTTTCTTTTTAATTATTTAAATGGAATGCTATGTGTGTTTTTATATCATACAAAAACGTGTGTCGATTCACCAGATTTGACTCAATCAAATTTTAATTTATTTAGAACACTATAAATTTTCATAATGAAAAAAAATTTTAAACAGTAGATATAAATATGCATATATCAGAATTTGTTTGTAAAAAAATATAACTGAAAGTTTTTAGAGCGAAGCAATATTTAAGCTACACGACAAAACAGTACATGCCATTAATTAGGTGTAATTTTCATACTAAATTAGTGGTATTTAATATTATTGAGAGGAAATGCGAATGAAGTTATCACGTAATTTAACATTTTATTCTTATTAAGGTTATAATTATTTCCATTGCAAAATTATTAACTTATTTCAATAAAGGGAACAGGAATTATCAGATATACATGTACGAATTAAATAAGTTCTCTACTTTACGAAATGATTACTTTAATAGCAAACTTTCGAGTCCCTCATGTATGAATTACAAATTAACGAAAATTTGAATATTCTCGTGAATAATACGAAAATAAGAGATCCCTGAATACTATTTACTACAGAAAGTAAAATATTGATCTGAAACGTTAATTGAATTGAACCATTAAATTTACCATTTCCTTCGATTACTTCAAACCCTTTTCAGTATGTACTCTAACCAGACAGACATTCGAACTTAAAACCAACAACTCTAGCAATCTAAATTGGTATACGCCACAAACGAGACAACTTATCAAGTTCAATCGAATTGCACCTATTCTCCCGCTCAACAGTCCGATTAACTAGCCGAGGCATTGGCCTGTGAAATCGATTGCGCGTATTTGCCAACGATGTTCCATCGGTTTCGCAAACCTCGAACCTACGACATCTCGTACAAGAAGGAAACGTAGCGAGGAATGTCGACAATTTTTTACTCACTTACACGTTCAGAATAATTCCAGAAATACCCTCGAATCGTTGCGAGGAAACGAAAGGAAGCTCCTCCAATTAGTTGCGTCTACATGCGCTAACGATTCCGTGAAATCGAAACGAAAATAAACGCACGCCACCCTTACGGATTGCATCTTGCCACGGAAGGATCTTACTTTCGCTAAGGGGAAACGGATGTCGAAATTTCTGAGTTGCTCGCGTGTACGCGACACGTTTTAGGGCCGCAGCTGTCGAATGTCTCTACCTGAGAGTTTCATATTCGAATAGGTGGGTGTATGGAAGGTGTGAAAACGTAAGCGTAATCACGGTTTAGCGTCAGAGGAAAAGGGTCTAGCAGGTTAAGGGGGTCAAAAGTGCCCTCCAACCGATTTGGTAGTGCGATACACCATTCGATAGCTTACCAAAAGAAAACATGTGACACCAAGTTTCAACCCTCAAACTCAACCGTGGGGGTAGTTACAGGGTAAATTCTAATTATCAGTTTTTGGACTATTTTCCCTATTTAATGAATCGCAAAACTTCTGAAAAAAATCTGACATATTACACACATGAAGGCACATCTTAGGGAATTTTTTCCGATTTTTTCGTTGCAAATCCTAGCTGTAAAAAATAAAAAACGCAAAAAAATGCGGATATCTTTTGAAAAAAAAATAGCGCTTTTTTTATATTTTTTTAATAGCAGCGTATTAGCATGATCATCATCCTCAATTTTTTTCATATTTTTTGGATTGGTGCGCCGTTGTCAAAAAAATTAAAAACCGACATTTTTAAGGTATTTCGCGTGAAAAAGTAACTTCCACTTCGAATTTTTACATTTTCTGCATACAGTGTGTATATCGTGCAACCTCGAACATTTTTACATTCGAAGAAACAGTAAAACAGTATACAAATTGAAGAAATTGAATTAATTCAACTAAGAGCAATCTATGTTCAGTAGATGCCAAAAAATTTAACTTCTTTTCAATGGCGTCGTTGGGGGAGCGGTTAAGGGTTCTGGCTGTGGAATCGCTGCACATTTTTTAGCCGTGAGTTCGAGCCCTGCCCCATACTCATTTCTTTTTTTTTTATATTATTTTTTTCTTTAATTCCTAACTATATCTCAATAAATAGCATTTATTTAAAAACATTTTACAAATATTTTAGGCAGTTTTTTTGTTTAAGCAGTTAAAACTTTTAAAATATTAAATAGTACTGTGAATAAGAGAATATGTGGGCACAGAAACGATGCAATAAAAAGTATTCCAAAATTATTTTAATGCATATTTTAAGACAAAAAAGTTGCCTAAAATATTTGTAAAATGTTTTTAAATAAATGCTATTTATTGAGATATAGTTAGGAATTAAAGAAAAAAATAATATAAAAAAAAAAGAAATGAGTATGGGGCAGGGCTCGAACTCACGGCTAAAAAATGTGCAGCGATTCCACAGCCAGAACCCTTAACCGCTCCCCCAACGACGCCATTGAAAAGAAGTTAAATTTTTTGGCATCTACTGAACATAGATTGCTCTTAGTTGAATTAATTCAATTTCTTCAATTTGTATACTGTTTTACTGTTTCTTCGAATGTAAAAATGTTCGAGGTTGCACGATATACACACTGTATGCAGAAAATGTAAAAATTCGAAGTGGAAGTTACTTTTTCACGCGAAATACCTTAAAAATGTCGGTTTTTAATTTTTTTGACAACGGCGCACCAATCCAAAAAATATGAAAAAAATTGAGGATGATGATCATGCTAATACGCTGCTATTAAAAAAATATAAAAAAAGCGCTATTTTTTTTTCAAAAGATATCCGCATTTTTTTGCGTTTTTTATTTTTTACAGCTAGGATTTGCAACGAAAAAATCGGAAAAAATTCCCTAAGATGTGCCTTCATGTGTGTAATATGTCAGATTTTTTTCAGAAGTTTTGCGATTCATTAAATAGGGAAAATAGTCCAAAAACTGATAATTAGAATTTACCCTGTAACTACCCCCACGGTTGAGTTTGAGGGTTGAAACTTGGTGTCACATGTTTTCTTTTGGTAAGCTATCGAATGGTGTATCGCACTACCAAATCGGTTGGAGGGCACTTTTGACCCCCTTAACCTGCTAGACCCTTTCATTGTGAAATCTGTCGTGAATATAGCAAAGAATTATTTCGACTGTGTAATAGGGAAATGTTAGAAAATGGATTGAAGTGTTTATTGATAATGTAAGTTATGTATTTGTCCAAATTTAAATAATCCCTTCTTAAGATTGTCCTTATTGAATACAATACATTTGTATCAATTTTTCTTCTTCAAAACTTGAACTTACAGTAGCTCACGAAAGTATTCGAACCCCATTTAAAACGGAATAATTTTTTTAAAATTGAACCAAACAGCTTCAACTTTTTTTTAGAAATTAGGAGGATTACTTTATTAGATGACGTGTAAACAATTTTTTGAGAAAATTGCAATTGGTTAGAATTATAAAGAAAATAATAAAGGTTGCTTTTTACAACTTTTTTTTATCTAAGCCTGTAATGAAAATTTAAAAAATAGAGTTTTGTACATTTACATGCTGAAAATTTCATCGAAATTGGTTAATATTGCTACAAGACTGCAAACAGTTGAAAATGGTGTAAATCAAAGTTTCTCGCGACTTTCGGCCTACAACGGCAATATATTCAGCGTTCTTTATTGTTCAGTATTCAGTGTTATTCTTTTTATAATACGATTTTCTATATATACATATAGTGCACATAATTATTTATTGCTATTTCGACTAGAAATGGAACCTGACATGATGATCGTAATCAGCTTTAATAAGAATTTACTACAATTTTGTTCATTTTAATTTCATCGTTAATTATTTCATTTGTTTATGAAATCGAAAGAAAGAAATTATTAACAATTCTAATTTCGACTCTAACGATTGTTTTTTGCTAGGTATGATGAAATATTTAAATTGAATTTTTATTTATTCTGTATTGTAGATACAGCTCTGTATTACAGAGCTTTTATATTAATAATAATCAATAGATTGTGGATTTCTATTTTTGAGAATACAGTAAAAAATGTAGACTTTTGATAGAAAATTATATCACCTATTTAGTATTATAAAAAGCACTATAATTTAAATATTTTGTATATTCTTTCGTATTACGTGCTTTTTGAGCAATTTTGCACTTTTGAATTTCTCATAAACGTATAAAAATCCGCAGTTTAATCATAATCTTGTAAGTATTATTGTACTTAAACAATTGCTGTTTATGTTACAGCACTTTAAATCCAGAAAAAAAATAAACATGATACAAATTATTATTCTTATATTAAAAATTATTTGTACAGACAAATTTCCTTCGTAAAAAATTTGTGCACGATAATTACTTAGTTTTAACTAATTAGTAGCTCGCGAAAGTATTCGAATCCCCTTGTGGAGAATAACTATTTTAAAATTGGACCAAACGACGTATTTTTTTTTTTTTGTGTGGAGAAGTTAGAAGGGTTACTTTACTAGTTAACGTGTAAAAAGTTTGTTCTCATCTAAAAATACCGAAAATAAGTTTTGAAAGTGCTGCTAAATATTTGTAAAAGTTTCCAGAGTTCGTTAGGAAGTAGGTGAAACTACATAAAGAGATAAAGAGTATCGATGATGTTCAAAACTGCGGTTTAAAGCGAATGCAAACAGGAAAGATAAAGCGATCAATCAATTTTTCTTTCCAAAAATCCAACGTTTTCATACCACAAAAATCAAACGAGATCACAGCTCTTAAAATAAATTTTTAAAGTAAATAAATATGTGAAGCTCATAATTGTTCGTTTTTTGTATCTGTTGTGGGACATTTAAGTTATATATTTATATATAATTTCTTATTAATTTCATAAATGTAATAATTGGAATAAGGTTAAAATTGAGAATGCACTTTTGACAGCAGTAATTTAATTAACATGGAACACACAGTTTCACTGTAGACGTTTCAGTATGCATTGGGATTAAATGGAGTTTCTAGAATATTACCATATTCAATTTACTGTTAAACTTAGAATTCTTAGAATTAATATTACTACTTACTATGAATATAATCATATACGTTACCAGAATATCATTCAGTTATTCAGGTCACTTTTGCACCGCAACAACAAATGCCTATCTAATGCAATATCGTAAATTATTGACAAGTAATTATAAACAAAATTAATGGATGAAAGTATCAAATGTGCCTTTAAATCAAATCTAAGCTGAATTTTTAAATACAAACAAATACACAATTACGAAATTACCAAAAAAAAATCGAACTCTTCAACCATGTTAAATTCTACTTACTCCTAACTTACTCCTAATTTCATTCTATCCAAACCTCAAGTTAAATTATAATTATACAAAATCAACTTCACGTATTACTCGCGATCGCTAAACAATCAAATCTTTTATTTAAAAAACAAAAAGAAAAAATAGAAAGAAATATACTGCTTTGAATAAAATTACTTTTCTCTATTATACATACCACTGTGTATTAAATCGAAACAAATGGTCAAATTGATCAAATCCTCGAACAATCCACGTCCTTTCAGCTACACTAAATTCACCTTCTTTCAACCAGATCGTTTGGAACAATTCAAAGCGGAGGAACAATCGAGGGTTTCCCGTGTATGCATCAGGGTTGCGTGTAATATACATACAACATCAGCGACGAACAACGCGCGTTCATTTTCGAAACATCGGCAGACGGTGTTCTGTGTACCTAGCTCTACAAAACTGTTCATTCGCCGTAGCATAGAACCCCGAAAACGACAAAGTGCCGGGACCAGAGGCCGCTCCATTAACGAATCTCTATTGACTTCTCTCTCTCTCTCTCTCTCCTCTCTCTCCCCCCCGCCTCTCTCTCAGTCTCTCTCTCTTAGTCCTCTCTCCTTCCCCCCTCTCTCAGTCCTCTCCCTCCCTCCCTCACCCCCCCCTCTCTCTCTCATTCTCTTTCTGCATGAACGTTTGAGAAATGAGAAAACCGATCAGGAACATTCGTATACCCGTTATGTCGCACGACCGCGCATCTGCCGTTAATTTTCGAGCAGACGTGCGAGACAAATCGATTCGAAGTCAATGACGTGTCCAGCGCGTTAAGGCGGCCAAAGCCAAACACTTTGGCCAACTTTCGATGCGAACGATCTGACATGGCCAACCTTGCGATTCGTAACCATTTAATTATGTATTGAATATATGCAGCGATATAATGTCCGAAGAACGCAGCACCGAGTTATATTATATATGTAGTATATTATATCATGATTCTATTCTTGAGGCAAGCTAACTGTGCAATCGACTATTTGCTCGAATTTTCTATGTGTTTAATTTGAAACATTTCAATAAACTTAGCTGTGAAATCAGCTCAAAAAAATGTTACAGTCACTTCTATAACGCAATTAATTCGTACCGCATTACAAGAAACTCAGAATTAATACAAATCAGATTAATTCGTACTGCGTTATATGGAAACCGCGTTAAAGGGAAATTATTGGATTGAAAGACTCGAATTTCTTTTTTCGTATTTTTTTGTTATTTGCAATTTTTAGAAACAGTCCTTAAAATATTAAAGTAAAATTTGTAAGAATAGAGAAGTTACAGGAGTTTTAATGATACAGCAAATACAACAATAATTCCAAGTAACCAAAGATTCTCAATCCTATCTTATAGACAAACAAGAATTATTTTTAAAATAGTCTTAACTCTTTGCGGTCCGCGATATTTTCACAATTTCGTTCCAGCCATTCCGCGTTATATTTGCAATTTTATTTTGTTTCTTATACATATTCTTTTATTATACAATCCTAATGCTATGGGAAATATTCTTGTCGAAATATGACGTCGATTTACTCTCGATATAGGACCGTAAAGAGTTAATAACCAGGTTTAAACTTATACAAACAAAAGTTGTACGAATATCTCAGTTATTCATCACGTAAAATAATAACGTTTAAACAATTCTATTATGAACACTGTTTATTATTCAATGCTGTTCTTGACTGTTTTGCAAAAAAATTACGATTGGAAAAAATTTAATACACGATATTAACACGCCAAATTTCAACTATTGAATAAACAGTATTTCATTTTCACCGAACCTAATAATTGGACTGTGGATTTTTATGCATTTATAGGACGTTCAAAGATGCAAATCTGCACAGAATGCACGTAATATGAAAAAATATACAAATATCTAAATTGCAGTGCTTTTTATAATACCAGGTTGGTGGAAATAGTTTTCTGCAGAAGTTGTATTTTGTTTACTATATTGTAAAAAATATGAATTTGTATAAAAATCCACAGTCTACTAATAATTTTCTGCTATAGCAATCCAAAGTTAAATACTCCATTCTTCTCTTATACAATAATTCGAGAACAATTTTTTGTGTGATAAAATTAAACGTGACGATTCGAAAAAAAAGTGAAATTTATTTATATTTCAATTTAAATATAAATACTTCGTATAATACATTTTATGGTAATTATGGTGATGGTACATGAAAGTAAGAGATCGTGTACGTAAAGCAAAGAGATATCTTTGATGTCTAGGTTCGAAGAGTGTACACATACATAATACACATAGAGTTCATATTTTACACGTGTCAAAGTTGAAATTTTATAAGTGGCTCTTTGTGATGCATTTCTCATGCAACATGGAGGCTTCTAAATAAAACATGAGACAAACCCGTACACATCGAGTCTCAGCTGCAACAACCCGTAACGAGAACGCGAGTAATTTCCTCGTAAACTTGTATTACACCGGGGTACCCTTGTTTTCCAATTTCCACTTTCAACTATCTCCCCATGGTTCCTTTCCGACGAACACCATATGTGTTGTATCATGCCTTCTGCCTACTACTGAAGGAGGTCGATATTGTGAATGACATGCTTCCAACTATAGGTTCTTGTCAATGTTGAAATTTAAACCGAACAGATATGAAAATTTTAATCGTAAGGGGTAGTTCCCTTAGTGCCGAACGTTTAAGATTTTTTTTAAAGAAATAAAGAAAAGGAAACAGTATTCTATTATATTATACACTTTATATATTATAAGTTAACAACATTACAAATCAAAATAATCAACATTATTATAATGATTAACTTAAACTAACGTTAAACTTTGGTATAAGATTTTAACACTTTATCGACCGGAAGCCTATTAATCAGCTTTTTGCTGCCAACGCTACAAATTAATTACCCCTCGCCCAGCCAATGCCTGGTCACTTTTTATCCATGTCTTAATTGCCCTATAATAAGAGAAAGTGAACGATATGGTAAAGCCATTTCACGAATTTTGAATAAAAAATTTTTAAAGCTGTAAGAATAAACGCGATAGCAAAAACACAGCCAGTATTGAATAGAATGAGCCGGACGTTAAAGTGTTAAGAAATCATTAAGTGGCATCTAATACAGGACATAGTAAAACTTACTAATGTAACTCAGTTTTCATATAATTTGTAGCGATCACAAACACAATTGTAGGAAAGTTTTGGTAAATCTACCTAGTTTAGATTGCAAAATAATTTCTTGACCAGATTGTATAGATTCTGTATTATCAAACGAAGTGCTTCTTGGAATACCATACCTTAACCCTTTGATTACGAAAGGCGTATATGTACGCTCTCTAAATTTTGTCAACTATTACACACTGACTGTTTTAGTAAATCGATCTAATATAGAATTTATTGTTTCATGTGACATAGTAACTGTAAATAGCTGAATATTGGCAACTATTTCAATGTTCGCATGTTTTTACTAATACTGTTCAATTTCATGTTCTTGTACGTACACTCTCGTATAATCGCATCGTGAATTCACTCGTATAAACTTATTATTTTGCTAAGTGTTTATTTATTTAAATTTCTGATGTACTATATTTATTTATTTCTCATTACGGTCAATGAGCGTAACGGTATTAGCAATTGACATGCGAATAAAATAAATGACATGCGAGTAAAATATTGATGGTTCTGTGCGGGAATGCACCGCAGTCAAAGGGTTAAAGATGCCTCTCTTAGACTACTATTTTTGGCAGAATTTTTTGAAGTGCAGTTTTCAAATTATTTTCATCTCACAAACCTTTTATCCTATTATTCATGTTATCTAGGCGTATCTTTTAACCACTGATACCCAAATAATAAACAGTAATACAAATAGGAATACGCAAAATTAAGATCTGCATTGCTCGACAATAGGAGGAAACGTGCTGTCCGGAATCAAGGAACAGTGAACCCATTGAAAAGAAATTTTTTTAGTGGAATCCAATGCACTGTATACACAACATACAAAGGTAATTAAAAAAAGTACTTATCGAAAGATATAATAATACAACTCACACGTTTTTTAGTCACGAAAGTTAGTAGATATAATAGTTTATAAATTATACGATGCACCGCATTCTCGTCAAACTCAATAATCAATCGATCTCGTTAGCTGTGCACGTGCGGCTGGAACGTGTCTAAATCTAATCGTTGTTTGTTCTAACTCCTTTACAGTTTACGTGGAACAATGACAGTAGCTTTCCAATTATTATAAATATAGCCAGTTTCCGGTATTAGAAGTGATTAGCGTTAGGGGAACTTCTCTATAGACTTGTAAATCTAAAATTCTTCTTAACCCACTGGTGACCAGCCTTCGTTAATGAGAGAAAAAGTTACAGTTTATTACAATTCATTACATTTCAATGAGTAAAAATGACCAATAATTATAAAGAAATTAGTTAATAATAATGTAACAATACACCAGCAGGTATAATACAATACTATAACAATAAATAAATAAAACGAAACTTATGAAATATAGACACATAGTATGTGACATAAAAATCACATGGACGTTATAAAGAATCAACCCTTTGCGGAAAGAGCTGCCCGTAAAGCGAATGTCGTTGTGAACAAGGGGTATCGACGCACTTTGCCAAAAGTAAACATTTGTCTAACATATGTGTTATACAAGTTAAAAATTGTATTACATATGTTCTATCAAGTTAGTACATTTTATATGCAAATCCAGTTTAGCCGAATTTGGTGATGAATTAGGTGACACAATAATGACGGGATGTTTTAAATATTGTATATATAAAAGCATAAAATTCTTATATATGTAAAAACTATGAACGCACTGATAAATTTTTATACGAATTAGATCCTGTGTTCGCTTCAGTACAAAACTGACGGTAGAGAAAGAAAAGCGCGCTAAGTTACTCATAATCAAGTGTTTATAAAACTTAATAAAACGAAGTAAGATTTGAATTCTAAGAATATCTGAATTTCTTTTTACAGGCTTTATTTTTAATCTGGGTTTATATTATAGACTTATGTGTTTTATTGTTTAAAAATAATAAATACGCATGGGCGGCTATATGCCGACGCGCGTCCACAAAGGGTTAAAGATTTTTTCAACGTAATTATCATAAAGCATAATAACAATCTCTGAAACAATGTATATCTACATAGTACATTCAACCTAAATATTATGCTCTTCCTAATTTCTTGTTAAATATTTTAGCACAAATAGTAATTGTGTGCTAAAACGTGAAATATTGACGCAACCGATGCCAATAGAAAAGAACTTTATTTGAGTAATGAGCGTTGAGTGGCCGTATCTTCGAGCTTGTAGCTTTGAAAAATCATATGTAAGCAACACCTGTTTCATAGTAGTAGTAGTAGAAGAAAAATATTGTAACAAGAAGCCGAAACACTGCTCCACAGTAAAGCGCAGCAACTTGTAATCGAATATGTTCATCCCATATTCCCATTAAGTTGGAAAAAGACCAAGGAACAACGGAGAAAATAAGAGCACAGTACACAACAGTAATTATTAGTAAATAATAAAATATACTAAATAATAAATATTCCACATAGTAAATGAAATACCATTAGCTGTAAGTGGTCAATCTTTTTATTGTCTGGAACTCCGAAAAAGCAAAATATAGTGTATATGTATATATACTTACGGCTCTAACTGTGGCGACAATCAATCGGTACAGCATTTCGAGTGTTTAATTTATTTTAACTTATACATCACTTTGAACGATTCCTCAAAAAAAGGGAATTGTTTCCTTTAGAAATAAATAATTTACTGTAATTTGTTTTAGAGAAGAATTTCTTATTGCCGTGTCAGGCCAAGAGAAAGCTACGAAAGTTGGTATATGGAACGTTCTGACCAATTTGTACGAAATAGCATACATATACACAGAAATGATGATTTTCCAAGTGACAAGTATGACTAACACAAGGTACTCAGAAAATAGATATTTCAGGAATGTGTCTGTGTCAAACGAGGTAAATGCCAACAGTGAATGTTCCGTGTATTTGAATGTGAGAGGATTTCCAAGGATGACCAATGTGTTTTACGAGCGAATAAGGAATATAGTTGTAACATCACTTGTAACGAGTACGGATGAGTATTCAAAGCGAGTGTTTGAAGAAACAATACAACGAAATTGTAAATTGTTTTGTAGGTAGTTTAGTTTTTTTTTTTTATTAATTATCTTGTCACATTTGTATTCTGCAAAACATATCGAATATTTGACACTAATTCTTGCATATTGCTTTGTGTCAAAAATAAATTGAAAACATTTGAGAGAATTACACAACTGATTAAAATGGAAAAGTATAAAAACTGTTATTTCTTTGTATCGATACTTAATATTTCTTTTAATAAATAATAACAGAAATAGACACTTTTCAAATTTATCACAAAGCTTGCTAATGTTAAGAATAACATAAGATGTAACAAAATTCTCTTCTGTGTTTTCAATTACATGCATTTAATACATTAATCTCTGCATCACTCAAATCTGGGTGACAGCTATGTTTCATATATGTAAGTACACGCTTTCCTTTATCCAATTAGGCAAGGTATTACTAGAAATTTGCAGCAGATTATTTATATATTTCTAATAAACATAAATATTTTCTATTTAATAAGGCTGCCACTACTACTTCCTGTGACGTTCGTTGAAATAATTTAAACAAAGTTGCAGTGTTCTAGGGCATCTGGCACGACATGTTCCTGTCTTCTTTGTATTTTTCCTAAATCTTTCTCAATGTAGAGTTTGCCTAAACAGAGGATACAGATTCTTCTAATAATTGATTTCTTCCCGTTTCTAAATTGTAAGCTGCATCTGTCTAATCCTTATGTAGATTACTAGAGTTAATATCTTGAGAATATAACTTTATTTCTTAATCAAAAGTTTCGTAAATTTTAATATTTTAATTTTTTCATTTGTCTTTACCTGGTATACAGCATGTGCGTTTACGACAGAAATCTCAATAAATATATGTAGCGTTAATTTCCGATACCATTTGTTGTCTTTTCGTTCGACACTTTCATGAACCAAGTATAGCCTTCGGTTGAACACAACTATCGTAACTTTTATTCCACACTTGTGTGACTTCTGTGGTGTACATTGTTTAAATACAAGTCTATCTCTCTAGACAATTATTGTTCCATCATGAAGAAATAAAGATGCAAAGATGTAGAAAATTGAAAATAAGAAAAGTAATTGTATTTGAAACAATTCCAATTATACTGGAAGCGAATTGGCCTAATAAGAATTTGGGCCCCGCAGAAAATATATATACCTAATTTATGATAGGCGATCAACGTGTTAAAATGACGGCTGACAACCAAATGTAAAATTTAACAAACAGAATATAAAAGACTTTCATAAAAGTAATACCTGAGTGTAATATCTCAATTGATATCGAGATAAGAAAAAAAAAGAAAAGAAAACGAGGTTACAATTAAACTTTATGTTAAACGGATGTTCCAATAAATCTATCAAGTGACAAGTTACGGCTAGTAAGAACCGACTCCACTTAACCGACCGCTCTCGGCATTCCAGTCGCGTCGAACGTGTAACACGCGTTGACACGAAGGCTACTTTGACGTAGAGCAGCCCGTGAATATCAGAGATAAGCTCAGCAAACGAGATTGCCGTAGGTCGTGGAGGCAATGGCCACCGTATAGAAATCCTTCGAACAGATGTCGAACGCGGAAACAAGCCCAGTCGGGTCGCACTTTCGAGCTCGTTTCTATGTCCTCTCTCCCCCTGTTTCAAAGAGTCATCGATGAAGATCTTAGATCAGAGGAGGCTGTAACGGTGCAGTCTAACGTCCCATTTCCGCGACAATAATGCCGTACCATGTGTTAAGACATGCGGAGAAAGAGAGAAGCAGAGAGACAGAGAGAGAGAGAGGGGAGAATGAGAAAGATATGGAGAAAGAGACAGAGAACGAGAAAAAGAGGAAGAAAATACGAGAGATTGAGAGAGAGAGAGAGAGGGGAGAATGAGAAAGATATGGAGAAAGAGACAGAGAACGAGAAAAAGAGGAAGAAAATGCGAGAGATGGAGAGAGAAAGAGAGAGAGTTGAAGAATGAGAAAAAGAGGAAGAAAATGCGAGAGATGGAGAGAGAAAGAGAGAGAAAGAGAGAGAGAGAGAGAGAGAGAGAGATGAAGAGAGAGGAAGAGATTGAGAGAAAGGAGGGGGAGAAAATAAAAAAGATGGAGAGAGAAAGAGTGAACGAAAAAGGGAGGAAGAGATTGAGAGAGGAAGAAATGGTGACAGAGGGAGGGAATGAAGAAAGAAATGGGAAGAGAAGAGAATGAGTAAGATAGAGAAAGGGAGGTGAGGACAGAGGAAGAGAATAATAGAGATATGAACATATAAAAGAAGAGAATGAGAAAAAATGGAAGTATAAAAGAAGAAAATGATAGAAAATGAGAGAGACTGAGAGAGATGAAGAGAGGGCGGGGGGGGGGCAAAGCTAGTTGCATTGACCTGCATAAATAATGCACCGACCGCGTTTATAAGTCAGCCTGTATGTTCCTCGTCTAGAGCAGCTGATAAACTCTGCGAAGCGTTAATAGAGCCGCGGCAAGGCTTTCGCGAGCAAGCACATACGGATCTCGATGAACGCGGACGTTTACGTAAGTGGCTGTTCGATCGTCAACTGGGGCAATTGTGAAAACTTTTAAAGACAAGGAGTGGGAGGCTCGCTGAGGAGGGTTTTGATGATGAATGGCAGCTGAAGTTTTGTGTTTAAGCTGTTGGGAGTGTTCCATGTATATGTATTGTGCGACGATAAAAGTTGCAAAAGATGGATTTTTCTTTTTTTAGAGTAGGTACTTGATTGGCGAAGATATTTCTTACAAAGTGAACGAGATGATTGATTTGAAAGAATACAGATAAGGAAAACATTTGTTTCTTAATTATGTTGTATCATGAAAATGTTTCGTAGGTAATTTAATACAACATATATTATGACAGTCCATGATTTCGATAATTCATGAGGTAACTTCGTTCAGAATCGTAAATTGAATGTTGTAAACTTAATAAATTATTACAATAAAATAATCTCTGTCATGTCTGAATTTTCATAATTATTGAAGAATGAATAAAATTGCTTCAAGGTACATAGAGAATACACAATATTTCAATATTTATTAGGTACCGGAAAATGTTTGTGCGGTTTTTCTATCAACAATAAATTTAAACTAATTTCTTACATTACTTATTTGCAATATTTGATATACAAGGTTGGTATCAATGGAAGATTTCATTTACTTAATTGATCACTGAAGTTCATTCTAAACTCGTAAATATTCAACTAGCATTAGTTAACGTGAAAGATTTCTTTTTCACGACAATGCACGGTTACGTATTATGTCTTTGAATTATCAAAAAATAAGAGATTCATATCTTTTTAAACGAAACTTTGATTTTACCCAAAAGTTGGAAAGTATTTATTTCTACACCTAATATATCAAATAACTTTAGAAAATATTTTTCACGATTCATACAGTTGATATAATAACTTATTTACATAACTAAACTCATTTATTAATTTGTACAAGTATAATTGTGTAAAGTATTAATAACACTTTGTTTCTGTATTCTTAAACATCATAAAAGCGTGTACAAATCCATATCTGCACGATGAACTAAATACCAATCGTTCATGTAGGAATATTAATAAACCTCCACTTGTCTAAGAAGTTCGAAGTTCCAAGACAAAGTTATACAGGCTGATTAACTGATAATGTTAACTTGCTCATGCAATGAGACAGGTCTTGCCGCGTACGAATGTTTTTCGACGAAAAGACTGTAGCCGAGTGAAAGAATTAGCTTCTTGTTGAAAAGTACGCTTAGAAGTTCCGTTAAAAGAGGTAATTACCTGTCTACCTCGCAACGCGCACAACCACCAACCCTCGAGGCCAGCGGTGTTTTGTTCCAGCACAGTAAGAACATCGCCCTTTCGAAAAGCTAGTTCGTCCGGTGCCTCCGCGATATTGTCGTACAGTGCACGCGCTTTCACACATTTTTGCTGTAACAAAAAACGAAAAATTAATGCATTACTGTATATTACGATAAATCTAATATAATAAATAATAGTATATCTGGTAAGAAGATTATTAATTATTTATAGATATCGGTTACTTTTAGAGTTGATATTCGAAAACCCCATCTTAACCCTTTTAGTACCGAACAACTATATATCGCTCCTTTTATATTAGAGACATGAATTGTGGGAATTAACAAATGAAGATGAAAAGCAATGAAACAATTTTAATATTATTTCTAATAAATAATGTGACGGATAATCGATAAGTTCTCGACCGAATGGCAATCGATATTTTTAAATGTTAATATTCAAACAAATCTAAATATTTGTAAATGTATGCGTGATATCGATCACGAAGTTCTTTTGTTTCTTGATTCCTTGATCGATTTTGCGACGCAGTCTTTGTCATGCTTCTGCCACGTGTATATCGCGTTAACATAACTTCTACGTACTTTCACTTATGTTATTTTATGTATTAACTTTAATAAACTATTAAGCACATTAAAAACTGTGTGTTTATATCCACGAATAACCTGACATAATGCTTGTAATATTTTTTTTCATACGTCAGTTTTTATATCATATTTAAATATAACTGTGAAATAAACTTTGAAAAAATTTTCAACAAATATCGAAATACTTTAGTCATTCATTTATTTTCCCTTTACTTCTTAACACGTTACCAACCACATGGGGAGATCATCCCGCTTTCAAGTAAGTCGCTGGCATGACCGATTGGGGAGAACTCCCTGCTTCGAAGGAAATTGCTGTATGAAAAATTTAAAGGAACATAAATTTGAATCGATTGCAATAGGTGGCAAACAAAAAAATAATATCCTCAATGAAAATGTAAAGTGTGCTCCGTTAATAAATATACGCGATGCATTTGCGAATACTGTAATGAATCACTAGATACACTTATCTGTTTCGAATGTTGCCATACATTAAAAAAATAGTAAAGTATAATTCATTTTTAATTTTGTGTTTTGTATAAACTACAAAAACTTTTAAATTATATTATTTGTCTTTAATTTCTTGTTTAAATTATGTAGCACACGTCATACAGAATCATTATTTAAGTATATTTTAAAATTATTTTTATATGCTCTTCAAGTGTTTCAAGTGGAAAAGATTATTCCGCGTCTTTTTGATTATTTTGCGAAAAATGAGCGATGGCTAAGCAAAGAAAAAAACTTATCGATGCGCAGTGATGCGACCAACTATTAGTTGAGCGTCCCTGATTTATGAAGTTAGTAGCGTATTTAGAGCTGTGATGGAAATGGGTTAATATACGTAACAAATCAAAGCGAATGGAAAAATACAACAATCATCAATATTGTCTGTCTCACAATATTGCACGAGGACATTTATTAAATGGATATCGTTGCTAAAATAAGAATTAATCACTGAATGTATCTGAAACGACGACCATAGAGATAACTGCGTTCCCGAGGATTAACGAGCAACCAACTAACGTATCTTTTCGCAGATTTCAAACAGAACGTATACCAAGCGAGTTCCGTCCTTCTAATCAATTGAATCCCATAAAATCCTAGCCGTTTCTGCAATTCTCGCTGCTATTTCGGGAAGTTAAATACCGTTAGAGAGATAGAATGAGCGAGCGTTTCAGCCGAGACGAAGAGACCTCTACACAATGGAGGTGGTACGCTTACGAGGAAACTGGCTGGGCTCGTGTTTCACTCGGCTTCAAGTGAGTTCAATTAAAGTGCCTCCGTCGGATGATGACAACGGTATCCTCGCCATCCATTTTTCGAAGCAAACAATGATGTCATCCGTGGCGACTTTGATGAATGTCGGCAAAGGAAACGCGGCGCCTTCGTCATCTTTTTAGCCCAAATTAACGCAGGCGGCCTGCTATCGACGCACATGAACCGTAGTCGACCCCCTTTCGTTGCTTCATGAATGAAGAAATGTTCGGTAATATACAGTCAGTGTACAAAGTATTCGTACAGTACTTAATTTCAATAGATGTGTTTGTAATTTTCATCTTCGTGACTGGTGGTTTTCGAGTGAAACGTCTAGCTGAACATGGCATATAATTTCCAAAAATCTATAGCTGAACACTGCAAGGATCTGCTATTTAAATGTGTGTGAATATAAAAAAATACTGCTTATAATCATTTGTTGTTTAAAATTTGAGATATATTAAATATTACAAACGCAGTAATATTATTATCGTTCTGATAATGACAATACTATTTTTCATTCGTATGCACTGAGAATTCACGTATTTATTAGACAAATGATATATAAGCCTTACAATTGAGCAATATCGCTGATAATAATTTAAAAAATCATGCGACAAAAGGTTATAAAGCACTAGTTATTGTATAAAATGCATAAAAATTGTCGAGAATATTAGAAAATACATGGTAGAACTATGTTATCAATATTCAGTTACAGATTTTCAAATAACATAGAATTAAGTGACCGACATTCTTCTAAAATAAATTTAAAATAACGTAGGACTACGTTACCTTTTCGAATATTTTAACAAAATTTTAACAAATAGAAAACACATACAGTTACAAAATTGAATGTACACCTACGTTAGCAATGAAAATTGTGGGGGGAAATGAATGAAAATATAGATATTTTGGTGTAATAACGCAACATTATATTTATTCATATAGCTTAGATAATAATTAACAAAAGAATGTTTTGAATAACATTAACTATTTATCTATATTTAACTGAAAATATAAAAATACTGCTCTTATAGTAACACAAAATCGAGTGTACATTAATATTTACAAAGTATAATTAAATGAATAAATAAATATTAATATATTGTTCCACTAATATCTGTTTCATCTACGCTCAACGCGATAAAAGGTGTATTGCGACGAGAGAGCACAGTATTGATTACTTCACAAGTAATACTTATTACGAATAGTTGCATAATGCATCGTTATTTGCATTTCGACGGAGAGTTTAATAAATTGCTAATTAATTGTTCAATGAAACACAGTAACTATTACATTCTTTCATTTAATTTTTAATTAAAATTAGTCATCGTTTCGTCGCAGATAATCAATAATTCACACTTATTCGAAACGACTGTATAGGTAGTGAAATGATCAGTGTTAAGTCCTTGAATTTTCAACAATCACATTTGGCCCATGACCACCTTTGACAATTTTCAGAAGGCAATTGAATAAAGGAAGCTCGATAAAAGTTTGCCTGTAACGATCAAAAGTTCCTTTCCAAAACTGAATTAACAGAGATGCCACTGAAGCTATTTCAGAGCTTAACTCGCAATTACCTTGAAATACTCTCGATTTAACTTGAAAAAGCAAGTCACGGAACTTCCATTCTTCGAATAATTGAATTTCGCAAGCAGCGGGAAACGGCATGAATATTATATTCGACTCGCAATATTACGAGAAATTAAACGTACTTATTAACACGTAAACGTATTTAAAGTTGATAAGTCTTGTTAGAACAGCCTTTCGTTAAAAAGGTATAGCCGAATAAGCATAGTAAAAGTACCACGAGCTACTAATCTTAACATGGTGTATATCAATGGAAGCATCATCCAGAGAAAAGTCTTTCTGCCCAGTTTCAACCAGGTGTTTCGACTGTTGGGGTATTTACAGGATGAAATGTAATTTATAGTTTTGCTCCCATTTCTTTTGTTCTATTGAACAGAAAATTCTGAAAAATATCAGGGATATTTTACTCTACTGGTTGCATATTTGTACATTTTTTTAGAATGTTAATAAAAAACAAGTCAATTAAAAAATTATACAATATAATTTTATAATTTATAAAATCTTCTACATTTGAATTCTACAATTTATAATTTTTTCATGGATAAATGCGTTACTGCAGATGATTCAATTATAAAAATTTCATTGCGAAATAGTAATGCAATCAGTCGTCCGTAATTTATTTGTACTGCAAAAGACGTTTCCCTTTATCCTCGACGACTGAAATAAATTAAAACCCATTAATAATTGTCCATTCTTAATTACTCGAACGTACCCCTACAAGGACACCGATAATTGGCTCACAGTTTCGTCACTGCAATTAATCACGAATTAACGACGACATTTCCGCAACGTAGATCATGCGAGCCACGAAGACGCTCGAAAGTGTAGCCAGAGGTTTTAATCAAGAAGTAATTAGCACATGCCGCCACGTGAGCAATTGCCGTGGCTAAGCGATCAAACGTGATTGGAAATTAATCTCGAATTAGCGAAATTCATTTTCTTTCTAATTCGTTCTTTAAATAACACACTGGCTTGTTCATTTTGTTATTCAATTACGAGACACCATGATTTATAACTTATTATTCGATATGATATTCATTAATATGATAATATAACTGAACTAACTTCATGATAAGTGACATCAAAAATTGAATAAAGCGTCATTTATTATTTATTAAATTATAGATTACATTTCACAAACTTGTTTATTTGCTTATGTGAATTATTAGTATCACAAAATAAATTTATAATGTTCGTTACATATGAACCATAATTAGTTAAAAATTTCTGCGTGTTAATTTCTATAGATCAATTTAAAAAATGTAATTTTTTATACTTTTCCTTATCATTAATTTACTATTATTAAAGAATTATTATTTCTTAAAGTTTCGCTTCACTTTTTGGAGATATTTTTCATTTCCTTTGTTAAAAACAGTTCTCTTTTTCTTTAAATTTACTGTAAATAGAATATCAACATTTACCGATACATGCTCTAATGAAAATTTACTGTACATTATAACAGAATTAATTTCACACTTTCAAACGATCTCATTGATTCGATTTACGACAAATGATATGCACCCTCTTAATCAAAAAGAAGAAAAGGATTTTTGTTTTGTTGTATTAAAATTTATATTATATAATACAATATATATTCCATAATATAGCTGGATTGAATTTTAAACATAATGTGTTAAAAATGAGCATATAAGAAATTCAATGGAGACAGCATTTCGACAGATTTTGTACTCACTATAAAAAAAGGAAGAAGTGTATTTGCCACAGCTTATTCGTAATTATCCTAACATCTGTCCATACCTCGATACCTAAGAGTAGTTACGGGGTAGGAAGGATTTTGTTTTTGTTCAATTTTTGATTTTTATAACTGTTTCTAACAATTCTTTTGTATCGATTTTGTAAACAAATAGTGAATGTTCTGCTATCAATAAAGGAAAAGATTAGACAGCATTAATATCATTGGTTCAATTTACTATTTCCCTTAAGTGTCCGTAATTTCCCATGTTCCCCTACTCTGGCAAAATATTTCAAGTTCACTTCATCAAGAACGCGATCTTATATATCGATCCTATTTCAAGAAGGATGGAGCCGTGGTGAACCGGACGTAAGACATCGAAGAATGCAGTTTAGCCCCATAAAAGGATACTCAGCTTGCCAACGAACGTCAGGCCAGTCTGGGCAGGTACACACAGGTACTCACGACCTTTCGAACTGACAGCTTTCGGTTCTCGACGGTTAAAACGATTTTGAAACAGGTCGGTCGTCGCGCGGAGTTCGCGTATGTCTGTGATACGAATAATCATATGCAACGAACCGCAGTAATTAGGCGTTATGGACGACCTACATAATAGGAGAGGGACTGGAAACTGCAACCGGAACGGATTAAATCCGGTTAATTAATGTCATACACGTGTGCACTTAACAAGCAGTCAAATATGCGAATTGCAAAGTAGCCGTACATGTAAGCGAGAGTAATTGCGTCGAGAATTAACCTGTTCATCGGTGGTAAAATTAGAGCCATTTCTTTTCGTCTGAATCTCTCTTTACTTAACGCGTTCACTGCTGCGTGAATCACCGGTGATTGCCAAAAGAACGATTTCATTATCGCTTGGGTTTCTTTTCCTCTTTACTGATTATAAACGAAAGTTATATATTTAGAAATTTTATACCTGTTGTTTTTAGATATGTATTATTAGCTCTTTACACTTCGAGCATTTTTCAATACCAAATATTGGTATATCATTTTTGAAAACCAAAAGTTTCATTTTGAAAAGAAGAGATTTTAAGTATTTGTAATATTTATTTATTTCTATTCCTTCTGTCAATTCATTTAATTTTAATATAAATGAAACTCAACCAAAGTTTCGATGTATATTATAAATGTCACTACATTGGTGCTATGTAAAGAGTTAAATGATATTCCGATATATTTCTATAGAGGTAGACAAAAATATTAGCATAGCATGCGATTCCGTATACAAACGCTTTTGACTTTCAAAATAATTGCTAGTATTAATTTGTTTTATATGCATTTTTATCTACAATGTCTTACTTGTTTACATATGACAGCAAAACTATATGCGTAAAAATCAAAATACGTGACAAATGAAAATGTTTGGACAAAAATATTGGCATATATCAGCAAATATTTGTTTCCAAGCATTGTTACTAGTAGGAAGAATACAAAACCACGGTGCTTTTTCGATATAACTCATCGATAAAGTTTTTATCTTCATTATTTACAGTTTTGTGTTCAGCATATTTTTTCTTTTTGTTGACTAAAACAATGTTAAATGTAAATATTTCAATATACGTAACAAATATCCTATTGGGTTCGAACAAATTTTCGTAGCGTTTTTCTTTTTTTAAGTAAAACTCAAAGACAACATTTTGTTTCGCTACTTTTCATTATTTTTAAGCTAGCTTCATGATTCTGTTTTTCTTGGACAAATTTCTTTCAATTATTTGGTGTTTCACTGGAAAACTCGACGAATTTTTGTTCCAAACCAATGCTGTTATAGTTGGAAGACGAAGAGACAGTGCTTTATTGGATCTAACTCATCAATAAGGAATAATTTGATAAATATTAATGCAAATACAGGGAACGAAAATTAAATGAAAAATAAAGAAATTTCTGAATAAAATAAATGAACAATTTCAAATAGAGAAAAGCAATTTCACTTATCTTCACCGATTGAAAGGGACACAATCGTTGTTCTGAATTTCTGACATTTTTATAAATTACTATCGCCGTAAGCGGAAATATGAGATGATGCAGTTGTTAATATTTCCCGATTGTTCAGAACGGTAGCATGAAATTAATGATTTCACGTAATCTTATTTGAGATCACTGTGGCGTGAACTATAGTTAGTCCGCTACTAGACGGAATATTCTTTACAAGGGATCCACGTTGGGTTTGTTGAAAAGTAGAACTCTAACTTGACGGAGATAAATGTAATTGGTGTAATTTAAGGTGAGCGCTTAAAGCATTTTTCTTCGTTGTTGCACGTGGTCAACAGTTAGTAAAAGGCGGTAAGTATTTTAGACGGGTCTTTGGTAGCTACTACGCTTTCGTAGATTAAAAATTACACATTGTTCTGATACTTTTTTTTTGGTAACTCGTTGACACCATTCTGTGATATGACAATCGTGAAGAAAGCGTACAAACAAGAGAAAAATAGAAAGAAAGAAGAGAAAAGTAAAATACTCTTAGGGACGCAACAGAGTGTTCGTTGTTAAAATATGTTATACTTCAGGCTGACCTAGTAAGTTTATCTCGTGGAAAAGTTTAATTATTGGGTACAGAAATAAATTCTTTCCGACTGGAATCGCTAGGGTTGAATTAGGCTAGGTTAGACTTTTCAAAGTATAATTTATAAGTAATTCATAATTTTATTATTTATCCATAAGTAATTTGTAACTCATAATTTTAGTAAACTGTCCAAGGGTCAAAGATGTATACGATAAGAAATAATTTTCTGCACAAAGGAAATACAGTGGAATCTTGGTTGTATGAAATCAACATGAAATGTACGTAGACGTTTAATTATAGAAACATATTCTGACGTATTGTGAATTAATTATATTGAAGAAAATATCAGATGTATAAATATATTTTTTTCGATTGAAATTATGAAATTTCAAATGAAATATTTATGATTGAGTACTCACAAGTTGCCAAGAAATGGACATGAAAAGTCATCATGATGAGTCTCTCCATTTGTTTTTTAAATAAAATTTTAATTTTATCCAAAAGTCGGAAAGAATTCCTTTTTACACTTAACAATTAACCCTCGGTAACCCGATTTTTCTTCGTTTATGAAAAGAATTATTGCAGTTGTTTATAATTTCCTCTTCAGAAATATTGGAAAGAAAAAATTAGTAATTATCATAGAGAAGTTTTCGGGTCAAAACGTAATAACGCATTAATGCAATAGTCCAACAGTAAAAAATGAAATTAAACTTATAAAATATACATAAATAAATACGTAACTTTCAAGTCACATGGCGTCAACACAAGTACACATTGCCTTACTTTCAAACTCCGTAATGATCAAGGACATAATCGAGTTACTCAACAAGTTTAACAAGTTCTGTATTACCCAGTTTTAATTTAAAAAGAAAAAAAAAGAAAGGAAAAAGAAAAAAGAAAAATTGCAAACGTAAAAGACATTAATAAGAGACACATCACAGTCAATACCAAAAATTCTTCGAACTATGCATACGAAATTGCAAACGTATAAGACATTAATCACGGACACATCGCAGCCAATACCAAAAATCCTTCGAACTATGCATACGAATCGATCGTATTTACTTTTGCACGTGCAAGCGAATCAGAAGCAGAAAATGCAAACGAATCAGTTTCGAAATACACGTGCTCTACATAGAGGTGACCAATAACGGACGGAAGTTCGCCAGTTTCATTAACAAAGACGCGGTCCGGCGTCGCCGGAGCATTAACACGAAATAATTCCTGCGAATCGTGTTGATCGGTCGATGTAATTCGATTAAAATCTACCCCACAGCGAAGCGGACCCCTACGCAGCATCATTGTGTCTTCATAATGTAACCTTTGTTACGGGGCCTACTGCATACCTGTGCAGAACGCAGATGCACCTGTACAAACATTTTCATGCGAGCTCGTGGCCCTTGTATTTCAAATGCATGCTTGTCTACGTTAAGAAAAATGTAACTATAGCAAAAAAGCTTTGAGTGCAAAGGGTTAATTAGATACAAATTTTAAACTGTTTCCCCTATAAAATTTATTATAAAGAAAAGACGTACAATAAATTTAAATTAATTATAAGAAATACATTTTACAGGAGTAATTAACCCTTTGATTGCTATGGACGTATATATGCTTCCGTCTAAAGCTATCAATTTGGACTATGGATTCATACACTTCTGACCATAAATCATCGGGCACTTGCACATTTTGAACAAAATAATTATTACAACGTAAATATAATTTTTTATTGCGAGTATATTCTGCATTTTGTTATATTCATTTATTTTACGATTATATCTGAACGCGAAGTTGAAAATATATATGTATAACGTGAATAAAAGTTAAGAAAAAGAAGTATTTATTAAATACAACTCCAATTCTATTATATATGAGGCTATTCTGTATACACATTTGATTTGTTTCGACAGTTCAAAATTAATTGAAGAACATAACTGTAGCATCAATAAGTGTTACAAACAATTTAAGAAGGGTTTTTCACTAAACTAAGATAAACATGGTGTTAGGAAATTGTTTCATTCGATCTTTTTCATTTTTAGTTTGACAATCCCTGTGATCACAGTGAATACTTCTAAAAAAGATTTATTTTAATAAGTGCTGGTTACTGTTGTAATAGAGGAATATACTGTTCAAGAGATTGTGGTAAAAACTAGAATTTCGAAGTGCAAATCCTAATTTTATTAAGTATTAAGTGACATACAGACTGTTTAAGAAATAACAGGATACAGTAATATTAATAATTTAAACACTGATCACATGTACGAATATCGTTTATTTTGTTGAAATAATGCTCCTTCAGTATCGATACAACGCAAAACAATAAATGAATAGATTTCAGATCTGTTTCAAAAGTTACCTTGAGTATTCTGTTGTTTCTTTTCAAAAGAAACCAGCTCCTTAGATGATAATGTATCTGCTTGTGGTACTTCGGTCATACATGAAATTTTTCCCAAAATATAAATACTAACGTTTGCCCATTCACTTATTCACCTGATTTGGTTTCCTGTAATTACTTCTTTATTTTCGAAACATCGAATTTTATGTAAAAAAACATTATATGAAGTAGTCACATAATATATACATATGTATATCCATTTTAATAGGGGTGGACGGGTGGTTTAGGACACCTTATATATGTACTCTTAAAGCAGAATAACTTTTTAAAAATTGGAGCAAACGACTTAAGATTTTTTGAGAAGTTAAAAAAATTAGTTTACTAGATTATGTGTACAAAAACTTTTGAAAAATTACAACTATTCAGATTCATAAAGAAAATAATGAAGATCGCTTTTTTATCATTTTTATGTGAGCTGTAATGAAAATTAAAAAAAATATGTATATATATTTTTTGTTATAAAAAAAAAATAGTATACATTTGATTTTATTTTGAAACAACAAGAATGTAAGATTTCCTTCATTGTATATATACAATAATTGAAGTAAAGGTAAATACATGTGAAACTAAAATCTGACCACCCTTAGAATCGTTAAAAATTAAGTTCCACTGATATTGAATATTGCTCATGTGATTATTAAACCAAAAGCATTCGTATTTTTGAGGTAGTGCAATTTCTGTAGCCAACTGTTGTATATTATACAAAGATATATGTACACGTGATGCTGCGTCGATGCTTGTATTATTACTATTGTACGCCGCGGCGTAGCATGTTATTCCAAACACGAGATCATCTTCCCTAACATTCCCATTAGAATGAGAGGCCATGGGTGCACATTCAGCATTGTGCGATGCTTACTGGACGATCTGAATGCACGGACGAAATTATTTGCCGCTCCACGCGGATGACATTGAGAGAAACTGCTTAACCATGTGCAAGGGTTCTGTGAGCAAACAGTGGATGAAAGTCATGGTATTTTGAATTTTCTGTTGTTTTAGGTCTAATTAAAAGAGAATTATTGTCTCTTAGAATCTATTATAATAATATTTAATAATATTTAGCTAACCCTTTTTACATATTGAAGTCAGGGCGTTCGGAGCTGTGCTTGATACAGATACAGGGAGATTTCGCGCTTTTTTCCAATCGCGTACATTGGAAAAAACTGTTATAACTTCTTAATTAATTAATATTTCTCAAAAGAACTTTACGAAAAGTGGTGAATTACTCTTTTGCATCATAATCTACATCTTTTAACGTGCAAGTATCAGAAGTCCTCAATTTTTTTAATAAGAAAAATGTTTGACATTCTTTTCTCATAGTAATATATTATCAAAATTAGTATTTGTTCTTTATATAATCTATTCGATTAGAATTCAATGTATCAGAGAGTCCTTTTAGCCAAGCTTCAGTGGTATTTACCAGGGAACTATGGAATTTCATTTTTCACTATGAATTAAGTTTTGTAATTTCAGTGTCGATAATCATGAAATACAAGGAAAAGTTGCAAACTTATATAATTGTTTGAATTCGTGAAAGATCTGTCATGGAATCATTTATGGAAAGAAACTAAACCTTTTACAACGTTTTATGACTTCATTTTAGAACAGATATGTGAAAATCTCAATAATGTACTTCCACATTATTCGAACCCAAGTCGAAAACCTAAATGGCGCACTTGTGTATCATCTGGTACCGATGTGTTAATAAACGAAATCCTAATGGCACAGTATTAACAAGGAATGTTGATCTTTAACCTAAAAATTTAAAAAATTATGGAATTTTGGGGATGCGTGAATTTCTTTTTTTTTTGCTACTCAAATTGGCTTTAACTAATTCCTTCAAATTCAGCTATTTTTCAACTTTATCTTATAACTAGTAATCTATTAGTCGAAACTACATTTTTTTTATTAATTAAAATAAGTTCCAGGCAATTCAACACATAACTGCTAATGAATTTTAAATACATTCTCAGCTTATTACTGCAAATATTTCTTAAACGCACTTTTAATCATTGCCACGGTGTTCAATAATTTTTTAATTTTTTGTTAAGGAACGATCTAAATGCTTAAATACTAACTGTTTCTTATCCCAAAAATTCTGTATTAATATTTCGTGCAACCTCTTGCTACATCATGTCCCAGGTTTAATTCGTAAAAGAAAATCGTTCGAATTTGATTAGAATCCACCTTCAACTAAGCGAAATGAGTCTTGCATTTAGAACCGTAGACTGTAAATTATATTTTTCCACATGACAACTGATATAATTGCAATTCATAAAATCAGAATCTATCACTATGTGAATGATCTAATATAAGAGATAGAAAAAAGCCTTTTAAGACAAACTTAGATCTGTCAAATGGTAAAAATATTTATCAATTGTCGAAACATAATACATGATCGAAACACATACAAAATAAAATCACCAACAGAAATAAGACTAATAAGCAATTATTGTTCAGACTTTCTTATATTTATTACACTTCGGTAAGAGTTTCAATTGCGTTCAATTAAATGATGTAACGGAGAACGTTTTATCAACAATTCGCAAATTATTTCGTTTCGTTCTCTTCTGTACTTTTTCATCATCATCTTTACAAACTCGTGGTATAGCTGGGTTGGATATTTGAACGGGGAGAGGGATTGGGGGAATTTAATTAAATGTCGAAACGAGAGTAGTAAATGGATAGGAAATGGAAGCGAAGGCGGTGGTGGCTTTTCTAATTTGAGAATGCAGTATCGATAGAACGTTAGGTTGTTCTCGTTGATCCCCAGAAATGCCAAAAAGAAAATTTGTAAACAAGTTAATTATTTTGAATTCGTAAACGCCGAATGAAAGAATGAAATATAGTTAGAGAATTAAATTTATAAATATTGAGAAGCATGCTTCTTCTTTTTTCAAGGATAGTAACTTATTTCAAGGTGCATAACAACTTTGATATTTTCAAACATTTGGTTGCTTGTTTAACGAATGCTCGAGATAATCACCTTGCACTTTAATATTACCGTGACACGTTCTTATCAAAAGAACTAACATTAGTGATTTATATAACAGCAGAAAACAGAACAGTCTGCGAAGTCTTGCCACGAGATATAAATGTTTCTTCCAAACCACTAGGGTTTGAAAAGTAAGAAACTCAAACACACAATCAAATTTTTATACCCGTACAAGGTATCTCACGTAACTAGAAGAAGCTGTCTATCTTTAACATGTTCGGGGAGAAGACGGCTGCAGCCGTTGATTATACATGTTACAGTAAACTCCCTCTTAATTGCCTCGTATGGGACCGGATTTCTGGCCGGATAAACGAATAGCCCCCTAACCCGACGATATCACTTATAGGATGTAAATATATGCATACAGTATTTACTGTTTATATATAAAATCTAAATACAATGTTTACTGAACATTTGATTGTACAAAGAGATCAACAATTTTTGTTTGCTTCTTTAATTTCAATTCTTTCACTAAAGCAAAATCACAATCTCTTCCTATGAAAATCATTAGCTGGTTAATCCCTTCAGGGACGATTATTCTAAGGTTAAAAAATAAATGATCTAATTTTTTAGCATTATCGGCATTTTGTTATATGATCGATGATCAACTTCAGCACACTTTTGTAATGAACTTTTCGAAAACGAAAAGTTTCATTTTGAAACGAGAAAATTATACATACTTACGAACTCTTTCTAAGGCTGTGGTATGCGCATTTGAAAAATATTAAGATTTCCGCCTGACAATGCATACAGAGTACCTAAACGTCGATGCTTCGCAACCAATAACTGCAAGCCTTAGCATCAATCACGTGAATATTATGCAGTAGTTTTGTTTATATTTCCTGACTTGTTTCGGTGAACAGACTATAGTTTGGAGTGTGAGAGACGCGTAAAACTGTTCGACTGAAGAAACGCGTTCCAACAGATCACCTTTCAACAAATTATCTTTCAGTATTACAACTATCATTAAAACAAATTCTATCAGTATAATGAACAAGCCGGTACGGCCTACGAACATACACCTGACCAAGGTGACGTAAAACGTTCCAATACCGGTGGAATTTAATATCCACCAGGAGAAGGCAACCCACTGAAATTCCAACCTGATGAAAGGAATCATATTTTCGAATCGATCTACATTCTGATCACTCTCTGAACAAATATTTATTGGAACAGGATACCTGTATACTGATGGAAGGTGTTTCGGTGGCTAAGACGGCTAGTAACACCACATATATGTACATATATGTATGTGTATCTCGAATCTAAAGCGTGGGGTGATCCTAAGCCAATATTTTGGCATGGGACTACCATCCCATATGTTTTCTACGAATTTGTATAGAGACTAGGATTCAGTCATCTCACAATTTATTTTTTTGTTTTCTTTCTTTTTCCTCCTGACAATTCACCAAAAAAGCAATTTCATTGTGCGATACTCATTCTTGTTATGGCATATCTATATCATCGTTTCTCATATATCGCGTTGTATTGTGTGCATTTTTCTTCTTTTTTCTTTTATTCTGTTTTTCGTTGGTGTAATAAATCCTAGGACTTTACGAGGAACGTCAACGATAAATACGGAGGTGGAAATATGGCTAAAACTAGACCAAACAACCGTACACACCTTCAGATATTTGTTCGATCAGCATTACATGGTAAATCACGGGAAGCTTTGCTTTCGCACGGTGTCTCTCCTTCGTTTTATGGATCGCACCGCATCTCCGATCGAGAGAGCGCAGAGTCTCGTAGACCTTCTCACGTTAGCTTCGTCCCACATGTCGATAACTGTGTCTAAATTTTTGACTAGAAAATCGGTTACGGTTCTAATGTATCCTTCCTATTCGGCGGAGCTGGCTCCCGTGAATTATTTCTTATTTCCAAAACTGAAGTTAATCACGAAAAGGAACCCGTTTCGAAGATGTGGATGCTATCAAAAGTAAAGTGATAACGACTTTAAAGGGTATTCTATATTCAAATGTTTCCGACGATTGTATAAACGTAACAAGAAGTGTATTAACCCATTTGTATCACAGTTCTAAATACGCTACTAACTTACTACATAAATCGGGGACGCTCAACCAATGGTTGGTTCGTATCATCGCGCACCGATATTTTTTTTCCAAAAAATAAAATTATATCTATCTATAAAACTTTTTAGTGAAAAGCATTAGTGCGGGAACTTTTTGAACGCACTGTGTATATACTTTCCTTTTATTTTTTTCATAAGGAATCACCTAATCCTGCTTGTATGTACATATGACTCGGCCTATGACGGACTGTGTATACCTACATAATTATTTCACTTTTCAGACGAAAAGCGCATCGTCGGCATGGTTCTTGAGAGCGCGCGCGGCTCGCTCGCGATAAGACGGCTTCGCACGAAAGCGACGCGCGATAAGCATACGGATTACACGCTGGATATTACGCGACGAATATTTTACCGGTGCTTCCCGCTCGATTTCGTATGCAAAACGCTCCTTACTCCTCTTTCCCCCTTTTTGCCGCTTGAAGCCTGTTGGCTTGAACAGCTCGGCCTGAGTCAGTTTTCGAAAGCGTGTTTGATCGAGAGGACACACGTGCCGTTTTCAAGGGGGTTGTGCACAATGCTCGTGTCGACGGAGGAGGCTCGTTCAACGGCCAACGAGGTCGAGGAGCACGCGTTATTTCACCCTCTTCCCCTTCTCATACCCCAACCCCATAATAGGGACAATTTCCCATGTACAAAGTACACGTGCGCAACTGCTGCGTAAGGGTTGTAGAAGATTCGATTACGAGAAGCTTGAATAAATTTGAGGGATGTAAATATTGACACGTGTTTCCGAACAGGCTTTGGTATATTCCACGAGGCACAAGACTTAAACAAGTAAGACGTTATTGGAAATGATGGAAATTGCGAACAATTCCAATAGATAATTGCGAAAAGTAAGTCTGGAAAATTCCGATATTTTTTAACTTTGCAGATTTGTAGGAGAGCTCAAAAGAAGTATCGGACAATTTTTGTTGCCTCTTTTCAGTTCTTCGGGGTGGAAATAGTCCTTGAATGAAGAAAAATGTTACCTTATTTCCCTGTATATCTTTAAAACTACAGTAGATATGAAAACATGTTTATAATAAAAATTTCATGGATTTTCATGCCTAATAAAATGATGCTATTGAATTAATAAAGATTGTTTGCTTAAATAAAAGATCTTCCACCACAGTTATTGTGAAAAATTTTGAATTTTCTGTCATATCAATAAATACGTCAAATAAATGCAGTGATAGCTAGTTTTAGAATTAACAGGCAATTGGTAGATGAAGCAGTCTTGCAGACAGCACATGACCGGTTAAGGGTTAAATGAGAACAGAAAAGAAATATAAAAAGAAATTCAAATGATACAATTATATACGCGTGAATTTGAAAACATCAACATGTGTTGGTGTTAACAAATCACCAATTACCACTTAGTATTCGACCACAATTTCAGTGTCAGTAAGCAACCTAAAATCATTAAAAATTCTCGTTTTTCCACCGTATCGTAACCTTCATCGAACTCATGGTATCAATATGGAAAGAACGTGCACACAAGGTATCCCAATCTCCATACCAATTGAGGGATCTTCAAACGGCGAGGCAATCTGAACAAGGGTTTGCATGCGTTTTCGTGACAGCGAAGCGTGAAATCGTAAAAAATCTTTGTTTTAATCTCTTTTTTTCGAAAAAAGAAGAGAAGATATCTCGTGCATAAAGCACGCCGTACTAGTATCGCGTAACCACAAAAACCACCCAGTCGGCTCGATGATAAGTAGCTTCATATTGATACAAAGTTCGTCGAGGCGTGTTTAACTAAGGGAGGAGGGTTAAAATCGCTTTGCGACACGTGCCTATTCACAAGGGCAAAGCATCGTCGCGAAGCACTCTTCATCTTCGTCTTTACTGGGCTCTCGCTACTTTCGTTGTCATCGTGCGTCGTCTGAGCGATCAGTCCTCCCTGTAATTAACGCCCTTCCCACCCCCACCACACCGACCAACCTCTAATTACGCTCTTGCTCGATGAGAGAGCTCTTGGATAGAAGTCTGATTAGAAATTGAGCCTCGAGAGCTTTTCCTACCCTTTTGATAGAAGCCCGCCAGACCACTTCCGACGCTTCATAGTGAAAACTTTTAGGCATTTATTCGCGATGTCGCAATTTGTCCCTTTCCGGAAATATCCGAACGTGACAGCCAGTTCGGTGGTAATTAATACGAAGATTAATGTTAATTTCAACGGCGGCACTTCTCGCGTTTCCATATGATAAAATTAATTATTTGTTTTAATAATATAATACTTTAGTTTTAACCCTTTCGACACTAACAATGATTATAATAGTACATAAAGATTTCGCATTAATTTATAACTTAGATTATCTGTTATCTCCTTGGTTATGTAATTTCAAATATTTTGCTGAATGTTTTCATTAGAGATATTTCCAATTAGTATATCATGAATTATAGGCAGATAGATATTCGAATGATAAAATGAAAAAATTGTCACCTCGCTCTGCGGTACGTGTCTATAATCACATTTAAGATATAACGCATAGTCACCTTTAGTAACGAAAAAATTCAAATTTTTTGTTCAATGTTGGCGAGAAATTTATTTAAAACGATTTCAACGTAAACAAATGTTAAAATAATTTTTAATCAAGACGCTACTACTCATGCAAAAACATTGTCGCACATTAATTATCGAGAAAATTAAAAAAAAAAACGGTCGCGGAATTTCATTTCGAAACGCGCCTATATGAAATTTTTCTAAGTCCCGGCTACTCGCCTGAGTCGCGATACAAATTATATATTCTTTCGAAAAATTAACATTTCTTCTTCCATTAAAAGACTTAACCATATCACCCTTAACAAACAGAAAGAAGAAAAAAGAAAGATATTCAAAATCATCTACAAACCTGAATACACGGCAAACCAAAATAATAGATCAGATATACGCAAGCACACACAAAGAAACGAAATGTCCGTGTCCAATGAAGCATGGAAACATACGTTAGGTATTATGCCACATCAGACAGTACTTTCTAGCAACTCATCCTAACGCACTTTAACACGCGTATTCAACGGCAGCGCGTGTTACTATGTCACTGTAACTTTTGCGCCCAGTGCTAAGTAAGCGTCGATACAGGTTCAGTTCATAAATTTTCTTCTTCATTTCCACATCCGTCTTCGAGTTGTGAGTCCCGTTAGAAGCGATATCTTCAAGTGGACATTCTCTCGCAGAAGAGTATACACAAGTGTCTGGCAAGTTGGTAATCCAATTACAAGAAGGCTTGTATGAAGCTGTTCTACAATGCAAGGCCTGAGAAGTGTACGCAAGTGTTGTTTGCACGTATACAACGTATACAAAAGTTGTGGTTAACCTATCGACTGAAAGAGCAGGGACGCGAATAATAGGATCGGACTAATCACTTGTAAAGTCTCTGGAAGAGGATTTTCCGCGCGTGCCGATTTTTTCCGCAATTGACCCGACGTAAATCCGTTATGGAGCGAAAAGCAATTGAACGCGTCGGTGACGTGCATGTTCGATTAATTAGACGCAAGTAGTCTGAATTGCTGCGTCCTATATGACTTGGAACGTGCAAAATTGTTTGATAAACTTTTCCGAGAGAGATCGTTTATATCATTCTATTATTTTCTTTTTCTTTGCTTTGAACAATTGGATTCCATTTTGTTTTAATACTAGAACTATATTTAATACTAGCCCATCAAAATTATGGGTATCAGATCTTCTTTTTCTTTTTTTAAATTATTAACATTGTGTTTATATAATTGTTAGAATTTATAATGAGTTTTAATAAGATGGAATAACTGTTACATTCCCTTACGTGTTTCCTTTCGAATGTTTTAATTTTTAATTATCTACTTAAAGTATACCCAAATATACCACGTCAAAATAAAGAGTCGATAAAATGAGTTACAAAATAAGATTTAAACTAAAAGCTATACACCAATATTTTTTTATTAGTTTATATGAATATTTAGCGTTATTTATCTCAAAAATTTTTATATTTATTTGTCATTTGAAAATTTCTATACAGCAATAGAAACGTATTTCAATAGACTGCATTTCAAGAAATTCAGATTGGATTATGCAACGAAAGCAGAATAAATTCAACTTGATTCGATGCAAGAAGTATGTTTGTGGAAAGTGTATATTCCAAATAAGATCTATCTGCAAAAAATATGCCCCATAGGCGGATTATAAAGAAAAATTATTTTACTAATACCGCAATTAGAAAATATGTTTTTATATTTTTTCTAGTTAAAAGTAAATTATTTAATGCATTAAATATTGTTTTTGATTATTTATAACTTTTATTTTTAGAAAATTACACATAAAAGCATATTTTTCAAATATTCGTCGAATTAACTAAACATTTCGAATGCTTACAACCTTAATTTTTCGGTCTGAGGAACGAAGAAAAATCAGATTACCGAGTGTTAAAATAACAATTTAGTCGCTAATAGACGGACACTACTTTTGCTTCCATCTAAATGAACACAAAATTCCAGGCCATTAACCCTTTGAGTACGGAGTACTTCAAAGTTAAACGCTCTATGTGAACGAGAATACTTTCCCGCGTACACGTAATACCGAGTGACTGTGCAACATGCGACTAAATCACCGTTTCAATACTTTATTTACGCTAAATTAAATTAAATTCGATAATTTCAATATATCAAGTTTTAATTCGAACTACCTTTACCTGAAAAATCTTTTAAAATGGTGAATCAAGTAAAACGGCATTTTGCAACACGGCACGTAAATAAAACAAATGCAGATTATTATCTTCTTCCCTCGATTATTTTAATGTATAAATAATATATTCACACTATTTCCGCTTAACAAGGCTCAATATTTCAAGTAGCTCACATTTAAATCATCTCCTCTATTACTTATTCAAGGAAATGAATATTTTAAAACCGTTATACTTAAAAATAAATTATAATTTTATCATACTGTAATCGTTGCATATCTCTTCTTTTATTAGACATCTTTTTAAGTATGAATTTCTTGCCTAACATAACCGTATTTATGAATTTATTACAAATGTAAATACGTACTACAATGATATCGATTTTTCTTTTCTTTTTCTTTTTCTTTCTTTTTTTTTGTTTAGTTAACACTTTTGGACGCAGTTTACTTTCTTTCTATCATGTTATTTAAGCGATGCATACCATAGGTAACACCGCTCGTAAATCAATAAATAAATAAATAAATAAGAACAACAAATTGAAAAATATTACTAACCAGCGTTTTTTTTATAAATAATAAATATGAAAAATGAAAGAGAAAAAAGTAGTAGTATTATTTTTTACAAGCAACGTAATGACATATGTAATTTTTTTGTTTTTGCACTATTTTTCCAAATATGAAAGTAGCCTTCAAGTTTTTAAATCGAAAGCTATGTATTTTTTTATATCATATGAAAGCGTGTGTCAAGACGATGCGCGAACACCCTGTATAGTAAATACTAACATATATAAAGTATCTGCTGAACTTTCTTTAAAAAATTTGCAGTTTCTCTGATTGTATAAATACTGGAAGGATTTAGAAGAATTTCCCAAATTTGTATGTAAAATAAAGTAATTCACATATGATTATTGGTCACCAAAACAGTTTTTTTTACAATAAACTTTTCAATTTTATTTAATAAATATTCCTTGTTCCACTATCGATTTTGTTTTAATATTAAATGGGTGCAAATGAAATGCTTTCTCAAATTTTGTCTTTGACACATGCTTTCATATGTACAATATAAAGAAATACACAGCATTCTATCTAAAAAATTGAAGATCACTTTCATTTCTTGAAAAACAGTGCAAACACAAGAAAATTATATACGCCATTACGTTGCTTGCGAAAAACAGTATCACTTCTCCTCTTACATTTTTTTCTAATATTTACTATTTCCAAGGAAAACGCTGGTTAATAATAGCGTGAACACCCTATATATGAATTCATCATAAACAATGCCGATAATTTTCACTGGATGCGTATAAAACATCCATATTACTAAAAGAGTTAAATAGACTCGTAAAAGAAGTATTCCATGGGTTCTAATAAATTTAGAACAGAGAACACAAGATTGAATTACGTTCGAATAGAGCAACAATTCATCGTGATAATGAAAGAATAGAAAAGAAAAGAAGAAAAAAAGAGAAAAGGAAAGGAAAAAAAAGAAGCAGTACGCATGATTGTCTCGAATACGAGCGTGGCCAAGGGAAAGGTTATTCGTCAAACTGTTTTGGTACCACTTGGAGAACCGTATTTCACTCAATGATACATTCCTGACAGAATTAATTAGAGCGTACCTCGCACACGACCGTGTACTCTCGAAAAAAATGCGAAAACGTAAACGAAAGAAGGAGGGAGAAAAAAATTGGAATTCCTGGGGCGATGTGGAGCCGAAGGGGTGGTGAACGTTCGAGCGTCCACGGGGAGTGGTGGCTTTTCACTCGTAGCACGACGAAACAAAAGCAGAAGCCCACCCATCAGAGAGGACTGATTAATGAGAGACGTGCGCGTAGAGAACGACGACAATTATATGCGACTCGTGATACAAACTGCCCACGCGCGTCGCCTCGTTTTCGTTGTCAATGGAGGCACGCGCGTCTGTTATTCTCTTTCCCTGGAGAAAATAATCGTGAGGACTCGTGGTGGTCTGTTCGTTCATAGACACGCATGACGACACGCGCGACTTTCCTCTCCACTGGTTAGCGATTTATTAAACGCTTTGAAATCGAGCGAACCAAGGAGTTTGAACTTTTCAATGCCTTCTAAAGATATTTGTGATTAGATCCAGTGTAAATTAGTATCCAATAATTTAGTATTCAAATGAATTTTGAATTATTATTTCTTTAGTAATATAATCAATTTTTATTTAACTTTATTTTTTATAAAATGAGATCTGTTGCTATTATTTGAAATTATTTTGTTTTAAATTTTAATAGTTCTAGAAAAATAATAATCAAAAATAAATATTTCTTAAAATCATTAATTTTTTGATTTATGATCATTTTTATTACTATATTTTTAATAATCAGTGTAATATAATTAAAATTGTCTAATAATTTTTAATGTGTACATTAAAATTTGCAATTTTGTTTTATTTTTAAACTATAAAAAATTTATTAAAATAAAACATTTTAGTATTAGAAAGAACCACCTACATTAATAAATTTACAATTTAATTCTTTTATCGGACGTAATACTTAATATCTTAAAAGAAATTATGTTAATTTAAACTTTCGAAGCTACAAATAAAATAAAATATCTAAATTTTGGAAGATTTTAAAATGATTATTTTCTACAAATTATTTTAAAGCAGCGGTACGATATTTTTCTAAATTAAATTTTGGTTATAATTTGCATAGAGGATGGTCGTAAAAGAGGGTTTGCAAAATTTAGAAGGCCTATTTACTCATCCAGAGGTGTAAAAATATATGTATCTAATTAATGTAGAATTCTAAAATCAATCCTTTCGATGAAGAATATATTGAAAGTTTATTTTCACCTTGGTAAAACTTTTTAAACAGTTTTTCTTTTTTTTTATTAAGCTTAAAAAGAAAATTTCTTGAAAGAAAGTATACAGTTTTATCTAAGCTTTTGCAAAGAAAAAATTATAACCAGGAAAAGGAACTTTTATACGCTATTAACTTTAAAAGTTTTGGTAAAACTACTTGGCAGAAATACAACTTTACGACAGAAGATTGAAAAGAAACCATCACTATTTATCATAGCAATATATCTATGTTTATTGACTCACATAGTTACGCCTTTACTACCTCGTTACTTTTTTATTGGTATTAAGTGTCGACAAGAGTTTCATCTGCTTTATCTATTACAACAATACTAGATTATTATACCTTCTGAAATTCAATTTTTCTTAAAATAAATGAAAATTGAATGTGTAGCGTATAGGTAGGCGCGCGTCGATAGAAGTTAAGAAATAAGTATACCTAGACGCGCTCCAATAGGAGTTAGGAATTAGTACACCTAAGTGCGCACCAATAAGGTGCAAGGATAATTGTAATTAGTACACCGGAACCGAAGGCCAAATGAGCACTCGTTATAGTCCGCGCGAACGGAAGTAATATATATGTATAAAGAAGGGCTGAATAAGAGTTCAACCAGTCAGTAACCCAGAAGACTTCAAGTTGAATAAATACTGTTACAAGATTACACGCTTACAATTTGTGTAAAGTTTGATAACCTACGAATCTACAAATATAGACATATAATTTACAATTGAATTAAGAAGGGAATTCTACGAAACTTTTACAAGTTAAATACGAAAATTAAGTGTGTCTTGTTACACATATAATTTATAAAGGAGTTAAAAAAAGAAAATATTCTAGAAGAGACGAAAATTTTCTTACTACAAAAAGACCGAGTTTTTCCTGACCTTTCGCTCTTTCAAATGTATTCCTCGAAATTTTTTTATAATCTAGACAACGTAGTCAGGCACAGGCAGGACAATGGTGTGTCTAGTATAATACCAGACAGGGAATAATTTAAATACGTGAAGAGGTATTCGACTCGAGACTCAAGGCTAGTTGCATCTTCTGTTCACGGAAGGAGGAGAATCCGAGATTATACGGAATAGAGGGATGCTATCATCGAGAATTTCGGCCGGCGGAATGGACGGAGCTCACGAGAATTTACATAATTCAATTCCCATCCGACGGAAGCTTGAATTGACGATCTTATCGTGTGCCTCTCAGTCGAAGCTTGCCTTAAAGTGGCTGCCCAGGTATTATCTGTTCGTCTCTCAAGCTAGCCAACTTACCGTGAAAATCTAACCTTAAACCCCTTGTTGCCTTACGATTTTTCAGTCACTGTGTACATTAACTTTACTCTACTAATGTAGCATTAACTATCTGTGACACTATGTGACTTGGAAGTTACTTACGCATCGTGTATCTATTAGGTATAAAAATTAATTTGGTGCCTTTTTTCATAAACTTCAATGTTTCTTGACAATTTTAGTGTTCAGAATTAGATTCACCATATTCCATTTATCAGATAACTGAGAAATTATTTTTCTGAAAAAATATGGCAGTGTCTAATTTATACAGCTGTCCACGCTTTATGAAAACAGTACATTCTATTACTCTTCTATTACTCAATCCAGTACATTCTATTACTTTATTTTTATTCGTTTACTGTTACATATTGTTGTATTATTACATTATTAGAATTAATTTCCTTATAATTACCAATTTCTCCTGCTATTAAAATGTAATGTTGCATTCAATTGTAACTTTTCTTTTCATGAACAAAGGAAAATCGGGTTACAGAGAGTTGAATAAAAAAAAAAAAAACACAAGAAGGCCAAGATATTTATAAATGATTTCTTTCCATATAGAAATAAAATCTTTTCGATCATCGAAATAATTTTCATTATTGTCAATGACATTTTGCCATTTTTCTGCTAGCTTGCGAATACTATCGTGAATATTTTGATTTACACCTAATATTTGGTAATCTTGAGCCTTACATTTAAACTGAAGTTTCAGCAAAAATACAAATTTAATGTACAGTCACTTTTATTAATGTTACACTTATAAAATTAAAATTAACACTTTTTAAAACAGAATAACATTTTTAAAACTGGACCAAACGACGTTCTTTTTTTTTTTGTTTAAATTAGATGGATTATTTTATCAGGTGTTACATAAAAAAAATGTCGAGAAGATTGAAATTGCAAAAAATTACGAGAAAACTAAAGCTCGCTTTTTACAATTTTTTTATCTGAACCTGCAATGAAAATTTAAAAAATACATTTTGTAGGTTTACATGCTGAAAATTTCATCGAAATCGGTTAACTATTTTGTTTTTATAATTATAAGGCTACAAATGGTTGAAACTGTGGTGAACTTGCGGCCTACAGCTACAATAAATCTGAAGATTCTTATGTCTTTCAGTATCTGTCGCTTGTTTCTACATCGACCAATTTTGATGAAATTTTCACCATATATACAACTAACATAAATCTACAATATATATTCTGTCAATTTTCATTACCGGCTCAGCTAAGAAAAAGAAACAAAAATTGTAAAAGGGGACCTTTACTATTTTATTTGCGATTCCGACCAATCATCTAACAAACTAATCTTTCTAACTTCTCAAAAAGGACTTAAATCGTTTAGTTCAATCTTAAAAAAGGTGTTCTGTTATAGGGTATCTAAATATTAATAAGAGTGACTGTATACACTACATGCAAACTATGTAATTCGATAATGATCCTCTTGCTGTGATTGACTCTCCCAACGAACGTTCCCTCCAATCAAGCAATTTGTTGTATCATTAAGGTCGATTAATTTCATTCAATTTATCAAATCATCTCGTAACCGTTTTATCTGTTTCTCTTTACCTTATATTACATTAACTATACCGAAATGAAATAAACTTAAGTACTTACTGATTCATAAAAGGGTGTCTGAATATTAATGAGAGTTACTGTATATACCTTGTGTTTGAAAGTTTGCATAGTGACTGTATAAATAACGATTGGAACATCGTTATTTATTCAACACTTTCGCTATAGAATTATTCACGATCAGAGAATACATCGATACTAATATTTCTTATTTTCAATAATATTTATTTAAAATATTTCTTTAAATAAATTCTCCAAATTTCACATTAACACGAATATTCCGTCAGTTTCTTTTCGTTTGACACGATTAAGATACAATCACGAAGAAAGGCTATTTTTCAGAGTACATCAAAATTGTTTGACTTTTCAATTAATTGCTATAATTAATAACTACATACTGTTTTATTACGTTCGTTACATCACATGTATGTGCAATAAATGTTTCGTAAAATTTCAATTTATTTGCTTTAGCTCAGAAACTCCGAAATAATTATTAGCTTCAAGCTTCTAAAAAGTTAAATCCACCATTAGCCACCACAATGTATCGAAAAACTCTTGTTGCTTGGGAACTCACGTAGACAGAAAACAAAATAATTTAACAGTTTTACAGGACAATGATAAGAGAGAAAGAGAAGGGGGGAGAGAGAGAGAGAGGGAGAGAGAGAAAGAGAGAGGAATAAGACAGGAAAATTAAACTTCGCGAAATGTACAGGAAAAATATAAAATTCCACGGTTAGTGTACGTGCAGTCAGGTGTCTAGTGGTACAAAAGAAAGAGGCAAAAAAAAAAAGGAAAAGAAGGAAAAAAGAAGAGGAGGAAGAAAGTGGAAAGGAAGAAACAATGAAATAAAAAGGGGCCACTGTGGAATTAAAATACCTGTATAAAACACAAGGGATATACCGAGTTGCTCATATAGGATGAAAATACTTTCCGTTGTATACCGTACATAGTGTGACATCGGGTAAAGTACTAAAGTAACCTCTCGAGTTTCGTTCTCGTGCATCGTAACAGACTACGCGTTCACACGCGTAAGAAGCGTGTATAAGCGAGTAGTACACCGAGTACCGTTCATCTTTCTTCTCGTCACTCTTGGAGCACCATGTAAGAAGGTTAAGGACTGTTCAGATTAAGCTTGGAATGTTTCTCTTAGGTTTCTCCGTTACTGATATTGGTTTCATAATGAACGTTCCATAATGTTAATTATTTTATAATGAAGATTTGTTACAGAGTGAACAAAATAATAAATTTTTGAAAGAAAAAAAAAAGAGAAATACAAAATATAAGAAAACTTTTCATTCGTGTTCTTTAAGAAAAATTCTTTCAAAAATTTATCTACTTTTTTCAGTTAGAGGAATATTTAGTAGTATAATTTTTTGGTTAATGGGGATCTACATTTTTCAGAACTAATGAAAATCATAAATTTTTGAAAAGCAAAAGATGCAGAATATAAGGAAAGTTTATATTCACATTTTCTCATAGAAAAAGAATTAGAAGTGTACCTATTTTCTTCAGTTAGAGAAACATGTTTTGATATACCTATTTTCCTCGGTTAGAGTGTAATTATTTGAGACTATTAAAGGAACTATTTTAAGTAAATTTTACGTAAAATATTGAAAATAAAAGTTGTAAAATTACATGCACTGTTTATTATATGTCATTTCAAAGTTCTTATTTCCTCTTTTTCCGATTTCATTACAGTCAAAATTCTTTCTTTGTCTTCATATAAAAAGAAAAATATTGTATGAAAATTTGTTCCATAATTGTATGGAAAATTAATCTTTCCCATAAATTCTTGATACACAAAGAAATTTACGAAAGATATTTTTAACACTTTCCATGAGAGTTTTGAATGAAGTTGAATTAGTTTCGATATCTCGAAGTAAGGTACAAGTATTATGTGGAAATCTACATTCTGAAAATAACCTCTACAATACTATGTAACCTCTGGTATGAATAGAGATTATTAACCCTTTAACCCTCACGGTCGTGTCCGTCATGACTTATACTAGATATGCTTAGACGTTAATGATACAGTTACTCCAAGCGGTTGAAATTCATGATATATCCGATGATATCTTATCATAAAATATACATATATAATAATATGATCGTTTCTTGATATATATTTATGAATAAAGAGCAATGAACTTTACAATCTTCATTGATATCCTTAATTTAATTGATTCACTTTTTGAATGAACAGTGCGTAATATTTTCCTATCTAAGAATTTCATTTTAAAGAAGATGAGTTGCAATTATAATTCATAAAAATATTCATACAAATAAAAATTTTCTTATCAATAATATCGTTACTGATAAATTCTAACGCGATTGAATTCCGCAGCATAAACACATTAGACATAGAAACTGAAGTAACATAATCAATATTAACCATTCGAATCGAAATACTGGTTAATACTGGTAAAAAAATGGCGAAAGGTCATCGACAATAATGGAAATTATTTCAACGATTGATACTCGAGAAGGAAAAAAATGCGAAAAAGATCTTTCGCTTCTATAAGATTCGAATGGCGACAATCCGGAAGGTTTTTAAAAATTTTCACAAAATATATGCAAGTATATTTGGTACACTTGGGCATCGACATAAAAAGGTTAACCCTTGGCATTTTGAGAATTTTTTTTATATGAACAATTTATTAACTTCAGCACACATTTGCAATGAAACTTTCGAAAGTCAAAAGTTTCGTTTTGAAAGGAAAAAGATTATACACGTTCATGAATCTATTTATTTTCATTTATTTTAGTAATTTGCGTTATTTTAACACGAATATAATTTGAATGGAGTTATGGTTTGTATTATGAATGTCTCTGTAGCGACGCCAAAGGGATAAAATTGCAGTAGTTACTAACGAAGATTTATACAAAATTTCAGGAAATTGTAACTTAAATTGAGTAATATCAAAATTTTCATTGCATTCCGTTAAGATATTCTGAAATTCTCATTTATTATTCATACGATCTCCATAACAAATAAGAATAAAGCGTTGGATTAATGGAGCAATCGAACGACGTAACGGCCGAACGAATTCCTCGTCTAAATAACGAGCAAGCGTTCCAATATTACGTTCCCTTCGGAATTAATTGTCCACGGGGGTTCCCTAATCTTATGCAAATCAGAAAATTAGGCGAGCATCTAACTCGCTGGATAGCAGAGAAAGGCGTCGCTGATGAGTCATCGTCGACATTTAAGAACGCGGGTCGCATAAAGTAGTGTCGTGACGCAGAGGAACGATGCAACAAGGGTGAAACGGGTAAAAAGAATAAGGATGTAGGAGATCTTCTTAATTGACACTTCCGGCCTGGCCGTTTCCGCGTAAGATATTAACCGATAATTACCACACCTCGTGTCATCGACGCCGTCGCTGTTTCGTGTTCACGTTAATCGTTACCACCAATCAAATACTAATCAACTTCAATTCTTTTCTTTCTTCTTTGTTGTTTTTTCTAGTGCAATCAATAATAAAAACCACGATGAAGCCAAATTTGACATATTGAATAGGATCTCGTACGTCATAAAACACAAACTATTTGGAATCTTTTCAAATAGGTTTTTTTTTCTTTTTTGTTAAAAATATGATCCATTATAATTAAACATGGAATAGAACATCATTAAAATATGCACCACAACTGCGTTTGCAGACATCGATTCGATTATCGAAATTTTCAATGACTTTTCGACACGTTGCTGAAGTTATTTCACAAATTACAACTCGAATGTTGTTCTTTAGGTCATTCATTTTTTCTGACTTGTTAGCATAGACTCAATTTTTTAAAAAATCTCGCAAAAGATTATTTAATGATGTTAAGTTCTAAAGATCTTGGAGATCAATTGAAGTCTGCATTTCGTGAAATTACACGTTGTCGAAATTTCGATCTCAAAAACTGAATGCTTTTTCGTGTTACATGTATACTTGATGGAAATAGATATCAGACATATTAATACGATTCAATTCTGATGATAAAAGATCACTCAATATTAATTGGCGTCATCATCTTCGAAGAAAACTGGTCCATTTTCCCAAAATGTATGCCAGAGACGTTTGACCTATTTGTGGGTGTAAAGATTTTTCACGAATAACACAAATATTACTGAAATATAAAACAAATTTTGTTGGAGAAACGCGTATTTTACGAAAAAAAGTACCAAAGATGATCAAAAACAAAGAATATGCATTTACAGTAGAATACCTCCCTAAGCGATCGGTAACAGATTGTTGCAGATGATAATTTCAAATGTTACGTTGATTACACAAAGTAATTTTGCATAATTCTTATTTGGCATTATAAAATCAGCGTAATGAGTAATATTGATGTAAAATTTCCAATTATATTAGTATGAAAAAATTCTGTAATATCTAACGCTAGAGTATCTTAAATAATAACCAAATATTGAAATTTAAACGTTTTACTGAGTAATATTTAAAATTATATATAATATATGGATATCACCGAAAACGAATTAATCAAAAATTTAGATCAAAATGGCAGAATTTTAATTTGAAATTATAGCTCACAAACATATTGATTAGTTTATTAATCACGGTTTATAGAAATTATAGTTACAGCTTATAAACACGTGGAACTCTACGAACTTGAAAAAAGAAGTATTCGATTAATGTTGGTTAATTTATAATGAGAGAGTGGTCCCATTATCGCCAATAACAGGAGATAATCAAAGTTTCGCCAATAGTCTGCACGAATGAGAAATATCGAAGTCCGAATCAATACTCCTATAGACGACTGCACCACGCATAAATCGTCGCTTAATTGGAATTTATGACATTGTGAGGGGTGAGCAAGCGACCCCGTAATAATGCTTTCACGCCTTATGCTCGTGAATGCAACAGCATCTCCTTCTGAACGATTTTAGATTTGATCCTCGACGGCAATCATACAATATATCAAAGATTAGTAGAAAAAAAAAGAAAGGCAAAAAAGTTTTGCGAATAATTATTATACGAGAGTAATTTTCGATGGTAAGAACTGAAAAGAAAGAATTACCATTGATGAATTGAATAGTTTTAATTGATAGGGTAATACAATAGGGAAATGAGATATTTTGAATCAACAATTAATCGAATTTCAACAATTTCCTCTAGTTATAATTCTAACAATAAGAACTGGAATTTCGAATCTTACGCATGTCTTTGTTCATTTATTATTGCTATGATTGATCTGTTTTCATTTTCTTTTTTAAATAAACTTTCGCTTGTATCCAAAAAGTCGGAAAGAATTTATTTCTACACCTAATAATCAACGATCCACTTCTGTTATTTCCTTATTCATATCCTTGTTCAATTTCACTTCGAATTTCAACACTTTCTATGACTCCCAGTCAATCGAAATATGCATATTAATCAAACATGAGTATTAATTGCAGACTCGTTTGGTCTAATTCATCTGTCACTGATCAAAGAAACCACGTACATCCATCTCTCTCGCAATTTCCACGAAATAAATTGATTAAGCCGAAGGTGCTGAAAGCGGTCCAACAGTGCATAGTGTAACTGAATATGCTGCGATTAGATCGGGGCGTTACGTTTCTAAATATGGTTTAGAGAGTTCAGGGTACATCGATATAGAAATTATCGTGCTCGTTACACCGCTGCGACCATATCGTGACATTAAATTATTACTGATATGCGCGCGTGTGTGCAATCATCACTAAGGCTAACACTACAGAGAAAATTCTCTTCGGAAGAGTAACTTTTACGAACTCGTTCGATACCGCGCTATAATAATTGTGGTCATTCTTCAATCCTCGTGCGAAATAACGTATGTGTTGCAATACAAGGATTCGACTTTATGATACAGACGACCATTTATTTTTGATAGTCTTTATTTTTAAGACCTTTTGTAAAGTAATTTTTGTTTTTGTAAGATCACGTCTAGACCCAGAAAGGTTTTATAATCGCAAAAATTCTGCATTTCTGCGTTTCGTGTGCTTTTCTGATGCCTGTTCACTTCAATAGTCATTGATGTATCATAAAGTCACTCATACGTATATATGTTACCAGTTACAAGTCCCGTTAGGACAGCTCACCCCTTGGACTTGATTTCACCGCCACCAGGACAACAATCATTATCTTGTCGACCTGGAAATTCCAGGGTGGGTGATCTGTTTCTAGTCCATAAAGGAGTGACCAAGAGGTAGCTGTCTACTGTTTGTCAAAATCGCAAAAACTGAACTTCTCTTTTCTGTATAAAACACGAGTTCACGCCACGTAACGAAGATATATATATATAATAGAATATAAACATACAGTAAACCCTCCTATAACGCGGTTTCCATTATATAGAATAACCTTTCAAATATATAACTTAACCTTTATTGTGAAGCATAAAATAACCGCTAAATATTGTAGCTAATAACCAAGATATCGGTGAGACCTTAAACTATATTTAACCCTTTATTGCGCCATGTGGCTTAAAAGTTACATATCCAGTTAACTATATTTTATACAACACATTTTATGTGTTTATTGCTATACTATTGCATTTGTATATTATTACATTATTACCAGACAATTTCTTTATATTAATCATTAATTCTTGCTTCTCAATATTTATTAAAATGTGAAATTATGATCAACTGTAATTTTTCTTCTCATAACACAAAATTCGGTTATAGAGGGTTAAAAAAGTAAATAAATAAATGTAAAAATTATGACGTTCAATAATTCTCAGTTTTATGAATTAAACATCTACTTGCATCAAATTGCATAAGTATACGTATACAATAAACTACTTTTATATAATAGTTTATATTAACCCCTTGGGTACATTTGCCGGCTGACACTCGTCGTGCACTTGTTTTGTCTAAGTTACAGATGACGAGTTTAATTCATCATTCAAATTTAGACAATATTCAACATGTACATTCTTGTTCATGCAAGAGTATATGGTATTAGTTGCAACACTGTTTCTTCCAGTGCTTCAATGAACCTTGTTTGTAATACACTGCCCCATAATGTCAGAAATAAGTAATATGTTTTATGAAAGTGACAACGAAAGTTTTAATGAAAGAGGTAACTTTGAGAAATATGATGGGAAAGTTCTAGTGATCATACAATTGCTGACTATAGCGAATTACAAAGTGAAAATTGTGAAGACAATAGCGAACTAGAAAATGATGATAGTGAAATAATATCAAGATTTCAAAGATGCACCAGAGCAGTGATAGTGAATGTTAATAAATATTAGTCATTTGTTTTTTGTGATTCCTTAAATTTATTTATTTTCATTTTGTTTCTTTTATAAATTTATATTTGTTTTACAATTCTAGTTACTATGGATATCATATCGCTCAAATAAATGAATTCTCGCACAAAATCTACTGCTTTTATATAGTATTCCGTACATCAGCAAATTAAATCTGTTCCAAACGCAAAAATCTTTTCAAATAAATCGGTACCCAAAAGGTTGATATTTTATCTACTGCTCGTTGCTGAATTTACTAAGCGCTTCAGACCTGCTCATTCAGGCACAAACACATCGGATTTGGCTATTACGCGGTAAAAAAAAAAAAACGAACCGCTGACAAAATCGATAATCACTGACAATAAAAAGCCGGTCAATAAACGTTGGCAGCAAAAAGCTGCTTAACCGTTTGAGTGCCAAGCGGCGCGATCGCGCTTCTCCTGTTCAGTGCCCAAAAGTGCCAGCTAATAAGTCTGTAGAATCGAACTAACTACACTTCTGAACTTTGTCAATGCGTGTTTTTACTGTTACCATTTATGGATGTTCAACTAAATTAAAATCCATGCTTTCGTAAGTTTCGAGCTGTTGTTAAAAAAGAAGCGCGATCGCGTCGCTTGGCATTCTTCGACTGAATTTTTTCAAAGGTCCATGGCACTCAAACGGTTCAGAGGCTTCCGGTCCATAAAAGTTGGCAGTAGAATGTCGATTAAACAGACTTCCGGTAGGTGAACTGCTAATACGTGAAAAAAATATGAAACTGTCAATATATGTGAATTAATCACGATTAGAAATTGGTCAATTCTGCAACGAAATACGGGTAATATAATTTTTCTTAAAAGCTCGTCGTGGCAAGACGGTCTAGTTGAAAAATCTTGAAGTAATTCTACTTGTAATCTAAGTCCACAAAAGAGTTCTTGAAATCTCCAGAGGCGACAATATGTTTCTTATCCAATGGGAATAGTATATCGCCACGGAAGCTGAAATCTCACAATCTCACCTTACTCATCTCGATTTAATGCTTCGAGAACGTACGATCGTTTAATCAAAGCGATACTTCCGACGGGAGCGCGCTTCTTTAAACAGGATTGCACGAAAGTAAAAGATTCAGAGAAAGAAGAAAAAAGAAAAAAGTACCGCCACAACATGTAAATTATTTGCAGTTACTTATCGTAATGCTACGTTATAAACGTCACAAGACAAGTTTATAGCACTTGCACGATACGCGACCTGTAATTAGGATCCACTAATTTGCCGAACGGTCAATATATAAATCATGAACCCTGCTGCCACGTCCCTGATATCTTTTTCTCCACCTTTTTGGCTTCTCATTTCTTGAAAAAAAAAAGAAAAAGAAAAAGAAAAACTAGCTGATTCCGAAAAACATAAAAGGAAGTTAATGCCAATATTTACAATTCCTATTCCTAGATATATTAGGGGATATGAACTTTTAAGATGTATAATAACCCTCTTTGCACTCTGAGTACTTTTTCATACCATCATTCCAGCACACTTTTGCACTGAAGCTTTCGTAAACTCAGAATTTCAATGATGTAATTACTCCGTCTAATTTTTCTAATTGCAATCTATTCATCGACAAGCAATCTTAAAGACCGTTCTTGAAAATCCAAAAACCAGTGCACAAATATTGAGAAACGGGATTGATAATAACTACAGTATAAATGTTGTACCTGAAACTATCAGAAATGTGTTAAGAAAAGAAGAATATCACGGTAGAGTTTCTCGAAGAAAATGTCTACGTTTCGAATTTGCAAAAGCTTGAAATACTTTAAACCAATGTTGAACAGTATATATGTTCACTAGTTATGCTTTCACCGAATACACGATTTCCGCGGCTTTACGTCCTAATTTAAATTCATATAAAAATATGGTACGAATTTGCTTCTTATTCATTGTTACGTTTTTAAGTTTTACTCAGAACAAATGACGGTAAAAAAACCAAAATTATATCGCTTATATAATAGAGCGATATCTACGCGTTCAAATGGTATATTATATAATAAATATAAATTTAAAATATACAGTATAAAAAAGCTCTAAATATGTCATAACAGAAAACCGCAATTTCCGGACAACTTAATACTTTGTGACATTCCAATAAATCCATTGGAAATTCTAATGGGGTTGTATGGAAACATTTTTAATCCAGTGTATGTACGAATGTTATATTTTTCCACTTTATAAATGTCGCTCACGAAAAATGCACTTCCATTTGAGATTTGCACTCCACTGGCACCGCTAGAGAGACTTTCATAACACGAACCATAACAGTATTCAAACTTTATTTATATTGAAATAAAATAGATAAAAATAAATAAATAAATAACTTTCTTTTTCGGAACGAAATTACTGATTTTCAAAGGTTTCATCGCAGAACTATGTTGCAGTTTATATATACATAGATCATATGAAAAATATGCTCAGTGCGCAAAGGGTTAATATAAACGAAACTTGAATGAAGCATATTATGATTGGATATCACAAATGTCACCGTAGCGGCATAGCAGCGGAATTGCAAAGGACTAAATGGGATTTCCTCATTCTCCGTGTTTTTCTTGTTTCCAAACACAGAGGGAGAAAAAAAAATGGTTTTCTCTGAAAATCGAGAAACTCTTCAAGGAACGAGGGTGCAATACTGTTGGGAAAAGTAGTATATATACTCGAGGATCGTGTACACAAGGCGTGGCAGGAGAAGAGTACATCCTGCAACGAGACGATAATCGACTGACAGAATTGCAGATTCTCCACGAATGAAATGAAATCAGGGCAATCACCGTGGATCTATATTTTTTATTTTATTTTTTTTCTCTTCCGTCTCTTTTCGTTCGTGCAATCGGGAACAAATGTTGGCCAACGAAAGAGTTTCTGAAATAGATACGACCTGAAAGAGACCAATTTATTCACGCTCTCTGACATTACAAGTGTGCAACCCAGTTTCGGATTGACTCTGCAAAGTGGTTCAACTTGGGATATTCTATTTTTACGAAGTATTCTCCGTACGATCCTGTACGAAGTACACTAATGCGCCATCATTAACCGCAATTATGGCGTCCTCGCTATCTGAACGATAAACGAGAATTTATACGCTAAGAACGAGGATAGGTGGCAGTTTCTTTCGCGCATGCAATAACGTTCCACTTTCGCGTTTCGAACGTATCGCGGTTCATAAAGTAGTTGGAATTAAATGCAAGTACCTTATTAAGTTCATGGTTTGAACGAACGCTAATGCGATGCTTGTGCAACAGTGTAATAAAAGGGAACCGTTTTGAAAATTACTTAAAATTAGTACGGGTGATGACCATTCCTCAATGATGATTCCTGGAAATAATCAAGTTGAATATTCACGTATCGAGACACAGAAAAGAAAAGAAAAAATGATAATAAGTGCAATAAACGAACAGATGTGATTATTTATCAAATTGCATATGCTTATGAACAGTTAGATTGCTTATTTGCATAAAGAATAAAGTTTCCTTTAGCTGTCGTTTCATCATACTGTTAAATTATGGCAATAAACTGAATCGTTTTCTACTATAGCCTGAGATCTAATTGTTGGTGTTGAAAATAACAATTTAATATCATAATATGTAGTTAACAATTGGTGAAATTATTTGGGGTAAAGGTAATTGACTTCATCGGCTACTTTTTATTAGACTTTAATCGATAAAAGATTATCAAAACACTTTAATTTAGAAAATGAAGAATAAATTTAAAACAATTTATTTGGAGTTGTCTATAATTTTTTTTTTTTTTTTGTTGAGAATACCTTTCGTCGTACGAGAAAAAATTATAGAACATAAAAGATACGTCTTGTCTATATCTACAACTTTAGTTTGACGCGTGATTTTTATATAATCAATCATTTAGAAGTTAAATAAATTAGCATTTTATTACTTTAATATTTAAAGGTCTCGAAACAAGCTTCCCAATAGAGCTGAAATTTTGCACAGATTATTTTTTTATTAACTGGAACTATTCTAGAGCGCCGCAAAAAAATTTGAAAGTCCAAAATAAGAACCTAAACAAATGTACACTCCTTGGCATGCTATTATTCAAGAATTGAAACAACGATTAATAAAAGAAAAAATTGCAGCGATTCCTACCGAAATAATTTTGTGTATGATTTATATGATCATATACAGTATTAAAATATTTATGCCACATGAAACATGAACCTCTCCTCATTTTGAAATAAGTTAATGCAAAATTATTAATTATTATTCAATTAACATAAAGAGATACTTACCGCAGAAAATCGTCCATTTTTATATCATTTCATTTGTTGGCATAATTTATACTTCACGGGGGAGTTTAATGAAAAATCTCGAATTTTTGTTGTGTTAAAGTTACCCATTGTCAATTCTTACACATCCATTTGTTTTTTTGTAAAACTGAGAGGTTTCCCCGATCGGTTGATGTTAAGGTATAATCTTTTGAAATAATATACATTAGGATGTATAAAGATGAAATAGAACGAATTCGTAAATGAAGTCAAAGACAAGTACAAGAGAGAAAATTTTAGTGTTATATTAGGTTGTATTCCTTATTAATATTTTCAGTATTTCGTAATAATCATTAATCTAATTCAAGCAAAACTTTTTTGAATTCTTTGTTTATTATTGAGTATTGTGTTTATAATTTTATATTATTTTGAATATTTTGGCTCACTTATTTCAGAACTTTGCGCGCAAAAACATAGATGTTGATAAACACCATTTGAGGCACTGCATATTATACGAATTTCAAAAGGGCAATAATGCAACTTAATAAAACATTGGTACAAAATGTTGTTGACGTTTGGACAGTTCAGAGATGGTCCGTAAAATTTCGTAGCGGACATTTCAATTTGAAAAATGAACCGCATACAGGATGATGATGACGTAGACAATGTAGTGTTTGATTTTTTGCGTCAGAAAAGTAACACATTTTTCGCATGGGGGAATTGACAAGCTGCCTAATAGACGGAGATAAATTGTTGAAAATAATGGTCAATATATCATTCACTAAATAAATATCTTTCCAAAATTCTGGTGGTTAAATTTTACCTGAAAATACAACAGGAATTATGCAACGACTTAATATTTATTTTTCACAAACAGCCCAGCTGATTTCTACGAATTTCCTGAAACTGACCAACGATATATATCAACGATTTACGTGAGGTGCACATCGTGGTGCAGGTTCGCATGCGCATCTTGCGAGGGCTCTTGTGAAACAGAAAGGGGTTGTCGAGAACGTGAAGGCTTTCAGGACGAATGGATAATCGGGAGTCCTTCCGCATGCTATCCCTTCACTGTTGAGTAATAAAAGACCGAGGTCCTCCCGTTCAAGAGTACCTTTTCGTGCTCACTTTTTAAACGAGGGGTGCATTGCACCCAGGAACAAGGGAAAGAGACGGAACGCTGATCTTTCACTAACCTAACCAATGAAATATTTAACAGGTTCAATAGGTTGCAAATACGTACACTAACGTGATTTATCCATGCTCAATATATACACTTACTAACAAAAATTAAGAAACAAAGTAATCGTTTGAGAACCACTTTCTAAGCGTGATACATTTTCTAAGATACATGCTTGAAATTAAAAATAGAAAGATATAACATTTTATATATCACATTAGAGATCGATAGGAAATCTGCAATCCGTGATTCGATTATTCCAATGTATCGATTCATTTTTGTTTTTTTTATTACTACAGGCTCCGGGTTCGTGAACGAACCTTCGCAGTGTAAGCATGTCGAGTATAATAATAAACTATTTAATCAATTAACCCCTGACAAGTGCTAATCCCGAGCTTAATCCACCTTGACATCTAACATATCAACATACAACAAGTTTTTCTTTTCGAATGTACACGTATTGTGGAATTGAGTTGGACGTAAATTAGAAAATCGTTCTGTTGCCAACAAAGTGGAATTAATGTAAAATGATACGACGATATGGTCAAAGATATCGACTACGATAGGAACTGTATGATTTGATACTTCAGCTAACCCATATTTAGATCATCTCCTCAGTGAATTTCCTTATAATAATTATTCATTCTTGCTTTAGAGTATTTTCAGACACGTAAAATTTTTATACACAATTGTAATTTTTCTTCTCATGAGCAACGAAAACTCAGGCTATAGAAGGTTAAAATCAGGTTGATACATCGTACAAAATGTATACTTTGCGTGTTTAACCAGGGTACGTGGATATTAGAATGGACATTTAAAAAAAAAAAGAAAAAAGAAGAAGAAAAAAGGAAACAAGAACGCTGTATTTACAGGCGAAAGCAGTTAATTACGTAAATTTTTTAAATCATACGAAAAAAAAGATGACATTTTTACTTACACAGTCATTAAGACTTCTCACGGGACTATTAATTAACGTCAACTGCGACGACCGTTTTTCGGCCGTTTCTCATTCAATCCGGCGCACCATTAATTTTTCCTCTTAATTACGAGTCCGCGTCTCGTAATTACCATACAAATTCGAGGGATTTAATCGCGGGAGCAAAAAAAAAATATATATATCCAGCGTCGTCTAGAAGGGTTTTAAGACGCCGACACAAAGAAACAGAGAGAGAAAGAGAAAGAGAGAAAGACTACACGTCGCATACGAAACTTGCTGCTCTCTCTCGTGTAACGCGCGTTGAAATTGCCGATCATTAAGAGCATCCGGTCGCTGAAACGTCGGCTCCAGTTTACCAGACCAGTTTCTGCAGCCCGAATCAATTTACAGAAGCCGCGAGTGTCGCTCCTTTACCCGGTAACTGAACGAAACCATAGCAATACAAAGAGATACACACACATCCGCTGATAAATAGCAACAAATGACACTACGGTTAAATTTTACTCATCCGCCATTTCTAGCTCTCACAATTCGTCTCTTCGTAATATTACGTAGTTTGTAATGAAAGTTTTTGAATTCTGATTGCAAACGTTTGATTTATACAGTGTTTCATAAATGTCAATACTTCAGGGGGAAATCTACATACTAATATAAGTAAAAAGCGTAATATTAGCACATAAAAGTATTCGACCACCTTCTAAAATGGAATAATTTTTTTAAAAAACAGACCAAATGACGCGTCTTTTTGAGAAGTTAAAAGAATTTATTTACTAAATGACGTGCATAAAAATTTGTGAAAATATTACAGTTGGTCGGAATAGCGAAATAACTAGTGAAGATCGTTTCTTTCTAACTTTTTTATCTGTTGCCGTAATGATAATGTAAAAAGTACATTTTGTAGATTTATGCCAGTCATATGCACGTTGAAAATTTTATCGAAATCGGTTAACTTTTTGAGGTACACGATTTTAAAGAAAAACAAAAAAAAACAAGTTGCACGGAATTTTTTTAATATAAAGAAGTAGGAAAAAACATTAATTTTAATTATTTAACATAAAATATTACTCAAAATGAGAAAAAAATAACATTTCGATAAATTCTTTATTACAGAATGTGAAAGACAAAAATTCATTACACTACACAATTCGCCAACCTTAATCACAACAGTCTCAACTTACTAATGCGTTTTGACTTGTATACATTTTTGTTTTCGCTTATTTACTTATTTATCGTTAGTTCGTAGCATTGCTAACTGGATGAAAAACTTTAAACAAAATATTAAACTGTGTGACTATGAGTAACTCTTTCGAATTAGGCGGGTTAAAATATATCCCACCATGCATTAAAAGCTGCGCCAAAGGTGGAACAGTTTTTAACTCACCTAACCCCAAGCAGTTAAAGCAGAAACAAATATACACCGAAAGATATAAAGGTCGCTAGATTTATTACATCATTTCAGCCATTGCAGACCGAAAGTCGTGAAAAACTGCCATCTTCACCGTCTTTAACCGATTTATAGCTTACATGAACGTTAACCGATTTCAATTAAATTTTCAGCATATATGTATTGGTATAAATCTACAAAATGTACTTTTTCAATTTTCATTACAGGCTCAGATAAAAACGTTGAAAAAACGACATTTACTATTTTCTGCATAATTTCGATTAATTGTAACTAAAACAAAATTTTGTACACGTCATTTAGTAAATAAATCTTAACTTCTCAAAAAGATTCAAGTCAGTTGATCTAATCTTAAAAAAGTTACTTTGTTTTAAAGGGTGGTCGAATAGTTCTGTGAGAGGCTGTATGTCCTGTCGACATTAGTTTTTGAGTTATGGAGGATTAATACGTCGAAGGCCGCTGTCACGTTCATCAATTCTAATCATTTTATTAATTATATTTTCTTATTAATTATATATTATAGTTAATTATCTATGTAAATATTATAGATAATTATAGTTAATTATCTTTTTTTTCGACCTAATCATCACCCACTGTTTTGTAACACAACCATAATTAATTTCTACCTCCTTATAATGAGATACTTTAAGTTGCATAAAAAAAAAAACAAAAAGACCTAATGTGTAACAATTTTTGGTTACCGACATAGCAAATGAACCCAGAAAATAAACTTTTAGTATAATATTTTGTTCAACTAGCGTTTCTCGACCATCACGTATTTGTGACTTCATTCACACAACTGGATCACTAAAAGACCAATCAATCTTCTGATTTTTGCGATAGTAACGAATAGTGAAATGCAAATTTAAAAATCAAAAATGATCAAGCGCACATTTAATTTATCTATTTTTTAAACTCGTTCGATTTTTTATCTTCAAGAATATCGTTTAGCTTACAAGGTCGCAAACTCGTGAAAAATAACGACGGTAAGTGCAAGATTTTGCATAATAAAGTATCAAAGTGGTAAGGGAATAGAAACAAATATATTAATAACAATTGCATTACATTTTTTTATAATAACAGAATTTCCTAAAGAAATAAAACTGTTATGGGTCAAAAAATACCCAAAGACCGTAGACAGGATCAAAATAGTTCACAGTGCGTTGTCAAGCAAAGCAATTGCGCGGAGATAACGAAAAGAACTTTTTAACATAACTTAATAGATACAAAATCAGCAAAGAAAAAGAAACGAAAGAAAAAAAGAATCATCAGTAAATGGATCAATTTTCATTAGAGTCTTTTCTACATTATAAAAAGTTATTTCGCCATTTTCCAGTATATACAATCGTATTCTCAAATGTCCCATACGAAATATCCATGATAATGGAAAACGGTTCTCGGAACGGTCGAATCGTGACATCATCCTGGTTTCACATTAGCACTCATCCTCGCGTCACTGTCGCAACGAGACTCTTTCTCTAAATCGATTCCAGATGTTACCCCTCCTTAATTCCATCGCAGCCCCGATCGAAAAGAAAAAGGAAATACGTGCCGCAGGAAAATTCCAGGACGGTTGTCGGTCGACACGTGTAGTAATGTGAATTTCTATCGAGGTTGGACAAACGGAAGAATAATGCAGCTCGGTGGAAGCACTTAAAATACAGTATACCGTGTATAATATACTGTATATACGTGGGTAGCGTGAATGGACCAAAGTTCTTCGATGTTTTTTGCAACCGGTGCCACGTGCAGCCCAAATGTTGCGTTTCAATCCTGTACTACGACCGCACTTTACCTTCCGTCCATTTCCGTTTTTGACCTTAGCTTTTCATATTTGAGGGTTCCGACAGACAAGTGTATTTTTTTTTTATGTCCGAATAAATCACAAGGTCAATGGAAATTTGTAGTTGCTTCATCGGTAAAAGTTTCGATAAATGTGATGCGGAGTGTAGGAACTCGTATAATATTGTGAAAAATTCATTCATCTTTTTGTGCATTCTGAGAGAAATTATATACAAAGTGTTGTTAATGAGTTCGTGTAAACTTACAATGGCGAACAAAAGTATCCGTACAGTAGGGAAATTGAAAAATAAATGATTGTAACTTGTAAATGAATTTTATATAACATTTAGATTAATATTCGACAAAAATATATATATATATAATATTTGAAACCCTTTGAAAAATATATAGATTTTAAATATATATTAATTTTTTAAACCAGTTTTGAAATTGCATCCCTCGTAATCTAATTGCGCAATCGACAGTTGTAAATCCATTAGAAAACATGCAATGAATTTGCTCTTCCTTTCTTTACAAAATTACACGTGCAATTTTACAAAAAAGAAAAAAAATTGTCGAGAAAGGAAACAACCTTTCAATCGACACTCAACTTAAGCCCTCTTTGATTTCGCTTCTGTTCCAAAGGCAAACTGAAAACACGCAATCGAGTCCACAGGAAGAGCACTTTCTATTTCTAGCAAAAGAATCCTTGACCAAGTGGTTGGTGGTTAATGGCAAAGGGCTTAACAAGTAAAGACCTCTCTTCATAGGAAGCAATTTCTCAGTAATTCTGTACGATTCCTCGTTATTCTTCGCGGAAGGTTTCCGCACGTTTAAGGGACCGCCCTTAAGGACTTGTTGCAGGACACCACGACTAAAGACCACCTACGTGCGTCTCGTGTTACATCTATTGTCGCGTAGGACGACGATTCCGGGACCATCTTGGTCTATGCTAGCCGTGAGAAGACGGTGACTTGGTCGAACCAGAAGAAAAAGAATGTCGAGAGATGCAATAGCTGCGGGGAAGGAAACCAGGTCCTGTGATTCTTATTGTTAGTCACGCGATGAAACTGGACACTTTTTCGTCAATTTGAAAAAAAGTCACAGGAACGTGATGATTCTCTTTCAACGCGTGGGTGACACATTTCTTGCTAGCCAATTCTTTAACGAAGAAAAGATCCAATATTTGGATTTTCGAAAATTGGAAATATCTTTCAAATCTAATTGAAACACACAAAACATATGCTAAACGTCAAAGTTCACGCCTAATATTTCTCATCAAATTTACCGAATGTCCTTCACCCTTTTAATACTGAACAACTATATCGTTCCCTTTATGCTAGAGGAGTGAATTGTGGGAATTAGTAAATGAATATGAAAAGTAATGAAATAATTCTAGTATTCTTTCAAATAAATAATAATGTCTTTGAAATGTTTCTTTTTCATATATCAGTTTTTATATTATATTTAAGTGTAATAAATTTTGAAAAAATTTTCAACAAATATCGAAATATTTTAGTCATTCGTTCGTTTTTCCTTTATTTCTGAACATGTTACTTTTTACATTTCCTAATTATCATTTAAAATTGAATCTTTTTTCTTAAATCTGATCAAACTACATCAGTTTTGCTTGACACTAAAAGGGTTAGTAGATATATTGTGAAGCTTAAAAAAAGAATATTGAAGTTGTACTACGAAATTTTTGTTTATAAAAATCTCTTAACCATACATTGTACGATTTTGCTTCTTTTTTCTTTTTTTTCTTTTTTATGTCTTTTGTGTTTTTAGAAATTGGAAAGAAATCGTTTTTACACGTAACGCATACTTACGTCAAGTACGCAATTAATTAGAAATAAAGAGTATTTCGACACAAATTTTTGGTATATAGATATGATGCAATGGAACAACAGAAATGGAACACGATCGACAAAAGTTTTACATAGTTGTGAATCCGTGGTCATTCAATCGACAATTGAAGAGAACGTATATTTCACCACGCTGCGTTTCCTTCCGATTTTTATGTCGATCCACCATGAAATCTCCTATCCATTTTATCGCACCACTTTTTTCCTCGTCAATCTCTTTCGATAGAGTACTACCGTTCGAAAATATTTCTCGAAAGCGACCCGGGATTTCGTCGAGGAGTTATCGATACGCAGTTTTTCTTTACCGAAAAATAAAAAACCTACGAGTTACCAAAAGCGGCAGGTATAGTTTGGTGGAAGCGATGTAACGAAGTAGTAAATTGTAACGTTGAACAGTAACAATTGATTTATATAGCCGCACACAGAGCCGTCCGTCGTTAATTTATTAATTGATATTTAAAATATTTGCTTAAAATTTTCCGTTGTTTGGAATTACTAAGATGGAAATATAAATATCTCCACATTCTCAAGTTTAATATTAACGTAAACTTGATATCACTAATATCATTGTTATTCTTTCGAAAGGAACCAATAGTCGATCAGCACGAAATTTAAGGAAAGAAAGGGAGGAGGGTGTGTGAACCCCTAGATCTAAAATTTTAGCGCATAGAATTGCTTATGTTTTATTATTTATTAACCTTTTTTTTTTTATATACTCGATCATCAACTTCAGCACACTTTTTGAATGAAACTTCTGAAAACAAAAAGTTCTATTTTGAAACGAAAAAATAATACATGCCTATGAATTTATATATTTTTATTTATTCTGTCAATTTGTTTTATCTTAATACAAAGAAGACTAGCATGAAGTGCAAACAGTTGAAACATATTGTGCTTGAAGTTGTAAAATTAATGTACAAATTAATTTATCAAATAATTTTGGACAAGGTAATTACTACAGAAATTTTACTGGGAAAATATTATATAGCCCAAACACTGACCCAGTACCGTTTTTAATTTTCTATCTATATAGCTATATTGTGTAGTGTGTTAAAAATTAAGGTGCCATCATGAATTCAAAATTACAGTAAGTAAAATGTATAATATTGTAACCTAACATCAGAATTAGAACTATTTCGATTATCAAAATTAAAACAATTTATCTTGAAAACGCGATTGGATAGATTTTTAAGCAGGACACCCTATATATACTAAGTCGACTAACAAGGAAAGTTCGCGAACAGTCCGGCTTCAATTTTGATGAAACTTTGTATACTTATAAAGCAGCCAAAAATAGTCGACACGTATTTTTTTTTTAGCTGCGGTAACTCGAGTTTAAGGGGTGAAACCACTCCTTGAAGTTTTGGCTCGAAACGGCTGTCTCGAAAACAGAAAGATATACGACAAAATTGTTAATGGGCGAGGTTAATGGTTTCTTATGTATTTACATTTACTACGTTTTCGAGATAGCCGTTTCGAGCCAAAACCTCAAGGGGTGGTTTCACCCCTTAAACTCGAGTTACCGCAGCTAAAAAAAAATACGTGTCGATTATTTTTGGCTGCTTTATAAGTATACAAAGTTTCATCAAAATCGAAGCCGGACCGTTCGCGAACTTTTCTTGTATATATGTAAGTACTTGACGATCGACGACACTACTACAGTGCGGATGTATTAATAACTTCTATATATGAGAAGCGTGCTATAGTACCGAAAGTTTTTTTTTATTAATATCTAGGAAATCAATAAATTTTATATTTGCTGTCCAACCCCTCCTTAACCCTTTCGCTACGGCAGATTTCAAAAGAAAAGTGGAGGTTCAATTCTCAGCCACAAAATTTGTCTAATTGGTATTGAAAGTTTAAAAATTAATAATTTTCAAATTCGTAAAAATGTAATATTTGTTTCGTTAAATTAAAGTCGAAGCATGGAAAGAATAAAATTCTGGTAAAAGGATGATAAAAGAGTACGAACCAAATTCCTAAAACGCTCATTGACGCCAAGAGTAATCAAAGGGTTAAATTTCAAGTCAATCGATCACCAGTGCCTTTCGAAAGTACAACCAAAGTCTTTGTTTATTAATATCTTGAAAATTAATGAATATCTGAAGCTAAAATTTTAGCCTGACTGTGATTTTACCAACTCGTTGTATCGCTTCGGCCAAGTGTTCCACGCGTTATGTACGCAGTTTTATTCGCTTTGGTCTGCTTGTAACCCTCGAATTATCCGTGCAAACATTCGTCTGCATAAACATTGCGTCAGTCGTTAAAATGTATATGAATTCTTGGCGGGGCCCAACGTAATGCATAGGTAGTACACAGCGAGGTCTGTAACGGATTGTGACAATGGCCTCGCCACGAGCGTACGCCGTCATTTTGCCACGAAAATCACACACCATTATCGAGTATCAACCATTCGACTCGCGGCCACGCCGTTTGAATAATATCAATTTGTAACGCGTTTATGGGCATAGGCGTGCGATCAATCGCGGATACGTCGATTTTATAGACCGTCTAATCACGGTCAAGAGTTTAACCCCCTTCAATTTTACTTGCCAAGCGGAGATCCAAGTTAAAGGAGGTTGTTCTTCCACGCCTTTTCGGCGTTGCTCTGTTCTTTAATTCACAGCTGGCGCAAGAAGAAGTATAAGGAGATCGAACGATTGGTAAGAAAGATTGAAAGGAGATATATCATGAGTGATATATCATAGAAAGGTTTGCTTCGAGGTTTCAGAATATGTGTTTTAACCCTTTCGCTACAGAGAACTATAGTCGCTCCGCTATTTTACACACTTCGCAGCTTATACTCGACTTGCAATTTCAATGTTCAAATATTGTTTGTAATATTATTTGTTTTTCATGGCCAAGACATCTCAGTAATAATAAAAAAAGAAACAACAAACAAATGTTTCCCGAAACAGTTTCGAAAGTGAAGATTGATTGACTTTTGTATTGTTTTTCGCGTAATATACACTTTTATGAGCGCTCGTTGCGAAAGAGTTAACATGATTCTTTTTTGTAGTGAATTAAATTAAATTTAATTAAATAATTAATTAAATTAAAAATGAAATCGTAAAAATTTGAAATTTACATATATCGTTAGTATAATTAATGATATGTTTCAATACAGATTTGTGCAACCCCAATTTCCAAGTTCTGCAATTTTCTTGATGAGCTGCACATATGTATATACTATACACACTTTTCACTTTTGTAATCTAATTTTTACGTGACTCTTTTATTTAAAAAAAACAAAGTACAAAGTAAAATGTTGAACGAAAAAGAAAAACCCTATATAAGAATCTATATTTTATACTCTTTCAAATGAATATGCAAAGTTTGCAAGATATCGAAAATATGGAATATTTTATCATTAAAAAGTCCAAAAAAATACCTCACTGAAGTTGTACGAAACTTGCTTCGATCAAGCACAAAAAGAAAAGCTTGAAGAAAAGCAAATGAAAAAGCTGCGAAAGAAAGTCTAAGTCAAAGAAGAAAAAATTAAAAAGATCTAAACGATAACGGATCGATGAATAAAAAATTATCCGAACGAAAAAGCAGGCATGCATACTTGCTGGCGTTTTCCTGTTTTTAAAGGATCGACCAGCACTTACGCAGCATTAAGAGGTTGCATTCTGACAGCATACTTGATGTGCGTAGCAAAGTATTACGTTACAAGCAGGAATGCACCGGGAGGGAACAAGAGAAAAACAGCGATGAAAGGAGAGAAGATGCGTGCGATGATAAAAAGTCGATGGTAACCACTCGGAATCAATACTTCATGATGCACCATCGCCATATATGTGTGTGTATAGCTCGAACGGTTCTGTCACGAGGCTCGGTATCAACGCAATCGCTACACTTCTTTCGGCCTGACAGCTGACAGCCAACCACCACCGTATCTTTCTGTTAGTCGGAGAATTTTGATGGAATGTTTATTCCCGGCTAGCTGTTCGAGCATCTTCGAGCAAGTTTAATTTTAGGCAATACTTGAATCGATGTTGGGAAACGAGAACTGTAATTTTTCATTTTAATGATGCCTTTTCCGGGAATATTAACCTGTTAATTGGGAAAGACGAGTTAACTTATCACTGTTTCACTGATACTTAGAACACAATAATTTATTTATCGAAGTGTTGTACAATTTTAAATGTAGCGTTATATTTGTATCAAACATAGAATATATCATATTTGCATTTATAATTGAATTGAAAAACTTGCTGTAATTTTTATTCGTCTTTAATTATAAATTAGAGAAATTTAATTTTTGTTTGGGAAACGAACGCAGTTGAAAGGTTAAATGTAACAATTTTAATTCTTGTTTTAAATGCACAAATAAAATCAGTTGCAATTCCTGGAGAAATACAATTATGAAACTAAACTCAAAATAAAGGAAATAAAAACAGAAATAATAAATAAAATTATTCTAAATTTCAAAAAAGTATAGTATCTTTGAAATGTTTACATCTTTTTGTCGAATTACATCTCGTCATCATCGAAATATAGCTATCTGATAAAACTAAATCAAATATTTATATTTAAATAAATAAGAACATATTCATAAAGGAAGATCAATTAATAAAACTTAATATTAAATTTATAATTCTAAAAGATACTAAAATAGGGAAAGATCTTCAAGTAACAACACGAAAGAATAATTTATTATTAATATTTAATTATTTGATTTCAGAAAAGTACAAAAACATAAGCTTGAATAAAAGATTTCGAACTTTCTAAACTTAATAAAATATTGTGAATACAAATAAATAAAATTATATTAGATACAAATGAACTTAATAAAATTAAAAGAAAATGACCAGCGATTAAATTTGCTGTTGACACTTTGACTGCCACGTTCTTTCTCCTGTGACACCACAGTGGTCATTGGTGACCGGAGTGCTTGAACTTTTTACAATTGTAAAAATTGAATGAAAATTGACAGTTAGTGCATTTTGAATATAACCGATAAATAGAAGATACTTTGAAATAAGAAGTGCCCTATTGAACAATTAAAAATTTTTATTAGAACATAAATAAAAAATTTAAAAGCCATTACATGCTTTGAATAATAAAAATACTCCCGTGGCATTCTGAGCGAAACATGTGATTTTGGCATGGCAGTCAAAGGGTTAATCGAATTGATAATGTAAATGGTCATAAATATGTAGGCACAAAATGAATATCGTTTATATTCAAGTCTAACTTTTTTACTGTTTAAGGTGATTAACACTTTACTGACCGTTGATACCACCACTGTGGCGTCAGTTATTTTTTCGCCCTTATGATAATAAGCTTATTAACCCCTTGCCTTAAGATGATTACACTTGTGCAGTTTATAACTAAGATGTAAGAAAATATGAATTACGTATCTGTTATATTAGTATTTTTGCTACAATTTTATCTTGCATTTAAGACTGACGATTACAAAACAGAAATATAATATAATATTTTGACTTTTTTTTATTATTTGAGGCTGTATTAGAGAAATGAATAAAAAAAGTCGTGAAACAATTCAATTCAAAATGTCTGGAGTTTATTTAAAATACTTATACATACATACAGTAATAAAAATTATTATTAAATACCGTTCAAGCCTTTAAATTTTATTAAAAACGGGAAAGATGTTGAAAATTGTGAGCGGTACTAATGTTTTGGCCAGAAGCCGTAGAGAACAAGTTTCCAAATGAACATCGAAATTTTCTGTCTATGATAGAGTATAATCATTAATTAAATAAATTGATTAATTAAACAAAAATTTTTAACTGAATAAAAATTAATTAAATATTATAATATATAATAGAAACACAAGTTATATATGTATATATGTGTACACCTTAGTACTAAATAAAAATTATTAACAAGTACCCTTGAAGCCTTTAAATTTGACTAGAAACACGGAAAATGTTAAAAATCATGAACGGTTGTAATGTTTTGGCCAGAGGCCGTAAAGAAGAATTTTCTAAATAATCGAAATTTTCAGTTTACGATAGATTATAAACAGGCTGTTTAAAATTATTCCTTATTAATTTTGAATCTGATAAATCGATTATTCTTCACAGAGCGCTAAAATCGTATTAGTTAAAAGCATATATCAACGTGATAATTCCGTTTATCTTTAGATCAGAGAGAAACTTCGAATTTCATTCCAACAATTACGTAAGAAATATCCCGTCTTATCGGTCGAGAGTAAGAGTAACGAACAGAAATGATAAAGTACTCGAGGAGAGAGAAAAGCTTGCCAAGCAGCTTCGAGAAAGCAGACTTCATTTAAACGAGCGTTGCCGCAATAGAGACGCTATTAAAAAACTCGCAATCCCAAATGAGTCATAACAACAGTCAGACAATCCTAAAACATTAGCCATTCACAGACATTAATGTGATTAATAGCGCCCGTTCTGTTACATAGAAACAACAGCAGCATCCGCAACAAACTTCGCCTGCTAGACCTCTCGAGATATTTATTTACCTTGCATCAAACACGAATGTCTCCAATAAAAATGCACACTTCAAATATACAGAGGATAAGAAGAAGAATACTCAACAGTGGACCCTTCAAACTTTCCAAGTGTACACAGGGTGTAAAACCAGTAACAGGGCTGCGAGTTATAACTCGGTTGTTATTGAAGATACAAAAAAATTGTATTCAGTAAAAATGTGGACACGTTATCTCTGAAAATTGATACTTGAGGTAGAAGAGGCTGAGATAATCTAAACTTATACAATCTTATACAGTCACATGTATTATCGATGTTTCCTTATATTTTCTACACATTTTGCATGTTAATATACTAAATGTTATTGATTATTATTTTGTTTAGAGAAAAGTATAATTGTCTATTGTCTTTTATTTCGTGCACAATTAATGGAAAATCCTGATGTAGTATAAATATTAATTAGGATGTATATTATTATTTGTTTGTTATTTGTACGAATATGGGTGAAAGATGACTTTTATGCATAATGATATTCTTCTATTTATTGTATTGTGGGTTCGTAGGTTAACAAACCTTAAACAAATTGTAGGCGTGTAATATTGTAACAGTATTTATTCCTTTGGAAGTCCTCTGAGTTACTGACTATCTGAATCCTTTTTGAGTTCTTTTTTATATATGTACATTCTTGTCCTTTGCACGGACCAATTGAGTGCCCATTTGGCCCTCGATTCGGGTGCACTAATTATTCTCGCACATGATTGGTGCGCGCCTAACTTAATTATCCTCGTACATTACTGATTCGCGCTTAGGTGTACTTGGTTCATAGTTCTTATTGACGCGCGTCTAGCTGTACTTAGTTCTAATTTTTATTGACACGCGCTTAACTATATGCTACAGCATGTTTAAATAATGTAAAATAAAACTGCTTTGTAAACAGATTTAAAACAGCGTAATAATAAATCCTGCTAAACCTAAATAAAAGGTATCCCTAAGAAAGGTATATATTTTCTTATTTATACTAAATGTCCATATGGTGTACGAATACGAGTGAGAGTACCTGTATAGAATATCATTTAAAAAACGAGTGTGATTATACAGTTGAACCATATATTTGAAACGACTGCACTCGTATTACAGAAGAATAATAAAGCTTGTCAAACCATACAGAATTTTCCTCTAGGACTTTTTTTCTATATTATGGGGAAATTTATGAATCTAAAAATTTACGTGTAAACGAAAAACGCATTATTCTTTTCTTCAACTCATTGTACATTCTATAATTTCTGCTTGTTTCTTTTACTCTACCAGTGTATTCTAGATGCATCATTTGCTTCCTTCTGTAGGCCTTTTGAAAGTTTTTCTGCATGTACACTTGATGTGTAGAAACCCTCCACAATTACATCAACATAGGTAATATCACAAATTGCTTTCAGAGTATAAGAAGGTCCTACTTCAAGTGACTCTTCACTAATCGAGGCAAAAATAAAAGAAAAAAAAGAAGGGAAACAGAATTTTTCCGACAAAGGTGATTCAAGCGTAGACACAGTGTATATAACTCCATTCAACTGATATGTTTAAACCTTTGCACTCGAAGCTTTTGTACTGAGGTTGAATTTTTCTTAGTTTCTTCTTATTGTTAGCATAATTACTTGTGATTCACCTATGGTTCCGTCGATTAAAATTTGAAAAATCCAATGGTTTGGTTACAATTTATAGCTACTTGCGATTCTGTAGTGTTTTTTATAGTTTCCGAACTCTATTCTTCCTGATCTTTCCTCAGAATCTATGTCTTTCCTGTGTACTATCAGAATCAGTTTTACTTTCTACTGTTACTCTAATCTTCCGATTTCTTAAACCATTTACGAAATGATTGATTTGGTCTTTAACCCCTTGCCGTATAACGAGTCTCACTCGTGATGTAGATTATGGTCAAAGTGTGACAAAAGAAGTATTTATATGTCTATCAAATTTGTATTTTTGTTCTAACTTTAGTTTGAATTCAAGATAGAAGACTTTCAAATAAAAATTGATATATTATATCTCGACTTTCTTCTTTTAAAATTGTATTGGAACAGTGAACATTCAAAACCTAACAACAATTCAAAATCTAAATTATCTTTACTGTTACTAATTCTGTCGTTTAGCTGACCTTTGTAAATATCAAAAATAGACTAATGTTTGAAATAATAATTTTACTGAAACACAATACTATATTATGAAGTGCATATGCGTGAACCATTTAAAATGTAAAGAGGAAAGATAAAAAAAAAAGAAAAAGAAGAAACAGTTATTGTCGTCACTTAATTACCATTTCAGTTGCTGTATCGAACCAAGTGGCAACTGAAAGTTGCCTCTCGAGTGCAAAAGGTTAAATAAAAGGAACAAACCAGTACAAGATTACGTATATAAATTATTTGTGAAAAATAAACTGAACACACGCCTAAGCGTAAACCCTCGCAAATACAAAACACTCATTCCTTAAAGTATTTAATAACAACAGAGTTACAACTTGGCCCAGCCATTAAAAACACCCTGCATATACACATTCGAACAAGTCCTACGGGAATTCTCCTTACATGGTTGACCAACGGAAAAAAAAGAGAAGAAAAAAGAAAAATCTCATTTTCCTGGACCCTGGAAACCGAAAACAAACGACCAGTTTGTTCGGATTTTCTGTCACAGCCACCTACAGACGTTCGATGCGTAGCACAAGCGGAGCACCTACAGTTTTCAGCGTCGTTAAATCGAGCTTAATGCTCTTCTAAGTCCAGACATCTCCGATTTCAAAGCAAACCCACCGCGAGAGAGCTTCACTCGTCGCTGTTTCCTTCTCTGATTTTCAAGCAGCGCTATAATCGTATGTAAACACAAGGGGCTGTGCGCTACTGGGTTTCATTCATGCACTTGCCGTGACTCCCCGTTTTTTTTTTTCAACCGGCCAAGTGCTCGTGGGAATCGAAGTAGGGGAGTTGCACCATTTTTTCTTCCCTTAAAAATGGGGTTACATATAGTCGAGTAAGCGAAAGTGAGACGCTGTACGATCTTATTCTGTTTCTTTTTTTTTTTTTTGTCAAAGCTGATATCGGTGTGCTACTGAATTTATGATAGACCGATTTCACAGAGACATTGTCTAATTTTTTCACACAGTGACATGAACATTGTCTCTTGTCTTATTCCGTATTAAATTAAGAGAAAGAGTAGGTATTGACGTGTACATATTTTTGTTATAAATTAATGAAACATTTATAGAATTTCTATTAGATGAAATTTGAGTCTTATTTTTTCCTATAGAAGACACTAGCAAAGTTTGAACACTACATCTCTGAATACTCTATATATTATATAAATAGTTATTAGATTGAGAATTTTTATACATTTATAGGCAATTCAAAGGCGCAAAATTGCACAGAATGCACGTGTAATATGAAAACATCCAAATGATACTGATTTGTTTTCTACCGAATTTCTACCTTTCCCTTTTACTATATTCTCCAATATATGAATTTGCATAAAAGTCCATTGTTTGGTTTACTATCTTCCTACTTTAATAGATGATCGGAAAAAATTCATTCAAGACCCGAACTTGAAATGTTGAATTTTAAAATGGAATGATTAAAAATTTCTTATTACACTTATTCAAACTTGCGAAATTCATTTTTTAAATACCCACTGTAACCAAGAAACCGATTCTTTTCACGCCCAACAGAGAAAGAGTTAATTAAACATTCATCAAATTATCGATCATTCGATCTTTGTGAATAACACGCCGTGTAATTCATACGTAGAGAAGCGGTAACGTTGTTGCATAATAATGATCCGAGGCGTATAATAAAGTTTAAACATGCCTCGTTCACATGCAAAACGCTCGGCGGTTTTCAATTGCGGTCACGCCGAAATTAATATCATTATTGTGAATTTCGCGGTGCCATCGACGGGGGTCAGAATTAAGCTGAACCACAGGCATTTCTGGTAACGTAGAAACAGGTATCCGCCGTGCGACGAACCGGATCTCCCTCGATAGGACTTCCGGTTAACCGAGCCCTCTAGCTTCCGGCGAGGAGACCGATGACTCGTGAAATCGAAGGGTACCACCGGGTAATTCGATAGAATCCGTTTCCCCTGAAAGCGAGAATAATCGAGAACTCTGACTTTTCCCACCCTTTACACACCCTTTTGCATTTTACGCTCGACTACTGTATAATTACAGTATCCATTACCTTTGGTGAACACTTTTTAGTTATTATCAATGGTATAATCATGTTATAAATTGAAAAAATTTATTAAAAAAAAAAAAAAGAATACTATACTTATTAACACTTTCGCATCGGGCTATTTTTCCTAAAACTTTCATACAAATCGGGGTATTTTAGTGATATAAAGATATTTCAACATATATGTATTAAAACTGCAATAATCATTTTTGTATTTGATATATTTTGCTGAAATTTTCAGGAGTTGTACATAAGTAGTATTAGTATTGTTTTTTAATATGATAATCGGTGAAACAGCTTCCTTTGTGTTATAGTACTTCAACACATTAGAAGTCATCACAAAACAACAGTTCAGATGTATCAATGATATTTTCAAGAAATTCTTAAATTAACGCCATACCTGGATTTCCTTCAAATGATTCTAACAGTGGTGGGGTATCAATATCATCCAACATATCACTAATATCAATTTCTGATTCACTGTCAGTATTTTCATCCTCTTCTGATTCACAATTACTATCACTTTCATCCTTCTCTAATTCAAAAGACACTGTTTGTTTCATATAAAATAGGTTTGCACCTTTCTTTGATAGATATAATATCACTATCATCATTACAATCACTTGATAAGTCTGATAATTCCTCATAAATTTCTTTTTCAAATTCATCAAATTTATCCATTATGGTAAGAAACAAAATTTCAATTAAACTTACGTGTTGACCACTGCTATGTAACTAATTGATTGAAAAACACTCATATATAATGGAAATATATGCACTAATAAATTTAAGAATGTACCACTATAAATATATAATCCCATTATCTAAGAATTTATCAGGAAATCACACACATCTCACAAAACAAAAATTCTCGTTTCCCGATGCGAATGTGGTAACATGTTCTTTATCAGACTATTTTAATCCTCGTATAGTCCTCGGGTGAAATTTCACCTATTCTCAGCTTCTAAGTTTTACAAAGTGTTTAATTTTTTCTGATTGTATTGCACTTATGTTCCAAACAGTCATGTTTCTGTGACAATTCACAGTCGTGGTAATTGTGAAATTAATATATAAATAACGAATTGAATTTTATATAATATTACATAATGAAATTAATATAATAAGATTATTTATTTATACAATAAAGTAGAAATATATCATAAAATTAGATTTACGTGTAAAGCAAAAATGACTGAAACGTCACCCGAAGACCTTAATTGTTACTGATTTCTAAGGACCGTATGAAAATTGAGCGAATAATTTCGTAAAACTCAACCACTTATTCGTTTCTTTTTCATTTTATGCATTCTGACTTTTATACATTATTCACTACTATTGTTAAACGGGATTTTTACATATTATTCATTACTATTATTGAACGAGACTTTTACACATCATTATCTCATTACATTGAATGGGATTTTTACACATTACTTATTACTATTATTGAATAGGACTTTTACATATTATTCATTACTATTACTGAATGGGACTTTTACACATTGTTCGTTACTATTGTTGAACGGAACTTCTGCACATTATTTATTATTGTTATTGAATGGGACTTTCACACATTATTCGTTACTATTGTTGAACGGGACGTTTACACATTCCTTATTTCATTATTGATACTTTTCGACTTTCCGTACAAGGATTTTGTACACAGACATTGACGGACATGTACGAACCTTTACAAACATCATTTCTAACACTTGGACTTGCATTTTCTATAATTGAACACGGACTCATCACAATAAATATCATATTCAGAGATTATTAGGGGAATGTGGGGCAAGACGAGGAGCGCTAAATAGAAGTATAAATAAAATCAAATATTTGTTCATGTAACATTTATGAAAGCGTTTATAAAAGCAATACAATATTCTTCTTTGAAGTTAAACAACAAAATTAAGATCAAGAAAATCAAAAATTCAAATAAACTTGTTTTTCTTAAATACTAGTTTTTCTCGTCTTGCCCCTCATGTGGGGTAAGATGGGGCAGCTAAAGGTGCAAGTTGAGGTAATCTAGTGAATACTAGAATTCTTGTTAAAATTATTTTTTTTTCTATACCTAACAGCCATCTGATACGCTAGTTATCTTAGCTCTGTACTATTTAATCCAAGCAATCGTGCTTCCATATCTTTTAAATAACGGACCAACTCTTCCTCTTGCTTTAAGGTAAATATCGGTTGTATAAGTCCCAAAGGTGTAACTAATTTCATTTCCCCTTTTTCTTTCATTTCTTTTACTCGTCTTTCCAAAATAGACTGTGGTACTCCATATATATAGCAGTGAAACCTTTCGATATCCCAATTTCTTTTCTAATACATCACTAATCGCTTTCTTTATGCTCTCTTTAGACTATTCACTTCTGTTTTTTTTTTTTTTTTTGTATATTCTAACCATCTTACAAAGTATGTATTTGAAATAAAGACAAGATTTTCGTAGCTTAAAATATACGTTAAGACGAGGACTTCCCTATCTTGCCCCAATAGCTAGGTCATACGTTTCATAATTTTTGCAAAATAGTCTTAATCCATTCTTAGTGAAAACTATTAATTTATGAAGAAGTAACTAATAAGGTAGATTAACTTACCACTTCTGGCGAAAGAACATGCACATACACGAACTGACAGTATTGATAACTTTCTGTACAATTAGATCGTTATAAGAAAATTTAGAAATGTCTTCGTAGTTAATGTCACGCGTGGTTCCTACAGCTCTCATTTCTGGACTGATGTCTTTCTTAACGTCTCTATTTGATACGTGTTCGAACATGTAACATTTCATTTGCTTTTTATAATATGACGCTGTCCCATTTTACCTAACTATCCTATCTTGCCCTGTATTTCTCTATTGTTATTATTATTATTATTATTATTATTGTACTTTTTGCGCTAATAAGTAAACTCAAAGGTTTACTCTGTTATATAACGCGGCTTCAAGAACTGTATGGTAGCCAACAATACACACGAACAGTTAAATATTGTTATTGTTATTTTGTACTGGCAAATAAATAATATTTTGTGAAATAACGTGGGTTCACGAACAGCGGGTGGAAGCAAACAAAAAGAAGACAAAAGAACAACACGAAGGTAAAACGATATCTCAACCTGCGTCGACAACTACGCGAAACACATTCGTTGCCTCGAACGATATTCGTCGTAAAGAAGAATTCCGCGTTCCCACAGATTTCGTTCGCGGGCTCATAAATAAGAGTATCCAACCGGCGCGAGAGAGCAAGATCCAGTATCCAGGTTACACCTTGAAAAGTAGCAAGGCGCATTGCTTATGCGCGAGGCAATAAATACTTTCGAGCTTCGGCAGAGGGAAAGAGATTGCAGCTGGTAAACGTCCAGCGGCGGTTGGTCTCCGACCAACCTCAGCCACAGTCAGCCAGGTAAGTCAGCTCGTAAGTCGGTGAAAGACTTAAGATTTTACGACTTGTTCGTAGCTGGTCGCGCGCGAACTTTGAAGGTATACAGTGTGTGTAGGCCGACGATTACCGTAGTCAAGCTCGTAATTTCTTCCGTCTATCGTGTATAGGGGCTTGTTCTCGAGAGGCTGGACTCTCGAAATTAGAATCGATACGCAAGCACGTGTAACTCGGATTTACGCGAGTATTGTTGCTACATACACGTACACTCCCGTCCATAAATCATTGAACACTTGAACATTTTGAGCAAAATGATTAGAATGTAAATACAACTTTCTGTTACGAGTTTGTTGTGTATTTTGTTATATTTATCTATTTTATGGTTATAACTGAATAAACGAAGTTAAACATGTACATGTATAACTTGAATAAATATTAAGGAAAAGAAGAATTTATTAACACATTCGCCACCGGCGAATTGCGGGTGAGAAGCTTAACTGATGCTGCATATAATTTCCAAATGTCTATAGCTAAATACTGCAAAGGTTTGCTATCTAAACGTGCGTAAATATAACAAATATTGCTTCTTGATATGATACTTATGATCATTTGTTGTTAGAATTTGAGAAAAATTAAATATTACAAACGTATGGTGAAACAATTGATAAAAAATTGCTGGCAATAGTAAAAGTGATAGAGCTGCTTAAATTCATTAAATATACTTTTTAGGAACAAGTATGATGAATTTGTTATAATATTCTCACAGTAATATATTATGAATACATTACTAAATTAAGAAATAACAACACAACTTAACAATTTCAGGAAGGAAATGTATTATAATATTTAATAATAATATTTTTTAGTGTAGTTCTTGATAATAAAAAGATTATAATATTATACTATATGTTAAAAGATTGCATTTTATAAAAGCTTAAGATAAAATTGAGACATAAAGGTAAAATTATAATATTTGATAAAAGCATGACCTGCATCATTCGACCTTCTTATTTAGTTCGATAATCCCTATGATCCCACTGGAAAGAATTCTAGAAAAGAATTATTTATTAAAATATGTTCAAGTGCTAGTTACTGCTCCAAAAAAAAAAAAATATATATATATATATATACTGCTCAAAAAATTGCGGTAAAAACTAAAATTTCTAAGTCCGAGTCCTAATTTTACTAAGTGTCCGGTGACATAGACGTAAGTGTATACTACTGTGATCAAAAAGTATCAGGACTGATTCATTTAAATAGCCCGTTTTAATTATATCTGAAAATCTTTTGATTCCTATCATTGGTAGAGTTATTTCTAACATATGTCGAAAATTTCACATCATTGCCATTTTTAATTTTGCAAATAAACAATTGTTTCGTGATTGAAGGAAAATGCTTTCGGGGATTTTTAATCCATCAAATTTTGTAGAGCAAAGAATTCGCGTAAAATTGTATCTTCGAAAGAAAATTTCGTGTACGAAAACTGTAGAAATGCTGCGGAAGTATTTCGGTGGTGTGCGTATGTCAAGCACAAGGATTTTTGAGTGCTACAAAATGTTGAATGAAGGCAGTTTTTATAATACTTGGAATAGATAAAATAATTTTCTTTCGAAGTTCTGTCTTTCTTTCTTTTTTCAATTTTTAATTTCTTAATTTCTGAAAAGTAATCAAATAATTAAATAATTTTTATTTTTACAAAATATTCTCGAAAATATGAGTTTGCATCGAAATCTGTGTTAAAAAATAAGTGTCACTGTATATGTATGTTGTATGTGCATATAAATGAAATTTTTACCACTGCGAGTATTTATGTTTAATACGTACACCAACATTTCGAAATGAAATTTCATTTGGTTTGGTAATTTCTGGTGATAGAGAATATGAAGGAGAATGTTTGTCGATGTTTTAATTATTAATTCGTCTGATTTGTTTTCTCCTGCAGTGTGCTTTCAATTCGACGATTTTTCACGGAGAAACGTTTATCTATTTATAAACGAGAAGTAAATTCAATTCAATTCAATTGAATTAAACGAAATGAAATTAACCGCCAGTTTCTCTCGCGGTTCGTGTTCTTCTTCTCTTTTGTTATCGTTTTGCACAGTGGTCATCTGTGGCGCGCGTAATCGCGACCCAACCGAAGCTCACTCGTTCACATTTGTAATACACGAATGTAACATATATACAAATGAATTGAACGTAATTTAACAAATGTTCGAACAAATGATTTTATTTGAAATGGTGTTTGTTGCGTCGAATATAATATAATTATCCATTGATACGAATTCTGATGTAATGTGGCCTCTTCAGATTAATTTAAATCGATCGTGTTACACTTCAATCATAATAAAAGTAAAATTCTTTTTTCTTTAATCTGCGTAAATGATATTCAGAAGAGACTTTAAGGACTTAACACTTTCTGGGCGGCGCTCACGTATACGTGATTTTGAAAAAATAAGATCTTTATTACTAAACAGCCACCAAAATTTCTTGTCTTTTGTTTATTAATTGTTCTTTTTTTCCGTAGATGTGCGTTTTCAAGTGAGAGGTAAAATTGAACAATAAATCTGAACGCAAGAAGATAATACACTTTGTGTAATCGCGCTTATCATGGTATCATCGAAATTTTGCAAATGCGCCACGTAGAGAAAATTAGAAATAGAAATAGAATATATAAAATGAAAATTTAAACATACTTTTTGCAAAACGTAATACAAATATTGTCGAATGATACGTTACTTGACTACTGAATTTCCCGCCTTTTAGTAAGTTGGGTTACCGAACTAAGCAACCGGTTCCTACTCTTCTTTTTCTTTTTTTTTTTTTTTCTAATAACATGCAATGTGTATATAGTAGTTAACCCTTTGTGTACGGAGTACTTCAAAGTAAAACGCTCACGTGGGCGGAATACTTTTCCTAACCATGTAATTAAATCACCGTTTTAAATCCTTATTTACGCCAAATTAAATTAAATTAAATATTTTGTTGTCCTCGGCATGTACTGTTCACTTAAGGAAATTAATGTTTTAAAAACGCCGTAACTTAAAAATAAATTATAACGAATCTGTATATTTGTATTTGAGAAACATATACATACATGTGTCCATAGACCACACTGATCATTTTCGCATATATGTATGTGTCCATAGCACTCAAAGGGTTAAAAGCGAAGTTCGCAAGTCGTTGCTTCGTGTCCGCTAAATAATCCGTAGTAATCCTCTTACAAGTAATTATATTATATATACAAACTTGTGTGCGTTATTTCAACTATTAATAACAAGTGTTATAAACAAACATTTTCCTCTTATTTCGTTTAACGCCATATTAAATAAATAATTGCATAAAACCTTAACAAATATGAATTCAAATTATTACACGAAAATTTCAATTTTTGAAATATTTACAGTAAATTGTTGCAAAGTGAAATTTTTTATGACACCTAATCTAACCAGTTTTAAATAACAGAGAATTTAAATGTAAGATTTTCTTCATTAACATCTCTTCAAGAAGATAATCTAGAATTTTAATGAATTGTAAAGCCACCAGGAAAAATACGAGTAAACCCATTGAACATTGTGAGATTCGAAAGTTCATTGAACATCGGGTATTTATTTTCCAACTTTCTTGGTAAGAGAAACCAATGCGAAACGAGAAGTTCGATCGAATGACTCACCAGGTTTCCCCCCATTCGAAGATGCATTTCAGAATCTTAATTCACCGGGTTTTTTTCAATTGCATAATTCTGTTCATCTAAAATAATCATGGTTAAAAATAAATCTGACAAACGTATGTGCTATTCCATGTGTGACGGCTTTCCATCCACAGAAAAATCAATTCTTGCAAAAATTCTATCCTGTCTAGACAACCTTCCCTCCCACACGAGCCCGCTCATTAATATTCATATCACTTGCGGCGTTCTCGCGCGCGCGCGATCCAATCGATCGAATTCTTTTCCTTTGGCAAACCCCATCGAATATCAATGAGATCTGTACCGATAAGCAAGGGAACGTGGGGTACAGAGAAATCGACCACGTAATCTTCTCGCGGTATATTATGCTGGAAACGCGACATCGTGGTGCCTACCGGACGAACCTTAAACAAGGAATGCCCCCGGGGAATATCATTAAGCGGGAGAATCACGTGAGAACCACGCGAGATTTAAAAAAAATTAAATCTTGTCTTTCACTGCACACGGGTTTTTCAGTTTTCTTTTTCTTCCCCTTTTCTCGATCAATTGGTTCTTCACGAAGACGTATTTTCTAAATGAAAAAGATTCAATCCTAGTAATTCGATGCCCTTTTTTATGTAGAGATTAGATAGTTATAATAGTAACTAGTATGAGATGCCTTGAAACATTGATGGAAAATGGGCGGACATATAATTTTCCACTGCAAATTCTCAAATGAATGAAGTTGAGCTATAAAATAGTAACTACAGTCTCAAGTACGGATATAAAAAAATAATAATTCGTTACTACATAGTGTGTCTTTGAAGAATAAACATCGAAATTCAGTGAAAAAGTCAGTGAAAATGATTGATGCGCCCAGTTTAAAAATCTTGGTTTCGAGAAAAACGCATTTAAGGTTTCGTATCGAGTTATTTACAATATAATATTGAAAATTTTTAACATTTCTTTGAACTTGAAACCCACCTAAATATCTTCTCAATAATTCTTTCTTACTCAAATCTTCATGAAGGGGTGTAATGACAACAATTACGTTTTCTGGTAATACATTTCTGTGATTATAATTACTTAAATTACGAGCAAGTCTTAACCACTGTGCTACATCATTAAAACTTCTATAGCTTCTTCACTTTTGCGAATTTTACTTTAATATTTTAAGAGTTCATTCTAGAAATCGCAAGCATTAAAAAAAAGATAGTAAAACGAATTTCCATTCCTTTAAATCCGTCACAGTAGTTTCCTCCCTTAAAACGTAGTAATAAAATTGATTACAAATCTATTTATAAATCATTCTTAAATTTCTTCTTTATACATTCTTTTGCAAATTGTTATATGCATTTAACCGGTTAACTGTGGATGACGAGTGGGTTCAATAATATTTTGCACGCTATAGTTTATCTATTAATGGATTACTTATTTTTTAATTGCACTGTTATACTTGTATTAAATATAAAATACATCATATTCACAATTGCAAAGGCGAAAATAATGTAACTACTTATAATTTTTGCTGAGTTTTAATTATACATAAATCGCAAAGATGCAATTCTTGTTTGACAGGCGAATCTAGTTAAAAGGTTAATAAAACCGCGTGACTACGTTGATATTTTTGTTAAATTCATTAGATCATAGTGTCGTTAATTTACGAGAAATATTTAATAATGTTAGTAATTGTAAGTAATTGAAAATACTGGTTGAAAGTATAAAGAGCGATAAAAGGTCCAAGTAATCTTATCGTCCGAATTCATGCGACAGCATCTTCGAGGACGTAAAACCAGAGCTATAGAGCGACAGTCAAAGTTTAGGGGAGTGTCGGAGTTAAGTGCATTCCTGGATATCGTGCTTCCTTACCGGCATCAAGTGTAACCATTACGCGAGATTTACGGGAAACTTCCGAATACTAAGCTCGATTCCTTCAAACCTCAAGAAACGTTACATCTTTCCGTATTCGGCGTTATACAACTTATCGAACTCGTGTTCATCCGTCAAGTAAGAGACAATGATAAACGAGCTGAACGCGGTGAAACTTCTATTATCAAAACTATTAATATTATATTAATGTGCCCCAAATTTCGACGTATTTACACTGGAAAAAAAAAGATGAAGTGACGTGATAGTATATAAATAATGTGGTATTATGTGTAGTTCAAGAGGCAACTTGAACTTCTAATCAATATGAGATTAAAATCGTCGAAAGTCAGAGTGAAAATATCACACGAATTTCAATTGAATTTTGTTTCATCTGAAAAATATTATTAGTTTTCCTTTCATGAAGGTTTTCTTTCAATGTTTTTCCATAAATAAATATCAATGAAAGAGAGAAAAGTTTGTTTCTATTTAGATGTAGCTAATTCAGTTTAATTTTGTTTTATCTGAAGAATATTATTAATCCTTCATTCCTAAAGTTTTCACATTTGGGTTCTTCACAAATAAGAATCAAGTAACCGGTCAAAATTTTTATTCCATTTAGATCTAGCTAATTTAATTTGATTTCGTTTGAATATTATTAATCATTCCTTCATGAAGGTTTTCTTTCAGCGTACTCCACCAATAAATATCAATGAAAAAGTGGAAAATATGTTCCATTTAGATCTAGCTAATTCAATACGATTTTATTTCATCTGAAGAATATTATCAAATCTTCCTTCCTGAAATTTTTCTTTCAGCGTTCTCCATAAATGAACATTAACGAAAACGTCAACAGTTTATTCTACCTAACCAAATCTTCCGTAAAACTCTATAAAAAGTTACCCCTGGCAAAAAGTTTTCGGTCGAACATTTTCCATAAAAACATTCGTATTTTAAAACTATAAAATGTTATTATGTACTCTTGAAACAGATAGAAAAATACGGCTGCCTTGGTTTGAGGTATTTACCTACGAAATAAGACAAATATTCGTTTATTGACCAAAAGAAAAGGGTGGAAAGAAATGTTACATTGAAAAAAGCATATCTTATTTGGTGGGTAGAAATCCTGGATAAGGTAACTAATTACCATAAATTTACGAAGAAATAATATTTTGTTAATATGATTAAATAAAATGTAAATTATAATCAATAAAATTTTATGAACTGACATTGAAGCTTTCCACATAACATTTCGTTTTCTTCTTCATTTCTACTTTTAAAATAAACAAAAATGTCCGTTATTTTGTTATTTACTTTATACTAAACCAATTTTACACTCTCATTAGTTTCAAGAGTACAATACCATTTTATAGCTCTAAAATATGAATATTTCTTATCGGAAATTTCTTGCGAGGGGTAGTAAAAAAAAAGAAGAGAAAAAAATAATATGCATTAATTATTGAACGACAGAATCCCTTGCTTCTTAATCGAAGAAACTTTCCTCAAAATTCTTAAAGATAACATCGTTCAACTTTATTCTCCCACCTCCTCGATTACCTTTCTCTGATCCCCATTGTTCAAACTTTCCTTTTTCTCGCGAAAATTTCGATGCATACGTAACAAAAAAGAAACAAAAAAAAAATATCGTTCTTGCTACAAGCAGGAAGAAGATCCAAAAGCAGAAGGGAGGGGGGGCATCAAGAAACGAAGGCTCAGATACGAGAATCGATAAGTTTGTTCCTACAGACGACGTTTAAAACAGCCCTCCACCCCATTCCTTCTGCTTCATCATCCTCTTCTGGTCTCTCTTAATCTCTGCTCAGGAACGAAACGCTTCTTCTCGCTGGGCTCTTTAACCACGACCACAATGGGACAAGCTAACGACACAGCATCGAAAAAAGAAGGGAAAAAAAGGGAGTAAAGTAGAGGAACTAATCCGTCAGTCGTAAAATCGATATCGACGTCGTTTCGTGTTCGCTGTCGTATAATGTGGCACCGGCCAGGGCTGAATCAACAGAAATGAACGAGCATGGATGTGTACATGTATACACACATATATACTCGTGTGTAAAAAACGCGTAGCTTAATCCACCCCTTCGATTTTCCAGCATCTCTATTTTCCCTGTTATCGTGCATTTCAACTTTTCTTTTTTTTTCTTACGCGTTTTTCAGAATTTCGATTAGCTTTCGACGATTTGTATTTTCTTATCGGTCGTTTAAATCATGATTAAAAATGATGTCTATGGTGTTTTTAACAAAGTGTTTTCACACTCTACGGACTACAGATGCATATGTGCGTCCAACGAAAGCTATGGGTCTGTGAAATATAGGCGCATGTGCGTTCGGTAGAAAATTTCCAGCGTATATGCGTTTGTAAATTTTTTAAAACTTCCAGATTAATTAATATATTTTGAAGTTAATGTATGTTTTAAATTTAAACGTTTCTAATCGAATAATTTATGCTTAAAAAGAATTTTTTGGATTATTTATTTTGACGTAACTGAAGAATTACAATTATAACTTACAAGGGAACTTCGATAATCCGAAAATTCCAATTTTTTTTTTTAAACTTTACAAGGGATCTCAAGAGAAGTATTGGGCTATATTTTTTTTTTGTCCTTTTTTGGTTCTTCGGAGTGAAAACAGCCCTTGATTGAAGATAAGTGTTACCCTATTTCCCTGCATATCTTTAAAACTATAGTAAATATAAAAAAAGTGTTTAGAATAAAAATTGCATAATTTCATATCTCATAAAACAATACTATTACATTAATAAAGATTGCTTATTTAAATAAAAAAATCTTCCACTATGGTTGTTGTGAAAATTTTTGAATTTTCTGTCATATCGATAAATATGATAAACAAATGCACGCAAAATATGCTAATATGTTAGTTGCACTTTACATAGCATAAAATTATTCCGCCTTCGACGACCGCAACTGCTAACCGCGCGCTTCGACTAAGAATATTCAGCACTCGAAGAGTTAAATTTCTTTTCTTTAAAAAGAAAAAAAAATTCTTTCCTATGAGATAAATAGACTAATCCCTGATATTTGTGTCAATTTTAAGCGATATCGAGTAATTTGTGATTGAGTGTGTTGAGTGATTTTTCTACGCTCTATAAATGGAGAGTTTCATAAATAAAAAAGTTTGCATTAAATTTTCTGTCAAAAATAAGATCAAGATTTCTAACGTTATGGAAATGTCGATACAGAAATATTATTCAAGTACTTTATGTCGATTGCATGAAGCAATTTGTAAAAAAATATGATTTGTGGATTAACTAATAGAGATTGCACTATGATACGGTACCAGTTCACAAGTTATTGCTTGTTCGTGAATTTCTAGCCAAAAAATGGCACAGTAATGATGCCATAGCCACTGTATTCGCCTGATATTGCTCCCTATTTTCTATTTCCAAAAATAAAAAAGAAAACCGGAAGAAAACGTCGTTTCGAAACCATTGGAAATACAAAATACAAATCGCTGACAATGAATGAAGTGAACGTTATAGAAGAAAGTACATTCCAAAAAATATTTTCAAGAGAGGAAAAAACATTGACACAAGTGTATTCCAAACTGGAAATTTTCAATTTTCGAATAAACAAAAATTTTACGAAATTTTGTGATCACATCTTTTATAAAATAATAAATAAAATGAAATTAATAATGGAATGGTAGATTACTTTTATTCAATAACGAGGCAAACAAAAGAACTAAACAATAAACCAATTCATTGCGTTTCTATTTTAGTTGAAAAGAAAAAAGACCAGATATTCACGTATTAAAACTCATACTTTCTCCCCTTTCATTCTTTTTATTTCTTGTTTCCATGGTTGTTCTACCCCTTTTCCATGGTTCAGCACAGTTCATTGTTCAAACCGACAGAATTATTCCCATCTATTTTGCTGTACGCTTCGGTGAGTAATAACCTCCTGTTAAACAAACGCTCGCCTACCGATCGGTTCTGATCGGACATGATTGGAGAACACGGCAGAAATCCTCCTTTCGATATTTGCTCTGACAGCCTCTGACGCGTTTCGATTTGTGGTTACAGCTAGATGGCAATCGCGTCGTTAATCGTCGACAACAGTATTAAACGGGAGGTTCTATGTTAGAGGAATTCTATTTTTTTTCCTTCAGGAAAAACTTCTGGTGAAATCTAACCCCTACGAATTCAATTTTTATTGTTGATATAACAATACCATTGTAAAATAATTGAAAAAAGGTGCATTTTAAGGGAAAAGCAGGTTAAAATTTGTATTAATTATCTACTCTGTGGTGTGAAACTAATAGATTTAGAAATATCATTCCACAGAAAAAGAAGAATGGAGACTTTGGGAAGTTATTTGTGCAAACTTATCAAAATTGATATTTTTTCCGGTTTTATCACTATCAGTGCCAAGTAGCGATAAGAAAGAAAGAAAAAATTACGTATGATACAGATTGTTCGAAGCTTTACAAAAAAAAGTAACAAATCTATAATTTATCCAAAACGAATCCAAAATTTATTCTTCCTAAACTCTTAAACAGCCCTATTTTTTCATCCTCAGACAGTTTGTACCTGTCATCCGTACGTATTATATTTTGCTCAAGTTTTCGTTACTTAACAAAGTTCTGTTTTCTATTAAACATTGATCCTTAACACTAGAACTACTAAGTCCATCAAAATGACAGGTTTCCGATCAATTTTTTTTTTTAATTATTAACATCCTGTTGATATAATTGTAGAAATTTACAATGACTTTTAATAAGATGGAATACCTGTCGTTTCTTTTCAAATATTTTAATTTTTAATTATCTATCTAAATTATACTAAATATACCAAGACCCGTCTAAATGACGACTATAAAATAAGTAATAGAATGAATTTTAGGCTAAAAAATATACATTAATATCTTTTAAAAAATTTGATCTTTATTTGTCATTTGAAAATTTCTAAACAGCAACAGAAATGTAGCTTAATAGACTGTACGTCAAGAAATTCAAAAGTAATGCTATCAAATTGGATTGTGCAACGAAAACAAAATGAATTCAACTTGTTTTGAAGAAATGTACTTCGTAGGCGAATTATAAGGAAAAATTGTTTTAATAATAAATACCCCAATTAAAAAATATGTTTCTGTATATTTTATAATTAGAAATAAATTTTTTAATACGTTTATAGTTTTTATTTTAAAAATACTAGGCATAACATTACATTTTTCAAACATCCGTCAAATTGACGGATAATTAGGTGTATATTCAACATTGCTAGTTCTAGCGTCAATACTCGCAAATATTTCGAAAAGGAGCATGCATAAAACGCAACCAAATAAACGCCTACTACTGAGAAACAAACCAATATGCACTTTGTCTGTGTTACATGCGATTTATGTATTTAAATTGCATTTAATTGACCGTCATTCAAGTTTCAATAAGGTAAATTATTTATCGGTATCCTGTAGCAATTCCCAGGAATACTGTTCGTAATTTATTCTTCTTTCCTGTCGTAGCTTAATTGGACGAGCAATGGGGTCCAGCGAAACCAAAGGTCGGGCCTCTGCCTCTATCGACCTAATGACGAGCGTTAAGTAAGTACGCGAGCACGCTATTCGTCCCAAATTGAATTGCATCCCATTCTAGCTGAAGCATTCTGGGAATTATGAGCTTTCACGAAGGAGAACCGCAAACGTGACTCACCAGCAACATTATACGTACGGCTCGTGTTTCTCGTAACACTGAACGACTTCAATTAAACAAATTGCCGCGAACGACACGCCGAGGATGAACGGAAGAATGTCCACGTTCGGTTAAATTTCTTCAATGGAAGGTATTCATTCAATAAAGTAATTCGTAGACACTGTTCGTTGTCCTAGATCTCAAGCGTTACACCAATAATACTATTGTTTCAATCTTCCCTCTTTTGAAATGTGCAGTTTCGATGATAGACGTTCCTAGGATTGCGTCTTTTAGAATCTAGGGGACAGCCTTCAAATATTACAAGTTTATGAAATTTAATAATTAAGGATAATTAAGTTTAGACTAGCTTTACAACAAGGACATTCTTTTAGAATCTAGGGGACAGCCTTCAAGTATTACAAGTTTGCGAAATTTAATAATTAAGGATAATTAAGTTTAGACTAAGTTTACAATAGGGACATGATTTTACTATTTTTGAGATTAACACGTCCCCGCGAGGGCGCTATTCCGACATCGCAATTTCGACCAATTGCAATTTTCCCAAAAATTCTTCTATACCTCATCCATTAAACTAGTCCTAACTTCTCAAAGAAAAAACAAAAAATCACGGTGCCAAAATGTAAAAGAATTGTGGGACATAATTAGATTGGAGGTTGAAATATTTTACAATATTTACAACCGGTTTTTGTTTTTATTGAATTGTCTTAGATTTGATAATGTAGAATCATGATAAAATCGTGGAAAATTAGATAAACTTGTTACTGTTAGGAATGTATTTGATATATTTATTGCTAACTGTCGAAAAATTTATTCAATTTCAAAATATTGCATTATAGATGAGCAATTAGATGCTTTTCGTGGAAAATGTTCCTTTAGGCAATATATTCCGAGTAAATCTGCTAACTACGGGATAGAAATATTTATCCTAACAGATGCAAAATACTATATGTATTCTATACAGTAAAGTTAATATTCGTATAAGTCTATATATAAATATGTATGCATTGCTATTATTTAAATAAAGTAACATAAAATCTACAAAAATTCGTATATTGTGGTCGACAAATGTTACTTTTTATTAGGGGTCCACGAGCACTCCACGTAGATACGTTTGTTCCAAAAGTTCACGTGTGTACTGCCGGGTTAACGAATCATCGTCCCACGACCGTGAAGCTCTATAATAACGATAGGTCGAAAAGTCGGATGCCGAAATATTCCTCGGGAAATGTGGGTGAGACAAATTTGACCTTCCCTGGCCTTTTCAAGAGATCCATGCGCCATAACCAATGTTCGAGCAGCTCTAATCTCCGGTGAAAAATCCACGAAACACGTGCTTTCTTCGAATGATTAATTCGTCATGGATTGTTATCTTAATAAACGTGAATAATTGTAGAAAGAATATATGAAATTTGTTTCAAAGAATTAAGGATCTGATTAACCATTTCATTGCTGTTGACGCCTATAATAGGTGTTTTAAAACTTTCCTCATACTGTTGCAACATTCTGGTACACTTTCACTTAAATTTTATCCTTAGAACGTTAAACGCCACATTAATCTCTACAGATAGGTGTTAGAGTTTTCGTTTGCATTGACAGCGTTACTACTTGAGGACCAACTACATAAAATTTCGAAAAATAATATTTTCTTATTTACTAACCCTTTGACAGGGGTACACTCAGAAACAAAACGTGCCAATTGCGCTGTGTTTTAATTGCAAAAATTATCCATATATTTGTCAACGGTAGATGCATTATATTAGAACGGGTGAATTATATTAAACTTTATTGGGGAAAAAATACTGAACAGGAAGCGCATAATGTAAACTCGTTAATATATATGGTTTTGGATTCTTGTTTAAAAAAATGAACGACGTCTATAGGCGCTGTTCGATACAAATAAGCATTTCGCATCAAGCGTCAAAAGTCGCTGCTCGTAATAAAAGGATTAATGAATTTTATTAGAACAATTTAAACAAAAATACGGTGTTTCGTCTATGAAACGGAAAATCCAGGCTATTAAAACCTTCACACTTCTTCAGATAGCAAAAACTTTCGCTTTTTTAATTCTTATGCCAATAATCAGGTACCTGGGTACGCTTTTGCATATTCTCACTTAAAGTATTTTATACTTTTTCTTAAAAGATTTTAACTCTTTGCACTCGAAGCTGTTACGCTAAAGTTGAATTGTTCAATAATTTCTTGCCTTCTAGTTTCTTTTTAACACAATTACTTATATACATAACACATAACACATAACATAATCACTGCTTCGCCTATGATTTCGCCGGCTAATAAAAATCTTGTTCTTTTTCTGTATTTTACTTGAATTTTATATTTATTTTAAAATATATTAGAGATTTGAGGTTTCCATGGTTCGGCATCATACAGTTGTTACTGTTGAGACTTTCGAGTGTATACCGTGTCCATACGGAAATTTTCGAAAGTTTTCTGAATGTTTCGCCAGAATTACAACTAGCTTCAGCAGGAATTCTGAGGATATATTGATACTGATGTGTATTGTGCGTTACTCCACTAATATAGTAGAACAAGTTCATATTCCAGTTCAGCGAGCACCAATCAGAAGGTATGAAGTCTTGTTTAATTGGTCAGCAGAATAATAATTAAAAAAAATAAATAAATTATAGTTCCACTATATTAGTAGAGTAATGAACAATACACATTAATATCAGTTATTGTCTTCAAAACGCTTGCTGAATCCAGTACCAATGTTGGGGAAACGTTATAATGTATTCTTCACTTATTAAAAATAAGTAAAGTTGCATTTATTGTCAATTTTCGTATGGAACGAGATATTAACTTTTGTGTTGTTCTAAAGTATTCTTATAACGCTGTTCACAATCGTCCAGTTAATAACACATTCTGAAGTAGGCACTCCTATAATACGGTACGAATTAATCGTGTTACAAGAGGGTCGTCTGTATTGTCACAAATCACTTTTCTTTTTTAACATTCAGCGACATAATAAACCATTAACGATATAGACAGTAAATACTCAAGTAGAGCAGTCTCCTAGAAAAAGATTTCCGCCACTCGTTTATACACCGAATGAAAAATGAGCACAAAACTATGCAGAAGAAATGAAACAAGATCCACCAGATGCCTCTAAACTGCTGTTTAAGGGGATATGCCACTGAATCTTCTCCCCTAAATAATATACCTATACTTACGAAGATCATTCTGACAATTTCGCGGTTGCCCGAACGAAATGTAAACAGCGACAGAGAAACTTTGGATGTTTCGAAGGCGTGCAAGATTGTACGCAAAGGGAAACGATATTTTCCCCCAGAGTCGAAAAGGGTTGAGAAGGAAGGTAATATTTCTCAGTTCGTGTGCAAGCAAAAGGGGGAGGGGACCAACATGGAGCACTTCGGTGAACTGTGCTTATACCTCACCCTCGGGGAGAACCTAATCTCTCGCAGACGAGGGAGGAGGGTCATCACGCGCCAAGAGGCGGAGGAAACCTCCTCGCCCATCCCTTGCAGACTTTGAAACTTTGTAAAAGGGAAAGCAGAAGCTCGTAATGTGCACGTATGTTAACACGTTGATTGGCCACCGTAAATCGGGTATGTTTTCTTGCATCGTCAGTTTTCTTCCAGTACAAATGGAATTCTTTTGAATACAATTTCTTTTCTTATTTTCAGTTTTATATATCCTTGCATGTTTAATTCTTATGTTCAAACAAAGACTACACTTGATCCATGAAAGTATCGAACGAACAAACATCAAATGGTACCAAAAATTAACTTGTTGAGTTTTCTGTTATAAATATGGCAGGCAAAGTATCAAAATTTATAAAACTTTTGGTTAAAGAATAATGTTATACTCTCAAACTATTAGCAAGAATACCTGCAAAAAGAATAAACAGATGTAGCTCATAATTTAGAAATAAGACAAAATCCGTAAGAAAATCGATTAGAAGAATGTGTATCCTCTGTTATGAGAAAAACAGGTAAACTCTAGATTAAGAAAGATTTAGGCAAAATGTAAAGATGAGAGGAACATATCATGCCTGTTGCCGCAAAACAGTGTAACTTTGTTTAAATTATTTCAACAAATGTCACAGGAAACAGCAATAATATTATACAGTCTTCTTTAAAAAGAAATTTATATTAATTAAATATTTATAAGTAAATTTTTGCAAATTTCTTGTAAAATCCTGCATAATTAGACGAAGGAAAACATCATCCACTTATGAGTGACGGAGCCTGTGCTGAAACATAGCTGTCACTTAGATTTGGATGACGTGGCAATCAATATATTAAACGACGTTCGTTTATTTGGCTTGTCTTTTTGTTGAATCTCACAGAGCTATACCACCGTGATCTCGACGGATTTCGAAAACATACGTGAACAAAAGAAAAAGAAGAGAGTTTGAAAGAGAGTTGTGTTTCTGTGAGAACTCGTAAATTAGGATTATTCAGATGGATTAGGATCATTCGAACTGGAGTTTCAAATTTAAATGTGTATACGACGAGAAACTGTATTTTCTTTTTTCTTCTTTCTTTTCAGCGTCTTCGTCGATTGGCAGATTCTTAGTTACGCAGTGTGAAGCCAAAGTAATTAACTTCACTTTTGAAATGTTTTCGAATTTTAGTGCCAAAGCACATAATTCATGCTTAACTTTTTATACATGAAATAAATTTAATAAATTTTATTTTACAGAGTTACTCACTTCGGCTTCTGAGTAGCTCAAATATCCTTAATTTTATGTTATTAGATTCTGTGATACAGTGATACGCTCTGTTTCGTATAATAAAAGAATGGCAACTTATGACTGTAAAGTATTTCATTGACTGTTTGAAATATTTATTATTTAGAATATTTGATTATTTACTAGCAATTACTATTTGGAATATTAAAAGTTCCTTCTTGTACAGCAAAACCTTTAGCTGTTTCTACAAAGCAACACATATATGGTGTATTTCAGTACATGTTACAACGCGGAGAAATGCACATAAAGGACTTGTATGTACATTGTTAATAGCTAATTAGAAAATTGGCAGCTCTTAGAGCTTTCTTACTGTTTTAGAAGGCTAGATGAGAAGAGATTTAGATTTGTTTGCAACCATCCATCACTGAGCAAAGACCATAGATATCACTCTTAGTCTCCGGAATACGTGCTCTATTTTGTTAATAGAAATAGTTATCTAAACCAGTTTATTATTTACTTTAATAATAGTTAATATATTTATTACATTAAAATTCACGACACTAGCGTTCCTTTCTAATAATTCTTAATTACGTTTTCACCACAAATCTCATCGCGTATGCACGGTAAAACAAAAGTAAAAAATACTCTGTGAGACCAAGGGACACTGTCAAGCTATTCAAAAAAGTTGAACATAAAATTTATTCAGGTCGACGACGCACTTGCAAAAGAATAAAATGAAATTTTCAGTCAGGAAAATATCGCTTTGATGGCACTCTTAAAATCTGTATAAGTGATTTGGTTTATTCTAATGTGTATACGTGTTTCAGGACTGCATAATTTGTACATGCTTCAGCGGTAAAGATGGGTGTTTGTGTGAGCAAGTATTGCTTTGTTGTTCCATCGAGAAAGGCTCTTTGTGTTTCTCACTTGGTCGGAGAATTAACGAGACTGGCGTGAATGACGGATAGAGGTAGGGAAAATCCCTTGAGACGGTTAAGGAAGTACTATAATCTGAGATAAATAAATGCATCGCTTTAAACTTCAACCCAGTAGCAACTTCCGCTTTAAGAAGATACGAATTTGAAATTCGAACTAGGTTATCCGTGCATGTGACACAACCTGAGTTCTGTTGAACGTAAATATGCACATGGAATTATTCAAAAAGAGAGAGAGAGAGAGAGAGAGAGAGAGAGAGAGAGAGAGAGAGAAAAAGTTCCGTTTGCTTGTATACTACAATACTTTTGCTCACTTTTAGAGTAACATGAAATCTGCTCTGAACTCATGACACCGTGAAGTGTCTCTTCTAGCGCGATGATTATGTTAAAGTTTCATGTACGTCCTTCTTTTCAAACGTGATACAAATATGGGGAATTCAAAGAAGAATTTTGTTAAAGATAACCGGTTTAAGATCACAACATCGCGAAAAAAACAAATTCTAGTTATTTCTACGTGTTTAAGAATAAATTTAACGCATTCTGATCATAAATTATCGTAACAATAAACGATACGTGTTCAGAAAATAATAAAATAATGGAAGAGAACCTTCCATTTTATAAAATTCAATGTTTTTAAATTACATCTGATTGTTAACTGAACGAGTTAAGTATGAATTGGTATTTAACAAGAAAATTGTACAAAACCCTACGTATGAAGGAGAATTTATTCTTTAAATTTGAAAATGAAATTTATCACATTTAATAAAATATAAGAATAAAATGATTTATTGACTTAATCAGGGAATTATCGATATGTTACCATTCTAAATATATCATATCACCTGTAACTTACAAAATACAGAAGGCGAAACGGTAAAAATTACCATATTAACACTTCGTCTACCGGAAGCTTATTAATCGGTTTTTTGCTACCAAACTTTATCGATAGCGGACCTATTAATCAGCTTTTTATTGTTAGTAATTACCAATCGCTTTAACGATTCGTTTATTACTTACTATTTTCAATTTTATTTTACCACGCGATAACCAAATTAGAGACGGTACTAAAGCTGTATTTTTGTCTAAATCGAAAGGGCGCAGTAGGCCACAAACGGTAGATAAAGTGTTAAGGTATTTGAGAAAAAGATGCTAAGCAACTTGGCATAAATAGCAACTGTTTCCGGGAAAAGGTATCTATTTGGTCGGTAGAAGTCTTAGCTAATCTAACCTAACCTATTCAACTTTATGGTTTTTCACACTTTGTTACACTTGAAACATGTTTTCCTGCGCTGTATTGCCTTTTTTTAATTCATACAGCATGCAATGCCGAAAATTAATTTTATCGACACTCATTCTTCAACTGATTTTGAATAGAAAATAACATTCTCAATGTTTGGAATGCGCGTTTGAGACTGATAAATATGTATGTATATGTACAATACACATATCGCGTCTGTTTGATCTAAATACAGTAAAATATATTTTAAGGAAGTGATATTACGAAAAAAATGTATTAACAAAAGTTGTTTGGTATAGAGGGGAACGTTATATTTTGTGGATATTTCAAAGTCAATTTAATTATTTTAAAATGGAATGCTATATTATATATATATATTTCGTATGTTAAAATATATAGTTTTAACGGTACACTTATCTCCCAAAAAACTACATTCTCAATATTTCACAATCTCATTCTTCGCAGAGCTCGTAAAATGCTACCTGTTCTCGCATGTTCCCGATACGTACCAACAGACCAAATTAGCAGATGCAAATTAGGCAAAGTCGCTCGACTCGCCTGGATATCCCATTCATTCGTGTCAGCCGTAGCTAGGTTAATTTTCTTTCCTGGCCTGCTGACCGTGGCAGTGCAAGACTGAAATTCCAAAACGAGGGCACTAGGAGGCGTTTTCAAGCGTGCAAACTCTCGGTGTACTACGGCCTTTCGTTCCAGAGGTGGTCCCCGCGTATTTCAACGATCTCGGCAAGTCCATCGAGGCTAACTGCACTTCGCGAGACGAGCGCACTTGGAGAGTGACGTGTTTCGAGCAAGTATTCGCGACGGCCTCGTTCCTTCTTCCACCTCGATCTTTCTTTCTCCCAAGCCCACTTCATCCTACTATCTTGCTTTTACGTCCACCTGGACGCTTTTTTTCTTCTTTACTTTTTTCCCTCCTCTCTTTAATTCTCAGCACGGTGTGCCCTCTTGTTACACTTTGGAGGACCGTGTCGAGGGAGTCAGTTTATTAAGCGGAAAAGGCACAGAGTAACTTCGCGGTTGGCCATCTTTTTTTCTTTTTCTCCCCGAATTTTCCACGTGCGGATAACCTGCCACGTTGTCGTCCCTCCGCTGATACTCCTTTTTCTCCTTCTTTCTTTTGTACACTGAATACGCGAGTCAAGAAGTGTAAACGTCGAAAGAAGAAAATCAAGACGAAGAGGAGACACATCAAACGGGTAAAAAATCTCCTCTCTCTCTCTGGTTCTGTTTAAGGCTCGCTGTCTCTTGGTCGACGACCGTGTTTGAGGTAGAGAACTAGTCTGGGAAACGAGGAATTGAACTGTCGGTCAGAAAAGGAGAAACGGAACGAAGTTTTGACTGATATACTGTTCTCTCGTATTTTCTTGAATAAAGAAAAAAAAACAGAACCGTGGAGGCTTTTCCAGTTGAGAAAATACATTGAGTGGTATGTGATATATCTTAGGAAAAGGTGAATTTCCTAGTTGAGATTAAAATCGAAGAAGAAATCCTCGAGATATATGTTATTGGTTACAGAGCAATACGGATAATGGCGATAACACAGAGTTGGGAATCGTTTATCGCGAGAACAGCAAAAAAAAAAGAATATTCGCTTAACCCTCGTTAAAAATACACACCCGTTCTAACAAATGGAGACAGACACACGTCACTGATGATATCGAGCGACACTTGAAAGAGCAAGGCTGTTCCCTGTCGAGCTTATAAACTTTTCGTAGTATCGATTCGAGGCTGAATAAATGTTTCTTGTCCGATTATCTAATCTTATCGTCGATGCTTGCGTACCGTATCGAAGTCTGTTGCAACAATCTTCTGGTAGTGTAATGTTTTAAATCGTTTAATATATTTTAAAAGAAACACTTTCTACTGATATTTTGTTTGTTCTAGTATTATTGGAAGAACAGAAGTCAGCGCACGATAATGTTACAGATCATGGAATTTTAGAAGAGAAAAGACGCGAAGGAAAGATTAAAAGATTCCACGATGAGAAGTATTTTATTACTATGTTGAATCTTCTTGTACAACATTTGTATTTGAAAAAGCAAAAGAGAATACCTTTAACTATTAACATTACAAATTTTGTGAAATGTAAGATAGATATCTCCCAATTGCGACCATCTTGTTTATTTTACGAAAGTTATTAGTAGACTGCGGACTTTTATATAAATTCGTATTTTGGAGAATATAGTAAAAAAGTAGAACTTCGGTAGAAAATTATTTCGCCTGTCAGATATAAAAAGCGCTTCAATTTGGATATTTCTTATATGTTTTCATATTACATGCATCCTGTGCAATTTTGCATTTTTAAATTTGAATGTTGCACTTTCTGAAATTAAAGATTAAAAGTTTCAGCTTTATACCATTTTAGAAAATTGGAAATGATCCCAAGTTAATAATTAAGCCTACGAAGTACGCCTGAGCGTTAATAAGAAATTATCTACGAGCTGCACAAGCTACCTTAAGAACCACACACAAGAAATTACACTCCACCCTTGAATGCAAATTCTCAAGCTTCTTCTCGAAAAAACGGATCTGACTTCACTGTACTTTGGAAAAGTATTCCAGCGTGCAGTAAAAAAAGAATTGCTGAAACAAGAGGTGAATTTTCACGTCGCATTTTTGGCCTAATGCTCCTGCGAAGTGGCTCGAAAAAGGGCAAAAGGAGGCGTTGGCCGGTTGCCTGACCTGCTTGGACAGCGTATCGAATGGCGAGGCAACCGTAAAAGGATGAGAAATTGAAATGTCCTCGAGGATAGCGTGACGACGCAAAACCGGGTGATCGTTTGTGAAAAGAAAAACAATTCGACCGTTGGAGGATGAAATTTATTATAAAGAGACTCAGAGCTTACTAACGCACGGCTTAGCGCGTCCATGTGTATTTTTAAACTTGCCACGATCTCTTTAGGTCTTTTTCGATCCACCACGTTCTTGTTCCTTTAAGAACCTCTGTTATTATTAAAAAAAAAAAAAAAATGTAACGAAACTGTTATTAATATGTTTCTTTCTATTCTCTTAGCATTGCATCTATCCCCCAATTTACACAGTACTCTTTTTACGCGGTTTTCAAAATAACGGCCTTTCAAAAATAAAAACTGTTAAAAACAAAGATTTAAGCTGTACACATATTTGTACGGTCATATTTTAGCACCATTCGTTTGTTAACACTGTCATTAAATTTACAAAAGGGAATCCCACCTTTTTTTTTTTTATATATATAATGTTGGAAAAACTGGATTGCAGAGAAACAGTGGTAGAAAAAGCATGCAAGTAACCCTTAAAAGAAAAAGCTTTATTGTAACAAAAAAAGGAAACAACTGATTTCATTAATTGGCTGATTTAATATTTAACTTATATTATTTTTATTTTACGTTGAAATAGATGAATTTAACTAAGTAACTGACTAAGTTATGCATGTTTTGGTTTTATTTCGATGTACACGGTTTTTCATACAAAAAGCCATGATTTTGATTCACTGAGCTATTCTGAATAACTGATCCTCCGTGTAAATCGAGGGTTAGGTGTATATTAAAAATTTCTTTCCTGGTTTCATATGACGTGTCGGTAACCGAAAATTGTTACACATCAGGGCGTTCAGTCTTTTTTGATTCAACACAAAATCAATCAAAAATCAATCATGACTAACTGTTACAAAATAGTGGCTGTTGACAAAGTCGAAAGAAGAGATAATTAACATAAAATGACAAGAATAGATACACTTCTATTAACGTCAAAATTGAAATTCTGATACAAAGCACAAATTCTTTTATTGCTGTAAGAATGCAATATGAGACTTTCTAGTGACAGTATCAATATCTCTTTCTATTTCGTCGATAAAGTCTTTTGCAATGAAAATACTGTCCATGAACGAGCTGCAGGAAAATGTTACAAAAATTTGACGTAAGTTATAGCATATGCTTCGAACCTCATAAAAAGTAATAGATGTAATTCTTGTGATAAAACTGATAATAAAAGTACATTAAGGTGTAAAAAAAATATTCAAAATGTATATATAGAAAGCAGTTAATTATCAATGTATAAAACTTATTGTAAATAAATTATTTGAAAACAATATACTGTTTTTCTACAATAAAACATTATCATAAAAAAATACAATCTATATTTTCTCGGTCTTCTCGTTACATTATAAAATTAAAAATACGAATTTCGCATACTCCGGTCGTACTCATCCCGAATTTCTCAAGTGTATCACAAGATTAAATATGATTACTTTTTTTCGTGGATATCAAGCTCTTTTTTCATCAAGTTTATTCTTCGATCAATTACACTGATTTTTAACTCGTTTCAAAGATCACAATCACGAGTGTCCTTTGAAGTCTCAGGAAAATTACGAACGATTTATCTTACCATTGAACGCGCCATGTTATTGAAAGAGCTTGTCAGGGAAGTTCCCTCGTGTTCAATTAGCCGAGCATTTTGATACGCGAACCGTGGAAAGAGTTCAGCCGACTGAAAGCCGTATTTTAAGATAGCAAAGTTGAGATTGAAAAATTAATTGGCAAATTCTGAGGTACAACAGAGGAAGAATAGTATTTATTGAAGCTCGAGCACCAACAAATAGGAAAAAGGATTTTGATTTGGAATTGTTAGAAATAACACACGCTCCAAGACATAATTTTCATTTCTTTTTCATTATCTTCAAAACAAATTTTCATTTGGAATTGTTAGAAATAACTCACATAATAAGGCATCATTTTCGCTTTTCTTTTTTACTATTTTCAGGGAAAATTTTTATTTAGAATTGTTAGAAGTAATTCATACCCAAGGCATAATTTTCATCCCTTCTTTCTCATTATTCCCAGCGCAAAGAAATTTCGATGAGCTTCTCAATTATCCACAAATTCTGTTATTTAGACAGAATTAACAGGATTACATACAATGTATCTATAGCTTTTAATTCCACACGATAAAATGCGTTTACAAGTTGTTGCGGGTTCCGAATTAAAGTAACATTTAATTCTAAAAACTAATAACATATTACCGTCAAAATTATTAATACCGCTGAGCAAACTGAGCAAATAAAATCCCTCAATTATCCCCAATTATCCTCTATTCCTCCTTCTATTCTACCAATTCCATTAACTTAAACCTAACCGTACCTCACCCACGAGAAAAAACACAAATTTCCCCATTTACCACCGTCACTTTAAAACGAGCAAATCAAACTTCATTGCCATGAGAAACCATAGGGCGACAGTGTGAACTAAATAAAATTGTACGACGAAAAACGAAAAAATAGATCCAGAAAAAATACTATATACACCTATCCTCCGATTTACACGGAAGATCGATTCCTCAGAATACCGTGTAAATCGAAATGATAGCTTTTTATATGAAACACCATATAAATCGAAAAAGAAACCAAAATGTGCATAATTTCGTCAGTTATTTAGTTAAATTCATTTTTTTCGACGTAAAATACAAATAAAATAAGTTAAATATGAAATCAGCCAATTAATTAAATCAGTTATTTCCTTTTTCTATAACAATGAAGCTTTTTCATTTAACCTTTTAACTGGGTTCGCTTCTCAAACAAAAATGTAATCTCTGCTGTTTACAATTAAAAATGAGCGAAAATTATAAGTAGTTACAGTATTTTGTTTTTTGCAAATGTGAATACTGTATAATTCACCTGTTACCTTTCAAGCAGAAATTAAATATCTCCTGTTTATAATTAAAAATTAGTAAAAATAATAACTAATTACTTCATTTTTATTTTTACTAGTGTCTATATGTGATGTTTTATATTTAACATATAGGTGTAACATTACAATTAAAAATTAACAATACCTTTATACATAAACTATTGTGTTCTAAGTGTTGATTAACTAATGACGAGTTAATTCGTCATTCGCAGTTAACAGATTAACCTTTCCACTACGGCAGATTTTAGTACGTAACGTACATGGCGAAAAGTAGATGTTCAATTCTTTGTCGTGAAACTTGCCAAATTGTTTATAAAACTTTAAAAATTTATAGTTTGTTCTCTTAAATTAAAATGGATGTGCTCAAAGGGTAAAGTTAAGGATTAAATTACGGTGAAAGGAGGATAACAGAAGGGCACAAGTAAAAACTTCCAAAGCACCTATAGATGCCAAGAGTAATGAAAAATTTAAGGATTACTTGCGTGGCTTTTCTATCATTGTTTCTCCGCAATCCAGTTTCTCCAACAATGTGTACAAAGAAAGGAGGAAGTCCCTTTTACAAGTTTCATGACAGTGTAAACAAACGAACGGTATACAAAAAGTTACTGTATCAATATATGCGTAGCATAAATTTTTATTTTCAACAGTTTTTATTTGTTTTTAAATTTATTATTTTGAAAACCATGTAGAAAAAGTACCGTGTAATTCGGAGGATAGAAGTATTGCAGAATGCGTTAGAATCAGGCAGGAAAAACGTGTCGAGGTGCCGAGGAAAAATTAGATCGGCCCTCTCTCGTAGCAGAGAATCAGAGATCCAGGAACCACAGAAAGGACGACTACCCATGGGCTAAGACAGAGATATGAGTTACGCGTACGAACCGTCCATAATTTATATCTTCCGACCGTGGACGGTCTACAAGAAAGATGTTCCTGTTAGAATCCTTTTTCGAGAGAGCTACACCGTCGGTGGTCCCGAATCGAGGATAAATTCGGATTGCGTTGGTACTGTTTTATCTGGGAGCAACGACGAGAGACCATGTTGGCTGGATTCAACCCAAGTTCAAAGACATCGAAAGCCACGAAACGCATTTTTCTCACTGGCGCAAGTTCACCGGCCGCCTGTCTAAGATTTTCACCAGATGCATCATTTTTATTTATACGTAGAAATGCGTCATTTTAAAAGGAGGACAGACACCACTTACGTGAGTACGTAAAGTATCATACTAATCTCACGAACAAAAGAATAACGTGCAATCACTCTAATATTCAAACACTATTTAAAGAGAATAACTTCTTTAACACGTTGCTGACGGGAGACGCAAATTTGCGTTTTTAATTTTTTTACGAAATGTGAGTCGAAATCTTACGATTTTCGATGACTAATAATTATTAAATTTATATGATTTTGTGTTTGCTGTATAAATTCTTATTCTAGTTTCGAAAAATTAGTTAAAAATGGAGCATCAATCTGAAGAATACTTCAAGGAATTTTTCATAGATGAATTTTCAGATGTAGCAAATGATGTTAAGAGTGATAATAAAAATGACAGTAGTCCTAATAGGGAAAGAAGAAGAAAAAACACTTCTTCATATGGGAAAATGTTTTCATTACTAACACACTAAATTTTAAATAAAAAGTTTTGTTTAATGGAACGTTTTCATTGGTTTAAATAGGTGTTTTTATTTTGCATTTAATTAAAAAATGTGCGGAAATTGAGATAAAATTCATATCACAGTATACCATAAAAAATGTGTCAAAATTGAACCAAACGACGTGAATTTTTTTAAAAGTTAGAAGGATTAGTTTACTAAATGATGTGTCAAAAATTTTTGAAAAAATTATAATTGGTTTGACTTGCAAAGAGAATAAAGGTCGCTTTTAACAATCCTTTATTTGAGCCTGTAAAGAGAATTTTCAAAATACTTTTAAATAAAACGATATTTAAAAAAAAAATACATATTTTCTTTTATCTATTAATTTGACAGATATTCGTAGAAATAGGTATACAAGAAATGTCGGTAAACCTAATGTTAAAGTCTAATATTAGTGTTTTTCACATTTGTATTCTAGACTTTCCAAATCATTCTTTTCACGCGACGAATTGCATTTGCATCGACATCTAATTCATTGAACGTTGTTAGGCAAAGCAATGCGTGAAGATAACGAATAGAACATTCAAGACAACCCAATAACCTTTTATTATAATATACATCGAATGAAGAAAGGAGAAAAAGAAAGAAAAGAAAAATTTAAAAAATTTACAATTTTGCATTGAAGAAGTGCTAAAATCGCAGCTTCTTGGAACGCAGCAACTTGTACATACCAACCAAATCCTTGAAATATTTATACAACGATACGCTATTTTGAATAGATAGAAGACCTTGACACGTTACCTGTTGATTAATGAACTTCTTCATCCGAGGTTAAAAGAAAGCACGCAACCATTTCGCATGGTATTACCATCCGGTAGATGCAATCTGTTTCACACGGTCAGCTCGAAAGTCGAGATTTCATCTCGAAACTGATGCACCCTGCGTATATGGAGCAGGTGCACGTTTACCTGCCGTAGGCGGTCCTACTTTTTCATTCTTCTTCATTTTGCTGCCTCCATCGCCTCTCTCCTCCTCTCCCCCCCTCTCTCTCTCTCCGCCTCTTTTCTCACTTTTCTTTTTCTTCTTACCTTCTTCCTTCTTCTCGATTCGTTCGACGCGAATTAGTGGCGCATATAAATAGAACGTTTACACGCGATGTCGTGAAGTCTCGCAATTACGATACAAGTTTCAGCTCCGGGTAAGCCGAACAGGCTTTTTCTTCTATCTTCGACGTATCAGTTGGCACAATCGTTGAATTCCAATGATCTGTTTCTAAATCGACGCAAAATGATTGCGTCTCTCTCTTTCTCTCTCTCGCGCGCGCTCTCTCTCTGTCTCTCGCTCTCTCTTTCTCTCCCCCCCTCTCTAGCTATCTATCGAGTATAATTTTGTCTTCCCTGTTCAGTTCAACGTTTTTCTAGCTGCTAGATTCTATGTTTTATTGTTAAAAGATAGTGGTATTCCTTCGGTGGAAAGGCGATAAACAGCGTGTGCATGTGGGCACGCTTCGTGGCGAGAAATTCAGCGAGGAAATAGCTCGCTAATCTTAAGATATTAAAATGGAAGGATAATGCTTGAGTATTTTATCATTAGTCAGGTTAACTTGTGCTGTCTTATCCGATATTATACCAATATATTCTGGATTGAGTTTTGCATTAAGAATAAGAATGTAGGTCCGTGAAAATTTATTGTTTCAATTAGAGCACTCCAAGAGTGTTCATGAAAATCGCTCAGATCTATCGAATGAAAATATCTCTGCAGTATTTCACACGTTCAAACTAACGTTTCTTCCTCGAGAATTTCTCAGAAAATTTTATAATTGCTTGTTTCTTGTTTCTCGAGAAATATTATAATCTATGAATATTAAGTCTATGAAAACATTATAATATAATATCAATATAAATCTCATTTGCTTTTAGGAATGGATTTTCGGTTACTTCAAATTATGTATTACTAATTAATCGCATATGTCTTATGTATGTTTCAATTTACCATAAATACTAGCAATGCATGTCAAAATGAGAAGCGTTTTCTGAGATAAGGGTATCCAAATATTAATGGGAATGAATGTACGTCAACATACCTATTACTACAATTTGAAATGTAAACATTTTCCTTTGCATACTTTAATACGATACATCTATATAAAGAACACAATATTAATTCGCCTCAAAAGTTCTTTCTATTATCTTCACGGAACGTTGTATATAAACATGTAGCACTGATTTGCTTAAAAGTGATCTTATAATCATTAGTTGTCTTCTACATTTCCCACAGAATGTTTCATTCTTGGTAAAATGTCTCTTGGATTTTTCTGTGTCGTCCTGAAGGATGGAAACTGCAGGAAATGCATTTAAGACACATAATGTTGTGTTTCTTTTAAAGAATACTACAAATGAGATTTACGTCGTGTAGGGGGGATCATACTGTGACTGTTTAAACAATTCACAACTGGTTGGGCAAATTTATAGATACAAAAGACCAATATTGTCTTATGACCAATATTTTGCTAGCAAATTACAAAAATTTTTGAAAAATGGCTTCCTAAGTCTTGCGGAGGGGAGTTATCAATCAAAATGGATCATTGTGATAACTAATTCATTTGAAGGTTTTAACTGTCTAATTAATCAATATATTTAAATTAAATTATAATAATTTTATTTATTATTTTTATTTTTATTACTAGAATACTTTGAATAATATGAATTAATTAATTTATAATGAACTTAATTATTAAGTAATAAATATTTAACTCTTTAATTTTTATTAGATTACTAATTTATGTTATTAAATTTGTTCAGATCAATACTACATATTTTTATAATTACTAGTCATATACCATTTAATTTATTTGTATATTTACCATTATGAGTAAAGTTTATTATTTATAGTTATATAAATATATCTATAAAAAGGTTTCAAACATTTAGTTCCACAGTTTAGTAGAAGCATACCGAAAATAAAAGATTCTGCACCATAGTACTAGCAATAAAACAAAAAGAAGTTCTGAGTCAAACCTAATACATTGAACATGTATAATAAGTAGGCAATTTTCAGAGGAATTCATTTCAGTTCGAAACGTGTATTTTAACATGTGTGGATAATATGTTTCAAATATTCCTGTATAATAACGCTACCTTATCGGGAAAATTGTGGAAGAAAATTTGAAAAATGTTCGAAGCGGACTTTTAATTTGATGTTTAATTGGACTCGCAGATATACCCGTCACAAAGGAGTCTTTTTCACGGTGCGTCGACGCGACTTGTCAAATAATCCTATTGTGCACAAGCTAAGCCGACAGCTGTCAGCTTTTATCAGAACGCTGTTTGGATCGTGGAATATTTTATCGTAATTTAAATTTACCATGAAGTCCGTATATTCAACAGAAACTTGTCTGCCAGCGAGCATATTCAACGAGATTTACATATCATGGAAAACTAAAAAACAGAAAAAGGAAAGAAAGAAAAAAAAATACAGCGTCGAAATTTTATACTCGTCAAAATAAAACTCGCCAACGTTTGGAACACAGTTATTGGAAATTGCTAAAATATATATACATGGTATATATAAAATGTTTGACATACCCTGTTTGTCCCGTGAGATCTTTTTTTTCTCAATGATCACGCTAGACAGGTTCTGAACACCTTGAAATTGTAGCATGTCAGCCAGAAATGTAGAGGAATCCTCGCGTGTACAAAGTATCTTGAAGACCGTGGGAACATCGTCGGGGATTACGTCGTATTCTCTGTCCTCGATCTTCTAAATTACGATGCTCCCTATCTCTCGCCCCTATCGCTCGCGAAAACGATCTCAAAATAAGACACGGAGACCTAGACGATCGTCATAATTGTTCGTGGACATTACACGAGCATTGGTTTCTGTTAGCTCTATAAAAGACTTGTATGCACACATGTGTTTCTTCTTATTAATCGTTTGAGTTCCAGGGCTTTTGGAAATATGTATCTTGTTGAACAGAACCAAGCGGCGTGATAGCGCATGTATCTTAGCATATCTTAGATTAAAAATAATGACAACTAGAAGTGAAATATATTACTTATATGGTTTACATGAAAAAAGTAACATAAAATGTTATTAAAAATTTTGAATGCATCTGTCTCAAAACTAAACTTTTCAAACTGGCGTCCATTATAACACGAAAACTATTTGACCGATCAAATTCAAATAAATCTCATTATACATTCCTCTAGGGACTCAACCTAAGATTGTGATATTGATTATTTACAACAATTTTCACATCGACATAAAGCAAAATTTTCCGAAGAAAAAAAGGTTAATTTTCTTTAATACGCTATAAATCTTAGAAATTTTGTATTCTTGTTTTTAAATTAGGTTCAGCCCCAATACAAATTATCTAACATTAACAAGAAATTTTTTTCTGTTGCAATCAAATGGATATCCACAGAAGTTACATCTGTGAAAATGTTAACAAAGTGTGCAAAAGTAATTAGAATAATAAGAAGAAATGGAAATGAAAAAAATGTTTTCTTCAATTTAAAAATGCCTTCTTCATTGTGGCATGGGGTGAAAAGTTTGTCAAAGTACGCTTAACCATGAATGTATTAATTCTTTGCACTCCAAGTATTTTTTTTTTTGTGATCGATCATCCTTTCCAACACCCTTTTGCAATAAAATTGTTAAAAATGAAAGATTCCTCTCGAAAAAAATTATATACACGTTCATGAATTTACTTTATCAATTTGTTTTATTTCAATATAAGTAAAAATTGCATAAAATTATGCTCTGTGTTACGACTGTCTCTGTAGCAATCCCTGTGGAATGCAAAAACTTAATAGAATTTTTATTCCGTTTCTTTTTTTTTCAATTGTTCAGTGCCTTGAGAGCAATTAATCTTTTTGTTATTACAATAACCCCATACTTGATGTTACAATAGTACTTTAATTTATTTTAACTATGCGCTTATATTCTAAATCGATATAGCACACTTGCTTAAAACTTAAAAAATCTTACGATAAATTGCTGTCATCTACAATACATATATTACACAAAATGCACAGTTTGCGTATTTAATGCATTTACGCGTGCATAAATACGGACACGCATTGTATCATGTAAAACTAATGAAAATATAAACTTTAAATGTATAAACGCAAATAATACGAAAGATGACGGACGATGCTTAAATAGAACGGTGGTAGCAAAGTAGATGTTAAGTTTATATCTTTGCCAGTATAAAATATTCAAAGAAAATCGTTCCCTCGTACGGAAACAAAGGTTGTTATTCTGAACATTTGATACAAAAAAATCGTATTAAGCAGCAGAATTATTTATACTATCTTTAAAGAAGTTTTCTGCAGCTTGCTTGAGACGAAGCTTATCTTTTACGATATAATACAATTTCGAAATCTTCTTTCAACTTTATCTTCTTAAATAAAAAAAGAAAACAAAATCTCTTACATCTTTCTACTAACCAATTCTTGGCAAACGGTACTACCTATAAAATCCTTTACAATTTCTGAGTCGCGGTACTCCTAGCTGAAATTTTACCCGAAAAATCTCTACAAAGAACATTCGAGAATACACACGTTCCCAAAACTCATCCATTCTCGTTCATCTACACATAGCGTTACACAAAGTAATACTCGTGTTTCTGTCCTATAGAGATCTAGAAGGTCTCAGTGAAACCTGTTCCAGCATCGATTGCCAACTATCGGAGGACCAAGAAACTTTTGCCAGCTCGTACAAACTTCAGAAGAAGATACAAGGTATAGGGTCAAGGAGGATAAGAAAGCATCTTAGAGAAATCGAGATCGAAACGACGAAAGAGATAGAGATAGATAGAGAGAAAGAGTGAAGGGAAGAAAAAGGGAAGGAAAGATCGTCCTGGCAGCTTTATGTCTTCGGCCGGAAGTTCTGTCCAAATATTTTATATGGGGGTGCCAAGGATGGCACAATGGACAGGTCAGTAGCCTCGCTTTAAGAAGATTCTGTCGCAGAATCTTCCTACAAAAGAAGCAAGCTTCTTTTGTCAACCGAGAAAAGTAGCGACGGAGATTCACGGTTAACTTTCTTTACCGAATCGCGCCTATTTTTCTGTTGCACCTTCAAACGCTTGGAAACTGTCTACTATACCGTGTAGCACTCGATAAGGAGGGATATATGTTTGAATCGATGTTCGAGATGATTTTGAGATAAAATACAGTGTAACTTATAAGACGAATTTTTGTCGCTTCTGTGGTTTCGAAACGAAGATGGTAGAAGAATATTTGGGAAAATTAGGCGAATCGAATGCACTCGAACAAATATTAAGAAAAATTAAAGGTTGACCTAGTTATACAGGGTATCCATTTTATATCAGTACAATGAAATATCTTTTTAATAAACAGTAGACTTTAAAAGAAGAGAATATGCAAAGCATAAAAAGGAAGAATTATCACGAATATGCCTCATGTGTTCCTGGTGTATTAGGATAACTTTTCCAATTATTACATATTCATTTTTAACTAGTATTAGTGAAATTAGTATTTAGAGCTGTGATGCAAATGGATTAACGAAGTGTTATTATGGCAAAAATGTATTAACAAAAGTTGTTTGGTATGGTGACGATATTTCAAAGTTAATTTAATCCTTTCATACGGAATGCTATATTTTCTTATACATAATATGATAGCGTATGTTAAGATGAATTCAAGGAGCTGCTGATAAATTTTCTTTTATGGAAGGTTGTAAAATTGCAAGGAAACCAGAAGTCGGATTACCACAAGTTTTTCACTGTTGTGTTGGCCTCTTATTTGATCTTGTATGCAACTAGACCAAATTAGACAGGACTATTACAGAAATTCTCTTCTTCTCAAAAAGTTACTATAAAAAAAAAAACTTTTGTTAACATATTGTATACGGGAGATATGTTAGTACGTTTTTAACATATCGTGGCCGAAATGAGATCCCTATAATGCCTAACTCTTTGCGAACTGAACGTTTGAAATTGAAAGACTCGTGCACTGAGATTGAACTTTATCTAATTTTATCTAAACGTTCCACGAAATGTTTTAAATAACAGACAGACATAAAGGAAAGTACTAATATAAGGTTGAACCACGCAAGATAGCCCGCAAACAATGTGTTAACACATTTTTTTGTAAATATCACTTCCTTAAAAGATATTTCGCTGTATTGAGATAAAACAGGCTCCTATGTACAAGGTGACAAGGAAACAGATGACACACAAACATAGATTCAGAAGCTCTCTTTCTTTCCGAGATGTAGACTATATACATAAGTACCAGCTGCAAAGTATCCTAATTCATTGAAAACGAAACTAGTGCTAGAAACTTTAAATACGCTTTTCACGAAATCACATTTTTCGAAATAGCGTATATATATGCTGTATCTTGAGTAAAGCTCAACAGATTTTTATAAAATTTTTGCATACATTATAATGAAATAAATGGCTACATATCCACGTGAAAAGGAAATTTTTTTTTCGAAATGCTGCCATTTTGTAATCTTACAATTCAAACAAAAAAATCTTACATCGACTGATGGACAATTTAGTTTTTATTTGATTACTCCATGAAGTAAATTTATTTGAACGAAAAATTATTTTCAGAAGTGAATTATTATTAGTTCAAAATGAATTCTTAAAGAAACGTAAGTACCTTTCTAACTCCTTAATCTCAGCGTAAACTGTAATAATCTGAAGTTTTGAAACTATCGCTATACTTTCAGAATGTAAATAAATCACCCCTGAGATTTTTAAATTATATAAAACAACAACAAGAGTACCAATTTCGCTGGAACGCGCGCCCACGTCAAGGTAGCAAGATTTAAAAGCCCAACCTGCAACTTGTCTCATCGCTCACGACACAAGCTTCACGACGTTTGAAGCTGCGTTTACGGGGTGATAAATTTAATAAACAAGCGTGCAAAGTATACAAAAATTTCTAAGTATATACGTAGCAAGATGTGCACCTGTCAACATTGAATATGTGAAACACAGTCGATATAGGAGCCGCTCGCTTAGAAGTCAAAGTGACTAACTTCTATCGGATTGACCAATAAATAATGTCTTTTCGCAATAAGTGGTACTCTTTTATTCTCTAGCGACATAATAGTGTGAAAAATGCAATCACATACTAATTGTTGACACTTCGGAAAGTTAAATAAAAAGAAATTATTCCATTTGAATTGAATTTTCTTGGATAAATCTTATCGTAAAAATGAGTGACGAAAAAGAGTATTATCGAGTAATTATGCTTTTTTGATTTTCTTATTATTTTATATAAAGAACAAAAAGGATTTGTAATGTGCATAGTGATGGTGCTGTAAATTTAAGAATAGTGCAAAGATAGTTTACGAAATTTCGTAATGAAGATTTCACTCTAAGCAAGGAGAAACGGCCTGGTAGACCTGCTGAGGTTGATAATGATCAAATATCGGCTCCAAGTGAAGTTAATCCACACTATACAACTAGTGAGATTGTCGAAATCTAGTGTTGAAAATCACTTATATCAACTTGGAATCGTTCCCAGATATGATGTTTAGGTTCCACACAATTTGTTTGAAAGAGATATAATAGACAGAATTTGGACTGGTGATTCACTACTGAAATGTTAATAAAATAAACAATTTCTTAAGCAGATTGTCACAGGTGATGAAAAATGGATCATCTACAAAAATATTGTACGAAAAAAATATTGGGCTGAACCAGGATTAACTGTATTAACAACTTCCAAGCTCGGTTTACACGTAGAAAATATTATACTATGTGTATAGTGGAATTGGAAGGTAATAAATGCACTATGAGCTTTTGTCACAAAATGAGATCATAAATTCTAAGAAATGTTGCGATCAATTAGGCCGATTGAAGACAAATATCGAAAAGAAACGGCTAGAACCAGTGAATAAAAAAGGAGTAAGGTAAAGTAGCCGAATATGAGACCCATTTCTTTAAGCCAGCACAATTCTCGATTAAACATACTTTTACTCAAATACGATACATGTTTTAAATATAAGATGTGTATACTTTTGCAATATATTAAAAATGAAAAGTATGCAAAACTATAACTTGAAAAACTGGTCACCTAATATGAGACGCAAGTTTGATCTTGTCAAAACTTATTTTTTCTGTCTTTTTTCACACATTAGGCATATAAAATTAATTTCGTCTGCACCGCAGTCTTCATAGACTCACTGGTAACATTTTATACACTGAACCCATTGTTCACCACGTACATCTGAAGAATAAAGTCCTATACAGAACAAGCATTTGGCATCCTAATCTTCACATGCTTGCTCAAGATACTACGTTGCTTTCTACGCCACATTCGGATAATGCAACTGAACTACGATTAGTTCTGAAACAAAGGACTGTCGCTGTGACATTCGAGATTTCTCCGTAACGGAGATAGGCTAAGGTCTCATATTAGGCTACTTTACCCTACTTTTTCACTACGACATCTAGGAAGTTCTCATCCACCCATCTTATTCTCCCGACGTAGCACCCTCAGATTACCATTTGTTTAGATCTTCACAAAATTCGCTTAATAGTCAAAATTTTGGCTCTGTGGAGCACTACAAAATGTACATGTCTGCATTTTTTGTAGAAAAAGACGGTGAGTTCTAAAAGAACGAAATTATGCAGCTATCTACAAGATTGCAAAAAGTCATAGATCAACATGGACATTACATTATTCGATAAAGTTTTCTTAAAATTTCATTAAATTTACTTTTCACGGAGTTGAATCACTTGACTTCTAAGCGACTCGTATTTTTTAACGATGGCAGATAATATATTCTTCGATGCCAATAATCGTTCGTTTTCGTGTGTTTCATACAAACGCGGTTTAAAGTATCCAACGGGTACAAGTGAGCACGAGCATCTTATCGATAATGGTGCAATAAAAGTGATAGACGTTCATGTAGAACCCATCTCCCACTCTCTCGCTCTGTTCTACATCTTTCTTATACACTTTACTACAATTCTCTCTTTAGTGAAAAGATATATCGCTGCTCTAACTCTTAACCAACGAGTCAGTAATTATACGCGTTTCTTCAACCGTTTCCACGATGCTTTTTACGTTATTTTTCAATATTTCAAATTCACGGTTTGAATCTTTCGTAATTTCTGACGAGATATCTCGCGACTTGATATCAGTTGTTTAACACTTTCAACGAGATATCTCGCGATCCTATAAGAAAAATCGGCAATTGGTAAGCCAGTACTTCAGTATTTGATTTTTAGTAAATTATGTGGGCGAAATATCATACTACAATTTATATGATAGGATATAAATTGTTTTACAATAAATCAAGTTTAGATGAAAGATTATTTATACTTATTTCGATATGAACCGTTTTATCGATAACAATTATATTTAACACTAGGTTTACGAATATTTCTTGTATACCTATTTCTACGGACACTCGTCAAATTGACAAGTGAAAGAAAATATGTACTTGAAAAAAAGAAAAGAATCGTTTCATTTAATTCATAAACAATTTAGTTATACAGTATTATCAGATATTGCATTTATCCGGCGTATTTTTTTGCAGAAACATTCAATTTCATGTATACATTTTTCACAAACGTTCTTCTTACACTTAATATAAATATCTGCCATAGATCTGTTTGATTACACTGCTCGGCCATGTTGGAAATATTGGATGCAAAGTAGTAGAGATATATCCGTCGTATTATGATTTTTATTTAGAATCTACTTTTCGATTGCTTTTACATTTGTTATTGAAGTACTAATTTCATGAATGGAGCAGTTTTATTACGATCAACGATGAAATTAGTTGAGCCGTCAATTTAACGGGTATCCGGAAAAATAGGTATACAGTATGCAGAATTTTGAAATTAATAGGTTGAGAAGGAAATGAATTTGGATATATATTTGCATCATATCACTAATAAAAGTCGGGTAAAATTGCTAGAAAATAATGGTAACAGTTTCTGCAATTTTGCTCGTGAAATTTAAAATCCGTCAAATTGACGGGTCCCATGAATTGAATCTAGTATTAAAGAATATATTTTTATTGATATAGCTGATATTTTATTATAATTAATATGAAAAAACTTAAACATTTATAATGAGGTTCAACACCAGTTTTTGGCACATTATGATTTCGAAGAAATTTCGTAAGAAATTTAACAAAAATCGATGGAATAACAAAAAGAAAAGAGCATTATTTAAATATCATAAAATTATTAACTCTTAAATATGAATTAAACATTAATTTCCATATTTCGCTAGTCAAATGTTTGATGTGTTTATTTATTATTATTTTTACACTCAATGTTACAAATATTCTCAAGAATATAGACACATTTCTGACAGTAATTTCTATATTAATTAAATTAAACAAAAAAAAAACAGATAGCAAGAAAAAAGCCATTTAGATGCCTATCTATTGCGCTCAAGACTTATATCAAGATATACCTCCACTTTTAAATGGAATTTAAAGCCTGTCTTACTAGAGAATTACTTTCATCACATCATACGTTACAATACTCATGAAACGATTGATGGAGAATATAATAAAGAAACTAATTAACAGCATAATCAGGATAAGATAGAACACTTATGTGAACAGGCAGGAAACAATAGTTTTTGTTTTTTTTAATACCTCGCTATCTTTATTGATATCTTGTTTATCGTTACTTACAAGGGACATCATCCAAACGTTACACGCCGATTTCGATGAAACTTTTATATATTGTAGAACTTAAAAAAATATTTGACACGGTTTTTTTTTAAGTGCGAATATCCACTCTAAAGAGGTGAAAACAGTCCTTAAATGTGGGGTAGAAAAAGCTATTTTTGCAAATATCTCAGAAAATATTAGCCGTAGGCAAGAAATTCGAAATGCGAATTATGCAGTTTTAGAATGCCAATAATATGGCGTAAGCAGATTTTTGAAAAATTAGTTTATTTAAAAAATATGTTAAAAATTAAAATTTTTTGCACATTTTTTTTGTAAAATGTTGGACTATTTTTATCAAATTTCACTTATGTAAACTACAGTTCTAAACAAAGAATACGGATAGATCGGAATTTTTAATTTTATTCGTGCAAAAGATATTGTTACGGTTGGAATTATACGCACATTTTATACCTGTCGATTCCCTTCGGGTGCACGACTGATTTCTATACATAATATTCGGGAAATTGTATCATATCACATATTTTTTATGATCTCTTGGATGACAAAGGTTAACACAACAGGTAAAAATGTTCAGTATGGTAGTTATTCGTTGTTCGGAAGACCTAATGACGATTATGACTATGCGAAGCACATTTGATAATCTCGTTGACTTTAGCTTCAACCAAATCGAAATCATGCATTGCTTAAATTGTCCACAGGTAGTTGCCGTAAAATGTTCGTGGTGTAAATACCATTTATGCTTCATACATTTTTTTGAAAATGTTCATTATTGTAACAACTACATAGAATAACTTTTATAAAATATGGACTAACAAATACAGATATCCGCTTTAATCGTTCCCATTTGTTAATAGTTTAGAAGACCATTTCAGAACAAAAATCATTCTTTTCAAAATTACAGAAAAATAAGCTCTTTTCAGAGCTACAGCAAAACCAGCTCTTTTCGGGGCTACCATGTTCTTACAAACGTGGAACAGCTCTCAATAAACAGAGACAACTCTTTTTCTTGAACGAAATCTAAATTAATTATGAAGTGATCACGCTCCACATAACCACAATCAACGTCATTAGGTCTTCCATACAACGAATATTACCATCAGTGCCACCTCCTACGACAGTTTATGGGAGCTCCGCACCTAAGGACCACCAAATTTTTTCAAAAATAAATTAGTACAAAAAAATAATATAAGTATAAATAAATAAGTATAAAATAACATAAGTATTATAAAGTAATATAAGTACAATAGAAATCAAATTGGTATAAGTGCACAATTCTGTAAAAATGCAGTTTTCTAAAGGATATGGTAGTATTTTCAGAATTACACAATGATAATTTTTTTCTTTAATAAGAAATTAATTTCATACTAACTAATCGCAAAGTTTTTTAAGTTTATACACTGCGCTTTATTTATTAGCAGATTTCACAGTAAGTAACAAGTACACGTAATGTATATCCATTTCACTTATTTTTTGAGCAGTAAAACATGATTTTGGTTATTGCCTCGGGCCCCGAAAACTCTAGAAGCGACTCTGATTACCACACCGAACATTTTTACCTGTTGTGTTAACCTTTGTCATCCAAGAGATCATAAAAAATATGTGATATGATACAATTTCCCGAATATTATGTATAGAAATCAGTCGTGCACCCGAAGGGAATCGACAGGTATAAAATGTGCGTATAATTCCAACCGTAACAATATCTTTTGCACGAATAAAATTAAAAATTCCGATCTATCCGTATTCTTTGTTTAGAACTGTAGTTTACATAAGTGAAATTTGATAAAAATAGTCCAACATTTTACAAAAAAATTTGCAAAAAATGTTAATTTTTAACATATTTTTTAAATAAACTAATTTTTCAAAGATCTGCTTACGCCATATTATTGGCCTTCTAAAACAGCACAATTCACATTTCGTATTTCTTGCCTACGGCTAATAGTTTCCGAGATATTTGCAAAAATAGCTTTTTCTACCCCACATTTAAGGGCTGTTTTCACCTCTTTAGAGTGGATACTCGCACTTAAAAAAAAACCGTGTCAAATATTTTTTTAAGTTCTACAATATATAAAAGTTTCATCGAAATCGGCGTGTAACGTTTGGGTGATGTCCCTTGTTAGTGCTAAACACGAATGCGATATCTATGTACATACATAAACATTTTTCAAAGAATCTCGTTTATCGTTATTATTACGACCATAAGCGCGATATCATCCTATTTTTCCGTAGAAACTCGTCAACCTTTACTCACACCTAATCGTGAACAATTACGCTTGTATCGTTCGTGTAGAAGATACGTGCAGGTATATAAATCATAGTTAGATTGTAAAATAAAAATACCGAAGATAATCAGCGAGTTAAGTGGTAAAAGTTATTATCTCGTGTTTACTATCATCATTGACGCCCGTTTCTTTTGTCATTCATCGAACGTTTAATGCTATACTCACGGCGAGTGTGGGTGAACAAATGAATGATGCACGAACAGGCAGAGCGTAGGCAGAAAGAAACACGGCGAAAAGGGCATAAAGTGATGCCGTGGAATTTTACGTGTGATCATGATTATGAATGAGAGGTGAATGCAGTCACGCACACTTCACGATTCCGATAATTCGCTTAGCTTCCTGTTATTACAGGTGTAATATTCTGTGCACGGACGGACGTGGACGTAAGCGATAAGCATTCTTTCTATCCCGAAAAGCGTCAATTTGCCCGCAACTGCGCGTTCGGATCAATTTCTGACAATCTTGCAATTTTGAGTTATTGGGGCGTGAATTTTGATTAGGTAAAGTGTTGTGTTATTTAGTCTTGGAGATTGGAGCACAGAACATTATGTAGAATGAGGAAAAGATATATACATAATAAAGTGTAATTAATATTATTAAATGTAAAAATAATATATATACATAAATAATAATATACAAATGAATGTAATTAATATTAATATTACTACTATTGTTAATTATATTAATAAATATTAAATATTACACAATAAACAGAACATTCGAATTATTATTATTATTATTATTGATATTGACATTTGAATACTAATATTATTAATAATATCCCGTAGAATGTGAAAATATATATATTTTTAGTAGAAATATGAAGAAAAGAGAGTAGAATGTTATTAATAAATATTATTAATATTATTGTAATATTATGTAAGATGACAAAATATATGTATATTCTTTTTTTATTAGTAGAAATATGAAAAAAGGTGAATATAATGTTATTCATCTATATCATCAGATAAATAGAATATTATTCATATCTTTGTCAATGAAGAGAAACATACGTATACATATTTTCTCATTCTGCATAGCATTATAATATTCGTTAATAACATTTTATTCATCTTTTTCATATTTCTATCGACCTAAAAAGATTATATGTATATATTATTAATTATTATAAAAATATATAATAAATATATATAAATATATATATTTATAATTATATATATAAAAGAATAGTATATATTTTTCCTTATAGATATTTTTATATTTTAAATATATATCTTCCTTTTTTGTTTAAATGAAATGTGGCATAGAATAACCATTAAATTCCTTTAAATTGCACGAATTCTAAGTATATAAACATGAAATATCTCGATACTTTTTGAACACTCAACTAATCACGTGAGCAATCAATTTGGAAATGATTAGAAATCTGATATTTTACATCAAACGACCATAATATTAATTATGTTGCTGTTATTTAAGATGGATGATATTTCCTTATAATTTTTTTTCTTATACCTTAAATTAGTTTTCTTTTTTATTCCATTTTACACAAGTACCGTAATTTCATGAATTTATGCACGCAAATCTCTCCTCTCGTTTCTTGATTACATTTCATATTTAAAGCGCTGAGAACACGTGCAAACATTTTCTAATGTTACTACGATTAACACAAATTGCACTCCACGAAAGTAGGCAACTGTGAAAAATATAGTGTTGAAGTAAATTAGTTTTTTGTTATATTCACGATCACTCCAAAATGCAATCGTTCAGAAAGTTAGATATTTCACTTTTTTTTCTACTGTTTTTATTCAATAATATGAAAAGATGGAGAACCTTTCACGTTTCATTTCCTTTATTTAACTTTAACTTTTACTCGAAGAATTTCTTTCGTAACTTTCATCTAGAGGAAGATAATTAGACATTCTCTTATTTATTCTTAATATTGTATACAGCGAGCGATGGAAATTATTTAAATTGCACAGTTTTATTACAAATCACGGTATGATCAAGTTGTTTATTGATCTTTTTTTTGTTTCGATCTCATTGCAACACCTTCAATATCGGTCAGAATATACAATAATACGTTTTATTTCATCACACCGTGTATAACTGCGTTATATGTACAAATAGCGCGTCCCGATGCTTGGCTATGCACTGTTTGAAATTTCATTCCACGAGTGACTTTTGCTTTCACAACAGCCTACGTTAAACGTAAACGCGTGTTCCATAATTGCCGCAGGATTCACGTTCTCCAATCTCTCCATGTCACGGCGCAATTATCAAAACCAAAGGTAGTATATGAAATATCTTGAGAAATTAACATAAAAGAAATGGTCAAATTAAAACTTATTATTTCTAAAACATTTATAATTTTATTTAACGTTAAGCTTTTTCATAAACGATTGCTTATGATTAACTTCTTGATCAATTAAAGAAAGATATTAACGTGATTATAAACTATTTGAAATAACATTCAAAGTTACGCTATTTCCATTTTATAAAAATAAAATATTTTTTTATACTCATAATTTCTTTTTGTACTAATTTTATGTTAATTGCTTTACGTTTCATCAATTTATACGAAGTAAAATATAGTTTACTCTAACACATATTATTTAAATTTAAGAAGAAACTTTTCATCAACTATGTTTGCTTATAATCAATCTTTCGACCAATGAAGAAAAATATTTCGAATAAAATTCAAATCGTATTTATATTACTTTCAAAAATAGAATATTTTTCTACACTCGTAATCTGTTTTTTAATACTTCATTTTATGGTAATTATTTTACCTCCCATCAATTTCGATATTGAATATAATTTATTCTAACAAATATATATCTGAAATTTAAAAAAAATAGCAATATTCACAATAAAAATGTTTCCCTGCTAGAACCTAAGCTACAGTACACCCAGTCCATCATTCATAAAAAAAAAGAATACTGTATGTACGCACATAAAATTATATACATTTTATAAATGGCGTATATTTCAAATTTTTTTTTCATGTTACATCCATCGTAGAATTACGGGTTGAAAATTAATGGGTGAATCCTTGCGGAAAATATAGTTTCGCGACGTTTACGACTGCAGTGTACTCCACAATGCCTGTGTCAAGAAGACACGCTTTGTATGTATAGGTATAAATCGTAACGTTGAAAGCACGCAGGAAATTGTCGCAGAGGTTAAATGTCAATAAATAAAACGTCCCGTCACGAGACAATCAGGCTAAACTTTATGTTCTATTCTTCTTCTCTGTAACGTTTGTCTTTCTAGATGCCGAAATCAATTGAAGCGATACACGTCGAATATTTCCACGCGGATAACTTCTTCACATTTTAACCCCATATATCTAGTGTATATCAAAGAATCAAGATTTTTAAAGCTGATTCTACATGGTCTTTAATTGCAATGGAAGTAAGCAGTGATTAGATGGAACAAAGCAGAATGAACATAACAGGAATAAACACAATTAATAATTAAAAAAAAATAGTAATTAATTTAAATTGAAGTATTACAGCAGCCACTAACCAAAAAATTAGGACCGCTCACAATTTTCAACATTTTTCATACTTTTAGTCAAATTTAAAGACCTGAACGATATTTAATAATAATTTTTGTTACCTACTAAAGCACATAAATATGTACAATACTGATACTTTGCCTTTCTATTGTATAATATTTAATTTATTTTTATTTAATTAATGATTATAATCTATCATAGACAGGACATTTTGATGTTTATTTAGAAATTTTTTTACAGCTCCTAGCCAAAAAATGAGGACCTCTCACAAACGTACATTTTTCGCTTATCGCTAGTCTGCCGACTTTTTATGCAAATTTATATTTTTTAGAAGACAGTGAAAAAAGGTCGAACGTCGGTAAAAAATTATTTCATCTAACCAAGTATTACAAAAAGTGCTATATAATAATAAATAATATTGATATTTTATAGTTTTTTCATACTACGTACATGCTTTGAAAATTTTGCACCTTTAAATTTCCTACAAATGCTTAAAAATCTAAAAGACTACTTATTATTTGTTATTGGTATTCAAACATAAATATTCACTCGGTTCTACACAAGAATTCTATCGCTTATACGATATATAAATACTACCATAATAAAAATTAATAAGACACTGTGTATCATAACATATACATTTTTTATACGTGTGTGTGCGCGCGTGATACGTATTAATAATTAATGAAATTTGCAAGTAAATTTCAGTTAAGGCTTTTAAATTTGACTAAAACCACGAAAAATCTTGAAAACTGTGAATGATCATAATTTTTTGATCAGGAAGTGTAAAAGAAAATGGTGTAGATTTAATATAAAAAAAAAAGAAATTGGATTTCTTACGAAAGCACTTAACAACGAATACAAAATTATCTGTTAACCATTCTTACAAAAATTCTTACCTTGACTGTTTGAAAAAAGTATCATTAGTAATGTTCGTATGAAAATTTCCATTAATAATTACAGTGAAAACCAACAAAGGCATCCTAAGAGAGTAAAAGATTACTTTGCAAACAATAAAATAGTCACAGGTGCAAGATTATTGAAAGAAAAAAAGAAAAAAGAAAAGAAAACGTAATAAATTTCACTGTACTACATAAGCTATTATATTTCTGAGATTGCTAATTTACGCACGCTATTCTTCATCCTCGTACCAGTGAAAGGAAACGCAATCTTTCTAAAGTGCTCAGCGGTTTGTATCGCGATTTTTTTTTTTAAGCAAAGAGGCATTCAAATGATCTTGTTACTCAAGATCGATCAATTACGATTACGCTTTCAAGCGACAGGATCGTATATGATCTGTGCGAGTACAGGAGTTACTATACCTGGTCATGTACAATATAAAGTTACCCGTTCGATCAATCGTCCCTAAGAGTATCGTTACTCGTGTTACATTTCGTAGCGTAAAATTGCGCTCTTACACGAGGACTTTGAGCAATTTAAGTTATGCACCACAGAAAGGGAAGTACGGTATTTGCATCTGGCCGATCCTATAATCATCGTACCGATCAATCGTCTAAACAACACATCAATCTTTTAATATTACAGCTGTACTATAGAAGTTAGTGCAATTTGGTAACATTGGTGAAATTGCGAATTTTTATGCATTTATAGGAAATTCAAAATTGCACAGAATGCACGCAATATGCAAAAATATACAAAATAAGGAAAGTATAGTGCTTTATGTAATACCTTGTAAGTAAAATAATTTTCTAACGAAGTTCAACTTTTTTTGTTTTATTATTTCTCGAAAGTATGAAGTTGCATAAAAATCTGCAGTCTATTAATAAGCTACTTAAAAAATATACAATACATAAATTTAAAGGAAACAGAAAAATGTACAATTATCATATTTATTTTATTTCTTATTTATAATCCTTTGCTAAAAAAAAATAAAAATAAAAAATTTTTATATCTAGAATATCTCTGACAAAAAAACTATTTGTCTTATTGAGAGTCATAGAGAATAGAGGAAAGTGACCAAATATGGAATAGCGCCATTTTTCAAAATTTGACAAACGAATTTCTGTGAAAAATTTAGAAGCTAGCACACAATCGAACAAACGTCAATGGCAGGATGGTTTTGTTTTTCTGGTATTTGAAAACATTTGATAGTGCCTAAATTTTATATTTTTCTTATCTATTATTACGATTATTGCAAATACCTATCTTTTTTTTATTTAATTTCTCTACAATGTGACTTTATAACCAAAGTCTTAATCAATAATAATAATAAAAGTATTTTTTATTTTTTTAAATATTGTACCTGATGTCAGTGCTTTTAATCCTTTGCGCTCCAAGATTTCGAAAAAAAAAAATAAAAATAAAAAACGACATATATTCTATATTATAAATAACATTTTTATTTGAGCATTTCATAGACAATTTTACAGTTTAGCAATATGATATTTAAACGTTAAGCTCTATAACTTTGTTTGATAGTATTTTACAAACCACTCATCAAAGGACGTTACAGATTTCTCGAGACAAATGTCATAAAAATACAAAAAAATTACTGTTAAATACTACTTGGATGCTTACTTTTTTACCGATTTTGAACAAATATCAACTAGATCACTTTATTAATGTACATAATATAATGGTTAGTGAGAAACACCATTGGAATTAATATAAGAAATAGAATGATAAGTGCAAAGTGGTCATGTTCTTTTCAAAAAGAAAAAGAAAAAATACGTCGTTTTGTCCAATTGTAAAAAAGGTATTCTGTTTTAAAGGTTGTTTGAATAATAACGAGATTGACAACATATCCTCAAAATTTCGCGTAAACTATGTAGCAGGATCAAAAGTTTTTGAAATTTTCATGTTTTACTACGATACCTTGTAATTAAGATACAAATAATCGCGTGGAAAGTGCTGGAAAAGATTTTTCATCACACGTGTGGACATCGAAAATGTTAAATATCACAAGCACCTAAGTAACTAACGTAGACACACCCTTTAAATATGTAGAATCGTAGGAAGAAGAAGTTAAACGTAGTTTAGTCGAATCACGTGCCGTTTTAATGTCGATTTCAAGTGGGCACCCGCAGAATCACGTCATTAATTGTCAAGCATCTTGAATTTCCTGTCGACCCCTATAAACTCGATCCATATTTACGAGAAATTAATTTCAGCATAAAATGTATGTATTGACGGATCAATATAGATCAATCGTGTATCGAATGTACTTTCTAAACTCTCTCTTGCGTGTCACATTTACCACCGAAGTATCAATTCCTGCGGGTATAAAATCGTCTATTTCTGATCGACATCACGGCTTACTGAACAAATATAAAACATTAAATCGCTATAAGAGTTTCGTATCGATTTCTATATTAGTTTTTACTGATGAATATTAAATCTAGTTATCCATCGACAAGCGTATCTTTAAGATTTAATGAAACTACTTAAACGAATGCGAGAAATCTATTTGTACAAAAATATATCTCAGGTAATTCTATTCATTAGAGAAATGAAAGTGTTTCTAAAGGCATTATCAAATAATTATCATGGAAATATTTATCACGAAAGAAAAATTTGTTTGTACTTAGCTCTTCGGAAGCAACCTTGGTCATTTTTATATTACTTTGAAATGAATTTTTATTTTTATTGAAAAAAGTTTCAACATTTAACTTGACGAACAATTGTACAATATACAATAGTAGAGATTTTGATAAATATAGACTCATCCTAGTATTATAAAATAGGTTTATCCAAATGTTGTAAACACTTCGATTTCTTCAAACTTTAAAACGCTGTAGGATCTAGATGGAAAAAAATAGCGCAAAAAAAAAATATTAAATAATTTTCTGAAACTTTGATGGAAATGAAAAAAAGTGATGTACAAGAATATTTTTATGATTTAAAAAAAAAATAGGCTTATCTTATTGTTATAAATGCTTAAATTTCTTCAAATTTTGGAACATTGTACAATATAGGTGGAAGAAGAACATTAAATAATTTTCTGAAACTTTCATTTATAATTGCAACATGAGAAAACAGAAACTATTAATGAAAATGTGCTGAAAAAATATTGCAAGTGAAATATTGTGCTGGCGCAACGTTAGGACTTCATGGGTTAATGTGTTACTACAAAGAATTTATGTCGACTTCCAAGAAATTTTGACAGAATTTAGTTTTCCATCTATTCTTAAAAATACCAGTCTCACAGACGGCACACGACCGTTTGTGTACGAAAAATTTACATGACCGGTTAAAGGTTTAATACCCTCGACGAACAACAAAGTATTAAAACAAACGTCATATCCGGAACGTTCGAGATTGCAAGAAAAGTTCGAAGAAACGTGATTGTTCTGGAAGAAGAGACAGATGTACCTTTTAAATCGAAGGAACTTCCTCAAGCGAGAAAAAGATTTGCACATAAGGAATTCTGTTTCAAAACTTTTCACCACGTATTCGTACGACCACCGGTTGACGAAAATAAAACTTTCATGCGTGGCTAGGTCCGGAAGTTAACGGAAGAAGCGCGCAAAAAAGAATCATGATTGAAAAACGTGTTGGGATTCAACAATTTTCAAGGAAAAAGGAAACGATCTCGCGTACTCGGTTTCGCTTTCACGAAGCCTTTCTGACTCTGTGGTGAACTAAGTGTACGTAGGTATACTTGCAAACCGGAGTAGTAGTAGCACGTATTTACTTAGGTCACTGTGACTACTTGTTGTTAACTATATGCTCGGCCGAGAGAAAGAGCGAGAACAATCGCGCCGCTATAAAGATTTCTCGCGAGTAATGGCGTAACAAGCCTCCTCTGTCCTAGGTGCACACACCGCGATACCGACGTTACCTTTGTGTTCTCTTATCACCACGACACCGGTAATGTATGCCGGTAATAAATAAAAAGAGCTTAAGCCGTATGCGTTCGCTCGGCGAGCAGGCACGATTCTAATTGTACCGAGGCTTATACATAGGTGCTCCTCCAGCGACGAATTAATTACGAACTTTAAGAAATAAATTGGAAAATTATTTAGGAAATAAATTAGCCAATCTAATTAACGACTGTTGTTAAGACGCTTTCACCGATGTCGGAGTCTTTGTTAGAGTTAAGTGGATAAGGTAGAATTACACAGGTTTAGCTCGAATAATTTTATTTCGATAACGCGTATTTCGACGTGCCGATCTACACGCGGCATTAGCCCAGACGGAGGAGAGGCTCGAACAACCGAGCATCGACCAGGATCGTAGTAGTGCCAACCTAGGCATGGATTGGACGATTGGCAATTGTGACAGTTTTTCAATTTTTCGTTCTAATTATTTCTAATTGTTAAAATCCATCGATAAGATGCGCATGCACACTTTTTACGATGCGTAAAGTGCGGAGTAACTTTTTGACCTGAAATATATTGCACCCCTTGCTGGCTTGAGGATTTTAAGCAACCAAAAAGGCAGTCCAGTACTGATATGCAATATGCACCCACGCTCAGGCTCAACGAAACAGTTTATTTTCACATAACACCTTTCAATAGTTACTTCACAGTTAAATTTTCATTTAATACTAATATTCACTCTTTTATCAACTAGGATACAGACTTTCTGTGTTGCGATAATATTAATAATAAGCGACCTATAAAAACCATACGTGTTGTTTCTTTACAAATATACAAATTCCAATAATAATTACTATTTTTTATTGAGGTTGCTTTCTTCGGACAGAGTTCCGAAATGATCCTCAACACGAGGTAATTTGAAAAATTTGTCTTTGGGTTCGTAAACTGTTGCAATATGTCTGTTTTATCTTAAAGCTGTGATGGGAATATACATTTAAGGAAGTGATGTTGCGAAAAAAATGTATTAACCTTTTATAATGACAGGTCACACTCGTACAACTTTATGGTCAAGGTGTGACATAAGACGAATTATATATCTATTAAATTTGTATTTTTTGATTAAACTTCAACTTCAATTTGTGACTGAGGATTATCAAACACAAGTCGTATATAATATCCTGACTTCTTTCTATCTAACGTTGTATTAGAACAGTGAATAGCCGATATTAACCCACTACGCTAACGCATTTCATTCGCAATTTTTTTCCAGAAAATTTTCATTAATAATTTCTGTTTTTTCATATTGCTATTATAAATGAAAGTTTCAGAAAACTGCTTCATATTTCTTCTTCCATCTAGATTCTACAATGTTCCAAAGTTTGAAGAACATTTATAACACTAAAATAAGTCTATCCTTTTTTAAATCATAGAAACATTCTTATACTTTCACACAATTCGCTATTTTGCACATTTTTAAAAATTCAGTTTTTTAAAAAACACACCTGAAACCACTTAAACACGCCTCGTTAACTTAATTATGTACGTTTTTGTTTAACGGCCTTGATAAACATTTTGAAATAATTTATCATAATCATTTTTAATTTAACTCGAATTCGAGGTGAGGATTATTTTCTTCCTATCCTAATAATATACAATGCATATTGATAAATATTTTAAAATACAATTTTTGATGTTTTTTTTTTATATCCCTCTACTTTCAAACATTCAACATTCGCATATATTTTCAGAAACCAATTATGTGCGACAGTCAAGGGCCGCCTGTACATCACTTTCGAGTAGTGGGCTTCTATCTAGTGTTTAGTATTATAACGCATTTTTTTTTTTATATTTCTTGACAGTTTAAAGGCAATTCTTGGAGGCCCAAAGTTGCGTATACGCGATATTTCATTACGCAAAAGTTTCGAGTGCAAAGGATTAAGTGTGAAAAAATGTATTTCCGAGCAGTATAAATATGTGTAATACTATGTAAAAATTAAAAAAATAAGAATAAAGGTTATTTCTATTGCATAAAGTATTATATAAATAATCAATCATTTTTACTCGTTTGGTAGAAATACATTAATTGTCGGTAGTTCTCTTGTTAAAAGTTTTAGAGTTGATCGAAATTAAATGACAACACTGTCTTCTGTCATTCTTTCTTTTTTTTAATACACTTTTAAGAGTCCTAGAGTGGATCGAAATTAAATGACAACACCGTGTCTCCTTTCCTTTTTTTTTTAAATACACTCTTGTAATTTCATACGTTACCGCGTAAATATTTGTGGGCCCGGTGTATTTCCGAGAAAGTAGGAAAGCATGATTGGAAATTAAAAAAAGAGGGAGAACCGAGGGTGCGTTTGAAAGACGTCTACGATGGTGGCATATAGGGGTTGCTTGCCTCGAGACCGATCGATTCCAGGCTTCTCCAGCCACCCCGACCTGGGGGGTCCTTTCTACCCTGGTCAATGTCACGTTAGATTAGAAATCCAACCACGTTTTTGCTTCGATACCGAGGTTACACTATTCTACAAAATCTTCTGAGGAGTTTTTACATTCTGACGTGAGCAAATACTATTTACGTCGCTGCTGTTATCAGATTACCTTCTCACGAGATGAAAAGTAACGATAATAGTTCAGTATGACATCCTTAGAATGTCAGATATACTAAAAGATGTGCAATAATGTTACTTCAAACACTTCCTAGGTATACTATTATTCAGAAGAAAATTTGAATGTACTATCAGGTATAATACCTAACCTCTTGCTTCATAATTTTTTAATCACCACACATTAAACCTCGAGTATTCACTGCTTTAATACAGTGTTATATAAATAAAAAGTAATAATATCATACAGGGTGTCTCAACTAAATTGGGGTCACCTAAGTATGTACTTTATCTGACTATTGGAAGAATAAACTTCTCAGGACAATATTGAACTATTTCAAGTAATTTTCTTTCTTTCAGTACTCTTCCAAATTGAATTATTATACTTCCTTTTTCAGTACTCTTATAACCAGACTGCGGACTTTCATGCATTTATAGGAAATTTAAAGGTGCAAAACTGTACAAAATATGCATAATATGAAAAAATATATAAATATACAAATTATGCTGCTTTTTATAATACTTGGTAGGAAAAATAATTTTCCATTGAAGTTATACTTTTTTTAACATATTCTCAAAAATATGAATTTGCATAAAAATCTACAGAGTACTTATAAATGATAAAAAAAAAAAAACAAGGACAAAATTAACAACCTTAATAACCACACCCCTCTCCGATCATTTATCGATTGTCAATTTTCCAAGCGAGGGTCTTTTACGAAAAAAGTTTTGAAGCTGAATTTCACTTCATCGATACGGGATGCGTTACCGATTCGCGTTTAAATTACTAATTCATACACGACACCCTGCTGGAAGTTCGCAACAACACAAATCCCCCCTTTGTTCTCGTATTTTCAAACGTATGCTCGTATCCCACGAAACGTGTGGTCTACACAACCGAAGGGAAAGAGTAGCGCGGCGTTCGTCGTCCCTTCGTTTTCACACTGGCCATTCTCTGGATGAGTCGGCTGTCGGCAGATAACCACGAGTGCAACTAACGGTAAATTAAAACACATTAAGACAACGCGATTAAGACATACGGCGAGGGGTGAAAAGGTAAAGGGAGTGCTTTTAAACCTGGCAATCATCACAAGCCACGGCCCACCCCTAATTACACCACTGTCGTTCGCCGAATCTCATTACACGGTGGTCCCTGTCTTTCGGAAATAAGATTACATCCGGTTAAGAAGTGTTCGGAATCTGCGAACTATCTCACTTGCAACAGGAACGTTCCTTCTTAATGAGAACGTAACGCGATTCTTTCAATGAAATGGGCGGATAATGATAACTGTTTAAAGCGAAAGAGCAAGAAATCCGCTTACTAAAGAGAAATCATTCCGTACTGTATATACACAGGACCATCCAGCTTACACACCTGCACGTTCCGGTTTAATAAAACACTACAACTATTTGGAATTTTTTCAACGTGTTTTTTGTTGAAAGTACCGTAAAACTGAGGGAGCATTGGCAGTACCATATAACGTTGAAGACATTGCCGATTTTAGACCATTTACATCTGAATTCCAAGACAATCTAAATAGTAATATTAACACGTTAAGAGCCACGCCGGTCCCTGCGGACAGACACCTACACTTTTCGTTTAGGTGGCATTGATTCTCGAAAAATGAACAGTTGCAAATTTAAGAAATAATTCCTTATTATACATTAATAAGTTTCATTAAAACAGCTCAAAATGAAGATACGACTTTCTTCTGTGAAGATTATAAAGTTCTTATGATTTTATTTATTCTTCGTTAAATTTATTGTGACACACTTTGCAAAATTTTCGAAACTAAACCGTTGGACAAGTAGCCAACCGAAATCGGCGTGGCACTTAATGTATTAACACTTTAAGCACCGGATCTGTTAATACGTGGGCCGGCGTATAATACGTGGACTAGTGATAAAGCACCGGGCCTGTCTAAATGCATATTTTTTTATCTACAAATTTTGTTATTCAAACTCTATCAAGATCATGTAAAATTTTTGAATAGATATTTTGTGTTTTATAACAGTTAATTTATTTTATTTGTAAAAATACATGTTTCTACAAAACTTGGAAATATTGTGAAAGATTCTAATAAAATAGCCAACGTTTCAAGTGTTAATATAATAAATGGTAATGTCTGTAAAACAGTTTTTTGTATACAAGAAATATGTAAAGGACCTGACTGGGTGCACTGCAGAATGTGCCGTCAATATAATGGACGACCCAAAAAAATTTCTTATGAATGTCCAGTTTGTCTGGATAACAACTAGATTTTAGTTAATAATCTGATTAATTTAAAAATACATTAATCGCTCGAGTAAATAAAAAAATATACAAGAAAGTGTATTGAACATAAAAACAAACAAATTTAAGTGTTGATGTAACTTTAAATTAATAAAACTTTAGTTGTTAATGCTATTTATATGATGCGCTAATTTTACCGCGGTACGGGGTAAGAGTGGCAGTTAATTAACATACATTACAGAAGGAAAATGATATAAATTTTACGCATTTGGTTTCTGACTTATTAACATAAACTCGACTTTTCAAAGAAAAACCCACACAAAAATCTAATGATGTTAAATGGTATGATTTTGAAGGACAATTGAAATCGATCGCGAAAAGTGAATATTTTCTAGAATTATGTGATAAGTAGTACCATCTTGCCGGAAAGACATCAAACATATCAACGTGATTAAATTCTGACCATAAAATGTCACTTAACATTCATAGTGATAACATTTCCAGCATCATCTTCGAAGAAAAATGGTTCAGTGATTCCATTTACTCAAAATGTGCGCCAAACAATGACTTTTTGTGGGTGTAGAGATTTTTCATAAATAACAGGAGGATTTCCATTAACCCAGATATAACAATTGTACTTATTAACGAATCCATACATTGTGAAATGAATTTCGTCACTAAATAAAATTTTGCTTTGTACTACCTTCTACTAAAACAAAATGGCTTATGTCATTTGAAAAGACTTAAGTGCTGATATATATACGTCTCATTTACATGATTTTTTATTATTGTAAGATAAGATAATTGTTATTAGAAAGGTTAGAAAAGAATCGTTTATGAGTTCGATGGTATATGGGACGGTAAAAAGAAAAAGTAGTCGTTGAAAGTGGAAATATAATGTAACAGTAGTGAACACTATAGTGATCGTTAAAAACTACTAGTGACAGAACTAGAGGAAGCGAAAATGTCACAGAAAGAGAATATGAAACTCTTTTCATGCGACGTGTAATTTTTTTCTTTTGCTCTGTGTACATTATCTACTTCCATATGCAAATTACTCTGTCATTTATGGGATATTTTCTTTTTAATTTCAGTAATCATGGGTGTAAATTAGAAATATTTTGATCTAAGTATTACGTGCAGGTGACTAGTAAAAAAATGTCATTGAGACATTTTTTAAATTTCAGTAGTCATACCTGTAAATCAAAAGAAAAAGAGACAAATTAATCAAATATTTATAAAAATACAAAAACTAACGTAAGAATAAGTACAAATTGTACTAAATTTTTTAAGATTGTTATTTCGAACTTTAAACAAATATTTTACATTTCGACTAAAAAATGTTCAAATCGTTGAAAGTTGACACAAGGAAATATAAAGTGCAGCGAAATATTGAATAAATTTCGATACATAGGAGAAATAATAAATTGTTGCGCTTGAAAATTGCATCGATTCGAATTGAATGAATTTAAGCATATGTAAATTAGAAGCTGTAATAATAATGATGCGAAGAGAGATAGAAATCTTGCATATAAAATATTAACACGAAATAACTCTTCTTTTCTTTTTTTATAACGATCTACATTCTATTAGAATAGTGTAACTATTAATAGAATAATGTAACGAAACGGAAAATTTCAATATCATATCAATTAAATCAAGATTTCTCTCCTGAAATAACTATCATTCGTCATGGTGTATTAAAAATCGTGAAAGGTTCCATATAGATTGTAATTAATTCCTCAACGTCAACAAGAATCACTATTAATCACTCGATCAACTATCACCAACGCTTAGACATCTTAATTTCAGAGCGGAAGTTTTAATTTTGTTATAATAACAAAGAACGCTCCTCCAGATATTAAAATAATTTACCATTTACTTTCTCTTACCAGATTCATTTCATTTACTTTCTCACGCAATATTGTACTATTACTAATTCACGAAGAAAAATATTCTGTTGAAAAAATTTTTAACTACAACACGTAAGTAAATAAGTAAGTAAGTACATACCTATGTTCCTTTTCTACTTCAAGCTGTATTTTCCATTAAAATCAACGCTGCAGGTAAGATACTCAAGCAAGTTATTTAATAAAAGTGTTTCCATTTCGCCTGCTTTATTCGAACCACATCTATTAATTCTAATTACTAAGCGAATTACCTCTGATTACCACGTAACGCGTTAATGAAACATCTAATTTCTATGCCTTAATTAATATCGCTAATCCAATCAACTTACTGCGCGGAAACAATTTAACGAACAAAGGCACGAGGAAAAGGTAAACGTGAGCTGAAGCCGATTCCGCGGATTATATTTCTCACATTTTTCCCGTTGCAGCGATTGTTTATAATTCCTTCCCAGACCAGCAAGGGGAAGAAAAAGCTACGAAGAATCCACATGGTGCGTGAGGATTTTCAATATTTTCGGATTATATCGTAGAGAAAAAAAGAAAAAAAGAAGAAATTCCCAAAGTATCGGCTCCTCTGTAAAATTAAACCGGACAAGCGAGACGAATGAGCGAAATATTAATATTGATTCGAAAGTGGGTCAGTCAAGAGCATCGACCGTTTATATTCAACGAGCGTACACGTCGAATTTATCAAAATTAATCGGAGAAAAGAGTTCTCCCGATTCCCGTAAGAAAAAAAAAAAAAGAAAAAAGAAAAAGAAATATGTTCATGCTTTATACGCGTGTATATGTGTTCCGCGAATTTTGTTCTGTCACAAGTCGGTTGAAATTACGGCGAATACTATAATTCCTCTTCCAACAGCCGACAATTAGAGGCATTTCTGTTCGGATAAACGTGAAGAAACGTGGAATTTAAATCAGTATATACGTATTGTATACTATATGCGGCGGTTTAAGCAGCGACGAGTAGATTTTCATCGTCAAAGAACGCAAAGGCCGACGACAACACAAAGAGTGATACACCACAGAAGTCACGGTATTCGTGACGGGAGGTCGAGAACGGCATCGTTAACACATAAACGTGATCGTTAACACAAAGCACACGTCCAAAGAATACTAAATCATACATCATTAAAGTTCCTCGTTCTTTTCCATCGTCCAAAATAATCACGTTCAATTTCCTCTGCGCAACTCTTTCCAACGAAATCGTCGCTATATTGAATTTTCTCTCCCTTCGATGCAACCCGTTAACACGATTCGATGTTTAATACTTATCGTTTTCAAGTACCACTTTGATAAAGAAAAACGAACGCCAGGAGGTTTAACGTTGGAGTTATTAGCGAACGGAGAAACTTTTCGTACTCAAAAGTTATATTTAAGAGGGGGGAACCACTGTGACGGATTGAAGAAGTCGAAATTTTGTTTGCTCATATTTTTTCTTTAACGTTTGCGATTTCTAGAATAAGTACTTAAAATATTAAAGTAAAATTTGTAAGAAATGAAGTTGCAGAAGTTTTGATGATGCAGCACAGTAGTTAAAAAACTGACCCATAATTTAAATAATTTCTACAAGTTTTGCACTCCAAATTAACTTTTTTGCAGGTCTTATTCACCCTTTCACAGATCAGATTCATCCTTTTACAACTCATATACATCTACGCATTTATTTTCTTAAGGTACTTTAACAACAAAATATCTGATGTAAAATTATGATGTTGAAAGAAAAATTTGATTGCATATACGTAATAATACTTAAATATGAAGAAACCTAAAATGACAAAATTAACATAAAATGCTTATTTAACATAAAATATATGTATACATTTTATTTTATATATTTATACACAATACTTTTTATGTTACTTATACTCATACTCATTGCTATACTCATACTCATTTTATATTTAAGTATAATATTATTACATACCTATATGCAATAAAATTTTTCTTTCGGAATAATAACTGTGCATTGAATATTTCTGCAGTAAAGTAGCTTAAGAAAACAAATTTTTAGAAAAACTTGAGTTATAGAAGGTTGAATTTGATTAATTTCAATAAAAAAAAAAAAAAACATTGCACTTTTTAATCTTATTGTTTATTCTTTTTGCAAGTGTTATTTTCTACCGTAAAAATTTATTTTATAAAATTGAATAAAATTAAGGTGTTGCTACACGTGTTAAAATTATATTATAAAACAGCAAAGCAGCAATATCAGCTCAAGGCGTTTGTAGCAAATACTACGGAGCCAACATTTCGGCTTTCGAGTACTAAGAGGGTTAAGTAAAATTTCCTTTCTATCGATCAACTATTATATATTCGAGCTTACTCAAAATCGCCAAGCTGACCTAGTTCTCGTTTCAAAGCGATCCTGAGGCCCTTCAGGACGCCTCGTATAGGCGACACTTTACATTGCAAACACTTTCGTCCATTTATCATACTATCGACTTTCCACCTGAACATTCCTTCTTTTATTTACCTCGTCATTTCCCCTTATTGAAACCTCTTGCAAAATCTGTTTTCATTGTATTTTGCACGAAATACGATATACAATGAAAATGCTATATAATGATGGGAACGAAGCCGTGATTCGCCAATAATGCATGCCGGGTGTTCGTTTCTCGCTAACGATAAACAGTGGATAATTGTTTCATAAGTAATTAACGTGTGAAAAGGCAAAATGAAGGATAGACAAAAGGTTTTGTTTTTTCTATTTTCAGAACAATGAAATCGTGCAAACTGATTTGTCAAATTCACAATTGAAATTTCATAAAATTAAAATATTTTGACGACTAATCTAATTATCACATTCACGAGCGGTGATTTGTGGGCGAGAGGCTTAACTGAACACGGTATATAATGTTCAACAGTCCAAGTATATAGCTGAATATCGCAAAGATCTGTTATTTAAACGTATAAAAATATAGAAAACATTACCTCTTGATATGATTTGAAAATTTGAAAAAGATTAAATATTACAAACGCATGCTGAAAAAATTAACGAAAACTTTCTGGTAATATTAAAAACTGGTAGAGTTGCTTAAATTCATTAAATATATTTTTTAGAAACAAATACAACGAATTTACTGCAACGTAAGAGAATAACATTTTTACAGATTTATTTCACAGAATAATTTTGCACGATATCTAATATGAACTATAAAATATATTATTAAATTAAAAAATAATAGCACGATTTGTAGTGTCACTATTCAGCTCCAGATTTTGAAATAACGTAGAATTAAATGACCGGCATTCTTCCAGCAAATGTAAAATGACGTAGAACTGCGTTACCAATCTCGAATGTATTATTACTTTTGCACTGTATGTTAATTAATTAGTTATTTGTATTAATTACGCTCCTCTTATATATTACCATTATGAAAACAAATTCTAACGAAGCGCAGCAAAGTTACGCGCAAGACACAACGTCAAGAAACAAAGAAAATGCAATACTTCATTGTCGATTATTTCATATCACTGTAAGTTTACATAGCCCTGTGTAACCTTTCACACATTTCCATACACTTGCAATTTACGAGAAAGATCCTGAGTAATTTACAAAGTAACAACAATGTATTATAAATATCAAATGTTCGTGTAAACGCGTTTAATCAATACGCAAATGTAATGTATATACAAATAATTAAGAAATGTTCTAAGAACGATTTCGATGTATTTATTATACCCATCAACCATTGAGCAACGAACCATACGTTTCCGTAAATGGCAACGAATGTGTGCCAATATATCTTTCTTACGCACGCTTTCGCCGCTATCTTAAGCAGCAATTAATATCAAGGCCGAAAATAGAACAGCAATAGTTTGTTGCGGAGTTAAAAGGGGCCGGTTCCTTTCAGTTGCAAGACGGTCAGGTTCTAAAAGTGGAGGGTGATTCAGTGAGAAGGAGCATTTTCATTGTTCTCTGGAGTTGATAGGAAGTAAGAAGAACTGCTTAAAACAGTTATTTAAATATCAAGGATGAGAGGAAACGTTTTCTACTCGATGTAGTAATAATTTTAATGAATGAACACTTCGAGCTGCAAAGTCCTATTGAATGAACGAAGATATTCCCGGTGGAGAATATTTTAATAATTATTTACTAAGCGGACGACTTCGTCGATTTCAATGACTTTGAAATATGTTGTCAAGATCAACCTAACCTAACCCGATATATTTATTTAATAATATACTTTCTGGAATATTCGCGAAAAACTTCAGTTTAATTTACGTTGCAATCACACTTCATTCTAGATTTTGTATAATCTAGTCTAACTTATTTTCGATTATTATTTTCAACTCACACAAGAAAGAAAAATTAACGATTTTAAGTTTGAGTTAGATAATTATTATATAAATAAAACTACTGTGAAATATACAAGATCGAATATATTTTCGTGCATATATCGAATTAAAGTTAAGCAACGGTAACATGTATAGGGAAAAGTTGTACAAAACATTGACCTTGACAAGATATTTCGAAGTCGTTGAAAAAGGTGAAGATGCCTGCTTTGTACATAATTAGCAATTTTTGTTTTAATTGTGTTAAATAATGTACCAATAAGTAACACACCATTTTTCTTTTTCTTTTTTAATAATTTAGAAAAGTAGTTTAAATTCAAAATAATGCTACTTCTTTTATTTTGTTAGCAATAATTTATAGCTTTATTCAGAATAAAAACTGATCAATTTTAACCTCATATAAAATGGACATATAAAACACTGTATTCCATACGAATATTAACATTTGTATTCCGAGCACCTTTTTTAATTTCAGCACGCTTCAGCAGCGTGAAACTTTTAAAAACCAAAAGTTTCGTTTCAAGAAGAAAAAATTATAAATATTTGGAGATTTATTTACTGTTATTTCATTTTGATATAAATAAAACTTATTGGAGTTTCGCAAAATAACGTCAGTGGCGTGCAAAGGATTAACAGGGGAAGAATTGCTGCAGATGCATGTAGATTAACAAATCATTTTTTTTTTAATAAGAACATCGTGTCACAAATATTGGTTTGAATGTTTAAAACTAAAAATTAGTGAATACGTTCGACTAGATTAAATACGTGCAAAAAAAAAAAGAATGAACGAAAATCTAGCATAAACACACAAAAAAAAGAACTTGAAGAACAACTGGGAATAAATCAACGACAAACAGAAAAATTAAATATCAAAATTTGACAGAAAAATGTAGATTATTTCGCAATATGTCTAATACTATACAATGTAAGTTAAATTCATCACTTTTTCAACAGTGTAAAATATTCGAAATAGGAAATGGGAAAAGAATTTTAATTTGATAGAGTTTTTTATGACATTCGTGGTTCGACTGGTTATATGGCTTTTTAATACGGAACAACATGAAAATTATACGTTTGCATTCGGAAATATGTATGTTATGAAATTTGTAGTTAGAATTGTTCAAGCATGTCGAACTGACAATAATTGAAGCTTACAGAGCCAATACTCGCGATCAAAATGCGGTATGATTACAACATTAATTCGAAACGTTACTGTGCGCGAATGTCTGTTATGGAAATCACGATTATGTTTTACACGAACTGCAGCGTCATTCGTACATCCTTTTACACGTGCACTGGTTCGCTGGATACAGGTCATCTTAATATATTTCTGTGCTGTATAAACGCCACAAAGCAGTTGTATTTGGGAGATTTCAATGCTTGAACATGACGCGACGAAAAAACATTGTTTCGTTATTTCTTCAAACTGCTATGTCATATACTTTTTTTCAAGTGACTCGTAAACACGTTACTATACTTTTATAAATTAACAGTATTCTTTAAATTAAATAAAAAGAATATTAACTTTCATCAATTCTATTTTCTTATCTATTTTAACGAAACTTCCGTAATAATATATACTTCAATTTCGAATAAAGTAATAAACACCAAAGTAAGATAGATTCTTCCTGTTCGATATGTATTTATAATGTATTACGATTTTTATCTAATAAGAATAACCCTGTTTAAAAATTTTTCTCGGCCACCATAACAAAAAACTATTCGGATTCTCTACACTTTCTCTTTGAGGAAAACAAACGCATTCTAAAACAATAGAACAACGCAATAATACCCTTTGACAGCTCTCAAATATCATTTTGAGAATGTTTTTTCTATTTCTTCGAATTGAAAAATTAAGGGTGAAAGACGCCAAACCAATGAGCTAAATGCACTCGTAAAGGGTTAAAAGCAACAAAGAAAAAGTTTTATAAAATTGAAACACATTTAACACAGCTACTCCAAAATAAGTTCGCTCTACAAACAATCTCCCAATACAATCACATTCTGATATATTAACCTCTTCGAGGACATTAACACACCTGTGTACGTTCAATTTTTTTCTTTTTTTAGAAATTCCTATATTTGTAATAGAAAAAATGTAAAGGGATAATGAATGTAATCTATTGACAGAAAAGCAGTTTAAAATTGCTATCGATTTGAAATGACTAACCCTTTGCACTCCATAGGTGCTGCTATGGCGATATTTGTAACACAAACTATTACTTCATACAAATTATCTGATTTATTTTAAAATCAAGAAAATTGACAAGATAAATAAAAATATAAAAATTTATAAGCATGTAGCATTTCTTCGTTTACAAAAGTTCCATTGCAAAAGTGTACTGAAGTCGATGATCGATCATAAAAAAAAATGTAAGTACAAAAGGATTAAAGTATGTGGATCAGGTGAGAAAGAGATTCACTATTTATTCTGAATATTAACACTATTTATTCAATATTAATTAAACATATACATATTATATTATTAATTATCTTTGACAACATCTTGGTACTACTTTTGTTTATTATTAGACAGAGCAGATTAACGCTATGCCGTCCGGTGACACCACGTTGGTGTCACGTAGAAATATTTCTATTGTAATAAAAAAGCTTACTATTCTGTATCTTTTTATACAGATCCTCGAAATTTCGTGAAAATCGGGTAACAGGATCAAGGAAGAGTTATTAAAATTTTCACGCTCTGATACATTGTAATTACAATATGAACAATCGTGCGAAAAAGGCCAGTAATAGATAATAGAATCTACGCGTGCGGACGTCAAAGTGTTAATATCAATTAAAACAGCTTTATAAAATATAACTACGTAAAAAACTAAATCATTCCTTTTTCTAACCTTTAGAAAAGTCGTCCCTGAAGGGATTAAAGAAAATATGTAATTGAAGTGATTTTTCCACAAATGAAAAATGTCATTATGAAATCGATATTAAATTTTTGATAATGTATTATGTTACATACGTTCGCGTGACTGTAAGCTATGTGACATGATAACAACAAAAGTCATCTGCGCTGTTATAATGCATTGTGCGTACCAAAACTTGAAAAAGCACAACTTCTGAAGAGCATGCAGAGCGGGCGTATTCATATATGTATCGTCGGCTTTCGAAACAATCGATAAGAACTGCTTTAAGAATTCTCCAGCCACGTACGTCACGCACCTTTCCACGAAGGATAAACCTGAAACTAGCGTACCTTTCAAGTTCGACGAAATCCACGACAGTGAACGTGTCATGAAGAGGTAGGCGTGCTTCGAGTCATCGAGAATACCCGGAAAATTGAATGACACCAACCCAGAACGGAACCATTTCCGTTCTGTTTTTAGGAAACCTTATGATTCTCTATTACACAGAGACTTTAACTCATTTGCTTTCATTAACGTATATACAGTAGCTTATGAAAGTATTCGAGCCATCTTTAAAACAGAATAACTTTTTTAAAATTGCACCAAACGATATAAGTTTTTTTATTGATTTCTGAAAAGTTAGGTTATTTAGAATTACATTTATTATAAATTGTAACATATGTCAGTGTGCAGGTATCAACATGTCTGTTTGATGCGTTTATACGTTCGTGATTAATTAGTAATATGTGATTTGAACTAACTGAAAATTCATTTTCAAAAATAAATAAAATTTATAATAATTTTCGTCGATCCAAGTTTCTCGATAAGTGCTGTAATTTCTCGAGAACAAGCGATTATAAAATTTCTTGATAAATTGTCGAAAAAGTATTTTTAAGAAGAAACACTTATACGCACATTCACAGTGTAAGTAAATAGTAAATAAATGTACGTAACAAGTACAAAACACTGTATGACTCACATTGGCCACATTTGCTAACCAAAAATGAAAAGAAAAAAGAAATATAAATATATGTACATACAAGCTTTTCTTTCTTCATTTTCATCCTTAAAAAATTACTGTAATATTTAGTTTGTAATACTTCTTGAAATATTTATACTTTAAATTTAATTTAAAAAAAAGAGAGAATTTTATGATAAATGTACATTTTTCATTCTTTCGTGTGATGCAAATCATTTATTTCGAATAACGATTTCGATTTCTCCTTAGCAAATCAATATTCTTGATTGACTAGAAATATCAACGAGAAGAGTTTCTATTAATTAGACTTTTTTTTTTTAATAAAACCAACCAGAAAATTGGATAATGTGGGTATCGTTATATTAATAGTCCTTCCACTACATAGTTATAATCTGTGTTAACAAATTATTCTGTTTGTTTCATCGGAATAGTCGATATTTCCGTTAACAGTACCAAGAAAAGGAGTGTTTCGTTATTTCGAACATCAAACGTATAAAGAGTAAATGGTTCTCTACGCGGGCGATCGATGCCAATTGAGCCAATTGATCACACACTGCAGTGATTGCTGGCAGCGATTTCGTTTTTCTAATTGGAACAGAATCGTGAGAAGAGGAGCATTTACTAATGGTACGATGATACTGCTGATGGAATTAATGCTATACATATGTGTGGTTGCGGTTAGATTGAAATGTACAATGTTCTATTCGAGTGATCCTGAATAATCAATTGTTTTGGATAATACAGGTAAATGAACGTAAATACTAGATGGAGAGATTATAAGATAATGATGTGACGATAATAACGCAATATTTGTCAAGTTAATAATACTGGAGTAAATAATAATTGAAAAATAGAAATGATCTGTGCAATCCAAAACTTTAAGATGATTAAATTTTTAATAAAGAAGGCAATTAAATTTTAATCTTCTAATAATCATTTAATTTATCACTATTACATATAAATATTGTTTTCGTAACAGAAGAAAATGGTAATAAAGAGAACATATTTGAATATATACATTTATAACCACCATTAATTAGAATGATAACATCGATAGTTGTAGTATATTTATAATAATCGTAGGGATTATTCGTAGTGATAGAAATTAATTCAATTAATTAAAACAATAAAAATATATAATCCATTAAAATTGTGTGTGTAATAAAGTGATAAAATTATTCATGTACAAGTATAATAAAAATTACAAATTCATTTCTGATCAAGAGCCAAAAATAAATGCTAAAGAAAATGAAGTGTATGAAAAAAAAGGTTATCTGATAAGAATTTATGAAATGGAATTGTATCATGTTTCCATTCGTGTGATTCAATCAAGCTACGACATTTATTTCTCAGAAAGGCATCATAAACAACTTTGTTGCGAGCAAAAGATGGGATAACTTCCTTTTTCCTTTTCCTCATTTTTGTTTAATATTCTTCAACCGAGAGTTCCTTTATTGCATATTAGTAATACACACGGTACACATTCATAGCTATTGTCTGTTCGGCGCCATTCTATCTATTCATCAACTTATTATTATCACAAAAAATACCGTGCGTTTGCCTCGAAACGTCTTTGCTTTTACGACCTGTACGAACAGGTACTGGTGAAAATAATAAAAACTTGTTTAAGGCTACCACAAGGTTTTTCAATCGTTTATTTAAAGCTATATTTGCAAACACGCTCTACATATGTTTCATTATTTCTATATTGGAATTATACGAGAAATTATATTATTCTAATTGTCAATGGAACGAGAATGAAAATTAATTTGAAATGTACAATGTTAATAAAATTTCAGCACAAATATACGTAACATGTAGAATTTGTATAGGGAATAATAAATAACGATTGTAATCCGGGAAATATAATTTTCTAGTACTGAACTTACTTCTACTGTACGTATACTAACCTACAAAAGTAAAGCAATAACGTACCGACTTATACCTTTTAACTTCAATAACCATTATAATTAGATATATTCAGGCACCATGCCGTTTAACCTTAACTTGAATCGCAACCAGTCGTCAGAAATGGAATTCTAAGTGTATTTTATCAAATAAATACGATCCGTAGGCAAGCAAGGAAACTCGAAACCCGTTTATGATATGCCGCGGCTTATAAGCAATTCATGGCGGGATCATGCGTTCAAAATAATCCACTGGAATTCGATTAATCGATTCGCGTGACATTATCGATGAACTAACCTGTCATCCGGTGCTAATTACCACTGACGTTTATTACATCGGAAAGAACCGTAGACATGGGCGCGCAATATTGACACAACATGATGCGACGTAAGGAACTTTCTGTTCCCACAAGACGATGTTCTTGAACCAGCAACGACGAACCGCAAATATTTGTCTTTTCCACGCCATCTTGACAGGAGTGGCGCGTTGCTCCGACACTCTGATAGTACTGTTATAATGAGCACCGGTAATATCGATGATTTCTAACCGTTTCGTTTCAATTTCCCTCGTATTACCGAATATCCATGGTCTACATACGTATATACAAATGTTTTGTAGTATCTTATACTACTTCTTAGAGAATTCATCGTAACCACGTTTCAAATTTCGCGTAACACAAAACGCGCAAGGTTATTCAACGAGGTAATCGCGCAATCGGCATTTGACGGTTACCAACTACTACTCTGAACTTGTCACGTTAGAGAATCGATATAATCGAACCGAACGGCCGCGACACGCTTTCACGCTGCTGCGTTAATGCACATCTACGCAAAAGCTACAATAAAAAAAAAGAAAGAAAAAGTGGTGAGTCACGGCAAAGGTCTTACACAAATTTCTTCATACCGAAGAAACGAGTTTACGTTACGAAAACAGAAAAAAAAAGAAAAAAGAAATACAGAGAAAGAAAAGAAGTAAAGAAGCTGAAATTCGTTCGACCGTGTTACGCGTAAGAAATTCCTGGAAGCATAAACAAAGCGGTTCGCGTGTGACAGAAACAGAACGTCCGTGTTTCGCTGTCGGTAAAAAATACTGACCGTATTGAAAGCCAGGGGCCTTTCAGGTTGAAGGTCACTACGCGGGACGAGTGAAATAATGAGTGGTATATTACGGTTCAGATCGTGTTGCTTACCTGATTCAGATTCGTAGGAATGATGTCAGGGGTCTGTGGTAACATTTTGCCGGTGATCTGTGGTCGACTGCCCCTCGAGTCAAAACGATCCTGCACCACACGCGATCGGTAGCATAATATCCTGACGAGAGAACGGTAGAAAACACCTTGACAGGATACAACACAAGGATCGATCACGAACGACTCGGCACCAACCGTTTTATCACTGACCAATCGTATTGACGCACTGCTTATATTCAATCCGACAGTCTTTACGATTTCTTAACAAGGTAATTATGATTAGTACATGCGTTTTACTGTTCGTCGTTTACGAAAATACAATCGATTTTTTTCCGCGTCGAAGAATTAAGCGACGAGGCAAAAGAACACTCCCTCTCAATACGAAGTCATGCGCGAGACTGACGGGTCCGGGCGGTGTAGCTAAAGCCGAGCGTAACCGACCGGTGACGGAAACGTCCGAGCACCTATCATCCCCCGAATAGGCGCACACTATGGTATTTCTGAAATTTAATCTCTATCGACTACCGATGAAGGAATTATCATGGGAATTACCGTTCCAATTCGTACTAGATGTTAATATTAATGAGCTTTTTCAAACTGAAAATGAAAAAGAATCTTCTTTGAACAAGGATTCGTTTATGATTCAGGAGTAAATAAGCTGTGCCAATATTTGCAGGAATTTTAAAATGGTGTTAGCTGTATTTCGTATATGTTAATGGATCGGAAACTTTGATTATGTAACACTATCGATCTAATTTAACGCTTTGCATTCCGAGTATTCTTTTTGTATGAATCGATTTATCAACTCCAATATACTTTTGCAATGAAACGTTTGAAAATCAAACGTTTCATTTTGAAAAGAAAAAAATTATACACGTTTATGAATTCAATTATTTTTATTTATTACACTAATTTGCTTTATTTCAATATGAATCAAATTTCAATGGAATTATAATTCGCACTATGAATATCTCTGTAGAAGTGCAAAGTGAAGTGCAAAAGGCTAAACGAAATATTAACAAATCATACATTTCTTTATTTCTAAAATAACATTATGTTATTCTTTTTTTATTACTTAAAGATTATTTTATTTTGGAAGTTTTCTTGGGATGTAGACAAAAATGACTTCTCCCCCATCAAAAATTTCTATTTCATTTTATATTTAATTAAATCACACAATATTTAATATTTAATGAAAATATCATACTGAAAGCAAACATTTAAACACATATCAGTAAGGATTACATCGAACAAAACAAATTACAGGTAAGGCAAGATAAAAAAAATTATATTCTTTTTTGTTTTTTAAATCTATATCTTTGTGTATCTAACAATAAGTTAACTTGTTTGGCAAATACTGTTTTCTCCGTACTCTATCACTTATCACAAACGACACATAACATTGCAAATTGTACATTGAAACATGCAATATTAATAATATCAATGCAATCTTATATCGTTGAAATTAATTCCTACTTTACCTTTAATATAGCTAATATTATGTAAATAATGATTAAGTCAATTATTCAATACGAAAATCAATAATGATTACATGACTACTATATAATTTATATAATATTTTATCAAGTAATGTGAATACTAACTTCAAATGCCCATTGAAATGCTTTCATAAGTAACATTTTCCATGCTGAAATATATATAAAAAAAATAGTAATATCTTTATCAAAGGGTCCTAAATTATAATACTACTATATTAATATATTGTAACGATCAAACTTATTCATCTTACAAATTACATATCATTGACTTTCTAGAAGAATAACAATAGTAAATTTTTCAGAAAATTGATTTGAAATTATGATAGAAAGTTATTAACTCAACCATTTGGAAATTAAAAAGATTGTTATTCTTTTACAACTTAAGTAATAGTCTTTGCAATTTTGAGAGTCTCCAATCACGTATTGTTTATGTATTATCAAACGTCGTTTTTTGAAATGAAACTTTAGATACTTTTCATTAACACTAGGTTTACGGGCTCTTCTTGAGTGAACGAGAAACCGAGTTTTTCCATGAAGAAATCGATTTGTTAGAGACAGTTTAATTGTCAGTTACAAATTTGGATGTATTCTCGTATCGTTCCATTAATAAACGTGAGAAAAAGTTGCTGGGAAATAATAGCAATTGTTTCTGTAAATCTCAAATGCGTCAAATTGGCTCATTTCGTAAACCTAGTGTTAATAAAATTCATTAGTCTTTGAATTTAAAAATTCTTCGAATGCTGCTTTCACAGTGTCTTCATTTCGGAGTAATTTATTTGTTAAAAAATTGTTTAAGCGTTCAAAGAAATTGCATTTCATTGGAGAAAGGTCTAGTGAATCAGAAAGAATGTGGTAAATTTATCATATTTTTTACTCTAGATTGCCTTTAATAATTGATCGTGAAAAGTTATCATCGACGGCCTTATTTGCCGTCAAAAATCACCAATCTTGAATTTCGCATATAAATTTTAAAGTGTCTTAACATTTGCACATGATTCTGCAAATGTTAAATTGATATTTCCACTAGTTTTTATCGTAGTTTTTCCAACTTCAAATTAACGTAAATAAAAATCACTCGTCACATCAAATAATAATGTCCAAACAATTGTATTATGAATTATACTTTCTATCCCACTTTTTTTAACTTCAAATTTACAAAAATAAAAATTACTCGTCATGTCAAATAATAATGTCCAAACAATTGTATTATGCATTTCTTTTACTATTCAATACACGTGTACTATAACAATTCCTTCTTCTTGGCTATTGTTGTAAAAGAAATTTTTGAAATGTTGTAAAAAAATGTACGTTGAGAAGTCATTACATTTACACCAAACTAATACTTATTATTTGAAATAGAACTAAAGCAGTCTCATTTTAAATGATGATATTGTTCTGCTTAAATAATATAATTCTTATTCGAATTTTGAAGACGCTGCTTCAAATAAAAATAGTTCACATTTACAATTACTTTTATCCAGATATCTCGAAATTAACGATTTTCATGATATGTCACTTTTTTAGCAAATCGATTATATTCAACATTTTCATCTATTGTTCACTTATACCGTAATATTCCACTCGGATTAAGGTCCAGAAATTGTGTCACTTCATTATTACATTATTACATATAGCATATACGTATAAATACATTCTACGAACTTTCTCGCAGAAATGTATGAAGTTCGTGAATTAAAACTTGTCGGATACAAACAAGTATTACACACGGTAGTTGTAGCTACTGCATATACACGGGAGGGACAGTTCATTCTACGAAATACGACTTCATTTTCTGAAGGAGGGGAAGGCTGGTCCGACATCAGGAGCTCGTTTGTATTCACTCTGTAATGGTTGCCTCGCAGGACGCATAATAGTCGTATCTAAAGAGTCGCCTTTGCAAACGACAAATTCCTTTCTCCAGCCGCTTCGACCATACTTGGAATTTAAACGCCGCCTTCGCGAGACGAACCTTTGAAATTCGCAGAAACCTCGTTTGGAAAGATCAAACACTCTGGCTGACATTATGAGGGGTCGCCGTGAAAGCCATGGAATTCGGACAAAAATGGAAGGACAAGCGTGAAATAGGACGACGAAACGGTGAAACAAAGGGGTCAGTTAAAGGCAATAAAAAAAGGTAGAAAATATCAGTTACGTGAACCGGCCACTTTGAGGATACAGAAACTATTTACATCACCCTTCTAATGTATTTATTAGGTTTAGAAAAGATGATCAAATTATTAAAGCCATCTGCATAAATTGATAAAATTTGACAAATTTTACAACTTTGAAACTTTTGAAACTTAATTTTTCGATGAATTATATTAGTTACATTTCATTCTTACTATTTTTTTCTTTCATGAAATACCGACGTCTGAAAATTGCAAATATATACTTGGTAACACTGTAGGATATTATCTGTCACATGGACGTCATTTCGTTATTTCGCCACATTTGACAACCATGTATTACAGTTTCGTTTATTGATAATTTTTGAAGTTATTCAAGAATGAAGTAATAAAAATAAACTGCTTGAAATGTATCAAGAAATACGCCCAAAAGAATTGAGACGGTAATTACAGCATAAAATTGCATTACTGAATACTGAGTTTATTCTTACTTTTTAACTGTACTCCATGTCATTACATAAACTGAGTTCAATTTTCTCGTGTATTTTTGGTGGACAATTATCAATTAAAAATTATCCTATATAAAAATCTTGATATTGTAATTTAAATTTCTACACAAGCACAGAAAATATATTTTTTGTACTGTGGTTGTAATAATTTAATTACCCACTGTATATACGCAATAGTTATAATTATCATTACTTGTAAAGTAATGTAGTGTACTGGTAACAGGTTATTTTTTTTCACAAACGTGAATGTGATGTAATAAAAGTATAATCTGCTTATCTCATACTTGCAAGAAAGTTGTCAAAAGTCGAAAACATGAAATTTTCGTGGAAAGTGAAAAAATAACTTTTATTTAGAAAGTTAGTTAATTACAATATTATGAAACATACGTGAGCTAAAATTTTTCTAATTTGAAGTATAACAATTAAACTTCTAACATCTGTGCAATTGAAAGATTTTTTACTTGTGACACTTTATCAATAATCAAACGATATCAATTTTATTAAAAAATCAAGTAAAGACGTTTCAGGAATTTAGTGTAATTGAATATCCAAGAATTATATAAAATAACCGAGAAAATGAAAATTTCAAGAAAGATCAGATTGCACATACAGTTGATATATAAATGCCTTCGACTGGTCCTTCCTTTTATTTGCAAAAATATCAGAGTTATCTTATCCAAGTAAAGAAAATAAACATAGAATTGTAGTAAGATAGTCTAAAAAGTGGAGAACAAAATTTCCTCTTTATTAGGCATAAAAAATTCTAAATAATTAAAAACATACACTACTGGCCAAAAGTTCGAAATCACCTATCAATATTTCATCAATATTGAATCTGTTGCTAATTCTGTATAGATTTTGAATCGACGTTATAAAGTTCAATAGCAGTTTACCTCATATCGATTGACTTGAATGATAAAAGAAAATTTCGTTAAAAATTTCCTAAAGTTGCTAATTTTCTTTTAAAAATTTTAACTTGTAATGTACAGTGTTTTCAAACTTTTAACCGTATCATTTCTATTGATTAGAAATACTTCTTAGAAATATATACAGAAAGAATTAATAAAAGGCTATTTAAAAAAATATCTTTTCCTTATTCTTCGCTAAAATGTAAAATATCTATCAATTATCGAAGTTCAACATCTCCTTTATTACTAAAAAAATTCCAACCTGAAATAATCAAACATTATTTTATACCATGTTTCTTTTCTTTTTATTACTACTTTTCCTAGTGAATTTTTTCGCCGCTGAAAAAAGAGAGAAAATTCCGTGAATCTTTTCACCTCCCAACACACCTGTTCAAAGTATGATAAGAACGATGATTACATCACGAGGCATGAGTCAGAGACAAGTGATTCTAATCGGTTCACTAGCATATTTCGTGGACCGTTGTCACAAAATGTATCCTTCGTGATTGTTAATGCAGGTACGGATGAAATGAGCATAGCTTTTACCGAAAATGGACCGCTCGAATTTTCTCCGAGACTATTCAATTACGGAAACTCGTTTAAAATTAACTCAACTGACATTCCTCTGTGCCGTTAATGGTCTTGTAACTATCTCGTGGTACGTGTTATACTAGAAAAATTTGTTACATCTACGGAAAGCTACACGTGATAACGTTCTAATAACGAATGATATACATAATGGTTGCAGTAATTAAGGGAATCTTTATTCCTTCATAAAACACGAAATATTACCGTCATATTTTTCAGTACAATGTAAATAGATACTGCTAAGTCCGTAGCATATGTTTCTTTCTTAATTAATTCAAAAAATATTTCGACACTATCATAAATATTCTAGAAGTGTATTATACATTAAGAGATCCTGGAATTGATTAAACTCTCTACACATACACTGCCGCTCGTAAGTATTCGAACGCCTTTACAGTTTCAAAAAATGGAATGTTCAAACTGGTAAATAAAGTATTAAACCAGATTGCTTTAAATAATATTTTTATAATCTAGACTAATATACAATGTCTGATATTTTACAAACTATTTGTTAATTTTTGTCCAAGTGACGTTCATCGATGTACATAGCTTAATTACCACTTAGCATATTCGTGGCACAAGAATAATTGTTTTAAAATTGGACCAAATGACGTAAAATTTGTTTAGAAGTTAGAAGCATTAGTTTGCTAAACGATGTGTCGAAAGATCTTTTTTTAAATTACAATTGGTCGGAATTGCGAAGAAAATAATAAAGCTTTTCACAATTTTTTTATTTGTACTTGTACTGAAAATTTAAAAGATGAATTTTGTAGATCGATATCAATTATATACACGTCGAAAATTTCATTCAAATCGGTTAACGTTGCTATGAGCTACAAACGTTTAAAATAGTGAAAATTGAAACCTATGACTGTGATAAATCTAAAGATTCTTACATCTTTCAATGCCTGCCACTTATTTCTACTTTGACCGATATCAATAAAATTTTCACCACGTATACAACTGACATAAATCTACAAAACACAGTTTTTAGATTTTGATTACAAACAAAGATAAAAAGGTTGTAAAAAGTGTCCTTCACTATTTTCTTTACTCATTGATTCCGACCAGTTGCAATTTTTTGAAAATTTTTCCACGCATCACTTAGTAAACTAATTTTGCTAACTTCTAAAAAGGAACTCATGTCGTTTGGTCCAATTTTAAACAAGTTATTGTGGTTTAAAAGATACCCGAATATTAACAAGTAAACTGTGGATTTTTATACATTTATAAGAAAATTAAAATGTGCAAAATTACACAGAATGCACACAAAATATTCAAATTATGGTGGTTTTTACAATACCTGGTAGGTGAAATAATTTTCTACCAAAATTCTGCCTTTCCTTTTTCAATTTTCAATTTTTAATTTTTAATTTGTAATTTGTAATTTTTTAATTTCTAAGTATATAGTATATATTTCTAAGATATTGAGTAAACCTTTTTCAGGTCAAATCGTCGCAATTTTTCGGGAAAAGCTTGATACACCCTATGTATATATAATTCCTGGTAAGTACGCATTTCGTATCATGGGAACTAAAAACCTCATTGAACTCTCTATACACTATCCGACTCTCCTTTCTAACCACCCAATCTCTACGATTAACCAAGGATCTACAAATCTCCCTATTTTTCCATATAGTATATACACAATATCCCTCCTTTCCCCATTAGCAAACAATCGTTCCACGTCTCATTTCTTTAGGTAACACAGACAAAAGATAAATTAATTACAAAATCTCCTCGGATCGATTCGTGCTTATACTTCCTATTGACTTTCTACGGCCTACATTTTATCTGCGATAGAGAACGGTATTATCCGCATCGGTGAGCCAACGACTTCCGGAATAAATTCACCGTCGAATTCCACGGCCGGTATAGAGTGGAAGGCTTGCCTTTAATTCCAATATCTCATTTACGTTTACGTTCCTTGGCTCCACTGGTAATAGCGGTAGATACATAGAGCGACCGGACCGACCGATGTATCCATGGGAAGAGCTGGCGCCGCGAAAGCTCTAGAAGGCTATCCATAAAACATGCTCGCTCGAATGAACCAAACGAGGAGAAAGGAGTGAACGTTTGAGAGAACGAGATGGAAATGGTAGCTAACTGACGAGAGAAAAGAGACCGAACACGTCTTCACCGACACGCTTGTCTTCCGTGGCCACCAAGAAACGCTTAGCCAAAGGAAGCTCGTTTACACGGAGGGTGTAAGTAAGGGGGAAAGGTGGGGAGGATGGGAAGAATTAACAGAGGAAGGAAGATGGGAAAAGAAGCTGTTGAAAATAGAGATAACCGTTCGTGGGTGAGAACCTCCGTTTAATCGTAATAATCCTGTAAAATTTTCAAGTATTTTAACCCTTTACACACGAAAGGTAACTCTCAGTCATTACTTGGTTCGATACAGCAACTCGAATGACAATTCAGGTATGACAATAACTTTTTTCTTTTTTTCTTAACGGATGTCCTTCCTCTTTACATTTTAAATAGTTCACGTACATGCACTTCATAATACAGCATCGTGTTTGATTAAAATTGTTATTTCATACATTAGACTACCTTAAAAGCTTATAAACATTGAGCCAAGTGACGGAATTAGTAACAGCAAAGATAAATTCGATTTTAAATTATTTAAAGACTAAATAAATAAGAGATTTGAATTATATAATTGGTTCAAGAAAACGGAAAATTAGAATAACAGTAAAAAGTGAAACCAATTCTGACAGCAGGAAAGACAGTTTAGAGAGTTCAGACAGATTCTGAGGAAAGACCAGGAAGACTAAAGCTCAGAAACGATGAAAAACCACTACAGAATCGTAAGTAGCTGTAAATTGTAACAGAACCATTAGATTTTTCGAAATTTATTCGACGAAACTATAGGTGAAACACAAGTAATTGTGCCAAAAACACAACTAAGAGAAAATTCAACTTCAGCACAAAAGCTTTGAGTGCAAGCAATTAACATATTGTTGACGGAACGCAAATTTTTATTATTTTAAGCATATACTAGGTGTAGAAAAAAATTCTTTCCAACATAATTTTTATTATTATCAATTGAACTTTTACCATTTTCTAGCAGCTTGCGAATATCACCATAAATACTTCCATATGATTGATTGTACTGATTATGGGACTTCAATTGGAAAGAATTTATTTCTACACCTAATAATAACAAAAAGGCATTATAAGTAATATGATGTCTGCATAAATGTTTATTGAGTGCAAAACTTTCAATAGTTTTTAATATAATTATTTTAGAAAGAATGATGCATTTAATCAATTATATACAATTCACCATAGTTTTCGATAACTTCTTTTCCATCGTTCTGGTAATTCAATTGACCTCCGAGATCATGCGATTTAAGACCATTCTTTTTTTGTGAAGTTTTTTGAAAATTAGAATCTATGCTAACAAACCAAAAACAATTAATGGCTTAAAAAACACGTGGAAAAGTTATTGAAAATTTCGACTATCTGTAGACACAGTTGTGGTACACATTTGAATGATATTCTGTTTCACGTATAATTATAGGTGGCTCATATTTTCAATAAAAGAAACTTTAAAAAATTCCAAATAATCTGTGTTTTATTAAACAGAAACATCTAGGCATGTAAGTTACAATTTCTTTGCAGTATTGCTTATATCACACAAGAATAATATCAAGATTGTAGGACAACATAACAAATCCATGTAAAAAGCTAAATTTGACAAATATTTACGCAAAATTCACAAATACGTATATAAGTGTCCGAATACAGCCAAGGGTGTATCTCAAGGAATTCCAAATGATAATGCTAAGTGATAGAAACGTTAGTTATACGAAAGCACAAACAGAAACAAATTACACAGTGCCAAGCAAACCACGGAAATTTCTATCCGTTTCCTTTTCGAATCCACTCTCGAACGACTTTTTACACGCGGATCGTCGCTCCATGGAATAGATTCGCGACGCAGCTGGATCGATCTCTTTCTTTCTCTTAAGAATATCCATTTATAAAACATGGCCTCTTAAGCCTCGAACGAAGGGCAGATACGTCAGTGACAGGCTGACAACGAGAAAAGGCAAAAGCATTCCGCGGGAAATCGAGGAACAGAAACAACAAGAACGAAGCATAAATACAATTCCTCGATGTGTCGACGAGGGTTTTCGCGGTGATCAAGAATACACCAAGCGCAAGTGGTTAATTTTACCGTAAGACAAACGGAACGAAAGAACAGAAAGACCAAGAAGTAGAAGGAAGAAAGAAAAAAAAAGAAAGAAGATACGAAGAAGCATACTTTGCGAGCGAGCACTTCCGCGAGTTAATTGAACGTTGAACGATACAAGTACACTAGGTGACGTAGCAAGAGCTCTGTTCGAACTGCGTTATCAGGGACTTGTGTGCAGTCGATGAAATCATTTCATCCGGATGAACTTGTTGGAACAAAACATCGCGGCCACGATGGTTAATTTACCACGTGTGTTAAGCACGAAAGGACATAGCAAAAAAGGGAGTCTTCGAATGGTTCCACTTCGAGTTCACTCTTTCCTTTCTTACACATTACGCCACGGTTCACCATTAATTCGTGCCACGGTTTCTTTCATATAATTGATCCCCCACGCATACCAATCCAAGTGCTTTTAGGCACGAGTGGTCTCTGGATTTTTCGAGTGGACGTTTTCGTTTTTACTCTCAGCTCTCTCTTCCTTCTCTCAGTGAATGAACCAACAACCGTGGTTAGGTATATATGATCCGATTCTACGAATATACGTGTTACATACTTGTGCAGGCGAAAAATATTTCTTATCGTGATAGACGGTCAACGTTGTTCGTAGGATCACAGCTTTTACCATTACCATTTTCACCAGGTAGAAACGTAACGTTCCTTTGATAAACGAGCTAGACAATCAGGTTTCGGTCTGATTTCACGTTACCGCGTCAGTGTTGAAACATTTCCACGGCGAGGCTCCTTTGTTGACGCAAGATACCGTGTATATACGAAAGGAATGCATAACACACAGCTTGAGGCATGATTCGAATAAACGAGACATGCAAATGCACACCGATATTGAACAAATGTGCGATACAAGAAGCTGTAACGTACTTCATTGGTGTCATTTTCTTTTTTCTTTTTATACAATCGCGAATATCATTCGCTATGTGGCAATCTGTACACTAGCTGTTTTAATTGTAAGTATGATACTTGGCTATCTACCTTTTCCAAGCTTTAGGCTATCGCTCTTTTATTCAATATAAAGGTGAGTCAGTGAAAACAAGGCACCTGAATAACTCTTTCAATTCTTGAGATAGATAGAAATGTTTGAAATAGAAATTGTTTGGTACCAAGAAGAGCGTTACATGGTGATTTGAACTTCTTATTCGATAAACATACTTAGAAGATTTAAAGGTCGCCTTCATTTTTTTTCTTTAAATGGAACTATGTATTTTTAACCTATTAACTGAGTTCACCTTTCAAACAGAAACAAAATGTCTCCAGTTTATAATTCAAAATTAGTCAAAATAATAATCAATTTCTGCATTTAGATTTTTGCAAATATCAATATGATGTGTTTTACACTTAATGCAGGCATAACAGTATAATTAAAAATTATCAACACATTTATACATACATTAATATCTTCTAAGTGTTGATTAACCAATAATGAGTTTACTCGTCTTCCCTAGTTAAACACCTATTATTGTGTCTAATTACTTACACCTTGTGTGTAATGCACTTCCTAACCAAAAAAACGAATTACACACCCTGTGTGCGATGAGTTTGAACTTCAGTTATCAATTAGTAGTGAAAAAGTAGCCGTAAAATTTATGTTGGTTTCAAATTAGACCCTAAAATGAGTAATCCACAGCCAGAATCGTCTGGAATACAAAAAATGAGCAGCGATGATGAAAGCGAAGGTTTCTCGCTTCAAAGAAATAGAAAAAAGTCGAAAATGTTTGAAAGAATATTTCAAAGATTATTACAAACAAAAAGGATAAGTTTCTTTGAAGGAAAATTTTATAGGTACTTCATTACCTCTGTACTATTTTGTTAAAATTTATTCATGGGTTATCTTCTAATTTTTGAACTTAAAATAATGATTTCATATTTGTTTACTATTTTTGAAATAAATTTTCTTCTACTTTAATTATATCTTTTCTTTTTATTATGTATTATACACATGGTGTAATGAAAATATTCTAAAAACCCAATTACATAGACGATGTACTACCATCCTATTTGTACGAAAAATGTTTGTAATTTTTCCCGTAAAAAATGTGTAACGTAAACGAAAACAATTGTTTCACTTCTGGAGATCGTCTTTAAAATAATTCTTCGTCTCGAATGGGTTAAAAGGATTTAGGTGACTATAATCATTTAAAGTCACTCAAAATTACCACTGTAGTAATGGTCGAAAAATAAGCAATCATAATGATTGTTCCTGAAACCAAATGTTCTCTGCTTTATTAACACAACCGTAAGCGAATCCATATGAATTTTAATCCATGCAAATTTTATTGAGACACTTATCGATGTGTAGAAAATCCACGATAATTGGGAGAAATTGAAAATCAAAGACGTTGATCAATCAACTTCTGGTGTAGTATTGTGAACAATCGAATAATTGGCCCATGAGTAGGCAAAATTTCTAAGAGAAGTATTGTCTAATTTATTGGAAGATGTTTCACTAAATATACATCAGAATTCATTATGTCAACATGAAGGTTGCCCGGCACATTCCGCTTGTAGAGCAACAGACTTTTTGAACGAAAGATTTGGGCATCGTTGGATTGGACAATTGAGATATCGAAACTGGTTACTGCGATAATCGAACCTCACATCTTTTTTTTTTTTATTAGGAAAATTGAAAGAAGAGATTTATTAATTGAATTGTTCTATCGATAATAATTATATTTAAAGAATATATTTTTATTTATATGGTTGATTTTATTTTATTATAATTAATACAAAAAAAGACTTAAATATTTAAAATGTGGTTCAACATCAATCTTCTAGTGCATTTAATTCAGGCGACCCTTGTCTCGCGTTCGTTTCCTGTGGCTAATAATGTCGTTAAATAAGTAAATGGACAGACGACTATTACTTAAATATAAAATAATTCTTTGAATCTCACTGATTCGCCTAGTTTTTGACATAATTCCTTACAATTATGCATTTGTTCAACTGCTCTACTAACTGTTTTACACCTGCAGCAAAGAATTCTTTGTCTGGTTGCTTGAATCAGTTTTGCAGTTTGATATTCACTTCTTCGTTACAGTGACACTTGATTGCACAAATGGAGAGTCGGACAATAAGAAATATGACGAGGGAAGATGACTATAAGACTGATATGACTGAACTTCTCAGTCTATTTTTTTAAATTAAAAATTAAAAAATTTATATACACACTAAAATAAGTTGACAAGCAGTTATTTTCAATTTATGACGAGAGTGCCTACTCATGATTTTAAAAATATAGTATTTCTTATTTAGGTATATTTTCGAACTAAAACCCTTTGCCTTTTTACTTATTAAATCACTCTCATACATTATTTGGTTTCCTTGATATATATCACCCTAGTATTAATTATTTATTTAGTACTTAACCTGGATATTAAAAAAGAGAAATAATTAAAACTTCTAAATTTATTTATACTTATTAAAAAAACCATAATCCCAGAAGGAAGGCACTAAAAAGAAACGATTTTATCTTTTAATAGAACAATGCACCAATACACAAAACAAAAATTGTTACCAACTATTTACGAGAGAAGTTTAGAATAGTCTACACAAAGTGATGATCTTTCATCAATAGAAAATATATAGGCTATTTTAAAATTATGTATCACAGAAAATACACCACGCAATATAACAGAATTATAGATGTTCACATATTACTTACCGGTAACCGATTAATAGGTTTTATACTGCCAGTGTTAATCGATCGAAAGCTCATAAATTGACCTACTTCTTAAGTCTGTTGAATGCGGTAGTAGAAAAATTATGAATAAATGAATACAAAACCATTTCTTTACCTTACCTGTTTGTATACTGTCATCATAATAATTCTTAACAATCTACAGAAAAAACGATGTCTTAAGACTTTATTTTATTTCTTTTTTATTCATTCTTTTCCTCGATTTTCTGCAATTTCAAGATCTCAGGTGTTCCTTATGGAATTCACGATTGATTATACTTCATTGGTATTTTTTAAAGTAGGGGACCAAAGTTAATAGATAACACTGTGTAAATTACAATTTTTTAAACAATTTTTCACTTTTATCTCTGATTTGAATATAACAATTCGAACGAGTTCAAGTACAACACCTTACTTTACATTCCAGTCGCTGAAATTCTAAACTGTGCATTTGTAATCTATATTACATATCAAAAGGCGATTTTAAATAAAAATATATATATACCTGGTCTTTTCAACGTCAGTTTTAGAATAGTATCGTTCTCCAAAGATTGCTCGACAAACAATTCACAGACTCACTGGTATTGTACTATCCTTAAGGCAAGCGGTCCATTTAGCTCGGTGAAGCCAACTTACAAGAGCAAAGGGTTGATCGGTGCTTGGCTACCCGCTTGCAGCTAGTTTGCACGTGGTTGAGTGTGCCAAGCGAAATCTCGATTGTGTAGAAAGACATACGTGATGATTGAAATCGTAGATACTTTATTACAAATGAGATATAAGCCAAGAAAGAAAAACAAGTATAATATCGTTTGCTTCAAGTAAAGGAAGAATCACTTCACATGGAGTACTCGAGATCTTGGTATGTAGAATAAACAAAGCAAGTGATTTTTCATAAAAAAGAAAGATAGAAGAGTAAGTTAAAAACTGGAAGGGAATCTTTCCTTTTTTATGCGAAATTTAATTTTGGAAAAAATTGTACTGCTACGATACCCTTTTTACTATTATTTTTATATTGCGACCAGTCGGCCAAATGTAAATCACTCCCATTCTAAAGTAAGATAAAACAGAACATGTAAAATAAACTCAAAAGAACAATAATAGTTAATTCTGAATAGTTTTACATCAAGAAATCATCATGTCAAGATTCAAAAAAGCCCGTCAAGCGACTTTATCGTTAAGAATGAAAACTCAACTTTTTTCATTTTCAATGTTCGCGATTGTTTTTACTATTCTTAGTGTCCAGCAAAAACAGTCTCCATCGAAAGTCGCATACATTTACGAAGATAAATTTCGACAAAAACAATTTTTGTAGTATACTTTTTATAATGGTATGTATATTTAAACAGTAGCAACTAATATGTAAATTTATTCAAGCACAGTGCATACCCTAAGGATAAAAATGTAATAGTTTTCAGTGAGTGAATGTCTATATTTATTATTTCTTAATTGTAAAATTTCAAGTTCATTTGGGGTATTTACGGTCATTTCATACGGAATAAATGTGGACATTCGCATTATCGCCATTATAAATTAAAATATTTGCAGATGCCACTAAAAATAAGAAAATATATTAGGAAGTACGAGCGAGGGAACATATTCGAAACTTTAAAGACAGCAATATAAGAAATAAAGAAAAGTAAATTTCAATTCGTCAGGTTGCAAAAACATATAACATTCCACGAGCAACGTTTTGTAATCAAGTGAGAAAAGAAAATATAATCGATCCTCAACAGAGCAGGAAACCTGTTTTTAATGCAGCACAAGAAGACGAGTTAGTAAAGTATATTTTAGAATGTTCTAAAATTATTTATGGGATATCTATACATTACAGTATTACAATTTATATCATATAATACAATATATATTATATATTGACTGGATTTTATGCTCAGCGTGCCAAAACTGGACACGTATGAAATGTAACGGAGGTAGTTTTTCCGGAGGTTTTGTGCTCATTTTCTGCAAAAAGAAAAACAGAAGAATAGACTGTTTGTATTTATCATAACCTGTTCATAATTACCCTAACAGTCTGTCCAGTTTAGTAGAATACCTACGGGTAATTATAAACAGGAAGGATATTGTTTTTGTTTAACTTTGGTTTCTATAACTCTAATTCCAACAATTTTTATATCACTTCCGTAAACAGATAATATTTATGTTTTGTTGTCGGTAAAAAAAAGTTGGATAGTGTTAATATTATTGGTTTAATTGACTGCTTCCGTTAAGCGTCCGTAATTCCCCATGTTCCCCTGCTAATAATATTTTAAAAAGTTTTGCACAACACATATATTATATTCGCAGAACTTTTCTGCAATAAAGGTTCAAGTACTAATTATTATATTATTAGTATTATAAAACAATACAATAAAAGTATTATAAAATAATATAATAAGTAGTATTTGAACATTTTATAATAGTATTATTTTATAATACTAATTACAAGTACTAAAATCAACTATCAATTTTCTTATAACTCGGAAACATTTCCAACTGACAATGAGACTACACTTGCTCGATTAAATTCAAGGTTGTTGAATTTCAATTGATACCTACTTCTCACAATTAAATAAACGAAGCTTCGAATATTTTTGACGTGGTATAAACACTTCCAGAGAAATGATAAAATTTGCTTCTCAGAGCTAGACCCTTTCTTCACGGAAACTGGAACACTTGTTACTGTAATTTCGTAGCGAGCAAGCATACATACGAAAGAGAGGGGAAGATAAACTTTAATTCCGGGCTGGTTGGCTGGCACGCAAGGTAAAACCAGACGCTGGAATCTTGGTAGCGCGAAATCAATCTTATTGCTAGTCTCGTCTAGTCTGCTTCTGGCAAAAGGAATTCTTGGAATTTTATCAGTGACGTATTCAAGGGGTATACTTACGTATAACAGCACCCCATAAACTTTGCGGCAAGGGAATATATCCGTTTATATCTCTAACGAATGTTTCTTTTCTTTCTCCGACGTTGCATAAATCAGAATAGAGAAAACGAAACGAATGGCCAATTCGAACGATTTAATGTACATAATCCGGCAAAGGTTTATCAATTTGCATCAGTATGAAATCTACTAATTCTTCGAGGACTTGGAATCCTCGATTTGAAGATCGATAGCAATTTATACTTCGTCAAAACATTCTCAAAGTTACTGGAAACTTTTGTGTAACTTTCAAAGCACTGTGATCCAAAACTTTTAATTACTATTGCGAATTTAATATATATTTCAAATAATTCTTCGCTTGAAACACATTGTGAAATTTGATTTCTAGGAAAGTCATCATATTTTTTTACCGATTGTTTGCACTTCTTAACATTCGTTGTTCCTTTTTACACATTTAATTATTACCTGTTCTTATTATTTTCTGTAAATAATAGACTAAAATTCGTCACAAAATCGTTCTCACGGTTAAAATCAACAGACGAAAGTTGAAAAATATATATGGAATAGGAAACAAGCATAAATTGCGTACAAATATTTAAGAGGAATTATATTAACACATTGTTGACCGAAGACGTCTCCTCATGTCTTTTGTTAACCGAATGTTATTGACCGAGAACGTGAGCAAACGTTCTTAGAATGATACATAAGTTTTCTTTCTTTTTTCTGGCTTTGTGCATATTATAAACGCAATTTTGTTGCAGCAAAGTTTTCAGAAATAGCGAGGATTTGAGCGAAGAACTTTCAGGTGAATTTTATGCAGATAGTTTACCTGATTATCCAAGCAAAGTACAGTTGCTTTCATTAATATTCGGACACCGTTTAAAACGAAATTCTTTTTTTTAATGTGAATTTTTTTGAGAAGTTAGGAGGATTAGTTTACTAGTTTGTGATGTGTAAAAATGTTTTTGAAAAAATTACAATTAGTCGAAATTGCGAAGAAAGTAATAAATTCCTTGTAAGTACGTCACTGAATTTTATTCACGGTCTCGTCGAAAAAATCCTCGAAACCAGAGTGAATTCCCGATCGCGAAGGAGGGACGGCGATGAAAATAGACCTGCTTTTGCCTTGCAGATTCCTTCAGGTGCACCGAAATTACATTTACCGAGAGAAGCGTCTCGTACGGATATAGCATCGATTATCCTTCGTTTGTCACTTTGCCGGACAGACTCTGTTCAATTTAGAAAAATAAAGCAAGACACTCACACCTTCAATTATGTAAATTAACAACGGAGATGTATAACGAAGTTATCTTTTACATATGTATGATGGAATAGAAAAATAAGTGAAATTCAAGCTTCGCTAAAGAAGAATATTAACTGAATATAAATTGTTCTATCTTTTTCTTTTTAATAATTAAATAAAATTCATTGGAAATTCAATTTTCGTATCGTTATAAGAATGCTAAACATGACTGATTTAAACACTGAAAAATTAAGGAAAAATTTCATTCTTTATGGTGGATCTGTTTTAACTCATTATCTTTCTCTATTTTTTATAATATTAAAGTTTCTGATTATTCGTTATGGTGGGTCTTTTTTTACCCAAGAAACAATATTTCTTTTATTCGTTATTTTCCGTAATGTTGGAGTTTTTGATTATTCCTTATGCACTCCACGATCTATTATTTTTCATTGCTATTTCTAAAACAGAGGTGCCCTGGTTAGCAGATAAAGGAAGTCTGTTTTATTCACGCGATACTTATACAGTACGCGATAATATATACCATATTAACACGCATGTATTAATACAATATAATTTGTAATCCCTACCAGATTACCATTTCCTCTAATTACAATGCTATATCAATTATCGCAACCTTTTCAGCGTGGTATAATAATCTCTTATCGTGAAATGGTTTATTACGAAGTATCAGAATTAAAACTGTACGTCAAGCCTTTCGGTAGTCCTTGACTTGTAAGAAAGAACGGAAATGCACCAAGCATTTTCCGACGTCGAAGCGGAATTAAAGCGGCCTTAACAAGACATGCAACGAACCACCATCTTTCCCACTATATACTTGTTTATTACAATTTCTTACTGAATACTAAACCACGACTCTTACAACACGCAAAATAACAGTTCTTCCTGGTGATTCGTTCTCGTAAAAATATTCCCGGCGAATCATTCATATAATTAACTAAATCCGTGCGTAAATTCACTACGATGAACACCGACACGATTTTATTATTACAATCCCGTTTATAATTAATTCGCTGGATAAAAATACGAAACGGTAGAAGAATTTTCGCGTCCGTTGTGTTTCTCCGCGATAAAAGAAGAAGAAGAAGAAGAAACAATTAAAAGTTCCTTTTCATCGTAATTATCTTTCGGAAAAAGAATCGCGTGTTAGCTGGATCAAAGTTCCGTTTCCAGTTTGTCGAAGACAAGCGTAAAAGTTGGTTTACATTGCGTTATAAAATACGCGTTACAAGCTCGCCGGTCGTTACAGTTTTGCCACGATAAAGAGCACAAAGAATATCCTTTCACGCGCGGATCCATTATTGCGGCTGCACGCGCGGTTCGTTTTCGCGACGCTTAAAAATAGACGATGTTAATGGTCCACGGGGGTAAAGACTCCGACTGCTCTTAATTATTAACACTCCATAACAATACGCGCAATAAAGCACGCTTCCCGCGTGTATACGTGCGTGCCGGTCGTCGCTGCGAAATGTCCTGAAGGAATTGTTAGGGAGCGTGAAACGGGTTTAAATTTAAACGTCGACGCCTGGAACGTCTCGTTTTCCATGGGTTTGAAGCAACATCGCGCCGCTGAATTCTGTTGGGGACCTTTTTGCCCAACTAATAATAGTACCGACAAAGTTTATTGAGATTTTTCTTTTGATGCTTAAGATCTGTTCGTTTGTACAAGCTACGTTTTATTTTATAGTACCATCTATTTGAGAATATTATTGCATTTACTGATGTGTACTATTTATTTTTCCTTTTTTGAGATTATAACATTGCAGTGTTTGCATTTTTTGCAGAAAAAGACAATGAACTTTTGAAAGAGCGGAATTATGCAGCTGTCTACAAAATGTCAAAATGTCATAGACCAAGGTGGACAATGCATTATTCGATAAAGTTTTCTTAGCTTAAAAAAAAAACTTATTATTTTGTATCAAAAATACATTATTTATTGACCAACCCAATATATCGATTCACTAGTACAATAGAAATTTGGATAACAGCTGAAGTAATTCAAATGTATTTGGATAAAAAAGTTGTAAAAAACAATCATTACTATTCTCTTCGTAATTTTGACCAATTAGAATTTTTAAAAAATTTTTTTTACATATCAGCTAGTAAACTAACCTTTTCAACTGCTCAAAAAGACATATAATTTGGTCCACTTTTAAAAAAGTTACTTTGTTTTAAAGGGTATCTGAATATTAATGGGAATCACTATATATACAGGTTTTGCATTCCAAATTAACTCTTTTGCAGGTCTTATTCACCCTTTTGCAAATAAAATTAACCCTTTTGCAGGTCTTATTGATCTTTTTGCAAATTAAATTCACCCTTCCACATCTTATAGAAGGAAGTATGGCTAGTTTTGGACAATGTAAACCTCTACAAAACACAGAAAGTACGTAATCTTGTTGGTCAGAGAAGGTACACTTTATTATTTCTACTACCATATTCTCCAATGATGAATTCCATTGAAGAAATTTTTTCAAAAACTAAATTCTGTGGAAGGAATATTTTGGCTGATTTTTCAAACTGTGAGCACTCAGTGGATGTTATTAATCATTCCGTTGCAACTATAACTCCTACAAATTGCCTAATTATTATACGAATATGTACATAAAATTACTCCGCGCAGCAGCAGAAAAACCATTATAGATGAATTTTGTATGTATATACGTATAAATATTTGTTATATTAATTTTATCATTTTATTTTTAAATATTATTATATATATGCAATAACATTTTTCTTTCGGAATAATAACATTACATTAGATATGTTCTTCTGTTAATGTAGCTTAAGAAAATTAATTTGTGGAAAAAATTAATGTCCACAGATGCAATCGTGGTTACACATTTGAATTACATTTTATTCTATTATAATTGTAATGGATCATACTTTCAATAAAAAAAAACAACTTGAAAAAATTCCGAATAATTTGTTTTATTAACTCATTTGCAAAATTAAAGTATATACATGTGCAAATTTCCCGGTCATTGTCTCCAGAGCGTACATATATGCGCATTCATATTGTAAATGAATAGGAAATAAATGTATTACTTTTTTCCTTTTTCTTTTTATTACAAGACACTGGATTCTTATTATAAAGTAATCGATACATGATGTACGCACACGGTTACCATATTTCCTAACCAAACAAGGAGTCAAAAAAGCATGAACATAACATGAACTTCTTTCTTTATTTTCATTCTTCAAAAATCACCGAAGTATTAAGTTTATAATACTTTTTGAAGTATCTTTACTTAGATTTAATAAAGAAACAAAAAAAAGAAACAAAAAAAGAAACTTGGTAATAAGGGCATTATTTTAATTCTTTGGAATGATGCAAATGGATTAAAAAGAAGTATGTGAGCGCGTAAGTTGGTTAACACCATACCATTGGGCCAGAGTGCTTCTACTCTACAAAGGTGGGATGTAAAACTATAGCGGGCGTAGTAATTGGACACGCAGCCGGTTAGTCCAATGATCCAGCTAATCTCGCCGCGTATGTATATATGCACGTGCATCGTCGTGTTGAGCAACGGGGAAAGTAACGAGTGCACACTCTCTCTTCTCGTAAGAGAAGAGACGCTCGCCTCGAGGTGCTCTGAAACGAATGGAGGTTGCCGAACGAACCGCCGGAGAGATATTCCGGTTCGTGAATAAATTGCCGATGGCAAGGCCACAACTAACGGCCGCCAATATGACGTCGATATCTCTGTTGCTGTTTTGCACGCATATCGAACAATCCGTGCAGCGTTTTCCGCCGAAAATTACGCGATGATTTAACTTCAACGTTCTATTCTCCATCTTCGCGTCCTAGCGGTCGGCGCAATTCAAGCATCATCTGTGTATAATTCACCTGTACGACGTAAGCGACAAGATTCGTGAGTACACGATTGCTTATCGATGGTAAAAGAAAGAAAAGAATGATCTCTCGAGGTGCTCGAGAATTCGCAGCTCTTATGTCACAAAGAACCTTTTTACTCGGTGAAGATGAAGGTCGGCACAGCCGATCGACTTGTTTGACAATTAATTAAAACCATCAGTGGATACTTAAGTTAGTAGCTTCCGCTTTAATTTCGTCGTGATAGGTCACAAAGTGGGTTTTAATTCGATTTTACGACACTGTCGGTGACGTTTTCATGGCAGCGATTAACGTCGCGATAAAACGTCCTTGTTTCTTTTTTTTTAAGACTCGTAATTCGAACGAGCGTCTTCGTATTCGTTTTTCATTCTTCTGTTTGCTCATTTCTGTTTGTATGTTGCAAGGACAACCTTATTTTTATGTATTACTTCATTGTAATACTTTTACCGGTGTTTATGAGTTAATTATAGGAATCACGGATTAGTATCTTGTGGATTGCGTTTAATTAATTAACTAATTAACTAAACTCAGATAAAAGGAGATTTTCTGTAAAATAAAAGTATATACGCTTAAGTAACAATTCATAGATTACAGGATAAGTATAAATGCGGAATTCGTAAATAGTGTTTTACAACTTCGCTATGATACAATGGAACACGATTATCGTTGAAACGATAATTAAATAAAATTCCAAAAGTATATAGATTTCAATCAATTTTTATTCATTTAAATAGTAATATTCTATGCGACAGGTTAGATATTTAACAAATCGACTAGTTAATGTTGAAATATCAAGAAACCCGTGTAAACAGTTCACCTGAATGATATACGTATAATTGACCGTATTCGCGATAATTTAACTCGAAATACTCGAAACATGCTCTCGATCAGATCACCTGTCAATACAACACGTAAAATCAATAGGTTATTTCAAATTTACATTTTCAAACATACAAAAAGAAAAAAGAAAAAAAAACAGAAAAAAGATGCCAAATTATATTTCGAAAATCATTAGTTGCAATCATAAATCGTACTAACTAATAAAATGAATAAACTGTCTGAAGGAAATGTACGCTATGAGTAAAAAAAAGAAGAAAATTATGAGGTCCATTTGCCTTCCGTGATATCGGGAGGTTAATGAGAAATCGTTTTACAAGCGGGTAATCCAACGTCACTTCTCGATCTGAATTTTAATTGTATATAAATAATAACATTGAGATTTGATTAAATCTGTTATATCCTTCAGGTTACATAAAAAAGGAAAATTCAACACAACGTAAAGAAAGAAATAAGAAAATGAATAGAAGATGCAACGATCCAGTGTGTCCAGCATATAGAACGCGTGCAAGGTGGTTGAGAGAAATGATTAGATTATCATAAGTGATTTTATGCAAAAGTTTCATCGTTTGCAGCACAGAAAGGCATATTCGTTCGAAGAGGCATACTTCGACGACTACATCGAGAACTTCGTTAAGACCACGGAAGAAATCTTCCTGCGCGAGGTCAAAGAAGATATCTTCCTGCGCGTGGTCAAAGAAGAGATCACGGGAACAGACGTCAAAATCGAAACAATCGAGTTACAAAAGATCTTGCAAAAAGTACATTATATAAAAAAATTCGCGTTGCAATTATAGGGTCATCCAACTTACACGCTTACATGTTTCTTTTTAATAAAACACGAACTATTCGGAATTTTTTTAAGTTTTTTGTTTATTGAAGGTATGATCCATTACAAGTATATATGAAACAGAATATCATTAAAAACCTGTTAACATCTATTCAATTATCGAAATGTTCAATGACTTTTCTGCATGTTGCTGGAGTTATTTCACGAATTGCAACTCGAATGTTGTTCTTTAGGTCACTAATTGTTTCTGGCTTGTTAGCATAGACTCGACTTTTCAAAAACCCGTACAATTTCGAAGGTCATTTGAAATTTGCATTTCACGAAATTATGTTGACGAAATTTCGATCGCGAAAACTGAATGTTTTCCAGAATTGTGTGAGAAGTAGCACTGTTTTCCTGAGAAAAGACATCAGACACATTAATATGATTCAATTCTGACTATAAAAAGTCATTCAACATTGATTGGTATCGCGCAATATTCATAGTCATATTTGATACAATTATCATAGGATAATTTTGCTTATTAACGTATCCATCCATGTGAAATGAGTTTCATCGCTAAACAAAATTTTGCTTCAACACAATCGGTCTGTTGTTTGTTGTTCAATAATCTAACTAGCGAGATTACAACGTTGTAAATGGTCTCTTACTTTCAGTTCCTAGGTTAATGGAATTTTGTACGCGTATAAATGCAAATCTTTATGTTAAATCTTCCGTATGGAGTCATAAGATATGCCCAATTCTTGCATACAACGTGAAATTAATGTTGTCAGTTTATTTTTACCACTTTCACTTACAACAGCAATGCACTTGTGCATACAGTTTTTGGTCTTCCACTTTTTAGTTTATCGATAACACAATCAGTTTCTTTGAATTTTTTCGCTAATCTTTGAAGTGATTTTATATCATATTAACTAATTTGACCATCTATATACACCAAAAAGAATCACGAATTTTTCGATGGATAATTTTTAAAGAACTTTCATTTTCGTAATACATTTGAATTATGTAAATGAATAACTACAATGTATACCTGTCCATGATTAAAATTGCACTACCTTCTACTAAAACAAAACTGCATATATCATTTGAAAAAACACAACGTGTAAGTATTATATAGTGCTAAAATCAGAACGTCGCATTTGGATGACCCTTTACTTTTACACGACAATTGTTTAGTTACTCTTTTTTACTCCAAAAGAAACGAGGGAAAAAAGAAAGAAATAGAATTGTGTGTTTTGTATGTATAAAAATTGTCATATGATTTCCAGCAAAAAGTGTCAAGCCACGAGACCATGCGTAGAGAGTTCAACATCGTTATTGAGGATATGGTGAGAGGGTGATAAATAAATTATAGTCTTCGTTGCATCCACCTGCATGCTTCGTAAGAAGTATCGTCACTCGAAGCAACGGATTCTTCTCAGCCTTGCATTCTTTAAGATCCCCATTCCCATGCCATTTCAGTGAATCAGTGAATAGCTACTAAACTTGGAAACATTGTCTCGTTATCTAATATAATAAGCCTACGTGCAACGTCGAAGTATACTATTTACAGCATAGTTCATAGTCATTCGAACAATTTCATCTGCTGAATAATAATATATACTTATTAGCTTCTGTATAAGAGTACTTTTAGTATCCTTCTTTGTAACTATCAATGATGATAATTATAGTTGCGAGTATACGGGGTGTATTCAATAACTATAACTTTATTCCTTTTGTATATAAAAAAGTGTACATTGTTCAACAAACTTTATCGTCAAATAGTAAACATTTTTGTAGACGTGCATCGGTGCAGTTACAAAGTGCAATTGCACTTGTTTCTTAAATGGGACCTTACAAATTTGTTACATTAATTGATTTTTCACGCAATTCTGAATAAGAAAGTATTAGTATACTATGTCAGAAAAATTAATACTTCGTGAGATATTTCAAATTTTATTCAAGAGCTATTTAACCATCAATATATGGAAAAGAATGATTTGGTACCCATGATCTGACACCTTAGCCATCGCGTTCACTTAATTTATTAGGCTTTCAGACTGAAGTCACGTAACCAATACAAATATTCACATTGAAATATTAGCGATAGTATTTGCAAGCTGCTAAAGAAATGGCAAAAGATCATCGACAATAATATAATAGAAATTGTTTTGATGATAATTTGCTTTCATTCTTTACGAATAAAATTTTTATTGTACTCAAAAGTCGGAAAGAATTTATTTCTACACCTAATAAATCTCCCAGACCTTTTCTTGTGGGTTTTTTTTTAAATAAGGTCTATTCACAAACTTTAATTTCAATAGATTACATGAAAAAAAAAAAATTGAAAAGAACTGTTTAAGTATAAATGTTGAACAAATGAACAATGTATAACCAGAAATGTAAGAAAACGAGTGAGAAAATGTTTAGAGTACAATGGTGGAACGTTTGAGTATTTGTTGTAGACTTTCTGAAAGAAAAGTTACACATTTCGAAAAATATTGAATTTTCTATGATTTTACCATAATACTTTTTTGTTCAGAATTGTACGAGGAAGCAATTAATGTAAAAGAATTTAATGTAGAGTTAAAAAAAAAAAAGTGTAATTGCACTTTGGAACTACACCGTTGCATTTCTGCAAAAACTCCATGATAAATATTAAACAATGCAAAATTTTCCGCTACAGTCCGTATATATAATTAATTACTTTGACTAATTTATTATTATTTTAGAAATAACATTAGAAAAAGTAACTTCGTCTAGTGCGAGATTCAAATAAATAATTTCTTATTTGAGTTAATTCGATTATTCAAATAAAATAACAAATAATCTAAATAAAAAATAATACATATGTAAATAATAAATAATCCAATGTAAGAAGTTATGAAGAGTAGATTGTAGACTTTTATGCAAATTCGTATTCTTGAAAATATAGTAAAAGAAAAGTCTGAGTTTGTTAAACAATGCAAAATTTTCTATCTGCAAACGGAACAAAGTATACCAAATACACTCTGTATACCCTGACTCTGAAACGATTCTGAAGAAATCTAATTCTAGTTGTTTAGAATAGTGATACGAAAATATACATACATTTTAAAGTACAGGTATTCTTGCTATTACAAAACTACGAAGAGCAATAGGTAGTTTTAAAATATCTACACATGTATAACAATTAACATATTCGCTGTATTTACTTTCTTTATAAATTTCGAATTATTTATCAAATGTACTATTACTGGAATAATTATGAGCGATACTGTGCACGCATTATACCTGAAAATTATTTTCAAACTTTATGGATAATAAATCTTTCTGGATTTACAGTACGAAAAGCAGGGAATCTTTGAAATCGAGCAGATCTAAATTGTGTAACAAGAAAACCTGCGGTTGTAGAGTAAGAGAGAGACCTCGAACTTCAACAAAATGCAGGAGGCAAACGAGATCACGAAGTCGACGTTCTAAATGCAGAAGATCCATGAAAAGGGCACCTCTTTGCATATGCGTCAGAGGGTCTGGTTCGCAAAACTTGAAGAAGTATTGCAAGTGCCCGTCGAAATGTGCAATTCTTTCAAAATACGACGATTGTTGCTGTATAAGAAATAAAGTACACGAGAGTATTAGCCTTTCCAAGAGAACCAGTGTTTCACACTGTCCTTTTTGTCATATAATTATTACAAATCGTCGATAAAACATCGATGATATGTAATTGAATTTCGTGATGTTAGTTAATGAAATTGAAATTTTTTACTTTAGAGAAAGGGACGTGCAAGCAGTCCGACAAAAGCAACGCAGTCGAAAAAGTGTCACTGTAAACCAGTCTCGTCAAAGTTAGAATCATTCAAATAAATAAGACAAAAAAGAAGTGTACGTTTGTATCGTAACGAAATAACATTTTCATAATTGACATTCAGTACAGGTAAAAATATATTTGTGAAAGGATGGTCCAGCTTACGTAAAAAGATCCAGAAAATCAAACGTTCTTTCTGTCGAAATAAAAAGTTAGTATGCAAAAATTACAATTAAACTGCGAATTCTGATGCATTTGTAAGAAGTTTGAAAGTGCAAAATTGCACAGAATGCATGTGATATGAAACAATATATAATATCCAAATAATGTACAATAAAATGAAATGATTTATGAATGAACCTTTTAACTGAGTTCACCCTTCGAACAAAAATTGAATCTCTGCTACTCATAATTAAAAATGAACAAAAATTGTAAAAACATTACTTTGCTTCTTGCAAATATGAATACGGTGTATTTTATATTTAACACAATCATAACAGTGAAATTAAAATATTAAAAATGAGTAGTTATTAATAAAAGAACTATTGATTTTTTATTATTGAACCAATGACGAGTTATCTCGTCATCCGCAGTTAAAAAGTTAACAATAATTATTTATAATAATGATTGATTAATAATTAATCCAAATAATATAAATAAAATAATTGTCTACGGAAGTTCTACTTTTTTTTATTATAGTCTCAAAACCATGAATTTGCATAAAAACTCGCAGTCTAATTATAACGATAAAGATATTGTTAGAAATATTATTAAAGTAATATTTTCATCATAGTCCTGAATGTAACGAGCAACGTGTACATAGATCTTGTCCTGTTCGAAAATATTGCTCTAGGGATTGTTCACGGAATCGAAGTAAAAATATACCGGTAACTCGCAAAAAAAAAAGGAAGAAACTAACGCAATACTATAGTACTGAAGCAAACTAAAATGATATTGTATTTTTCTATTTCAGGAGAAAAGGAAAGTGAAATTTCGTAAATAAAGGTAACAATGATAAGTGTTTTCCTTTGTATTTGCTTACAAAATCATTATAATTACTCTATGAGATACTTTTCGAATGATTAGCTAATGGCTTGTATACTTGGTAATTAAGTAATGTGAATATAAATTATAAACCGATACTTTTCATGATGCCAATAACCGTTGTTATCAAGGCAACGCCCAATTAGAATATATCACCATTTCGTTGCAGAATATTTAACGATCTGAAGATCTGCTTTGTGGTGAAAACAGAAATACATTATCAAGCGAAGAGAACGTAACGTCAATAATAAACATAGGATTCTATTCGATACTTTTGACCACATATTCGTAGCCAAGGTACAATATATAAAACATGAACATGAAATGGTTATTTAAATATCAATACGTTTTATCCTTTATTCATACGATATTGTATAGTCAATAAGCATAAGGAGGTATAGTATCATTTTTGCGAAGTATTATTTCATACGTATTCTAAAAAACCTGTTAACCTGAGATTTGAAGATCCTTCAGATGAATTTGTTCTATCGGTTTCAACTATAATGAAATGTTTACACTGCGCGGATATGTCATGCTGTAGTTTTGCGAGTAAATATCATTTAACACATACTGCTGAAAAAATATAAAACTACTGTGTGATCTCCTGTCTGTAACAAGCTGCGTTTTATTTTTCTTTTTTCTTCTTTCGTGTATTTCGTTTATAAATATAGTAATATATTTTACGTGACTCGCCGAAGGCAGTGATCGTAAATAAAAAAAGAAAAATATGTCATGATTATTTCTAAGACACGTACTCGTACGTATTCATTCATCATTCAAACGACATTTTATTAAATACCTACATTATTTATATACTGCGTCAATCACCCTTTCTTTTTCCACTGAAACGGAATAAAAACATTTCTGGAGCTTGAGTTGTTAGAATATATGTGTGTGTATATATAATTAATATATATATATTAATGGTTTCTGAAGCATCAAGCTTCAAACATCCTGCTTCGATGCGAAGTTCTGTGATATAACGGATTGAGATAAAGCTCGCAGATGGTAAATTAAACTATTAGATAACATACTGTATTATCATCAATACATTGGAATGATCAGTCTCTTCTCACAGTATTGGCTCTTAACCGCTTCCTAAACAGATCCAGCCGATTGTCAAGCCAAACGAGGCAACCACATTTTTACACATGGCATGAGATATTTTTAACGAGAGTGGAGAATTCGATTAAATATGTACTACAAGCGCCGGCGACTGGTATGTCTAATAAGGTATTTTTCTCTTAAATACCAAATTCTGGTTCGCATTGCTGATGGAAGAGACACGTGTGTACATCGAAATATAAATTCACCGTGTGCTGCGTCTATTTGCGTTACGTAATTGCTTTTCGATTTCGAACTGCCGTAAATCCGCCCTTTGTAAAAAGTCTTGGCGTTCTAAATATCCATCTTTGCCTTTGTTATGAGTAGTAATCTCTTCTTCTAGATTTTCTTGTTTCTTATAACTGTCCCAATCTAACTTGGACTTCTCTAATGTACTAATTTTTGCCTTTTTCCCTATTTGACCAAGAACAGATGAAATACCTCCTAAACCAGTCCGTTTAAAACCTCTTCCTCTTCCTCTTCCAGAGCCTCTACCTGCAGGTGAAGCAGAGTTGGCTGTTTTTTCAGAATTATCAGCAGAAGACAGAGACAATCTTGCCTCTGCAGAATCTATTGGCACTTCCTTTTCAATTTTCACTTCTTCGCCAGCAAATTCGAATACTTTAGTAATCTTTACTTTCTCCTCTACCTTTGGCTTCTCTATAAGCGGTGATTTTTCTTTTGGTTTGTGTGTTGTACTTTCTGACTTAGGTTTAGGTGTAACCTCTTCAATAAAGAGAAACAGAAAAATATGTAAAATAACAGTAGGATGTTTTTGTAAATAAATATCAGTAAATATTTCTAACTTCAATTATTTACCTGTATCCTTCATAAAGTCAGCCCAAAGAGAATCAGCTCTTTTCTTCTCTTCTTCCTCTGTAAGCTCCTTTTTCTTTTCAGACTTTTCATTTTTCTCATCTCCTTCATCCTCTTTCTCATCAGTTTCATCTTTCAGTTTTCTCCCTGCTCTTCTATGCTTCTTAACATTAGATTTTGTAGTCTTGCTTCTCTTTCTTCCCCGTTTCTTTATGCTTTCTCTTTTGTTCTCATCATTTTCATCTTCAGGACCACTTTCTGCATCTCCTTCAGATTCTACCTCAGATACAGGCTCATCATCTGCACCATCAGGAATATAATCTTCGTCGTCTTCATCAGAATCAGAAGGCAATTGGTGTTCCTCAGTCATACTTAATAAAAACTTTGACCTTTTGAATAACTATAAGAAAAATAATATTATAATTTTATTCAAAATCGAACCATGTTGATTAATAGAATTTCACTTGCTATTTCTTTATTATAGTAACAAAAAATTCTAAAAGGCTCAATTAAATCTTTTTATTATGAAAAATGGATTTGAAAAAATATAGTCAATTCAAAATTTCTGCTTATGTTCACATAACACTAGTAAAACAAAACAGACTTTGTAATTCAGTTAATGCATAATCAACTACTGTTTTCAAAGTATTGAACTTCATCACGTTTCGTATACAAATATACAACCTAACCTTCCTGAAGTGCGCAATTTCACAAATAGCCGCGAACCAATAACTTGCTTATTGATTTCTGCTGTTTTAGTACTTACATATTTTCTCAAAAAACACGACCTTTCGTACTAAAAATTCGGTTACGCGACGAATCACCTTCCGGATCTTTCGTCAGAATATCGCAAACGTTCTTCTGGTTCTGTCGTTCGTCACTTGTTCGTTATATATCGATAAACTTTGAACTAAATTTGTTAGTATTTTGGAGACGCGTGTAACAAACACTACCGAATATAAGACATTCGCAAAAAATTAACGACCAAAGAGTACGAATCGACTGACGATTCGCAAATATATTTGATGTATATCATCGGCCATTTTTACTTGCTAAAATAGCGACCTCTTTGGTATAACTGCAAACTATAGCGTTAAGCACATGAATTTTGCAAGAATATATACAAAAACATATATATTAATTTCATAAAAGTATATATTACAGTTATTCAAAGATAAAGGCACATCTTTTTCTCTAGGTAAACAATCTTTTATACATTCTGCAAATTTCAATCATCTCTACTTGGACGAACTCAGTGTCGACATCTGTACGAAATAATACGTTCAATCGTAGGATACAACAGAACATCCATGAATAATTTATGATTATGCTGCCTAACAATTTTTTTATCCATGGTTAAACATTTTTGTGTATTAAAACAATCTTTGAATTTGGGCCCAATAATTGTAAATAAAAATGTAAAATATACGTTGAGTAAAGAACCAATATTCACTACATTTTATGCAAAGCACAATTACATTATTTATTCAATATAAAATGACGTATTAAATATTACATAAAATAATCAATATATCATATATTATAGTATTGCACAAAATGATCTAATAATATCATTTATTTCTATATATTCTTTTACCAAAAATATTTAGTAAAATCTAAACTATAGTTAAACCTATCTTTCATCAGAAACCAATCTCGTAAAAATCCTTTCGAAGTTTTATAATATAGTTTAATGAAAATCCTCAGTGGTTAGATTATTACCTATAAAAAAGAATTCACGTTAAAACCGTATTACATAAAATGAAACTGAAAATCGCTTATTACATTTACCGTGTCGAAAAGAAATATATGACACGTGTTAATTCATTTGAGTGAAATTCGACTTTACATTAATTTTCACATGTTCTTCAGAATTTCCTTCTATGCAGATGCCTCGTTACTAATATCTCAACTAGGAAACGTGGCCAATTACATGGAAAGGTGTCGAATTGCGAAGGAACTTTCACGAATTTGTCGAGCAATAAGTCAACTCCTGCTTCAGGATGTTAAGTAGGATCAGTAGGGTCACCGCAAACCTCATATTACAGGATCCATTTCGAATCCCTCCTTTCAACGAAATGCTCGACAGCCCGTTCTCGAGGATTTTAACCGGATTAATAGATCAAACGTTCTTCCCTCCTACATAAATTTTTAAATGGGAAAAAACAGTAACAACAGAAGGGGAATAAGAATGGAAAATCATATTGTGTAGAAATCAAGAATCTTTCAAACTGTTGAAAGATGATTTACACATACGTTCCTGCATTTATAAATTGACGCAAAACCCTTTTCATTTATGATTATTTGTAATTACAGAAGAAGTGTTAGAGAAATCAAATTTATGGGAATTGAAGGTAGAAGATAGAAATGGAATGTGGAATATTTTTATAATGAAAAGCAATCGAAATTTTTCCACTGAAGAATCTGCTTAAAATCATAGGTATTAAAATATTTGATACAGTTCATAAATATACATTAACTGTTGAACGCATGACGATAGCAACCTTAGTAATTAAAAAAATTGATATAAATTTAAACTTTCCAAGAAGTCACGTATATAAGAATATTTATTAAATTCAATATGAAAATAAATAAATTATGTTTATTTATTTCTGAAACAAGCCTCTTGAATTAATTTTAAGTTTTAATTCGCTCGCGTAAGTTTATCAAAAGGAAGCTGTAGAAGATAATAACAGATCGAAAAAGAAAAGAAGAACGTCCTATTTGAAATCAACAGTATTACAGTATTTAATACAGTTCCAAAGTGTTTTACTCATTACTGGTAAATAAAAAATAATAACAATGTTCGTAACTAAGAAAATTGATTAAAATTTAAACTATCCAACAAGTCACTTATATGAAATGTTTACTAAATTCAATACTAAAACAAGCAAGGTATATTTATTCACTTCTGAAACAATAATTATAATATTTAATCCACGCGTTCAATTTTATCAAAAGAAAGAAGATAACAACAAATTAATGAAAAGAAAAAAAACGGGAGAAACATCATGAATATCCGGAAGAGAAACATTTAGAGCAAAGGTCAATTCCGTATGAGGGAAAAAAAGCGCTATTCATGGATATATAACTCTAAAGAGGATAGAAGAGGAAAGGATGGACCAGGTGGCTGCAGATGACGCAGAACTAAACGATTGGACGAGAACCTCCAGGAAAAACGAACGAGGAGGACGTGGCTTAAGTCGAACGAAGATGCTTTTACTGTTCAGAAAGCTCCGCCCGATTTTCAGAGGCCGTCTCAAACCTCCCTCTTCTCTGCCAATGATTTCCTTTTTTTTTTCTATCCTTTCCTCTCTCTCACCTCTCTCACTGTATCCTCCTCTGTCGTCCTCCGCTTCTCTTCGCTCGAGAGAGTTTTGACGTACAATTAGTTTCGCGCGAGCATCGCGACCTATCGTGACATTCCAACAACACGAGTGGAAGAAAAAGAAAGAAACAAAATCAAGATCTTCGAAAGGAGTACCAAGGTGAGAGATGTTCCATCTTCGTCTGGAATCCTTGAAAAGTCTCCATATACTTCAAGTGAACTATTCAGGAAATTTAAAGCTTCGTTTTTTTCATCGAATTAGTGGAGAACGAGTGAAAATTCGCGTATCTAATTTTTCACAAGAAATTCCGAATTGACCGCTGTGAACGAAAATTCAAGGATCGTCAATTTTCTGTCGTTGATCGCTTAATAGTTACGCGGAACAGTTTCGCGTTCTCCATTTGAAATTACCGATGACTGAAATAGTCGATTGCGACATTGGTCGTGGTGTTCGTTCGAAGAAAATTAATGTGCAACGACACGCATAAGTAACGTTAGCGCAATTAAATAATTGCAGAGGATGCCACGCAAGCGACGTGCCTCGACGCCGACGTTCGATGTCGACGAGGATGAATACGTCTCGGAAGAAAAGTATAGCAAGGACGAGTTAGATTGCCGTGCACCGCGAAACGCGGCGAACGCAAGGGAACGTGCACGAATGAGGGTGCTAAGCAAGGCGTTTTGCAGATTAAAGACTACTTTACCATGGGTACCAGCCGACACGAAGCTCAGCAAGCTTGATACCCTTCGTCTTGCTGCTACTTACATTGCTCATCTCCGTGCTGTCCTCAGGGACGACGGGGATGCTCACTCGGAAACAAGTAGATCATTATCCCTTGCTCTGGTAAGTTCTATAATTGTACCAGTTTGATTTAATTGCTTAATATTAGTACTACCAAAAGCCCATCAAAATGGCTGGTTACAGATACTTTTTTTTTTCTATAAAATTATTGACATGGTATTGATGTAATTGTGGGAATTTACGATGACTTTTAACCCTTTGCACTCGAGAGGTGACTCTCAGTCACCACTTGACTCGATACAGTAACTCGAATGACAATTAAGGGGCGACAATAACTTTTTTTTTTAACCAACGTTTTTCCTCTTTACATTTTAAATAGTTCACGTATATGCACTTTATAATACAGTACTGTGTTTAATTAAAATGTCTATTTCGTACATTAGTCAGTCTTTAACGTCTATAAAGGTCGAACCAAATGAAGGAATTAGTAACGGTGAAGATAAGTTCGAAAAAAGGTCGATTAAAGATCAAATCAATAATTTCGTGAGAGATTTAAATTAAATAATTTGTTCAAGAAAATGGAAGATTAGAATAACAGTAAAGAGTGAAACTGTTTCTGACAGCACAAAGGAAAGACAGAGTTCAGCTAGATGCTACAGATTCTGAGGACAGATCAGGAAGAATAAAGTTCAGAAACGATGAAAAAAAAAAACTATATAACTACAAGCAGCTATAAACTGTAACAGAACCATTGGATTTTTTAAATTTTAATCGATGAAACCATAGGTGAAACACAAGTAATTATACTAAAAAAAAAACTAAGAGAAATTCAACTTGATGTTGTCTCTGTTCCTCTTCTTGAACTTCTCTTAGTTCTCTTTATTTATTTGTTATCGTACTTTTCCTCGACTTTTTAGTATCGCATATAACGTATGATTTTTGTTGATTTTTTTATATTTAGACTACCTGTATCTTCCTTTAACTTTTACTACTTTTGTGCATTTTTTTAATACACACTAATTTTGCTTCTTACGACTGCTAGACTTTGAACTTTAAATATGAAAAAACACGGTGAATATATAAGTTTAAAACTATTTTTATTAGTATAAGGAGACCAAATATCTAAATGTTTATTCAAATTAAATAAACTGGAATAAAACTTAGAATGACTCTCATTAATATTCGGACACTCTTTAAACTCAGAATAACCTTTTTAGAATTAGATCGAACGACGTGAGATTTTTTGAGAAGTTACAGGAATTAGTTTACTAGATGGTTTGTAAAAAAATGTTTGAGAAAATTACAATTGGTCGAAATTGCGAAGGAAATAATAAAGATCCTTTTTCACAATTCTTTTATCTGAGCCTGTAATAAAAATTTAAAAAATGCGTTTTGTAGATTTGTATCAATTATATACATACTAAAAATTTCATCGATATCGGTTGACGTTGCTACGAACTACAAACAGTTAAAAATGGTGAAAATCGAAGTGTTTCACGACTTTCGGCCTACAATTGCGATAAATTTAAAGATTCTTGCGTCTTTCAATGTCAGTTATTTGTTTCTACGTCGACCGATTTTTATGAAATCTTCACTATGTATACAACCGACATAAATCTGTGAAACGTATGTGTTTAAATTTTCATGACAGGCTCAGATAAAAAGTTGCAAAAAACAACCTTTACTTTTTTTTTGCGATTCCAATCAATTACAATTTTTTCCGCATGTTTAGTATACGTCATGTAATAAACTAATCCTTTTAACCTTTCAAAAAATCTCACGTCATTTAATCAAATTTTAGAAAAGTTATTTTGTTTCGAAAGGTGTCTGAATATTAATAGGAGTCACTGTAGGTATTATTTAATGAGTTTTCATAATTGACGTTAGAAGTTTAACGCCCCATTCATTTAATATCTTGTAGTTTCGAAAATATATTCCTTATGTATCGTCTTAAAATTAAGAATGAAAAAAAAGTGATGAAATTAACAAAAGTTGAAAGGAAACCTTTTTTTACTGTACCTACACTTAAAATTAAACTTTAAACGCTATCATTTCAAAACCATGTTCATCGCAATGGCTGCCATAATACCTCCATAAAGGTGCGATCGATGTCAATGAAATTTTCCGTACTTATTCCAAAATGTCTGTCACGTCTGACCCAAATTTACAAAAATATTTGCAAAATGCTTCTTTTAACACTTAACCCGCTGCCTTTTTAATTTGCAGCCAAACGTAAATCGCCGACACTAATTTGCGAAATTTAAAAATTTGCCTCCTAAGGGAAAAACCAGCCTAACTTTTTTATTATACATTATTTTTAGGTAAAAGTTTCAGATAATGTAAAGAAACCATAAAACCTACTAAAACTATAAATATTGTTGATATGATTTACACTTAAATAATACACTTGTTAAATTATTTTATAAGCAATTTTTTTAATGTTTTAATGTTTTACACTCAATTTACAATAAGTTCTTATACTAACGCTAATACTTTTTTTTATATGAAAATTTTCAAAACAAGTACCAGACTGTATATCATATTACAGACTGCAAAAATGCAATGCCGACGGTTTAACGATAGTCCAGAAACATTGCATAAATGCAATGTCGGCAGGTTAAGTGCTAATTAACAAATTAATGTCAAGATTACAGCAATTCTGTTAAAAATTAATTTTAATTTTAATGTATAGTGGTTCAAACGATAGCTGTGTTCTTACTAAACGAAGTGCTTTTTTAATCATTTGTTCGCGGAACCTACAAAAGACAGAAAAATGGCAGCCAAGTTGGAAGTCTCTGAAGAAGCGCTTAATATTCGCGTCTTCTTTAAATTGTTTAAATATCGCTAAATTGACGATTAACTTATTAGAAAAAATTTTATATGCTATGCTTACTTTAATTGCTCAGAAGAAATTCTGGAATAATGATAATGAAACTCTCGTGCACTAAAACAGAATACCTAAAGTATTAACACTGTGATATTACCAAAGTTTAATGTATTTCAAACTATGAAACTTCTTTTTTTACTAAAATAACTGAAAAGTATTTTCGCATAGTTTTGTTTTTTTCTGTACAAAAGTAATATTCAGTATCGCGAGCCTTTAAAATAACAAAGAATCCAGGTGGATCCAGTCGGCGTCACAACGTCGTCTTCACAAACGCGTTCTCTGTTTACGTCTCTCCAGGTGGACTGAATCACTCTCGAAGTTTCCACCCACCCTTTTGCACCATTAATTCAAAGTTAGCTCCGTTATTTGAAGAACAACGTTTTATTCTTCTTACATTACAAAGCAATTGAATTAACCATTCTCCTTTCCTGTTTTTGTAATCTTTGAATTTTCAATAAGAAAAAGAAAGTAACAATGTACGGAAAGATTGAAAATAATTTGCTTTCAATATTTAAAAAAAGAAAATGAAGGTTAAAATTTATGAAAGTCATCTTTGAGATTTAATTAAATTACAATTTTTAGAAATCATAATTTTGATAATAAAATATAGCCAAATCTCAAATTATTTGCAAAATTGATGTGGAAATCATGAAATACAAATATATTGAAAAATATTTTTATATATATGTACACATATATTTATTAATCAAATATATTTCAATATTAATTCTTAATATTTATTTAATTAATAATTAATATTTAAAAATATGTTGAACAAGTTAAACACGCTTGTGAATTTATTTTGATATTTTTTATCAAAAAGAAAAAAAAAGAAGAAGAAAGGAAGAACTCTTACCAAACTTTCTTGTCATTTTTGTTACAGTCTTGGCCATTTGCTCTCCAAGGAGGCAACGCTTCTATGTTAATGAACAACAGTTGCAACGTATCGTCGTCAACGTCGTCGAGTCCTAATCAGTACCGTGGTCAGCAGGGAACACATGAGATCCAAAATTTTCATCATCCTGGACATCAGAGCATGTCAATGCGTCACAATCACGAGTCACAGCTCTCCTATTTCTAATACTTCTGTCGAGTAAAATGACATTAGAACCTTTTTATCAGTATACGAGAGATGAACAATCTGTTTGTGAAGGAAAAGTTTTCTTACTTCTAACGATGCCAAATTGGTGACCATTGATATCTATATGTTATTTATTTCAGAGTGCCTTATTATACTTACTATTTATTGCTCTACTCGTTAATATTTTAAGAACAACTATTGCAATATACCTAGATAATGTAATCATTATTGTAACCAAAGCGTAAAAACTAGTCCAATAAAGTATTTCTATAGTTATACATTACAATTATTGTTTATTTCTGTTTTCTCGAAAAAAGGAAAAAGACAATATGCCCTTGTTTAGTCTAATAAATAAATATTTAAAAAATGGGGATTGAAAAGTATTTTAATTGCATAATTAATTTTATCCCATGAATGGAATGGCTAGTGTTTATTTTAAATAATGAAAAAATTAGGGTACCAATATATAAAATATATTAGTCAAGCGGAATGTTAATACCTTCTTTATTTTATTTAATTAAAATAACTCAGAGTTATAAAAAAAATAAATGACAGGATATGTTTAATGAATGATTTACATGCAAATTAATTGAATATGTTAAATATTTTCACCTTACCTGTTAGTGCTAAATATAACAAGATCAGAGATTTTAGATCATTTTCAACGTTTCTAAAATTGACAATGGAACAGCGTTCTAATTCCAGAAATATTAATTTCGCGGAAACGTTTCGGAGTGTTATTAGAAAAAATGTGTGCTTCCGGAATGGGAACAGAGGAAGGACGTGGTAAGGAAAGAAGGAAAAAGAACGGTAAGTTAAATAAACAGCGCGAAGGGCCTTTTGTGTAAACCTGAAACTAAAATAATAGATCTCGTTCCATCTACAAATCGACCGAGGTTTTTGGGCGTATCGTTTAGAATCCTCATATGTCAATACAAACCACCTCTTGGACTTTATGAATCATGTGTTTCTCCACACTTTCAGGATCGTTCTTAAAAAATATATTTCTCACGTACTTACCTATTTCAGCATCCGCGAAACAAGAATGTAATATTCTTTCACTGATCCATTCATAAATGAAATGAAATTTATATATACAAGTTGTAAACACGACGTTTAAATCACTCCATTAAAAAGATAACAATAAAAATAAATACTCAAATCAATACATTGTTTAAAACAATATTATTTTAGGAATAACTAACGTCACTTGTTATTAATTTGGACAGTTCGCGCAACTAACGGCCTATTTAAAGTTATAATGAACACTTGTTCTTTGTTTTAACTCAACTTGATAACCACTTTTTGAATTGTCCTAGTGTAACTTAATTTTTCATACACGAAATTGTCTTACGCAAGCAAAAAAAAAAGGATTGAATTACTTTGTAATGAAATTCTATATAATACTTTATTAGAACAACATTGTTTTAAAAACGCTAAAATTTTACTTCGAATGTGTCAAAAGGAAAATTATTCTGTTTCGTGAGAATTATCGAGTGTACCAGAAAAGTTTTTCAAAATATATCATGTGTTAACAATACCAAAATTCTATATTACCAACTGAACGTCGTTTATCCTCGCATGGTGACGCTACCTGCATTGTCCGCAGCGGAAATGAGCTTTTTCTGAAGTTACTTGTAAGATGTCGCCTCTAGCAACAGTTTCCGGTTAAAACATTCAAACGTGACAGCCGATACTCAATATTAGAAAGCTAATTTACAAACGATTATCTACATAAAGGTAATTTTTTCACACGGTTACTGCTGAAAAATTTATTTTCGATCAATGTAACTTTAATTAACAATATGACACAATTTCTGAATTAAGATTCGTTATTCGTGACAGCAAATGGAGCACGTCCTTCGAGTACTTGATCGATTATCCCGCTGCGAGAAAAAAGGGGGCAAGAAAAAAATCTTTACGTCCTTCTGTCACGGCACGGAAATCACGGTTCAAATCCTCAAGGTAAGTCGCTGACGTTGCGACACGATGCGTGTGTATATGAATCTTGAGGCGGATTCCTATCGCCGACGATTGAAAAAAGAAAAATGCATACACGCATCTTTCTTGATTGCGATCAAGGCCTCGAAAAAGTCCTCGCTGATCGTTTCTGAGAATTAGTAATATCGAAAGTTTTAAATTCTTTCGGTTGCTTTTATCGCAGGCAGACGGAATTTATTTTCTAAATAGCGAGAAATTAATAAAAATACTGCATAGCTGATAACGATACGAAAACTAATTTTATATAACAACCATAACCTATCTTTTAGTATACACTACGTCATTTATTAAATAAACCTGCTTAGATTAATTTTTGTCGAGTTTGTGCTCAATTTTGGTATAGAAATCGAACAGTGAAATTTTTATTTAAATAATAGTACGGAGAATGATTATATTTTCGATGTTTAATGTACCTTTACGTACAAATGCGTAGTTTCGTTCGATTGAACGAACTGAACTCGCCACGTCGTAATTATTGTCGCTAATGACAAGTCGTTCCTTCTCTCTTTAGAAATTCAAATAGCTTAAGACGTAGACATTTCTCTACACGGTTTTTACGTAAGGTGTTAAGAAAATGCTTCTTTCGATTCGTTTGAATAATACGTCTCGCGATAACCACAAGATATTCTTGACATCGTTCTAGGACGTCTCATTACTCTTAGAATAATAATATTGAAAAAAGGATCAATCGTCGCTATTAGATCGACAGATTCCCTTCTTTACTGTTATAATAACAAACATAATAATAGAGTGGATATTTAAACGTCACGCATCACTCAATGCATGAACACCGTTTGTCGAACACTATAATTCAGTGCAACTATCATTTATACCTTTTAATAGACAGTGCCATAGAAAAGAGAATATGCAAAATGTAAAAAGGAAGAATTATCACGGACGTATCTCGAGTATTTCTCGTGTATTAAGACAGTTTTTCTCAGTTATTACATATTAAACAGGTCGAATTCGAATTACTTTTCCCAAAATAATCCTGTTACAAACATGGCGAAAAAACAGTAAAGTGAATTCTTCAAATTTTTATTTGTACTAAATCAATTTTGTCTTTGAAATTTTTAAAATTTTTATAAAAAGTTTGACACTTTCAGATCATTTTCATAATAGCAAGCTGTGAATTTTTATTCAAATTTGAACGAATTACTAATTGTATTTAGACGCTCAGTAATTTTGTGCATTGTGTAACGGAATCTTTTTTTTTTTATTTTGATAATGGAAGTGATGTAATAAATAATATATTTCCCATTTCGATGTTTGTACGCTGTAAATATGTTTCTTCAGTACCACTATCTTTCAAATATTATTCCAAAGACTTTTCTAGGCGACTTTATTATTTGTTAGAAGGGTACACCATCCCGATCTAACCGTATCTAACCCAACCTAATCTGAGATGGTTTAAATATATATAAAGTTAGGTAATTCCTTTCTTCATACGTAACCACTGAATGGAAAGTACCATTTTTCAATTATTCGAAATTGAATTTGAATCGTTTGAAATGGTTTCAAGTCAGGCCAACATTCACGACGAATAACAAATTTCGTTCTTCGAAAGTTTTCGATCAGGTCACTTTTAGAAGTGACGTTTACCAATGTAAACGACATTTTCCTTAAACGATCACGCGATCACATTCATACCGTTTTCCACGCAGTACATGCGTATTACACGTACTTTACATCCACACGATACATATATGAATACACACACATACGCCACTCTTGCATGAATACGCGCGCGTACAGGCGGCGCGTTTAAATTCAAACCGCTCAATGGTCAATAAAAGTTTATTCCTACACGCGTGGCAATGAAAATTTATCGCATGGCTGTGATATCATGCGAAACGAAACGCAGGTGCGCCGGATCGTTGCCGCGAATTCACTTGCGGTTTCTACAAAAACATAGAAATGCGTGCCCCTTTCACGCGAAAACACGCCGTAGTTTAAACCGTGTTCCTCGAGCTTTTTTTCTGTTTTTTTATACAACCATGATATTTTCGACGTCATTACGTAACCATTGTGCTACAATCATTCCTCTAGTCCTAAAACGTTCTCGCCTGGCATGCTTCGCATATTTCGCGAAAACGAAGGAGAGAAGAAAAAAGAGAGAAAGGTGGAGATGCATGTTTTTACTTTTGATTCTTTCGTGCTATTTAGCCGTTAACATAATATTCTGAAGTAATTGAACAATTTAATCCTTATAATAATCCTTTATTAAATTCAATTGTTTCAATCTCAATCAAGATTAAAGTGTATCACGAACACGTTTATTGTTTATTAAATAATACTTTTGAAAACATAATAAAATCCATTAATTTGAATAGATATTTTAGGAATTGACTTTTCTATTATTCAGTGTATTTAAGTCAGATTATGTCAGATTGCAAATACCAAAAAGAAACGGTGGACAGATAATAAGAAAGATCCTCACTTTTGAGTTTTCTATGTTCTGATGAAATTTGTAATTAAATATTTGCAATTAAATATTTGATTTAAAGTTAGGTAAATATTCTGTTTAATTATACCAATAAGAAGAATGTATAATCTATAGTAGAGCATCGTATCTCTGTCAGCAGGGAAAATTATTATGCAATATAGTATTTTTCCAAGTATGAAATAATCAAGTAACAATCAAGTGTAATGAACGTAATAATATTAACAGCTTCGCGGAGAAAGCGTGTCGTTGGAAATAATATAATTTTACAACGCCACGTTTACTCGAAAAGCAACGAACGGAAATTACGCTTTGCAAGTATACTGTTATCGTGTCCTGAGAAAAAAAATGACCACTGATAAGAACACACGTGTTCGAAAGACGAAACGATCGCTCCCTCGAGTCGTATTAACGCCACACAATCGAGGAATGTCGCCTCCGTAAGTACAGAAGCACCTAAAATCGCGAAATACGTATCAAGACTTGTGGAAAACAATACCACGTGGCTTTAATAGAATCATTTGACAAATCTTCATCGTAATTCTATTATAAGAAATTATAATATAATGTAATAAATATAAATATACGAAAGAGAATTAACTGTAAAACGTAAAGGAACTTCTACTGCAATTAAGTTCATTCGGAAATGATGAAAAAATATATTTTATGAGACTATAGTAAAATTTACTGCTACCGATACACATACGACTACACGAATTATTTGTTCTTCTACAAGCGACTTGAAATAACTTCGTGCTCGTTATATGGTCTCGATGTAGATTCACGAGTAGCAGGTTTATATGCACTTGCATTCGATTAAATCGAAAATCAATCCTCGTGCATCGTTGTCGCTTTGTTGACGACGCACGTCCATGTGCTGCTTGCGCGATGCTTGTATCCGACTCTTTTGCAATTTAATTACCAACCAATAAAACTAAAAGATTAATGATTTCGATAATGGTCAATTGGATGAAGAAAAGATAAGTTAAACGACCTGGTCTCAGGTAGTCTGTAAAATTCACCGATCTGCGTTGATTGAATACGAACAGTACCTGTCTATTTTACATTTAATCCATTACTAACACGATAATAAATATTTCACTGGTTTAGAAATTCTGTAACGATCGATCAAATTATTCCAATCTTGTTTGAAAAGCTGATTTATATATATGTAGCACTTAAGAAATTATCATACATTAATATTCGTCAATAATCAATCTTACAATAATAAATTAAAATGATCAAAAACTTAACATAACAATAAACACAATTTTTCTAAAGTTAAAATACTATACGATAAATAGGAATATTGTATTATGAAGGAATTAAGAATTTATTATAAAAAAAAAATATTTTACATAAGAAACAGTATGAAAAGTGAAGAAATTTATTTAAAATATAAATACTGAATAAATAATATGTAGAGTTAATAATGATTAGGAATATTGTATTACGAAGGAATTAAAAATATATTATAAAAACAAATATTTTATAGAAAAGACAGTATGAAAAATAAAGAAATTTATTTAAAATATAAATACACTTATGCTAATACGATATTTTGAAAATTTTTGGAAAATCAGTATCGATTTCCCTTCTCGTTTAAATACTTTGCAAATAACTTAAACCATTTCTTCCCAACGTTGTATATACGCTACATTTAGGAAAATATTATTTTTCCCTACCAAATTTCTTCACCAATAGAAATTACTTTCATAACCTTATTAGAGAATATATTATATTGCATATAAATATTTTTTTCCATTATGTAGAACACACTACAGCGAGGAAATGAGGCGCAGTCTGATGCGGTCTGTCAGTACGGAGGTCGTTTTAATTCTCGTTTAAATCTTCAAATTTTTCCTCGTCTTCTACAACTATATTTTCTAGTCTTATTATTTGTTATATCATTCTCTGAATATTACTAAAATCTTTTAAATTTTCCGTGTAGTTAATTTACAATGAAAAAATACAGTGTGAGGAATATTTTATGAAAATCACCTAATTTTTCTGGTTAGACGATTCTCGTATATTTCTTGGAAAATTTACGACGACACAGAGTCATTGCTTATCATAAAACTTATTTTCTAGTCAGATTGTTTTATTGTTGTGTGTATATGGCCATGAACGTGTTGAATAGTACTATTTCCTTTGAATAATTTCAGATTATTTGTTAATGAATAGAGATATCGCGATATCGCTCGAGGAAAAAATGACAAATTTATTTGAAGCAAACGTTTGTGTAGAGAACATGCATCGTACAATCTGAAAACCTTGTCCGATCAGGTACCATTAGTATTATATTTAATTATACAACCTTATCTGCCAAGCTTAGACACCATTATCGCAAGCTAATCTTTTAATTTTCTTCTTTGTGTAAAGTTAATATCAAGCCATCTGTATGGTGTGTAAGCAACAAAACGTTTTTAACGGACACGTGAAAGTATGAAGTTCCCTCGACAAAAAAAAAAAAATGTCGACTAAGCAGACGTAAAATGATAAGACAACAATAACTACCTAAACGCAACACGAACAGGTGTACTGGATTTCGTAAAAATTCCATCAGCTGTAACACGAAAGATAATTCGTACATATGTATGTCGCAAACTTGACAGAATTCTTATACAGTCATCCTTTCTTTTAGTTAGCATAACAATTACCCCACAGCTATTTTTAACAAATTATATTTTTAATTAATTTAAGTTTTATTTTATTTAAGATCAATTCTGAAACATTCTCCATTGTTATGTAAGCAAATTTCATTCACCAAATTCGGCAAAAAACTTGCACTTGTTAATTTCAAAATTCTTAAATTCGTTAACTTTCTTTTTAATAGAAGAAAAGGAAATGAACAACGCCTCTTACAATTTGTTTAATATGAATAAATGAACATAAAAATGATGAAATTCTAAGATTCGAACACGAAGATTATGTGTAGCGATAAGAGTAATATAGAGATCAGGCCAAATTGATCGATAATTTCGAAAATTCTGTTATTTCTAGAATCTATATACATACTACGCAAAACTCGTTAATAATGCAATATATGCACGATCTAAGGGTCTTTCTTCTTACGTTAAACACTTGAAATTGCGAGATAAACCGATAAAAAAATTATCGTACGAAACGAGTTCTATCGAAATATCATTGGCCTGACTGTAACTACCCGATACGTAGGTATACAATTATCGGTACAAGTTAAATCTTTTTTATAGCTTTAATGACTAAAATTGTTATCAATCACACCTGGGCGATGATCGAAAGGTATCGATTATTTTTGCTTAATAACGACCACGTGTTAGATAAGGGATATCAAAACTTACGATCAAGTGCACATGTACTCGTCGGATTTATTACATTATTTTCCTAGAGCAATAATCTCCTTAAAAATTACCGAGAATTTATGATAAATAAATAAAAAATGCAATTAAAAGCCAAAAGTGTCCTGAAAATCGAAGCAGGCATCCGATAACTTATCGAAAGGAAGTATTTGACACCAAGTTTCAACCTTCAAAAATAATCCGAAATTTATTCATATTACCAGTTTCTGTTTTATTTTCTCTATTAGGCAATGCATTAAAATTTTGAAAAAAATTTTGCCACATAACAAATGCAGAAACACATGCCAGGAAATTTTTTGTAATCTTTTCGTTGCAACCTTTAGTTATGAAAAATAAAAAAAGACACGACAAAAGTGGTTAGGATATGGATATTTTTTTAAATAAGAAAGAAGCTACTTTTGTGCTTATTTTTAGTAAAAGTAGCTGGAGATAACTATTGTTCATAATTTCTTTTTCACAGATTTTCTGTTGAGCATTGTCACACTTTTTCTTTCATTTTTTAATCGCTTCTAACAAAAGAAACGAAAGTGTTAACGTATCAAATTGCCTTAAATTATCGTATTATCTTGAAATGCAAATATTCTTTATTTTAGTTATTGCACAGAAAAATACCTGAATCGCTAAAGGTGTACGTGTCGGGCATCGAACGAACTTTCCACGGCAAGTTTTAAGTATTGCTTACTTATTGTAAAGCACGATTAAGATATCACGTCGACCCAGTATGCAAATCGAAGTCACAGTCCCACAAATCTTATAAGCGCACTGTTATCGTTCTTGTTAAACACGTGACAATCCTATGCCTACAATAAATTAAATCGGCCAAGCGATCGTGTCAAGTGGCTATCAAAAAATTGATCAGATATAAAGACGTAAAAATTTATCGAATACTGTACGTTTTCGACATGTTGACACATTACGCAATATATGTAATTACACGCCTTTACGCGCCTTAAACGACTTTATTAACCGTCGTTACCTTACCTGCCTTTGTATTTCTAATAATTATTTTTCTTGACGCATTAAATAATCTATCGAACGTGTTAAATGCCACCGATAAATTGTCGCTAAGATATTAATTGAAAATTAATTGTGAGAGGAACTTGTTAAATGAGAGATTAATGATAGTTGCATTACCGACGCGAATCTACTATGAAAATTGCTCGCCAAGAGGTTTACGTTAAAAATTGATAGAATAATTGTTTGTCATTTAGTTCAGAATTATTCATGAAGCATTACATAAAAGTAATGACCAAAGCGATTAAAATACAAAGGAATTTAATATGGTTTTACTAATGCATTTTTTTTTCAGAAAAAACGAATGAAATTTTGTATTTAAAATAAATAAAATAAAATAAAATAAAAAATAAAATAAAAAAAATGAAGTATAGATTAATACAGTGAAACAGATGTTTCAGTTTAGAAGAGTAGTTGTTTGAAAGTATATTTAATGTAGTTATTACATGCACATGTTTTTGTTTATCGAGCAACATTATTGTTTAATTATTATAAATTATGATTGCAATTATATATGTAACAAGTAAATTGTTTCTTTTATAACCAACGCTAAATTTGCTTTCGTTCCACTGTTCACATATCGCAAGTAGAAATACGACCACTTCCTTCCTGTTCATCTAAAAATCTTCGCGCTAACGTAGCGAAAAATTTTAGTTACCTAATTGGACGATACGCATCAGTATTTTTTTACATTTAAATAGCTATAATTATCATAAATTTGTATATTCTGATTAGTACTAAGAAGAGAAAAAAAGATTTTAAAGCTTAAAATAACCATTTACTAAACAAATTGTATAAATTACATTATTACACGATAAAGAAATCGCAACTTCTCGTTACGAAAAATGACGATTCTCTTGCATCCTTAAAACATCTTTATTCTTCGTAATTTTACTTACAGTTAAATCAAAGTGAATTTAAAATATTATCAAAAATCGGTACTTATCGAGCACTTAAAACTTACTCAATTGTGTACTTAAAATAAGATAACAACGAATAGCGTAGCTTATTTCAAACTCTCAACACTTTATAATATCAAAAATAACACTACTAACCGATATCAAATTAAATAAGTAAAGTTCGCCGGTTTCCATATGTCATATAACACGACGAAAATTTCGTTTCTATTCGGATATAATAATATATAATATAATAATATAAAATACTATTTCCTTCACAATTTTTTCAAACATCTAGTAGATTAATGTTTATTTCTAAAAAAAAAAGAATCTCACTCCGTTTGGTCCTATTTTCAAAAAGTTATTCTGTTTTAAAGAGTATCAGAATCTTAATAAGAATCGCTGCAGGTATATGTACAAGAAATGTCCCTAAACCTAATGTTAAGTATCGTTCGAATGTGCTACGCAAAAGCCACCTAAAACTATCGTCAAAATCGGCCACTTTTCAAACAACATTATGCATTTCCAAAACCTGATCTGACGTAAGCACTTAACAGACATAATAAATGTAAGGACGTGCGATTTGCATAACGACCTCACCTAAAGTCACGGTCGTCGTGGCGCAAATCTTATAAATATCATGTGGAAAAGGTCAGACATCAGGGGAGTCGTGAACAATCGTGTTGCATTGCTCGACAATGCTGTGGACAATGGGTGTAAAGGTAGAAAGTGAAGGCATTCATTGGTCGCAATCTGCTACCCGAATCATTATACCTCGATAAACCGCTTACATCATAATCAACCTCTCATTATACCTCTTCTCTCCCTCCCTATTCACTTCACTATTACTCATTTCGCTTCTTGCACTTTCGTGATGCATATTCATGAAGGACCTTTTATGGCTACCACCCGCGCGTTTTGTTTCCTCTTTGATTTCAAGGTTCGAAAACGAACGAATGTAGGAACGTAGGTACTACCGTATGAATTATCTTTTTCAAACGCGACATACTTGATTACATTATCACGATACAATGGAATTAAGAAGAGGAAATCACTGACAGATTGAAAAACTCGAAATATTTTTTTTTCAACTTTTTTTTATATTTGCTATTTTTAGAATAAGTAAAATTCTTTAAAATTCCTTAAAATTCCTTAAAATATTGAAGCAAAATTCGCAAGAGTGAAAAAGTTACAGAAGTTTTTATGATGTAGCATAGCGGTTAAGACTGACCCGCAATTTGAATAATTGTAATCATAAAAATACATTATCAGAAATTGCTGTCATCACACTCTTTTATAATTTGTTACATAGCTTTAAACACGTTTTTCTCGAAACCAAGTTTTGTAAACTTCAGCTTGTTAAGCTTCGAATTTAGTGTGATAATTCCTAACGATATTCTCTTCATGTATGGTTGCACGCATGGAATTTTCGATTGGATAATTAGTTTCTACATAATGTTAAAAGAAATGTTGACTTCTTTACTGAGTTTCCATATTTTTTTTTTTTTCAAAGATTCACTGTTTAGTAACAAATTACTTTTTTTGAAAATCCATACGTGCAACTGATATTATTTCATAGTTTAAGAAAATGGCGTAATTTTTCATTTCGGAATTTGCAGTGAAAATACACGTCTGCCCGCTTTTTTTCTACAAATTTTTGGAGGCTTCTCACGCTAGTTATTATTATTACTACAATAATTAATATTTTTATATCAAATTTCTAGAGAAAATAGTTCAAGAAGTACACTTTCTAATAGCAATAGAGATTGTTAAGGAAGAGAATTAATTTCGCTAAAAATAAATCCTTGAATATAGCCTTTGTATTTACTTATCTCCGTTGTTTTCCCCTCTCAAAAAATTGTTACATCTCGATAGAAATTGTTACAAAATTGTCGAATTCTTTTCTCTTAGGATTAGGGTTTAAAGTTTTTGAAACGAAACAGTTGAAAGATTTAGATCTGTAAGAAGGTTGACAATGCGAGATTGTAAACTGTGCTTGAATTATACTCACAAATTAATACTACTTGTGTTTGCAAGATTATACTTCGTACTTGAGTCACGTTTACGAACGATTAAACGTTTGCACAGAATTTTCCATTGTACTACTCACCAGTTGAACTTGAAGAAGTTTCTTTTTCAGATTGGAAATGTTATGAAATGGAATTTTTACTGAGTACATTGTATTTTTCTTAATTTCGATTCATGTAGGAAAGATAAAATTAGCATAACATAACTGTCGTACAATAAAGTGAGATTTATTGAATTTATGTATTCCATTCCTACGATATCATAATGAGACACTCGTTGGTCGTATATGGACGCAAGCAGAAATTAATGTACATCTGCCTCGAGGTTCAATATTAATTGTCACACATGAATATTCGTAGAGATATAATTAATACACTCTTAAATAGGACATATAAATATTTTACTGTTTCATCCGAACGCGTAAACTATGATTGCACAATTCGACTGCTTCGCAACACTTTTATCTTAGACGACAATTTATGTCAAGTTAGAACTATAAAAAATTTACCAACGCTCTTTTACTAAAATTTACCAACATTTTATATAGAGCTAAAATTGCAAAAAATTTACTAACACTGTTTTACCAAAAATTTATCGATACTTTCATCTTAATCTTTTATCTAAATTTTCCACACTTTTACCAAAATTTGCTAACACTTTTTCGCAACACTTTTATCTTAGACGACAATTTATGTCAAGTTAGAACTATAAAAAATTTACTAACGCTCTTTTACCAAAATTTACTAACTTTTTTGTTATAATACTTTCATCTTAGACAACAATGTACTTCAAGCTGCAATTGCAAGAAATTTCCCAACACCTCTTCACAATACTTTTATCACAACCGACAATATACATCGAAGCAACAATTTACCAATTTTTTTTCCAAGTCACAGAATCACAATTATTACCAACACCGTATTCTTCTATAGGATAAAAAAAGAAGAAGAAAAGCTAATCGTTTACTTCCTATTCATAAGTATACGCGTATAACCCTCACAATGATTAATGCACTCGCCATGCTGCATAATTAAAGTCTATAAGCGATTTTCGTAATAAATCCGCGTTAACGAACTTCCATTCCGGTTCGTATGTACCGGTGGAAAGTTTCCTGTGCTCGTAAACCGTGTTCCTTGATCGGCATGGGAAAGTATATACGGACAAATGGGTTTTTCAGGAATCTGTACTGGTGAGTTACGGGCTCGTTGTAGTTTGTATGAAAATGTAACGCTTGAAAGCGTTGAAATGTCGTCGGAAAACCACGGTTCTGTGATCGTAAGTCAGAAATCGATACAAATACATAGAGTAACCCCGATTGAACATTGCTGCGCCGTTGAATCGTAATTACGGCGAAAGCAAATTATCGTGCGCTCGGCCTGCATGAACTGGCTGAACGTGTCATTATTGTTTATTAGTACGAACACTTGCTGTTTTTATCGCGCGCGAGATGCAACGTTGTATTAAGAATAACCGCGAGGCCATATAAGCACGTCTACTCGAACAATAATCCCACGCTCCGGCCTAGTACGGTTTCCTTCCAGGCGATAACGAGGAAGAATTGTTCGTTACTTTTATGTGAAACGTCGCTCGCCTAAAGTGACACCTGTGAGAACGTTGTACAGTAGCGAAATTTGAACTGAAAGATGGTGTACGATGGTGTTCTAGTGTCTTTAGTCGCGCAGCGATATTGTCCATTGTGTGACAGAATTTTTTTTCCTTTCTTTTTATCTATTTTTTTAAAACGAAGTGATCTAATTCATAATTGTATCTTTTGTTTCGATCTTCTTCTGGTACCGTTATCTTTCAAATGTAATTTCAAGCCATCTTTTAAACATTTTTATTTAGACGACTTTATTATTCGTTAAGAAGGAAATATGTTATTTTTCTCATGTAGAAAATTTTCAAAAATTCACTTATCAAAAATTTACTGGTGTCATTAAGATTGGTTACTGAAGAAATAAGAAGAAACAAAACTAGTATATAATCTTTTTAGTCATATTATTTTCGTTTCCTGATATAAGAAACTACAAATCTCCCTTAACACTTTTTACTCCATAAACGCCGCTATGGTGACATTTGTAAGATGGACCATAACTCCATACAAGTTTTATTTATATCAAAATAAAGCAAATTGAGAAAATTAATAAAAATATATAAATTCATAAACATGTACCATTCATTCGTTTTAAAATAAAACGTTTTCGTTTTCAAAAGTTCCGTTGCAGAAATATAGTGAAGGTAACGATCGATCGTATAAGAAAAATCCTCGGAGTGCAAAGGATTAAAACACTTCTTAAAGGAGAAGTAAATTAAGTGAACTCCGCAAACCACTTTTTTAACCCTAAGAGTTGATGTTTTACCCTGTTAATTGTATTCACCTTTCAAACAGAAGCGAAATATCTCCAGTTTATAATTAGAAATTAGTGAAAATAATAAATAATTACTTCATTTTGAGTTTTACAAATGTCAACATGATGTATCTTATATTTAATACAGGCGTAACAATGTAATAAAAAATTAACAATACCTTTATACATAAACTGTTGTATTCTAAATGTTGATTAATCAATGGCGAGTTAACTTGTCTTCCCCGGTTAAAAGATTGAACCCACAAGTAGAAAAATTTTAAATTAGAGCTGTTTCCTTTGTGCAAAAAATTCTTTATTGTTGTATACAGTTTTAAGTTTGATATTCTAAACCTATCGTTGTTATATGTGAAAGGAAAAGCTCGTTGTTACATGTGAAGTGTGATGGCTCAAGGCTCAGGAGTCCTAAGGATAATCTGTCACGTAACGAGGCTCCCTCTTTCTAGAGTTAAAGATAGATAAAGTTTGGGAATTCTTTTTCATAGGTAGCTACTCAATGAAAAGTTTCAAATTTCTCAGAGCATATCAAGCATAACACCGAACTTTTCCAGTACCTGAAAGGAGTACAAAGGGTTAAATACTTATACAAATTATTATATTAGAGCGAAATCACGCGAACGTGACAGTGACTGATAATCGCTAGTTTCACAAAATCACGTATAAAGGTGACAGTGACCATCAAAGTGTTAAACAATCACTTCCAACTGTTAATAACATTACATGGAACAAGATAATTAAAAGAAATGACATGTAAAATATTTGAATATAACATTAAATTTGAAACTGAATATAATTAAAAAGTATGTATTTAAGATATGCTTTTTTTAACGTATTTTTGTAATCAAAAAATATTATGGAGTAAGAATTTTACGGTAGAAAACAGTTTAATTTGATGCTATACATAGCATGTCGCAAAAGTATTCGATCACCTTTTAAAACAGAATAACTTTTTTTAAATTGGACTAAATGACGAGTTTTTTTTTTTTAGAATTTAGAAGGATTTATTTACTAGACGACGTGCAAAAATTTGTGAAAATATTGCAGTTAGTCGGAATAGCAAAATAACCAGTGAAGGAAAATTTAAAAAGTACGTTTTGTAGATTTATGCCAGTTATATGCATCCTCAAAATTTTATCGAAATCGGTTAAAGCAGAAACAAACAGCAGATATAAAAAAAATGTAAGGATCCCAAGATTTATTACATGATTTCATTCGTTGTAAACCGAAAGTCGTAAAAAACTACGATTTCCACCAATTTAACCGTTTGTATATAGCTCATAGTAACGTTAACCGATTTCGATTGAATTTTTAGCATGTATATAACTGGTATAAATCTACAAAATGTACTTTTTAAATTTTCATGATGAGTTCAGAGAAAAAAGCTGGGAAAACGACCTTTACTATTTTTTAAATGATTCTGAATAATTGTAATATTTACAAAATTTTGTGTACACGTCATCTAGTACACTAATCTTTCAAACTTCTAAAACAGACTCAAGTTATTTGGATCAATCTTAAAAAAGTAATTTTGCTTTGAAGGGTAGTCAAATACTTTTGTGACAGGCTGTAGTTTTGCACCGATTTTAAAATGTCTCACATTCTTGTCCATAAGTGATCAGACACTTGCTTATTTTGAGAAAAATTATTAACAGAATATTAATACAATTTTCTGTAGCTTTTTTCGTCATTTCTGAATTTTATTCTCCCTGATTTTTCTTCAGAATCTGTAGCATCTGTCTGAACTCTGCCTTTCCTGTGTGCTGTCAAAAATAGTTTCATTCTTTACTGTTATTCTAATCTTCCATTTTCTTAAGCCAATTATTTTATTAAAATCTCTCATTTATGAAATTATTGATTCGGTCTTTAAATAATTTAACATCGAACTTATCTTCATTACTACTAATTCCATCATTTGTCTCGACTTTTCTAAGATTCAAAGACAGACTAATGTATGAAATAATAATCTTAATTAAACACAATACTGTATTATAAAGTGCTTACACGTGAACCATTTAAAATGTAAAAAAGAAAATCTGTTAAAAAAAAAAAGAAAAAAACAGTTATTGTAGCTCCTTAACTGTCGTTCGAGTTGCTATATCGAACCAAGTGGTGATTGAGAATCGCCTCTCGAGTACAAAGGGTTAATATACTTCCGGTAGGTAAAATGTTAAGAGAGAAAGACTGTTTGCAACTTGGCCAAATTTTGTCAGTGCCTTGAAAGGAGTACTTCGAGTGGGAAAGTATGCTCATGTACAAAGCGAAAAGTGATCAAATTGAAATCTTCATATTGCAATAGCGTAATTTTTTATGGGTAACGCAGCAATGAGACAAGAATGAATTTCTTTGATTTCTCACGCTGTGCTGCCTAGTGTAACATCATCTTGCCGTCTTCATAGTTTCTTTCCTTCTAGATTTGCGACTGGGCTCGTGCAATCGGAGCGAAAGAAACGCGAGACTGAAAGTCAACAACAGCTTGTAATCGTGCGAATTAAAACGCGTGAGTGCCAACTGAATGCGACACGCGAGTGTCTATTCTTAAGAACTCCCATTGATATGCAAACTCAGCCGCCGCAGCGTGGCGCGCGCTAGATAAGCCTTATCGCCACGGCCTACCTACACGCGTACGAGTTGGCCCGCGTGTTCGTGCCCATACGAACAACTTCGTAAAGCACAGTACGATTACGTTAATTAAGTATCGTAATTTACGACCAGTTCGTTCTCCCCATGGAGACAAAACCTGCCGCCATCTACTCTGATGGCCTTCGACGTTTGTCCATTGAACCATGTTTATACACGTATTCTATAAGGTATATTCTATAACATACGTATATCATGAAAAATAACGGGATTATAGCCGATATATTAATTTAAACATTGATTATTATATTGCAGATCTTTATACGTTTATAGGAAATTTAAAGGCACACAATTGCACAGAATGTATATACGTAATATGAAAAACTCTATAAAATATACAAATTATAGTGCTTCTTATAATACTTGGTGGATGCAATAATTTTCTACCGAGCTCCACTTTTTTTTCTTTTTCTTTTATTATATTCTTAAATATAAGAATAAATTGTACAATCTGCTCTTATTTGTAAAGTTTGTTCATTTTATTCAAAGTATGCGTATTCCTTCAACAGTAACACTATGGCGACTGCTTACACCACTGTGGCGTTCAAAATTATTTTATTACCCTTATAATAGTAAAATTAATAATTCGAGCACTTTATCTCAATTGCTTTTTATATGTGTTTAAAGGGATACATACCTTTCGTCGGTGCCATAGTTTCATCTTAAAAGGTGAAATCACCCCTTGAAAAGAATACAAAATTTTCTTTTTCACGAAATAGTGAGAACTATCTAAAAAAGTTTAAACAAAAGTTGGATTGTTTTATTGTATTTATTACACTGCGTTAAGAAATTTATTGAAAAATTCAGGGATTATCACTCCTTAAAAAAAGTTTTTTATACGCTGAAGCACCTCTGAATTCTTCCTGGGTGTGTTAAAATTTCTTTTTAATAAATAAAACTATTCTTGTCAAACTTGAAGTTCATTCTAGCAGTTTTCCTTAATAAACGTGTTTTCATAACACAATACTTAAATAATTTTACGCGTATTCTAAGCTCATTTAAGTGCAATTATTTTTAGTTAATATTAAATTTAATATTAACAATGTCACGAAGATAACAGTCTGTATTTAAGCGATGAAATACCGTAGTTTTCGAACCATAAGACGCACTTTTTTATATAGAAAAATCGACTTAAAATTGAAGTGCGTCTTATGGTCCGAAGGTAATATTGAAATACGAATCTTTATACTGTATTGAAACTATTAAAGAAGTTCAATTATATATTAATAAAAATATGTTAATAAAATTAATACAGCACGCCAGTGAAGGTACCTGGGTGAAAAGTTCATGGGAAGCTGTAGAAGAAGAAACGATTATAAAGTCATTTAAGAAATGTGGGATAAGTAATGCCATGGATGGTACCGAAGATGGCGCAGTTTTTGAAGGGAGTGACAACAATAGTTCACATAAAAGTAATACGAACGGTGACATAACAAGATGAGTGATAGTACCGAGAGTGAAGATGAACTGAATATTGCTAGTACCAATAAATCAAGATTAAGTAAGAATTTGAAAATATCTTTATATACCTAATAAAATATTCTTTTTTAAAAATCGTCCCATTTTGGGGTGCTTCTTATATTCCGAAAAATAGGTAATTACATTGCCGTCCGTCTTGGGATACTTCACGAAAAAAAATACTAAATTCTTTTCAAATATTAAATTTGAAATCACCCTTAATTCTTTAGGGGTGATTTCACCCCTAAAAACCGAAATACGTCGCCAACGAAAAATATGGTTGTATTATATACGCAAGGTTGTATGCAGACTCGTGAACAAAGTTTTACAATTTATTTATGAATTTCCAAGTTGTCTAATCATCCTTGCAATAGTATTTTAACCCTCGGGAAATTCGATCGATAGATAAAATATGTACTACGCGTAACTTCGTTCGGTTAAAAGGGGAACGGAAATAGGAAACATAATCCGCGATTAGTAATTACTTTAACGGCACTTTCTTGTCCAGAGTTGGTCCTTTACATTTCCGCGAGAAAATAGGTTATGTTCCTTCACAACATAAAAGAAACGGTTCTTTTCGTCAGCGTAGAAATTCGTATAAATCGCGATGGAAAAAGCAGAATAAACTCGACCGAATTGAAAATAAGAAACGTAGACGTGAAATCGCACGTAGAACTTAAACGTTTGTAGACTCCAGTACATTACTTACTGCATCTCGCTCGTAAAGTGTCGGAAGAAACGAGGAATTTGTTTGATACGTTCGATCGGCGAGCCGGGTAACAGGAACGAGAGTTGCGTTACACGTGCACGTTCGTAGAAGAGAAATTTGCAAAGATGATTATTGCCTTCGTCGTATTTTCAAGCGATCCTCGCGACATGAGCGTTGGTTATGCAACGAAAATAGAACTTGTGCACTCATCCACGTGTGTGCGTGCGCGCGGTTGCACTTATAGCCATGATTGAAGTGAAAAAGAGAGAAAGAAGAAAAAAGGAAAAAAGACACTTGAACGATGGAACTTCTTTACGGAGAGGATTTATTTACCAATCGAACTGAAATATATGAAATCTAATATCCATAACCTGCGTGCAGGTAGCACTAGATATTCACGTGTCGCAATATATCGATATCATCTGTTAACAAGTTGAATCAGCTGCCGGGAAAATAAATCTTCTGTTCTCGACTCGTTCTTATATCCTTCTTTTTTCTTTTTGTTTGCAATGGTTCTTTGCGATTGTACATTTTTTTTGTGTAATTGATAAAGTAACGATTCTTTCGTGGAATTAGTCGATGCAATCGTTAACTGCCATTTCTTCTCGTCGACGATATTCGATTATTCGATTAGGAATTGGTAGTATCGACGATTAAGCATGAAATAACACCGAATGTTTTCCAATGTGGAATTAATGACCTGAAAGCAAGTTGTTTGACAATGACGTTTTTTCCTTCTTTTTTCTTTTCTTTATTCGATCGCCTTCAATGGCGTCTGAAATGTTTGTCTTTTATTTACGTTCATGATTAAAATGCAAATTTTTATGCAAATTCATATTTTTGAGGATAGAGAAAAATCAAATCAGAACTTCCATAGAAAATTATTTCACGAACCAGATATTATAAAAAAGCACTATGATTTGGATATTTGTATATTTTTCCATATTAAGAACATTCTGTGCACCTTTCAATTTTCTATAAATGCATAAAAATCTACGGTCTACTAATAATCGATTGCAATTAGAATTAATTGCATCGATTCATCCGATTGGCACATGTAAAACGTTTACTTCATATTTGATCAAATCGGTTTTCAATTTACTGTTTGATTATGGAGTTCTATCTATAAATACTACGTTTATCTTTTGTTTTTTGACCTTTTCTTTTTTTTCATATCGATTCTCTAGGTTATAATATAGCAACAACTTAATATAGGATTAAAGTAATTGTACAGCGATATGTTATGCTAGATAAAGTCTACATTTCATCTCATTTTTTCATCAGCGCTCATTTACAATCGAATTAAGGTTATCCTACCATTTATATAACAAGTATTTTACACAACCAGTCGAATATCCGCAAAATACTGGTATCTTTCGAAATTATTGTGATTTCTCGATTGCCTAGCAATTTTGATGAATCGTTTGATTACTTAATTTATGAGGAAACCATATAGCCAATAATCTACAATAATAACACATAAGCAAATTATACTCATCTTCGGTTCATTTTCATTAAAAGATAAATTCGCATCCAAACTTGAGGAGTACAGAACGCTCGAGTAAAAAAGAAAAAGAAAAAAATATAATTCTTAAAACGAATCATCCTTAACGAATTATTACATTCTTATCTTAACTATCAAATAGCAATCACAGTATGTATCATCTTCATTAAAAGCACAAACCACGATCATTTTTACAGGATGAAAACAGCTTAATGTACGTTATTTCTGGACCAGACTGTTGTAGAAAATTATTATATGTACCTCAACCATTATCCTGCGACTCTTCATCAACTCTTCACTTCCTGTCATTACACGAACAACCCCATCAATCTGTCGTAATTAAAACCATTTCACAAAAGAAAAAAAGGTTCTTCGATCGTCAACCATACCGTAATCCTGAAAACTCGTTTCAAAGAATCCTTCAAATACCCTCCCGAATCATTGTACTCCAACTTTAAAACCAATACCATTGTCGTATAATCTTTCAGAAGATATTCACAAACCATCACACTCTAATCCTAAAATCACTCTGTCATCCCGAAAAGAACATTTTTGAACACTTCCAGAAAGAAATTCTCTAATTCTAAAATGTATTCTACCCTTTCGAAAGATCCTTCAAAAGAAAATCTCGAAAAAATGATATCTATCCCTCAAAGTATAAAATTTTGATCTTAAAATTACTCTATGTTCCCTGAAAAGTGTGCTTTTTGTATTCCCTTAACATTGCGTTCATAAGATCCGTTAATTTAACGGATTTGCAAAATTATAAAAACTACTGCTATTTTTTCCAGCAATTTTTGTTACCTTTATTAATAAAATGATACAAAAATATATCCCAGTTTATAAGTAAGTTAATTCATTGTAGTTTTATGTCTGTCAGGAATATTTTTCGCAGTATTATAATTGTATAATAATGAAAAATTTTATATTTTGTATTTAAATATGTCTTTTTTCTTTCTTTTATATAGAAAATAAGATAAAATAAAATTGCAAATGGCTTAAACGAAATTGCGAAAATATCGCGGGTCACAAATGTTGAACAACATACAATTAAATTATTTCTAAATTAAAAAAATCGATTTTTTGAAGAAAAATTCAGATTTCCATTCATTCATCGATTTAACGGATGTCCAAAAAAATACGTATACAAAATATCCGTCAAATGTAATGTTAAATAAAGATCACTAACCCTTCAACAACAATCCCCTTGTAAAAGAGCAACCTAAACGTTCCCCTGTAGCGAAAAAAACGAAAAAACTCTCCAAGAGAAAAAAGAAAGAAAAGAAAAGAAGAGAAAAGGAAAGAAAGAAATCCGCTCGAATCAGATGCATGACCTTTTCGGTGCCAGCTCCGTGGGAGATAAGGACACGAGGAATGCACTCGGCCGATTTGTGTCTCGTGGCCAATAGCGGAAGGGGAGCTGGAGCCTGGTAGGTGCGGCCCTGACTGTCGGCTCTCTCAGCGAGCGAGTGCAGGTGCGCGGCCGCCAGTCTGTCGCCAGGGCCCCCTCCATCTTTCTCCATGGACCCTTCTTCGGCCCCACTGCTCTCCTTGCCCCGTGGAGGACCCAAGAGATCGCGGACCCCTCCGATTGCCTCTCCCCCCCTACCCGTCGTTGCTCTCAAGCCGAGGGAAGAACGGAACGGGCCCCCGCGGCACCTTCTCTCTCGCTTTTTTCCACCAAGTGTTCCCCGTTCGTCGTCTCTCTATCCGTCGTACGCCGTCACGTTTGTAACAGGTAGAAGTGCGTATACCCAACGGGGGCCGCCTGTGAAACGAAACCACTCACGCCTACCGCCTTGCACCCGGTGGATTTTGCTTTTTTAATGAAAATTTGGCTTGCTTGGCAAAACACAGCCGCTGGTTACTTGTTCGATCTAGCCTATTGCAACCCTGTCAAACGAGAATATCGATCTGCCTTGATTACTAAGACCGGTGATCTTAGACTAGAGGAGTTAGATTGCAAGATCCGCTTGGGAATTGGCTCGTGTAAGGATTCTCGAGTTGAATGGATTTATATAGGGGAAAGTTAGTTCAGTTATGTCCTTTTTTTTCGGTAGAAGAATAAGCTAGCTTATTATTTGGAGTTTCGATTGATGAATGCGAGTGTTGGATGCGTTGTAGATGGAATTAAACAGACATTTTCTGCGTAGTACTTATTTCAGTACTTTTTTATAGTTGGTGTTATTTACTTCATGAAGTTTTTTATTAATTTACATAATGCTTTTTTAGATAATTCTTAGCAATTAAATATTATTTTCGCACTTTTTTCGTTATACATAATTTCTTATTATCTTCTCACGTGTAATATCGTTAGCTCTTACGTGACTGCAACACGTTCCAAAGAAACATGAATCTACGATTTCAAAAAATCAGAAACGCACGTGTTTTTCTCACGTGAGAAGTACTTAGAAAAATCGAAAATATTCCTGATATTCGATATGTATCCAATAATGATAAACGTAGTATATTGAGCGAATATTTCAGTGTATATATACACATTCTCCGAACGTATTAATATACATGGAAAAGCGTATATATAATCCGTGCATAAATATTATGTTCCTGTAGAAAGTATTATACCAATAAAAATATTATCGCTTTCGTGGTGAGTGGTACATTTGTGAAAAAAGATAGAAGAAGACAAAGTTTTATTTTATTTTTTTGTATTATATGAAAGTGACTGTCCAGACCATTTTAACAATGTTTCGTGTGACAATCAAATGATACACTGTTAGAATTTTTATTCTTACTTTTTATTCTTAAATGGAAATAGATATTTAGAAATTGTACTCCGAGATTCTAGACTATTTTTTAATAATCTGTAACTATTTAGGATCGCTTTACCCTCGATAAGTGTCCTAATACTTATGAATAGGATTGTATATATGCCTTTCGCAATCAAAGGGTTAATATTAAGTTTCTGAACCTTTCAATTTGTTAAACATTTATTTAAACGAATATCCCCTTTTTCTAAATTCTTTTAAATTAGTTTTACAAACTTTGTTTTATCTTATGTAAAAGTAACGAGGTTGTAAAGCTATCTGGGTCACAGTTTTATAGATACCAGGTTTACTTATATAAATACATTGTATAGTTGTAATAGTCTAATAATTTGATCCAATTTTAAAAGAGCTATTTTGTTTTAAAGGGGGTGCGAATACTTCTGTGACTGCCTGTATATTCTCAAAGATATGAATTTGCAATCTTAGTAGATATTTAACACTTTTTCACAGCCAACAAAATTATACATTTCTTAAAGTACCTTGCAGATATACAACACAATCAAGCATCGTATTATCAACGTTCATTCCTAATTATTATCTGCAATGTTAATTGCTTTATAACGAAGAAACAATCTTCGTTTTACATACTTCATTCGAAAGCTTTACTTCGCGAATTCTCTGCATTATCAAATCGATATTTCAGCCAAATCTCGTGAACACGATAACACACAGCCATACCTTTACACGTTCCATACAATCCTATATATTAGAGCAAATGAGTAACTTTGCAGCATGTCGTTATCAACAGGTAGCGAGGTTACGGTCTCTACAGCAAGTAATAACACTTCCAGCAGGTGGTAGAGGCACGTTTAAAACTGCGACTAAATCGAATAGATTAATGGCACAGTGGTTCACTCACTGACGACGATAAATCGACAAGGACTTGTGGTAAAAGGTAAGACGCTCGAAGATGTTGGGTGGCCATGTGGGAAGGTACGAGCCAGGACACGTCTGAACTCGGAACATGACCTGTGCGTGAGCAAAAGAAAAGGAATGCAAAGAAAACTGGATTCTCCTACGCCTGAAAGAGGACCAGAGTTTCGGCCATTTGAAATTCCTCGGTGGCCTTAAGTCGCTACCTTACATTATGTACCTGGCGCTCGTCAAAAGGCCAGATATTTCTGGATAAGGAAAACAAAACACCACTGTTTTCATGTTCTTCATCCATCGCTGCTACGAGGTATTTGCAACGTATGGACGAATAAATATTTGTTACAAAGAACTATAATCTCTATCCTCTATCATGGAAGATTACCTACCGAGAATTCGAAGTATAGTCGAACCTCTATTAAGACTAGAATTTTACTTATTTCCGTCCGTTTTGCAGTAAAACTCTTTAAGCTGCAGTTTAAAGTTGGAGACACTGGTAGCTTAACCATTCGATATATGTTTTTAGAAATTAAAAATTCTAAACGCATGGAATTGATTTTTATGCTAATTTTTACTGAGATTTGTACAAATTTTTTAACTTTTTGTTTCGTTCATTCCGTTAACAACGTATTTTTTAAATATTGTATATTTTTGTCTATTAAGGATACATTGTACCACAATCCGACATTTATTTAATATCTTTCCAATTTCTTTTTGAAATTTTCCCATTGATTGTAATGGAATATTACAAATTTTCGTTCTTTTATTGTTGTTTGATTTTTCCTAACTTCCATTTTACAAAGTTATATACAGGGTCATTGAAAAAACACGCTTACATGTTTCTTTTTAATAAAACACAAATTGTTTGGAATTTTTTGAAGTTGTCTTTTTTATTAAAAATATGATACATTATAATTATACATGGAATAGAATATCATTCAAATGTGTGCCATGACTACGTCTGCAGATATCAAATCGATCGTCGGAATTTTCAATGATTTTTCGACATGTTACTGAAGTTATTTCACGAATTGCAACTCGAATGTTGTTTTTTAGATCACTAATTGTTTCTGGCTTGTTAGTATGAACTAAACATTTAAGAAAAAAGCACTAGAAAAAATCTAATATTGTTAAATCCCATGATCTTGGAGGTCAATTGTAATCTACATTTTGCAACGTTACACGTTGACAAAATTTCGGTCGCGAAAACTGAATATTTTTTAGAGTTGTGTAACGAGTTGCACCGTCTTACTGGAAATAGACATAAGACACATTAATATGTATAATAATTCAATTCTGACCATAAAACGTCAGTTAACATTGATCGGTATCGCTTAGCATTTACAACAACAGCATTTCCAGCATAATCTTCGAAAAAAAATGACCTATTGATTCCGTTTGTCCAAAATGCACACCAAACAGTGACTTTTTCTGGGTGTATAAATTTTTCACAAATAATACGAGGATTTTCATCACCTCAAATACAACAGTTTTATTTATTAATGAATCTATCTATTGTAAAATGAACTTCATCATTAGACTGCGGATCTTTATGCAAATCTTTAAGAATATAGTAAGAAAAGTAAAACATCGGTAAGAAATTATTTCACCTGCCATATATTATAAAAAGCACTGTAATTAGGACATTTTGTATATTTTTTCATGTTACGTACAGTCTGTGCAATTTTACATCCCTAAATTTCCTATAAATACATAAAAATCCGCAGTCTCTTCATCAGTAAACAAAATTTTGCTTAAAAACGATGGAACAAAGAACGTCCATTTTCATAATAAATTTGAATAATGTAAATTCGTTGCTGCAATGTGTACTTATCCATGGTTAAAATTGAACTATCTTCTACTAATACAAATGGCTTGCGTCATTTGAAAAGACATGACGTATAAGCATTATACACTGCTAACATCTAAGCGTCACATTTAGGTGACCCTTTACATTGTTGAGACACCCTGTGAACATCAATGCACAAAATCCGAACTGTACCACGTGGTACTTCATTGCAAATAAAATTCGACCAAACCTTGAAAATTTATTCACCTGCATAATCATCTTAACTCTTTTTTCAAAATTTCCCCTGAAAAAAATTAAACAAACAAAACAACATAATGCCCTAAATCGTTCGATATGACGTGTGTGCTGTTAGTCACACGATATCCCGTTGAACGCGTGTCAAATCGTTAAGTTCTTTCATTTTCCTCTTTTCATCATGCTACTTCATGCAGGTCTGTCACTTCTGAACACGAAACAGGATGTCCTTCAGAAAACTCGCAACATACACCGTGTTGAACCACGCGATGGAAATCATTGAACGCAAACCTTAATCCCTTTTTCCACGTTTTGTACCGTAGAAGATTGGCGGCAGGTGTCGATCGTCGACTGTTTTTACCGGTCGGACCAGCCGTCGTCGACGAGACGTTTTCTTTTTCATTCTTTTTTTCTGTCGACGAGTTTTCCCGCTGCTCTCTCACGTCAATGACTGATGAAACGCGTTTGCCTGGAAGACGACGCGGGTAGTATACGGTGACTCAATGTCCACTTTTACAGCCGGTTGCTCATTTCGGTCGGTGAAACGGGTCGTCTTTCGAGGAGGTCGGTCCGAAAGAAAAGAAAGGCTGGCCACGTTGCTTTACACCGTATCAGAAACAATGCAGATATCCATGACGCGAACGAAAAGAAATATCGGTTGATCCTAAGCGACAGGGCATTAAAATGGTATTGTCATGTAAAAACAAACGAACCGAAGGGAAAATTCAGTTGAGAACAACACAGGTTATCCACTGTTTTACGACAGTAACGCAGACAATACTTGCCGTTCTCATCGGTTCAGCTGTGAACCGATACACCTCAAATTTTCGGCTACCTGCTGCTTGGTTGAAAATCGATCGAATTACGTCGCTCGGAACTGTAAATTGTCATTGGGTTGAATGGTCTCCTAATAAATCATTCACCGTGACTCGCAAGAAAAACGTGTAAAAGCGAATTAAAATTCTACTTGACTTTACGATCCTACGTACCGCATTAGACCAAATTAGCCTCCTCTTTCGAACGATTACAAGCTTGCAATTGCTTATAATGTAACAGAATACACCCAGAACTCTTTTTTTGTATAAAAAACGAAAGGACGTCATGAAACAATTGATTTTGCAGTAACGTATAAAATTTGTGTTGAGCTAAAACAGAAAAAAAAATTGAAAGAATAATTTAAAATGTAGGACTGCATTCTATAAGGTCTTATTTAACACTTTGCCAACCGATCGGGATAATCTCTCTGTTTCACGAGAAGAATAAATATGCTGATAATTATTCGAAATAGGGGGTCACTCATAGATTTCGGTGATTTTTGAATATGTTGTAAAAGACGTCATTCTAAACTACTTCTTCCTAAACATATTCCGAGAATTTTGCAAAGAGTGTTACAGTAAATTACATGAAGGAAGTGGTAACTTTATAATGCCAACAGAGGAAACCCGCATCTTTGTTTAAACTATTTCAACGAGACCCATTAATGAACGATAAGGAATTATTTTCTACATTTGTAGCTGTTAATTTATCGAGAACCAACGCTGCCTAAACGAAAAGTCTATCATCGCTCAGCAGGGATCGGCATAGCACTTAACACTGTGCCAACTAATTTGTTACATTATGAAAAAAATAAATATACTTGATGTATTTGTGAATTTTGTGATGTACCATTGCATAAATATGTCACATTATTAAAAAATACTATACCATTTAACATGCTATTAATTTTTACTTTATTTCACATTTTACCACATGCATTACTTTCACTTGTGTAAGTTAAATAAAATATTACATAATCATTATTTTTTTATTTGAAGTTATTTGCACGTTGCGTAGGTGCTTAGTTGTAAGAATATTGCTAACAGAAGAACACTCCTAAGTGATAATCACCCATTTTGATGAAACTTTTGTATATAACAATTCGCTAAAGAATATTCGCCACATATTTTTTTTTTTTTTTTTTTAAAAGAGTGAAAATCTCTTGAAATTCATATTTGAAATATCATATTCACATTTGAAATTCATATTTGAAATATCATATTCACATTTGAAATTCTTAATTTTAAATGTAGTAAACATACGTGTTTGAACATCTTGAAAATTATTGAAGGCAGAGGAATAGTGTATTTTGACAAATTTTATATTTTTCAACATCAAATTTGTAAGCGTCGCTCGCGACAATGTATTAATATACGCGTAGTCGGCAATGTATTAACATGTTAAGAAGACCGTGTAAAATGAATGAAACATGTTTAAAAAAAAATCCGTGTAAAAACGGAGTCCCCCAGGTGTACATAATATGATGATGTCTTGCGAGATTGAGAGATCGGGTTTCGGGGCGATTAGGAAGGGATATGGAAGGGAAGAAAATGACAAGGATGAAGGAACTGGTGTATTTAAATTTAGCGATGTTTCACGATGTTTGATAATCAACCGATCCTCTTTAATTATCCGACACGACAGTATTTATTGTATTACTATATAATATATTACTGCGTGGATATTATTTCAAAAGTTCAATCGAAGATACTCTCCCCAAACCTGCTATCTTTCTGATGCAAATAATATTACTCTGTTATACATCGAGAAACAAATATTTGATAATGTGAGTACAGAACAGAGCATTAAACGCCGCTTCGAGAAGCAAACTCTCGACTATTTCTCCACTTGATAAAATTAACAACCTTATTCTATTTCAAATGATAAATAAATTGCATCTGCGGGGAAGCACTTTAATCTCTCATCCGCAGCAACGCGGTGTTTCTTAATCTTTAGTTTCATCGTTGGAGATCCCTAACAGATTCATTGATAGCTCGTGTATACTTATCTTTACATTAAATGCTTCATTTAACGTTACTCCGCTCGAATTAGTCCTTTAGGAAATGAAATAAACCAAAATGCTGGAAGATATATTTTAGTCGCTATGTATAATTAGTCTCGAATGTTCACTGTTTCGATAAAGAGTTAAATGAAAAGAAGTCAAGATATTAGGTATAGAAATAAATTCTTTCTGACTTTTGGGTACAATCAAAGTTTTATTTCAAAATAATGAAAGCAGATCAATCATCGAAACAATTTCCAAGATTGTTGATAATCTTTTGTCATCTTTTTGGTAGCTTGCGAATACCATTGGGAATATTTCGATTTGAATGATTGTTCTTGATTATGTGACTCCAGTCAAAAAGAATTCATTTTTACACTTAATATTACGTACGATTTTTATTTAGCAATCATCAGTCTGAGAGTTCAAACTGAAATTACAAAGTTGACAGATATACAATATATTTTTTGTCACACATTAACTATAATCTACACCACGAAGTGTCACTCGTCATTATACAGCAAGGGGCTGATAATGTAAAAGTAAGAAAGTAAAGTAGACTAAAGTAGAAGACGCTGGTAGCTTTACCATTCGATATACATATCTAGAAATTAAAAATTCCAAATACATGGAACTAAGTTTTATACAAATTTTTATACTAATTTTTACTAAAAATTTTTCAAATTTATATATTTATTTTAGTTAATTAAATTTTAATAAAAAATTAATTTTCCCTTTATTTCTTAACATATTTCTTTTTAGATTTCGTAATTATCATTGAAAACTGAACCTTTTTTCTCAAATCTTATCAAACTGTATCAGTTTGGCTCGGCGCTAAAAGGGTTAAGCAAACGCTAAAAATTAGTATTACCGTTCTTGAAAATCTGAATGAAACACATACAAGACTCGCTCCAACCAAACAGTTCTAGAAACTGCAGTCTACAGTGCTTCAGAAACTTATAATATTTTCTGTATCGTAAACAAAAACGTTTACCAAAATAAACTCATTATTGTTTCGTTTAAAATACTAAACATCGGACTCTAACGACACTATAAATTCTTGCGAAATATTTATCCCGTTACCTAAACGCTAACTCGAAATTTTTCAAATGAAATGAAACGATAAACCCCGTCGCAATCTAACGTGAACGCGAAAACATGATCTCCCTATTCGAGACGCAAAACAAGATCGTGCCCGAACGTTTCCAACAACGATCGCCGCTACTATTTAATTAAACGTCGCCGGTTGTACGGTGTTTTCCAGCGAATTCGTCTTTTTCAGCTTGACTCGCCGCGCAGAGGCAAGCCCGTATAATCTTTAACGAGCGATAAGTCTCGACCGTGGATGGCGTGTAATCACCAAAACGGTCATCGTTGTCGCTTGTGACAGGGTTTCACCGCACCGGTGCCAGTTCCCGATTCAGAGTGCTGGCGTACCTGTGCCGCGCACCTGTACAAGCCCAGCTTTATCGCCGTATAACCAGCCTGCCACCTGTGCGGCAGAGATGGTCGCACAGGTGTCTTTTAAAGCATTTCATTAATTACAAATAGGAAAGCCGTGTGGACCCCCGTGAGTTCAGCTTGCCGACCAACAATTCGCGGGACACCTGGCCAGGAACACCGCAGATTTTCTGCTGACGACCTCGAAGGTCCCCGAAACCTGCTCGTTTCCTGGTAGGCTTGATCGCGAAAGGTCGTAATAAAACGACCGACGCCGGAAAGGGGAAGAACGTTTAACTGCTGGCGAGGCAGCAAAATTACCTTGAAACGTTTTAACAAAACGAAAAGAAAAGAAATAAGAAGATAAAAAAGATGAAGAAGAAGGAGAATAAATTGGCAAAACTCTGTTTGGTTGTATAAAGTTGGAAAGAATTTTACGTTGCTACGTATTAAAATTATCTCGAAGAGAGGAACTAAGTGTTTTTAATAGCCAGATTAGAGAGGAGGATTTTCTGGTTAGTCAAGCGTTTAGTATATTATCGATCTATCAGTATGGATACGTGTGTTTTTTTAGGTAGCAATTTGCGTCGTCGCACGATAAAGGGCATCTATATAAATATAACGGTAAATCTCGAGAATCTCCAGGTGTTTAGGCCTTGGCAACACCTGGACGAATACTCGAATTTTCTCAGGGACCCCCTACCTCTTAAAAGTTCAAGGTTTCCAGGACCCCACTGAGTGCAGATGTGGATCAGAAATGTACCCCTTGGATAGTTCGCGGTAAGGATAACGATGTTGCGAGAACATCTGCGATTGCGTTAGTCAGGACAAAGTTTGCCGCGTTATATAACAGAACTGTAAACGCGGCTGACGACACTTTATCGTCGCGTACGTCGTAAATTACGCGTGCACACATGTATGTATATATATATATTGGCACGCGTGTGTCTATGGTGACTGTTTGGAGAACGGTATAAACCTGATCGTCTTATTGATTGGTTCCCGAACGATGGAACATCACTTGTCACGTCGTGCCAATGCGTCTTTCTTTCACCCGAGACGTATTAACGCAGCTGTGCCTTGAAGTAGAGAAAGCTGGACACGTCAACTCTTTATGGGAACCTCGCGAGAGCCTATTCGAAAACAATTTAGATGTACATACATGCTTTCATAATGTCTCTTCCACGGTAATGTAAGTTGATGATTTTGATCATAGGTTAGAGCTAGGAATTTCGTTTTTCACGTATAATACACTGGAAATTGAAAGTGATAGTTGTATAATAACATTGTGATTGATTTGTAGCTCTGTAGATTGTTCTTCTTCTTTTTTTTTTCTTCTTTTAGGAACTGTTTGATTTAAATTGAAACGAAAATATTTTGTTTTCCTTTTTTCTGGTTAAATAAGTTCGAGAAATAGTTTTAAATCTATTAGTTTAAAGATTAATTAATGGAGTGTTTAAACGATTAATGTATATTTCTATACAATGGGATGCAGAAGTATCCGTACCAGTTTTGAAATAGTATAATTTCTGTAAAATTGAACAAAACGACATGAATTTTTTTCGAGAATTATTTATTTATTTGTTTATTATACTATATAAAATTAAATAGGGGAAGTGTGTTGATATAAGTTTGTATGCGTACATTAAATTACAGCAATTAAATTGAATTAGCGTTATTTATAAGCTTTAGGATATACAGCAGTATATTAATATCCCATAGGTAAAATTTATATTATTATTTATACATTCATACTATCATTTTCACTCTCATAAATTAAGTATACATAAAAGTACTATAAATGCTTGTATGTTTAATGTACTTTTAAAATTAGATATATCTAATACGTATTACATGTATTATTATATTACTATATTACCTATATAATATTTATAATATATATATTATATACGTAAGGAAAGTTTTTATTTATGTTTATTCTTATTAGAATATATTAAATATCGCCAATTGTTTCCATTTTTCTAAGCATTTTTTATGAACAAAAGACACATACATTTCTGCTTTCTCAGAAATCATAGATTCAATTTTCATGAAAGCGTCAGAGGGTTAATAAAACAACGAAAGAAGAAAATAATGTTGGCAGTGGCTTTCAAGAAATGTTTTTCCATATAAATTTGTTAAATGAACTTCGTACAGTCATATTGAAAGATTTCAAAATTATTTTCGTTAAACGACTAGCACGTATTTCGAAGAACTATTGAATCCAGTAGCACTAAATATCGTGAAATATATATTCATAGAATTGAAAGTACTATATCGACAATATGTATATTAATTGTTTTGAGAACCTTGAACACCATGAAACAATATGTGTATTGATAATCTGAACGCTCCTTAATTGGGAAATTGTTTTCTGCAGAAAGGTTAATGAACAAGTGAAGAAAAAAGGTAATAGCGTTTGAAGGATGGATAACTGTCGAGAGTGTGTATGAATGAATGTGACATAATTACACGCTTAATTTGCAATGTTAAACATCTGAATAAAAACTGTGGGAAACAAAGTGTCACGTAGTGTATACATGCGCATACACCTTTAATATGATCGATATTATAAAACTGTTCTCACATCGCAAGAAGAAAATGTCAGAATTGATTTTTATTACTCCTTGAGACGAAGTGTTATTAACGTAATGATCACTTCCAACATTTTATATTTATATATATTTACATACATTTTCCCGAGGAGCAAATTAACTCTAATTCCACTACTTACGTAACAGACATTATTTTCTTGAATATGTCGCGAGGGTAAAATGAAATGATAAAGCACTTGGGAGCAACTTGCCCAGAAACCCGTTGAGCGAGTCTACGAGAATGTTCTTATCAAATTATCATTGCCACAGCGAGGTTACAATCAGAAAAATCAGTGTCTCGAAGTTGCAAAGAAGGGAAGTCGAAAGATTACTTTGAGATAGCTTTTCCAATGAACGTTTCGAAGCTTTTACGCACACCTGAGGAGGGAGAAGGACCAAACGTAAAGGACGGTGTCTCGCCTAAGGCGTTGTTCTCCAATCTTAGCAGAAATTCGAGCTCTCCCTTCGCGGTCGTTCGACAATAAAACAACGGCGTGGGGTCCGTGGTCGCGATGGAACAGGGCAAAAGAACGGAAAACAGGCTCCCACGTATCCCACGACACTCATTTTGAGCCACGAAGGAAAGGCTGCGGGTGTCCTGGTGGCTCTTTCTCTCTCTCGGTATCGACCGTGTGAAAGGTTTAAGTGGTCATCGAGCACGATCAAGATTCCTCCAATGAAGAAGAATCGAAATAACATAACGTAATACGAGTGAGGAAGGGGGGGGGGGGGGGGGCAGGGAGACAGATAATCGCTTGCTTTCGTGACAAACGGAGGAAACATAAATTAACTTCATCCTATATTACTATCTTTCACAGTTGTATTTTAACGTCATCGGGAGCAACAAGCTTCCCGCGTGATTTATCAGCAAAGTAGCGGGAAAAAAGGAAAAAAAAAAGAATTGCTTTCCAACCGCTATCTCGATGAAACTCTCGCGACTCAAATTGAGACAAACAGCATGTTACATGCGCACATGTGTGTGTGTGTGTGTGTGTGTGTGGCGTCGCTTCTACGGCTTCTAGATTGCACGCACACGATCATAATGGCTGTCTCATACACGTTACGGCCGACTTATGAATGGTATGTGCACACGTTCCCACGTCACTGAATGAGTCTCAGGTCTCTCACGTCCGGCAGGATTATCGGGGCCCAGTCGCGTTCTTCGCGTAAACCGTGCGAGTCTCCTTTCACGTTTCCTCCCTATTCCCTTCTGTGCTCTAGTTCTGCTTCGTAGCGAGGAGGAAAAAAAAAGAAAAGAAAAGAAAAAGAGATTTCGACCGCGCGAGAATTCTTCGGGAAGAGAAACAAGAGGGGGAGAGGAGAAACGAGCATTGCTCTCTCTTGTTACTCTCGCTGCGTGTTTAGCACACGGTAGCCAAACTAGTTGCATAACGCTTCACATTCCGCGGCCACGACAATGCTGCTTTACTTCCGGGAAGTTGGAAAGATAGCAGGAAATCTGTGGGGAAATATATTTCTAAATTTTTTTTTTCTAATGACAAACATTATGACTTAAAACGTTGACAGCATCTCAATTTGCTTTTACTTGGGTTATGCTTCGAAACTAACGGAGTCTACTTCACGATTAAACTATTATGCTATTAATTAAGCGCGATTATAAAATGCAAAATGTTCAAATATTTGACAGATTTTAATTTGATGCCCGTTTTTGTTTCATAAGTAAGAGGAGAATGTAAGATGATTATTATGAATGTTACCTGTAAAAGTATTATCTGTAAATATATAATGGGCGATCGAATTGTGTATCACTTATTTGAAGTTTGAACAAGGATTGAAACCTATTTTTTTTTTATTATGAAAAGTATTATGTTTTTAATGAAATATAGCGAAGATTTTAAAAACTTCTACAAATTGTTAGAAATTTGTTAAATTATATGTATATATTAATATTTCGTCTCTTCACACTTTGCATCTATAATTTCTTGAACACGACTACATTTTTTCCACAGTATCCTTTTATTCCTATGTCAACGTCATACTCGTACAAGTATCTCGATCAGTTGCTTCTTATTAGTTGTCACTTCTGATTCAATTGGACGCTTCAATAATTCTCATAGATTTCCCATTGGTTTTATATTTACTAAGTTGTTAGGATAAAAATTGAAAGTTTTCTTTTAACTAGTTTAAGCTATCATAATACAGTCAAATTGTCTATGTGTTAAAACAAAAAATGGTATATTTTACTGTTATTGAAACCATAATACCACCGAACACACAGAATATTTAATTTATTCGTTTGATCATACTAATCTAATCATCAGAAACAGTACTTATTTATATTTAATAGTACTTATTTATGATGTTTATACATATTATTTATTACGATTAAATGTACGCTATAATTATCAGTAGACTTAAGAATACAGTAAAACACGAGGTACTTCGGTAAAAAATTATTTCACGTACTAACTACTATAAAAAGCACTATAATTTGAATATTTTCTATATCTCTTCATATTACGTGCATTCTGTGCAATTTTGCACTTTTCAATCTCCTAAAAATCCATAAGACATCCATAAGCAATCTAATATTACGAAATTCTCCCTTGAATAATTTTTCTATACAGATGCCAACGTCTACTACATAAATCAATTCCGTAATTTCCACAGTTCCTCATATTCGCGTAGTCAAATAACTGTCAGACCTATAATTGATACGGCACGATATGGCAAGGCAGTAGCCAATACCAAGACCATTTATTACGTATAATGAATAATCATTTTCCATGAAAATCGATTGATTCATCTATCTTATCTTCAGAAATAATTCCCGAAGACATCATAATGCGCAAACCGTCCCGTTGAATAACATCAGCTTCAACAACGAAACTGTGAACCTTGCTTTTTCGAAAGCAATTGAGACACCTTATTTACACCCAGCCTAATCCCTCAGCTTCGCTCGATGACCACGTGTCTTTCTCTCTCCCCGTTCCCGATGCAAAACATTATCGATTATACCGTAAGCCGGGGTAGAAACGTACGGTGGAAAAGAAAATACGGATTCCCGTCACGTTCTCGGCCCAGCGAAAAAAGAAGTTCGCGCCGGACCTCTCTCGCAGGCCAAGCCGGGCGGTTCCGCAGGGCCGTAGCACAAAACAGGTATACTTCCAAGAAAAACAGGTGTCCGCTCGTAGCCGTCGCTACGCTGGGCCCCAGCCGCGGCGGTACGGCTTAGATTGCAGCACTGACAGACGTGCCGACCGCCGGACGAACGACGGACACCTGCACGCCTCCGATTGTACGTAAGATCGGGGTCCTTCGGAGAGTCTCTTTTTCTCTGTCTTTCTCGCACGTGGAATGGTGGTGCGCGTTTCGTTCCACCGCAAGTCTGGTAGTATCGTCCCTTTCTCAGGGGTCTCCTACGGTCCCTTCCGTGGCTATTCGACGCTTCGAAGGAGCGACAGAGAACAGCGTGCAGAGTGAGAGCGAGAGCTAGAGAGAGAAAGAGAGAGACAGAAATCGTAGGAAAATCTACGCGAGTCGTGGGAGAAGACAAAGGGGACGAGGGGCATAAGCTCTCGGGTCCTCGGGGAGTCAACGAGACTCGGCTACAGTGAAAAACGAGGAGAGAAAACGTGTATGAGAGAAAGACGGAACGCTTTGGCGCAGCGAGAAACGTGGACGAAGAGGCGATTTCTACAAGACAGAATGAGAGAGAGGCAAAAAGACGAGAGAACGTGCCACGTGTTGAAAGAGGAGAGATAGTACGTCGACGTGGTAAAGACGGAGAAGAGCGGTTCGTGGGACGAAACAGAAGGAGCAGGAGGACGAGGCGAAAGAAGAGAAACGAAGAACGAACGACCCCGAGTTGGACGGTACGCGACCGGTTGAAGAAGGACGAAAAGATTGGGTTATGTCGGAGGCGCCGTGATTCAACCGAACGCGCAGGTGTGCCGCAGACTGGCCGGCGCCTCTCTGGAATGCGCGACCCCTCTCCGCGACCCTCCTTGCCTAACCGCTCTCGCCCCAGCTCCCCGCCTCGCCCCACCACTCGAACCACCTCTACCAACCCTCCATGGCTCTCTCCCCCTCTCCGTACTCCCCGTATGCCCCACCGCGACCCTTCCCGCGCCACCCTACAGCAGACCGCATCACCACTACCAGTCGCGACACACGATCGAGACCGCGAATTGCTAGCGATAGCGTCGATTCTCTCGCGAGAATGAGAGAATAATCTTTCTTGCACGATTCTTTCCAGATCACTAACGCCTGAGATTGCTGGATTTTTCGATGTACTTGGAGTCCTGGAAATGCTAGCATTAACACGTTTTATGTCACATGGGTCGCTTGCAACTTTTTGATGGCCCCGATGTTTGTAGAACTTTCGATTATTTGAAAATTTCACTATTGGATACATAGGTAATAATGCAAGTTTATTACTTTAGTTTTTAAATAAAGAAATTTTCATTTTAATTTATGTTTGAGGAAGGCACGTCTATATTTTTTTATACATATACATGCTTAATAACGCGTATAGAGAATAATCAGAAAAAGAAAGAATATCAGCATCCACCCGTATTAAACAGATGGTTACTAAGTTCATTTTCCTATTTATATTTACAATAATCTTTCTTAGTATGTTGACTAATTTTTGCGGTCTTACACTACATTCGGCATGAAATGGAATCTTTTTTCACGCATTCACATCACGATTGGTCGGCTAAGTGTTAAGTTTGGTACACAATCGATAAGAAATTGTACCATAAAATTTGTAACATTTCGTCATAATTGTTCTAATAAACCGCATTTATGGTTAACCATGTTTTAACTAAGTTCATCGATATATATATATATATACACTTTTGTGATTGTAAACAAAATTTTGTGATGTATAATAAAATGTTTTAGTTAAAATTAATCATATCATTAGAAAACAACAACCACGTGATAGAATAAATGTTCAACTATATGTTTGCTAAAATAATTCGTTGCAATCAAATTCGTTACTTTGTTCTTGTAATGCATCTTAAACTGAAACATATTTTTTTTTAATATTTATGATTTTTGCACTATTATAAATATTGCAAGATATACGTTAGAGGCAAAACTATCTATCCTGATAACAGGGAGTGCATGCAACCTACACAACCTAAAAGCAAAGATTCCCAAAAAATCGGTCCGATACGGAACGTCTTAAGAGTGCCTATAACATTATTTGGTTATTTTTATTAGGATTTTGTGTTAATGTTATTTGATGAAATTTTTCTAATTGCTGGTAGATTTTCTTACGACGTAATTGTTTTCTAATAATACTAACGAGTGTTTTATATTTTCGATAAAGAAATTGTTAAAAGGATGCCTGTGTTTTCGAAAAATTGTAGTTTTCTTTGCAATTGTGAATTTTCAGGAGATACTTTATACCGTGCTGACAAGTGAAATTTATCTTTCGAGGAAATAAATGGTGAAAACTCGTTTTCTTTGTCGATGGATCAGTTCGGGACACGTTGCCGCGAGAATGAAGTACGATGATGTCAGAGAAAATGTAGCACAAGATCACAGAGAAATAATAGATTTGGAGCCTATATTCGAAACAATAGGCATTAGAATAACTGATTAGAATACACGGTGATCGACAGCCCGTTGGCGTTTGACTTGGTAATTAAGGTGACGTGTATATGCAAATTTTTTATTGCTCGAATTCACTTGTAATAATAGCAAGATGAGATATTCTAAAGTTCGTGATGAGTCATAGTTTTGAGTCATAGTTCTAGGATGTACTCCAAAACCATAAACGCTTAGTCAATCTTTGTACAACTGCCAAATATATTATTTAGGTTGAGATTTAAAAATTGGTATCTTGTGGTAAATCATTTTTAAGCAGTTAATATTTATATTTCTACGTGCACGATAACATTACACCTTTAAAAATCCTGTTTTTATTTTTTTAAATTGTTCAATCTTTTGTAACTTGAAAACACCAAACTTTTCAACTTCAACGAATTCTTTCACTCTTAATTTTAATCATCTCTCTTAATAATCGCATTCGAATGCTTTCATACAAATACAATTAGTAGTCGTATCAAGTAGAACGAAAGTGTTAATTTTATCAGACAGAAACACACACCTGTGTTTATTTTTTAAACGATTTGTTCCTTAAACCGAAGTCAATGCACCGTCTGATCTGTGCTTCGCTGTATCTACCATCAAATATTTATCTCTCGGAGTTGTATAATGAGTAATTTAATTCGCATAAAAGATAACAGAGTTTCGCCGAGTTTCTTAAACGTTGTTTAACATATCGCGAAATTCGTGCTGATTCACGTAACGTGAATATCACCGTGTAAAATAATTAAGTGAAAAATTATCCAGACAACGGCGTTCAACGATGTTACAAAAAAAGAATTGAATATCCATTAAATTATAAATGTAATAGTATTTAGAATAAACAGAAATATTAAATAATATTAAGGATAGGTTAGCTAAATAGAAACGAACAAGAAAAAATCAACAAGATGAGTATGGTAAAAATTAGATAACGCAAACTAAGTAATCAATTTCTTGGCCGTGAGGCTGAAAAAATAAAGATATTACTATAAATGTTCCCATTAAAATCCAAAGAAAGTTAAACACAAATATTTTAAGTTGAATTTGCACATGGTACAGTATGCAACGTGCTTTATAAATTCTGCACAAACAATACCCTCCGTAATAGAAAAGCGTTTCGAAAAGCATTTTCCCAGGTGAAACATTCTCGATCGATTGAAATCTGTTCTCCCCTCAGAGAAAGAAGAAAAAAAAAGAAAGAAAAAAAAACACATTGTCCTTCTCCGATCCAACTATTTTTCTCGAAACATACGGCACCTTTATTCGCGTGCTGGCTGCTGGCTCGTTGAATGGGAGGCTTGAAGGAACACTCGGCTTGGTCCCATCGCTAGAGCTGCGGGTAACACACAAGAGTAAAAGACAAGTTCGTGTTGCATGCGCGGCTGTGTGGCTTCGACGACGACTACGTCACGTCCTCTCATGGCAATCAGTGCAGCTGGCCACCAACGCGTTCCCACGGGGCCAAACCGACCAGGCCGGCCAGCTTCGGTCGCCTTTGCGAACGCGCCTTTTACCTCTTTCTCTTTCTCCTTTTCGCCTCTCTAGAAGCTGTCCTCGTTCCACGAGCCACCTATCACGGAACGTCTCGTCGTCCCTTTCTTTCTCTTTCTCCTCCATCTGCGTTGCCTCCTTTTCACCTTCGCTTCCATACCTTTCCACGTTGTTTCGTGAAGATTACTCACGCTGGTGCAACAACGTTTTTACGCGGCGCACTTGCCGTGTAATTCCAACGGTTCTACCGGATAGGAACGAAGCCCTCTGCGCGATTCGATAGGATTTTTTTCTTTTTTTCCTCTTTTTTTTGCATGACACGGAGATTCGTTTTCGAAACACGCTGCCCGATGATGATTTATGAAAGGATCGTTAGGATTTTATTGCTACTTACGGGACGGGGGCCAGCAGTATAAGCGCGAGCGAGCCTAATGGACTGCCGGCGCGTAACTGAAAGACTGTTCTTCCTCGAGCGGATGGTCATTAATTAAATATCTATCGTAAATGATAGCCACCGATTAGGGTTCCACTAAGAAGCTTTATGCACCTTGATACCTGGACTTTTGTAATTTTATCATTTGTTCGTGATAGAAGTATTACGATTGTGTGCGATAATTGAAAAGGATGTAAAAGTGAAACTATTTATTCGCGTACGAGTGTTTCACATTTTAAAGATCACCGGTTGATCACCGCGCACTCTCTTTTGTTGTTTGTAGAGGAATAGGTTGATATTTGAATGGTGTTTGTGATCTCTCATCATTCGATATGAATGTATACTTTCAATTCTCCAAATTAGATCTGTGTATCATTAATTGTTCTCCTTTTACTTTGAATGTACTCAGTCGTTAAATTTACTTTTTCTTTACTTTTTCGAGAAATAGGTGGCAAAGGATAATTTTCAATTAAAGGGAATATCAAAATTTTCCAAGACTATTCACGCTATCAAACTTTTTTATGAACGATGGAAAAAGCTTTGTAGCAACATATGCTTATATAATATTCCAATTTAAAGAAAAGTTCTTTTGAGAAAAAATTATTTGTCCTACGTGACAAAAAGAATTTCTAGTTATGGGGAATATTAAAATTTTCCAATATCGGTAATACTATTAGAAATTTCATATAAACGATGAAAAAAGCTTGGTAGCAACATGTGGTTCAATTCACAAGGAACGGATATTTCAATTCAGAATGAGTTCCGTTGGAAAACATTATTTTTTCAACGTTTCTTCACGCATTGCAGCCCACCGTTCAAAGAGCCGCATGGATCGTTTCAATGGAACGCGTACGTGCATTTTAAATTTAACTCCGGTAATGTCTTTAGCGGGCACGCGTATCATTAAAATGTTCCGCATGCGCTAATCACCAGACACACGAACGATTGACGTTTCATTAAAAATATCCGCACGCACGGCTCGTCTTTGCTTCGCTGCAACTCTACTCCCGTGGCGCATAGAACACGAAGGAAATGTATATTCAACATGAACTTTCATTTCCGTAAAGGCAACCACGATTTTATGGGGGAAAAAAAATAAATTTTGAAACACGCTAGAACGTATTCATTTTATATATATTCGTTCAACTTTAAAAAATATTTATAATTTAATTAAAGATTTTAACTCCTTCACTAATTACCATGTAGAAAATCCCCCTTTCCTTTGTTAACTGATAGATGTGATGATTCAACAAATTAATGCAATTTCCAATAAATAAAAATCAGATCAATAAAAATTTTTCCATGTGATTCAGTAAAATCTAATGAAGATATTTTTTTATTTCCTTCATAAAATGTGCCTATCTCATACAAAATAATAGCAACAATAAACAATGCAAAACAGAAAGAAAAAGAAAAGAGAAAAAAAAAGAAAACGAATGAAACCTGGGGATTTCGATGCATTTACCGAAAATCCTAATAATGAACAAATAAACAAGTATCTTAAATTTACATAACTCGCTGCTGTTGTAACAAGTAGTTTCCATTCTGTTCTAACAAATACCATAAGATTCGAAAAAGCATACATTTTTGAATAAATAATTTATATATTATTTTTTTTATTTTTCTGATTCGATGAAAACAATTCAATCGAACCAATATTTTAAGAAGTGTACCTAGATAGTTTACAGAAAATATTTAGACTTTAAAGACATCCTCGATAAACCGGAAGGAAAAACAGTCTCACTAACAAAATTCAAAATGAATTGTTCCATAATTATTCCAACAATTAAAAAATGCTTTGATGCGTGGGGGTAAGACATGACATAAAAAAAGCTTGTCGAAACACTATAAATGATGTTTCATTGATCCATTACAACTCTCCTCCTGCGATTCGTGAAACGAAACGAACATGGAAGACCTTCCCCACCATTTTTTCCTTTCTTCCTTAACGCGTTACATACCTTACATTGAATTCATCTTTTCTTTTTTTCCCTTCTCATCTATTCTATTTTTTCCTCTGTTTCTCTCGCATTTCCTTTATTTCTACCGATGTTGTACATACCTATGTCGTTGTACGCGTATATATAGGTATTTATCAAAAAATAAGTCACCAATATTCTATTTTCTTGAGATTTATATAAATTTATTCCTAAAAAAATTCGTTTTTGCTCATCTTACGCTCGAATTAAATCAAAAGAGAATAGTCGACGTCTGTTATTAGTTGGAAGTTGTTCTTTCTTCGTTGTGTATTCAATTGACATTATTTTTTTTATGTGACATTTCCCTTTTGTCGGAAAGAAAATTTAATTTTAAACGTTCTTAATTCATTTGCATCCGCAATCAGAATAATCCGCACATGATAATTGTCACCTATCAACCAGCGCGTAATAATCCGCTCGCGAGGATGTTCACTTCTCGTCAAATTAAAAATAATAAAAAAGGATCGAGCTTTCTATGTGTGTAAACAAAAATTAGCAGAAGAAATTATTGTAAAATATTTAAAAAACGAAAGTTCGAAAGTTCAACAATAAGATACAAATTGGCCAAGTATTTCCCACTGGAATACACCGCCAGCAAAGGGGAGGAAAGCATCTAAGCGATGCATTACATGTTTATCTAAGTAAGTCACTTAGAAGGGAATCTGTTTTTAAATATATTTACCATTTTAAAAATTATCATACTAATTGATAAAGTTTAATAAACTATTGTAAGTTTATTTACTGCATAAACAGATAATACTATCTTTTGTTTAGATTATTACACGTAATTTTTAAACAAGACCGAAAGTAACAAAAATTTATCGGTGATAGGGACCAACTATTAGTTGAATGCCTCTGAGTTATGAAATTAATAGCGTATTTAGAACTGTGGTGCAAATGGGTTAATTTGTTTTTGTTTGAATATTATTTTACTATTTAATAATTTATGCATGATTCGTTAACTTTGTGTAATTAGAAATAAAATTATTTTATATTAAGCAATTTCTGTGTTTATTTTTCCGTTTACTTTTCAAGTGTCCATATTTCCACGAGCGGTAGTGTGTATGCGTAAAACCGCTCTTGAGGCCTTCTTCTTGCAAAATTCGTCGCCACGGGCGTGCTCGTGGGAGGTTTTATACGGTGTTTGCGAAGTAGACGATCAAATGAATTTATCGTCGTTGTTATATTCCCGCGTGTGGTACCAACGGCCTCGCGCAATCACCACGCAGGACCGCCATGATGGTTAGTATTCGATGGACAATGATATTCGATGAAAAACACTTGTCTCTGGATGACTCGTTTCAACGTAGAAACTAATTTATGCTTTAATTAAGATGGCTTATATAAGCAGTTTAGTAAAATTGTTATTTTATCTTTTCTTTCTTTATTGTTAACGAGGTTCGTAGTGATGACCTTGCGTTAATTAAAGAAATATGTGGACAATACTGATGAAAGTTAATTAATTATTATTTTTATCGACATAAATGATATTTTCTGTGACAATGATAAACTTGTATCTTCTCTAAAACTATTTAGCAAGTACACTATTAAGCAAAAGTTTGGGATCACTGTGCATTGTAAAAGTTGTACAAAAGTAAACAATTTCGAAAACTTTCTAACGAACTTTCGAAAGAGTACGTTATTTCACATAAATAGATTTCTACCGAAGTTCTATTTTAATATAAAAAATACGATATTTACTATACAAATTTGCAATCTATTTGTCGTAGATTGATACACTTAAAAATTTCAACTTTACAAAATCCAACTAATTCACGATAAAGAATAAATCTTATTTTTAAATATTTATAATATTTTTATAAGAGAGTCGGTTTTACGTTTAACTTATCGATTATTACTATACGATCGCGAGAAAAATTCTGTGTAATATGCAGTCCAGAGAGAAAAAATGTTGAACAGAGAACAGAGGTGGTCCTTGTGATACACACCGTTATCGATCTGAAGTGGAGCAACGTTGAGTGATGTTACGAGGGTGGCCAGCGTACATTTAGGCTTTTCATGAGTCGTTCCCGAATTTCGTTTCGAAACGTTCTCAAGAAATACGATGACAGGGGTTAGAATGGGTTAGAAGGTTACCGTGGCCAATGAAAATCTATCCTTTCGTGCACTCCCGCTTTATCGCTGTCTTTCTTTCCTCGAAAATACGAGATAATAAAAAGGAAGAAAACAAATGTTCACGAACAACTAATCCCTCGTTTCGATTAAGCATATTTGATTGATGGATAATAATAAATTTTATAACGTTAATAAAATATATTTTAACAACAGTTCCTTGTCATAATAAGTACGCACAATGTTTAAGCCATCTAAATCGATTTAACGAATTTTTTTACGCTTACTATTGAAACAAACTGTGAGTATAACGACACAGATTTAATCATAATTATTCGTATTCATAATTATAAAATACTTATGTTGAATACCTTGTGCAAATTAAAAATTTACAAGTAAAACATAAATAGAAGAAATTGGTGAATAATATTGGGTTTTCTAATAAGCAATGTCGTATTTTCGTAGTAGATGGTACTTTCTTTTCAGTGATATAATAGTGTTCCTAACACTTCAGATGCAATCGTATGTTAATCACTGGCACTTCAGAAAGTTAGGGAAAAAAGGAAAAATATTCCATTTGGATTGAATTTTCTTGGATTAAACTCATTGTAAAGATGAGTGACAAAAATGTGTATTATCGAACGACTATAACAATGCAGATTGAACCATAATTATTAAATACTTATGTTGCAATACCTAGTGTAAATTTCAAATTTTCAAGTGAAACATAAACAGAAATAGTAATCGGTGAATAATATATCGATTCAAGAGTACGATAGAAACTTGGTTCATCTATCACTTGAAATAATGCAAATGTTAGATGCCACTGTAATTTTAGCAAATAAGATAGGAAGAGAGAAAACATTTTATATTTTGTAAGATAAAAAAGGAAACATTTTATACCTACCGCCTAGTAACCCCGAAAGTTATCTCCTTTACACAATATATGCATACGTTTCAGTTTGTTACTCATCATCCTTCAGTCATACACACTTTACTCTGTTACTCATCAACCCCAAATCATACTCATCGACTCCTAGAACACTTATTGGATCTTTCCATTCTCCCATACTACCTCAAAAATAAAACCTCTTTCGTAAAGGAAGTACTTGAAATTCTAGATTCAATAATAGTAAGAAATCGAACATCCGAAGTTAGACACGGAACCATCTCTATATACAAAACCGTTTTAAAAATTATGTGTATATATGTCTATACGTGTATACTACGTCTATACGTGCATTTAAAGTTTGCAAGATTTCGTGTTTGTACAAAATTTGGTAGAATAAAATTATTAGTGTTTAAAATACTGTTGGATGCCACCCTGAGATAGAAAACTTTCACATACATACAATTACACATACGATTCTTTGAATCGTTACGCATCAATCCCGAGTTATACGCTTGAAGCTCTTATGCATCGACTCCTAGCAATATCCAAGAATGCGTATTGGACCTTTTTCTACTCCTATTACCACTAAAACCAGATCTCTGAATTTTCTTTAAAGACACGCTAAAAATTAAAAGACATTGACGTATAAGATCCTGCATTAGAAACACCGAAGAATCGCTAGAACACAGAACTAGAAACTATAGTCTAAGTATCTTTAAACTTGTAAGATTTCCATATAAAAAAGTTTAGTAGAGCAAACTTATTTTTAAATAATAAATAAGAATCAGAATCTAACGATACTAAAAACATCGGACTTATATTAGTTTCGTAATCAATGATTATAGAAAATAATTTCCTAACGAATTTTGAATTGATCGAAACATATGTAGAAATTATACGTAAATTATATGATTTTTAAACTTTTTTCAAAAATAGACACATCACTTTCAAAATAAAGAGTCCATTTGATAGTTGTTACTATGAAATGCAGCGAGTCGCAAAATTGTTCACTCGATTAAAAATGTGACAAAGATGAATAAAATAATGAGACAATAAATGAGTTTTTAATATCTTTTTCTTTGGAAATGCATAGTTTACATTCGGAAGTAGTAAAACTATAAAAAGAGAAATTGAAAAATTGTGGTTTACAATTACAAAAAGAAATGACTTCTTTAACAACTCTGGGCATGTTTTCATGTCATTAGAATTTAACGTAAACTTCAATGAAAATCTTCCTGTTGCAGAAACGCAGAAAGTTACACCGTAGACTGAGCTAAATACACGGTCGGCAAAAAAAAGGCAATTATCGTTCCAGCCAGGTATTTTCCATTCCACTTAATTTCTATCAGACCGTAAATTACATTACCAGGCTTCTTCCGTATGCCCAGTTAGTTTACCATACCTGTAGTCACAGGTTCCGCGATCACTACAAGGCGTGTATTTAGGTTAAAACCACATCGCTGCATTGTGCATTGTGCACCGAAAAGCAGGCAGGAACATCGTCGAGGACAGCGAAACGAGCGTTCCTCGAGACAACAATATTTCTCGAGGTCGGGAACGCGGACGGTGTATCGACGCACCTGAGAGTTACCTGGTACATTTAGTACCTGGGAACGGGTCCCAGAATTCCAGGGCCTCGGTATAGATTTCATGTGAAATGGTCTCTGTAACGATTACTCATTTTCGAAGTAAATTTCACACTGCGATACCAATCATCGGTGTGAATACGAACTGTCATATTCTCAAATGTTTTCCTTTACTTAGTCTTTGTATTATCTTTATCTGAAACTAGTCACCAACTTTCACCATTGCTTACATTGGACTCTTCACCTTCCAAACTCTTCTCCTAACTTTTCTAAATGGTCGTTACTCAAAATTTATTCTTCCTATAGCCTTAAATACCTCTATTTTTTCATCTTCAGGCAGTCTGTTTTTGTCACGCGCACGTGTCACGCTTTGCTCAGTTTTTCATTAGTTAATGAAGTTCTGTTTCCTATTAAACGCCGATCCTTAACACTAGAAGCCCGTTAAAATGACGGGTTTCAAATATTTTTCTTTAAAATTATGGACATCGTTTCCTTTCAAGTGTTTTAATTTTTAATTATCTACCTGAGTCAATATAATGAGTCAATAGAATGAATTAAAAAATGAGTTTTAGAATAAAAAATATACATCAGTATCTTTTCATTCGTTTATACAAAGATTAAGAATTATTTATCTAAATGTTTCGTTTAAAAATGTCTACACAGCAACAGAAATGTGGCTCTATAGAATGCATTTTAAAAAGTTCAAATAAAAATTCTAATACACATAATTACTGTCAAATTATACTGTACAACAAAATTTAACTTCTCTTGAATGCAAGAAGTATGTTTGTAGAAAGTGTGTGTTCTAAATAAGATCTCTCTGCAAAACATGTGCCCCTTAAATGGACTATATGGAAAAATTATTTTAATAAAAAAAAAGTACCTCAATTAAAAAATTTGTATTTGTATGTTTTCTACTTAACTCTTTACACTCCACTGGTACCCCTACAGAGACATTCATAATACGGACCATAACTGTATTCAAATTTTATTTGTGTTGAAATAAAACAAATTCGTAAAATTAATAAAAATAAATAAATTCATGAAGGTGTATAATTCTTCTGTTTCCGAAACGAAACTTTTGAAAATCGAAAGTTTCATTGCAAAATTGTACTAGAGTTGATAAATTATTCATACAAAAAAGATTCGGAACAGAAACGGTTAAAAATAAATTATTCAATACATTAAATATTGTTCTTGATTATTTGTAACTCTCAAACTGACGAGACTTAGGTATACATTTAACGCTAATGTTAATTGTTTCAATTTAAGTATTACCCCAATAGTTTTCTCTGAGTTTCGAGGAATTGAGGCAAACTGGGCATTACACAGAGCGAACTATAGGTATACGTGAGAATAAAGTTAACTCTATTAGTATCATGCAAGTTTTGTAACTACAGGTGGACAATCAACAGTTTATCGATATTGTTCATGAAGTTTACCTTTCCCCTAAAATCTCCTTCTTATAAATACTCACGCATCTCCATTTTTTACACGATTTTCAAAAATAAAAATTGTTAATAACAAGAATTTATGCTGCACACATATTTGCACATTTATTTTTATTTACTTGTATTTGCTATGGAAAAAGCTAAATTTGAAATATATGTATTTATGGAAAATACGTAAGTGTCCAGATACTTATGAACGGGAGTATGTATGAGTCCCTAATTAAAAAGGGTTAAAAATAACGCTAGCTTTCTTAAATCTGTTAGACGCGGTAGTAAAAAATTGTCAACAAGTGAATACAAAACTATTTTGTTACCTTAGCTTTCTGAATACTTTCACGTTCGACGTTTCATATCGAAAAGTGTCAAGCGGCGTGCAATAAAGACACGCATCGACGAAATCTGATCGTACAGATACGTATAGTACGTCTCTACGAGCCGATTAACTGGCACTTTTCGGCAGCGAATAGAGGAAGTGCTGTCTAGCACTCAAATGGCTAATAATTCTTAACGATCTGTAAAAGAAATGATATCTTAACACCGACATCCACATATGAGATAGAAAAACTTTTGTCTGCGGTCAGTATCTGAATCTACCATCTGTCACAGGCCCTTTTCGTGTAATTGTTCATATTCTAATTACAACGTATCGTAGCGAAATATGAAAATTTCAATATCTCTTGCTGGATTTTATCACCCGATTTACGCGAAATTCCGAGGATATATGTAAATAAATATAAGCTTTTTCATTACAATGGAGTTTACGCGACACCAATGTAACGCCATCGAATGGCATAGTGTTAAGCTACTATTTTATTCATTTATTTCTAAGTTTATATTTATTTCCCCGATATCACCGAAGAATTGAAACTTGAACAGGTCTGTTGTATACATCCGCGCTTAATTCACACCCAGCAAGCAACGTGTTACAATTATATTGAAAGTACGAAATGTCGACTCGAGGTATTTCACGCGATACCCACGGAGCCCATATACCTATCTGTTCTCAAATACTAAGAGGGTTAAACAGGTTGCGAATTACACACAGTTTGAAGTATTCATCGAGGAATAGAGAACGTATAGAGAAGACTATGAGAAACAATTGCCTTGATCGTTAATGGGATTCGTAGGTACATACATCTAGATACATATACACGATGATTTTCTGGCACGAAGATCGCAGCTGCGCGTTCAAAATATAAAATTCAATGTCTAAGCTATACAATGAGTAGCTCTGTTCTCGAATGGCCACGGCCTACGGTCACGCGGCTAGGTGAAGAAGCCATCGTCATACCTAGTGCTCTAGATTTCCGTTAAGCCGTAGAACAAACGGGTGTGCGGCCGGCTTTTGCCGCGAAAAACGGGTCACGAAGTGTTTCTCTGGCGTGTTAATGACGGTACCGCGGCATCGGTGCGTGCACCGGCGCGGCGTGCCTGCCACGCACGCCGCAAAACACGCTCGCCACTCACGGATATTTTAAAAACCGGCGACGAGGTGTAGTATTTTCGCGGTACGGCCCGTTTGAACAGCTGCGCAAATAGCGGATCCTCGCGGCACATCGCGTCGCCGATTTTTGTCTCCCGTTTCGGCTCGCCGCGTATTTTTATTTGCGCGCACGATCACACACACGCGCGCGCGCGCGCTGAAATAATCGTTCAGTATAAATTAACCGGTTATTTTCGTTGTTCGAATCGTTGGAAAAGGAAAGACATTGACATATTTAAAGGTTGTTGTTTTTCGCTCTTCCGATATATATTTTTCTTTTTTGATTTTCTTTTTGATTCTACACGGTTTTCCAGGGAAGGAAAATGTTCATAGTCGGTCGAATGCTCGGCTAATGGAGGATTATTAGAAGGAAAAGGTGAGAGGTGCTCAGTCAGATTTGTCACCGTAATTTGAAAACCGTCAACGCTCGTGTTCCGGCCAGTGACACACAACTCAGTTTCTATTTGTCTATTCGCTAATTAGCAGACCGTTGGTGCGTCACGCTGCAAGCAAACTTGTAAAAAGAAAAATACACTCTCTTCCTGACATGTGCATGTTCGAACCGGTTGCGACGAACTCGACCGTGCAGAACCGGATATTGAAGGATTTTTTGGAAAAGAAAACGAAGTTACACGTGATACTTGACAGTGGGAATACGTATGAATTTCTCGTATAAATTTAGAAATTATCTTACAGTTAATCGTCTCTTAATATTCGCAATATTCATCTATCATATTATCGTTAAACATTATCGCTGAATATTATCGTTCACGTGTGAGGAACCAGTTATTTTTAACAGCAGGATAATATTGAATAACAATTAACACCGGTATGATAATTTCGAAATTGTAGAAATAAATTATTTCCAATTTTTGGGTGCAATAAATGGTTTATTTAAAAAGAATGAAAACAGATCAGCCATTGAGATAATTTTCTTTATTGTCGATGATCTTTCGTCATTTTTCTGGCAGCTTACGAATACCATTGCGAATATGTCAATTCGAATGCATCTACTGATTACGTGACTCTAGTTGAAAAGAATTAATTTCCATACCTAATATCATAATGTTGAACGAAATTCACCCAGCGAAGGAAAGGAAGAAAACGTTGAAAAGCATTCGTACAACAGCGAGAAGGTTTTGCAAAATTGTAGTAGCTTGCGAAAACTATCGTGAATATTTCGATTCGAATGCCTCTACTGATTACGTGACTCTAGTTGAAGAGAATTAATTTCCATACCTAATATCTTAATGTTGAATAAAATTCGCCCAGCCAAGAAAACATTGAAAAGCGTTCGTACAATAGCGAAAAGGTTTTGAAAAATTTTAATCGCCACCCGTGTGTGTCGAATCTTCCTCGTAAACGAAATGCCATTAGTATAGTAGATTGTGGAAGAAGATAGAGAAGGCACTTGTGATCGCAGCGTTCCCGATTCCACGATTTCCCTGCGTATTCTCGTGATCGTGACGGCTGAGAAGCTCTGCGCTTACAATTAGCATCGCGTCAGAATAGAGGAGGACAGAGAGAATCGAAAAGAGGAGCCGTTGGCGGAACGAAGGAGTAAAAGAGAGAGATGAAGTACGACGAGGCAAGTGTGGGTATATAGTTATAGCCGGCGTGGCCCTGATACGATGTTACAGTCTGTAGGCAGTCAGGAATCGGGAGGGTCGCCCCACAGCTAACACGTGCAAGGCGCACGTGCACTCCGAGAGACCACTCTAGCCTCTGGCGCACAATCATCGGATGCCAAGATACACTCCACGGAATAATTTTCGAGGGGCACTCCCATGCCTTCCTCCTTCAACTTCGTGCACCGCGAAAAAAGAAATTCAGCCACGAAGGAGAACGAGTTTCCGTCGATTTAACGACGCACGCTTATCGATATCGTCACGATTCGTACGTACGTACAGGTACTCGAATTAATATTCCGACACTTTTTATAAGTATAATTTTTTTAACACTAATTTCCTTATATACCTGTTTCTACGGACACCTGAAATACGTATTTTCTTTAACCTTTTCATTACTGTTAACGCCTATAGGCGTTTTGGAAATTTTCCTGTTGCCGCCTTTTCACTTCAATTTAATCCTCAATTTTATCCTTTGCTCACTTCTATTTTAATTTAACGAAACGAACTTGAAATTTTCAAAACTTTGAAAACAATTTAACAGATTTCGCGACTAAGAATAGAACATCAACCTTTCGCTGCACACGTTACGCACTAAAATGTGCTGTGGTGAAAGGGTTAAAAAATTGTTTTATTTAATTTATAAACAATTTAGTTATACAATATTAAAAGACTTTACATTTATTCATCGCATTTTTTGCAAATATATTTAATTTTTTGTATACAGTTTCCGCGAACGTTTTTCCTACACTTAATACACGTATCTATCGTAGATCCGTTTTATTATACTGCTTCAACATGTTTGAAATATTAGGTTCAAAGCAGTAGTGGTGTCTCTGGGTTAAGTAAAGTTTTTATTTAGCATCCTTTTTGATTTGTTTTTTTTTTTACATTTGTTACTGAAGTAAAAATTTCACGAATAAAACAAATTTATTATTAGATTAACTATGAAATACCCGAACCCAGGAATTCAAAAGAATAGGTATACTACATAAAAAATTTCTAAATTAGAGAGTTGAACAAGAAATTAATTTGAATATATAATCGTATCATACCATTAATAAAAGTCAGCAAAAATTGTTGAGAAATAATGGTAACAGTTTCTGTAAATTTTGCTCGTGACATCTAAAACCCGTCAATTTGACGGGTCTGGTAAATATAATGTTGAAGTTGGACTAAACGATTTGAATTTTTTTTCTTTAAAATCAAAAGGATTAGTATACTAGATGATGTGTAGAAAAAATTTTGTAAGAGTTGGAATTTGGGGAGATCGTGAAGAAAATTTAAAGGTCACTGTTTACAAATTTTTTATCTGAGCCCATAATGAACTCTTCTCACTTCATCTAGCAAACTAATTCTTCTAAATTCTAAAACAAAATTGAAATCATTTAGTTTAAGTTTAATAAAATTACCCTGCTTTAAAAAGTGTCCGAATATTAATTTGAATACCTGTATATACCACTTGATCATAGGATATGTGAGATAAATTGTCTTAATTGTTAAAATTAAAATTTTAATCAATGGTTAAACGATATCAATTAGATTTTTCTTTTTTTGAAAAAATTTCGATTTGATTTTTGGATTGTCACTTTAAAGAAACAATCTGTGAATCTCCGTATCAAGAGAAAGATATCATTGAAGTGGGCTTAGATGATATATCGAAAGAGGACACATTTTGTAAAATTAACTCGATGTTGACGTTTAGTGATAAATTGTTCTTGGTACGTTTTTGAATGATTATTAAGTTGTTATGGTTGTACTAAAATAATTTTCGATCAAGGATAAGACATTTCTATCCTACTATAAATATACTTAACTTCATAATTTATAAGTTTAACTTGATAACCACAATTTTTTTATTGACTTCGCTAATAAAGCTTCGATATTTCGAATATTTTCCTAATAATAGCGAGTTCATCGTTTCATAGTGTTAATTATTATTAAACTGCAGATTTTCATGCATTTAAAGGAAATTTAAACATGTAAAACTGCACAAAATGCACACAGAATATTCCAGTTATAGTCGTTTCTATATTACCCGGTAAGGTAAAATAATTTTCTATGGAAGTACTTTTTTGTTTTATTTTTAAAAATATCAATTTGCATAGAAATACGCAATCTATTGTTAATAGCTTAACGCTATTCTATCTATTATTTTCCACAACAAATATTCAATTCTAAACAATTTCGTTCCACGATATCGTCATACAGACACGATTAATTTCATCTTGAATTTCACATTAATTCCCATAACACTTCTGAAAACTCTTTTTCAACAGTCAGATATAACTCGTTGATATTAACAATACAATAAACCGTACCAAATATACGAACCATATCTTATAACATTATTGAATTTATTAGAAATTTAATTCGAACTGTACTAGGATCATTTATATCTTACACAATTTTGCTAGTTATAATTTTCTCAATTTGTATTCAAAATATTCCTTTGATTTTAGAAATTTCTACATCTTTCATTCAATCTGATATATTTTCAATTTCAAGGGTTTTATATTTTTCTGAAACGAACTAAAAATGAAATGTTCATTTCAAATCATCCTTTTCATTTAGCTACGTACAAAAGCTCGGCCTATTATATTATCTTTCACAATTATAAATTTAATTAATTTATATTTACTAATTAATTTTCTCGCGATTAAATATGCTGCAATAGTATCTAAACCTCCAAGTCCAACATCTGAACCGAACATCCTCCGGCAAAACTTGCATCAAACATATCCTCGCCAATTGTGTATCCTGATGTGTCTGTTAATCACTTAACCAGTTGGACAAACAAAGATAACGTCTTGTTTCCTGCGCTTTTCTTTTATTTTTGTTTTTTTTTTTGTTAAAAGAATTACCGTGTCGTCGTCCTTGTACACTCTCTCATGATTTTGCGTCGGTGTAGCTCAGCTCTACGATGAGCGTCACAAATTTATTCACGCGAGTGTACGAGCGGAGGTTTACGAGGTGAGTATACCTACGCAGGCTATCGCGACGAACGACGGACGCGATGCGGCAGGAAGCACACGATTACGGGCTCGCTTTGGGGTCGTTCGCGGCCGGTGCGTCCGCGCCAGCTGCAGAGATGCGCGCAGTTTCACCGGTCGCAATCTCGCCGGCCCGATTTCGAAGGGGCGAGCACGCGAGTACGCTAATTATAGGTGCGTACACTCTAGCCTTTCTTCACGACAAATCGCAGCCGGGGGAAACGCATCGAACCGCGGCGAATCTTTATAATGGTAGATCGAACTTGGTGGATCCTTCGATCAAGATTACCGATGAACCATGACTCCGACCCTAATTTTTGCATACTAAACGATTGAAACCACGGTTTTTTTTTTTGCTTGCATTTTAGCTACGCCCTTTGGCTAAACTCTGCTCCGTAATTAGGTGAAATATCGAGTCATTCCGGAAATCTTGATGAGATTACAGTTTGCCTTTACTATCGTCGGTAATTACTGTCAACTTTAGACGTAACCGTGTCTGATGTGTTCAAATTGTGTAATAAAGTTCGTTTACGTCGATGGCCATCTATGTTTGGTAGATTACAAGGATTACAAGAGAATATTTTATTATGAACTTATTACCACGAAACGAGACATTGAACACGGTATGTTAAATATTTTCTTGTGAAATTCGAAGTCAAGATTTTTTATATAGTAATTATCTTTTTGTATAATTATAGTTACTCTATTTAAAGTTGATATTATTTAAATTCAATTAGACAAATAAATGTTATGATTGTAAGACACATATGTGTGTGTCAGCCGCTAAACCACATTTTTATATCTCTGGGTGGTAATGTGTTGTGAAGTGAATCGCTTGGAAACAGTAATAACAGAAATTTCACTTATGTCAAGCGAAAGAAGTTGCCTTTTTATACATCTTTAATGACACAACAAGAAATATTATACTTCGATTAGTATATTTTACATTCGATTTTCATTTATTTATCAGATCATTGTAGCACATGAAATGGCGGGATCCATAAACGAAACATGAAACTTTGATAACGTAGTTAAAAATTAAATTTGTTTAAACAATATAAGCTCTAGTTTTAATCCAGATTTAATACATTTCTGTCAACCAATTGCAAATAAATTTAGCCTATTATTATAAAAATCTCTAAATATTGGCAAAATAAATTCCTCGAACGCGTTTTTAATTGTCAATTCATTGTTAAATATTTCTTTCTTTTTATTAAAAAAATTACGTAAATACTTGAACTTAGGAGAATCATCTGATTAGAATTCATTTTCTACTTTTAATATAATCTTAATATACTTTTTTACAGCGAAACAAATTTTATATTTAACGTAATAGACTAAAGGTTTCAACTTTTTTTATATGAACTATCGACGTGATCCTAATTTATAACAAAAAAAGAAAAAAGGGTATTTCTCAATGTATACGAACACTGCCACCATTCATGTATAACGATCTAATAAAACATTGCATTAGAAAATTTTCTTAATAAGAAGTTTAAAGAAGATATAGGAGATGTAAATATTCATATATCGGAATATTTTAATCCTTTGCACCGCTGCTGCGATATTTGTAACATGGACTGTAACTCCATATAAATTTTATTTATGTTAAAATAATTCCACTGCAAACACTTTTGCATTAATAAATCAAAATTCTTGAAAACAGATTGGAATAATAAAACTGATTGCTAAATATGTAGATATATTTTCGAATATCCACTCCTCATATATCTAACCTATCCAATAAACTGAGATTTGGTTAACCGAAACAAAGTAACGATGATTTATCGCGTAATTAACCAGATTCAAAAATCGCTGATCCCGCTTTACATTACCAGAAAATTCTAACAAACCTCCAATAAACATCACATTATGACGTTGTCATAATTTCTTCAAGCACTTACAGCCGATCTCTTCGTTTTCCAAATCTGTTACATTTATCTATTATTGTTCGCTAAAGTTACGCGACTCTTGAGCAAACTCTGTTTACGCGATACAACTGGAGGCGTACAAAACAGAAGAAAAAAAGGGAAAAAAACGAAGATTCCTCACAGCTGCGACGGGTAATTAATAACTTCGGTATGCGGAAAATCGGATTAGTGCACGAGCTTCGGCTCGATCGACGGAGTTTCTTTTCGCGAGACAAGATAATGGAAAGGAAACTGCACCGTCATACACACGTCCCATTACATAACCGACCTTTCAGTTTCTCGTTTATCATAAAGCGTTACGAAATGTTATTGTGCGGACACGACCTTCATATCGTGTATTTGCGCCAAAGATCTGTGCGTCTGCTTTTCCCCTTTTCTTCTTTTATATTTTTTCTCTGGCGGCATCTGATCTTGACAGAGTTAGTGTGTTCGATCCAAGCCGTATTCGTACATGTCGGTTTACATTACATCGTCGTGTACATTATCACAGTGACCAGCCATTCAATTTCATTGCTCGTCCTCTGCGCGACGTTTTGCAACATCTCTTCTGGCTGGCAAATTCTCCGGTCATTACGTGAGTCACGCCTCGCAATTGTTCGTGAACGAGAACAAAAGGCAAAAAGGAGGGCAATTTCTGTTTGCCTTCTTTTTCTTTCTTCTTTCCTCTTTTTTCTTCTTTTCGAGAACGCGATCGTCTTTCGATAATATACCGCCTGATGATTGCTCAATTGAAAAGAACCATGGAACAGCATTGATAAAATCGCAAGGTAACGCACCTGTTTATCAGAACCACCGTGTTACACGCCACATATCGGAATTATCTAGTGAAGATCTATTTCGATACTTATACAAGTTCAAAGTTCACCGGATGTTATGTAAACTTGCGTAAGTTCCATTCATTTATCGGAGTGAAGACGAGGCTGAAGTTAATGTTTTGCTGAATATCTGTACAACTTTGTTCTTCCTATTCCTGAGAGATTCTTAAATAGAAATTCACACGAAGGTATGCTTTCTTTCTTTTATTATAAAGAAATAAAGCTTAATACATACGTATATACTGTTTATTAAATATATTTAAAAAGGTTGGAAAATTTGTACCATCTATTTGTGTTTGTCAATTTGATCGCGAATCAGTGGATACATACCACACTTTTCATTTTTTGATGATATTATGTAAATTCGAAATTTCTTGTAATTAATTTCATCGGGAAACCTCAGAATCTCGGAAGGTTCAAGAAATATCAGGAAATTGAAGAGAAAGAAAATATATAGAAAAAAGGTGAGACTAAACGGACATTTTGTTTTCAAATAAGATATAAAAGAAACTGAAAGACCATTCTACTTTCTAATTAATAAGGTTGGAAGTGTCAGTTATATGTCGGCTTTTTCGATCCGACTATTTTGTTTATTTGGATCTTATTATATTTTCTTATAGAAATCGATTGTACTAAGTTACAGATAGATACAGATCAAATTTAAAATTTGTAAACATTGGGACATATGTATCTCGAAAACGCACAAGCACTCCTCTACTCAATATAAAAGCATAATAATTAAACAATTTTTTTAAAGCAGAACAGTTATATTGTACTATAAATTGAAAGGGTACGGTGAAAATTTTCAGAGAATTGGTCAATTGTGCGTGTAAAAAGGAGCTTTTTATCATTGCATCTCTGCAGCCCCAAAATGAAAATTATCGAGTACGTTACTACGTTGTATATTGCCAATTGGAGAGAGTAAATCTATAGTCAGATTAAATAAAAGAGTAAAAGATAAGGTACGTATATTGTACATATTGTTGCACAGAATATCATAAAGATTCACTGAGATGCGTATATTCCAACAGGGTTGAAAGTGTTTAACCTCTTTCTATATTTATCTACCTTATTTTTTACTTTTTGAAAAATGTGTATTTCGTCTCTTTCGTAAATGGATTATATATCGGACAGTCTAATAAAACAGGATAATATTAATATTATTTCTTCAAGTACCAAAATCATAATATTATCGATTTGTTTCCTCACCAACCTAAATATCACACTATTGACAAATATAGCAAAATATATATTATTTTGCATGTATAGCAAAATTTGCATTAAACTTACATACCTGTTCGAAAAACAAAAATAATCCTCAAATTAAAGAAAAGAAAAATGAATCTTTGCATCAAAAGTAAATTATTATTCTTAATTTAATGAAAATTAATGAAAAAATCTGATATTAATTCATAAAGGCGTTCCACTCGTACATTTTTGTCGCGCTCCTTTCATAAATATGGCAACAAAATGGAAAATCCAACTAGCAATTAGTAAAATATTAAATGAAAAAATATAATTCTTAAATTAGTCAAAGTTAATAAGAACACATAATATTAATTCATAGGGACGTTCTGTTTATAAAGTTTTGTCGCCTTTCTTTCATAAATGTAGCAACAAAATGAAAAACCCAACTAAAATATTAAATGGGATTAGTAAAATATTAAATGGAATGTACCAAACGTTTCGTGCTACTGGTTCTTGGACAAATAACCTGTTCAGATATAGAAACAAAGAAATTAATCGATAACAAACAGTACGTTTTCGAGAAATTAACCAAAAATATTATTTTCTACATTTCGAAAAAAATTAAAGCGTACATTACTTGTAACATACTTAAAACAACAACAATTTTAAATTGCACACGATTGCACCATACATAAATTGTCGTTACAAAATAAAAAGATTATCACCGTGGGCAGATCTTTCATTTTTCGGATATTTGCAATGTCCCTTTCAATACGTGTCCCTTTTATTCTCACCTCTCCCCTATCTCGTACCACATGTGATTCATCAATGTTCCATAAAAATTACAAGTGTACAACAAACAGCTGTCGTTAGATAAAAGACAAGTCTATAAACCAATATGACTACAACACAACCTCGATAAAATACAGTCACACACCAGACCCAACCACATTCCTTTCAGTACAATTTCCAATCGATTTCTACACACGCACACGTAAAAATCACAGAAACATAAAAATCACAATTGTAAACAGGAGGTAACAAGTGCGTAGACGTGGACCAGTAGAAAAACGAAGAAAAAAGAAATAGTGTCGAGTGGCTTATCGAAACTGAATAAAGATATCTTGATTCAGGGAAACTTCATAGAGTCTCTTCGGTTCACCTGCACCGAGAATTTGTACGTGCGTGGTCGTGAGATTTCTTATCGTATTGCCTCGATAAGCCTTCGATTCCTCCTCGTCCGCGTATACGGAACTCGCCCAAGTGCGTGGCCGGTACAGCTGACCGAAACACCTGGATGCGCAACGATCGATTCAACCGAATCCGTTTCCTTCGTTGAATCACGTATAATAATACCGAGTTGCATGTACAAACGTGCTCGTCTAAGGTGTGACTCGGCTTCTTTTCTTTTCTTTTTCTTATTTCTTCTCTCCTTCAGCCATGACCATCTTTCCTGTGTGCGGCGTTTGTTCGTACGTTTCACATTCTGGCACGTAGCTTGTTTTCGCGCCGCGTAAATTTCAACGATTACATTTCACTTGACACACGTGGCACCACTCGAGCGTTGCATATTCGCGAAGATACACACGCCTGCACGTGGTGGAGTTTCGAAAGCGGGCCTGCTATTTTCGAAGATATTCGCGACTGGTTTATTGAAATAATTGGTCTATTAATAGGGAGGCTTTTGTTCAAGGAACTCGGCGGAGGAATATGACATTCCTCCGAAGTACACGTTCTTTGACACGGATGAATGATGATGGCTTTGTACATGCATGTACTTTGGTGTATCAAGAATTTGGAGTAGGTAATATGGATGTTGATCATTTGCCAGTGTTATGCTCGGTTTCATGCGTAGTTTCGCTTCATTGAAGAAGCATTGAAAGATAGAGAGATAGGAACTTATTGTACTCTGAATTCTAGAACGTTGAAAAGAATGATATGAATTTTTAAACGATAAGTATAGATATTCGAAGAATAATTGAAAACGTCAATTGTTTGTCAAGTGATCAAGTCTTGTTTAGCATGTTGCTCAAAAAAACATCTTTTGTTCTCTCATAGACGTTGATTATTAATGAAAAAAAGAAACAAATCAATAATGTTACTTGCCGTTTCAAAAGTTGCGCAATCATGATTTATACCACAAATCCCCGTACACTGACCGAAAAATATACTAGGTCGTATATATATTAATAATATGAGTTAGAATGATTAATACGACCTGGGATTGTATAAACTTTTACACCTAGAGATTGAATTGTTTATAAACGAATTACATCTACAGTAAACAAAATTAACCGAATTGGAAAGTTAATCGTTAGTGATTAATTAGTAATTCAGAATTTATAATAAGAAATTCTAAATTATTAAATTTTGGATATTCATATGATCAATGTCATCGATGACCTATAATTTTAATTGAAAAATAAAGATTTAAAATTTCATCGATATAATATAAAATTTTTAACTTGTTAACTGCGGATAACGAGTTAATTCGTTATTGGTTCAATAATAGTTTGAACATTAATAGCTTATTTATTAACGAATTACTCATTTTTTAATCGCACTGTAATGCCTATATCAAATATAAATTACACTGTATTCACATTTACAAAAATCAAAGTAACGTGATTGTTTATTTGCTGATTTTTAATTATAAACTGCAAAGGTTCAATTTTTGTTTGAGAGGCGAACGCGGTTACAAAGTTAAGGATGAATATTTCAGATAAATAACTGGAACGTTCTAAAAATGAAGAATTTTCAAGCGATAGGTGTATACATTTTTTAAAATTACTTTTCGATTTTTCGAAAAATAATTGTATTTATAATGTTCGAAAAAAAAAGTTTTAGAAGTGATCGAGTCTGTTTAACATATTGCGCAAAAGAACATCTTTTGTTCCGTCGCAGAAGTTGATTATATTAATAAAAGAAACAAAAAAAAGAGAAAAAAGAAATCAATAATGTCACATGCCCGTTTCAAGAGTCACGCAAACATCGCGCGGCATATCGGTTCTAAAGTTCGGAGAGAAGAGACATCGCGCGAACAAGACGAAAGAACGGCAAACGAGATTGAACACAGCAAAAGCAACACGAACGTAAGACCATTGATAATTTTGTATACAGATACTGCGTCAGCAATCAACGTACAATCACGCAAAGATGGTATGTTAAGTCTTCTCAGAATACTATCGTATTCAAGCTACACTCCGTTCATAGAAAAGTCGGCCTCGTGAAAGACATGTTGCAAGTTTCTCTCGTAGTGTTGTATAAGACGATTTCAATCTAGATTCTTTATTAATACACGGTTCAACTGATTTCATTTACTTAATTCACGAACGTGCTTTGTATTTTAATTCACGAACATGCTTAAATGAAAAAAAAATAGAAGAAAGAAACAATCGAGAACTAAGATTTCCGTACAATCGGTCTAAATTTTATCTTCAACTGGCACAAATGTTTAATTCTCTCTGAACAATTGTCACGGTAACTGTGTTTTATTGTATCATCATTCACGAGGATTCACGTTAAATTCTTTTGCGGGAATCCGGACGCCTCTCTCTAGATTTTTCACTATGGCGCTCGTCGCGAGCGTCTTTATCATTATATCTCAAGCTTTTTCTTCGCACGTTTATCTCGAGAGAGCTCGTTCTGATAAAGTGCATCTTCATGTACACGTACGCGATACTCACCCGCGTGTCGCGTAATAAAAATTATGTAATAGCCCCGTTGTTTTCTTAAAAACCATTTTATCGCTTACGCAAACCAGTTCCCGTGTAATTGGTTCAGGTGTTCTCAGTTTCTCTCTCTCTCTCTCCCCCCTTTCTCTCTCTCTCCCCCCTTTCTCTCTCTCTCCCCTTTCTCTCTCTCTCTCTCTCTCTCTCTCTCTCTCTCTCGCTTTCGTGAGAGGAGCAAATAATTCGCTCGCTCGAGATAGGTACGATATTTTGTTTACGTGCAATCGTACTAACGTTAATGTACGTGATTCCTTGCTTATCTATCGTTCGTCTAACTCCAGCTTCGCGTACACGATAATAAATATTCACCATTCTTTCAGGAGTTCAACCTTTTTTCTACGATAATCTATATATATTACACGATGTCGCTATTTATCGGGTTCATTGCCGTTTTTACTGCAATTGAAGTTTCGAGAAGTTTATACGGGATCGATGTATTACAACTAGATTACGGATTTCTATGCAAATTTATGTTTTTCAGAATATTATAAGAAAAGTAGAACTTCAGTAGAAAATATAGAAAACACTATAATTTGGTTTTATCTTATTCTTTTTCATATTATGTACATTCTGTGCAATTCAAATTCCTTATAAATACACAAATAACCGCAATCTGATTATAACGGAAATAAGAATTTACGACGTAGAAATGCGAAAACTGGTAAATGCAACAATAGTCGTATTTCCTAACAAAAGTAAACTGAGGAAACGAATTGCTTACAATAAATTTTCTTGTACTATTTCTTTTTTTTTTCATTATTTCAAATTTCATTTTCCCGAGATTGTCTATTTAAAATGATCTGTTAAGTGTATACCAGAGAAATATGGTCAACTTTTTAACACTTTACCAACTGCTCGTGGTTGAACTCATTTAGGCGCGAATACATCGCTAATACCAGTTTGGGTCTATCTATTGCGCGAGAATATATATAAGCGCTTATTCTTACAGTTCTACAAATTCTATTCATTATATTAATATTATTAATATTCTTCGCCATTCCCTTGTTATGGGGTATATTAAATTTAACAACACTATACAATTATTTATTAGAACTATTTCCAGATTAATATGTATATAATATATTAACCATTTGCACTCGAAGCTTTTGTGCTGAAGTTTCATTCTTCTTAGTTTCTTTTTAGCATAATTAATTGTATTTTATCTATGGTTTCGTCGATTAAAATTCGAAATATCCAATGGTTTTGTTACAATTTACAGCTACTTGCGATTCTGTAGTTTTTTCATCGTTTTTGAACTTAATTCTTCCTGATCTTTCCTCCGAATCTGCAGCGTCTATGTGAACTCTGTCTTTCTTGTGTGCTATCAGAATCATTTTCACTTTTTACTGTTATTCTAATCTTTCGTTTTCTCGAACCAATTATTTAATTAAAATCTTTCATTTAAGAAATTATTACGTTTAAAATCAAACTTATCTTCACCACCATTAATTCCGTCATTTGGCTCGATCTTTATAAACATCAAAGATAGACTAATGTATGAAATAATAATTTTAATTAAGCACAATACTGTATTATGAAGTGCATATATGTGAAAAATTTAAAACATAAAAAAGAAAGACATTTGTCAATAAAAAGAAAATAGTTATTGTTGCCTTTTAATTATTATTCGTGTTGCTGTATCGAACCAAGTGGTGACTGAGAGTCACCTCTCGAGTACAAAGGATTAAATGTATTAAATATGAGGCGTTAATGTAATTATATTAAAGACAGTGCTTTCGTTCAAGTAAATAATTGTTTAATATTTTTCTTAGAGTACGATATCGCTCGAAAAAGTCACCTTTATGCAAAGAAATCGATTAATAGGTTTCCGGTAGATAAGAGTATTGGCAGGAAAAAGCCAATTAATAGACTTCCAATTGTTAAACTGTTAAAACTCTCTAAATATTCTTTACAAACAAACAAAAACACAAGTTAATTCACGCCAACTTAATCTGCATCGAACGACACGGTTGAACACAGAGATTTCTGGATAAATAAATCAAAGTTCAGATCAATTTTTCAGCTGTTCAATCATGTTTTTCGCGCTCGAATTGACACAATATTCTCTTGCTCGCGCCATGAATACGAGGTCTCGGTTGCCTGTTTCCACGTGAATATCGAATATTCCCGCACGTGTATCGGCATGTACAGCGTAACAATAATGTGCGCGTCATGTCGCTTTCAAAATTCACCCAGCTCGCTCCGAAAATCGACGTGTCGTGAATGTCGTTCTCGGAAACGGTACCGGCCCGAGGAAAATCTATGATTTTTACAAAAGCAGGCCACGTAGCCCAGCGTCGCGATCGTTCATGAATCATTCATAATGCATGAGATAATAGCGACGAGCACTGAAGTCATCCGTTGACGAATGCGTCCGCAGCGGGTCCGTTGCGTTTCCACGCGGCGAGACCGACAAAGAACAGACGCGTCTCGAAAAAAATGGCTATGAAATTCGTGGTGAAATCGGTAAATCACGAACGAATAATACGTGGCTTTTTGTACCACCAAACACAGATACCCCTCTCCTCCCACTTCTTCTACCGTCCACATCGAGGAAAATGATTCCTTTGTGCCGGCGGAATTAATGCGTATGCTAATGATCACCTGTGAATAGAGACCGGGTTAAAATTCTGTTCGAATAAACAAGAGATATATATCGAACAGAGAGGACGAGTGATCATTTATTGACTGGAATGAAGGGAATTATTAAACGCATGGTAATTTTTCTACTATGTTATGTTAATTTACTTCAAATACTGTTCTTGCGTGCGGTGAAAATTGAAGCAGATCCATTATTGTATTTCATTGTCCATTTACCGAAATGATTAATTCCATGAAACAGAAAGTAGAGATGAAAATGTGTATATTGTTCTTTTTTTCTTCTTTAAATTCCTTTTGAGATATGTATTCAATGAAATATTGCATTATCGTTGAACTGCGTATTTTTATACAAATTCATGTCTTTAAGAAAGTAGAAAAAAGAAGTGGAACTTTTGTAGAAATCTATGTATGTGGAATGTCGTCTTTTTATTGTTTTCTTCTTTTTTCAATGACGTCTGAAATGTTAATATTTTATTCACTCTAATAATTAGATAGCAGATTTTTGTGCAAAATTCATATTTTCAAGAATATAGTAAAAAGAGTCAGTTCTTCGGTAGAAAATTATTTCATCTGCCAGTTATTATAAAAAAAACTATAATTTGAATATTTAATATATTTTTTTCATGTTACGTGCATGCTGTAAAAATTGTGCACCTTTAAATTTCCTGTAAATACATAAAAATCCGCAATCCAATTGTCACAGATTTAGATTTTATTTATATTAAAGTAGTATATCTTTGAGATAATTGTTATTGTTAATACAACTTTCGGTATGACAAAGTGAAAGTATGTGAATAAAATGGAAGTAATTAGTACCATCGAATTAAACCCTCTCACAATTTTTCATTATAGACAAATTTTTTATCGTACATTGTGTATTATAAGAGTTTCAAGGAAAATCTGTTACTATTACAATTATTATTATTAATATGGTTAGATTTCGGTATTATTACCGTGTAATTATCAACATAAATGATGTCTTCTTCGTCAAACGTATTCTGTATTTCAGACCTTTTAATCCTCTACATATTTGAACATTTCGCGCTCATTTCGTAGGACTACAGCTTCTGTTCCGTCCAGTCGTATCATTTCAAATGACAAATCCAAAGAAATATACGTAAATGATTTCTTAATTCTGGCTTTTTGGAGAATAAATCGTAATGAGAAGTCTGATTCACTATTTTCCAAATTCAAATCATGTTGCAATGGTATATTTATTTTTTCTTTTTTTGTTTGCAAAAAGGCCCAACATTAAAACTAAAATAATCAAAATACACTTGTTTCTGTGACACTTAGATTACACTGGATTAATTGCATTTTCCTTTCAAATTTTTCTTTTTTTTGTCACATGAATACAAGCAAAATGGTACCTATTTTACCTGTTGTCTAATATATAGCACTATTAAACAATTTACTTAACTAAGAATATATATTTAAATTGCACTATTGTTACTGATTTACTTTAAAATATTCGAGTTAACAACATTGAGATTTGAGATCAATTACTTACTACTCAATGACGATAAAAAATTCCTGTCATTTAATCATGCTAAACCTAATTATCAAGGAAATTTATTTCAAATATAAAAAGTTAAGCATCAATCCAACGCTTTGACACTGAAATTAAAAAAAGATTTTTAAATATGGAGCTTAGTTCACTTCGGCTTATGAACGGCTCATATACATAATATAATCCGTGTTCAATTGTTATTATGCAAATACAAAAGTGTGATTTGTATTGAGATAATATGTACAATTAATTATCCACAATGATTATTATAATTATCATTCGTGAATATTTAACATTGCAAAATATCATTATGCGTGTATTAAATCTGTACAGGACATGCGTTTCTAGACATTCTTTTAACGAGAGTAAGGAGTAGAATATCAAAGTGATAATTTAAATAGAAATTACCACCAACGCTATCCAACTTGTTGTTTCAACTTATTCACGTTTTCCCCGTTAATTGGGCTACGATAACAATATGCAACTAACGAGACGAATATAATCGACCATAAGTCATTTATTCTATATTTCACGTCATAATATCTGACCAAACAGAATGAACAAGGTTAATCGTAATTTCTCTCTCTCCTCCGTCCAATGATTTATGTTAATTACACCAAGACAGGTAAAGAGGATGGGATGCGTACGTATAAATTTTCCCTGTCCCATTTTCCGGTCTGTACACGCGGAGTGGCACCGATTGTCAACGGCAGCCAACGCCGCCAAAGACGTGCAAGCTGTTTTTATTTTGAAATCCCTGTGAAATGACGGATTTCTTCCTTTTCAGTTAATCGAGGACGAATCGCGGAGCAAATAAAACGGGGCGAGGCGTCGATCGATGAATTCACGCTCTGATTGACGCTGTTCCAAAGCGTACAACGAAACTGCATTTCGAGTATTCCTGTCGGATCGCGTTTGCCACGTCACACGATTTTCCATTCGATTCGCTGATTTTACGTCGAAACGGTACCCTGATCTATTCGTTCGATTTTTATATCTGAACACCGTTTTATATATACATATATACAACGATATGTATACGAGTGTATATGTATCATATACATATATACAGTCACTCTCATAACATTTTGTTTTGTGAGAAATCTCTTAACTGATTTGGAGGAATGTTAAGGATCATTGTCATGACGAAATAACCACTATGTATGCATTTTTTCTTTAGCAAATGGCAGCGTGTGATTTTGCAAGATGTAATATACAAATAATTTATCTATACATGGTTTCTCGTACTTTTATTGACGAACCACGATTTTGACGTAAAAAACAGCTCCATTCTATTAAATTTCCACCATCTTTTAGTATTGATTTTTTACTATTGATTTTTTTACTATTGATTACGAAGAAAATAGTAAAAATCGTTCTTCACAACTTGTTTATCTGAGCTTGTAATGAAAATTGAAAAGATACATTTTGTAGATTTATGTCAATTATATACATTCTGAGAATTTCATTGAAATCGGTTATATTTTGAGCTACAAACGGTTAAAAATGATGTAAATCGAGTTTCCACGACTATCGGCCTAATACTGCAATAATCCAAAGATTTTCACATCTTTCCTTTCTCATCTTTACTCTTCGTATTTTTATTTTACTCATTTCATGCTTGCATAATATTTGTTTAAAATTCTATAACAAAGCATTTGTTGCCAAATTGTAGGGAAAGTTCCCCTAGTGCTAGACATTTAAAGTTTTTCTTAAGGAAATAAAAAAAGTATTCTATTCTTCTTATCCTACATTATTTATGAGTTAAAAATATTAAAAATCAAAATAAAGCAACAAAATAATTGACATTATTATAACAGTTAACTTAAATTAACTTTAAACTCTGCTATATGATATTAAGAAATCACAAGAAAAGTTATAGTTGATTACAATTCATTACATTTTAATGAGTAAAAATTACCAAGAATTATAAAGAAGTTGGCTAGTAATAATGTAAAAATGCACCAATAAGTATAATGCAAGAGTACAACAATAAATAAATAAAACGAGACTTATGAAATATAGACAAATGGTATGTAACATAAAAATCACATGAGCATTATAGAGGATTAAAGTTCTTTTCGGCATAATAACCATAAAGCACGACAATCTTCGAAACAATGTACAGTGGCGAGCATATAAATAGGGAAATGGATCCGCCAATACAAGTTTAAACTGTATTCTCTTTTCACACTTCGAGCTTTGATTACTCATGGTCTAAGCTATAATCTAGAACCAAAATATTGCGTGATCGTTTCTTTAGAAGCTGACAGTAGAGGTTAAGCCTTATTATGGGTAACATCCTTAACGAGCAACTAAATAGGGAAAACTGAATTTTTCATTTCCAGAGAATATTTCAGTAAATTTATGTGATTATAAAGTACAAATAAGTGTAGTAGTTGAAAAATGTGGTTAATAATATCATTTTACGCATAGAAATGGGTCGTGGAAAATATATTACGGTGACACAGAGTCTAGAAATTCTCCGTTTTTGAAATGAGAAATTGACACTTCGTGAAATTTCTAAACGTCTTAAATTTTCGATTAATGCTGTCCATCAAGCATTGAAACATATCAAAGTGAATAAGAGTGTTAGTGACAAAATACACAGTGAAAGACTGCGGAAAACAACGTCACGATTGGACAGAACAATACATCTTTCTGAAATGGACAGATTTCGGACTGTAGTTAACATTCGTCGCGAAATTTCAACAGGAATAAGCAGACAAATTAATGTCCATACTGTTTGGTAACGTTTAATTGGATTTGGACTACGAGATCGTAATAAGCAAAAAAAAAAAAAAAAGAAAATCATAAGGCGGGACTAGCGCTTGCTAAAGAGCATCTTCTCTGGACAATGGAACAATGGGCGAAAGTCATGTTCACTGATGAATCCAAATTCATTTGGATGGAAGATGTTACGTAAGATGGAGAGTAGGTGAAGAATTTGATACAAAATGCTTGAAGTCGACCGTTAAAGGAAGAGTTCTGTAATGAAATGGACTGATATGACTATAAATGGTCTTGGTCCAATTTGCTTTATTAATGATATTATGGACCAACATCTCTATGTTAACATCTTGGACAAACATTTAATTCCTTTCACTCGAGAAAATATGTCGGAACATTGAATATTTCAGGCTGATAACGATCTCAAACACACATCCCGAAAGGTGAAGCGGTTTTTGTAAAAACACAATGTTAATGTTATGCGTTGGCCATCACAGTCGCCTGGTTTAAATTCAATCGAGCATCATTGGAATGATGTGGATAAAGAAATTAAAATAAAAAAACCTTCAAATTTAAACAATTTATATAAAATAATGGAAGATGCTTAGAATAACATTTCAATCGATCGTTGCATTCGACCTATGCCTCGTCGCTGGGCTGAAGTCATCAAATAGAGAGGTGGCCCAATGAATTATTAGTTGTCTATATTAAATATGTTGTTTATATCAATTACATTGTAAAATAAAATACTTTTAACACGTATACATATAAAATCTATATGTTCCTATTTATATACTCCCCAAAAATTTTCCTTATTTTAGATTTCGTATTTTTTCTTGCTAACAATTAAACTGAGTTAATTATCAAAACTTTATGCCATAGTAGAGCTCAAGAATTGTACTTTTAATATGTGCAAAGAGAAAAAGAGAAATCATAACAGCAACTTCAGAACAATGTGGGATATATTATATATATTGACGGACCAATTTCCTTAATTATATGCTCACCACTGTATACCTACACAGTGCATTGAACCTAAATATTAGATTGTGTAATAAGCTCGTTCGTGTTTCTTCGCAGGAATATTAAACACTAATACATTTTGTATAAAACTTATCTAATCAACGATGTATGTACCATTTTGTTTTATAACCTCCTGCCATTTTGGATAGCTTATGTCCGGTATTAAAAGCAATCGGGCGATAAAGGGACTCCCCCTATATCCTTCTCTATAGTTTCTCGGAAAAATCTTGGGATACTCTATATATACAGAGTGAGGCATCTAAACCAGACCACCTGAACAACTTGATTACTATTGGAAATAGAAAAAAATAGGTCAGACGAAACTTGCTTGGTTCTGAGGGTGGCATAATTCTATGTTAATAGCTTTTTTGCATGTGGACGCGAAGATCAACTGCGATGGAAAATATTCTTTAACGAACTCCAGTGATCTTGAGTCGTAGGTCACTGTGCGCGTCTTGAAACGCCCTATTAGATAGTATGTAGAAAAGTATACTATTTTAATTTAAAAAGCAGAGTTGACTTTCGTATGTTCTTTACGCGTCTACTTACAAATAAACTATTAACATAGAATTATACCGCTCTTAAAACTAAGCAAATTTCGTTTAACCCATTTTTTTCTATCACCAATAGTAATCAAGTTATTCAGGTGGTTTTTTTTAGATGCCCCACTATAGAATGGATGTGCCTGTGTACAAACACAGTTTTTCGAATATGTAGGTACATTATAAATTATTTTAACAGGGTCTTTTAATAGTTTTTCGTAATTTGATGCAAATAGGGTTGTATTAATATATGTATCCATTTGTTGCATCGTTGCGTATTTTTAAAAAATTGACACACTCGTTGCACAATGGATGCAAAACAGTTATTAAGATTCGCGGAGGTAACTACAAAATACTAAATCATCTCAAAAGTAACATTTAGAATAGCCAATAATGTTTAAGGTTGGAAAATTTTTGTTCATATCTGCATGTATTCATAGTCTTGCACAAAGTGTATATCATTTACAAATTTTGTGAGGATATAATTATTTCGAGTTGTTGGTAGATTAACGGTAATAAATTGTTTTCTTTAATGTAAATCAAACCTCCAGTGCCTAATGACACAGATGATTACCATTCGTGTAATTATTAAATCAAAAACTTTCATATTTTTGAAGTGATGCAATTTCTGTAGGTATTATTATGTATATATACATATATTTCCTTTTTTCAAAATCTTTCTCTATCTAACGATAAGAATTTTACATCGATTTGCATTCACGTATCCACACACGTGTGTCGTTCGAAGGTTAGGTTGATCAGTTTTTGCTAACCAGATCGCATTTTATGAGATTCGCCACGATCGTTGAAACGAGCAACTATCTATCTATCTCTGTTATTAGCACGAAAGTCCCATCGAACGGCACGCATTCTCGTTCCGTTGGAAAAGTCATCGGGCAATTACCCGATAATTTATGCGACTCGGGTTGGTGCACCTCTTCGCGGTAAAATAGCCGATTAACTTGTCCAGGCTCGAAAAAGATTTATGTAATGCGTGCTCGATTACGGTTTATTTAAAACCGTGCGTCGCGCGTTCTATTGCGTCTGGTCACGGTTAAAAACATCACATTGATATCGGCCCCAGAGGAATGTCGTAGTTATTTTCGATCCAGTTCCAATCCAGTTCCTCGTTACGTATGAAAGCGATTCGATTGCAAATTGTATCGGGTCGCAGTCAATGGAACGTCATCGATGATTTACATAATCTGATTTATAGTTACGCACAGCCGTGTATGCTTTATCGATATTGTTCCGAATCCGGTGGCCATCTTTCCGGAATTCTTTGACCTAGATATTCATTTTGCTAACTCGTTTTTTTTTCTTATGTCTTTTTCGTTTCTCTTTTCTTTTGTTTATCCGCATTTTATACAAAAATTTCTTTTTACACTAGCGAAAGCATCGTTCAATTAACGCTACTGTAAAGTAGAAACTGTAGAAGAACATTTTACGTGTATCGACTTATAATAAGAGATAGAGTAGACAAGTTCTTTCACAGGTTGTACTGTAAATTGAAATCACGAAAGATGTGTGAAGGAAACCATTTGAAATACATGTATATTTTAATTTTTAATTTACAAATCATTTTCAAATTATTCGAATTTCCAATCGTGATTAAAGAGTGCATGGGAGAAACCAAAATAGTCCGGAAAATTTTTAAATGAGATTGTAAATAGTATTGCAAATATAGCAAGTTGAAAAGGGAAAGAATTGATATTTAAGAAAACGCGTACATAAAGAAATAGTCCTTTAATTATGCAACTAATTGCGCAAGCAAATGAAAAGCTAATTACAACAACAAGCATTGAACCAATGCTACAAAAATGATTGGGAAAATGAACAAATGTGTCTAATTTTTAGTGTTTCAAAGTTTCTTTCTTGTTGAAAAATTTCAATTAAATGTGAACAACACGTGCAATACAATTTGAAACATACATTTCCATACTTGATCATTTGTCTGAGTTTTTCTCGTACTATACAGTGAAGGGGTTAAAGTGACAGAAATTTAAGTCACTTGTTACAATTTCTGTACATTTTCATTCGACATTATGGATCATAAATATCATCTATACCGCCGAGCGAACTAGAATTTAAGACTTTTGAACTTTGAACAATAAGTTGGACAAAGCCAATTATATAATTTGAAAGAGTGTTTCAAGTAGTAAACTTCAGATAGAAAGCATTGAACGTATCCGCATATACATATACACTCCCACTCATAAGTTACCAGACGCTTAATAAATTTCGGATGTGGACTTCGAAATTTTAGTTTTGGTCAGCAATTTCTTGAATAAAATACTTTTCTTTTCCGAGAGTAACTAATACTTGAATGTTTTCGAAAAGATAATTCGTTTCTAGAATTATTCATTGTGATCACATGGGCTGGCGAATTTCAAATGAAGAGGAACGAATGATTTCATCTTCACAGTTCTATGTTTATCACTGTTTAGTGAACAATCCTTTCTAAAATGTTTATAAATACTCAGCGATGCTACAGATATATTCTTCAGATTATTCTTAACTTACAAAGCAAACAAAAAAGTGTATATACACAATTAGAATTGTATTAAAAAGATACTTATGCAAATTATTTCTTTCTCTTAACATTTTACCTACCGAAAGTCTATTAATAGCCTTAATTAAATTTTGAAAACTCAATCTTTTTAATTATGCTTTCATTTGTATTGTTGATAGTAACTTAATTCAATTTTTCATTTAAAAGTTGCAAAATTCTATAATTAAGGACACAAAATAGAAATCGGCTCTACCAGGAAATTTCCACTCGAATTAGTTGGTCTTTTCTATATATCCATTTAATTCGCAAAGCGACAGATATAAAAATGTTAACATTCATTCAAATTACACATACACATATAATATATTTTTAATTATACTATATGTATATTTATTTTTAATTTCGCAATCAGATATAATCGTAAAATAGGTAAATATAACGAAATTACATAATAAACTCAAGACGGAAAATTGTATTTATATTCTAATAATCATTTTTCTCAAAATGAGCAAGTGTTCGATGACTTATAAACGAGAATGTACATCGAGATAAAATCGAAAGATATTTTAGAATCGGTGCAGAACTATATAGCATTGCATTAAACGTATTTCATGGTTTTCTATCGTAAAACTCCAAAATTGATGTACACTGATACAAACTGCTCAGTGTATGGAACGAAAATTGAACAATTTCGCTACAGCGCGCTATAGTCAAAAGGTTAAGGAAAACCCATGATTTCTCACAAAACAAAGCATAATTTCTTGTGTTTCACCTATGATTTCGACGATTAAAATTCGAAAAATCTAATGGTTGTGTTACAATTTGCAGCTACTTCTGATTCTGGAGTGTTTTCATCGTTTCTGAGCTTTATTCTTCCTGATCTTTCTTCAGATTCTACAACACTATTTGAACTCTATTTCCTGTGTGCTGTTAGAAATAGTTTCACTCATTACTGTTATTCTAATCTTCCGTTTTCCTGAACCAATTATACAATTCAAATCTCTCATTTATACCATTATAGATTTGGTCTCTGAATAATCTAAAATCGAACTCTTCTTTCCTGTTACTAATTCCATCGTTTGATTCAATCTTTATAAACACCAAAGGCAGACTAATGTATGAAATAATAATTTTAAGTAAACACAATACTGTATTATGAAGTGCATATATGTACGTGAAATATTTAAAATGTGAAAAGGAAGGACATCTGCTTAAAGAAAAAGATAGCTATTGTTGCCTCTTAATTGTCATTCAAATTGCTGTATCGAATCAAATGGCGACTGAGAATCGCCTCTCGAGTGCAAGGGGTTAAGAGAAACACTTATAGCGTATGTCGATGTACGAAACGTTATATCTTTGCTCTATTTTTATTTCGAATCTATACATCTCAGAAGATAAGGAACATAATTAAACGTACCTAAACGCCTATTTATTTTTTCAAAAGTTTTGTTGGCAAGTGTATATCATCGGTATGAAAGAATCGTCGTCGATCAAGAGGAGATGTTTGTCTCACGCAAAAGAAGTCGACGACGCCACTCGGTGGCGAGGATTCCATGGAAAATTACAAGGAATAAAATCGAACGAAACGCCCGTGAGACTCGGGCACTTGCGCGGTTACATACCTGAGCAACCGGATCTCATTGACTTCTTGACCTTCGTGTTTAAGAAATGGTGTTCCCTTGACCTGGGAATAAATAAACTGACGAAACCGCTGCCCCGCAATATCACTTTAGCCGAAGTGTATTTATACTTTTCCTCGGTATCGTGGCTCTATTACACGTAAGCAAAGTATTAAGTGCTACTCGGTAATTGAAACTGGATACCCTGCACACTCTGTTCTTTTATCTGTCATTATGGTATCGCCTCTCGGAGAACACCGGGTATACCCACTAACAACCGCGGCCAGCCTTTTAACCCGCTTAATTTCGTCAATTAATTATTAGAATCGATGTGACCTCAGTATCTCTATTTCAGCTTCCGTTTCTCTCTGTTTCTCTTATACACGTGTACAAATCTACGGACAGGAAAGGGGAGAGGGGGAGAGAAAACGTATTAACGTTCCATGTATAATACCATCGTATTATCTGGTAAACGTTACCGGCTTAATTAGCATGAGAAACGTACATTTCACCGCGTTAAAGTCACGGAGCGGAGATAAGTAAATTGCTCTATCCGGAGGATTTTGAAACGCGTCGCGTCGAATAACGTAGCCTCAGAAGAGGAGGAAGAAGCATCCAGGCGTCGGCACGCACGTTCGTTGCGTTACGACATCGAACCATTCGCTTGGGCCGAGCGTTAATTACCGTCGAAAACGTTCATTTTCCGTCGAAGCTAGCGAGATAATTATTCCTCGAGCTCTCTATTTTCAGCTCTTAGTCTCGCTTACGCCTTGGTTACGCTGGTCCGCGTTTTAGAATCGTCCGTCGCCGTATATACGAACATTCAAGCCGAGATGCCTTTAAGACCAAGCGGTTTTAAACCCCCTGTGAAAGAAACGATGCGACGTACGCCGTAGCTAGAAACCGGAATAGTAACGCGTTACGTGAAAATTCAACGGAATACTAACGTGACAAGAAAGGTGGTGCGAATGCTAGACACGTAAGAGGTCTTCACCGGATCTTCATTGACTCCGGATGACTCGAGCGTCATTCGAAATTAACCCTCGCCTCTACGGGGTGACATACGTATTATGTAACTGGTTAAACAAGACAATTGAGAATTCTACGAGTTTTGCACTTCAAATTAATCCTTTGATAGATTACATTCACCTGTTTACACTCCAAATTAACTCTTTTACAGATCAAATTCATCTTTTTGGAACTCAAGTTTTTCTACAAATTTGAATTCTTAAACTACTTTAACAAAAGAAATATTCGATGTAAAATTATTATTCCGAAAGTAAAATTTTATTGCATATATAAGATACTTATTTAACATAAAAAATATTATGTACGAATGTATAAAATAAAATGTATAAATATTTTTTACGTTAAATAAGCATTTTCTGTTAACTTTGTCATTTTGTTATTTTATATATAAGTATTATTGTATATATGCAATAAAATTTTTCCTTTAGAATAATGCCTTTATATCGGATATTTTTTGTTAAAGTAGCTTAAAAAACAAATTTGTAGGAAAATTTTAGTAGTAAAAGGGTAAATTTGATTTAGAGAAAGGTGAATCTGATTTGCAAAAGAATGAATTTGGAGTGCAAAAATATAAATAAGACATGTGGAAAAGTTAATTTGGAGTGCGAAAAGATGAATATGATATACAAAAGAATTAATTTGGAGTGCAAAGCCTGCATACTGCAGAGCGTAACCATAGCACTGCTGAGATTTTCAAAAATTTTCGCGTCTTGACACTTTAATGGTCTCAATTTTCGCGTGGCGAGTGTTACATGTTGCTCGAATATATCTCACGTGAATTTCGATTTTTGCTATTTTTATCCATTTTTGACGTTTTGATGAAATTTTCCGCATGTATGTAACGGACATAAATTCACAAAACATATTTCTCTTAAATTTTCATTACAGACTTGGATAAAGAAGTAAAAAGCGACCATTACTATTTCTTTCGTAATTCCAATCAATTTTGAAAAATTTATTATTCGTCATTTAGTAGACTAATTCTTCTAACTTCTAGAAAAAAAGCTTAAGTCAATAAGTTCAATTTTAAAAAGGTTATTACTTTAAAAGGAAAATACGAATACTTCTGTAACCCGCTGCACGTAGTATCGACGTGTTCGTCAAGCTATCGTCGATTGTGCACGCTTATTATCGCTCAATATTCGTATTGTACGTATGTATGTATGTAGAATATATAGGTACAGTTGTCGAACGAAGGATTACCGCATTGTCAAGTTATGCGTTATTGTTTCGCGTTATTGCAAAAGTCCACGAGGATAAGCATCTGAAATTCCAGAAGAATTTTATTTCACGGTGGCGCTTATGCAGATTTAATTTGCACGAAGAAACCTTGAAGGAATTCATACAAGAAGGTGGGAAGTGTGAATTAAATTGACATAATATTGCCATTGTGACATGGATGGCTGAAATAGTAACGCGTAGAGACTAAATTGCTAACGGTGGTATAGACATTTCACAGTTAGAATGTTTAACAAAAGGATAACAATCACTTTTAAGTACGATTCTACCAGTAACAGAGTTTAAAATTGTACCATAAAGTTTATACAATTCAACGTTTAAATAAAAAGTCAAAACTAACGGAAGGCTGTATGCTCAATCAACACACTTTTGATATTCCAATCTCCAACATCTGCTTAAAAATACACCGAGAAGTATGATAACATTCAAATGAAAACTAAGATATTCGATGGTATAAAAACAGTAGTTTAATTTATTCCCGTTCGTTCACTTTGCCTTGCAGACTAAAAGTTACATTTTGTAAATAAATGATAGGCATCGAAAATATTACTTCTAAAAAAGAAAAAAAAAATACACTTATCGAAACGTTTTGCATATATCACAGAAATGGTTTATATATAGATCTTAAGTTACTGTCTGTTCAACAAGAGCGTTGGAACGATTTCTGTGTCATGGAGATTTTTATCAGAGATCACTTATATGTTATGGAGAGCGATAAGGGCCTAAAAATCTGGACTGAATGGGGTAGACTATATTTTGTTACTCTAAATGAAACAGAATCGATTTGTTTGTCGCAATAATCGGTTTAGGTTTACGATGAGTGCTGCTACGCTTTGAAGCAGTGTTTCTTTGTACTCACTCGAAATGATCAAAAGTAAGTTTTTATCACCTGTGACTTGGTGTATACAAAAGTCAGTGGAATTCGTAAGGAAGTGGATGCATCGGTATAACGCAATGAAAAGTGTCGATGATTTTGAAGAAAGAGACAAAAAATGAACAATAGCAAGACAAAAAAAAATCATCTAACCATTAAAAAAAATCTTTCTTTCCGTTACGCCAAGCATACAAAATTCTTGAAAATAAAGAATTAAAGATCATTATTGTAACAATAAAAAAGAGATAAGAAGAATCTGAAATTAAATTTCGAAGCACTTTGCTGAAAAATACGTTCAAAAGAGATTCACTTGGGCAGAGCAAAATATCAACCGCAATTGGGAAAATGTAACTTTTATCGACACAATCGCTAAACGCAAACCCAATCGAAGAAATGTATGGGCTATTATGAAGATAAAGACTATGTATACATTAAAACAACTGAGCCGTCAAATAAGAACGATATGGAAATCTTTATCAAGGGAACATGCAGAAAACGTGGTGAAAAGTATGTCAAAACGTTGTGAAATCATTTTACAAAATGATAATTTTTCACAATATTAGGTAATTATATGTATACTTGAAAAAAATTGTTGAATTGTTAAAAACTTGTTTAACAAAATTATTTTTTAGATATCATTCCAACGCTTTTATTGAATAAACTGTACTTGAGGAAAGTTCACATACTTCTACCATTAGTCCCTTTTATGTTGCTTAACCCTTTGCACTCGAAGCTTTTGTGCTGAAGTTGAATTTTTCTTAGTTTCTTTTTAGCATAATTGCTTATGTTACAATTTACAGGTACTTGGGATTCTGCAATCTTTTTCATCGTTTCTGAACTTTACTCTTCGTAATCTTTCCTCGGAATCAGCGTTTATTTGAACTCTTTTCCTCCTGTGTACTTTCAGAATCAGTTTCACTTTTTACTGTTGTTCTAATCTTCCGTTTACTTCAGCCAATTATATTTAACTTACATCTCTCATTTATGAAATTATTGATTTGGTCTTTAAATCATTTAAAATCGAACTTATTCTTCACTGTTATTAATTCCGTCGTTTGGCTCGATTTTTCTAAGAATCAAACTAATGAATGAAATTATAATTATAATTAAACACAATGCTGTATTATCAAGTGCATATACGTAAAACATTTAATATGTAAATAGGAAGGACATCTACTTAAAAAAAGAAACAATTATTATCGCCCCTTAATTGTCATTCGAGTTGCTGTATCGAACCAAATGGCGACTAAGAGTTGCCTCCCAAGTGCAAAGGGTTAATACTCTAATTGCATCTACAATTATTATAATCACATCATTTTCTATTGTTCCTTTTCGCTCATTTCACACTTAGTGGACAGCTAAAACGGCACACATTTCTCGTAATTCCTGGATTAGCAAAACTTCATGAATTATCGCGGTATTTCTTCTACCGGTTACCGTTACTACATTCGTTCGTTTGTTCTTTCTTTCTCTAGATCACGCCTTCGCCTTTAGCTTCGCCTTAGCGAAAAAACTCGCGGTTTCCATCTTGGCCAACGATTCCGGAGTAATCTAATATCTTTATCACGACGGGATTTTGCGCGCAATGAGGCGCGCCTCGTTACACTTTGCGTTTCCGATTATCACTCTCGCATCTCTACGCGGTCTTCGCCTTACACCGCTTGTCGGCATACTTCTCCCGTGTATAAACTTATTATTTTATCTAACTACAACATTATTTTATCTATCTTCTCTCGCCTGTTGTATTCCTCCAGAGCATAGATAAATCCTCGCGGAATATTCAGTTATTTCCGTTCGTTAATTATCGATTTCAATGAAACATAGCACCTTAACGTTGCATCCCTGTAAAAATTCGATCTTCTAATGATACCAAGTAATTTAAAATAACAATATCCTTCTATTTTCTTCAGAATTTTAATCTCCTCTGTGTATACAGGGTGAGTTTCGTAACATGACGACTTCAAATATCTCGTAGATGTTTGTAACAAAAGACTGTTGCAGACAAATTTGCGCGGTTTCCTGGGGAACATGTAATACCCTAATCGATTTCTTATTCCTTTGCTTTTTCTATCGAGATAAGATCACTTACAGTGTTTCGTTAAGTATCTGCAGGAAAAGATAGAGAAAAGAGAATTAAGGGAAAACAACACTGGAAAGGGAGGGAGGACAAAAATACAAAATCTGTAATGAAGAAGAAGCTTCGACGTATGTAATAGGGAAGTGCGAGGAATAGGAATTTAGGAATTACTAACAATAAGTAAAAGAGAAGAAGAGATAGAGGAAATGGAAAAGATGGAAAGGGAAAGGAAAAGGAGAAAACAAATGGAAGAAAACTAGATAAAAAAATAGTTAGTAAATGTAAAAACTAGATCAAATAGATATGAAGTTATACTTTAAGAGATAAAGAATATAGTACTACAAGTTAAGAATAATAAGGCATGAGTTATAATAAATAATAATAATATTGTCATTAGTTATAACGTAATTATTGCAAGATATTTATATTCGTAAGAAATACGCGAATTTCAAAAAGATTTTGATATGTTTATATTGTTAAATGAGTACTGAAAAAACTATAGACGTTATGATTGTATTCTCAATGTTTATCCTAATCGTTTGCCTAAATCACGAATGACGTTATGGAGACCGAAAAGATTTTTCATTGGTGTCACCATACAGCAAATTAGAAACAATGAGAAATCCAAAAGTAACCGTGATCTTAATTGATTTTGAGTGACTATAATCGTTGAATTCATCTTATCGTGGACTATACTTACGTGTATTAAGAAACATACAATTCCATTTAAAAAATCGGTAATGATCTTGAAATGTCCTTGATCCTTTGATATACAAAAAATTCTATTACATGAAGAATTTTACCCTCTACCATATTTTAGGTTTTCTTAACAACATTTTTTTTGTATCATCAATATTTTCGATAATATCGAGCTGTCACTGTTTATATGACTCATCCTGTGTACGCTCGTGTAATAGTTATGCGAGATATTTCATAGTTACAAAATAAACACGTGAAAAAATGTGTCGATAATGCCGAAAGACAGATTTTTTACGGAGTGCCATGGTTTTCAGAAGAGCGATTTTATACGATTGTTTGGTACGCAAGTACTTAGTTTACACAATCAAGGACAATTATCGAGTGGACACCTATCTGTTGTAGATAAAAGAAAAAAAAAGTTGTAATTCAATGATTTACGCGCTGCGTATAACATTACGCGTCATTCGTGTATCATTCGTGTATCTTTATGTCAGATAATCGATCAAATTTTATCAGATCTACAGATATTGTTCATTTTCGTCATTCTGAAAATTATTCACTCCCAACTATCGTTTAATTTCAATTGAACGTCACAATACAAAAAAACAGAATTTCGATTTCACAGTTTTGTTCCTTTCCTTTCACAATGGACTTCGTATATACGAATACTATTGGCAATATTCTCAAACAAAATGCCTATTAATACAAAATGTATCAAGTACACGTGTACCCAGCTTACGTCAAAGTTTCTTTCCACGATAAAGCTCGTACGATAGAAACCTCTATCATTCAACATTCCCGACTTTTCTCATCCCTCAAACGCCTCATGATCAATCCCACAGAACTACCCTTAATACCCCCTCCACCAATCTACTTATCTCATAGACTCACCATCAAACCTACCCATGCCATCAGCCACGAGTCACCCTTAAGATTACGAGATCTCCCTCACACATATACTCTCTCTGTCTCTCTTACTCTTACATCTCTCTTTCCCTCAACTCGATACGCAATTTCGCTGGGAATCTCTCTAGGGACTCGTATACGAAGCGTAGCGCATAATAAAGGACTCTCTTTGGTTCCGTGTGTGTCCGTAGCGCCGGACATCGGGTGGGTTCTTGTCCCCGTCGACCGGTAACGAGACGCCAGGCGAAGTAACCAGAGAGTGCACGGCGAGCGTAAGCGCGAGCCATCGAAAGGAGACGGAAGAACTATGTGGAACGTTGTGTGCAGTACATACATATATACGCGCGGGCACGCAAAGTCAAGAAGGCAAAAGAGCCTCCTCCTCCTCCTCTCTTGGTCGGACGGCGCGTCGTTGGCACCGAGCCGTACATGTATCCATACATATGTACCCACCGTCGTACGGTGCACGTGTATGTAAATATGTCACACGTGTGTGCGTATATAGAAAACCGTAGCCGGAATCATGGTGTACAGGTTGTGCGGTGTACGGTGCGAAAGAGCTCGTGAACCATGAGTATGCACAAGAGGACACAGTGGTTGTCGACTATCGTACTGGTAGTAGTGAGACGATACGTTCATGTGGTAGTGGTAGCCGTGATGGCTAGTGGCTGGCGCCGCCGGACGTTCAACAATGGTCGTGTCTCCCGTTTCCCTTCACCGCGCGCTGGCCACCACGAACCAGCCCCTCCACCCGCGCCTAGAACCCTTCGCGCGCTCAACCCTCCTCTACCCCCGTGACCCCCCACCTCAAACTACACCACACCATCGCCCGTACACGTCCGTGCCCCTCTCGTCGTGGGCAGCTTTAGCTTTAGCGGCGTCGCCCTTCTCTTCCACGCCCGGCTTGTCCCGCCGACGCCTCTGGTCCCATGGTCGTCAAACACCCCCGACTACGGTCGGCTTCGAGCTGAACGATTTTCGCTCAAACAAGCTATATATCGGGGAAGAAGCGACAGAGATAGAGAGCAGGCGTCGAAGCGGGAATTCCTGGCGGCGTTCCTGGTCGCGCCTTTCCGCGAATTACATATTCCTCGCCTGGCTACGGCGACACGTATACTCCGTGCGTCAACGGGTGCGCTTTTCTTTTGCTTCTTTTTTTTTTTATTTTTATGCTACTGCTGTTTCTTCTCTTGCTTCTTCTTCGTTAGTTGGTTGACGGGGGTTTGTGAATGGAGGAAAAATCGTTTGAGAGAACAATAAGAGGTGTTCTGTTTTTTTTAATTGTATTAATTTATTAGGTGTTGAAGTAAATGTTTTTCGACTACGTTTACATAATTAGTAGGGCCATTCCAATCGAAATATTCGCTGGCGAAAGGTCATCAGCAATAGTGGAAATCGTTTCGATGATTGATCTGGAAAAACTTTGTGCCCAAAGTCGGAATGAATTAATTTCTATACCCAATATTTCAGATTAAACTTTGCATTGTCATCGTCTTGTGAGATCGATTGTGAAATAAAGTACAGATCGTATATATCCGAACTATTATCGTCGATATATTTCCTCGTGTAATATTAATTAAACGTTAATTCGATATGATTTCTCTACTGATGTTAACATTCCAAGTTCACGTACACCGAGAAATTTGTCCGGCTGATCGAACTCGGTGCAAGCAAGATTATCTTCAATCGATCGTCATCATTCCCGATACACGGAGATCGGGCATTTTTTCGTTTTACCCGAGTACAAAAGAAAAGAACAAGGAGAAGAAATTGTACGCACGTAAATATTTACCAAAGTGCACGTATAAATAGGTCAGATAACAATCCGTTTCGTGAGCGAATCGAGTCCAACGCTATTCTATTCGGGCAGCGATTGCGCTGTACGAGTAGTGGTGGCGTCGCGGGTAGAACGGTGCGGGGTGGGGGTAGGCTATAAAAGCACGCAGGTGAGGGGCGGAGGCCAGTTGACTTCGATCCGTTAAGCGTGACGTGTGCATCATATGGACTAAGTTTTTATACACTCTATCCTCTTGTGCACTCATTGCGTTCGACAAATTGTCGAAAAATATTTCTTACATATACCAAAATTTCAACAAAGTCTCAAAGTTCGTTCGAACAATGTACTACGCGTGTGACACCAAATCATAATTCATCATAAAAAAAAAACATTCCCAAGGAAACAGTGTGTGACATTTGTGTTGGAAAACGACGTAGTACGAGTAACATCTAAAAAGGAAAATTTCTTCTCCCCCACGAAGAAAAAGAATGTAACAACGTTGTTGCAAAGTGAACAGTAGCAGAAAACAGAAACGGAAGACCACGATTGTAACAGAAATCATCGTTGTCGTCACCGCTATCTCGCGCGCTCACTTTGCTGAGTTGGTTCGATCGATAAATACACGGGGTGCGTGCACTGGCGTCTCTGTCTGATAAGCGGTCCGTACCTTTCGAAGGTGTGCCTGATCAAATTTAATCGACGACCCACATCTTTTTTTTCTTCTTGAGCCACAGTTGCCTGGTGTCTGGTGAACAAGACAACTCGGCGCGTGGTACAGAATCGTCGAAAGAAAAAGAGGTAGAGAAACGTACGCGCAAAACGACATGAAGGCGATGGTGGTGAGCCCGGTGGGCGGTAGAGTACCGCCAAGTCGAGGTGTTCTGCACAATAGCTTAGGGATCAACGGGACCCGTCGGGACTTGGAAGCAGAAGAGGTAGCCGCTTATTTAACGAAATTACGCTCGTTGGTCCCCGACATGCCAAGAAAACGGAAGTTGTCGAAACTCGAAGTGATCCAAAGGGTGATTGAGTATATCTGTGATCTTCAAACAACCCTCGAGGAGACGAACGTGCACCATGAGTCCAACGTGACGAAGACAACACAGAGGCAACCATTGCAACCGTTGTTGAACGCAACAACAACAATTCCAACGACAACAACCACGTCGACGACCACCACGATGACCGGGATGATCGCGGAACGGTGACCTGTGCCAGCAAAACAGCTGCAGTGAGGGTTCAGGTCGCTGCGAGCATCTTGTCGTCCTCGTGTAATGACGGCTTGACCTCCGTGTTTCAACGTCACCGGGCTGTTCGAGTGTCTTCGGGGAGTTGAATCGAGAGAACTTCGGCTCTTTGTTGGCAACGTCCGGTAACTAAAGGAGACGTTGCTGTAAAACGTGTTTCCGTGCATTTCGTCCTCGATTGTACAGAGATTTCTTAGAAAATTTTTCCAAGGTCCAGAAACGGAAAGATTTCGACGATCCTCCTTGGTTGTGGTGTGCTGGTCAGGTATTCAAGGAGAAGAAGAAGAAGAAGAAGAATAGGAGAGTTTTCGGCATTATCGGAGGCAAAAAGAAAAAATACGTGGAGGCTGATACATCGGATCGGAGAAAAAGAATCATGGCGTTTGATGAACATCTCGAGGAAGCGGCGCCTGTGAAAAGGGAATAATGGAAAACTAACGGCGGACGAATGGAGGGATGAAAAGAAAAGAAGGCCTCCACGGCCGAGAGCTAACTTCTTTCTTCGTGGAAAGATGTAAATAGTTGTACATAAAACTCACCGCATTCCTCGCACCTGGAATCCCTCTTCTCATCTTAATCGACTCACTTCTTTTTTATCCCATCCTCTAATCCCCTTCCTTGTAATTCTCTCTTGAATCTTGAGCTGCGTTACATAGTTTATTAACGTCATCATTTTTCGATATCGCGATGCGACGATCGAGCTGTTTCTTTTCACGTTTCGTTTCTCCCCCCTCTTTTTTTTGTATATATGTATCGTTGTTTCATAAGACAGAAAGATGACATTTTTCTTTTCCTTTCTTCGTTTAACATTTTAGTTCTGACTACAAATTCCGATCGGTTGTTGTTCGATTGAATTGGTTCGATTTGAATTTTTGATAAAGAACATCCCGATAGATTTTTCTGTTTTCGTTTGTTTATAATTCGTTCTTTTCTTCTCGAAGGATAAGGAATGTATTTCAAAAATCACAATCGACCAGTCTTGCCGCGTGTTCTAATTGTAACTGGCATCAGTTGTTTAGCAACCGGTCGTGAATGAATCGCCTCTCCTTTTCTTTTGTAGTTTTCGCGTGGAAAGAGAAATATGTTTATCGTCACGTCGATCCAGAGCCTGTATTATTTGAACTCCCCTTGTAGATAATAAAAGCGGATTATTTGTACTATGGTTATTATTACATTAATCGCAAACCGTCGTCACTATATTATTATATTATATTATTATTATATTATTATTATTATTACATGATTATTATCATTGTTATTGCTTTTCATATTATAATTTAGAGATTTTTCTCCGTAAAACTATTGTATATTTGCGAAGACTGAAAGGCTGTAAAGTGTAAGTAATATAACTTGGTGCGCGAGCTTGTTAATGCTTGCTCGTGCGCGAAATAAAATGCAAAACTGTGTCCATACGATTAACTTCTTTGTGCAGAAATTCTTTCACCGAAAAAATCCCGAACGAAAGTAACGAGAATGTTACTTACGTAACCATCAAGAAAAGATATAATACGTCTTTGTGTAAGTAACTTTTTACCCGAGGGTAGCGCTGAAATCTTAGAATCTCGACGTTTCGAAGAAAGGTGAAAGGAAAAATGCAGCTTACAAGGTGCTGCATGTACTTCCTTGTAATCGTATTCCGTTCAAACAAGGGACGTGCAAACTTCAGTAGCACGTGCTCCTTTTATACAGTGAATAAGAACAAAAAAAGGAAAAAAAATCATTCTACACGCAAACACAGAACACCCGTTCTCAAAAAAAAAAAACCTTCAATTAACGCGCAAGTCCATCCACAACCGATCTCCAGTAATCGTAAATCTTTTCACCATCCGTCAAACGCAATCACATTGCAAATTAAAACGCCCGAAGACATTCGACGTGTAGACTTAATCATCGATTAAAAAAAAAAAAAAAACGATTCGAGTAGGTGATATTCCGCGCGCCAGGTGGTCGCCATTGAAATAAAACATTTCCTTTAATGCCTCGCGTAAAGCGAACGTCTGATAAAAGCTCGACAACTCTTCGAATAAAAAGATGAAATATCTCCTTTAGATGTTACTTTCAGAAAGGACATTTTCCCCGCGTGAACGTTCTAGTCGCCCGTATTTAACGATATATATCCCCATCCGCAATTCCTTCTCGTTAGGTCGTTTCCCTGCACGACTCTCTATCGCTGAAAGCGATAAATCCGCGAGCGTCCCGCGACACGCGCGTGGTATAGGGGTGAGCTTAAATGGGCACACGTGTACGTAATAATCCACGCACACGTGCGAGGGAGGAGAGGCTTCCCGATCGTGGTGGTGGTGGTTGATTTCCCCATCGAGGCAAGAAGAGGACAGACCGCCTGGTGGCCCGTTACGATGTATCGTTGTAGGAGTTCGCCAAGTTTCCCCGTATTGATCGTGTGTTCCCGGGTCGCGTGCGCGTTCCTGGGAACCTCGAGTCCGCGGGATACCCACGGGAACACTGATTCTATCCGAGCCGCGTGTCCCTGCCGTTTGTTTCTCGTCCCTTTAGCCACTCGAGCTTTTGCTTCGTATTCATAGACAGATGGGAAGAGAGAGAGAGAGAGAGAGAGAGAGAGAGAGAGAGAGAGAGAAGGGTGGGATCGACGACATCAACGTGAAGCATCAAACTGGTGGATGGTAGTATACTTGCGAGCAATTCGCTAATAACGAAAGTGGAGGCTGACTCACGCGACAGCGCACCCTCCTACGCGGGTTGAAAGGGCTGATCGATGCCGAGGATAAGGAGCGCGGACCTAATACTCAGCAGACATCACCTTGCGAATCGTGTAACGATAGTTATAAGTGGCTGATATGACATTTGCTTCTAGATAGACAGAGAGGGTAAATTTTATGGATTTGTTTCGATGAAATGTATGGTAACATGTATGATTTGGAATAGTTGAAGTATGTATGAATTTATTTGTGTTGGAGAACCAATTATTTATCGATATCAAGTCACAGAGTTGTCTTGCAGTGTCGAAAACAAATTACTCATCAACTCGCTGACTGTCCCTTCAAAGTCCTTTTCAACAATTCGTCGCTAGAACGAAGTTTATCTTCTCCTCTTTTCGAATTTCATTCTTATAAATACATCTACGAAATCCCTTACAAAGTAATTCTAGAAAAGAGCCACTCCAGTCAGTCAAACACCCATTTCGGCGAATATCACGTTTCCCTCACTTCACGCAGTTCGTTTTGTTATACGAAAACCGCGTGTACCATGGATCACCGTCGAAATAATTATATCGTTAAAATATAATCGGCGACCCAGATTCCAATAGTTGGACTGACGTTTCGTTAAGTCTCCAAAGGAGTAGCTACGAGGAATTTTCTCGTCGTTTCTTTGTTGTTCGCGCATTTGAAAATATTCGCAACGCACATTAACTTGCAGAAAGATTTTGTTCACGTCGAAGCAACATGATCTCAAGTAGAAGAACATTTTGTTTCATCGGTCTCTGCGGACTGATGCTAGACTTTTCGTTTAGACGGCGTTGGTTCTTAAAAAATGTACAACTTCAAATTCAAAAAATAATTCCTTATTGTTCGTTAACGGGTTTTATTAAAACAGTTTAAACAAAGGCAATACGGCTTTCCTCTGCAGGCGTTATAAAGTTACCACTTTCTTCATTAAATTTAGTGTACCACTCTGCAAAATTTCCAAAACTGAACCGTTGAACGAGGAGTCGACCGAAATCGTCATGGCACTTAGCATATTAATCGGCTTTTTTATGCCAATAGTTATTGACCGATAGTTAATTAATTTTCTCTGGTCAATGGTTAGGTTAATTTTATTTTCATTTTCAATAAAATTACACTGCTTTGAAATAAAAAAAAGTAGAAAGATATAATGAGTATGTTTTAGATATAGAGCTTTATAAATAAGCCGATGCATTCTCGTGGGATAGCCAAAAATTGTACTTGTCGACAAAACCGCGCCTAACAATATCGCTCGTTAGTAAGCGGCAGCTTCAATCATGAGCGGTAGATAAAGTGTTAAGATTTTCACCGCTCCAAATGGAAGCGATTTTGAAGAAATGAAAGGAATTTGTTGCTGGTAATAGAAACACGAAGAAATCTGGAGAAACAGACAGCGACTTCTTCATGACACGTGTTCCATCCAACGTTGAAAACAAGTTCCTTATTGTTGTTCTAATAGAAAGTGACACAGCTTTAGCTATGTTGTAACAAGTATGGATTAGGCTATTTGAATATGTATAGTCGTTCATGTACAAGCGTAAAAGTATTTATTTGAATTTTCTCAATTATGGTATGTGATATAAATGTGTTTCTGCAGCTACACGCTTGTTTCTGTTTTTCTTCTTCTTCTTCTTCTTCTTCTTCTGGTTTCTCTTACTTTACTCACGATACAAAAGTGATAAACATCGGTGCGCAAATTTGAGACATCATACTCATCGGGGGAAAGAACTTAAACTTCGGTCCATGGTTCACGGAACGGTGAAAATAAATGCCAAATAGCTATATGTAATGCTGTAATTGAAAAAAAATGCCATCGAGTAAAAGAAGGTAACATGGATTACCATGAATTGTACTGACCGCTACATACGCTTATAATCGCGTTATTCGTTTAAAGCAAACGTTGCATGTGTTTGTGTAAACGGAAAAATCTACAATAATCGTGTATTACAAAAGGGAATCTTTGTCTTTCTTTTTTTTTTCTCTATTTTTCTCTAAATTGACTCGAAGCAACTCATTTTTTTTCCTTTTTCTTTTTTATTTTGTTTTTGCATTTTTAGTTTTGTTTCCTTTAATACGCTCGCATAAGTGGCATAATTGCTGCCTTTTCGATTTTCTGCTGTGTCAGAAACTGTAATAAGGTGGTGAGACGAGAACTCAAAGCGACAAATAACTCGTGATCACTACTAAACACGAGTGGTCAGGTATTCCTTGATAGAGTGTTCATCTCTGGCAAGCCATGCCACGTTCAATCTGATAGACTCGATACTCTGTTGGACCGTTCTCTCGGTTCCTGGTGTCGGATGTTCCTTGAAGAATTCCTCGACATCTTTGGCCCGTTCTTCGGTGACGAAATTCTCCGTAGTGAATTTCACCAATCTTGAAATCAGGAAACCGCCACCATAACGATCGAGAAGGGTCTTCCAGTTCTCCTTGAAGAAGTTCCAAGCCAACACGCGACCCTTGTACGTCATCGCCACGGACATGATGGCGAACACTGTATCCTGAGCCCTTACTTCGTCACTCATGGCGAAGTCCAAGACCTTTGCCAGAAGAGTTTCATTTTTGATCGCACCCAGGGCTCTCAGTATTCTGTCTTTCTCCTCATGCAGATCTGCTTCTCGATAAAGCCTCAGCATGGTCTCGTAGGTGTCAACATCGCCAACAGAGAGTACAGCTCGATAAACTGGGCTGCGGAGATCAGCAGCAAGAGGCGTGGTACCGGACACGTGCAACTCGAATCTCCTCTTTGCCTCTTGTATGGTGTCTTCGTCGTTTAATGCTGCCATACGACCTAACACCAGCGATCGTAGAAGGGTGTCCAGATGGCTTTCGTTTGGCTTAGGATCCCAGCCTAATTTGTTGGTAATGTCGCGCATCAGGCTACGGCCAAATGCTTTAAACGAGTCCTCGAAGTCCAAGTGAGAAACGAGAACTCCGATTTTCCCTAAGCTATTAACTATGCTAGACCATACGGTGAAGTTGTCCTCCTGTTGAAACGCTTGCATGAGTTGAAGTACCTCTACAGTAGAAGCATGACCGGCTTGTACCATAGCAAACAGATCGTCTAACAAACCCAATCTATCTAAGGGTGGTAATGCACGATTTTTAACAGCTGGTAATAAAAGAGCCAAAGCTTCTGGACTATAATGAGTTCTGTAAAAGCCGATCGTTCCGGGATTGATTTTCACCCAATGATCCTCGGGAACATCTTTGACTCGAAACTCCTTTGTTTTCTCATCGAACAGAGCCTTGAGTACACATTCCTCTGGATTCTTCGACGTACTTATACTAATTGGTATGATCCACAAACTATTTCCGGTATCGGTAGAGCCGTCAGCTAAGAATCTTTCTTGAGACAGAGATAAAACTCGATCGTTCCCTTCTTGACGGTGTTGCACACTGACTACAGGGAATCCTTGTTGCTCTGTCCAGGTAGACATTACGCTGCGTACGTCTTTGTTGCTGGCTTCCTCTAGAGCGTCCCAGAGATCTCCTGTTTCCGCATTGGCGTAGCTATGCTTTTTCAGGTACAAGTTCATACCCTTCCGGAAATCGTCATCACCGATGTAAGAATGCAGCATCCGAATAATACAAGCACCTTTGTTGTAAGAGATATCATCGAAAATTTCATCGATTTCTGAAGGATGACCAACCGGTACTTCGATGGGATGACTATTCTTCAATGCGTCTAATTCTAACGCTCTGATATACGTGTCAGTGACAAATTGCGTCCAAATATCGTATTCGGGAAATAGATGAGCAACACATAAAAATTCAACGAACGACGCGTAACCCTCGTTCAACCATAAATGGGTCCACCATTCCATGGTTACGAGATTTCCAAACCATTGGTGCGCCAGTTCGTGTGCTACGACTAAAGCAATCCACTGTTTTCGAACAGCGGATGTATTCTGTGGATCTACTAAGAGGCAGGTTTCACGATAGGTGACTAGACCCCAGTTTTCCATAGCTCCAGATGAGAAATCGGCGATTGCGATGAGATCGATTTTTGGGAGTGGATAAGCAATTCCAAAGTAAGTTTTGTAATACGGTAACACTTTAGTTGCAACTTCTAACGCGAATTGTCCCTGTTCCTTCTTCGATTTTGGTGTGTACACGCGTACCAGTACACCGTCGCTCGATGTATCTTCTATATAATCGAATTCACCAATTACAACTGCTACTAAATATGTTGACATGATCGGTGTCCTCTCAAATACTAATGTTTCCGTTGAGTTGTGTACTATCTTGCTTTTAATAGGCTGAAACAAATAAGTAGATGTGTTTTTTAAATTTTGACAAGTACTTATCATAGTTAAGATCTACTAAAAAATGAAAACCAAAGCAAAATAAAATAAAACCACAAGTGCTAGGCGCTGCTTACCATATTGGAAAGTGCTGTAAGACCTGATGGTACATTTAGGGTAATATCAAACGTGGCTTTGTGTGCTGGTTCGTCCCAGCATGGGAAGCAACGTCTAGCATCTGTTGGCTCGAATTGAGTTACAGCTGCATGTTCAACAGTTCCATTGGTTCTGTAAACACACAGAAAAGTCCTGTTATTTTAAGTATCAATTATTGCTTACCATATTTGATAAGGCAACAAGTCCTTCGTCACAAGGAAGTATAAGTTGTACTGTAAAAGTAGCTTTAAACATTGGTTCATCCCAACAAGGAAAGAACCTACGTGCTGATGTGGGACATAAGAAAGTTACAGCATTACACTTATCCTTTCTGTAAAGTATTATATGTTATATTTACATTGAATAAAGTCATCTTCTTACAATAGAAGACTTACAATTTCTTTGTTTCTGTGTAATATTAATTGTATTATTATGATACCTAATAATAAATTTGATTGAATTATTACGATATCTTAGAAATTGTAGTACCCAATATATTTGCTTCTATAGAAGCCCTTCATTTTATCATTAATTTCTCCCACAAATTCCAAGCTCAAGTATCCACTTCTGCCCAGTGGTAACTTTTCATCAAATACCAAAGTAGCTGTTTCTTCAGGTGCACAGACTTCAATCTGTTTTGTTCCAATGACTTTTCCATTATTTTCATTGAAACATACAGTTTTTATATCAATGTCCAATGAATTTAAAACAATTGTATCCGTGGATTTCTTTACCTGTAAATATTAAAAATGACAATGAGTAACATACAAACTTGAAGGATTATAAATACTTGATCAAATGTTTCAACATAATGAAAAGAAATTATGTATTTCTCTTATAACTATCTTATCACATTCCACTATTAACAATCATACACACTTTCAGAATTTGGAGTTCAGATAAAACAAAGATAACAGGTATATTTTTAAACTTATTGTCACTCAAGGCTACACAGACATTCGTCTTATATATAGCATACAAATTTTGTGGTTATGTTTGCCATATGGTTAAGACTTCACGTTCTACCATTCGAATTACAAATCTGCAACGATTCGCATGAATAATGAATATTCTAATGAGTGATCTAGATTGATTGAGCTTACGTCAATGTGCACATCCTCCTTGCCGTCGAAGACAAAAGTTTTCAGATTGGGTGACAAAACAATATTATAATGATAGGGCTGAACATCTGTGGGCAGCCGGCGAAATGGCTTTTTTTCTGTGCTCGACATCGCTCGATGTTGAATCGCGATCCGAAAAATTCTTAAATATCGAACTGTCTTGAAAGCCGTTTTCAGCTTTCCCTTTTTGCCGACTCACAACGTAAAAGTATGCACTAACACAAAACGTCTCAAAGCATTGCAGACGCATGCGCAACATGCATATTGACTAGAGAGATGCGAATTGAAATGGAACTATCTTCATGGAAAAGAATAAATCACGTGCTCTGATGTCACTACAAAATATAAGGCGCAAATTTCAAATGTAGGATTCATTCGTCTCTTATTTCAGTGTTATTCTTTCATTAAAACTGAATGATTTTCAATTTTATTGATGTTATTATGTTTGTAGTGGAAACAAATTATCATTCAATTTTCCTATTCGATGAATTGAAATATTGCTATAAAATTTATGAAACAAATGCCCACGTGTATTCCTGGCGGAACGGATTGAAGTAGGTAAAATTATAAGTTGCACAACTTGCAGTCGAAATGAACTGTTAACACTGCTTTTGCCTATAATTATATAATAAGAAGAAAGGAATACCATACTATAAATTTCTTAATAATATATTTTACCTTAATAATGAAAACAATTTTTGAATTGATTAAGTCATTGAAATGTGAAAGTAAGTTATAAATTATATCAACGAAAATGTAAAGATTATGAAACATCTGATATGTATATCATTTTGTAACATATAATCAATAACATTATTTCATGCATGATATAAACATGAATAGACGTTTCAAGACAAACATTATTAATTAAAACCGTTAAATTATGTAATGTAATGTAACCATAGCAAACAAAGATTACGAAAAAATAATTAAGATGGCAGTGAATGAATGTACATGAAAATGCAATCGAGCTACCATACTGGTTATGAACTATATACATTCAGACCAATGTGGATCGGCCAGTTTCAGACTTTTGTCTGTGGCGCGAGGCAGTGGGGCTGTGGGAACAGAGAACTTCTTGGGAGAAGTTTGTTCTCGCTGATGAGTTGTTCGAGATAGTGGTGGCGTGCGCGAGCACCCGCCATATATCCAGGAAGTCGCGACTGAGAAACCCCGGTCGCATAAGATACTTACGGTCTCGGTGAGCCGAGGCGTATAAACCTTTGGGAAGGTTTAACCGGGGAATATCGGTGGCGCGTACCGCGACCAGCGCACGGTGCGAATTCTTAAGCGGTGAAAGGAGAAACGGTGGTGTGTTTTTCATGGCGATCAGCTCATTAGGAGAGTATCGTACACTGCTACCGATGTACGAGATACGGGAAAGGTGAAGGAGGTGCTCGCCGGACCTGACCTGCCCGAGAGAAACACCACGAAACGTAGCTTCTCACATACATACACACACAGTGCGTCACCGCCCATATGTGATGTGTTCCGTGTGTTCGAGCGAATGAGTAATCATGTACTGTCAAGACAAGGGCTCGACCGCCTCCAAGAGCAAAGAGGGTAAGTTGACGCCCGCGAGATCCAACTATCACAAAAGTAATTCCCTTGGCTCTTCCCCCATCCCCCCTCCCTTTCCATTTTTCCGCAGCCTTAGACTGTGTCCTTTACGTTCATATACCGCTTTCCGTTTTTACCCTCTCTTCGTGTTTCACTACAAATTTTCGTGTCTCTGCTTTGCACATGTGGACTCAGTAAAACACGATCCAATAGATTGGACAGTGTCAAAAGTTCCGCGATTGTGGGGGTGTTCATTAATCTGACGAAGAGGGAAAAGTGACAGACCAAGAGAGTGCGGTAAAGAGGGAAGCAAGGAGAGTTTGTCGTTTACAAACCAAAAGGGTGGGGGACGAGCAGTATGTATTTCGAAGAGAGAAACGGATCATGTACATTCTTGGCGAACCTTTTTATCGAACTTCGGTCGCGTAAACGAGTTTATCAGATGTGAGATTGTATCGGAGCTGTACATCGTCATCTCTAGTGCTGCAGATATTGTAGTGCCTTTCGTTGCCGCGAAAACGTCATTCGTAGAACGCGACAGATGCGTGAATGGAGAAAAGTGCTTTTGTGTACGGGGAAGCATGCGGAACATCGTGAAACGAGATGTGGAGTCAGTAGCCACTCTAAAAATAATCAACGTAATTTATCTATCGTTATTTGACATGTATAATTAAACTTTCTTTAGTTCATTGACCTATAGTAATAACACATGTGTATATATGCACATATGTACATTATGCATTAAATGCATTATACACTATATATACATATACCATCTATGTATGTATACATGTATTTGTCAAATTTTTAATTGCTTGTTGTTTCTTAATGATAGAATTAATATTTATACAACCATCAAAATTTGTATCGTTTAGCACACTCAACACTTTTTAAAAGATGAAACTTATCACATACATTTAAAAAATGTGTTATCAATTTTGTACATTGATATTATTTTCAATGTGTTTTTGTAATTATTTATAATTTTTTAATATAATTTTTTAATGATATTAAATTTTATACATTGTTCAAATAGATATTAATTTTCTCCAATAGAATAACTCGGTCAATGCAATGAACAACTGCTTCTATTGTCTTTTCGAATTGTGCATACATACTTATATGGTACATAAATTAAGAAAGAATGTCATTTGCATTTGTACAAGCAATTATAAATTCTTTTGCTCCACTGTTTCATTGTTTAAACGAACAGGCTGTTATATAGCACAATTATCACTTTATTTAACAAAAGAAAAGATATTATCTATATAAGCAGGACAAACTTTTATATTTTTCCGTGCGAAAGAAGTGTTCATTGATAATATTGTTATATATGATGTACTTTATCCAAGGCAAATATATCTTATACATCCCTGCTACTATTAATCATAAGATTGAGGAACACTGGCATTGCATACTGCATGATGTCATCACACATGTAATAGTCCATAATGTTTGAATTATTCTGAGTTTCTTGGCCACATATTACAGTACGCCAATGTCTGAATTTATATATCTTTGTTTTGATTTACAGTTGCTAAAGATTGCGCTTATTATGCACAGGGTCTGTGACAATGCGGGAGAAGAAGGGAGGTGCTCTTAGCAGAGTACAAAAGCTGAAAAAACGGCTTAGCCACAGCTTTGGAAGACTTTGTAAGTATAAATACAATTATTTAATGTTATATAATACAAATGTACTATCTGGAGTAATTTGTAAAATGAAACATCAAGAATAGTTTGATACTTGATACATAGTACAGTATTTTTTCATTACATAAGATGTGTTATAGAAGCATTAATATAGTTCTGAACTCTTTAAAGGTTTCACAAACTTGTTTTATCATTACTGACATGTGTTTTATATTTTGAGATAATATTACTAATTATAATTTTATTATTATTATTTATTATTCTCATATTTATTTATGTCCAATTTGATAAAAATATTGCAAAATATTAGTTTAAGCATTGTTATTTAATTTTAATTCATCAATATTATTATTATATTTTTTGCAGCAATATCAAAAGAAGAGGCTGATGATGCTGCAAACAGGGGTCAACTGCCATATAATGGCTATTCCGAGGAGTTCCTAGACCGTTTAGAACCAAACGGCAACATACCTGCAGATAAGGATCGCCGTTATGGTAAGTGTGAAATTAATTTGTTACAAAAGGAATTATATTAATATATAAATCATAAATAATATAAAATGTAACTCTGTTTATCAAAATGAGAAAGTTGCTATGATGTACATCAGCACTTATTAAGAAGCTAAGCATTTTATTTTTTATAAGATATAAGTTATACATGAATGACTGCTATGAAAGACATTTGCACTGGCCTGTGATAATTGTGGTAAACATATGTTATTTTAGTAATTAATAGCAGTCAGTAGTGCACTTTAATTGACAAAATATATTGTTGTATTATTAAATAAAGGTGCATTGTATAAACAAAATACTAAGGGATTATGATTCTACGTGGATTCCTGTTGCTGTTATTTTAAAGAAAGTTTTAAGGACGAAATTGGATGTCATAGAATGGACAGGTGTGGGCGACCATGAGAGAGTGCATCGGCAGCTTTCCGTTTCTAGTGATTCCAAGCTTCTCGATGAGGATATACGCGAAGAAGCAAGAGTAATCTTACGACCTCGGCGTCCACCGCGACCCAAGTCAGAGGTCTTCCTTGGGCCAGAACCTCCTAGAAGAACCAAGAGATTTTCAGCATTTGGGGTAACGTTACATTAATTCATCCTTCCTATTGCATTCTTCCGACATTTTAATATTAAAAGATTTGCACTTACAGGGAGATTCTCCTTTTGGTAAATCTGAAGCTTATATAAAACTTGAACAATTAGGGGAAGGGTCATATGCCACAGTGTTCAAAGGCTATAGTCACCTTACAAATCAAGTGGTGGCACTTAAAGAAATTAGACTGCAAGAGGAAGAAGGTGCTCCATTTACTGCCATTCGCGAGGCAAGCCTTCTCAAAGAATTGAAGCATAGCAATATCGTTACTTTGCACGATATAATTCATACGCGTGAAACACTTACTTTTGTTTTTGAATATGTTCATACCGATCTATCTCAATACATGGAGAGGTATGGAAGCGGTAATGGTGGTTTAGATCCACGAAATGTTAAATTGTTTCTATTTCAACTATTAAGAGGATTAGCGTACTGTCATCGCAGGTAAAGACATATATACATATATATCAATTTATGACTTTCAATTTATCATTGAAGATTAATTCATTATGCATTCATTTAGGAGAGTATTACATAGAGATGTAAAGCCGCAAAACTTGTTAATCAGTGAAATAGGGGAACTAAAACTAGCAGATTTTGGTTTAGCGAGAGCTAAATCTGTACCGTCACATACGTATTCACATGAAGTTGTGACATTATGGTACAGGCCACCTGATGTTCTTATGGGTTCTACAGAGTATTCTACCTCGCTTGATATGTGGGGTGTAGGTTGCATATTTATGGAGATGTTGACTGGTGAACCAACATTCCCAGGTGTACGCTGTACGTACGACCAACTTGATAAAATATTCAAAGTATTGGGTACTCCTACTGAAGAAACTTGGCCAGGTGTTACGCACCTACCAGGATACAAACGACATAAACTAGGAGGATTCTATCCTCCGCGAAAATTGGGTCTTTCATTTCCTAGACTCTATGATATTGCTGAAGGTGATAGTATGGCATCATCGCTTCTACAGTTAAATCCTGATCAACGGATAGGAGCTGAAGAAGCATTAAGGCATCCTTATTTTGCCTCTCTTCCTAGAAAACTATACGAGTTGCCTGATGGTAAGTTTATATATCATGTTTTTATTGGGGGAAAAAGATTATAAAAAATACAAGTGTTATTGATTAATATCATTCTTTTTCTTTTTTTTACAGAAGTATCGATATTTAGTGTTGAAGGTTGTCATTTGTATACAAATTCGAGGCACGGGTGTGCAGATTCACGTCACACAGCTCTTAAGACTTGAGGTTAAAAGTTAACGTAAAGCAAAAAAATTAAATAATAAGTAATTCCCAAATTCACATGTTCAGTGAAACGTTCATTCTCATACAAATCAGATTCACACAGGCAACATTGCCTTAATTCACGTACACATTATTTCCACGCGCGTCGATCGCTCTTTCTCAGGGCTGCTCTACAAATTCCAGTCATCCTTCATAACACATACACGCATACGAACACACGCGTATACATAATTACGCATTCGTATTTTTGTTTGTCTTTCACCTTTTTCTCTCTTGTTTTTAAGACTAGTACACGTATCAAATGAATTAATGAAAATAAATTATTAACTGGCGAAGAAAATACGAAAGTAAGCTATCTGTGGCTAAATGAAGTAAAACGATTTTATGAGATTCGCACGCTCGATTTAGAAAGCAAAAGCACGCACGACCCATCCTCGCACTTCGTCCAAATACTAGATTTAGATTGATACCAATCAAAAAAAAAAGTACTATACCGCCTTGTGTCTCCTGATCTCAGTCTGAGTGAAATCTCGAGATGGCGGTTGCTGGTTAGAGAAAATATAATAAAATAATTATAACTTAGAAAAATTCTGGAAGACCTGTAATACTTATATAAATTTTATGCTGTTTTTGATTCTACCGTTGGTTGCTGAGACAATTGAATATATTGGTATGTAACGAAAAAAGTCATTGTTCGAATTAATACTAGTTGTTAATTATATGACGTGATGATAGGAAGTAAATAGAAATCTAAGAAAATAGGGTATCAGTACGGATCAAGTGTCGTAGCTACCAATAACACCACAAAACACGACAAGACTAACGAAAAAAAAAAAAAAAACTTATCGTTGATAATATCGACGGTAGTGATCTAGTTGTAAGAATTAATATTAGCATGCTAGCGTCGATCGAAGTTCATTATCGAAATTTACAAAGTAGTATCAATGATAGTAAATCAAGAACGAAGTAATAATTTTAGACTTAATCAAATCCAATTTGTTCAAACGCTCATATACTAAACAGCCAATGGTGCTTGAACGAATTGTAGGAACAAAATGTTAATAATTTCGTATTAGTTATTTAGGATAATCGTTCGGCCAATCTTGTTTCTAAATGGTTTTTTAATACCATATATCTAAACGAACCAACTTTAAATAACGTTGCAATAGTAATATAGGATAACGTAAAATGGTGTTACAGTCCTTCCGAGTTTTCTCTAAGCTACGACGATTATCACGGTAAAATATTACTCCTTTAGTAGTTACATTTATACCGATTTTTCAGCACACTTATAAAAATATCAACGAGGCGAAAGCAAAAAAAAAAAAATTAAAAAGTATTTCGAAAAAATTTGACACGTTATTACTACTATTATTACTTATTAAAAAATTATTTGACAAAAGACGCGCAGAAGGTAGATTGTATATAGGACAACAAGTTCGTATTATTGATTACGCTGAGATAGCTGAGCTGAGACTAATAAATGTGACTTTGTAATAAATTAAAGCGTAGTTCGGTACACTTCAGACCCTGTTCTTTGTTAGGTTTTCCATGTGCAACAAGCTACAGGATCGTTTAGACTTTTAAGTGTAACATAATGCAAAACCACTTGTATCTGTAATACTTATTCTGCTTAAGTATTGATTTTATACACATTTATTTCCTTATAATTATATTTTATTTGTAATTTTTCTAAGAAATTATTGATATTCAAATTGCTTCAAACTTGTACTGAGAAAGATAAAGAACTATGTTTTTGAAGTACATGTGTTTACAAATTTATACCTCATATACTATTCAATTAGGCATATAATTAAGACTTTTGCGAATAATTTAAGTATCTCCAAAAAAAAAATTTTTAAGCGTTTTAGTTTTACGTTAGTCATACAATCGGAAAGTTATATAAAAGTATAGAAGTTTAATTTTGTATATTAGTTAATAGTTAATGTTATTTAAGCAATAATTTTACTAAACTGAACTTGATAAGATAATCGATTCATTTCGGTATTATATTCAAACAACAATATGTATTATTGATATAAAATTGTAAGTAATTGACGTATTCATAGTTGCCATTTGAAAGGCGCTAGTCTACTGACATCACGGAGGGTAACATGGCTTTGTTGTCATCGTAAGTGATCTGATGTGTCGCGTAGAGTCAAGTGATTTCTATTAATACACTTAATTAAATTAATGAAAGCATGGCACGCGCTTGAGTGGGTTACTATTTTATTCATCAACCTAAATGGACATGTCATTCCCGGTTAACGTTCGAACAAAGTGAAAGCTATGGCTGGTGCTGTACAGGAGGTTAGGGATCCTTTGTCTACAGACAGTAAAGGTAATGATTATTTTTTAACAGTTAATTTTGTGCAAACAAACATTATGCTTTTTATTTTTTAAATAATATTTGTTTATTGAACAAAATCAGAACGCGAAATAAAAAACTTCTTGACAAATATAAATTGTGTCACTGATGCATGCAGAATGCATACACGTCATCGGTAGTAAGAGCAAACAAACTCCCGTATATTAATTTTTAATACTACGACGTCTTCTCCATGAAAATATCTTAATATGGGATATTTATATATTATTTTAGGATCTGCGACTGTAAGAACATCATTGTCTTACGAAGAAATCGCCAATAAGCTTTTAAATGAAAAGCTTTTATTAACGGCCTTGGAATTACATGCAGAATTATGCGAAGCTGGAAAAGAGTTACCTATTTTAAGAGAGTTTTTCTCGAATCCGAATCATTTTGAGAGTCAAAATATTAAGCCAGAACCATATACTCCTATGCGTATGTACAATATTATGGGAGTCATCTATTTTGTTATAGATATTTATTAACAGTCAAAATGATAAAAAATACTTAATATGTACACTAACTCACAGATAAAATATTATTGCAATACAATGGTAAAATATGTAGATTTTATAAGTTGTATGTCCTACTTCAGTATTTTTAGTTTACATTCTTTCAAATGAATTATATAATTAGATATATAGAAGAAACTTATAGCAAGAATAATATAATATAGTATTTGCATTTTATTTATTAGCTAGGTCTTCTAGTCAGGCTACTTTAGATTCACTTGATATGACAAGGTATTCAGAAGATGGTGCAGGAGTTGATGAAAGAGTAGCAATTTTAGAGTTTGAACTAAGAAAGGCCAGGGAAAGCATTTCTGCTCTTCGTGCAAATCTCACTGTAGTAACAGGTTTTTTTTCATCTTGACTATTACAGATTATCAATTGAAATTACAATAAATAAATTAGTATATTTAATATTTTAGAGTCTGAAGGAACTACACCTAATAAGGGCTCTGATAAGCATTTAGTCAGTAAACCCCCAATAAAACCCCATGAACAAAGAGCTATAAATTTTCTTGTTAATGAATATTTGCTAGCACGTTCATATAAGTTAACATCAATCACATTTAGTGATGAAAATGAAAATCAAGATTTTGAAGATTGGCAGGATGTAGGATTGAATATTCCAAAGCCAGCAGAATTATTACAAATTTATAGAGAATATATGAGAGCAAATGGGTATGATAAATTACCTTCTGTGAGTGTAGGTGTGCAAACAGATTTCTGTGAGATAGAGTCTGAAGTAGAAAAGGACAAATTCAAAGAAATGGTTTGTAAAAATTATATGTATATGAAAATTTGGACTTATTCCTGCTTAAAGTAATTTATTAAAAAATAGTACTTTCAATAGGTAAAAAAAATGGAAGAACTCAGACAACAAACTGCACTGTTAGAACAAGAAAAATTAGACTTACAACAAATTATTGCCACCACAAACGAAAATTTATCTCAAAATCCGATTAAGGTATAAATTGAAATCACATATAAAAGAATTCCTTAGAAAAATGTATTCTAGGTTTTTATAATTGACGTGTTTCTAATACAGCAAGGTAGTAGCGGTACAATACAAACGATAAATTCAAATTCTACTACTCCAGATAAATTTGAACTTCTTGAAACCCCTGCTCGTGATACGTCGAACGTTGCTCAAGAACCAGAAGAAGATGATAGCGTTTCTGTTGTTGTTAGCCTTGGTGAAACAGATCCTGGAGATAAAGAATGGACTAGAATTCAATTACCTAGGGTGGATGTTTCAGAAGGAATATCTATACTTCCAAATCTGTCATCTAGGTATAATGTTTCTATGAATAATATACGCTTTTTTTTTGCAGTAGAAATAACTCATAGGAAATAAATGTTTTCAGACATCTACCGCTAAAGTTTAAAATGGAGGTGATAACACACTGTTTAGTAAATGTACCAAATTCCGTAATTTCTTCAACGGAAGAAGTTTTTAAAAATGGAATTACACGCGACACTCTCGTTCAAATTTTAGCACAAACATTACCTCGTATCGTACCCAACGTTATCTTAAATAAACGCGAAGAAGTAATACCATTAATACTAAGTGCAATTCGGCTTCATAATGACTCCGCAGAAAGAGAAAAATTATTGCAGCTTCTATTCAGTTTAAAGAAGAGACCACAAGAAGATGAAAGACAATTAATACTAGCTGGTTAATGCATTTTATCACATATAATATAATTGTGCATTTTAAATAAATTATTGCTTTACTTATTTATTTTAATACTAGGTTTTATTGCTATGGCAAAACTTGAGGATGAACCAATAGAAGGTGAAGAAGTATTGACCATTTGTTGGGAACAAAGTCAGCACAAGTACCCTGAGAAAAGGTTACTAGCTGTTGAATGCTGTTCTGTATTAGCTCCGTATATGTCAGTAGAAATAAGAAATTCGTTAATGCTCTCTATGCTCCAACAAATGTTACTGGAAGATAAAGATCCTGCAGTTAGGGCTAGTGTAATCAGAAGTCTTGCACTTCTGATAGCTTTAATGGATGATCCTGATAAATATTTTCAGGTACTGTGTACAGAAGAATGTTATTTAATACGCAATATAATGCTTTAAATAAATTACACAGTAATAATTATCTTTCCAGTGTGAAGAATTAGCTTTAACAGCACTTTATGATACATCGCATACCGCTGTTGAAGTTGCATCTTCTATACTTTTACCGATTTTAGCTCAATGGGCGCTCTCTCTCAAGAGATTACAAACACATCTCTTACCGCGTATAATATCTAAAGTGAAAAATCATTTGAAATCTGGGCATTCTCAGCATTCACCTAACAAAGATCACATAGATGAAGGAAGAATAGTGTCATCAATTGGAGTATTACAATATTTACTTCCACATATGGTTATCTGCATAGCAGATACCGATACAGTTAGGACTTATATTGAGCATGGAGTGTCATCTGATTTACGTGAGTATAAAATTATAAGTTGATTTATCAAATATTTTTAATTATAAAGTTATTTAAAATTTTATATATATATATATATATATTATTATATAGCTGAAGAGTTCCTGCACTTGTGTCATTCCAATATTGTTAATCCAAAAGTATTTTATGACGGCGATGTAGATGTAGCAGCTCTTCTAAATACATTTTTTACATACACATGGAAAAGTGACTCATGGCCCGAATTAGAGTGGTTTACAAATAAATTGTACCTAGTTTTCTTAAGCTAAGTTGTTAATTGACAATTTCGTATATTTACGATTAACGTTTTTCAGAGTTTTAGATATTTTGGAAATGGTCAAATCTATTGACATTACACAAGAGACCATTTTAAATGCTCTTTTAGCGTATGTTCACTCTTTATGTTTGGGTTTTGGGATGTATATAACACAAACCAGGGTAAGTTTAATATTATTTCAGTCACGTTTAGTTATTTCATCGTAAGTACAACTTAATAACGTGATTCTTCTAGATTCAACCAATATTCGAAGCTGAAGTAACTGAACTTGAACAACAATTAACGACTCTATCGACGGACAAGAAAAATATGAGTTTAACTTTAATTCCGACATATTTAATTATATTGTCCACTTTAAATGATGCAGAAGTTTCTAGGTCTTTAAAACAGTTCCTTGTTGCTTTATCCATGAGTGGCACCAGTATTACTAGTTTACAGATCGCAATTATTATGTTATGCGCTGAAGAATGTATGCAAGAATGTGTTCTTCGTGGTTTATGGGATGGTTAGTTGCATCAATATTTTCAGCGGAATTTTGTTTTTCTTTTCCTTTTTTTAATTTTTTTAATTTTTTGTTAGAAATTTAGTAATCAAGTTATTTCTTCCTTACATTTTCTATAGGGGTAGTGCACCAAAGACCTATCGTAAGATGCGCAACCGCAACATTATTTGGTTGCGTGATAGCTCATGTTTCCGATCGGTTAGCAAGTATTAAGGTAGTTCCTGCAATCGTAACACTCGTTAGTGATCCCGATATGTAAGATACCTTTACAAATATTTTATTTGTTTCAAATTAGCAATTATATTCACACTTATATGTAGAAATTGGATTTACGAATCTATGTATTCATTTATCAATATTGAAGCAACGTGGGCAATTATAATAATTTAATATAGCAATTCTTAACTTGTAGAACTGTTCGATCTGCAGCGATTCCTTCTCTTGGTCGTTTAATAACGGAGTGTAAAGTAAGAGAGATGCGTGATAAAGCACGTTTAACTTTAGAAACCATTGCTAAAGAACCTCAGGGTATTCCACCCACTTTAGCCCTTCCATTAGTCTCAACCTTAGCATTTATTGCTCCTAATTGTCCTCAAAATTATATAGAAGACGGTGAGCCTTCGTCAAAATTTATGTTTTCAATAGTTCAATAGTATTACATAAAATTAAAGTTGTTAATCTTGTACAGTTATAGCTACACAATTAAAGGAGATTACTTCGTCAGCGTTACAACAAGGTCGTAAAGTTGATCTTGTTAGTGCTTTGGTCGAAGCGTATTCTGTTTTGGTTTATTGCCCGCTGAGTAATCAGTGTGTTTCTGGTGTACTGCTGCCAGGATTGAAGTGTCTCGAACAGTTGGTTAATCAATATTTACCTCAACAAAAAGAAGCTGTTCGGTCACTTTTAAGGGAAGCAGAATCGCGGCAGGATCTTTCAAAACCAATGGAAAGGTAACCGTGTGACCTATTGTGAAAATAGTTTATTTTTAAAATAATTTTGTAACATGTATTTTGTCGTTTTTATAGGTCTTTATCAATGAGTTCTGGTCTTTCGCTATCAATGGCCACGGTAAATGTGGGACAAGGTGTAGAAGATATGAAACAAAGAGTGAGCAAGATATTTCAACAGAAAACTAGTTCATCAAGTGTGTCTAGTATTTTTCGAAAGAAGTAAAATAAGTCCTTGTATTTTTATTACTTTTATAAATAATTGTTTCTTTTTATTTGTTTTCGAAATTGTATATTCTCTTTTTCTTGCTTCTTTTCAAATTTCTTTTTGATTCTAACACCTATTGTACTTATACGGTTAACGGTACAAGTGATGCACAAAATTTACATGAATCAGGATATAATAATATGTAAGTATTATTCTTTACAATCAGCATTAATGTATCATATAACGTTATCGTGCTCTTACTAAAAAAGATTTCAAATATATCCTGCCATAATACAACTACGATTTAAAACAGAAATAAAACTATAAGAATATTTGCTATATTTTAAATTATAGTAAGATATCTTTTATAGATACATTAACTGTTTAAAAAATCGGTTGTGATTATTAAATGTTGAATGTCTATAAAGACAATTTCATTTTGTATTACTATTTGATATTGCAAAGCAAAATAGTCTTTATTTTTGTCACGTATAAGAATTTTGTGTGATACCATAGATCTACTACAGTTAATGTACGTGTATATTTGTACTTAAAACGATCTTATATCTCGATATATGTATAAAACGATAACACCGTTCTCTTTGCTATAAACAAATGAACAAAAATTAATCAAATTTATTTAAAATAGTTCATATATTGTAAGAATATTTTATTGTATCTATATATATATACAGTTACATATTTTTCCCGTATATACATATATATTGATATACAGTACATATATATAATGTATGTATGCGTACAATACTATGATCAATCGTTTTCACAATTTTTTTTTTTTCATGGACAACGTATCATTATTTTACGTACACATACATATATACGTGTATACATGTATATGTACTTACGTTTATTAAATATTAAATACTGTAGCATGTATCATTACCGTGCAAAGAATAAATTTTATAATATATTTATTCTAAATGCATTGTCTTAAACATGTTCGGTTTCCTTAGACACATTAGAAACTCTGGTTAAGTTTGTATGACCCGGTAGCCAACAAGAAGTGGGGTCACACACGCTTTATTACAACGCGCGAATCCTCGAATTAATCAGTACCCTGAGCAATCTAGATAATAACACTAAAACTAACTTTGCATGGACAATTTGTCCGCCGTGTTTCATAACTTAGATCCTCACGGAGGGGAACCTGCGTACGCTTACGTTTAAGAAACCTTCCGTGTAATACTATTTACATGACTTCGAATTTCAATGTGACACTTTGGAGGGGAGGAAAGTTTTATAGTAAGCTCTACGCGTGTAACAACACAAGTTAAGTGAATCTTTGAACGAAAACATGTGACACTTTTTTTCCGTTTTTTTTTATTACTACCATATTGTTCAAATAAAACGAAAAGCTACATTACGACTATCGTATATGCGTATGAACTGCTTGATAAATAAAAAAGGACGAACTTATTTCACTTGTTTTCCGCATATAACCTATATATCGTATTTATTGCAATCTCGTATGAAAGAGTAGCACGATATAAAGATTCAAATCTTCATAAGTCGAAATAATTAATTATATCGTAGTAAATTAAACAGTTATTCAAATGTGTGTTAAATAATAAATAAGTATCTTTCTTTATTGCTTATTTTCGGTTCTTTACTTTGGGTTTTAAACAACCCTTTCGAAAATTGACTTCATACCGTAAATCGTTCTGTTTAACGAAGAAACATATCTGCGCTATTACGAATCCCAGACAACAATTCGTTTTTTGCGACTTTTTAATAAATTACTATACGATCTTCTCGTTCCGTTTTTCATTTCCTTAATTCTCACCAAAACGACACTTCTTACTTCATCAACGACAATAATACTAAAAAAAAAAAGAAAAAAATGGCTATCTATTCGTTGAGAGAGTAATATCAACAAGAATGGAACAAATTTATACAGGACTGACGCATGTCTGATTGAGTAGCGGCCTGCCACATACGCGATGGGTCCTGTATCTTCGATGAGTATGGAACGAGTCGATGAAATATTCTCAAATATTCTTTTTCCTCGTCTCGGAATTTTCAGCGAATATATGAGCATATTCTGCTCGCGCTGCTATCGCAGCTAACACGAATTCTATGTAAACATAAGCATGAAAAAAAAAGAATAATAATTATTTTTCTTAATGATTAATGTTTTTTTTTTTTTTGGTATACATTTTACATTGCACTACTTACCGAAAGTTACCATCGTATCGGCAATGTCGATTTTCGCATTTTGAAAGATTTTGTCAGATTCTTCTTCTGGTATGTTTAACGAAAGCTTTAAAGCTTTTCTCAATCCCATTTTACTGATTTCTGACATTGATTTCATACCACAGACCTATCAACCACAATGTAAGTAGTGCACATAATTAAAAAAAACGTGGGGGCATTTTTTGTTTAATTCTTACTTACTGCAAACGCTGTTTCAATCTTGTCGAGTTCTGAATTTGCGTTCGTCGTCGCTAATACTGTAAATAAATATTCTTCCAAATCTATTTTACCTTTTCCTTGCTGTAATAATAAACGACACGTACATATTTCAGTAAACATTTGCATTAACTACTAAATTGTACATGTAGCATTAATTTAATAACTATTGGTATTTTGATACATTTAACACTATGTAGCAATCAAGAATTGTTTTCAAGATAAATACTGCAAAAAATTAAATGTTACATTGATGAATTAAAAAGGGGTGTGTTATATAAATTTCTGTATATAATCAGATGATAATAATTACTATATCATTTTTATAAAAATCTGAATAACGTGTGAAATGTTCTTACAACAAACAATACAGACCCTATCGTGTATTCGGAAGAGTTGTTGAGTAGTAGGCTCTTTTTCATCTATTCTGAGGATCTGCGCGAATTTGTCCAAATCAACTTCCTCGTTAATACACGATGTTTTCTTTTGAACGATCTCTTCTTCGGTCTTGGCTGCTATCAGACTATGAAAATAAATCAGTCTTACATTATTTCCGAATTTAATATTCATTATCATTGTATGTTCATGCATTCCATGCATGATAACACATACCCGAGCTTATTACGAAGTTTATGAGCTTCCACTATGATGGACGCGTGTGGTATATGTAATTGATGTGCTTTACTAATAATCCGGCAATCATCGTAAGTATAATCTGACACGGGGATTTGCAATGCCCTTAAAAAATAAAAATCAATAAATAAATAATATTATTTCGATAACATTATTTATTTTGATACTTCCAAAAGGATTTTACGATTTTGAAGATTTTATATTTATTATCTTTTCTTTTATTAATGCAACATTAGCACATGTATGTAAATAATATATGCAAGTTAAATTACCACTTTAAATTGTAAAATACTCATTGACGTTTAATAAAATGCCGACTTACTCTGCCATAAGACGGCGTACGTTGTTTGCATAAAGCTTAGGATCTGTTTTCTCAGCTTCACTTGGCTTATAAACAGGAAGGAACTCTATTTCGCAACTGCTATTCAGTTGAGTTAGTGTTAGCCATAACAACTTCAACCTGAAATCGTCATTTTCACAATTTAAAAACATCAACACTGAATATTACATTACATATTCTTTATTTTCCGAGTAAAGGTTCAGATGTAGCACTCACGCTCCAGGACCTTCCCACGTCCACGTTACAGTGTCCAATTTATTAGGGTATCTGATGCAGACAGGTTGAACAGGAACGCCAGGATAAAATGCGCCCGATTTGAATGTAATTAGGCACGATCGATTTGTACAAGTACCTTCGGGGAAAATCATCACCTACAGATAGAGATCGTTCATTTATTTTATATATCATCCAAGTATTTATGTAAAGAAATGTATAATTCTTCTGTAATTACAACACGTTGACTTGCGGTAAATTAAGACAAATTAACTTGAACACTTTCTTTTAAAAACGGTACTTCCTTTTTGTAAGTTGTTATTGTTAAAATAGCAACCACTGTTTCTGTTGCTTATCATTATCACTATCACCATAACTATCACTACTACGATCATCAGCACCAACATTATCACCATTATCATTATTATCATTGTTATCATTGTCATTATCATTCTTATTATCATCATCATTATTATTATTACCATTATAATTATCATCATCACCACCACCACCACCATTATAATTATCATCATCGTCGTCGTCATCGTCATCATCATCATCATCATCATCATCATCATCATCATCATCGTCATCATCATCATTATTACTATTATAATTATCATTATCATCGTCGTCGTCGTCATCATTATTATTATTATTATTATTACTACTACTACTACTGCTACTATTTCAAACAAATGTGATAAATTTTTGCTTATAAACATACATGTCTCTTACCGCAAATAAGCGATTAAGTTGCAATTTCATGGAATCATTATTTAACTTTTTGTTCATCTATGTATGTAAAGCAATAATAACTTACATTATTTAGAAACAAATAAAACCTAATGTTCGTTTCGTTATACTTTTCTTTTGTTTAATCTACATTTCCCTGTTAAGACTTTTTTTATAGTATTAAGTTTAATGTTAGATAAGTTATTTTTCAAGATATACACAATTTTCAAATAATAGTAAATTTTGAGGATATCAGCATAATGTTTTGAATAAGTTTTTAATTCTTAAAAATTTCAATGCTTTTCTAATTTGATTAAAGTAACAAGCTGCAATTCGCTTATACTTAATCAAAATTGTCGTTTGTTTGTAATGTTAACAATACCTGTGGCCAATCCTCTTTCGAAGTAGCTCTTTCGATAATTTCCTTGATCGTATTTTGTCGTGAATTCGGATCTTCCCTCCATACGTAAACTGGTTGTGTGTAGTTGATGAGCTCTGTGAGTGTATCATAGTAACAAGGCATATATTAACAATCTGTGATAAAGAACATTTAGACGATGTTAACTTTTCTTCTGTGCGATTTATATGTATAGGATGTTGCACGAATTACAATTAAATATATTCAAGTATGTATTTTCTAATGTTTTATACTCGCACTCCATATTTCTGCATTTTCTTTTCATAAAAAAAAAAAAAAAAAAAAAAAAAAACGACCTGTCTGTGATAATAGATTAATAAATTCTTCAATATTTCTTTGTTAATGAAACTTTTATTTTTTTTAATGAATTTAATAAAACTGCTTCATTTAAACGCTCATATTGTGGTGAATGGGATAATCCTCAATAAGTTAATTATGATTTTCATCGAATTTTCTTTCGATTCCTATAAAACACATGCAAAGTATCATTTGCGTAAATCATTATTAAATGATCAGTAATATTTAAATACGCTAAACAGCTACTAGAACATGAATTGATGTCTTAATTAATAGCTATTAAAATATTAGTACCATCCTGTAATATACTTGCTATAATTACAATTTAAATGTCGGTAATTGTAATACCGATTCGTCATATTAGTTACACCATAATACCTGAATAGGTAACAATAAAAGAACTTTCAATTCAAATATTTGAGTGTATCCTAGATATTAAATCTCAAGGTTTTCACGATTTTTTAACCTAAGTACGATAAAGTCTTTCAATTTTGGATCGTGTTAACTGAAACAATACTGCAAACAAATTGGGACGCAACATTGACAATATTACTGATCGTATACGGCCGCATTAAAACAAGGGATCAATAGCAAAATTAAACATTGACGAGTATTTAAATATGTTGAAATCTACGTACTTCAATGTACTGATAAGTGATAGGGATATAAAGAATAATATTATTAATATAAAATATAATAATATTAATATTATTGAAACAGATTGAAAAATATTATTTTTAAACATAGATTGAACGATATTATTGATCGCGTGAATATGAATCTTTACGATATCATGGAAATTATAATAATAATAGTACTACTCCTGGCAAAAAGTTTTCGATCAAACATTTTCAATGAAAACAATCTTATCTTAGAACTGTAAAATATTATTCTGTATTCTTAATACAGATAGAAAAGTATGGCTGGCTTAGTTTGAAGTAAATAATAGCAAAACAACACAGATATTTGTTTATTAAAAAAAAAAAAAAAATGAAAAAAGGGAGAAATGAAAATGTTACCTAGGGAAAAGTATTTCTTTGGTTGGTAGAAATTTTGGATAACCTGATCTAACATTTGTAATCATCTTAGAATAAATTGACGAAGTAACATTTTATTAATATCATTCTAACTGCTTTGATACAAATTTATTTTTATAGATAAACGGAAATTTGTGTTATTTTGTTATTAAGGTAATTAAAAGGAAGATACCAAACAACCGTAAGTTAGAGTTTATCTAGTAGATGTTTGCACAATTGTATCTACGAATTCTTCTGTTATGACATATCGCATTTACTTTAACGTACAACATAAGTATACTTTGAACGAGGTAATGCTGCAATGTCTGCAAAAATTTTTGCTGCCGCTTGATATTTTGTGTTATAAAAAACAAAAGTGTTATTAACAGCGGCTCGGTTGTCAGCTGTAAAGAAAGTGACTTAATTAACGAGCAACACATTGGGATAAGATGCCGTGTTAGTATAGACGTGTTGCAAATTACTTTGATTTTGTGTTTTATAACTCTAAATCCGCCAAACTGAGGCTTCGTTGAAGTTGCAACAATATGAATGTCTTTTGTCGAAAATGTTTGATCGAAAATTTCTTGCCAGGTGTAATATGGGTTAGTATATCATTTACCAAAGGGTTGGTTTTGTTAATCGTGGAAAACTGGGCGTGAAATCTTTTTCAATAATTTACACATACTTCCGATGAACGGGTTCAGTCCCGATTCTCGTCTTACGATGATCGAAGGAAAGCCAGTTATGTAGACAATCCCTCCATCCATGAATGTCGAATGGGGTGCAACCACTAAGATTGGTGCCTCTGCCCTCGTCGCCTGTCTTCCGCGTACAATGATTCTCATTCCTCCTGCTTGATAAGTCAGCCGGCCCATAAAGCACAACCAGGGTACTATTTTGCTGCAGGTTTCAATCGAGCATGGTTAACGCATCCCAATTACATTAAGCACGTTCCGCGATTTCAAGTACACTTAATTTACTTCGTCTCGAGAATTCAAGCCTCGATAACTGAGAGTTTCATCGCTCTTTACACCGTGCAACGATTGCTTTCCAAGTTTTTATGTGCATTGGAATTTTTCTGATGGACTTAATAAATAGGTTCGTAAAAGTTGATAAAAACTTAGATTACCACGGATCATTTTGATCATACAATGTGTCACCGATCTGGTGTCACAAGTTGAAAGGAGATGAATCTACAAAAAATAAATTGAAAAAGAAGAAGAATGCTTTTTGTTTTCGAATAAATTGGTGTTGAAAACTCGAATACTTTTGTAGAAGTGTATGTATGCTTTCATGTGATTTTAATGATGTTTATGTTTGAAGGACCATGATTGTGCTGTTCCAATTACTGTTCCAATTTCTAACATTAGGTACTAAGGGGTAAACACTGAAATAAAATTATTTTTTGATCAAAAGTTTTTTTATTAATTCAAATATTGTGGAAAATGTCTTGCGTTTGTTTGCCAATATAATTGAACCCTACATAGGGCACATAGAATGTTTTCTCTTTTAAAACGTTCGAATGCAAATAGTATTTTCCAAATTTCTAATGTCCTGATCGTAAACGAGTGATTTGATGTGATCCCATAAGTGAAAACTTATTGATGTCAGCTCGAAAGATCATGGTGAACTGACCACATTATACTTCCACGACCGATTCAAATAAGATATTTGTTTTTTAAAATGTTTCTTACAGATCTATTAAGGTGTAATAGGGACAAAAATTGGAAGTTCAATACGGAAATGGTAACAAATCGTAAGATTGATGAAGTTCATGCATACAGATGTAATAAAAACTAGTTCATAGTGTAACTAAGTGTATATGAACTCAACGAATCTTCAACACCGATTTACTCGAAAACCAAGCCTTAACATGTTCGACGCGGAGTCGATTTTGCTTCACTTTCCATTCAGGAAAACTCTTACGCACACAAAAAAGATAAACCTCGTCTCTGTTTTAAACGTTTCAATAAAATACATCAAAGAAATGCGAACTTTTTCATATTACTCATAAACTGTTTTCATATTATACAAAATTTTATATTGAATTTTTTTAAGTTTGATACTGCGTCTCCAGGGACTGATGCTGCCTAAACGTACTTCAGTATAGGTACCTAGGGACCGATGCCGTGTTTAACATGTTAAATGAAAAAATACGATTCTTTCTTTTCGACTTATTTGTTCGTGTAGATTCACCTTCTTGCGGCTTGTACTACCAGATCGATAACACTATACTTATTGTAAAGAGTACAAAAAGAATAAAAAGTGACCGTCGCAAAATTGGAAGCGTGTGTTACTTAGAAATGTATTCTCTACGATATATTTAAGAAAAAAAATGATCCATGCTATCGTGAATGTTTGTCAACTTTTGTCAAATGCTTTTTTCAAAGATGTGTTTGTCTTATTTTATTATTATTATTATTTTTTTTTTTTTTATAGAACGCACTTTTTATAGTATACGATTTATGTAATACTGAATACACTGTCGACAGGAAATAAAGGTTGAGTAAATTTAATAGTATCAGAGTTACAACGATTAACCTAAACGGCGTTTTTAATCGTGTGAAAGAAAGATTAAATCCTGTGTAGGCAAAGTGTTGAGAATTTGTATTTTTGGGCAGAATTTCCCTTGGTTTGCTTTCGTGATGGATGAGGATTTGAAAAGGTATTACGTATCATTTTTTGACCCTTTATAGTCTAGACTTTTAGAAATTAATGCTGCTTGAGGGTTCTATGAAACGGACCGTGCTCCTTTGATCTTCTTTTTGAAACAAGTCTCTGAAAGAGCGCAAGTTACTCTGGAATGTTCAAATAGCATATTAGCGACAAATTGTAAAGTTGAAAATTCCTATTCTGTTTTTCTTTTTTTTTGTATTTCTTTTATATTAAACAGTGGTATTCATTTTTTTCTGCGTTCAAAATTGTCTCGCACATTCGTTCATTGTACCTCTCCCTTGTACATCATATAGAAAGAATCATAAATCGATCATTGTTTACAAATCTGTCGTGCGTAAATGATTAGCATCAATCAGAAAAGTATTGCCTTCGTTTAGAAGAACAATAGCAGAAAATTATGAAGCGAGTTACAGTATTCTCTCATTATTCATAGAGGATGAAGTTTTTGCAATGTTGCACGGAACATTTTCCTCTTTATTTTCCAATATCTTTATGCGTAATTCCTCAGCTTTCTCTTGACCGCGGATAAACGAGAAGATTACTATATTTTATAATGAAAATTTCCGAATGAACAGTATTTCCTTTATTTACTTGGAAAGCGTACTCTACTGTATCTTTTAATATTGCACGGTACACACTTCACCTCACCGCTAGTAACATTATTTACAAACTGAAAAAAATAACGTCGAGTAATTTCTCGCGTGCCGTGTATAGGAACCACATGGCCCGTATGGTAGAAAACTATATACCGCCGGTTTATTTGCACAAGAGTGAAACTTTTACTGTTACAGAGCCACGTGACATTGTACCGAGAAAGTTTATGCTACGGTGAGTTCGTTACTCGACGAGCACTAGCAATTTCCGTGTATCGTACTTCGTAAGATCTACCTTGGTAAACTTTTCTTCTTCTTCGTTTCTTTCATTCCATAAAAGAAAAGATCTCATCGGAAAAGAAAGAAATAATTTTTTTTTTACGACGAGTATTCTGTAGATTGAGGTTCGTAACTGTTTTGAAGTGTGAGATAAATGTAAAGAAGGAAGAAAAACTTCGGTAAAAGAGTAACTAGGAGTGGAAGAGAAATGAATATAAAATGAAGCAGTTGATAGCATCGTGAAGCGTTTACAGGTGTAACAGCGAGTATTCCTTTGAACCTTCTAATTCAAATACAGTGTGTTTCCATACTGTTAAATAGCGTCAGTTAATAACATAGTATAAATTTGCCCATTATTCCAGACTTTGTTAGTAACAATGTAGGTGTTCCCATTCACCACATATATACACTTTTTTGTTAGCTTACTTTAAATGTTTCAGCTTCGTTTTTGTGTAAATTTAGTTTGTATGTAATGTTGTATATATATTTCAAATTTCATAAAATATTATCCAGTAAGGAAAACAAAAATGTGTGTGTGTGTGTATGCGCGTGTGTATTATATCATATATGTACATATTATATCAGAAATATATAAATATATGAAATATTATATCGTAATATACAGTGGCGAGCATATAAATAGGTACAAGTATTTCTGAAAATTTAAGTAAAATTTTTTTTGTTTCTAAATGTTGAATATGTTTTTGTATAACATTATATAGTTAAACACTATGTACTCTTTCCACACCTATTACATTTTTGCAAATATTTCCTTCCACAAAGTAACAATATTCGTTTAGAAATAAATAATACATATCTGACCCGAGCAAATAAATAGGAACATAACTTAATGTTGATATATATATTTTATTTACTTAACAATGGAGGTTATTATTATATTTTACAAGTATTTACTATAAAATTAAGTTAATATCTTGTCGCTTTGCCTTTCATTTTAATTACTTCTGCACATCTTCGTGGCATGGACTCTATTAGTCGTATGCATCTATTAATATCAATGTCGTTCCATGCTTTATGGATGATATCGAATAAGTCGTTTAAATTAGACGGTTTTTGAGCTGAAACTACTCTTCCCACATCATTCCAAAGCATTTCAATTGGATTTAAGTCCGGCGATTGTGCCGGCCATTTCATAACATCGACATTGTTGTCTTGCAGAAATTGTTTTGCTTTGCGAGAAGTGTGTTTCGGATCATTATCCGCTTGAAATATCCAATCTTCACTTAAATTATTAGCCGTATAAGGCAATAACACATTTTCTAAAATATTTACATAAACATGCTGATCCATTATACCCTGAATGCGATGTATTGGACCAACACCGTTTATCGTCATCGCTTCCCAAATCATAACTGCTCCTCCACCTCCCTTAATGGTAGATTTAATGCACTTAGGATCAAATTCTTCTCCTACTCGTCGTCGCACATAAGATTTTCCATCTGATCCAACACGATTAAACTTTGACTCATCGGTAAAAACTACTTTACCCCACTGTTCTCGTGTCCACTTTATATGCTCCTTCGCAAATGTCAATCGCTCTTTCCGATTCTTCTTAGAAATAAGTGGCTTTTTGCGAGCGACTCGTCCCATTAGTCCAAATTCATTTAGACGCCGACGTACTGTATGTACACCAATTTTCAGACGTTGCTAAAATTTCTGAATGAATGTCTACAGCTGTTCTATGACGATCTTTTTCAGATAGGCGATGTATCACACGATCCATTCGAGGTGTAGTTTTTCGAGGTCTGCTGGCACGGATTTTATTTTCAAAAGTATCCAACTTTTCTACGTGTTTTACAGCTGCATGACACGCATGAACTGATATACCCATGTGTTCAGCTATTTGACGAAACGTCATCCTCTCATTTCGAAGTCGTACAATTTCTTTTCGCTGTTCAGCAGTTATATGCACTGCTCTACCCATTCCTACAGTCAATGTGCACAGAATAAATAATACAATGGCAAATATTTTATATGCATTTAACGTAAATTTAGTATATTTATTGAAACTTACTTTTGAAATATAAAAAGAACTGGTGTTCCTATTTAAGTGCTCGCACAAAATCAGCTACTTATTAATAATTTAAGATTTTTAAGAAATATTAATCACGACTTCTTCACTCTACCAATGTCAATGCACAATTAACAGACAAACAATTGCTAGGGAGCATCGTTTGTTCCGACCTTCTTTTTTTTAACAATACAACATCATTTGAGTTATGGAGGCGGAATGTTCCTATTTATATGCTCGCCACTGTATATAGGTGTATGTATGCGTACGTGTGTGTGTGTGTGCGCGCATACAGTAACTTCCATTAATATTTGAATATCCTTTAAATTAGAATAACTTTCTTATAATTGGACCAATCGACATTTTTTTTCTTCTTTCTTTTAAGCAATTAGCAGAATTGGTGTACTAAATAACAGTGTAAACAAATTTTGAAAAAACTTCAATTGGTTAGAATTGCAAAGAAAATAGTAAAGATCGCTTTTTACAACTTTTTTATCTGAGTCTGTAATGAAAATTTAAGAAATACGTTTTGTAGATTTATGTTAGTTATATGCATGCTGAAATTTTCATCGATATCGGTTGATGCAGGAATAAACGATAGGCTTTGAAATATATTTGCAGTATTAGGCTGAAAGTCGTGGAAAACTTCAGGTTACACCATCTTTAACCGTTTGTAGCTCATAATGACGTTAACTGGTTTGGATATAATTTTCAGCATGTATATAATTGATATAAATCTATAAAATGTGGCTTATTAAATTTTCATTACAGGCTCAGATAAAAAAAGTTATAAAATCCAACCTTTAATACTTTCTTTATAATTCCGACCAATTGGAATTTTTTCAAAAATTTTTTTACACTGTCATTTAGTACACTAATCTTTCTAATTAAAAAAAAAAACTCACGTTATTTGGTCCAATTTTAAAAACGTTATTCTATTTTAAAGGGTATCTGCATATTATTGGAAGTTACTATACGTATATGCATATTATATAATATATAATACATGTGTACAGTACAGTTCTGTTTTATTTTTCGTACTAGATAATACCTTATGCATTTTGTAATATGTATGTTCGAAAAATAATTCACGAGTTACTATCCTGAAAAGATAACTAAGACTTAGTTTATTTACAATCTATCTTTTTAAATGTAAAGTGATTTGCTCGGTAGGTATAAACCACAGTTTCAATGAAGATATGGAATCTTTGCAGTTCTGAGCTCCTAAAAATTTTGATTTCGATATGTAGGCGTATGAGGTGAGAAATACGAACGAATACGTTTGTATTCCACGGATTCACTTTGCAGGAATAAAAAAGCGGAGGGTATAAAATTTGTGCGTATGTAATGAGTTTTGTTCCATCGTTTTACGTTGTACGAAAGAATCAAAGAATCAACTTGTCGCGTAATTAGTAATTGCTCAAAATAATCTCTATTTCCCGAACATACTGTAATACTGTAATTCTCACGCTGATCATTTGAGAATTCTCGAATTAAATAATCCGTACTGATTATCGTTATTTACTTTCAGCTTCATAATATTTTTAAATTAACAAATTTTACTGCAATTAATGCTTTTTCACCTTGAAAGTTTTTTTATAATTTTCCAAATGTGTTGATTTTGTGACGCGATTAAAAACGAAAATTCCTACATGAAGTTAAAGAGCAAGATATGTGTTCGTTTATTTTATCTCTCGAGACATGAGATTCCATTTTCAACAGTAACTGAATCAACAATTGCAAAAGATGGAACAACGACTCTGATGACTTTTGAACAAAAACAAATGTGCGAGACCTACTTCCGAAAAAAGGAATTCGCCCGGTCTCCGCCTTGGCGACGATGCTCGGTCCACCGAGATAGACAACCGGAAGTGCGTCGAAGAAGCTTGAATGCGGAGCTAGGGCTAACACAGGGGCATCCTTTGTTTCCGCTTTACGACCTTTGACCTTCAGATGGTGAAATCCCCCGCAGATGAACAACGCTCGCATCATCCAGCAGATCACGATTCGCATGTCTCTGTTTTTTCATATTTTTTTTTTTGTTTCAAACGTTTTTAAATGTTTCATCATTTTACATGTAAGTATATATCGCGTTCGTCATTTACAAGGAACTCTGTCGCACTCTACAGCAAACGTGCGATTGTTACGTTCCGACACATGACACTCAAAGTGATTGCAGATTCTACAAAGAACTTGTAGAACCTCGTTTTCAACAAAACGACGTGCACAATTTTTCAAACATTTCCGATAATCTTACAGAAAAAATATTTCTAAGGAAAGTTGGTCAGCTTTGAATCCGCAACGAATTGTAATGTGCGAAATTGTTAGAAAATGTTTCCTTTGATGAAAAATCAAGATGAGTTAAAACGAGTTTGATGGTCTACAACACTGTGACCTTGAGATCAGAAATCTGGATCGGATTCGTAGGAACATTAACGTGTGAAATGTGGTTTACTAACCCATTTCTTCCCAACGATGTGTACACGTAATAGTAAAACTAATCCTATGATATACTCATTGGTTTTGATTTGTCAGAAGTGTTCGAAGAAATAGAATCATGTAACCATAACAATTATGAGATTTCATGGAACACTTAGTCTGCTTTTTCAACGTAAATTCACTGCAAAGAAAATTAGAAATTTTTATAATGTTTAAAAAAAAAAGATAAAACAAAAAGCAAGACGGAAAGTATAACGAAAGGAATACTAGTACTTATAATATATTCTCTCGTATAAAATTTCTATCGGTAAAGAAATTTTATGAAAAAAAAGTATCTTCTTTAATGTTTCGTAAAAAATGGGCTAAAGTATTGCATAAAAAAAAAAGATCACGTTTAGCAACAAATTGTAACACTAAAAAAAATTACATATTGACCGAACACCTTAATAAACCAAATTTCACACGTTTCTGTTTTCATAAATTCGATCCAGATTTCTAAACTCAACGTCATTTGAAGATCGCAGTATCGTAGGTCGTTGAACTTGTCTCGACATCAGCTACCATTTAAGAAACCTAATCTAACCTTGACTTTTTATCGAAGAAAACAATTTCTGACAACTTTTAATTATTGCAATTTGTAGCTGATTCAAAATTAACTAATTTTCGGTACAAATATATTTTTTCAAATTATCAGAAGTAGTTAAAAAATTGTACACACAGTTTCTTTGAACACCCTATATACTAGGTGAATATTTTATTTGATAACGGTTTCACATTTGTGTTCTGTTCGAGTGAATGAAACTTGATAGTATTAGTAAAGTTATATGGGTAATGTTTATTTAAATTCGTCGATTGCCTATTATTTGATAAATAATAGAAGCATTTCACTATAAACTAACTAATCGAAATTTATTAAGTTTATAATTTCTTCGTAATCGAGGTTCTACCGTGCTACGATCTATTGAACTGCTCTGCAACTATTTCTAAGAAAGAAGTAAATTAATGCAGCAACGAATCTACGTAAAATTTCAATGAAAATTCTTGCACGATACTAAGAAGGGTTTCCATAATTAATGGAAAATTGATTTATTTGTCAAAGTAAGATTTTTTTGGAATTTATATAAATTTAAACACAAGATTTTCACTTCGCAAGGCATGTATGGCCTTTCTTCAAAATATCTCAAAAGATTTCACAAAGACAACTTAAAAAAAAAAAAAAAAAAACCACAGTAATTGTATTTAATATTGTGGCAATCGATATGCTCATTAAGCTAATCATCTACTAACTCTAAATGAAAGAAACAAAAATATTTTCCTATTTTTATTCATGTTACTTCGTATTTAGTATATATTCTGTGTTATGATTGTGACGCCCAATCGGATGTCACCTTCAAAGTACATAAGTGATTCTTAAAGGTTGTGCTCAGTCCTATGACTGTGCTGAATGTGTTCGTTACTGTTGTATTGAATTATTTATCAAAAACTAGGAAAGACTATGTGGTATATTTGGAATGCAAGAAGTTCTCTTTATTGATCATTACATGAATAAAGAATGACGCTGTAAGTACTTTTGCTTCACTGAACGAAGCTTGGAAAAGAAAATGTATACTATTCAATTTTTATTGGATGCCTCAGATAATATTTTATAATAAATTTACTTCTGTTCACGATATCATATAATTTTATATTTGAACATAACAAAAAGACTAACAGATTTTTAATTACAAGTTCAAAAAATTAAATGTATTTGTTTGTAAAAAATTAAATTTATCGTATTATTTGTGTTTCAATAAAAAATATGAATACGTTATTCAAATAGTAATTTATAAAGTAAGTGAATACCTTTGCCTTTTTCAAATTATATTTATAGCGACATGTATGTAGCCTTTTTTTATTTTTAATATAAAGTGATTACTTTATAGATATATATATTTAATGCTGTATTTAAAAAATTGATATTAAGCTTCTATTAAAACGTGCGTTAAAGCTTTTAAGTGTCTGTAGTAAATAACAAATGACGAGTAACATTAAACGTAGGAAATAAATGCAACTTGGGCTAATCATTATTTTATGCAAGCAGCAGGTACATTTGCATGCAAACCAACTTAGCTGATAATATTTCTCCTTGCAAAATATTCTTACGTTAGGTTTTATTATTCTAAACAGAGTGTTCACGCGTGAAAGTATTAACGAAAGTTCTGTGACACACTTTTCATCAAGGAAAACCAAACATATTCCTTTTAAATCTTACTGTACGACCATCGAAATATAATATTCACAATTTTAATCATCTACTTTACGTTGCAAAGTGTAAAATTATCGAATGCAAAAAACTGAAATAAAAATTGAAAATTACCGGTATAATTGAAACAAAATATTTTTCCAATCTCATACTTTCATTCTAGGTAGAAAAATAATTTGCGTTACAATTTCCAACATTGTTTCAACTTATATTAGAGGGTATCATTTTAATTCTGAAGAAAACTAACAAAATCAATATTTAATCACAGTACAATAATGAATAAGTGACAGCTATCTACCGAAACATTTCAATCTGTTGATCCATTTTAAAGAAAATCTCCGTTTGCACGTGAAACTCGTTTCAGCCAATGGAAATTACAGAGATTAAAGGTAACGTTCGAAGCGTGATCGGGACGAAATGCAAGTGTGGCACTTGTTGCGATTAAATGTCGTGTAATGATCGAAATCACGGCACACACGCGCGCGCGCGCACACGCACACACACACACACACATATACGATGGACGAAAATATCTTAGGTGAAGCGTGGTGCGAATTCCATCGATTCGACGCCCATACAGAGACGGATGCGAACTACTTGTCTAACACATACTTTCTCCTGTTACTTATTCTTTTCGTTGTATCCTCCGCTCGTTTCTTTTCCGCGGTCATTCACGCTCTCTCCCCTCTGGACATCGTCAATCGTTTCAAGTGTGCGTCCATGAAATCAAATTCTTCAACGGATTTCCGCAATTTATCCTTCCTGTTTCATCTCGGCGACAATGAATCTTTGCCAGGACCACTTTTAGCTCTTCTTACTGTCTCATACGTATGGTATAAGTACATTTTATCAAAGACACCGGTATTTTCGTTCGATATGACAAATTTACACGTTCGAAAATATTATACGGGCAACATTGTGAAGAGAACACGACAAGTTATACGAGAACAATTTCTTTTCTTTACCTAGGAACGTCCCAATGTAGTCGGGTAAAATTTGAAAATACTAAATATTATCCGTAAAACTTGAGGATTTTTATTATCTTTGCTTCTTTTTTTTCATTGGTTTGCACACAATTCTAATCTAACGTCAGTTATCTTCGCAGTAACGTAAACTTGCTTACGTACTTTTTCACTTTTACGAGCTAGACATTTATTTGCCATAAAATCTAATTCCGTTTCCAATATTTCGTATCGCTGCTTTCTTTTACATTTTTTCTTTTCCTTTTTTAACTAAAACTATCATGTAGATAAAAAAGAATCTACGATATTCACGAAGGAACATCCAATATCGAGAATTCCCGTTAATCACTCGAGTATTTCAATAATTTCTTTAAAACCCTGATACAAATTATTTTATACTATACTAAATTTTATACTATCAAATTGAGTCACTAATTATAACACAGAATCCAGTAATTTAGTATTTCATTTTAAATAAAAATTACACTATCGATACTTATAATTTCTATCGTTTTCTTTTGCAAATATCAGTGAACACACGGAGTATATTTGAATTCCTAACTTTTCCCTATTTTTTAAATGATTGTCACGCCGTTCATGTTTCATTATGAATCCGCGATGCAAGTATAAGGCGAATGAAAGTTACGTGGTTAATAAATACAACGTGTCTATCGAAGCCAAACACAAACAAAAAGTAAAAGTTGACATAATTCACAGAAGTCCAAGCAGCCAATCTTCAAGTTTCGAAAGCAAACATAGAAGTAATAAAAAGGAAAAAAAGGAAACAAAAATAAATTCGAATATCTCTAACACAAAATCAACAAAATATAACCACCACGTGAAAATAAACATTCAAAGCGTTTCATGCTTGCAGATAGTTGAAGCAACACGAAGCCATCGAAAGTCATCGAGAGAAGGAACGAGATAATAACATGTACAAGAATATATATAACGAATAAAAAAAAAAAAAACGTTGTAATGGCGAGTTAATATATCTCTCTTACCGTCTCCACCCTTTCAGAGGAGCTCGTCGAAGATCTTCCTCGGACAACCCAAGGAGACCTAGACAAGCCAGAAGCCAGGCCATGATCACCAGAGCCGTAATTGCAGCAAGTCTGAATGGTAGAAGAGCTACAGTCAGGAATGCCGTCTGAAACATGAAGCACTTCCGCTTCAACAACTACTATCAATGCGTTACTACGTTGCAGGAAAAGAAAGAACATGAAAAAGCAGAAAGTTCTTTAACCCTGGGATCTGGCTACTCGCCGATTTTACGGGCTATTGCCAGTTTATCGTTCGGATCTTTTATATGTTTTTATCTCCTCTGAATAATATGTACAAACAGACATGAGGTGGTTCCTTATTAAAAAATAAGACGAAATTATAAAATAGAATTTCTTCATTTGAGCCTTAGTTTTCGAGAAAATCAAGTTTAAAAATCCATTATGTATGTGTACGTAGTAATTACTAAAGTATAAGTCAACGTACGACGAATAAAACTTATCCTGTTTGTAAATTATGTACTGTAATTTTTTCTATTGTGTTATTTACATGAGCAGTCAGTACACACATAGTGGATCTTCAAGCTCGATTTTCTCGAAAACGGAACCTCGGCTGGAAACGTCTTTTTTTTATTTAGGGAACCTTAATGGAGGTTTATATATACATGTGTAAAAGTACAGTGTACAGAAGCGGGAGTTACATTATGATCTTAACGAGATAGTTCTTAAAATTACTATAATACGCGTCTTTAGATCCGGAGGTTACATTCCTTTAGGAAGGAAAAAAAGGACAAACAGGCTCCAATATTTGGTTTAATAACTAACATTTCTACATTTAAAGGCAGTTGGAACCTTATCTTTTGTTACATTTGCATTTGAGATTACTTACGTGAGGAACAGAGGCAACCAGGATGTAATGTTTCGATCTTATACGGTTCATTGTAACTATGAAATCTCTGGAGAAATTACCATCAGAGTACCATGGTTTATTACTGTCATTGTAATAAAGCTGAAAATATTTTGTCCCTTTAATAAGGACCTTGTTCTCTAATCACGTTCTGAGTTTGCGATTTAGCTCTTTTTTTGTATATTTCATAAGTGTCGGTGAATGGAATTTTCAGTATACAGGTAACCCTCCTACAACACGGCATCCTATAACACGGTTTCGCTATAACACGATTCATAAATTGCGGGAACCCTCCTACAACACGGTATCCTATAACACGGTTTCGCTCTAACACAATAAGAAAATTGCAAAAACCTTTGTACAACACTGTACTTCTACAGCCGTGGTGAGGCCTGCCGTCTTAAAGATACAATGTTGCGAAAAGTATTTCTTTTCAGTTGCGTGGCCTGAAAACAAAAGTGTCTCACGCTGCTGGTCGGCAGTCTGCGTCGAGCCATGGTGTGTTGAAGAATAACTTTTTCGTCTTTAAAATATTAAGTTTCAGTCCCAAGCCATGTCCGATAAAGATAAAAAAACAACGTTTAAGAGGAAATTTATTTCTTTAGAAGTAAAGATACAAATCTTGAATCGTTTTTTAAAAGGAGAAAAAGCATCTCACATTGGAAAAAGTCTTAATTTGAATGAAGTAACAGTCCGGACTATTAAGAAAAATGAAAAAGAAAGAAGTACAGTTGCTGCAGGATCTTCGACACCCGAAAAAACGTTCTCGGTTGATTATACTGAACAGTGACGACGAAGAAATTTATTAAATTAAAGTTGCGTTAAATTAAAATAATATTTTTTGTTTTGTGTTGTACATACATTTATATTTTTAATAAAAATTAAGTTGTTTATGTAGAATTAAAAAAAAAAATTTGTTCTTAAGAAGTTTTCGGAACGTAACCCTCCCTGTTGTACTGGCTCTGGGTCTCATACAACACGGCATTTTCTAGGAACCTATCTACCGTGTTGTAGGAGGGTTACCTGTATTGAAAGAGTCGAAGGATGTAGCTGTTTTTGCTAGATTATCTGCTTTATCATTCAAGTCTCATCATATACTTTAACGTCTAATTTATCGGCAATTCTTGTTGTGGAAAGGATAAGATCCAGATTAAATTTTATATTCCGGTACATGTAAATATGTATGTATATATTGGTATTATGCGTAAATAAATTCTGTGTATCTCAAATGCTTTCTCAAATCTTTCCCCATTTTTATTTGTGTATCTACAGTTCCAATTTATATTGTAAGCGTTAAAGTCGCCTATGAGAATGTAGTAGTTATTGTTTGCAATATTTTGAATAATTAGATTCTATTGATTTTGAATGAGTGTGTTACCTGGGGTTCTGTAGCGAGCTAATAACTGAATCGGAGGGGTAATATTATTGACACAAATGTCACAAATTTCAACAATCATATCTGGTGTTTTTAAGTTACCTTTTTCTACATAAGCTCAAAATCTAACTTAGTAGTGCTTCGTCTATTTTTTTTCTACACCAGGGACACATGTCTCACTTCATACGCACGAACATATGTACATGGGAGCATATACTAAATCTCATTTTATTCTATATTCTCGTCTTAATATTTTCATAGGAAATCACCTCATGCCGTACTTGTGTACATGTTATTCGGCCAAGCTCTGTGTATATTATTTGTACACTTAAAAGATTAACTTTACAAGATTAATTGGTAATTAATTAACCATCAGGTGAGAAATTAAGTTCAGAGTGAACGAGATAATACGCGAGTACAAAGTATAAACAAATAAGATTAGCGAATATAAAGAAAGAAATTTTGAAAATTCGCAGCATCTAAGATTTTTAAATATTAAAAGCAATTCTTCGTTAAATGTGTTCATCATTCTTCCAAAGAGCGATTAATATCACCCAAAGATGAAAAAGTGTTGATACTCGCGGTAATACCGGAGAATGTTAGCATTCCTCGATCTTTTGCACAATCTACCTAGTGTTTTAAAATGAAACATTCGGGAACAGTTGCAAAATACTGCAAAAGTTACACAAGCATCTGGATATTCAATAAATGGGTATGTATAAAATATTCGGAAAGATTTTGAGGAAAATTCGTCGACACTTACGAATTCTGAAAGTGGCAACACGATAGAGAACTGGGTCATCTGCTAAATTGAATCTCGAAGGAAAAAAAAAGAAAAAATGTTAGCCTACGTCAAAGAGGACGAGTTCACGGCTTCCTTATTTGGCGGCTAGCTGAAGATGCTTCGTGTCACTTTTAGTTGTTGTTTAACGGTGTCTTACGTGAACCGATTGAGAAGTTTTTTGTCGATAAGATGAACGCGAAGCCTTGATCAGCACGATCTATACATATATACTTCAACGGACAATGAGACGACGCCACCAATATTCGGGATAGCAGTTTATTCTGCGTGATAATCGATAGACTTCGATTGCTTTCGAAAGTGAAACGCAGGACGATAACCTTCTGTTCTGATTGTTCATGTAAAATTTATTTAACCTCCTTTCCGTCGATTGTACCCCTTTACTTCACATTTAAATCATTGTTACATTAGACTTGCTTTAAATTTTTTCAGTTCATTATCATTTTCCTCAAACGTATGTTTCTTTAATATTCTTTAGTTTTTTTTTTAACTACTCAACCTCAAATTTCCTACTTGAACGTGAAAATTCAATTTTTACCGATTTGAAAGAAAGCTTCTTTTGTAAGAATTGTCGCTATATGTTTATTCATTATTCAATGCCTTATTGAAGAATAACAAACTTTTCTTTAAGCCTATAATTTTTTTCATTTTCTAGTGACTATCTGCACGGAACATTTTATGTCGCCATTTTCTTCCTGACCGGGTAACAGTGATTGCTATCTTTCTTTTTTCTTTAAATGTATTGGTATGTTATGTTTTCTCATTTACAAATCTAATTTTTATTAAATTATTCTGTGAGAAAACAATTAACCCTTTGCGAACGGAGCTGTCCGTAGAACAAGCGTTGTGGACGAGGGTTATCGGTGCATTTTGTGACAAATAAATGCTTGTTTAACGTTACAAAAACTAAAAATTTTATTACATATAGAAAATGTATTTTGCCAGATTAATACAATTTATACTGCAGTATTTTATGATACCTTTCAAAGTGGTTGTCTATATGCAAACCCAGTTTAGACGAACAGGTGTCACAATAATATCGGAATGTTTTAGACACCGTATATATAAAAATATACAATTCTTATATATGCAAAAAGTATGAACGCACAGATAATTTTTATATGAATTACATGCTATGTTGGCTTTAGTAAAACACTGAAAAGCGCGCTAAAGTACTCATAATTAAGTGTTTATACAACTTAATAAAGGGAGATAAAATTTGGATTCTTGCGTAAGTCTCATATTATGAGAATGCGTGAATCTTTCTACAGGTTGCATTCTGGCTCTGGGTGTCATCCAAATGTGACGCCTACATGTCAGCACTATATAATATTTACACTTCATATTTTAACAAATAACATAAGCAATTATTTTTTATTAATTATTTAACATCGCGTCAATCGCTTGCATCGATTATTAGCGACTCAATATCCAGATTTACAGTTTATTGTACAGTTTGGTAGGTTTTAGGTAATATAGTAGATTTAGGATCGATGTAGTGTCTTTTAAATTGTCCCTCAAGATAGGTCTTATGTTGAATTGTTGTCTGCAAGCAGTATCTTCGATATTGGGTGATGTGTTCCACTGTCAGGTGAACTTTGCATAGTTCGCAGATTGGGGGTTCTTTAATGAGGAGATATTAGTAGGTGAGCTTCGTGTGGCCTATCATGAATCTTGAGATTACGACTTGGTCATGTCTTGGTAATGTACAAGCAGTGGTCTTATATGGGCCACTGTTTTCAAGCAAAATTTTATTTAATGATGAAGCTCATATTTCGCAATGGATAAATTCGTTAACCGTTTGAGTGCCACGGACCTTTGTAAAAATTCAGTCGAAGAATGCCAAGCTGCGCGATCGCGCTTCTTTCGTCTTTTCTTTCCTTTTCTCGTTTACGTTACTTTGAATTTTTAATAAATGAAAAAATTCTTTTTAACAACAGCTCGAAACTTACGAAAACATGGATTTTAATTTAGTTGAACATCCATAAATGGTAACAGTAAAGACATGCGTTGACAAAATTCAGAAGTGTAGTTAACTCGATTCTACAGACCTATTAGCTGGCACTTTTGGGCACTGAACAGGAGAAGCGCAATCGCGCCGCTTGACACTCAAACGGTTAATAAGTAAAATTGTCGTATCTGAGGTGATGAAAATCCTATTCATGAAAAATCTCTACATCCACGGAAAGTCACTGTTTGGTGTTCATTTTGGGCAAATGGAATCATTGGGTCATTGATCTTCGAAAATCATGTTGGAAATGCGGTTACCGTGAATACTGAGCGATACCAATCAGTGTTGAGTGACTTTTTATGGTCAGAATGGAATCGTATCGATGTGTCTGACGTATCTAAGAAGCAAGATCCAAAGCAAAATCCAGCAAGACGGTGCTACGTATCGCATAACTTGAGAAAACATTCAGATCCTGCAATCGAAATTTCGTCAACGTGTAATTTCACGAAATGCAGATTTCAATTGATCTTCAAGATCATGCGATTGAACAGCATTAGATTTTTTTGTGAGGTCTTTTAAAAAGTCCAGTCTATAATAACAAGCTGGAAACAATTAATGACCTAAAAACTATATTCGAATTACAATTCGTGAAATAACTCCAACAATATGTTGAAAAATTATTAGAAATTTCGATAATCAAATTGTTGTCTGCAGACACAGTCGTGAAGAATTCCAAATAGTACATGTTCTATTAAAAAGAAAGGGGTAGGCATGTTTTTTGGATGACCCTATATTATAAACTTAATATCGCTTAAACACGATAAATACGCATGGGCGGCTAGGTTAAATGCATTGGTATTCTCGTTTATAAATCTAATTCTTTTTTAAAATCATTTTGTAAGGAAATAACGAAAGTTTACGTAAAAATCAATTTTTGGTATTTCAAAATCATCTAGTTTTCATTTAAATGTGTTCCAAAGAAGCTAAAGGCCATCTCTTTCGGAACGACCAAACGAAATATAAATAATATGATCCAAAAAAAGGTTGAAAAAACAAAGAAAAATATGTACCGATTCAATAGAGAAGAAATAAAAATGCAAAAGGGGCAAAGATGACTGTTCCCGTATTAATGCGGGTTCACCGAATGAATATTTTTTTTCTCGGTCGAAGCGGGAACTACTTTTTCCTTCAGTAGGCCAAGGTTACGGGAATGGAGAGGATTTAGGATGCTGGCCGGTTCGACGAATAAAGAAGAGAGGAACGGAAAGGCGCAGCAAGATGGAAGGGAGAGCAAAAAGGGAAAAAAGCAGAAACGAGTACCGTTCAGTCGTTCCGTTAGGCTCCATCACCTGTTAACTTCATTTTGTTCCGTGTATACTAGAGCCACGCACATGTATTTATATAACACACACGCACGAACCTTTCAAGATCGAGGTCGTGACCAAGTAATCCTTTCAATACTTCAGATTCCAAATAAATACGCATTTACATCACGTTTTTTTTTATTTTTTTTTTATCAATAATAAACTTTTCGAAAATCATCTCTTCAGAAAATATTTTATAATATTGTCTTTCCTTTTTAAATTGAATTTTTAGATATGTACAAGGTTCGATTGTTTCACGTTACGCGTGTAGTTTCACTTTTTATCGTGGAATATTATACAATCAAGTGCTGTATAATTATGCGTTTATATTAATTGGGGGAGCAACAATTTTATAAGCTGTTTCGTGCAACAGCTGCTTCGTAGCAATCATTTAAACGTGTTTAAATAAATAGATTAAACGTGTAGTATTTCGACTTAAAATCTTTTAAGAATTCGGTGTTCTATAGTATTCAAAATAAAATTAGAATTTGATATATTATATCGTACGTTTTAGAATCTAGTTTCATTGTACATAGAGAGTAAACAACGAATATAAATTCTACGTTAATATATACCTCTTTTGACAATAGATTTCATTTCTTCGAAATCTTCTGGAAGATTTTTTTATGGAGAAATTTTTTAACATAGATTTTAATATTTTCAGTGTCGACACTTTATGACACGAAAATGTATTATTTTTGTATTGAATTAAAATATGTAAGATAATTATGTATGTACCATTTTTTACTGGTCATAAACGCTTTCATATATAATGAATATATGGTATTTATAAGTTTGTCCATTAAAGTTGCTAAATCTATTAGCAGTACATCTTTCGTAAAAATTTGTACATTGTAAGCTTCGTTTACTCTGCAAATATTTCTGATTTGCATATGTATGTCAGATTCGTAGGTTTACTTTATTGGTCGGAAAATTAACATAATTACTCGAATATCAGTTACTGCTCGTATTTTACATCATAAGTGTATTAATTTTATTAAATAATACATCTACTAAAACAGTATTTTACATTTTCTAATTCTATTTTAATACATGTTTCAATTTTAACTAATTAAATATAATAATTTTGATAGATTTCCTTATTAATCTATATGTATCACGTTATTCGTGATTTACCTCTGCTTACTCGAAGCAAAGCATTATATTTGCACGTAAAGTCGCGTAGCTTGCAAAAAGACGATTCAAACATTTTACGAGATCAACGTCTCAAAAATGATTGTATTTAGGTCACTTGAAAGTAGTATAATTATACATTTTATATTCTGCTTTCCTTTGTTCGTGTTATATTGCTATTGAACATACAGTATGTACCAAAAGCAGATAAACGTATACAGTGAGTCACAACCAAAATCGTATACTGTATATAAAAATACGTTGCATGTGATAAAAAATGTCTGAGATCAAATGGAAGAAAAAAAAATAATGAATATACATTGTAAATGCATCTATATTTATTATGTAACAATATAAAATTAGAAAAAAAATATTCCTAGATATAGAAACAATAAAGCTACTACAACTCAGGCTAGAAAACAGCTTACAGCTAAATTCGTACATGTGTAGAAGATTATTATAAACTTTGTTTAAATTAAAAGTTAATACTTTGTTGGGTTCCTCCGATTACATTCAACAGCTCGAAATCTTTTTGGCATTGATTTTACCAATTTTTCTATAAAATTAGGGCCAACTTTATGTCATTCTTCTATTAAAGCTTTTTTTAAATCATATTTATTTGTAATGGTATGTTTTCGAATTTTAATGTCCAATTCATTCTAAATATATTCTATCACATTTAGGTCAGATGACTGAGGGTGTATTAATTACTTTTGAACAATTGTGTAATTGCCATATTTTAACAATATGCAACATATGTTTCGGATTATTATCGCTATAGAATTTAGAATAGTCCAAATTCCTAATTTTTTGGCACTATTTTTTAAATTTTCTTTCAAAATATTTAAATAGTCGTGCTTATCCATATACGCTACACCGTAACTTTTCCATTTGAATGAAAAACATTAAATTTACTTTCGTCAGCAAAGAAAATTTGTTTCCAAAAATTGAAGTCTTTATTTAAATATTTTCTTGTGAAATCTTATCTTTTTCTATTTTTATCGTTAACAAGTAGTTTATTCCGGGTTGTACAACTATGAAAATTATGATTCCGTAAAACTCTTCCTACCATTTCTAGATTAACAGTCTTGCCCAAATATTTTTTCACCTCAATTGCAAGTGTGGGAGCACTAAATCTTGGATTTTCTTTAATTTTCCTTACTATTCATCTTTTAAGTTTACTTTGTTTTTAAATATTATCATACCGGATTCATTAGAACACGGTGCTTTCAGAAGTTACAAAAGTAAGTAAACATCTTCAGTTTCTAACTTAATTATATTCCTGAAACGTATTTTTTTCACTATCTATGTTGTATTTTAAATTCATAGAGTCTAATAACTATTTCGACGTATTAAGGTTATTTTATCATATTATCAAACCATATTTTTTAATTCTTTAATATCTGTTTGGTATTTGTGTATTATTTGTAGAATCGATACAATAAAATGTCTAAGAAAAACATTTAACAAATAAAAAGAGGAGAATAGTAACTAAAATGAAAGATGAAAGAAAAACCTATAAAAATTGCTAGCCTTTTAATAAAACGATTTATAAGATAGTTGCAGCTTACAAAGCTGATGAACGAATTTCAGCTGCATCAAAATGAGGACATTCAAAAGTTACCAGTGTTTGTGTAGATAAAAGAATAATTAATATTTCTGTTATCAGATCTATTTTTATTTATATCCAAAATACGTGGAAAGCTATTAAATGAAGGCAAAAATGCAGTATCTATGCAAACCGTTCGCCGCCGATTACATGCTTTAGAAAAATATGGTCGCGTTGCAAGGAAACTACCTTACGTAAATAAACAAATGGACTTTTACAATAAACATGTCCTGAAACCGCTTGAATTTTGGAAAAATATACTTTGGACCGATGAATTCATGATTAGACTAAAATATAGTCATGGCCGAATGTATGTTTGGAGAAAGCAAGATGAATTTCAATCCTATCAATGTGCTAAACCAACATTAAAGTCAATGGAATGGTATAAAAATGGAAGGGTATAATGGTTTGGGGATGCGTATCATATTTTGGAATAGAGAAAATTGTACTTCTAAAAAGAAAAGTAAATTCTCAAGTCTATTCCAAATTATAAGGAGTAATAATTCCAAATGGAAGGCGACTGATAAGAAATGATTTTATCCTTCAACAGGATAATGCATCAATACATAAGGCAAAAATTATTACCAAATATTTACGAGAGAATGAAATAAACCTTTTAGAATGGCCTTCGCAAACTCCTGATCTTTCATCAATAGAAAATACGTGGGCTATTTTGAAATTACGTATTGCAGAAAATACACTACGTAATATAACAGAATTACAGATGTTAATAGAGAAAATGTGGCAACGATTTACCATTGAGGAGTGCATAAAATATACACTCTCCTTATCCAATCGCTTAGCAAAAATGTCACAACGAAATGAACGTTATTGCGGATATTAATTTCTCTATCGTGTTCACTTATTTTTGCAACGTACATTTACAAAAAGTCCTTCGTTTTTATTTTTTATGTAAAAAGATCCTTAATTAATGAAAGTTTTATTAATGTAGTTATTTAAGTATTCTTGTGTAGCATAAATCAACATTAACTCATTGTACAAAATTAGATATTTGCCTCCTTTCAAGTGTTTTTTTTTTATTAGAATGCAAAGTTTTTACTTACTTATGGTACATACTGTATACAGTTACACCGAAAAATATTCGAACACTAACATAACACTCACCAAACACCGTGTAGGTAAGAATATTTCTATTATGAATATGATTAATGTGAACATTATACTATAAATACTCGAGATATTAATTTTTGCTAAGTGTCTGAATATTTCTGCAACATAATTCGACATGGTTTTGTATTTAGAAATGAATTCTTTCTGACTCGCATAATTAATACAGCCATTCAAATCGAAATATTCGCGATGGCATTTCCAAGCGGGTAAAAAATAGCAAAAGGTCGTCAACAATAATGGAAATTATTTCGGTGATTAATCTATTAGAACTTTGATTGTACACAAAAGTCGAAAAGAATTAATTTCTATACCTAATACAATAAATGAAAAAACATCAAACTGATCCATTTATAATGAACCAAAATACGTTATTCAATAGACTGCGGATTTTTGTGCGAATTCATATTTTTTGAGAATATAGTTAAAAAAAAAAAAGGAGAATTGTGTTAAAAAATTATTTCACCTAATATAAAGAACACTATAATTTGGATATTTCGTGTATATTTTTGTATATTAAGCATATTCTGTGGAAATTTTTCACTTTTAAATTTCCTATAAATGCATAAAAATGCGCAGTCTAGGCATTGAAAAGGTAAGCTTGTACTAATGTTCGAAGCTGTTTTTAAAACAAAAGAAAAAAAGAAAAAAATCGATATTTTTTCACAAGTTAAAACTATTAGAAAGACGTCTAGTAATTAGAGGGACTTCGCTTTCAACCATATCAAAAACACCGTTTTTATAATATCTATGCTTTTTGCCTTCGGTTTACGAAGATAATTTACTGAGTAAAAGTTTCAGTTTTATTGGAGAAAGTGAATAGTAAACTTTTAGCTATGTTGGTCAGAACCTACTGCGAGTTAGGTATACTATACGCAAACCACACGATAAATCTCGATATTTTATCATTAGAAAAAGCTGTTTATCCCGCTGTGCTTATTTTACAAACGATTAGTCGTCCACCAACAGAATGCCTTGTAAACGGTGCTTGTAACGAACTTCATTACCTTTCTGGTTTTTTACCAATTTTATTGCTTCTTTTAAATAAATCACAAGGTGTTCCTAAAACTAGTTCAACGTTTCATAGAAAGTATATTCCTTCTCTTGCCAGTCATTGAATACCTTTGTAATCGTTCGAAAATAATTACTTCACCTGATAAATAAATTATATTCGAAATATTTCGAAACAACAAAGTGAACAGAACTTTTTTAGTTAAGAATTATCACAATAAATCCATCGTTATATTTCAGATTTATCAATTTCACTTGTTGCAACAATATACTTTCGTCGTTAATATTTCTTATTTTACAACTTTTCGTTTCGTTTCGTTTCGTTACTTTTTCGCAAACATCAAAATTGAATGGCACACACACCTTTCCATGTCAATAATTTCAAGATCAAACAGATACGTTTCACCTTCGAGATAACCTTCGGAAGAATCGAGGTGTCAACGATTTTACAAGCCCGTTCAAGGTCGCCAGAATATCACGAACTGTTCGGATTAAATAAGCGCAGTCGGTTACGTGAGATGTTTGTTAAAGTAATAATTAATATTCTCAAAGAACAAGCAACCATGTGTAAGTATGTAAGCTTTCGTTTACGAACTCCCAATGAGAAGGTTGTTCATTGAGCATCGACAATAGTATGCATACGTGTATGTGTTATGTACGTTGCAATGGAGCGGAGATTCCGTGAACGAATCATGAATTTAATCTGCAGCGTGTATATATGATATTACGATGTGAATTAATGAACTCGTAGCTATTTGGGCTGACGGTCAGAAATTGTGTCAAGGCTCTTCAGGATGAGGAAGAAGAGGAAGACACGTGATTTAAACGTGAGAATTTCGAAGTATACATATGCGCATTGACAAGGCGCTCTTTTTATACAGGGTGTTCCCTACTGTTCCGGCAAAGAAAAAAAAAGAAAAAGAAAAGAGAATGTTACACGAAGTTTATTTATAAACATTTTGTTACAAAATTGTAGGCAAATATTGAACATAGCCTAAATGTCCTTGGTGTTAATATATCTTTTGTCTTCTGATGATTCATCATGGTCACAGTTAGTTGGTTTTCAATTATCGTATACGAAATAATTTTACAACAAAGCGATTTATACACAAACTCGGTATAACAGTTTTTCTTTTTTTTTTCTTTTTTTCACTTGTAGATTACACTCTTACAAATTTTCCCGGAAGATCATGGAATACCTTGTATACTTTAAGGCTCTACCTATATATCCATGCATAAAACATCTTGTAAAATATGAGACTATTTTTATGAGAGTAAGCAATATTTTACGCCGACGAGAAATAGTTTTGTGGGACAGTGTACGAGAGGTGTACGGTTTTAATAAACTCCCGATGCTTTCAGAATATATCTTGTACAGCAATTTTCAAAATCAAACTCTATTTTTATTTACGTCTGAGGTTATCCAGAAAAAGAAAAGAAAAGACACTTTAGATTTACTTTCATCGTTTAAAATGTTCTGTATTCTATCAAAATTTAATAATAAATATCTTCTATCGTTACAACATGTTAAACTCTTAAATCGCTTATCTCAGTTTTTTTCAATTCTGTAAATGTGACAATTGAATTATTCGTATTTTCTTAAAAAAAGCATTGCAACACATATACACCCTTAAACAGTTTTGTGTTTCAAATGATGGAAAGATAAATACAGAAAATCTCGAGATACGTGACTAATGTAATTCAATAGTGTCGAAATATATTATGGAACGTAATTTTTTCCTCGGAATAATTTTTATATAAAAAAAAGATGTTTTTAGGATTGTTTCTCCTTTTTGTCGTTTTTTCTGTTCACTCTTTGTAGAGAATACGTTCCGCGGAGTAGGTTCTCTACGTACTTATGACCCACATTTCGTGCAGGCTTACTCTTCTTCTAGTGAAAATTGACGAGAATTGTTTTTCCAGCCGTTTCACATCGCTCATTTTCTTTGCGTCGCGAGATAACCGCGTTTCTTACACGAACAACGAAAATTTACCAGTACATTTATCAATAATAAGTCTAAATGCGCAGCATTTTCATTCATAACCGTAGTCCTTGCAGCCCTTTTATATCATTTTTTCTTAAGAGAGGTTAAACGACATGAAAGCGAAGAATGAAAAGCAAAGGTGAAATAGCATTGAGAGCGTTAAAAGCGTTATGTTTTTACTTCTGTTTTCTCATTTTCATGTAATAAACTCATTCTGTATATATTTCTAATTTATACTATATTATTTACACGATGCAAAATTCATTAACGAAATGGAGATGATTTATTATCTGATTAATGATTAGATGTAGAAATAAATTCTTTTTTTGAGTACAATCAAAATTTTATTCAAAAAGAACGAAAAGAGATCGATCTTTAAAATAATTTTCATTATCAATAATCTTTTACCATTTTTTTGACAACTTGTGAATACCATCATAAATATTTCGATATGAATGACTCAATTGATCATGTGACTTTAATCGGAAAGGATTTATTTCTACACCTAATATCTTGGAATATTTAATATCGAAAGAATGTAAAATAATCAAATGAAAAGGATGACGCGGTTGTAAATATTAAGTAGAACTGTAACACTATAAAAGTTGTAGTGTTATCTGACTAACTATTCACACGTATGAAGCTCATTAAAGTGTTCCTTATTACCGTATTTCCTGGCCTATAAAACGCACTTTTTTTACACCAAAGCCATAGAAAATGGTTGCCTTTATTATAAATGTCGATAATAATACTGTTTTCTTTGTATAAAGTGTTATTATTAAAATAGGTACTTTGATCCTTTTCTATCTGATCCAAATATTTTTCGTAAATTCTAACCTGAAAAACACAGTGCGTCTTATAGGCCGGGAAATACGGTAAATATTCAAAATGGAACATGCATAAATGTGGTTAAAGAAATGTGAGCACGTTCATTATCTTTAACTTGTCACTATCTGTAAATATTATACCATATCAATACGCGAATAGTCAAATTTATTACCTTAGAAACATTTATATGTAAAACAAATATTTCGTATTTTTGTTTTACTTAAAATGTATTCAGTTTATGAAAATTATTTACGCTAGAGATAATTGGAGCAGTGACGAGAATGTTTTGCGAATTCGTTAAAATTGAACACACTGTTTCGATGAGTCTCATTGACTTAATTGAACGGTTCGCTGTTAAATTGTTGCACCATGCGATGGCTCAGCTAGATACGCATACCGACTTTCGTAGAAAAAAAGGAATGCTGTTTTCAGCAATACAACTGAAAATATGCGAGGTGTATAATCATGAACGCGATTCAACATACCATCGTCAGATTTTCTCGTAATAGTTAAAGAGATTTTCTTTCCACTTGAAAGGATATTTAGAGGCTTCGAAATTCAATATCGTTCAGATGGCGTGTTGTCTGAACATTTTGTATTACTATAACGCAATTCTTTCTAGAAAAGAACGCAGAAATGCATCTTCTTTAATTTTTCTGTTTATTTGAGTTATTTTATATAAAATATGCCTAATTAGCAAAAATTAGAAAACACATTACTTGAAATTACTTAAGATTACCTTGAAATGAACAAAAATTTGCAACAATTTTTAATTAACAATTTAAACCAATGATCTACTATTACCCAATATAGTACTCGAAAAATGTTCGAAAATAATGCAATAATTGTGTCATCAACTATCAACAGTGCAATATGTCTACAACTTATTCTATTTACTAATTAAGCTTATCTTATGTATCCAATTCTTAACGAGTAACTGTAAATTAAAGTTAAATTGTTATATCAGATAAGATTTGAATTTGGTAATTTGATAGGTGATAATCCATCATCATCGATTTCATTGATTTTTAAATATGTTGTCAAGTGGAACAACTTAACCTAACCCGGAATAATTTTTTCCTGTACATATTACTACCGCTTGGCTTTAATTTTCGAATTATACACATAAGTATTGTATGTGTAACACGTGATTAATTAATTTTACAGCTGTGAACTGTGAAATACTTCGGATCTTAATATTGAGCGTATGTCAAGCTGGTTTAGTTTCATTTCAATTTGTTTATGTTAAGTCTGAGTTTCATTTCAATTAGTTTACACTAAGTTTGGGTTATTTTTATTAATCCGTTCAGTAATAAATTTAACTAAAAATCAAACTCAAATCCGTTTAATTGTAAAATATAGATCAAATTTAACTTAAATCAAAAGCTATTCCAAAGTGTGAGGCATTTAAATAGAAACACCTAAATATTTCTGTTATTCTTGGTCGCATGGAAAAAACTCAAGAAATCGAAGTTATGCTATTTGAGAAACGCATATGATGATGAAAACAATTTTTTCTTGAGATTATTTTCTTGCGAAATTTTAAAGCCATCGGCATTCTTTCAAATGGAACCATATATTTTCTTATGTTCACATTTTTGTAGAAAATTGTGTCACTCTATATGATTACCAATTTTTTCTTTTTTCACAATAACTTTATATTTTCGTTGTAATATTGTACTACATGTTATTCAAAAAATAATCAAATTATGAAAGATAGGATTAAAAGTTCGCGGTAATATTCACAAATATGTAGGAAACGAGTGTATTGTGAGATACATAAAAAAAAAGTTTGCCGCTTTTCAACTGCAATGATTACAAATATCTCTATCCTCTTTTTAATCCGGAATGATGAACGTTGTGCATGAAAACGGCGGAACAGGCTTCTATTCCAATATCATCTTTTCTTAATATCAGGTTCCCGTTACATAATACTACTACAATAGTCACACAAGGTCGGTGTAAGGACACATAGTACTTGTATATAAGTGTACAACTTATTGAAATTCACATTATCAAGGAACGTTAACGTTCATCGTGGTTCCTTTGTACTATAGTGCGTGAAGCTACATTGAATCCGGTATATATCCAGTTTAAATGGAGAAAGTTCGGCATATGCGCCGGAACAGATCATCCGAAGGGATATTAAAATGGTGTCAAGAACGAAGATTTTACGTTAAAAAGTATGTTACAATTAAATATTTCAAGGTGAGAAACAGGTTTTGTAAAGAGATCGACATTGAACGTGAAAATGAATGAACGTGAAAATCACTTTGAAACTATTGTAAGCATAAAAATATATTATGTTACAAATACAAATTTTTCGCGGGAATCAGTGTGTATACACGTATTAGTGCATCAAAATATAAGTATGACGGGATGAAAGCGTAGCGCGCGAATGAAACGATTGCCGATTACTGGCACGAGCAATTAGATCGAATTGAAACTTTGAAAACTGATCGTTACGTGTGAAATGATACTGGACATGTTATGAGAAAACAACGTGCGATATACAGAGTGTTTCTCAACAAATCGTTTAAACAGTTTATTTAAAAAGAATGAAGACACATGAATTATCGAAATAATTCTGATTATTATTGATGACATTCGCCATTTTCTTGGTAATTTGCGACTACCATTGCGAATATTTCATTTTGAATGATACTGAATATGTGATTGTAGTTGGAAAGGATCTATTTCTACACCTAGTAATATACAAGTAACAGAAAAGAAGGAAACGTTACACGAAATTTGGTTTTAAACGCTATTAGAAAATTGTAAGCAAATGTTGAACACAATATACACGGTGTCGCGCGTAATTGGAACAATCTGAATCTTTAAAGTGATCAGAAATGGAAAAAATGCCATAGGATAAAATTAAATTGTGTCGATCGATAGATATTCTGGTATTGAGTTTATGCATTTTCATGCATCGGTGCATCGGAAAGTGCAGTTGTACTTATTTCTTTAATAGAACCGCATATTTTTAAACACATAAGTCAAGAAAACAATACATCAACAAAAAAAAATTCAATATCGGGGACGAAAACTTTTGCAAACCCCTAATAACAGTTTCTTCTTATGTTCACACGTAGATTATGCTCCTGTAGCTTGTCAGGAGAAACCGAAAACACCTCGTATAAAGGAGTGAATGTAAATGAACAAGGGTAATCTGACGAGTCTTGGGCTGTGAGACTAAGAGATAGTCTATGGATATGACTTGAAACTAAATATACATATACACTATAAGTAAAATACGACAGCCGAAAATACTTTACGAGGAAATAAAAACGAGATGTTATTTAACTTCGTTGTCTTTTCTTGCGTTTGAAACATTTACAAACAATAAAGTTGCACGTTCTAACAACACAAATGAAGAAAAGAGTATATTTTAAATATAATATATTTTTTTTTCTTTTGTACCTGTTAAATATTTTTTAACATTATGCAAAAACAAAAACAGCGTATATTCCGTACGTGGCTGTTATATGCATACAGCGATATTGCGAAATGTGGACTAATCTATTGCATCAGTAACTTAATAATAGGAAGTTTTATATCTACGGTATTATGCAAAAATATAACAACACATTTACAATACTTGGCGTTTAACATTTGTATATATTATTCAGCGTAGATAATAACGTTGACGACGTTTTAAAAAATTCCAACAGAATTGTCGAAGTTTAAAGTGTTGTCTCTGACATGTGTATATAAAAAAAACCACGTGTATATGTATGTATACTCATCATTGTGTTTCTCGTATTATTAGACTATGATCAAGTAGCGAATGTTTCTGCGTGAGGGATGCGCGTATGTATTCTTTGAAAGGTGTGCACGATGTAATTTTGCTTAATACGCGTGTTAGGTATAACGGTACCTAGATAAAGCCAAATGATGCTAGTAAAATTGGTATAGTATGCATTTGCATCGTGCATTTCGCTTCAGATGCTACTTACAGTTCAAGCAACTGTTCGTGATAACATAACAGCATGCCAAAATATGCATCGCGAATAAATCTCCGTCTGGTAATGATTTTAGTCATAAATCACAGGTTATTCCACTTCATGCCCAATTTAAAAAGGACTCGCGGTAGAAAACTGTGGTTTACTTTAAACATATAGAAGTAAAGTACGCATGATATTGGGATGAGAATATGATAGAAGTATACAACAACAGTAACAACTATGATTACATCTGATTCATATTTGAGGTTACGATATCTTACACTTAAGTTCATTTCAAATATTTATATTATAATTTTCTATTTATATTTCACGTACAATTCAATTTTGCTTTTCACACACAACGCTATATTCTTATACAACTAATTAGAACTTAAAATAAAATGCTCGAAAAAAAAAATCGAAAAGACGAACTTTTAATAATTGTAGATACAGCAATAATTGAAATAAAAACTGATATTCTTGAATTTCCGTATATAAATGCCGTTTCTTCGTCATTATAATACCAAATTCTCTTGAAACAAATAGGACAGATTACCATCATCTGTTTCCACCGAAATATTATACATCAAACGCAAAATATTTTATACGTACACGTAACGTATTTTCTCGACTGCTATAGGTGCACTGAAATCGTGGCGCTCAGCAATGTTAAAGAGCATATAAGAAATGGTTGGAAAAGGGAACGTGATCTTTTAAATTGTTTCATCTCTGCCTGTCCAACGATCACGAAACTACGTGCAGTCTACAATATAGCAAGCCGGTGATGCGAGCATCAAATGCGATGCAGCACGCTTTCGAGGCCTCTTCTATTCAAACGGTGCATTTCGAAGGTACGTTTAAGTTATGCAACCTGCACGGACAACTATGGAAAAGTGCATGCGTGCGTTAATTAGTGAATGCGTCGGTGAAAGAAGTATTTTACCCTTACGATAAACATACGATAGGATCAACTATGTTTCCACGCGGATATCGCCAATACCGGCCAGATGTGCCAAACGCGATTGCCGAGATCGCGCTTAATAATCACGAGCCACGTGGTGAAATTGTATGCATTCAATGAAATATCTTCTTTGTCACTGCTCATTTTCCGCACTGTTTCTTTTTTTTTTTTGCATAATACTTAGAGTAATTTTGGGTAGTCAATTTTACGTATCTATCGATTTTATACAAGAGACAATATATTTGTTGTTTTGTACACAATTTTTTCATAGATATTCGAGGCTTGTAAATAATTTCGTTTTGTTCGAATAACCGCAATAGTAGTAATTCAATAATTTATGTATAACACGTTTGAAATTGAAAAATTGGATTATACCTGTAGGCTCTATAGTATCAATTCAAATAGTTTTTTCTAATAAAACGTGTGACTAATTCAATAATTAATTAAGGTTAATGGGAGACGACTTGCAAGTGCATTGGAGGCAATTTCAAGCTGTTTGTAATAAATCTTCGTTCTTTTTATGTAAACGCGTATTTACAAGATCTAATTTATTATACATTTCTGAAGCTTTGCAATGAAAGCGCCTATATTTTTCAGTATTCAAGTTACTATTTATTACTATCTAATCTAATCTAGAAAATGCCTGTGCCGGATAATGCATGTAATTGAGACGAGTTGATAAATACTACCGAAAATAAACCACATCGTCACTAATTCGGGAAACTTAATCAGTTATGCATCTAATCAAAATATTACATATCAACAACTACGTATTCAATGGATGTCTCGTATTCACGGTCATAATTGAATTAGCATCGATGCGAAAATACATTACAACTAAAACGGATGGTATGACGTATTTTCTACGAGACCAGGTGGTTTGAACCTCGAATTTCACCTCCCTCGAGTCGAAAGCCGATCTTTACGTTGCTGCACCAACGGATTCGTAGTTTACGTAACCCCTGTGTAGACATACCCCTCCCCCCCGAATAAAATGCCATACGAGATTGAACGGTCGCCGAATTGCCGAGCGAAAAAAAGTGCCCGCGCACCGGCAAAAATCCGTTCTATTTTTACGGATAGACAATGTGGTGTAAGTTCGTTCTGTACAAGCTCGACATGTGAAAGAAAAACAACACTGGCTGAAAAAGTGATGGACGTGGGGTCGTTATTAAAACGATAAAATTTCCCCGCCCCGCCCTTGACAATCCTCTAAAATTCTCGGGTTCGCGTGAACATCGATCCCAGGGGAGGGGGGTATTTCCGCGTGCAGAAATATTTACAGAGCTACTGACCTTGAGCTTATCGTAGGTTGTATCGAGCTCGAGACGATGCACGAAGGGGTTTAGGATGTCAGCGCTAAGGGACGCAGCATCCACGTCCTCGTGCTTGTTCCGCATCTTTCCGATGACCTCATCCATGTTTTCCCCGTGTGGAACACGAGCAGAGAAGGTAAAAGAGACAGAGAGACGAAGACAGACGGTTAAGTAGACAGATATAGAGGGATAATGAAACGATAGACGCGGCTTAGTAGTTCGACGTGTCATACACTGCTGGCCGCGAAACGTCAATACGCATCGGCAGGTGCGAGACGTTCCAACGACGTTTTATGAGCTTCGTGGCACTGTTTATAATAACGTATAAGCCGAGACTAGACGGGTAAAAAAAAACGACGAAGAAAAAAAGGGAGCTCTTAATCAGCTGCGACGAGACATGATCGCACGCGAAGGGGTAGTCGGTCGACGATCTACTGTGCTCACAGTACTTAGGTTCAACGGGACGAACCGGCCAAACGCTCTCCGACCGTTACCGAACCCAACCGAACGCACAGGGGATACTGTCGAATGCGTGCGCACCGTGCCGCTTAGTCGAAAGTTACTTCGGGCATTTACGTCGTACTGCCCCTGTGCAAGCGAAGTGGCACGACGAAACTGAATCAGGGCCGGCTAGTGTATTACTTGGCACCCCTGTTGTTCTTTTCTTTTCTTTTCTTGGTTTTCGATTTTTACGAATATATAATTGTTATTGTGGTTGATTTTAGATTAGTACGTATGAAATTATGAGGTGTAGGTAGCAACGGATTGTACAATATGAAAAGTCGATTATAATTATGTTACGTGTATTCACATGATATTTTGTGGTTTGAGATGAGTCAATGTCATTGACAATTGGTATTAGTCATAACAATTGGCTTTCAGCTAGCGTATAATATTTCATGTTGTATTTAACATTTACTTGTAACGTTGTATTAAAGCGTTAACAACCGAACTTCGTGTAATATTTTCTTACTGTTTTCATCTGTTAATTATGCTATTGTAAAAATCAGGAATACACTATGTATTTAGCAATAGGTTGTTATGTATAATTTAAACAGTATAAAGTGTATAAAGTGAATAAAATATCTTGTATTTACGATAATACAAAATTAAGTGTAAATTCGACGTTCCTAAGTTTGTCGATGTTTGTTTTATGACAAACCTAGCGAAAGATTGCCAATCATAAGAGGTTAAAATTAACGTGTAATTAACTTACTTCGTATCTAGTACACGAAATGTTCCGTTCAAATGGTTCGTTAGCGTGAAATAGTGTTTTGCATCAAAATAAAAGTGGTTTTATTTCAACGTTAATGGATATAAATTCATATTTCTACAATTTCATAAAAATACATGTATTTCTTAAATATATTACCCAAAGTATTTTTGAAATGCATATGCATCTTAAAACTTATTTTAAGCGTGTAATTTTGAGAAATTTTGAAAAAATGAAAATTATCAATATGCGATCTTTAATATGTGAAATATTTAATTTTATAGGTGTTCCAATTTTAATTATAAAGAGATATCTTTGGAAAGTAACGCTCCATTAACTTTACGAGTGACGTTATAATTCTATTGAAAAACAAGGAAAACATAGACACTTTAACACGTAACTTTAAATTGAAGGTTTGTGTTTTTCCTCTTTTTCAAGGTATCGGAACTTTAAACATTGATATTCTTTCCATAGAACGAAACAGTTATATACGCGTAATCGAAGAAATTTCGTTCTAGGTCAAGGAAATGGATAAAGTGATAATTTTCAAAGTTACTGGTACAACAATATTGTTCACTTTGAAAGTAACTATTATTGTATAATACATTTACAAATTTAACTGGTGCGGTTATTCGAATAAGTTACGATTGAAGTGTAAACGGAAGAACAGAAAGTAGAACGAACATAAATATTGAATTTTATGAAAAGTTTTCCATTTAATATCAACACTGTTGTATGTATTTTAAATATAATAATTGCATTCTTACGTTTTGTTTTAATTATTCTTGAATTGGAAAATGAATTTCATGATTTTCTTGTTTTCTGTGCAAGCTTGACATTTGAATGAAAAGAGTTTACACGAGAGATCAATTGTAAAAACTTCGCGAAGGAGATCTCAATTCGTCTATGCTGGTATATACTAATAAACTGAGTTATCAATTTCGCAATTGATATTTCTTTTTTTACCAATACAGAAATACAGAAAAGATACTTTCTCTTTTATCACTACAGAAATACAATATGTTGCAGCATAAAATTTGGAGAAATAATTAAATTAATCAAAAGAAATAAGTAAATTCATTTACTCGACTCAATTAAAAATTACCTTTTACGATTAATATCAGAATACTATTTGACTGAAAATAAAGAATGCTAGCGCTCAATAATTACACCTTTCATTTAGATTATCTTTACTAGAGCGTACTAATAGGAAGCGTAACATTTACACGTTAAGTAATTAAAAGGAACAAAAATATCTCTGAATCAATTCACCTTTAATAATTTAAATAATTTTCCAAATATAATTAGGATTGTATTTTACTCACAAAGAATAACAGTGACGTTTCGCTTAATTTAGCGTATTTTTATTTAGTGTCATATTTGCATGCATGAATATATCAATGAAAAGTTTCGTGTCGATAATATTTATGTCAACTAGCGCTCTCTACTTCCTATATGTAAGCATATTTTATACGATCCAGTAAGAAATAACCTATAAACGACATGGCCAAGGAACTGCACAAATATCTCATTAATTATTTCTCTCAGTTGGAGAAAGTAGATTGTAAATGGAAAGAGTTATCCGAAGAAGCCGAACGACCCCTACATGCTTTGAGGAATCAATCAGAACAACTTCGACTCGTCACAAGGTAACGTTAACTTTCTACTTTTTTCATGAGTTTTATCAGTAGACCGGTGTTCGACAGATGTAGTTGCTAGAGTAGAAACTCGGCACACAGTTCTAAACTGCACTGTCGCTCGATAGAGTGTTTTCACTGAACTACCGTCAGATGTCGTTCTATTACAGCGAGGAAGTCAATAATGCAGAACTCTGCAAAATAGACGAGCTACATGAGAGATTAATTTTCAAAATCCTTATGGGGATCGACGATGAACTTGGATTACTTTCGGGCATCTTAACACGTTTCAATAATGCTAATCAAGTGAATGAGCTTACGATTTTTAACCTTTCCATTTATGCTGTAGATGCTATTACTGTTACATAATATGAATATTCGTTTACGTATTTTTTTACTTTATAAAAACTTCTAATTTTTAATTTTACGATTACAAAAATATTTTACGTACGAGAGTACGTAAAAATAGTGATTATACAAAGCTAAGAATTAATTATTTGGCCGTACTGTAAAATTATCGAGGCACATGTTACTTTAGGACCTGAAAAATCGTTTAAAAAATCTCGAAGATGCACGAAGCAAAATTTCATTAAACGACGAAACAATGACAGAATTAATTAATGGTACACCTTATACGCCACGATTAAATTTACTCCTAGAATGGGCTGTTGAAGCCTATAATTACTATAATGAATTGTATCCTTTGCTTATAATTAGAAATATGTTATAGATTTCGATCTGATCCTAGCTGGTGAAAGATTTTTAACTTATAAAAACTGTAGATACCTTCGAATCAAGGAAAATATAAAACAATTCAATTACAAAGACGAGGAAACGATAGAAAATTTAACGAAGTCTTTTGTTGAGGACAGGTTTAAAAAGGCGCGGATCGATCGTAAGTACCTATCTTTAATTAGCATTTCAATTAATTAGCAATTTTGTCGTTAATTTGCATTACTTGTTTCAGGAATACTCGCCTTCACACAATTCATGATACAGGAAAATCTCCGTTGAGGAGTTTTATTCAATGCAACATGAATAATATAAATTTTTATAAACGAACCTTTCTGAACTGAAAATTCTATATATAAATATACTAAATGAAAAAAAAAATACCATCTTATTTACCTTCTTTCAATTTTATCTTCTCGTAAATCCAATTTCCTCTATATCGAATCCCAATACTTTGCAGAATACACCAGAATAACGCAAATATAATATTTTTATATATTTTTACGATCTGCAAGATTTTATATCGTAGTCAGAACTATTATTTCAAAATCCACGATAAAAGAACTATTACGAGCAGCTTAAAATGTTGTGCAAACCGATACACGCAGACAGTTCTACTTGTCTGATCAAATACGGGTTTATCTACTGAAAAGTGAATAAAGTCTCTCCTTTAACTGGAAGTGACGACAATAAAAGTATACTACAATTCTTACATAAACCAATAATGAATTGTTTCTAATCAAGTATTATTGTACTTGAAATTTCAACTGAAACTTACTATATATTTTCTGTCTGTTAGGTGAAAACTGTGAAATAAAATAAAGTTTTAAGTGTCACGTTTAATATTTTTCGGATTAATCGATTTTACAAGGAAGCTTGCTCGGTTCTTCAAACACAAAGCCTGTTCGTTGTTTCGTCGAGAGTAAAGCGTGCCGTTTAATTGAAATGAGCGTTAGCACGAAACGATATTAACGGTGATTGCATTACTGTCGTTGAGGTTTACCCTTTTCATATTACTTATCCATAACACGAGCATCTTGTAATTGAAGGGAACAGCCATACGCTGTAGGATAATCCCTTTGTGAAATACAAATATTGTTATCGGCAAGAAATATCACCGATTATGTAATTACCGGTATTTCCGATTACACACAACACATTTGGACACTTTCTTTTATATATAGAACACAAGAATACGTGTTACTTGTTATCGATTTAGGTTTCGGAAAGGTCAAATGCTTCTACTTAATCTTCTATTGGAATCTCCGATGTAATTAAGTATGCGGATAAAATTCTATGCATCCGATACACCTTAATGTATAAAGTCTATTAAACTTGCAGAACCATCGAGAAATTTTTCTAACCATTTGATATCATCTCCTTCTCAAGCAGAAATTTCACACAACTACCTTTCTTGGCCAACATAATTGCGTTAATAGCCTTGTTATAAATGTAAATATACGTATTGAGACGATATCGATTGTTTTTTTTTTTGCCCAATCAAGATTTTCTCTATTTTCTTTCTGACTATGTTTTCTTTCTTCGGGTTCTTTAATTGATGTATACAGCCCGTAAATAAATGAATAAATAGAGATTTGATAAACTAATTTGAAACACTTTGAGCTTTTTTTCCAATTCCATTTTCTCAATAATTCCTCATGAAAGCAGATTACTATTTGGAAACGGGACAAATTCATATCGATAATTCCAATTATCCAGTGGTATACGTAAAACGCCTATGGTTCCATGAAGAACATTTCATTTTAATGCAAATATATCAAACTCAACGATTTGAATGTCAGTTACCATCGCGAGTTATCACGTCCACGGTTTCCTTTCCCCTTGATCGGAGGTGAATGTTAGCATCCGTTATTTGTTACGTCCTCGCGATCGGTTCACCGATCATCGACCAATCCTCCTGACAAAAAGGGTTCACGCATATTCCGGTCTGTAGGACACGGAGGCATTGGGGCGCCGGCGCCTGCTATTGATTCCGTTGGATATTGTGATTTCGAATGTTACCATCGCAGTAGAGGGTGCCACAGTAGCTAACTGCTCCTCGAACCATAAGGAGGCCCTCGCGCTTTTCTTGATCTCACCCCAACAGGTCAGTGACGAACTTGCAACGATATTTCGTGACTAGACTGAATATTTTTTTTCTCTCTCTCTCTATTTTTTTTCATTAATTTCATCGTGCGTTCGTGCATGTCACTTTATACTGTTGTTGTTACGTAAAATCGTTTCGTGAAAAACCACGATCACCGGGTGTCTCGTCTTTGTTTAAATCGTTCATTTGAACGGTATGTATCAGAGGACCGTTAAATCACATTCGTACGATTAGATTGAACACGGTGAATGAAAATAATAATAATACATACGTAAAACGTTTCCTCCGTGACATTTTTGATCGAGAATGTTGTGTGGGATGAGGAATATTATTTGACTAGTGCGCCCATGACGTCAATGGGAACGATAGTTATAGTATACATGTCACTCGTGTAAAATTGCCGCCCAATGTATTATTGATACATTTCGCAGAGAAACGGTGAGGTTTTATTTGATTTTTTATTAAACGTGCGTATAGAACGTTAAACATACCCTTTCACCTTAACGTGACCATACTTTTCAAGGTAATTTTTATTCATGAAATCGGTATAAAGTGTTTGAGAAAAAGGAGGACCGTAACGATATTAAATGACCAATATAAGGTGACGGTAAAATAAACAATATCCAAGGAGAACATTCTAGATGCAATTTACAATTGTAAAATATTTAATGATTTTTAATTCACTCTCAAGATACCTTGACTAAGAGGTCAGGGCCGTGGTAAAGCTCAAAGGCAATCATCTCTTCCCCTTGATATTCCTATTCGATAAAGCAAATCGATGTGTGCTATTTTCTTCAAGTAGAATTGTAAAGGCATATCTATCATGTATTTTCCTTACAGGACAAATAGTGTTCAAACGGGAGAACAAGGGAATCGCGTGCGATCCTCTAACATGTCGTTCCCACACCTATTGTTTACTTCCAACCATCTCGTCTCTATAGAATTTACAATGTTCGGTATTACGTAATTCCACAGATTAACTACCATAAATTCACCATTAATAACGTTGTAATTACTTAACCTAGCATATATAATACAAAACTGTTGTATCATTTGTAAGAAGAATACAAGTTTTCAAAAGAATATCTGAAAAAATTCATACAATCGATGTGAAAAATTTTTCGTAATTGATTATCGAGATTGATGCGTTAAACATTGTCGGGAATATTTTTCTCCCTAGGATTCTTTCATGCGGAGAACTTCGATCGGTGTGCACGTGAAAAGAATAAAGAGTTGCGAGTGTAATGTGTCGAATTCACGGAGCGTAACTTAAACACGCGACTGTAAAAGACTGTAGCTGATGTCTTTTTTCGTGTTTAACGAGAGGATAAAGATAAACAAGAGAGCTATGAGAACATAGAGAGTATAAATGAGATTCTTCATTACTCGTTCGAAACGAATTTAATTTTACGGAGAGTATTTGTTTCATTTATTTCATGATCTCTATGTGTATAGTAGGTATACGATAAAAATACTTAATGAAAGCTATATATATATCCTGTTACATTATTATTACTATTATCAAACTCGTAAAGGCAGAAAATTAATATTTATTACGTACAAGCCTGTGTTTAATATCAATCGAGTTACTGATCAAATAATTGAACATATTCAACGTTTAATAATATCGATATTCAAAACTAAGTAATTAAACACGTTATTTGTATTGAACTGCATATTAAATTCGTATATTGAATAGAAATTTTGTATTTAACCTTCACATATAAATTCTGTGTTATTAAATGCTGCATAAAATGTAGCGATGCATCCTGTATTCGCCATTTATAATTACATTGAAAACATCATTATTATTTTTTCTCAATTATTATGTTAATCAACTTCTACACACGTGTGTTTCTTTCTTTTTTCTTTTTTTTATATATATATGTGAAAACAACGTGTGTTTTACCATGATTATTACGATATAGAGTAGCAATAGTAGAGATTATATAATAGAGATTTTCTCACAGCAGGATGGAGTCCATAGGCGTGTGTGGTATTTCTGTTTGATCTTTGTAAAGAAAGAAATCCGTGGTCGCACAATAAAGAAAAATAATGGCAAATACGGCCCATCTCGTCCGGCGGCAGAGCTCGCGCGATTTGAAACCCCAGAAAAGCGTCGATAAACTCGAAATGAAAGAAATGCGAGGAAGATTAGTGGTGGAGAATAGAAAGACTATCACCACTGCCAATTACGGGGCCACAAACGCAGCCTTTGAGGACTCCAGTCCTAGTACGAAAGTAAGTATTCACAATGTTTCATTCATTACAAAAGAAAAAGGATGACAATTAATTTTTAATGAGGAAGCGAATCGTATAAAATTTATTGTAACTTAAGTTACTAGTAGATTTATATTTGGTAGATTGAAATGAAACAAAGTTCACAGTTGGACACAAATGAGAATTAAGACTTCGTTTTAAAAGGAATGAATAATATACTATCCGATATTTATTTATTTTTATTACAGAATAAGACAGGGAATGGGAGCGGGGGTAATAAGCTCGGGAGTAACGAAGGAAAAGCCATTTTTCGACCGGAAGCGGGGGAGGATGAAAGAGAAAATTGGGATAGTAAGCTTACTTTTCTATTAGCAACCGTTGGATACGCCGTAGGGCTTGGGAACGTATGGAGATTTCCGTATCTCGCTCAAAAGAATGGCGGAGGTATGTTTTCGTCTTTTTTTGTTTTAAATATATTATATTTATACCTTTGGTTGAAACATTAAATATAAAAATATCTTAATCGTATCTGTTTCATAAAAATATTCTTCGTCATAAAAGGGTGTATTTCATGTAGTATTTAGATACCTCAAATTTGCTATAATATCTATTAATACTTGTAATACACATAGGAATTTAAGTAATTAGTTTATTATTCTTTTTTTTTTTTATTAATACGAAAAAAGAAGCAACTCAAAAATTAATTCTTATTGTTATTTTAAACGTTTCGAAACAGGTGCATTTTTAATCCCTTACTTCGTAATGTTGGCCATCGAGGGTATTCCCATATTTTATCTGGAATTGGCAATTGGCCAGAGATTACGAAAGGGCGCTATTGGTGTTTGGAATCAGGTGATTGTTGCACAACACACAGAATACAATTCGTCAAAACAAATTTACGAACACTTTCACAAGCGATATCATTATTCTTTTTCCAAAAGGTTTCTCCATATATGGGTGGTATCGGTGTAAGCAGTGCCGTAGTTTCTTTCAACGTAGCCCTATATTACAACACTATCATCGCTTGGTGCCTCTTCTACTTTGTTCAAGTGAGTACTCATTTTTTCTTTTTTTTGTTTTGTTTTTAGTGATTGTGTTAAGTATGTACGTGTTTTTATTTCTCATGGAATAAAATTCTATGTTCACATTTTTCTCCAATGAATTTTTAATATATTAATACCATTAACACGTAAAGTGCCACACCGGTCTCTAAGGACCGACGCTAGATTTTTCGTTTAGGCAGCGTTGGTACTTGAGAACAAATAACATCAAATTTAGAAAATAATATTTTATCATTCATTAATACGTTTCATTAAAACAGTTTAAACAAAAATATGACTTTCCTTTGCGATTACTGCAAAAAGTTAGAACTCCCTTCGTTAAATTTATTATAACGCTATTTGTAAAATCTTCGATACTGAACTGCTGAACGAAAAATCGACCGAAATCAGCGTAGCATTTAATATTAAGATATTAAGCATAGAAATTAATTTTCTTCAACTGGAGTCGCATAATTAGTATAAGCATTTGAATCGAAATATTTGCGATAGTATTCTCAAATTGCCAAAATTTTTCAAAACCTTCTCGCTGTTATACGAACTTTGTCAACGTTTTCTTCATTGGACGAATTTCGTTTAATATTAAGATATTATCTAAACAAATACATTTTTTCGACTGGTTTACATAATTAGTAGGGCCATTGAAATTTAAATATTTGCGATGATATTCGCAAGCTGCCAAAAAAATGGCGATAGGTCATCGACAATAATGGAAATTATTTCGATAATTGATATGTTTTCATTCTTACTTATACCCAAAATTAGAAAGAATTAATTTCTGTGCCTAATCGCAAGTACGATGATAATCAGGTACGATATTCTTTCCAGAGTTTCCAATCAGAGCTACCGTGGGCAGAATGTCCAAACATATACTTCCAGAACGGATCGTACGCACCTGAACCGGAGTGTGTGGTACGATTGAGATCGGATTAATGCTGCTAAATTTAAACGTATTAATTACACTATAACCAGTGTTTGTTTCTCAGGTTAGCAGTCCCACGCAGTACTTTTGGTATCGAACAACCTTGATGATCTCCGAAGATATAAATACCCCAGAAGTTTTTAATTGGAAGATTGCTCTGGCGTTGGTGATTGCTTGGATTCTCGTCTATATGTGCATGATCAAGGGAATTGCATCTTCAGGGAAGGTATTCTTTTAAATATATTCAACGTTTAATTAAACGAGCTTACGATTGTGAGAATTTGTACAATTAAACAATCAATTTGTCGAGTAATTTTATAAATTGTAATGTCTTTTTATAGGTCGTGTATGTGACCGCCACATTTCCATACATCGTTCTGATCATCTTTTTCTTCCGTGGTGTCACACTAACGGGGATGTCTGACGGTCTACGGCATCTGTTTACACCAAAAGTACGGTTCATATTACGCGTATATCTTTTATGCAAATAATTTGGCTGTTATCTGTATCGATAAATATAATTTGTCCAGTGGTGGAAATTAACTGATCCAGTGGTGTGGCTAGAAGCAGGCACGCAGATATTCTTTTCCCTTGGTTTGGCATTCGGTGGTCTAATAGCGTTTTCATCTTACAATCCTGTGAACAACAATTGCTATCGTGACGCTATTATGGTCAGTTTGACGAATTGTTTCACCTCGATGTTCGCTGGGATCGTCGTGTTTTCTATCATCGGTAATTACTTCTTTCTTCGTTTATAATTACAATTACTATACAGAGTGTACCGTGTAAAGTTACTCTATTGTTATTAGACCGATTGAAATTTTTATTGTGTTGCATAATCGTCTTCAAAGAGATTCTAAAGATAATTTATAGCCGTTCTTTTAAATTTTCGAAATCGCCTCCGGTTCTTCTTTCTCGAAATAAATCTATGGTGTTTTATAAATACATCTTTTATCAGATGTTGAAATGATGTTCAAAATGGCGACTGTAAATAATCATTTCTATAACTTTTGTGCTTATCTAAAAGAAACTTTGACAAAAAGTAACTGATAGAAAGTATGTACCTATATTTTAGATGTCTCTTTCAAATTTATTATACGACACAAGAAGAAGTTTCGGTAGTTCTACTAATAACAGGTTGATTTTAAGTGATCACGTCATGCATCAGTTCACTATGTATAATAGCAGATATAATAGCATATATGTATAATGTACATATATATGTACACGTATATGCAGGTTTTAAAGCTACCATGGTCTACGAACGTTGCTTGTCGGAAAGGAACAATACTCTCGTTAATATTTTTGGGCAAATAGATAAAATACCAGATGAAATACCAGCGAGTGGTACACTTCTGAATGTGACTACAGGAAACGGAACGTTGGATAACTTGATCATGCCAGATCTACCTGAATGTGATCTTCAGAAAGAATTGGATAACGTAAGTTATATTTTTCAAATATTTATTAAATTCTATTTGTATTAAATGTATTCATATTTCTTTTCACAATTTCTTCTTCTTTTTTCTTCTCTCTTCCTCTATCTCTCTAATTATATTGTAGTCAGCATCAGGCACAGGTTTAGCGTTCATTATCTTCACGGAAGCGATTAATCAATTCCCCGGAGCACAATTTTGGTCCGTTTTATTCTTCCTTATGTTATTCACGTTGGGAATCGACTCTCAGTTTGGCACCCTTGAGGGAGTTGTTACGAGTGTCGTGGACATGAAACTGTTTCCAAACTTGCGAAAAGAAATCCTCACAGGTCAGTGAGATTAAAAACAACCATCTTTTATTATGTTATTAAAGGTTTATTCCAAATGAAAATTTTCACCATTTACGTTTTATTTGAAAACAATAGGAGGCATTTGCTTGGTTTGTTGCATGATCTCCATGGCTTTCGCCCATGGTGCCGGTAGCTACGTTTTCGTACTATTCGACAATTTCAGTGGAAACTTTCCTCTGTTGATAATCGCATTCTTCGAATGTATCGCTGTATCATACGTGTACGGTTTGAAGAGGTATGTGATAACCGTAAAGATACTTAACACTTTGACGGTTGCCATTATCACGAAAAAATGTTCATTTGTTAAAGTTTCTCTTGTTTAACGGTACATTTGAAGACACAAAAAATCGAACGAATTTAAAGGAGTCTTTGATCATCTCTGATATTTAAATTTGCGTCTTTATTACAAAATGGCAGCCATTGGAATACAAGATTTATGATTTTTAGCTTGACCGTTGCTTTGATTGTAGCATTTTTGGAAAATCAAATAGGTAGGTGTAGTGTCTTTAACCCTTTCTGCTCCAAATATTTTTTTATGATTTATCAATTACAATATACTTTTGCAATGAAATTTTCAAGAAGACAAAATTTATACACCTCCATGAATCGATTTATTTTTATTTATTTTCCGAATTTGCTTCATTGCAACACGAATAAAATTTGAATGGAGTTTTGGTCCGTACTACGAATGTTTCTGCAGCAGCGTCAATGAGGTGTAAAGAGTTAACAATCTGTCATTTAGTTTCTGAGCTGTAACAGTTAACCGTCTTAGAGGATTCAATTAAAAGAAAAACGCGTGTTAATTTTCTAAATGTTATAGAACTTGATTTGATTTTCAATATGTAAAAATTAGGAAATCGATTTGTCTTTTTCACTCTTACGACTGCGCGAATGAAATAATAAATACGCAATGCTGGCTGATAAACGCTGACAGCGGTCGTCAAAGTGTTGAAAGACATTTTTTATTAATATCATATTTTAAAGATCGTTCGAATTGTTGGCATTATCTAATTCACAGATTCGCCGATGATATTGAATTGATGACTGGCAACCGTCCAGGCCTCTATTGGCTAATTTGTTGGAAATATCTCAGCCCGTTGGCTATGTTAAGCATTCTAATTGCCTCGATTGTGGAAATCCTCGTCGATGGAAGTGGTTATCCAGCATGGGTTGCCAGCAAAGGTATTACAGAGAAACACGAGTGGCCGGTTTGGGCCTTGGTTCTCATTGGAATTCTTATTCTCGCGTCTGTTCTTTGGATTCCTACTGTTGCTATTTGCAGGTAATATTTTCGTATATTCTCAATTTACACACTTTTGTAGTAATCATCATATGCACATCTTGTTTTACCCCTTTTTTTAATAATTAACTTTTTAATTCAGACTTTTCGGTATACTCATAATTGAGGATAACGAGAAAGCCTGGTTCCCAGCGGCTGATTTGAAAGAATTTCATGGGATTGTGCCACATGAGGTCACTCCAGCTGAGACTTTGTTATTCTGTATAAGAAGCGACGGATCTGAGGGTCTCTGTTGCCCAACAGGTGGTCCTAGCGACGATGACGAAGATCTCACCTAGGAATGGTTATCCTCGTACATGTAGGATTAACATGTGTTTAAATGGTTCATAGACCGAGAAACAGAATTGTTTTACTTTACATTGATGTTTTGTACGTTAGCAATTATTCATTTAAATGCAGTTAGATGTTACACCCTTCATTCTTCATTTCAATTTCAAGTGGGTACTTGACATTTTCTAGTTTCTGTTTTCTTTCCCATCTAATTTTAGAACATATCACAAGGGTACACCATGTCAATTACTCTAAAGATGACATTTACATCATGATATTGTGATGAAAATATTTTGTTCCCTTTTCGAAAAAAATGTCACACAACACGTTTTAACAACAGAGAAATTCGAAGGTACGAAAAAGTAACGTGATGATCGAAGCAGATACATTTGTTTTGAATCTTTCGATGTGTCTCACTGCTGTTCCTCGAGTCTCTGAATCATTTAACTACGCGTACGCATGTCAATATATCAAGATTCAAAGGTAAAACGGAGGAGTTCGACGCTTTCAATATGTAAGTAATTTCTATTAGAATACGGGGAAACGAACGAATCAAGTAAGAATACAAATAAATAAGAAATTGCAAGTTCTGTACTTTCAAACTGAACTTACAATTCCTTTGCTTGAAAGAATATAGGATACATCTCAGTTCTACTAAATTCAATACTAAAGCTTTATTTTTTACAATCTGCAATAATGCTTGAGAAAAATTCAAATACAAAGAGAATTACAAAAAAAAAAAATATCAATAAATTCAATTAAAAAAAGAAAGAATATAAGAGGAAAGAAATATCTGTGGGAATAATATAAAAATATCTATGAGAAAAGAGATATCAAACGATTATCGAGAAGGTAGGTTTTCTATTAAATAAAATTTCATAAAATACGCGTTTTAATATTATTCACGAGATGTATCATATATCGAACGACTACTTAGCATTTAACGAGTCATTTTAGCATTTGCAATATACATTCGTAAAAGACAAGTTTAAAACCCTGCGACACATTGCATTTCGTAATTAATAGGGTAACATTAAAATTAGATTCGAGACACTTTTACCGCTTAGCAAATTGCAAATAACGTGAGACATAAGATTAGAGTAGAAGCCGTCCAATGGGCGTAACAAAAAGAAAAGGAAAGAAGAAAAAAGAAAAGACGTTTCCGAATCGTTGTACTCATTTCCGTTTCTGATGAAGCATAAGCAGAGCTACATTGCTGATTAATTTTCCGTTTTTCCTCTTTTATCATTGCGTATTGTTTTCTTAAATCGCATTACATTGTAAAAGTTTCGAACGTACATTCAGAAGAAAAGAAAAAGCAATGTGATCGAAAATCATATCGAAAAATATTCTCCGATTGTTAGGTTAATTGTAAGCATCGATCACGTATGATGTATTTGAATAATTAATAGCTCAATCGTAGACCTCTTATTGTATAAATATTAATTATTTCAGCGGTACTTTTACATATCTCACATGTCGAATTTATAAGCTTTGTTTCTAAGTAAAACGGAGATAAAAAGAAGAAAAATTCGACGAATAAGTGAGAATTGATCAGCAGGTTCAGTAGTTCTAACAGATTGGAATTTAGAAGTAAAAAAAAAAGTTAAATGAGACAGACGCATATCAGAAACAATATCAAATTTAAATAAAACAAAGAAAACAAGAAAAAGAAGAAGAAGAAGAAGAATTCGATGAGCAAATGAGAATTGGTAGTTTTATCCCATTGGAATTTAGTAGAAAAAAAAAAAGGAACAAATAAGGCAAACTCATAACAAAAACGATATCAAATTTAAATAAAGCGGAAAAGAAGAAGAATAAGAAGAATTCTATAGACAAGTGAGAATTGATCACCATATACGGTAATTTTATTGCGTTGAAATTTAGAAGTAAGGAAAGAGTTGAATGAGACAGACGCATATCAGAAATGATATAAAGTATATCAAGCGAGAAAAATGTCATCGCGATTTTAACGTGTGCGTTCGTCGGTGTTGTTCGACGAACGTTCTAATGTATAAAGACAATAAGAAATTTCTTAAGACTCGATAAGACAAGAAGAAAAAAAAAATATTATACGACAATAATGCAGATTCGATTAATCGAAATTTTTAATCTATGTGGAATTCGACAATAAGATGAACGTATGTATATGCACTGCACTTCTTGCATATTCACCGAGGCCTATGAAATCGAGAGCTCGTGTGTCTGGTCGAAGGAATAGAGTATTTTGTTCTCATATATTTTCTTAAACTGTACAATGTATCTTTACATATGTTAAGTTACCGCTTGCGTTTTTCTAAATGTCCCGTTTTTTGTATCGTGCATGTATAAGATAGGAAAACTTTTTAGAGAAATTTTTACACAATAAACAAAATCGGTCTCTTAAAAGGATGAAGCCGACGAATGGGAAATTCATCGTCAAAATAAAAAGAGGGAGGGGGAAAGAGTGAGAGAGTGAGAGGGGGAAGGGGGCGAGAGGGGGGGGGGGAGAGAAAGAAGAAGAAAGAAATCCTTAAATATTTGAAAAATTGATACTTTATAAGAAGGATAAACGGATCTATTCCTTCGATAAAAGGAATCGTTTACTAGCAAGAGACTAGAGCAGTAGCGAGATACGCTCTAATCGCGTCTATTTGTACTTCGGATCTCTCTATTTTGTATGTGTGCTTTTGAGTATGCTGTTAAATTTTTTCAACGAATTGTTGATCACGGTGTATTTCAATACGGTTCTAACAGAAAAGCAACTTTGGAAGTGAAGAAACTCATTGTAGAAACTCACAGAACTCACTGTAAGAAGAAGATATTTGTTCCTGTCTTCGATGAACTAAACACAGTTCTCACATAAATTCTGATTTCATATGTACCATTAGTAGATCATTTTCGTTCGTTTTTCAAAGAAGGTGCTAAAAACTATAATAACGTAAGCGTGATTTAATACGAAATGATATATAATGATGAACAAAGTCGTTGATATTAAATACTTGTTAAGATCCCTGTTATCGATATAATAACGGCCCTGGTAATTATGTTTCTCCTGGACCGATTTTAGTGATTTTACTTGTAATCGCATATTACAATTATGATTATTCAGTATCGGAGTAGCTCAGCTGTAAATAATTGTTCAAGTGTCTTTTTAAAACTGTAAACTGACAATAACTTGCGAGACAAGGAGCAGCCGTGAAGAAACATGATGAAATCTCCCTTGCAATGAATAGTACAAAATGTTTCTTTCACTATCGTTAATATGTTTCGTACGTGTTGTCTTGGACTACGAAACATAGAAATATCAGACAATAATTCATTCGAGTGAATATTTCTTTCTCCATATCATTATTCAAAGTATTAAAAACCTTGATGGGCCCCCCTGCGTTGGTGTATATAGTGTGCTAACGTAACATTTAAATTGTAATACATATAACTTCTCTGAATAACAAAACGAAATTACACAAGTAATTCATACAAGTAAAATCGAGTGAAATATTATTTGCTCGGAAAAGAAAATAATTCAAACAATAATTAAGAGATTCGGTGATTTTTTAAAAAGGCGAATAATAGGTTTCGGTAGCTCGTTTTGCACACTTATACGCCGATTCGTGCAATTGAAAATCTGTGCCCGTTTAAGGATCAAGCGAAGAACGTTATTTGATGATGATGTCAATGAGATGTATCAATAACAATATTTACGTGCTTAATTAACGAAAGAGAGACAATAATATCGACTTCGATATAGTGGTTATATTTTAAATTTTTCAATTTCGTTCGTTATTTTTTTTTTTTTTTTGGTTTTTCTATATTTTCTGCAGGTTTCGTGAAGTGTATTACATGGAAGTCGTGCGTGTGTCCATCCATACTTAAGATGCAATTTAAACATGAAACCGAAAGTTTGTGTATTATTTGAAGTGACACAAGCGTAGAGGTTGTAAAGTTAGTTTTTGAAGATGATTCCCGTTATTGAAGTTTTATTAACAATACATCGTATCAGATAACCATTGTCGATGTAGCTTGTGCAATAATAATTAAGATATACAGATGCGGATGGTAGCTAATGTTATAATTATACATATAATGAGTATATATACACTGATATTACGTATACGTAAAACTGTACATATATATATTGTTGTCAGTTGAATGTTAAAATAAATACCGTGCGTGAAAATGGATTTTTTATTATCGTAATTCCTTTATCTTTCATGCAAGGAAACACTTACACTAGCGCTTCATGATACAGAGACACTAAAAGTTTCCTTTTCTTATTTACTAAAGCCAAGACGTGTATTAACTTTGTTAGAACACAGCTTTTTCTTATAAGAATATATGCAAAATGTGTACCACAGAAAGTAAAGTATAATGCAGTTGAGTTGTAAACTCTACCATAAATGCGCGGGAAAGGGGACAGTAGATATATTTACATACTTTCGAAGTAAAAGTTAGAGTCACGAGAAAGAACTGTTAGTTTTCATTCAACATAGTTTTCTTCGAGTTTCGTTTTACTACCTGTAACATTTAAAATACACGAAATGTAACATAAACTTATTTTACATAAATACGTACTTCTTAATAAATAAATACTGTCTTCTCAAAAAAGGAATTTACCGCGAAATTGAACTAACAGCAACTGACATGACACTTTACTTTAGTAACAGAGTGAAGTTTAAGCGAATGCTTCAACAACAGAGTGAAGTTTAAGCGAATGCTTATGATTGGTTGAAAATGAATGAGAAAATATTGTTCCCTCATAGTAAAATACAACAATAAAGATTATGCACAGAAAATTTAAGATTTAATGAAATAAAATTTACATTTTATACCGAAAGTAATATTTATTTTTGAAAAGTATATAACATACGGTTGATATCATTCATAATACAAAACTGTTTATTTCATTAGATTATACTATTATAGTATGTGTTATGACAATATAAAAACATGATGATGTTTAAATAATATGCGCAATTTTATTTTTATTCTTCTAATTAAAATTATTATTGTACAAAGTAATATCCAACTCTGTTGATATAGTAGAGGGTAGTGATAGATTAATTCATCAGAAATGTATCTACACATTTTTATAATATAATACATTGTTGTATTCGGTGTTATTGTTACAATCAGTTACCGTGTTGAAATTAGCAAACGTTTTCTTTTCTTAATGAGCAATATTATATATTTAATTGTTTTCATTATTTTTAATTGTCAAATTAATTCAAGTGTGATTTTTTTCAACCGTTGAGTATATTGTATGTTAATTTTAACCTCAAATTTAATTTGTATTTGAGATTTATAAATGTATAGGTTTAGTTCTTTTTTGATTCAACATTTTTATTGAGACTATATGTACAACATTTGTTTTACTAAATTTATCCGTGTACAAACTATGAGTGTATTTACTCAATGTTTGAATCCATTAACTGGAACTGTTACTTGGGAAGAAAAAGATGAAAATTATGATTACCATCAAGAAGTTGCTAGATCAGCATTTGCTGATATGTTGCATGATAGTGAAAGAGTTAGTATATTATATTGCATTGTTTTAAAATAATTTTCAGCTTATTTATTTACACATTCTTTGTTTTATTATAGAATCAAAAATATAATGCAGCAATTGAAGCTGCAATTAAATATAAACATAAACTGGGAGAAGAAGCTAATGTACTTGATATAGGAACAGGTACTGGTTTGTTATCAATGATGGCTGCTAAATGTGGAGCAGACAGTATAACAGCTTGTGAGGTAAATAATTTCTTCTAGGAGAGATATTGTAAGCATATATATACTTTATGAAGTTACATGTTTGCAAATTGAAAACTTCAAATATATTTTTTAGGCCTTTACACCAATGGCTAAATGTGCTATTAAAATAATACAAGAAAATGGCTTTGAAGATAAAATTAAGTTAGTGCATAAACGTTCCACCAAAATGACAGTTGGAAAGAATGGTGATATAGTTAAGAGAGCAAACATTTTAGTTACTGAAATATTTGATACTGAACTTATTGGAGAAGGAGCACTTTCCACATTTCGTCATGCTCATGAAAATCTTCTTGAAGTAAAAATATTACATCTTTAATTTGTATAATTTTATATAATTTTATTTAATGTACATCTATATTTTATGTTAGAAAAATTGTATAATAGTGCCACATACAGCTACAGTTTGGGTTCAAGTAGTAGAGAGCACTGCTATATGTGCATGGAATACAATACATCCAATTCAACATAAAAACCAAAATTTATTAAAAATACCACATTCAATAAAATCTTGTTCTGGAGCAGCTGCAGTGCACGATATACAGTTAACACAGTTTCCTTATAATGCATTTAAACCTTTATTACCACCTCAACCTATATTTAGGTAAATGTATGTCATAAATTATTTAAGAATAATTTAAGAGAAAGAGATTGCATAAGAAATCCATGACATATAATATGAATTCTAGGTTTAAATTTTCCAACAAATCACATTTATTGTATAATGAAAAAACCTGTTTGCTTGTCAAAGCAATTGAAAGTGGTACAGCCCATGCTATTTTTATGTGGTGGGATTTAATCATGGATATTAATAATGAGGTAATTATTATTTATAAATAGAAATTAAACTTATTACTAAATAGTTTTTACATAGATATTGTTAAGCTGTGCACCTGTGTGGGAACATCCAGATACAAAAATGTTACAAAATAAAGGAATACCTCTGGATGTAATAGCAGATGTAATACCTTGGAGAGATCATTGGATGCAAGCTATTTACTATTTACCTGTAGAAACTCCAGTAACTGCTAATAATAAAGTTTGTTTGATTGGCTACCATGATGAATATTCATTATGGTTTCAATTAATAAATGAATCAATGTAAGTTGATTTGTCATCTTATGTCTATATATATATATATAATATGTGTGTGTGTGCGCGCGCGCGCGCGTGTACTCATATATTCTTACATATAATATATGTATACACTATATACATATATTCTTTTTTTGCTACGACCAAGTACCATAATTTTTTATTTGTAGAAAGAAAGTACCAGATTGTGAAAGACCTATTTGCAGCTGCAATGTTCATATAGCTTATTGTAGAACGCGTATAGGACAATTAAATGATCATACGCGAAATAAAAAATATATTGAAGCATTAGAAAAAAAAATTACATCAGATACAGTTTGCTTATGTCTCACAGATGGTTGTTTACTAGGTCTTGCAGCTATTATATTAGGCGCAAAAAAGATATACATTTTAGAGACAAACTTTTTGTCTAAAAAATGTATTGAAACGTTTGTTGATACGAATGGCCTTACAGAAAAAGTACATATTGTTAAATCAGTGGACAATTTACCTCCTGAAAGTGAAATTAACTTAATTTTCGGTGAACCATACTTTATTACCTCGATCGTTCCATGGGAAAATTTGTACTTTTGGTATCTAGCTTCGAAATATTCGTCTCAAATACAAAGGATACCAATTGCAGCAACTTTAATGGGTGTCATAGTTGAATTCAAAGATTTGCATAACATACGAGCACCGCTTGGAGTCTGTGAAGGTTTTGATTTATCTATTTTCGATAAACTTATACAGGTAAGTCCATATAAAGTACAAAATATGAAAAAAAAAGATTTAATTTTTATAATATATTATAGATTTCAAGTGATAAGAGTGATAGCCCAGTAGAAGCTCAACCATTGTGGGAATATCCTGGTAAAGCATTAAGTTTACCGTTTGTTATTAAAACATTTGATTTATTACAAAATGTGAACGAATACAAAAATACAAATATTTCGGCAGCTGTACCTATTTTGAAGTAAGATTTTATTGGATTCTATATTAATGATGACTATAAGTTGTAATATTTGTTTACTATGTTATCCTTTATCATTTAGAAGTGGAACATGTAATGGTGTAGCTTTATGGGTTGATTGGCACTTGGATTCTGAAATTACAGTATCTTCTGGACCTACAGCAGAAGTACAACCTGGGAAGCGGATATCATGGGACCGGTTTACAAGACAAGGCGTACATTTATTTAAAGATATAGCACGTGTTACACAACAAAGTATTGTTTCATACTCATTCAACTTTGTACCGCAACATGGAAATGTTAAGTTTGATTTTCATATATTGTCAAAAAGTATGAAATAATATGATGCAGTGTTTATAAAAATATACTTAAATTAGAAATTTAATTCGTTTATCCTGTTTCTTTGCATTTTTTTAAATACTTATAAAAATTACATTTGTTATAGAATAATAATTCCATAAGTAGTATTGTTTAATATATTGCTTTAAGGTATCAAATAAAAAAAAAAAAACGTTATGTAGATTCCTCTGGCAGCATACGTAATTGTTTAGCTAGTCTTCGTCCTATAAGTTTTGGATAAGTTTTTTGTTTAATAAGAAATTCTTTACTTTGATGGGTCACAGCACCATTTTCTAGCTGAAATCTAAGGTTTCCAAAACTATTATTACTGTAAAATATTTTACATTATAATACTTGAAACTTACTTGCAAAGATAATGTAGAGGTCCAAGCATTTTATGTTTTAATTCTGGGTCACCTTCTAAAATGGATAATGCAAATGCACCAGTTTCAAGAGTTGATAAACAACCTTCAGTGGGTTGTGTTCTAATGACATATTCACTTGTTGGAACACCAATTAATTTACATGCTCGCAATACCCATAGTGCTGGACTTGAATGATATATTGCCTGATGGAAATAATTATTTCATTTATTTTGTTGTATATATTGTTTAAAATATGAAATATATTACCTTTGCTTGTGGCCAAGTTCCATCTAATAAAATAAGATTATACGGTTTCTGTCCATTAATTCCAACAGGACTTAATTTATCAAGTGCTATAGCACCTGGAGATGGATAAAGTAATATAGTATTGTTATCGCTTAAAATTTCTGCTAAGTCTTCATGTTTTGAGAGTGGGAACTTTTTTCCTCTAAAATATTTTTTCAACATTGAATGTTAGTTAGTTAACTATTACTTAATTTGATTACCTGTAAATTACACATTTTCCAGGTTCTAAACCTAGAGCTAGCATGGGCGCGGTTCGTAAGCAACGTTTTGCTTCAGCTGGATGCTGTAAAATTATTATTTTTGATGCAGGGCATACAGGATGCTTTGGTAATCCTGGGCACCAACATACTGGAACTGGTCTTCTGCAAAAATATAATATTAATTTATTTAACATAAGTTCTGAAAAAATATAATATTAAAACTTATTTATTCAATTTTCTTTTTTTAATATTTACGATACATACGTAAATTTTATGAAATTTATACATAACCTAATTATAACTGTATTCTTACTTGCATTGGGAACACGTATCTCTTGTTTCTGGAGGATCAGCTAATATTTCCGATAATTCTTGCCACACAATCTCTTCATTCATTATAATTATAAATTATTAAAATACAAAAAAAATTATCGAACAATTTAATAGTAGACGGAGGTTATACATATAATAAAATGTAAGGCAGCATTGGCAATATAAAAGTTATACATATATTAACTTAAACTTTGATAATAACAAAATAATTCTTGCGATATTAAATATAAGTATAAAAGTAAACAAAACATAATTTGTAGTTATGTTTCTATTGGATACTTTATCACAGACAAGGTATGAAATAGATCTATCATCCACTGTAAATTTATGTCATTGAGTCTGATACCATTCTCGTGTCACGCGCGATGTAATCGATTCAAATGGAACAATGTTATTGCGCTACTAAGGCGGTAAAATTATAATTAAATAATATCATAGTCAACTATTAAAAATTGGTTTCTCTCAATAGAATGTACATTTGATAAAAGTCTATGGTATTAGAAGCATAACCTTTTTTTATGATATTTGTAAATATTTTAAAATATACACAACATAGTTTAGTACAATAATATCTAATTAAACTATAGATACATACATTTTTAATCTTGTTAATACCTCCATGTTTTTATTCCATTAAATAATTGAGTTTTAATTTTCGCGCTGTTAGTAGAATCGATAGTCAATTCGATAGCGAGTAATGAAAAATTCACAAATACTTCAATTTGTGGGTCATGATTTTAAACACGTCGATTTAGTGTTTTTTGTGTTCTTTATGTACATACACTCCTGGACAAAATGATAGCACATGTGTGCTGTCTTTAATTTCTCAGAGACAACTTAGGATTTCTCAATGTAGCAAATAGTACATAAATGTCACGACACAGGAAGAAGGAATCTGTTATTAAATAAAATCGTTCTCAGTACATTTACTGTACACAGAGGAAACGTAAGATTTGATTGCACGCGAATTTTGCGTTCCACAATTTATTTTAATTTTATTTTAAGTCTCTACAAGTGATACCACGAAGTTATATTATTCTGGATTTTATAATGGGATCCTCGTCAAAAGTTTCGATATTTTTATTATAATTATTATAATTATGGTTATATACATATTGCTACGTAAATTTATATATATACACACTCATTTTGTACAAACATTAATATAACAAAATATTTATAAAAAAAAAAAATTGTCATTCTTCAGAAACCCGTGCCTATCAAATATTTATGCTGCTAATTTAACAAACTTCGTATTTTCATTGGGAACACCAAAATACTACACTAACATCAAAGTTTTTTTTGTTTAAACTACTGTTTTTATAAAGGATAGGGAGTCGCAATCATTTATGTATTACAACACAAAATTATTCATCAATTTTCAAATATCAAATTTAAAAGATCCGAAATTCAGAACAAATTTTATGTTATACATAATAGTTTAGAATGTTTACAATAAATTACAATCATTATTAAGCGAATTTCCAACAGCGTGTACTATTTAAAAATAGTTTTTAAAATTCAATCACTTTAAGAACATTGTGGCACCATTTAGTAGCGAATAGGTGTACTAAGGCAGGAAGCAATTCAGTCGAATACGTTGCGCTATTTAGCAGCGAATAAGTGCTAAACTACAAGCAAAAGTCAGTCGTGTATGTGGCGCCATCTAGCGAATTACTATTCACCAGAAATCGTCTTCTAATTTACCTACTGGGTGTAGTATATGAAATCGCTACAAGAGGGCGAAACAGAATTAATAGTGCGTGTGGCGCCATTCAGCGGCAAATACAATTACCACGGTAGGAATTAAATCAAGAATTGTTTTTTGGAACTGAGTAGTAGTATCTCTACGCTAGATGGCACGACGTATACTATCAAGTACATTGCACTACCTAGTAGCCGTTTGCTATACTATGCAATGGGATAAATCAAAAGTCCTATTTTTGAGTTTAGGAACAGTAGCTCTACGTTGATGGCACTATATATACCGTTGGATTTAGCATTCTGCTTTAGTATAACTTTCATCGTTAGATGGCGCCACAGTGACCTTAGCGCTACAGAATTCTGAGATACGGCTTTTAATCAGTGAACGTCATGGGAAATTTAGTCCATAAACTGTTAAATACGCAGCAGTATGGGGATGTATGAATGCACGTCGAACAGGCAGTTTACAGATAATTGAAGGAATTATGGACAAATTTGTTGATTTAAACATATTGCAAAATAATTGAAAACTTAGCGCTGAGGAACTTGGGATTGTAGAGAATTATAATTTTTACCAAGCAACGATCCCAAGCACAAGTCACACTTAATCCAACAATGCTTATTTATAATGTTCCCCATGTCATAGTTATACTTGCTCAATCTCCAGATCTCAACCCGATTGAGTATCTATGGGAAGAAATACACTGCAAAATTAGAAAAAAATCAATTTCAAATCGCGAAGAACTGAAATAAGTTTTAAAATCTGAATGGGAGCAAATTAATTTTGAAACAACTATGAATTTGGTACAATCAATACCAAAACGATTACAAGCCGTAATATAAGTAACTTAAAAAAAAAGTAGACTTTAATATAAAATATAATTCATTATATTATTAACTGTACAAAAACTTTTCTGTAACCATATTTGTACCACATAATAAATATCCTTCTACTAAGCAAAGAAAAATTACTTTATTCGATTCAAGTCTATCCGACATTGAAGATTAAGAATTGTACTTCAACTCTGTACAGCTAAATTTAATAAAGGCGCTATTAAATTATTAATAAAATGTGTGCGGCCTGGCATTGTCATAATGAAAAACAGTACCTTTTCTATTGACTAATTCTGGTCTTTTTTCTTCAATTACACATTTCAATCGTGTTAATTGTGAACAATGAAGATCTGAATTGATCGTTTCGCCAGGTGGAAGCAGCTCGTAATAAACGATTACTTTATAATCCCACCAGACACACAACATCACTTTTTTCAAGGTACAACCCATCTTCTGCAACCGTTTGTGGAGGTTCCGTTTCTTCCGACTACGATCTGTTACGATAAATGTTGTTATACACGATCCACTTTTCATCACCTGTTATCAAACACTTGAGGAATGGGTGAATTTTATTATGGTGTAAGAGGGAATCGCAAATGGAAATTCGATCCAATGAATTTTTTTCAGTCAATTCATGGAGCACCCAGATATCAAGCTTCCTTTTTCATTCCCAGTTTATTTAAACAATCTATCACTGTTGAATGATGAATATTTACTTCCTTAGCGATTTCCTGTGAGAAACTGTGCCTGTCCTCTTCAATTTTTATAGCAATATCTATATTAACCTCGATAGGCAGACCAGATCGAGGAGCATCATGAACATCGAACTTTCCACCTTTAAAGTGACGGAATCAGAATTTTACGGTGGATATTGATAGAGCATCTTGCCTATAAACGCGACAAATTTTTTCACGAGCCTGCGTAGCTATTTTCCCTTTCTTGAAATAAAACAAGCAGTATACGTCGCAAATACTCCTTATTCACGTCTATATAGAAGTTTAAATAACTTACAATTTTTCACATAAAAATCTGTTATTATTACAATAAATAAATGTTCGAAATGCAAGCTTGCTAATGACATCAAACATTTATATGCAATAGGTTGAAAACAGTTGAAAATCGCGCGGCACAACACATGACTTTAGAAAGGTTTAAGACTTATCCGACAACCCAATAGTAACGAAGACTATATCGAAAAATTTAAAGATACTGACATTTACTCAAATTATGGGTTTCTAATAATCTTGGCTTCGCCGGTCAGTGGTGATCCTATGGCGTTCAACGTGTTAAATGCCACGTCAGTCTCTGCAGACCGACGCTAAACTTTTCGTTTAGGCGACGTTAATTCTCACAAAATGAACAGTTTCAAATTTATAAAATAATTCCTAATCATCTATTAACGGGTTCCGTTAAAGCAGTTTAAACAAAGATACTGCTTCCCTCTGCATACGTTACAAAGTTACCACCTTCTTTGTTAAATTTATTGTAACATTCTTTGCGAAACTTTCGAAGCTGAACGGCTAAACGAGAAGTCGACCGAAATCAATGTGGCGCTTAAAATAAATTCCAAACAGTCTCCCTATCGTTAGGCTTCGTTTTCTCTTTGTTTTCTATTCTACCTACGTGTCTTCATTTTAGATATCAATTAGATTACGTATAGTTGTTTTGTTTTAAATTTCGTTAAAGAGGCCTATTTCTTTGATAAATAGCAAAGTGCTATTCTGAATTATATCTGTATGTGTCATAATTTCTTGCAGTTTTTCACTAGGGTGGTATTTGTCTCTATTCCTTTTATATTTGCTGCATTCTAGCATCATATGTTTAATAGTTAGTTTTGTATTACATGTTGTGCTTTTAGATGGTTTTCCCCTCTGCAGGAGGGTAAAGTAGCCTAATACGAGACCGTTCATAATATGAGAAGCCTCGAACGTCGCAGCCGACAAACCTTTGTTCCAGAACTAATCGTAGTTCAGTTGCATTATCCGAATGTGGCATAAAAAACAACGTAGTGTATTGAACCAGCATGTGAAAATGATGATGCAGAATGCTTGTTTTGCACAGGACTTTATTCTTCAGATGTACGTGGTGATGGGTGCAAGTATATAAAATGTTATCAGTGGGCCCATGACGACTGCGATGCAGACGAAATTAATTTTATATGCCTAATGTGTGAAGAAAGTCAGAAAAAATAAGTTTTGCGAAGATAATACCTGAGTCTCATATTAGGCGATCAGTTTTTCAAGTCATTGTTTTGCATACTTTTCATTTTTATTTTATTATGATGCAACTCTATCTGTTTTGTTATAATTTCTAATATGTTGCAAAAGTGAACACATCTTACATTTAAAACACGTATCGTATTCTAATAAAAGTATTTTTAGTCGAGAATTGTGCTTGCTTAAAGAAATGGGTCTCATATTCGGCCACTTTACCCTATGTATACCGTGTATTCTTAATCTGGTGAGAACTATGCTATCTTTTCTGCTTAGCACTGGGGATAGTTTCTACTTTTCTATTGTTTCCTTTATTTCCATTAATGGTGTATTTTTCTGATTCCATGTTTCTTGCCATATTTGGAGGGTTTTTTTCCCCTAGTTTTAAGTCTGCTACAATAACGTTGTTGTCCGTAGTGGGTTCACATGTTGCCCTTTTTGCAACTTTATCTGCTTTTTCATTTCCGTGTATACCTGTGTGTGTCGGGGTCCAAACTAATACTACTTCCTTTCCTGATTTTTCCATCTTGTGTATAAAAGAATATGATAGGTGTTAATTTTTCGTAGAATATGAGCAAATGTTCATTCACTGGACAGGTCATCCTGTGTACTGAAAAGAAAGATTGGAAAGCACAGATTTAAACCGAAAACATATTATACATAGAACAAAAAAGAAAAAGAAGAAAGGTTTGTACGCGATGTATATTCATGTTTGATGGAAGTCATTGAATTAAGCAGAAAATGTATGGGAAGAAGTGTAAAACAATGTGGAGAATATGCGAAGGGAACCATAATTTCTGTTTAGATTTTAAAGTTCGAAACTTGGAAGGGATGAATTCTTATAATTGATATATAACAGTTATATCAGAAATATTCGATACCAGTTACAGTGTACCTTTACAAAGTTTCAATTAATAAATTTAAGTATGCATTTCGCGCTACTAAAAGTCAGATCTTAATAATACTTATACCAAGAAATATCACTAAAAAAATTTGTGTTATAAAATCAGTAAAAGTTTAGATATCGAGCTACAGAAAGGTAAGAAAATCAATTGTAACAAAGTGTGTGCAATTAAATGCGTTCTTCTTTTTCGTAAATATTCGTTTTTCTTCCTAATTAGGAGGAAATATTGTAAAACTCGTGGAGATTTACCAAGGTATAGAAACAAAAATCAAATTCGTTTTATATATTCTGCTGCGTGTGTTAATTAAAATTTTATTGAGGCTGTAAAGGGAAAAAAGTATTTATGTATATTTTAATGAATTCCCCTTCTAAAAAGGAATGTCACATTTAATAAATGTGAATTTGTAAAAATTTTAATAAACGTACTGTTAGTTATCCTTCCCTTTCCAAACGCGAGGATATTACAATGAAAGTTAAATCATACGCGTGATGAATATTTCATTGTGCATTAGATATTTGTACAAATCCCTCGATTATTTATGATTACGATAAAATATGTTCTAATGTAATAAATTGGGAAATTGTATAAAATTATTAACAATTAAAGTGTAAATTTAATTCTATTTCTCTCCTGTTTAGTTTGTGTAGTTACATTTAAAAATACACATTTAGAATGTGTAGGCGCGGTGATGTTAGTGGAGAAGGTGGAGGAATGATAGAGAGGATCGGTGGAAAAGGAAAGGTTGCGTTTCGTCCTGGGCCTTCTAGTGGACTCCTCAGTAAGGCATCCTAGAAGACCCGTACCTTAGACGCGGGGGACTGAGGGAATTATGTTAAAAGATGTACATATACAAACAGGATCTCTCGGGAGAGCTAGCGAGAATAGTCATGTGTCCGTCCCTCTAGCGGTGGTGGGCAGAAGGGCCGCCACAGAAGAAATGCTGTAATATTAATCTTTATCAATCAGCAATGAATAAAAATAAGTCTCACTTAAATCTTTGCACTCGAAACTTTTGCGTTCAAGTTGAATTTTTCTTAGTTTCTTTTTAGCACAATTACTTGTGTTTCACCTATAGTTTCGTTGATAAAAATTCGAAAAATCCAATGATTCTGTTACAATTTACAGCTACTTATGATTCTGTAGTTTCTTTCATCATTTCTGAACTTTATTCTTTCTGGTATTTCCTCAGAATCTGTAGCATTCTTCGCTTATCGAATATTGTTGCATACATGTTTCTCGCAAATATTACATTTATTATTATTTCCCACACATATACATATAATACGTAATGCTTGTTATTTAATGATAAATATTACTTGTGAATTTGAGAACAACATCAAGATTGTAGAACAACGTGATAGATCCATGGAAAAAGCTAAATTTGAAAGTGTTCGTATTTCGAGACTTCGCAATGCGAATTTCACGATCTGCATTCGTGACAACTTAATGGTGCGAATGCTGTTTCTTAGGTTACAAGATAAGATTATTTGAATATCGTTGACAATGTGTTTTGTTACACGAATTACAAAATTGTTTGATGTCTGAAACTAATACGTGGTGTAGGAAAAAGACTCTTTCGCGAATTCTCTTATGTTGACTACACTTTATGAATGCTTGATGAATGTTTGTGATGAATTCTGCTCTCTCTCTCTCTCTCTCTCTCTCTCTCTCTCTCGGTATGTTCTATGTTTTATTAATTCGGTGTGTGTTGTGATTGGTAGCTTGAATGTGTAGAAGGTGGCGAAATGTATGTGTGTGGGTGGGTGTGTGTCTGGTGGTGTAAAAGTGGGGAAATTGTTGCTAAAATTTATTATACTACAGTCCTAGTGCATGTGGTGCTTGAGTGTGAAAAGTCTTCTAATTTCTGGCAGTCATAAAACAATTTGCTGATCGTGTACAGACTAAGGTCTCGCTTCTGCAGGAATTATTTTTAATTTTTTCGTCGGTGTGATCGAACAGAAAGATATTTATGCGAAACTCGCAAATATATAAGTGTTCCGGATACTTATGGACGTGAGTTTATGTCCAAGCATTGCGACAATTGAGAATTACCGTGTTCCAGTGTGAATTATCGTGTGAAAAATCATTTAAGTACAACATATGTATACTGTTTCTCTATTCTGTTCTAAGAACTTTTCAACGATCCATGTATTTTCCATGCGGGAAAGAAAACAGACGGAAGAACGTTGGTACACAGTACCTGAAACGTTCTGAACATCTATGAATTGTGTAATGATAGTGAACTAGGGGGAGCCGCGTGCAAATATTTTGATGGAACCATGAAGAGGAACGGTTTCACTGCTTGAGAAAACGTATCCCGTCTTGACTTTCGTGGAAAGAAAGTATCAATATGCATAAGGGTCTAAAATAGGGTTGAACGTTCGAAACTCTCTCTCTATCTCTCTGGCCGGATACTTGGTTCGTTCGCGAGCTATAACGAGCTCTGAATTATGAATCTGGCGGAGACAGAAGATTCTCTTTGTATGCTCACGCCTTGCTCTTCTTACGACTGTTCAATTTAACTAGACGACTCCGGGTTAGGTAGGACTCCGCAGGAAAATCAACAAAGTGCGCGCTAATTACATGGTCAGTAGGAATCTTTCGGACCACGAATCGCTTTCGAGTGACAAGTTTAAGAATTGCGCTAACTGAAGAAACGTGATACATAGAAAAAGATGGATTTAATTTTGTTTTTTTATTAATTTAGTATAATTGAAACATTTAGTTCTATAGAGTCGTCCAATTCACACGCCTACATGTTTCTTGTTAATAAAATACGAACTACTGGAACCTGTATATTCGTTATTAATCTGTTTCTGAGGAATAGATGAATAACGAATTGGACGAATTGGAATTAACTTTTTCCATAAGGGTTATTGAAAAAGGAAGTAGTTGGTTCTCTGCCTCGAGTCGGGACGATAAATAAATAAAAATTTAAGCAAAAATTTACTCTTATTGAGGGAGAACTATAGCAGGAAGATATTATTGTTTAAAGGGAGAATCAATGTCCATTAAACTTTCTGTCCTTTTCCTAAAGTAGTCGGTTTCGTATTCCTTTATTAAAAAATGTTTTCGGCTAAGACGCAAGTCACGGATGCGCCGCCGTCTGCACCACTTTATAAGACTACTTCTTGTAGGGCTTCTTTTGGGGGAGCAAACAGGTGATAGACCGATGGGGCGAGATCAGGACTATGGGGAATGTTCCAGCACCTCAAAATGAAGTTGTTGGAAAGTGTTGACAGTGTGGGCAGTCGTGAATCGTCATGCAACAACATAACGACTTTGGATAACAGTCTTCTGTGTTTTGTCTAAAGTTAGATTTCAGCGTTTTAGTAATCCTAATTTAAAAATATTCAAACTTAAAAATTTAAATATTTATAAATCAAAACAATATTCTAATTTATTTAAAACAATATTCTAATTTAAAAATATTCAAAAACATCCACACCCTTGCGGAACGTACGTCTCACGTTGAGAAACACTGGTTTAAATCAACAAGTCAATTCAACTCTGCAATATCGAATTTATATTTGCACAAATGTGCTCAAACAACGATACTTGTAGCGCCGCAACTGTCATCTGGTAAATTGAAAACGGAACTGTTCGAAGCTCAAAGGAGAAAAAGGAAGAAAAACGAAAATAATAAAAAAAAAGAAAGAAAAAAGAAAAAGGAAAGCAACATGCAACAATTGGATCCTTCTTCAAAGAGCATCGCAACGTTTAAAACATTGTATCCAGCAGTTATCACGACGATGGTTAATTCAGTTCCAGGCTGGTCGTCCGGATATAGTCTGGGAAACTGGGCAGCCACAGGCGTAGAACGGCAATCGTGACAGAGGGAGAATGAGAGACTAGCGAGCAAGGCCGGCGAGAAAAACGAGAAAACCGGAGAACTGGAAGACAGTGGGGCCCTTAATTGTTTTGTAGCCGAAGAGGATGGCAGATTAGAATAAAGCTCGCTACAACGATACTGAAGAAGGTTGAACGCAATCTCAAGTTGTTGGGTCTAGTAGAGAGAGAGAGAGAGAGAGAGAGAGAGAGAGAGAGAGAGAGAGAGAGAGAGAGAGAGAGAGAGAGAAGGAGAAAGAAAGAGAGAGAGGATAGGTGGGAAAGGAGAGCTATGGGGGTTGGAGAAAGATTGTAAGGGGAAATGAGAGAGGCTGAGAAAACACGGGGATGGAGATTTTCCTGAATACTCGAAGCCACCGACACGGAGAATGAAAAAACTCCGATGGAGTTGCACTAGCTCTCGACGGCCTGGACGAGAAAGCGGCGAGAATTTAATTAAGAATCTCTCCATGAACGAGGGGTGGCATGTTGCCGTGGCACACACGCGTCACCGCCGCTCTGCGAATCATACGACTTTTCTGTGCGGCTAATTAAATCGAAAGAAATCTCACCGTTTCAGAACGAACGTTTTATAATACGTGTCCTCTCACCGTGAAGTTATCGTTGTTCGTTTGCAAACATCTCTCTAAATGATTTGGGTGCTTTTTCTGGATCTTTTGTTATTTATAACTGATTCATAAGTTAGGTTTAATTTAGAACAATAAATACAGCAAAATGGAACAAAGCCATTAATAGGGTAGATTGTCCTAATTACTGTTTATTTATTTTATTTAACACTATATAGCACCATGTGCCGCAAAACTTGCATGTTCATTTATTTATATTTTATACATCACATTTTATTTGTTTATTACTATACTATTGTATTAATCCTTACATTATTATCGGTCAATTTCTTTACAGTAGTAGGTACAGAAATAGATTTTTTCCGACTTATGGGTGCAATTACAGGTTCATTTAAAAAGAATGAAACAAATCAATCATCGAAATAATAGTCCATTATTGTAAAACTGTAATCAACTGTAATCTTTCTTCTCATAAACACAAAAAGAGAATTAGGTTGTTCAGGGTAAATAAAACTGTAACATATAAAGAATAGTGTACAAACGAAGTTTATCGCTAAATTAAGACCCTGATTTCAAAATTAAAGTGTTGAAACAATGAAAGTCACATTTGAAAGTCAAAAATGGTACTATTAGGTTGGTGCATATGCAATGTCATTTCTTTGAAATGAAACTAGATACATTGTGTTTCTTTAAAAAGAAATATGTATTTCATTGAAATAATTTTCAAACGATTTTATATAGTTTAACCAACGAAAACCTAACTACTTCTGTAATGAATTTTACATTACTTGTACCTAACCACTTTCGTCATTCCAAATTTATAAGAATTATTAGTCTCTGAAATCGAAAATTGTTTTAATGTTTTTTTTACAGTATCTTCATTTCCCAATGTTTTCGAAAAAATTCCGATTGATCGGAATTATGAAGAAAATAGTAAAAATCGCTTTTTAAAGCTTTTTTATTTGAATCTGTAACGAAAATTAAAAAAAATATGTTTTGTAGATTTACGTTAGTACGCTGAAAATTTCATCTACATCGGCTGATGCAGGAACAAGCGACAGGAATTGGAAATATGTAAGAATCTTCCAATTTATTGCATTATTAAGCCGAAAGTCGTGAAAAACTTCGATTTATACCATCTTTAATTCATGTGTCCCTTTGTATCCCATAGTAACGTTAACTGATTTCGATGAAATTTTCAGCATGCAAATAATTAACATAAATCTACAAAACATATTTTTTAAATTGTCATTACAGGGTCAGATAAAAAAGTTGTAAAAAGTAACTGTTGCTAGTTTCTTTGTAATTTCGACAGATTGGATGTTTTTTCAAAAATGTTTTTACACGTCATCTAGTAAACTAATTCTTCTAACTTCTCACGAGAACTCAATTTCAGGTGTCTGAAATTTATATGTAAATAAATTTTATTATATATTATTTCATAAATTTTATATATAATTCTGTATATCTTCATATTTTTTGAAACCAACCCGTCATAGCATTTCTCGTATTTAAAAGAATTATTTTAGAAAAGCTATTTTCAGGGATTGGTTATACCTATACATATAAAGAACCTACGACAGTGAGATAAGAAAGAAGAGACGGAAAATATACTTGCATTTAAGAGTTCCATTTTAAGTCTTCCTTCCTGTTTCCCGAACCTACGAAACCTCTTACCTCCCTTTCGTCTGATACCACAATGCGCCATTCTTCGCTTCTGACACTGATTAATGATTTCCCAACGAAATATATACGTATATGTAGAAGAGATGGCCACTATCTATTTCCTGCTTTGGTTAACCACTTTTAACCAGCTTCACGTGTTAGCAAGAATCACAAAGAATTGTCACGTTTGGACGGAACATATACTCGTTCAGATAACAATATTAAGATAAATATCTACGAGACAGGTGACTAATAATTTTGTAAAATTTTAAAAATATATTCATCAAATGCGATTGAGAAATTGAACTTCAGATTTAATACTCTTATTCGTAAGTATTAGGACACTTATTGTACGTGAAGTAAAAAATCTAAATAGTCATTGTCAGAAACATGCATTTTTGGAAATAAAATAAAATAACTCTTGTTGAACACAAAATTTCTATTCACAAATTTTATACGATCTTGATAAAGGTTTAACCAACTTTTGTAGATAAAAAAAGCGTATTTAGATGGACCCGGTGTTTAAAATGTTAATACATTGTACGCTGGCTAAATATCGGCGACCGATAGTCTAAGTGAAAGTGGTCACATTGCTTGTTTACAGGGAACAGACATTTGAGAGGAAATAAGGTACGGTGCATAATTTTAACATCCTCTAATGTTTGAAAATCGATTACACGATTTAAGAAAACATAATAAATAATAAATTATAACCCATATTTATGTACTCTTATCCAAAAGTTCGAAATATTGAAAGATTTAGGTGGTACTAAAATTATGCACCGCATCTCATATTAAAAATCTTATACATTTTCACAAAAAAGTGTATAGTATATTTAAAAACAAAGAAAATATTTTATTTTTACTAAATGTTCGCCATACATGTTTCAATAGAAATCAAAGATTTGTCAAAAAAAAAAAAATCCCGCAACAATACAGGGTTGTCGTATAATGTGTTCGCAATTCGCCCATTTGTCGATTTTAGGGAAAACATCATTTTTAGCGTTTAAAATTAGAAATAATATAATTCTTGATATGGAGTGTGTTTAATATATTTGTGTTTTAATTTTTATATAATATTATTATGTTTTTATAACTAATTTACGAGTGTTTTTATGGTGTTTTGAAATATTCTGATTGAGTTCCATATTTTTATCACCTTTTGAGTACAATAATTAGAAACATACCGTATGTGGCGTCGTAGTGCTCTAGAAACAGTTAAACTTATTTCTCTCAACTGTTTTATAGGTAATTTTAAATTATAAAATTTAATTATTTTCAGCTATTTAAAAATGTTAATTAAAATAATTAAGCTAAGTATACATATCGGTGTTATTTCATGGATGCCGCACAGAAATCGAAACTCGTAGATAATTGTTAGTATTATATCTACATATACAGTCCGAATGGCATCTGTTTAGTACCTAGTCGGTTCCCGATCGTCGAAATCGAGCACGATAAAGACAGAAATAAGAATAAAGTTTTTGAGCAAATCGGTGATTCGGAAAGTTTCGGGATCGTTCCAAATATTACTAGAATCACGAAGGTCTTTAAAGGTTTCGAAAGTCGGGAGAAATCTTGAAAGTTTTGAACGTAACTCGGGCGAATCCTGCTTCTCCAAGAAATAGAAATCTTATGCTTGTCTACACTCGATAGCAAGTGCACGTGTCATTTTTATTTTCCCCGTTATTTGCTTTGACTTCCTTGTTAGTTCCTTTATGTTTGAAACACAGAGTAACGAGAGTTAGAATTAAATTTTGTCTTTTTCACGAAGAAAGTTAATATGTGATAGTTCTATAATTATAACTTTTGGTTTTCTGTCTTGTTTTCTTTTCTCATTTCAGGTGATCCGACATTTCTCTTAAATTTAGTTTTAATAATAGAAATTATCGCTTTTATATTTTTTACAATACATCAAGTCTGAATTGATATTGTGAAACGCATTATTAATGCAAAACGTCACATTTCTTAATTTTTTGTATTAATTAATCAGGAATGACAGAAAATATTACAATAGATAATCAGTAATAGTAATTAACAATAAGTTAAATTGATGTATTCCAATTTTTAATGAGAATTCTATTTGTTGAAATGTATGTAATAATCAATACGAAATTAGTATATAATATAATGATTAATATAGAATATAAAACAAATAGTGAAATCTTCTCTCATCTGTTTTATCAGAATTCTATCAAAATTCTTTCTCGAAGGACTTAAATTGTGCAACTTTCATAAAGTAAAAGAGATAAGCATAGAAAAAACAAAATTAATCAATTAAATTTACATATTAGACAGCACCAATAAAAAGCCACAGATTATAGACTTATACAAATTTATACTAAATATTGTAATTATAATACGAAAGTATGTAAGTAAGAACGACTTACGTATTCGGAATAAATGAATTCTCGAATTATAACATTTTAATAGCACGCTAATGAGAAAAAAACTTACCTGTTTCAAATTTTTGCATCCGGAGAATGTAGTATTTAAAAAATTGAGTTTGATTTTCATTTAGCTAATGGAAATATTGCAACATTTCTATTACTAATACTTTTCAATGAAATTTTAATTTTCGTTTAGATTTTTACTTTTACCAATAAGAAAATATTTTACAAATAATAAGTTTGATTAAAAATTATTATTATATGTATCAAATTTATATAAATTATATATATCAATTACTTCTGAAAATATTAATAAATTATTGAACATCTGTCTACAGTTACCAAAGGAACATTGTACTGATCAAAATGAAGAGAAGGACAAACGAGAAAAGGAGGGAATATCGGATCGCAGACAAGAAAGAAAGCATTAACGAACAATACTTCTATACAACCCGTTTATTATAAGCTTGAATCATATATTAAATAGTATTCATGTTAAATATATAACTCAAGTTTCAAATATGTGTTTACATATCTTATACAGTTTCTTTCAAACGTTTGTGCTTACTTCGCACGTAATCTGCAAAAGAAGAAAAAGAAAAAGAAAGGAAAAGGAAAAGAAAGGAAAAGGAAAAGAAAAGAAGACGAAGGAGAAGAAGAAGAAAACGAAGACAAAGAAGAGAAAAGAAGAAAATGATAACGTTACAGGGTTACAAAGAGTTGAGGGTTTTACAATCGCTGATGTTACGGTTTCCTTTTTTTTTTTTTAGCGGTCTCGGTAACGTTGTTTATAAAACCAGAGGACATTTTCACATGAATTCAAAGTGGATATCGTTTTCATTAGAAAGCCACGCACCTAATAACTATCATTTTTTCTCTCACTCTCTCGCACAGGCACACACTACCGTTCTCTCGTATTCTATCGCCTCCTTTTCCTTTTTTTTACGCGCCTACGATCGTTTTTCACGAAGAGAAATTTTCATGATTTGATCGACGTGTGTCGCTAAACGCAAAAACGAGTCGATTTGAAAAATTGCGATCCACGCAGATTTTTGAGCACGATCTCCCTTTATATCTACCGACTGCGCGTATGTAAAATGAGTTTTGGCTATTTTCACTGAGAAGCTCGATAGGATTACTCATGAAAGAGAGAGAGGGGAGAAAGAGAGAGAAAGAGAGAAAAGAAGAAACACCGTAACTTCTCCTGTGTTCATAATTCGTGAGGACTCGCGTTGATTACGATCGAATTCAGTTAAGGGGATCAAAAATTCTCGTTTATGTATCCTCGTGATGTAGAAAGAAACGAGAAAGCGTTTCTCTTGTGCAGGACAAATGAAGTGGGACAAAAGTAGTGGATGTCTTGAACATAAATTAGATTATAATAAGGATTTGCTTTTCGTGTTCTATCATATTCGAATATTTATCACATCCTTTTTGGTTTTTTTTTTCTTCTTTCTCGCTTACCACATTTTCTTCTGTAGCTTCCCTCTCTCTCCCCCTCTTATACTTTGTTTCTCTTTTTCTCTCACATACGTTATTCCATGTGTTCTCGCGCTATTAACATTGACTACGTAACATATTTTCATGTACTTCTAAGGTAGTAACATATTTATCTAAGATATTTCACTAAGCAAACGTTCCGCTTTACACGTGCTGTATCGTGGTGGAGGAAAGTACTTGGGTTCGTTTCTTTTAAGGGTCGTTCTACAGGCATCGTCTCGCGGTTTTGCATCATCGATGATGATTATTCACGCCTTCGAATCGCGTGGAAACGATTGCGTTTTATGTAAGGACCTCGATCGATCGGCTGGTATATTGGTGACAGCTTAAACGAGTTGAGAAAATGTCAGTCGAAAAATTATTCATGGAAAAGGAATAAAAAAAAAAAAGAAAGAATCAGAAAAATAAAATTAAAAGTGAAAGCACTTAAATAGAACATGTATATTCAAAAATTTCTCTCAATTCGAAGTTTCGAAGGATTTTATGAATTTTCTAAATTGAATAAATTAGTAGAAGTATAGTATTCGCACTATTGTGCTTTATAATTTCAGGGAAATCTTTGTAACATTATCTTTTATAAGTTCCATTGAATATTCTCGGTACCTATTATAATAATAACATCTATTCTCTGAAGCATTTAAAAGTATCCAAGAGAGATCGTTTCAATGTAAATGAAATTGTAATAAACTGTATACTATAATACAAAAAAAAGTACACATACATATATATAAGGCGAGCACGATAATATCGTTGAACCATTACAACGAGTTATAATGAGAAAAATAAGAAATGTAATTTCTGCTCCTATTATCGTATTCTATTGCAATGTTTGAAGCACATGTCACATTGAAGCATAATTTGAACAGTGATGTACTTTCGTATAAGGAACATCGACGCGTTAATGTTGCTTTGAGAGCCCTATAACGCAACGGCGCAATGTCTAATCCGACAATCCAAAATTTCTATCATTCAGTGGACGGATATACGAGCTAGAATTTTGCGTAGTTCTTGTCTTGCGTGTAGTTTCCAGCATTCGGAAACGTTTTTTTAAACACGGTCGCTTTTACCACGGTTTTGCATTCACGTGTCGCCGAAGAAAACGCACGACTTTTCAACAGGACACGAAGCGCAGCAACACCTTTGCGACGTGGACTTCCAACGAACGAACACGTTACCCCGTGAAATTCGTACAGGCTGAAAGAACTGTTCTGGAATTCGAATGTAAAAAGTGTATCTTTTGTATTATCGTTGCTTACAGAATAAGGACTTACTAGATAAATTAATAGCAATAAAAAAAAGATGAACAAATTTTTGGAAATTCTGTTTTTTCTTTCGTCTTCCTCTTCAACGAATTCCCTTTACTTTACTTGTCCGAATTCGTAAGGCACAATTATAGAATCGTGCTTAAATTAAGATTGTACGAATTATAAATATTATTTTGTTTAATTTTATTATCATATGAAAGTATCTCATGGTGTTTGAGATATTCGTTTGATAATTTCTCGAGGTTTTCGAAAAACAAGATGTTAGTTACTTAGAAGAAAAGAATGTGAAATTATAAATTGACGATCTTTCTGTACATTGCGGTTAAAATTTCAACTAATTAATGCTGCTTAAAATTTTAGAATAGAATTAGTATCTTTTTACTGAAATTTTGCAAAATTCTATGCATCTACGTTTGTGCAATTATTGTAATTCTGATCAAATATTACGTCGCTTTTTTAAAAGAAAGTAGGCATAGGTGTCGATGATTAAAAAGGGATCCAAGTCATATATTTTTCATTTTAAGAATTTTAGACTTCTTCCTTTGAACATCACCTATCAATTCCATTTAATGTTTATATTTTCGATTATTTTGCAATTTCTTTTTTACATTTTACTTAGGTTACTTTTATAATAACCAGCGCACATAGCTATATTTCCACAAAAGAATCCAATAATATTAACAGCATTTTTTGTAAATTCTTTAACGTCCTTTTTCCTCTTGCCTCTGGGCTGTCTTACGAAACTTCTTTCTAGTTCTGTACCGTACATAGGATACATATGTTCATATTTTTTTTTCTTTTTACTTATATCAGTGCGTAAATTTACCCCTTGAAATACTGACATGCGCATTTGTGAATCACTCTGTATACATATGTACCTGACGATATTAACCCTTGATCGACGGTGCCTAGGTCTACACGGATTCGGTTATTAAAAAGAGTGTTTTCTTTTTTTATATTATTGAGAAAATAATCAACAAAAATAAAAAGGAGTTTACAAAATATGAGAAGAATCGTATAAAATGTGCATAGAAAGGTATTAGGTGTAGAAATGAATTCTTTCCAACTGGAGGTCATATAATCAGTGCAGCCATTCAAATTGAAATATTTGCGATAATGTTTGCAAGCTGACAGAAAAAAATGGCGGAAGATCATTGACAATAATGAAGGTTATTTTAACGACTGATTTCTTTTCATTATTTTTAAATAAAACTTTGTGATTGTACCTAAAAGTCAGAAAGAACTTATTTCTATACTTAATAGTTGATTTGGGTTCAAATAGATCCAGGCATAGACTCTCGTGCGAGACATAATTTATGTTTGTTCCAGTGTCTAGCTGCTCAGCCTGTATATTTCAGTGAATCAGAAGAAAGAAAAACGTAATTATTAGTTTGTTCGCGGGTGCTCTCCATTGCAATTCATGTTGGACGTTTATCATATACGAGTCCAAAACGTGCATTCCTCACACACTTGATAGTCACTGTTATTCTTAGTTACACGTGTCGTTTTTTTTTTTTCAATAATATTAGCTCCGTCTCGTAATTAACGTTATGAACACTTACGATTAGCTTCGTATTAGCCACACGCCAGCACGTAAAGCTCGTCTTTCGCTGTTCACCTTAAGGAAAAACAAATGCACTGTTGGCGGATGTCGCATGCAACAAGACCGAAACGACGACTGACGTTCTCATTTTGTACATATGTACGTATTGCACTTAGTAAATGGCAGTTTCTATATATGTGTATATGTGCATATATATATGTATGTATGTATTATGTATGTGTGTGCGTGTGTTGTGTGTATGTATATATGTATATCTGTGTATGTATATATGTATATCTATGTATGCATGTATGTATGTAGGTATGTATACACATATTATATATATAGCACGTAGTGTGTACTCGAGCGAGGAACTCACGATCGTGTCGTCTGTTGGTATTTGTCGTAATTGATATTCTTTATGAAATTGAAATTTACGAAAACATAATCTTTATTTTTATTATCAATCGCACGATTCCTTTTGTGATAACATGCGTGTACCATAAAATATTATCTCTAATCATTCTATGCGTTTAATATATAAATTTAATGCTACGCTTACTTGTATATAATAACATATGTACAATTGAATGAAATATTACTTGAATCCGACGACATAGTCGAGTTATAAATAGTCAAAATAAATTGAAGAATTCTGCGATACGTTACAGCTTCGTTACGATATATAAATAAATTAATATTGTTCCACACTTCATTGTTTCTTTGTTTTTGTCTTCTTTTTTTTTCATTTTTCTTTTTTCTTTTTCTTTTTCTTAACGCATCGGAAAATATTCATATTCAAAGAACGATCGAATAATTCTCGATCATTCAATCGACAAGGTTCGCAATGGTAAATAATTTCAGTTCGCTTAGTAACATTTTAATTTCAGCGAAATCATAAATAATTTATGTACATCAATTGTGTTAACATATATGTATATATATATATATATATATATATATATATATATATATATATATATATATATATATATATATTACGGATTAAACTATAAACTATAACAAGATATGAAACATTCGTGAAACATTGAAACGTTTCAAGTGCTCCAAGTGGAATTGCTATAGAATAATTAAGATGAGCGAGAACAGAAATTAAACAACAGACGACCACGCGTTTTCCATTTCTGTTCAAACTATATCACGCGAGATATTATTCGCTAGACGGTGAACAAACGAGAAAACTTAAGACGATCTAAGTATGCTTACGTTCAGTAGCAACAGCTGGTCAGCAGTTGGTCAACAGTCGTCGTTGGCGTTTCGTCTTGTTCGTCACACTGGCCCTATAGCAAACGTGTTTTCTCAGTCGAATGAGGTCTGCTATCGGTTTTCATACGTGTTACGCGTATAGGTTATCCTAGGACTTAATCATATTTGTCGATAAAATTGACTTTCTTCTCCCGCTACGGTATCCGAGATACTTTAAATTTTAGGCTACCGCGAGAATCAATGTAAACCACATTATTCGAGTCGAGACTCTCAGAGTTGTTAGATCATCCATATCGACTTGAAGATTTGCTCGCGATAACCCATAACCGACGATTTTCCCTTCCATGCATCGTTATATCATCGGACAATCGGCTAAAGTCTATTAAATTCACCTAAGCTCTTCGATGGTACAAAGACACTTGTCTTAACAAGCACATTTCTTTCTATAGTTGGCCTACTAGGTCCTCGCAAAACTTCAAGGAACATTATAGAGGACCTAACTTTAATTGGGCTGATAGTGTCAAAAAATGCAGACACTAATAGGATAACATTGACGAATGTGTACCTTAACAATTGATCTTAATTGATTCGATTGGTAGAAATATTTGTATAAATACAATACCACGTTAAGCTTTCCACAAACGAATGTTTTGAACGAAAGGACTTGTTTCTTTCTTCTTTTTTATTTTTTTTCTTTTTTCCTTTTTTTCTTTGACTGATTCCTAGAGAAATATATGTTTTTGTAATTTGCTAGAAGCGTGAAATGCATTTCTTTGAAGAACAATGTTGTTTCGTTCAACATGAATTTGCGACACTGTCAGCCCTTGCCTATCTAAACAGCACATCGATCTAACGATTACCGTATTGTCGACAAAATAAAAAAAAAAAAAAAGAAAACGTGAAAATAAAAGAAAAAAAGGAAAAAAGAAAAAAAGAAAAAAAGAAAAAAAGAAAGAAAGGAAAGAAAGAAATACACGAAAGAAAGAAATAAATGAAAGAAATGAGAAGGAAACGTTCACCTATCGAAAAGCACCAACGTGTCATCCTTTCTGTCCTAAAAGACGACGCGACAGACACGAAAGAAGCCGTGCAAAATGAGCATTCGTCGTCGCATCAACTTCGATACCTAACCATGTGACTAAAAACATCTCCCTCCTTTTAGACGTATCTACTTGTAGCAGCTTACTTAATGTTAATTGTCCCTATGCGTATCTTATACATAACCTATGTACTTATCTCTCCGTTTATGTATACATATATAATTATATACATAATTATATATATATACTTTTCTTTTCTTTTGTATACTATACATAACATTAGTGAACGTATAATATTCTATAGAATATATTCAATATTTGTTTTTTATTCTTGTATAATATCATATATATATGTACGATATTATATGTATGTAAGTATATATGTGTGTATGTATGTATGCATATATATATATATATATATATATATATATATATATATATATATATATATATATATATGCATATATGCATACATACACATACCATATAGAATTCGTAGCGATATTCACGCACGGTGTTTCTCTTCGCAAACATTTTAGTTACATATACAATAATATTGTGTGTATCCTTCGGTTTCTCATATTTATGTATAATATATATATATTTATTTATAATATATTTATATCTATATTTATTTATATATGTATAGTGTGCGCCTCTGAGCACATGAGGTTATTTTTACAGGGAACAGAGATCGTGTACGTACGGCAAAACGTCGGCGAGCCGTCGTTTTTTCGTCAGCCATTATTAATTTTAGTCCTCCATTATTTTCCTTTTTTTCCCTTCCGGTTCATACTGTGGTTCAGTGTTAACGGCGAGCATATGAACAACGTCGCGTAGTGTTCTCAACGAGAAACAACAATAAAACACCAGAATAAAATGTACAATGAATTTTCCTTTGTTCGCTTTTCTTCATTCAATTTTGTTTTTTCTTTTTTTCCTTCTTTTATTTTCAAACTGGCCTACAACGTGATGTTCGCCATTCGCAGATTCCACTGTAACGTCTCGAGTCGCGTCCGAGACGGGCGAATATAGAAGAGAAGAAATGAACTCGCGATCGTCCGTGACGTTTGCTTGACTTGTCTGTCATCGAACGATTACGAACTGTAGCACAGATTTGCGAGACTATTCGAGATACAAGACGCGGAGTAAAGACGCCTGCTGCAACGAGTTGCGAGATCGCTGAATGTGTGTACGTGTGCCGAGGAGACGAACACGCGTCAATCTTCGTGCCACGTGACGCTGCAGCTTCAACAATCCTCTCTCGATCGTATACGGCACGAGTGCGGCGGCTGTGGTCGCACGGAAGTCACGAAAAAGGAAACAAGAAATATCGAGAGGAGCTGAATGGAATAATCTAACGATCGACAGGAATCGACGGGTTGCTTGCTCTTCGCGGTTTCTCAACGGGTGAAAAACTTGTGGAACTTACGGTCTGATTTGTACAGTAAAACTGATAATAGGCGGAAACATCGATGTGTTTGTACAAACTAAATTATAGAAATGTAAAGGAAATGTTTCAGTATAATGAAGAGATTGTACTTCGGTATAATTGAGAAAAATACAAACTATAACGATCTGTTAAAAATATCTGAGAAGGCAATACGGAAAAGAAGAAGAGAAATAATTGCCATTTCAGAAAACGAAATTTTGAAGAGATCGTACAATTAATAGAAAATCGATATCATAGAAATATTTTTCAAATTTTCGCTTCCTATAAAACAGCTGAAAATTAAAGTCGAAAGTTCCTGTAAAAACTCTAAACTCGTCACTTTTTACACAGGACAATCGAATCCATTAAGCGTAAAAGTATTTCGCTTGCATCAAGCTTCATCGCGCTAGGACAATCCTCTTCTTTTTTCTATCTATACTACAATCCTCGGATAAGCATATGCGCATTACAATTACGATTAACATATCATCTCGAAGCACCAAAATTTCGTCGATCGTGGTGTGTCAAAGGTGAAATAAGAACAAACGAAAAATCTTTACGAAAAAATTCCCCGTCAACAGGCGAGATCATCGCGGAGACAACGAATAACACATATGTGTTATTCACAACCCGTTGGTTCTTGTAACATCGTTGGAACGAAGATATTTAAGATTGCAAATCAGCAGAATCTCAACTGAAATCAATCGTTGGCAGTTCATGTTCCTTGCTCTGTTCCATTTTGCGCATAGCACGTCACGCGAAACGGTAGGCAACCGATGCTCGTTCCTTGATTTTGATCACACTTATGGCGTCATTCTCGCACCACAGTTACACAGGCGTAAATTGGCATCCTTGAAGTACGTTTGATAGTATGGTACGTAACGTGGCCGTGGTCCGGTATAATTATTTCTACACCTTATCACAAGTACTCGTCGATCCTCCCGTTCGTCCTCGACACTTGGGACTTCTATAACAAAAACGAAAGAAAAATTATACATTAACCGTTGCACCCTTCTGCTTTTATAAATATACTTTTGTATCAATTTGTTTCACATTTTATTCCGGTCAATTTAAATCATTCCGTTTTGGTAATTTCGGAGCTTTGTGAAAATTTAAAGATTTTCTGGCTAACTTAATTCTGTGGCGGCTAAATAATTTTGGATTCCATTTTCAAAAATTAGCGTCCCCGTTATCTCTGCTAATTTAAAAAAATGGAAACTAGGAATGAGCTTGAAGCGTGCCGCAATGAAATATTTTCTGCAATATACACCACATTTCGAATTACAACTGTAACTTTTGCATTTCATAATTAATTTTAAGTTCACTTTTTATAATTATAAATTGAGTATAGTTCGCGAATATTTAGATACCTAAATTGTTTGATAATTCGATTTCTCAAGCTACCTTGGTCCCAATTGCTTCAGATAATTGACGATTTATTGTCAGTTGGACAGTTAGAATTGTACAATATTTTCTTTTATTCTTTCTTTTGCTATCTCTTTACAATGTTAATTTGTATCAATTTACAATTGATTAATTTTTTTATATTTGTTTTGATTTAAAAATATTCCAACACTTACTAATATTGGTTAACTTTACTTTCGCCGATAACCAATATCAGTAAGTGTTGGAATATGTTTAATTTAAAGCAAATATAAAGAACTTAAGAAGTTGCAAATTGATGCAAATCAAATTTGTAAGAAGATATGTATATAATAAAAGGAAGTATTACACAATTGTAAAATCAAAGTTAAAATTAAAATATTACTCGTAATATTACAATTTCATCTTATTGATATTATATTATTATTTTAGAAAAGTATTATAATTTTATTAGTAAAAGTGAAGTTAAAATTAATTTCTGGTGGATTAGTTAAGAGAGATAAAAACGAAAAAGAAAGAGATGGAGTTAGTATGTATTTGTAATAAAAAAAATTTTAAGAAACACACGAACGGAGTATTATTTTTATATCAATTTTAAGAAATTGTTGCTTAAAATATATTCAGCACAGTCTAGTACTAACTGAAATCGAAGTAATTACAGTTTGTTATAATATTAAACCAAGTAAAGCATAGATTTCATATTTCACAAAGTAAACTTTACGGTTACTTATATTACGAACAAACAGTTACGATACATTTAATTTCAAATCGTATGAGAATAGAAGTAAAAATACTATAATCTTCGAGAATGATATTATCTGTATTTCCAGTTTCATTTCTCACATTTTGTCACACTGTTGAAATATTAGGATTCGAAATGGATTTATAATTAGGCACGCTCAGGACCGATTAAGTGTACCACTTGAATAAATATAGTTTGTCAATCTTTAGCACGGAGTATCAAAGGTATCTAATTTTGGTAATTTTAGAAAGATAAACCGGTGCAATGGCGACGGATATGTCAGAAATAGTTGTATTATTTTAAAACAATCGTAATTTTTACAGCGGTAAAAAGTGAGGTTTCATTTCGTAAATAATTTTCATGTTTGTTTTAATAAATCTTTAAAAACATAAAAACAAACCAAGGATAAAGTATAGTTGTTTCAAGTGGTATTAACACTTTATCGACTTGCTGAAATCTCTCTGTGTTACGAAAAAAAAATTGATATACATAATACATTGACGTCGGATGACGCGAAAATACGTCATTGAGATTTTTACGTATCTGTTTCAAAATAAATTTACGAAACGCTATAAATGATTCAATTTGCATTCTTGAATGCTAACGGATCTTTCATGAATTAAAACAATTATACAAGTTTGCAACTTTTTTTAATTTTATTTCGTAATTATCGATGTTGAAACTACAAATCTTAATCCACGGTAAAAAAATGAAATTTCATCATTTTCCGATGAATATAACTCAAGCTTGATCGGAGGGAATATCTCTGATACATCAAATTCTAATATTGAAGACACAGTAATTATGGATATACAATCAGATCAACTATACAAAGAAGAATTAACGAACTTCGATAATACGCGACCGTGAGAAGAACGTAGTTTTTATCTATTAGTAAAAAAAAAAATGTTGAAAACCTCTGATAATTTCATGTTAAAAAATGTAAATTGCAAAATAATTAATTTGCCATTTTCCTTAAAATTTCCTCGAAAGGTATTAACCAGTTAAAATGTTACAGCAGTTTTATCCAACGTAACACAATTCGAAGAAAATCTTTCGAAATCTCTCCGCACTCGTGTCACAAGTGGGTCTCTAAACGCTCCGACGCCAATGTGTTATTATGTTTATGAATTTTGTGGTAGACTATTGCACTAATTTGTCTGTTTCGAATGTTAGCACACTTTAAAAAAATGCTATGCTGTTTAAAATATTTACACTTCATTACTTTGATTTGTGTAAGTGATATGAAATATTAGATTAATTATTATTTTATTACTTTAAGTTATTTACATGTTTGATGCTTAAATATAAGAACATTATTGAAAAGGGAATATTCCCTAATGATAATCATCGATATTGATGAAATTTTGGTACATGGCAGTTCACAAAGAAATATTTTACACGTATTTTTCTTTCTTATCGATAATCGTTCATAGTCAAAAGGCAAAACTCATCCTCGAAGTTAAAAATAGTAAATATATTTCAGCTAATATCTCGAACATTATTAGAGACAGAGAAATGGTGTATATGTATGTATGAATTTTATATTTTTCAACGTTAAATTTGTAAGTATAATTCGTGAAAGATGCGCGTGGTCAGCAATGCGTTAAGCTGTGACATATTTCAATTCATCCAGAAATGCTATCTGAAAGTTGATATACAAGGTGAGTTACGTGAAACGAAGCACCTGAGTATCTCCGGTATTGAAGATAGGAGGAAATGTCAAAGAGGAAAATCGTACTGTTCAACAAAGTAACCACGTATGAGGATATAAACGGATCTTTCGTTTGACGTTATCCTCAAGGTTATTTGAAGGTCATCGGTGTTCTTTTAAATGGCACCGCGTATTTCTAATTTCACAGCGTAGTAGCTGATTTGACATTTTGTTCTATCTTTAATTCTAACAGAGAGATATTCAGGTGTTCTATTTTTTGTAATACTCCGCATATAACGAAACTTTTCAAAATTAAGTAACTACTAATTTCTATGAGAACACAAAGCAAGATATTCAGTTTGAAATAAATATATATATATATATACACACAATATATTTATCAGATTTGAGAGATTTATATACGTGATTCATCATAGTAAATTGTTCGAAGCGTTCCATGCACTTAAAATCACTTCGAGAATGAACTTCTATCAACTTCTTCATGCTTGATATTGAAAAATTCCCTTGGCGAAACCCATTTTCCCAAGATCAGAATCTCTCTTCTATGGATCTATTGATCTGCCCCTGATCATCAAGAAATGCTGACGCAGAAGGACGGTTTCATAAATTGATTAAAAAAAAAAAAAGAGAGAGGGAGAGAGAGAGAGAGAGAGAGAGAGAGAGAGAGAGAGAGAGAGATATGGAAACAATATATTGTGGAAGTGATGAAAAATACTTGTTCGAATAAAATAGAAAAAAGAGAAATGTGACAACATATTTGAATTAAATATACATAAACGAATTGATACGTTCAAACCAATTGAACAGTGATGTTAGAATAAACAGAAAGCGAAATTTGAAATGTTTATGTTAATATGGAATTCAAAAGTATAACAGAATAGTTAACAAAATAATTTGATTATTTAATAAAATATTACAGAATTAAAAATTTAATTTCTGTTAGAAATATTAATTATATTAAACATGCATTATGGATAGTATTTATAATATCGAAATTCTTTCCAAAATATTTAACAAACTACTGTTTTAAACAATTTCAGTCAACATAATTTATTATTTAGTTTAAATCTGCTTTTTCAATAGTACACAACGTTATTTTTTTTTCCTAGCGTTGTTATTCTTTTCTCTGATATAAAATATAATCTCCGATTCATATAAAAATCATAGTACACATTTTAATAGTATAACATATAGTAAATATTAATAAAATATTTTCTGATCTAATAGTTACAACTTGGAATTATTTACAAAAAAGGAACAAAAATGTTATTAATATTTTTCTTTTTATTATATTAGAATTAGTGTTATCGTTGGAAACAAAGTAAATAGTAGGTAATCTATGCTTATACATGGTATCCCGTAACTGGAGGTACAATTAATCTGATAGGTGTTCGGTTACTTATAGACCGGGCGTGTAGACCGAACATTTAAAATGTAGTAAGGAAACATCTGTTCAAATAAAAAAAGAAGAAACAGTTAATGTCTCCTTTTAATAGTCATTCGAGTTCCTCCACGAAACCAAGCGGCGGCTGAGCGTCGCCTCTCGTGTGCAAAAGGTTAACATTGTTTCGCCAGAAATTCCTACAATATCGAAATCCTCCTAAAGACACTCATCTCTCTTACTTTCGGCTAATGAATACTCCGACCAGTTCACACATCGCGTGTAATATACAATCCGAGGAAGAGGCTAGGGGAGGGCGGAAAGTATGAACGAAAAGTTATCCGTGCACGAAGGTATCACGGACGATCGACGATGAAGCTTTGTTTTAGCGGGAATCTGATGGACTGATGGGGACAGGATAGGAAGAACGAGTAGCAAAGCAGCAACGAGGAAAGGTATACAAGTTCCTGCGCGTTGGTGTCGCCGCCGCCGCCACCGTCGTCGTCGTCGACGTCGTGGGGCCGGTGATTTACATGCAGCTGGAGAGAGGCCGTGTCATGGTGGCTTTTACCGTTCTCTCCGTTTCTACTCACTTTCAAACCGCCCCACGTCGTTCTCATGTATGGAGAACCTGTGTACGTTGTGTGAAACGAGTAAGTACATACACGTGATCAAAACTAGCCAGCCAGCTCCGTGGACCCGTCGAAAATCTGGGAATTGGGTTTCGGCGTTGGCGCGTCATTACTTTGTTTATGAGCACGGAAATGCGGCGAGACAGCGAAGAAAAAGTGTCCACGGACGCACCCAGCTATATTTACCGGTCAAGCGACGCTGTACTGTGCCGCGTTTCAGAATTTTTCCAGTGGCACAAGTTTTATGCGGCCGGCTGATCCACTTTGCAACGGTACCATGGACCAATCGCCACGCCGCTTTGGCAGGCTACCAATACGAGCCGATCAGGATGTTTCACAATGTTCCTCGGACATGTGACTCTTCCTACTTTCTTCCTGGGTTTAAACTCTTTTTCATCTTCTCTTCCTGTTTTTTTCTTCGAAATTCTCTCTTTCTTTATCAGCCTTCTTATATCCCACCTTTTCCCATTTTTTTATCTTTATTATTGGTATTAGGATAACGGATTAACTTAACAAGGACACCTCCCTTCTTCCCTTCGTAGTGATTGACGCAGGCTAATTTTGACGAAACTTCGCATAAGCGTTCATTAGACCTAACCTTTTGCCGCAATTCGTTCGAATCCGTTTTGGTTTTAGTTCTATTTTAAAGGGGAAACCGATCCTTTTATCCAAACCAAGCTTTCTATGTAAATGCTTTTTTTCTTTTTTTTTTTAAATAAATTATAAAGGACAAAAGATATCAAAGAGTGCTTGAAATAAAAGTTATACTGTTTTTTGATATTCTGTAAGGTTATCCAACTTACACGCCTACACATTTCTTTTGAATAAATCACAAACTATTTGGAATTTTTTCAAGTTGTTACTTTTTATTGAAAGTATGATCCATTACAATTATACATGGAATAAATTATTATTCAAATGGGTAGCACGACTGCGTCTAGAGATATCAATTCGATTATCGAAATTTTCAATGATCTTTCGATATGTTGCTGAAGTTGTTTCATGAATCGCAACTCGAATGCTGTTCCTTAGGTCATTAATTATGTCTGACTTGTTAGCACAGACTAAACTTTCAAACAAACCTCACAAACAAAATCTAATGGTGTTAAATCGCATGATCTTTAAGGCCAATTGAAATCTGCACTTCGTGAAATTATACGTTGACGAAATTTCAATCGTAAAAGCTGAATGTTTTCTCGAGTTGCGTGACACGTAGCACTGTCTTGTTGGAAACAGACAATCAGACACATCGATATGATGCAATTCTGACCATAAAAAGTCACTCAATATTGATTGGTATTCACAATTCACAGTAATAGTATTTCTAACATCATCTTCGAAGAAATATGGTGGAATGATTCCATTTGCCCAAAATGCACATCAAATAGTAACTTTTTGTGGGTTTAGAGATTTTTCATGAATAACACGAGGATTTTCATCACCTTAGATACGACAATTTTGCTTATTAACTGATCCATCCATTGTAAATTAAGCTTTATCGCTAAACAAAGGTACTGTAATGTATATCTGTTCATGATTAAAACTGTACTACTTGCTACTAAAACAAAACAGTTTATGTCATTTAAACATTAGACGTTGTTGATATCTGAGTGTCACATTTGGATAACCACATATATGTAATTCCTTGAATTATAATTATATAATATCGTCTTTATTTTTTTTACATTTTTCTTTTATACCTGTATTACGATGCCACGCTGATACAAACTTTTCAATCAATTGCTATTTATTAGTTACCACGTCTGATTCAATTGGATGTTTTAATCATTTTCGTAGACTTTCGATTAGATTCATTATTGGTAAGCTGCAAGGATAAAACTTGAATTTTTTTAGCTCATTAAGCTGTCACAGTATAGTCAAATTGTCAACCTGTATGTTAAAAACAAGAAAGGGCATATTTTACTATTATTGAAGTTGTAATACCATCAAAAACAAAATACTGAATTTACTCATTTGTTCGTAATAATTTGACCACCTATGTTGCTTTAACTCAGATATTTTTCATTCACGCAATTCTCGTTTCAATTAAACACTCTTATGAAATTCTATCACTCCTACATATTTAGCCTTTTTCTTCTATCTTTATCTTTCATTATTTTTTTTTTATATCTTTGACAGGCGTTGCTTCTTTTTTTCGTGCTCGAGTTTGCAAGAAAACTACTGTAGGTCGTTCTCGCGGTTGGCTGACGAGGGCGCGTGAATTTTCATAAGAGGTAGAACACGATGAGAACGACGAGATACGCGGCGAGTGGTCTTGAAAGCCTCACACAGCAGGTGAAAGGTAAAGGACTGGATTGCGTGATGAGATGCATTACGAGCGATTACTCCTGTTTCTCCTGTTAACTCGTTCCCTCACGCGCATAGCGTAATGCGTTATTAAACAGCTGTTTCGCGGAGTCTAATGGGAAGCTTGCACAAATTGTTCGTTTGAATGGCGAAGGTCTCTTGCTGATTCCCTTCTTCTTCTTCTTTTTGTTTCGCGGGATAAAACGTAAGTGTGCGTGTATATGTCACGTGTGTTGGAAAAATTTCGTCGACTGATATACGCGGTGCAGAAGTATTTTAAAATACAAAACACGCGAAATACTGAGCGAACTCACACGACAAGATACGGCAAAACTCGTAGTACATAAATTTCGTACATCAGGAATTTATTATTTAGCATAATTCTTTCGAGGTCGCTGGTATCCTTTTTATCCTATTTCGTAATTTTGGGTCCTTGTTTCCTCTTCTTCCCAATAATGAAAGCATCGACTTTGAGTCAGCGTCATTTAGGAACGACGGTATTTAAACGAAAAGAAAAACAAAAAAGAAAAAATCTTATAAAAATATTTTAGTGAAATTCGGTAGACTCTAGTGTATTTTAGTTAAATGTAACATAATTCAGTTAATTTTAGCAAAATTCAGTAAAATTCAGTAGATTTCAAGTAGAATGTGTAATAGATTCCAGCAGATTTTAGCAAAATTCAATAGAATTCGGCAAATTTCAATAAATTTTAGTAAAATTTGGTAGAATTTTGTAGTCTTCTGTAAAATTGATTTTAGTAAAATTCAGTAGAATTCAGTAGATTTCAGTCGATTTTAGTAAATTGTAGTAGATTCCAGTAGATTTTAGTAAAATTAGCAAACTACAGTAAAATGTGGTATATTACAGTAGATTTTAGGAAAATTCAGTAGAATTCAATAAATTCCAACACATTTTAGTAAACTACAATATATTTCACTAGATTTTAATAATGTAGTTAGTGGATTTTAATAGATTTTAGTAGATTTCGGTAGTTTTTAGTAATTTCTATAGATTTCAGTAGATATCAGTAGCATATAGTAGATCTGAATAGACATTCAGTAAATTTCAATAGATTTCAATATGTTTCACGTTCAAGTAAATATCCCAACACTTATGAACGGAAAAATATATGTGCCGTGCGTTTATATATGAACAAGAACGAAAGGAACCATTACTCGCCATAAATCGTCGGCTTTATAAGGTGCTTCTCAACTTTAAAAAGCACCTTGTGTCTGAGATCTGCAAGTGGCTGAGCGTGTTAACGTTAATTAATGAATCGCGTGGAATTAATTTCGCACAGGCTTAAGATTTCTACGTTTACGTATCAAGTAAATTTAAGTATTCAGTGCATCATCCATTTTTTTCTGCTGGCATGCAATGCTCCCTACCATTCTAGACTGTACAATAAAAATAACGAGTTATTGCTAGAACTTATACGTATGTATTATAAATTTTATTGTAAAGCCATTTTAACGTTTCAGTGGCTCAGTATTACAAGTTCAATATCATCAAAGAATTTCGTAAATGAAGATATAAATTTGGTAACTTTCAGAACAAAACTAAGAATTTGATTAAATTGAGGCATTGTAACATTTAATTACATTTTTGCATTACGTCTTGACAGAAATATTTTAAGATATTTTAATTAAATTAATTTAACATTATCTCAAACACGAACCAGTAATTTAATTTCGCTATTGTTTCAAATATTAACTTGAATGTAGAGGAAATGCAACCATAGTTCTTCCAATAAGAGCGATAGAATTTTAAATTGAAATGAAACGAAAAGTACGAAAGATAATCTAGTAATCACTACTTTATTTTAAAGTATATTCGATGGCATTGTACATGAAGTACAATATCATATAAATGACCACCACGATTGCGTTTAGTGGAGTAAATACGACAAATCCAATTTTCGATGACTTTAGCGCATAAATTAGGTCGTATTTCACCGATAACACAAATAATGTTCGTTTTGAAAACATCAGCAGTTTGTGGGTTGTTGGAATAAGTAAGAGACTTAATATGGCCCCACAAGAAAAAGTCTAATGGTGTCAAGTCACAAGATCTTGGAGGCCAGTTGACAGCCGCATTTCTCGATACAATCTTATTGTTGAAGTTCGATCTCTACAAAGTGATAGTTGCAGTAGAACTGTGGCATGTGGCATCATCTTTCTAGAACCATATTTCAGATAAATAAAATCTATCCAATTTACGCCTAAGGAAAGATGAAATCATCAAAATGGTAATGCTCACCAGTAACAGCTACAGTCGTACCTTCTTCATTTTCAAACAAATAGGCCAATGATTCCAATAATAGAAAAACCATATCAAACAGTAATTTTCTTTGGAAAATGATTGCTTAACTGTTGATTGAGAATTAACATCTCCTCAAATTCGGTAGTTGTGTTTATTGGCAAAGCTATCCATTCAAAAGTGAGCTTCATCATTGAAGGTGATTTTTATGGCAAAATCAAAGTTAGTTTCCATTTGCTTTAGATAATAAATTTTAATAATTTCAACGTGTTAAGCAACTGAGTATCTATTGATAATGATATACCAAGCACTACTATGTACAAATATCACGTGATTCTGACAACTGAACAACAAATATGGCAATGACAATTGGAAGATCTTATAGCTTTATCGATTCAAGAATGATATATATTTAATTATTATTAATGATTCATACCTAATTGGTGATAATATGAACTACCACAAGTGTATGAACGTTAACAAACAACTTTAAAAAATTGCCGTGTCTTCGTATTCCGTATTTATTGCTTAATATTTAACTTTTATTATGTTTCATTAAATTTCAACACTCGATTTAACAGAGATTGAAGATTTTAATTTTACTAAACGAGACATTGAAATTGTCGGTGATAACAAAAGTTTTATATTTAAAATTACTCAAAAGTACCGGGAGTAACGATAAATTCTTTCCAACATTTTGGTATAATAGAAGTTTTAAAAGAATCGAAGATCAGTCATTGAAATAATTTCCATTATTTTCGATGATCTTTTACCATTTTTCTGTCAGCTTACGAATATCATCGCGAATATTTCGATTTGAATGACTGTATTGAATATGTGACTCCAGCGGGAAAGAATTAATTTCTACGCCTAATATCTATATATGTAAATCTACTACAACAGGGTTATTCACCTCAATTGGAACTGAAGGCTTAAAGATTAGAAAATTCTGCAAGATCCAAAAGAGGGACTTGCAAAGACGCATGAATGACGAACATTTATTACACGCTTACAAATTTGCTATAGGTAAATTTAGATAGCAAAGAAGAAAAAAAGGAAGAAAATATGGGGGTGTGGACTCTTTGGTAGCACTTCGCACAGCCAGTCATTCATACATATACAAAAGCTCGCGCCACTCTTTACCGCGGGGATGAAAGATCGGGCGTCAATGGTAAAACGGGCTTCCCTGGACTTGCTAATGGATTCCGCACTCTGATTTCACCTTCTTCCCATTCTTTTCTTCTTTTTCTTTTTTTCCATTCTTTTTGTATCCTTTTTCTTTTTTCTTTTTTTTTTTGTTTTATTCCGTGGTCCACTTAAATCCATGTATTTTCCACGGCTTTGTACAGGTGCCATGTACTTGGCATACTCATGTAAAGGTATATGCATAATTGAAGCACCTCCAACGAACCCTTTAACATTCAACCTTCGGGTGAACTCGTTTATTCAGTATTTTATAATCGAACACATCCGATTCTATTAAATCTACCAGCAATTAAGGGATTCTTTTAGGGAAAGAATCAGATTTTTCCGGCAATCCTTGTTCTCTCTTTAGAGCTAAAGAATCGTGAAATAACATGCAAACTCGGTAACCTATCGTTTGTTATCGATAAGATACAGAAATATCATCTTTTGCTTTTTTTTTCTTTCTCAGCAACGCTTCGACATTCGTTCTTTCTGAGCGTATTTTCCGCGAGTGACGCTTACAAATTTGACGTTGACAAATGTAAAATTCGTCAATATACACCGTTTCTTTATGTTTAATAATGTTCAAGATATTAGCTCAAATATGCTTACTACTCCTAACTTTGAGAATTATTTTTTCCTCTGATTGAGAAAGGTTCCTGATAAAAAGAAAAAGAAATGTATGTGTAAAATATTTTCTTGAGATCTACTGTATATCAAAGTTTCATTAATATCGATGATTATCACTTAGGAATATCATTCTGTCAGTAACATTCTTACATTTAAGCACTCATAAAGCGTGCAACTAATTTAAAATAATAAAATTAATTTCTAAAGTAAAAAGTTATTTCTTTGGTAAAATGTTGAAGTGAAATAAAAATATTTTAAATTACACAGCATTCTTTAAAAGTGTACATCACAGAACTCATAAATATATAAAGCATATCTATTTTGTTCGTAATATGAGATCTCTCTGATCGGTGGATAGCGTTAAGAAGGAAACGGTGTTTGAGAGTGGCTAAAGATTACATCCTCGAAATATTACGTTTGTGGTGAATTGAATCGTTGACCGAGATTATCAATATTCCATTTTTCTATCTGCGCGTGACACATGGTTCTTGACACTTGGTTATTGATACATTCTAACTCTACCTGTTTAGTCGAAATATTCCGCCTGCAAGATTGATGCTCTAGGATCACTTTAGAGTTGAAGTGATCAAACAAAATCATTTTTTGACTGGTAAAAGTTTTTGTAATATTAGAATAATGTGTTATTTATAATTTTTGTAATTAGGAAAATTCTTTGTTCGTCACTTGTAATGTTTAATTTTTAAATATTACGTATTAATCTTTATAATACCGAGCACAAAATCTACATTTAATATAGGTTAAGGTACAATTGCATACCAATGCTCTTTTTGTCCTAATTGTTATTAAAATTAGATGAAAGAATAAATATATTACACTATACTGAAGTATAAATGCAATCAATGCAAAGAATTATGTTTGGGTTACATCTGCATCAGGTAAACGTAGAATAATGAACAATATTATAATATATAGCGCATATGTAACGGTATTTAGTTATTTGTTTATAAAATTCAGAAAAATTTTAAACTTTACAGAAATGTAAGTTCATCAAGTGACCGCTAATAAAGAAACCACTTTTTTTTTTTTACAATGAAACGATCTTAGGTATGACGAACATTGTCAAAGAAACTTTTACAGAAATGTTCCACTTTGTGATAGAGAAAAATTTTTGAAAGATAGAACAATAGAGACAGATTTTGAAAAAAAATTTCTTTTCAAGAATTACATATAACTTTGAATTTAACTTTTTCTTTTTATATTATACAGTTTTATAAATATTCACAATAATACGAAAGCTTGCAATTTGTTTCAGGCAGTGTTATCAACCCTAAAATCGTTCCATTAATATCGCATGAACTATATTTTCTCAAAGTTTCAAAATTTCTTTGAATTTTCAAGTTATCAAACTTCTCTTCTTGGTTCATTAAAGTTTGTATTACTATTACAGGCGACTTTTTGGCGAATTTTAGATGCAAAGTAACATAATTTTAACAAATTAGAATTATACATATATTTATCAAAAACCAAATGTTACTCTGATAATGTTTACATTTTCATTTACTGTCAATTTTTGTTTCACACTGATTGTATCGAGAAGTGAGAGATAGATATTGATTATCCTGGGGTAATTTATTTTTATCCGTCTTTCTGATTACGTAAGAATGGCAATTCCATCTAATATTGTCTCTATTACAGTTCAAAGCTATTATCTATATTTCTGTTCAGTTCTTAAACGATACAGCGGTATCGTCATTGTATTAATATCGTCGTTCGTCGTTAATGCAGTTTCCAGGTGGCAATTAGTCATCGATATTGCTTTTCGGAACATTTATCAGATGCTTTCTAGGACTAATCTCCTTAAATACTGTCATTTAACCGGGGTGCCTTATAATAGACAGTTTGCAGTTACAATGAACAAATTATAGGTATTTATATTTCGGGTTGCGGCGTCATATTTCGCTACAGAGCTCTTTAATCATCCGAGTTTCCACGCCGAGTCGTAATAGACGTCGCAATTTCATTTTAATTTATATCGGTTTTGACATTCATTTAAGATGCTTGTTATAATTCTAATAGGGGGAAATTTCGTTTTACCGCTGCTGGCAAGGAACAAGGAAAACACTTGGCAGTCAACGCGTTAACACACTGGTGCCGGGTGACACAAAGATCCATCATTTAGATTTTTGACTTCTGGTCCGGATGACGCGGAAATACGTCATTCAGATTTTCACATATCTGTCTTCAAAAAAAATTCATAAAATGCTGTAAATAGTTCAGCTTCTCTTCATAAATGCCATAATTGATGTTTGATCTTTGAATGTTATCTCTGAATGTTATTCTTCAGGTCATTAATTGTTTCTCGGCTTGTTAGCATAGACTCAACTTTTTAAAAAATTCCACAAATAAATATCTAACGGTTAGGTTATTAAATGGCATAATATTAGAGGACAAATGGAATCTGCATTTGGTGAAATTACTCGTTGAAGAAATTTCGTTTTCAAAATTATGTTTTCTCAACTTATGTAACATGTAGTACCGTTTTGCTGGAAATGAATTGATATGATTTAGTTCTGATCGTAAAGAGTCACTTAACATTGATTGGTATCACTTACAATTCACAGTAACAGTATTTTCAACATTATCTTCAAAGAAAAATGGTCGAATGATTCCATCTGCCTAAAATGCACAAGAAATTGTGACTTTTTGTGGAAGTAAAGATTTTTCTAGAAATAACACGAGAATTTTCATCACCTCAGATACGACAATTTTGTTTATTAATGAGTCCACTCATTGTGAAATGAGTTTTATCACTAAACAAAATTTTGTTTAAAAGCAATGACCTATTTTCATAATAAGTTTGATTAATGTAAATATCTTGCTGCTGATTAAAATTGTACTACCTTCTGCTAAAACAAAACAGCATATGTTATTTGAAAAGACATGACGTATAAACATTATACAGTGCTAACAACGAGGCGTCGTATTTAGATGAGCATATATATATTTAGTCTTTGACAAATGATCCTTGAACTATTCGATTTTCTTGAATTTTCTGTGCAAACTGATTTCACTGCATTAATTTGCCTGCGGTGATCTCCCTTCTCTATCGTTTAGCCTATACAAAAGTTGCAAACTCGTGAAAAATATGCAAGTGCGTGGTTTGTGGTGTTAAAAAATGAATTGTTCGAGTGACGTTGGAAAATTTCATCAGAGAAACGTGATACAATGTTTTTCGATTGTAACAAGCTGATCGATCTCTGGATAAGCAACTATTTGATTCTTTGTGAATAAAGCGGCTGTTGAATTCGTTGCTTTGTACTCAAAGAGACGGTGCGATACAACGACTCGCGTAATCCAGGTTTCTGCAAGGTTTCAGCGTGGAGTTATTAAGCTGGCACGAGCGGCCACGTCCAATACCGGAAAAGTGGTAGAATTTAATTTAAAAAATAGGTTTGTCGGTGGCACTGTCGCACAGAGCGTACAGTTTTTTATATTTTTAATTTCCACCGGAGACCGTCGTTTCTATCTGTCACTGGCATACAGAACCCTCCCCCTTCCTCTTTTTCTCTTTCTGCCTCATCCCCTTTTGAAACGAGCGAAAAAGAGACACGGAGAGAGAGAGAGAGAGAGAGAGAGAGAGAGAGAGAGAAAGAGAGAGACACATCGGAGCTATCCTGTCGATGTATGATCTGGCCACTGATATATGGCGGTAACGTGAGCAAAAATGCGAGGCCGATTGAATTACATTGAGTTACGTGTCGTTACGCAACGTATCTACGGACAGAGAGAAGCCTCGGTAAATTTATAGTACGACCTTTTGGTTACGTTTGATTTTGAAAAATCGTCGCCACCTCGAAATTACGATCCCACCCACGCTCTGCGCGTTTTGGCACGTGCGCGTCGACCATATTTATTTGTCCCACGTGTTCCTACCAGGGAACACTTTCTGTTTCTCTCTTTCTACTGTGTTCCGTGTTTCACGTTTCTCTTTTTTCCTCGTTCCGACCTACCCCGATATTCTCTCCTCTTTCTCCTTCGTCGAGGCGGCGGCGGCAGAGGCGGCGGCGGCGTTCCCGATTTCGGATGCTCCCGGCTTTCCGGCAAAATATGCGGCCCGAGGATACGACGCTTTATAATATCACGACTGACACTTATCGTTATGCATTCTTAAGTAATAAATCTGAAACGAGCCGCGGAAATGCTCGAAATTTCGGGTAGAACGCGAACCTCCGACGCTTGTAAACGGGACACACGGCTGATCTATGGTAGATATTCTCTGTACGAAAGTGTGCGTTTTCTACGTGCGAGAGAAAAAAAAAAAAAACAGAAAGAAAGAAAGAACGCGAGTGCCAATAATTGTGGTTCAACAGAAGGAAGATGATGAATAATGTTGGGGGCAACAGATTATCCCGAGTTTATGATACATAAACTTATCCCGTTTCGACAAATTTGCTATTTTTGAGGACTTAAATATTTTTATTTTCATTATGTTATTAATTTTACAATTTGGAGAAACGCCTAACGCTTAATTGGTTTTTAAATGTTTGGTTTCTTCTATTCCATAGCAACTGATGTATCGTGATCTTATTCTTCGAATTAAAAACTAATTAAGACGTGGACAACAATTGGACGATCCGGACATACTAAATTTTCGCATTATCTTCGACCTACACGTGTACCGTTATATTATACTTGCCGCATCAACGGCATGATAAGGTATGAGCGACAGGACTACGACAGCTTGGAACTTTTCTAACGTTTTTCATTGGATAGGACATTTTTCTCACTTTTCTCCCATTTTCATTACAGACCTCTAGACAGACAAACACGTATAAAAGGGCTAGACAATCAGGATAAGGGTTAGTACTTTTGGACAAATACGCTTGAACGGACATGTACAGTACCGTTCATAATTATTCGAATGATCCAGATTTTATACTTTACTCCTATTTTTAAGGGAAGAAAATGCTCGCTCCACTAATTTTTTGCACGGACGATTCTTCTTTTGAATAATGTACAATGCTTTTATTATAATTGTACCTCCTATAAATCTTTAGTATTGGTGTCAAAAACTACTGTTGGACTTCATTATATATATTTCAATTCTTTTGTATTAATTATAGTAAAATACTAGCTATTCTAATAAAAATATATTGCTTAAATATAATTGTTATCAATAGAACAGTATATATAGAAATAAGTAACTAAATATTTCATCTAAACTTGATTTATTGTAAAACGATAAAGTGTTCCATGACTTATTGAACCTTGTACCGTTGGACTTTCACTCGCACATACTCCAAAATTGATACGGACATTAGATACGGACATTAGATACATTAAGAATTTACATAGATTAAATACCATAGTATAAGCTGGGCATTATTATTGTGATTACATAGATTGTAGACATTGTTATTGTTTTAATATAAAAATTGTGTTTGCAAAAAAGGACGTTCTATTTTCTCTATAATCGACTTCACGAATCGTGTGGGAGCTAACAAACATTGAACAAATATTTCGATTATATTTCGAGAAGTAACGCTGGAAAATTCTAATAGTTTAACTATTTTTGAATGTCACAAACCTTTGCAAAAATTCGATCGAACTTTTTTTTGTGTCTTTTTTTTCGTTATTCATTACTAATATCCATCGATTAGTATCTTTAACCTAAGTAAGTTTAAGTTGAAAATAATGTTAATTGAGAAATATTTTACACTCTTAATTGCTGTACATTACACATGTAGTAATAACAAGAGATTGATAGACCATTAGTCACTGACAATTAATGCACGTGTTTGGAAGGAACCATTAATAGGTCCGATATTAGGAACGACTTATATCTCGTTCAACGCAAATTGAATCTGGCGAATACCTTAGCAGCTTCAGACATATGTATTTTTAGACATATGCAAAAGAGTTCAATTTTTGCAAAGGGAGAAGGACTTTAATTGCAATTGACGTATGTCACGCGACGAATGAAAATTTCGAGCAAAGAATAGAGTCCCAAGTAGATGATTCGTACTATCCTCATAAAATATCTCTATACATATCTCTGTTCTTCCACCTTACATCTATCCATACTATTGCACACACGATAAAACTAGTTTTATCCCCTTCGAACAATAATTTCAACAATCATGCGAAACTATCAAATCTAATCGTCGAACAAAAATCGTAAAGACATTTTTTTTTTTATACAGTGAAGAGAATTTGCTTCGGTTTCCAGGCGAACATTTCCTGTGTCAGATTCTTCCGTAAGCTATTCCTAGGAATAAACGAGTAGAATTTTCCTACGTAGATATCTTCAGCCAGCGACGCAATTACCAAGCGATAAGAACAAAGGCTGCGCACTGCGCAAAGTGGATTAAAACGGAAATGAACTATAGGATTCTAAACGTACGAAGAAGACAACAAAAAGGAGAAAGCGAGGATTAGCAGGGTTAGAAACGAGAACTAGACCCAAGCCAAGAATTTACAAAAGTTCAACTTTACTTCATTTACATTTACGCTGTTTATTTCCACGCTACTCACTAGATTCGTTCCACACTGTCTTTTCGCTCTCACTTAACCTAACCATCACCAAATTAACACTTTTAGTACTGAGCCAAACTGATATACTTTGATAAGATTTTATTCTGGTATTTGTAGAGAATGATAAAACAAACTCCTATTTAAAAGAAGAATCATCTGTGAAAAAATCTAGCGTGGCAAGCACTTTCTGCCCTTAAAAATAAGAGTAAAGTATAAAATCTGTGTCGTTCGAATAATTATAAGCGGTATCTGTATGCCTCTATCCGTTTTCTTCACTCTGTATCGCTTAAAGGCATCGATTAATTCCCAGTTATACAGGTCACGCGAAACTGAGAGCCGAAAAACCCGAACGGTCGGTTATTCGTGTAACGACTATTATCGAGAGCCACCCCCCTGAACTTACGTATCATGCTGGCCGCTTGAGCAAGGACAAGTGGCGCTGAGAAAGAAGGAAAGAGGGAGAACGACATCCCGGTAGTTTGAGATAGAGAAATGTGTATGTATGCTGGCAAGTAGAGAAGAGATAGAGAAAAAGAGAGGGAGAGAGAGAGAAAGGAGGGAAAAGAAAAGCGTGTGGAGGGTTAGCCGGTCTCTTTAGCTCGGATATGTGTATATGTGGCGTATAAATGTTTGTGTGTATGTACGTGGAGGGGTTAGGTTGTCCACGTGGCGCCGCGGCGCGCCGTTCCGGCGCCGACGTCCCGCACACACCGTGAGCTCAGTTTCACTTCAACCCCCAAGCGGCCCAACCAGACGACGATCAGCTCTCGTCTCCAGGACTCGGCCTCGGTCGCGAGACAAGGCTTCGTTTCGCGCCGACTGTATCGACCTTGTTCCCTCTTTGACTAACTTTCCTAGCGCGACCTTCGACCTATGCGACCCCGACATGACGACACGTTCACTTCCGGGTCTGCAGACGGAATTTTGACGGACGACGTCGTTACGTCGAACGTTAGGGATCGTGACGCTCTCACTCTCTTACTTCCTCTCCTCCTTCTCTCTCTTTCTCTCGTTCTAGTACTTTATGATATTCGGGGGACGGTGTAATGGGTATTGGTATCGTAGCCAGTTCACTAATACGGCGAGACAGATTAGATGTTTCGTGATAAGACTTGGTTCATTCAGAGGATATTTCCTTTAGATGCTAATGAGAGACTAGGGTTTAGATTGAGTATGGAAAGAAAGGAAGATTCATGGAAAGTGATGTTGGATTTACCTTTGAAATAGAAATCGAATTGTTTTGGTTTATAATTAAAAATAAGTATTAGGTTGGTGGCTATGAAATGTCGTTATTTAAAATGAAATTTTACATGTATTGTTTCTTCAAGAATGAATGTAGTCAATCGACATAATTTCCACATGATTCTATACATTTTTTTCAACGATTAAACTATTTTTATTATTTCAAATTTATATGAATTATTAGTCTTTGTATTCGAAAATCCTTTGAATGCAGCTTAATTTTGGAATAATTTATTTATTGAAAAATTGTTGAAGTCTGAAGAAACGGTAGTTTATTGCGTAAAGATTTACTAAGTTAGGGGAGGATGTGGCAAAATTTTATATTCTCTCCTGAATGTTTTCAATAATTTTTCTTGAAACTTTATCATTTTTGAATAAAAAGTCATCTATCTTGAATTTTCCACATTAACACTGAAAAGCTTTAACATTTACATAATTTTCTTCAAATGCTAAATCCATATTTTCAGTAGTTTCCAAGTACAAATTTTGTGTAAAAAAATTACACGAATATTCCGATTATTCATCATGTCAAATAATAATATTTAAACAATTATATTATGAATTTCTGTTTTCTTATTCAATATACGTGTACAATAGCGGATTTCTTCTTCTTAACTACTGTGTAAAGAGAATTTATGATCACACAAAATTTGATATACGATATTAATCTGTAAATATCGACTGTTGAGGAGACGTCATTTAATTTGCACTAATCGAATAGAATGTAGGTATAACCTGTTATATCATTTTAATACATGTAAATGTGAATATAATGTATTTTATATTTAATAATAGACAACAACACAAATAAATTATTGTGTTTTAAGCATCTGCGAAGAAATTACGAGTTAACTCGTCTTTCTGAGTTAACAGGATAATTATAGATTGTGTAATTTAGCAAGAATAAATAGCTAAGAAAGATACAACGACAATGATGTTTATTTTAGAACTTCGAAGCTTTATTAATCTTTTTCTTTTTGAGGTTTCAATTACACATGAAGTTTTTAATGTAAAGTGAAAGATTAATAAGCTCTTCTTCTTTTTAAATACATTATTTCTAAAGATAAATTTCTCTCACGAATTAATGCATGATTAATAGTAAGGAATACATGCGAAATTTTTCCTTACGAATAATACACTTTAATATACACTGTTTGCTAAAAAAATTGCAACACCTTAAAAACGAAATTGCATAAATCAGAAATTTACGTATAATGCTTTGTTACAGATATTAAAAGAGAACCATTTTTTACATTTGGTTAAAAGGACATATAATTAGCAATATTTTGTTTTAATATAGTTTGAATTAATTTAGATTTATGCAATCCCAACTTCTAGGTACTGCAATTCTTTTACAAGCAGTGTATATAAAGTTCTTTGAAGAACTGTAAAAATTTTAAGTTAAATCGATGATTATGTAAATAATTAATTAAGTAAAATGATGGAATTGAAAGTATTCTTTCAACAATAGGATTTTACTTTACTCTGTTTCATTATTATAATTTTGCACTACAAACAATAACTATTAGATCATTCAGCTTATGAAAGAATGAAGTTCATTTTAGTTTTAATAGCATTGTAATTTATTGCTGCGTCCCTTTTTGTGAAATAATCGATATGAATAATCAAACATACAAACGTCACGTTAGATCTGCACAATAGAAACAGAACATGTATAAATTGAACTATACTAAACAAATAGAAAAAAATGGACTACAAATAAATTTGATACTAAGATTATTGATGTTAAAGAAATATAATGTATATTTCTTTAATATACATTATATATAATGTATTTGACCAACAATCCAGGAAAGGCACTACTTTAAAGAAATAAAACTCGTGAAATAGATTTCCATCTGATGGCCGAATTGAAATACAATGACGTGACAGTGTGTACAGATCACTTTTAAATTTCGCCGTGGACGATAATGTCATGAAAAATGGAATTACAGAAACTGTAATTAGCACTTCTCTTTCATGTATATTACATTCTCGTTGTGATAGAACCGTTTCTATAGAACTAAATCTATCGTTTTTAAAAGTTACTTTCTTATCTTTGTTGGAATAATTCAAGGAAAATATAATTCTTATTTTCAATAATATACAATTACATTTGTTGTTGTTATCATTTATATACACATGTTACTTTTCATTTAACGACGATGGAATATATTGTAACCACAACACGTTCCGATATATTATCAAGTAAAAACGGATCGTCGTAGTCAGACACAACACTTGAAAAGCTAAAACACTTTAGGTTACTATTTCACGTTAAAATGTACAGAATTGCGATAGTCATTCATGATTTTTTTCAAACTTACTGGATTTGGTGATAACCTTGAAACACTAAATTATGTAAAACTTCAGCTTTCTATATTGAATGGTTTCCGATATATTTAATGTTAAAGTTTTGAAAAATTAGACAAAAGCACCCGACACATCCTCATTTTAACTTTAATACTTCAGGTTTTCAAAAGTAGTGCCTAGATCTTTGACGTATTTTAAAGCTGAAGAAATAATCTTTCCAAATATATACATGAAATTTTATTTTTAATTAACTACAATATACGATGCTAAAGTTTCAACCTTTGATTTCGTGTTGTTCTCACCCGTTGAAAAATTTGAAGAAAAAGATACCATTCGATTCTCTGAATTTTAAATTTTAATCTATAAAATATGTTTTCCAAATGACTAATTTTTTGTTTCTGAGGTTATCAACAAATTCTGCGAGTTAGGAAAAGATCGGTGACAAGGACTGCAATTCTGTACGATTGGACGTGCAATGACTTATTTTAATAACTGTATAACTATATTACAAAACTAAAATCTATACTTCAAGATATAGCATATGATCAAAGCATTATTATAAAATTAGTGATTGTAATAAGGTTGAAATAAAAATACAAAATGGTAAAAAAACGTCAGATCAAATGTATCATGGTAGCGAACACTATTTAAATAATTAAAAATTAGTTATCGAACACTCACAATCAATTATAAAACACTTTTTTTACGTAATTTAATATAGTCCGGTAATGTACAGGAAAGTTACGTCAAACGAGGTATTATTATTTTTCTGCGTGATGTTACGTTTGCATCATCTTCGCGACATTTCGCAAACAGAGCTCTAATTATATTTTGTTTTAGCAAGTCTTGAAAAAAATTACAGCGAAGAAAGATTGATTATGCGTTTTGCGATTCTATAGTTTTATAGAAGTCCTTAACTTCTGTAAAATTGTTTTACCTATAATTTTTACCTTTATGTAAAAAAACGACTCTCATTAGTGAATAGGAAAGGAATTTTATTCCATCACAATAACGTTAGACCGTACATGGCAAAGACAAGCTTAAAAAAAATTAAAAGCTCCGTATATTTGGGAACTTGTACATCACCCACCATACTCTTTGGAACTTGCACCAAGTAATTATCACCTATTTCAATTTTTGCAAAATTTTTCAACCGGGAAAGATTTCAACGATAGTGAGCACACCAACTTGTCGACAAATGAGTTATTTAATTCAAAACTCCGAAAATTGATTGAAAATGGAATCAAGAAGTTAATGCGAAAAGATGGGAAGAAGACATTGAAAATGATATGGTCGATGATTAAAAATAAATACAAGTATTATTATTTTACACTTAAAGTTAACGTTAAAACATGATAAAGCATATGGGATGACCTAATATTATAAATTAATTACAATTGGCAATCCTCAGTTTTACAAATTAAAAAGAAAGTTAGAATAAAAATTAATATTTGCATCCAATGTAACTGTTTCTGTCGCGTTTTAGCCAGAATCTGTCACGAGTTTAACTCGTTATTACAAGACTAAAAGATTAATAGGTAGAATGTTAATCTATCATCTATCACATTTCTCTACCTGAAAAAAAAACAATCAATCAAAGCCTAATTATTCCTCATCACCGTGAAAATTACACCGAGAAAAGATCTTTCGGCGGCAATTATTGAGATCAGCGACGGCGGATGAGTTAGACTGCCAGCAGATACGCGGATATCAAGTTTCAGTAGGTAGTGTGTGACACGGCAAGTAGAAAAGACGGTCGACGAAGTGAAGGGAACCGGCGTCGAATCGGGCAGGTCGTGGAGTGGCCATCGTGGCGGTAGGTCGGTCGAACTATCGGTCGAAGCCACGAGTTTTCATAGTCCGCCATCTTTATGGTTACGTCAGCATGTTTCAGGTGCCGGATCTGAAAGTTTTCGCCCGGCGACAAGATATTTCAAGTGGTCGCTCGGTCGCTCAGTCGCGATCGTCCCGCGTTGAAATATTGGACGGCTCTTTCTTGCAGCCGCATATTCTTCTACCACCAACTCCGTTCACCATCCCCCGCCTGCCACCTCATCCTCTTCATCGGCAGCCTCTCTACATTCAGCATACTAGCAGTGTGGAGCCAGCAGCATATCCTCTCTCTCTTCCACAAGAACACCACCCATCGCTTTCGTCATCCAACATCTCCCGCGACCTTCTTCCCTCCGGTTTCTTCTACTTCTTTTCTTTTCCTTCCCTTTCTCCCCATCGTTCTTCTTACTGGTTTGGGCGCCCCTTCACGGTAAGAAGTTCCAGGACTTATGAGTCGTGTATTAAGCACGGTGAGCCCGGGTACCGTCGTTAACTACCCATGAATGAGTTACACCCAGCCGACGCTAATTTTCAATTTGTCCAAAAAGAACGACAAGGTGTCTATTAATCCGCGCAGCTTCGTCCGAGATCCGGAATGGGGGGAATGGAGTGAGAGTAGCGGAAGAAGTACGAGCACCCCTTCGGGTTGGAAGTGGCGGAAGATTGGTGAGTACGAGAGTGAGAAAAGGATAGCCGCGAGAGGAAAAGGCGTTTCCGGTGGAAAAACAACGGATTCACTACGAAGGAACTACTGGCTTCTTGGGCATGTGATACTTTATCTTGATCATCCTTGCAGATCGTTCTCAACTTATGCCCTTTAATTGAGAGTTCGCGAGGAACTTCTTTTTTATGACGTTTATAATTAACTCTACCTGATTGACGTTTATTTCTGAGTGCATTTGCAAATGTGAAAACGTGCTCGGGGAAAGATAGCATTGAAGGTGCGTCTGTGGAAAATACATAGCTAATGGAATTTCTAACACGTTCTCTACCGAACCATTTAAACACTAGATTAACGGGACCTGTCAATTTGACGAGTTGAAGATTTCATGAACAAAATTACAGATTATTTTCCAGCAATTTTTACTGACTTTCATCAATGAAATGATACGAAAATATAACAGCATGTAATTGCGTTGTTCCTAAATTAAATAGATCGATTTTTCGAAGAAAAATTCGGATTTTGGGGTGTCTGTAGAAATATGTATACCAGAAAGGTTCATAAATCTAATGTTAAACGAATTTTCCGTACAGCCCTAACACTGTGTTTGTTGCTTCCTCTTTTTTCAGTTTATACGTCGGTTTTTATCTTTTTCAGTGTATTTAGTACATTTTGAGAGGCAAGTGACATCAGTTTAATAGGTATGAGTGAGAGTTTTAATAATGATTGAAAGGCACGAACTGCTGAAAATTCTAATAAAGCAATTCTGTCGACCATTGCCAGAATATACTTTGAAGTAAGTAAATAGTAAGTGTTAAATTCTAAACTCAAAAACAGCTCTTCTGTGCGATCGTGTTACAAATTGTTACCAAAAAATCTTAACATACATAATTTGAAAGATAACGGAATTGCTATTATAGTAGTTCACAAACACGGTTCATATTTGTAAATATCGTTTATTTTATCCAAATTATGCTCCTTCGGCATCAATACAACGCTAGACGCGATCAACCAAAGGATGAACAGATTTCTGAAGATCTCCTTTAGGAATCACTTTGAGTACTTTAGATTTTTTTCATAATAGACTAGTTTGTTGCATGATAATATGGTTTGCTCATGGTGTCGCGATCGTACATGAACTTTTCACCAAAAACTAAATACCAATGTTTGCTCATTCTCTATATTCATCTAATTTTGCTCTCTGTAATTACTTCTTATTTGCAAGACTCCCTACAATGACATTTTAACCCTTTCATTACGAGAAAAGCCAGATATAAACCGCATTCATACGATGTCCATAAAACGATTGTTTTATGCTAAAGGAACAACTATTTTTATTTATAGAATTACACATCTCATCTCATTTACATAACGCTATCTATTCACACGTTTCACTTTATCTATGCAAAATATATATTTGCGGTGGACACCTCCGTGCAGAGGAATCATGACTCGTGGCTACATACGCCGTAAAGAAGGGGTTAAACATATAGGCAGATATAATCAAGTATACTCAAGGTGATTTTCAAAAGCATATTTTCAGGAATCTATTCATTCGTTGGTTCATTGTGTTCAATGTTCTATTGACACCGAAAGAACGTACTTTGAATAAAATGAACGATTTTTATAAATATGATCAGTATTTAAATTAATATAAGGTGACCTGAGTTTGCTCATACTATACGAAAAATTAATATCTATCACGCTCTTTTCACGTTGAAATTTGCACAATAGTTCCAATGGAAATCCACGGATGTCTTGATAAGTGAGTTTCTTTTTTCCTATAACCTATATTTCTTTATTCAATAGATGCCCTTAAGGCGTTCCACACGTCCAAAGTAAACTTATTTGTTGACATCTACTATTTATATTATAAAAATAATTTGAAAAAACATTGAAAACTACGTTTTCCTCAAAAACATTATCCTGTATACTCACTGATGTATCTCTGTTTATTCATTATAAATTTGTGTTCATTCATTGGTCATCTGACCTATGTTTCACTTAATCCTATGCCAGACTTTGAATTAAGTTATAAGTTAAATTAAGCTATAACTCATAAATATTGCTACAACTGTGTTCCGGGATGTAAGACCTTAGTAATGAAACAGCTCACTTATAGTAACAGCATTCAGGAGATTAAATAACAATTTATGAATTCTAATTTTAACAGACCTGTGTTCATTCACTGGACAAGTTACCCTATAAGCAATTAAGTTATTTTTCATACAGTGTATATATGTATGTCTTTTTAAAGCAATCTTTGCCTTACTTCTAGCAATAATGTAATGCTCTCCTCGTCTGGTAAGAGTTTATCTTTTTGATCTGTTTTTCATTTTTGTGGCAATATATGCTCTCCATCTTATGTCTTATTGTTAGGAGATACAACAAGGGTAGTTTAAAGGCAGAACGGGAAGATTCTATAGGACGGCTGTGTTTTGACATCTTTCATATTCGCTGCTGTAAGGAGGTTTCCTCGGTTACGGGGATATCTTCAAACATTAAATAACTAAAAAAATAAAGGCGCGAATATAATTTTTTTATTCATAATTTCCGTTTTATTTTGGCATCTAGAATCACCCTCTAATATGATCAGTATTTGAATTAATGTATTGGCAATCCTGTTATTTTTCAGATAGACTGTGTATTTTTACAGTCGTAGAAGCGGACAAGGCAAAGGAGAAATAGAAAGATGACGGTCCCGGAAGTAGGCGCGTATAGGCCCGCGTTTTGGCGACGGGCACACAGTTGGTGGCGCGACGACGTCGGAGAACTAAAACTGTCACCCTTGACAAATCTACGAGCGTCGCCCTGATAAATTCAATTAAATAATTATACCCCCCAACCCTCCATCGGTGACCCGTTTGCCAGGATCGCGCACGCGGCACCAGCAACATCTTCCTCAAGAGCCAAGGCGGAGGAGAAGAGAGGTCTTCGAGACGTCGGAGGGAACACGAGAAGCCATTTCTGAAGTTTATAGCCGCTTCTGAATCAGCCAGGGCGGATGGGTAAGAAACGCGGAGGGCGGTTCGTCTTAATATAAAGCGAGTTGGTAAGTTTGGTGCAGCCAGCAGAGGCTAACTTATAATGCGATTTGTTTAATCGGCGCCAACTACTTTGTTCCGCCCGGCATTTTCCGTCGTCCTTTTCGCGAAGAACGAACAGCCACGAGGCCGCTTCGTTCTTCCTCTGTTTCCTTCTTGCTTTCAAGTCTGTTCTCTACCACCTCCTTGCCTCTTTTCATCCGAACGTTTTCGCTGGCGTTACATTGCCGATCCTCTCTGTTACTACTGGTATGCTACACTCCTCTCGAAACGATCTTAAGTATCGAACGACACACCCTACTCCCTTTCGGCTGTCTTCTCTTCGGCCAGAGTCAAGGGGTCGAGCACAACACCACTTCGTACTCAAGTGAGAGCAACTTTTCTCTATCTCCACTGCTGAAATACATCGACGATTGCGTTTAACCGTTGTCTTGGCTTTACTTGTTTCGATTCTCGGGTGTGGATTTTTACGACGCACTACAGGAGGGGTTGGAAAGTGAAGGGGTTATAAAGTGGTCTTTCACTTCGTTTGTAGGGTAATGCTAAATGACAGACAGCGAGGTTTTTGTAAACGCATTTCGCTGAGGCTTCTTTGAGATCTACATGTGTAAAATTGATGTTGTTTGGTCATATTTGCTTATCACCAGTCGATCATTTTCGGTGAATAGTAGTCTCCTTATAGAGTTTGTTAGCTTTGAGAATCATTTTTCGATCATAAGTTACTCATAAGAAGAAATAAATTTTAGTATTTTAACATCTTAGTTAGGATTTTGTATTTAACTTACAGTACATGAATAACATTAAATTATTCACGTAGTATAATTATTAACACGTTAGATAAGAAAAAAACTCGCGTCATTTGGTTCAATTTAAAAAAAGGTATTCTGTTTTAAAGGGTATTCGAATATTAACGAGAGTGCCTGCAATTCTTCCTACGAATCTTTCTAAATTATGCAAATTTTTCCCTGTGTGTAAAAAATCCTTGTTATCCCATCCTTTTCGCCTCATTCATTTATGAAACATCGTTCGCAAACAAAGAAAAAAATCATCCTAAGACGAAGGGATAGCGATTAAAAGTCTTGAATGAAAAAGAAAGAGAAAACGAAAAAAGAAAAAACAGAAGAAAAAAGAAACAACAGGGAACACACCATGAAAAAGAGGCTTACCCTGTGATTGTCACGTTGCCAAGCCGACTGAAACATTTATCATTCCCGGTGATTAAAGAGTCTTTTGCCGACACTGTGATGGCAAGGTATTCGTTTCATAACGACCCCTTTTTGTAAGAAGCAGCGTAAGGTCACGTTGATAAAACGTTGAATTTTTAATTCAACCTCATCGTCACTTTCTATCCTTTTACAAATGACTAACGATACTCGCTCTTTTATTTCTTTTTTTGTTTTAGACGTACAACAAACAGCTCTTGTTGAACAAGTCATTTGATTTTATTAGGTATAGATTTGAAAGAATGAGGAAGGTATGCAACATGGAAGGGAGAAATAAATAGAGAAGGGAAAAGGGAAAATGATATAACTAGAAAATGTGCCAGGTCGAGACACGAATAAACACGGATGGATCGTTGTTGCCATGACAGTCCTTTCAGACGAGGGAGAACGAATACATCGTTGCTGCCTGTGGCTATTGATTCCAAAGATTCCGCGCCCTTTCATTTCCAACAATTACGCAACGATCTTGCTAATTTCTAGCTTCGCAAAGCCCGAACCGCTCAACGAAACACGATAGTCCTCTCTTTTCTTCCATTTTCCAATTACATCCAATGGATGTCTATTGTCCTCGTGGAACGAGCGAAATCTTAGAAATGCATTTTACATTTGACGAGATACGCTGCTAATAGTAACGAAACATATATATATACTACAGTATATAAATAAAACGATTTTATAAGGATCCATGTAAAACTATCGTTAGTATTTTGTATGACAGAATTCTCAAAAAAAAAAAAAAAGAAAAGAAAAAAAGATGAATATCCTAGATTAGATGATCAATTGACCTCTTGCCCCTACTTTAATGAGTCTGATCCGTGGTAACAATTTCGGACCAAAAACGAATATTACGAGTCTAATTCATGGAATCAAATCTGGGCTAAACATGAACATTATGAGTTTGACTCGTGGAATGAATGTTGAGCCGAACATAAATGCAACATGTGAGAAGTAGATGTGACGTTCTCGCACGATGTTATTTTTTCCCGTTTCTACGAGCATTTTTCTCATGCATCACTATGGCCCGTTTAACGTGCGTCGTTCCTTACCGGTTGGGCCCGAATTTCGTTGAACCAATTGATACGACAAGGGATTAATTTGCGATTGAACGTATCATATTGTTATTAACAGTATGATATTTTTTTCAAATTGAAAGTGTTCAGTTTTACATATTATCCAGGTTTACACAAAATATTCGTATTTCGTTATTTTCTTTATGAATTTAAGGGACTATCATGCACCTAGGGAGTCGATTTTTCAAAAATAGTTTTATTCAGTAGTATAATCAATTAACTATTCTCTCTAGGATAATTTCAATGACAAATTTGTAAAACTGACGAAGTTACAGCTCGCAAGCTTGCATGCAGATCATATGTTATACTTGATCGCTAAAGTTCATATGATAGTTCATGTGAAGCCAGAACACAATTGAAACGTGTCAAAGAAAAACAAAAAAAAAAAACATTTAATAAATACAATGTGGTCTACAACGTCAAGAGAAGGAAAATTTTATAGTCCAGGAATTGATGATTCTGTATAAGTATAAAAAAGAAAATTTGTACCAAATTAATTTTTTTCTTATAATGGTATTTTTTTAAATGGTAACCATTATATCTCGAAAACTAACGCATCGATTTATCTGCAATTTGGCACAAGGATCTTCAATATAATTATCTCCAGTTTTCGATGTAAATTTTTTCTTAACCACCATAGTTTACTTTTTACAAATTAAAGAAGTTCACACATTTTCAATGTTAGAATGTGTCATTTTGCGAAAAAGTAAAATAAAAAAACAAAAGTCGTTTATAAGTGCCAGTTTTCTTTTGTCTAGTTTGAGAATGAATTTTCCTTTTCTGTTTTAGATAAAAAAAAAATAACGATGATTATCGTACAGACTTCTTTTTCAAAAAATCGTATAGAAATCGCTCAACCATATTGCTTCTTGTTTCAATTGTTTAATACAAATTAACCAAATTTTACTCTTTTCAATGTGTATAATGCTTTTCTAGTAGAAAAAAATTTCTTCTCCGCGGAAATATTCTTTAAGTCCATTCTCTACTTTTTCCTCAAAGAAGTTTATACGTAACATCTTAATAGCTTATCTATGAAGTAATTTCAAAGCGAATAAACAAATTACAACGACAGAATCCCACAGCCTTCTATTTTTATTATGATTTTCAAATTCAAAAATTGATTGCACGAAGAATTTATTTTGATAAGCTGCGGAATGCAAAGATACAATACGACGTAAAATAACAAAATGGTGCTGCAAACTTACACAACCATTAAGTGTTTTTCTTTTTCCTGTATGCTATATTGCACAGTAAATACTTCAGATGTGATAGGTACGAGGAATAGAAAGAAACATAAAATGTCTAAGTGAAAGTTAAAATGATCGAATAATTGTATCAAATTTCAGAGAAGAGCAAACGGTGTTAGAATGGGTTATCAAAAATATTGAGAAGCAATCGAATGCCCTTAACTAGAATAATGTGAAAGTTATTTCATCTGACGGGTAGTTGACCACACTTTAAGGACCTATGAGCTTGAATAGCCGTTTGAAAAGCTTTAAAAGTGACTGAGTGGGTAAACAAACGCCGGGGTTGTTTACCCTTCTGAGAATGTGGATGAGAGCAGGTTGCTCGATGTCGGAGCAGCCGTTGATACTTTCGTCTCCCATGACCTATCCTATTTCATTTTCCTTCTCGATTTCTTGAGTATTCTTTTGAAAAATCTTCTTTCCCTACTAATACGTCACCGGAACTCATCAGTTACTCTTTTATCCGTGCAATGACGCATACAAATAATCGATTTAATAGTGTTAATTACTTGTATTAATGTTATGTTTGTGCTAATGATAATTAAGTTTAAACCATATTTACGATGCGGACGTAATTTTATTATTCTTCAGAGTTTCATGCTGGAGTTCCACAAGGACCTATCTTGTATTCTTTGTTTACTACTGACATGTCAACGATGCTGGAAACTGAAACTTACCCTTTCGTAGACTACTATCAGAAAAGATAGACATTTATACTATCTATACATGAAAATATTGAAATAGCAACAAGAAATTTACAAAATCATCTGATTTTAATAGAGAACTGGAATAAAGTTAATAATATCCAAATAAAATCAAACAAATGTTCCCACATTACATTTACTCTTAAAACGAAAGGAACTTCTAAAGTTAAATTGTTAAATGAGGAGATTCAATCGACAACTTCTGTTGAATATCTGGGATTACATTTGGATTATAAGTTATGGAAAACAATACATACACGAAAAAATCAAACACATAACTTTGACAAGAAAAACCATGTATTGGCATACTTTAAAAAAATCTAAATTAAGCACGAACAACAAATTATTGATCTACAAAATCATAATAAAACCAATCTGCACATATGGGATACAAATGTGGGGTATGCAGCTAACTCAAGAATAAAAAAAGAAAATGGAATCCCAGAAATTCATTATTCTAAGATCTATTCTAAATGCACAATGGTGGATAAGAAATTATTATATAAGGAGAACACTAGAAATCCCCACAGTCGAAGACGAAATCACAAGATTCTGTAAAGCGTATCGAAACAGAATAATCACACTTGTAAATTTTCTCGCTAAAAACAATTATACAAACCTCCACAGAAGACGCAAACGAAAACATCCTGTTAAACAGTAATTCCAACACTACTGTCTGAATCTATTGCGTGATCTAGCGACTGTTTGATCGCCTGAACTTTTCCCTTAATACAATTTAATTCACGTACTTTAGACCTATTTCACTACGACGCTCTTGACTTTATAATCATCTCTTTCTCCTTTCTGAATACTATTACTAATAATCTGATAATAATGCTTCGTCGCACACTCAATTTTCGTACTTTATGGCCTCGGCCACCACTCCTGTGCGGGGGTGGGAGGCCGAAACTTTCAATGAAAATTAAGGTCTTGGTCAACGTCCGTTACACATTTTTCGCGTCTAGAGAGTGTGGGAGCTTGTTTGCATACCCGTTACTAGGTTTACGGAAAAACTTACAATTAGTATGACGGAACCGATCGCTCGCGTGAACCTGACTCGAGTCAGCGGGGGTTTACGATACATCAATTGAGATACAGGAAGAAATTTCAAATCTTCTGTCTTTGTTAGGGGTTTTAAAGTGTTCCTGACAATAAGGAAAAAATTAACGAAGGAAACATTAAGATGCGTATTGAAAATTATAATCTTAAAAATAGCGAAGAATCACGTCTGTATCGTAAACGTGGTCGAATTTAATTATCCTTAACACACTCTATAGATCTACTTCCATTCAATCTCTAAACCGCATGCACTCACACTGGAAATAAGACAACGAAAATTCTCTCGAGCGACTGTCAGTAATAGTACCGAAATCTTTATATTAGTATTCTAAATGAAGGACAAACCAAATGAAAATATTTGTATCAGCAAATAGGAACATTGAATACGCGTTTTTAATATTTCGTTCGTTCAATTTTCTGTAGTGTTAGAAACGCTCGAAAACTTCTAACAAAGACGGAGAATTTGAAATTTCTTCCTGTTTCTCAGTATCAATTGACATATCGTAAACCCGTGTGCTGGCTCGAATCATATCTTCGAGCGACTGGTACTGTTGGAAATCAACCGTTTATCGATATTGAGTCCCGGAGTCGTCCTGGAGATAAACCCGTGCAGTGTCGAAAACAAATTACTCATCAATTTGCTGACTGTCCTTTCCAGAAACTCGTCATTACAACCAAGTTCACCTTCTTCCTCAAATCCCATCCTTATAAATACACCTACAAAAACCCTTACAAGAAAAATTCTAGAAAAGAGCCATTTCAGTCAATAACAGCCAGTCAAACACTCATCTTAGCGAATACCATCCTGTCAAAATGGATTGTGCAATAAAAACAGGACGCATTCAACTTGTCTTGAATGTACGAAGTACATTTGTGGAAAATGTACATTCCAAATAAGTTCTATCTACAAAAAATCTGCTCCACAGGCGGATTATAAAAAAAATTATTTTGATAATAAATACTTCAATTAAAAAATACGTTTTTATATATTTTTAATTAAAAACCTTTTTTATTAAATAATTTAATACAATAAACTTTGTTCTTGGTTATTTGTATCTTCCATTTAAAAAACCTACACATAAAAGCACATTGTTCAAATACCGGTCAAATTGACGGATGTTGTAAAATTGGGTATACATTCAAAGCTGGTAGTTCTAGTATTAAAATTAATCGACGTTAGTTTCCTTACTTGGATCCTAACAGTAACATTACCTTGGATTTTTCCATATTTCTCAATGACGTGCACTTCAAGAAACCCACACTCTTCTTAAGGATAAGAGGTTGGCATTGAGCGTTGATCAAAGCCCTAATTTGACAGTGTTAAAAACAATGGCTACGATAATCGGTCTCCGGGTAGAAAATACGTCTATCAACGAATAGTCTTGCCTACGTACATACATATATACAATTGTGCAGGAACGCGTGTATCTCTCAAAGCGACGATGCCGGCGTCGACAACGTCGCAAGACGGCGTCGTTAAGGGGACAAGAGGAAGTGTCGCTTAGGTGGCTACTAAGCCAATGTAATTATTTCAAGGCCACTGAATACGCGATCGAGTAAACCCCTCACATCGGATCATGCTGCTCCAGTGATCTTGAGGCGTCACTAATCTCCGATCCTTTCTAGGAAGACACATAGACCGCCTCGTACGCGTTACCGTCGATAATCGTTCATGCAAGCACCGACAGCGGCAAGGGTGCATCGCAGAAAGGCAGAGTAATCCCGATTCTCCCTCTGGAAGAGAGAGAGGGGAAGGGGGGAGAGAGAGAGAGAGAGAGCAAGGACGAAATGAGACAAGAGTCGATTTGAGACGCGTCGAATAGAGGAAGCGCGTTATCACGCATCGGTTTTGAAGAATTAACAGCCCGAAGATCACACCCTCTCTTACTCTATCTCTATCTCTCCCTCTCGTTCTATCTTACGTATACACACTCTCATTCTCTATCTTTCTCTCTCCTCTCTCTCACCGTTTCTGTTTCATTGCTTCTTCTCTCTCTCCCCTCTCCTATTGCCTTTATTTCTCTTTCTTGCTTTTTTTAACTTCCTCCCCTTTTCTCCCCCACCCCCTCTCCACTCTCTTCCTCTCTCTCTAGTTCCTGTTTTTGTGTTTGATTACACTCAATTTATAATTATAACCCTTTACACTCCAACGGTGAGTTTCGCTCTCTAACATATGGTTGTATTCGTACAACTATGAAGACCAAATTGTATATAATGTTAAAGATGATTACTTATGTACTATAACAATACAACAAAACTAAATACTTATCAATAGTTCCTTTCAAACTTGGGTAAATTTTAAATCCTTCGAGTGGATTTAAACTCAATCCTATCTCACATGACAAAGTACTTCTAGAAATAATAGCTAATGTGGTAACTAAAGAGGTTTTACTATCTTTGAAATTCAATTATGGTAAATAAGTATTTAATCCTGGAAAATATGAATAATTGAAATTTGAAGATAAGTTTTGTGACTCTTGTCATACTTTTCGGTAGAGTAGGATATTGTGAGTGAGATTATTTTTATTTTGTGAGGTTCAAGAGTAAATGCTATGATAAAGAAATAGTATATGTGTGTGTGTATGTGCGTGCGCGTGAAAGAGAAAGAGAGAGAGAGAGAGATAGAGAGATAGAAGGGAGTGAGAAGTTGAGAAGACGATTCATCCGTATGAGCAAATGGAAAGATAAGAAAAGAAGAAGAATGAATAGCGAAGTGAACGGAGACGAATAGCGTGTTTGTTGTTTTATAAAACGAATAGACGTATTGTGAAATGTTGTTAATGTAATTATTCCATGTTACAATTAAATAACTATTGATGTATATTTGTGTGAATTCAATCCTGTAATCACCCGCGATCCCACAAAAATATCATTTAAGGTAATTATGAAATCTAATAAGAATCAATGTTGCGGAGAATGTATGTGCTATTAAAGCGCAATTTTATCGTTTAGTATTTTTTCCGCTGTTTTCCGCGATTACCTCATCATGCGTAACTTCGTTAACGTTGTATCAACTTCACGAACGCATTAAATGCGTCTTAACTTATGAGTTACAAATTACAAGTCCCTGTATGCTTGGTTGACTTTCCAGGAGGAGATGGTAATTAAAGAGCAAAATTTCTATCTCGCTGTTTCGCTAAGAGATGATTACACGACTGACCTATTTTTCAGCCATCTTCGTTCAAACACGTTTCAGAAATGTCTCTTTCGATTATCAAGACAATTTATTCGTACCCCAAGACTTTTCAATTATATTCGCCGATACCATAAATTCCATGAAACGAAAGTGTATAATGTATTTAATATCGTGCAAGAAAACTATTGAAACTTTTAATATATTAAATTTAACATTTAGGTCATTGAAAATAAATATAGATCTGACGATTGATATTTCTTTCGAAAGATAAATTTCAATGGAATCGCCTCGATAAAAAGATGTACAATAATAATCTATAACCTTCGATTGATATAAACTTTATTACAAATAAACGTTCCAGATTACACAGATAAATATTTTAATGAACTACCGAGGCTCTCATTGAAAATTATTCGCGACACTTTTCTTTCTCTCATTCTGTTTATAGAACGTAATACACACACAACATTTGTAACCCATGCGAAAATATTCTACGTATGTTATTTCATGATTTATATTACAGAAATGTGTATAATTTTCTGTAAAAATGAATAAAATTTAATGTTTCTAGTAATATTTAGGAAGAATAGGTCACACTGAAAGTCGTCAATTTCTTCAACCTAAAAAGGAGTATTTTTACTTTCTTGTTCATTATTGTCTCCTTTATTAAGCAACTCAGGTTGTTGTAAAATGGAAATTAGGAAAAATTAAAACTTGTAATATTTTAAGATAATCATGGGAAGTTTCAAAAAGAAATCGGGAAAATAGTAAATAGAAGTCGGTCTACGGTACAATATATAATATTTTCAATAGATAAAAATATACAATATTTAAAAGATGCGTGGATGAAAATTTCAAGCGATTATACGGAAAACCTCGCAAAATCGATGTGTAATACATTAATAGTCGTGAAAAATGGCAGAAAGGATCCAACAAAATATTAAATGTACATGTTAATATTTAAGGTTTATAAATAAAGACAAATGGATAATTCCTTTAGTATTTTAGGCATATTTTGTAACAATAAATAAAGAATATTTCTATATCGATTATAAACGCCTTTTATTGGATTTTGCGAAAACGAACAAGCGAGCGAGAAGTGTAAAACGATTGTCAACGTGAGGCCACTGTATTTTTATGGTTTTGCACAAAAGGTAAATAATACTCGTAAATAGCACAACAAAAAATTATTATTAAATCCAGTATAGCAACTCAAGATTGCAGTTGTTCCTCTAGTAATTTATTTCTTTCTTACATATTTGAATACGATTCTAAAATCAAAAAGGCAACAGAAAGTTTCTCAAAACATCCTTCTTAACCTTTTGCATTCCACATACAGAGGCATAATACAAACCATAACTCCATTGAAATTTTAACGAAATAAATAAAAATAAATAAATTCGTGAACGTGTATAATTTTTTCTTTCCAAACATAAAGTTTCTGATTTTCCAAAGTTTCATTGCAAAAGTGTGCTGAAGTTTGATGAAGTCGATCATATAAAAAAATATACTCGTAGCGCAAGGGGTTAAAATGATATTTACTTAACAATTACACACGGAACATTAAAAATATCAACATCACTCCCTAGTAGTTGTTATATAAAATACCTTTGAAATTTGTAAAACAATTGATAAACCCATATGTATGTACAAGTACATGCTACAATCGAAATTTGCTCGATACATGAACAAAATGCATAGAAAGATGCTCTGATTTAGTCAGTTATCACGATCTCGAGAAAAGGAAAGAGAAAAGATAGAGAAAGAACGAGAAATGAGAATGACTGGAAAGTTAAAAAACAGTAAATTCATCTGTATCAATATTGAGAGCGAGCTATGGTATATAGGGGATCATCCATTAACCTTTGTTGCCTACAGCTCGTCAAAGTCTCGAGAACGCGAGATTTTACACGAGAATGACTGTTCCCGCGAACCATTTCAACGGCTCGGTGAGGAATGGCGAGGTACGGTTCCTGTCATTGATGCGTGCCAATCACGTAGGACCGGTTGCAAGCTCGATCGTCAGCGGTGAAATTACGACGTCAAGGGGGAGAGAGAAAAAAAAAAGGAAGAAGAAAACTGTACACGCAAACGTATATACACGCTAACATATCGTGTACATGGGAAGCGAAAACGTAGGATGGAGGATGGAAAAACTGTCAGGGGTTACCACCGCGACAGTCGCATCAAACAAATGACCCTCCTCAATTTGGCACATTCAGCGTGTAGCTTGTTGCGTTTCCATTCATTCCGCGATACCTCATCATAACCATCAGGTTATATGCTCCTTTTATTTTCCCCTATTTTCCCTGGTCTTGGCCACTCTTAGACTTCAATTCCCCTTTTTACATTTGCTTGTTCTGTTTCTCTTCGCTTTTGCGACGTATCCTTTTGATCCTTGAATTCTTCGCTGTGCTTTCTTTCCTTTTTTTTTCTTTTCTTTTGCCTTATGTTTACTTGGAACTCATCACGATCTTCAGTTTTACAGGTATATGTTTATTTATAAATTTCAATGGACTTTACTATTGTTTCCGGAAAGTATTTTTTTCTTTTTGTTTCTTTAACTTTAATTTTGATATTTTTGATTCTAGGTTACTGCTTTTTCTTGTGCCCTTTCCGTTTTTGCTTTTAATCGTTTTCTACGGGATTTGTTTTAGAAAATATGTTTTTATAGAAAGTTGTTTAGCTTCTTTGAAATATTTACTTCTTTTTTTCGTTTTAATCCTCTTATTCAACCTTTCTTGTTATTTGTATATTGTTTCTGTTGCTGTGTAGAAATTTTTCAATGACAAATAAAGATCCAAATTTTTGAGATAAATAACGCTACATCTTTGTGTAAATGAACGAAAAGATATTTAATACTATTTAGCCTAAAATACATTTTATAACTTATTTTATCGACCCGTCACTTTCTAATTTTTCTATGTTACATCGAGATGATTCGGTATTTTGCAGAGTTATTACATCTGATTGAAACTCATTATAAATTCCTACAATTATACCAACACAATGTTAATAATTTTAAAGAAAAATATCTGAAATCCGCTATTTTGATTTGTTTGGTAATTCTAGTGTTAATTGCACTGTTATGCCTGTATTAAACGAAAATATAATATCGCGAGGACCAAAAGGATAAGTGTAATACGTTTTTAACACTAGGATTACCACAAATTTATGTGTACAGGTAGTTACCACAGAAATTTCATCACTTTAAAAAATAAAATTTTTTGATTTAATAATCACATGATATTTATAAACATCTGTGTTATTGGGCATTAAAGGTGTTTTATTCTACTCGCGGTTGATTTTACGATCTTTCGAGCTTTGCTGAATTTGTACGTTTGCGCCGACTAATTACCGATTTAAAAGACCGCTTCTGTGATCGGAAGACTAACTGACTATGATTCTGAATGTCTACACTTTAAAATGTCTAAATACTTACTAAGCGGATTAATACAATGTTACTCTTTGCTAATATTTCTAGGTTGCTGATCGAATGAATTCTAGTGTTTCTATATTGATAGCCGAATAGATTCTAATTTTCGAGGTCTAAGAAAAGTTCGAAGATTCCTCGGTCAGAATACTTTTGGCGGGGGTGAGACACGCGAATTGGATAGTTACAATTTCGACTGCGACAAGAAAAGTGGTTGACTATACGCGATTGGTAAACTATTAAACAAAGAACGAATTGAAGTGACGCCCCCAAATCAACGGTCACTCTCAAGTGTCGTCCGCACCCTTGAGTGACACTCGCGGAAACTTACAATATGCTTCGAAGCAATAAACGCAGCAGGTATAATAAGTCTGAGCAGCGCTTCGTCGCTAACAAAACATACCAAAGTGGAGACCAAAAACCCAAGAAGTTAAAATATAATAAATAGATGTGGACGATAGCTACAAGAAGAAAAGCATCCAACTTCCAAATAAACGTTAAATTGCTCGATGACCTCTCAAATTTACGACTGCTGCGAAGGACCCAATAATTTCCAGACCTGTGTCTCAAAAAGTGTAATAAATATAATAAAAACGACTAAACAACTTCTTTGGTTTGCATTAAAGAGAATATAATTTATCAGCATTAATCTGCAAATAATTTGGAATAATTACGTCTTTGGTAAATTTGTAAATAGTGTAACAACTTTGCACAAATTTCGAACTGCACATACATACAGAAGTGAATAAAAATTATTCTCGTTTTAAACATTGTTAGCTATAATCAAAAGTTACCTTTTAATTTTTCTATGTTATATTGTAATGATTCGGTATTTTACAGAGTTATTCCACCTGATTGTAAGTAATTAAAAAATTCCTACAATTATATCAACGCGATATTAATAATTTTCAAGAAAAGTATCCGAAACCTGTCATTTTGACGGACTTGGTAGTTCCAGTGTTAAATGTCAAGAGTACCAATCGTGTAATCCACGCCAAGGTCTAAGATTCTTCTTCCGGTCTAAAGTTGCGTGATTATGACAACGAGATCGTGTAGCGAACTACTTGTAATAAAATTTTTGTTTCGATCTAATATGTAGATATAACTAAATAAGATCCTAATATTAAACACATCCCTCATCTTCTCAGCGCATATCGATATCAACACACCTTCTAACACTAAAAACAATCTCCCCGTGGACGCTCACAGGTTTGGAACATAGATCTTCCAACGATATGCCATGATTACGATAATCGGGGAGGAGCAACAGGAAAACATTTGGAACAAGGAATAGCGCGCGCGCGCGCCTTTGTGTGCTGAGTGTCACAGAGATCGAGAGGGTGGAATATATGTGCTAGATGCAGGCTCGTGCATTGAAAACACCGAAGGGAAACGAGTTGCTCGTCGACACCGGCGTTGTATACACTTATTTAGCGTGTAAACACTCGGCGGAGGGTTTGCTGCCAGAGGAGCAACAAGTGCCCACCGGTGTATCCAGCAGCTCTCGGTTTACACCACACCGATACAGGCCTCTCTCATATATACACAAACACACCCACATATACAAATACATCTGACCGACAAGGTGAATGTGCATGAGTGTTTCATACGGGTCCCGTGATCTCAATGGATTCGTGAAAAAGAAGGTCGAGGCTGGTTGCAATGTGTTTGAAACAATAAGGATTTTCTGATCTGGAGGTAAACAGGATGTAATTGGATAGATGAAATGTTATTTTGCTTGAGATGAATATGAATTATTGGTAATTATGCGAAAAACGGAGACACTTCTCACCGGTTATAACAACACCTGAAAATATTGTTGTCGGAGATATGATACTGAACAACACTTTTTACACGTGTAACGCAAGGGTTATAATCGCGTAAAGCAAATTTTGATTTTATAATAATTATAATTATGTACACTATGGAGTATAACTGTTAGCAGCGGTAACACTTTTAACATTTCTGAATTTTACGAAAATAATTTGTAGAAGCCAATTGTACAGTATGAAAGAGCATTGTAAATAGTGGATTTTAGATAGAAAATCACGCAATGTTTTCTACGTATAATGTCGAATTGTAATTGAAAATCGTTTCAACAGAATCAGGGCGCGTAAACGGTTAAAAAAGAAAAAGAAGAGGAAAACAAAGAACTAACTAAAATTATGTCACAAACACACCAGATCCATTTAAACGTGACGATTCTATTTAAGTTCCATAATACACGTTCAAGAGTACATATACAAATCAGAGAACAGGAGATCGTACTATTTCTAATTATACGCAATTAAACTTAATCTCGTCGCTGGTTTTTGCGTCAATTCATTTCCTCCAAAAGCACCGAGATCCACAGGCAAAAACACGTCGTCGCGCAAGCTCGCGTGCTGTTAAACGTATGTCGCTGCTCGAAAGTGGAGATGCCGTTAAACGCGGTTGAATCGCCACGAAAGGATTCGCTTCCTGAGTCTTGGCAAAAAGCCGCGTTTTAAGGCTGCGAAGCGGACAAGTGGACGCGCGTGGACCGCACTATACACTGGCCATGCCAACGGGAGTACTTTTGCGGACCGGAGATACGGGATTCTAGCGGAGAGAAGACGATTCAGAACTTCCCCTTTCTACGGCGTTTATACGGAAAGAAAGCGACCAAGACAGTTCGAAAGTTGTGTGATACACACGAACACGTGCATTCTATCTTTTCGTTCATAACGCTTCGGACGTTGCTATTGCTTTCGTATGATGCTTTATATCTTCATTGAGGATATAATAAGGAAACTGTTGCGGATAGAACAAATGCATTTGAGAAAAATTATGAAAGATATACGAAGAAGGTTGGACTAATTTGAAAATTACTTTCGTCATTTTCGTTTCTCGTACATCCTCGTTCATAAATGATCGGACACTTGTACATTTTGAACAAAATGATTATTAGAATGCAAATACAATTTTCTATCGCAAGTTTATTGTATATTCTGTTATAGTTATTTATTTTACGGTTATATTTGAATGCGAAGTTAAAAATGTACATGTATAATTTGAATAAATGTTAAGAAAAAGAAGTATTTGTTAAGTACAACTCCAGTTTTATACGATGTTATTTTGTATACACATTTGGTTTGCTTCCACAGTTCAAAATTAACCGAAGAACGTATCTGTAGCACCATTAAGTGTTTGTAAACAATTTAAAAAGGGTTTTTTACTAAATAGAGACAAACATGGCGTTGAGGAACTGCATCATTCGATCTTCTTCATTTTTAGTTCGACAATCTCTGTGATCCTAATGTATACTTCGAGAATAGAATTATTTATTAAAAATTGTTCAAGTATGGGTTACCGTTGCAAAATAAAAATATACTATTCGAGAAATTGCGATAGAAACTAGAATTTCGAAGTCGGAATCCTAATTTTATTAAATGTCCGGCGACTTATGAACGGAAGTGTATGTCAAAGTGTTCTTGATTCATAAAATACCTTAATCCCTTCACGCCACATGAGCTGTTCTTTTTTTATTAAGATGATATAAGTTCATTTTGAGAAAGAAATGAATTAATGCCAGTTATAGTTAGATATAGATGTTTTCTTTTCTAATTTGTAATATCACAGTGAATGGTGTACAATATCCTCATAAATTAGTCAAAAGAAGTTTAACTGTAAAATGGTACTGCAAGAATGTTTTTTCTTAGAAGTATAAGTCCATTTGACAGAGACTTTGGTGTCGTGGAAATAGTGTTAAAAAGGAAGAACATTTTATATACTGCTCAGGACTATTATAATGTAACTAAGAATTGTCGAAAGGAAAAATATAATTTCCTTTTATATGAAATAAACGGTAAGATTACAAAACGTCTATGGAAGAAAATGCGTAAAGTTCTTGATTTACATGGTGTGTCGTCGCGTGCGTGGATGTCCCTGTGGGGGTGTCGGCTGCGTGGTTCCACTGAACAACACTCACGCACTACACGGTTTCCCGCCAATTTAATATTGGGCAACTATTTCGAACGAATGGTAGAACACGATGTATCGAGTGTTCTACCGTCGAATACCCGTACGTTGGATTCGACAGAATGTGGAATCCGCTTCGGAAATGCGCGACGATGAGGTTGATCGAAGAAAGAGTTTTTATATCGTGCCGAACGATGGACGATGACAAGAATAAGATAGCGAAACGTTAGAAATCCCGAACGATGGATTCTAACAATCGAACGTTTCTCTATTGACTGTTAAAGAACGAGTAGATAGTCAACGAACGACTGTGTTAGGACGTCTGGTTTCGATTGCGTCTAACATACGAATAGCTAGTCAACGAACGACTGACTCTGAAAACTTTTACCGTACGAATGATCTCTTCAGCAGCTCACTCGATCGCTGCTAAAGAGGGTGACGCGCTGATTGGTAGCAACCGAAATGTTAATTACCAATCAGCATGCCTAACAGATATCGCGAACACCCTTCCAGTGTGCCCTTAGCGCTCTTTTTCCTGGAAAAGTGGGGCGATACCTGCTCGGACGCGCGATGTGCCGAAGGTTTGGCAACGGTCTGGAATTTCCGCCAGGTCCGATACAACGGTTTTTTACACGTTGAGAATCCATTGTCGAAATGACCGTTAGGAAACCGTTCGTTTTTATAACACGTCTTCGGCTAATGAGAACGAAAATTAACTTTACGCGACCGTTTTGTAAAGAAAACTAATTTCTCTCGGCGAGAAATTCACAATAATACGAACAATGGAATTCGTTGTCTCAAAAAAAAAAAAAAATAGCCTTTTCTTCATGATCGTGTCACAAACCGTGCCAAACAAAAGATCGACCGGCTTTCTGTTCCTTCGGACGGAACACATGGAAAACGAGGAAGGTTAAAAAATTTTAATAAAATAACTTTATCATTGTACTGTACGCAGCTTCAAGACCTATAACAAAGATAAATATAACGATACATACCTCCAATTCACCATAAATATTTCATTATGTTAAGTATAAAAGAGAAATAAGATTCAGATATGAATAAAATTATTATAATGGTTACCTTAACGAGACAGTTTACTTTTTATAGTTGTTTTATTATATTATATTAATTCTCTTATAATATAACTGAAAATATTTCTTAATGGAGTCAAATTTACATTTACTTACACTTATTCGTTTTAATTATTATTTTTTATATTAAAAAAATACATTTCAGAAAAGCAAACTTCAATAAAATATATTTTTAAAATTGATATTGTTCACGATTTTCATAATTTGTTATTATTGAAAGTGTTGTAAGTGCATCAGCTCTTCGTGCAGTAAAAAAGAAATGATTTGCGAAATTTAGACATGACGATTGTCAATTAAACGACGAGCCACACTAGCCGAGTTTTCTCAATAGACGACGATATTGTGCTTAATTTATTGAAAAATAATCTCTGAGTTCCAACTGAAGAATTTCCAGAAAAACTTAAAGTCGATAGATCGATCAGAAGAAGATCACATAAAACAACGGAGTTTATATAATTCATTAATAAAAAAAATTTTATGTGCTGAATTTACTGGTATTTTAATGTGAGATCTGAACTGACCCAATACAAAAGCATATTTTGCAGACATTATCGTCTATTATATTAATATTATTATTTATAATGTCTTGGAATTCAGATGCAGACAGCCTGGAATCGTTGATTTTTTTGTGTGTATAACTGCCAATGTTCTCCCAGCTTATGGCATTGATTTTATATCGTTAAGGAAATAATAAACAGAAATAAAAAAGAGGTATCTACAAAAAATAAAAGAAGGTATCTAGAACATGTAGGAAAAGCTACCTAACTCGGATTCAAACGGAGTTTCCTGTGTGTTCGATTGAACTGTCCGTTCATTAATCAGTGAGTCAAACTGTTCGCGTATTATATCAGTGAGAACAGAAAAATAACATCGACAGTAAGTAAATATTCCTATTTTGATTATTTCTGAATTTTTGCTAATTACGTACTGTTTAAGAATATTTTCATGGATATTTTGTGATATAAATGCGATGCATGGATCATAAATTACAGTACTTTATTTTACCAGTTTTTTACGCGCGGTACGTATTATGCGTACACTAATCGTGTGTATATACTATATGAACGTTGAAGGGATCGTAGAAAAGAGGAAAGAGTTAGGATATGAATGCGGATACCGTTTAAATATTTATGGTGATTTAGAATTCCTGTCGCAACGGCCCGTTTCTTTTGACAAGAGAGAAACTTTCGGAATATTTACGATTTACGGCGATTTTGTTTTACTTATGTTAAAGCTGCTTGAGTTATCGCGTTTCCATTAAAAACTGAAATTGCGCGGCCGACCGGGGCCGGCTGGCTGGCTGGCCGTCCGATCTAAAAGTGGTGTACAGTTTCTTTTTATTCCCGGAGCTAAGAACTGGAATGAAATTCGTTTGAGCGAAGTTTAAATTACCCCTTTGCTCCATCCGATCCTTGACTGCAGCAGCCCTACCTTCACACTAATTGACTTAATTTCTGCACTGATTACGAGGTTATTTGCAGCTGTTTTAAACGCCGCGAAACTGGATCTGTATCTTTTCAAACGATTCCATCTACGCTCAGCGTAATACCAGATATCTCTGATAGAATTACCTACGCGCTGATACCATTTTCATCGCGAGCTTCTATTTTAAGTGCTTTTAATGCATTTCAGCGGTCAATTTTGTGAAAAAAGAAAAAAGAAAAATGAGATTTACTTATTTGCCATTTGTCTTTTTTTTAGTGATATTTTGGGCAAATGTTAGAACGTAAACCTATATTTCGTGAGAAATCTTTGAAATATCATTTTGAAATCGATCAGTATCACATATTTATTACAGTATACATTTAGAAGGGAGGAGAATGGAAAAGCGAGTTAGTATCGCTAAGATGTACAATTGTACTTGTATCTGCTAGGAAATCTTGTATTGCAGGAAAATTATGATGTTCTTCTATGCAGTTATTACAATAACTTTAATGTTTCTCGTCTCATACATTATTTTCATGATACTACGAATACTTCAACAGTTAAAAATAAGCGAGATGTTTAGAAACGAAGATTAATCAAATGATCTTGGAGACGATTTTTCCAGCAATTGATCCACCGATTTTCCGTTCGCTCGTTGACAAAAATCCGTAAAAATAGGTATACAAAAGAAATCCGTATAACGTACAGAGTAGTCAAATGTTAATAACTTTCTAACAACTGTGTAGTACGTTTATTTCACACCGAACGAAGTGTTCAAATGTTTATCAACAGTATAGAGCAGGGGTATAATTTATAATTCGTTAGATATTGATGTGTGTTCATATATAAAAATAAATATTAATAAATTTATGATGATACTACTGTCTCAAAAAGACATAAAAACTAAGATGTGTGTATGTTCGTGTCTAAAATTACATGTACATTCCTGTCCATAAGTCACTGGGCACTTAATAATACTAGAAATCGAACTTCAAAATTCTAGTTTTTACCGCAATTTCTCGAACAGTATCTTCTTCTTTTGCAACAATAACCAATACTTGAACACTTTTTAACGAATAATTCTTTTCTATAAGTATTCATTGTGATTATAGATTGTCGGGCTAAAAATGAAGAAAATCGAATGACGCAGTTTCCCATCACCATGCTTGTCTCTGTTTAGTGAAAAACCCTTCTTAAATTGTTTACAAACACTTCATGATGCTACAGATATGTTCTTCGGTTAATTTTGAACTGTCGAAGCAAACTAAAAGTGTATACAAAATAACATCGTATAGAATTGGAGTTGTATTTCTAGTATATATATACCATAGTTTTAAGCAATCGTAGTTTTTAAGAATAATAGTTAACGGAGCGTGTAGTTTTACGAACAGAAAGAGGGTCGTAAAAGGGAAAGGCGACGATGGACAGAAACCAGGTTCATCGGGCGATCGGCCGATGCGTCGCCGATGATTTTACGAGGGTATGGCAATGGGGAAGTTGAGGGTCAGGGAGAGTTTTCCCGGCGGAAAAAAAGACAATGTTGAATTAGAAGTCGAGTCATAAAGAGTTGTAATAATATGTGTAGTCCTGTAATCTTAACTTTAATTCTAATATAATATAATATAATAAATGAAAACATTTTCATATTTAAATTCTACATATTTGATATATACTTATTTTTCTTAACATTTATTCAAGTTATACATGTGAATTTTTAACATTGCATTCAGATATAACCATAAAATAAGTAAATATAACAAAATATACAATAAAATCGCGACAGAAAATTATATTTGCATTCTAATAATCATTTTGTCTAAAATGTGCAAGTACATGATGATTCATGGACGGGAGTGTGTATAATATCGTTACTATAGAGGGTACGGTTCTCGAAAGATTTTCGATGTACAATGTTTGGTTCTTATTACAACAAAATTTTATCACCTATGGTACAGAGTATTACCTAGTACTCTTAATACTTACGAGTGTACAAGTAAAACAACCTTCGGTAAGATTTTACATAAGTACACGATAATTCAGTTACTAAACGCTTTAAACGTCAGTTTTCATTGAACGAAGGAAGACACAAATCGGTGGGTAAGAAGGAGCGAATCATTTTAATCTCTGACGATAGAATCACCCGCGAGGAAGTTTAAATTACGTTCGAAGAGTGCGGGGCGTGCCGCTCGTCATTCAACCCCTGTGGCCATCACTGCCTTCTCTTTAACTTCCGTAAAAAAGAAGGCCCGAACCTGCTGGTTGGTTTCTTCTCTGGTAAGAGCAACCCCGGGTTAGTATCCCCTGGAACTTAACTTTCTTCCTGATTGACGTTCGGTTATTGTCGCATTTGCATAACTCATCCCCCTTAGCGTCGCGGGCCAAGTTCCTTTTGCGTCTTCTCTTCTGTCGCCGCGTCTCTCAGAAGATGCTAACCAAGAGACAAGAACGTGAGCGAAGGACTAGCAAGACGAGACCAGACAGAGGATAGCGAGAAGTTTCGAAGGTGCAAGAAGAAAGAGGATAGAATGTAAGAAGGGGAAAAAGGAAGATGTCGGTGAAGGAACGAGAGAAGAATGCGGGAACGGCCGCGTGTCAAATCGAATTTGCCTCATTTGCCCTGAGCGGCGACTCTGCCGGCACGGGAATCTATTAGAATAATTTTTATGAATCTAATTTTAAATTCCAGCCAACGAAGTTACTTTACTGTCACGCTGTCAGCGGCTCTTTATTAAGTGGTCCTCCTTGCACAGCCGGTCGGTCCATGCTGACGGAACTCATGACCCATCGGAAGCGAATAATTGAAATAATTCTTCCTATCTAATTTCTTCAACCACCTTCTCCCATCCTCTCATCCTCTTCCATTTCCACCGTCATATCTCTGTCACCCTGGCCTGTGTTGCGAGGACATCGCGAAGGAAACGAGATTTCGTCGATTACCGCCTGGATACGACCGATTGTATTATTCAAAGCATCGTCGCCGATTGCCGCGAACTAGGCCACGTGCAACTAAATCACGTTGCCCGGCTAACTTCCCGCGTCGAAGCTATTCGATTAACACATTATCGACCGCGTTCATTTTTGCAAATGCCGCTTAGAAATTTCATGCTGAAAAATAGAATATCCGTCAATTTACATCGTTTTCTGTATTAATTTAAATATGTTTACTACCCTCAATGTTGAAGAGGAATTTTATTTCTTCGTTGGGAATGAATGCAAATGAAAAAGAAATATTCCTTGTTAAGTATTTTTCTAAAAACTACTATATACCAATGTTGTTTTGCAAGTAATTTAAAATAATAACATTTATAATTTATATTTTATATCATATTACACAAATCAGAGTAATGTGCTCGATAAAATCTGAAGCAAAAATATTTCTAAACAGCATAACATTCTTTGTTTTTTTTTTTCTTTTTAAGAATGCTAACGTTCGGAATAGACAAATTTATGTAATGGTACACCATAAAATTCACAAATACACGAAGCATATCCATTCTCCTCGTAAAATGGAGAAATCTCCCCGATCGGTTAACAAAGTGTTAACACTAGATCTACTGACGAATTACATACAACCTATTTCTAACGGTAGGAATCAAAACGACTTATTTTTGAAAAGAAAACAAAACCGAAGACATGAATTTGTACACATTTGTTTATTTTACTTAACGAATATTGAAAATAAATGTAATATTTTCTAAAATAATCACTTTAAAATTTTCTTTAGCAAGGAAAGAGCATTTTCATAAGTATGTTCTTATAAACATTACGTATGTACATATGTATATATGAACACACTTTAATAAGTAAAGATATTTTTTAATGGTACATTTACCATAAACACGTTCATCATATAATTTTGTTGAAAATGTTTCAAGCAACTCTTCATTTTATTACAACTGTTTCAGATAACCTTTACATATTCTAGCAGTGTGCTTGGGATCATTGTCGTGTATGAACACAAAATTATTGCCAATAATTCTCTTTCCCGGCGGGATGGCATGTGATTTTATATTTAAATAATGCTCCTTCCTCGTTATCTCGTTGATTTTTGTTAAATTTCCTACGTATTTCCTCCAAAACACTCCCAAATTATAATCGACTATCCACTGTGTTTTACAATGGACAAAATACAGTATGGTAATAGTCTTTCGTGCCAAAAACAGGTGTTGAACCTCATTATAAATATTTAAATTCTTTTTGTTTTACTAATTATAATAAAATACCAATCACATCAATAAAAATATATTTCTTAATATAAAACATTAAATATAATATAATTGTTATCAATAGAATGGTTCATACCAAAATAAGTAATTAAATCTTGCATCTAAACTTGATTTATTGTAAAACAGTAAAGTGTCCCATGACTTATGGACGAGGGTGTAAGCGTCGTTTAATATCCACGAAAATCAACACTTTTGCAACAAAACATATTCTCTCACATTCTTCTTCCTTCTCCTTAACTCTATTTTTGTCTGCCAATTAGACGAACCCTTAAATATTTCACAATCTACGAAAGATAAAAAAGAAAGAGGAACACCAAAACGCCTCGTACGATCGAATCCTGTAACCACCGTTGAAGAGTATCAGAAGACAAGTGCACGAATATCCCTCCACCCAGAGACCCCATTTTCCTCCGTCCGTAAGATTTTCGACGATTCTCGAGGAGCAACGAGCCGTGACGTCGAAGTCTCTGGATCCCAGGAGCACCAATTACGATTACCGAACGGCCGTCACTCGGCATTATCGGATAGTTAACTCGGTAAATGGGGAAACGAATTCCCTTTCTCCCCTCCCTCCACCTTTTTCTTTCTCTTCCTCCGTTTCGTTCGTTCTTTCAAGATGACGATGATAATTTGAGAGAGAGAGAGCGAGAGAGAGAGAGAGCAGAGAGGGAGAGGGAGAGAGAGGGAGAGAGTTAGCCGCAGAACGGTAAGAAGAGGGTCGTGGATAAGACATGTTAAGTCAACGGAGCATGGAATTCCAACAACAGGCCAGATAGAGCACCTCGGTGCGGCCTATATTCGCGGCTTATTTTAGAACCACACCGAGCCAACCTCGGCCATGCACGCGCACGCGTTCAAACGGTGCACTGGAGGGGCAGGGGGGGGGGGGGGAAGCGCGCGTGCAGCGATTACAATTTGCTGGATATCGGTTGGTGCGCGCGCCATAAGCGGACCGTGCGAATGTGAACACCACGCGCAACTTTCTCGCCTGTACGAGCATCAAACTGAAAATTAACGCATCAGACGAAGCATCACTGTCGATTTCGGTATTTTGAAATGAAATATAAAATAAAGATTCTGTTGTAACTGTTTCATCACTTTTGGTCGAATAACGCAGCTATCGTGATGTTTACTGTTAAACGATGTTTTTGCTTCGTTTTTTCCAATTACTCGCGATTAGCTGTTTAATACTAAGTCGAACGTTATATCACGCTTGAGATACCGTTCCTTGAATCGCACTTGGGATTCTACCGTTTCTATTACTATTTTAATATTATTCACTAAAATACGGTGCATTTAACTTATACTATTTCCTACTATGTACATAGGTATTCCCATTGGGAGGTTGCATTGAATGCTGCTGTTCACCTCTGAATGGCTCCAGCTACGTATACTGTGGACAATGATAAATGTCACTTATGTTTTTTTGAAATATGAATATTTCTCATTAAAATTCAGTCATCAGATATCATCTTTTGTTTACACAAGTGCTTTTCTATAACCGAATTAAAATCGAACGCGATAAGTTATTTTTCTAATATGTTCTTCTACACTACTTTGACTTGAAACAAGTGTAGCTGAAGCTCATTAATTGCTTGTGAAACAGTATGTTTGACGATTCAAAGTGATGCTTTTTCATGATAACACTCGGCCCCATGTTGCTAAAATCGTGAAACAAACACTAATGGAACTCGAATGGGAAGTTATCACACATCCAGCGTATTCTCCAGACCTGGCCCCAAATGATTACCATCTTTTTCGATCAAAGCAACACGCTTTGGAAGATACACACTTCCATAACTAAGAAGAAATCGAAAATTAGGTTGCTGCATGGATGGGCTCAAAAGATAAACCATTCTTTCGTCATGGAATCCAACTTTTGCCATAAAAGTGGGAAAAGGTCATAGTTTCCAAGGGCAAATACTTTGATTAATATGTTCACACATTTTATTGTTGAAATAAATGATCGAAAAACACAAAAAAACTTATAATTAAGTGGCTTTACGACATGGCAATTACTACTGAAGTGGTTACGAGTGAGCACCACATGGCATACAGACCATTGAAGTTTAGAATTCCTGTGTCCATAAAATACCTTTCGACTCTGACGATGATTAAAAAGGAAATTTGATTAGTATAATTGTCATAAAGTAAAAGGCACTCAAAAATAGTAGATTGTCGTCCGCGTCATAAGATCAATTCGTATACTGCTGTAATTACCGCGGGTCCCAACAGTGACATTATACGTACTATTAGACGTATTAGGAACTTTTATGAATATTCAGTATTAAAGCTTCTACCGACGGTATCTTAACGACGTGAGGAAGGATGTTAAAAAAAAAGTAGAGTCGATTCACTATTAATGTTTATTTATTAATCCTTTGCAACTCCCCTCCGAGAGGACATCCTAAGTTTAGCAAACTGCTCGGACGTTTCCTTTTAGGAAACATAAAGAGTTTGTGATTGTATAAGACAAACTTATGCGAGAACAAACTTCCACAAATGCTTGTTTGCTTGAAGTTTATCATTTAAATATTACTAAAAAATAAATCAAAATATTGTATACATATACTGTGGTACATATAAGAAAACATCACCCAATACAAATCAATGACAAACATCAATACAGAAGTGTATTCACAGCGAAAGTCAACACTTAAAGAAAGCTATAAGGAGCATTTGTATAAAAAGGTACACTGCATACGGTATGATGAAATCTAAGAAGATAAGTAAACAAAATTAAATCTGAAGCCTAAAAGAAAAAGGCTTTCAAAGCTGAACGCAGATTGTATTGGGCAGTATCCAACTTGTGTGGATCTTATGCGAACTAATATCTTTCCACGTACAGTTTTTTGTGAAAATCTTTAAAATGGTGGAGGAAATTAGTTTTCATGAGGACTGGAAATAAGAGTCATAAATTCGTATATACTATACTGAGTTTCAAAAGAAGAAAAACAATGAAAAACCTACGACTCATTACAAATTTGTTATGTTCTTGATTGATCAATTGAGATGTGATTTTCAGGAAACACGAGTATGCCCTTCCACATTATCGTTGGAGAATACACTGAACAATAAATTTGGGAGGAAGAAAACGAAACAGCTCAGATAGAGAAACATCAGGTGGAAGACGACAAATGAATTACTATTGTACAACATGCATCAACGAACCTGCTTAAAGATACATATAAACCAAATATAATTATAATAAATTACTTGGTTTTAAAGCTACACTATTTAATATGACTCAATTCCTGTTTGCACATTTTCCTAAAAAAGTGTTGCCTAGTTGCTGGTAGATAACCTGTGAGATGGGTTCGAATGTAAAGAATTAATATCACTACGATGGGCTGGTTACACTATGTCCTCTTGGCAAGGCTTGAATTGATAGGTTCTCTTGTTGAGAATTGAATGATCTCTTGGTGAAATCCGATTTACTACTCCTCTCACTGAGGTCTAGTGGTCTACTATGATGTCCTCTTGCTGGGGTTTGAATTTTCAACAAGTCAAACTTTCGTGGTCTGTCTTCACGAAAAGTCTCGTTCCTTGCCGAATCACCCTAATTGGTGATTTTTAGAATAAGTTTCCACTAATCAGTTTTTCTCTGATGCATCAGCCACTGCATTCCCATTGCGACTTAGACGTGCTATTTTAGGAAAGGGATGCACAATGGTTGAAAAAGTGTTTGGCGAAGGAATGTTTCAGAATCCTGTGGAATCTTCGCGAAATCTAGACTTTGTCGCGTAAAGTGGGCAACCAACCACGAAAATATCAGGCCCACTTGTCTCTTGACCTCTTGAAGACTCCAGGATTTATGGCATCTCGAGTTTTAGTGAGTGAGTGTTGCAGGCAACGCGAAAAAGGACACTGTCCATTGGAAAATTATATTTATTGCAGTTGTAAGTCGATAGTCGTGAAAAACTTCGATTTTCGCCATTTTTAACCGGTTGTAACTGATAGTAACATTAACCGATTTCGATGAGGTTTTTCAGCATTTTATCAGTTATGATAAGAGAATAGTATAATTTTGTTAATTTTTCGAATCTAACCGTAGTTTTATACTACTTCTTTAATTCATATAACACGAATGTGCGTAATAATATCTGTTATTGTAAATTTACATAAAATTTCTTAATGTTCCTCACTCGAGGAAAGAAAACTTTCTAACGAGCAGTATATTATTATATTCCTCTCGCGACACATGTAGCCGTCTGAAATTCTATGTTCGCCGCCTGTGCTGCGATTTTCTCGCGAAAATTGGATAACGCGGGTAATAGACAAACGTGAATTAAGATCTCGAATCACCGTCAATGTTTCTTCTTATCAATTACAGTTACTTCCTTACTTTTCTTCTTTATTTCTCTCTCTCGTTTTTTAAATTTTCTCGACGTGAACTGTAGAATATTTATTTAGTGTTTCAGAAACGTTATCGGCGGAGTGTACACGTACGGTGACAGGCGGAAAACAATCACGCGTGGAATGCCGTACGACTTATCACCACCACACATCGTGACCGTGCTAGGAAATAATCCACGCGTGTGTGCAACTGTATTCAATAAAAATTCATTGTTGTCGATGCAAGCGAATGAAGAGCGATTATTGTTTCGAGATCGGCTGCAACGAGAATCGGTTTGTTAAATGGTCATCTAATTATTATATATCTCTTTGCACTCGAACTGTTTTGGCTTTTCATGGCTATATCATATACGATGTATTCGAAAGCAAAATTTATAAATACAACTTAAAAGACTGCGTTTCTCTAATGCTGTATTATAATCATCATCATCGTTATTATTACTATTATCATCATTATCATTATCATCATCATAATTATTATTAATTACTTCTCTCGTTTTTTAAGATGTTAGGCTGATGAGACAGATCCTCGTAAAATCTCATCTCGCTCTTCTGCTGTACCGAGGAATGCTCGTGTTATGCATATTTTTAATACAACAGCTTTCTGTAGTTCTGCATGCGCGCGGGGTTGCAGTTTTAGTTGTGTTTGGTGTAATTCCTGTTGTTGATATGACGAATGGTATTATGTACACTTTTTATTGTTTATAAACTCTTTGTACTTCTTGTGCTAATGGTGCGTATTTTCCGCTGTATTTGTGTTGTATGTTTGTATTGTTAGGTATTGAAATGTCGATTAGGTACGTTATTTTATCTTTTTTTACAAGTGAATGTTGTGTCTGGTCGGTTGAATGCGACGGTTTTATCTGTATGTGTAGTTATTATTATTATTATTTGTCGTTGTTGTTGTTGTTGCTGTTGTTGTTGTTATACATGAAAATTTCAATTGTAACTTATTTACAATTTTCAAGTGTACGATACTTTTCAAAGTAATTAACATAATGTAAACCTGTACTGCAATATTTTTGTTTCTTTTCCCTTACTGGTTGAATAATATTGCTATGGTCATAGAAGATTCATAGCTTGATCGCCACGAAACGATCACCTTCCATCCATTATTTTCAAATTCGTCAAACACAAATTCATCATTACTGCTATCTTTCTGCCATGTAATAATTGCACGATAATATATTATACTAGCAGCTAAAGGACTTGATAAAACGTGGGAGTTATATGTGTCAAATTAATATTCAGGAACCTTTTCATAGCAAATATTATTTATAACTCTAAAGACAGTTTTTTGCTAATAAAAATACGAAATATATATGCTTCGTGTTCAAAAAATAAAACTCAAACAGTTTCAGACAATTTTTTCTATAAATGACCGAACAATACAATCTTTTATCGGAGAAGTGTGTCAAATTGACATTAAAGATAGATTAGGATTAAATGATTTGACTCAAAAAGAGGAACATCGCGATTCGAAGCAGCGGCATATTGTCATCAAATATGTCTGAGAGACACATTTCAAGAGGACCTTCTCATCAAATTGCTCAAAACATAAGTGATCTATAGGATTTTGTTTATATTAAAGTATATAACTTATTGTAAAAAAAGTTTTTGTGCTTTATTTGTACGCTATTCCAGTATAAGGGAAAAATATTTTTATTGTGGTTCTTGTTGTGGTCACTGCATTGCTTACAAAATACAGTGTAGGACAGTAGTGGACATCATAATTCATCGTAGAATTTTCGACAATGAAAAAACGAAAAAAATTCTTAAACTTCATATCAATATCTATAGTATGAACCACTTTCAGATAAAAAGAAAACAGAATGGCAGTATTTTATGCCAGTTTAACGAAAAAAGTATAAAAAAAAGATCAATTTTACGCATAAAAGTATGAACCAATTTTGGTTCACGCGATAGCTAATTCAATAACAAAAAGAATACCATAAGAATTTTTCGAATCGGTTCATAACTTTTTCTGCGAACGTGTTCACCGTGTGTAAACATCGTGTTTCAAATTTTGTTTTGCATTCTTAGCCCTCGGACACTGTGTTGCTTTTATTACTGCAGAATCTGTATCGTTACGAGTTTCATCTTAAAACTTTCACTGAACATTCACAAGATGTTATCCTACAGAAATATGAAAAAAATTGATCTTTCGAAAAATTTTCATGAGAAAATCCCCTTAAGTACAACGTGTACAAACTTTGTTAGTGTCTGAGAGGGAGTACTTCGAGTGCAAAAGAGAGAGATTATCATTTTTGTATGAAATATTATCAATACACTGAAGAGAGCAAAGACGTGGGAATTCACGAGCCGCAAAATTCACGAGCAATGCCCGAAAGAAAAATGTACAATCGAGTTGGGCAGACAGCCACGTGTTTCCGTCGCGTAACCGCGCATACTTTACACCGGGATTAGAAATTCTAATCGAGGTGTACGACGGTCGCGCACGCCTGGCAAATACGAGGCTCACCATTGGCCGGGGAACTCTCACTGGACGATAAATGAATTTCCCGTGGTCTGTGCTTGTAATTGCAACGTACGATCTGCAAACTGCGTATGGTGAATGCTGTCTTCTCCTTTTGTTCGACGCGAATCTCACGAGGAATTGTCCGATGTCGATCTGTATGAAACCTGAATTAGATTCTGTATAGCGGGCATTTTTCTACGATGAAATGGAAAAGTTGATAAGATTCATCAAAAAGTTGCAATTAAATTTTATATTAAATCCGAAATATGAGATTTATTTGAAAGATCATTTGTAATCGATGAGATCTGAATTTAAATCTTAGTAATACTTGGATCATTTAGAGTTTATATAATGTTCCATTTGGATCATGTCAAATCTGAAACAATAGCGTAGTATTCATCTTAGCTGTAACTTGGGATGTACTAATAATATCCATTGCTGGTTTTAATATCTTCTTTTTATAATTGTACAAAAATTGTACATTTGTTTCGAACATTAATGTCATCGAAGAGTTGAACTGATCTTAATAATTCATAATAATGCTAATAATTTTAATCCTAATTAAAGTGTTATATTAGGCCAAAATTTTCTTTCAGTATCATTTCGCCATCGTTCCGAGTGACAAAAACAAAGGATTTCGAATTACATTCAAATCACGTGTCTTTCTTTCTTATTTTTTTCGAAATTGTCGAAGATTCAAAATCTCTTCAAGGTTTCGACCGTATAACGATCGATGAGTTTTATCTTCTACGTTTTATCTTATGAAACATAATCACGGTCATAATGGAGTAGAGAGACAAAGGAAAGAAAAACGCCTCGAAAACTCCTGTAATTCGTTTTTCACTACCTTCCGTGTTAAATAGACCGTGGTAGTTCAGCGTCGCGCACCACAGACGACCACTACGTTTTTCACGTTACCTTACAGATTTTTATTTCAGAAGTTTCCCTCCATCGTGTCGCGACGCTAATTTACCCAACAATGCGAAAACGATACTCAGATGTTCACCCCTTTAACTGACACGACCAAGCTTTTTATAATAATTCTGTAAACGGCTGGTGCGATATAACACATGTTAATATTAACTTAACCGTAATTTTCTACATTTTTTCCTTTTTTTTTTGTTCCATGTTAACAGAAATTATTTTACACACTGAGTGAAATTAGATCGCGTAATTAATAGAATCTCCTTAATACCTGGATTTAATATTGAAAAATTGAAAATTGAATGCTTTGTAAGTAACATATAAATAAATTACGAAATCAACGTCGGAATTAATATTATAATATTGAAGAATCGCTCCTTTTTATTCAAAAAACGAATAAAATAAGATTATGAAAATAAGAAAACATAGAGTAAATTCAAAAGAGATGGTTTTAGGTTTTCTGTTATCTTTTTTCTTTTTTTAAGGCATTTAAACGAAAAGAATTGAACACCATAATTGAATTTCATATAAACATTAATCATTTTCTTACAAAGATAATCAGCAAAAATTAGATTTATAAACAAAAAGAAAATAATGTATGAACAAATTTAAAAAAAGAGGAAGATAATAATAATTTAATTGGCCATTTTCCTAAATTATTCTAATACAGCTAACGATTAATTTTTGAAGTAGAAAAATTTAGACAACCGATTTAACGTCATTAAAGATTTAATAATTTCTCACCTCATTAGCGTAATTAATTAGAGAAGACAAAAAATTAAGAATAAAAAAAATGCATACTAAAATATAAAAATAAAAGGTTACATATAGTCGCTCCCATTGATATTCGGCCACTCTTTAAAACAGAATAAGTCTTTTTTAAATTGGACCAAACGAATTGTAAAAACATTTTTAAGAAAATTACAATTGATCGAAATTGCGAAGAAAATAATGAAAAGTCGCTTTTTACAACTTCTTTACCTGAATCTGTAATCAAAATATAAAAAACACAAGTATACGTTGAATATTTCATCGAAAATGTCGTTTTAACGAAGTTTTTATTTTAACGCTTCCCACTGTTGCTTGTTTCTGTATCGATCGATTTCAATGAAATTTTCATCACGAATATAGCTGACATAAATCTACAAAACGTATTTTATAAATTTTTAGCACAAGCTTAGATAAAGAAAAAAAAAAAATGGTAAAAAGCTACTTTTACTATTTTCATTGCGATTCTAACCAATTACAATTTTTTCAAAACTTTTTTTGCACACTATTTAATAAACTAATCCCTCTAATTCCTCAAAAGAAAAACCTCACGTCGTTTGATCCGATTTTAAAGAGCATTCGAATATTAACAAGAGTGACTGTATTTAATTAAAAATTAGGCCGAAACTTCGTTCGATGTGGCCAAAGTGTATATATAATTAATCAGTATGATGCTCGCCTTCGCAACGATATCTCAAAATAGCGAGTGTGTGTTAAAGTAGATATCAATAAAATTGTATTCTTAATCAACAGAAGTCTTGATCTCGCGGTACACACCCGTCTTTCTGGTCTCCTATTGGTCGATCGCAGGAGGACACCCAGTAGATATCGCGCGTGACGGCTTGGCCTACGCACTCTGCTTGCGTAACACGGTGTACTGTCGGCTCTTCGTCACCCAAGGCGAACCTCCGTAAGCCGTATGTGTAAATTTTCGCGTGCGTAAAGCTGCGTACACACTGAATGTAATTTCACTGGCACGCGTGAATTCAATCGTTGCTGAACAAATTTATATCAGTGACATTGTTCCGTATCGAACATTTCTTTTAATCCGGATCGAATCTATTTTTTTTTTCTATTTTAATATTTCAAGAAAGTTGTAAAACGGGCCTAAAGGAGTCGCGACTCATAGGATTTGCGGGGCTGTTAAAAGTGCGTACACTCAATGAGCCTATAATCGAGTGACACTTTTAAACTCCGTTTTACCATCCATTATTCCGATTTTCTAATTACTGAAGCAATATTTTCTTTTTCTCATGTTTAATCTTTTCTTTCCCGCGATTTTCCAAAAACTAGACACTTCACCTTTCTACCACCACTTTTACCCTTTCTCCATTTACTTAAGAGATGTTCTACGACCAACAATTTTCTGTATTTTCCAATTTTTCACCTCCCAAATTTAACTCCGCCTTCAATAACTCAGATGCATGTTTCTCTTCCTAATTTCCAACCAGTGTTGTTCGGAACGTCAATCAAGAAACAATCAGTCTTTAATTAGTTCGAGCTCCGAACGATCAGCCAAGTTTTATACAATAACGTTCGAGATACAATACTCTGCGAGCCTTGCTAAAAATTATTCGATTTCTTTTTTCTCTTGCGATTTAAGTTTGCAACACACCGTAAACTGTCACGAGTACACGACATACATACATTTTTACGAATGATTCGACGAAGCCCAATTTGTATCGTATAAAGAGAGCATTGCAAATGATGAATTTCAGATGAAAAAAGTGAAGAGTCATCATAAATTTTGCGATTATCCCAATGTAGATATATATATGATATCCAAATCTGTTATTGTGATAAAAAAAAAGTAATTTGAATATTACACAGAGATTTCGAAAACGAAGCCTAAGAACAATAACAGTTGCTCTATGATACGTTAACGGGGAAATACTCCATAAAGATCTAAGAATAAAATACGTAAAGGAACACATTAACAAATTTGCAACAGCACACAATAACAAACTAGGGATACAGCCTAATAAACTGGTTAAGAATTCGATACAAATTTCAAGAGTCAGAAGACTGAAGAGAACGACGCCATACCGATTTACTAACATGATAAATAAGGAAACGGAGTGGAAAAACTATTGAGTATTATCCACATGCAACACGATACCCGCATTGACAAATTTGCTGGTTGTAAAAAAATTTCAAATGCGACGACTAGATGTTAGAACTGTATACTTATCTCTTGATTTACACGGAAGATCGGTTTCTAATCGTGTTTTAGGGATTCTGAAAGTATTATTTGCTTATCATGATCAAGACGATATAATAAAGATACAAAAAATAGAAAAAGTTTGTAAATCCAAATATAATAATACAATAATTTCTAAATAAAAAAATTAAAAAGTCATTTATCGTTTCATTATATTATTCGTTTTCGTCATATTTTCGACCGAGTACAAATAATTTTGTGACTTACTGTACATATTACATGCACAAGTATACATATGCGATAAATATGTACATGATTGATTTCTGAATGTTGAATTTGTCCTTTTCTTTTTTAATATTTATAAATGGAAAAATCTAACTCATTCAATAAAGTCTCTGCACGTCGAATTTTCCTTTGTTAACTCCCGTAAACTTCTCTTTATACGAAGAAATTTTGGTAAGTTGAAATCTCCGAGTAACTCGAAAATTTCAACTCTTCCCTTAGAATTCGAATTGTCAAGGTTCTACTGTACTATGAAAAATCTGAATTACCGATTTCTAACTATTTCTATCTTATTCGTGGTGTATTACATTTTTTTGTCTTTTGTTTTATTATCTCAAGTTATATGTGAGCTTGTGATTTTTTCAATAAGATCATCTTGATTTAGAGATATCTTGTAACCTGTTCTCAAACAACTCACCAATGTATTTACCTGTTAGTATACAGAAGGCTTAAGATTCAAATACTATGTAAGAGATACCGTTACGAAGTGTAGTCATATTTATCAGTATTCTCAGCGAAGTCGATCAGTGGAGAATGAACAGAAGCGTTCGCGGTGATAAGCCGAACGATAAATCATTCGATTATTCTCGATCGTCTCTTCGTCTATTAGAATCGATCCACGTAAACAATCAAGCAAGTTAAATATATATATTTTTATGCACATATATATATTTTTATACATATATATTAGGTACTATAAACAAAAAAATATATATGTATAACAAAATATATCTTTTTTTATTTGTGATACCTAATTTTCAAGATACAGTTGAAAGTAATAGTTTATTGATTCCTTAGTATAATACTAGCAGTACATAGTGTTTCAGAATGACAAAATTACACGTACAACTAGCTGATAAAATTGATAACAGAAAGATACAAATATTTCATTAATTACATCTTTAAAATTGATTGCTTTGAAATATTTTTTTAAATATAATTTGTAAAATTACATCACACTATAGTATATTTTACAATTTCTCTAGATTTAACAATATGTATAAATAATCATATACTAGATTAATTTAAAAATTATTTTAGGTTTTCAGATCGCAGTAAACGATCCACAGGTTGAAAGCTAGTTGCAAGTAAAAAAATTGAATATTTAAAGTGATTATAAATAAGAAACTATTAATATTTCATTAAAGGGGATATTTCCGAATTGTACGATTGTTAAAATCTGAAAATTGTTAAGATCAAACGAAATATGCATAAGCAATTGTTGCATTTCTTTTCTTTATGACAGTAAACGATTCACTGGTTGAAGGTTTGTTACAAGTAAAAAAAAAAAAAATCCAATATTCAAGATTTAGTTAAACAGGAACATTTCTTAAAACTGTTGAAACTTTGAAATATAAAATATTTGTATTATTTTCTAATGAGCTGCATTAGTTCGTTAAATTTTATTTGTATAATTTTTCAATTGGGTAATATGAAATTCTCTAAAAGTACTGTAACATAGAAGCAGTACGACCTTGGAATTGAGCATTCGTAACTAATACTATGCAAACTTATTTATATTCTATCGATACATTCCCAATTGTAGTTATGCAATTGTGTATTGCAAGAGTAAACATTTTTTTACAAGTGAAGCATGTTGCATACGACGCATTTATAGAAATGTGTTAGCGAACTACGTGCGAGTGTATATTAACTTTAATAGAGCCGCATTTCTAACCTTTTCCAGGAGTCTTGAAAATTCAGCAAATGTATAAAAGATTGTAATTGAACGTATTCCCATATACGGATACGTAAACGTATAGGCAAATATGCGATTGCAGGTGAAAATTAAATGTTACATGAAATCATATGTCAGATATACATACGTAAACTTTAATCGTATTCTTAATGACATTCTTAAGAAATTATTCGAGGCGATTGCAATATCAGCTTTAAAGAGCTCGATTGAAAGATTTAAAAAATTTTTTTTAATATTTAATTTAATATTTTAGTGTTAAAGATTTAATTAGTTAATTTTATTAATATTGTATTATGCATTCTTAAAATTTTGTACGTTAAAACATACACAAATTTGAATTTAAAACATTCAAGTGTTTCAATTTGCAATTGCAAAAACATACGTGAAAGATAAATTCGATCGAAATGAAAAATTTCATGTGCGGAGTGTGAAAATTTAATATTAAGTTTCATTTGTATTAATATATAGAAACAAATTAACAAATGAGATGAAAATAAATAAATTTCTAAATAAATAATTAACAAATTCGCTTCTTTTCTTATGGAAAGGAGAACTTTTGGTTTTCGGAAGTTTCATTAAAGAATTGTAGTTGTAAAAAAATGCTTGAAGTTGAAAGAGGTTATAAGCAGAATTGTTTCGTGTTTTCTCTTTTTCAATTTAACAGTCAAATTCGAGTAGATACCAGATACATCGGCGATACTCGTGTTACTATTGTTGAACGAAGTACTTTTACTAACAAGAAACTGGATCTCCAAACAGAAAATTAAAAAAATTATGAAACTTTTGGAATATATAGAATATATGAATATGTACAGATATATATTATGCAACATTTTTTTTTATTATCCAAATTCACTTTCAGAGGTTGAAAATTAGTTTTCAAAAATGCAGCTATTTTTTGACTTTATCTTGTAACTTTCTTTTAATTATATAAACAACTGATCAAATTTCACAGAGAATTATCTTTTGTCTTAAAACAACTTTGCTATCTTTCAAAGATCGTGACTGTATGAAATAAAATTGAGAAGGTAGGTGAATTTTCAGGGATTAATTTCTACTATATATATATTATACTATTACTATAATATTATATTACTATTAAATTATAATTACTATTGTATATGCATTAAATATCTCCAAAGTATCACAAATTTTTTAAATTTTCATGTTGAAGATCGTCATTTGTACGTAATAAGTGTATGCGTAGCGGAATAAAACTTCCAAATTTTACACAGAAAGGAAAAAGAAAAACGAGAAAAGAAAAAGAAAAGAAACAGAGAAATTCATTTCTTTTCGCTGTCCTTGTTTGATATCTTCACATATAAAGTAATAATTTCAGTAATAAGTGTTACAATTGTCGCTTAACTACATGGTAAATTGGTTTTTAGTATCGAAGTTACACTTTAAATTATTTACCATACTTTAAGTACTTACACTTGTAGAATTGTTCTTGAAAATATCAACTGTTAAGTTGAAAGAAAGGTTTGTCCTCGTGATAAGATATTATACGTTTAAACTATTCGTATGAATATCTCCATATGAAATCGGCAAATAATTCTAGCAGCAAGATAAAGACCATTATCTTAGAACTACTTAGCAACAAACTCCAACTTGGGAGAATACGTTTCGCAATTTTCTCGATTACGTTTTTCCCCATAAACCTTTAGGATACCAATAAAAATTCCGATTTCGCTGTGTGTTAATAAGGCTGAGCATATTTTATTTGAAATAAGATAACGAGTAATCATTTGAAATAATGAATTATTTCAAACACTTTATTATTTTTATTTTATAAATAACACAAGAAAACTAATTTCATTTTGTGTTTAATTCAAATAATTTCCTATTAATATGCGATTTCACAAATGTTTAATTCTTCCTCTCCACATGCTAAACTTGCACCTTGTTCTTTTTCATTAAGGTAGTTACGGCCATAGTATTGTATAAATTAACTAAAAAACACTGTGCTCGGTAAAAATATTACAACAAAAACCCTGTTGAAGCCGGTGTTATTGTTTTGCACTGATTCCAACACAATTTTCGATTACATCTCGATATTATGTATAGAAAAATTTAATGATTTTCATCTATAGTTCATTATTTACAATGCTCTTTCACATTATACAATTGGTTTCTTCTGATTTTTTTCTTAAAGTTCAAAAATGTTAAAAATGTCCGTAGTGCTGTAGTTACGCTTCGTAGTGTATTTAATCTCGGTAATATTGTATATTCTGAACTTGAATACATGAAAAACTATATGGAAATCTGTATTTTTGATGCAGTTGACGATGTTGGTACGATAAAATTAGAAAACATTTGAGAAGTTATTTGAATAAATGTTTGATCAAATAAAAACTACAATGAGAAATTATGTTCATTTTTATTCCAAATAACGAAACAATCTAGAGAAAAATCATTTGTCCGTTCAAATAAACTAACACATGATTATTCCAAATAACATGTAGTTAAATAAGATCATTTTTCATTTTTATTATTATCTTAATGATTATTTTTCAAGCAGTTTATTTGGATAATATCCAAGATTGGTTAATAACCAGGTTCGCATTTATTTTTGAAATTGTATCCTGGAATTCGAGAAGCAATAAAGTATGGCCTATCCTTTTTTTTTTTGTTTCTAATATTCATGCAAACCTCCAGAGACTCGCAGAAATACTGGTGAGTCCCACGACCTTTTCCTCCATCATCTTTCGGCCTCAACATTCAAGCACACCCACACGAAGCGAAAAAGAAACACGTTTCTACACTTTGGTTGAGGATTTTTCACTTGGATAGAAGACAATTAGCAGCTGATTAAGGGCAATGTATATATTATTGAAAAAAATGTCAAACTGGATCCTTTTTAGGTAGACACTAGCGAAATAGTTGACAATCTATGAAAGGTTTTCATGCGTATGATTATTCCTTCATCAATTATATAAATGATTAAACTGTCTAACGATATTATGCAACTTTTTCTTTTAATAATATGACAGAAATTTGGAATTTGGAACTTTTCAATTCTTATTTCGATAATAAATATCTCAATTCAAAAATATATTTTTACATATTTTTTAGCTAAAAATAAATTATTTAATATATTAAATTTTTACAAAATAAGAAAATTATACAAAAGCAATATATCTTCAATTGATAGGTGTAGTAAAGTTATAGGTATACATTTAACGTTGTTAATTCTAATGTTAAGTTCAGGTTCTCTCCTTAAATTAATTCAACAATATTAATTTTCAAACTCAGTTTCGAGCTTGTAATTTGTTTCCTCAGAAATTTACTAGTTCTGCAATGACTAATCAGCTTCGTTTCACGTTCACTTGCAAACAGGAATGTTCCTAACTCCAATTATTCTAATTCAAGTAAAAAAAATATTGTTAGTACCACAAAGATGTGTATTCTAGCTTCGTCCTTTTTTCAAATAATGTTATTGAGCTTGTAATCGTGCTGTCATATTTATCTAATAAGTGTAAAATATGAAATTAATTTCTGAGTACGGGTGTAGTAGAATTAGATAAACATTCAACGCTGACAGTTCTTCTATTAAAAGCCAATAATTTCTCCATAAATAAATAATCGTGTTCCCAAAATAAATGATGGCTAATCCAATGACAAATTAACTCGTCTTATCTAGGAAACAAGTTAAATCACTTCTTGCACGTTTATGAACGTCCGTTCACGTGATCATTCCTGCGCGCGTTTTGTCTCGTTGTCGATGAGCTCTCAACTCTCTCGTTTCGTAAAGTAGGCCAATGTGTGCCGGGTAGCGGCAAGAGGTACGAAACGTAGTCGACGATATTTTGTGTCACCCTTCTTACACGCATCTCGGCGCCACGTCACTCCTATATATTCGGTCACCACTCGTAGCCGCACGAAAACGGGAACTTTCCCGGCAACTATCGGCCTGCGCGACTCGCATCGCCGACGATGACATACTTTATCTTCGACGGGGGTCGAACGGTAGGATCGCCGGCAGAAATTTATTGCGACCGTCTCCTCGCTGATTTCACAAAGGACGAATTAATTGATTTCCGCTCTTGTACAGAGCGTGTCTCGTCTTCCCGTTGTCGAAAGCTGGTCCTTTTTATCGTGGCTTAATTGCAGCTTTAACGTTATAGGTTTGTCTTATTACTTAAATCCGTGTGACAGATGTATTTCCGTCATCCACAAGTCGAATGACTTTTCTTCATAAAATTAGGCAGGATATCACGAAAAATGAGCAATAGCTTTCATTAGTAAAACGATTATTTGTATATATTTTTAATAAATATAAATATATTTTCTTATTGACAAAATTAGAATAATTTAAATATTTTCTTTTTAACAAGGCTGTGAAGTGTCACCGTTGTTTCCTGTAACGTTTGTTAAAATAATTTAAACAAAGTTGCAGTGTTTGTGGGACAACTAACAGGCACAACATAAAATATTAAATATTAAAAAAATCTTTTTTTAATACTTTATTTAATAATTTATCAATGATACTGTTTGAACAAAAGTGATCGAAAACCTTTCAAAATATCGAATAATATATCACAATCTGTCGGAATTCTTGCGACTTTCAAACCTATCTAGAGTTTCAAGAAGACCAAGACTTTCAAGACTTTCAAGTCAGAAGCTGTCAAGAGTCAAGACACATCAAGACTTTCAAGAGTCTCAAGTTTTAAATCAGATTCGAAGTGATTCAAATATCGACTATTTTGAAAAAAACATTGAATTGTTTCGATTACCCATCGCTACTTACAACGCGACTTCACAATTGCAAGAGTTGAGGAAAAATTTGAGGAACTAAACGGTAGTTGAACCTACGACACCTTCGAACCGACATGCTGGTAAATTCTAACGCCCATAGCCAAAGCGCTCTCTTCAATTCATCACTGTTATCACTCTTTCTACCCGATCCCACAATATTTGTTTTACACAGCACATTGTGTATTACTGTACTGTGTCATATACGTCTTATATTTGACTCCATTCATTCCATTATACAATTTCAGAAGCGTCAATTCAACTGATCAAGAAATACATACGAACATCGTAGCCATGTAATATTTGTTACTGTATCCGCTTATTCGTTATATGCGAAAGAAGGCCGTTAAACTTTCATTAGTCGTGCTGTTTACGACCGTTACTATTTAGCGAATCGTGGGGTAACATTAATCAGCTAGCGCCTAACTATATTTACTACGGCGCCCGCTATACTTAGGCGGTGAGAATTTGTATTGTACGGATCGGCGTATACGTTGAGGACACCGACCGAGTTACATGAATAGCTTATTGCGAAAATAAAGCGAGCACGGTTATAATTGTAATAATCAGCAAGCGAATAATATTATTAGCCACGGTCGAATATCGGTGTGCTTGACGAGAAGTATGACCATATCTCTTTTCAATATTGTTGCCGCAACGAGCCTGTTAAATCCATTACCACAAAACAAGTAGCAATTTAAACCGTGCTTTTAATAGAAATTTATCAACTGTTTGGTCATATCGATTTCTTGCTGATGAAAGATATTGTAATTTTATTTTACAACATTCTTATGTTAATAAGATCATAAACACGCGTAATATAAGACTCAGTTGTTTAATAAAAGTTATTCTTTGACCTAACCATTCGAAATTGCTTTGTAAGGAAAAAAGAATGTAAAGCAAGATAGATAAGTAACCATTTCATTTGCTCTCGATTCTCTGGCTACGTCGTGGTTTCAGGAATAAGATTGGCACACGAATTCTTGAGCAATTTCTAAAAAGGAAACTGGTTAGATTCATGTCAATTCGATATTGCCGCTTTTCATGACACGTTTAATTACCACGATTCGATCGCGTTAAATTGTTGTATAATTTTTGCTTGTCAGTGCCTTGATAGTTGGCGAACCATTAATTTCGTTGCGTTTAATCAGAGTTTGATCAAATTTTCATCAGTTTCTATTCGTCTGGTTTTACTATTTTTGTTGGTTGATTGGACTTTCTATGTTTATAACAGCCAACAAATGTTTAAAATATCCAGTAATTTAATCCATATAAGAGATAATATGAGAAAGTGTCAATTTTAATATCTCGTTATTTTCTAGACGATCGGTACTCGAGAAAAATCTCTGATAGCAATAAATGACGGGCTAAAAATTATAGTGGTGGAAATAGGGTGACTATCTTTCATACTTTGCTAATTCTAACAAAGTTAGAAATAAAATCAGTGTTTATAATAATAGGAAAATGATACAGAAAATCTATTCGATAAACGTGTCGCAATAACCTCTTTATCAAAAACACAGTGAAGAAGTATGTAGCATAAGAGCTTCTATGTATAAACTTGATTTACCAAAAATGGTACTAAATAATTCAGAGTTTTCAAGAATGTAACGCGTTGATACATAATAATAATAGTAATAATAAAAATGTGACGATCGTCTATATCATAATTTAACAAATTCGCGAGTATAATGTGTTGTGTGTCATCGAAATAAATGATTCGATATTTGAGTAGTAATAAATGACTTAAAGAAGAAAAGGTATCCAGAGATGTTGAAATCCGTAAATTGTCATCTTTCACCATCTGTCATCACTGTCTTCATTGATATAATTTTAAAAACTTTGAGAAAACTATATCACATATAAACATCCATCTACGGTGTTTTCAACTTCCATTTAATGACATGAACATCCCGTTCTGATTGCTATCGTTGAAACAATTGCATTGTTACAGTTTTCATCTCTTTCTCCTTGCAAAAGCAATTAAAAAACTCAATTTTTTCAATGTACAAAGGGATACATTCAAACGTTGTGAAAATGAAGACAAATGCTGATATTTGTTACTGTCAGTTTGTTAGTAAACATCAATTGGACATTCGAAAAAGGAGGATAGAAAGAAAAAATAAAAATGATAAAGAAAATACACGCAATTTATTTTGTATACGTCACATGAAGTACGTGAAAGGCAATTTATCGAATAGTGTGATACTATTTAAAAAACATATCGAGTATATTAACACTATGGAATTGCTATGTAAAACATTAAGATGTCAACACTTAACACTACGACGATCAGCTACTTTCAAAAGTAATTTTTATTAATTTCTGTCGGGGACTTTACAATATCTGACTTTTACAATGTATGTAAAAAAAAAAATAATAATTCCAGTTGTAACTCTGAATAACTGTAAAACGTAAATTTTAAATTTTGGTAATTTGTTACATTTCTACACAAACCACGAATTATACAAAAACTACGATTTTGCATAATTGCAACGAGACCTCTGTTTTATTATATTTTCATCTGCACTGTCCAACTTGCAACAATTGCAATTTTTACTTTTTATACATTTGTATACTGCTGGTTATTTGTAAAAAATCTGGGTAAATATCAATTATACAATATTAATTACAATTTGTAAAAAAAATTAATACATATTCCCCATAAATTTTCTATGGGGTTTATTATTCAGGACAACGTTCGGGCAATTCTGAAACTTTTTAAGTGACACAATTGACCCTTAGGGATGCTACAAAAAACATACGACAAAAAAGAACAAAGAAAGATGCAACGATACTTTTGGTAGCAAAAATATATTCTAGATTGGCATATTAACTCTTTCGCTACGACAGATTTTATTACGTAGCGTGTGTGGAGAAAGTTAGATGGTTCAATTCTTCGCCGCAAACTTTGCTAAATTTTGGTATTTCTTTGATAAAAGTAAGGTGGAAAGGCGGTAACAGAAGAGATCACGAGCAAATTTCCAGTGTTTATAGGCAAGCCAACAGCAATGAAAGGGTCGATTTGTTAACTGGAGAAAACGAGTTAACTTGTTATTGGTTCGATAATAATATTATATAATAACACTATCGAATAGATTAGTTATTTTTAATTGTATTGGTTATGCTTGTACTACATATAAAATGCACTATGATTACATTTACAAAGATCAAAATAGTAATTACTTTGGCTTTATTTCTTTTTTCTTTTTTTTTGCTAATGTTAGAATGTATATGAAATTAATTAGCATTTGCAGTAATGTAATACGTATGACAGTTTATACGAAGCCGTTTCTTCTTTGAGTTGAGATGTTAGGGTAATCGAAAGATTGAGGATAGATATAAGAGTACAAAATTAGTAGCTTTGTCGAGATTCTTTATTCTGAAATATGCTGAATTTTATTAAAATTTATTATATCCTATTAAGTTGGTGCAAATGAAATGTCGATTTTCCAACAGCTGAAATTTCTGGATTGAGATATATATATATATATTCGATAATAAATTCTTTTTATACAATAGTCAAGAAGAAGGAATTTGCTTTAGTATACGTTTACTAAATAGTAAAAAACATTTATAGCGCAATTGTTTAGGCATTATTATTTTATGTGATGAATAATTAGAATATTCGTGTCATTTTCTTTTTTTATGTAAGTTTGAACTAGAATAAAACTACTGTAGAAATTGATGAAATTATGAATTTAGTATTCGAAAAAAAGTATGTACACGTTAAGACATTTTAATGCTGGTATGTAAAATTCAAAATAAAATGAGTCAAGAGGAAGGCCAGATAGGAGACAGTGATGATAACGTTTTTAGAAAAATGATTAAAAACGTTCCACGGAAAAGAATATGAAAATTTCGTCACATCCTCCCATATTCGGCAGACCTTTTTCCAACAGCCTACCATTTGTTCAAACATTCGAACAACTTTTTCAACAAATAAATTATTCCAAAGTGAGAAGACCTCACCGTGAAAGCAACATTTGAAGAATTTTCAAATTCAAAAACTAATAATTTATATAAATGTTGAATTACGAAAGTAGGTTAATCATACAGGAAAAGTGTATAGACTCATGTGCAAAATTATCTCGGTCAAACACATCACTTTTCTAAGAAACACAACGTATCGAAAATTTCACTTTAATAAATAACATTTCGTACAGGATGTTTGGCAACTGTTGAGAGAAAAATTCTGATTCTAGAAGCCGACATGAAACGAAAATCAACAACAACAAAAAATGCGTTCGAGACATTATTTAATTATTAACATTATACGCGTGAAATCTGATAATTCACGTTTCAGCTCGAACTTTGTTTCATCGGGAACTATTTTTACGCGACACGCAAAGATATTTCTAATTGCCGCAGAGTATAAACACTCAGAAGAAGAAGCAGAAGAAGAAGAAGATACAGATTAGAAAAAAGGGGGGAATCAATACAAAAAAAAAAAAAACAAAGAAAAAAGAGAAAGCAGTCACTCCGTATCCCCTTATTCCCCTTATGATCGCGGAAATGTTCACGTTACATAAACGTACACACTCGTTAGGCGTTTATGCAATCCGCGAACCTCCACCCCGCCCTTCCCTTCTCCTACTCCACCCTCCTCCCTCCGTTCATTCTCCTTCTCTATTTAATCGAGGCTTTTTTCCGCCAAGCCACGCGGATCGCGACATTTCTGCCTGCAGGAATGCATACCCGCCGGCATTCCTTATTGGTATTAACGGGGGGGAATTGTCGAGGTCGTCTGGTTCGAGTACCACTCCCACAGGCGACATGGGGAACAGGTACGGAAGAGATAGAGAGTAAAAAATGTATTTAGAAATATGCGTGTATGAGTGCACGTGTGTATGTGTGTACGGGGAGTTTTCGAATTGGTGGCAAGTGGCAAGGGGATGACTCTACATGCAAAAATAAATCGGAAAGTAAAGAATAACACTTTTTCGTATTGGTCTTTGCTTCCGAATAAATCAGTGTTGAAGATCTACCGAGTACATGTACACTTATACAGGGTGGGGCAGTAACTATTAGCACCTTAGATATCTTCGAAACTATAAGTTTCACAGAAATATTTGCTAAAGTAAATTGCACAGTACGAAGGGCGCTATTCGGTGGCGATAATAATTTTTTTGCAGGTGGAGGTACTTCGGACATTTGAAGGTCACATCCATTTTTTTAAATGCATCGGTATGTTTTTGCTTCCGTATCACGATAGAGAATCTTAAAACGAGTTCAACGACCTATTACATAAGGCCATTGAAGGTCATAGAAAGTAGAGAAAGGCGGTAACACTTACGGTTTTGGTAGTAAATGAAACATACTGTACATTTTTTTTGAAAAGTACTTTTCGTACGCAACAGAGAATTATTGCAGCCTGTGCGTCAATAAGTTCTGACGCTGTAAGACTTGCAAGTCAATCAATAGTAAAAAGAATCCAATGGTGCATTGACAGTGATGGTCATCATTTCGAACACCTACTATAAACGTACGTTTCATTTACTACCAAAACCGTAAGTATTCTCGCCTTTCTCCACTTTCTATGACCTTCAATGACCTTGTGTAATAGGTCGTTGAACTCGTTTTAAGATTCTCTATCGTGATACGGAAGCAAAAACATACCGATGCATTTAAAAAAATGGATGTGACCTTCAAATGTCCGAAGTACCTCCACCTGCAAAAAAATTATTATCGCCACCGAATAGCGCCCTTCGTACTGTGCAATTTACTTTAGCAAATATTTCTGTGAAACTTATAGTTTCGAAGATATCTAAGGTGCTAATAGTTACTGCCCCACCCTGTATAAGTGTACATGTACTCGGTAGATCTTCAACACTGATTTATTCGGAAGCGAAGACCAATACGAAAAAATGTTATTCTTTTTTTCAACTTATTTTTGCATATAGTTACTCCCTTGCTGTTCGTACGACCAGTTCGGAAACATCTTGAATATATACATCAAAAAGAAGAAGCCTGTCTTGACGGAGGTTTCTACTGATATAATAGGGTTATGTGTGATTTGGATTATCTAGTAGCAAAAGGAAGGATGATCGACTTGATCGATACATGCTCGTCGTCCGCCTGTATAGTCGCGTTGCAGTTTGTTGCAGAAATAGGTTAACTGGTGGAGGAATCCTGCGATCAGACACGAAAATGCACGATCGAATAGTGCGCAGAAGTAAATCAAAAGTTTTTTCTCCGGTGCTAGGAGAAAACGTTGGGGATGAAAGGCGACGAGAGTGGACCCCGTTTATCGTTTTGTATCGTTACCACCGATTAGCTTGAGTTATTGTCTGCCCGCTATTGCCATCACCAATTCTTCGTAATTCTCATCAGGTGCTTTATGGATTGCGACTATTTAACGAAGTTTGTTGGGATTTCTTAGCAGGAAAAGCTGTTTTCAAGTTTCGGATTTTCGTTTATTGTTTGCACGCTTTAAAATACATCCTGGTGAGGACTGACAGAATTGCTTTATTAGAGTTTTTAGCAGTTAGTGTCTTTTGCGCTGGATAGCTTAAGAACTTATCATAAATTGTGGCCCTTCAAAAGATTTTCGATGATTCATCCGGAGGAAGTTTCCATTTTTTTATACATTTTTATCCATCCCTCGCGACTATTTCTCACTTTTCCAGAGGGAAAAGCGTGTCACGCGCTTAAACAATTTTCTGTATAAGTTCCCAAGTTGTACATTGGGTGGTATTTTACGTATTATTTCAATATCGATATACCACGTGCAAATACTACAAAGCTCGATTGTTTTGTAAAACAACCACAAGAATATAACAGTTATTCATTTATGACGCATCAGTTAACATTTCGCGATGTCGCGTTCAGCATTATACACGGCAATCTACTCTTTTGTGTTTTATTGCATGGATAAAGCATTTGTCACATTTTTAATATACTTTTATACAGTTTTCATAGTTGTCTTTAATCTTTTGCCTTACAATTTTTGCACTGCTACGTATTTTTAGTTTCTTGCCGTACGAATTTTTAGTTACTACGTATATTAGTTTCGAATGTTCACTGTTCCAATCAAGTTTAAATAAAGAAAGTCAAGATATTACATATCAATTTTTATTTAAAGATCCTCTATCTTAAATTCAAACTAAAGTTAGAACAAAAATACAAATTTGATAAACGTAAAAATACTTCTTTTGTCACAACTTGATCATAATCTACATCACGTGTGAGACTCGTTATTATACGGCAAAGGGTTAATACAGCGTTAAATAAAAGAAAATCGAAATATTTTATACTAATTTTATATTGCAATCGTCAGACTTAAATTGTAGCTGAAATTAGAGCTAAAGTGCAAATTAATTATAAATATAATTCTACTGTTGTCAGATCGTGTTTGTAACCTATACCACGAGGGTGGCTCGTTATTATAAGGTAAGGGGTTAATCTAAGCTAGGCGCAACGATAACATACGGAGCGTCAAAGTTGGTATGATCTATATGAAATTCAGATGTAATAAATCACGAAATGTGGTAAAAGTATTATACACTTATTAACCAAAGTTAAGAAACAAAATAGGTGTTTAGAAATGTTTAATATAGATATTAAATTATCTGGGAATTTGAGAATTCTTAGTTGTATATAGTGTATATTGAAACAGTATAGGTAAGTTGAAGAGTTATAGAATTTGACAATCCCTATTGATTTTGAATAGCTCATAGTTTAAAATTTAAATGAATGTAATTTATAATTAATAGGTTATTAGTTAACACATATATATTCATTTAAAATATATTATTTATATTAGTTATAAATTTAAAAACAAAAATGCTTATTTATATCATCAATAATTTAAATAAATAATGTTTAATTGCAAATTAAATGTATAAATGGAAGTATTATTATATTACATTTGACACGAATGGCGACGTATCCTTGCTTTAGAAAATATAAATTTTTCATTTCTCTCTGCTTTTTGTTCCTTATGTGTGTTTGTATTTTTATTTCATTTTTGAAACGAATTTTTAAAAGTTATATCAATATAATACGTGGTTTTTTAAATAGACCAACTCGTAGTATTCGCCATTTTGTTATAATTAATTCAAAACTTGCAGTAGGTATATTTACTCTGTGTTCGACGAATATACTTGTCATTCCTTAATTTTAACTACGCAAGCACATTTTGACGCATTTTCGAGAGAAAATTTCACCGGTCAAAAGGTTAAATTGACCAACAATTTCCAACCATATAAAGAAAAACTTAACTAAAAGAGGTGAGAAAGATGATAGGAAAGAAAAGAATCAGAAATCCAAGGTGTGAACGTCACAACTTAAACGCCATCGCTGGTTTAGGTTAAACATATTCGAAACATGTATAACCAATAAGATAAAAGGAAGAAAAAACCAATCGCGCTAAAAAGACAAAAACGCGTGAAATCGGTGGGCATCGGAAATTCGAAGTGAGCTGCAAGCAATTATCTCCTTTGAGTTTCAGTTGGAGTCAAAAGAAAAATCGTATCATTCTGACGATTTAACGGCTAAAAAGAAAGTACTCCTACCATTTGGTCATTAGAGAGAAATCACACGGCAGGAGGTTTCGTACAACGATCATACGAGTTGCACGAATCGCGGTATTATTTCGAAATCACACGGTACATGAGTCTAATTGAACGACTTCCTGCGGCGTCGTGCTAACGGGGAACAGATTTCGGGTTCGCGGGTATAACTGTCTGCCGACAATCCCGAAACTCCGGCGAAAACGAAGCGCCAACCGATTCTCCTACTCGCGTTGGAAACTTTGAGGTGGGAGCAAAAAGTGTCGACCCTCTGAAAAAGAGAAAGACACGGAAAGACGACGCGAGGGTGGATCGACGTACTGGTAGAAGGAGGCGAGATACGCGAAGACAAAGACAGGCATTGAAAAAAAAAAAGAGAAACATCGAGAGGGAGCAGCAGAGACAGAAGAAACTGAGAGAAACCGAGTAGAAGGGAAAGAGAGAACAAGGAGAGAAGAAGAGGTGAAATAAGAGAAACGGAGTCGCTAGGTCGAGGTAGCGCGTAGGTGGAGGAGGGTGTAGAGGAAAGAGACGAAAGGGAAGGGGATGGTTGCTGACAAGGGTGGGTGGATGAGGGAAGAAGCTCCCCCGAACCTCTCCTCCACCAACTTTATAATTCTTGCGACGCTTTTGGGGAATGAGATTGTCGGCGCAAGGGTAGGGGTATAAAGGGGAGGTTTAAGGTAGTCCGCTGGCGCCAGTGACGTCTGCCGAATAGCTGCTGACTTCCAGACTCCTGCAGTTTCGGCTAAGTGGTTCCCTTCTGCCCCACTTGAACGTCTGCACACCTTCCACCCGCTTTTCTCTATCAACTATCCCACATTGAAGAATCGACGATTTTTATTGATTCGTGTATGTTAACGTTGTTAATCCATGCCGATAATGTTACGATGAATGTTTTACTTCATAGAGAAACGATTAAACTTTTGCATTCGAAGCTATTATGCTGAAGTTGAAGTTTTCTTAGTTTCTTTTTTAGCATAATCACTTGTGTTTCACTTATGGTTTCGTCGATTAAAATTCGAAAAATCTAACGGTTCTGTTACAATTTAAAATTACTTGCGATTCTGCAGATTTTCTTTATCGTTTCTAAACTTTTATTCTTTCTGATCTTTTCTTAGAATCTATAGCATCAATCTGGACCTTTATCTTTCCTGTGTGCTGCCGGAATCAGTTTACCTTTTTCCTATTAGTCTAATCTTCCATTTTCTTGAAACAATTATATTTCATTCAAATTTCTCATTTCTGAAATTACTGATTTGGCCTTTAAATAATTAAAATCCGAACATATTAATTCCGTCATTTGGCTCGATCTTTACAAGCATCAAAGATAGACTAACCTATGAAATAATAATTTTAATTAAACACAATGCTGTATTATGAAGTGCATATATGTATATACGTGATTCATTTAAAATGTAAAGAGGAAAGACATCTGCTTAAAAAAAAAGAAACAGTTATCAATCGTCCCTTAATTATCATTCGAGTTACTGTATCGAACCAAGTGGTGACTGAGAGTCGCCTCTCGAGTGCAAAGAGTTAACTCTAGAATTCCTAAGTCTTCGAGTTGTCACACATCAAGCGGAGTCCTAAGAGGAAAGAGCTTCCATAAACCTACGTTATTTTTACGCATTTAGCCTGAAAGAAATTGTTCTTTTTTTTCTTTTTGAAAAAAATTGTTTGAATACTCGAAAGTGTTATACTGGGTCATTGAAGCTCCTTGCCTTTGCTTTGGAGATCCCAAAGAATTTTTATTATTCCAAGCACATAACAATAAAATATTACAAGTAACACAGAAATCTGTAAGATCTATACTCGTTCAGTATAGTTGCCTGCAAAATCGTTATGTTATGAAATTCAAAAGAAAGAAGTATCCTATAAGTGATTGGCGAAAGACATGGTCGTTTCGAAAGAGTTAAGAAAACAAATGAAAAGAAAGACACTTTTTTTCTTTTCAAAATAGAACTTTTCATTTTTAAAAGTTTCAGTGCAAAAGTAGCTTTCGTGTTTGATTATCGATCATATATAAAAAAAAAAAAAGAAAAAAAGAAAAATACTCGGAGTGCAAAGGGTTAAGGAAGCGAACATCGAGGAATACAGTAGGCCAGAAGTCGTGTCGCAAGAATCGGCGTAACCAGAGACAGGATAAATTCACCGACGTTGGGGGCTAAGCTGCAAATGGTTATGAAGTTCGAGTCAAAAGCAGGAAAACAAACACGAACAATACGAAAAGAACATCAATCCGGAACTAACGAAAAACGGCATTTCGTGTTTCATACATCGAACAAACTGTAGGAATGCCGGAGGCGCTAATATGCCAGGGCCGGTAACAGGAGGGAGGTAGTGTGTTTTTTCACCACGTCCACTGCTGAAAAATATTTTGCTGAAAGCTAATATCTATCCGGTCCCCGATATATTCATCCGTGTAAATACTATCCGTGTACGTGAAGGCAACAAAGTAGCCCCTCCTGGTTGGCCGAAATCTACTACCAACGAGTTCAGAAAAAAGGAACACGGTATCAACATATTTTTCCAAATGGTGAGGGTAAAATATGTTTTACAATCGGGACAATAACGTGTCTGCTGGTTAAACTGCTTGCTGGCTCGAAAAGCAAGGAATAACTAACTTGTTTCACGGGTTAACGTTCAAGTTTGAATCGAAGAGTGCGGTGAAACAGAGATGTGTAAAGTTCGAGTGGAACTTATTGTTAGTCTTTTTTTTTTCTTTTTTGAGAATTCAATATGGACTTACTTATGAAGACGTGAAGACTCGCGTAGGAAGCAGTTTTATGAGATTTTTTTATGATTCTAATAATTCGAACGTTTTATTGTTTTTTTCCTTGTCGAAAAAGGGAAAAGTTTGATTTTTATTTATGAAATAGTAATTTACTACTTTTTTATTGGTATAAGCAGTTTTGTTTACCTTCAAGTTGCTTATGTATCGTTTTCTTTCTAAGTTTAAATTAAAAATATGTATTAACTCTATACAAAACATCGATGTTTTGCGATACAGAATTTGCTGGCTTAGGATTAAATTTCTGATAACAGAATTTTGATTTTTCTATATTTATGTATGCGTAAAGTTTATTAACATATTTGAAATATAATTTATCGGTAGTACTATATATTTGAATTAAATTCTTAGGTTTCATCGACAAGTAGTTTTATTAAACTAACTATAAAACTTTATATTTTATATTAAAACTCATTTTATTAATTTATTGTTATATTATTGTATTATATTGTTGTACTATCACATTATTACTAATCAATACTGTTACGGATTATTATTAATTATTAATTCATTTCCCTCTCGGTAGAATGTAAAATTGCATTCAACAATTTTTTCTTCCTATGAACAAGAAAAAATCGGGTTATAGAGAGTTAAATAAAAATTTCATGTTATATACATAATTTAAATATGATATCGTATTGTACTTACAATTTATGAACAACAATATATATTAGAATACAAATGAAACTGCATTCGAATTATTAACAATCCATGCTTAATTATTCATTATTCAATAAATTTATAAAACAGAAAAAATTTTCTTAGCTATGCAAATTTAGACTATAGACCTCATCCTTAAATATTAAAAGAATTTTTACTTTTAATTATAGACACTTTTATTTATTTATTTAAACAAAAATTAAATAATCATACTATACTAGTTATATATTAATAACAACAAAAAATTTTCATTAACTTTATGAATAAGTTATCAATCTCTTTTATTTTTTTATTTCACTTTATAATCTAATTCGGATACAAAATTGAAGAGTTTAATTAGAATGCAATTAGTGAAAGATAAACTGCAGATTTTTTTGGCAAATTCATATATGTGAGAATTTAGCAAAAACAAAAAAAAAAAGGTAGAACTTCGATAGAAAATTATTTCACCTAGCAAGGATGATAGAAAACTGTATAATTTCAATATTCTATACATTTTTTTCATATTACATGCATATTCTGCACAATTTTGCATAAATATCCGTAGTCTGGTAATTGCACGTGTAACAAAATATCTGAGAATGTAACATCAAAGAAACGATAATTTTATTATAAATACAAAAAATACGATTTATTTTATTCTCAATTTTCGAACTTGCAAACGTCAGTTTTAAAATGAACAAAGGTTCAGTTATTTTTCTGAAACTTTTAGCATTTTTCCATATACAACAACCAAGGCAATGTATGCATTAAACAAGTGTATTACAAATTCCCACACATCGTGATAACGGGAGAAATTGTATTGCATTACGGAGGCATGCAGCATGTCTTAAAATTGTGAAACTTTGAAACAAACGCCGAAAAGCTAATGTCTTTCCTCAACAACCCTTAACACTGTATGCATTAATATTATTTCGTTAAATGGGACTTGCGGCTACGTTTCAATGAATTTTTAGGAAAGCTTCAGACTTAGAATTGCTTGCGACTTTTCACCACCGAATAGAAACTTCGCGTGAAACTATTCTTTTCTTTTTTCAAATAGTTCATAATTGCTTCAGAAAGTTTAGGAGTCGGAGATTTTAAATGAGATGAAAAACTAGCTTGAACAATATTTTGCTTGTATAAACCTCCTGAAATGTGGTAAAATTGAGTCTCATAAATTTTCCGGAATGATAAATCAGAAAATGGATCATATATAATTCAGCAGAATTATGCAAACAAAAGATTCTACACTTAGTGCCTATAAAGCGAAACAAACTTTTAGGACAATCGTAATACAATTTCACTGCCCTACAGCAAGTCATTAAAGGAGAAGAAAAGATAGAGGTTACTTGGGTGCTTTCGAAAATCCTCCACTTATGAAAAAATTATCTCGTTAATGTACGTATAACTGTACTATTTTTGTAAATAAAGTTTCTCTATACTTCTAAAAATGGCGGAGATATTCCAGATGAACAGAATTATTGGTACATTCTGTATATTGATACACAAAAGCTTACTCATTTTTCGAACAAAATCGTTTCAACGTGACCGTCCAAATGCTAAATGATCCCCTTTAATTAAAAGCTCTTCTCAAATATATGCACACACATATATACATACACACAAAAATACACCATCAGGAAAATAACTTGTTTTTTAGTTCTTTAAAATTCTAATGGAATGATTTTTTACGCGTGTATTATTTTTTGATAAATATGCTCAGAATTAAATATGCCAGTAATTTTCGAAAAGTAAGATTCGTGAAAGTAATAGGAGGACGTGTCACATGTTGAATTAAAATATGCATAATATTTTGCGAATGTTATACTTTACGTTTAAAACTGTCGAAAGAAGAGGTATGATTACACATCACTAATTGTAAGTATAATATTATAGCGATAGAGATTTTACTAAAGCATACTCATTTTGTCTCCACTTTAACTGTAAAATATTAACAGTCACATATTTCATGGTATTTAGTATTTTAAATACAAGTAGAATCTTTTTAACTCGAAAACCTTTCTAAGACTAGAATTTAAGACTGTAAATTTAAATATAAAATGTGTGCATAATGATGCATAACAACTTAGATACAACGCAAACTGCCATTTATATTTTATTTAAAATTTATCTTTTCTTTATACTTGTATGTACTTTATCTTTTTCAGAATGCTTGATCCATAAACGCGTTTACATTATTTACATCGTTTATTCTAGTGAATAATATACATAATTTATTACATTGTTCCCTTTTTTAATCTTTAATTGCCGATCTTTTTGAACGACGCACTTAATCGTTTCGGGGTGGTTTATTTTCTACTTTAGTAATTTATTTATTTGTTATTTTGGGAAGGCAATCTATTCATGGTAGTATAGATTCCACTGAGCTTATCTAATTTCTCCTAATTCCGAAAAAAAAAAAAAAAAAAAAAAAAAAAAAAAAAATATATATATATATATATATATATATATATATATATATATATATATATATATATATATAAGAAGGCCCTTTACAGGCTCTCCTGAAAATAATGTTTACCTGTCATCGCCTCTTTTGTCTTGGGTGTATGTATGTTACCGTGAAAGACCGAAATTGGAGAATGTCGACTTTCACCTGTGAATGTCAACACATACCAAATACGTCGGTGAAAGATCGAATATTTAATTACATTGTTGTACATTCGGACCCTCACCAGTGTGTGTCGACAATCGCAGATATGCTCTGGTGGAGGTCCAAAAGAGAGGAGCCGACAAAGAGGCGACTGGCTCTCTCCCGCCAAATCTTTTGTTCTGCTGGTTAGGTTAGGTTAGGTTAGGATTTAGGATTAGGAAATAAAATTTGAATCACATAAGTAATTTTTTTATTACTATTATTTTCTTTTCTCATATAGAATGTATTGTGTTAGGTTTTAAATTCTTGGTTACTCCTCTCAGAAAGAGAGGCGAAAATGTTACGTCACCTTTGTGACGTTTTATAGCGACTGAATTACGGAGAAGAAAATATAAATCTCCGACATGTTCAACATTCACCATTATTGCATGGTGAATACTCGACATTTACCGGTGTAAGTCAGAAGTAAGGGTATTTAGCAAAGATTTCGGATATACACCAAGCGACTATGTGAATGTTGACATTCACCGGTGAAAGTCAACATTCTCCAAATTTCGGTGTTTCACTGTAACATGTACACTAACGTGCATTAATTATTTCTTTCTTTTCTTTTCTACGAAAAGTTTGTAGCGTTTATGACACATGGTATTATAGTAACGCTCTTGGTGAGAATGCATTTGTCATTAATGCTATTATATGTGAATATAACCTTAAACTCCACAGTTTCGGGCATTATTTGAAGAAAAAGGCAATAAAGTTTATTAATATTTTGTGCCTGTAAGACTCACAAAGAAAATGGAGGACAGGAAAATTACATTTCTCACCACTTCATGTTTTACTGTTATAATAAGGGTAAAAATGCAATGAGAGATGAAAAGAAAGAAAGAAAGCAGAGCTGTGCTACACGTCTTCAAACGTCATTAACGAATCTGTTTGCATTAAAATATCGCTATCTCTTAAGAGAACATCATTTTCGTATACATACATTTGCATGACAAGTGGTGACAGAACATTGTAATTACATTGCACACTTGTGCGTGCGAGAGATTAAAAGACGGCAAGCGTACCAACCGCATACGAAATTATTTCAGACATATGACAGCTAACAAGAGAAGTTCGATAATTCAAGAAATTTCGATTTTTCTTTTGAAACTTTGCATGTCGTATAAGACGTTAAAAGTGTAAATAAAAGTCGTCTGCGTGATTTTTTCAATCTAATTTCGTGGCATTGTAACGTTACATTAAAAAAAAAAATCTGTAAGACACATAAATTACAAAGTGAATGAATCATTAGATAGTAAGATGACAGACAAATCCATGATTTTATTTCGTATAGGATATAGGCATGAATAATTAGGAAATAAAATTGAGAGGTCATAATTTCTTTTAAAGTACTATGTGACATTCTTTTTGTATTTGTATAAATGCCAAAATTATTCGCTCATGAGAAACATAGCTTTATTTAAATCTCTATTCGATAATTTATTATGTTAAATTTCTATTAAGCTATACGCGTTAAATCGTGATTCGGTTAGAACTTTTTATTGCATCGTCTTTTACTGTCTACTTTATCACTTCGGAATTATATATCACTTAATTGAAGTCTAAACAAGCATACAAATACATTTGAAATGAAACCTTTTGTTTTATTATGAAAAGTGTATTATTATATTTTTCAACGAAATATAACAAAGAATTTAATATTTCGACAAATTATCAAAAAAACTTTTAGACTACATATATTAATATTTCGAGTTGCAATTTTTCCCAAATTTTTTGTACACGTCATTTGTTAAACTAATTTTTCTAACTACTTAAAAAAAAAAAAAACCACGTTGTTTGGTCAAATTTAACAAAAATTTTATTCTGTTTAAAAGGCTGAATATTAATCACAGTGACTGTATGTATACTTCACTTTCGCGTCACACTTGCTGAAATCACGGTAGAACACATACGCGTTACAAAAACAAAAATCCTAACAAATTCCGGCGTGCAATCAGCGAACACAAACGAGTCCCAGGCAAAAAGCGATCGTCGAGTCGATTCGTAAGCCCCCAATGTGTCATGATTTTCGGAATTATAGGGGTGCTCGTTTAAAACCAGTCCGATTAACGCGAATCAACTTATTACTGCCCGATATGCGCAAATCAGAATTACAATTCGTCGATTCTTGTTTTTTTTTCTGTTCTTTCCTTTTTTTCTGAACTTCGTTCAGTGAAAGCTAGGCTACAAATCGCGCGCGGAAATCCCCAGCGTTTTTCACGCCGCATGCGTTAACCACCTTTTCTCGGTTATCGCACGTTTGATCTTCAATTGGTGAATAATAGGGGAGGAACGATTGCGCAAACTGCGGGAATAGTGAATGAATCGGAGTTTCAGTGTATAGTGACATTATTTGGTATGCGAAATGCGCTTTCACAGGTTATTTTCAAACTGCATATCGAAACTGAAATATTAAGTAAGTTCTGATGATCAGTGTTCTATTTCATTTGATATAACACTATGTTTATATTGATGCTTAAATTAGTTTTGTTATAAATGTATGAATTGTAGGATCAATTCTACTCAATGTTCACAAATAGGACAAAGCTAGGATAAGATGAATATACAGTGCTCACCGAAAAAATTGCAACATTTCAAAGAAAATGAAATCGCATAAATCTGATATTGTCATATAACTTTCGAGATACCGAAATAAAAAAATTATTAAAACATTTGATGTATAAAAAACAATTTATAAGTCATATCAATTTAATGGATTTTATTTAATAATTCCATGTAATATTACTTATAAATGTGTGTAATTTTGATTGCTGTAATATTAGTTTCAATTATTATAAACTAATAGCATAATGCTGCAGAAGAAAACAGGAAGATTTTTTTTTCGACGAAAGAATTAAAGGATACAACAGCAAGAAAGATAATTTGTCTTGTTGTGTAAAAATACAATGGATAAGATTCTTAAAAAAATATGTCATACAAAATTATGTACAAGACATCTTTGGATGATAATGCAACATTCTATATTTTAGATTTTTCGTTTAAGAAGGAAAGACTAAAATATACAATTATTTCCATTATATTCCTGTATCTTTCAGTCACAAAGGTGAAATATATAGACATGGTGGATTTATTGTCGTAAATTCCACTGATTTTTCAAAAATATTTCAAAGCTTTCAAAATAGTGGAAATTGGGCCTTTCTTTATAAAAGAAGAATATTAAGATTTTAAAAATAATCAAACACAATTATAACTATGAAAACAAAATGAATATGTATGTCCTTAACTCATTTCTTTTTAAATAAAATTCATAACTTTTTGTGGTTAGAAATAGTTCTTCAGATGCATCATTAATTTTCTGAAAGTAGTCGGTTATTTGAGGATTTGAAAAACATATTTCCGTATAAGATTCCTATAAGAGCAAATATTTAACGGGCAATTATATATTACAATAAACAAAATGTTTTCTTAATCAACTCAAGTGTAAATAATTTCAAACAATAAAATAATAATTATCTATTACTTCGCATAACTTGCACAAGTGAAAAAAATGTTTGGTATAATGTGAAATAAAGTAAAACTGAACAATATGTTAAATAGTATAGTATTCATAAAAAACATCACAAATATATCAAGCATATCCATTCTTCTTCTAAAACAAGAAGATCTCTCCGATTGGTCGGCAAATGTATTAACACACTGTACGTCGGCCTCGCATTATTGCGGGATGTTTAGCCTATCGGTTTTGAGGGATGTTTGACTTTTGTTAAAGCGAGTATGACAATCATTCAGTAAAAATATAGTGAATATTTCTGAAAAATATACTATATACTATTCTATGAAAATATATAAAGTTTTTAAATATAGTTTCTTCTGAATGTCCATCCCCTGTAAACGATCAATGTCATTACCGACATTCAGGCTTTCAGTAGTTAGATACCGGTGTACAACGTGTTAAGTTCAGGTCAACCCAAATAGTTGCTAAATAATTCAGAATTCAAGGCACTCGTAACAGAATAATACAACAATTCTGGAAAAAAGTAACTCATCCTATAATTCTTCAGAAAATCATATTTTTCCACCCAGAAAACGTCGCCTAGGAAAAGCTACACGTAGTGTTTTCACGTTTTTCTACAAGCGGAAAATGTAACTGTTATCCAAGTCAATACCGATTTCGGACAAAACACAGGTGGATACACGCGTGCTATATAAATGTGGCGGCACGTACGGAATATCATACACAGAGATGGCGGCGTCAGCTACGGGGAGGGCGCGCGGAACATCGAAGCGATTTATTAAATACTGTACCAGTGAGCATTGTTATGACGCGGCTGTGCAAATATTATTTTGCATGTACGGCAATCAATGTTATCCGGAACTGCTATTCTGTATATATACCTTTCTCCTTTCTCGTAGCCAGTAACGAAATTTTATTCACCCGGCTACGAAGCTGCTTTCGCCGAAGATTTTTCTTTTTGAAGCGCTGGAGTGTTTAGCGCGGCGATTTATAATACGAACGATTGTAAAAGTGGCTATTCTTGAGATTGGGACTTTGTTTCATTGTTAGTATGTTTTTGAGGATTGGAGGGAGGATGTCGAGTGACAGGCCTAACCCTAATTAAGTCCCACAAGGGTTCATAAGCTGGAAAACTTTAAATTAGGACTATTTTCCTTATACGAAAAATTCTCAAAAGATTCTCTATTGTCGTCTGTACATTTAAGATCAATATTCATTAGTTGCCGCTGTTATATGTAAAAAGATACAGTGGCGATAATGCGAAGCGGATCCATACGTTCTTCTTATTTTCAGAGGATAAGAAATAATTACAGAACTAACTGGGAAAGAATTATGCAGCATTCTCAATAATAAAAGTTTTATCGACGAATTAGTACCAATAAGTGTATTTTATATTGAATAAACCGTTTTAGAATAATATACAAAATGAAGAAGAATCTTTTTCCTGGAATTAAGTAATGAATTAATTAAAAAGAAAAACAAAAACAAAAAGAACGTTACATATGCTTTAGAAATTTTTACTGGGAACAGACTCAGATTGAAAATTGTAAAAGATACAGAATCAACAAAAAAAGGAAGATGTTACCAATGTGTGAAAGAGGCTAAAAACAGAAAAATAAAATATAAAAATTAAGAGTAAAGCTGCTATAAATGTAAGAATTGTAGAAATTGTTAAAAGTAACTTAGAAAACTGTTGAAAATATCGAAATGGAGATATCTATAAATTTATAATCTTGTAACCTAAGTTAACCAATTTTATTTTATTTCAATAAATCTCTAGTATTGTTAGACGTTCGTAAAAAAAGTCTCGGAGATTCCGATAAATAATTACTTAATTAATATTGAGTAAACATACGATGAACATTTATTACGGGACTAAATAAACTCGTGGCTTATGTACATTTCAATACTACCCACTTTTCCAAAAGCAGAGAGTACATATTTAAAAAATTAATTTCACGCCTTCCGATTATCTTTACAATTAAATTCATCTTTCTATAGATGTAAATAATGTATTTATTTGGATGTAAATCTTCATATAGTATTTTAAACTGGATATATTACATTTTTAATTAATTGTCACAAAAAATCTAAAATATTTTTCAACTAATTAAAGCATTTCCCTAATATTCTATGTTCAAAATTAATTAATCTCTCGAAATCATTTTTTTAATTATACTCTTTCCTGTTTTATCACTCTGATCTTTACTTTTCAAGTTGTTATCTACTATGTATGGTTAAATCTATAGTATTGTATTATATCTAAGTTTGAAATAAAAGATAAGATAAAAGAGAACAATTCAAGGGAAAAGCTATGAAAGTGATTAGAGCATCAAATATACTGTACAATGCAAAGGCATATATATTTCTCAAAGACATTGAGCGACCAACTAACTTTATGTTAAAGGATAGTCAATTTTCTTTCCCTCTCTTTCGAAATTTCACTCCTTTTTAACACGATACATTTACTATCATAATATGTGATGCAAATATGCCACACGGTCTCATTCAATTCCGCCGCATAATTCACTACATAGTATTCACAATCGCATAATTACTTTTTACATAATATTAAAAGAAATGTTGATTTTTTTTTTGCAGATTTTTCACATTTCTTCTTCAAAGACATTTTACTTAGTAACAAATTATTTCTTCTAACTACCCACACGTGAAACTGTAGCTATTATTTCATAGTTTAAGAAAGTCACATCATTTTTCATTTCAGAATTTGCAGTGAAAAATTACACGCCCATCCGTTTTCCATAAATTTTTGAAGATCTCTCACGCTAGTTACTACTACAGCTACAATAATTAATATTTTTATATTAAATTTTTAGAATAACTAGTTCGAGAAGTGCACATTCTGAAGGCATTAAAGATTGTTAAAAAAAAAAAGGAATTAATTTCGCCAGAAACAAATCTCTGAAAACAGCTAGTATATTCAGCTGTCACCATGATTTCCCCCCCTTAAAGTGCACTATCTGCTGTTCTAGCACGCATTTGCATACCTACTAGAACTAGCCATCTACCGAATACAGGTATTAGTGATCAAATTCTTCGAAAGATATGATTCTCGACTCACCGATGAGTTGTCCCTCGGACGGTCCGTGCAAGTTCTCCTGTCCATCTAGTAACAACGATGACAAGGATGATGGGGGTGTCGAGGGCAATGGGGTCCACTGCTAGTGAACCCACGAGGGAGGTGCTGCAGGAGTCGCCGCGTTGGTGCTCACGTAAACTCCTGCGGGCGCGTTACCAGCCGTCGTGCCGACCACGTTGTTTTGGGACACGGCGCCGTTCTGACCACCATTGCTGTCGCTCACTTGGATCGCGGCCATGCCCATCACGCCTTGCTGAAAGTTAAAGTCCAGTGTTCCGTCCATCGACAGCTCATGCTTGATCACCTGAAATTGCGTTTGTTGCTTCGTGAATTTTTATTAAAATGAAAAAAGTTTAATATAATTTATAAAGACGTGATTAACGAAATTATTTGTATTTTCATTTTTATTTCCACGAGGGGAATGAATCTGATACATTTCAAAAACGACAGCGTAAATATGTAAATGTGAAATCTGGTTTTCTTTTTGGAAAATTTGATATTTACTCACGTGTCCATTGACATTTTATTCGTACAAATATTTACCGATGAATGATTTTAATCTGAACCAATGTATCCCTCTTTTAGCTAAATAAACGATATTTTTATATTTCATTAGAAAAGCTGAAAATTACCTGTTAGGTAATGTTTGTTTAACTAAATGGGAAAGGTCGTTGCGGTATTGTGTGAATTACTTACAACTCTGATAATTTATACGCAGAATAATGAAAGGGATCGATTTATGCAAAAGAAACTGTATAATTTCATTTAAAAATAAAAATAAGAAAAAAAAACGAACGAAAAAATGCTGAAATATAGAATACGTAACATCCTTTAATTTTGTCATTTGAAGTTTCTTATATCCCTGACTATTCGAAAAATATATGATGCACCGCTGAAATACGGGATAACAAATGTGTCTCGAAAAATAAAAAAGAACCTAGGATAGTACTTCACTAAAAATTACCCTGTCTATTTTCACATCTTCCCTACAAATAACTTTTTTAGCATTCAGGATTGGGTCCGTTCGAATCCCACTCTAGACACGGAGCGCTCGTATCTTCGATAACGAAGCAAGCGTGTCTCAAAAGTTACAAAAATGGTAGTTAAAAATGTAGGTTTCAATGTAAAAATTCAAGCTGAACCTCTGCAAGTCCCTCCACTGTCATTACAAAGTCAAATAGAACAGTATAATCTATCTTTCTCTCGCTTCGATATCTTACAACTTTCGTTTGAAACATTTTTTCATGTTTCTCATGTCTTTTAAGATATTCGCTTGGGAAGATTAAAATGGGGCCCACTCTGTGCGTTATTTCTTCTTTTCAGTCAAATTAATGTACGAACCGAGGAAAAATTTGAAGGGCCCCTTCGAAAAAATTTTATTCTACGTTTCCGAATTATTTTTCGCATAGAATTAACTTCATTCTCATTTGTACCACCAATAACAGGGCACTTTGTATATTACTGAATTTCTGAATTCGGAGCACTGATGCGATCGGCTCGCCGCGTTCTAGTGTTAAAAATTAATCAACACGAAGATCGAGAAACATTAATTTACACAGTATTAACAGTATGAACTAATAGCTTTAAAATTAAAGGTTAAAAATAAACTCACCTCTTCCACGTTACAGTCGAATCCACCATGCAAGGATTCAATGTTGATGTTTAAATCGTCGAGAAGCGTGGAATTATTCAGTGCACCCATTAATTGTCCCATCATTGTGCTTGGCGTGGGTGTTTGTGGTGGACTTGATCCTGTTGTTCCTGTTTGTGGTTGTTGTTGCTGCTGCTGCTGCTGCTGTTGCTGCTGCTGTTGTTGCTGTTGCTGCTGCTGCTGTGACTGTTGGCACTGTTGCGTTTGCATCATATACTGAAGTGTTTGCTGTTGATTACTTCCTAGGGCCGTAGGACTTGGTTCGCTCTGTTGATAGGACGGTGACATTCCAGCCACCGGACTCAAGTTCTGACATTTTAGAAGAGAAAAGAAAAAATTAGGATTGATTGTATGTGAACGTATTGACAAGTTTGGGTATATTTGCAAGTATAAAAAGGCTGGCAAGAAAAATGTAAATCAAACAAAGAGAGTGAAAATAGGGACGACATTATGTTATTCGACGAATCGAATTTTCCGTATTTTTAATATCCATATTTCAGATATACGAAATATTTTATCTATTTTTTTATTCTTCTTGTTTTTAGTAACTACAAATTAAAAGTAAGATTCGGAGTGGAACTTGTAACGAAATGGAAGTTTAATTAACCGAGTTAATTGTAAAGTTTTGGAAAACCACGAGCGGTGCGCTGCCACTGTAAATTAATTCTGTGACGATCGTCGTGTTACCATATTTAGATGTTTTGAACGCTTTACCAATGGTGAAGGAAGAAAAACACGAAGATTCGACACAATTATAATTCATAATCGTCTGAATACACTGAACGAATTTCTTCGATCGTAACACATCTGGCCAAGAAATGCATGGGAAGCTAAAGTATTAGATATCAGAAAGATTTCGTGCCGATTAATAGACATATAATTTTACTTAACAAAATAACTACTACTACTTTCTATATTTCCTAATACTCTATAAACTGATATATTGCAGTAATATACAAGTCCTAAGTTTTACTTAAAAAGAAAAATAATAATAAATAGATAAATTAACTACTGTGTTGATCTTGGTATCGTTTTTAAAGTGCTTATTTTAAAGTGCTTATTTATAAAATTTGATATTGTCAAAAATAAGTGACAAATCAGGAGATAAGTTTGAACTATAAGGAAAACATAGTACAACTAATCTATTCGACATCCTTTATTCTTTGACAAGTCAGAGAAGCAATACGTGGCCGCGCATTGTCGTGAAAAAGAAAGACACCTTCCACATGAACTAACGGTACTTGAGTATTTATGAGTTTAGAATAGGCTTCAGTGAACAATTAAATAAATAAAATCTTGCACCGATACCCGCCTAGTATATCAAATATTGTGAATTAGTACTGCAAGGAGTTGGTATAAGTTTATCGCTGATAGAAAAATCGCATGAACATTTTCCGGTACTTAATAGCATTCGAAGTATATGTAAAAGTCGATCGAGATAAATTGACTTATGTTCTGTTTAATGATTTAAAAAAAGAAAATCAGACATTAAGAAGCTAATTTTTTTATTACAAATTTGTATCTAGGCTCCTTTTAACTTGAACATTAATAATTAAAAATGAAAACAAACTTAACAACCTTTTTTCTTTGTTTTTTTTTTTTGAAAGAAAAAACAAATAAGGGAGAAATATCTAAATATCTATAAATATCTAAACCTAATCTAATCAAATTTCAGAACAAATCAAATTACCAATTGACTCTAAATAATTAATTTTAAAAATAGAACATCTGCCTCTGAAATACTGGAAAACAAAGTTCTTGTATACTTCGAAACCGTAAATGAACCAACCGAAACGAACGGTTCTAACGAAAATAAAAAGGAATTCACGTTTGTCGTTCCTTTCCTCAGGGTATATAATTCCTGGTGAACCGATACACTTCTCGAAACAATCGACGAAAGATCTTATAAACCTGGATAATCCCATGCTTTCACCATTTTACGGGCTACGGAAACCTGTTAAAGGCTTTGCCACACTTTGTTCCCTTTCAACGGCCAAGTGTTACACGCAGCTTGCCAACCGTCTCTTTTTCTTTGTTCACTCACCACTCGACAGCCGCATGGCTGTAGTCCGTGAATCGGGCATCTTTGCTGATTTGCTGATTGAGGAGATGGCTGAAGAGCAAAGGAGGACGATCCGGTCGAGAGGCTATTACTCCTCTGATATTGGGTCTCGTAATAAGGTGGTGGTCCAGTCTGTTGCTGATGACTCGGCGGTGACGTCTGATACATTTGATATGACTCCAGTTTCATCATTTCCGCCAGGCTACCGGCTATATTCATGTTCAATGAAAAGAATGTGTTATGTTAACTGAATTTCTACATAGTTATTGTTTAACGTAGTTGGTTTCATGCTACGCTACACTATCAGAGCATTGTATCGTGGGAATACTTGTAATGTAACGTTGTAACAATACCAAACCAGGTGGCCACAAGTTTCTTTTTTTCGATAATTGGAATATTTATCGATTTACGATCGTTAACTTTTTTTTTGTTAGGTATAGAAATAAATTCTTTTCGACTATTCGGATACAATCGGAGGCTTACTTAGAAAGAATGAAAACAGATCAATTATCGAAATTATTTCCATTATTGTTGATGAACTTTTACTAGTTTTCTGGCAGCTTGCAAATATCATTGTGAATATATTGATTTGAATAGCTGTGCTTGATTATGTGAGTCCAGTCGGAAAGGATTTATTTCTGAACCTAATATATTTATGTACGTCTTGATTTTTTGATAGATTTGTGGAAAGATACTTTTAATTTTCAAACGTGTTTACTATTATTTTCACACTGTCAACCGTTGGTGGTGCAAAAAATGATGCACCATTTTTTTATTATATACTTTTCTATATGATAAATATTAGGTTGGTGTAAATCAGATGCTTTCTGAACAGCTTAAATTAACGGGATGATGTATATTAAATTTTATCCGATTGTACATTTTTTTTACACAACAGTCAAGAAGAAAGAATTTGCTGTAGTACACGTACATTGGATAGTAAAACAAAAAATCATAATACAATTGTTCAGACATTATTATTTGACATAATGAATTAATATATTCATGTAATTTAAGTTTAAACTTGAAAAAGCTGCTGTAACTATGAATTTCGCATTTGAAGAAAATTATGTGAGTGTTAAGATACTTCAACATTAGTGTGGAAAATCCAAGATTTTATACAAAAATGAGTCAAGAAGAAGGCCAGACAGAGCAGTTGATGATAACGTTTTAAGAAAAATTATGGAAAACATTCCACAGGAAAGAAAAATTTTCCACATTTTTTCCTATTCAGTAGATTTTTCTCCAAAAAATCACCATTTCTTTCAAACAATTAAACAATTTTTCTAACAAATAAATTATTCTATTATAAAATGAAGACACCTCTAAAAGCAGCATTCAACGAATTTCTAAATTTAAAGACTAACGATTTTTATAAATTTGAAATAATGAAAGTAATTAATAGTTGGGAAAACTGTATAGAATGGTATGGGAATTATTTCAATTAAATCAATTCTTTTTTCTTCTTCTAATAAACACAATGTGTCTAAAGTTTCATTAAAAAAAAAAAAATAAAAAAAACATTTCATATGCACCAACCTAATATTTGATTGAACGACTCGTGAAAGGGCACTTTTAATTTTCAAACATGTTTACCATATTTTCACACTGCCAACCCGTTCTAATATATACTTAGATCCACTATTTCCTACTGTCTACGATGAATATTTCACTCGTATGTCTTACTCTGAGAAATTTCGTTTCGCGATCTTGTTAGGTGGATATGACGAGTTTCATTTTTAAATTTCATATTATTCATTCTGATGATATTGGAATTTCCAGAATTCTTTTCAATTTGATAATGCTCACCGTGACAAATCTTATTTGCTTAGTAAATGCAGAAAAAAGTCTATTTCAGAGTATTCTCGAAATGCAAAGATTCTATATACAGACAATTTATTGAAATTGAGACCATAATATGCTATACGTTTCTTCTTTTTTTCTGTTCATATTTCTTAATTATTAACGCAGCCACACGGCTTCAAAGAAAACAACCTCAAAATGATCATTTATGATTTTATATTGCAGTTTTAATTTAACCAATTCACGATGGGACTAAGTGTACTAGATTATGTATTTGCATTGATACCAAATTTCATTCTGAAATTATCGATATCTCAGGAACTATAACGTTATTTAATATTTTCCAATCTAATTCTTAATTGTTAAGTTTGTTTAGTGAAGCTTAGTGTTCTTACTGACATCATTAAAAAAAGACAAATCCTTGAACATAAGAAAAAAAAAATAGATACTATTAGTTGCTACTAAGATAGCTATAGTGATTTTTATTACTGATACCAATAGTACGTTATCGACCTCAAAATGATTAATTCCTTGCCGTATAATGACGAATCACTCTCGTTGTGTAGATTATGAAGAAGATGTAACAAAAAAAACCATTAAATGTCTATGAAATTTGTATTTTCTTTTTCTCAAACTTTAGCTTCAATTTAAGAATGGGTCACTGTGTAATAATTGTATAGAATATCATGATCACTTTTTAGAACAGTGACTAGCCGAGATCAATATACTTAGTGACTAAAAAATCGTAAGGCAAGGAGTTAATCAGGATATCTGTATAAGGTTCTTGATGATTAAAGACTCTAAGACCATCGTCGGTTTTCTTCAAATTGAATGAAGTATTTCAAAATTATAATTATAACAAATCATTCCTTTGGTCATATCTAAAATCTATTTTCTGTACTGTTGCTATACATTATATTGACAATTACTTTCATTCGATTCCGGGAAAGTATAATCTTTATTTCAAAACTGGTCATTTAGAGTCGGTTACGGTAGGAAAAAGACATACACCCCCGTTCATAAGTCATGGGAAACCTTCTAATTTAAGCTTTATGTTTCAATTAACTCTGTCGAACTCCCATGTTATTAAATCAAATGATTAGTTACAAATTACTTGCACCGAATATGGTTTTTGAATGTTAAAATATATTGAAAATTGTGTATACAAAATTTTTAATTTTCTCGTGTCGTGATGACGACTCTAATTTTGGCTGTTATGAGATGAGTTTCTTCAAAGTTTCTTCCTGGATTTCTTTTTAGGACCACTGCAAATGTATTCATAGATCTTTTTGTAACGTTAGACAGTGTTTTCGAATATTTCTGTCTAGTTCGCTTCATAATTTCTCAATGGGGTCCAAATCTGGAGATTGAGGTGGCCATTGTATTAATTTTAGCTCTCTATTTTGTTGCAACTGTTCCACATAAATTTTACATGTTCTAACAGGGTGCCTGGAATCATTGTCGCGTATAAACACAAAATTATTGCCAATAATCATCTTTCCTGAGGGGACTGGCGTGTGATTTTACGATATTTAAATTATACTTCTTTCTCATTATCCCGTCGATTTTTGTTAAATCTCCCACAGCATTTCCTCCAAAATACTTCCAAATTATAATGGACTGTCTCCCATGTTTTACAATGGGCACAACACAGTCTGGCGGCAGTTTTTCGTGTCAAAAATTCTTTGTATTAATTATAATAAAATACCAGCCATAAAAATAAAAATATATTTCTTAAATATTATTGTTATAAACAAAACGGTTCACATTGAAATAAATTACCAAATCTGTCATCTGAATCTGATTTATTGCAAAACGGTAAAGTGTCCCATGTCTTACGAACAGAGATGTACGTAAAGTGTTTAAGTACGTAATACTAAAAAAAAAAAAAAGAAAGAAAGGTAGTTATACAGTACACTTTCCTTCGCGACACGTAGAGTTGAAAAACTTGTGGCCTCTAGTTTCAGCATCGTAACAGAAAAGCATAGTTTTATTAGCGTTTTAACTGAAATTACGATATCGACTGGAGAAGTATTATTGTAATTTATAAAAAGAAGCGTTCAGCCGTCCGCTTCGCGTACCAAACGTTCGAAATTTCAGTCATGCTTGCCTGTGTATTAAAAATGCGGTGCAATAGAGAAGAGAGAAAAAAAAAATACGAGAAAAACAGTGAACGTTGATAAGAGAAAAAAAGAAGAGAATAAAAAAGAAAGAAAGAAAGAAAGAAAGAGAAACGTATATGAAATCGTTGTGCATACCTAATTGTTCTGGACTATAAGAGGGTGTGTATGTTGGTGTCCATTCCGGTTTCCCAGGGATCGCCGGGATTGGACTTAATCGACCACAGGATGAGGCATTGCTTGAAGCTCGAGGACTCGAATAAAAAATAGATTCAAATGTATTTTAAATGTGCAGATTAAAGTACAAACTAGACAAGAGGGATAGACAAACGAACAATACATTCGAATAATTCTGCTGTGTACGTTTGCGAAATTATTCGTAAATGCAAGCGGGAGTGGTGTGCATTATGCATACGATTAGTAATAAAAAAAAGCGTTTAATAAAAAAGTATTCTTGTACCTTTTACTAATTATTAGTGCGTGTATTGAAGCTGATACCATTTTACTGTTTGTCATTTTCTATCAGAATATACGGATACACGTGTATATATGTAATACGTTGAGCAATTTCTGACGAATCGTTTCGTAAGTAATGCTCAACAATTTAAGGAAAGGAAAACAAATAAAATAAAACAAAAAGGAAAAGAGAAAAGAAATATGTAGAATATATTTAATTTTGCATTATATCGCTATTAAGTTGTTGATATTTTAGAGTAGAAGTAATTAAAGGAAATATAAGAGATTAAAAGTGCATCTGGCCCTTTAACTAAATTACAGTCGTTGGTTAAGTAAACAATCTTAGTTTTTTATTAATGCACTCAACATCGTACATGATTCTTCTTTTACGTTAAATACTGATGTTGTTAATGGCAAACTAAATTATGTGAAACATCATTTTAAAGAATTACTAGCAACTGACGTTATATCGTCTCCTTTATTACTGCGGAACCATGAATGTACGTTTTGGCTAATTATGATAATTCACAACCGAATGTGAAAAGTAACGAGACAGTACCTATTATTATTTTTAATGAAATAATAATGTTCTTTGAAAAATTTTGTTCAAACAACTTTTTACATCGTATTTAAGTGTAACTGTGAAATTACAAGGGCAAAAAAAAAGGATTCGAAGTACAACTCCAAAACTGTACGATAAATCAAATATTTTCATGAATAACAAAAGTCGATTAAGAAATGAATTACGCCTGGGTTAGTTATTTTAGTATAAAATTCGCAATATGTGTGGAAATATTTTTTTATATAATTTTCAAAGGTAATATTGGCATTATTAAATTAACAGAATTATTTGAAATATCAAGACCTGTAACACTTCCGTAACTTTTTCTCAATTATTAAACACCAATACTATAATGATAAATTTGTATGTAATAATACCAGCATGATACTGTATTAAATACAAATTGTATTTTCATCATAACAATCTGTTGTTTTCATTTCATAGATCATATTCAAAAATAACAAGTGCTTTCATAAAATTATAATATAATAATGGAACCAATTTTGTTCGTCGATATTACAATATCTGAAAAACTTTTTTTTTTTAGATGAATATCATACACTTTGTTTGGCAATTTTTCGACTCAAATATCCATAGAAAAACGTATTAGAAACATGTACAACTTGAAATGCATTAAATTAATAATTATCAGTCAGAAAAAAGTCTGCTAATATACAAGAAAAGACAAGATTTGTGATAACGAATTGTAGAATATTTACGAAGGCATTCAGTTGAAAAGCTAACCACAGAGCTAGGAAAAGTATCAATCGCATTATTTTCTTATTCAAAATCAAACGTGAGGAAAGTACGTCATTTTTCCTAATTTAAATAACAAACAAAACAAAACTTACAATATTACATAATATTTATAAGATACTACTGAAAAAAAACAAAAATAATCGAGATCACTTCAGACCACAAAGAGTAGAATATGCAATTTCTTAAAATTTTAATAAAAACGAAAACCGTCATTATCATTATCTCAAAAACTAAACTTAATCTAAAGATCAATGAATGTTTCTTTAAACAGGAAAACATCTGCGTGACGAATTACAAAATAAACGATCTGACACAAATTTATCAGAGAGAAGAATGATAAACGAATTGTCTAATCGTAACAACGAACTGTTCTAATTTCCCAGCTAAGTGGCTCAGAGTAAAGCAGAAGCGGGATCAAAACGATCAACAACTGATCATAAATACTGTAGTAAAATCTGAAGTAAAGTAAGCATGAGATACAAGAGGGGGTTAAAGACATACCGGAAATCAGGTGAAAGCTGGAATGCACTTCCAGGTTGAAGGGGACTATCTGGGAAGAGATCCAGACCTTCGTTGACGCTTTTACTAGGGCTGGGAGTAGTGTCAGCTTGCAACTTGCCATTTCGTAACGCCTCGATATTCTTCCTCGCCCTGCCACGTCGACCGACATATTTGCTACTCTCCATTGTTATTGCCCTGTGAAATATTGAAAAAGTTCTACGGTTAGTGAGCAGTCACACGAATCAAACGAATCTTTGTATAAAAAGAACGACGATAATTATACAGGATGTCCCAGATTTTAACGGGCAAACGTTTTTAGTACATTCTATGAATCGAAATAAGAGAAAAGTGTTATACAGTGAAACTTCGATATCTCGAAAACGTTTATAAGATGAAAATTCTCTTCTGCTATGAAAATCTTTACAACTCGAAATAAAACGTCCGTTAACTCGAATTATTTGTCGCATGTTTAATATGTATGTATATGCAATTCGAATTCAGAAAAACTCCGACCTCTACAAGTCGAAATTTGCTTCTACATATCTGTCAATCGATACAATAGGATTAACAGTTCTGCGATTGGCAATTGTTTATTTCTACATAGAGATAGACACATTTTGACCACAATTCTGTAAAAACAGTAAAATATTGAAAGAATAAGTTATTGTATAGTCCTGTCGTTTTCCATTCTTTTCTCCGGATTATATGTAACAAAATGAATTAGTATAAAGCAAAATCACGAATTTTTTTAATAACAAAAAATAGTATTTGTCTTATAATTATGTTTATATATGTAGGTATATGTATAGTACATAAGTTGTATATTTAGTTATAGAAATACAATAAATAATTAATTCTTACTTTAACACTAGGTTTACGGGTTTTTCTTGAGTGGACGAGAAACCGAACTTTTCCTTCAAAAAATCGATTTATGAGAAACAACTTAATTGTATGTTATTGACATACTTACAAATTCGGATATATTTTCGTACGATTCCATTAATAAAAGTGAGAAAAAGTTGCTGGAAAATAATAGCAATTGTTTGTGTAATTTCGCTCGTAAAATCCCAAATGCGTCAAATTGACACGTCCCGTAAACCTAATGTTAAAAAAACTCGGTAAGCCGAAAACTTTATAACTCGAAGATCTTTTTCCTTCCCTTGAGGTTCAAGTTATCAAGATTTCACTGTATAAACATAGGTCTTTTAACCCTTTGTACTCGAAGCTATTCGTGTTTCTTAGTTTCTTTTCAACATAATTACTTGTATTTCACTTACAATTTCGTCGATTAAAATTCGAAAAATTCAATCGTTCTGTTCCAATTACAGCTACTTGCGATTCTGTAGTTTTTCTTCATTGTTTCTGAACTTTATTCTTACTGATCTTTTCTCAGAATCTATAGCGTCTATCTAAACCTCTGTCTTTCCTATGTGCTGCTCAAATCAGTTTCACTTTTTACATTTGTAAGTAAGAAATCTTCATTTTATCCATATCACAAAAAAGAATCTATAATTTCACAATGAAATTACACGAATTCTTAACACGTTGAACGCCACGTTAATTTTACGTGGTTTGCCCATAAAGCCAACATGAATTTACGGCACGTCGCAATACGAGCCCATAATTTTTAAGCATACATGTTATGTATATATAAATAAAACTATTTTTATGTGTTCTATCGTTGCATTAATTTCTTCACACTGTTGTAGTAACAATGCTAATATTGAAAAATTTAAAAATACTGAAGTTTATTCGAATTATGGGTTTCCAGTAATCTTGGCTTCGCCGGTCACCGGTGACTCCCATGGCGCTTAGAACAAACTCAGAGTCGGTCACCGGTGACCCCCATGGCATTCAACGTGTTAATTAACAAATAATAATATACTATATAATTTCATATAAACGTTTGCTTTTTTGACATTTTGTAGACCGAACTGAGAAATCTCCGCATATTACAAAACAAAACAAAAAATAGTTATGCTTCGTATGCTTATGAATCTTGTGATGTATGTTTGCATAACTTTATCTGTTTCGGAACGTCAGTACATTTTACAAAAATTCTGTGCTGTTTAACATATTTTTACATCGTTCCAAAATTTTCTTAAATAAATTACCTCAATTTGTGTATGTGACATAATTTTATTATTTCAAATTACTTGTACGCTTTATGGGTGGTTAAGTGTAAGAATGTTACTAACAAAGGAAACATTCCTAAGTGATAAACATCGATTTTGATGAAACTTTGGTATACAGCAGTTCTAAAAAAAATATTTTACAAGTATTTTTCTTTCTTTCTTTTTGTCGAGAATCAAATTAAAAGTAGTAAGTATATTTGAACGAACATCTCGAATATTATCAGAAATAGAGGAACGGTGTATACTGACAAATTTTTTATTTTTCAACGTTAAATTTGCAAGCACCATTCACAAAGAATACGCGCGGTTGGAAATGTGTTAAAGGTTATCTAATTGGAATATAGGGTCGAATGAAAAATACTGCTCTATAATATATTTGAGGATCATTGAAATCGGTGTGCTTTTTCTTTTCTATAATTATCAGAATGACAGCTTTTACCTTCTACGTGACGATTTCCCTGGTTTCGCGTCACGATTGATCATCCACCAGGAACTCTTTCCGGTGCCTTCATTCTGCACTCGCATGAATCTGCTGTGTAAGGATAAATTGTGTCGGATGGAGTTCTGCAAACAAAAGAAGAAAAAAAAAAGGAACTGATTAATATACACTTCTAAGTGTTTAATATTGTATTAATGGGCAACACGTATCACAGAAAAATTGTTGCAAGTTGGAAACATATAATTTTCAAGAAGAATGGAAAAGAGAATTTCTATATGAAGAATTATTTAATTGCAGAATTATGAAAGATACGTCAGCGAAAATTTATTCACTTGAAATAAATCACTGCAATGGTAAATCTATGTATTAGGAAATATTTCAAGGAATAAAATGAAAACTGAACATTTTTCTTTATTTTTTTTTTATTTCGGATATTTTTCTCGTGGAGATGATACTCTACGTCTTTTTATGAAAGTACCTATAATCTTTTTTGGTATGGTATTTAAGTATTTCACTTTTTATGTATATTCTTTTTCTATAATATGATGATTAATTTTATACCCATTAGGAATTAATGTTTATTCTGCAATAATATTTGAACGAATCTATAGCAATAATTATGTAGTATTACGAACAATTAGTTTCATTTGAATTTAGATTATTTTTAATATCCTTCTTTTTTAAAATTATCACTCGAAAGCTATTCATTTAACATGTTAATTAAACATCATATTTATATTTTTACTAGTACCTATTTATTTAATTTTTTTTTTCATAAAGAAACAGCAATTGAATTAAATCAAACTCCGTTCGATTTAACTGAACGAGAATCAGAATTAGTTTCTGCATTTAATATTGAACATTTATAAAAGATTTTTTGTATTCATACGATAGAAATACATGTCAATAAAATATATCGTTTAGTTGAAATATTGTGTTCTGAAATGACAATTATATACACGTATTATCCAGCTCAGAGTAAAAGTGTATAGCATCGTTAAAGTTATGATTCTTCCATTTTAAGAAGAAGACAATGAACCCTTTCTTGTAGAACTTCCTTTCTCATTTTCGTAATTAACAAAAATTACAAAAATTACGGTGAAAATAAAGAAAGCTTGTAAATTTCATTTCGAATCGTGAACCTTTAACGCTAATCGTAACATTTAGAAAATCTTTGACGTGTGTATTCGCTCATGTGATTCGGCTGATTTTTTTCTATAAAACATGAAAATTGTGATAATTTATTAAAACTCATAAGGAGTTATATAGTTCAATATTTCTTTATTTGATATAAAAAAGAAAAAGGTAAAATTTTTAGTAATATTTAGTAAATTGAAGAAAATCTGTTGTTGTGTACAAAATTTGGCTGCCAGTGAAAAAATCGTACAGAAGGAGTAACATACACTTTTACATATACAAATACTATAACATGCAACAAATTATTTCTATTAATATTTCGCTAGGTAGCCAAAATGCATTTGCAATGCATCGTAGTCGTCAAGGTATTCAATCCCGGCATAAGCTATATATCTTTAAGAAGAAACTTGATGTGTAGCAATCGGTTAATATTATGACAGGTGCTACGTGGAATGCAAACAAGAGTTGTATCGTCGAAAACGTTACAAAAATGTGTAAAAATAATTAGAATAGTAAAAGGAAATGAAAACAAAAAAGAATGTTTTTCTGCAACTCGAAAATCCCTTCTCGTATCATGATCAAAATTTAATCTAATATTACAAATGCATTTTTTCAGAAAAAATTCATAAATACCAGTTACTTTTAGAGCTGATATGCGATAATTTCCCACCCACTTAAGTGACACAATAAACTGTATACACTCGAATGGAAAAATAAATCCAAGTGGCCATAGAATTAACCTTTTGCGGGCGCATGTCAGCACATAGTCGCCCATGTGTATTTATCGTTTTTAATCAATAAGGTACGTACACTGTCGTTTATAAGTATTAGAATACTCCTTATGGTCGAGCAAAAAATATCCGATTTAAATCACATTTTCTCAACAAAGTTAGTGTCATACGTTAGTAAAAATATACATACGTACTTGTACTTCGAGATTCTAGAATGAATAATCTTTTTAAAATAATTTTAGGTCAATTTTAAGTTAGTTTTGGAATCATTCTTTTTTAGGATAATTTTATAATGCCTTTTACGTGACAAATAATTTTATATTTACCTTGTAACGGCAATAAGATTTGCTTTAGAATAATTAAATAGATTTTAGTAGATTTCAGTAGACGTCTGTAGAATGCAGATTTTAGTAAAATTTAGAAAATGTCAGTACATTTAAATCGAGTTCAATAGGCTTCAAGAGATTTCAATAGATATTAGTATAATACATTAGATTCAAATAGAACGCAGCAGATATCGGTAGATTTTAATAGATTTTCGTAAATTTCAGCAGAGTTAGTAGATTGCAATAGATATTACTAGAATTCTTCAACTTTTAGCAGATTTCAGTATGCTTCACATACTGGTGTCCTAATACCTATGAACGGGAGTGTAAATCCATAGTGTAATATACACGCAGAGCCAGAATGCAGCCTGTAGAAAGAGATTCAGGCATTCTCAGAATCCAAATCTTATTTCCCTTTATTAAGTTTTATAAAAACATGATTACGAGTACCTTAGCGCGCTTTTCTTTTTGTGCCGTCAATCTTTTACTGAAGCCAACACATCTAATTATTATAAAAATTTATCTGTGCGTTCATAGTTTTCGCACATATTAGAATTTCAAATGTTTATATATACATGATGTCTGAAACATACGGATATTATTATAATACCTATTTGACTAAACTCAATTTGCATTTAGGCGATTGTTTTGAAAGGTATCATAAAATGTTGTGGTATAAAATGTACTAAACCTGGCAAAATACATTTTCTATATGTAATAAAATTTTTAGCTTTTATAACACATACATTAAACAAGTGTTTACTTTTGGTAAAATGCGCCGATACTCCTATGTCCATAACGACGTTCGTTCTACAGGCAGCTCTGTCCGCAAAGGATTAACACGTTAAACGCAGCATCGGTCCCCAAGGACAGTATCAAATTTAAAAAAATGAATTTTATTTAATATAAAATTTTGTTATAACGTGCAAAGTTATGCTTACATTTCTTTAATGTATTTTATTGAAACATTTCTAAACAGAGATGAGCTTTAACTTTTCTATGTATACCTAAGCCTCTGCTGAATGTTCCGCGCCGCCTGAATGGAAAGTGAAGCAAAATCGGTTCCGCGTCGAACGTGTTAACCTCTTGCCATACTTCGACGAGTTTGACTTGTGATAACAATTTTTGACCAAACACTAACATCACGAATTTGACTCGTAGAATCAAATTCGGACTTAACATGAACATTACGAGTTTTGACTGGTGGAATTAAAGTCGAGCCAAACATGAACGTGACAAGTGAGACTTAGATGTGACATTTTCGCAAGATGTTACTCTTTCCCGTATCTGCGAGCATCTTTCTCGACCATTTCGGCTCGTATTGCGGGTGTTTTGGCGCATTATTTTGGCTCGTTTAAGTGTCGTCTCCTATCGGTTGAGTTAATTAATATAGCAATGGACTAAGAGAAGATTTCTTATCGTTTCACTGAAAATCTTTCTGTGTCGCTGTTTCAACCAATAACTTTATAATTTCAATTTTGTTCGAAATTTACGAGCACCCGGTAGGCGGCTCCTCCACTCTTTACCCGTTCTTCCACGTCGTCGTTTCGCTATCGATATCTCGATATCAGCTCCTTTTACTGTCGCGCGTAACGCTACGATCGGGTTCGGCCTGGCCGAACTCCCGGCGAACACGGGTGATTGCATTGTCAGAGTCGTTTTATACCATGTACAAAATCGATTCGAAGAGTGAGTCATGAGAGGGCCACGTTTTATTGTGTTCCGTAGAAAGAAACGTTCCTCTCGGAGCTTGTTCATTAGGCAAATTGAATCGACGTAGTCACCAGGCCCTTCTTACTCCGAAAAATTTCGGAAAGCTTCTACCCTAATATGAAAGTAGCGTCGAGAAGCGATAACAATTTCCTTTCGTCTTCGTCTCATAGCACTATCTCCGCGTGGCCGAGGCGTAGCACGCGTGCGTGTGTATGCATAGACAGCTCTTGGGAGGAAAAGCTTTTACGTAAAGAGCAGGCCGCGTACGATACCGCGGTAAATAAAAATTACTTTTTTTTTTTTTAGAAAATATTGATGTTTCTTTCGTTGCCTTGAACGTACATCATTACCGACTAGTTGTTCTAAACCCAGGAATTCCTCGGAATTAACAAAAATCTGCTTTTATTACGTATCTGTTATGTCCTTAGGTCACACTTAGGAATCTGGCTTTATGACACGGACGTCTAATGTTACTATTCATGAGAATTATTTCTTTTCAAAGCACATTACTAAATTAATTCTGTTCAACCGTTAACTGATTATGTAAATTTTTTGTGTACAAACAGCCGTGTGGCGTTTATGAGAGTAGTATTTTCAAGAACAGGTAAAAAAAAATTGTCAAAAGGGTATAGTCAAATAAGCATGGCAAATGTCCCTCTCCTCGGTCAAATTGATCTAGGTATATATCATACGATTGACTTCTTGAAGGAAATCCTTTCTGCGAAGTGTCAGACTGATACCTCTATTAAAAACCTCTGAAAATCTCTCCAAAGAATCTGAGAAAATTATGCATTAATAATTTTTTTTAGCTATGTACTCCCATTTCAACACTTTTCAAACAATCGCACATTAATAATCATAACAGGATACTAACATTGTAAAAATATAAATGTGGTTACTCGATAATTTCAATATAAAATAAATATTTTTATATTTTCGGAATATTATAAAAATCAATCTTACAGCCAAAAATTCCAAAAAAACCCTCATATATAATATATAATATAATACAATATATACACAATATACTTTTTTTGCAGAAGAAAGGTTTCTTAAATTTACTTTGATTTTTTATTATTAATGTTCGAGGAAGTTAGCTTCGAAAAACATTAGCTTTTCAATATCTGACTATTATTTTTTATTATCAAACAGAAAGTGGTCCGATTCGCCTTGGCCGACCTCAGATTTTATTCCTCGTCGACACGTGCCATGCAGCTTTCGACAACATGCACGAAACGATTCTTAATACTTTTCGAAAATCGAAGATACTTGGAATAATGAAAATTTGAACGATTCAATGTGATACTATAGACACTTTTTTTAGGTACAGTGGAGAATGTAAAAGATCCGAAATCAGTCTTTATAGCGCAGATTTATGGCGCGGACGTGACTATATTATGGTTATTTTACACACACACACGTACATACATATAATTGTTTCATGTCTCTCTGTTATAACTGTTGGCCTAAGCTAATTTATCGGTTTTCTTGGTATTATAAGTAGACTGCGGATTTGTATGCATTTATAGGGAATTTAAAGATGTAAAATTGCAGAGAATGCATGTAATATGAAAAAATATACGAATTATCTAAATTATAGTACTTTTTATAATACCTGGTAGGTGCAATAATTTCCTACCGAAATTCCACATTTTTTACTATATTCTCAAAAATACTAATCTGCATAAAAATCCGCAATCTAGCTATGCCATTCAAAATATTAATTAATTTAAGTAAAATAATGTTGACAAAATTTTTTGCTTGAACAAGAAAATTTTCTTTTAATTAAGTGGGGAAAGGATGAATAATTTTGCTGAAAATGAACAAATGTCTGTTGACTTACGAACGGGAATGTACATTTAAAACAATAAAGAGTATAATGTTAAATGATCGTAATAAACAGATGCATTTATTCTTGTTTAGTGTGTAGTTGTATGTACAAGTTTACAGATAAATGCTTATCGTATTTTGCAGTTCGTCGCACTTTTTATTGAACTTTATATCTGTAATATTTCAGTTAGATTTAAACCATCATTTACAACGGTCTAAAGTAAATTATACACTAATATTTTCATAAGGATCACAGATTGGATATTATTCTTTTTCTGTTACCTTTTTTTAACATTATCTTTCAATATAATTGTTTGCAATATAATTCTACGGAAAAACCCCAGATTTCTTTTTTTTTTTAGACAAATTCAAAGAAGAAAATAAATACGTACTTGACTGTATCATAATGAAATGGAATATATCGAAAGTCTATATTTTCCTGCATAAATATATAAACCACTGCTCATGCTTTAGCAGGAACTTATTTCGATTATTTGCTGAGCAGTTAATTTTTCTATCCTTCAAATGATACTTTTGTATAACGTTGAATTACTTGAATTATTTACAACATCATACTTAACGATATAATTAGCAATTTCTGTTCTCAATTTAATAATTTCAAAGATCACTTTCACGCCCCTTTGATTCTAAGTGTCGCCATACGAGCCGCTCAGAAATCAAAGGAAAAACTCCCCGTTTACAATTTTTTCAAATTTTAGTACCAAAGAACATAATTTGTGCTTAACTTTTTATAAATAGAATAAATTTAGAAAATTTTATTTTATAGAGTTAGTTACTTTGAGTTCTGAGCGGCTCATACATGGTGTTCATGGTGAACACAACTTTCGGTTATCAAATTTTTATTACAAACGTTTATATCTACTAGTGTTTTAAAAATATACAGCGAAGTAGGATAACTCTTATCTTTGTTCAAAGGCTGTTTTCACTCCTAAGAACCGAAAAAGGGCTTTAAAAAATTGCCCAATACTTTCGTTGAGGTCCCCTATATAAATCTACAAAGTTTAAAAGAATCGGAATTGTTGGGTTGCCGAAGTTCTTTTATCACTACCAGTATGAAAACAAAGGAAAATTAAAAATAAGCACCTATTAAGAGAAACAACCTACATACATACTTACCCAGTATAGAAGACATATTGCTTACAGGCAACAATTCAACGTAAGACCCAACTTAAGAGACAATTTAAAAGACAGTAAATCAGTAAATCAAAACAAAAAAAAAACGTTTCTAAAAGTAGCCAGTTTCTGTTATTAAGTAAAGGATATTACTACTATATTTTATATTTGAAATGAATTTTTAACACTTTCTAATCTATGAAGTCATACCTTTCTTACAGTAAGTATGTACAGTTACGTCCATTGATATTTGCACACTCCTTAAAACAAAATAACTTCTTTAAAATTGGTCCAAGCAACTTGAGTTTTTTTTTTTTTAGAAGTGAGAAGAATTAATTTACTAGATAATGTGTAAAAAATATTTTTGAGAAGTTGCAATTGGTCAAAATCGTGAAGAAAATAGTAAAAGTTGTTTTCTACAATTTTCTTATCTAAGCCTGTAATAAAAATTAAAAAAATTACGGTTTGTAAATTTATGTCAATTATTTACATGTTGAAAATTTCATCAAAACCGATTAACGTTACTATCAGCTACAAACGCTTAAAAATAAATCGAAATCTTCCACGAGTTCTTGCCTAATACTGCAATAAATTGAAAGATTCTTACATCTTTCAATGCCCGTCGCTTGTTCCTGTATCAACCGATTTCGATGAATATTTCAGTATATATAATACAAATATTGTATATTTATATACAAATTTTCTAAATTTTCATTACAAGCTTAGATAAAAAAAGGTTGCAAACAGTATCTGTTACTATTTTCTTCGTAATTTTGACCAACTGGAATTTGTTCAAAATTTTTCGTACACTTCATCTAGTGAAGTAATCCTAACTTCTCAAAAAAACTCACGTTGGTTAATTCTTTAAAGAGTGTCCAAATATTAACGGGAGTCACTGTAACTAATATTACCTTATTCCCAGCATATAATGATAAATACTTACAAAAACTAGTGAAATTGATTTATTTCTTAACTTTTGTCGGCAACTATATATACCATATAGTGTTTCCTATCTTTACTAGCGGATCACTGTTCTTAAAACTTGACCGAACGTTTCACCGACACAACGCCACCGTATACACACATATGTGTGGATCAACGAGAAACGATCAGATAAACTGAAGTATTTATCCACATGGCGGGTGTGCGTCGCGAGTACCAATGATGATACTTTTACGATCGATTCGCATCGTCGACTACTTTTACCTTTTCCTTCGGTGACAAGACTCGTAGGGTTTTCTCGATCGCGATCCAGCTATTCGAGTGATTCCAGTCGTGGGCTATACGCCGGGAGTTTACAGCCCTATCATTTCCCAGCCTTTATCGGCGGTACACTTCGAAGATAAAGACATTTTTGGCGCCGCTATTCTGATTTTTAAATCGACTCTCCTCCAGTTATTCGTATCCTGATGGGAGGGGATGCGACAAGAAGGAAAGACCGAGCCTGGCCGAGGAATTTGTTTTCCAACATTTCAACAAACCACTGGTCGCAGCTGGCTCCTTTATTGCGAAACATTATTCGTGTTTATATTTTTCACTTATTGTTCTTTTCTTTCTATTTTTTTTCTTTTTTCTTTTTTTTTAATTTAAGAGTTTAACGTCGCATCAACTTCCGGGTTATTATTTGTGTCGTTTTACACTGTTCTGTTGAATAATTTGGCTTTTTTTTTTAAACTTTCATAGATCGATGTTTTTTTTTTTCTTCTACTTTCATCTTCCAAATTGTTCTTGATGAGAGATTTCGATGTATCTTTCTGTCGAAGTGAACCGTCTTTTCGGCAGCGCAATATAAAATGATCTATTGCGATCTATTGCGTTACATTCTTCGCAATTTAGAGCCGGTTCTTTGGTTGAGGAATCTACTATATGATTGTGGTTGTTTTACAAAATGACCGAACTTTGTAGTAAAGGATCATCCAAATGTGACATCTAGATGTTTAGTACTGTATAATGCTTACACGTCTTGTCTTTCCAAATGACACAGTCATTTTGTTTTAGTAGAAGATGGTACAACTTTAATCATAGATAGGTATAAATTACAGCAACAAATTTACATTATTCAAATTTATTATGAAAATGGGCGTTCTTTGTTTCATTGTTTTCAAGCAATATTTTGTTTAGTGATGAATAGACTGCGGATTTTTATGCACTTATAGAAAATTCAGAGGTGTAACATTGCATAGAATGCATGTAACATGAAAAAATATACAAAATGTACAAATTATAATGCTTTTTATAATATACAAGGTGTCCCACGTTTTAACGGCCAAACTTTGTTAGTATATTATATGGGTCTAAGTAAGAAAACAAATGTTATATAAACATAGATCGTTTAAAGCTTTGTTAAAAAGTTACGATAAAGATAAGAATTATGTAGGGAATAGTAACGGACAACAGTCTGACACGCAGTTACTGCGATTCTATATAGGAATAGATCAGCAATATTTATATTTAGTCTGTCAATGGTTAAATAATCATTTTTATCACAGACGAATAGGTCGAGGAGGACCCAATACTTTGACTGCTTCCAAGATCACCCGATCTCACGCTACTGGACTTTTATCTATGGGAAACATTGAAAGAAAAAGTGTATCGAACAAGAATAAGTTCACGTGATGAATTGATGTAAAAAATTAATGATGCATTTACTGAAATGAAACAAAATAAGAATGAACTTCGGAGAGTAGTAAGTTCCGTTTTCAAGAACGTATTGTCAAGAACGGTGGACACTTTGAGATGAAGTATTAGTTATTTCTAGAAGTGCTAAGAGTATTATGCTACCTTTGACTTCGCATAGTAAACACGACTCGTATAAACAGATTAAATGCAAATATTGCTGATCTACTCCTACATTGTATCTAGATAAAAGTCCAGTAGCGTGAGATTGGGTGATCTTGGAAGCCAAAGTATTGGTCCTCCTCGACCACATTCATCTGTGATAAAAATGATTATTTAACCATTGACAGACTAAATATAAATATTGCTGATCTATTCCTACATTGTATCGCGGTAACTTGTCAAACTGATGTCCGTTACTGCTCCCTACGTAATTCTTCTTTTTGTCATAACTTTTTAATAAAGCTTTAAACGACCTATGTTTATAGAATATTTTTTCTTATTTAGACCCATAGAATATACTGACAAACTTTGGCCGTTAAAACTTGAAACACCTTGTATGATAGGTGAAATAATTTCTTACCAAAGTTCTACTTTTTTTCACTATATTCTTAACCCTTAACTAGTTATAATGCTTTCCACCAACGTAACTGTTGGGGTTGTTGGGGTTATGACAGACCCCAAATAAAAAGTGCAGAAAAATGTGTTAATCTGATTCTAGATAAACTTCTATGAATATTTTATTTTTAGACAGTGTATAAAATAATAAAACCATGGAAAATTAAATTTTTAATATAAAATGAAGTAAGAATACAATTTTTACAATTAGACAACGAAAAATGTGGATTTCTGCATTTACATAAAAGAAAAATTATAACACTTATTAGTATTTCTTCCGTGATCATAAAAGGACTTTTCTTGTTCACTCATTCATCACTGGATTCACTGAAATGAAAAGTCATTATCAGTCATCTTTAGAGAAAAAAAAAAATAACAATAACGTTTTATCATTTACTTTTGATTATTATTGCCAGAAAAGTAAATATGCTCTTCGATAGAATGTGACTTACAGATGCCCTTCTTGCAGTTGTCACAACATTGTTGGATCTTTTCTGTTTTTAGAACGTAGATACAAGAAATATCTCATCCTTTTTGCAGGTGTTGATGACTCACCGACATCGCTGAATTGTTCAATTTTTAAATCATTTTGAATGACTCTCTTTAGATCATTTGGTAGTTTATACTTGTATAGTCAGTTATGTAAATGTTGCTTTATCGTGGTTTTTCCTAACTCAACGTTGAATATTCGTCGCGTTTTTTATCTGCTAGATTGGCTGCTTTGTAAATGACAAGTGCATTGACTTGGGAGCTCTTCAAACTCGCAAAAAAAAATGATTAGAGGCTATCTACGACTTCTGTTGCAAGAATAGTTGGCACATTTCTGATCCAAACTGTCAACACCGGTTTTGGTGAAGTTATAAAATTCAACTATCTCTGGTTTTTTAAAACGTTGGTTCACGTTTCTCGAACGTTGGTATAGTGCGTGGAAGATAGAAGTAGTACGCATTTGGTTTTCTTAGGAACATAAGGTACCAATGTTCTATCTCCAGTGAATCCTAAAAGAGAAGAGTTTACCTCACGACGTTTATAGGGTTGAAGCTCTGGAGGTAATCTCTTTTATTTCTTCTTACGGTGCTCACATAAGTAAGACCTTTAGATTTTAGCTCGTTAACAAGTTCGCTTGATCTGAACCAGTTATCACCAGTTACATTACCATTGGTGTTTTCAATAGGTTTTATAAGTGATAGAACATCTAGCGTTAGTACAGATAATTTCTTAGGATAATTGTTTTGTTACAGAGGATTCTTGCCTGTATACATAAAGCTATTGATCAAATAATGCGTTTTGGCGTCATACAAGCACATTATTTTCATGTCGTATTTGGCTGGTTTGTTCTTGTTCTCCATTTACAAATTTAAAAAAAATTTCCAAAATTGTTGCAGCAGTTTCATCAGCTGCAATTCTTTCGGAAGATCAAATCATCATCAAATACAGCAGTCAAAAGAAATAAAAATCGCTTGAGGACATAGTTGCTCGAAAAATATCTCTTCTACATTTTCTCTACCTGATTTAAACATCCCAGCTAAAATAAGTAGTCCAAGGAATGCTCAGAGCCTAACTATATTTACATGGTTTGTAAAGGAAACATTGTCACTTCTATGTTTAGAATTAACCTCAGTTATTTTTGCGATAGTGTATTTCAAAAATTTTTCTAGAATATCCTTTATAATTAGCAGTAGTCAAGCTTCGTTGGGCATAGATGGATTCATTGTACGAGCTCTTTCTTTCAGTCCAGGACGATATGAAATAATATTGTGCGCCGCTGCGCGAATAGTACGCATTGGAGGAATTTCCGACCATTTATAACGATTTTTTTCCATAAAAGTAGTTATTATTTAGACGATACTGAAAGATCTCTGAGTTCCTCTTGCTTCGCTTCCTTCTCTGGTATTACGTCTGCGTTTCCTTGCTGTGTCTCATCTTTAGAATTACTTTCCTCAGATTGCGTATTGTGATCGCTGTGTTCACTCTCTGCGTCCGATAAGTCGTTATCGCTCTTTAAAATATAAACCTCATACCTGAATATCATATATATCACTGTCGTTCATCAATATGCCCTCAAGCTGTTTATTGGTCAAATAAATTTGCGCGCCTTGGTATAATTATAAATAGCAACGTAACTAGTACACTGGGGTCAATGCTGACCCCAACTGTGTGTAACTCGAGAACAATGCAAACGGATAGCACACGCATGAAGAACTCACTAAATGCTAAGAAATTATGAAGATATTGCAATGTACGGAGCAATGTTGCCAATAGAACTAATTTTGTGACGAACTTTGTGTCCTTAGGGTCACTCATGACCTCATTATACCAATTAAGGGTTACAGACATGAATTTGCATAAAAATTTGTAGTCTAATGATGAAGGTCATTGCATAATAAATAGCAGTAATAGTAAACGCAGTCATGCTACCCATTTAAATAATAATCTTTCCATGCATAATTGTAATGGATCATACTTTCAATAAAAAAATAACTTGAAAAAATTCCAAATAGTTTGTATTTTATTCAAAAGAACCATGTAGACATGTAAGTTGGATGACCTTATATAATATAATATCCAGAAATAGTATAACTTTCATTTTAACACTTTTTGATATCTTTTGTTCTTTATGATTTATAGAAAAAAAAAAACATTTACATAGAAGGCTCGGCTTGAATAAAAGTCATTGAAAATTTCGATAACAGACGCAATCGTGATGCATATTTGAATGATATTCTGTCCCACGTACAATTAATGTGAATTACAGTTTTAATGAAAACAAAACCTCAAAAAATTTCATATTGTTTGTGTTTTATTAAAAAGAATAACTGCGAGTGAAGGTAAAGGTAGATGAAATCAGAATCTAACCACTTTCAGAATCGTCTGAAATTAAGTTCCATCGACATCACTTTCTGGGTGTTGGTATCAGTTTCTTTGTTAATTGAATTTTCTTTAACTTCAGAATTTATATATCTCAAACCTTTCTTATTTTTATTTTCTTTTTTCTTTAATCGCATTATGCGAGATCTTACTATAGTTACAATGATCAATGAAGTATTTGAAACACGTTTTATAAAAACTACAAAAATTTATCTTCATTTGAAACGTTTAGCTTTATGTTTGTCTTAGTTTGCAAATGACTTCCAACATTTTCAACATGTCATACATTTGTACATATGTAAAACCATTGTATTAAATACTATTTAACAAGTTTGCAAAGCTAAAAGATTCGATAAGAGGAAGAGTATAAAAAAAAGAGGGAGAACTGTAGAAACGAATTCAGCAAACACAAACGAAGGAAATAAAAGAACTCATGTTGTCAAAGCAAATCTTTTCTTTGATTAGTACGAGAGAACAAGAAGTTTCGCTTAAAATTAATCGCGATATGACTGATTGCTGGACACTGTTACATTTTACTTTGTCGGTATTGAACTATAGAAACGTTTAAGTCCTCACACACGCGTATCAACACACACCAACATGTATTAACTAGCAAAGATCAAAATTAGCATCGAAGTAAAGCGAGACTTAAATGCCATATTAGTAAAATCGATATCTGAGTTTCCAACGTTAATAATATTTATAAAACATTATTAAATAATACGTGAAAAACCAAAAAGAAGAAAACAGAAAAGGAAAAAGAGAAACAGCATTATATGTACATTCATATTAATTATTTGAAAATAATTCGTTCAACGAATAAACATACATACTAGTAACTGTTTAACCCTCTATAATCCCATGTAACTTGAATGTTATAAATCCATTTATCTATATTTTATACACCTCTTTTTATTTGTTTATTGCGATGATGTTACATTGTTGCGTTATTATACTACAACCATTCTAACAATTTCTTTATAATAAGTATTAATTCTTGCTTATCAACATTTATCAAAATGCAAAATTACAATTAACTGCAATTTTCTTTCTTATAAACGAAGAAAAATCGGGTTATAGAGGCCATCGAAACGTTTTTTCCCATGATTCTGCATACACTCTATCACAAAAATATTCGACCACCCTTTAAAATAGATTAACTTTTATAAAATTTGACCAAATGATTGGAGTCTATTTGAGAAGTTAGAAGGATTTATTTACTAGATGATGCGAACAAAAATTTATGAAAATATTTAAATTGGTTGGAATAGTGAAATAACCAGTGAAGGTTGTTTCTTCAACATTTTTATCTGAGCCCGTAATGAAAATTTAAAAAGTTTATTTTATAAGTTTATGCCAGCGATATGTATGTTGAAGATTTTATCGAAATTGGTTAAATAGAAAGAAACAATCGATAGAAACAATAAAAAGAAAGATCACCAGATTTGTTACAGTTGTAGGCTGAAAGTCGTGAAAATTGCAATTTTCACCATTTATAACCGTTTGTAGCTTATAGCAATGTTAACCGATTTCGATGCAATTTTTAGCATATACATAACTTGTGCAAATACACAAAACGTATTATTTAAAATTTTGATTGCAAGCTCAGATAAAAAAGTTAAAAAAAGCGACCTTCACTATTTTCTGTATAATTCTGAATGATTGTAATTTATAAAAAGAATTTGGTACATATTATCTAGTAAACTAATCCTTCTAACTTTTCAAAAAGACTCAAGTCATTTGGTCCAATCTTAAAAAAGTTATTCTGTTTTAAAGAGTGAATACTTTTGTGACAAACCGTATCTACTGCATCCACATTTAAATCTGAATTTATACTCAGATATTCCAGTAAAAGAAAATCGCGAACATCTGATGCGATAGTGTGGCACGAAAGGCTCCTACATGCAATAAGAGTCCATTTTCCCAGACAAATTCACAATTTACCCGCATCATACTTAAGGGACCAAACCTTTGCCGTAAAAATCGAGGATACATATTCCGAGATCAAGGTCATTAAAGCAGGGCTACCTCAAAGAAGCGTTTTAGGATCTATACAGTATACAATCTACACAGCTGATATTCCAATCACCAACAAAAGCGAAATACTAACGTTTGCTGATGATACAGCTGTACTAATCATACATAGCAATCCAGAAGTAGCGGCCACGATACTACAAGAGCATATTGTAAAAATCGAAAAATGGTTTGCAAAAAAAACAATAAAAGCAAATCCCAATAAATGCCATCACATCACATTTACATTCTGTAAGAAAAAACCATCGGATATTAAACTAAATAATATGATTGTTCCTCAAACAAAAAGAGTAAAATATTTAGGGCTTCACTTGGACTCAAGATTTACATGGAGGCAATAATAGATAACATATGAACTAAAAGACGACAAATGTATTGGTTAACCAGTCATAAATCTAAACTCAGCATAGAAAATAAATTAAAAATTTACAAAACAATCATAAAACCAATATGGACCTATGGAATATTACTATTGGGAACTGCCGCAATGAGTCATATAGCAAAACTAGAGTGACTACAATCAAAAGTAATGAGAACAGTAGTTAATGCATCGTGGTACTGTAAGAACGGCGACATACGCAAGGACTTAAAAATCCCGACCGTTAAGGAGGAAATAAACACATATGCAAAGAAGCATAATGAGAGAATCACAACACATCCGAACCAGCTGGCTGCGGAGATACATACAAACCGTATCGCACGAAGACTAAGAAGGATACATTCTGCTAACCTATGTTCATAAAACCGTAAAAATAAAACAATCATCCTGTGGAGGCATTTTACTGAAAATTGTCACCCACGTGCTATGTAATCTATAACTCACTTAAGAATTTACCTAATGTCTAATGGACAAATTGTAAAGTAACAAAAAAAGACCAAAGAAACAAAAAAAAACCTGACACGATACTTGACGAAGATAAATAAAAAGTGTCAGCAAAACTCGAAAGACTAACGGCAACAACCGAGGTATATCTATTAATGAAGAACCGAACCGATTTTTCAGCAACGACGCCAAAGAGAGCAGAGTGACACCCACTTCAACCGAATGACGTAATTTCACGGTGGACACAGACCACTTGCATATCGGGATACTTTTCGAAGCGAAGAACGATTCAGAGCTAAAGGAGGACACGGTTAGCTATTGAGAGGCAAGCTCTATTCGAGAGTGGCTCGTTGATTCTGGTGGCAGCAGTCGGCGCTCGTGACCGCCGCGATAAACTCCCGGCACTTTCGTCAAAAACCGTATAAAGTCGACGGGAAACGGCCCTCGTTGCCGAGACGAAAGGAACGTGAAGCGAGGAAGACGACCAGCCGCCGCGCCACGGACACCCGAACCTGGTTATCTTCCTTTCCCGAATGGACTGTATAACGCGCAATTTATGGAGCATATACTTGTCCTTGGTTGTCCTGGCTGTCCTGCCGTGGAATGTCCACTATCTTCCGCAGGGCAACGCGATAAGGGAACTCGAAAGTCACCGTCGTTCCTTCGCGACACGAAAGTGCGAACCACCAGTTTCGTTTAAGTACGCGCGTCAGGTCCGTAATTCAAGAACGGATTAATGACTAGCTGTGAAAGTACACGTGGAAATTAAGTATCTCGGAAAGACGCAGCGTGGCCAACTAGCAGCTATTAATGTTACGCCTCACGATTCTTTTTCACCGGGTTTGCTGCTTTCCGATGGAATTGAAGCTACGTGTCACTTGAATTTTTATACCGTTTCCTATTCGTTGTTTTTTTTTTGCTCTTCGGTTGTTTTATGATTGTTAGAGAGGTTGTTCGTTGGAACAGATAACGTTATGAAGTTTTCTAACAAAGAAACTTTGGTAATCCGAAAATTCGGATTCTTTTTTAAACTTTGTAGATTTTTAGGAGACCTTAAGAGAAGTGTTTGATTATCCTTTTGCGTGGCCCTTTTTCAATTCTTCGGGGTGAAAACAGCTTTTGAATTAAGATAAATGTTACCTGATTTCCCTGTACATCTTTAAAACTATAGTAGGTATAAAGAAATGTTTAGAATACAAATTTAATGGTTTTTTATGTCGTATAAGATGATGCTATTTAATTAATAAAGATTGTTTTTTTTTTTAAATAAAAAATCTACCACTGTAAAAGAAGCGTAACCAGTAACAGTAACAGAAAAGTTACTAGAAAGTAAAAAGTGCGAAGAGCTTTAAAATAAATGAAATTTAAGGTGTCTGAGCCGAAGAAAAAACTTAAGAAAAAAGATTACAACTCCTGTTAGCCTTTGCCAAAAGATACAAAAATTGGTCAGTGGATAACAGGAAATGTGTTACATAGTGGAATAGGCTTTAAATGAGTTAATAAGCTTTTATCAAATTAACGTCGATCATGTTGAATACGCAAGGTGAATCTCTATAGAAACGATATGTAAAAGAAATCGCCGAATTTGGTAAAGGATCCCTTAGGCTATGAGGTTGTTTTATGGTGTACGAATATAGGATCATTAAGCTATATCAATGGGAGAATGAATCAATACAATATATAAAGAAATATTAAATGAAAAGTTATAGAAAACTATAGAGGATATGCCCTATGAAGAAAGTAACATCATTTTCCATGATCGAGATACCAAACATATAGCAAAAAATGTACAAAAATGATCAGAATTGCAATCATTCCAAATTCTAGACTGCTCAGTACAAAGTCCAGATCTGAACCTTATCGAAAATCTATGGGCAATATTAAAAATACAGTTGCAAGACAGGTATGATTTTCCACCATCTAGTTTCGATCAATTATGGGGAAAAAACTGAAGAACATTGGTATTCAATTTCCGAAAAATTATGCATAAATTTAATTGAAAATATCTCAAAACGAATTGCTTAAAGTTGTAATTACCAAAGATTTATGGACGAAATATAAAATTTAATCTAATTTGTTACTTGTTATTACCTCTTGCAATAGTGAGAAATTGGGTTAGAAGAAAAACTAAATAGTTAACAAATTAAATAGAGTACAATAAAATTGTCGAGCGCTGCTTAAAGTAAAATAAGTATAATCTAATATACGTAATTTGTTTTTCTCAAATCCTATCGCAATATGTAAATAAATTATCATTTTCTAGAAAAACACTTTTAGCGGTTCAATTTTGCTCCTTATTGTATACCATATTTCAAATTATAGCCATAATTTTTGCATTTCATAACCAATTTTAGACTTAAATTTCTATAGTTATAAACTGGGTGGTAAGTTCATGCATGTTTAATTGTCCAAATTATTCAATTGTACGGACCACCTTAGTCTCATTTGGTTCCACAGTAATTACCATATTTATAATTACGAAAATACACAGTTCAAAAAAAAAAGTAAGCAGAAACTAAACCATAAACAGCGTTTTATGTATTTACTTGAAGGCAGATACATCAAACTCTGAATTACGTATTTCTTTGTCATCTGGACCAGAAGTTGAAAATCTAAATGACGTATATAATGTGTTAACGATATTAAATTATATATTCTTACATTATACAATATTGTTCAAAAATTGAATACTGTTCATATTGAAAGTCTTAAGTACCAAATGAATAAAAAAAAAAAAGTTGAAATCATAACTTAGTTATTAAACTTTTATGCGTAACACATAAATCCAATTTTACCTTCAGTAAACAGTATCGATGATTCAGCTGATAGATACACAAGGCCTGGGTCACTTAAACTTCTTCCTTTAAATACTCTTCGAGTTATGCGTTTTTATTATTGATTTCGACTGGTACGTATTTTACCCTTTGGTGCAATTCGTCAGAGAGAATTCGCAATGACAAACGGACAAGACAAGCGTCGATTTGTTAGTCAAATCTGACACGAATGCTTTAATTTTTCATTCGCACGTGAGCATAAAGATGAGCAAAGCCAGCGAGCCTGACCGCAATCGATTCACTGTCATCGAATTCATTTTTAAATCATGTCGTGAATGGTCTTCTAGCATTTCTGAAGTTTCTTTTCCATGTATGTGCATACATGTATACTCTCGTCCTTGTATCAATGTACCTATTACTTATTTCCGTGATACGTGATTGAATTTCTAAAATTGCAACATTACATACCTTCTTCGAGTGTCTTATTTAACCTATGTGGTTAAAAGTAAAGGGGAAAGTTTCATAAAAATTGGCACAACATGAGTCATTTTTCTTTTGATCATTTTGCTACGATTACCACTTCATCGTCTGATAAAAATGGTCAGCCACTAAGAAATTTTTTCAGTTTTGAGAATAGGTAGAAGTCTGAGAGAAGTAAATTTGAGAGAAGAAAATAGACAGAATGAGGAAGCAAATTGAATTCAAATCAGCGCTTTTTATCATTTTATCCATGACATATATTTTTTTTTTAATTAATTTTCCTCGACAAAATGTATGATAGATCAATGTCAAACTTAAAAGTTATGTACAAAACAACCGCAACTTCAACTTGTACAAAATTCAAGCATTGTAACTTACAACTTTAAATAAATAAATTAAAACAAAAGATTGTAATTTCACAAAATTCCTTATATATTCAAATTAAGTATTACTATAACCTTCATCCTGTATAATACGATTTTTCTGCGTTCACAAATTATGGTCGTTTGCAATTTTACACTTCGTTCGAAGAAGTAAAATTATTGTAAAAAAATTGCCGGTAATACAGTACAATAACAAGGCGTTATTGTAATAAATTAACATAACGTTGCAAAGGGTTAATCTTAAAAAATTGAAATAAAATGAACAAGAAATATCGTATACGATATAAAATGCTAAAACTTATATTGATAATAATAGAAATTTTTGTCACATCGCGGCGTAACAAGAGCGGAAGAAAGGAGAAGCTTATTTTTATTACCGAGGATGTGGCTTTTGTCTTGTCACCAGTACACATCGTCTTTCTAAAAGTCTTCTTTATGGGAAGGATGTGGACGCTAAAGCTGCGGTTTGCGGACAATCAAAAGCCGTGCATTCCACATAAGCCACAACTGCGGTGTTAAACATTTATTCAAAAAAGAAAAAAAGAAAAAAAGAGAGGATAAGGCTGTTTCATCGCATACAGTGCAGAAACAGTAGCTGCAAACTGTTATCATCCGTTTCACCACCATAATATAAAGAATTCTGTAATATAAGAGATTCTGAATTTAATTGTACCAATTTTACCAAAAAATGAAAATTAAATCTAGGTGATTGTGTGTAAAAGTGGCACATTTTATCGATTTTGACGAAATTTAAATATGTTATCGGAACGAAGATTTTGAACAACTTCTTCTTATACATATAACCGTCGCTCAGTCTTAGTTACCGAGATATTAACGATAACACTGCTGCTACTACTACATTGAATTTTTCCTATAATCGTGCGTTCGTGGCATTGACATATATAGCAATAAAATTTCATAAATTAAACGTTAATTGGTGAGTAATATTAAACTTACAATAAATAGTCATATGAGTAATTTCAATGGGTTTTTCAACATTAGAACATATACCAATGGAACAGGAATTGTTTAATTCAACAAAATATTTCGTTCTTGTGTAGTTCAACTATTCCTGAATATGATGTTAAATTTTCTTCAATTGTTTACTTTGTTTTTAGCCAGCAGGATATAATAACATTTGACCTAAAACAAATTCTTATCTTTTCTTTGTGATTTATATAAATGGAGGTTCGAAAAAGCGTCAAACGTTTCGTCTATGTTTATGGATAAGAATTAGGTTTGGGTTAAATGTTCTATTTCCCACGAACTTGAAATCTATCGAATCTGTAATAGCAAATAAACGAAATGCTAATAACATTATTCCTATATCAACAATTACTTGCAATTTCTACACGTTTTAAAAATTTAATTGCACCAAATCTACAAAACCAAAAAAAGAATAAAATAAAAAAATTAATGTCTGCCAATTGAAAATTAAATCCACTATTTTATTCGCTCTGAAGTTTAGAATCTGAACGATAAACCGCTGAAGGTTCAAAGTAATCCGTCATTGTCGTAACATTTCCGAAAGCAGTTCGTTTTTATCGGTGGTTAGCTCACAGTAGCCATGATATTAACAATATTAGAACACTGATACGAGAGGCGATTTTTAACATCGCTTTGTGTCGCTGACGTTTATGCTCTAAGGTAATTAGATAGCGACAGGCAAGCGATCGTCCAAGACTGCCAACAAGACCATCCCAGCAATCTGCACGAACATCTCGGTACACATTAATTCAATTCCATCGACGAGGTTAATTTCGTAAAAAGCATTTGCCGGACGATCGAAGCAAAATCGATACCACCACTCGTTTAATACCTGCGTGTTCCGGCTACACACGCTGCTGTCCATTGAATCGTGCTTCGGAAAATCGCTAAACGATAGAGAACAACACCTTCTACTTATGCGCCTTTTCCGACGATTTCCGGACGAAATATCTCTATTTAACGCTGCCGAAGAACACATTTGATCTGATAGATACATGAAAAATATTTTTATAAATATAAGATCATCAAACTTATAACGCCTACATGTTCCTTTTTTTTTTTTAAACACAAATTATTTGAAATTTTTTTAAGTTGCTTTTTTTATTGAAAATATTAGATGTAGAAATTAATTCTTTTCTACTGGAGTCACATAATCAGTACGGCCATTTAAATTAAAATACTCGCGACGGTATTCGCAAGCTGCTAGAAAGACTGCAAAAAATCATCGATAATAATAGAAATTATTTCGATAACTGATCTATTTTCGTTCTTGAAAAAAAAAAGTTTTATTGTACATATAAGTCTAAATGAACTTATTTCTACAACTAATATGATCCATTACAATTATACGTAGAGCAAAATATCATTCAAATATGAACCACGACTGCGTCTGCAGTCATCAATTCGATTATCGAAATTTTCAATTACCTTTCGATATGTTACTGGAGTTATTTCTCGAATTGCAACTCGAATGTCGTTCTTTAGGTTTTTAATTGTTTTTGGCCTGCTAGCATAGACTCGACTTTACAAAAAGTCCCACAAAAAATCTAACACGGTGTTAAATCTCATGATCTTGAAGCTTTTGATCTCCATGTGCTTTTATATACTGCATTTCGTGAAATTACACGTTGACGAAATTTCGATCTCAAGAAGTAAATGTTTTCTCATGTTGTGTGATAAGCAGCACCGCCTTGCTGAAAATATACATCAGACCCATCAAATGATCTAATTCTGACCATAAAATGTCACTTTTTTTATTTGCAATTTTAATTAATTGAACTTTTACTGCATTAATTATAAATAATTTTGATTCAATTGAAATGATCATTACATATTTGTTATTTAATCAAACATCCTTTTTATTATTATTAGTATGTTTCAATAATTAAATTATTTCATTTATTCATTTATTTATGTAATAATTGTTTATTCTATAGTTTATTTTTTAAATAAGTATTATTATCTAATAAATTTCAGAAATTTCGTTAATATTGTGGAAATTAAAGTTTCATGGAAGATTAAAATTTTCTTTCCAGATTTTACGGAAAGAAGGGAAGAAAGTATAAAAAAGAATTTAAAAAGGATTTATTACATTTGAGTGCTGGTTTTTGATTGATGAAAAAAAAAGGAAAAATGTTGAAATTTCCATCTGATAGGTTGTACCAAGCAAAAATAACAAATAATTTTCTGTTTTCGAGCGGATTTCCAACTGTCGATACTGTTCGAAGTATTTGAAGCAACATAAAATGGTAAAATAACATCAATCCATCAATTTAAAGTAATTTTTCTAACTACGTTATAAATCATGGAAGAATATTGCATGCAAAATAGAGGAAATGTTAATATGTAATCACGACAAGTAGAAAGAAAAGTGGCAAAGTAACTAACTTTCCAGTGCCTTTTTCCTTTCTTTTTTCCATTTGCTTTCGACATATTAAAAACATTTCTAGACAAGGTGAAACAATATTGATGATATTATTGTGACGTGGATTATCGAATCGGTGAATTTAATTTAATTCCTGAACTGAAATCCAAGAATGATCCGATTCATTTTTACAGGCGCATGCATTAATTACTATAAATTAAATTAATAATCACGTCAACGTAACACACACGAAAAAGCGGCGTCGTGCCTGGTAGCTCGCAAATCGTCAAACATTTATTGGATATTTCCTTTGAAAATGAAATGTAATTAATATATATGTCCGTGTGTCTTAATTCACAGAAAAACTGTCCATTTATACGAGATCCACGAAAAACAAATGAAACATTCTTTACATAAACAAAGAACAATACGGAAACTTGTTTAAACATTAACGATTGCTTATACTTTAGAATCTTAATAATCGGAAATAAATAACTAAACAATGAATATTTTCATGTTTCGCTTACAATCCCAATTATCTTCTTTTATAAACGCAAACTGTACATTCGTTCTCTTCTCTCCCCTGTTTTCTGCAATCTTGAATGTCAAATTTTGAAAGTAAACAAGTACAATAATTTTGATGCCTGGAAATTTCATAGAATTTGCAAAGCTCAATTTACGATAATTCTAACTGCATACCAAATATATAAACCGACCGCTTACAAAGAGCTATAATACCTATATAATAATAAGCTATACCAACTACCAACATAAAAGCCATCATTATAGGATTACAATTATCTTGTTAGAAAAGTAGATCACGAGATACAGTGTCCAATTCAACTACCACATCATCAGGCTTTGAACTATCAATAGAACCCCCCCCCCCCGAAATTCACTAAAATTCACCAATGCAATCAAAAACAATAACTAACTCCCAGCTGTTGGTATAAAGACCTCTTTTCTATCATTGTAGGGTTAATTTCATAGGAAGTTTGAAAAATAAATTATAGAGCACAATTCCATGTTCGATGGCTTTTAATCCTTTCGCTACTATGAATGACTACAGTCGCTCGCTGTGCAGAGATCTCTGTATACTACGGACGATTATGATTATTCATCACGAAATACTTACTACGTCCTCAAACCACATAACAATATGCTCCTCTTAGTCATTTCTTTCTTTTCAATTTCAATAGCAACAAAAATAATTTGTATATACGCTATATATATGACAGCCCTTATATGAATGGACAAAATTATTACCAGCGTAATTGCTTAATGCACGTGTCCCATGAAGCCGTATTATATGATTATTTTTCAACAGAGAAGATCGTAGCAAAAGGGTTAATCCATCCATGAGAACTCCCAGAACAACCGGGAAAATTGTAATATATTTGGAAAGCAAAAGTAGAGTGTCCCAGGTATTCGTAACAAAAGGTGATCGTATCGCTACAAAAATACATAGATCAGAGAACATGGTTATAATCCTCATTCAAATGTTATGTAGGCCAGATTTCAACAGCTGTTAATCAAAATCCTACTGGAAAAATCCGAAAATTGTGTCTGATATAAAACGACAGCCGATTTAAACTGGGCTACATTTGACGAAGGAAGAAGCGCATCATCTTTCTCGAGACTTTAGGGCGGAACGCCAAAAGATATCGCGAGCAAATGCGCAGCCGGCGCGTAATTCTGTGACAAGGAGATTCGGTTAATTTGGACTAGGAGCAAGCTGCTGCAATGAGAGGAGAGAGAGGATTTCGCTCCATTGCAACCACTCAAATCAGAAATCCAGACTGGCAGCCAAATGCAAGATCGAACGTTCAATTCCTACTGCCAGTGAACTGGCAACGGGTAACTAAGGAGAGGATATCCCGAATGGTTCAGACGGAAAAGGATGGGGAATGGGGAAACAAGAAAGACAAAGAAATAGAAAAATGAACAACGAAGGATAGTCACTGAGCGGGAGTTAGCAAAGTGAAGTAAAGACTAAAAAGGAAAGGGTGACAACACGAAAGGAGACAGAGACAGAGAAATAGAGAGGAAAAGAGCAAGGGAGAAAGAGACGGGGGGTGGAAAAGACGAAGGGAATAATAGGGATAAGGGTAGAAGTGGATATAAAGGAGAAACAGTGAGCCAATTCGCTAATTCCGATTTCCGATCGCGTACGTCGATTCCCGCGTATTTACGTTAACAGCTCCAATCAGTTTCCTCTCCATTTATTTACTTTCAGATAGCGAGGAAACGGTATTTCCGGTTGCGTTCGCATCGGATCACTTCCCTCTTTGATGATCAGCCGATTCGCATTCTGGCGTCTCATCTCTTTCACGCTTTTGCCCCGCTTCCTTTTTTTCTTGTTTTCAGTTTTTTTTTCTTTTTTCTTTGTTGTGAAGAACAAGCAGATAAGTTTATATAGTGGTACGTTGCAATATTCGCAAATATATCGCGTATATACATTTTTTTTAGTCGCAGAACATACTCTACATTTCCGGCGAGGTTATATTCTTTTACCACCTGTTATAATCAGTACAAGTTTATTTGCTACTAGTTATAATATGTTAAGAATCATTTCGTTTCTCTTTCTTCCATCAGACAAGCAGTATAACCGAAATCACGAAAATCATAGGAAAATTATTATTTTTTTTTAGCGCGCATGTTCAAACGCTTACACTATCATAAATTTCAACTGTTTTTCTAAAATAAAAATTTATAAACACTACTGTAATGTAAACAAATATATGTATCAAATTTGAAAAGAAAAGTTGCATAGTTGCTTTATAAAAAAAATACCAAATATTGCAAAAAAAGAACGCGTCTCACAGTAGAAGACCGTTTTAATTAGTGTTTAGCAAAATAATATCCAACTTCTGAGTTTCAGTGTCCGCTCATGGCCGAAAATTCCCACTGGTTCTTCCATCGATAACCAAACGTAGTCAACCTTTATCATTCATTGTCATTTTCAAAATATAGCAGTATATAGCACAGCTTATAACGCGAACGACAGAATTCAAACTCGGATATTTCTTTGCTCACTTGGTCTAACTGGGGTCACGATATAAATCGATTTTTCCGGCGATCGCGGACAAGTAGTACACGTCAGGCAAAGGTAATTAATATTAACACGCGGACAACCGACGTCAGCGATGTTGCTTCCAATAAAGTCTCTTTACGCGAATGCCCACAAATCTCCCGGTGGAAAAGAAACTCCGCCGTTGGCTTCGTCCGGCCCCAGAGGAGAACAGCGGTTTCCCCAGCTAGATAAAGAAACACTATATTGTAATCTGAAAAATTCGGCGGTCTGCCGTCCTCCTCTGTGGTAATAGATTCTTTTATCGACTCCCAGCCGCGACCAGACCTCTCTCCCCCGTTCCTCTTTCTCTCTTTTCTCCCTCTTTATCGTGGCTGAAGTATCAGCAAATAGAAAAGAGCCAAACGATATCTAGAGAAAAGTTGGAAAGTTTATCGTGGCATAGGTGCAGATAATTGATCGAACCTCATCCGTGCTCTTTCCTCGCTTGCTTGCTTTTCTTTTTTTTTTTTTGCTTCTCAAACTTTCTTGGTTAATGGTAATTTTTCGATAGGCCAACCACCATCGGCTCAATCCGGGTACACTCGCAAACTAATTGAGCTTCATTTCAAAACGAAGTTTGTCCAACGCTTTTATAAATCACTTGCTGCATTAACCTGTTTGGTTGCGCTTCCTACGACGAGTGTGATTCGACATCACGTTTTGTTCTGGCAAGTTCTGAGAAACTCGACATATCATGTGTTTCAAACGCAATGTCGGTTATGTTAGATTCCGATGTTTAGTATTTTAAACAGTGTAACATCCGTAACAGACATCGCTCGGATACAAGTACAATCTTCTAGCGCAATAAAGGAAACCTGTGAAAATTTCATTCCCAAGTGCAAGCATAAATAAAACAATATTTTCAATCTAGGATTTCTAGACAGCTGGTCACCATAAAGGCGAGAAATTATAAACATCATTTTGCAATATATGCCCTGTAAACTCACTTTCAGGGATTCTGGACTTCATTTACAACTTAAAAAACTCAAAACTCCTCTCTCAATCACTTTACAAACCACACCTATAACGAAACTACTACACCAATTAGTAAAATATACTTTCATTTCCACATACACTCTTACGCTAATAGGAAAATAGTAAGAATTATTAAAACAGTTTTTCCAAAATTTTCAAAGAGCAAACACGATACATTTCCGCTATAATACATATAATAGTAAATTATTTTGTGCATTAATTTTCAAAATTCTCATGCACTATCTAAGTCCCTTATCTCAAATAAGTTTCTTAAGTGGTTTGACTCAAAAAGAGGGACAACGACTGGTTTCGCGACGACCATGTCGCGTCCTGTAACAACAATAATAATTTTATTTCATTAAACTTTGTACATGAAATCTTACAATATGTTTTAATACATATGTATCTACAGTATGTAGAACTGTTTTATATGTATAGATGTAGGTTTTATGTCTAACTTTGGATATTCGACGACTTCTTACTATTTACAACTACTACTGCCACTGAATTTAGAATTTCTAATGAAGTTTCGAAGGTTTAGTTTCTTTTTCGAGGGTAGTGAGAGTATGGAAGGGTCCAATAGATGTTTTAAGAATCGACGAGTATGACTTGGGGTTGATAAGTAACAAATTCAAGCGTATGCATAATTGTTTAAGGGAATTCAATTCCAGGGTTACTAGGCGGTTAGGTATTAAATGTTTTTGTTTTAGCTTATAAATAGTAATGTATATTTATATATAAATACTATTTTTTATCTTAAATAACTACAAGATGATGCGTATGTAGGATAAATTAAAAAAAAAATTACAATTGGTCGGAATCACAGAAAAAATAACAAAGATCGATTTTTACCATTTTTTTATCTGAGCTTGTAATGAAAATTTAGAAAATATATTTTTTACACACACACATATACAATATATATAATATTTTTATTTTGGAAAAATAGCCCATTACATTTAGAATTTAAATAGTATATAATATAATAATTTTTATATTTTCAAATTTATTATTAATAATTATTATAGTTTTAATTAGTATTGTTTATTTAACATTATTAGAACGTCAAATCTTAAGATATTTTCAAATATGAGACGGTCCTAATAAATTAGGATTTAAAGGAGTTTTCCAACCGTTTTCAGGAATTCTGTCATTATTTCGATTAATTCGGCATCTATCGTCTCGAAATTTCTTTGTTAAACGGAATGCGTCTTAATTCTTGCAAAGTGTATTTCACTCTCCTAATCGTTCCATCTTTCACTTCATGCAGCAAGTAAAATGTTTTTCTTTTTTCTTTTTTTTTTCCTTCCAAAGAGACTTGCTGATATTCTTAATGACCGAAGAAATTTCGGCATTCAGATTTCAGATATCGGTAAATTTAACGCGTGGTTTGCGTGTCAAGTTTTATATCACGCGCTGCGATCTCGTTCCAAATGCCTTAATTTATCAGGACGGCCAAGAACACGGTCAGGTCGCGAAAAGAAGCGAACTGTCATTCGTAACTAGAACGCGACGTGTCCTCTTTGCGATCGCATACTTATTTCTCCACGGGCAATTAACTATTTTAACGGGAATCTACGGGACCTGATCATACGGATTTCATTTCGCGGAAGGTTCTATCTTGAGAATGTTGTCGAGGATTCGACGTTGGCCCAGGCGTCACGACGTCGCGTGGGCGTCGAGGGTATCCATCATGGCCTTCGCGTGAATTACCACGCCGCTCCCCAACCTAACCTAAGGGCTTTCCAAAGGAAAAGGAACAGCGTCGCCAGTAAGAGGGGAAACTGTTGAAGGAAAGCTGCAAAGAGCGATGTTCAAACTGAATCTTACGGTCGACGACAAAGTCTTCTTTGCTAGTGCGTTTATATTCACTTCTTTCCTAATTTTCTTACTTCCTTTCTTTCCTTTTCATTTCCTCTGTCTGTACTTTATATACTATGGACGAAATCTCAGTATTTAGCAAATAACTTGATGCTTTATTTATCAACACTTTCAAGTCCACCTTCTTTATGCAGGTATTTTTCTCTACAGCCGGTACCTCGCACATAGATTAATGATCTTTCAAAATATCCTCTCTTTCGTCTGCCATTACCAGGGTCTATTTTCACGCAATCACGGAAATTAGAAACCGGAATGTAACGCGTCAATATGTTACTTTTAGCAACTGACTGCCATCTCGCATATGACACCAACGCAGTGCCACCGGCAATTAAAGATCGGCTTGCTGATGGCACCACGGTAGTGTTACCGGACAAGAAAGTGTTAACACAGATGGTGAACGTTAACAATCAAATAAAAAAGTGAACTTAAATTTTGTCAACCAATCGGTACTTGCCTTAACATTTGGATCATCATTTAATTGCATGTTTTAATTGCATAGCTTTTTCACAAAGCATAGGTTCGGATATATTGGCATTCTTTTCTCTCGAACTTGCGTAAACAATTGGTACACAGCCCCTGACGAATGTGCACCATGCAAATAATTTTCAACTTCGTTGTTTATGTTTTTTAATACCTATGACTGTGGATATTCACAGTATTATATTCTGTTGCCAACTCTGTAAACACTTTCACCATATTCTAAATTCTTAATTATGTCTGATAAAATGTTTCCTTTTCTTAACATTCATTCAAGTTATACATGTATATTTTTAACTTCACATTCAGATATAATATAGATAAATATAACAAAATTACACAATAAATTCGAGACTGAAAATTGAATTTATATTCTAACAATTATTTTGCACAAAATGTGCAAGGGTTCAATAATTTATGGACGATAGTGTACATGCAGGATGTCTGTCTTATCACAATGTAACGAAATATCTTATAGAGAAGCGATGTTACAAAAACTACGTGTTAACGAAAGTTATTTGGTACAGATAGGGTGCAAATATTTTTTTTTCTACCTGATATGGTATAATGGAGATGGTATAAGGGATATTTCAAAGTCAATTTAATATTTTTAAATGAAGTGTTATTTGTTTTATATATATATAATATGATAGTGTATATTAAAACCTTGAAATATCTACCTGATGCAAAAAAAAAACATTTTACGCGGTTTTCTTTCGCACGGTACGGATGATCCGGCTAAATATAGGAACGGGTGTATTTTGTTCTTTAACGTAAATACACTATTGAAATATGTTGAATAATTCCGAAGATCGATTAAAGAAAAGCTACTTATACTTCAGCAATTTGTACGCGATATTTCCTTCTCCGTTATTTTCCTTTAAACTGTTCTATTGTTTCGTTTAGTAAATTTTGGTAAAGAGCTCACCAGCTCTCGAAAATATCACGCGATTCATAGTAATAGCAGAGAGAGAGAGAGAGAGAGAGAGAGAGAGAGAGAGAGAGAGAGAGAGAGAGAGAAACAAAACAGAAAAGTGAAAAAATTTTTCAGCAGGAAATTAACAGGTGTATTAATACGTACTTTCGGTACAGTTTAGAGAAGGCAAAAGACGATTTTTCGAGTCGCAATTCATAATTTTATCCTGGGTCGGTCACTCGTAGACCACGGACAGTGACGAATAATGGATATTCTGTCGGTGATGGAGAGAAAGGAAGGGAGAAGTGGATGGAGGTCTCCGCGATAAATTCGAGCTATATTTTTCACGGTGGAACCATCGCGCTTCCACGTCCTCATAACCGGCACAAATTGCGCAAAAATACTACCACGTATAAATTGTGGGGAAATCGGCGCACGCCGACAGTCCGGAAACTCCCGGATCTAATTTGAGCGAAAGCCTTTTCCACTTCTGACTGGTATCCTCTTCCTCTGTATCGTATACAGGCGACAAAAATGTTTCCACATTCATTTTTAAAAATGTCTACGAGTCCAGTTTGTGTTTAGAGTTTAACAGATATTATATACCGACCATAGAATTTCTATCTTTGCATCGCATCGACAGATCTTTGACTGCTTACTACCGTAGAAATAATGTTCCACGTGAATTAAAAATTTAACTATGGATAAATAAGCCAAAGATGCGACAAATTCTCCGACAGAACCTAACTGAACTACGTAACCACTGTTTTTATGACTCACAAATGAATTGTTGCTAAAACTACAATTAATACTTTGCGGTCTTTCCTACTCTGTTATCTTTCAACTCATCGAAAGCGCAGGACGTGCACTTGATCATCTTTATTTGGCTGATTTTCTTATGATATAAACACTGATTTCTAGAAAAAAAAACTACTGAAATTAGCGCATTCGACAAATTTTTATTAAAGGATTTATGGCTTTCCTCGGCTGTAATTTCGAAAGGCTTCAGTAATCGACATGAAATTTGGAGGGATTCAGAGACGTGGATGGACCCGAAATATAAGATTTTAAAAGATACACCTAAGCAACATGAATAATAAGTAAACAAAAAGATTCATGGAATGAAAATAATTTGAAAACTGCACTTCAGAAAATTCTGACAGAAAGAAAAATTAGTCTAAGAGAGACTTTTTTAAGATACAGCATTCCAAGAAGCACTTTGTTTGATAAAATAAAATCTATAAAATCTGGTTGAGAAATTATTTTGCACTCTAAACTAGATAGATTTACTGAAACTTTCTCACAATTATATTTGTGATCGCTGCAAATTATATTAAAACTGTTCTGAGTTACATTAGTAATTTTTATTGCGTTCGGTATTGTATATAAGATGCCACTTAATGATTTCTTAAAATTATATAGCAAAGTTTAACATTAATTTAAATTCACTAATATAATAATCTGGATTATATTGTTGCTTTATTTTAATTTTTAGTATTGTTAATTTATAAATGACACAATTAAATGAATAGAATATTGTTTTCTTCTTTTTTTATTTCTTTACGAAAAACCTTAAGCGTCCGGTACTGGGAGAACTTCTTGTATATTTGCATACAATATATTTAAAATTTTACATCGAAACGATTTTAAAGTAATAGCTAGCTTCAAATCGTTTTGGACGAGTTTGTCACGTGATGCACGAACGATGCGTTCAATTAATATTCCAGGTTAACAAATCACTAGAAACAAGGAGTGGAAAGCAATTGGTACTTTCTCAACAGCTAGCATTAGGAAACAATTTCATCGAAAACACGTCCGCCTGTAATCTTACCAGATTAAACCAAGCAGCAACATTACACATCAGAATTGGTTAAACCGAAATAACCCACTCGTATACACTGAACAAGGCAGATATCCTAAATTGTGACACGTGCTGTAACACCGCATTAATCAACGAGAAAGCAGTTTGTATTCCAGATGATTATATATACTTTACTTGTACACGAAATTTTATAATTTTGTTGAATTTCCGAGTTAACCTGTTTTAACCTCTTAAGTATAAGAGAATACAGAGAAACGAAATATGTACAGCCATTCTCATTAATATTTTAACACCTTTTAAAATAGAATAACTTCTTTAAAATTGAATTAAACTGTGTTTTTCTTTCCTTTCTCTTTTTTCTTTTAAGAAGTTAAAATAATTAGTTTACTAAATGATAAAGAAAATAATAAAGGTCACTTTTTACAATCTTCTTATCTGAATCTGTAATGAAAATTTAAAAAATATGTTCTGTAGATTTATATCAAATATACACGCTGAAAATTTCATCGAAATCGGCTAATGTTGCTATGAGCTGCAAACAGTTAAAAAATAACGAAAATCAAAGTTCTTCATGACTCTCAACTGATATAAATCTACAAAATATACTTTTTAAATTTTTATTACAGACTCAGATAAAGAAGTTGTAAAAAGTGACCTTTACTATTTTCTTTGCGATTACGAGCAATTGAAATGTTTTCAAAAGTTTTTGCACGCATTATCTAGTACACTAGTCCTAACTTCTCAAAAAAATTCACATCGTTTGATCCAATTTAAAAAAAATTATTCTAGTTTAAGGGGTGTCCAAATATTAATGGGAGTAACTGTATATGTAAATTGTGATTTCAGCAACATTATAGCCATTTAAGTTAAATAAATTAAATTTCCATTTAATCATTATGCACATATTATATAATCAACAAACATTGTTTTTATTCTAAATAATGCTGGGGATAGATTCTGAACAACGTTAAAAGCTGGTGGAACATTGTAAGCATGGGTTCATTTCTAAAATCAGTGAAAACCTCTACGTTCAATCAACAAATTAAATGTTCTACACACTCTAAACATTGACAAGTATTTAATAAGTATTTAATATAAATAAAAATTCGTAGAAAAGAAATCATCAAAATCGTGAAGAATGAATGTAACAAACAATAAAACAATCTTTTACTTCTAACACCATTTCGTACTAATTATCAACCGAATTGCGGTCTTAAAATTTCTACCAACGTACAATCTGCAACAGCTATCGTGGCAACTAGGTTGATCTCATTTTGAGAATGAATCTCTGAATCATCTCCAGTACAAGCTGCGTACCACCTTCCTGCGGTATCTTTGTTTTTCGCATCTTCACCTAATTACAGTGCATGAAGAGGAGCAACGTGCCCGATAATCCGTTACGTAACGGAAACACGCATCTCGAGCGTTCATTTCCATTAGACAAACCTATCATCAGGTAAGATAATCGAGTGTAGCCGTTGGGATATGTATGTACGTGTTTGCACGTGGCGCGACATGCACGGTGCGGCAAGAAAGTAATGAGACTACTAAAAAATGCAAGATTCTAATACATAACATTGTAGTTTTTTTATTTGTTTCTTTGAAAATAATCTCCAAGGAATTCAATGCAACGTTTGAAATGGTCACATAATCATTTAAAGGAGTTTGAAAATTGTTCTGATTTAATTTTGTTTAATTGTCTTGTAACACTCTGCTGAATATCAAGCACGGTTTGGAATCGCTTACTTTTTAATTTCAATTTTAATTCTGGGAATAAAAAACAAGTCTGCCAGGGTCAAATTAGGAAAGTAAGGGGAGTGATTAACCACAGAAATTCCGTTTTTATTATAGCTAAAAACGTTATGGTTACTGAGGTGTGTGCAGGTACATTGTCGTGCAACAGTGCCATCCTGAGCGTTTCAAATTTGACCTGACACGATGGATTTTCACTAACAAACGTGTTAATACTTTTAAGAAAAATTCACTATTAATCGTTTTCCATTGCGAGACAAATTTTTTGTGGATTATTCCCTTCGAGTCGAAGAATGCTATTAACATTGTCGTAACGCGTGATTTCTGAAAACGAATTTTGTTCGGCTTCGGTCAAGATGATGATTTCCATTCAGAATTTTGTCTTTTCGTTGCTGAATTGTACTGGAAGTACCACGTTTCATCTCCAGTAACAATAGGGTCTAAGAAACTAGGTTTCCTATCGAGTAATAGTAAAACATCTTTGCAAACACTCAGACATCCGACTGTTTTGTCATCGTGCAAACTGTGCGATACGAATTTGGCATACACTTTTCTTTTGCCTAATTCTCTAATAATTATTGACCTTATGAATTCTTTATTTGCTTTTAATTCATCAACCATCATTCTGGAGTGTTAAGGAGGCATCGTTTTTAAGTAAATCTCGCACTTTTCATAGTTCGGGGTTCGAGATCGTTCTTGGTTGTCCGCTTCCGGCAACATCTTCAATATCATTTTTACCATTTTTAAAACGTTTGAACCAACGAAATGAGTGGCTTGTTACTTCGCAGAAATGATTTCCTTCAAGAGGTCTATCGAATCATATATACCTAGATCAATTTGGTTTTAAGGAACACCTTCACTATGATTATTCGGCTACCACCCATTCTCTTTCAGTCGCGTCAGCGACTTCGTTGCAATGACAACGAACAGCTTTATCAGTCTCGTTCTCGATTGGATTCTTTTTCCCTTGCTCCCCCCTTTGTCACGAACCGGTGATAACAATTAACTAGCAACGGAACGACGGATTACGAGGCAAGCTACGTTACACGTAGTAACCTCAACCGTCAACGATTACACACCGGGACTCGACCGGAGTAAGCGCGATCAAGTAGCTCGATCTTTGACTTGGATAACTCCGCGGTAAAACGAGCCACGGGACCCTGACACCATTGATAACGATTCTCTCTTACTCCTCGTGATCTTTTCCTCTGCTTTCTCGGATCTCCCAGTTCGTTCGCTGCAGGAAATTTTGTTCCAGAGACGAGACGCCGCGCCACGCCGGGAGAAAATGATGTCGGCCGCGGGAGATGGCGTATTTTTTCGATTAAACCACCGCACACACTCGTCCTCTTTCTCTCCTTTTCTCACTCTTTTGTACTACTGTTGATCGTGGTACGTCTTTCTGTCTCCGTCTGTTCGAGCAACTCTTTCCCTCTTGAATCTGGCACAGATACGGACATCCGAAAACTAATAAGGACAAGATGCTGAGAGAGGGGCAAAAAAAAAAGAGGAAACGAGGACAGGAAGTTCAGAGAGACTGAAGGGTTTTAATGATGCGCACACTTCGACATGCGGATACGAAGTGAAAGAAAGTTTGCACGAGGTACTTTTGTTTTATTGTAATTTTTTTTTGGGGGGGGGGGGTTGCTAGCGTTAAGATATACATCTATTCACCGATTTACACGATTTTCAGAAGTATTAGGTGTAGAAATAAATTTTTTCCGACCTCTGGATACTATCAAAGTTTTATTTAAAGAGGACGAAAACAGATCGATGATCGAAATAATTTCCATTGTTGTTTATGATCTTTTGTAAGTACTGTTACAAATATTTCGATTTGAATGGCCGTATTAATTATGTGAATCGAATCAGAGAGAAATTACTTCTACATAATTTTTAGTACTGTTCGTTTGTTAAACACTGGCAGTAAATCTGCAAAAGGGAATTCTTCCTTTTTTTGGTACCACAATGTTGGAGAAACCGGACTGCGGAGAAACAGTGATAGAAAAACCGCATAAGTAATCCTTAAAAGGAAAAGCTTTATTGTTACAAAAAAAGGGAAAAACTGATTTAATTAATTAGCTGATTTAATAATTAACTTATGTTATTTTTATCTTACGTTGAAATAATTGAATTGAATTAAATAACTAAATTATACACATTTTGCGTTTTTCTTTTCTATTTACACGAGTTTTTTATATAATATTTTATACAGATTTCTAGTAAAATTTATAATAATACGTATGACAGTTTATGCGAAGTCCCCTTTTTTCACGTTGAAATTTTAGGATAAATGTAAGTGCACCAAATTAGAATCATTATCGAGATTCTTTAAGCTGAAATATGCTGAATTTTATTGAAATTTATTGTATTCCGTTAGGTTGGTGCAAATGAAATGCTATTTTCTCAACAGCTGAAATTAACGGGTTGACATCGTATATTAAATTTTGTTCGATCATAAATGTTTCTTATACAATAATCAAGAAGAAAGAATTTATTGTAGCACATATGTACTAAGTAGTAAACAAATTTATAATACATTTATTTAAACATTATTATTTGACGTGATGAATCAGTATACTAGTGTAATTTTTTTATATAAATTTAAATTTTAATAAACCTGTTATGGACGCTGCTGAAAATATGAACTTAGCATTGGAAGAAAATTGTATGAATGCTGAGATACTTCAATGTTGATATGCAGAATTTAAGATGAGTGACTTTTTATTCAAAAATGAGTCAAGAAAAAGGCCATTTAGAAAGCAGTCGATAGTAACATTTTAAGAGAAATTATTGAAAACAATCCACGGGAAAGAATATGAAATTTTGCTATATTATATCTTCCTTTATTCAATAAACCTTTCTCTAACAGTAAAAGCAGCTTTGCCCAGGAATTTTTAAATTCAAAGACTAATAATTTATATAAGTTTTGAATAATGAAAGTAGGTTTTATCGTTGGAAAAAGTGTATAGAATCATGTAGGACACCATGTATAGCGAGGAGATGTAATTTAAATCATACGATACATACTTTCCACATAAACGTAACGGGTGCCCTACCTAATACTTACGAACGACAGTGTATGTAATTCAAGTAAAATTACTGTTGAAGTAAGGCGCTGATGGTTCTTGTGTTTCGTGAAAAAAACTCGACACCCTATGGATATTGAGAGGTAACGGCTATTTCGTGCCGCGTCGACCGGTTAAACAATTGACGGCGACGAACGTTACGGCGCGAGGCGCGTGTGGAGGAATCCCACGCTTTTTCAGGAGAGTTCTAATCGTGCGCTCGTCTTGTACACTTCAACAATTACCATAATGAAAATTTAAGTTATTTAGAGATTTATATCAATTATATGTATATGTACGTGCAGAAAATTTCGTTGAAATCGGTTAACGCTGCTGTGAGCTGCAAATAGTTGAAAATAACGAAAACCGAAGTCATTCACGCATTTTCGGACTACAACTGCGATAAATCTAAAGATTCTTACATTTTTCAATGTTTGTCACTCGTTTCTACATCACTGACATAAATCTACAAAATATATTTCCTAAATTTTCATTACAGTCGCAGATGAAAAAATTGTAAAAAGTTACCTTCACTACTTTCTTTGCGATTCCAACTAGTTGTAATTTTTTTAAATTTCCTGTACACATCATCTAGTAAACTAATCGTTCTAAATTTCTAAAACAAAAAGAACTCACGTTGTGTGGTCCAATTTGAAAAAAGTTATTCTGTTTTAAAGGACGCCCGAATGTTAATGAAAGTGACTGTATATATAGCAGTAAAAGTTCTTCCGTAAGTTCAGTTAGCGAAATTGCTTGAAGCCTGACAGAGGCGAGGCATTGAACAATGTTCACAGACATGAGAAAACACGAGCATCTATAAGATTGTCAGCATGAAAGGATACAGCAGCATCTATTTCTCGTCCGACGGATCCTCAACGACGAGATGAGTCTTTCCTCGAATGCTGAAAAACCGAACCTGTTTATGATATCCGGGTTTTCGTCCCAGTAATTAATAACCGCGAGTCACGCCAGAAAACTGACACGCAGCTAAGACGACGACGGAGTCAACGACGTAAAGAATGTTTTCTTTTCTTCCGGAACCCGGCTAAAGCGAGGGGTGAAGCGGGGAGAAAGAAAAAAAACACAAGCTTCCGGTAACGACATCCGCGGTAAATTAATTTCACCTCTGCGGCGTTTCTTCGTTCCGTTCCGCTGAACGCTCGGGCGTTCAAGATAAGAAGAATCTTCATTAAATTACTCTCGCAGCAGGAAGATAACGCCGGAGCACGCATATTGTTATCGTAAATAAATATAGATTCAATGTATAGTTGGAAAATCAAACGAACGAACGAAGACCATTTTTAATTATACATAGACTGACATTTTCCTTTTCCTTTTTTTCATTGAGAAATCATGTTGACGCTCGCATGGGCATAGGTGGGTCATTTTAGACCCGGGAACTAATGTTTCTTTTCCTATTCGTTTTCCTTTTCCTCTATTTTCTACAATATTAAGATTTCTGGTGGTATTTCTTATGCACCCAGTGACATTATCAGACTGTGGATTTTTAATGCATTTATAGGAAAAGGGGTAAAATTGTGCGGATAGCAAATAATATGAAAAGATATGCAAAATATCCAAATTGCAATGCATTTATAAGACCTGATAGGTGAAATAATACTTCCCCTTTTAACATATTTGCAAAAATATGAATTTGTATAAAAATTCACAGTATACCGATTATATTGCATTGGTGTTTTCTTTTGCTTTGTTTTCTTGGCGAATGTTAAAGCCAGTGAAGAGACTTTTTAATGTTTGCGAAGGATTGTTAGTTTTGCCATTGAATATTTATTTAACAACACAGAAACTAGTAATTGAAATTATTAAAATTATTTGGAATTCAAAAATTCTGTGACAATTTGTTAGTATCTAAGCATGTGTGAAATAATCGCCATGATAATACTTATCAAAAATAATCATGAAAATGCTAGAATTATTTAAAATGTTCTACAATAACTTCGTATTATCCATTTTATAATTAATTTCTGTATAATATAGTTTCCAATTTCTTGAAGAACTGTAGTCTGTTTATTAATATGTGTGAAATATGCAAAATCTATGCAATATGCATAGAATTTGCATTACACGAAACATATAAGCTGTCCACTCATTAATAACTCTTACAATCACAATCCTGAACAGGAACATTACTTTGAACATCTTTCATTAGGTGTAGAAATTAATTCTTTCCAACTGCAGTCACATAATCAGTACAGCCAATTTAAATCAAAATATTCACGATGGTATTCGCAAGCTTCCGGTAAAATGGCAAAAAATCATCTACAATAATGCAAATTATTTCGATGGCAAATCTGTTGGCATTCTTTTTAAGTAAAACTATTATTGTACCCAGAAATCGGGAAAAACTTATTTCTACACCTAATGCGATACAAAAAAATAGCTTTTTAATTTTTTTACCATCCTATTATTGTTTTGTTTACCATCAAAACAAGAAGTGATTCGATTCGCCTCAATATTATTCATTTTTCGATCCTAACTTCGATTCTCGCGCCGTGATTATCAAACAAGAAAATCGGTCAAATTAAACACTAATATTAGGAATCCTTCCTCCTCTCGAATCTCTCTCCTTTCCCGTCCAATCTCGCGGGACAAATTACATGAGTCATGTACAAAGGATAAGTCTGGAGGCGCGAGTCATTAATTGTCCTCCCCTTCGGAGGAAAAAACATGAAAGAGCGCTAATTGATCACTCAAGTGGGCAGCCGAAGCGGTGGCACGGGAACGAACACGAGATAGAAAAAAAAAACGCTTATGTCGGCGAACAGCCGATTTAGTGTTTTCGCGATAAGCGTGTCGGATCGGCTGCGTAAAAATAGATCGTCTATTACAAAGGGGAGTGCTTTATCGTGACTGCGATAGGGCGAGTTTACAGACTAGTTGTGTGCAATAAAGGAACCACGTAGTTTTACGTAGCTGTGCGAACATAAGCGACGCCAAGGGGATGGTCTCTCGGATAATTTTCAACAACCACATTGAAACAAGGAAAATGAACAATCGAGAAATTACAGGATCAATTGTACAATCGAAACAATACATCTCTGTTGGTGAGTCATGGGACACCTAATTTGAGCTGTACGTTCAAATCAACGCTGTTTAACATCCGTGTTATTAAATCAAATGATTATTTACAGATTACTTGCAACCAAACATAGTTTTTTAATGTTAAAATATATTAAAAATTGTACATACGAAGTTTCCAATTTTTTTGTTTCGCGATGACAGTTCGAACTAATTTTGACAGTCTTGTGACGAGTTTTTTTTAATGCTTCTTTTTGGATTTCTTTTGAGGACCGCTGCAAATGCATCCATAGGTCTTTTTGTGATGTTGGACAGTGTTCATGAATATTTTTGTCTAGTTCATTCCACAACTTCTCAATGGGGTCCAAATTTGAAGATTGAGGTGGCCATTGTATTAATTTTAGCTATCTTTTTGTTGCACCTGTTCCAGATAACTTTTACATGTTCTAACAGGATGCTTGAGATCATTATCACGTATACACACAAAATTATTGCCAATAATTCTCTTTCCTGAAGAGATTAGCGTGTGATTTTACGATATTTAAATTATGCTTCTTTCTCATTATCGATTTTTGTTAAATCTCCCATGGTATTTCTTCTAAAACACCCTCAAATCATAATGAACTGTCTTCTATGATTTACAGTACTTCTAGATTTACAGGCACAAGACAGTCTGGCAGCAGTTTTTCGTGTCAAAATCTGGCGTTGAACCTCATTATAAATATTGTAGTTTCTTCTTATTACATTAATTATAATAAAATGCAAGTCATACTAATAAAAATATATTGTTTAAGTATAATTATTAATAGAACGGTTCATGTAGAAATAAGTAACTAAACTTTTTACTATTCTGGTATCCCATAACTTATGGACGGGGATGTATATTTAAAATCAGTTGATTAACCTCGTTGCATGGAAATCCGTACGGAAATTTTCTACTACCTAATACTATTTCTTTAATGTAAAGAAATCATAATATTATCAACGTTAGCTAGAAAAAGATGTTCAGTAATCGAGAAAAAGGTACCTATAGGAAGATAAAAAAAAAAAAGATAAGAAGAAGAGGATTGCAGCAATCAATCAAATAAAGCTTGTCTACCAAACAGGAGACGGGAAATCGACGTTATGTCCTTCCTGGGAGATGCTGGAAATCCTTTGCGGAAAGGGCGCGCAACTTCACTTCCTTATGACCCTCTTCTCGTCCTTTTTCAAACGGGAGAAAAAGGACCTCGTTTGCGAGATTATCAGAGATACTCGCCGCTAAATTAGGCACCGATTGGGTGTTTCCCTTCGAATATAATGAAATTTACATGAAAGAAGAAGAAAATCACAGACGATAGACATTTAGTATAAATGGTACAAAAATATAAAACAAATTTTCGATAGCAATTACATTTTTTTATACACACTTTTATAAACAAGAAATAATTATATATATAAAAATTGCTTTTTTTATCTACTTAAGATCTAATGGTTCAAAGATATAAGCAACTGTCATCTTTCTCCATAAGATAGACACATTCCAACGCTGGTTTCTATGAAAGCACGCCGAAAACGAAAGTGAGGAAAGAAAAAGAGAAAAAAAGAGAGAGAAAGAGAGAGAGGTTCGTTAACCGGTGAAAATCTTCATATGGTAAGGAAAATTTGCGGACACACGTCGCTCACTAGTGGCAAGAAAGTTCACAGGAAACAGAGGAACATTATCATCGTCACCAAGAGAGCTCTCTCCGATGCGACGGGCATCGGGGAACCTTCCTTCGTCCACCCACATTCTCGAGTGCAACTCCGCCGGTTCAATTCGATAAATATCGATCGGCTCGGCCAGCCTTGAGATTCCATTTAATAATAATAACGGAACCTCGTATGAAGCTGGAAGCAGGGAATAAGAAAGAAAACGGAGACTGGTCAGACGGATAAAAACCGCAGTAGAGAAAGAGGGACAGTAAAAACGAGAGAGAGAGAGAGAGAGAGGGGGGGGGGGGGGGAGCGTGAGAGGGTGGGAGGGAGGAAGGGAAAGAGAGAGAGAAGCACAACTAGGCAGGAACATGGAGAGATCGGAGAGAAATAGGGCGGCGAATAGAAAAAGAGAAGGACACGGAGGACAGAGCTTCCAAGTTTTATTTCCACGTATTAGCATAATAATTGCACGGCTACGCGAGGGTTGCCTCCGAGAGAAGAACGTTTGTATGACGCTAGCAAAGCTCGCATACAAACACTTGCCAACCAGCGGACACACACACACACACACACGAAGAGCGGGAGAACGTGAAAGAGAAAGAACGGGCGCTGATCGATGTGTCCCGGAGACGGATACGTCGAACTTTTCGGACGGTTTCTGTCAGGGTATCGAGGCCGACTCTTTTCCGGGACGAAACGTGAAAGAAGGTTACGGCAGCAGGCGGAGTTTCGCTGGCTAACCCACTTGCCTGTTGAAACGACCACCATCCCGGAAAGCAGTTGCATTTATCCGTCCAGACCCGATTCACTGGATGATGAAACGCGTCCTCCAGGCGTTCTGCTTACCAGTTTCCAACATTGTGTAATTAATGATAACACGTTATCAACTCTACCTCCCCGTCTCTCTCCGTCACCGACCGGCCCGCCGTCAAACCCTGCTGATAACGCTGCAATGTTTATCGACGGATTAATGGAATATTACCGTTAAAGGAGAATTAATCGGGTTTAAGGCCCTCGACAAAGATGTACGGGCTACGGTGGCAAATGATTTCCATATCACGATCGCAAAACACGTGCTATATAACCCGTTACATTTGTGCGTGATATTGAGCATTAAAGATATCAATTGAGGATTCGATAGGTGCGAGTTTAAGGCTGACGGAACAATTGACCCGATTTAAGGACCGTGTACACAGAGCTGCACATACACACATACACGAAATTGTCCTGTAGAGTTACTCCCTTGTGTTACACTTGCAACAAAGTTCGATCTTATATCAGTTCTATCCAACTGTCGATCTTGTATGTATCAGCTGCACTGGGATTCAATTGCTCGTGTAGTTTGTGGGTCATCGCGAAGATGGAATTTAGTAGGAAAATTCTTCGACCGATTCTCTCGTGTACCTCTTACGTTTCAATAGTTTGAGCGAGAGTTGGTGATTGATTATTTGCGAGACTGCGAGATTTTCATGGCAAATTTAACTTTTCTAGAGAATATAGTAGGAACTTTGGTAGAAAACTATTCCACCCGACCAGATGATTATAATAAATCACTCTAATTCCGATATTTTAGATATTTTTTCTCTCACATTATTGAGTGTATTCTGTGTTGCAACATTTGCACCTTTAAGTTTCCTACAAATTCATGCAAAATCCATGGACTAATCGTTATGATAAAAAAAATTCTTAAGTCCTGTGGTATAGGACAGTATAGGATACTGTGATTTGAAGTTATTAATCTATAAGCGTAAATAGTGAAATGCAACGGTGATTGTAAAAATGAATGTCCCAAGTTTCTACATGTCGATCTGTTTTAATTTATAAATATAAATTTAGGGGGCGGAGGCTACTTCGAATTGGAAAACCTGTTTCTGAAGGAATAAATAAGATTCATGAGGGATTCACTAGTGTGTGCACAGTCAAGAATCTTGTTCAATGACACACAATATGTATTTCTTTCTACAGAACAGAGCGTAACAGGATGAATTCAATGATATATATTATATGATTTTATCGAAACAATACAACGATGATGATACCTTTTTGTTCAAACTAACACGAGGAATTAATTAATGTAAAAAAGTACAATTGTACTTTATAACTGCACCGATAAACTCCTGCAAAAATTCATACTACTTGTTGAGACAGATCTTATTAAACAGTGCAAAATTTTCCTCTACAATTTTGTTCTATTTATAAAAGAAATAAAGTTGTAGTTCGGCCCAGTTGTTAAATATATTCTGTATACATATATGACTTAATAAATACTTTTTGAGTAAGTATACTTTTTTACAGAAGCCGATTTTCATGAGTCTCGTATTTTTTCTGTCCTATTTAGTGAATTGCAAGTTTTAACCTCTCCGTGGACATCTAGGTACATGTATGTGTATTTAGTTTTTTTTTAAATTCCAATATTTGTGATAGAAAAAATATGAAAGCATAGTGAATATAATCTTGACAAAAAAGCAGTTTAAAGTTGCTGTCGATTTGAAGCGATTAACCATTTGCACTTCATAGGCACCGCTATGGCGACCTTTGTAACATAAATCATTACTTCATACACATATTATTGATATTAAATTAAAGTAAATCGACAAAATAAATAAAAATATGTAAATTTATAAGTATGTATTATTTTTTTTCCAAAATAAAACTTTTCGTTTTTAAAAGTTCCATTGCAAAAGTGTACCGAAGTCAATGATCGATTGTATAAAAAAGGAATGCTTGTAATGCAAAAGGGTTCGAATACAGCTACATAAAACATTAGATCATTTTGTTTTCTAATCTTAGAAAAACTGTCCCTGAAGATGTTAACAATTCTAACATGAAACAAACACGAATATTTTCTCATCCCACCGTTAAGTAAATTACATATAAAAATATCAATAGTTATTCAATTAACAACCATTGAAACTTTACCAAGTGAATATTGTAGCTACCTTATACTCTACTTTAGACGTTATTCAGGATGGATATGTTACGTGATTTGCTCTATATATTATTACTATCATTGTATTCACTGTAAACACAAAGATTCGAATGTAAGTAACATTTCGTTCGGATAGTTGTTCAAAGGTTCTTCAGCTTTCGTGAAAACCGTTCACGCGGGACGTGATGTTCGTCGTAAGAAACCAATCATTCGTCTTCCACGAGTAAAATTTCTGAACGATGTCAAAATTGACGTCGTAAAAGTACATGCAAGACAAGGGACCGATGATTTGATCCCAAGAGCCATCAAAAGACGCGTAATAACAGCTCTGTAAGAAAGATCTGTGCGGTTCTTCTTCGAGTTCTTTGGCGTTAAAAATCCAAAAATATAGGGTCACCTAAAAACCGTGCTTATATGTTTCTTTTTAATGAAACAAACCATTAGAAATTTTTTCAAGTTGCTTTTTTCATTGAAAGTAATGATCCTGAAATAATATTATTATAATATTCAGGATCATACTTTCAATGAAAAAAGTAACTTGAAAAAATTCCAAATGGTTTGTGTTTTATTATTGTAAATTTACTATTATTAGATATAAATTTAATATTATTATCATATTGTTTCAGGATCATATTTTCAGTAAAACAAAGCAACTTGAAAGAGTTCTAAATAGTTTGTGTTTTATTATTATAATATTATTATCATATTATATTCAAATAATAATATTTGATAATCCTAGGTCAAAATAATCCTTAGGTCAAAAATAATAATATTTACACTTAGGTACCGTAAATCGATTTTATATTAATCGTTATTTGCAAAGACCATTTACTATTTTTCAGTTAACTTAATAATACCCTTTCCGCAAACATTCTTATTCATTGGATTAAAGAATTGATCTAAAGTAAAGTTTAAATAATCTGTATTCTTGAAAGTTTTGCCATTTAAGAAGTTTTTTAGTGAACGAAATAAACAGTAATCCAATGACTCTAGAGTTAGGAGAATATAAGGATACGCTTATTAATTACCAATTAAATTGTTCAATTGTTTCTGTTTGTTATCTTTGATATATGCGAGTATCGAACCAAAATAAAAAAAAACAACATCGCTTATGATATGAGCAAATACATGATAAACAAAGTTCATACAATATAAATTACGTTATAGGTAAAGATCTTATTGAGGCTTTTTCAAAGCTTTTTTCAAAGCTTCCAAAATTTTTTCAAAACTTTTTATACATGTCATCCAGTAAACTAATTCTCCTAACTTCTAAAAAACAATCTCACATTATTTGGTCCAATTTTAAAACAGTTATTTTGTTTTAAAGAGTGTCCGAATATTAACAAGAGTGACTGTACATAATTTGAAAAGACATGACGTATAAACATACAGTGCTAACATGTAGGAGTCACATTTGGATGACCCTACAATTAGTTCAAAATTTCTCGGATCCTCTACCGAATGTGTTCGTAATATCTCTCGTCTAAGTGAAAAGAGATCCTTTTCTTGTGCAGAAGGCTAGTTGTTGCGTACTTGGTGCTCGTGCGAATACGAGAAGAAATAACGGTGGAAACCCGGCGCGACGGAAATTCACGATTTGTAAGCCACTTGGACTTTCGAGCATCCGAAACGATACTTCCCTCCGCCGCCTCCTTTCCAACTAGTACCCGCTTGTACCGCATTTCTTACGAGCCAGCGCAAGTGACTCGGGCAGGGATTTACTAGGGAAATTTCCCGAGGAACGAGATGTGGTAATGCTTGTAAAATAAGAGTCACTTTCGGGAACCGCTTTCCGGGACACTCGTTGCGTACACTAGTACGAATTAATCGTCTTCTAGGATACACACGTTTCGATCGAAATGAATTTTTCTCTCCCCGACCGACTACTTTACCGACTGCTTACTTAGGCATTGCGAAATTATGTTGCTATAACGATGGTCGTACAAATGTGTACATCAAGGTGGTCTTTAGCTACAGACTTCGAAAAATGTGTTTACAGTTTTTTTTTGCCTTCACCCCGAAAGTATAACACTTACAAGAAAATTTTACACTAAAGAGTGTGCTTTTTATGATTTAACCTTTTAAATTTGTTCACTTCCCAATCAGAAATTTAATCCCTCTAGTTTATAACTAAAAATGAATAAAAATTACAGCAAGTTACTTCATTTCAATTATCATAAATGTAAATATGATATATTTTATGTTTAATACAGGTATAACAGTACAATTAAAATTGAATACATCGATAAATAAATTATTGTGTTCTGAGTGCTGGTGAGAAAATAACGAACTAATTAGTCTTCTCCAGATAACAGGTTCAATTTGAAAAAGAGTGTGGTTATGGCTTTATTTTAAATTGTTATTCTAAGCAGCAGTTTTTGCACTAAAAACAGAAAAAAAGGTTTCATTTTAAGGGCTTTTTAATTTTAATTTTCTTCAAGCTTCAAATAAGTGGTACGTAACTTCGAAGTGATCATAATAATTTAATCACTTATTGTATGTTACACCTATGTATCTGTTTAAAGGCTTAAAAAAAGTAAAAATTTTTACAATTTTTTTTTGACTTTACTGCTCAGTAGATTTTTTTTTTTGCCGAAAAAACAAATTTCTCTTCTAAGCGCTAGAACTTTCCTAATTTTTCATGTTTTTCTTTCAAACATATGTTATATTCCAGCACAAACTGAAGAACATTCCTTAAGTTTCGCAATCTGATGACGGTGACGGATGCTACACTGCTACGTCGAAAAAGAGAATCACGAGTCTTGCATAATATTCAATAAACAGTAACAAAAACTGAAGTAAACAAAAATTACTCTTGTACTTTAAGATTTTTCCTTTACACTTGAAACTCTAGTCCCATATTGTCAGTAGTTAGTCTATACAAAATTTACAAAAATTCCTTGCTTTCACTGCTATTACACACGAATCACCCCTTAAATCATGGACTGCAGCTGGGTTAAAATACAAAATGGATATCCTGTATTCGTATCTTCCTCTGCAACCCCTTAAATTAGCCGAGGATTAACGAGAACATTACACATCCATCTCTAACTACTTCGAATCTTCTGATGCTAATATCCGAAACAACGAAAGCTCGAACACGCGACTTCGATTCTGTAACAAATTACGAACCGTCCAAGCCTCTCTATCTCTCTCTCTATCTCTCCTTCTCTTTCTCTCGTGTTTCTTTACTCATCTAATCGCGTGGAAGCGCAGTTGCACCGTGGGTCCTCGGTAATTGCCTGCAATGATAAATCATTTCCGCGCGTACGAGGGATCTCGCCCTCTTCAATGCTGTTCGAACGTGATTCGAGGAATCTCTAAGCTCAGGACGTCCTCCATCAAACTGAGCAGGTCATCGTGAACGTGTGAGGGGCTAGCTTGGCTGGCTGGAGGGCGCATTCAAAATCGCGAAGTGCATTGGTGCACGTTGCATTCGGAAGGGGGTGGAAGAGATATAGATGGAAGAACGAACTAGACAGAAAGAAACAGAGAAAAAGAGAGAGAAAGAGAGAGAGAGAGAGAGAGAGAAAGAGAGAAGAGGGAGGGAGAAAAGAGGAAGAGAGAAGAATGGCGCGAGCGGAAGATGGAAGTTTCGAAGGTGCAGGAAGGTGGTCATAGGGGTGAGCTTGCAGACTGGTAGGTGAGCGTCGAGTCGAGTCGAGGGAAGAAAAATGATCCATTAATCTGAAACCCAAAGTCTGGCGGCGCCGGGCGTCGCGGCGGCGACGGCGTTGGCGGCGGCAGCGTCGACACGGCCGGCCGTGCAGTGGTGGTTTCGACGCTCACGCGCAGACCAACTATAGTATTCGTACACCAACCGTTCCCGACCCCTTCGTTTTCCATCCCAGTCTCACCCCTAAACTCCTGCCCGTTCTCTGCCTTCTTTTCGACCCCTTAGACCAGTGATTGTCAACTTTTTCTATATCCACCGATCGTCAGGCTATGTGAATATAATGGTACACACTTTTCATTGGTTAATTGTTCTTATCGTAATTATTTCGTTTAGCCTAATCTCTAACATACAAATAAAATAGGATTGGATTTGTTCTAAAAATACCGTTTAATATATCTTCATTCGAAATTATATAAGTTTCACGATGGAATAGAATATTTACGTTGCTAATTATCGCAGAACAATGTTAATGAACGATAATTGAGTAATAAATTGATAAATAACTTATTGCTACTGTCGAAGATGGAGCTTTTGAAAACAGTCTGGTAAATGTGGAAAAAGGAAAAAAATGAATACAATAATTAGCGTATAATTCTAGGTATTTCAGGAAATGTCAACGTTTAAAATGACATATGAAACAAATGGTGTCTTCCAGACGCCTCTGTATGTTAAGGTGTTAAAGCTTCCGTTAATAAAGTATTTAAACATTACAGAACATAGTTACTCGTAATTGTAGTACGATGAAAACATTTTGACATTTATCTCGCTCAGAAGACGCTCAAGGTGAATAATTCCACTTTTACGATGTTCTTGAATTTCTCGTAATTTTGTTTAACCTTTTTATAAATAAAATAAATTTATATGTAGAGCTTCAGTTTCACGGAGTTCATTCTGTTTGACATATAAGTGATACATTTAGCATACGTTTACATCTATCCCCTGCTTTACACGGTACATTTTTTACACACTTTTTAAAAATAAAAACTGTTAAAACTAAAAATTTATACTGTACACATATTTGTACAGTCACTTTTTAGTATCAAGAATTCCCTATAATCTATGTATGACCTATGCATATTTATATATAATCTATGATAGTGATGATAGTAATTAAACCTTTGGACTCATTTGTTATGAATTTTGTATTTCTAATTTCTATAAAATGAATTACATAGGGTTCTATACATTTAGTATTTTAGGAATGGACTAATATTTTTTGTTTTTCATTTGTATTTTACTTTTATTTTACGTTGAAATCAATGAATTTAATTAAATAACCGACTAAATTATGGGTATGTTGGCTTTTTTTCGATTCATGCTGGTTTTCATATAAAAGGCCATAATTTATGGGTGTACACTATTCACTGGTTAATTCTCTGTAATCCGACTTTTTTCTGTATACGGGAAGAAAAATTATAATTTACTACAATTTTACATGTTTCAAGATATTATTATAGGAAACTTTAGCGATAATAACAATGCAATAATATAGTAATAAAGTATTAGAATAAGATGTATAATATTATATAGACGAATGGGCACGTAGCTTTCAAGTCAGATAGAGTTATAGAAGATTAATTGTTTCATTTATCCTTTTATTAATAAATTATTTAAAAGTCACAGAAAATAGTTATTCGTACTTTGAGTACATCACATGACAAACATTTCATAAAAAACATTTTCACATTTTCGGAAACATTTACTATTTTTTATTTCTTTTGTGTGCATTTGGGAGTAACAAGAATATAAGGCAGCCACGCGAGACATTTGATGTAACTGAACTTCTCGAGTAAACTGCAGAATATAAATAAAGTATTGTTTTTAAATGCAATACATTTACCTAGTATTTATTTCGAACATCTTATAAAAGGAATATATAGAAAATACTGTCATTATGAAAATAAAAATGTAGATTCTATGGATACTGTGGAAGTGAAAGGGTTAAACATACGTGATATATATACAGATGAAAAAGTTTAGAAAAGAAAAAGGTAGGATATTGCATCAAAAATGGGTACATTGGAACTTACTGAAATATTTGTGAGACTTGAAACTAAAATTTAAAGCAGAAATGTTTTCGTTGAAGCTTTAACGTAGTATACGTATATCTATATACAGGTTGTTCCGCCTAATTCGAGCAGTTAAAATATTTGGGAAAAATGTTCAGAGAGGGAACAAATATTCGTATTAATATCAATGTAATTATTCTTATATACTTTATTTCGAGCAAGTATCGAAATTAGTGTCACGCATCTCGTGATTTTCTCATTGAAATTCACGTGAACGTTAACATACATATCGTTGAATTTGTTTTTACATGAGCTATAGAGCTCGGCAATGAAAAATATATTTGGTTCATTTAGAAAAAGCGTCAGCGACCTTGAAACCTCGTACAAAGAAGAAAGACAATCGGAATATTTATCCTTTTGCATCGTTCATTAGGCGAGAAGAACACTATATGTTCAATAGTATTGATTTTTGAACTTCGTATTTTTAATTATAAAAATATATTTAATCGCGAACAGCTATAACACTAATTTTTACAAATAACACGTTTCAGATAAACGCTATTGGTGAATGATCTAATTCAACTAATTTTTCGCAATCATGCTAATTAAAAGAAGAGCTTCGTTTCATTAATTTACCCACTGAAAATTCGTTTGCAGGTAATGCGATTGAAATGTTTAGAATGTTAGCGTTTTACGAATAAGTGCAAGTAGGTGTCTTGTACTTGTACGTATGTGAGAATAAATGTTCTTAAAGACGACTCACTCTGCGATATGAGAGTGGGATTCAATGAGTATAGCGAAAAACAAGAATATCGAAAGCTTTCTCAGAGCACTGAGAGTAAATTTTAGAGTAAACGAAGCGTATGTATGTACATAGTACAATATACTTCATCGCAAAAGCGCTATTTAAAAAAAAAATCTATAAATTAAAAGAATTACACAGTTAATTTGATGTTACTGTATTATGTTTCATGTGTTAAAGTTAACACAGATTTCTATCTATTCTAATCGAATATAAAAGGAAAATATTCATATTAAATCATTTGAACAGCATAATGTATACAGATCAAAAAGAATCTGATGAATTTTTAGGAAAGTTATGAAGCCTCCTGAAACAAATTAATTTCTTTTCTGTAACATACTATTTAGAAAAAGAGAAGGAAGAAAAACTAATCTGAGCGCATGTGAACTATGTGAACTATTTCGTAGTATCATTGAGTTTATCAATATTATCCTGACAAAATATAATTTAACCTTTCGCTGATTCGAAGTGCCCACCTAAAAATTCTTGAAAGCGCTATGTTTACGAATTTCTCCGCTTGCTCTTTCACTATGAAACTTTTTCTAGCGATAAATAATCCGGAAAACAATAATGTCCTGAATTAGTGGAAAATTCTGAACGATGAACTCTAGTTTTCAGACTTCGTACAAAGACATTAGAATCATTCTCTGTTAGGATTATTAAACTCGTATCAAATCAATCAAATCATTTTACACTCGCAGTCTGCTGAGATCAACTTCCTGGAAATGAAACTCATCTGAGAAAACTTTGTTGCATAATTTCAATTTACCAATTTACCTTCTCCTATACTACATACTTTTATCAATGAATCATAATAAGATAATATCAAATAAATAATTGATTAAATATTCGAAAAATATTTAATAATCAATTCAATAATTGGAGAATAGTGTAACATATCTAATAACACTATAGATTAAAATTTGTTTAAGTAACATACAAAAATGAAATAGCATTTATTGATCGATCTGTTGAATAATTGTTCAGATAATAATAAAATATGAAAGAAATTACAATTCTCATTAGAAACAATTGCACGATAATTATTTAACATGAAAGGTATAAATATTGTTTAAATTGCACCAAAACTGTTCTTGCAATCGTTCATGATAGTTTTATTAGTAAGATACTACATACAACAACTATATTACATTCTGATTTTACGGTACTTTATAATACTTCCATCAATGAATTATGATAATTAACATGACATAAATAATGGAAGAATAGTGTGTCATATTTAATAATACTGTAGATTAAAATTGTCTAAAGTGACATATGAAAATGAAATAACATTTATTGCGTATGATGTATCGAAGAATGATGGATTTTATGCGATTGATCGCCAAGCGTGAATAATCGTTCAGATGACAATCGAATAAGAGAAAGTGTAATTCTCCATATATTAATATTGGAATTATTAAAATATTAAGATAAAAATTGAATATTCAAAATGTTGAAACATTAATCGCAAATATTAAGATATTAAAGTAAAATTAAACCGAAACTATACTGTAATTAATTCTTAGATTTCCTTACAATTGTATATGACGATTTTAGCAAAAGATACTTACATCTAATCAGTCATCAAAATTTAGAAAAAAAAAAAAAAACAATATACTACGGAAATAGATCGTTCATCTCAATGGGCAACTGCTATTCAGGTTCTAACTTAACCTTCAAATTCAAAATATTCTCACAGATACAACGTACCAAATTAAAAACACTTCCAATATCACGCATGCACAAAAGAAAAGAAAAGAATAAAAAACACACACGCACAAAAAAGAAAATTAAAAAGAAAAAGAAACATCTCCAAATGACTTTTCAGCAATTACTGCTTCTAGTAACTTTAGCCACAGATCGAATATCTAACTGATCAAAAAGACCTTTCTCACTGACTAACCCCTGATCGTACGATTTTTTGCGCCACTACATGTGTTAGCCTCGAATGTTTACTGTTCTAATATGGTGTTAAATAAAAAGAAGTTAAAATATTATATACAGTCTTTATTTAGAAATCATCAATCTTAAACTGAAGTTTGATAGCCATACAATACTTCTTTTGTCACGCCTTCACCGTAATCTGTAGCACGAGTGTGACTCGTCATTATATGGCAAGGGATTAAATTCAGGAAATGTCCAACATAAAATTTCAAAGAAAAAAGAAAGAATAAAATGAAGAAAAAAGAATGAAGAAATCCTGATCTATAATGTCCGCAAGATGTTGACAGCCCACTCGACAGGTGCATCGACCTACACCTCCCACGTAGGTGTAAAGGCACGATCACGCTCGGTCTAGTTGAAGAACACTGGCTCGACACGCATAGATCGGGCACGAACCTCGTTCTATCGTGTGCTGACTACACACATACCTACACAAACGTTGAGGAGAGGAGGAGGCGATCTTAACTCGACGTACGAGGGAATAAGAGGTAGTCTCACCGTCTCCGTGAAGTCGCGGGATGGAGATACGGGAGGAGGATGAACGGGAGCTTGAGAAATGAGAAGCACGGTGGAAGAGGAACGAACGGATAAGAGATCGAAATCCGACCGTGTTGAGGTGTTGGAATGAGAGAGGACAACGACGACGACGACGACGTCGACGACGACGACGACGACGACGACGACGACGACGACGACGACAACGACGACGACGACGACGACGACGACGACGACGACGTCGATGGCGGCGGCGAGAGCGGTAGCCACATTTGAATCCCAAATTCGGTGAGACCACGGCGACCGTGATTAAAGAGTTCGGCGTCGTTGTCAATTGGTAACTGTGTCCTGAAATCGGATGCCCCCCCCCCCCCCCCCCCCAGCTTTGCTTGGCCTACCCCTGAAGACTTAGTTAGCTTCTTATTTGCCGCAGAAAATATACACGCAAGTTACAAGATAAGGATTTTTTTGTTTTCTTTTTTATATTTTATCAGTTTAGATTTGTTAGATATTTGAAGGATATCATGTTAAGGGAGTACAGTCAATCCTCCTATAACACAGTACTTTCCATATAACGCGGAGCAAAAATTGCGATAGCCCTCGTATAACACGGTACTCTTATAACACGGTTTCTACTATATATGTATAATACTATATGTATAGTTCTCAGGGATCGAAACCGAACTTTCCATTTAGGCAGCATTGGTGCCTGGAGCAGACAGCACCAATTTAAAAAATGAATCTTATTTAGTGTACAATATTTTGTATTATGAAAAGATGTGGTTTACGCTTTTTTGATGTATTTTATTGAAACATTTTAAACAAAGATGAGATTTTCTTTTTCTGTATATGCCTAAGCAACCGTTGAACGTTCCGCGTCGCCTGTGTGCCTATAGTATGAATTTTTCTATTAGATTTTTACAATCGCCACATATCAATTAAAAACATTTAACGAATACTGATTAAATCCATACCGCTAATCGTCACGTCCTTCGAAAAATCATAACTGCATTTATCTTAGAAGATTAGGCATAGAATTTTGCAATGTGTATTTCCAAAACTATATACTTTAAGAAAATAATCGTTTTTTTTCAAAGATTCTCACTAGAACATTCCCTTAAAGGATTTAATTATCCAATAACTCGTGTCTCAGAATCTACCATACTCAAGTGAAGAAGGACCTTATAAACCCGTCGTATTCCATAAGAGAATAACGCCGTTCGGGACGCAACGTGCATAATATTTATGCCAAAGTATCAGATATTACATTTTATTTGTAGCAAAGTGTAAACTCGCAGCTGAACTGTGCCGTACAGGAACAAGCTATTAGCGGTCAACATTACTGTAAAGGAAGGGGTGATAGCAGAAGATAAGTTAAAATAAGTAAAATCGACGCATTTTTTGTCGCAATGAAAATTTCTAATTTCGAATCGTGAAGAAGTTGCGTTTCGTTTCACGTTGTTTAATTCTTAGAAGAGACTACTTGAGTCTATCGTCAACAAGTAAACTCAAAAAGAAAAAAAAAAAGAAAAAGGAAAAAGAGACACGCAAGAAACAAACGAAGTAAAAAGTGCAAAGTGCAACGACGGCGAGAATTTGATTTTTCAATCACGGAATCACGGCCGATTAATAGAGCGTTCGCAGACGGAAACGTGAGGAGTCACGTTCAGGGAGACAGGAAGTCGAGGAAAAACATCGAAACTGAAAGTTGGAGCGCGCGCGCGCGTGCACAGAGCAATGGCGAACGAGTTAATATCAGAAAGACGAAAAGTTTCCCTCTCATCGAGCTTTTTCCCTACTTTCCGGATGTTCGACAAGGGTGCGGGAGGAGAGGATGGGAGGGTGAGGAGGATCGCCTACTTTTTCTCCTCGACGCTCCACTCGCCGGCCATAAATGGCCAAGCTCGTAATTTAAAATAAAGGAAGCATAACCGTGCATCTTAAACTCTCTGTTGCCAGTGGCCTGTACGCGAGTAGAACGACAAAGATAGAGAAAACCGATGGAGGAATCTTGAGGAACAGAGAAGACGATTTGTTAAAGGGAGGAGAAAGAAAGAACGACTCGTTGAACTATTAGTGGCACGCCATTACCTCACGATGCATTCATAACAGCTACGCCACCGTTTTCTTCCTCCATGATCTTAGCTTCTCAACTTGCTCGCGATTTGCGTGGTTCTTCTAAGGAGGTAAGGGTGTGCAAGCCAAAAAGGGAGAAAACAGCGTTTCTTCACTTAAAATCTCGAGTCCCGTCGATGAAGAAATGGCGTGCACTTTCCTTTCAGATGACTCGAGTGGAGATATTCGAGAGATTAAAGGTTTACAGCTGACGGTTCGAACAAAGGACTATTATTAGTATTTGCAGTTGTAAAAAAGGAAAGAAATGAGAATTCTTCGATCTTAGTTAGAATAAGAACGATCTGTCGTATTAGCATAGAAAAAATGAATGGTATGATTATCTTATTAACACTTTGACAGCCGTTTCTATAACGTAAAAACTTGCACTTGCCGCCGGTATTTTTCACGAGTTTGCAAACTTGTATAGACTAAACGGAACGTTTGAAGATAAAAGTTCGAAAGGCACTTTTAATTTTTAAATTCGCATTTTATTACTTGTTATTTATATAAAAATCGGAGAATATATTTGTTTAATCGGAGAATATGTTTACTCATCCAGCTGTGTGAATGAAGTCATAAATACACGATATTGGCCAAAAAACGTTGGTTAAACGAAATTACGTAGTCGTGACAGGCTGCTATCAAACTGTTAAAATCTCAGCAAGATAAACGGATACAGAAGCATAAAACACATTTAGGTATTTTGTGCTGACACTCGAGTATCTCGGTGAATACAATTAACTTTTGTTGAGGATCTAAGTTTGTATTAAATAATGAAATTGTTTAAGATGACACTCGTGTATACAGGGTATTTTATAAATGCATGTCAATACTTCAGGGGATAAATCTATATACTTAAACAGGCAAAAAATGTCATACGAATATATGTTCGATATACCTCAGTTATCGAGTAATGGACAATTAAAGAAAATATTCAAAGTAGCATTGAGTTCTGAAAATCGCCCTCAAAATTGAGGGTACTGAATATATTTAGATTAATACAGAGGAATGGTGTAAATTGAGGAATTTTCTATTTTTTCTGGGTTGAATTTCTAAGAGACATTAGCGAAAAATGCGCGCGATTGGCAATGTGTTCAGATTTTCGGGTGATATTTCAACCATTTTCGTTTTATATTTAAATTAATCGTATTAGATAAATAAATAGTTTTATTATATATATATATAATAAAACTATTTATATATATATATATATATATATATATATATATATATATATTAATCACCACGTGTGAGAGTTAATTATTCATAACTAGAAAACTACGATATATCGGACATACGTCCATGTGACATTTTTTATTTGTTCCAGTGAGTAAATTTACTCCCTAAAGCATTGATATGCATTTATGAAACACCTTGTATAATTGATACTTGAATATTACACTGATATTTGAATATTATTACTCAAATATTCCATATTTTATTTTATCAACACTATTGAGATAATAATAAGCAAAGGCTGTTCCCTGATAAAAAAAAAAAAAAAAGAAAAAGAAGAAAGAGGAAGATTGATATAGGAATACGTGAAACGAAATAAGATCTCTGAACTATAATCAACTGGCATGTAAGATAATCGATTTTAATATGAAATATGAATCTAAATGTAGGAACAATTAAGCGTGAATTCGGTGTATTAGAGTTTGTTTTCAAGTGAACAAAAAAACAGCTTTTGCACTCACTTAGCTGAACAATCACTCATTTTTTCACCTATTGCATATTTTCTATGTGAAATGTTCTTTCTACGTAAGTACAACGAGTCAGAAAAGCAAAGCACAGAGACACATATTCTAAAATGAACAAAAAAACGTAAGAAACTCGAATATATTGTGGTTAGTAAAGACTGAGGATTTTTATACAAATTTTAAAAAGTACAAAAAGCGTATAATTAAAAAAGAAATATAGTAAAAACTTGGATGAAAAATTCTTTCAGATACCAAATACTCTAAAAGGTATATACTACAATCTTGGATACTTGTATATTTTCTCATATTACTTGCAATTCTGCATCATTAAATTTCCTATACATGCATAAAAATCCGTAAAATTAATATTACTAAATACAACGAATATCGAGCTGCTTTTCTGAATACCTCTTACATAGGAAAATTAACGAGAGACGTTCAAAAATTTAAAAAATTAAAAAGGAGAAAGTTTGTCAAACTTTACGGAAATATAATGACGCTAATAAGGAGAACCACTCTTTTTTTTGTTGTTTCCGTCATGGAACAGTTTCAGAGATGAAAGAAATTGTGAATTTTCATATTGCTTTTTACATTAGAACAGATCCATATGGTGTAATAATCATAATTACGATCCATTATTAAGTACACTTAACATGACTTCTTTTGTATTATTTATATCTATTTTATAAATGGTCAAATCTCGTGTTTTAACTCTCATACGTCGGATGCAGGGTCAATTGGACCTAGATATAAAATTCGTTGTATCATTAGAAAGTCAGACTTTTCAAAGAGCTTCGTAAATGCGCTGACATAGATTAACTAAAATTAAGCTCTACAATAATTAGCGTATGCTGAGTGGCAATATAAACATATGAACATTGTCGGAACAGAAATCCGAACATCCAAAAGAATCGTCAGTGTACTGCAGAGCAGCTTAGGAACAAGACGCATTTGTATGTCCTGCAAAAGTAGCTAAATATATAAGTAACAATAATAAAATAAGTAAAGGAACGTTCACGATGCTATTTTTGTTTTGGTAATGATACACAATATAGCGAAAGATGTAAGAAATGTAAAAGATTCATTTGTAAATCCCATGCAAAAGATAGAACGAACTTTTATATTAAATATAACCGAATTGTATATTCTGATGTATTTATTTCATTAAAGAAATATGGACATTTCGTTAAAAAGCTTTTCTTAATAAATAATTATTCATAGTTTGTATAAAACATGTTTATATTGCTATTCCTCAACCCATTTACCAAATAATAAGTAACTAATATTTTATTTTCTTAAGATCTAAATTTTACTCCTAGAAAAGCTTTTTGCTCTGTTTATCTTGTGTTCGAATTAAACTGAAAGAAAATTACTCTTTATTATTAGAGTCGATAATAGATTGGTAAAAATCAAATTAAAGCTCGAATTAAATCAAAAGCAAACTAGTCTTTATTATTAGTTGGAAATCGTATTTATCGTTAATTAAATAGAAATCGTTATTTAATATTCTTTTCTTAATTCAATATTTTCTTCTCAACGAAATAAAAATTTTTTAAATTAAAGAAAAGTTTCAAAAGTTCTTGATTTGTTTCTATTTAAATATTATTTAATTATTTATGCATAATTCGTTAATTTTATGTTTATATAATGAAAAATTGATCGGAAATAATATTTTGTTTTGTGCATTTTCTTTTTTTTTTTGCTTTTCTTTTACTATTTCTTTGACTTTTCAAATATCCATACTTTCATGAGCGGTAGTGTACTTAGTTGTATTTAAATACAGTATTTATATGTGAACATATATTTTAAATAGTGTAAATAATTCATCCCTCAAATCTCAAAATTATGAAGCTTAAATTAAAGACCCGGCATCCGCTCGGCGTGGCAGTCCAAAAGCGTCCGTCTTCCAAGGGTTAAAAAGCAGTCAATACAGTTACAGATATGATTAATTTTCTCGGTGGCTATATTCATAGCATTCAAGAATTTTTACACAGGGCATTACGCACTGTTCAAATAATTTTTAATTATAAATTATTCATAATTGCATATTTTGTTTAATATCATATAGTTGCGACTATTTTTATTTTTTGTATATTCTTTCCATTCTTAAACGTGTGTACATCAAATTTATATTCGTGTATAATATACAAATAAACAATAATAAGTCAACACACAGGAGACAGAAGTGAATAAATAAAAAGTAAATAAGTATTGAATTTGACAAAAAAAAAAAAAAAAAAAAAAAAAAGAGGAAAAAGAAGTATATTATTTATTAGTACAATATATTGAACGATGATGAATATCATTAACAGATAGAAATTCGACAAATAGTCTCAGATCTAATCCCAGTGTTATTCTTCAGTCGCCAATTTAATCATCGTAAATTACGTATCGTTTAAGCTCCGAGAGTCTCGGTCGGCATTGAGCGGCAAAAATCATCGCGATTAATAATAAAACGATGACCGTGCGAAACGGTCGTCATCGTACTCCCAAAACATTGTCACCAGCAAGCAGCAAAAGATCCTTCGAGACTAACAAAGTGGCTTTTTTCATTTCATAAGTGATCAACAGAGATGTAATCACAAGAACCCGCGGCAACAAAGAAAACAGATATATCCAAGATATCTTATTTAAATTATTCTTTAATTTTCAAACTATAAAAGCCCCGCGACTATCAATGGTCAGGTGTGAATCGCGGCATTTCTCACGCCTAAGATCGCTCGCAATTGATCTTTAATTTCGCTTGCTTGTCATGCAGCCCACGCGCGTTTCGTCCATGCGAGGCTACATCCGCGTACACGCGCAAACAGAAGCATCCTCCTCCAGTCGTAGTAGTCCAGATCGCCCGGAGTGAGTTGACCCTGGCTGAGTCGCAATTGATCTCAATTAGACGGTCCCCTCTCTTCGTTTTCCCCTATCTATCCTCCTTCCCTTCCTCCTCCTTCTCCTCCTCCTCCTTTTCCACCTCCTCCACCTCCATCTTCTCCCAAAGGTTTGTATAGTCGTATTTTCTCGCCTCTCTTTCTTACACACGGCGAACCACAGCAATTTCTTTTCTTCCCCATTCTTACGTAGCGTTTCTTCCTTCCCTCATGCTGGATCCCTCCCTTTTCATTCTACGTGTATGCGTCCCGCTACGTCGTCCACCTCGTGCATCGTTATGCAATTGAACGAACGTCGGTACGAAAGGGAGTTCACTCCCGGTACGTCACGTTCTGGACCGTACTTACGGTGCGTGCATTGCATCGTTGGTCTCGCGGCGCGTTCCCTTCGATTACGTTTCTGCCCCGTTCCATCAAATTGATTGAAAGAGAGACTCCACCCGGCTACTGTCGGCTCCTTTCTAGATTTCTTCGAACCCTTGCTATAGTACAATTCTTCGTACGGTTGAAGGTACACGTGAGATTCAAACTTAACTCTATCCGCCTCGATATCGTCATTATCAATCTGCATGCTCGAGTATGTACAATAAACATGAATACTTCGTATTGTACGTACAGTTATTCTCATTGATATTCATACACTCTTTAAAATAGAACTTTTTTAAAACTGAACCAAATGACGTGAGTTTTTTTTTTAAGTTAGTTCACTAGATAATCTGTAAAAACATTGTCTAAAAAATTGCAAAATAAAAAAATAAAATAAAAGGAACGTTGAGATATTAAATATTTCATGTATGGATTTTTATGCAAATTCAAAATTTTTGGAGAGAATATAGGTAAAAAAAAGTGGAACTATGGTAGAAAATTATTTCACCTACTGAGTGTTATAAAAAGCACTATAATTTACATATTTAGTATATTTTTTCATATTATGTACATACTGTGCAATTTAGCACCATTAAGTTTCCTATAAATATATAAAAATTTGCAGTCTACTTATTAATATTCGGATACCCTTTAAAACAGTAACTTCTTTTAAATTGGCCCAAACAACGTGAGTCCTTTTGAGAAGTTAAAAGGAGTAGTTTATTAGATAATGTGTATAAGAAATTAAACAAAAAGTGCAAATGGTTGAAATCGCATAGAAAATAGTAAAGGTAGGTTTTTACAACTTTTTTTTATCTGAGACAGTAAAAAATATATTTTGTAAATTTATGTCAATTGTATCTATGGTGGAAGTTTAATCGAAATAGGTCGATGTAGAAATGAGTATTGACAGGCATTGAAAAACGTAAGAATCTTTAGATTTATCGCTGTTGTAGACCGAAAGTTGTGAAAAACTTGAATTTTCTCCATTTTTAATTGTTTGCAGCTCATAACAACGTTAACCGATTTGTACATTTGAGTTTGAGAAACTGTGTCCCATAATTGACAGGTATACGTCCATATCGGTTTAAGAAGAGAAAGTTAAACGGAAATAAATTGAAAATGAGATCCCAAAAGGTCCTACAAACCCAACAAGTGCACTGAAGGATTAAACAACAACAGTAGTCCAGAAGAAGCATATAAAATTAATAGTGCCAAGACTTTATAATAGTGTCACTGCCGAACTTTTCGTTTTCACAAAATCTGCAAATTGTACATTCATACGATTTTATTGAGAACACCCTATAAACACATTCGAGAAATAAATATTTCTTCCTTCAAGAAATTATTACAAATGGGAAAGAGTAAGAACGAAGAATGTAAAAAATTAAACAACCAGATATTTTCTCCTGATGTCTTTTGCAGAGAAATTCAGTAGGACAAGTTAATAAAAAGAGAAGAGTTGCAAAAAGGAACTGAACGAATGCTTGTAGATAAAATTTTTCGAAAGATATTTCTTTCTTTAATAAAATCATTCTAAATATGAAAAATAAATACACAAATGTCAAAGACAAAAAAGAAACATTTTAAAAATAAAATAATCAAAAACACTTTCTCCCAAGGCATTTTTGTTATGCGGTAAGATTCATTAGAACAAACTGATAGAAAGGAAAGACGAAGAGAAGTCGCAAAACGTACTAAATGAGTGCTGCTTTCAGATAACATTTTTTGAACGACTTGCGGAAACCGAGTGGAACTCGTTGTCGTATAATGGATATTACGCTGACGACTATAAAAATTAAATCGACAAACTTTTGGCCCCAGAGTGTCGGCCATCCAATGGCGGACAGTCGAAGGATAGGCAAACGAACGATAAACCTTTATTACTTCGACAAACCACTCGACCATCGGACATTTCCATGCGGACATTGCTACTCTAAAACTTAGGTTTATACCGAGAAATTATTCTGAACGTTTGATTATTAATATTACGGAGCGGCTCTTTAGTGTTCAAACCTTCCAATCGCCTAAGTTTCCTGTTGTAATGTTACACCCCCGCCCATAAGTCATGGGACACCTTCTAATTTGAGCTTTATGTTTAAATTAACACCGTCAGACTCTCGTGTTATTAAATCAAATGATTATTTACAGATTACTTGCACCAAATATAGTTTTTTAATGTTAAAATATATTGAAAATTATACAGACAAAGTTTTCAATTTTCTCATTTCGCTATGACGGCTTTAACTAATTTTGGCAGCCTTGTGACGAATTTTTTTCCAGGACCGCTGCAAATGTGTCTACAAATCTTTTTGTTGGGCCGTGTTTCCGAATGCTTCTCTCTAGTTCATCCCACAATTTTTCAATAGAATTCAAATCTGGTGATTATGGTGATCACTGCACTAATTTCAACTCTCCATTTTGTTGCAACTGTTCCGAACAACTTTTACATATTCTAGCAGAGTCATTGTCGAGTATAAACACAAAATTATTGCCAGTAATTCTCTTTCCCGGCGGGATTGGCGTGTGATTTTACGATATTTAAATTATGCTCGTTTCTCGTACTCCCGTCAATTTTTGTTAAATCTCCCATGGAATTTCCTCCAAAACACCCCCAAATCATAATAAACTGTTCTCTATGGTTTACACCATAGTTTAGTGGGCACAACAGCCTGGCAGTAGCTTTTCGTGCCAAAAACTGGCGTTGAACCCCATTATAAATATTTTAGTTTTGTTTTGTTACATTAATTATAATAAAATACCGGTCATACGGATAAAAGTATATTCCTTAAATATAATTGTTATTAATAAAACGGTTCATGTCAAAACAAGTAGCGAAATCTTTCATCTAAACTTGATTTTCATTTATATTGAAAGTTTTTATAAAATGTTCGCTTTTAATATAAAATGTCTCCGTCTATAAACTTGGTGTCCCATAATTTACTCCACATTAAAGATAAATATTTTATAAAAATTTCAATTTAATCAATATGATTAACAAAAATGTCATATTTCACATTGGAAATCTATAATATTGTATATAAATAATACTGTAAAGCTTTGTGGAATTTTTAAAAAAATGATCTATTCGCAGCTTTTTATTTCAGTAGATGACACGAAAGAAAGAATTAAGACGAACTGTTTAAGTGTAAGTGCTGAACAAATGGACAATGTAATGAAAAATTTTGTTTTCCAAAATGTAGATCCAATGGTAAAACGTTTGACTATTTGTTGTAGATGTTAAAAAAGAAAGTTACATTTCTATGGTTTTACCCTAATACCCTTTTTTTTTATTCAAAATAGTACGAGGAATCAATTAATGTAAAAAAATGTGTAGCGTATCATTAAAAAAAAAAAAGTACAATTGCAGTTTGCAACTATACCAATTCACTCATGCAAAAAAGCACTACTCTAAGAAATACAGGTTGTCAAACGATGCAAAATTTTCCGCTACAGTTTTCTTCTGTCTTCAAAAGGAACGAAGTTACAGTTCGACCCAGTTATTAGATACACTCTGTATAGCGTCTGAATATTTTTTAATGTAATTTACAATTTACTAAACACTACAAACAATAACCGTACGTCAAACGTTACTTTTTGTCTATTGGCAAGATAAAGCTAATGAAAAAAAAAAAAAAAAAACGGAGCAGTAATACATTACTATCATAAAATAAATATTAAATTGTCACTTTCAAGGCAACCGTAGATTGATTGTCACCCGTTTAATCTCATTACGGTTGTATATCATAAAACGGTAACTGTGAAATGAGTGATCTCCTATCTTCGGCACGTACCACGTATAAAAACTACTAACTGCTGGCAGTATCGATAATACAACGTGTAAAGTAAAACATGTCTAATCATTCCGTGAATTGAATATTATACGTACACATAGTAAGGCTCACACTGAAAATTGTCGACGACCATTTATTTTCTTTAATTTTGTTTATACAATGTAATATATAAATATGCAACATTTATACCTTGTGCAAAAATATTCTATGTACGTGATTTCATGATTCTACAACCACTCTCATTAATATTTGAATACCCTTTAAAATAGAATAACTTTTTTGAAATTGAACCCCTTTTCCTTGAGTTGTTCAATAAATAAAACAAATGTTAGAAACTGATAATGAGTATTTCCCAAAATAAAATGAACTTTCGCGTTTTTATAAATAAACGAGAAATTTATGGAAAAAAGTGATTCTTTTTTATTTTCTGAGAAGTTAGAAGAATTAATTTACTAGATAATCTGTAAAACAATTTTTGAAAAAATTGCAAAATAAAAAAGAATAAAATAATAGAATAGAAAGTTAAGATATTAAACTTTTTATGCATAACATAGAATTCCAACTGTGTCACACTTTTTGCAACGAATTACAGTAAATCAATCTGTTTGCTTAATTTCGAAATATAATTTTAAAGTATTATTGGGTTCTTCAAGTTCATAACTATTAGGATAATTTTGAGCGAGATGACTCGTATAAGTTTTAGACATGCTTCGATTTTCCCCTATTTTGTAGTGGTATACCCAATTTTTGTTCGTTTTCAATTGAGAAATCAGGTAAGTTATTTGTAATATGAAAAATTGGATACTCTCAATAATTTTCTGCTGATCCTTTAAATTATAATTTACTAATATTTTACCAAAAATGTTTACTGATATTATTACAAAAACAAAAAAGACAAAAAGAAAGAGTAGGCCAATACTTCCCGACTTAGTCCTCATTACTAATTCAATTGAAAAAGTATTAATAACTTTATTGTTTTAATCCTTTCGTGATTAAATTATTCTTTTTTCTCAAGCTTTTTTATTTATCTATCGATCATCATGTGTATAACGGGTATTAAGTTGAGATCAATTTTTCTTCAAGAGCTCAAGTGTAACGTGCACGCGTTCCACTGTGATTGTGAAAAGGTTAAATCTAAAAGAACTTTTCAAATTGAAAAATTCAATTTCTTTAAAATTAAGAAAATCTTTTAATTTTCATTTAAAAAGAAAAAAGAAAAAAAGAAAAGTCTCCTGTTTATCATAACGAGTTACTTCTTATTTTATTTTATATATATATATATATATATATATATATATATATATATATATATAAAATAAAAGAAGTTGAAAAAAAATTCGATACTATGATACATTTTAAAAAGAGTGGTTTCTCACATGAAATTCGTTCGAAATCCTATTATTTAATTACAAATCAAGTGTCATGCAGCAGCAGCACGTTTTCGTTTATCACTTTCTAAAAAAAAGAAATAAATAAAAGGAACTAGAGGCATTACAAAAGTAAAGAGAAAAAAGAAAATAAAGAAAATCCTCTTCAGCCTCTTCATTACAAGTGAATTCTACGAGATTCGCGCTCTTGATTATGACAGCAAAAGGAGAAGAAGCACTTGAGACGAGTTGGCGCGAAAGGGTGTAAACGAGGATAGGTGAGCCACATTTAGAGGGGGAGAAGGAGTAAACGAGCGGAATTCAATGAGGTTGAGGAAAACGAGGTAATGCTAGTTCTAGCCCTACCTTATGCTACCCACCTGTTGAATTACGTGCAAACCAGCCCAGTGCTGACCACCGTGGTTTACCTGACGTGCAATCCGAACCTAAATCATCCTCCTCTACGCCGCAAATGGTGTTAGAATAATTTAATCTGAAGAACTGTCCTAACGACGTGCCATTTAAAATCTGTCCCCGTCCACCACGATGATCTCGCTATTTGAAGGAACAGTCCTTACGTACACTTCCGTATGCAAATATTAGGACAAATATTTACGTTAGTACAAAAAGTATTATATGTTAATAAAAATATACAAAATGTTCCGCACGATTAGTTCTTCAGCGGTTTTCGAAAAATAGAAGAGGAGAAGGTTTCGTTGATTTTTATACACAATACGACGGCTTGAATATATTTTATTAATTTTGGAATAGTTTTCACGCAATAACTTCTAAAAAGTTTTAAGAAAAATAAATTTGCAGCTTGAACATAAATTTTGTTAATTCTGCAATTGTTTTCGTAAATGTATCGGTGAAAAGTATATAAGTATATTAACATGACAGGAAATAAAGCAGAAGAATAAATAGAAAAGAGAAAAATTGACTTCTGAATCTAAAAAGACGCACGTTTTGCACTTTTTTGCGAGCAATATAATTACTAAACAGAGTTTCTACTACTGTTCTCTCCTAATAATTGCCAAATGAAGATGAAACGAATCGAAATATCACAGATCTTTGCGCCGTCCGCAATCAACAACAGAATTGTATTAAAATTTCTAAAGCGTCTTCTGCCCGCTGGTTCACTTTCTTTTTAGTACCATCGAAAAAAGCTCGACTGCTTCGGCTCGTTCGTGGTTATTCAAGTGGGAATTTTGCAGGTGGAAAGGGGCAGCATACTGATTACAGGAACGGCAAAAATGAAATTCTTGAAAAATTATCCCCCCCTCCCCCCCTCACGGACGGCGTGAGTGAATGAGACAGCGCGAAACAATTCAATGAACCGAACTCTGATTAATTGGTTTTTGACCGGCGGGAAATTAACGTGCACAACGGGCTTCTTCTTCTTCTTCTTCTTCTTCTTCTTCTTCTTCTTCTTCTTCTTCTTCTTCTTCTTCTTCTTGCGATCATTACCGACGCGAACCGCACCGACGGATTTTTAAGAGGATAATACCGAAAGGTGAAGGGTAAAACGAGAAGTAAAAGCTCCGTGGCGCGTGCTACGTAAAGTGTTCATAACAAGATCATTATTCAAACTTCACACAGCTGTTAAGAAGGGCGCAAATTCTTAAACGGGGTGATCGTCCCTGCCGAGTAATTTCAAATCGTTCGCGTTTCAACCCTGATTGATGTTATTTGCTAGAATACGCGCATCTTTTTTTCGTATACCGAGAAATATCGTTGCTCTTTTTTGGAGAAAATACCAAGTTTATTTGATATGGACCATCGCCAATGCAAAGGCTACGTTCTACGAATCGATCAATCTTGAGTTATATAGATTCTCCTTTTCTTTTTTCATCATTCAACTCTGCTACTCGCGCTTTTTTTTTAAGCGCGTGTCGCTGGGAAAGAACTTATCGAATCGCAACGTTCAAGAATATTATCAGGGACAACAGAGAAATAAGACACTCTTAACCTATTTAACGACATTCATCAACTAAATGCGTTAGCAGAGGTAGAGTTTATATTATTCCTTGCAAAGGAGATGGCTGAAATTTTTACATATCTGTAATTTCATACGTCTTTATTTTTCTTTCTTTTTCTTTTTATAGAATTTTTTTCTACTATTTTGAAGCAAGTTGTTTAATTTTAATATTCTATAGGTACCGCTATGGCGACATTTGTAAGGTGAACTATTACTTCATATAATTCTTATTTATTAAGTATAGGAATTAATTTTCTCCGACTTGTGGGTACGATTCCAGTTTCATTTAAGGAAAATCAGAAAACAGATCAATTGTTGAAATAATTTCCATTACTCTTGACGACTTTTCGCCATTTTTCATAATATGAATATCATATTTTCGCTATTTTATTCGTAAAACCCTTGAGTATTAGCTATTAAACACATGTCTACAGTCAAATCGAAACTAATCCTAGTTGAAGCATTTAATAATTTCCTATGAAAACAATTAACAATGATTTTATATGTATTAGGTGATTTTAAAAGTCTGTGTGTCTTTCTGTATGAATTTTATTACGAAAAAAGACGTACAAACAAATAAATTGAATCATCAATGTAACCTCCTTCTTTTTCAGTTGCTTGTTGCCGTTGTTTTAATCAAAAGTTCGATGTCTCGTTCGTAAAATTCAGAGAATTTCGAATTAAAAACGTGTATCTATTGTCTCGTCAATATTGAATTTTGTTCTACGTAGAAAATTATTTAAACTTCAACAGAAATAGTAATCAGAAGGGGTCATATCACGAAAATACGAGGGATGTGGTGAAACTTCCCATGATAAATTTTTCAGTTTCTCGAAAGTGATTTGCGGCAACATGTGGTACAACGTTGTCATGTTGCAAAATTATGATCTTCTGTTTACTAAAGACGGTCGTATGCGAGTTGAAGCAACATTTGAACGATTCAGTTGCTCTGAGTAGAGATCTGCTGTCTACAATTTGATTCTGTAGAAGGAATTCTCGTTAAAATGCCGTAATCAAAGGATAAACTCTTAGAAATGTGTCAAAAACTGCATCCTCTGAAATACGGAAAAGCTTTGGAAATGACCTGATAATTTCTCTAGAAATAGGTGAGTGTCTAGTAAAATGAATTACGAATTTCGGTATTTTCCCGCGTTTTTTCACGATCAATAAGCATCCAACTAAAAATAAAAAAATAAAAATATAACATTCTATTTACGGATCGACAACGAGAAGAATCTCTCCTCTAATCACTTCTATCGCACACTGTCAACTATCAAACGAAGATTTTTCAATACGAACATGTACACGTGAACCGTATTTTCTATAATGTTAAATTGACAGGTGCAAAACTGTAGGATGAGAAAATGAGGATCTGATCAATTCACGAACAGCAGCTGCAAGGCACATTACGCATGACGCGGCGCAGTTACACGCGCGTTGTAAGTACGCCCCGTCACCGATACGATAAATTCGCCGCCCTCTTCTACTTGATAGCTTACAATTAATTTAATAAGCACGGATTAACGGGAAGATTCGATGAACGTCTTCGTCGTCGTCGTTGAGAGAATGTATCGCGCTTACGTTGGTTTGACCGATTCGACGCGCTTCAGTCGATTATCGACGCCACTCCGGAAGAGCTCCACAGTAATTAAGCCCGATTAAATTTCCTACGCGCCTTGTGTCCGTAGTAATTGCGACCCATTCTGCATTTGCAACGAACCAAATGAAATTCATTAGTCGACGATACCCCGTCGGCCTGCCAGTCGAATCGCGTCTCTCTCTCGCTCTCTCTCGCTCTCTCTCTCTCTCTCTCTCTCTCGTGCAGGTGCGCCTGCGCTATCTCTCTCTTTGGATAATATACGCATTCGATCCCGTCATTGAAACGGTAGCCTGGAAAAACATTCGAGCACAAAACCCGGAAACAGGCTTACAGGAATAATAAACGATCATCGAAAATTCCTTTGCCTGATTTAAGTGTTTCATAGGCCGACGAACGCGTTTCAGCCGAACCGTGAAAAACACCCGAAATCCTTCCGAGAAAACCTTTCTATTTCTGTTTCTTTTTCTTTATTTTTTCTTCTTTTGCTTTCCTCTGTATGCACTTGTGTCTTGTCCAATTGTAGCGAACCAAGGAATGGGAGGAAGAGTTGTTTCCGATCGTATTGTGACGCGTACGACAAAAGCGCGCCACGAATAGGAGAAATTACCGGCGAAATTCCGGTTTCAATTTCCTGAAACTGTGCCTACAGCTTTACCGGAAGACGAGAAACGGCGCGGACAGGCAGCAACCGTCACAATAGCGAAACTTCCTTCGCCCGTGGCAGGCTTTAAAAGGTTTAATTCACCGTGAAAGATGAAAAAGTGGAACGTCAAGGCAGAAGAGAACCCTTTGATTTCTAGCGAGCGAAAGGACGAGAGATACGAGCCGCATGCAAACTGTTCCGACCGTTCCTAGTATTTGACGGAAACTTCTAATTGACTTGAATAATGCACGGACACGAAAATTCCATACATGTTCAGAACGCTCTGATGAATTTCAAAATCCTCTACCGCGGAACGGGACAAATAAGACGAACGGAACATTTTATCTATCGAATTCGTAGAAAAAAAATAAAAATAAAAAAAAATAAAAAGAAACATCGCATACAGAATTCTGGGCACGTAAAACCACGTAGTGTATTCGTGAACCATCACGCACGAGCAAACGCGTTTCCATGAACAAAACGACGGAATATATAAAGAAATCGCGTCGAGAGGTGAAGAGAGAGAGAGAGAGAGAGAGAGAGAGAGAGAGAGAGAGAGAGAGAGATTCAGGAAGCAGCAACAAGTGTGACATCCCTTACCATCGCTACGTTTTACCTCCCCCCGATACCTAGTTACCCTTCTCAAGGGACGAGAGAGTCTCTTCTCTTCCGTGTCGTTTCTCCCACGTCACGAGCGAAAGACAAATAACGCGGGATGTTCGTCTACCCTCCAACTACAAAGAAACGAGCAAGTCTTTCTGCTTTTGTCTTCATCGTGTGTATATACACCTTTTCTATTCTTACTTCACTACTTTTTTATTGCTGTTCGTGAAAGGAAAAAAAACTGTTACGTAACCAGGATAAAACAAAGATGTAAATGATAATTTCGAGGGAAAATCTAAGATATAGTTCGAGACACGATATAGCGGGGTTGTAAGTTAATCTTTTAAGAATCTGCACCGATTGATGTTGCGGCACTCAAACGTTGCACTTTGTTTTAAGGTTACATCGTTAAATAAATGGAAAATATATAAACATAGGGTCATCCGAATGTATTAGGTTGATGCAAAAATAATTTCGGTTTTTCTTATTTAAAATCTGGTGCCATTTTGTCTAGTTACCTTGTATCCACTTGGAGTTATGTAATACACTATTTTTAAAGTTGAAATTGGGACTACTGATTTTCGCTTATACTATAGTTTTCATTGTTTAGTATTATTGAATTTAAATTTTTGAATTAATCATGGAGTAAAGTAAATTCGCGTGACTTTATTGTATGAGTTTTGTTCGAAATATCAAGTATGCTTTTGGTTAAAAAATAATTAAGGAACGTACAGCTCAAAATTAGTTTCCAAAATTTCACGATGAAAATAAAAATTTTGGAGATAAGGAAAATCGCGGATATCCATCGTGGCAACGCTCAATCGCGGTGTAGAATTTTTTTTCCAACCAGTTACAACCTACTCAATCAATGAAGGATATATAAAATCCATCAAATACTGCATATCGTGATACGTAACATATTTATTGTGATTCCCGGTCTGGCTGCTACCGGTCCGCTCATACTTCATTATCATTTACAAGTACAACATCAATCGTTATTGATCTCCGCCGAAAATATTTAATATATTCGTGGAATTTGCGTTAATTACTTTCCATTTAAATGACCCGTTCGACTCGAAAAATATCGCTGTGACTGATGAAAACGACACGAAAATATTGCATGACGCGTTCACAACATTCATTCTGCAGACTATGAATACTACAGGATGTATCCTAGTAACTGGGCCGGACTACAATTTTGTTCCTTTTGTATATAGAAAGAAAACTGTACCGGAAAATTTTGCATTGTTTAATAAGTTCTCTATCATCAGGTAGTGCCGAGTTTTTGCAGGAATGCATCGATGCACTTGCAAAGTGCAATCGCACTTGTCTGTTAAACGGAGCCTTAGAAACTTTTTTACGTTGATTCGACGTACCATTTTGAATAAATGAACAAATTTTATTCTACATTTTCGATCTATTTTTACACGTAAAACCAAGCTCTGTTCGCTTGTACCACCAATTACGAGATATCCTGTATATCATCTATGCACATTGCAGATCTGAAGAAATTTAGAAATCTTCATATTTGATCTGAAATTGAGATCAAGTAATGTTCATGCTCGTCCCAAATTTCTTATCACGAGTCAGACTCGTCGAAGTATGACAAGGGGTTAACCTATTTCCTGCCAATTACGAGATGTCTCGTAGTTTGCGCTATAATTTTGGATTAACCGCTACTTTTCACAAAATAAGTGTACAGCTATATACGGCAAGAATGATGGCGGAGGATGAAGGATAATTTTAAGCAAAATTTCTACCTGCAACTGATCGATATTAAATTTAAACAATATTTGGTTGTTCTCTTTAAAAGAAATTTTTCGCACCCAAGGCAAAACGTTCGTAACCCTTTCGTTACGGCAAATTTTCGGACGTAACGTGTACGTAGCGAAAGGCAGACGTTCAATTCTTAGTCGCAAAATTTGTCAAATTGTTTCCGAAAGTTAAAAAATGTCAAGTTTGCTTCGATAATTAAAATAGAAGTGCAAAAATGATAAAATTAAGGATTAAATTAAAGTGAAAGGGCTGTAACAGAAGAGTATATGCAAATCTCGAGAGCGTCTATAGACGCCAACAGCAATGAAAGCGTTAATTTCTCTGGCAGCAAATGGGTTAAACGATAAAAAAAAAAACTATTCTACTTTGATAATCTCATCGTTGCACAGACTTTTCAGCACATTTATAAATTAACTCGTTAAAAATATGTACTATCCTCTTTAGATAGTACGAAGGTAGCAACGACGATAACGATTGAATTCAATGGAACGGCGAAGGAGAACGATTTTCGCACTAGCACACACCCGAACAGGTCGTCGATACAAGGTGAAAACGATGTCGTCGCGGGGGTTGAAGGCTTGACAGGCGGGTAAAGGGCGAGCCAGAGAAGTTTGTGGCACGAGGGGTGGAAAAAGGTTGGCGAGGACACCAGTTGCTAGGCAGCGCCTCTCAATCAGCGTTTCGCCTCACGTTCCGAAGCTCACGTGTATATATATCTGGATGATCCATAATGCATCGCTCTTTATCAGGTTGAATACAGCTGCAGTTCCTTCCTGCTGTCACTGGCTGTTGCTGCTTTGCTTATTACAGGCCGGTGAAAAGGTTTTCGATAGGCGAATCGCAAAAAAGAAAAAAGAAACAAAAAAACGCTGGAATTGCCGCGGTTTACGAGTTTACATTATTGTACACGTATAAATTGCGTTCAGAAGTATTTTGAGACCTATTTATTAAATGTTAAGCATACCGAATTCTGTGGTGATCTAACGAAATTTACTAAGTTTTTACTAAAGTTTACTGAAATCTGTTTATCGAACGTGAAGAATGCCGAAATTACACTGAATTCGATATGCTGAAATATATTAAAAGCTACAAAAAATGTACTAAAACCTACTGAAACTTGTTGAATTCTATTGAGAAATCCACTAATATGTATTGAAACCTCTTGAACTCTATCTGATCACCTATGTACCGTTTGAGTCTACCGAATGCTACGGAATTCTACTATAATATACCGAAATCTACTGGATTCTGCTGTACAATGGGTGATCAAATTGTTACGATCACTTCGAAATTGTGTATCACGTACTTGAAGTTCCAACAAGTATAGAATTGAAGATACAGTTAAAATGAAAATGATACGTATAGCAAAGACTTTAAAACTTCGACAAATTATTAACCATTTGCACTTTTGTGCTGAAACTATACTAAGTTCTCCATGAATTTTACGAAGTATCCTCCACACTTCTGATATTTCGATGAATATCCTTCAATCATCTCACGAAAGCTAAGGATCCTTGTTCCTCCTTTCCCCCTGCACAACATTCCAGTTCGAACTGAAAAAAGAAGGGGAAAGCAAGCTGAAAGGAGTCAGAATGAGGAGGCGGAAATGAGTACCGTCAGTATAGTAATCCCCCCTGAGGGAGTACTATTAATTAAAACATTCGTCTTCTCTTTTTTTATCCGGTCGTTTTCCATCCCGTACACTCACGAGAAAACGCAGTAAACGCGGAGAAATAACAGTGCTACAGCTGAAAGCTAGCAGCGATTTCCTTCGCGTTCATCCGATCGAAAGATCGTAGAACCGTAAGACATCTCCCTTGTGAACGTGTCGATGAACTATGACAATTGCAGGCATTGAAATCTACTACGTTAAATATTCCCCTACTTCGTCTAGATATTATCTAGCTATACAGTTCGACAGCAAGAATTCACTGTTCTCTGTTTTCTCGTCTCATACATAAAACTGAAGATGATATTTGATAGTGAAAAAAAAAAAAAGAAAGAAAGAATCCCCATACTAATTTAGTAACTCTTTATCGATACGACGAATTGGTTAGATGAAAAAATGATATCCGGCTCGATTTTTCGACAGTATAAACAGTAAGTTTTGTAGTCCAATTCTTTGGGCATAATGTCGAGCATTAACTCTTAAGGAATACGGGCCGAACTTGGAAAATAGGGAAAAACGAAAACGGGCACGAGGGAAGGAAGAGAAGCAGATCTCTAGGGTACCATTAATTGCATAGGGACTAGTAAGAGCTCGAATGGGCAATAGCCCACTCGAAATGCAAAGCAGCTACCACACTTTAAGCATGGTCAATGACCAGAGCCAATAGACTCGAGTATAACGAAGCATTCTTAATTGTAATGCCATTAGCTTCAACCTCACTGACCATTTTTAATCCACTTAAGTCCCCTCTACCGTGATAAATTCGCTTACCTGGAGGCGTATCTTACACCGAAATCGATGCTCGATTTTCGGGGTGATCATTGGAAAATTCGAGAAGAACTACGTTCGCGGATTCATCGAGGAACCTTTGAAATTCCTGTTAACAATTAGACCTATGGTTGCTGACCTGATCGAAATTTATTTTGATTGAACGAACACTAAGAATACAGGGTGTCCTATGGAAAATTGAGACAAGCTGAACCTTTAACCCTTTCTTTACAGCACACGTGGCCGCGAGTATACATATAAGGTTCATCTGTACGAAGAGAGCCGGCCGTGAATGCAAACTTTGCGTAGATAGAGTGAAACGTGTGAATACAATAGATATAAAATTAGTAGAATCAAAATATCCGCTACACTGGAAATGCATCGTGACTACCCAGTAAAATATTAACAGAAATAATTTATTACATATTATCGTATTTATATGTGTAAAAATGTATGTTATTTCTTCTATTTGATTTTTACTGAACAGCCAAGTTTTTTATTTATTTATTTATTAGAAATAATACTTGATTTAAGATTTATGCCAGATATATGCATGCTAAAAATGTTATCGATATTAGTTGCTGTAGAAACAAACAAGAAATATCGAAAGATATAAGAATCGCTAGATTTATTACAGTTGTAGGCTGAAAGTCGTGACGAACTGCGATTTTCACCATCCTTAACCGTGAAATTTTCAGCATTTATATAATTTGTATAAATATAGATTTATTTTTTAAAATTTTCATTATAAGCACCACTAAGGAAAATTAGAACAGCGATCTTCGTTATTTTCTGTCACTCGACATTCTCAAAGAAACTAAAGTCGTTCGATCTACATTTAAAAAAAGTTTTTCTGTTTTATGAATACTTCTGTGACAGATTTTATATGTATCTAAAACTTTATCGAATAATGTATTGTCCACCTTAGCCTATGACTTTTTACAAAACAAAATACAACTGTGGTAAATGTCAAAAATATAATACTTCTGCTTGGAACACGAAAATATGATATGCCAAAATTGCTGTTCCGAATTTTGAAAATAATTAATTCTTATTTTCACGATCCACACATTTTAATTTTTATGTTTCGTTATATTTTTTTAAGTTTATGAAGAGAAAGTTAATTTTTTAAAGTTTATTTGTAAATTTCAGTTCAAATTATTAAGAATTGTATCTATAGATTGATACAAAAATAAACGAATATTTTTCCAAATTATGTTGCTTAGTTTTTCATTTGATAATAATTCCAAATAAATATTAAAAATGAATTACACAATACTGTATGGTGTAAGTATAATATTCGGATCATTTAAAAATCGATGTGAAAAACCGACGTGAGTCACTATGCACTGAAAAATTACACAAGTTAGAGAAGGTTAAACCATCTCTACACCATTCTTAAATTTACAGCACCATCACCATACACATTACAAATCTTTTTTGTGGCGTTTTTCCCTTTTCGAGAATAAAAAAAGCATAATCACTCGATAAATACATGTTTTCGTCATTTATTTGTATAATAATGATTAATCCAAAAAAAATTTAGTCCAAATGGAATATTTCTCTTTACCTTACTTTCTAAAGTATCAACAGTTAGCGTACGACTGCATTTGAAAGATTAAGAACATAATTATACCATTGAAACACAAAACAGTACCATCTACTATGAGAAAACGACATTACTTATTGACCAATCCAATATTTTACCATAATATCCATGGCATGATAAAAAGGAGTTCATTCCGCTGCCTTAGAAAAAATATCATAAATATAGTTCGACATACAACCTGTGTTAACGTGAAATTTTCCACAACCATCGTGAGAATATCGTTCGTCGAGAGCGGGGCGTGTAAGTACCTATATGTGATCGAAAGTTCACATGAAAATAAGTTGTCTAGGAACGCGCCTTAATATGATGCCCACGGTGCACGCGCTCCACTGATTATCGTGACTCGAAAGCAAGGACCGACAAATGAGCATCGGGTTCGCATAAAGACTCCGGACGTTCATGCGGACGTTGGTACAATAAAGCAACGCAGAACCACCACCGGCAACCAAAGACGCTGTACAAAAGGAACAGGTAGAATCGAAATTGTACATGTGGGAAAAATTATGCGGGAAGTCGGTCTAACGAGGTACGATCGAAAAATAAGTTGTTTCTGAAAGTTCAACGGATACACCACATTACTTCAACGCGTTTTCCTTTTTTTTTCTTTGTTTCAGTAATTAATCATAGCTGAATTTTGTAAATACTTTGCTTGGCCCGCGGTCCCCTCAAATAATTTCTACGCTTACTTGTATCAATTCATCGAAAATATAAGAATAAGATGTCTCGTTAATAAGTTCTTTATATTGCAAATGTGTGAATAAGAAGAATTATTGTTTTTAATGAATTAACATTTAGGTTTTGTTAATTTAGTAGTGTTCGTATAATCGTATATAATTATTGATTTAATACAAATATATGTATTAAATTTCATATGAATTTAAAAAGTGTAGTTGTTTCAATATAATAAAAAAATATCTACAATTTTATTCGAACAATTTGTCCATCCTTGAAAATCATTAAACATGAAATTACTTGTATATTTGAATTCTAGCACATTATCAAGCGATTATAAAAAAGAAAAAAAAAAATTGCAAACGGCAGAATAGAATCGCGCGATTGTAATTTCTTTCAGAAAGGATAACGTATCGGTGAAATGTGCTCATAAACAAATTTTCGTGTCGCTAATTGTTCATCAGATAAACAGAAAATGGCCCATCAATTGGTGCTTTTTATTTTTCACTATGCGCTCCGGTGAAATCAGACGGAAAAATCCCAAGCGATAATTATTAAGATAACACCACTGCTATCCTGTCGTTGTATGCACGCCATTGATATCTACAGACAGTTTCTCTAGATATATTTATCAATACACATCGAGGACGGGGACTCGAAACAGTTGTAACATATCAAATAAAGAGTATATTGGAAATCAATCGTAAATCCTGATCACCCGAGGGCTTCCACAATCTTGTAATCACGCATTCACCATTTTAAACTCTACATCCACCATGTGGGTCAAAATTACATGTTTGATATTTTATTTATAACGATTTTATTTTTCCAAAATTTTGTCGTGACTTTCATTTTCGAGTAATACAAACGACATAAATTCTACAAATTTGTTTTCCCCTTTTCACTCTTGTTTTCTAACATTTACTTATGCATATACATTGCTGCTCTTGGAAAATTATGGACACACTTCGGTTAAAAAAATTCTTTGGATAAATAATTATTCTTTTCTACCCATTTACTAAATAATAAGTCACTTGTATTATATTCCTTAAAAAGGGGTTTCTTCTCTGCTTACCTTGCGTTCCAATCAAAGCGAAAGAAAATAGTTTGGTGTCTTTGTTATTATTAATTGAAGGTCTCGTTCCTTCTTTGATGTGTGTTTAACTTGACATTCTTCTTTTTTTCTTATAATTATATTATACTAAAAGAAAGTTTAGTTCTAGAAGTTTTTCTTCAATTTATTTTTGCTTAGAATATTATTTAATTATTTACGCATAATTCGTTAACTTTATGTTTATACAATGAAAAAGCTGATCAGAAATAAAATTATTCTGTCTTTATTCTTTTTTTTTTATTTTCCCATCAGCTAGTTGGGACCTCACTGAGATGGGTCAGTTTGGACCCGGACATAATGTAGGTAAAAATTTGATTTCATCGGGATTTCAAAAGTTTCTCTTTCAGTGCTCTTTATAAAACTAAATATATTTGAAAATTTATACGTTGTACAAAACTTCGTACAGTATTTTATAGTATAGCATGGGTAATAAACGTGTTTGTAGTAAATACATCGCTAAAATGATCATTACTTGGAAAAAGTGTGTTCGATAACGTACATATGAAAATTTTATACACGATTATTTAATTTCGTATACTAAATTATATTTAATTTCAGACAATATTCGATTTATTTCCAATTTTCATGGAAGAATAAAATAAAAGGCAAAAGAAAGAAACGTATAAAAATACACCTTTTATTCCTGGAATAACTTTTCCTTCTCACAAAACGAATCAATTCGACCCATCTAGTAATTAATAATTGTAATTTACAAATAAGAAAGAAAAACAATATCCTATAGAGATACAAAAAAAAGAACAATGAACTTGATGTAATATTTACGAACTTCCTGACTATTTGAAAATTTCTTTTTTTTACTTGAGGAACGATTCTGTCTCGTCGCGAATATCTACCTATAATTTCGATCAAAGATACTTCCAAGCGATTGATAGGACCTAATCTTCCGTCGACAGATAAGGTTGACTAAATTTAATATGAGAATACGATAAAGTCTGCACGAGCTCGCAAATGAGATCGTATTGGATTATGCGAACAGATTCACTCGTTGTTCCAAAGAAAAACGCATTTCGTTATGATCGAGGTCGCATCGATACAGGTTCGCGTCGCGCCGATTAATCGACCTCTTTTCTTCTTCCTTTATTCCCCCCATAGAATTCAACAATCCAATATTTATTAATGCATAACGTGCGCGTCATACGAGCTGTCGTATGTACGGAACGTGTCCATACTTTATCTATCCCTGAGTGTTCTACAGACTTTTCGACTAATTACTTCATTAATAATGCAGAAGCGGGGGCATGTAATGAGATATAAATTACTGGGGAGTAAAAACGTTGTCCGTTGAAATCAGAACTGCTAATCGACAGATTTTACCCGATGTAAAAGGGTTAATCGGCGATCACAATGGCTGTTTAATGGCGCGGCTGGGAGAAGCCGCGTCGCGGTGTAATTTGCGCCATCTTCGCTACGATCTGATTTCCCTCGTACGATGAAACGATATTAAGTATGCACAATCCCGTTCGTGCTGCAGCAAATGATAAACTTGCAATAAATAGTATTATGAATTTCATAGTAGGTTACGAGGTCAAGCTGCCGCGCACGGCGAACGCTTACCGATAATACGCGTTTCAGGCCACTGTTCATCGGGAAATATAATTCTCGCATGGATACATATATACATATACAATCATTCTCATTAATATTTGGACACTGTTTAAAACAGAATAACTGTTTTTAAATTGGTCCAAACGACGTGAGCTCTTTTTGAAAAGGATTAGTCTATTCGATAACGTGTAATAATAAATCTGTTATTAAATTTAACTTTATCCGTAAGAGCAGTTTATAAAACGAAATTCGTGACCGTTTGTTTAAATGATCTAAGCAAGGGGAACGATTGATTATGTTTAACAAGGAGCTAAAACAGTACGTAGCAACTATTTTACATATTTAAAAGTTTTAAAAATTTCGATGAACTTTTTATTATATACATTATATATCAAGTGTCTATCAACCTTACCTTCTTTATGCTTTATTTTATAATTCCTTTTAAATTGAATTTCAATTGCATTTGAACACCATATTTACAGAACTATGAACAAATGTTACGCTTTTGTTCCAATAGTTATGTTACAATTATCCAAATAAATAATCACGAATAATTATATTACATATTATATAATTCATACATTTCTCGTTTATTTATAAAATGCCAAAAGTTCATTTTATTTTAGGAAATAATCATCATCAATTTTTACACATTTATCCTATTTATGGGATAACTTCTAAAAACAAAGACTCTCATTGTTTGGTCTATTTTAAAAAAAATTATTTTGCTTTAAAAGGTGTGTAAATATTAACGGAAGTGACTACACACATACACACGTGAATTATTTTTTATGCGTGTATCTTCTTTTTTTTTTAGCATTAACCGCTTGCATGGGTTATTAGCGACACAATGTCCAGATTCACAGTTTGTTATGTTTTCGGTAGTATAATAGATTTGGAATCCATTTACTGTCCTTTACACTATCCTTCAAGATGGGTCTTGTGTTGAATTGTCTGTAAGCAATGTGTTTTCTATACTGGGCCATGATGTGTTTCACTGTCAGCTGTCAGGTGAACTTTGCATAGTTCGCAGATTAGAGGTTCCTCTTTAACGAAGAGATATTGAAAAGTCACATAACAATTATATCATAAAAGGGAGGTTAATTCGAAAATGCAAAAGTTTAATAAAATTGATAATAAAAAACGAATGACTAGTTATGAACATTTAATCAAAAATTATAATTTAAATTTCAGTGTATGAAATAAATAATATCAGTATTTAGTATATTTTATACATTTATCATTTAGTATAATATTTAATCTTTTATCAAGCACGCTCTTCTATTCTTTTTTCTTATTTTTTTCTCGGCCACTCGATACAGGTAAGACTGAATTACGTTTGAGTGTACAAGAATTTATTTATTTGACTCTCAAATTCACCAGATTAACAACAGTCATCGGATTATCAACGATGCCACGTTTTTCTTTGTTTCCTTTTTTGTTTTTCAACCATTTTTTCTGTATACACGTTCGCGGTAAATGATGAACGATAGCCGATTCGTCGGTGTGAAATAAAAAATTTAACACTCTCCCCTCATATGTATAACCGCTCTCTCTTTCTTTTTTTTTTTTGCCTTTTTCCCCCCTTCGTTTCAAGTTCTCGTAACTTACGCATATTTCACAATTATTACGGCCGATGCAATTTTACGATTTGTATACTTCCATACGTATTTCGCGCCGACCATTTTCGTGTTCTGCTCGCCGCCGTGGCCATCGTATTTGCATATAAACGAACTATTACCTATGAATTGAGGCCATTCTCGCCCCGATCGAGTGGTAAATTTTAATGAGAAAATGCCACCCACCCTGTGGGACGTTTAATACAATTAGACGCTTCTTCTTTCTTTTCAAACGGAGTTTCGATGAAAAATAAATCTAATTAAAACAGGGAGAAGTAACAGGGGTTCACCTCGAAACCAGGTGTTTCCTCTTTTTATTCAAAGCCGAGCATACACTTATTAGCCCCCGAAATCGATTTGCTTCAATAATATAATGTTACGCCGCATTTTCCCTAGGGTAAAAACGACCCAATAGACACAAGACTATTTAACATGCATTGAACAAACAATTATTTCACAACTGTTTGTACAATGCTAGTAGTGACCACCATCACCTCGCTTTTACCACCGTTCACTGATTATTCAACTTTAGCGGGATGAATTGTAATTTAAAGATTGCGAATGAAGCAAACTTCGTCAGAAATTTGTGCTACCGATACAGGGAATTTCGGTAGCCCACAAATTACGATGTTTTTAAAACTTTGTAGATTTGTAGAAGATCTTAAGAGAAGTACCTTGCAATTTCTTTTTTGCCTCTTTTTCGATTCTTCGAAGTGAAAACAGCTCTTGTGAATGAAGCTACGTCTTACACTATTTCCTTATTTGTCTTTAAAACTATAGTAGATATAAAAAGATCTTTATGGATTTTTATGCTTTATAAGACGTTTGTTTAAATAGAAAATCTCTCACCACTGCTATTGTACATCGTTTGAAGTGCAATGATGACCGCATAAAAAGCATGTTTCCATTAAAATTATTTAAATATCATATTATCCGATATTGTTTAACATATTTAGCATACTTATTTACATTTATTTGACATATTTTAAGATCTAACAGAAAATTCAAACCCCTTCACAATAACGGCGGTGGAAGATTATTTCTTTAAACAATTTTTATTAATCTTCATTGGAAAAGCGTTTTACTTCAGCCGAACCTTGATATTTTAACAACGTCTCAAATGAACAAATTTTATTTTACATTTTCGACTCATATTTTCACGTAAAAATTAACCCCTTCTCGTTTCTACCAGCAATATAACGAGACACCCTGTACATTAGTTCACCGTAATCATACGGCCAACAAGATGAATACGAAAAGATCGTACATCGCGATTTCTCCCACGTCTGCGGAACGTGAGAGTAACAGCGAACCGGATTAAATCCCAAAACTAGACCTCACCGATGGTAGACCTGCACCAGGAAATCCTTTATGCAAAAATCCTGTCCATTCATCGGAGCCCCTCCTTCTCTGTGGTCTAGAGTATCGGGCAAAACCGATGGGACAATTTTTGGGGACGAAAAAGGGGTGTATCGCGTGAGAGAGTAACCCAAGAGAAGGAAAGGTTGACGGTATGATCACATTCTCTTAATCGATCCTTCGCAATCTGACATCTGTCGATCTTGCCGGCACACCTCGCCCCCGCAGCTAACCCTTTTTCCACGCATTTTCCTGGAAACCGTGCGGGCTTGATCTGCATTTTTACCGGCCATCTGCTGATTTCTATTCGTTCTTCTACCCATTGTCGTGCGTGCATGACCAGCTGAACACGATGGCACAGCTCAAAAGGATTCCACTTTGTGTCGGAACGGATTGGTTTGATTTTCACGGCTTTACGATGAGACCGGTGACTCTCGCTGCGAATCGGCAGATGCGATTCACGGTAATGCAAACCAACTAGCGAATTGCACAATGGCGAGGTAACGCAATTGTAGTCGGCGTATAGTACGCACAGTCAGCTAAAAATCTTGAGAAAACAGACGAAATTAAAAATTTCATTCGAAACTTCCTGAACGTTGGTTATCAACGGTTTGCATAAGGTCGCTGATAACGAATCTGACATAAAAAGAATTCAAAATTCGCGGATGGATTCGATATACCTTGCGCAGTGTTTAAAGGAACGTTGTTCTTAAAATTCGATTCTTCTATGTTTATAAGAAAAAAAAAATTACAGTTGATTACAATTTTAAATCTTGGAAAATGTTGAGAAGCAAGAATTGATAATTAGTCTAAAGAAGTGATAATATAATAATACAACGATGCAATAGTATAGCAATTAACAAATAAGATGTGATGTACCGTAAATTGGGGGAACACTGACATACGCCAGGGTTACATTGGCAGCTATACACACAAACATATGAATTCAATTGTTTAAACTTCTGAGGTTAGGTGTTGTCCGATAATCGAGTGTTAAATAGGTAACCTAATTACGTTATATATTATATTATTTATTTACAATAGATTACAATCATGCCTAGAACCTATATAAAGAGTACCGAGAAGAAATATGAAGCATTTATAGATTCTGATTTTGATAAAGCTTTAGCAAATATTAAAAGTGGAATATCTCAAGTACAGGTTAATTAAGAAATATAAAATAAAAAGGAGTACTATTCAAAGTCATTTAAAAGGTTTATGTACAAAGCATGTGGGGCATCCGACTACTTTAACCCTTTGAGTACTATAGACGCATACATGCATCTGGTGAAAATTATTAGCTTGGACTATGGATTAATATGTACATTTCTTCAAGTTCGAATATTCAGATTCGTTATAATTTATCTTTAAATTATAGCGTTTTTAAAATATTAATTTCCTTAAATAAACAATACACGCTGAAGAAACCAAAAAGGTTTAATTTAATTTTGCATAAACAAAGGATTGAAACGTCTTAATTACATAGTTAAGAAAAGTATTTTGTTCACATACACCCCTTTAGTTGGAAGTACTCTGCGCTCAAAGAGTTAAGCTTTGATGAAGAAACAACTATTGTAAAAACAATGTTAACGGTAGCTACATGGTGTTATAATTAAGATATTACCTTTAATTAAGATGTAAATAAGTAAATCAAAATTTAGATTACCATAATTAACCATTTTGTGTCGTTAATTACATCAATTAACTGAATAATTTAAAAATATATTAATCGCTCGAATGAATAAAAAAATATAAAAAAACAGTGGGTTAAGCATAAAAAAAAAAATTTAAGTGTCAATGTAGCTTCAGATTTTGTAGAAACTTAGTTTATTATTTATACGCATAAAAAGATATTTTACACGCATTTTTTTACGGCAATCGTCGACAGTAAAAAAAAAATCATCTTTAAAGTTGAGAATAGTAAACATATTTGAACTAATATCTCAAACATTATTAGAGACAGAGGAATAGTGTATACGTAACTTTGTAAGCGTTGTTTAAAAAAATGTGTACATTTGGGAATGTGTTAAAATGAAATTTCTAAGGTAAATTTTGAAATATATATTTGCAGTAATATTTTCGAATCGAAGACATTTATGCTAGACAGAAAAATAGGAAACTAGAAACAGTTTATACCATCTTAATTAAGTAGACTAAGAGACAAAGAAATACCAATCTTAATATCTAGTATTTGTAAAAGTTAGTACCGACAGTACATCAGGTTCATACAGCGAAAGCATCTAATCTCAAACCGCTTTTCTCTAAAGCTTCAACCGGCTTGTGCAGGTACAACGCGCATCCAAAACGCTAAAATAACCTGAACGATATGAAACATTCTTCACGGTTCGGTTTTTCTAATAAAAACTCTGATAAATTGGTCAAATTATATATGAACAGTAGAATCAAATTCCACGTTTTATTTGAAAAGAACCACTGCGAAGAAACGAGAGATTATTCTGTTACGCGGACTAATGAAAGCTCCACAACAAACAGATTACAGGACATTCAATAAATGGCCAATTAATAGAGATCATACATTGTACACTATACTATGATTATCGAACCGCATAATCTAAAATGTTACGTAAGTGTAAGTCATTAAAAACAACAAGACTTTGTTCTAGGATTGCTTTTCCGCAGATTAATATCGTTATAAATTTTCAATTTCTTTCTAACCGTGTAAAATCATCGTTTCGATTGTTCTTTTTCCTCTTTAAATCAGCGATTTTCATAGAAACGTTGCACTTATCTATATACGTTAAGATGACATGATTGCAAAGGATAAAAAAAGAGAGAGAAACAGAGAAAAAGAGCGAGAGGGAGGGAGGGAGAATGGCAGTACGGTCGATGCTCCCTTTTGAAATTTCATTAAAGGGCTGTTTTACAGCGATTCAACGTTATTAACATTGAATGCAATTTTTCCTCATTTATTAAACGCGACCAGACCGTGCTGGCTCTTCGTTTGTATGAAAAATATCGTATTTTGCAGAAAACGTTGGAATTTATATTCAATATGAGAATCGGGGGTACAAATACTTGAAAATCATCGGAGCCAATAACGGAGTATTAACCTTTCTCATTTTGTACACAATGGACAGCTATTTCAATACTTTTGTTAGTAAAATTACAAAAATAAAGAGTTTTGCTGTAAACGCTTCTTACACCGTCTTACATTTAATTTAGCGTATGTTGAATGTTAATAGTTGAAAAAAAAAGTTTGAAAAATTGCGACTATTTTATACTGAACGTTGATTTTCATTCATATTATTATTCCAAAAGAATTTTAAATAGTTCTGATAAGAACTTAGAACCTGAACAGAAATTTGACAGAAATTTCAATTAAAATGAGAAAAGAAACAAATCTTGTTTTAAAAACAAAAATAGAATTAGAATATTGAACAATATTACTGAGATGTAAATTTTAAACTGCTATCCTGTAAAATTCATTTGTTCGAAATACGCAAATTATCAATGTCAAACAGTTGTACATATATAATTATTTTAGAAAATGTTCAATTTGTTCCCAATTTTTGTTAAATAAAACAAACAAGAAGCACACATACATGTTTCTTTTTTATTTGTTCTGTTTAGAAATAAGTCAATCCGATTCTTCCAATAAAAATAGGTACATGTATAAATCGTCGATAGATCTAGTATTAACTCTCTAGCTCTGGGTCAGATCTGACCCACGCAATAAATCCTTTTTGTAATTACCTCTGTACTTTAAATTAATAATACACTTAAAAGAGGCAGACCGCCAATAGTTACAGAGGAGATATTTCCTTAGGGACTCTCTAACAATTGGATTTCGAGGAATCGTGAGTCGTTTTTTTTTACATCTTGCGGGAGTGAACGCGACACGCACTTCCACGTCTATGGAAAACTGAGCACCCGTTGTCGATGCATATCCCTTACATTATATACTTCGCTCTGCTTTTATGGCACCCGGCACATACCTACGCGCATAGGTAACGGTAGACGTTTCCATCTATACTAAAAGGAGCTTCGAAGTGAAAGGAGACGAGGATACAGAACAGTGCTTCTCATGTCGAAGTGGCAACTCGATCATCCCGGACATATTATGAGCTACTTAGAAGCCAACGTGACCGAAAAAAAAAATCCCGCGGTGGAACAAAAAATTGAATTAAGTTTATATTCTTTTGTGTTTATGGTACTTTTGGTACTGTTGATACTGTTAATTTTTAAACATAGCAAAAAGTGGAGTTAACGTCATTGCGAATTCTGAGTGGCTTTTATTATCGATGCTGAGGAACCGCGAGAAATTCGTTCCAGTCGATTCCACCAGAATTTTGTTTTTCTCTTCACCTCAATAAGAATAATTTATTCTGACTTAAAGAAACGCTGAAACTAGACTGCCAAATGTATAAGTGTATATTTATAGAAATTTAATAACATATTAATCTATCATAATAAAACGTAATTTTCAGTACAGAGTTTCTTTTATAAGTTCATAATACTAGCGATTAAACTAGTTACAATTGTAGAATTGATTAGATTTTTAAAGATTTTTTTTATTTTTATTTTTTTATAGAGATTTTTCGTGGAAAAAGAGAGAAATAAAAATGCGTTAAATGCTTGATATTATTTACCCTGTCCCGAATACTACGTCCTCAAAGATACCCTTTTATTCATCTAATAAATGAGTCATGTCTTGCTTTTACGTTTCCGCGAAACAAGTTTGTAAAATAACTCTGAGAAACAAGTGTCTCATACCACCCGAAGTTACGTAATGTATCATAAAAGAATATCGTTCGAATGAATATTTATAATTATTCCTAATCGCGGAAGTATAAAAGTACTGTGTTGCTGTGAGGTTAACATTCCTTTGAAATTTTTAAATTCAATTGAAAAAAATGTCTCATTCATAATTCAGTAGTGTAACATTTTCTACTTTTTTAAAATTCAACGAAAATCTCAGTTTCGTTCGTGTTTCTCTGATAAACACCTCACACCCCGTCGGATTCGTTCCGCTTAATCAATTAATAAGTTCTTTATTTCGTCGACCTAATCAGTTGTTTGCCTTCGGAACGACTTCCTCTACGTCTCGTTATCGACAAAGAAAAGTCCTCAAGTACAATCGATATAATCATCGATTTTAATGAAACTTACGTACAATGTAGTTTTCTAAAAACAAATTTCACACGTACTTTCCTAACGTGTTGAAGTGGTGAAACACAACTCTCGAAATTAAAAATGCGCGATACATTTCATGGAATCTCTCATAATTAAACTTACGAAAAATGGTAAAAAATATATATATATATATATATATATATATATATATATATATATATATATATATATATATATATAGAGAGAGAGAAAGAGAGAGAGAGAGTTTATTTAATCCTCTAGAACTTGATTGTTCTTCGTTCCTGAGAGAAACCCTTATGATTGATTAGAATTTTACATTTTTAGAAATGTTGAAGAAATAGGAATCAATAATTATTATAAGGAAATTGAGTGGTAAAAATTTAATAGTACAGCAATACAATAATAAACAAATAAAATTAGACGTATAAAACAAACGAATTGATATCTAACTTTCAAGTGACATTGCGCCAGAGGGTTGACCCTTTATGAATAAGATAAATCTAATAAATTTCGTTTCACTGTGTTGGTATCTAATAACTAGTATCAAAATAACATTCTATTTCACTTTGGCGTCTAAGTAACTCATGCAACTTCGTGATACTTATACAATTTGTACGAATTTCCCGAAGTTCGTTCGTATCAATGTTCAAAGTTCTCAACGATTCAGAATATTAAACAGAAATATTATATCAGTCGAATTGTCAACGTGAAATTGTTTATTATCCCAATATTAAATTTATCGAAAGAACTCATTTTAATAATTGTTGAACTCAAAGATTAATTGTTTTTATAAATTTAATTCTTGTTGCCCAATGTCGTTCATACAGAAACAAGCGATAAGCTAGTTAGGTGGTAATAATTTACTAGTACCAACAATGCAATAATATAACTAAAAACCAAATAAAATGAGATGTGTAAAATATAAATGAACGGATATGTAACTTTTAAATCAAATGGCGTTACAGATGATTAATTAAAACAAGAAACTCAGCTATATGCAAAAAAATAAAGAAAAAAAGAAACATTCGTTTTCAAATGATATATAAAAAAATTAATTTTTATTTGCAAATCTCATGTAAAATTTACACGTATAAACTTCCCTGGGAAAATTTGAGAAACACTGCGTACCGCGTTCATAGTATCGTATCGATAGTAACGAGCTAGCTTGGAACGCAGGAATTGTTGTACATTACGCTACATATTTATAATCATACGCAAGGTTATATATATACCTGTGCATACGCCTATATATAGGTCCACCATGTATGTATATACATATGTATATATACACATATATATGCAACGTATACGCATTACCTAACGCACTTAAGCGATACGACTACGCATAAGGGTGGCTTTATAAAAGATCCTCTAAGGATCGATGCCGTTGTTGCCATGGATATGGTAATCACCGATTAAACATGTCTGCGAGTGTTTTTCACCATGGCGGCGATCAGTTTCTGTGTCATCCATAACTTCTTTTCAACTACCACCTTTTTTTTCCCGCCGCGCGCAGTCGTTTAAAAAATCGAAACTGCCGCGCGCTTGAACAACACCGTTTTCCCTTCTCGTTGTACTTCCTATCGTTCCACCGTTTACATTAAATATTTCTAATTATTGCGTTGATTTTCAGCCAATCGGTTTGATATTTGTTTAAGCATATATTGGAAAACATTCAATAAAAATATAGTACACCTATTCCCCGATTTGCAAAGTACTTTCTCTTTATACGGTTTTCAAAATAATAAATTTTCAAAAACAAACATTTCCAAGAACAAAAATCTATGCTGTAGTATGTATATAGTATATGTAGTATATATGTAGTATGTATATAGTACAAAAATATGTACATATTTGTACAGTCATGTTTTAGCGTCGTTCCACAACAGTTGCAAACTTTTTTTTTTGTACCACAATGTTGGAGAAACTGAATCCCGAAGAAACAGTGATAGAAAAACTGCGCAAGTGATCCTTAAAAGGAAAAGCTTTATTGTTACAATGAAAAGGAAAATACTGATTTAATTAACCCATTTGCTTCATTTGCATATACATATATACGCGCAATTTTCCTGGCCACTATCAGCAGAGCGTATATATACGCGCATCCATATTGTAAGTGAATAACAAATAAATGTATTATTTTTTTATTCCTTTTTTGTTTTTATTACAAAGAAGCAGATTCTTGTTATGAAGTAATCGACACATAATGTATATGCACGATGACAATATTTTCTAACCAAATAAAAAGTCAAAACTATATGAACCTATGTACACATGAACTTTTTTCTTTATTTTCATGCTTTAAAAATCACTAAAGTATTAAGTTTGTAATATTTCTTGAAATATCTACACATGGATTTAATAAGAAAAAACAAAATTTGGTAATAAGAGCATATTTTTCTTTCTTTCGTGTGATGCTAATGGGTTAATTAACTGATTTAATATTTAACTTACTTTATTTTTATTTCACGTTGAAATAAATGTATCTAATTAATTACCTGACTAATTAATTAAATCATATGCATTTTGGTTCTTATTCGACTTACACGGTTTTTCAAAATATGGATTTTGGAAATGGCATAAAAGCACTAGAGCATCTCTGGATGAAATGCATTGGAGTTAAAGAAGACTGTTTTAAATAATAGAAGTAATTTAGAATTCAAAATAGTACGTTTTCATACCAAAGTCGAGAAAAAATACATTTTTAATTATCTCTCGTTTCGTCGATTTTTATACTAACATATCTTTCCTACTATTGTAATATAATAATCTACAATATATTGTAATATAATTTAATAAATATATTATATTTCGATAGCAGCGATGACGAAAATTAAAACTTTGAATTATAGATTTTCACAATATGTGAATTTGATGTACTTTCTTCCAAAATTTTGGTTTCTTCTTTTTAATATCTTATTTGATTTTTATTTTTATTTCAAAGTATATTCTTAAATTATTAAAAAAGTTTGAATTATAAGTGAAGTTTTATTCATTGTTAATTTCCCATAACGGACGAAACATCAACTTTTGCATTATTCTAAAGTATTCTTATGACACGGTACGAACTAACCATGTTATAAGAGGGTCGCCTGTACTAGAATTGTATCAAACGTTAAAAAAAAAGGAAAATAAAAAATAAAAAAAGATACTAGATTCGTTTGATGTGACTGTACTCCTATATCTGATTTTCAAATTCCGATTGTACAGCGGAGATATGCGATGGTAACATAATTGCAACGTGACGTAATGCAATGTAATAACAGAAATGTAATCGATGCAAACGTACGTTTAACGTTTGGCCAAGCACTCCGCGTGTTAACGATAACACGCACCGCGCAATTAAGTTGCGCTAAAATACAAACCGACACAGATATAGTTATGTACACAATCGTTTTTGTTAATATTCGGACATCCTTTAAAACAGAGTAACTTTTTAAAATTGAACCAAACGACTTTTTTTGGAAATTAGAACGATTAGTTTACTAGATGAGGTGTACAAAAAATTTTGAAAGAATCACAATTAATTGGAATTGTGAAAAAAGTAATAAAGGTCGCATATTACAATTCTTTTTTTTTTATTGGAGCCAGTAATGAAAATTTAAAAATGACATTTTATAGATTTATATCAATCATATATATGCCAAAAATTAGGCATATTAAAAATATAGAAATCGGTTAACATTGCTATGAGCTGCAAACGATTAAAAATAACGAAAATCGAAGTCTCGCAACTTCCGGTCCACAACTGCGATAAATCTAAAGATTCTTACGTCTTTCAATTGTCTGTTGTTTGTTTCCACATCGCACGATTTCGATTAAATTTTCACCATATATACAACTGATAGAAATATACAAAAAATATTTTTTAATTTTTCATTGAAGATAAAAAGAAATTGTAAAAACTGACCTTTACTGTTTTCTTCGCTGCATCGATCAATTGCAATTCTTTCAAAGTTTTATACACACGTGATCCAGTAAACTAATCTATTTAACTTCCAAAAAAAAAAAAAACCCTCACACCGTTTTATTCAATTTAAAAGAAGATATTCCGTCTTAAAAGGTGTCCGAATATTAATAAGTAGACCGCGGATTTCTATGCATTTATAGGAAACTTAAAGGTGCAGAATTGCATGCAGTATGCGTATAATATGAAAAAATATACAAATATGCAAATTATAGTGCTTTTTATAACATCCGATAGGTGAAATAAATTTCTACCAAAGTTCCTCTTTTTTTCTTACTGTATTCTCAAAAATTTTGAATTTGCATAAAAATTCAGAAGCTACTGACTTATATATATGGAATATACGTAAAATAATATATCAGTGTAAAAGTTTCTATTCAGAAACTTCTTTGAAAATTCCCGTGACCCCTTCGGCGTCGTCTGTAAACAATAATGATCTGGCAAGATCAAGACCTTGTACGATTGACAAGAGAAGGCGAAAATACCGTACGCCCCCTCTTACTTTCAGCCGCGGCGCGTTCCGTACGACGATAAAGTTGTAGATAGTACGCAGAAGAGGAGGGGGGCGGGGCTTAACATTATTCGTTCTGCGTTGCGAGAACAGCACAACCTTGAACGATGTTAAGAGAATGCGAAAGCCCGCGGGAATCGAGCGACCAAACATTTTTCGTTTCACCTCGAAAAAGACCCCTGTTGCATTTTCGTGTGTTCGTATTATGTATACTTCTCTCGCTCACGCGACCGCGAAAAATGCTCGTGGTAGATTATTTACTCGCGATAAAATTGGCTTCCGGTTTACGTATGTATCCGCGAAAATTTTGGTTGCTCCGTGACGAAACCTCTTTGTTTTTTTAACGATTCTTGAATAAAATTATCTTGTCTTATTCATAGTTGTGATAGGTATATGTTTGAAAATCTGTTTAAATACTTCTAGATGTAACATGTTTTAAAAACAGTAACTCTTTCCTGTCATTTTATTCTGTCCGTTAAATATTGAATTTGAAATGAAGCTTCCTATAATAAACGAACGATTTAATCCTTGTGATATTATTTTATGAAGTTCAATTGTTTTTATTTCATCAGGATTAACTGTATCATTAGAATCGAAAACACTATAGTTTATTAACCTTTCCGTAGACAACTTGGGTAAGTGATGATTAGACTACGAATTTTCATACAAATTCAAAATTTTTGAGAATATGGTAGAAAAATAGAGTACTTTATAGAAAATTATTTCACCCAAGCAGGTATTATAGAAAGCACTATAATTTGGATATTTTTTATATTTTCTTTTTTTTCATATTACGTGCTACCTGTGTAATTTTGCACCTTTAAATTATCTGTAAATGCATAAAAATCCGCAGTCTATTAATGACCCAAGTGATACTTTTCTGGAAATGAATTTTTATTGTTATCGAAGAATTTTTCAGGCATGACTTACCGAACGATTGCATAATATAGTAGAGCCTTTAATAGTATACTATAATACAGAATTTTTGCAGATTTTTTAGTAGCTTAAAAAACGGTCGAAAAATATTAGACTGGGATATAAAGGATATAGGTTGCCCATGGAATATGAAAATATACGTTTGTCTACGAAATGTTCAACAGTTATTTTGAAAACAGAAAAAGAAAAGATTAATTTGAGCAATTATTAATTTAATTTTTTATTAATAAATTATTAACATAATTATTAATTGTAACAATAAATCCTACTTATGGGATATTAATAATTTCGTGTATTTCCCAAGATCTATAAATAGTGCCGACTTAATTCAATTACAGTACTTTAATGTAACATACACATATACATATAGACTTATCCCTTAGCTTCCAAAAATTAAAATGTAATTCTATCGCAGATCTGTATATTTATAAATTATTTATCGATTAATATTAATACCTATCTTATATCCTACAATAAATGTATATAAATTATTTATCAGTTTAAGTATTAATTAATGTATTTTATGCTGATATATATCTCATTTATTAATCTACAAGTATATTTAACATATAATATTTATGTGATTGTATTTTCTGCTAAATTCCAGAAGTACATCAATGAAGACATTTTTATTGTATTGTATACATTTTAGGTAGAAACCTAAAACTAATCTAACCTAAAATTACCAAAAAATTAGCTTGGACATAAAAGACTCAGGTTTCCTGTAAAGCATGAGGAAATTACGCTTGTCTACAGAGGGTTAAATAATTTTAAAAACATAAAAGAAAAGATTAATTTTAACAATTATCTTAGAAATTTTATTTTATATTATTCAATATGCTAAGTTAGGTTCAAAATACTGAAATAATGACGATCTTAGATAATAGGAAAGGTCCAAAAACGATAACTTAAAGAAAAAAAAAGAGAAAAGGTTTCAATTTTACATGGGAATATATGTGAACAGTATTAACATTGAGCTTAACATATCGGATGTGTATGTTGGCTGTAATTTTATTTATGTGTAACTTTTTATTCACCAGCGCTGGGACATTTCGCATATAATGGAACATTAACCTTCTGTGCGAATATAAATTTCGTAAGCGCATAAAGCTTACAAATAGCATCAAATTTGCACCACGGTACACCTCCAGTAACGAAGTTGCTCTTTTTAACTGTTCAGTACAAGAGAGTTTTATTTACAAAATTTGCGTATAATTATGATTTTATAATATTACGAATTATCAGTTTCCAGGAATTAATGCCTCAAACATTTCTATAAATGCTATTTTCTCTAAATTCAAAGTGACAATTAATTGAACCAAAATATATTGAAAAAAAAAGAAGAAAAAATCATAGTACGTATAGTGTTTTTTTAAACATTTTCGAACAATACAATTTTCTTCGCGTATATTTTTAACCCTAGAATTATAAACTCGTTAAAATGACGGATGTCATATTTACTTTTTTAAATTACTAACATCGTGTTGGTATAATTGTAAAAATTTATAAAGACTTTCAATAAAACGAAACAACTGTTATATGCTCTTATTTGTTTCCTGTCAAATATTTCAATTTTTAATTATCTACTTAAAGCATACCTAAATACACCAAGACCTGTCAAAATAACATAAAAGCTATACATTAATATATTTTCATTCATGTATACAAAGATTTAGCTTTATTTATCTAAAAAAATGTTATCTTATTAGTGAAAAATTTCTGCGCAGCAACAGCAGAAATATAGCTCAATAGACTGCACTTGGGGAAATTTAAAAAAAAAACTTCTAATACAGGCAAATTCTCTCAAATTGGATTGTGCAACAAAAACAGAACGAATTCAACTTGCCTTGATTGCAAGAAGCATGTTTATGGAAAGTGTATATTCCAAATAAGATTCATCTGCAAAATAATGCGCCATGTAGCTGGATTGTAAGAAAAAATTGCTTTAATAATGAGTACCTCGATTAAAAAATTTCTTTTATACATTCTTTAGTTAAAAATAGATGATTTGATACCTTAACTGTTATTCTTGATTATTTGTAACTTTTATTTTAAAGACATTTGTCAAATAGCCGTCAAATTGACGGATGTGATAGAATTAAATATACATTCAACGTTGATAACTAGTATTAACCCAGCGACTGTGCGGTGGGGTATGATATATCTCACCACTTCTAAAAGTAATTCCTTTTTTTTATTAAGCATGATCGGTACAGCTAATCTTCAGTAACTGCTATCTTTACTATGCTTTTTTGTTTCGTGAATTGCTGATTGTTGTGCAGTTTTAAGATTAAAAGAAATTTTCTGTTTATTCTATCTCGGGTATCTCATGCTCCATCACACAACTATTTTATGAAACGTATTCGTTTTAATTTTTGCATATTTTATTATAAATTACGTTTTAAATTATATTTTAAGTTACGTTTCAAGTGTTGTTTTTTGGTATAATAAAATATTTCGTTTATTATTTTGTATATATTCTTCCTCGTAGTATAAAATATACAAAGGTGACATAAAAACCGAGGAACACAGTCAGAAAAACTTTCTACAGATGCGTAAATTGTGAGAAAGCTATATGCTTAGAATATAGTATTTTTACTTATGGAACCTATTTCGAAAAGAGCGATGAATAATAATAATATTAAAGATTATTTATTATGTTTCGTGCAATCATTAATGTATATAGAAAAATTATTATAATTAGAAAAATCAATTTTGTAGTTTAATATTATTTTTGTAGTTAGTAAGTGTAATTTTAAATAGAGTATTATGCAAGAAGCATAACGTTTGCATTTTTATATTATATTTAAGAATGAGGATCAATTTTTAACTATTTTGTACAAACACAAATTAAGTATAGGCACAAAAAGACAGATCTGTTATTATATTAAAAGATTATACACACAGAACATAAAATTATAAAATAATTAATCGGGGTATGTGATATTCCACCACACAGGTCATGCAACATTTTCTCACCACACAGACGCCAGGTTAATAATCATTTAAATAGCTATAGAAATAATTCTTTAAAAACAGTTTGCGTCACTTTAATATATAAAATAAAAGTGTGTTTCAAGTATGTGTTATCAAATGAATTGTAATATCAATATCTTCCTTTTGCAATATTTAAGTATTCCATGGGTACAATTATTGAATTATTCAGAGATAACTTAGGACAACAACTGCAGCTTGCAAGAAACATTCGTAATACTTAAAATTATCAACAGTTCAAATATTTTGTTCGGTTACATTTTCGCTTCGGCACACCGATCTACACTTGGGACGAATTATTAATGAACAATTACTGTGAACTTTATTACCTACATTTTTATTCATAAATATTAGAACACTTATTGATTAAATCTAAACGAATATTACAAAATTATTAATAATTAATATAAAAGAAAAAAGTTATTCAGTTTAGTATTTGATAATAACGAGCACATGCATGTACATATATATTTTTACTGCCATGTTTAGGTGTAGAAATAAATTCGTTCCGACTTTTGAAATTTTGATCAATCAAAATTTTACTCAGAAAGAACGAAAACAGATCGATTATCTAAATAATTTCCATTATCGTCGATGACATTTTGCCATTTTTCTGGCAGCTTGCGAATACCATCGCAAATATTTCGACATGAATGACTGATTATGCGTCTTCAATCACAAAGAATTTATTTCTACATCTAATATTTTCTCACTAAAAAACAAAAGGTAATAATTAAATTTTCTTCTTTATTCGTTGCACTTTCATTCTTAATTTTTTTAATTCGACATTTTCTAAATATGTGCATCAGAAGTCATATTTTCCTTTGTAATTAGATTACGTTAAAAGTAGAAAAGTCTTACAAGTGTTTAGAAATATTAAAAGTGAGCAAGTTTAAAATCAATTTCGTATTTAATGTTAAAACTCGTAATGTAATGAATTCGATTGTTCTGCTAACGAGTTTAAGATATCTAGTTGCAGTGTTAAGTCGACAATAATGATACTAACATTAGCGAAGAAATTTAAATCGTACAATATTTTCTGTATGAACGTAATTAGGTATTTTAATACTTACTCGATGTAATGTAACTCGAAACAGTTATTATAAAATTATGAAAATATCTATACCAGATACATAAGCCACATCAAAATATTAACTCGAAATTATGTTCGAAAATAAGTGTGTTCAAAATCATTTTCATATAATATAAAAAACAATTATGATTACAGTATACTTATGTTTTCATTAACTAGAAATTGTACTGTAACACAGTGTAATACGTTCCTCTGTTCAGTAACACTATATGACCAAAACATAAAGATAATTAAATACACGTAGGTAAAGATCTACATTTAGCCAATATGAAACAAACCTAAACAATCGTTACAAATTTGTAAAGATCCAGAAAAACAATTATTCAACCTGGAATTTTCATAAGTATGAGTATATATGAATAAAACTATTAAACTGTAGTTAATAAAAGTAAAATCTTAATAGTGTGCCGTTGATTATGCTGTAGCAAACATTCACGTGAAATAAAATATGAAAATTAGTTTATTGTAGGGCATTGAACTTGCATCAGCAAACAGTTTCATACAATATAAATAAGATAATTCGTGGTATCGTCATTATGCTGAAAACTATTGTAAATTTAACAAAATTTATTGAAGCTAATATATTTATGTATAAAAAAAATAATAATAAAACTTTCTTCAATTTAGGACAGAACACTCTCTATATTTTCATTGATAATATACAACTATTAATTTGAAAAAAAAAATCGTTATATCGTCATTAGACGAGAACCAGTGCAAACTTGAAAAATGTTTTCAAATCACCTTATTGTGCATAAAAAGTAAAACTTTCTTCTCTTCTATCTTTCCCACAAATATATCATTTACGAGGAAAACTAGTAACTAATAATTTGAGCACCCTCTGTATTTTTATTGATGATGTATAACTATCAATTCTTCAAAAATCGTGATAATTACGCGAAAACCAGTGCAAAATTAGGAAAATTTATTTAAGCCACCCGACTGCGTATAAAAAGGTAATAAAAATTTGCCCTCTTCTATTTTTCGCAAAAATCTACTCAATTTACGAGAAAAATACTGGGAACTAATAATGTGAACACCCTGTATATTTTCGCCGACACGTGATACTAAGTTTGGCGAAGGAATGTAATTCAAATCGTATAATACTTTCTGTACGAACATAATAGGTGTCCTAATATATACGAGCGGCAGTGTAACGTCTTGCAATTTCTGTAAGTCATAACTGCTTATGAGCACGCCTATATGTCGTTTGGTTAACAAGGGTTATAAATATCGTCTAAACTTAAGCGGCTACCTCGTCGTCGACTTAATACCATCCATTCATCAGCGAACAATTAAGCAAACAATTAAATACGCTCATGTATACACACATACACTGATACTCCTCGGTTCGTACACCAACGTCAAGTGTAAATTTCTCCGTGTTATAATGTAACCCTTTCACTCGTGGAACTCGTTATACCGTTCACACGTAACGTTCCGACGCAATCATAGTATTCATACGCAGTACACGCCTAATGCGTGGGCTTCAGCGTCAGATCGCAAGGATTCCTAGAAAATGCATGTGTGCGGCATTACGTACACGAAGGTTCATACCGAAAGCGTACTTTTATTATGTAACATACATACGTGCATACATATGTGTAGCTGATCACGATACCATTGTTTGTAACATGATCGGAGATTTGTAGGAGGAAAAGAGAAAGAACGAGGCAATAATATATATAATCACTGTCATTAATATTCAGATACCCTTTGAAACAGAATAACATTCTTAAAATTGGACTAAACGACGTGAATTTTTTTGAGAAGTTAAAAGTGTACAAAAATAAAGTATAATAAGATCATTTATAATATTTCATATATATAATAAGGTCATTTATAATATTTCATATATATAATAAGGTCATTTATAATATTTCATATATATAATAAAGTAATTACTAATTAAGTAATTAATTAATTAATTATATTCTATAAATATATTAAATATAAAAATAAATATCCAATATACAAATTTTTTATATATAATAGAGTAATTTCTTATTGATTAATTCATTAGAAATTACTTTATATTTATAAATTATTATATATACGAAATATTAGAAATTATTATATTTTATTTTTATACCACTTTTAACTTTTCAGAAACACTCACATCATTTGGTCCAATTTTAAAGAAGTCATTCTGTTTAAAGGAAGTTCGTATATTAATGGAAGTGAATAATTAATTAATTAGAAATTACTTTTGAGTAAATAATTGAGAATCCATGTCCTTATTAAATAGTTTTACTGTAACAACACAAATGGGCTATTAGTAGACTATGATACATTTCGAAAGCTTCAGTATGCTACAAAGACTGAACATTCAATAAAGTTTCTTTTACCTTTAGCACCTCGATTTGCCAAGTATTTAAAAAAGCACTTTCAGAACATAATTGTACCTATACAAACGTTCGTGTGCACCTAATTAACGTACAAATTAAAGATAATTGTAGAAAATAACGAATTGTTTAATTTATATATACTTCAACAAGTGCAAGAATTGCAAATAATTATACAAATTTCAAACACAGTAAGATGTAGCTGAAGTATTCGAAAAATCCGATTATTTCGAATAACAGAACTCTCTGGAAGAAAGAAAGGAAAAAAAAGGAACACTTCACATTTCCAAACTACAAAAAATCAAACAGCCATATTACCGGTTCGCATCGAAATATAATCTGACGCAATTTTCACGAAATCCCATTATCCAATTCCGTATCGACTTCTCCAGGTCTACGATTTTCGAACCGTGACGGAAAAACCAGATCGACGACGCCAGCGAACATTTCGAAACTAGCTTATCCACGCTGTGAACAAACGTCACCGGAACTGCACATTGTACGGTATTTACCGTGCGAGATGTAACTTTTCGAACAGCTAATCAAAACCAGTGTATGTACATGCCTGTCCACAAGTCATAGGACATCTTTTATTTGAGCTTAAAGTTTAAACACCAGTGTTATTAAATCAAAGGATTATTTACAAATTACTTGCACCGAATAAGGTTTTTTGATGTTGAAATATATTGAAAATTGAACACAGAAATTTTCAATTTTCTCGTTACGCGAAAACGGCTCAAACTAATTTGGGAAGAGTGGCGAAGAGTTTTTTTTTTTAATCCCCTGCGGTACGAATTTTTAGTTACTAGTCGAATGTTCACTACTCCAATACAATTTTAAATAAAGAAAGTCAAGATATTACACATTAATTTTTATTTGAAAGTCCTCTATCTTGGATTCAAACTAAAGTTAAAACAAAAATATAAATTTGATAGACGTATAAATACTTCTTTTGTCACACCTTGACCATAATCTGCAGCACGAGTGAGACTTGTTATTATACGGCAAGAGATTAAAGACTCTTCTTGGATTTCTTTCCCGGACCGTTACACATGTGTCCACAGAACTTTCTGTGATGTTGGACAGTGTTTCCGAATACTTTTATCTAGTTCATCCCACAATCTTTCAATGGAGTTCAAATCTGGTGATTTGATGATCATTGCACTAATTTCAGCTCTCTATTTTGTTACAACAGTTCCAAACAATTTTTACATATCCTTGCAGAGTCGTTGTCGTGCATAAATAAAAAATTATTGAGAATAATTCTCTTTCCAGGTGGAATGGCGTGTGATTTTATGATATTTAGATAATGCTCCTTTCTCATTATTCTGTCAATTTTTGTTAAATCTCCCACGGCATTTCCTCCAAAACATTTCCAAATCATAATGGACTGTCTTCCATGTTTTACAATAGGCGCAACTCAGTCTGGCAGCAGTTTTTCGAGCAAAAAACTGGTGTTGATTTTAGTTCTTTCTTTTTACATTAACTATAATAAAATACCAGCCATACCAATGAAAATATATTCTTTTAATATGATTGTTATCAATAGAACGGTGCATATCGAAATAAGTAAATTAATCTTTCATCAAAACTTAACACTTTATCGACAGGGTCGTAACGTTGATTTCTTTACGTTAAGACGGGTAATTACTATTTTTTTATAAATGCCTTTATGTAATGGAAAAATAAACATTTCCTACTTGAAACTAAATTAACAAAAATAAACTGAACTTCATAAAAATTTAGTCCACATAAAATTACAAATTTCATGTTGAGAAGTCAATGATTTTGTTTAATATGATAGGCATTAAAACAATTTCCTATGTATAATGAGACTTTACAAAAACTACACACATGGTTAGTTTCGCTTCTTTTTATATTAGCATACCATACGCGACATAGCTTTTCGTAAACTTATTAGTTCTTTCGGTTTTTATTCTTTCTATTTGGCCTAACAACGTCATTCGTAACAAATAACATAGTATTCCATTTGACACGAAACAGTGTCATTCGTAGATAAAGTATTAATTTACTATAAAACAATAGGGCGTCCCATGACTTATGGACAGTGATGTACGTTCGAGGAATCATGAACGAAAAAGCCTTCCATCTTGATTGTCATTAGCGGTACGTTTGAATAAAAAGTTAAAAGGTAACAAGAACTCGCTGCGTATATATCAAACGATCTACAGCTAATTTCCACGAACCGGACGATTATGCTTGCGGGTAATGAAGATCGCGTGACCACGCAGACCAATTATTCGCGAACAACATCCGAAACGGAAATAATCGGCGTGATAAAGGGCGAATTATTTTCCAAAGTTATCATCCAAGAGACGCAGATTAAGCACGGATAAACACGCACATACATATATACACACACGTATCGTTATATGCATGTATGTATATAAGGCTTGCGCAAAATGGTCGCATGAGGGGTTTTCAAGAGGACGACAGCCTGCACGAAGGCGATCAACAAAGATTCGACAGGTGGTTCCCGTCTGCGATATAAACACGACGCTTTGGATAGATTCACGTCTTCGAGCGCGGAGAAATTCCAGAGAAAGGCTCTTACGATCTCGTATAATGACCGAGTAAAAAAATTCTGAAATCTTGTTTCGGTTTCAAATTTGTGAATTTATAAAATCTCATTTATTTTTAAATTTGTAATTTGTTTCACTAAATGTAATCTTTCTAGTTGGATTATGCGCGGAAGTTTGTGAAAGGTAAATAATGCTATTGATGTTCATCGTAAAAATGATATCGATAAATTATTTTGATATACTTGAAGAAAAAATGATTTCAATATAACGTATTGTTAATACTACTGAAAATGTAATCTTGAAATATTAATTTTTAGTAGAAGAGATACTTATTATTTTTATTTTAGAAAATATACTATAATGACTTCTACGTACAATTTATTATAAAAAAACGAGAACTATAATCAACCTACTAAAAATATCAAAATAGAATACAAAAAGTGTTCCAGTCATATAGGTCAAAATATTATATTAATGCAATATATACATTAAAATAAATTAAATAATATATATATATATATATATATATATATATATATATATATATATATATATATACAATCATACAAATATAATATATATTAGATAGACCAAAGTATTTCTGCGGCTTTTAACAAGTAAATCAAAAGTGACTTTTTTAATGGAAAGAAATATCTTTATTCAATAATGTTTTAATACTTAATAATTATCCATATGTGATTTACGAACTTTATTAATTTTCTGGGCAGCTTTATATTCCCGTATTCATAAAATTCATTTTAAATAGAAATCTTTTCTTAAGTGAAACGCTCCTTTCAAACTCCATTTTAAGAAATTATGCAAAAATTTTAAAAGCAAACCCAATCTGCAAGCTTTTCGGTTAAAATATATGATTAAACATTAGCTAATAAAATAACCATAAGCTTTCAAGATTTTGTCTGTATTTGGATGTGATTAGGAACGCTTAAAGACAATAATTGCGAAAAATTGGACGAATTAAGCCTCAGAAAATGAGAAAATTGAATTAATGTAGTTAAAACGATCTCAAGCTACGAAATATTAAATAATTCCAGTTGGTATAATTGGGATTCTAGAAAGAATATGTAAATAAATAACATACTGTATACATAGATTATTTGGTTTACAATTGAAATTAATAATCACATTTCTATGTGTAAAAGTAAATTAAGGTAAAAGGAAAAGTCTTCGATAGCCTAATTTGATCAAATTTTGTCTTCAAGCGTTCCTAAACGCATCTAAATTCAAACCAAATTTGAAAAGTACATTTACCCATATATTTTAACTAAAAAGTTTGAAGATTGAGTTTTGTTTTATAATTCTGACAATTTTAAAGATTGACACCCAAAAGAAGCACTATATTTAAAAAAAAAAGACAAATGAAGTTCTACGACCGCCGGATGACGAAACTGTTCGAAAGATGGAAAATGCTTTCAAATTAAAATAGTGAATATATTATTGAACAAAGATATTTTCTTCCATTAACCCTCTATAACCCGTTTTCCTTTTGTGTTTACGAAAAGAAAAATTAGTTAATTAAAATTTTACAGTTTGACAAAGATTGAAAAGAAAGAATTAATGTTTAACATGTTGTACGCCGGTTAAATATCAGCTACTAAAGATAGTTGCATTGTTTGCTTGTGGTAACTGGATATTCGAAAGAAAATGTATAGAAACTTTTATACATTTTCATAAAATAGTATACAGTATATTTTTCAAAAAAAAAAAATATATATATATATATTACATTTTTACTCAATATTCGCCATATGCGTTTTAATAAAAGTCAAACGTCCATCAAACCGATTAGTAATAATATAATAATACAACCATGTAATAGTATAGCAATGATTAAATAAAATGTGATGTATAAAATATAGATAAATGGGTATGACTTTTAAGTCACATGACACTATATAAAATTAAAAAGTTACTTTTCACATTTTGGCCAACCCAATAACTATACGCAAAAAGATATCTTCATTTGCTAAAATTAGTTTCTGTCAAGTAAAATGATTAAAGCAGAATTTGACAAATAGATCACAGAAATTTAAAGAAGAATGCATGTGTAATATGAAAGAATATATGAAATATCCAAATCAGTGCTTTCCATAATACCTCGGTTAGGTGAGTTCTCTTACTTTTACTTTAAAGGTCCACTTTTTTTTCTTTACTATATACTCAAAAAAATATGAATTTGCATTAAAAAGAAGTCCACAGTCTAAGAAATAACAAATGCTACAAGAACTCTTAAAATAAAAAAAAAAGCAAGACAGACTTAGATAGAGTGGTCACAGACAGGGTAATAGAACACACAAAGAAAAAATATCCAGAAATGTTTGGCCGTTCTGCATGAATGTTCAACGAAAGAGCTGTTCTGTTCGTTCAGTGGAACACAAGTGGGCAAGGTGGATCGTCGTCGTCAGACTTAGTCTGACGTTGCTGTGTCACGGATGTAAACGCAAACTTGCGATATTAGAAGGTGATGGAACATGATGGAGTATCGCAGAAGGTGAAGAGGGAGGAGGGGGGCAAAGGAAGAGGTCCAGTGACGTCACGCGCAACCTTGAGCACCGACCTCGGACAACGAGTCGCTTGGTTTATCTATATGCAAGTGATGCTTTTCTCTGTCTGCGTGTCCGCGCAGCCGTGTGCCGACTGCAAAGGCGCTTGCGCTCTCGCGTGTACACCGACGGCCAACCCAACACATAACAGACGAAGAGAGGGGGGACCTGGCAGGGCCGAACGAGGAAACGCGTAAAAATTCGCCTGGACGTTATCCGTATGCCGTGGGAACGAATGTCGCGATTAAAACGGGCTCGATAGGTCGCCAAGTCGCGGCGGGGGATACGTTTAATTGATATTTCGAGTCCGTCGAATTAATTATTTGGCGCCGGTAGGTATGTATATAACACGAAGAGAGAATCTGGTTCTAATTTCTGGCGGCCAACGTACGTTTCAGTCGTTCGGTAAAAAGGTACAGTGTCACGAAGGGAAAAATTCCGGAGGATTTTCGGGAACGTTTCGCGCGTTTATTTTTAATTTCCCCAATGCCAGACGACACTTCGGTTTTAAACTCCGTTTCTTTCCGAACGTTGCGTACGCGCAATAGTAAAAAGAACAATCCAATTAGAAGATAAGCTCTATGATGCTTGCCGATATTTGATTCGTTATGAATTTTCTAAGAAATATATAGGGCGTCCCACTAACTCTGTTACAAACCGATATATCCATAATTTTGTATACTACGTGAAAGTTCTTTATTTTGTTTAATTTTTCACGTGTGCATAATCTAGCTATTTCTTCTTTTACCTTTTGTTTTTTTTCTGTTCTTAAAGTAGAATGAAAAAATATAAATGAAGAATGTTTTTTGAGCATTCTATTTATTAATTTCCTAAAATAAAGGAGGTGGTCGTTTCGACAAGGCTACAATTTTGTTGCAAGGCGATGTATCTGCTATTTTTTATTCTACGCGAGAAATTCGAAGGAACGAATTATTCGGAGGAACAGATGTTATAGTGGAAATCATTTTTTCGTTAAGGTCATACTTTTCGAGATTTCACAGTCATCGATGGATTTTTATGTATAACTACATATCTCCATTATTATTCATTATTTCCTTTAATTTGGTTCGTTGACAGTGAAATAAACATAATGTGTTATTGCCCTGCAAGAGGAACGTAACAAAAACATAGGTTTACGTTAAATAATGAATATCGCAATAATGATCGTTACAATGATTTCCCAACTGCTCCGTTCTCTAAATTTTTTCTATGAGGCTTTATTAAAAAGAATCTTTGTTTAACAGTAAAATAAGAATTAACTCTATTAATTCATCATAAATGTTCTAAGATTTATAAACGAATCGTATAATCATAACAGTAGTGCGATTTCACGAAACATTTCCTACTCTCTATTAATTCAAACGTAAATTCGCTGCACAGAAAATGGCAGATTTGAGAAATATTTAAACAAACAGGAAGAATGGAAATATAACTTTAGATTCCGAGGAAAAATTTTGGAGTTCAAGAGGGTATCGAACATGAGATTGCCGGACCAACAGGCCCGGGACTCTTCGCCTCTTTATTTCTTCGCTGTTGTGTGTATTACGTAATGAAAAATATTGGTATATAATACAACACATTCTTTAATAAAGCTGTGAAAATAATTTCTATTGATAAAGAAATTTGGCGGGAAAAAAAGTAATTTGTTACATGTTACATATACGCAACATTGGAAAAGACGAGTTAATTCGTCGGTGTTTCATAGATATTTAGAACAGTTTATTTACTGAGAAGTTATTTACCCTTAATTGTACGATTATGTTTATATTGACTCTAAAACACGACAAATACAAAATTTTCAAGAACTAAAAATCGACTAATTAGTTATAATTAGATCGAGGATTTTATATAGGAAATTGAAAGGTGAAAAATTGCACAGAATGCACGGAATATGAAAGAACGTACAAAATATTCCATTTATAATGCTTTTTGGAATACCTGATAGGTTTATAATACAATCAATCTTTATTACCGTTGTTCTACTTTTTCTTTTACTACATTTTCAAAAATATGAATTTACTCAATATTTAATACCAAAAGTTGAACATAATCTTAATGTTCAAAGTAATCTGCGTTACTTTAGATCACCCTTTTCCATTTATCGAGAAATTGAGGAATTACTTCTCTAAAAAAATACACCGGTTATTACAGTTGATAAATTTGTACAAATTTTATGAAAAACAGCATCGAATTAATTTGTGCTGTAACTCTCATTTTATTTGCTTACTGTTACACTATTGCATTAAATTACTATTACGTTACTACAATTAATCTTCTTATAATAATTATTAATTTTTTTCTTCTCTGATTAAAATGTAAAGTTACAATCACGTGCAGTATTTATTCTCATGAGCAAAGAAAAATTAGACTATATTCGTAGTATCTGAACAGCATCGGTGCTTACGCAAAACGGTTTTTAGATTTTGGAATCGATGGTGTGCACTAAAGAGTATTATATATAAATAATACGATCTTAATTGGACACTTTACTACACAAAAGCTAATCCGCAGTTGAGATTTTTTTTTTCTTTTCCTCCAGACGTGTCTGGCGTGTATCATCATCATTCGTCTCGCGTCACCTTCACAAATTTGAAGGTTGGCGTAGGTTGTGTTCGAATCTAATTCTGACCGTCCGACAGGCATCTACGTACAAGCACGAGTAACGTCGACACGCATAATAAAGCCTTTTTAGTCATCGAAATAATGGGTCGTAGATACCGTTGAAAAACGAGTCTGTCGAACACAGCGACAACTGGCCATTGCGAGCTTCTCACCTCGAATAAAACCCATTTCAATTTGTTTCGACGTTCAATCGAGCAATTATCACGCGAGAAAAAAAGAAAACAGGAAAAAAACGCGACTTTCAACGTTCCGATTATTGAGAACGAATCAATTTGATATTAAGTTCAATTTCGAATCTTATCGAATCATTTGTTCGAAACGAAAACCGACGAACCTTTTTCCTGGAAACATCATTCGCGGAAGATGACATCTTTCTCGTTTCTTGCTAATCGAAAGATTAAACAATTCGAACATAGTGGAAATCAAGTAGATTAAGATGGTAACGATAATTTAAACGCCAAGTTAATAAACGAATTACGGTCATTCGTTAGTATGAAACGTAGGTACATTCGAAATAATTACTGAAATTAATAGTGTAATACTGGTTGTAAATTTGGTGTGTTAAATCGATTCGAAATTCCAACAAACTTACGCTTTGGTTACACGCAATAGAAGCAAGATATTGTTTTCGAATAATTACTATATACGTACATATGTATGTTTGTTAATTAATAGAATTGATACGGAGCACGAGGAAAAGCTCGATCGAGAGAATATCGGTAAAGTGTCCTAGTTTTTTACATAATCCGAATGCATACGTCGATATGGATGCAACTTTTATGCTAGCCAGATCTCCGGGGAAATTAGCGCTAGCATCCGAAAATCGACGGTATCCATTTTGTACACAGAAAACGAGAATTCTCGTCTTTTTTTCCTTTCCTCTCTCCGGTAGGTGTCTGTCTTCCTTTCTCCTTCCGCTATCTGAAAACTGAACGTCGAACGAAAACGAAAGCAATAAAACGATATCAATCACAACGAACTGAACAAAATACTTGTAAGTGTGAAACATTCTCGAAGGCCTTCAGACGTGAAAACAGAAACGCTAAGACGCACTTTTAACTGGTTTTCTGTAAAGTTCAACTGTTTACGCCGAGTATTCAGCAATTTTTCAACGAGCCTACTTCTACGTGTCTGCCTGCTTAGCATTCGTCAGAAGATCGTGGAATTTTTGAATGTATGGAGGAAAGTTGGCTAAAAATGGAGATAGTTCCGAATAATATGGGAGATGTAATGTCTAATTAAGAAAGATGGTATCATTTTATCCCTCGAATGTTATGACTAGTACAGTTCTGTCGTTTCTCTTTATTTGTAAAATGACAATCGCACAATGGTCACCATTAATGATTTAGTAAAACAGTTATATGGAAAATTTGTTTACGTTCCCCGCTGTGTTTCATTATTTCTTTCGAAAGGTAAGTAATTATATTATTATAATTAATGTGCATTTTCATGTTGTTATTTTTCGTCACGTATATTACAAGAATAATAAAACTTCTATATGAAATATTGCGTACCTATTATGAGGATTGATATCTTTAAAATCACAATTTCACAAGCTTTTATTTTCAGTTTTTTTTTGTTTTTAATTTACAGTCAAATGTGTTACAAAAATGTTGTCTGTCTATTACGGGGAGATAATCTGTCACTGATATCGACCTCCACATATTAGGAAACATCCATGATTTGTTAAAATATATTTTTCAAATAAATTTATCGACTCTATCAGTCTATTATGGACTGTAACTAATAATAAAGACTAATTTTCTTTCAGTTTGATTCGAACACAAGATAAGCAGAGAAAAAAACTTTTGTTAGAAATAAATTTATATAGATCTTATGAAAATAAAATATTAATAACTTATTATTTGGCAAATGAGTAGAGGGATGGCAATATGAATATATTTCATACGAATCATGAATAATTATTTATCGAGAAAAACTTTTTAACGAAGTGTCCATTATACTTTTATGAGAGGCAGTGTACAACGAAATTCCAAACAGTTCCAACAAAATGTGTATCAATTTCAACGAGTAGGGAAAATTGATTAAAACCGATGTTAATTATTATTCTACCAAGAATAGAGAGAAGACGATAAGCAGAAGGAACGATCGACACAACGGGAAAAGCTTGAAGACACGGTACACACACGGCACAACATATAATATCGGCTGTTGTAAATGCGCACAACGTGATGCAGACGGAACTATAATTCACGTGATTAAAGCTGCACTTTGATCATCTGTTTAGACTGCGTTGCCACTATCACGAGCGATGTACTTCACAGAACGAATAGTTACGCACGCGAGCGCAACGAAACCGCGGGAACGTGTCGTCGCTTTAGGCTCCTTAATAATCAACGATACACGGATTAATATTATTAAACATAACAAACATCGAGCTGCTTTTCCGAATATCTCTTAGAGACAAGAAAATTAACAGTAACTGTTCGACAATACGAGAAATTTAAAGAAAAATTTGGTTAAGCTTTGCAGAAATATGGTTCAAGCGACGCTAATAAGGAGAATTATTTTATTGTTTGTTTCCGCAATAAGAGAGTTTTAGAGGTGAAAGAAATTGTGAGTTTTTATATTGATTTTTATATTAGAACAGATTCATGTTACGTAATGATCATAATTACGATCTATTGTTAAATATACTTAATATGATTGCTTTTAGATGGTTGTGGAACTATCAATAATCTGTTTTATAAATGGTCAAGTCTCGTATTCTCAATTACTACTACTGAATCACATTTACACTCCCGACAAATAATTTTGTAAATAATCATGTATTTCATTATGATACCGTAGAGATTAATTATGGTTTTAATGATCCAATTAATCAAATATTAAAATCAGTTAATGCGGTTATGGATAAGGTTGATTTTTTCAGAGGCTCTGTTTGCAGCTTTAAAAAATCTTTACATAGGCCATAATAAAAGTGCATGTTTTGTTTAATATTACGTTGCTGCGACTGTTCTTATTTTTCATATTTTGCATTAATTCTTACTTATGTGTGTACATTGGGTTTATATCCGTATAATATACAAATAAATAAATAAATATTACTATAATGAATATTTACAAAACTATACAAGACATGGTAAAGAAAGTGAAATCCAAAATTGTGCGATTTTTGATGTTTTACATTGTAGTGGTAATTTTAACAGCGAAAAAATCAAACGGTGTGGGTAAATTATGAAAAATAAAGACTTTTGAAAATTCTTCTCTTGCACTACAATATAGAATATATTTTTTCCAAAATTTACCTCCATTACTCTGTTTTTCGAAAATCCTTTATCATCATATCTTTTTTTTTACAAAACTAACTACCATCATTTTGTTTTTCAATAATTCTTCTTTAGCATTAAAATGTAGGATATATTTTTTTCCAAAATTCGTCTCGACTATTTTATTTTTCTGAAATTCTTTAGCACCACAATGTAAGATGTAACTTTTTTCAAATTTTACCCCCACCATTCTATTTCTCGAGATGTCTCTTTCAGTACTACAGTGTAGAATAATATTTGTTTTTTCAAAATATATCCTCTCCATTCTGTCTTTCAAAAATTTTTTACAATATAGAACGTATTTTATTTCCCAAAATTAACCCTCCTCATTCTGTTTTTCGAAGATTCTTTTCCATCACAATGTAAAATATAATACTTCTCTTTTCAAAATTAACGACCACCTATCTGGTTTCTCGAAAGTTCTTTATTTGCTATCTAACCAGATTTTACAAATATTCCTAATTTTACAAAACCTTGCAAATTTCTTCGAGAGAGTGTTTTCATTCCTAGGACTATTTCAATTATATTTCCGCGAAGTTTCAAAATTTTCTGATTTTTCAAGCGATCGAAATTCCCTTGTATGCAGAATCAAATGTAAATCGAATAGAAATAAATCATGGGCGTCAAGTCGTTCGACGAATCCGTAAATCTGTATCAAATCATGCGCCCACGATAATTCAAGCCGGACACTTCCACAGAAACGCGTCATTTCAATTCCAAGTTAAACCTCTGATATTTCGACTTGATTTGCAGAACCGGATCCGTTTAATTAACGAGAGAAACACGAATAATTCTCCCTCGATAGAAGATCTTTCTCGCTCGTTTTGTAATCGCAACATCGTTCTCTTGATATGCCAACGAACACTTTGCAGAAACAACGTTAACAAGCCGAATAACGAAACGTTTCCGCGCAAAGTCTTTGTTGAAATGCGATAAAGGATCTAGAGACAGGATGCAATAGAAAAAACGATCATAGTTTCCGAAACAAATTCATCATTTGTGAACGAAGAGACAAGACAAGCGTCATTTCTTGAAAAAAGAAAGGGCAAAGTGCATTGTGATCAACGAAATCGTTGTATCAGCGCTTGGAAGAATCGCTGTGCACAGTTATTTTTGTGCTTTCTTTCTTTTTCCTTTGGTAAATAAATTATACGCATTTATAAACTTAAAACAACATCGCCGTTGGGAGAATATTTACGTTTAATGCGTATCGTTCCTTACCGAACACTAGAATTAACTACGATTAATATGCAGTATTGGAAACATTTATCGTATCGAAAAAGTATTAACCATGTCATAGCTAAACTTATTTATTTATGCATTTGTAAGGAATTTTGAAGGTGAAATATTATACAGAATGCACGCAATATGAGAAAATGTACGAAACGTTGAAATTATAGTGCCTTTTTTCTACCCAAGTTCTACTTTTATTATTACTGTATTCTCAAGCATATAAATTTACATAAAAATCAACAGTCTAGCCGCTCATTTCATTCTCTTTTTATTATCAATTAGGTAGTAACATATGATTGTATGATTTTTCACTAGAACTTCAGTACTTACTATTTCGTAATAAATAGCAAGTGTAATATGTCTGTCAGTGTATGGAATAATCCCTTAGTAAAAAATCTATCATGCTAAACGACCTGGATTTAATCACTCAACTGTGTCGAGATTGTTGATAGTGCAATTTCTTTTTTTATTATTTTCTTTCAATTTCTATACTGTATTATCCTTCCTGTTGTGGTAAAAACGTAAGTTGCAATGTTGTAAATAATGTCGTAAAATAATTTGTCACTATACTCCTAGGAAATAATTTAAACAAAGAAACAAAATGGATGATGATTTTTGGCACATTCCGAGTTCAAACAAATGCTAAGGCGCCAAACGGTTACAAAGAAACAGGAAATTCAGATAGAATCAAAGAAAGAGTCTGGAAAGATGAAGAATTGTGAGAAAATATCTGTAGACAGTGGTTTGTAAGAAATTTCTACGAAAGTAATTAAAATTCATGATGCAGTACAACACAATTCCAAATGATTCAGTACACTTTGTTATATTTTTGTGTAAAAACGAAACTAAAATTGCGTAAGCGTGGCTCACTTATTATCTTGGCTAAAATAATTTGAATGCGAATTATTTTATTAATCACACTGCTGTGAAAATTATCTACATGTCACGTCATATTGAAAGTGATAAAATTACATGAATTTTTACAATATCTACTGAATGTACATACTCAAGTCAAAGGAATCCCACCGCACACTTCATTAGAAATTATTGTAGATAAAGATAGTACATAAATAACATTTACGTTATTTTATTTTAGAAACGTAAGATTTACTATTGCTATGGAGAAAAAATAATTTGCTATCGTTTATTAAACAATTAAACTAAGGAACGATGCAAACAGAAATAATACGAAAAACATTTCCATACGGTACATAAAAATTCAGCAAAATATGTACAAATGAGGGTTCGAAAGGTGAATACAAATTAGCTTCTTATTTGCAAGAAAAAAAAAAACCCCCCTCGTATAGCGTGATTTTCTCTATGTTTAGAAGAAAAATTACAGTTGATTACAATTTTATACTTTGACAAATATTAAAAAGCAAGAATTTTTTAACAATAAACAAATGAAACGTGAAGTATAAATTATAGATAAACAAATATGTATAATTTATATTTATTCGTTTCATTATTAACAATTTAGTAAAAATCATTTATCTTTGTGTCTAACAGTACGTATTACGTTTACAAATAAAATAAAGTAAACACTATTTGTTACTTTCCTTCTGTTCAAACGATACAATGTAACATAAATTCTAATCTATAAACAGAAAAAATAAGTCTATTCATATATTTTCTCTGGAAAATCATTTTTCGTAAAATGCATCTTTATAATTCTCTATAGCGTCGTTTGTTTGTATTTTATAGACAAGATTTTATGGTTTTATTGCTGCACATTATTACCAGTCAATCTCTTTGTATCAATTATTAAGTGTAGAAATTAATTCTTTCCTACGGGAATCACATAATCAATACAGCCACTCAAATTAAAATATTTGCTGTCAGAAAAATAGCAAAAGATCAACAACAATAATGGAAATTATTCCGATAGCTGATCTACTTTCATTCTTATAAAAAAAAAGATTTATTGTAACACAAAAGTCCGAAAAAATGTATTTCTACACCTAAGATTAATTCTTGCTTTTCAACATTTGTCAAAATGTAAGATTGTAATCGACTGTAATTCTTCCTCTTATAAACACAGAAAAATCGGATTATAAAGGGATAAATGAACGTAATTATTATATGTAAAAAGAAAGGAACTTGTCAATTTGATTACTTCCACGATCCTTTCGCTCGAAACATTTTTGCTCTTCTTTCCTTACAACTTTTGCTACAAATAGAATTTGTATTATGATCGAAAATTGCGTGGCTATTTTACACGTTTGTAATTGCACTCACTGTGGGAACCACCGATCCTCGGCACAAGGAAAATTATAACGTTTTCTTTCCAACGATTGCAAGTCTGAAATGCTCGGCCAACCGGTGTTACATAACGTCACACACTAGTGCATTATCTACGAAAGTCACGGAAAGGAGTGTATAATATTCCAGTAATGTACAACGATAGATCTCAAAGTTTCCACTGTAACTTATTAAAAAGCCGTGTGTGAATCGCGCTAGTGCAACCGTATCGACGCCGCTGGCGTAATTACAACGACGGAGAACAGAGAAAGATAGAAGTTTACAAAAAAAAAAAAAAAAAAAAAGAAAAATAGAGAGAAAAAGAGAAAAAAAAACGACTCGACGCGTACGTAATCGTAATCAATCGTTATCAACGTCACGTAGCCGTGTGCAGCGATCAGCGATTTTAGCTCGAAGGTGATATAAAAGCAACGATTCGTGCAATGTCATTTGCCGCGCAGTTCCGACGTTGGCTAAGTAATGCCGGATAATTTGAATTTACAAGTCCTCATCAGAACGAACCAACACACACATATACGGGCGCGTATGCATACAGTCACCTTCTTACGTTCGATACCATACGCGTAATACGAAAGATCTAGCGGCGATTAAAACACCTCGATCATCATCGACGAAACGAACATTTCGCGCGGCATAAATCGTGCAACGTTAATACAATACGTGGATTAATCGAAGTTTTATTAAACGTTCTGAGAACAATCCGTGGGAAAAAAGATGTGTGTATTGAACACAATTCTCTCTCGTCGGTTCACAATTTATCCAAATACCTGCGTTTCGTGGCTGAATTTTATTCAAGAAAAGCGGTCCGGTCAAAACAATAGGGACAGAACAAAATTTAAAACATCGCTCTTTCTTTTTTTTCTTTTTTTTTCGTTTCTATTCTAAACGTACATATAGTATGCTCAAGCAGACAAACCTTGAATCTAAAAAATTCCAGGAGTTTAACCGCGAGATGTTATTAAAGTGGCTCGTTTTTAGAACGCACGTAATATACATAAATGCATTTAAATTTAATCGGCGAAGGTCGTGTACAAATAGCTAAAAAAGGCTCGATAAATCCGTGAATGCGCGAGTGTTTCGTGCAGGTCTCTTCTTTCGTTCTCTCTTTCTTTTCTTTTTTCTTTTTACGAAGGAGAAGAGCCGACCAACTGCGCAAAAGAGTTCTCGAAATTCTGCAAACATACTGCATAAAGGTATGCGAGCGTGCAATCGGGATACGTTAAAAAAGTCCGGCCAGTTTTGTATTCGCCGCTGTAAACGTGTCGCCCGTCTTTATTCAGAACTACGTAAGTACGACTTCTTCGAAAAAGGCGCTACTATATCGCTGCTGCTGTTGCTTCGACCGATCTTTCTTTCCTTTTTTTCCATTTTTTTTTTTTCATCACGTTGTTTAATTAAGTAACAAAATGTCGACCAATTCTAACCCCGTGAATAACTTTCTATCCTGATTTTTCATGTTCGGACAACTATCAAAAGTGAAAGATTCACCGAGGAAGCTATAAAGCAATAATTGCAAGAAAAACACGATTCGAATCCAAACAAACGTGCCTGGCTGCTTGTAACGCGTTCGCTTCTCGAAACTCGCTTTCGTTTCGCATGAAACTTTACCCAATCGTTCCAAGATATTTTCACACGTACTTCCTACCTTACATCAACTACACTAACTCTCTTGCACATCCCTTAGAGTTCCCGAATGATCAAATAGGTAGTAGAATTTTAGAAAAGAAATATTCAAGATTTTACGGAAAACACTTCTCATTTGATGTATCTAAAAAAAAGGAGAAAGGTAAAAGTAGTTTCAAATGGTTAACGCCAGGTATTCTCTAAAATCACACTTTACAATTTTAGTATTTGCATAAATATATTTTTATGATACGATACTCTTGAATATTTATTGTACGTAAAACGGGCCACCTAATTATTTCCCTAGCTGTAACGGTACGTGAAAAATTTTGTGTAATAAAGGTTGAATAAATTAGAAGAAAAAATTTTTTTCTTTCATCTTTTCAAGGTCACCTGTTTCTTTACACGGATTGATATATGTATACAGTGTGTCTCACGAGCTCTGTCCACTTAAATATCTTGGTTATTTCAAACAATACGAGAAAATGTTACTTACAGAAGTTGTAGGCTTTAAGAAACTACATAATATGGTATAAATAGTATTATATATATAATGTATATCTTTTTTTGAACTGTCTGTTGTGGCAAACATGGCGTAATAGTATGACCTTAAAATGACCTCTGATTCTAAAATTTTAAGTCAAACATGAAACTTCCTTTCGTGAATATTTACGAAGTCGTGCAAGATATGGAGAAAAACTTAAATTCAAAGTTATGTACTTTTAGATGCCCCATGCAGTGTAGTAAAGAATTTTCGGAAAACGCTCTGTTTCTCTTTTCCAAATTTTTCTCACGATTCTTAATTTAAGAAGAAAAAACAAGAAATATTTGCGACCATTTTAAGGTAATATTATTATACAAATTTAAATGTACACCAATGTCTGCTATAACGTGCAGTAAAAGAAATACATTCATACACACACACACACACATACATACACACAGTTATATGGAAGAATTTTTGCATAAATATCATTTATAATAACCTTTTATATTTATAATGATCTTTATAAAATATGTTTATTTAAAAATGTCACTATATAATAAAATGACAGTTATACAAAGTCTTCATGCATAAAATTATGTGCATGTAAAAACTTTCTCGTAGTACCATAGCTAATGAAGATAATTACAGGTGGCCTATTTTACACGGCCCATTCTGTACATATCTATTGCATCTTTTTCTCCTTTTACACGATTATCAATTTTCAGGAAAGATTTTTGTATTTCTGTGAAAAAGTCAAAAAAGGACACGAATGAAAAAAAAAAACTGGTTAATGGATAAAACAAGAAGTCACACCCATAGCAGTGCAAGTACATATTAAGCATTCATGATCCGGGTTTTCGTTACTGCCAGCGATCCGGCAGCTGGCGAGGAAGTATCGTGTCTAGTCACGTCGTGTGAGTCGACAAGAAGAACACAGTCGAGAGACGGTTTTTGCGCGTTAACCTTTCGCTCCAGACGGAGTATCAACAAAACGGAGAACCACTGACAGACTAATCGTCTGAACCGCTGACGTCATCCTCCTCTGTTGCACCGGCGAGGGTATCGTTGCACCCATAGCGTGTTGTGCGCATGCGCGCTGGCTAGTCAGCGAACGCGGCCGAATTTTGCTGTTAGCAAGCACATCTGCTGCGAAAAACCAATTGAAGCAGGCAGGCAGGCTGCGGTATAAACGTTGACGAGGAACGATTTCGATTTCGGTACGAATCAACACGAAACAGATAGGGACAACAACGTTGTCACAAATATCAAAAGAAAATTGATCGGCCAAGTTGTAATTGCTGGATGATACTTGTTAATCCATCTGAATATGGCAGTTGTAATGGCAATCGGCTAAATGGTCACTTTCGTCACTATCCGCGACTGCTCTTGATTATTGTTATTTTTTTTTCATTTTTTTCTTTTTTTTTCAAAAGATATTAACGCTTGACCGTTGGTCGTTTCGCGTTCCCGCCCATCCACAAAGCTATCAACAATTTTAATTAACTCTCATCGAAAGTAATGTTCCTATCTAATGGCAGTTTTATCACCCCCCCCCCCCCCCCCCCTCCTTCGCTCGCTGTTTTTTATTCTCGTTCGCGCTGGTCATTTTTTTTGTTTTCATTGGATACGAAGAAATATCCAATTAATTATTGAAATCTAAATAACGATAGTATATTTATAGAATAATAGAATGTTCAATTGTATGTGGCAGTTGTAAAATTTCGTTTTGCCCACGATTCCGGTAGAGATATACAATCGATCAACTTGTTGGAATTATGAATCACTTGCTATAATTGTAAATTGTTGAAAAATTCACGTTCAGATTAGATTTCTAATCGGCTTTACAACATACCTTTTATGCAATGTTACTTATTTATATATCTTAATTTAGTTGTTACACGATAAACACGATACAATAATGATGATGAAGATGATGATATTAAATGTAACAATTAATACAGTGCCTCTGTTTTTCACAAAGTATAATGTGTATTTACGAAAGTTTAAACGCAATTTTAATATTACGTTTTTAATTTTAAAATAATCTCCATTGTTCTGAACAATCTTTTTTGTATTTCTCTGATGACTGACGAATCCCTCTCCTAAGAAAAAAAATATGGCGATTTTGAGACGATAAAGTCCATCGAGAGTTTGCGAAAAAAGGGACGAAATGAATATGTATACTTAATAATAATAGCAATTTTCAAATAATCAGTGTAACTTTGCCAGTAAATACTGACCTAGAACCTAAGTAAAGAACTTCCGCACTTTCTCTTATGTAATGATCGTAAAGTAAAAATCCATTTTCGCGATATTTTATAACTGATATTGAAGAAATGTTGAAATTGTAAATACGAGATACCTCTCGAAGTATTATTAATAAATACCGTTTAAACGAATAATATTAGCCATAAAGTTAAGACTGCAGATAAGGTTTACCAGAATTGAAATTTGCCCTTATTAAAATTGTACAAACTGCAGAATTTTAAATCACACTAAATTACTTAAAATTTAATTATCAATAGTTTTGATAATTGAAATATTCTCTATAGATATTTCATTTATTGAATTAATCCTGACGGAAAGAAACTTTTTTGAATTTTTAATATTTTATCGGAAAAAAGCCATTTTTTGCATCGAAGTCTCACGACTTTCGACCTGCAACCATGATAAATCTAAATTCTTTCCTCTATCAATACTTGTCGCCTGTTTCTACTTCGACCGATTTTATATACAACGGATACAAATCTACAAAACATTTTTGAAATTTTCATTACAGGTTCAGATAAAACAATTATAAAAAGCAACCTTCACGTTGCAATTCCGACTAATTGCAATTTTTTCAAATTTTTTTTGTACACATCATCTAGTCAATTAATCGTTTCAACTTCTAAAAACAAGAAAAAAACAAGTCAATTTGGTCCAATTTTAAATAAGTTATTCTGTTTTAAAATGTGTTCGTATGTTAATGAGAGTCACTGTGTATACATTAATCTAAATATATAGGAAGAATATTTCAAATTTTATGCGATTTATGACCAAGTTTGATTGAGCCGGGAAAGAGATACCTCGTCGTGTAGGATGATATCTGACGTAGTTAGCAATTTCGTGCAGCGTACTACCTTTTTTTCTCACACGGAACATTTTTAGCAAATTCTACGACGTTGTACTCGGGCTTAAAAATAAATACGACGAAACGCCGCGATGCGAAGGTAAAAGGAGGCGAACGTCAACGGCAACTTTTGTACGAGCACGCCGATTTATCTGTTGCCGAACACGACGACCGGCATGACCTTCAAAAACCGAGCAATTTTTAATCAACGATTATCTCGTGACGCGATTATACAGTGGGTCCCTCCAATCTTGGAAATCGATAATCGCCCGATTACAGAAAACCGATTTGCACAACAGTTAATATTTTTATCAGTGCGGTACTCTAATTTTGCGATATCGAATCAAACGTGGAAGTAAACGTTTCCATGTACAAATGGGGCTCACACTGAAAGTCTCGGATCCACGGCCATTTTTTACTTTAATTTTCTTTGTCGTATGTAATATACTAGGTGTAGAAATAAAATCTTTTTGACTGAGGTCGCATAATCAAATACGGTCATTCATCAAATCGAGATATTCGTGATGATTTTCGCAAGTTAGCAGATAAATGACAAACAGTCACCAACAATAATGGAAATTATTTCGATAGTTGATCTGTTTTCATTCTTTTAAAACCAACTTTTGATTGACAGAAAGAATTTATTTCTACACTTAATGGATATATACATTTATAATTTGTACAAAAAAAAAAAAGATTTTACCTACGTTATCTCATGATCATATGTAAAGAAATATATACGTCATTTCCTAGAAAAATGAACGAAAATTAATGTTTCCAGAGACGTGTAGGAAACAATAGGTCACACTGACAATCATCCATCTGTTTTTCATTGGCTCCTTTATTAAGTTTCAAGTTAAATAGCAGTGCATTTTTTAATAAAATCGAAGTTAGGAAAATCATAAAATAAAAATAGAACGAAAACTTGTAACGTTTCATTGCAATTACGGGGAGTCCGGAAGAAATATATATATATATCCTTAATGGATAAAAATAAACGAGGCTTGAAGAAAATGCGTCGTTAACTAAATGGACGAAAATTTTAAGCGTTTAAAAGGAAAGCCTCGTGAAATCGATGTGTAACAGATCGACAGTCGTGGAAAGCAGTAGAGATTCAACAAAATATTAAATTTACATATCTTTCGGGTTGAGGTTTGAGTTTTATAAATAAAGACAAATGAACTCATTTTTAATGATCCAACCTTACAGTTTATATATTATCATGATACTATTGTTTCTTCGCCATTATTCCATAAATCCTTCCTTCTATGTTTTAGTCATATTTTATAACAATAAAGACAAATTTCTATATTAATTATAATCGAGTTTCATTTGTTTTATTGAATCGTTGCAAAGGTGAGCAGTGGACGATTTTCAATATGAGCCACTGTAGATGGGACACGATATTCCGTTTCTAACTAGATTGATGGAAAAAAAAGGTATCCTAACACCGAATTATAATGTCACGGTTCATTTCGTGAAACGTCAATTTCGGTACATACGCGAGCCAATTCGTCGGACGCACGTGATAGCTGGGGGGCGCACACGCGCGCGCGCACCGGCGTAATATGCGTGCAAATAACAGGCCAAGATATTTGGCACTAACTCGCCAAAAATATGCGCGACCGTGTGTGTAATGTGTGTATGCAAGTGTTTCGGGGTCGCTAACAATGTGGCGCAGATACCAACTGTACTATCTACGGTCTAGAGGCCAGTATAATTAAGAGAGGCGACCGTTCGATTAGAGTTGTGCTGCGCGTTTTCTGGCCTCCCCCCGAAATCGTTAAATACGAATCGCTTTCACACAATCCTTAGTGTGTATATATACATATATACATTAATGAACTAGATTATGTACTCTTATTAAATTTCTTTCTATGCTCTTATTAAGCTTCTTCACTTAAGTAACTCTATTAATATTTGGATAACCTTTAAAAAACGGAATAATTTTTTTTTTAATTAGAGAAAAACTTTAATTAGTTTTTCTCTTTTCTTTTTTCCTTGAAAAGTTAAAAGTTTACTAAATGACGTATAAAAGAATTTTTGTGAAAATTGCAATTGATCGGAATTAGCGACAAAAAATTGAAAAGTCGCTTTTTGCAATTATTTTGTCTGAGCCTATAATGAAAACTTAAAAAATACGGTTTCGATGAAAATTTTATCGTACTTTGTTTGATGTAGAAATAAGCGACAGACATCGAAGGATTTGTTGCAATTGAAGACTAAAAATCGCGGGAAAACTTTGGTTTTTATCATTTTTAACCATCTATAGGCAAAAACATATTCTTTAAACTTCCATTGCAGGCTCAGATAAAAAAAGGTTGTAAAAAGACCTAACCCCAATTGCAATTTTCTCAAAACTTTTGTTTGCATGTTATCTGATATTTCTAGCTTCTCCAAAAAAAAAGTTTGGTCCAATTTTAAAGAAGTTATTCTGTTTTAATGGGAGTCTGAATATTAATGAAAGTCACTGTATATTTAATCTCAATTAAAAAATGAAAGAACTTGCATATTGTGTGTATATGTGTGTGTTTGTACTGTAAGCATTCCATTAGTGTAGATATTTACACTCCCATCGATAAGTCTCCGGACATTTCGTACATTTAGATTGAGAATAAATTCATAAAATACTTAAAATGGCATCGACATTTGCTAATTATTTATATTATAAAGGAAGATTAATTTTATTATTGTGTCTTTGTACGATTATATATGAAAGTAATCTCAATAAAAATCAAATTCAAAAATGTCGAATGCCCGATGAATTACGTACGAGAGTATATTTAGAAATATTACGATGTGTATGAAATATTTTCTCAGAAGGCTGTTTTCTTATTTATCAATTAAAATTTAAGTTTAACAGAATAAATGAACGAAGTATAAATCATATTAAAATTATGGAAGATATAAATATTATTATTCCTTTATTTAAAATTATTAAACGACTATTAGTTGGTTTATAAATAATTTCCATTAAGTAAAATATTCCAGTAGAACATAGACTATGTGAAATTGTTATAAAATATCTTTTTATAATTCCTGTTTTTAATAAAGTTATTAATCCAGAAATTATTGATCTTATATGAATAATTTATGATATAGCAACAATAATTTTTATAACAATTTGTCGTAAACATAATAATCTTCCTAGTAATCCTAAATAGATTAAGTCAATATTTCATTTATTTATTAAATTTTTATTTGCTTCTTTTTTTAATGTGACAAGATTTTATTCCATTTATCTTCACATACTGTGCATAGTATTAGAACGTCATTTTAGAAGCACAGATTCAATACTGAAATAATAGTATTTATTCTTGCTGTTAATCGATGAATATATGTATTATATATAATTTTATTTATATACAAAAGCATATATATATATAGTAAGAATGATAACGTATAATAATGTATACATAATGAATTATACTAATGTATATTTATTTAAAAAGTAACTTTTGTTTAATAACAACTGAAACAATAAATTAACATGCATGTACTTAGTAGTTAATTTTCACAATATTTAATTATATAAAGTTAATATTTTTAATTGATAAATTAATTTTATGGTAAAATATAAAAATTATATACTTATAACATAATAATAAATTTTATTAAAAACCAAAAATTGGATACCCTATTATAAAAATTATTTTATAAAATTAATAATAATAACCGGCGTTTAGCAAAAATCATTTACCATATATTTCACGCATTTTTTCCATCTCCTTTTCGAAACAATTTTTATTTTTCGGATTTAAAAATTGATGTGACGTAAACTTCAAGTAGTCTGTGCTCCTAAAGTTTTTGTCGTTCAGAAAGTTTTGTAATGTTAGGTCAGGAGAATATCGTAGATGTGATATTAATTTCCAATTAAATTGTTCCATTTTTTTCATTGTTTTTAATATGTGTTAATATCGTCATTAAAATGATACTACTTATGGGATAACCTAATATTTCTTTAATTGTTTAATTTATTTGTTTCATTTCGAGTACCTCGAAGGAATCTTACAAGTATTTCATTCAACTGTTTAGCAATATCAAATTTACTAGACGTAAAAATGAATTCTTTCCAATCGCAATTTAAATTGAAATATTCGCGATGGCATTATTCGTAAGCCGGCAGAAAAATGGCATAAGGTCATCAACAATAATGGAAATTATTTCGATGACCAATCAATTTTCATTTTTTTTTTTTTTAAACTGAACTTTACACAATGAAATCGAGCACAATCAAACATAGAATATAATTATATACTGAAACTGATTTTAAAACTTATATACCGAAGATTATCGTTTCAGAAAATATTCAGAAATATTATCGTAAGTACTTCGTTGAGATATTTCATAAAATTATTATTAAAATTATATAAAAAATATTACACAAGCATTATTAGCTTCTTTTCTATTTTAAAAGATATGCACATCTTTTTGCGTTTTTTTATTTCTCACAACTAAGATTTTCAACTAAAAAATCGAAAGAAATTCCCTGACATATCCCTCCATATTCTCGATGTACCACATCATTTTTCAAATTTTAAGGTACCATTAAATAGGGGAAATGGGGCAAAAATTGGTAATCTAAATTTTCCTTAAAACTTTCCATAAAACTTTCGGTCGAGATAGAGGGTTGAAACTTACAAAAAATGTTTTTTTTTCTCGATAAGCTATCTATTATAATAGCTTATCGCAAACCTGATTCGATTTAAGGGCACTTTTGATCCCCTTATCCTGCTATACCTTTTCACAAGAGTTTCTATTATATTGTATTGCGATTTTCAAATGGAAAGGACCAGTGTTTTTTTATTTAGCATACAAACTCATCTAAATAATCAATTCGTAATATTGGTATAGGCCTGAAAAAGACCCTGAATATCCATAAAAAAAGTCCACAAATATTACAAAATAAATTAAGAAATTCATACAAAAACCAAATTAAATAGATTTATAAAATTAATTTACGTTTAATTAAAACAGGGCGTTACGAACCAATTTATATACCTGACAGAGTAAGATACACTCAGCGAAATAAAATGCTTGTTATCTATTTCCTTCTGTTCAAAGTTTCACAATTCCTCGTAATTTTCACACGGATGATCAATCTTATAGACAGTCGTGTAGGTCGAGGTTTATACTACTCAATGGGATTCTATTAGACGCGAATTATTATGCAGGTAACGCGAGCTTTGCATGCAATGTTTGCAAATGAATGCACATTTAGACGAAAGAAGAGGAGGGGGAATGATATTAGAATATCTTTAGACCTTATTTGACAATTAGATAAGGAATTGTTTTTTAACTTAAATTTAGAACAGCATCCTTGGATCGTTAAAAAAATTAAATAAGTGAATCGATGTTTCAAATTCACCCTTACCATAGATACCGGAGGATCTATTAATTATGGACCAGTGTGACTTTTCCATTCCTCCGAAACGTAAACATCCATTTTTATAATTAACGAATAATACCCTTCATTACGTCATGATAAAATGATAAAAGAGAGAATGCAAAATGAGAAAACAAGGAAATATCGTAATGGCGGCAAGGTGAAGCTCAGCTTAGCCGATATTAAGCCTTTTTCCTGCAGTTACTAAGTAACACACAAACTACGGTGTGTATCATCAGTAATTTTCTGTTATATTTATTCTTCTGACCTTGCTCACCTCTGTCGTATCGGTACCAGTTGGATAGAATGAAATCATTACGCATAATCCGTAGCTCCTTTAAACATATACACGAACGAATGATTGGTATTACAGTAATGGTTAGTAGCTTCAGATCTATAAAAAAATCGTGAGTATGACGAAAGAAATCTACCACGTACAACATAATTCTCTCTCAAATTGGAGCAAACAATTCGAGTTTCTTTTTGTTTTCAGAAGTTAGAAGAATTACTTTACTAGATGTATAAAAAAAAAAATGTTGAAAATGTTACAATTGGTCAAAATCGCAAATAAATTAATGAAAATCGTTTTTGCAACATTTTTCTCTGATCCTGTAATGAAACTGTTAAAAGTACGCTTTGCAGATTTATGCCAGTTGTATATATGCTGAAAATTTCATTGAAATCGTGTGATGCAGAAACAAACGACAGGCATTGAAACATATAAGCATTTTTAGATTTATTGCAGTTGTAAACTGAAAGTCGTGAGAAACTTCGAACTTCGCCATTTTTAACGGTTTGTAGCTCATAGTAACGTTAACCGATTTCGATGAAATGTTCAGCATGTATACAATTTATACAAATCTACAAAACGTATTTTTCAAAATTTTCATTACATGCTCAGATGAAAAAATTATAAAAATCAAGCTTTATTTGTCTTCTTCGCAATTCCGATCAAATGTAATTTAAAAAAAAAAAATGTTTTTATAGCTTCTCAAAGAAACTTGTCGTTTGGTCCAATTTTAAAAAGCTTATTTTGTTTTCAAGGGGGTTCGAATACTTTTGTGACTTACTGTATGTACTGAAGTTATTTTTCGATCAATCAACGAAAAGACGACGCAAAAGCGTCCGCCTGAATCGTTGTAATTTTTTTATAAACGTTAACCGTCGTTGCGGATAAACATTGTAAAACTTAACGACTGACTAAATTTATAATGTAACAACAAAAAATACAAAACGAATGTCTACTTTTGTTAGCCAGCTGACGTGGTACATAGTGTAGTCGAAAATAGCGCGAAAACACGACAAAGAGACAAATTTTCAACTTTGTTAAAAATCAATGACATTTACGCCACAGATTTTCGAACGCATAAAATTACATTTTGACATAAAGACAAATTTCGCTATAAGTTGACTCAGAATTTGTTGAGAGCTTCGAAAATAGGTAAAATATTTTCTTTTGAAATTATTATGAATAAATATAAATTTTGGATGAATAATAATTTAGTTAGAATTAACAGTACATCTGTGAACGAAAATTCTTTCTGCTATAAGTATATTTAATATTTAGTCTAGGAAAAATACTCTTTCTTGAATGCTTATTTTTTCGTGAGTTATTTGGAATTCAATGACTATTTTTTTTATTACTTGCAATTTTTAGAAAAAACCCTTAAAATATTGAAATAAAATTCACAAAAATTAAGAAGTTGCAGAAGTTTTAATGATGTAGCGTAATGGTTAAGACTGATCTGCAATTTAAATAATTATAATCACAGAAATGCATTACCAGAAAACTTAATTGCTTTCATTACACCCCTTTATGAAGATCTGAGCATGAAAGAATTATTGCAAAGACGGTTCGATGGGTTTCAAGTTAAAAGGAATGTTATAACATTTTAACGTTAGATAACTTATAACATAGATTAACCGCGCTTTTCTCGAAACCAAGTTTTTTAAACTGGGCGCCTCAATAATTCAGTGAATTTTCATACGAGATGCTTCAAAGTTAGAGTAATAGTTCCTAATAATATCCCCTTTGGTTGCACATACGGGATTTTTGATTGGATAATTAGTTCCTATATAATATTGAAAAGAATACTGATTTTTTCACTATTTTTTCATATTTTCTTCTTAAAACACTCACTATTTGATAACAAATTATTTTTCTGCAAATCTGTACCTACAACTGAAGCTATTAGTTCATAGTTTAAGAAAATCGCATAATTTTTCATTCTGGAATTTGCAGCGGAAAATTACACACCCGCCCGTTTTTTATCAATTTTTGGATACCTCTTACGCTGCTTATTACAATATCTACAATAATTAATATTTTTATATCAAATTTTTAAGGAAAGTAGTTGAAGAAATGGACTTTCTGAAAGTATTAAAAATTGTTAAGAAAAAGAATTAATTTCGTCAGAAATAAATACCTGAATACAATCTTTATATTCAATTGTCATCGTGGGTTCTCCCCTTAATGCTAACAAACTCGCCATATCGTGGTCTAAACTATATAAGACACAAGTGTGTGTCTTTCTAGAAGAAAAGATAATAACCCGGTACCAACTAACAATCATTCACCACTGTATAACAGAGAGGTTAAAAAGCTAAACGGCGTTTTACGCAGTTAATTTGTGCCAGATTCGCGAGGTATTTCTTTTTGGCGCCTGAATTCTTCCATTCCCACCATTTTCATTGCCTAGCTTAAATAAATCACCTTCCGGACCTGTCTTACAGGGGACTCCCCCATTCATTTACGCGCACGACCCAATAGAAAACAGACGACGATCTACGTCTTAGCACTGTTGCGCGTATCGCGTTCTTGAAATTTGCCCCGTCCCGTTCGCCAACGGCGATGGTGAACGAAACACAGTGTCGCAGGAGTATATTTAATTTACATCGTTGGAATTTCAAGAATTTTTTCTCGTCGGCTTGTTGTAAATTTAAATTATAATGAAATTAACCGTGGACGCATAAGCCGAACAAAGTTTCGCCAACGAATACTACTGTAAATACGTATAATACGTACAAACACAGATGAACAAAATTATAACACGTTCAGAATATGCATTCTTTCTTTGGAAGAGCTTGGAACATGCATATGTCATAATGTTCTTTGGTAGAGGAAAGAAATTCTAGATTGTGTATATACGCGACGCATTTCTGATCGACTTCGACCGGTCCTATGGTACAACGGTAAACGGTGATCCTCCAGGATGTTCTCCTTCTTCCTCCTCCTCCTCCTTGCCATTGGCAACGAAGGTCAGATTACTTGTGCTAAACGACAGGTATCGAATGGCCAGAAAGCCTCGAAAGAGGCAAGGACACACGAAATGGGCGAATTATTCGGTGCATTAACTTCCTTCGTGTGAAACAGCTCATGGAAATCATTTCAGGTCTCGAAGAGTGAGGTGATTTAACGAACACAAGTATGAAACGCGTGAGTTAGGTAAAGGAAACTGGAATACATACGCAATGGGTTACAGAAGCATTCATATCCTGATTTAAAACAGGGTAACCTATTTTTTAAATTGGCTCAAACTACTTGAGTCTTTTTTCTTGTTTTGAGAGAAATTAGGATTAGTTTACTACATGATGTGTGAAAAGCTTTTGAGAAAATTTCACTTGGTCGAAATTGCGAAGAAAATAATAACAGTCGGTGTTTGCAGATTTATGTATGCAGATTATCGGTGTGTTGTAGATTTATGACAGTTATATACATGTTGAAAATTTCAATCGGAATCGGTCAGATACAGAAACAAGCGACAGACATTGAAAGATGTAAGAATCAGTAGATTTGTCGCTAAGAATTTTGATTTTCGCCATTTTTAATCGTTTATAGCTCACAGCAAGATTAGCAGATTTAGAATACCAAATGTAATGTTTTAAATTTTTATTACATTCTCAGACAAAAAAGTTGAAAAAAGAAAACGACATTCACTAATTTCTTCGTCATTCCACTCAACTGTAATATTTTCAAAATCTTACCTACGTATCGTTTAGTAAACTAAGCCTTCTAATTTGTCTCAAAAAACAAAAACCAAAACATCTCTAGATATTTAATCCAATTTTGAAACACTTATTTTATTTTAATGAAATATGAATACATTCTGTGATTCACTGTATGTACACTTTTAGATAAAAATTAAGAAACACAACATAGTTTAAAATTCTTTGGAATGATGAAGGGGTAAGTTCAACTTATTCAGAAATGGCTCGTTCCATTGGTTAACGATTTACTGTTAGATACCTCAAACCAGTAATAAAAGGTGGTGAAACTATGATGGAATGGAGCCATCTTTTTTTGAAGATTCTGGTTTGTTAACTCTTTACACTCGAAAAACGACTTCGATGCAGCAACTCGAATGACAATTAAGAATTTGTCCTTCTTTACTTTTTAAATGTTTCACGTATATGCAGTTCATAATACAGCATCGTGTTTAATTAAAATTATTATTTCCTACATTAGTCTACCTTTGATGCTTATAAAAATTCAGCCAAATGACGGAATTAGTACCAGTGATGATAAGTTCGATTTTAGATTATTTGACGACAAAATCAATAATTTCATAAATGAGAGATTTGAATTAAATATAATTGGTTCAAGAAAACGGAAGGTTAAAATATCAGTATAAAATGAAACTGATTCTGAAAGTATACAGGAAAGACAGAGTTCAGATTGACCTGAGGAAGGATCAGGAAGAATAAAATTCAGAATTGCAAATAGCTGCAAATTGTAACAGAACCATTGGATTGTTCAAATTTTAATGGACGAAACCACAGGTGAATCACAAGTAATTATGTTAAAAAGAAACTAAAAAAAATCCAACTTCAGCACAAAAACTTTTTATGTATTGTGACAATAAAAATTATTTGTGTATTGCAACATCTTGCAAAATCATGTTCACTGTATATCGAATACGGTGGACTTGAATCAAGTTGAAAAGGGAGTTCAACTTGAATTCTTATCCAGCGATTCTTTTCTTTATTTTTCTTTTTTAATTTCACGGCTCACTATGAACCGACAACTATGGCGACGATTAATATGCTTAAATGTTAAATAAAACGCGATTAACAGCTTAACCACGTTTACGTTGGAACCTGTAATAACGCGCGTGTGATATTTATCCAAGCGACAGACTGGTCGTTAAATTGAAAAACGCAATTACTAGTCGTTCTGGCTTATCAGCCAGTCGGATCACGATGCTAACTTTTCTTCATTTGTCACTGTCTCGACAATTTCGCTGTAATTTCTTTCCCGCTTGCACGAGCCTCGCAAGCGGAAAGAATTCGACGGTGCAATTGAAATATTAAGCCATCCTTAATAATTGTAGCTTACCCCAGGTTTGATTCTTTCAAAACGTGTAAATTGAATTCGATAGAATTCGAGCTTGACTTCCGTGATGAACGAGGATAAACGTGAAGACTCACCTGCAACAGACAAAAGAAACCGAACGTTAATTTTCATACATGTGACAGCTTTGTGAATTTATCGTTCATGAGAGTTGCATGCGTTAACCTTCGAAATTAAACATTTAACAACTAGTTTTTTTACACAAGATTTAGTGACTTTTACTAAAAGTACTCGAAAAAATGTATTTCTCGAGTAAAATATTATTTTAAATCCCTGTGGATCAACGCTAGACTTCGTTTACGCGGTATTGATTCTTGAGGAATGACAGTATTAAATTTTGAAAAATAATTCCTTCTCATTCATTAATCCATTAAGTTCCAAGTAGAGAAATTAGGCAATTTTTATACATACAATCATTTATCACTTATAAAAATGTATAAGGAAATACATAATTGTTACTGAAATTTTTTTTAGATCGTTAATTTGTATGTCACGAAATGTTGCATTTATGCAACTTTGGGTCTCTAAGAAATTGCTATTAAATTGTCAAAAAATATAAAAAATGCATTATAATACTAAACACTACATAGAAACCCAACACACAGAAGTGATGCAAAAACATATTTTCATGATTTAAGAAAAAATAAGCTTATCTTAATGTTATAAATATTTCAATTTCTTCAAATTTTGGAACATTGTAGGGTCTAGGTCAAAGAAGAAAGTGACAAGAAAAATATTAAGCAATTTTTTGAAACATTCATTTATGGTTATAACATGAAAAAACAACCTATTCATGAAAATTTGCTGAAAAAATTGCGGGTTGTTCAATTTATTGTAATACTACTAAATTTTTGGAACTGAATTGCTAAACAAAAAGTCGACCGAAATAGCATTTTTTAAAAACAAAAGTCTAAATATAAACCAGAATAAATATTTATAATAATAGCGAAAAACTCCTTATCGATGATATAAATGGCTTTTTCCTTATCGATGATATAAATTGATAATTCTCATGGCTTTGTCACGCGGTTGGCCATGCGAGGGTTAAAAAATAAGTTGAATTAAAGTACTGAAGAATTGTGATAAATCGTCTCATTGTAATTGTATAAACACAATTTTTCGATATTCTTTTTTATGCTATTACTACTTTATAGTATAAACTATGTATTTTAAGTAAAGCCATAGATAAAACCAAGTTGTAAAGTCATTTATTATTTCATTATTTTATTAATATTTGTCACATTTTCGACTGAGACCAAATTATTTTCTGGCTCATTGTGTATCTACAGAACGACTGCTGTGTAAGTATTTATAACAAATGTATCTTTTCTCGCGGCTAATATAAAACATGAAGCTAATGCAATTTACCTTATGTGATTTTACCTTTCATATTGACCCGAAGGACACCAGTGTAACGAAAATTTCTATGTCGCGCAAGGGTTAAAATTGTTCAAGGAGTACAAGACCTCCGTTCTAACTAAGACAGTTCGCGAAGGAATATTTTCTCAGACATAAGTTTTAATAAGAAAAAAACAAAAAAAAAAAGGGAAAGACAGAAAATCAAGGACTTGAGGAAATACAGTGAAAACACGGTGAGAAAATGCCTATTTTCTTGTCACTGAGGAACAAGAATCACAGAGATACTTTCGATTGAATTCGGGAACCATACCAGTCAGGAATGAAGGAGAATCGTCTTTCATTTTTCAATTTACAACGCGAGAAAAAAAAAGTAGCTCGACAAACCGGCAACGCTCGCCTACTCCCTCAAGTATGCCACTTTCTCTGCAACCGTCGAGGGTACTTACGAGGGGATGTAATCGCACGGTAATTTTCTCATGAGTTTTCTTACCCCTCGCGAGAGAACGCACTTGGATCAAGCCCAGTTGGCCGCGATTCTTCGCCTCTCGCTTTTGCCAACAAATGCCATAAGGCAGGCAGGCAGGCTCGGTACAAAGCCTTGTTACTTTGCATTAACGCCGATGTACCCGTCGATGACCCTTTCCCCAGACGGGAGAACCTTAGAACTCATCCAGGAGCAAAGATTCCGAATCGATTTACGGGGGTTTTCTATAACGGCAATGGGCCGCGATCGTATAAAAATAGAAAGCGAGGGAAAGCACCTGCTCGACACATCGAGCTTTTATCATTTTTAACAAATTTAGTCCCGGTACGTGACTAGCATGAAACGTTTCAGAATATTTTTCTTTCTTTTTTATATATTTAAATTTCTTAACATTTTCGTACATTTCTGATTTTACGAAATGTAAACTGCATGATTGTTAAATTTTAGGACACCTGTTCGTATAGAAAGTAGTATTGTAGGAATTAGAAAGCGTTTTTTCTGTCAAAGTTAGTGTATCATATAGTAGTGAAAATATATATACATATACATATAATGTTTTTGTTCTTTCTTGGAATTTTGATAAATTTTTTAATCACTTTTGTGTGTTAAATAATTTATATTAATATAAATATAATAAATGTAACATATCAAATTTGTAGTGATAACGAAGCTTGTTTCGCATTCAGTTAAGCAGATATTCGTAGATTTCAGTAGACGCCTGTAAATTTCAATAGATTTTGTTAAACTTTAATAATCTATAATATAGTAGATTTTGGTAGATTTCTATAGGTTTCAAAAGATTTCAATATATAGAGCAGGTTTAAAAAAACTTCGGCAGATATCAGCAAATTTTGGATATGCTTCAGTAAGTTTCAGTAGATTTCGTTAGATTTCAGACTGCTCCGCATTTAGTAAATGTTCTAATACTTGAAAAATGGAGTGCACGTGATTACGTTAAATGGATTTTTAATAAAAATTTAATTAAATTTATTGTAAGAAAGTGTGTGAATTTCTTTATTAGAGTACAAAAGTACTTGCACTCTATCAACTGCAAATAGTAACTATGTGTGTGTGTGCATGTCTTATTTTGATAATGTTTAAAAAATTGAAAAAATAGTTTTCACACAAAGCCAAAATATCATAAATATGAAGAAAAGGATACACAAGATGCGGCCGGAAATATTGTACAAACGAGCAGGAGGTGATTTCTTATGGAAAATACAAATAAAAAATGTAGAATAAAATTTTGTTTATGTGAGATTTAGTTCTTGGAAAAATCATACAATATTCATACAAAAGAATGCGCCAAACACAAAAATTTATCAGTATTTTATTATAACTATTAAAGAATTGTTGAATCTGTTACCCTCGTGCAAACGTATAGCAATAGATTTCCAAATTCCATTCTTTCGAAAACTAAATCTCAGATGGAAAAAATTATATTCTATATTTATTATGTATTGTTAGATAAAGAATCTACCCAATTGTATAATACTTTCGTTACTGCACCGCTGTACATACAACATATTCGAAAATTTCTAAACCAAATTGAATAATAAGATTATATAAATAGTTACTATTCTTCTTCAATCAATTGTTAATTAAATCTTTGCGTGCTATGAACGCATATATATGTACATCCGAGGAAAATATTATTAGTCTCGACTATGGATTTATATACATGCGTTTTTCATATTCGAACATTCAGATTCATTATAACTTAATTTTAAGTTACAATGGCGTCTTTGGAACATTAATTTTCTGAAATAAATAATATACCTTAAAAAAATAAAAATATTTTATTTAACTTAGCATGAATGTGGAAAAGTAGTCCACATAAGAGCATTTGATTTTAAATTACTCCAGACTGAAAGGGTTAATACAATTACGAACATCTGGTTAAGCCATGATAATATTAGGGATTCATTCAGACGTCGACGCTGATCAGATGAAAATAAAAGGTTGAAAATTGTAACAATCACAATGGTATATTTTCTAATTCCATGTCATATTACTTTAGAATTTGCGTTGATGGTTCGTATTGCGTGATGCCCTTTCAGCCCCGTGTATCACTTGAAACCCAATCTAATACAATAACGCAAAATTACGTTCTCTAGTATTATAGGCTTTATTTCTAAAGCAGTAAGTATCGATGATGTTTACAGCAACCTTTTAACTGGCTCGAAAGTGAAGGGTGGCTCTGAAGTCGAGACTGAAGACTGTCAAGTGAAGGATTAAGTGAAAAATGCAGTACGCAGAATTTTTTTACGCTGTTATATTCAGAAGCAGTGTAACAGCATTGAGAGATTGTTTTACCTGGTAATGCTTCGCTAAATACTCTTCCGTACATACCTACGGACAGTCTGATTAATATTCGGACACCCTTTAAAACAGAACTTCTTTTTAACCCTTATCGAATGTCTGAGTTGCCGTTATAACATTTTTTATTTTTATTTTTATGTGTGCTAGCGTTCAAAATAGCCAAATGCATGCAATGGTACACCGTAAAATTTGCAAATACATCAAACATATCCATTCTCTTCGTAATACATTTTTTGTTACATATCTACGAATGACAGAATATACTGTGATTTGAGTATGTATGAATATTTTTTTAATAAGGTTCGCCAGAAATAACTCGAGCAATGTTCTTTTTTTTTTAAGAAGACGATGAAACGAAACAATTTATTAATGTCGATATTATGAATAAATGAATGTTTCAGCTATGCAATTTTCCTTTCCACTGCTATTCGTGATATCTACTGTAATTAAACGTAATCGACTAATTCCTCCGTAATTTTTTATCAAAAGATATGAATTTCAAACGTTAAAAAAAAATATCTACGAAATCTAAATGTTATGAATACAAAACGACAACAATTACGTAAGATTCGTATCTTATTAAACACCCGCTGTTTAATATCCCCAAAGCAAAAAGATAAGAAGCATTAAAGCGAAGTGAATGTTCAAGGCTAAGCAAAAGAAAAGCTGCCGGCGGAAACTTTAAATCCAAGTTTCAAGCAGCGCTGGACTTCCGTATGGGGGCGACGTAAATCACCTCGTTTATACCAAACCGCATCGTTTTATTGTTAAGACTCTGCGAAGAAACGCCAACAGAGACTTGGACCGAACAATGGGAACAATTAAGACGTATGCCGTCGACGCGATAGCAATTTTACAGCTGCTTTAACGGCTAACCTCGCCTCTTCTATGATGACGAACGCACATGCGTACATAATTTCGCAAATCGTCGATGTGTGAATTTATCCTACGTACAGGATAATGGTGATATTCCAAGCGATTCAGCAATAAAGCTTGCAGTGAAAAAAGACGAAACAAATTCCACCATAAATCCAGATCGTTAAGTTTCACGAGATTTCGCGATCCACCCGTTGTATATATGAGATTTTATTGTATATCGGATTTCATTAGGGTTTGTTTAACACCCTAATTAAATACAGACTGTGTAATGTCGCGAAACGTATACATCAATTAACACATTCGTTTCTATCACCGGAACGAACAACACGAAAACAGAATTAACCTGATACAATTGTTTCGTAAATTAAAAAAAAAAAAAATATATGGAGTCACTCACTTTTTTTTGTTGGTCTTTGATTAATTTTTAATGAGAATGCGTACCGGATTGTCTAGTATGATCCATAGTCAATATCTGACACGAGAAAATTGTAACCACTGTGAGGAAAAAGTTCTTCGCACTATGTAAGACACAGCAAATTTAAACAAGCCTGGCACGCACCAAGAGAGCACGAGGATCCTTGTGCAGTATATTATCGAGCTGTTCCCAACCGAAATGCAACAAGTTGCCCATTCGACCCGAGCATCTCTCTCTCTCTCTCTCTCTCTCTCTTTCTCAGCTAACCTCACCCTCACACTAACGTATATTCGTAAACGAATAGAGACGAACACACGAATCCGTTTTACTTGTGGCCTGTGGCATCGCGCACGGCGTTATACTGTACGCGGTCTTCGCGAAGAAACACACGCATGTATGTGTTAGAAAACACTTAAAGGCTAATTCGCGGGACCTTTTCTTCATCGCGTGCGTTCGCCAATTCATTATCCAATAGGATCGTCCGGTTCGTTTTTCACCACCGACAAGCAAAACTCTTTTCCCCTAGTATATACTACAGTCTTTCTAACCTTTGTGCCCATATTTATATAAGAGACTAACTTCACGTCCAACACAATGGATAAAAATCAGTATCGCAAAATATTATAAATATTATATAGTAATATTGTTAAATACAGCATTCGATGATTCATATACAATTTTCATAGACAGATTAGAAGGTTTTATCAAATTCAATGTTTCTTTTCACAATTTTTTAATTTTAATGATTATATTTTGTCAAAAATAAAACAAAAACGTTTGATAATTGTTAATTAAAAAATGGTAAAGATTCAATCTCTTTCGATGACTGCTCTTGCAAATTAGGTGTGGAACAAATTTTGAGCGGTTTTTCTTATCAATGACAAACTCAACATCGAATTTTCTCGTAGCAGTTCACAAATTTAACCTACAATTTAACCTACCTTTTATCTATGTAGTTGATCACTGAAATTTATTTGAAACTTGCAAAAATTCAACTGACACTTGTTAACATAAAGGTTCCTGTTCGTCCTTTTGTCAAAGGGTCCGATTCGTTAAAAACCAAAGATGTCCCATTTGCACCTTCGCTTATTTTAATTTAATTTAATTTACTTTTTGCAAGTAAAACTGCAGACTTTTATGCTAACGTAATGTGTGAGCTAATAGAATGTTGGAGAAGAATTAAACAAATAAATAATGATTACTTCGTTACATGAAATTACGTTTTCGAAAGTAAAAAGAAGTTAATTGAAAAGTTAAATAAAGAAAGTTAATATTAAAAATAAAATTAACCTTTTTGAAACTCAGATTAACTGAATTTTGTACCGTAAATCTGTAGGAATTTTTTTTCCAGTAAGTCTATCACAATGAATATAACACTCTAAAGAAACTTATTCGTATAAGCGTACAAAGTTCGCGTGGCAAATGCATCGAATAATTTAGGAAACATATTTGCATTATATGAAACCTCGACTAGTCAGCGGAACTTCTTGGTTTTCAAATATGTAGTCCAGTCTTCGGTTTCTACAATAGAGAGTGAACCAGAAAAAAGGTTGACTATGGTGTGACACATATTGAATAAAGCAACGACGAGAACTTTTCCAAAGATTAATTTAATGCCAAGTATTATACTTGCGAGAACAGTGTTTGTGGATGATAGACAGAAAACAGAAAGAAAGGAACCCATATCGTCATTTTTTATTTCGATAGTTTTCATATTACGTTTTTGAAAATTTTTGTTTTGCTTACAAATATTTTTCACCTGATCTTCATGATCTCATTTAACAGCTTCAAACAGAGAACTTTGCGAAAGAAATATTCGCATTTGTGAAATATCTCTACAAATTCGCATTTAAATCGCATTCTCCTTGAAATGATGCACAGAAAATCCCCAAAACGCGACTAATTTCCAAATTAATTGCAGTCAAGTGTCGCCCAAGGTAAACATGAATATTAAATAAGAATAAAATCTCAAAGATTTAAGGAAGATCAGTTGATGTCGCAGAGTTTAAGATTATTTAATACTTGCTGTTTTTTTCCTTCATGAATTCGATTAGCTTTGTACGGAAAGAAAAAAAAAATGACAGCCATGATACATTGCGACGTCTTGTGTGTCCGCGCCATCTATTGCTAAGAAGAATCGTAAAGGAATTAATTGACGTTTTCCATGGAATGCAAAATTACGAATGAACTTTCATAAGCGACTCAATGCTACTTCAATTACGTTGTCATTATAAAATCTTGTTCCACGCATTAATTAAAACGCAAAGGCAAAGAATATAGTTATATTTTTTACTTTCAAAAACAGTTGTTTTCTTGTTATCTTTCAAAAATAATGAAAGTTATATCAATAACATTAGGACAATTATATTTTCCTTCTATCTCCCAAAAATAATGGAGAGTATATCAATAATGTCAAAAAAAATTATATTTTCCTTTACATTTACAAAATAATGGAGCTTATGTTAACAACGTCATGAAAATTATATTTTCCTTTATCTCTCAACAAACAATGAAAATTTGTTAATAACGTTACAAAATTATATCAAGCGGCAAATTATTTAATATGCAGGAAAAGATAGAAGAAGCCATTTGATTACAAAGTAAATACAAAAACAGGTCAAAGATAGATTATCTATGGATAAAGCAACTGAAAGCATCACTTGCCGTTAGAGAATTAAAAAGACGAATGCCACGCATCTATTTCCACATAGTAAATAATTCCATCTCGAACGACAGGCGTAAATGAATTTTCACGAACCCACTCAATGCAATTTCGTATGTTCCCATAAGACTTTATTATCGTTCCATAAACTCTCTTCATTTTACCACCCTTTCTCTCTCACCTCTCTCTCCCCTACTTTTTTTCATTATATATGGCAGGCAATATAGTAAATAACATCGTGTATCATCAATTACAATATTCCCGCACATCACAGGAATTCCACGGGGACAAAAATATTTCGCATAAAAACATGGAAACTGCGCTCACCGCTTCTGAACTGTCCGCGTATATACTCGAAATTCGAGTCGAGCATTGAATCATTCGGGCAATACTTCAAGTGCCACGGCAAAATCCGACTTTACCGTTTCAACTCGAGTATCTTTTGTGAATTCAATTATTTTTCTTCTTTTTTGTTTTCAAGACACGCCTGAAGAGCAGATCGAATTTCTGCAAGTTATGTTGCACCAATTATTACCACCTACTACAGAACATTTACAAACTGACATGACACATACACTACCGTTCATAAGTATTCGAACGCCTTTACAATTTCATGAAATAGGATGTTCAAGCCGGAAAAAAGGAATTATTTATTAAACCAGACTTTTATAATCTAGACTAATATACAGTGAGTAAACAAATTATTACGAGCAGATGAATAAATTAAACATTTTGTTTTCGGTAGTATTATAACTTCAATAATAGTAAAATACACTCTTTTTGTTCTTAACATATGTAGATATGCAATTTGTCTGTATTGTGACAGTTTAGTTAGTTAAAGAAAATTCAAGCTTATATATTACAGAACACGAATTCTATAGAAAATCTACGGGAATTATTAAACCGTCCAATTGAATCGGAAATGATAACTAATAAACAGCAACTGATTGAGAAACTTATATCAGTATGGCATCATGATGCAGAAATAAAAGCAAACTATAGAAAAAATAGAAACGTGTTCAAGGAATTATGGACGCAAAGTATGGAGTGACGAAATATTAGTATATGTAGTTTAAAATTTTTTTAATAATTTGTAAAAGCTTAAAAATTCTTGGTATATTTTATTAAGCACATAATATTTTTCATAATAAAGAAAGGTTCCATTTTAAGCGTATTTTCAATTCTATTCTTGCTCAAACTTCAAATAAGTGATACATAATTTCGGAGTGATCATAATAATTTGATCACCCACTGTACAATATCTCATATTTTACAAACTGTTTGTTCATTTTTATCCGAATAACGTTCATCGATGTGTCCAACTTTTGCCTTAATCACCGCTTGGTACATTTGTAGCATTCGTCTAATTTTATAAGCGTTTCTAGTGATTTCCGGTGTACAAAACCTTCTATTTCTCTTATTTTTAACTCCGATGGACAGATTTTTTCCTAATAACTTGTACTTATGTACATCTTTATCCAGAACTTTTACGGTCCTCCTTATTGCCACTAACTTTCCTTCTTTTTGATTATATTTCACACTGTACTTTTTGATATTTGGAATCTATTAGATATAACACTAATAGAATACCCGTCATAGTAGAGATTATACACTACTGCACGCATCTTTATCGAAAGTTCTGAAATTTTTGGCATTTTATATTTTAGACCTTTCGTTATAGTGTAAGAAAGATAACTATGTAAACAACGTGTCTCTATATTTATACAGATTTAGGTCATAAAATTCAATATGTTTTATTCTGGTATTAGTGAAGAATGATAAAACAAAGCAATAACCATAAGCAAATTTAGTTAAAGGAAATAAAATAATGAGAAATTCCCAATGTAATACTGACTCAAAGGTGGTCACAAGTATAACAGGGGGTGATAATTCAATGCTAAAAATTTCAACGAGGTACGAAAAGTAATTGAAAATTTCGATAATCAAATTGATGTTTGCAAACGCAGTCGCGGTGCACATTTCAATGACATTCTGTTCAACGTATAATTGTAATGAATCATATTTTCAATAAAAGAAAAAACGACTTAAAAAGATTGCAAATATTAGATGTAGAAATAAATCCTTTCCGACTGGATTCGCATAATCAGTAAAGCCATTCAAATCAAGATATTCACGATAGTATTCGTCAGTTGCCAGAAAAAACGGCAAAAGTTCATCAACAATAACAGAAATTATTTCGATGATTGATCTGTTTTCATTTTTTTTTAAATAAAATTTTGACTGTACCCAAACGTCGCAAAAAATTAATTTCTACGTCTGAATACTGTGTTTTTATTAAAAAAGAAACATGTAGGCGTGTAAGTTGTATGAATGTACATAAATGTTTATATAAATGTTTAAAATTTCTGTCGAAAACATTCGATTCCTGAATATTCAATATCCGAATCTTCTGTATTACCTTAATTAAGTACACTTCGATAAAACGATGACAATTCACAAACGTAGTGTATAACCTTGCTTAATATACTCGATTACGAATCATCAAAGTTTATTCTACAGCCGTAAGGACAAAGAGATTCCTACCGTCCTGGAAATAAAAATAGCATCCGCGGACCGTGGTTTGAAATAATATTACATAAAATATTTCCGTGGCCGGTTTATTTTTTTCAGAAACCAACGACGACGACAATGACGACGACGACGACGACGACGATGTGGCGAAGAAGCCTGTACCACCTAACCAAAAAGCGCCAATGCCTATACTATTCGATGATAAAGCGTTTGGTATTCTTCGAGAATAAAATACGCATACGAAGAGTATTGGCGCGACTTGGTTCCAGCATTGGACGTGGCAACGGTGGTCAGAACGATAACCCCTATGAAGACTCGAGCGATAAAGAGCCGGTTATCTGCGAGCTGGTTATCGTTTTCTTTCTCCTTCTTTTACCTCTCTCTTTTTCTCGCTTCTCCTTTCGTCTCCGTTATCCCCCACCAATCACGTGTCCGTTATAAGCTTGCCAGTAATCTGCCAGCCAATCACGTGCCATTTGTCAAAGTTGCCGGACCAGGCAACCTTTTGCATTAAAAAGCTGTTGACTTTGCCGGCCAGCAAATAATCTGACGTAAGAAAGCACACTTTTTTGCACTTTTATCCCGTAAAATACTAAAAAAAGAAAAAAAAATCGCAGCGGACTAATCAATCTGCTTTGTAATCGAATACTGTTTTTGATTCGAATGATGTACAGGCAACCGTCCTATAATGCGATTAATTCGTACCGTGTTAGAAGAAGCTTAGAATTAGTAAAAATCAAATTAACCCTTTAAGTGCTAACGTCGGATGAAAATAATCAGCATGAACTATGGACTCATATGTATATACAATTCTCAAATTCGAATACTCAAAAATAAATTAGAATGAATCTGATCATTGTTTTAATCCCTTTATTTATGCTAAACTGAACGAAATATTTTTGTTTTCCTCAACACATATTATTTATTTAAAAAATAATATGATCATTTAAAATAATTAAATAGTAATAATAAAAAATGTTTTAAATAAATAATATATGTTGAGGAAAACAAAAATATTTCGTTTAATTTGGCGTAAATAAAGGGATGTAAACAGTGATCATGGTCATATGTTGTATAGTCAACCGTATTACGCGGGAAAAAAATCCGTTCGCATAGAACATTTGACTTTGAAGTATGTACTCCGCACTCAAACGGTTAATTCGTACCGTGTTAAATGAAACTCAGAAGTAAGTACATATAAATCAGTTTGATTTTTTTCTGCGTTATATAGAAAATTGCATTCTCAGAACAGTACGTTATAGTACATGTTAAAGATAATCATTTTTATTCAAAACAATTGCCTAACACGAACACTAAAAATACTTCCTTTCGTTATTTTAATTGTAGATACACATATGTGTAGGTAACAATAAGGACATCACTGATAACATGCATAACGTGAAAAATTCAAGCTTATTAAGGTCGTGCTCGATTGTGTTGGAACACATCTCTAAAGAGTATAAATAATTAAAAAAAAGAAACAAAAAAAATGAAATGATAATTGAAACAAGGAATGTATGCACACAGAAGTGCATTAAATGGCAAATAAAAAAATCAGCAGGTCAGATATATTGAAACACGTTTGCATAATAACGCGAAAGTATTAAGGAGCAGATTGTGCGTTAACTTTATTATAGTAACAAGAACAAGCTGGTAATGAATTAAAAAAAAAAAAAAAAAGAAAAAGCATCTCGGTAATTAGCAATACTTAACGAATACTCGTTAGTATAATAGAAAACATATTAGACAGCCACGTATATACTTCCCCAAAGCTTTTAATACGTATTAAACACGTTATCTCACGTTATTTTAATGATCAATTGATTAATCAACGTACCGATACATTTTCTCGGGTATCGAGTATAATATCAACGTGTCCATAAATTTCTTCTACTTAATGTGCGATTATACCAATTTAAAAAGAAAAAAGAAAAAGAAATATGGAACGTACGTGTAATTAGCGTGCAGTAATACATTAAAATGATATTTAATGATATTCACAGATATATCATTAATATTTACGTGTGAGTTATGGGTCTGCACTTGGTGGTACCACAATAACAGAAAAACTCGCAAAAATGCGATAGAACAATTTACACGGTTTAAAACGCGGATGTATCGTTGTTATTAATAAAAACCGCATGGGATACATTTAACAATAAGTCGCTTTCGCTCGTAATGTCGACAGCGGTGAATTTTCCTTGTAGACTGGAATATCATCACAACAATACACAAGTGCACACGTGAGGCGCGATAGATTCGTAAAGAACGTCCCGTGCTGATAACTGGTTGAACATACAACGCAAAAAATATCACGCTGATTAACAACCGACAATGAGACATTTATTGCGGTGTACAAACACGGAATTCGATAATAATCAACGCAACAAATCTTAACGCAGTAGTTTCAGAATCTCATTTACACGGCAAGTTAACTAGACAATTTAAAACGGCGCATTGTTGACAGCACGCATGATCGTTATTGAATGTATATACAGAATATATTTAATAATTGAACTAAAGCTTTAGTAATAACATGAAATCTACACTCATAAGAACTTTTTTTCTTTGTTAACAAATTTAATTATAGATAATATTAAATTTATAAAATAAATAATTAGTACAATTAAACACATAAATATAATCATTATATACAAATATAAGTAAATAAATAAATATATATAACATATATATAAAATTCATCAATAAATAAAAATATATAAAAATAATCAAATTACATCAACGAAATGTCAATATCGTAATGAAAATTCGGAATTAAAATGATGAATTATACTAAAATATTTTAAATTTAAACGAATTAACGAAGATAATAATATTATTTATAAGTTCGGACTATATAAACATTGTTCCTGTTACACATAAAAAGAAATAGTAGAGGACAAGTTTGCATTGTTTTAACAGTTGCAAAGTACAATTGCACTTACTTTTTTAAATGGAACCCTACGCTTTTGTTTACATTAATTAATTTCTCATATCATTCCGAGCAAAGAAATATTCAGATACTGTGTTAAAAATATTAATAATTCGTTAGATACTTCAAATTTTATTCAAGATTCACTAAAGTTGTAAATCATCAGCATGAGTTTATAAAGCCCGCATTGTAAACAGTTATTTAATATAAACACATGGAGAGAAACAATTTGGAACTCACAATTTCTACCTTGATTACTGCTTTCACCTAATTTAAATCCACTTGACATTTTTTTGTAGGGTCTTTTTTTCTTTTTAATAAAAACCATTCATAATCTTTTATTTCAGTAGACCATGTAAAAAAAAAGAACTGAAACGAACTGTTTAAGTATAAGTGCTGAACAAATGGGACAATGTAATGAAAAATGTAGGAAAACAAGTGAGGAAGTATCTAAAATGCAATGGTGGAAGTGAAAGAATTTGAGTATCTGTTGTAAACATTAAAAGAAAAGGTTACATATTTTGAAACATATTCGGTTTTCTATAATTTTAGTATAATACTTTTCCCGTTAAAATGGCACGAAAAATCAATTAATATAATAAAATTTGTAGGGTTGTTGTTCCATTAAAGAAACAAATACAAAAGTTCGACAAAGGAGTAACGAGCATTAAGCGACCCGAATAAATAGTGTGTATTTGTTTAACAGTGTTGATCAAACGTTTTCACAACATCGACAACATTTCTATACACTAAATGTATATTCCCTAAGATATTCCCATACGCTAAACATATATTTTCTATGTGACAATCAACTCTGAATTTAAATAAAACTGTGTTCAACGATACAAAAATGTCTTCTGCAATCTGTTATAGAGTATTATTTGTATGTGCATCATTTCTATTTCATTCATACAGTGCGTTTACGTGTTATCACTGGATTCTTATACGTTTTAAATCAGCACAAGCAACGAGAGAGAAAAAAAGCGACGATTACGTTTCTACATAATGTTAATCCTGAATCTTTGCCGCGTTTGCCCTTTACGTAAAGTGACAAAGATCAAATGTTAAAGGGTCGTATGCATAAGAAAACACCGTGAATAGCGTCGATTCGTTTTATCAGAACGCCTCTTTTCAAATGAACGCGTTTTCATCACACTTGATAACTGTACACTCAGCACAATTTGTGTATCATAGAAATTATTTTCAAGAGGAGAATCAACAAAGATGAAAGAAAAAAAAGAATCACAGAGATACAAAATAAAATGACAAAAATCACTGTGATTATTTCATTTTTTGTCGAATCATCGACACCTCGTGTTATTATATACGAGATTCAAAGCGTTCGGATACCAATTACGAAACAGGCTATATTAAAATTTTCGTCTCGTTTATGTCGAAACATCAACCAATCCGATAAACCCCTGTACGAGTATCTTATCATAATATACACTGTCGTTCATAAGTATTAGGATAACCATTATGTTCGTACAAATGGTATTATATGATTTAAATTACATTTCCTCGCTGAAGTCAGTCGTTGCACCGAGTCGCTCATATGACTAACTGCACCTTTTCAATTATTTCAAATTTTAATGTCAAAACATGTTCGTGCTTATCTTTTATAAACTAAAATAAATTTAGTAAAGTTTATTTTACGGAATGTTAGTCATTTTGTAGTTATTTACAGTTCATTTATAGTTGTATTTATAGTTCATTAGTAGAAAAAAAAGAATATACACCGTGTTCTTTGTATTCATGTTACTATTGAATGTAAGAAAAATATAAAAAGATTCTTTTCCTTAAAAAATATAAATTTTTAAATAAAATAAATATAATTATTGTAATTGTATATCTATATATATTTATGATATATAGAATTTTTATAATATATGAATTTATATATAATTTTTTATATAAATGTAATTTGATGTCCAAAATTAAAATTTATTCTGACTAATAAATATAATCTTACAATAGCTTCACAAACTAATGAAATGATATATATTATAAATATTCGTTCATTTATATTAATATAAATACACAAGTTTTTTTTTTGTAAGGGGTAGATTTACGAGAGAAATAGAATAGGACAAAGTTTTATTATCTCTTATACACATTACGATGGCTTCCATAAATTTTTTTTCAGTTTGCAATGATACCGCACATTATTTTTTTAATTGATAATTCTAATTACTTTTATTTACTGCCGCGATAAGTTCAACGATCTACGGCAAATTCATTTTCAAACACAAGTATTTCTTGTGAAAATGTTTTGGCGTGTCATAATCAAATGCCACACTATTAGGAACTTTACTTTTATATCGGCATTTCTAATGAAAATAGGTATTTAGAAGTATTTTATCATATGTATTCCTATATACTACATACTTCCAAAACTAAAACACTTTTCTCTCTGGATTTTCATAATTATCTGCTGACTGTTCACGTTTGCTTCACATTCAGTAATATTTATGAACGGGAGTGTACTTGCTTTTTTGGGCTTATCTGCTACTCGTTCATACTTAATAATTAATAGATAGCCGAATATAAAAAAATATTCATCTTGAAATAAGTCACCAAAGTATTTAACAATCTAAAAGCATCGTTAACAATAACATGCAAGATTGGTTCCTGAAAATATCGTGTAAATCGAAATCATAGCTTTTTGCATGAAAAAGTGTGTAAATTGAAAAAAAATACGCATACTTAAGTCAATTATTTAATTAAATTCATTTCTTTCAACGTAAAATGGAAATAAAATAAGTTAAATATTGAATCAGCTAATTAATCAAATCAGTTTTTTTTCCTTTTTCTGTAACAATAGAGCTTTTCCTTTTAAGGATTACTTGCGCGGTTTTTCTATCACTGTTTCTCTGAAATCCAGTTTCTCCAACATTGTGTACAAAAGGGGGAATTCCCTTTTTTAGGTTTAATGCTAGTGTTAACGAACAAACGGTACTAAAAAATAACTGTACAAATATGTGAGTAGCATAGATTTTTGTTTTGTTTTGTTATTTTTGAAAATAGGTTATTTTGAAAATCGTGGTAAAAGCGAAATCATGTGAAAAGAGTACCGTATAAATCGGGAGATAGATATATTAACACTAGATCTACCAATAGCGTCAAAATGACTTGTTTGATGTATTATTGTAACGATTACACATTTTTAGTGCCTGTTATTTTCTGACATGTTTCGTAGTTATTCTAGTACATAAATAATTACTTTTATAAATTTTTGTTTCCTTTCCTTCTTTTCGTACGTAGCATTCATATGTTATATACCTACATATATATATATACATACATATATATACCGAGATGGGTCATGGGTCATTTGATTGTACAAAATATAGGTAAAATTTTTATTTCATTGGGATTTCAAAAATTTTTCAAAATTTCGAAGAAACTTTAACGCTTTCGAAAAAACTGAATGGATTTGAAAACTTGTACGTTGTACAAAAACCGTAGAAACAAGCTTGCACTATCAACAACCCTGATAGATGTTACACTCGGACGTAAAACAGTGCCAAACAGAATATTATAAAAAGAATGGAACGAACAATATTTGTATTAGATGTAATATACGTGTCTTTGGTAAATGTACTACTAAACAAGAGTTTTACCTATAAAAATGTGTTCATATACACATACATGCATATTAAAATGCTTTTTGCCGAGTAAAGAAAATTTTACATATAATTATTTTACAAACTATTACATTTATTTGCAATTTTCGTTAAAGAAAACAAATACACAAGTTCATGTCTCTTTTCTCATCAAAATAAAACAAAAAAAAATCATTTTAACCTCTCCGGCAGAAATAGGTATGCATTTGTAAGACGTCGGTAGATCTAGTGTTAAAAAATGACGACAATATGATACCAACGTTTGCCAAAGAAATATAATTTAAATCATACGATAAGGAGTGTTCCTAACACTTGTACCAACATCAGTACACTAAAACGCCTAATTATTTGAAGCATCGTAAAACACGATACCCGGCTCGCATACTTAAACTCATCATCGTTTACGTCACGCGAAGTTGCATCAAGATAACGGCGTTTGACCCATATACAAGCGAATCATCGTTCCATCGTAGAAACTTGTTGGTGAAACGTGGACCGCGAGAAGATGAGTGTGGTTCCAAAGGAACGAAAGAGGAAAAGAAAGAAAAAATATATATATATATATATGTACCAAACACACCAGCGTGTGTCAGAAGCTGAGTAAACTGTCCAAGGGCAGTAACCTCATCGGAGCAGTGTCCAAGGTCGTGAGAGAAGCCAAACTCAAAAGCATGCAGGCTAGTATGAGGGCAGCGCACAAGTAGCTACGTCCTTGAATTCTCGGCCCTTCATGCAATTTACATTCGACTCGTAACCTGCCACCGAAGGCCGAATGAATATCCGGCATTGGCGAGCCTAATGCCAAGAAACTTTGTTCCCTGTCCACCGTATATGCTTGCTCAGAGAAGAGGAAACGAGCAACGAGGAATAAATAACACACCTTCCATTAGCCACACATTCCTCGATGCGATGAAAGAAAGCTGGCCGATAATGATAGAAATGCAGGACATTTAAGAAAACGTAATAACAGACGAATTCTCGTTAACGCGAATCCTAGAAGAGGAAGATGTTTAAAAATCCATGAATTATGCACAGGTTTCTTCCTATCGAAATTTTCGAGAGAGAAATGAGAGAGAGAGAGAGAGAGAGAGAGAGAGAGAGAGAGAGAGAGAGAGAGAGAGAGAAGTTCAACACTAGGTTTACAGATACTTCTTATATACTTATTTCTACGAACACCCTTCAAATTGACGGAAAAAGGAAAATATATATTTAAGAAAAAGAAAAAGTCGTTTTATTTAACTCGTAAACAATTTAGTTATACAGTATTAACAGAGGTTACATTTATTCAACTCACTTTTTTGTAGAAACATTCGATTTCATGTATAAATTTTTCACAACAACATTCACAAACATTCTTCTTACGTTTAAGATAAATATTCATCGCAGATCCGTTTGATTACGCTGCTTAAGCATGTTAAAAATATTGGGTGCGAAGTAGTACAGATATTTCTGTCGCATTATGATTTTTATTTAGTATCTATTTTTCGATTACTTTTACGTTTGTTACTGGAGTACTAATTTCACGAAGCAGATTTATTACAATTAACTATGAAATTAGCTGCACCGTCGATTTGACGGCTATCTGGGGAAATACTCATTAATATTTGGACACCCTTTAAGACAGCATAACTGTTTTAAGATTGGACGAAACGACGTGAACTTTTTTGTGCAGTTAAAAGCATTAGTTTACTAGATGATATGTACAAAAGTCTTTAAAAAAATTCCAATTAGTCGGAATTACGAAGGTAATAGTGACGGTCACTTTTCACAAATTTTTTATGTGAGCTTCTAATGAAAATGTCAGTTATATACATGCTGACGATTTTATCGAAATCGGCTAACGTTACTATGAGCTACAAACGATTAAAAATGGCGAAAATCGAAATTTTTTCGTGACAAATTTAACGATTCTTACATCTTTCAATGCCTGTCACTTGTTCCTACATCAGATGTATATAATTGACATAAATCTGCAAAACCTTTTTTTTTTAATTTTCATTACAAGCTCAGATAAGAAAGATGTAGAAAACGACTGCTACTATTTTCTTCGTAATTAGAAGCTTTTCAAAATTGTCTGTACACATGATCTAGTAAACTGATCTTTCTAACTTCTTAAAAAAAACTCACGTTCTTTAGTCCAATCTAAAAAAAGTTATTCTATTTTAAAGAGTGTCCGAATATTAATGGTATATTATTATATATACTATTATATAGGTTACGTAGATATATAACGTACAGAATTCCGAAATTAATGGGCTGAGAAGAAAATAAATTTGGATATATATTCATATCATATCATTAACAAAAGTCAGAAAAAGTTGTTGAAAAATAATAGTAACAGCTACTGCAATTTCACTCGTGAAATCCAAAATCCGTCAAATTGACGGGACCCGTTAATCTAGCGTTAAGTTCAAGCAAAGAGTTGTCGATATCATACCTTACTGCTACTTCTATCATTGATAATTATGATATAAATGTAATCTGATATTATAAATATGAAATACAAGCTAAGTAGTGGTGAAATAGAAATAAAATATTTCTCTATTTAATACATTCACGACGGCGCTATAATTCACTCTGTTATTTATATTTTTCTCCATCGAGAAATGCTATTAATTTGAATATCCTTTATTATCTTTAATATCCCTTATTCTATTAGTGGTAGAAATAAATTTACGATTTTCGGGTACAATCAACGTTTTATTTGAAAAGAAAGGAAATAGATCAATAATCTAAATAATGATAGATTAATAGATCAATAATCGAAATAATTATCATAATTCTTGACGACCTTTCGCCATTTTTCTACCAGCTTGCGAACACCATCACTTTTATTTTAATATTTCCATTTTTAATGGCTGTACCGATTATGTGAATCCATTTGCAAAGAATTTATTTCTATGCCTAATAAAAACTGGTTGGTAGAGATTGATGTGAATAACTGAATAATAGTTTCAAAATTATTTCACTTTTTATCCTTGTTACCTTTTTTTTTTAGGGAAAGGTTATTCAAATTAATTAATAAAGTTATATTAATCAATTGTTAGTAATTGAAGAAATGGCAGAAGCACAAATACCTCGAAAAAGTTGTTCAAGTATATATTTGTAAAACGAGTGCAAAAGTAATGTAGGAAATGCTACAGAAAATTATTAAACGGAAAGATGCTGCTGTAAACACGATTTTTTAACTCCATCGTATACGTTTATTTACAGTTTCGCAATTCCAAATGTGTACCTTTTGCATAAGATTAAAAGAACGCTTATAACAAATTATTTTTATTTATACTTAACAGTAGTTGTCTTATAAACAAATTACAATATTCAATATTAATTTTTAGAGAAATTAATACCAAAATAGGAAATGCAATACGAGATATCTTAAATTGTACGATTTCAGTAAAAACTCTCCTCTACAATAGATTAGCGTTTTTCAAATTGTAAAAACCAAATGGAAAATAAATTCACCTTCAGAGATCAATTGTTATTGTATACTTACATACATAATACACACATGTAAAGAAAAGATAAATTTTAAATGGAAAATAAACCGCAGTTTGCGTTGTATCTAAGCTATTACGCATTACCAAGATAAAAAGATCTACAATTTACTTTCTGTTGTATTATCAGTAGCACTTTCAACTGTGATCAACGCACAGAATTGCGTTTCCCTCGATATTATATATCTTTCTAAAAAAGAAAAGTTAATTCGACTGTAAAAGGCTGTTAAGACCGCGATGATAAAAAAAAAAACAACTTACAGAGGTAAACATTCGATTTAGCAAGGAACAAGATTCTTTGAATACTATTTTTTTTTTTATTTAACACTATGCAACTCCTAACGAGATTATTAGCATTCTAAATTCAAGTTATAAAGGTAAAATAACGCGTCGAAATGTATAACCGATAGTTCGAGAGTTGTAGCAAGCTAATATAGGGTCATCCAACTTACACGGTATTTTTTTGCACAATTTCGGGTTTATACGGTTTTCAAAATAATGGATTTTCAAAGGTAAAAAATGTTAAAAACAGAAAGTTGCACAATCATTTTCTAGTACTGTTTGTTTGTTAACATTGACATTAAACCTGAAAAAGGGAATTCCTTTACTTTTTTTTTGTATACAGTATTCGAAAAACTGAATTGCGCAGAAACAGTGATAGAAAAATCAGGCAAGTAATTCTTAAAAGGAAAAGCTTTATTGTTACAAAAAAGGAAAACACTGATTTAATTAACCCTTTGCGGACGGAACGATTTGAAGCTGGGCACACTATAGAGCTTCAATACTTACTTTTTATAAACCATTATTTATGCTACATATATACGTGTTTCGGATTTGTCAGTTATGTTCACGGATAACATATTTGTGTCTCCTGGCTCTCTCACAAGGGGAGACCACGTCCCATGGAACACCGATTTTTTTGAAATTTGGCACAGATGTTCTACTCGGAAAATAATTAGACCCATATTTTGCCAAAAGTGTAGATAAGCCCCCGTTTTCGAAAAATTTCGAGTTAAAAATCAAAGTTCTCCGATCGAGCTGAAATTTTACACAGACGTTCTGCGTGTAATTCTAGGGATACATATTTTTTCATTTTGCGAAAAAACAATTTTTAAACAATCGGTATGTGCCATAACTACCATAAAGTTAGCACTATTTTCGAAGTAGCGGCGTGGCCTGGTGGATAGCGAGACGTATCCCCGAGGTGATGGACGTAGGGTTCGATTGTCAGTTGTTTTCTCCAAACGCATAGAGGTATTCATCTATATTTATGGTTTATGTTGAATGCATATATGCGTCGATCGTCCGCAAAGGGTTAATTAGCTGATTTAATATTTAACTTATTTTGTTTCTTCTTTTTTACTTTGAAATAAATGAATTTAATTAAATAACTAACTTAATTATACGCATTTTGTTCTTTTTTCGATTTACACGGTATTCTGAGATTTTCCATGTAAATCGGAAGATAAGTGTATGTGGAATTTTTTCCGAGCCAAATTGATGCAGATTAATAAGGTTTGAGGAAAAGAATTCAACTTTAAATGATAATTACGAAATTTGTAAAGGAACATGTTAAGAAATAAAAGGAAAATGAATAAATGATTGAAGTATTTCGATATTTGTTGAAATCTGTTTCAAACTTTATATCAGAGTTACATTTAAATATAATATAAAAAAGCTGATATATGAAAAAAGATGTCAGAAACATTATTACTTATTAGAAATAATACTAGAATTATTTCATTACTTTTCATACTCATTTGTTAATTCTCACAATTGATACTGCTAGCATACAGGAAACGACATATCGCTGTTCGGTACTGAAAGGGTTAACGGATATATCCACTGTGAAATGAACTTCATCGCTACATAAAATGTTGCTTGAAAGTAATGGACTACTTTCATAATAATTTTGAATAATGTAAATGCGTTTCTGTAATATACACCTGTCTATTGAATTATGTTGAATTATTTCGTGAAATGAATGTGTGTGTGTGTGTGATGTGAGATCATAAAAATAAGCCAACATACTAAGAAAAATTATTGTAAATGTAAATAGAAAAATCTGTTTGATATGGGTGGACGCTGATATTCGTTTTTTTTGTTCTGTTTCGTATATTCTCTATGCGCGTTGTTAAGATTATTGTATATAAAGAAGTATAAACGTACCTTCCTTAAATATAAACGAAATAAAGATTTCTTCTCATGAGAACTAAAGTAATAAACTTGTATGGACACCTATATATCCAATATTGTCCATAGTTAAAATTATACTACATTCTACTAAAACAAAACGGCTCATGTCATTTGAAAAAGAAAACAGAACATGATGCGTAGACGTTACACAATGCTGACATCTAAGCGTCACGTTTCCAGAGATTTTCACGTCGAAGCGGAAGAGAAATGAACGAAATTATTATAGTCTTACAGAGGGCTCGACTGTTGTGTAGTAATAAATGATAAGAGCGGCAAATTTTACGAAAATGTTCAAAAAGAATTTTGATGAAACGACGCGCGAATGTATAATGTAACGTCAACATGAAATAATAACTAATCCCATCGTAGTGTACTTTTCTGTCTGGTAACTAGGCTCAAGATTAATCGTTTTCATTGGCACACTCGGTAACATTCAATCGCCCTGTTATATTATATTATCGTGAACGCTTAATAATAAAGTTCGTATGAGTCGTCCGGCCATATGTTAAGCCCGATTGCGAGTCGTATCTCGTCCGCGTTCTCCAAAAGAGCAACAAAATTCACCTCGGATATCGTTTTAATAACCATTGCAATCTACAGTGCGCCGCTTCTCATTGTATCCGCGTCGTGAGCAATAAGCCACGTCAAACAGAGCGCAATGATAAAACGCCGATAACACCGACACGATAACTCTAGCGTCTTGTCATGAAAATTACAGCGAAGTTAACAAAATCAACCGTGAGATATGCAAAGGCACGCCATATACACAATACTGGAGGCTCGTTTCTTCTAGCCCACTAGTAAATAATTCTTCGCCTGTAAAATTTTACCAACCACAGCGAAAAGTCTGAAAGATTACCGAAAGATAGTAGATAACAATGCCGATAATTCCATGACGTTCTCGATCTTGATTGCTTGTGCCCAAATTTTTTCAACTGCCTACAACAGAGTTTGCTAACGATTCGAAGATTGTTAGTGATCCAAAATGTGAATGTAATTATGTAAATCGAAGCATCAACCGGTATAGTTTTGCAGCCTTTTATATATAATTCAAAACGTTCGAAGTTAATTTGTCAATTACAGAAATATACAGTGCAATTTATCTTTATGTGTAGAAATGTTAAAAAGTGTATAAAAGTCATCGTTAAAAGTCACACATTTTTTGAAGATACATTCTTAATCAATTATATTACAAATAAATGTAACATAATTTTTTGAGCACTTAGCTTCGACATAAACCATTCACGTTTTATTTACACATTCTTATTTATTTAAAAGGGGAAACTACGATGACAGTTGAACATAAAGGCTATTTTCAAGGATTTGTTTTTGGTGACACTAATTCTTTTTCTTAACAATCTTTAATACCTTCAGAAAATCCATTTCTTGAACTATTTTCCTTAAAAATTTGATATAAAAATATGAATTAGTGTAGTTATAGTAGTAAGCAGCGTGAGAGGCGTCCAAAAATTTATAGCAAACGGGCGGACGTGTGATTTTCCACCGCAAATTCCAAAGTGAGAAATTATGCGATAATTTCCTAAATTGTGAAATAATAGCTTCAGTTGCACGTATGGAGTTTCAAAAAAAAATTTGTTACCAAATAGTGAGTCTTTGAAGAAAAATGTGAACAGTCAGTGAAAAATCAGCATCTTTCTCTAACATCTTGTGGGAACTAATTATCCAATAGAAAACTCCGTAAATGCAACGAAACAGAGTATCGATAGAAACTATCACCTTAAATTTGAAGCAAATCGAATGAAATTTACTGAATGATTGGTGTACCGAGATTAAAAAATTTGCTTTCAAGAACATCGCGTTTAAATCTTTGCAACAAGTTATCTATAATATAACGTTCAAATTTCTTAACTTTTCTTTTAACTTGAAAACCCACCTAAACATCTTCTCAATAATTTTTGCTTGCTCGTATCTTTATAAATATGATGACAGCGATTACGTTTTCTCGAAATGCATTTCTGTGATTGTACTTTTATAAATTATAAATCTGCCTAAACCACTATATCTTTTTCATTTTTGCGAATTTTATTTTAATATTTTATAAATCACAAATATTAAAAAAATATAAAAAGAGTTTCGATTTTTACAAGCCATCACAGTGGTTTCCCCTTTTAACGAAACAGAGGTGTCTCTAAAACGGATTTAATTAGAGATCTTCGATACGGAGAATAAATTGTTAGAAATTGTAATATCGCATTTTATTATCACAAATATACCGATAAGTATAATACTGCTCAATTTTATGACAAATTGGTCATCCTCAATTCGAAAGCTGATTAATCTTAATTCGTTCTTGTTTCAAAATGGAAATTGTGCTCCGTTATCGCGGTTACAGTTACAAACAACGCCGAAATCGTTCTAACTGATGTTCTTACTCATGTAGGTACAGTCTCTCTATCATCGATATCGTCAGAAATTAAATTGTACAAACGTAGCGGCGATCCGTGATTTATCTAAATGCATGATATTTGACTTTTGAACTTTGATAACGGTATCGTACATTTTTCTTCTCCCTCCCCCCCCCCCCCCCTCTCTCTTCAAATGACAATGTAAAACTGCTTCGAAAATAACCCAATGCTTGTTCGAACACAGAAAAAGGTAAAATAGAATTTATGTATTGCGAATTTCATTTTTTACACGTAACAATAAGGGGAAGGGCGAGTAGCACCGTACATTTTAATCTTTTGCACTCCACTGGTGCCGCTACAGAAACATTCATAATACAAACCATAATTTCATCCGAATTTTATTCATGTTGAGATAAAGTAAATTAGTAAAATAAATATAAATAAATTCATACACGAACACGTATAATTTTTTTCATTTCGGAACGAAACAATTGATTTTCAAATGCATGTTACTCACTATTATATCTGCTATTTTCAAATCATTTTTGAAATTGGATTGACGAATTTAATTCGTTGAAAGAGTTACAAGAGACGATGAGATATCGTTAGATTCTAAACAAATGACAAAAAGTAAAAATTATACTACAACTCAGCTAATAATTAGTTTTACTTATATTAGGTATAAAAATAGATTCTTTCCAACCTGAGACATATAATCAAATACAGACCGTTCAAATCGAAATATTCACGATGGTATTCGCTAGTTGGCAGAAAAGTGGCAAGAGGTCATTAACAATAATGAAATATTATTTCGATGATTCATCTATTTTCATTCATTATAAATAAACCTTTTTATAGTGCTACAAAAGTCGGAAAGAATTTATTTCTACACTTAATAATACTTCGATTGAATACATCGAGTCGAAGAATGTGACGAAGAGTCGGTGGGATACGTAAAACGGCTGTGGTTACAACTTCCGCTAATGCAGTCGTACAATCGCAAAAAAGATGTCAAGGGTCAAGCACAATGCGACGTGTGCATAACGAAACGCGACGATGGCTCGCCAGTATGCTGCGGCGACGTACTTAGGTATTTACGTAGCTTCACAAACATATTTTCCTAATTCCCTTGCAAACGTGAGCATAGTCCCGATAAATACGTAATGTATTCACCGTAGTATAGTCGAGCTATAACAACATAGTGAATTCGCATTTGCCATTCTGGGGGATGATGCTCGTGTAACAGTTTAAAAAAATTGAAGAACAGCTCGCAGCACATCAACATGAGGATATGTTCAGGGAAAAGGGGGATTTACTTTATGATCCAGGTACAGCCGACATAACGTTAGATTTACGAGATCCGTCAATTTGACGGGTTTTCAATTTCATGAGCAACATTGCAGAAACTGTTACCATTATTTTTTAGCAATTTTTTTTTTATTCTTATTAATCTTCGCCTGGTAACTACAGGGTCCGCTTGGACCCGTCTGTATAAATAGTCGAATATTAACAGTCGTTTCAGTTTACACTAGAAACATTACAAAATACCGAGAAAAATATAACAAGTGCTCAAAACATGTTTACAACGTTCAGGGAAATACGTGCTGTATGTGTGCATTGCAATAAAAATTAATAAATATTGTATTCTTTTATATACTATAAATGCATTCATTTTTCATTAATCATAACATAATAATAGCATTTCTTTTTTAAACGGGTGTATATATAAAATACGCACTTTAAACAAATGTTTTATAATTCGAAGCTTACGTTAAATACCTACTGCACGTGTATTATGTTAAGGTATCCTGAAGCTTTCGTGATACGAAAGACAGATATAACGCGAGTGTTATACGCGTGTTTGTGAAATTGAAACATATGGAAATAGTATGTATTCCTTTGAAGGGATGTGATCTAAAAGAAGCGCGGCTATATTTCTATTAGGCATTTCTGTTTCGATATCGTCTCATATGTCACGCCAATGACTCTGTTTTCACGCGACATGTGTAACGTACAGCATGCATCATGTTCTACATGTTGTTCTGCTTTTCTGCTGCCTCAAAATTGAACAATACATCCCTTTTCTATCTCGGTTGGAATTTATTAGGTCTGACTTAAACTGAACTTTTTTTTTTGTTTTTTTTTTTTCGTGTTGCAACGTAACCGTGGTTTTATGGTTTATGCTCGAATATCCAAGAAATTGAATTAATTTATCAAGTTGGTGCAGATGAAATGTCGTTTCCCCAAACAGCTACAATTGACGTACACTTTTTTTATGTAATAGTCAAGAAGAAACAATTGGCTACAGTACATGTATATTGAATAGTAAAAAAAAAATTCATAATACAATTGTGTAGATATTATTATTTGACGTGACGAATAATCAGAACATTCGCGTAATCTTTTTTATGTAAGTTTAAATTTTAAAAAAGCTGTCATGAAAACTGTTGAAAATATGAATTTAGCATTTGAAGAAAATTATGCAAACGTTAAGACATTTCAATGTTGACGAGCAAAATACCCGATGCGTAACTTTTCATTCAAAAATGATAGAATAGTTGACGAACGTTTTAAGAAAAATTATTGAAAACAAATTCACGAAAAGAAGTATGAAGTTTTACCGCATCGTTCCTCATTCTGTAGATCTTTTTCCAACAGACTACTATTTCTACAAACACTCGAACAATTTTTTAATAAATAAAGTATTCCAAAATGAAGATACTGTGAAAGCAGTATTCAAAGAATTTTTGAATTCTAAGATTAATGATTCATATAAATTTGGAATAATAAAAGTAGATTAATCATTCGGAAAAGTGTGTAGAATCGTGTAGAAATTACTTTGCTTGAATGCATTCATATTTCTTGAAGAAATACAACGTATCTAAAATTTAACTTCAACAAACGACATTTCATATGCACGAGGATAATAACATATCAAAAGTAAATAACTCTAGCGGTATTTAGAAATGCAGATAGGCGAAAGATAGATGTTCAATTCTTAGTCACAAAGTTTGCCAAATCGTTTTCAGAAGTTTCCAAATTTGTGAACAAAATTTTAAATTTGTTTCACTAAATTAAAATGTAAATGTGCGAAAAATAAAATTAAGGATTAAATTAAGGCGAAAAGGGGGTAACAGAAAAATATGAGAAAAATATGAAAAATATGGCCCCAAAGTGCCTATAGGGGCCAACAGCAATTAAAATGGATTAACAGGGGATAAGTATTAAATTAACACTCAATATATCCAATGTTAAAGCTAACAAACTTAATGTTTCCACTATTTATAATTAAATACATTTTTTTTTGAGATAGCACAATATATCTAAAATTTCATTCCACATGCATCAACCTAATAATAATAATTTAATCGTCCGCTCCAATTAAAAACGTCAGTACACGTTAAAAAAAAAATAAAAAAGGAAACGACAAAGAAAATTTACAATTTAATCGACACATATATTAAGTATGGAAATGAACTCTTTCCAACTGGAGTTATAAGATCAGTACAGCCATTTAACCCCTTGTCATACGAACTTTTAGTTACTAGGTATGTTAGTCCCGAATGTTCACTGCTCTAATACAATTTTAAATAAAGAAAGTCAAGATATTATATATATCAACATTTATTTGAAAGTCTTCTATCTTGAATTCAAACTAAAGTTAGAACAAAAATATAAATTTGATAGACGTATAAATATTTCTTTTGTCACACCTTAACCATAATCTGCAGCACGAGTGAGACTCGTTATTATACGACAAGGGGTTAATTCGAAATATTCACGATGATATTTGCAAACTGGAAGAAAAATAGTAAAAAATCATCAACGATAATGAGAATTATTTCGATGATCGATCTGTTTTCACTCCTTTCAAATAAAACTTCAATTGATGTGTCCAGTGAATGAACAACTACGCTCATATTCTACGAAAAATTAACACCTATAACACTCTTTTCACGTTGAAATTTGCACAACAGTGGAAATCTACACATAAGCATATTTCTTGACGTATTTTGAAAATAATTTTACAAAACATTGAAAACCACGTTGTCTTCAAAAATATTCTCCTATTCGTTACTGGGGTACCTCTGTTCATTCGTTAAAAATTTGAACAGACCTGTGGCTTAAGTGTTCATTCACTGGACAAGTTACCCTAGTACCCAAAAGTTGGAAAGAATTCATTTCGACACCTAATACACACAAAGAGAATACACGAAAAACAATTGTAAAACAATAAATAAAACTTTAAGCTCCGTTAACATCTGTTTCATTAGAACATGCACGAGGACTTCGGCCTATAAGCCGCTTCTCGCGGGGTTGGCGGTACCAATTCAGTTTCTGAAATTGCGTCTCAACAGTCCACCAGTGCTTTTATCGCGCAATCACGGCGAAACGCGAAGAAAACGTACCCGAGTAATTTCACTAGCCACGCGCTCGACTGTAAACTATTAGCTCTATAAATTGCGAGTCACTTATATATCGTTTCACCCCTCTCTTCCCACAACGATGAAACCTAATTTGGATTTCTTTCTTTTCTTTTTTTTCTTCTGTTAGTTTTTTTTCCTTCCCTTCCTCGTCGCTAATTTGCTACGATGCGTGTGCTCGAAGTAAAGCTCCGCTCGCGTCGAAAGCACGCTTCGACCTTAACAGCCCCACCCTCCCCCGCCGAAACGGCGCATAAAATGCTGCTCGATGGGCTCGTCGTTTATTTTTGGAACACGCTCGACCTCTCTCGGACTCGGTCCCCTTACTTTTCTGTACTCGCATCGTCGAAAATAGCTTGGTGCAAGGTGGGTATACACGCGCGAGAAAGGAACGGAATCAGAAGCGGATCCCCCGCACCTTTGGCCGTAGTCTTTCAGGAGGATCTTGTCGACGGCGCTTTTGCTCTCTTTTATGGACACGCTTTCGAATGCGCGGCAACGCGGCCTCGCGCCACGATCCATCAGCACCCTTCCTTCTTTTTCTTCTTTTTTCCGTAAGCTTGATAGATTTTTGATTGGTTAAATTTCTATTTGGTATATCTGATATAATTTTATACAGGTTTTACATTCCAAATTAATCATACCGTAAATCATATTTACTTTTGTGCACTTCAAATTAACTCTTTTACAAGTCTTAGTCACTCTTTAGAAAATAAAATTCACTTTTTTTATAAATCAAATTCACCCTTTTGCAACTCAAGTTTTTCTACAAATTTGTTTTCTTAAGCTACTTTAACAAAAAATATTCAATTTTATTGCATACATGTAATAATACTTAAACGTAGAATAACATAAAATACTCATTTAACATGAAAAATATTTATACACACACATATTATGTACCGTGAGGATCGTTATAGACAATTTATAAAAGAACCATTATAAAACTGTTTTTAATGCTTATAAAAATCGAGCCAAATAAATGGAATTAGTAGCAATGGGGATAAGTTTGATTTTATACTGAGAGTCCAAATTGAAAGATTTGAATTGAGTAATTGTTTCAAGAAGACGGACGATTAAAATAACAGTAAAAGAGAAATTGATTCTTACAGCACACATAAGAGAGTTCAGATAGACGCTGTAAATTCTAAGAGAAGATCAGGAAGAATAAAGTTCAGAAACGATGAAAAATGTACAGCATCACAAGTAACTACAAACTGTAACGGAACCATTGCATTTTTCGAATTATTCTTCACCAGTAATGAAACCCATAGGTAAAACAAGTAATCATTCTAAAAAGAAACTAAAAAGCAAGAGGCTATTAGAAAAATTCAATTTTAGCACATACAAACTTCGAGTACAAAGATTTTTAAAAAACATAGTATTAGGGTGTCCCATAAGTTTCTTTCGCACCACGCTAGGAATGACTCTAACTGGCTATGTTTATACAAATATGCAAGCTTATCAATTACCCGTCTATAGCATCGGTTTCAGTCGTCCCAAAGCTCTTTTAAAGTACGTTTTGTTGGTGACACAGTCTCTTTTAAAACTTTTTTCTTTACACCGTTCAATATGTATAGCCAAAGGAAGCATTTGCGGCATGTTATGTTTCATTGCTTTAAAAAAGGTAATAATGTAAAGGATACTCCAGACGAGATTTGTACTGTTTACGGGAGTGGTGCTACGACTATTACGACCATCCGCAATTAGTTTAATAGATTTAGAACTAGCAAGTTTGAATTGAAAGATGAAGACCGCAGCGGCCGCCCAGCAACGACGGATACGGACCTTATCAAGGCCATGGTCGCTGAAAATCCGTTATATAGTGTGCGCGAGATAGTGGATGCCATTAACATTCCCAGGACAACAGTACATAATCATTTGATCAAGATCGGATATGTCAATCGATGTGAAGTTTAGGTTCCACACCTATTGACGGAGAGTGACCTTATGAACCACGTCTCTAAGTGCAATTTGCTTCTCCAGCGACATAAAAGAGATGCTTTCTTAAAGAGGCTTGTCACTGGAGACGAGACTTGGATTTTATATCAAAATATGTATCGAAACCGCACTTGGTCTAAGGACAATAGATCTTCAACTGTTGCGAAGCCTGGACTTCACCCGAAGAAAGTTCTTTTGTCCATTTGGTGGGACTGGAAAGGTGTAGTCTACTACGAGCTCCTTCCTCAAGAGTGAAACCATCAATTCGGCCAAATACTGCAATCAGCTTGATCAATTGAAAGCCGCCATAGCAGAAAAACGGCCAGAATTGTCGTTTTTCATCACGACAATGCTAGACCGCATGTTGCATTAGATGTAAAATAAAAGCTGTTACAGTTCGATCAGAACATTCTATCGCATCCTCCGTATTCCCCAGATCTTGCACCATCCGATTATTATTTGTTCCTGTCATTAAAAAATTCTCTCCGTGATAAACGGTTCCAATCTGTAAACGAAATAAAAACGCACCTCGAGAAATATTTTGTAAATAAGCCTCAACAATTTTGGAAAGAGGGAATAATGAGGCTTCCCGAGAGATGAAAGAAAGTGATAGAGCAGAACGATTCATATTTAACGCAATAAATCAACCTTAAACAACAAATATCGTGTATTCATTTCGTATGAAAAAAAAAAAGAAAGAAACTTATGGGACACTCTGATATTTTCTTTTAAACAGACAAATCTGTACAATGTGTTAAGATGTTAATCAATACTTCTCGAGTAGGCGATATTAACACTAAACGTATCACGCTTGGTCAAATGATCGATCTTTAATTTAATTCATAATTCATAATTCAATATTCATAATGCCTAAAATATGCGATTAATTGATTTTTCAATTTTTATCTTTCTTTTTGTTTTATTTTTTGCTGAGAAAGATATATAGGGTGTGCTTTAGAAATATATATTAATACTTTGGGGGGGGGGGGGGGGATTTATACGCTAAAACTGAGTAAAAGTTATCATGCGGACATATATGTCCGATATATCTTTGTTTTCTCTCATGGAAACTGCGATTTTGAAATGATCAAGCGTAACAAAAATTTAAATGGTGGCCTAATTGTATACAATATTTCAGAAATGTATGTCAATACTTCAAGGAGTAAATCTCCAGACTAAACGAGTAAATCATATCATATGGACAATACGCCTAATATATCTTAGGTTTCGAGTTATGAATGATTAAAGAAAATCAACACACGCCACTGCACGTAGTAGCATTGAGTTTCTCCAATATTCGTAGTTAGAAATTTACTTAGCATCTAAAATCATCTGAATTATACAGATGTCCACTGAAATCCACTAAAATCTACTTAATGAACGCGAAGCAAGCCTTATTGTCGTTACAAGTTTAATCTGAAATTATTTAATACAATACAAACGTGTTGATTTTCTTTAACCCTTCATAACTCGAAAACTAAGGTATACAGGACATATATTTATACGTTTTCTACGTAAATATATTTGTATGCAGATTTATCCCCTGAAGTATTGACATGCATTTATGAAATCTCCTCCATAGTCTGAATTATGTGAAGTAATTGGTATACGTAAAGTGCGCGATAGGTTTAGTGTTAATTAACACTTTTTTCAAAATCCAATTTCGTGTACGTCTTATATTTGTTTGAGTCCTAATTAAAAGTTTGTAAGTTTCAACGATTCGAACTTACGCTGCATGAAGCATAAACAATTTCACCTCATTTTGAAGTAAGTTACATACAAAAGTATCGATTATCACTAATCGCAGAAAATCGTCCATTTTTACATCATCCTATGTATGACATAATTTAATACTCCAACGAGAGATTTTTATGGAAAATCACGAATTCTCTTTTTTTTTTTTGTTTTTTAACGAAGTTACTCTTGTTAATTCTCACGCGTAGAAATTTCGTCCTAAATACGCTTACCCTTCGTATCCGTTGAACGAAATCATCTGAGTTTATGTAATTACGCAATATTGATGTATTGATATAAACATCAAAACATTGCGAGGGGTGACTGAAACGCTACAACTTGTTTACGGTATAAAATTACGTGAATGTCCATTCATTGATCGCACAATATTATTGCGCGCGTACAAGCGCACTCGAGTCTCACGTTACGAAATAAATTACGTTCACCCCATCGTATATATGGAGTACGGTTATTTTCAAACTCGTTGCAAGCGGAACTCCCATGTAGAAAATAAAAAAAGAAAGAATGAAAAAAAAAAAGAAAATAGATGTAAAATAAGAGAAAAAAAAAATGCAAACAGCCCGCATTGTTATCTTACTTTTTATTGTCAACAATTTGATACGCAATACAGTTGTGTTTTAAAACCGTTTCCATATCGAAGACGAGCATTCTAAAATCACATGAAGCTATGTTTTAACACCGTATCGAATCTTTATTGCCTTCGTCAAAATAGAAAATAACGAATAATCAATAATAAGGGGAACATTCTTAGCTAAGGAACAAAACTTGATAATTGTCTATGTCTACGGAAGCTTATCGATGCACCAAGGTTTTCTTTCAACTTGTCATATTTATCCTTCTGGTTTCTCAAGTCTATTTAACTCTCCGTGTTGTGCACTGACAAGGATGGTTAGGCAACCCGGAAGTTCGAAAAATTATGAAACTTCGCGTACGAGTGAAGAAGTACGTAATCTCCGTAATACACCTCTATCTTTCGTCGATGCCATAATTTGATTTTAATGGGTGTCAATCGTTCCTTGCAAAAAAATGCAGAATTTTCTATCTAGTGAAATATTTCAAGAAGGATGAGAGATAATCTGAAGAAAAAGTTTGAACGAAAATTGCATCGTAGCTTTATCGTGTTTATTAAAGTGCGTTATGAAATTTTTCTGAAAAATGTAGTTCTGGAGCTACCCCTCATTTCACCATACGTTACGAAAGATTTGTTTTATTTATATATGCCGAAATACCTTTGGATACTCCTTTTTGTATATCTGTACACAACTTATATGATAACATTTCTTTTTAAATAAATAAAACCACTGTTATCAAGTTTAGAGTTTATTTTAGCACTTTTCTTTAATAAACTGGTTTCATAAAGAAATACATCTTTCATTAATATTCGGGTGCTGTACAAGGCAGAAAAACTTTTTTGAAATTGAACAAACCAACGTGAGTCGTTTTCCTTTCTTTTTTGAGAAGTTAGAAGGATTAGTTTACTAGATGATGCGCACAAAAAGTTTTGAAAAAATTGCAAATGGTTGAAATCGCAAAGAAAACAGTACAGGTCGCTTTTTATATCTTTTTGATCTGAGCTTGCAATGAAAATTTTAAAAATATATTTTGTAGATTTATATCAGGCGTATACATGCTGAAAATTTCATCGAAATCAGTCGATGTAAAAACAAGAGACAGGCATTGAAAGATGTAAGAATTTTTAGATTTATCGTAATTGTAGGCTGAAAGTCGTGAAAGACTTCAGTTTTCGCCATTTATAGCCGCTTCACCGGAAGCGGAATGTTCAAATATTAATGAGAGTGACTGTATTTTAAATTCATTTAGATAAAAGTTATCATTGGCAGTGAGAAAGGGGGGTGGTTTAACACGAAAGACATAGATGTAACACGCTCGTTGTTATTAACGATAGTCAAACTCTTTACAAAAATAAAGGTAGAATGAAATTTTAACATTAAATATCTCTTGGACTGTTAACCGTTTGTTACCAAAACTAAGTATCATTAGCTTCAGTGTTTCAAGCTGTATCATTCCCTACAAAAGTTCATTGAAATGTTTAATGTTATACCTCAGAACCTCTCCTTATAAGTTAAATAACGAAAGTAATTTCTTTTCCTTTTTTTGTTCAAAACAATGGTGCTCACTTCTCGTACATCAAAATTGCATTGCTATTTTTGAATGAACAGTCATTCTACTCCATTGAAAGCTACTATTATTAATGGAATTCATCCGATTTATGAAGATTTGAGTGAAGAAAGAATGTTTCAGAAGAAGGACGAAAAAAATTGTGAGATGTACTGGAATTATTTCAGGACACTAGAATACCTAGTAAGAGACTGCAAGGAAAAAGGAAGAGGGATTGAAAATAGAGGAAGTGATAAGCGCGATAAAGGACGAGAGGGTGGAAGAGTGACTGAAAAAATTGGTCAAGAATCTCAGAATTAGGTTAAGGAAAGAGAAATACTAAAGAAAAACAGAGGGATAATATAGTGAAAAAGACGAACATACAATAATGTCTTACAATTGTTCGATTGCTACGTATGTCAGCTTTCGTTATTTACTGTTTTAATACATTGTTAAATAAACAGTAGTGAAAATATTTTATACAATTTGTACTCAACAATCGCCAATCTGAAGTTGAAGCTAATGTTAGAGCAACAATACGAGTTTAATAGAGATACAATTTCTCTTTTGTCACATTTTGACTACAATTTACACTACAAGTGTAACATGTCATCATAAGGCAAGGGATTAAGTAATATTAAGAATAGGGTAGCTAAATTAAAACAGGAAGGAGAATGTGTGAGTGAATTAGAGAGATGAGTGAATTATAGCAGCGTAAGGATAAGCTAATATTGTAAACATTAGGTAATATAAACCAAGTCTTGGCAATGGAGCTGAAAAATAAAGATAAAAAAGATATGTATACTTATCCCTAAAAAAGAAGAACAAGAAATATTTCAGAAACAATAAAAAAATCGTCATTTTCGAATTAAAGAAAATTTTACAAATAAATTCATTTAAAGCTCACAATGGAAACCTGGACGGAAACAAAAATGATGGAGAGTAAAATCGATCGAGGCAAAGATCACGATATATGGTTTATACTTCCTGTACTGTTTATACTTGTATGAAAAAAAATTCACAAAGTACTACACCGTTTTAGGCCTCCCTACGTGTAAATCCTCCCCTTAAATAAAATAAGTACTAGATAACGAACATACAGCTGTGGAACAACAGCTTGAGTTCGATTCAATTTTATGTTTCCTTTGGAGTTGTGAAAAAAGAATAATTACATACAACAACAAAGAATTTAATTATCTAAATGATCAAAAGAATTTATTGGTATACATGTGATCCCAACAGGATCGAAAGGCTTAAAAAGTATTCATCTGGTTGAATGGTGAAAAAAAAAATCCTATCTCGTGCTAAGAGATCATCCGCGTGGAAAACTTTGCTACGACGCGACGTTTAACGTGAGAAATACAATGCGGCGCTCAATTATCACGGATTCTGGTGGTAACTCGCGGTAGTTAAAAGGTTTCTCTTTCGTTCAAACATCATAAGTATCGTCGACAAGAGAGCGCCAACATGAACAATCGCCATCTACTCAATTCCCGATCGCCTCAGCCGATCGAGTTCGTGTCTAAATTCCGCGATCGCGAATGTAATCGTTGCGCAAGCCGATGAAGCGATAATCCGTAATTACGCATGCAAGATCAGCAGTCTGCGAAAGAGAATCGCTATACCGCTCACGGATCATAGGTTATCCTTATAATTCTGCTCTAAGGCGTAATAGAAACCGGCCCGTATTTATCGGGGAATATTAAAACGTTGCACATGCACGCGCGTGTGCGTGTATATTTAATCTTTTTTGTTAATGTTTAGATTAATAAACTAATCCTTCTAACTTCTCTTGAGAACTTAATTTGTTCGGTCCAATTTTAAAAATGTTATTCTATTTTAAATGATATCCGTTTCCTTCAATTTTCTCGAAAAGCGATGTTGCGACATGACACATTCTTTGCACAAATAGGAGTGCCTGAAAGCAGCTACAAATTATTCTAACTTTCGTTTTCATTGAAACCGCTACTAAAAAATTTTTTACCTATATCGAAGGTAAAAAATTTCAATATTTTTGAAAAAATTCTTTTAGCATGTATTCAAAGAGTGTGGTATAATTTTTTTCTCGACATTGCACGTTTATCAAGGAGACGGTGGTTGTGCGTCTTCATAATTCCAATCAATTGGAATTTTTTCAAAATTTTTTGTACACATCATCTAGTAAACTACTTCTTGTAACTTCCTCCTCGTTACATCCCGTTTCTAAGACCTAAGATCAGCGTATAGCCGCGTTGTAATTTTTATTTAATTGGAAAATGTCTTGAACATCTCACTTAACGAGCAATTGCACAATTCACTGAAGACTTCGATGGTGTATCAGAATTTTTGTAGATTTATTAATAGCTCATAGAACTGTGAAAGAATTAGACTTGAACATAAAGGACTCAGGTTATTTTATAAAGTGTGGAAATACACATTTGTCTACAGAAGGTTAAATAGGAAAGTGTTATTTGAAAATCGTAATAGAAAAAAAAAGTAAAATTTATTGTTTCCTAATTATTCTTCGTTTTGAATTGCTATCTAAGTTGTTTTCACTTAACTTCAATATTATCGGTGTATTGAAGCGTAGTAAAATTCAATAGATTCCTTTTAAATATTTCTGGTAACTTTTCTACTTGAAATATTATCGTATTTTACATTGAATCCAATTTACTATGTTCAATCGACAAATTGGTTGCCCATCGATGTTGTAAGAGGAAATTATAATTGTAACTATTTTACTATAAAATATATTTAACTAAAATCAAATAGACGCATGTTGTTGTTAATAACTGGATTGAATAATTAAATTCCAATGAATGGAATAAATTAAATAGAACTTCTAATTCTACAATTCACGAATAATTTACATCTTATTTCTTTGATTTTTAATTTATACAGTTTATTGAAACATTATACTTTCAACATAAAATGAATGATTTATAACCTGACCCTTTGTTTTTATAAGCGAAAAGAAAGCTTATATGATTGATTATGATTTTGATGGGAAAACCAAAAGAAAATCATAATTATCAGAGATTGTTACAAGACTGTAATATATCAGTACAGTAATAAACAAATATAACGAAACTTATGAAACATAAATAAATATAAACGTGACTGAAAAGTTACATGGTGTTACATAGACGCAATATTAAATTTCATAAATTTGCAAATGTACAAGTCACAGATAATTGATCTAACAAATATTTCCATTTCTCTTTAAATTATATCATATATCCCACACCAACTTACGAATCCTAAGTAATCCATTCGTGTAAGAGTCCATTATTAAAAAATTAAAAAAAAGAGTGAGTACTTAAAAATAGTGCATCTCAATGCGTACTACTTATCCAGAACAACTAAGCAGAAATTTTCATAAGTAAAATCATTTATTCTGCTGTACTTTTCTATACTAAGCCACACCTCTCAGCCACACCACAAAAAGACGAAAAAAGAAAACAACTGTAGTGTTATACTTTTTCCATACGTTCAATGCAAAGTAAACTTGCTACATTCCCATTACATAATCGATACATATCATCCTTGATCTCTTCGTTCGACTCCTTAAAAAAAAAAGTTATCGTAGAATTTATTTTCTTAAAGTTTCCAACCTAAGTCTTCTTCTAAGAAACTAACAATATAACATACGTTCCCTACTTAAATGGATTTAATTTTCATATTCACTCAAATCATGGCTATTATTCGACATCATTACCGTCCCGAATTGCAAACGTCAGCCGATCAACGATAACCGAAACCGTTCTCAACGGTTTGGTCAGGGTCACCAGGGGAAGAGCGCGGCTTTTCACAAGCATCTATTTATTTTTACATAATACAATTCGAAATGGAGTTGTATCGCGGTGAGTATCGGACACCGCCTATCTGCATCTGCATCTGAACGCTGTTAAAAAGTACGAGAGAAACGATTACGCAAGCCAACCGACTATACGGTACGCCGCTTTTATGAGCGTAGCTAAGTTTAGAACGCCACGATATGCCTGCCTGTGCCGCCACTGCCACCGCTACCACCTTCTTCCCGCGCTCCCGACACTTGTTGGATAACGAAACCACGAAAGTTGCGTGCACATACGCGCGCGCGCGCGAATCTCAACCGAGTAGTGGCGGAAACAGTCGAGTACACTTGCGTCGTATTGGCGGATACTAGCCACACGTTCTCGCGCGCAAGTAAACGAAAAGGGCGCGAAAGCTGTAACACGTTCGAACGAACGTTAAAATCCCACGCGGAACCAACTTTCGAAAACCTCGTGGGGATCGACCGACGTCTGAATAAGGTCGCACGTGCGAGAAAGACGTGGCCGCGCGCGCACGCCTCGATGTTGTAATGTACGTTGTCGAGCAATGTCGTCGGGTAAAATAATCAAGCGAAATCTGAGAACAAGCCAATCCGGATAGAATTGGGTGGGAAACACGTTGAATTACCTTAGAATGATGAAGAACCGAGAAGAAGGTGGTGGACTCGGTTTTCGCGCGTGCCAACTGGAGCACACGCCTACGCATCGAAATGCGTCATGGCCGACAGGCAAGCAGAATATGTCAAACGATCGACAAAGTTATACGGAGTCAGTTAAAGTAGCGTCCTATCTTTGAATGGGAATCAATCACATGTAAGGTATATTTCAAAGTTTTAAGATTAAATTGTGTAATTAATGAGCCACATATTAACCCTAGTATTCCTAAACCTAAAACCCATACTACTTTTTACTCGTTTATCCTAGAAAGATATTCTATTTTGTAAAAAGTTTTGTAATATTTGAACATGTGATGCTTTATGAGCAATATAGCATTTTTGTTTTGCATTGGATTTATTTAATTTATAAAAACGAATAATAAGGGAGTCTACATTAACGTGAAACTAGTTGTAACATGCAAATTACCTTCTTGTAATTCGTCTGATGCATTTGGGATTTCACCAGCGAAATTATAAAAACAATTGTAATTTTTTTCTACCAACTTATCCTCACTTTTATTAATCGAACGATACGAAGATATATCCAAATTTGAAAGTATGTTAATATTGTACAATTAAACTGTCTCTATTGTCTCTAATAAATCGATTTCTTGAAAGAAAAATTCGGTTTCTCGTTCAGTCAAGAAAAGCCCGTAAACCTAGTGTTAAACATGATGACAATCTCTGACAAAAATATTCTCGGATATAATTACGCATAATTTTGAAAATATATTATTATGTATGTAAAATAAATAATTTTGTACATTATAAGTAACTCTCTTCTCTTAGAATAATTTTTTTACTTCCCACCATTTTGTTTAAGTACCTGACTGTAACTGAGGATGTTGTATCGCTCCTTTCTAATTAGTTCTGTGTTTCGATTTTCAGTTCTATGATTATTTATTAATCTGTGGAGGTAAGAGGAGCATCGGGATCTACTTCACGTGATCGTCGCCGTACTGATATCACGACGCGTAATCCGTTTTCTTCTTCTGTACTTTTCTGCACTTTATTTTTTTAAATATAGTAACGAGGACTTCTAAATATTGAACTTACATGTGGACACAATAATAAATAATTTTTTGAGAATATTTTACATGAAGGAAATAGTTCTAATTTAATATTTTCCAACTTGTGGATTCGAAGAACCCCCTCTTTGAGTTCCATGGTTAAAAATGCAGAAGGTAAATCTATATACTAAACCAGCAAAAAATGCCATGGACATATGACCGATATACTTTAATTTTCGAGTTATGGATAATTAATCCTCATACGTGGTAATTGTAAAACATAATATTATATATATAATATAATAAGAAACACAATATAATCAAATCATTGATTAATTTATATATTAAGATTAATTTAAATATAAAGCAAAAATGGGTGAGAATCTTAACACATTGCCAATTGTGCGCATTTTTTGTGAACTTGGCTGAGAAATTCTTCTCTGGAAAATAGAAAATTCGTCATTCCTCTATATGAGTCTATAAATATGTTCACTACCCTGAGTTTTGAGGACGATTTTTGAAACTAAATGCCACTTCCAATATTTTCTTGAATTATCCATAACATGGAAACTGAGGTATATCAGACATATGTTTATACGACATTTTTTTGCTTGTTTAAAAGTAGAGATTTGTCCTCTGAAGTATTAGCATGCATTTATGAAACACCCTATATAAAGGAATAGTGGCAGACGTGATACAAAAATACGGCGACCTAACGAAAACTGAGGAACATAAGCAAGGATTTTCCAAACAAGTCGTAATTATTAAAACTATGACGTGGAGAGAACGTATTTCGTGCCCATTAGAGAGACACACTTTTCGAACCGACGACGACGACAACGACATACGGTTTTGCCTTCGATAAACTCGACGCGAATGAAAACAGAAAATGAACGTCGACAAGTTAGTGAAGCTCGGGTGAAATTATCGTACAAATAAAATTACAGCGTCGTTTTCTTCGGCATTTCCGTGTTTCCACGTACCCGGGTTTCTGTTGCAAAATTCTAATAAAGCCACGCTTCCGCGCGTTTCGCATTCAGTCGCGAGGGCACGTGTTTCTCATTTCCCGCGTAAAACAAGCTGCTTTCCCCGAGGGAACCGAACGCTAATTAGGATAAAAACCATTCGACATGGAAAGTTCCTATATTCATGGAAAACTTTGCTACGCCGTGTGATCGATATCACCGACGTTGACAAAACCGGTGGCTTCGCCGTTTCGCAACTTCGAAACAACGAAAATTAGTTGCTGCACGATTATCTAAAGTACAACTTTCAGCAATCGTTGAAAAGTAAATTGATTTAAAACTTTGTGTAACCTAAGGTATGTAGCCGAGTCAGTCTTTTTTTTTTTATATTTTAAAACTGGCCTATAAGTCATTCTTCTGCTATTTTTAGACGTTAATTTTGCATTTTAATGTACATAAAAAGAAATATTTATGCTCACTATGGAGAAATTTCACTGATATTATATTTCTTCTCAGTATAAATCGTTTCGCGCAGACGTTAACGAATCGCTCATTTTTTCATTACCAGCCAAGTGATTTCTGCCACTTTCAAAATGAACGGCTTGTATAAACTTTCAAAATTAAATAAAGGAAATTTTTTTAATGCGGAATATATATTATTATGTATTCTGAAGAAACAGTTTGTTAAAACATTGTTGGAAATGTTACTAACGCTTTTAGGTTAAGAAAAAAAAAAACATGTATACTATGATCGTGTCATGAATGTACAAAATTGATAAGCTTTTTACATATTTCCAGAAATACACGGATTATCTTATCGTAAATTGAATACACCCACGTAACTTAGAAGATTTTTGTGAATAAAGAAAGTAACGAATTGGACTCGTCTGAATTACGAATATTGGTAAATATAATCATTAGTTCATTTTGAAAAATTCAAACCCAAACCTTTTTAATATAGAAATGTAAAAATAATAATGATACATAGATACCAATAATTAATAATAATACATACATACATTATAATTAATCCTATAAATTATCTGTAACATCACTAAGAAATAGACTGCAGATCTTTATCTAAATTCATATCTTTGAGAATATAGTAAACAAAAAGGTAGAACTTCGGTAGAAAATTATTTCACCTACCAGGTGCTATAAAAAATGCTATAGTTTCTAATACTTTTATTCTGCGCAATTTCCTATCTTCAAATTTACTCTAAATGGATAAAGATCCAGGAGTCTAGTTACGAGTAAGTATAAGCAATTCGGTTAAGTACACTCAACTTCATTTTATTTTCATTAGAAAGCACTACAGTTTGAATACTTTGTACATATTTCTTATAACAGTAAAATAATTCTTCTATATATCCAGTTATACCACAACTAAATAAGATTTAGATGGATATCTTTCTTTTTCAAACGACCGATTTTTATATTTTTATCATTTCCATTCTTTTCCACCATTAAAAAAAAAAAAAAAAAGAAAAACACAATTCAAATATTATATTTTTAAAATCCATGCCTTTCCTAATATATTTGTATTTAAATAGTATAAAAATTCGTTTTGTTTGAAAAACTACAAGCAATTAAAAAAAAAGAAATGTCCCTTAATAAGTGATTTTCTCCTGATTCTAAAAGAATTTTAATATCTTTTTTATTCTGAGATATAGCAGTGAAGACAGACCACGGAAACGTAGAAATGAATTAATTAATTAATTCAGTTTGAAATTAGCCATATTTTCAACGATCTTTTCGTTTAAAGTAGTCAGCTAATTTAAATTGATTTAATGAGTATATTAGAACAAAACGTGGTTCTTCTTTTCAAAAACTAGCGAATGTTTCCAACCAGACGACGTTTCTTGTCTAAAAAATCACTACCTCAGACACCATCATAAACCAATTAAGTGTTCCACTTTCGAAGAAACAACGATCGAACGAACGAACGAAGTAACGAACAGATGAAACGTGCGCAGACCACTTTACGAGTTGACGAAACGCACGCGTTCGGGCATCTCGTCTTCGCGATCTCTCTCTGAGCAGCTTATAGTTGACTTTGACCCCAAGCAGCCGAACGCCAGGCGAGACGGTGGCGCGCGATCGGTGACGGGAGGAGTGTATAATTATGTATGGGATGACCTCATATATATCTATTAAAGAGAGAGAGAGAGAGAGAGAGAGAGGGAGAGAGAGAGAGGGAGAGAGAGAGAGAAGAAAGGATAAAGAAAAAAGAAAAAGACAGAGAAAACCGAACAAGAGAGAAAAGAGAGAGTGTGAGCGACAGAGAAAGAAACAGGGAAGAAGTAGAAAAAAAGAGGAAGATAGGAAAAAGAACAGAAAAAAGAAAGAGAAGATAAAGAAAAAAAGAGAGACAGGGAAAAAACAAAAAAAGAGAGGAGATAGAGAGAACGAGAGAAAAAAGAGAAAGATAGTAGAGCGATAGAAAAACAGAAAGGGAAAGTAGAGACAGAGAAAAAGAGAAAGTTAGGACAGAGAGAAAAAAGAAAGGTAGGAGATAGATTGAGAAAGAGAGAAAGGAGAAACAGAGAAACAAAAAAGATAGACAAAGAGGATGAGAGAGGGAGGAAGAGAGAGAGGGAGGAAGAGAGAGAGAGAGAGAGAGAGAGAGAGAGAGAGAGAGAGGGGCAAGTGCGTGCGCGTACGCGCGGAAATACAAGCGTACATACGACGCGCTAGCAGAGAGCAGCGAGGCCCGTGGAATTGCGACGTGAGCAGAGCCCGGGCGTGCCCCTCTCATCACACGCGACGATTGGTCCACTACTGTCTGTGTCTGTTGCTAGCACTCGACATACTACGCACAAACGATGGAACAGACGCGATGTACAGTCTTGACAAAGAATTCGTGTCTTGGCAACGACGGAAACGCGTCCCTGACGAGATCGTAATCGCACGGATTCGCGCCAATTATAGATCGTTTCTCTCTATCGTCCCTCAGATTGTACGTAGGCGAAATAAACAATACCATACTATATAGATCATCCTTGTAGAAATCGCGGAATACTGATTTCAACAATTACAAAAATCCATCCACGGTCTACTTTCCGATAACGATGAACCAACATGTTGGCGGAGAGGGGACCAGTACACCACCACACTGACATATGTTTGTTACCGGAAGCTTATCAAAGAACGAAGCGACGCTTGCGTAGTAGATATATAATCAACGCGCGATTGTAGTGCCGCTCACATACATACATACATATACATATACTCACGCATAAAAGGCAGTTTTTTCATAGATTGCTTTAACGATAGAATCGGTAAAATATAGAAACTTTATTATGGTGACCAAACGATCTTCCTAGTTGCTCCCGAACAAATCGAACGAACAATACGAAATGCCAACTCTGTTTTCTTTTTACTCTTCTTACCCTTCTTTTTACTCTTTTTCTTACCTTTTTTTTTTAACTAAGGAAGAATAAAAAAAGTGGTGTTTAATGTAGCCACACAGAGAGCCAATTTACGTATGTATTACGTATTTTTAGTTTACATTAGATCGAGGATAGTACCAGTTTACCAAACTTAGATAAATGTTTAGTTACTCGTTATTATAACCTTCTGGCAGGATGAACTCGTTTCATGACCATGACTCTTGAGGAAACGTCGAAATAGTCGGGATAATTGTTGGACATTAGCGCTGGGGTTGCCAACCGTACAATAACTTATATTATTGTATTCATATTTATTGTCTAGTGTGCTATATACTGTTAAAAAAATATATAGTATGTAAAAATACTATATTTCCCCTACATCGATACAATTTTACGGTATATTAATTAACAATGGAGAATGCAGAAAAACATATTCGCAGTTTTAATGTAGCTCATTTTCTACCACTTTCCTCTGAAAAGTATTATACTTTTTCAGAATGTACTATCTATGGTTTTTATTACATTTCGTCGTAAAGTACTATATTTACCCGAAAAAAATTGGAACCAGTATTATACTATATACTGTTAGAAAAAATATATAGAACGTAAAAATACTATATCTCTTTTACACCAATAAAATTCCAAGATAAATTAATTAATAATGGAAAATGTTCGTCGTTTTCATTTTTCTTCGGTTAAAGCAGTACACTTGTTTACAATGCACCACATTTTTTTTATTACATTTAGCCATAAAGTACTATATATTTACCCGAAAAGAAGAGTTGACAATCCTAATCATCCTACATTTGTCAATTTTGCTGCATAATTGCTTCTCTATAGTACTTTGCAACCATTTACACCAATTGATACTACTCCTTTTCAATACGATATTAAAGATACAAAAAATAATTCTAGACATTTTTTTTCATCTATTATACACTATGACATATATGTACATACATATTTTATTGATTTGTGGGGCCATTTATGGTTCAATAAGAAATCTCATACATACATGTATCCATCGATGATAAAGCGATATTGTTTACGACACAGCGTAAATCGTATTACCCGACGAATTGGGCAAATATTCAATTAAAAATAGTAAATGCAAGTGCAACAAGCTTTGGCAAACAATCTGTAGTGATAGAATCGATGTTTGTCAGGCCCATTATAAATTATATCTTCTACGACACGCGAGATCGCGTTACGATAAGAACACTCGCGCACAGGCAGACGTTGGAATATCATCAACGCGTTACGATATTTGTACAGTTGACTTGTCACATAATATGCAAAATATTTCCGACTGATTCTTTTCCATATTGCTCATGTCTCCACTCTATATAATCTCTTAAAAAATCGTGAAATCTCATTATCTGTTGTTACCATCGATAAATAACGGTAAATGTGCCAACGATAATCCGTTCACAAAATTAGGATTTATTAATCATGTATTTTGTGTGTGTATTTTTGATTTTGCGAAAAAAACCTTCCATATTACACTTGAGTTAACACTCATCGCGGCGGTGAGGAAGGGAGTCGAGAAACGCTTTCGACGAGGTTCAGACAGATAAGAGGCGGTATCGGCCAGCTACGCGTATATACGTTTTATTCAAACACACGAAAGTACGACACGAGTTTATTCGATTCTCAGTTTCACGAATCTTCCATTCGTTTCGATAAGAGCGTTCCGATAGGCAAAGTGCGCGTGCTTTGGAACGACATTACCCTTCTTTTTTTATTCTCTTTTCTTCCCCAGAAATCTGATCACTTCTCCGTTCCTTTCGAATTTCCCGCGTTAGGAATGTTCGAAATTAAACGCAAAGTAATCGAATAAAAAAGAAACGAAGATATAATTAGAATATTCTTGCAACTTGTCTTTTTCGTGTATTAAAATTCACACATGTTGGTGTACGTGTGAAAATAAAATGATGTAAAATAACGTAACTAAAATGTCCTTCGATTATGATAGACAGGTTCGGATAATATTATTTAACGCGTTCTCTGTATAATTTAACAACATGAATGAAATTTATCGAAGACAAGATAATTATTTTCTCGGTCTCTCGTATCGCTGTGCCTACTTTACTTCGTCGATTAATCAGCTCTTTGTGCAGAGATACTTCAAGGTTGCAATGTGTTAACATTGAATGAATTTATAACTAAGAGTACACCTATACAACTTATTTATTTTGATATTCTGTCTGTAATATACTTATGGAGTCAATTTGTAAATTACATACATACGATTCGGAAGGATGCAAGTCATCCCTAACAGACGAACTTTTAACACACACCGATGACCGGTTACGCGATAAATGTTCTTAACATATCTAATAACATGCAATTGCTTTACATTTGCAAGATGAATAAATATTAGCCTTACAAATAAATTCTTTCCGACATTTCGGTCAATCAGAAAGCTCATTCAAGAAGAATGAAGGCAAATCAATCATAGAAACGATTTCCTTTATTTATTATTGATGACGTTTTGCCATTTTTCTGTCAGCTTGCAAACATCATTGCGAATATTTGGATTTGAATGGCTGTTCTTGATTATGTGACTTTAGTCAAAAAGAATTTATTTCTACACCTAATATGTTACGCGTAATTGTGCAATACAATATTAGAATTTAATTTAGTATCCTAATTATTCTTTTCAATATAATACAATCGAAGCTGCGTGGGCGAAAAGTCTGTCAAAATGTTGTCTTGGCCTGGTGAATGTGTTGAAACGAATCAAGTATCTCGGTGTTTCTAGAACATTCCACAAGTTGTCATCTGCTAGTCGCATATTACCAACCATAACGTAACAACTAAATACTGTACTCGCAATTGTCACGATACATACTAAGCTGATATTTATTAACGTATGAAATGGGAAATATACTCCGAATTAATAATTATGTCAAGGGGGGAAACGAATTTGTTTTTAACGAAATTAATTCTTTCTTTTAACAATCTTTAATACCTACAAAAAGTACATTTCTTGATATACTTTCTCTAAATGTTTAATACAAAAATATTAATTACTGTAGTATAGAAAACGGATGGACGTGTAATTTTCCGCTGCAAATTCCGAAATGAAAAATTATGCGATTTTCTTAAACTATGAAATAATAGCTTCAGATGCAAATACAAATTTTCAGAAAAATAATTTGTTACCAAAAAACGAGTTTTTGAAAAAGAAAATATGAAAAATCAGTAAAAAATCATTTCTTTTAACATTATATAAGAACTAATTATCCAATCGAAAGTTCCTTATGTGCAACAAAAGAAGATATCATTACGAACTATCACCCTAAATTCGAAGTAAATCGGATGAAAATTCACTAAAATATTGATGCGCCCAGATTAAAAAATCTTGTTTTGATAAAAACGCGTTTAAAGGTTTGCAACAAGTTATCTATGACATAACGTTAAAATTTCTTAACTTCTCTTTTAACTGGAAACCCACTTAAACATCTCAATAATTCTGACTCAGATCTCCATAGAAGAGTTTAGCGATACTAATTACGTTTCCCGGTAATGCATTGCTGTGATTATAATTATTTAAACCACGAGTCAATTTTAACCAGTATACGCTACATCATTAAAACTTTTGTGACTTTTTCATTTTTGTGAATTTTACTTTAATACTTTAAGAGCCCATTTTAGAAATCATAAACATTAACAAAATATGAAAAAAAATTGTTATTTTTGCAAGCCGTCATAGTGGTTTCCTTCCTTAAGAATCATAAGTTCTGTGTTCTACTTTAAAGTGATTGTTACAAATTCAAATATAAATTATACTCTATCGTATTTGAAAACATTTAGATTTTATACTTGCACTTCTTAGAATATGCAGAACGTCTCGCAGAAACGCTCATCAGGTTCGTATATCATTTACGTGTAATTCTAGTAGACGGCAAGTCCTGCACAGTTTCAATTCTACTACGTATGCCAGAGCAACTGAGTGTTACATAGCCTGTTAAAAGTTTCCGATCTTCTCTTACTAATTGTAACTTCTATTATACGGTTCTTTTCGTTATTCAACCATCAGCTAATTTTAACTCGAAAACTAATGTAGTAATTTTCAAAGAAGTATTCAGTCAGTGCGAAAGTTTGTGTCCGATTTCACATTAAAATACAAATAATTTGGCATGTAAAATGTTTTTATTAGTCAGTCATATAATCTCCGTTACTTTGTATCATCTTCATCTGATCGATCTGTCGACGATAAGTTACTCTGCAACTTCTTCAGTTCAGATTCGGGGATTATTTTGTAATAAATTAAGCACATCATTAACTATCAAAGAAGCTGGGTCAGAATCAATGGAATCAAACTTGTGACATGACGAATAAAACACCTTTTACCATACGAGCAAAATAAATGCAAAAACAAATTACAGATAATTTTGTATTATAATGCACCTGTTGATACACGAGATAAAATGGCCACAAACCTACGTAGCTATGAAAGAAAACTGTCTGATTGTCAATCGTGACTTTCTCAAATATGCTGGACACATATCAGCATTGAATGCTTAAGTTCCTTTCAATACAACAGAGTTTAATTTGAAAGTAACTTATTAAATAAAAAAGAGAGAGAATAAAAAAAATGCGTACATTTACATAGAAAATTTGGACAATTCATTAATACAAAAGTATATTTCGCAACGAAACCAACGAACATCAGAGAAGTAAAAGAGATGCTAGGAAAATATTACGGAACCTGTTGCGCCAGCATCATCAGCTGCGTATAGTTTGGCTCTACGAAAACAGGTAGAGGCTGATTTTTGTGACAAAATTTGCAATAAAAGCACATTAAGATATTAAAAATATTCATATATATGTAAATGTAAAACACCTATATTATAAATTGCAAAATTATAATATAGATATTTATTAGGTGCAGAAATTCATTTTTTCCAACTGGAATCACATACTCGGTACATCCATTTAAATCGAAATATTCACGATAGTATTCGCAGAGCTCTCAGAAAATTAACAAAAGATCATCAATAATAACGGAAATTATTTCGATGACCGATCTGTTTTCATTTTTTTATAAAATGAACCTTCGATTGCATGCAAAAGTCGGAAAGAATTTATTTTTATACCTAATGTATATAAATTATTATTATAATACAATATAAACAGCATCGTTACTAAATGTGTATAATTTGTTGTAAATAAATAATTTATTCCTAATATGCTCTTTTTCTGCAATTAAAGATATTGTAAAAGATCGTTTCCTTGGTTCTCTCGTCACGTTATAAAATTAAAAATACGAATTTCCTGTACTCGGGTCATTTTTGACTCACAGATCTTAAAGTTTATGTAATCGAATTAACGACTGTAAGTAAAGTTCAAATAAAGAAAATAGATAAAATGGATTCAACATAAATTTGCCACTATAGTTCTGCCAAGACACATCGAAGTTGCACTGTTGACTATACCACTATGTTTTCATGATGCAACAATCAACGGGCCACTTTCCACGAATCGGAATTTTTCCTACGCGCAATCGTTTTAGGGCATTCGAGTGTGTTTAGTAATCTCAGGAACAAGTCGTCCTTCGAGAACGAAATCCTGACAATCTGAAAGCTAGTGACGAAAGAAGTTCTGTGTTCTTGACGATGATTCGAAGTTTCATTGAGGAAGTTTCAAAGTTATTTATTTTTCTATGAATTTCCGTATATTTTCGTAATGCATCGCGCGACAGATTCTTTTTGTTTCTATTCAATCGATGAATGAAAAGCAACAAAAAAAAAAAAAAAATGAAGAAAACTGATGATTAAATAACAGCGTTCCCTTCCAAACTTTAAATAATATCGATGACACAAATTTCACGGAATTTTACCGTACGTAATCTATTCACCGAAATTACGTAAGGAGGTTCACGAGAAATTGTTCACTCCCGAGAAATCACCTACACGTTAAATTTTATCGTGTTAAATATTAAACTGTCGGAATTACGATGAGAGAAAATACTGGAAGTAGACGGCTTGAGGACGTTTCAGTGTTTATCAGTCATTCGAATCGTTTGGAATACCAGAAAAAGTCGAAAGTTTCTACAACAACCTTGACAAAACAAACGTGTTAAACATAAGCATGTTCACACTGAATGACCATCGTTTAACGATGTGACTACTGTCTTGACTGCTCCAAAATACTAATGTGTCATTGTTAAAGATATTGAGAATATGAGCCATCTTTTATTTTGAACCTAGGAAAAAGCTGTAAACGAGAAAATAACATGGGAAATTTTGAAGAATTTCCTATAAAATATGCTGCATAAATATAAATAAGGTGTACCTTGCAGAATTTTCTAATTTTCTCCTTTTTCTTAAAGGAAGTATGAAATTTCGCAACGTCGAATTCAGGTGGTAATATGAGACAGTATTATTTACTACCTAATTTTAGAATAATCACATATACAGATATACTTCGCTCTATGGACTTATAAAATCATAAAAAAAATTAGGTATTGATAAAAAGATCTATAATTTGAACGTTCTGTACATTTTCTCATTTTAGGTGCCATTTCGTATAATTTTGCATTTTTAAATTTATAAATAATATAATTGCAAAAATGCGAAGAAATTCTGAGTTACTAAACGCATCCACAAAGTTGAGTCTTGCTTTATTTAGGTTGGCACTTTTTGTAAGAATTACTAACGGCGAAATATCGTTGTTCAACACTAAAAAAAGGTTAATAACAGTGACCGCATTTCCCTCTCTGGATCTGTACAATTCTTATGGATCCATATAGCGCAAAAATATTACCTAAACCAAAGTATGTTACACCTTTCTACCCTAATTTTATATTTCTACCCTCTCCTTTTAATCATCGATTATAATTCGACTTCGTACAATTACAACCTTATTCACATAAATATCTCGCGACACTTTGTATGCGTCGCGATAAAGGGTCTTCAGGGTATTTTTTTTTTTCAACGTGAGTCAAATAGGTTCAAGAACGTACTCTTCGAACGTAGTTGAGTTGCGTCACATTTCAATCATCCAACAGACGAGTGTATATGCCGAGTGCGTAGTACACGCGCACAAGCCGGCCACACACGCGCTGTAAGAATATTTTATACAGGCCACCGTAACTTGCCACAGAAGAAGAAGAAAACGACGGAAAAAAAATAGAAATGACACGTTCTTCGCGCGAGAGATAGCAAAGACGGACAACGAATCGAAAACAGGGAGGAACGAAGGGGAGAAAACGTTCCAAGTGCGTAGGGACAGAATGCGACGTGTACGACGAAGAGAAACGCGAAAGTGAATCGAGAGGGACAAGGAGGATTCGAACAGTGGTAGAGAAGGGTGACTAAATAGCACGCGAGGTCAGTGCCTCGAATCGGAGATCGGGCCCAATCAGTTTGAAGCAGATAAAACTCGTGTCTGTAGTTCCCAAGCGAGGTCTTTGCTTAATGAACAACGTCGTTCTAAATGAATTTTCATATTAGGTGCCTTAATGAGTGTCGTAGAAGGCACGTAGGAAGACAGAAAGTTCTTTAGTAATTCGTAGCTGAAAATTCGACGTACTTCTATAAATGCTCTTTCTTGTACACTTAAGAAAGGTGAGGCGAAAATAGGTGTGGTTAAACTTTAATACCGTACTCTATTCTTAACCTTAGAACTCTCAAGGTGGAAGGAGGTTCCTTGGACCTACAAGCTACAAAACTTTAAATTAGGACTATTTTCCTTGAAATTTTTAAAAAATTATATATTGCCGTGTGTACATTTAAATTCAATATTTATTAGTTACCGTTGCTACATGTAAAGAAACATAGTGGCGATAATACGAAGCGGATCCCTACATTCTTCTTATTTGCAAAGGATAATAGATAATCACAGTGTCACCCTGTATATTATTAACGGCCAAATGTCTTGAGATCACCTGCTAATCTTTATTAAACCTCCGTAGGCAAACATATTTTCTCACATCTGCTATAGTCAAACCTGAGTTCCTTCACCTTCAAGTCTAATTTTTTCACAGTTACAGCCTTCCGAAAGATTGGCTTAAAATTTTCTCACGAAACACGAAGCGACACCGATACGCCTCTAAAAGCTGCAATTGCACGACGTATAAGAGAACGAGGGACCGCGTATCTTACGCAAGACAGACATTGTTCCCCTGACGTGCGTGTATACATTTAAAATTAAATAGAAACGATTTGCATGCAATCGTAAGAACGCTTCCGCGTTTTTCGCGGCTTGCCTCTTTTTCCCGGATTGCTCGCCGTGGCGACTCGATTAACGAATCCCACTAACAGTCTCTCTCTCTCTCTCTCTCTCTCTCTCTCTCTCTCTCTCTCTCTCTCTCTCGCTCTCTCTCTCACTCTCTCTCGCGCGCTTTTATTTATCTAGCCATCTATCTACCTCTACCTCGCTCTCGCCTTGGATACGCTCCGATCAAGGCCATTCTCGAGTGCACATTGGAAAAACGCCTGCCTCTGCTTGCAGCGCGATTTTTCATTTATTATATCTCCGCATAGGCAACGCAACGGAAAGGCGCGTCCTCTTGTAATCGACGCAGAAAAACCTGTACGAGAGGCTTTTTATCGCGAAGAAACGCTTTATTAGATGCTTAACCAACGAGCGTATAAGGGGTGCGTGGTATTCTTGTAACAACATTGAGATAAACCGCGATACAAACGCAAAACGCCACTACGGCGGATAGTGCATGCAGCGTGCAATGTTTGTACACTCATCCGTGTGCACCTTCGTTCGAACACGGGCTCACTGTCTGTATATACATATATATCTGTCCGCGAGGCGTAACATACGTAACGAATGTGCGATACTCATTAGGAGAGTCAAGGGTATGTTACGTGAAGAGTGCGGTTACGCTTCGTGTCTAACATTACGTCACTGAATGTGCATCTATCGATGTACTGTAACATGCAACAGCCGCGGTACGACTTTAGCACGAGGAACGTGCAAGCGCCACCGAAATCTGACACCGACTTGGTTGGTTGAAAGGGAAAACGTTTCTTTCGCTTTTTTCCAAACATTGCTCGATTTTCATCGCATTCGTAGACGGTGTACGGCTACACGTTACGCGCCTACAGATATATAGGGTGTACGTCAGATTTAGTGTTCAAACGTTTGCTAGTGTGTTACTACAGATGAAAATAAGACTAAATTTTTCATTTGGTAAGAAGTCCATTAATGCTTTGTTAAAAGAGTTATAACGAAAATGTAAAATGTGTCAGATATGTTACGTTAATACTAGATCTACCAAGGGAGTCAAAATAACTTGTTTAATGTATCGTTGTAACGACTACTCATATTTAGTACATCTTATTTTCTGAAATTTTTTATGACTTTTATTGTAGTACATACATAAATGATCAATTTTTATAAATATTTCTCTTTTCCTTTTTTCTTGTGTAACATTTACATGTTATACACCTAATATATACAGAGATGGGTTATTTTGACTGTGCACAGAATGTATGCAAGATTTTGATTTCATTAGTATTTCAAAAATTTCTCGTTTTCGGAATAGCTTTAACGCCTTCTAGAAAATTGAATATATTCTAAAACTTGTACATTCTACAAAAATTGTACAAACAAGCTTGTGTACAATGCTTTCGGTTGCATGATCTACAATTCGAACAGATTCTACGCTCGGACGTGAACAATGTCAAATATAATAAAGAATATTGTACTAATAATAGAACGAATAATATTTGCAATACGTGAGAGAAACGTGTTTGTAGCAAATATAATGCTAAACAGATCTTTACTTGTAAAAGTGTGTTCATATATATGTACATACATACACTCTCGTTCATAAGTCATCGAACACTTAATACAAATTAGAATTCGAACTTCAAAATTTTAGTTTTTACCGCAGATTCTTGAACAGTACAGTGACTAAAGACAGTATATTCCTAACACACACTGCCAGTCTCATAAAAATAAAGATGGTACTACCAATTCTTGAACTGATCAATCACGATTAGATGATTGTAATTACAAGGTGAATGTAATTAACAATATGTAATAGTTTATTTTTATTTGTGGTAACAACATACTGAATATTTCACAAAAATGGGAATGTAACGCAATGTTTACAATTTTACATGTTTCATCAAGTACTGTCTAAAACTGAAATAGGCGGTGGGAGGATGAAACTGTCAATAAGTACCGATTGTTTGTTCTCATAGGACACGCTTCCACAATTATTTTTCAATTTATAAGTTGGTTTAACCGAATCATCTAAAACGAAGCTGATTAGTGAAAATAAGAAACGCAGTATTACTTTTTTGTATGATAAAGATATTTTAATGCGACAAATTGTGTTAGAATGTAATGTAACTCATGGGATAGTTGCAAAAATTAAAAAAAGAAATTATGATCTGGCGTCAAGTTTTATAAGAAATGGTAGGCTGCGAATGATTTCTAATACAGACGTACGTCGTATTCGGATTGAAGATAACAAAACGCCGAAGATCGTAGTAAAAGAAGTTGGTATGAATGTTAGTAAATATTCGTCAATCTTTAAACAGAATTGGTTTAAAAGCAAAAGAAAAGGTACGTAAATTACCTTTTTTCGAATAAAAATATTAATTTAGGAAAAAAATTCGTTGGTACGTGCAAAGAATGGACCAAAGAGGATTGGAAAAGGGTTATTTGGTCTGATGAAACAAAGATAAACAGATTTGAACCTGATGGAAGGTCTTGGTATCGGACATCCGACACTATAAATTGTCAATAAAGGATGCAAAACAGACTATGAAGTTCGGGGAAGGTGTTAGGGTTGTTTCATCCACAAGGGTTGGTCCCTTAGTTAGGATCGAAGGTATCGTGTGCAAGGAGTATTACTTAAACATTTTACAAATCAATTTACCGTGAATTGTTAGTTCTATTGGATAGGCTGAAGAAGAAATCAGTTTTCAGTAAGATGGAGACCCCAAATACACGACACGACAAAAATACATAGTAAAAGCTTAGCTTGAAAACCAATAGTTTTCTGTTATGAAGTGGCCACCATAAAGCTCGGATATAAATCCAGTAGAGAACTTTTGGTCAATTTTGAAAAGAAGACTAGCAAAATGTGATACTTAACCTAAACTAACCCCACCTACGGGTATTCATGAGCTATAGAAAAGAACTGAACAAGAATGGTATAACATCGAATTAGAATTTATATAAAATGTAATAGCCAGTATGCCACGCAAACTAGAAGCATAAAGAAAAAGTAAAGGAAAATGAGCAAAATATTAATTTAAGACTATGATTTGATAACAATGTTAAAGTGCAAAACTGTAAATATGACGTTAATTGTCAATAATCATTCCATATGTTGTAAGCATAAATGCAAATAAACTGTTACATATTGTTAAGTTTATTGATCATTTCAAGAATTGGTAATACTATCTTTAGTTTTATGAGACAAGCAGTGTGTGTACACACTTTTGCTCATCGCTGTATATTCTTCTTTGCAACCGTAACTAATATTTGAACGGTTTTTTAATAGAGAATATTTTACCAGAAGTATTTATTGTGATCATAAGGACTGTCGAACTGATAATGAAGAAGATCAGACGATGCAATTTTAGAGAAAAACCTTTCTTCAAACACTTAATGATGCTACAGATATGTTCTTCAAATAACTTTGAATAATTTCGTATAAAATTGAAGCTGTATTAAATAAATACTTCTTTTTCTTAACATTTATTCAAGTTATATATGTATATTTTGAATTTTCCATTCAGATATAACCATAAAATATAATAACAAAAACTATAATAGATAAATATAATAAAATACACAACTAAACTCGAGAAAGAAAATTGTATTTACATTCTAATAATCATTTTGCTCAAAATGTCCAAGTGCCCGATCATTTATGGACGGGAGTATACAAACATAATGTTCATAGTGACATACATATGAAAATGTTCTTTCCTCGGTAAAGAAAAGTTTACATATGATTATTTTAGAAAATCTTTTCGAAATTCTTTTCGAAAACAAGTGATATCAACCCTTTCAGTAGAAACAGGTATATGTACATTGTCGGTAGATCTAATGTTAATCCCTTTCTACATATTATAAGGAAACTCCGGTGAGTAATATACGTCGATTTTGATGAAACTTTGCATAAGTATTCATTAGATCTATCTAAAAATTTAGCCGCAATTCGTCCGCACCCGTCTGTTATTTTAAGCAAGAAATCAACCCTTTTATACAAGCACACCTTTCTATGTAAGTGCTTATAAATCATTAAAGACAAAAGATATCGAAAAGTGGTTGAAATAAAAGTTATGCCGTTTCTTAGTACCCTCTTGATATATATATGTACGTGTACATATACACATATCAATATATATGTATGTATATTTAGCGTACACCTTCTTTTCTTTGAAGCTTAAAATAAAACTTATTCGTAATAACTTGATGTAACGAAGAATAAATATAGATTATTGGCAAGTAGAACAACGAAATTGATTATACGCATTACACCTTTATACATCTATAAAAGTGTAAACAAATAAGTAAATAAATGAAAAGGTGATTTTGTCAATTTCAAAAATTTACTTTCACTGATCTATTATGGTATTTCTTCAATACATTTACTTAAATGTTCGTCACTTCACTTGCGACATATGGAATCCAAGATCGTAGAAAGCACATTTTAGTTTAGTATCATGAAGTAATTAACAATTTCAGTAACAAGTTTACACTCTAGTACCTGTTTAGACAAAAGATTCTACTGTAAATTCAATCAGTGGTAAGTTTCGTTGAATTTATAACGAACAATTTTACAAATAAAATTGCACCAGAGTGTGTTAAAAACATTATTTCATTTACACAGCATTTAACACGTAAGGAATAGATTAAACTATGTATATTAAATAAAAAGAAGACAAAAAATTAAGATTGATATTCGACAGCGGGAAGACAAAATCACATTACGAAAACCGAATGCATCCCGCTCAAGGCTGACAGTTTTAACCATATCACGCGAATCTCTGATGTCGAGTTTCAAATAACGTAAGTCTGTGGAGTTTCTTGATTGCTCGATGGAATATTTTAATTATCGTCTGCTTGCGTGCTATGAGAGTCCTTTGCCTTTGGATTTCGAGTTTTAAAAATCAACGACAACAATCCATCGATAGAATCTGGTCTTTTAGAAACGACATTACTAATTTATCAGCATTCCCGCGAATAAATAACCCATAACTAACGCAAATAAAGAGTTATCCAAATGCGACACTTAGATGTTAACACTGTATAATATTTATGCGTCGTGTGTTTTCAAATATCATAAGCCGTTTTGTTTTAATAGAAGATAGTACAATTTTAACCATGGGCCGTAAAGTGGGTTAACATTGACAGCTATTACACACAAAGACATTGGCAATTCTAGACAATCTACATCTGGAACCCAAAACATTATAAACAGTAATAATACAGGGTGTTTACGAACTGGTGGTACAAGCGGCAGAGGGATGACTCTATATGCAAAAATAAGTCGAAAAGAAAGAATAACATTTTTTCGTATTGGTCTTTGTTTCCAAATAAATCAGTGTTGTAGATCTACCGAGTACACGTACATAATCTCACGTGTACGGCATACAAATATTGTGTTGTTCGTGTTGCTGTTCTAATTTATTACATTAGGTAATACTATGAGATGAATATTGAGATAAAATTATTTCTTCGCCAATTCATTTTCTGCCATCACGGCTTCTCAATAAAAATGAACTTCTACTGACAATTTTATTTATTTATTGACCCTATTCGAAGCTGAGAATCAATTACTTCCTTTTCCGTTAATCCTTATGGAAAAAGTTGATTCTAAATTCGTCCAACTCGATATTTGTCCGTTCTTCGGAAACGGATTAATAACGAATATAGAGGATCCAATGCAGTTTGTTTTATTAAAAAGAAACACGTAGGCGTATAAATTGGATGACTCTATATAACATGAATATACATAATTATGCGTGTCGTGTCGAGAAGTTCTATTCATTACTCAGCGAAATGTCGCGCTAGCTATGAAACACGATCACGTGAGAGACACTGTTTGCAACCCTTGATCGTCTTTGAAAATAGAATTCTCTATTAATTACACGCCGTGCGTATCGCGACACTGATGGAAAAAGCGGGAAAATGAGGAAACATTATGTTTCCCTGAACACGAACAAGATTGCAGTATCGAAACCGATAATTTGACTTATTTGTGAGTGACACGACTCACGGGCGGAATTCAAATAACAAAAACCTGTCACGCAACAGCAGCTCCTTCTAGAGTCGCCCGAGAAAATGACTCCGGGCGAGAAATTCTACGGGAGAAAGGTGAACTGTCGGGTAGATCGGGCGAGGCTATAAAGCGCGATCGGCATGATTCTATCGCAATTTATAGCAAGTGGAAAACGCAGCCTTGCTCCAGGCAAGGTAGAGTGTTGACCACCATGACCGATGAACACAGACTACTGTCAGAACACATTTTAGAAATGCACGAGGAATATATAACTTGCGTACGCAGTGTGCAGTAAGTGAACAAATTATTATGATCAATTCGAAATTATGTGGAGATGGACTAAATATAGGGTAGCACTTTGATGATTTATTGTCAAAAGCAGTAAGATACGTAATAGGTTACGAAAGTATCCGTACCTATTTCTAAACAGAATAACTGTTGTAAAATTGAACAAAATGACTTTAATTCCTTTTCTCCTTTCACTCAAGAAGTTCGAAGGACCAGTCTACCATACAACGCGTGAAAAACTTTTCGAAAAAATTGCAACTGATCGGAATCGCCAAGAAAATAATAAAGATTGCTTTACATAATTTTTTTTTTTTATCTAAACGATGTAAGAATCGATAGATTTATTATAATTCTGCACCGAAAGTGATGAGAAACTGCAATTCTTACCATTTTTAACCATTTGTGGATCATAGTAATGTTGAGTCGATTTCGATGAAATTTTCAGCATGTATATAAGTAATTTACATAAATCTACGAAACGTATTTTTAGAATTTCCATTACAGGCACAAATAAAAGAGTTGAAAAAACGACTTTTACTAACTTCTTCGCGACTCCGATCAATCGCAACATTTTTTAAATTCTTCATACACATTATCCAATAAACTAATCCTTCCAACTTCCTAAAAAGCAAAGAAAAAACTCACATCGTTCTTTAAAAAAGTCATTCTGTATTAAAGCGTGTCTGAATATTAAAGAAAGTGACTATGTAAACAAGTATAATATAATGATTGACTACCAATAATTAATTTACTATTAATTTACTATATATATATATATATATATATATATATAGTAATTATAATTATATGTATAATTTACTATAAAACATCGATTTTTCCTCTAAAATTGTGAAATTCCCTCATTTTGGGCAATCTCCCCCCCGTTTTGAGAACCTCTGCTTTAAGGTAAACACAAAATTTATAACACAAGGCCAGTCAAGGTGACAGAGGTATATGTGCCTCAATAAATTCTGACGTCATTGAAACAGCAATTGTAAGTTTGTGATTATGTAAGTTTATGTAATCAACCTTCTATGACCCTGACTAATGTGTTATACGTCTTCGTATATTCATTGTAAGGGCTGTTATTAATAAAGGAATAAAAAAACAAGGATAACATCTCCTCAGCGATTCCACCCATAACAAAATTTTTTTATGACCATACGATAGTTCCTTCTATCTCAAACAACTTTCATCCGAAAAGTTTGTCCTTTACTTTCACAATTTCGAAGATATTTAAGGTGACAAAATTCCTAATAGTTCAGCCTGTATATATGCTTCCCTCTCCATTGATTTATGTGTTTCGGTTAAAGAAGGGAACCACTGTAACGAATTGAAAAAAAAAATTCTTTTCTCATTTTTTTGCGTTTGAGATTTTTAGAATAGGTTGTTAAAATATTAAACTAAAATTTGCGAGAAACGAAGAAGTTACAGAAGTTTCAAATGATATAGCGTAATGGGTTAAAACTGACACGTAATTTGAATAATTATAATCACAGAAATGCATTACCCAGAAAACGTAATTACTGCCTTCACACAGATCTGTGAAGAGCTGAGCAAGAAAGAATTATTGAGATGTTTAGATGATGGACACTTTCGTTACGAACATGTCATTTATTATACTTTAAAATCACGTATTCCTAGTTCAATGTATTCTTGTGTGCGACGCTATAATTACTATGTATAAAAGAATGAAAAGACATTGATGTATAATTTTTAGTCTAAAACTCATTGTACAACACATTTCATTGAACCGTCATTTTGACGGATCTTGGTATATTTAGGTATCTTTTAAGTAAATAATTAAAAGTTGGCACATTAAAAAAAACAAATGTGAACGTCTTGTCATCGTGAAGGGAGCAACACTGTTTTACTTCGGTACTACGAACTTCATCAAAAGCTCGCAGCATTCGATAATCGTGTACAGACGTTACGTCTGATACTGCTGTCCTATTCTACTTATTCGTTGACTCATTGCGACAGCAGAAATCGAGGAAAGCGCATTTCTCGAAATTATCATTTACCGACGACGATCTATGCCGCTTTCTGAGTTGCAATCAAAGCAGGTGGAGAAATGAATGACTAAAAGAAGAAAAAAAGCAAGGAAGGAAAAGAAAAACGAAATCAAAGAAAACTTCTACCGGTCCTGATCGTCGTGGGCCCCAAAGTAGGCGGAGGGAGAGATGACCTCAAGATGATGATATCGGCAACGTGGTCGTCGCAGGGTCGTACACACAGAGAGCAGCAGTGAGAGAAAGAGAAAGAGAAGGAGAAAGAAAGAAAGAGAGAAGAGAGATCGTTGGAAAGGGGGAGAGGGAAAAGAGAACGACGAGGGAGACGCGGCAACGACGCCAGTGTTGCCTCTCGTGCAAAAATAACGTGGAAAGCCTGCTTTAAACTCAGCCAACCGCGCTCACTCGAAATATACGCAACGCAGCACGCTTGATGCTTCGACCAAATCATTTTTAAATCTCATTGAACAGCAGACGGTTCGGAAAATTCGCATTAATTGTGCCACGGTTCGCTAATGACGGCTATGTAGCAGCGTCTAAATACCACGCGAGCGACGCGGCTACCATGTGACCGCTTCAAAATCGGTATGTTTACATACACGCCTGTAAATGAACACCATGCAAACTGATGCCTCCCAAGATCATTTGATTAATCTTCGTTTCTAAACATCTCGCTTATTTTTAGAGGGGAATTCTACTGGCGTTCCACTAAAGCTTCGCTACTGGCAACGATTAAATCCGAAGTGTTGAACCATCTGGGAATTTCTTGAAATCCGATATAGACTAAGGTTCGTTTTGTCGAGCAAATTACTACATGCTTCACAGTGATGGGACGTTTGCCTCTTAACGCGGAGAAAAATCTACTTTTTCATAAGTATCCTCCAAATGAACAAAATTCTATAAATTTTTTTTACCTTTCTTAATTATTAACGAGGCTCAAAAATTATTGAGAAGTCAAATTATCGTTTACAATTTTGCTGCTGCCTTTACGGACTTTTCGTGTATACCTATTTCTACATGACACCTGTGAAATTGATGAGTGAACAAAAACCCAAATTCTATCTTTAAAAAATCGATTTATTTAATTTAGAAGCAACTTACTTCTATACTATTAACTTACTTATAAATTTAGATATATTAATGAACATGCTATTAATGAAAACTTAACAGAAATTAGTAGCAAGTAATAGTAAGAGTTTCTGTCATTTTGCTCGTGAAATCCCAAATCCGCCAAACAGACGGATCTAACATTAATTTATCTAATTCGTGATGGGGACTAAGTGTATACTAGTTATGGATTTGAACTGTACTAATTTTTTAATTTTTTTTTTTAAGCCTCAATGGAAGTATATATACATATATACATATGTAAATGTACAGGTGTTGAGTTACATTATAATCTTAAGGAGGTTGATATTGAATTTTTGGAATTATGTTTTTTAATATTTTCTATTTTTATCCAAAATTTAAAAATGTATTTAATAGAGTTTAGTGCGAAAACGGTCAAAGCTTCCCCTTTAACGTAAAAAAATTAATTAGCTGCTACTAAGGTAGCTGTAGAGAGTTGTTTTGTTATTATTGACAGCAACAGTGCACCTTCACCGGTCTTGAAACGATTAGTCAGGATCTTTGTGTACTTTTTGCAATAATGATGAGAAATTTTTTTTCAAAACAATGAATTTTCAAAATTCACTTTTTTTCGCTCTCTGGTGTCATTTCAGTTTATACTGGGCAAACGTATCGCGACTCTCGCGAGCTCTAACGTTAAATAATTTTGAGAATGTTAGCGTACAATGATAGCGAAATATTTAATATACAACGATAACAAAGTATCTAAGGTATAATTTATTTATAAACACTGGTAAAAATAAATTTTATTAATTATTCTCTATCTACAAGACCATGAATATATAAATAAGGATAGCAGAAGAGAAATAAAAAAAAAAATAAGGGTAAGTAAAAAATAAAAAATCATAAATACATGACTTCACTTAGAAATATGGTTTTTTCCGCATTCAAAAACAAAATGTCAGTGTGTTATGCAAATTTAACCAAAAAGTGTTTAAAAAACGATCAATTTTACATATAAATCAATAACAAAAAAACGTGTGTTCCACAATTCACCATTTTGGTTTATGCGATAAAAGGAATCCCGCAAGAACTTTTTGAATCGGTTCATAACATATTTTGTGAGCACGTCTACCGTTCGTAAAAATTGTTTCGAGAAAAACGCATTTAAGAATTTGTTTTGCATTCTCAGCCCAAGTCGCTTTTAATGCTACAGAATCTGTACTGTTACGAATTTCGTCTTAAAACTTTTACTGTACATTCTCAAGATGTTATACTATAGAAATCTGAACAAATATTGACTTTTTGAATAATTTTAATGTGAAAGTCCCCTTAAGTCACACGGCGCTGTAGAGGGTTAAAAATTCTTGAAACGGTTGAGCTATGGGCGAAAGGATCAGTACGTTTCGAAGATTCTCAGAATGTGTCTACGTATGGTTTTACCGATCGTTAGGACTGTCTCTGATCGTCATGGAAGAACACCGTATTCAGAGCTTTATAATGATGGACTTACGCCAGTGTTGTACTAAAACTAGACGGATGAATGACCTTTGTCAGTTTCATGGTTCTCGAGGTTTCTTCGTACGCGTTGTGATTTCATAGTTTTGAGAAATTGAGCTCAGTTCGGGCAACAGTATTGCTTAAGGGCTTTTCACATTTCGAACGAACCTTGAGAAGACCTTTCCACATTTCTCTCTGTTTGAGTAATATCCGTTGAGTACAAGCAGAGACTGTATTCATAGGACAACCTTGAATGGTTCTAAACTTCAAAGTCATAATTATAGATCTAAATGTTCAGTCTAATTGACAAAGTTTCAGTACATGATCTTTTATCAAAAAATTGAATCGAATAGAATGAATTGTTTTACTACCTACAGAGTTAAACGCCTATAACTTTCAAAACAATTGCTGGTATGAATCTTGTCTTTTTTTTATACACATCTCTATTTACAACGTTTTACTTATTTATATATAAAAGCAAAACTGTATACATAAAGAACAAAATGGCTTGACAAGTAAAAATGTGGGTTGCAACTGCTTTATATGTACCTTGACAAAAGTATTGACACATTTTTAACAATGACAAGTTAAATAGATATTTAAATACTTTGTTGCATGCTCCTTTTCGTTTTAGTACTTCTTCTAATCTTTGTGTAGTTTTCGCCGGACGCATATCACTGAAAGATTTAATAATCGTTACAGTAACGAGCGTAACACCTTCCGCATCAGACCGATTTTTGGTCACTTTCCTTTCAGGCTGTGTGGGTCACATGCGCTTCACGTTATCGTGATTAATAGTTTTGCTTCTAACGTATGTCTTACAATGTTTATAATAATGCAAAAATCATAACTATCAAGAGAAATGTGTAGAATTTAAAATGCATTACAGATTAAATAAATAAATTTGATTTAAACGAATTATTTCAGCAAACAGATAGTTGAACACTTATTCTACTAATCTAATTCTAGCATTTCCTAATGATATTATAATTAATTTTAAGTAAAACGTTTTGTTATACATTACACATTTTATTTTTTCACAATTACGAAGGTATGTTTAGTTGAACTTAGTTAAAACATGGTGAACATAAATGCGATTTAACAGAACAGTTATCACAAAATTTTACAACTTTTAATTACCGATTATGTACCAAACTTTCGACATTATTTTCATAATAAATTTTACAGTACTCTCTTATCGAATTTAAAGAAAATCCGAAGAAATGATCGTTATATCCGTGTGGGGTGTCAACAACCTATGATATAAATGCGCTATACCTGTTATTCAGATGTTGATATGTGACTTTACAACACATCTTTTAAAAATTTGTTCGAAAATCTCAAATGGCCTAAATGGAAATTTGTGTGGGGCGTATGCGAGCCACGTGGCACGGAACGTGTTAAAGACCTACATTTTACATAAACAAAGTGATCCAGAAGGAAAAAAAGGATATTTAAATATACACCGATAGCTATCTTCAATGCATACGAAGCTCAAGTGTGTTCTGTATATACACGACGTTGAAGAATGCATTTGCACGCACACGCGGACAAACGACTGCGATATGGGTATCTGCTGAAACATCATGCGAACCGTATGTCGCAACGTGCATCTGCATCTCCTAATTTCATTGGACAGTTTTAAACGCTTATAGCAGTTGAAATGTGTCAAGCTTCTTTTAAAATATGCGAATTATATTGAAAGTAGTTCAGAGATGAATTTTAACGAATCACGTTAATCAACATTCCACGAAACTTTCCATCGAAGTTTCTTTCAAAATCATTGCAACTTTCTTTTATTTCGTGAACCACAGTTCTTTGTCTGTTTCTTTTCTTTTTTTTTTTTTGTCATTTTAGAATATAAATACAGTAAACATCGCATCATTAAGTTGTCTTATGATCATTTTTAATTAATTTGCATTTTGGCTCTAAATACAGCTGCAATATAAGTCTGAAGATTGCAAAATACAAATTACATGTAATATTTAGATTCTTTTTTATTTGACATTTTATCGAAGCCGTAAATATTCAAGATTAACATATACAGAAATTAAAAGATCGTAAGGCAAGAGGTTAACATACTTTTGTCAAGTCTGTTAAAAGAAATATTAGGTGCAGAAATAAATTCTTTTCGACTGGAGTCGCATAATCAAATATAATATTCGCATTGAAATATCGTGATAATACTTGCAAGCTAGCAGAAAAATGGCAAAAGGTCATCGACAGTAATGGAAATTGTCTTGACGATCGATCTGTTTTCGTTCTTTTTAAATAAATCTTTGATTACACTTAAAAGTCGGAAAGAATTTATTTGTACACCTAATAATTCACCGAAGAACATAAACGTAGATAACTTTAACGTTTTATGAATGGAAATGAAATTTTTATAAAATATAGTACAACAGTTTAACGTTTTTAACTGGAGAAAGCGAGTTAACTAATGAGAATTATTAATGCTAAGACACAATAATTCGTTCATCTAGGAACTTTTAATATATAACTTCATTACAAATGGTTTTTATTAGTACAGAAAATACGTTCTTATTTTCCTTGTGTTTTGCTAGAACGAAAATAAAGTAACGTTGGTTGAAATTTGCATTCATTTTTAATTATATACCGAACAGATTTTAATTTCTACTTAAGAAATGAGCCCATAACAAATTAACATATAACTATGATTAAAAAGCTACATTTTTTAATACTCTACTATGGATCATAAAATAAGTACCAGCTCTTTTTATCATTCATGGTTCGTTTAATTACAATCAAGATACATTATAAGCAGTAGTTGTACGGTGAAATTACATTTAATGATATTAATTATAAATATTCAACACTTATGGGGAGTTCTGAAACGAGTCGAAGAAATGCATTGCGGTCAGATTATTATTAATATAGTGTACAAAACAGAACAAGAATATTTCAAGTTTTGCGTACACCTTTAATATACATGTCGTTTTATAACCTGTGCCAGAATTATAATACTTCAAAATCTTTTTCTTTTTCAGCCAGCTAAACGTACAAATAACAAACCTCAATGTACCACTATCTTTCAACTATCAAATTTTTCCTTTCGTTATGCTATTTGCTGCAGTCAAATTCCTCCTAATTAAAAATCATTTTGGTTTTTTTTTTTTACCTCACATGAGCAGAACAACCGGAATCGTGGAAATCACGGAAAGACTTTTTTCCAGCGAATGCGTTCAAACGATAGCACTACCACAAATTTTAACTATCTTTCTGTAAAAAAATTTTGAAACATTATCGAAGTATGAATAAACGTATAAAACAAATTTTAACGAAAAGAATCCTCCCCAAAGAAAACGGGATTTTGCAGTAGAATAATCCTCCTTAACACAGCACTAACTATGAGGAAATTTTCAATCTTTCTTTACTTCAAGTAGACAGTTGAAAACTCTATAACGAGGAAGATACATCATTCGTATACACGGGTCGTTCAAATCAATTTGATTTTTTCGTTCGATTTGTTGTGACTAAGAATACGTAATTCAGATCTTTCGAACGAACGATGATTGTTTATTAAGTGTTTCTCTAATTCCATCTACATACAGTGAGTCACAGAAGTATTCATACCTCCTTTAAAACAAAATGGCTCTTTAAAATTGAACCAAATGACTTGAGTTTTTTTTTCTCGAGAAGTTAGGAAGATTAGTTTACTAGATGATGTGTACAAAAGATTTTGAAAATGTTACAATTGATTGGAATCGCGAAGGAATGAGTGCAAATTGTTTTTGTAATTTTTTTATTTGAGCTCGTAATAAAAATAACAACAAAAAAATACGTTTTGCAGATTTGTTCCAGTTATATATATTTTGAAAAATTTATTGAAATCGGTTAACGTTGCTATGAATTACAAATGATTAAAAAATGACAAAAAATTGCAGTTTTTGAGGACTTTACAATTATAATAAATCTAATGATTGTTACATGTTTCGATATCTGTCGTTTGTTTCTGCATAGCGATTTCAATGAAATTTTCAGTAGGTATACAACTGACATAAATCTATAAAAAGTATTCTTTTTTCCTTTTCATTACAGACTCAAAGAAAAAAGTCGTGAAAAGCAATCTTTATTATTTTCTTTGCAATTCTGACCAATTGCAATTTTCTCAAAAAACTTTTTACACGTTATCTGGTATTAGTTTACACTAATCCTTCCAACTTCAAAAAAAAAAAAAAAAAAAAAAAAAAAACTACAGATCCAATTTTAAAAAAGTTATTCTGTTTTAAAAGGGGTTACGAATACTTCCGTAACCTACTCTATGTAGAATGCACCACGCTGTTTCAGAATTTATTCTGAAAAATTCTGGTATTTACCTGGTCGACAGATCTTGGAACAAATTATAATTATTCTCAATTTTCCTCTTTCAAAGAAAATACTTTATTTTCTCTTTTTAATCTACTATTTATTTTGTCAAATTTTTTAAACAAAAGTTTATCCCAGAAATAGTAAGTATCTACTAAATTGCCATGTCCATGAATAATATTTATTACAGAACTGGTTAATCGAATTCGCAAACCAGCATATAATCATGTACTCTTATGCGAATTTCGTGTTAAAGGTACCGGAGCGCAAAAAGTTAGAATTAATTAAAAAGTTTTTATATAACAGATAATAACGCAGTTTACTTCGTATGAAAACGATGAAAATGTAAAATCACCTTCGTTATATACATATAAAACAACTGAAAGTGAAGGTAAAGGCAAGTAAAACTGAAATCTAACTAAGTTTTCAAAATCACTTAAAATTAAAAGTTCCGCCAATATCCCCCTTTTTTTTTCCTTAAATTTTCCTCACCTTCAGAACTTCTCTTCCTTCTTTTCTTCATTTTTATTTACTTTCTTTAGCCTTCATAATACCCGGCCTAAAATCTACATTTAAAGAGGGAAATCACTGTGTCGGCTTACAAGAATCAAAAATTTTCTTTTTCATACTTTTTTAATGTTTGCAATATCTAGAATGAGTCCTTAAAATATTCGAGTAAAATTTGCAAAAATGAAGAAGTCACAGAAATTTCAATGATGTAGCGTATAGTGGTGAAGACTGACCCGTGATTTAAATAATTATAATCACAGAAGTGCATTACCAGAAAATGTACTTGCTGTCATCACACTCATTTATAAAGCTATGAACAAGAAAGAATTATCGAGAAGATATTTAGCTGGGTTTTCAAATAAAAAAAAAGTTAAGAAATTTTAACGTTATATCATAGATAACTTTATAGCAAAGCTTTAAACACATTTTTCTCGAAATCAAATTTTTTAATCTGGACTCGACAATAATTCAGCAAATTTTATTTGATTTGCTTCAAATTTAAGGTGATAGTTTCTGTTTCATTGCACGTACAGAATTTTCGATTGGATTTTAGTTCCTACAAAATGTTAGAAAAAGGCGCTGATTTTTAACTGATTCTTCACTTCTTTCTTCAAAGCACTTGATAGCAAATTACTTTTCCTGAAAATTCACACGTGCAACTGAAGCTGTTATAATAATTAACATATAATTTTTAATTTTGGAATTTGCAATGGAAAATCACACGTCCGTCCAATTTCTATAAATTTTTGGTGGCCTGGTTACTACTATAACTACAATAACTAATATTTGTACATCAAATGTTTAGAAAAAGTGTTTCAAGAAATGCACTTTCTGTGGATATTAAAGATTGTTAAAAAAAATTAATTTCCCCAGAAGCATATCCTTGAAAATAGTCTATTCAGCTGTCAAATTTTCGTGAAAGAACAATCTTTGAAGGAAAATTACTTCGAACTTGGTTTTGGTATAGTGAGTGAAGTGCATGTGTCTTTACAGGGTTTGAGTGTAACGAAAGTTTCCTTCGTATCGTGAAACAGAGAAACTGTGTAACGGGCAATAAATGTTTTAAAAGGCTTGGTCTGAATCTCAGTACCATGGTCGACATACACAATAGTTATGCACGACGCAGATTATTCTCATTTATTTATACTCTCACTCATACACGTAGCCAACAGTGCGTGGAAAATACACCACCAGAGAGATGCAAATGTCTGTACACAGACACCACGTGGTTTGCACGGTGCCTCACACTTTACATCTGAACTTCCCAGCTATGCTAAATGGATTTTTTGAAACGGGCCTTTCGTTCTTCTACGTATCCTTAGAATCCGACACTTTTCTTTCTTTTTTATAGATAAGCCCTCGTTGTAATGTATTAGCGTTTAAATTTCTCGACACTTTAACGCGTTTTCTTCTGAATATTTTACAAAAAAGTGAATAGAACTAAATAGACGGTAAAAGTACAACGGTTTACCAATTTTCTGAAATTTTTACAAAGATTTTATTTAAATAGGTGAATGGAAAACCGAACTTATTAAAAAAGTTTTAAACGTAATTTTACCCTGCCCGCTAAATAACACCAATCTGTATAAAGTGTAATTTTATCCTATCGACTGCCAATGTTTTCAAATCTTTTTCACAGCGTTCTTATTTTATTATCAGTAAACTGCGGATTTTTATGCATTTATAGAAAATTTAAGGGTGCAAAATTGCAGAGAATGCAGGTAATATTATAAAATATATAAAATATCCAAATTGTAGTGCTTTTTATAATACTAGGTAGGTGAAATAATTTTCTATAAAGTTTTAATTTTTCTCACTGTAGTCTTAGAGATATGCATTTGCATGAAAATTAGAGAAAATATTTCATCCGCATACAACATTTTACTTTGAAGTACTCCGTACTCAAAGGATTAAAGACGAATCGTTGTCTTCGGTTTTTTTTTTTAACAAAAATAAAAACTGGAACGTCAATCTTTGCGCCTATACGTTAATATCGACATCTATTATGGACATTATTACTGAAATTGCTGTGATCGGCAACAAAGCGTCGCCTGTTTACCGTGTGGCGTTTTTTATTTCCCTCGATTTCAGAACAACTCGCAAAAGTGGTCCGCTTTGAAGGGAGAAGTACACACCGCGGGAAAAAGTTAACTTCGCCAACTGTTAAACCGCGTAAATCGATAGCGTGCTTTTTTTAAATTCCGATGAGCAGAGAAGGATGATGCACGCGCATCGTTAGAAATCAGAACCATGGTTACGCTAATATAACACGTGAAAAGAGTGTGCAGCCTAGTTGCCTGCTGTCAATTTTATCAAGATCTCGCTCGCGATTTTTCTATTCTTTCTTTCCTTATTTCTTTTTTTTTTCTATTCGTTATACCGGTTGATTTCGAACGGGAATTTCGATTCTCGAGCGACGAGAAAGCGACCGCGTGAAATTCTCGTGTTTCCGAAGGCCGCCGTTTTCCACGCAGAACTACGCGCCGTAGAAATATATTTAACATGATTCGATTACGAAGAAAAAAAAGAAAAAAAGGAGAAAATAAAAGGGGACGATATAAATGCACAGAAGGAATCATGGTAAAAGTTGAACACCAGAATCACGTTCTTTTATTCTATTCGCTATTCGTTTACATCATGCCGCGAATATTCTGTATTCGTTGTCCTCTCTGTTCCACATAGAAACATTTCAAACGTTTAGGCTGACGCCTTTCTCTTTCTTCCTCTCCCTCTACCAAGTCGCATGCCGTCTAACCGCGCAAATGAAAATGGCAAAGCACGGAAAGCTGTTAATTATCTGACGACGAAAAGCAACGTTTCTAATTATCTAAGAGAAATATTTAAAACAAATATTTGTTCTATTAAAAAAAAAAAAAAAAACGCACACAAGCTTTTACTTGCGTTCTTTTACAATCGTATTTTGCCACCGTTAAATATATAAATAAAATATTTTTTTTCACTGATGTGCACTTCGGTTAATTATAAAAGGATTGGGTCGATGCTTCGTTTGTTTGTTACGAAACATATTGTTAGCTCAATGCACTTTCGCATATATGACATTGTAATACAAATTAATCGAAATCATGTCCAATTACTGTTACGAAAATATTCAAAGACGGTACAAAAATGAATATTTTAAATATTCGTGGTATAATTCATTAATATTTTAATTAACAATATTTAAGTATTGTATAGTTAATAACAATATTTTCAATATTGCTATTATTGTTAGTGTTCAAACATTTTTGAGAATAACTGTATGTTGAATAATTACTATCCAATTACAATGACAGCATAACGCACAATATCACATACCAACGATAGTGCTAGTATAATATAATAATGAACGAATTCCAATAACAATGCGCGAAATATTGACAAATTACGCAACGTGGTGCCCTTTGTCACGTGCCATCAATTTCGAAGTATTTTACAAAGTTAAATACGAAACATGATTGTTTCACGAATATCATCGGTGTGTACATTGATTGACGGTTAAACTTGGAAAATTTTAGGTTATGTATCAGTCGAAACGTACAGTTTCGATCGATTCTGGATACTTCGTAATAATAACGTGTGGTCATTAAGTTTTTGGTTATGTATCAATTTAAACCTACGGTTTCAAACGATTTCACACATTTCGTAATAATTACGCCTGATATTATATCCTATACGGAAGATACTAATGCATCGAAACTCGATAGATAAAACAGTTGTGAAGTGTATTAAATCGCGTGTTCGCGATCAAACTTGTTACTACATAAGAGACAAGAAAGGTAAACGTATAAACGTAAACGACGAACGAATGAAACAAAAATATACATACATACACACATACATACATACATACATACATATATATAAAAACTTACCTTCCATCCGGCACTGCTGTTGCTTTCCCCCTTCTCCCTGAAGTAAGGAATATTTTGCATCATCCACTCGTAGATCTGGGATAATGTCAACCGTTCATCCGGGGCGCTGGTAATGGCTTGAGTTATGAGATCAGCATAACTGTGATTTCCCCAGGCATTTTTTCGCGAGGAATTCTTCTTGGCCGGAAGTAAGCCGGTACCTTGGCTAAGAGAGCCATGCTGTGGCGGCGTGCCACTTTCAACGCCTTTAACGCCCTCTTTACTAGCCGATACGTTCGGCACCACGTTCCCCTCGATATATTCCTCCTCCGGCCTTGGCAGCGGCCACGTGTGCGACCGTGCTCTAGTCTGAGGTTCGAACCCGCTTTCAAGGTCGTATGGTACCCCCTGCTGTGGTTGCAACCCGGTCTTCGACCCCGACGCAGAAACCGGCATCGAGTCCATCATGTTCGTTTCCTCCATGTACTCCACTTTGATCGCAAGCACCTAACGAGGTGCTGCTCCGTCACCAAATATCGGTGCTGACTAGTCGATGAAATGCGAAATGTCGCTGTTAACAGTTAATACCGAGTGTCTACTATCGAGACTCTGGTATATGGGTAACACTGTAACAATTTCTATGGAGTTAACAGCACTACGTCAGTATTAACAAGTTGAAACCAGAACTGAGGTTGTCACTTTTCTCGTAACGGTCACCCGCGTTCTTTTACGCCCGCGCCTGTGTCACTAGTCTTCACAATACACAAACTGTCAACGAACAGTACATAAACCGTAATCTTACACTCGCGAAAATATCGCCTTAAGGAAACAAGACGAGACAAAAGAGATCTATATATGTGTATATATACACATATATGTATATATATTATGCAGAAAGGCAGAGAGTATCGCGGATCACCCGAATCGAACTCTCCCGCAACTGGCAGCGGACCGACCGAGAATACGCTGTACGTTGCTCTGCGTGTCGCGAGCAAGCGAGAGAGAAACAGAAAAACAGGACGAGTGCAAGAGAGAAGGATGCCAACGGTAGAGGGGGCAGACCACGTGGTCAAACTCACTGTTTACAAGCCGCGCCGTCGGTCACGTGGCCATGTTTTGATAGAGAACTTGGCCCACTCCGAGGAGAGAATCTTTGACTTTGCCGTTTCGCGATTCGAACGTAACACGCTTTTGTAAAATCTTTCAGCTGGTCGTGATGTATAATCGTGACGTGTCGCTTTTCGTCTGCGATGTCGTACAGAATTTGTTGACACAATTCCAACAATCGAAAATACGACCCTCGATATCCTATTTTCTCCAAAAGGACGACCGTCTTTCTTCCTATTTCTCATCGATGTTCTCTGCTTGTTCTAGTTTCCTGATACTTTGCAGGATTGAACACCTTCGTCGTTTCTTTACCTAACATACATACTCTCAGAATAGATCAAATAGATCAGGACGATCGAAAAGCGACGAACACACGAACGTTATTGCTCCATGTACTTCTGGTGCACAATTGAACTCGTCTGAATAACCTTGGTACACACTGACAATGCAGAGAACGTTCAGCGTACACGTTGTACATACTCTCTGAACGTGTCACCGTATCAGACACGCGCACTCGTGGTTACTACAGGAATTAAATCACCTAGCCTCCTACATACAACTTGCCGGCAAGGGAGCACGGCGAATACTAACTTATTCTTCTGGCCGGCAGCCGGAACTGACCGAGCGAAGCCGAAATGGCGAGAAGTCAATTCGTGGCGCCTGCCTCCGTGTGTTCGAGTGCAACGAGGATAAGACGACGAACGATGAAACGCGTCAGAGAAAGAAGGATCGCGACTGAGCGAGCGAAATGTACTAACCGACCAACCGAACGTGTAAAAGAGAAAGCAAGAGAGAGATCGCGAGCACAGTGAACGAGCGATCTGGTAGGTAGTTCGGTGACATGGTAGGGGAAACAGTGAAGGTGGGGGTGAGGTAGTGATGTTGGTGCGAAGGAGAAAGAGATGGCAAACGAGCGAGCTAGATAGCAAAGAGGTTAGCGGAACGAAAGAGGGAGAAAGAGGCAATGGTTCGGAATGAGCTGGACAAAGAGAAGAGGGAAAAAGACAAGCTGATCACGGGATGGAATCAGGGTCAGAGAGTGGGGAGGAGGAGGTGGAGGAGATAGAGAAGGAGGAGGAGGTGAAGAAGGAGGAGGTGGAGGAGGAGGTGGTGGAGGAGGGGGCAGCGTGGTCGGTTAGATCGACAAGATGGGCGGGGAAAGGGGTATGTTATGCCTCCAGGGCCAGATATTGTTCTCCATGTGGAGTCGAAGAGAGGGAATTCGCACACGGCCACGTACCCCTGCTGATGGGCGTTCAATTCTCTTCTGCTTATGCAAGCTTTCGAATAATTTCACTATACATAATAACGAAATCCTTTCAAATGTTATTTCAATTTATTAAGTAAAAAAGTTAAAGAAATTTGTTTATATACATCTAGTCTTACTGAGTAAACTTAAGAATTTTGGAATATTAGGAATGAAAGAAAATAAGTACATTTTGTAATAAAAAATAATTCACTATATGAATGCAAAATAATTTCACTGTAGATAATAAGGAATTTCTTTTAAAGATGATTTCAATTTGTTAAGCAAAAAATTGTTTTAATTTGGTTATTTACACCTGGTTCAATTTAATAAATTTAATTATGAAATTCTTGAAACGGAAGAGAATAGATACATTTTTTAGTAGAGAAATCTTGTATTTGTTTGATATCTCTTGCCTTATGACGAGTCGGGCTCGTTACATGAATTCTAATCATAAGATACGACAATAAGAGTTGCATTAGTAACAAATATTAATTTGTATTTTTAGTATTAGTTTTAATTTATAAAATTGACGATTACCAAGTGTAATTGATATACGGTGCACTTAGCGTTTCTTATCGAATGCAGTATTGAAAAAATATAGGTAAATAGCTGACGCTTAAGTGTATAGTGTTTCAGTAAGAAAAATTGTAAGTTAAAGAAAGTTAAATGCATCTTCTGTACAGATTTCCTACAAATATCTCTATAATTATTTTCGGAATGTTTCTTCATGTTATAAATTAAACAATGCTCAACTTATTAACTAAGTTTACCTGTCAAACAGAAATGAAAATATATCTCCAGTTTATAATTAAAAATTAGTGAAAATAACAATCAATTATTTTATTTTTATTTTTTCAAATGTTAATATGATATATCTTATATTTAATACAAATGTAACAGTAAAATTAAAAATTAATAGTATCTTTATACATAAACTATTGTGTTCTAAGTATTGATTAACCAATGACGAGTTAACTCATCTTCTCTAGTTGACAGGTTAAAGTCGTAACAATAATCTTTACTATAGTTATACAGTATGAAATACGTTCATGTATTATGAAGATAATGTCTCCATTGAATGATGAAGTCTTATAAAATGGCATTATACAATTGAATACTTTTCTGCACAAAATGTTCGCCAGAAAGGAAATTTTTTTAGAAAAAAGAAAAACGACATTACTGAATAATCTACAATCTCATCGGAAATGAAAGAAAACCAATGTTTTATATTAAAATAAATATTTTAACATATTAAATAATGATAATTGCTATTAATAAAAATGATTGTAACAATTTTCTAACAAAGAAGAGAAGAATTAGATGTTTATTCTTCGGAAAGTGTCGTCTTCTCTTCCTTGATAACTCTATTTTTTTTCTCCACAATTTTCATCGTCTTGAACAAGCTATTAATAACCTTAATGCTCTTATTGATTTTTTTTGTAATTTCTAGACCTGGAAACTTCTTTCCTTCAGAAGACTATTTTAATATATTATAGCCCTTTAAGACCTTCAGTATCTTCTATTTTTGTTAAGTTTGCGAAAGTATTGAAACGTGTTTAAGTTCGAATAATTGTCGAAGTTATTCGAAAGTTCAAAGAGTTTAAAGTTAATTAGAAAGTATATGTATAATTGCTTTCTCAAGCATACTGATATATGATTTTATATCTTTGATTCAATTTGATGGCATATTTTTTACAAATACTTTTTCATTCTACGTTTAATATTTCGTTCTTTGCAAATTAGAATATTACCATTGAACATCGAGGAATGAAAGATGGAGAACAGAAATATAGTAAACTTTCGCAATCTTGTGATAATACGACGCGACGTGCACGAAACGAGAGAGAAGTTAATGATATGCATAAATTGGGAATTATAGATTGGGATGTTCTATGAGACACACTCGATATACCAAAATACATTTTGTTTCTCGGATTTAGTTGAACTTTGACATCAATAAAAATTCTATAACTTCTTCGTTCGCAACGTCTGTATGCATCGAAAATATTAGAAAACAATGCATGACATTTTTATTTAATTTATTCGAATATCCATCAGTATAGGAAAGACGTTGGTTGTTAAATTAATACGAAATATTCATTTGAAAAACAAGTAGGTATGCTTCTCATTTATGGAAAAAGTAGGAGAAATTCAATCAGGGCACAACCTTTGTATGCTGAAAAATATCCAGAACCACACGTGTTCTTTTGCACAGTGGATACTTTCGAAAGATTGTATGAAACATATATGGAAATAATGAAATTAATACATTGTTGACGGTATACTGTGAAATAGTTCTTATCTCTATTTCCGCACATCTTTTGATTACATGAAGAATAGAAACACCTATTTGAAGCAATGGAAATGTTCCACGAAAACTTTTATTTAAAATTGACGAATACAGCTAATGAAAATACTCGTAGTGTTTATTTTTTTTTAGTGTGGTAGTTATGAAAATATTTTCCCTTTCTTTCCCTTATCAGAATTACTGTCATTTTTATTATTACTCTCAGCATCACTTGTTGTACCGGAAAACTGAAAACTCATATGCAAGAAATTCCTCAAAGTATTTTCCCGATTGATACTGCATTTTTAATTTATTTCTCGAAACTGAATTAAGGATCTATATAGCAAATTATATAAATTTAATGATTATCTTTCACACAATAGCAATTTAGCGCGTACACAATGTGAATGTCTGTTCTCCATCTACGTTCGCAAATTGCAAAATCTCTAATAACGTTTCCCGTCAAAAAATGGAAAACATCGATTCGCGTCTCCCGTCAACAATGTGTTAATATGTTTTTTGTGATGGTGAATCGTGAATTTCACATTTGTGTATAGTGATCAACAGAGATAGGCTTATCGCTCGTCACAAATTGAATCTGTATTATAATCTAGGAACATCCAAATTCGAAGCTCAGATATCAGTAGTGCAGAAAAATACATACAAGATGTATGCGAAATGTATTCAAAATGTATTTAAAACATACACAAACTATAAGCAAAGTAAATATTGTTATTTATTATTTATTATAACTTGCATTACGATACATATTTATAATCTTCTTCGTGCTTTCTGTTGTAAGTGTATTGCCTTTCATCTGGAAAAATTAATTTACTTATATCTGTATTTTCTCTAATACCGTGGCTTAATTTTGTTTGGTTCACCCACAACCTTCCAAGCTATTGCCAGTTCTTTTAAATTTCATCTTAAAAACGGAAGAAAGTAAGTACGTTTTATAATAGATAATAATTTCACTATAGATAATAACAAAATCCTTTTACATAAATAATATATCAATTTGTTAAGTATAAAAAAGTGAAAGAAATTTGTTTATTTACACCTAGTCTTATTGAGTAAATTTAAGCATGAATGTTAGAAACTAGATCTCATTTTGAAAGAAAATCGATACATTTTGTAATAGAGAATCAAAGAAAATAGATACATTTTGTAATAGAAAATCATTCGCTATATATATGTATATATATATATATAAAACAATTTCACTATAGATAATAATAAGATCCTTTCAAATTTTATTGCAAGATGTTAAGTAAAAAAATACAAGAAGTTTGCTTTTTGGATTTCTTGAAATACAAGAAACCCTCTATTTGTTTCACATCCCTTGCCTTATAACAACGAATCAGACCCGCGTTTGGATGACTCCTTATATAACTATCTTAATAACGGCGTGTGAGAGAAGCTGAAACTTCATATAAAGAGTTTTCTTTCAGAAATCTATCGATTGACGCGTGTCACAAGTTCAATTCGTCTTAGAGTTAATTTTGTCATACTTATTCGACTGTAGCATCCTTTAGTTGAATATTTTCTATATCTTACAATCTATGGTGGAAGAATAAAAAAGAAAGCGCAAAATGTTCTACTGTAATTAGATCACTTTAAACTTACGTTACTATGCGAAACTTTATCGTGTGAAACCACACATGCGGAGCCAAATAAAGAAAGAAGGGAAGCTATTGGTATCCCTTATCCATTAGATCTACTCCGAAAAAAAGGTGAGGTTAAGCTCGTACTATCAATTACGTTACCCCAGTTCTAAGGTTTAATTTATACCAAATTGAATCAAGACACTTGGGATAAAATTTGTTGTAACAACGGTCAATTAATTTGCTTTAAAATTTCTTTTTCTTTTATTTATTTCGTTGTAAGTAAGAGATTAACCTTCTTGAATTCGCATAATTTTTCAGTGCATAATGGTTCCCGTCGGTCTCTCACATCGATTTTCAAATTATCGGAATATGGAATTTATACCGTGCAGTTTCGTGTAATTAATTGTCAACATTTATTTGAAATTATTGTATATTTAGAAAAATATTTATTTATTTTTGTATCAGTCTATAGATACAATGTTTGATCATTTGAACTTAAAGCTACATGCAGCAGATAAACTTTAAAAAATCAACACCTTCATAAACTAAAAAACAATCTAACGAAACATAAAAATTAAAATGTGTGGAATCATGGAAATAGGAATTAATTATTTTCAAAATTTGAATCATAGTAATCCCAGTATATCATATTTGCGTGTTCCAACAGAAATATTTTTGGCATTTACTGCAATTGTACTTTGTTTTTCGGTTTTTCTTCATCTGACTCTTCGTTTTTTTTTTTTCGTTTTCTAATTCATTTGACTCTTCCAACTCTTCGAGAAGACGATGACCTTTTTTCTTCTTTCTGATCTACTGCGAGGCCTAAAACGAAAACAGTATTAGTAGACTGAGACATTGTTGTAAGCAGGAGAATACTACTGAGCTGTGCAATATGAAAGAATGCAAAAGATACATGAAAATGATATATCATTACTAGATAATTATAATGATATACTTACCTTGTGTTAGACTTAAAATCACATCGGTCTCAAAGATTATTCAAGAAGGTTCAAAATAGGGCAGGATGAGAGCGCGAATTGTTTCTAAAAAGTAAACGGATTTCAATTTCGTCGGTCTGTGACCAGTTTAAGAAGGTTAACGAACGTAATAACATACTCAAAACTATTGATGCATTACGTTCTACTACTATTTAGATTAAAATGATACATGTCTTACAATGTTCGTAAGTTATTCTGTTATCGTTTCGTTTATTTTTATTAAACACGTCATGGTGTAAATATTCCGTGTAACATACATAAAATTTCGAATTATTTGAAAAATTTCAGTTTACATTCTGGGTGAACAATGGTGGCAGTCGCAAAAATCCTTAGGTATATATTTAAAAATATTTGTGTTACATTATGTTACTATTTAGATTAGAACGATAACTCATGTCTTACAATGTTCGTAAGTTATTGTGTTATCGTTTCGTTTAATTATTAGGTACATCGTAATGTAAATATTCCGTATAACGTGCATAAAATTTCAAGCTACGTTAAAAATTATAGTTCACATTCACCGTAAACAGATAGCAGCAGTCTTCATCGCAAAATCTGCGTGTTCTCGGTAAACGAATTTGTTACAAGGGAATAACGTAAAGTAAACAATAAATATTATCATGAATTGTATGTAAGTTGTAGAGTATATGTATAGAATAAAATTAAGTACGTTTTTGAATATTGTCGCGGTAATTATTTGTAAAAATTGTGGTGTTTCAAATGTTAAAAATATTACATTGATAGAAAATCTCTTATATTAAAGAATTTCTGTGAAATAAGGAAAACCTGTTTTGATGTCATCTGAGATAGATTGAGATCATTTGAGGTGGTTTGAGCTCATTTGAAGTTGTTTTAGGTCATTTTAGGTGGTTTATGATGGTTGGAGTTTATTTGTAATTGTTTAAGGTGATTTACGGTGATTTGTAATTGCCTGAGGTGGTTTGGTATGTTTCTAAAGAATAAAGATATAATAAATATTATTAATATTCTAAAATTTATAATATTATTTTCTTGAAAATCTAAATTATTATAAAAAGGTAAATTTTGTGGCAATAATGTTAAAATTAAACGTGTTGCAGAAGCAACTGTAAAAATAGTTCCAAGTATAAGATTTATTAATCTTAGGATATTTAATTTATTATAAAAAAAAGTATTCTATAATTAGATCTTTAGAATAAAATCCGCATAAAAATGGAAAACCACATAATGATAAAATTGAAATGATATGCTTAAATGTATCCCGAATGCTACATCACAGACGAAGTATAAGATAGATCCTGCCACATGTACCATTAAACAATGTACCACTAAGCACGTGTACTGTCAAACACGTGGCATTAAATCAGGTGTTGATTTCTGGAGATTAGTAATAAAACCTTCATGCTAGATGGCGGTGCATATACTGTTATTAATTCTTGATAGCAATAATGTAAACAGTAAAGAAACTTTCTCTTTATTTTAGTATACTTTCTGTGTATTGTTATGAATAAGTAGATAATGTTTTCTTATATATTCTGTGAAAAGAAACAAATTTAAAAGTAATGAGCAATATAATTACTAAGAAATTACATATACAACTCACAAGATTGAGCGTATACTCATGTTAGTGCGAAAATTGGCGGGAGAATGGATAAAACATACACATTTGAAACTGAAAACGAAATAGATATATCTATTCGTATAGTTTAGTGAACAATTAATAACAAAAATTTTAATTATATTAACTATTTGCTTAATTGCAAAATTATTTGCGTCTATAACTACTTGCAATCATCGTGGCATTGATTCCACTGGATTTTTGGTTATCGATTCTGAAATGTTTTCCTATATATCTTGAATTTTTACTTTAGCGTTTGCTTTGTTTACTACTTGATAATTTTTCAATCTAATTTTAAGCTCTTTCCACACATGCTCTGTAACATTCGAAACAGGGAATTGTGGCGAAGTTTTCAACAATTTGGGTACATTATAACCATTCTTGTACAACACAAGAAGAATGCTTCGGATCATTGTCCTGCTGAATGTAATAGACGACCGAGATTTCCAATTTTTCCGGAAAAGTTTTTACATTATTTTGTCAAATATTAAGGAACTGCACTTTGTCCATAATAGGTTCCACAGATACCATTTTTCCGACTCCTTTTGCTCTCATACAGCCCCACAACATTGTGGAATCTCCGGCACATTTAATTGTAGCTCTTGTATTATTTTTTTTCAATTGTGTACTTCGTTGCCGCCATACGATCCGCTGGTCATTTGTATTAAATAAATAAATTTTGGTTTCATCGCTGAATATGACGTTATTCCAGAAATTTATGTTCTGATTGACATATTTTTTTGTGAATTCAAAACGCTTTATACAATTGATTTTTGAAATAAATGGTTTCCAGGTGATCCTTACATTGAAACCTTCTTTACAGACGAACTGTTTCAGTCGATATGGTTTTATTAATTCTGGTATACCAAGCGTAGGATTTATCTTAATTTGTCTTACAACATAACGCTTATCACTTACAGACAAGATTTCTTTCCTGTTTCGATCCGTTTCGTTCCGAAGTGTGCCTTTGTATTGGAGTTTATTTATTATTTTCTGTATTGTTGAATGAATTCTACCTATTATACTTGCAATTTCGCGTAAAGTTTTGCCTTTAAAGTATAAGGGTATTACTAATTTTCGTATAGAAATATCCGTTTGTTGTCTCGGAAAGATCATCTTGGAAACAATTAAAAAATGTAGTTCAACAAATAACAATTTATCGATTCAACAGTTGAATTATATTGTTTAGACAACTTCAACCTATTTCTCAATAGTATCACCATTACATAATTTTTATAAAATACATGTTTTAGATAACTGTTCACGTGTACGCTTAATTTTGTGTTAGTAAAATGCCAGTATTGTTATATTTTCAGTTAAATATAAACAAATAATTACTGTTATTTAAAAAAATATTTTTACTAATTGTTTTCTAAATTATAAGAACAAATGTATATTGCATTTTTACATTCGACTATGTATTTTTTATTTATTCTTCGGCTAATTTTTGCTACAAACATGAATGTACGCTCAATGAGTAATTTTATATCAATCTTTATTGCTGTTTCAGATTCTTTGTTGTTATTGTAACGTTCATGCAGGTTAGATGATGTATTTTATTTACAATAAGTTATTTATGATTGAAATGTATTTTCTGAGTAATAGGAACCATATATATTGTTTACAGCATTATTGCAATAGCTTACAGTTCAGTTGCCTTTCCTTAGCTTTAATTAACCATATTATCAGATAAGTAATCATACAACTTGCGGGTATCATCCATTGTAATTTATTATAATTACATTTTTATACGTGTTTCTACAAAAATTTATGTATATATGCATCTATTTTATATAATACAAACATTGGTATTACAAAATATTTGTGAGCAAAACACTCTATCCCTCAAAATTCCTTATTAGATGTTTATGCTGTTAATTGACCACATTATTTATTTTCATTGAAAATAACAACTGCGACATTAACACGAAGTATTTTCTCTAAACTACTTACTACAAGTGATAGCGACACCAGATTACTTCTGTAACTGAAAATATATCATTCAATAACTGTCAAACAGTTAAAATAAAAATTCAGATATTTTATAACAAATTTGTTAACTTTCTGCTGCGTATTTAACAGTTTATAGAATAAATTTCCCATAACGTTTACTAATTAGAAGTAACTAATTCAAAATTCAGTAATCCTGAAGTCATAGTAGTGCCATCTAACGGTCAAACCCGGTACTAAACCAGGATATTATTTTTTTTATTTAATAGAGATGTTTAGAATCTATCTTCGGTTCATGCGCAGTTGTTATAAACTAGCATACAGTTCTTACAAGTTAATATACATATAGTAGGGTTACTTTGGTGTGTAAATCTAAATATAAATAAAAAATATAATCTTTTCCTTAAAAGTAGGGATTTTAATTCTGCTTTAGTCTTTATGTAAGACACTTAATTGTCGCACTCGTGTCATCTATATTTTTAGGTTGTTCACCTTCAGCTACTCTGTTATTATTTTTATGCATTTAATGTTATTGCTCTGCAAAAAGAGTTCAATCGCCTATGACCAGGAAAGTCCTGTTTCTTGCAGCTTCCTCACCATTTTGTTGTGACTCTCCAGGTATTGCAGACATTCCCATAATATGAGGTTTAGATCCTGGTATCCAAATCTATGTTGGTGTCGCATGCAAAGCTATCGAAGAAATGCCGGTTGAAATTGGTGCTGCGTAGAAATATTTCTATTGTAATAAAAAAGATTACATCTATTTATGCAGATCCTCGAAATTTCGTGTAAATCGGATAACAGGATCAAGTAAAAATTATTAAAATTTTCATGCCCTGATACGGTACATTGTAATTACGATATGAACGGTCGTATGAAAAAGGCTGGTAACAGATAGTAGAATCTACGCGAGACATACCAGCGGCAGACGAAAGATTTTCTATCACACGTGCGGACGTCAGTGTTAAAAAAAAAAAAACATTTTTTTCATAAGTAATAAAACGTTTTATTCCTTTCGGATAACGAATAAAAGTATCGAACGCAATTATTAAACGACTTATTAGTTTATGTGTAATTCATGAATAACGAATAATTTTACATTATTCTTAATTTAAAATGACAACATTTTCCGCGATACCCATGCTGTGCCAATGCGTTTGCCGGGACCCCGACCGAGCGCCTGTGAATAAGAGTCACGCTTATACGGTTGAGCGCAGTCTCCATTTTCGTTAATAACTCAAAAACGAAGCTTCAAACATTTTGGTAAAGGAAAAGGTTGTTCAGAATCACCTCAGCTACCCTCCATTTCCGAATGTTACACTGTTTCTGGGACACCCTGTATACTACCAGGCAAATTGTGTTAGCGTCCCTAGCGACCAAGCGTCCCTTCCTACAACAACCGCTATAGTATTACATCAAGTGACTCAATCTGTTGGTTTTTAGGAGTTAAGTAATAGCACCTCTACGTTAGATGGCGCTTCACAGATGACTCTGTTTGCTAATTTAGTATCTCTGTTCACCGCTAGATGGAACTCACCTTCTAAATTGTTAAATACAACGCATACAGTCACCGAATTTGTTCTAAAACATTGTAAATTTTATTATTGATATTTAAAAATTGATAAATAATTTTATATTAAGCTATAAGAATGATTACAACTCTTTATTTGTATTATTTATAAGAATAGTAACTTAAACAAAAAAGAAAAACTATGATGTTAGTATAGCATTTTGGTGTTTTCAAAGAAAATAAAAAGTTTATTTAATTAGTAGCATAAATATTTGCTAGGAAACTGTTTCTGACGAATAATGACATTTGTTTAGAAATATTATTGCGTCATAATACTTTATGCGTCAGGCGTTAACGTATCTTCGTTAGACATTCGTTTTGTAGTACAATTAACTCGTATCTGTCAATTCGTATCAGTTACAACAGCTTTCTAATAAAATACCTGCTGCTTCTTGTATTCTTCTTTTTTATTTGACTTCGATTGATCAATTTTTTTTAACATTCCATTAGGGGAGAGTATTAAGTTTTTCAAATCTTTGAATATTGCATTTTCCATAAAAGAATGATTAGCGTTGCGATTGAAAATAAAATATAAATCCCTCGTGTATCATACACTGCTAACTATTATATTTTAGAAACATAAATTTTACATAACGTTTTCATTTCCTATGCTAAAAATCAAAAACGCGTATCTCTGAAGTCAGAAAGCATGTGTTTTTGTCGAGTCCCTTATGTGCTCACCTTCTCGTAGTGGGACCTGATAATTGATATCGTTTTCCAAAAGAAAATTGTTCTTCGGTAAGCGACACCAAGTTAAGGACTATGCGTATCTATAGTTTTCACTGATTCTCGTTAATCTAAAACTGTAGGTATACTTTCTTATAGTTACCTGCAGAGATAATTTTCTTTTTGTCTACTTAGCATTTTGCACATGTAGCACTTTTTGTAATAACTTGAATAAAATACGTATCAACAATTTGGAAGCCTTTGTGTGCACACTTTATTCGTAGTTTAGTAGTTACGAATAATTTCCAATGTTCTTGATTTTAATTCCTACCACTAACAGCGGCGTAATTATAATATTAGTCTCAATCGATATAGTAGAATGTGATACGAAAATAGGATAAATAATTTAATATAGAAAATTGTAATTACATGTTTTCTTACAAATGTACGTGATTTATTTCTATATGTATTTTGTTACACTTAAGAAAGATTTTTCTTAATTTTGCAAATATTTCGGCGCCAAAATTGCACTGATATCGAATACTATACTGTAAGTAAAGACGAAAAAGACTATGTTGATGTGAATATCTTTATTTCAATAAAAAGAATGTTTTACACGATCGGTATTTCAGAACGTGGAATGCAGGGCTCCATAAAGTGACCATGGGTTTATTTTGTATCTCGTTTGTTATACTGAATCGGTAACGTTGGAAATGACAGGAATCCTTTTAGATTCCCATGATGTAAGGCAAAAAAGTTTATTATTTGATAAATCTATTTTGTATGTTGCTTATGTCTGCATTTTTTTTCCGTATACAATGCAATTGTAATAAAATTAAAAAGTCTGATTATTGAGTTGATCAAATTATCATTATAGATATGGATCCAGTTGTTAAAGTAGTTCACTTGCTGTAGCGTTAAATTTGTTGACTTTCTTTAAAATTTTGTTAAGAAGCCTAGAAGAAAATACAGTCTGTCTTACATTATAAATTGTGAATTATTTATCGAATATAAAATTATTCCTTATTCAAATTTTATTTGTATTGTAATGTAGTAGATATGTTTATTAACAGATTACTTACCGGCTATGAATTAAATAAATACACATAACAAACTAGTCAATTTGAGCTTGAATTCTTCAGCAATATCAGGGATTTTGTCTATCACGTAAAAATGTGTGAAATAAAATAAAAACTTAACATACCATTTCTTCTGTAGATTAAGAATTATTAATAACAGTATGCAAAGGCTAAGGTAACAGAATGGTTTTGTACTCCCTTCTTAATTTTTCTACGACCGTGTCTAACAGGTTTAAGAATTATACGATTAATAGTTTACCGGTCGATTAACGCTGGTAGTATAAAGCCTATTAATCAGTTACCGATAAGTAATGCGTTAATTTTGTTAAATGCTTCGGTGCTCATACATAACTATTTCGACATACATATACCTGAATTTTGTTTTTATGATTTTCATCTAAATAACATTCAAATTGTTTGATAATGAAATAATGTACATTACATTAGTAATTATAATTTATAACATTGTTATTTCTAACGATGCCTCTATAAATATTTTTTAATATTGTTACTGTAAAGAATTCTTAATCTGATTATTCGGTAACAGGTTTTCTCTATTTTATAACTTTATATCAATATTATAATCTTGATGACAGATTTCTATGGTATTGCTTCGCAGTTACACCGAAGTTGCAGAAGATGGCTGATCCGAAGTGCCACGAAGGGCGCCATCGGCGCATTCGAATTGAATGGGAGTGTAACCGAAGAATGGGTCGGCGTCACGGCAGCAGACCGGCCGGCACTTCGCGTACCGTCGTCGGTTTGAGCGGACGTATATTTAACCCTTGTCCGTTGTCTTTTTTCTTCTTTTTCTTTCGTAACGACTTATTTCATTAAAATAATGATACGTTGAATTAAATATTTCCGTGTAAATTCGTTTAAATAATAACGCGTTTTCATCGTTCCTAAGAAACGTTTGGTTCAAGAAGCTTTCGTATAATACGAAATTCGCGTTGTTGACCGTTGATGCCAAGATCGAACCTGTCGTTCATAGAATACACATCCCTATGTAAAAAAAAAAAAAAAAAATGAAATATACAAACGGTGATGATTGAAAAGTGAAGAACAGTGTGGTTATTTAACAGATGTGCAGTGTCTATAAGAAAGGATCCCTACATTCATTTCCAATATATTTAAAATGGAGCCACAGTATATGTTATACACGAAATATTTCATTTTCGACATTACGAAGAATCCCGCGCTCGAGTGGAGGATCACCAGCGGGAACAACAACAATCGTCCGATCCGCGTTTCTATTTGGTGACGATAATAAACCGGTGACCCGCGTTTTTAACAGCGGCATTTCAGAGTTTCGCGGTTGTTCTCGCTCGGTTTCAGTGTTATGTGTGAACGTGCTCTCACTAAGGAATCATGCCGTTCGTGCAACGAAGAGTGGAACCGCGTTTCTTGTGCCGCGGACACGTGCCAGCGGGATCGACGCCGCAGGGCTGGTCGGTAAGTGCCGAATTGGAGGCGGTGGCGAATGGAGCCTTGACCACCTCGTTAAAACAGCTCGCTTCGCTTCTCACCACCGCCGAAGACATTTTCGCCGAGTTAACCGCTCAGCTGACCGCTGTCGCCGATCGGAGTAGCAACCTACGGCAGAGGTTAGACAAGGTCGAAGGATGTGTTGCCAGCATCGATCCGAAGAAAATACCAGTCCGTAAGTACTTTATATCATTCGTTCGTATGTATATGCACCTATAGTTAAGTTTGTGCATTTCCGGCTACTCTTATCGATGCAAGCAACCGCTTCGACGCACAAGCGACTCCTTGTCTGAGACACGGAGTATATATGCACATGTATGTATATACAGAGAGTCATGCAATATGTATATATGTTAGCATAGCGGTGTTGCGAAAAAGAAGGAAAGAAGTTCTTAGAATTGAAAAAGCGTTTGCGAAACCGACACCGCGAATCGATCGAACGACAATTGTTACTTTGAGATTCATTCAGCTGCAAGCTGCTCATTCATCGCCCGTTGTCATTGAAAGGCTTGATTCGCCCTCGATAAATGATGCTTTATGTATTTACGCGCTGTGCGCACATCGGTTGTGAACAATCGTGAAGTGTATTCACTTTAAGGCCACGTTTTGCGCACAACCGTTTTTTATCGGGAATATTCGTGGGATATATTTATTGGTGAGAGACAAATAACGGGGGAACTTCCGTAACTTGAAAATTATGCCTTTTTTCCTTTTTTCTTTTGAACTTTGTAAAATTATGTAGGACCTCGATAGAAGTGTTTGGTAATTTTTCGTTCTTTAACTCTCTGTAACCCAATTTCTCTGTGTTCATGAAAAGAAAAATTATAACTGGTTTGTTGTTTTACGTTGTGAAAAATGTTGAAAAACAAGAATTACTAATCAGTGCAAAGAAATTGATTGATAATAATGTAATTATACAACGTTGCAATAGTGTAACAATAAACAAATAAAATGTGATGTATAGAATACAGTTCTTATTTTGCCAGTTTTTCGTTCTTTAGAGTGAAAACACCCCTTAAATGTAAACATGTGTTTTTCTATATTTCTATGTATCTGAAGAGTTGTAGTAGATGCAGAGACACGAGTATAGTAAAATTTTGATGAGTTTTTTATGTTATATAAAACTGTGCAATAGAATTGCTGAAATTTTGCTGTTTAAGTAGAAAAATATTCCCCACTGCTTTTAATTTAATAGAAAACCTTTTTAAACATAGGAAAATGGATATTAATATTTAAGGGTTGTTTTTTTACACTTAAAAAGAAAAAATGTACTTATTATTTCTATCGTAGTCCTTTCAAATCTGTGAAGTTTAAAAAGAAAAGTAATCAGAATTTTTTGAAATACCTAAGTTCCTTTATAAATCAAAAAATGCTTGTTTTTACTTAATAATTAAAAAGGAAACATAAAAAGTATCTCTTTGAATACTGATAATGCACAGTCAAGTATAATATAACAAATAAAGGATTTTCATACTAAATTAAGTTATTTATTCTACATTAAATGAAATAAAAACCTTAAATCCAGTTTATAAATATCATATGTATATCCCTATTTTTTTTTTCTAATTATAAAATTGAACAGATGAATTTGTTTCGATTCAATAAGCTTCTGATGGATTTCAAATTGATTTCGATGTAGCGTACATCACGAATCAATTGTATCTTGTTGATACGATGAACAACTATCTGAGTTGTTGCATAACGAATGTCAAATATGGTTCTGTTTGGAAATTTTCTTCTCAATTAATCGTAATAACCGGCTCCATGCTCCAACAAATAATTTCAGTAGATATGGGTTGCAATATAGTAGCATCTGATTCCAAGTTATAACAAATCCCTAACTATGATCACTAATAATCTCATGCAGAAACCAGATATAAAAAATAAGAAAATAATAATTTTGGTATAATAAATTTAATAACAACACATATAAATGTTTTTCGTCCAAAGCAAAAAATAAATAAATATAGCTTAATACTTCATTATTAACGGTACAAGTATGCAAAGAGCTTAAATGTATTTTTCTCAGAAACGAATCGTGCAACGCAATTTTGTTACTCTTGATTTTTGTCTTATTTTGAACCTGAACCCATCATTTGTACCATGAATTGCGGGCCACGATCTTTAAAACTTACTTGAAAAGAAATCGCCGAAGATCATTTCCTTGTATAACAATGCAGCGGACATACTAAAGACTGTCGAAGATATTTAAAAATTTCTGGTTTATTTCGACTTTTTATTCATATGCCATGAATAAAATAACATGAGCTGGCTTACAGCTATTCTAAGTAAATTTACGATGAAAGCAAAAAGTGTCTTGTATCAAGGAAAGGAAGAGTATATCTAGTGTTATGTTTGTACGACGTAAATATTATCCTTAGGAAAAAACAGACATTTTTTATAGTAGAAAAAAAGGTACCAAAGTTTCGCCAACTATTTTTATGTCAGTCAATATAGTACGAAAAAAAAACATTTTGGGTATAAGAAATTAAAGCTGAGCGGCAGTTATATGTACAGGACAAAAAATGATTAAAGATGTTGAATTTGGCGATATTTAGACGTAGAAATAAACTTTTTTTAGATTTTTGGATCAAAGGTTTACTTAAAAATAATGAAAATAGATCTATCTTTGAAATAATTTCCATTATTGTTGATATTCTTTCGCTATTTTCCTTTCAGCTTACAAATCCTATCGCGAATAATTCGATTTGAATAACTGTAGTTGATTATGTGACTCCGGTTGAAAAAAATTCATTTTTATACTTAATATTTGAAAATCATTGAAATCGTTGAGGTGAACTTTCATCTATACAATTACCAACCGTTTTTATTATCCTAACCAAAGATCCCCTGAAACGCAACAAAGATTAAGCAGTGACAAAGCTAAGTCTTAAGCTAACACAAAGCGACGAAAATTATACAATTCAGCCCCTCGTAGATTCGAATCCGTAATTTCAGATTCATTCATTTATCCTCTATCGTATCAGCGAAAATCGAACCCATATATAGGGTAGACCGAGAAGAATCGGATCAAAATAAGAATTCAGTCCATGTTTCTTGCCACATCGTAATAGATTCGAGTATTATCCCATTCTTCTCTCCTACACCTGCCGCAATTTCGTATTTAAAATAAAGTTGTAAGCTTGGAAATTCGAATGTGTTGATTATTATTAGTTTGCGAGGTGTACAAATTTAGTATTTGATGTATTTTAGATTATCACATCGTTATATGTTTATATATATATATAAAATTTATTCATTTTGAAATCGGGGCTAATTGGATCACATTATTTAGGGTGAATTGGTTCACATTTTTTCCTCATTTGAATAGTTTTTCTTTTTATCAGAAATGAGTTGTTTATAGTACACAGATGGTTCATGAAGAAGGCCAATCCAAGGACCATAGTGTGCAGAAAGACAAAATGAAAGAAGGTGTGATAAAAGTTAAATCTAAAGAAATGGCTACGTGTCAAAGTGCAGAAATATACGATGTATCTTACATAACTCTACAAAGAAGTAAGGAAACGAATAACCTAACCTAACTTAACCAGTTAGACCACATTGTCGTTGAATTATATCTTCTTTTACATTAATTTCGAAGATTTTATTATGAAAATTTCAGTTTATTTTTTCTCAGATTTTTCAGTTATCCGAAATCAAAAATATTTCTCAATTTTTCGTTTCCTTGTTTGCACAAGAAAGATTTCCAAGTTTGTTTTTACTTTTCATCACTAATTTTTAAGCCAAATAGGATTCCTAGATACGAATTTATAATAAAAAGAAACTAGTGTTTTGATGTCTGACTGTTATTTTTTTACCATCAAACAGAAAATGAACTAATTCGCTTCTCTCGATCCTATTACCGATTCATCCTAGTTCCATTACCTTTCTTCCTATTCCTCACGAATACATCTCGGTGCCATTACGTCTACTTCCTCAGCAATCCCTTTCTTTATTCTTTCTACCTGACCAACGACTACAACGGCAATGAGCATTGATAGAAAGGGACTTGCTGATTTCACGAACAGGTCGCACTGCGTGACTCCACGAGGAAAGATAAACGCGAACGGTCGAAAAACGGGCAAAATGGATGGAAGGGAGAAAGAAAAAGGAATAGAGCGAGGGTTGCTGGTAGGGGGGGGGGGGGGGCGGTAAGAAGCGAATGGAGAGGGAAAGAGGGAGTGGAATATATCCTGGAGACCCACATTACGGGGAAAACGCTCCGGGTTACCTGGCATACCGTGGGAAACGGATCTCGGCGCCGAAAGCGAGTTTCACCTGAGGAGGACGAAGGATTAGTCCGACGCTCAAGCCACGATCTTACAAAGAATCCCTTGTTCCGTTGCCTCTGCCGCTCTCGCCAGGGATAAGACGAGAGCGAGCTTCCGTCAGATAAAATGCTACTCCTGAAAGGACTTTTACCTCTGCCTCGGTGATTGTAGGAAAGTGTTTAATTAGTAAGAAAATTTTGTTGGTTCTTACGTAATCGAGTGGAAGATAATCAGCAGTTATAGAAATTAATTATATTTAATTTAATTTATTATTAGTCCTTTGCATTCTGAACATTTTTTAATGTAATTAACCAGCAGTTTCAGTACGTGGAGAAATTTTTGAACACCAAAAGTTACGTTTCGAAATGAAAGGACTTTAAATATTTGTAAATTGTGTTAATTTGTCTCAGTGTAATAACAATAAAACTTGAATGGAGTTTTAATAAATTTGAATAATTACAAATGTTACCGTAGCAACGCCTGTGAAGTGCAAATGTTAAAATTACATTTAAATTAATTTTTAATCTATTTATTTAATTATTAGAAATAATTACTGTTTATAGAGAGACTGTTCTGATACGTGATATTTTTTATTTGCTTCTCATTGTCAGTAGAATAGAATTGGGCGGTCAAAATATTTGATTTTCAATCGTTCAATTGTGTGAGATGGAATTTTTTAAATCTAAATTTTTTGAAGGTGTATTCGAAAGAGAATATTTATTATTTATTACAATTTAATACATTGATTATTATATATAATTAAATATGAAGAATATTATGAATTATTATTTCATCGATTTAACTTGTTCGTTCAATCTTGTGGAATTTCTGACAGTGTCGAGTATTATTCAAAATCAATTCCTTTTGTTTTGTTTATCACCGATTTTAATTCATTTATTTGTTTATTTGACAGTTGGTATTCGTTCTTTCTTTGTTTGTTTATTTGTTTATAAAGTTTAACGTGCCTGATACCCTCTTCAAGTTTACGTTGAGAGATTTTTTTCCTTATGCTACTTATAGATAATTATACTTATCTTACTTCCACAAGGTTTTTGATGTAGAGATGTTTGAGAAAAGAGTGGTACTTAAGACACTCGCGCGGGCGTCACTAAAATGGAATTCATTATCACGGTCTTATCTACTAACTCAGTACCTTCGTTTCAAAATACTAATTAAATATAATCAGTCGGGAAGTGAAGTATTTTTTATATAAGAAATACCTTATATAAAAAACCTTGGCATTACAGAAAACAGAAGAAAAGAATGAATAAAAAATAAATTGTTTTCTGCGTTTAAAAAGACTCACGAGCAGGTCGTGTAAACTGTTAAATTAAATGTAAGTAAAATTCATCCAGAAAATAAATTTATTTGCTTCTTTTATTTGAAAAGGCTTCAAATAAAAGTTAATTATATTTATTTGATATTCAAGTTTTCAAATAAAACGAACTATTCAATTTCTTTATTCAGTTTATTTTAATAACGAATAAATAGATTAGATATCACTTGAAGTTTTCAAATGAAAGTAGGTAAATACATTTATTTTTTCAATTCATTTTTATCACGCGTTATTTCTGAATAACGAATAATTCCAGTTTATTGGTTATCTTTAATTTTATTAAGAATACAAAATATAGTGGTTTTAATACAAGGTTTTTTTTTAATACGGAACAACAATGGGCGGTAAGAATATTGGCCTTTGTTCAGAATATGTAGTATAATAAACGCCAATTAGTGATTCCAGCGTTTTTCTTAGGGACTCGCAAATTTATAAGATGATTTATAGTACTTTACAACAATACTCAAAACTTAATCAACTTAAGTCATTGTCGTCGCTAATGACCACGTAGTCAAAGCGACGAAAAAATTTCGAAGAAAAAGAAAAGGAACGTAGGCAAATCATACTATGAAAACAAAAATTTGTGATTCTATTTTGAAAAAGCGAATTTAACTTTGAAATTTCTTCCACCACTCGACTTGAAAAAATACTAATTTGAATTGTATGAAGTACTCGTTTTATACCAAACTTTTGCAAAAATATTTTTTTGGAAGATTCAATCCGTCACGAGACATTTCAATTTTGCGTATATATAATAAGGAAAATAAGGAAAATAAGGAAAAATAATAAGGAAAAAAAACCCTGTATATATTGATCGCTTGAGGATGCTTAAAACCTTGAAATATTGACAATACATACAGTTACTCTCATTAAATATTAAACCTTTTATATCTTTTTTTAATTTTATTACAGGCTTAGCAAAAAAAAAAAGGATGTAAAAACAACCTTTATTATTTTCTTTACGATTCCGATCAATTGTAATGTTTTCACAATTTGTTGTACACATCATCTAGTAAACTAATCCTTTTAATTTTTCAAGAAAGAAAAACTCACGTCGTTTAATCTAATTTAAAAAAAGTTATTGTCTTCTAAAGAGTATCCGAATGTTAATGAGAGTGTCTGTATATATTGATCGTCTGATAGTATATACCTATTACGCGTGCGAGATCGTCGAACCGAAGAAGCACGTGCTTTCGTTCCGCAAGCATGTTCTCATGCGTGTCTTACCCTCGAAATACGATCTACAGCGTAGATTCAACACGGACATAGTCTATACACTATCTCACTTCACCCTCTTTCCTTATATTTCTGTGTCTTCTTTCAAAGTGTGTTGTTCTTTGTTCTTGCTCCTTCACCCTTTTTTTCTTTTCTAACCGTGCCCTTCATTCTATGCATGGCACGATGAAAGATCGAACACCCTCGACTGAGCGCGAAGTATTAACATATTACCGTTCGAGCATATCAGGCCGCGTATTACCATGCACGACTGTATCCAGTAACCAGCCAACGGGCGTATCTGTCCGTTCTGTTGTACCGCGGAACGCGCAGCCTACAGGCAGAAAAGCTAGACGGTGTAAAAAGCGGTCCTACGGCTTCCATCGACAAACAGCTGAGGCTTCCTTCTACCGTCAGGGCCTGTAACCCCGAGGGATTGCTCGACTCGAGTCCCACAGGTCTCTCCGGGGATGCTTCGTTTCAGACGATCGTTGTAACAGAGGCAGGCGTGGGCTGGGGCTGCGCGGACAGCTGACTCGTCGGGTAGACACCACGTGCTCGCCTCCACCACCATCTCTTCCTCTATTCCCCTTTAAATTTCTGCAAGGAAATTTTATCACATAACCCTTTGCACCCAAAACGATTTTCGTATTGGGATAGTAGCAACTCGAAGCGTTTTCAGTAAAAAGTTGATAAGACATGGATTTTAAGAAATGGACAAATTTTTGGTGTCTTGTACATCAAAAACGTTTCTGAAAGCCATCTTCTGTAGGCTTCGAGGAATTTTAAAAGCACAATTTCTACTCGTAAATGAGATGAGAATGTTGTAAGAAAAAAGAGTTAAAGTCAGAAATGGACAGAGCGAAAAATTGAAAATTGTATTTCAAATGACATTTAACAGATGTATGTAACAAAAAACATCAAACTCTATTTTGTAGATAAAGTCAATGTTTATAATACACATATACTGTATTTGATTAATGTATAATATTGAATATTAATCTTTCTAATTTCTCTGTATGTGATACCTACTTTACAATTTCTTATTTCTTTATATTTTTTTTTTATCGAGATATGAAGGTCGCCTTCAGTTTTTTAAACGGAATATCTAACATTTTTTCTGGGATATGGAAAAAACATCAAAGTCTACATAAAAAGGTGTTACATGAAATAGGGTCTAAACTTAATACTTACTGGTATATGTACATACATATTTTTCAAAACAGAAGAAAGAAATTGATTTTTTCAAAGTATCACAAAGAAATGTTCCTTAACCATTCTAAAGTTTGAAAAAGAAATAATCTAATTTTTTATGTAGTTATATTTTAACTGTTTATACTCCAAGCATTCTTTTTGTATAATCGATATCATCAACTTTAGTACACTTTCGCAATGGAATCTTTAAAAACGAAAAGTTTTGCTTCGAAAAAATGATACACACTTATAAATTTATATATTTTTATTTATTTTATTTTAACATAAATAAGAAATGTTCATGTTACAAATGTCGCCACAGCATGAAGTGCAAATGGTCAACCACTTCAAGTCGATAGTAACTTTAAACTGCTTTTCTATCAGGAGATTGTATTCATTAATATTTTCATATTTCTTCTATCACAAATATTCGAATCTAAAAAAAAAAGCTAGACTTACACATATGTTCTCATAGAAGTTAAGTGGTTAAAGAAAACCAGACTTGTCCGATCAAAGCAAAGAATCGTCCGAGGAAATTAGTTTTGTTATCTGCGATAACTATTCGATCCGCGACACGCTAAATCATTTCGATGCAAGTTTTAAAGGTTTCGTATTTCTTTGGTACGATGCTAGTCGGTATTCCGAGGTATACTGATAAATCGTTTCATTGTGCCGGATTGACATTGTTTTACGATCGAGCGGCACAATAACTTACATGTATACGCGAATACGGGTCTGCTGGCTGACAGGGAACATCTAAAGGGTCTTGGGGAGTTCGTTACGGAGAGACTTTAGAGGGAAGAAACGATCTCGCGTTGTACTCGTCGACCTTATCGAGGCACCCTCGATTACCATTACCTACGAGGCAAAACACAATATCTCGTTTATCGCATAGATCCTTATGGCCTCTCTTACCAGATTCTTTCGCGGCATAGTCCAATTATAATAGATCCATTACTGACCAATTTATCGTCTTTTCTGAATTCTTCTTAACCCTTCAGCGATAACCTCCCCATACATCTTATGGGCTGTCGTTTCTTTATATGTCGCCGTCCTCTATACGTCGTACTCTTTTCTTTTTCTCTTTTTATCGACATAAAGTATTTACATTCAATTCCTCTCACGGAATTATAAGTAAATTTGTCGATGACATTATATAGATCGTTCATTTTGAAAACGGCGCAGGTCCATTAACTCTTCTTTCGAGATATTTAAGGATTTGCATTTTAATCGAACATCAATGAAGTGTACTAAGTTTGCCAATGTTTTTATAAATTCGAATATATGTAAATTAATTATAAATGGTTTTTATGTGAATTTAATTAAACTAATGTAATTTATCTGTGTCGTAAATGGATATACACCGCTTTCATAATTATTGAATTGTAAAAATCATTAAATTTATGTTATCTAAAATTCAATTTTACTTGAAATAAGTAATGTTTTATTTTGATTTTCTTTATAAAAAAGAACAAAAAAGGAAACAGTGTTGTTTATTTTTGATATTAATTATTTATTTATATAATTTATCGTCATATGCCCGTACATGCAATATCATAACTGGATGCAAAGGTCATAAAATTTGTTTCATTCTACCCATTTTCATTACAAGATTTACTCCAAAACGAAACTTTAAACGAAGAAGCATTATTCTTTTTTTTCGACTTATTTCTTCATGTAGATTCATCTCTATTTTATTTGTATCAAAATATGTCGTCATCAGTTACACAGTATATAAAGTATCGCACTATGATTTAACATTAGTTTGAAATATTGTATCTGTTTACCAGATTTAGTTAATTTTAAAGCTAATGAATTTTTGTGCTGCAATAACTATTGTATGTGGCGTTTACTACAGTTTGATATTTATTTTTTGACAGGTCATTATGTATTGTATGGTTGCGAAGAGTTTTTGATTGAAATCTTTGTAAGATTTCTATGTTCCAATTGCTGATTGTATCTCATAACTGAATACCGTATGTCCAAATAGGTTTTTAGGATAATCTTATATATCAATAGTTTGTTTTTTAATTTTAACTCAAAATAACTTCCTAACAGCTAGTAAAGCTTTCTCGTTTTTATTTTAAGACGAGCACATTTTGTTTATGTTTTTTTACGTACGTTTTTCATGGAGGTGTTTAACTTATTCTGTATATTTCAATAAATTTACGAAGTTTCGGATTAATCCATCTCATGGGTTTCTTTTAAAAACTTTTAATATATCATTTTATTTTTCGGCACTCAGAGTATAGGGAGGCGAAAGAAAGACAAATTGTTTTCAGAAGAGAAAACAATAGAGAGTATTAGAAGACAGTAGAGTATCTCCATTAGTCTATGATTAATGATATATCCGAGAAGGATTCTGTAAATTTTTGATATTGAAATCAATATAAATAACACATTCTATTCTACGGATTTCATATTTACAATTGTAGATAATAAATAGGTATTGTATTATGATGTAACGAAGACTGTGCAATTACCTTCGGAGGCAGTAAAATCTGTATTGTGAAATATGGGTTGAATAATTTACTATGAAGACTTAATCCACAACATGTAATAATAAGTACAGAGGCGCATTACTAAATTCGAAGTGTGCAACAGAAATTTCAAATTAAAATGCCATCTTGTAATTTGGAGAGGCATTCTATATGTTCACGACAATCGCGATGACGTAATGATAGCAATGCAAGGAAGAATATTGATCGTTGTTTCTCGTGTATATGTATAGACTATAGTTCTATACTTTCCTACTGGCAAATGTTCATTTTTACCGTGCATTACGATATATTATTTGAACGAAAGGGATTCGAATGACTTCGTGTAAACGTAAAAATTGCGATACACAGATTATTCTTTTAATAAGAATAAAAAACATAGTAAATAACTGTCAGGAAATAATTTAAACAGAGTGCACAAGTGTTTTCAAATATTAATTTTCTCTACCGAGGAAGAATTTTCACGATAACCTCTCCTGTTACGGGATAAAATTTCCATGGAAACAAAACACGAAAATAAAGTATGATTTATCACGATGCTATATATCTACAGTCAGCTGCAAAAGTATTTGTCCACCTGAAGTATTCGATGTATATTATGAAAGGGAATTGAAGGAATACACTACAAATATAAATTTTAAATTAAAAGTACAGGAATAATAAACCTTTATTAATATAAAACAATGTGACACTTGCAAAAATTAATAATTATTGCATAAAAAAGAGAAATTTAATGGTATAATATACCATTATCTAATCCATCTGTTATAATAAATATGGTATATTATATCATTAAATATTTCTTTCTTTGTGCAATAATTATTAATTTTTGCAAGGGTCACATTATTTTATATCAATTAAGGTTTGTTATTCCTGTACTTTTAATTTAAAATTTATATTTGTATCATATTCTTTCGATTACTTTCGCAGCTGACTGTATGCAATTTATTAAATATAATAGATGAAAATAAAGTACGATTTATCAAGATTGAGAATCCGGTGAATTTCTCACAAAGTGCAACGGTCGTTTTATGGGAAAGGCTTACCATTTAATAACGATAATGCGTTTAGCGTTGAGACGTTAACGCCTCTAGCAGTGAGTTCCGCTGATGGTTCTTCAGTGGCGGCTTTCGACTAACAAAGAACGAGCCATTGAACGACACAGAGGAATCGTTCAGAGATACGCACCGTTGGAAACAGTTTTACCATGGCTAAACCGTTTGTTCTCTGGATTCTTATTGTTCGCGCGGTTCAAGGTTTTGGACCGATTCATCGACAACCTGACATTTGAACTCCGAAATCGAGCAGCCAGCCTTCACAACTGAAAGCAGCAGAGGAAATAATATATTTTATTATACCAAAGTAATCCGTTAGAAAATAATACCGAAAATAATACAAATTGATATAAATCCACTGTATAGCTCGTGTTGTAAATTAAACTTTTAACACATTGTTGACGATACACTGTCAAATGGATCATATCTCAGTTCCTTCACATTTTAGAATTAGATGAAAAATAAACAAACGTATTTAAACCAGTAAAAATGTTACATTAAACAGAACCTTTTATTTAAAATTGACGAATATAGTTAACCCTTTGCACTCCAGAGGTGACTCTCACTCACCACATGATTTAATGCCACAACTCCAGAGGTGACTCTCGCTCACCACTTGGTTTGATGCGGAAACTCGATACGCGGCAGTGACTATCGATGTGACTATTGATTGTACTGAGTTCCAAAGCTCTTTGTATATAATCTTAAGAAGTGTAATATGACACCCGTTCAAATGGAGATAAGTTTTTCTTATCTAAAATTAGTCCTCAATGTTGGACCGAGTTGCATTTTCGGCTTCAGTTCGAACTTTTCGTCAGAAACGTGATCGGGCTTCAACTTCATCCTGCGATTCTGAAGAAATCCGTCTGAATGGAAAGCTACATACCATTCTAACAGGAGATAAGAAGGATTGTAAAGTCTGCTCCCGAAGAAATAAACCCGGTAGTAGACATCAAACAACTTATTATTGCGATACTTGTCCCGACAAACCAGGCATGCACCTTGGCAATTGTTTTATAAAATATCATACAAAACAAAATTACAGATTATAATGTTTAAGAATTTATGTTTGTAAAGGTATAAAGATACACAAAATGTTAAAATAAAAAAGTTTTATACATTAATTTGTATGTGTAATCATTTTAAGTTAGAGGTAAGAAATTCACCAAAAATATTGCAAAACGTCTGGAGTTGCTGGTTCGTCCGCGCGAAAAAGGCCAGGAGTGCAAAGGGTTAATGATAATACTAGTAGCGTTTCTTTAGTATGGTAGTCATGAATACATTTTCTTTTACGGAGTTTGGTGAATTTCAACAGTATAAAACAGTATTTTATATACAATAATCAGCGTATAATTGTTGGAGTCTGACGTCATGCCTAAATTCATGTCTTACAGACGTCTTTGTATGTTGAATAGTTATCATAAAAAAAAAAAAATAAGAAAAAAAGAAACAATTACTAAGGAATGCAATTGAATGTATTTAGAAGAAAATCTGAAGAAAAAAATTGATACTTTGACATAAGGAGAAACAAACCTTATGGATGGATCAGATACAACCCAGCTTCTTTTTTTATTTGATTGTCGGATGAGCCTATTCGAAGTATGCGAACAAATTCTCAACGTAACGTAAAACTAGAGAGATATATTTACGAAGATAGGAAGAGACCAGGTCATAATTATCGTTCGTCGGCTGAAAATTGCCTCTTGAACGTTTCAGATATCGCAAACGGCATTACGAGACCAGCGAAGCTAATCTCTTATTAGAGATTAGCGCGAAGCACTGACTTATCATTTATGACTGTCTGCCTCTTCATTACGTGCTGCACCTTGCTTATATTATACGTCAAGTTATGGAAAATTTACACTTTTGAATGTTTTAGAACAACGAATGAAATAGTATTGAAACGTATAGAGACATTAACGCTAGAACTACCAAGCCCATTAAAATGACGGGTTTCAGATATTTCTCTTTAGAATTATTAAGATCGTGTTGGTATAATTGCAGGAATTTGCAATAACAATTAATAAGATGGTGTAACTATTTATTCTCTTATTTATTTCCTTTCAAATATTTTAATTTTTACATATCTATCTACTTCGAAATGACGGGTCAATAAAATGTGTTTCAGAATCAAAAATATACATTGGTATTTTTCCATTAATTTATAGAAAGATTTAGCGTTGTTTATTTCAAAAATTTTAAACTTTATTTGTCATTAAAAAATTTTCAATAAAACAATAGAAATGTGACTCAATAGAGTGCACTTCTAGAAATTTAAAAGAATGGATTGTGTAATAAAAATGGAACGAATTCAACTTGCCTCGATAGCACAAAAGGTGTTTGTAAGAAGTGTGGAAAGTTTTTTTGTAGCAAAATTTAGTGTACAATTAGTTGAAGAAATGAATGTTAAGGACATATTTATTTTACAACAGAACAACGAATACTGAGTACATCAGCGAAATTGCAATACAATTTTTTAATGACTATAAAATTAATTTGCTGTCATTACAGTATGGCAGTTACATAATAACATTAATGGGCTGCACAAAGCGTAGATTTAAACTCAATAGAATATTTGTGGGACCATCTAAATAAAAACACTCGAATACTGAAAAAATAATAAAATCGTGTATCAAAAAGTACTTTTAAAAGCATGACCTTAAATAGATCAAAATACAATTAATTAATTCCAGGAAAGATTGCAGGAAGTTACAAACAATCGAGGGTATCAAAAACTGTACTAATTCCGTACATTTTGTTATTGCAAATTTTATTTTTTCTTTCTTTTCTGTCGATAACTTTCTATGCATGTGATAAATAAAAAAATGTTGTATTATTTATACTACAGTGTATGTTTTCTTTCATACCGTTAATTAACATCTATCAATTATTTACCGCATGCAAACTTAATTAACAAATTACATTTTTAGGACATTCCGCGGTCAGTATAAACCGTAGAAATAACAACATTACCATTGCTTTTTTTAAATAATGTTTCCAATTCAATTTTCCTAAAATAGTGTAGATTTTTGTACAAAGATATCTATACGAATAATCAAACTTCTGTATTCACTCGCATGAATTATTTCACCAGCTGGCAATTAACTTTCCTATTTTCCTACTTAGAATAATTTCACTTCGAATTGATCATCTTTACCATAAATTTCGACTACGAAGCTTATCTATAGTAGATCAAATTCAGAAAATGTCAGAGCATTCTCTAACTTCTTCAACCCTATCAAACGGTGGAGCACGCGTTATATTAGTAACGTAGCTCGATAATTACGCAAAACGTGTACAGCTTCGTTGAGCACGATCATGTTACCTGTCATAGAAACGCCTGAAACCGTATAACGCGAACATAACGGCTGCGTAATTACAAGATATCCTTACATAATGTCGTAGAGGTAAGCTTCGTCGTCATTTACCAAGCGCGGTTCTCTCGCGTTTATCTTCTGGGGATGATCGAAGGCGCTTTCGCACGATTAAACGCATAAAGTGTAACGCGCATTAGTGTGTTCAATGAAGTCCGTGTCGAGCAAGTTCCACGTTTCCAGTGGCCACACTTTCACGACCAGCAGCGGCCAGTTTCTCAAGAACTTTCTATTTCCGTTTCATCCGAGCGTGGCGTTTAATTTCTTCCCGCTGCATCAAAATTTAACCGTGCCTCTTCTAATATGCCGTCTACGAACCAATGACAGAGTGGAACCGAAGCGATCTTTTCGATCATGCAGCAATTGATCTTTTATAGCACATTTATAATTGTGTTGTGTTACAGGGTTAATTTTCTAATTTTTACAGAGACTGTGTTTAATTTATTGTGTTATCGTATATGTATAGGAGGAAGTAAATAAGGTGTGTGAGCAATTGCCGGTAAGATTCGTTAACTCCCTACAGCCCGGTGTAACTTTTAAGTCGCGAACCAATATATCGATATCTTATTGATTTATTTAATTTTTTACGGCAAGTTGGTGTACATATTGTTTTATATAATGTCTTCTTGGTAATCAAGTACATTCTTGTTATCAATACAAACCTGAGATATCAAAGTAAATGCTTTTGCAAGTTGTCTGCAGTTAGAGAATATAGGAACCATCTTGTGTAATTGTCATTAATTTTTTTTCTATTGGCCTTTGATAAACCAGAAAATACCTATATAACAGCTCTTAGTTTGAATATCAATATTCTTTTATGTTTTTTATATTTCAACAATCATTTTGTATAATTTTCACATGATATAGTGAAAAATTTGTGAAACAATGAAACAGCACATTGATTAATCTTTTCGGATAAGAGGGGATGCTGCAAAAGGAGTTTGAAAAATCGAACGTTCGAAGTGCAACGTACAACTATGTTTAACGCCAAGCACAAACTGTTTTATGGAATTCCATAGTTAAACTTTTATACACACAAGTGCAAACGTTGTGCGCCCGAGTAACCCTAAAGATATAACAGATTTTGTTATGATTAGACAGCAGATTTTTATACAAATTCATATCTTTAAGAGTATAGTAAAAAAAAGTAGATAATTATTTCACTTACCGAGCATTATAAAAGGCATTATAATTTGGACATTTTGACATATTTTTTCATATTTTGTGCATTCTGTGCAATTTTGCATCTCTGAATTTCACATAAAGGTATAAAAATCGGCTGTCTAGTTCTAATAAAATCATTGAAACTATCAAATTCACGAGAAGTTAGTTTTAGAAAGTGATTTTGAATTTGATCGGATTTTATTGTTACGTTTCGAATGAAATTCTTTTTCTTTTTTTTTTTTCTTTTCTATGCATTCGTAATTATTTATCGGCGGAAGTTGCGTATTTGATAATACGAAGCGTCGTGGGAATTTTCTTAATCAATCATAAACTCAGTCTCTGATGTTGTGAGAAATGTGTATCGCACATACACATATTTATCACGCATTCCTTCCTTGGAATCAACGTGATCGAATAACAGAATAATTTAGATATGCGATCAGCCGAATAGCTTCTTGGAACTCCCGCGTAATATCGTTGTAATTTTATCGTAACTTGGGTCTTCGCGATTTTTGTTATTTTATTCAATCCAGTAAGAATTTATCGTTTTAAGTAATCAAATTAATTTAAATAATACAGTGAGAATATCGAATTTTAAATAATAAAATTTAAATAACAAAAGTAGACGTTCAAATTGAAATATTATTCCAGATGAATTATAGATAAGAAGTTCAACCTACCGAAGTTGTATTTAAACATATAATATTATATATTATGTAATAATATCAACTATTTAAGTGTGAAAATTTCTTACTTCTTTAACAAACCGCGTTTCGTAATTTAAACTGCAATTTTTAACAAACCAAAACAATTTGTTAATCAAAAACAATAAAATACTCAAACTTTTTTTGTATAAGAAAAAGATGAAATTGAATTTTAATCTCAACGTTATATCTAAAAAGAAGAAAGAAAATAATACGCTCCCTATTTGCATATTAAAAAAAAAAGATAATAGGAATAATCATATTTCGGTTTTGATCAAATTATTTGCAAAGTCAGCAGATAGTACAACAATGCAATAGATCAGAATTTTTATGCCACAACAATCTGTATAGTTATACAGCAGGAAAATTAAATAATGATTGATTTGTTAATAAATCACGTTTCGAATATAGAATATTCCATATTCAACATAGTTCGGATCATGATATAGGGTGGTCGTAAACTAAACCCTCGAAATTGATATTTAGGGTTGCAGACTACATATCGTTTTAGAGTTCCGCATAATGAAAAAATGAAAACTTATGAGTAACAGTATTTCATTAGCGTGGACTTTTCATATATTTTGTGATGTAAGAAAAATTCTTATTTAATATTCAGAATTTAGAATATTAAGGCATTATATTATCAATTTATAAAAACAAAAACTTTTATCAACTTCTCAAAATGAAATTTCATTTTCGTAAAGTTGAATGTTAGTTAAAGTTTTTAAGTTTTTTAAATTCACTTTGGTATTGTCTACTGTATTCATTAATAATTAAATTCTACAAAGGGAATAGAACATTACACACATAAAATTAACCTAAACTGTGTAACTATATATAAATATTTAAGTTATTTCCCAATAATTCTGTGTTTTACGTGCGTTTATGTTATTCATTACTTATCGACGAATTTTTAAACTTCTTTCAACGTTATATACACTTAAAGCTATGCCATGCCCAGAACTTGGTAATAATTTATCAGTGTATTATGCAAATTACTTGCAACTGCGCGATTCGACTTGGTGTTGTGCCTACGCAACACCACGTTTCCGTGAATGTTCCACCATGTTTCCTGGCGACTTATAATTCATTTACAAGGTACCGATGCATTGACTTTATCATATTTGGACATTGAACAGATCGTAGAACACGTATGGATTGCAATTATACGACTGCGTCATTAAATATGATTCTCAGTCTGTTAATAGCCAGTTTAGAAACTTTATTAATTGCAAGTGCGAGAAATGAGAAAAGAAAAGAACGGAAAACAGAGGAACGTTTTAATAATAATTCGTCATTGTATAAGTAAAACGTTTTTATTAAAAATTTTGTATAGTTGAAGGTTAGAAACGCAGCAACATGTCAAACAGCGTTTTATCGATTTGTTTAGCAGTGTGGTAGATGTAAAACCTTGAACTTTTACCATCGATATTACGGCTGGTTTACTGCAAACATGCCTGTAACTTCATTTAATTATGCGTGCATGTGACACTAAGAATTAGACAAGCTACGTTTGATATGACGATACGAGTGAATGTATATGAATACAAGTTTTAATATGTTGGTTTTCCTCAACCACTTATAACGTCGTGGAAGTGGTGATTTGGAATTTACTTATCATAGGTATATATCCATATTTTATGTCTCATTTGGTATGTTTACTGTATATATTTATTACTAGCCAATTTCTTTACTATAATTATAACTAATATAATTTTGATTGATAATTATTTATTACTAACACTATTATATTATTAATAATTATATATTATGTTATAATAATATTTTTAATACTATTTATATTTCTATAATTACAATTATTTATAATAATATAATACATACATTATTTAATAATGTATTTATAATTATTGATGTATTAATAATATATTTAATAGTACTAATAATTGTATTTATCCGAATAGAGCATAGGTATTTGAAATTATTCGAATGAAGAGTTTGTATTCGATATTATTTGAATTATCGAATTTTTATCAGAATGAAGAACTGGCACTCGAAATTATCCGTATTATTCACATAATTCAACTATTCGAAGTTTTTCAGTTAAAATTCATACCATTCCTTCGTTCTGAATGTCGACATCCCCCTTACGATCCTCATTCGCGCAAAAAATCCAAAGACTTCTTTGTTTCTTTTCGAACAGCCAATAATCAGCCCGCGCAAAACTCGTTACGCCAGAGTAAAAATATTTTATCTAATAGCTTTCCTTAGAGTCAACATTTCTAATGTATACAGGATGTCCTTCTCAAGCGGACACGGTAGAATTTCAGATGGAATTGAAGCTGTCGAAAAAATGTTCTTAGGAAAGTTGTTTAGTATGACAGGAGAGATATTGTGGTATAAATAGGTTTAACCGTCCAGTGGATGATTGATTTACGATTAACTGCTGAAATTCTTTCTGTAATGAAATTAGTATTTTGTATGAATCTTTTTCAAACGCCTCCAGCGGAGAGACTTTCTTCTTTTGCAAACGATGACGAATTCATCGAAATCGCACACATTATCAGATTATACTTTTGTTAAAACGGAAATATGTAAGAAATTAACATAATAGTAAATTAAAGTATGTGTAAATAATAAACTGTTGGCAATAAACATGTTCTTAGTGAAACATATTTCTGTTTTTTCTCTGTCTCTTCATTACAATTCCAGAATTTAATAAAATGATAAATACGGTAAATAGTAAATTTAAGCAGAATTTCAATTTAATTTAAAGTTTAATCAACTTCCATTTAAAAATTAGCAATTGACGATAATTAACGATTCATTTTCTTTAATTGACGATTAACGACTAATTTTCTATTTAATCGACGATCAACGCTAATTCCATCAATCGATTAAATAAATTACCGATTTTTCGACGATTAATTTTTCTTAATTCGTAAACATTAATTAATTAACAAACAGTCGACGAACAAATTGAAGGAGTTCATTTATTTTAAGGTTGTATGTGTTTCACAAAACCTACTTACAAACAATAATATTATTGCGAGTACCGTGTATAATCGCATATCTTAGTGCTCATTCCGGAAAACAAGAAAACGGTCGGTCATTACCAACCGTAGATGATCGATTTATTAGACTGCTCTGAACCGGAAACGGAAACAGGCAAGATTAGTTTACCCCTATATAGCTTCATGTGATTTAAAAGTTACATCTCCATTTATCTACATTTTATACGTCACATGTTATCTGTTTATTGCTACATTATTGCATCGTTGTATTATTACAATATTACCAGCATCTTAATATTAATTATTAATTCATGCATTTCAACATTTTTTGAAATGTAATTTTTCTTCTTGTAAACATAGAAAATTCAGGTTATAGAATGTTAAGAGTTGCCATAAAGTTGTTGCAACATGTTCCAATTAATTAAACAAGTTGTGTTACATTTATTTATTTATTTCGTAATGTCTAACGAAGAAGCGCCTTGCACATAACAATATGTAGACATCATAACTTGTAGCTGTTTTCATTTTTTAAATGTGATACACAGGTATAGGTCCAAGTATCCAGCATATTTGATTATCTCGATACTGTTGATTAGCCTTCGTCCCGAGAGTACACCGGATAACCGGAATTCTACTGTACCATAAATATACAATCTTTCTTCGCAAACTGTACACGCATATATGAAAATACGCGGCGATTGAACTCGCATTGCGCGCATCCATCGCGTTCACACGTACTAGGGCGTGACGTTCCGCTGTGATTTATCTTTCGCGCGCGAGCTGGTGCATCGTAAACAGAAAATGTTTGAGTAACAGGGTCATTACTCCCGCGGGATAATCGGGCTGTAACGTAACGTCTACCGAAAGTATGTGTATAACTAATCTCTTTGGCAAAGGCGGGTTCAACGTCTACCGACGTAAATCGTTGTTTGAATCTTTTAAAAGACACTTCCGCCGGCATGAAATTACCTATCGAACGGAAACAAGAAGCGTGTAGTAACTTTCTTCTTCTTCAAAGCTTGGCCTCACTTAGAAGCGGTCAAAGGTCGCGGAACAGCTTTGGTAGACGAGCATAGCGGAGTAATGGCGCTTAATAATAGGCTCGCGAGACAAGGGCAGGTGCTCAACTTGCTTTAATTAATTAACCAATGATTGTTTCCTTTTCGTTTCTACGTGGGATTCTTTTGTTCGCTTCAAAGACTAGATCTTCTTGCAGTTGTGGATTATCAACGAATTACAGACGGAAATTTTGCAGAATCGGTAATAATCGAAAGCCAGCGTTCATCGGAAATCCAATTCTCACATACTTACTGGTATGCTTACTTCGTTCGTTCGTTTCTCTATTCTGTTATTTGCAGTCTAGTCAAGATGGACGTGAATAGGGTTTTCATTACGATTTGGTATTGCTGTCTCGTCATGAAAGAAAAAGGATTAACTGAAAATATTGAGCATTATTTAGTAATATTAAGACAGTTTAAAATTGATGGAAAATTGTACAGGTTTTACACTTCAAATTAATCCTTTTGTAGATCTTATTCACCTTTTTGCATTCAAAATTAATTCTTTTGCAGACTTCATTCTCCCTTTTGCAACTCAAGTCTTTCTACGAATTTGTTTTCTTATGCTTTTTTAATAAAAAAAATATCTGATGTAAAGTTATTATTCTGAAAGAAAAGTTTTACTGGATGCATTAAGTATTATAATAATACTTATATGTAAAATAACATAAAATACTTATTTAGCATGAGAAATATTTATACATACATATATTGGGAGAATTTGATTTTCAAACAAGTGAATGTGATCTATAAAAGGATTAGTTCGAAGTGCAACACCTGTAGCACTACATTCATGTTTAATGCAGTTCATGGTTTGCATAATAAAGCTCTTATTTAATAAAGTTTTTTATTAATTAACCTAATTCCGCGCGGTAATTATCTTACTGAAAGAGAAAATGTCTTAAATATTTTTTTTTAATATTTCTGTTGTAATTATATTCAGTTTTAGCTAAGTGTTATTTTCACACTTTTTTCATTATACAGGGTGTCTGTTTTATCTGACTACAGTGAAATGTCTTTTAAGAAAGTGATGTTACGGAAAAAATATATTAACAAAAGTTGTTTTGTACAAAGGGGGACGTTATGTAACGTAAAGATTTTTTTGTACCTGGTGTGGTGGGGGATACTTCAAGGTCAATTTAATTTTTTCAAATCGAATACTATATTTTTTAATACATAATATTACAGTATATGATAAGACGAGATTAAAAAGCTGCTGATAAAGTCATTTCCTTTCATGGAAGATTGTAAAATTGCGAAAAACAGCGAATTAAATTATTTATCACATAAACTATACGAATACGAGTGGGACTAAGTACATTTTGAACGAAGACCAATTCGTTTACATAATATGACAAAGTAGCAGATATTGTAACAAAGCTCTATTTGTAACAAAGTGAAGACTTTTAGTTTAATTGCCATATACAGAAGCGACCAACTACTGGCAGCCAACAGCACTGTAATGAAAGGGTTAATTCATATGTTTGAAAGCTGAACGTGTGTGAAGAAATGCAGAAATATATGAACGTTGCTTTATTACCGATTCGGCAAAAATACCGAATCAGTCGAGAAAAACCGTATCGTTTGAACTGACTGTTACGTACGCTAGAGATATTTTATGTGAAACGGTTACAGATGCGTTTTGCGCGAACCGTGTCGTGCCGATGAATAATTACGATATCATTTCGTAACAGATAAACCCGTTTAGGAATTCATAAGTGACGTTTTCTGAGATAGAAAGCTTGAGAAATTGCAGTGAGGGTCTTTGTGAGAGTTCGTAATATAAATGTGCAGTTTATGTATGATAGTTTCTATTGGAAAGGCAATTTCCAATTAATTAACGAGTGTTATGTGGATCTGTACAGATTATAGACGCTACATAAAAACTTCGAAACAGCTGTTTGACCACATAAAATTATGTTTAATAATGAAATTGTAATAGATTGTTGAAAACAAGATTATTGAATATTACGGCTTTTCCATTATTTTCTTTGCAAACTGAGAAATATTCAAAACGAAACATGAATTATTTAGATTCAGGCTATAAAATTGAAGCTATTCAATATTTAATATCTAAATTCCAATATTTGAATTCAGATAATCGAATTCAAACCATTCAAATTAAAATATTTGAATTCAGTCAATTGAATTCCAAATAATACACATTTAAAGTAAATAACATTTTCACTTAGAATTCAAGAATTTAGGAAATCCGGAAATTAAGTAATAGAAAATAATGAAAATTTCAAATTTTCCGCAGTCAAGCAGATGTTTTGAAACACTGTGCGTCGTTTCCGCTGAGCTAGCCAGGTGAGACCGTGACGATGCGTGTCACCATCTGCTGTGAAAAAATATACGAAGCTCGTTAAGATGGATCGTAAATCGTGGGTCTACATAAAAATTATTAACTCGTATGGCAATTTCGTTGACGATATTACGATACGTGTGACAGTTTGTATTCATTTGTATGTATATAGGTTGTATATTGATGAATATAAAGTATTGCCATATTTCTTGTGATTTTGTTATGTTTGCTAATGTGTCACACCAATTATAATAATCAACATTAAGTCCAGAATATCATTGAGCTCACAATTGATATGAATTTTTGATTATGTGTATTTTGTGTGTGTGTGTGTGTGTGTGTGTGTGTGTTAAAAGTGAAAAAAACACGATTCAAGTTCCAAATGTTCTGACATTCACCTGCGCGCCGCTTTACCAACAGGTTTATATTAGGTACGAAAAATAAACCCTTTCCGATATTTAGATACAATCAAAGTGTGATTTAAAAAGAATGAAAATAGATCAATAATCGAAGTAATTTCCATTATTTGCCCTAATTCTTTACCATTTTTTTCTTTAAAGATTTTATTATGAAAAATTCAGATTTTTTCAGAGATTTTTGGCTTAGAAATCTCTAAAATTAAAAATTGGCTGCAAATTTCGGGAGAAATTGGATATTTCTCACATTATCTTTTTTTCGCTCACAAAAGAAAGGTTTTCAACTTAGTTTTTAAGTTATAATAAAAAAAATCAGCTTTTCAATATTTAACTATTATATTTTGTTTATTATTAAACAGTAAATGATCTAAATTGTTTCGGTCTATATATTCATACTTGCAAACACGAACTTATATTTACAACCTAATACATATAAGTAAGTAAGTAAATAATTAACGTAAGATTCTACCGTTTATTCAACCTTGACCATGCACATCTTCTCGGCGAGAGAAATTTCGAACGTCTCGGAGCAAAAGGCTGTCGGCTGATCGTGAAACGTTATTAATAATCCCCCGATGTGGATCGTTCCTTCGTGGCTCTCTTCTCGAAGGCAGAAGCTTAGTTGGCTGAAAATACTTCTCCCGATCTTCGAGAGGCATCTGTTTCCCTGGTGTAAGTAGGTATACGCGTATATACGGTTGCTAGGAGGATGTGGAAATGGAAAGCAACGACGAAAGTGGCTATGCGAGAAGCTACGAGCCTTCAAACGCACGGAAAAAGAAACACAAATAACGCGCGAACGAATCTGGAGGCCCGTTCTTTGTCTGGAGAATGCCTATCATTCTTTCGACACTGTCCTTTTACCGGCGAGAGAAACAGGAATTCCTAGTTAACGAGATGTCGAGGACGCAGTCACGCACGCAGCCTTCTCGAATTGTACAGCTCGGATAGGTTTTTTCAAATGTTTCTGGCTCAGTGTACAGCAAGTTGTTCTCCACGATAGAAAATAGAAAGTAACCAGAAACCATACGGTTTTATGCAGATTGTGAAATTTTTCGAATAAATGAGGACGATAGGTAGAATGTTCTGGTGCGGGTCTTGGGAAATTTACGATTAGACAGACGTTTATGGTTTTTACAGGAAGAGGATGTAGAAGTTTACGACGAAAGTAGTAATTACTATCTACACTCGTGAATATTATATTGTTATTTCGCACCTAATATATATTTCTTTGTTTCTTTTTCCTTTTTTTTGTGCTTTTTGGATACAATTTGTTGGTTGCAGTTAAATTTGTTACAACTGCTACTTGTCAGATTTAAGTACTCAATTGTAAGATACAAGATATACATGTAGATGGAAGACATCGGTCTTTACACACAGAGGAAAGTTTTTGTTGAAAGTATACAACGAATAAATCGTAAATTTTATTGCAATTGAAAGAAAAGTTTGGTTCAGGATATTTAGAGGAAGATGTACATTTTCGATGCATCTTCATGGTGATTGTTTATTGAATTCTACCCTTATTTTCATGTAAAGTGTAACATATAAATATATATTTTAACGTTCAGTTTTTATTGCAATTATATATTCTATTACAATTTGACTATAATTTAATTCAATTATTATTTAAGAAATTCTTTCAATAAATTCTAGACAGATTATTCTGGTGCTTAAAAACTAAGCTAATTATTTCTTCTAAAGAGGATACCTACTCGTTTTTTAGTTTGTTCCATTATTATGTTCTATCTAGGTACGTTTCGAAGCTGTTTCAAAGAAATATCGTTTGTGCCCTCCTTTCCTCTTTCCACATTTGTCAATATTTTTCTTATCTTTCTATTTGTTCTCTAAATAGATATTCCATGAATTTTCAAGCGACATTTGACCTATCGATGTTTATTCTATTTTCTACAACAGCGTTGCCCAGACGGTTCCTCGTTCTTTGATACTTGTTCTCTATACAGTTTATCAACGTTTTTCTTTTATTTCGTTGAGTATGCAATGATAAATTAAATTTTACTACAGAGTACCTTTACACGAAATATGCCGAAAAACTTTCGAAAATCAGAGGTTTCATTTTAAAAACAAAAAAGTATACATATTTATGAATTTATCTATTTTTATTTATTTTGTTAATTTGTTTTATTTCAATGCGAATAAAACTTGAACTGAAAATTTATAATCCGTATTATAAATGTCTTTGTAATGACACCGATGAAGCGCAAAATATTAAACATAATTTAACAGGCATTGACAATTAAAACAGTATCTGTACATACACAAATTGACATTCTAGCAACATGAAACAAAAAATGGACAATTTTTGAATACCAAATTTTGCAGGACGAAACATTAATTTGATACAGATACTCGATATTTCAGTTCATAAAATCGTTGTTTGCATTTGTTGTTTTTTAATTGGTTCTAAGAATATCAGGGAACTTTCCTTCGATTTTTACGACAAACGACCGCAGACCCTCGGTTAACACGGAAAGGAAAACCTCCGATTCAAAGCACGTGCTCGCCGATGTCAGGCAAGCTAAAATTAAGCAAGAGAGGGTCTGGATCCCTTTAGTTTTCACATCTTCGTCCCTTCGTTCAACCAAGCTCCTGTTAGGTAGACCAATCGGAAGTGGGCGCGGAGCAAGCTGAAGAATAAAGGAGATACTCCAAGGGGTGCAAACTGGCAATGAGAAACGTGTTGAGAACGACTATAGTTGCATTCGACTCGTATGACCTACTTTTTCTATCCGTTTTCTTTCTTTTTTCAACCCCCTATAACCCGACTTTTCTCTGTTTATAAGAAAAAAAGTTACAGTTGATTACAATTTTACATTTTGACTAATGTTGAAATGCAAAATAATACTCGAAAATTTCAACTTTTCGCTTAAGATTCGAGTTATAGAGTTTCTACTGTAAATAAAGACTTTTAATGGAAGAAAATACCTTCGTACAATAATGTATCGTCTGTTTTGAATTATAATCTCATTCCATTTCTCTGACAGCTTTATCATCCCGTGTCCATGAAAATCCAACCCTTTTGTTAAATAAAACATCATAATATATCGAAACATACAAATTTTAGATATACATCTTCACTCCAAAATTATAAAAGAAACTCAATTTTGGAATATGTTTGGTTAAAATGTATGATTAAATATTAGCTCCCAAATAGTGATGCGCTATTTCAAGATTTCGCCTGAATTTAGTTGTTTCAAAATGCCTGAAGACGATTATCATTAAAAACTAAACGCATTATCTGAAGAACTAAATATATTTAATAATAAAAGTTTGTTTACGGATAAATTCGATTGCTTTCTTGTTATTTTCTTTTGTTTCATAGGTTTTTTTTTAATATAGTTAGATATTTAGAGATGTTTCCTGGTGTTTTCTCTACTGTTGCAGTCTCATAAAATATATTTATACCTTTTAGTTAAAAAAATATAATGCATTAAGTGTTATCTGTATGAATGCTTTCATCCAATCCCCTGCAAATACATTTTATGTTTCCTGATAATCAGATGTATTACGAATCATCTTTTTCCATGTACATATGTTGAAGGATAAATGAGAAAAAATGTAGAGCGTTTTAAAAGTAGGCAGGCAGTCGAACAAAAACTTTCTCGCAGAATTATAAGCGCTTTCTAAATAAAATTGAGTTCTATAAAACTTTTAGAGTATTAAAGGATTATTTATGAGTGTACGCGTAAAAGTTTCAGCAAAAAATGGTAAAACACATAAGAATATGTGTAAGTTTAAAACGCTTCATACAGGAAACCCGATAAAAGTCGTATTGAATTTTTGAAGCGTATAGGAACAAAAAATTCTTAATAAATTATCGTCCACTGATTTCTTTGCTGTGATGCATTTTTGTTTTGCATATCTCAATTAAAAAGTATGAATATAAATATAAATATAAATATAAATATAATACTATATAAAATTAATATTAATTTATAAATATATTCTTGCAGCTTAGTACAATTTTGTTCGAATACTCTATAAATTCAACGCGATGTATGTTAAATAGTTCTGTTTGAACTTTACCAGGGATTAATAGGTTTGTACAAAAAGTGAAAGCTCGTTTCGTCAGGGCGACGGCTACAAGGTTTCTGTTTGAAAAGAGAAACAAGAACAAGGACCCTGTTTCGTTCATTGTTTGGGAAGATATTGAGAAAAAGCAGACTTACAACGAGAAGTATACACAAGTTCTCCGTAGGGAGTCCCATAAAAATGACTTTAACCTTCGGATACCATTGAACCTGTTCGGCCAGATCGAATAGCTTCGTCTGCACTAAGGTCCTGCTTATTTTCAGCGAATACGTTCACTTTTGACAGTTTAGACAACTAAAACCACAAATTGTCTGCTGAATAAGAGAAAATATTTACATATAAGTTAAAAATAAATATAATAAATAATAAGTTAATCAGTGATAATAATAAATAAATAACGGGCTAGAATAATATCAGTTTTGTTATTATTTATTATTGAAATAAATAATAAATATTAAATATTCTGAAATAATACTGTATTAATTTTAGATCGTTTTGAATACAGATTACAATTATACAGCTGTGTTAGTAATATGTGATTATGTAAATTTCAAGAGAAACTATAGAGAGAAAATAGCAATTATTACTGACATTAATTATAATTGAAATAATGCTAATATTTGTATGGGTTTATCTATGTACATGTTAAAATATTTCTTATATTTGTTTGCTAATTTAATTGCTATAATAGTTACATATTTTTCGTATTTAATTTTCATTAATATTTCGAAGAGTATTTAAATACTTATTTAAATTTTATTTATATATGTTAATAAAGAGGGTTTATTTTCTTCGAAAGAAAAATGATTTTGATTGCTTCTCTTTGTTTTTTTATTGTATTGATATTTTCTACATATATACGGCGAATTAAAAATCATATACTCCTAAATAATTGGGAAAAAAGAGTGTACAATAAACAAAATATATATTTGTATTAGACTGCAGATTCAGATTTTTATGCAAATTCATATTTTTTAGAATATAGTAAAGAAAAGCAGAAGTTCGGGTAGAGAATTGTTCACTTAACAGGCGTTATAAAAATAAGTATAATTTAGATATTTTGTATTTGATGCAATTTTACACCTTTAAATTTCCTACAAATGTATAAAACTCTTGGTTAGTGTACATTCATAGCGTACTATATTCAAAAGCAATCCGATGGTGGAAAGGATAAAAAGTAATATTTAACACCCATTGCTCAAATTAATTGTTTTCTGTTATAATTATTTTACATATGTTTAGAAAAAACTTGAAAATTAAAAATAATTGCGAGAAAAATATCATTTATATTCATTTTAGATGGATTTCGGAGCCATTTTTCTAGTTGATATCAAATTTTCTGAGCAAATGGCACCCATTTCAATTATCAGGAGGTAGAATACTATAACTTCCAACTATTATTTTTTTTTTCTTTTTGTTGAATTAATTGTTCATCTGAGAAGCATTTTTTGTAAGACAAAAGACACAATGAATCTTGGTTGAGACATCGTGCAACACCCGGTACATTCACGAGAATATTACTCCCTTCGATTGCCACTTACTCCGGTCGATGTAGCACGCCTTGTTCGATATGCACTTCTAATCAGTGAATAAGATACAAAAATGATTGGATAGAGTTTCATTATGTTTAAAATGGAATCTATCAGTCATCTTAAAGATGACTTAACATACGTTTACTACCACAGTTCTGTTGAAACATCGCCCCCTATCTTTCGTATTATTTTTAATTACATTTTTATCAGTTTTACATAATATTTTACATAATGCATGATTACACTTATGCGTACGTAACGTATATATAAAATATGCAAACAGTGTATTTTGTATGATGTATTACATGTAGATAACATTTATCTCTCATGAGAATTGGTATGTCGCACACAGTGGGTAACAGAAATATTGGTAACGTTTTTAAAACGAAATGATTTTTTACAATTGCACCAAATGCTGGTTTTAGAAGTTAGAAGGATTAGTTTATTAGTTTATTAGATGGTGTGTATAGACAATTTTGGAAAAATTACAATTTGGTCGAAATCGCGAAGAAAACAACGAAGGCAGGTTTTACTTTTTTTATTTAAAATAAAAAAGAAATGTTTTGTAGATTCATGCCAGTTATATAGATGTTGAAAATTTTATCGTAATCGTTTAACGTTACTATGAGCTGCAATAAGGTTCAAACTGGTAGAAATCGCAGTTGTTCGTGATTTTTGGGCAACAACAGTAATAATTAGATTCCAGATTTTTATGCATTTATGAACAATTTAAAGGTGCAAAATTACGTGTAGTATGAAAAAATATACAAAATATACAAATTATGTTGCATTTTATAATAATTGTTATGTGAAGTTCTACTTTCCTTTACTATATTCTCAAAGATATAAATTTGCATAAAAATCTCCAGTTTGCAGATTCTGACATCTTTCAATACATGTCGCTTGTTTCTTCAACGATCGATTTAAAAAACAAGTTACTCTGTTTTAAATACAGTGACGTATTGAATGTCACTGTAAATTGAGCGCGAATGAAACTTTAAAAAAGATTTGATTCCTCTTTTTTCTTAAACAATCCTTAAATTTGGTTGAAAAATTTAGATTTTTTGTTGGTGCACATACAGGGTGTTCTAGGTTTAAAGTGCCAGACTTTGTCAGTGTATTCTATGGGAGTAAATAAGAAAAAAATGTTACACAAACATAGGTGTATAACCTATGATCAATATTAGAATTACCAAACTAGTCGAAATGAATGGTTTTACATTTTCATTTAAAATTTACTCAAAGTTACAACTTTGCATTTCAACAATTGTTTCATAGCTTTTACTGCAACATTGAAAGAATTATATGTATCAATTTGTCTTCCCCATTTCCGCAACCTTTTCAAAGTTACGTACTATTCCCAGATATACAGTAATCAGTCATTTTGACTGGTGTACTATACGTGAGTAAGAAGTTGTGTTTTGCAGTACCATTGACGTGAACCGTGACACTAAGTAGACGTATACAAATCTATTTATACCTGATAATTGTAATGTTAGTTTGTATTTCAATTTGTGATGATTTGTTTCAATTAGCTGAGTATGGAAACAAAGTTTGGCCCTTTAAACCTGGGACGCTCTGTGTACATCTATTATTATTTGTTATATACATCTACAAAAAGGTTCACGAACACATTAGAGGAGAGGACACAAATTATTACGTGACACGTTCTACTTTTAGGCTAGAGGTATAGAAAGAAGAGAGGCTGCAGGTGACCAGAACTGTTCAAGACACGAACTATACGAACGTGTTATAGCAGATGTAAATGTATGTATATGTATACCGTGCGCGGTCTTACGTGGCTCGAGTTATCAGGTGTTTCCCTCGACCAACGGACCAAGAGCACCTGCTGCCAGGTTCACGTTGGAATAGAGTCAACGTACGATGCTCGACCACGCGAAACCACTTTCAACGTTGCATTCCTGACAGCCAATGTATACGTGTTCCTTTTTGTATCGTGCCGCGTTGTTCATTACCAATCTGACGTTTCGCATTTAGAATATTGTCGTCATCCATAGAAAATTTACAATCCGATAAAAGAGCCTTTGAGGCGATGTAATGCAAGTTTGAATTTAGAATATATTTACACCTGAACGTTTCCCTCTGTAAGCTTTTCTGTTTACAGAAAAAATATTAACGCGATTAGTAAATGTTTGCGAAATTTGATAGATGAGAGGAGCAATAACATTGTGTTTGTTTCTCGTTAATGAATGAAATTTTACATATTTATATACTTTTAGTATTTTGTCGTATGCACACATGTTGTGTGAAAAATCTGTGTTACTCACAATTGTGTTGGGTGAAATAGAAAAGTAGGTTAAAATTAGCAACTTTTTTCAGCATTTAATTTGTTTTTTTCAGTTAATGACTTATCTTTATGATTCCCTAGTTTTAAGTAGTTTTGTCCAATTTTTGATTTAATTTGCTTTTCCATATCACCGCAAATTTTTTCTATAACAATTAATTAAGCTGTTTGAAATGAACAATTTTACGGAAATAGATGTGTTTTCTATTTGTTAGTTTCCAAAAATACGTATTTCTATGTATGTCTCTTTAATTTACACTTTTTTTTACAGATTTATGGCTCCTTGTGACTGAGAAATTACGTATAATATGATGTACCTATGTTTCATAAGTTTCATTTTCTTTATTTTTTTTGTATATTATTGCATTATATTGTTGTATTATCATATTAGTACTAGCCAATACTTTTACGATAAGTAAGCATTAATTCTTGCTTCTCTTAGTACAATATAAAATTGTATTTGACCACTTCTTTTTTTTTCATGAACGAGGAAAAATCAGGTTACAGATACAGGGTTAAATATATGATATGACCCACCTGTGGGTCACCACACATTATTTCATAATATCATACCAAAAGAAGGTTTGTACGTTTAACTAATGAAAATATTAGAAGGTGAAAGAATGAAGTATTAACGATAATGGATGCTCAGTGAAATTGTTTTGTGAATTTCGCCTTCATCCTGAACGTGCTAAAGAGTTTCAGCCCCGTTCGGTGTAGTTCAATCTCACGGCCAGGCGAGTTTCTATCACATTTAAGTATACGAGCGGATGAGTGCTATGGTAGACCGAGGGTGGGTGGACGAAGGGTAGTTCATAGGGCTGGAAGGAGGAACGAGAGGGAACGATTTGATCACGCGATGACGACGGCTACGACTATAGCGAAGACCCAAGGTTATTGACATCACTTCTGTATATGTAGTTTCTGGTAACATCGTACAGTCCCTTGTCTTCGTTCTATTTCGTATCTCTCGCGTCCATCCATGTCTCAGTTCCTCCGAAAAGCCTCGAAGCATGGACTTGACGACTAGAGAAAAAGGTGTAGCTTTCACATGAAGTGTCGGAGATCGTGAACCGAGCCCAAGATTCTGCACTTCTCCACGTTGAAGTGCAGCGAGTACACGGAGAAGCCGTCATGTGTCATGAGCACTAGGCTGCCGCTTCTCTTCATTTTATGTTGGGCCCCTTTAATTACGCGGCCACTAATTGGCAATTCATTCATTGACACTGAGATGGATATTATGATCCATTGTGGACGGCGTTGCATCGTGTACTGTAAGTGTATATCGCTGAAGTGCTGTTTGTTCCGAATTTAAGAATAAATAATTACTTTTGAGTTTCAGTCGGTTTTACTATATATATAGACTATTCAGATTCTACGAATATTTGTTTGTGTAGCAGGATGAGAATCATAGTGGAGTAAGTCAAAACTTGGAGAATGTCTTTTTTATTAACAGTAGCAATTTTTTCGTATGCATATTTTCAATAAATGATTTTACTTTTGGGCCAACAACAATTCCTAATGCTTTCATTATTTGCAGTAATGACATATAACCATCGTTGAAAGTGTGAGTAGCCAAAAAAGCAGAAATTTTAATGATTGTTGCTCGACCAATGTATTAGGTGTAGAAATAAATTCTTTCGACTGGAATCATATAACCAGTATAGCTATTTAAATCGAAATATTTGCGATAGTATTCTCAAGCTGCCAGGAAAATAGCAAAAGGTCATTATTTCTGTCTTCGTTCTTTCTAAATAAAACTTCGATTGTACCCAGAAGTCGAAAAGAATTAATTATATATGTTTTGGAGCCGAAGCCCATAGACACAAGAATTAAAACTTTCATTATTATTTCCTCCAATACATTTTCTTATCAGATGACTGGATGTTTATTTATGATAAATAAATAAACTTTGTCTCGTATTACAAAATAAACAGTAATCAAGTAAATGCAGTTTCTGCTGCTAGTAAAGAGAGATATGCTTCTATGTAGGAAAGCAGACGTGCGACAGTTATCACTGACAAGCCTATAATTTCGTTAATATTTAAAATTCCAAAATTTCTTTTTAATTTCTTATTCTTTACAAATTAAGCAAGTGAAAAATAAAAAAATCGATTTTTTTTTAAGTGTTACACCAGAACCTCCCTTCAATTTAGCTCATCCCTTTTGATATTGAATTTCCTTCATTGTTCGCTAATAAATCCGATTATCTATATTTCCTTTTCTTTTCACTAAAATTACACCTCCTTTTATGCAAATTACGTATCTTTCCGATAAGCTATACACAGATTATTGGTGAAAAGTAGCGCGTGAGTACGACAGTCTGGTCAGAAAGGCGCTTTTATATGGTGTTTGAATGAGCACAAGGTATCACGGGGGAGTACATTGTCCACAAACGATGAAAACGATCGAACTGAGCCTGCTCGATTCACCAGGGAACGAGACTTTAATTCACCGTAAATGAAGTGTCTTTCGGATCGACAATGCGATTGTACGGACCACTGCATACACGTTTTACGAGCATTGCCACCCCTAAACGCGCACGCCTCAATAGGGGATGCATTATACACGTCCAGGCATAATTACAGCACATGTCGACCTATATTCGATTCGTTCTACTGTCGAAGCGTTCAAGATATACAGAGTATGTAGAAAATTGTGATATAAGCCAAAAGGAGGTTATTCCTCGTGCAAAAATAAGTCGAAAGAAAAAAAAGAATGAAATCTTTCCGTTTAAAGCCTTCCCAAAAGAATCGAGTTTGAATTCCTCAATTTTAAATTTCTCTCGAATTTCTCTTTCAAAGACTGATATGTTTTATTAAAAAAATAAAATATGTTTTACTAAAACGGAACATGTAGGCATGTACCTAATTGTAAGTTAGACAATCCTATATAACGATTTTCCGAACACACTGTATACGCACACGTATCGAGCTTGAGTCAAGGCATGTTCCTTGGGCGATTTCGAGCAATCTTCTTTCAGCGATTCGTAATTGTATGACGTGACACGGAACTGTAAGTCATCGTGTCATATTTATCTGTTTATGATCATCGATCGTTACGATTACGGAGAATACTTATTGTCGGTCACTTTCTGATGTGATCATAAGCGAGTCTGGATTGAAATTTTACTCTCTGTTTCCTTTGATCTTGCGTGAGATTATTTTCTAGTCTGCTGTAATTCGGGTCTATATGTAGTTCTCGTGAGTTTTATAGTCTGATTGAAAATAAATAGCATAATGCATCAGGGTTCGTATATACTTTATCGATAATATGAATTATTTCTGTAAGAATTGAATTTCTGCAAATGAAACAAACCCTTGATACTGTTTTTCTGTAATATAAACTTTTTATGTAGCTAAAATAATTCTTTCGATAAGGTAGAAAATTTATTTATAATTTACTTGACTTTTTTTAAATTTCCTTTTTTTAATTTGAGTTACACAATGAACTTATTATGTATTTCAAATGTAGCTATATGCAATGGAATCCCTTTAGTATGATCACTTTGGAACTTGTAATATTTATAAAAGTAACCGGATAATAACACTATGTAGATCTTAAGAAATGTTCATTATTGAACTTAATTTGTTAGAAACAATAGTAACGTTTGTACAGTTTATATTTATCACAAGCTATACATTTAATACAGCATTACACATTTGTATTACATTTCTTATAAACAACTGTTTTTGAAAACAACAAAAAATTTACTTTTATCTTCTAAATTTTAAATTAAATTAATTTAGTTCAAGTTAAACTAAAATCTTCGGAACGTCTACATCGCTTTACTTGCATGTTTGTTAATCTTAAGTGGTTGATGTCCATTCAAATGTATACAGATGACAGACTCTCGCCAGAAATAAACACATTAAATAGATTGCACCATGAAAAAGGTAGGGATGTGTGACAAAATAGTGTGAAACTTGATATATCTCATATCACTTCACATATACGTTTTTGATCATTTATAAATACAGTATATAGCATATATTTATTATTTTGTAATAAGTATTGCTTACATCACTCAAGAATAACATCAAGATTGTGGGACAACATAACGAATCCATGGAAAAAGTTGGAAGCTTTCGAAACACACAATTTGGTAGCAGTTTTTGTGTCGAAAACTGATGTTGAACCTCGTTCAGTTTTTTGTATATATTAATTATAATAAACTAACCAGCCATATCAATAAAACTATATACCTTAAATGTAATTGTTATCAATAGAACCGCTCGTATTGAAATAAGTAACTTAATTTTTCATCTAAACTTGATTTATCGTAAAACGGGAAGGTGCCCCATGATTTATGAACAGAAATGTATATTGGAACAGTTAATTTTATTATGTAGCCGATTTCTTTCCACAACAAATTGAACAAGAGATATACACGAAATAAAAAAAGAAAATGAACAATTCCCAAATCCGATTTATTCATGCGAAAATTCCGTATTCCGCAACCTGACTATAGCTCACAAGTGCAAAAACAGCGGTGCAAGTTTACCACGGTATGCGGGTCACTGCGTTCCTACGTGACTAAAATTTCGTTCGCACGGGTTAACCCTCTGCTTTGCGAGTCTTTCCGCATCTCCCCAGAGAGTCGGCGACCCTTATCGCAGAACTCATCGGACCATAACTCTTTACTTTTTGGAACACACATGTCCACTCTGCCCGGCTGTCAAATCCTTCAAGTGCGATTATCACTGATTGTCATTGGGCCCGCACCACAAGATGAACTGTCACATGTTCGTTTTCACAGGCTGTCGCACCTGGCATTACTGTGGTTCTTACAGAAAGGTTATACAGGGTGTCCGATGAGGAGTACAAATAAACTTAGTACACGTGTTGAGCAGGTGATCTTGAACAAAAAAATGTCATATACACTATAAGTCTAACTTTTTTCGTTATCCAGATAAACGTTGTTTATGTTAGCTTCAGGAGTAGTGATAAACGGTATCCAATGACGAAGACGAATCTTATGCGTGGTATTATGTTTAGTCTACGTTTTAAAGTCGATTTGGTTAGTTTGACAGTGTGCAAATATTCATATAAGGTTTTTCCAATGTTAATAGTAGAGCTGTTTACCAGCTGAATATCAGCAATGGTACTTTGATTGCATAGTTTCTTACTACTCTACTCTTCAAGTTATTAAATAATATTAAATAAATGTAAATAAATGAAATCATTTGTACTTCAATAATGGTATGTAAGTAACTTAAATAACCTGTACTTAAATAATAATATCTGTAATTAAGTAGTAAATAGTAGATTAATATATTGGCGTTGAGGAGTTTGGAACTGCGTTTGACACAGGTATTAGGAAATTTCACGAATACGTAGGCGAGGTTTTGTAAATTATTAATGGGACATCTTGTATTGTTATAGGTGATATTTGTTGTTAAATTGTAAATATAATAAGTATAATGATATTCAGCATACTTAGTTAAAGTTTTATCAATTCGATTGAAAAATTTATTGATTCAACATATATGCTGTTTTCATTTTCTATTTTTTTCTACTTGGTTTTTTGTGACTTAAAGTGTGATAGTATAATATTATGAGTGAATTTTGGTAAATAGTTTGCTACACAGCAGGATTTATGTAGAAGCCATACACCTGGTTCGAAGTGAAAATCTATAGCTTGGAACTAGTCAGTGAAACTCGAATTTAGGGTTTGATTCATATGCAAACTAGGACTATATAAATGTGTCCTAAAACCGGTATAGGTTTATGGTAGCAAATTGTCAACTATTTTCAATATTAGAACTTCAAGTCCGCTTCAAAATAAAACTATGCCAATAATTATACTTCTGTTATTACTTCATACTATTCAAATCATTATATTAATTGTTATTACTATTTTGTAGACAAATAACATTTATTATAAATACTTTTTTGTATTTTGCACATGTAACGAAATATAGTGAAAAATTCTATTTTGACCAAATCTAAAACATTATAATCTTATATCTACGCACTTTGGGTTTTTAAAAACTTTTTCAAAAGTGGACCGAACGACGTGAGTTATTTTGATAAGTTAGAAAGATTAGTTTACTAGATGACGTATAAAAAATTTGTTAAGAAAATTACAATTGGTCGGAATCATAAAAAAAGTAGTAAAGGTCTCTTTTTACAACTTTTTAAATCTGAGATTGTAATGAAAATTTAAGAAATACGTTTTGTAGATTTATATCAGTTGTATAGATGGTGAAAATCTGTTACAGGCATTGAAAGACGTAAAAATCTTTAGATTCATTGCAGTTTTTGACTGAAAGTTGTGAAAGACTTTGATTTTCACCATTTTTAACAGTTTGCAGCTCACAGTAATGTGATGAAATTTTCAGTATGTATATAATTGACATAAACCTACAAAACGTATTTTAAAAATTTTCATTACAGACTCAAATAAAGAAATTACGAAAAGCGACTTCTACTATTTTCTTCACAATTCTGACCAATTGTAACCTTTTACAAATTTTTTTACACCTCATCTAATAGACATCTTTTTAATTTCTCAAAAAAAAAAAAAAAAAAACTCATGTCGTTTGGTCCAAATTTTTTAAAAATTGCTCTGTTTTAAATGGTGTCTGTATATTAATGAGAGTCACTGTATATATAGATTCATGAAACAACGTTGCCACGAATAAATTCTGGAATGTCTTCATCGTCTTCATCGAATTCCAGCAAAAATACGACCATCAAGCGTGGAACATAAAATTCGTTCCAGCCATAAGTATGCACGCCAGGCATTCCACTTATGATAAACCTTACGCCATGCGGTGCACCACATGTCGACGTCCCTTCAAGTACCTCGCTATGACTGATAGCTGAACTGATGGTAATCGCGTGTCAATATCGATATTGTCCACCGGCTGCATGTGCAATTTTTATTTGGATCCATGATGGTTGTGCATATGATGTTTGCGACCGTTGAGGACCAAACAGACATTTAGGTCAAATATACTTATTGAAAACACCAAGGACTCTTCATTGTACCAGGATGTTCGAGTAGTTACGCTTGACTAGAAAGCAAATTGTGAGGCGAAGTCGATTATAGGTCGTATTTTTAGAGACGAGCAAACATTTAATGAGAATTATGAATTTCTGCTTGAAAGAGTTAATCTCTTTCGTCCATTTTGAACGAATAGAATGAATTAGTTTGATTTTTTGTTCCCTCTTTTCATGCCTTTTGTGCGAAATATCGAATGGGTGCAGAAGAACAGTAAAATTCCATTGTGGAAATTTAATACACTTTTGTTCGTATAACGATCTCGTCAATAAAATCTACGTGAATGATTTCTATCTTTCATTAGAAATTTGAAAGGCTCGATTGATGTTTATTACTTTTACAGATTGTGATAAATGTTTTGATAATTTTCTGCTAGAAGTAACCTGTTTTGATCATTTATTATTTAAAATATAGATTTGACTGGAGCCTACAATTTCTATCGCTACTGGATCAGAAATTGTTCTGTGTTATACTAATCCTTGTCACTCTAAATATGATATATATTTCAAATAAAAATATTTTAACGAACTATTATATTAACTCAATGTGAACATTTTTATTCGTGTAACTATCTCGTGTTAATACGATCTACGTGAATGGTTTCTATGTTTAATTAGAACTCAAATATCTTATTTTTTATTTAAACAAACAGTTTTTATTAATTTAATAGCATCGTCTTATAAAGCATAAAAAGCCATTAAATTTTTATTATAAACATATATCAACTACAGTTTTAAAGATGAAGAAACAGGGTAATAGGGCAACACATCTTCAAGAGCTGTTTTAAATGAGAAATATTTCAATATAGTTCATCGTAATATATAATTTTCGTAAAATATGTTCGATTAAAAATGTTCAATTTTTATACAGTGTACATTTTATTTCAAAATGTCATCTATAATCGTTGTCTACATTGATGAAAATTTTTTAGTCGATGGTATTTATCTTATTTTAACTTACTCTAAACAATTAAAAAATGCCGGTCACGGATTATCAACCGAGGCTTCACTGAGTTTGCCACCGTTGGCAGTCAACGTGTTAAAAAAGGAAAACGTGAAAGAGAAGAAGGAGACAAATGTAGAAAAGGAATCAAGGGGTGTTAATATAAATCCTTTACGAGGTTCAATCACATTAATTGACACTGGCGAGCTCAATAGCAAGTGCAATGTACAGTGCATCGAACTCTGTTGTGCACTTATCGTTGCCGTATGGAAAAACACATGTTGGGGAAGCGCGCACCCTTAATTATTGTGTAACTATCGAGCACGTTCACGGACAATGGGGGCCTCGAAACGGTATAAAGGCGTGCTCGACACAACGGCTCTTGACGGATGTTCGATCGTGCATCCTGGGAGCAGGAAAAAAAAAGTAAAAAAAGAAAGGAAGAAAGAGAGGGGTGCATTATCCGGAACGGATACGAGTGTTCTACGAGACCGGCTATAAATGTATCGCACTTCGATATAATGCGAAATCGTGCAGGTAACGAAACGCGAACAGATGTTGGATAGTTCTTTGAAGCGTTCTGTCTTTGAAACGTCGATCGTATTGTCGCTCAGAAATGATGTGTGTTGTGGTTTGGTGGCGAATGTGCGCTCCGCATGAAAGGGACTTCAATTGCGGCTGAATAGATGTTAAATTATGCCGGCTGTATTTGTTTCATCGGAAAGTCTACCACGTGTGCTTCTTCTGTGATAGCTTGACAGTTTTGACAGTTTTGATTGAATTTTCGCGGAGGCGTTAGAAAGCTCCGTTATCTAGATTACGTGATTATCGTTGATACCGCGAACCGAGTCACTTTCTGTTTAAAGATAAAAGAGTAATATTCAGATATTAAAGAGGCAACCTTTTTATTATAAATTTGTATCTACTACCCATTTAGTTTGAATATTAATATTAAAAAATGGATGAAAACTTGAAAACCTTTCTTCTGAAAACAAAGAAATACGAAAAAGTGAGAAATATTCGATTCGTCCAAAATTTCGTTCCCGAATCTATTTATGATCAATAGAATCGAATTTTTGAGGAAAGTAGATACTTTATGAATTTAAACTAATTTATTAGAGTAAATACAGATATTGAAAAATCATTATCATCCAGTAATTTGTAAACATTTTATTTATGAATTTCTTAATATTTGAATTGAATAATTAAATTTTCTCTTGAACGAAATTCGATTTTATTGCTAGCTTGAACTTCTTTTATTTAATTATTTGGTATCTTTGTTAGAAGAGACACAAGTTTGCAGAAGAGAAAGCGACGTACAGTTAGAAATGTTAGAACATCATGCAACTTATTAATGTGTCACAAGTAGAAAGAAGCACTACAAGGAATCTCCAATTATTATTTTCTCTCGTTATTTAAGATGATTCTTCATTTCTTTGTTTTCACTGTTTCAAAAATAGATTTATAGCTTTATTATAATTTTTGTTATGGAATCACTGTGGATTCTGCGGCGATTTTTTTTACTTTTTTAAAAATAGATTTATTGTTTCATTCTTATTTCTTTTTATGGTATCACTGCTAATTCTCCGCTGATCTTTTTCACTTTTTTAGAAATAGATTTATTGCTTCGATATCTTTTTTTTTTTTTTAAATAATATCACTGCTTTAATTTTATCCTGACTTTTAAGAGAAAAATTTAACCTGATTTCTTTAATCAGGTCTAAGCTTTTTGACATATACACACATTTGCAGACCTATATTTTTACAGGAAGGAACATTTGAACGCACGTCACAGAGACAATAATAACGTTAAACAATAAACCTACTCTATTATGTGAACGTTTTGTTATTCACGATGGTATTATCGTAAAATAATTCTATGCATTACAAATCCGCCTGTCAGCGAAATTCATCTGTATAGAAAATTAATCCTTTATGACTGGTTTAACTGTCATGAAATGGATTTTAGCGTTTGAAGATAATGATACCGTAATATTGTGTAAAGATGCCATAGGTGCATTTGTATCTAGTAACTGTACTGACGTTAACAGTTAGAGGAACAGAGTCAAGCTTTCAAGCTACGCTGTAAATCACGGTTTTGATGTTTGTTTAACATTCAGGCAAACACTTTTTGCTCAGGATGCCGAAACGGTTTTCATCTGTTTCTATAATTGAAACATGTGTTGCGATTTATAGGCTCGTAAAATTATCGATAGGCGATACGAAAAGGCTCCTAGTTCTTAGAACGTGTATATATGTAAGGATTTAACACTCGCCTGTTCCGAAACAGATAATGTCACAAAAGATTTCCTTTTTCGGTATATATTAATAGAAACAGTGTTAGATGCTACCGTTTATTTTACAATTATTTAATTATTGATTTATAGTAATTTCTCTTTCATATATATGCTTGCAAAATAATTTGGATCGAAGGATACTATAATATGTTGCATGATTTTAAAACATTGTCGACCGCGCGTATTTTTCGCGAGCGGCGCTTATAAATTGAACGCTGAAAAACAGAAAATCCGCCAATTTATTAGGTGTAGAAATAAATTCTTTCCGCCTAAATTTACATAGTAGAGTAATTCAAATTGATATATTCGTGATGGATATCAATGATAATGGAAATTATCTTGATAATTGACCTGTTTTCATACTTTTTACGTAAAACTTTGATTGTATCCAAAAGTTGGAAAGAATTAATTTCTATAACCAATACATTCTGTCTGTAATAATGTTCAAGATATTAATCCAAATGTATTTACTACCGTCAGTATTGAGAACCATTTTCATTTGTTTGTTTATGAGCGATTACGAATGAAAAAAGAGAAAAAAAATATATGTCGAATGTTTTTCTGAGAATTATTAAATATCAATGTTTCAATAATATCGACGATTATCACTTAAGAATTTTTCCTTGTTTTAATAACATTGTTATATTTAAGCACCCATTGAACTGAATGCAAGTAACTTCAAATGATAAAATAATAATTATCTAATATCTTATATCGCTTATACAAAAATTAAAGTAACGTGGTAAAATGTGAAATAAAGAAAGAATATACTAAATAATCGGGTTATTGGTCTAGTGCTGTATATTATAGATTTATATGGAGTAAAGTATTTCTTCGTTAAATTTAGTTGAACTATCAATAGAATAATAGAAAATAGGTAGTCTGTGGTCTGTAGGCCAGTCGGTTTTGAGTTTGTACGAAAATATAGCTTGGTCACTGTCCAGAGAAATTTATCAGAAAATAAATAGAAAGTAATCTAGGACACAATGTAAGATGGAAACAGTTAATATGTGTCAAAGAGCTACATATATTCTATTTAAGTTAGTAATTTATTCTAGGTACAACGAATTTGCTTTTCCTTCAAATGAAACGTATAAATATATGAATCGTTTATTTTGAAAGTGGCTTAAGTCGATTTTAAAAAGAATATCAGGTTAACGTTTATAATAGTTACAATTCTATGTGATCTCTTCATTTAAAAAAAAAATTTATAGTCAATATCTTCAAATTCATTGAGATATTTGTTAATAGAATTAATTAGTGAAAAAGGAAAGGTAAAACATGTTATTTTAAAATGACTTAGTCCACTTTTGAAAGTTTGCGTGTACATAAGTGCTTCTCATAACAATAAATAGTCGATCGATATTTCAGCCGATGAAAAATTTTCACTATGTCTATAACTCACATAAATTTACGAAACATATTTTCTACATTTTCATTACAAGATCAGATAAAAGGGTTGTAAAAAGCGACTTTCACTATTTTCTTTGCGATTCCGACCAATCGCAATTTTTTCGATACTTTTTGCACACATTATCTAGTAAACTAATCCTTCTAACTTCTCAAAAAGAAAAAGAAACTCACGCAGTTTGATCCAATTTTAAAATAGTTATTCTGTTTTAAAGGATGTCCAAACATTTAACAAGAGTGACTGCAAAATCAAATTTAAAAATTGGTACATTTATGACTCAAAAACCCATGTGCACTTCTATATTTAATAAGATGAATAAGAAAACATAATAATTAAAAAATGTTTAATTTTTTAAGTGGTGATAATAATTTGATCATCCACTGTACACTATCGTAAATTTTTAAACACACGTAACTAAGTCGTTGTGCTTCAATAGTATACCTAAGTAACGCTTTTAACATAAACGGAAGCTTATACACGTTCGACGTGACACTTCACAAGGTGGCGGTTAATGGTCTGTTTGCATTTGCGCGCAGACCAGGAACCGGCTTATCGCATAAACTTTATACAAATGCCTGTAAACAGGAAAGTTATATTCGGACGTGTTCTAGATTAATTTCGAAGATATCGTGTTAATGGCCGGTCACATGAGTGCACGCTTCCATAGCCATAATCTTCTGTCGTCCATTGCGCTACACATATTGCCACGAGGGTGGTAGTGGATCATTAGTGTCTACACAGAAGAAAGATGCGACAGTTATGGGTGTCGTCAGCTATTTCAACTTACAGTTTAACACTGATCAAACGCTATTATTTCGGGAACCGTTTTCTTCTCAGTTCCATAGCAATGTTTGTTTGTAAAATGATAATTTATTAAATTGTAACAAGTGTTCTTTTTTTTTTTTAAGAAAAGATGGCTTATATGCTGTATGATAAATTAAGCAAAGAGTATTATAAAATTTTACAAGAAAATAAGGAAATGAATTCAATTTGTTTCTTTTTTGCTCGTTGCATTGTATGAATGGAAGTGTCACAGTATTTTTAAAGTTATAAATACAAAGGATATTATTATATTTAAATTTTTATCATGTTTCAAATTTCATTCAATTAACTTGGTTCATATTTTTTTATTTTTAACGCTTTGACTGCAGAGGGTGTATATTATACAGTCTTACATATCCATTGTTATATACGAAAGTTGTATATACATATATGGCTAGTAAATTATTTTTAGTGCAACAGATTTTTACAATAATACGGTATTGAAAAGGTTTATATGCTGCATAGCAAACAATTGAATATAAGAAAAGATTAAAAGATTTTCTTTTTTATTTCGTAAAAAATCTTCACGTTTGACACAAGACAGTCAGAATAACGGCACAACCTCGGCCAGCCATGTTAATTTTTTTTTTTAGGTATCCCTCGGAAGACGGACGTATGTGCGTATTAATTTCTGCACAGATTGCTTTGCTTAAAGAGAGTAATACGATCGTGTGCACAGTTTAAGAACATAAAGTATTCTACAGAATGCATTCTGTTTTAAGGATACCAGCTTCTTTATTGAAAAATTTACAACATAGAAATAACTTTATTTAGAAATTTATGCACATACTTTACAAAAAGAAAAAGATTCACTAATGCTTAAAATGAATTAATACCCCATGAAATAATTGGTAAGGAACGAGTTCCTGTGCATGTAATTACACAGCGTAACGAAGTACAACACAGTAAAAAAAAAAAGAAAAAAGGATGTGTTATTAACATTCGCAAGGCCATTGCTAAAATGGAAGTCTTATCTATTAATACAGGAGCTTTGTTTTAAAAATATAGTAAACTTTAACATTACAGTAAAATAGAAGAAACGAACTAATAAAAAACAATTTGTTTCCTGGATAAGAAAAAAACCACCAGCGGCGCCGTGTGAGAGTTAAAAATTGGCAAGATTAATATGTAAATCAATTAATAACTAGTACATTCAGCACAACTAGTAAAAACTAGCTATCAACAGCTTGCAGTGTACAAGAAGTATTATACAATCATTCGTTGCATAGATTATCTCTGGCTGTCGCTAATGACACGTGAAGAGGAAGTTACTTATACGCTACTGTGAGACGTTAAAAGTCGTCTTCAAAAAACTAATTCGATCTTGATAAAAAAAGAAGAAAAGAGGATAGTTGTATCTTTGAAAGCCAACACACAACATTTCGTCTGAATAAAGAATCTTGATATTTTACTGCCTGATTGGCATGCATGTAATTAAGTTTCTTGATGAACACACATGGTCAATAGTGGATGGCTACGTAACGGTTCATTGAGCAACAATTTTGGCATCCACTAATTAGTCCCCAGCAATGTGGACGCAACTGAAACTGCTTTTTATCGATACGCGGGATCGGGCTCATATTTCTTCGCGTAGGAAGCTTTACAACGGCTTCCCTTTCCGGGATCGAAGTGCATCTGCTCACATCTATTCTCTGTTCAGTTCCCATACTATAATAAAACGTTGATGGGATATTCTGTTGGATAGATGTTAAAGAAGTAGGTTTATTTTTATATTTTTCTGTTCAATAAAATAATTTTGCTATTTTACAATCGAAGTGAATAATTTATGAAAACTGCAAAATGTACAGAGTTATAAAAAAAAATACGCCTACATGTTTCCTTTTAATAAAACATAAACTATTAAAAGTTTTTAACGATGAAACGTTTTTCATTCATAAATTTATTGTTACTATTTTTAACTAGATGCTTATTCGTTTTCGTTTCTTCTGATTACTATTACTGCTATTAACCAATCCAAATTAGATCTGTCAGATATGAAGAAATACACATTAAATGTGAGTGAAAATACCAGATGTTCAAATACTCTTCCGTTATTAATTTCTCTACTAAAGTTTTATTCATGTGAGGTATTATATATCAATCAGACAATAACATAGAAGGAAAACAAATTAAAAAGCTTTACCATACTTTTACGAAATCTCAAAGTATTAAAAGGCTAAACACGAAGATAAAGAAAGATACACTTAAATCTTTGTTTGCAAATAATATACTAAATATTGATCAAGAAATTACATGTAACAAAACTTCATTAATACATTTGAATTAAAAAAAAAAAAGTGATCCCCCCAAAAGAAACAAAACAGAATGTATATACGTTTCGTTTGTTGTATGGAAGTAGTACAAGCGCACGCTTCTTGCCTGTTCCATAATTTAGTCACATTCCAATGATTGAAAGTACGTTGTTCGCTCAGAGGTGCAATTTGAAATTTGCAATTTTTACAGTACGTAGCGACTGATCAGTTTCTTCTCTTCTCTGATATCGATGAGCAACGTGCCATATATGCAGACATGCAAGAGGTTAAACGCGCGTAGTATCTTGGTTACAAGGCACGTACAGCAGCTCGTGGGCTCCCACAGTTCTTGCATCCTGCATCTCCGCGCCGCATCCTTTTCCTTACAGATTCCACTCCAAGTCTAGGAATTCGTCTCGAAGCGAGCCTTGAGCTTCTCTTAGCCGGATGAACGAGTATTGCCAATGTGCGATGCGACGTCTACTCAGACCACTCGAACCAAATTGAATCAGTTTGCCCGATTAAGGGAGGCCTGAGAATCCGTTCTTGACGATCGTACGTCATTGTGAATGCGCCACGTGCTTTTGCTAAAATTTAGCAAGATTTTCCAGATAATTTTATTCACATGGTTGGTTAATTAAAAGAAAGAAAAAGAAACAAAAACTTGAATTAATGGAAAAAATATCAGCAATGTGGGATGTGACACCTACTTAGACCACTCTAACTAAATTGAATCACTTTGTCTGATTAAGGAACGCCTGGAAATGTGTTCTTGACAATCGTATGTCATTGTGAATGCGCCAGGTGCTTTTGTTATGATTTAGTGAGGATTTTCAAATAATTCTATCCACACGTTTTATTAATTAAAAAAAAGAAGAAAAGAAGCTTCAATTAGTGCGAAAAGCTTTGGTCTTCTTGAAATTTCTTACTTCTTGTGATAAATGTAGTGAAAATTGAAAATATGCACAAACATTAGCTATAATAGGGTAAGTCAATGGCAATTATTGTCTAAAATAACTGATTATCTATCGGTTACATCAATGAATCTTTTCTATCATATCTACTGCTACTTGCGTTACAGTGGCCCACCTTTAATTTTGTTGTTATACAAAAGAAAGTGAAGGGTGTTGCGGGTCGTAGAAGTGGGCATCAATAAGTCCCGACGACGACTTGGGTCACACGAAGCGATAAGAACAATTGGCTAGTCATGAAACTTGACGCCAACAAGTACTGGTTCTAGTGATCCGATACCACTGGGTCGTAGAACTCGAGAGCAAAGAGATCGTGGGAGCGAATATTCATCGACCCGGAATTCGTTGATATCGATTCACCATGCGCTTGAATCGTTAATATTGGGATTTGTAAGTCAGGTTTGTCGATACAATTTAGAATTTCAAAGTTCAAAAATCTTAGATCTTAGAAATGTCAGCTATGCCATAGGTATAAGTTCAACTTGTGTAACAAAGACAGAAATAGGTAAAGTACAGGTATGAAACTCTCCATTTTAATACTTTATCTATCATATTAATCGGGTTTTTGATACCAACGATTATCAACCGATAGCTGACATAGTTATAAACCGATCAATCGGCTTTTCTGTGGTCAACCGTTAGGTTAGCTTTATTTTAATTTCCAATAATATCATACTGCTTTGCAACCAAAGATAGCAGAACGAAATAATCAGTATTTTTAAAGCATAGAGTTCTACAAATACGCATATTATAGTCAAAAATGACTCAGACCCAACTTAGTCGATCGTTAGTAAGTAAGAACTTCAATCATCGCAAATCTAGACAAACATGTCCTATTAAAAAACAAAATAACGAGACTTTTTGGTCAAGAACAGATATTCTCGTAGACGATACTGAAAGTTCTCCGGTATTTATGATGCTTTCGACTTTTTCATACAAAACTCCGAGAACCAGTCGAACGCTCTTTTTTCGGGAAATGTCCAACGAACTGGTCTCGCGGAGTTACGAGTTGATACCTTATAAACCGGATACACGTCACGTCACGTCAGGCTAAGCATCGATGTCGTATATATCAGGATACTTCAAGTTCAGTAGCCCTTGTGAGTTCGAGTCAAAGACCATAACAAAACCTATAGGCTTAATTGCGACGAGAAGACTTGTTTCTAACCGAGCTACACGGAGAAGAACTACTACACACGTGAAACGACTTCCCAGAAATTACTCATTACAGGGTCGTTGACAATTGCCGGTTGATCTGACATTGAATCTACGTTGGTTAAATCGACTTTTGTAACGAGTTTATTTAATTTAGTCTCTTACTTTAAATTATAAATTCTTTTTGAGTGGGTTACTTAATAACTGTCTTTAACCCTTTTAGTGGCGAGCAAAAATCATGTAGTTTGGCAAGATTTAAGAAAAGAAATTCAGTTTTAAATGTTAATTACGAAATTTAAGAAGAAACATATTAAGAAATAAAGGGGAAATTAATGAATGATTAGTGTGTCAATATTTGTTGAAAATTTTTTCAAAATTTATTTCACAGTTGCATTTAAATATGATATAAAAACTAATATATGAAAAAAATAATTTCAAAAACATTATTATTTATTAGAAATAATACTAGAATTATTTCGTTACTTTTCACATTAATTTATTAATTCCCACAAGTCTCTAGAATAAAGGAAACAATATATTGTTATTCTATATGATTGGTTTACTAGATGATATGTACAGAAAGTTTTGAAAAAATTTCAATTGGTCTTAGAAAATAATAAAAGTCGCTTTTCGCATTTTTTACATGAGCCTGTAAGGAAAACTTAAGCAATATGTTTCGTAGATTTATGTCAGTTGCATACATGGCGAAAATTTCGAGAGTGACTGTATTTTCTCATACGTTGTTATATCTCTGCATACATTCATATATATTTTCACATTTGCATATTTCAACATATTTCGAATGCATAAACTTCCACAGTCTAGTAATTATCGTTCGTATTTAGTTTCACATTCACAGTGATTCCAGTTACTTCGACACTCTGATACGCTATTTCGAAATATTCTGTTTAAACAGGACACGCGGTAATAAACCTATAATTATTAGGCTTTATTTTAACCTCTTGTTTATACAAAGTGAAAAGAGCTATTCGCAAGGAGTATTTCAAACAAGGACACCGTGTGCGCGGAGTGGCGGGTGGATACATAATTTACACCACGCCGTTAGATGGGCCTGTTCGGTTTATTTTAAGTCGAGAAGGAGCGTTTGTTGTTTCAACACGAGCTACACGCGAGATTCTAACTATTCTTTCTCTCGTTCTTCTGTTTCTTCGCCACTTTCTCTTTTCTCTTTAACCGCAAACCGTGGTTTACGTTTGAACCTTCCTTACCAGCACGTCTTGTGACAGAGGTTTCGTTAAAAGGTTTCGCCAGGATGCGTTTTATGGCCCTTGAAATGTATGCAACGATATGACATCCGGAGATCGCGGCACCGATTGTCTATTCTTGAGGCAAGCTAACTGTAAAATCGACCATTTCCTCGAATTTTTTATGTGTTTGTACTTTGCACATTTCGACAAACTTGGCTGTTATATCAATCTGTAACAAACTATTAACACATTGCCGACAACATGCATATTTCGCGAGTGACGCTTAGAAATTTAACGCTGAAAAATAGAAAATCCGTCAATTTTCAACCGTTCCTCTGTCTCTAATAATTGTTCAAAATATTAGGCTAAATATATTTACTATCTTCAGCTTTGTGGACGATTTTCATTTTTTCGTTGTGGATAGTTACAGATGAAAAAAGAAAAAAAATATATATCTAATATTTTTCTTACAGCTACTCTGTGTATCAATTTTTGACAATATCCATGATTGTTAAGAATGTTCCCCTGTTTTAATAACATTTTTACATTGAAGAACTCATCAAACGTGCAAACAATTTCAATTGATAAAATAATAATTTCTCGATAGAATTTTCTTGAAGAAACTCTTGGAAATTGTAATAGTGCTATAGTGCAATCTTGGATACAAATTTTAGGGTTATATTCACACGATCTTAAGAGCATTAGCGCGTTCGTTTCATTTTCTCATAAATTTCGTGCCGAGACTTTCCTGTTTAGCGTTAGATCGCTTCGGGCAATTAGTGATTAGGCTAAGCAACAGTTATCAGCTCTCGTGGGAAACAAATTAGCCAATTAAGAGACGACCTTATGGCTGAATGTTGCAACATCTACAGACGCGATCAACGAGCACAGGAAAGTAATAGTTTCGCTCAGTAAAATATAGGACAAATTTAACGATTGTTAAACGAAGGATGCTGCATAATTATATGTAATTATTAAGTATAATTGGAATAATTATTTATTATATTTGACGCTTTCTAACATATCTACACATACACTATTGGAAATATTTGCCACGTTATTATCGAAGTCAGTAACACCTACAATTTTTCTAACCTAGTATAATTGATATAATAAAATGATTCGTATTCAACTTATTTTATACTCAAACGATTGTGATCATCAAGATACAAACGTACAAATAGCTATACTTACTTCATAGAGTGTTGTTTCATAGTTAGTCAACTAATCGGTAAACAGCACCTATATGTATACACCACATATACGAGTACAGAGCTATAAAGGAGCAGTTTCGCGTTCAAGCTGAGCGAACCGATCGTAAAAATGTTTCGCAATTCGTTGATATTGCTTCAAAGCACAAACTCTATAAAAAAAAAGAACTGACGGCTATCGTAAATGCTCGCCATATATGGATTCTTGTCCACGGTATTCTTAGTTAACGTATATACGTGCAATACAAGTAACATTCTAGAGAGACATTTTCAACGTAGCTGAAGTCCTACGATCTCACAGTTCATGTTAAAATTTGACATAATCGTCTGTAAGTTCCTGAATTTGACAAATAAATGCTTGCTGAGACATCGATTGAATGCTATTGCGAAAAAAGCTAACATCGTTGTACCTCGGTCACGCGCACTGTTATGGTTCGCAGGTTGAATATAATTCTTAGACAAGTCGCGAGCAACTACATGTGTACACTACAAGTCAAAAGTTTGAAATCACCGTGTATTGCAAGTCATACTTAGTAATTTTCAGAAAGAAGTTAGCTGAGGATCTTTTTAACTAATTTTTTGTCATTTTAATTAATCGATATCTACGGTGACTTTTATTAACATCCTTTCGTTACTGTTGGCGCCTATAGGCGCTATCCAGATTTTCTCGTACTCTTCTGTTATGTTCTTTCATTGTAATTTAATCCTTTGGAAACAATTTAACAAATTTTGCTGTTGCGAATTGAACATCTACTATTCGCTGTGCACGTTACGTACTAAGATCTGCCGTAGTGAAAGGGTTAAAGCGCCTAATCCGGCTATTTTGTTGGAAGCTTTACCTAAAGTGTTGCAATATTTACAAGTTTTATAGAAATATGCATTTTTGTAAATCAAATAAAATACTTCTTGTGGAACACAAAATTTCTGTCCAAAAATTTTATATATTGGTAAAGAGTTTAATTAACTAAGTTTGTACATAAAAAAAGAGACATTTAGGCTGGCTCGGCGCGCTTTATCGCTGGTCCACATATTACATCTTAAAGTGGTTCCGGCTTAAAATGTTAATGTTTGGACACATTCTTAACAACAAAATAACTTTTCTAAAAATGATCCAAACAATTTGAAATTTTGTTTTTTATTTTTATGGAATGGAAGGAAGTTTCGGCATAAAGAGGATGTGAAAAAAGTTATTGCAGTCGTTAGGGGAAAAATGTAACTCTGAAAGCGACAAAGTGTTTTAGTATTTTCTTTTTCTTTTATTCTTTTTATATTGCAAATAGCATTTAAATTTTATATTGCAAATAGCATTTATATAAATATTTATATAACATAATTCAGCAGTTTTTCCTTTTATTTCAATTGTTCCACGAGAGGCCTATATTTAGGCAACACTTCTAAAAATGAACATTTTCCCTTTTATTATATTTCAAATGTGATGTTCATTTCTGTTTCTTTTATTCCTTTGTCTGCTTTTAATTATACTTAAGAACAGTGGCGTTCGTTGGTATGGGAATATTACACAGGAGGTGTGTAATTTAAAATCTGACTGTGTCCAGTCTAAATAAATTTTGAGATATTTATAATTTTTATTTCTTGAATGTATAATGTGAAAATGTAAACATACTTTTCTGCAAAACATAATACGAGTATTAATTGAAATTACTATACAAAAATATAAGAAAAGGATAATTTTTGTAATTTTTGAAATATTAATGATAAATTGTTATATATTAGAACTTTTGATAATGATACTTGGTCATGTATAATGACACTCGCGTATGTAAGTGCACCTATTGAGTGAATTGAAATGTTGGTATCAGTAAAACGATATCTGATTTATAAACGTTTGTGTTTAAGATAATTGTACTAGTATTTAGAATAAAAAGTTCAAATTTCTTTTTGATTTCTTTAACATGAAAGAAGTTGAAACAGTGACTTATATTTTACATTATTCTATGGTGTAATATATCAATACATCTGTAGTTGATGACTCTTAAGTGTACATATAAAAACGAATTATTATAAAAACAATACTGTATTATCATAATGATAGAATTTTATGATTCTTTGCTTGAATATATACTATTTACTTCAGTATCCTTCTGTATATTAATATTTTGTTCTTATAATATGTTTCACTATACGGCCAATTAGCTTTTTTTGAGATCACGCTAAGAAACAGTTTGCATTATTTCCAAACTGGTGAAAATCAATTTACCTTTAATCTATTCTTCATTTCTTCTATATATTATATTAATTAAGACTGAAGATGATGTATGTACCATGATGTTCTATAAATTTTTACTGCAAATTTAGGTTGCGTACTCGTTACGAATCATTAAATTTTTGCGGTTAGTAGCTTTGGTGCTAGCAATTATGTTCTAATTGTTTATTGGTAATTTTATACTTCCTGACCAGTATGTACTACTTATTTAACACTTATAAGTTAAAATCAGTCTTTCTGTGATAAATGTTCTAATTGCATTCGCATATCCATAAGGAAGAAAGTATCACCAAAATACATTGACGCTGTATCTATTTCCATTATTAAAATTGTGACATTGATAAGAACGATGAAAAAGATATATGAAAGCTATAATACAGATTAATGTCTCGTATATACATATACTCTTATTCATAAGTATTAGAACACCCATTATGTTTGTACTACAAAAAGTATTATTTTAATATATAATATATAAAATATATAATTGCGTTTTATTAAAATATTAATTTCTGCTCGGGCATGTTTGAAATATCGAGTACGAAACAGTAGAAGTTTCTCCGTTGCATTATGATTTTTATTTAGTATCTTTTCGATTACTTTTACATTGATTTCATGAACGAAGTAAATTTATTACGGTTAACTATGGAATTAGCTGAGCCGTTAATTTGACGAGTATCCGGAGAAATAGGTATGCAACGTAGAGAATTTCGAAATTAAAAATCTGAGAAGGAAATGAATTTGGATATATATTCGTATTGTATCATTAATAAAAGTCAGCAAGAATTGCTAAAAAATAATGGCAACAGTTTTTTCAATTTTGCTCGTGAAGTTCAAAACTCGTCGAATTGACAGGTCTCGTAAATTTAGTGTTATATTAAAATTCAAAAACATTGCAAAGGTAGAGATAATTATTTTAACTTCTGAGCGGTTTATAGGATACTAACTTTAGCGAAAAAAATATAATTTCGATCACATGATACTTCTGTATCAACATAATGAATGTACTAATACTTATAAATAGCAGTTGTATGCTCCTACATCTGTTAGAAAACAAAACATAAGCATCGGCTAAGAATTTTATATTGAAATTTCGATCGAGCGTATCTGAATGAAAAGTGTCGTAGATACATTTTTGCAAAACAACAATGCAGCTGAACGAAGTGGTCAGGCTGCACAGCCATAAACATCGCATCTGCCATCCGGTTTTATCTTTCTACGCTCCTTTTAATCCGATCCCCCGACAGGGGCGGGTAGCAAGCGGGCAGACGCAGCCAACCCCTTGATTGCAAACCATCGAATGGTCAGCTGCCTCCGGTCCATCCTATGCAAAATCGTTGTACGCGTTATGGTCTTTTCGAGGAAGGGTTGAAGTTGATCCAGGATTTAGCCAGACCCCCTCCCTCTCTCGTTCGTGTTAATTACATTTATTCTGTGTTTTTCGTGTATTTGGTTATGCAATTTCACGAAGTTTCAACACGACCGAACGAATTGTGAAAATCTCCTTTAACCTCTTCTGCTGGAAACTAATTGAACAATGCTCGTAACGAACCGATCCGAAACAGTCAGAAATAATTGTGAAAGGTGAAATAATTTTCTACCCGAAGTTTTACTGTTTCTATTGAATTAGCTAGTTAAGTAATGTCTTCTTCTCGCAGTAGATGGTACTCTTTTGTTTTTCAGTGACATAATAGTGCTCCTAAACTCTCAAATGCAATCGTATGCTAATTCTTGACACTTCAGAAAATTAGGTAAAAAACAAATGTTTCATTTGGAATGAATTTTCTTGGATTAATCTTATTGTAAAAATGAGTAACGAAAAAACGTGTTATCTGATGGTTATGCTTTTTTACTTCCAAAAAGGGAAAAACCCCACATAAACGACAAAGAAGATGTGTAATGCACATAATGATGATGTAAGACCAAAAGTAAATATCAAAGAGAATCGGCCAAAACTAGTAAACAGAAAAGGGGTAGTTTTTCATCATGACAATGCGAGGCGACATGTTTTGTTACAAACTCGACAAACATGGAGAAAATACATCTGAGACGTTTTCATCTACCCACATTTTTTTCTTGACAGCATCCTCAGATTATCATTTGTTTAGATCCTTACGAAATTTTCTTAATGGTAAAAATTTGGACTTTGAAGGTCTGCGATATGTACGTGTCTGCATCTTTTGTAGAAAAAGATGACGAGTTTCGGAAGAACGGAATTATGCAACTGCCTACAAGATGGCAAGAAGTCATAGACCAATGTGTACAGTACATTATTCGATAAAGTTTTCTTCGCTTAATAAAAAGATGACTCTTATTTTATACCAAAAATACAACATTATCCAATTCAATACTACAGTATCACCAATATGAATTTGCATAAATAACAAATAAAATGATTAATATATGTATAACTTGTAAGAAACAATCATGTTCGTTTTACGAGAAAAATTGTATAGATACTCGTTAGATATAATAAAGTAAACATCCATTACATTCGCAATTTAGCGGTTTGTCGCTGGCAAAGATACTAGCAACAATTGGATCCCTCTTGGGGACGTAGTTTTCGAAAGTCTCTTTTAAAATTATGATGCATTGACGGAATTCACGATACAAGAGGCCGAATGTAGTTTCGCTACACCGTAGGTTCGCGAATCGCAATAAATTTTCCGTAACAGAGAGTGTCTCAATCGCGCGATTCGTACGTGTGTGCGTACGAACGTAGTCTCTGGTGAATAAGCTCCGCGTACATTTGCGTTTTCCTTATGCTCACTTTTCATTGGATTCTCTCTATGGAGCATCGATTTAACCATTTTAATTGAAAGTTTAAATATGTTGTTCCTGCACAATACTTAGTTTGTTATTTATTTTATATTCGTTAAATTGGTGAGCAAAATGAGAACTGATACTTCGTGTGGTGATAGAATGATATTTTAAATAATAGAAAATATAACTTTTTTCCTCTATTGTGCATAAATTAGGGATAAGTTTTATTCAAGGTTAGGTTATATATAATCATTTATATATTATTTATATTGTTTAAGTAAGTATGTAGTTACTTTTGATTATGCTTACTTATCATTTGATTATGTCATTTATATATTTTGTTATTTTTCTTCGAATTTTCTTTCCGTAGAATATTTTAATATATTTTTCACGCGTTGATTTTGATATTCAGATATTCATATTTGAATATATCCTTTTCTACCATGCAACATTTTATTTGCTTATGAAATAATTAGAAATAACTCGTTATATTTAAATGATTTTCCACCCTTCGGATTTGAAGTAAAATGATATTCCTTAGATACATACTTTTGCCGATAAGAAACATGTATCGTATTATTTTAAGTTCGACTTTTACTTAAAGTTTCGTCAAAACCAATATACAACTGTTATATCCTACCTACCTTCTGGTGCACATTTTACATGATTCTTTTTATATTTTAGACTATTTTTTTAATTTCTGATTATTATTTTCTCAATAATATTAAAGAAGCGGTGTGTTTCTTAACGCTCAGGTCTGAGTGAATCCTTAAATAAAACCTTTCGCTGTTTGGCTCGAACGACAAAAAGTATCAAACTATTCAGTCTGTACAAGGTATATATAAACAAGATAAATTGTTTAATTTATTAATATACAATAACTGTAACATAGAGGAACTACCAACTACCTTTCAATTTTCAACTACCTTTCATCATTTTATTAAACACCAGAAGTATCCAATTATTTTTATTATTGCAAAGAATATGAAGAGTATTTAAAAAAGAGAGATAAAAATAAAAATTTTACGAGCACGTTCCCTCAGGAAGATTCACAGTCTTTGAGTCTCGACAGTTTTACGATCCCTCGTATCTATTCTTTTCATTACATTCCACTTGAAAAATTCAGTTACACACGTGTGTATATATATCTATGCTTTCATATCCACTGTAACTTTCCTCCTCTGTCTCTCATTCCAGTTCACTCATCCCATTTCCCCTCTTCTAAAGAATCTCTTCCTTCTCACTTTCTTCCTCTCTTGTGTCACGCGCGCACACCGCTTTCTTCTCTTCTCCGGTTCGGTCAGCTTCTCGCGGTAGCGACCACTTTGCTTTCTCGCGGGAACAGCCGGTGGCAGGCAGCAGCAAAAGGCACAAAGATATTCCAAATAAGGGAAACGCCACGCGAGTCAAGTGCGCGACCATGGAGGCCTCGGGGATGACCGATGAACTCAAGTTCATTGACTCGTTTCAGGGGAAGGTACCCTGTAACAAATCCCAGTTCCAAGGAGAGTACCGCTGTTGTACTTATTACACATGTTACATATCAGTAGCGTTGGGCCACTTGGCGAGTTGATTCTTTTTTGACCCACTGTATTGCATTCATGAAATATATAATTTACCACCTAACGAATTGAAAACGTGTGGACCACCGATAACCCATTTTATTGCGTTAATAATATGTGTAATTTATAAATCGCAACTTAGCAAATTGAAAACTTATCAATATACTACATGGGCCACCGATGGTCCACGTTATTGCATTAATTGCATGTTATTTATCAATAACAATATGCCATGTGGAAGGTTGGAAAGGTGTCAATTCGTCACGTGGGTCAACTATAGTCCACGTTAGTGCATTAATTCCAAATGTCATTTATGAATAGCAGTAGGTCATCTAGTGAAATGAAAGCGTATCATTATACTGCGTGGGCCACCGATGACCCACTTTATCGCAGTCACTAAATGTGTAATTTATCAACACCCGTCTAACGAATTGAAAACGTGTCAATACGTCACTTGAGTTACCAATAACCAACATTATCTCAATAAAGTTATTCGGGGTTGACAAGTTATGTGAGGTCAGCCACGTATAATTTCATACTAGGTAATAGTTAAGTAACTTCTTGTTGCTTAGCCACGAAGTTGCCGCAACGTTCATTGCGGAATAAGAAAATATTACAATAAACAGGTTTGCCGTTGTCTATAAACTGCAGAAGAAATCAACTAGAAAGACATGGTTTTTGCTGGCTGTATGCTATCGTGCCTTTTCTGTCAATGACTGTGAAGCACATAAAAGGGAAGCTCGTGAAAGGATAGACAAAGTGGTGAAGTGCGTTACGATACCTTTAATTGAAAATACATTTAAAGTGAAACTTTTTCTTTTAGTATGAAAAGTGTTATCATGTTTTCAACAAAATATAGTAATGATTTTAACCACTTGATTGCCATACTGCGCGATCGCGTTTTTCTTTTTCGGTGCATAAAACAGCCAGTTAATCGAGGTGTGGAGTCGAAATAATTGAACGTTTGGATTTCATTAATGATTGACTTTATTGTCACCGTTCAACAAGGTTCCACCAAATTGAAATACATTCCTTTATAAGTTTCGGAGTTGTTATTAAAAAACAATTTATTATTTATTAAAAATTAGTAGCAATAAAACTGAAAGTAGAAAGAAGAAGCAAGAGAAGCGCAGTCACATCGTTTGACATTCTTCGACTGAATTTTTGCAAAAATCCGTGACACTCAATAGAAACTATTATGATTTGTTCAAAAATATTTTCTTTCGATCTGAAGTGACGTATTTTGTGCTCTCCCTTTGTATTCACCAAACTAAATCTCGACACAGTTGATGCTCAAACTATTACGACCACTACAAAATTGAATATGTATCATTTAATCACGTCGATGAAATCTTTAAGGGATTTCGTGGAGCGTGGTTTCTGTTGTTAATTATCGCAGGGATTTTTTTTCATACGTGCAAGTATTCTACGTATTTTAACGTGTATATACAGGGAAAACCTGTACCTTTCTTTGTTCATTCATTTTTAGCTATCAATTTCGTAAAACATATATACACCGCCATCCATAAGTATTAATCCTTTTAATGCCGAGCCAAACTGATATTAGTTTGGTAGGGTTTGAGAGAGAAAATTCAGTTTTAAATGTTTAGTTTACAGTGTTTTCTTTTTTTATATGTAATAGAGTCATGAGAAAAACGGAAAAAGACAAAATTGTGTTAGTTTTCTAATTTGCAATGGTTTTCGCGTAACGAGAATACCACGAATTTCTTTGTGACAGATAGTCATTTTTTTATATTATATTTGAGAAAAATATTCATTTTGCAACTCAATTTCGTGACAATGGTTCGGTGTAACATAATTAATGACATACTGTCAGTGCCTTTTTCTTTTCTTATTGTGGAACCTTTTAGACATTTAAATATCTAACTTGAAATCTATGGAGCTTTAAATATTTATCAATTTTATCTCACTTAACTTATAGTAAATGTATCACTTAAGAAAGTGAAGAAAAAGGTTTCATTATAAGTCATTATAAATGCTTAATATTGTAATTCAATTAAAATTAATTTAAAAGTATGTACTACAAATATTATATCTCGTTGAATGATGCGTGATTTATCTTTTGAATTTCTTGTCTTTTAATAAATTGGGTTATTGGATACTAATCTAAGCATCGGTTTCCTACTTTCCTCTTTTTAATAAAATAGTTCATGTGTAGTTAAAAAGCCAAGTTCGCAACGGCTCCTCTTCCAAATAATTACATTTAAAATATTATTATATAAATAATATAGGGATATTTTTATTAAAATATATTTAATTATAATTATTAATTCTGCATAAATAAACGGCTACATAGTACCTTATTGCATCTTAAATTTGAACAGTTATCAAATTGAAGATAATCAGTATGACCTAACCTAACCAGAATATTATAATCCCGACCTACCTACACAATATTTTCATTCATGATTACAAACCAAACAAATAATCGCTTTATTAAGAACGCAATACGACGAAGTTTTAATGATCTCCAAGCTAAAGCTTTCATTTTATCATCAGATCAGATGACCGTATAGAAAACCAGAAGCATTATGTTTACAATGACAATTTAAGCAATTCACAACAATTATAGTATCTTCCTTTTTTTCTTTTTCTTTTTTTCTTTTTTTATTATACCGGTTGCTGGTCTTCTCTAGGTTGATCCCGATTATCGGTTAGTTTATAAGCCTTAAAGAATTTTTCGAATGAAAGAACGACTACCGGTAGCTTATCGATTTCAAGAAACGATTTGTTCAAAAGCAAGACTGCTCGAGCTGTGAGAATTCCTACAGCGGGAACTCTTTCAGGGTTCAAAGAAGTGGGCGAACCAGTCTGCTTTGTAACGATGGCCGAGGACCTCGATACCGCAGTAAAACGTGCGCGCAGTTAGTTGTATATGTTCAGGATCGTGTGCATCCATTGAACGAAATTGCTCGGGTGCATTTTAGAAATTCGATTCTAATTTAGGTATCGGTTGTTCGAACAAGTCGATACGTTTCCCGAGAATGCGTATCCTGTTGTCGGGATTCTTGTGTTACCGAGGAGGCTTCTTTAAAATAGCAATTGCGTGATTTTAAACGTAAGGTACATATACACAATCCTTCAATTGTGTAAACTTCAATGTTTACACTTTAAGAGGTAGTAGATTTACAGTGAATCAGAAAATTATTCGTTCAGTTGAGAATGTGACGAAGGTGAATAAAATAATGAAATAATAAATGACTTTTTAACATTTTTTCGTTTGGAAATACATAGTTTGTATTATTACATTAGTATGAATACTAAAAAATGTTGTACTTCACATTCAATATTCATTCTAGTTAATATGGTTCATGTTTCTTGTACGTACATATGTATGATGAAGCAGAACTAAGGATAGCTTACCGTTTTTATAGGAACTTCTTCCTTACCTCGGCCAGTATAATAATATTTTCATGTATAAAGTAACAACACGTGAGTTTGCTTACATTCACTGTTTGATAGCAATGATATTGTGGTTTTAGAAGCATTTTCTCGCACCAGTAACGTATATTCGCGAAATAAATGAACTGTTTGCAATAAATCATGGTGCTGGTATAAAAATTCCGTTATTTCCGTTCGTATAAAATTTGAAATATCTCACCCAATATTAGTTTTTTAGGCATAGTATTCCAACACTTTTCTATTCAGACAGGCAGGAAGAATCAATTAATGTAAAAAAATTTGTAGGGTTCATTTAAAGAGTAAGTGCAAGTGGACCAATGCACTCTTGCACACAAATTCGCACTATTTGATGAATTAGAGCTTGTTAAACAATGCAAAATTTTTCGGTACAATTTTTTGTATCTGCAAAAAGAACAAAATTATAGTCTAACCCAGTTACTAGATGCATCCTGAACACTTCTAGATATTTTACTCGGGAGAGACATGCGGAGTAAACTAGCAGGTCAAATACTTTTTTTCATGCAAATTTTACATGCAGCTGTCGACGCGGTAAGAAAAATTATTCGATCCGTTTCATTTTCTTCACTTGGTTCTATCCCCTTGACACCGAAAATACGCTTTTGGCTGTTTGCCAACGTAAATGCGTATACTGCGGTCTCGTCGTTGCCTTTCTATTCTGCTTTCTTTCCTTTCTCTTCTTTTCCTTACCAGAATTTTCTAATTTTCTTTATTTATCCAAAGAAGAACGCTTTACTTTTAAAAGGATCTTTTTCCTTCGAGACTGTACAGTTTCAGCAGATAACGTACAATGCTGTTTTTATAATTGAGGAAAATACAGTCTGCTTCGAAAATTTCTCGTTATTCGTTGAAATAGATGAATTAATATTCAGGAACAAATGTAGAATTGTTTAATCTTGCACGGAAATATGTGCATGGAATCTGATAACGTTGAAAGTACTTCGGAGTTTATGAAATTTTTATTCGATATTTAACAGGTTGATTACGAATTTTCATGCAAATGCATGTTTCTATTAAAAAGAAAAGAAGCTTTTGAGTATAAAAGTAATAAATAGGCAAATTTGGTAACTACTAAATGAAAAGTTCCAGTTCTTTTGCTAGAGGAACCAAATGCAACTTTTAGCTTTCTCCTCCAACTTAAAAAACAATAAAAGTGTTACAAAATGGAGTTATTTGTTAATTGCGAAAATTTCTGCTAGCCGCGAAAACTTTTCATTTATTGCTGACCGCCATTGCCGTAAGGTTTAGAATGTTTGAAATAAAAGAAATTCTATTTGAATTATAAATAAATACGTATTTATCTACCATTTTTTAAAGATTGCACTTACTACATAAATAACAGTATGAAAAGAAAATACTTTTTTTCACCAAATGCAGAAAAAAATTAAATTTATACTTTTCTAAAAAATTAAAAAAGTGAGATTCTCTCGGAAAAATTGTATTCTACTTTGTAGGTAATACATTTTATAGATTTAACTCGTTAAATTAATAAAGTTTAGCATCGGAAGTGTGATTGTTTTATCATCCAAAAATTCCTTTATCCAAATACTTTTGTGTTTCTCTATTGCTTCAAATAGAGGAACCTCTGCTGTAGTAATAATTTAAAGGGCATTGAAATGAACTAATTTATCGTATAACAATGCAAAATATTTAATAATTTAAAGGACGTCCAAACAAGGTAATTTATTGCATAACAATGCAAAATATCCAGAATAATATCAGGAAATAATTTCAAGCAACCATATTGCGAACCAAAAACTTGCAACATACAATTTTGTATGAAAAGCATAATGACAAATAAATAATGTACATATATAAGAAATTGTGGAAAATGAGCGGTGTACCTTCATTACGAAGTTACATTTTATTCATAATATACTAATACGTAGAGGATGTACAGATTTTCAATAGTAGACAGTTGTTAGTAAAGTTGATGCCCAAGCCAACTTCCAATGTTGAGAAAATGTTGAAGAATGCGTAATCAAGTACAATAAAAGTAAATCACGAACAGCCGTAGGAATACTGGAGCCAATTTAAGACTCGTAAAGGTACGACGGATCGTTCTAAGTTCGAGGAAAACGAGACACTTTAACGACCCCCTGTAATGTTCAAGTCCCGCTGTACTACGAACTTCCTCTACGTCTTTGTCCTTTAAATGTGATCAGAAGAAGCGCCAAGTACATTTTCGTGTAACTGTGACGGAAACTCATACGAACAGCTATGTGACATGGTTCATTGAAACTGGAGTGCTTAATACTTTCGTATACCATGTGGAACACATGCCAAGGAAGCACTAAACTATCACACATTTTATTTGCAATAAATAAATGATATTCTGCTTCACGAATAATTGCAATGGATCATATTTTTAACATAGCCGTATAAATTGGTAAACCCTATATTTGGTAACACTTGAAACGGCTGTATTTTTGATATTTCCAAGGATTCTCGTCCGAAATTTTAGAAGAACATTCTTTACATTAAAATTATGTAAAAAAAAAGTCGATTTCTCTGACAAGCCTAGGTGTATCTCCCCTCCTTAATAAGCGGCGTGGTATAGTCCTATGTGGGCGCCGTATTCGTGTACACGATGCGTCATCGTGGCGACTTTCCTATTTTTATGACAGATACGAGGTCATTTCGCGAACGACGTTAAGAAGAAAACCGCGAACGTTAAAGGTAAGGCATTGCGAGGTTGGATAACCGGGGGGTATCCGGTGCCAAGGATTTGGCGTGAAAGTAACACTGGCAACTGGCCAATTGCTAAAATGCTACAACCAATTTTCAGAAGAAAGGGTGAAAGAATAAAAAAAGAAGGGTACGCGAGTTACAAAAGCTCGAGGTGACGCGACGAGTGTGTTCACCCGAGACTGGAATTGATCCAAATACTTCTGACTTTTCGGTCAGACGATTTTTATCAATGCTTATATATGTATGTATATATATGTATGTATATATATACGTAAGCGCATGATCGTCGTAGAAAGGATCGATGATTCAACATTCTTTTCTATCGTCTAGCAGTGACTATAATGTTCTCTTTTTTCCTTTTTTGTTTCAGGTATGTATCCTCAAAATTTTTGGCGACGATTCAAGGTTTACCAGTTTTTCGTGTGGTTGGTTGAAATACTCTCTCTATGGTAGTAATGGACTTTCCGTAAGAGTTAATTTTATTAATTTATTCAGTAAATGATTTTTTTCGGGAAGATCTTAAGATGCCATCGAAATAAACATTTTTGCGTTTTATGATTCTTGATATCAGAATTTTGTTCTCGATCGAATTCGTACAAACGCATATGCAGGAAACTAATTTTTTACTAATAAAATTTATAAGAATTCGATAGAAATTATGCGTATAACGATATGGATTAAGAACGTTTATTAATAATTTAATAATTTCTGCATAGAGTGATAAATTTCTAAATCTGTTTAGAATATGTAAAAGACTTGCATGATACGATATAGTATAATAATATGAGATAATAACAGAAGATTTGTACGATACGTTAAGACGCGTTTTTTTTATCTCGCGATCAATTTTACGCATCTCTTACATTCCAAATTAATATCCTGTAAAGTTATTGTGTATGTGTGCGTGTAGTATGTAAGTATATTACAATTGTATCCACATAACGCATGACGAACATGCACATACAAACGAGTGTACGCGCGAGGTAGAAGAAACGCGACCTAACATTTGATTAGGTTCAAAGGTTCATACATAATTTCAAGACAATTAGTTCATATTGGTTAGAGGCCTCTATTTCACGTGTATTTAAATATCTGTGTACACGTGTACCAAGAACACGGGTTTCTAATTTCCTAATACACGTTACAGATGTGTCTTTAATACACTCTCAGAATCGTGTTCTTTAATCAAAGATTTGAGGCCTTAAACCATGTATGGAACGATTTTTCTTAATAATTAAATAATTCCATAAGAAAAATTTAACAATATGGAAATTTTAAAGATGGGAAAAAGAGAGATAAGGATCGGAAGATAAGGAAAATAATTATTAATTATTTAATTATTAGGGAAATAGTTTCATAAAGAAAGTAATTGTAAAATATGGAAATATTAGAGATTTTACACTTTTCACTGTTGAGGCTTTTGAGTATAAACCGCGTTTTTATGAAATTTTCTCTAATAATTAAATAATTCTACAAGGAAATTAATTTTACAACACATAAAAATTTAGAGATTATGAATTTCCAACTGTTGAGGCTTTCACTAGAAGTACCGAATCAAGCAAAACACTATATCGTCTGAAATGAGCTGTAGCAGTTAAACTATTAGATCGTTGCATATGGAATGACTGTGTTTACATATTGACAGATTGTTCATTCCGTTTTTACGAATTAAAATTATGTCAATTGTTATATGAAAAAGTGAAACCTACAGTTTACTGTTTGAAATGCAAAACTTATATTAATGAGAAATGATATATTACATCAAAAGTAGAAAGTAGAATTTAATCAAGACCAATTGCAATTTTATCAAAAAATTGTTTATACGTCATCTTAGCAAACTAATCTTTCTGAATTCTAAAATAAAAAAAGTAAAAAACACTGAGATCGTCTGTTCCAATTAAAAAAAAGATTTCTGTTTCAAAGAAGATATGAATATTAACAAAAGTGATCGTATTTGTACATGTACCTTAATACAACCGATTTCTACAGGAAAATGCACTAAATTTCAAATAAAAAAAAAAGTCAGATCGAAAAGGTTGAGATCATTCGAAGTTAATAAGATATTCTACTAAAACCATCATCAGTATTGAATACTTCTGTGACCCACTGTATGTACCATTTGAAATAAAAGAACCATCATCAACATTCCAATCAGATACACCGTACGAATACAAAACTTCCAAAGTGAAATTACAAGGTAATTCTCTGTAAACCGTTTAAATGATCCTTAGGAACTTCCCCGTTCGACAAACATCTGTGCTACAATGGGAGGTCTGTCCAATTAAAAGCACCCAGCGTAACAAGCCCCACGAAATGATAACAGCCGGGTAGATGGGAAATGAAAAATAATGGCTACATGTGGGTTTGAAAATCCTTGGGCTGTAACAAGCCCGGTTTCAGACTAAATATCTCGAACTCGAGGAACGTCGATTTGCGCCAGCATCGCCTAATAACGCCCCGCCGATCGTAAATTTCCTCTAGTGGTTCTCTACTACAGGTCCAGCGCGAGCAAGTACTACGAGTAACAACGCGACGCGTTCACCGCGTCTCTTCAACTACTCCGGCGAGAGATCTTTGTAGGGAAGAGCGGCGGCGAGCAAGTCGGCCACCAACGTCGTAACAAGAAAACACCGCGAACGCTCGACCGTCGGGGCAAGAACGACGAGGAAGGAATTGCAAATTACGCGAATCGTTAGCGAATCGTGCTCCGCTGATCGCGCGGCAACTCGTGAGAGGACTTTAAATAGTCGCGCCGTTCCTTGGCCATACGAAACCCACCTGGGAACACATGGTGTATCATTTGAGAAAAGAAACTAGATTCGAAAGATCATTGTGTGTCTCTTAGTGACATATTCGAATGATTGAATCGACCAAGACGAATTGAATCACTTTCTATTTGATGACAAAAATATGTAATACTCGAACATTGAAAAGCTAATTCTTCTTTTAATTATAAATTCATACCTGGTATTTGTTTGTGCTTAACCCTTTTAGTACCGAACAACGATATACCGTTTCTTTTGTTCTAGAGGCACGAATTGTGGGAATTAACGAATTAATATGAAAAGTAATAAAACATTTCTAGTATTATTTTTAATAAAGAATAATGTTTTTGATAAATTTTTTTATATCATTTTTTATATTACATTTAAGTCTGAAATAAATTTTAGAAAAAGTTTTCAACGAATATTCAAATACTTCAATCGCTAATTCATTTTCTCTTTATTTCTTAACATGTTCTTTTTTAAATTTCGTAATCATTATTTAAAACTAAATTTTTGTTCTCAAACTTTATCAATCTACATTAGTTTTGCTCGGCGCTAGAAGGGTTAAACTTTAAGACGGTATGCTTCTTAGAGGGTCACAAAAAGATTGATTTTTTTTCTTTGAGAATTTTTGTATAGGTAATTACTGAGTGAAAAATTTCAATATCTTTTTTGGAAAACATATATGTAACTTTCCCCCTTATTCCTTAATTTTTTTAAATTAAAAATGCTATAAAATGGCTGAGTTATTCTCTAATTTTGAGACAAGCTCGTATTGGAACATTGATTGCTGACCGCCATCGCAGCCAAGGATTGGTATGCTTGAAATAAAAAATTCTTCTTGATGTATTTGAATGAGAATATTTATAATATTTATAAATACTTGAAAACCATTGTAGATAATACTTATATTTATAAATATAACGACCCATATGTGAACCGATACTGGCCGTTTAACGCTTTTCACAAGATATGTATCTTTGTGCATTCTTCACAACGTTTCATTAGATATTTCTCGTTTATTATCGGCGATGTAATATCTAATATTTAATGCGTAAATATTATAATACTTTTATATGTCCCAGGTGACAAAACACAAGGCACAAGGTGTAAAATATTTCGTTTGTAGAGTCAAATAGTCGGTATTACCATAGCATATCTCGTCAAAAGTGAGCAATATCGAGTGGCAAAATAAAAGTTATGAAAGGGTTAAGCAGTGATGCAATTTTATTGGTCACTTCTCTACCTACTTTTCTATTTTTAATTACTTTCTCTATATCTACTACCCAATTTTATATTTCGATATAAATCCAATAAACGAATAGTGGCGTTACATCAATCGAATCTTTTAACCTGGTCATAGATGTATCAAGGCAGAAGGAAGAGATCCGTTCGCAGATTGGTTGCTATTTATGTAACACCCTTGCAAACTTATTGTGAACAAGTCAGACAAAGGGGCAAGGTGAAGAGAGAACCTTGCTCAACTCGTATTCGTTCCGCAAAGTAAGCTGTACTTCTAGAATACGCCCACGCGACCGACCATGAGCATGGATGCGTTCTCTCAGACTTGCGCCGCTTTCAACGGATTTTGGGACATCTGAGAAATGGAAAGCGGTTGTTTCTCTCAACCTAATTGGTTGTCCGAACGTTTCACTTACTTATGCCTTTCATTCCCTTAAGGTCGTTTACCCTTTCCGCTTTCCTGACAACACGTGATTTTCCCTGGGAATGATGCTTTTAGCCACCACTTATTTGCGCAGCGAGCTATTCGATATTAGCGAGTCTGTATTGACATCGCCGTGAGTCAATACACACGTCGGCAATGTGAAATTGGTCGTATTTTGTGTTGTTTAACTTGCTTTTTGGCAAACGAAGATTACGATGAATCAGAAAAATGTGTGTGTGTCCCTTTTTTTGGTAAAGAAGCTTTCAGAAATTAATCTGTTACTTACATAGAGGGTGGATCACCTCGATTATTGGGTTGGCCAATATGTAATATCGTCTTTTTTGCAACAGGTAATACGTTTTTGTTTTTCCGAGATATAATAGTGTTCCTAACGTCCTACATATATGCAATTGTATGTTAATATTATCGACATATCAGAAAGTTAGGTGAAAAAGAAATATTCCATTTAGATTGAATTTTTTTGGATTAATTTTATTGTAAATGAGTGACGAAAACACGTGTTATCCAGCAATTATACTTTTTTACTTCCAAAAAGGAAAAAACACTACATAAAGGACAAAAAAGGTTTGTAATCTACATGATGATGGTGCTGTAAATTTAAATATTGTGGTTTATGAAGTTTCATCATGGAGATTTCACTCTAATTGTAAGTAATAAACGACATGGTAGACCTGTTGAGGTTGATAATGGCCAAATATTGGCTCTAATTGAAGTTAATCAACTCTATACAACCAGAGAGATTGACGAGATGTTAAAAATAATGAAATCTAGCATTGAGAATCTCTGATGTCAACTTGGAATGATTTCCAAATATGTTGTTTGGGTTCTGCACAATTTTTTTGAAAGAATTTAAAGAACAGAATTTCAACTTATGATTTACTACTGAAATGCTGCGAAAACCATTTTTAACCATTTTATGTACCATTTTTAGAGCGGATTGTTATACATGATAAAAAATGGATCATCAACGATAATATTGTACGAAAGTAAGAAAGAGTCAGTCTGTATTTCTCATAGCAGAGGACACACATTCTTCCAACTGATTTCCCTTGCGAATTCTTATTTTTGTTTCTAAATTGTGAGCTGCATCTCTCTAATCCCCTTGCAGATTACTGGAGCTAATATCTTGAGAATATAACCTTATTCCTTAACCAAAACTTTTTTAAGTTTTGATATTTTAATTTCTTTTATTTGTCTTTGCCTGGTATGCAGTGCGTATGTATATACCATTTGATGTCTTTTCGTTCGATATTTTCATGAATCAAGTATAACCTTCTGTTGAACATAACATCATTTCTTATTTGGCATGTATTATCTAAATAAAAGTCTACCTCTCCAAGCAATTGTTGTTTCACTAGGAAGAAACAAAGATGCAAAGATGTGGAAAATTGGAAATAAGAAAAAAATTGTATTTGAGGTAATTCCAATTGCACTAAAAGCGACTTGGTGAATTTAGGTCCGTGGGAAACGTAACCGATTTACGGCTGGCGAGCAACGTGTTAAAGAAAAAGCAAAAAAAGGTAAAGAACCCTAAATGCTTTAAGTTAACAATATATTTTCATAGGCGCGTTATAAACTATCGGAGACTGTATTTCTAGTTTAGTAGCGAGTATGTCGACACTATTACCACCCCTGAGGTTATATTTAACAGCGAGGAGGAACCTAATCACTCGAGTCTTCGCGGTAACTGGACGAGCGTCACTGGTAAATGTCTCGAGCTTTGTCTTTGAAAGCATCGACCGTGTGCGTCTAAATGCGGCCGAATGCTTGCGCTCGGTTATAACTTGACGATGTCAAGGGCCGCTTAATATAGGGAAGCTCTTGAGTTCGATGCACCTTTTCCATACGTGCGAATAAACGTTGTCTGGATTCAGGTATTCGGGATACTATACAGACGTGTATAAACCAGCCTGCCTGGCTACACAGCCAGTTCAAACTTCTGAATCAACTACAGAAATGTTTGATTAAATTATGTATGTTTCTTTGTTGAGATTGTAACTTACTCGTAGGTGTAAACATTCAATAAATTTTTGCAGCTGTTCTTCTCTTCTTTCGTAAATTCCTTGTTCACGAGTGTGAATATTTGGTCACCTGTTAGGCGAGTTTTACCAAATGATACACATACAGTGAGTCGCAAAAGTATTCGTATCCCCTTATATTACTTTAATCAATAATTTAATATGTCTAACACGAAGAATATAGTATTTTAAATATCTATTATTTATTATTATGAAGTGTCCCAGTTTCCTTCAGAGATGAAACTTTATTTTTCTTGTCTCATAATGTAACCACAAATGTGTTATTATACAGTAGACTCCCGTATAACGCGGTTAATATGTTACGCGCTATAGGAAATCGTGCTGTACGAAAATTTTTCTCGTATAACGCGTATAATCTAAAGTAACATTTTTCAAGTGATTATTGCTATGCCAACTTTTATTTTCTGCGTTTTATCAAATAGGGCAATATTTTTAAAATAAATGGGATATATGTATATGTGCAGTTAATTAAAAAAAAAAATGTTATTGATGTACATAAAACATCTTTTATTTCATTGAAATTGAATAAAAATGTAATTATACAAATTTATGTATTATGTTTGCTCAACTAAAGCAGATTTAATTTTTAAATGCAGGTAATTTCTGTTTTTTATTATTTGCCGCGTTGTACGAAAAATCGCTTTATATGAAAACAGTATTCGCAATAGCTTTGCTGCGATATAGGAATTCGCGTTGAAAGAACTCACGTTATACGGAAGTGTACTGTACATGGAAGAATTTGGTGTATATACATGTAGATTTAGAACATAGTTGAATTGATAAAATAATAATATAATAAATAAATTAAATATTGATGAAATAAAACATTGTAAAAATTGCAAACAAATGAGAATTTATTAGTTGTAGTAAAAATATCGAAATGCGATAATGATTTAAAACAGATTTCTTTTTCATTATATAAATAGAAATAAATTTATATTACCGCTGAAGAAATGTTTCCACTTTACGAATTTTTAACAGGCAATTTATTACCATACTTAAATAATGTATCTCAACGAAATATTACGAGTACCTTCAAAAATTCTTCCAGAGTATTTGCTCGATGTCAAGCATGTCTTAAAACACATTATAGGTGAAAGGTAAATGGAACGAGGAGGTTGAGTTGCATGATAACCTCGTTCCACAGCCTTAAGTACTACTTTAACATTTTTTAGTGCATATTTACATTGATATTTTTCAAAAATTTAATTGTCCAACAATTTTAAAACCGCGATTAATAGAACGTATTTATATTACACAAGTTAATAATTTTCTAAATTATGTGCAGAATATCAGAAAATTAGAAAAATATATAGAATGTATTTATTATGAAAAGGAAAATAATTTTTTTACCAATGGTAATATACTGTGCTTACTAACTTAGACACAGCAAAACTTATAATCAATCATAATTGATCAGAACGATAGTACGTACGTGGCCCTTGAACAATACAAACAATCCATAATAGTGTACAAATTTTATTACATCCTGTACAATTATATCAGTGTTGGCTTATTGCATAAAGTATAGCCATTTCATAAGTAGAGTAGCTTCAGCGTTTAACAGACGCTCGTGGAATCGCGGCTTTGAATGAAACTTAAGTTAATACGAGGTAAAATTATGTATTCCATAGTGCTTAAGTTGCTGGTTAGGTTCACTTTTTTATCCGAACCTGTGATGAATATTTAGCAAATATGTTTTTATAGATTTATGTCAATTTTATAGTGAAAATTTGATCGAAATAAATCGATGTAAAAATAAGCAAAAGGCATTAGAAGGTGTAAGAATCTGTAGATTAATTTTCTAGCCCAAGTGTCGGAAAAACTGCGATTTTTGCTGTTTTTAATGATTGTTTGTGACTCATAGTAACTTTAATCAATTTCGATGAAATTTTATAAGCATGTACATAATTGATATAAATTTACAAAACGTATATTTTAAATTTTCATTATAAGCACAGATAAAAAAATGTGTAAAAAGCGACATTTATTGTTTTCTTTGCAATTTCGACTAGTTGGAATTTTTTCAAAATTTCTTATACACATCGTCTAATAAACTAATCCTTCAAAATTCTCAAAAAGGACTCATGTCGTTTGGACCAATTTTGATAAAAAGAAAAAAAAAGTTATTCTGTTTTAAATGGTGTCCGAATATAAATGAGAGTGATTGTACGTTATTTCGTTAGGCTCGTTACGAACACGATTTTCAAGCTTAAACTTCTATGTAACGTAACGTGACCCATGATGTTTTCGATGTTATCACTTTATAATTCATGACGGTTAGCATGCCGGCAGGAGACTGAATTTCGTCGTGCTTACAATTTACGGTTGCACGTGCAGATAGAATTGAAAGTTCCTAGGTGCCGGAACACAACGAATATACATATTTTTCACTTCATAACCTGAGAACCATCCCGCGTGGAATGTAATATTCAAAGCGAAACTTTCTCTCCGCGACCATCCGTGTCCTTCTAACACGGGAAGATTCGTCAAATTTTTCTTGGTTAAATGTGTTATGTCGAATTTGGAATTTTTTATATTTCAACCGCGTGAAGTGAAGAAATTTTTAAATATTATACTTCCTTTCCCGTTTAGAATATGAAAAATTACACCGTATAAATATTAACGGATTTCTTGTTTTATTAAAACTTCTCTTTATGTACATGTTCAAAATAATAAGCATTGAAATTGAGACTTTAAGATTGGAACAGGAATATGAGAAAATTAACAAAAAAGTTTTTTTCTCTCTCTCTATATATATATTTTACTGCTTTTAATGCGGGTTACAGTCACGATGTGACAAAAAAAGAATTATCTGTACAGTGAGTTACAGAAGTATTCGTAACCCCCTTTAAGATAAAAACTTTTTAAAGATTGGGCAAAACGATTTTAGTGTTTTTTTTTTTTTTATTGGAAGTTAGAATGATTAGTGTACTAGATGTGTAAACTTTTTTCAATGGAAATTGCAATTGGGACGGAATTGCGACGAGAATAATAAAAGTCGCTTTTTTACAACTTTTTTATCTGAACCCGTAATAAAAATTTAAACAATATATTTTGAAATATACATCTTACAGTTATTATGAAATATATTATATTGAAAATTTCATCTAAATCGGCCAGATACAGAAACAAGCGAGATGCAAGAACCCTTCGATTTATTGCTGTTGTAGCCCGAAAATCAGGAAAAACTGCAGTTTTTACTATTTGAACCCCTTTTTTTAAATTTTCATTAGAGACTTAGATAGAAAAGTTGTAAAAGTGACTTTCACTAATTTTTTAGCGATTCCGTTCAATCATAGCTTTTCCAAATTTTTTTGTGCACGTTATTTAGCAACCTGATTTTTCTAACTTCTCAAAAAAGGAAACTCAACTCGTTTAGTCTAATCTTAAAACAAGTTATTCTCTTTCGAAGGTGGTATAAATATTTCTGTGACTATCTCTATATTAAATTTGTATTTTTGCTCAAACTTCAGTTTCAATACGAGACTTAGTATTGCTAAATATAAATCATTTGTAATATCCAGACTTTTTTTTTATTTAACACTGCGTTTAGAAAACAGTGAAAACCCAAGATTAATATACGTAATAATTAAAAAATTGTATAAGAATTATCAAAGAGTTAATTATGTCGAATCGAAATATAAGAGATTAACACGAATTGTCAATGCAATGAGTACGCGTTGAGAAAACCTGTTATTTCTGTTGAGAATACGAGGAGACAGCGAAGGCTTTCACAGGCTCCGTAAGCGATACACGAGAGAAGGAAACCGAGACTTTGCTTGAGTAAGCCTGAATAAACCTTGAGACAACTGGCCGAAACCCTTCTCTTGTTTTCTCTTTCCTCTCTTTCACCTTACTCTCTTGTCCTGAGCATCGTCTTCCTTGATCTGTCCGCGAGCCTCTTCGAGTCTGACTCGAATCGCGAGCATCGTGTTCTGGATTTCTTCGTTTCCTGCTTATGCGATATTCTCACAGATAAAACGGAGATTATATCTAAACGACACAAATTTGCTGAGAATTGCTAATTTCACGTTTTGCTTGAATACGAACAACGCGAAAGGATATACACTTACAGACAGAAGTTAGGAAAGAAACTAAAAGTGGTATAAAAACTATTGTATCAAGCCGTAACACAAATGTGCCAGTGATTACAAAAGTGGTCTGAGTAAAACAATTCTAAAAAGGAACAAAATGAACTTTTCAGTTACATTATATTGTATCGATTGATTTTACTATATTATGGAAAAATTTCTGTGAAGTAGTCAGAGATTGAATTGACAGTGCAGTCGATCGTTATGTAATTGAACGAAATGTATCACTTGCAAAGTGGTGTATTATTATTTGTCTGCTATGTAATAATTATAATTGATGTAATAATTTATAATTGATATTAATTTAATGAATTTTATTTAATAAGTTTATGTAATAATACTTATAAAAGTAATGTAATTTCGATTATTATAAATTAATAGGATAATGTTGCAAAAAGAATAAATGTATTATAGAAACAATAAAGCGGGAAAACTTTTTTCTTTCACAGAAGAGTTGGAAGTTAGGTTAACAAGAAGAGAAAAGAATAATGATGAAATGTCTGCCTTTTGAATGATAATGCAACATTGCACACTTTAGATGTTTCACCTTAGAAGGGACGATAAAAAATATACGAAAAATCATGTATTAAATTTTGGCCATTTATAAAAAAATTCGTAATAAAATTATTTAAACATTATTATTTGACGTGATGATTAATCAGGTTATTTGTGTATTTTTTTATACAATGTAAAAGCTGGCATAGAATTTGATATTTGAAGAAAGTTGTATAAATATTAAGTTACTTCGATATTGCTGTATAAAACTCAAATTAGGTGACTTTTTATTCAGAAATGAGTCAAAAGGAAGGAAAGATGTGACAATCGATGATAACTTTTTATGAAAAATTATTGTGAACATTCCATAGGAAAGAATATGAAATTTTACTTCTTCTTTTATTTAATAAACATTTCTCCAACAGATTATCATTTCATCAAACATTTGAACAATTTTTTAACGAATAAATTATTCTAAAATGAAGAGATGGTAAAAGCAATATTCAAAGAATTTTTGAATTTAAAAATCAATAACTCATATAAATTTGGAATAATGAAAGTAGGCTAACCCTTTGCTCCGTAACAATGAGTAATAAATTTGTGACACAGATTCTGGTTAAGATCCGGCAAAAATAGTTATATCAATAACAAATTAATTTTCATTCTAACATTCCCTTTAATTTATAAGACTAAGGATTACCATTTGCAATTAATCTATAATACATTAGCGTTTCTTACGTAAACTAGGATTGAAACAGAAAATAGCTGATGCTTAGGTGTATAGTCAGCAAAGAAATCATAAGTCAAGGGGTTAATAGCTAAGAAAAGAATATAGAACAGTGTGGAAATTATTTCGATTAAATACATTCTTTTTTCTTGGAAAACACACAATGTATCTAAAGTTTCATTTAGATGCACCAACATAATAGTAACCTAAACTTTACACCTATTTTTAAACGTCTCAAAGTAATGTGTGTCCTCTTGAATAATGTTCATAAATGTAATTGAACTTAGAATTAACATGCTTTGTATATTACTCGATTTGATATTTATTAGGATATATGTAGAACGTAAGGATCGATTAAGACGGTTGCCATCGAGAATGGCGGGACAAAGAAGTAGACACAATGCTCGGCAATAGGGCTAATTCAACTTGAAGCATTTTATCTTAAATTCGCGATACGGGCATGCCGACGGTTAATTGGGTGAAAGCGATGCGAACGACCGGACGGTGGAATTAATTAAGCGATTAACGTAGGTAGCTCACGAGATCTCGTTGAGAGGTTAAGTTTCGAAATTAGGGACAACCAAGTCGAGGTCAGAGTTCGTAGCTCGAAAGTGACATGTGACCATATATTGAACACCCACGCTTCTTCACGTTGTAATTTCAAATGTGAGAAACATATCGAGAGGATATTGCTGATGTGAGCGTGTATCTTTGCTAGTCAATTGACGTAAGAAGAAGAAGTGGCATAAGTGTGCTATAAATTATCGACGCTTGTTCGCCAGATTAACTGATTCATGAATAAGAATGAACGATTAATTCGAGGATTGTTCAACGTATCACTTTTAAACGAATTTCAAGAATGTTTGTAAAATAAAAAAAATTACCCGATTAAAACAGACCAGTACTAAAATGTACTATTTTATATATTATTTTCTTTATTAATAATAGCTGAAAGTATAATTACGCGAAATTCTTCAGAATAGATTAGTAAAACAATTGAAACATTGTATTTCGCACATTCTACTTACTGGCTGGTTTGTTGCTTCATGTTGATCTGAAGCGTAAATTGGCAGTTTTAGCAGAAAAACGTAAGTTGGCAGTTTTATATTTAGCACTAAGTTGTTTCTTTTTGTGGTAATCATTTTTGCAAGAGTATGTTTTATAAAATTGTGGCATCAAAGTCCCAATTTTTAGATTATATTGTAAAATACAAAAATGATATATTAAAATTACATTTGATACTCCTCAGTTCCTTAATTTAAAACAAAAGTTAACAATGAAATTAATTTTTATTAGTAATATAATTATTGTTTCTGTTATATCCTGACGAGAATTTATGCTATGAGATTTTTTACCTCCTTTGATAAGGCAAAATGTTAATTCAAGAAGTGATTTCAAAATAAAGTTTACTGTTTTTACATTTGCAAGAATGTTCGAAGTTTTCTTATAAAATCGAACTGAAAGAACAGAAATTCACGGAGGATTGAAAGAAGTTTTGTAAAAACATTAACTTAAGCTCCTCTTTTTCTCTAACTCCTTTTATTACGAAGATAAACTTAAGCACTTTTCGTACAAAGAAGCCCCTCCCTTTCGAAGGAACGCAACCCCTTCGACACCAGATATTTTCTTTAGTAACGTCGTATGGTTTCCTACACCTGAATCCTTGTAACGGTGAAACAATCACTCGATAATCGACTCTCACTTTCCGACTATTAGGTATGTGACTTTTTCCTTAATCCCTTACTTTATTTCTAAAGTAAGTAAGTTGAAATTCCACTATTGTATTGCTAGTATTATTTAAATTATAATAGCAAATTATTATTTCAATTATATTTTCCTTAATAACTCGGTCAAATATAATAATTTACATGTAAAACGATTTATTAAAAAAGGAATATCGTTATATTCGCAAGTGTTTCGAAATTGAAATTTATAAAATTATCGTAAATAGAACGAAGGAAACTTTTTATTTATCCAAAGTTAAATAAAACGAGATCAATCAAGACAGAAAGAGCTATTATCGCAGCAGGAAACGAATAGTTAATGCTCTTCTATTGTTTGAAAATTGATCTATTCTATTAATCGTGATCTGCAAAAGTTTCAAAATAGAAATTTACAAAATTCAATTATCGTAAATAGAACGAAAGAAATTTTTCATTTATCCAAGGTAGAAAGAGCTATTATCGCGGCGAGAGACAAATAGTTAATGCACTTCCGTTATTTGAGGATTGACCTATATTCTATCGACTGTGATTCGCAAGCATTTCGCAATCCTACCTGTACTACACCTACATCTACAATACGGAGTTGCCGATGAAAAACGAAATAGATAATGTCAGAACGGCCGACATTTCCGGTGCGCCATTCACCACGCTGGAACTTTTATTCCAACGAGTTTTTCGTACATACGCCGTTGGCGTTTCGACGGAAACAGTGTTTGCCATGGTAACAGCGACTTCCTTCCGTGATTTGTTTTACTCTTCGTAACAAAGCAAATCGTTGTTCTGGGAGTTAGAGTATATACGTAACATGCTTCGAAACTATAGCGACATATATATAGGTGTTGTTTAGTCTTGCAGATACGGCGACCGTGACGAGTGTTTATGCCTTTTTTTTTATGGGGTTCAAAATATACAGGTTAACGCGATACAGTGGTTTGTTGTGACTAAAGTTTGCTCGATTATCCAGCGAGAATAACTGAACTTTCAATTCTTTCGTCAATTTGTCTAATTTGAGAATACTAATTTATACAGAGTGGTCTGTAATATATGATACAAACGGACCCAGGGAGATTTGATGGTTAAAAATCAAGACGAACCCAGGAATAATGAAATTATCCGGAGGAATCATTTTCGAAAAGACATATACTTTGTTTTTGTATATAATGTTTTGCAACATTAGTTGAATAAGTGTATACGTAATTAAGAGGAGACTCCCGTATAATACGCTAAAAATTCAAGCAATCTTTGCGAATTTGTACCTAAGAAATTTTCGAGTAGATATTTTCTTGAAATTTTTTAGCATATAATATTCTACATTTAAGATAAAAAATACCAACTATTTTATGTAATTTATACGATAAATCTAAATTTGTAAAAAGGATGTTAAATTGAGGAAATGGCAAGAAACTTTGAAGAAAAGGTTATGATTTTTGTGAGAAATTTTCGTGTTAATTATGCAATAAAAGTAATTATAATTTACAATATTGTTAAAATTATTGGTTCATTCATAGCAGAATATATTAATCCATATGCTTGCACAGGGACAAGTGAATTGATTGAATACTTTATGGGTTATGCTGCACGCCAACTTGAAAAAAGAAAAACACATTTGAAGTTTTGGGTAAAGAAGAGTAAAAGTTTTTAGAAATTTATAGCTGTTTTTCGCTGATCCAGACTCATACAGCAAACCTTGTGCTGCTACCAAAAGTTCTTGTTATTTAAAATATTGTTGTCTACAAGCCATGTCAGTATTTAGGATGCATCGCTCTTGCATTTTCAATCGATCCATGTTGTAAATGTAAGTGAAAAATTTGCATTAATATCTATTGTTGAATTATAGCGTTTTCACAATTTTTAACATAGAATAATCGAGCTTTCATTGAACACTTCAACATATATACAAAAATGGCAATTTGGGCAATCTTTATGTCAAAATTAAAATATGTAAGAGGCAAACACCACACTAAAAAGTTAAAATTCTCATTCACACTTTACCCGGTTTTACACATCTTAGTAAAAGATTTTAATACATTCACTTTTAACTACTAGAAAATTATCGTTAAATTTTACTGTTTTTAAAATGCATGTTCACAGTTTTTTTCCTCGATAAAAAACCATAGATAGGAATAAAACGTTCCGCATTTATATTCCGTCGCAAAAGTTAGGAATTCACGTGGTGTGAGACCGATTCAATTATTTTCCAATTCTGGTAACTCGCCTCTGTGTGTATATATCGACTTTTCGTGACCTGCCAATGCAGATACATACATACATACACGGGCTTGAACAAGTCAAGAGAAGAGAGAGAGAGAAGAGGAGTAGAAAGGAAATGTAAATTGCGCGGGTTTAGGTCGTTGTTATGTAAATTAACGTTTCAACTGCATCCGCCAAAATAACTGGGCTCACCCAGCAAGAAATAACGAGGCATGGGAATCGAATTTATTGTAAATTCGTTGAATCGCCTTATGCTCATCCTGAGCCAGTCTGATTGACCTATTGATCATCAATCAGGATAAAAAAAAAGGATAAAATACATACAATAGAACCTCGGTAACTCGAATCTCAAGGGAAGAGTTGAAATTTTCTAGTTACAGAATTTCGATTTATAGAAGTTTCCGAGTAAGATAGTTTGATGAATGGCAACGAATGAAAATTCGACTTACAAGAGAGTTTATGCATGACTTAGGTTTCTTGGTTTTTAGATATTCAAAGAAAGACCAATTAAACTTTCAGAAGTCTATTATGTATATATTTATTGTGTATGTATATGTTAAAGTAAAGCATTAATATTTCTTATATTTCGTGGAAAACTCCACATCCTAAAAAAATTAGAAAATAACGGATTCTCTTTCCCGGCTGTTTTATACCACGTCGGCCAATTAGGGTTTAGGGACACCTGCGAATGTTCCAGGTATAAATGTACGCATTGTCACCATGTTTTACAGAGTTCTAATCGTGCGCCCGTCTTCACCTAGAGCATCTTTATATATATTTCTTCCATCGTCCTTTTTGAATATAATTATTATACATCTTTTACTCTACACGATTCTTTTATTTCATATGACTCCTCAACAGTATACTTATACATGTAAAATAAACACATAAACATAAAGGAAAGATCAATTGTAACATACTGATCTCTCAACGTAAATTAGGAATGTTTCTGTCAGTTTGCTTTCAGTACAATTGGAATTGGTTTCAATACGACAAAATATCAAAGTGTACCGGAAGTTAGCGCTACATTAACTTATTAGGTTTCTGTTTTAAACACAAATATTGTATACTAGAAAGATATAAATAGAAAAATGAAAATTTCAAAATTTAGGGAACATTTGATTAATGAATGGTTATAGGGGAAAGCGGAGCAAGTTAATACAATATTATACTTATCCAACGTGGTTTTATTCTTACGTCAAACTAAGTATTGCCGAATACCACAGAAGTTAATGTTAAAACGTTCCACATTGTCACAGTGTTCCAACGAAATTACTCAAGCGTGTCGTTCGCGAATGGTTTCGAAAAGATTATATCAACGAAGAAGAAAAAAAGAAAAAAAAAGAAAAGGAAAGACAAAAAGGTCCGTGGACTAAGCAACGATTGGCAGCCTCTTCCACTCTCGAGCGAAAGTTCAGTGAAGCGAGCCAAAGGCACGAAGGAAGAATTGCCATGTGTGGGCAAACAGGCCTCAGGCTTCGTCTGCCCACGTATATTCCTCATATCTTTGTGCATGTATACTATACATACACCCTACACGTTCACGTGTGTACTTGCACGTACAAACCACGGTAACCTATGAATGATATTATAACTTGCGGTTGCTTTACACCAAGTTAGATCTCATCGTATTATCATCACCTTCTGAAAACCAAACTGGAATACCCGTCGTTGACCCGTAGTCCTCTTCTCCCTTCTCGAGGTCCAAGATTGGGTAATACACAGGCTGAAATCGTTTACTTCGAGGACATTGGCTCATCTATACCTGAGATTCTTTCATCTTGAAAGATCATCATCGCTTGATCTCTTTGAACCGATCTCGAAATGTTGTACATTCGAAGAAAATGCTGAAATGTTTTTGTAACATTTAACAGCCGGGCTGCAAGCAGGTAGTTGGGTCACTTTTGACCCACACTGAATTCGCTTTCCCGGACGTTACACAGGATGTTTATAAAAGTTGTCGCAAGAACTTCAGAAGTTAATCTATTCAAAATAAGAAAAACATTGATTCCAGAGTCGTCCATTTCAATTTTCGTCTTTATTCGCAATTTTTTTGAAATATTAATATACTTTCAGTACGTTTAAATATGAAGTTCGTTTAATTTTAAATATCACTTAATACAGTGAATCATTAATTATAAATTTTCTTCTGATAAAAATTGTATTCTTACCTTTTTAGTTTAATGAATTAAATTTATTAATCTTTTAATTCATTTATTTTATGATTTATACTAAAGGTCAAAAGAAATAACTGTCTGAAAAACTATGTTACACACAAGTCATAAATTCCTAATGTATTTGTTCAATTATGCGAGGAGAATATTTCTTATTAAATTTTATCTTGATAATTAGAATTCAATTGAGTTTTTATGAGAAACAAACTTACGTCTAAGAATTTCTGCACAATTGAAACCGAATGAGTAAGAAACGTAAATCGCTTAAAAGTGTTTTCTAAATTAACCACGGAATAGTGAATACTTGATAGAAAGAAGTATCTGTCAAAGTATGAAACGTTTTACTAGGGAAAAAAAAGGGTCATTCTTGTGTATACTGTGTTCCTCGAACCTGTTTCAAATGTAAAGAAAGTTCTCGGTTATCGTAGCCGAAGATAGCGCACCTTTCGTGTTATCACTTGATTTCAGTGTATTAGTTGGTTATTGGAAAGTAAATCTCGATAAGAATGTTTGTCGAAGTTATTTCATTGATGACAGCGATACATAGAAACTCGGAGAGCCGGTCAATGATACTGAAGATTACTGTTAACTTACACTTTATAGTTGGAATTAAAGTGGATTTGTAATGTTGTTATCATTTTTATGTTATGTGTATTTAAAAATACTCATACTTTTTAATGAAATATTCTTCTTATTAAAATTATTTTCAAGGAATTGAATGCAGAATTATTCGACTAGAATAATTTAATTCCTTGAAAAGATGCACTTTTTATAATAAAATTGAACTATTCTTTTTTTTTTTTAATTTTGTAAACTTAAAATATTTACAAAATCTTGCTTCATTGGACTCGGTTGACATTATAATATGTACATATGTAGAAGTGAAACGAAAAGGGAAATGTGAAAATACTTCTTTAATTTATTATAAATACATAAAATTGAAATATACACTTATTGGTTGTTCTAAAATATTGTACGGATACTACAAAAATACTATATATTTAATAAAAATCTTAGACCAGTACTTTTCCTATTTATTATACGAGAAAATTATGAACATTACAATGATTTTTCAATTATTTTTGTTCAAATGTTGAAACTAACAAGCACTGCAATTATCGTACGTATTGAATTTAGTGTTGTGGAATATAATAGGAATTATGAATGAGTGAAGTAACTAATTTCAGTTTACTTGAATACAGTATTTAAATAAATACATAATAGAAAGAAGTAGTATGACTATTGTGTGCTTCTATCTGAAAACAATCAGATTCGTGTACAGGTGAAAGCGATGGAATAGAAACTTCGATAATGATACAGCAGGATGTGTGAAACCTCTAGTGTTTCTGATCTACCATTGCACATTGAATACAAAAGTGACTCATTGTTCTTCAAGCAAACATACCAATCATTTTCTACACATCTACTTTTTTATTGTGGTAATGAAAATACATCGATTTATTTAAAAAAAAATCAGTAATCTTAAAACTTCATAAAAAAATTAAATAAAGAAAAAAGTTCTGTCAACCAGAATATTTATCCCTTTGCTCGAGTAAGTTGCTAGGTAAAACACTATTTATGATAATAGATTACATTATATTAACAAAATTTTACGGTTTCTAGTCACTTTTTCATTAAACAGCTCATACGTACAAACAATAGAACGAGAAAATATTTTGTCCAACGTAGACTAACCTAACTTAACCTAATCGTATAAAAACTAATAGAACTTTCGCACTTATCTGATATACTTATCGAGTATCGAGTAATTTTGTTTCTTCTGCGTAAAGTGACTTAATTCAAAGGAAACGTCGACTATTTTACCGTCCATCGACGTCCATGTGTTCTCGTGACATAATTGATCTACGAAAAACGAGAAAAGGTTCAAGTTAATGCAAGGAGGGCAACTTATATTCATTAAGGTTCAAAGTTCGATTGTACAAGACTGGAAATGATTTATAGCGCGAGGCACTTTTACACGAGCGTGCATGCAAATCCAAATCGGCGAACAGACACGTGGAAAGAAAGACTGAAAGAGGGTCAAGGCAAGATGCGTGACACGGGTAGAAATGTATTCTATGCACCGAGCTTCGTCGAGTCCTCTCCTGTCTTGTATAATTTATTGTAATTGTCAACGATCCTCTGTGTCTGCTCGTTACGCGTGCAAGGTTCTCGGTGTGCGCTGCTTTGCAACTTGGCCAAACGCTCGCACGAAACGTCTTCGATCATCGGTCCATCGGTGAGAAGGAATTTGGTCTGCAAGACGAGACACATTTCAACGGGTTCCGATTGAATGATTTAACAACGTAACGTGCACGTTGACATATACCGGGCGTTGTTTTATTTTTGGTAAAAAAAGGAATGGATTCTGAAAGCAGCAAATATAAAGATATTTGCAAAATTGTTCTTTTCATTAATAAAATTAGTCATAATTGAAAGAAAGGGAAAGGACTTTTCAATTTAACATGACACCATTTTGTTAAAAATTGAATTTAAGGTACGATTGTGGTTTAGATGAAGAAAATATAGAAGAAATATATGGTTTCAGCGAGAAAATAATTTTAAGCGCGTTTGGAAAACAACCGTTCACTGTTCGTCGTTTATACAAGAAATATGCGATGAATTCAAATTTATTACAAATAAGATATTTTCAAATTAAGACCAATGACTTGTTTAAAACATGCGAAAGTATTTAGAAATGTATATAACATCCATTTGATGAACAAAGTATATTGATCATATGAGTATGCCATCCTGCTGTGTGCAGAAAAATAAGAAATGTTGACTTTTAAGTTCTTTTATTATGTACCTAAACTTCAAGAAATCTAAAAAATTACGTCATAATCATAGGAAGACATTTTAGCTGTAAAAACTGTAGTTTGGTCACTTTATCATTTCAATGTAAAGAGAAATATTTATAAACTTTTTTAATTATTGAAAATTCGGTTTTGTGGCAGAAAATTCTGAAAAAAATGTACAAATATGTAGTCAATGGAGAAGGATATCTGTGATTTTTATTAGAATTTTTTATTCGATAGAACAAAAGAAACGGGGCTTAAACTGTAAGTTACATTTCACCCTGTAATTACCCCAACAGTCAAGATACCAAGTTGAAACTTGGTAGAAAGGATTATTTTTGAATGGTGCTTCGATTGAAAACTACCATGTTCAGATTGGTTTGGAGGCACATTTACCATGCATATTCGGCTATACCCTTTACATATTAGTTGCCACTATTTAAATATATATGATACTATAAAAACTATGTCACAAGAATTATAAGGAATGGGTCCATTAAGACTATTTGCTCGACACTAAAGATAGTAAAAAGAATATTTAATTGTTTCTCCGTAGTCATGTTATGTCTGTTGCTTGCTTCAGCGTCAATGCAATAACACTTTCGACGCTTACAAGCTTTTTTTTTTATTATTATAATATTTCATGTCATATAATCGTTTGTTCACACTTTAATCGGTACTTGATAAGACAGAACACGATCACCACGAATTGGAATGCATTGAAAACTACAATTAATAGACCGCAACGGTGACATCAGGGGATCGCTGTCAGACACTTTGAATATCCTGTCAGAGCAATTGGTCCTAATCTCATTTGAGTTTAACGACTAAGTGTCCTCGGCTTTTATCCCTCTATCTGGCGTGCAGGCAAGTGACATTCACGGGCGCCAGAACTTTATTCGTTACGATCGAACAACGGATCAGGCAATGAAACGATTATTATACGGTGTCACACAAAATGACTCGCTTTGATCGGATGAAGGATGAGCCAAGAAGCTGTTCAAGATAACTCAAACCTGCTGCCTGATGTTCAGATTTCTCCTTTTATCTCAATTGTTACTATGAACAAGTGTAATAAATAGTTTAAAAAATTAATTTCAATCTTGTCGGTTGTAACATAGTTGTAAATAAATGTTATACAGTATCATCAGGTTTTGTAACGATGTACACGTTTATAACATTGAAAACTTTTTTCCTTCGGAAGAAACAGTTTTAAGGTTTTTGTCTATGTTACAACCCTTTACAAAAATGGTTACAACTAGACAGCGGATATTTATGAAAATGCATGTTTTTATAGGAAAGAGATTTAAAAAAAAAAAGTGAAGCTAAAAGTGATTCTAACAATCTATTTTTTATTTTGCGTTATTTACCTACAGTATATGTTTTTTACCATGCATATTACATATATTTTGCATATTTCATACATATTAATAATTAGATTACAATTTTTCAACACCTATCTCGCTATAAAACATCGAATCCGTTAAATTAGTTATCAATATGAATAACAATTTTGGAACTTGTGCCCTGTGTCTGTGGTGAAGAAATTAAAAGAAAATGTAAACATCTGTTTCAAAAAAATTTAGGTTTCGATGAATTTTATAAAATCAAGAATGCCTAAAAAGGTGCAGTTATTGGTGAATCAAATAAAATTGAGAGACGATATTGGAAGAAATACGGATATGCATCTGTATTGAACAAACATTTTTGGCAGACAAATTAATTTTTTTACAGATAAAAGGCAACAACTTACAGCTAAAAAGCATGGAAAAGATTATAATTACATATTGTAACGCAAATTGTAATAAAATAATAAATATATATTACATCTACTTCGCATATATTTTGTATATGAATGTACTTTGCATAAATCTTGCATATATTTTGCATATTGGAATGCGTAATAACTATACAAACATCCGCTGTCTAGTTATAATCGTCAAAATATTTAATATTTTTTATGAAGTTTGTGTGTGTATTATATTATAGCATATGGTATATATTAACATAGTTTATGTCTAATTTTTTCTAGTCAATAAAAAATATCACCTTTATCATATACAGGGTGAGAGATCTAAAGAAGGCCACCAACAATCAAAGAATTGTATTCAGAAATTTTTTAAAATTAAAAATTTATAATAAAATTTGTAAAATTACAAACTTTTCTTATTCAGAATAAAACATTTATATGAAAAATTCTTTTTTAATAAGTTATTTTTTAGTATGCTTTAATTTATAATAGTAGGAAAGTAATAATTTTCTTAAATTAAAAATTTATTAAAAAATTTGTAAAATTACAATTCTTATTCATATTAAAGATTTATATTAAAAAAATTTGTTCAATAAGTTAGTTTCTAGTATCATTTAATTTAATTCAATGGGTTTTTTAATATTTAAAAAAATTAGGGTAATCTTTGCATTTTCTCTACATACTTGCACCTATTAAAAAAAAAAAAAAAAAAACTATTATCAGATTATGTTCCCCTGGAAAGCAAGCAAAATTAGTTTGCCACATATTATTCTTTTATCGACAAAGGAAAGCGAGTTATTTAGATGGCCTATTTTAAGTTTTTCACTTTGTATATTGTAACACCATTGACATTGAATGCACAGTGTGTAAAATCCTATTTACATGTCTTTATCAATTCAGTAATGTGTTAATAGGAAAGTGAATTTCTCCGACTTTTCAAATGAAAATTCCCAACGCTCGATATAGGGTTGATTGACAAAAATAGACAAATGATTGTAATTTCGTGCACGCGTCCGATCAAATCGGCACCTATCGGTACTAAATATAAGATAGCGGTGTTCGCCGAGAAACCAGTTTGACGACTTTGAAAGTTTCGTCTCGGGTGGTGCACGTTTTGCCGCTTCGTAGTATCATTTTTCTACTTCGAAGAAACGGGGCAAACGGAAAAAGACACTTGCCTGTTTAACGAGACGCTCATAAATTATGAATTATTCAATGATCTACAATCCAAATATGGAAGAGACGATGAAGCGAGGTAATCGCTGACAAGTTCACGTGAAATAACGTGTTCTTTCCATCGACCCTGATCGTGAGAACGCCGTTTTAAAAGCTTGCCGAACGTGTACATGCCACCATAATTAGCATTACATACGACCGGGCAATTGGAGATTTGAAGATCAGCCAAGTGATATTTCACATGTTACGAACAATGTGCCTTCGATTTTATAACGAAATATTCATCTTAGGTAAAGCTTCATTGTCTGTTTTTTCTTGTAATAACGTTGTATAGGGTGACTTGTCCAGTGAATGAAAACTTAAGTTATGATATCTTCTAAAATTAATATTCACAAATCGTTATTTAATCCCTTGAATGCTATTATTCTAAACGAGCTGTTTCATTACTAATGCCATACATCCCAGAACACAATTCTGGCAATATTTGACAATTTATAGCTTTAATTAAAAGTCTGGCATAAGATTAAATAAAAAATGGACCAAATGACCAATAAACGATACCTAAGAAAATCAACAAATTCTTAGAAATTCATTATTCATACAGTATTTATTAAAATTGTACATGAAATTATAAAGCTATAAAAATAAAATTATAATTATTTCTACAACAAAATTATGAAATTATAAAACAATCTTCAAACATTATTGGTTAAAATGTATAATTAGATATTAGTTACCAAATAACCATACGTTTTCAACGTTTCAAAATAACCATTTTTTTCAACATATTTGAATTTAGTTATGTTTCGGAACATCTGAAGGCAAACATCGCTAAAAACGAATGCATAAAATGCATTTCTTTAAACATTATTATCTGGCTTGATGAATAATTCGAGATAAGCGCATAATTCTTTTATAGAAATTTAAGCTTGACTAAGAATATAACTTCAATGTTTGAACGTTGATATGCAAAATTTAAGATAGTTATTTTGTTGATTACTAAGGTTCTTTTTTATAGTTATTAATACATACATATTCTAACGAAAAGAACGAATGTTGGTGAAACAAATGAAGGAAGAATGCATTTATAAATGTATTTAAACTCGCGAGATCTCACTTAATTATGCGATACGATTCATGCTTACATTACAATCTTTCTTTTTATAAGATTAAAATTTAAACAGATAAAAATAATTTGGAAGCTGTTCTCTGATCGATTAATGTCGCTTGCCGCAGTCGATTCAGCTGCAGACAACAAATTAAATACAAAATTGAGGCCGTCTAATTCTGTCAATAAAGAGGTATTTTTACGGTCCATGCGGTGTGCTTGCGGCGAGACCGCAAGGCAGACGACCATAATGAAGCTTCCTTTAATTAATTTTTTCTGCTTGTATATATATACATATATATCGTTTCAACAGTATTATAAAAGTGATAGGTCTCGTCTAATGCGGGTTTCTGATTCGGTATTCATTATGAGCTAACAATAACATTTCGTATTCTAGTTCTTTCTGATAGTAAGATCATTAAACTTTATGGAAATTAGCCATGAAGCGTATCGGAGGAATTTCCTTTTCTCGTGTTTTATATATCAATGAATTTTAACATGGTATGAAAATTATATCGTATCGAAACTATCATTTGTTCTTTAACGTGACAGCGTGTCGCACACTTTAATAAGGGAAAATTACTTTTCTTTGTTTCTTCAAGAATTAATATTTTTATGCATTCTTACGTATTTATATATTTTCATGTTTCGGTGATTTTCGCAATTAGTAATTTTGATACATTAAAAATATGTGTATACAATTGTAAATTAACATACGTTTTATTAATTATTTTGTAATAGATCTTTTCTTTAACCCTTTGATTACTGGTTAGAGCCTACAGGCGTTTTGGAAATTTGGCTTGTACTCTTTTCATATCGCCCTTTCACCTGAATTTTATCCTTTCCGTACTTACATTTTAATTTAACGAAACAAATATTACATTTTTACGAATTTGGAGGTTATGAATTTTTAAACTGTCAAAACCAATTTGACAAATTTTGTGGCTGAAAATTGAACATCTATCTTTCTCTTGAAATCTACCGTAACGAAAGGGATAAAGTACACTACTAATGTATTTCGCTTAACGCGAGCAGTGAAAATATCTCGGTTGCTTTTCATGGCACGGAAGAAATGTTCAAAGAGGAAATGAACAGTGCAAATAAGGATAAATATTCTGGTTGGTATACATTTTTTTTTTTTTTACTTAACTCTTTTACGATATTTGAATATTACCCGTGTTTCTTCAAAAGTATCGATATTTTCATTACCACACCGTATCTTAGATCGTTAAAAGAAACGAATTCCACATGTATACCTTTATAATATAACTAATATAACATGTTGACCTTTACGTGACCTTGACATGAGAAAATCATGAAATGTATGACGCTAATTCCGATACTTGTTTTCGAACAAGTACACAAGAACATTTGTATTAATATGAATCAGAATATTTGTCCCTTTGCATCATTTGTCTTCTCTTGGAATATTCTTTCCGTATCCAGAAAGGAACCAAAATATTTTAACTGCTCGAGTTAAGTGAAGCACCCTGTGTGTATATGTATATGTATGTATAAAAAGATATATATGTATTATTGAAAACTAAAAAAATTTTAGTAACTAATTCGAGTATGCTCTATAGAATGGTGATAATGGTAATTTTCAGTACTAACCGGAAATAGGATTTTTAGACCGGAAGACGTTTTTTTTTAATGGGACCTCGTATTTCTTTATTGCATATTCGGATTGTATCCAAAAAGATATAAAAGTATCGTCTCAAATATTTTAAGTGGAGGATGTCCCAGCGAAACAAAACCACCTAAACATTTCCCTCGTTTTTTATAAAAAAGGAAAGAAGAACAAAATAACCTATTTATCAAAAACAAATATATTTCGCTGGAGTATCTATGAAAATGATTCAATTCACACCGAAGATGTATATCTTCATCCCTCCCATAGACTGCTGTCAAATTAGTCCCAAACGAAACGTAAACATTTCTCCAATATCGTACGAGGAGACAAGGCGACAAACTGACGTTGACATAACATAAGATTTATTTCATAATTTCCGGTCTAGAGATGCGTCTGTTCAACGCGTGACCTAATTTTTCATTCTGTAGCTCGTTTCAATGTTAGTGAGATAAAGATTTCTTTATTCTTCACATCCGTTGCACAGAGTACTTTCGCCCGGATTTTGCAAAGGTAGAGAAATTACGCGTGGTCATTTGGAAACTGGAAGAATCTATTGAGCTCGTACTAGTATTATAAATGATCGTTTAACGAAGGGCATTCTTCCCGTCCATGTAGCAATACGTTTCTCTAGGCCTCTGTTCACGCGCGGATGAAAGCTGCTTAAGTAGTCAAAGAGACATTTTCTTCGAACTGCTCGTTAATCGTGATGGTCTTAAGGCAGCGGCGAGAGACACAGGGAGAAAGGGTGAAAGAAGGACAGAATGGGAATGATTTAAAGAGAAAGAGAGAGATACTCCGTTTCGAATGCAATCCCTCTCGTACTTAATACGCGATACCATATGCACTATACTCGGTTTCATCGAGGGTCAGTGTACTGTGTGGGCTGGAACTAAAAGTCACGACACACGTATACACTAGCATAATACGTTGAAGATTGTATTTCATCGGAAAAAGGACAGTTAAGAAGAACGCCGGTATATAAGCAACTAACGTTCTCCGTCGTGGAATGTCGTCTGCGGCGTTGCTTTTTCACTCTAGCCGCCCGGACCAGTAAATATATATATGTAAGTACCGTAATTCTTGAACATTGTTGGTACAGGATTCGAATTTGAACAGTGTTGCTTACCAACTAGCATTATCACGATCACCGTGACAGCATAATCGCCAAATTGTGCATACAAACAGCGTGTAAAATTATTCACGATTTATTGGGTGAGTGTAAAAGTTCTGTCGGTTTCTGCGTTATCTACTAACAGCTTCGTTTTCATGAAGTAATTACAATGGCAATATGTTCGAATATTAAATGTTACTAATTAGTGGAAGAAATAGAAGTTTGTATACACTTCTGTTCATAAATCATTGAACATTTGCTCTTTTTGAGGAAATTTGTTCATCTATACTTATCAGAAGGTGCAATAACAACGAAGAAATTAAGATGGGGCGTCTTAACTGTGGGTGTAGAATCCCGGCCTATTGGTTCGGCAGTTGCGTGTTCGATTCCCGCTTGGACCCTTAAATTTTTCCGTTCTTGTGATTTATTTTATCAGTTCTCGAAATATTATTCAAATCTGCAATTTTTCCTGTTTGAATTAGCAGAAAATAAGGAGCATTTCATGAAATCGCACAATTTTTATGGTTACACGATTCTTATATACTTTTCCGAACATTTATGATGAGTATCATAGATCTTATTTTCCTGTTAAATTGTTTTACTGTTGGGAACAAATAGATTAAACAAGCAATTCTTTGTTGATATAGTGTAAGTAACTGTTTATAATTTAAGTTGATTGCACATTTTAAGTAGTTCAAAAATTAATCACTTTTCACAAGTTCTTTATTTTGTTTAATTTTGCGTATGTGCGTAATATGATTCTATTTTTTTCTTTTTACTTCCTTTGTTTTTTTTTCTATTCTTAAAGTATTTGGTATAAAAAAAATTCTTTCCAATTTTTGGATACAATAAAGGTTTTATTTAGGAAGCACGAAAATAGATCAGTTATCGAATTATTTTCCATTATCGTTGATGATCTTTTACCTTTTTTTTTTTTTTTGGCAGTTTGCAAATATTTCGATTGGAGTGGCTGTACTGATTATATGATTACAATCGGAAAGAATTTATTTCTGCACCTTATAGAACAGAAAATTTTCATGAAGAATATTGTAGGAAATTAATAAATAGAATGTGCAAAATCTGTTTGGAAATTGTAAAAAAACATTTAGTTGTTTCGTCGAGACTAGAATTTTGTTACATTTGAGTTGATTTTGTTATGTATGAATATATGTACAGTTATACAAGCCTTTATATTAAGTGTAGTCATGCATTTTTTTAAACTGGGGTCGTATAATTAGCACAATTATTAAAATTAAAATATTCAGGATGGTATTCACAAGCTGCTAGAAAACTGATAATAGATCATCAGCAATAATCGAAATTATTTCCACGATTGATCTGTGTCAATTTAAAAAAAAAAAAAAGAAAATCAAACTTTAAATGTATCTAAAAATCGAAAAGAATTTATTTCTACATCTAATAATATATATATATATATATATATATATATATATATATATATATATATATATATATATATATATATATAAGATTCGATGAAATTACAAATACCATTCTAAAATTCCATTTTATTCACTTTGAATTAACTCTGCTCTCAACTGTAGCATCATCCAGAAGATAATCCAAGCGTACACATTTTCTCCAACGTGAAACCTGAGTTGTTCCTTCTTTTAACCCTCCTATTGCACGTAGCAACGTTAAAAATCGTACACCTGACTCGCTCACCGGCAGGAATATAGTGAACGAACACAAACGAAATATAAGTCTCCCTTACACGTATAAGCACATTGCACATTAATGGTGCATAGTTTGAACGGTGCTAACAATGGTTAAGTTGGTTGGTTTTGCGCACGCATATATACGCGGTTCGTTACGCGCGCAGAAGCAACGAAGAAGGAGCACGTCGACAGGCTTTATCTTCAATTAACCGAAGTCTAAACAGAGTTAATAGTACAATGCACTTCCTGTTGGCCGCCTGTTGCTGCCGGTTTGCTGTAATCAACGCCACGTTGTTTCTTCAAAGGGATTTCTTCGTGTTTCTCCTGTTGGTACCGCCCTCGAACGTTCATCGCCGCCGGCATTAATTACGTTCTCGATCGTGTATGCTTCCTATCGGTCAGCTGTGACGAGCTGTTTATCTTTGTCGCGATTCCGGATCAATTTCTCGTGAGATTCTTTGCATTGCGTTATCATCGCCAAATACTCTGGGGTTAGTTCGATTATTTCGTTGTCTGGTAAGTTCGACAAGGGATGCATGGTTTCTGTTTTAGTTACTTATACCGTTGTGCACTACCGAGGTATTTTTTAACCCTTTTACTCCGGAATACTCAGAAACGAAACGTGCAAAACGCGTGGCGTTTTAATTGCAATAACCGTCTATGTACTATATTTAATTCAAAAGTTAATACTCGATTTCGCATTAAAATACAAGCAAATTTGGCATGTAAAATTTGTTTATTAATCAATTATATAATTTCCATTGTTTTATAGAATCTTCTTCTGGTTCATTTTACAACAAATTAACCACAACGTCACCGTCTATCGAAGAAGCCCAGCCAGAGTGTGGCTCGTTGTTTAATTGAAAATCTCCATGTCTAAATTTTACGAACCCAAGCTGATGTATGGTTTTGGTAAATGTCCTGAATGTTTTTTCTACAGCAGTTCCTATCGTTACATCTTTTCGGAATTCATAAAGTATGACACAACGCGAATAAATCTTTTAGAGTTTCAAATGAATCAATTAGAAGTCTTTTAACGATTTTACGTTTAATAAGGCTTTTTTACGTTTAATTTCACAAAAGTGAACGATTCATATGAAATTTATCGGCTGTCGCGGTTCCTTTTTCTTCCTTTCTGTCGATAGTCCGCGTACGCTTCTTAACCTTGTGGCTCCATTGTGATATTATCGGTCGATCTTGGATTTCCAGTCATGTCAACTCGCCAGACCAGACCATCTGATAGAACTTTATTGTCCCTCCATCGTCCTCGCTTCGTATGGTTGCAGGGTTTCCCTCTTCTAGATCGCAATAAAAATACGCAGAGTATAATCAAAGTTTATGACATAGGCATGGCCACGGAAAGCCTCGATTATATTGAACCTTTAAACCGTTGTACACCGGTTAGGTAGTTGTTAGGGAAAAAATAATACGTTGGACAAGAGTTGATATGTCAGGCGTAACCAACAATATTAACACTAGATTTTTACGGAACCTATCAATTATTAATAAATTACAGAAGCTATTGCTTATTATTTTCCAGCAATTGTTTTCTGAGCTTTATTAATGCAATGATACGAAAATATATTCATATTAACATTAATAAACATAAAATATATAATATTAACATTAATAGTATACAATTAAGTTGTTTCTCAATTAAATAAACGAATTCACGAAGAACAATTTGGGATTTTCGTTCACTTATCAATTTCATAGGTGTCCATAGAAATAAGTATATAAGAAAGGGACGTGAACTTCTAATGTTAATCTTAATTTTGAAAAAATGTTTCTTTTATTTAGCACGTGTTTTTATTCATCGTGTATGTTAACCTCAAGTATTCGTTATTTTTTTTTTTTTTTGAGATTTTAACAGCAGAATGCTTTATTTTATAAAAAGATAACATAAATTTAGGAAAAACGCAACAACCGATAAATGCACATTTAGAAATTGCTCCTCTTGCATATCGATTAGGTTCAAATAATCTGCTATTTATTAGGTCAGTATTTTAAACCATTATTAATCAATATTTAAAATTAAACATCAGTGTGTAATATAAATAGTCGGCATTACATGGATTAATGTAAAAAATTGTCGGTCTTTTGAATAGAATATTGCTGAACATAATGATTCGTCAGTATTTTCACAATAACAAAAATGTAATTCGACTGTACTTTTAGAAATTAGAAAGAAACTTCCAATACACGCAAATCCTGTCAAATTAGATTGTGTAACAAAAACAGAATGAATTCTATTTGTCTTGATTACAATAAGTATACTTTTAAAAAGTGTATATTCCAAGTAAGAGCTACTTAAAATAATATGCAAAATATAAATAAGTGCCAAATATGTGGTCCGTACGTAAATTATAAAGAAAAATTGTTTTAATAATAGATACCTCAATTGAAAAATATTTTTTTATATATTTTCTAGTTAAAAATAAATTACTTAGTACGTTAGATGTTGTTCTGAATTATTTATAACTTTTATTGTTTATAAAAACTGCACATAGAAGCGCATTTTTCAAATATCCGTCAAATTGACGAGTGTGACAAAATTAGGTATAGATTCAACGCTGGTAATTCTAGTATTAATTAAATGATCAATGTGCATAATCAAATTTACTTAGTCGTGTAACTATACAAACTTCGTAGAAGAGTTAAACCAACATTTCACCTAAAATACTGTTAATCAAATTATCTGGAAGTAGGAAAGTCAAGCTGTGTCATTGACGGCTGCGATATCGAGCACGTCTGACAAAAAAGAAAGAAAGAAAGACGAAGATGAAAGGAAAGAAACAATCTTCAAGTGTAATCTTTAGACACAATCTTTTTGTTCCAAGCAATCCATTTTTCTTGCCGACTGAGCAATCTGAGGAACGATTAAGATTCCATCGAAGTGGTTCATAAAATGGAAGCAAGGTTAAAGAAGTTTAAAAAACAAAACAAAGGCAAAACATAAGGAAAAGAATAGTTCAGAGATCATCTTTCGTTTGTCCACAATCTAGAACAGTGTTTCCCAACCTTTTCCGAATTTACTGCAATCGAAATCAAAATTTGGATTAAACTAAGATTTGTAATATTCGTTAGAAGAATAAGATATAGACGTATGTGTGTAATGCAAAATATGGTAAAATTTTAAAAAGTGAAATTATCGAGAGCACAATGGAAATGAATGATCGTTACCGGAGTAAATTTAAACATGTTCCGTTCACGTCGTGTGATATATATAACGATCATATTCTGTATACAAATTAATCTTAATTGATAAACGTTATCAATTATCCACAAATAATACAGATAAAAATGCTTTTACTTTATTATACTATAAATTATAGTCATAATCAATACACAATAAAGTTGCCATTATTGTTGTCCATTTTTAACACACATAAATCATATATAATAATCTGAAACAATAAATTAAGATTTCATTCGGAAATTATAATAAAGATAATTTTAGAATCAGCAACAGCGGTTAAACTAAATTTATTAACTAATTTATATAATATTGTATTTCAATAATTAACTTTATGGCAAAATATAAAAGGTAAATTATTAATTATAATATTTATAATATATTAATAAATTTTATATAAAAACTAGAATTAGATATCTTATCATAAAAAATATTTTATAAAATTAATAATAAAATGTAATTATATATAGTTTTATAATGTATAGTATTCTATAGTGTTATAATATTCTATTTCGTAAGAAATCTCTTAACTAATTTGGAGAGATATTATTATCATGTCGGAAGTATCAACTCTTTTTATATACAAATTTTTTCTTCAGTAAATGATACCGTATGATTTTACAAAATGTGGCAAAACACAAATAATTCATCCGTAACATAGTTTCTTTCACTTGCATGAACTAGGACCGTTACGTGAGAAACAGCCCCATTCCATTACACTTTCATCCACCTTTTACTTGTTGCTTTCACGTATTTAACATTACATAAATCGTTGATCAACAGAAATGACGCACGTTACACCTGCAGAGATTTCTGAATAAAGTAGAACTTACCCTTTCGTCATTTCTTAAAAGTTTAACCCTTTGCGCTGCAAGAATTTTTTTATATCCTCGATTTATCAACTCTAACGCACTTTTGCAATGAAACTTTTCAAAATCAGAAGTTTCGTATTGAAAAAAAAAAAGATTATACACGTTCGTGAATTTATTTATTTTTATTTATTTCACTAGTTTGCCTTATTTTAACATGAATACACTTTGAATGTATTATGAATATGTCTATAGCTACGCCAATGAATTGCAAAAGGATTAAAGCACTTAGTAACAGTCCAGTTAATGTACTTCTTAACCATAAATATGTCTCTTAACTATATTAAAGTACAAGTAAAAAAAAAATCGTTTCAATTAATACAATATGAAATTTTTGATTGGCTCTTAAAAGAAGAAAAATGGTGGCGTCTGTCCTCAATTTACCTTATTCAAATTAGTCCTGACTATGTTTGGGAAACACTGATCTAGAAGAAGAACAGATGATACATCTACCTGATCCTGACAGTCGTAGATACAGGTTAGCATTCTCTAACACGATGGAAATCCATTAGAGCAGCGTCGTTCGTTGGTGAATGGCGCGAACGTAGAAGATCCTCCTCCTGTTGGGGAGTGCACGCGCGCGCACACGGTGGGGCCACGCGGTTTTCGTTCTGCTCGTTTTTCGTGGTCCCTGTCGGGCCTTGCAGGACCTGTACGAGGACTGGTCCGCGATCTACCGTAACCGCATTCCTCCTTACTTCACCTTGCCCCTCGCATATCCCTACCCTCACCTCGCTTGAACTGCTTCAGGTGACTCCGTCTTCCTTTCTCTTTCTTCCTTCTCTTCTTGCCATTCCGCACCTCTCTTCACTCGCTCCTTCCTCTTCTCTTTCACGAAACCGCTTTTCTCATAGCTTTTATTCAACCGTTCACGATGTTACCTCTTTCCTTCTTCATCAGCCATCTTCCCCTCTCATCTGCAGTACACTCTTCGTGTCCTCTACCTCTTCGTTCCTCCTCGTTTCTCCTTCACCTCCTTTTCCCTACCGCCGCGTGGCTTCTCCTTTTTTTTGTGCTCTTTTTTCTTCTTTTTTTTTCAATGAACATCCTGGACAAAAGAACTTGAGTCCCGAAACGTACTCGCTGAGGAACCCTCTCTCTTCACCCCCTTCTACGTTGCCTACATTGGATTCGTCTTATTCGTAATTACACGGAGTTCTGAACATGCGTGGCCCACTGTTTAGTCAGCCACAAAACCTGGACCATATGAGGTATACAGTACCGCTGATAATTATTCGAATGATACACATTCTATACTTTACCTCTGTTTTTAAGAACAGATAGTGCTTTCCCTACTATTTTTTCTTTTTTGCACAGATGATTCTTTTTTTTAAATAGTACACAATACCTTTATTACAAGTTTTGCACTCCAAATTATTCCTTTTGTAGATCATATTTACTTGTTTACGCTTCAAATTAACTCTTCTGCAAGTCTTACTCACCATTTTGCAAATCAAATTCACTCTTTTGTAGCTCAAGTTTTTCTACAAATTTGTTTCTTTAATCTACTTTAACAAAACAAAAAAAAAAAAACAAAAAAAATCCGATGTACAGTTATTATTTCTAAAGAAGTTTCTTGTACACTGTTGTGTTTGAGTTAAGATTAATTTATATACAAAATGGGATCTTTCGAGCATGTATAAATTTATTCCAGCAACGATCTCGAATTTCCATTGTGTTCTCAACAATTTCATCTCTTAAAATTTTACCATATATATTGTTTGCATTACATACATACGTCTATATCGTATTCTTCTAACGAATATTACAAATCTTAGTTTTATCGAGATTTAGGCATTAGTAAATAATATATGTTTTTAAAAATACGCATGACGAATGTAAATGAAATATGTAATGCACTTTTACATATGTACTTGAAAATATAAATGTACATGATAACTTCAAATATCCCGTAAATTATTTGCTATATGACAAAATTTTTCAGGCAGAAGTTGCATGGTTTCCTAGGAGACATGCAGTACCCTAATCGATTTCTTATTTCTTTGCTTTCTTAACGAGATATGAAAGTCATCTTCAGTTTCTTAAACAGAATGTCTAACATTTTTTTTCGAATTTGGATAAAGCGTCGAATTATACATAAAAAGGTAGTATATGAAACAGGGTTTAAAATTTGTGTTACAAGACTCGCTCGATATATGCAAAATACGTAGAATGAATAGTAAATATTTGAAACCCTCCAAAAATTATACTCAAATTTGTATCATTCAAATTTCGCTTTATTAACACTTTTTCGATAAAAATATACATTGATAAAAACATTCACAGTCTAATCTTCAGTTGGATGTAACAATTTACATGACTTCATTCGTGTGATATCGTGATTAATCTCCGAGAAATCAAAGTATCTCGGTTTGATGGTTGAAATTGTAATAATTTATCATGCACAGCGATTATTTACGTGAAATGATTTACGTGTCTCGTGTAGCATATGCGATATCGCTAATTGCAGATGTTCGATGATGCCGACACTGTGATTAACCAGCTCGTTTAGACGCCAACAGCGGAATATATGCAAATTTCAGATCGTTTAGCTCCTACTACTTCCGACAACTCGCAGAAACGAGTCAGGTATGTTTACACCGGTGTGAGGTATATAGAGCCATTTTAACGAGATGCGCTGAAAATCTTTAAACGGTCGCTTCAAGGATTGCGACGGCCGGTCGACGAATTTATGACTGCAAATAATAGGTGTCAGCTGCACGCCGTAGTCTGCGCATCACCTACCTTTCATCGTTGTTAAGTGTAAAATGCTGCTTTTTATGCAGCGGCCTGATGTATCAGAAGTATGCAACTTTTGCGTAATATCTTCGAATTTTAACGTTCACGCGCCGACACCATAATTTCGTTATATCACACGAAAATTGAGGTTTGCGAGATGGGAACGATTACCGGCGGGAGCACTGATTAAATATTCGTTTAATCGAAAGGAGAGAAAATTTCATCGTTTCCTGGAAATGTCTTCAGAATTATTTACACTCCCAGCTTTATTCTTTCTTCTTTTCTTTTTTACTAATTATTTATTTATTAACTCTTTGTAACTCGAGTTTTCGTTGTTCATGAGAAGAAAAATTATAATTGATTACAACTTTACATTTTAATAAGAGAAGGAACAATTAGGAATTATTATAAGGAAATTAATTACTAATAATGTAATAGTATAGCAATATAATGCAATAATGTAACAGTGGACAAATACAACGGGAGTTATAAAATGTATCGAATGTACAAATTAATTTGATGTCATTTTTTATACATTATATATTACATTATTTTGTATACATTGAATATTTTTGAAAAAGAGCCATCATAAAAGTATAAAACACATATTTTACACAGGATGCAGGAGTTATATGAATTACCCTGTATAATGATGGAAAATATATAATTTGAAATATTAGACAATCATTATTTAATTAACATTAACAAAGGAACATTCCTAAAGTGATAATCATCGATATCGATGAAACTTTGATCTATTAGTAATTCTCAAAAAACATATTTTACACTTATTTTTCGTACTTTCTTGTTCTGTTCATAGTCAAAGAATGAAAACCACCTTTCAATATTTCAGCTAATATCTGGAACATTATTAAAGACATGATATATAGGAATTGTCTGTATTGATGAATTTTATCGCGAGAAATGCACGCGTGGTCGGCAAAGTGTTAAGTGCCTAAGTGCATAACTATCTTTTATGCAGCTTTTCATACGCAGATTAATCTTTGCTGAGATAAAAGCGAGTACTCTCTCATGTGACAGACTGTATTTATGTCATTATCCACTTCAAACGAACATATACCACGTGCTTTATCCGTCATTCATAAGCTCAAAGTCCTTCTGAACAAGTCACCAATGCTTTTGTCAAAGTGCGACGTGCACAAGCGTTCTTTCAATAAAACGAACAGCTAACTTTTCCAGCCGTGTTACGTTCCGATAGGATCTCCGCTTCGCTGAATTAGATCGACAGACAAAGATCGACGCACGTGACGTTAAACACTATGGTCGCATTCTTAGCTGATCGAAATCGTTCGAGGTGCGAAAGAGGTGGCCATTTTGAGGTGTTAGCCAATGCCAGTTAGGTCGGTAAATTTCTACGCTGTTGAAGCCAGTCAGCAATCATGAATTACTCGTCTTCTGATATCTTGGTTGAGAGGTTTTAGTTGAAGGCGGCTGAAGCAACCAGTGAGTAGGCTGTGTCGGTCCCTGTAAAGGTTCCGCGGCAAGCGGCCCTCAGGCCACTTTGCATAGCTGAGGCTCATCGACTACACTGGACCTCCCACAGGCCAACCGGCTCTTCACCATCGGAAAAACTACCTTCTGCTCCTCCTCCGCCTTCTGCGTTTATTCTCCTCTTTGCACACTACCACGTTGTTCTTCATTTATTTTGTTTCGATTTCATGATTTCGGGTACGGAAACTGTGACAGGTATTCACGGTAGGATTCGTTTGATTTTGCGAATTTATGTCAAACCTGCCAAATAATAACGGGTCTTACTTGTGATGTAGATTATGGTCAAGGTGTGACAAAAGAAGTATTTATACGTCTATCAAATTTGTATTTTTCTTCTAACTTTAGTTTGAATTCAAGATAGAGGACTTTTAACTGAAAATTGATATATAATATCTTGACTTTCTTTATTTAGAATTGTATTGGGACAGTGAATATTCGAGATTAACATATGTAGTAACTAAAAATTCGTACGGCAAGGGTTTAGTAAAACACAAAATATTTGGAATTATTTCAAGTTGTTTTTTTTTTTTTTATTGAAAGTATAATTCGTTGCAATTACATGTGAACTAGAATATCATTAAAATATGCACCACAGCTGTGTCTGCAAACATCAATTCGATTATCGAAATTTTCAATGACTTTTCGGCATATTGCTGGAGTTATTTCACGAATTCCAACTCGAAAGTTGTTCTTTACGTCATTAATTGTTTTTGGTGTGTTAACGTAGACTTGACTTTTAAAACATTCCATAAAAAAATCTGATGGTGTTAAATCACATGATCTCGGAGATTAAATTTACATTTCATGAAATTACAATTTTAACGCCTTCGAGGATATTGACATGTATAATATACAGGGTTCGTCTCTTTTTTTTTAATTCCAATATTTGTACTAGAGAAAATATAAAAGTATAGTAAATAGATATAATCTCTTGACAGAAAAGCAGTCCAAAATTGCTATCGATTTGAAATGATTAACTTTTTGCATTCCATAGCTGTCGCTATAATGACATTTGTATCATTAATCATTATTTCATACAAGTCTTATTTATACAAAAATAGAGTTAATAAAAAAAATAGATAAAAATGTATAAATTTATAAGGATGTATCATTTCTTCGCTTCAAAATAAAATTTAAAAGTTTTGCGTTTCATTGCAAAAGTGCATTAACTACATGAGATATTAAATCATTTTTTTCTAACTGTAAAAAAATCGTCTCTAAAGAGATGAAACGAATAAATATTTAAACACCATGAAAAATCTCGAGTATTCATGACTTGCACTGCAACAAACACACAAAATTTCACATTAATCCACCTTATAGGTTCCTCTTAAAAAATTCCAAAATACATCTCATTTTTCAGCTGTCACATTAAAGAGGTACCTTAAAAGTGTTCTAATCGTCTTCACTTCACAATATAACTTTGGCTAGTATTATCTTCTCGAGAAAATAATCATTCCAATTAGTTAAAATACTATATCGTCGTATGAATTAGTTGGAATGTATCGAACCGATTCATAGAAAGTATTATTACGTCAAACGTTTCAACTGCAAGCCTATTATCCAACTGTATACTTGAATCGTGACTACCGGCGTGTAAGCAACTATCACCAACAGATATATCCAGCAGTATTTCCAGTCATATTTCTATTCTCATGAACGAGCAACCTGTGCAGCCGACCTTGACTCGTAACTTGTTCTCTTCTGGCGTCTGTAAAAAATACCATCGTCCAGCCCTCTTTTGCTAACAACCGTGACGTGCTTAATGCCGTTCTCTGCTCATTTATCGAGCCAAGTGTCTAGGCTTTATATTGTGGCACAAAGCACACAGGCATCCCTTTGACGTGCACAATATTGAATCGTAAAATGGTTATATAAGATAAATCGTCCCCTCTCTCTCTATTTTTTTTTACTGTTGACAGTAAAAAATGTTATTCTCATTAGAATATTTGATTTGAAGGAATAAATGAAAAAAAAAGGGGAAAGCTTGGATGTAGTCTTATCGAAGACATAGTGTATTTTGTAATAATGTAAAGAGTTCTAATATTTTCAAAACTAAGATGAAATGTCACGTTGAAATTTTTATGCAGAAATTATAAAAGTAGAATAGAAGCCCTTAAAAACCTGCTAACTAACAATATGTACAATCAATACATATGGAGAAGACTTTATTAGATGTTATGAATCCTCTTTTTAAATCACCCATACAGTGCCAAAAATTTTTGGTAATTATTAGAAATAAGGTTCTCAGCACCGAGTTTGTTGATCTTGAAATATGTTGTCAAGATTAACAGTCTAAACAACTTCTCCCTATATATGTATTCCCATTTATTGGGAATTGTGTACCTAGTACTAATTTTAACGATTTTGAAATATATTGTCAAGGTCGATAGTCTAAGTAATTTTTTCTTACATATGTTACCATCGGACTTCTTTAGTTTTGAAGATGTACGCAAACATACTTTCAATGCTGGATATCATTTTCTGTAGGTATTAGCGGCGGTTATATCTATAGACAGAAAATACTCAGAATGTTAACCTTGACAAAATATTTCAAAGTCATTGAAATCGGCGGGTTGTATGGTCTTTTTGTATAAAATACCCAATCTTTCTAATCTAGCTAATTACACATATGACTCGAATGAAAACTACGGATTAAAAAAAATACAGTTAGTAAAGGACATTTTCACATGTATTAGGCTGCGTCTGTCACGGTTTCACGAGACATCATCGGGTTCAACAAACGATCCCAACCGAAATCCGTGTTCCCTTGGATTTATTCGTGACGTGAGGGAGAAGCTGAATGCTGCGTTTCCATCAAAAGAGTGTACGGCCCTATCACGTGCCTGGAACAATGCCGATTAACCCTTTGTGTTATTGTGCATAACAATAACAAGAACAACGGAAAGGAATAACAAGGAGCATGCGATAATGGGCGGTCGCGCAGTCCACGGTGACACGAAGGAAGGAACACACCACACAGGCATTGTGTCCGAGTAGACAGAATCGTTTCCCCAAAAAGAGTCAGCAATTAAACGTCTAACGAAACTAATCGCGCCAGAACGTTGTTTATGACTAGGCATTTATTGTTTTATGACAATAATCTCAGAGGAGCGTGGGTTTGTGAATGAAAGCGACAAAACAATGATTCACGCCTCGTGAGATTCGTTTGTGAATATCGTATATGATATTTGCACGAATTTTATAGTAGATCGAAATAAATCGTTCATTTGATTAACTTTAAATTGTATATCGTTATGTGTCTATTTTGTACTGTTCAAGGGAAGGTAGGAAACTGTTCGTTTGCAGTGTGTGTTAATTCAACGATAATAATTCTTAACCTTTGTATAATGAAATTCAACATTTAATAACTTTTTAATCGACGATGTCGTATTTACTCGAAAATTATCAACTTTCATTAAAAATTGAACGTATTCCTTGAGTAAAATATTATTTAATTATGTTTTATGTACTATATAAACGTCATTTTATCACAAAATCATGAAATTTTAAATTGTGCAGTGTAATATTCAAAATGAACACCTAAAAAAGAAACGTAAAAGCATAAATGAAAACTAATAAATCGATTGTACAGGGTTGGAAAATCGTACAACGAGAGTGTAAAGGTTTTAAACAGAAGTAAGTCCACGGTACATTATATCCTAAAGAAGTCAAAAATTGAAGAAACTATTGTTGAAGTAACCTAAGATGTACATAACATTCTTCAAAAGCTGAATTCACATTTTCAGCAGTTCTTATGGTAGTTTTTTCAAGTTTAAACTTATATTTAAAAAATACTAGACAAATATTTTTAGTAATGATGTCGAAACAATTGTATTATGAATTTGTTTGTTATTTAATGTACGTGTACTATAGTAAATTCCATTTTCTTGACTATCGCGTAAAAAAATTTATGATTGGACAAAATTTAGTATGTGATATCAACCCATTAATTTCAACTACTGGCAAAACGATATTTCATTTGCACTAACCTAATATTACATGGAAAGATATAGATCCTATTTGGAATAAGCAAAAAAAGAAAATGTTTTTGAAAGAATTAAGCCATAGCTTGACACAGCCATACGTTAGCAACAGGATCGTATTATCTAGAAGTGACTTTTTAAACAAAATAGTACATATAACACAAGAAGAAAATATATCATCAATCATATTAAATAATATAATTAAGACAAAGTATATAAAGACCACTTTTAATATTATTCATATTTTTTATATATTATAATACATAAATTTTCATATTTACATATTTATGCTGGTATATTTTATAATATTATTAAAATTTGTTAATATCTGTAATAATATGTGTACTGTTAATGTATATTTACGCACTAGTAATCTAAAATATTAAATTGATGCATTTCCCTTGTATTATTTTACCTTCCGGGACATATCGATTCGAACGATACGAGTGTAACAAAAATTTTAAATTGTGCACAAGGGCTAATAGGTTAAATAAAAGGTTCAGCCTTTGGTTTGAGGTGTGTCATGGCGCAATGGTGCCGGAAACATCGAATTAAATGTGCCCCCCGGAGGAAGTGAAACATGAAATATGTTTCTTTCATTTAATTGCTACTACACTCAACACTGTGAGTTACGATCTCGGGTAACATTTTTAGTACGGAACACCATAACTGGTATATCGATGCAATTAACTGAATGATCATGAGACCAACCACGGATTTACGTTAGCAACTTCGAAATATGAAATTAAAGAAAAGAAACAATGATATTACTTCCTTTCAACTTTAATTTTCCCTTTTAAAACAGAATAACTTTTTTAGAATTAGACGGGTTTTGTTTTGGGAAGTTAGGAGGATTATGGGAATTGCGAAGTAAATAATAACGACCGCTTTTTGCAATTATTTTATGCGAGCCTGTAATGAAAATATAAAAAATATGTTTTGTAAATTTATATTAATTATATACATGCTGAAAACTTCATCAGAATACATCAAATTCCTTGTTTTGACCTGGAAAAATATTTATTGCAAATTAAGGTTATTATATAGTACGTTTTATGTTATAATTGGATATGGATATATGATGCATAAGTAATTGCCGATGTAGCAATTTTAATTCTAGTTTAATTCTAATTTAAAGTTCAATTCTAGTATATAATATTTAATTATAATCCATGTTTAATATTGATAAATATTATTTTTAATTATTATAATTTAATACATATATGATAATTATTCCATGTGACATTCGAATAGTTTAAAAAAAACTGCTGATAACATGTGTACGTCATTTCTAAGCATAATAGAAAAAAGATATTAATATGTAATATTTAAAATAACATGGTCGTCGCTAAAATGCTATTGTTTCTGTCAAAGTTAGTAATTATTATAAGTGTATATGTTATAATAATTTATCGAAATTAGTTATCATTATAAGTGTCAAAATTTCAAAGTTTCAAATTTCATTGGTTATTATTATATGTGTCAAAATTTCGAAGTTTCAAATTTCATTGGTTATTTATTATAAGTGTCAAAATTTCAAAATTTCAAAGTTTCAAATTTCATTGGTTATTATTATAAGTGTCAAAAGTTCAAAAAGAAGTCTTGTAGATATTTGTTTTTCCTCCATTTTGAAGAAAATCGTGAAAAAAGGAATCTGCACAGTAGATTCGATTTCTCTGTTGCTCTTTTAAGTTGGTTGGCATCGAATAAATTTTCTCCTTCAAAGTTCCCTATACGAAGAAATCCATGGATGTCAGTCATATCGGGGGTGATCGTGGTAACTGAGGTACTATTCCTCTACGATCCATCATCATGGATAATTTATGTTCCGCTAGCTCTGCTCTAATGAACTGAACTTCCGTCGAGCTGACACCACATTTCAATCTGCTGCTACATGTGTACGTTTTCTTCTAAATAATTAAAAAAGCCGTTCTTAAAAAAACAAAAGCGTGAATATGATCCCATCCAATCTTTTGAGTAAGAAATATGGTTCGTGAAATAACGAAAACATTTTTGTTTCTTTTCTTCGCAATTTTCTTCTAAACGGAGCAATAAATTAAATCAAATCTCTAAAAGACTATTTTTCCTATACGATCCCCAAATTTTGACATTTTAAATGGGGACAACCTGTATATAGAGAGCAAATATGTATGGAAAATATATATTATACTTACATGGAAAGATATTATACAAGGTGATCTATAGTTTGCGAAATACATGGTGTCAGGGATGATTCTATGATTAAAAATAAGACGAAAATTAAGAATAATGAAATTGCGTTGGAGACATCATTTTACAAGAAAAAAGCATTTAATAATAATGTTTGTTTGAGGAAACAAAAGTGACGAATATTACTCCTAATCGTACGATAAAGACTCTTTTCATTTACCATTCAAAACCAAGAGATTATTATTCTACCAAATATTAAACATTAGTCCCTTTACTTATCAAATACATTGTTAAATAAAAGGAGGTCAAGATGTTATACATGATTTTTATTTGATAATCTTCAGTCTTAAATTCAAACTGCAGTTAAAGCAAAAATATAAATTTAACAGATATATGATCCTTCTTTTGTCACACCTTGACCATAATTTGCACCACGAGTGTAACTCGTCGTTATAAGGCAAGGGGTTAATATAATTTTCTCTTTCCAATCATGAGTTTGAAAACGTTAGGCATTTTTTCAATTGAAATAAGTATATTAAAAACTCAAACATCTTCAAACGCAACGAGTATTAATATTGATGTTTTTCTTTTTTTTTGTAATGTTATAGCGGAATCGGATATTTGCACGTTCGCAGCTAGGACGGAACATTTTCACATTGTTAATAAACCATCTACGGCCCTGTTCACGTCAAACACCAGACCGAAAGCCTTGAAAGAATTATACGAAGCTGCTGCTATAGTTGCTGTCAGAAGTTTGGATAGCCTGAGAAGGGATGGTAGTTCCGTAGATATGTTCCTCTGCACGCCAGTCCTTGGCAAGAGAAGACGAGACCAGAGTCTTGATATCGAATCCAGGATTGTAAGTATATATATACTTCAATTTTTGCGTATATGTATGTATATGTGTATGACCAAGATGAATCGAATCAAAGTAAGAATTCAGTTCATGTTTTTACCACATCGAAATAGATATGAGCATTCCAATTGTTCGTATTACCTCATCTCTCTTTCACACTTTCCGCAATAGCCTGTTAATTATTTTAAGTTGTTAAGTAAAGCTGGTACACGTTTTCAATTAGACAAACACGTATGAACGTAAGAATTTTGATACGAATCTAAAATACCTAATTTACAATTTCGTATTTAAAATAAAATGGTAAGTTTGAAAATCCATATGTATTGATTATTATTAATTTTTACAGTGTACAAATTTAGTATTTGATATGTATTAAATTATCGTATATACTCATTTTGAAATCTTTATACGTATGAGGCTAATTGGATCACGTAATTTTGAACGAATCTGATCACACTTTTTCTTCATTCAAGTATTTTTCTGATTATGAATATAATAATTATTTATGTAGAGATGGTTTATGAAAATTGGTCAATCAAGGATCATGGTGTCTAGAAAAAATGAAAGAAGGTATAATAAAAATTAGATATAAAGAATTAACTATACATACCAAGTTGTAGAAATGTATGATGTATCTTATACAACTCTACAAAGGAGTAAGGATGGTCAGTTAATCTCATTGTCGCTCAATTATTTTTTTTCTAAGCTGATTTCAAAGATTTTGTTATGAAAATTTCAGTTTTTTTTTCTTAGAGATTTTTGAGTTATTTGATTTGGCCTAAAATTTAGGGCGAATCGGATATTTCTCATTTTTACGCTTTTTGTTTGCAGAATAAAGATTTTCAACTTTGTTCTCAGTTTTTATTATTAATATTTATGCTAATTAGGTATCAGATATGATTTTATAATAAAATATTAGCTTTCTAATATCAGACTGATTATTTCTTTTTACCATCAACAGAAAGTGATGAACACGCCCTGCTGATGTCGTTTCTCTTCTCTTCGAACTCTTTTTTAATTATTCTTTTCAAGTTGTTGTACACGATTTTCCCCCCTTTAAACGTGCTTCTCTCTCATTTGTATCGCGGTAATTTCCACAACGGTTTTACAAAGATACTTCTCGTAATGCAATGGTACACCTGTGCGAATCACGAACATGACCACAAACTTATCGCGAGAAAGGATTAGGTTTACCCAACCAGGCTGCGAGTTTCATGTCTGTGGGACTCTATACATAATCCTATTGATATAACAGCACAGCGAATGTAGCGCGCACATGCCTGCCGTTTTCGAACTCGCGGACTATCATCGGCCAAATTAATCTTGGGTGGCTGTCTGAAAGGAGATGAAGCGAATGGTTAAATGTTTTCTCGAACGATGGAGTGAGATTCCGAATGTATGAATACGTTGAAAATCCGAACGATGGATTTTAAATTCTATTGATAGAAATTGTCTCAAACAGTCAACAATTTGCAGAAGTATTACGAGAAAACTGTTTTTGTTTTAAGACTACGAACGATTGATTTTCGCAGCACGACGCGATCGCTGCCGGAAGGTATGAGAAAATGCTGATTGGTTGCATCAAAAACTGATCATTAGTGCGCCTTCAGTGTTCTTTTTTCGAAAAAAGTGAAGCGATATCTAATCCGGCCGCACGAAGTACACACTGGTCGGTAACAGAACATCATTTCTTTGTTTGGAGATAGTCATTCAAAGCGTTGTTTGCAAAAACTGCCTTCAAAAAATTAATTATTTCTTTTCTACCCTTAATAATTGATTTATAATTCTGAAAAAATATCTCAAGTGAAGCTAGTCTATTGTTCGGGTCGCGCAATGCTCATACTTCATTGCCGAACCGTTACGCGATATATTTCACACTTTGTGATATACTCGGTGTGAAACTTAGTGAACAAAATCGAAACTTCGTTAGAAGTAGTGTAAGAATAATTTATTTGCTAACGAAGAGTGAATAGACTAAGATATTTGACTAAGGTATGATGTATGACTCTAATGAATGTCTCTTTGTAAAAATTCTTTGTAACAATCTGGTTGGAAGCTTCGCGTTTTAGCTTTTATAGACTAAGTTATTTTTGCTATTGGTAAGATTGCTGTGTGTGGGGTGAGTTCGAGTTTGGAAGTGGGGTATCGGTCCTTCCAAGGGAAGGGGTTGTTGTTAAAAATTACATTACATTTTTGGGATCAGGATGATCTCCAGGCTTGCTTAGTAATAAACTAGTTTCGCTCTCAGTCTCTCTACGGCGGATATAGGTACGGTACCTCTTTCTGACGGTCAAATGTGACTAACTAATTTTATAACGGTAATCCGCCAGACCGAAAGTTCGTCACGTTTGCATTGCGATGCAACATCTGTAGCTTTTTTACATTTTCTTTTTTCATCTAAATATCTTAAGTAATAAGTTTAAGAGTTTAAAGAGTTTACCCCAATATTACTCTTGAATGAAGGGGTAGAAGTCTGAAATTTTGTAGAATGATTTTACCCATGCTTACTCTGCTAGAACCAAATATCAGAGTTGCCCTTTGGAAGCTTTTGTTTTGTGTCAGTCTTAAACTATTGAGAACGGAGAAAATTAATCTTTAAAAACGGCTGGCAAAGATAGTTTCTTCCGACAAGAAATACACGAAAAATCGAACTATAACGAGAGTGACTCAAAAATAGCTTTTCTTTCGAATGTTATAAACCGCACTGAACGAGATGCTGCAAACGCGTACTTATTTCTTTACGGACACAACAGTGATAGGATTGTCCTGCATAAGCAGGTTCAATAGGAGATGTCATGGGAAGCCAGAGAGATATATTGAATCTTACACGGTGGTCTTTATTCGGCTCATGAACTACTCTTTATAATAATACATATCGTTCCCTCGCATTGTCATTTCGTTAATGCATCGGAGTCTTTTAATAACTCACGACTCCTACAATCCCTTGTAATTTACTCTTATTATGGGATGATTATCAGGAACGTATCTTTTTTCTACCATTTACTTTCATTTGCCTTTTAATTAGTATCGTTATTAACTAAGAGGATTTCGGCGTAATTTTTAATGTTGGATATTCGTCAGTGAAGATCAAAGTCCATGGCAGTAATAAAACTCGCGTTAAATTAGTTGATTAGTTTTCTTCGAATTCGCGTGACGTTTTTGCTTAATATTTGTATTGTTGGCAGATCTACTAAGAAGGAATTAAATTGTAAACAGTTATAATGGCATGGGGTCATTCAAATGCGATGTCTAAATATCAGCACTGTATAATTATTGTAATTCATGGTTTTCAATTTACCCAAATTCGAGAAAATTTATTAGACATTCAGTTTAAAAAAACAGAATGTGACCAACGAGACCCATTCTGTATTTATACTGATATACATATAATACTAAAATAGGCGAAGAAATTCAATTTAAATCTGTAACTTAAATATGTAACACGGAATGTGTCAGTTTTCCTGTCTCTCAATAAAAATGAAGCTAGTTAGGGAGTTACATACCTTTGACAAAGTAAAAAGTAATCGATTTTTCAAAAGTTGTAAAAGGGTCATCTAAATGAATTATACTTTCAACAAAACAAGAACAATTTGAAAAACTTCAAAATAAATTAAGTTTTATTAAAATAAAACATGTAGGCGTGTAGATTAGATGATCCTGTACATTCATCTTAACTCTTTAACAGTTTATCCCGTGACAGTTACGGACAGAGTGTAGAGTACCGAACAGTTTAGATCAAGAGAGATTTTTAGGAAGAAAGTTAGAAAGGAACGAAATATTATTTTTAGGACTGTGTATGTATTTCGTGCTTCTAAAATCATCACACATAACGTATTTATTAAAAAAGCATGTGTAAAATATACATTTCTTTTACCGTAATGCAAGATTTTATTAGACTGTTAAAAGGTTAATCAGATCATTGGGTTGTTTCTTGCTCAGAAGATATTTTTTTAGGAAGATACACCCGATATCTTCAGTGTTCCAGAAAACCCATTATTTACACCATAAATTAAAATGCTCGGTCCAAACAAACTTCGTTCACACTCTTATATATCACTTCGGCTGAAACAGTCTGGGCATATTCGAAAACACGCGCTGTTAATTGCCAATGTTAATTGAAATCTCTGAAAATAGATGCAACTTGCCCTCGTATAATTGTATATAACGAAAGAATGCAACAGTATTCATACTACTGCAACTGACATTCCGGGTTGTCAGAAAGAATGTATACAATGCTTGCACAGTTCGCAGTTCCGAATACGAAGGGTTAAATTCCCTCTGAAAATCAATAAGCACTGTTGTACACGCAATATTTACCCGCAATGTGTGATTTTTTCACTTGACACTCTTAATAATTATTATATAACAAATACTTGACAAAATTAACTTTAGAGAAAGAGAGATTTAAATTTCGTAATTTGGATTGAATTATTAAATTTTTAATTCTAAGAATATTTTACACAATGTGTATAATAAATAAAAAATGTATGAAGATATGGAATTAATGAATACATATATCTAGTAATTGGGCCGCACTATAACTTGTTCTTTTTGCATCATTTAATTACAGGAAAAATGAAGTCGATATCTTTCGCTAGTTTCTAAGAAAAGAGCTTGTAAGCACTTTATGTGGACCACCTTGTATGCATATATATATATATAGCATAGCAATATGTATATAGCAATGCGGTGTCTCAGACTTCAGTTTTGGATCGAGTAACGATTGTTTCTTCGTCTCCCTCTGGCACCGGTCGCCGTAAGTTCCAGGCGATTTTACGGAATGCAATTGGAACTCGTTTCATTGCCCTGTCAAATGATTAATCACTGCGCGCCGCAGTCGAGCCATAAATCCGCTACTCGTATTACAGCTGCTCTCCATTCTGGCACGCATGGTTACAGCCATTAACAATTGGCTATTATCGAAAGTCAATCAGCCCTCGCCGTTTCGAGAATTACCAAGCCAGAATTATAAACGAGATCTCATTTTGTGGCCTCTTTCTCTGTCTTGACGGAAAGGCGTTTCTCGATATTGACAGGCAGACGCGTGACTGAATGATACTTCCGGTGGCTATTGAGAGAAGAAGGAAAATCAGAGTGGAATTTAGCTACAGCTGGTAACTTTGGTATTCTTCTCACGGCATTCAAAGTTTCTCCGATACTCCTAAAGTAAAGAACCTTCGGATCTCAACGTGATCACAAAATCAGCCCTCTACTTTCCTTTCTACTTTTCCTATCCTTTTTTTCCGTTCTTTTCTTCATTAGTTGATCTCACTCCATCTCATCTGTCTCTTATACTTTCTCTACCTGTTTTTCTATCTGCCTCTGACACTCTCTGCCTCTCCCCTTCTCACTCTCTCTCTCTCTCTCTCTCTCTCTCTCTCTCTCTCTCTCTCTCTCTCTCTCTCTGTCACACTCTCTCAATTGTATCTCCTTCCTGTGTCCATTTCTCGCCCCTTTTCTGTCTGTCTGTCTCTTCTCTCCTTTTTTTCACCTTTTCTCTGTGTGTCTCTCTTTCACCTTTTCTCTGTCTTTCTTTCTCTCTTACCTGTTTTACGCCATCTCTATCAGTTTGACCCTCTAACCTTCTCTCTTTTCTCTCCATTATTCTCTCTCTCTCTCTCTCCCCCTGTGTGTATGTGTCTTTCTTTCTCTCCTCTCTCTTACCTTCTCTCCGCCTGTCCCTGTTTTTGCTGTTTATCTCTCGCCCTGTTTCTGTCTGTCTGTCCTTCTTACCTTCTTCTCTCTGTCACTCCTTCTCTCTTCTCTCTCTACCTCTCACTCTATTTCTGTCTATCTATCTCTGTCATCTTTTTACTGTTTCACGCTTTCACTTCCTTTCTTTCACATTTATCATATAAAAAAATCCGGTAATTCTATACGAATTAAATTTTGCTGTAAAATCAGACTGAGACCTGAAATACGCAATTCACGTGGGAAACAATATATATCCGTAGCCGAAGCATTAATCTCTGGATCTCCAATTTTATGCTCATAAACATGTTCGAGGGGGACAAAGTTTCCACTAAGTGAAAATCGGTCAGAAACGGGGAGGAAGGGAGTTTTGCACGTATCAGTTGGATAATTCCTTTCTTTGTATGTATACTGATAGTGTGGTCCCAATACGCGATAAAAAGAAAAGACGACACTGTTTCTTATTCGAGGAATCGGTTATCAACATTACGTTCAACGGATAAACAGCAGAAGAATTAATGGAGCACGGACGGACGACACGCGTCCTTGACGAGTCCTTGATACTCTTAGAGCGCAGAGTTCAAGCAAAACGTAACGGCCTTATCAATGGTCTCTACGTCATCGTTTCAAAACATACGGAGACTTATACCAAGTCCCCGATATAATTGCGTTTCGAGAGAATCTATTACGTACAGAAAAATAACTGGTAGGATTTTTCTGCTAGCAATAAACTTAACCTCTTGCCCTATAACGAGTTGGATTCGTGGCATAGACTTTGGCTGAGATTCGACAAAAACAGTTATATTTTTACCAAACATTATTTTCATTTCTAACTTTTCTTTCAATTCATAAAACCGAGGATTGTCAATTGTAATTAATTTATAATACATTAGCTTTTCGTATGTAAGATGGTACTAAAATGATAAGTAGCTGATCGTAGATATATTATGAGGAAAAGAAACGATAGGTTAAGAAGACCTATTTCCTCTATTACTAATTTGTAATATCTGATATGCAAAATTGGCATTAATGAAAGATTTTATTTATTCAGTTGGTCAGTTTGAAGTTCACTCTAAACTCGCAAAGACTGAACTCTCTCCTCCACCCCCAACTTTTGGCATACATAGTATGTCATTCTTCTCGTGCATTCTTTATGCGATTATAGCATTTGTTTTTGGTGGAAATGAATTTTTCCTAAATTGAACCCTAATCTAACTAAGAACTTAACCTATACTATTTTGCCAATAGAGATGCGTCTGTTAAATCGTAAAACGGGAACGCGAGCAAACCTGAGTTTGACGAATTATGGTTATAAAGTTCATTAGTCATTTTTGGTCTCCAGATCGAAGTTTCGAAATTTACCACGTCCCATCGTGAATCGTTATTTCCCGGGAACACACGTTTTAAAGAAAATCTATACCTGGTTTTCTTCCACCAAAAAAATAAAAACAGCATTTTTCTCTTTGAAGTTGTAATATAATATAGTAGAAGTTATTTTTGTTAATGTTAAAGATTTTTGTAAATATACGCTTGAAAAACGATACCAAGATCAAAGCAGCAGTTAATTTATTTTTTTGCAAATAAGACGTTTATACTAGTGAAATGTATGAGTTTATTAGAGTGCTGGGAAAGAGTTGTAGAAACAAACGGTGCTTGAAAAAAATTGGGATTATTTGAATCTCGTAGATACTATAAATCCGTTAATATCAGCACAAATATTTTTTTTCAGTACTTAATGCGTTTCAACAGGTTGCCAATCAGTTATACGGATTTTTATTTATCTTAGAACAAGAGCTCCTGCAGCGATAATCCTGTTACGTTTAACTCGCTCCTATGAGCTACGTTGCGTCGGTAATAAGGTCTAGAAATTCAAAGACTAATCAGTGACTGAAGTTGTTCTATTGCACTGAAAAGTCTGCGTCTGTAATTTTGAAAATTGTGTACACTGTTGTTCATAAGTATTAGGGCACCTGTTATTTCTCCTGCAGAAAGCATTATGTGATTTAAATTAGTACACTCCCGTTCATAAGTGTTTACACACTTATTAAATGTGAAACAAACTTAAATAGTTATTACAAAATTGTTAAAATACTGAAATAAATGATGCAATCTGAAATCTCTTATTACAAACGAGTACAAATATTAAGAATAAGTTAATATTAAATATTATACAAATATTAATATTTAATTTATATAAATATTAAATATTTATGATATATAGATATTAATAAATTAATATCATATAAAGTAAGATCTTAATAGTATGTTATTAATTGTGCCACATCATTGACACGAAATTAAGTTTGTTGTATTGAAATTATATCAATTAAAAAGAAATTTGTGAAACCTTAAATGCATGAAAATCGTTGAAAATTTAACAAATCTATTCAGGCGATCGTATTGTGCATAAAAAATAATGAACCTTTGTCCTCTTTTATTTTTTCCACAAATTTACCTTTTACGAAAAAGAGACTGAAAACTAATGGTGTGAACACCCTGTATATTTTTACTGATGTATAATCCAGACTAACACTATTAAACAATTGTTTATTAAGTATATTGTATTTATGAAATGTTAAACAGGAATTATGTGATTGGTGTAAAAAATTGTAAAAATTTGGAAAAGCGACTCACATGGTACTATTTTGAAGGAAAAAATATAATTTCAATTGTAATACAGGTGTCCTAATATTTACAAACAATAGTATATACCCGTTACACTACGAGATTTCAGAAAGAATAATTCTTTCTTTTTCATAATAACTGTTTGCATTTGCTTCACATTCAGTATGTTTCCTAATACTTATGAAAGGGAGTGTACATGTTCTGTGTAACAAATTAGATTGATTTTCTTCGAGGGTAATCGACGAGATTCTCTTGCCTATGAATTACGTACGTTTCATAGTATTGTTTCTACTAGTTTCTCTGATTACATACAACACAGCAGATGCTTGAAAATAATGGGTTCATACGTGAATGGGGAAAATATTCGATTGATTGATTGAGTGAACATACTATAAAAGAACAGTATAGTTGGAATATCTTCATACAAAAGGTTTGATAACTGTATAAATTCAATCAGCCATTTTTTACAGAAAATTTTTCATTTATTCTAACATATGTATCCGTATCATGATAAATTATTTGGTTGCCTTTCCTATCATATAAATACAAATATAGTAATTATACAACATCTATTTATTGTTGAAACATGCAAAGTTTATAAAGTAAAACTTCGGTGATTCGAATCTATATAATTCGAAAATGTTTATAAGACTAGAATTTTGTTCGTTCCTTTCCACACCGCTTGTAAAAACTTCTATAAGTCGAAATGAAAAGAACACTTTTGATAATTCGAATTATTTTCTCTACGTTTAGTTCAAGTTTAATAAAGTATAACAATTTATATACAGCACATTTATTTTTTATTTAAAATTTATCTTTTATTTAAATAATATTTATCTATTAATACGTACATAATTGACTTCTGAGAGTTAAATTTATCTTTCCTTGAATATCTGTAAATCAAAAAACTGAATTCATCTATATAAAGTCTCTGTAAATTGAATTTTCGTTCGTTACCACTCGTTGAACTCCCTCACTCGGAAACTCCAATAAAACCTCTGCAGCTAAAAAAATTGTAATTCCCTTCTCGTAAAATTCGGGTTACTCCTATCCTATTATATTTAATAATGTAAATTATTAATATAATTATTAATTCCAAATAATACTACAATTCCATTTGCAATTTTAAAATATTGTACATGTATTGTAAAAACATATGTTCCTTATCGTAAAAGTATAAAACAATTGACAGTGAAAGAATATTGTAGAATAAGATTTGTGTGAAACTTCAAGCAATTAATAAGTTTAATTATCTTCATGTTACTAATGGAAAATTAAACATGAAGCGAAAGCTGTCTAGATTAATACGAAATGAAATCCCATCATTAGTTTAGCTACCGTTGGCATTCTTGCATGTACGATTCTTAGAAACGATACATCTTATAACACATTTCGACTATACTTCCATTAATACCAGTCTTGTATGGCAGATGTACATTTATATTGTTGTCATATTAGTGTCTAGTCTGTGTTATCCGGACCAGAAGTATTTGATACGTCATGAAAGTTAATCACGTTAAAAGCACGTAAAGCGGTCATTTGTTAGAAGCGCAGCATTTGGTCTTTCTAATACGATGACTCATTAGAGAACGTAGGATATGTCCATTCATTTCCTCTTTCCTTTTTCGCAGGGTACGAATTAGTTCCTTTTTTGTTTTTTATGTATAACAAGGATAGAGTGTTTCTTTCTTTCTCATATCTTATAAACACTTAGTACAGATAATATTTATCTTTAACTTAGCAAGAAGTATCTGTGTTCTATGTTTCTTTTTAAATTTATATAAAAATGTACTTCATGTGAAATTATTATAAATACTTGGTATAGGTAACATTTGTCTTT